>OX438969.1:255000-10255000 GCA_949316085.1 Hypercompe scribonia | reverse complement strand
TCTTACAGTCATTAAATCGACAAATCGTCGTTTGAGAAATGGATAATCACAATTCCAAACGTATATATTTGTAATATTACCACTTAAGTTGTAAGAGGTAATTTTTTTTTAGAATTGTTCATTAGATATTATAACATAAATATTTTACGATGTGTCCCTGTTAGCTAGAAATATCTTTGTCTTTTTTTAATAGGGAGATTAAAAATCTGCTTGAACACAAGTTTTGCTTGCTCAAGCATTAATCACTTAAACATTTATATATCGATAAATATGGTAAATACTAAATTAATTACCATAACTCTAATGTCTCACATACGAAGAAGTGTCATCACTCTCAACTGACATCACGGCACAATCTCTTAGACTTTGCAATTGGAATCACCAGTCAGTAGACCAAACTGTGGTCATATAAAATTAGTTTTAATATGCGATGTGGCTCGAGACTGAGTCGTAACTGCGTGCATTAACACATTTCAAAGCTAAACAATCGTAATCAGGTCAGTTTATAGATGGATTTCTTAACACATTGACATTCCACCCCACCATGCTTGGTTGGGCACGTTTATACATCGGTCCCAGTTGCCATACGAGCATCTGCGTCAATCGTTACCATACTGCGTAATCGTTCGACAACCACCTTTCTACAAAACATCGATATCACTTAGTACTTACTTACGGTTGGAAGGTCTGGTAGCAGTTGCCACGTGAAAAAAATAAAGGCCATTGCAGACGTTAAGCCTCGGTAGAAGTCGAAAGATGCGATACAAATCTTGACGTCTTCCAACCGATTTCATGATTGCAATTAAAAATAATAAATAAATAAATATTTCAGACATTTAACACAACGCCATCTAATTTTAAAACTAAGCAGAACTTGTACTATAATAACTAGACTGACTGGTAGAATATAAACTTTTTTTGTAAATACATACATATTTTACATAGAAAACACCTAAACTCCTAAACAAATACTTGCAAATCATACAAACATTTGGTCCGACCCGAAAATCGAACCCGAGACCTCAAGCACAGCAGCCGCTTTCGCTACCGCTGTACCATTGAGGCCTTTAAAATTAAGGACCTATAATTTAACCGCTGTAAGCTGGGCCCTCCTGATAATTTGCGGGACACAGACCGGGTGATGTGATCGGTTCGACACTACGCGCTTTCCAAACTCGATACTCGAAACTTCAGATTTATTTGTTTGTAGTAATGTAATCTACACACTATGCAATGAATGTAGAATTTATTTCCAGGTATTAAAATTCCTTTTAGTGGCAATTTTTGTGATTGTGAAATATTTATACTTTATTATTGTTTAGTTATGAAATAGAAATTATAATTTTCATAAAGTCACTGTAATATATTCAAGTTGAGTTTGATGATGAAGTAAAATAATAAATATTCTTTATTAGAACTTTACACAGTATTAATTGCCTTAAGTATAACTTCAAGAGTCTTGGTTCACAGTAAAAAATAAAGAAATGTTAATTTAAAAGTGAAAATCAATCCGAGTCCACTGCGTCGCTCGAATATTCCTCGTCTGGCGATACCGATGAGGTGTCGTCCGATATGTTAACAACCGTAATAAACGGTCGATACGTGTCATCATTTTGTGTATTTAGTAATCTCTTTGTACCTTATACACCTTTAACCCTTTGAGCTAGCGTGCAAGCGAAAAATATTTATCCCAGTTTTACCCATGGTAAGTTTTTTTCAGTAGTAGGATCTAGTGACGTCAATCTTAACGTTATCATACGCAACATTGTCTAATACTGCCATTGAATGTGGTGGCAAGTTTAGTACTAGCTTTTCCGCTATTTATTTCTTGTAATTTCGCCAATTCATGTCTTCGTGATAGTCACTTGATTAACTTTTAGTCTTAAATATGAGAACAGTACCACTGACGAACGGTTCCTTTCCATCAGCATGAACGATAATTAACTGTGATCCTGCACCTATTTCTTTTAACGGTGTCTTAGTGTATTTGAGATTGTCAGCACATGGATGATATGAAAAATTTACATAGGCTTCATCCGCATACACAAGTTTTCTTCCATTCTCTGTGTATTTTTTATTTTTAACAGATAGATTTGTCTTTTGTACATAATTTACACATTTTCTATTAATAAAGATCTTTTATACAGCAGTGTTCCCCATTCAAATCCTATTCTACGAAGGTTTTCTATTAAAAATTCGCAACCACAATTACATATTTCGTCATTTTTTGTTTAAACAGATATGTATATTTGTTTTTTGTACGTAACATTTATATTTTCCATTAATAAAGATATTTTAGACTGCAGTCTTTGATTCAAATCTCATTCTATGAAAGTACTTTCTTAAAAATGCCGGACCACAACTTTATTTGCCGTTGGTGACTTAATTACTTTGGTAATTTTTTGACGGTTGACTTAGCGATAAAATCTTGTCTACCGTCGACAAAGAAACGGCAGTGGCTTCTGATATTGCTTTATTCACAATGATATATGTGGCTAATAAATATTTTCTTAATTACTCACATGTATACAAATTACATTCGTAAATCTTTGCAACAACCAAAGGCCGCTGCTTGACAAAAGCCTCTCCTTAGAAAGGATGTTTTGGCCTACTATACCAAGCTGGAAAGACGCTTTGTTATAGGGTTCGTTATTAAGTGTAAGTCCACCTAATGCAATATTTCGCAACATGTAGCATCATAATTTTCGCCTGTTTATTTAATTTTTTGTAACGTAGAGTCCTATAGTCCTAGATCTTAAACAAAAATGAAGCACACACCTAGCTTTCACGTTACTCACTGCCAGCGGACAGCGACACACTAGCTGATTGTATGAGCTACTAACGCGTCCCGCAAACCATTGAAAGAGTAAAGTTTACCACAGTTCGTCTATTCATCATCAGTAAATCATGATAATTTAAAGATTTTCTTTAAAAGTCTAAGTTAATATACAGAATGGCACAGTGGACTTCACAATGCTTCACACAGTACTCCATTGCCTCGCCCAACAGCTACGATGCACGGATAAGATCGTCGAAGTCAGGGGTCCACTAGCAGTATTTCCCGTTGGTAGGCAACCAGAAAACGCAGTGACTACAGTGGTTGACGAATTCCGTATAGAGGTAATCAGTGTTGTGTAATTTATTTAAATATTTTATTCAACAGAAGAAGATGCTGGCCACAGATCGTTTTTAAAGAAACGAATAAGTAAGCTTAGCGTTTGTGCTGTCGGTGAGGTGACATTAAAATTGAGAGAGTGATCAGCCCGTGTAAGTTTTAGAGCCGATTAATGAAGCTAAGTAAGCAGGATAATAGCTCTGTATAGAGAAGGAAAACTTGAAACAAACTATCCCAACCCATCTGGCCAGCACGGTGTATGTAAGAAAGAAAGGATAGGATAAGTCTAGCAGTAAACTAGTAAAGTTTGATGATGATGCATGTTGCGTGTCTTAAAACTGCATTACGAAAGCCTTTGTAATTTTACTTTTCAGACGGATGGACAAGCTGCTGGTAAGTCTACTAGATGTTTTTTCCTTTCCCAGTCTGCAAAAACTAACATGTTGAATTTTGTAGAGTAAGTATCTAAACCAAGTTTGCGGGTGTCTCTGAATAAACAAAAACGAAACATAAAAAAGCCAATTTGCCGCAACACTGCCAACCTCCTTCACAGACGGAGATTTTGTAAAATCTTTATGAATAGACATGTGGTATTAATTTTATCGTTGCCTTTATGTTTATTTTAGTACCATTTTCTGAAAAGTTCCTTTTATCGCTAATGGTTTTTAAATGATGATACAGTAATCTTGTTTCAAACTACGAACACATCTATCAGTTTTATATTTCTAACTTCTTTGATCAAAATCATAGAAACTTTAAACCCTGTCTTTAACATCTTAGGGGTAAATTTAAAAAAAAAATACCTTATCTGTGCATACCCACATCTTTGAGGAATATTTATGTAAAATTTAATGGTTCTACACTTAATGGTTTCAGCTGTTCATCGTCGAAGATGGGTTAGTGGGTGAAATAGTCAAGAAGTTTCTGATTTAACATAAGACAGTATTTAAGTATAAATATGGACCAGTAATATTTACGTATTACATTGTCATATATAGAGCTTATCTCTTAAATTATTTTGATGAAGTTTTATATATCTACAATTATTATCTACAATTTAAAATAATTCAAATGCACCCTAAATCGCCCCGAAAAGATTGCTCTTAACCCTAAGCGATTAAGCCACCATATTATAATCCCTCTGTTTTAGAATTAGACTATGACCTATTTAATTCTTAAGCATGCACTGACTGGGTGGAAATACAGACAAATCTAACAAAGGTCGTGTTCTAGTTCCACATGGTCTAATAGATTTAATAGATATTGGTAGCTGAAGGAGCAATGCGTTGTTTGTACAGTGACGTCGTAAACTAGGCTCAATTATTGAAATGTCATTTGGAAATTAATGACAGAGATAAGCCATTATCTTGTCCATTTTGTCACGCTTCGTTATAATTACAGGTCCTGGTGACGAGGACAAGACCGTACTAGTAGGTAAGGATTCTACTGAAAATTATGAAATTGAGATTTTATTGGGATGCTTAAATAGTTACGGAAACGGGCTTAGTCTTGTACGTATTATCTTCTTAATACCATAGTGACGAACACTTCATAATATGGTTACATCAAACGACATATCTAATAGCACCAGAACACCAGATCATATTATGGAAGGAGCGATTTTATCATATCCAACTGATCTTCACCATGTGTAAGTTTGACGACAGGACGATCGTAGTGCGCCGCCCTTCGTTACATTAGATTACTTACGGGTTAATAATTTTGTAACGTTCTTTGTTCATACTGAATTACTGCACTGAATTACTATAAAGCTATTGCATAGCTTTTATCGCGGGCTTCGAGCGCGGCGACTGAATCAAGAAATTCCGTAACGAAAATCAACCTAACACCCTCCACTCCGACCGGCATAGTGGTGCGGCGTTGAATACCACGCATCGTCTAACACCGTTTCAGTTCGACAGACTTCAGCACGGTGTTTGTGTGCGTGCGACTAGACGTAAGCGTGTAAACCGTACGAAGCTTACACGTTTCGAGGTGAGCTTCTACGAAATATTATAATTGCATAAGTTGATAAAAAATGCTATGCAATAGAAAGCTACTGGTAAAGACCAGTCCTTACAGTCCCCAAGCGCCACACTTATTTTTTCACACCTTCATTATATTTTATTGTCCCTTATATTCTTGAAATCTACATGTTATTAATTATTATTATATATTACCAAAATAAAAAGTTAAAGTAAAGGTTTTTAATTAAAAAAAACAAATTATGTCTAAATTCAATTAGTTTTTTTTGGTTACTATAAGCACTTAGTAAGTAATATTTCAGAATTTTTACCCAGTCTTACAAATAAAATAATAATTTTCAGTTGAACGTCTTCTCAAAAATCAAAAGGGTAAGTTATTTTACTTAACCGCGTTACATTTGTATCAATATTATATTTTTTATTACAACAAAAACATATGATTTCTCTTTTAAAACCATTATGAATCATTGCATTCTGAGGCTAAAATACTCAAAAGTAGTCGTGACTGTATTTAGTAAAATTTAAAAGTATCTTCTTTAGTAACTTTCCTTATAATTAAAAGAATCTTAAATTTTTAAATTAACGTCTAAATAGGTTTAATATCTAATATCATAACATCCCACAGTACCACTCACAGCACCAACAGCAACCCCGTCATCAATGGGAATCGAAGCATCTGGAAGAGTTACTATGAGATCAGTTGAAGGAGGAGCTACAAGGACCAAACCAAGTGGAAAAATTACTGCAGCAGATAACAGAGGAAAAACTGAAGAAATAGTAGAAGATGGTAGCAAGCATCCAGCCGATGTAACAACTGGTGGAACAGAAGGAGAAAACATCAGAACAAAGGGTGCCAAAAAAGCCGATGAAGGACCTAAAACAGCTTCCGGAGCTGAAAACACGGTTGTAGTAGGTGGTGAATCCACTGTAGTAGCCGGTGAGAAACCTGGAGCAGCTGTTATATCTAATAAGACTGCTAGAGAAAATATCACACCAACGGGCTCAGCGCAAAAATTAGGTCTCCCATCAGGTGAAAGGCTTTCCCTGGTATCTCTTAACAAGTTCAATCAATTACAAAAAAGTGTAGATGACTTGAAGAATCGTGTTTATGGCACTCCTCTGAACAATGAGGAACTGTTGGCAGGCGTGAGGTATAACATGTTAAAGTAACTATTGTCCATTAATTAATAAATTGAATAAATGCAAATGTTCAATAAGTACTTGTTTTTAGGTCACAAACGAATGTGAAAGGTATTACCGATATGTGGACCTCTCTGAACGTGTCATCTCGTTTGGAAGCAGCAGAAGCAGGAATTGCAAAACTAAGCTCATTGATGCAGGACCTCGTTGGGAAAGAAATTCTTTTGCCGAAGTTAGTTTATTGTAGTTTAAACACACCATTGACATTATAACATTATCTCTTTAAATGATAGTACTCAACAGTAAATATCAGCTAATTATGCTTAGCTCTATTGGCTTACCTGGTACAATTTGTTATGTCGAGACGAGATTTTTTTTTGTCAGACGAGAAATGTTTAATAAACTAGCGAGTCGCGGGAATTTGACTACACCTGTTCTTCATTAATAGTTGAAAATACTGATTTTTTTTCACCCTTCAAAAATTCTAAAATAATCAAAAACCCCCATTTACAAAAAATAACTTACAGTTTAAACGAAAAAATATTTTTTCCTCTATAGGGTAGGCGACACGGAAGATACAGATACTTCAACACAACCAATAACTTTACGAACTGAAGCCGCTAGCATGATACCGAAGAGTGCTGAAATACCAGTGAAATGTGCAACTAAAGAGGAACTCGCACAGTTAATATCGTATATTAAATCACTTCAGGATGACGTTGAGCAACTGTCTGGCACCTTTTACAACACTATGAAAGAAATGGGCCATCAACTTGGTCTGTATTTTTACACTTGAAACTGTGATTAATACGTTACTAGCACCCTAGGCGTGTTGCTACGCCACCAACTAAAATAAATTTAAAAAAAGACATAAAAAAAATCATACTCATTCAGAAACCTTCGTAGACTCGCGCTCAACAACTTTGCTAAAGATAATTTATAATCACATGACCAAACGTATACTTTACGATTCTATATAGGACATACAAGCAAACAGACAGAGAAACGTTCATTTTTACATATATAGATAATATTATTTACCTCGTGTAATATGAAAAACAAAATACGCACACATTTACAAACTATGTCGACCTTCAAAATCTTTAACTTTATTCAATTGATTATTTAAATAACCGTGACAGTGCAATGCTCACAGGTGCCCCAAATTGTCCTTAAATTAAAGAAATTAATTAGGCTAGTTACCCATAAATAGATGGGATATAGAGACAGGACGTTAAATAATAAACAGATGCACACTTATAAAATAAATAGAACACAATATTTTTAAGATCCAATAAGTATACCTACAGTCTTAGCTCTTTTCTTCTTTTCTTTATATTATTATTATTATATTTCTCTTAATAAAGAAGTGAATGTCGTTATATATTAGGCACTAGAATATTGTCAAATGTGTCGTTTGTCGAAACTTTCAGTATACTGTTTATGTCCTTGATTTATGCATATATTAAGCGATCAATACTTAAAAAATACTTAATAGACCTTAATTTATTTGTAAGCAAGCAGTTGTCAAACTAAGAAATGAAAATATAAAAGTATTTTTAAGAATACTGTGGTGTTGTGTATACATTTTCAATGTTAGGTGTACTTAATAGTTACTTATTTTATTAAAATTTAATTTCTAGCTGAACCACCGCCTAAGCAGGAAATCGTGTTGCCGATGGTAGTAGAACCTCTGACACAGCCGACACTGCCGACACAGCCGCCACAGCCGACACAGCCGACACAGCCAACACAGTCGACACAGCCGACACAGCTGCCACAGCCGCCACAGCCGACACAGCCGACACAGCCGACACAACCGACACAGCCGACACAGCCGACACAGACCACCGATGTACAATCAGATGAACCAGTAGGTGATACACATGTGACGACACCGATTGCAACAGAAGCAACTACGCCCGAGGCAACACAACCAACTTCCGCTAGTGCAACACACACGGTGACACCGATTGTCACGCCACCTAGAACACCCGCGCCAGTCGTGAAACAAATTACAGTACCAACTGCTAAAAAACGCGTTGAATCACCTGGTGGTAAGCTATATTACTTAGATTTACTCCTATTTATATAATACGTTTCTATTATTTTTAAATTGAAAATTTATCCAAACGTTTATTTTTATGTGTAAAAAATACAATATAATATAATTAAAATCTTGTAAGAAGTATTAAGTACTTGCCTTTTCAATTTAATGGAGATCTCAAAGCAGAATCCAACTTACTCGTTAACGAGACCAATATCCGTAGACAAATAATAGTTACGTATCCCGTTTCAGGCACAATGAAATTTCTTATAATGTTTATGCAATTTTCATTGGTAAAACCATAGCACAATTTATATAATAAACACAAAGGTTTATGAATTAAAGTAACAACTTGAAACAAACTTATCGTTTTCAAAAGTGTTTGTTTTATTTAAATTTGTAACCATTGGAATTCGATCTAATTGACACTATAAGACAACTTGTTGAGTAAATATATTCTTATGCATTTTGGAGTTGTTGAAGTTTAGTTAGTTAATTATTGACAATAAATTTTGTAGGTGCTGATGTAAACTCGAAGATTGCGTCGCTTAGTGGACAGGTGAAGGACCTTGAACGAAAAGTGAATGAAATAACACAAGTCGTTTTCCCGCCGAGTGGAAACATACTAAATCAAGTATCTATATATATATAAATTTTATAAAAATACAAGTATTGTTCGATAGGTACTCAAAAAAGCCAAGGCTTCCCATTTCCACTTAAGATACGAAAATTTCATAAGATGTTCAAAATTAGATGCAGCAACGGGTAGCCTACCGATACATTAAAATGCTGACTTCAGATTTGCTGATTTTTACATCGAATTTAATAAATTCGAATTATCTGTCAGATATTTTGTGCTGCTGATATTTTTGATACTGCACGGATGGCGTAGTGGGATAAGGGAGCGCCATGCCGCTTTCTGCTGGGCTGAGTGTCGGAGGTTCAAACCCCACAAGGAACAACACTGTGTGATCCCCAAATTGTGCAGTCGTTACCTTTTAAAAAGTTAAATTTTAAACTATAATACATATGTGCACGGGTAAAAGTCGCGAAAATATGAAAACAGTTATAAACAAATCGTGTCTTAGATTATACATTTATACAGTAGGTTCGTCTTTTGGAAATCTTTTAATAAGTGTTTAAAGTCTTAAATGAAATATTGCTAAAAAACTTATTATCTTATAGTTGAATGCACTGCAAGGTCAGGTAGAGCAAAACACGCGACTACAGAATGCCGGCTCTAGTACCTGTGTAGGCACTTCGACTCCATCTCCAGACCTAGTAAAGGATCTTCAAGGTACTTACAATACTTATATATTACTTTACCTCTTAAACTAGGATTATTTTTACATATTATGATAGTATTTTATTCATTCTTATCCTAGCCTTGTCAGTCTTTAGATGGGCAACCATTTTTAACCTTTGTGAAATTATGTAATAAAGCGCAACTGAAAATTTTAAAGTTTAATATTTTTAAATACGTTCGAAAACAACCAGACAGGAATTGGTTTACCCGTATCTTTGTGTTGTAAATTTCTAGATAACCGGATAACCGTTTCAGCGTAAATTATAACAGACTCACTAACTTGTATAGTATGTATTGTATATACGAGTTAGAGAGTTTGTTATATTTACATGAAAATGAAAGCACATAGATAATAAATAAGTGTCTTATATACATATGTTAAACAGGTTTAATGTCATTATACAAAACTGTACACAATATGCAAACTCAGTTGAAAGAGGTGCATGACACAGCATTGCAGTTAGTGACGGAGAAGGAAGAAAGGCAACATAATATTAATGTAAGACTATTAGTAATACCTACTTAGAAAAAGTAAGTTCTTCTGGAATAATTGCAAAAGAAAACTTTTAATTTGTATAAATCGTTTAGACTTAGACGTGCCCCAGTCGATTGTTTATTAGATTTTTCATTCTTATGATAAAAAAGATCTTTAATTTGCTCTTCTTGTGTAGTGAAACATTAATCAACAGAAAAAGATTGACTTTTATTAGACAAAGGCATTAGTAGCACGTAACTACTAATATTAACTCTTTAACCCAATCGAAGTAAAACCGATTGAACAAACAACAACAAATCGTATGATTTGAAGGTTTTAAAAGAATAAATTGCACTTGTATACTTATTAATTGAATTCTCAACATTTATTCGATTTGTAGAATATTTGTTATTATAATGTGGCGACTTCCACATTATAGCACAAACAAAAATATACAACAGCGCCATCTAGCGAAGATACATCGAACTATGAAGTATGAACGAAACGTATGAATGTAATGAACTACGATATAACTACTAATCCTGTATGGCGAAAGAGAGATTCGCGTGGCAATTAGCATATATACAACATCCCAACGTCAACCGTTTGGCCGTGGCCCGCCAGGCATGATCATCTCGCCTGGTCGGAGGATCCTCCCTTTGTGTCGGAGGGACGTGACACTCGTACCCTCAACAATAATATAAACTGAACTGAATTGGCATGTTAACTCTAGAAGTTTTAATTTTTTTTCAGTCATTGTTAGAACAAATAGAATTACTGAAAGCTATCAAGCTGGACCGCGAAGACATGTCGGCGGCTCTGGCTAATAAAGCAGATCTACGTGTAGTGGCACGTAAGGTTTCTCATGACCAGTTCGATTTAGCTTGTGATGACCTCGCCAAGGGACTGGAACATGCTCTTGGAAAACTTAATGTTCAGGTATACCTCTGTGTTATTTACATATTCATTCAAATATTGTTTTAAAAGAGTTTGGCTCAAAAAGCAGCGTAATTCAAAATTTAACAATGACAGATAAATCAATATGTAGGGTTAATCACTTTCTAAACAAAACAGAGACTCGTTTAGATGTCAATAATGTCGTCACAGTCCATACAAAAAATCTTTAGAATAAAATCCATCCAGAAAAAGATAAAGTTATTGTAATAAATCGTTAAAAATGTATTATTGCTTAAATCTTTTTACTCATTGCCAATTAAGTAGTCCGGTCCTTGATGGCGGTTATAACATACTGAGAGACTTTTGAGTATAGAGTATTTATCATATCATAATACAGGGCCAAGAATTTGTGAACATTTCAATCTAAAAACCCGTGCAAACAAATGCAGCGCGGGGCGCGACAAATGCGTGGCGGGGTGAGGTCTGATCACAGGCCGCAGTGTGCTTAGTGTGTGAAACAACACGATTAAATGACGATTTACACAATTTATATCAGTAACCAATGTCCAATGCAAGTGCTCCTTTAATAAAGAAATGGATGAAGAAGTTTGAGGAGACGGGATCTACGCTAAATGTGTAGCAAACTCGAGGCCCACGGTTTTCTCGGACCGAAGAGAACGTGCAGCAGATTTCCACTTCTATTCGACGTAATCCAGATTTATCGACGCGCAAACGTTCGGTTAAATTAGGGTTATCTTGCACATCATTACACCGTATTTTGAATTTATATTTGAAATTACATCTATATGAGATCCAGATAGTGCAGGAATCAAAACCTAATGACTTAAATTTGCACAAATCGTATGCCAAAACAATGTTAGAACGATTCAGTAATTTTGATATCTTATTTTCTGACTAAGCCCACTTTCACCTCGACGGACATGAAAACAAACAGAATTGCAGGTATTGGAGCAGTGAAAACCCCAAAGCTAAACATGAGAGGCCACTTGATTCTCCCAAGGTAACTGTACGGACTGCAATTTCAGCAAAAGGAATCATTGGATTCTACTTTTTCGAAGATTCTCGCAGCCGTTCAGTTACTGTTAATTCTGCTGAATATGTGAAAATGCTACGGAAGATTTTGGAACCGATGCTACTGGAATTTGCTGGCTACAATCGTAACACATGCTTACAACAAGATGGAGCCACTTGTCACACATCCAATGAGTCCCTGCCGGTGGTCAAAGACATGTTATCGGGAAAGCTGATTTCCAGACAACGCGACATTCCATGGCCACCCAGAAGTCTAGATCTATCTCCAGAAGTCTTCTTTTAATAGAGTTTTTTGAAAAATCGTGTCTATATTAATAAACCAAATACACTACGTCAACTAAAAGAAAAATTTAACGAAGAGAGAATTTGCCGACGAGTATTTGAAAATTTCGGTGCTCGCTTAGAAAATGGCAAACGTCGAAACGGTGATCATTTAGACAACATTTAAAATTACATAATTTTAAAAAAAATAATTCCTTAAATTAGCTTTTTTATAAATAAATAATTTAAATAATATATGAAATTATTTTTTTTATACGGAAAACCGCATAAAAAAAATTATTGAAAAATCAAATGTTAACTAATTCATGACTCACCCAGTAAATATAATATGGTTATTTGATATATGGTAGGTTTAAATTATATGTTCAGGAATCACTATGGCAGCAAGCGTTGGATGACATTCAGAGAGAAATTGAAACAAAGTTAGATAAGGTGGAACTGGCGCCAATTAAAGATTTTTTCATTAAAAAGATGAAACAACTACAAGATAATTTGAAGCAAATAGCAGATTTGCGGCGAGAGACTGAAGCTGCTGGCACGAAGAGCAAATTATTAAAGTAATTACTTGTTTTAAATTGCACTTTTTTCATAAATACATCTTAAGTACATTTTTAAGGATTACAAGCTTCTGCCAAACTGTGCCACAGTTTGTTGGCAAATGCAGGCTTTTTTATATAATGTCATTAATTATCTTTTTTTTCATCTTTATAATGCAATATAATGCGATACATTTACACTCAATTCCATCGAATATACTATATAATACTACTAATATATAATACTCACAATTAAATTTAATATTACAATTCATAATATTACAACAGGCAAGTTCCGCTGTCTTCTGATATTTGGATGGAAATTCGATTATTATTAGGATATGAGATGACCTAAAACAGTTGATTATGAATATCGTAAATAGTATTCTATACTAAACGTTACTTTTTACGACTAACTATGTGACTTGTAGTCTTTAAAGAAAGTCTTTTGATAAAACTGGTCGCATCTCTAATGACGGATGCGTTTATAGAGTATGAAACTATGAAAATGGCCACATCACTGATATGAAATAAGTAACAAGGTAATAACTTAAAGTTGTATACTTATAAAATGAAATAAATCCCTTTTTTGATCTTTACTGTACAAGATCACCGTAACCTACAAATGTATGATATGATTATTGAAGGAGGTCTTTATTAAAAAGCGAACTTAAACTACAAGCTACTTAAATTTAGAGGTCACGTTTACCGCTTCTTGTTAGCAATGAATTTATAAACATTTAATCTTACTAATCTCGACAGGCTATGGTATACGAATGACAAGCAGAACGTACATCATATTGTACATCATATATATACATAAAATTGAAGTTTCTGTCTGTGATTTAAAGAAAAACTGTATTTTCTGAAGTGCTTATAGTTCTCTACACGATAATAAATAAACTACACAGTAAAAACTACGTCTGTAGCGTAAAATTCAAAATTGAAATTCTACGCGAACGAAGTCGCTGGCACAACGAGTAAGAAATAAAATAATATATGAATCCTTAAAAAATGTTACGCATCACGAATGTAACTGTCTTCAGCTGACTATAAATGATAGATTAACTATACTAGGAATTTACCGGTCTCCCTCATTTAAAAACATTTCCACGTTTCTTTCGTTCCTAGATGGCTCTTTGTGTAACATAAACACCCGTCATTCTATTGTACTAGGTGGTGACATTAACCTGGACATCTGCTCTAAAACACCGACCGAGCAATGTTCAGAATATCTTTGTTTATTGGCTAGTCACCAACTCTTACCAGCCATAACGTTACCTACACGAGGCGAGGCATGTTTAGACCATATTTTCATTAAAGATAAATCCTTATCCATAGGAATGGTTTGTCAAGCTGCCATCACAGATCACGATATTTGTATAGCGACTATGACGGGTGAATCATCAAATAGTTCACCACTTTGTACCAGATTAAAGACCAATACAATCGGAATTATTAATGACATGAAATTGACAGATTGGGCAAATATCTATAACACTGAGGATCGAGAAGTAGCTGCAAATGAATTTAACAAAATCCTTAAAACATCCATGAATAAAAACACTAGGACCATTACTATTAGTCGCTCACAGAGCTCTATAAAACCCTGGATAACGCCAGGACTAATGAGATGCCAGAGAACACGAGACAAACTCCATCTTGAAAGCAAAAATAATCCCAATGACGTCATTTGTCAAATTACATACATATAAAAGATATCGTAACTTCCTCACTAACCTACAAAAACGCCTCAAAGTAAACCACGAAACTCAACTATTGAATAGTAGCCTAGAGTCCTGCAATTCCAAAAAGCTATGGAAATCTATTAAGCAGATTTGTTACTTGTCAAATAACCGTGTAGCGCCTATACAACTAACAAAAAATCATTCCGATCCAGTTATATCACTTAATATTTGCAACCAACATTTTTCAAGTATTGGAAGAATCTTCAAATGCAACAACTAAAGGAAAATCATTTTTCGTACAACCAACTGACCCCGATGAAGTTATTAAACTTATCGACGACCTTAAGAAAGACAGCTCTCCGGGTTTAGACACTTTCACCCCTAGACTGATAAAAGAAGTTAAAAAATATATTATTGGCCCACTAACACATATTTTCAATCTCAGTCTGAGTGCAGGGATTTTTCCTCAATGCTGGAAAATTGCCGTTGTCACTCCAATACATAAGGACGGCGATAAGTCAATTCCTAATAATTATAGACCGATTTCCCTCTTAAGCATATTCTCCAAACTTCTAAAAAAAATTGTAAACAAAAGGTTAGTTGACTTTCTTGAAAACAATAAATTACTCTCAGAAAACCAATTTGGCTTTAGACGTAAAAAATCCACTGAAGATGCTGTAGTCTCACTAACGAATGTCATTTCTAAATCATTGGATAACAAAGAATGCTGCTTAGGAGTTTTCATTGAATTATCGAAGGCGTTCGATACCGTGTCCGTCCCTATCTTACTTCGTAAATTAGAAGCCATAGGTATACGAGGTATTACACTTGACTGGTTTAGCAGTTATTTGACAAATCGTTATCAGCGCGTTAGCGTGGGATCCACAATTAGTGACCATTTACATGAATGATATTCTCAATGTATCTATGACTAATGCGGCAACCTTGTGTTATGCAGATGACACCGTGATAATTTTTCGTAATACATCGTGGTCAAGAACAATAGCATCCGCTGAACAAGGAATGACTCTCATTGCACAATGGCTTGACAAAAATCTCCTTACCCTCAACTTAAAAAAGACAAAATTCATCGCGTTCCACAAGACACTTGCATCAAAACTCCCAATAGGACATACGTTGGGAATTCATTCCTGTACTCCTGACAATCGACCTAACTGTAGCTGCGGTACCATAGAACGTACACACTCCATTCGATATCTAGGAGTCATACTAGATGAACGTTTAACATACGACAGTCATATAACCCAATTGTCTAGTAAAATAAGAAAAACTATTAATATTTTAAAGTCTCTTCGCAATAGCCTGAACAAAAATAATCTTATAATGATTTACAAAATAGTTACACAATCTTTACTTTTCTACTGCATTCTGGCATGGAGTGGTGCTACTAAAACGAAAATGATGCAAGTCGAAAGAGCCCAACGGGTAGTTTTAAAAGTGATGCTGCGAAAACCATTCAGATTTCCAACAAACGACCTCTACAAAGAATGTAAGGTACTAAGAGTACGTCAAATTTTTATACTAAGAATAACAACATCGATGCACAAGGAAATTTTAAATACAACTTCAATGATTTGCCTGAACCAGCGTCGTGTATTCCGAATCCCACTTCCTACCATAAATAACACCTTCATAAAAAGGCAGACCATCTATCTCCGCCCAAAAGTGTATAACAAAATTTGTCAAATACATACAGATATTATTAAGTTAACTACCATAGAAGTAAAGCGACTGATAATTAAATGGCTTTTGAATCTTTCATACGATGAAATGAATTGATTCTTTCATACCACGGGTAATAGTGGTAAAGGATAATATGCACGTACACACACATACACATACTCACCAATACACATACACACACATACACATACACACAAAAGACTCACTCTGAGCTACAGACTAAGTTTTATACAAATTTTTCTGTTTTGTTTTTGTTTGTTTTTAACCTTGTTTTAATTTTATCTTATATTCTATTTCAACTAAACTTTATAAAATTTTTAAATATTGTGAAATCTCATATTGGTTGCCACGACACAAGCCACGAGCTTAGTGCGGAAACCGTCGTTAAATTTAACTTGTAATTTCTTTCAAGTATAAGTATAAATAAATAAAAATAAAAACAAATAAAATAAAAAAATGTAATAGAAAAGAAAGAAAATATACCCAATCAAATTTAAATAACACTTCAATCATAAACCAGTGATGGAGACAGGCAGGTTTTTAAAGGAGTTTTAATAGAACAATATTTAATTCATAGAGTTAGAAACAATGAAAAATACACGCTTAATCTTACACGGGAATAAGATGCAGATACTCGTATAGGCAATTAAACTATTTTTTTATTATCATTTATTACTTTAATGGTATTTTTACATGTTAATTATCAGGGATGTGAACTGCATTTCATGCGACGCGAGAGCATATATGCAGACAGAGGCAGGACCACCAATGCCACCGAAGCCCTTACAACCTAGCATGACTATGAGGCCTTATCTCACTTATGAACTCGGTGAGTAATATCTTACAACATTACAATAGCAACAATAGGTTAGATTCCTAGCTTTAAAATTCATTATTTCCCGTTAGTCATTAAATGTGTGACATCTTAAATCACAGTCTGAATTGTCCTCTATTATCAATTAATTATTTTTATTGTTTTAAATCTTCAAGTCACCATTAAAATGATTTGACAATAGTTATGTATGACATCCCACGATCGTTTTGCAGTTTAAAGCTCTGTCACAAAATTTGAGAAATTATTGCCTTGATTTCTAAGACAAATGCTTATCATAATATACTTGTTGTTGCGACCATTTAATGCTACTACTGATATAATCAGAGAGGATGTTTAATTTTTTCATTTGCCCATAGATGCAATTCGCAAATCTCAATCAACCAACGTACCTCACAGGAATATGCATGACTGGGAAAAAATTGAAAAGCAGATGACGACGCCAAGAGTACAGAAAGTCAGGTAACTAACCATATATGCTCGTAAAACCTGTCTCTTTACACAACAGTTAAGAAAATACAAACGAAACAGAGCAACAAATGTAGTACTTATTCTGTCAGTATTTTGCTCCACCTCATCGCTCTAATGGTTAGCGACTGCCGCTCAAGAGATGTGGGTTAAATTCTCGGGTCGGGTCAAAAAGTGTTATTGAGTTTTACTAGTTACAGAAATACTTAGTAACGGCCTGGACTTTGAAAGTTCGGGTCTTAACCACCGTGCTTCGGAGAGTACATAAAACCGACGATCCTGAGCCTGGTCTCTACCCAGTCGTGTCGAATAAGCGTCCCATTGGGTTGTGGGCGAGCAGAGTATACTTACATGTTTGCGAACACACTTGTGCACTATAGTATGTCCTGCATGGTTGATTTACTTCCCCTTGAGACTGACTACCTCGGCCTACAACGGCTAGGCAGTATATTATTTTGCAGTTTCAAATTTTTTTTTGCGTTCTCCCTATATGTAATATCTTGTCCGGTATGTTAATAGCCAATATGTAATTCGTCATTTAAAACGATAATAATTATTTTGAAAGTGGCAAATATTTAGCTGTGTAATTATAATTGCCGTGTATCTGATCATTTGTTGAATGACTTCAACACCGATTTGATAACATTTTTTCTTTCCTATAATCCTATGTAAACAAAAATCTATGTATAACATTCATAATATTCTAGAGAAAGCAATACTGGAGTTCTCTCACGATGTCTAACAGATTTTCTCAGTCAAGTTGCGTAAACGTATAACTACCCTGACATATTCGTCGGGAATCAAATGTATATCAAATGTATTCAAATAAGTAATAAACTATAAATAACTCTGTAATAATTTACACAAAGAAATATTTCTCGAGTTACTAAGCTCTTCCACGTATGCCTAGATTAAAAAAAATAACATTAACTGAAGTAATTATTCCACGTATAAAATACGTGATCTTGATATAATGGCATCTGTTAGAAACTATGAGTTACCAATCGTTATAAGGTTAATTTAAAAAAAGATTAAAGACAATCTTATTCCGTATTACTACATAAAAGGCTGGAAACACACCTAAATTGGAAAAAATATGCTTCAAATAGGACAACTAAAGAACACTTACGCGAAACTTGTTGTAGTTTCCAATAGCCATATTGGGTGGTGTGGGTATTATTTTATAACATTAGTCAGAGCTAATCGATTTTAGCTTCCACAATCTATAAATATTAAAATCGCATTAAAATCGCAATCTTCGCATCGTAAGTTTTTTCTAAATAACTACAGAAGTTTAAAAAAATAAACCGATATTGCTGACACTTCTAAACAGGGTCAAAGGAACTTAAGTTATATTCCTACGATGCAATATAGTTAATCATTTTGCTTAAAGAAATCAAAATTTGGTTAATATTTCTTTAATGTATAGCGTAACTCCCTTCTTACTAAAAAGCTTTTAGTAAAGTTAATTAAGAATATTTAATTTAGATCGGACACCGACAAACATTTATGCAACCGTTATTGTGGTGGATCTCATACTATGACGACTCCTGCGCAGCGAGTCGCCCGTGTCGGACACTTCGTCAAGCAGTGGGGACCAGAAGTACTACCACTAACGTCTGGTTATGCTACTGGTGATGATGGCAAGGTGAGCATTAACGGCAGACTTAGCCTCGTATAAGCAACGGCAAATAAAAACAAACTTCAGATGTTATGAAAAATTAAGGATTTCTGAAAATATGTCGTCATTTTGTAGTGTGATTGCAATTTACGTTTTTACACTATGGAAACTACAAAAGTTATAAAATAAGTGCGTTCAGAACGGGTTGGTACAGAATTTGTTCTAATTAAATCTATTGTCTTGCCAGATATATAAAGTCAGCGGAGTCGAAGACGCTTCTGTTGGCCCAGGTAATAAATCTACATTCACAGCAGCAAGATTCAGCATATTAACGAAAGTAGATATACCAAATATGTTTTATGGAAGAGATTCCATAAAACATTCACAAAGTAGATTTAAACTTAGGAATTATTCATTTCAATTATAATCATCGCTAAATTACCAAATTTACCAGATCCTTAAAAGATGGTCAATGTTTGACAGGTGGGGCAATAAATGCTCCGTGCACTCCGAAACCTCCAGCCAAGAAAGAAAAACAAGAAGCAAAACCAAATTTAACCCCAGTAAGTATTCAGACGTAATTAAACCTTAAAGTTAAACTTCAGTTATCCGATTTCAACATAAATTTAGAGTATTTTAATGCATACAATACTGTCTAATGACCAAATTAAAAATGTTTTTTCAGGACTGTCGCTGCCTTGGTGGTAAGTGAATATACTTTATACTTAGACGAACACAGTTATAATTATGATGTAATCCTTCAGGAGTCCTAAAACAATTTACATAAGAGTGTCTATCTACAGTGGAAAAGTATAATTAGTAGTAATTAGAGTGATATTAAATGGTTCTTAGAAACTTCATTTGAAAAAGTCTGTCTTCCGGATAGCACGGAACTAATAGAAATTTTCATTTATTTCTTAAATTACTCTCACAGTAGTTTGCATTTTGTGAGGAACTTTACT
Organism: Hypercompe scribonia; assembly: GCA_949316085.1. Taxonomy (NCBI): domain Eukaryota; kingdom Metazoa; phylum Arthropoda; class Insecta; order Lepidoptera; family Erebidae; genus Hypercompe; species Hypercompe scribonia. The sequence continues at coordinate 10,234,889 of OX438969.1, read as the reverse complement.
AGTTCTATGGTACGATTTAAGACGAAACCATCATAATTTATAACTACAACTGTTACTGTAAGCTGAGCTAATTTGATTTCAGAAGACTATAATAATTCATTTTAAAAGTTTCTTTATTTGTTACAGATGTTTTGCCGCCAAGGAAGTAATTGTAACTTTTTTTTAATAAATAAACACAATGCTAAAAATAAATCGAGACTCACGAGGAATAGAAAAAAAACGCCAAAAACTTAAAATTTATATTTTAAAATTAGAGCGTTTATGTTTACTAAAAAACTTTAATATATTTATTAAAACTTAAAATTTTTAAGAAATAGTAATTAAGCAACTGACAGAAATTTGATTTTCGACCTTTGACCGTCTAATTAATCGCGTAATAAGTCATATCATCTTGTGGTCTCATTAAATATCTACAATACAAAAAAGTGTCCCTACGATTGGTAACGTATAGAGCAAGAGCCCGTGAGTGCCAGACCTTCGTCATTTTATAAAAGCTGAAAGTTCTTCTATGTGTGTCCCTAGTACAGGTAAGAATGATACCCAAACATGAAGCTGAGGCAGCGGTGGCTTTGGCAGATAACAGGCAACAAAGGTGTGTAAAATTCCATCTCAAATTCGTCATGATATAAAACTTGATTTTTTTATATTTGATTCATAATAATATCAAAACTCGCGTTGCTCATTGCCAGACAGTTAGTATGGTTCCAACTCTCTGCCGGACACCCCTAAACTATTATAATTTATAATTATACTTACGTTATATTATGAAACCTAAGTTTTATATATAATTTTTTGGGAGCCTATTAAACTATGTTTACATAGTAGCCGGACAGTTTCGAAGGTTCTATCATCTTGCCAGACGCATTCAAAGTGAGCAGTAATCGGGAGAGCAAGGAGCGAATACAGTAACTAAACGTTATATTATAAAACCTAAATTTTATATATATTTTTTTGGGAGCCTATGAAACTATGTTTATATAGTAGCCGGACAGTTTCGAAGGTTCTATCATCTTGCCAGACGCATTCAAAGTGAGCAATAATCGGGAGAGCAAGGAGCGTATACAGTAACTAAAGGTTATATTATAAAACCTAAGTTTCATATATAATTTTTTGGGAGCCTATTAAACTATGTTTACATAGTAGCCGGACAGTTTCGAAGGTTCTATCATCTTGCCAGACGCATTCAAAGGCTGCGGTCCGAATTGTGCTCACAGCACTTACGACGTTTAAACTGCTAACGTGTGGACCGATTTAGGGAGCGCACGATAACGATGAAAATGATGAAAATATTTAGATTTAATTAAAATAAATTAATTTCTCTGTAAATTTCTTATCTTAAAAAAAATGTGTCCTTTGGTATAATAAACACTAAAACTTGATTTACTTTGTTTCATTGGCTTTATAATTTTAATAGCATTGACAATAATAAACTTCTTAAAAATGAAAAATAATATCAATTAAATTATTAGATTTTCGACATGATTGACATTGTATGAGAAAAATTTTACTCAGTATTATTTTAAATATTTGTTATTGAAATTGTAAAAATTAATTAATGAAATTTCTGGATTTAGAAAGAAAATAAACTGCACAATTTGAAATTAATAACAATGGATGCGCAGTGAAGGGCCGCAATAGACCAAGCGCTCTGTTTCATTCGCACTAGTTACTGTATACGCTCCTTGCTCTCCTGATTACTGCTGACTTTGAATGCGTCTGGCAAGATGATAGAACCTTCGAAACTGTCCGGCTACTATGTAAACATAGTTTAATAGGCTCCCAAAAATTATATATAAAATTTAGGTTTTATAATATAACGTTTAGTTACTGTATTCGCTCCTTGCTCTCCCGATTGCTGCTCACTTTGAATGCGTCTGGCAAGATGATAGAACCTTCGAAACTGTCCGGCTATTAGTAAACATAGTTTAATAGGCTCCCAAAAAATTATATATGAAACTTAGGTTTTATAATATAACCTTTAGTTACTGTATACGCTCCTTGCTCTCCCGATTATTGCTCACTTTGAATGCGTCTGGCAAGATGATAGAACCTTCGAAACTGTCCGGCTACTATGTAAACATAGTTTTATAGGCTCCCAAAAATTATATATAAAACTTAGGTTTTATAATATAACGTAAGTATAATTATAAATTATAATAGTTTAGGGGTGTCCGGCAGAGGGTTGGAACCATACTAACTGTCTGGCAATGAGCAACGCGAGTTTTGATATTATTATGAATCAAATATAAAGAAATCAAGTTTTATATCATGACGAATTTGAGATGGAATTTTACACACCTTTGTTGCCTGTTATCTGCCAAAGCCACCGCTGCCTCAGCTTCATGTTTGGGGATCATTCTTACCTGTACTAGGGACACACATAGAAGAACTTTCAGCTTTTATAAAATGACGAAGGTCTGGCACTCACGGGCTCTTGCTCTATACGTTACCAATCGTAGGGACACTTTTTTGTATTGTAGATATTTAATGAGACCACAAGATGATATGACTTATTACGCGATTAATTAGACGGTCAAAGGTCGAAAATCAAATTTCTGTAAAATCAAAAATACGGCTCTTGTATGAAAAACAATAATCAAAATAAGGCTTACCTAATTATTGTATCCAAAGATATTTTGCTTAATTTTTTAAATAATATGATACCAGGGCTCATGTCTCGGTTTATTATTTACCATTACATAGGTTTTTTCATTTTAATTTGATGTTTATTTTGTAATCATACGAATACATACAACATACGTTGATTATTTTTCTTTTTAGTTTTATAATTTAATTTTTCTTTTATTTACTTATTTGTTATCAACTTTGCATCATGTGTGACTTAGAGTGATTTAATAAAATACTTATTTATAACAGTTTGGACTTTCATTATTGTGTTCACCTCCAGAATATTTTCATTGATAACTCTGATAAGAAGTGAGACCAAATGAAGTCACTCAAGCGTTTATATTTAGAAAGTGTACTTGGATCTAAAAACTTTTAATACGGAAAATAGTTGGTGATATGCCCTATATTTATGATTCTTATGGTGAAAATTATACAAACATCCTAATTAATATTAAGTATAAATACGAATATGAGTTTGTTTGTGTGTTTGTTTGTTATACTTTGCTATGCCTAGAGTTGCACTGCCGCCGCCGCGTCGCGCTGCCCCGTAAACTTGGCGCTTGGGTGTACGCTCTACCAGTTAGCTAGTGCGTCGTTGTCAGCCGGTAATGACTGACACCAAAAGCCTGGTTGAGCGTATTATTTTTCTTAAAACTGCTACACATTATTTTGATATTATTTTGCAAAAATCTGCCACATCTGTATCGTAAAAAGTAAAAATAGGTAAAAATATTGCCAAACGACAATGACAAATGTAATTTGTCGTAAGCACTTGATAAAACAATAATAATTTCATATTTATTATTATATTAAAACATATATAATTACGTTTGAGAATACAGAATGAACTAGGTCGTGAAAATACTTTCCAAAAATTTAGTGTCTAATGACCCTGTCACAAAAGTTTCATTTTATATTTATGTTTCCATAATGTTTCTGTATTTAATATATATATCTATTGAAAGTAATTATTGTCATATAACATATGCACAATATTATTTTACATAAAAATTAATATTAGTAGAAAATACTGTTTTTACAGATTATGTGTTAGGTTAAAAATATTATATTTTTAAAAATGATCACGTTTGACTTAGGGCTTGCTGATATGTATTAAACATAATTTATTGATACATTGATATTTATATTTGATATATAATATAAGTAAGTATATATAGACAGCATTTTCTGTGTAATATTTTAAAAATTAGATATAATATTACAAAATATGCACACCAATTCATAGTGACATTCGTACCGTCGATTTTTTATGTCGATATTCCGATGATATCAGTGTACCTACATTAAAACTCATTCATATGCTGTAACATTAATTGCGTTGTAATAAAGACTTATTGTTCATTAAGGTGGTATACTAACTCTGTGGTCTATGATAAGGATAGATAACATTCAAGTATTATGTACCTGGTCATATAAAAAATAATAATAATACACCTCTATGGTATTTTGTTAGACAGACAACGAAAGTTGAGACCGTTTATAAGTAATAGTCTATCCACTGAAATTTGTTTAATGTTTACTGTTGTTTCTAAACAATCATATATTTAGATTTGTTTATTAGCGCTAGATTAACATTTATTGTAATTTTTATTTGAAAAGTATTGAAATATTCAATTTTTAAAGAGAAGAGATCTTTAAAAAGGGAAATATGGGTGGTAAATATCAAGTGAAATTCCAAACGTTTTACACATTTTACATTACATTTGAGTTTCAATCGAATATTTTACTAAGTAAGAATCTAACTTCCAGCTGAAGCTGTGTTGATAAATGTGGCTGAAATGATTGACCTGGCAATCGGCACACCAGAGGTAAAAGGCCAATGTTATCATAACACTACAACGCTGCCCGTGTGATGAGGGATTCAGAATATACAGTGTCACCCACCTCCTCTATTGTTCTCATGGGTGTAAGTAAGAGGGTGACCGTAAGAGGTGACTAAAAAAGCAAATTACACAGGACAACATCACTGCCAAGGAAAGGAAGGAAAACTCGAAATAAACCCTATACCAACTCGTCTGACAAACGTGGCCAAAATTTTTTTTCTAAGAGACCTGTATCCAGTTTACGGTTTACATTACATTTGTTCGTAATGTTGCGTAAATCATTCACTTTATAACAACATTGGTATAAAAGGAGCATAGATTAACTTCCATAAGATTTTGTACATTTGTAAGTTTCATTATTTTAATAATGCCATCTTAATATTAAGCTGGGTGTGGTGGACTTCTGTATGCTGCAAACAGTTCTACATTGCCTGGCTCAGCAGATGCGGATCTTAAACAAAAATGTTGAACTTAGAGGGGCTGCAGCAAGTCTACCCGTTGGAAGGCAGCTGGAAAGCGGTGAAACTATAAAAATTAATGAATTTATTGTACAGGTAACTTGAAATAAGTAAATTCACTCAAAAATTCTAAGACAGGTATCATTACCCCGTGGCATAATTTAACGGTTATACTTGGGTGTAATCTTAGGATCCTAGATCTTTTCTTTTTTCTAATTATTATTAATCTCTAGATTATTTGGAGCTGACTAGTAGTTCAACCAGATTGATAAAACTTTGATATCAGTCAGACCTTGCGACATTAATTTAAAGGGACTCATTTAAAACCAGCATAACTGCTTGAAATTGAACTTTTAAAAACAGTTTACTTTCTCTAAAATTGATACTTAGTAGAGATAGAAAAACGTCACTAAAAATTATCTTAAACTCTTTTTCAAATTTAAATTTCATGTGTGCTATTTTGTTTCAGCCGGATGGCGCAACTCGTAAGTAATCTTTTACAATTCGTACATCTTGATACTTCTGAAGACTTAGTGTAAGTTTTTAGGTTTGTGTAATTTAACTCCCTCTCGACAGCAAGCGAATTGGCGTTGCGATTGGTGAAGATTTCAGCGCCGGTGTCGCAACGCCAAGTGTGATGATCGAGCTCGAGAGACTCTTTGAAGGCTAAGTGTGACTTTGAGTAATGCAAGACTCGTGTTCGTAGTCTACGTGAGACTGAAAACCACAAAAGTGGTATAATGTATTTTTGTTACTTCAATTTCTTGATTTCATGTAATTATTACTATATTTTATTAATTGCAGAACCAACAGAAAATCCAGAGACTATGTTGGTAGGTAAGTATCAATTCAATTCGTGTGTTAGTTAATATATTCACTTAATTCTAAATGTTTTTTAGTCTCAAATGTTAAATTTATATGGTTTCTAAGTTTGATAATATTCTGTTAAGAAATATAATAAAAATAGTTACGGGTTTTGACATTTCAGTCATTATTTTTTATCTAATTTTATATCTAAATCATGATTTAAACATTAAAATATACCTACTAACAATTTCAGTTGACAGAATACAGAAGGACACTGGAGGTGAGTTTTTTACTATGTTTATATCTTACGATAATCATTAGGTAAATCAAATGATTTAATAATAAACTTTTAGATTATTAATTAGTTTAGCATACGAATGATAAAGTTAAATGTTGCCAAAAAATCAAAATGCAGTTCATCACTAAATACGAAATTTGAAATAATATTAAAAAGTAATTTTGTTACATTATTCAAACCACAACTTTAGTTTTCTTTTGCATACTTTGTAGTCATTAGTGATATTTAGATTCTAGTTTAAATTTGTACACCAATCAGTGATCAAGAACGAACCAAATATTTTTGTTGTTTCCGACAGTGTAATCAACTAATGGCATTATCCGATTTTCAAAATAACATTTAAGAAAAAAAGTATTTTTTTAATTATAAAAACGCAACGTAATACGCAAGCTTGTTACCATCAGCTAGATCCTTTAAAAATTAAACATTCGAAATGATGACATTAAAAGGCATCGGATAATCGGTTATGATCGTTCTATTTAATTAGTGAAAATATTTGTTCAGACGGAAAATTACAATTCAGGACGCGGTTTTTTTTATTTCCTCTTCTTAATAATTGCAATAATTATTGATGGCACGCCTCTCGACGTTTTTAAGGAATTTATCTATATCGGATAACTAATGCAGTTGGGTATACATATACAACTTCGAAAAGGAAGATTCAAGATTTAGTTGGGCTGGGCAACGTTCAGGAAATTGAACCGTATGTTGTCATCGGATATACCACAGAACTAAAAGACGAATGTCTTTAACCAGTACGTCCTCCTTGTAATGAGGTACGGTGCCGAGACGTATACTAACATTTTAGGGTTAATCCATATACTTAAATTCACATAACGTGCTTTGGACAGAGCTATTGCTATCTCTCTGAAGGACAAAATTCGGAACGAAGTGATCCGACAGAGAATAAAAGTGACCGACATAGCTCTGAAAGTTGGTAGGTTGAAGCGTCACATATTTCACAGAACCGATAACTACTGGAGTGAACGTTTTCTGGAATAGAAACCGCGTTTTGGCAAACGTGGCGTGGAACGCCTCTGGCCCAATGGTAGGATGACTGGTGGCGACTGCATGCAAAAAGCATAATCATAGGGAACCATATCAACACTAACAATCGATGAGATATTAATATATTATATTTGTAATTCATAGTGCCAAAAATACTAAAGGGACAGAAAAGACTACCCAAATCAGAACGTTCAGCAGCTACAATGAAGTCCAAATCGATAAAAACCGCTAAATCCAAAGCAACAGTGCCCGAAGGAGAATCAGCTGAAGGGGAGGCACCCGAAGTGGTCGAAAGGGCTGAACAGGTTGAAGGTGGCGAGGACGTCAAGGAAGGGGGTGAAGTTGAGGCAGTTGGGTCGGCAGCATCAGGACAACGGCTTGGAGCGTTGACGTCTAGTGATAAGCTTTGCCTTGTCACGCTTAGCAAGTTTAATGTGCTAGAGACAGTTGTACAAGACTTGAAAAATCGTGTCTACGGTAGTGTTCCTAAAAATGAGGAAATAATAGAAGAAGTCAGGTATACTTACTACATGTTTATAAATATACTTATATACATATACTCTTTTCAGACTTACAATTACACATGCAACAAAAGCTATGTGTATAATATATACTTACACACTCACATCACAATCCCCAAAGGGTCTCAGCCTTCCGGTATAAAGACGTGAGAATCCCTAGTGACGTATAAAACCCCCACATTTTGCCGACTATAAGTTTAGTCCCCAGTCGTCAGCTGCACACACAGATCTCTAAATAAATTATAACGACTAAATTATTTCTAAATACATACATATTATAGATAAATCACACTTACGTCGTCGTAACGTTTTATTGCAGATCACAAACAAATTTGAAGGCTATAACTGATATGTGGACATCTTTAAACGTATCATCCCGGCTGGAGGCTACTGAGGAAGGTGTTGCCAAGCTAAGCTCATTGGTGCAAGATCTCGTCGGACAGACATCTCAGCTCACTATGTAAATTACTTATGACCCAATTTCTCTACATTAATTTCTTTCGTTTCGCATGACTGAGGCGAACCCATTACTAAAAATAGGCGAAATGGAAAAGGAGTCTGTAAGCAAGTTGTTAAAAATATTGAAGCAAAAGTAAATAGTACATATATAGTCGCAGAGGTTTATAATAAGATACACATTTCTATCGATTATAAATACGATAATTCAAATCTTACATCACATCATATCATCTTTGATATTATTCTTCTGTTATTCTTCGTTATTATTATTATTGTTATTTCGTCTTTTCCCCACAACATGTAAGTTTAGTGGCTGAAAACTGAACTGCTGGCTTTTTCCTAGTTCTAGGTAGCTAAACCCTGATAAGATTGGTTGGTAGGTAAGTGAGTTACATACGTGGAAAGGTCATGCTTAGGTTCAAAAAGGCTGGCTAATCGACCGGAGTGATCTTATTTGTAATGTGTATTTGGTGTTATATTTTGTTAACGAATTATTAAACAACCTATCACATAACACACCATGGTATACATAGCAAAAGTACATTTGTGTGGGAAAACCGCCCTTATTTCTTATTTATTTATTTACAACTTTTTGCATACATGCGTCGGTAGATTATTTACCTTTTAGATAACTAAAATCTCATTCACAGCACAACACATAATCGCGATACGGAATGTATTGATATTATTACACGGTGTCATTTTTTTTTACACGTAAATAAGTATTGTTAGTGATTACCATCACCAGGCAAAGAGCACTTTGTAACTATGTAATTTATTACAGTACCTACTAAATGTACCTCATGATTTGCAGGACCCCTCAAAATGCCAAAAGTTCTGTACGTCCTGGTGCAAAATCTGCAGTAAATACTGCACAACCTAAATCGGTAGCAATACTTGGTGGTGAAGATGGTGAACACTTTGCGTTGGGTACGACGGGTAACGTTGCGCAATCGATGCAAGTTCCTACCGGAATCACGGACCCTTCGGGTGTCCTACCTTACTCCGGTCCGGTACCTGAGACTGAGATGAATTATGTAACTAAGACACAACTCAAAGATCTTGCGGATTATGTAGAAGAACTCAAAGCAGAACAGGACTACCTGTCTGACACATTCTATGGTGCTATGAAGGTTTTGAACGTAAAAGTTGGTCAGTATATATGTTTATGGTGTTATCATATTGTATTAACAACCCTTAACGATAGATTAATCTTAAGTCCTTTTACTTCCTTAAGCGGGGTGTGAAAAAGTATCTCTCTAGATTGCCATAGTGTGAGTCACCATACTGTGTTGTCTGCATTCGCAATGAGTATGGTGACTACAATTCTTGGATTCTATTCATGCTTTCCATTAGGTAGAGTAGAGTCATTTTGGCATATTCTTAAAATAAAAAACAAGATCTAAGTAATCAAATAAGTGGACTACAAAAAACTGAGGATGATGATGAATCAAATATAGTTCATTTTCTTTTTTCCATTTACTTTTATATTTTACACACGGCAATAAGTGTTGTGCTGAAGCCCCATGTTCTGTGATAATACGTTAGGTACTTACCTAAAAATTATGTGTTTGTTACATTTAAGCTGGTATGACAAGTTTCAAATGCTGATTTTACTTTAATGTATTTTTGTCAACAGAGCCACCTCCTCAGTCAGATAAAAAAAGTGATAGTGCTCAAAAGGCTAAAGATTCCCCAACTAATGCAGGTGGTACTCCAGTGACTGTTGCTGCTTCAGAAATGGGTGAGTAGATGATCTCTTCTTCTCAAAACCAAAGATGAACAGTTTTAAGGCTTTTATCTAAAAATAATCCTTTAATAAGCCATATTATTATTAGCCGTATTATGTTAATACTTAACGTATTATATTAATACTTAATATAATAATGTAAATTAAATAAATTTTAATGATAGATTATACTTACTAATCACTTCAAATTATGATTAATGCAGTTAACCACTGTAAGAAGTAATGAGTTGAATACGCATTTATTATTTGGATAATTATATTGTGTAATAAAAATGCACATACTAAAATACATTGGTTGTCGAAAGGTGGTTGTTTAATAACAGTTTACTTACTTCTTTAATCAGTTTTGGAGTTTCTAGAAAAGTCCAGATACGGATTTAAAAGAAAATCGGAATAATTCGAAGCAGACATCGTGTGTTTGGTAGATGTTTTCAAAGCAATTAATGACATTAACTTACGAGTACAATTACAACGGGACAGCCTCAATTTTAAAAAAAAAACAGTGTGTAATTTGAGCATTTCTTGAAAAATTGAAATTTATGAAGCAAAATATTAGTCGGCGCAAATTTGCCCAGTTTTCAAACTTGTCACAGGTAGCATGCCTTACATGCCATGAATATCTTAAAAATCAAATTTGGAGATATTCTGACGATAGAAATACCACCATTGTCCACCATGGATCATAAATCCATTTGATGATGATAATATGATATTAATGAGGAGCTAAAGGTGAAATTTAGAAGAGGGTACCCAAACATTTTGAATGCGCCTGCATTATTATTACTATAGTAATACTCAAAAAATATCCTGGACTCTGGGGAATTTCGAGAAAGATTGTGATATCGTTTCCCTCGTCATAAGTTGTTTAAAAAAGTTTTAGTGTTGTTACAAACCGTTTAATAAAAAAGGTGCAGATTTGATATGAATATCACAGAACTGAGAGATTTATGGTTATTCCTCATAAAACTTAAGCCAAATATTGAATCCTTGAATTGAAAGCTTTGAATCCAGCAAATACATTCCTCCCATTAAAATTGTCACTCTTTTGTGATCATCGTCGTAGAAGTTATGTAATGTTTTTAATGTTTTATTAAATTATTACTGTTACCATATTACAATGCAATGTGATAACAATAACAATTAATATTGTAATAATTACATATTTGGCTAATTCAATACAAGAAATACTATTTATAGTTTTACCATTCCGAGTGTAGAGTTTTCTAAATAAAATAAGGAAGAATCGATTAATTCTTCGTGGTGTGTATTTTACTTTTTTGACATCTACTGTCAAAAAAGTAAAATTGGATAGAATCACTGTTTCGATTGGTCAACTTTACTTTTTTGTCATCCACTTACAGCACAATCAATTGATTAATTATTCAAACTAGTGGTCGCCCATTAGTCGAAATTCGACCATAATAAATTTAAATTGTAAGTGACTTAATATACATTATTAAAATATAATATTCAAACATTATTAAGGTTCTACTGTCCAAAACTAAACTACTATAACCACAGATTTGACCAAGACTGTTATTTGCCAATTTCTATTTTGAACAAATTATATGAAATTAAAAAGAAGTAAAATAAAGAATACCTATTTAAAAAATGTTTATTAAAACAAAACATGCTATAAGAGGATGCAAAACAAAAAAACATTTTTTATCGCATATTGTAATAATATAATTAATGATTTAAAACTTCTCTGAAAACAATGTTGTTTGTAAAAACTCTTTCATCGTTTGCTAAATGTCCTTGGCCATTATATTCGGATATATAAAACCTTAAACCAGCGAATGAACGAACTCTACTTGCTGCGACATACAATTGCCCATGTGTAAAAACTGGCCGTTTTAATAAAACACCAATTTTTTGGACTGTTTTGTCCAATTCCAGTGAAATTTCAGGCATTATGTTGTTGTTACATGTTTGTCTAATACGTTCTTGTAATCTATAATTAATAGCAGTGTCAACATCATAAAAATATAATTGTGCATAACATGGTGAGCGACTATATGCAGCAGTCATTGGGCCTGATCTGTGATAAAAAACATCATATATTTTGAAATAATACACTCCACTTGTACCTACCTCAGCAACTTTGGCTTCTGAGCTAACCATAGCAAAACATGAATTATATTTCCTAATATATTCTAAATAATTTTTTGATTTACTTTTTATTGAAGGTTCATTTGAAGTAAGTCAATGAGTACAATGATTTAAAATATTCATTTTGACTTAAGGGTGGTAATATTGCTTTACCCTTGTGACAACATGAAGTGAATGCAGTTCGGTCGCCCAAAGTCACTTCAGATTCAAAATGTTTCGCATTGCAAGACCAGCACTCTAAATCCATTAATCCACAATCATAACTTAAAAACACATTTGGAATGATATTTAGAGCACATTTAAATGTACGTATCTCTCAAAATCACTTATTTATCCTGAAGTATATACAATTACTGAAATCGTAAACTACATACTACAACTACTAATAATTGCTTTAAATTGCAATAGCAAATTATATTTTTTTTGTACCTGAATGTTGTCATTGCAGATTGCTGCTACAGAACTTTCTTTATGCATATAATGAAAGTCCGTGTACATTTAAATGTATCTTACTGCTACACAACTTATATATATGTATATATTACACAAATTTGTATAAGCGCTCAGTATTTCACGTAGGATTCGTCAAATAAAACTTTTCTGTTTGACATTCAACTATGTCTATAATAAACAAAAGAGACAATTTGACCACAGAGTATGTATACGTGTACATATACTTGTGTATGCGTGTGTCAAATGCATGCTGGTTTGTGTAATGTTTTATTTATTGATTTAATGTACTTTTTATACATTATTATTGAAAAATATTAGCGTTCTGCACTTCTCCTACACATAAACTATAAGTGTGCCAAATTTTATGCTCCTGCGTCCGCGCAATTTTCGTAAAAACTGGTCCAAAGTTTTTGCATCACGTATATATATTTTAGATTAGATTAGATTATATAGATAATTTTCATTTTTTTTTTCGAAAATTTCTAATTTGTGGTTTGAACCCAAACGTAACGCAAATTTCTATAGTTACATAAATCTATCCTCACAAAATTTTGTCGAGATTTGGGAATATGGTGACAAGGTAGCTGCTAGAGGTCCATGGAAACCAGCAAAATTTTGAAAGTAGTTTATGAAAAAAATGAGTCTGAAAACCTCTGATCTAGTTGAATGTTTTGTTTCTCTTTTATACCTTTTGTACCTATAATCTTTTCTTTTTCTTTTTGTGTGACTAATGAACGTATTCACAGAGAGAGCTTTTACAATTATCTACTATATTTTCGATTTACACAAGGCAAATCTCTGCACTTCTTTCATTAACCTTTTGGGTTTATGCCCAAACATCAAGTCTTCGTTCTATTCGCAACAATGGTGCAATTTAAAAACTTTACGATATACTAGTAAGTTCTGGTATATAGACTTATCAAAGAATTTCATATGCTACAATGTCTTATATCTCTTTATTTATTCATTCAGCATTAAGTTAATTTATAATTTCCCATGTTACATATGTAGCTATTACATACTAACAATGCTATTGAGTTCTTATCCTCCTTATCCTTTTTCAAAACACTGCCACTGTAATGATACTTATAAGACTACTACTAAAATCCTATTTACAAAAACAATGATGCCATAAAGCCCTGTAGCAATTTACACTACCCATTTTGTGATTATGCTATGCCACAACTTACTAAACTTACATCTATTCTTTTACAGATACTGCCGGTGCGGAAAAAATAAGGATTCTTACCAAACGTCTTAACGACCTAGAGGATCAAATGAAACATTGCGTTTATATCTTACATGGCCCACACGGGAACCTACAAGAGCAAGTATGTATTTGAATTGCAAAATATCACATTTATTTGCCATATTTAATTTTAGAACAATTACTTATTTAAGATATAAAGTTTCGAAAGTCTTCTCAGAAAAAGATATTTGATGTCGCTTTCACACTTGCAACCTCCTTTTATCTCAAAAATACTTCAAACATATATTACGTTTTCTGAAAGTTATATTACAATGATATCCATAACGATGTTTTAATGGAGACCAGGCAACTACGTAGGAGGTATTACAGACCACAAGTGTGTGCGCAGAGACAGGTGTACTGTTTGCTCCCTCACTCTCATAATCCCATGAGAAGGTTATCTGTCACTACCGGGAGAGGTCAGGCGCAAGACCAACGGCCTTACATGCTCACCAAGGTACGGGGTCAAGTCCCCAACTTCCAAACTCTGGGCCGCCATTAAGTATTTCTGTAAGCAGAAAAACTCAACAACACTTTTTCACCTAGAACTCTTGATCGGCAACGGCATATGCTAACCGCTAGACCAGTGAAGCAGTTTCATAATAATTAATGCATAAGTATGGACAATTCATCTCATCTCACAATTTACCATTTTAGCTGACTGCATTACACGATTACGTAGATCATTACACACAACAAGTCACAATCATGAGTGCGGCTAGCGGAAGCATAACTCCTGAAGTGCTTAAGGACCTACAAGGTATGTCATAGTTCTTTACTTAATACTTAGTCTGGCCATAAATACTGTTACACTTAATTATAAAAAAATATTACATTTGAATTTCGAATCTGTCATTTTTATACGATTGTTCATTGTGTTTTCTCATTTTGGCGCCAATACATTGTAAAATATTTTGCGATATTAAAATGGTGTGGGGTGATAAAGAGAACCGAATCGCTGTGATAGCATTACACAAAGTAGGTATGGAGCCAAATGCAATTTTTAAAACTCTCCATACACTTGGTATTAGTAAAATGTTTGTGTACCGGGCTATTAATAGGTACAATGAGACCTCCTCTGTTTGTGACAGAAAAAGATCTGGCCGTCCACGTAGTGTTCGTACGAAAAAGGTGGTCAAAGCAGTAAGGGAAAGAATTCGAAGAAATCCTGTCCGAAAGCAAAAGATTTTATCTCGGGAAATGAAGATAGCACCTAGAACCATGTCGCGTATTTTAAAAGATGACTTAGGACTTGCAGCCTATAAGAGACGCACTGGCCATTTCTTAACTGATAATTTAAAGAAGAATAGGGTGGTAAAATCGAAACAACTACTGAAGCGGTACGCAAAGGGAGGTCACAGAAAAATTTTGTTTACGGATGAGAAAATTTTTACAATTGAGCAACATTTTAACAAACAAAATGACCGTATTTATGCTCAAAGCTCTAAGGAAGCTTCCCAATTAGTCGACAGAGTGCAACGTGGACATTATCCGACTTCAGTGATGGTTTGGTGGGGTGTTAGCTATGAAGGAGTGACTGAGCCATATTTTTGTGAAAAAGGTATCAAAACATCGGCACAAGTGTATCAAGATACCATTCTTGAGAAGGTAGTTAAGCCCCTTAACATCACCATGTTCAATAACCAAGTATGGTCCTTCCAGCAAGACTCGGCGCCGGGTCATAAAGCTCGGTCCACGCAGTCTTGGTTGGAATCGAACGTTTCGGACTTCATCAGAGCTGAAGACTGGCCGTCGTCTAGTCCCGATCTTAATCCGCTGGATTATGATTTGTGGTCAGTTTTAGAGAGTACAGCTTGCTCTAAACGCCATGATAATTTGGAGTCCCTAAAACAATCTATACGATTGGCAGTGAAGAATTTTCCCATGGAAAGAGTGCGTGCTTCTATTGATAACTGGCCTCATCGTTTAAAGGACTGTATTGCAGCCAATGGAGACCACTTCGAATAAGCTTTTTATATTTTTAATTGTTTTATATTTATGTATTAAACTGACACACTGTAAAAGTAATAAATGTTATTTGCAGTTAACAATTTTCTTTTTTCTTTATTACAATATTTATGGCAAGACTAGGTATATATTAGAATTATCAATTGAAATTGAAAATATGAATTTTTAATTTCAATTATGGAGAAAAAATGTAGGTGTGGGTGAACTCAATATGTAGACTAAAGAAGTAGACGATATTTTTACAAAAATGAGGCCCGGGGGCTTCACAATCGTTTAATTACCTTTTATCACCCTCAGGAAAGCTCATGCTTTAGTCCGTTCTCTGTGCGAACCCATCGATGATTTGCGTAGAGCTACAATGCCACTATACGTTCCTGTGTTGAAAAAGTAACAAATCTCCCACAGTTAACGTTCTCAGAATTGACCTCTGTGTTACGGTAATCATAAACATATGCGAGTAGGTAGAGTATTTGTACAACTATTTTACTAAATTAACAGGTTTGATGGGACTATACGAAACTGTACAAAATCTGCAAACTCAACTTAATCAAGTTCACGAAACTTCCAGACATTTAGCTTCAGAAAAAGAAGAGAGACTACATAATTTCAATGTAAGAGCATAATACACTCTAGTAGTGGTACTTAATATATTATACAATTTACTATTACTTCTACCATCCCCGAAAATACTCATACAGCTTCCTGTAAGGTAAAAGTAAGAAATTAAATAATTAAAAATCCCACCTAGATACGGCAAAATAACTTGAACTGAAAGAACATTAGCGCAAGACCTGATTTGACAGAGAAAAAAAACATTAATCAAATTAAGATGGAAAATTAACTAAATTCTATCTAGAGAACAAAGTTCAAATTAACTAAAATAAAATTTCGCTTGAGTGCATTGCTAGGATATATTTCAAACTAAGTTCTAAAGAGATGTTTCTTGATTTTCAGGCATTATTGGAGCAAATGGAACTGCTAAAGGCCATAAAGTTAGACCGTGAGGATATGGTCGAAGCTCTAGCCGATAAAGCAGACCTGCGTATGTTGGCACGTAAAGTTTCCCACGACCAATTTGAAATGGCCTGCGATGACTTGTCAAGTGGCTTAGAACATGCTCTTGACAAACTGCATGTTCAGGTACCGAGTAACCATTTTTGTACTTCCATTTGCCAATTAAATGAACCCTTTAGGGGTCGATAATGGGTTTATCATCAATTTGCCTGTAACTAGAACGTGTGACGTCCCAATTTCCAGTAACAACAGTGACCATCTCCAGTGCGGTTCAATACATGAATGTCTAGTAGTGGGTTTTTTTTTTTTTTTTTTTTTTTTTTTTTTTTTTTTTTTTTTTTTTTGAATTGATATTTAGCTGTTGGCCTCAGACGGCCTCTACAACTTTACCCGGTTTAGTTACGGTGAGCGCAGAGGGCTCTGTGGGCCTCTACTTGTCTCTTATATTGTATTTAATACTATTTTTCATTTTTAAACTAACCCTTGTGGCACAGTGGATTTGAGACGTTTTGGGTACAATTTCTGCTCAACGTAATTATTTGTGCATTACTAATATATGTAACAATATATCAATATTTTAAATAAATGTTATACATACATACTACAACTAATATATATTTATATATATATATATATATATATTAGTTAAACTATACAAGATTGGTCTATCTTGAATAGATAGGTGGATATGACTCATCGTCATATCCACCAGTCTATTCAAGTCTATAAACATATCGCGTGTTGTATATTTTACGTAATTCTTTGTAAAAGAGCTGCTAAACGCAAGATCTGGCCCAGGTATTGTATTATTTGCAAGTAGTACCTTATATTTGGACACCAGTTACATTACCGAAATATCAAAATTGGAACATTATTATTTATTACTTCCAGTTCTATTCTACTTTCAGGAATCACTTTGGCAACAAGCATTGGATGATATTCAACACGAAATTGAGGCGAAACTTGACAAGGTAGAATTATCTCCCGTAAGAGATTTCTTCAACAGTAAACTGAAGCAACTACAAGAAAACTTAAAACAGATCATATCAATGCGCCGGGAAAGCGAAGCTGCTGGCACTAAGAAAAAGTTACTGAAGTATGTAATTTTATGTTTCGTTGTTTTTAAATAAACAGAAAACTACCTATCATTTTGTTGATGTTGCATGTGATATCGCTTGTGTCGTGATATAAAAAAAAAATCTGTATATTTTTACAGTGGTGTAAACTGCATTTCATGCGACGCCAAAGCATTTATGTCCATCGATCCTGGAGACGCCGTGCCACCAAAACCCATGAAACCTTCCATGTCAATGAAGCCTTACCTTACTTACGAGTTAGGTAAGTGAAAAATATGTCTTAATAACTAATTTTTATTAACCTAAACATTTACTTACGCACAAATTGAATCTTGTATTCTTTTGTATATCACAGCTTGATTTGTTAAAATTCAAATGCTATCAGTAATTTCTTAATTTGCACCAATTTTAGGAAATTAAAATAATTTTAAACACATTACAAGTGATTATAAATTACTTTAAACGTGAACCTATAGAATTATTTATAATAGCCAATTAAAAAAATGATATTTTCATAGATACTATACGGAAGACTAAGGCGACTAGCTTATCAAACCGAAATATGCATGATTGGGAAAAAATAGATAAGCAAATGACTGCAACGAAACAACCACAAAAAGTCAGGTAACAAAGAATAATTTATATTAATAACATGAAACATTATCGCAAATAAGGCAGGTCGGCAGGTGTGTCAATTTAATGGCCAAATTACATATTATCGCCTATAAATGAAATCATGTAACTTATTATAATATAATTAATCACCAGAAACTCTACACACCAACTTGATGACAGAAGATGTCAAGTGTATATCACCGTCACGTTTTGCTCCACCAAAAGAATTATTATTATTAATTATTACTAAAATACTAGGAACTGAAAGGGCGGCAAAGCAATTGTTACTCGTGAGTTGCAAGCGCCGACGGGCAGCGGTAGTCACTTAACATCAGGTGACCCGCATGTTTATTGAGTTTTAAGATATTAAACTTCGGAATAATATGTGTCAAATACAGTGACGAATGTAGCGCTAAATTACATTACTATTTACTAACGACCTATCCCGGTTTCGCACGGGTGCAGTCAGCGATGTTGGCCGCGCCGATTTTACGAAACATTGACTTTTTATTTTTATTATACATACATAGCATGGCTGTATTATAGATTATATTTATATATATAATCTGTTTTGTAGTTTAAAAAAATATCTAAGCGCACAAGAACGACAAGCGACTTAATTTTATACTATGTAAAGAAATGTAATTATACCAATTACATTCTAACGTTTTCGTAGGTCAGATACCGACAAACATTTATGCAACCGTTATTGTGGTGGATCACATACAACAACGACTCCTGCGCAACGAGTCGCACGTCTTGGACATTTTATAAAGCAATGGGGGCCGGAGGTGCTGCCTCTGTCGAGTAAATTTGCTACTGGTGATGATGGCAGGGTTAGCATTTTTTTCATATTTATGTGTTAACCATTTATTATTATTATCAAACAGACCAACTTTAAAAATAACATGATCTTGTGATTTTTGAAAAGTTCTAATAGCTACAATAAGTATAACAATAATATATAATGTCTCTTTTAATAGAAAATAAGAGACCTTTATAAAAAAAATAATATTGAAGTATTAAAATCGGATATCTGTTAAACCGTATACTAAAACTATGTACGGTACTTTTTAAAAGGGCACAATTGAGATAATGGTTATGATAATAAAAAAAAACTATATTTAATAGAACAGAGCATAAAAACTTGTGGTGAAGGATTAAGTATACAGAGTGTTACCACCCCTACTCTTCCAATGGGTATTGTAGGAGGCGACTAAGGCAAAAAAATATGCAAGACATCACAAAAAAAAGATGGAAGATTTGAAAACCCTATGTCTATGTCCAGCAGTGGACTGCTACAGGCTGTTGATGATACAAACTAAAATGCAATTTTACGGTTTCCAAGCATAATTATGTTTAAACTAAGAAAACAATTGTATAGTATGAGTATATTGCTCCTTTTTATAAATTTGCAACCTGTACAATCGTACGATTAATCGATATATTTATGCCATAAGTAATTTACTTGCAGTTGTACAAAGTATGTGATGAAGAAGGTGCCAAAGTTGGACCCGGTAAGTTGTTAAAAACTTCTTGTGTTGCGCGATATCTGTGATATTTATGAAGCGGTTTTCTTTTTTTTTATTGGTTGCATTGAAGGTTGATCCTACTTAAATTAGTAAAAAATATTCCATGTCTAAAAAGTGGAAATTAAGGAGCTAAGAACATATTTATGATTCAAGATTTTTTACATAAATTGTCCTGAGTCAATTCTGGAAATGCCCATGTTATTAATGAACTCTCTGGTAGTTTCTTAATTATGATTACTAAATATTATTATTGTGATACTATTTTAAAAGATATTTTATAAAATAATATTTTTGTCCTAAACATTGTAAGAATTATCCACACAAGGCCATAATCTATTTCTTTATTTTAAACTAAGGTGGCGCTGTAGATGCTATGCCCCCAGCGAAGCCCCCATCACCTCCACCTGCCAAGAAAGATTCAAAGTCGTCGATCGCCAAGACTTCTCCATCTAAAGTTAGTTTCATCATAGAATATGTAAATTTGTTCCTTGGCAAGAATGCGGTAAAATTCTGTACTACTACACCTTGTGTATCCAGTGAACAATTGAGCAAGTGCAGTAAAGAAATACGTTTACTAATTGTTTGTGTCCAAACTGAATTTATGCACAAGCATTCCTCGCAGTTTCATCACATTTTGCCACTTAATTATTTTACTGTACCAAACTTTCCATATTGACTATATTTTGAAAAAGTGCAAAAACGAAATGTTTGAATCGCCTGAAAATAAAAATTTGGCATTTTTTTTAATTTCTTTTTGATCTATGTGTAATGGGATATGAAGTTGGAATCTATCACATAGCCTACATACATAAATGAGTCTGTAGTAAAAAAAACACATTTCCTTTTTCAGGATTGTCGCTGCTTAGACGGTATGTATAATTATGATACCTTTTCCATGTAACTAAACTGATAAAAAAGGTAGAAAAACATGATTGGAAGCGCGTCCCTTGACCAACATCTTTTATCCGTAGTAAGTGTTCTCCCTCACGAAAATCCTAATATTATATCTAATTGTTTCAGAACGACTGCCGAAGAACTGAACGAATTCTTTCACATTCTTATATTTCCTTTTTTACGCTTTCTATAAATTTCTTAATGTTATTACATACTTTTGTTGTTACATTTATTAATTAGAATTTATTTTATGTGAGATTGATAATTAAACACATTAATTATTATAACTATGATTTTAATGGTAAATGTTTTATACCATACAGTATTGGCTTAGACGTAATTAATAATGCTAAATATTCAAAATAATAACAAAATTGTCTTTTAACCAGCTTCATTCGCTATGTAGAAAGAAATACAACTATGACAATATATTAGCAGACCAACATTCCGAATACTTTAACATTTGACAATGTTGATAAAAGACATGTATCCAATATTTACACAAATAACACAAGGGACTTTACCCACCCCCATTGAACCAACATTTGGTGTACTTCACCGAGTTATACTGGGCGAGACCACACGTCGGACTTATACTGATAAAAACAACAATAAATGAAATAAATGTAATGATGATAGTAAATGAAACGGTATGTTAGGTAACTATTAGGAACAAAAGCGCATGAGCCAAGCGAGTGTGATGCGACAGCGGCCAGCGGGTGCTAGTACCGAAACTGCTTGCGTTGCAATAGTTGAACCAATTATATTAGCTTTTAGAAAATGAAACGATAGGCTGGGCTGGTATTAATTAATTGAACATTTTCAAAGTGTTGGATATTTTGCGAATTGGACTTTCGTTCTCAATCTTGAAATAGCAAGATGGTACCATGGTCAGTGCTTCCAATTTCTTTTGTTTACTAACCCAATGTGATAAACGGGAACGTCGACGGGCCTGTTGATTTAGTGGTTAGTGATCCGAACTGCTAAGTCATAGGTCATGGGTTCGATTCCTACCCAGGACAAATCTTGATGATCTTGTGTTAGGAACACGATCATTTGTCCTGTGTCTCGGTGTAATTTTTCTACAATATGTATGTTTTTAGAAATATGTAAGTATGTTTACCAGCGGCCTGGTTACCATAGTACAGGTTTTGCCTAGTTTGGGATCAGACAGCCGTGTGAGATGTGTGAGGATATTGTATTATAAACCACGTGTCAGCTCGTTTCTTTAGCTAAACCACGTGGTTTCAAAGAACCGAATATAATTTACTTCTCTTGTATATTATTAAACTACCTATCTTGAATAGTTGAATAGGTGACAAAGATGACTCTCTATTAAGTGGCATTTTACTTTATCCGAGTCTACTTCTAATATGCTTATGGAGGAATTAAGACATTTAACAAAAGATTACTAACTTCAGCCATGGAGCAGTACCAATAATCAGTACCTAAATATACAACAAAGCGGCGCACGTGATACCCTCTAATATATTTTTATTGAGCCAACTAGAATCTTAAATGTTTTACACATTACTAAGAACAAATACTACTATCAAACATATAATGCCCGGGAGATTTAATGAAACAATTCTATTTTTACAATGAAACACAATTTGAGATCCTTACATAAGCATAAAGCGCATAATTTATCCTAAGCTCTGAAATCTTAATAAGCAATTATCACAAAGCGCAAACACAAATCCACAAGTTATAAGACAAAAATAAATTTAGACACGACTTATATTACTGGGTAGCGTAATGGGTTGACTCTAAACACGACGTAGTCTAACTATATACATGTAATTACCATATTAGCCTAAAATAGCTCGAATATTCGACCAATAAGATATTCTGTCGCAAATATCTATAGATAGTCTCTCTCGGAACTTTCAAACTCAAATTAATCACAACAGCTGCTTTCAACGCCTTGATTAGTCGGTGTTCCGTTATAGTTGGGTTCCCATTCTATCACTCGTTAAGGCGACCGCACGTCTTACACTAAAACACTATTGTACACTGAAATCCAATGGTCCACTTCACACATAAGACTAGCGGTGTCGACCGCGTGATCCATAGTGATTCCCTCCTTCGCGACTGTAGCGACGCTCTTTCCGCTCGTCACGGTTGCCCCGTGACCTATCGCGACGATCGCGATCTCGAGCCCATTCCTTATCCCTCGATGACTCATGGCTCCTGAAATGTAAGTTACGTTTTATTTATGGAGAGAACGGCAAGAACTTAGGGTAAAAGTAAATCAACTCATATTAGCCAAGGGATAGCCATGCTTCCGCAAATATGGGCCGGTGCGACCTTTTTCGCTGCTTTTCACCGGGTGAGGTTGTCCGAGACCTAACCTGGGGAAAGGTGGGAGTTAAGATAGCACTTATACCTCTCAAGTTACAAGCGTCAGGTGACCCGCCTGCCCTTAATCTCGTATACCATAAAAACGAAGTCACGTTTTTTTAAGTCGGAGGAGTACTTAGTTCGTGTTAAGTACAAAAGTTATGAATTTCTACAGTATTTACTGTATTTATTGCGTACTATCCGTGTGGTGACGGATTAAGAATATATAATGTTACCACCCCTAATTCATCCCGTGGGTGTCTTAAGAGGCGACTAAAGGAAGAAACTATTCAGGAAAATATCATTATCGTAAAATTTGAAACAAACCCTATTCCAACCCGTCTGGCCAGCGTGGTATAGTAGGCCAAAACTTCCTTGCTAAGGAGAGGCCTATGTCAAGCAGTGGACTGTAAAAGGCTTTTGATGATGATGATTACATTCATACATATATACCCTATTTATTTATTACTATTACTATTTAGAAGTCACTCTCTCAAAATCAAATCAAATTAAAATGATAAAAAGACATTTGCAGCGTATGTGAGAAAGTTTAAAAATATCATATTAGTATTTTTACCTCGACTCTCCGGCTGATCGACTATCGCGCGATTTACGTCGACTGGTGGGGTGAGCGCGAGGCGACCGTGACCTAGACCTTGAACGTGACTTGCGTCCTTTGGGTGACGTTTCCCGCTCGCTGTTTAGGTTAAAATCGTCGAATCTATAGAAAAAAATAAGATATAATAAAAAAAAAAATTGAACATACAGCCAGAGAAACTCAACACCACTCTAAATTCACCCACTTTTACTCACTTATTTTTAGGTGCTTGAGAGGAACTATGACTAGAACTGGAACTCGATGATGAACTTGATGATGATGAGGAACTCCTAGACCTGCGAATATATTTAATGTGTTTAATTGTCAACACTTTATGCAATAACATACCGCAAAAATATTATACAGGTTTAAGTTACTTTCAGTCTGTTTACTTTTAAACTAACCTTCTCTTACTGCTCCTGGAAACAGGTGAAGTGCTTTTATCTTTCCTATCATGTTTATCAGCTTGACTCTTTGAGTCATTCTCCTTTATCTTATCCCCTTCTTTGGACTTTTCCTTTTCAGTGTTGTCTGAAATCAAAAGATTTTCAACTGTTTACTATTTTTTCATTTGTACAAATTGGAGTACTTTCAAAACTCACATACATTATTTAGATCTAAAAGTCTGCATATTTAGAGATTAGCGATATAAATATTCGACTTTGATTCACAGAAAATTAAATATCACTATCATATCACACTTAAACCTCACCACTTCTAGAAGAATTGCCTTGTTCTGCATCACTGCCCCACAAGTCATATTTGGATAAGTCTGCTTCATCACCTGATTCTTCTTCGTCATCTTCTTCTTCTCCTGCGTCTCCCTCGCGGGCAGAGCCAGGCTTAGTCTGCAACAATTTCACCTTTGCAGTAGAATCATATGACAACAGTTATCACTCCATTCGCAAACTACATCCATTGTTATAACCTTGCACAATATTGAAAATAAAATACGAACAAATTATCTTAATTTAAAAGATCAACTTGCCATATCTTTTTTATTATTTCTTCTTTAAAGAATTCATATACAAACCTTTTTCTTCTTCTTCACTCTCTTCCCATCAACAGATTTTTTTGTACTCTTATCTACTGTTTTCACAGTCAATTTTAATCTATTCAACAGTATAGGTTTCGGCAAAGCGAAACTTTTGAAGTTTCCTATAACAGAAGGATCCTCCTTCATTTGCGAATCATTTAATTTGTCGTCAGACTCTTCAACACCTAAGTTTAATTTTCTCGCCACATTTAATGGTATGTGAACAGGTTTAGGATCAAAAATATCCCCTAAAAAAGCAGTGTCTCCAGGGTTTCCATCTAACCTTTCCAGCTGTCTCTCAATACTACCATCTCTGTTTGATTCTTTCTCCCACTCTTCATCATTTGTTAAGTTAATAGTTTCAATAGCTTGATTGTTTTCTTTAGGACTAATTTCTTCAACATCTTGTTGCTCGTTATTTGCATAATTGGGTGATGAGTTTTGTGATAATTGTTGAAGGTTTTGCAAAGCTAGTAACAGGGTGTTTGTATTTATACCGGCAAGTAAATTTGACACGTCTATTTGTGGGGCAGGCTGAACAGCAAGATTTTGTATTTCATGTTGTTGTTCAGGAAGTTTCTTATTTGATTCTACTTCTGGTACATCAGAGACTATTTTTGATGCATCATTTGCAGTTGATTTACTAATTTGACTTTGATGTATATTTTGGTGGTTCAAATTATAAGTTGAAGGTGGCTGAATGGTAACTGATTCGAGAATATGTACTTTCTTTGCTGGACTTATTGCTTTATGTTTGCTTTGAGATTTATCCATGTTAGTGTTATTCATCGGCAGACGTAATACTTTTTCAGACAAGTCAGATGGAATAGGTTCAGACCAAGAATATTGATTCACAATGGAACTTGTGTTCACTTTATGTTTCATGTCAGATGCTTCTTCAAACTCTTCCTCTTCCTCTTGTGAATTTATTTGCTTTTGTGGAGTTATTCCCTTTAATGGTGATAGGACTTCACCAATTTCATTGTGTTGAAAATCTTTTAACAAATCTAAAAGCATGTCTTGTTTTACTTTGAGCGAATCTGCAGTCGGCTTCTTGGGTGTCACCTCTTGGTCAAGTTGTTTATTTGTAGCATATAACATATTGGACATAGGGCTCAGGGCCCTATGCGATCCTACACTAGGAGATGGAGATTTACACGCAGAAGGTTGCGAATTATTCGAAGGAGATTGTTTATATAAATCATCATCATCTTCATCCCATTGTGCCTCAAATACTTTGCGCATACTATCAAACTTTTCAAGCTCCTTATCTGCATCAGGGCTTCTTTGCTCTGAACCATTAACATTAAAAATATCCATAATACTTTTCTGTTTAGTAGAATTATTTGATTGTACCAAAGCAAATATTCGATCAGTGCATTCCGATTTCATTTTTCGGTCTTCAAATGGTAAATATTGTTGTGAGTCTACGAAATTATCAAAGTTATCCTTTGTAAAATCATCCATCTGATTTTGAGGCAGTTTAGTTTTTTGCAATTCGTAGCATTCAACTTTTGAAGAATAGTTGGTAATAGTAATTTCTTCTTGTGGTGTTACTTTTGTTGGTTTTGGTGTTAGTGCTATATCCATTGCAACATTTCTTTTATTTTGTACAATGGTAGTTCCATTTCCCTTAGCCCAGTATCCTTTTTTTCTAACATTATCTTTGAATTGTTCATAATTTTGTTTAGTATTTAAACCTAATCTTGTGGGTACATACTCACTTGAGCAGTTATCAATGTCAATAGGTATACCAGCTCGAGGTTTTACGTTCATATTACGCAAATTTGATGTATAAATGTTTCCAGTTACTAAAGGGGATTTTTCATTGGGCTTGACTGTGCTGTACCCTTCAAAACGTTGAATCTCATTAGGAACATAATTATTGCCTCTGGGCATAGGAGCAGCAGATGGACCAGCAGCAAGAGCAGGTCGTTTTTTAAATTTCCTTCTCTTCCTAACATCTCTATTTGGAAAAACTCTTGACAAAAAATTATCATCTGCACTGTCAAAAGAAATTGAATCAGAATCAGTTCCATTTATTGAATGTTTAGCAGATAGATTGGCAGACTTTGAACAGGAACCAGTCCTAGAATTTACAGATTTGCTTCCCAATCTTTCTGAATCTGTGTCAGGATAATTAGAATCTTGACTGTCTCTTGAACTGGAACAAGCCCTTCTGTGTGTTGATTGAGAATGACTTTCTCCATGAGACCCCCTCTCTTCAACTGTACTAGCACAACTACCGTGTCTATCATGTTCTGGCGCAATCAACAGTGTTTCTGCACTATAAGTTCTTGCTAAAACTTCATGTTTGGTGTTATTAATTTCTTCATCACTTTCGGAATCTATCACTATTTCTTCAGGATTTTTTACCTTACAAATAGCTTTATGGCTAGAATCTTCAATTCTAGGAACCATATTTGTGTGAGAAGTATTATCTGTTGGTCCATTCTTCGTGTCAACATGTGAATCAACTAAACATCCAGTAGATAAAAGCCTTTGTCTCCATCTAAATATAGTTTTAAAGTCTGGAGCTGGTTTATCATAAAATGCTTCAAACTTTTCTGTACTGATTTTACAGTTTTTGTAGACAATGGCATATGCTGCAGCTTTAACTCTTTCTTCAACAGTATATGTAACCTCAAAATTTTCAGCTGGTGTTGGGCCTGTGAACTTATAAACTATGTCATTGTTTGTGGAGGAAACCATATTCTCCATAACAGGATTATATGTTTTAATAACAGGGGATATTGTTCTATCTCGTTTACTCTTTTTTGATGAAGTTTCATAGCCAGAGGAAGCAGTTTGATCTCTATCACCAGTACTCACAAATCGTTTTCTTGATAGTACACCATTCGACTTAAAAGTAGGTGGCGCAATAAATTGTTGATGTTGACGGATTTGTTGGTACCTATCAACTGCTGTTTTTGTTAGAGGAGCAATGTCACACACTGAGCCATCACTAAGACTGCCATTAACCTTTTCTTGTGATTTGTTTTTAGGACTCGGCATAATAGCTTCAGTAACAGGCGTAACATGTTCCACATTTGATTCCTTCTGCAGCACAGATGGTGGCAACTTTTTGAATACTGCTCCTTCAGTGATGCCAACCTGAAGGCAGGAAAAATAATCTCCACTTTAGTAATGATGTGCTTCAAAAATTTATTGCACTTATAATACAACATCAATTCTTCTGAGCTTCAAATTCCATTACTCCCTGAATATTTGATAAAAAGAAATATTTTACACAAAAAGCTGTTGGTGTGGAATATTAACGAACAGATTTTTTTAACATGAAATAGTGTAATATACTGTAAGACAAATGGAAGAATTATATATTATGCATGATATTGATGAATTCCAAGACTTTTATAAAAAAAATGTTATAAGTACTATTAATGGTAATATGGTAATATGTACCTTTTCTTCCGACTCAGCTTTACGTTTGCGTTTTTTTCGACCAAACTCATCATATTCATCATCGGATGAAGACTCTCGTCTGCGATATTCTACTAAGCCGCGCTCATTGTAACCACCGCCGTAACCCGTGCGAGCTTCAACCTACAACAGCGTAACAAAATTATGAATAAAACCACATTTTATTGCATTATCTAACCTCAAGTTATTAGTAAATACTTACTTCGCCATATTTTGGTGCATTGCAAACGTTACATGTTTGACGCCGGGCCCAGTTAACGTTTGCACATTTGTTACACTGCCAATCATCAGCATTGAATAAGCCACGGCTCTTTTCCGCTGCAGTTTTACCAATTTCGGTGCCGAGTTTCTTTTTTAATGATTTTATAGGATCTGGCCGTTCTTTATTACATCGATAACAAGAATTTCTGCGTGCAAAATTTATATTTCCGCAATTCGGATCACTGCATATCCAATCACCGTCGTTCATTTTGTTACGAATTTACACTTTCTTCTAATGCAAACGACACATATTATAGTATCAACAGTTTCGCTTACATTAAATAACCAAACATTTTAGGTTCACTTGTCCCGAAACGTAAATAAAAGTCAAAACATTATCTGAAACCTCCACTTTCAAAGAAAACCAAGCTCACTTTTGCAAGAAAAGTAATCAAGCTTCATGCCAGCCATGACGTGACGCAAGTAAAAAAAGAATTTCCTTCCATAAACTAAGAGGACTTCCGTTTCTTGTGGTTTCCAATATAAAGTAACACTTAAAATATATTTTGTCTGAGTATAATTCAAAAAAATACTCAGAATATTAATGTAGTTTTGTCCTTTTTAATGGAGTTTATTTTTTTAAATTTTAAATTCTTATTACTGTGTATATAATGTTTGCACTAGCTACCAAACACAACATGACATATAGTCTATGACTAACATCAAGTTAAATAACAAAACGTTGTATAACTGAACTTATGTATCCCTTTTTTTATTTTAAAATAACACACATTTAAAGTACGTACAGAGTTATTAGTTCTATAAAAAAATAAATATACTTATAACAACTCTAAGAGTAACATCAAAACGCAAGAAGCTGCTATTCCAGTTTGAGAAAGTTCGAGCCTCGCGCGCAATTTACTACTGTCAAAATTGTTTACTGTGAGGTTACTTTTATTGAATTAGTTATAAGTTATTAACATTTGTTATTTTAAATGAAACTAAGGACCTTGTATTTTCTTACAATGCTTTGTTTAAGTTGAAGTTCTGAATAGTATACGACCAACTAGATTTCTCGTGATCTGTCAAAAAGTACGCGAATATTTTGTAAAATTGGATTTTGCATAATGTTATCACACGATGTATGAAGATGACAACATAACTTGTACTCCAAAGCGCTGCGTGTTAACTGAAGTTACAAATTCCACTAACTATGTATCACCAACAGCTAATCTCAAATTGCTGACTAATGTCGCCCTGCAATACCCTACTCCGCCACCAAGTGCTGTACATCGAAAAGAAAAATCCCTCCAAATCCTATGTGATAGGTAATAATTAGTTACTTATATTAGAAGGTTTATAGTCAACCCTAACTGGTTTTAATCTATGGCAAATGTTCTTACAGATTCCTCAATCTTTATCCTCTTCTTGGAGATGGTCCAGTGGAAATACAGCTGGATAGCACTGCAACCCGGCTAGGCGTGGAAAAACGTCGAATGTATGACATAATTAACATACTAGAAGCAATGCAATGCGCTGTCCATAAAAGGAAAAACACATATCTTTGGCATGGAGGGTCTCGTCTAAATTCATTTTTGAAGATGCTTAAGAAGCAAGGGGAGCACCTGAAGTTATCTGATGCATTACGAGGAAAGGCACCTAAGCCTCCCACTCCAAAGCATAAGACTCTAGGTGTGCTCGCTCAGAGATTTCTAATGTTATTCTTAGTTGAACCTCCTGTAAGTATTTTAAGCCTGGATGCCTTTATTGACAGTTAATTTCTAGCAAATTTATTTTATAACTTTTATTCACAGAATACTCTTATTAATTTGGAGATGGCTGTGAGAGTACTAATAGACACATCTAGTAAGACTAAAACTGTGATCTCTCCTGAGCAGCAGGATCGGCAACACAAGTCAAAAGTGAGAAGACTGTATGACATTGCCAATGTATTTATTTCTATTGGTCTCATTGAAAAAGTATCAGGTAATTTAATATTAAAAAAGCCAGTTTTTAAATATGTGGGACCACATAATGTCAAAAAGTGTGACAAGACAGCTCAAAATACTCTATCACCCATAACTCCACTATCTGCACTGGATAATCAGCAGCGGACACCGGCTTGTAGTGTCTTTGCTGGGAAGTCTAAACGAAAACTGGAGTTCACAACTCCAACTTCCACCAAAGAACTCAAGTTTGGTATCACAACCCCACCTCACACACCATTGCATAGGTGGGATGAAATTTTGCTTGTTGCTGACATGGAACTGACTAGAATTAACAATGGAGTTGTCTTGTGATTAATTTTTAAAATATTGTAATGAAATAATTCAGATTTTATACATGTAGTTCTTTTTCTATTATTTGTCTTCCAGGAAATATTATAGACTTATAAACAAAATTATAATGTACTTTGTTCCTATATTTAAATTTTATTCAGTTATTGCTTAGAGCATTTATTTGTTGCAATAATATATTATAATCACCCCAGGTTATTGATAAGTTCATAGCAGAGTATCATGTTACATTTCACTGACTCAAATGAATATTCATGTGTGAGAGATTAGACTGGACTCCTAACTAGTAAACTATACCTTTCTTTCTGAGACTCATTATTACTAATTTCTAAAATGTAAAATTATGGTATGTTTTCATTGAAATATGTAGCACCTGTTCTGGTCTTCGATTTATATAGAATATGCTTTATTGTCTACTTATAATTTGTAATCATAATAAATGAAATACCTTTATTTAGTTTTTGTTATTAAGAATCAACATCACCAGAAGATCAATTCTCGTAATACAATTTTGAACAAAATAGCTACTGTTTGTTCCACAAATGTCATTTTCAAAGGTTTTCTCATAGTAAAGTATCGAACACCCAAAATTAATTGTTATCATATTGTGACCAAAACAGTTCCTGTTCTCATCTCTGTTTATACATCAAATTTGACATTTTTGGGAGATTTCATGTTGATGAACAGTAGACTACAGGAAAGTATTTTTTATGACCAGAATGCTTCTTATTTGTCCATTCATAATGTAGTCTCAATTCAAGTTTTAATATTACGACAATTAGCCTTCTGGTTGCACCTAAATAATCAATATTAAGAACAAGAAGCTTCTTAATTTGGTTTAAATTATTTTATTGCAACAACAATTTAACTTAGATTTAAAAACAAACTAAATGATATAAATAGGTAATGTATATACATGATTACAAAAATACTCAGAAAAACTGACAAGATCAAAACCAGCTTTATGTCATAGACAATTATTATACATAATATTATTATACAAAATGAACTGAAAGTGTTTGGTAACACTTGGTAACACTAATAAAGTATATAAACGACAAAAGCATTGATTTTTTTATTACACAGTTTTAAAAGTTTAGTGCGGAACATGAGGAGAGATGGAGAAATAATTTGAAGTTTATATTTACATCTAAAACATAGAAACATACCGATAGATATTTTATAACCCTACACTGCCTAATGTAAACAGATTATTTCCTTCAATAAGTACATTTAAATAGAAATATTACATATTCGTAAATATTGCTTTAACGTAATTGTATTACTAAGTCCTCTTTTTTTTAAGTCATAATGTATGTCATGTATCAATTTTTTGAAGCCCTGTGGTGGGTAAAATACATAAGCGTTGTTTTCGTGTCTAGTATCAACCGAAATCTACACATATAAAGAGGAACTGCAACTTAAATAATAATAATACCTAAAAATGTGTGAACATAGTTTGAAACATCAGAATATATTTTCAGTTGGGTTCACTTATGTGATGGTAGATCAATTGGCCAGGCGGTGGTAAAAGCGATAGTAAGTGAGTCTGTCACACTTGCTCAATCATGGGAAACTGTTCTGGGTCATCAGGAGCGGGGAGAACTTCCGCGTCAAAGAAGCTGGCATGAAGCGCTACTACTGTCACCGTTGCTCCTGTAAACAGAACTTAATGTATTTAAGCTTAGATAGCGTAGATTTTTCAACATGCATCGGTAACCGAGATCTTAATGTAAGTTTATTTCACATTAACCCGCAATTGCCCGCACTAAAATCTTTACAAATCGTAACCCAAATGCACTCGCCTCAAGGGCGAATTGCGTCATGACCTTCATTGATACTTTTGTTAATATGGATACAGAGATACCGTTAGAGCAAATTACGATAACTGCGAAAACTAAGAAATTGACGACAAGTAGCCTGTATAAGTAATACGTACTGATTTTACAATAAGGGCGTAGATTTTGGTAACAAAATCTGATGCTTTTTTTTTGTACAACAAAGCTAATCGTGTATCAACGTGTATCGTCATTAAATCTTAAGTTATGTATAAGCAAGCAATCCGCGCATGTCTATCCGCAAGATGTACACAGTTTCAAAGAAAGATCTTTAGAAAGAACAAATTTTGTTTCTTACCTAAAACCCAGAAGAGCACAGCCCCTGCTCCAGCTATCCAGCAAAGCGCCATTGACCCTGCCGCGGCAACTACATATTGCTGAGTCTTGCTTAACTCCCAACCACCAATCTAAAGATAAGTATCACAGGAAAAAATCAAGAAAGGTAGCTAAAGGTAATAGTAACTGAGCCAGTCAGTTGTAATTATTGTAAGAAAACAGTTATTGAAATTTAGTTTGAGATTAGTGTGATAAACAAAAATATAAAAGAACTTACACGCGGCTGAAACAATAAATAAAACTAATTTAATACATACAACGAGTAATTCTATTACTTACGATACGATTATATACACGCAAAAACGTTAATGAACTAAAGGTTTTTTTTAAAAAACTAGAGAATGGGCCAAGAACTCGTTAACATTTGAATCTCACATCCCGCGCAAACATGTTACGGGAATTCTTGGTACCGATGGTACTGGAATTTGCTGGCTACAATCGTAACACATGATTTCAACAAGATGGAACCACTTGTCACATTTCCAATGAGTCCCTGCCGGTGGTCAAAGTTACGTTTCTCGAAAAGCTGACGAGGCGACATTCCATGGCTACCCAGAAGTTCAGATCAATCCCCAGAAGACTTCTTTTTATGGGGTTATTTGAAGACTCGTGCCTACATCAATAAACCAAATACACTACGTCAACTAAAAGGAAAATCAGCGAAAAAATGTCAGCGATCTCGTGGTTTCTTTGTCCAGGAGTATATGAAAGTTTCGGTGCTCGCTTGGAAGAGTGGAAACATCGAAACGGTGGTCATTTAGATAAAGTAATATTTGAAAAACAAATTCGAATAAATTAGCTTTCTTGTAAACAAACAATTTTTATAATATATCAAATGGTTTTTTTATATGATTTTTTAAATGTTAACTAATTCGTGGTCCACCTGAGTAACGTCTGTATTTTTTTTCTCTCTCCTACATTGTATTAGCAAGATTAGATTAATTTGAATTTAATAAAACATGTTAAAAAAAAAACAAAATTTGTGGTTTTGAAGTAAAAATAAATAAATTTCTATATATAAAGAGGCCTCTTCACATTGGGACCATTTTTAGCAGGCGTTTTAAGACCTAACCAAGACAGTTGGTCCACCCTATACAAGCGAGTGAAGTCCAAGCAGATTTTATCTGGTATTTTTTTTAAATAGCTATGCATAAAGTTATAATAATATTTCGGCCATGTAACACAACGCTATATACATGGGCGCCGGGAGGGGAGTGCAAGGGATGCACTTGCACTCTCAAAATATATAAAAAACACATATTTTTAAGATTTATTTTTGTATAATATGTATGTATTTACAAAAAAAAAGTATATAAGTATTCTATCACTCAATCTAGTTATTATAGTACAAGTTTTGCTTAGTTTGAAACTAGATGGTGTTGTATCCAATGTCCGAAATATTCTCTCTTGTGGTTCTTCTCGTAGACCCCTTTGGGAGGAGTCTCGGGGTGACTTTACCAGGTCTACGGCCTGTCGAAGTGGTCATCCGCGCCGCCTGCGACTACAGGCGGGTCACTTGGTTGGGCCCTTGGGCCTGTTGGTATATCCAGGTGTCAGTCCCTGTGGCCAGCACGTTAGCTGCGCCTCGTTCTGTGTTCCCTCCTGTGCTTAGCGAGGTCGAGTTCCAGGGGATGGAGACCCCGAGGAGCGCCCGTCAGCCAGCACCAGGCAGGGTGTTAGGGTGTTGGGGATAGTCCGGTAGGGATTGCTACGGAGACGAGATCTCGCGGTAGGCCATGCCTGTCCGGCAGTCGCCAATGGTAAGGTTGACGTGAGGCTTCATGGAGAGGCTGCGGTCGATGGTCATGCCGAGGTATTTCACCGTCGCGGACCACTCGATGTTCTCCCCCATAAGCCTCAGCTGTGGTAGGGTCACACTGCCTATGGAGATCGCCTGAGTCTTCGCCACGTTGACCGTCAGTCTCCAGTCCTTCAGCCAATTGGGAAGTGCATCTAGAGTGCTCTGCATCTTGGTAGCAGCGTTGGCACCATTTTTCGACGTCATGATATAAGCCGCGTCGTCGGCATACAGCGCAAGCTTCACGCCGTCGGTGACGGGAATGTCATCTGTGTACCAAGAGTAGCAAACTGGAGACAAGCAACTTCCCTGTAGTACACCGGCACAGATGACCCGCTCTGTGGACAGGGCGCTTTCAACCGCCACTTGAAAACGTCTGTCTTGCAGGAAGGTGGCCACAATTTTAACTATTCGACGAGGAGTAGTAGATGTGGACAGCTTGTACAGCAGGCCGGCGTGCCAGACGCGATCGAACGCCTTCTCCATATCGAGAAAGACTGCAACGACCCGCTCGCGCTTGTTACGCGCAACCGCGATGTCGTGCAGTACCCTCGCGAGCTGGTGTGTCGTGGAGTGTTCGGCACGGAATCCGAACTGTTCGTCGCGTGGCTGAAGGTGTAGCGTCACGTGCAGCAGTAGCAGCTTCTCGAACAACTTCGACGTTGTCGAGAGGAGCGTGATG
The DNA here is from genome assembly GCA_949316085.1 of Hypercompe scribonia. Taxonomy (NCBI): domain Eukaryota; kingdom Metazoa; phylum Arthropoda; class Insecta; order Lepidoptera; family Erebidae; genus Hypercompe; species Hypercompe scribonia. The sequence goes on along the minus strand of OX438969.1, from coordinate 10,199,633 downwards.
GGACGATAGCTTCCCGGGAAGAGGATAATCTTCCCCGGCTTGGGCAGCATGATGACTCTGCCAAGTCGCCATGCGGTTGGAAAGTGGCCGGTGCGAAGGATGCTGTTGAAAAGGCGCGTCAGCGTCGCGATCGCTCGCGGAGGTAGGTGACGCAAGGCCTCATTGGTCACGCAGTCGAGGCCGGGTGCTTTACGGAGAGGTGTTCGGCGAATCATCCGCTGGATTTGACCAGGGGAGAAGATAATGGGGTCCTCGATCGGGGTTATCGGCTGCTCAAAGTATAGTTGGAGCTTCCTCTCAACCTCTGCTTTGTGCTGCACATTGTGGGCAGGATTCGGGCGGAACTGCGATTCCAGGAAGTCGGCAAATATTTCCACTCGGTCCTCGGCACGGTAACGTGGGGTTCCGTCATCAGCCAGCAGGGGCCTAATCGGAGCAGGTTTCCCGGAAAGCTGGCGGCACAGGCGGTGTATGCCTGACCAGTCTTCACTAGCTCGCTCGATGGTGCCGTGCCAGGACTCTGCTGCGCTCGTTGCCAGTGCGACAGAGATCTCCGCAGCCAGAGTATTGAGCTGGGACTTCATGGTTGGGCATCGGGAGCGCTGCCATTGCCGGCGCAGTTTCCTCTTCCTCTCGATGGAGCATTATGGCGGCGTTGGAGTGGAGGCGTTGCCCCGGTGGCCTGTAGAACGCGAACACACGGGTGGGCTGGCTGCCAATGCAAACCTCTACGCCCAGGGCGTACGCAGACTGCAACGTGGGTACTGGTAGCACTTGGTGGATGACCTTCCTCTTGACCAGGACTGCTAATCCCCTTAAGCAGTCCCTCTCGGTGAGCGTTGGTCCTCCCGGTAGACATGGTATCCGCTCATTTTAAATTTGTCTACTGATCTTAGGTGAGTCTCGCTGAGTAGGGCTATATCCACTTGCTGCTTTGCTAACAGCAGTTTCAAGAGCCTGGTCTTCTCTGCTTCCATGGACATCCCGTCGGCGTTCCAAAATAGTATATGTAGCCTACGCAGATCCAGACTTGCACAGTTCAGCTAAGCAGTCAAGGATCAGTGGGACGGGGTCCCGTTTCTCCAGTAGTGCTACCAGTACCTTCTGCAAAGTACCGATAATGCTGGTTAGTCTAGGGTCTAGGTCTACCGTAACCGGCTTGGGGGCCGGCTTTGGTTTGACTCTCCGCTTCGCCTTCGTCCCCTCTGGTGGGGCAGCGACCACGGCGTCCTCCTGGACCTCGTTGCGAGGCGCGGTTGCCTGTTCAACTAGCGTCTTCGCCTTCTTGCGTCGTCTTTGGCGGCGCGAGTGCTTCTCCTGTGCTGGGTTTGCTGCTGCCATGAGCTAGGCGGGAGCATTGCCATTCTCGACAGTGATGGTCTTCTCTGTGTGTGGTCTGGCTGTTGATGTGCGTGCAACAATGCCAGCCTTCCGGTTCCGGGTTTCCTGCTTGAACACAGGGCAGGCGGCGCTATTTGCAGTATGCACTCCTCCGCAGTTCGCACACGTGGGCGGTTCATCAACGGGGCGTGGGCAGTGCCGGGCGGTATGGGCTCCACCGCAACGCACACAGGAAAATGGTCTGTCGCAGTTATGAGACGAATGCCGGAATTGTTGACATCTATGGCATTGCGCGGGTCCCTTTTTACCGCGCCATGCTTCTATGTGCACGCCGGCATGCATAGAAGTTCTGATACTTCATAAATACCTGGCGTAAGATTTGCGGTACGCGCAAGCTGCGCGAGGTACAAACACCCGGGACGGCCCTGTCGAGCTCGTATGGGGCGCACAAATTCTGGTGTAAACCCGAGTTCTGAGAGCTCTGCCTCGATCTCTTCTGGTGGTGTATTCACCGGGAGTCCACGGATGGCCACCTTGAGGCTGCGTTTCGCGGGGAGGGAGTATGAAAACCAGGAAATCTTCTCCTTTGTCTCCAGTGAGTAAAGGTACCGTTGTATGGTGCGATATTCCTGTTACGACTTCGGGATGAAACGGACTCCCTTCCCAAATGGGCGCCCATTTGGTGTGTGTCCAAGTAGCTTCTTTAGCTCCTGGAAGTGCATAGACCAATTTGGAAGTATTTCGACCACTAGGGGTGAGTAGCCGGTAGTTGGCTGTTTCTTGCCAGCAGCAGCGGACCCAGCAGCAGCATCAGCAGCGGTAGTTGCAGTAGTTGCGGTGGGGGCAGAGGTGGCGGCAGCGGTAGTGGCAGCACAGGAGGTGACGCCAGAGAGCGTAGCAGGTGCAGCAAGTGCAGCAACGCGAGCAGCAGTAGTGGGGGTAGTAGAGGCTGTTTTACCAACAATCGTGGCGTAGGTGGGCCCCACGACTTCCATGGGCGAGCTTTTTGTAGATGCTGGTAAGTCAAAGGGGGGCGTCCTGAAGAGTGCTCGCCTTTCTTCCATTTGCGGTGGAGATGGGAAGCGGTCAGGTGCGACCACTGTCTGTGGTCCAGGGAAGCGTGGCGGAAGGGCTGATGCCTTTTTTGGCCTTTGCGGCATCGGACGCGACGCCTCCATAAAGGTAGATACAGATGTAGGCGCTGTGGCGTCGGGTGCAGAGGCAGTTGCGGCTGCAGCTGTGGATGCGGCTGCAACTGTGGATGCGGCAGCCGACATAGCAGCCGCGGACCCGTGTGGGTTTTCAGTCGACGGAGCGGGTGTAGATGGTGTGTTTGGTTACGAGAGCATGGGGAGGGTGAAAAACTCCTCCCCAGCTCCCGGCATCGGCGTCAAGGCAGCAGTCGGCCCACTCAGTTGGACACTTGGCCCAGTGAACGAGGGCCGCGACGGCTGCGTGGGGCCGCGTGTTAGGGTAGCTTGATCCGCAGCTACCACACGGCTTAGCACGGACAACACTGTGCCTCGGGAGCGGACGTAAACTCGCTTCGTGACCCCAAGGTTTTGATGTTCTGGGCGAATTGCCCGGCGTGTGGACGTGTTATGGCTTTGGGACGGGGGTGGCATGCCAGATTATGCCTTCCTTTCTTGTGAAGTCGTTTCACAATTGAAATGTGGCGGCTTGATGTTGCGCAGCACGACCAGCGCCCTAGGGCACAGGGCAATCACCGAATTGGCCCACCGGGGCTTGCCGCTGGTGGCAGACCGGGGGCCGAAAGCGGCAGTGTACTCTGTGGTATCGGAAGGGGCCGATGTGAGCGCGGAGTAAATAACTTGCTAACGTGCAAACCGCGGTCGTGTGGAATGTTGTTGTTGTCACTGCGTTCGGAACACGAGGCGAGCAACGCCTGCACCGGACGAAGTGACGTCACGAACACGGACGGTGAGAGATCGGCAAAAACGTGCGTTTCTCTCGACAGCGCGTAGCGGACTCCCCGAAATATTCGAATGTCCAAATCAATTTGATAAATAAGTCAACCTAATTAGTTTTATATATAGTTAATAATATGTATGGGTGTGCATGCAACCCTCCTGACAATAATTCTGGCGACACCCATGGCCATATAGTTTCAAACTAAGAAGAGCTAGTGTAGCTATAGTGTACTGCGTGTAGAGAATACAATCCCGGGGCTACGGGATTTTCGATGCGTAATCCCGGGATCCCGGGATTACGCACTTTGTGCTTTCTAATTGGACTCAAATGGAAAAAAAAAACTTGAACTATTTCTTAAAAAATGTTTTTAATATCGTTGCACAATATAAGTTACAATACAGTAAGAAATGAAAATTGACAAAACAAAAAAAAAATACTTTTGCAAGAAATTTAAAAGACAACACAACAAAACTATTTACAATTTCGGAAATACAATCGTAGAAATATCAAAGCATCCAATGTTTGACTTCCAAGCCTGCTTCGTAGTTTATTGCCAACATAAGCAGCAGCTGAAAACGCTCGCTCAGCTTCTACGCTGGTTGGAGGAATAGACTTTAAATACTTATTTGCTGTTTCTAAGTGATATCCACGAACTCCTCCATTTTCGAACAGGCTCATTTCATGTCTAATACTATTTGCCAATCCCGATTCATTTTGTATTTGTACTTTAGGATCTGGGGATTTCATACTCTTATCAATTGCCAGCTATAACTTTTCCTTTAATGTCAATTGGGGTTGGGGGTTTTCTTACCTTAACTCATCAGCTATTTGTGAACCTGACATTTCTTCTTCTTCCGTGTCATCTCGAATATGAAGTCTTTTAATAATACTCTTTATTTGCTTCCTCACTAAAGCCTGTGTAGGAACTGGAAATAAGTCTCGCCATTCCAAATCCTATAGTAACTGATTTTCATCATCGTTTCGTGGATTTTGTAAATAATTTAACACACCAATTATCACCAATTATTCATCACTTCGTCGTTGCTTTATACGTTCCACTAAGGATGTTTTCATTTTTTTGGCAAGTGCTGACTTTTTGCTAGACAGTTGTTTTATAAGAAATTTCAAAGCGGCATCAGCTGTGTATAAATTAGCATCTCGCCGACAGATTGCTTCTACTGTCAATTTAATTGGGGTCAGCACATCAACAATATTATTTACCAATTCAAAATCGTTATCTTTTAAACGAATTGGATGATTGAGATCTATAAGGGCTTTTTGAATGCATGGAATGGTTTTTAAAAGATAAAATCGCTCCAGCATTGTTAAAAGACTATTCCACCTGGTTTTACAGTCCAAAAGAAGTGACAGCTGTTTTCCATGTTCAATTTCCACATATTTTTGAAGTACTGTTTCATTTTTCAATGCTGATCTTTTGAAATACAATACAACTTTACGGATTTTCTTTATCATCTCTTTAATGTTTCCATCTTGTGTTAACTCTGGTATGTGTTCATTTTGTGTCATTAAGATTAAACTTAATTCTGGACAGTCTACTAAGTCTTCTAAATGGTCATCAATGCTGTCGTCCATATAATCAACAGCCACAGCTGGCTCATTTGTAGTATCATCTGCAGTAGGGCTATCTTGCAAATAATTATGTTTTTCATAAAGCACATTACAGAATGCCAAATTTACACCATGTGCAAGACACAGTTGTTGTTCAGTGCAAACAAGCCGCCCCACCTTTATCATAGCATTCGGTCCATCGGTTACAATAGCCACGATGTCAGTTTCCAGCGAAATATCAAATTTACTTAGACGCTCTTTCAATATATGAAGACAATTTTCAGCTGTCACACTTCCATAAATACGAACAAGTCCTAAGTTCCAAATTTTTTTATATGAATGCACGTTGACAGTCATGTATCGCTTATTGGACGTTGAAGTCCACTCGTCGAAAGAAAGACTAAATCTTTCACCTGCACTTTTTAAATGTTTCAATTCTGCAGTTACTCGCTTTTTGATATTTTCAGTGTAATTCATAACACGATTTCGAATGGTGACGGCTGGCTTTGGTAAATCCGTGTATTTTGCTAAGAGCAGTTTTCTCAAATCATCTGAAGTTATGAATGCACTGAATGGAAATCCATCTAATGAATTTAATGCAATCATTCTTGCCAAAACATTATCCAGATTATCGTCGGCACTTTTAGTAAAGTAATTATCTAATTTTCGCTTGGCTGGCGACGGTGCTGTGTTGAGATATTCAGAATCTTGACTTGTTGAAGCTGATATAACCTTGACGTTATGTTTTGATGACAGATGTGTATGTAATCCCTTAGTCGATCCAACCAAAGTCTTGAGAATGGCTGGGCATCACTTACATTTAGCACTATTCCTGTCCTTCGCAACTAAAAAATAACTCCACACTGACGTCGTATGACTGTCTTTTTTATGTTTAACAAAGTCTTCCACCATTTTAAATACTTAATTTAAAATAATTGACTTTTTAACCTACGTAACCTCGTCACTGGCAGAATAATAAATAAAAAAAATAAAACCTGATTGGCGTATTTATACTTTCGTACAGGGAATCCCCGACGGGAAATACCCCGCAACAATATTATGATACGAGGTACTCGGGTGATTCCTCTGTTGGCCCGTCGGGGAATTACCTTAAGAGTATTGTATTAAAGTATTCCGAGCGGGTAAGTCTCTTCTAAGTTCAACGACAAACATATTATTAGGACTGTACCTGTGTAGTACGTATCACAAATGCTTTTAATATAATCTTATTGGTTATTGTCAAGGCGCAATGGACTACGGAATGCAAACTAGACCTGTTTGTGGCAATCCCAAAAATCCCGAGATTAGCCAAGTACAGTCCCGGGATTTGCGGGGCTACAAAGCGGCCGGGAGCCGGGGATTATATTCTCTAAGTGCGTGTAACTAAGCGAAGTACCTACTACGGAAGCTAGATAGACTGTTAGAATATTTATTTATTTTTTCGTGAATATCTATGTATATTTTACATAGAAAACACCTAAACTCCGAATAAAATATTTTCATTTGTCCAATCCCAAATTCAGTACAAAAATCGCAAAGCCTGTCACAGTGCCACCGAGGTAGTTACATCTTGGATCATGTGATTATTATCACTGTAGCTATTGGAATACTTCTAAAAATTTATATCACTAATTGAAAATTATGATTATTATTATCAGTGATTATCAAGAGATAATTCAACTTCACTCTTGATGATCAATTAATATCATTTTATATAAAAATATATGTTAATATTTTTTTATTTTTATGCACAAAAAGCAAAAAGCTTTTAAAAATCCAAGTCTAAAAATGTGTTATGTAAATAAATGAAGAACTTACCTTCCATGTATTTGGTCCCGAAGATAATTTTCTATACCCAAAGAAACTGGCAGCCATGGCAATAAGTAATAAAGGTGTTGTTATTCTAAAATGAAAAAAAATAAATTGAATAATCAAATATTAAGAATAAATGCCTCAGAATTAATAGACAATACTTACAGACAATAGGCAAACAGTCCCAAAAATACCATGAGGTAATTGGCTTGAAAATATTCCACATTTCGATAGAAACGTCTGGACAGACGAGGTATAGACGGAGGTACCTGTAAGTATATGTCATTTACTAGTACTCTGTGTTAACCACTTGTATGAAAGACTGGCTTTGCCCATAACTTCATTCGCGTAGGATTTGAATTTTGTATTTTTACCTTACAGACGTGATTTTTACTGCGTAAATACCGATTCCGATTTTTTAAATCACAGACACACTTTAATTTCATTTATATGAATTGATTGTATCTCACATTCTAGTATTATTCACCTTGAAATTATCAGTAGCTACAAATTGTGTCCATGGTCTGCGAGATGCAAGTACTCCCATAACCAGGGCTGGGCCAGCACCACTGCGGACATGCTGCAGCAATCTTTAAAAACATAATTATTAATTATACCAGTAGCAAGCAATATAGGACCACAATCGGAACTAAGACACTTATTTATTAAAATTTTAATGAAAACGTATATTATATTTTAAATGTATTATACTACGTATAATCTGCCTGCGTGCACATTGACAAACTTGATAGTAGATGCATGATGAACTTATCTTTACACCAAATATAAATTGATGTTTAATAGGTAACACATACACATACACTAATGGTGTACTAATACACAGGTGTACTACTTTGTTCACTCTCCTATGGGGAATTAAATTAAAAAGCACATAAAGCTATCTGTCCCATGCCAGATCTCTCTGTCTGATCTCAGTCGTATCAAATAACCGTCCCATTGCATTGTGCAAGTGAAAGTGCAGGGAGCGCACCTGTGTTTGCATTCATACTTATGCACTATAACATCTCCTATGTAGTTGGCTGGTCTCCGTTGAGACTGGTGACCGTGGCCAAAATTAGCTAGGAGTACATCATCATCATCATCATAGCTATATTTAAATTACAATTTTGACTTAAGTTAATAGTGAAGTACAGTCAATAAGTAAAATATATTATATTGACTGTATTTTTATACTTAATAATTGATTTAATAACTAGATGACTATCAATTGTTTTTTATAAAATTAAATACATTTTATCACAATGCGTATATTTATTTCATTATTTTTATTTAATATCAATGTGCTATAGATGTTTGATATGCTAAAAATAAGTCATTCTTCTCACACGTCTGAAAATAAAATGTTAGTAACACACAATAATATTATCTAAGTGGTGTCAATATTGTTTACATAGTTCTGTACATTAAGATTGAGAGTTGATTTATACAACCGATAATAGCAATTGATGTTTCCAAGAGAAAACGATATTTGATAATTTAAAAAATGAAAACTGCTATTTATTGTATGAACGAATGTGAATTGAACTATGCATAACGGAGTCTCCAATTACAATTGCATTATTATGAACAGGCTTTCACGATAGCAACATTAAAAAAACTATAAACATTAACGCATAAACACTACGACACGAAAAACACCACGTAGCGTTATTGTTAAGACTTACAATTCCATATCATTGACATACTTTTGAAAACCTTTTTTTTCAACAGTGGCATTTATTTCTCCCGATAAATCAATATTCACGTTTTCAGACATAATTGGTCACTAATATTTTTGTACCAAAATATTATACAAACAATATCAACACTACGTGTTGTGCCCGAGCCTATATTATGAATTGTTTGTCAAATTTGTCAATCTTGTCATTATATGTATATATACATATATATATACTCCGTCTCACGAAAGAACTTTTGGAGTTACTATTTATGTATTACTCCAAAGTATAATGAAGAAACATGGCACTAATGTGATGGTTCGGACTTGTTTATTGTCAAATGTTGTTGTTATTTTCGTTACTATTGCGTTTTTTAGCCATTTGTCCTAATTAAACTTTCATTTACCATGCCTTAAGTTGTAAAAAATTCTGGTCGAGAAAGTGAAATAGTTTTGTGAAGCAGTAGGTACAACTAAGTTAAAACGTTTTGATACTAATAAATAATATAAATAGAATGTGATTTTTACGATTTTATTAGGAATTTTTCTATAATAAAGTCATAGTGAAACAGAGTCTGATGACGATAGTGACATGAATGACTATGATTCAGGCAGTGACAATAGTGTGTCTAGAATAAACCCATTTTGCGATCGCAATTATGTAATTAAAGTGTACTCAAAAGCTACAATTTTTTATGCTAAGCAAGAGCTTTACCGCAGCAGTCTCCGAGTGCCACACGTATTTTTTATCAATTTATGCAATTATAATATTTCGGAGCAGCTCGTCTCGATCCGTGCGAGCTTCGTACAGTCTACACGCATACATCTAGTCGCACACACACAAACATCATGCCGAAGACTGCCAATTCGCCGAACTGAAACGACATTAGACGCCTTTCAACGCCGCACCACTGTGCCGGTCTGAGTGGGGGGTGTTAGGTTTACTTTTGTTACGGAATTTCTTCATTCGGTCGCCGCGCTCAAAGCCCGCGATAAAAGCTATGCCATAGCTTAGAAATGCTATGCAATAGCTTTACCGCGGCAGTCCTCTAGTGGCACACGTACTTTTATTGATATCTTTCTCGCTAGAATTTGTTCAATCTTCTATGTATAGATGTAAGACTAAACTAATTGTTTAATTTAATTTACTAAAATCTATCTGCTAACCAGAGGTTTTTGAGGAATTCAATAGTAAAACCTGGTAGCATTTCGTTCCATGATTGTAGTGCCAGTCTGCGGGACTTCTTACGTTAGACGGAGTATACCTTTCCTAGTAGTGTATAAAATTAAACACTGTGTTTATATGAAAGCTCAAACAAATTCTAAGGGGAAAGAGATTAAATGAAACAAAATTTTTATTCCATACATACAACAGTCACTACCTGTGCAATGGTCATCCCTATTATTATCGTAACAGACTCTATTTCACCATTAATTGCTGTAGATATTGTAATACGTCCAGTTGTTCATTCTTTCGTTTCTAAAATCATCTTCTTTATGATTTACATGCTGGCACTGAACAAACCAATCTTCTGGAGTCACGGTTGCAAATTTAAAATTGTTTTCTGTTCTAAAAGTGACTGTAAAACGAAACATCACGTTTACTTGTTTAAAAAAAAAATAACAAACGAACATAGTATTGTTGTCAGACCTTGGTATGTGGGAAACGTGAAAATTACATCAAAAGATTCCGCTACATACATACATATTAAGTTAATAAAATACTTAGATCTACGGATTTTTCATACGCAACGTTAATAATAATTTTTTACTCTCAACTACGTCTTTTCCAAATTTGAGTTGGCAACACTGATTGCGGTGAACATAAAATGATAAACTTGATGTGTCAGTTTGTCACAACATTTGTGTCTAGCAGTGAAAGCAGAATTTTATTCTGAACGTGAGCACAGTTCTAACTTGACATAGAAAATAATAAGGTAGTTAATATATTCTTGTAGCAATGAATTCAAATATTGTTTTAACATTTATTGGATTTTTTTGTACCTTCCAGACGAGCCTTCAACGCACGGGTAGATATATCTTACTAAAAATGTAAACTTTCTGTTATGTAAACTAACTGTAATTTATTAGAACTATTATTGATATTTCAGAAGGTATTTTATGTCGCAGTTGTGGTGCTGAAATCTCGTCCACTAAATATTTGTTTTCTAAATCTAGTCCAAAAGCTTTCAATTATTTTAATGACACTTTGTTCGATAAGGACGAAGTTTTGGTAGAGACATTTTTGAGTCATCCTTTTCTCTATCCGGTGGTAACGTTTCACAACTCAACGTGCTTAGAAGTTGGTGAGGTAAAGTAGCTTTTCTGATGCTATGCCTCAAGGCATCTTATGGTATATTCTAGTGACAGATATAATTGCAGTGGGAGGAGGAGACATCTTGGTACCCTGGCTATCTATGGAAGCCTTGTGTGTGCCCAGTATGTGGAGCATATATTGGATGGGTGTTTGAACCTGTACGCCCTGGTCTGCTGAAACCCTCTGAAACTTTTTATGGTTTAATCTTGAAATCCTTAGTTAGTGAAAACTGTAAATATTATTGATTTTTATGAGGTTTTTAATGTGTGGGTCAGGGTTTGTGTTTCATGTTTCATATTGGTGTGATTTTTTTTCTGATCATGATGTTTTTTTAATCAGTATCAAAGAACAAAATCGCTGAAGACTGTCATTGTCTGTGATTTCCATCCAGGAAGGTAAAGTAATGTTTGCAAAGGTACTTTTGCATTACAAACTATGGGATTCTGTATATGTTGTTTATTGTTGGGATTTGAAAGATGACTAACATCTTTGTACTAGGTAAAACTTAAGAAGTAAATAAGTGTAAAGTAGGTAAATTTTGCTTATTATATATTTTCTATGTATGGATTTGCAAATTGGCATTGGTGATGGGTTTCTGCATTTACACTTAGGAATAATCCTTGGCTAGGTGAACCAACACAGCTCCTTCCAGAGTTGCTGAAGCCCCTTAGGGTGTAAACAGATTTCTAGTAGTCATTTTGTATTAAGAATGATATTGCTTGCTTGTTGTCAGGCAAAACTCTCACATTCCAGGATTACAGAATTATATATATATTCCGGGGTTGGCTGCTGCTGCTGCTTTGATACCTCCTCTGTAAAGTAGATTTCCTGTTGCATTAATGATGAATAGTTTTCGATACAGGATTAGAGTCCCTTTTATCATTCCACCAACTATTCAAATATCTAATCTGACAAGACTTATTTCACCATACCTTTTTGGATTGCCTGATGGGGGGGTATTTTTCTACCTATAGTTATGAACTTGACAAGTAAGTTGCCCTGCTTAGGATGAAACTTGGTTGAAAGGCAGTGGCAATAGTGTGGGTATGCCAGCAGAAAGTGTTGCCAAGCCCCTTTTTGAAAAGCTCATCTTTAGTGTTGTTTCCATGTAAATTGCTATGCCCTTTAATCCATTGGTCAAGTATCCAATTTCTTGTCACTCGCTGCTTCTATACTTAATGGCAGTCAAGGACTTCGCCAGAATATATTGTGTTGCCCAATAGTATCTTTAAGGCAGCCATGGTGTTTGGCAGTGTTCCGATGTTATAACTCTTTGTCTCTCGACAAGGTTGTTATTAGTTAATTTTTGCAACAAATTCATATTGAATTATGGTTAGCTTAACAATATATGATAAATTTATGTTTGAGACTTGTGAGAAAACTCAATCTCCAGTTGATGACCCTATTTTGGAACTGCTCCTATATATTCTGATTTTGTTAATACAGGATTGGTCACAGTCATTTTCATATAGTGGAATGTAACATTATTTTGTTATATTACATGCATTATTTAGGGATCCAATCACATTGAGTTGCTATAAGTGATTAATGTTTCACTAATTGGTACCATGATTTGGGGTATGAGCCCTCACAGTTGTGCCACAAACCCAGGTTGCCATAGCTACCTCTATCTCTATGAATAGGTTCAGTGGAGTCAATCCAAGAGCCACATTGAGAGTCGCTGTCAATGTCGCTGGAATTGCTGCGATTTGTTTTTGGCAGTGCTTAGCTCTGTTCTCTGTCACTCATCAATAGCACAATTGGTAATTAGCATTTTGCATTGGCAGAAAACAATGTAGGTTTTATTTCAAGATACTTATTCTATAGGAGTTTACTGTAGACTTCTAGTTATTTGATCTTCTTGGTAGGCCTCAGTTTGTTTTAAATTGGAAAATCTAAGTTTTCCTAGGCTATGTTTATTTGTGAATATTGTCATCTGTTTGCGACCCACTTATTTGAGTCTTTGGAGTTGAGTGGTGTGTTCATTCACTGCAATGTTCCATAGGTGGGAGAGTACACCGACACATACATAAATAGAATTCTGCTAATATTTTTATGTTATTCTTTTCTACCCTTAATTAGCATAAGTGTGCAGACTAGCAAAATACTAATATTCTCTTTTAAAATAGAAGCTTTTATTATCATTACTATGTAAATTACATGTATTCAAAATTACATTTGTGTTATATCCATTTTTCGTGTAATTGTGTTAAGTATTCAGCTGCCTTAAGATGCAGTTTGTCTGGAAATCAAAATATTGTATATATGTTCATTTTAACTGCAATAATATTATAGTTTTTTTATTTTTTGGCTTGAGGCAGAACTAATGTAATAAGTAACTTATGGAGTGGTTTTAAATAATGTGTGCTCATGGTAATAATCCTGTGTTGCGTGACGTTAGTGTACTGTCACTAGAGGCAAGCATTTGATTCACGCCACATTATGAAATATGTGAATATGTCCTTTCATATTGGTCTTGGTTTTTCTACATATAATGAGTATTTTAATCTTTTATTATTTCAGTTGTCAGTTCCCTGACTGATTATATACTAAAAGTATAACGAAATTATAATGGATGCCGTATTATCAGCTGAAGACCAAGCATTTTTAGATAAATGTGAAGAGGAACTAAAAGATAGATATAGTGAGAAAGATGATGACTTCATGAGTGTGTTCAATAGTGAGACTACCAAACCGCCAGTAATCGATTCCTGGTGGACATCAAACAACTCTGGCCGCCGCAATGACCGTGGTAACAACAGGCGATATAACCCGTACGAGCAGTACGGTAACAACAGGAACAGAGATCGAGGATATAATGATCACAACAGAAGTTTTGATGACAGAAGACAAGGATATCGACCACAGCGAAATAGATACCATTATTGACATTAATGTGTTGTGATAATTTTAATAATGTACTATTATAAGTTGTAATGTATGCATCAATAAAACAATATCTTTCTCAAAAGAATATATTCTCAATTATTATGGCTTGATTTACATTTTAACAACTTAGAATTACATAATAAATCATCACCGATAAAGTAATGTCGCTACAGCAACCATAAGCTGGAAACCATAACAGAATAAATAAATATTACAATTCTCACTGCTACTCAACAAGTCTAATGATTACAAATTTATAACAATAATTATGCCGATATAATTTTAAAACCTAGGTTATCTATTACAATCCTGATGTACATAAACAATAACAACGTCAAAATATTTTGTATGAAAGGACACGCGCAAATATCAACAGCTCATTTAGTATTAAGATTAATTTATATAACAGCTGGGACAATTTTAGTACTTGTACTTTACTACCATCCATGTACAGAACTTATTTCACGTGGCCTTTCCCAAAATCTATAGATATATATATTTATGTAAATTATCTCTTTCTAATCTCACATAGGAATATGTTGTATATACAGTACACGAGACATAGACTATGCCATGTACTGGCCATAGTGGCAAAGTAGCAGCGGCGGCGCTTGCTCTTATATATGACAAATAAATAATGTTATACGACCAGATACATCTGAGTTACATCATGCTAACGATTACTAAGCACAATGACGATTACATTCATCAAGCGTTCTAAGATAACTATAAGATTTTTTTTTTACTATTTATTTAATAATATTCATATATTGGCTACTCATCTCTGTACTGAAGCGTCACATCACAAAATAATCTACAGTTTATTGACACCTATTTAGTGTGGGTACATGTTATTTTGTTTGTGGGTGAAGTTATTTTATCTCAAAATTAACCAGCAAGTATGTATTTATGTATGATCAAACAGTGACAACGCTCCAATAAGTGAAATACTGCAACCATAATAATCAAATCACAGTACAAGTGTAACATAAATATGCTCACTAACTTAATATTATGACTCAATACAATCAGACATGACAACATAGCATACAGAAACCTACTACACAACAGATAAATAACATAATAATTTATACTGACAATGTCCCACCGAACCTTTTGCGGGGTGCAAATAGCAGAGTCGTGCCTCTGGATATATTGGCAAGAATACTTACAGTTCTGCCCAAATTGCCAAATATCAGCGAGCAACCTCCAGACAGGTCAGCTTAAGAAATGAATGCGAGTTACATGGTTCTCGACACTATACTCCAATAGTTAGCGTTTAGACACAGGTAATGCTTGATTCGTTAAAATATAAAGTTCTACATAACATACAGATTTCATAGTTACAAATATGCCTTTAATTTCCTTAACAACAATGCACAATATTAATTGTATGAATTGACACGTAATAATTACCGGACCGCGTAGGTCGGCGCAAAGGCTCGGCCCCGTTGCGCCAAAATACAATCTATGCGTTGTCTACCTTAGAGTTCACGGCTGCGAGCTCTATCCGTCTCTTTAGCTTTCAACTTATATACAAATGACAATTGACTAGGATTAATGCACTTGCTCAGTTGTGGGCCGGGAGGTCCGCGGCCGAGCGGCGGCACTCGTATCCGAACATGCCTCTAAATTCGGAGAGGATGAAAACATTGGTCAGGTTTCAGTACATTTGACTAGAAATGCGCGCAGACGTATATATTGTCTTCGTTCGGCCGGGTGGTTGTGATCGCGCCGCTTCGTTTCAAGTCATAATGTGAGTACAAAATCGTTTTCAGACTCATCGGTATTAAAGTCGAAAAGACTGATTTGTAAAAGTGTCAAATCTTCGTAGCAAACTTCATAAGATAATCTAAAGCTTATTTGATTGAAAGTAGAGTAGTGGCCGGCGAGGGCGATGCGTGGGCACGAGGCGAAGTGGCTGCGCCGCTCGCTCATATGAACGTCCAGCACTCCATGATCTTAACGATGAAGTCCTCGCGAGTCGTCAGAGGATCGTTGCCGTACGTCTTGCAACGCTGAGTGCGACCCAGGTACAGGTCTCCATCTAGCCACAGGCCGAATTTGCCGCTTTAACAAAAAAAATAGTTGAGTATAAATCCTGTAGGCTCTAGAGAAACATCTCTATGATAAGAGTTACACTGCTGGACATAGACCTCTCCTTAGCGAGGAGGTTTTGACCTACTATACCACACTGACCAGACGGGTTGGTATAGGGTTTGTTTCAAGTTTTCCTTCTCTTTATAGTGATGGTGATAAGGACTAATTAGGACTATGTTAATCTCATTGAAGTAAACAGTTGGCTAGTTATGGTTATTGTTTTTTTTTATAATAGACATTATTATTAAAATGATACTTACTCGCCAGCGCCAATGGATATGTTGTCGTTACTTCCTCGAATAAAATACATGTTGTCGCCGGTCCATCCCCAATACTTGAACTTAGTTTTAACTATAGCTTGATCTGTAATTCAAAGAATGAGGTTGTAGCCGTGGTTCCAAATAATAAACGAGGTACTGTCCTGTACTAATGACAAAAAATGTGATGTTTTGTGATTCAAGTTGCAAGTATCAAATATCATGATCATTATCAGTCCACCATTGGACATAAGCCTCTCCTTCGACAGGAGATTTTTTTTGAGAGTTAAACAAATTGAGATTTTATATGTTAAATGAGCAACAGGAGAAAAATAGAACAACAGTGATAAATTTCAGGAACGGTTGTTAAGTGGATACTATTATGTATGAAATACTAATCGATAATAAATTTAACAATCTATTTTTGCTCTCTTTACACAATATTTGTTCTGAGTATAGATATCAAACCCACGACCTCTGGCTTAGCTGTCAGGTTTGCTAGCCCCTTGAACAAACTCGGTAAATTCTTTTTTTTTCATTTAAATATCATAATAATAAAACTTACCTTCTATGTCATCTTTCTTAGCCTCGTCTTTAGGGTCTTTGTCTTTGATTTCAATAGGTGTTTGCGAGGGTCGTCGAAGTTCCTCATTTCTTTGGAACGAAAATAGAAGAGATTCTCCAGTGCCGTAGAAGTGTTCGGAGGGATGGTACGCGCAAGAAGTCAGCGCACCGAATACCTATGAGAAAGAAAAACAAAATAATACATTAACCGATGTCAATTATGTTATATTCAACGAAATTTATAATTTGTTACGTTTTTTAACAACATGATGGCGTTTAGCATATTTTCAGAACAGATAAAAAACTGATAACTTTGCAATAAATTATGAAAAATGTAAAAAAAAAACAAAAATTTCCTGTTTTTTAGTTATAAAGGTCCATAAAGGAGGTTTTCTTTATAGACTTACTAACTCTATTCAAAACATACTATGCATATGAGTAACACGTTAACCTAAATAAAAACCTCTTACTACTGTTTTTGTTAAATACTGAACTATACTTGTAATAGTTTTACAAGTTGATAGTTCAAAAAGTACCTAAAAAAATTAAATATGCAACACCTACGCAAATATCAAACAGGTTAGGTAAGGTACCAGTGCGAAGGGCATTTGACCGCATCACACTCACGAGACAGTATAGTAAGAGTGTATCATACCGTGGAAAATACCAATGACAAAATTTTTCCATTTACCAAGCCTTCAACGTTTGGTGGCATAATATTATAATATGACGAAAATTGCGGCGTTTAAATGTTGCATCATAATTGTGCTACAATTGAAAAACGCATTACTAGATCCCACGGTGTGTCATTCAAGGTATATTGTATAGAATTTGAATAAAATTAAGTAGCAAAGTAATTTAGTATCTGTTTTGTCAGAGATATAATTTCAACAAGTTTAACTAAGACTTATGGTAGTCACTGTGGAATGTAAACGGTACATCGTACTGTAAGTGCTGGTAAAATTATTTGCTATCTATCTATTGATATATTAATTTAACAGTCCTTTTTGAACTCGCAAAAACAAACTGTCTATTAATTTTCAAGTTAGTCTTATTGTTGATGTCTGTGTTCAGAAAAGGTTTCCAAGATACCATCAATTAAGGGATATAAAGCCTCAGAATGACGATCTGAATAAAATGTCGAAGTAATTGTCTGAAGTAATGTTTAAGTCCGCAGCTCGCTGCTTTGTAGTTTTAACAGAATACTCACATTATTATCAGTGTCTTGAATGACGAGCAGAACGGGACTATCGACGCGTTGCATCTTACGGTACATAGAAGCAAGCGAGAAACCGTGCTGGCTCGTACTGAAAGTCAGCGACCACATATAGCCCTGGGCACGTGCCGGCAGCACGCCGCACAATTTCTCTCTGTAAACAATACATTGCGCAATCTTTTAAGGTCACTATCATATATTCAAGTTACGATCTAAGAAAAATCGAACATTAATTTCGTTTTCACGCCACGATTACCCACGAATTACGTAATAAGATAATCTTATATTTATACAAGTTTATATATTCGGAGCTGACTGATAATATTGTAAAAGTTATTATTAAAACTATAAATAAGATTACAATAGTCATAAAAATAAACAATGGAATAAAAGTTATAAGACTTGGTTTACACCCGTCCAACTATGAGCACGTTAGGTGATTTTTTTTCAAAAAGGTATCAATACTACGCTCACTTATTTAATGTATTTTTAGTGAAGTCAAAGTAGATCTTGAATACCTTTCCATTCCCAAAAAACATGTAATAACATATGTCAAATGGTTGTCAAAAACAAAGAAAGTGTCAAACCAGCACTTCACAAGTGTCCCATGCGAAACAGAGGGTAGGCATTTGTATAGTTAATAATCAAATTTAAAATAATTACCTGTGTTCCATAGTGAATATTTCTGAAGTACCGATGAGGTCAGGTGGTGAGAACTCCATGTCAATGGAGGCACCCGATGAGTAGAGCGCGCGCCGGAGCTCATCGCTCATCGACAACACCTGTTTTCCATACAAATATAATAATTAATCACATATATTTTCTTCTTACCTTCACATTAAGTAAAGTCAAAGTAGAATTTAAGTCCCCGCAGTTTTAATTGTTGTTGTCAGGTGTACTTTATAACGCAGTTTTAGACTTTTTGTTGCATATTCAAATAGTGTGTTGATAAGATTTAGCAACATATTATGCAGTATTGATAAGTTAAGGCATAAAAAGGAATAACACCATTAGCGTTGCTTGTATACGTCATTCTGCGGGGACTCAGCTAATGAAATGTGTTTTTATCCATTCACTACACATAATATTTAACAAAAAAGTTTTATAAGACCATGCTAAATGAAATGCGAGGAATATTTGAATTTTGAAGTGATTTAAAACTTGTGATGATTCGTGAAGTTACTATATGATACTTAAGTGCTGCCCTTTCACAATAAGAGAAATGTGGTGTCTGGTTTATTATCATGCAACGGTAACCATCAAAAATTTTGATTTTAAATACAGTCGTAAGGCAATAGTGAAAATATTTTCGACTTTCTGGACAAGATGCAGGATGCACTAGCGGTGATGCATTCACGATCTACAGTTCACATTCAACATTTGCAGGGAACGAGCGTGCAGTAATGCACTACTCAATACTCCAGCTACATTGATTACCGTATTTGCAAGTATTGCTAACATATTGCATAAACTTAACAAACATACTACAACTTATGAAATTACAATAATGCAATAAAAAACAGATATTAGGTTTACAAAAAGATTCCAAAATTATATGAATAATTTTCTACAAGGTGTTCCTCTTTTTCACGGTGTTAAAACAAACAACACATTGTAATTCTCGTGAAAGCTGGTTTAACTGTGCATAATCACTTGTTTGTAATTCAAAATTCTTTCCACACTAGTGTTTATAAACCAAGACTCTTCAGCGTTTCGAACAATGCTTTTAAAGAATAAAACTTCCTCAATACCAATAATCCATTATAGTCAACTAGAATTACTCCAAACAACTTTTTTTTTGCGATAACATAACTTATTCTAAATATTTTAAAATCTAAAACAAGTTTTATGAAGTGACAAGAATGTTTGTAAGAAATCGCAAAGTAGGTAATATTTGGTTGATCGAGCTTGTGGAAAGTATCTCGACTTACGGTTTAGCCGATTGGTACTTCGTATACCTATAAGTTGCGCACATCTTTATTCTAAATAAGATGTTTGAAAGAAAAAATAAACATACGTCGAAAGGGAGAAAGATTGTCCAAAGGAGTTAGGGATCATTAAATTCTCGCAATGTAAATGATATACAATAAACCATTTACGAAGTGATTAGATTATAAGTGCTTATGTTATTTATAGTTCATTATTTTTTTCTAAAATACGCATGAGATATCACATATAATTTAAGGAAAACTTATCTATTTACCACTAATTTACTAAACACATAATTGGGTATCGCATTACTGAAACGTTAACTAACGCAACAAAAGTTAGATTTAAATGTTAATGATATTGATGTCATCATTAGACCATTCTCGAGTGTTTACTAATTGTTGACATGAACGATTTTAAATTATGCTAAAAATATATTGGGACTAACTGCGCCTCGCCGTATTACCCTCGGTTGTTGTTGCACCTTGCTCGTCCTACGGAAAAACTACATTTTATCGAGTTAAAATGTAGCTTATGTGTTATTCCAGACTATAATCTATCTCTGTACAAAATTTTTTTCAAATCTGTACAAACATTTTTACACTTATATAAGTTTTCGGATTTATGTTAGTTGAATAGGATGGTATACAATGTAATGCCAAAGTTAGTCTCACCTCGCGTATAGAATGTATGGTGGCTCTCCTACGATCCGTACGTCCTAAGGTTCCCCTATCACATATAGAGTGTATAGTTCCCCTTCTCTGCATGCTTGCATTGAACACTATCATTTCAACTTTTCGTAACTGTCTTGTAATGGCGCGAGCAAGTCTACGAATCAAGCGAAGCATTACAGTATTTCTGAATTTTCACCTGACAGGTCAATCTGACAGTATTTTTTTTGCACGAAAGCTTCCTATTTATAAAACTTAATCAAAGTTACACACTAGTAGGTGACATATTCGAAATATTCTAAATATTCAATATTAATATATCGCGAAATATTCAAAATATTCAATATTGATATATCGCGAAATATTCTAAATCTTAGTGCCCGAGTGACCACAAACGCCGTGTTGTGTTAACTGTGTCCAGTCAGCACCTTTGGTGAAAAATAAACTGCGTCATTTATGATTTTATCGTTCTTATCTCAGTGTATAAATTTTTAGGTTTATAAGATTAGTAGGTCCATGATTACGGATAATCGGACGCAAATCGGTTAACATTTTTTGCATGATATGCATACATCAATGATGTTGATTCCAAAATACTATACATAGGATACGTAGACACTTAGTGCACTCAGGTGTTTCATTGCTATGAATACTTAGAGAGGTAGTTGGTGTAATTACTGTATTTATTCTACTACTGTATTTCTTTTACGAAGAAATTTGTGACTTGACTTGTTCTAGTAAACATGTTACGAAGGTAAACGAAGACAAGAAGGTGCCGAAGGTAATAGTAAAAGCAAATAATAATAAATGTAATATAGTATAGTATATAATGTAATATAGTATAGTATATAAATGTAATATAGTATAGTATATAAATAAAAATAATAATAATAAGGATAATTTTCTCAGTAGATAATTTTTGATAGCTGACTATTAATTTAAATTTCGTTTTAGGTCTAACTGGCTCCAGACAGAACATTAGACTTTACGATCAGTCGAACTGATTTTAATAGTATTTAAAAAAGCAGTAGTAAATAAGAAATATAAAATAATAAATAAACAGTTTTATACTGAACTCGGTCTCGGCGTGTTTTTATGATAAAAGGGCTAGTCAATATTAGGTATTTATCTTATCTCCATTATGGTTCATTATCGGATGGCAGTTTACGTCTGTTAAATATTTAGTTATCAAAAAGAAATTGTAAGTTAGTTAGACTTCTTTACTTAAATGTATTATTGATATGTTTTCCTTCAAAGAAAAAATATCAATAATACATTTAAGCTTTAGGTTGGGGTAACAAAGGTCGGGCACGCCGTTATTGCGGCGGTAAGACCCGTTATGGAGGATTGGCTCGAGAGGAATCACGGGACCCTCTCATATCGGCTGACGCAGGTGATCACTGGAAAAGGATGCTTCGGAGATCACCTGTGTCTGATCCGAAAGGAGCCAACGCCTGAGTGCCACCACTGCGATGGCCGGACCGTGGACACGGCGCTCCACAAGCTGGCAGAATGCCCAGCGTGGGCGGAGCTGAGGCGTGACATTATGACGGCCATCGGAGTAGAAACTCTCTCGCTCGGTAGCATGATCGCCGCCATGTTGCGGAGCGAGAGCGCGTGGAACTCCGCCGTCTCCTTTTGCGAGCAAGTTATGCTTGCAAAGGAGATATCGGAGCGAGACCGGGAGAGGCTTAGAACTCTCCCGGTCCGCCAGGTCCGGGAACGTGTCCGGTATCACAGACGGCTCGGGCGCCGGAGATTGCAGAACGATCTCCGTCCTCCATAAGCGCTAGACTGGGGGGTGATAGTTGAGGCCATCCGTCACCCGAGCAGAAGTAGGCCAGGATAGCAGCGGGACGTGCTACGGAGCACACGCTCTTTTGGAGCAGAAAAGGGGTCATCTGCAAGCCGTAAAAAAGGTAGATGGCCCGAGGTACGTCGGGGTTTCAGGGATTTCCTTTCTAGGGTACACCTGATTCCCCGGCTACAGGTACCTGAGACGGCGTGCGGTTTTTGGTCGGTCCGACATAACCACCAGTAGGTGGTATCCGGGGTGATTTCCGCACAGAAGAAAAAAAAAAAAGGGTAACAAAGGTAATTGTTAGTCGCGAGGCCTCGAGGGCGCTGCTGCCCTTGTCTCCAAGAAAATGGTAAAGGAGATATTACTAATATGTATTCTAAATATGGTTAAGAATTCTATTTGATGAAGTACTCTTTCTATAAATTGAACTTTCAAAAGTTCGAGAAATATGTTTACAATTTTGCATTACATCCAGAAGAAAAGGACTCTTCTAGAGTGGTGGAAAATTATTTTTACGTAAACAAAGCCGCGAGCGAATTATTAGTATACACATAAAGAGTACCAAAATATTGACTCGCCTTGGGGACTTAAATGACTAAGATCAATCCTTAATATTTTTCTTAATAAATTGACTTGAATGTCTAACAAGACATTACATATCAAATATTATAGGGGATATTTCCGATGATTCATGCCCGTTTTCACCAACTATACTTAAACCATCTCCTAACTAAGACCCCACTAGCGTAGGGCATCCCCTAAATACAAACGTTATCTGATTTCGTTTTCGTCACGCTAAGTCTTAACAACAACTCTCTTATTTTATAGGGATTTTCAAAACCGTAAATTTGCGCAAGTATTTGTCGATTGCTTTTTTTTGCAATTTGAATTATGAAATGATTGATTATTATCACTTAGTAATAAACATATAAGGTGAAAAGATTATTTTTTTTGCTTATTTAAAGATTTAATAACCAATTTTCGTAATTTCTGCCTGAAAAGCCCGTTTCGAAATGTGAAACTGAAAACTGTCAAGAATATATACCAGATGGCACATCAACCGTGAGTCGTTGAGGCCATAAAGTAAATATTATACCTACTTAGTAAAAATATTAACTTAGTATAAATGTAAAAGATTTTTTGTAAAAACCAAAAGAAATATTAGTATTAACTATCGTCATTGTATTCCAATATTTGTTAAATTTTATTTATTAAAAATATAAGTCTTTGGTGTTGTAAACCTAGTAACAAAATCTTAATGGTTATATTTTGTAAACATCCAGTCTGTCACGGTGTCACTTCTCGATCAATTGAATAAACTGGGATTCTCCATTTCAATGATTTTAAATAAAACATGCGTCAAGTTCCTTTTTCACCTTGTTACAGGTTGCTTAGATGGTCAACATTTGGGTCCCAAAATTTTAAGGGACACTTAAGTACCTAATACTAAAGGTTAGTGAAAACAAAAATATCACTATGGGTTACATAGCCTTCTTTAACTAGCAGCGAAAATTTAGAAAATATTGACGAAAACGGGCATCAGACTACCATTAGTGATACATAATTCTAAATTATATTCTTACTTGTGGTGTACAGAGTGGTTAATGTAAACTGCATTAGTGCTTCATTAATGTTTTGGCACTCTGTAATATAGTTATTAGCAGGTATATTGGATAGGGACTAATGTACAAAAAAATTACAGTCAGTTTCTATACATGGCATTTCACGATCAGTTTGACCCTTGCATTTGTCTCGTGTAACAGATTCTACTGAATCTACAAACAGTTCCTAGACCTTGTGATTAGATACACTGTGATAATAAGCCGCTCTCTCTATTTATAGGAAAATCAAAGGATTGATTACCATTTGAAATTAATATTAAATAAAATTATAATGAAGCACTTATATTAGCAGCTAAATTCATGGACTTTCAATTTTAAAACAAATGTTGAAAGTAAACGATTTTTGATAGTAAAATACAATGTTACGAGATATTATTTCATACAAGTTACAACCATTTTGGAGTTTAACACGAGAAACCGAATTAAATAGAAAGTCAAAAACACTATATACTCGTAATAAATAGCAACACATCTGTGAAAGCCACCGTAATGACAATAGACAGCATTTTTCTGCTTACAATGTTTTAGGATTTTCATTTTTATAATGTTCTATCTAGCTTTTGTTAATAACATGAGTGGTTTTGAATAATGGCTAACAAATGTAGTCTAAGGATCAAAATATAAAAATATTGATAGAAACAACTAATCGTTAAACAAATTTATCGAAGCATTCAAATAAGCAGAACAGGTTATAATAGATACACGTGGAGATAACCGCGATTCTAAAGTTGATATTATTTAGTTATGTGCATATTATGACAAGAAGTATCAGATCCTAGGAGAGATATCAGATTCATAGACATTTGATTATCTTGCATAATATACACAATGTTATATTGAACAATACGTGCCTTTGCTGTGTTAATTTTACCGTTACGGATTCTGTTAGAAATAATTTTTTGATCAAGATTCATAATAAATTATTACAGGTTCAAATCTCAACAGAACAATATGTTCATTTTCTATTATTATGGATGTAATACTCATGAAATTCCTAATTTCCCTAGGGAAAGCGGCAAGAAAACTCCCTTATCTACAAATCTATAAATGTGAAATTATAGATATGTACATACATACATAAATTTTATACATGTTTGAATCATTGATATATCATTATTATATACTTTTCAACTCTAAGATATTTTAACTGTATTTAAAATCCGTTATTATATTAATCCTAATTACAGCATGTAATATTTTTAGACTTTATAATTACTCAACTATTTATTTTTAAAGTCAGTTTAGTTACGTTGTATATTTGTGTTTATATCCGTGACAATCAGACAGACAAACGTAAGTAATTGTACAAGAATTGCGTTTTTCATTTGCCAAAAAAGAGCGATTTAATGTAAGTGATACCGTACACACTTTACTATTTTTAGTAAGAAATAGCTGAGTCAACCGAGAGCCAATAGAGGTCAAATTTTTGTTTAGATAACTGTCTCAAGATATGAATGGCAAAGCTATCTGTAAGTAATTAACAACATACTTGAACTTTATCGATAAATGGATACTATTTATTTCATTAGAATTGTGACACACTTCTTCAGTTGTTCAGTTGTAAATATTAACTCTGATATTATATACCATTGTTCGTATCATAAAACAAGAAAACTAAAGCTTGGGCAATTTTGTAAGTGATGAATTTAATAGGGATATAATGCACATGTGTTACTTCTACTGTTATTTTTCAACCAAAATGCGTAACAAGGACGAAATTCAATAAATATTTAAGCGTATGACCTAATACCTAACACTCGGCAGAAAACGTAAAATAACCGATTCACAAGCTCACCTTTTCCTCATCGTAAGTAGAAGACCTTTCGGTCGCAGCCGGCCCGAGTTGCACCATCTCTATCCACTTAACAGTCTGCATTTGGAACCACTTGAACTTACTGATCAAACAACGATTAGAACACTAAATCACACGTTTGTGGAGAAGCGGTGCACCACAAAAACACGTCGTCGACTTTACAATTGCCAGCGCTTAATTTAGAAATCACCCACGCGATTACAAGGTTTCACAACTAAACAGTGAACGAGCGTCGCGAACCCCTGCTTATAAACAAAAGTTGTTTGTATATTGCGCTCTTTGGAACCAGCCGGTTTCAATGAACGCATTATAATTGCAACAACTCTTGAAGCATAAGTGATTGAAGTTGTCAGACGATCAAAACGCGTAGTAATCAACTTTAGAATTGTTGAACCGAATGGTAAATACTGGCGCGATATACGAGCACAGGCAAGCAGTGCCGCTCGGAAACTAGAGTCTATAAGAAAGGAACGCAGCACACGAACACGGACGACCCCGCCGCACGTCTTACTACAAAAAATGCGCTTACTTCGCGTACCATACGTACGGAAGCGATAATTTTTAACCAATTAACCAACTATATGAAGACTAATAAGTGCATAACACAAGAATGAATTTTGCTAATTTGTTTGTTCTCTGATAACTCGTTTTAGAATCACATTGACTAGAGCTAAGTATTTACTTGATAACAAAGATTGTAGTTTTAATTATTATATTAAACGTTTCTCATGCAATTATGTACAAGCAATAATCTTATTTTAAAAAAATACGTAAAACCTGTAGTTTTGTTAAGACCTTGGAAGTAATGTCAATGCAGGTTCGCGGCTGACCCACGGCTGAAGGTAACACTACCGTAAACCGTGCCAGGTGTATCCGGGGTTCCAAGACAATTGTAAATAATCTTATAGACACCACAAAGGACGCAATTAATGAAAGTTTTCGAGTATTATTACATAAATAACATTGTATTTCTTGCAGTACAATTAGCGACTTCGTTTCATTCCCAAATACGCAGTCTTTAAATGCTGCCTTCCTAAAACTTCTTTGGACAAATGGTGTTAAAATAAACGCTTTTAAAGGGTTCATTATGATTTTGATCGAAATCAACAATAGTAAAGTGCATTTTATTTAAACGTAAATGAAGCTTCACAATGACAATGTAAACATCCTTGCTACTTTGTGACATCATTTGGTTCTGGACGGCCGCAGACGATGCAAGTATCAAGATTCACGAATACCGATAGAATATAAAGATGGAGTTAAAAATAAATACACCAGTATGAAGCACAGTGAATTCACTATCTGTTACTTCTGAAGGTCACGTGTTATAAAGTGAGACCCGTTAGTTTCACAGAATAGGCACTTTGGTATTATTAGTGTATAAGAATACTTTTGCATTATTTATAATAATAACTTTAATAACTAATGTTAATCAATTTACACCTGGGAAATTGAGTTGTTCAGTTTATAATAATTCATATTATTATATGCGAATGCACTTTAGAAATATTCCATTCTTGAATAGTTTAAATTACATGTTATTATTATAGCGTTTTATATTCACGATTGTTAATGCAACATAAAATTATTCTTAAAAAAAACTAGTAATAAGACATTATACAGTATCAAAATTAAATATATATTTTTAATTTGTATTGGTTTTATTTTATAAAATATTTACTAATTGACGACCTCTCAACGAGTAAAGGCCTTCTCTCTAACACTTTCTATCTTTTGTGCTCTTCCTCTGCTTCTTTTATAGAAGGTCCAAACCACAGATTACCGTTTGGACCTTCGATAAGAGAACTAGTAACTTTTTTAGTCCATTTTTGTTTGTTCATACCGAGTTACGTGGACAGTTCATTCCAAGTTTTGTTTTTTTTTACAATATGTTAAGGCAACCATAATGTTGGTTTTTTGCCTTTATTTGTAGGTTTCGATATCTGCGTTCCATCGAACTTTGACATACTTGTCATTTATTTTTCGTTTGCATGTTATACGTCCAGGTTCGGTAATCGTAGGTGAGATATGGCAATATAACAAAAGTCTAGAACTTCAAATCTAGAGACTAAATGAAATTAATCTACCCAAATATATGTACTCTAAATTACACATATCCAAATATAAATCCTCGTATAATTAAGCAAGTTAAGAAGGAACGAACAATATCAATTGTGGTGATTAACAAGCTGACGGCTAAACACGGCGATTACGAGTAACAACTTACAAATTTTAATTAAAATGTCTTTTAGAAGTACATCATACTGCATGCAAATTAATTGAACGATCATAAACAATATCGTAAAATAAAGCTAATGTCGACATATGTATTAAATTTATGACTTCGTGACAAAGTGTCAGTTCTAACTGGCATCTACATTATTTATTAAACCTATTCCTTAACACATAAATAAAGTACTTTGTTGAAAAAATAACACAACTCCAAGGGAAATAGAGTAGACTTTTCTATTTTTCAGTAAGGAATTCTAATTTGTGTTCGAGTGTTTTGACTTATGTAAGAAAAAATAGTTTTGTCAAAATATAATTAAAAAGTTTATCACATCAGCAACATAAAGATCGACTCCGAGGCTAAAGTCTGCTTGACAAACTATATATGTACATTTTAACGAGGTAAAAGAAAAGATCCATTATATGTGGATTTGCTGGTGATTCCGTGCATATGAATATGTACTAACATGTAGAGAGATCTCGAAAGCAAAAGTACTTTGCACTCCTAAAAGTGATTATGTTTGGCTATTCATCGGCAGTCGCGGGTTAAATCTTGATGGTATCAGGCCTGAACTTATTTTCCAGCGATACAATTCATTGACGACAAATAAATCATTTATAATGTGTAGAGTATTGTTGCAATTTCACCATTTCGATTGCCATTTTCTATAGATACATTTTTCTTACATTTCGCTGGTTATAAAATGGTCAAATATAATATAAGTTGGAGATTATAGTGGTATTGCAATTAATTACAGGCTTAGAAAAGATAGGGCACTAGAAACTTATGAGCGCTTCTGATAATTACTTAAAGTTAAAACGAGAGACCAGAAATGACCGTACATAACTGAATGCTTTTTGATCTTCCTAAGCAATAACTTTGATGTGTGACAGGGACGGTTTCGGTTGATTCTACTGAACCATCGACATTATCTTTGGATAATACTGAAATGGTGAAAATATTAGGCCAATAAGTACCTAATACTGTTTTAATGCAACACACGATAAGTTAATTTAATACGAATACAAATCGTGAAAGTACAATTTTGTTTTAAAATTTAAATATTATATACATATATCGTAAACATTGGCCTAAAAAGGCATCTAAATGATTAAAAAATATTTATTTTACATAATCGTTAGCGCTAATTATCGTGGAGTGTATATTAGGAGTATTTTAAATACAGTGATTGGAACAATCTAGAAATAAAATCATAACTGGAACAGAAGAAAATGAAGCTTTGTAGTTTGATACTAAAAATATTGTACGCAAATGTCACCTTAGATTTAATTAAATTAATTGAGGAGTATAATTTTAGGCTTATTTTAAGGTCAATGGGTAAATTAATAATCTAGCTACCTTCCAATTTTCTTCGTTCATTCTTTAGAATTTTCTTTCCAATTCATAAATTATGAAAAAAAAACAACCTAATGTTTTCTTTCTTCCTTTCAGATCAAAATATAACAGTTTAAGAATAAAATAAACTTGACTAAAATCATAATTGTTTAATTTGTAATTTAATTATTTCATTTGTAAGGAAGAAAAATTTTTGCAATCAACAGTTATCGAATAATATCTTAACCATATTAAATGCTCTAAGTTAAACATTTGTAATCAAATGTGATTATGTTATTCAAGCAGATATTCTGGGCAATGATTTATAGTAATTTTGTATTCTACCAATCCGTGAAAATAGCGGAAACTTCGGCTTTGTGCCACATTTGACAAACGAAACTGAACCGCATCAAATTAGTTTGTCCATTCATTACAATTGTGCATGCAATCAAAATAAGAGGACGTAGAAATTGTGTTATATCTAATCAGATTACAGTTAATAATTTGCCAGTATACCTATTTATGTACATTTAGCCTGTCACTAGGTTAGTGGTAATTGAATCTTCTCGTGACATAACATCCGGCGCTATGTTAGCCAGTTCTACATGCCGGATCTAGGTATCCACAGTCATGGGCGCCGCCAGAAGTACTTTTGGTTACTATTTAGTTATTTGGCTACTACTATTACTGGTTACTAGTACCTGAGACGGCGTGCGGTTTTGGTCGGTTCGAGTTCGACATAACCACCCTTCGGTGGTATCCGTGGGAATTTTCGCACAGTACAAAAAAGGGGATGTATCTACTACATAACAACAAAAAAAATAGAATTATATAATACTATACTATATTATACGATACCATGCTATACCTATGAAATTGACGTTTCTTTTTATGAAATAAGTGTTTTATATCTATTAATTAAAATAATCACCTATACAATCTATACATCTTTGTCAACACAGTGGCAGTTTGTCGATGTCATTCTTGAAGAAATTCACTGAGACTAATTCTTGAAAGGCATTTTGGTCTGATGTAGTCAAGCAAATAATGTGTGTTTCTATGTATTTTCTTTCCTGACAGGGTTTGCAAGTGCACACCCTTGCATCTCCCTTCCGGTGCCCATGTCTATGGTTTAAATAACCTTTTAATGATCCTATGGTAACCGATCGTAGTTATGTTTTTTTTCACGACTTAATACGAGAAAATTTGACTATAATTAAAAAGAAAAAGAGTTTTGTCTTGTACTCAGTGAGTGGGAAGATTTTGATGAGATTAGAGAAGATAACTTGAAATGGCTAAAATACTTTTCAGTCATATGAATCTGATTTAACATTTATAATAGATAGAGAATGGTGGCGGTATTTTTTTTCTAGTTCACGTCATAGACAGTTATAGATATTTTTACAATCTATTTTTGAAACGTCATTTTTTTTTCAAAATACCATGACTCAACTCGTGGTTGAAAAAAATAAAAATCACAATATTATGTACGCAAGTGTATAACTCTACAGGTATTCATTAATTTTGGTATTATTTATTTTCAATATTTTTATAATCAAACTTAAATCCAAAAGGTTGTGATATTGGTTTGCATAAAATTTTATGCTAAAGAGTTTGGTCAGAGGTTTTATTGGATCACACTGGATTATTTCGTTCAATAGAATTTCAGTACACAATAATTAAATAACCCAAATTATCATTAAAGCTAAATGTAAACGTTTGTTGTCCCATTCCATAGGCTCTTAGCTAATAATCATTCTTATACTAATAGGTTATTCAATATTGTATTTAAATTATCGTTAAAAATCAAGTAAATTTCCTACTTGTTGATCTAAACTATCATCACTTTGGTGTCTAACTATGGTCATTATTAACTCATTAAGCTTGGAAGAGGAATTGAAATTTCCATTACAAATGATATCTTATATTACCGTTGTTTTAAAATTTAACTAAAATGAATACCACTAATATGAAAAGTCTACTTCTGTAACCTCACCAAAATAATGGGTATTTTGGTGAGTGACACGAGGTTTATAAGAGTAACATACTTGAAATTAATAAGAGTATATATGAGTTTAGTCAAAAGATATATTATAATAGTGTTATTGTTTATTTACGAAATCAGGTATCAGTTATTTAAGAATCTTACCTCTTTTTGGGGTTTTTCACTGTTTTCGATTTGCATTTTCAACAAAAAATTTACTGACACATTTCGATAAAGCAATGACATTTGACTAAGAACAAACTAAAAAAATCTATGTACAAAGTCTTTATTCTAGGTGTAGGTACGAAGTAAAAACTGAATCTAGAGTGAGACTTTCAGTATTATTTTATTCAATTCAGACAGAGTTAAATTGTAAGTTTTTATACAGTAAATAGCGTTTTTTTGTATTGAATACTAGTTTTTTTTACATTCAAATAAAATATGATAAATGTGATCATTAGTCATAGTTATTATTCCAATTTTTTTTTATTAGCATGTTTTTAAGTCGTTTACGATACTTCTAAGCTTTGTTTTTTAACGTGGAGTGACTGCCATCAGACCTCCGTAACCCAAGTGCTAGACGATATCAAAGTTCTGTTGAAGTACTGTTATCGGACCTTTTAAGGGCCACCTACCCGTACTGACTGCCAAAGATGCTTATAAAACGATTAGGACCTATGATGACAGCTTAACGTGCTCTCCGAGGCATGATCAGTCGTAAAGTTATCCGGTTAAATTATTTTCAGTCTGTATGTTTACGTACACAAAATACATATTTATGACACTACCTAGCGCTTTATATTTGATTTTAGTCAAAAAACATTGTTTGACGAAGCAAATATTGTGAAAAACATGCTTTTTGTACTTTGTTTTATTTGCCATTTTTAATCTATTGTAAGTACAGCAAGTCGTGGGAAACATTAACTTACGTTTGTAAATATTTTGAAATGCACAAACGTAGCTTTTTCATTAATTATATTTATTTTTTTCTCGCTAGTAAACATACACGTGTTATACCATTTTTGCCCCTTTTTTAATTTCCTTAGTTTAAGAGCCTGCCAAAGTGATTCTATTCTGGTTGATTGAAAGCATGAATGGAATCCAAGAGTTGAGATCACCATACTTATTGCAAATGCAGACAATGCAGTATGATAACACACATTATGGCGGCCTAGGGAGATGTTGTTTCACGCCCCGCCTGCGGACGTACATAAAAGGCATGACAGTCATCGTGGCAGTGTAAGGCTCACCACACTTATTACAATAACTGTCAACCTTGCCTGAATGGGCCTCCGGTGTTGCACTTACTAACGAAATACGACGAAATTCGGGAGTTGGCCGCAAAAAGTTCAACAAGTAGTTTCGCTTTCTCTTGTGGCTGATAGACGAGTGATTCGTCTGGACATTTCAGCGGTGGTACCGAGGATTGGCAATAATTAGACTGCACGGTTTTAGCCAATCGTCAGAACTTACGGCTACCCGTAAGATATGCGATGAGTTCTTGACCAGTCCGTACAATGTGCTGAGCATCCGCTCTAATGTAAGCCCTCTGGTTATACGCTGTTTTTAAGGGATCAACGTCAGGATGGTATTGGGTGCAGGTTCTGGCCCATGCGCGGTAGGCCGCTTATTTGTGATATACTATATTCTACTTATAGTACGGAAGGCCACGATGCTAAATTTACTCGAGCGTCATAGAGACCTTTTCGGTTGTGAAGCTTAGATGATGAACAGAAAAATGACATAAAACATACCATTTCATCAGTGGGGGCAGCGGCTATAGATTTTCAAAAATGTAAAAAAAAACAGTTCCATGGACATACTCGAGCGTGTCAGATAATGATATTATATATGTCGTACGTATTTTTAAAAATTTACATATGTTAATCAGACTGTTTCAGTGATAGGGGTGGTCGTACGTAGGGGTGAAAAATGAAAAAAAAAACTTTATCGAGCGCTTCAGTTTTTCGAAGGGGATGTTAAGTGAACCTAAAAAATGCTCTTATATAATAATCTGACGATTTGGATGTGACGCAAAGTCATGGCCGTTATTAGAAAGTGCAAAAAAAATTGGTCAGTTTGAAATACTCAAGCGCGTCAGATTAAGATATATATGGTTCATTTTGATGCACTAGACGTGCTGTCTCATAATCTGATAATTATCTAGAGGGATTTCACTAACCTGACAATTAAAAATTTTTTTTTTGTGTTTTTCTTTAAACTATTGAACTTAATTAATTGAAAAGCTCAGGAAATAGCATACAAATGAGAAAGTACATGTTTTTTTAAAGTAGAATATTTGTATTTATAAGAAAATAAATATAAAAAATTAAATTGTGTGAGAGGAATAGAAGCGCGGAGAGGGGAACACATAGGCATCACGTAGCTGCACGCATTAAACTTTATCGATGAATTTTTGTTGCTTCGGCTTGCGGAAATAAATAAATGAATAAATATTTTTCGTAATCCTTGAATTATTCCGTTCACAATAAAAAAAAATTTAGCCACGCTCGAGAATGTCCAACTGCCGTTTTTTTTGACAATTTTGTAGCCCTCCCCCTTCTTTACGTCTCACTCAAATTGTCAGATTAGTGAAATCTACACGTTTTAGCACGTAACTACCTCATCTTATTTTAATTTGACGCGCTCGAAAATGTTTGATGATCCATTTTTTTTTTACTAATCTGATCCTTTATCCTTGACGGGCGATCATATATAGAAGTCTCATATTTGGTGTAAGTACTTAATAGAGTACAAGGTATCCCCCTGTATATTAATCTGCCGCGCTCGAGTAAATCCCGGAATCCCTTCTACGGCTCCTCTACTATTAGCAAATATAAATATATTTTATTTGGACGGGACAGTTAGCCTAGTTACCGACCCTGACTGCTAAGCCAGAGTTCGCGGATTTGTTTCTTGCACAGGACATATATACAATATATTGTGTAACAAAGGTGTCTCGTTGGTCTTGCGGTCAGCGTATGCGACTGCCAATCTCGAGGTCTCTAGTTCGATTTCCAGGTCGAGCCAGAAGCGTTATTGAGTCTGGAAATTAGGCGTTGTTTCAAACCCGTGCCTTGGATAGCATATTCAACCGTCGGTCCCGGTTCTTATGAACATCTATGGCAATCGTAATTAGGCAGTTAGTGCCTTCAAATATACTGACAACTAGCGACTGCCAATCTCGAGGTCTCTAGTTCGATTTCCAGGTCGAGCCAGAAGCGTTATTGAGTCTGGAAATTAGGCGTTGTTTCAAACCCGTGCCTTGGATAGCATATTCAACCGTCGGTCCCGGTTCTTATGAACATCTATGGCAATCGTAATTAGGCAGTTAGTGCCTTCAAATATACTGACAACTAGCTAAATCTTCAAATTCAGTTTGCCCTCAGGGTTATAGAGGTGCGATGCCAGTAGCTCGGCAGAAAAACTTATATTCAGGTAAAACCGGTTGAACTAATAACCGACCTCAAAATAATCTTGAGATTAATAAACGCTAAGAAAAGATACATATGTTACGTGATGAGTATCATCATTTTTGTATCATGTCTGGGTATAATTTATCTGTATCATGTATGTATTTAAAAATACATAACTAAGTTTATTTAGGAATGTAGCACAATTGAAGGTAATAAATAATTTTATCCCTATCTTAGTTTTTAGGTTTCGTAACAGTATGTGACTTAATTTTACAGTAGCAACACCATAATTTAAACGTAAACTTCGTGCCTTTTTACTCTTTAACATGGAATTGAACCGACATTAGTGACGTCTATATTTATGATACAGATGATTGTTGAATAATTTTAAATATACGTTTACGTCTGGTATAAGATGTTGCGGGGCTGTGTAAGGATAATGAACAACAATTGTACAAAACATTGTGCGAATGTCAAAGAGGGTCGATTATATAAGCGTTGTTGATTCGTGAGCCACTGTTGTTGGCCCATTGTTCATTGGCCATTGTAACGTAATACTAACTATACCTATGGGCTTCATAATCACCCAGATGGATTAATGACAAGTTACGTCTGTGTAGCTCCGTAGAGGACACAGCAATTTGGGTGGCGTTGTTCTTTAAGATAAAATAGTGGATTCTCATTTTGTAATTCAATTATTTTAATTTTAATGAGATTCAGCTAATGTATTTTTTAGTTTTTTTATCATAAACCATTTAAATTAAATCACATGTGTATAATCAAACATTAGTAACTTTTAAATAAAAATACACCTGTGAGCGTGGTACCGGCCTGAAACCCCTTCATCAGATCTGAAAGATTCATATTGGCACATTGGTCCCTTTCAAAATGTTCACGTTTTTGTACAAACATGTATACAGTATTCTTAAACTATCTTGCAAATTATTGTTATAAAACTCTTTTCCTATTTTGTTTTGGCTTTCTTAAATCAATATTATTTCATTTCATGTGTGTTCATTCTTGTAAAGATATACAACCGATCTATTTTAAGAACCAAGTGATTATTTACTGATACTAATTAGGAGTCTTATTTTCAAAAATGTATATATATATATAGAAATATTTCATTCTTTTTGAGTCTAGAAATTTTATAATTAAATTTGACAGTTATAGTCTGTCGCCGTACCGTCGCTGGAAAGCCTATCTATCACCACGTTATTGTGAATCACAAAACGCCGTACGATAAAAGTTGCGCGGAATTGATTTTGATAAACATACATTCATTTATACCTGGATTATGTTTGCAGCAAACATATTTTTTGAAACAATCTTTATACACATATGTGACGAGCGCTGTATAACAAAAATAAAAAACAAGTAATTACTTCAATACAATGATTAACGAAAAACCGAGTTGGGTATAATGTTTTTTGCCAATAGAGCTCAATAACAAGAAGATTGATAGGGGTAACACTTTTTATGGTATACAGACTGCTTTAGAATAACAAAAAAGTATTAATCGATTCGTCAAACCTGCATATCATAAAAAGAGTATTTGCTTACTGCTCGATTAGCTTTGGAAATTGTTTTACCATGCTGTCGAACATTTACGAAAGACATCTATCCGGGATTACATGTAGTGCAATGTCCTAAAAGTACATTACATCAATAAAAACACACAGCTAATGTGCATACTAACAACATAACAATACATTTCTAACCTATTTTAATGTTTGTAGTACATATAACGAACGTCTCAAATTTACTACAAGTTTCGGATGCAATCTAAGGGCAGTGCGTTAACATTTCACTAGCATAGTGTGTTTCATTCACACTACCAAGTACGAGTATGTACAAAGGCTGAACATGACATTATGTGTTTCTTTACTATCATTTGTGCTGTTCAACGTAGTAAGTGGTTACGTATTACTTTTCATCAAATACATCATTATATGACTTAACGGTTATAATGGGTAAGAGTGCGTAACAACTTTATTTGCAATTAAAAATATTAAAAACTTCATAACATATAAAGCGGGCACAAGGAACGTTCAGACTCAAAACAACAATTTGTGTATCACACAAAGTTTTTTCCTTCCTATGTGGGGTTTGAACACAACTTTAGCGCAGTAGGGAGCGGCGTGGCGACCGCTTAAACTACTATGCCAGCCGTTCAGGCGAATTTTTATTTTATATAAATTTAAATTTTTGAGTTCAAGATTGACCAATTCTTATGTTGGGCGTCCGTCCGTTTGGCTCTAGGGATAAAAACCTGACAACCATGAACTTCTTAAAAGATATATTAAGTATTATATAAGTAGATATAACTAAAAATAGCTGTGTGATTATGTAACTATTAAACTAGTTTGTATAGTTTTATACAGTCTAGCAAAAAAGCACATGGTGCGGCTATTGATATTTATTTATAAGCACATTAAAATAAAACGCTGTAATTCTATACAGACTATAAAACACTCTTGACTCATTATAACTGTTGCGCAGCACGTTCAGTATAAACATGTATGTTTAATGTAAAAAAAACTTGAGCAGAAACAAATACACAATTCCGTATTAAGTTTTTATAGTGCAAAAACATTGGATGATTTTGGTGCTCATGTTTCTTTTAATGTTCAGTGGTAATTAGTGGCAATGATAGCAATGTCATATTCAGTCTATATTAGTGTTGTACCTCCTGGCGGGGCTCTTCGCCGAGCGAGTCGCCTAGCGCCTCGGCCTGGCTCTTCATTATAGAGTATATTTTCACGTAGGGCGCCTTCAGCAGCTATTGCAACACATGACTTTACAGTATGTACGCATTTCAGGTGTGCAGTGTTTGCCATTGTGTTTTTGTTGCCAGTATTTAGTAAATATATCATTTAAGAAAATAAACAACTGGGTTTGTTTCACGAAAGTATATATAGTAATGAGTAAGAAAAATGAACTGTTACGATAAAAATTAGAATAAAGCTAAGGTCAAAATACGCCGGTTGCACGACGCGACCTCTGTCTAGTATTTAATAATATTATTGTGTAATTTGTGAAAATATTTGTATTTCTCTTTTGAACGATATCCGATTAAACTCACTTTGTGTAACAGCGTGTGTTGACATAAAGTGTTACGGGACAGAAGAGTTAACTATTTTAATTCGATTGGACTAACATTTTATTACGATTTCTGATCTTAATATTGTTAAACAGTATTTTGCAGTGCTATGTTAGTCACGTAGGTGGCTAAAACTCTACAGTAACGTGTTTGACCGTATTCACCCACTATGTTGCTATAACTATGTAGTTGACAGATGCGGGTACAATACACTTTATTATGAGTAATCTGCCGATACTTAAAGGTCTGGTGTTAACTTAGATATCAAACTTGGTTGATTGAAAAAGCAAATCTATGATACTGGTTAATTTAAAGATACGATTTGGGTTTTCACTGTAAGTGTGTGAGTTGGAATATTTTTTATTTTTTTAAAATAACAATTGTAAATTAATATACTGCATTAATTAAAGTCAGCAAGTTTTGCGTGAGCGAAGTTTCCCACATCGAGGTGACGTCGCGTCGGTTTATGTTTAGGTGACTAAAGGTGTTTGCAATTTGTATTGTGTAAAGTAGTGCTGGGAAGTGGACATCATGACGTCATTTACCTACTAAAACAAGTAGTTAATTTATTTTATTTTTAATATGTTAAGAGCTATTCACATATATTATATATTGTTAAATATTTTTCATCAAATGTTGTTTAAGTGTTTTCATTACACACAGGTCCAAAAACGTAAGGTACTAATTCAATATACTAAAAATGAAATTTGTTAATTGGGAGTGTAAACAAATTCAATTCGTTTAGCTTTGAATCAATATTTCAGTTCACTATTTTCGATAATCAAGTATAAAATGATTAGCAAGACGTTTTGCGCTCGCCAAAACAACCCAGTCATGTCCACAAAACGGTTTGATTCCATCACGTCTCAAGTGGAATATCATAAATATTCAGTCGACGTGGCTCTCAATAATGTGTACCGTCATATGCTAATGTAATCGACTAACATTCCTATTCATGATGCCTCAAAAGGCATAAGGTATAGACATCGGCGGTCGCATAAAAATTCAAATTCATAGACCGTCTGAGTATGTATTTAAAATATACTAAATTATGTGAATTAAATAAGCCTGTAATAGAAAATTGTATTGTTTAGAGGTTTAGGTAAATTTGACTGCCATTGCTGTTGCAGTTGCTAATAATATAATAGAATTAAATATATCAATGTTCAATGTGTACTGTATGTGAGAGTGAGATGCATAGTCATTGATTACTGTGTTAAAAGCGTTGGTTAATAAAACGGTGTATGTAAAAATTTGATGTAATATGTAAACAATGTAAAAAAATATGTGTAATATTACATATAATGACACTTACCTCCCATGACTCGCGAGTGAGGTCTGACACGTCGCCGGTGCTGCCGGTCCTCTCGTCCTACAAGTCATGAATCATTAGTGATGGCAATGAGATGAGAACTATGTTAAAATAAACCGCTTTATATTAATTTATCTCTATTTATTCTTAAATGTGGATTTCCCTCGTTAAAATAACAGGCTGCAATTAAAAAATATAATGGTACGTTGGTTTGCACAAAAACAAGTAAGCTAAATAATGTAAATGTTTTTTAAACTTGTTTTTGTTATAGCTATTTCCCAAGCTTTGTGATCACGAACCGTAGAAAAAGGAAGAGGACATATATTATAATTAGAGGCGGTTGTTTCTCATAATATAACTTTTAAAACAGAAATAGAAGAAAGGTGAAAACGGGCCAAGACGCAGTACGTGCAACAAAATGCAGAGAAAGTTCGCAGTATAGGTTTCAACTCACATTTGATTTATTGACATTAAGATCAATAACAGAAAGCTGTTATATATTAATAATAACAAAAATACAACCTTCTATAAAAGAATAACATTTTTCATAGTAAATCTTGTCATCTCTCCCGTACGAGAGTGATTCTTCTTCGGACAAGTTTTAAATCTTTTAACCACGGTTTTATTACATTTCTATACATTTTATCTCAACTTTCAATAATCATTAAAATAAAAAATTCGCGTGAATAAAATAAAAAGGTCCAAAGAGTTCAGACTTTTATAGTATAAACAAGCAGAATAAAATTTAAATGGCTGATGAGTACATAGATGAAATAACTCACAATTTACGTTCTATGTAAACCAATCTTTATGTAATATTAGTAGCGGAATACAGTATATAAAATATTATTACAAATTAGTTCTTCATAAAATTCTTATCTAGATGAGTGATGAGTTTGATGAAAGTAAATAAGATAAGGCTGTTTAAAATATGACATAGATTTGTTAAATAGGCAAAAAATTTATAGGGTTATGTAGTACACAGCTTGAATAAGAATATGGTGAAGTTTAGAGGAATTATTTGACCTCCAGTTACGTGTTTTATCTTTGAAAGCAAACAAAGATAGGCCTAAGAAAATCTAAAAAAATGAGGTCATATTTTTCTTTTTTTTCGTTTTTATATCGATTAAGAAACATATCATAGTGGGTTTATCATATGACTCTAAACTACTATAACCGTAATATGTAGCGATTAAAGTGATTCTCTAACTCAAAATAAATCTATAAAGCATGATATTTTACGGAATATGAAAGTCGTGCTGCATTTAAATGGTTCAGTTCAAAAACAGTTTCGGTTCATATTAATTAACTAATCCGGCATAATCTGCATTCATATTGCAAAAAAAGAAAACAGTTTACGTAGTCCTGATAAGCATTTATCTAGAAAGATTTTGTGATGTTTAACAACAACACTTCAAATTTGGCGTCTGTGTATCGGATAATTTCTCCAAAACACGATTATATACATATACATATACACATCATATGTGATATAAAATTGATTATATAATAAAGAACATTGTGCAAATGAATCCTTTGTTAGGACCTGCTGATATATTGTGTTAGTCAGTATAAGATATCGACTACCTCTTGGCCGTGCATGTATGTCCTTCATAACTTTTTCGCCTAAACTTGAAAATAGACAAACGTATATTTGTATTCATTGTCGTAGAGATGGGACATACGATATGTGAGATATAAGTAAGTCATCATGCTATTCACAAAGATAAGATTTATTGCATTGTTATTATGAACACATTTTTATAGAACTGTAATGAATACATGCATAAATACACTTTAAAGACGGGCAGTATTTAAACGATCATGATTAGGATGCAGACTGTCCAAGACCAGTATAGTTAGCGCTCCTTGGAGGAGGCCTTCGTTCAGCAGTGGACGACGATAGGTTGATTAATTGATCAGATTTACTTTCAATTTAAATTTGTTTAAGGTAATAAAATTAATAATAAAGAGCTCTGAGTACAGTAGATAACGTTTAAGGTAGACGTACCTTTTGGCCTGGTTTAGCTTCATCGTCGTCCCATTCAGTGTCACTATCGATGAGCTCATAGCCTTGCGCGCTGACATCTCCAAGTGGGCCATACCGGTCTGGTACCCAGTGTGTGAGGAACTTGAATAAATCGTCCACTCTATAAATAAGATAACCAATTAAAATAGTGAAACAGATAATTATCAGGGTGTAGATATCCATTATTTGAAACTTTAATATTTATAACAAAACAAGTGACTGAAACGTTAGCGTGTCACTTGCTCTTAAGATAGAAAGTGAATGCTTATCGGGCATTTGTCAAATCTAGGACATGTCGAGTATGTTTAGCACTTTATATGTAAACATTATGAAAATAAAACCAGTTGCCAACTTAAATTCTTTCCAACATGCTTATCAGCGACAGTGTTTTTGATATGCATATTGTGGATATATTAAATTTAAAATCACTATTTTAATTGCTTTGCAGTTTCATAATATTGATCATAACATTTTAGTAGATTGTTACTTGGAATAAATGCCTGAAATATGAGCTGACGTCTTTATTTTTTGGGAGAGAGTAGAAATTTTTAACTAACTCTATTTGTAAAGTAGCAGCAGAATGCAGATTAATTGATGTTTTAAGTGATTTTCTGTATTCATGTCTCCTATATTAGTAAGTAAAGAGAGGCAGACATATGGCAATATGATGGGCGGACTTGCTATCCTTCTAGTAGCTAGACAGAAATCTATTAGCCTTGAGCTATAACTGAGCAACGAAAAGAAATGTCATGTATCATATAATGTGACGAAAACAGATGTAGTAGAGGAGATGACTATCTATCCTTTAAATAAGTAAGACAAGGGTGGGTTGTCTGGCGTGTGCTTTAATTACTTGCTTTCATTTCTCTTAAATAGAAACTTCTTTTCTGATAGTAGGTCGTTTAGAATATCACATCAACGGAGATAAATATCATCATCACGAATAGCCTACTTCTGGACATAGGCCTTTTCTTAGATTGTACGCTTTGGTCTACTATGCAACGCTGCCCAGACGAGTTGGTATAGGATTTATTTCAACCTCAAATTTTTATCTTCGTGTAAAGTATACTCACCGATTCCTGGGAACTCCGAACCAGTACTCGGGCTTCATGCGCTTGCGTCCATAGCTCATTAGTGGAGTGGTTCGTGGTAGAGGACGACCGATTGGTTTGCCCATGCGCAGCCGCAAATACAGTGGCGGATCATCGCTTGGTCGAGCCGGTCGCGGTATTAGTTCTGATGAAGATGACAAAATTGTAATGATGAAATATATACTTGTGCTTACCTATATACTTGTACGTAAAATGACCTAGACTGTTCAACATAATTGGGAACATAATAATATAATAAATATAAGACTTTGGGTTAGCGTATGGGCGTCTTTTGGAGAAAAGTACATTTAAGACTATTAACTTTAACAGGAATTAATAAATCTGTCAAAAGATTTTCTGAGATTTAAAACAACTTTAAGAATGCAAATATCTATGCGTAATAGGTAAGTAGGTATTCCAGTTAATTGGCTCTCATTGGCCTTATGATGCAACAGCGTGATTATACTCACTATCGAAGGAAGCGAAGAGATCGGGCATATCATCAACAGAGACCATGCTGCGGTAGTCTAGGCGCGGCTGCTGCGGCTGCGATCCTGAGCTCGACGTAGATTTCGTGTGTGAACGACCGAAACCACCCAGGGAGCTTCGTCTATAAATACGAAACTGATTTAGCGCACAAAGTACATACAAGATAGCCAATGAGTTACAACCTTCATTATTTAATCAGACTCATTTCTTATTCGAGCATATTTTAAGGCACAGTACGTTATACCTTTGTGAAGAAAATGTTAGTTTTAAATATAAAGAAAAGTTCGTCAGCACCTGTAAAAAATCAACGTTAAAGATCACATCACACAACACATCATCACAATTTGGGGATTTTCATTTTTTCCAAAAAAAAATCTTGCAGCAATTTTGATGGACACACGCAAGCCTCGTCTAATAAAGAAGACGTCTTAAGCTAAACATGCTAAAACAGTACATAATATCAAAGGTGCCGGTAATAGGATAGAATGAGTGTTTCGTGAACCTAGAAAATATTGTTTTCTATTGCAATGAGTGATGAAAACGTGATAATTCAGATATAATTCTATAACTATCAGGGATATGATGTCTAAATTATCCTAACACAAATACAACATGCTATTTAATTGAGAATAATAGAGTACAAAGAAAGAATTTGAAGTTACAGAATTTAACAGCAAACCGTTTTGTTTAAATCCAATGTAATTTGTCATCCGAAAACGCTACTTTTAGTAAATAACTTTAAATTTATTCCTAAGTCAGTACATTTATCACATCTATAAATATGCAAAACGTACGCCGTCATGACATTAGGTCATTAACTCAGTGAAAAACTAAGTACATTTTAAA
The DNA here is from genome assembly GCA_949316085.1 of Hypercompe scribonia. Classification (NCBI taxonomy): domain Eukaryota; kingdom Metazoa; phylum Arthropoda; class Insecta; order Lepidoptera; family Erebidae; genus Hypercompe; species Hypercompe scribonia. The sequence goes on along the minus strand of OX438969.1, from coordinate 10,156,287 downwards.
ATATTTTATTTGCATGTGCATTGTACTTAAATATTACTTTAAGTACTTGTGTTTTATAACAGATTTTTTTGTGATAAATCCTTAGCTTTATTTTGACAAATGATAAAATTTTAAGCAATCATATTTGGATGTATTGTTTAATTCCATTACCAATCACAATTTTCTTATTTGAAAGTTATCAAAAATACAATAATATAGTTTTACTACCGGCACGACGTCATTTCAAATGAACAACACGATATCAAGCATGTTATCAATTTGCACTCGTTATTGATTTAATAAATTTTTATTATTTTTAAATAGTTTCAATATAAAACTTTTTTGTAAAATGCTGCAATATTTCATTAGAGTAACATAACGGTTGGCTCTTCAAATCTAAATAACCAATAATCCGCTTTAGACATACAAACAAACACACTTATGCCGGTGGATATACCTAGAAGAGTGATAACAAACAAGAGGCCAGACAGTGCGACTACCACGTCATAACAACAATACTTTAATGCTTTGACTTACGAATACAGACACATGCCGCCCCTGGACGTTTAAAATTAATCCATTATTATAAAAACAAGGTTTCTGTGGCAACTACAATTGAATAAATATGAATGGTGCAATAAACAATTGAAATAGATTGAAAAATGTGGAAAAAAGCCATTCATTCACATAAGTCGAAGCATCAATTGCAGCTGTTACGTTATGGCGTCGTGGTCTTCAACAGCCTCAAAGGCAACACATTACAATATTTGGCACATCGACACTTTGCAGCGGAACGTGATGTCACGTACCCCGGAGCCGAGAACACGTCGTGAGGCGCCTCTTCCGAAGGGGTTTTACTCAGGAACAAACCAGTACCGAACTCCACTAAGTTCATTGGTGAGCTAATTACCAATGAAAAGAGTAGAGTCGCGTTATTCCCGGTAAGCATCCACGGTAGCAAGGAAAAATGTATGATAGCAAAATTAATCGATTTTATCATCCCAGTTTGTGTATATGTGTATCGAATGTAAGTGGTAGCTTGCTGTCAGTAGCAAGTGAAATATGTGTATACACACCATAAAGACTATACTTAGAATAACACGCTCGCGCAAGTGATAAAAACAGATTACGTCATCCAATTAAAAAGGCCACAGACACAGACTTTAATCTCTAGCAATTGGGATTATAATACTTTAGGAAGTATTAATTTATAGCAGTAGTGTAGATACCGCTCCTTTTTAATTGCATTATATAGATATATGTGTGTTTAGAACAAATCATAACTAAATATTCAGACTTTTATATACAATGGCATTCCTAAGAAAGGAATAAAGTATTTCATACAAGAGTAGATATTTGTAAGCATTAGATTATAAACATGTCTAAATGAACAGTCAAAGCTATAAAAACAGAAAAAAATATCAGTCAATTGTTGGCTGCTAAATGTTTTGCCCGCGTTTAGTATCGGAAGTCCTGTCACGGAATACACACGTGTTTCTTTCGTATTTTGTGTTTTGACGATTTATGTAATAAAAATTTATATAGATTATAAAGAACGATTTATGTATATAAAAATTAAAGAGTCTGCTAACATCAATAAGTAGCTTTGTTTCGTGTCTGTTTCAGCATATTAAGCCACTGAAGTATTTCTAAAATAATTTTTTATTGTGTTCACCATTTTGTTTGTGTTGCAAGTTTGTGAACCCTAGTCAAAACTATCCTAAAAATGTCGTGTAGGTACTATGCATTGTACGTAAAATTGACTAGTACCTTGTTCTTACTTTGTACTATTTTATTGTGAATTAGTTATATTCCAATAGCTATGAAATTTACATTGGAAGAGTTTTAATTTTAACGGAAATTCTTTTTAACTATGCTGAGTAATTTTTGGTAACATATAATACACGGATTCAAGTTGACTGCGATGGTGCAGTGGTAGGATATGCAATTGCTGTGTATAGGTTTTGGGTTCGATTCCCGGGTCGGACAAAATATTTGCACGATTATCAAAATACTTGATTCGGCAATTATGTATAATATGTACGTATGATATCACAAAAAAAAAATAAATATTCTGTCAGCCAGTCTATCTTTCATAGTACAACTTTTATTTAGTTTGAGGCCAAATGGTAACGTGTGTGACGAGAAGACTAATGTCACGTGTTGATCGAAACGTTTAGGCAAATTTAATCATTTTCAATTCATATTAATATATTGATTTGTCTAAGAGTATATTTTTTTAGATAAAAAATAGATTCAATAATGTTATATTTTTTCCCTATTTTAAATAAAACTTTAACAACTGGTATCATTACTGCACACACACCAGGAAATTAAATTGACGTGAGTCGAGTGTGGACGTAGCAGTCACGCACACTAATGCCTACCAAAAAGTTGACTCATTTCATTTTGTTATGTTGTATCGCGGTGCGTTATCTAGACATGTTAATAATCTAAGTCGCAAGCCTTATTATTGAGTTACTGCCTTAATTAGAATTTATAATTAATGTATATAGTTATTACTCGACTCCATTAAAACTTAATGATTTTTTTATTTTATAACATATTCTATAGCTATTCATTAATATTGAGGCAAAAACGGGCCCCACACCACAGTGTTACATGATATAAGTACTTGATTTTTCATAGTTAGAATGCAAAATACATGTTTATTTTTTAAAATCTCTAGATTATAAACATGGAAAATGGCACTGTTGTCATACCGTGCGGATTTAGATCTAATGCCCATTTCTGATATTCAAGTTTAATTTATTTTTAATTTATTCGACTATGACCTTGCTTGAACGGATTACATTAATGTATGTTTTTATAGATAATGTGTATAGCTCGATTAATAGTTTTTTATATTTATTCTGTGAGTGCTTGTAAATATAAATACGTTGTTATGTAATAAATGCTTCTGACGAGTAGAAGTACGCAGTAAACGCTGGTATAAATGCATCTAAGATACAATTTCATTTGTTATGAGTCTGTCAAAGTGATTCAACTCTGCCTGGTGACAAGCATAAATAGAATCTAAGAGTTTTGGTTGCCATACTCATTGCGAATGCCGATAATGCAATATGGTGACCCACATTATGGCGGCCTAGTGAGATGCTTTTCACGCCCTGCTTGGGGTCGTAAAAGGCATGACAGGCATCGTGGCAATGTAAGATTCACCACACTTACCACGATAACTATGACCCCTGCATCAATGAGGAACATGTATGAGTATTATATGGACAACTGTTACATAGTATTACAAAATACAGCGTACATGTGATGTTTGAGGATCAAGTTAAATGAGGCCTGTTTTAGTATTGCTAAATACAATCAAATTGATGTTCTTACATTTGTATCGACCGTACGAGCGAATTAATATTTTGTTAAATTAAATATAAATTGTTCATGCAATTTCCTGCACAAATTTAGTTATAATATTATCATAACTGCAATATCTAGTAGTATTAACGGTAAGGTGATAATTTATAAGTACTATCTATCACATCGATAAAATTATTGCTTAACGGAAAGGCCAAGGTTACTTGTGCGATTAATTAATTAATAATATTACAATAAAATCTCTAATTTAGTATTTGGGACAATTGAAGGAGACCCTATTTAGCAACATTGAAACTTAACACCTCATTATATGTAAATCTACACATTCGTCACACGGCACGAATCCTAACTTTCATGATGGGTACTTGATTTTTACCATTTCATATAGGCCCGAATCGATAAAAAAATTAAAACTGTATTTGAAAGAATCTTATTTGCCTGTTTTAGTCATAGAGATTAATATACTTCGATTTACTTATTGCCGATGTTGTCTGGGATAATACTTAAAACTGCTTTCTCTGAACATAAAATCGATTCTTTCTTCTTTATTATTTAATCGATTCTTTCAGTTCATTTTTATCAAATTGAATTCGTGCTATGTGACAAGTGGTATACATATATTGTCATTACTATCCATGGAAGCACTAAGATGTGCCCGCAATTTACCAGTGTCATCGATAGTTTCTACTCGAATGCGTATACTTATTAAGTTTATTTATAGTAGTTGTTTACCTATTAAATACTTTGGAGAACATGCTTGTCGAGTTGTGGCTATCCGCGGATGTGGGTAAGGAATCCCCTTGGGATGCCGGGCCGGCGGGGGCGGCCTCGCCTGTTAGACCCTCCACCCAAGATAGTGGGTAAGATAATCGTTTCAGCATCTGTCAAGTAAAATTCAATTTTAATATAAGAAATTCTTGGGAACACAGACTTGGGAAATAGTTTTTGTGATCAAATAATAAGTGTATGTTCCGCCTAGGCAAGTATGTATTCTAATCCAAAGGTATTGACTTCTCAATATTGTATTATCTAAATAGAATAAATTACTTAATGCTCTATTTATTTATATATCTTTATTGTGTACACTTAGCACAAAACAAATGATGAGTGTGAGTATGTAGACGTAACAATCGGCAGTCTCGTCGCTTACGGCGACCTCCAAACGACCTTAACATGAAAATTAGGCATTTAAAAAATCTAGGGTAGTTTACATTTAAGTAATACACTATCACGGGACCATTTAACTCTATCAATAAAACATTCATACACAAGAATACAGTCATTGACATTAATCATATGATACAATTTGATGAATTATCTACCTTATTCTTCTTATCAGGTTTGGCGTCCTCCTTCTGCGTGGTGCCGTCGAGCGAGAAGGAGACGGCGGTGGACTTGCGCGGCTGGCGCTCCGCCTCGCCGAGGGGCGGCGCCGATAGAGGAGGATCGCCGCGTGCCAGGCACACCGGCGGCACCCACTCGCCCGACAACACTATGTCCGCGTCGCTGTACACCTGTGCCCGATATTAGCCATTCAGCTTTTTGTACCATCATCAACATCTTCAACAGTTCAAGGTAGTCCACTGTAAGACATAGACCCTTAGGTTTTTTAGTTAAACACTGTTAAAAATGTCGAGCGACTTCTTTTTTGTGCCACATTAATCCGTTTGATTGTTTTATTTGTTTATTTACAAACTTTATGCACTATATTTGTATATCGGTGGACTTAATACCCGGGGCATCCTCTTCTAATCAACCTTCGGGTGGTATAGAAATTTTATAAAGCAGTAGGTGTACAGAGGTTAGATACATATTATGTATGCTTATAATTACATATAGGTATATATACTGACAATCATTTTACACTTACTTAATTAACGGGACTGTCAAATTAGTTACAAATGTTGTCTAACTTTCCTTCGAATTAAAACATCATGAGTTACGTTTCTAAGAATTGTTATTGTTAAATTATTTTAAAACAAGCATTTCGGGACTTATAAGTTAATAATAAGATCTCAATCAACGGATCTCAGTCAATGTTACGGCATAATTGCATACATGACAACAGAACAGAAAAATAAACATTAGAAATGCAATAAACGGTAAATTTCAAGAAATTCTTTATCGCCTAGACGCACACATAAACGATTAATAATACATGATTAAAGAATTCTATACTAATTCGTCCGAAGGATTTAATAAATACAAATCCTATACGCCAATTACAATGTTACTAAATACAACCCTATGTCTTTTACATAAGGTAGCGTTTCACTTGCATATTTGTGTTCTAGGAAAGGTATGGTACTTTTCCAAAGATTCTCTTACAAAATATTGCGAAATATTACCACAAGAAATGCAGTGTAGTGCGAGCTTAAATTGTGTCAAAAAATCTGGTGCGCCTACATTGAGTTTCTACGTTCATTCTCTATTCTGTATAAATGACTTATATAATTTTTCAGCTTCTTCCCAGAAACCACACCTTTGAAGAAATAACAAGGAACGAACAAACTTACCTTCAAATACATTTGTTACAAAAGTCGACAGGCAACTTGAGAAAACGAGTAAATCTCCGTCATTAAGAGCAAATAGTAAAATAGAAATTGAAAATATCGAAGTAGAAGAAAAGAATCTAGCCGAAAGCATATCACCAGCACAATTGAAACGAAATAACCAGAGAAACCAGAGCACGATGCAACTCCTTTATACAGCACACAGCCCTTAGCTTCCAGAATAAGTATCCAGCCGACCTAGTTCAGAAGCCCGATAGAGAATACTAGAAGATCCCCACAACCGCTCCTCACCTCTTCGTGTGAGGAAGTAGACATCTCGTCCACATTACGTTGCATAGTTATAAAACAGTGTAGCTGATGAGCCGCTTCCCGGTATCTATCGTGTGTCGGTATCTCCAACTCCATGGACTCGTATATTGTATCGATCTCATGATAATACTCATCGCAATCTATAATCGATCCCTAGAAAATCATGCGGGTTAGTAATACGATATACTCTGAAAAGGATTCATTAGTGAAATCCCACGGGCTATCTATAACATTTGTCGTGCATATTTATCGGATTATGAAAGGCCCATAAAACCCATGTAAATAAATGCAATATTGTTTTATTACTTTGGTTAAGTTTTATTTAAATATAAGTATGTATGAATAAACATAATTCTTGTTAGTATGATTAAAAATAATGAACAATTATTATTTACATTTATCCAAAAACCCTGTGAAAGAGCTTATGTGACCGACGTCAAGAGTATGTATATCCAGAACATGTCTTAGAAATTTCTGAACAAAAAAATTAACAAAAATCTAAGAGTTTTTCTACTATCTTTAGTTCCGTATTTTCACCAGGTACGTGTACTTTGTATCAGTAATATTCCAGATGATGAAAAGACTTAAATAAAATCAGAAATGACATGAAAATGTATTTGGTACACTATAGTATATTTATTATATATTTAATGTTTCAAAACTACCGCATGTAATAGTTATTTTAATTTTTAATAGTCTTGAAACAATATTGAAATAATTGCATTGTACGTACTTTAGTGTTAAACAGATATTAATACCAACCTTCTTAGAGGTAGCAGGTGTGACATTGGCGTTGAGTAGCGGGTCGCGGATGTCGATGCCGGAGTCGTGGTAGGACAGTTTGACGAGATGCTGTGCATCATCTTCCGGTACGTCGCCGCCTTCAGAGCCGTCAGCGACCGCGCCTATCTCCACCTCCGCGGCTACGCTCTCGTCCTTGCAAGGATCCGCGCTGGAAGACACCTGCGAAAAGATATTTCAATGATCTTAAACTCTGTAATGCCAATTCCATAACTTTGTAGAGAATTATAGTAACTTTGACAACTTAAAGAACTTAAAATAGTATCAAAATGGATATATCTTTTGAATGTTGACATAAATAAATTTATAGGTAACTTTCAATGTAATTTTGAGTGTCAAAAGAATATAAATAAATATTAAAAATTGATATAATTTTGTTAGAAAATGTCCATGCATGTTTTATCTTAGATGTGTAAAATACCAACCTCACTTCCTTGATCGATTGACATCCTATCCTTGCTTGGAATAGCCCAGTGTTGATCGAGTAAGGATTTTCGTCTATCCTCGGTAGTTTGTTGCTGCAAACAAATAGATATTAGCTATATCTTATTTTCTACATTACAAGCGGCCAACGAGTGCCCAGTATTTATTGAACTAGTATTTATAAAGAAAAATATCTTTCTACAAATTTAGTACTTATTATTTGACTAAAAATTAGCAGAAATTATTAGTAACACTGTTAATAATACCTGTAGTGCGGTGGGTGTGACGAGTTCTCTATCAAAAGCCTTGGGGAAGGCAGCCCCGCCGCGTTCGTCGGCGTCCGAGCCGGGCCGGTCGGTGCCTTCAGGTCCCGGCCCCTCCGAGCCCTCGACGTTCTCACCGGTCGCCGCCTGCAGCTCAGGGAATGTTTCATCCTACAAATATTTTTGTAAATTTTACTAACATTTATAGTGTGTTTAGATGTGTTAATCTCAGAAATTGCTGGCAAAAAGTGCCAAAGCTGAACTCAAACATTTATATATTTGTTTATAATTTTATACATTTATATTATAAACATCGGTAGACTATGCCTTACGCATTGCCTACCAGCCAACCTTTAAGTGGTGTAGAAATCTAGAAAGGTTTCACCACAGAGGTTACAGCTATATTCATGTAAAACTAGCTTTTGCCCGCGGCTTCGTTCGCGTCGAATTTGGTCTGCCACATTAAGTTTTGTAACAGATCATTTTATATAAATATATTTTTTTTAAACATATAAACAATCCTACGATACATCGTCTTTGTGTAACTTCAATGGCTTAGGCAGCGTACGTCAAGACAACTCTCAGAGGCCAGATTTTTTTCCGACTTATAATTGACATGTATCGTTATATTACGACCAAAATTACATAAAATCATTACAAATTGTAGCCTATACGTTATTTTGATGTATAAACTATGTTACTGTCCAGTAGTATTTTCTAACATATACAATAAAATACATACACACATTTATATATACCTTATGTTCGTACACTGTAACATTAGATTCGTGAAATGGAAAATATTTAAAAAAAATATTAAATATAAAATTATCCAATTAGCAAGTCTGTTTATAAATAAACTTGTTATCGTTTATTGTTTCCTATTAACGTAATTACCGCTGTCGCAATTCGACCGTTATTTATTAAATCGATAATTTCAAAGTTACGTGGGGTTTATTTACACGTTTTGTTATTGATAACATGAATGTTTGTGAATGTGTGTGTTTTTATTAATTAAATAAAAACAAAACAAAGAAAATATACAAACTCTTACTTTGACTAGAAGAGAATCCTTTCCGGGTGAATTTTCTGATTTACTCATGTAATAGATTTCAGCTTGTTCAGCTCTGAAACAAACAAAGACATTGAGTACCATACTATGAAGGAAGATCTGTTTATTATATTGTATTTTTTAATTATTTGCTTTTAATATTACTGTTGTAACGTGCGTGCGTGTTGTAACGTGTAATTTGATATATTAATTACAAAAATATACATTACCAAATTAAACCAGAAAGGGGTTTTAAAGTTATACGGGTTCGAGGTGTTTTGAATCATTGGGAGCAAAAAGCCTTGTCAAGCTATGGAAACTTTATGGGTTGGCGGATGAAAAATTTTAATATGGTATTCCATATTAATGTAATGTATTTGTACAATAACAGATGGTCTGTCACGGATTTCTAGTGATCACACCATGCTTCTAAACATTAATTAAGGCTCGTGATTTTTAGAAATAAAATCTTTATCAAACCATCAGGATACCCCAGTGTAGATGCGAGATGACTGTATAATGCACATGAGCGTGAGAGGAGAGTTCCCTTTGCTTGATGTGGGTAGGGCCTAATGAAAAAGTGTCAAAGGGGGTAGCTATATTGAGAAGATATATCAACTTAATTTTGAATTTAATTAAAAGAATTCCATTTTTTATAACATTCCGCGTATATAATTAACCAAAGTGACATTGATCCTTTTAATATAATGCAGTAGAAAGAGTTATCAACAATCAGATCAATAGAAGCGTCGGTAACGTGACAGCTAAGGCGTTGGACTCAAGATTACAAGGTCATACTAAGTATACTACCGATTACCACTAATAACACAACATTTAGTTTAGTCATTGGTTTTTACAACAAGAAAAATAAGCTGTAAAATTCCATTATAGTGGTTATGTTATCTTAACAAAATCACTAAAACTAGTAATGGTTTTTAAAGTTTTATTTGAAACCCACTGTCCTCTCCACAACAACTAAATTATAGCCCTCTAACTTGTTCTTTGAGAATAGGTATGGGTGTGATTAAAATATGTAAAACTAAATAATACAATAACACAATAATATAAAATGTGTAACAGAGAAAAAATCATGGGATTTTTAAAAGGCTAAGATGTATAACTTAGTTCTAATAGGAAGCAAGCCGAATACCATCGACAGGGGCTTTGCTATTTCAAGACTTAAATGTGACAACAGTAAAAGGTATTATATACTTGTGCGTATTGTTGTCAGGTCCATGTGTACGCATGTGTGCGATGTCGTAGAAGATGGCGGCGTTGACGACGTACTCCATGGGAGCGATCACGCCGTACGACTCGGGCCCGTGCTCCATCACTAGCGTATCCGACACATTCGGGTCGAACATCACCGCGTTAGGCGTTACCAGCAGCACGCCTGACACTACTCCCTGTAAAATTAATCAATTTTACTTCATAAAAAAGAGAAGCAAATAATGCAATGAATGGATGAATAATACCACTGATTAGTTGATGGTTTTAACAAGCAAGTATTGACTAATTGTAGAAGTAATACTTAGTAAAGGGATGCCGCGCTAGCCAGTTTTTTTTTTAACATCAGGACTTGACCAAATTGGTTGAAAGCTTTACTTGATCGTCATTTTGATACTAACACTTGCGACAATTTTAATCTAACCTAAGTGATATTGAAGTACGAGTATATGTAAGTGAGTTTGTGTGAATAAAGATTGAAGCAGACCCCAAATTAGGGGCTAACACGATCTGTCTTTCTTGAGTCTCCAAAGAGCCGAAGATACGAAAGAATATTCTACCACGTAAACAAAAAGAAACATAAGAAAGAAGACTATCTCAATGTCGTTAGAAGAGATAAGTGTTACGCGATAGAAAGAGAAACGACATTCGGGTGAATGTAACTTCAGGTCGCACAATGTTAATCGACCTACACTTGCACTTTATTGTGTAAGAGAAAGACTCTTTATTTGTTTTAATGATTTTTCGGAACGTAGTATCTGTTTTAATAGTCTACATTTAAGTTAAATAACACAGGTGAATACATGATTGATAACTGAAGTCACGTCTTTATGATATTTAACTCAAATATGAATTTGATAAATTTGATTTTCAAAATAACAAGGCTCCAGACATTATATAACATATAAGTTTTAATATAATTACTATTTACACCACCGAAACCGGTTCAGGATATCAGCGTATCTGAGATTTTCACAGCCATTAAAGTCTATACTACTTTGAATTTTTGAAACCTATAGTATGTCATATTCTTATCACACTTACAAAAAGCTAGCAGTAATATGCATAATAAATGTTCTTTGAGTGAGTGAGTCAGTGAGCAATGAAGCAGTTCTCATGTTCAAGATGCAGTAGTAGGTACCGACCTGGCCATCAGTAATGTGTCGGACATTAATCTTTAAAAAGCGCTGTGGCCCGCTGCTGCACGAGGGAGCCTCGGGAGATACGGGCCGCAAACTGTCTAAGATTTCTGTAATACCAAAAAAACAAATATTTCAACAAATTGAACTGTAATCGTTAATTTCTTCGTTTATTTGATGGGTTTTCAATCACAATGTTTTGTTACAAACAAACGATTTTTCTTTTTCCAATTAAATGTAATATTGGAGTTGAAAGCGTACGATGTAACTTTTTATTGCACCTAATCATGAAAAGGGCAATGACATGTCATAACCTAAGCAATTGTCAGAATCGACTAAACCTTTGTGCACACAGTGTTAAAGTAATTGATGTTTGAGTGGTATGTCAAAATGATATTGACGGTGTTCAGGACCACATTTTCGTTTAAATAGTATAGCGAATTTATTTAGACATGCGCACTAAATCCATTTTCTGTTTACATAGTTGGTGTAATTTAACAACGCCGTACTTGATCGCTTGACATTATAACGAGCGGCCTCGCTAACTGTTGTAATAGATAATGATAGTATATAGTACGAAAATGTTTTTTATCATGCACCTGCATAATGTACTCAAACATATGCTGAACGGTATGCAGTGCGTCGTTAAAATATTGCAAAGACTCGTTAGGTGCTTGATAACGAGTCGAGTTTAACGTGATCTGATAACAGATGCCAACATGTCGACAATGTGTTATTTCATAATCATTATTTGCCACCCTGTTTTACAGTGTTATTTGTTCGTAATAGTTTTTAAACAATTTAGAATTCATACGAATAAAACATGAGGCGTACGATAACGAGTCACAATTGTTATGGTTTGAAAATAAGTTTGCCCGCACGTACGACACGGATGATGTTAATAAATAAAATTTTCCTACTGTACCTTTTTCCTGCGCAGGCTCGCTCGGTGCTCCCTGTGTTGATTCAGACGTATTATCGCCACTCTCTGACGGGCCATCAGAATCTTTATCGCCATCTGAAAATAGTCAAAATATAAATTGAAATATTTAAATCTGTTTGTTTACTTACGTCACATGATAATAGTTATAATTGTGTAAGTCACAAATTTATGGTAAAAAGGAAGTGCACGAAAACACACCGTGATACCAGCGCTTCAGGAATTCAAAACTGAACATTTTTGTTATTGAACAACACTGGGTCCATTATATCAGCACATTTATCGCTCGTGATAAAGCGTATCCATATCTCAGCTGTGGCTGACGGTCCACGGAATTGACATCAATATAACGTAATTAGGAATGTAGGACGGAACGTAATTTAGTGACAACTCAAAATAACTTAATGCGCGATGCGTTCGCTCGACAACGCGGCCGCGTCTATACTCCGGCCAGTGTTGTAACTTTTGTTTGGCGTGCAAATAGGAGAAAAATTTGTTCCATGTCTACGTCATGCATAAATGAATAACACCAAGGTTGAATGTTATTGTTTTGCTCTATACCTGGACAATGCAGCATTATCTACACCATTTGTTGTCATTTCACCAATTTTTCTTATCTATTTCATTCAATATTGTTGTGATTGAACAATATTATGGATAAGTCAAGATTTTCAAGTAGACAAATAAATCCAAATTTATGAATCACTCGTATTTTCAACATATATTCGGACATGTTATTTGAAAATTGATATTTTTAGCCTGTCTAGTTGAAAATATAAACACGGTACGTCTAAAGTTAAACAGATCTAAATAATTCTGTTTATAATATTTCTAAACATAAAAACCTCATTTTCTTAAATATATGAGCCATACAGTACACCACATCAGTATAATAATACGGTTTATCTTAAAACATGTAAATTATATATACTTTATTATACGCCATCGTATATAATGAAGTGCCTACTAAATATTTTGGGTTAATGTTTTTGATACATAAATAGACGATTTAAGTAGTCTCATACGTCACATACATAAAATGCTTGAACTATTTAGGCTGTTGGTTAATTTTATATGACTACACCCAAGCTTTATTACATAGCACAGTTTTATAGCGACTAAATCATTAGTAGCACAGGACACGAACTACAAGTAAATCAACACAATATAACGCTTTCAGGTCTTATTATTGCAAAATCATTGAACAATAATGAAGGCCGCGTTTCGTAAGGTGTTTTCTCAATTAAATGGTCCGTCGCAAATAAAATTCGACAGTAAATAGTTTAGTAATTAACGTAGATATCAAATAAATGTGTGCAGATAATTTGCTTCGTGAAGTCTGTTGCCATTCAAAGAAGATTTATTTCGAATTAGATCTTTTATAGATCAAGTTTTCTTGTTCGTAATTGGATGCTCATGTAAACGTTTGTGAAGAAAGTGGGCCGGTCAGGCGAACTGATGGTCACTGGAGCCGAAGTGTGCTAGTGTGAAGACCGCGATTGGGCAAAGGTAGTGTAGGGCGCCCTGCGGCACGATGGTGATGGTGGCATATGGATTTCCTAAGATTGGGATAGTTGGCGCTCCTTGGGAGAGACCTTAGTTCAGCAGTAGACAGTAGTAGATTTGATTTGACAAGCGTTCATTTAAAGTTGTTAATATACTAACAAAGATTTATGTGTAGACCCTACCATCATCATTATCATTATCGCAGTCGAAAGACTCTGTATAGTCAGGCCTATAAGCATCTTTCGAAGCCCGCCACCACCACCAGTCCTTTGCAGCTCGCATCCAAAGGCTAACCGTGATGTCATCGAACCTCCGTGTGGAGGCTTAACCAAGTGTCCTTATCCTTATTATTTTTCTTTAATTATAGACTTTTAAAATTAGTATCTGTCTATTTCGATTATTTGCATAATTATTTATCTATACTATGAATATGTATTTACTAAGCTCGTTAAAAACAGTATGTTCCAAGTGTAAAATTTTGCAAGACCATGTAGAATTTTTCGTTTACCAATGTCAAAAGAAGAGTCGTGAATTAGATGGAACGCAGACAGACCTTTCAGACCTACAAACGTTATCAAGCTAACTTTGCTAAGTTAAAGTCGTAAACCTATCGAAGTTTGTCGGCCAACGTTATTCATCGGAAAGTGTAAAAGGGAATACATTTTTAACTTTCCGGTGAGTACCTAACCTTTTTTCTATTTATTTATTTTTTCTGAACGTCGTAACAACCAACACAGTTGGCTACACACTAATTCTAATAGCAAAACGAGTCAAGGTCAAGTTTAGCAACTTCAGGATACAAAAGACTGGAAGTGTTAAACAGCATCACTGTCATCATTAGCATCATTTCCTATTCACATATGTGAAAGCAACTATGCTAAGTGTTTGTATCGATTAATACGTAAAATCATGCAGGCATTGTTTAATTTTTAGTTTAGTTTAAATTAGGTTTACAAGTATGACGACCTTTTGTAAAGTCAGGTTTGAAATCAGCAGTATGAAGGAACTAGTGCAATGTCCCTCCAACACAAATTGATCATGCCTTGTGGGCCGTGGCCTAATGGGTGTTGTTGGGATTTTGTGTAAACGCAAATTAGCTCGAGATCTTCTTTATCGCGATATAGTACTGGTTACTTCATAGTTCGGTGTGTTTTTGGTAGATGGCGCTGTATGTAGCATGTCTTTGTTTTCGCTGTATTTGGAAGACACTACAGTAGTACTGAACGCTTAATGCGACAGATGAATTTCTTTCACGTGAGTCACATTACTAATCTTCTTGTTAGCCATAATTATTTTAATTTGATTCCGCCATCTTAATTTAGGTGTTTTCAACAGTGTTGCGTGTTTCTTGGCTTTCAATTTTTTAATGACTAAAGACAAGATCCACAGAAATCGTCACCATAAAACATGCATGCATAGGCATGGCTGCCTATAACTGTAGGCCGCTCTTCATGAATCGTCAGAATTATAGACCAATGGCATCCGAATTTTACGGCCTTTACACTGCTGCTTTAACCAAAAAGGAAACATTTCTGCTTAGCGAATAATATTTCCAGGTAAAAATGAACAGTATAATAAACAAAATATACATCAATGAGTAGTCTGTGAGTTTTTCAAAAATCAGGAAAAACAGTTTCAATTTCAAGGAAACAACGTAACGATGTCAAGATTTAATTTCAAAAACTACTCAGATTAGTTCTGGAAAATTAAAACATAATAAACTATCACGTCGTTACCAACTAGAAATTTGTAACGGTCATTTTCAGAAGTCACAAACGTGAACAGAAAATATTTTTTATCAAACAAGTTTTTAAATTTATTAGTTGCGATTACTTACTCTGCTACCAACGCCTATGAACGCCTACAACTCAAGAGTCACAAACGTGTTGCAGGTCAGTGCTGTTTCATAACTCATGTAGATATGTTTTACACGAAGTTACTACATTAAAGGTTCAGCAAAAATGATATAAACTTACAGGATTTGTACAAATACGTAAAACAATGGTTGGCCATAGTATTGGTGTTGGTCTTGTTTCACATCAGAGTTTGACACACAGAGGCACACCGTGTGGTTTTAGTCGGCCTGATTACGACATACTACCCCGCCGTAAACTCCGGTGGAGTGACGGCCCGAGGGGTTTCCACAGGTTAAAAAAAAAAGGTCTTGTTTCACATATTACTGGTATGAGGTAAATATGATAAAGGGAAAACAAAAAAGAACGGAGAGTCGGAAGTGACTTTAAGAGATTTTTTTGCCAAGCTTCTTTCTGAAAGTCAAGCATTGCCACTGCGTTATGTAAATTGCATAAGCTTGAATTAATATTGAATATACCATCACGTCTTATCACATCAACGGCCTCTTATAGTAAACAGGACATAAGTCTCTTCTTAGAAAGAAGGTTTTGGCCTATCATACCATGTTGCCAAAACGGGTTAGTATAGGATTTGTATCAAAATTTCATTCTCTTTGTAATGATGTGGTCCTGCACAATTTGCTCCCCTAGTCGCCTCTTGTGACATCCAATAGGATGAATAGGGGTGACGACACTATGTATTCTTAATCCGTCACCACACTGATTGAACTGACTATACACAAATAAGAAATAAGTTGATTTTGCCTCTTATAACTTATCAGATTCTTAACAGATAGTATCAAGTATTATTATTAACTAGGGCAATTAATAACGTAATCTGTATGAATTGCAGTAATTCAAAAAAAAAAAATTTTTACATTTAAGTTAATGAAAAATGTTGTTGTTGATAATCGTTCACATCCTTTCGTAACATTTACCAGCGCCATAACAATTGACTCAAATTTTTGATAAATAAGATAATAATAATAAATAAATAAATATTTCGGACATTTGGCACACAACGTCATCTAGTTTCAAACTAAGCTGAACCTGTGCTATGATAACAAAACTGACTGATAGAATACTTATATACTTTTCTTTTGTAAATACATACATATTATACATAGAAAATAAATAAATAATACATAGTAATAACAATAATTATATTTTTTTCTTCCGAAAATACGCGTAGCTTAAGGGTCAGCTTTAAGACTACTTGGATACGGCTGAACTTCGACTACTTCCTCAGAGCGACTGTCATCAAAACGCTACAACCAAAGAACTTAGGTGGTATCGAAATTTTGCGGAAATACTGTTGTTAGAATTTTTAAGGCTACAATTACCAGTAACGATTACCAAAAATTGCATTTTACACACGACATTCGACACCGACAGTTTACCGTGCTCTCTGAGGCACAGAGGGATCTCAATATGTTAAGAATAGTCACTCATCATAAACTGACTCGGCTACGACTGCTTGATATTGCAACGTGTTAACCTACGGGTTACTACTGAGTCACGAGCCCCTCTACACTTAGTAGTCAAGAGTGACTCAGTATTGTGTAGCCACTACGCTTATGTGTGTCTGATGTTTGAAGATCATTTGTATAATATCTAACAAATGAAATAAACTTATTTATACATAATTCTTTTTGTCTTTTAACTTACTAATAGCAGCACCATTAGGTATTGATTTTGTGCCTGCATTGTTTATGAGGATAATAACTGCAAGAACAATGCTAATAAATGTAGATAATGACATCTATGGCAGATAAAATAACTGTTATGGCAGTAAGTAATTTTATAATAATTTTATTAAGCTATTTATTTTGTTGAATGCATTTAACTCTAAATTATCTAAACTGCCGAAACAGATATTCGAATCCTTAAAGAAGGTTATTTAACATCAAGTTTCGGCTTAAAAGGAGAGCAATAAGAAAAAAGCGCGTGTGTTACTGCCATTAAAGCAAGTCAAATATAATCTCCTAAGAGATTATTTTGCAATACTAAATTTCATTGCTAATACTTACATTTTGTCGATTAATCTACTTATTTCTGTTATTTTTCAACCCAATTTATTTTCTGTTGAAAGAATGTGTTCAAAATTACTAATTACTTCAGGAATTAAGAAATAAACAGAAGTAATGAAAATGTACGAAATATTCATAAAGTTTTATAATTTCATAGTAAAAAACAGCAAAACAGTGCAAGCTTTCTCTGGTAGTAGATAGTTATATGTGTCTCAAAAAGATTGCACTTAAGATGTCCTTCTTGTAGTACTAAACACACACAGGTCATCCTGCCAATGTCGTTTTCAGGACTCTACACATCTATCATCAACATCATCTTGTTTCAAGTTTGTCTTCTCTTTGTAGTACTTCCTCTGCGTAGTTTGTTTCCTTAGGAGCCTCCTTTGATACCCATGGGTTATATAGGAGTAGTCACACTCTATAATCTTATTCTCTCACTCACGGACATCTATATATCAACACTTATTATTCACGTACGTACAGCTAACAGTTTATATATCCTTCATATTGACTTTATAATGACTTAAGGTTTAGTTTAATACGAGGGATAACTTTTATAACTAATTCTGATGTAACATGAATACGTAATATATTGTATTAATCGTAAGCATATATTGAGCGAAACTTCTTTATGATTACGTTCTCATAGAACATAATAGATACGAATAATTGCTGACCCATTGTTCGTCGTAATGATACTGATGCAATTCAATTGTTGAAGAAGTGCAGTAGCACTAGTGGAACCGCTTTATAAGGCCGTAAATAGTAGGCAGAACCGGTCTTATAACAAGGACCAAGTCCAGATATGTCTATGTAATCCTATTAACAAAAAAATTGCAGTATTCAGAAGATTTAGCCTTTCCTAAAACCTAAAATAGCTCTTCTAATCAACAACTTCAAGCCAGGAACGACGGAGATAAATGCCTGAATATACAGATCGCTTCAATTTAATCAATCGCTTCCTGTATTTAAGACATTTGCCTTGCCATCAATGTACTCGTAGTGTACCTACTTACGTCATATCTGTTACTTGTACAGAAAATAGGTAGAAGTCTTGAGCAATTATTAAAAAAAAACTATGAGCCACCTCACGAACAATGATTTCATTTTAAGGACAGCATTGCGTATCACGAACGTAAATGACAATATTTGCAGGCAAACTCAATACCTTTTAGATCAACATAGGTCTTTATAAAATGAAATTAGTGAGCGATCTTTAAGGCATAATAGCGATAGAAGACAGAGACAACTGTACTTTCGGATTAAATTATTAGTAATCATGATAAAACTACGCACTACAATATGAATTACTTATATCTCGGTAAATGTAAGTAAAGAAGAGGGTCCGAGGGTTTCTGCCATTTATAAAACACTTGATTAAATACCTCACACTGAAATAATTTGTTGACACCTCTTATGAATACGTAGGCCTTTTTGGTGCAAAGAAAATTAGCATTAATATACGATGTAACTGCCACTCTCCGGAGAATGTTACCAGAGATGACGACAGATTTTATGACACAGGCATGTAAAGTCTGCATTTTTTAATAATTTACTAATATAAGTCTATTTTCGTGTTGAATATAATTTTTTTCTTGATATATGAATAAAGTAAACAATATGAAACTATTCTACAACTTTATATCATAACGCTTTCTCCTTTTTATAATACATAGTTATCGAGTTGTAAGAACATTAACGAATGGCAGCAGATAGATTGTACTGATTCATTATATCGGCGAAGTTTAAGACTTCCTAAAAGCGCATCAAATTGCCTGGAGTTGCGTTTTGCACATCTATATTATAATATTCTGCTCACCTTTTCTTTTATCGGGCACAAGAAGCGATTGTCCCGGGAAGATGAACTGCGTAGCAAGTCTGTTCAGTTTTGTTAACTCCGAAGGGGTGGTGTCAAATCTGGCCGCTAGCGATGTCAGGGTGTCTCGATCGCGAACCTATACAATAACATCAATTTGATTATTAACAAGTTATCCGTACGCATTTATACTGTTACTGGTTTGCCGTAAACAAATTGTGTAATGAGTAAAATATTATTTTGAATCTGTATGCACTAAGCTGGCACATTCACAAAGACTGAACCAAGTGGCGGGCTATTGTAGAGGCTTATGTCCAGTTGTGGACTGTGATAGGCTGATGATAATATTCCATAAATAGATATTTATCACACTGATACTGTATTTTTTCACCGCAGCATTTTCTACTTTACTTCAAACTAGTGATCTACGTTCCCTATTTAATATTCTATTATTCTTACACAGATCAACTGCTTTCCATTGCTCATTCTCTGATTTTAAGGATTCACAATTATTTTTTACTAATAGGAAAACTAACTTTCTTTTTATAGTAGTGGTTTATTTACACCAACAATAAATGAGTCATAAATTGACCCATCGTACACGTTCTTAGATCAGATGGAGTTAATGGAATTTTACCTCAACATGTAACCTATTTTTTATTTTTCAGTGAAAGTAAAAAAGCAATTAAGTTTGATAGGCAAACTACTAATAATGTTAAGACTAAATGAAAAACGATAATTACATAAAATCACGTACAAATATTTTTTTAGTTACGTGTCAAGAAGGGGTTAAATATTCACAAAGCATTATGAAACTTGAGACCTAAGATAAATACAATTAGTGTTATACTGAATTACTAGCTGTATTCTAGTTATGCGAAAAACCACATTGCTTACTGGAGTACCTATACATGTTACATATTGTTTATGAAAATATTTAATAAATGATAGATATCAGTCCGACAAGTCATCAGTCAAGTCATCAGTCAGATCAAGTCAATTATATATAAAGGCAACGTCAACATACAGATTTCGTTGTTTGTAAGCACTTTAAAGAAACGCTACCTAACAGTAAGACAATATAATTCTAGTAAAATTTGAGTATGTATTAAATAAATAAATTTGGGATCTGCATGCAACCTTTCCCTTATGGTTGATAGCATGTCTAAATATAAATATAACACGTAACTCTTTACTATATATAATTTAATCGTTGGTTTACACTATCAGAGTTACTTGGCACAAAAATATTTAAGGTAAAAGATTTTCCATGAAACCATCACCAAAATTTCAAAGCTAACTTGCTTTATGTTTGTAAAGTTTGTTATTGAAAAGTTCAAACCATATACAGTTACGTTATAGTTCTGTCACACAATAATTTAGAAAAGAAAGTTTGGACAAGTCGTCAATAGAGAATCTGTAGGTATACCGAAATGAACTATAAATAATCATTGTCAATCAACATGACTGCACAGATGGCGTAGTGGTTTAAACGTTCGCCACACCGCTATCTACTGCTTTGAGTGTTGTGAATTCAAACTCCACTTGAGACAACACTATGTGTGATCCACAACTTGTTGTTCCGAGTCTGGATGTTCTTAAGTATCAAGTTCTCAAGTTACAGTGTGTTATACAGACAAGCTTTCAGTACATTACAGTTCTAGTCTTATAGTTATAGTTTTAAACAGTAAATTATCGTTGTTTACATGTATTATTAAAAGTAATAAATACTTTAATACGTGAACTTACGAGTATATAGTTCTAGATTAAAATTAACTCCACCTGAACTAAGACTACGGACGACAAGTTAATTGGGACTCATTCATTACCTGGCTGCTCGTTAAGGACTAACTACTAATTCTGCCGCTAAAACTAAACGTTTACTAACCGTGTAAGTCATTGTTTTAATCGGCGGAGGTGGTGGTAATCTCTTGGCGTGCTCATCTTCATCTGCAACAAAATCAAAATATAATTGCATTTGCTATCAAACTGATACTATAAATAGTTAGTTTAAACTATTATTAAAGCATTACTCGGTAGAATGTTCCTATTGCCATAACAGGTTTTCATAGACATAACCTTTTAAACTTAATATACTGCCATAAAAGGTACTTTTAAGATGTATAAGGCAATATATCTACAACGAGTAATCCAATGTTCAAGCTGACTTCTAATTAAACATCTCACATAACATTATCGTTGTTAGCACAATGTCTTGCAATTATAAATTGTACATATAAATATTCAGGGAAAAAAGTCAGGGTCTCGTGGCTCATTGGTTACCACGTAAATTAACACATTGTAAAGTTGAGCAATCTTTGCCAGGTCAATCTAGAACTATTCTTAAAATATTGAAACCCCATCATGCCTTAGAGAGCACGTAAAGCAGGCGGTTATGGTTGCCATACGAACATCTTTAGCAGCCCTAATAGGTCTGATAACAGTCTTTCTACAGAACTTCTATATCTCCTAGTTCTTGGGTTTGGAGGTCTGAATGCAGTCGTTCTGCGTTCTGACGTTTAACAGTATCGTAATAGACTTAAAGCCAACGTCAATCTTATATCGGACAAAAGTTCGAAGGAAAAAAATAAGAAATATTAATTTGTCTTTTTGTAAAACTGATATTTTTTACTTAAAATACTATCTATATTATAGTCAATCAAAGGATATGAACAGACGGCTTCAGTTAAAAAAAAAAGGGGTAGGATACAATAAAAACTGACTATAGTACATAAGAAATTAAAATCAAAATAAAGTTTCGTAAATAAACGAGATGGACGAGTGCTAAAACGGCTTACGAAACACTGAATATATGACTTCACGACAAACACATTACATCGCTGTAAATGATGGGTTGGTTGGTTTAACGGATGGACCATAATATATGCAAAATATATTATGATGAAATCATAAACGTTTCGATATGTCGAACGAATGATTTCAATCCGTGCGAAAATTCAATGAGGCGACGGAGTTGTTTATTTTATTTACGAATACTAAACGGCATCTCATAAAAACACTTTTGAAAATAGACTGTTTCATTACATTTATAAATAAATAAAAATTAACACAAATACACAAATTGAATTTAACTTTTAAATATTCGAATAAAATATATGTGTATGAGATGGAAATAAAAAAGTGTTAACGAGAAATACATTAATTGAACAGTCTTAAAAACAATTTTTTACAGGTTTACTTACCACTTCATGCAAAAAAAATAGTTCTCGTAGATAAGCAAAGCTAGAACTATAATAAGCTGATCTTGTTGCTTAAATTAGTGCATTAATTATAACTTTAAATACAATTTAAAGATTTAAACATAATTCAAAGATCGTTTACCATTATCTAGTTTGTCTTTTTTTCATATACAGTGAAATAATATTACTGTATGAATCTGTAATGTTACTTGACGTTAAAGATAACTAAGTGACTTTGTAAGCAAAATCGATTTAAACGATTTCTAATAAACTGTCTGTCAATAACAGCTCTTTCATTAATCATGTGCATGAGTTTGAACCTTCATTTGTTTAATAATTCATTAACAATCGTCAATCAAGTGTCAAAAATCGATTCACTATGCTAATTATACCAGTGCATGAGTTACATGTGTGTTTGGTTAATAAAAGTAAACAGTAATACTCACACATACATAAATGGCCGTGGTAACCATATACCTTGTAACTATACTTACATATATAAGTTAACATTATAGAAAATATCACCCAGATAGAACTGGCTAGAACACGCTTGGGAATCGGACTTTGACCTCTGGTTAAAGTTTCAGTATCGTTAACAAGCTCATCTTTAATAAAACATCGCTTAAAACGTCTCAATGTGAAATTTATTATTAGTTATGAGATCATAAATCAAAATGATGTGGAGTAAAATTATACCAAAGAAATAAACATTACCCGGGTTTTGTAGAATTTACAAGATTAATGATGTGTGCTAAAAGCCGGATGTTAGTTTACAGTTTGGGAGTTTATTTTGGATAATATTCTGCGATGCCAAGGAATCATTCGCGACAAGTGGGATGACGTTATCGCCGTCTGACGGGGAAAATTTTCTTCGCCGCAATTTATTTAACACATTTCACAGAAGGTATAAGAGAATGCAGTTGTTTTTTCATGTCGCCTTTGTTCTGTACAATTGTTTAACTTTATTCCGTATCTGCATTAATGATACTTCAGAACACAAAATGATTCAGACTGAACAAAGTTTTACAACTTTGAAATAATTTATTTCAATAACGTAATTGATTTAAATGAGTTATTTCATTCCAATGGAGATAAGATCAAAAATATTCCTGATGTATAATAAGGTTGCTATTATCCGTCATGTTTGACATCTGTCAAGCCAAAACAAGAACAAAAGTAATTACGCATTATTTGAATGAATATTAAGCTTGCGAGAATGCTATGGTAAAAGCCTTATAGTAAATATACTCGTAAATAACACCAGTGGAGGTCATGAGTTAGTACGACTTTGTTCGTAGGTCGATTGAACATTGAGATATCCGGGGCAAGTTACTTGTTACACGAACATTTTAAATTCCATTACTCGTTGAAAACGAATACTAAGAATGGTTTACGTATATTTAAATGTGTAATACTGCTATTTACTTTTTATTACTTATTATATTAATTGCCGAAAAAAATATGTAGGTATAACAAATCAAAAGGCCACTGTTCATCAGTTTGTTAGTTTATATTAATATAAAATCAGTAATCAGTAAAAATAGTAGTGAGATTTTTGTATCCAACACTAAATTAAATTGTGTACGCAGTGCGTAGTGTTAAGTGCGTACGTACTCGTATATGTATCGATGGTAGCGAATGAATGTGCAAGTGAAGGGCAAAATTCATAGTAGTAGTACCAAATTGACTGTTAGGCAATTTTATTACAGATGCTTTGGCATTAGAAAAAATACAACATGTGCTGTGAATTGCAAGAAATGAGACCCTTTTCTTTTCACGTCAAAATAGTTCTCTACAATAACGCAACGTAGGAAGGAAAAGGTCCGAAACATTTCATAACTATTTTGTTCGCCTCACGTACACTAAATATAATTGTCGCCGTTGTAAGGATTTAATGAAAAGGTATAAGTTTTAACATGCTCTTAATGTCGTAACAAACAGCAATTTCGTGTTGGTAAGTGTTGAGCAACGAAAGTGGCAATAAAACTGTTTGCGAAGTAATAAAGCTGGACAACGTTTAAATGAATACTCTACTCTATGAGCATGTTTTAATAACTCGTGGGAATATCTTCGTATAGTTGACATAAAAAATTATAGATCAGGTAATAATGAAAAAAATTTATTAAAATAATATTATATTAAAGGAGAAGTCAACTTAACAAGAACATAATTATGGAACTCAATTAATTTATTTGAAAGGAGTTTTTGTTGAGGACACTTCACGTCTTGCGCCCGGTGTGCTGATGATCTCATTATAGTGCGAAGTACAACTTACAAAACGGCAGAAAGCTTTCATTATAAGGTATGACGGTAAAGATTATGAACAAATTATCAAATGCATATAAATAATACAATCGTGTGAGATAGTGCACCTTTTATATTGTTTATTTTTGTACAAGCAGCAGGCAAAAAGATGGAAGGACGATCCTTTTTAGAACTTAAATATGTATTTAGACTAAAACTTAAATAATACATCGAGAACAAGATTTACAATGACTGCCATCATTCTCGTTAAATATTTACCAAAAATAAAGTAAAGCCATAAGCTTTAACTAGAAGAAAATTCGGCAGCTGATGCCTAGTAGTTGATTGCCTGGAAGACATTGCACTTAGCCAAAAAGCTGTACAATGCCTATACATAAATATGTATTTGTATAGATTAGATATTGCTAACGTGTCCGTGTTTTGTTCATTCAAAAGTCTATTTTAAAGGTATATTGGAAACTCATCAACTCTGTTGATTAAAATAACAACAAATAAAACATTAAAGTAGGCCAGACAGTGGTTCTTAAACTAGGATAAAGTAAATTAATATTTACCTCTGTGCACGGCGTCGAACCTCCCCTCAACCTTAGAGCGCAGTGCATCCAAGTCGAAGGGCGGTGAAAAGCCATGGTCAACCGAACGACTTTTAGACCTGTAATACATTAAATACATTTAAGAATGATTTAATGGCATTTGTTTTTTAATAAACAATTGTGTGTTTATTTATTTTTGTACAATTTTCCATTCTTCATTCTTAGTTTAAGTGGGTTTAACTTTAACTTTACCATATATGTCTTGTTTTTGATATTATGTAATAGATTATTAAAATTAATTGCATACTTCTTGCATGTGTGTATATTTATGATATGTATAATTTATAATGACTTTTATTAATGTATGAAAAAAATTACAACCTTATCTTTGTTTTGGTATTTTGAAGCAACTACGTTTTGCAATATAATACAACCTTGTTACGTAGGTATGTGTGTTTTTACAATTAAAGGTGTTAACTCTAACTGTGTATAAGAATTGACCGGAGATGATGAGTATGTGCATAACTGTAATGTTAAAATTAAATCTACTCTCGGTTATATATAATGCTTTGAATTTAATGAAACATATTCACAAAACAAATTTTGTGGTTTTGAAGTGAAAATGATAATAAATTTCTTTCTAAAAAGGGGCCTCATCACATTGGGACAATTATTGGGATACATACGAGTACTAATACATTGAAATTGACATTCAGATATTACAATACCTTACAAGTTTAGTGTACAGAAATGGGATTAATAGGTATTTAACTATAAACAAAATTATCCTGTATTTTCTCACGCACTACTAGATTTACACAGTATAATATATTATTGACGTATCCTATCATTAATAGAAAAATATTAATGCATAAATGCTTATTTATGTTAATCGAAACATACATATTTCCAACGTGTGTAATTATTACATAGTATGTGTGTAAACATAAGGGGGTCAACGTCCGAGTATTGGTCACACACTTCTAGAGCTAATGTCCCAAATACTTCACCCAAGAGTGATACAAATAGAATGAGCTCCGAACATGCCTCACCAATATGCAACATGACATGCGAGATATCACGCAAATGTTCTGTATATGAACAACAATTTAATAACTAAATATAGTCACTAGTCCATAACAAGATATTTGATTCACAATTCACTTTAAACTGTATGATTATCATTTGGTCGTAATCAAACACTAAACAGACATAAGATTCATGACTACATATTTCGAATAATATCATTTGCTTTTAAAAAACAGGAAATATTAATGTTATGAAGTGTAGGATTAATGAATTTCTTTACCACTAACTAATGTCAGTTCGAATTTTTGCATTCATTATTTTTGTTATTAGAGGCCATCATGTTTAGACTCCAGATTGGCCTCTATTACGGCTATTGAAGGTCAATAATATTATTATCCATCTGAGTAACTTCTCATTACAAAAAATAAATGGACATTAAGCATGTATGTTGATCAAAAAAGGTTAAAATTATGTACTTAGAGTAACTATTTCCCTTTATATCTTTCATTTTACTAGTACACACATCGTCATACACATGTTTCCTTGAACGTTAATAGTTTTTTGAATGAGTAAGTGATTTATCGAAATTTATTAATTTCAATGAACAACATGACTCAACGTAAGAAGCTGTTTCGTGCAAAATCGTGTACACTCTAATAACAAATAAAAACAAATAAAAACCAAATCTATTGGCAAGTATTTATAAGTGAGTGTAAGAAAAAATCGTTTAAATTTTGTTGTTGGTATGGAAAGTTTCTGCAAATAGATTTGGTATATAAAGTAGCACACTCCATACAGAAATAAAAAAGTGCTAAAAGTGAATACCTCTTGTAGGTCTGGTCGATGCTCTCCGCACTCCTCGACAGCTGCTGCGAAGCACGCCTAGACCTGCATGCAACAGAGACCACGCGCTACACAGCCATACGCATGCAACATAACAGCATCATTCAAACAAGTCTATTCCTTTATTGGAAAATGTACAGAAATTTTAAAAAACCAAACTGCTCTCTTAATAAAATTATTGTATTCTGTATAAAAACCCAATTTCAATCAGACTTGTTTGAGTACGTATTCAAATTTCCAATTTAATTTATTCAAGGATTGAGAGAATTATCATCATCCTTTGAAAAATCAGAGTGGAAATTTTGATCGACAAACAAAAATATTTATTTACATAAAAATATAACAGCAAATAAAAAGTGAAACATAAAATGCCACATCGATCCATGCGATGGGTCGTTTTGCGAATCATGCAATGTGTAAATAATGACACGTAGTGAATTATGTTGACATTAAACATATTGGTGTGATATGTTTTTTATAATTGTAGGTTTAATTGCGAGTGGGAATTACTTGACCCCATAACTTGAACGATTTATAGTCGTTGTGACAACATTTTTAAACGTTCAGATATTAACAGCCTCTTAATAATCTCGCGACGAGAATGCTTTGTTTCAATAAAGAAGACAGAGGTGAGAGTTGATTAAGGAGGTCGTGTAGGTTTTTCAGATTTAATCAACCACGTAGTTTTGTTGTCAAGCTAAATATAAGCTTTCGTCTCTGTACATTTAAATATGGGTTGTCTGAGATTCAATTTTGCTAGT
This sequence comes from Hypercompe scribonia, assembly GCA_949316085.1. Taxonomy (NCBI): domain Eukaryota; kingdom Metazoa; phylum Arthropoda; class Insecta; order Lepidoptera; family Erebidae; genus Hypercompe; species Hypercompe scribonia. The sequence goes on along the minus strand of OX438969.1, from coordinate 10,128,464 downwards.
GCGTTGCGCTACATCGATAAGATTGAACGCAATAATCCGTAACATAATACAATTATATTACCGTTACTCGAGCGATGTCTATTGTTTCAAAGTCATTTTTTCGATTTCCCACGCGTGTTGAGGCGGATTTATACAACACATACTATCAAAGGTGTATTTAAATATATCAGGACAGTAATATAAATTATAACAGTGACCCAAAGTGCAGTATGTAAAACCACGGCCAAGGGCGAGTTGAACTGGCATGGAATGTTTTGTAAGGGATATAAAGTTTTATTAAAATGATATTTTGTAAGAGAAAATATTCTAAAATATATCCTATTTAGACATGGGATATAGTTACAGGTTTTCGTGGCACACATGCATATAAAACCCGCATAAAATTTTAAAGCTAGTTAGGTTACAAAACCCTAAGATCAATCATTATTCCGTTTCGACGTTATCATATTTTGTTTGAAATATAATAAGACTATAATGGTTTGTAAAGCCGTTATGGTTTTTCTTCTTTTGGTTTAAGTACTCTGTGTGTGCTTCTCTCTTTCTATCTCGTGCCAAAAAGGTATTTATATAATATTTTTACTATTACAGAGATTAATTTAGCTAAAATCAAAAGTTAACAAACGTAAAGGCAAACTAATAACCCATTTAAAATAAATAGAGGAAACTGACTTCTGTGTTAAACATAATTCCTCTTCATATTTCATAATAAAAGATGTGAAAATAGTCCCCAAAAAACAACTAAAGTACCTTAAAGGTGTTTTATTTGTCTTTTGAGGACTTTTTTTTTATAATAAGTTCAGTTTACATAATTAGTAATCAAAACACACTATTCGTTACAATTTAATTAGTTAATTCAATGAGAAAATCAGTCTCGCTCGGGACATGTTGGTTTGAGTTTACACCAAGTCCATCTACAATTAAACTTCGCCGTTTCCTTTTCTCTAGTGCATGTGATGTGACTGTTAAAGAATGTAATGTTTCATCTTACATTGGCTTCTCGAGAATAATGGCGAGACGAAAGCGGGGCGTGGGCGCCGCCCTTGACACTGGGTGGGTGCCAAGCTACTCGCATATTTACTACTAACCGTGTCAACATATTATTTTTCGTGGAACTATATGTTTGTCAATATCCAGTTTCATACATAGGTAGTTCATAAACTAAATCTACTAATATTTTAAAGCTAAAGAGTTTGGTTGTTTGGGTGAACATCCCGCTAATGCGAATAGGCCGAGTATTAATATGTTAATCACTATTTTTTTTTGTAAAAATGCGATACGAGAGACGTTGATGAAGTTTTGTGAGCCAGCTAGTTATAAATATTTTCAAAAGTGAACTTAAATAAACATTAATTTTAGAAAAGAATGTGCACATTTCATTTTGAAAGTAATATGGGTAAAAACATGAACCTCTTATACTAAAATTATTATCCTACTGCTAACAATAGCATATCAAAAAGAATGTGGTTCGTTATTTTTATGTTTAGTTTTAAATCTCGTAGTTCTAAACTTCTAACGACAGCGTCTGTCAGTAAGATTTTCATCAAATCGCGAGCGTTAAATTTACATCAAATATATATATGCTTGAAATAGTGCGTAGAATGTTTTCGTTAAATACATGAGTACTGTATTCACACAGAAATAGCAGTTCGCTAAGAGAATGATACAGCGATGCTGAATCAAACTTATATGTGTTTGTAGATGTTTTAAAGTGTATACAAATCCTTGATAAGAAGTGATTGAAATAAAACTGAAATAGGTGGCAATTAAGTAAAAAGTTCTTCTAACATTTTTATGTAGTATAACTGGGACTGTGATTCCAGACACACATATTACAATCAGACCCGAGAAGCGTGCTTTGTAGTTAGAATCTTGTATTACAAAGTTAATCCAGTTGCGTACACCGGAGACTTTTTATGGAATAAACTCATCCTTTACGGAATATTGAAGTTAGAAATCGAATATACTAAAAAATAAATATACATTGTTAGCTGAAAAATAACCTTTTAAATTAAAATATTACCGGCACAAAAATAACAAAAGTAAAATGTTATTTATCGTTTATTTTGCAACATTTTAATTATAATTTCTACTGTAAACGTACATAAAAAATTATTAAGTAACAGCAAGTTCAATGTCTTGTATTTACTCAAAATCATTAAGTATAATTAAGTTTAAGACTGATTAAAACGTTTGCAGGAAATAATTTTGTTACAAATAGGCGTGTACATATAATAATACTAGAGCGAAATAAAATATGATACTAGACTAATCTCGTTGCCTTCACATTTGAATTTATAATGATAGTCTAGCATGTACGTACATAATAATTATATTATACTCTGCATTGAATTGTTTAATAAAAAAGTGGTTATTATTAACAGACAGTGGGATAGACTCTAAAAGAGACATAAACAAAAAGCAGATCCTTCTAAGGAGATCGAAATAAATTGATCCTGTGAATATAAAATCAACAAACGACAAAAAATTAAACCTCGAATAACACACCATATCTCACAAATTATTAGGACTAGAAAGTCCGCTCTCATATCTCACAAATTATTAGGACTAGAAATTCCTAATAATTTGTCAGATATGGTGTGGATAGACGGACGTACATGTTGAAACTATAAAGGCTCCATTTTTACCTTTTTAGCTACAAAACCCTAAAAACTAAACTCTCGAGAATAAGTTCATTTTGTTACAAGTTGGTACGTTCGAGGTTTGGTTAAACGAGGTCGTGTGGCTTCGGCGATAAGTTTATCGGAGTAGTGTGGATTCGTTCTTTAGTGATTCGAAATTAGTGAATTAGAGATTTAGATATTCGAGAGCGCCTGTCTACGGCGTCAAGTTTTTCTTGGCAACGTACATTTGTTGTCAAGTGATTGGAAATGTTGAATTTTAGAGATTTAGTTACTCGAGGTTGTATGGCTACGGCACAGCTTTATGTTTTTCATCATAACGTTCGTTCGTTATTAAGTATTTCATATTGGTAAACATACAGTGAAGTGTTTATCACAACTAAAATCCATACTAAAATAGACTTGAAAAGAATACAGCAAAAAAATCACACAATATTTTTGTTGACCCAAGGTTTTGGCGGCAACTCCCAGTCTTACCACTGGATCTTGGCATAGTGCAATAATTCGATTAGAGAACGCCGACACCCATCTTACCTTACCTACAAAGTGTTTAAATTTCGGGTCCCTAATCGAAGCGTCAAGGCATATAATTGTTATTATCTATTGTCATAAAACTACCGCGAGGAAGTGGGAGTATTCTGACAGACTGACCTATTCTGTGACGAGGTCGTTGTACTGTTGCTGTGGCTTTAGTGCAAATGGTCGTACGCGCGCCTCAGCACGTAGATGAAACCATTAAAGTTTTAAGCTACATGTAACGAAAACATATTTAACAAATAAGAAGATACTTATATTTCGATTGGTGTATATACACTGTTTATTGAATTATCTATTTTAAGTTTCAACAAAAATCAGTATCGCTTTAACTAAAACAAGAAATTTATCAATTACCAATCTTTCCAGAAAGTGTTATTTGTGTAACAATTTAATTTCACAGATGTTGAAGAAAACTAATAGTTCAATTGAACATTAGATTTTTCTCAGAAATTTATTGTTTGTTTAACTTTATTCACACAATATAAATGGTTTTTATACGTTACTAAAAGAACGAATTACGTGATTGACAATCGCAGACGAAGGTTATGTTAATACTGTGGAGGAATTTCGCACAAACCCATACAAAATTAGCTTTCACATTGGCGTAGACATCGACGCGCTACTTCCTAAATTCGCATTTATTTAACTACTACATATGTTAGCAATAATTTTAAATATCCAATGCAATCATTTTTTATTGCAATTATAATAATGTACGTGTCTATGTATCATAATACAATTTCCAGCTGTATTTCTTCAGACATTAATTTTGTTCTGAGGATGACGATATCATTTTATTAATCTGATATTTTATTAAATCAAAAGAATGGAAAGAATATAAAACAGGTTGTATTTTTTTAAGACGGTGTGGCGTCAAAGCGATTTGTGCTCGTGCTACGTCAGTGGGTGTAACGCGTGACGCTGTGAATGGGTTACACAATCGCAAACGTATAGCGGTAGCAAGCGCAAATTGTATATTACTTTTACATACTCGTATAATGTTGCATGTTATTAAATTATAAAACAAAAGGTAAATGTTTAATACGCCGCTGCCTACCCGTCTGAAGTAGCGAGTGTATTTTATATTATATTTAGTAATTTACAAAATACTTAACATTACCTACGTGAAATGTGTAACGTATTTTTTATATTCTTCTGTTACAGTCATTGTTAAGGATTATATTTTGTTTAGTCAAACACAGTCTTATTGAATATATCAAACTTTGCATTTCTGCACATGTTAGCAATTATAACAAAACGTAACAATATTAAGTTAGCAGTTTACTTTTATATTTTTATTATAGATACATGTACAGAAATAACAAGTTAAGAATATCACAAAATACACACTTTTATTACATGTTTTTGGTAAAATATAAAATGTTGATCCTTGAATAATTTATGATCACACGTGCCCATTTATTTATGAGAAATGTGACCTACTTATGGTTTCGCGGCTTTTTGGCTCATCTATTAATCATTTTCGAATTATTATAAAGAAGTTGATTAAAGCGTCATAAATGACTATTACTAAATAGTAAGTCACATGTGATCAGAAACGACCTATTTAAATGAGAGCCACCGATATCTAACCAGACTTTAGATAGACGTATCACCTGATAATGTATCTTAAGTAGTAAAAACATATGTGACTCAATCGTCCTAAAATTGTAACCGTAATAAGTGTTGTAAATGAGTGTGGCTATTAGAGAATAACGGATTTTAATATTTTTGTTAGTACCGAAACCACCTCTGCTACCGAGGGAGGATAGGCAAATACGTCGGATATGAACTGACTTGGGGATACTAGCAACTAATCTATTGTCGAGGAAGACAGTTTACACACAAACAACACGATAAATAATCCACTAACACTTAAAGGAATGAATCATTTACATCTTAATGAGGCTTGCAAGGGCACCAGATATAAAGACCTGGTAGCATCGTCAACTCCACCATCGCAATTATTATATGCGTGTAACCTTTAATTCTGCAACTGCAAAACCCGATTTGGGTCAAAATGAAATTATCTAAAATCCTATTATTTACTCTAGAGAATTTATGGAAAAATAGAACAACCTAAACCGTGTGACTACCCAACATTAACGGATTTAACAACGTTTCCATCAAAAAATAGTAAAATCCCTAGGATATACCGCATATTCGCATTGTGTGGGTTCGATTCGCCGGTCAGACTAAATGTTTGTACGACCTGCAAATTTTTGTCTCGGTGTTTGGGTGTTTTTTACGTACAATACGTATATATCAACAAAAAAATATATTTGTATTTATAATAACTGTGTAGTAGCCAAAGTACAAGTTCTGCTTAGTTTGAGTTTAGATGGCGCTGTGTGGATGTTGTAGAGTATATATTATATTATACTCTGAAGTTCGACATTACGAATAAACTAGTTAATTACAATTTTATAATAGTGACGGCGTGTATTTCCATTAAACCAAATACAGAATAAATGGATGTTATACTTACACAAGAGAAAAAAGAAACAGGTTAAATATTATTCGAAAAAAAACAACATCGATAAACAACTCTGGGTGAGTTTAGAGAAATAATGAGATTCTTAAAAGGATAAATATTTGTTTCAGAACATGGATAGTGATATTACGGGAAACAGCTCAAAATAGCAGATGACTTGAAAAAGATATAGTTTTATATTGTTAAGAGTGATTGCTCCTTTACAAAGTCGACAAAATACTAAATTAGATTTAAAGAAACTACGCTACGCTACGCAGCGAATGCAATCGTCAAATATGGAAATCCGACCTAAACTGGACACCGGATGGAACTATCGCATCTGAGTCACACCACCTCAATAAGTTGACTCAAATTGATTATTTCAAAGTCAATATTCATATTTCATATTGATAATTGTCATACCTGCCTTGTGATTTTTAGTCTGTCACAATCGAACGTCATTAATCACTTCGTCCTCTTCCGTGTCCGGTATTCAATAGGCAGTTCATAAGCCTATAAATAGTGCATAGATTCGAACCAAAAGTAGATTAAACGTTATAATTTTATGATCTAGTGAAGGCCACAATCGCTTACGATAATTAATAGTCGTCACGTTATCAACAAGTAATTTATTTGTTTAGTTTCAACTACAAATGAACAGGTGCATCAAAAACATGAGGCGACCCTAAGGGCGACGATCGGTCTTGTCCAAGTCGTGGAGCGAATCCAGCGGCTAGATCTTGAAGAGGCTCTTATCAAATCCGAGGTCTTGTTCTTTCATGAGCCTTGGAGACAACCACCTGATCGATTCAGTTTCATAGTAGGAGGTAGTCACATCAGCATCGAGTCCTCTATGAAGTATCTGGAGCTCGTACTCGATGGCCGATGGGACTTCGGACATCACTTCCAAAGTCTGGTCCCCAAGTTGCCAAATGCCCAACATGAGGGGTTCTTTGATGACTACTGCAGAAGACGAGCGAGGGTTGTGCGGTTCATGACTTTTCATGGGGTTCCAGTTAGATGGAACCCTTCAAAGCCAGCAATATCGTGCTAATGCGTCTACTGCAGCGAGTGATGGCTGTCAGAATCATCAGGACTGCAGGGAGTATCGCATAATCTCCTTTGAGGCGAGTAATCGAATATCAGAAATCCCATCAGCATCAGGTCCTTGTGGAGGAGCGGAAGGAACAGAAATGAAGGGAAATCATAAAACGATCTCCGTCCTGCATGTAACTCTGAGGGCATCTGTCACCCTATCAGAAACAGGTTGGGGTTGCGGTGTGAGTGTTAAAAATCGGGAGTGGTAAGGGAACATTGTGGTTTCCATACAGTAAAGAGTCATCTATAAGTCGTAGGTAGCCCGAGGTACGTTGGGATTCCAAGGATTGCCTTTCTAGGATGCAACTAGTCACCCGGCTATTAGTATCCGAAACGGCGAGCGATTTTTGTTGGACTTGAGTCCGAGGTGGTACCTATGGGAATTTCCACAGAGACAAAAATAAAGGTGCATTAAAAACTTGCCGGTAACTATAGTTTATGCCTAATTTATTTAACTTTGATTTAAAGTATGTGGCCGGTTGTATTGGCGAAACAAACTTATGACCCTGTTTTCACAGCTGGTTTAGTATTGAATAGAATACAAAATAACAATGCCAGATCTTACTCCACATTGTTTACAATGTGCAGCAATTCACAGAATTAAAATTTGAAAGTTGAATTATCAAGTTCGTTAAAAGTTTGTGTATTCTCGAAATGTCGGCAAAATTACTTACAAATTCTATATGACAACTGAAATCTTGATATATATACATACGTAGTTAGTAACGTTCTCCTAACGCCGTTGTTGAATGTTAGATGTTAGTTGACCCTAATGACTCCAGTGGCCTTCTAGTGTACGTTTACGTACATTGAAACAGAACACACCTTATAAAAAGAAGCCGTATGCGGAGTATATTATTATCAGAGTGTCGTGTTAATTGGCTGAGTAATTCTAAAACTTTCACTTTTATGTCAATGTAACAGACATTCATTTCATAACTCAATGATGATCAGGATATACAAAACAAATAAAAATTAGTTATTTGGAATTATCTTTTAATATTTCTTTTGTAGAGCATTGAAGGAATAATACAATGAAACAGAAAACATATTCACAGGATATTAATGGTCAGTTAGCGTTTTGGTAAGATTAGATACGTAGAAAGTAAGTCCCTTTCACAACTATTTCAATGAATCATGAAGAAAGTATCTCATATACAATAGAGCCACGACCAAATCCGTGAACCGTGAAAAGAACCGTGAAAAGAACGTAGTTATTTCAAGGTGAAACATAAAAATTCAAAAAATATTTGTTTATTTAATTTTCTGGCTACGGTTGTAGCCAGCTACATCGACGACAGCGTTTAGTTAGATGTAGCATCAGATTAGGAGGACTTTGAAATCGCAACTTTCAGTCTCACAGTAAAGCCTTAGGGTGACCTTGAAACCACCTTTTCAGTTAAAATACCAAAAAGTACATAGTTGTTTCAATCGGTCAAAATTATTACTGTGCATTACGAGTGTATATAACTCAAATGAATGATAGAGATATAAAAGGATGAAGTGATATAGACTACAGGCCCATGTTGAAAAAGTTATGGGTCATTCGAACCACCAGGTGACCTATCTAGAACGATATAAGAGCATAAAATAATAAGATTCAGCACTATGCTGTCACTTGTAAGCTGTCCAACTGAGTGCAGGTGAGAATTCGAAAGTACAGGTAGACTGAGTACATTTTGTTCACATATTTTTGTACGGCATTCTCACCACCGATAGATCCATTGAAAATAATACGCGCAGTACCGTAAAAAAATGGGCCTGTAGTCTAATACAAATGATACTGGTAGAAAAGTACCTCTATTATAAGGATATGTTTATATATACCTCTGTTATAAGCGTCGAAAAAAAGATTTTTTCACGAAAATTATGTATTTATTTTAAACATTTTAATACATGGAACATTTGGGGTGCGTTACATGACCTAGAAAACTGAAACAGCGTATATCACGTCCTAGTATGTTTACTTATACAAAACACTTAACGAAAGAACGCTATCACAAAAACATAACGCAATAGCCATTCCATCTCAAATGACCAAATCTCTAATAATCGACAATTTCGAATCACTTAACAACGAATTCACTCTACCACAGCAAACTTATTGCCGAAGCCACGTGACCTCGCTTAACAAAACCTCTTAAACTAACGAGAAACATCAATTTATTGTTTACTCCACCAATTAAGATTTAAATTCAAATTCAATGCATAACAATGATTAGAAAAAAACAACCAAGATTTGAAGGGTAATATATACCCACCAACATGTGGGGTGGATGTAAATAAAATGTATAAATAACTAGCTATAAATAACTAAAAAAATATTAAATTTTATTTACCCCTTTTGTCGGTGTGATTAATGTGCATATTCCTGCGAAATTACAAATTTCTAGCACTAATAGTCTGTGAGATGTGGTGTGGACAGACGACCGGACGGATTGACATGATGAAACTATAAGGGTTTCGTTTTTGCCATTATGTCTATGGAACCCTAGAAACAAGACTCAAGAATAAATTCGTTTTGTTGCAAGTTGGTACCAATTTGTTAGAGGTTTGGTTAATCGAAATCGTATAACTCCCGGTAGTTAGATAGGTTAGGTCTAGCGTTTCGTCGTGCATTCTTTAGAGATTTGTTAATTCAAGATCGCATGGCTACGGTGTTATTTTTTTCGTGGTAGCGTGCATTCGTTGTTAAGTGTTCCGTATTTGTACTCGTAAACATACGGGGACGTGGCATTCGTTGTTTCATTTTTCTACGCCATGTAGTGCACCCGAACATTTGTATTACTTATTCACTTTATACCTTAAACGTCTGAATAACAGTTTAAACTTAGCAAATAACACAAAACATTTTTTACTTTCTCTTGGAGCATTATTCATGTTCATTAATAAATCTGGTAGTTTAGTAGAAACAGATATTGTTTGTATTTTCTGCTTAGTTATGCTTCAATGCACATAGATATATAACATCGAGGTGCGCAGTCGCCTGTATGACTCGTACTTTAATTACGGAGTTAACAATTAGTTGAGTGCCATCCACAAATGAGCACAATTGGCGCAATAGGGAGGAAATGGACATCCATCGTCGAACACCTACATTATACGCCACGTGAACACGAACGGTACACGGTTACATACACGGTACGTTATGTACAGCCGCAAAGAACGCATAGTACTACAAGAAGCGATTGCGAGTAATATTCCCACATCGAGTTTCTTAACAAAATGAATATTTCATACAATAAATGTATACCTACTAAAACCAAACCTGCAAGGGTCGTTGCCTCGGACATATGCAAGGCTTTCTAAATAGTAAAAAAAAATATTGATAAAATTTCAATACGCATCGGTTTTAATAGTTTTTGGAGATAATTTAATGTGGTTCCTAATTATTTTCATTATCCAAAATTAAAAACACGCTGATTTGAAGTTGTTTACTATTATTTTAGGGGTATCCCACGATATGGGCATAAAGCGAGTCGGTGGAAAGAGGGCAAAAAGGTATTTTCTGTGTAAAGTTATTGCAACAAGTACCTGCGTTTTATTGGCAAGTGTCTTATGTCACGATGCTTACCCGACAATACGACGCTTCACATAAAGGCGAAATACGCAGCCTGGGCTCGCCAGTGCTGTAATGTCAACGTGGTAGTCAGTGCTGCCCGTCATGCACATGGCCTAGAGCAAAACTGTATGCAAAGAAGACGGCGGAATTGGAGAGAGAGAGAGAGAGAGAGAGAGAGAGAGAGAGAGAGAGAGAGAGTAGGGTACGGCTCTCTTTGCTTGCTACAAAGTTAGTATGCTTTAAGGGATTTTTTAATGATCTCCAGCCTCCTAGTTGACCTACGAGCTTTTAACTTTTGACAAAGTTTTCATTCGAATAGGTACATTCCCACCGTATTACGGTGACAAGTCGATACATAAAATCTATATATAAGGCCAGAATGAACCTTTCAGAATAGGTTGTACGTTTCGCTATAATCTAAGCATACGACAATAGGAGCCATGTCGTATAAATTTAGATGCAGTAAAGCCGCGAGTAGTAGGTGTAATAGACATTACTAGTGCAAGCAAGCATTCCTGTGCAATAAAATGAACATAAGTGTAAGACACGGGGCTGGACAAACAGTGCATGAATGTGACCGTCCTTGTATAAGACGGCATTGTCACCGCACGCCGACCGCACTGCGTATATATCTAGGTCAGGTCTCTTTCCGCACTTTGTTCGGAAATAAGCAGTTAAAGAAAACTAGAAACATTGAAACTGACACTCATCTAATAATATCAATAACCAATTACGGAAAAGGTATAACTAAGTGTTGCATGGCAAGTATTAGCAAGTACGGGCCTATTTAGTTAATTCTGATCTACACAGTACAATTTGGAGAAGAGAAACATTGTTTTCGTAGATCCAATTGTAATTCTAAATTAGGAATGGCAACGAACGACCAGTTTAATTTAATTTGCAATGATATAAACACATTGTACCGAAAGCACAAATCGACTCGCATTGAATTTAACTCGAATTACCGAACCTACCAACATTGCTCAAGGTATTGGAGACATAAAAATCAAACTAGTCGGGTACGGGAAGCATGCCCATGTAAATAATTGTGTTCTTACAAAAACCACAAGTATCACTCGCATAAAAGGTAATGATGAAGATTTGAAATTTATTGTTTTATAAGTTTGTAGAAAAATGACTAAAAAAGGATATGTAAGGCTAAGTGATTAAAAAATTTATTTGCATTATGCACTTACAGAAAGTTATATTATTATGAAACTATTGAACACATGCTAAGTAAATGGATGACACACACATATATTTATTTGTAATAATTCCGCATTATTTAAACTCTTTGATCATCTGCCAAGTTTGAATTACGTGTTTAAACTAAAAACTATTCAACAACACATTACCCAAAGAGATATTATTTCGTTTTAGATAGGACTTGCGCGACGTAAAAAAAATTAACATATATTATACATAGTTGAGGGTTGTGGATATTGCCATATTGTTTTTTTTACCTGTAGCTTAAACTACCTTCATATTTAGCAGATACTCTTGAGCTAAAGCTGGTACGTAGACCTCCTTCATTAGGATCAATTTAAGAGAAAACGTTATTATTTAATAATGGTCAATGAAAAATATTGTTGATTATGAATATAGTTCTAGACGCTCAATCATAACTTAAAAAATACATAACATTTATGGAATGAATAAGTGACAGCTACAGCTAATTACGTTAAAAGAAAGAGATTACTTTAAGTATTCTTGCACCTGTTCATTTCACCATATCAACTTTTTTCTGTATTTAATATCTTTTCAGTCGAAAGTAACATTGATTAAATTTTAATAAAACTACGCGCAATCCTTTGTGTTTTGAACCGCAAAATATTGAATGAACTTCTACTAAACTTGTTTTGCGTTGGTCGTCTGCTGTTATATCTGGTCTTGGTGACGACGACATGTTTCAACTTAACTATATACTTATGTACGTATACATCGCATACGACTGTCATTGCCACATTGCGTTTTATATACATGTACAACATATTCTCTGCACTGCAATATGGTCATATCCTTCTTATTCTTAAGGTTACAGATGCTGTTCTGCACGAGATGATTCTTGTTTCCTTTTATAAAAAAATTAAAAAGGAACAGTTGAACGCAAGTTTATGTGCGTAACCCTACGGGTCTTGTTTATTTGGTCTGATTCCTTCATAATGTAGCCATTTTTCACCAAACTTGTAAAGGGGGTATAATTCTAAAGAAGTCGAAAATACTTAACACAAGTATAATTTTTGATCTCTAAACAAAAAAATAAAAGCAACAACAATCAAAGATAATATACTTATGATACATGAACAACAACATGAACATATAAATGAATGTGATTCACTATCCTCAATGTATCTCCTTACTAGTATAGTATCAATTAAAATGATTCATAAGTAAGCAGGCATGTAATGTAAAGGAATGTGAAGTGTTATAGCTGCTACTTATGACGGTCAACTCTACACATAATTTCCGACAAGTTGTTTACCATTCCATAACTCTATACTGTTAACCCTTAAAAACTATTACAAAATAACAAAATATCGTACCCTAGTAATTGTACGGCAAATATAACGATTCAACAATATTAGCTAGCAGCACAAAACTGTGCGAGACAATTGCGAGACGCTTGTTTTTGTCTTCGAATAGTTTTTAATAACAACAAGATGTATTAGGGAAGCGACTCGACCGCGTGGACTTCTGGCTGTCGGCCAACCTTGAAATATAAATCACATTGAATTTCAAGGTTTCTATTAAAAAACAAAACATAGTTTTATTAACTTCAGCGGGTCTAACAACGAACCTTGTATAGACAGGAGAGGCGGTAGTAACGGCGGTAGTAATGAATACTTATGTTCAACAATACAAATACGTATATTCTACGAAGTATTTTTACATTATGTAATAAATTAAATATGGCCCAAAAAGAAGATTGAAATAAGACACCTAAATATTATAAAACATACAAGACACAAAATAATGTTATTACATACATACATAGATACAGGGTTTAGTAATTTATGTCGTAGAATGAAAAGAAAGAAAGAACAGCTGGGCAACAACAACAAACAACAATAACAACAACAACTTAATTTTTGTAGAATCGCAGAAAGGTCATTTTTCTTAGATAGTTTATTATTGTCAAAGTTTAAAGGCTAATGTTAACAACTTCCTGAACTTGGAATGGATCTATATTATACTTAAGTATTTCCATACACTTTACTTCCTAATGTAAATTACTAGTTATTCTTCTGGTGAGGGATGGGTGTGTCTTTACTGGCTACGGTCGTAAAGTAGCAGGCAGTATCCGGAATAAATATTTTATAATTTATTAGATAGTAAATATGAAGACGTTTGTGTAGTGACGGATTCAGAATTCTAATTACCACCACCTTTCTTCATCCCAAGCGTATCGTACAGGCTTATGTCCAGCAGTGGCCTGTTATAGCCTGTTAATGTGATGTGGTACATTGGTTTTTGTAGAAATTTTAGTCTTTTTCTCAATGAATAAGTTTTAAACTAGATCATATCGATGTACAAAGTCGTGAATTACTCTTTCAAACACTAAATATCGCTCCTGGTGTATTTTGTTTAAGAATCGTAAGTATGTAGAAATAAAGAACTTTGAATCATAAATCTATACTAATATTATAAAGATGAAGAGTTTGTTTAGTTGAATGCGCTAAGCTCAGGGACTACAGATTTTTAGATAGGTGTTGGATAGCCCATTTTTCAAGGATCGCCATTTAATATCATGCTACGACCAGTAGAATCCACGTATCAATGAAAAATGTTGCAAACGCTTGAAAAATTAAATTCTTTTGATAGGTTCAGACGAAGTTGCGTGTAAGTTAGTATAATTTAAACAATTTCAAATCAATTTAAGTCGGTACTGGCAAAGTACTCGTGAACAGATTTCTAAAGATAATTTTTATTTTAAGATTATATGACAGTGGCAATTAATCATTGTTTATATGTTCTATAAAGATGTCGGCGCAAGTAATACGCGTATGAAATCATAATTTTGAATTGGGTAATAAAATAAATTTAAAGTCGAGAAAATTCCTATCATAAATAAACTCCGGATGTATCATCTGCTTGCAATAACCCGAAATGTCAAAGTCATTTCTGTTTTATGGAGGGGTTAGATTTGTACTATTGACAGAGACAAAGAATGTTACATATAAGACAAAGGTTTATTTTGTAATATACAAACGCAAAGGTGAATGTACGATCGCGGAAACTATGTGGAGGCTGCACACTGCACTTCACAACGTCGTGGGTATGATGAAACCACCTTGTTCTATGACGTAGCACACCTCCAGTACAACGGCGCCAAGCATATTTTAAGTTAATAATTTTAATACTAACATACTTCCGCAACACTAAGCAAGTCTAGAATGTTTAGTTACGCTTAACGCCTACCTTGTAACCTTTTCTGTTTTCGACTATTCGTAAACCGACAAGTATTTTATTTTTCGGCACATATTATTTTAAATGGGTGGACGGACTGTGAAGCCTTTAAAGGTCAATACAAATTCTAATAAATTGATCGATTACAGTAAGCATTTTGGTTAAGTTGGAGGTGTCCTACTGTCTTACTTTTGATATTGACAATGACTTTTTTGCTGTTACATAAATACATAACAGAATAGTTTTTATTTGAAGCATTTTTATTTGAATAACTTAGAACAACAATTTGTTTCATCCACAAATTGTTGTTCTGAGCCGGGGTGTTCTTTATGTTCTTCTATTAAGTCTACCGTGACAGGACTTAAAGTAATGTGCGTCCCCACTGCGCGACTAGAAGACTTTAAAAAATTGAAATAGAATGGAAACTAAGAAATTATTTCTGAGAAACTATATTTTATTGAATATTATATTATGGATGTGATTGTAAAAATGTTAGAAGTACTGTTATCGAATAGACTACATATGTATAAAGCCACAAAAGTATATGTAAAAAAAATAAAAGTTGGAAGTAAGCAAGATGGAGAACTCAAGGTAATACCGACTGATATACATTTGCACATGCGTACTTGAACATTGAAACATAGTTATATTAGAGTAAATTTCACACGTCTTGCTATAGATGAGCCAAAGAGATCGTGAACAAACATTACTTCATGCTAATATAATAGTTACACGGTCGAAGCTAAGGCTAACAGCAATCGACCAAAAGGAAATTAAGTATATACATTTACGAAACATTAAATAAAATAATATTCGACATGTGTGTGCTGATACAAAGTTTTGAATGCAGTGGCTATAAATGATTGCGTAATTGTATGTTTATTTAGTGCAACATAAAGAATCATAAAAATGAATGGTGTCGTGGGACACCAGGTAGGAACGAAGTTCCTTCGGATAATGTGGAATCGACACAATTTGCAAAAAAAATCGTGCTCAATTTTATTTAGGTTTTCTTGATTTTTCTCTTAAATTTTGCTGATTAGTTTTTATTTAAGTACAAGAAAGTATTTAGGAAATTCAGTATTTTAGGAAATAAAATAATAAATTCCTTAAAATAATAAAATAGCACACATGACGCGCTTTCGCGCCTGCGCACGTCTCATTTAACGGTTTTATTCCACGCACTTTTTTCCACAGATTTATTCCACGCACTTTTTCCACTTACGGTTTTACTATCACATTTTTTTCAGTTCGGTCCCGCAGCGAAATCCCTATCCCCTCCAAGCCTGCCGTAAGGAACTTCGTTCCAATATTTAGATCTCCTGCATAGAGATTGGTAAGCAAACGTGTTTATTACATTTCAATAATGGACATGTATTGGCGTAGCATGGACAGTATAGACAAATTGTAGTCACAAGTCACAACCACAGAAGAAATACGATATTTTTATTCCAATATTGTCGAAACAGTTATTTTACAGAAGGTATAAACAAAAACCATAATTTTGTATTAATTTCTTATAATACATATCACTTCAAGTTTTATTGTAGATCACCTGTAAGTGTCCCTTTAATTAGTGGGATCCCAATCACGTCCGAAGGCGATATTTTTGGAACGAAGTTCCTTACGGCAGGCTTGGAGGGGATAGGGATTTCGCTGCGGGACCGAACTGATAAAAATGTGATAGTAAAACCGTAAGTGGAAAAAGTGCGTGGAATAAATCTGTGGAATAAATCTGTGGCAAAAAGTGCGTGGAATAAAACCGTTAAATGAGACGTGCGCAGGCGCGAAAGCGCGTCATGTGTGCTATTTTATTATTTTAAGGAATTTATTATTTTATTTCCTAAAATACTGAATTTCCTAAATACTTTCTTGTACTTAAATAAAAACTAATCAGCAAAATTTAAGAGAAAAATCAAGAAAACCTACATAAAATTGAGCACGATTTTTTTTGCAAATTGTGTCGATTCCACATTATCCGAAGGAACTTCGTTCCTACCTGGTGTCCCACGACACCATTCATTTTTTATTTTATTTTTTTTATGTCTTAGCAGTTTACTTTTAACAAAAACCGATGGTTTCTACAACACACACACGAATGGTAGTGTTAAAAAGTTATAACGTGAAATCGTGATCGTTGTGGTTTAGTATGTCACGATAAGTGATGTCCTCAGCTGCTGCGAAAACGTGTAAAATTAATGATTGCGACACAATCTACAACAACCAGTCATTGGTAATCAAGCTTTTTATAATCTATAAAAAATTTTCAACGCAAACGTTTTGACAAGAGTTTTCTATTATCTCCAACGGGCCCTATGTACGGGAGGGCCCTGGTACCCATAACACAAGTTAAATCTTATCATGGGTGCCAGAGTTCAACAACCATTTGTATCATGAATATTTGCTGTTTATTGTATAAACTGAAGTTTACGTAAAATTGATTTTCAATAAATAATAATTATTATTATTTTATATTAGTAATAGTGTGACGAGGAATTAAGAACACGGGAGTGTCACACCCTTTTCGTCGTAAGAGCAGACAAAGGGAGTAAACTATGTAAACTTGAAAACTTGAAAACAGTTCCTATTATTGCTCAACTGCCTCGGTGGCTCAGCGGTAGTGAATACGACTGCTCGGTCTCGGGTTCGATTCCCGTGTTGGACCAAATGTTTGTATGATCTGCAAATATTTGTTTCAAAGTTTGGGGTGTTTTCTATGTATAATATGTATATATTTACAAAAAAAGTATATAAGTATTCTATCAGTCAGTTTAGTTATCATAGCACAAGCTCTGCTTAGTGTGAAACTAGACGACGTTGTGTGTCAAATGTCTGAAATATTTATTTATTTATTTACAATTATTATTAGCTATAATATACCATACCCGTCTCGCCAATGTGATATAGAATTCAAAAATCTCCTTTGTGAGGAGAGGTCAATGTCTAAAGTTGATTAGTAAAAGGTGACAAGATTTTGATGATGTATATATTATAATTATGCTGTATATAATGTAATCGTGTAAAGAAACATAACACTACCATTTTTTTTTGTCAATTAGCACTCGGCAATGAGTCATCTGATCACATTCACAATTTTACAATTCAATATTACAATTTGTAAGTATACAAAACTAGATACCTACTCGTACTCCTCATAGCGAATACTTTAGACAGTGTCATCAAAAATCTTTCATGTACTTAAAAGTAAACGTGAAACGAAGCCATAGGTTTAAAAGATACTTGAAAGAGGCTCCGATGGTTTTAATATTAATCACATTAAAAATCATAAATACTGTAAATATTTGTATAATATAGTAGGTAAGACGTTGCTTGTGATAATGATAAAGTAATATAATAATAATATATATAAATCTAGATAGCGTTCTGCCACTGATTTATCAAGATCAAAATATATGTATGTTTATTAACTTGTCACGTAAACGTGTACACATTTTTACACTCACAGTGGAAATTTTCGAGAAGCCTCTTGTGGTTGACGACCGTCACTTACACAGATGCAAAACGTAACAGTGATTATGGTCGGGTGTAAGCGCAAGGAGGGTTTGAGATGTCATTATAAATGTGTATTATCTATGTACACATCTGTATAAAAACTATAAATTACAGAGTTGCACTGGTTTAATCTGAATGAGTCACAGACGCTTAAATATATATTTTTTTACTTGATATCTAAATATTTTACAAATATTTAATATTTCATCCATACATTTAAGAAAACTAACCGAAGTACAATAAAATTTTGCCCGTAAAATGTTATTATTAAACCAGATTTAGTGATGTTTCAGATCAGTTTAAATATTATTTTTGTTACACCGGCAATGTCGAATAACCCTGAGATAATTGTACACCTAGTTCTCAAACATACACAATCGGAGTCCAAACATTGGGTCAAGGTAACCCTGTGCCCTAGCACCACACTCAATACACATTCTAATCCCGTAAAACGAATACGAGCATTATATCACATTGCATTAATAAGCGCATTCGTATCAATGATCGTTTAAAGTTTCTTGTATAAAAGGGAAGTACGGATTAAGTGCTATTTAAATGAATATCAAATCAACTTTTCAAAAATAGCAAAAATACCTGTTCTTCAACATATTATCCGGCACAAAAACATTCCACCAGGATGGTCGTTTTTGACGAACGTACATGGGGGCATCGCTTTCTTCATCAGTGTCGTTACCACCCGATTTCCTTCTCTTTTTGCGCTCTAACTGCAGACGAGCTGCCCAAGAACGCCTTCGGCCCTTGTCATTGCCGAAGCCATCTACTCCTCCTGGCACAGCGAGGGAGGCTCGACGTGGTGGTTCCGGCGGAGCTCCATCGAATTCGTTTAATTTTCTGTACCGTTCAGCGAAAGTGGCATCAGACACCCTACGTCCGTTCGATGTGGATATAGATGGTGTATCTGATATGGCACCATCGTTGAAGGCTTCGTCATCGTCCGTGTCCGCAGAAAAGGCGTCTCCACTGTAGCGTCTAGGAGACTCATCTGCGGATTCCTCTAAGCTAGCGAGTTGGAGACTGGGACGATGTGAGCGCAGGTTTCGGGGCAGACGACCTGGTCGTGTCTGCAGCCGTGACAATGCCAGTGGCACTGGGGACTCAGTTAATGTCGGTTCAACACTCATTTTAAATTTGCACTTTGTAACTCTTTAACACTTTAATCATAAGCTGAGTCTACTTAGTAGTCACGGCTCCGTCATTTTCAAACAGTTACAAGAACCCTTGCAAAATAGGGAGTATTACAGTCGTAAAATATTTGGTGTCTTCACAGCTAAATCACATTTATGTTGAGATGTATTTAAATCGATAACTCAATTTGTGTGACAATTATAAACTTTTAATTTAAGCAAGTGCTCATTGTTTACTATTATATATGTATAAAATAATATTAGTATAGGAAAAATCTTCGTTTTTGTGCTCCCAAGTAATAGTTATTTTAAGCTTATTTACCGTTCCTAATGATAAATACATAGTATGAGTTTAATACATACACGTATTAGTTATCCTTATTTTACCGACAACATGTTATTTTTAGAAGGTTGTACAAAAACAAGTTGCACTTTACATGTAGAAATGGTTGTCGTCTAGTGGTATGAAACCTTAATGACATGTGTAGGTATACCATATAAGCATGTGACTGGAACTTTCGTAACAGCGGTGTCCGTCATCGCCGCACGCGCACAAACGCGTGCGGCCGCGGGGAAAGTTGCCACCGTCTTGCATAAATACGTAGTAACTATCTGATACGATCACCATCGATTTCATTATTATTTTTAAATGATAAAAACATAAATAGTAAAACTGGAATATGTCCAAATTGTTGGGTTTCATCGATTCATTTTACGATTTACCAGTGCCATTTACATAATGTCATACTTTGTGACTTATGAAAGTGTAAATAACATTAGTCACACTCGTCTGGTAAGAGTTTAAGCACTAAATATTTAATACAAATTTGTGAACGACATATGTCGCTTTGACAACAAATATTAAAAGAACCCTGTCAAAAGAACAAACAAAAAAGAAAATAAGTTTCTAGATCCTTTAACTACCGCTAGCCAAACCTATAGGACTAAGTATCATTTTAACAAATTGTTTTAAATTGCTTACTAATTTGTTATTACTGATATAGTTATATTATTTTTAATAAACACTATATACTCAAACACTAAACAAATATATATATGTCTAGGAGTTGCCTACGTCTCAAACTCACAATCGGTAGTGATACAGTTGGTGCCATTCGCCTAGTAACCCCTTTTTAATTTCTACCCAGGTTGTAGATAAAGGACCCAACATAAAACACTACGTCAATTACTATCCTTGCAGGGACTAAGCAAAAAGTATACTATGTCCTACCTCTATCATAAGCGATCAAAAGATGTACGATGTATCAGTATTTATGGTTCATTTAGATATTCAAAATAAGCAAAACAAGATCCTGTATTTTTTTTTATTTCGGTCTTCAAGCTGAACATATATCACGAATAGTATAAAACTAATGGCTATAAAAACAGTACAGAGGAAGTCAACGATATTTTGCAACATAGTTTCTGGGTCAAGCAAGTGCGTACTAATGCAATACGTCGTATTAGTTTAGGACACAAGTGCAATGAAGCTGATCGAATGTGTTCTGAATTTACCGCTTTTATGTAGACAGTTTTGAATTTTAAGATATTTTTTTGTTAGATAATTGTAAGAATAATCTTAAATGTTTTTTACGTACTAAAGAAATGATTAATGTAAATGCTAGTATCTCAAAACTCTCCAGAGATACTAGTAATGATCAACAGGAACCGTGGTAATGATAGCCATTTAGATGTACTTGAAATGTTCAACGCAAGTGATTCTATAATAAAACAGATACTACTTGTTGACGCATGCAAATCATTGTTTGTTTACAACAGATAAATAAATCTGAAAACAAGTATTAAACTAATGTCGTTTCCACTTCTCGTAATTTATCCAAAACTTTGATGTTTTCCTGCTAACGTTTTCTTTGAAGTTTCTTAAATAATGAGACTAAAGTCGAATATAACAACTTTCCAATCTACTACTGTTGAGTGTGTTTATAATATCCGAATACTTTACAAATCATATGTAAACATTCGTTCCTACACAAATAGCACTTATAATATATAAATATGCAAATAACATAACTTAATGAATTAAATGTGGTATCATAAAGATATCGATGTTGTCCAACAATTAATTTATGTAACGAAATTGTTTGTTTCCTTATTAGTTAAGATAGTCGCCGATTCTTTTATCAAATAAGTAATTAAGCTTAGGAAGATGTTTCTGGCCTGTATTTCAAATTGAAGTAAGAAAACGAGACTGAAAAAAAATATATATATATATATATATATATATATATATATATATATATATATAACATACTTTAAAGTATTACATAGTAAAGTTCAATAATAGAAAATATGTAATTACTAAATCATTACGCGGTTAATGTAAAAAGTAAAGAGTGATAAAGCACGCAATGCTCGTTAACGTGTGGCACTATTATCGTTTCAACTACCGCCACAGTTATCTCCAGTCGTGGTCTAAAGACCTTCTTCTATAAGAATATATGTACGAACAAAATATATCATAATAAGTTTTAACCTTCAGACAATAGACGCAACTAAATACCTTCAGTGATAGATAAATTTATCTAGGTAAAATATTTGTTAAGATTTTACTTGTTATTCCATGTATGGAAAGTGTAACTAACCTTCAGAAACTAATACTCATCAAAGACGTAACGAACTCGAAAAAAGTTATTATAAGGATTCATATGGATCGACGGGGAATGCGAGACAGAAGTGAACGCGCCGATGGGTCACGATTCAACGGAAAGCAAGCACGATCTCAAAGTCAAAAGCTCGAGTCAAAGGGGTCAGCGATCGCGGTGACGACATATTTTATATCAGACGGATTCCAATAAATGCAATATAATATAAACTCTTCTCATTCATGCAGCCAAAAAATGTAACCATATTTAACCATTCAATTACCTTCATTAAATATTATCTTTCATTAGATTGAAAAAATATTTGATAATACGTGCACATTAAGATCTAGAGATCGGAATGTTTTCTGGAATCTGGAACTTTTCTCTATTTATATCTATGTTATCTATTGGTTTTGGGTAGCGTTGAATTTACTAAAATTATGATATATTCCGATTCTTAGAAGTTTCAAGGATACGGTATGTGCAGGGGATGTCGTAGGCTATCTCGTGTCGCCTATTATTACTTACCGATTCTAGGGTGTTAATTATATTTAGTGTAGTAAGAAGTTTGTGCAAATTTTTTTGGCACGTTTGCCGTGGCAAATTCATTAGCTATGCCATGACATCTCAAATATTGCTCGGATCAACCCCGGATTAACAATATCCACGCTTCTTTCTAAATATTACAAATAAAAGACTTTATAGTGGCGCCCGAACTTAAAAAACCATTAACTCATCTCTATCCGCCTTTAAATAAATTTTATTCTTAATTTCTAGTAACGCAGGACCAGAAAGTCATTACTGACAAGTTTGTTCAATGCAGATACGGATTTTTATTTATTTATATTTAGTTCGCTAAAGTTTCACTCATATTGCTGGTTATACGTAGTTAACTATATTGGCATTGGGTAACACTTCTTGTAATTCACGCTTACACAAATGTTGTAATTTGTTTATTCATTAATTGCAGTTACTAAGTCTTTGACCGCGATAAGTTCTCGCAAAAATTAATTGAATAAGACATTAAAGCTCATTTGAATGCCTTCGTGCAAGAGTGGCTTCATTTTTTTTGTTCTTAGTTATAATTTAAAATCTCATGGCTACTGAGAAAAGTATTTTACTTTTTTTATTTACTATTTTCAATAAGTACTTTTAACTCGTTAGAAGAAAGCCCAATCGGATCAATTGCTTTTTCGTTCTTACCTGTACTTTTTGTTTTAGAAATTATGATTCTAGACTCTATTTCCGGCTTGGCAAGTAACATTGTAGTTTTTTTGATCTAATATTTTAAAATGAGAAATAATATTTAAGGAAAAATTCTTCCACCATATCTACCTATCGAGACGAATATTCCGGTTTGTTTTACCTATTCTTTTTTCCCGTAGTAAATCTACACAAATGACACTTTAAACGGCGATGATGCTAAGGGAGTTAAGACAATTTTTTTAAGATAAGAATATCTTTTTATCACAAAATGACTTCAAATGGGTTGTTTAAGTTTTCTAGCTTGCCTATGTAAACTACATGTTACGTAAACGTTTGAGAAAAAGGCTAAAATAACAAAGTATAGCGATTTTGAATAAATTATTACATTGTTAAAGATAATTATGATAAAGATAAAGATAAATGGTTATTAAAGGGCCTATTTCAGTTAAAACTTGTATCTAATCCTGTTCAAAATCAAAATTACTATAAAAAATTGGACTTTAGCTTCTAAGGTTTGTTGTTTCTGAATTAAAAATGGATGATTCCTACAGGGTATCGTTATTATTACAGATCAGTCGTCTTTCCGTCTGTATGTCGCGGGTAATTAGCTACTAATCCACTACACCGATTTCTTTAGTTAAGATGTACCAGAAAACAGGTTTATCAACTGTTCCAACAGAAGTTGTTCAGCTTTTCTAATATCGTGTAATATAATAATTATTTTATTTACCTAAAACTGTCGTTACATTCCAAAAAGGAATATATTTTTTTATACATACATTACACATATAACTAACGACATGTTGTTCCTTCTATTCATATTTTTTAACATTTATTCATACTTACAAAACTTCGGCTACACAAAGTAGATAAAATTAAATTATAGGAATATTTTATCTTTGCTCGACAACACAGGAAAGTAGATAGGTCCGTGACTCAGGTCATTAGTTACAATGTGAATGCATTAACGGGAGTGGTTTGAGAACTGAGATACAATATATGTACACAGAAACAATGATAATTTATAACTAAAACGTAGAACAAACATCGCATGTATAATGAGAGCAAAAAGCGACACACTGAATACTGATTAATCGGTTACAATAAATAAACTACAGACAAAGAAAATATAACTTCTTAATTCTTTCTTATACAAAAATCTATTGTATAGAATATTAAAGAGACAGCGTTGAGAATTTTTAAATACCTTTGTTATCTATGTCTGCATACTATGTTCTTTTAGAAAACACGGATTCAAATTCACAAGGGAGGATAAATATTATTTAACTACCAAATACTTATCTAATGGAATAATACAATAAATATAGACTTTAAACAATTGTGTACGTGACATATACAATATAAAATAAACATTATCTGAAATTTAAATCTGATATCATTTTAACGCATGCACGTGTGTATGCGTACAGTTATTGTCGATATAAGTTTTATGATCTTTAGTTTCATGAACATGTAACTGTAAAATTAAACATACAATTAGAAATATAGAAAAAATTAGTGTAACGTAAGGAAATTAACGTAATTTGCACATATCGTAAGTTTTCCAAGTGCCAAATACATTTTGATAAATAACAGACGAACACTATTAACAGCTACTCTTACTTAGCTATACTACTTAGTGCACCATATATGTTACACGTAAAAAGCAATAGTTGTAAACATATACAGTTTTATAATGTTTAAAGTTAAATAATAAAACATTTGATAATTCTAAAAACACTTTCAGTCACGATTGTTTTGTGCCGTATGAAAAATGTTGTAACAAACAGCTAACTTAATCGAAAAAATGTATTATTGGCACATATACGTTAACTATGGTTATGCAACAAGAAAAGTTCAACTTATTTTAATAAAGAACCTAATTGTGATATAAGAATAAATAGGCCATATTGATTTCATTGTTAGAACCTACATAGAAAAACAATATCGACTGATAAACATTTAAAGATAAGCCCACTTATCTTATTTTTATTATAGCTCTAGTTCTAGAGTCTACTATTATATCTGTATAATAGTTTAGTATTAAAAGATCGCAGTCTGACAAATCCTATTTGTATATAATAATTTATGACTTTTTCCTCTACAAGGTAATTTCTTCGGTCTGATACGATAATAAATGCTGTTTATTTCTTCAAGTTAAAAGTACCTATAAAATAGATTAAGTCAATCATCGATGTCTCGCTTGCGTCCGTGGCGACCCAAATCTCTATTAAGATCGGCAAATTACTAAAATTATCTCAATGTCATTAAAACTCAAGGATTCTCGTGCAACATCTGTTTCAGTCACCTATTTTATTCATATGTTTGCGTGTATATGACTCCACTTATTTATAATACAATACCCAAGTGGATTACTGACCTGCCACTCGAGACGTGTTATGTTGTGCTTGGGTTATGGCTGCAAATAGTTACTAATCCATCAGTGAATTCCTCCAAAAAAAAATCGTGTCCGTCTTATGGTTTTAGTAATGCATTGCAAGCGTGTATAAAAATATAAAGTATTTATTGTATGTTGCTTCAAGGTGTTACGTGTATATTGTTCGAATTGATTTAGTTTATTAGTTATTATTTAATGTAGCAATTAAGTAAGTATTCATTAATTCTAATCGAATCGAAATAATCGAAAAACTACAACGTTATATTTGCATGTCTGTTACAGGCGAAATCTGTATCGTGCTTGTTTTAATTTTTTACCACCCTTTTTATGCCACATTTAAGCAAATAAAATTAGGTTATTATTGTTGTTATAATAAAAAATAAATAAATTGAAAGTGTGCAAGAAACGTATGCATTTTCTAACACCTTTTTATTATAAACTAGCAATGACAACAAATCTTAGAAATTTTATACTAATCCTTATTGCCACAAGAAAAACTTAACGTTTGTAATCAGGATGATGATGATGTTATATAATTTAATATTCTATTACTGCTTGTTTTTTATAGTTACACAAAATCTACTTATACCAGAACTCTTTGGAGTATTGCAATGACCATAAATTTCGGGAAAACTGCGGGAACGACTAATCATTCAAAATACAATGTTTATTTTTCTATTACTTATGAGTATGCCACAATCGACAATAATTATGTAAATCTATGTTAACTGTCATAAGTTCTATACGTTATTATTAAAAACTATTCGTCCCTTAATAAAATAATTCCTTTATATACAGTCAAAAATAATTCAGTTTAGTTAGTGAAATGATCTTCGTACATTAGGAATTAATTTAAATGTAATAATTACTTAACGAAGTTTATGACACGAAGTCAGCTTCGTTTTTGTTTTTTTTTTAAATTTCTAGGCCCAGCTTAGAGCGTCTAGACCAATTTCCTCGTCCCCTTATTATGTGTATTCGGAGGCAATTTAATTATTTTTTTAATTTGCCCAGAAAAGATCGTAAATCGTTTGCTGAAGTGCGGATAAAATTCTTTTCAGTATTCCATTTAAGATTTTAAATTTTAAAATGATGTGAGCGACTACTACACATCATCTTTTTACCCCTTTCCAAAATTTATTTGGTGTATGTGGAATAAGTTTTCTCCTTTCAATGTTCTTGATCACACACTATTTTCACAACTCTACGCCTTACACTTACGAACTAATCATTTGAAAAATTCAAAAAAATCCTATTAGCAAAACCACATTTTTTTACTTGCAAATTTTTGAGTTATCTATTTACATATCACACAAAAAAAATGGTGTGAATTACTAGGTCTACTACGTCACCAAAGAGAATAGGATAGGCAAAAGGTGGTATAATTTTATTATTACTTTAGAAACAACAGAGTTATTATAAACAAAACAACATTTCTCGAAATGAGATTAACACTGATTTTATTCTGAAATAGTAAGACCATGGATACGTGATTGAAATAACAGCCTAAAATGTAAAGAATTTATCAATCAGAATTTTGCATCAGACCATAGTTGACACCACACAACACAATTCTCAAGTTACGTCTATTGCTAAGAAAAATGGAGGTCGTGTCGGATTTCAAAGCGCAATGAGTCTTACACAACTGGCAATGGCAAAGTACATATAACTTTCGATATTTTGTATACAGATCATTATCTATACATATTATATGTTTATTGCTGTGTTGAGTTGGAAATTAACATGTTCGATTTGGTTTCAATAGATCCTTAGAGTAAGTTATCGATTTTATATAGACTATCGATCACGGCTGAGAAAATAATTCGATTATTTTTCAGAATAAATTAATAGATTTAGCAACTAATAAGTGTTTATGCGTGGAACTTATAACGGTTACTAAATTCATTGTTATGGTGCCATTTCGGCACTATTATTTATATATTGTGCTTTCTAAAATTCCAAGTATAATTTAATAATAGTTACTGATACATGACATAGTATTAGTTACATACTAAGTATAGATTTCAATTTATAATAATGTTTTGGTGGCAAAAAAACTGAATATATATATATGATTTATAATTATTTTGCTGTATCATATGATCAGATTTATTTTTAGCCATCGGCTAGCAAGTTCCACTAGGCTAGCGTTACATTTATAGAAGGTCTAACTAACAACTTAGCTACTCGTTAGTGGGTGTTTCGACACAAACAGTTGATAAAGTTCCACATGAAGCTCAGCTTTAAATTACTGTGTACTCGTATGTATCCGTTTATAATTAAATACTCGCTTTTATAAACAGCGTATTACCCTCTTTAACACAATTAATTAATTGATACGTACATTTTAAAACTGTATAAACTACGAAATTGACTATAACGATTATTTTACCAAAAGTAAGTAAATATCAGGTGATTGAATTATTTTTGTACACAATAATAATAAACAAGTTTAGAATGAGAAGAAGAGTAAAAGTTTTATATTATTTTGTCACACGAACATTGAGGGATCGATTTAAAACTTCAATATCACAAATCACGGTAGTCTTACGGGCTTTGGACAAGCATCGACCTCCTTTCCCTGTTGCACTGGCGCAACGTACAAACAGAATAACTAGACGAAGATGCCGGCGTACGAAATCGTAGCGGAACCTGTGTGCGCGACTTTCACTACCGTACGTGTGCGCGTGCGGTGCGCCGCGTGCGAATCGGGCGCCACTTGCAGTACTACTGATGATGACAAATGCCGTTCGCCACAGCACATGGTGGGGCCGCTACTCACTCGTCATCAACTGATAACTACATAAATCTACCCCCTATTTTCAGGGGCCTTATCTGTTTTTAACAGAAGATACACTAGTTTCTCAGATACGCAAATTTCTTTATCTTTTTTTGTCACTTCTGGCCCACATTTCAGCTTAACGCAAAAGTATCACAAGTAAATATATGTATTTTTTAAATAAGCTAATAAAATAATATATTATGAAATAATTAATTATTAATATGATTAATATCTTAGCCGGTATTTAAAGTTTAACGTAATCCACACTGTAGATTTAACTGGACTAACCAAACTACCTTATCTTAATGTGATTACGATGAGCCGTGTAGCCGTGAGGGCTTGATGAAAACGACGACCCACACATATACAGAGCGAATAGTGGTTATTGTATTCAAATTACAACTAGGTACTCCCACATGTGTCGATTGCACGAGTAGACAGAGTAGGCAATGCGGTATCCTACCTTTGCATTATTAAATTATAGAGTGCCAATCGATCAACCACAAGTCCGTGACGGTTTTAGAGCGCAGTATCGATTTCTGAAGTTTTGATGTTAAAAATTAAAATAGTAGCACACTTGCTTTGATATGTATGGCATACTTTGCTACATAAAATGTCGTTTTATAGAGAAATGTCGGTAACAGAATAGTAATACATAACCTTTTTTCGAGTGCATATTAGATTAAAAATTAAATTATTCCGGTAGACACATAATTCCCTAAATTTGTAAATATTGTTTTTAGATCAAAATATACATATATACCATATATATGTATTTTATATTTAAAAAGAAAAATTGATATACTGAGCAAGTGCTACTGATCTGGTGGCATACTTCTCATCGCTATATGCATTCATAGATAGCTAAAGCTTATCACAGTTGCAATAATCATCGACTAAACATTTTCATCAGTTTGTTTGCCCCCTATATCATATGGTAACAGTCGTAATTTTTATTTAATAACATTATATTGATATTACACGTTACAACTTATTTTTTAAAAATGACCAATGAGGTCAAAAAGTTCTCGAGTGGCGACCGCGTATTGCAAAATGCAGCATTGGTAAGCCTCCCACAAGGTGGTCCGATGACCTGGAGAAGATCGCGGGAAGCCTTTGGATATGGGCGGCATGAGACTGGCTGTTGTGTAAAACCTTGGGGAGGCCTATATGTAGCAGTGGACGTCTTTTGGCTGAGATGATGATGATGATGATGAAATCATGTAAATAATCCCGACTTGTTCTCGAAATTGCATCATTTATAAGCAAATACGTGTAAAAAGCATGAAATTAAATAATTTTATTGAAGGAACTACAATCACTGTGTTGCCAAAATTACAATGTTCTAGCCACTTTGACTAACGATTGCCAGCTTTCGAGTTAATATACGATACAAAAACAAACCCAATGTAAGAAACACGGTTATAGGATATCATATATAGAGTACATTACAAAACAAAACAAAATATAACTGTACTAGTTATCGTAAAGGCAAAAAGATAAATAAATCAAATCATTTTTGTCCGCGTCTTCGCTCGCGTGGAATTTGGTTTGCCCCATTAAGTTTTGTAACAGATCATTTCAAATGAACAATTTTTTTTAACATACAAACAATCCTACGGTACATTACCTTTGTGCAACTTCAATGGTTTATAGAGCAAGAGCCCGTGAGTGCCAGACCTTCGTCTTTTTATAAAAGCTGAAAGTTCTTCTATGTGTGTCCCTAGTACAGGTAAGAATGATCCCCAAACATGAAGCTGAGGCAGCGGTGGCTTTGGCAGATAACAGGCAACAAAGGTGTGTAAAATTCCATCTCAAATTCGTCATGAAATAAAACTTAATTTTTTTATATTTGATTCATAACTATATCAAAATAGGCTCCCAAAAAATTATATATGAAACTTAGGTTTTATAATATAAAGTAAGTATAATTATAAATTATAATAGTTTAGGGGTGTCCGGCAGAGGGTTGTAACCATACTAACTGTCTGGCAATGAGCAACGCGAGTTTTGATATTATTATAGATCAAATATAAAAAAATCAAGTTTTATTTCATGACGAATTTGAGATGGAATTTTACACACCTTTGTTGCCTGTTATCTGCCAAAGCCACCGCTGCCTCAGCTTCATGTTTGGGGATCATTCTTACCTGTACTAGGGACACACATAGAAGAACTTTCAGCTTTTATAAAAAGACGAAGATCTGGCACTCACGGGCTCTTGGACTATTAGGCAGCGTACGCCAAGATAACTCTCAGTGGCCAGATTTTTGCCGACTTAATTGACATGTATCATTACGATCAATACGATGATCATATACGATGTATGTATTATGATCAATTGTAGCCTATATGTTATTCCGATGTATAAACTATATTACTGTAAAGTTTCATCCAAACCCGTCCAGTAGTTTTTTTGTGAAAGAGTAACAAACATCCATACTCACAATCTTTCGCATTTATAATATTAGTAGGATTGATATTATCAAAATACGTCAAGGCAATGTTTACCTCCTTAAGTACATAACAAATTGTCTCCGACTGTCAATTAATATTGTATATAAATTATCAGGATCTGTTATCATTCCTTAATTATGAGTCATAAGTAAAACTATTTTTACCACAGTTAAATAATAGCTATTCGTATAATTCTAAAATATTTTCTTTATTCATGATAGTATTGTTAGGATATATAATAAAAACAACAAAAATACTATGAGATGTGCAATTTTTATTGATTGCGTCGCGCTTTAAACATGTATAGTATTTACTATTACAAAATCGAAGTTTACTATTCATTTAGAGTATGAGATTTCTTGAACTTTCTTGTAATGACATTAATCTAAAACTGCAAGTGATTAAGGGCGTCAAATAACTAAGCTAAGTTTTTGAGAAAATGTTTAATGAAATATTATTTTTTTTATAGAAGCCTACCAAAGTGACTCTACTCTGTCTGATGGAAAGCATCCAAGAGCGGTGGTCGCCATACTCACTGCGAATGTAGACAATGCAATATGGCGACCAACGCTATGGCGGCCTATCAATGTGAACGCAATATAACTATGTAACATTTTTTTTTGTTTTTAAATAGGCTAACAAGGCGTGATCCGTTCACAGGATTTCATCTTTTAATACACACATAAAACAGTATATCCGATATTGATAGTATCAAAAGTTAACTAAAAATTGTAGACCCCATTTTAAGCTGGCATATTGCGTAATTTTTGACCTTTCTTTAGGACACTTGACATATTACTGTAATGTAAAGGCTTTGCATATATTTTAACATCAGGATTTTATAGACTTCAAAAATTTATTTTACTACCTATGTTGCAAGTCGATTTAACTTAGCTAGAGGTTTAAGATAAGTATAGCGCGAGGGACGCAAGGATGTCGTCTTTGAATACGTTTAGTTTTTAGTAATAAGACTAGTTAGTACGAGAACATAAAACTGCAGAGACTTTTGGTTTTTTTTTTGTTTAAATTCAGTAATCTCAGGAACGTTTTACTTATCTTTTTAATTATTTTTGTAAAACAGAAGATTTATTGAGGAAAATTATGATTTATTAAACATTACACTATGATCCTTAGGAATGAAGAACTGATTATAAACGCAAGCGAAACGCCATAGGACTGCTGGTAGAATATAAATCCTGAAGTGACTTTGTAATAAATCTATTTAACACACTTATTAGTTTAGTACGTATGTATCTATTTAACGGTATCTTTGAACTTGATTTCTACCTACACTCAATTGTTAGACTAGATGAATTATTTAATCATTGAAAATACATTTAACAGAATGTTTTTCTTCATTCATTAATCTAAATTAAGTCTGCTTCGACATAAAAGAGTGACGTATATAGCCACAAAAAATTTTTTTGTGCAAAGAGACTAGTACCATGTCACGGATGAATAACGGTTCATCGTTGGTCTGCGCAAACTCCAATTGAAAGTGTTCGCAACGGTACTTCCGATTGTAACAAAACTAATGGCCGTCATGGAGCATAGAATGGACAATATACTACACCAATAAATGCATCTGCTTGTGACCTATTATAATTTAAATGTTTTTTACTTCATTGGCAACAAATATATGATTAATCTTACTACACATACGACGACGTTAAAGGATTGACATTCACTAAAAATATACTAATCTGACGTCTATCCATATTTCAATAAGAATTTAAACAGCTTTCTTCCAATTTTTTTTTAATGTTTAACATTTTATTACGCGTAGTCCAACTGCGTACTTCACCTGGGAGGACCATAGACAATTATTTTTGTCACGAGGAACCCCAAAATGATTGATTGATTGATTTATTTTAAATATTTAGTTATTCAGCAACATTTGTCACGATTTTTTTTTCAAGGGATGACTATTATCCTTTCCTTGTATCTTTTTAATATCAGATAAAGAAAATAGAGAACTTTACTAAAACAAAATTAAAGTGTTATTTTCCTTTGTAACGAGAATTAAGCGCTTTAGCTTCTCGGTATTTAATAAATTAGGAGGTTCGTGTTTATGGACTTAAATTTCTACACGTAATCCTCAAGTAATTGCTAGACGTTTCATTAATTATGTTGAAGTCTTAATTTTAAATGTTGATAATAACCACAAAATACCTGATAAAGGTTCTATTTATATTCGTCGTGTAACTTTTATATGATTACAATTTTGACTATTTTAAAATGTATTCGAATTTTTTATTGTTTTTGATTAGACTCAGTTGCTAACGGATACCATATATTTTCAATGACGTAACACAAATGATCCTAATGATTTTTGCTAATTATTATTGCTATTAACATTCGTATATCAATTAGAATTGTCATATTAACCAGCAGTGACAAAGCATATAAGAGCAAAATCTAATTTTAACCTTGAAATTACAAGTCTAAAATAAGTTTTTGTAATCAGGACGTTCTTTGAAACGAACATTACAGCAAAGAGACTGCATTCCACAGACACCGCATGACA
Source organism: Hypercompe scribonia (assembly GCA_949316085.1). Lineage (NCBI taxonomy): Eukaryota > Metazoa > Arthropoda > Insecta > Lepidoptera > Erebidae > Hypercompe > Hypercompe scribonia. The sequence continues at coordinate 10,095,117 of OX438969.1, read as the reverse complement.
GATTACGGACATTAAAATTATTAAGAAAATTTTGCATATCAATAGAAGCAGTATTGAATACGTAAATGGAGTAATTTTGTTAAACTACCTTTGTATGGTTGATAAAAGTATTTGTTATATATAGACAATTTACTGCAAAGTTTTGTTAAAACTATTACTTTACTAACTATTACTGAGCTCACAAGTTTTTAGGAACTATTGGTTACGAATCCTAACAATTTTTACCAAAGTAGTAACTGTTGTGAAGTTGCGAATTGTTTCTCAACTATAACATCACTGTGCTAGTGTCAATGCATTAAAATGCTTCTGAATGGTAAGTACTTACTTATGCTCATTCTGTAGCTGAAAATGACAGTGATATACGAGATTTAGCAAACAGACTCTGTTAACAAGCCATGCCACTGCTATTCTGAAATATCTAAATGGCGACAAAATAGTTACTAGTTAGATGGTTCTTAATACACACTCCAAAAGTAATCGGAACCCTACAATAAAACTAATTATGGAAATACGTTTATTTGAGACTACTGTACCCACAGAGTTATATAAATTCAATAAGTTTGAAGTTTAAGAGGGTTAAAATGTAGATAAAAATAACTATCTTCTTAGTCAAAAGCCGTGGTCTAAATTAGTTACCTGAAGTTTCCCACTGGTTTTGCTTTAAGTCATACAGTATTTACTACAGATATGACTTTCATTAAAAGTTTTTTTTATTCTGAGCTATCTCCATTGTCCGAGGTTATAAGTAACCATACTATTACCAACTTTAGTACTTTAGTATATTTTAGAGATATGTGAGAGACTAACGTTGTATTTAGTAGTATTCGTAGTTTTAGATCATTAGTGAGTTCCGCAAATGTTCTAAAACTAAATACTGAGTAGTTTTGTTTTATTAGTGTAAATGAACCTAGGCCTACTTAATCCTGTTTTATTTTATTGAAATACGCAACGAATGTAATAAATCACTTAGCGGAATAAATAGACAACACTATTTTAAAGCCAATTAGAAGACATACAATGAACTGTCTGTGCATATAGGTACTTAGCGTGTAAATATTGTTATGTGGACTGTGCTTGAAGCCATTTACATTGTACGGCTTCTTATCGAACGCTGTGGCGACACATATTAATAGTATGTGGTTACATTATACTTAAGTTGTGGCATACGCACGTTATACGTTTCTGTTTTAACGTATTCTATTAGTAAAAACAGGAAGATCATGAAAACTCCGTATGTAAACGCTTATAGAAATATTATATTAGTATGTAAATACATCAATGAGCAATTTTTCACCATCATCTCATCTCATTATCTCAGCCAAAAGACATCCGTTGCTGGACATAGACCTCCCCAAGGTTTTCCACAACAGACGGTCCCATGCCTCCCGCATTCAACGGTTTCCCGCGTCCTCGCGATCGCCACTCCAGAATTTTATGGCCCCATCGGCCATCGTTCCAGTTATTAAATAATTCTCATTTAAACACTTGTTTGTACAACAAATTGGTGAGAAACCGACGTATGGGGGAAGTCTCTAAACCATAAAAAATACATACTAACTTAAATGAACTGCCAAAAAGTGACCAATTATGCAAAAGCATGTATTTCTCTAATTTCCAAAAACAGGTTCTAAGTTATTGCATAAACGGATAAACAGAACCATAGAAACTAGGTCTCTAAAGTCAAAGAGAAATCTTTAACAGACCAGACAGAAAAAAAGTGACAAGTAATTAAATTTTGTTCAAAATTCATAATAGTTACTTCTGATCAAAGGTTAATAGGTCCGATATTTATACTTGATTGATGATACAGACACGACCAAAATTTGGTCAAGGGTCTCCATTCGATTTACATACATTAAAATTTAAAGGCAATATGTCCCTATAACATCGTATTTTGGGACAGGGCTACAATTTCGATCTTAAGGTAGACACTTACACAGGTGTTGAGGCCAAAGTGAAAACCAATTAACTAAAAGCCATGGATTTAAAAAGAACCGAGATTGGCAAAAAGTTATTTTTCGTTAAACTTATGTGGTCTTTAATATGTGAAATCTATAGAGATCACTCTAATATCACATAAGCATAGCTAATCTCTTCTTTAAGTGATAATGGATAATAAATAATTACACACATCTCTTAGTACAATGGTAGAAATACATTAAATTCACTTTGTCTAGTACGATTAACAATAAATACGAATTGCTAAAAATGAGTCGTTATTATTAACGGTCACTACATCTGACCTTGTTTTGATTTTAGCAATATCCATTACACTATTACTTATAATTAAACACATACTTTCATTTTACTGAAACAGGCTTTCACGATAAACCGAATACCTAGTGAATTGAAAAGCAAATTCGTCTGAAATAGTCACTAAATTTATATACCGTTTCTAAGGGTGTGGCATTAAAAACTTATATATGTGAACTTAAACATTTAAAAAAGTTAACAGTGGTGAAAGTGGAGAATGATATATTTTATAAAAGCAACCCTCGAAACCCTCGAAAATATATGGTTTGGAGTAAAAAAAAGTTAGCGGCTGACGCAAGACACAGATAAATGTCAATGGGAAATCATCCTAAAAATCAAAAACTTATTTTTAGAGAACTCTTACTGTAAAGAAAAAAAGAAAATTTTTTAAACTTAAAAAAGTAAAAAAATACGTTAGATAATCTTTTTTTAACATCTCAAAGTCATCTGTTCCCAAACTTGGCAGAACATGGCAACCGGTCTATATAAATTTTACCCAGACAAAAAAAAAGGGCCGAGTCAAACTGAACAGGCGGACGGATCTACATCTCTGTATTTGTTTCGAGGCAGTGGTCATGGTCTGACACAGATCTACACTTACCCATAAAATAGGTAAGTATAACGAAAAATACCTTTGAGGTATATTTGCTTTGTCCGTGAAGTGTCAATGCTCTTATTAAGACTTAAGCTACCAGGCCATGCCGAGAGACAACAAAACGTTAAGATAAAATGTAGTACAACGAACTGAAGAAAAAAGTGACACATTTGTGGAATGTATATATCAATATAATTGATTATGTTTATCATGTTTGTTTACTTTTTTGGAGCAACTTTAGGGTAAGGAAACCACGTTGTCTTTTAGACGATAACCCCACTTTTATTATCTGTTTGTTGATCCTAAAAATATTGATATTATTAGTAAACAAAATGTCATCACATTTAAACGAAAAAAAAGAAACCTGATTGTTTTGAGGTGTATAAAAAACACTGAGTAAGCTGACTTAGAACAATAGCCTTTCTTGTGGTAAGTTAGCTTTCTCATAAGAAAAAATCTAAGATACATTATTTTTTTAGGCACAATCTTTTAGTATACATGTTTATTTTTAATAGAATAAAATAGAATAAACCTTATTGTACACCAGTTAATGTGTATATTATAGCTTTATATTCTGAAATTAATGTTCACCTGCGTTTGTTAGTGATGGTTGTGGTGACGAATCTATAATTTGAAATTATTATGTAGGTATATGGTAACAAAGGTAGGTGTGAATAGTGTTTGGGCCTGCCCAAACACTATTCACACGGTCATTTCATATTAAAGGTAAACAACCACACTATCATATTCTCTGAGAAATCTTTTACGGTACAGGCTGTTAGATTATGGAACACCTATCGATATTCGCTAGACGTGCCCAAACACTGACAACATTTGAAAATATGGTCAAAGATAACTACTTAGGTTCATAAGTACTCTTTGCTCACAATAGCTGTTCATGGCTAAATAATTTCGTTGTTATTAATATATCTTGTATTTATTTATATATTTGTTTATATTGTTTTATATGTGTTTTTAAAGGAAGTAATTGATCTTTAATTTTGGCTTATGTTACTTGTTGGAAATTATAAAAAATTAAAGCTTTTCTATGTATTTAACAAACACCTGAAAAATTTAAAGTTTTCAATTTATAAGAGATCATAGACCCCAGAATCCAGGCCCTTACCTAGTCATGAATCACACGGTCCAGTATTTGTAAGATTCTCTTTTTAATCACTTTTACTTTTATATATTACTAGCCGACAAACGTCCACTAACTTATGATTTTATGAAACACAACACAACATAACAATCTGTTTAAACTTTTTAAAAAGACAATATCTGGTGATATCGAACTTTGGAATTCAAGGAAATATATCATTCAAAATATCTATCTAAGTAGTTGTTGTTATTAATTTTATCTATATAATATGCTCTTCATTTGCGTAAAAAGTTATGATAAAGATAGTAAATGCGTTTCACTTCGTTTCCGTGAAATGAAAACGAGATAAATGAAACTGTCGTATCTATGAAAAGTTAGTCATTGTTACTCTTTAACATTTTCCTGCTTCTGTTCTGTGTAATGTGTGTATTACAACACAGTGGAAATCGTTGACGAGCTTAATCCTTGATATCTTCACTGTCATCAGACTCAAGATGTAAAGGGTGCGCAAATAGCGGAGAGTAATCCTAACACTCAGTACGAACAACGAGAGAATTGTTTAATAAACAGACTACAACTGCGAGTCATCTGTGCTTCCGAGATACCTTTGTTTAGCTTTGTCTAATGTAATCTACTGCAGACTATCAACTCTTGATTGGAGTATCCAAACAAAATAATTTTTAATCACATCGGTAACAAATTGACGTTTAATAAAGTAAAATTTGTACACGTTTGACGCCTTTAAAAGAATCAATCAAAACAAACTTTTAGATAGGATTTAGGTATCGTTTGCTAGTGCAAAATTATTGTTACATTATAACAAACGAATGAAGAATAACGATTAAAAACAGGAGAAAGAAAGAGTACTAATATGAGGACTTTTATAAAATTAGACTTTGCAAAACCGTAAAACAAAGAAAACTCAACACCAATAACCGAAATTATTTAATAGCGTTTGGACTCACTGTTCGACTCGGTCAACAAGATTCTTAAAATACTTTGTAAATCAGATGATGATGAGATGTGAAAATGCTTTAAAATGAAATTCGTGAGTATGAGTGAATCACTTAAGTATGCAACAAAAATCGATAATAGGTATATCGATTGTATAAACCTTACGAAAATTAAATTACACTGTTTTTCTGGTTCATCTACTTTTGGTAACTTTATGGTTGTTTGTTCAAATTTTATAGCTGGACGTTTCTTGTCGTCTCTGTGTAGAACATTGATTTCAGTAAACATTACATGTGGCCTATATTTTATTCACTTACTTCGTGAATAACGATATGTCGCTTACCTATTTACTCGGTTAGTTCGGGTGAATGATATGAATATTCATGACAATACGGCAATAAAGCAAACGTACTTTATTCTAGAGGAGAGGCGAAGCCAGGCTGCCGATGGTCGGGGTGCGGGCGGTGCTACCATGCTGAAATTTCAACAATTTTGAAATTCATTGCAAAACTACACATGAGGCGAACCACTCACTGCATTCTAGATTATTTCGATTGAGGTTTAATTCTTTACACCCTTCTAAACCATGTAATACAGGTAATAGGTGAATAAATATGGGTAACGAAAAAAACAATCACATATTCTAATTATGTTAAGTGTATGCATCCTGCATTTCGATCAGCTTAACTGCATTTATATTGTGAGGAAAGTTAAATTTTTCTTAGAAATGAACAATAAACATTACCTACATAAAGGGAACAGCTATAACTCAGCTAATGGAAATGTATTTCAGTAAACATATCAGTCTAACACGTGAGTAATGAGCTTGCCATACCATTCTGATAAGGACTCATGTGAGAGACTCGACAAAAGATTGTGACCTAAACAAATACAATTGTGTAATAAAGAAACATTGACACATACAATATTCAGCTACTCGGAAAAACGTGTATTAATAACTCCTGTATATGTTAATGATATTTTCCTTAAAGATTTTCATGACATGAGTAAAATAAAACTGTGATGCCGAACACCAGCACAATAGACCTGTAGTGTGCGGTATGTACAAACACACAGTCTTATCTTGACAGGTTTACTTACTTCAGTGTGTAATGTGATAAATATGTTTTTAAGAAACAGGTTGTTCTATTATCAAAACTGAACTGATATATTGTTCATTATAATTATCTTGTGATCTATACAAGGTCGAGTAATTAACAATGAATGACAGATAGGGGATGCTAGCGAGTGGTAAAGTTTTATGATAGTTGCGATCGAGTACTCACTCGATCTCGGCATTCCAAACATCGGAGTCCTCCTCTTCAATTTGCATATTAACAATTTAATAGATACACACTAGATTTCCGTTTAACTTGTCGCCCGAAAGACGATATATGTACCTGAAAATAGTTAAGTCTTCGGCTTTATACATCATTCGTCTTTAAATGTATTATATTAATCGTAAATAACCCTCAAATTTTATGTGTATAGCATGATTATATTTCGTTTTAACGTCGTTTATACAGTCTCTTTGTTAGAGTTAATGTTTAATAGAGCACCCAATTATTACAATAGTTGAAACAATAATTACAATGATGTCATCCGTGTGTACATTTATAAGCACACGGCTACTAAAATAAGTTTAATTCGGATGGCCAGCGTTTTAACGGTCACCTTGTTCATTTGGTTGACAATTATCCTGAATATAACAATGTGTATAATGGGATAGGCACACGATTCTGTTTTACTGAACACTCATATTTTTTTTAAATTCATAATATAACAAAAATTCCTTTTTAAACTACCACATTCACAGAACATCCTGAACAATGAAAAATTGAATTGGGTAAATTAATCATAATTTTCAATGGAGGTGATTCAAAAATGCTGATATTGTAAAATGACAGCACAATTTGTATAGCCTCTGACAACTTAACACGGATAAATCAAAATTAAAGAGTCATTCCATATGACACATGGTTTGACGTTGGCAATTTATGTTAATAATTTTTGTTATCGAACGATAAAAACATTCCGCACTAAGAATTAAGGAACGTGAATCAATAAGGTTAACTAACATTTTGTACATACCTATTGAAATACGACAGAAAATTCATTTAGAATGAAAATCCTGTATACTTTGATCACTGTTCTTCTTAGTCACTTCACTAATAAAATCCACAATTAATATCAATATTGTAGCAACCAACCATCGTAACCGACTGCCAAAATTATATATCTAAAGAACTAAACACTTATCTTGGAGACATTAACTAATAAGGAACGACGATAATAAGTTATTGATTAATTGCCACGATACAACGATAGCATTTTTCATTTATATATATTAGGTGAAAGATTTTTCCAAATGAAATTCACGTGATTTACTATTTACTTACGTGAATATAAATATATCTATAGTACCTTATTTCGGTAAAAAAAATAATTAAAATCGGTCCGCAATTGACGGTGTAATCGGTGAACGAAAAAAAAATTACAAACAGTGGCACATGGAACCTCTTGCTTTTTCGAAGTTAGTTAAAAATGTATATAGCAGGCATATATAGCAAATTAGCAGGCACAACGTAACCTTCGGGATTTTTTGTCACTTAAATACATTTAATAATAATATAGCTGTACAACAACAAACAGAATCTTTCTTTCTGTTTGTTGTTCGATGAAACAATATTAAAAATTCTTGTAATGAAATGATATGGAACAAATGATATCAGGATATGTTATACTTCTAATGGATAGAAACCATTAACGGTACTTCAATGAAACACCTAATTTACGACCAAACCAAAGACCTTGTCAAAAAACGATGTCTGTTGCCGGGTAAATTCCAAAAATAGCGTGCGTATAAGCTACAGCAATTCCGTTTGACTGTTTCGTAATTAAAGAAAAAGGGGCGGTTTTCTATTCTGATTATTATTAATTTTTAAAAAATCCGAGTCCAGTGAAAAATGTCCAATCGCTGATAGCAAGTGTTTGAAAGCTTTTTTCCTACATTCGAAGGATATCAATGCCTTTTGAGAATAATTCGCTTCTTCTTCCCTACTGTCTCATCACGACAATACTATGATCTCGACTTAATGATGATATAATGATATGTTCTTTAGAAAAATACTCTTTGGTGCATTCATACCTGTGTTGTCAAATATAATTCACACATAAGTAGAAGTTTGTTACTTTGAACCCCTGAGACTGACAGAAAACTAATGCCCTGATCTTGCTACTATATATACATAAGAAGTATAATAAACCTTACTCTAAAACGGGATGTACTCGACAATGGCTAACAATGTAATGCATTACATTATAAAGGCGCTAAACGATTCGGTTCGGTTCGTATTTTCATATTATGTAATACAGATATCACGTCCTTAAGAAATCCTATGAAGACAAGTATATTAAGCTTACCATGTAAATAAGCCTTCATGTAATATTTTTTTAAAATTTAAATCTTTGCTATTCCCGTAAACTGCCAAAAGGCTTACTTACACAATTGGTTCCTACGTTTAAACACATTCTATGCATGTGGCTACATTTTCTTTATAATCAATTATCGTATTTTTCTAGTATCTATCTGGAAGGATGTCCACGCTTTACTTCTTGTCGTCGCACTATGTACATACATTTTATACGTGAAAGGACCTTCGTTCAATGTACTTTTAAATATTCATCACCTTATCATCAGGTTCTTTGTACACTTTGGAAACGAAGACCAATCTAAATGTTAAAGCAGCCTTAAGTGAATTTTCTTTATGTCATTTGTCATGTCATGCCTTTCAGGTATAGACAATAAAACTAGTTAGTGTGTGAAATATAGAATAGTAAAATAGACAGTTCTTAAATCAAATCGAAGAATAGATAATTAATAAACAAAAATATAGTTTATGGTATGAATGTTTAATTACAGAACGGTCTAATCCAGACTTTACAGTGGGATGCAGATCTGTAAAGCATCATCTGAAGGAGTACCCAGCTGGCGCCGCGCCGCCGCCAATCTTTCAATTACAGACACTTCATGATACAGTGCATGAACGCTTCAATTATGGAATCCTCAACAATAATAATACTAATAAACGCTCGATCATTTTGACTAACCATTCGCGAACTTACATCACTTCTTTATGTATATCCATTAACAGACTGACACATAAGCTGACCAATTTCTAACTAAAATTTTACTTTGGTTACTAAAAACCGTAATAAACCACGAATACCATATAAAATGATGTGTATTAGTAAAATTAGGACTAAGATAACAAATTAAGAGGAGGTAATGAAGAAGAAGATGTGAATTTAACATGCTTTTACAGAAATCATTATTTTAACAACAGCCCTTAATAGTCCACTTTTAGACATAGGTCTCTCCTTAGAAAGGAAGTTGTGACCTAACTATACCACACTGGCCAGCCAAGCTGGTATAAGGTGTGTTTCATGTTTTCCTTATCTCTGCAGTAATATTGTCTTGTTTATTTTGCACCCATAGTCGCCTCTTACAACACTCATAAAATGAACAGGGGTGGTGACACTCTGTATTTTTAACCTGACACCACACAGAATAATAGTCATTGATGGTTTTAAAAGGTTTTCTTCACAGCAGTTGATAGTGTACAAGTGAAACCACGCAAGCTTTTAGAGTTTGCAATATCTTGAAAAGAGGTGTGCACATTTGGCACTCACGCCCTGGTAACTACACTAGGGCATAATGTAAAATAGAAGAGATTTTAATATTTTAAGCCGATTGTTATAATTTATAGCAAAAAAAGCCAAATTTAATTGTTACACGTTTTGTACGAGACTTCCTTTGCTATATTTATATCCCACCCACATTTCAGACGAATTAACATTTCGTTTCGCTGATATCACAAAATATTTGTGTAGACAGCTCGTAAAAACACAACAGATGTCAGAATTAGAGGACTTGTTGTTAGTATAACAAACTGATAGTATGCTCTTCATTTGAAATGGTCAAACAAAAGTTGGGTGATGGAACAAACAAATGGCGCAAACTGGACTTTTATCTCATTATGACACAATCTGTCTGTTATCAATGTAAGTTACTGCGCAGTAAAACGTTTACTAACAGACTTACACGTCTATTAGATTTGTTTTTAGAAGTTGAGAAGAGGGTGGGTGTGATACATGAACATAAGTTGTTGAGATGAATTTTAGCATAACTATTTGAAAGTGCTATATGAATAAGCAGTCGTGCAGTTAAATTACATTAACGTATTTACGTAATCAATTCTAAAACAAATATGATCAAAATCGACTTGTTTTTTTTAGGGTTCCGTAACAACCGAATGTCCTTCATTTCATTGTGAAATAGGTTTGCCTACCGCAATCAATATTCTCCGAATCGACTGCATCGATTAAGTTTGGTACACATTAGTTTATTTAACCCATACATAGGTAGTTCAAATCAACCTGTCGCCGTCCACTGCTGAACGAGGGTCTCCCCCAAGGAGCGCCAACCATCCTGGTCTTGGGCAGTTCGTATTCATCCACTGCCAGCCACCTTCTTAAAGTCGTCGGTCATCGAGCCGGAGGACGCCCTACACTATATTTATCCAATTGTGGTCTCCACTCTAGCACACTTTGGCCCACTTCCACTTTAGCGTACTGATTTTCCGTACGATGTCAGTTATTCCCGTTCTCTGTCGAATAACCTCGTTAAGAATTTTATCAGTAATAGATACGTACAGCATCGCAGGCTCCATCGCACGCTGAACTACTTTAAACTTGTGGACCAGTCCAATGGTGAGTGTCCAAGTGTCGGCTCCGTATGTCATTACAGGTCTTTGGTCTTTAATGATTGTGGAATCGGTGTCTCGAAGATGTGACGCAGCTTCCCGTATGCTGCACAGCCCCAGATGAATCGTCCTATCTGCCTCCCGATCGAGCTTGCGAAGGTATTAGCTGGTTCTATCTCAAATATCTTTTTTATAACTATGAGATTAAATTCTTGAATTGAGAATAAACTTACATTTGCCTTTAGAATGTATAGGGGAACATGCTGTTATTTACTTAGAGTAAAGATGAGACGGTTCGATAATAATAGGAACTTGAATGAGTTCTCGTTGTTTTATTCGCTTAAACAAAAATTAAAATTAAAGGCTTACAATAACTTCACCCAAAATATTGTACATCATTTAAGAATACCTTCACTCATCTTTCTGGCAGTAATCGAATCCCCTGTCAAAAAAACAATTCATCTTTTGACGCGATCCATAAATCGACCCATTTTTCGGTTATTTATTTTTTTTGTTTCTTCGAAAGACTGTAAGTTCGTTCAAACCACGCACCCTCGACCGAAACAAGTAGTTATCAGATAGTAGAAGTAAACAAGTATAGTAGACAAGTAGGCTTTGTCCGATGAATACGGTGGATGGGCTAGAATTTTCCAATGAAGCGTTTCTAGGTATGTTTTGACTGGTTTTGCCACATGTGGCAATGCTTATTTAGTGGCCGCTTTTCTTTCAGAGTTCGACTCAAACGCATCAACTGAAGTCGATAGCGAGCTCCCGTGATAGTTTCATTAGGTTTAAACAGCTCATAATAAATTATACCCTGCTGATCCCACCAAATGCAGAGTACAAGCTTATTGATGCGTGACTGCGTACACCCCACGAATTTTTACGCTTTGGATTGTCGTAGCAAATGCACTTTTATCTCCAGTGATAATATGGTGCAGAAAATCTTTTCTTTTCTGCCGTTGAAGCAGCAATTCGCACATAAGAAAACATCGTTCAACGTCTCTCGGTTTCAACTCATACGGCACCAAATGTCCTTGCGTTGGGATCATTCCTAACGTTTTTAAAAGTTTTGAAACTGTTGAAGCATCTACTTGCAATGTTTTACCTAGCTCTACTAGCGTTTGACATAGATCTTGGTCAAGCAATGCTTCCAATGCTTCGTCTTCAAATTTTCTTGGTGCTCCAAAATGTTCTTTATCTTCAAGGTCAAAGTTATTATTTTAAGGCGTCTAAACCAGTCTCTGTACGTTGTATACGACAAAGCATTATCACTATATAGTTCAACAAGAATTGTGTGTGTTTCAGCTGCAGATTTCGTTTGAATAAAGTAGCGCAATAAATTTCCACCCGAAAACGTTTTATTTGGCACAAAAATAGGCATTTACACATTAGGTAAATAAACACGTGGTTGATACTGTGATAAACTATATCTACTAGAATTTGAGGATACATATAGTACTACTTAGATGACGGATAACCGTACGAAATTCCATGAACAGAGTGCCGCTACGCCATCTATTAAGAAACAGCGAGAACTTGTTTAAGGTCCTAATAGACACTAATATGAGTTCAAAAAGAAATAACATTTCCAAAGTTATTAGCTATTAAACCATAAAAATGAAGAGAAGATATGAAAAATTGAATGCAAAGGGAAAACGAAAGTAAAAACATCAATAAGTCAGTCGCAATTGTTGATAAAAGTTATCCATTTATCTTTAGCAAAGGTTTGCCCGTAGCAGGAAATAAATATTTTAACACACTTATTCGTCTGTTACTTACTTCTACGCTTAGTGGGAAGAATATTTACTTTTTAAATTTAATAAACATCAATTATGATAAACAACGGTGTCGCTATCATAGTTCCTTGCTTGAGAATCTCTTTCGCTTTTTCTTTAACAAAGAGAATACTAACGAAATAAGTTTTCTTATAGTCATTGCATAAGGTTGCATTCACGTATTGACTTAGGAAGCAAACTACGCAGGACAACAGCACTGTAAAGAGAAGGAAAATTTAAACTCTATACGTCTAGCCAGCGGGTCAATACCTCTTTTCTAAGATGAGAGTTAAGTCCAGCAATCGACTAATAAATAAATAATAATAAATGATTCATACATTGCTTAAAAGTGTTTTGTTGTAATGTGTTTATTTCAATGTGAATTTATTTCTACAATTACCAATTTGCATTAGTTTAATTGATATATTTCAGTCATTTTAATGACAACGTTTATAAACATTCTAATTAAAGTCTAGCTTATTAGCATGACGAATTATATTTCTGTTCGCCAAATATATGAGAATGTATCAACAAAAAAAATATTAGGTAAGTACCGAAACCTGCAGTATTTACAAAGACATTAGTTACAATGACCGAAAATTAACGATTAACGAAAATTAAGACTGCTTAGAGTGGCTCAATCATAATAATACTATTAATTTTATAATAAAAACTTGAACTCGTCCTAATTCAAATCCATCTTGTTTATATTTTGTATATTTTTAATCAACTCTAAAGTCGCGAAAGGAGGAGGTTCTCAATTGAGTTGAATTTTTTAAATTGTTTGTTAGGTACCTCATAACTCCGTCCTATATAAACCGATTTGATAAATTCTTTTTTGTAACTATTTATCACCTGTAATTTATTTTGATAGGGATAGACAAATAATGAAGATTACCGACTAATATATATAGCCCAGCGATGTACAAACTACGACCCGCGGGCCGTATGTGGCCCTCTGTTGATAATTATACAGCCTACTTACGAATTTAAAAAAAGCTTCGAAAAAGTACAAAAGTAAATAAAAATAGGTGACGTTCTATAATTAATACCAAGAAATGAACGTAGTTTTATTAGATCATATACCACGACCTATACGCCCTTGAAAATATGATTAAAGTTGTAGTGTCTAAACTTTATAAAATCTCAACTATCGGCAATTTAATTAAATAATTTCTAGAGGATGAGGAAAATTAATATAGTGATAGCCAATCTTACCCTAAAGAAAGGCAGTCAAGATTTGGGTTAACACTAGAATGATTTTTTAATTTGATTATAGAAATCCAAATATTGCTGACGATAAAGAAACAGGACATCTCCAAACTCCATTACCCTCATCGGCTGTAGGACTTATTGTCTACAAAAAAAATGGAGATTAAATAAAACTCATGTCACTTTTGCTTATGTTGAAAAAACGGATTTCTTAATTATAAGCTTTTCAAGACTGATATGTATTTATTTATTGAGTTGACTTCCGAAAGTTAGTTCAGGAATAATTCCCAAGAATCCATTGAATTCAATGCTGGAATTGATAGACTTGCAAAATAATGGTAACTTAGAAAGTGTGATTTACTCGACTTTATGAAAAGTAGTATATAATCCTCCAGCAATCTGATAAACTAGTGTACGTTGCAAGAATATATAATATTAAATCTGCTGATCATAACTAGTATAACATTGTCTATTATGCAAGTAATTATTTAAATAAAGCTCCACAATTTAAAGATTTTTTAAATTAAAGACACAGGTAGCCCAGAGAAAAAATTTAATGGAGAATACATACAACACCCTTTGAGTTTATATTGAGATGTAAATAAGAAAAGGGAAAATAGATCTGTATCTAACAAACGAACGAGTGTGAAATCGATTTGTACGCGATAATAAGGCGACAAAGGCAAGTTGTGCGTCGCGACCAGCGCGTGACAGTACACCGCGCAAACAATATGATACGGCCTCGTGCACCTCGCCTGGTCACGACTACTAGGTACTCCCACAAACACTCCTCTATCCAAAACTTATCTAGTTGTCATAACAGATATTAAATCAATAAAAATTCATTTTCAATGCACAACATAAGGCAGTCGAAACTTTGGAATGACGTTACAAAATGTATTTAATAGATTATACCTTCATTATATATCCAACGCCCACTTCAATGTAGTGTACTAATAATAATAATATTTTATGTGATATCAATACCAAGCCATTTATAGAATATTTGAAAGGTGCTATGCACAAACTGGTTAAATTAATAATGCCAAATACCATAACTGGCCAAGTTCATTTGTATTCCTAATATATTGTGTTGATAAAATTATAAACATAAATCATTTTCGACAGTTTAATATCAATACTTAGGGCAGTTTTTGGATAAATCGTTTCTACGCTGTCCCATCGAATCAATCAACCGCCCCGTATTTACAATGCTCTATAGCTTAAATTAATAATTGTAATGACTACTTTCGATTTAATATTTTGAAAATTAATCTGGTAACGTAGTCTGACCAATTGCTTGAACTTAAGTACTCATTTAATTAACGGATCTCACAATACAATCATAACATAAGTAGAAAAAGTCCATCGTAAGGTAAATCGAGCGCCATTTTAAAGAGCATAGCGCCAAGGTACTTTGCGAGTAATTTTGAATAGACAGCACAAAAGAAAACAATGACGAGGTGATCCACCCTCCACTCTTGGCCCACACTTAATATGTAGTGTCTTGTCGTCGTTTAAACTGTTTAAATCGGTCAAGGACGGCTTGTGCATTACAGGACACAGCACTGCAAAGCTACTTATTCCAACAAATATGCGAGACTGACACAAATGAGTTAGCCTATGAAATTGAATCGATGCTACAGGGTGGGCCAAGAATTCGTTAACATTTGAATCAACATTCCGCGCAAACAAATACCGCGCGGGGCCAAGGGAAGGCTCTGATCACTAGCTCATTTCTCGAAAATGTTGTAGCAATTGGTCGCTTCACGGGGACGGAGCGTACTTAGTGCATGAAACAGTTTTATTTAAACAAAAGTTCGCTTACTGTGAGACACTTATTTCGTGTTGAATACGATTTACACGCCTTAAATCAGTGTCCGAGTGCTCCTCTAATAAATAAGTGGGTAAAGAAGTTCGAAGAAACGGGATCTACGCTAAATGTAAAACAAACTGGAGGCCCACAAACTTCTCGGACCGAAGAGAACGTGCAGCAAGTTTCCGCTTCTGTTCATTAACCCGGGTTATCCCGCATATCATTAACCCGTATTTTAATTTTTTTTTTGAAATTACTTCCATATGAGATCCAGATAGTGCAGGAACTAAAATCTAATGATTTAAATTTGCGCAAGTCGTATGCCGAAACAATGTTAGAACGATTCAGTAATTTTGACAACATCTTATTTTCTGACGAAACTCATTTTCACCTAAACACGGACATATAAACAAACAGAATTGTAAATATTGAAGCAGTAAAAATTCTTAAGCTAAACATGAAGGCCACTTCATTCTCCCAAGGTATGTATGGCATGTGTTACAATTTCAGCAAAAGGGCCGTTCAGTTACTATTAATTCTGCTGATTACATGAAAATGTTAAAAAAGAAAAAAGGGGGTACTTGGGACCGATGTTACTAGAATTTGCGGGCTACAATCGTAACACATGGTTTCAACAAGCTGGAGTTACAAATTCAATGAGTCCCTCGCGGTGGCTAGACTTGTTTCTGACTTCCAGACGAGGCGACATTCCATGGCCACCTAGAAGTACAGATCTATCCTCAGCAGACTTCTTTTTATGGGGTTATTTGAAGAATCGTGTCTACATCAATAAACCAAATACATTATGTCAACTAAAAGACAAATATCAGCGAAGAGATGTCGGCGATCTCGCGGTCTCTTTGCCAATGAGTATTCGAAAATTTTAGTGCTCGTTCAGAAGAGTGCCAACGTCGTGGTCATTTAGACGGTGTAATTAATTAAATAAATAAATAATTTTTATAATGTATCAAATGTTTTTTTAAACAATTTTTTAAAAGTTAACTAATTCGTGGCCCACCCTATACTACTGTTCAGACTGCAAGCTTTTGAGTTTACTCATACACATATGTATATGCATTAGAGTACGCCTGTTTACTCTGCTGTAATTAAAACACTGTTTTCTGCGCATTTAAGGAATTTTAAAAGCAAATTCTGTAATAAAATATTGTTGTTCTTAAAATCTGTATACAGTTACTCAATTGCCATTCCTATATTCGAAATTAAATACGATTTATAAAGCATTATATAAAAGGGTGTGTGTGTTTGTTTTCATAGTTTTGAACGTCATAAACATTTTAACTCAATAGAGACACATAACACGATAAGTACGACACCAACACTACTACTACAAAATTGGACTTAGACGACGTAATTTTGACTTTAGAGCATGATGAAGGCGAAGCATAAGCTTTTTAATTAAATTACACAGTAGTAAACAGGCGAAAAAGAGCCGGGAAGGTCATTTCAGTGTCTGGCTGAAGGCTGAAGGAAGGCTGTTCAAGTGGAGATAAGGAGCCAGTAGGTGGAGGCAGTGTACACACCGCGATAGTAATGTTGTTTAAGACAAATATTTGCGTGGCACGCCTACCACTGCCTCTCACGGCTCAACGTGCTCACACACATGTTCTTAATGGAACTTGTGGTCGATTTTTTCACATTTAAAATGTGTGTGTGTTATAAGAAAAATTGCAGCTGTAACGAAAGTGCAACAATATTTCAGTTTTACTTAATACTGATATCGATCACAGAGTGATCTGTTATAAACTTTGTACGGTTCATTAAGTTCATTAAGACCCGGTGGTCTGGAAATTCAAAAAAAATCGTTTTTTTTTCGATATTTTGAAAGTATAGTATCTTAAGAATATGCGGTGCAATTTTCATGTGGAAATGCCCAATATTATAGCTTCTACAGCACAATTACCAGGTAGAGAGCGGTCCGTGCGCTCCTTGTGGGTCTAGCACTCGGAGCGCTCCTGGTGCCCCGACCCTTCCCCGAAAATATAAACCCGTTTATAGACGTACAACAAATATTAAACCCATTTATGAAGAATTGACAGTCGAAAATTTATTGGAAAGGTGTATTGGCAGTAATACGCAGAACAACAACGAAAGTTTCAACGCTTGTGTAGTGCACCTTGCGCCGAAACATCTGTTTGCCGGCAAAAAAATCGTCGATATTGGCACGTATATTTCCGCTTGTATATTCAACGAAGTATTTACATCATTATTAAGAATAATGGAGACCACGGGCATCACAATCGGGCCACAAGTGGAGCAACTCGCGCGAAACCGAGACGAGCGGCGAGTATCGAACGCCAACCGTAGGAGGCAACCGACAACTCTAAAGAGGCTCGTACAGCTCTACAAAATGAAAGGAGTGAGCTAATCGAGGAAAACGAACGTTCCGAAGGGATCTTATATTTTGCCGGAATCGCGGATTAACTGTAAGTATTCAAAATTTACTTAATTTTTGAAAATATCTGTACCTCAAACTTTAAACTCATCTCGAAACGACTTTTTTCGGCACGGCGGGGATGAAAACAAAAAAACTATTCAACTGAATCACTTGAAATTTGGATATATTGTTCACAGTATGTATCGCTATCGTCGCAACTAGAATCATAATTTTATTTAAATAATTTCCTATTGTTTAAACTAAAAAACTAGTGACAAAAACCGATTTTACGAACATTTTTTTCAAAAAGGCGACATTTTGTCAATTTTTAATTTATAGATTTGTTCTAGTGCCGACCATAACTGCACTCTTTCTGATTGAGAATATTCTTGAATTTTGAATTTCAGATGAGTAGAAGTCTCGAAATCATCGACGCAGTCCGGATACGACTTTTTGAGAGTGTCATCTTCAGCGGCATTTTTATAATAATAAATATTGTTTTAAAAGTAAAAAAAAAAATTCTTGTATGTTCAATAAACGTACTAATAAACTCGAAAAGTTGAAACATCGTTTTTTTTTAATTTTTAATGGCAAAAAAAAATCGTAAAAATATGTGAAATTTTCGTGCTCTAGACCACCGGGTTCCCTTAAGTTAAATTCAAAGGTATCAACAATACCGCTAGTGTCCCTAAGGTGCAGTCTACAATGGAGGGTAAGAAAATCTGTTCGTGGTTCAGACTAAACAATGACACAAATAACACGAGTCCTTCATTTACTGTCAATCAAGGGGACTGGGAGATGGTTGCCTTTACAAAAAAGAAAATAATTAGACTATTTCTAAATAAATACGTATTATCTGGGTACTGACATCATTTGGTTTGCCGTTTAAAAATAAACTATAATAAAAATATCAAAACACTAAAAGTAATGAGTTATATTAACATTAACAAGATTGCCTACTATTTCTGCACACATTATATAAAAAGAAATGTGGTCGTGATTGGTGTTTTATGCCAAACGCCCTGTCAAGACAACGCATTTATTATTACGATGAGAAACAAAATGATTAACAACTATTTGTTATTGTATAATATTCAACAACGATATAATTAATTTAAAATTGAACAATATCTTCGTTGACTACGATTGTGGTATTGATAATATCAGCTGATATTATTATCTGTCTGCGATACAGTATCAACTCGGACGGACTATATTACAACAATCTACAACAAAACGACGTGTAACGTTACTATTTTAATGTAATAATAATACAGAGTTACAACAACTCACGATGGACAAATGATACCTGGAACGGGACATATGCTTTAACGTGTATTAACATTAATTTAGTTGCTAGCAATAAGTAGGTCAAAATTTTATAGAGAACACTGCCACCAAATACGAGTGGGCAACCCTAAATAGCAACTTAGTATCATGACAAAATACAAAGCGATTCTAGAAATCTAAGAATGTTTCGATTTTATTTTCGTCTATAAAATAATGGAATAGCGTGCCATAAAAATCGTCCCTCTTCAAATTTATTTACTGTAGTAACGTTTTAATAATGTAGGTATGTTGTTTGTTACAAAATACACAAAATTTAGACACTAAGCATTATAGAAGAGGTCATTATAGAAGAGTGTCAAACAGTAAGCACTTAAAAAAGAATTAAAACTTTTGAGTTTAGGATCTTTGACAATTCTTACAACGCTCCTTTTAATGGAATCGGGAGACCTAAGCTGGCATCTAAATACTCCATCTAGAAATGACAGCAGCACCCCGTACTGTACTGAACTCTGTTGAAATCTACCATTGCCTAAGATACAGTAGAAGAATAAATTCTGTTCTTCTAGATATTTTACGGGATTCGTGTTAATTACGCGCTGTACAAGACAGAAGAGAGATGGTAACGGTATGCCTTTACACTGATATTATAAGTTATTGTAGTATATAACTACTGATATATATTGCCTATTCCCAAGGTCACACTAAGTTAGCGCTACAACGTTCCAGAACTGAGATTTACTGATGCCTGGGCTCGAAAATCCGAACAAACAAAGATGTCAAACAGTCACCCGTTTCACCAGGTTGCCTTGACAGCTTTTTTTTTCTAAATTAAGAGCCTGTCAAAGTGACTCCACTCTGCCTGATGGAAAACATGAATAGAATCCAAGAGTTGTGGTCACCATACTCTCTGCAAATGCAAAAAAAGCAGTATGGTGACACACACTAAGGCAGCCTAGGTAGATTCCCCGCTTGGAGACGTAAAAGGCATGACAGTCATCGTGGCAGTGTAAGGCTCACACAGTTACCACGATAACTGTCACCCCTGCACCAATGGGCCGACAGCTGAGTCTATCCTACACTGTTACTTTATATAATCATAGCAAATGATAATCTAACACATTACAAAGTACGTCCTGTACTTGAGTAGAACGTAAACAAAGAATACTTAAGTAACACGTCAATGAACAATGTCAATACTAGTCGTACATAATAATGAATCCGTGAACAATGACAAATGCGGACTCCCTTTGACTTTGCTTGTAATATTCGCCTCAAATCCTGAACCAGTAGCGTGCATCCTTACAAAGTTAGAAGTAGGTAAGAGCTCTCAGTAAACTCATTGAGAGTGTTTAACTTGAACTTTGAAGTTTCCTGTATACTCGTATACTCGTACCAAACCGTTCGATAAAAACACGTACTATCAGTTGGAAACTGTGTAGAACTTTTTACGTGTAATCAATTTTCATTGCTGGTAATACTTGCGGTACAATATTTATTTAGAATATTTTCAATGCAAGTAAAGTTAAAGTTTTAGAGTTGTCAGCGCGTACGTACGGTACGTACAACCATGTACTACACAATAACTAAATGAATTACACTAACGTTATAAACAAATACTCAACCTTAGCTATTCAATTGATATAAAATTAAAAAGTATCGATTTATTGCAATTTGTACATTGAAATTTGTGTTTCCTAGATTGTTAGATTGTTAGAAGTTAAACGTATATAAAAAATAAAGTAAATATAATTTACAGTTTAGTTCAAAACCACGAAGCCTCTTGTCGTATTTTGGGTTTATAAAGAACATATTAAAAGGACATCAACCACTTTGTATGGGCTCCTGGCCTAGACATGGACATTTTATTAATGAAATAACAAGGTATTTTTTAGTGGCCCATATCCAACAGTAAACATAATTTAATGAAGTTTAGTATCAAATCAGTTATATAATAATATAAGCCAAAACAGAAAAGCTAATAGAAAGTCACACCCATAGTACGAGCGATCGCGCGGATAGCGAATGACAAGCGAAGCAGGCGCAAAACATTGATAGTCATTAGTCAAGTGTTGCTAGAATAGGAAAAAAATTATCTTACAAACTTAGTCATTTTTCTTTATTTTACAATCTGAACATGTATTTGATTATTTACTTAAGTGACATTGACAAGACGAATAATTATATTACTGCCGTTAATCAAACAAAAATCTCATTAAAATCATTTTTAATTAATGTTTTTTTATACTATTGGATTATGGCCATAATTTGTAAATTATTTAAAAATAGCTATTTATAATTTATATTATTTACAAACCGGCTGTCCATGTTCAAGCCAAGATTGGTCGGTATCCTTTAAGATAGAATAAAATGAAGCAATCATGCATTTTTGCTAGCGTGAACTACCGCTACCGTAGTAAAGATTCCGTAGCCAGTTGACGCCACGACGAATTCCTGAAAAAGTTCTCATTGAAAATGCTAAAAGGAAACTCACTGCCAATGAAAAGGTCCTGTAATGCCTTCCCGAAGGCGGTCCTTTAGCGAGCGTTGTCGCGAAGGCCCGGGGCCGGGGGGTAACATGCCCGCGCCGGCCGGTATCGTAGGTGGAGGTGCACGCGCCGGTGACGACATCACTAAATATTTCCAAGTACGAGCACTAACAGCTTCGCACCGTCATCGCACCTCTCCACTATAAACGCGAGCTGCAACATAACAAAAACAACCAAAGCCACATAAATAAAGCAAAGCGATACGTTTAATGCATATTAGGTGGCAAAATTCTAAATTGACATAGTATATATAATGCCTTACTGTAGAACATATAAAGCACGAATTAACTACAAGGACTTTTAATAAATAATGCTTCTGAAAAATTATTAATATATACACAGAGAAAGCACGACTATTGTGATGATTTGTGTGAACTAGTAAATAAAAGACACAAAAATGAACAACAAAAAGGGAATGTCATGCACACATTGTTTACACCATTCATAACACGCGGCTTCTATGTTATTACACAATAGTTGAAAATGTAACTTAGAGCAAAATAAGTAGAGATCATGCGTTGTTTCATTCAGAAATTCCTGATTATATAATTACAACCTTATCGTGATAACACCATTTATGAAATTAAGTATTTCTCTGCAATATACTAACTTTAGTACTTAAGACTCAATACACTTTAAGAACCACTTAATATGGAATACTAAGAATATATTCTCATTAAGTTAAAACACTGTTCAACAATTCCAATGCATACGTTTTTTGTAACGCAAAAACGATATTGTATCGTTCACCGAACTCGTCAAAACAATAAAATATCGCGCCTAAAAATTTTACAAGGGCAATATTTATGCTTGAAAATAACGTAATTCATTAAATTATTATCAGGCGCTTCAACATTTTTTTATTGATTGATATTTTGTATTTTTGTGCTTAAACCTGATTTTATAATATTATTTTTCAAATAAAAAATTTGTTAGTTATGATATATACATATATAGTATATATACATTTAAAGCTATACTTGTCATGCCATGCTAGCTTATTATATCATTGCGAAGTTTACCGTGATATCTCGGTAGATCTAATACATTGATGTAGTTAATTTTGTATAATATAAAAATTATTACTTTATTTAATAATATAACCTTCATCAATTTGTGTGAAATATACATTTATGTTTAACATTCACAAAAGTTCTGACAGGCTGCCAAGTAATACATTTTATCACTACCTAAGTACGTATCAACGCTATCTGTAACCACAGAAGTTAAAAGGGGTTTCTGAAAGCGATACCCGCTGCAGAAAACTTATTTCTACTATAATATTATCATCACTATAATAATTTAAAAAAAGTATAATCGACTCCAATGCTTCTGAATCTCGTATTTTTTATGATTAGGTCCTATACTCGTTTTTCTTAATTTCTTTAAATGTTTCATGTTTTCTATTTCATTAAAGTTTTTAATTTCATTTAAATTTCAATATTCTTGAAAATGATTTTCACCTTTTACCAAATATCGCTTTGACTATTACAAAGCCTATGTTGATAATTCAATAGTTGAGGAGTTATGTTAGTAGGTATCTTCCATGTTGATGTAACCAAATCGTAACCTACGAATATAAATAATTAGCTTTTGCCCGTGGCTCCGACCGCATGTATGTCGCCTATGCGTTATTCTGATGTATAAGCTATATTACAGTCAGGCTTCATCTAAATTCAGTTAGAAGTTTTTCCGTGAAAGAGTAACAAACATCCAAGCATCCATTCTCACAAACTTGCGCATTTATAATATTATAGTGGGATTGGTTACTTTTGGTAGTCATCTCAGGTCAGAGCGCAAATATGTCATTATAAAAATACCGAAACTGGTTATTATCACTATTTGTCGAAAACTTCAGAAAATCATTATTAAGCCCAGGGCAGGACTTGTCTTTTTGTAACAGAACAGAAACTACCCTTTCAAATAAAACAGATGATTTTTTAAAAATGATCCAGCTAACTTTGAGTAAGCAGGTCGTATTCATATTACATGAAAAAAGAACGCAACGCACTTATAATCTTCTATTTTTTCAGTCATTTAAAAATGGCAAATACACCAGTAAATAGTCGATGGAGACCAAAAACGATCGAAATAACGCCTGCAATGAACAATTATAATTCATTACCAAAAGAAAGCAAGAATTGGCTTATTATATATATTTTTAATTAAGACATTACTTATAATGTACCAGTTCAAAATCGGTCAGGATTATAACATTACTATATGTAGAATACCCTATATTAGATAATCAAAATTTGAATTGGACCCTTACCTAGGTTACTGTGAAAAGCTTATAATAAGTGCTAAACCTGACATAAAACTTCAGATGCATTTTAAGCGCTAATAAGAAATGAGGATTATATTTTAACACTTTCATAAAATGTATATTTCGTTCTACTAGTACTTATCACGTTCATTAAATGGTTTCGAGTGATCACCGTCTTCCAGCAAATAGTTTGACATACTAAACAGGTAGATTTACGTTTTAATAACACTTAACATGGTTTTGGCTTGCAGTACTTAGAATGTAACTGTTGTTACTAAAATTTATATCACATAGAGGTATGGAAATAACATACAAAGCGTAGCTTTTAATGAATTTACTATGGTATTGGATTATAGCCAAAGTTCAAAACTGAGATAACGTTTCAGTTAAAATTTAAAAATGATTCGGTAAATTTAGGTCAAAACGCTAAAAATAAAAAGTCCCAAAGAACAACCAAAAGGCAAAGATTTTACCACCTTGTGGTTTTAATCGCTTCGATTCTAATATATCATCTTATCGTAAGCCTTGGCGAAGTGATGTCCGTTGTGAGTTTTCACACAGGAAAAAAAGGAAAAACACTGACATGTCGTTCGTAATGTAGAACTGCTTTAATTTTCTTTTGATTTTTTTTACTCAGTAACTAAGTATTATTATAACTCAAGCCTTTTATAACTGTTTTGAAGAAAAAATATAGGTTTTTTTTAACATAATACGGATAGTAACTATTTATGTACATATATAGAGAATATTAGAAAATCGCTTTTCGTTCTTATGCGCCTAGACATTTTGAACTACGCAACAAAAATGTCGTTTTCACCAACATTTAGTTTATTATTCAAAGAAGGTTTATTATATATAATACACCCATGTTATCTTAACAGAACATATAAATAAGTCAATGTTTCATAAAAACAGAACTAAACGTTTTTTAATCATAATAAACTGACGACTATACAATAGTACATATTTTTGATATATCTCGTAAAGTTTGTATAACGTAAAAATATCTACAAAAAAGTCCGCGATAGCATATGTTTATATCCTACGGATAACTTACAGCAACTATTTTTATGTTTTAGAATTTCATTTGGTTGTAGGTTATACGTACTTTCAAAGTAATTGTGACCAACATATGTTGTGCACTTAATGTAGATAAAAATTGCCATTTACAGCCATTTATCGTTATAACTAATGTCTCAAAAGATTTCAGAGGAGTAAGACGTATGTGAAACTGGGATGAGTCGTTGAGACACAGACAAAACTAGGAATAGTCAAAAAGTATTTAAGATTTCGATAAAAATCTGAAAGTAGACGATTAAAATGTGATCTTACAATTTTTAAAGATTAAATTTGAAAGTTAAAGATTTGAACGAACGGCATCAGCAACTTTTCAGAAACATCCATAAGTCTACAGTTACAACTAGTTCACAAGACTAGCACTCAATTGTACTTGAAAAGATAAACTTCCACGAGAGAAAAAGCGAGACAGTGTACCTTGACCTAATTTAATTTTGTTGGAAAGTGATTCAATCTATGGGTAAATCAATACCTTAACGTACTCTGCAGAAACTGAGCAATAACAGTAGACTTACATGTATAAGGAAATTTTAGTTTCAGTAAACAAGAAATAGCAGTCAATAGCGTTTATTTATCATCATGACTGAATAGAAATCGTCTACTTGTCAATACGGAAAAGTTTCAGTTAAGTAGTTAAGATCCCTTTGAACAATAAAGTTTTGTCGAGAATACGCTGAAACAGACAGACCGATAGCAAGGGGCGAAAGCGAGTATCGATCGTCCCTAACACCCTCCCTCGCGCCACACGTCCCTCGGTCGCCCCAGCTTACCTTACGTAAGTCCAGCTGATCGCACCCACCCTGTATCCTTGGCAACGAGACCTATGCACGCATTTCAGTATGCTATTTAATGCTAACAATACAAAACTGTGATCTAGGATACCAAGAAGGCTTTAACTAGTATCCTCTATGGTTAGCGAATTCTAATTCAAATTAATTAAATACAGTTTATTTATGGTTAGATATAACGTTCATGAATAAAGTATTTTTCGAGCTCCTGTTCCTGCTTATAGCAAAAATTTTAAGTGAACTATGAAAAGATATATGGATACATATTATTTCAGTTCCTTAGAAAATTTCACCAGGTTAAACATAAACACAGAATTAAAACGGCATAAAAGAACTATTTAAACCAATAATTATGTATTGCGAATTTATGACCAGACTAACGTAAACATACGCTTTTAATAGACCATCCTCAGATCCGGGTTTATACGAGAATTTTTCTCAAAGACATAAACAAGTTTTGATCCATTAAAATGTCCATCATGGTCAAACATTAATAAACATGGTAAATATAAAAGAGTACTGTAACAAACTGATGATACATATTTAGAAATAAAACCAAAATTTTAAATATCGGTTTATTCGATGCCGATATTGCCTTCCTAAATTTGTATACGTTATGTGCGTAATAGTTTCTCGGGCTTTATCTAATTACAGAACAGAGGCAATTATATAGCGGACACTGGGAAGTAACAGAAAAATGCAGAATTTAAGGTAAATACCATTTCCATATAGAATAGTAAATTTTATGGAGAGAAATACTTTTACAAGGACTGTAAATTTTAAATTTAACTTTTGTAATATTTTATAATATTTAAGAAAATGATAGAAGATGGCACAGGCTAGTATGATACGCTAAATATTTGACCGGTACCGCTCAATACGTACGTCCTTGATATCGCGACGCGCTTGCTCGCTACAGAATGACAAACTAACATGGAACTCAGCTGTTTGGCAGTTATGCACTTATTAGATAAAAACCACTTATCTCAAATATATGCTTAATTTTGAAGTGTACAACATTGCAAAGACAATTTGATGACAATTTCTTTAACGAATGAGAGAACCCCTATCTGCCGAGCATCAGAAAGCTATGATTATCAGCCCAATGTAGATCCGTTTAAAATATATAATTTAAAGTCTATTTACACAGTATAACTATAAACTGTACAACAATATCTAGTAACCTAATACTGATTAATAGAACTAATTTCAATAGAATAAACCTACACGCGAATAAAGAAAAAACTATAAATGAAACGACACACAACTCAGTCTTGCATCAATACCATCACGATTAATGATGATTCTATGAACCCTACATACTATGTACAACAAAAACAAAGATGAGATTGATGATTTTTTTGAATACGAATAATGAACGAATAGTGCAGGTAAGCGTCTAAGTGTGGTCCATGCATGTATGCAACGAACCGAGGAAGAAGAACAATATTCATGTGAAGCGCTGACGGAAGGTTAAATGGCATAACGCGCACACGGTGTACTCCGAAGGCTGAAAGCGTGCGACTGATCGGGCAGTAGACGAAGCGGGGTGTCAGTGTGGGTGGCGGATTGAGGTGGCGCCCAACACGGGCTCGGCGCGCCCCGCAACAACAAACACCCCTTTCATATAATCACAGGACAATTTCTGTACACCTACAGTGATATATCGAAAGCCTACATTATAAAATATACGTATGTATACGTGTATTGTGGTAATGTATTTATGTACAAGTACGCAGGAGTATCCTAACTTGTGTAACCAATGGAAAATTGAGACATCAGAGTAAAAATTGGTATTATAGGTCTTATGTACATATATGTTTATAAACTCAGAGTAGAAATATATACATACTCAGTAGGTACTTATATGAAATCCCAAAAGAGCAGATACCAGCCCACACATCGCCATTCGTATTTTGATCAAGGCAAGACAAATGATTGTGTGCTGGTTTCAACAGTTTCGGAAATCAAACAAAGATTATCCTATCTCTCGGACACTAACACAAACTTAGGGTAAGCAAAAAACCAGGTAGTATATAAATTATTTATTTATTACTTAAAGAGTGGAGTAAATAAATTATATATATATATATATATCTTTGGAGTCACGTTAACTTTTGCTATTTTAGACATAACTGTCGGTTTTTAGTTTATTAAAAAATCGCAATGCATGATCCGTGATAAGTCTGATGTTCATTATCACCACACTGACCGACATACAATGAAGATATTACCAAATTTTCTACAACAAAACCTTTCCCAGTTTCTTTGTCAATTAAAATAATATTTCTCATATTGTTCATTAGAACCATGGCATGTTTATCGAAAAAAGCCTGTTCAATAAAATATAACTTCATCGTGTTCAATCTAGGTCAGTATAATAAGGAAAGTAGTGGCAGTGTGTAGTTAAGTAGTTATGAGCCGTGAACTTTCATACAGTTATGTATGCCAGCACTTATTCTTAAATTTTCGTCGATCACTCTACAAATAGGTAAATAAAATGAGGCACAGGCATAACGACTAATCTTTCTTTGCCAATCGGTAATCTCGTTCTGGCAGCTGCTTTTACACAATGACTACAGAAATACATAATGGAATAGACCTACTGGACGTCACGCAACGTGAACACCAATCTCGTTTTGTGTTAATACTCTCCACTAAAGTTATAACCTATTTGTAGGTTTATGTTACGTACATCATCATATCAGTCAATACAAATATACCACAAGAGAGCTAGTTTCTAGATTGTTTCAAGTGGTATGAGATACTCAAAAAAATGTGACGTCATTTATTTTTTTTTATTACTAAGTATTTAGTTACAAGGTTCAGCCCTAACAGTTCATACTGTTAGAGTTAAATTAATTTAAAAATAAAAAAATAATTAAACTTTAATAAAAAAACACAAGACAAAAAAATTTTTAAAGACATCTTATCTTATTGAAATTAGTGTGAAGCCAAATCTTGTCAGACAGGATAGGGCCTTCAAACTCTTTAGCGTGTTTTTCTCAGCTAGGGGCTTCACGCTGAGCATGCAAACAAAAAAACTACAAGATTTTTTAACTTCTTAGCACGCTTTGTTTTTGGAAGCTTGTTTAATGTTTTTTGTATTTGTTTTTCTATGTTTAGTGTAAGGCCCACATGTACTGTGTAGATACTAAATTTAATTGTTAGAATATACAATGTTTTTTTTTTAATTGGACTTATAGAATATATTATTTTATGATAAAAATTGTAAACATGTAAGCAATGACTGTTAAGGTACTAAGGTAAGAATAAGTAGGTTTAGTCGTTAAAATATTGAAAGCAGACATTTTCGATTCTTCTAAGAAGCATTAGAAATAAATTTCGGACTGCATTACCGTCAAAGAGACTTCATTACATTTGTATGACGCAAACGTCTATGTATAGTAAGAGATTGTCTAGGTTGGTAGGAATGCCATTATCTTTTATTTGTAAATATAATATTACCGTCTGAATTAAATTCTTGGTGCACAATTGTCGGCGAAGTTATGGTGTAATTTGGTAGGTTTCATTTTCACATTCAGAAAATATCTTAACAAATTAAAGATTATGCGTATTGTTTGGACTGCGATGGTCTAAGTAATAGATAGTCTTTCAAGAAAAAAAATTGGTGGGATATTGTGGCTTGTTGGAATTCTAAAAATTCCCAGCCATTATGACGTAGCGGTACCTTCGGGTTTTTCTAGTCTAGTGAATATTCTTGTTACCTAAATTTTGATCTATTCCCCAACGTTCTCAGTTTGACAGCACTATCGATTCTTTCTCAGAATTCTGGATTAGGTTATTTACCTTTTGCTAGGCAGTTTTTATCATAATGTCATCTATTGTTGTCTTTTGGCTCAAATATAAAATGATACAAATAATGTAACAGCAACTTAAAACGTTACGTAACCACACGTTTTCATATCGATTTAAAAATCTGCTTTTTCTATCGATATGTAACATGATTTGCACGTACGCGTAATTCGTGTTTCGTGTCACGTAATATTTGCTGCGCTTTGTACCCATATAGGTAAGTTTAACAGCCAGTAAAGTAAAACATAATAATATTAAGGTTATTTTTTTATTTTTTTGTTTTTATGGTGATGACAAGATAGCTATAAATATTTAAATGAACATCTCAGCATTTATATTTGGGTACCGATTTTATTGTCAATGCTGCGCACCTCTGCTGCCCTTTTCGCCGTCGGCGAATTGGGTCCGAGTGAAGATCGTCCTCCCGGGCCTTCGCCGCCGTCTCTTTCTGCGAAATGACGTCTTCGCAGAAGGTTAAGACCACGGTATAACAGCTGTTTCTGC
Source organism: Hypercompe scribonia (assembly GCA_949316085.1). Taxonomy (NCBI): domain Eukaryota; kingdom Metazoa; phylum Arthropoda; class Insecta; order Lepidoptera; family Erebidae; genus Hypercompe; species Hypercompe scribonia. Next base: position 10,064,960 of record OX438969.1, on the reverse strand, counting down.
CGGCCATGTAGCGTTGAACGGCCAGAAGCCTCTACGGCGTCAAAACTAGCAAGTTGAGCATCCAACCGGGACGACCAACGAGCCATCGTGGTTAGACTTGCCGCCTCACGCCACTCGCGTACCTCTTCGGGCGGGGGTCGTATACAGTCACGTCGCGAAGCTAGCTCCACTTAAATCGGACAATAGTCGCCCAAGGGCAAAAGCAGCGCCGACCAGCTTTAGAGCAAGCTGTCGGAAGTACTCGTCGAAGAGCCACTGTTCTGTCGAGGATCTGGCCCAAATACTTCATATGGGCCTGAACCGATACGAGAACCGAATTGACTACGATGGAGGCGCCCGGAGGGTGGACCACGACGGGGCCCATGGAACAAAAGGGCCTCCGTCTTATCCAAGGCCACCCGCAAACCCAGCGCCTCAATGCACCCGACTACCAGAGTGACTCCCGTGGTGGCCAGGCGCGCCGCCTCTTGAAAATTCATCCGGGCTGTAACCAATGTGTCGTCCACGTAAAAAATTACGCTCAGCCCGGGGGGAAAATGACCTCGAAGGGCTCAGTCGTATCACATGTTCTACAGGAGTGGTCCGAGGACAGACCCCTGCGGAACACCGCACGACATAAGCCGCCACCTCAGAACACCGTGTCGGTCCTCGTACATGGTGGTTCGCTCCTGTAGATAGTCTGAGTTGTTTAGTACCCATAGCACAAGCTCTGCTTTGTTTGGGACTAGATGGCGTGGTGTCAGATGTCCAAAATAATATTACGAGTATAAAGTTAAAGTGTCAATAAATATTTGGATTACGATACCAATTTCAAACTATGCGTTATAATGGTAATAAACAATTATTAACTCTGCAATAAAAATGTTTTATGAGTTACATGATACAACAAAGTACTACCTTTCACTTATTTGTTTCATTTATCAAGTGCATAAAGGAATAATAAATGTTTATTTATTATAGTGGCCTTCCATGATCTATCCATCTTATTTAGATTTACATTAAATTACTCTATTGTAATTCTCAATTGTGTGTGTAATACATTAATACTCGACCACAAGGTGGGCACACAACGAATAACATAAATGTACTCGTATGAACGAATAACATAAATGTACTCGTATGTGGAATTTGTGTCCATGTGTTTATCATATTATTTTTAAAATGATGATATAAATATGAGTAAGACTAAAGATTTACTATTAAGCAGCGTTTAATATATTGTTTTATTTTCGTTACGTTTTTCAAAAACATAAATTTAAAAAATACCAAAAGAAGTAATTTACATCGAGGAAAGAAGACATATAGCTTAACAAATGTTGATTAAACTAGAACTATATTATCTTAATAATGTGGCAGTCAATATCTCGGCAATGTGCAATGCCAAGTTGGAACTTGGAATTATTTTTTGGCCTTATTTTATTTAAAATTTATTGTATCGAAATTCTATGATGTTAGTTACTCCATATGCACTTATTTGATATTGTTCAGCTACTTTTGAAATAAGGTACTCGATCCGTATAATGTTGTATTTAGCTAATTATAAACTTTAAGGATGTCTACTCAATTCAGGCGCCAGTTTTGTTAAGCGACTATGCACACGTCATATGCTTTTAAAGCATACATATATGTTATGGTTGAATCGCGGCCTCTTTGTCAAAGTGTTTATTTAGTGTGCAGAAATACTTCGTAGTCATCGGTCCTGCGCCTGATCTCTCCCCGTTCATATCGTATAACCGTCCCATCGGATTGTGAGAGTGAGGGAACAGACAGTGCACCTGTGTTTCCGCATACACTTGTACACTATAATATCTCCTATGTAGTTGGCTGGTCTCCGTTGAGACTGGCCGCTGGTGCCAAAGTCGGCTAGGAGGAGTACATGATTGAATCCCAGAGTCTATGTTTTGCATAAGTCAAGTAGTGCAGGGGATGTTATGGTAGGTAGTTTTGTTTGTCATACAAATAGTAACGTTTCAGCTATCTATCGTTATCTGTGAGACATATAAATATATCTATATACATCTACCTATGGTGGTAAATGCAATCAACTATACTGTCCAATCATTTATTTTCCTTCTGACAGTTCGATAAGTAATCTTATTAGTGATGACCTAACAAGTTTGAGGTGGAACGCTCATTTCTTGAAGATTTGAAGATCGTATTAGCCCGAAAATACCGGAGGCGACAATTTGTTCAGGAAGTTGCTTGTGCGGGGTGAAAAGTTTCTTGAGAAGCTAGTAGCGACAATTCATAGATCTATCTTTTTTGAGTATGTCAAAATACAGTTTAAAATCTCGTAAATAAGTAGAAACCTTTAACTAACCTATTAAATGATTAATCATTATAATTTCCAAGTCACTCATTAAAATCAAATGAGTGTAATGATTGATTTCAGTAAATGACGACTGTTATGAAATAACTAGACGTTATCCGTTTTCGTTTTAATAAGTGGTTTCCATAAGAAATTGGCTATACAGACAATAGCTAATAAGTACTGAAATGCTATTGAAAATGGATGGTAAGTATCCTGGGGTCGCGTGAAGGACACTTATAATATGACGACGGTTTAAAAGAAAACTGCTTTCGTGTGCATCCTCCGCAAAGAAAGAAGAATAAAGAAGAAGCCTCTTCTTTGGAGGAGCGATAGCAGGTTTAATGTTATTTAAAGTTTGCCTTATTTTAAATTTAACTGACAATACTTAGTAAACGCCGTGCCGTTACGTTTTAGGTGAGTTTTTGTTAGAAATAGGTTTATACTCGTACATAAATGTAAAATACATTTATTTATGTTGCACGTATTTCCTAAAATAATAATAATACCTTTTTCACATTTTAAAGTGCCTGTCAATGAAATCAAAATACTGGCAAATAAAAAATGAAAATATTTATAACATTTACATACAAGTGTCAAAATTCCTTCGCATCATCGCTTAATGGGAGCGTTCCCACTACACTGACAGCTTTGTCACGTTGAATGGCAATGCTAATTCTGTGTGCTATAAAAAGGCCCTAACTTATATTAGGTTACCTATTGGATAATTGTTAAGTAAGTCATATCACCCATCTCGAAAAAAACACGTATCCAGAATGGATTCTACTACGAATTAACTTGAAATTGCATATATAACCGCTTCCACTTTAGATATACAAATAAACGTACATATTAGAGAAGCAAAATGAATGCAACAGTCATTTTGCATAATTTACCAATAATAGGTTTTTTAATTAAACAATTAATAAATAAATAATAAATGATTTTAAAGGAACTTCAACTTTTTATCCTGGATTTCCCACGGGATTGGGACTAACGCAGGAAAGACAATGTCTATAACGTAAAAATTCAAAATTCTAATTGTCCCTGAACTAAGTCGCGGGCACAGCCTAGTATCAAATAAATTAAACTGTACCATTTAGAGATATGTAGGTACCTAAATATGATACAAATTTGAATTACAATATATTGATATCTGCCTCTACAACTACATAATCTTAACACTAAACCTACCGACAATTCTTGTATATCTATTCCTACCGCGTGCGGTCAAATTGACCGGTAATTAAAAAGTTTCATTTATTTCATTATTCAATGCAGATAATGGTTGATTTGTTGCTAAATGTGTATAAAATAAAAAAAAATCATAAAGTTTCGTCCATTTTATTTTACATAATTTCTAAAATTCTTTATAACAAAAAAACAAATGAAATTAAAGTTTTATACAGAATGTTATGCATACATAATATACTTTATTTGGCTTCCTCGCATTGTTTACAAATTAGTTTAGTCTGAAATGTGCACTTGCCGCAAACATATTTTTCGCATTTCGAACAGATTTTTGTTGTTTTATAACCTTTACAAAATTTTATTTGACAAGTTTTTCGTACGCACAAATCTGTACTTGTGGACGGTGTTGGTAAATGCTGTTTTTCTTTAGATTTTGTATATGCATCCCCAAGTTCTGTAGCTAACTGGAACAAAAATTCCTGCCTGGAAATATTTTCACCCGTCGTTTCTTTATACAAAATCCAGGCATTTATTCCAGCTAGGTCCAAAATGTTGAAGAATACCTGAAGTGGCCACCTACAACTTTTCGACTTCACGCTGTATTTCCTTGCCATCTGGTCTGCCACATCTACACCAAATTTTGTACTATTATAAAATCTAATAGTTTCCGGTATGCGTTTGCTGCTTTTTTCTATTTCTATTGAGTTATGTTTGGAACTTAGGACAAGCACTTTTTTTTTCGGCTTACTTTTATACACTGTAAGAGTAATATAATTTGATTTATAGAATTTGCTTGAAAATCTAACCATTTTATCTTTTTTTTCTTTGGCTAACTTTGGTAACTCTCTTTTGTTTCCACGAATTGTTCCAACAATTGTAGTTTTTCTTGCAAGTAATTTCTTGGCTAATGAAACACTCGTAAAAAAATTATCTGTTGTTACAGTTCTTCCGCATCCCGTGAAAGGATCCATTAGCTTTAGAACAACGAACTCCCCAAGTGGAATTGAACAATCTCTCCTTTCATCCTTTCCCAAATAGGGAAACCCATTTATTATATATTTACTGTTGACGTCACATGCCAACCAGAACTTTATTCCAAATTTGTCTGGTTTGTTTGGCATATATTGTGTAAATCTACATCTAGTCTTCGACGGAAACAACTGCTCATCAACAGCAATATATGCACCAGGTTTATAACAATTTTGTGAATTTTCAATAAATCGATCCCATATTGTAGATATCATAGAAAATTTATTAGTTTGTAAACGCTGGCTTCTTTCGCTCTTTTTATCAAATCGTATGTACTTCATAATCTCCGTAAAGTCGTTCCGACTCATTGTTTTTGAAAAAAAAGCGGGTCCCCAATTTTTATTCCACAAATATGAGATATCCAAATTTCTCGCCTCATATGCGCCGCGAGCATATAATAAGGAAATAAATGCATCTAGTTTTGTAGCATTTAGCTCCCATTTAGTCCCCAACACCCTAAATGCTTCTTCTTCTGTACATTTTATAATATGACGTATTATGTGCTGATCAATGATAAGACTAAATGCCGTCTTCATTTGTCCTTTCATTATATGTCGTTTAGCGTATCCTGTTGGTCCTGACATATCCCTAAAAATATTATGCGCTGGTAACCGGCCAAGATTGGGTCTTCCGTCTATTTCTTCCCAGACTGTTCCATCAGCAGCAGTTTCGATGCGTTGATCCTCTAAATCTATTTCACTTTCGGATGACAATAAAACCCTCTTTCTTTTCTGCCCTGAACGCTTATTTATAATATTCTCCTCTTCACTATCGCTTTTTGATTCTAATTCACTTGTAAATAGTTCTTGGTCTATTTCCATGTTTTTTTCAATTACAGAAGTTTCTTGTTCATCATGTTCTGAAAATTCTTCTTCTATGTCCGTTATATTTTTTAGGTAATTTGTAATTTTCAAATGCTTTGACATTTTTAGGGTAAATATCTACAACCGATACTTTAGCTTCTCTTCTTCAAATAAATAATGATAAAAAAATTGCAAAAATCCTTTTTAGAAGTGCACTACGTGAGATTGTAATCAATACTATTGTTATCTACTCTTTTCAACTATAAGCGACTCTGAGATAATCGTAAAAAAGTTACTTTGAAATAACTTTATACCAGTTGTTCCCACCGGTCATATTGACCGACCGCGGTAGGTAGGCCACATAACAATTTTTTTTTGCAAAAATAAAAAAATAACTTAAAGTAAAGAGTGAAGAAAATATTATATGCAAATTCTAAGAATTATCATATAGTTTTATAACAATATTATAACATTAAAACTGTGTAAATTGGACAAAAAGTCTCAAAACGGTCAATTTGACCGCTACTGGTAGGTTTAGTGTTAAAGCCGCTCAACTTAAAACCATTTCCATGCACAACTTTTGAATACAAATTAACTGTGGGTTATGAAACTAAAATTCACGTTCTAACTATAAACAACGTACAGAGTACTTTGGCTCAAGCTCAATAGAAAACGATTCAATATCAAGTTATCACACAAAAAGTCGCTCACCAAATTGTTTTCATCATGTCTAGGCTAATCATAACTATAACAAACATATTGTAATCATGTGTCTATTTTATAAAAACAACGCATTTAACGTAAAAAGTGAAACGAATTTAATCAATATAATATCTTGTTCCGTTATTGTATAGGGGTGTACAGTTATTTATTGTCCTATACAATGATTTCAAAACAAATTATATAATATATTTCAAAACATATTCAGATTCTTGAAAATAAAACATAACTTTTGCTAATGACCACATCTATAATGAACAGTTCTCCAAAGCCACATATCTCGTTTCTATATCCTTTGTGTAAAATAATAAAATGACAGAATGACATTCTTGCGGGTTGGCAAGCTGACTTAGCCAAGAAGTAACGCGTTACGAAAAACCGTAATAGAAACAGAGAATGAAAGAGACCGATAATTAGTCTCCTACATATATTTTACATATTTATACAGGCACTTTGTTAAAACCCCTGCCCTGCGACGCGTTAATTTTTTTATACATATTCCTGTAGAAATTAGATATATATAATAACATAAATGTCACACGCTTATAAATAGTTGGTAAGCATAAAATAAGTCTGTAATTTCTAGAAAAGTACAAATTAAATAACCCTATATATAAAAAAAGGTAAAAGAGAATCAAGTGATATGGTAATATAATGCGAAGAGATCAATAATTATGTAGTGCAAAAAGCTTTGCAACTGATGTAACACATAAAATATATAACGTTTATGTATTATTCATACTTTTGCATACGCTTTAATTAAATATCGGTAATAATTATGTTTTATAACTACAAATAATTAAACAGTATATAACTTGCAAATGTGTTTTCTATTTGATCACGACTTCCGTTCAGAATTTCAATGTTCAGAACATTCTAATATATAGTGAATTCAAACAGTATTCAAAAGCTTTATAAGGTAATTCATGACGCTTAACGTTAAAAAGATAAACCGCATCGTTAGGCCTAAATTTCACAAACCAACAAAAAATAAATACACGTATGTCGTAAGGCTGTAACTCGATTTAGTTATTTCTGGTAAGTGTTTCTAACTTAAATTTACAATTGTTCATTTTTATGAAAATTATATGGATAAGAAATGATTGCTTTAACTTACTTTTAACTTGCTTTAACAATAAATTAAAATAGTCGATCACATTCTCGAAGATATAGAGAAGTAACATGAATTTGTAAATAAATCATCCAACACTGTATCTTCTGTCATGTCTTTTACACCCATTTAATCATTGCTCCTATCCAAAATCAATTGTTGTCGGGAACCTGGTGAGGCCTACGGTCAGCACTAGACGTCTTTAAGCTGAGATGATGATGGTGATATCCATCCGAACTGTCAGGATATAGTAGACTTGGATCACTGTCATCTGTTGCGAAAAATAAGTGAAATATTGATTTCGTAAGTGTGCCTCCGAGGAAGGAAATTTTGATTTAACCAATTTAAAGGGTGAAAACGTTTCAGACTAACAATCACGACCGAGATTATCGCAGTCAATCTTGAGGTTTGATACACTAAGGTTGTCATTAATCGCTTACAGATATGCAACGACACGTCTCAATAAGTGAAAAGCTGAATGAATGGCGTCCAGCAAAAGAATATTTTTGGAACAGGTAGCAAACTAAAAGCAACACTTATCGATTTGTTGACACGTATCAAAATTAATAAGAAATAAATTATATAATTTGATTTAAGCTATTCTCGAAGACTGTCAAGAGTAGCAAATAATAAATAATGATAATAATTTTATTCTCTATGTCTAATTACAAGAAATAGAAATATGTTTGCGATTAATATTAAAACATCACATATATTTGATTGTAATGTTTAAAGTTCAATGACCATCGAAGATTACTTTTATTTTCAAAACAGGATGTTATCCTTAAATGAGTCAGCATTCACTCAATAGTGACTACAATTTCTTGTAACATTTAACTTTTTATAGTCAGTAAAACAGTAATCATATACTTTTGAAATATTTTTTTTTGTTCTTTGTAGAAAGATCATGCACAATCTGCGACTATAAACCTCTCGGCCTATTTATTGCTTACAATAATATCTATCCTTTAATTGCCTTCCCTTCTCTTCTATCTTTCCATATGAATTAAGTTTTTAGACTATTATTTCATCACAGGAGAAATGGTTTTCAATGGTGACGCTATTTTAGGTTTGGTCGATTTTGACGATCGTAACTTTTTCTTTTTATATGTGGATGTTAATGTTTCAGATTTCTTTGGTCCCTTAGAGATTTGCACTGGCACACTAAAAACGGTGAATACCAAAAGATACTATTGCCAGCACTCTGTTACAAAAAAAGCATGGTACTTTTACGTGGCAATTCCACACAACAAACGACGTTACGGACAGGATGTGCTGACCTCTGAGACCTATTAATTCAAGTGATACAGATCTCGGTGCTAATAAAATCTTTTAGGAAGATAACACATGATCTTAGAAACTCAAACCATTTTGACATGTACATGCTTGCTTTTAAACCAGAACACTGATGTAAGATTGAATTATCTTAACAGTGACTATATTACATTGCAATATATTTTGCAACTTTATTTACTCAACCTTTAACTATAACCTATGTTCTGATAGAAATTTTGCGAATTTTAACAAAATTTATTCGTATAATCATCCTTGTTTTCCTATTTATGACAAGGTATCAAAAACTCTTGCATATATCTTAATTTAATTGTTCAATGAACGATGAAATGTGGTAGAGAACAAACAGGGCTAATCTAAAATAATTGTCTTAATTCAATACGACGACATCTTAAGATTATTTGAAGGGACTTCGAGAAAATAACATATTATAATAAAAAGTCATGAACGCTATTGAAGTATTAGTATTCAATGATAAAAAAAAAACATAGGAACCGTAAAACTATGATACTCGTAAATTATACGTCAAAAAGTTTTCGAACTAGTATTTAAACAATTATACTTGAATTTTGGTTAATAACGAATTATTACCTAGTAGGAAAAAAATGACAATTATTTTCTTATCAACACATGTTGGACTGGTTTCCGAAAAGCGTCTGTCTGGTTTCTGATATTACATATATGTTATTTATACCGTATATCTACTCTATCTACCACTCGTCTCTATTACACGTCGTTGCTAAGTCTCGTTTCATCTGTACAAGTAACCTTTACACTAATTTTTAAAGCTAAAATGACAATAAGAAAATGCGTCTTAATGACGTTATTTATTATATTCATTTAATTGTTTAATTATATTAAAAAAAAAACATTACTTTAGTTATGTTAATTTATGGTTACGGCTAAACATAAGGCTTGGCTGTTTGGATCTATAACAAGAGGAAAAACTTTTGAAATAATGCAAACAAACAAATTTTATCTGACCATCAAAGAGCCTATAAACAGTAACCCTATTCTCTACACTACCACCATCAGTATATAAACATATAATCCTTGTCTTCTAATTACTAGACAATGCAAATAAATAAATGTGTTATTGTTAGCGATAGATTTAATAATTGATACTGTATGGGGGTATTACATTATTAGGTATCAGAAAAGACATAAAAACTCACCAAAACATACACCTAGTAGCAAGACAGTATCCTATTATATTCGATCGAAAAGCGAAGTTATTTAAATACAGTAAACACAGGTGGAATCTCAAAACATCACAAACAAATTTATTATGTAGAACTGGCAGTCTGTCAATGACGAAGTGAAAACATGTACTGATAAGTTATTGTAGACGATAACCCTTTATTTACGATGCGATAACGCTAAAATCTGTTCGACTCGGAGGTCAATAAGTTTACAACACACATGACTCAAAAATAACTAAGTTGAGGTTTAAAATATTATTTTGCCCCTAGGACTGGCTTAGCAGACTTAGCAGAGAGTAAAATAATTATCTAATTAACGAAAGACGTTCTTCATCTACGCCAACACTTTTTTAAAATTAAGTTTAAATATATTTTGTAAAACAAATCTGGCAAAAATATTATTATTCTTTTATATATACATATTGATTACATTTTAAATACATAGAAAAGGAATACAAAAATACATATTTAAAAATATAAAAAATAGTAGACCACCGACATCATGTACAGGGACCAAGACAGCGGTGGTTAGGGCTCCAAAGATAGGAACTTCCTCACAATACGGGCCGTGTCAAGGACTGCCTTCTGCATCAGACCCTTGATCCAATCTTCTAACGTGAGTCTCTTAATGTGTTGGTCGAGGCTTTTGGCTATCAATCCGTGAACAGATATGATTATCGGAACAATGATCACTGAATCCACATTCCACATATCGGCAATCTCGTGAGACAGATCCAAATACTTCGATAGTTTTTCTTTTTCAACTTTCACGAGATTCTCGTCATGAGGAACGGCGATATCGACAATCATTGCGCGGTGCTCTAGTCGATCTATCACCACAATATCAGGATTATTAGCAACAATAGTCCTATCTGTGATAATAGATGGATCCCAATATAACCGTACACGAACGTAGCACGACCGTTCTCGAGAACTGGGTCGTACACATACCTGTAGTAAGGCACTTCAAAATTGAGAAATTGGTATTTAAGGGCAAGTTGTTGGTGTACGATCCTGGTTACTTGGTTGTGCCTGTGCAAATACTCACCGTTAGCAAGACGAGAACAACCAGAATTAATATGCCTAACAGATTCTCCAGGACGGTGGCACGCCCGACAGATGTCAACCGTACTATCTTTCAGGATATATTTCCGGTAGTTATTCGTCATGATAACTTCGTCCATAATCGCACAAACAAAACCTTCGGTTTCTCCGAAGAGGTCACCATCCGTAGCCAAGACGTCGACGCTTTAAAGTCTATATCAGACCCGTGTAGGGCCCGATAAAATCGACCATAAAGTTCTTTACCCTTCCATACTTTCTTGCGATCAGTAGTACTAAGTACTACAGGTTTACGCCAATTCTCTTTAGCCAGAGCGAGTGGAGTAAAACCAGTATCCACTGCAACTATATTACGATGCACTCCCACATTAGTCTATAGAAAATATTTTCTGAGATTTTATATCTCGCGATTGTGTAGAGTCTTGATATTTAATAGACCACGACCTCCAAACTTTCGCGGAATATACAACTTCATAACCGATGAACGTGGGTGGTGCATGCGGAATGCAGTCAGCAATGTACGGACTCTCTTGTCAAGAGCATCTAATTCAGTTTGATTCCATCTAAGTACACCAAAGGAATATATTTATTTATTTATTTATACTTTCTGCAAATAAGTTACAATGCATAAGGCGGACTTAATGCCGTAGGCATTTTCTTCCAGTCGACCTTTGGGTGATGCAGAGATGTGTGTAGCAGGTGTAACATCAGAGCTAGTGGTGTTGATTTTTTAATTTGCGAATAAATAATTAATATAATATAATATTAATATAATTAATAATTTGTATATTGTAATACATAATGATATACATATATATATAAGGGAGTAAGAAGTGGAAAGAAGTTGGGGCTTGAGCCATGTCTCGGAAATCAATATGGCGTCCACGTTTGAACCATTGAAGGTTTCCCATAAGTCGCTATAGTGACTCGGTATGCTTTGAGCATTTATATGGCAAACGTTAAACAAACGTGGATACTTTTGGTTAAAAATACTGCGCAATATATCCCCGAGGGTATCAGTTACCGAAGTAAAACTTACATTTGCTGATGAATTTTCAGAGCCGCTGGCGGAATAGTAGGGGTCAATATCAGTCATAATGCAGAATATAAATTAAAATAAATATTAAAAAATAAATATAAATATAAATATAGGGTTATACCGTTTGTTCCCTTCTCTTTTTACGGGATACACGAAGTATAACTGCTGCTACAGTTTTGAAGCCAAAGAAGAGACGGAAAGTTGACAGAACAGACAAAACAGACATATGGCTTTGGACTGTGAGAGTGAGTGTGTGAGAGAGAGATTCGTTTGAATCCTGTCGTTAGCGTAGGATTCAAAAAGACAAATATTTCAGAAGCTGCACCCTATTTGTCATATCGAAATGAAAAAAAATTATTCTTCGTAAACCAAAAGGTTGTCGTGATTTTAATTTAAACAAATAGTTGAATATTTATTTAAGTGAATTAAACATCAATTAAAGTGAACTGAAATATATATAATAAGTAATTCTTTTGTAAATTAAGTAAGGTAAAGTACACCTTTGGTAATTATTTAGAAGTAAATCATCGTAAAATACGTTCATCTCCTCTTAAAGGCTTTAGAAATCACCGCTTGAGACTAGCTTCAGCTTGTCACACATAAACAAAGATAACACAAAATACCTGAGAGAAGATTTCGACATAAACATCGTTCTGAAATAGGCTATCACACTTGAGTATCTCACTTTGTATGAGCAGTAGGATCTGGTTGAGTATCACTCAATCCCATCTTAAGAGACGTTCAATATTAACATTCCTACTTAAAATCAGTTTTAAGATTAGATTTAAGAATGAGAGACGTTTTAAAATACAATCCGTAGAAAGAAAAGACTCGAGATATTAATAAGAGTTAAAGAGGTTGTGAAGTAGTAGAATATCGCTGATTTCAGCACGAACAGGTGGACTCGGCCGGGGCATTATTACCCTCTCACGGAAAACCAACCTAAAACGACAGCATTCGTGCTATCGTGTTTCGTAGGTTAGTGCGAAACCGTAGGGCCAGTGATGCAGGGGTGACAGGTACCGTGGTAAATGTGTAAGTGCAACCGTCACGATGGCTGTCATGCCCTTTACATCTCCAGGCGGATCTTGAAGAAGCATCTCACTACGCCGCCATAGTGTGGGTCACCATAGTTTATTGTATGCATTTGCAAAGCGTATGGTGACCACAATTCTTAGATTCTAGTCATGATTTCGATGAGGTAGAATAGAGTGACTTTGGCAGAATCTTACAATAGAAAAAAAATGTAATAGAATTCTGAATTATTAACTAACTAACAACACTTTCTTTCATTGGCCGCATTGTTTAAAGTCTATTTACACTCTTCTGATATCTTTTGATAAAGTAAATCATTTATTGCCACCAACTAATGATTCATCATCATCAGCCTATCGCAGTCCACGGCTGGATACCGGCCTTTCCAATTGCTCGCCACTTGGTTCGATTCTCGGTTAATGGCTACGTAATTAAAATAAAGTAATAAAAGATTATTCTACATGTTTTACTTAACGGTTTAAATACACTAGGCTTATATTAATACACACTTCACATTGTCAGTTAAATATTACTTCGCTCATGAAAGTTACGAACCGATACAGTCTGTTAATCAAAATCTATTCATAATGGCCCTTGGAAAAATCCGCTAATTATTATTTTTTTAGAAAGGCTTAGCAGTAAATATGGATAATTCATCAATATTTATAATTAGTTAGGTGTTTATATTTGTTCAATATACAATAGGAAAATCAGAAAGTATACCCTTTCAAGTTGACCACTAAGGTTAAATTTATTATGGGAAAGGCACATGTACTATCATTAAATGTGTCTATTTACTTCGTATATTATATTTTTTATTACCAGCTTTCTTGTATATAGTAACAGTGATGCACAAATAAAGAGTTATCTATCTTATTGCATAATGTTTACGCATGTTTGAACACTTAATTACAAGAAGATAGAATATCGAATTTTTGATCCACTGAACCTTGAAAGCTCGCAAAAACATTTTTTTTTCTCATTTTTAAAAATTATGAGCATTTCAGAGCAAAAAACGTGACCCTTTAATTTTTTTGAAAATTCGATCGAGTGAAACAAAAAAACGTCTGGCTGGATTAACTTGGTTTTTCGTAGGATTTTTGTCGACATATTGAACTGTAAAAGGCACACTTAACATTAGTGGTTTCCTCAATATTTTCGATCCAGCGCTTGATTTTCCAAAAAACCACCAAAAACCCTTTTTTTGCTGCATTTTCAAATTCATGTGACAGAAAGAAAAATTTATTTTTCAGAAAAGCAATAGCTAGTCGTTAAGGAAAATTTATTCAGGTTCTTGAAACCTACCTTTAAATTTCTGTGCAATCATTGGTTGCTGAGATATCGATAATCAAAGACAAAAGAATCCTTTTTCATTTGAAAACCGATATCTCAGCGAAAAGCGGGCGTATCATAGTGTATAGAAAAGCCAATTAAAGCTAAATAAACAAGGAATCCGATCCTTATAGTGGTTAAGCTAAAAAAATTTTCTCCACGTCCGTAGAACAAAGAAAAAAATAAAAAAAATTTGAAAATTTTTTTTTTGCTGGTTTTTCTACGATTACACAAAAACCACGGAGACTGTAAAATTTTGAAGTTTGAATCCAAAAACTAGACACTTGGAGCTATAATTTCCTTTTTTTTGATTTCCTGTACAACCATTTCTCTCGAAGTTACGACCTGTTGAAAACTGCCCAAAAATTTGGAATTTTTTTTTGATCCCTTAATTTTTTCCATTAGTGTATTTTAGTAGAAAATAAATCAAACAGATTTGGATCAAAGAAAATTATTTCATTTTTAAAAGACAACTCCCGCACTTGTTATATTCCTCTGTGGCGGGGGACTTTACAAACATATATAAAATGGACACAAAGAATACCCAGACTCTAGCACAACAATATGTGGATTGCACCAAGTGTTCTCTTATGTGGGGTTTGAACCCAATAGGTTTGAATACTCAGTAGAAAACTACGCCAAAAATATAATATTTATGAATAATGGAATTGAAAATACAATATTCCACCTAAGTACAATTTATCTTCTTTACTACAACCTTTGTGTGATCGAATCAAGAATGAGGAGATCCGCAGACGGACCAAAGTCACTGATATTGCCAGTAAAATTGCTAAACTTCAGTGGAAGTGAGCGAGGCACATTACGCGCAGAAACGATGGCCGACGGGGTCATAAAGTTCTGGAGTTGCGACCGCGTACTGGGAATCGCAGCAACGGGTTTGGCTGTTGTGGAGAACCTCGGGAACAGGCCTGTGTCCAACAGTGGACGTCTTTTGAAGAATAGCAGTTAAAATGAGATGAGACTACAATCTTAATAGCCTCTTTTCTATAGAGAGCCCTATGTCCAGCAGTGGACTGTTAAAGGCTGCTTACTACAATATGATGAAGAATGTCAGAAAGCTACTATTAATTTAATTTATTTGCGTCCATTTTAGCTTTCTGAAATACTTAGCTAACAACTTTGTATCTGTTTGTTTGGTCTATGATTGTAATTTTTGTAATATGACAATAACTTGAACTTGAATTCCTTTTTTTTTTCATAAGGCTGTGAATCAGATTGTTAAAAATGTTTAATAAGAAGGTGTTATTACAAACCTTAGGTACCTTAGAAATCATGTGACAACTAAGTATTAAAATTTATTTATTCATTTATTTATTTATTATCATTCTATCATTACAGATTACATCCAATAAAACAGTACAGAACTAACAAAAAATACACATCAACTGAGTATTAAAATACACCTAGGAACAATACTATACTTATACACAAATACCAAATTTTACAGGTGTGCTTTGAAGTTTTATGCACATGTAAATCATGTTCTTTGGGATGTAAAGTGATTTAATATGTAATATATTTGATAAAACATGAAGAAAATACATAAAAGATTATTTTAGTTTTCTTTTTGTCACACACTGATTTATACATCAGATGTTGTGTCATATTGTGATTGCCACTTCTATGATTTTATGATGGGGTATAAACTACAAAAATAATTTAAGCTGTATTTAAGTAATTGATGTATTTTGTATATTTTCCTATGCTTTCCTAGGCATTGCTCGAGTGTAATATGAATTTCTCTTCTTTAAATAAGCTGGTTTTAACGCTAATTAGTGAGCATTTACTAGGTAAAATACATCACCATCGTCTGCCAGGCCCACACAAGCTCTACTGTCCCTCAAGTGGCAGTTGTGGTGTTTGGAACTCCCACTATTGCTCCTTTACCTAAGACTTTTTATAAAATTTGTAGTTATGGGAAAGTTGGTGTGAGAGTTTAGAGATGGATTTGTCGAATAAAAACTATTTCTGTTCAATTAAACAATAGCCTAGGATGGTCTGTAGGTTACGAAAACATCACATGCAAATCACAGAACTACCACATAAAGGATAGTACGTAAGAACCGTCTACGTGACAGGGTTAATTATTGTAGCCCTCCCTGGCCTCTAAACAGACAGTAGTCACTGTAACTGAAATCCTCAAGAGTATTTATACTTTGAAGTACTGAGTTTTGGGGATATATAATCATCTATTATGTTTATTTTACAAAATGCTAAAAGAATAAATCATACAATTTATACTCTTAATTATCGCCACTTGGTGAAATTTGTTTAAACACATTCTTGAAATAAAACTTGCTTGTACTTTTGTTCCAATTATAAACACTTAATTAAAATTTGACCAAATAGCATTGTGTCCAGAGGATAACCCGGTCAGGTCAATTTTAATAAAGTAGTGGAAAAAATACAGGCAAGTTTTATTTCAAGAAAATACTATAACTTGTAGTTGTGTGATTATATATCATGAGTCTGAACTAGTTTCATTAACTTGATTCCAATTTAAGGCAATATAAAAAACAAAGTTAATTTATATACTTAATTTTTTAAAAACTAAACACACTTGAATTGTGAACATATGTTATGAGACTAGATTACTTGCTTATTCATAAAATAATATAATAAAATTAACTATAATGGTAGCATGTTAAGGTAGACGTTGCATTTCCTTCAGATTGACCAATTCACACATGTGCAAATAAGTTTTAATTATTTTATTGTCACATCAACTAAGGGCTACTCTTTTTATAAAACTTGAGCCCAAATGATTATTTATGAAGATAAGAGGATATTAAGAAGATAAAAAAATGTTTAAATATCTGCCATACAAATATCTGAATTACATTTGTGGTTTAATATATGGATAGATAATAATATTTAGTTAACAATTTACTAACATTATAAAATATTAAATATTTGATAGACTTACTATAAGTGCATACTATCTTAGTTCCAAACCTATTATTTAATCTCATTATAACATATTTCAATTATCCATATGTTAAATAGAACTTATTGATTATGCAAACAGTGATAAAACTTATTTTATATCAATAAACTTAAAAATTAAAACAAATGTTTAAATAAGACCTTAATTAAAATATTAATAAAAGGTCAAGGTAGAAAAATACTCACATGGCTAATTATTGTCTTCGGTCTCGATCCCGGAGCACAAAGCCGCTTTTAAAAAAAATGTCAATGACGATGTTGCGGCAAAATCACAATAAGTCTCGAAAAAAAATCACATTATAGGATAACAAACAGATGTTCCATTTGGAGCGTCAAGCAAACTATGATTTAATAAACAGATAATACACATAAAAATATTGATCAATATTCTTCTCAACAACTTATTAGATACATAAAATGTCTTCAGTTCATAACTTTTTCATAATAAATATAACAATGTCCACTTCAAGTTACTAAAAGAGAATACCGCTGTATGTTTTAGATAATTTAAATAAAACATTAATATTTCAACGAAAAACGAGAATTAGAGGCGTTTCACTGCTTCGCGCATCTGTCAACTTTTTTTCTGCGCTTCAAATCAAACTATCAAATCAAAACAAATTTCTTTAGCGCCATCTAGTGAACAATGGAGAAAGATTATTTGATACTGATCAAATAAGTTTTACTCAAATGAAAACAAAATAAAGTTTAGGTCTTGCGCTCAAACCCAGTGTCCTGTCCCGTCCTAATCGCTAAACATTTTTTTTGATACAAAATGACAAAAATATTTAGTAAATACTATCGAAAGGCTATTTTGAAATTATTAACTTATTAACTTCTGTGTGTGCTTACTGTGTCAATAAACATACAATTCTTGAATCAGTAAGAAATAGTCGGAATAGACCTAAAGACAGTAAACGTGTAGTCATCGACTAATATCATACTAATTATAACTCTGCTTCCTATTCCAATCTATATGACATCCAATATTTACATCAATCTTTGATTATTTAAGTTATTGAAACATTTTGTTCTCGTTTTCCAACAATTTGAATGTGATACTTAGATGATTTAGTTCGGCTTAAAGTATTCAGAAGTAAACGATACAAATATTACTGGAGGCGGATGTAATGAACAAAGACGTTATTTTCTATCCGTCAAAGTTTTCAAGCAGAGACAGCTTGAAGACCGTTTGTAGATTTGCAACTGAGAACTTTAATTACGAGAAGATGTCTGACATATTTATAATATTATACGTGTATATCTATACACATATTATATTATAAATATGAAACTAGTTCTCTGTTACGCTTTATACCATACTTGAGGAAAGGCTTATTACGACGATACCCGTTATAAGCGCAGCCGGAGCCACGGCCAAAAACTATTGCTAAATATAACATGCTATTATTAAAGGTAAAAGGAAACTAACTTATCTTACAAAAGAGTACTTTGTAGTTGGTTCCCTGTTCAACGTAATTATAAGGTCGTTGCATTAATAGTTATAGGCAAAATCAATAGAATCGTTAAATTATTGCCCGCTAAATTTATTATTAATCGTTTAATTATTAATTATTGTTCATTAAAGCCCAATTGTCAGAATGTACAATCATTTTTGAGAGAGAGAGTACTTTGCAATTTCCACTGCTTAAATATCTCGCACCAGATAATGTGAACTTCTGACGTCACCTTACAAGGTGTTGCCCTTATCTTACTCATTTAGTAACGAAACATTACTATCAAATGTATTTTTTGGACCACAATCAGACTGAAGTATTTATGTTAACCGAAAGTGTGGATGATTTTAATCATATTTTGAAATTATAAATATGATACCAAGAAGAATGTGAACTTGTAACAGAGATAGACGTTTTGTAAACTATACTATGTCAGGCGCTTAATGTAACTATGTATGTATTATTAGATTATCTTCCGTGTTGTATTTTAATGTAGGTACTTAATTTAACTATTTAGTTATACTGGCTTAAGTCGATTTGATCCTAGAATGTAAACAATTAGCAACAATCAGGAGGAACAATCCCTATACGTGTTTTGCATTAATTTGTCTACATTTTTATGTTCAAATGTAACAGAAAAACCACAAATCACTTATTTAAGCACTTTCTAGATAGACCACGTCCAAAAAGGCCCAACGGCTGAGTACTCTGCACGGCATTTTATAATCTTTAAAATTAAAACAGAATAGTTTACAGGTGACATCAGGTTCGGTAGGTATACTTTAAGGATCTTGCATAAACTATGGACATATCAACTAAGTGAAATTAGTGTCTTTGAGTGATTCTGCCATACATATAATAGGAATGAAATATAGCTCAATTAATGGCACATCATGTTTTTGTGTTCGTAGTGCTTCCTTGCTCAATGCCTATTTTTACTTCATTTTCATTTCTTTCTTCACTCTCATTTTCGTTTTAGTAAGGAGTGAAGCGGATTTAACTTAGTTCCAACTCCTCAAATTTACTTCTGATAATTTTCTTTCGGGTTACAATACAGTTCAACTCTCTCCTAACTTGCCAAGTGTTATTACTTTGTGTGTTTGTGGGTCACCGCTACTGATCCTGGTATACTAAAAGACAGGTGCTTAACGTAAAATCACAATCCCAAAAGATGGTTTGCGTCAGGCCTATTTATCAAGTGGTTAATGATCTTGAAACTTCTATTTTATTAATCAAGATACTGATAAAGCAGAAGGCTAAGGTTCGATTTCCACCCAGGACAAATATTGCTCGTCAGACTAATTTTGATTTAAGACAGTTAGACTACTATAGCTATCCTATTGGTAGTTCTAAGAAAGAACATCAACAATCGTTTACTTCAACGTCTTTATCTGAATGAATAATGAAAAGAAATTATGTTTTCAACGTAAATATTTTTACGTAGGTACATATATTTTATTGTAAAGGAACTTTATTTGATAGATTTGAGTCTCTATAATGATGTAGCAAGCGCACTGGCATGAACCATGGGTATAGGGCTTTACTGTTATATTAAAAACCGTTTACCAATCTATTTATAGCGCCCTGTCTAAAAATCTTCTTTTGCCCAGGGCACTAAAGGAAGAGAATTTGACAAGAACCACAAGTGGTAGTCGAGCTATGAGAACTGGGCAACCACGATCTATTACTACACCTTATAAAGTAACTTCAATGATAGATGCTATTGAGGGTGTATTGTTCATTACGGGGCCCTTATCTTTTTGGAATTAATTTTAATGATGATGTGTAAAACAAAAGCAAGACAAAACACACTGCTGCTTAAACACAAAAGCAAAAACTGACGACAGTCTGTCAAAAATAAAGACGATTTATATTCACTCACTTTTTGAATTATGCTAATTTTAATCTTTCCTTCATTACTGTTATTTTTAAATATTGTATGCCCAAATGGCAGAACATAGCTGACCTGAATACTTTGTGACCACCTTATATACCTATGATCCACAATAAAAAAAAGAAAGAAAAAGAAATAAAATAGGCAGTTGCCTTGCTCGCCACCCTCAAAAGGTGCCCTGAAAGTAAAGGAATGAAATAGTGACAATTATATTTTATAAAGCCCAGGTGTCACTCTTAAACATCGCTGTAAAATGAATGAATGATTTATGTATGTTGTAAAAGTATATCAGACATGTTTTTTCTTTGTTTAAAATTTCTGTGCCTGCGCTCTTTCGTAACCTCGCGCCCCTAGAAACGTGCCTAGAAAAGTACTAAATATATGTCACTATTGACATATTTTCATATTTTCACAGGTAGGTACGTGCTTTTTATAAGGTTATAAGAGATAAAAGTTCGTGCAATGCACAACTGTTATTAGTTACACAACTGTATCATTACACATGAATGAGTATAAAAACATTGATAGACCACCTATTTTTAAAAGTCCTGAACTCTGTACACATAAAATGACATCAAGAATTATAATTCTACTCTCGCTCTTACTGGCACTTTATGTGAGTACACATTAAGATATTCTTTGCTAAATAATTCTAAAGAACAAATATTTCAATTGTCTATAAAATATCTTGGTGATATCCCGAGCAATTTGGGATCAAATTATTTTTCCGAAGCTGGCCTGTGTTATTTTCGAATGTAAAGTCAAACTATAGTACCTACCAACTACAAGATCTCACTCTAATTTATTTATTTCAGGTATCTATGATAGCCTGTTACCCTGGCTATAATGATATCGGTCCACCAGGTTTTCCTGCACAACCTATTATAATTAAAAACCGTAATGATGACAGAGATATACTGTATCCACTGCTTTTGTTAGCTTTGTTAGGTGATGGTTTTTGATTTTAAATTTTGAATATATGATATATTCTACATAATTAGTACATCATTATAATAGATATAAATATTTTCTTCAAGAATGTTGTTTTTTTTATGTGCCAAAGCAAAAGTAGTAAATTCACACTTCTGAATATTGTGTCACCAAATTCAGAGCGACGACAATTCTACGAATTTTAAGTATATTACTATTATGATTGAGTGGAAGAATGTCAATCCTAATCAATGTTGTAAAAAAATAATGTTAAGGTAGGTATTTAATGTGTGTGTTTGCTTGTTATATTTTCATACCTTATCTACTCAACATTATTATAGTTTTTTAATGGTGTTTATAGCGATAACCACAAATGATTTTCATGGTTCGCTACCCTTTCAGCTAGTTAAAACAAAACGAGTAGCTGATATTTTCTACCTACGTATATGTTGTATGGAAAATTTAGATATTTGGGGAGGATTTACGTGGTTCTGCAAAATTAACTTTAAATTTAATGTTTACACATGGACTCAACCAATTTTGGAGGCAAAACGTCATATGACCTATAAACCATAACCTATTCTAAAAATGGTTTTAAACAAAACAAATCGTGTTCCATGATTAGTGGCAACTATTTAGAGAATAACGATATAATTGTATTTTATTAAATTTTTGTAGGAAAGTAAGAACACGGTCGTTCGGTATTTAATTAACTTGTGTTACTTTTTTTTTCTCTTTTTTATGCAGGATTACAGTGTTCTTGTTTAGGTCTAAATTAAATTTCAAGTACATATGTAAATAAAATCCTAGGTCTCATTGGAACGTTCTGGCTCAGAAAGATTTTAAGCATTACGTTAAGTGACAGCAGAATAGCAGTATGACATTTATAATGAGAGTAAAAGCGATGGCATGTGCGACGACTGAAATTTATACTCTGTTTTCTTTAGTACCATGGAACAGAACTTCAAAACGATGATGGACACATTCATTTTTGCAAAAGAAAGAAAATAACGAATTTGTTTAGAATACATTCTAGTAAATATTATGGTTGCAGAAATACGAATGTTTTTACACATAGTGGAATTCTAATCATCACAGCTGAGTTTATCAAACTATGAGGCTGATGTATTATCTTTATGATTAGATTACAATACAAATTATTTCCATTTCAAGTTCCTATATAATTAGTTATGAGTGTAACGATTTAGAAATAGTGTGTGCGAAATGTCTATTGTCAATTGTGCGGAAGAAGACGACGCTTACCCTCTCCACGAGTGTGTATTTCTTGGTGATGTCCGCAAACTGTCGTCGTTGTTAAGAAACAACGATGTTACTCGCAAAGACAAACACGGTAACACAGCTCTGCACTTGGCAGTCATGCTAGGTCGTAAAGAATGCGTCCAACTGTTGATCGCGCATGGGGCACCAGTCAAAGTTAAGAACCTCGCTGGATGGTCGCCTCTGGCTGAAGCAATCAGCTATGGCGATCGACAGACAATATCTTCTTTGGTACGCAAATTAAAACAGCAAGCACGAGAACAAATGGAGCTTAGAAGACCAGATCTTATTCGAGCTCTTGCTCAGATACAAGACTTTTACATGGAGTTAAAATGGGATTTCCACTCATGGGTACCTTTGGTTTCTCGAATATTGCCCTCAGATGTATGCAAAATATATAAATCTGGTTCTGGAATAAGACTTGATACAACATTAGTTGACTTTACTGATATGAAATGGGAAAGGGGAGATATTTCTTTCATATTCCAAGGTGAAAAACCACCAAGCGAATCTCTCACTGTTTTAGATAATAAAGCTAAAGTGTACCAAAGAGTGCGGTATGAAGAAACTGAAACTGAGATTGAAGATGAGGTAGATATCCTTATGTCAAGTGACATTTTGGCTGCTCAAATGTCTACAAAAGGGATTTCATTTACAAGAGCCCAATCTGGATGGATATTTCGTGAAGACCGTAAAGAAACTGTAGCTGGCTTATATAAAAGTGATATCTATACAATCACTGGTCTAGTCTTAGAGTCACGTAAAAGACGAGAGCATTTGTCGACTGATGATTTACAGAAAAACAAAGCTATCATTGAAAGCTTGACAAAAGGGAACACACAAAACTTAGATACAAATGGTGAACAAACTCGCAGAGCATCACTCAATCCACCTCCTGAGAGCTGTGTAGACTACAATGCTTACATATCATCCCCTCCTGGAAGATATCCGAGTCTGGGTAGAGAACTTGTATATAAAGAATCATCCAGAAATTTCCGAGCCACTATTGCTATGAGTGATGATTTTCCTCTCAGTGTAGAAATGCTATTAAATGTACTCGAAGTGATTGCACCATTTAAACATTTTGCTAAACTAAGACAGTTTGTTGCAATGAAGTTACCCTCAGGATTCCCTGTGAAAATAGACATCCCCATTTTGCCCACAGTGACAGCAAAAATAACATTTCAAAAGTTTGATTTTCGTGATGATATTTCACCTGATCTATTCATTATTCCAGAAGAATATGTAGAGGATCCACTACGATTCCCTGACTTATGACGCTTTGATATTCTAACACTGTTTGAAATTAGTGAAAGGCCCTTATGGCATTGTGAAGTGAAATCAGGTCGGGTTAAACGATTAGCATGGTGCAAGTCGATGGGCCACAGCTTGCTGACTATTGAGTTTCCAATGCTGTTTGGTCTGGGTAGCTCTTATTCCAGTCATTGTGTCCTGTTTGTTGAATAGCAAAATTTCAATGTAGTGATGTTAAATTGATGGTAAAATGTGTATGTAGTTTTTGGTCAACAGTGTTAGAATGAGATGTGTAACAACAACTATTTCTTAGTTTTTTATTCTGTAAAACAGCTCATTGAAATATAAATTGTTTATTATATATTTTACTTTAATGTTTTTATTGAAGGTTAAATATTTTATTTTTCTTTTAGTTTTTATGAGCAGAAATATCCAGACAGTTGATGTGTAAAATAAATCTTAGCTGTTACAAGACAAACTGCTACCTACTTTGTCCAGACTCTTAATTAGCTTCATGTAGTTACGGCCTATCCCCAAAACAGGGCCTTGTAGAAACGAGAGAAATGCACAGTTCACATATGCACTCTTGTTATATGCTGGTATACCATATGCGGCAGCTGGCTAAAACAATTTACGAAAACACAACAATTTACATTTCTCAAATTGAAGCACAGTTGGATACTATTACTAGTTTAGTAATCTATACTTTATGTGATAATGTATAAGGTAGTTATCACAAAGTTAGTTCTTGGCAACAAATTTTCAAATAGGATTACTTAGTCATTTCATTGCAATTTTGTGCCTACAGTATTAACAGATATAATACCTGTACCTTGGATTAAGAATGCCAGTAATGTATTCATATTATACCTGTTAATCAATTGCCACTTGTATAATTTTGTTATGTGTATGTTTATAATATAAGACTTTTAGTTGTAAATAATTTCAAAGGATAATGTATTTCAGTAATAGTAGTTTGAAAGCACAGAATGTACTTATTTTACTGAATAGCACATAGTTTAAAGTAGAATCCAGAGCTTGTAGTGAATTGCCCAATTTGTATATAATATGACAATAACATTGAAATGACAAATCCCACCAAAAAATTACGTGTTGAATGTGTTATTTACAGTTTATTTCTTGCCAGTAGGGTTAATGTCAGAAGACAAAAGTGTGTGGCGGAATATATGTAAAATCACGGCAATATTAAAATGACATGTTTTAATAAAATCTAAGACTTTCATTCATCACCTCTGAACTAAATATTTTAAAAATATAGTATTAATCGGTCAAAAAATAAAACAAAATGCCTGTATATTAAATTTTTATTAAACACCTCTCAAGTTAGTATCCAAATATAATTAAAGGTTAGTTAAAAATATGACCATCAATGCATAAAATTTTAAGAGGAATAATCGTACACATGCTGGTAGCCTACCAGTGCTAGGTTTGGTTGGTTTAAAAAATCTTTTCCATTTTGAACTATATGGGTACTGCAGTTTGTTAAGTTCTTACACCACATTCTTCATTAATACAACAATTGTTATACTTTAAAATCAAAAATTAACATTTATTAGAAATACGCATATAATAAGCAAGCATTTAGCTACCCATGCAACATTACTTGTAGCGTATAGTTACTAAAATAAGTCATGACTACCATACCAACAGTTTCAGTTCAGGGACTGGTAGGACCCTAACGCGTCATCGGTGACCGCGTTCACGGTTTCGTCCAACCCAAGAGTTATGACGCGCAGTGATACTGTTGAACGTCGAGCTGCACAGAAACAAATACAGCATAATAAAATTATAGATTTTGAAGAGCAGCTTAAATTTTGGAGACAATCTGAAAATATTTATCTTTATGAGGGTACTAATTAATTAAGGAGTTTGGCTAAAAAAATTTAGATTTATAACAGAAATTACAATATGACTTTCTATAAAAGTACTAGGCTCAAAGGTTTCTAGGTAACGATCTACTCGAGGTCCACTTTTCTCCGCTATAGGTTTGAGTCTAATGAAACAGTAGATGTAGAAATAATTGTAGGTACCGCCTTAAATTCACATAAGCGTGCAAGGTAATCAAAATTATTTGAAGAATAAAAATTCAATTAAATACGTTAATTATAGTATAGGATATTCAGACCGATATAATCTCTTCTGAGTAGTTAGCATGTATTATGTTAGCAATCTAGCTGATAACATGGCACTGAAATCCTTAGTACGTAAATGGTTTTGGATTGAATTGGCAAAATCATCTAAATTGGACCAAATACTGATGAAGGCATAAAAAGTAATATACTTTACGACAGACAGAGATGGTTATTTTGTTTGTACCAATTAAAACAATATTAAGTTGGTCAGTAAGAAATGAGGTAACAGGTATGTATTAAATTCATCGTTTTTGAGATAATTATTATAGCTTTGCATGTTTGTATGATGATATCGACTTTACTTGAAAGTTGCCTCGATTAAACTTCATTGACTCCTTTCCAAGTGTGACTAGTAGTGCAGTAAACCAACCATTAGCGATGATATATGATACATCATGTTTTGTTAGTGATTGCGAGACTGGAGACCGTTATTCAGTTACATTTATTTACATATATTCTTTTATTTTTTTTTATTTTTTATTAACATTTTTTTATTTTTTTTACATTTATTTTATTTTTTATTTATTTATCCATATTTTTTACCGCTACATTTATCGTAGTAAGTGTGTGAGCCTTACACCGCCACGATTACTGTCATGCCTTTTACATTCCAAACTGAAGCGTGAAAAAGTATCTCACTATGCCGCCATAGTGCAGGTCAAAATATATGAGTGCATGAATGCAATGAGTATGGCGACCACAACTCTTGGATTCTATTCATGCTTTCCGTCAGGCAGAGTAGAGTCACTTGGCAGGCTTATTAAAAAAATATATATTTTGTTTGTGTAGTTTAGGCAAAAAAGTTATAAAATGCAGTTTTAAACTCGAGACGGGACATTCTATGGTTATCTCATACCAAGATCCTTTTGATAAACAATATACCATATACAAAATAGAAATATTGCAAACCTTGTTCAGGAATGTCACTGGCAAACTGAAAAATATAAAAAATATGAATAAGAACGCACAAAATATTTTGTGAGCAACAAAGTAGATTTGTTTGTTAATTTTGTTTAAAGGTCACTTTACAACTCTTTTTCTTATATTTATGGTACTTGTACTTTACACTGCTAGTTCTCAATCTAGCAATCTTTATAAAGTATCTTAATTTTTTTAAGAAAAAGATCAGATTAATTGATGTGCTTTACCGTGTGGTGACAGATTAAGAATACAAAGTGTCACCACCCCTGTTCATCCCGTGGGTTCGTTCATCCAAAACTGAGAGGTGAAATTCCATGGCCACCCAGAACATCTATCCCCAGCAGACTTCTTTTCAATGTGTTATTTAAAAAATCATGTCTACATCAATAAACCAAATACATTACGTCAACTAAAAGAAAAAATCTGCGAAGTGATGTCGGCGATCTGACGAGCTGACGAGTATTCGAAAATTTCGGTGCTCGCTGAGAAGAGTGCAAACGTTGAAATGGTGGTCCTTTAGACGATGTAATTTTTAAAAAATAAATTTCAACTAATTAGCTTGTATATTAACAATTTTTATAATATATCAATTTTTTGTACGATTTTTTCAAATGTTAACTAATTCGTGACCCACCCTGTATATCTTCCTTGATTGATTCATTACTAATAGATTGACCAGTTCTGTTATTTATATATTATACATTATATATTTATTTTTAATTTACATACCGCAGGCTCCTTTACTTGCAAAGCGAGATGTCTTCGGAAACCAGCGAGGCGTTTCGTGAAGCCGCTGGCGATGCTCACGCCACTGTTGATTGACTCCGATGATGTGGAAAATACCGACTCTGCTAAATTTAAACAAGGAATGCGGTTTTATTTCTATTAAAACGCCACTACATTGTCACTTGATGAACTGCATATGATATGTAGTACATACATTTTATAATACTCCAGTCTAGTATAGTAAGTCGCTTTGTTGTACTAATTAAAAAATAACTTTTGTAGTGCTAGATCAGTACAAGTAGCGGCCTTATCGTTCACGCAATCTCACACAGGCAACCATGGATTGGAATAACATCGAAATTAGTTAAAAATGTAGGGTAGTGACTGGTATATTAGAGAGCGGATTGGAAATGGGAGTCAAAGGAGTATATATGTAAATATATATGTTATACAGGGTTTATTTATCGGAATCACTTTTATTTATACCAGACATTCATTTAGTTATTTTGAGACGATTTGCAAAATTTGAACGAAATATATTCAGTAGTTTAGCCACAGGGCACTTTTCCGTTTTGCAGTTTACAACACATTAATCGTATAATGTTATATAACGTAATGGCCAATGACCTTTCACACTAATTCATAAAATTTAAAAAATAAAAGTAAAATCAAACACATTTCAAAGAGCATACGGAATAAAATACTGTGTATGACAAAGAGGTTCATGGACTTTATTTGCACTGTGTCGGCAAATATAAAATAGATGCATGTGATTGGCTAATACGTCACAGCCATCATTGCTACCAATTTGCAACTAATCGTTTTGTGCATCATAATTGCGCGCCTTTTTATCTATTGATTGTAAACAAAATACGTTAATAAATAAGAATTGTAACATTATTTGGCTTCGTAAATTATATTGTTTATTTAAATGTTTTTACAGTACATAATGATTACTACCGGCAAACACATTATATTTTTACCTAATTTTAAAAATTGGTTGGCAGCATTGATTCAATTATTTTGTATTCGAAGACTTTTGCACTCTACAAAGTAGCGTTAGTTAATGTAAGACTTTACTTTGATTTGTAACGAGTCCATACCATTCATAAAAACAGAATACGTGGGTTTATATGGCAATATCATACACTTTGTTTAAATATGTGTGAAGTAACCATATTGATTCTGTTGTGCAGTGTGTGTGAAATTGAGTGTTGTGCTTGATTGCAAGTCCTTAAATTGTTTTGATTTACCGAAATCGACATTTATAATGCCGTAAGTGATCTTTACAGTCCTGGAATATACTGACATGCTTTTAATTTACGTGGAATGCCATCAAAACGCATCTCTTGCTTTGCGGACACATCGTGAGGGGTATGGAACCACTCGTGTATGTCCTACAGACAGCCGAATTTTTGTAAGGGCGGTACAAAAGTTACGAGACAATCAAAGTTTGGTACCTCGTAATGTTGAGTTTGCGCCCCGAACACCGATCGCTCTTGAAGAATGTGTTGGATCATTTCACGTGTAATCCTACATGCAGTTTACAAAGGGCTGCTTATCAATTTGGTGTTCAGCATAAAAAGATCTATAATATCTTAAAGGCTAATAAACAACGGCCCTACAAGTTTCGAAGAGTACAGGTCTTATTGAACAGGGATCAATCTGTCAGAGTAGCGTACTGTCAGTGGTTATGTACCAAAGTAACAAATGACCTTGAATTCCTATCCAACATCATATACACGTTGCATTGAAGTAAGCGGCAGACAATTTGAAAACTAAAAAATTTAAATGTATTGAATTAAATAATGAAATTAAATTTTAAGTAAATATTGATCTGATAAAAAAAAGTGAAACGAGTGAAAACTAATCAGTGATACGAATATATTTCACGACGCGATAGGATGCTTGGCTCGCATTTGAATTCGCCGCTATTTTTGTGCCACTCGCGCTGCCGTCAAGAGAAGAGTGACCCGTGTGATACATGGTGCTCTAATTCGGGATTGAAATATTTGTATTTGTTTTGTTGTAAATTAGCATTTCTATATTTTTATGATAATTTTTTTTTACTAATTTTAACGGAAGTATGTTGAATCGTGTTACTTGTTAGTTACTGTTTTGTCAAAAGCTGGGCGCCATCCTGTATAGAGTACCAGTAACACATAGTGTGGACGATGAAGCAAACACATGTATTACATATATAGTAGCGAAATTTATAGATATTGTACACACACATTAATGTAATACTGTGGCCTTATTGCCTGTAATAAAAGGATTGTGGAATATTGATGTCTCCCAGTTAATGTTTCTTTACCAGTCCATTAAAGGTAAGTAGTGTTTGTGCGCGTCCTATTACGTCTGGTAAGTCGTTCCTCAATTGTACTGCTTTAGTGTGTATAGAGTACATAATGACTAGACTATACCAAACTGTGAGGTGGGATGGTACAAGTACTACTGCAAAACTGTAGTAATTAATGTACGTCACGTGTTTTTAAGATATGTTTATCTTTGACAGTTTTAGCAATCTTATATTCTGCCTGGTGATACTCATAAGCCCGATTTGTGTTGTAATAAAGAGAGAGAGATATTTGACGTATTTGGTATGTTCTTACATACTATCAATGTCTATGACACTTACATATATTGCATAATAACTACGTCAGGGCTTATAGAGTTTCACGCGGTGGAACTGAGAGTGACGGCAACCATTACTATTTACATGGAAACTCACACAGAGTTACCATACACATTTTGCAGTTTACCTTGGATTTCTGTATCTGTCTTGGAATGAGCGGTATTCATTTCAGTCATAACCCTGTGAATTAAACACATAGAGTTATTGACAAAACAATAATTATAATAAATTAAGTAATCTTCTAGTAGTAACCATCCTGAGGTCAGTTATTTTTAAAATATTTTTGTGTAAGTTTTTGTATAAGAAATTAAGGAATAAAGTATCGCACTGGATCCATAGAACCAGAACAGTGACCGTGATGATTTTATGAGAGAGGATTCTGCGGGGACTAGAAAATTGAAAAATAATAATAACTTCACACATCTCACACACGGCAGTCTGATACCAAATTATGCACAGCAACTACTACGATAATGAGACTGCTGACAAACATACTTATATATTTCTAAACACGTATATTCTCAGACTCAGAACACTTGATCGTGTTCATCACACATTGTCGTGTGAATTGAACCCACGATTTGCGGTTTAAGAGGCAGGTCACTAACTACTAACTAGATCAATAGGCCGTCAAATATTACCTTTCTCTAACCATCTTAAAAATAAACCAGATCCTTATAGTCCACTGGTTATATTTATAGGTTTTGGACTACTATACCACACTGACCAGATGGGTTGGTTTAGAGGGTGTCAAGTTTTCCTTCTCTTTCCAGTGATGTTGTTCTGAGCAATTTGCTCCCTTAGTCGCTTTCCACGACACCTTAAAGATGAATAAGGGTGGTGACACTCTGTATTCTTAATCCGTCAACTACACGCAGAATGAGTCATCGTCATTGATAGCCTTTAAAAATCTACTGATGAATGTAGGCCTATGCTGGCCGTAGGTTGGCCATGGTGGTGGAACAGACTTTTTGATGAGGTTGAGCAGCCGTCTCTGGTGCCTTGGCACATAGCGCTGGACGTCGGTGGCGGCCATGAGCGCGGCCATGCGCGGGCAGATGTGCGGTGAGTTCTGGCACAGCTCCAGTAGCGCCGTCACCACGTTGTACGCGGCCTCTAAGTAGTCGCGGCACCAGATCGCCAGCTGATTAGCAGACATTTAAAATTTGTCATATTATTTTCTATGGTATAAGGAGCATCTACATCATTCAATTAATCATCAATCTACTATATTATCATCAATCATACCAACAAATCAAGAGTAAAGTGCGTTGAATGAGGGTTTCTGAAAATGATTTAAGGTCATCGAGATAATCAACCTCACTAGGTAAAACCCACGGTAAGTTTTGCTGAACACTTGTTTTCTGTGAGATTGTCCTATGATAAACGTCAAAGACTTGACTTTATTTTAAACTAGCCTTTGTCCCCTGATAGTTATGGCGGTAAATAATACGTAAATAATGAACCTTTACGTTGTTTTGATGTATAAGCTATATTACTTACTGTAAAGTTTCATCTAAATCTGGACCATAATTTTTGCGTGAAGAAGTAACAAACGTCCAAATATCCTTTCGAATTTTCAGATACATAATAGTTCAAGATAAATAAATATTTAAAAGTTTATCGATATAGAACAGTAATTTTTCAGTAACCGTGGGTATTTTTTATAAGCACTAATGACAGGCTTTGTACCGTATGCAATCGGACGAAAAAACCTAACAGTGGGATCTATCGGAATTCATAAAATTTGGAGTGATTCAAATACGCATCATAATGGATCTTCTCATGGAAATGAGATGTTTCACAGCAGTAAAAGTAGTCTATATCACTCTCCAGATTCCTTACTATCCTCAGACCCAAAAATCATACAATAAATTCGATCTGTTGCGACGTGAAAGAAAGACAAACATTCAAACAAACACACTTTCGCATTTATCATATTAGTAACGATGTAAGGATAGTGAGGATTAATTAAACATAAATTAATAGTTTTGAAGTTTAAATTGTAAGATTTACGAATCTTAATATAACTTAAAATCTAAATAAGAAATAAAAGACGTATCATAGACTGTGTTATTAATTAGTTAGGATGATTTCTACAATTTAAAATACAAATATATCGAAATAATACCGGGGGCATGAAACGTCTGATCTAGATGAACGAAACTGATCTAGTCGAAAGGATAGTCAATATTTTTATAATCATCTAACTTCTCGAATACGTAATAAGCAAATAAGTCAAACAATAAATGTGCTACAATCTCTAGAAACGCAATGTTCACTTGAAGTATGTCGTTACCTGAAATATCCGCCAGTTATCAACCCCATCTACGAGTTTCTTTGCACGTTTAGCGTTGTGCTTCACAGCATCCCTAGCGTTCTGAAGGTGTCCTTCTTGACGTTGCATCCGGTCACGGGCATTGTCCAAATCTTGTTCCTTTTCGGAGCTAGAATGTAGTTTGTAAAAGTAGCTAATGTAGAAAGGTTAGTCTCGAAACAGGATGGTGTCGCAAATGGGTTTTATATTTCGATTTCGAGTTAAAGTGCTTAACACATCACAGCAACTATTTTTAACAGTACACTGCTGGACATAGACTTCTGGAGGAACGGGTGTGATGTTCCTCCAAAACAAAGGGAGGATCCTCCGACCAGGCGAAATTATCAAGACTGGCGGGGCGCGGACCAACCATACACAACATCTCAACGTGTATATGCTAATCGATAAATATACGATGTTGTGTATATGCTAATCGCCGAAAAAGTCACTATATCGGGATTCAGGATTAGTAGTCGTTCCTTAGTTCGATGTGTCTTCCCTAGATGGAGCTGTAGTATGTATTTTTGTTTGCGCTGTATGTGGAAATCGTCACAGACTTATCTTTAGAAAGGAGGTTTACGCCTACCATACCACGCTGGCCAGGTTGGTATTGCGTGTGTTTCAAGTTTTCCTTCTATTTGCAGTGATGTTGTCTTTCATATTTTGTTTCCTTAGTCGCCTCTTACGACACCCATGAGAAGTATAAGTTTAGCAGTAAATAGTATAACATTGTATTATTTTAACAGGACTATTTTGACACCTAATCATATAATTCACATGTAAAATATAAATGCAAGAAAACTGACCGTCTCGAGTTGAGGTGTTTGTTCTTATCGCTGAGATGCGTAAGGCGGGCGGTCAGGTCGTTGACAGCCCGTTCTAGTTCCGCCACCTGCTCGTTCACCAGTTTGAGTTCGTCGCGCAGCTTGTAGTAGTGCTTCGTTAGATTGTTCAGCTCCTCGATCTCGGGAGCTGAGAGCGTTGGTTATATGTATTTAACAAATACTGTGATTACTTGAATTTATTTTCTAAATTTTTATTAAAAATAATAATTTTAATATGGTCAAAAAATAAGGCGGTTAATAGTTTCTAATGTGTAATATTAATCCTTTCTTTTACATAATGATAAAAAAATTACGCCGTTGCTTTAATTGGGCAACCGAGAAACATCTAAATTATTTTAGAATAAGAAGGATAAGAATATAGAAGGATAACTTGTGTAAAGAAATATAGAGTGGCGACGCATCTTCGTACGCACTTATACAGTGGCAATCAGGGTATTCTTGGAGGGGGAAGAGAAGGGTCTCTTAAACGCTATTTGGATTCATTCAACAGAACGCGCTGATGATCACAGTCACAAGTAAAAATATAAGCGACCAATCTAAAAGTTATTTGCGATATACGATTGCGGGTGATCAACCATTATATTTTCAAGAATTTTTGGCTTTAAACTTATAAAAATAACATACTGTCGTCCTTTAACGGTGAGATGTTATGCATGAAGTGGCTATGCGCATGGTGTACCACTCGAAGAGTGGCTTCAAGTGCCGAAACGTCCTTCTCCTGGCGACCAATATCTGCGTCCAGAGCTGCTCCTCGCTCACGCAACTCTGCACGTTCAGCGGCGAACTGCCAACCACATCACACACTTCTCACTATGTATCCACTTCAGACGTTAATTAGCTATACTGGAGTTTATTTTAGATGTAATTAATGAGAAGGAAAATTATCATATTCAAGTTAATGAATAAAAATTGTAATTATCAATTTATCATCATATTCCTAGTCTTTGTAGTTTTTTTTTAAAAAAGAACACCCGCACTCGGAATAAAGCCTGTGTCGAGGGGTACTTTACAAACACACAAGAAATGGCCACAAAGAACACCCAGACTCAGAACAACAATTTGTGGATCACACAAAGCGTTGTCATGTGGGGTTGGAACCCACAACTCTCGCCGCAGTAGAGAGCGGCGTGGCGACCGCTTAAACCACTAGGCCAACCGCGTAGTCAATTAATCTCAAGATTATTTGGAGTCGCCTAATATGAATCTAAATTATTAATTTAATTAGCAATTATTGTTTTAAAATCACACGGCAAATCAATAAATTATTTGGATACTCTTCTATTTCATTTCGAACGAAGTGTTTTACCTTTATTTTAAAGTAGGTTACGGAAAGTTGTTGACCGGAATCGTCTTTTCCCAATGAACCAATGAAAATATCATATCTGAAAAAATAAAACAAATTTCATAAAACGTTATCTGATATCGGACACGTTATAGATCTATATACATAAACATGCAACAGAGTATTCAACAATTCTTTGTCAAAAAAACGACGAAGTTCATCTTAATTGCAGGTGAAGAAAAAAACGTTATGTAGCACAATTGTTTAAGAAACAGTTGTAATGCGGCCACAGCCTCATAATGAGTCAATATATGTTCTAGTAAAAAAAAACGCATGCCTAGTAATCTAGATCGTACAAAATGTACCTCTTGACAAGTTGTTCAATCCGCTGTTCGCGCTCTCGTATTTCAGAGCGTATTTTTCCACAATCTTCCATAAGGGCACGCTTCTGCACACTGAACATGTCACGACGCGCATTTATCTCTACTAGGCGTTCGTTCATGGCCTGCAATGAGAATAAACACTTTTCTATAAAACTAGTTTTGGTCTGTGGCATCCTAATGCACCTTTGTTTTATTTGAAGTCAAATATTTGACAGATAAGGACAAGTGTTTTAATTTATTCTGTTTGATAGGTAGAAAAGTATTTTCCTCACAATGTTTACGTTTTTTTCTCTACATAAAAACCTTCCTTGTATTTTAATGAAAATATGACAAAAAAATTAACAGAATCGGTTAAGTTGTTCTCGAGTTTTGTGTTCTTTTTTTAATTTTAAGGCCTCGCCGAAGTGACTCATCCTGCCTGATAGAAAGCATGAATAGAATCCAGAGTTGTGATCGCCATACTCATTGTAAATGCAGACAATGTTGCATGGTGAAGCGCACTATGGTGGCCTAGTGAGCTTTTTCACGTAGCGCTTGAGGACGTAACAGGCATGACAGCCATCGTGCTAGTGTAAGGCTCACACACTTACCACTATAACTGTTACCCCAGTATCAGTGGGCCCCCGGTAACGCAATAACCAATAAAAAACTACACAGATACTGTCGCTTTAGGTTGGTGTCTGCCACGGTCGTGCCATTATCAGCGTGGCTGTGCTGCCTGAGACACACATTTGACGATTTTTTTCTACAGGTAGATAGACAGATATGTGGGCAGTCTCACCGCGTCGATGTGCAGCCTCTGTTCGTCGAGGTTGAAGCCGGTGTCGTCGAGGCCGGCGAGAGCGCGCGACGCGTGTGCCACGCGCAGGCGCATGAGCGCCTCCTCCACGCGCAGGCGCCGCCACTGTTCGCGGGAACTCTGCAGGTCCTTCTCGCCACCCTCTACCGTCAGCATCGACGACTTCAGGCGACTTTGCTGAAAACCCAAAGTTCATTTTTACAGTTACGTTTACGAGGATAAAATTGTATATACGTGGTATTGAATGCAGTTATACTATTTAAATTCTTAGTATAAATTTTAGATATCTTCGTAGTTACCGTTACCAGTATCAGTTAGTGGAGACAGATAGTTAATTTATATTCCAGAAGGTTAAAAAGTTAATTGTAACAGGCGTTGACATCGGAATACAAATCGGTAGCTCACTTAGACGTGTTAATAGTAGGAACCAGCGGTGGCTTTAGCCTCTGCGAGGCAAGAGCGTGATTCATTACGAGGCCTATGTTTTGTAGAATTAGTTTTAATGATGATGCTTGAAAAAAACAGTGCAACGCAACATATACTGCTGCTAAATTTATGAGAAACACAAAAGCATACGCCGACGACTGTCTACATCAAAAGCCACTTTCCCACCATCAGGTAGTAGGCTGTAGTAGTTGATAGTAAAATTGCGTGCGTGCGATGCCGGGTGTTTTTCTGTCCGATAAAATTCAAAACGAGGTTATTCGACAGGGAACTGGAGTAACTAACATCGCACGGAGAGAATCGTTACGTTGAAGTCGAAGTGGCCCGGTCATGAATCCAGACAAACCGATGGTCGCTGGAATCGGCAGTGTGCTAGAGTAGAGACCGCGATTAGGCAAACGTAGTGTAGGGCGCCTTGAGGCACGACGGACCGACGACTCGAAGAAGGTAGCTGGCAACGGATGGATGCGGATTGCCGAGACCGGGATGTTTAGCGTTTCTTGGGGGAAATTTTCGTTCAGCAGTAGTCAGTGATAGGTTGACTTGACAGTAAAATTGTAGTCTATCACCTGTTTGGTGTTGGTGGCGCTCTTGGTGTCCAGGTCCCTGGTGAGGCGTCGCATGTCGTCGTGAAGCCGCGCCGAGTGCCGCTCTAGTAGCGCAACGCGCGCCGCGTGCAGCGCACACACGTCTTTCAGCCTAAACACAATAATGTGTCTCTTCAAATGACAGGCAATTTACACAACTTTACAACACTTTTAAGCCTCGAAGGTTTGCCACGTATGACGGTAGTAGTTTTAAATTTACACAGGATAAATATAAACTATATTTTAATAAGTTTTTTCGTTCAAATGGCTTGCATTTAAAATAATTTCACGCCTTGCAAACTGAACGACCGAAGATACGACCGTAGGTATTCAAGATGTGTGTTTCTAGTGCAAACGCTTTGGAATGATTTTTTAGAGAAAAATTATAATTTGCTTAATATTTTTATTTAGGAATAATTAAGACTAGCATTTAAGATTGCTTAGAATTGCAGTAAAAATTAAACAATAAATACTTAAACCGTAACTACTAAGATTCATAAACGAATATTTATTCCAATTCAGTCTAGTCAGACGCCAGTTTTGTTTAATTATACATTATTTTCTCGTAATTACATTTTGTTGCTTGTGGAAAAAAACCTAAGTGAGATTTGCCGAGACACCCCTCTCTCCTCAATCTAAACTTAGATGAGATTAAGCTCGACCCCCTTCGCCCCTAAACCTTTCACATAATTAATGGACTCCTTAACAGGTACCAATATCAGTTTAAGAATTCTCTACTATAGAATAATAATTCGTAGTCACTTACCTGTTTTCTTTTTCTAAAAGTGCTGCTGAGCATTCACGCTCTGCCTGCGCCCCCTCCATATGAGAAACTCGAGCTCCAATAGTCTCCACTTGATAACACTATAATTTATATTTAAATGCATTAGGCATAAATTTATTTTGCAGTTTAAAAAAATACTATAAACAATGCTATTTTCACTTACAATAGCGTAAAGTGTTTCTTTCTGAGATTGAAGATTTTTTTCAATCTGTTTCTGTTTATAGTCCAACTTGCTCATGACTGCAATGGATCCTGTAAAAACGGGTTCACTTCATAGATAATATTCTACCTCACATTATTCTAACTGTGACGTTTTCGAACCGAAATACGAACGTAAAAAAACTAAATTTAACACTCTGTTTCGCTAACGTAAATATGAAACTTTCAGATTAATTAGTCAAAAAGATTGTCAAATTCAATGGGGTAATAAAAGTTATGTTTCTGCCCCTGGGAGGTTTAGGGAGCGTTAACTAAAAATGATGACAGTAAATTTTTACTATGCGTGCGCACACCGTCACGAAAAATCAACACCATGAAGTTAATTAGGGAACATTTTAGTTTTTTTTATTATTAATTATATACAAATAATTCATTTGTAATATTTTAATAAAATTTATTGAACTAGATAATGCGTTATACACAAAATTTATTTCAATGTATTAAATACTTTTTTTTTATATTATTAGTGTCGTTTTCTCTACAAACATAGGATAATTTTAGAAAGATTTTTATTTTGTTACGCCAAAGAAGTATAAATTCTTATATCCGTACGTACACACTTTTTAAATGTAGGGTAAATTTTTTGGATGGAACATGGATACAAAGGACTGTTATGATCGGTGTAAACGACGCCAAATTAAATTAAAAATTTAACAAATAACTTGATACTTAATAACCATTAAAGTCAAAGATGCAAACATAACTTTTTTTTACATTTGTGTCAATACAAATGTAAAAGAAAGTTAAAATAACAAACCCTTAAGTTGCATATGGAATAATTTCTCTTCATTTTTAAGTGCTAGAAGCTTCTGTTGTTCAACGAAAGAGCAGTGCATAGACCTCTGCTGATTTGTAGTCAAAGCAGTTGCATAACGCTCCTCATCCTGAAATTACCAATGGTTGAAAAATAGAGTGACTTGCATTGAATTTTTACGATTTAACCTTACAATTTAATATTTAAAATTTTTCTCAGTGTATCACCGAGATAAGAATAAATTATTCATGAATTTGTCAAAATAGATAGAAACGCCTCAAGAACAATATCTGTTACCAAAAATCAGCTGAACGAACGATGAACGAAACGCCAAATTGTATCAAAAATATTTTTTTCGAGTATATGGTATTTTTACACCTTTCGTAAAAATATTATCAAATAAAAATACGTATATTTTCTACTATTATACTTTTAAACACCTGAACTTTTCTCCTCGTTTTGACTCAAAAAGCTGTGACTCTTAAGTTGTGAGTCCATGGGTGGTGGAAGTCACTTACTATCAGATGTCTCGTCTATATGTTTCAAGTAATATGGAACTGTTAGATGATCCCAGTGCTGTTTGAGTAAATGTATGGGAGTATGTTAGAGATGATGGTACATGGCGCAGTCAGACAAATTAATTATAACATTTACTAACATTAAGTAGATCTTCAAGCTCCTTTGCTCGTTTCTCTGAGGTCTTCGTTTTATCGGTAGAATCCACTAATTTCTCTTTTAAATTTGCTATCTGGAATTAAAATTAACATTTTAGATTTCAGATATTTTATAATTTTGAATAAACTAATATCGTGGACTGTTACTGAACTAAGAAAATATCATGAATCTCCTACGAAAGGAGACTTTAACCTGTAATACACGGGTAGTGTAGTAGTTTAAGCGCTCGGTATACCGTTTTCTAGTTCTCTTAGTGTTGTACTCAAACCTCACATGCGACAACATTTTGTGTGATCCACAAATTGTTGTTGAATCTGGGTGTTCTTTGTATCCGATTCATGTATGTTTATGAAGCTCACCGCGACACAGGATTTATTCCTAACGCAGGAGTTTTCTTTTTAATAGAAAAATTCCACACTAGTCAGATGGGTTAGTATTGTTTTTTTTGATTTGTCTTCGTTTTCCTTGCAGTGCTCTCGTCTTGCGTAGTTTGTTCTCTTATTCTGTATTCTTAATTCGGCACCACATGGAGTATGAAAAATAAATATATCTCCATTTTGTATGCACAAGAGGTTTAGTAATAGGTTCCAACATTAGCCAAGAGACGTCCACTGCTGGATGTAAGCCTAGTAATAGTAAAGCAATAGGTTTAGTAATTAGTAATAATAATGTCAATTTAATCAGATATACCTTACTATTGACGGCCTCCAATGCAGCATCCTTGCGTCGCTGTTCCTCCAAGATGTGTTTGTTTTCTATGTGAAGCTTCTCTAACATACTTCGTAAGCTGCTCAGCTCACGTTGTAAACTTTGAAACTGTAGAAATTTGAGTTACTATATTAGCACAATTAGACTTTAAGAAAATGACAAAAGACAACAAATGAGGCATTGAAAAATACTAATATAACGATTTAAATGTTATACATTTAAAAAAAACGTAGGGCCTGTTACAAGGAATCAGACTGACATTAATTTTCAGTTTTAAATTAACTGTTACCCGCGGTTCAGCCTGCATATATGTCGTTTTTTTTGCCTTAATGAGTATCTAAGTTACAAATAGTATTGGTGAAAGAATTTTTAAAATCGGTTTAGTGGTTTAAGAGTGAAAGTATAGCAAACAAACGGATAATGGTAGGAGTGAATGTGAGTTTTGTACCACCTTTCATATCTCATGGTAGGGATTATTTTTCTGCTTATTTGGCTGATAGGATTTGGCATTGACATTTTAAATTCTCAGACTTTTAGAACTTAAAAAGTTATTTCACTTTGTAGTTACAATGTAATAGTTAAATAGGGTGTACTAACGTCCCCATGACATGAGAGTTTGCTTTCACAAATAAGTTGTTATTGTCATCAAAAAAATGACAAAGAACCATATTTTTTTAATCAAAATCTTGAATTCTTTTTAAAGAGTAATAAAAAATACTTAGATGATCGATTTTATAGACATCCATTACATATTGTTAGTGGTACAGGATCTGCCATTGACCTTTGTATTTATAATATTAATTGGGTTATATATTAACAAACTGTAATTTTTTCTTATGCAGAACACACAAATACATACATATTACGATGGCACACAACCCAGAGCTCTATTTAGTTCTGGGTTGTGTGATCATCGAAATTGTTTGAAACGGTAATAGAGAATAGAATTTTACCTCGCCATCGAGTGCAATGTTGAGATCGACGAGTCGTTGGTGAGCTTGGCGCGTCTGGGTCAGCTGTTGGCCCAACGCGATATTCTCGCGGTTAGCATCTGTGTTGTTGCCGCGTTGCTGGTCACAAAAAGCCTGCTGTTCGCGGCATTTTTCTGCTACATTGTTCGCCTCTGTATCTAGTAACGCGTAGTCCTACAAATGAGTGTTAAAATTTTGAGAAGAGTTTACAGACGAATTTAACGTTACCTAGCCAAGTTTCCAGAATGGAGTAGGAAAGATGTAGATACATTTTCTGGTTGAATGTAAAAATAATGGATATTGTGGGTAATAGTTATGCAAAACTCAAAATGCCAATAAAACTGCCTAAGTTGTCTAACAGAAACAATAAATTAATTAAGTTTCTGTAAAAAATAAAGGTAGGGTCAACAAATTAGTTGATTGTTGTGCGGTATAAATCTCTAAATAAATGAGAATAAGAAGATTACCTCGCGAACATGTCGTATATCTGCGTCTCGTTGTCTAAGATTCTCAACGGCGGCTGTCCACATAGTCATCATCTGTTTCCTTTCTTCCATTCCTTCCATGACCTGTAGTTGTGAATATACTCATGATATAAAAAGGTATTATAAGTTCAGCTAATTCCATATAAATATGTTATTTATCTCTATTGCAAACAAAACGACTAGTAAGTCTTTTATATTTGTATTTACAAAAGAAAAGTATATAAGTATTCTATCAGTCAATCTAATTATCATAGTACAAGTTCTGCTTAGTTTGAAACTAGATGGCGTTATGTGTCAAATGTCTGAAATATTTATTTATTCCTTTTATAGTATGACTAGACTACAAAATTTCGTTAAATAAATTTGCCAATGTAATT
The DNA here is from genome assembly GCA_949316085.1 of Hypercompe scribonia. Classification (NCBI taxonomy): domain Eukaryota; kingdom Metazoa; phylum Arthropoda; class Insecta; order Lepidoptera; family Erebidae; genus Hypercompe; species Hypercompe scribonia. The sequence continues at coordinate 10,022,990 of OX438969.1, read as the reverse complement.
TACGAGGTCGATTAATCATGCAGCCCTAAGAGAAAGTTACATAAACAGTGGATGAAATACGAAGTAAAAAGTAAATAATGTGCATAATCAACACTTGTTTAACTAATAACTTATTTACCAATAGTGTTAACATTGGAAGAACTTACTACACTATGTGGTGCATTATAAAATTGCGCTGTACAAGCACCTCATAACTTAAAGAAATAAAGAAGCGTCAACATCAAATGAAAACGACATTATAAAGTGTAAAATTTAAAAATCGCGGGCCTGCGTGGATACAAGGGTGCGGAGGTAGGACGAGAACTGGGGCAGGGGAATGTGTGGGTGGCGGGCAGTCGAAATATAAAAGAAGAATGCGCCTGCCACTCACACGTCTCCATCGCGTATTAAGGGGATATGTTATCACGCTTATGCTATGAATATTACCTGAATAGATATTCTATCGCATGCACGTTCTTCAGCACTAAGATTGGACACCAGTTGAACAAGTCTATCATGTAGACGGTCATGTTCCAGCTTCAGCTTCTGTCGTTTTGTCTCCAATGCCTTAAATGTAATTATAAAAATAGTTAGATTTATTCTGTTATTCATTAAATATCCATAGCTTGTTTCGAATGCTTCTTGTACTAGCCTTATTGCCAGTATTTCTTTTTGTTTCACGAAATTGATTTATATCTTCAACAACAACCATTATCTAGATGACTTTAGCAAAACGATCAACAGTATTTGGTAAAAAAAAACTATGAGCCGTTTAACGTAGTAGTGTTATTTGTTATAAAAATTGAATTGTTAACAAAAAATGGAGGCATGGATTAACACTTTTAAATCTTTATTTATATGTGTTCTGGCCATTTCATTAAAAAGAGTAAGTCCTTTAGATGATCAACAAGGAGTCAGATTACCTAAATAGACAGGCAATGATGGTCAGCTGGAGTTCACATGCTAGTTTTGTTGGTCAAGACGCAGTACAGTCTTGACAGCTGGAGCTAAGTGCAGTTTTCTAAAAATCTATCCGTATTCATGAACAGAGCTAGTCAAATAAAACTATGAAACTAAGAGATTTTAAAGTATAACTTTAAAATCTTTTGTTCTTTCAAAACACATCTCACAAAAAAATAACTGTCACTGATCTCGACCACAGTGGGCAGCCTCAATGGTGACCAGCCAACTGCGCTGGAGATGTGTGCATAAACAGGTGTACTCTGTTCCTTCACTCTCATAATCCAATGAAATGGTTATCTGACACGACCAATGCAAGATCAGGTGCAAGACGGCTTTACATGCTTTCCGAGGCATACAGGGGTTAAGACTCCTACTACCTATCTCCGGGATGTTATTAAGCATTTATATAATCAGAAAAACTCAATTACACTTTGTTGGCCTGACCTGGGAATCGACCCAAAGATGTCTTGATTGACATTTGTATATGTTAACCACAAGACTAACAAGGCAATTGTGAGCAACTGTCACTAAAACTCGTACCAAAACAATTTATACCTTTGCTTTTGAGGTATCCTGTTTAGTGAACTGCTCTATTGCTGTTATATCACAGGCATTCCTTTCTAGTGCTGCTCTCCAGTCTTGAAGAGCACCTCTCTCACCACACACTTCTGTCTTCAATATATCTGCCTTTTTTAATAAGCGTGCAATAGAACCTAAAAAGAAAAATGTGCAATTCAACTCTTTATAGCACCTTTTATTATGGTTCCACCATACATTCATACTTCACCAATTATAAAATTATTAACTACATACTCTGAAACCTATCAATTCTGTTCGTAACATCCTTGTTCTCTTTAAGACAGTCAGCAGTATTCCTTTCCAGACGGTCAACTTCATTAAGTGATAACTGGCGAAGTTTCACTTCTTGCTCTAATTGCTGCTTATGTGCAAACAGCAAACGCTAAATAGAAAAGAAGAAATACAAGTCACTGTAAATAGTTAATTTTTCTTTGAACATTATAAGGTAAAGCTACTCTAAATGCTTACAGTATTTTCTTGTGATTCAGTCAAGACGTAAGATTTATATTTATTGAGATCGTCACATTTTTTCTTTTGTAATATAAATGCTTCTTTCAAACGCTGAATCTCATTTTGCCTGAAGAAAAAAAAAATATTATTCTTAAATTACTACAATTTAAATGAGAACAGGGAAGACTGTTTCACCTGTTAATAAGTAGGTTTTCAAGTTCTTGGTTGGTTTCATCAGCTAGAGGAATCCTGGTTCCCTCGTTCCAACCTAAAGCTTCCAAAAGCTGAGCCATGTAGCCTGGACTCTTAGATGGTTCTCCCATTACAGTAGTTAAGAAAATAAATAAAAAAAATAAGTCCAATAAGTGCCACAAAAATCAATTGAGTAAAACACAGTTATGTTTTATCAATATCCTATCAGAAGTCACTAAGCGACATAAGTTTCTACGGGAGTCAAAAACAACAACAATATCAAATAAATTGAGCGCCATTTTTTAAATAACAAATGACACCTGCTGTAAAAGCAAAAAATTCACGAGGGTTGCTAAAAACCGGCATTACTTTAAAATATGGTAAAGTACGGTTTAAAACTCAGTCTCAGAATAACTATTTCGATGGATTATATTTTTTTTTTATATCAATGGAACCTTTAAATTAATCATTGAAGTTTATAGCTATCAATTTTATACATATTCCTAGTGTGTAATCCTAATTCAATTTTAAAGGGGCTATAAAATATTTTTTACATGTACGTATAACATTAATAACTTTCTTTATTTAAAGGTAAATTAACAATATAAACAACTAATAATAAAAACAATTTAATAAAAAATTGTGTAACAGGATTTCAAGATGTTTTAAACGTCTCGAAGTCGCGCCTAAAATTAAGAACGTAGCTTCTAAAAATAACTCATGCTAGCTTTAGTTACATGCTTGCATAAACTTGCTACCATTTCATAATAAAAAGTGTTAATCTGAAGGCAAACGTAAATTTGTCTATAGATATAGAATGAGTGCTGATGAAGTTTTATTGTCTTGTCCAGTTTGTGCGCACACTGGGGTATTTAATTCCGTACAATCGTTAAGAGATAGATTAATTTATGTTTCGACTAATAAAATAATGTGCCCGATTTGCAAGGATGAAGTATATGGTTTAGACAAATTGACGATACATTTATTCAGCCATGTGAAAGTATTAGCAGCAAAAGGATGTCATGATAATAATAAAACTTCTGTTCCAAAAGGTAAACTTAAGTCTGATGACAATGAATTGATGGTGAATCAAAAAAATAAAAAAAATACAGTGAACAAAAATAAAAGTACTTCACCTATAAGTACTCCAGTGAAATTCGTTAAAATCTTTCCTAAATTACCAGTGATTTCACTAAATACAGTACCTGTATTAGACATATCCATTAGAAAAGAACAAGGTGTTGAACCAATGTATGTGAAAACGGAAACGACAGTAATACAAACAAATAATACTTGTAATATTTGTGGCCTACAGTTTATTGATGCAAATATTTTGAAAATGCATAGATGCCTCATACACAATATTGACGAAACTTCTGACCAAACTTTTACACGGTATAATTGTCACCTGTGTCCAAAAAATTTTAAAATGAGAGGTTCTCTCATGGTACATTTGCGGGTAGCACACTTTGGATTTTTATCGGGAAATTGCAATTCAGATAGTAGCAACCAAAAGTTAAGCAACGGGTCGAATTTAGACCAACAAGATGAAAAATCTACTAGTTTAGAAAGAAATGATAATAAGCAATGGCAATGTGAAGTTTGTCGTAAATGTTTTACCACAAAATACTTCTTGAAGAAGCATAAACGTCTACACACAGGTTAAAATAATCATTGGTGTTAGTTTTTGAGGTAATTCGTACTAACAGAATAATTTGATGTGGTCACATAGAGAATGGATCAGGCTCCTATGATCGCTTTCAAGGCATTTTAATAAATTTTAACCTGTTAAATGATTTAATTCTAAACTCACACATTTTGTGCTTCTAGCTTTATAATACTATGTCACAAAACATCGTAAGGAAAAAAAAATTTCAGTACTTTTGCTACTGTCTGTACTTTAATGTGTATGTACAAATCTAGACTTTTCTGTTCCAGGTGAAACTCCTTACGCATGTATACAATGTAACAAAACATTTACATTTCAACAGTCTTATCACAAACATCTTCTTTATCACAACGACGAAAAACCACATACGTGCACTTATTGTGGACGAGCTTTTAAAGAACTTTCAACTTTGCACAATCATCAACGAATTCATACTGGTGAAAAACCTTTTTCTTGTGAAACATGTGGTAAGCAAGTGTGTTAGTGGTAAGTATAAAAAGCTCTTTTAGAGTATGTAACAATAAAGTTAGATAAAAATCCTTTTATTTTGCAGGTAAATGTTTTCGACAGCGAGTTTCTTATTTAGTACATAGACGTATACATACTGGAGTAATGCCCTACAAATGCACAGCTTGTCAAAAGAGTTTTCGGTACAAAGTTGGTAACATTTTAATTATTTTATCAAAATTGATTGATAAAAAGTGAAAGTTCTGGAAGAACTTTAGTAACTTGCATTCCCGTTAGTGAGACCATTAGACGACGATTACTCTTTAAATTTGATTAAATGCAGACTATTACTTTTATTATGGGCAACTGCTCTCAACAGCCATTATTTCTATGACATTGAAAGAGTCTAAAAAATTATAACGAGATGTGTGTGTTTCAATTATTAACAAATTATCGTTAATTGTTATGTTAAACTAATTTACTTTTTAAACTTGGACACAGAATGGTTAAAATATCATTTTCATATTATGAATCTTATTTTAAACATTAAGCCTTATGTTGGTACTCAAATTGAGAGCTAAAATAAACTTCGACTTTCCAATTCTATTTTGCAGGTCTCTCAAAGAACTCACAAATGTCAAGCACAACCACCTGGTACAGTGGTACGACAAAGTGGTGAACTTGTTGAAAAATTGAAAAAGAAACATGACTATCATGTTGAAAAAATTGTAGGAGAGGAATCAAAACTACAAAATAATTTGTCTTATACAGATGTCTCGGAGGCTAATGCGGAACTTGTTCGAACGGGAGCGAAGCTATCTTTAGAAGACATGGAATCAGAACACTTTTCCTTAATAGCTGATGTGATTGAAAATGTAGATACTAACAAATCTTCAGCTTTGTTGAAATGTGATACTCAGATTTTAGAAGCGAATAGTAATAGAGAAATATTTAATAATACTATAGACATATTATTTGATTCAATACCTATTGAAGACAAAGACGTTCCATCACCTTCAGAAATTCTTAAAAATTTATGCCTGTCTAAAGAAGAAAACTGTACAAATATAATTCATCAGGAAGAAAGTGATAAAAGTTACGACACTTCTAAGAACTTTAATGAATTTATTTAAGTTTTAGTAGATACCAAATCTAATATTTGAACATGAGAAACATGAAAAAGTTTACGATCATAAGGGTGTACATGAAATACAAATACAGTTTTCTTCATAATACATGAAATTTTGTCTTATTTTGAATTTATTTGAAACGTAGTAATAATGTACGGATTTTTCTCCAAGAGGCTCATCGAAGCAATGTATAGGCTCAGTTTAATTTTAAATTAATAAAAAAAAATAATATAAATCTAGCATACTATACAAATATAAGTTATTCAGGGTTTTTCAATTTAACTAAATTAATCACTATCAGATAGTTGTGTTCAACATTATCATAAATCTAAAATAATCTAATAAAATATGCAAGGAGAGACAATCTATATACCATATTTAACACCAGCATATTCTATAAATAAAATCTGAGTTTCAACAACATGTGATCTAATTATGGTGTGTTTCAGAACGTGATGTAAAAATCTATTAGTAGATCAAGAAAGAGCATTTTAATTAATACAATATCATTTTGTAAAATCTACATTTTTCATAGATACTTGATTTTCTTTTTATTAATTTTATGCTATGCTTTATTGTACTGTATGGTTTCTATTCATTTAATTTCCTGCAACAAAACCGAAACTATTTCAAAAACTACCGGTTTTAAACAAGAAAATGTCTTTGATGCACTATGCATCTGCTTGCTTCGCTGTATGTGGCAGAAAAAAACATAAATGAGTAACCAGCTGTTTTTGTTCTCAAAGCGCTTGAAAATCGGTGAAAATCAGTATGTATCAAAATTAAATAGTGTTATTTGATCTCCAGGTCGTGATATTTTGTGAACTGAATGTGAAAAAAGTAACATTTTAGAAATTTCTGTAGAGTAGGAAAATTAATCGATTTGAAGTTTTGTCAAACATCACTCGCGATAAATGAGCTGAGTTAGTGATTTATTCTGCGTCTTATTTGAGGTACACAGAATGTGTCGATTGTAAGCCATCGAACTGTTTTTGTGTCCCTTTTTTGCTACTACGATACTTCAGAAGAAAGTAAGTATTTTTATGTTATTTCTAGGGAAAACTGAGTATTGATTTGTTCTATAATGCTCATTTAGCCATTATTTATTTCGTCAAAAGGTCGTCATTCTTTTTGGTTCGACATCCTTACATATATCATGGGTATCTTCACTGTATATTTTAAAACGAAATATAACGAATGTAGGTAGATAGTATTTACATAAATGTGTAGAAAATTATATCAGGATGTCATGATACTAGTCGTACTAATGCCATATGTGCGCGTCATAGTAAACAAAGGAGTTTGTAATCCGATTACAATTCCAATCACTGAAATTTTCTTCCGTTATTATAACAATGCAATGTTATACCATGAACTTCATATTTTCCTTTGTTACCAGGACGGATGTAAGACAGATTTGGTCAAGGATACGTCAAAATTTTTGCACAAAAAGTTTTTGTTTATGATATTGGATGCCTGCTAGTTTTCACAAGTACCTACTTAAATTATAAAAAAATTTCTTTGTTTCTTATTTTTTTTTATTGTCCGTCATACAGGTGTGAGATTAAATAGTATTTATTTATGTTTTACTGTATTACCCAATGTTAATAATAATAATAAAAAAAATTATGACTTAAGTATTTGAAAGTCCTAAAAATGTTCTAGAATATAATTGATCACATATTTCTGCCTGATTTCGACCTTGGTAGCCAGTCTCAATGGAGACTAGCTACTATGCAAAGGATATTAGGTGTACAAGTATGTGGACAAACACAGGTGCACTTTCTGTTCCCCACTGTCACTATCTGATGGTGCCGTTATCTCACACGACCGGGAGAGATCTGGTGCAGGGTTGATGGCTTTACATGCTAGAATATTATTACTACATCTATGAAACCATAATTACTTAGCATGATAATTTCTAGTGTTTATTTTCTATAATTTCATTTATTTGTTCTTTTCATGTGTCAGAAATTCACATTATATCAGTCTTTTTAGCAGAATAATCTCAATTAAATTAGATTATATAAACGCACTTGTTTGAAGATCTATATGTGTATATATTTGTGTAGAATATGTACAACATGTTACATATAACCCTGTATATATACTTTTTCTATTTAAAAAAATGAAAGAATAATTTGCAATAGTGTACCTCTTTTCTAAGGAGAGGGTTACTTACAGTAAGGAACTATTAAAGTATGTAATACTAGGATTGATATTAGAGGGTGTAAGATAATTTTGATTTAGGGTTGCATAAGTCTGCTGTATTCAGAAGAATTCAGTGTTAAAAATGACTGCAGGTAAGTGAAACAATTGTTTTTCACCTGCAATACATTATACCAAACATGGACAATGTTTGTGTGTAATGAAAATAGCCAGTTTATTCCCAGTAGGTTCATGCAGCCAGCCAGAATAGATATTTGATATAGAGATAGATATCAATCGTTCTATGAAACCAGTTTCACATGAAAATGATGGATCATTAAATATATGATTCTATCCCATCATCATGTCTTTATTGATTTATTAACAACATCAAAAAGACAATGAATTTGTATCTATTCAAATAAAACAAGGGATTTTAGTATCAATAACACCTAGAGTAACCCCCTTCACTTCTCGACCTTGGTACCATGACTTCTTTTTCTCACACTTTATTTTGTTTTTTAGAAAAAAAAATCACAGAAATATCTGCTGTTAAAGTAGTATAAAATTACATGAAACTAACAGGGAAAAATCTAATATATTAGGATTGCAAAAGTTCCATTTGTAAGTTGCTACGTAAAACTAAGAGGAATTAAACCAAAAAGTCGATTATATGTAGTTGTGTAAACACATGTTTCTACTGCATACTCAAAATTCAATGTAAACTGTTTTCACATAGTATTAAATTTAAATTATTAATGATATTCTATTCTCATATACTTATACCTTCTTTAATATAAATGAATAAAAATCATTACTTTCTTTATTATATATTCATATACACAATAATTATATTTTTAATACATAAAAAAAGTATACAAAAATACATATTAAAATATAAAAAATAGTAGACTACTGACTTCAGGTACAGGGAATGAGACACTAGTGGTTAGGGCTCCAAACACAGGAGACTCTTCACTATATAGATCATGTCAAGAAGGACTGCCTTATGCATAAGATCCTAAATTATTATATTAAAATAAAAGCTATTAAATTTTTAATTTATATTAATCAAAAAATCAATAATCAAACGTAAAATAGTAAAGCAGACTTATATATGTTATTGGTTTTAATATATGAAGAAATAGCCAGAAACTTGCACTTTAGTAAATATTAATAATTTATTATTCCTTATTTTTAATATTATTCTTAATCTCGTTAGATACAATGTTTATTGTCTATTTTCTCTTGTGTTCTGAATACATACAAGTTGGTAATTCTGTTTTAACTTAATGGTCTCATCATTCTATCCCCATAATTAGTTTTGTGTTGCTCCCTTCTTCAAATTTGTAACCCTTAATTGTAGTACATGAATTAAGTTTACACACATTGTTTAATGGGATGGGTAATATTTGTGCAAATTATGAGAAATTTGAAATATACTCATACAGAGGATAGAGTAATGTCACTAATGTAGCACACTAGTACAGACCAATATGTCACAAACTTGTGAGTCTCAATTGAAACTTGGAATTCTAAATTCATTTAACAATATACATTTAGGAATGTGATATTTCGTTACAATCACTAAAATGTCTTTGAAATGAATATAGCAAAAAAGTTAATTTTTCATTTTCGAAAATGTGGTAGACCTTCAATACGCAAATTGCCCGACGACAATTCATGTTTGTTTACGATTACCTTCAGTTTGTTTTTATGTTTCTATGTGCCTTCAATTCTCGAAATCGTTGATTTTCTGTTTAGACAAGTTGTCATTAATGTTGAACTGATATACGTAAATACATGACAGAAGACGCTGTTCACGTGACACGGGGAGTGCCGCAATTCGGCCTTGTTATTGTGTGCGAGCGTTCTTTACTTTCGTACACGAGTTCTGTACCTTCTCTTACCTGTTCATTTGCTAATAGGCCTCAATTGTGGAGTTGCCATATTTAGGCTTCTTTTTATCCCCCTGTAAGAATCGATGATGCGTACGATTCCAAATGAACCTCCGTGTGTGGAGCCTTTATCTGCCTTATCAACATTTATTGCACTGTACTGATTGGTTTAGTAGACTTACCAAAATGGTAGTTTAAAATTTTTAAGCCCTTTATTTCGTTTTTTTTGTTAAGATGCTGTTTCGAGAAGCTTGGTATCTGCATAGTTTGTTTTTTAAAAGTTTGTGTAAGTATTGTGTAATGTTATATATGACCTACGTTTTAGTAAATATTAGTTTTGAACCTGTTTCAACCCACGCAACCTCGTCTGCGTCTCCTATTGTCCGTAGCGTGATGTTAGACAGTGTGAACTAATTGGTTTACCATAAAAAAGGTTAAAGTGAGCCAACCTTAAAAGATCAATTTGCCACTTCGGACTTTTTTTTTAGAACTTTTGTAGGAGAATAATTCCTTCTTACATTATTTTCACGAGACTTTAATCTTTAAAAAATGTAACGTAGTAAAAGCTTTCAAATAACAAAATAAGCCCGTTTTTACAACATTTTTCATTGATACTCCGCTCCTATTGGTCATAGCGTAAAATGTATAGCCTCAAGCCTTCCTCAATAAGTGGGCTATTTAACACTGAAAGAGTTTTTAAATCGGACCCGTAATTTCTCAACGAGAGAGTTTAGTCCTTCAACCAAATAAACAAATATAGAATCGTTCTAGCTCTAATCTGAGCTTTATAATAATAGTATCGTTAGGGAATAGAACGCTGAATCGTCGTAGAAATAACGTTACTGTTATCAAATAATTTAAAAACGACGTACGTACATTACGTTTATACAGCAATTATATGTGACAAGTAAATTTTTGAAGTTCTTATATTTGCACTGATATAATGAACAAAATCTGTTAGGCAATCTACTCGATACTCAATTGGCACACGTAGAATAATCAGATTTGATGGTATGGATGGAGCACTGAATTATGAGTGACTACAGATACCTTTTAAACTTAATGCTCGTCAGCAAAGACTCCATAAATTTACTCTAGACCTGACTGCATACATTGCCCATTATGAACAATATAGAATAAACATTTTATCTACGGAGATCTTTAATTAAAGAAAAGAGGGTCAACGAAAAAACAAGACCTTTAAAAGTGTACCTACCTGTAAAGAAATCATTTTAAACACGTAATGAATGGCTTTACCTGGGTACGTTTTAAGAAGTTTTATAATATAATAAATTTTCTTTGACAAATATCTGTCAATAATGTATTTACAACATAGGCATCTTTTACGATACATGGTTTTTTTACGATAACTTGTTTGCCTTCTTAATCACGTTTTTTTTTCTTTTTGAACCTATAGAATTAATGTTTTCTAAACTTTTTGTTTCGGCTAGTTACAAAAGCATGCTTTTTAAACAATTATTTAAAATTTGTATTACTTAAGGTAATATTACTTAAGGTAAATTGTTGTATTACTTCAGGAATATCTTTACGTTAAAGTAAGACTCAAACTTACTCGTACCTATGCTAAGAATTACAAACGATGTAGCAATAAATGCCTAATGACGTTTTTTGTTTATATTTTAAATAATTAATTTATTTATTTATTATATATATTATTTATTAACACGGTGCTCTTGATACCAACTTATAAGCAACAGGTTTTTGATATAATCGTGACAAATCTCTTGTTTAATAGATTAACTAATATACATATACACGTGACGTTAATATCACGAACAGAATATTTTTTTTGGAAAAGAAGTAACAATTAACAGATTTAGATTGAACATTTATTGGTTCGGAAAGTTAATAAAATAAAAATTATTATTCTCATCAAATATAGTAAAGTAAATGAAACTGTAAATAAAACAATAAATTTAAATATTGTTATTACTAACTCGTAATCTTGACTGCTAAACCAGACGTTGTAAGGTAACGAAATAAATAATAGTGTGATGAACTCTATTATTTATTGTGTCAGTGTGCGAATTATCTAAAATATATATGTCTTTAGAAATATAATAATATAAAGTAAGAATGCTTATCAACAGTCTGGTTGCCATAGTACAAGCTCTGTCTAGTTTGCGATCAAACTGTCGCGTGTGAGATGTATGAGATTATTATTAATTATTTATTGTATGATTATAGTATTTAATCATAGATTTGATAACCCCATGAGCTAAGTAATATTGTTCTTTGACAAGATCATAACACAATAACAGTCTTTAAGTTATTTGTATAATTAAATGTAAAAGATGTGAGAAAGATATAATGTAAAATCTTAATTGAGAAAAGTAAGAAGCCAAATTATTTGCTCATCTATGTTAGAATTCTTAAATCTTACAAAAAATAAAAATAAACATCACTATATTACTATCTTGATTATAACATTAAAGTATGTTACATCAAATTAGTTTTCATTATAATGCTTTTAATATTTACGATCCCAAACGCTGTCATCTGTAATCCATATGTGTGACGGTTAGTGAGACCCATTTCGCCTGTACTCGACCACTTCCCATTTATGTTACGCCCGCTGACGTATCTCGACACAATAAACGAAGCGATAACTTATCGTCAGCAGTGCAGCCATTTTGTTTACCTCCGTTGCGAGTGGACCAAATTTACAGAGGTATATAAATAACTTCTACCATGTTACCGATCTGGTTCGCATAACCCAGCACCGGTTTATGAACTCCTAAGTTACTAATGCTAACTATAATACGTTTTAAAACTAACGCAGGATATGCTTGGTTTTTTAATGCTACGAATAATATACATTTACAGTAAAAATTCATCATTACATTAGTTTAACTTCCATTTATTACTTCATATGACAAACGAAAGTACATAATTATTTCGTTTTCTTATAACAGCTTATTGTACATACAGTATGTATAATGTAATTGCCTACTATATTCATACGATATATAGAAAAACTAAATTTTACAAGCCAACTAAACCCGTCGATGGTGACATTAGTTAGTAATAGTAGTAATTTTTTATATCAATTCACAAAATATTTTAATATTGTTTGTGTAATTACCAAGTATTTTCAAAAAATAATTGAATGTCACTTTAAATTGTTTAAACTCTGAGGGTAAGCGGGCTCAATAATGTGAATTTGACAGGAGTACAAGGTGCAGGGCAGCGTCAGGCCGCGTCTGTATCGATCGGACGGCGGGCCGTCCCGCTTCACCGATACCTCACGGTCTGCCGACAATGCAATAGTGACACTTACATTTTTAAACACTGGATTATTTTCGTTATTAATCCTGATACGAGACTAACCTACTGACATTGATATAAATATAGGTGAGATTAAAATAGTCCTTATCGTAAAACTAGTCAAGTTTTTACGACATTTGGCACCTGAAGATTAGATTCCGCACGTTGATATCAATGCTATATATTGTTACGTTTAAAATACTGCCAAGAATAATGGTATTTAAGTTTACTGTTAGTTTGGAGGCAGTCGTATGTATAAATGTGTAGAGACAGCTTTCCTTTGTTTCAAAATCGTACCGCGACCGAAAGCTGCAACTTCACGTAGATAAAAGAAATCCTACTTTTTGATGATACAAATTTCGTATTTTTTCGATTTTCTAGGAATATACTACAGTACAGTACTACTATATCTAAAGTTTGTTTGTAAATGGTATTGGATCTGCCTGTCTTTAGTTTGCTAGATGATATTAAAATCATCACTTACCTGTGAACCTACTACATTCAAACAAGTTGTTATTGAGAAAATATCGTATACATGTAATTCATGGGAATTGCGAGTGTGAGTCATAAAAACTGTTTTATTTTTACCAGAAACTGTTGTTCTTATAGACTAAGTTATAGAATTTGCAATGAAATTTGTTAGAGTAATAGATTCAGAATAAGAAATGTAAATGTAGAAGGTAAAATATTTAAAATAAAAAGTCTACTTTGCGACCAACATAATTTGTCGTGTAAAGGTAAAACCTTTTACAGTTTTTCTTTTTGCAACTATGATATTTCACGAATATTGTTGAATAAAAAAAGTACTACTATTACTACTATTACTACATCTTAACCAACAAAACATAACCCATTCCTTGACAGTCGGGAAAAAAATAATAGTAATTCTGAAGTCTGAATCTCCTAATGAAATTTCATTTCATTTTCAAAAAAAAATTTAATCTTTTCGGTTATTAGCTCGGACCACAATTTCCATAGTGCTTCTATTCTCAGTCCTGAACCTTATCAGCTTTTGTAAACCTTAAACATGTTAAATTGATTAAAATGCTTTGAATCTACTCATCTCGGTTTTGAGAATCTTCTCAACACTTGTCCTCCCTACATAGACAAAAATATTTACAATCATATGTAACTAGTAAAATACTGTTGTTTTAAAAACTTATTTGAATTGGATAGATTTTCAAATTTTTCAAATAAACAATAAAATTGAAAAAACTAAAGTTTAGAAATTTTACTTGAAAAACGGAAATGACAACCAAAATATTTATATACAGTTTCCTTTCACCTTGCATAACAATTTATGCCAATTTTTGTTTTATTGACGCATGCATGACGTCTTGACTTTATTGTCTGCTCGATATTCAACATTGACCCTTTTTTGAAGTTAATAAGGTAAGAAAATACATCATAAAATAATTTACTGGCCGATTTCCACATCATATTAAAATAATCTAAATTTCAATTGTATACGACATGTGGGTGGAAAGTCGTGCATTGATCCATCAGTCACGACAGTCTTTATACATAAATATCTTATAATGTTACGCAAATATTATGATTTTCGTTCAGTGACTATAAGAAAATATGTAAAAAACAGTAGAAAGTGTTATTAATTATCATAAATGGTATCATAGTATCATAGAGATACATTGTAACATTACAAAGTGTGTCTTCAACTGTGAAAATATAAGTCTTGTTGAACAATCGATAACGTGTAAACGAGGACAAGGCTGCAACTCATACATAACATTTGTTTGAGTTAGCTGTTAATACATAACAGGCCAAACAATATAGCCTACGTTGCTTCAATGATCCTGTAAAAATGCTCTAAGTACCCTTGATCTAACGTACTTCCCTATCGCCAAAATCTTCCTTCGTATTTTGTTTCCGTCATACCGTAAAGCAGTGCTGAACAATGTCAGTTTTACTTGCTATACATTCTGAATATCTTAACGCTTTCGTGTGAGTACACTTTCAATACAAACTGATGTAAGAAGTATCATCTCGTTTCTTCTAAATACTACTTGATTATTATACTATTTAGTAATTATTAAAAAATTTAAAGATAATTTATACGAATAAAATTCAATAGTATAATAAATTACAGAAAATTAATGTTCTACTAAACCAGCTATACTCAAATCGCGGCCTGCTAACAATTTTTTTTTTAGAAAAGTACAGGAATAGGTAAAAATTTGCATAATTTCAAAGTTATCAGGTGCCAGTAAAAACGTGGTCGTAAGGTTCAAGATACTAGTGCCGAAAATTACTTTTCCATTTCATCACATAATAATATTATCGTTTTAATGTACAAGACGTTTCTATTCTGAATTAATATAATGTGAAAAAGCACTATGAAACCCAGAGTCCTATTTTTACCAAATTACTTAAATCTAACGCAAAAAATGTTTACTTTAAAACCAGCACTATGAGGCCATCAAGCTATGTACAACACTATTTCAAGATGCTGAAGTAACTACTGAAGTCAACTTTGAAATATTTTGAAAATTTTACGGCCATTTAAAATTCATGAGTTTATCGAGTAATGTTTAAATGTCACTGCAAAAAAAAAGACTGAAAAATGCACTTTTCCTTAAAAGTGAAAAGATGAATTACCACACTACTAGCTAATTAAGAGAGCAATTAATTAACTAAGTAACTCGAAAAAAAACATTTTTCTGTAACACTCGACAAATTTATAGATATGAGCTCTTCTGCTTAACTCTTAATATTTTTACGAGGTGCAACGCAAAATTTGGAAGCGAGTGAATATTTGTGAGAAAACATTTTCAATTATGAAACGAAGCAAAATCAAAATCGAAACCGTCTGACAAAAGAAAATTTTGAAGTAATTTTACGTGTGGCTAGAAGTTGGCCTCCACGCCGCTCTCTACTGGCCGAGTGTTGTGAGTTTAAATCCCACGTGGGACAACATTTTGTGTGATCCACGAGTTGTTGTTCTGAGTCTGAGCGTTCTTTGTGTCTCGTTTCTTGTATATTTGTGAAGTCCCTGCGACACAGGATTTCTTTCTAGCGCGGATGTGGCCTTTTAAAAAAAGAACAAGAAAGAAATATAAAACAAAATGTCAATTCAATGCAATATCATGAATCAAAATAATAAAAATGAAATTATAAATTATATTTTTAAAAATTACATTGTAATGAATGGATTACATAGTTGAACATTTATTAATCATCTTTTATTATTTGTAGCTTAATTCATAGTATTTTAAAAAACTGTACCTAAGTTTTAATATGTAATTTTTGTAGTCGCTATTTTTTTGTTCAAAATTTACCTACTCCGAGTGACCCCTGATTCAGGAATAAGTGCGTTAAAATATGTAAATAGAAAAAAATTATTATTACTAAAAACTATCATAAATGAGTCAATTTCTCATGACGTATGAGGTAAATGATCAGACTCATGTACGAATGTAAATACGAGAAACTATCTATATGATGAAATAACCTATACTTGTAAATGTGTGTTATTATACTACTAAACTTTAGTGTCGTTATCACGTGTAAATACAATATTCAATAGAAATAGCATTACAAACCTACGACACGTTCACATTATACACGGTTCATTGGTTGCCACGTACATAGTATACAGCAACTATGTACGCGGCACGTGGCTTCGCTTACGCAATATCACACCGATACAGAAATAGGTTCACTACACCTGTCTGCGGCTGACATGACATCCGACATACAGGAATACACGTCCGGGTTCTACGTCACTGTAACATTATATACTAACTACCTATGATCTAGCTCATTACAGATACCATAAAGGGTCCCACTGGTTTCAAAGTTACAGTAATGCAATACAAAAACGAAAAATTTCTTGGTGCATTTAAAAAAAATCGTGTCGTCCTAGAAACAGAACAGACGTCGTTAGTAATAATATCCGTTTCATTTTAGATCATAGATTTCATAACATTTCATAACAGCTATTTTGATACATTTTTATGTATTCTAGCTTAGCAGAACACTAAGTAATTAAATAAACTTCTATATTAATATTATAAAGCTGAACAGTTTGTATGTTTGATTGAATGCACTAATCGCAGGAACTAATGGTTCGATTTTCGTTTCTTTTCAGTCACATTTTTTCAATCTATATATAGGTATCTATAAAGCCTATATATCCAGGCATGCTATAGGCCTGTATCATCACGGAACGATCAATAGAAGACCATACGGAGTTGCGCGCATCAGCTAATAAATATTAAAACAATAAGCATTGTTTCCGCGCTGACATGAGATTTAACCGTTTATTAGACATACGATTTTGATTCTTGAATTCGTATTACTTTACTAAGAAACCTGGAAGGCAACTATATTTTGTTCTTCATTTCGTAAATCTAATTGTATTTGTGACTCACACTAAGCAACTGGGCGTTAAAAACAGCAAAATAAGATTCAATATTAGCCTAGTTGCTCGTATTGCGTAAACGACCGTAGACTTGAACTCATTCTTTTCGCTGACACACTTTGTCATATACACATGTATATTAAAGAAGGCATTTATAACTTTTCCTTTATTTTAATTCGATTAGCATAATCGTCGAGATTAAATATCGTTATTGTACTTAGTTAGCGAGTAGAAAATTCACATTCAATAAATACTGCACAACAGGTAAATACGTGGGTTCAACGTAATGACAATAGAAAAATACACCCTGTTTTTTAGTGACCCTCTTGGGTTTGTTGCTCGTGATTGTGGCAGAAAATTATGCAAGAACCCACAGATAGTCGTCACGAAACCTTTTGGCTAT
This sequence comes from Hypercompe scribonia, assembly GCA_949316085.1. Taxonomy (NCBI): domain Eukaryota; kingdom Metazoa; phylum Arthropoda; class Insecta; order Lepidoptera; family Erebidae; genus Hypercompe; species Hypercompe scribonia. The sequence continues at coordinate 10,005,463 of OX438969.1, read as the reverse complement.
ACGTCGGCCGATGTTGTTACAACACCAAACCATAACTTTCTCCGCTCCGATCGACCCGAAAGTGATATTTATAACTTTTCCGATATATATACCATCACGTCGACCCGTTTTTAGGTTATTATCCGTGTCAACGTAGCCATGAGAAATAAAATATCTTAAACAGGTTTTGGATTCTTTGTACTTTTTAAAACGTTAATAAAATTAATTAATTCCTAGTAATTTTTTTTATTTGCCAGAAAAATTAAGTTAATTTCATATATTCAAATAAAAAAAAGTTCATAGCCACAATTTTATTTATTTAGTGTAATAAGACCAAGTGTACTGTGATAATAAACGTACGTACGTTATATGCGACTAAGAGTTTAATAGTGATGTACATATGTCCGTATCTATGAGACTAGTGCCTTTAGATATTAATGGCAAATAAAGATCATTAAACCGAGATTTCGAGTCTTTAACGCTACCGACCTAACCAAATGCCATGAAATTTAAATGTCTGATGAAAATCAGTTGCATATAACGGAACTTGTTATCAATAAATCGATTTCATTCTGCGCAATTTATATCGGTCGCGTGTAAGGTGCCAGTATACCTGCAGTCGCTAGGACAGAGAATTATTCAAAATAGTTCCTACATCACTGGAAATGTGAAACATAGTTATCACTTTTATCCATTTTATTTTTAACACCTTAATTGATTAGACAACAATGAAACAATGTGTTAAAATAAATATCAACTTGTCCATCGTTATATTAAGTATGAACGGGAGTTGATCTGTCTGGTGTATTAAAAGAGGGCTTCGACAGAGGGTTGTCGAAAAGTTCATTGAACCTATAGGGCTCCGGAGTAATGGCGTATGTTCAGTTCCGGGGGTGCGAGGCGCCATATTGAACCGGTCGTTGACTCTTTCGGGGTGCACAATGCACCGTAATAACACACCACATTGATTTTTATTGATGTTATTATTTGAAATATTGATATGTTGTTATTATGTATATATTTTTGGTATGAGTACCTATATTCACTATACCCAATTATTATTATATCTATGCTTAATCTTATAAGTTATGGCAAGTGACAATATTTAACGTGCCTAAAATTGCCATGTGTTTTGTAATTTTATTTGTATATTATATAAATTAACAAAAGCTTTTTTTAACTTTTTATTATTCTATGAAAGAGGACTCCAAACTCTTGCTGTTCAACTTTCGTTTCTTTTACAAATGTCGGATATCTACCTGATATACTGACCGGTACCAGTTGTGTTTTACAAAGAGTAAAGAAATTGGGACACAATGTTCATTTGGATTCAAAGAATATCTGTTTAATAGTAAAGTCCAACTATTCTTGACCATAAATATGTTTCTACTTAAAATAGACCCTATATGTTCTCTACACATCACCGTAAGCAGCCTTTAATAGACCACTACTGGCCGTGGGCCTCACCTTAGTAAGGAGGTACTGATAAAATGGTTAATTTCTAAAATGTACTTGAACGTTCGATCTAAAACGCTTGATATCGATTAGTCTAGTCATCTAGTCGATTAAGCTGAAATAGAGTGATATCCTTAATAACCTATAATAGTCCACTGCTGGTCATAGGCCTTAGAATAGAGGTTTTGGCCTACTATGCCACCCTGGCCTGACGGATTGGTATAGGGTTTGTATCAAATTTTCCTTTTCTTTGCAGTGATGTTGTCCTATTTATTTTGATTCTAAGCCGCCTCTTACGACAACCACAGGATGAGTAGGGATAGTGACACTCTATGTTCTTAATCCGTCACTACACAGAGTGATATATGCATTTTAATTGATAGTCTTAAATAAAACTGCCCAACATTATTAAATGGTAACACTGTCGAGATGTTCTAGGAATAGGCACTGGATCAAGAATACACCATAATCGTGGAATCAGACCTTCATGCAGAATTATAGAAGACTATATTGTCTGACGCTTAGACTTGTCGACTACTTCTGAGAAGTCCTTATGCTATTCATACGTCGCGGTCATTGCGCTGACGTTACGTTAGCTCTTCGGCATCGCACTGCACTTTATTGCTGAGCTCAACATGAGCAGAGTAGCAGTCGATAATATTTTATATACACAAAGTCATTTTAACTCGCATACATATTATTTTGTTAGCATTTTTTACTTGGAACTGAGTGAATAGAAGTTGAGTAGATAAATCTTAAAGGCGACTGGTATATTCCTCACGCATGGGGCTCATGTGATTCGTTTTGGCGAATGGGTTGAACAGATTGGACTTACGGGTATAGATAATGCAACACTTTTTGAAGTGAAACTTCTTTATCGGGGTTGGAAAAAAATTTAGTGTAACATTTTTTCGTTACGCGTCACATTTTTTCGTTACGCGCCATCTTTTTCTTATCCCTACCACGCGTGATTCAAAGTATACTTTCTCCAGCGGAGTAGGGATTGGTAAATGTCTCCAATGTATTTTGCGGCCCGTTTTGAGTAGTTACATTTTTGAAATCCAGGTGGCGATTGCATCGACTTCGGACGGGTTTAAATTATTTTTTTGAAAAATAACGTCATAAAGAAGTTTCACTTCTTACGAGTGTACGCTAGTACACGCACACATTTTTTAATGTAGGTTACTTAAATGTTCAATAAAATTGGGAATTAATGTTAATACTCACTATGGTAAAATACAAATTATTATAGTTCTCAATCCGGAACGAAAATTTTGTTTTTATGCTTTAACTGCTTGCTACCGATAAAAGGCACGAAACATGATGCTTATAAAATTCAGACAGTATACGGTTTTGTAGCTCTCGTCCAGCGTTGTTTGTTGTCGAGGTAAGCTGGTTTCGCACGTGGCCGTGCAGCACCGACGGGTTGTCGACCCGCAGCTTTGTGGCGTAGACCCTTGAGCGTACCAAGGTAATACTAAAATGTTCTTTGCCATAATACAATAAAGATACACATTTGCATGATCACAAGAACCCAGTCACTAAACTGCTGCAAAATAAAAATGCACGAAATTTGGTTTAGACACTGCTGGCTGGCGCTGAGCTGTCAAATACTCTTGATTTAGGTCCGTCTTTCTAGATAAAAAATCTGTAGTACTTCACACAGCGATAAATTACCAAAATATTTTCAAACACAATAAGTCTTATTTATAATAATATAGAATAATAGAATTCACCAGTCCGTAACGTATGTTAGCAAAGCACATACGTAGTATGTATGTGGATAATGTTACGTTTTAAAAAAGTATAGTTTTTTGTTAGTTCTGGAGGGGATAAACGTTCAGAGTCAAGGAAGGTCATGTTAGAATAACAAATTACTTGCCTCGAACGTAGAGACCGAGAGAAGGTTCCTCAATTCATTTTTTATGTTTGTTACTTTAAAACCCCGAAGACTCGTAATTTCATAAATGATTTGTTTTCTTTTATGTATACCGTAGTTTTTTTTTACATTTGGTCCTGATTAAATTACTAGAAAACTAAAAATAGAGATGAAACATTACTTATTTAACTTTTTTAAAGATTTGTTTCGAAACACACACGGTGATCGTTAAACAAATAACAAAATATCACGTGATTGCAAGTTGCTTCTCGGTGTTTGTTAAATGTTTAAGGTATCACACCCAGCTACAATCACTATTTTGAACTTTGTCTTTTACAAAGAACGCTTTATTTACTTACCTGGCAAGCACACCTGGTGAGCTTTTGAACGTATTTTTTTCATCGCGTAGCAACGACGTCGAGATGCGATTAAATTGTAACCTGTCTCGGCAGGTTATTTTGAGGTTGTATATGCATTTGAGTTGTATTATATGGTATTGTTTGTATTGTTTTATACTCTTACTCTTGTTACTCGAATTATTTTATGTCTAAAACCTAAATGTGAAATTGATAACGAAACATGCAGACTTTAATATTTACGATAGTTTCAATACAGGCAATTTAAACAAAAGCGAACAACGTATGATAGTTTTTTTTTTTGCTTTTAATTTATTATTTACTTATTTACAAGTCATGTTCAATTATAATGTACCTATTATGATAAAAACTATATCTCTTTACTTGCAATATGACTTCAAAGAACTTAATCTGAACGTTAATCATTTCCATTCCATTTTTTCTACACATTTAATGTGTATGTTTTTATAATTTTTATGTCACTTCTTATTACTACTTTTACAACTATACCTATATGAAATACATAAATGTAAAAATTTAATCGAATTATGGCGTACCTACATGATATTTTTAGAACTTTTCCATATTATTAGGTAGCGGTCGATCGACAGAAGCTCAGACCGGACATCGAGGTCCGAGTTATGAGGTGCGGTCGTTCACCAGCTCCCAGGCCCTTTGCGCCGCCTACGGGACCACGAAACCGAGCTACGTGGCGTCACCCACTCACCTACAAAGAACGAACATATAAAAAGTACTTTATATTAGTCTTTATTAAACAACATACTTATCCTATTTCTTAAAAAAATATAAGGCGGTTTTAAAGTATGTTATGTATATAACGGAAAAAGGCATTCTTAATCTAATCAGTACCAACTTGTATCGAAACAAACGTCCTCTGTTTTTTTAAGTGTCAAAAGGATGATTTCCTGTTTAAATATCATCAGTATAATGATGGTTTAGTACATTTATTCCATATCAAATGTTTTGCAAATTATTTAATCATATCTATTCTAATATTGTAAAACTCAAGAGTTTGTTTGTTTGGTTGCACGTGCTAATCTCAAGAACTAGTGGTCTGATTTGAAAAAAGAAATAATATTAGATAGCCCACTTATCTAGGAAGGCTACAGGCTATATATTACCACATAGGAGTGGAATATCAAAGAAATATTTCGTAAACGAGCGAAAATTAATCCTATTGAAAGCTTCTACTGCGTACGCTGCGTAAACAGTTATCATTTTGTAAAATTTATATACCATATAATTATTTCCCGATCTTTAAGGTTGCCTCAATATAACCTTTTTTATGGTAAACAAATTAGTTACGCTGTATCACACCACGCTACGGGCAACAGGCGACGCAGACGAGGTTGCATTGGTCAGCTAGTTATATTATAAAGCTGAAGAGTTTATTATGTCGAACGCGCTAATCTCAGAAACTTATGAAACATAGTGACGGAAAAGTTCCTGAATCGAGTGAAAAATTCACTATATGCGTAAGGAGAAGACGAATGTTGCCATTGCTCATTGCGTTGGATTTGAGGGAGTGAGTGAGAGTGTGACTTGAGTGTAACTAGAGAAATTAAAAAAAAATGATTGAAATGAACTAAGTCACAGGATTTATCAAGCTGGAAAAGTCACTGCACGCATGCGGTCGTATGGTTTCTGTTTAGTCTGAGGACGCTGTCAGGCATAGATTGGATTACTACGTAATTATATTTTGTGTGACCACTTTAGTATAAGATCTCTTCATGGCTTTAAAGAGTAGAAACTATTTTGCATCGTGCCAACATTGCAATCCATCTTAAAGTTATTTGAATGTATTAACTATATTTTAGATGTACACACTATATTTTATTTATACTCCACATCGGCATCATATGTGTATAAAATAAAAACAAGTGTAGTATTGTTAGACGAGTCAAAATATAAATACGAACATTTATCTCTTTCCGCCAGTCGTTGAAGTTTATTTCTATCTCACTCTACATTATTTGTCAACAACACCTATTTTATGTTGCCAGTGTTATGTTTTTGGACATTATGGTATGATTTCGCCGACAGATAATCTTCTTGTTTAAATTCTTTATTATTATTATATATGTTTATTCTTTATTTAAATGCATTTTGAAAAAAAAACTAATGTACGAAACATATCACATAAAAACGCTGAAGCATAATAATTATTCATTAACTATAATTTACCAAATAAAAAAAATCATCAAATTCGGGTAACATTTGACGGGAAAATTGAGTGATATTAATACAAAGAAATCAGTTGATCGGTAACTTCTCATTATTTTATTGTTTGGTATCGATTAAAGACACAACATTGTGATCAAGCAACATGTTGACACCAGGAATTTAAAAAAAAAACAAAAATTGAATCATAATCTTTTTGACAAATATTAATTCATTTACAAAATCAAAATTATAGATTACCCTAGCGGCGCTTTTCACCGTACGTTCCCTAAAAATTTAATAATAAGTAAATAACAAAACATTAAAACCGACCGTGCGGTCCGAAAAAGACTTGCAACGTTTTGTACCTTAAGTGACAAATGGAGCTGAAATGTTTAGCACGCGCCGAAGTAGTCTTTGTGCTAGCCGCTTCTGGCATATTACCATGAAATATTTTGCTATCTAAAATGATAAACTCAGTATATTTGTGCATTTATTTAGTGTTAGTTCGTAGGTCAAAGTCTTATTAAGTGCAACACTTGTTGCAAATTATCCAAAGACACTGCAATATTTTTTGTCTCTGTTCGAAATCATGATCAAAAAATCAATATAAACATACTTAAATAATTAACACCACACATACATACTAACATAAAACAAATATAAACAAATAAAATTTAAAACTGCGCTAAATAATTAAAGTGGGTGGTGAAAACAGGCGCATTTGGGTGGGTTTACGGGGTACTTGATCACAATTATGATCCGGCTGAGGCTGCCACTATCTTCTACCATCCTATGCTATGGTACTATATGTCTAGCAACGCGTTCGTACACGGTGTCCGCACACAAACATTCAAAGCGGCAGCGGCAAATTTCTATGAAAATAATTACAGTTTTGTTTTGAGTACCTATGATATTGTCGAGAGATACACAAAGACTCAATCTCACATTACCACTTACTAGGTCATAAAAGACTATTTTTGTAGTTGCAACATCAACTTCATCAGAATTGAGATTATTTATTTTAAATGTAATGGCAATATTGTCACAGCCATTAATTGATAAAAAAACGTGTGCGTGTACTAGCGTACACTCGTAAGAAGTGAAACTTCTTTATGACGTTATTTTTCAAAAAAATAATTTAAACCCGTCCGAAGTCGATGCAATCGCCATCTGGATTTCAAAAATGTAACTAATCAAAACGGGTCGCAAAATACATTGGAGACATTTACCAATCCCTACCCCGCTGGAGAAAGTATACTTCGAATCACGCGTGGTAGGGATAAGAAAAAGATGGCGCGTAACCGAAAAATGTGACGCGTAACGAAAAAATGTTACACTAAATTTTTTTCCAACACCGATAAAGAAGTTTCACTTCAAAAATAGTGAGTTTTTTTCTCGACTTTCTCTGAGTATTTCAAATTTAACATCTCGCCTCGTTTTCTCGTTGAATTTACAGTTAACAATGAAATAAGTTGTATGACCATTTATAGACATACGCTTTCTGTGTACGTTAACTGTACTTTAAAATAACTTTTACTACATTCAACACTACAAGTTACCGAGGCTTGTATCTGCATTATTTTTGACATTCTATCATTTTTCTAGTTGTTTGTTCACTATAGTAAAAGTGACCTACAATTTTTTCCCCTTTATCTAGTAGGATCCACCCAGATCAACAGAGGGTCACAGTGAACTTTTAGATAGACAGGGAAAAAATAAGTCCTTGCCACTATAGTAAACAAAATCTTTGAAAATCAAATTTCTTTTTTATGCTTCATTAGTAGTGGATCGAATAGCACTTAAGGAGTTAGCCAAAATCTATTCTTGATCCTAGTGGAACCTACGATACTTGCACTTCTTTTGCAAATTTCTTAAGCTTTGTCCTTGATGAATATTTAAACTAAATATTTTTTCATAAATAGAGACTGACTATAACAAATTAAACTAATGAATAATACTAAACCGAAAGCACTGCTCGACCTAACTAGAATGGTGTTAAATTTTTTTGGTAGTTTATTTCGTACCAATGGCAACACTGACTTGACAGCCAGCCAGCTGTGTGGAATGGATTGAAAAATAACTCCGACCCGAAAACTGTAGCTCTGTCCTTGATGTGTCATCCATTACAAGAGTTTTTATAAAACGTGGTACTTAACAATCTGCAAATTCTTAGTATTTAAACTATTTACCACTTTTTTGTCACGATTTTAGATTCGTGGTACAGCATCTCGGGTGACAGGTAGTTCTAATTGTTAAAATGTTTATGTAACGCAGCATTGTTCAAATGCTGACTTTGTATTTCATTTCTTGTTCCAGATAACTACGTGGTGTGTCATTTATCGAGCAGTGATATACTTGGTAAATACCAGCAATACGTGCAACGCCGACGGTGAGACTATAGTGTGGAGTGGTGTGATGTGCTAGTGTGTCAGTGAGTATTATTGCAGTGGATGCGTAGACAGCGTTTTAGCGCTCGCCCTGGCATGGTGCCGGGCAGGTAGCGCGCGCGGGCGGCCTGCGCAGGCCCCACACAAGCAGCCGCGTGTGTCCCCCAGCGTCGTCTATGGCCGAGCAACACATCACACCGTCGTCGCACTCTGCACTCACGAGAGAGTCCAGCGGGTAAGTTCATGAATACATAAAAAACTTTTAACAAATTACTTACTTTGAAATACCTTCATTATAGAAAGGAAATAGCTTTAATGCAAATACCCATTTTCAGAATGCACTCTTAGACTTTGTTCTATTGTCTGACTGATTGAGTCGCATTCTTTCTGTATTAAGAGACAAACTTGTATATAAAATGCTCTTCCTTCAGGAATAACTGGCCTTTTTAACAGTGGGAGAGCTTTGGCTCATGTGCCGACTCGATCAAAGTGGTGCAAATGTCTCACAGGAAACTAGTCTGAAGCAATTCTTATTTATTTCTTGTCCATAGAAGGCATTAGTCACTTAGCATGATTTTGTGATTCATGTGCATGTTTGGTCCCTTTCTGCAAAAAAAATGAAAAATACATATCATTGTTTAAATTGATGGTTACACTTGCAGTTTTCTTGTTGCAAATGAGCAATGTGGAGGATCAATCATATTCTTTTTTTAAATATACCTAGCCAGCACAAAGTTATTCTATCTCATTAATTATCAAATTGTTAAAAAAAATGTTAGTAGTCTAAACATATGTTTTGCAGTTATAGTAAAATGAATTATATGATTAAATATATTATGTGTTGCTTAGAAAACAAAACTAAACAATTTTTCTTGCTTTGGGACAACATGGTGTTTTTATATTTAGACATCTAACACAAAATGCCATCTATTTTTGAAGCAAGTTATAATCTTTTTTCTTCTTCTCATTACGTACCAAAAACAACCAAACTGAAAAAAATATTTAAACATTTGATCCAATCCGGAAATTGAACTTGCAAGACCCAAACACATCACATCACATCAACAGCTTGTAATAGTTCATTGCTGAACATAGACCTATCCTTAGAAAAGAAGTTTTGGACTACTATACCGCACTGGCCAGAAGGGTTGGTATAGGGTTTGCATTAAATTTTTTTTCTCTTTGCAGTGATGTCGGTCTGTTTTGACACCCACAGTATGGATAGGGTTGGTGACACTCTGTATTCTTAATCTATTGCCACATGGAAAGTCTTCAAGTACAGCAGTTGCATATGCTACCACTGCACTACCGAGGCAATCAATGAAAAATAATACACAAGAGAAATCATGAGAATAGACTGTTTATTTTTCATGAAGACATTCTTTATTAACAATGATTGTGTTATATTGTAATTGTATAAATGAAGCATAGTAAAATCATACCACTACTTACTGTTTGGGGCTCCCAGCTATCCATAATAATTGCTGCAAATATTTGTATGGCAACTAGAATTGACAGTTTAACATGCTCTCTGAGATATGGAGGGGTCTCTTATACCATACATAGGCTGTTCAAGAAAAGAAGTGTCACCTAACTACTCATCCCATGGGTATCTTCTTAACAGCTTAGAGCTAATTAAATAAATACACTCTGCAGAATGCAAAGAGAAGAAACCTTGAAATATACCCAATACCAACATATCTGGCCAGTGTAGCATATAAGGCTGAAACAGATTTACATCAGTCAGTCTTTAGATTGAAGATGATGATGCTGAGATTGACATGGCTAAGATTCCTTAGCTTTCCTATACTAACCTTTTTGGTTATGACCACTTAGCCACAATTATAGAATTGTCATTCCAAAACTGTTAGCCAATTTGAAGTGTTTTAATAGTTAATTGTCTTATAAATTAGACCACTTGTAGATATGAATTCAAATATAATACCATAATACAAACATTAGAATTTCTGCAGTAGCTCCAAGGAAAAAGATTATGTTCCTTGCTTAGCATCCATTCTTGACTTCTCCTGCCTTAAAAAACAGGTTTTGTATAGTGTTATGATTGTTATTTCTTTAAAAATATTAACAGAATACTGAAAAAAAGAAAACATCTTTAACTTCAATGTTTGATTAATTGTACTCTGTTTTAATTCCTGAAACTTATCTACGGTTAAAGAATCTTTATTTCTCAAAAGAATTTACAAAATTCACTTACTGAGAAAACATACACAAATGTAAACAATTTAAGTGAGCATTTTAACCTAACATATAACAAAAGTGGGTAGTCAATAAATACATTTTGAACTTATAAAATACTCGAACAAAGTAAACAAGAATGCAACTGAACCAAAGATGTATGATATTTTTTTAACTAGATATAACATTCGTATGGTAAGTACAATCGTTTTTTTGTGTTTTTTTTTTCTTTTTGTCACATTTTTTGTTTTTCTTTACTTCTTTTATATTTTTCCTTTTTTTTATAATGTTATAAGAATAGTAAAATGTACTAATTAACAGATTAACAGGTAGCTATTATGTGATTCTTCAATATTTTTTTAAATTTAATCAGTGTCGCAGAATTTTTTATATTTACTGGTAATTTATTGTATATTTTGACTCCTTCAAATTCAATATTCTTTTTACCATAGTTCGTTCTAGGTGGACGAGTTACCAGATGGCTTGCGTTTCTCAGTTTCATTTTTTGACGAGCACAGTTTGTTGTAAAAGATAAACTTGTATGTATAGTTCTGTTTAATATTTTATGTATCTATATATACGTGTAGTACACATACGTCTGCTTTATGGTCATTATTTTGGTTTCCTCATATATTTTTTTGGTAGAAGCACGAAAATTGTAGTTAAAAAGAACCTTTATCAATTTATTTTGTGTTCATTGTAAGTCATCTAAGATAGTTTTATCTGCGGTTCTCCATATTTCAACTAAATAGTCAATTTGTGATTTGACTAGGGAATTATATATAAGATATTTAACTTTATGAGGAATACATTTAGTTATAGTGAATAGGCAACCTGTCAGTGACATTAGTTTATTTTTTATTTTTCTATTTGAGGCTTCCAACTCAAGCAACTGTCCACAATAATGGCAAGATATTTTTCACTTGTTTTTCTCTTGATTATTTCATTATTTATGACTAGAGATATATCAATAATAGTTTTTTTATTTTTGGCTGCAAATATGACATAGCTTGTTTTTTTAGTATTTATAGTAAGTAAATTATGTTTGAACCAATCATTTAATATATTTAAATCGTTCTGAATTTGCAGTTTCATAGTATCGATAGAACAACGATAATAAAAGAGGTTGGTATCATCTGCATAAAGTGTAATATCGCCCTTAAGTCCAATCTGGGATATGTCATTGATATAAATTAAGAATAAAAGTGGTCCCAAGATAGAACCTTGAGGAACACCACAAGTAATACGCTTTGAAGAGCTGTGATGTTGGCCGATTTTTACTATTTGCTCACGGCCACTTAAATAAGATGTTAATATTCGTAGCACTTTGTCTTTAATACCTATATTGAACAATTTCTGTAATAATATATCGTGGCTTATTGTATCAAACGCCTTCTTGAGATCTATAAAGACGCCTAATGCTATTTGACTTTTATCAATTTTATTCTTAATTTTAGTAATCAGGTCAATAGTGGTAGAAAGGCTATTCGAAAGTGGACGAAAACCATATTGCCTACCGTAGAAAAATTTTTTTGATTCTAGGAACGTTTCCAGCCGTGTATATATAACTTTTTCGAAGATTTTAGAGATAACTGGAAGTACCGATACAGGACAATAATTACAAGGGTCAAGCCTATTGCGAGATTTATATATGGCAGCAACTTGGCTATTAGTAGAATATTAGGAAAAATACCAGTTTCGAAGCACTCATTAATGCACAGCGTCAATTCTTCAATTATTAAGTTTTTAATACATTTAATTGTCTTAGTACTTACACCATCGATACCAGAACTAGTGTTATTGTCTAATTTATCTATTATTTTAGTTATTTCGTCTACAGTTGCTGGTTTTAATTGATTTAGTTCAGTTGCATTGCTTATTACAACAGTAGTCCCTGTGTTAAATATATTAAATTTGTATTTATTCGGAATTTGGTTTGCCAAAGCTGAGCCAATCGTTGAAAAATAAGTATTGAACTGTTCACATATTTCCAGTCCATCTGTGATAATATTATTTTCAATGACAAGTTTATCTGGCCCAATGTTGTCTTTTATTTTGTGTTTGGAAAGGTTGTTAATGAGCTTCCACAACTTACGAGGCTTTGTCATACGTTCTTCAAAAGATTTTAGGTAGAACTCACTTTTTGCCTTCTGTATTTTTCGATTTGTTTCTATTTTGGCTCTTATGTAATCTCTTTTTAGATCTAAATTTGATATATTTGTTTTACAAGCCTTCCATAGTAAGTTCCTGTTGTTGATGGCCTGTATAATTTCATTGTTAATCCAATCCAGCTGTGGAGGATTTAGTGTTTTAATTTTAGTGATTTTGCTTTTACTTAAAGCTAAAATTATCCTCCTATCAAGCCTTTCGTATACCTGCTCCTCTGTATCTACCGGGTTGCTGATTAAATACCTGTATAGTTTAGTGTAGTCGATAGCAGTATAATAGATTTTCTTGAGAGGAGGAGACTGGTAATGCTTTACTTCAAAGAATATCTGTTTGTGGTCTCTCTGTTGTGGTGTGGAATATCGGCTATGAACCTGTCGAGTTTCACAATTGCAATATCGTTTTATACTTTCTTTTGTTCGTCTGTTAATATTTTCGGTACCCAACGCCCAGAAACGTTTCTGATATACAATGCGTTCGCAAGGATTCTTTGAAAATTACTATATATAAAATATCTTGCAAAGTCGGAGTAGTTTATAATTTACCCACCGACATGACGTCATGAAGAATACAACTTGACATTTGCTTGCGGAAATCAAAAACTCATTTAAAACTACTTGTCAATTGATTAAAATACTAGTATTTTGTCTGGAAACTATATTTATTTATCATTAGTTTTACTAACCACAAATGACTCATCATTTATTTGTAATTTTTAGTAAGTGAAATTTACCTGTTCTATACTGTGTTAGAAACGTTAGAAGAATAACCAACCAAGAGAAGTGTAAAATTATATTTTAGCCTACCAATATTGAGTAATTTCACAACAAAAAAATATTTGGAAAGTAGCATTGCAGTCCTATGAAGCAGCTATGCCTGTATTAACTGACAAGGTTGCATAAATGGATGTTACTCAAAATGAAATCGGACATAGGCAAACTGTCTACCCTTTGGACATTTGACCTTGATACTCAATTTGAGGAAATACCTATTCAAGAAATAGGATTCTCCAACAAGTTACAATATGGAGGCTGTTCCTGCAAACACCCATCGAAAGAACCTACGTCACCCATAAAGTAAAATAGGTGAGCTCCAGCTTAGCTTGTTGCCTTGGTAGATTATATTGGCTAAAGAACCTTATTTCGAAAATTTCGCGAAGTGTATTTGTGAAGGAAGTACACCTGGCTAATTTGGTATTAGATGGCCTAGTGTGAAGTGTCTAGATACATTATATTTTTATCAAGAGTAATTAGCAAACAAATTGTAGGAGCTCATATGGGCTTTACATACAAGTATTTATGAACTTTCTTGGAGCAGAAATAAAAGCCATCACAAGTCATTACTAAGTTTCTATAGAACCTAATGTTTTGTTTTCACCAAGTGTTGGTATTATTACCATTTTTCATTAATATGTAGATTGGAAGTGCAGGTAGTGCACATTTGTTGTACTGAAAACAATTCAGGTCTGCACCCTTTGGCACAATAAAGTCACAACAGGTCAATTTGTAATTTCACAGGAAAGAATTTTAAGTCTTGATCAATTTTCCATATTACTAGATTACAACCAGCTTTTTGTACTTTTAGTTACAGTTTCATGTAAAAACCTTATTTTGATTGATGATATTGACTTTTCTCATTAAAAGAAAAGTGAAAAAGAAGCCAAGTTACTTGTGACATTGTTGCATTAAATATAAATATAATTTAATGATTTGTGCCTTTTCTACCTTCATGATTTAAGATAAATGGTATGTACATTTTGACCTCAGAAAATCAACATGTAAAAATAAATGTATCTCCTAATGTAAGAATAGGGTTAACCAGTGTTTTTAAAATTCTTTCTCTTGTTTTTTTTTCATTAATTTAGTTTTGTTGTGTTTATATGGTTCCTGGAGCGGTATGACTTCAGCTATTTATTATGTTGATAAACTATTGGAATGGGAGTTAAATATGGAGCAACTTGAGCTACTGCTAGAGCTAAAGAACCTATTGCTAAATTTTGGAATATGACTGCTAGGGTTAGTTGAAATACTGCTTGAGCGACAGAATGATTGTTTTATTTTTGCCAGTGCACTTTCTATAGTGGCTTATCTGTCGCTCTTAGAAAAATCATCTCTTTTGTTGTGTGATATAGTGTTTTCCCTATCATTTGAGTAGTTACATCCTTACTAGCTAACATGGTAATAGCTAACTTTTAATATTTTTCTTTACCACATCACAGCAATATTTGTAATGTGAAATCAACGTAAATGCCATCAGTTAAAACTAATTCAGTCTTCTTTGCAAATTCGCAGATTTCGTTACTGCTTATAACTGACGGTTTATCGATTTAGCACTGCTTATAGATTGTCTCTTAAAAATAAAATTATTTATAAGTTACTACAAATATGCATACAACATTACAGCAAAGAGAAGAAAAACTTGAAACAAACCCTGTACTAACATAACTTGCCAGTGTCGTATAGTACACTAAAATTTCCTGCTAAAGAGAGGCTCATGTACAGCAGTGGACTGTTGAAGGCTGTTGATGATTAGTAATAAATTTATTGATAAAGCCACATAGGCACAGAACACAAAATGTTAAGAAAAAAGAAATACAAGCAAACTGTCAATAATTTTAGTAATAAAATTAAATAATAATTAAAAATTTGTTATTTACTTTTTAAGGAATGTAATATACACTGTTACAACAATAATATCACTAGTCTTTTTATATTCTTGCTAGAATAAAAGTAATGCTGGATCTACAAAGTAATTCTAATACATCAGTGTAATATAAGTTCTTACAACTACAAAAATATTTTACTGAGTGACTTTGTGTTGCAATTATTTTAAATCAAATATTATAAAATGGGTCCACAAAAAGCTTTTTATAATCAATGAATTTGTAGCTGCGAGTTATATTTTTATACGTAGAAAAAGTTATATATGTAAAAATATGTGTTGAAGTCACAAAAGCATATGAGACTACTATTCCAATATATGCGAATAAAAATAGTCATAAATAACTTGAAACTGGTGTAGCTCTAAGTTACGATTAGATCACGCGGAATTTGAGGTTACTACTGATCAGATTATTCTTCTAATGTCCATTGAAAAAGTAGTAAGAACCACTAAGGCACTATCACCGTCTAGCGGAATATTCAAATATTTTTGCGGCTGTTGCATTCCCCAAACGAAGGCAGGATTTATAAACAATTTGGCATATTTATGTAATTTTTGCAGTTTTGTCTATTTGTGACTTTGTTGCACCGAAGCCGCGAGGTGTCTTGCAATTTTTATAACTTGGATAGCATATTTCAATTTTATCTTAATAATCCTGCACCTTGACATTTTCCTATCTAAAAACAATTCTATTCTTAAAATGTTATATTTACATTTTATTCATATAATAAAACATTTTTAGTTGTGGTTATTGGTAAAATTTAAATGGTATGTTGTCCTTTGACAGGTCTTCTCCTAGCAGGGTGGTGGGCGGTCGGTGGTTGCGTCAGGTGCGTCGAACTAGCCACAGCCGTCGGAGCAGACGCAACGTGACGTCACCTCTACCGCGCTCCACCAGTAGACAGTCGTCTAGCCGCGCGTCAGACGCTGAGCCTGTGGAGCTACGCAGGAGCTCGCGACTTATCAGCACACTGCCCCGGTCCGACTATTCTATCACTGAGCGCTGGTCGTACGGCACAGACGTATACGAGACACGCTGCGATACTAGTGACTTCAAGGGTGGAGACACTCACAAGTCGTCCATTCACCCGAAACGCGGACGTACTTCCTCGCATGACAGGAAAAAACGTAAGAGCATATCAAACAATAACAGTGCAGAAGAGTGCGTCGCGTATTGCACACGCTCACGGACTGCTCTTAAATTAAGTGAGAGTGCTTGTGAGCAAAATTCGCATAGTTTAAAATCGCATACGTTACCAAATATTCCGTTGAATCAGAACGCAACAGTTACTTCTACACAAGCGAATCAGTCTGAGGGTGGTTTGCTACCATTGGACGAAAGAGACTTTGCGTATTCACCTTTTAGCTCATCGACTGTTACAGAATTACTGGACTCTGACTATTCTGTATACAGTCCAACAGCTAGTCGAAGAAAAGGTAAGAAGAGAAAGCGATCATCGCATCGTTCTTTATCAAGTAGAAAAAGTAGCTGTCTTTTTAATCTCGAGGAATACCGAAAGAAATTTAAAATAGATCCCCTCAGTAAAGACGATACGGATACGAATAGTACTGAAAAAACATCATCTAAATACGAAATAGACAAAGCTGAACATCCTTCTGCTACTCAGACTTCGTGCACATACCTTTTGCGGAAGAGAAACAGTACCTTTGGACCACCCACTTCAACAGTTATTAGTGAAAATCCAGGTAATTATTAACTTTTTCTTTTTTGCAGCAGTAGGTAACGATAAGACTAGTTTTATGACACCAGAGTCTAAAAATACTGAGCACCTGGGACAAACCGGTGTCAAGCAATGCTATAGTTAATTTTTTTAGTTGTTGTTAAGTGACATATGAAAGATTACCGGAGTCTCCTCCTCACCCTTCTACGGAGAAGTGGCGACAGACTTGTGACACTAGAATTGCAGATGCTTATCTAAATCTCTGTCTTTTTAAATACCCTGTATAACATCCTCTCCTAAGTAAATCCTGTTTATTTCTTTGCATCTTGTTCTGTGATTATTTTGAGGTGATACGCGAATGTTTTAAGGTTTCTGTGCTCTCTACTTGTGATTTTTTTTTGTTCATGCTCAAGATTTTTAAAGCCTTAATGTAATTTCATTTAGTTTTAACGTAATACAACGATGCTACTGATATCTAGTAAAACCAAACACCAAAAGGACATTTAATTAGGCCAGTAATAGTAATAATGAATACAAAAATTGGATATAGACATTTTTTATGAAGTCCAGATGTTTTACTACTAGCTATGTCCGAGGCATTCTTTATATAACAGTAATTTATGCCAATTTTGTATTACAATGCTTTAGTCGATTTGGTATAGATTTTAGGTCGAAGCTTATCTAGAGTTGTTATCACATATATCAAGCGTAGTCATTCATCGCAGATAATTTATACATAATACTGTTATTGCAGTGAGCCCGGCTGTCGGAGATTTGGTATACAATCAAACAGCATCAGAGCGAAAGAGTATCTCAGACAGCATTCCTAGCACTGCTACTCCACCTCCATTTAAAGATATCCTTGGTAATTGCTACATTACTTATTGTCTTTGTGTATACTCTAGATTCAATTATGTCCATAAACAATAACTTGTTTATATATTAATATTGTTTCACAGAAGCGAGTTCATCGAAGGCGCAGAGTTCTGCTAGCAAGCTACTAATAGTACCACGAGATCTTCCATATCTTCGTCAAACTAACGCAAGAAGGGTAAATATCATTCGCTTGAGCGAAATGTGATTACAGTAACAATAATGACAATTACCATTAAATCATTGACAAATATAATCGTTTTTAAATGGATATCATTTATTGGCAGAAATGACATCTTAACGTTAAAATGTATTATCAGTCGTACGGTGGCAGTCTTTAAAGAACTTCGTCACGAACAGTCGCGATAATTCATAGATTATATTATGAGTAATTAATGCGACAGCGTTGCGTCGTGTCAATACATATGCGTATAGTTGCCGTGGTTAGTGACGTTTGTGTTGTATGTAGAGTATCGCAGCTGCAACGGGTGCGACCCTGGGTGCTTGCTTGACGAGGGGTGCCAGTACTTCGCAGCGTCAGAGGCAAGACACTGCGTCTAAGAGACAGGTACATTTCATATCGTGTCGGTAAACTTTCAACAAATACATGTACGATGACACCAATGCGAAAGTAATGTTATTAATTCAATAGGACACACCAGTTCGACTCATTCCTGTATCAAAATATTAGATTTATCTTATAATATTGAAAAATTAAATTATTATTATGTTTTATTATTGTTATTTACAACTTACTCTATGTAAATATTGATGTGCATTTCATTTATGTTGCGTTGTACGCAGGTATCTGGCAGCGAGGGCGCGGGCACCAGCGCGGCAGGCGGGCGGCGAGCGCGAGCTCGCGACATGCCGCAGCCGCAGCCAGCGTCCACGCGCCGAGACAAACGAGGTAGTCTGTCAACTCGACATTCCAACTTCATTAATTATTCATTTCTTGTCATATTAGTATCACAGTAGCAGTTTTATGTCAAATAATTCAATCCTATTTATGTTTATGTCCAACTACAGTGTATCGCTTGTAGTAAAATGCAAATATTGTAATATATCGGTGTAATACGTTACAAATAAATATTTGAATTTATGATAATAGGTAAAAGCAGCCTGGGTTCCTGTGCTAGTACTGGTGGTGCGTCCAGCCGGTCACACCCCCAGCCTTTAACGACGGTACGTTATTCTATAATTATCACCATATCAATTTTTATTTGTAATCAGTTAATATTATCTATATTTTACGAAACATTGCACACAAATAAACATTACGAAATGATTAGAGAGTAACGTGACGTGTTCAGCGCCGTAACACCGTAGTGAGGTCGCCTTGTTCAGCACTAAGTGACCAAGATCCCCTAAACCAAGGAAATATTTCCTACGGCACTCCAGAAGCAGTCATTTGGTGAAGGATCACGGTTTTATTTTGAGTCCGATTTCTTGGCAATTCACCCCGGTATGATTAGTAAATGAGTCGTAGTGGTTTCATCTACGAGTGAAAAACTCTTACAGTAATTTTAATATTTTATTTTATTTATTTCAGGGTGCTGTAGCATCAACATCGTCGACTCCGCCGGCGTCAGCATCAGCTTCGATGCCAGACAACGCAACAAACGATGCAAAGCCTAAAGGCAAAGGTAAATGATACAATATATTCAATTTAATCCAATTCTTCTAACTGTGTCTTAGATCGCGTTTTTTTGTAACACTGCTCACCACAGCACTATAAAAGATGTCAGCATATAATAAACGTTACGAAAATATATATTAATCATATAAATGTTGATTCAGTTGCATCGTCGGCCGAAGAATGCGTAGGAGGCGGCAGTGGAGGTGGCGGCTCGGGCGGCGCTGGAGTTTCCCTCGGTAGTGGCGCCAACAACGAAGAATCGTCCTCCGAAGAGGGGGAGGTTGGTCGTCTCCAAGCGTTGTTGGAGGCTCGTGGCTTGCCACCGCATTTACTGGGAGCTCTAGGTCCGCGCATGCAGCACTTGCTCCACAGAACTGTCACTGCGAATTCTGGTAAGCAACACAAACCGAATTACAATTTAGGTTCTGCAATAATTTATTTATGTACGCCCTTTCTTATTGTATTATGGTAATATAATAAAATAAAGTATCTAAAAAACATTATAGTTGTACAAGAACTTAAAAACAAATTAAAGGTTTTTATAATATGTGTTATCTCATTCATATTTCTAACTTGTATTTTTATTTTACAGCCGCCTCGAAAGCTGCTCAACTGCTAGCCGGCTTACAAGCTACAGGCGATGAAGGTCAACAACTTCAAGCAGTAATTGAAATGTGCCAACTTTTAGTAATGGGTAACGAGGACACGCTTGCCGGTTTCCCTGTGCGACAGGTCGTACCGGCGCTCGTCAACTTGCTTGCTGCTGAACACAATTTTGATATGGTAAGTGGTATCGTCGTAGTTTGTGGGAATAAAATTATCTGTTACAAGGTCCAAGCTAAAATTAGTTGTTTTATGCAGATGAATCACGCATGCCGCGCGCTTACCTACATGTTGGAGGCGCTACCCCGCAGCAGCGGAGCTGTGGCACTGGCCGTGCCCGCCTTTCTTGACAAGCTGCAAGCCATCACGTGCATGGACGTCGCAGAGCAGAGCCTTACCGCTCTTGACATGCTGTCGAGACGGCACTCTAAGGCTATACTGCAAGCGGTCAGCAATTTATTTTATAATAGATATCAAATTTATATTTAATAGATTATTTAGCAGTAATAGATATTAAAGTAAATTGAGATGTGCCGTACTAAACGCATGTAATAAATATATACATTCATATACATGAACAATAAAATCTCAAGAACCTACATTATAATAAAATATAAATTTTTAAGCTCAATTAAGATTTCAAAATTAGTTGCCAGGGTGCAACTAATATTTTACTTGTAATTAATTGGCAAATATGTATTCTAAACAGCGTGGAGTATCAGCTTGCCTGACATACCTGGACTTTTTCTCCATCAACGCTCAGCGCGCGGCGCTATCTATCACTGCCAACTGCTGCCAGAACGTGACTCCTGACGAATTTCATCTAGTAAGGGATTCGCTGCAGCTTCTCGCTAACAGGTACAATTTACTTATACATACTACTGGATAATGGCAACTTTGTATTCATTTAATGTATCTTATAATCATCATGAAGCTTTACGCTGAAAGTTATTAATGAACTTATTATAAATACGACATAAATTATAAACTGTAACTATTACTATAACTCCTTCAAATATTGTTGTAGACTGACCCAACAAGACAAAAAGTCGGTAGAGTGCGTATGCCTCGCGTTTTCCCGGCTCGTGGACAGTTTCCAGCACGACCCTTCGCGCCTACAAGAGATTGCCACACCTGAATTACTCACCAATCTTCAACAACTGGTTAGTATCACCTGTTGTTTTTATGTTAGCGAAAACTGTTACTTTGGTGCTTAGAAAATTTAAGTTTTTCGTCTTAATAACTCTTGCATTTGGTCCAGTTTTGCTTATTAGTACTCTCACGCACAACAACGATTTGGTATTACCTTTAAACCCCCAATTTTTGCCAAGTTTAATAATAAACACGGCGGAAGGGCATAATTTGCAACTTTTTAAAGGTTCTGGGTACTATCACAGTACTCAGTAATAAGCGGCTCCCATATGAACAAGTTTATATGCTCACGTTCGGTTTGTGACAGCTCGTGGTACAGCCGCCGCTGATCTCCGGCGCCACGTTCATCACGGTGCTGCGCCTGCTGTGGGTGATGTGCGCCGCGTGCCCGCAGCTGGCGCTGGCGCTGCACCAGCGCTCCATCGCCGACACGCTGCTGTGCCTGCTCACCGGCTCCACCTTACATCAAGAGGTTCGTGCGTGTGCATTAAATGACTTGCATCTTTATAAAAATATTATAATGCCCTAAATCGACTCTTTCCGGTTTGAAATATCGAGCCAAATCATTCGTTCTAAGAAGGAGCTTCCTGTGTCCAGAGATGGCCTATTAAAGGCTGATGTATAAATCTTCGATGCTCTTTCGTACAGTTAAAATAATTAATGTGATATTTTGATTTAATGCATGTATTGTATTATTATTTATGTACTTTGGACACTCAATTTGTATCTACATTTGGTATCAAATTATACAAAATTAAGCCAAATTTAAATTTGAGTGTCTCACTTTCAGATTTAATAGAAATTGAAATCAATGAATAACGTGTTCTTTAAGCTACCCATTACTTACAATTGTGGATATACATATAGATTATCATGACTATATATATAATATATATTCACCGATAAATTCGTTAAAAGATAAAGATTAATCTTTTTTTCGCAAACCAAAGAACTACTGTCATTTTTTTATAAAACGTTTTTTGTCGACAGCAAGTAGAATTAATTCCGCGTCTGCCACAAGAGTTGTACGAGATCACGTGCCTCATAGGTGAACTGATGCCGCGCTTGCCTACCGATGGCATATTTGCAGTGGACGCTCACCTCGATAAACCATGGTCAACATCCCACGAACGCACAGCACATTGGCAGTGGAGGGATGATAGAGGTAAGTTTTTCTTAAAATAAAATTCAATTTTATAGAATTAGTTTCTATAGTAAAAAATTAATCCCGTTTATTTACTTTTTTTTTTATGTAAAAAGGTGTGTGGCGCTCGTACTCATGGGCAGAAAGCCGTGCTCTGGAAGCAGGAGCTGCCGCTGGTGAAGAGGAGATATGCCTAACGACCCTGGGCCGTTCCTACACAGTAGACCTGACAGCCATGCAACAGGTAATTAAGCCCTGTCAACGTGTTTCAAGACTTGCCTATTGCTAGTTTGACTACACGAATAACGTAGTGGTTTAAGTGGTCCCCACACCGTTTTCTACTGCGCCGATCGTTTTGAGTACAAATCCTACTTGTATGATCTAAAATTGTTGTTCTAATTCTGGGTGTTTTTGGTGTCCGTTT
Organism: Hypercompe scribonia; assembly: GCA_949316085.1. Lineage (NCBI taxonomy): Eukaryota > Metazoa > Arthropoda > Insecta > Lepidoptera > Erebidae > Hypercompe > Hypercompe scribonia. Next base: position 9,982,683 of record OX438969.1, on the reverse strand, counting down.
CATGTATGATTTAAAGTTTGCCGTGACACAGAATTTAAACCTAATGCATGCATAATAAAAAAAATGTTATTTGAACGTTACGAATAACAATGTGTTTGCCTTTTAGCTCAACGACCACACTGGCACGGCACGGCCCGTCCAGCGTGTAGCGCCTGCACCGCCGTCCTCCGACCAAACGTCACCTAATTCACCTTCGGCGGGTACTTACAAATTTATTTTATCTATTTTTTTTTTATAATTAGATGTCGTCGACGTAATGTGTTGTCTGTATAGTTCTTTCTTATTTATTTTCTTACTATTTTGGAAGTTAAAACATATTCTTTAATTAAAAAAAATAATTCAAAATTATAACATTTTAGTGTTGTAAGAAGATTTTTAGTATAATTTATATCTTATATGTTTTTTAAATGTTATATGTTGTGTGCAGACCCGCGAATTGCCATGGTACGTTCGAACCCGCTGCTTGCTCGCGCGCTACTGGCCGTGCTACACGAGGTGTACTGGAGCTCGGCAGGGCCAGCCGTTCGGTCGCAGGCTTTGAAGGCAATACTGCGCTGTGTGTATTACGCCGATGCACAGCTTCTTAGACAAGTGCTAAAAATGCAGGTCAGTAAACTATTTTATTTAGTATTTACTTCTGCTCTAGCTATACTCGTTCCGATGTATAATATTTTGTCAATTAGATAGAATATTCTTAGAAAACAATAAAATTTTCTAGATTATTTTAGCCTTTACAAAATAGGCATAAAAGTGTTACATAAAAACTATTCCTAATTCTCGTATACTTTTGGCTTATTGAAATCAGTGTTCCTGTATACTTGTTCAAATTCTATTTTTCAGTAATTTGGGCTTATTTTGCAATCTAAGACTTCTTTATTGCATTCTTTAATGTTATAAGTATTTTATGTGAGACAGACTTTTAAGGACTGCTTTTGTTACAGGTAATATCCTCACACATAGCGGGTATGATGGCGTCCAGCGACTTGCGTATCGTGGTGGGTTCTCTGCAGTTGGCCGAAATCCTGATGCAACGCCTTCCAGAAGAGATGGGTGTTCAGTTCCGTCGCGAGGGCGTGCTGCACCAGGTAGCCCAGCTGGCGGAGCGTGCTTCTGCCTCACAACCCTCTAAACATCATCCTGTCAAGGTACTTACTTTTAAACTTTTATGCGCACTTCAAAAAACATTTATAAATTAGTTAAGTACCAAATTTTTCATCTTTCTTTTAGAACAAAATTCATCGACGATTTTGATTTATTCATGCTAGCATTGGCGATATGAGAATGTTGGAGTAAGATAGATACAGCTATAATATAATTACATCTTTAGGGAAGTGATGATGCGATCAGTTTACAACAGTTCACTTACTCTTTTTAGCTTACACAGCCGGGGGACGTAAGTCGGCAGCTACTATTTCATGGTATTGAAAACAAATTCAAAAACTTAACATATTAAAAATTAGACTCTTAAATATTTTGTCTCATATATATATATATATATATATATATATTAAAGATATTTGTAATTAAATTAAATTCCTTTACAATTTTACCTTAGACTTTATTATTAAACAGAAGTCCGGCAAAACTGTAAATTGGAAAGAAACAAAGATAAAGAAATGCTATTTTTATATTTGAAATCTATTGAACGAACTATAAAAAAGGTCATTACATGTCATTGTTAATTGTCAACAGACGATTTTCGTTCTCGTTATTACCTTCTCTTCTCGTTCGTTTCGTCTCTTCGTTTCTCGTTCTACCTAGTGCTTAGAATAGCACTTTAGAAGAAAATATAACTTTTTTACTTTTATTATGATTCGTAAACGTAAACATTAGCACAAAATAAATAAATATTAAAAGACTGTGTTTCAAGTTACGTTGCAACACCAATGTTACGAATATAACGTTAATTACATAAATACACCTTTTATCACTTTTTTTTTAAGACTCAACAGTTTTGTAGATAATTGGTAAAACTTAAGAAATTATTTAGTTTTTATTGAAAACAAAGACATTTAGAGATACCTATTTGATGAACTAAAGCTAACATTTTCTACTACTTATGTCTGAAGCTTAAGCAACCTATTAAAGATTAAAGTAATTATATTTAAACAAAGCCTTTCTGCATAATATGTATCTAAAATCTACATTTACGTTGGCTTTATATTAAATCAGTTTTTGAATGGTACTGCATCTGTATATGATCTAAAACAATTCCAACTAAATTGCATTGTTTTACAGTCTCCGAGTACTGGAAGTGTTCGTTCAAGCGGGGGCTCGTCACCCCCAGCTTCAACATCGGTCACTTCACTGGATCACCAGAACAATTTATCACTCGCATTTTCCGCTTCTGGTTCCTTTGTCACCACTACTATGCGTAAGTATTAGCTAATGTTGTCTTTTTGTTTGTATATATACAATATTAAAAGCGCCAGAATATTGAATCACTACAATTTGTGACTAGAAGAAATAAAAATGTTAAATCTGTTTATAGCATTCTGTTTGTTTTATTTTTCATAGCATTTATAATTGGGTAATTAGACCTTATTATTAAATTTGTGCGTGTCCTATGTAGCAGCCGGTAGCGAAGGCAGCAGTGCAGAGCCAGGTCCCGCTTCGGGTTCCGTACAGTCGCAGATGTCTGGTAGCACCGTTCACAGGTGGGTTCTGTAAAAATACAATATTATTTTGAGTGTCTTCAACTGTTCAATAGTAAAATGGGACACGGGATATTTTGTTTCAACATTAAACTTGGTATCATATTTGTTATGCAATTATTGCTACCGTTCTCGAATATTCTTACATTATCATTAGTATTATAGTAAGATGCCCACTACGCTACAAAGTTAATCATCACAAGTATTAGTTTATTCTCAGTGAAATACAGATATAGCCCGTTATTTATATATATATATTAGGGTGTCCCTTATATGACAAAAAAAAATTTTTTTTCGAATTTCGAAACGCATACCCTCTATAATTTTTACTAATGCTATAAGATACTTAAATATAAATTTTTATCAATCTAGCATAATTGCAACCAGTGCCGACCGAGCTTCAAAGTTTAGTAAAAAACGTGTTTTGTCCTAAAATTTCAGTCTGCTATAATTTCACTATAAATGCAATGAATTAAGTGAATAAAATTAAATAATAAATTAGATGAACATTAATCTTTAATTAAAAACATAAAGAAATAAGAATCATTCAGGGTAACTTCTTTTTAGAGTAGTTTTTTTACAGTCTGGATACAATTTTAGATGTTCCTGGACACAGCGCAGCAAGAACTGTTTTTGTTCTTCTTCAGCCGTGATAAGTCCGTTAAAATCTTGCATTAATTTAACAGCCCTTTCAGCAGTATCATTTACAACTCTCAAATAACTTATTCTTCTTTTAGCCTCCAGAAAAGCAGCATTGTTATTCCAAGAAGATACATCTTCCTTTAGAAAACTGTCGTCGATCTGCAGTCGTGATAAAAATTGTTTGCTCTTTTCCGATACGAAATCATCCAGTGCTTTGTCTAAAAAAAAAGAAAAATAAGTTAAATAACAAATAAAAATCAACAACAATTTTGAAAATAAATAAATAAGTATTGGACATTGAAATTGAAATCCAACAAAAAGTCAATTTAACTTACCAAACAACTTTTGAGTCAGTTCTTCCTTCGACGGGTCATAGCGTTTGCTAAAATCCGAGATTTTGTCCCTGTTGAAGTTGGCAATCATCTTCTTCTTAGTTTGGTTGTCAACTTCATCATCAAATAGTGATAGAATGACTGTCTCTTCACATAAATACCACAAGTGATGGCTGAACTTGCTTATAGAAGCTTTAGAAATTGTTGCGTCAACTTTTTCATACTCTTTTAACATCTTCAAGAAGCGCAAATCTTGATTAGGTGCTTTGGTCGCCACTGTACATTCGAGCCAAGGTTTAACATACAATATTACGAGAAATAAGCAAACATCTTGTAGAGCCTTTTTGTCCTTCGCAGTTACTCTGCATTGTGACTGAAGTAAAAATATTTTTAAAGAATAGATCGCTCTCGCCATCCAGCGTGCCTGATGTATAGCTCCGGGGGGCCTTAGTTTTAATTTTTCCTCTGTGTCTCCTCCTAAAAATATTACGCACAGTTCGACCAATTCGCGGTAATCATCTCTTACAAAACCTTTATCTAATTCTCCCTTATAAAATAATAACAACGCTTGAATGTCTGTCTCGGCAACCCGTGCTTTTACGAATAAAGAGATGGTTCAATTTTAGTACAATCAATGTTTTTCCAATTTTCTTGAAACTTTTTGAACATTGGAATATCTGGGCTACTAGTAATTTGCTTAATCTTGGTTTCAAAGACAGCTTTTAGGACCAATTCATAAACATGATGACGACAGGCGAAAAGCAACAATTCTCTTCCTAAAGTTTGCTCCAAAATAGCACAAGCTCCATTGAAACGGCCCATATTGGAAGCTGTTGTGTCGCAGCACATTATTTACACTTTATCATAAAGGTTCCAGTCAAAGAGAGCTGCTGATACAGCCTTCGCTTGATGTTTTCCAGAAGAACTTTCTAGTTTCGGCACTGCAAGAAGCTGCTCTCTATCGTCAAATGAAGCTATAACTGGCAAGCGTTCTTCTTTTGAACTCCGTACATCCAACCCCGGTAATAGTTTTCCATCCCAATGGACTGTGACTATGTCGGGTACATTGTTTTGGAAGTTAGATTTTATTGCTTCTGCCCTTGATTTTCTAGTTTCAGTACGAATTCGCTGAATCGAGGATTTGTTAATACAGAAATCATCGCTGCTCAGACCAAGCGCTTCTACCACCGCATTAAGAATGTAAACGGTATCTCTAATGCTTAACTGGCATCGATCTAAAGCTGCAACTAGTTTAGGTGTTATAAGATTCTTTCTACCTCTTTTTGAACTTTGTTCATGGCAGGGAACGTCCGGCAAGCTGTGTTCAGAATTCAAGATCTGTTCTTCGTCTGAATCTTCTACACTGTCTAAGTTATTTGTGGTGGAAGTAGATGCAACAGCTAGTGATTCTCTTTGTCTTACAATCCTTTCCTCTTCTTCCAATCGTCATTGTCTAGATCTTTGTTCTTTTTCCGCCAATTTTTTATCTACACCACCTAAGCATCCCGGTCGACCTGGCTCTCTCTGTTTCATTAAAAATAATTTATCTTCCTCTATTTTCATTCTCTCAAAAGCATCAGCATGTGCAATATCAAACAAATTATCAAGATTAATTATAAAATTGTTCTCACGACTCTTAAACGTAATCTGAGTTTTCTTACAATTTTTTTGCAACTCTCTCTAAACATGATATAAATCAATAAGTTTCTTCACGCAGTTAGGAAATGCCCTTGTTGGAATTCTTGCTTTTTCCCAATATATGATGCACTCCCTAATCACAAGATTTGCACTTTCACTAACAGTCAATTTAACCTCACGAATATTGTAAAATAGGACTGAGAGAACTTGTCGATTAGATGGTAATTTTGCACCATTTATTTGGTAGCTAGTCAATTTGATAAGAAAAATATTTTGTTTATCACTCCGTAATTCCACCGACATGTTTACGCACTAAACAATGAAGCACTCATAGTCTCAAAAATCACGTACGAAATGGCAAATAAAACATGTCGTAACAGGTCACTGGGCAGTACTTAAGCAACTTGTATCGACAAGTTTAAATAGCAAGTCGGCACGGGTTATCGTTTATATATCGAACTAATATTTTTTTCTAGACAATATAGGGTTATTACGAAACTTTTAAGAAGGTATGCGTAAAAAAATATCGAACTTGAAATTTAAGGGACACCCTAATATATATATATATATATATATATATATTTATACTTATATATGTATATATATATATAAGTACCTTGTCAGTCTAATGGTTAGCGTATGCGACTGCTTATCAAGAGGTTTCGCATTCGATTATCGGGTCAGATTGAGTTTTTTTTTGATTATAGAAATGCTTAATAAGAACCTGGAGTTTAGAAGTAAGAATTTTAACCCCCGTGCCTCGAAAAGCCCGTAAAGCTGTCATTCTGGCACCGGATCTCAGCCGGATTATGAGATTGAAGGAACAGTTGCACTGTACACCTGTTTGCGCATGCAATTGTATAATATCTCCTGCGTAGTTCACTGGCCGCCGTCGAGTCTGGTGGTCGTAATCGAAGTCAGCTAGGAGTACATCATCACCATCATACCTATAAGTGCATCTGTGGGTATATGTTTATACTCATCGTCGGCTGCCTTTAATAGTCCACTGCATTTTATAGTATTTTTAATTAGATATGTAGTTTACACAATTTTAGTAATGTAATAATATTTTCAGATCGGGTAGTCCCCTGCAGTTAGCGGAGATGCTAAAACGCAAGCGCGCGGTGAAGCGATCGGGAGGGGCGGGCGCGCGGCACGGGCGGCGTCGAGACGAGCCCGCGCCCGCGCACGCGCCCGCGCCGCCGCACGCGCACCTCGCGCACCCGGCGCACGCGCACCACGCCGCCTCGCCGCACGGTACGTCGCCACGCACTCTCACCTGTAACGTATTTTATGTATATCCAATTTAACACTTGTAATAATCTATAGATATATCTACCTGTTATCTGTTACAAGTCTAGAGATTAAATACTAGTAAATAACTAATAAATATAAAAAGTCATATTAATTAGCTAAAGTCGGTACCTTTATCTTTACATAGTATAAAATGAAATCTTTTATTCTTGTATACTTAGATCTTCATCCATTCAAAGTATTCAGAGTCATTCTTCAAAGTACCCGACAGATTTTAATGCAATTTTCACTAGCAGATTAGTTAGTATTTTAATCTATTGACTATTACAAATGTTAAATGTTGAAGAGCCAGCAACACTTGAGTTTAGTAAACGAGTGCTGATAACATATATGTGTTCAGTACGAGAATGCTGAAAACACTGACAAAAACTGTTGTTTAGAGTAAAGGTATTTATTGAATAAGCAAATTTATGTATGAAATATATGCATATTATAGGGCAATTCAAAGATTTTTAAAAATTGGGGCGGGTTCATAAAATATAAAAAAAATCACAAACTCCATGATTTTCTCCGCTACAAAAGAAAGAAATGTGTTAGTGTTTTAATTTATATTTGTGACTAACATTAGATCTTATGGCGAAACACTAGTCTGACGGTGAAACGTTTACCGATTCAATACTAACATCCTCTCTTATTTTATTTACTTTTGCTCGTCTAAGTTAAAGAACATTCGTTCTGTAATGTTCATTATAGTCTAATATGTGAGGATGGCACAGCGTATCGTTGGTGGACAGGTTCAGGCGTGTCCGTGGGAGGCCGCGGAGGGCCGCGGGTGGGCGGCGCTTCTAAGACGTCGTCGTTCCTCTCGTCGCTCAACCCGTCGCGCTGGGGGCGCTCGCCGCACGCGCATAAGGAGCAGGGACTGTTGGCGTCGCCGCACACTTCTACAAATCTAACCGTTCAAAATAAGTATGTAATAAAAAGTTGCTATAAAAATGTTGTTGTGAACATTTTATAACTGTTCAACGTAGTGTTTGAGTTCGTAGATAAACAAAAGTCGTTTTATTTCAACAAGTTATTTAATATACAGAACGATCAACTGAGCGACGTAGAGTAGAAGCAAAGAATCATACCGTCACTCTTTAAAGAACGACATTGTTTTTTTTTAATAACTTAATGACACGCTTTAAATAGAAAGTAAACGATTTGTCTATGTTTACGTTTAACTAATATAGTAGTGTGTTTATTACAATAGAGAGAAAGTCCGCGAATGGATCCAATGGACAGCAGCCCGGCTACAGCGCGAGTGGGGCGCGCTGGGCGGCTGCGGGGGCGCGCTGGAGCAGCTGGCGGCGCTCGCGGCCGCCCTGCCCCTGCACCACCACCGCCGCGCCGCCCTGCACCAGCTCAGGGACACGCTCCTGCATCATGATGTATCACCTTTCGAGGTTTGTGCTAAGCTTACAATTTTCAACGTGGTCCCGACGTATAATATATTATTATAAAAAAGTCGATTACTGTAATTCTTACTTTTCGCTGGGTCTCCTTTATGTGACGATGTTATAACGTACATTTTTTTGATATTATGTAATAAAAGCAAATCTCTCACATACCTAATTTATATATATTTTTGTATGTCATGTATTTAATCTTTTGGTTTCATCTGATTTGGTAGCCGACGAAGTAACTTTTGCGACCGACCAGCGATTTTTTTTGTATCACCTATATTTTCATTTACACCTAAGATGTACCTCGTAATTTTTAAAAATCAGACTAGTGATAACTGCCATAGGGATTATGCTACAATGCTTATGCTTATTGGAGCTAATGTGGAGGTATAACAAAAGTATTAATGTCAAAATATTTGTTTATATTAATTACTGCGTCTCTACTGAAATTGCAATTGCGTGAGATTAAAGTACATTATCTTAAAGAAACACAGTTTATCATCACCATTAACAGCCCACTGCTGGACAGAACTTCCTTTAGAAAGGAATCGTTGACCTATTGGCCAGATGAGTTGCCCAGTTACAGACCTAGTAAACTGCAATATAAATTTTTGTCGTGCAGGTGAACCATTCAGGGGTGTTAGGTGCCTTGTTACAATTCCTGACAGGCGTTGAACCGGAATCGGAGGCAGGTGGAACTCGCGAGACAGATGCCGACGCACGTGAGGGTACAGACTACGTCACCGCATGTGAAGACAGGCTACGACTGTTCCTGCATGTATTCGCTGACATGCCGCTTACGCCAGAGTTAGTTCTCATACCTGATGATTCATATTCTTTAAATTTATATTACCATATACGACAGTGTTACGAGTACTGATATTTATGATGCAGCATCTTTTATATAATAGTTTCCTGGAAATAATCACTAATCACCTATAACGATCTCTTAAAGACGTTAAAACGACAGTGTAAAAATTTATGTCCTTATTTAAGCAGCAGAATAAGTCTGCTTTCTTGAAGGGAAGCAAAATTTACAGGACAACGCGCCTCGCACCAAGTTTCTAGTCGGTCTGCACTCTATAGAATACACGATAGTATTAATCCCAACAATTCAAAGTCGTCATGTACTTATACTTAATACGCCTGAGGAGTGGGCCTAGCATGATGAAACTTTCGAGTTAGAGGTACTATGGATTCATCATCAGGTTTCAAGCCTCCGTACAATACGATATTTTTTTCAATCCGATCAGTCAGCGGCGCGACTCGATCGATTCAACACTATTTTATATTAAAACGATAAATAAATGAGCACGAATATATCGAGTATTGCGACCGCAGTGCTGAATGGAACGAGCTGACGGGCACGCTGAGCGGCGCGGGCAGCAGCAGCGGCGGCTCGGGCGGCGGCACGCTGGCCCTGAGCGCGCTGGTGGGCAAGGTCAACGCCTGCGTGTCGCACCTGGAGCAGTTCCCCGTGCGCGTGCACGACCTGCCCGCGCGCCCCGCCACCTCGGCGCTCAAGTTCTTCAACACGCACCAGCTCATGGTGACTATCTGTTTCACTGATATGTAACGATAATGTGTTCCTAATTTATTTATTTATTTACACTTTATGCACTTTGTACGTCGACGGTCAACTTTCAGTCGACCTTAACGTGGTGTACGAGTAGAAATGTAGGAAGGCAGGTGCACAGAAGTTACATTAACACAATGAAAATTTGCCCTACATAAGTAAACTTATACATACATGAACACATACAATACGTATGTCATAAATACACACGTATATGTATATATAAACATAAACATACATACATATAATACTAATTAAGAATAGAGAAAACTTAAAACGATCATAGAATTGCTTTTTTACTATTATACGTTCAACAGATATTTAATATGTTAATATTAAATTTTTAATCCCAACCTTCATCGGTTCGTCTAAAAAACAAATTACAATACTAAGTTTGTTAACAGTATATTTTAAAAGGTATGGACGGCTACGTCGTTTACAGATTATTTAAATTGTGCATGTGTTTAGTATTATATTAATGAATACAGTTATTTCAGTGTGATCTCAAACGGCATCCCTCGTGTACAAATTTGAAACAGTGGAAGGGCGGCGTTGTACGGATCGATCCTCTCGCTCTAGTACAGGCCATAGAACGGTATGTAACTTTTAAGGTTAACGGTTCTTTAACATAACAAAGGAGCTCTCAGCACATGAAATTTTTTTGGCTTGTGTGTTTTTGTTAACAGATGAGTTATTTTTCAATTGAAGATATGTAGTTTCGATAACCGAAAATATTAACACATTACATCACGTATGGTGACGGATTAAGAATATGGAGTGTCACCACTCCTATTCATCCCGTTCGAGTCTTAAGAAACGTCTAAGGGAGCAAAGTACACTGGAAAACAACACTGTAAAGAGAAAGAAAACTTGAAACAAACCTTATATCGTTGGTATAAGGTTTGTTTCACGTACCAGGACACCCTAAGGGTGGCGTGGTGTAGTAGGCCAAAAAAGAGTAGTAGTAGTAGTAGTAGTAGTAGTAGGCCAAGAAGTCCATATCCAGCAGTGGACTATAAAAAGCCGTTATTGATGACGATTAACACCTTAGTTTATGCAATAGTTTTTTATCGTGCAGGTATCTAGCTCAACGCGGCTACGCGTCAGGACGCGCCCGCTCGGAGTCTGCGAGCGGCCCTCACTCGGACGACGACGCCGCGTCCGATGACGATGTGGATGACTCCCTGGCTACGCCACCAAACCAACACCCTACTGAGTATGTATTATGCTAGTTATTAAGTATGTATTAAAAAAGAAGTACTGGCTAACACCAGTACTTCTTTTTTTAAATAAAAAGTTTAAAATAGTTTCTAGTAACATAATATCAAATGATTTGATTAAAATCAGTGTTTCTGTAACAAACCCTATTCTAACTCGTCTGGTGAGCGCTGTATAATAGGCTAAAATCTCTTTTCTAAGAAGCGACCTGTGTCCAGCTTGATGATATGTTTCTGTGTATTCATGGATTTGTCCAAAGTAGTTAGAGGTGGGTAACTGTACTATCATGACTGGTTCCCTGGTTATTATGCGGATAATTTAACTACATAATTCACGTGTAGCGTGTACGACAAAACAGACGCATGATCTGACTTAACTCCTTTTTTTGGCCCCTGTTCGTTACGAGTGTTTAGCTGGACTGGACACGTGCCGAGTACATTATTCGATACCACAAACAAGCTACCCACGATACCATCGATATTGGTTTTTTATTTATGCAACTAACATCCATCTTCTAAATATTTTTTACAGCTCAGATCATAAACTGGAGTTCCTAATCGGTGACACAGTATTACCATACAACATGACTGTCTATCAAGCCGTTCGTCAGTTCGGCGAGCAGACAGATGCTGACACTGACACTGAAACTCCACTAGGTAACTACCTAAATGCTATGTTTTAAATTAATTTCTTTTACAATATTAAAGCTAGTGCTTTATTACTATAATATTTAAAAGCTAATTTAAGTAAATACCTACATATTGTAAAAGATCTCAAAATCTTTTTGATAAGATAGGAAGAAAATTAACTCTATATGCAACTTTACTAAAATTCTGAATTTTATTCATATGCTAGTTTTATTATATTCAGTAACTAATGATTTTTTTACTTTAACTACGTTTTGAGATTGTCTAATTGGAATTTACACTAATACAGAAAAATATACATATCAAGAATCTGTCAAGTCTGTCCTAATGAATTGTGCTTTTTCATTTAAGCTGAATAAAACAGTACAGTATAGTGAGTAAAATGTTGCATGTAAATATTTTTTTTTGATTTATTTACAGCAAACGCGGGTATCTGGGTACAAACTCATACTATCTACTATCGTGCCGTTGAGGGCAGCGAGCCACCTCGCTCGGATACAACCGCCTCGAGAAAGGGAAAAGGACAACCTACTAAGCTCTCGTCGAGACGTAAGCCTGACTTACTGTGGAACGGTAATATATTTTATTTTTGAAGGACAACTCCTGCTTTAGGAGTTGCATATGAATTGTGGAATTTCATTAGAAGACTTATATTCTTAAATAGGTAAAAGCTCCCTAATATGATACTGCACGTGTGCCTGCTACCAGCTGCGGAGACCACTGATTGAGAGAAATTTAAAAACCCTTTACATAAGTCACGTGGAAAATGGAATATTTGAAGGTTGCTCGGTTAACCTGTAATAACTTTCTCATTCTCGGTAACTTGATTCTCGATATTTAATATTTATCACGTTTAAATAGATTCAGGTATAGGCGTGACATCGAAAACTATTTTTAAACAACGAAGAAGAATTTCAGTAGGAGGGACCCGTTACACACGTACGTTCATATAGCGAGTGCGATGTTTCGTGCGAGTAGAAAGTTAATTTACAAATAATATTGTACCACGCGTACACGACGCCATCTAGTCTCGAAGTAAGCGGAGCTCGTTCTTCGTACAGAAGGAATAGTGCCGGGGCGGTCGTCCCCGCTGGTGGCGCAGCTGCGCGGCTCCGCGCTGAGCTGGTGCGAGGTGCGCGACGCGTCGCTGGGCGCGCTGGCGCTGCTGCGCGCGCTGCACGCGCTGGCGCGCCACTGGCACACGCTCTACCGCGCCGCCTGCCTGCCCGACCACCGCCCGCTCGTGCCCAACGCGGAGTTCGTCAACGCCAAGGTGACCGCCGCCTCTCTGCTCTACGCTTCTCGAAAGCGATCGCTTTACTGTACTAAATATGTCGTTGATCTCTTGCACCGTTGATGAACGCTGTCTCGTTTCAGCTTGCCGCGAAAGCCAACCGCCAACTTCAAGATCCTCTCGTCATCATGACCGGCAATTTACCGCCTTGGTTAAAGAAAATAGCCTACGCGTGGTAAGTTTTCTCGGCGGTCGATATACGCTCTGCGTATCGTTCGCTTGTTACTTCGAAAATTTAATTAAAAAGCATACGTAATATAGTTAATACGGTTTCTTTAAACGATCTCCTAATGTCGATATGTCGTACGTCTAGCCCTTTCGTTCTGCCGTTCGAATGCCGGCACTTGCTGTTCTACGTGGTGTCGTTCGACCGCGACCGCGCGCTGCAGCGTCTCCTGGAGGCGGGCGGAGAGCGCGGCGTGGGCGGAGCGGCCGCGGGCGGCGGGCCCGACGAGCGCGTGGCGCCGCGCCTCGATCGGCGCAAGCGCACGGTGCAGCGACACAACGTACTGCGCCAAGCCGAGCACGTCATGCACGAGTTCGCGCACTCCAAGGCTTTGCTGGAGATCCAGTACGAGAACGAAGTCGGCACCGGCCTCGGGCCCACGCTCGAATTCTACGCGCTCGTTTCGCAAGAGTTGCAGCGCGCCGATCTCGATTTGTGGCACGGCAGCGAAAACTTTAAGCAGAAACCTACCTCGTTTGGCGGTGAAATAGTCAAGAGTCAACCGCCTGTCGTCACCGATCGCTCCGCAGACGCAGCCGCGCGTCTAGCCTCGTCCGTAAGGGACGCCTTAAACTTAGACGAAGAGCGATCACCCGAACATTCAGATCTGGAAAAGGAGACGTCGATTCCGTCGCCGGCGCCCGATGCCACCTTTGTTACGTGGCCGTGCGGTCTGTTTCCACAGGCCGTAGGACGGAATGCTCGTGCATCACATGTTTCCAGAGTGAAAGCCAAATTCCGTTTTCTTGGCAAATTTATGGCTAAAGCTGTAATGGATTCTAGAATGGTGAGTTTTGTGCATATTTTTTATTTACATTAAAAAAGAAACGACAAAATGGTTTGACACCGATATCCTTTGAAGTCATGGTGCTAACCACAGTCAAGCGGACCGTGGTTAGCACCATGGCTATGTATGTGAACGACTCAAGACGAAAGAAATGTAATAATTTTTCAATGTTAGTAACGATGGCAGCTATTGGCAAAAAGTTATTGGTAAAAAAAAAATTAACCGTTTTATTTTCTGAGCATTTCATGCAATTTTTTACCACTTCTTATTCGGTTCTTTTCCTCTTAAAATCATCTCTTGTTAAAAGGCATCTCACTAGGCTGACATAGTGTGGATCACCGTACTGCATTACCTGCATTCGCAATGAGTATGGTGACCTCAGTTCTTGGATTCTATTCATGTTTGCCATCAGGCAGGCAGGCTCTTATTTAGAAAAAAAGTTATATCATAATAGTAGGATAAAATACTACTATTTGTGCAAGTAAGATAATTTATATGTTATATCTCATTTAGCTACTTACTACTTTTAATATTGCGGTTACAGTTAAGATAAGGGTAATGAGGTGTCGTTTATTTGTGTTAGGTGGATATTCCGTTGTCGGTGTCGATGTACCGGTGGCTGGTGAACGAGGAGAAGTGGCTGAACCTGAGCGACGTGCGCCACGTGGCTCCCGAGCTGTGGCGCTCGCTGTGCCGCCTGCGCCGCGTGGCCGAGCGCGCGCGCCTCATCGCAGCCGAGTCGCGACACACCGCCGAGCAGAAGACGCAATTGGTAACTAATATAATCTCTTCACACATATCACGCCGATTTATTCCACTGAGTTCCATTTCGAGTTAATATAAGAGTTAAGGAAAAATATTTAATAGTTCTTTTCCTTACTATTGGTGCGATTTTGATGACGAAAAAATTACAATCGACGGTAAAATTGCTTCTCTTTTTAGATAACGGTACCCTATATTTTATAATGATTGGATCAATACATGGAATAAGAGTAATCATAAAGAATTTTTATTTTAAGTATTAATAACAGTTTTCTATATAAACAATAGGGATACATTTTCTAATATGCATGTATTTTTTATTTTTAACAACGTTTTTACTAGTTTTACAATACCAGAAATAAATATAACACACCCAAAATATAAACCAACAAGTTAAAAAAAAAAAGATTAAAATGACTAATTTTCAGACGGCTTAAATGTGATCATTTTGGCGCGCTTACTGTGACCGTGGACTACACTCATGTTAACAACGAAGTATTGGGTTCACAAATGCACCGAGATATTTTGCTGATATATGATATGATATAACAGTTGTGAAGATCATTTTAACATTAGTAATGATATTAAAAAAGTGATACAATAGATATAACAATATTTTTTA
This sequence comes from Hypercompe scribonia, assembly GCA_949316085.1. Taxonomy (NCBI): domain Eukaryota; kingdom Metazoa; phylum Arthropoda; class Insecta; order Lepidoptera; family Erebidae; genus Hypercompe; species Hypercompe scribonia. The sequence continues at coordinate 9,967,583 of OX438969.1, read as the reverse complement.
CTTAGTTAACTGCACATACTGTTTTGTTTACAAAGTTGGACGAAAATATAACCTGTTTTACGAAAGGATCCGAGGGTAAATTGACGTCAAATTTTGTGACCAAAAGCGTTGTGTTTTAGAAATTTACGAGAAAATTTTAAAAAAGCCGCTGTTTCATTATTAAATTTCACTAAAACATTTTAATAAATTTCGAAAATAATTACATAGATATATTTTTTAGTAGGCAAGTTTACAAATAAAAATATTTTGTCCATTTTAGAGTCTCGTGCATGTACCCTATTGTTTAACTTCTATTAGTCTTGTTAATAGTTAAACTTAACTAACTAGTGATGTTAGTCGTAACTACTTATATATTTGGATCCCTCTGTGGTGTTGGCCCCCTTTAATGTTTTTAATTTTGCTTTGTCTCTCTCTGCTTGCATCCAGCTTCTTCCGTCTTCTCCTTTAACCTCACCAACCTATCTTTTATTTGACCTTCCAACTTTCCTTTTGCTTATTGGACCTTTATATTTTGTGGTCAGTAGCGTCCATATTTTGTCTCGTTTGCGTGATATGTGACACGAGGTCCATATCCATGTAATATGCAGGTATCAATCACTGTCTTTTACAGGGTTTAAGCTGTTTTTTTTCCGTATTTCTTTTAGGTTGTGTTAATCCTTCTTATTACTTCTTATTCATTGTCGTCTCTTGAAAGGAAAAGGATGCATGAAAAAGGCATACAAAACAATGAAATATATTTATATACGAAGTGTTGATATATTAACATACATAATTATATACTATTGTTGCAGATAAGCGCGCTGGAATTGGATGGCTGTCCCATCGAAGAGTTAGGCTTAGATTTTATTTTACCGGGTGACGGGTGTACAGAACTACGGCGTGGCGGACGAGACACTCCCGTCACCGCTCACAACCTACATAATTATATTGATCTCGTTGCCCATTGGCTACTTTATGAAGGTAATTTTAATTAACAAGAAACTATAAAATCGTAACTAATTGAGAGTATCATTATAGATACATATTTTTACCTAGCGCTTGTCTAAGTTTTAAGGCTCAACTCTTTGAAAAATAAAATGAGTTTTTACATAAATTTGTAAATTGATTAGTGATTTTGAATAGATTTTGTTCTAGACTGACATGACAGAACATAACAAGTGAACTAACAAATTGTTATATTAATAAATAAATTGAAAAATTGTTTTCCGCAGGTGTTACAAAACAAATGGAGGCATTCAGGGAAGGTTTTGAATCTGTATTTCCACTGACTAATCTCAAGATTTTCTATCCTGAGGAGTTAGAACAAGTATTTTGCGGCAGTCCATCAGGTAAGACTTTATTCCCCTTTTTTGCCCTTTTTTTTAAATGCCGTAATTATATATATTTAAACATTTTGTGTAGGTGGACGCGATCAACGCTGGGAGCCGCGAATGTTGACGGAGTGTATCCGTCCTGACCACGGGTACAACGCTGAGTCCCGTGCCATTCGTATGCTCATCGACATATTAGCATCCTATAATCGCGAGGAACAACGACTATTCCTGCAGTTCGTCACTGGAAGCCCAAGATTACCCACTGGAGGTAACGATCCTTTTCACTTCTTTTACAAAAATGTACCTAATTGTAAAGTACAAAGTACTTTAACATTGCAAATATTATTTTTCTAAAAATAGTAATTCTATTTTCCAAAAAAGTTCAAAGAGATATTCCTTAAAATGCTAAAATTTCTGGTCAGCTTCAGTCTATGTAGCACTAAATATCTCTTGAAAAATAACACATTTGGCAATTAAAAAACAACATATTGTGTTTGATTTTCTCTAGCATTGCAAATTACTTGTACATGCTTCTGTTAATTTAACATACCGCTATAAAAAGCAATAATCACCTGCTTCTGTACTTTCATAGGAATGTGATTAATTAGTAGTATATGCCAGAAAGAACAAATATTCAAAGACCCCAGAAGAGTGCAATATAACTCGCGGTAATATTATGTTTTAGGTTTCAAGGCTTTGAACCCTCCTCTGACAGTGGTACGTAAGTCTCTGGAATCATCGCTAGATCCAGACGAGTACCTGCCATCGGTGATGACGTGCGTCAACTACCTGAAACTGCCCGACTACAGTAGCTCTGAAGTGATGCGAGCTAAGCTGCGGCTAGCCGCGTCTGAAGGCCAGCACTCGTTCCATCTTTCATGAGCGTCTCGCCGTCTTCTCACTGCTGTGATTCATTACTTATTCCGACAGAGTTATTTGTAAACACGTGTGACTGCGGTTAGTGATACCTATAATTGTGTTATATTTAACGGTGCACACGCCCCGGACGACTGCTGTTTACGTGCAATCAAAGTGATTTTATTAACCGTTCCGTGACAGACACTCAAAGTGCTGTGCGTTCTATAGTTTGTTTTTCTTTGGATTCTTTTTAGATTATAGAAATATGTTTATATTATATTTTGTGTTAATTTAATGTGATAACCTTGTATATTTACTTTCTCAATACATCGGAGATCTACTGACTCTCAATATACCTTGTTATGAATGGATGGATTTCGTTTGTTTTACTATGAAGACGAGCATATTGTCAAACCACAGGACTGACCATCCATGCTACACTTTACTAAACCTACATAATAATAGTGCCTGCTCAAATACACCTCGCGAGCGTTCTCGCATGCTACTTGCAGTTGATTGTTTCTCAATAGATAGGTTGGCACATTTATATTAAGCTATTTAAAGGACCACTTATCTTGTTTGAGAGTCCGAAGAATTATAATAGCATTTATTACCAAACTATGTATATGTTTTAAGTATCATAAATGAGTAAAGAAAAGTGCAAAATTTAATATGTAACAATTTCAATAAAACCATGTAAACAATATTGATCAATAATGACTTTTTTTCTCCTTTCACATCACAAGGGCAAAACCGATGAGAGCAACATAAAGATTGCCTCCACCCATTCAGACTCCATCTGTGAAAAACACCATAAAAATTAGGCCATATATGCAAATGTTATTGTCTTGAAAGTTATTTTCATTTTAACTCGACAACTCATGAAGCAATTTACTATCCTATTAATTTATAATTAAGTACTTTCATTGAGTATCTTGTTCTCTGAAACATCCACTGTCTAAAAATTCTTTCACTTTTATTTTCAAGTAGCTGAAGAATAGTATTGCGTAATAATAATTTAGTGTAAATTCAAGATATCGATGACGTCGCCTGATCATCAGAACACCAGAATCGGATTACAACTATGACAGAAAGTTTAATCAAATGTCATTCAATTATAAGTTATGCAAAGGGTATATGAGGTATATAATAAAGACCCACTGGTATACAAGATTTTATAGAAAGAAGGTTGAATTATTACGCAAGAAACTATTAATTTTTCTAACAAAATACCCACAAAATATCTGAAATTAGATTATTTTATTTAAATTTCCTTGATGTATAAAATGACGTAGCTGGTCATTTTAAATCTAAAATGTTTTAAAATTAGTTATCTATTGGGATATGAAAAACTTGAGTCAGTCCTGCTACAGAATCTTCATCATCAAGAGATAGTATAAAAATGAACAGAAATAAATGATACCTAATTTTTATTCTCATTATGTGTTCATATCACTACATACATATTCTTTTAATATGAATACTAAATATATGATCTAAGAATGGTAACAAATAGTAGAACCAAATTAAAGTTGATAATTTCTAGCCTGAGTGTGTGTTATAACATTTAATGTACTAAATGTGCCAGTTACATTCTCAAGCAAGTGTCTGTTAGAGAGAAAAAACTGACAAACAGATTGTAGTAAATATCTACCAACAGATTGTAGTATGTATCTATGCATCTGATACAGATTGTCATGAGGAATATAGGAAGTCGTATAATAAAAAGCTTAATGTAAAACGTTGAATTAATATATTACTATAGAACCAGTCACCAACCCACAAAACATTGGAACTTCATACATCAAAAATTATCTTATTTCCTTGACACAGACAGATATGTAATTAAATGTGCATCACTACATGGAATAATAAAATTACTTTTACAACTAATTATACACATCAATCCTAAACTAGCTCTTCATGTAACTATTTGGAAAAGACATGAATGCTGTCTAGAGCTACAAATACATCACAATAAAGTATCTACAATGTTTTAAAAAAAAGTTTTCATATTCCAAAGCTTATTCAACCAAAAATAATGTTATTAAATGTTCTCTTGATTAACATTAGTTTTACAGACGACAAGGTTTTAACAATTCCATGAGAATTTCAATTTGTTTATTTATAGTTTTAAAGTGTACATTTTAAAATGTATAAAGTAAATGAGCATTTAAGAGATTTTTGAATAATTCAGGATGACCATGTCATTTTTTTAATATAACTATTGTGTTTATTTGCATTTTGTTCCTATATTGCTAATCTAACAGTATAGTATACAGACTGACTGGTGAGATACCTTCAATATTTGAGGACGTGATAGTATGCGAACATATATCATGAAATAAAATAACATAAAAACGAAATATTAAATAACTTCTTAGTAAACTTCGTACACAGTACACCGAGAGCCCAGTATTCAACTGCGGAATACTTGGACACCGCGCGGCCGCACGTGTCGCGCAGCGCGCTATCAACACAGAATACATAGGTACCTACACTGTACAGCTGTTGCCTATGTAGCGGGATGGAGGGCGGGAGTGGATGCCGCCGCGCCGCTCGTGACTAGATCAACGTAAACAGTGCGGCGAGCTTAGGGAGTATTAATATCCAAATTTCACTTATTTTTTAGAGACATTTCGATAAAACATAAGCACCTATTTTTTTATATCAAGTTAACGAGAATCGAGTACCGAGTACTCTCCATAAGTATTGAAGGTATCTCACCAGTCACGCTGTATATCTTATATGTATGACATATAAGTCCCAATAATTTAGGACTATCAAAAATTTGTTTGTGTCTTAAACAGGCCCTAGAGACTCACAAGAAGTATGCTACATGTATCAAGGTCATTCTGTATAACATTCTCGTTGTTTATATGAGCTTACAGCACCATCGCAACCCATCCAAGTATGAGACAAGAGCCACCAATAGGTGTGAGCCTCCGTAAGCTGCGGTCACCAGTGAAAGCATGGTAGTAACAGGTTCCACAAAACAAACCCATTCCAGCTATGAAGAAAGCTCCTGCCTGAAACAGTTTTCATATCTGAGTACTTAACCTAAACAAAAACCGAGGGATACCGTTAAATGTGTTAATGTAGTCTTAGAGTTTTTATTAGGCTGGATTTAAGAACAGAGATTTATTATTATGAATCTAAGGGTCGATTTATACTAGCGCAGAGTCGAAGCGCATCGAAGCGTCTATCCAAAACTGAATATAACAAATTCAACCTCAACTCCACAGCGTAACGCACACATTACTTCGGAGATTTTAAAAAGACGCGCGCATTCGTCGGGATTCGCGCGTCTGCGCGCGAACAACGTTGATTGGTGGGCGCGCGTGCCCACTAGCGAACCAACGCGTCATCAGTCGGAAATTGGCCTGCGTCGGTGTTAATCACAATGGACTCGGACGAAAAATTAATTTACCTGGTGCAAAAATATGAAGGCCTATTTAATACAAAAGCTAAAAATTATAGTGACAAACATTCCAAAAATAATGCTTGGGAAAAAGCTGTTGATGCCCATTACTACACGTGAGAGTGCGCGCGTATTCGTGCGAATGCGCGCGTATTGGTGCAAATGCGCGCGCATTCGTGCGGCTTCGCTTTAGTTGTAAAAAATTTGACGCTTCGATGCGCTTCGACTCTGCACTAGTATAAATCGACCCTAACATTGATAATTTTTCCAATAAAATAAAAAACAAAAAAGAAATAAAAGAATGTTGATAAAATAAATATGCACGGTATGTAGCTACTTTTTTCAGAAAAAATAAGTAAACATTTTCAGAAATAAAGTAAATAATTATTTTCTAAACCAGCAACATTATTAATACAACTGTTATAAGAACTATTTTTTTTATCGATTGCTGGTATTTTAAATATTGTCTTGAATGTCTTATCTAGCTAAGACTTCATTTGTAACTTAAACTCTGAAATGTTGGAATATACTGTCATCTGTATGAATAAAGAGAATATCTTATTATTAATAAAGTCATTGTACTCCTTTTATATCTGATTTCTATCTATACCTATAGAAAGTTAATACAATAAACTATATGTTTATGACAATAGGAAGTATTTATTTGTATTATGGTATAATTGTCTTATCTGTGGATTAGAGTAGACTTGGCATTTACAATATTAGCGTAATTGCAATATTAGTACTCATTTTAGCACTACCACAAATATCAATTCACTGTCATTAACAAATAGTTTCAATTTCTGTAACAAATTCTAGTATTTGTATAATAATTAGGTGTAAAATTTCTATCATAACAAGTCAACTTAGTGCTGTTTTGTATTAAACCTTGCCAAAATCCATTATACATCTTATGCAATGATGATAAGTAATAGTTATTTACATCTTAGGTGACAAAAGTTTGTACTTACAATTGCAGGTCGCCTGCATAAAGGTACTGTGACAAGTGCAAGAGTATGTAAGAAATGGAAGCGATTTGCTGTGTCGAAAATTTTTCTTAAGTCTTCTTTAGTTTCAGGCTCAGGAAACGTGCGATGGGCGCCCATAGCGCCTAGGACTACTGCGGCAGCCCCACTTAAACCAGCTAGCCTTACGAAAGGTCCGGCTTCCTGTGCTAACTCCCATAGTGGCATCTTTATTATGATTGGGGGTGGAGCTGGGTAAGTGTTTTGTGTTTTGAATAGACCCTGTAACATAAAGTTGATCGGCATCAAACTTAATGATGAAGCACTTTTGAGATATGGTGAAACGTTCGATAATACATAGCACAATTGTAAACTTACAATGCTACGTAATAAACCAATAGCTCCATCCGTCACCGTATTAATCATAAGCATTTCGGTCAAATTTACCATACCTTATAATTTACTTCTACTGTTTTTATATCTAAAACGAAAATCTGCAATATCTATGTTGATAAATCTGAACTGTGTGTCAAAAAATTTACTAATGACAGTAAAGTGGTAAAGTATTAGGCCGTGGTCCGAATCACGCTCACAGCACTTACGACGTTTAAACTGCTAACGTGTGGTCCGTTTTAGTGAGCGCGCCAACGTCTGTTAGCAGTATTAATAATTCGGACCACTTGTGCGTGTGCTTACGAATTCAAAAAGTTGAACATAATCTAACATAGCATTTTTTGATATAAACATGAGTGGAGTATGTGGTATAGCCGATGAAGATGGTAAAATGCTTGTATTTCAAGTATTTTCCGCAATCATAGATTCATAGATTCAAATAAATGGCGCAAAATAACGTCAATGCTCACGATGCTAACGATCCGAACCGTCAGTACTGTGAGCACTAAGTAGTGACGTCATAGCATCCACAACGCTAACGCTGAGCGTGAAAAGCACGAATGGACCGCACGTTGGTACGCTATGAGCGCTGTGAGCGTGATTCGGATCACGGCCTCAATAAAGGTAAGTATTGTTTTGACTACTCTGTCAAACAGTGCTGCCACCTTTTCTTATGCTAAGATAAGTGTTAAAAGTTTCATTTAAAATGTATTTATCCATAACCAAAAATTGTGACTGAGATAGGGAAAAATCCGTTTTATTTATTTAAACTTTTAATTTTTCCAGATGGTAAAGTTACGCAAGGCCTTATCTTATAAAAATACCTCATGTTCCTTACATTATTTAAACTTGTTTGATTGCATGTTGCAGTTAATTTATGTTCTTCTTTTAAGGTGGCTTATGTTTATCAATGTTTCATTATTTACGCTTAATAAGTATTGTTGTTTTGTTCATCTGTAAAACGAATGTCAAATAAAATAATAATTTTTAAATTGATTCATAAATGATATAATTTGAAGGTAACAAACATTAAAAAATCAGCGGAGCGGCATCGTGAAACTTCTTTTTTTCTTGAAGTCGTTTAAAAATATTTTCCAGTTTAAAAATATCATCTTTACTTGTGCATATTATTTACTTTGTATTGGATGTTTTTAATTGACTTGGCTACTTGAATGATAAGCTAAACAAAAGTAATTTCTCACTCAAAAATTAGGCACAATCTTACCTCCACTCACACACACTCAAGCACTGATACAAAACTAGATTTGGACGACTCACAACACAAATTATTATAAAATTTAGACTATTTGATTAACGTTCACTGAAAAACTGAAATTCTTATTATTATATTGATAACTAGTATTTTGTTGTTTTTTGTTTAAATAGTAAGTAATACAGATGAAATATACAGGTAGGGCTCCTGGCTAAGTGCTAACCAAGTAAGTTAACAATTTACAAAGTTAAGCAATGCTAGCCAGGTCAATCTATAGATGGGTGAACGCTTTTAACACATCGAGGCACCTCTTAGCCTTGCACGTTAAAGGCCCAGTTGCTGTACGAATATCTGTGGTAATCGTTATGGGCAGTTGCGAGCCTTAATAAGTCCAACAACAGCCTTTCTACAGAACTTAGATATCGCCTGGCATTTCGGTCGTGGAGGTCAGATGACAGCTGGGGCATGTAAAATATCGAAGTTCAGTAGAAATAAATCTTTATGACCGCTTGTTTTTAGTTGCTTTGAAAAGCAAAAACTGCCCTCGTGTAAAATAAAACTTACTACAGATTTTTTATTGTTTACGTTATTGTAACAAAATTAACAAAATAAAATAGCTATCGTCTAAACGATTTTATGTTTTAGTTTTCAAAAAACTAAACTTGTTGAAATTTTACATTTCATTAGAACTAGAACGCCACAGTCGACAGTTTGATGTAGAAACTATAGTTGATATGTACTCGTATAAATCCCTTAGAGGATTTAACTTCGACATCGCTCAAATTCAAAAAAGACAACTCCAGAATTATCTAGTGTTAAAGTTGTATGTATATGTATATCCTGTCGCCGAGAGAACACACGTGATACGAACACCAAGAGCGCCCAGACTTAGAACAATAATTTGTGGTACACACAAAGTGTTGTCCCATGTGGGATTTGAAGACTTAAAGCAGTAGGAAGCGGTGTGGCGATCACTCCAACCACTACCATATACGTGCACTCGATGTAATAAGATAATCAAGTTTACCAGATTTCGTTGCATATAAATAACGTTTGCTCATTTCACTAGTTGCTGGTACGTGACGTTATCTTATATCACACTTTACGAAATAATGAAATAAAAACAAGGAACGAAAAATTCTTATGTTTATTAAGATTCAATTGTATAAAAACGAAAACTAGGTATATCTCACAACAGCAGATCGTGATAAATATATATAATAATGGCACCGTAGAATAAAACTAGCACCTTAAGTTTGCAGCAATCAGGTACCCAATTCTTCTGTCTACTAAGAAAATATTCCTATGTGTTTCTGAAGTCTTTAGTTAGTGTACAATCAGATGAGATTAGCTGTCATAATTGAAGAGTAAAAGCCGCTTGTAAGAACTTTATGTAAACATTTCTTGGAATGGGTACACATGCCATATTCTACATCAATTTAGGTCTTCATCCTATCCTAGATCCATTTTTACTGTAGTGAAGTTTAGTGTACTAAGTCAACTTTCGCTTGCTGACAGCATACACCAGCATATCTGTAATGAAAAACAAACTTTATTATTATATATGCATAAACATCATCTTGATACTCCAAATACTCTATATCACATTTAATTAATATCTGACTCTAAAGGCAAAGCTTAGGTTACACTTATTAATATTTTTAACAAGAGTTGTTAATTATTATAATATATTATTATTACATAATAAATATAATTATATTTGACTTTGTGTTTACTCCATTCAATAATTAATAATTTTGTAAACTAAATAAACGTTATTGGTACAAAAAGGTATAATTTCAAATTTAAAAATAAGGTTATAGGTTACTATTCTATTTAGAGCCACAAACTATGTTGACGACAAAAAGTAAGTCCATTTAATAACGTAAACGGTGGCTACCCTATTTTCTTCTATTCCGCTGTTTAAACGACTAAAGTGTTTAACTATATACACGAAAAAAGTAATTTTACCACTAAATACATTTTATGAAAATGCATTTTAAAGCCAATAATTAAGTATTTGATGTTCTTTAAAAAATATTTTCACCATATAATAGAAATACAAAAATTAGATATAAGAAATACATATTTTAAAAGTAATTCAAACTCTGTCCAGCTGTGACTATACATACCCTTGGTCAACAGTACAATATGTAGTACTATAAATTTCGGTAGTGATGTGTCGTGCTGACTCACACCGCGTTAGATATACGCAAACACCAGCACCTCCGTCCACGGCACTCGGACATGCCGCATCACCGGTTGACTCTTTTGGAGCCTGCAGACAAAATAATATGAGACGTTAAAGATATTTGAGATTGAAAATCTGGTCCCACAATCTCTTATATTAATTATGCAAAACAAACTTCCACTTATTTTTAATTAGGTACTTCAAATTAATCATGTATCAATCCTGTTTTTTATTTTCAACTTTTATAACTCCCGCACTAGGGCAAACAAATATACCGTGTATTGCGGTAGACTACATTTATATATTTTGTTGTAAGGAACGAAATTGAATGACCGGTTTATAAATTATCTTTTGACATTGTTGATTAATAGCAATGTAAAAGAAAAAGCTACTATAATATTGTAGTGTTGTACTCGTTGTACAAAACTGCAATATAACAGTAGGTTAGAAATGAGAAGTGTAGCTGCGACCCAGTCATGATTGGTGATGTGATGATGTGTTTAAACTTTATTTTTATTTCAGTTACTTACAGAAGAGTCCTTGGTAATCTTCAAGCTCACAGTGGTGTCATTGGTCGGCAGCGAAATCTTGTTGTTATACGCATCAATCAACGACTCTAACCAAGCGAATTCTTGTAGGTGGAACTGTTCTAACACGGGTGGAGGGCTCGTGAAAAACACAGGAGGAGCCGGTGTCGTCAGGGCCTCAAAACCTGTGAGTATAGTATAGTATAGTAGTAGTAATATTTATAAAAATCACCAAATTGTAAGATGGTTCAAAGGAACACAGAAAAAAAGCAAACAAAGAAACAGACTGCCGAAAGAAACTTTTTTAGGCCGTCAGTTTTTTCTACTGTTATTCTATTTCAATAAGCTACTAAAAGAGATCGGTCACGAGCAATCTTCGTCAAAATTTTACATACAGAAAGTGGTATTCGCTATTATTTGGCTAAGTACTATTATTAAATTTTGCCTACAATAATTTACTAACAGTCAATCACATTCACTACGAGACGAGTATTGTACATCGACTACTATGTCGACTAATAATGTGTTGTATTTAGATAACGAATTATTGGGTTACTTGAATCTGCACCAATACTTACGGTTTACAAGACTGTCGTAGTTATAGGTCGCACTTCCACTGTAAGGTTTTGATATTGAGTGTCGCAATCCGCCGAAACCTACACATAATACTTATAAAATGTAGCTTTAATGTAATACAAAGTAAAATTATTTAATTATGAAAATAGTGATGTGCGCTACTTTTATTGAAATACTTTCATGTCGATAGTATATTAGGTGAGGTTTTTTTTTCTTCTATAATATTAGCCTGCCAAAGTGACTCTTCTCTGTCTGATGGAAAGCGTGAATAGAATCTAAGAGTTGTGGTCACTATACTGTAATGCTAAAATGCAGACAATGCAGTATGGAGAACCATACTATGGCGGCTTAATGAGATGCTTTTTCACGCGGCGCTTGGGGACGTAAAAGGCATGGCAGTCATCGTGGTAGTGTAAGGCTCGCACAGTTACCACTATAACTGTCACCCCTGCATCAATGAGTCTCCGGTGTCGTACCGTCCAACGAAACACGACAGCGCGGATGCTGGCGCTTTAGGTTGGTCTTCGGTGGTGCGAGGGTAGTACTGGCCTGGTCGAGACGACCCGTTCGTGCTGAGCGTAGCTCTACTACCTAACCTGATAGTAACCTTGTGGGAACCTGCAACCCTGGATAGCAAGTCAGACTCGTTGATCTTTACACTACCAACACTATTTCTATGTGCATCCGATTTAAAGTTTAATATTGTACTGTAATTTGAAAAGCGTTTCACTTTTTGAAATAGGTAGGAATTTCTAAAAATGGTTGTATTTCAAAAAAAGTTATTAATTGATTACAGAACGAAACCAGGATTCATTATTACATAAAATTCTAAATAACATAGCAGTTTATATTTCATATAGAATTTCAGTAATTCGTTGTTTATAAATTTTAAACCTGTTATGGTGTTTAAGAAAAGACACTTAGTCTTGGTTGTTTTTGTTTTTGGACCATAAAACAGTCAGCAGTACGACTGAAGGTGAGCTCTATTAAGCAGACTTTGCCTTTGTTGAGTATTTATTTTGACTTAAAACAAAATTCAGCTGATATTCCGCTAAAATTAACCTAAGCTAAACTACAGTAAAGACAAAGTACGCATTATAAATCCCATTCTTGGAATCCGCGATGTGCAGGCATCGTAGCATGCTGACATATATATAAAAATGCAAGCATACAAGCTGATGCTAATGTATAATATACTGTCACTATGCGTAACTAACTTTTAGCAACCGTCCTCGGTAGACATAATTGACATAAGAGCTCGGTCTACCTCCGCGCCCCTTAATCCCACAAGCAGAAAACACAGATAGTACGGCAGGCGAAGACTTAATTTTCTATAGTATGCCAATTATGTCGAGCGTCAGTAGCATAGTGACAGTAGGATTTGAGATAAAGTGACGAAACATGAATGAAGTGATGAGTATAAAAGTGTATCCCACCTGTAATTAATGGTGGTAAGAGTGTATAGCTGACGACGTCATATATTTATACACAAATAATTTGTGTATTTCTTTACTGATTTTTATATGAGTTGTATATAGACGTATATGATCTAAAATAATTTTGAATAATAATAAATTAACTGAACTCTTGTAATTTTCAACATTCACTTACTTACATAGATTTTAAATTCTATTTTTATATAAATATCTTCAATTAAATGTAAGTCATAATTTAAAAGTGATGTTAGTACTCGTAGGTGATGGTTACGAATACCAGTTTCGTACCATTTATCTGATTTATACTATTTACCTATATCTAATTTGTTCCAAGTTATGTTACCAAAGAAACTTACAACAGAAAGTTATTCACCAAAGTTAAATTTGTACAATTTCTATACATACAAAATAAATATTTTTTTGTACAAATAGGTGCGAGTTTGATCCAAATACAAAAGTAGAAAGACTAGGTAAAACTACTAAAGAGCCTAATAATTATCACACGACGATACTTTTGACTACCGCCGTGCTGCCATAGTACTTAGTCAAATTTCACATCAACCACTTATACTACTTCAGTGTTACATACTCATTTATTAACCTGTAATTAAAAAATTGACGAATTTCTATCTACTACGGATCTAAACATTATAAAGAACGAGAAGGAAGAATTTTATTTACACAATATTTTTACTTTTCTACCGCTTTGAATAAAATAACCCTTCGGCCTCGTTTACAGAAACACGGAACATCACGCATCCCAGCGTAACGCAACTTACGCAACGTCCATCCGTAAATAAGGCCTTACGAGTATAACATTAAGATGTTACCTGTAGATTCATAGTCAGCTATATCTTCTTCCAATCCCGCGAATGAATCCACTTGTAAACCTAATGCGATAAAATCATCATAACCACCATTAATCATTTGATGAAAATTATATAACAGGAGTTTTCAGAGACGATGAATCTTAAGAATAGATACGAACTCGAGTCAAAGTCATAGTGTAAAGGTATGATAATAAAAATGAATTGATGCAGAGTACGAGTATTTTACATGGTTATGCAAATAAATCGATTAATAGTTAAGCTGATATGCATTCAATCACAAAAGGCGTTCGGCTTCGTGCAAAAGCATGACAGCTATGTTAAACATTAATCAAAATGTTAGATTTGAGACATTTAAGATAATCTTGAAACCATACACCTATAAAATACTTAATACGTATTTAAAACACAATACCAAGAAAGTCCTAATTATCTATGTAAGTTAGGAGCCTGATATTACTGGCTCACATTTTTTTTTAAATAAAGTAATTTAATATGGTATAATATTTCGACGAAATTTCGAAACTTGTAATATATATTCTTATATACCTAGTCTTGCCATAAATATTGTAATAAAGAAAAAAGAAAATTGTTAACTGCAAATAACATTTATTACTTTTACAGTGTGTCAGTTTAATACATAAATATAAAACAATTAAAAATATAAAAAGCTTATTCGAAGTGGTCTCCATTGGCTGCAATACAGTCCTTTAAACGATGAGGCCAGTTATCAATAGAAGCACGCACTCTTTCCATGGGAAAATTCTTCACTGCCAATCGTATAGATTGTTTTAGGGACTCCAAATTATCATGGCGTTTAGAGCAAGCTGTACTCTCTAAAACTGACCACAAATCATAATCCAGCGGATTAAGATCGGGACTAGACGACGGCCAGTCTTCAGCTCTGATGAAGTCCGAAACGTTCGATTCCAACCAAGACTGCGTGGACCGAGCTTTATGACCCGGCGCCGAGTCTTGCTGGAAGGACCATACTTGGTTATTGAACATGGTGATGTTAAGGGGCTTAACTACCTTCTCAAGAATGGTATCTTGATACACTTGTGCCGATGTTTTGATACCTTTTTCACAAAAATATGGCTCAGTCACTCCTTCATAGCTAACACCCCACCAAACCATCACTGAAGTCGGATAATGTCCACGTTGCACTCTGTCGACTAATTGGGAAGCTTCCTTAGAGCTTTGAGCATAAATACGGTCATTTTGTTTGTTAAAATGTTGCTCAATTGTAAAAATTTTCTCATCCGTAAACAAAATTTTTCTGTGACCTCCCTTTGCGTACCGCTTCAGTAGTTGTTTCGATTTTACCACCCTATTCTTCTTTAAATTATCAGTTAAGAAATGGCCAGTGCGTCTCTTATAGGCTGCAAGTCCTAAGTCATCTTTTAAAATACGCGACATGGTTCTAGGTGCTATCTTCATTTCCCGAGATAAAATCTTTTGCTTTCGGACAGGATTTCTTCGAATTCTTTCCCTTACTGCTTTGACCACCTTTTTCGTACGAACACTACGTGGACGGCCAGATCTTTTTCTGTCACAAACAGAGGAGGTCTCATTGTACCTATTAATAGCCCGGTACACAAACATTTTACTAATACCAAGTGTATGGAGAGTTTTAAAAATTGCATTTGGCTCCATACCTACTTTGTGTAATGCTATCACAGCGATTCGGTTCTCTTTATCACCCCACACCATTTTAATATCGCAAAATATTTTACAATGTATTGGCGCCAAAATGAGAAAACACAATGAACAATCGTATAAAAATGACAGATTCGAAATTCAAATGTAATATTTTTTTATAATTAAGTGTAACAGTATTTATGGCCAGACTAAGTATACTGACCTAGTGCAGGATACGAAGCAAAAGAGGCCGATGCTGGTACTGCGAAGCCCCCGCCGGAACCGGATGGACCATATGCTGCAAAGGAAGGGCGGTGGCTTGCATATGAGTGTGCGAACAAATTGGATGTCGACAAAGCTATAACAACAATACTATTATTGATATCTCGTACTAGTAAATCAACTTAGGTAATATGTCTGAAAATTGGCAACTTTCTCATAAGCGACTTGTGACGATTTTCTTGTAATAGGTATTCTTTAACGACGGTTACTGAATAATTCAAAATAAACAGGTGTAAAATGTTGGAAGGTTTTCTAAAAATCTTATTAAATTGAAACATTTAGGTAACCCAAGCGATTATTAGGTATCTACACGTTCGGCTAAGTTAGGTTCAGTAGAATATATTTAAGCGTATGTTTAACAAGACGTTAAACTTAACATAATAATAGTGATGATGCTTGTTGATGGGCATTTGTCCAGTTTCCAGTTTTTTTCCAGTAAAATTTCAGATGCCACAATTCAGAAATTTTACTTAATGTTTATACTATTACTACTATTATATTACTACTACTGAAATTTATAAAAAAGGGTACTTACAACCAGGGCCATAACCGGAAGAAACTGAAAACAAAATAAATATTTATTAATAACGAGTTAATTGCATAACTATCTTTGTAGATTATTTTTGACTAATATTTTTTAGAATGTGTGTAAAGGTAAACCTTAGGCATCTTAAAGTCTACAAACATTACATGCATATTAATAAATATATAAGTACCTACCTGCTTTGTCAACAGATTCTGCGTCGACAGCATTCGTAGCGTTGGGCTTGACTACCACAAGAGAAGTGAGCGGGGTTACGAAGGAATACTGAAAACATAAATATTTTATTATGATACTAAATGTCATTCGAAATATACGAGTATATCGTGCATTTAGTAGCCATACGATTATTTTCAAATTGTAGTTAAAATTTTTGCACTGAAAATCGTACCCTCAAAGAAACAAACGCATTTAAGTGTTTTAAAAGTTTCTCTTTTAAAAAAAAACATTTTAAAACATATTATTTTAATTTTTTTTGTCGCAAAAAATTGGTATGTGGTAATTTTGGATTAGACTTGTATTGCTCCACAAAATGTTGTTAGTTTCATTTATATTTATTTTATTTTATTTGTTTGAGGCACACTCCAACATATTAATAAAACTTATAATAGAAATAAATTTTCTACCGATAACACTGCAGCGTCAGGTCAAGGCTAACATTTCATTTTAATATATTATAACAGACACAGTCACATTGTCACAGGCTAAGTTGCTAACTTGAAAATTGGTGGGCTCAGTAAAGAATCCTGTGAGGGTTAGAAGAGAACTGATTTTTACTTTAACTATTTCGGTTACACCAATTGAAATTATTAAAGATGGTTAAATAATCAATTTTTTTTTTAACTGTGACTTGGTCAAGTTTACTCGTAAATAGATTTGATCAAGTCACCGTTAAAAAAAATCACTCTATAGGTACCTGTAACGCAAGTTCGAGCGCTTTCTTCTCAGGATTGTTTTTGTCATCAGAAGTAGAGGAGCCTTCTTCCGCATCTTTTTGGTCTAGCAGTTGTTTGATCGTGAGGTACGACCATAGACGCTCAAGGGGCAAGAATTCGGTTTTCTTTTTCTCCACGGGAACTTTAGGCTGTAACTCGTACCGTTTCTGTTTGGTGCAACAATAAAGGTTAAGGTTTTTGTACATATTAAAAAATTACTATGACACATGTACATGGGTTCTTTACTTTTTTTACATAATTGACATTATGTACAGAAGGCGTTGATGAAATACCAGAATCATCATGTTTTATAATAAAGAATGGAATTAAAAAAAAATAATGTCCTACTGTTGGGTACAGGCTCTTTATATCAAACGGTTCAGTACGCTGACTCAATTAGGAAGTCTTTATTTTTAAGTATGGTTAATTATATGTACTGACGTATGAACTGTTTTAATGTATGTCGCCACACATAATTCTGGGTATCTGCAACCCAACAGATAATAGATAAACATTTAAATTAAAATACATTAGACTATTGATAAACTTAATTTAAAAATTTAAAACTTAGAAAGTACAAGTGGTGGCCTTATTGCTATGAGACAATCTCTTGTGGGCAACTTTGGGATGAATAGAAAAGCGTGGGATGGAAAGTATAGGGTTGCCACCTTTTAAAATAGTAACGAAGGGTGATTTTTTTTTTCAGTTCCTTTGCTTACGACATACAATAAAAAAGAAATTGCTTAACACCACCTCCACGTTGGTAGATAGGTCGCATATACAACTTTTGAGACTGTTTTATGACGACTATTTTTCAACGCACTTGTATAACCAAGTAGTTAACCACTTGTCTTGGATTTGCCTTTAATCTGCTAAAAAAAGTGTAAGATTAAATTACTAGCTAATGAAGATATTGATTTAATAGTATACATACCCTGCCATACCCGTCGTGAAAACCGCAGAAGGCAAAGAGATGCGGAGTGATCTGTGTAGCAGAGTCATCGACGCGCCCTGCGACTACCACCTCTGAACCGGCGTAATAAGAGCGGAAGTCGTGTTTCGTCAACGAATCGGATTTTACCTGAAGTTAAATAGGAATGATGAGAATGCAGTTAAATAGTGAAAGTTTTTCTTCTAAATGAAATAAAATACTGTTGTTTGATTAATATTCAAAAACAGGTGATTTAAAATCTTGTTATACTGTATATTAATAAATTGACCACGAAATTAATAAAACCCCTGGACTGCTAGACCACGCGCATTTAAAACTAACAGATAGCTGTGACATGGCACTATACGGCTTCTTTTTAAGATCATAAGCATTATTAGCTTCGTTTAATATTAATAATTATTTTGAAATTTTTTAAGTTGTTAAGTTTTTAAAGTGAAATGAGGGTATCCATACAGTTATATTCTGTGGTGGATTGCATAATATTACTTTAATGTTTTTTCCCATATTCTAAATATTTGGTGCCTGTTGGCCAACATTCCTATAATACAATAGTACCTGTCCAGCTGGATATGTGAACTTGAGGTGTGCAAGCAATGGCGAGGATATCTGACGGTAGAAATCTCTCAGCTGCAAAGCAGCGTCAGCCGCCTCATAAATGTGTCTCATAAAACCGCCGTTGCGGAGTGAGAGCTTGCGAAGGAACTTGCGGTCGGCATCCTCACCTGCATAAGACAATCTTGATGATAATTCAATTTTCTTTGCGATCACAAAATTTCTAAGATATTTTGAGTATTAAGTTAAGTCCCTATTAATTACTTTTACTTTAACTTTTGAGGCATTAGATAAATCTCACACATTTTTTTCGCAAAGTACACAATAGCGAAGATGTTATTTTAGCGAAGATGTGTGATATGGATAAGTTTTTCGAATAAGTGCATTAATTAAACAGTAAAAACTCCAAAGTGTTGAAGTACTTCTTTCGGTTTCATGTCAGGAATAATATTAGTGTTAGGTGGTTAAGTGTACTATATTTACACATAATTTGACTACAGATATTTTACACTTTTACTTAGTTCAAATATCTCTCGATATGAAGCCCTCTTACAAAGAAGGAAAATCCGCTCCTATGGAGTATAAGAGCAAATTTAATCAAGAGCTGTTTATTTTTAGTTTACAATATTTGACAATATTTTTGAATGTGTTTTGATCGTTCACATCCGTAAATGACTAGATCTCAAAAGACACAAGTGCCGGTGTCTACTCACCGAAAGCGAGACAGAATATCGTAGCCTTGTTTTCTCCAGAGTTTTTCTCTTGTACTTGTGTGATGATACGCTTGGGGTCTGTTTGACCTACAGTTGGATCGCCATCGGTTAAGAAAATGATGATTGGCTCCAGGTTTTTAGTGGCTGAAAAAAGAATACGACAAATAATGTTTTAGTTTTGTAGATTTAAGTGTAAAAGCTTTAGTAGCTACCTCTCATAGTACTGGTTTAATTTGTTTAAAAAATAAGAAACGCTCTGTAGATAGAAACTGTTTAACTTTGTTGTGGTTTAGTTTAAACCTATAAATGCTCTAAGTAGGCAGTTGAAAGACAAATATTATACACAAGTACAATTAAATTACGGTTCTAATTCCGTTCCGTTTTTCTTTTCTTTTATAACGCAACAGTAGCAGTGCACAGCCTTGATTGGCTAATCTTTAACATTGAAGTTAGAATGAGTATATTACGTAATATAATATCTTACGTTTTTTGTCTCCTACAGCTTTCTCACTGCTGACTTCGGTGGCAGCAGTACTGGGAACAGTACTGCTGGCACTATCACCAGTACTGGTAGAGCTTCCTTCAAGAGTGCTGGGTTTCGAGGTGGAGGTTGGAGTCCAGTCCACACCCTTGTTGATAAGCTCTACAGCGATGTCTAATGCGCGCCCAATATTTGTACCTGTAAAAACAAATGACATGCCAAAGAGATTTTAATGCAAGACTTCCACTCTACTGTCACGTCTCCAATTTTCATTCACTAAGAATACTGTAAACTGTAATAGTGTACAATGAAGAATCGGCAGCGCTGAGTACTAACAGCTTTTTTA
This sequence comes from Hypercompe scribonia, assembly GCA_949316085.1. Lineage (NCBI taxonomy): Eukaryota > Metazoa > Arthropoda > Insecta > Lepidoptera > Erebidae > Hypercompe > Hypercompe scribonia. Next base: position 9,947,420 of record OX438969.1, on the reverse strand, counting down.
AGATTTATATTTCCATTATCATCAACAGTCTTTTTTAGTCTACTGCTGAATATAGGCCTCTCCTTAGAAAAGAGGTTTTGGCCTACTGCTACGGCTAAACCGATTGGTACAAGGTTTTCCTTCTGTTTACAGTGATGTTTTCCAGCGTAGTTTGGGTATTTTAGTCGTCTCTTACGACATCCGTGGGACAAATAGGGGTGATGACACTTTGTATGTTTAATCCGTCACCCTACTGACAGTTTTATACTTTAGCATAATATTATTATGTGTACTCCAAACTTAATAAAAAAACTCCTTTCTTTATCATGTGTCGAGGGGGACTTCACAAATATACATGAAACAGATATAAAGTACATCCATTCTTAGAACCATGAATTTGTGGAATACAAAAAGCGTTGTATGTGGATCAAAACCACAACATTCAGCGCTGCAGAAAGCGGCAAGGTATCCCGTCAACAATTACGCCATCGTAAAAATTATGTTTTTAAACGCATTTATTACTGATACTGACTAAATTTACTAAATATATCAAAATGATATACTACAGAATTGTACATCTTAAAATATCTACAAAAAATCTGCGATGGTCTATAGACACACCACACCGACTGTGGCTACCCAGTTACCATTTTTATGTTTTAAGATTTAATCTATATACGAATTAATCTTTCAAAGTAATTAAGAGTAAATTATTTATCTTATGTAACCAATTAAATAAGTTAAATATAATGATATCATTGAAATTAATATCTTTGAAGATATCAGAGGCTTAAAATGTATGGGCAGACCGACCAAGGCCGCTGATTGTATCCATCCGAAGCCAGGGCGGGGTCCTAGTTTAAAAATGCATTTTTTTTTATTATACAAAGTTGATTGACGACTGACCTCCAGAGGCCTGCAGCCAGCTAACTATGAGTTTAGCCTTGGCAATATTTTCAGGAGTGGCTAGTGATGGTGGCACCAGCGTGGTCTGATCGGAGTAATCATAGAAAGAGTAGATGCGCTTTGGTGGCTCCCCATCTGCTTCTTTCAGATCGTGTACCTGAATTACAAGAAACACATCGTTATTCTTTGCAAAATACTTTAGAGAAGGTTGTCTATTTTGCTATTATATTTACTTGCTTGCAGTTCTACAGCTCATGGAAATTTCCTGTTTATAAATATTACGTAACGCCTTATTTGATCCGACCAAAATGATATCTTTACATGGCAATGTTATTTTCTATACAACATCATGTTACAATTTTAAGTTATTTCAGAAAAAAAAAACTGGAAGACCTTCGCAATAAATATGACAGGTTTATTAAAACTACTTTAAATTTTGAATTTTACGTACGGAAACAGACGACGAAAATTCTACAATACTGAAGTAGTCTCCACCATTGAGCTCGCTGAGGATGGTTTGCATGGCTTCACGAAGTTGTACAATCTTACGATCCATCATAGAACCTGAGGTGTCCAACACGAATACGACATGCTTGTTCAGTGGTTGGAGGTCTGTTGGTGCGAAGAAATGCACGAAGTACCCATCATTAACCTGCAAATAAATGAAAAGAGAACTAATAAAAATTATCTCTTAAATTACATAAACAATAAAAAATAATTTGTTAATGAGGCGGGGTCATCTCTTAAAAGGCCACGTGGAAAGATTTAAGTTGAGCAGTCACAAAAACTCTTACAAGGCCGAGATTTTTCATTTATCAATTTAATTAAATGTACAAAACAATGCCAGTATTAATTAAATACATATTAAGGTGCGTGCACGAAATTTTGGTAATAATTTATCATAGGGAGTAGTTTCATTAAATCTTATATTGTTCTTCTAAATATTCAGTGTTATACAAGTACATCAATCGTTAATAGATTCAGCCGGTTGCTTTCGATTTGAATACCTGCCATATCTAAATTATATATTTAGATTCTTTGCCTATCTTTAACCGACCAAATATTTTAGAAAAACCTGACTCACCAGTACTTCACCATCTTTAGGTCGTGCCACATCATATTGGACCACAAATTGTCCAAGTACACCTTCAGGAGAGTTGTCTTTAGAACTTGAATCATCATACGAGAAAGATGAGAACGAATGAGAAGCGGCTGCCGAGTCTTTGGATTTTTGTGTGTATATCTGAATTAATCTCTCCTGTTCTTGTAAATCTGGTGTAAATTTGATTGTAGCTTCCCGATCATCGTGGCCTTTTACGATGGTTGCTCTTGTGTTCTCTAAAATATTAAAAGTTCTCTTTATGTAACAGACAGCTTAAGTAAAACACCTTATTTAAATGTAAAGCAAGTAGCGGTCGTCGACTGCTGTCGTCGCTACAATTTATTGAACTCACGTGCGTCATCTTTGGTAGCGTCAATTTCATTTCCAGTTCTGATCTCTGGTACCCTGAGCTCTACAATTTTCTCAGCCTCTTTGATGTGCACGGTGACAGTGAGCTTGGGTACTAACGCCCCAGGGTGGAGATTGATAGCATGGTTATACACTCCATTGCGGCGGACCAATAGTTCTTCATACGTCAGGTTGAAAACAGCGTTTGAAGAAGGTTCCACATTCACTGATACAGTGAAATGATTTGAATCACGCGCCCTGTAAGATGGAAAGTATTGACGCGTCATTACCAAACAATGGACACGATTTATTCCTTCGTATAAGGATAAAGTGGCTACGTTTCATCATTTACATAGAATAGACAATGTAAAAAACTTTAGATTAACTAAATTGGGATTCTATATTCTTTTTATGCCTTGTATGCTTAAGTAAATATATTCAAACGGCCTTGTACAGTTGTAAGTTAAACTTATATCAGTCGTGACTTTGTACTGCAAATTATTTTATTAAAAGCGAAGGTCTCGTAAGCGAATATGAAATATTTATTCAAATTTGCTCAGTAGTTGATACACACTTATACTTTTCCGTATAAAAAGTAGGTAGGTAACGGTTTTTAATCATAAACTTCAAATATGGTTCTGAATTCGTCACAGTCCTTGTTTATGTAAATTACTCGATAACTCGGAAATCTCTGGCTTGTTGTAAATATTGTTTAATTGATGAAACTGTTTGTTAGAATATATGTCCTAACGAAATTGACGAAACTGAATTAGTAATATATATATTTTTTAAAATAAATTGAGTATTCTATCTGAAATTACTGTTTTGTAAAGCAGAACTAATGGTGAAGAGAATAGTTACTCAATAATAAGTACTAGAATATGAGTTGCAATTTGTCAACTTAAGTAAACTGCAAAGCAATTTATCCTCGTCGCAACGTTTATGGTGAAATATTAGAAGAACTCTTCAAGGAATAAAGTTAAAATAGATCCAGAAAAACAGTAACTATTTTGGTTTGTTTTTGACGTTAAGTTGTTGAAATAAAGATACAATTATAACTCTAAGGGCGAAAAATTAAGAGATGAATAATTAAAATTTATCAAGAATTAGGCACCTTTAATTTGGCATTTTTTAACTATTAATATAACTAATTAATTTGTTCATACTATAAATAATATAACTTAAGATTGTAAATGATTGTACTATTTCGTGTGCACTACGAATCATTATGTCGTTAAAAATAAGTACTATGTTGTTGTTTGTCAATCTAGTAAGTTCGGTTCTTGTAAATAACTATAATGGATATTAAAATTCGAGGAAAACTAATATGTGATAAAAACTTATAAGTATTTTTTCCTCAATAATTTATTTTTACCTATACTGTTAATGCACGATAAGTTCCACAGCAGACAGGTAAAAGGCTTTGACAGTAGGTATAGAAACAAGGAACTCGCCTGTTAATATTAAATTATTGCTATGTCTAAATTGGATCGAACCTTAGGAAGAAGGATGAGGAGGAAATTGAACGAAACCTATCTCCGACAGCAATAGATAGTGATTTAAGGGATGATAGGAACATGAAATAGCCTGATCGCATCAAGGTACTATCGGGTCGCAACGCCAAAATTGAGGAGGAAGTGTTTTCCCCCGGGAGAAGGTCTGACAAGGTGTGGCGTCGATGGACCTGAAATAACATGGTCCGGATCCTCTCAAAGTAGAGCACCCGAGGCCGTCATAGGTTCTTGCTATGTAATATTTAATATACTTGTTAGTTTAAAACACCTTTTTGAAACTATAAAAAGGACTGGAAAATTTTATGTATAGAAATCTGTTTTTTTCTCGTTATTGAATTTAAGGGTCGATGAAGATTTCTTTTTATTTTTTCATATTTATTACTGGTATTTATTTATATATATATATATATATAAGTTAATATATACTCATATATATTAATTAAATATATTTTTGTTGGAGATTTTTTGAGAATTTACTGGAAGAAGATACATATAAGGTTTTTTCTCTCGAACATAGATCATCAATAATCATCATGGCTTCCAAATCCAGTTACATTTAGTTAGCACTGACTTAAAAAATTATGAATTTTGTGTTGTTCATTTGTAGATCCGTAAATTTAGGTATTACTTTGAGATCAGACTTTTTGACAAAAACAAGTCGAAATTTCACGAAACAACTGATAAACCTAACTAATAAAGATCAACAATCAACATACATTTATAAGAAACAGATAATTTATAACATGTTAATCGCTCATTATGAACTTTTACCCATAAATATGATAAATTCTACGAAGCTAACATAAATTGAATTGTATACTTTATTTAGATTCATTGACACGAGTAGGTACTAGAAAAGGAAAATTTGGCATAGACCAGCATTATTAAAAAGCCTTAAGATACTCAAGGTTTTGTTTACATATAACTATATTTGCCCTACGTCGTTACCTAAATTTAAAATCCCCTCCCAATTGTTCCAAGTTTGTCCTCTATGGCACATAATTATGGGTGTGTTTTATACACCTCTGCCTGCCTCTGTATGCATAATTATTCGTTCAAAATTTGTAACCATAAATCAATAACAGCAAGTATGAAGTCTTTAGTTATATTTGTTTTTTATTACTTACTTTGCAGCAACATGAGCCGCAGCGATACCTTGTGACACCGCTTCTGTATAGATTTTTTTAGCTTCTTCCTTTTCCTTTACGTAAGCTTTGTAAGATTTACCATCAAGTGTCCTGAAATAAAATCAAAAGTGCACGCTGTTTCATATTAATATCGCAGCATTAACCCTGAACCTGTCACGTTCATCATACATAATATACAATTTGGCAGATTCATTTAATGTTCAAAACGATATGAAGAGCTTTAAGGAACAAAAGTTATCTATCACATAACAGTTTCTTTTACTAATAGAAATTTCTAGACTCTAAATGTTCAAATGTATGTATATACAATGTTCTCACATAACAAATCCACTAATGAAGGCAGTCTCAGGCAGAAGGACCCTGAAGTGTGCCTCCTGTGCGCGTTTAGCTGGATTGCGAACTCGGGCGACCACGGTCGTGTGCGCATATCGCAGCGATACTTCCGATGTCACTTCCATTTCGGTCAATTTGATCGGCGGACTGGACTCCTCGGTTGTGATATCCGCTACCGAGGTCGGTGACGTAGCGATCTAAACATTAATAGAATGTGTCATGTGACTGTAATTTCATAAGGATCTATGTTTTGACCCAGTTTTGATGTAATTTTGATTTATTTTATTTACGTATATTACAAAAACATAAGATTTACACAAACTTTTATATTATCATAAATCTTATCATAAAAGGAACACATACCGTGTCGTCGGACCTGGCAACCACCATAGTGTCTTGTGTAGGTACCGCCGCCGAGTGTACCAATGCCAACAGGCAAAACCCTCCAAACGCCGCCAACAAGCGGGCCATCTCGACTTTCTATTAACAAACAATATAGCGTCTCATCTTTTGTCCTAATTACTTTGGAAAGTTAAATAGTTTGAATAAAGATTACAATCTAGTATATTCTTTATCATCATCACCAGAATAGTCTAGCTAGTCAACTGCTGGGTATAGGTCTCTTCTACTGCACGCTACTTCGATCTACTTTCGGCTTCATGCATCCAATTCCTGCCAGGCACTTGGCGTAAATCGTTACTCCACATGGTCTGTCGGCGTCCTAAACTACTTTCAATCTTTTGACCACCTCTATCTCCTTTTGAAAACTCGTTAGCCCTAATGTTTTTTTTTCATCTTTAACTAATTTAAAACGACTAAAGTTTCTTCTTAAAACACTAACATGAGTCAAGTTTTGAAATTTTATACTAAAATTTCTTTGTCTTACGTGTTATCGGTTAGATTAATATTAAACGGTGAACGTGGGGCAAAAGTCACACAGATATAATTTATCGTTACAGGTATTACGTAACCAGCGGCGGGTCCAGTCATGCAGCGATCTCCCTATTGATAAACACCAGCAGTTAGTGAAGGTCAAGTATCTAATGAGAGCTTGCGCATGAAACGAAGATAAACAATTTATTAAATATGTTAAACAGCTGTTGAGGAAAACATTCTGTATCTATTTGTTTTATATATTTTGGTTTTTCCCTAGCTTAAGTGTCTTTCGAAACTTTTAATCAACTGTTACTACTCATTAAATAATAAATATTGTTTGGGTCTGTCCTAATCAATTCTCTGAAATGTGGTAAATAAAACATAATAACACAGTCGATATGAACTTCGACGAATTCGATGTTTTCTTTTTCAAACTGTATCCGTTCTTTAGATTCTTATACTAAATATGTTATGTTAAATGGATGTTGAACTATGTGAATGGTTACCATGTTTAGGGCTACTTAGATTTATATCGCGGCATATTACTAAACATTCTTATTGACGAGTTGACGGATAACATATCCAACTTATATGACTAACTCGTGAGTTATTGATTACCAATATTTATGGTAGAACTACTGAAATAAAAACAAACAAACAAAGTTTAAAACTTTATAATATTAGTATAGATTAATGAAATCTTTGTTTCGCCGATCTCCCTATATATTTTTAGACAGCGCCCATAGATATAACGGTTTCAAAACAAGAATATTATGAGAATACTGGTATGTAGACGTTTTGGAGCAATTCGCGTTTTCATGTCAATAGAACTAGTTTGATGATTATTTTAGAATATGGATATGTCAAAAGCTAAACTGTTCAGTCATTTCTAAGTTCTAAGGTGTGATATTTAATTTAAAAGCAATTACAATATGTGTGTAAAGTAAAAACTGTTTAAAATCATGTTTTACTGTTGAACAGAAATAGGATTTAACAGTTTTTTATTACATATTGATGATCTCATCAGAACTGTTATTAAAGATGGTATCAGGAAAATCACAGATGCCAGTTTAAGCAACATTTCTTACAATATTGAAGTTTTAACAATAATTTTACTTTTTAAAGATAAAACAGACAAATTAAACAATAAAAACTTGATATTGTTTTTCTCAATTAAAGTAGGTAACGAAGATAATCATTTATTTCTGTGTACCCTGTGTTGATAACACAACGACAGAAATACACACATTTACCGTTTATTCGATTGACAGCTATAAAAATCTATTTTACATTGAGCAAAGCCGAAACCAAGGTGGATAACGGTCATAATAAAAACAATATCAATGCCATTATTATTAGTGTGGTAAATCTGTATAATATAAAATATGTAATACCTAACTACTTAGTTTTTTGTTTTGCTGTCTTCACTATTACAATATTAGAATTCTTATTTTTGAATGGACTGTCTACTTATTTCAATAATATTAAATCGTATTGCACTGTAAGTTAAGTCGTATATCGTAACAGCAGTTTTTAGAATTTAAAACAGAAGCCTTAAGGTACTGAAATTTTATTAAATAGTTTGTGTTCGTATTGAACATGAAATGATCATTTAAATTTGCAATTTTTAAAAAGACCGATATGTACGGATACGATATTTGGAGCCATGAAGTTTAGACATATTACAGTACGAATATACGAGTATAGATGTAGAAAATGAATTAGATATTTCAGTCAAATTGAGATTGAGCGTTGGTTTCACAAAAAAAATGCAACTTTGCTACCATAGAGGTAACATATTACGTCTCTGATGCCTTTTGCCTTCTTTGGAATAAATTTCATGTCTCGCAGCAAGATTTTTAATGCACCTTTAAGTTTTTTGAGTGATAATTTTTAAAGAAGTCGCATAGTCGCATTTTTCGATATTCCTTTAATAAGAATTAAGTAATGATGATGATGATGATGTACTCCTAACCGATTTCAGCCACGGTGACAGTTTCAGTCACAACGGAGAACTGTCAACAACGCCGGAGATATTATAGTACCCAAATATGTGCACAAAAACAAGTGCACTCTCTGTTCCCTAACTCCCACAAGCCGATAGGACGGCTATTCAAAATAACCGGGGAGTGAGATCAGGCACAGGACCGACGGTTTGATATTCTCTCCGAGGCACAGGGGTTAACGTCCCAATCTCCAATCTTCATGATGCTTTTATTCATTTGCATAATGAGAAAAACTCATTAACACTTTTTGCCCCGATCCACGAATCGAACCCAAAATCTCTTGATTGGCAGTTGTGTACTTTAACCGCTAGACTAACGAGACGCCTAGTAAAATATAAATCCAGCCATCAACAGACTCCACAGCAATAACGACTGCTCGTATCGCGCCGTAAATTTTAGGTTAAACCAAATTATATTGAGTACATGTCTATTTTAAAGTTATTAGTATAAAAACGAGAAAGAAAAACGTTAGATAAGACAAGGTGACTATTACAAAAAACGTTAAGCTCGGCGACGTGATGATTGGAACTGAAGCTAGCTTTATAAAAAGTTGAATGAACTGGACGCAAAACAGGTAAATCTTGATTGAGGAAAATATAAATAAAAGAAAACATAGATATCTATGTATTCGTTTAACGTGAAGAACATCAATTGTGTTTTATTAAGACTGCTTTTTCAAACATAAGTCAAACATAAGGTGATGTTATTTCCTGTAACAGTCTACGGGTATAAAATATATCTATATAGGATATCTTAAGATCTGTTATGATACTTTGACGTGATGTATAGATTTATTATGGGGGATAAACGTAAGATACGAGGGAAAGTCCCCTTATTATGCCAGTAATTTCCTTAGATATTCTAATACCGGTAAAAATATTTTGCTAGCTATTTTTTGTCTCTGCGAGTTTCAAAGCTAATTTACAAATACCTTTGCGTCAAAAGCGCTAAAATTTATCTAATTTCTTTCAGTTATTCATTTGATAGTTAAAATATACTCTGAGCATCTCTATTCTTGACAGATTTATATAAATTGAATTATTTTGATCTTGTTTCTTCAAGTTATAGAAGATTTTGAAAGATGGCGTTTTATCACAGTCAAATTAGCGTTCTTAACAACATTATTATTATTACTCACAACCAATAATAAAAACCAAAGTAAAAGTATGACTTCTCTACCTAATCTTACATTAAGTCAACGTAATTCGACAGTGGAACATGCGATCACGTCACCTGTCCACTTACATGACACCACTTGCACGAATAAGACTTCAGAACTAAGTCTAGTAAAACTTTTAAGCCTTGTGCTATTTTAACACTGTTTTATAGACATTGTAGCAGGATCACCTTTTTTATTTTGTAATATTTTTTAAAATTGATGATCTTAGAGAGAACAAAATAACAAAAAAACTAAACGTTATTTAAGACAATATATGTTGTAAGAAGATTTGGTGATTAGCCTTTGATTTATATTATCTATAACTATATAGCACCATTCTTTATCGTAGTTTACATCAAAAGCTTACGTATTAGTAACCCACATAACTCAAACAAGCATAAATCCTCATGAAGTAACACAACACAATCGGACCGGTAGTTACAATATTGATGTTATTTCAATAGGTAATTCTTTGCAATAGATCCAGTGCAAAAATTACTCGGTCTATGGTTAGCTACACATACTAAACAGTTATAAAACTGTAGTTTGCCGAATGAATCGTTTACTTATAGACAAACAACGTCAAAACAATGACAATTTAAACACCGGTTAGCAGTGAACCGATACGATGTTACATAAAGCCAGGCGATACTTACTCGTTTGTTTACGCTCAACGAGATGATTGCATCAATTGTCCCTCAAACTCTGGCACGTTCCACGTTCACCCTCGTACTGTGTGCTAAGGAGACGCGTTAAGGAGCGTGTGTGCTCGTCGTCGGTCGACACCAAACTCGTTAGGACGCGACTCGCGAATGGCTTATGTACATCGTGTATGTATAGGTGTATCGTCCACTCGCACTGACTTGCGGGCTTCCCAATGTTGCTCATCGACCCGGTCCGAGAACCGTAGATAATCGTCTTTAAGCTGTTTATTCCACGTTTACTCGTACGTTCTTTTCTCGTTAATGTTTCACATGAAAATTATATGCTGTTAGCAGACAAACAATATACTCGTACTAACTTGGGAAATACCAAGTCGTTTTAACTAAGTAGGAAACATTTTTTTTAGAGGATGCATCAATCTACTTAATTTTTTGTTTTAAATTGTATAAAAAGTCTTAATGTCCTAGAACAATGGAAGACTTATATTAATTTGTTTAGTACAAACTTCGGAATGGCCTACCCTAATCTCATATGCTTGTGACAATAAACGTACCATGGTAATCCTTTCTCAAATTCTGATCCAATCTTTTATTATTGGAATCAAAATGGCAATAGATAACTATTATCTAAAGGCAAGTGGTTGCTCGTACTACAAAAAAAAATCCAGTAAATGTTGATCGATTTTAATCTCTATTATATTTATCTTAAGTTGAGGATACTAGGTTGAATAAGGTAAATATTATATATTCTGAGAACTACAGTTTTGAGGATCCTGGAACGCTTCTTACATCGTTCTTCTTGTAAGTAGTGACGTGGGAGTTATAACAGGCGACTAAGGCACTAGCTACGTAGGACAACAACACTGCAAAGTGAAGGAAAATTTTTCAGACCAGCGTAATATTTTATGCCGAAATCCCTTTTCTAAGAAGCGCCCTATGTCATATAGTAGACTGCTAAAGATTGTTGATAACTTGTTGTAACTTTTTGGTAGTTTCAGTTTTAGGTAATCGGTTTATAATTATTGCAAGTTTCGCCTAATGCTGCAGAGTAAATTAAAGACGATAATTTTTTTTTGTTAAATAAAGACAACGCCCACACTAGGAATAAATTGTGTCGCGAGGACCTTTACAAACATAGAAGAAACGGACATAAAGAACACCTAGACTCAGAACAACAATTCGAACACAAAGTGTTGTCTTTTTTTTTTAAAGTGTGGAAACCCCCTCGAGTCCATCACCCCACCGAGGTTTACAGCGGTGTGGTGTGTCGGAATCGGACCGACTAAAACTACATGGTGTGCCACTCTGCACCTGACATAGGAGGGATCTGGGAACAGCTGTTATTACGACATCCAAATCCTCCCAGCGGGGAGTTCCGGCCAAGGCGCACGCCGCCTCGCGGTTACGATGCGGTAACCGCGTATGGCTCTAACCGCCAATATCCTCAGAGTCCGCCAGAGGCGAGCCCTATTCTGGGCGGTCAGAGCCACCGTCCACACCAGTATACCATACAGCGCAATTGACCGGACAACCCCCGTGTATAACCGTCTCGTCGCGACGCTGGCTCCACCCAAATTGGGCAAAAGTCGCCCAAGAGCAGAAGCAGCACCGACCAGCTTTGGAGAAAGCTGTCGGAAGTGCTCGTCGAAGAGCCACCTGCCGTTGAAGATCAAGCCCAGATACTTCGTCTGGGCCTCAACCGGTACGAGGACCGAACTGACTATGATTGAGGTGCCAGAGAGTGGACCACGACGGGGCTCATGGAACAAAAGGGCTTCCGTCTTGTCCACGGCCACCCACAAACCCAGCGCCTTAATACGCCCGACCACCAGAGAGACACCTGTGGTGGCCAGGCGCGCCGCCTCTTGAAGGTGCATCCCCCGGGCTGTGACCAATGTGTCATCTGCGTAACAAATTACACCCAGCCCGGGGGGAAGACGACCTCGAAGGGCCCAGTCGTATCCCATATTCCACAGGAGTGGTCCGAGGACAGACCCCTGTGGAACACCGCACGACATGGGCCATCGCCTCACAATACCATCTCGGTCCTCGTACATGACGGTACGCTCCTCGAGATAGTCTGCCACAAGCCGCCTCAGGTAATCTGGCACCCCGTGGTAGTGGAGTGCTTCCCTGATGCAGCTAAATGGCAGACTATTAAATGCGTTGGCGATGTCTTACGACACCGCCAACAGTACGCCGCCACAGCTGACCGCCTCTTCGGTAACGGCCCTCAGGCGCAACACAGCATCGACTGTGGAACGCCCCGCTCGAAAACCGAATTGGGCGTCCGACAAATCGGGGCCCACCTCACAGAGGTGCCGGACGATGCGGGCAGAGAGTATCCTCTCAAACAGTTTACCCGCCTCATCCAGCAACACAATGGGCCTATAGGCCGCTACCGAATCGGCAGGCCGTCCCGGCTTCTTTAATAGGACTAGCGTCCCGCTTAACCACTATAAGCCACTAGGCCAACCGTGCAGCATGGATCATGATGATACTAAACTAAAAGCTTATTATGATTGATGCTTGTAAGCTGTCAATCGTAATGAAATTCTAAGTGGTTTCATCAGAAGCTTATTACCGAACACCGGTCAGTTTTCCTTGTTTTTCTATGGAACCCAACTCTAAGCCGGAATGTAAAAGTTATTAAGTTTCTTCAATTAATTAATACTGGAATAACAGTGTTAACAATTTAAGGCAACGTTTTGGTTATCAATTCTGTGAACTGAGATTGACGAGGAAAATCTTGTAGGTATAGTACAATATTTAATTTACATCCATACTTATTTTTTTTGATTCCACGAAAACAGTAATGTAGGAAAACTGAAAACAACAAACAACTTTTTTATTTACTTTAAAAAAGTTTAAACACATTTACTGACGGCTTGTTGGTTTAGTGTTTAGTGACTAACTGCTAAGCCAAGGGTTCGATTCCCATGTAGGACAAAAATTGTGGGACGAGCATGATCATTTGTTCTATGTATAGATATAATATATCTTTAATAGGTATGTATGTATTTCGAAATAAATAAGTCTGTTTGTCAGCAGGCTGGCCACCATAGCACAGACTCTGCCTAGTTTGGGATCAGACTACCATAAAAGTTAAGTGTAAAGTTTTTATTATTACTGTTGTTCGTTTGAACCCTTTTAATATATGGGAGGGCGTGTCTTAGAAATCATATAGGTTTACCGGTAACCTCATTTACTAAGTGAAAAGACCCAAAACAGTTGCTTAACACGGTTTTTTTTCGAGGCACTGTTAACAATCGGGTCGAGTTTATCAGATTATCACCTAACATGGTTCTCTCTTGTCCTTTTCATCAACCCTTCGATCTCGATGATTCCCTTATAATAATACTTTGTTTTATTGCGTTCTTTCTCCTATAAAATTAAGTATAAACCAACCCCAAAGGAGTGTGACGTACACTAGAAAATCACCCGTGGCGATATATGGGTGACCTTATATATTTGTCACCGACACCGATTGTTGTTTCAAATACTTTATTTGCACAAGTTGCAATGAAAGTAGGTATGTACCTATCAAACCAGACTATGTACATAATAGCTATTACTTACACAATCAGTATTAAGCATGGCAATATTGTTTAAAATAAGTGATTCCTAATAAACGTGGGTGGCATATCGTCACCCTGCCGAACATTGCTGCGTACTGCAGAAGTGCTTCCTCAGGAAGGTTGGGGTGTGTTTTATCGTCAAGGCGAGTATTTGTTGTCGCCGTATACGCTACCTTCTCCATCCTTGGGCTCCACGTGAATTTTGGCTCAAGGAGCCGAATATACGTGTGCCTCTATTGGTTTCATTCCGGAGACTCGGAAACAACCCATTAGTTTTAATATATATTAACATCAGTTAGGCAGTGGATAAAGCGCAGGAACAGTTCCCAACCGTCGCACTGGTGTCTCTGGAACATTTTAACACCCATCATAACTCATGGTTGCAATCTTTAAAAACTGACCACGTGCTTGTTTCACGCATTCGCTCTCCTGCATGACTCGTCCAGCTGGTAATTGAGCCCACCAGGATACCAGACATATTTAGTGCCCACCTTACTAGACCTACTGCTGACGAGTCACTCATTGCAGTACAATGTATCATTTTCAGCCCTCTTTGACCACTGCCTGGAGTCCACTATGTGTCTCTTGTTATACCGTCACGACTTGTGGTAACAAGACGACGATTATGTCACTTCACCAGGAAACTGGAATGAAATACGGGATTGTTTTGTATTCATCCCGTGAGATCAACGCTGCTTTAAAGATAGAAATCTGTCGCAAAGTGCGTTCGTCGTAGCTGATGAGATCACTGTCAGAATGGAATATTATATTCCATATAGCGAGGTCACGAGCGTGAAATTGTTCCTGGCTCAATCACGAGTGCACCCATGCTGTTATACAAAACCAATTGGTATACCGTTCATCGCGACCCTGACGTTAATCACCTAAAAGCAACGTATAACGAAACCTTTTTTTTTTTTTTTTTTTAACGTGTGGAAACCCCCTCGGGCCGTCACCCCACCGGGGTTTACGGCGGGGTGGTGTGTCGGAATCGGACCGACTAAAACCACACGGTGTGCCACTCTGCGCCTGAGATAGGAGGGATCCGGGAACCGCTGCTGTTACGACATCCAAATCCCTCCCAGCGCCTGCCCGCTAAAGCGGGCACCATCTGCGGATAAACTCTCTATTTAGGCGACGTACGGCACACGCGCACATCACCTCCTCGCGGCTGGCCACTATAGCGGATGGAGGGGAAAACCCGTCCCGTCCACCCGCGGCCACACTCAAGGCGGCATGAGGCGCTGGTATGCGCGCCTCCGCCGCCCGGCTCGCCGGCGGCGAATTGGGTCCGAGTGGATATTGTCCTCCCGGGCCTTCTCCGCCGCCTCCTTCCGCGAAATTACGTCTTCGCAGAAGGTTGCGACCGCGGTAAAACAACTGTCGCTACCGGCCATGGAGCGTATGACGGCCGGTAGCGAGAGATCACCTCCAATGACTGCAGTGAGGACCCCACGCTGCGCCGCCCAAGCGGAACAAACCGCTAGCGTGTGCTGAGCCGAGTCCTCACTACAGTCGCAGTGGTGACAGGCGGGACTCAATTCCCTCCTGGCGACCGAGTGCAGATACTTCCCGAAGCAACCGTGCCCGGAAAGAACCTGCGTCAGTCGGAAGGAAAGGGTCCCGTGCTGCCGCCCTGCCCACTCGGCGATGACCGGCTGGAGAGCCTCCACGGCGGCAAAGCCAGCACGTGGAGCCTCCAGCCGGGACGACCAACGAGCCATCGTGGCTCGACGAGCGGCCTCTCGCCACTCGCGTATCTCTTCCGGCGGGGGCCGTATGCCACTACCCGCCCGGAAGTCAGCCGTTCGCCGGTAAACTTCGGCGAGCACTTCCGCCTCCAAATCCCACGGGGGAGTGCCGGCCAAGGCACACGCCGCCTCCGTCGATACGGTGCGGTAACCACGTATGGCTCTAACCGCCAATATCCTCTGAGGGCGCCAGAGGCGAGCCCTATTCTGGGCGGTCAGAGCCGCCGCCCACACCGGTGCACCATACAGTGCCATTGACCGGACAACCCCCGTGTATAGCCGTCTCGTCGCGACGCTGGCTCCACCCAAATTGGGCAAAAGTCGCCCAAGGGCAGAAGCAGCGCCGACCAGCTTTAGGGTAAGCTGTCGGAAGTGCTCGTCGAAGAGCCACCTGCCGTCTAGGATCAGGCCCAGATACTTCATCTGGGCCTTAATCGGTACGAGGACCGAATTGACAACGATAGAGGCGCCGGGGGGTGGACCACGACGGGGCCCATGAAACAAAAGGGCCTCCGTCTTATCTAGGGCCACCCGTAAACCTAGCGCCTCAATGCGCCCGACCACCAAAGAGACTCCCACGGTGGCCAGGCGCGCCGCCTCTTGAAAGTTCGCCCCCCGGGCCGTGACCAATGTGTCATCGGCGTAACAAATTACGCCTAGCCCGGGGGGAAGACGACCTCGAAGGGCCCAGTCGTATCCCATATTCCACAGGAGTGGTCCGAGGACAGACCCCTGTGGAACACCGCACGACATGGGCCGCCGCCTCAGAATACCATCTCGGTCCTCGTACATGACGGTACGCTCCTGCAGATAGTCTGCCACAAGCCGCCTCAGGTACTTTGGCACCCCGTGGTAGTGGAGTGCTTCCCTGATGCAGCTAAATGGCAGACTATTAAATGCGTTGGCGATGTCCAACGACACCGCCAGCAGCACGCCACCACAGCTCACCGCCTCTTCGGTCACGGCCCTCAGGCGCAACACAGCATCGACTGTCGAACGCCCGGCTCGAAACCCGTATTGGGCGTCCGACAGATCGGGGCCCACCTCGCAGAGGTGCCGGACGATGCGGGCAGAGAGTATCCTCTCAAACAATTTACCCACCTCGTCCAGCAATACGATGGGCCTATAAGCCGCGACCGAATCGGCCGGCCGTCCCGGCTTCCGCAGTAGGACCAGCTTCCCGCTCTTCCAGCCCTCAGGAAAGCGCCCGGACGCCAAGCTGGCGTTTAGGACTGCCCCGAGGCGATCCGACATGTGGTCGAGGGTTCGCGCCAACACTCGGGCAGGTATCCCATCTGGCCCAGGGGCGGTGTTCTTAGAGCGAATCCGTAGAACGACCGCCCCTATCTCCGATTCCCTGACGGGCGGAACATTATACTCGTTCCGTCCCCCGTCGTCTTCGACCATGAAGGCCATCGACGGGGGTGTGTGCTCCGCCCGCTGCGGGAAAAGACCCTCGACCACTTCCCGCAGGAAGCTGGGCTGGAGTGTCTCTGTAAGAGGGGGGCCCGACGTGCGGAGCTTTTGTCGCACCGCACGATAAGGGCGACCCCAGGGGTCACGATCGAGACCCTCCAGCATCTCCTTCCTCTTCACTTCTTTGGCGCGGCTAATGGCCAGCTTCAGAGTTTGCCGCGCCTCTCGGTACTCCTCATGAAGCTGGTCCTCCTCGCCGTCTACGCGGTGTCGCCGCCGACTACGGGTGTAGGACCTCCGGGCACGAGTACAGGCCGCGCGGAGGTCCGCCAACTCCTGAGACCACCAGTAAACCTCCTTCCGTGGAGGCCGACAACCTCGGATACGGGGAACGTATAACGAAACCTTACGTTAGCCCAAAGATCGAGACGCATTGGTTAAAGGAAAGGCGATTCATTTAAACTGTGCTGTCTAACTACTGCCAGCCTATGCTACCAATGCTAAAATAAACCGACGGATAACTTGCTCCTCAGCTGCAGGAGCTAGTGAAACTGCTTGTTAATCTCTTTAATTCCTGAATCGACGACCGTGGCTTGTACCCGCTTGTCATTCCAACCTGTGACTTCGCAATGCGGGATATTCGTATCCGACAAAGTGATGTTCGAGTAAAGTTTCAGAGACTAGAAAGCCAGTAAACCCGACGCTATCCCAGCATGGTTTCTTAAGAACTATGCACCGGAGTCGTCTCCTATATTCACACACAAGAATTGTACTGAAAGCCTCTAGAGAGGTAAATATTCAACCCATCCAAAAAAAAAAAAAAAAGGCAGTACTTCCAATTACCGACCTATAGTCGTGACTTCCATTCTCTGCAAGGTGCTCAAACCATTCATTAACAAGCAATTAGTCCGCTACCTGGATTATCACTCATTGTTAGTTGTTAAATGATCGGCAATGTGGCTTTAGACCGAACCATTGCTTCGAACATTACCACCAGAAACCTACCCATGTATCGCCACGGATGATTTTCTAGTGTACTCGTACGTCTCACACTTTTAGGGTTGGTTTATACTTAACTTTATAGAAGAAAGAACGCAATGAAACAAAGTATGAAACAAGACTGATATTTACTAAAGGTCGGTAGATAAATATTATCTTACATCCTAATACCCTTATTTAATAATACATTTATACCAAGCGTAACGCTATTGATAGGCCTGGGGCGTCTTTAGCCTGGGGCGCCTATGTGAAAGCTGTTAGCTTTCACATAGCCGAGGTCTTTCATAGAGTTTAATATATATGTCTAATATATATAAAAAAACCTTCACCTCACACAGGTTGTTCTTAGCTGCAGTAGCAATTTAGCTGCAGCTAAGTCCAGATCACATGCTTAAAGTGCTCCCAGGCATCCTCCTGTAATTTAGAGTTATTTCCAAGTGAAATTGCTTTAGTTTCAGGGGATGTTTGGTATACTATACCTTCATTTTAATGTAACATCTGATCGCTATCAGATTTTATTATTAATTTGACAGATTGACACTGAATTAGCATAATGATTCTACATAGTTAGAATTGGTAGCTCCAATGGCGATACGAAGTAAACGTGTTTATTCCATGAAAGGGTTTAAATTCCCCTGACCTCCATCCCCACAACAGTGCCTTCCACAAGTCTTATCTGCAACACTGTCTTAAACTCTGACCTAAATATAATAACAAAATTGACAAAGAATAACTACATAAATATAAAGCCTCATATGGATGATATTTTTAATTCAATTCAATTCAGATATATTCAATAAAAAATAAACGTGAATACAAAAACCTCACAGCACAATAACCAAAAGTGGTAGGATAAGAACATAAATCATAGAACAAATAACACTAATAAGAAACTTGTCGGAAAGATTAACCACGTCAAATCATTGTACTGAAGTTTTTTAATATCAACGGCATCCACATCTACATTTATAAACGTATTAAAGGAAAATGGAAACACGATTCGTTTCTTAGCAACTATTGTCCGTGGCTTCGATCCTTTTAGCTTATGTTTTATCAATAATTTCAGGGTCATTTCGTCAAATGAATTTACAAAAAATGTTAAACGAGTTCCATAAAGTTTGACAGTTATAGGTAACCTTTAACATGACAAAAATGCCACATGATCGTGACAAATAAGTAGATATGTTAATTCTGGATTGATGAATTGTGTAAGTGAAAGGTTATTGTGAAATGGCACAATAACTTTACTTTATCAACTAACATGAGGACACATTAATTAATAATGAATGAATGAATAGTCAATGCGCATTCACTTTTGTGTTTTCCTTCTCGAGAATGTAGATGAACAAACTTACCGCTTTGTGGTTTAAATATGAAAATAAAAAACTGTACATATTTGTAGAAAAATACAGTAGTCATATAATGTTTTAATTTGTAATATCTGAAATCTCATCTAATCAGTTTTCTGGCAAATTAAATTGGATAAAAAGAATAAGCATAATAAAAGGTGGCTTGTCGATATTTCATTTTTCGACTGATTCATCTCGCAAAAATTCAATTTCAACTCTGGAACACATGTTCATATAAAATTAAATATATAAACGGACATATATTTGAATGAGGGACGTTTTCATAAAGCAAAGACATCGAGACATCGAAATTCATCACTACACATTTTTTTAAAGAAACTAGGTAATCATATTTTAATGAGAAAAATTATATGATCATTTAACAAAAAAAAATTGGGCATTAAATAATAATTCTTGAAAAAAAAAACACATTTGAAACTAAAAACAGTATTTAGAAAGTATTGTTTTATAGACATATAATAAAAATTACAACTTTTGCCAATAATTGTAATAAAAAAAAATATTTTAGGAAACATAAGGATATTATTATGAAAAAATAGATAATAGATATATGTAGATAATAATAAAGAGCTACAAGCTAGCTAGCTAGCTAGCTAGCTTTCTTTAATGTCACCTTTTTTTCATTTACGGATTAGAAGTTTACGCCACTAACATCTTCTAGGATTTCAGTTTTATCCAATGTATTCACGATAAGCACATTAAATGGGTTCTTGTGAACAATTGACTAATCTGTAACTTTTCTATAAGAAGGGAAGAAGTAATTTATTTTATGTATCATACTGTTACAATTTATTTTATGTTCTGAGCATACGAATCAAGCTCAGATGAATTAGGATTTTGCACAGTACATGCATAATTATGCATGAATGAATTATAATTCATCATAATTACAGACTTCAGTACTGGTATTTATCTACATGAATCTATAACTTAAATGCATCACTCGAAACACAAATGGAAGTTGTATAATAATAAAATACATTTTATAAAGCATGTAGTACAATCAGAATACTACTTGAACGAAGCACAGATTAATCAGATATTTTACCTTTGAAAAACAGGAATTTAAGCCCAATAACGGCGCGTACACCTACTTTTTTTATACATTTCGAAACCCCCTCGGACCGTCACGCCATGGAGCGCATGACGGTCGGTAGCAAGCAATCTCCTCTAATAACTGCAGTAAGAACCTCACGCTGCGCCGCTCAGAACAAACTGCCAGCGTGTGCTGAACCGAGTCCTCACTGCAGTCGCAGTTGTGACAGGTCGGACTTAATACACTCTTAGCAATCGAGTGCAAATACTTCTGGAAGCCACCGTGCCGGGCAAAAACCTTTTTTTTTTTTTTTTTTTTTAACGTGTGGAATCCCCTATATTCTATATTATAGTAAATATTCCCTAGTACACAAGTTTATAACAAAAGGTAGTAGTTATTTTACATTTATTAAAATAATAAAAAAAACCAGAGAAAATTTTAGCAAGAAAACTTAATGGAAAATCAAGTAAAGAAAATTTTGCTAAATCGTATTATTTACTTCTTTTTTTCTCATTATAACACGAAAAAACCCAGGTAACGGTATTACAACATATCTTATAAGCCTTTTTTTTTTTTTTAACGTGTGGAAACCCCCTCGGGCCGTCACCCCACCGGGGTTTACGGCGGGGTGGTGTGTCGGAATCGGACCGACTAAAACCACACGGTGTGCCACTCTGCGCCTGAGATAGGAGGGATCCGGGAACCGCTGCTATTACGACATCCAGATTCCTCCCAGCGCCTGCCCGCTAATGCAGGCACCATCTATGGGTAAACTCTCTATTTTAGGCGACGTACGGCACACGCGGACGTCGCCTCCTCGCGGCTGGCCATTGTAGCGGATGGAGGGGAAAACCCGTCCCGTCCACCCGCGGCCACACTCAAGGCGGCATGAGGCGCTGGTATGCGCGCCTCCGCCGCCCGGCTCGCCGGCGGCGAATTGGGTCCGAGTGTATATTGTCCTCCCGGGCCTTCTCCGCCGCCTCCTTCCGCGAAATTACGTCTTCGCAGAAGGTTGCGACCGCGGTAAAACAACTGTCGCTACCGACCATGGAGCGTATTACGGCCGGTAGCGAGAGATCTCCTCCAATAACTGCAGTGAGGACCCCACGCTGCGCCGCCCAGGCGGAACAAACCGCCAGCGTGTGCTGAGCCGAGTCCTCACTGCAGTCGCAGTGGTGACAGGCGGGACTCAATTCCCTCCTGGCGACCGAGTGCAGATACTTCCCGAAGCAACCGTGCCCGGAAAGAATCTGCGTCAGTCAGAAGGAAAGGGTCCCGTGCTGCCGCCCTGCCCACTCGGCGATGACCGGCTGGAGAGCCTCCACAGCGGCAAAACCAGCACGTGGAGCCTCCAGCCGGGACGACCAACGAGCCATCGTGGCTCGACGAGCGGCCTCTCGCCACTCGCGTATCTCTTCGGGCGGGGGCGAATGCCGCTACCCACCCGAAAGTCTGCCGTTCGCCGATAAACTTCAGCGAGCACTTCCGCCTCCAAATCCCACGGGGGAGTTCCGGCCAACGCGCACGCCGCCTCCGTTGATACGGTGCGGTAACCGCGTATGGCTCTAACCGCCAATATTCTCTGAGGGCGCCAGAGGCGAGCCCTATTTTGGGCGGTCAGAGCCGCCGCCCACACCGGTGCACCATACAGTGCCATTGACCGAACAACCCCCGTGTATAGCCGTCTCGTCGCGACGCTATTAAAAAACTCTTAATTTTTCTTAATAAATTAGCAACTCTTTTTCTACTGCTGCCTGTTTGAAACTTCTGTACATTTGTTTTATATGTGATTTCGCTTCCTAATATTTTTAAATCTTCTTTAATTACGAATTACTATTAACAGGTTTTTCAATATGTATTCCTACTAAATGGAAAAAGCCACAAAGTTACACTGGTTTTTTTTTTAAAATATGGAAAACGTAAAAAGTGACCGCATAATAATATGTGTTAGTAGAATATTTACTTTGAACTTGATCAATCCTCTCCGTTAAGTTTTATTTGTATTGCCATCATACCTGTCGAATAGAAGTGTCAGCGTAGTTGCTAATGTTGTATCAAAATTTATTGAGAATTTTATTATTAATAGTCATGTATTAAATATTTTTGGTTGATTTTTTTTAAATTATATCAATTTATATTATGCTTAGAATTTAAGTAAAATGGATTTGGATCCATAAGGTTGTCCATTGCACAAACTATTAAATCCTGGAATTCACTAACAGCACACGTGTTTCCCTCTCACTACGATAACAGGATTTTAAGCGGGGTGTGAAAAAACATCTCACTAGGCCGCCAAAGTGTGGGTCACCATGCGGCATTGTCCCTATTCGCAATGAGGATGGTGACCACTACTCTTGGATTTTACATATGCTTTCCATCGAACAGTTATTTTTTTTAAATAGTGTGTATACGATTTAATATCGTGTAGAGATTTTAAAATTTGGACCGATGCCTGCTGTCCGACGAAAATTATATTACTACTATTTGTATTTTTGCGCTCTGGTTTCTGTTACTATATATTATATTCGATTTACCTCTAAATCAAGTTTATAACATAAGAAATTTAGTTAACTTACTATATAGGGTGGGCCAAAAATATGTTAACATTTGAATCTAACATCAGGCGCAAACATGCTATGTGAGTTCTTGGAACTGATGTTACTGGAATTTGCTGGCTACAATCGTAACATATGGTTTCAACACGATAGAGTCACTTGCCACACATCCAATGAATCCCTGCCAGTGATCAAAGACATGTTTCCGTAAAAGCTGATTTCCTAACGAGGCGACATTCCATGGCCACTCAGAAGTCCAGATCTATCCCCTGCAGATTTCTTTTTATGGGGTTATTTGAAGAATCGTATGTACATTACTACATCAATAAACCAAATATACTATGTCAACTAAAACAAAAAATCAATCAAGAGATGTTGGCGATCTCGCGGTTTCTTTACCAACGAGTATCATTTAGATGATGTTATTTCTAAAAAATAAATTCCAACTAATTAGTTTTGTATGATTTTTTAGTTTTTATATGATTTTTCAAATGTTAACTAATTCGTGGCCCACCCTGTGTATTGCACAAAAGACAAAGACATCTGATAAAGAAATGTAGAAAATACGGATGAAAAATTGCATATGTGGATAAAACTTATGTAAATTCTTCACATATGATACCCAAGTGCTGGCATACAGTCTCAAATATACACGGAAGGGGATACTTACAAAAATCCCCACAGAAACACACTTAATAATCTCTCAGATTTAAGCCTAAAAGCAAATCAGGTGACGTCACGAACGTTTAAAATTTAAAAAAAAGTAGTGAAATCAGTGAAGAAACTAGTACCGAATTTCCCACCACATTTAGCGGTAATATTAGACAACACTGCACTAAACTTGGGATTGACAAAAAACTTTTCAAATCAGCATTGAAATACTTAATTGGATATATAAGGCATAATATTGATTGTAATCCAAAAATATATAAATCACAAATTTATTATTTGTATCAGTAAAAATTCTAAAAAGTCACGGTCACAAAATATTGCGGCTGCCGCCATATCATGTGGACTTGAATCTTATAGCGTTGGTATGGGGTCATGATAAAGGGCCAATTGGCGTCATCAGATTTTACCACCAATTTGACCCATAAATGGAAAAAACTGGAACATACATTTTTCGCCTACACACAGGTTCAATGGGGAAAATGTGGTAAACATGTGATTAAAGTGAAAGCTGAATATTACAAGGAGAGAATTTAACAGACAAACTGTGACGACACCTATCTACCGTTTATTATTAACATATTGAATGATACAATATCAGAATCTTGAGACGAAAAAATATTCGACTAAGTAGATTCGGGTTGAATTTCATTTTTAATTGACATTTTCTTTACTTTTGCACTAGAAACCACGACCCTTGAAGTTACAGTTAAAGAGATTAATTCTGTATTCTAGTAAATAATATGTATTTATAATTTTTCTTGATAATTAAATTGTATCTGAATATAATATTTATGATAAAGACACGGTAACTTTATTAAAATTATTATTACTTTTCAATAAACTATAAATATTTCAAAATTTATCAAAAATTTAGAATAAATGAAAATGTTAACACCCGGAAATAAATACGATATTCGATCGTGTGTGTAGATTACATTATGTCAAACAAATAAACCTAAAGATATGGAGTTTGCAAATTGTGTATTGCGTAATCGACCGCATCGCCCACTCCGCCTCCCGCAAACCATCAGGACAGCCAAGCTTATGGCGGTTAGTCTGTAGAATCCAATTATTTACGATTAGGAATTGCGAATTTTTAGTTCTCGCGAAGTTTATTATAACTGCAATCAAGGATATCACACAACGTTTAACCAGAATTATATCTTTATTGGCATTTTGCGTGAAATCATCTTAAAATATGACCGCACAAACTTCCTCCTGAACGCTTAGAAGCAATTAAACCTGTGGTATAACTGTGTTTAAATGCCAGATTATAAAAACAGGTGTTGAATTGTGTGAAGGTGATCTTTAGTTGCCGTGTGATTTACATTTAAAAAAATAAATTGACTAAAATTCTCATCCTTTTGAAGTTTAACAAAAAAAAATGTGAATGTGAAATACAATCCTGACCTATGCTACGCAAAACCTAGCGTTGCATACAAGATACAGGTTAGATGAGATAAGACTGAAATAGCTTAAAAACTGTTCTATGAATAGTCGTTGGTACTTAAAGCACATAGTTTAATTTTAAAGTATTGCTGCTAATTATGAAAGAAACCCACCATTAGTGATGACTATTTGAATATGTTTGTGGGTTAATTTTTACTTGCAAACATTATTAACATTATATCATCATCATCTTAGTTGAAAAAGTCCCCTACTGAACATAGGCCTCTCCCAAAGCTCTTCACAACAACCGGTTCTGTGCTGCGAGTATCCAACCGCTTACCGTGTCCTTGAGTTTTTTTTATATGAATTTGATACGTAACACTTACAATTTTATGATCCTGCCAATTATAAGTGGAACTTACAAGTGCTTTTTAAATTAAGTATGTTTTACGACCGTGTTAATACAGACAAATACTTAGTTGTATTCTACAATATTATTTTGAAATAGATTTTTCATACCTTCATAAGTAAACTGAATTTTACAGTAAATTAATAATACCAACATTTACTAAGATAATTATTAAATTATTATTAATAATAATATTAATGACTTATCACTCCAATAGCAAGCAAATAATGCATCGACATAAAATAATGAGAAAGTTTCAGAGCCTATTGCAATATCACTAATACCATAGACCACAAGTGAAAGCGATAAATAGTTTTTAATGGAATATATCTTCAAGTATTTCCAGTTTTTCAAATAATAGACTCCATTGTGCTCCGGTTAAAATAACGCTATCAAGTAAAACTTTATACACTTTGCACTAATTTAGGTAATATTGGTGCCTAATACTCATCAATCTTTGTTTTTGTGAGTTCTTTTCCAAAACTAGATAGGGGTCGGCTTTTAAGTCATTCACAATACAGCTAAACTTCGATTTTTTGTTATACATGAAGCGACTATGATCAGATCTCCAGAATCTAAGTACTATGGTAATATCGAAGTACTGTAGTAAGATTATAGTCAGACTTTTTAGGGCTCCTACCAGTTACCTGTAACGATTGCCAAAGGTATCCGTATGGCAACCGTATGGGTCCCATAGATTAACGTGCCCACTGAATTGCGTAGGGGTCTTTATGTGTTAAAAATGATCCCCATCATAAACTGATGTGGCCAGGATTTTTTAACTTTTCAATATGTTCTGTATATGAATTCTAAATTTATTAATCCTAAAATTGCGTAAATGTATAACCTACTGGTATTTATAATACTTATCAGTTGGCGTAATTCTAACCTTAAACCTTTAGTAGCTTTATTCTACTGGCCAAGTAAAGTATTACATTTTGAGCGAGATAAAGGTTTTCTGGGATCTTCAACAGAATTACATTATAGTATAATTAATTTTAATAAAAATCAAGCAAACATTAAAAAACAACATTCTGACTGACAATAACAATGACAAAGCTTTCATGTTTTACACATTTAAAATTGTAGTTTCAGAACCCTGTTTTTTACTATTATATTTCGAACTTATAATTTAAATATTTATTTTATACACAATATTTTAGATTAACTGGAGACTCCTGGTAAAAATATTCTGTTAGAGACTCATTTCAGTTACATTGCTAATCATTATTTCATAGGGACACATGACATAAAATAGTTTAATAATGTGAAGACAAGTTCTACATATTCTTAAATTTAAAACTGCCGATAATAACGCCGTTACTAAGTGTAAATGTTTTCAAGAAGTACCTGTAGAAGATAGTTGGATAATTATTTTAAAAACCTTTACTTTTCTGTTCGCCGAGTTCAAGTATCTCTGAATTTTAAGGGTAACATCATTTATGCATCAATCATCTATTGGTATCCTTGAATCTCCCAACATCATGTGTTCTTTTATAATGTTTTCCTCTTCTTTAAGTAGAGCTATGGGCCTCCCTTTTTATAGAAGTCTACCAAAGAAACTATTCTGCCTGGAGGAAAGCATGAATAGAATAGAAGAGTGGTGGTCACCTTACACATTGCGAATCCGCAATATCATATAATCGCCGCAATATCGTGCGGTATATATATTGCGGCCTAGAATTACCTACTTTTTCCATGTTTGTTTTTTATTTTATTGTATTGATTGGTATTTTATATTCTTTGGCAGCAGCATACTCACTAAGTGTACCATTTTTTTTTTTTAACGTGTGGAAACCCCCTCGGGCCGTCACCCCACTGGGGTTTATGGCGAGGTGGTGTGTCGGAATCGGACCGACTAAAACCACACGGTGTGCCACTCTGCGCCTGAGATAGGAGGGATCCGGGAACTGCTGCTATTACGACATCCAGATCCCTCCTAGCGCCTGCTCGCTAATGCAGGCACCATGTATGGGTAAACTCTCTATTTTAGGCGACGTACGGCACACGCGGACGTCGCCTCCTCGCGGCTGGCCATTGTAGCGGATGGAGGGGAAAACCCGTCTCGCCCACCCTTACTAAGTGTACCAGATCTAACCTTTTCTAAGCATTCTTCTAAAACCACTAGGGTATAATAGGATTTTGAACCATATCTGCGGGTTGAGGCTTTGACACTTTCTTTCGAGTTCGTGGCTTAAGTAATTGAGCTGTAAAATGTTAAATACGTCATGTCATGTATAAAGTAAAAATCCAGTCAAATGGAAAATTATGTATGTAGGCCTACGTATTTTTAAAACATTACCGTTTTATGTCAAAGTTACTCACAATAAAAATTTAACATTGCAGAAACGATAACAATAATAGAAATATAAGGTAGGTATGGCAATTATCGCCCTCTGCCAAAAAAGCGCCCGAAGTGCAGAAAATGCACTTTTATTCGTGTAAGCAGTGTCATGAGTCACACACGCATAGAATACACTAATAGGAACACGTCTAGTTCTTACGCAAGTCTCTTGAGCTGCCATCTTGTCAGTGACGCGCTGTACTTCAAGGACGAGTTCACTATTATAAAAAACTGCTTCCACAAATTGTAAGTTTTAAGTTATTTTTGAATATTTCTTATGTTATTTTATATTCTTGTTACAGTAGAGGTAAATTTTCTTCATATTTCGTTGATATTTTCAAAGTAAGGTATGTAATTAAGTAAAAAACCTGCATAATGATAATAACACCCGTTCGGCTAGTAACGCCCGATTAAATGACCGTTGGGCGATATTACCCTACATGGGCGTTATTAGAATATAGAGTTGGGCGTTTTTATACATCATAGAAATTTATCATAGATCAAAATAGTTGACACTCAGTTAATACTTATTTAATTACAAAAATTAAATGTTTTCCTAACGATTTCCTTGCTTAATACACGTTTTACTTATAGAACTTTAAATTTTGATAGAGCTTGGCTTTTCTTCCTGAATACTTATTTAATTAGATACGTAAACATTTATTTTTATGTAGCGATCAATTCTATTTTTCTTTTTTAGGACTTAGCTTGAGAGGCGGTTTTTGGTCGGTTCGAGTCCGACATAACCACCCTTCGGTGGTATCTGTGGGGATTTCAGCACAGTACAAAAACAAAAAGGTGGACACCATCTAGCGGTGGACATTATTCTGGTGTTTATAAAGTTTTTTAGATAATCTTTGAGGACAAGTAAAGATTTTGACTGAAAACCAAAGGAAGCGTTCCTGCGTTTTTTTCTATGAGGAATTCCCCACAGATATCACCGGCAGGTGGTTATGTCGGACTCGAACCGATCAGAAACCGCACGCCATCTCGGGTATTAGTAGCCAGGAAACTAGGTGCACCCTAATAAAGACATCACTGGAACCCCAATCGGGCAACCTACGGGTTCTAGATGGTCTCTTTCTGTGAGGAAACCCCAATATTCTCTTTTGTCTCACGCTTATGGAAGACGGAGACTGTTTAGCAATCTCCGGCGCCTGAGTCTTCTGTGATATCTGGCTCGTTTCCGGGCCTGGCGGACCGGAAGAATTCTAAATTTCTCCCGGTCTCGCCCTGCTATCTCCTTCGCAAGTATTACCTGCTCGCAAGAAGAAATGACGGAGTTCCACGCGCTCTCGCTACGTATCATGGCCGTAATCATGTTAATGACCGAGAGAATTTCCATCCTGGTGGCTGCTACGAGATCAGGGTGCCTCCTACGTTCCTCCTCTGGATTTTAGTCGAAAGGTATATTACTGCTTCCTTACTTACTTCTTACTAGTATTAAACCTGGTGGTGGTGAAAATAACACTTTGCATCTCTAAATAACTCTTACGCGTGCAGCATACCTAAACAATAAAGATTTTTAAATCTCAAACTGATTGTATTATTAAAAAGTAAAATTTCATAAATTTTTAACATCAATCTTATTTTTATGAAATCTATCGGCACTCCGAGCAACAAGTGTCAAGAAAATTAACACGCACATACAATGGGGTATATATAATGTGTATGCGCGTACACAGGCTGCTGTGCTCTTTATGTTTAAATCTGTATAAAGTATATCTATTGTTATACTCATGGCAATAGACATACCTTAAATTTCAGCATGTTCTACTACTCTACTCAACCTAAAGTCGTCTAATGTGGCTATAGCTGTTTTAACTTCAATGATTAGCAACACATGGACATATAAAAAAGCTTTTTGATACGTCTAGAGCAGCACACCAATACTTTACTTCAAAAAGTATCACCCACTTCAATGCAACTACATAATGAATTGTAATAAGAAAGTCCACCCTTAGTGGAGGAAGTCTTTTTTCTTTCTTTAAATAACGAGTATTGTGGGTTCAAACTCCACATGGGAAAATATTTTGTATGATCCACAAATTGCTGTTCTGAATCTGGGAGTTCTGTGTCTGTTAAGTCCCTCACGATACAGGACATATTACTGACGCAGTCAGACTTTTTTTGAAAAAAATAATTGAATTAATACCAAACAAATAAAAAATTCCAGATAGGTTAATAAATGACAGAGTTCTGAACTAGTAACCTTTAAAAATATACAGCAAATATACGATTAAAAACTTTCTTTCTTGAAGTCTTAATAAAGAAATCAAATTTCATAAGATCACTTGATTGAGTACTAGTTTAAACAACACATATATATACTTAGAAGACAAAGAACATCAGAACAGATATGTCACTGTTTTATTTATTTATTTTTTTTAAAACAAAAGGGCAAACAAATTGGTATTTCAGCTGATGATAAGTTAGTACTACCAGCAATGGACTCCTGAAACTCAAAAGGTGCAAGCGAATTGCTA
Organism: Hypercompe scribonia; assembly: GCA_949316085.1. Lineage (NCBI taxonomy): Eukaryota > Metazoa > Arthropoda > Insecta > Lepidoptera > Erebidae > Hypercompe > Hypercompe scribonia. The sequence goes on along the minus strand of OX438969.1, from coordinate 9,917,382 downwards.
CCGGGTGAGCGAAGGAGTTCTACTCCTGGAATTCAGACGGCGGAGGTTAAGGTTCCAATAACCTCATTTACTCAGTGAAAAACACTAAAGGAATTGCTGAATTGTTTTCTGCAAGGCAGTGTTATCATGACAATCAAATTGTTTTATTTGATCCAAAGGATTCCATTCACACAGTAAAAACGCTAATAAGGCTCACAAAGAATAATATACCACCAAAAATTACAATTTTATACATTTCACAAATGACCTAATATTTACCAACGAGTATGTGATGATTAATTTTTTTAATGTTTTATTAGTTTTAATAATTATGAAAAGGTATGAAACCAGTACAATTTTCAGCTTTACACAAACACTTAATTCTGTTTTCTGAATGAAGAGCTTCATTTGAGTCACTAAAACCATAATGGAAACACAATTCCTCACCAGTGCATATATCAACTGCTGAAAATATTGCTAACTTTGGTACAGGGCTTTCACACCTTACAGGCAATACATAACAGTTTGGTTTACAACTATGGTTCATATATCTACCTATGTTGCCAAAAACACTTGGATCTACAAAGGTTTTCACGATATTACCACCAAAGTGTTCCTTTAAACAAAATATATAATTCATTTTAGAATGCAACTGATTCACCTGATGTCTGACTGATGCTTGGGATTTAGTTATCAACTCTCCTGCATATTCACAAATAAATGTCTGTTTAGGAATAAAACATGTTGTATAAAGACCTAATCCTTTTTTGGAAGATTGGATTTCTAGTCCTCCAATAGGTCCCTGCGAAACAATTCGATTAGCACAATCTCTCGAACATGAACAATGTTCATTGCATTCAAATATAGGAAGGTATTCTGTTCTACTGTTGAGTTTATATTTGAGCAGATCATTTTGGTAATAAGCTTCATAATTTGCCCCGCCTGACTTCTGAAGGCAAACACATGCAGGTAGAATACAAACCTCCTTACAACTACACGGTTCACCTAGCTGAGAGTTTAAGTTGTTCAGTAATTGTTCATAATCAGCACTATGTTCCACTGGACCAATTATATTTTCAGTAATATAAAATATATTATCTTCTTTGTGATTATAGGAATCATTCATTTTAAATTATTTACATATTATATTTATGAAAAGGTCCAATTATATTTCTATTTTTTTCTTTCTTCTGATGAAATGGCACTCATCCGAAAAATATCAGTTACTTCTGCCAATGTCAAGTATTTAGTCTTCAATTATATAGCCTTCTTGCCTTTAAGTGGTCGCCGTGATGAAATTAATGATAAAAATATAAAGAATGTAGATGAAATGAAATGAAAATCTTTTTCCGAAAAATCAAATAATCAAAATATTTCTCCAATATTGCTGATTCAATGCCAAATATTTATATTATATTGGTATTACTGTTCTGGTTAATACATTTGAAACATTGTAAATTTCTTTTAGGGCACAATAAATAAATATAAATCAATCGTATAAGTTACACCTTTCTTTTCCTGTGCAGAAATTCCCCCGAATACCACCTACTGGTGGTTATGTCGGATTTATAGTTATATATAATATATTATGTACTTACTAAGTACATTCTACAAAATTATTTTATTATTTCAAACACTGTCAAAACGAAGCTGACAAACGTCATATTATTTATAATGAACATTTATAGCATCGATGTAGGTACATACATTGTTGGCAGAAGTAGCTGCCTATCTGACCGAAAGAAGAAGTATAACATAGAATGTTTCAATATTGAATTAAATGAATTTCTGTGTAATAAGTTATAAAGTTATTGGAAATATAAATTTCAATGATATAAAGATTTGTAACCACATTGCCACCAATGAAGTAGTATACACTATAGTTCGTCTCACGAAAAAAGTCGCTCAGAGGCGGCAGTGCAGTCATACGACGGAATTTTGCTAGCCTTTACTATTGTATTTACCAAAAAAACCCTGTTAGCGGTGGATTTCTGGCAGTATAGGGTGGACACCCTATACTGCCAGAAATCCACCGCCACGCCAGAAATGCCACGACTTATTTAACATTTGAAAAAATCGTATAAAATAACCATTTGATATGTTATAAAAATTGTTTATTTAGAAGAAAGTTAATTAGTTGGAACTTATTTTTAAAAAAATACGCCGTGTAAATGACCATCGTTTCGACGTTTGCACTCTTCTAAGCGAGCATCAAAATTTTCGAATACTTGTCGGCAAAGAGACCATGAGATCGCCGACATCTCTTCACTATTCTTCCTTTTAATTGACGTAGTCTATTTGGTTTGTTGATGTAGACACGACTTTTCAAATAACCACATAAAAAGAAGTCTGCTGAGGATAGATCTGGACTTCCATGACATATTTGCGCGGGATGTTAGATTGAAATGTTAACGAATTCTTGGCCCACCCTATATATAAAAATTAAGCAACTCGTCCTTATGTGTTTATATAAAAATCTAACAAATTGTAAGGCGAAAGAAGTTAAATAAAACAATATACAAACTTTTGGTTCCTCTATTTGATTAACATAATTCTGGTCACCGATTAAGTTAATGCAGACTACTGTTCTAAATGTTTTATATGTTTGCACTAAACAACCCAATCTTCTAGAATTACACTTGATAACATTTTTCCATTAATAATAATTCAAATAATATAATTTTTGTGTAGATCAGTTTAAAATAAACAAGTTTTCATGCAATCATTATTGCATATTAGTTTCCAAGCGAATTAGGCACTTAAGAATTTTCAACAATATTGATAAACTTTATAATTTCATCTCAATATGACATACATACAGAAATAGAAAAAAAATCCCAGATAAATTGGTAAGAATTACATTACCGACAGCCCCATCTGTACCTGTCATACTACTCTCTTACGAACATTATTTACTGGTATCAAAATGTCCCAATTCTACTATTCTATTTCATAAAACTCCTTCACCTTGAATATTATTTCTCTACCAACATTTTTACAACTTTAAGCATCGTAAATACGGTAAATGACCAAAAATGCAACACAATGGTATACCCAACAACAACAAATATAGCCTTTCTGTCACATTAGTTCCATTTATAGCTGTGAGACTTCTTTCATGTTATGGGCTCTTCAACGGCACTTTGACATGGTGTAGAGTTAACTACTGTTGTTGCCTGTAAAAACTGTATCGCTTACAATTCCATAACAATGGATGGTAATTAAGTGTCAGTCAGCCACAAACGCTGCCTCAACGGGATTGCCACCTGCCTAAAGCTACTGCTCGAATCTGGTTACCCTTACGGTTTCACTAGTGTTTAGGCACAGCACACTGCATCTGCGGTTCGCCTAAGACGAGCATATCTCTCCGGCTTACGTTGCAACCCACCGCTATATAACAATACACCCCGACTTCCTGAAGACTTCACTGCAGTATGCACTCTATTCTGCCTTCTTGCAATACTTACTACTAGTAGTGGCAGGTTTAACAGTAGTGCATAGACAGATGATTTTTCAACCTTTAACGATCTGCGATCGTAGGAGGAGTGATGTAGCGCCTTCTAGATACAATAAATAAAAAAAAAAAATTATGATGATCGGATGACTGGCAGGACGAATATCTGGATAGTACAAAATTATCTGTACAATAAACACACCTTAACTTGCATATTAATATATATTTACCACATTATAATGTAAAGCTCAACAGAGCAAAGAAGATCAATCTGGGGTCAGTGTAAGTATCATGACAATTTCAAATTACTAAATATAACTGTGATAATAATTTTATTGCACAATATATTTTAAAAAGAATATATTCGACATGAAATGTGTAAAAAATTACCAATGAAATATGTATACTAATAATTTTTTCTCGTTTCTATCGCAACGCTTTTATGGTTGGTTTACATCATTTTAATCATCCTTAAAAAAGATCTTTTGGCTTACTATACCACGCTGGCCAGATAAGTTTACATAGGATTTATTTTAGGTTTTCCTTCGCTTTACAATGACGTTGTCCTACGTAGTTTATTCGCTTAGTCGCCTCTTACGATACTCATAGGATAAATAGGGGTGGTAACTTAATTATTTGTAAATTTTTTTTACACTTGACGTAATAATGTCATAAAGTTAAAATTTGTTATTCAATTGGTGCGTTACCAAAAATATATATTTTAATTCGATCAGATGAAATAAATAAAAACGTACTAAATTCATAACTCTGCGTGAAATGAAATGATAATTTTTAAACAGTGTTACTAACGTTAAAATATCAGGTGAGGATACAGAAAAAATATGACATGCGACAGAAATAGTTTTAGAATAAGATGCAAATACTTTTGTCTTGCTTCCTAAGCAGCGTAGAGAAGAGGAGTGAGTGATTGTGTTTAAAGTTGGAACAAATTTATCCGTGACCGCGCAAGCGCAACGTTGAACGTCTTGACGTGACGTAATTGCCCATTCATAGGTTTTATTCATTGAGAAATGAAGTTTTCAAAACATTTTTGTGATCATGTGGTGTGTTGTTTAAAATGAAGGTTAACAAATGTGAGATAAGTGATTGATTCTAAAAAAGTATCCAAGAAGAAAAGATTTAACCAAAGGGACTAAGTGCATCCATTCATTTATTTGACGAGTGCATGTATGTATTGAGCACATGCGCAATGCAATTGTGAATTCATTCAGTTTACTGTGTATAATAAATGTATACTCAAAACATCGTCGAAAATGTGGATTCTTAGAGTGAATTTTGTATATGGATTTCAATTACCCAGTTAATTTGAAAACAGGCTCAAGTAGACCATTACGACACTCCGGAAGTGGCGGGACAAGCCGGCCGAACTGGCTCGTTCCGAAAGAGATAACAGCGGATGAAAGAGATAAACAGTTATGGGTTTAACATGGCGGACGATACGCGTAAAGTGCGAGTTGAAGAAAGATTGAAAATAAAGATCGGTTTGTACTGATTATTGCTATTTAATATAAGTGTAATAGTAAATTAAGTTCTTGAATCGGTTTACAATATGTAACTCTTCTTTTGGGCTCTGACGCGCAGCAAAGCAAATTATTGTTGTCATTGTGATGAACAGGTGGTACTGTAAGAACCAGGGTTTTTCTAAGCTTCTACCCCAGAAATGAATGAATATAATTACATCTTTAAATTGAGTGGCTGACTAAAGTTAGTGTGCATATATCCCAATGGCAATAATGTTTTTCATGTTTTTAGAAATCACTCTAGTTCTTTGTTTTCATTTTGTACTGTTTTGACAGTTCGCGATCAGTTTTATGAATGAAATCGAATTGCCGTGAAAACAACAAATCTCGTGCCTAGATCTCACATTAGATTAGATATTACAGTGTACTCGATTCGTTATACATAAAAGTGTTGTCCTATACTACATGTGGAACGAGAAATTCCTATATTCTTGACTTTCCAAATATGTAAAGTGTATTGGTAAGTGTAATTATGTTATTCAGTTATTCAATTATTTACTTAATAGGTATTGCTGTGAGTTTTTTGCTAAGTTCATGCTAAAATTATTATAGGTATTTAGAAACATAAATACTTTCATCTATCTATACATTCATACCAATTTAGCTACTTCACTGTGCCTATTTTATCACATCTTCAATTTGGAAAAGTTTCTAATTATTATTGTAAATGAACAAATAAATAAGTATCACTTACTTTCAGTTTGGCTACATCTCTGTTGTTTTAGTTGTAAGTAGGACAAAATTATTCTATTAATGCATCTCTTCTAATCTCCCTTGCATTCCATTACAGTTTCTATAAAGTTTAAAAGAAATTGAATACTCATTGGCTCTACCAAATATATCTAATACCTTATTACTTTATTAAATTGCTACTGCTAAGAGCAAATGCTTTTGGGACATTTAGTCGTTTAATAAATTGTATATGAGCCAAACTTGGTAACAATGCTTCTGATACTTACCTAGTTTAGTCCAAAAATATCGGGCAAGCTATTTTTAGTTGATTGAATAAATTTCAGATGTAGCATTATGTAATAAGTGACCTACTAATTTATTTTTATCGAGTAGAACTGCAAAATATTTTTTCTGTAACACTTTTTATTAGTAGTAATCTTTGGAGCTATCACTTAGAATTGAATAGTTATTTTATAATTGAATAGATAATTCATTCAGAAAGATTAGCATCATACTGTAACCAATGCTGACTGTTTTATGTTTGAATGTGTTGTGTCGAACATAGTTTATTTGTCATTTATAATGTCTATTAACAATTCCTGTAGAATATTTGTAATAGGTAACTAATGTAGGTCACTTGTTGCTCCACATGCACATGAGAACTAACTACAATATAAAAATATGACCTTGATTAGTTGTGAGATACAAGTTCAGGTTTTCTGCTTCATTACAGTTGTTTTCTTTGACAAAGTGATATTATTATATTATTTATATTGAGAATATTTACAAAACTACCATCCATAAACTAAAGCAACTAAAAACCGAGGCACTCTTTAACAAAAAATGTCTTCAAGACACAGTGATCTAGTCTGACACAGTTAGTTGGCTTGCTGTTTAGACACTTCTAGCTTGAGAATAGCATGATGATGATTTTCTTGGCATAATAATTTATCTTTAATAAGCTTTATTAGATGCTGTTTGTCCAGGTTACAGAAGTTGCAGTGGTGGCATGTGGAAGAGATAGGGTAGCCTTATGAAATGCTTTGTTACATTGCTGTTATAATAATAGACAGTAGTTCACTAATGTATTAGTGAATTTTATTCTACCATTAAACATTAATAGTTATTGTTTTTGATATTTAAATTCAATTGTCAGTGCGGGAGTTGTCTGTTTGACTTAATGTAACACAATAAACAATCAGATGTTGTGAGCTTAGTATAATATGTACAATACAATACTTAGAAAAGGTATATTTATGATTGATTTATGTATATGGCAGCACATAAATCTACGATAGCGTGAAGTGTGTCTGCCTTGATAAGGGTGCAGTACGCCTTCCGGAGCGCGACCCGTGACGCTTTCGTTTATAATATATTTACTCTGTTCACTATCACTCACAAAGAGCCTACACATTGTTTAAATTTTATTTCTCCAATTATTAACAGTAATATATGTAACATTTGCAACTTTCCATAAAGTATTGTTTCTCAAAATATAACAAAATTTGGTTCTAGTAGTTGAGGAAATTGGGTAACTACCTTAAGAGTTCCGAATAAGAAGGATCATTATCCCCACCTTTTTTTTTGTAATATTCTTATATTTTTCTATTTTCTTGATTTTTTTTAATTTTAATTATTTGCATTGTGCATTTAACATACCAACAATTTTGTTGTACCACTTTAACGTAAACGACCTCTGTATATTTAAACGTAAATCTTCTCGTTACAAAGTTACTAAGATAAAGTTGTTTGTTAATTTATTATGTTCATTTAGCAGGTTAATGTTGTCATTAAGTAAATTTAACTAAAGAAATACCGTTTACACTAAATATTACCACATAACTTCATGAGCAATACATTACCAAAGCTACGTAATTGCTAGTACTTAGAACTTTCATTGTTGTTAGATTTTTTAAATACACGGTGGCGTCTCCATCCCGGTGCCAGAGCCACAGTTGCTTGGTCAAGCAATAAATGCGGTAGGTTCAGAGCATGTGACGCACTTATGGTAACTTCCGTCACGCCTGTACCTTATTTACTCTGTCGAACACCTTTGTTCATACTAGCATAACTGAACCCGAAAGAGCAACCGCTAATTGAATCCTAATTTTTATTTCATGCATGGTGTGACTCGCAATCGCTTATTTGCACCTTTTTAAGACACTATGATGATTAGTTTCGACTCTTTGACATCTTAGTTAACCACATGTACAGCAGTGAAGTACAGCAACCATACAAAGAACTTTAATTTTATTCTGTACGTTAACATGTGTATGTAAGTCACGGTAGTATATCTTAAATAAACTAAGGTTTCTGATTAGCAGTACATGTCTTTGTACTGGCTGTCACCTACCCGACGTGTAGTCGATCTTCGAAACTGTGTTTAAGTTGAAATATCGCCTATCCTTTATGTAGGTATAATGTATAAATATGAGTCCATTAAAAACAGGTCCTACTGACCTGGCAGTGCTTAGTAGTAATTGATAACTAATTAACAGTACGACAAGTATGATATTAGGACATACAACATTCTACACAAATATAAAATATATTTTAACCGCAGCCACGGTAATGTTATCTAACAGTATTCTGTTTTCACAGAGACGGTCGGAACGCGAGTCATACCTATGCGCCTCGAGTTCAGTATACACTTGGTACACATTTAGTCATATCATATATAGGCAGTAAACGTGCGTGCAAGTACTTAGTATGGCAAAGAGATATTATAGACTATATTGTGTTGTTTTTAGTTGCAAGAATTCTTTATAATATTTTTGAAACAGGCGAGTTTTCTCTATCGAAGCGTAAATATTTTTATTAACAAATTTATAAAGGAGTTATATTTTTTAATTGAGTCTTCTAATCAAAAAGTATAACATGTATTTTTATAGAACATCTTCTATTTCATTTATAACGGATTTCATTTTTGGAAATTGAAAATATGATAATATTTTTACAATCACAAACCTATAAGAAAAACTCAATTAGTAGATAGATAACACTAAAATACTGTAGATAAGCAGCCCTACCGCGTGTTTATGTACCGCACTGCTATAGATAATTATTTCAAGAATAGGCCCAAGTCACAACACAGAATAGATAATATTACCGTGCCGCAGCTTCATTAGCGTTCGTTATTAAAGAAAAGAAATAACGCTCAAGAATTATGTGAGAAAAAAACTATGGTAAATGTAACCTATTTTACTCTCCGGCCCATAAACTACTCCTATTAAGAATATTACCTACATCCGTTATTGCGTGAAATAACAAACCAGAGAACACACGTTGCGAGACATTGATTTTAGTAATAGATATTCTTATGAATAAGAATAGAATATGCATTAGATAATGTTTACATCTAGATGATAATTGCAATTTAATTTCCTTATTAGGCTATTTACGCTAGCTACATGCGCGGCAATAAATGGAAGTAAAATTAATTGTCAAAATTACAAATAGTAAATTCGTTGTATATTTATGGGGCTATTCTCTTTAGTGGATTTGTAATTAGGAGCAACTTTTTTTTATGACTTTAGGAATATACGTGGATTGGATACTTACTTTAATATATGCTCGAGATGCTTTAGAATAACAAACTTGATAAAGGAGTTAGTAAAAGTGTAACTAAATAGATATATACGAACACAAAAAGTAAGTGACAGTTCGTGAATACACAAATAAATCAAAATAATTTAAGTACTTTAAAGTAGTTAAAGAAAAATTTAGATTTTTCTCATTTACTTTGTGAACCTTACATAGTGATAAGTTAGACCTAGCTAACGACTTGAAAATTTAAACAAATCGACGTTGTGATTGAACAATACCCAGCAGCTCCTTTTGTAGGGCAACACCGCAATCTATGAGTATTACACTGCCAGCTTCACTGAGCCTGCTTAATACTATATGCAGAACTTCTAAGGACGTCTCTTCAGAAACATTTTTAAAATTGCTCAGCATTTATGTCTTGACCATATCAACCAGAATGGTTTTGAATTCTTCAGTGTTACATTACCGATGTTACAACACATTTGGGTTAAATTTTTCTCAAAAGTGTATTTTAACCTAAATTTCAGCCGAATCTTACAGGAAGTTAACACCAGTTAATATTTTTCGTTTAACGAAATGGATAATCATAACCATAATTTTGTGAAGCTGTGAAGAATAATGTGTGCCTGTTTAGCTGAAAAATAGTTTAGCAAAAGGCGAAAACGTACTTAATACATAATTTATGTTAGTGTAAGCGGGACACTAAATGATTGTCATACTTTTATTGCTGAAGCGCTACTGCGCTATGCGGGTGGGTGGTGGGCGGAGTCGCGCCCGTATTGTGAATGGGGCAAACCAAGCGTTTTCCATTCAGTGTATCCATTCAAGGAAACTCGTCGATCCGTTAATGAAAAACGCGTTCGTTTATCGTCTCCGTTATCGCCGTCTCCGCAGCGCTACCACGTGCTCACTGGCGCACCTCTTGCCAATATCATATTTTCATTCAATTACCCAGCACACTCGTCTATCAGATACGAATTATGACTGATAAGATAGCTTGTTCTCATGATACTGAATGGTTTTGCGTAGTACCTATAAAATAAGTCACTGCTATACGAATAATTTTCTGTTTGTGTAGTAATTTTTATCTCTATTTTAAAGATATAGGTATAGTATATTGACTTTTTCGTCATCTCCGGTCATTAAAATAATAAACCACACGTACATATCCAAATGAGAATACGAACTCGTTCAAATGTATGAAAGTAATCAATAAAACTTCTACACCCTATTCACATGCCTTTACTTATGTCTTCAAATAATAGGAAAATAACCAAATTAAATGTTTTCTGAAATTTACTTTTTTTAGATATTTTTGGTTTTTAAAGCCATTTTAGTTTGCATATGTAGTGGGTAGTATGTTAAACCGTATTCTACATATGGTAGAGGTGAAAGAGCTTGACTTAGTTCTATGAGAAATACTATAAGTACGTAAAAGAAAATATCATCATCATCATCATTTAGACAGGCTTCTCTTTAGACAGGAGGTTTTGGCCTACTATACCATGCTGCCCAAACGGGTTAGTATAAAGTTTTCAAGTATTCCTACTCTTCGCAGTGATGTTGTCCTGCGTAATTTGCTTCCTTAGTCAAGTATTACGACACCCATGGAATGAATAGAGATGGTGACACTCGGTATTCATAATCCGTTGCCACACGAAGAGAAGAAAAGAAAATATACCATTTCGGAAATATGAAACAATACTAACATTTAATGATGTTCGTAGTTATATATGTAGAGCAACGATTGGTAACAACCGAAAAAAATCAAGTCATAAAACTCACGGCCACTCCTTTTTAATAACAAACCTACAATAGCATGAAGATAGCCTGCCAAATTTAACTCTGACAAGGAATTAAAGAGTCTAAAAAAATCTTGCCTTGAAATTTTATAAATGCTAAGTACAGCTATGAACGTGTTACTAATGCAAACAATGTTACATCTCTGCCTAATAATCCCCTTAAGTGATAATATTAAAGTATAATGAAATTGATCGGTTCATTGCTGCAATGTTTCCCAGGCGCTCCCACAAGAGCCAATGTAAAATACTCTCGATTTCGAAACAATTACACTACGCATAGTAGCGTGTGGAAACATCTTAATGATCGCTATTGTGGCTGTGGCTTAATAGGTGGTGCGTATTTGTTTCCTCAGTAGATGATGGCACGATTCAAAGGATCCCGTTTCTCTCCCACGATCTAGTTTCTTGGCGTGTGTTACTGTCATGTCGGTGATGATGACGGTTGTTTTTGCATCAGCAATTATGTACAGTTTGTTGTGAGTTTCTCTCGCACTACAATTACGAATTTGTGAGAGTCGTAGGAAGGTCTTTCCTTTGTTTAACGTACCTTAACTATCGCAGCGTGCATCAATTTACAACAGTTACGTACACACGTATTAATTGGGCAATTTGGTTGAGAAAAAATAAGGTTTAACTAAAACACCATGACGAATCAATATCAGCGAGTTATCGTTGCGAGCGGTCATTGGATGTTATAAGTGTATTAGAAAATAATAATCCATACTAAATTGAGCCAGTGTCGGTCACGGCCATTAATCCCATTCATTTTGTTTCCTTAAACCAGGAAATTGTTTTCAAAATATAATTTCCTATTAATATTAATAAAGCTTACGTCAGTACTTTTAAGATATATATGTGTATATCATGATGCTTCGCTTGAGAACTCTGTAAGTTGTAAGTAATTACTTAAAAGGAAAATGGTATTATTAGAAGTCTTAGAAAAATTATAACTCACAGCTTACTTCAGCAATTTTATTTAGACTAGCGTTTAGTGTCAACTTGACACAACGTGACTTGAAATGTGCTTAATTCTATAGACTGTTTATTGCTTAATTCTCACATGATATTACGGTTCAAGGTTAAAACATATTCTATTAATAATAGAATAAAATTATGTTAAAACCTCATGGTAAATTACGAAAAAGCCGTTACCAGACTCCTTTCAAATACATAATATAGCCTAGGGTTTTCGATTTCGATTTTTATGACAGAAACATCACCCGACGTGATAAGTTTGACTAAACTAAAAAGTAGAACAGATACAAGACACTGTATGTCTGAGAAGATACATGCTGCTTAACAAATGTCGCCTAGTAGTGAGCGAATTGATAAGAAACAGTAGTAGGTATAGTCAATACATGAATTTTTATGATAAAATGTTGACACGGCTTTGTTATACTGGGCCAGTGTGTATTACAATACAAGTAATAGCATTTCGTCAGGTTCCATTCAAAGCACTCAATTGTTACCGTTTACGACTGAAGAAAACAGTGAGAATAACTTTAATAGAATGCAAATGAAAAAATGGAATCAAGTACATAAAACCTGTTAATTTCATTCTATGACAATGCAACAATTAAACGTGAACTTATTTTGCTAGAGCAAAATTCGATGTGGCGTGTGTGTATTAACAGATGAATGTCAGATAAATATAATATAACTAGTTACTTAACGTTTGTAATCAAATATAATAGCAGTTTTGACCATGACAGAATAAGTTAAGGAAAGCAGTGTTACAGCTTTATGAAAGACAAAATTAATACGAAATACCAAATATTTTAATGTTCATCGCCATCAAAAATGTATACAGTCTTAGGTCCGTATTTAAAACGTGCCTCTCTCGCGAATCTAATCCTAAAACTGTTTTCAAGTAGCGAATTTATCATTGAACCTCACCGAAAACAATATATGAGTATTATGATAGCTTATGATACCTTATTATAAACCATTTTTATATCGAAATCAGCAGAAATTGACAGATGTAACTTTGTTTACTTGAGACAAGCTGAAGTTAGTGCCAAGCGGTGATTTCTGAGGCGTTTTAGGGAAACATTTTGTATGATTATTTACGACGACTGCACGGACGGTGTAATGGTTTAAGTGGTCACCACTTTACTCTCTACTGCGCTTAATATTTTGGGTTCAAACCCCACATTGGACAACACTTTGTATGATCCACAAATTATTTTTCTGAGTCTGGGTGCTCTTTGTCTCCGTTTCTTGTAGGTTTGTAAAATTCCCCGCGACACAGGATATATTAATAATCTATAATAGTTTCTGAATAATTACGAAAGATTTACTTTAACTTACCACGGTAATATTATCTATATAGTATTATGACTCACGCATGCTTCAGAAATAATTACCTACAGCCGCGCGGTACATAAACACATGGTAGGGCTGTCCATCTACAGTTTTTTAATTTCAGCTACCTACTGTTGGAGTTTCTTCCTAATTTAGTGATAGTAAATATGTAGTTAATCAAATAAGTAGTGTTCAATTAAAATACATATGTGTTTTGTTAAGTAGGTTTATTAAAAAAATATAAGACCTTTACTAACACTTCACTGAAAAATATTTGGCGACGTACGAGAAACTTTATTGTTAAATTTAAAATAATATTATATTCAGCTAATTTAAAAATATTCTCTGGGTGCGTTATTGAAGAATTTAAGCAACTAAAACAGCAGAATATAGCTTATAATTTCTCTTTGCCATATTAAGTAATTACTTGTACTTATTTCAATTAAATATTCGCAAATCGCATGCTTACTGCTTAGAAAACTATGACACCGTTCATTATTCACTGCGGCACATTCGCTATGAAATGTGTACCGAGTGTATGCCGAACTCGAGGTGCGTAGGTATGACTCGCGTTCCAACCGTTTCTATGAAGATAGAATACTGTTAGATAATATTACCATGACCTTGCTTTATCTACGAAAGAATAAGTAAAGATACCTATTTCGATTCACCTTAATTAACCTTAATTAATATTCAATTCACTTACATACACATTCGGCTATTTGTTTAAATTAAGATGACCATAACCTTTTGGTTTTTGACAAAAGTGATACATTATCATAATATAAAAATAGAAACATAGTTTGACAATTCAACATGACACGTGTTGATAATCATTTGAACATTTCGAAGCTGATATGGTAGCTAGTCATTTTTATTTTAATATCTAGTCAATAGTGTACTGTATATAAATTATAGAAATTATGTAAAATATTTATTTTCTAATATAATTTGTTGCGTGATACGCACAGATTGTAAGTTGAAATCGAGTCTTGATACGAGTGTCAACTAAGTAAATATTAAAACGCATAATAGGAGTGACGCTTAAGGTTTGACGTGAACTCAAAAATAATTTCAGGTAATCAGAATTCAACGGATACTTGATACTTTTTTGGTGACTAGCAGTCTAATGGAATGGTAGTTCCTGAAATAAGAATTCTTCAAAAATATTCATTACAACAATGTTATAAAAAAAGATATACTGCAGCAGTTAAAGCAAATTATCTAATTACGACTATCCGTGTATCGTTCTGACAGTTACTGAAAACAATTTTACGTAACACTAAGATAATCTATAACACAAGCTTTTGGTCGACATTCTGATATACAAGCTATATTACTGTAAAGTTCTATCGAAATCCCTACAGTACTTTTGAAGTGAAAGAGCAACAAACGTCTATACATCCTTACAAACTTTCGCACTTATATTTAAAATTAAAAACAATATATAAATTTTATCGATAAAGAGTCTAGGTGTATTATTCGCTATCTATCAGAAACCGCAAGTGTTTTTAATAAAGTCTACTGACAGATTTTATAATATGCAATCGAGTGAAAAAAAAAAGGTTTTTCGCCCGATTGCATATAGCGCCAATCATCGGCATTTGAAAAATTTGGAGTGATATAAATACAATTTACTTTTTACGTTATCTATAACTTTAAACATAAAAATCGACGAAGTGAAAAAAAGACAAACACTCAAACAAATAAACACACTTTCACATTTATAATATTAGTAAGGATTGAACCGTTAATATTAATATGATAATATTGGAGAGTCTTAGACTGATATTCGTATTCAGGGTATAAAAAAGTAGAGAAAAAGAAGTTTTATCAGTACAAACGGAAGTGGTACCGATCGATTCCCGGGATTAGCGATGCGTGACAAGTAATATCATAATTGTTACATTTATATAAACCACTTGTCGAACAATATGAGAAACAACTTAGTTACGGAGTCGGTTTTTCTTTACTTTAAATAAATAAATAAATATCGCAAAAAATGTATAATCTACATTTTACCAGCATTAACTACTGCAATTTATGTGTTAAAGGCATGGATATTATATTCCACTTACTTTAAGAACACTATAAATTGTCTTACTCCAAAGTACTTGCAACATAGAAATACTTGATAATTAAATGCCTTACAAAATAAAATCTAGTATTTAGTTGAACATAAAAAGGTCGAACAGCTTCCATTTGCAGACAGTAGTTTCTTATGGGCCTGTGCCGATGGTCACCTCACCTTGTCTCACCATAAATAGCGATAACTGATGAGGTCGCGCCACGTTGCGCAACCACTGATGGTCTTACCTTTTTAGTGTATCGTTATTTCAGTCTTTATTCCCAAAAGTAATGAACTAACGAGTACCCTACCTTTATAATTGAATTTTGAAATTATTGAAATAGCGTATATATTGACTGCATTGGGTATGCGCCGGAATTGTCTAGCATCGTTCAACCTGTTTCAATACATGCATTGTCAATTCGTGGACGAGGAAGACCCCATTTCCGTTGATACCCCTGCAGTAGAGGATGAAGGCGTCGACTTGAAGTTGTCGATAAAACATAGTTGATTAATATAAAAATAAATTATGTGAAAAAAAATATTATTACGTTAGCAAGTCATTACTGCCCTGTTCACAAACAAAATACAGAAAGAAAGAAGATATTTTGTAAGATGACATTTTATTTTGTCTCTAGTCACGTCGATACGTAAATTAATATATAAACATATATAGGCAATGATATTACTGAAAGAAATCTAGATATAATTTTGCACTTATCAATAATCGATAGTCAATTTCTAGCGTTGTGTCGTTACGAAAGAAGTCTTTTTCAGCGTTACATCGATGTAACTATGTGCAATGCATAGTTCATACTTCTGAATTGGAATCTAATATATCCAATATAAACTAAAAATGCGAATTTTATATAAATTAAAATATATTTTCACTTCACATCTAACGCTAAACGATGCTAGTGCTAGACCTTTTAACTTTCAGTGCGATTTGTAACATTATTTTTATACGCAATTTTTTGGACCTGTTTAGCTCCTGTATTTAAGATATAAACTTTGGTAAATAAATAGATGCGTGCGTTGAATCTTTTAAGAACTCTTTCTGTTTTACTAGTATGTGTGAAACGCTCTCAACAATCTTAATTGGCTTTAATTGTGAAAAAAGTGTGTAGTGGGATAAGTCCACGTATATCCGGTGTAGGAAAGTATTACGACATGGTCTTATTTAGAATTTTGTATTGTTTTATTTCCATTAAACATTGAATTTTTAAGTAATGTGTTCTAATGGTTACTAGTGAACAGTAAAGTTCAACAGTCACTCCAAGTAATGACTGTTTAACGCCGTTTACAAAGAGAAAGGTACTTGACCATCCAAAACAGTTGCAGGTAGCTGACGTTCAATTAAAATGAACCGCTCAAGGTCTGACTTTGTAAACAGTGCGAAATAAGCAAATGAGTAAATAACGAACCACGAGCATATCTCAATAGTGCTGAGTAGGTACATTTAAATGTCACGTGCAACTGATGTCAAGGAATTAAATAAAGATAAGACGCCAATGAATTCTTGGTAAGACAAATAAGTAGAGTTTCGTTTGTGACGGGCGTGACGACATTTGGCCGAAAAGGAGAACTGATCAATGCGATACCCTATGTCACCGGAGATGTCTCATTAGACGCTCTTGATATGACTTCCTAATGTATTTAATGTTATGTCATGCTACGCACGTACGAAGGATGAATGAAAATCAATTGTCTGATGATTGTTTAAAAAGAAGAGTCATAATCAGAACTCTCGTTAAAACAATGTTAGTAATAGGTTTTTGAGAACGTTACAAGTAGTGGTGATAGTACAAAATGAAAAGGATCCTAACCTACTCTACCCCTCTAACATATTTTTGTTATGTCTGACACCCGTGAACGTAACTATTTATGAGAGTTCTTTTTGTTAACGTTTGCTATTCTCTAAAAGACACTGTACAACACATCGATCTAATCTATAATTATTCTATATTATTGTTTTTCCGGTTATCAGTATAAGTGATTATCTCAATTTGTTTTAGGTGAAGCGAAAAACTTACCAGGACGCAGTCATGGGGCGCCGTGTCACCGTGACATATACTGCGTGCTCTCACTTGATCAGGAAGAAATATTTCGCACATCCACCATGGAGAGAACTCTCAAGTAAGTGTAGCAAACCGGTTATAAATCGCTTTGCCAAGTGTACAACCAAAACAAATAAATCATAAGTAACAAACTATTGTGTTTGTAACAAGTGTTGTGGCGTAGGTTTGTAATCTATAGAACACACAATCATTCATTTGTATATAAAACTAAAAAACCCAAATTTTATTTATAAAATTAAACTTTTAGGCATTTCTATTCATAATAAACAACATACTTATGTAACAAAAATTCTACATCGTCTAGGTCGTAATCTATATCTACTGTTTTTGATGTGAATGTGATGTGCTATGCAAGGAGTTTATCAAAGAAACAGTTTACTTTCTAATTAGTAACATACATTTAAACAAAAGAATTTAGTATATGATGATAGTATATGGGTTGACTTTATTCCAAAAGGTGATAATCCGCTAAACGTAGCAAACTAGACATAAGTATAATGATAAGGCAGGTTATGTTAGTTTTCAGTTCAAACTTAATACCTTTTGAAAGTATTTTATATTTAAATATACAAAAAAAGACAGGTTATTGTTCAGGGTAACAAAATTCTTATTCGAAAGCTAATAGAGTAGGTACGTAGTAGAAGGCATTATTTTGCAATTAAAAAAAGGAATTTCGGAAATTAATTATGTACTGAATGCGATAAAATTAAAATTAACTTAGATAGTCCAATAAATTAATTGAATCTACTATTTACTGCATTGTAAACAGCAAACGTGTTATGTTGTAGTTCGTTCGTAACAATTTTATTTTATTGGTAATTTGCAATGATCGTTAGCGTTACTATTTAAAATTTCCTGTCGAATCCTTCACGGCTTGTAATATAATGACTACGTTATGCTCCAGAATTGACACAATAATAACGGATCCTTTGTCCGGTGTCCGGCCCCGCTTCCGCTCTTATCGGCTGGGAACCATATATTGACATTAGGGAGAGCAAACGCTTTAATGGGTCAAGGTTTCCGTACGGTACGTACATTTATGTATGGCTATTTAAAATGGTTGATACGCCTAATTGACGGTAATTAACAACAACCCGTGCAACAATGTTTTAGTCTTTACTACCTAGTATACTTAAAATTGTAATATACCATAAGTATAATAAGTACATATAACTATGTATTTAAAATTGCGTTAAAGTTTAGCACTTCTAAATTGCAAATATAATTATACTGTCTTCATTCTTTTGTACTTTAATTCGTTAATTAAATACCTCCACCGATACCTTTTACTCGATTGGCCGGGTCAACATATTCCTACATAATAATATAGCGAGCATTTTTATATATTCATTAAAATATTCCCTTCTCGTAACGAGAGATTTAGCTGCTACCAATCTGCATAAGTATCTTAAATAACTACTAATAATTTCGGCCTCTTCTCTTTCTTAACCCTTTCTCTATTTTTAGCCCTTGGTCTATTAATAAATTATAAAAAGAACTCACTACAAAATATAGGATTGAAAATGAGACAGATTTAAAATATCTATTTAAGTATGTGCACAATGTTCCTCTACGCAGCATGCACTACTAGAATTGCGTTTCGTTGCGTGTGACTTTCTTTGAAACGTTTAATGTGTCGTCACGATGCACAGTACACTCCTAATCTCTTCTACTTATATATGTATTACTTCCGGCGCTTTCACGAGCATGTGTCACCGTGTAACATCAGTGCTATTGACCGTCACTAGAACGAAATAAACTATTACAGATCTGTGATCTATGTTGCAGCTACTTAATATTTTATATTTAATAGATATTAGAAGTTATTGTCATTGACTAGCATAATTTGAACTGATATTGTGTATAGACTTTACGTGCCTTGAGAAGTTAATATAGTATTCGACGTTTGTAATGTTTTAAAGCCTATATAAAACATAGATATCTTAACATAAAATGTATCACTAAAACTTGTCAAGGGAGGTATAAAAATATTTAGAACCAATCGTTTTACATTCATAGGGCAAAATGGCTCTTAACGCTTATGTCAATAATTCAAATTAAACTAATAAATTCGGCATGTAACCCTAACCATCGATGCGTTAACAATGTTCCATAGTGTATATATTTAAACTCATTTTGTAGATGGCAGGTGCTTTGTCACTTGCTTCGCATTCCCAACGATTTGTCATCAATTAAACATTAGTCATAATTAATTCGTCGTTGCGGTGGCTTTGTATAGTAGAATATAATTTGGGGGAGGCGCTATTGTGCGGTTATAAGGGAGGGCGGCCTGCGGCGCGCCACGTCCCGGATGCATTTCCGGTGCGCGTGCGCCGGTGCGGAACGCCCGTCCGCTTCACCCCCCTTGCTATTCAATTTTTAGTGAGAATAAAAAGACTGTTAGACTGTACCAATGAATTAAATTACAGTATAATCTTCTTAACTTCCTTTTCGTAATAACGTGGTGCATTGAGAGCAGAAGCTAGCTGTTTACAGTAATAAAAATGAATATAGGTTGTAATAAAAAGTATGACTTCATAAGTATATATCTCTACATGTTTTTATGTCATAACTAGCGACCTGCTCCGGCTTCGCAAGAGTGTAATCTACAATGTTGGCCACTCCACCCATACATTTTAATTCTCTATTATCTTCTAAGATATGCGTTTTAATAATGTGCTGGGACTTGCAATTTTGGTCTACATTAAGTACACAACATATTTATTGTATTTAATTAGATAACGATTAATATTCTATTGTTCCAAATTACTTTGAAAGTATAACCCACCAACAAATTAAATCTTGAAACGTAAAAATGGTTACTGTGGTTTATACGTATGATATACATAATACGAGGGTAAGTTTTTAAGTTCGCGGAATGACAGTGAAAAAGGCGGGTAAACGCGCTCTTTTGATGCCTACCGTATTCAGTGACTCATAATTAGTCTGCATAGTAAAATTTGTTGTGATTGGATCATTAGTTATTAAACTATCGTTGACCAAGTATTTTAATCGGGAACGAAGTGAAAAAAATGGAGAAAATTGAATTCCGTGCTGTGATAAAGTTCCTTACTAAGCAAGGAAAGTCTGTTCAAACCATACTCAATGAGATGTCATCGGTTTACGGGGATTCTTGCCCAGGAAAAACAATGGTCTACAAGTGGCATAGTTTATTTAAACAAGGCAGGGAATCACTTGAAGACGACCCGAGGCCGGGGCGCTCCGTTGAGGTGACTACGCCAGAAGTTATTGCAAAAGTAGAAAAAATTGTATTGGAAGATGCTCGACTAAAAAAGAAACAACTCGCAGAAATGGTTGGAGTATCGGATACAACAATTTTTAAAATTTTACACGATCATCTTGGCATGACTAAGGTTAGCGCACGGTGGGTGCCGAGAATGCTCACGCCATTGCAAAAACGACAGCGCGTGGAATGTTCACGTGCGTTTTTGGACCTCTGCAATGAAGACAAGGATGGCGTATTGAATCAAATTGTTACTGGGGATGAAACTTGGGTTCATCATTATGAACCCGAGTCCAAACAAGACTCCATGCAGTGGCACAAAAAGGGCACAGCACCACCCAAGAAATTTAAGGTTTCACAGTCGGCTGGGAAACTCATGGCAACGATTTTTTGGGACTCAGAAGGAATATTATTGATAGATTATAAAGATAAAGGCATTTCTATAACGGGGGAATACTACGCTTCAATC
Source organism: Hypercompe scribonia (assembly GCA_949316085.1). Classification (NCBI taxonomy): domain Eukaryota; kingdom Metazoa; phylum Arthropoda; class Insecta; order Lepidoptera; family Erebidae; genus Hypercompe; species Hypercompe scribonia. Next base: position 9,896,225 of record OX438969.1, on the reverse strand, counting down.
TTAGAACAGTTAAAAGAAGCCATCAAAGAAAAAAGACGGGGAAAATTAACGAAAGGTGTCCTGCTATTGCATGACAATGCTCCCGTTTACAAGAGCCGAGTCGCACTGGCTGCCCTGCATAAGGTGGGCTTCGATATTTTGAATCACCCACCCTACAGTCCAGATTTGGCTCCGAGTGATTATTATCTCTTTCCAAAAATGAAAAAAGAATTATGTGGTAAGAAATTTTCAACTGATGAGGAGGTTAAGGAGGCGGTTTCGGCGTATTTTTCAGACAAAGATAAAACTTTTTTTTACGAGGGAATAAAAAAACTAATTGAAAGATCTGAAAAATGTATTCGTGTTGCAGGGGAATATATAGAAAAAGAAAAATAATTTTGTGTTTTTATTATTACTCAATACCCTCCATTCCGCGAACTTAAAAACGCCCCCTCGTATATACACCATCACGACTTTTTAAAAGACATTTTTATGGTATACGATTTCGTAGCAAGCATGTATGCTGTCGCTTTAGGTTGGTCTTCTGTGAGAGAGTAGTACTGCCCCGGTCGAGTCGCCCCCTTTCGTGCTAAAATCAGCGTAGGTCTACTACCTTTGTTTTTAAGAACATTGACTATTTTATATGTTCTATTTATATAACCCAATGTATTATATATAGAAACCTCCCTTGAAGCGTAACCTAAATGATGGTGAAACCCGTATTTAAATCAGTTGGATACTTCGGAAGATCTTAGCGCATAAGAAAAAAGGAACTTCATTTTATATACGACTGTTTTTGAAGATACTTCAAACTATATGTCGTACGTTTGAATCTTTATCGATGCTTAATGGTAGTCTGTTATGCTTGTTAATGAACGGAAGCGATAATGATTTTGTGACCTAAGAGGTGAGGACACAGCGGATATCGAAGGAAATGTCACGTCACTCGTTGAGTTAATTTAATGGGTTCTTTGTCTCGCGATACCTTATCAGTGCACTTACTATGCCTCTGCCTCTGTCTAAACTATCTGTGCTTCACTACTATGTACCACTGATAATATACATATTAATTATATGCCAGTTTTGTAATTTTTTTCGTTATCATGTTTAAAAGTAACACACAAATGTAGCAGTCTGTAAGTTTTAAAGGTTTGTTATAGTGCAATTAGCATAACAATAAGAAAAAACTGCTAATAAGTATTGATACACCTATCATTCGTCGCCACCTCGTGCTCACTGATGTACTTGATAATATAAAGACAACTTTATATTACGTAGTTTATTATAAACAATTATTATATTAAAACTCATTTACTTAATCGATTAGTAATAATGCAGTAAAGTTTATCTGCTACTTACTCACAAGTCCATTGTAAGTGCCATCAATACGTGCCAGTTGACTCATACACTATGATTGTATATATCTCAATCTGTAAACATTTAGAAATAGTTAACAATGGTTCATAAAGTAAATTTCACTATTATTTAATTTAATTATACAACAATTAGATGATTGATTAAATATTATACAAACTGATAATATGTTTTCATTGGCAATACTTGTCATAAAATTGAAGTATTATCAAACATAGTTATTAGTTAGCAAGAAAAATATAACAGAAGCAAATTTTTTTGAAGATATCCTCATAAAAAAAGTTAGTAGATCTCCAACATTAAACGGAAGCTTTTAAGTGAAGTGATAAATTGGTCCCGGAACCGCGTAACATGTAAACTGATCATCGCCTTCGTCTGAGCGGTCCACGGCCGGAGCGTCGGTAGTCTGAAGTGCATTGCTCTGGTTTTTTAAACCGTGGGCTATTTTGTGTTCTACGCCAGTTACGACTCATGCCCACACGCAGAAAGGTGAATATTTAACCTATTTCGCGAATACTTTGTACCTTAAAGATTAAATTGTTTTTTTATGAGTAATAATTAGTCATTTTTATTTAACTTTTATTGTTCTTCAACATTCGTTATATAAAAGGCTATAGTTTTGTTTGTGCAATGATTTAAATTCAAAATATACTTTTTTAATGCAAAATGCATTTACAAGGTAGTTATTTTAATATATATATATATACTTAACACCACTTGATGTTTTTTATTTGACACATACCTAATGTCTTAAGCTAATGTTCAATCAAATTTCCATTGAGTCTGACAGATAAATAAAAAGCCCCAACCATATAAAAGACAAATCATGTAATGTTAAGTATATTACTAGTTTATCTATGGGACAGTGAATTTTAGTAGGACTGATTTCTGTTTATATAACATATTACAGTAAACGACAATATATCCTACATCCGACACAAGGGGACAATGATACATTGATACATACCATTAACAGAGAGTATTAAACAAGTGGGCACGGTTACTGAATTCAACGTATTGAAATTGAAGGCGCGAACTATGCAATAGCGAGTAAGCTTATGCCGCCCCCGCTCAGCTGGTGGCGGTTCCGCCTCCGGTTTATAAATATCGAACCGGCGCCGGATGCGCGAGGCTGCCGCCGACTCACCGAGTCACACCGCAGCTCCTCATACGCATAGCTACGTGGTAATACACTCAAGCGAGTCAATAAACCCCTTTATTGAGTTATTATCGTGTTTTACAAATAGCTACACGTAATGCATTCAGATAACTACGGTTGCTCTTTACGCTCTAGTGACAGCAGATACATGGACCTAAAAGTCGTGTAAATATAAATATTTTTTCTCGAATTTAAAAAGGTGCCACATAAATTAATTCATTAATTTATTTAATTAAAGTAAAAATTTCCTATTTTCGAAATTTTACTAACAGTTTTACTATTTTTATTTAAAACTATTTGAAGTCCAATATGATTTTGAAACAATAATAGTATATTTTGAAACAACGGTAATATTACAGTAGTTCGTATTAATTATTTACTGCAAATTGTTAACCATTATTAATAACTTACAAAACAGAAACAAATTAGTAGTAAAATGGCTGGTGCTCATTAATTAATATGAGGATAAAGTAGTGCCAGTAGATAGTTATGTTTTTAATGGGCTTATTCTTATTGTAATTGAGCGAGGTTGCGTATCTAGAAGACTTAAATACGCCGGAGGAAGGGGCAACTTTCACCTTTGATAAGGCAGTCCCACGCATATGTAGGTGGTAGGCATGCAAAGTTTTACATTACACTATAAAACTTGTGTACTAGAATCGTTCAACGATAACTTTTATTATATTTACAATTAGTAGAGATAAACTGCTCTCAAATTACATGTATGTTACATAAATTTGTACATAAAAATAATCTAGACCAATCTCTATTAGAACTTGTCGTCGAATGTCGATGCTCTTTTAGATATTTGAACCCACTAACATAAATATTTTTATAATAATCTTCCACGAAATTGACGTTCATAATGTCTTTCTGTGGTCTCTGTTTATCTGTATCCTTTAGTGTTATGCGAATAGAATTTTATATTAAGTTCTACCATATAGATTTAGACAGAATGACGAGATAGCCAGAGCTGTATGCATTTGTTGCCCAAGTATTTATCACTCATTTTATGTGCTTTCTTTTACATAAAATGAGTGATAAAACATAAATCGGCATGCTGCCATGTATTATATGATACTGTATAGACAGAGTTTTTTATCTAATTTATCATTTCTTATATGGTTATGGTAAACAAATGGTTCCTGTAAACTGTAGCGAATTACAAAGGCAGTGTCATTAGTTTATTGACGATCCACACGGCTGTTTTTTTTTTATGTCCTTTACCTCAAAACGAGAGGTTTCAAAGATAATTTTCCAAATCGGTTAATAAACGACATATAGTCTCTTTCAAATTTGAAGAAAAAGATACAAGAAATAATGTTTATTAGGTACAATTCAACACTATTGCATGGATTGCAGTAGATTATGCTTTTTTTAAAAACTTTTATTAGCATCACCTGGTTTTTTGTTTGTAACCGACTCCTTGAAATCAATTTTGATGTACTTTGAACGGTCAGATTTCACTTAAACTTTATAAACTTATCAAGAACCGATCACAATACGTAGTCGAAACTAAAAATAAACATAATTTAATAAACGTGCTTTAATGATAAATCGAACTAAAAGTTGAAAATTCACTCTTAATATAGGAATAAAATAATGAACAAAAAATATTAAAAAAAACATTGTGAAAACAGCCTGGGGTACTTTGTGCCATATCTTTAATACTATTTTGGCTGTACCGTACCGAGCAAATGTCCGCCTGAGCTGATTTATTGAGCACCCCACACTTTTTTCGCAATAATATATTACTAAACTTTTTGTTTACATTAATCTTATATTGAGAATAATATTTAAATTTTTAAGTGGACTTACCATTAAATCGTTGTTAATTGTATGTACCGAATGTAACCGAGATATTCTGCTGAACGTAAATACAATACGAAACAATTGTTCAGCAATGCTTATTAGAGTGTGCAGTTAGAATAAAACATAATAGCATGTTAGTCACATATATTTATCACAAATATTTCGAAAATATAATATATGTATTTGAGATATCTAACCCTGAGTAATACTTATTGTTATTCCTAGTACTAACTGAATAAGGAACTAATAAATAGTAGTTATATCACTGTTGGTAAAACTTACATTAATTAAAATAAAGATAATTTATTACTTTATTATTCGATTTTATGGTTATTAGAATTTACACAACAGTGTGAATATATAACAAAAAAAATGTTGTTACATACTTATATGTTATACATATGTGCTACTGTCGTAAAAAACATTTAAGTCCAAGAGCACTATCCTATTCTTAGACTACTTATCGCCGCGCTCGTTATTCTATCACATTACAGGATACTGCTTTTCTCAGAATACACACAATTGTTTTTCTATCCTATTGCATGTAGACACCTATAAAGTTCTACAACCGATTTCACAGATCCGATACAATTAACTAATTTATTTTATTGCTACCGCTAAACTATAATTGAGTTCTCAGTAAAACTCATGCGGAATATATTCTGGTTAACGCACTATAAAATTTAACTATACTGCATTCACGTATTCATATCATGTTAATACACTGTAGGTGGAAAGTTGATCATCGTGTAAGACAGTCACCCCACGCGGCCCTAATATTGGATTTTGGCAATAAAATTATTTGCGACTGGCGGAAACCTGATAACATTTGTGCAGTGTGAATAAAATATTAAGTGTATATTGATAAATTTGACGCCTGACACCAATAATGACTTGTAAGCAAGATTATCCTACAATTATCATTACAAAAAACCTCAAATTAAAAATATTTGAAAAAAAAAACCAGATTACTAACTTCATGAGCCTTGAAATTATGATCACCAATAGCAGTTTGGAATATAAAATAATAATAAGTCTGTCAGCGTGTTGTGTTCATAATAAGTGAAGAGTTCTGGGGTATAATATTACTATTACCACATCAGGGTCATTCACAACGGATGCGATACAATTTCACACCACTGCAACGTAAACAAAGTAAAGTAAAGGTGCAGATAATCCGTGAAATTTGTACCTTATTTGCAAAGCTTAAATTAACTTATACACTTGTTACATTATATTTGTACTAAAACTAATCAACTTTTTAGCGTGCTTTAAAGATGGAAAAAGGCTTATAGAGCAAGAGCCCGTGAGTGCCAGACCTTCATCATTTTATAAAAGCTGAAAGTTCTTCCATGTGTGTCCCTAGTACAGGTAAGAATGATCCCCAAACATGAAGCTGAGGCAGCGGTGGCTTTGGCAGATAACAGGCAACAAAGGTGTGTAAAATTCCATCTCAAATTCGTCATGATATAAAACTTGATTTTTTTATATTTGATTCATAATAATATCAAAACTCGCGTTGCTCATTGCCAGACAGTTAGTATGGTTCCAACCCTCTGCCGGACACCCCTAAACTATTATAATTTATAATTATACTTACGTTATATATATATATATATAAACCTAAGTTTTATATATAATTTTTTGGGAGCCTATTAAACCATGTTTACATAGTAGCCGGACAGTTTCGAAGGTTCTATCATCTTGCCAGACGCATTCAAAGTGAGCAGTAATCGGGAGAGCAAGGAGCGAATACAGTAACTAAACGTTATATTATAAAACCTAAGTTTTATATATAATTTTTTGGGAGCCTATTCAACTATGTTTACATAGTAGCCGGACAGTTTCGAAGGTTCTATCATCTTGCCAGACGCATTCAAAGTGAGCAGTAATCGGGAGAGCAAGGAGCGAATACAGTAACTAAACGTTATATTATAAAACCTAAATTTTATATATAATTTTTTGGGAGCCTAGTAAACTATGTTTATATAGTAGCCGGACAGTTTCGAAGGTTCTATCATCTTCCGATTACTGCTCACATTGAATGCGTCTGGCAAGATGATAGAACCTTCGAAACTGTCCGGCTACTATGTAAACATAGTTGAATAGGCTCCCAAAAAATTATATATAAAACTTAGGTTTTATAATATAACGTTTAGTTACTGTATTCGCTCCTTGCTCTCCCGATTACTGCTCACTTTGAATGCGTCTGGCAAGATGATAGAACCTTCGAAACTGTCCGGCTACTATATAAACATAGTTTAATAGGCTCCCAAAAATTATATATAAAACTTAGGTTTATATATATATATATATAACGTAAGTATAATTATAAATTATAATAGTTTAGGGGTGTCCGGCAGAGGGTTGGAACCATACTAACTGTCTGGCAATGAGCAACGCGAGTTTTGATATTATTATGAATCAAATATAAAAAAATCAAGTTTTATATCATGACGAATTTGAGATGGAATTTTACACACCTTTGTTGCCTGTTATCTGCCAAAGCCACCGCTGCCTCAGCTTCATGTTTGGGGATCATTCTTACCTGTACTAGGGACACATGGAAGAACTTTCAGCTTTTATAAAATGACGAAGGTCTGGCACTCACGGGCTCTTGGACTATTAGGTACTTAGTAATTACTTTTAGTTTTTTTTTAATTGTTTTATTCAGCATGTTAGTTGCCGACTAAAGAACCCCTCTAAGAAGTACGACGATCTCTTTTTTACATAGCATGACTGTTTCAATTTTTCGTTTATGTACATAAAATAATTAATTATTCATTTTATTCACGTTACTTTATTAGGGTGCGTGTTTACTGTTGCATAACTTTTTTTGAACAAATATAAGTCAATTTGTAGAACCATTCCTTTTTCTTTGTTATAGCCCATTCTTTGGCGAGGAGTTCCAGTTCGAGGTTCCTAGACGATTCCGATACCTCTCTATATACGTGTTCGACCGAGATAAGCACCTCAAACAAGATAAAGTTCTTGGTAAAGTGGCTATCAAACGGGAAGATCTGCACCGATATAATAACAAAGACCATTGGTTCGCATTACGACCTGTCGATGCAGATTCAGAAGTGCAAGGGAAGGCATATATTGAACTCACGCTTGAAGACTCCAGGAAACGATTACGAATGGAACCGAAACCACCAGACCCTGACCCTGTAGCCGATACCTGTTCAACAAAAAGTAAAGGGAACAACTTAGTTAGGTTATCTGAATATTGCAAAGAAAATATGAGATTTGGATCTTGCTCGAGTTCCACAAGTAAGAAAATTTTAAGTGCAGTAGCCACCGAACCTTCTTTGTCGCTATCGCGATCAGAGAGTTTAAAAGATAGAGCGCAGTGGGCAACACGGACTAAGCCTCCAATGCACGCGATGCCCGAGTCCGATGCGTCTCCCACTCCCACGGCTGCTGACTACTGGTCAGACCCTGAGAGACATTGCGCAGCGCGCGTTGGACACGATACTTTACGCCTTCGAGTGCTAGAGTGTTCCGAACTTACAACAAAAAATGGACAGTGTGACCCTTTTGCTCTCGTGACGTTGTTATATTCAAACGGACGAAGAGTTGAAAAACGCACGAAGCCTAAAAAGAAGACTGTTAATCCGCAATTTGATGAAATTTTTTGCTTTGATCTCGTTATGGAAGCAGACCCGAAGGATAAGGACGGCTCACAATCGGTAAACTATTTTTGAATATATTACTCAATTAATGCTGTTAATAATTCCTGGATCGATTTATGATTTGATTGTTTATTCAGGCAGGTGTGGCGTGTGAAGCCAGAGTGTCGGTGTGGCACGACGCTACGACGCCGATTTTCCTTGGTGAGGTGCGATTACAGCTTCGACAGCCTTCACCAACACCTCTCCGTGCTTGGTAAGCAAAACAGTTGAAAAAAATAATCTCAACATGAATACACACATACATTAATATAAGAAAAAGTAATAAAATTAGGATCGAACTCGCTTGCAATGTAAATGTAAAATATAGATGGCAATAGTTTACTTTCTTTTCACGTTGGCATTATTTCATTTAACCCTATTTGTAACTGAGTCAACGAAGTATATGAAAGAGCAAAGAATTTCGCATGTTAAATTACTCATATTTGTATACAATACTAAGAATAGTTAAAACACTGTTAATAGTAGTGCTAGAATTGTTTCTTTTTGTGGGCTCGCAAATTCTACTAAAGATGACATAGTTAACCGCAACATTATTCACTTTGAATATTTCAACATCTGATCGCGTGATGATTAACAGTTGCAAAGATATAAGGAAAAATGTGGAATAAGTTATGTTTAAAAGGAATTTAAACTTTAAGGACTGGAAACATTGTTACTTATCACGGGATTTACCAATAAAACGGACCCATGTCACAAGTTTGGCTTATGCTTATTATTATTGTTTATTTGGCTTATGTAGAGATGTGTAAATAAACCAAATTATTATTAATTAAAAAAACTCAGCATAATTTTCACAATATTTGAACTTAAAACAAAAATGAAATACAATGGCTGTGTCATTGGCAGGTTCTTTCTGACGTCGCGAGCTGGAGGCGCGTTGTCACGCGGTGCCACGCCGCCAGGCACGCGACTTTCGGCCGCTGGAAGCGCTACGCTCGGATCTCTGCGACTACTGCTCCAGTATACAGTCGACCACGTCTTCCCAATACAGCATTATCAGAGATTAGAAGAGCTTTTTCTTAGAAGTGTTCGTCAAAAAGTAATAATGCTTACTTTACTTTTTCTTATTACTTAATCTTTAAAAAAAAAACCACACATGATCCTAGTAACCTTAAGTTTATACAAAAAACAAACGTCATAAAGTCTGCTATTTTAATTGTAGTCAAAGGCTTAAGTGAAGTATTCTTATCTTTGTGTAATGTCACTCAAACTTCTTTTTTTCAGCCAATCACAGCATCAGCAGTGTATATATTAGGCGAAATAGTACCGAGTAAGACGGATGCAGCACAACCCCTCGTGAGGCTATTCACACATCATGATCTCATCGTGCCCATCGTCAAAGAGCTTGCCGATGCAGAGATTTCTGCTCTCACGTAAGCTTTTACTCAACTTATATTTCAGTACCTTTATACAACTTTTCATGGTTAAAGTACACTCTTAAAATATTGAATATTATAGTCGGTCAATTGTGCATGCGTAACAAGTGAGTGTAATAATATAATATATTGCAGTGACGCGACGACAATATTTCGAGGCAACACTCTAGTGTCTAAGATGATGGACGAGGCCATGCGGCTGAGTGGAGCGTCGTACCTCCGCGCCGTGCTCCGGCCCACGCTGGCGGCCGTGCTGGCCGAGCGCAAGCCCTGCGAGATAGACCCCGCCAGGGTCAAACCCTCCGCCGCCATCGCCTCCAACCTCGCTAATCTCAAAGACTACGTCGAACGGGTACGTGTTGAGTCTGATATATTCATTGCCAGTATCTTTATTAAATTATTTTACTTGTATTTATCCTCTTGTTCCAAAAATAGTAATCGTTCGGTTTATCATCGACCGATGAGTATTTTAAAAACCCCTTTTCTTTAAAAAGGCAGTTCCTGCATTAGGAATATATCTCGTTACAAACGTACATGAAACGGACACAAAGGGCAGCCAGACTCAGAACAACGATTTGTGGATTACACAAAATTTTGTCCCGTGTGGGGTTGAACTAACAACGCTCAACTCTGTAGACGATATCGTGACGACCGTTTTGAACGACTAGAACATCCGTGCACCTTCATTTACAAAAGAAAATAAGAATAATAAAAATAGAGCTATTTAATTACTTAATTGCTTCCCGACGAAGTTCTTTGTAATTTGAAGGTTTCGTAACGATATATCGACGTTAATGAACTTAAAACTTAAATTACTAGCTTAGCCGTTACCCTAGTAAGATACCACAACTTTTTAATTAGATTACCGCCCCAATTACTACTAAATCGTTTAGCAATCGAATGTTATAACATTTGTAACAATAAGAACGTATATGGGTAGGTGTTCGCGGCGATAACGTCGTCGTACGCGACGTGTCCGTCGGCGATGTGCCGGCTGTTCGACGCGCTGCGGCAGTGCGCGGCGCGGCACTTCCCGCGCAACGCCGAGGTGCGCTACTCCGTGGTGTCGGGCTTCATCTTCCTGCGGTTCTTCGCGCCCGCCATACTCGGACCGCGCCTCTTTGATCTCACTACCGAACAAATTGTAAGTACTGTTTACATATAAAGTAAGTAAGTACTATAAAAGTATTTTACTATCACCAGGGATTATAATAGTTCAGGAGTCATAAACGTTGTGTTTCAACCCCTCATAATGTAAAACAATCAAATATTTATAAACAATTATCATACGATTACCTTTTCTCTATGTTACTATATTCAAAATCTTAATGTGAGGCAACATTTAGTGTTAGATTAAAAAGTGTAGTGTTTCCATTCCCATCTTTCCATTACAGAAAGTTTTACTTTTATGACTCTAAATAGTCACTAGAAGAAGAAGAAATTGCGAAGGGGATTTCTACAAACTATTTTTCTCTGTTAACATCAAAACAACAAATTTGAATAGGACTCATTGTGAACCGAGTTTCTGTCCAATAACTAAACATTTCTACATTATTTCAGGACCCACAAACGAACAGGACTCTGACACTGATCTCTAAGACTATCCAGTCTCTAGGCAACTTGGTGAGCAGCCGTTCCGCTCAGCAGGTGTGCAAGGAGGAGTATATGGCGGAACTGTACCGCAGTTTCTGCACGCCAAGACATGTAAGTACATTTTGCTGCCCAAGAAACTACTCGTATTCTTATTTAAAAAAAATGTTGTAGAACCAGACTCAAATGATTCGAGCTCATAGTCTATGATTGTCTATGATACGCTTCATTTGGGTCTAGAAAATTGCGTTTCACATATCTCAGCTAGTTATATTTATATATAGCATATTACATATTATTATAACGTACATTTTTAGTACGGAAACACTTTACTACATACTTGCTTGGAGGTAGCAGACGCAAGAGATGGTCACATTAAAATTTCATGTTAATTAAATTACGGTAAAGAAAGCTAGTTATTCGTTTACATAAATAAGTCTATCCGACATGCGTAAGTGTTTTTGAGATGCAGCTTTATGCATAGCATCTAATTTCCTTTTTTAATGTATTCCAGGTGCAAGCAATAAAACAGTTCCTAGAAATTATCTCCACAAGTACAGACACACAGAACAATAACATCCTAGAAACACCTGTACTGCTCAAGGAGGGGTCAGTATCCATTATTTTTATTTTTATTATTTATTTTATTAAACTCTTCGTAACGTTCAGTCTGTAGTTAAGATCGAATATCATGCATAAATTTACATTTTTTTAATGTCCTTACGCATTCTTGGACCTAGATACGGGTGAGTATAGTAATAACATTTTTAAATTGGACTTGTTAATCCTACTTCCTATTAATGGTATAAACGTGAAAGTTTGTGAGTATGGATGTTTGTTACTCTCACGAAAACTACTGGACGGATTTAGATGTAACTTTACAGTCATATAGGTTATACATCAGAATAACATATAGGCTACAATTTGTAATGTTTTATGTAATTTTGGTCGTAATATAACGATACATGTCTATTAAGTCGGAAAAAATCTGGCATCTAAGAGTTATCTTGCATATGCTGCCTAAACTTTATTTAAAATGATCTGTTAAGAAACTTAATGTGGCAGACTAATATCCACCCGAGTGAAGTCGCGGGCAAAAGCTAGTTAATTAATAAAATTAGAATTCCCACTAATGGTATTCTTATATCGTATTGCTGACGGGTAAGATTTACATTCTGATTGTATATTTAACATTTTGAGTTGAATTACTGTTGAATTTTATGTCAGTCACTAATGATATGATATGATATGAACCAACAAGCATGATAAATATTGATATTGTACAGGACGATGATAAAAAGATCGGAGGGAGGACGAGCGGTCGCTGGATCTCCTCGCCGACGGTGGACTCGAGCCGCACACGCCTATGCCAAGAGACGACACTTTCGACTTACGAGGTAAACCTAATCTCATTTTTTATGTTCATAAACAGAATCGCAACTAAAAAAGTATTTCTACCATATAATAAAATGCACAATAGCCGACTAGATAGAATAAACTTTACATTTCATCCGACATTTCATTTATAAAAAATACATATTATTATCATCCGTCTGAGATATCAATGAACACGTACACTGCAGACTCGTCTTTCTCAACTCTCGATGTATCTAACTACAAGTATAGCCACACCATGGAAATTAAATCCCTTTAATTATATGTAGATAATAATTAATTAATACTCTGCAACTTAAATAAATCATAATCGTTTTAAAGTAAGAGTCGATATTAAAATGATTTTGCAGAGTGTTTTACTCCTGTTTTATAGGTTAAATTAAAAAAAAACTGACCTTGTCAATGCTCTGAAACGCAGCCGACGTAGTGTATTAGGCGATGTATTTAATAGAGCGCGATGTAACCTTTGTCGCAGTGGGGAGCTGACGTGGTCGCGGTGCGGCGCGAAGACGCCGGCGCACCGCCTGCCGCTCTCGGGCGTGCTGGCCGTGGCCGCCGTGGACAGCCCGCCCGCCGGCGCGCCTCTAGGAGCCAACAACATCTTCCAGATAGGTGAGCGCTTGCTACCGCCACCGCCGCTACTTACCTGTCCTGCTGATCGCAAACGACTACTAGTTGCGACGCTTAGGCTCGGTTCGCTACTCGCCGATAGTCTCTGATAGACTATCCTAAACTTACCTGTCCGATATACTACTGTTTACGATTTCACGAGTCGAATAGAACTCTAGTAAATCTTCAACCTTTATCTCTTAAGTAGAGTTACACGGTATATGACTATCTGAAATTTGTCAAACACACACGACGGTGTGAAAATCGAATGAACGGAATGAGTAATGTTAAAATTGAATTGCATCTACCTATCTACATTTTCACTATAAGAAATATTAATGGTGTTAAGACTAATTTTTTATGTACGTATAGTGCATCGCGAACGCGTGGTGTTCGTACAGGCCAGCAACTGCGTGGAGCGAGCCGAGTGGGTGCGCCTTCTGTCCGCGCTGTGCCGCCACTCGCCCGCGCCGCCTCACGCCGGGTATTATGCGCACACGCACTGGACATGGTAACTACTGCCTTGCTTCACAACGGTTCAACATATACGGAGAAATTATATATATACATTATATGAAAAGGAATCGTTTCGAGGACTTGAGATATTTTATTATAAAACGAATTTATTTAATTCTAATTAGAAGTTTAAAATGCGCTGGAAAATATATATTTTATTTTCGGGCGCGGCGTCGGGCCGCGCTCACCGCTACGAGGGAACTACGAGAGCAAAACTGACGTACTCAGTATTAAAAAAGTGTCGTTGCAGTTATCGTTCAGGTTACCTAACGTACCTAATAAATCGTAACCGTCGTCTATTCGAGCGCACGTCAGTCGTAACGTTGCGTACGTGCTCTGCAGCTGCGGGCGCGCCGAGCCGGACGCGGAGGGCTGCGGCGGCACGGAGGAGAACGGCGCCGCCACCGGCGTCACGCACGCGCCCGCCGCGCTGGCGCTGCGCATCGACCCGCCGCGCGACCTGCAGCGCCTGCACGCGCTGCTCGTGGCGCACGCCTCGCGCCTCGACGACCGCCTCCATCGGCCCCAAGGTTTTACTTTTTTCTACAGTGGTTTCTCGAGTTCCTTATGATGATGCGTTCCGTTGGCGAACGGAGCGTTCGCATTATAATTTGAAAACAAAACCTCACACGATTAAAACTATTACTGAACATCTCTTTTATTCTTCAGAAACTGCAAGCGTAGAGGAGCGCGAAGCGGAGGCGGCCACGCTTCGCGAACTGCAAGAGACCATGTTCGACCTCGAGCATCGGCATCGGATATACAGGCGTTCGCTCGCCCGCGAAACCAAATATGGCAGCAAACAGGCGCCCATCGGCGACGACAACTATTTACACCTGGCCGGTGCGGCGGGTGCCGTGGATTCTGGTCAGTTTTTGTGGCGATCTTGGCGAAGTGAAACTTCGCCGACCGTCGACCTAGACGGCAAAACCCTACCGCTCCACACCTCGATAGACCTCGCTTCGAGCACGGAATCGCTCAAGCTTGCGCGTCACGCCGATGAACGTTCGTCGGGTAAATCGACGAAGTCTACCGGTAGCGGCTATCTCACTATGTCTTGCATCAAGCACGAACCGAGCGAGGACAGCGACGCTTCCGCCGGACGACCTGCGCGTCCTCCCAAGCCGGCGCGACTGTCGCCCGCGCGCGCGCCCTCCGTCTGCGAGTACGTGCACGTGGAGCCGCGCCCGCCCGAGCGCCGAGCGCGACCCGAGCCCGCGCCCGAAGCCGAGCTCGTGTACCGCTGCAAGGAGTACGAACTGATGACAGACTTCATGAGTCATGCGCGCGCTTCCGACGAGGAGATGCCACCTGCGGTTCCGCCGCGCGGTAATACGGCTCGAGCCCGGCCGCCGCCTCGTCCCGCAGACACCGAGTCGTCGCCACCGCGACCCGTCGCTTTACCGGCCTCCGATCCGTCACCGGATAGTCTCGAAACTTCCTGTAAGATGGATACTATTTCAACGGACGACAGTCTACTCGACGAGCTTCAGCGCGACGCTTACTGTGTTTTAAAAGTGTGCGAAGACGAAACGCCCCCGTCCGAGCCGACAGATGCGTGTATCGAACGGCCGAAGGCGGATGAGAGGCGAGACTTGGGACCGTTTTCGCGGGTGTGCGCCCAGCGGAAATCGAATCCTATCAAAAGCCAAACGAGTTCTTCACGACCGCTGAAGACCTCCAGCTCGACGTCGAACGTGCACGACGCCGGGGCGACGTCGTCGCGGCCGTTGGCCGAACGTCTCACGCCGTTTTTTCTTAAAAGAAAATCGAAACCACCGGAGGAGACGGCAACCCGTTGCACGCGAAAGGAGGAAAATCTCATCGGCCGCCTCACGCCCCGTTTCGGTCAGTCGCGATTGTACGGTCGCGGTCAATCGCTCGAGCTCGCGCCTTCCGAGGACCGAACGAGGCGGATCGAGCGGTCGGCGACCACCGTCAACATCCCGTCGCGACCGACGAACCTCGTGGCCAATCTCAAGTTCCTCAGCCTGCACCGCTACGGGCCGGCGGAGGGCGCGGCGGCGGGCGGCGCGCGCGCGGCGGGCGCGGAGGGCGCGGCGGCGGGTGGCGCGGCGGCGGGCGAGGCGCTGGACGCGGCGTGGCGCCGCAGCCACGCGCCGTCGCTGCTGGCGGCCGCCACGAGCGACATCCGCCTCTAGCCGTGTTCGATGCGTGCCAGGACTCAATTTTTAAATTAAGGCTGTATTTATTTCTATATTTTTCGAGATCCTTTTCGTCGACCTGAAGTGTGTGCCTCCTCTAGATGATAGTATATTTCTGGAAGAAAGCCGGTACGTTTAAGTATATTATAGATCGTAGCGTTAGATGCGTAAATACTCAGAAGGTGCCAAGTGTTGTGCGACTCCTTGTTGACGTCGGGCGTACTCTCATTCCTGTAGCGCTATAATATTGTAAACTCTGAACATTGACATTAAATTTGTATTGTTTTGTATAGTCGGTGTCCGATGTAACTTGACCGTAGCGATACGCCGTAACGTACTTTAATATATTTTTTTATCGTTGAGCATGTCACTTGCAAAGTGCCACTTTTTTCATAAATAACTCATCAGCTCGAGACAGCTGAACGTCGTGAATGTTGTTACAAAAGTAATAATTGTGTAAATAACATTGGATAGTTGCTCCAATGATCGCACTGCTTCCGACAAATTGTTACCTCTTCTATTCAATTTAGCACCGTAAATGTACTTAAGTTTAAAATATTTTGATATTACTGATATTCATTACTTCTACTAATAAAATACTACTACTAATAAAAAACCTGTTGTTGTATTAATGAGTCTAAATATTATGTCAAATTATGGCCTTAATGCCTACGTTTACAGCCTTCAGGTTGAACACCATTTACTTAACTGTGATTCACTTTACAAACTCAGCTCATATTATATCGTATATAAAATATTGTAACAATATTATAGTTTGTAAATATAATATTAGTCAATTATAAAATTAAAATTGTATCGAATATTCGCACTTGGAAGTTACAATTAGGTTTAATGATAATTTTTGTGAAAAGTAATTGCCAAACATTTTTTTCTGTTGTTATACTACTAAGATTTATGGCACGTTTTTACTTTATTTATATTTCATAACAACAATATTGTTCACACATTTTAACATTTATCTTGTTCAACTATGATAATGGTTGTGTTTCATCCATATACATATTATTTATAGGTGTACCTTCCTATAACCTATATTGAAATTGGTATTATTAGGTATTAACAGTAGCATTTTTGAATCTTGTGTATTGGTTAAACCATAACAATCATTTGATTATATGTTTAATACTATGAGTAGTTAAGACTGTTACAAATATTTCTTCTGAGCCCAACACGGCTACACCTTAGCACACGAGTGTACTTTGTATACCTAAGTTTCATCAACAAGAAATGTCGAAAATTAACAGGCACTTGTCGCCTTTTTAAAATTATTTCTGCTAACCAAACTGCAAAGCACATAATATTTTGCAAAAGTTATAGCAGGATATGCACTCTTTTTTAAAGTTGTTAAATATTATTTATTGTTATAAATCTTAAACATGTAAATGAAACAATATTTGTAATTAAACATATATATATTGTTTTATAATTTTTGTAACAATATTTCTTGGTAGTATAATGGCAGTATTGTTTATTAACTCAATTGGTATTTTATGTGCGTTATTGCCTTTTGTAGAAAAATATAATTTACATGTAAGAAAAAATACATAATGTACAAATTAATACGACATGAAAATATATTATGTTATTTATTTTCACCTATTTTCATTTTGTTTTAAACAAGTTACGGTAAAACCATCAAATAACGGAAAAGTATATTCGGAATATTTATTTGACCAACACTACTTAATAGTACGAGATCCCGCTGCAAAAACACTACGTTCATTACGTTTTGTGTGAAACACACATTTCTACATACGTTTATGAATAGGAGAATACATTGATCAACACGCAGCCAGTAAAAAGTGGCCGCAAGTAATTTTAATTAAATTAATGTTAATTAATTTTCCAAAAAAAATTCCGTTCACTTCTCTTTTAAATAAAATGTCATCCACATCATAATAATGCGTATAAAGAATTCAAAAATCGATAGGAGCCGTTGCACGCTCGGCCGCAACTACCTCGCAGCCAGGTGTAAGCAGGTAATATTTTGATTTATTTATACGTTCATGACTTACACGCTTGTTTTTTACATCAAATTAAAGCTAATTTTTTTTCTAATATTATGATATGCCGCTGCCTGTGAAAAAATAGCCGCAAATTAGGGGTGCTATTTGTTAAAGACGCGAGATATTATTAGTTTTACTACACAAAAAACACTTCTTCATTTTTCTAAAATGTTAACTTTAACAACGTAATAACAAGTTGAATAAGTAAATAATATCAACAGTATTGTGTACAACGAGCTCCAAAACGTGGTTATAATATAAGAATAATTCAGCTGTACTGTTGAGAACCCTATCTATCGACGCATGCGCAATGGCTTTGAATAGTCACACAGCTGGCATTCGCCATCCTCATCTAACAAGTGGCGTTGCGCGCTAACTCTCTTTCACTTTATCTCGAATATCTCGCGTCTTTAACAAATAGCACCCCTAATTTGCGGCTATTTTTTCACAGGCAGCGGCATATCATAATATTAGAAAAAAAATTAGCTTTAATTTGATGTAAAAAACAAGCGTGTAAGTCATGAACGTATAAATAAATCAAAATATTACCTGCTTACACCTGGCTGCTAGGTAGTTGCGGCCGAGCGTGCAACGGCTCCTATGGATTTTTGAATTCTTTATACGCATTATTATGATGTGGATGACATTTTATTTAAAAGAGAAGTGAACGGAATTTTTTTTGGAAAATTAATTAACATTAATTTAATTAAAATTACTTGCGGCCACTTTTTACTGGCTGCGTGTTGATCAATGTATTCTCCTATTCATAAACGTATGTAGAAATGTGTGTTTCACTCAAAACGTAATGAACGTAGTGTTTTTGCAGCGGGATCTTAGACTATAAGTTAGTCTGTAACTCTGACTTCTCAGATCGGCAATCTGGAATAACATTTAGAGCAATTTCTAATAATAAAGAAAAAAACTCTAGTGTTAGTTATAGGACAAAGGTTGTTTAGTTAAATTTTTAAATATTTTTTGATTTAATTTTTTGTATTTCGCAACAGCTTAGCCAACTCTTACAGTCTGTCAAATCTAAGGAGTGCCATTTGACGTTTCTGACAGATTTAAAGAATAGGGATTCAATCAAGGAAATCGATTCACACATTCGACTTTGAGAAATATCAAAATTATTCATTTGTATTACTAACTAACTAACCAATTTCAATGTTACAGATTTAGTTGCTGTAAAAGTTGTGTCGCTGTCATACGATGAATTTCAACTATTTTTTTTTTCTATATTAAGAGCCTGTCAAAGTGACTACTCTGCCTGATGGAAAGCATGTATAGAATCCAAGAGTTGTGGTCACCATACTCATTGCAAATACAGACAATGCAGTATGGTAACCCACACTATGCCGGTATATTGAGATGCTTTTTCACGCCCCGCTTGGGGACGTAAAAGTCATGACAGTCATCGTGGCAATGTAAGGCTCACAGTTACCACGATAACTTACCCTTGTATCAACTAAAGAAGATGTCCAATAACGAGTTTTTATTCTTTAAGAATGTCAGTAATATGGAAAGACTTCCTGAGAACTCATCATTCATGCAATGAAATTTTAGATGTACCTACTGCAATTGTGAAGAAACGTCACGTTTATTTTGCCATATTTTCAAGGGTAATATCACCGAATACCTTACATCGTATCGGATAGGCACGGATATTTGCCATCCGTAAACGATATTAATTCATGTATACGGTGTTTGAAGTCTATTTTACCGAAGCGCGCAGCATACTTTCGGTTAACGGACGTGCGATCGGATTCATACGGCTATCCAATCAGATCTTTTCCGATTCGATGAAATGCGATCCATTTTTCTGGACATTATTCTTGAAATCGAATACTAACAACACTTTTTCTTTACTCCGTCTCACGAAAAAAGTCCAACGGTGACAAATGGAACGAACGTCTCAGGTCGGCCATGTTTGCTGTGTCAAAAGTTCTTGTTGTTGGTTGTCATTGCGACTTTTTAGCCTTTTGTTTTAACAAAACTTGTAGTTACGATGCCTTAAATTGTAATGCTGATCGAGAAATAGTATTGTAGGTGACAGTTTTGTGAAGCAAATTAGAGGCATTTTGATACCAACAAATGGTAGAGAGTTACCTCCATGACAGTTTGGGAGATACTATGTTTGTGTACTCCACAATATATTTTTATCTGATGCATCTACGACTTGAATGGGTAAATTAAACACAGTATAAACTTAATAGGCATTTACTGTTCGGGTGGTACCAATATTCACAGTATTTTGTCTCCAAGAGCTTGAGTTACACGCTTGTAGTCGCTTTGTTAATCAGAGTCCACTTGACTTTCTTTGCGTGTCCAACTCTGTGTATAAAAAGTGGCGTCGTCAAAAACAGTGTTGCCACATGAACGCTACAACAGATTTGGGACTGTCAGTTATAAGTTATGTGATTTTATCACTTTATTTAAGACTTTTTCATGTTTCTGTACTTATTCAGATAAAACTAATTTATTATTGTTTAAGACTGAGAAATAAAACTAGAATATATTGACAGTATTGCAAATCCTAAAGTGGCCACTTTGTTTGAAAACTGAAATTAAAAGATGGAAAAAGTATTTATTTTAAATCGACCTAGACAAAAGTCATATTGTTTAAATTAATAAAACGAAATAAATACCCCAAAATAATTTTACAAGTTGAACAAAACAGCATTTACAAGCATACTACAGAAATGACGGACTCGTGGACGAAGAAATAGACAGCATTATAATATCTTCAGCAATTCATAATGCAACACAGTCTAATGACGAAAGTGATATGGATAACTATGATTCAGACCTTTACTACTAAATATTAAATAAACTAAATTAGTGATCATAATTATGCTACTAAAATACACGTAAAAACTAAAATAACTAAACTCTTCTTTTGTTACTCTCTTGCCAGTTCATTTTTTATTTTTTTCTAGAAATACATAAGAACGAACTAACTGTTCAACTCTCTAAATAATATGCATAAAGATGCCGTAATTATATTTAAGTAGAGGTGACACATTTGAATTTCACTTAAAATTATTTATTTTCACAAAGTATTTAATATTAATTTCTTTAAAATTACATTACCTTGCATGCTTTTATTTATTTAATTTTAATGGTTATTGACTATAACTTAAGGGGTAATTTTATTTAAAGCTGACAACACTGTTAGATGTTATGTTGAGTCTGTGGTGATTACTGCGATGAGTGATGCGTTCATAGTTCATTCGTCAGTCGTCATTCGTGTTCTGTGCACAGTGCAGTGCGAAGGTAGTGACATAAAGAGAAAAATTGTTTCAAAGCTTTAATTTTTCTAAATCTGAAGATTGTTGTGGTTGTCGGCACTAGCAATAATTTAATCTCAGTCCACAATTTGTGTAAAGAAGAACTGATAAATTTATATCATGTCGGATTCAGTGAATATGTCTCTTGGTAAGTAAAAATAGCATGTGCATATCCAAAATATACTAAATAATAATCTATTTTAAGACGATTAGTAATGATGCTTACATATTCAGGATATGTTTTTGCTGACCCTTATTCTGTGATTATCGAATTATTACTTGAGTTATTAGAAATTGTGGATGAAAGTGGTCTTTTTTTGACATCTAGAAATTTTTAAATGTACGTGGTGTTTTTATTGATCTAATTGTAATTGTATTTACCGTAATTGTAAATTACCGTGGTCTTTTATTTTACTATTCTAATAGTACAGCCCGTCAATTTAGACGATACCGTGCATAAGTCGCTAAACAACTATTTGTTTTTAGACGAGATAATTAAACAAAACCGTGCGAGTCGATCCCGTGGACGCGGTGGAGCTAATACTCGGGGTCGAGGTGGAGGTGGAGGAAATGTACGCGGTGGAAGTAATGTACGCGGAAGAGGAGGCGGCGGCAGAGGCAGAGGCAGAGGCAGAGGTGGCGGTACCCGCGGTCGCGGTCGTGGAGGCGTTAATCGGAGTCAATCTCAATCAAGACCGGTTACCCCAAATGCTGGTCGAGCCCGATCTCGCTCACGGGGCCCCGGTGGACGTTTCCAGTCACGATCACGCTCACAATCGCGCAACCGCTCGCTTTCTCAATCTCGAAACCGCTCTCGTTCACAACAACGTCGCTCAAATTCCAGAGCTAGGTCTGCTTCAAGATCTCGATCACGTCTTAGGGGTTTGACTCCAAAAGGCAGAGCAGGCTTAGAAGAAACACCACAAATGCCTCAACTTGTAAGGAGAGGCGGAAGACTAAATAGAGGTAAGAAATTTGCACCCAATAATATAATTTAGAAAAGATATTATTTAAAGCTCCATTATTTAAAGTTGTCAGAAATGCTTAAAAAGTGCAAATTACAGTTTAATTCAATAGATCTAGGTATAGAGAGCCTAATAGTATAAATAACGAAAAGATAATTATTATATAATTTTATTATAAATTTCCTTGGAAAAAATAGGATTTTGCGTCCTTTTGTTCGGTTTAAGCTTAAGATAATGGATTAGATTCTACTTTGGTGGTATTATTTTAAATACATAAAGCTTTTCTTTCTTTAATAGAGTAGATAGGTTACAGGCTATGTACCATCATGCAGTGATCCTTAGGAGCAGAAGTGTTCATATAGTCCAAGAACCCATAGCCTACAATATTTATTTTGTAAAGTACAATTTCAGGTCAGCAAAGAAACTTATATTTCTGTTTGATTAATTTTACTTTCATTTCTCTCTCTTGAAAATTGTAAACTTTTATACAACATACAATTTACGCAGTTAACAATTCAGATAGTTTCATAGAAGCTAAATTTCAGAAATTGTGGCTTTTTGAAACATTACAAGTAACAAGTATCATTAGAATTAATTGGCAATGATTTATCAAGGATTTCATTATTAAATTTAGGAAAATAGCTAATGAGCCTACTCTAATGCCCAGTACCTAATGATATACAGATGAAGTGAGTAGTAGATAATCTAGTACTATATAATAATCACTTCTAAGTTAATTTTAATTACCTTGAATTTAGAAAATTAACTAATAAGTCTAGTCTAACGCTCATTACTTAATGATGTGGTGAGATGAGTACTAGTCAGTCAGACAATATATAATTAAGACTTCATTAAGTAATTAAAATTACCTTAGAAGAAAAGATGAAAATTACCATAGAATAATAAAGAACCATTAAGTTAGTAATTAGTCTATATTAACTTTTGCCTGTGGTCCTATCAGCATATGTCGATTATTGTGGTCATTCTTTAAACTGATATAACTTTTTTAATAGTCACCTGATTGAAATGAAACACATGCTAAACATTAAGAGGTTACCACAATATATAAGAGTTAAACTATATTACAAGTAGATTACAGTAATTTCTTACTTCTATACTGACATTAATAAGTATAAGAAAATTAATTAGAACAATTGACATCCTTATAATCGGTGTATTCAATGGTTGGCTACTCTTCATTGTAAAGTGATAACGAGATATATATTGTAAAGTTAAGTGACAATCATAGTACAATATGGAAATCTACCACTGCTGCGAAAAGAGATATAGCATTTTTAGATGATGCTTTCCTATATATGTTAATAGAATGATTCAATGATATCAACAACATACTTAATACAAAGGTTCGTAGAGAACACCTGTTGAATTGCCTATTATACATACAATTATATACATATATTCATCATCATCATCATCAACAAACAACCTTTAGCAGTCCACTGCCAGATATAAGCTTCTTCGAAAAGAGGTTTTGACTACTATACTGATTGATGTGGTATTGATTGATGTGTTATCGATATTGATCATTGATCTTGTCCTGCGTAGCTTATTCCTTTAGTCGCCTTTTGCGACACCCATGGGATGAATAAGGATGGTGAAACTCTGTATTCGTAATCCATTACCACACGGACCCATAAAAATTTTACATATAATTAATTTTTCATGTTACTTTATATGTTGCAATCCTTGTTAGTAAAAAAGTTTAGGTCATTCATAATAGTGTGTTAGAGGCCTGGTTATCTGGAAATGATTAGAACTACAAAAAAAGTGTATTTAAATAATGAATTTCTGACATTTAGCTTTTATAAAAGTGCCAAGTCTGTCCCGTACTCACAGGTGCTGAATGTTTTTGGTCCCTGGGTAGGTTTAACCCTATGATTCATCTCTGAATAAATATATGTTACACATTCGCTGCTGCTCATATTAGTTAGAATACACTTCACATGTTTTTGGGTGCATTAAATGGTCTAATGGAAGTTGTTGCAGATGGAAAGTATCTGGCAGTGTTCAATATTGTTTTAAAATGTTTTTTTTTATTGAATAGAAATGTAAATTATTAGAATAAAATTTAGCTTAGCCCTTTCTTTTTACCTTTCTCATCTGTAAACTGTACTGTCTAACCAACTCAGCTTCTATGCTGAACATTTTGAACTTTAGAAAATAAGAGTTGTGGCTTGTGTCTCGTGGTCTTTAATATTTAATGTCTAGTTACTTATTTAACCAAACCCAACCCTTTGGTTACAGGTGGAATAAGTAACCGGCTCCAGCAAACTAATTTGAATATGAAAGTACAAGGAGGAATACACAGTCGCCTAGGGGTAAATACGCGCAGAGGAATGTATAATCTTCGCAGACCGTTAGCTGTAGCAAAAAGAGGAATTGCGAAACGAGGAAGAGGTTTAACCACTGCCAACCAGTATAGTGCAGTGGGCTTAAGGTCTGATCAAATTCTAAAGGAACGTCGACAGAATATGTTGTTACGGAATAATATAATCAGATCCCAGACTTTCACGCGATCAAGGAATAATTCATATAGTTCAGCTTCTCAGTTGACTGTTAGTGTTGCCAACGATTTTGTGAAAAGACGTCGTAATAGTGTTGGTAGCGCAGGTTATTTGAACAAGCAAAGTCTGGCTCAATTAAATAATCAGTTTGGAGGATACAACACTCGAAGGGGACCTGCCAGTGTAAAATCTATGGGTTCAAATAGATCTAATAGATCAAACCAGTCTAATGCTAGTAGAAGATCGACTAAAACAAGAGGTAGAGGTCGCGGCGGTAATCGTGGAGTTGGTCGTAATTTTGTTAATAAACATGTTCTTAACGCTCAACTGCAGAAAGAGATAGCTTCTCTTCAAGGTAAAACATATGGAGTTAACAATGCAAACGGTGAGGCTCCAGCCGGAGTAAATCTCACTGTAGTACCTACTGTTACTAAACAAACATTACATCAGAGATTTGCCAGTTCTTAGTTGTGTTAAAAGAAATAGTGATATATACAAATGTTAAAAGTGCACTGTGACTAAACTTCTAAACTATTGAAAATGATAGTGCAATTGAAAATGAGTAAAGAAAATGATGACCGAGAGAGTATATTACTCAAAATTAATTAAGTAACACATCACTAGAAATGCCAGAGCAGGAATAATTGTATCACTTGTAAAATGTGAGCTTGCTTATTGAATGTTTGAGTCTTTTTTTTAATATATTATTACTCCTTTTTAACAAACTGTTTCAAATTAAATATACAGGGTGATTTAAAAATATTATTAACCTGTCTTATGATGTTTAAATTAACAAATTTCTGTTTTACAATTTAATTCAAAATTGGTGTAAATGAGATCTTTGAAGGAGCGACAATACATTATATTTAGATTTTCCATCAGTAAAACAATCACTCATTTATTACTTGTTATTTAACGATTTAAAATGGTGGTTAAACACCGTTTATTGTTGGGTAAGAATTTGCTGGTTATTTGTAAATGAAAAAAATAATTAAAAATTATTACACTCACTTTTTATATAACTGGGATTCAGTCATATTGAGGAGCTGAAGAAAATTCATTAAATTGGAAGATACAATACCAAACTGTTAACCAGTAATTTAATAAAAGTAATTAAATTGAATAACTTCATATTTTTATAAGATTACAATAAATTAATGTTACTCAATCAACCACTAAATGATTTCATAATACTAACATTGATAAATATTTCTTAGGTTTGATATGATTTTTCTAATAGACGAATATTTAAGAAAATTCTTTTATATTATATGAAACAGTTGCTGAAAAAAATGTTTCACTTCATTTTACAATTCTACGCAAAGGGTCGATTCGGATGAATTACAGCATTCTCACATAGGTATGTTTGTCATTTTTAAAAAGAACTATTGATTGTCATCCACTTAATCTAAGTTGCCTCTAAACAAATTTTGTACATATAAAAAAAACCTAGAACTAAATTTTATTGGAAGATAGGTAGGTACATTTGGTGATGTTCAACGCTTTTTTTAATACTAGCATATAAAGAAAACTTTTGCTTAATAGACAAGCAAGTTGAAAGTGTTGTAACTTGTCATAATATTATATATTATAGCAGCTTCTTCAATGCTTTAACATTACATATTTTATTTGTTCGCTCGTGATTTTATTCATCATCAGCAGCCTCTCCTTAGACGTTATCGGCCTACGTTCACACTGACAAAACACGTTTGTAGAGGGTTTGTGTAGTTTTCCTTCTCTTTGCAGTGTTGTTATCCTTCTTAGTTTACTAAGACAGTCTCTCACGACGCTTACACTATGTTTAGTTTTTATTTATTGTAGTAAATAGTAAGCCATTTCACAATTAGACTTCACTTATATCAGTTGTGGTTATATTAAAATATTTGTCTATGCTTAAATATAGTTCATTTAACGAACTCTCAATACGGCACCTGGTTTGCAGATCTCTGATAGAAATGCAGTCTAAGAGTGTAAAATGGCTGTTTTTTACTTTATTTGTTATTTTCACTCATGGTGGACATCTATTTACTACTGATACTGATGAGGTGATTTCATTTTGTGTAAATCATATTCATTTACATAATAAATGTTAGATCTGATTGTCTATTGTACCCAGTGTGTGTAAATGAATGTGGTAGGTCATATAGTGTCCACTGATTATTCTCTCAGCATCACTTAGCAGTTTTCTTCTGTAGAGAGGGCTTTTCACCAATCTTCTTGTAAAGCACGCTAACACTTTATGAACATCAGGATTCTAAACGCATTTTAAGTTTTGTGATTCATTATTGTTGAGAATAATGAGAAATAATAAAGTTAAAATGGTCTATGGTTCTCTGTAAAAAGTCATTCATTACAATATTACAAATCCCACTTGAGGGTGATTAGTATTACCTCACATTTAATTCTAAGCAATAGTGTTTGTTTGCAAGTAACCTTAAGTTTTAGGTCATGATAATATTCTCTTGTTCATTAGTGTAAAGAATGTACTGCATACTGTATAAACTGAGTATTTACAATACAATTGTAGTTAAAACAGCAAAAGTTAAGTCTTCCAAACAGTTGCAGCTTATTTTTATAAAAGTGGCAAGTTTTATGTTTTTATGTTTAGATATCTGGTGGGATTGTTAGTCAACAAATTAGGGCTGTTGTTGCAGTGATTTTAGTCTGAATGCTAATGTCTTAATTTAAACAGTCCAGCCAGTAACAAAAAAAGAAAATTGATTTAATTATCAAGACCATTGCTTATCATTAAAATATTAGTATTAAGATTTTTTTTTGTCATTACATAGCGATTTGCTGAATGAAAACAACTATTTGTAATATATTTTGTTTGACAATATTAGTCCTTTTAAAGTTGCTAAAACTGATCTTAGGTCTATGAAGATATTTTTGTTACATTAGCATTAAGAGATATGAAAATAAAATAATTCTGTTCATAAATAGTATTTTATATTTATCCTTACAATCTGTTCTCACATTAACATTGAAATATACATTTTCATAGTGGTGTCCATTTACAATGCAGAAATGTGCACATTATTCTGATAATTATACATAACTTACATTTTATACATCTTAGGCATCATTATCAGAGAGTCCGTAACTGAAAACAAAAACAAAATATTTTTATTTTGATAAGAATTAACTCTTACTTAGTTGACCACACATAGAACAAACGAAAATCTGGATCTAATTCAGATAAGATTTATTTGTTTGCAATACTAAATGTCATGCATATTCAGGTCAGACCAAATGTTTTTTTGATCTGGAAATGTCTGTTTCGGAGTTTGGGTGTTTTCTACGTATAATATGTGTATATTTACAAAAAAATGTATATAAGTATTCCATTAGTCAATTTAGCTATGTTAGCACAAGCTCTGCTTAGTTTGAGACTAGATGATGTTGTGTCAAATGTCTGATATATTTATTTATACAGGTTGGTCCAAAAGGTGAGACTAAAAATTTTTTTTTAGATTCCTGACATCTAGATCTAATGTATGTTTTGGTAGTTTTTGAGTTGTTTTTTTTTTATTTTCACAATTTTCGACTTGACCAAACTAAATTTTTTTTTCTCAAAAATTACACATCTTTTTCTTATTTTTTTTTTTGTAACATTATCCTCATTACTTGCACTTTCATACATAAGATACCCTGCTTCCTACCATTATTGTAAGTTACAAAAATATTGAGGAGGACAGGAATCTAAAAAAAATTTTTTAGTCTCACCTTTTGGACCACCTGTAAACAATATTGTTCACTTTAACTTATAAAGCAATAAAAATGTTTTAAATCATTTTAATCAATATAAATTAAACTTAATATTTAAAACAAAGAACTGTTTATTACCCATTACAATTGGATAATTTAATAGTTAATTTATTTAGGCCGGTATATAGAAGATGAAAAGAACAGGCAAATACAATTATCTTTCTGTTAATTAAATGTTTTTTAGCAGGATTATATGGTTAAAAAGATTTCACATGGGTTAAAAGTGAATACTTACAATTTTCACCAAGAATATTTCTCAAAATCAGTCCATGAAAAGATTTAATATTATCACTTGAAGAGCTTTCTATGTTATTAGAAACTGACTTTTCAAATGTCCAACCTAAATGTTGACCACAATGTGGACATGCACAAATACGCCAGCTGTATCCAGGAAACCACGAGTCTGCACCTTGATTCTGAAAAAAGTATGTATGTGTTAAATATTCTTTAAATTATGTAATAAACAAACACTTTAATTACTTACAGGTCCTATGTTATCACATCTTGCTTTTTCTGCAGTCACTACATCAAATTTAATGCCAAATGGGTTTACCAAAGTTTGTACTGTGACATTCTGCCGTCCAAACAAATTCTGTTTGTCTGTTTTATGAGCACCTGGGCTTGGTTTACTGAACAAGTAATAAGAGTCGGCCACGTCAGCGCCACATTTACGGCATAAAAGAAGTTCTAGAAGCAAACGTATTATTTCATAAATTTTATGTAATCAAAATATACCAAACATTTGTTGTTCTAAACCTTACCTTGTCCATTTTTGTCTGATTTTGGATTTTGCTCCGCAAAGATGTAGAAATTACATGAAATGTATGAAATTAATAAGATATGTAAAAGATAAAACATGCCTTTTTATACCTCCTGTTAGAAATAAAATCAGTTTTTTAATGATATCGGCTTCCAGTTGGATTTCCTCAAAGGTTTTGAAGATTCGAACAGTAAACAAATAAGATATATGAATAAATCAAAGCAGAAAGCAGAATAAAATAAGCCGTAAAATATTTACACTATATTTCTAAACAAAAAAAAATTATTAACCTGGGTGATAAACATCAACCCAAATAAATGATAACAATAGCCACAGAACAACTTAAATAAAACCGAGAACAGCTATTGTATAGCATTGACAGCTAACGTAGAGCCGTTTAGTTAGGCTACGTTCGAAATGTTTTTAAGTTGCATATTTTAATGATTTTTTTGGGCATATTAATAAGTCGACCATATACAGTTATTACCCTACATATTTATCGTTTCAATAAATTTAAAAAGTAACTAAACTACAAGCATAACTCATATCTCTAACTTTGATCTTTACTGCACATGTTTTTATTACTATCAGTACACATATGATCATCTTACTCTTTTTCTAAATTCATGTAAAGTCGGTCGGTAAAAATTTGTAACGTATAGAGTATTTATAGTGTGTATTTTTAGACCATTGAAAAATGTTATGATATATTAGAAAAAATTGCCTGGATGCTAAACCGGAGGCCATGGGTTCGATTCCCACCCCAGAAAAATACCATTAATTTATTTGCGTCTGGGTGTTATTTATTTACTATATGTATTTATTTCGAAATATGCTTATCAGTAGGTTGGTTACCATAGCACAAGTTCTGCTTACTTTAGAATCCGACTACCGTATCTGAGATGTATAAAGCTATTATATATACTCACACATTACTCAAGCCCATAATACTCAAACATCTTAGATACTTTAATATTTTTGTAAATCACATACAGATCCCTTTTTCCTACATTTTGAGTGGAGCATGTCTTGAACAGCTGAGATTTTTGAGCTTTCTGTTATGTAGGTATAGGTGAGTTGTCATCATCTGGTAGCATTATGATACTAAACTGCATGTTATCTTATTCACGTGCGGTATTTTGTTTTGGTGTCATGTCGTATTTTGTACAACTGTTGTGTGTGCTATTTAAAGCATGGATGACAACGTGACAATAGTTAGGGACTTGGAGCAGCTATACACAGGTATATCATACCAATGTTCCCCAGAAAAAGTAACTACCTTCGTGAGACCAGTTACAGTTTTAAAATTTTTCACATGAATATCAGAAGTGTTGGGAACTCTTCCAATTTTAACAATCTTATATTACTGTTGCATCGTATTAAAGTGCAGTTTGATTTGATTGTCCTTTCTGAATGCTGGCTTCGTAAATGTCCCAATTTACGCACGCTACCCGGTTTTATATCATTTGTCTCAGACCATTCCACCCAAAATGATGGAGTGGTGGTTTATGTCAGACAGGATATACAATTCATAATTGAAAAACCAACTTTAGTGGATGCCAATTGTCTTTTCATAAAACATCGCAACGATGTTGCCGTCGTAGCAGTTTATAGGTCGCCGGCTAATCGTAATATACATAATTTCTTGAAGAGTTTAGATTTACTACTAAACTCTCTTAATACTTTTAGAACTATTGTTTTAGTGGGAGATCTTAATATAGAGATATAGCTCCCAATTGTATGGACATAAATACGGATATGTACTTAAACACCATGGCATCACAAGCAATGATGTCGGCCCCCTTTTTTCCTACGCGCAACGATAGTAGTTTGGATCACGTGATGATTAAATCAAGTAAACAATGTGTCAGCTTAGTTCTTGATTCTCTCATTACGGACCATGCCCCAGTTCTGGCTTTCTGTAATGTCGGTCTAATTGGTAATTATGGACGCACATCTTTGCGACGACAACATTTGAATATTGGAGCCTGTGTGGATATGCTTCAGGGTGCTGACTTCTCACCTGTATTAGTTTCTGTGTCTTAACAATTCATGTTAAGACACAGAAACTGCTGCGTCCAGTCTGGTTTATATCATTTCCTCGGTTATTGATAAAAATAGACCTATTTCTGATGTACCAAGTAGGAAACGAATCATCAAGCCTTGGATCACTCCTGGAATTCTAAAATGTATACGGAATCAAAATGCCAACGAAATTATCAAAATAACTTACGTCCATTACAGAAACTTCTGTAACAATCTTCTTAAAAAATTAAAAATGCAGTAGGTACGAAAAAACTGAATTTGAGAGACATCGTCGAAATCCTAGGGCCACTTGGAATCTAATTAAAGCAGTAACTAATTTAAACAGTAATAAAGTGTCACCCAATGAGCTTTTATCCATCCATTCTGTCCCGTCTCAATCTATTAATGTCGTAAATGAATACTTCGCTAGTGTGGGCGCAAATCTAGCGTTTAAAATAGCTAATCAAACGCATGGGGACGGGGTTTTCATGTCTGAATGTATTTATCCTAACTCCATGGCTATTTTCGGTACAGATAATAATGTGATTGAACAACTTATTGTCAGTCTCAAGTTGCATTCTGCTGCGGATTGGGATGGTATTTCAGCAACTCTGGTGAATTCTGCCAGGGATGTTCTTATTCCAATCATTTGCCGTGTTTTTAATCTTGCTTTGGGATCAGGAGTGTTCCCCACAGTTTTTAAGAATATAGAATTCTGAATAAACGACTCTTACATTACCTCAATTCAAATAATATGCTTGCAACCAATCAGTATGGTTTTAGAGCTGGTAGGAAGACTGAGGATGCGGTCTTGGCTTTGTTGGGTGATGTGGCCGAAAACTTGAACACAAACTTTAAAAATCTAGCTATCTTTCTCGATCTCTCAAAAGCAAAGAAAGACAACTACAGCAGCAAAGAAATGTGCCTAAATTACGGCGTATCGCAGGGTAGTGTGCTTGGGCCTACGCTTTTCTTGCTATACATCAACGATCTCTGCAGGCTCAATCTGTACAATGCCAGCATTATTACTTATGCTGATGATATTGTCATACTGGTGCGGGGTAGGGATTGGAGTGTGGTGCGCTTATCTGCTGAATCTGCTTTGAGAGACACCATAAATTGGCTGAATGATAATCTCCTGACTCTCAATCTCAGCAAAACAAAGTTCATAACATTCAGCTCAAAAATTGCATCTCAACCATCTGCCCTTGACTATTTGACGGCCCATAAATGTGATTCAATTACGAATAAGGACTGTAATTGTACTAAAATCTCACGCACTGAAACAATTAAATATCTTTGCGTTCATATTGATAGCACATTGTCTTGGAGTTGTCAAGTAGACTCCCTGGTATCCAAAGTTCGTAAGCTTATTCATGTTTTCAAAAATTTAAGAAGTTCTGCCGACTTATCAGTCCTCCGTACCGTCTATTTTGCGTTGGTCCACTCAATTATAACCTCCAATTATAACAATTATAGTCCTGTATACCTGCGTGGGGTAATGCTGGCAAATATCTCTTGCTGCGTTTGGAGAGAGCCCAGAGTTCAGTGAGGCACTGCTTTCTATTGCACACTGTTCTGCGTAAACATGCTGATACCTTTTGACCATGATGTATATAAACGTAAGCCTCGATCTGACCAGGTGTGCCCTATTCGGATTACTAATCTGGCGATTGTGTGTCGCCAATACACGCATATTGCTCCATTTTTGTACAACAGGATAAATAGAGTACTCGATAACTATTTACATTCTTTCCACGAATGTAAGCAACTT
The DNA here is from genome assembly GCA_949316085.1 of Hypercompe scribonia. Lineage (NCBI taxonomy): Eukaryota > Metazoa > Arthropoda > Insecta > Lepidoptera > Erebidae > Hypercompe > Hypercompe scribonia. Next base: position 9,863,424 of record OX438969.1, on the reverse strand, counting down.
TCCAATGAATGGTTGGCTACTTTTACGTATGACGAAGTAGAATCGTTAGCGAAGCTATAAGTTTATTAGGTCTTCTACTCTGTCCTTCCGCTCTCTCATGCTTATAATCACAGACATGTGACATGCTTGAGTCACACACACACGCACGCACGCATGCACGCACGCACGCACGTTCGCACGCACGCACGCACGCACGCAGCACGCACGCACGCACGCACGCACGCACGCACGCATGCACGCACGCACGCACGCACGCATGCACGCACGCACGCAAGCACGCACGCACGCACGCACGCACGCACACACAGGATGGAGGATCTCGCATCTAGCGACACAGGGTAGGGGTGAAATAAAATAGCTGTCGGAGGCGGTGGCAATACGTGACCTTGAGTGTCGAGGGTTTACAACCTCGGATGCAAAGACACAGACTACTCCTCCCGCTCAGAGAAAATACTCCGCCAGGCCAACAACAGATTACACTCAAACGCAAAGTGAGACAGAAACGGTTGCACCGGATCGTCAACAGATTCGGGAAACAAAGAGGAAAGTGCTCACTTCACCTGAAGGGATGTACAAAGTCATCAAAAGGAAAAGAAATGATGTAACTCCCCCTCCTCCCCCACCAGTTGGTCAACAGGAAAAATTACATCTGGGGAGCGAATGGAAAATGGTGGCAAAGAAAAAGCCCAGAAAAACTAACATTAGGCCTAATGTGGTACTAATACGTCCGAAAGAAAAAGAAAAGTACGCCGATATACTAAAACGTGTAAAGCAAGATGCAACTGTAGAAAATGTGGGGCAATATGTAGACAAAATTCGCAAAACCAAGGCAGGAGATATGTTACTTGTCCTTACGAAAAAGAATAATGGCAAGGCAGCTGATATCAAAAAGGCTGTCGCTGATATACTTGGGCACGAAGCAGTTGTAGTTAGCAAAGTCCCTGAAGTAGTGATAGAAATCAAAGATCTGGACGAAACTACCACAAAACAAGAGGTCTTAGAGGCGCTGTTGAAAGCAGCCAACGGGGACAGCAGTATTACCTTAGATGCTATTACGTCCGTATGGCCTACGTATGGCGGAACTCAGACAGCCACCGTCAAAGTAGATGAAACAACAGCTACAAAAATCATAGGCAAACGTGGCAAGATTAAGATAGGCTGGGTGAATTGCAGGGTAAGGAGAGTAGAGAAGCCTACCAAATGCTACAAATGCTGGAGGTACGTACACCTAGCTGGTAATTGCACCAACACAATAGACCGAGCTCAACAGTGCGTGAAATGTGGAGGTAAAGGCCATAAGATCATGGACTGCAAGCAAGAACCTTCTTGTATACTCTGCATTGAAGATGGCAGGAAAGAAGATTATGTCCATATTGCAGGGTGCGGTGTCTAGTCTTCCGAGCAGCACTTCAGACGATCCGTAAGAAACAGAAATGGTAAGGGTACTCTAACTAAACCTAAACCACTGCGAGGCCGCCCATGACTTACTAACGCAGACGGCACGAGAACTGCAGCTGGACCTGATCCTAATCTCTGAGCCACATAAAAGTATAAATAATAACTCATATGTTACTGACGCCAGTGGTAAAAGTGCGATATGGACCACTACCCTGCGGACTTACCAGGAAATTAGGTCGTGCACAGGATTCGTGAGAGTCAAGTTAGCAGGCATAAATTTCTACAGCTGTTATGCTCCACCTAGCCTCACACTGGAGGAGTATACGGATCGTTTAGAAAGACTTGCAGATGACGTAAGAAATCACCATCCTGTGGCAATCGCAGGAGACTTCAATGCATGGGCAACTGATTGGGGTAGTAAGCTGACCAACGCCAGAGGGCTGGTGCTGCTAGAAGTAATGGCGTCCCTGGACGTCGTACTAATGAACAGTGGGAACTAAAGCAACCTTTACAAAAGAAGATGCGAGCTCCATAGTAGATCTAACTTTTATATGTGCAAACCTGGCAAAAGGTAACAACACTTGCCATCTACTGGGAAGTATCCACTGCATTGCTTAGAGTGTTAGCTAAGAAGAGTAATGAGATCAGATGGAAGACTGGCGCGTTTGATCTCGAAACTTTCCAGACGGCGCTGTACGCAAAGCCCATGGATCAGGGATACGACGCCAACGAGAAATCTGCCGTTATCATGAAGAGAATCCTGACGGCTTGCGACGCCACTACGCCAAGGAAACCATGTCCAAATAGGCTCCCGCCCGCCTACTGGTGGAATGACACAATAGCCGCGCTGCGTAGACAGTGCATCCGAGCAAAAAGACTAGCTCAACGCGCTCGGAAAAAGCCTCCAAGCTATTCGTACAAAATGAGGGAACTCTACAAAGAAGCACGCCTAATGCTTAAAAATGCTATTCGCAACAGCAAGAGCAAATGCTGGTGTGATCTCTTACAGGAAGTCGAAAGAGACTCGTGGGGATGGCCGTACAAAATTGTCATGTTGCGACTAAGAAGACAACCAATGTGCTCGCCGTCAGATCCTGAGCTGTTAAAGTTTATTGTCACGGTTCTCTTCCCCCAGCAAATAGAGCAAAATTACACCTCAGAGGAAGATAAAGTTGACCTAATACCATCTATCACCCATGATGAACTCTTAGAAGCTGCCTCGAGAATAGGAAACAGTAAAGCACCTGGATTAGATGGTATTCCAAACATTGCGCTAAAAGCCGCAATTAAAACAGCGCCAGACCTTTTCCTTGACACGTATAACGCCTGTCTCCTAGAAGGCACCTTCCCAAAACGATGTAAACTACAAAGGCTGGTGCTTGTCCATAAGGAGAATAAACCAATAGATGAACCATCATCTTACCGCCCGTTATGCATGTTGGACAGCGCTGGAAAGGTACTGGAACGTATTGTTCACAGACGTATCGAAACTATGGTTGACACACAACTATCCGAAAACCAGTATGGTTTCCGCAAAGGCCGATCTACGGTAGATGCAATCGATCTAGTGGTCAATACTGCAAAACAAGCAATATCTGGAACCAGATGGAAGGGAGGCACAAAAAAGTATTATTTGGTCGCAGCCCTGGACATTAAAAATGCCTTCAATTCGTCCAGATGGGATATAATTGGGAAAGTCCTTGCTGCTTTAAATGTACCGGCCTACTTGCAGAACACAGTGGCGAGCTACTTTACGGATCGAGTCCTTAAGTACGACACTGATATCGGACCCAAGCAGTACAAAGTGACTGGAGGAGTACCACAGGGATCAGTACTGGGCCCCCTACCGTGGAATATTACGTACGACGCATTGTTAAAACATGTTTTACCAAGAGAAGCACGACTTGTAGCATTCGCGGACGATGTGGCGGTAGTGATCGTTGCCAAGTACATTGAAGAAATCAACTGGGCATTCGATCAAACGTACGCAGTCATTAGCAACTAGATGGAGCAAGTTGGACTTAAGCTTGCAGAACATAAGACGGAAGCTGTGCTTATTACCCGCAGGAAACAGGTTGAGACAATGACCCTAAGAGTTGCGCGGCATAGACTCACGACGCAACCATTCATACGATATCTTGGAGTTATGATAGATACGCGTCTTAATTTCAAGAAACATGTGGAATGTGCTGCAGCAAAAGCAACTACAGTAGTTGCTAACCTAGCTCGGTTAATGCCGAACGTCGGAGGACCCAAACAGAAAAGGAGACTTCTGCTGACATCTGTGGTCAGATCAGTATTGATGTACGGTGCTGTTTGGTCGGTGGCACTCGCTAGTCCAGAAACCCGGCGTAAAATTGCGTCTGTCTACAGGCTCAGTGCACTTCGTGTCGCTTCGGCATTCCGTACCATTTCCGAAGACGCAGCGTGTGTCATTGCGGGTATGCTGCCAGTGGAAATATTGGCTGAGGAATGTAGGTCTCTCTACTACATCCGAAAAGTAAGGTCTAACTCAACACCCGCTGAACTGAGGAGTAAAGAGAGAAAAAAGAGTCTACATCGATGGCAGGTGCACTGGGATGCCTCAACTAAAGGAAGATGGACCTACCGGGTTATACCCGAGGTAGAAAAGTGGATAAACCGTAAACACGGAGAGACCACTTATTACCTCACGCAGATGCTCTCAGGACACGGATGTTTCCGAGAATACCTCCATCGCTTCAAGCATGATGATTCCCCAGAGTGCCCCCTCTGCAAGGGCATTAATGAAAACGCGGAGCATGTATTCTTCGTGTGTCCTCGATTCCAAGCAGCACGGGAGAGGTGGGAGACTGCACTACAATGTAGACTCCAACCTGAAAATTTAACTTCCGTAATGCTGTCAACAAAGGAGAAATGGGATGCAACTAACACCTATGCTGCAGAAGTGCTAAGAGAAATACGCACCCAAGAGAGAGCTAGATCGACTGGTAGCCAAGCAGCAGGAGCACACAGCAGTAACGAACAACGACGAACAGTACGAAAACAACCACGTACACTAGTGAATTTGTACATTGGTTTCTTGTTTCTAATAAAGATTATTATTATTATTTTGGTAAATTTATATTTTCTCAGCTTTCAGTATTTTAGAAGTATTTTAGTGACACTTACGCAAGACGACACTACGCACTTATTCGGTCAAGTAAGTGCCATGGTTTTTTTTTGTGATAGATCAATTAAGTCTATACTTCTATTGCATTGTGTGAGTGTTCATCTATTTGTAGAAACTTTCGGACAATTCTGCAAGTGTTCAGTATAGCAGCTTTTTGAAGGAGTATGTAGGTATTGGGTTTCAAATCAAGGAGTTTCAAGCTGTGGTGTATGTGTTTCGGAATTACACCAGTGGTGGACAATACTATAGGGACAATGTAAACCTTTTGTTGTCTCCAGATTTTCAGAATTCGTCCTTAAGATCTGTGTACTTATGTACTTTCTCTGCTATTGTCTTCTGTAAGTTGTGAGTGTTTGGTATAGATATATCTATTAGGTAAGTGGTTTTATTGAATTTATCTTGAACGGTTATATCAGGGCGGTTGTAGTGTATAGTCCTATCGGTCAGTATAGCACGGTCATAGTAAATTTTATGGGTATTGCTTTTTAAAACTGCTTTAGGGGTATATTGATAGTATGGAGTGTGTGTATCCTGGATAAGCTTATATTTAAGAGCTAGTCTTTGGTGTATGATATTTGCTTATTATTATTATTATTCTCTTTATTACGTTTAAATATACATACTGATTACATTTTTAAATATATAAAAAATAAAAAATACATATTTAAAAATATAAAAAATAGTAGACCACCGACATCGGGTACCGGTGGTTAGGGCTCCAGAGACAGGAACCTCCTCACAATACGGGCCGTGTCAAGGAGGACTGCTTTCTGCATCAGACCCTTGATCCAACCTTCTAACGTGAGCCTCTTAAGGTGTTGGTCGAGGCTCTTGGCTATCAATCCGTGAACAGATATGATTATCGGAACAATGATCACCGAATCCACATTCCACATATCGGCAATCTCGTGAGACAGATCCAAATACTTTAATTGTTTTTCTTTTGCAACTTTCACGAGATTCTCGTCATGATCTATCACCACAATATCAGGCTTATTGGCAACAATAGTCCTATCTGTGATAATAGATCGATCCCAATATAACGTAGCACGACCGTTCTCGAGAACTGGGTCGGGCACATACCTGTAGTAAGGCACTTCAAAATTGACAAGTTGGTATTTAAGGGCAAGTTGTTGGTGTATGATCCTGGCTACTTGATTGTGCCTGTGCAAATACTCACCATTAGCAAGACGAGAACAACCAGAAATAATATGCCTAATAGATTCTCCAGGACGGTGGCACGCCCGACAAATGTCAACCGTACTATCTTTCAGGATATATTTCCGGTAGTTATTCGTCATGATAACTTCGTTCATAATTGCACAAACAAAACCTTCGGTTTCTCCGAAGAGATCACCATACCGTAGCCAAGACGTCGACGCTTTAAAGTCTATATCAGACCCGTGTAGGGCCCGATAAAATCGGCCATGAAGTTCTTTACCCTTCCATACTTCCTTGCGATCAGTAGTACTAAGTACTACAGGTTTGCGCCAATTCTCTTTAGCCAGAGCGAGCGGGGTAAAACCAGTATCCACTGCAACTACATTGCGATGCACTCCCGCATTCATCTGTAGAAAATATTCTCTGAGATTGTATATCTCGCGATTGTGTAGAGTCTTGATATTTAATAGACCACGACCTCCAAACTTTCGCGGAATATATAATCTCATAACTCTTCATAATATCAATTATTATTATTATTATTAAGTTAATAGCGGATCCGTTCAGCTTCGCCTACCACTCTGGTCATAAAGTGGTTTTATACGGCTGAACAAATTTATTTACCATAAAAAAGGCTATAGTGAGCTGACCTTAAAAGATATACATAGGTACCGGTTTTTTTTAGGACTTTTAAAGAGAAACTATTCTGTCATACATTATTTTTCCGAAACTGTAACTGTCTGTATAGCGCACACAATGTAAACTCGCAAAAGAAATAATTTCGTCTCATTTTTGTAATATTTTTTCCTGGATACTCCGCTTTTATTAGTCACAGTGGTATATAGTCTATAGCCTTCTTCAATAAAACGGCTGTCAAACACTGAAAGAATTTTTTAAATCGGAACAGTAGTACCCGAGATTAGCGTGCTCAACCAAGCTATCAAACCCACAAAATCTTCAACTTAATAATATTAGTACAGAGCATAATTCATCTATCATGAATTCTATTTAAGGAGAACACATATTATAAACGGTGCTATCAGTCGTCTTATTAACTACGACATCTATAAACTTTAGTGTATTTGGTAAATTGACTCTAACAAAAATCAGCAATTTTTTTTTAATTTCATTAGATTTTTTTGAAACCTTGCTGGTCGGAATAAGCAGAAACAAATATATACAACTATTCCTACCAATTCGATTAGTACTGATATAATAATATACAGAGTAGAAGGTTCCATGTTTCCCTATCGATAGCAATTGTGTGTTAAAAATGACAAATATTCTTGTGAGGATATTTATGTAGGCATTTGATTTGTTGGTGGAATATTTTGACGTTTACTTAACGTTTTTTGGCAAAATTAAAGCAGTAGAGATGGTCCATACGATATTTACAATGAATATCGAAATCGACATTTGATTTCAGAAGATAACATCAGACGTTAGCTGACAACAAATGTGATTAGAAATGTACGATGGCCTGAAACTCATTAAATATTATCAAAATAATAAAATAAATATAATTGAATTTGCTTTGAGTTGAAAAGAGATAAGGTGAATGTTTAATGCACCCCACACTATGATTATGCAGTTGCTTAGAAAAATCATATTTAGATTTTTGTATATTCTAAAACTAAACCTTATCGATGTAGTTTAGATGCGACCGATATTTTTAACCTGTGCTCTGTTGATTTTATAATTTCTTAGATTTATAAATCGATTTCATCTGATATTCGGTAGACTTCGGATTTCAAATGTGATTCGATACATCAAACACATGCCTTTAAGGTAGTGTTTGTACTATGAGTGACTTTTGTGATTTGTTTGTTTGGCCAATTTGATAATTGTAATGATGTCAATATGTACTAATAAATAGGGGTCGCTTATAAAGTATAATCGAATGGTAACAAGATAATGTAATTTTGTTCATTCTATCACACGCACAATAATCTGACGACAGAATTAACGTCGTAGTAAAAATGTCTTTCTTTAAAAATGTGGCATCGGGCTTTACGATTCGTAGTCGCGATTCAATACTCAAAGAAACACTTATAAATAACCTCTCGGAAAGTGTAAAGGAGATACAATTTGGTAACCAGTTTGAAGAGAATTTCCACAGTGTACTGGGATCAAATGATTCTACAAACACATTATGCATGGCACTCGAAGCTGTATTTCTTCATGGTTTGAAAGATACATTCTTGAAAAAGGCTAAAAATGCATTCACCGGTGATTCTGATCAGCAACCGCAGCCCAATTTTTGGCCCCTGGTACTTGTATTATCACACAGACAAAATATTGACCAAATATCTTCATTGCCCCAGATCAACACTGAAATAGGTCAGTGTCGCGCGTGGCTCCGGATTGCCTTGAATGAATGTTTGTTATCTTCGTATATGTCAACCCTTCTGAAGAATATATCTGCAATAAAACCTTTTTATAGTAGAACAGCATTTGTTTGTGATGCTGATATATTGGAGTTGGCACAAAAACTTATCGAAGGGCTAGAAACATGCACTCAATTCAATTTACCAACAAATTCAAGCTTGCTGAACTATTGGCCTGAACAGGTACTGATGCTCGTTGGTATATGGGTGCCTAAAATTAGACAAGCTCCAATTAGTGCAGCTTTGGATGTCGCAAGTACTATAATAGATGAAGAAAATAAACCAAAATTGGCTTCAACTCCTACGAACACTTCCAATTTTGCTGGTTTAGAACACTTTTCTCAACTAGCTTTGAATGAAGATGAAGCATTGGATTTTATTCTATCAAAAAGTTCAAGAGACGTCACTAATACTGTCGCTAATACTTATTATAAGCATAAGAGTGAAGCAGAAAGTAGTCCAAGTAATCCTTTAAATGAAGAACAAAATAAAGAAATTGATTTAGAAAAAGAGGAGGATAGTAAATTACAGGTAGAGCCTTCAACTAGTCAAGATCCAAGAGATTTGAGATCACTGTCAACTTGTTCAGTTGACTCTGAGGACTTTGTTGCTGCCACAGATGTGGTTGTTACTGGCAATTCTTTATGTGGTAAAGGATGGTCTGCAGAAAGCAATGATGAGATGAATGCTTCCATAAACTCTAATTCATCTCACGGTAGCAGTATGATCAAAACTCCAGAACTTAAAAGTTTATCATCTCTTGTAGATAACACTAATAACTATGGTGAAACATATTCTAACACTCCAAACTTACGAGATATCATGAAAGATATTCATAAGGAACTGAAATTGAATTCAGATGAACCTGAAACAACTAGTAGCTTGAATGTGGAAAGTGTAACTCCAGAAGACCCCATGTTACAAGGTCTAGACTTTGAAGTGGTCCCCAACTGTATGACAACATCATTCACAGTACCAGAGTTGCAAATAATGATATTGCAACTGGGTACCCTATCGAGAGAACAGGGACTCGACCACCAAAACTATCAGTGTAAGGGATGTCGAGAGCTATTAGGCAGCACTGTCTCTAAGGCAAGAGTATGTGCGTACACTGGAGAATACTACTGTTCCAACTGCATGGATCCTAACGTGTTTATAATTCCAGCTAGGGTTATACACAACTGGGATTTCAAAAGATATCCTGTCTCAAAGAAATCTGCTCTTTTTTTGCTAGAATTTCAGCATCATCCTTGGATAGATATGAAGAAGCTTAACCCAAAGATTTACAATGGAGTTTCTGACATGGCACAATTACAGGAACTAAGGATACAGCTGAACTTTTTAAGGGCTTATATTTTCACATGTAGGGAACATGTTATTGAAGAGTTACAAAAGCGTGTTTGGCCACGAGAGTATCTGTATGAACATTTGCATTTATACACAATATCGGATTTGGCCCAAATACCTAATGGCTCCCTAGCATTGCAACTGGAAAAAGTGGTTATGTTTGCTAAGACTCATGTATTAGAATGTTGGCTTTGCAGTCAAAAAGGTTTCATATGTGAGGTTTGTCGTAATCCAAAGATATTGTATCCATTTGACACAAGTACAACCTATCGCTGCAATGAATGTTCGAGTGTGTTTCACTCCAAATGTCTGAATGCTAACATACCATGTCCAAAATGTAGGAGGAAGCAAAATCGTTCCAATGAGGTTTCATTGATAACAGCTGTTAATTCTAATTTTGTTAAATAGAATACATTTCTATGGTTTCAACACAAAAAAGCATTTTTCATAGAAAATAAATGAAAAGTTTTAATGTTATTTTGATGTATTTGTAAAAAAGCTATAATGTACAAATAAACCTAGAGATTACAAATGAGTTGGCACTTGACTTGGTAGTTCTGCTGAACTTTTTGCTTGTGTAACATAACCCAAACTTGTTTTAAGACTATCTACGTTATGTAACTTTGTGATATATCTAAAAATGTATTATGAATAATGAAGATACATACCCTTTTATGAATAGTGCAGTTCACTTGACTCACTATACATTCTTACTGTCTGTATGTAGAACTAATTTAGAAATGTGATATGACATTTATATGTAAATTAGATGAATCTATTTTATATTTATAAGTTCAATCTGTGTAGATTCTATTTTTATAAATCAATTGTATTTTATTTAGGGCAATTTATAATAACATCTGTCCCAACATTTGCAATTCTAAGGAATCAAGGCACATGGTCTAACAATGATAAAATAAAGTTATCAGGTTATTCAAATTTAATTTCTTTTGTTATAATTAAATCTCAGTTTTTTGTTGTAGTATTATAGATTACTGTTCAATATTGAGATATTACATTAAAATAGTGGACAGGAAACAAAGTGGACGGTCCAGTAATTCAGGGAGGATAAAGGGATGTAAATTCATTTGATATCTGTCAACTACATTGCAAGAAGTAAGTGTATTTTTAAGTAGCTGTGCATGTAGTATCAGGTTATCGGAACTCACAATATGTGAGTCAAAATTAAATGGCATCAAGAATCAAACAAATCTATTTAGTGTGCTTCTTAGAAATGTGTTGAGTAGCATAAAAAAAATTAAGTAGTTTGGGCTAATATATGATATTAATTATTTTGTCAGATATGTACGTTTTATCGTATATCATCTAGTTAACGACTACCTAAATAATATATTGTCGTATGGTATATTTACCTAAATTGCTATCTTATTGAACGAGCGCTATTATGCTGTGCACTGCAATGTAATTTTATTTCAATGAAAAATATACTGTCATATCTACTATTGCTTGAATGACTACTATTATATAATTATTTTATAGTATGAGAATGTACCTAAGCGAATAACTGTCTGTGTATATGAAAACTTTTATAAAATGTACTAACATTTTAGCAGTAAGTTTGCTGTTTATTAATTAGTATGTTATACTATAAACATACAATAGCGCACAGCTGGGTCTGCGTCATTAAAATTATTTACATAAAATAAATGACTATTATTTTAATGTTCCCTAACAACATACAGTTTGCTACTGTATTTCAACTAAATGACGACTGGAAATTAATGCTTTGACTGAGAGTGAATACTGCCTTTTCTGTTCTAATAAATTAAAAATAGCCGTGACTGGGCGATAAATTTCCACCTCAAGGACAAATCCACCGTTAGTGTATGTGTATGCGTGTGTGTATGTGTGTGCGTGTGTGTATGTGTATGTGTGTGCGTGTGTGTATGTGTGTGCGTGTGTGCATGTGTGTGCGTGCGTGTGTGTATGTGCGTGCGTGTCTGTATGTGTGTGCGTGTGTATGGGTATGCGTGTGTGTATGTGTGTGCGTGTGTGTATGTGTGTGCGTGTGTGTATGTGTGTGCGTGTGTGTATGTGTGTGCGTGTGTGTGTGTGAGGTAGGTCAGCGTATTAGAATCGGTAAACTCTCTGTCGCATCACAATTAAGACTTGAGCTATATAGTTATGAGTATATTACTAGAAATGTGTTTATTTTATTACAATTACATTACAATTCCTTTAATGCATTAATATTTTTGCGCAAGTCTGGTGTAAAAAGAGCCGATTGGATAGACATTGTCTTTCTTACGTATATCTTTGTTGAGATTTACGAGTAGGTCGTATTGCAGCTCTGTTTTTCCAGAATTACTGATAAAATGAAGGTCTGTCTAACTGTTACGAAATCTCAACGTTTGCATAGACCAGTGGTTGGAAAACGAAACTATAAACCAACAGTCACCTTAAGTTCACACCTCTGAGCCTTTTCAAAGACCAGAAGGTGCACTTTACTCACCTCACCCTAGGAACTTATGGAACAGTTACCTATTGCTTGCCAGAGTAGAGTAGATCATTTTAAAGAGTAGACTAGTAACGAAGGAATTGGTTAACACTAATTTACTGTGAGGCTGTCACTCTTGTCGCGCCTAACGGAAACTAATAAGTGCACTATAAATATATTTATTTTAAATTACATTTACTTATTTACAGGAATGAATTATGCTTAAATTCTATGTTGTTGAATTTAATACATCGCTTAAAAAACTAGATCGTTCCGTATTGCGGGTATTTTTACATTTCCTGGATAAGTTGTGTTTATTTTGTTTTTCGTCGAAATCTTGCATGTAAGTGGGTTCATCAATTGAATATTCTTGAAAGCATTGGTTCAACAGTTTTTCTGGTTCGTCCTGTGATTTCTTTGTTTTTTTCTTTGCTTGGTAACTGAGTGCGTCTTTGTCAAAATCTAACGGTACGATGCCCAATTCACCGCTGTACCGGTTTTTGGCAACTTGTAAATACTTTTTGCCACGAACTGCTGTCAATCGTTTATCCTGATAAAATAGATGTTTTATGAGCATACATAATAAAACGATTCCGTAATATTAAATTACAACATTAGGTATAAAATATCGTTTTACCTGAATTATAAGTACATTATCTGCTTCCTGTGACGCTTTTGCACTACCAAATATCGAACTTGTTGAAAGGTCTTCCGATTCTCTTTCCTGGAAAAGAAGTCGGTAGTTATGTATGTAAGTTATTCCACATATTAAACATTGGTCATTAAGCGTTCGACTCATTTGATTGTCTAGTGAATATTAAAATTGTTGACATAGCATCTTATTTGGCTGGTTTACATAACGAACGGTTAAACAAAGGAGTTTCTTGAGGTAATGACGCATTGCAAAACAACATTTATGAAAAGGTTGCATTGCACGTTTTGTAGGGCAGTATTGGACTATCGAATTTGTCGGATTATAGAGTACTGCCTAAGACTCCCTGTAGTCCGGTTTTTTTTACAAAAGAGTACCTTGTAATCCGCCAAATTACAGACAAATGATAAGATTGTATATGTTGTTGTCTTCTGGGCTAGTGACGACTACTAGGTACGTATACGTAATACGCAATGAATAAACAGCAAACAATGAATGCACGTTAAGCTGCACCACTATCACACGTAGTCAAATTCAAACTAAGCAATCGGAATTGAAACAATACCTACGCGTCGAGCACAAGTTGTAACCTGTTCAATCCTGCACGATCTACATTAGCGAAAATTGTTTGATTGATGTCGGATTACGGGGGGGCGGGGTCCGGATTAGACAGGGGCCGGATTACCGCGGGTCCACTGTATTAGAACTAGTAGTTCTCGTGATTAGCGTATTCAACCAAACACCAAAACTTTCACTTTTATAGTATAGTTATAGTAAGTTAAGTTAACTTAAGTATAGTAAGTTTCAAGTTCTTCACATTTGTAAAAGTGAATATTTACTAACCTTCCTAGGGTGCATAACTAGAGTGACGTGACAGTGCCTAGCAGTGGCGAAGGTCCTGAAGGCGGCGATGACAGCGTCCTGCCGCTGATAGCGGTCACCTTCCCGCTCCTCGCCCAAGCCTAACATGAACTGCACATTGTCGACCACTACGTGGGATATATCATGCATGTAGCGGGCGTGTTCCACTGCCTAGTAACAGATGATGAATAAATTAGAACATTATTAATTGCCATCTTTTTAGGAAAACAGAAAAATTACCGTGCGAGATCTGTGCTTCGGCCGGTATCATTTTTTTATGGTTAATGATGATAAATGAGCTGAAGGGTCTGCTGTAACTCAAGAATCAAAAGTGCGTTGCCGCACTTTGAGTGCCTAAAATGGAGGAAGAAAAGGGGGAGGCAGAATCAAGAGAGAGACAGTTGATGCGATGATTTATGTATTTATAAATATATTATTTAAGTATGTTTATCAGTAAGATCATTACCATAGTACAGGCTCTGTTTAGTGGATTGTGTGATTTTTTATTATTAGATATATATTTTGGTACCTCCATAACAACTTTGATAGGTTGTTGTCCGTGAAAGGCTAGGTAGTAAATGGGAAGTTTTTCAAACTCGTCAGCGTATTTGTCGAAGTCCTGGAGGTTCTGCTCCAGAGGAACCCCTGCGAACTGCTGCAGCATGGTGCGAGCTAATCGCGAGTTCCGGATCTCAAAGCTACCCCACAGCGTTTTTACCTAGATTGTAATGGAAAAATATTTTTATAAGCATACAGAGGTGATCAATAGCTTAAAAAAAATATAAATATACTTTATGCTCGTGTCAGAGTACTGTTCAGCATTTGATTATAATGTCGATATCTTAGCATTACGAGCTACTAGAGCGCCCAAAAAATATTTTAGTATAGTGATATTTATATATTTTGCTATACGGTTTCCACCAAGAGCTTAGAGCCCCAAGTCAACCTCACCTGCAAGTGTTGCTATTGCTGATATAATGAGGTTCTGGCAAATAAAACATTGCAATTAGCGGCAATAGGCTCACTACCAACACAAAACACTGACGAAAAGTGGCCGTTTAATATGCCTCTGCCTACCTTTTCAGGAAAAAACGTGTGATTTTATGTATGTACTCGTATGTAGTATTTTAAAATCACGACTCCTTTAGGCGGGTGAAACCTACAGCATACCAAACAGCATACTGTACAGTGTTAACGATGTTTTAATTTTTAGTTTTCAGTTATATAGCACAGTCAGTTATTCATCATCATATTCATTCCTTTTTAATCTTTATTAATATCTATGGAAAATTTGTTGGGTTACATTTAAGTTAAGTTTAGTTATAAAGATTTCACATGTACGAGTATACTTATTAACCTATTTTTTGTTTGTTCCAAATAATGTAATATAATCTTAGGACACTAATTTCTCGAGTAGTTTTCAAAAAATAGCATGCAAATCTATCTGTATTCTCGCTGGTTTAAAAAAAACTAAACGAACACCTCTATTTGTCTTGTACTAAAATCTCTTGTATTTTATTTTTTGGTTTTTAATTTTCGTTATAGTGAATTGGTTCACGTAACAAAAATAACCAATCAAAGTTGCTATTCTAAAGGAATAATACAAACCCCTTGTTGCGCCAAATCAAGAGACATCTCGGCGCAAAGTGTAGTCTTGCCGCAACCAGTAGGGCCGGTCAACACGGTCAGTTCACCTCGTCTATGCCCGCCCAGAAGACGAGTAAGTGTTGGGAAACGACGCCATTTTATACCGCGAACCTGTATCATATTTTAGACTTAAGCTCATAGGATAAATAATAAAATCAACTGAACACAAAACAAAATTTTCACAATAAATATTCTGCATTACTTTCCAGAGCGAGTCTTAGGAAATGCCGACTTGTAAAAATATCTGTAAATAGATTACTTACAATAATAAATATAATTTATCTAACTGCTTGTTCTTAATATCGTTTTAACATGCCTAATCATGTTATGTTGCATAGTAATTTGTAGTAATAAATACATTTACAGTCCTGTATTATTTAAACTACTTAGTTTTATTTACTAAAGATAATTAAGAGTTCTTAAAATTGTGGCTACCTTATCAACATTGGTAACTTCAAAGTAGACGTCATCCCTGAGTGCAGCGAAGGTTGTGATAGAACGGTGAGCCGCTGGCTTCGCTTCTGCTACCAATGACTTCAGAGGGAGGTTTGCTGCTGCCGCCTCCGATGCTGTTATTAAACCATCTGTGGGCCTACGACACAAGTCATGAATATAAAATTACCTTATATTTGAG
This sequence comes from Hypercompe scribonia, assembly GCA_949316085.1. Taxonomy (NCBI): domain Eukaryota; kingdom Metazoa; phylum Arthropoda; class Insecta; order Lepidoptera; family Erebidae; genus Hypercompe; species Hypercompe scribonia. The sequence continues at coordinate 9,847,728 of OX438969.1, read as the reverse complement.
TCGATGGCATTTTGAAGTTAAAGCCATAATAACATTCTTATACGATGTATTGTACTACCAAACTCTATGACTAAAAAAATTTATACTAATATATTAGACGCTACTAATGACTTAATATTATGACCAAAATTACAATAGGTTTTACGACGATAGAGTATACAGTATTTATTTGGCAATCTACAAAATGTTACTCGTTATGCTATTATTCCGTATGACGTCATTTGGATAGTAGAAGAGTATTTGCAATTTTGTAACGTTACACCTTTTTTCACTTACTAACTCCCCTTGTAAGGGACAAAACTTTTTTTTTAATGTAGCGGTCACTGACCGCGCCCTAGTTTTATTCTAATGACATCATGACATTAGCATTAGTAATAATGATGTAATCTCAACCTTTATATATAGTGTATCCATAATAAACTGATCACATTCTTTTACCACACCTTAACGAGTTGACATTATTTTGCTCCTCCCCAAAAAAACCCTATACATAGACGAGATCTCCACTTTGGTGACCCCGACGTGATTTATTACATCATGGCTCATCAATCAAGTCAACCTGCAGCAGCATTCAGCACATTTAGTGATCTAGCGACAATATCAGTCACATCGAAGATCCTCGAGTTCTGGACTGACGAACCAAGGCTATGGTTTGGCCATTTCGAGACGGTGATGCAACCTCAGAAACAGGGCGACGACACAAAATATGCTCTCGTGATAGCAAAACTGAACCGAGAAGCTTTGCAACAAGTGAGCGACATGCTTCTATCTCCACCAACTCAGAATAAATATGAAACACTCAAAACAAGACTGCTCACAGTTTTCGAAGAAAGTGAGACCAAACAGTTTCAGAAACTGCTGAGCGAAATAGAATTAGGTGATCAACGGCCATCCCAGTTGCTTAGAAAAATGAGAGAATTAGCTCGAAATCGCGTACCGGGATACACGAAAATACCCAGCCTGTAGAGATAGCGACAGTCAGCCAAACCTCCAACAATAATATTCCAGATCCACACATCGCCGAACTGACCACCAAAATTGGTAATCTGGCAATGGAAGTGTCAACATTACGATATATGTTCAACAACCGGCAACGCAGTAGAACACCTCAATATTGAGGTCACAGTCCAGATTTGGATTCCACAAGTCACCAACCAGCGACTCTAATCGCTTATGCAGGTACCATTTTCGTTTCCGCGAACAAGCTCGTCGATGCGAAACCCAATGTGCATGGAATAAGAATTTAAATTCGGAAAACTAGAGAGCGCGCAGGCAGCGACGGATGTCTGCGCAGTCCATGTATCAAACCGTCTATGCGTAACCGACCGAAAAAGTGATTATCGTTTTTTAATAGACACGGGCGCAAATATATCCGTACTCCCAAAGAAAAATATTATAAATCCGCAATACTGTTCTAATTATAGATTGACAGCTGCTAATGGATCCGAGATCAAAACATACGGCGAGAAAACGCTGACGATTGATTTAAGCGTACGTCGACCCTTTCGTTGGACATTCGTAGTAGCCGACGTACGAAACCCGATACTCGGTGCAGATTTTTTATCTTATCATAACATACTTGTTGACATGCGGAATAAACGATTAATTGATGGAACTACTGGATTACATTCCCGAGGAACTTTAACACCCGGTTCAGAACCTACCATTCGAGTACTTACCGCCCAAGGACCATACAGTGATTTAGTAAACAAGTATCCTGACATACTAAAACCATTGAATAACAAAGAACCTATCAAACATGATACAGTACATTACATCATAACGACGGGAGGCCCAATACACTGCAAGGCAAGACCACTCCGTTCAGATATATACCAAAAAGTGAAAAAAGAAATTGAGCAGATGGTAGACCTGGGCATATGTCGACCCTCTAGCAGCCCCTGGTCCAGTCCATTGCACGTTGTGAAGAAAAAGAATGGAGAATTACGTCTATGTGGCGATTATCGAAGATTGAATGCAATAACGATTCCTGATAGATATGGAATACCACGAGTACACGATTTCACCAATCTCCTACATGGAAAGACAATTTTCTCAAGAATTGACCTTCAAAAAGCATACCATCATCTGCCTGTATGTGAAGTAGAAAAAACAGCAATTGCAACGCCTTTTGGACTGTATGAATTTCCACGAATGCCTTTTGGCCTAAGAAACGCTGGGCAAACATTTCAGCGGTTTATCAATTCAGTGCTACAAGGTCTAGATGTCTTCTGTTTCGTCGACGATGTGTTTTGTCCATCTAAATATATCTCACGAGGAAAATTGTAAATTATTAGAAGAAATTTTTAAACGATTCCAAAAGTATGGCATACGAATCAATCTTCCTAAATGCGAATTTGGTAAAACAGAAATAGATTTTCTTGGATATCGAATAACAAAAGACGGCATCAAGCCTCATCCAGACCGTGTGAAAATTATTGCAGAGTATCCTAAGCCTAACACAGTTCATGAACTACGTAGATTCCTTGGAATGCTGAATTTCTATAGAAGCAGTCTACCTGACATAGCGCACCATCAAGCAGCCCTCAACGATTATCTTCGGAATTCACGGAAAAACGATAGTAGTGCTATTAATTGGATGGAAACTTCAATTAATGCATTCAAAAATTGCAAGGAGTGTTTGAAGAAAGCTGTCACACTATGCACGCCCTCTGCAGATGCACCCTTAGCCATCATGACTGATGCATCAGCTACAGGCGTTGGCGCAGCTTTGCAACAGTACATCAAAGGAAAATGGTTCCCACTTGCATATTACTCAAAATCATTGAGTCCTACGCAACAAAACTACAGCACGTACGACCGAGAACTTCTTGCAATATATATGTCCATAGCTCACTTTAGAGATCTTATCGAAGGCCGTGAAGTAATCGTATATACGGACCATAAACCACTAAGCTACGCCTTCACAAAATCAAGCGAAAGAAAAACTGAAACACCACGTCGCTCACGACATTTGGATTTTATATCTCAGTTTACTACTGACATACGACATCTCAGCGGGGACGAAAATCCCGTAGCCGATGCACTTTCACGAATTTGTGAAATCTACTGTCCATCCGCTTTCAACTGGCAAGAAATAGCAAAATTGCAAGACAGTCATGATATAGAAATTCTACTGAAAAACAAGTCACTGAAAATGAAAACCTTCAAGCTGGACAATGGACTGAACTTATGGTGCGAAGTATCTACAGACAAAAATCGGCCATACATACCCATTGCTCTACGTAGACAAGTATTTGATACAATGCATATGACTCATCATCCGGGAATTCGTACAACACGAAACCTTAATGCAAGTACACATTTTTGGCCAAATATGAATAAAGAAATTGGAAAGTGGACTAAAGAATGCATATTTTGCCAAAAAACTAAAATAAACAGACACAACTGCGCACCAGTAGGCAGCTTTCCTAGCTCAGCTCGTTTTGAACATTTGCACATGGACATCGTGGGCCCCTTACCCTTATCCAATGAAAACAAATACATCGTTACAATGATCGACCGTTTTACACGCTGGCCCGAAGCTGTGCCGGTTAAGGAAATAACAGCACATACGCTGGCAAAGGTTCTGTACAACCAGTGGATTACACGTTTCGGTTGTCCTGTCAAAATCACAACTGATCAAGGTCGCCAATTTGAGTCGCAGCTATTTCAAGATTTGGCAACGCTTATGGGCATCAAGAAAATCAGGACTACTGCTTACCATCCTATGTCAAACGGCGTTGTGGAACGGTGACATAGATGCATGAAAACAGCATTAATAGCCAGAGGAAATTCCGAGAATTGGTCACAAGAATTACCGACTGTATTATTGGGATTACGCACTGCATTGCGCAACGACGATAACATCAGTCCCGCGCAAATGGTATACGGCAGTAGTATAAGATTACCCAGCGAGTTTTTCGTACCCACTACGTACACAAAGTCATCAGATGAATTTGTACGGGAATTACAGAACAATATTAGGAAATTAAAACCCGTTCACGTGCGCACAAACTCAAAGCACGCTACATTTATTCACCCTGAAATAGATAAAAGTACACATGTGTTTATCAGGAACGATATGGTAAAGAAACCTTTAACTCCAGCATACGAAGGGCCATATAAAGTTTTGGAAAAGAACCCTAAGTTTTATACAGTCGCAGTAGGTAACAAAAATACAACTATTTCAATAGACAGATTGAAACCAGCGTTTGGCATATTAGATAATGATTCACATATAATAACACGCAACATCACGACTACAAATACAAAGGAACCGTGCAGAGATGTATTGAAACCTACAAACAAAGAGCATCAAATTCAATCAAAGTGCACTAAATCAGGGCGGATGATTAAACCTGTGGTTCGATTTACACTCTAAATATGGAGGACACCAGAAGCTATGTGTATAGGTATTACATCATTATCGCATGAGATAATTAATTGAATTTTATATTTTATTTTTTATTTTGATATTTGTGCTTAATTGCTAAAATTTTTTTTTTTAAAATGGGGGAATATTGTAGCGGTCACTGACCGCGCCCTAGTTTTATTCTAATGACATCATGACATTAGCATTAGTAATAATGATGTAATCTCAACCTTTATATATAGTGTATCCATAATAAACTGATCACATTCTTTTACCACACCTTAACGAGTTGACATTATTTTGCTCCTCCCCAAAAAAACCCTATACATAGACGAGATCTCCACATTAATAACTAGCAAACTGATTCCTAATTCATAATTACCTTACGAATCTACATCTTTCTTCGCCCAGTTTTTCGGCTACGGCTCTCATGTTGTCCCAGTCTCCCCATAGGCACAATTTTTGATAATTTTCTAATGTGGGCAGTACTATGGGTGGCAGACTGCAATTACTCAACCATATAAGGGTACCTGAAACAACCAGTCATTCAGAATGTTGAAATCGTGATATTCACAAGACAGATCACATTCCTTGTTGTTGATTCACAACATCACCTTCTGAGCAAGTTTGTGCTGTAATCATCTTTTTAGGACACAACCTATCTTAGATACACATTCAACAGGCTTCTAATAAAGAAGGCTCAAAGTCACCCAAAGAGCAATGGCGTGGTCACTGCTCGAAGTTTTTCTACGTGATCGAATCAAAAGTGAGGACATTTGCAGACGAATCAAGAAAAGGTGCCAGTGGGTTTTTGAAAATAAATACTACTGCGCGTATTTGAGTTACAAACAAAATTTTAACCACTACATATAAAACAATGCTGAAACATGAAATAAAGAAGTGAGCTAACATACTAACCAGGCACTTTTTGTGCAGCTAAATTTAATACATCTTCTATTGTTGGCACTAGAATTGCTTGATCATTACGGTTGATTTTCGGGACCCGGCATGAGAATAGTCCTGCAGAATGTAGACCAACACTTTCCGTCTCGTCCTCTCTACCTGCTTGAACTTTCCGATAGCCTACTACTTTGTCTAGGGAATTTTTTAAGGGAAAAAATAATGATGTGCGGTCTGATGAAACTCTCACATCTGATAGTAGTTTATTGGCTTCAGAATGGAACTGTAAACGAGTTAAGATGATTTACATACATATACACATGCCTAGAACCTTACGAAGACAGACAGAGGCATATTAAACACTGTTTGCTTCATAATTTTAGTCTCCAATTACCAGGGGGCCAGCCAATAATTGCTTTTTAGGGGAGCCATTTGTTCAGCAGTGGATGGGAATCGGCTGTAGCAAAGTAAAACAGTCAAGATAAGAAAAGTGGGAGTTTATTGAAATATAGATAATGGTAATATTTCCATTTTTATTTTAATAGCCTGCCAAAGTGACTCTACTCTGCTTGATGGAAAGCATGAATAGAATTCAAAGTCGTAGATGCCATACTTATTAAGAATACTGACAATGCAGTTTGGTGACCCACACTATGGTAGCCTATTACGATTTTTTACGCCTCACTTGGGGGGACGTAAAGACATGACAGTCATCGTAGCATTGTATTGCACACATTTACCACGACAACTGTCACCTCTGCATCAATGAGCCTCCGGTCTCGCACTCACCAACGAAACACGACAGCACAGATGCTGTTGCGTCGCTTTAGGTTAGTCTTCTGTGGGAGGGTAGTACTGCCCTGGACGAGCCATCCCGTTCATGCTGAAATCAGCGTGGTTCTCCTACCATTATCCATCTTTTAAATCATTATCTTTTAGGAGACATTAGGTCATAGTCACAATAACTTAAGAGTCAACCTAGCTGTTGTCGGCAACTCAGAGTCCTTCCTTTAATTGTTTATATTTAGAAAATAAGAAAAATCATACTCAAATTTTTTGTGACTTGCAAAGAATAGAGAAAAGATATGATTGTGTGGTTTATTGTGTTTAAATAGAAAGTTATGTGTTACTTACAGGCAATTCAAATAATCTAAATAAATCTAACAGTTCAGATTCATGTAACTTTGTTAATGAAGTAGTTTCGTTTAATACTGACTCCCAGGTTTTGTCAAATTGTTCTGCCTTTTGCTGACACTGCTCTACAAAGTCTTTGATTGTTGCTTCAACTTTAGCTTTTTTTATCAGCCTTTCCATGATATTCCAATCACCATGGACATTACACTTAGGGCAGACAAAGTATCCTGTAAAGTAAAAAACTGAATATATATTTGATCAGTAGATAACCTACATTTTAGAATCAATCAGTTGATATGATTTCACAAAACGTCATATCAACAGCTGTTACTAGGCCATGGCTAGTCATAGGCCTGTCCTTAGAAACGAGGTTTTGGCCTACTATATGCCAAGCCATGCTAATCAGACGAGTTGCTATAGTATTAGTTTCACGTTTTTCCTTTCTTTTACTTTCTTTCTTTTAAGTATGACTTATTGAAGGAGATTTATGGATACACAAACAGTGGCCTAAAAGAAAAAACTATTTTCTAATAAGAGAGTGGTCTATGTACTAGGTACAATAATAGTAATAGCTTAATATTAATAAATATTATATTATTAATTACGCGAGAGATTACAATTTAAGTACAACTAATACACTCATCATTTTTTTGCTATATTGATTATTGTTTTTGATTAATTCTAGGTTATGTTTACGTTACTTACCTGTAGTTTTATTGACATATACTTTACTATCAGTACACTTTTGATCTCCTGAGCATATAGAACATTTTGTTGTGAGGGCTGTATATCCATCTTGTACTGCAAAACCTTTTTGTCGTAATAGTTTTCGAATATCGGTCGCTGTTATTTTCGGTATATCATTTAGACCAACATTGTGTATTTTTCTACTAACACACCCACATTTGTATACACTTATAAGATTCCTCATAGTAATACGCTTAACTATTCTTGTATATTGGAGCATTTTATCAAATTTCAAATAGATCTATAAAATATGTATTTAAAAACATTACTAAACATAACCTCAAAAACCTCTTACTCTATTTTGACAGTAAATGACATTAGTTTACAAACAAACGTTTCGTTTACGTACTATTTATATATTTTAATGAGTAAAGTAACTATGGCATTTTCAATATACATCTGACATACCGAATACAGAATAAATACTAACTGCGCTGCGCATTAGGTTATAAAAGTAAGTGCCAATTGTTACACATGTGCAACATTAACAGTCGAGAGTACGATCTATCAGTTATCACTATACTTAATAGTCCACTGCTGAATATAGGCATTTCCTTAGAAAGCCGCTATCGGCAATCGATCCGTAAGGCATGATGGCTACGTTAGATTCTTCTGTAAACAAAAATCTGTTTCTTATTACTATTTACTTATTTTAGTTGCCTGTGCTAATTAATTATGTCTTAAATCAGTAAATGGTTATCATTAAGAAAATCTAAGTCTCTTCTTCCTAGCTTCTATCATTTCCAACATTATTAGAGATACGCTACTAGTTAAATCGGTTTTACGAGAATATCAGTTTTCCACGGAGTGACTACCATCGGAGCCTGAGGCCTGAGGGCCAACTGTATTCAAAGGTCGAGTTAGTTGTCAGTATATTTGAGGGAACAGACTTTTCAATAACGATTGCAATAGATGACAGCCGGGACCAACATTTTAGTGTGCTCTCCAAGGCACGGGTGTGAAACTAACATACTCTAGGCTGTTATGAATTTCTTATGAGAAGCAATAACACACATTAATGTCACTTCTTGGCGCGACCTGTGAATCAAACCTGAGATCTCTTTATTGGTAGTCACATGCGCTAAGCGCTTGACCAGGGAGGCGGTGTAAGAAAATTTAAATAAAACGAAAGAATACAGGATGTTTAATTTTTTAAGTCATGTAAATCGATACTCAAATCTGCTAATGTTTATTTATTCCTATTAGTTTATTTATACCTGTTATTTTGTCTGCATAACGAAATATGGATTTACAAATCTAATAAATAAAAGGGTGGTAAATAAAACACTTCTTTATATCAATTGTCCTTACATTTAAAAAATAACCAAAATTATTTACAATATAATTTTAATACTAAAACATGCGAGTTCATAAATTATACTAGTTTATAATAAAATGAGCAGTACTTTCTGTACGATTACGACAGTAAGTACCTACTGTACGATTTTGGAGAACCCATAATAAAAATAGAAATGCTATAAAAGCACTTATCAAAAAGGAACTCGGAAAATAAGATCATTCTTGAAATAAAATAATAAATACACATTAATTTCACTAATATATGACATCAGATACAACTACTTCGTACATACAGTACACACATAATTACATAAAAAGATATGAATCAATCAATATTTCGTAAAACTGCAGTCTACATGTCCAGAAAAAAGTTTTAGAAAATATTTTTATTATTATAATAATAAGTAGTAATAAGTTTTCATTTAATATTATAATAACATCGGCTAGATGGGTCTATAATAGTTTTTGGTATCTAAGTAACAAAAAATGCTCGGGTAGCTTGCAAATGTGCTTAAAAGTATTAGGCTATGATGGCGGTAGATGCACATTTATGAAGACAGAGTATCCTATATATCCTACAAAGTACAAGTATACACTTAAAAACATTGATCTAAACCGACTTACAGTAGTTCTTTGATAAATAATGGTACCGATACCATATAATATAAATATTCACATTCAATACATTTAATGATAAGAGAATCGGAAACGGTGTTGTATTTTAAATTAACATTCCGAAAACTATTACCGTCAATAACTGTTACGAGCCCCTGATGCAGTGATACAATATTATTCGTATAAAATTCTTTTAAGTTGCTCTTAAGTTGGTCCATTCTTATTCCAAGGCAAGTGCAGCTACCGACATTTATAATTAAGTTTTGCTAAGGGTGGACAAGTTATCAGTATAAATGTTTTGAATAGAAGTCCGATGATTGATTGAACCTTTTGATTGATTGAATTGATCGAACCCTACACATTTTCAAAGGAAATGTGAACCGTTTCTAAACACTGCTATGTCATGGTGTAGCGCTTCGGTTCAATTATAGTGAAGAAACTAAGTTTCCATATATTAATAAGGCGGTTGGTATTGTTGTTGTCGCTGCAAATGCTGCACTAGAGGACCTTGTTGCTGTTGCTGCTGCATGGCCATCATCTGTTGCCGCATGCGCTGTTGCGTTATCTGTTGCTGGTATTGCGCACTTTGTTGCGGCTGCATGACGCGAGGGTAGGGCGGCGCCGGACCGCCCATACCACCCATTGTGACGTTAGGTGCCTGCTGAACACGTCATACAAGTAAGTTAGTATATTTTATTGTACACCAGTAAAACAAAATAAAGAAATAAAATACCGACAAACTATTTTACAGTTTGGCAGACTGAGTATGTAAAATATGGTTAGAAATGTAAAAAATGTGGACTCATCAGTTTATAATACGAATAGCAACATACAGCTGGGCAACTGTTGAGTTGTCTTTCAGTCAGTTGCGCGTTTAGAGTTGTATATAATCGCTACTGGATAAGATATTTTGGTTGTTAATCCTTCCTGCTCTGTTTTAAATTTTATAAAGTGGCATGACAGTACAATAACGTAACGTAAGTAGCACTAACCTGCATGTAAGGTGGTCGAGGATTTTGTCTTTGCGCCAAGTATGCTTCTTGGCTCGCTCTTCCGCCCATCACATTCTAAAAGCACAAGTAACATGTAACAAAACTATTTATTTGGTTTTAAAGTATAGAGACAATATACTTGTACATGCTTATAATTAAGTTTGATTTTGATAAGACAATTAGAAATAGACTAATAAAATCGTGTAAAAATAACAACCGTACCTGTTGGAATGATTGTTGTCCAGGAAATCCTCCCATAGCATTACCCCCTTGAGGACCCATCGATCCTCCTTGACTGCTCATTGCGCCCATTCCACCACCTTGACCCATTTGAGCCATTTGTCCCATAGGCTGTCCCATCTGGCCCATGCCTTGACTCATCTGCCCCATAGTCTGTGTTAATTGTGAGGGTTGGCCAACGCCTTGGTTCATTTGCCCAACGTTTTGTCCAATGCTGTTCACTCCTTGGCTCATAGGATTTACTTGTTGACCCATTTGGTTTACGCTTTGAGCCATTCCCTGTAAATGAAAGTTCGTGGTATAAACTTTCAACATCGTAATGTATCGGTAATTTAGATTTGTTCTCACTGTTTTAATTGTATGGCTCGCGATTACTATTAAGTATTTGAGGTATAGAAAATCTGTATAGAACTATATGGAAACTGAAAGAAATACACCTAATTCATTTATTATATACTTCGATATAATCCACATATAGAAAAAACACGAATAAAACTACTACTTAACTTCTAATTCTAGTTTTTTATTCTCTTTTTTTTAATATTGTCACACCATACAATAGCTACATGAACAAATCTCAATATTTTATTTATTGTATTTTTGTTATACCTGATTCATCATTTGTTGTTGTCCTCCTTGCATCATTTGCTGCCCATACCCGCCATAGCTCTGTTGCATACCTCCATACTGTCCTCCAAACATTTGTCCACCCATTCCTCCCATCTGACTTCCTCCCATTTGTCCCGCACTCATCTGGCCAGCACCCATCTGACCACCGCCCATCTGTCCACTTGCCATTTGCCCCCCAGCCATTTGACTTGGCATTTGAACTCCTCCCATTTGTCCCATAGGCCCCATATTTGGCATTCCACCCATTGGATTCATTTGTCTAAAGGGCATATACCAAAAATATTTTGAAAACGTTTATCTCACATAGTGTAACTTTTTAGTTTTTTTAAAAAATAAAAGTTGGCTGTGGTAAAATATGTTGTGGTTTGTGATTGTGTGGCTATTGTTAAAATATTAAAAATTAAGGGCTACTTTAAGTAAACAAAGTTATATGTCAGTTGTGTGTACTTCACCTAATCTTACTTGTTTGCTAGGAATTATTTCATGTCGATTATGTGTGCAGTTTCGAAGTCGAAACCAGTAAACAAATACAAAGTCATGGTTAAATACGATATTTAGGTTATTAAGTACTTTACAGCTTTATCTATATCACGTTAATCACAACACCATTTTTAAATTAAAAAAAAAGAAAGAGAAAAGAAGGTCAGTTTTCTTTGTAAAATTAAAAAATGTATATAATTTTTCGTATGATATCTACATTACCTTATCATTGTCTATAAGGTGGTGTTAAAATTCATGTTATATTAGTTTATAAAAATGGTGTAATATTTATGTAAATATACTTACGCTGACTGCATGGCTCCCATTTGGTTGGGCTGCATTTGTCTCATGGCTGGGCGTGGGAACGGCGCGCGAGCGTGAGGAGCGCCTGGGTATCCGCTAGTCTAGGGAGACAAAAAAACTCATTTAAATAGTTCAATGTATAAAATTAGTTTAAAATTTTTCATTTTTCGACATTTTAAATCGTATTACTTCTTTTATAACAATGTTACTATCTGTAAAACCTGCCTCGTTCGTCTAGCGGTTAGTGTATGAGACTGCCGATCAAGAGATTTCGAGTTTTTTTTCGTTCCGGGTCAATGAGTGTTATTTAGTTTTCTGATTATAGAAATGCTTGGTAACAGTCTGCAGTTTGGAAGTTGGAGTCTTAGCCTCCGTGCCTCAGAGAGCACGTAAAGCCGTCAGACCTACGCCTGATCTCGCCTCGGTCATGTCAGATACCCGTCCCATCGGATTATTGAGAGTATGAGAACAGAGAGTGCACCTGTGTTTGCGCATACACTTGTACATTGTAACAACTCCGGCATAGTTGGCTGTGGTCTCTGTGAGGACTCGTCGCATATCTATAAATCCTTACATTTTACTATGTGGTTACAATTATAGATTACTGTCATTGGTGGATCGAATTGCTTTTAGTATTTTCTCTTTTGACATATCCGTAAAAAGAGATTCCATTCTTAATGGGTGATACAAGAAAAGTACACAATTTTATATTACGCGTATATTTCTTCGTATTTAGTGTGTAAATGTAAAATTACCTGCATCTGCGTCATTTGGTTGAAAGGTACCCGTTGTCGCAACATGTTGCTAAGCGCCTGCTTCGACTGATTGTTAGACGGAGTTGTCACACCGCGGGGACTAACACCCGCTGCAACAATCATAGTATTATATACAATGAACACCAGAAGTCTTTCAAAACAGTTTTTACTTCAAAAAGTGTTCAAGTTTTATAATTATTATTTATCTCTTTATTGCTCTCGTTTTAAATTAAATAAAGATTTATAAACTATATGAATCTATATGATACCGGCAATAGAAGTAAATGGCTTTATATGTAATTTTTCAGCTTATAAAAAAAAACTTAGCAAACTAGCACTCGCCCTTTTTTACGATAAAGTTCATGTATGATCATATGTTCTAACTTCTAGTTCTGCAATGAGTGTAAGTTTCTTTTTTTTTTCAAAAATCTGCAAAAGTGTCTACTCTGCCTCTGTTTGTTGGAGCGCATGAATGGAATTCAAGAGTTATTAGAATATGCAGCTCTCTTAAAATGACTAATATTTTGTACTACGGTTACGGTACCAGGTCCAGGGCCAGGTTGGTTGTAGTAGTTTTGTCCGGGTGGCGGGTACCATTGCTGCTGCTGCTGCATGAATTGTGGTTGCTGCTGAGGTGCAGACGGCATGCCAGGTGTACCTGCTCCGCTCTGCGCCGGAACTCCTCCATTTGTCTATGTAAAAACATGCCATTAAATTAGCTATATTATTTGACTACATTTTTAAGTAAACTATAAGAGTTGAACATTTTTTTTTATTCTTTTCAGAAGACCACTTCCGCATTAGGAATATATCGTGGAAGACTTTACAAAGATATATGAAAAGGGCACAAAGAACACCCAGAACAACAACTTGTAGATCACAGAACTGTTTCCCCGCGTGTGGTTTGAACCCACAATACACAGCGCAGTAGAAAGTGGCGTGGCGACCTCTTAAACCATTACGCAATCCGTGCAGTCAAGTCTGTCTTTGGCATTAGAATAGAAAATCATGCAACTACTAATTCTTGGATAAGTTTACATTACACTAAGTACTAATTGCACTTGTGGATTAATAATTCACCCGATTGGGCAGCCTGCTCAAAAATTAAATCTAAGAAGATAAAAAATAGTACTAAATTTTGATATTACAGTTACCGGTGTAGAAGGTTTCGTTTTCTTAATATTCTTGCCCGGAGCGTTACGCGATCTTGTTTTTCCAGCGCCGGTAGGGCTTGAGTCTAGACTTCCAGGATCCTGCACAATACAACATCATTAGGAAAGGCAGTTCAGATAGAATACGACTTTTCATTTGAATAATACGGCAAGTTCATGCCTTACCAATATATCATGAAGACGGACATGAGCGACCCGGCCCTTTTCGGATAAGTTGTCCGTTTTTGAAGAACGATCCATTCCATCGTCTTTTGCTTTTTTCCCCCATTTAACTTGTTCTCTTTAAAGAGGATTAGTCTCAGCCGGGTAGTCCCCTTGTAATACCAAAAGTTGCAACGGTCGCATTATCCTGTACGTGGTACGTGAGTGTACTTTACATGTCTGTCATGCCTTTTACGTCCCCGTGAAAATGCATCTTACTAGGCTGCCATAGTGTGGGTCACCATACTGCATTGCCTGCGTTTACAATGAGTATGGTAACCTAAATTTTTGGATTCTATTCCTGCTTTCCATCAATCAGAGTAGATCACTTTGGCATGCTCTTAAAATAGAAAAAAAAACCTTATGATGACGGATTAAGAATATAGTGTGTCACTACCTCTATTTATCCTGTAGATGTCGTAAGATGCGACTAAAACAGTAAACTATGCTGGCAAACCTCGCTACAAAGAGAAGGAAAACACCCTTTTTTTTAACGTGTGGAAACCCCCTCGGGTCTTAACCGCACCGGGGTTTACGGCGGGATGGTGTGTCAGAATTGGACCGACTAAAACCACTCTGCGCCTGACATAGGAGGGATACGGAAACAGCTGTTATTACGACATCCAGATCCCTCCTAGGAACTTGAAACACCCTATACTAACCCGTCTGGCCAGCGTAGTATAGTAGGCCAAAACCTCGTTTCGAAGGTGAGGCCTATGTTCCATGTGCACCGATCGCAAATAAAAACGGGTAAGAGTCAGGATATGATGTAGGTAAAAAACATTAAATATTTCATACCTGTTTTATGTCATTAGTTTCAAGGTCTTCTGGTGGAAGAGGCAGTGGCTCCAAATAATAACTTAGCGGCTTTACAAGACTGTGCGTATGATACTTCAACAACCTAAATGAATGAAATTGTTAGTATTCATTATAATTGTGTATTTTTATTAAAGAGTTCATTTACATTTATTCTTTATTGTATACACAATATGATTAATTAAGTGACAAGGAAATTACATGTACAAAGGTAAGCTTAACGCAAATCTGAGTTTTCTTACAGCGAACTTTTAGAGTGAATAGAGGATAGTGAAGAAGGTAGAAGGAAAGTATACAATCCAAGTTCCATTTAAAGACAAATGTTGGTAAACAACGTTGTTGGTATTGTTAATCTTTAATTACTCTATTTCTCTTTCGTTTATAATAGTGAAATGTGTAAAACCTGTGCGCATTCTCATATGTAAGCGGTTTCCTCTCAATTTTGGTGGCAGCGAACCACGCCCAAGACAACGGTGCTGGATTCCTTCCTCCTTCTACAAGCTCCCAACTGGAGACGCGTTGCTTGTCCGTCAATCGAAGACCCTGTTCATTCGTTAAAAAAATCAGTCTATGATGGCTTAATTTCATTGATCATTTAAACTAAAGTTGTTTATAAAACGTACCTGTTTCTTATCACTGTCGAATCCCGTAATTTTATTTCCTTTTTGGTCTACTACGCATCCTATTGGCTCGCAGGCAATCACCTATACACATGGAATAAAACTCATTTAAAAAAGTTAAGGAGGATGAATTAAACATAACTTTGATTTTTAATCTTAAAAACTTTATTATATATTATGTAGAGTAATTAAAAGTGGATTTATAGCGCCATCACGAGTATTTTTCTTTAGTTATATGGATATAAATTATAGAATCTCTCATTAAAATTATAAATTACACTTCAAATCAACAATACCTCTATAATAGTATTTTTAGACAGCGGTAGAAGCTGCCGCACGCACTGAACTGAGGGTCCATGACGTTCGCCAATTTCTTTCTTCAATTTCTTCATGAGATTCTGGTAATGCTTCCTGTTGTTGTCGTCACCTCCGTCCGCCAGGGTCGAGTGAATCAAGGTGGCAAGCATGTCGATCAATGTCGTGAACAGGTTGCTGCGACACAAACTATATTAATTTATTGTAAATACACTGTCCATTCTGCCATATCCGACGACCCCTGAAAGTGACATTGGGGTCTTTTGGAAATAAATATAATTTACTCGACAATTTTATAAAATAAGTATTTTTTTAATGTCATAAAAGAGTACAAATTTAAAATATGTAAAAAGTTATGGACAGCAGGATAGTAATCAAAAATTTTAAATTAGGTTTTCATTGAAATAAATAGAAACGTTAAGAAATAGAAAGCAGATTAAGCATGAAATTCTTTGAAAATGCATTTTGTGCATCAGTTATAAAGTGCATTATGCATTCACATGTGATACTTTGCGCAGAAACAGGTTAAGGTTGCTAAAGTCATAATTACAAAGGCTGTTTGTATTATGAGTCGTGAACACAATTCAGCTGAAGGTTACGTTTAGTATTGTTGTTGGTAGTAAAAAAGGCTCAAAATGATATTATGAAAATAATTATGAGGATCTAATATTCTTACAAAAATGTGTCACGGTAGAGATGACAATCTAAAATCTATCCAATCCGCCAACGTGACCGAAGGGGGAGCACGAGACCGAAGCGAGCGTATCGACGACACAATGAAGACGAGTACAGTAGAGGTAGGCAAGGCTGTACCTGTTGTTGTAGGCGTCGATGAGTTGGTGCGCGAGCAGCTGCGTGAGCAGCACGGCCCAGTCGGCGGTGAGCTGGTAGGAGCGGCGGATGGCGTCGAACATGCCGCCCGCGAGCGAGAAGCGCAGCTGCAGCGCGTCGGGCGCGGCCTCGTCGTGCCAGCCGTCGCCGCACGCCGCGCGCTCGTGCTCGCGCGCGTGCGTCAGGTAGTGCTGCAGCTGCGCGTGGATCGAACTCAGCAGGCTCTCCTGGGTACGAACACTCTACGGTTAGTGAGCAGACGCTCTGTCGTGCAGTGGTGCATCCGCCGAAAACACACCGAACTATGGAGTAACCGCTAATTCTGTATCGCGATATAGAGATTATCGCGCCGATCGGCATATACACGACTTCCTAACGTCGATCTTTGAGCCTTAACAACCCCCTCACGATCGCTTCGCTTACTCGGAGGATCCTTCCTTTGTGTTAGAGGGTATACGCCACCCGTTCCTCCACAAATCGATTGACAACAAACGAGTGGTGATCGAATAACCTTTTGATCGTCCTGATGTCGTAGGCACGTGAGTACGAGCGACAGCAGCGGCTCGTTGGCGAGTCGCACGGCGTTGCCCCCGCCGCAGGCGCAGCCCCCGGGGCAGGCGCCGCTGCTCACGCCGCGCTTGCCTCCCGCACCGCCTCCCGCTGACCTACAGTGCAATTAAATATGTTTTAACAAATTGAAAAGACTCCAGCTCTAAAAAAATCTTTGAAATTGTGGGTGTGACGGTGTGAAAAGAAAATTTTGAAATTATAAAGTGACACTGAATCAGACTTGGTCGACTGCAATATCGATTGCCTTACGCGCAAATTCTAATAGAAATAATAAACAAAAAATTTGAAAGGGCAGCCGAAAAACAGTTTTGGTCCTAACCCTTTGTAACTGGGACTCTGGTGGCTTTTGCAGTCGCGATGTGAACTTCCACCGCCACCGCTTCCGCTCGAACAATTGCCGCTACAACCGGCACCCCAACCGCTCTCCAAGATCTGTGAATTGATCAAAATTAAACAAATAATTTTTAAAGCAAATTAGATGTGTAATAGATCTTTATTTTATTTCAAATAAAATTGGAAATTTGAAAACCAAAGTTAATTTAAAATTGTTTATTAAGATTCGTAAAAACTTACCACGCAATATCAATTTTTCAAAACGTTTATCTTGACAAACCACTAAATTGTGCAAAATATACTAAGTTAAGAAAAATAAGTAGGCAGCTATATCTAACATAGATAGCCCCTGCTGTATAGCACAGTGCACCACTACTACGAGTGTAAACTAACCAATTAATGTAAAAGGAATTCATCAATTTGAATACTATATCTAATATATTTAGTCCCTTTTTTTTTTATCGTGTGGAAACCCCCTCGAGCCGTCACCCCACCGGGGTTTACGGCGGGGTGGTGTGTCGGAATCGGACCGACTAAAACCACACGGTGTGCCACTCTGCGCCTGACATAAGAGGGATCCGGGAACAGCTGCTATTACGTCATCCACATCCCTCTTAGCGCCTGCCCGCTGCCGCGGGCACCTTCTACGGATAACCTCTCCATTTAGGCGACGTACGGCACACGCGGACGTCGCCTCCTCGCGGCTGGCCACTATAGCGGATGGAGGGGAAAACTCGTCCCGTCCACCCGCGGCCACACTCAAGGCGGCATGGTTCGCCCGGTTCGTCGGTGGCGAATTGGGTCAGAGTGGAGATCATCCTCCCGGGCCTTCTCCGCCGCCTCCTTCCGCGAAATTACGTCTTCGCAGAAGGTAGCGACCGCGGTAAAACAACTGTCGCTACCGACCATGGAGCGTATGACGGCCGGCAACGAGAGATCTCCTCCAATAACTGCAGTGAGGACACCACGCTGCGCCACCCAGGCGGAACAAACCGCTAGCATGTGCTGAGCCGAGTCCTCATTGCAGTCGCAGTGGTGACAGGCGGGACTCAATTCCCTCCTGGCGACCGAGTGCAGATACTTCCCGAAGCAACCGTGCCCGGAAAGGACCTGCGTCAGTCGGAAGGAAAGGGTCCCGTGCTGTCGCCCTGCCCACTCGGCGATGATCGGTCGGAGAGCCTCCACGGTGGCAAAGCCAGCACGTGGAGTCTCCAGCCGGGACGACCAACGAGCCATCGTGGCTCGACGAGCGGCCTCTCGCCACGCGCGTATCTCTTCGGGCGGGGGACGTATGCCGCTACCCGCCCGGAAATCAGCCGTTCGCCGATAAACTTCGGCGTGCACTTCCGCCTCCAAATCCCACGAGGGACTTCCAGCCAAGGCGCACGCCGCCTCCGTTGATACGGTGCGGTAACCGCGTATGGCTCTAACCGCCAATATCCTCTGAGGGCGCCAGAGACGAGCCCTATTCTGGGCGGTCAGAGCCGCCGCCCACGCCGGTGCACCATACAGTGCCATTGACCGGACAACCCCCGTGTATAGCCGTCTCGTCGCGATGCTGGCTCCACCCAAACTGGGCAAAAGTCGCCCCAGGGCAGAAGCAGCGCCGACCAGCTTTGGAGAAAGTTGCCGGAAGTGCTCGTCGAAGAGCCACCTACCGTCGAGGATCAGGCCCAGATATTTCATCTGGGCCCGAATCGGTACGAGGACCGAATTGACTACGATGGAGGCGCCGGAGGGTGGACCACGACGGGGCCTATGGAACAAAAGGGCCTCCGTCTTGTCCAGGGCCACCCGCAAATCCAGCGCCTCAATACGCGCGACCACTAGAGAGACACCCAATATATTTAGTCCCTGCTGCATACTTTGCGGCTGCAAACCAACCAATTAATGTGACACGGATTAATTACATACATCTGAGTAAATTGACTAAGAATATATTTTAAGCATAAGTTGATAATAGGTCTATTTTTTATATTTTTCTAATCATTGTAATAGATGTGTGTTACCTGCCCAGCTTGTTTCAGTACCCGTCCTTGGACAGCTGCGGGCAGTTTTGCTACAAGAGGTGCCACCAGCCAAACCGATTCTGACCACTTGCTCGTGCTAACTACGCCTCGATCTGTGCCCGTCCTATTACACAATAAAATTAATAAATATAAATGCATCAAAGTTAGTCAAAATGAATTCTTGTCCTATAAGCTTTTAATGGGTTAAAGCGATTAGGATATATTTTTTTCCACTTACTGCAAATGATACAAGGATTCTAAAGATACCTTACTGGCATATATAAAACAGGTAAGAAGTTATAACGGCATTAAGAAGTCAATTAAATAAATAAATTTTGTATACTTATTTATGCATACAATTGGCTAAAAATTGTATGTATAAATAAGTATTTTTTGTTAATTACACACCTATCTTTGTCTGGTGGTGGCGGTGCGGGCTGTTGAAACACATTGATGACGGCGCGCGCCACCGTGTCCAGCCAGGCGCTTAATTCCGAAGATCCACTAGGGAACTGTTTAAACATCAGTTGTAAGTCCAACCAAGACATACGCAATGACCACTGTTCCAGGTTCTGTGAATAATAATTCATTTTGTAAGTACAAGGTAAGCTTTAACTTCGTTATGGGAATAAACGATTATGTTGTACATGACAAGTTTAGGCAAATTCGCTATTGTGTTTAGTTGACTTATGCATTTCTGCAATTTGTTAAAAAAAACCAGTAGAACAGTTTTTGTGGGTAGCGTGAAGGGTATTATATATTTTGCATGGCCAGCAGACCGAAAAAGGTCTAGTGAAAAGTAAAATAAATAAAAGTTAAAAAATCGATCAGAATGGCAAAAACATAGTCGCTGTGCATGTTAATTGTTTTCTTTTTAAGTCCGTCTTATCCTATCTTGTCTTGTTAAAGAAACTTATGTCCATACCTCCAATAGTCGTGTGATCATAGTCTTCTGATCAAGGTCGGGATGTGTGTGACTCGCTGACTCAGGATAGCAGATCATATGAAGAAGTCTGAAGGAAATAAGTTGAATATTATGTGAGTAGTACGGTATAACTTGTTGCTGATTACTAAAGCGACCCTAGTTTTATTTAGATCTAAATATCAACATGTTGGTGGTACAACATTGGTATGTTTTGATATTTTAGAAATATAAAAAAAATATAAGGTATTTTAGGTAAGCTAACAAGCGGCCACAAGAATCCTGAAGAAGTCGCTGCCTAGACTCTATATCAAGAGTGCCTCTTTTTTGTGTGGAATTGATTCTCTCAACGTTATTTACCTTTGTGCTTGTCTCGTTGTGAGCATTGGATCAAGCAGCATGTCGGGCTGGTAGAGTTCATCAGGGTTCTGCAAACATTTCTGGAGCACCCACTCTTCAGAGCATATCTCTGCTAGTACCCGCCTCGCTAATGAAGACAATGACTGGGAGGAGTCAAGTAATGTTGAACCAACGCCTCCGCTACCCCTGTAATCATATCTAAAGTTAGTTTATAAATGATACTCATACTGTATACTGGACATGATATTGAGCTCGGAAGATCATCTATACATTACGATCGAGTCCATTTACGTTAAGAAAATAGTGAGGCATCGCTCGAGCCCCGACTCTTAACCAAGCAAGTTCCAAGAAATTATAGCTCCGTATGTGAGCTCAGAATTTGATTGTTAAGGCGGTGGGACTTGAGTGATGCGTCACTATTTTTTTATGCAAATGGACTATAATATGTACGATATTTTATTTATTTGACGTCAATTATTTTTAAAAAAGATTTTAAAAGGGGACATAATCGAAACCCTTCTTGTAAAATTCGAGGTTGTCTTATGAAATATCTACTTGTACAGTAGTTACATGAGTTTTGTTATCTCAGAGCTCAAGACCACTGTCGCATCCGTAATACGTGATGGTATAAAATAAAACACAAAATTCCCTCATTAGTTCCATATGATTCTGTTGTGTGTTTAGTTAATATAATGAACAAGCACGAATCACCCAAACTCATGAACTTTTCACATAACACACTTATACTCTACTAGGTTCAGACTACGGACAAGTACTAGGTTTGTAGACGTGTAGGGAGATAGATGTGATTAATTGAGTCGTTTTGTAGACCTATGGGAATTGGAAGTACACAGTGTTAAACACATACGGTGATCCTGTGGACAACACAACCGTGATGAAAGTATTCTTTACTTATAAACATTCGTACCGTATACATTTTAATATTTATCAGAAAGATATCAAATGAAATACAAAGTTACAAAATATATGAATCAGAAATATTATTAGGTTAGATCACAGCAAGTAAGATTATGAACAGATTATAGTTTTTTTTTTATAATTTTATTGAATTTTCGTAGAGTAAATTACGCTCATTTAGGAATCTAACATAATTTTTTGAAGTATATAAGTTATTCACAAACAATAAAATAAATTTATACAACATTCATTATTTATATAGTATGTAAACGCCTTTAGCCGGGATAGTAAAGGTTAGTTAGAGGTTTATTAAGGTTTATTAACTTTGGCAACTAGTTTTAGTCACAGTATAAGGAGCAACACTACTGTTGCGAATGGGCCCAATTCCGAGGTAAAATGGAAAAAAATTGGAGTATATTGAAAAGGAGATAAGAATAAGTAGATAAGGAGAGGTAATAATAATAAAAAGATATTGATGGTATGGTGACAGTTGTCGTGGTAACTGTGTGAGCCTTACACTGCCACGAGGACTGTCATGCCTTTTACGTCCCCAAGTGGGCCGTGAAAAAGCATTTCGCTAGGCTGCCATAGTGTATGGGGCCTGAAAATACAATCGAGCTGCAACAACAACATCAAGAACAACCAGAATGGCGGGGGAACCTTACCAGGTGCGTCTTTGATCCTGGAGGGGACCTGAAATGACATGGCCCGGGTCCCCTCAGAGTAGGACGCCTGAAACCGGCCGTCGGGGCGGTTTTTAGTGGAAACAAAACATACTCCTGGTTCCTGCGTCGCTCTAACGTCGATTTTCAAAAGGGACAAAAAAGGCCGCCATACTATATTATCAGTATGGTGACCACAACTCTTAGATTCTATTCATGCTTTCCATCAGACAGAGTAGAGTCACTTTGGCAGGTTCTTTACATAGAAAAAAAGTGTATTATTACGAGTAGGTCCGTTCAGGGTCTATTATAGCGATGGCACAAAATCACAGTTGACTATTATTAATCAGATGATTTACCCACGCGTTATTAGCATGAAAACTTTTTTGGTAATTTTTTTAATGTACGTACCATAAATACATAATAAAAAAAATACTAGACTTACGGTTCAAATACACAAATAACAATGCGTGCGTAGATAGGAACCTTAACGTACGTACCTGAGATTTTAGTATATCACTAGTCAAGGAGTATTAAGACTCACTGTCAGTTACTCAGATGTCTAAATGATGATGTTATAATAGGGTTATAACATTACGATTCACATATTTTTGCAACTTTGTGTGCTAACAGTATTTTTTTCATATTTCGAGTAGTATTTACGTAATATTTGTAAGCAAAGAGGTGAATTAGTTAGAAGGGCAACGTTACAACCAAGTAGGGTCTCCTCTAAATAGACAGGTTGAAGCAACTACACATCGAGACTTCCCTTGGCACAGCATGATTGAGGAGCAAAACAATGTGAAGAGAAGCGAAGCGAGGAAATGTTGGTGTAGTTAATACATGATGAAATTTTTTTGTAATGGACTATCTGGGGAGGTTGATCTCGGGTATTTCATAAGTATGTTAAAAAAATATATCCAGCCATTTTATCTTAGCGTTTTTAAGGCAACTTTATTAACAAATTTGTCATCCAGCAAAGGAAATCGCCACTAACATTTATTAGTTATAATTTAATATGATTACGTCTGGATTTCATCACAGTAAACTTGTAGTACCGAGCTTCTTCATTGGAGGTTTTATTCTCTTTTGTCCAATGTTCAATATAGAATTATTATTACTTAATTTCTCTTATGCTGCCCAGTAACAAGAGATGTTAAGGTCACATATTGTAAGCAGTATGACACAGATTATAATCTTAAGATATAGTCTTAACAGTAATGGCCGCTATCTGCAAAGGATTCATATTTAAACAGCATGTCAAGGTTTAGATAAGGTATTAGACATACTATAGAAATAATCTAGTTCAGTGCGTAAACAAATGTCAGTTACGCTTGTATTTTAAAATAAATTTCTAAAGAAGATAAAAAATGTTTAGCTACACCAACATTGTATGTACATAATGTCAGAATGATACGAATATGTACAAAATGAGTACACAGTAAAGCCATGTCCGTTCGTGGGATGTGCAACCGTGTAACTCAATAACAAAATAAACAAACCTAGGAGTTCTATGGCCCCCACTCATCTCTGAATCTACCATCCTAAGGATAGAAAACAACGCGAGTCATTATGTGTTCCTTATGCTAAAAATATAAATAAATATTACGATGTTAAAATGGTTTATGATCCTTGATGTAATTCAAATACTTAATGACTGTCAAACTTGTATTCATACATAAACATTAAAAATGACGAAAATAAGTTGACAAGTAGAGTGTACATATCGAAAGCAACAATCTGATACATAATTATAAAAGAAACATTGGTATGTTGGGAACAAATAAATAAATTATTCTGTCTTCACGCCCGGTGAACTTTAGTTTTTGAATTTACCCTCAATAACCTTTCAGAATTGGCAACTTCTGGTCAAAATTGCAAAAGCCAAAGAAGTTTACTTGTCATCCTTTTTAGCCTTAGCTGTTTAATAACTATAATGTGATTTTATATAGGTATTTTCAGGTGTACAGAAGAAACCTAGCCTACCTTTCATTCTAAAAGACCTGGTCCATAGGGAGACTTAATTGAAATTTACATTTAATTCCACATAAACGGTTGTCATTAGTTAGGCGTATAATTGCCAGAGATTTTAACACACAACAAAGTTAGGAATTGTTGTAAAGTTTTATTTGAACCAAATACAATTTTAAATTTTAAAAAAATGTATTGGTAATAATAATATAGCACTTGACAACATTGTATGACTTCATATCTCTTTCGAAATATAGTCCCTTGTTTTTAGTTAAGATTTGCCACGCAAGTGCTTCTAGGCCCAATGTATATAAATCGTTCAGCATTAAAATTGAAGCGTTCGATACAAGGAATTTTTAGAATTTTATCAACTTGATTAAGGTAAACGAGATTCATGTAAATCGAATCAAGATTTTCAAGGATCATTGTAATTGAAAGTGATGATAGATCATAAGGTATGATGATGAAAGAGCAATCGTTACTTACGACATTAAGTCTAGCTGTGCGTCCGTGGGGACCGTGTCGCTGGTGCCCAGTATGTGCGACAACTCGCATGATTTCTTTCCACCAGGCTTACCGCCGTCACGAGCCGTCGAATCACCAACCACTATATTGATAATGATGTTATATATATAAAATGTTAGATTCTAACTTTATTGCTGTATATTACATATCGCTTTCTTATCCAAACTACGTATAATGTGTACTATGAAGTAAGTAAGAAGTATCATTAGAATTTTCATTTTTTTTGTAACTATTGTCATAGACACAAAACAGATAGAAATATCTAGACTCTAGACCAAAATAATTAATTGACGCCTGTACATATTTCACTGAGCGCGAATATTTTAATAAAGAATCGAGAAACATTCGCATAAAAGTCTTTTAGCTAGTAAATCATTTATTTTTGCCCTATCTTTTTTTAGTTAAATGTTCACATTTAAACAACATGACTTACTAAGTATAGCTTTCAGTGTGGCGAGTACGGGCCCCACTCCTATATTTTTATGAGCCGCGGCGAGAAGATGTCGGTCGCAAGACAATCGTACACCCGCAGCCGCGCCGCCTGGTCCAGGTGATGTCGATACGGAGTATAAACCTAAAGGCACATTCAATAATAAACTTTTGGTTATCGTCAATGAATTAAGTTTTATTCATTGATAATAGTAAATTTGGCTGTAGGAGATGATGATTATTATAAATGTTGCTCACATGGTTGAGGAGTGTCAACAGTCTTAAACAGCCTCAGGAGCAGGTGGCAGGTAAGCCTTGCGCCCGTGTCAGGGGACGGCGCATTCGCGGGGTTACCCGATCCACCTCCTCCACATGCTTTTAGAAGCGATGGAAGTGCTGCGTGACGCACGAAATCTTCTAATGAGAAGCAGTGTCGTGCTGAAGAAAAAAGATATTACATGTTATTTATAAACAGTTACAAGTACTTTTTTCTGTGTTTGGCGATCAATTACTGTTAGGAATATTTTGAACATTAATTCAGTTTGTAAAAGAGGTTGTAATGGTAATTATGATTACAGTGGATCATTATCATCAATGGCGTAATAAGGACCTACTGTGAGTTTATTTAAGATCTATATCCTTAGTCGTTACGGTAACCGCGTTCGGCGTTGCGATTGGTGAAGAGTTTAGTGCGGATCAATCGCAACGACGAATGAGCTTGCTGTTGAGAGCGAGTTGACATGAAATCAACTTAGACTAGGTCTTCATAGCAACATAAAATCTTAGGGTAAAGTGTCATTATTAATTTTTGACTCTTGACTTGATTTTAAGTGGTGATAACTCTTTCCTCTCACGGACTTTTGCCAATCCCTATTTAATCTTCTGTACGATGGCGGTATTTTCTTGAAAGAATTTCCATCGATCAAATAGCTAACCAATTTTTACTGTAATAGTAAAAATGACATTATAAATTTAAAGAATCCAGTGAAAAATTCGTAGACTGGTCTTTAGCTATTAATTAAACAAATTTTACTTGGACTGTAGGGCCTATTTAATTTCCCTATATTGTTTGTGTTATATGTCAATCATGAATTGTTTTTCGTTTCATACTAAAACAAAACAAAACACAGAGCTCACAACAATAAACGATTTACTGTATTGTACTGTTAAGACTGTTATTTTATTTAATCCGTTTATAGTTTACTAGTTTTTGCCCGCGGCTTTGCTCTCGTGGTATTTGGTCTGCTACATTAAGTTTCGTAACAGATCATTTTAATTTTTTTTCATAAAAAGTCCTATGTTACTTCTAATACCTCCAAGAACATGTGTACAAAATTTCACGATGATCGGTCGAGTAGTTTTCGCGTGAAACCGTAACACACACAGTTACATTCGCGTTTATAATATCAGCGGCAGGTACGTACCGACGAGGATGCAGGTGAAGACGGCGAGCGCGTCGTGCGCGGCCGCGTCGTGCAGGTCGCGGTGGTGCAGCAGGTCGGGGTAGAGCGGCGGCGGCGCGGCGTGCGGGGCGGCCAGCGGGTAGTGCTGCGCGCCGCACAGCGCCACCAGCGCGCCCAGCCACTCCGCCGCCAGCCCGCTGCACCACGCCGTCATCTCCGCGCACACCACGCCCAGCTCGTTCACCCTGCACGCCACCCACATCGCACACTACGCTTTACGCGGCTCGTCTACTTTATGACTCTCTATTTACTATCACATCATTATACTTACGACTAATTTGGATAAGCACAATTGGTAATCCAAAATTAAATATATCAATATCCATAAAGCAAAGAGCGACTTTTACTAAATAATGATAGGACACATTCCGCACGCGGCCGTCCGATCAGAAATTAGGTAGAAGTATATAAATTACTAGCAGTTAACATCTAACCCGTGTAGTGACGGATCAAAATTACGAAGAGTTACCACGCCTGTTCACCCCGTGGTGTCGTAAGGACCGACTAAAGGAGCTAACTACTCAGGACAAAAGCACTGTAAAGAGACATAAAACTTGACTCAAATCCTATAAAGACCCGCCCGGTCAGCCTTGTCTACCGTACCAAAACGTTATTTCTAAGGAGAGGCCCTTGTCCAACAGTGAACTGTTAAATGATGATAATATGTATACTGTGAGTGATAACATAAAAATATATCAAACGTCACAAATAACCCAGAGTCAAAACAACAATTTGTGGATAACATATGTGAGAATCAGATCCACAACACCCAGTAAAGTATAAAGCGGTGAAATAACTGTTTAAACAGTGACACAGATGCAGATCAATTTCATATATATTGTTACAGTGATTAGGGTATCAAGAATTTCTTAAGAAGGTATACTAGTTTGTTTTTCAATATAAAACCAGCATGTCAGTTGATGCTTTGAAATGAAAAATTGACGTGGATGGTTTAAGAAACAGATATAATGCGAATATTAATAAATAATTGAATTTTTCAGACACTTGACACACAACGCCATCTAGTTTCAAACTAAGCAGTGCTTGTACTATGATAACTAGACTGACTGATAGAATACTTGTATACTTTTTTTTTGTGAATACCTACATATTATACATAGAAAATACTCCGAAACAAATATTTGCAGTTCATACAAACATTTAGTCCAACCCGGGCATCGAACCCAAGACCTCAAGCACAGCAGTCGCTTTCTCTATCCCTACGCCATCGAGGCTGTCAACCCTTTTATTTTAACCTTTGATAATGTTAAACTCTTCGATATTAACTTTAAAACCTTATTTCAAGGAGTCTGACTTACCGGTCATTATCAACTTCACGACACACGGCGAGCATAGCCGAACATACAAAACTGTACCTGTTTGCTGGTGATTCAGCCACTTGACGGGCCCATGCTATTTCTATTTTACCTGAAAATAACCAATTTTAAATAAGCAAATAGCAAAGTATTTATCTCATCACGGTTTTATATCCATTACTCTCAATAAAGCACAATAGATGGTATACCTTTACGTGGATTTGTGAAGAATTCACTAAGAAACTGTGGGTTGTAAGGGTAGTTTGACGGCGTTGGCTGCAGTGGAGAATAGAGAGCTTGCCTGTAAAATATACGTATGTCGTGTGACAAAGAGGTTTCAATATACGCCTTATTTTAAAACTTAGGTTAATAAAATACTAGATTTAAATCATTTCTTATGTATATCCAGATAATGTTTATCGTTTGTGGTTTACATGTCTGAAAATGTAGTACCTACCTACGTAAGGAAATATAGTTTTGTAGTAAAATGCGAAATACAATGTGTTTTTCATCGATTCAGAATGCATATTTTAATATTAATTTATTTTATACAGTGCAAATTATACAGATTAACGTGTTATATATATCAGTTTTGTCCGAACTAGTAACATACAAATATCGGTCAGTCGAGATGCACAACGTGGAATACCAATTAATGATTAGATTATCCACTCGCGTTAAAAAATATTGAGAAAATTGATTAGGAGGTTTTTGGTCGATGTGTCACTATTTTCTTAACGCGAATGGACTATAAATATATATTATTAACCGTTTTTTTAACACCGTGTGTCGGATTTACAACGAATTAAGTTATAATGTGTTGAAGTGCGCTTAGAATAGTTTGGCCGTCGATGGCGTCACAAGGATGATGGTTAACCATGTATATGTTCGCGAGGTCTTATGTGGGTTCTGACTAGTCCGTGAGGTGATCATATTTTTCATTTATAAGCATTTACAAGAATTGATTTTAGGTGTTGGTCACCTACAGTCACTTTATTTGGACAAATTATCTAGCAATTTTTTTATACGAGTATATAAAATTATATTATAGATTTCGTCACATTTAGCGGAAGAAATCAGAATGCAAGCGAGGCCATGACCATGGCGTAAACTATTTTCTCAAAATGTCATTTAATTCAAAATCATGTAATAGCTGTGACGTGACTGAGTAACTAAACTATTACATAACCCGTATGGTTCGTATATAATGTGAAAGGTTAAAAGTCACGCACGTTTAGATTGCTGAAGCCTCACATTGAATTGTATGAAAAATCTCATTATACAAACTTGATTTTCGGGTAGGCGTTAGCGAAGGTGTCAGCATGAGGCGCATGAAAGAGATGCGCAGCCGCCTTGTACAAGTCGTGCAGCTGCGCCAACACGCAACGTTCGGCCGAGCCGCAGTCGCCGGGGTTCACCACGCATTTCACTAAACGGCACAGCTGTTCGAACACGGCGGATGTCTGCTCCACGCATACTGATTGGAAACGTATTTTTATTTTAAATAACCAGTTAACCTATATAAAACTGAGGTAATTTGATAGAGGTGTTAAAAAGAGTTCCGTGTGGTGACGGACAAGAATGCGTGTCACCACCTCTGTTCCTATTGTGGGTGTCGTGAGAGCTAACTGAGGTGGCAAATTAAGAAGGACAAAGGGCTTGCAGAGAAAGAAAACCTGAAATGACCCTATAATAAACCGGCTAACCAACGTATTATAATAGGCCAAAATCTCCTTTCTAAGGAGAGGGCTATGTTCAGCAGATGTTATGTGATAATTAAAAAATATTGGTGTAGATTATTACCTTACTTTTTTTTTTAAAAATTTAACCTTATGAGGAAGCCCATGTCACTGATTACTTAATACTAAAACTTGCACTTTTCTCCCTTTGGGGAAAGCAATATTTTTACTTTATCTATACAATTTAACTGATCTTTTTGTAAAATAAACTTACATAATAAAGACGAGTGGTACTTCCTTAGAGCGCCAACAGTATACAAGGCTAAGGCAGAAGTATAAGCCCGTGGAGCCGCCAGGCCGCTGCTCGGCGCTCCTCGAGATATCAGAGCGCTTTCCACTTCTGATAGTTCTTTTAGTATCTGTGTACAAAAGTTAGACAATAATGCATGCAGTAATTAAAATGTTAAAACATAAATCTATTAACATTATAGTGTAGTTGTAACATTTGTTGAAAAGGAAATAAACATATAATATTTTTAGGTTCATTTTGATGGTCTTCTTTTGTACAATCGTAAAGATTAATATACTAAACCTACTATTATATTTATTGTAATTTAAAATAATTAAGGTAGTTAAGTCAAGGTGTCAACATAATTAATCCACCGGCCAACGTTGCAAAGATGGGTCATTTTCGCCCGCTCTCATTATTTTCAAATATTATGAAAATAGATTTTACAAAGTTTAGTATTAGTGCTGGCTGTTACATGAAATTTTAACTGTGTTTATTTAAAATTTATTTTAATATTTTTCAATTCAATTAATTATTATAATTTTCCATTATATTAGAATTTGTTAGTCGAGTATTTATTATCGATTTTAATTTTTTAAATCATTATATCTATAAGTCGATACGTATAATGCAGTAAAGTATCATCAAGTATAAATCTTATAAAATAACGATCAATATAACGATATGAAAAGATCTAGCTGGACAAAGGCTCCAAAATATTTACACATTGGAGATGTTAGGAACAGGCTCAACACCCAGCGACGGCGGGTGCCTTTATTTAAAAAAAAATCCAGTAAAGTACCTGTATGCACGTGTCGATGAGCCCGTGCACGTTGAGCGAGATCTCCATGAGGTCCAGCGCGAAGGCCACGTGCTCGGGCTGCGGCAGGTACGTGGTGGCGCCCGCCGCGTACGCCGCCAGGGCTTCGCACACCGCCCCGCCCACCGCCCACGACACAGCGCCTTGTTCGTACATCGACATCGCCTAAATTGGAAGCGCCCATCGGAATAAGCCAATTTTAAAGCTTTGGAAACGGACGAAAAAAGTATGTGGCGATACATATGTTGGATTTTGGATATGGATATGGAGATTTTATTAAAGCAATTATTGAGTTAAGAAAACTCATTATAATAAAAAAAATTGCAATCCGGACATCTTTTCAAGCAATAGAAAAAATCCAAGAGTAAAATATCACGACACTTGGTGTGTTCTTTGCTAATTAAAAAAAAGTATATCAAATGCGGCCTATACATCATCCATACACTTGTAATATGTACATATATATCTCTGCTTTTTGTGTCAGGGAGAAAAAAAATCACTCCTATCGTAGTGAATATGTCATCATGTTATGGCTTTTTTATATTAATAGAAAATAGTTACTTTACCAGTATAACACCCTATAACATCATGAAAACATAAGAGTGAAATACAATATTGCTAACATGAAACTTTTTTAAGCTTAGAGGTCTAACACAAACCTGAAATTTTTGTGTGACTGCTTCAAAATTAAATTCACTGCGAGAGTGTTTCTTAATTTTCCCACCTTCCGCCACGTCGATCGAGAACTTTTTAGAAAACAGCTTACATATTTCTATGAAAAAAAAAACAAAGTATATTTAACACAATTATTAATTATTATCACATAATTTATGCAAGTTTATATAAATCTTAATCTTTTCTATTTGTTGCTAAAGGTTAGGAAAAACAGAGTAAATGGTGCTGTTTTTTTGCCATCGATGTTACAGTACTTCAGTTTACAATGCTACAATGGTAAATTATTACACATAATTGCAGTTTTTGTAATGGTACTGGCGAGTCATTTTGTTTACTATCAATAAACAATTGTATTCTAGTAGTTCATAAATTTATGAGAAACCTTACTAAGTACTCGATAGATGGTGTGCGCGTCGACTTACATCGCGATGTAGTTTGGTTCAACACAGTACGATTTAGTTTAATGAAATTTGTAAAACATAAGATCAATAAACCAGACGGTGTTTTAGTTATCTAACATCCTTCTAGTAAATCCCATTAGGGCAGGAGTTCAACATTAGCTTAGTTAGCTAACATATTTCAAAAGGCATTTTTTTTCTTATACTCATAATTATTCCTTGTCTTCTGTTATATTTAAAGTTAATAGTGTTCGTTTCTCTAAATAATGGGGTATCCTTGAAACTCTTTCATTTTCTTCCTAACTTAAATTTTGTGATTTGGTGATAAACACAAGCTTTCACGTAAGTCGCATACCTTTCGTCATCTTCTTAACGGTGTGTTTGGCATCATCTCTAGCTCTCCCGACGCCGTACAAGAGTATGTGTCGCTGGTTGGCGTCATGAGGGGTATGCTCTGGTTCCGTGGGCGGCAGAGGGAAGTGGAGTGTGTAGTGGTAATGTCGGGACACTGTTCCGGTAGCGATGGCGCCGCCACCACAACCGCTTGATGGGCCGGAGCTTGTGGTGCGGATACCTGCGGATATTAAGTTCTTTTAGATCATTTTTATCTCTCGAGAGCATTACTTTTTTTAGATGAAAGTGAATGTGAAAGTGAACAGTTATGGGTTGGAATATTAAAAAAAAGATGATTTATATTGCGGAATGATTACAAAAGATTTGGCAATCGTATTTAATTTCATAACTTTCTCGAACTTTAGATTATCTAAATATTCATATGTTGGAATTCTAAATTTGTGTATAGTTTAAAGGATTAGCCATTAATCCCAGATCAGACGCTAACCAGTCAGACTAATTTTTATTTGTCAGAAGATCGAAATAAAAGCAATGTTTGGTTCTTAGTAAGAAAAAATTTAATCTCTTACAGACCTGGTACGGACATTGGTCCCATACTCATTCCTGGCATGCCTGGTATGCCAGGTATACCCATACTGCTTGGCCCCATCATTGGTGAAGTGACACTGTAAATTAAAAATTTATTAAAATCTGTCAAGCCCTTTCGGTGCCTTGTAGTCACAATACTATAAGCTAGACTAGACTATAAGCTAGGCTAGACTATAAGCTAGATTTATATTAATAAAAAGAGGTTTTTTTTCCTGTCACCTGTGAGAGGGTTCTCCAGGATCCTTCGGGCTGTCAGGAGCATCCATAGAATTCTGTTGGTCTTCTTTAATATGTTGTAATAACTTATCAAGATCATCATCAATTTTGGAATCGTCCAAATCCATTCGTACGTTCTCCTGAAAAAATATTTTAACTATTAATTGATCCCTGATATTTCCAGGATAAATATTTATCATGTGATAGTATTCTGTACCTCCATTTTAGGTTTGAGATCGATACCGGCGAAAATATCTTCATCCATATTGTGGTTAGTACCGGTGCTATTGATAGGTGGCGCCACAGTGTGGACGCTGTTGACCGTTGAAGTTGGTTCCGTTGGGGATATCAGATCTCCTGAATAGGATAAAATAACAGGTAAAAAACAAGTTTATATAAGTACATAAGTCAGTAAGTATGAGTTTATTTCACATCAACTCGATCGTCACGGTGACTGCATTCGGCGTTGTGATTGGTGAAAAATTCAGTGCGGGTCAGTCAGTGTTTGCGTGTTATAAACTCACACTAGACTCCCAGCTCTATATCAAAGTATACTTTACTGACCTCTAGATATAAGTGTACACATGTATACATCGTGTGAAAATACATCCCGTCTTATCAGCTCGCCGAATAAATGCACCAAATTAGCGAATTGTTGCCTGTTCCCTGGTGGTGCATTTGGACTCTCGTCTGAAAATAATTAATTATTTAATTAAAAGAATTCAATTTCAACTATATTACGAACAATTATATGTGTTAGTGTAATAACAATTTCGCTTATTTAAACAAAACTACAAAAATGGTGGTTGAACATTCCATATTCTTCATGTTTTTTCATTCTGCCATAATTCATCTGTGCATATTATTCAAATGAAATTCTCCACATAATAATAATAATATATTTCTAGCTTATTTTAGAAGATTTATTTAATATCTGAAGAACTTTTTTGACCTAAAAGGAAATATAACAAAGAGTCCAATGTTTTTCCTACTAATAATAAGGGGAAAAGATTAGGTTAACTAATGCGCCAAAAATATATGTACTGGTATTTCGAGTGTTTACATATAACACTAAGATCTATCGCACAAAGCCATTGTATAGGGTGGGCCAATAATTCATTAACATTTGAATCTAACATCCCGCGCAAACGTGTTATGGGAGTTCTTGGGACCGATACTACTGGAATTTGCTGGCTACAATCGTAACACATGGTTTCAACAAGATGGAGTCACTTGTCACACGTCCAATGAGTCCCTGCCGGTGGTCAAAGAATGTTTCCGGAAAAGCTTATTTCCAGGCAAAACTACAGTCCATGGTCACCCAGAAGTCCAGATCTATCCCCAGCAGACTATTTTTTATGGAATTATTTGAAGAGCCGTGTCTACATGAATAAACCAACTAAAAGAAAAATCAGCGAAGAGATGTCGACGATCTCGCGATCCCTTTGTCGATGAGTATTCGAAAATTTTGGTACTCGCTTAGAAGAAGGCAAATGTCGTCATTATGACGTTGTACTTTTTAAAGAATATATTCCAACTAATTAGCTTTGTTATAAATAAACAATTTTTCAGATATATCAAATGGTTTTTTTATACGATTTTTTCAAATGTTAACTAATTCGTGGCCCAACCTATTTAACCGAAAAAAAAACAAATCTCGTTCATATCAAAGTGATGGCTGGTATTTTCTTTTTATCAATACAACATCGCTGACGTCATGTCTTTATAACTAATAAATATCTAAAAGCTGTCTAATAGGAGTCAATACTTACCTAAAACAGGTGCATCATTGTCTAAGAAGCGTAGAAGTAGATTTTGAAATATAGGTGGGCCGTTATATAGACCGGTGCCGGAACTTACTGATTCTTTGTCGTCAGATCCTGAAACGTCACCGATTAGTTAATGATAACAATATACTATAGTACCACACTATTTCTTTTTTCCTTAACTTAATTGGAGTCTACTTTAAGTCTACTAATATACCACTGAACTTTATTTTCTTGCGAAGAGTGTCTGCCATCAAATCTTCACAACTCGAGTACTAGGCGATATTAAAGTTCTGTAGAAAGATCGTTGTCAGAATTTTTAGGGTTTCATCATCATCATCAACAGCCTTTAATAGTGCACTGCTGGACATAGGCCTCTCTTTAGCAAAGAGATTTTGGCCTACTATACCACGTTGGCCAACTGGTTCAACTATCCACAACTATGACAATAGTCGTTCGTATGGCAATCTGACGGATGGCTTATCGTACCTTCCGAGACACGGTAGATTTCAATTTTTTAAGAAATGGTCAATCATTCATATACTAATTCATAGATCGATAAAAGTGTTTAATATAAATTAACAAGTCAATAATATAAATATTCGTATCATCGAATACGTCATGAATAACAAGGTGACGTAATGACTTATAATTAAGAAAACACTTAACTACGTAAAAATAAGTTTATTGACTCAGAATTCACCTATCTTACCTGCAATTAAACATCTATTTAAAAACTTGTATGAAATAAAATTGATATGACGTCATATACTACTACTGTCAAATCATTGTTAGATTTTATAATTATATTTAATTTAAAAAAAATGTTAATTATTAAAATTGTTTTCATTTAATATTCTTATACATAATACTTAAATTTGTAAAGGACAGTAGTCATATGGACCACTTAATTTTAAATGTGAACTACCACTATAGTATGGTCAGTGGATACGTACCAGTGGTGTGGTGTTCGTGGTGGTGGTGCAAGGTGTGGTGCTGGCGCCGGTCCAGTAGCGCCGCCGCGGCCTGCGCGCGATGCTCCCCCCAGCGAGCGCTACACACGGCCCACTCGCAAATCACGCGCACCACGCTGTACGGGCACGCCCACTCCTGGACATACCACAACACAGTAAAAGCGCTTTATTTTAGCCAATAGCGTTCATTGTATAATAAATAACATTTATCCTAACAGCGCCATTGCGAAATAATTATTTTAATAATCATGGTGAAACCAATGTAATTATATTAATTGCCAACTCAACAACTTACCGGATCTTTGGTATCTGCATTATCTTTAGATGGTGGTGGACAATTAGCGAACACTTCTTTATACAGAGTGTCCAGATTATTGTTTGTGTCCACGCGGTCGAAACAGTGCCTGTCGAGAGCCTCCAAAACTGCTAGTACTCGCGCTGATTGAACAAATGATAATATTAAAACAAAAAAAAAGAACGTATCGCGGGAAACGCGTTTGGAGCGAATTCTCTTTCGTATGCAGGGTTGGCATAATTAACCATTAACGAACTAGGCTCTCATTCTCTTTACTCAGAATGGGGTCCCTTTAATTTTGATTAATGATGGACTAAATAACTATACTCATACGTATCTATACTCATAAATACATTTGCAAAATGTATATTTATTTATTTGTTTTTAAAAGATTATGTTAATCACACAACAAGCATTGTTAACGTTTATAACAAACACACATACACACCCACCCACATACACACAAGCAAACACATACGCAAACAACGCAAGCACGCACGAACGTACGCACGCACGCACGCGTGATTGATTGTTATTGATTAATCAATATTAATTGTACATTGTGGCTTATATACATTTTACGGTTTTTCGTAACGCATTACATTTTTTTCTTCGTTAGATACCCTCCACAACACGCGATAAGGTACTCCGCTCCAAAAACATATTAGTAAAATTATAAATCTAAAAACATCATTACCTTGAGAACTAGTTTGCCACTTGTCAGTGCACCATTTACTTTCTGCCTTTTTACTTCTGGCCGAGATTTCTTGTTCTGCATCATACACCTAAAATTGTTAAATTCCTATTAATTTAGTAGAATTTTATATAGGAAATGCAAACACTGACACTTTACACCGTTATAGTTTTGATAGGATATTGTGTATATACATTCCAGTTGCCCCGGTGAATTGCGTACCGCAAGACTTATTATTACTTACTTTATTTATTTTAACTTTTCTGCCGGACTCATTTGTGAATCTAAACTATTCAGGGCGCCATGCAAATGCATGCAAAAATCATTCAAATCAGTCCAGCCTTTTAGGAGGTGTTCAGGACATACACACGTACAGTAGAATTCTATATATAAAGATTGTCATTTTAAGTTTAAAATTGTAAAAAAATAATACTAGGTAAATTAAGGGTTGCATGGTATATTGTAAGATTGGTGCGGCTTATTGGCAAAATATAAGAAACTTTTAGAAAAGAGATCAATAAAGATCACTGTTTAATTAGGAAGCCTTTACATATTTTATGTAATAAGCCTAGTTAATAAATTGTTTTTTATCTTATATTTATCCGTTACTAACCATTTTTCGATGTTCCTCGGTACTATCTGTATCCATGTGCGGCATGGGTAATGCAGAGGGTGGCAAAGGTAGTAGGTCTAATGGTGACCCTTGTAAAGATGAGCCACACCCGGACCACACCATTGCTGTAGGACACTCGATGCATATGATCTAGTAATAATAATAAAAACAGTACATATTAAATAACATGCAACAAAACAAAAAAAAATGCAGATGCGAGACGTGTGGTAGTCATAATAAAACATGGAGAAATATGACTGCTTATTTCATCATCATCAACAGCCTTCAACGGTCCACTGCTGGACATAGGCCTACTATACTACCAGACAGGTTGGTATACGATTTGTTTCAAGTTTTCCTCTTTTTTTGCATTTCTGTTGTCCTACGTAGTTTTCTACCTTAGTCGCCTCTTACGGCACCCATGGGATGGATAGGGGTGGTGCTGTTTATTCCATATAGGTTTATACTAATGTAGAGTGAAGAGAGTCGTAGAGTAATGACTTCGTTAATGAGTGAATAGTGGCGCGTCACTACACTAATAGCCGTTCAGACCCTCCGCATTAAGTTCCATATCAAAAATATATCTAACACACATTATCTAAACGCGTATAGTTTTTAAAATATAACATTCTCAGGTCTTGTCTTTGAGAAACTGATTTCATTACATAGCTGCGTAGTAACAAGGGTGTCTGCATCATGATAATTATTTTCATGCCTTGAACCCAAAATTGCTAAGGTTTTAACTGGCTTCCTTTAATGTCGCCCGCCTTTCTGTTGACAACCCTTCTGGAGAATTCTTTAATTTGCCGACTTGAGAAGCAATGATAAATAGGAGTAAAAATATTAGAGATAGCGAGGGAGTTAGAGTAGGGACTCGTTGTCTCTTCCTTACACCCCTATTTTTGGTACCCTAAGAAATTGAAACAAGAAGAGACTGGAGTACGTCAGACGTGCTGGGATAGTTAGATACTTGTATTATAAGTACTGTGATTATAGGCAGACTAAATTAGGGATATCAACTGGCCCCTTATAATAGTCTTGTATAATCGTATTGTACCTGTAAAATTGTTGCTAGCTGAATTATGACATCTCTATGATAAGCACAATTCAATATTTCTCCAAAACCGACTTGTACAGGATTCAAAGCGGCCGTCACGACTGAATTAATCGTAGGTTTAGTCTCTCTAGGTGTGGCCGGCCTCTCTTCTTTCACCACATCCATTGGTTGAGAAGGATTTGGTGTACCCAGGGGATTTGGCGTACCGAGGCTGTGGTTAGGGTTTGGCGTGCCCAAAGAATGGTTTGGATTCGGTGTGCCTTGGTTTTCTATAGGTGTAGGCTCCCGTTTTACTTGTGATATGTTTGACTTGATGTCAGTATTTTCAGGAGCTGGTGACATCGGTTGACCATTTGTTTCTGAAAAATAAATATGTGATAAAGTATTATCAAGGTTACTGGATTATATAGATGTCTGGTAACTCAAAAAAAAAATAGAGACAGAAAATGATATTGTCAAAAATTCTTCATAAAAATAAAGTGGTTTAGGTATCACATAAAAAGTTGTCACATCTTCAGTTTGTTGGTATTTTTAGACGATTAAATGTGTTTAAAATTAATTTGAGAGATTACTTATTACTTCTCTTCCATCAGGCTTTTTCTCAGTTTACAGATAGATGCATTTTCAAACTAAGAGGAAACTGAGACCAGTATGACCTTTTAATAAATTGTTATTGTCCTTGAATTGTATATTAACAGAATACAATAAAAAATCGATATTGGTCTTATTATAGATAAGATAAATTGTACAACATACCAGTATTTCTATCAACAGTCTTGGAAAACACGGCAGGTTGGTTTAGAGTTCTCAGAGTAGTATCAGATAGCACTGAGCATATTGCCGCAGCTTTTTTGGCGCAAGAAGTAGCCAACCGACGAGAGAGACTCTCGCAACCGACGAACTCCGACATGTGTTGTAGAGCCAATGGTAAAAACAACCTGTGGGTTACTTAAATCAGTTATTTTTGGCAAATAGTTTAAAAGTTTTAAATTAAAAGCATAATAACATCATTTACTTGTTAGCAATCAGATCAATTCTCTTAAAAAAAATGTGTCAAATTCAGTTTTGATCTATTGTCGATCTACTAGTCACCATGCGATATAATCATATTACATTCAATGTTGGATTTTTTTTACGACAAAGTAGACAAACGAGTAGCTCTGCACCTGATGAAAAGTGACTGCCGTGGCCCATAAACTCTTACAAGTCAGGAGTAATAAGCATGTTGCTGGGTTTTTGAGAAAGAAATACGTGTCCGCAGAGGATATCTAATCTACAGAATGGTTGTTCGCGGCAAAAAGTGTCTTGAGAAGAGCGACGTTAAAACATATAATCTAGTGACTAACCGTAAAAGTCCATCATCAGGCGCTCTCTTGTCAAGTAGTTCAATAATCCAAGTCAGAAAATCATGTCTGTCAAGCAGACCTTCGTCCAATAAATATTTAGCGAGGCGGCAGCAGTAGTTCCACAGCTTCAGAGCTTGTCGCCAGTCTGTACTCTCACCTGATCCAGGAGTTGAAGAACCTAAGGCTGAAATATACATTACAATATACATCTAGAAACATATAACTGTTAAGTTGGTTTGTCTATGCTTCATAAATTCAAAAAGTTCTGTACTGAGACAGATTAATAATTAATATAGAGTGTCACCACCCCTATTCTTTCCGTGGGTGTTGTAAGAGGAACTAAGAGAAAAAAAATATGCAAGACGACATCGCTGCAAAGAGAAGGAAAATTTGTAACAAACCCTATACCAACCTGTCTGGCCAATGTAGTATAAAAACTTGTGGCATAAATGGTAGGCCAAAACCTCCTTCACAAAGAGATGCTTATGTCCAGCAGTGGACAGCTAAAGGCTGATGATGATGCAAACTGTTTCAAAAAATATTTAGTTCATAAATATTACTATTAATTGCAATATACTTACTACTAGAGTTTCCTGGTGAGTGCATAGAGTTGGGGACTGTTGAGTTAGGTGTTGACCCTCCAGGAGGATTGCCTGATGAATTATGGCTAGGAGTGCCTTGCCCTTAAACAATATTTCAAAAGCATTATTTATATAGTCTGAGTCTAAGGTGTTTAATAAAATAACAATATATGCGTTTAGGACACTATATATCTTACTTATGTAGGCCAAAAGCTACATTAATATTTAGTACTAGTTTTGTAATTCAATAAGGTACAGTTCGCAAGATAATGGGTTATTCTTAAATATGATATAGTTCACAAATTGTTATACTTGTTGCCCTATTGTTTATCAATTACCTAATTTTTTTTTGAAAATTTATATATATACTATGTCTGTTGAAACCTTAAAAACACTCACCTCATATCAACAAACAGTCTTGTATATATATATATATATATATGTATTATATATATATATATATATATTAGGGTGTCCCATAAATTTCAAGTTCGATATTTTTTTACGCATGCCTTCTTAAAAGTTTCGTAATAACCCTATATTGTCTAGAAAAAAATATTATTTCGATATATAAACGATAACCCGTGCCGACTTGCTATTTAAACTTGTCGATACAAGTTGCTTAAGTACTGCCCAGTGACCTGTTACGACATGTTTTATTTGCCATTTCGTACGTGATTTTTGAGACTATTAGTGCTTCATTGTTTAGTGCGTAAACATGTCGGTGGAATTACGGAGTGATAAACAAAATATTTTTCTTATCGGATTGACTAGCTACCAAATAAATGGTGCAAAATTACCATTTAATCGACAAGTTCTCTCAGTCCTATTTTACAATATTCGTGAGGTTAAATTGACTGTTAGTGAAAGTGCAAATCTTGTGATTAGGGAGTGCATCATATATTGGGAAAAAGCAAGAATTCCAACAAGGGCATTTCCTAACTGCGTGAAGAAACTTATTGATTTATATCATGTTTGGAGAGAGTTGCAAAAAAATTGTAAGAAAACTCAGATTACGTTTAAGAGTCGTGAGAACAATTTTATAATTAATCTTGATAATTTGTTTGATATTGCACATGCTGATGCTTTTGAGAGAATGAAAATAGAGGAAGATAAATTATTTTTAATGAAACAGAGAGAGCCAGGTCGACCGGGATGCTTAGGTGGTGTAGATAAAAAATTGGCGGAAAAAGAACAAAGATCTAGACAACGACGATTGGAAGAAGAGGAAAGGATTGTAAGACAAAGAGAATCACTAGCTGTTGCATCTACTTCCACCACAAATAACTTAGACTGTGTAGAAGATTCAGACGAAGA
This sequence comes from Hypercompe scribonia, assembly GCA_949316085.1. Taxonomy (NCBI): domain Eukaryota; kingdom Metazoa; phylum Arthropoda; class Insecta; order Lepidoptera; family Erebidae; genus Hypercompe; species Hypercompe scribonia. The sequence continues at coordinate 9,806,163 of OX438969.1, read as the reverse complement.
ACAGATCTTGAATTCTGAACTCAGCTTGCCGGACGTTCCCTGCCATGAACAAAGTTCAAAAAGAGGTAGAAAGAATCTTATAACACCTAAACTAGTTGCAGCTTTAGATCGATGCCAGTTAAGCATTAGAGATACCGTTTACATTCTTAATGCGGTGGTAGATTGGTCTGAGCAGCGATGATTTCTGTATTAACAAATCCTCGATTCAGCGAATTCGTACTGAAACTAGAAAATCAAGGGCAGAAGCAATAAAATCTAACTTCCAAAACAATGTACCCGACATAGTCACAGTCCATTGGGATGGAAAACTATTACCGGGGTTGGATGTACGGAGTTCAAAAGAAGAACGCTTGCCAGTTATAGCTTCATTTGACGATAGAGAGCAGCTTCTTGCAGTGCCGAAACTAGGAAGTTCTTCTGGAAAACATCAAGCGAAGGCTGTATCAGCAGCTCTCTTTGACTGGAACCTTTATGATAAAGTGCAAATAATGTGCTGCGACACAACAGCTTCCAATATGGGCCGTTTCAATGGAGCTCGTGCTATTTTGGAGCAAACTTTAGGAAGAGAATTGTTGCTTTTCGCCTGTCGTCATCATGTTTATGAATTGGTCCTAAAAGCTGTCTTTGAAACCAAGATTAAGCAAATTACTAGTAGCCCAGATATTCCGATGTTCAAAAAGTTCCAAGAAAATTGCAAAAACATTGATTGTACTAAAATTGAACCATCTCTTAATTTCGTAAAAGCACGGGTTGCCGAGACAGACATTCAAGCGTTGTTACTATTTTATAAGGCAGAATTAGATAAAGGTTTTGTAAGAGATGATTACCGCGAATTGGTCGAACTGTGCGTAATATTTTTAGGAGGAGACACAGAGGAAAAATTAAAACTAAGGCCCCCCGGAGCTATACATCGGAGCTATACATCAGGCACGCTGGATGGCGAGAGCGATCTATTCTTTAAAAATATGTTTACTTCAGTCACAATGCAGAGTAACTGCGAAGGACAAAAAGGCTCTACAAAATGTTTGCTTATTTCTCGTAATATTGTATGTTAAACCTTGACTCGAATGTACAGATGCACTTCTTGAAGATGTTAAAAGAGTATGAAAAAGTTGACGCAACAATTTCTAAAGCTTCTATAAGCAAGTTCAGCCATCACTTGTGGTATTTATGTGAAGAGACAGTCATTCTATCACTATTTGATGATGAAGTTGACAACCAAACTAAGAAGAAGATGATTGCCAACTTCAACAGGGACAAAATCTCGGATTTTAGCAAACGCTATGACCCGTCGAAGGAAGAACTGACTCAAAAGTTGTTTGGTAAGTTAAATTGACTTTTTGTTGGATTTCAATTTCAATGTCCAATACTTATTTATTTATTTTCAAAATTGTTGTTGATTTTTATTTGTTATTTAACTTATTTTTCTTGTTTTTTACACAAAGCACTGGATGATTTCGTATCGGAAAAGAGCAAACAATTTTTATCACGACTGCAGATCGACGACAGTTTTCTAAAGGAAGATGTATCTTCTTGGAATAACAATGCTGCTTTTCTGGAGGCTAAAAGAAGAATAAGTTATTTGAGAGTTGTAAATGATACTGCTGAAAGGGCTGTTAAATTAATGCAAGATTTTAACGGACTTATCACGGCTGAAGAAGAACAAAAACAGTTCTTGCTGCGCTGTGTCCAGGAACATCTAAAATTGTATCCAGACTGTAAAAAAACTACTCTAAAAAGAAGTTACCCTGAATGATTCTTATTTCTTTATGTTTTTAATTAAAGATTAATGTTCATCTAATTTGTTATTTAATTTTATTCACTTAATTCATTGCATTTATAGGGAAATTATAGCAGACTGAAATTTTAGGACAAAACACGTTTTTTACTAAACTTTGAAGCTCGGTCGGCACTGGTTGCAATTATGCTAGATTGATAAAATTTTATATTTAAGTATCTTATAGCATTAGTAAAAATTATAGAGTGTATGCATTTCGAAATTCGAAAAAAATTTTTTTTTTGTCATATAAGGGACACCCTAATATATATATATGTATTATATATATATATATATATATATATATATATATATATATATGTATTATATATATATATATATATATATATATATATGTATTATATATACATATATATACATACACACAAATATATATAATACATTTTTAGTGTTGTAAACTGGGTCCATAAATAAATAAATAACCTCACACATCTCACACACAGGTGTCTGATGCCAAATTAGGGAGAGCCTGTGCTATAGTGTCTAGACTGCTGATACACACTTAAATATTTAATAATCCATACATATTTTACATAAATTACACTCAGACTCAGAACAAATAATCATGCTCATCACACAAATATTTGTCCTAAATGGAAATCAAGTCCACAACCTCCAGTTATTACAGCTGCAGTAGGGCCACTAACCACTAGACCAGTAGACCCGTCAAATTCTTATTTATTCCACTGAAAAGACAAGTATGCTAGAATACCGAAGGATTCCTTATTTGTTTTCTTTCCTCAATATGTTCGCGAAAAGTAAAGCTACGAGATATTTGTATTAATTTAATAACATACCTGACTGTGAAGGTGGCGTCTTATCAGAAATATTGCCTGGAATTGCACTTTGATAGTGTTCACCTAATTTTGGTATTTGGTCTTTGAGAAACTTTATCAGTGTTGTTGTCCATTCTAAAACAAAATATGGTTTAGTTCTGACAAATATTTAGGTAGTGAAAACCAAATAATTATTCTATATTCTAATTTTTCAATAGTTATTTTAAGCATAATAATAATGTACTGAATATACTCACAAGCCCATGAAGTACTTACTATCAACGTATTGAAACTTAGGAAAATTGAATGACAATTGAAGTGGCTATATGATATACACAAGAAATCTTAATCCCTAACATACATAGAATTTATTTATACCTGTGGTGGGATCAGGCAGTTGCCGCTTCTTTATTTTAGCTTCAGAAACAGCGACAGTGTATGCGGAGCTGAGTTTTATAAACCAAGCTGCCCTAGGCATAGAAACCTGGTATTCGGTCAATGTAATAAAAATTTCTTCTTTCTTGTTAAAGTTTGGAGCTTTCTTTGCCAATTGAGAAAGTGGTTTGCTACCTGAAAGTTTTTAAATTCAATTAAACTCTTTAGTTCTTCATATGTATTACATGTTGTTACAAATAACAGCTAGACAAATGTTTATACAGTTTAGAAAGTAAGTATTTTTTTATGATAAAATGTCACAACTTAGCAATCTCAATAACAGGTAGAAAGAAAGGCCTGCAATTATCAGGTACAGCAATATTTGCCGTATCCAGTTCCAGTTTTGTAGATCAAACTTATTTCAATGGAATGGATCTTACTATTATTTAAGTATTCTTAATTTAGATGAAAATTAAATTATTTTATTAGAATCAGACATCTAAAATATTCTGAAACATATCTAGAAGTGTTAATTGTAAATTTGTACTCAATCACTCAACATAGTATAACAATAAAAGTTATTGTTAATAGACAATAGAGAGAGACTGCTCAATTAGTAATTGATAACAAATACTTTATGTTCAAAAATAAAACAAAAATCAGTTTAAGTTACTTATTAAATATAATTTTTCAAGTAGTTTTTAACCACAATTTATTTATGATTTCTTCACATAAAAGTTCACTTCACATATAAGTTAAACTGTTTTTAAATTAAAACATTTCTTAACACTCCTGTTTTGTAGTCATGTATATTAGAAATAGTAATTGAATGTGTCATATTGCATGTAATGAGAATTAGTCATTACTTGTTAACAACGTTAATATCTACATAAAGTATTGGTAGGTCTCTTTACCTGCCAAATCTTTGAACCATGCTTCAATCTGCGCTTTTGTGCGAGCTGTTGCTGGCCAAAAATTGTCTTTAGGGTTTACTTGCTGTCTTTTTCGCCCACAATCAGGTAGAGTATTCAATTCTTCTTTTTTAGATAAAATACTAGAGAAGAATTGACCTATCTGTAATTGAGATAAATGTTTCAATTGGTTGGTCCTCGGAAAACAAAAAAATAGGCAAAAAAATATTGATTGAATTAATAAAGAAAGATTTTAATGCACTTTGCAAAGTTACCTTTGTTGCCGAATAATTGAAATTTCTAGCTGTTCCAAACTCATCACTAGATTGTGGGGTTGTGGAGAAACCGTGTTTCACATTAGTTGATGTAAGTTCATCTTCTTTTTGGCGGGGCTCCTGTGGGTATACATCGGGAGGACCCAATTTAGGCCTCTTCAGAGGCCGTTTTTCGTACATAATACCCATGGTGACTGGGCAGAGAGACGTATCTGTTTCGCAATAACACTCGTAAATTTAATATACAAGGATATGTACACGACTACATCACACAATAATAACACAGCAACAACACTGACCATTCATTTAAAATCTATTCAAATGATACATGATTAAAATTACACTACACAAACCAAATAGACAAAAAAAAACGTTCATAAAAATCTCTGTATAAATGAAAACAAATTAGTACATAGGCACGTAAGTCTAAACAAATAGCAATCCTGAGAGTATAGAGTATAGCAGAATAGTAAACATATGAATGAACAAAATTTGGGTTTGAAGGTCATTGAATGAATAAAACCACAGACTACTTTTTTGAGATGGTTTGTTAGAGCTCATCATTCAAAAAAATGCATGTAAAAAGTCAGGAACATTTATTTATTTCATAATTTGCTTTTCTAGTTACAATACATAATTTATTACTTATTTATAAAAATAATACATTAAGTAAACGCTTAACATAAATATCGAAAAATTGAAATTAAGTATTTTATCGGTCCATCGCACTATTATCATGAACGTAAAATAAAACTTTTACTCTGTGATATAACCTAACTTATTAAACAGCTGATAAGTTAGTAAACTAAAGTAAACTTGTTTGTTGAAGTTTTGTAGAAGTAAGTAGGTATTAGCATAATAATAAAATTAACAATACTTAAAATCTACAGTTAAAATTTCAAATCTAAGGAAAGTAAAATTTGTCAATCATATATATAAGATATCATTTTTGTTAAGCGATAATATTAGTAAACAACTTCGTGGTTGTCAATACCGTAAGTCGCTTGAAATATGCCTCCTAAAAAGCAACCTGAAAAACCAACCAAATCAACGGGCGCTGGCGCCACTAAAAGTGGAGCATTTGGAGTCGATGCTAAAGGTGAGTTTCATTCTTAAATTTCAAACTTATTACTTTTTCGAAAAGTGAAATGTGAAAAAATGATGAATCTTTTTCGTTTCAAATTTAGAATCGGCTGGAAAGGAGAAAAAAGGTGGGACTTCTGTCAAAGTACGTCACATATTGTGCGAAAAGCAGTCAAAATGTTTGGAGGCGCTGGAGAAATTAAAGGCCGGTCAGAAGTTTCCTGACGTAGCAGCTGCTTACAGTGAAGATAAGGCGCGACAAGGTGGTGACCTAGGCTGGATGACTCGTGGTTCCATGGTCGGCCCCTTTCAGGATGCAGCATTTGCCTTGCCTATTTCTTCAGTCGCCAACCCCGTGTATACAAACCCCCCTGTTAAAACCAGGTTTGGTTATCATATCATAATGGTTGAAGGCAAAAAATGAACGACATGGTTTTTGAATTTGAATATTTCTGGGCGATACTTTTACTGTTCATTATGGAACGAATTTGCTGCTTACAAGAACAGTTTGATAAGGATTTTTCAAATTTACCAGATCCACAAAGCTCCCATGAATCAATTGATAGTACCATAGAGGGTTTTTCTAACAGAGAGTAAGTAATATATCCTAACTACCCCACCTACCTATTAAGCCTACCTAGCTACCGTCCCTAAATTGATGATTAGAAAAGCAGAATAATGTTCAATCATCTACTGATTTACTATCTATGATAATTAATATCAAAATTTTGTGTTGAATCTTAATTTCAATATTTGAATTTGTTAATTAGTTTAAAATCAGAACTAGGTATTCATTGTTACTAATTTCAACCAAAATTCTTTATGTTATCAATTGTTTATCAGTTAAAAAATATCACTGCTGTGCTTTGTTATGATAAGATTAATTAAAAATAAATCAAAGTTGGTCGTCTGCCGATAAGCGTGCCAATATGAAGGGAGGAATTTCCAATAAGACTTAATGATAATGTCTCAGGGGCTATAGCTCGGTGTTTAATACGAAAATTTACACAGATATCGTCTGTACATATCACAGTTTGATTAGTTAAATACTGTTTTGCATAACTTTCTTATTTTATATAATTATATTTAATATTTGGTGACTTCCACATACAGCACAAACAAAAATACATACTACAGCACCATCTGGCTAAGACACATCAAACTATGGAGAAATGAACCACAGATCAACTACTAATCCTGAATTACGATATAGAAATTCTCACGGTGATTAGCATATGTACAACATTTCAAAATCCTCGCCTGATTGCCTCACCTGGTCGGAGGATCGTCCCTTTGTGTCGGAGAGACATGACACTTGTTCCTTCCACAGATATACAAATATATTAGAGCAGAAACAGATATAAATATAGTCTTTTTGCAGAACATGTGTGTGTTCAAATGTTTATATGTACAAGTTAAATATAATATGTTGATACTAAAATTTTAGTATCAACATATTGAATCGCATGGTGTACAAATATGAATATAACAAAAGAAAATATATCAATTAACTATAGTCATCATTGAAAACAAAAGTATAAAAAGGGTAAATGTCAAGATATTCAAATAGAAATAAATAACTAGTGAATAGCAGATCAAAAGAGAACTCCTTTTATTCAAAAGTAATAGGAATTCTGATTAAAGATAAGTTTTATGAAAATATACCACTTAGTGAAGTGGGTCCTATGCATTTATGTCAGTCACTTGTTTGTGCTCATGTTTTCTTCGTTCGTAATAGTTACTATTGTGCTTTATGTGTTATCGTGTTTTTTGTGTTATTTCCAGTTTCAGCTTAAAGCTCAGCTTTCTCCGTCTCTGTCGTTTAATGCACGTCACAATGCTGCTTACTCTAGTATACTTTGGTAATGTTTGCCTGTGGTTCATAATGAGCAAGAAAATGTCGCCCAAGTCCCTCAGATACAGGTTTAAAGTCTCAATACCATCTTAATGTTAAATGATGTAGTATTTCAAAGTCCTTTTCTAAACTACTACTAAACTAACTACACTAAACTAAACTACTTTGGAAATTACTCAAAAATAAATTGTCAAGTCTATGATGAGATTGAATAAAACATTTGTTTGCTTAATATTTCTTCAGTTAATGACTTTGAACAGTACTATATGGTTTTTTAAATTTTATTGTGAAGCATATTGCTAAAATAAATGTGTTTATAGCTTTTAAATTTTGTCTTAATTACTTTAGAAATACTCAAAAGTTTCCACTGCATATGTTTATAATAATTACTATTATGTAAACAGATTTTATTGGCTATGGGTCTCTTCAAACAGTATAAACTTACTGTACACAACTTGGGCAAGCCTATTGTAATGAACCAGGCACCCATATTTTCACCTTTAACACTCAAAGGACTGGGGCAAAATTGGGAATTTTCAGGTTGCTCGAACCTTCTGCTGTCTATCTTGTGTACCTTCTAACTTAATATACTGAACATGTTTTATTATTGGTGGTATATATTATTAATACTAATAATAAGAAAATGGTCAGTCTTTCGTGTCCACTAAGTGTTTATACGAATCTGTTTTTCTATTACAAAATTTTCGTAGTTAGAAGATTTTCATCTTAATCTTGATTTAATCAGACACATTTTGACACATAATGATGGCTGCTAGGTGATCCTTTTAGAAAAATAAGAAGCATAGGTAGGCAAGGTGATAACTATGACGTCGTAATTCTACTTGTTATGGTACTCTACTACTCTACTACTCTTACTATGGTATGGTATGGCAAAAATATACCTAGCACTGTAACAGCTTTGTTTATGATGGGGCAAACCAACAGATGAGTCACCTGTTGGAAACTGTCTACAGCCGTATATGACTGCAATGCCTTTTTGTTGAAGGTTTGAAGGTGATATTGGTGCCGAAATAACGCTGCGGATAATTTTATCTATAGACATTGAACTAATGTTACATTGTATATTGAATATATGTTGCGGTGAGGTTTTTAGCGCCACACGCTGATCTGACGAGACACCAACGAAAATTATACACTTTGCTAAGCTCGTAGTGATCGAATGACTTGTGCTTTATAGAGTAATTGATTGAAATAGAAAATTATTTCCTTTCAATTCAAGAAATGTTACATCGGGCATATAGCTAACGAGTCAATTAGCGGTAAAGAACAGACGAGCGGTGAAGATAAGATGCAGAATCGTCACATCGCGTTTAGAGCTCGGTAGTCCTGCACAGTTGCTTATGATGATGTGATGATGACTCTATCATACATATTGGGTACATAATGGGTACTTGGCTACAAACCAATTACATTGAAAGACAATTTTCTTTAAAAAAAAACAGCTTGCCGAACTACGACAGATTTCAAGAAAGGTTTTAAGGAAGCGAACGGTTTTTAAATTACGTAAGTTTACAAAGTTCGTTCTTGGTTCACCATTGCACCAAATCTTTCAAATGAAAAATAAAACATTTTTAAATTATAACAGTCTTTAATGACAGATCTTAAACATGATATTGTGTACACTTCGACTGTTAAAGTTACATGACTAAAATTTAAATGTACAATACTGTAATAAATATTTATGTAAGTATGAGGTATTAACTTTAGGACTGGGCGGTAGTATTGGAAATTCAATCGATTGCATATTTTTGGGCATCGTACAGATTAGCGATGGTAATTTAACATTACTATGTGTCATGGTACGTTCTTTTAAGCATGGATTATCTATTTCTATGAAACTGTTTTGTTTCAATAAGTCGGATACATTGTTCGTGCTTACATCTTACATAATACTGGTTCTATATACGACGACATAATTTGAGATTGTACGTTCTTTCTTAAAGTCTAAGGCCTGGGTTGGTGTATCGAACGTATTTGATCAAGGCATCGTTCTCTTCGCAGACGAAGGGCTTGCGGTGGTGGCAAGCTACATCATGCCAGTGCACGCCGTCCTTGTAGAAATTGTTCAAGATGGCTATACAGTGTTCAGAAGCACCGCCTTGGATCAGTTCCTGACGATAACATGATAAATAATATTAAATAAAGACTTAATATGAGTATGAGGCGCCAAATGTACAAATGCTACATAGATAAATAATATATCAATCAGTGCAAGTGTTGAAACCTTCATTCTTTTCGTACCTTTGAGTGCTGTTAGCATAGTCAGCTATCAGCTATTTCAGAAAATTCAGGTCTATTCCTCTACTCTCATGGTTTTTGTCCCATGATGGCACAATTGGTACTTTTTCGTACCAGTAGTCCCATGGGACAAGTGACAGTATGTCAGTCAGTCATATCGCAGTAGTAGTAAATATATAAAGCCAGATAGATGGACTTTAATCAAACTGCAAATTTTTAGTTTAGACACTCTTCAAATAAAACAACCAGAATTGCATCAATTTAAAAATAAATTCGGTAAATTTGGTAAACCTTTTTTGGAAGCCAATTAAGTCTATGGCATTCTCTCAAAGAGGTTACGTACAAAGAATTTCAAGTAATTGATTATGCATTGATCCTTTTAGCTAATATCGGCGGTCGATTGCGTAGATAACTAATACGTGAGGCCTTGCATGCTTAACGACTGCGTAATGAAGTGACGGATATGGAGGATGCTCACTCAGGCGTACGACCGCAAGGGTTACGTATTGTTTGTTCCGTCGGGCGCGTGTTGTGCTCGCGACACGGGGAAAGTGACAGACGTCGATAACGCACGCCGAATAAAGATGAGCTTTGGCTATACAGCTTGCGGTCGGTGTTTGTAGAAAGTAGCCTACTACATGTATGCGGGTACACCCTTCGGCGAATATTTCGCAGGCCTATAAATATTCACATGTCACTTTCGATTTCATTGCGTTAATGCCGGCGTTCAGATGCATTAACAGGTTTGTCCAGTGTTTATGATAAAATATTACTTAACTGTTCGTGGAATTGGTTCCACATATTGCGTCAACATATGATCGATTTCGTAATGTCATGCTTTCTTATATATCTACGTTGTATTGTATAGTGATTCCTGGTTGGAATTCTTAATATGTTAGAAAACAATAGTTCTTACCCTGTTGTCGGGTTGAGGTTTGCCTATGCCACCTCCTTCAGACCAGTCATTCTGCTGACGGTTGGTAGTAGGAGCTAACTTCTGAAGCTCTGCGGTCCAAAACCATCCATTGATTTCGTTGGGAACTAAGTCAGCGCGATTACATCCTTTGAAGTCGCACAAACGACCCGATGTCCAGATGTACTTTTGCTACAATAGGAATTACACTGTCATTACAATAATGAATAACCCCTCTCAACAATACCAATAATGGTTTGTCGTTATAGTATGCCTTGACACAAAAATCTTCGAATCAACACGTAAGGATAATAATTAACGTTTTGTTCAGTACTTAGCAGACAGTATCTAAACAATATGAACAACAATAATAGTAAAGATGAAAATTAAGAATTAAGACAAGCTAAATTCGCGGCATCATTGCCATGGTTTGTCAACTAATGCCGTCTAAATAGCTTGAATAATAAAGTAAATTTGGCACCATTGTTTAGGTGTTCATTAAATGTGAACCCGGTAAAAAAACATAAATAATTCTACTACTGTATAAAGTTCTTTAATTGATGGCATGAATGGAGTTTTAGTCAAAGTTAAAATAACTTGACGATGTGCACTGATTATCCATTTTTTTTTCAAATGTAGTGTCACAACTTTTAATGTTAATAGAGGTATATAGGTCACGGGCAGATTTCTAAAACTGTTTAGTATCAAGCAATCCCTTGTCAATGGTGTATAGAAAAATAATAACAATATAACAAAACCTTGTAATTCCCACGTAATGCGAAATATAGTCTTAACAACTGAGAAATAGGTTTAGGAAAATCGACTTTATTATTGTCATGTTGCTGAAATTATTCTTTTATCTAAAAGTTGCGTACGATAATATTTTACACTTGTTAACGTGTTTCATAAGAGAAACAAGTATTTACTACAAGTATACTTTAGTGGTTGTAAAGTAGATATTACGAAAACTGTCAACGTTATATATTCCACATCATTGTATTCAATACTTTCTACTTAGCTTTGAAAAAGTGATATGTTTTCGCGTCACGGTCTCAATTGTTTTCCTTATGTTTTGAACTCATGACACGCGTGAGCGTTTTGTGCAACTAGCTATGTATTGCCTTGCTATACACTCAAATCAGTCAAGGATCTACTGTAACACTTATTTAAATATTTACATTTTATCTTAGTAAGCCAATTAACCGTTTCGTTTGTTTAAATTTAAAGCTTAAGGTAGTTTAGGCAACGTTTTCTTACCTTATCCTTAGTGATGAATGACTTAATCCATTCATTTTCGTCACTGGTCTCTAGCGAGACGAGGTCCATGCAACGCTGTCTGCAGTAGTTTCTGGCGCTCAACCAGTCCTCTTCTACGCCGCGAAGGTTAGGGTCTTTCCATGAGAAAAAATATCCCTTATCTGTAAGATAATTACATAATCATTCGACAATTAGTATTTTGGAAACATAAACATAATTGCCATTGGGCAGATTTTCTTTTATTTATGCGTGTAAGTAACAATTTGTGCAGGATGGATTAGTACTCGAGCATTCCTGCGTGTCGCCGGGCAGTCATCGATACTTCGGCTTCTGCTTCTAGGTCATGCTTTAAACCAGTACACATTTCTGAGAGTATAGTAGAAAGCACATTTCATACCATGTTCATTATTAATGTATGTTTCAAGTAAGAATAAGATTTGAATGTGATTGCATTGTTAACAGCAGAAAAATCTTTGCACAATGTTTTCAGCTCTGTTTTAATATAATAAGTTTGATATGCATCTCAAGTTTTAAAAGTGATTGTACATTTTTGGGTTTAATCTGAATCAACTTTTATTTGTGGTAATACTGAAGTGTGTGTTATCAAATGCACATTTGAGAATAAGTTACTCACCCTCTTGTAGAAACCTACCATCCTTGGCAGATTGGTTTTGTGTCTAACTGCCTTCTTAATCAAGTATATAGTTCTTAATTATAGATCATCCTCTGTTATGCATAACTATATGATAAAAGGTGTATATATAATAAATAAAATAAAGTTTCAAGAGAAAAGAGTCCTAGATATTGGGGTTTCCAAAAGACTGCCCATGATTAAAATTTGTCTAAAGTGTTATGTAATCCTAAAAGTTTGGTATAAATATGTTTGAGGCTTTAGTGTTAGATCATCAATATTAGGTCCTAGTCTTTATTATTCCCATTAGTATTGAATAATGCACAACTTTCGTAATAGTTAATGACCATAAGACCATTTGCAATAACGATTACGTACCTATTTAGTCTAGAGTCTAGACTGTAAATATTTCATTTTCATTTCGAAATTACTGCAATGTGGTAATTTTTTATACTTGGACACAAGGTTCATATACCACTCAAATTCAGAATTCTTCACTTGCAGTTTTATGGACAGGTTAAGTATAGCTATATTGCTATCTGAATTACAGCTGCGCTTAATATGCTGTAAATGTAATTATTTGCAAGTTGATCATAATCGCTGCAGGAAATTAAAATAGCTACGGTCAATTGAATCTTCCTTTAGGCCTTCATAAAGTTATTGAGCTTGTAGTAACACAAATACGGATCCCATTATGTTATTGTACAACCTGTACATATTTTTTATAATAGTTTTGAATTTCGGATTACAAATGAAACAAACATGTGTCGTCTGAGAGAGACGATAACTTTTGAAGATAGTTACGAGGCAATAAAATATGTTACAACGATTACCAAAACTAGACCATTAAAAAGGTTGATTGCAACATTATTAAGATCACTAAGCATACCACTAAGAAAAAAAATTTCAGGTTCCACTGCTTTCAAAAAGCAATATGTTGTTATCACTTTGTTCTTTTTGAGACCTGTCTAAATTAAACTTAGCTGGTCTCCGAGATAGTATTTGATAGGTCCTTACTGACTTTTATTTACCCTTTAACCTTAGACCGATTACTAGACACACAGTTTAAATTTCTCCTGCAGGTTCGCCAAGTCGTGATGCTATGACGCGTGGGAACTTTACTAGAAAAGTAGAAAACGGTTTTCTACATTACACTCGGTTCGACAATATTATGATTTCTATTCCCGTAGTAAAGACAATCAATGATTCTATTTTCATTTCAGTGTTATAATACTGTATGACTTAATATAACAAAGCTCTGTTTAGAAAATACTTATCATTCTAAAACTACTGTGTACATATGTATTCTGACTTAGAGTATTAAGTAGGCATCAGAAACAAAATGAAATTATATTAAACGTCGACATCATGCATTGTAATAATGTTTGATGTTTAACATGTTTTGAATACAGCCAAGTATGTTTAAACTATTTTGTTTTTCTTTGTTAACGATGACTGTGTTGTATTTAATGTTCGAATACCTGTCGTATTACAGATTTCCATATGCAATGTGGATGATAGAACAACTGATTTAACAAATATTTTAACTACTTATACCTGCATTCACTAATGAGGTTTATCAGTAGAAAGTCTGATAAGAGACCTAACCCCACCGATGAGGGAGCCAGTCACAGCTACATGAGAAAAAAGCTTTTGTAAATATTTAACATTAGCGATCCTTTCTATTCAGTTTGGGCTTATCACAGACTAATAGCACCTGCGTGACCCACTCAGCTATGCGATAAGCCTTACAGCTCGCATGCCTTAGAGAAGACTACGCAGAAATTAGACATTTATTTGAGCGACTGTTAAGACGCTTTCTAACCGTCATAAACCTTTTTACTGTCTATATGTATTCTAATTTTTTATTTAATTTATTATCATAGTAGTTATTTTACTCATTACATTTTTTTAATACTAAATGTAAGAAGATCGTTGATGTCTTTTAAAAAATAAAATAATGATTATATTGGTATATATTCCTGGGCCCAGTTTTTGAACGAGTGCCATAAATATTCTGGCAACTTTTCAAGAGGCTTTGATCTAAATGAGGTCGTATACGGTAATGCTATTGAAAGTAAACGAAGCAGATCCGGTTTATAAATAAGTAGGATAAATGTTAATAAGTTTAGGTAGATAGTTCATTAGTGTTTTACTTGTAATTTTCAGTCGGTATATTCTGAGTTTTATGTAAGATTTTAGATTCTGAAAAATACCAGTTAACTGTGGACATAAGTAGTACCCAGATTGAATCTTTTTTTCAAAGCCGTTAACGTAATAAAAAAATAAAAATAAATGTCATCAAGAGTTGTATATTAATGAATAAGGCAGAAGCGTCTCGTATCACTTTTAATGGGCTTATAAATGTTATGTTCAAACATGGACCATTCTTGTTTGAACATAATTCGGGAATAATAAATATTTCTCCGTGATGTCTTTCATATTTGTTGTATAATGAATGTTGGCAATTGAAGGAAGGCCTACCATTGTTGCGCAGTAGAGTATTAATTTAAACTTTGTTTGTGTCAGGACTATTTCAGTAAAGTATTTCTAATCATATATTATATATATTACATATATCATATCTATTTATAATCATTATTTTATTTTTTCAGTTATTTCCCATAGAAAACGATTCATTGAAATTCACCTTCAGGTAATGCATAGCGGAAGTGCAGAGGAATATTAAAAAGCACAATGGCGAACTAATAGTTGATGGAATTGTTAATCATCTATATATGTCTTTATTTTAAATAAATACTAAATAATTTTGTAAGTTTTTTCTAATTGAGTACATACGTGAGTTTTAAAACAAAAGAGTTATAAAAGAAAGTATATTTATTTAATTGATATTGTGCTCGTAACTTTCAATCCAAAAGGCGTTGCAACGTAACTTGAAACTGAAAACAGTCTTTTTATATCTATTTATTTTGTAATTATAAAATGTTTATGTTTACGAATCCTGCTAAAAATAAATAGTTAATATTTTTTATAATAGAGCTCCTGGTGATGATGATGGTGTAGTTCTAGCTGATTTGGGCCACGGCGTCCAGTTTCCATGGTGATCAACCATCTACGCAGTAGATATTATAGTACACAAGTGTTTGTGCGCAAACACAGGTGCACTCTCTATTCCCTCACTCTCATAATTCGATTTGACGGTTATTCAACACGACCGTAGAGAGATCACGCGCAGCACCAACGGCTTTACGTGCCCTCTGAGGCACGGGGGTTAAGACCCCAACTTCCACTTAAGCATTTCCCGGCTGTTATTAAGCATTTCGATAATCAGAAAAACTCAATAACACTTTTAGTTACGGCCTAGGCATCGAACCCGAGATCCTCTGAATAGCAGAATCGGTAATAATGAATAAACAAATAAAAAAAAAATTGGCAGTAACGACAACGGAAATCGTCTGTTGACAATGCACAATGTCATGAGATGACATTTTAAGGCATAATTGAATAGTAATTTAATCTATACAGTTTTTTATTTTAGGTTCCACTTTGCTATACTACGAGAATGCATTTATTTATGTACAAAATTTATGGGCACGTTTCGACATTTACGTAACCACTTCAACTTTAACCTAGAAAATGTTTAATTCTAAACTTCCATGATTAGTCATATTTAAAACTAAATTGTTATGAAATTTAATGCTAAACCGATAAAAAATATGCCTACAAATTTTTGTTCGGGAGTTCGCCATTGTTCTTTGGATACTTATTAATTTTGTTTATTTTCATTGTTAAGTTGGTTTATAAGTTGAAGATGTGTGAAGGCTAACGGGCGGCTCGTGACATCAGCTTTTTCTTGAGACTAGAGCTTTACCTTGCGTTTAAATGCTTTTTTTCAAACAATCTTTTTTAAAGATAAGATACTGCGTAGTGTGGTTGGAAATCAAAATTTGTATCACCCGCATCGAAGCGGTGTTGCGCGACATACTATTTTGAAATCGGAATATTATTACTGCCACGAGCTGAGCGGGAAAAAGATGTCACTATATATTTCTGCTATTAGTGATGCTAAATGGTACTAGAGTTTTAAACTACCGCCTTACAATTCCAAAGTCGACAATAACGCAGCTTCATTTAGTAAAAATATCTGACTCTGAATTTCTGTAACTTACTGTCAATGTATCTTTCATGGACTGTTCTCGTAGCACACAGAGTTGGTACTGGAGCTTCTAAGACACGGCCGTTTGGAAACTGTGCGTGCGCCACCGCGGCTAAAGCGACGATTAACAATCTGTGCATTTTCTGTAACAAATAAGCATTTCATTTGACATTTTTAACATAAATTGTCCTTCCTCATCGCACTTATCTCAAGAATGTAATAAACTATTAGAGAGACGGTACTGAAGTGGTATGTCATAATTGTTTCTGCTTTGATACGATCTGGGCTGTCTCAAATCATACCTACATAGCTGACAATGTGTTTTATAATTACAATTTGTTGTAAAATCACCCATATACATAGATTGTTTGAATATAAAACCTATTATTTAACTTTTTATTTAAATATAAGAACATTGACCTTATACGATTACTTTGATAGTGCGCAGATTCTAGTTGGAAATATGGAAAGTATAGTTATATAATAAAATGTAAATAATGAAAATTAACTAAACGGGTTTGACTGGAAAAAGATAGTCCACCTACACAAAATAATATTATTGTGATATAACATCCGTGGGTGTGTTTTTAAGACGGAAATACGGAAATGACGATCACTCTAAGTCGTCAATTATCAACTCGAATCACAACCTTTTTTTAAATGACAAAATAGTAGATTCTGTAGAAATAAATCATGGAAACAAATCAAAATAAGATCTGCGTAAAAATGTTTACTTGTTATTTGATAGTTATAATTTTCAAATACCCAGTGTCTCTCATAATTGAATTGACGACACCTTAAACGCCTAAAATCCATTAGACAATTTAGGCAACAGAGCTTATAAAGAAATATACACAATAACAGTTTAAAAACAATCTCCTTCTGACGCAGTCGAATAATAATAAACTAGAAAATATTAACTATATATTGAATCCGAATATAAATGTGGATTTTTATAGTAGTAATCATCGCTGTGGCTTGAATCATACATGTACATCTCAAATAATTAAATTGAGTAAACCTAATGACCGCCAATTCCTCACTTAATTATTTAAGCCTAAATCAAATTTACTCCAAACTAATATTTATGTAGGATTACTACTCAATTATTGTCATTAACATCAAAATCAACAGTAATTAACTCATAACCGAAATGCGTTTAAATTTTGACCAGCTTTAGCTGTAATAACATGCTTTGATTGAGTTTATTAATCATTAAGAAATTGAGTATGTGTGTTAACATAGAGATGAAGAGTTTGTTTTTACGTTAGAAAAATATAACTAATAGGTAACCATTACCATAAAAAAATTATATGATAAGTAGTTATCGTTTGGCCATATTAATCTGTCTTTGGCCGTATATCTGTTGTTTAGCTTAGAGTATTTCAGTACTAAATAGCCGATGGCAACATTTTAAGGCCCCTTCAACACAAACACACCTTGCGGATGATAGGTTTTGTCGTCTATGTCATCCGGTGAATACTTTCTCAAAAAGTGTTGATGGAATCTATATTCCATCTCTAGCCAGGCTCTATAACCTTTTCCAATTTCGTGAACCGTTTGCCAAAATAATAGCAATTAAAGAAATTGGTAATAACTTTAGAAACTAAGGTGACACTACATTTCGTGGGGACCGACATGCATATAAGCGTTTTTTTACAGTTCTTCGAACCGGGCTAGTCCGGTAAAGAATAAAAAAAAATAATAATACAACGGTGGACGATTGTTTTGTAAACATAGACGATTTACCATTCATTTTTAATATTTCATTTTCTATGGAGGTAACGAACTAACATCTATCTCAATGCAGTTTAACGTCTTTACCATTTGATTACCGATGGCTATGTGCTTAAAATATAACTTACCTGTGTACTTTGCGTTATTATTTACTAGTTTTTGCCCGTGGCTTCGACCGCGTGCATGTCGGTTATTGCAGTAAATAGTCTATGTGTTATACTGTCGTAGAAGCTATATTACTGTAAAGCTTAATCTTAATTCAATAAACAGTTTTTGCGTAAAACAATAATAAATATCCAGACATCCTCACAAATTTTTGCATTTATAATATTATCTCAGAAATCAGATACATTGAGATTTATTTACTTAATTTGGTAGTTGAATGGATTAAACACATTTTAATACAAACAGTATTTTTCTGTAGTAACATCATTGCTTAGGAATCACTCAAGATTTGAATATTTTAAGATAAACCTGTTTTTTTATTTTTTTAAATGTAGCTCTCTATAATGCCCATCTCAGAAATTCATTGTTATTATTATACGGATGTATTCGCCTCGCATCATTTAAATGAACTTTTTTCGCAAATTTATTTTTGTAATGGATTATACGTGTCTATTAATGTGTATGAAGATCGGGTGGGAACCGCATAAAAGTGAATCTAACTATTTTTTAAACACACATGGGCGAATGGGTCTTCCCTATAAAAGCAACTAATTTGAAAAATAATTATTACTGTTCAACATGTATGCAGTAACAACAAATATTAAAAAAAAACATTTGACAGTTTTACAAGTATTTTGAGCGCCAAGTATAACTTTAACGAATTTGGTTGACAGTTATCTAGATATATTAGATGAAGATGTGTGGTTATAATATTTTGCAGAATTTTTTTTTGCTTGACTTATTGGTACAATTTTCGAAGGGCGAGGGCAGTGATCATTCTAGAAGTTGAATCTTTGAAAATATTTAAATTTATATTAGGATATGTGTATATAATTTGGTTGTGATATATTGTATCATTTCTTGTCTACAAAAATTAAATTAAACAACTCTATTAACTCAACTAAATTAAAAAAACTATATTAAACATCATAACTTAGATTTAACTTCTATTAACAACATTTCAATTAATATGTATTTTGCCATTATTTTAGATAAAGTTCATGATATTTATTTAATTTTATGATAAAATCAAATTTCATTTTGTTTCTATAGAAGACTTGAAAATGGTGCTGATGTATTACAATTACAAAAAAATATTTAGTTAATCTTGTTTATTTTTAAGTTAAACTAATTTCGAAGAATAATTTTTGAGTTTAAAAAAGTTCTGTTGCTATACACGAGCATAATACACTAAATATTATCACAAAGTATGTAGCGAAGGGATCAGGAGATTTGTTTACAAGCTGCCGGGAATGATTACGGAACTCTCAAGGTATCAAAGACCGGTCCCAGTCCTGTGTCAGTTAGAAAGCGACCTTGCCCCGGACTAAAAGAAGTTCATTCCACTCGACACTGCCGAGGTCAAATAAAATACATAGATAGAATAGTAAAATAGATTTTAAAGAAATTAATGTTATTTGCATTAAAATTAGATACATAAATTGTTTAGATTATTTATTATACGATTTAATTGTTTATTAAAATGTTCAATTTTCGTTAAATTTTTTTTTCGGTTGGTAATATAAAAAAAAAATAAGTGTCAATTGCATTGTCGTGTAATTTTTAGATCCCTTTAAAATTCGTATTCTCGTTAACAAGTTTTCTTAGATTTACAATTAATACATAGATAAATAAATAAATTTCAGAAAATTTGATTTTTAAGACAAAGTTCCACTTACCGTGCGGTGTGTATCTGCTGCCGTCACAAACTGATGCGTGTGCGCGTCGCGAGCGTTTTATATCGAGGAACTGTGTGTTGTGACGGATGAGCCGCACACCCTCACGTCACTACAGGGTGGTGTCATTACCTCCGTACCACTAAATTCTATTGTCTAGAATTACAGCGATGCGCTGACAATACTTTTGTTCATTTTTTTCTTCATCACATAGTAAACATAGTCTAGACAGAAACATAGTATTTCTTACTATTATTGTGTGAGAATATTCTGTCTTTTTGTTTACTGTTATTGTGGGTGAAGACAGACAGCGTAATTATGTCTTTGTAAAATAAAAATCCACTGTGTCTGTTAGATATTTGCCATTTGTTGTATCTTCGCTTATGCTGTCAGTTCTCATACTGCATGAAGTACTGAGTAATGAATGAAATACAGGTTATTGGACGATACATTCGTGGAATGATCCAAGTGTACTTGCCGGTTAGGTATACCATGAACTAGTGCAATGTGGAATAATATAACAGTACAACCAATATATATAATTGATAAGTAATATGTTTTATATTAGTAGATAAAGATGTTTTTTGCTGGCAGACGTTCAACATTCAAATGTTCATGAAATCTTCCTGTTATTGCAGATACCGAAGATTAATTCCGGACTGGAAAGGTGATAAGGCCTTAAGAAACTTTTCAAGCAGTAGTTATTTATGTATAATCGCTCAAATGACTATGTACTGAACATTTCATTTTATTTTCATAATACAAGCTGCTTAGTTTGAAGATTAGTTGGGGTTATGTGTCAAATGTCTGAAATATTTATTTATTTATTTTTGCGAAATGATTCTAACAACGTGTAATTGATGCGTGTCTGATGAGTTTACAAATAACTAAGTTAGTTCGTCCAATCACGGCAATTGGTTCTCTAAGTTTTGCAATTTTTTTTTGTGTGCTTGACAAAAATTTAATTTTGCAGTTTGAAGAATATTTCCGCATACGATATTATGTTACAACATATTTTTTGCCTGCAAAATTGATATTTTTTGATATTTTTCATTGTCAAAAACGGTTGATGACTTGAACAAAGTAATCGAGAATAGTTGGAAATGGGAGATGTATTTTATTTTTTTGGTAAAAAGTATGCATTATAACCTCTTTACGGAGTAAACTGTGACGTAAGTACTTGTATCTCTTATTACTTTTTTAATCTCGTGAGAGTTTTTAACTGTTTTTATGATTGAATTGGTCTGTGTCCTCAGTTGTAAAGTAATTTTGGCGCGAACTTTTGTCGTAAAATGTGATTCATTAGCGTGGCATTCGTGGTACTGTTGCAGAGTCAAAATACAACAACATATTATATATCTGTGCTTTACTAGTATCAAAATGCTACTTAAAATTTTGTCATATCCTCTAATATTTAAACTTTTTCTGTTTATCATTAAATGTGCTTTTCCAAAATTGAAAATATTCTCCTAGTAGGAGGTATAAATGTGCAGTTCGTTGGTAGCTTACTTTCCCTTTGGATGAGTAATATTCTATTTTGTGTAAGTTATACTGTCACAGTGTAACAAAACGGACATATTTGTTACATAGATGATATTTTCATAGTATAGGGTACAAACGGGCAGTCTGGACACTTTATTTGCCTATCACCGACTATGGAAACTTGACTCTCAGAGTCATGAAATATTAACTCAACACCGTTTTCTTTTTAATCTAAGAAACAATGTAGTCAGGCGTTATACATCAAGAAATAGATTTTTTTTTTGTAAAATTACACATCAGTCACTTCATTTGATTGTGGTACAACTTCGAACTCATTTATTAGAGGTAAATAAGGTATTCATTATTAGGGAATAGTCAAAATATCATTACCGTGTTCAATTTTTTGACAGTCTTGAACTTACAAGAGAAATAAAACTTTATACAATTACTCACTTTCAAAGTGCAATAACTTTCTTTCAACGCACGTGCTTTTAATCACGTTCAGAAATGTCATATAGCACATATGTAAATGTATATAAACGCAAAATGTAATACGTGTTGTGTTAACACGTTTTTCTATAGTCACAGGTGGGGTTGGCATACGAAAATCGAAATTGGAATACCAGTATCGTTTTCCTTAGAAGTATGCATTGTGTATTATGACCTCCTTACAGGGTATACAGTTAAAAACTAGGCGTCTTTCTTTTTAAAAAAATCTTTTGGTGGTTCCGGATTGATGTTATTGTGCTAATGTGGCGTTATTAGCTTTTAAATGTGTTTAGGTAACAGTGCCTATTCTGATGAAGAGTGGTTTTAAAAGGGTAAATTCATAAGTTTAAAAAATATTTCACCTTCTTTACTAAGTAAAACCTTAAAGTGTGGCCTTAACTATTCTTCTGAATATGTAATAATTAAATGGAAATGACGTAATAATAGTCAGATATGACGTCATGCCATAGTATTTCGGTATGTTTTGAAGTTTAATACACAGTTTCTGTTTTGTCTTGACAATCATCTACCCTATTACGTTAAGCCTATGGCGTGTTGGAAGCATCATGCATGGTTTAATGATCAGTGTTTATTCGAAGTTGCCTAGATTTTTTTTATAATTATTTCTTGAAGGGGTTGCTCTGAACACTTAAGTGTTATAAAAGTTAAAAGTTTTATAAAAGTTACAAACAGGAAATCTCACGTAAATCAACGGTCATAGAAGTTTTTAATTTGCCTGTTTTAAGTTTTCGTTTACAAATAAGATTCGTTATGTTAATTCTATGGATATTCATAGACAGTATAGCGTGTAATATTTTATATTTACTGTATCTTCACTTTTTTTTATGACAGAGCGTTCAAATGAGCAATCGAGTCAGTCACATGATGGAGAGTGACTACCACCGGCCATGAACCATTGAGCTAATATTACTACGTAACTCAATGCCATGAACGCCTTCAGTTTTGCCAAATGCTCTGAGTAACGATTATGATGGAGTTACTAGGACTACTAGGACTAGGACTACTATTACGAGTACTAGATCAGTTACAACTGGACAGACACGACGTCTTTCACATTAGATCCATTTTAAGATTTATTTAAATTTTTCAGTAATTATTTAATGGCTGCACGGATGGTGTGGTTATTTAAGCGGTAACTTTGCCGCTTTCTACTGCGTAGTGTTGTGGGTTCAAACTCCACACGGGACAGTAGTTTGTGTGATCCATAAATTGTTGTTCTGAGTCTGGGCGTTCTTTGTGTCCATTTCATACATGTTTGTAAAGTCGCCCGAGAGCCCGAGAGTCGCCGAAAGAGGAATATACCAAGTGCGGGAGTTGTCTTACACACAAAATAAAAATTTGTCGAGTCTCAAGGATTAGTTTTAATCATCATTATTACAGCCTACAATAGTCCACCGCCGTACATAAACTTTACGTTAAAACGAGGTTTTCTAATATATTATTACACATATATTATGATCGAAAATCTCGTAGATATTGCCAGAACAACAGCACCGAGACTTCTTTGAAGATTGATTTTGAAATTAATTTATTTAATAAAAACAAAAATGCTGAACATAAGTTTTATCACAGAAAGGACGCTCTTTATCATTTTATTTTGATATAATATTTGGTTTAAGTTTAAATTATTACTACATTTTAAAGCGTACTTATTTGTGAAGTTATCACAATCTTTTCTTATAAAAAGAAACAGACTCGCTTTAGCATTTTATATATTACTCTTTGTTTATAAAGTGATAACAAATTCAATCAATTTTATTAATAAATAGTTCTGAGCAGACAGTTGACGGTACCCTTTGTACGTTTTGTTTACATATGCAGTGGAATTGTTGCTTAAAATATTAATTTTTATCAGGAAACTAGACGAAAGAAGGCCAAGCAAGTTGGATCTTAGACATGCTTAGACTTAATAAGTTAAATACAGTGAAATTTTTTTACCTTAATCTTAAGATATTTTGAATGTTATGCTGTTATAGTTTTCGCCAAAGTTATACAAAACTTGTATTGTACCTGTACCTATAATTAAGTTACTACTAGGAGGAAATTCTTATACGATATGTGCTGTAAAGTTAAAAAATATTTAAAAATTACTACATAAAACTTTAGAATCTACTATATATTTCGATCTGTTATAATACAAAAGTCTATGCAATAAAAGTTCTAGTTATACTGGGGCAAGTAATAAAAATAGATTTTTAGAGACGCAGACAAAGTTGCGCGGGTCAGTTAGTTAATAATAAATTAAAAATTTTTAGATTCCTATTCCCCGAATTCCAAAAAGATTAAAAGAAACTCAGTGAATCATACTAATCATTGACTGCAATCATTTTAATTGTCTATGACGTGAAGCCTCTTATAAAAAAAATATGTTGAAATATTTATTGCGTCTTTTATTACGTTGTTTCTATAATAACTAAAGTTCAATAAACTTTAGCGTAGGCTTATAAGATATGTTGTAATACCGTTACCTGGGTTTTTTCGTGTTATAATGAGAAAAAAAGAAGTAAATAATACGATTTAGCAAAATTTTCTTTACTTGATTTTCCATTAAGTTTTCTTGCTAAAATTTTCTCTGGTTTTTTTTTTATTATTTTAATAAATGTAAAATAACTACTACCTTTTGTTATAAACTTGTGTACTAGGGAATATTTACTACAACTACACTGCTTTAACACAATATTATCCTGTTTAATGAAGTTGCATTGTAGGTAATAGTTATAGTACCTACATACATATGTGGCACCAAATGTCCTTTTTCTATTCCTGGCACCATTATGATAATTAAATTATGGGTGAATTAGTGCAATAATACTAATAAATTTGTACATATTATATACATATAATATATATATATATATATATTATATTATATATTATATTATATATATGTACATATTAAATTGACATTGTATTAAATATACATGGAAATAGTATTAATGATGCATGTTGTGCAGGTTTGTTATCATAAAATAAGTTTTTTAGGAAGTAACAATACCGATATATGTTTGGTGTATATTACTTCTATAGTAAAGACATTATGTTAAATAGAAGTAGTAATATTTTGTCTAAAAATATAAAATTTTTGTTATTAAAAATAAAAATATTAAATTAAATTTTTACGACATACATTATGGACTAGGAAAACCGAACAGACTCTATCCTAATGTAATGCATTTTGTCATCAACTACAGTTACTTAAAAACTGCTGTAAGAACCTCCTCCACTAATATTTAAAATCAAATCGATTTCAGATTGCCTATGTATTAATACACTATATCGGCATAACAAGACCGTATACAGAGGTACAAAACTATGTAGAGAATTCAAAATTCAAACATTATTTAAGGAAACAAGTTTCTTTTTACATACCATTTCTAATGTTAGCTTGACGACAAGACAGGTTATGAAAAATGGTCTTTTAAAAATTGATATATCTAAGTTAAATTTTATCGTTAACAACAACGTTATATTTGCGTCTATGTTACGGATAGAAATACCTCGCCTGTGATTTAATTCCGCTTGAAGCTTAAAGTAATTGGCTTGAGTTGTTAGTATGTAATTACGCTTAGCAACAGGCTGTTTTATTACTTTACCTAAAATAACAATCGCAACGTACTTGCTTACTTCTATCTGTGTAAACGTGACTGCTTTTTTCTATTAAGCGGCTGTGTGGGTGCTGTGTGTAGTTAGAACTTTCGACCATATAAGTAAAACAATATAAAATGTATTTAACGAGATGGATCCTCTTATTCTCGGAATATTTTATACTCAAAAATTTTTAATGTTAAAAGTAATTCGGAAGGGTTAAGAGGTATTGTGGCAACGTCTGTTATTTTTATTTTTATAAATGCAGATTGTTATTATAACAAGAGCAACTGCAATGGATCAATTTAGCGATTTCCAGACAGAATAGTGCTACACCTATACTTAACAGCAAACTCTTTGTATATCTAATGTTCAATGATTTCTAAATTTTTTGACCATTGATCTTAAGGGTTGATTTTTAATACAGTCATTGTAGTTAAGGTAAAAATTGGTATTAAAGTATAATGCTAGTATAAAAGGCACTATAAAAGCCCAAAACCAACTTATTAAAAATGCTCAATAATTTTAAAACGTGATTAACTTGATGTCGCTTCCTCACCAATGATGCCGTGTCGTGACGGATTAAGAATAAGGAATGTTATCACCCTTATTTATTCCATGGGCATCGTAAGAGGCTACTAAAGAAGCAAAGTATGCAGAATATCATCATTTTAAGGAGGAAAACTTGAAGCGACCCTATATAAAACACGTCTGGTCAGCGTGGTATAGTAGGAAAAAATCTTTTTTCATTGAAGACGCTTATAATAGTGGACTGTTAAAGGCTATTGATGTGATGTGGTCTGATGTCGCTTCACTTGGTCACTGTTAGTTGGAATGGGTGTCCAGATTATATAGGGCCTTGAATTTGACCACGCCATACCATGATATTGAATGACACCACCACGCAGTAAAGCTTTCGCCAAACAACTTTGCTAAAAGAATAACTAAAGTAATTACTTATATAGTTCTAACTGGTGTTTGCGGCGTCGTCCGTGTATATGTCGGTTTTCGTGGTAAAGAGTAACCTATGTCCTTTTTCAAGAATGAAATGTCTCTATGCCAAATTTAATTGAACCAGGGCAGGTGTTTAACCGTGAAAGCGTAACAAACAGACGAACAGGCAGTCCGAGTAACTTCGAATTTGTAATATTAGCATAGATTTTTGCAGCTGTATATCTACTACTCATGTCAATTTACTTCAAATTATACCAGCTATTTTAATGCAATTTTATGAAAGCTGATAGAAACTTACAGCTTCTAAACCAAAAATTTTTTACTTCTTTCAAAAAGTGTGCACTATTTGTCAAAAAGTATTCTAATATTTCCATTTCAGCACTCCTAGTTTGGTGCTTGGCAGTAAACGCTACGTCTCAACCAGTCTCCAATAAGAATGTGCATACGCAATATACGCGTACATCTCAAAACTAAATCATAATCTCAAGGTGAATCTTACGCAATACCTTAATCATAACGACAAATATTAGCATTTGGACGCAATATCAATACCTACTGTTTGTAAAACAAAGAGGAGAAATCAATATTTACATTTTTAATTGATTGAAAAAAGTTTCGTCTATGTACAAACACTATTTTGTCCTACATAAAGCACATGGTATCTCGACTTATAATATTCAAGGTCGCTATTATTGCCGTGATTACTGATTGTTGATCACTAATTGGAAACAATTAGGTATATCTGAACAAGTTGACTAGACAACTAGTCAAACAGATAACACAGATATGCTGTGAAGGTGTATACGGTGTAAAAATGATGACTCATCCGCTGATGGTATTTGGTCTTTCCCCACAATTCTAACATTATTTACGGAATCGTAGATCCTATAGTATAGGATTATATCCTATAGTATGTGTATATTCATAACACATTGTATAGGACCTATACAATGTGTTATGAAAACATTTGTTCATATTTTAGAATTGTTGAATATAGCTGACAGATAGTTGAAGCAATCTGAAATTGATATCAAATGTTTCTGATTTGGGTGTACTTACTTCAAGATATCGTGTGCCAATTTTGATAATTTGAATCGGGTAATGCTGTCATTCTGCTTAGTATCTTCTTTGTCTATTAATTCTTTGAAGAAGCAATATTGAAATTTTGTAATTATTCTAAAAAAAGATACTTCTAAAAATGAATTTAATTTTAATGAAACGTGTTTCATTTATTGAAAGATCTTTAGGTACATTATTTACGTTTACTTTAAATTAGATAAAATGACTAGTTCACCTATTAAATTGTTTACCCTAACCTAATTGTAACCTAACGTTTTTATTTGCACAAATTTTACGAAACTTGCAAAAATAATTGGTAAAGAAGTAGTATTTAATACCTGGTTTGTGCCCCACTGTCGCTGCCACATATCTTATTAGAATAAGAACTTTCGTGAGAAGTATTAAATTTATATTACTGAAGATAGTTGGAGAGCCAACATTATACACAACGACAAACTAACCCCAATACTGGTTATAAAAACGTGTTCTTCACCCGAACTTACTGCAGATCTTTAACAAGCATGTTAATCACTATCTTTAATGAAACGCGGTGCACCATCTTGGCTCAAGTAAGCCAGTACTATCGTCTCCGAATAGGAACACGGATGAAGTTACGGCTTTTAGAGTATCTTACACCCATCTAGAGCAACACGGATCGTTTAAATAATTGACACACAGTGAAAGACCCAAAACACATTATATTTAACTTGCTTTTATTTTGTGACATATGTGGCTTGTTTTCTATGAAAGGCGTACAAAATGAATAATTTTAACTTATAGTGTTTGAGGTGATGCCCCTGATGCAATTTGCTTAGAGGTAAAATATTTCCGTCGTGTATTTCCGAAAGCAACGCATAAAAAAATACAATGCACTTAAATTTGTATGCAACTGCTGCAATTCTACATCAGTCAGTTTAATATCTTCTACTGATTTGATCTAATAATATTACGCACTAGCTGTTGCGTTGTTAAAATAAATAAATAAATATTTGACGAAAGATTTTACTTTTAATCGATCATTATGGTTTAAGTAAGCTTAGTTTACTTACATGGCATATTTTAAAACATTGTTTTTGAAGATCTCAAACAATACCAAGCGACAACAGCATAGTGCCAATTTTGTAAATACTTTATACTGCAAATTTTTATTTTCTTTATTTTATTTACTTAATTTTATTTTGTTTTCTTTGGATTTATTATCAATGGATCTTACAATTACTGTGTTTTTATACCTTTATTTCAAATGTAATATAGTCTTAATTACTTGGCAATGTACGGAAGGCGCTGCAAGCCGTCATACAGTGCATACTAGTACGGCTGACAACGTTTACCATATCAACTCAAACACAAAATGTTTGTTTGTATCCAAACCTTGGTGAAATGTGAGTTATGAAATGTTTCTTGCTAATAAACTATTATTATTATTACTTATTTAAAAAACTAAATACAACGTCACGACTTTTTCCCAGAGGAGTAGACAGTGACAATTATATGAATACTTATCAATTTCTATCGTAAATAGTGCACGGCAGTGGCTTAGTGGTTTAAGCGGTTACCACACCTTATCTACTGGATTCTATTCGTGCTTTCAGAGACAGGCAGAGTAGAGTTACTTGGGCAGGCTCCTAAAATAAAGAAAAAAAAAGACAGGACAAAATTACTGCAAAGAAAAATTTTCTTTATTATTATTTACCTGAATACACTTAGGAATCTATAACTCATTTTGTTACAGATTCTATGTAGAAATCTTGTACTAATAATTTTTACAAAATGCTTATAGTCAAGGACGTAATTTACTATTTATAATTTATCATTAAATATACCTATTTAGTATATACATTGATGATACTGATTAAAAACTGTTAAATCTTTGTAGAGCCTGCTAAGTTTTCATAAGAAAATACTATATTGTCATGAATCATTGTCACTGTAATTGACTTTGTAATGAAGTGAGCATTATTAAAGAATCTAACTAATTATTTTTCATACATGACTCCTAATTATCTACCATTAACTGCACGGTTGGCTTAGTGGTTTAAGCGGTCGCCACACCGCTCTCTACTTCACTCAGTGTTGTGGGTTCAAATCCCACATGTGACAACACTTTGTGTGATTCACAAATTGTTGTTCTGAGTCTGGGGGTTCTTTGTGTCCGTTTCTTGTATTTGCAAAGTCCCCTGCGACACAAGATATATTTGCAATGCGGGAGTTGTAAAAATAAATAAATAAACATTTGACTAGAGTTTTTATCTTTAATCGATCAATGTGGTTAAAGTAAGCTTAGTTTACTTACATACGTTGGCATATATTAAAACATTGTTTTTGAAAAACTCAAACAATACCAAGTGGCTCTCAAATAATTAAAAACAGCAACACTTCTGTCTTGACACTTGTTGTCAAAAAAATGACATATAATTGTAAATTGTAGGACAACAAAAATAAATTTGTATCATTTTCTATATTAAATGAAAGAATAAGAGTTTATGAAATAAATTAAATATGTTTTGCTGTTTAAGAAGTTGCCTTAATGGCTTTTCACTCACACCCACTGTGCCCATACGAATCAAAGAAAATCCAGTGCAATTGGATACGTTACACATGGGTTTGTATCTCGTTTTTATTTATATTCTCTGTAACTGTAAATTATAACTATGCATGCATATGTATGTACATATGATGACAAGTTCTTAATTTAATATTGAGGAGTAAATAAATTTCACAATCACGGTTTTTGACATTGTGTATACTGCCATCGATTTTGCGTGGGTGGCTCGACGTTGGTTTAAGTGTATGAAGGTATAAGACTATACATGTCTTATACTTGATACCAGAACATTTATGTAGTATCTGATCCAGAGCAGTATATATTTCTATATGTATTTAAATATGCTTTTCATTGATTACAATTTGAACAACATATAAAGGCACCTAAACAATTCTAATGACCCTGTGGTGACGGATTAAGAATACATAGAGTTAAGGAAAATATCATTACAGAGAGAAGGAACACAAACCCTATTCCAACCTGTTTGGCCAGCGTGGTATAGTAGGCCAAAACCTCCTTGCTAAGGAGAGGCCTATATCCAGCAGTGGACTGTAAAAAACTGTTGATGATGATGATGATTATGAAACAATTCTAATTCTTTAAAATTAGGATATTGGTAAATTTAAAACTCAAGTGCAACAAACCTAAATTTAATGAAGTATAGAATTATAATAAAATCTTTTTAATCATGTTTCTTACTTTATTTGGCAATAGATACAATCACAGTTGATAAACGTTTAATGATGAAAAAAAGATGTGACTATGTTATATACAAATAAAATATTGATAAAATAATGGAAACAATCTGTTAGCTGTGAACGAAATTAGTCATTAGGAGCAATGCTGTGGATTTTGTATCTCTTTTTCTGTTTTTGTAATTCTTAAAATTATCATAATTTAGTGTTGTTTGTAAAGTGTTCTTTGTCACTGTACCATTCTCTTTCAGTCCTCATATACCGCATTGAGGGCCTACCTGTGTATGTAAGGCCCATTTTGTTAAATATATTATTGTTGAGGTACACACACAGGTGTCAAAAAACATAGCTTACTCAGTTGACTCATGCAAACTTTAACTGTTTATGTTAGTTGTTAGCCCATGAATTGGAAGCTCTTAAAAAGTAATCCTGTTCAACCATTTTTGCAACATATTTAATTGATGTTCTGTTTCTTTTACTTGTAGGGTGATGATATATAGCCTAAAGCTTTACTCGAAAACTGCGCTGACTAACACTGCAAAAAAATTTTCTAATTGGATCAGTAATTCCAGAGATTAACGCGTTCTATTAAATAAAAAAAATTACTCCTCAACTTTATAATATAACTATAAATTTTCATCACTTTGTTCTACCATTTTATAACACAGACCAATAATAGCATCAAATCTTATTACAATTGTTATTTCTGATACAAATTTATTGACGTTTGACATTCTAGGTCATGAGATGGTGATTATAAAAGGTGGTCAAAGAGTATGTGGTTCAGGCTGTGCATTGGGAAATGCACCGCTGGTTCAGAATAAATCATACTTTGAAGTGAAACTTCAGCAGGGAGGTGTGTGGGCTGTCGGAGTAGCTACCAGAGAGACAGATCTTAACCGAGTTCATGGTAATATTATTACTGTTATCATAATACTTTGTAATGTAATAATTAATTTGTTTTAAGAATTTTTAAATAAATTGAAAATTCTTAAAATAAATCTTTTTTATTAACGAACTAACTTGAAATAGAATAACTGGAAACAGAGTAGGCGCTTAATAAAATGGACTTTAAAAAAGAGTTCATATTTTAAAAATCCTATAATATTGTCATACCACTAAAGGTATAGAGACATAAATGTAATATTCAGATTCGTTAAATGATTAAGTGTTTTCAAATACCATGTGAAAATTTCTATAGCTTGTTATGTAGTAGTACTTATAACAGCTTTTGGAGAATACATGTAAACACTATCACAATGAGGATTTTGAAGTTAGATAGATTTGACAGTATAATATTGTTAAATTGTTTAGCTGAGGTTTTGAGTCTATACAGCACATACATCTTATTAAAAATTATCTTAAGAAAAACTATTTGCTTTGTGCATAGTATAAATAATTTACAAAAAGAAATGTCTTAGATGATGTAGTGGTTTAAGCAGTATCCTCACCGTTTACTACTATGTTCATGTGTTTGATCCTTGTATGGAACAACATTTTGTGTAATCTATAAATTGTGTATAACCTCTGGTGACACAGGATGTATTCCGAGTTCGGGAGTTGTCTTTTTTAAACAAACAAAGAAAATTACTTTGCGTGAATAATAATAAACAAATAATAGGTGGCGGGAAGCCGCTGGATGCGGGTGGCATGGGACCGGCTGTTGTGGAGAGCCTTGGGGGAGGCCTGTATCCAGCAGTGGACGTCTTTTGGCTGAGATATGATGATGATGATGAATAAAATAAAACAAAGATTCTCATAATTTTTTATAATTATATAAATTAGATTTTTAAATTAAGTCAAGGCAGGAAAAATGTTGTAGTACCTAAACATATTTGACAGTAGTATTTAATGAAATGCTTGTAGTTTTCTAAGTCTCTTTTATAATACTATCCAAATATTACATAATTCTCAGTGTTTCTAAATTTACAGTAAAACAATTTGTAAATGAAAATGAGGGCAAGCACATACACATTCCTTTTGTACTTTATAACAAATGGTATTTTCCTCTTTTACTTTTCAATGTAATCTAGGTTAACGAGAGTTTTGGAGTTTGTCTGACTCAATGTGTTTCGAAATCTATGTATATGTCAAATCTGTTAAAGAAGCGAGTATCAGGTCATAAAGATTTAGATCACCAGGCTTATTATATTCTTCTTTGCTTTTCTTTACCCAAGTAAAGGTCACCATACTCATTGCTAATGTAGACAATGCTGTATAGTGACCTATATTATGGTCGCCTTCGTAAAGTGAGAAGCTTTTTTAAGCCTCGCTTGGGGTCGTCAAAAGGTATGATAGTCGTCGTGGCAGCGGCTTACACACCTACCACGATAACTGTCACCCCTGCATCAATGGGCCTCCACTCTCACCAACAGTACGAAAGCTGTCGCTTTAAGTTGGTCTCCTGTGAGAGGGTAGTACTACCCTGTTCGAGCCGGCCCGTTCATGGTGAAATCAGTGTGCCTCTTCTACTTACATACAAGCTGGAGGTGTTTACACTTACGTAGAAAGCTGAATGTAGTAACATTCTACCATTCCCTGAGTGAGTCTTAGGAACTGCCGACGCCTTCTAGCTGTTAAGTCGAGCGTGTAAAAATATCTGTTAAAGATTTACTTGCAGAAATAAATATCACTTATTTACCACTGCATATACTACAACAGTAAAGCAATAGCATACATTTTCGAGTAGTGTCTAGAGAAGTTCCTTAAATTAGGCTTTCCCAGTTTATCATCCTACCTTATATCGTGTAGTTCAATGATAAAGAACATTCAAACAATTGCAGAGTTCATACTTGTAAAGCAAATTATGACTAAGCTAAAAAGGAACTGAACCATACTAAAAAAAATTAACATTCAGTACATTTCTCATTTGCATTTAACTTTGGCTAACAATTGGTAGCAGGGGGCAATAAGACCTTCAATATTGCTATGCAGAATATTTATTTCTGTTACCAAAATTGATATTTGGGTCATTGAAGTCACATGTTGTGCAAATATACTAAACTGTATTTCGTTCGCTTTTTATATTTATATACTTACGTTACACAGACACGTCATCTTGTAGAGAGATGAGTAAAATATTTGTACAATTATTAACTGTGATTTTTATGTTTCAATATCGTGAATTAACTTTTTGAGTGACTTTGTTGTCTTAATCAAACATTGACGATAAACTCCTTTACCCTGATCGCTTAATCCTGACCTCTTTGTTGGTATCTGTAGTGATCTAGGACAGCGATATAAAAAAGTTGTGTAAAAATGCGTTAGAACGTAGGTTGTACGCCATTGTGTATGTCAGGCTCTCCTGAATAGGAGGCACGGCAACTTAACACAATCTGATTCAGACTGTCGTCAAGCTTAGACTGATCTACATTACGAGATAATTTCAGATTCATTGAGAAACATATTATGATATTTACAGGAGGCATGGATAAAGAATCATGGTGTCTCAACAGTGATGGGACTGTGCGACACTCGAATATAGAACTGTATCATCTTGCACAAGCACCGCGAGAATCTCCCACAGCCGATTTGCTAGTATCCACTGATTCACCCACTCATGCTGAAAATGAGAAACCAGAAAGTGAGAAAGAGACAAATTCAGCAGCAGTAATGCCTGTGGAAGGCGATACAATAGGAGTATCCTACGATCATGTCGAGCTGAACTTCTTCTTGAATGGCAAAAAAATGGAGATTCCTGTCAGCAATATCAAGGGTACTGTTTATCCAGCATTATATGGTAAGCACAATGTAAAGATTTAGAATAAAGTAGAAAAGTAATAACATAATTGTACTAGACTGCTTTACTTTCACCTTTTAAATAGACGTAGCGTAGCATGTACTTATTACACAGATTACTCCCTAATAGATGCCGCATCAATGAAATTTTGTTCTGATTTGGCTTCACCAAATTTTGCGGCATGCACGAGATGAGTGAGACGTGTCAAATGCGCTGTGATTGTATATTGCCAGTTCAAACTTAGAATGCATCAGACCATAGTGATCACTGAGAGGATTAGGAGGCTGCTCGATGTATTTGATTGGATGGTTTGGATAATTAATATTTCGTTTATTATTTAAAAAAATAATAAACACATTTTATTGAAATAAAACATGTTTCAAAATTTATAAAACCATTAAAAAAAGTTATTGACGTGTAAAATTCGTGTAAATTTTAGAATATCATATTACACTCAACCATTAGTTGGTTGAGTGTAAAGTCCATCCGAAAATAAGCAAGTATAGATTGGGTATAGTGGAATCCAACAGGCTTGTACGATTTTCCATGATATGAAGATTATCCTCTGTGAAGTGAGCTTCACTAGCATCACACTATTTTTGGTAGGAAACCATTCGTCTCTTCGACGAGTTGCTTTGATTATTTAGTCCTTTTGGGAGCATTTAGGAAACGTTTAACATAATTATACCATAATAGCATAATAGCATAACATCTTAGCTTTCTTGAAAATGAAATCAGACGATCAATCACCAAACGATATCGACTTGTGAATCACAACACTATCGATATATGTTCTAGACAGAAACAAGTATTGTAATTTAGGTGATGAGTGAAAAGAACATTTCAAAAAGATATTAGCAGTTGTTTAATTGTATTACTTTGCACCATTAAGGTACCAGTTGACCTCGTTAACGTAATAAAAGTAGAATGTACCTACCGATGTAATGTTATGACATCTTTTTGATTACTTGACTCGATTGTCTTACTTGACTTTTCACACCATATTACTGGACAGGAAGTCATTTATGGTATATTTTGAATACAAAACTGTTTTTAATTGTCAAGAACTCGGTGTGCCTACGATGACTTCATGTGCTAGGTACAGCAAGTATGTGTTGCTCACGTTTGCATGCGGCACCTGTTAGGGAGTATTCTGTTGTAGGGAACGGGTGTCATGACCCATCGACGCAAAGGGAGGATCCTCCGACTGGGCGAGGTAAAGGTAAACTGCTGTTGCTATGCAAGTAAGAAAGTGAAGATTTTTATTTACGACCACGTACTTATACATAAATAATTTACGAACAGGCACTTATACATAAAAATTGCACCCGATCGCATCTTGCGGAGTGGGACGCAGGTAGCATTGAGTGAACATAGCCGCACGATTTTCATCCCTGTTGCTCGGGCGCCGGAACAATAGACGCGTCGGTAGTTCAGGCGTGGTCTATTGACACCGACTACATCACGCGATATGACGCACATAAGATGATTCTGTACCTCGTGGATCGTTGGGATCATCACACAATTATTTGGGCACGGATGGGCATCGAACCTGTGACATGCCACACTGTGACTTAGATAAATTACTATACGAATAGCGTAGTAGTTTAAGCAATCGTCATACCGCTCTTCATTGTGCTGAGTGTTGTGGGTTCAAACCCCACATGGGACAACACTTTCTGAGATCCACAAATTGTTGTTCTGAGTCTGGGTGTTCTTTGTGGCCATTTTATATTTGTTTGTTGAGTCCGCGACACAAGATATATTCCTACTGCGGGCGTCTGTATTTTTTCGTCCTTGTCTTTTTAAAAAGATAAATAATAAATATTAAAAATAAAAAAACCTGAATAACGGAAAAATAAACATATTATAATATTTTTTTGTTTCATATATAATTAATTTTAGAAATATTATAATATTTACAAGAAAATTTGTTATAAACTCACGTCACATTTGTACTGTAAAACCCAATAAAATAGTAAAAAATCGATAGTTTATTGCTACCATAATATACTCTTGTAACATATGTTTTGACTATTCGTGTAGCAAATAATGTAATCATTATCTTTTCATATTACAGTTGACGACGGCGCGATCCTGGACATCATTTTCGAAAATTTCTTATATCCTCCTCCATCAGGATACGAGAAAATAATGGTGGAACAGTCTCTTCTATAACATCAAACTGAAACTCGACGCGTCCTGAGCATCGACGCTAACACCGAAGCAGCACAGTGCTAATATGTAACCGCTTGAAAGACTAAAAACTGTTAGTAATGTGAACGAACTATATTTTCGAATAATGGATCTAGATGTCATACTTGCTTGTGTGGCTTTTATTATGTCTGACTTATTTATATCTTAACGTATCTTAACCCCAATCACGAAATGTTGTAAATGTATATACAATTAATATTGTGTAAAAGTGTGAAAGATTTTGTGGAATTTGGTCGATCTCATTTGAAGTGTCTGGAATGTTCTGTAAGTAAAGACCTTGGTTACTAAGACTCACTTACAGTAATAGAACAAAACAATACAAATGTAACAGAAGAAAAGACACGTAAGGCGATTTATTTGACGCGAATGGCACACATTTGATGTCAAAATCGCATGCGGGACCAATGTCTTCTGGGAACGACGCCTAAAGTAAAATACTTTAGTAATCTTATTATTCTTTTTCACGTATTATTTATACATATTTCTAACTTAAGTAACTTATATTCTAAACATTAATTGGAGAATTAGATAGATATCTGCTACCGAAACTATATCACAAATTAAAAGTAGTTAAAAAAAATTGTTGTATTTCGTTATTCTCGCTAATCTAAAGTGCAATATGA
Source organism: Hypercompe scribonia (assembly GCA_949316085.1). NCBI lineage: Eukaryota > Metazoa > Arthropoda > Insecta > Lepidoptera > Erebidae > Hypercompe > Hypercompe scribonia. The sequence continues at coordinate 9,768,926 of OX438969.1, read as the reverse complement.
TCCAAGATTAAAAGACACTGTTATAATATTATATTATTTTTTAAATTCTTTAATTTAAGGATTAGTAAACACATTCCAAATTTATGTATTGTACTGTTAACATCAGTATGTGTGTTGATTATTCTGTATTCGATTCTTACAGTAATACTAAAAATCGTACTTAAAAATAACGGCTTAGCTTGGTATATTGTGTAAATGTCCCTCTTCAAGTCAGTATTACCAGGAAATATAGGTTTTATATATTTATTATACAAATGATGTATCTACTTAATAAATACCTCTGAAAATGTAAGTATTCCTGAATTTAAACCACGTCTTTTTGCATTTTCTGAAACTGACACCTGTACGTCTTTTATGATGAATTTTAAGTAAATAAAAGGTAGTGTGTGTGTGTGTTACATCTGGGGAAGCTGTAATTTTAATTTCCAAAGTGCCCGAAAAGCATGGCCACTGCGGTAAACTTGAACAGCATTTCTTTACAAGTAATTAATATATTATTTAATAGTGTAAAATTCCGATCTTGCTACGTTATTAGTATCTGATTAACAAGTTTCATGCGTTAAAGTAGGTCTGCCCCCATAACCAAGTTGACATTCCACAAAGGTAAAACTAAAAACAATATGAGAATGACATCTCTTAACGCTAAATCACGCGGTCAAAACAAATACTAGAGGATAGACGTGCTAGCGACTGTAGAAAGAGACTTGACGCGAAACACTTGCATGTTGGCCAAGACAGCCATTATTTAATAGGGAATATGCATGTATTTTTATTTGATTATTAACAACGTTTCTGCTAGATACTACAATACTAAAAATAAATATGACATGCAAAATATAAACCAACAAGCTAAAAAAATTAAAATCATTAAAATTTTCGGACGATTTAAACGCGGCCATTTTGGCGCGCTTATTCTGTGATGACGGACTATACTCATGTCAATAACGAAGTATTTGGTTCACAAGTGTACAGAGTATTTTTTCTAATCAACTTATTATCACAGAAAGTAAAAAAATATAATGAGAAGTAAATAATATCAAAATGGTGAAGATCATTTTAACATAAGTAAGGTTATTAAAAAACTGACAAAATAGATTTAATACTATTTTTTAGTTAGTAAACTGCACATACTGTTTTGTTTACTAAGTTCGACGAACGTATAACCTGCTTTACGAACAGCTCTGAGGGTAAATTGGCAAAATTTTGTTCCACCAATACCAGTTTGTTTTAGAAATTTAAGAGGGCATTTTAAAACAGCCACTATTTGATTTTTAAATTTCACTTAAAATTCTAATAAATTTCAAAAATAATTACATACATATGCTTTTGTAGTAGAAAAGTTTACAAATAAAAATATTTTGTTCATTTTGGTGTTTCGTGCATATACTCTATTGGCCTGGTGTTTTCATTTTAAATGACAGCTTATTTAAATTTTTGGTTTCTTTTGTTTGTTTAAAAAGATAAAAACATGTTTGATATGAATTAATAATAATATTAAAAAAAAACTTATTCACCGGTTTAAAATTAGTCTATGTAATCTAAGAAGTACCATATGACAGTTCTGTAAGATTGAAGAATAGGGAAAGTGTCAAAGATATCGCTCACTTCAGTATCCGATTCTCGATACCATTTCATTAAATGTACAAATCGACTTAAATTTTACAGATTTATGAATAGTTATTATATAATGTTAAAATAAACAAAGTGAATATCCCTGTCGATAAAAACTTCTATGGTTAGCAGACGGCTAATAAAGGAAAAAAAATATTTTAGTTAGTCACTTATATGTACGACTATTCGTACATTTTAACGATTGTTGATATAAAGGTGAATTTGAAGTCACGACACTACTTTGAAATGACGTCCGAAAAAAACATCTATTATGTGTAACTGTGTTTCTACTTTATTTTAAATTTAGTTATAAAAACATGTACATTGTGTGATAAAATAAAAAACCTTATAATTCCATGGTTTTACGGAAAAGGTTATTTAGCTTGTGTGAGTTATTGCTAAACAAAGTTGTTTCTTGTTGGAAAGTATAAAACGTTAAACGGTACCTCTTAGATTAGATAGACTAAATTAAGGAAAATCAGAATGATTTATGAAACTAAATAGATATGTTGTAAAAAATATTTTTCTTTTTAATTGTAACAAAAAATGTAAAAAAAGTACTATAATACATTTTTATTAGGTATTTTATTTGCAGAAATGAAATGATTCACAAGTCGTAAAATTTTCAGTCGCCTCTTTCTCTCTTATTTCAAGTTAGGTCGTGTAATAATAGAAGTATATCTATATTTAAAAATGGTACCAGTATGAACGTATATGAAATATATATTCTATATCAAGAACTCTGCATATCATTGAATGCAACACTAACCCGAACTAAACCCGACAACCACCTACGTAACCTTAACGTGGTTATAGAACATGAGGATAATGGATATACTCGAGGACGGTAGACAATATGGGACGCAGTTGGGACAGTATACACGTCATCACGTTGCTTAAGCTTAGTCGATAAACAAATAAATCCAATTAAGACGACGAACGAAGGACGTGCTGGTTTTCGTTAATTTTTTAAGGTATATAAATCAATGTTATTTATTGAAACAGTCAAGTTATTGTATACATATATTTATGAATATTTTTTTCATATTTTACAACAATATAACTTAGTAGCGGATATGTCGGTTGACACATCGCAGGTTGCCCGACTATTCAGTTGGTACATGATGGAAGTTATAATTTTTATCTTAAATCAATGGCACAGAAAAACTACTTTTTTATATTTATATGTTCTATATAAACCTCAATTAAAAAAAATAGTTTGCATTTTTTAAAGGACTGTTAAAATAAGTCGTGATTCTTTACCATTTTTTCATCATATTGTTCATTATAAAAAACTGTTCAAATAAAGATATCGCTTATGATTGAGGTTAAAATACAGCGTAGTTGTATAAAGATATTATAAACCAAATTGCATGATGATTGGCTAAAAAATTTTTATGTTAGAGTATACACCGTTTCAAAAAAACTTGTTTCAAGAAATATGCATTTGAAAAAAAAGGTGTCTGAAAAAGTCAATATAAAGTAGTATTAAACTATTGAAATAACTTACCAACTTGACTTGAAATATTAAATCTATGTTTTGTAAAATTTTACAAAAATAATAATTTTGAAGCCTCTACACGTATTCTGCCCCTTAAAGGTATTTGGCGTTATATGTTGCACAGAAAACTTACGAATTCACACATGGACTACAATTACAAAAACAATAATAGAAAAATAAACTCTTTAAGTAAATAAAATTACTTTGCCGAAAATTTGAATTACCAAAGTAGACTTTATATGAAATAGACGTACACGCTATAATATTAAATCACATATGCAAAGCGAACTATAAAAGTTGCTGTTTTAAAGGGACAGCTGCAAAAAAACCGGTTCATTTAAAATGGGAATGCCTCCATATACACCCGGACAACGCAGTGATCTTTAGTCATTGTATGTGGTGTATACGGAGGTATTCAATGTAGCCCTTGCAAATAATTGGTTAGACTAGACCAGGAAAACAACTATATATGGTTGGGTGTAGTATTATCATAGTATTATAACTAGTAAACTTCAAATCGCCCACATAAAATTTTGAATGACTTTCTTTTCTATTTTCTGATTAGAGCAAAAATACTTTTTATACCAGTTCTGTTTGCAAATTAAAAGCCTGTAAAGATAAGTTTAATATATTCATCATTGTAATAAAACGCGTGTTTCACACTGTTTTTATGACATTGTATCGAAAATCTTCAGTTTATGACCACTCATTTTCTTCTGTGATTATCATTTTTTGTGAGTCACCCATAATGTGTGTTTTGAACAATAGTTACTCTAAAGTTCAATATTTAATGACCATAAAGTCCTATTATCTGGTATTACTTAGTATTACTATTCTTAATGACGCCCACAAACTTAAAACATCAAGGTTATTAGTAATAACTAACTTATTACCTACATCTTCAACTGTACACGTTTGTAAGTGTCACTGTCAACGTTATGCATGTTATAAATATTTTTTTTGCATGTGAGTTCTTATTGAACTCTGCCTAAAAATAGTATTTACATATTTATTTTTAATATACGTAACCTAGTGTTTGAACTTCAACGGAAACAATTGACAGTGTCAGTTTTAATCAATCATTTATTACCCTGTGATTAACTAACGCTCTTATGGAATATGGTTACAAAAGTTATTACCAACACATGACACAAATTGACCATTTACAAATCTAAGAATATAATGTATTCAGAGAAAGTACAATTTCACATGTTATGCCATTCATTTATGTGTGATCATGCGACATTAGCCGGCGTATGGCTATCCCTGTATTATCTCGTACAAGTCGACTTAGCCTCGTGCAAGTCAACTAAGCCTTGTACAAGTCGACTAAGTTGCGTACAAGTCAATTCGGGCGCGTACTTGTACTTTTATTCCTAAATAGCTAATGTTCGTAGTTGACCTGGCAGTTTTGTTGAAAAATGTAAGTAAGATATTGGATGAATTTGCGTGATAATTGTTTATTTATATCATTATCTTTTATGTACCTATGTACTAGCAATAAAATGTTCATCTAATAGTTCTATCATGACAACGCTGTGAACAATTTGTGTATGTAATATTTTATTCTCTTCGATCAATGATATATCTAATAAGAGAAGGTCACAATAAGTTAAAATGTAATAAATATATTCTTCGCAATTTAAATGTATCAGTTATTGTTATTGAAAGTCATTTAATTCTTTTTCTTGTGCCTTGCCCTGCTTCTTTTTGTTATAGAGAGGCACACATAGAACATGTTTTGGGAGTAAATCCTAAAAAATTGTATGAGCGCTTTGTTATTTGCTGATATGACATAACGTTTTACCTAATTGCTCAACCAATCATTATGATCATAATTCATTGTGTCTGGCCAGCGTGATTTAGTAGTACCAGATCCTTGTTTAAAATAGAATTAATAAACACACACATCCCTTCTTTAAAGATACTAAAGTATCTAAATATCTAAAATAATTACCTTTCATTTTAAATATTTCTTAAGATACCTTTAGGTATCTTCAGTTCTACAAAATCGACGGATCTGTGTAGTCCCGTTAATAAGGTAAAGAGTTCCAAGTGATTTGTTTCTAGTAAAAATATACGGAGTGTAAACGACACTCCATATATTTTGCGATAGTATATACATTAGGGTGTCCCTTATATGACAAAAAACATTTTTTTTTCGAATTTCGAAATGCATACCCTCTATAATTTTTACTAATGCTATAAGATACTTAAATATAAAATTTTATCAATCTAGCATAATTGCAACCAGTGCCGACCGAGCTTCAAAGTTTAGTAAAAAACGTGTTTTGTCCTAAAATTTCAGTCTGCTATAATTTCACTATAAATGCAATGAATTAAGTGAATAAAATTAAATAATAAATTAGATGAACATTAATCTTTAATTAAAAACATAAAGAAATAAGAATCATTCAGGGTAACTTCTTTTTAGAGTAGTTTTTTTACAGTCTGGATACAATTTTAGATGTTCCTGGACACAGCGCAGCAAGAACTGTTTTTGTTCTTCTTCAGCCGTGATAAGTCCGTTAAAATCTTGCATTAATTTAACAGCCCTTTCAGCAGTATCATTTACAACTCTCAAATAACTTATTCTTCTTTTAGCCTCCAGAAAAGCAGCATTGTTATTCCAAGAAGATACATCTTCCTTTAGAAAACTGTCGTCGATCTGCAGTCGTGATAAAAATTGTTTGCTCTTTTCCGATACGAAATCATCCAGTGCTTTGTCTAAAAAAAAAGAAAAATAAGTTAAATAACAAATAAAAATCAACAACAATTTTGAAAATAAATAAGTAAGTATTGGACATTGAAATTGAAATCCAACAAAAAGTCAATTTAACTTACCAAACAACTTTTGAGTCAGTTCTTCCTTCGACGGGTCATAGCGTTTGCTAAAATCCGAGATTTTGTCCCTGTTGAAGTTGGCAATCATCTTCTTCTTAGTTTGGTTGTCAACTTCATCATCAAATAGTGATAGAATGACTGTCTCTTCACATAAATAACACAAGTGATGGCTGAACTTGCTTATAGAAGCTTTAGAAATTGTTGCGTCAACTTTTTCATACTCTTTTAACATCTTCAAGAAGCGCAAATCTTGATTAGGTGCTTTGGTCGCCACTGTACATTCGAGCCAAGGTTTAACATACAATATTACGAGAAATAAGCAAACATCTTGTAGAGCCTTTTTGTCCTTCGCCGTTACTCTGCATTGTGACTGAAGTAAACATATTTTTAAAGAATAGATCGCTCTCGCCATCCAGCGTGCCTGATGTATAGCTCCGGGGGGCCTTAGTTTTAATTTTTCCTCTGTGTCTCCTCCTAAAAATATTACGCACAGTTCGACCAATTCGCGGTAATCATCTCTTACAAAACCTTTATCTAATTCTGCCTTATAAAATAGTAACAACGCTTGAATGTCTGTCTCGGCAACCCGTGCTTTTACGAAATTAAGAGATGGTTCAATTTTAGTACAATCAATGTTTTTCCAATTTTCTTGGAACTTTTTGAACATCAGAATATCTGGGCTACTAGTAATTTGCTTAATCTTGGTTTCAAAGACAGCTTTTAGGACCAATTCATAAACATGATGACGACAGGCGAAAAGCAACAATTCTCTTCCTAAAGTTTGGTCCAAAATAGCACAAGCTCCATTGAAACGGCCCATATTGGAAGCTGTTGTATCGCAGCACATTATTTGCACTTTATCATAAAGGTTCCAGTCAAAGAGAGCTGCTGATACAGCCTTCGCTTGATGTTTTCCAGAAGAACTTTCTAGTTTCGGCACTGCAAGAAGCTGCTCTCTATCGTCAAATGAAGCTATAACTGGCAAGCGTTCTTCTTTTGAACTCCGTACATCCAACCCCGGTAATAGTTTTCCATCCCAATGGACTGTGACTATGTCGGGTACATTGTTTTGGAAGTTAGATTTTATTGCTTCTGCCCTTGATTTTCTAGTTTCAGTACGAATTCGCTGAATCGAGGATTTGTTAATACAGAAATCATCGCTGCTCAGACCAAGCGCTTCTACCACCACATTAAGAATGTAAACGGTATCTCTAATGCTTAACTGGCATCGATCTAAAGCTGCAACTAGTTTAGGTGTTATAAGATTCTTTCTACCTATTTTTGAACTTTGTTCATGGCAGGGAACGTCCGGCAAGCTGAGTTCAGAATTCAAGATCTGTTCTTCGTCTGAATCTTGTACACTGTCTAAGTTATTTGTGGTGGAAGTAGATGCAACAGCTAGTGATTCTCTTTGTCTTACAATCCTTTCCTCTTCTTCCAATCGTCGTTGCCTAGATCTTTGTTCTTTTTCCGCCAATTTTTTATCTACACCACCTTAGCATCCCGGTCGACCTGGCTCTCTCTGTTTCATTAAAAATAATTTATCTTCCTCTATTTTCATTCTCTCAAAAGCATCAGCATGTGCAATATCAAACAAATTATCAAGATTAATTATAAAATTGTTCTCACGACTCTTAAACGTAATCTGAGTTTTCTTACAATTTTTTTGCAACTCTCTCCAAACATGATATAAATCAATAAGTTTCTTCACGCAGTTAGGAAATGCCCTTGTTGGAATTCTTGCTTTTTCCCAATATATGATGCACTCCCTAATCACAAGATTTGCACTTTCACTAACAGTCAATTTAACCTCACGAATATTGTAAAATAGGACTGAGAGAACTTGTCGATTAGATGGTAATTTTGCACCATTTATTTGGTAGCTAGTCAATCCGATAAGAAAAATATTTTGTTTATCACTCCGTAATTCCACCGACATGTTTACGCACTAAACAATGAAGCACTAATAGTCTCAAAAATCACGTACGAAATGGCAAATAAAACATGTCGTAACAGGTCACTGGGCAGTACTTAAGCAACTTGTATCGACAAGTTTAAATAGCAAGTCGGCACGGGTTATCGTTTATATATCGAACTAATATTTTTTTCTAGACAATATAGGGTTATTACGAAACTTTTAAGAAGGTATGCGTAAAAAAATATCGAACTTGAAATTTAAGGGACACCCTAATATACATACTTGTATAGAAACCAGATAATGAATTTCTACAAGTATATAGATCACATGCCAAAGAGTCGCAGAACGAAACACTGTCCAAGTCAGACAGTAAATCATTTATAGCTGCGAAGTTAAAAATCTAATTACTATAAGGTGACAGGAACAGGTAAATAAATGAATTGTACGATCACCTATAATAACCCGAAAGCTGGTAGACGATAAAAAGTACACATTTCGATGACAAAAACCAGTTGTTAACTAATTGTTTAACAAATAATGTGATCACATTCATATTGTAGTTGAAACACTTGAAACCAAACCCGTCACCCATTAAGCCGGACGCGTCCCTATAGTTAGGCTGACGAAACAGGCCACCCAAAAAAACTCCATCAATATTTACATCTAACTTATAAAGTGTTACTTGTCTCGAGTCAAAAAAAGTGCGATTATAATAATTAAAGCCACTTGTATGTAAGTAAACAAACAATAACCTAAACAGATCACCACTCGCAGAAATATATACAAGTATGTCTCGTTTTTTTTTGTATGTGTAAAGTATAAGTGTTTAGCATTTTCGTGCAATCATACAGATACAACTTAAATATAAAAGTATCAAAGCAATATGAGGGTGAATATACGAAAGACAATAACATATAATAGATAAGAGATCTTACCACTAATAACAATTTAAGGCGAGCCGGTACACTCATTCTTATATAGACTACAGGCCCATGCTGAAAAACATTTTTGTACGGCACTGCGCGTTTTCTTATTATTTTTAATGGATCTATGGGTGGTAAGAATGCCGTACAAAAATATGTGACCAAAATGTTCTCACTCTACCTGTACTTTCGAATTCTCACCTGCACTCAGTTGGACAGCTTACAAGTGACGGCATAATGCTGAATCTTATTATTTTATGCTCTTATATCGTTCTAGATAGGTCACCTGGTCGTTCAAATGACCCATAACTTTTTCAGCATGGGCCTGTAGTCTAATAGTAGTATAATGATGTAAGTAAATTGAAAAGAATGATTTCACTTAGTAATTTTATCTTAAGTAAAGTTAAATCACTTTCCTTTCTAATCCCCGTTCGCGTGTCACTGTTCTTATTCCTCATATATTACCACCTTCATTTCAGTAATATTTATAGTCCATGGTTTTAGCTACTTCAGGAGCCATGGCGTATAATTTTCCATTTTTAGTTGTGAGAGTTAGTTACAATAATTTATTATTGGGGTTTGACTGGTTAAATTCTTTTATCCCATTCAATATCTTGTTTTTAATCAGAACAGAGGTCAAGTCGGTAACAACTATATAGTTATACAGCAACGCAGATTTGTTTTTTTCACTTTAGGTATGATTCTGAAGATTTATACATTTATTGTTGAAATATAATTGCCAGTTATATTTACAATTGTATAATTATTCGAAATAAAATTGTTAAAACATATCCTATCACGGTTAGATAATTTGTACCTACTAAAATCTTACGCCGACATATTCTTAAAAATATAGAGTCTTCTTCTTCCAGTATCTGGCAATTTCTTAATACCCTAGGTATCGGTAAAAAACAACAACTCACACTTAATAATACAATAGGTTTGAATGATATATGTAAATCTTCATTTTTCATCTACAACTACACTGGGACCTTCAAACTAAGTGTCAAACATTGAACTACATATCTGGTCTTACCAGTCCTACTACCGACTCATTCGAATTGTTTTGTGTGCCTCCTGAGGATATCAAAAACCTTCTATCTATCCATTCTAATGCTGTAGGATGTGATGGCATAAACCGTCGTATGATTGTTACCATCCTAGACTGTATTCTCTTAGCAATTATTCATGTCATCAACTTGACTATCGGCACACCAAAGTATTAAAGTGTTTATATGAAAACGCCAGTATGTCAGTCCATTTACAAGATCAAAGGTCGAAACCTATCAAACTACAGCGAGGTGTCAGACAGGGAGATGTAATATCTCCGAAACTGTTCACCACAACACTGGAAGACGTCTTCAAGCTTCTGGACTGGAATGGACTTGGCATTAACATCAATGGCGAGTATGTCACCTACCTTCAATTTGCTGATGATATTGTTGTCATGGCTGAAACCGTGGCAGATCTTAGCATAATGCTTGATGACCTCAGTAGAATCTCTAAACTAGTGGGTTTAAAAAAAATATGGATAAGAAAAAAATTACCTTGAATGCCCATATCACACCCACTCCAGTGAAAATTGCAGAATTTACCCTCGAAGTGGTTGACGACTACGTGTATCTAGGACAAATTATCCAGCTAGGTAGGTCTAACTTCGAAAAACAGGTCAATCGTCGAATCCAGCTAAGTTGGGGAGCATTCGGGAAGCTACGTAACTTTTTCTCATCACAAAACCGCAGTGTCTCAAGAGAAAAGTCTTTTACCAGTGTGTGTTGCCAGTGATGACTTACAGCACAGAGACGTGGTTGCTCACTATGGGCTTGATAAGAAGGCTCAAAGTCAGCCAAAGAGCAATGGAGAGGGCAATTCTGGGAGTTTCTTTGCGTGATCGAATGGAATGAGGAGATCCGCAGACGAAAGGTCACCGATATTGCTAGTAAAATTGTTAAACTCAAGTGGCAGTGGGCGGGACACATTACACGCAGAAACGATGGCCGATGGGGCCATAAAGTTCTGGAGTGGCGACCGCGTACTGGGAAACGTAGCGTTGGTAGGTCCTCCATAAGGTGGTGCGACGACAGCTGCTGGATGCGAGTGACACGGGACCGGCTGTTGTGGAGAACCTTGAGAGACTGAGGACTGCTGAACGAAGGTCTACCCTAAGGAGCGCAAACTATCCCGATCTTGGACAATCCGCATCCATCCGATCCCAGCTACCTTCTTCAAGTTGCCAGTCCATATAAGATCGCGGCACGATATGAGATAAGATAAATAAGAATAAGATAATATGAATAAGATATTAAAAATACTGAATTGTTCTAACATTGTTTTGCCATACGACTTGCACAAATTTATATCATTAGGTTTTAGTTCCTGCACTATCTGGCTCTATATACTATTGTCTCAGTGTTGTATACCTACTAAAATTCTTTCAATGATATAAAGCTAGACTCTTCCTAAGTGAACTAGGTTTTTGATAATTATTGAAAATAATATACTTTGGTTACTTATTTTGAAACAGAGAAATGCAGCTAATACATAAATCGACAATATAAACTAATGATCGTTAAAATTAATTAAAAAAAAAGGCTGGTATGATAAGATTAAATGTATGTTATCCACAAAACAAATAACAGACTATATCTTTCTGTGACATCTTGTATGTTTTAGTTATTAAATATCATATTTTTTAGTGTCTACTTACACTGTTATATCATACAAGTTAAAATAAAATATAAATGTTTCTTTTATTGCTTTAATATTAATAACTATTACAATAATATTTAAATCAAATTTTTACTCAATAGAATTCAAGTTATAATGTGTGACACTACGAGTACAAATTATATTACACTTTTAGAATTACTGAAAACTATTTCAATTTTAGACTAAAAATGTATTAAACGTATTATTAATTATACTCGTATATAATATACATATTACGTACGTAATACTTACAAAATATCTGGTATCCAAACGTAACTTTCTCATAGTAAACTTAAATAATTTCAAGAAAAAAACCAATAAAATACAACAAATAAAGTCGCTTTGCGTTGTGACGGGTGGCAAATCTCTTTAGATCTTCTGTCTGACGCCACTAAAACGATGCAGAATTCAAGATGCTAGGCGAAATCCCAGGCAAAATAAGAAATGAAAATGCATTTGATAAACTTGTACCTATTGTAGAAATTAAAACGATCATTTTATTTTCATTAACACGACTTGTAGATATTTTAATGTATTATGAACAAATTGGCATTCAAATAGTATTCAATCACCGATTAAATATAATATACATAGTAATTTACGACGACGAATAAATTACGACTAATATGTAAATCTCATTACATATTAACCTAGAGAAATTTTAAAATACGTGACTACATCGTTATTTTTGCTAGTGTTCTCCTTTACAGCTCAGTCTTCATTTCAGGAAGTGAATATGGAGGCGGAATAGGTTCTCTATAATACTTTTGGTAGATTTTTTGCCAGAAGTTAAAACGTTCTGGTTCAATGGCTTTCCGTAATTCCAACTTTTTGCCTAAAGACATATACGGTGAATTGCCTACACCGACAGCCGGCCACGCTGGTAGTGATGATTCCTCCGGCACCGGTGTACTGAAATTAAAAGTTAAAATTAAATAATTTTTGCAGCTAGATTCAAGGAAAACTCTCCTCATAGAAACTTTGTATGAAAAATGAAAGGAATCCGAATTTAGTAGTTATCACTAGATCATCATCATCATCATCATCTCAGTCAAAATACATCTATTGTTGGACATAGATCTGCTCCAAGGTTCTCCACAACAGCCGGTCCCATGCTGACCGCATCCAATAGCCATGAGTTAAGGAGCAAATACGTATGTGTGGGCATTACGATTTATTTCATATGGCCTACTACAAGGTGGTCCGACGACCTAGTGAGGGTCGCGGGAAGCCGTTATCACTACACAGGTGATGATTTTTATTGATCTGCATTCGATCTGATTTTACCAGTTATATCAATAAATATCCAAGGATTAATAAAAATCTTGTTGGTGAGAGATATAGAAACAAGGCATACGACTGCATAACTTACCCTGTAATTATAAAATTGTGCCAAATTTCTCGTATAATTTTTTTCATGTTTTTATGCTCTTCAGATAAAAGATCTTCGTCAGTTAAAGTAATATTGAACCCGTCACCTAGAGCAAATGTTTGAGCAACATGCATGGCTCCTCGTTCATTAGTATGCGGTACTACAGGAGTATCTTCGTCCACAAAAGAATATTCGTATAAATAAACTTGGTCGTGACCAGCTTCTACATGTAACTTTACCACCCACAGTGCACCTTGTACAAAAAAAACGTCTGAAAAGTAATCTACGTAGCGTAGAATAGTGTCTTTATCTACAGGCTTTTCGCCAAAATATTTTTTTTTTATTTCGTTCGCAACTTTTTCTTTTTCATCTTCACTTTTAAATTTTAAGTCTGCTGGAAGAAAATCGGAAAACTTGTCGTTCATGTGATTTTTCCACGTGTCAAATAAAGGTATTCTCATTAGACCTTCCATGTTAGCAAAACCAAACAACACTGGTACTTTCTTGTAATCTCCAGTTTGGAGTATTTCCAAGGGAGATTTTGTGAGGAATGCTCCACCCCAATAATCATTCTCGACACACGGAGAAAATGTAAAGGTAGAGTCAGTGTTTTGAAAAAATAAGTCAGCTGTTAAGATGTCGTACGGCAGTGTTTTGTAAAATTCTTCTAAAGCATGTATGTTATCAAAGTCAGTAAAATTTAATTTTTGGGCATGATTTTTAGCTATAGTTAAAGGGTCTGATTGTACTGTAAACGCAAGTAAGCTGGCTCCACTTTCCGGTATTACTTTATGGAATAGACCTTCAGCAGCTTTAGAAAGTATTAAAAGATCTACTGCGGAGCCACCTGCACTGTACCCTGATATCGTAACGTCATTGGGATTACCTCCGAAACTTTGAATGTTTTCTTGAACCCAGTGAAGCAACGCCACTTGGTCCTTCATACCAACGTTACCTGGAACATCGGCAGTACCAAGACAAAGAAAACCATGTATGCCCAGTCGATAATTGAAGCTGACTAAAATAAAATCCTTATATCTCATAAAGTTTTTTAGGTTCACCCAATCAGAGTATCCAATTTGAAAAGCTCCTCCGTGAACAGAAACAAGAACCGGCAAGTTTTCTTTTTTCGTATCAGGTACTAAATATTAGCTATTAAACAATTTTCTTGCGTTACTGATTCTTTACTTAAGTCTGCCCAGTAAAACTGTGGGCAGATGATGGGTTTACCGACAGTATCAAAAGGTTCCGTCCATTTTGGTGGTGGAAGAGGTGCCTAAAAGTGAAATAGACATAAAATGAAATTTTCATCAATAAATTAGCAAAACGAGAATGGCTATATATACTAGCGACCCTGGCAAATGCCCTTTTTCCATATATATTTTTTTCGATTGAAAATAAGAGTATATTAGTATTAAAACAGAAGTTTGTCGTAGTAGGGTGAAAAGATTATGTGTAAGTGTTTTTATGCCAACTCATAAAAAATTGACCAAAAGTAAAAAAAAATCTGGAAAGTTCAATTAATACGTCAGTTAATGACTTCTTCATCGAATAACACTATTATTACATTTAAAATTAATTAATTAATTTAGGTTCTCATTTTCAACATAATTAAATCTTAGAAAGTTATTTGACTTTTTTACCTTAAATTTATTTTTATCCGTCGGTGCTGTAGCATAAGGTACATTACGGAAGGTCCACAGTTCGCCACTGGAATCCCAATAGCCCTTTACCGGCCCTTGTTTAATGTTAACTACCTTCCATTCCCCCTTATCAAATTCACAGCTCACTGAAGACATGCACAACAAAAATATCGACATCCACAACCGCATTGCTGTGGCTAACTACTGGTTTACAATAATCTACAATGATAAGGCTTCCATTCGTATATTGGCTTATCATGACAAGGCGGACACGATCGACCTGTTGTATCTGTACTCGTATTTACGCTGTACAGTTGTTCTAGTGGTTTGAGCGGTCGCGATATCTCTCTCTACTTCGCTGAGTGTTGTGGGTTCAAACTCCACATGACAACACTTAATATGATCCACAAATTGTTGTTCTGAGTCTGGATGTTCTTTGTGTTTGTTTCTTGTATGTTTAAATCAAAGGTTTTCTTTTACTTGTACAGGGTAGGCCACGAATTAGTTACCTTTTGACAAAATCGCATAAACAACCATTTGATATATTACGAAAATTGTTTATACATATATGTATATTACAAGAAAATTAATTAGTTAAAAATTATATCGTCTAAATGACCACCGATTCGACATATTCACTCTTCTAAACGAGCACTGAAATGTTCAAATACTCGTCGGGAAATAGGTCATCTCTTCGCT
The DNA here is from genome assembly GCA_949316085.1 of Hypercompe scribonia. Taxonomy (NCBI): domain Eukaryota; kingdom Metazoa; phylum Arthropoda; class Insecta; order Lepidoptera; family Erebidae; genus Hypercompe; species Hypercompe scribonia. The sequence goes on along the minus strand of OX438969.1, from coordinate 9,753,706 downwards.
GATTTTTTCTTTTAGTTGACGTAGTGTATTTGGTTTATTGATGTAGACACAATTCTTCAAATAACTTCATAAAAAGAAATTTGCTGGGGATAAATCTGGACTTCTGGGTGGCCATGGAATGTCGCCTCTTCTTAAAATCAGCTTTTTCGGAAACATGTCTTTGACCACTGCCAGGGATTCATTGGATGTGTGTCAAGTGGTTCCATCTTGTTGAAATCATGTGTTACGATTGTAGGCAACAAAATTTCAGTAGCATCGCTCCCAAGAACTTCCGTAACATTTTGACATATTCATCAGAATTAATAGTACTTGAACGGCTGCGAGAATCTTCGAAAAAGTAGGTTCCAATGAATCCTTTTGCTGAAATTGCAGCCCATTCAGTTTGATAAAATAAAGTGGGCTCTTGTGTTTAGTTTTGGGATTTTCGGCAGAAAATGAGATGTTACCAAAATTACTAAATCGTTCTAACATTGTTTCGGCATACGACTTGCGCAAATTTAAATCATTAAGTTTTAGTTCCTGCGCTATCTAGATCTCATATGGATGTAATTTCAAACGTAATTTTAATAATAATTTTTACATACTTGCAAATACATATATTTCTTTGATTTGACTGAATTACAATACTCCACATTTATACGAGAATTGAATATTTTCGATAATAATGGACAATATGGAACCACCCAACGATTATCAACTTCAACGTCCTGGTTACACATTCTAATGGTTGCCGTTTTACCATAATCATTAGGTGATCTACGTCGATACAACGGATATCCGTCATTGCCCGTTATTGTGTCTGAAGGCAATTGCCTTGGGTATCGTTTCGAACACTTTCCATCAATTATACATTGCGAATTCATTTTTAGTTCACCGCACAGACCATGTATCATGTTTTTAACGAAAATTTGAAATAACTCAGAATCAACAATTTGATTAGGAATTTCAGCTGATATAACGTTATCGATTTGATCTGGAGTTATATTATATACAAGCCAACTTAATATATGTGCGTGCGGCAAACGCCTTTTTTTTCATTCGATGGAGTACATATGGCAACGCACCTCTCCAAATACACATTTCACAATTAAATCCATAAGCGCTTTCAATTTTTGCCGAAAAACACGTGCTGTAATGTCATGACGATCAGTTGTCGACTGTCCTTCAAATAAAGTGTTTTTAATGTTATCCCACTGCGGATTACATGTAAATGTAATGAACAGATCCGGTCGACCGTCGATCGAATAAAATTAAGACGCTCAGTTTCTATTTTGACATACATATCAACCATGTACGGATGATATAGTTTACCATATCTCAAGATATAATTTTGTTCTTGTGAACGAACCATCAATTGATACGAATAAAAATTCAATGCACTAACTTTTTTCTGTACATGTACACCTGAAAATAAGTGCAAAAAGTGACTTTAGAAATTTATAGAAATTATTAAATGTTAACACACTGAAAATATGTCAATTATTTACCTATTCGTGGATCAACGATTGGTATATGGTAGCCATAGTCACCTGTCCAATGCAATATTGGGTATTGTAACTACGATGAAGTTCCGAAATACGTTGCTCATTTCTGCGATGAAGTACAATATCACGGGATTGAAACTACATAATCTCCAAGAATTACAATTGCAACCTTATCAATTGTCAGTGCATTGTATCACCAAAAAATTCAGATCCAGATTTTGTGATTATCAGATGGCATACGGTCGAGAGCAATTTTGAACAATTGAACTAAAGCGTTATGCAAAAATCTTTGTAGCTCACGAATAATTTCTCGTCTTGTATTCAAACTAATTGCACAACGTTAATCCAATTTAGGATTTTCATCAACAATAAAATAAATTTGTAAAAATTATGATCAGCGTCTGTGTATGGCAATAACTAACCAGCTTGATGATAAATCTGGCCATGAATCTGTAACATGTATGCAATTTTAAGTAGATGGTGTATTATAATTTTTATCATTTTTATCATAATTTTAGGTAGATGTTGTATCGTAATTTTTAAAACTATCGAATACTTTATGATTCAGATTGATATAAACATGAGACAAATCTTTTTAAATATTTACCTTAAGCATCGGCAAAAAATTATCTCTAACAATTTTAGTAGTAGCAAAAGAAGTCATTTGAAATGCCGAATTGTAATGTTGAATATGACTCATAAAGTGTTTCAACTTTTGAGATGTCCAAAAATTAATGAATACAATGGTTCGGGTGGAGTTTCTAATTCTGGCAATCTCACTTTGCCATTAGCACAACACATACCGCGCGTTTCACCTAGAAAGTTAGCCGCATCACAATATTATTGCGTCCATCATTCCAATGTATCCGTACAGAGTATAATAAGTCTCACTATTGTAATTAAAAGCAGTACGTATCATTTCAGCCAAAACAGCACGACGTATTCGTCATCACCGTGCAACATTCAGTACAGGTACAGCGTCAACAGATCTATTTCGTGCATTACGTACATTATGCATTAGCTTGTGCGCGTTCATCAACAGTCTGTGATCGTCATAGTAATTGTCACATTATTGGCATTACGCGTTCGCGACCTAAATTTGCTCGTCGGGCCCGTAGATATTTTTTTGTTTTAATCTAAGCTCGTCCAAAATGAAATGACCACATGACTGACTTAACAACATGCAACAACGTTTGTACAAAGTTTCAATTTGACAGCAAAATTCCAATTTACAAAATGATCAGCAATTTGTTGAATTCATTTGTTACAAAAAATGTGATAAATGAAGAACCACTCTACTGATTTTATGCAAACTTCACATAAACCATCTACTAAATAGTCTAAACAAAGCCTAAACATTTGGTTGGGATAGGTGAGAGTTATAAAAATACAACGAAAAGTGGCATTGATTTTTATACACATATATTAAGAAGATAAATTTTGTGAACTCCATGACATTTTCTTTCAACATTTATGTCACCAAACCAATACGTGTTCAACCAAAATATTCAAATGAAAACATAGGAACCATGAACCACAGTCTTGAAGGAAATCTGAATTTGTGAATTTGGCTTTGAAGCCTTACAAGATACAGTTAGTACATAAGGTGAGTGAATAATCAACTTACCGTACTTATTAAATTTATTCAGTATCACCACGCTGGGTTTTTTGAAAAATAAAAAATGCCGCGCGGGGCGGGGGAGAGGTCTGACTATTGGCTCGTTTCTCGGCAATTTTGTTGCAATGACCTGCTTTACGGGGCCGCAGTGCGCTTCCTGTGTGAAACTATTTTATTTTAACAACAGTTCCCTTATTTTATCCATTTAAATCAGTGTCCAAGTGCTCTGTTAATAAAGAGACGGATGAAGAAGTTCGAAGAAGTAGTATCTACGCTAAATCTGAAGCAAATTGGAAGCCTTCGGACTTCTCGGACCAAAGAGAACGTGCAGCAAGATTCCACTACTGTTCGACGTGATCAAGATCATTACGCCGTATTTTAAAATTACTTTTGAAATTACATCCATGTAAGATTCAGATAGTGTAGGAACTAAAGTGCTTCAACTTTTGAGGTAACTTAATTAACTAAAAAATAAATTAACTTAATGATTTAAATTTACGCAAGTCCTATGCCGAAACAATGTTAGAACGATTTAGTAATTTTGATAACATCTCAGTTTCTGCCAAAAATCCCAAAACTAAACACGATAGGCCACTTCATTCTCCCAAACTGAATGGGTTGCAATTTCAGCTAAAGGAATCATTGAACCCTACTTTTTCAAACATTCTCGCAGCTGTTCAGTTACTGTTAATTCTGATGAATATGTGAAAATGTCATGGGAGTTCTTGGGACCGATGCTACTGGAATTTTGTTGTCTACAATTATAACACATGGTTTCAACAAGATGGAACCACTTGTCACATATCCAATGAATCTTTGCCAGTGGTCAAAGACATGTTTACAGAAAAACTGATTTCAAGACGAGGCGACATTCCATGGCCACCCAGAAATCCGGATTTATCCTCAGAAAATTTCTTGTCTTGGAGTTATTTGAAAAATCGTGTAAACATCAATAAACCAAATACACTACATCAATTCAAAGAAAAAATCAGCGAAGAGATGTCGGTGATCTCGCGACCTCTTTGCCGACGAGTATTTGAACATTTCGGTGCTTGTTTAGAAGAGTACAAATGTGGAAACGATGGTCATTTAGACAACGTAATTTTAAAAAAATAAATTTTAACTAATTAGCTTTCTTGTTATATATATAATATGTGTAAACAATTTTATAATATATCAAAAGGTTTTTTTATACAATTTTGTCAAATGTTAACTAATTCGTGGCCCTCCCTGTAGAAGTAAAAGAAAATCTTTGATTTACACAAAATATGATATATCTTCGGTAGTTTACTCGTATAAGGTGTCGTTTTAAATAAATGTGACTCCTAAAAAAATCATGTTATTACTAAAAACGTCCTGCCAAACATTATATTGCATAAAAGCTTAGAAAAACATGTTTGAGATTAAATTCTCTTAACAAATTTAAAAAAGCTTTAATTAGAAAATCTATAGAAATTTCACGAAAGAAGTACTATTTCCTCAAGGGATGATAGGTGAGATTGTGGATAGTGGTTAGATTTTTTCTTTTATTTTTTTCTAAAAGGCAACACCCGCACTAGGAATAAATCCTGTGTTGCGCGGACTTTGTAAACAGACAAGAAACATACACAAAGAATATCCAGACTTAGAACAACAAATTGTGGATCATATTAATTGTTGTCCCATGTGGGGTTTGAACCCACCGCACTTAGCGAAGTAGAGAGTAGTGTGGCCACCAGGGCAACCGTGCAGCATAAATACGAGTACAGATACAACAGGTCGATCGTGTCCGACTTGTCATGATAAGCCAATATATAAATGGAAGCCTTATCATTGTAGATTATTGTAAACCAGTACTTAGCCACAGCAATGCGGTTATGGACGTCGATATTTTTATTGTGCGTGTCTTCAGTGAGCTGTGAATTTGATAAGGGGGAATGGAAGGTAGTTAACATTAAACAAGGGCCGGTACAGGGCTATTGGGATTCCAGTGCCGAGCTGTGGACCTTCCGTAATGTACCCTATGCTACAGCACCGACAGATAAAAATAAGTTTATTTCAACGAAAGTAGTGTCACAAAGAAAAATATCAGGCAAGTGATGTACAAGAAGTGTTTTTTTCTAGGCAACCTTAGAGAGGGACCGGGCAACTTGAAGATGTATTTGTTCAAATTATTTTTTTGGTACCTTAACATATGAATATCTCGTGTCACAGAATCGTTATCGAATCTCTCCGAAACTTCTTGACTGAACTTTATGAAACTTTTTGTGTATATTTGATACTAGCTGTTACCCGCGACTGCGTCCGCGTTATTTTTTACTAAGGACGTGTATATTGTAGGAATATATGTTTATAGACGCGATATTTTATTACAATACGTTTCTATAGACTACGTTTTTTGTTTTACCGTCTTTTGACAATATGTACAGGTTTTGGAGGTTACATACACGGGAACACGCCACATACAATTGCCCATGGGAAAAGCAGTTTTTAGTTAGTCCCAGTTAACGGGGACACCAACTTTCAACCTCAGGTTATGGGAAGGCACGCCTGATTATTCTAGAGAGTTAAGAAACTCGACAGGGTATGATGTTACGTGTTCTGTATCCATTACATTATCTACAGAGAGATATTCCACGACGTCACCTTACACTTCTGACATAATATTTTCATTAATCTGTCCAGCAATTTCGTTTGTTGGTGCTAAAATTGCCCTTTCACACAACCATTCTTGGTCTCCCATATTAGTCCGCAGATCAGGATATATGTTGTTTTTTAGATCGTCAGTGCTGCTAACAATATTACAGAATTCGTGATTTAGTGTGATCATACCGTTAATGTCTGTGGCTATACGATCTTCACCAATTTTCAGGAGAGTGGCCGCATACAGCCCCGATTGTGAATCGTTGTGCAGTTGTACTCTCATATTTGTAGTCAGACTAAATTTTTGCACATGCGCCCATAGCGCAGAGGCCTTCAAACATGCGTTTATTTCATGTGCCGGTATACCTCTAGTTATTACGGGTAGAATCTGTCTGAAATCACCAGCCAAAAGAACAACCATCCCTCCCATAATACTCTTGTTGTTTTTGAGGTCTTGCATTGTCCGGTTTAATGCTTCGACTGCTCTCTTGTGAGGCATAGTACATTCATCCCAAACCAACAACTTAAATTGGTGCAACATTCTGCCGCGCTCACTATTTTTACTTATATTGCAAACTGGAATTTCTTCATGAGCTAAGTTTAAAGGAAGATTGAGTACTAAATGTGCTGTCCGGCCACTACTGAGCAGTGTGGCGGCAATGCTAGAGGACGCTACTGCAACAGCAACTCCCTTATCTTTTCGGATTTGAGCAAGAAGGAGATTTGAAAGAAATTTTTTGCCAGTGCCTCCAGGAGCATCAAGAAAAAACAAACCACCTACGCCGTTTTCGATTTTTTGCACCACACTATTAAAGACATTTCTTTGTTCTGGGTTCAAACGTAGAACGGACTCAGTTATTTGCTGTTATAAAAAAGTATGGTCATAATTTAGTTCACGTAACACATCACTACAAACTTGCCCTGTCCTACTCATCCCAAAATCTGATAAATCTTTACCAGTAATAGTTATCACTTGGTCTTCAATCTTTGTTAGGGCTTCATCATAAATAGAATCATTGTATGTGACATTAGGATTATTTTCTTGTAATCTATATAATATATCGTCTGATATATCATTTCTGTACTTGTCCCACAATTGCTGAGGATTCGACAGTCCACATGTCGCTATTAAAATAGCAAAAAGCTCTCTCACCTTGGCTGCTGATCTACATTGTATGGCCTCTTCCAGGGGGGGGGGTAACTCCTCCTCTTAACCCCCATAGGGGTTGATTTTCAAGAAACGCTTAGATATGTATCTCATAATTTGTATTGCAGAGCATTATTTCAGTGTCACGCAAAATATTTCAATAGAATTAAATTTCCCATACAAACTTAGCCACCCCCTTTAACCCCCAAAGGGGGTGAATTTCGAAAAACCCTGAAATACGTGTTTCATCATTTGTACTAAAAAGCATTAATTCAAAGTTTCATGCAAAAATGTGCAAAAAAAATATTTTTCTCATACAAACTTTGCCACCCCTTTTAACCCTTTTAGGGGTTGAATTTCCAAAAAATAATATGCCTATGTCCTTCTCATGAATGCAAACTATCTACATACCAAATTTCAGCAAAATCGGTTGGGTGGTTTAGGCGTGAAAAGGTAACAGACAGACAGACAGACAGAAAGACAGAGTTACTTTCGCATTTATAATATTAGTGTGGATATACGAAAAAAAGTCATAGGTTATTGTTTATACTCTTAGGTGATAAGAATTGCCCTCTCCAGATTTTATTTTTACTTTTGATATATTTATTTTATGAGTTGGCATATAAACACTTATAACCCATTTTTACCCTTCTACGACAAATGTCTGTTTTAATATGTACTAACATACTCTTTTTTTCTATCGAAAAAATATTTATGAAAAAAAAGCATTTGCCAGGGCAGCTAGTGTATATACTTAGTCATTGTCGTTCCGCTAATCTATTGAAGAAAATTTTATTTTATGTCTGTTTCACTTTTAGGCACCTCTTCCACCACCAACTTGGACGGAGCCTTTTGATGCTGTCGGTAATCCCATCATCTGCCCACAGTTTCACTGGACAGACTTAAGGAAAGAATTAGTAACGCATGAAAATTGTTTAATAGCTAATATTTATGTACCTGATACATAGAAGATACTCTGATTGGGTGAACCTAAAAAACTTTATGAGATATAAGGATTTTATTTTAGTCAGCTTCAATTATCGACTGGGCATACATGGTTTTCTTTGTCTTGGTACCACCGATGTTCCAGGTAACGCTGTCATGAAGGACCAAGTGGCGTTGCTTCGCTGGGTTCAAGAAAACATTCAAAGTTTCGGAGGTAATCCCAATGACGTTACAATATCAGGGTACAGTGCAGGTGGCTCCGCAGTAGATCTTTTAATGCTTTCTAAAGCTGCTGAAGGTCTATTTCATAAAGTAATACCAGAAAGCGGAGCAAGCTTACTTGTGTTTACAGTACAATCGGACCCTTTAACTATAGCTAAAAATCATGCTAAAAAATTAAATTTTACTGACGTGGATAACATACCAGCTTTAGAAGAATTTTATAAAACACTACCGTACGACACTTTAACAGCTGACTTATTTTTTGAAAACACCGACTCTACCTTTACATTTTCGCCGTGTGTCGAGAACGATTACTGGGATGGAGCTTTCTTAACTAAATCACCCCTAACCATACTCAAAACTGGGGATTACAAGAAAGTACCAGTTTTGTTTGGTTTTGCTAATATGGAAGGTTTACTGAGAATAGATTTATTTGACACGTGGAAAGATCGTATGAATGAGAAATTTTCAGACTTCCTACCAGCAGATTTAAAATTTGAAAGTGGCAAAGAAAAAGAAGAAGTTGCGAACCAAATAAAAGAATTTTATTTTGGTGACAAGCCTGTGGATACAGACACTATTTTGAACTACGTAGATTATTTTTCAGACGTTTTTTTTGTACAAGGTGCACTGTGGGTGGCAAAGTTACATGTAGAAGCTGGTCACGACCAAGTTTATTTGTACGAATATTCTTTTGTGGACGAGGATACTTCTGTAGTACCACATACTAATGAACGAGGAGCCATGCATGTTGCTCAAACTTTTGCTCTAGGTGACGGGTTCAATATTACTTTAACTGACGAAGATTTTTTATCAATAGAGCATAAAAACATGAAAAAAATTATACGAGAAATTTGGCATAATTTCATAATTACAGGGTAAGTTATGCAGTCATATGCCTTGTTTCTAAATCTGTCACAAACAAGATTTTTATTAATCCTTGGATATTTATTGATATATCTGGTAAAACCAAATCAATTGCAGATCAACGAAAATCATCACCTGCGTAGTGATAACGGCTTCCCGCGACCCTCACCAGATCGTCGGATCACCTTGTAGGAGGCCATATGAAATTAACCGTAATGCTCACCACACGTATTTGCTCCTTAGCTCATGGCTATTGGATGCGGTCAGCATAGAACCGGTTGTTGTGGAGAACCTTGGGGCAGATCTATGTCCAACAATAGATGTATTTTGACTGAGATGATGATAATGAGAATGATCTAGTGATAACTACTAAATTAATGATGATGGTCTAGTAATAACTACTAAATTCTGATTCCTTTCATTTTCCATATAAAGTTTCTATGACGAGAGCTTTCCTTGAATAGGACTGAAAAAAATATTTAATATTATCCTTTTATTTCAGTACACCAGTGCCGAAGGAATCATCACTACCAGCGTGGCCGGCTGTCGGTGTAGGCAATTCACCGTATATGTCTTTGGGCAAAAAGTTGGAATTACGGAAAGCCATTGAACCAGAACGTTTTAACTTTTGGCAAAAAATCTATCAAAAGTATTATAGAGAACCTATTCCGCCTACATATTCACTTCCTGAAACGAAGACTGAGCTGTAAAGGAGAACACTAGCAAAAATAACGATGTAGTTATGTATTTTTAAATTTCTCCAGATTAATACGTAATGAGATATATTTTATTAGTTGTAATTTATTCGTTGTCGTAAGTTACTATGTATATTATATTTAGTCGGTGATTGAATACAATTTGAATGCCAATTTGTTCATAATACATTAAAATATCTACAAGCCGTATATATGAAAGTAAACTGATCATGTTTTCATTTCTACGATAGGTACAAGTTTATCAAATGTATGTTTATCTCTTGTTTTCCTTGGGGTTTGGCCTGGCCTCTTGATTTCTGCATCGCTTTAGTGGCGTCAGACAGAAGATCTAAAGAGATTTGCTACCCATCACAAAGCAAAGTGAATTTATTTGTTGTATTTTATTTGTTTTTTTTTCTTGACATTATGTAAGTATACAATAAGAAAGTTACGTTTAGGCACCACAGTTTTTAAAATCATTGCAAAAGTGTAAATTTTTATGTTTGTGCGTATATTTTGTAAGTATTACGTACGTAATATGTACGTATATTATATATACTTAAGAATTCGTTGAATACATTTTTAGTCTGGTTTTTAGTAATTCTAAAAGTGTAATATTAATTGTACTCTTAGTGTCACACATTACAACTTGAATTCTACTGAGTAGAAATTTGACGTATATATTATTGAATAGTTATTAATGTTAAAACAATAAAAAAATATTTTTAATTTTATTTCTTTTGAAAATACCTTTTTAAGTGTCTTTAGTAATCATCACACTTAACTTGTATGATATAATAGTGTAAGTAGACACTAATGAATCTGACATTTAATAACTAAAACATATAAGATGTCACAGAAAGATATGGTCTGTTATTTGGGACGACAGATCTAGTCGAAAAATAGGTCTCGCACTTACTCTCACTGACTTAATTTGTTCGCTCTCTCGTGTCTGGATAAATAATCGAAAAAAGTAGTTGAGATTTTTTTCAACTCTTTATTTTGGGAAAATGGGTTTCTTGTAACATGTGTTATGGAATTAGAAAGAAATGACTTGATTCTTTAGCATTTGCTTTGTGGATAAGATACACGTAATCTTATCATACCAGCCTTCTTTCGTGTTAATTTTAATGATCATTAGTTTATTTTGTCGATTTATTTTGCCGCAAAAAAATAGTATAGTGAATATTATTTTGCTTTATGGATGACTCTTAAACGTGAACTCACTCGCAGACCAATGTGATAACACTCCTTTTATAAACAGAGTGTTATCGCATCATCATTGTCCAGTCTTAACTCTGTCATTTATAATATAAATTCTTAAGTCTTCCACTGCGACCGAGACTTTTTTTTAAATCTGTGCATTTAAATTATAGCCTATACATTAAAAATATTGAAGAAAACCAATAGGTCTTTGTTAAAGTAACAGAACTCAATACAAAATTTTTTAGAATTTTTGTCTGTTTGTGTGTTTGTACGCGCTAATCTCAGAAATGGCTTAACTGATTGGATGTAATTTTCCCTAATATATTGTGGTAAACTTCAGTTAATATTTAGTGTTTGTTTAATTTCACTAGGTTTACAAATAAAAAAGTTATATCAGTTTAAAGAATGTGAAGTGTTAAAAAAGTGACTGACGTTTATGACTTACGTTTTTGATTGTGTTGTTTTCGCATCTATAGGATGATTTTTAAAGCGTTGTGTTTTTAAAAATCAAATAAACGATTCAAATTTGCATCATTTATTCATATTTTTTATTGAAATCGATAAATTGACCTTTGGCATTTACGTTTTAAAGATAACTTCATGTAAATGTTGTCCACGGCTGTTTCAAATAGTCCATTCGGAAGGTCTAATTTTGCGTCACTTTTTCGAGCATTTCGGCCGATATTCCACGAATAACGTGTGTTATATTGTCCTGCAAGGCATCAATCGTTTTCAGCTTGTCCACGTAGACAAACGACTTCACATAAACCCACAAGAAATAATCAAGGGGCGTTAAATCGTATGATCTTGGCGGCGAACTCACAGGGCCATTTCGAGAGATAAGCTGCTCACCAAATTCATCGCCTATATCGTTCGCCGTTGACGGTAACGTTTCTTCCATGGTCGTCTTTGAAGAAAAACGGACCGATGATGCCACCAGCCCATAAACCACACCAAACTGTCGTTTTCTCGGGATACATCGTTAATTTTTGAATGGCATGTGGTTGTTCCACACTATAGATATGACGGTTTTGCTTGTTTACGTATCCGTTGAGCCAAAAATGAGCCTTATCGCTGAACACAATGTTTCGATAAAACAGCAGATTTTCATAGAGTTGTTGTGAGGCCCATTCACCAAAAAATAGACGTCGTGGAAAGTCATTCGGCTTTAATTCTTGTAGGAGTTCAATATTATATTCTTTTAAATCCAAATCGACCCGTAAAATTTGCCATGTGGTTTAGTAACACAGGCCCAATCGTTGTGAACGGCGACGAATTGATACTCCACGATCCTCATTAACACTGGACGCTACGACTGCAATATTCTATTCGGTACGCACTGTACTGCCCTGCTAAGCGCAAAAGCGGTATCTCAAAAAAAATCGTAAAATTGATTTTTATGCCATCGGATAGCTTTAAAAAATACGCATCTACTGGACTAAGCCATTTAGCACTATCTTGTTCAAAACGTATGAAAAAACCTTAAGAAAGATTTTTCTATCTCAGTTTTACCATATATCACTAAAAGGGTGTTAGAGGTATATTAATATTACGTAGGCAACCAGCCGCAAATTTAAATATCGCTAAAATTCTTAAATAAATACACAACTTTTGCTTAGCCGATAAGCGGTAAGTAGGATGAGTAAAATCAGTAATGAGTTACCGCTATAATGCTTAGTATTTTAATGCTTGCATAATACGCAAATTGTTTTGAATTAGTGAGATACGGTTGCAATAGCAAAATTAAATTAGCCCTTATGGTTTTACTGGATAAGATCGAATTTCTAATACATTTTACAGTGATTTATCCCTGCCCTTGGCAAATTCGTTCGCAAATTCGTGTCATAACTTGTTTGTTTTTGTTGTGAAGAGGTCATGATATTTGTGCAAAATTAAGAAAAAAACTGTAAATTAAGGTGCTTAATGGGGTAACTTCATACATTGACATTCAGGTAAGTCCTATTAAATATTATTTTAGCATTTTGTAACCATAATCATTGCAAAATTAGAAATTTTGTGTTAAACTTTCTTGCGGTTGGCGTGCGCGCCCTCGTACGCATTCGTACTTAGCAAAATTGACCTTGATCTACCAGAACATAAAGTACATTATTTTTAATCATATTTTCCCAGCCATACGGTTATTGTTGTTCCGATGATAATAAGTTGATTTGCACTTTACATTACGTAAGTGCAATATTTTAATTTATTTCCCAAATATATAATTTGTATTATGTTTGTTAAAGATAACTAAACGTTTTTGATGAATAAAATAATTCAGTTATACTTATTAAATATTGTTACAGATAAACCATGTCGCAAAGAAATACGAAAATGATGATGCTTTTAGCACAAAAAAATAAGGCGTTGAGGGAAAAGTTTAAGGAATCCAAACAATTACAACGTAATATTAAAACGATCGATCCCGACTTTTTTCCTACTAGTGATTCAGATGATGATCCCGCATTTTCAAGATTCAACAGTGCTGATCAATTACTAGCTCCGATTCTTCCTTCCTCAAATGGTTTCGACTTTGAAGATTCACATTTTTTATCGGGTCCGTGTACATCAAACGTTGATTATTTCGCTATGCATCAGGATGATCAAAACACAGAAATCGGGAATAACAACAAATCCCCTAACTCGTTGATCACATTGACAACTGTGCCAATTATTGAACATAATGATTTAAGTGACATATCATCGCCAGGCTTTTGTTTTAATACACACAACATACACAATGTTTTTAATTGCGGTAATCCAGAACCTTTGATCACAGATACTATTGAAGATCAACAAAGATCCTGTATTTTTCAAGATGATACAGAAAAAATATTGATAACTGCTTCCGATAATACTATTTGCACTTCTGAATCTCTTAGGAATAATTCAAATGTGATAAGTGTTCAATACGAAAAATCTGTTGAGAATTCATCTCAAGGACACGAAGTGACACCAAATGATAATCTTAGGGACACCGAGAATCTGACACAAAACGAGATAGCTGATGGAAATACACATAATCTTACAACTTATACTAAGGCCGGTACAATTAGGAAAAGAAAAAAACACGACCAACCTCTCAAAGTCAGAAATGAAGTGAAAAAAAGTGAGATTAGAGAGAAACATAACGTTAAACCACCCTGTCCTGCTTCATGCAAAAAGCAGTGTATCCAAAATATATCGGAAGAGCAGCGAAAAATTATAAATGAGAGCTTCTGGAGTTTGAATGACAAAGAGAGGAAGGCTTATATGCTGCATCACACCTCAGCTAAATCTGTGAAACAAAGAACAGTAACAAGATTTGAATCAGAGGAGTACAGAAAAAAAGTAAGCTACAGTTATTCACTTAAGGCCGTGCTCGGTACAAAGTATGGAGTATGTAAAACCTTCTTTTTGACAACTTTGGGCTACAAATCATCTAATGACAAACCTTTACATACGGCTTTGGCCAATTCTAACGACACGGTTGCACCACCAGTAGACAAAAGACTGGGAGCTACTCCTCACAATAAAATTGAATCTACTCCTATTAAGGAACATATAATGAGCTTTGAGCCGAGTATATCTCATTACAGGCGTGAACACGCTCCCAATCGCTTATACTTACCCAGTGATTTGACAATCAGTGCGATGCATAAAGACTTTTTAGAAAAAAATTCGTCTTGCAAAGTATCTTACGATAAATATCGAGAAGTAGTCGCAGAATTAAATATTTCTTTTGTAAAGCTTGGCCACGAAGAGTGTGAGGACTGTGAAGAGTTCCGTTTACACGATGATACACATACCAAAGAAAACCTTAAAGAAGACTGTCTAGGTTGCACGAAGTGGAAAAGTCATAACAAACGGGCATACATGTCCAGAGAGCAGTATAAATTAGACAGTGAGCTAAATGAAACTGATACTGTTGTATATTCTGCTGATTTACAAAAAGTTATCATGCTGCCCAGGATAGACATGTTCAAAACTGCTATTTTTACTCATAGGATAGTGGTTTACAACGAAAGTTTCGTGCCAACTGGTCAAGGCCGAAAAGATTTGAGTGTTTTTCCTGTACTATGGTATGAAGGGTTGTTTGGACGTTCCAAAGCCGAAATTATAAGTGCATACTATCAATTTTTTATTTTTCATCGGGATAAAAAAAATATCATACTATGGGTTGATAATTGTTCCTCCCAGAACAAAAACTGGACGTTTTTTTCTTTCTTAATTTATATTATAAATTCTAAGGATATCAACGCCGACAAGATTGTCATCAAATATTTTGAATCCGGCCACACCTTTATGTCAGCTGATAGTTTCCATCATAGGGTAGAGCTGTCCATAAAACGCATGAAAAACAAAATTTATGATTTCGCAGATTTTTCTCAGGCAGTTAGCACTGCAGGAAAAAATGTAAAACTTAAAGAGATGAACATGCAAGACTTTTATGACTGGGATGATTATACCACACAATATGCACTGTCTCGAATTAAACCGCGTCCATATGTCAGCGAAATGGTTGAAGTTGAAGTTAAAAGAGGCAGTTTTGATATCACCTACAAAACAGGATTCGATCAAAATGCAATTACTGCTAGCATTATAGGAAAAAAAATTTTAAAAAGTCATGTCTTGCCTCCACCAAAAAAGAAAACTGCTCCGGAAGGAATTTCAAGAAACAAAAAAGAAAATATTTTGAAATCTTTTCAAAATATAATACCACAAAATAGAATGTCCTTTTGGAGAGAACTCCCTACTTTTGACTACTAAAATTCCTTCCAAAAACCGTTTGTTTTTAAATATTTTTTTATGTAATTTCAAATTTTAATAATAAAAAAACGTTATATATATACTTTAATTGTTTTTTTTTTCAAATAATACATATTTTATTCGATAGAAAATACATTCCTTTTTGTATACACACATGTTTGAGAAGAGCTAACGAAAAAGCGGTATCTCAATTTTAATTCTATAGTTTACTAAGCGGTGTAACCGTATCTCATGAATAAAGTACATTATTATACATTTTTGATAATTTAACTAATGTGATAACAAATACACCCTATATAATATATAAATAATATTTAACAAATAAAAAAAACTATACATAAAGTATATATATAACTATTTTTACATAACTTCAATTATCTCAAAACTCGCTTTCTTTGAGTTACCGCTTTTGCGCTTAGTTGGGCAGTGTACGCATGCGAGATTTAATGTCCAACAAAGTAAATTTGGTGCGAAATTTGATGATAACAGCACGAATTGTTGATTGCCTAAGTCGATTATGACGACCATAATATGATCGTAATAAACGATGCACATTTTTCACAGAGCACGAATTTTTATAATAAATTTCAATAATTTGCGATCGTTGTTCGTTTGTAAGTATTTCCATGATGAAATGGCAGAGAAAACTTTTCATTTGGATAGTAGACGTTTGGACGCCATTAACAATCTGTGCTGCCAACTTGAAAACCTTAACTCTTAAAAAATTACCCTTTATATGTTCAAATTCGATTTAGTATAGGGCAAATTTTACCCATATTACCTCTTTTTTTTCCACACGCACATAACGCACGCTAACATTTAACAACAATTTTTATTTTTCTTACCATCTAAAATTCGTTATTTTGTCTTAAAGAATGATTGCATATATGCTGCCTTGAAATTTATTTTAGATCTACTGAATATTTTGCAATATCTTATATCCCTTACATTGGAAACGTTCGCCCAGGGCACGCCGATAAATTGTGCAACTGGTAAAAAAATCCGTTGTAGTTTGCAATTATTGATATTTTTAACCAAAGTGTATTATTTTTAATTAATAACAATAACCTGTGTCACTTAGGAAGAGTCTAGCTTTATATCATTGAAAAATTTTTAGTAGGTATACAACACTGAGACAATAGTATATAGAGCCAGATAGTGCAGGAATTAAAACCTAATGATTTAAATTTGCGCAAGTCGTATGCCAAAACAATGTTAGAACGATTCAGTAATTTTGACATCTTATTCATCTTATCTCATATCGCACCACGATCTTATATGGACTGACAACTTGAAGAAGGTAGATGGCAGCGGATGGATGCGGATTATCCAAGACCGGCATGGTTTGCACTCCTTGGGGGAAACAGATGACGGCGATCGGTTGATATGATTGATTTGATACAACACTTAATTATTCATGGCGAATGCACGTGTGTCAGAGCCACATTAGCTTTCCCTATCGATGACGCAGTGTTGTATATCCATATAAAAATCAAATTAAAAAACCAACTTATAAATGGTAAAGTGTCTGTCTTTTTGTCTTTTATTTTATCAATATCAAACCGCTGAACAGATTTAGATAATTTTTGTATAGAGATAGTTCGAGGTCCACTAAAGGGCACAGGGTATTTTTAACACTCTTTTTTCAACTTCACCTGTATGTTTGTTTGTAACCGACTTTTGTAAGCGTGATTTTTATTTTTAACATTATTTTTTTATCAAAAGTATTTTGTGATAATTGTGTATGTGAAGAGTTTATGATAGACAGACAGACAAGCTTTCATTTCTATAATATACAGCTAAACTGCTGCACCGAATTCAATGAAATTTACCATGGAGATACTAGCAACCACGAGCCAAAGATTGTATTAGAGTATTGTAGAAATTTTTAAATTCATGCAATGCACATTATTGCTATTCCACAATAACATTCATAATAGTTTTCTCGTAATATTGCTTAATTTAAGTTTTGCATTTGAATCGTTTGATCGTTTATTTTTAGAAAATAGACAGACGTATTGTTTTGGACATCTGTGAATCGTTTTGGGTTAAGCAATGTATTGTAAATATTGGTACACTTTTTAAACTTTAAAAAAACTATGTCACTGTCTGTGCGTGGGCGCATCAAGAATATTATTTAATACATACTAATTTAGAGTTTTACACTGAAAAATTTACATGCTGAAAACAGTATATAAAAGCGACCGTTGTTGTTAAAAAACATAGTTCCCACTGTTCGACATCGATTTGAGGCGAAAGGCGTTTAGTTCGATTTTCAACAATAATTAATCTGGATCGTGCCCTCGAGTAGGCGTAAAAAACAGTGTCGTCGGGCCTATTTTTCGAGTTTGTATGTGACGGATTTTAGCAAATGAGGTGTTACTCGACGCGAATCAAACAGTTCTATCCAAATATGTAATAATATTGAACGTAAGCGGGGACATTGACAAAATGTACGCGAAAGAACTTGAAAACAGTCCCTTCTATTTATGCACAATTACGAATATAATGAAAACTTTTAGTAAATCTACAATACGAAACACCAAACACTATATGTCACCACCTAGGTGACTCTCTTGCCGAAACTGTTAGACTAAAGCGAACCAGATACGTTGAGAAACGAGGGAGATATGTGAAGTTACATTCATGTAAACTAACAACATTTTCACTTTGACAATACATACTAATTTAGAGTCTTACACTGAAAAATTTACATGCTGAAAACAGTATATAAAAGCGACCGTTGTTGCTAAAAAACATAGTTCTGACTGTTCGACATCGATTTGAGGCGAAAGGCGTTTAGTTCGATTTTCAACAATAATTACTCTGGATCGTGCCCTCGAGTAGGCGTAAAAACCAGTGTTGTCGGGCCTATTTTTCGAGATTGTATGTGACGAATTTTAGCAAACGAGGTGTTGCCAGACGCATCTCAAAGAGTTCTATCCAAATATGTAGCAATATTGAACGTAAACGGGGACATTGACGAAATATACGCGAAAGAACTTGAAAACTGACACTTCTTTTTATGCACAATTACGAATATCATGAAAACTTTTAGTAAATCTACAATACGAAACACCAAACCCTATATGACACAACATAGGTGACTCTCTTGCCGAAACTGTTAGACTAAAGCGAACCAGATACGTTGAGAAACGAGGGAGATATGTGAAGTTACATTCATGTAAACTAACAACATTTTCACTTTGACAATACATACTAATTTAGAGTCTTACCCTGAAAATTTTACATGCTGAAAACAGTATATAAAAGCGACCGTTGTTGCTAAAAAACATAGTTCTGACTGTTCGACATCGATTTGAGGCGAAAGGCGTTTAGTTCGATTTTCAACAATAATTACTCTGGATCGTGCCCTCGAGTAGGCGTAAAAACCAGTGTCGTCGGGCCTATTTTTCGAGATTGTATGTGACGAATTTTAGCAAATGAGGTGTTGCCAGACGCGTCTTAAAGATTTCTATCTAAATATGTAACAATATTGAACGTAAGCGTGGACATTGACGAAATATACGCGAAAGAACTTGAAAACTGACACTTCTTTTTATGCACAATTACGAATATAATGAAAACTTTTAGTAAATCTACAATACGAAACACCAAACACTATATGTCACCACCTAGGTGACTCTCTTGCCGAAACTGTTAGACTAAAGCGAACCAGATACGTTGAGAAACGAGGGAGATATGTGTAGTTACATTCATGTAAACTAACAACATTTTCACTTTGACAATACATACTAATTTAGAGTCTTACACTGAAAAATTTACATGCTGAAAACAGTATATAAAAGCGACCGTTGTTGCTAAAAAACATAGTTCCCACTGTTCGACATCGATTTGAGGCGAAAGGCGTTTAGTTCGATTTTCAACAATAATTACTCTGGATCGTGCCCTCGAGTAGGCGTAAAAACCAGTGTCGTCGGGCCTATTTTTCGAGATTGTATGTGACGAATTTTAGCAAACGAGGTGTTGCCAGACGCGTCTCAAAGAGTTCTATCCAAATATGTAACAATATTGAACGTAAACGGGGACATTGACGAAATATACGCGAAAGAACTTGAAAACTGACACTTCTTTTTATGCACAATTACGAATATAATGAAAACTTTTAGTAAATCTACAATACGAAACACCAAACACTATATGTCACCACCTAGGTGACTCTCTTGCCGAAACTGTTAGACTAAAGCGAACCAGATACGTTGAGAAACGAGGGAGATATGTGTAGTTACATTCATGTAAACTAACAACATTTTCACTTTGACAATACATACTAATTTAGAGTCTTACACTGAAAAATTTACATGCTGAAAACAGTATATAAAAGCGACCGTTGTTGTTAAAAAACATAGTTCCCACTGTTCGACATCGATTTGAGGCGAAAGGCGTTTAGTTTGATTTTCAACAATAATTAATCTGGATCGTGCCCTCGAGTAGGCGTAAAAAACAGTGTCGTCGGGCCTATTTTTCGAGTTTGTATGTGACGGATTTTAGCAAATGAGGTTTTACTCGACGCGAATCAAACAGTTTTATCCAAATATGTAATAATATTGAACGTAAGCGGGGACATTGACAAAATGTACGCGAAAGAACTTGAAAACAGTCCCTTCTTTTTATGCACAATTACGAATATAATGAAAACTTTTAGTAAATCTACAATACGAAACACCAAACACTATATGTCACCACCTAGGTGACTCTCTTGCCGAAACTGTTAGACTAAAGCGAACCAGATACGTTGAGAAACGAGGGAGATATGTGAAGTTACATTCATGTAAACTAACAACATTTTCACTTTGACAATACATACTAATTTAGAGTCTTACCCTGAAAATTTTACATGCTGAAAACAGTATATAAAAGCGACCGTTGTTGCTAAAAAACATAGTTCCCACTGTTCGACATCGATTTGAGGCGAAAGGCGTTTAGTTCGATTTTCAACAATAATTACTCTGGATCGTGCCCTCGAGTAGGCGTAAAAACCAGTGTCGTCGGGCCTATTTTTCGAGATTGTATGTGACGAATTTTAGCAAACGAGGTGTTGCCAGACGCGTCTCAAAGAGTTCTATCCAAATATGTAACAATATTGAACGTAAACGGGGACATTGACGAAATATACGCGAAAGAACTTGAAAACTGACACTTCTTTTTATGCACAATTACGAATATAATGAAAACTTTTAGTAAATCTACAATACGAAACACCAAACACTATATGTCACCACCTAGGTGACTCTCTTGCCGAAACTGTTAGACTAAAGCGAACCAGATACGTTGAGAAACGAGGGAGATATGTGAAGTTACATTCATGTAAACTAACAACATTTTCACTTTGACAATACATACTAATTTAGAGTCTTAATTACTAACCCTGTATACACAACATCCCAACATCAACTTCGCCGGAGGATCCTCTTTTTGTGTTGTAGGGACATGACACCCATTTTTTCCACAGTTTGTATGTCGAAATATTATTGTATAACATACTAGCTGCTGCTGTCGTCTGCGTGAAGGCTCTACCTAAGATGCCAGTGACGCTATAGCATTATAATTAAACAACTTTTAAAATAGCATTAAAATATAAGTATACGTTTTTTTTTTTGCAAGTGAAGCAAGTGAAATGAGTTATATGGAAATCCTGCTGAGTTCAGTCATAAGATGTGACTGAAGGAAATATAGAAAATAATGCAGGAATATATTCCAGAACATAAAAGAGTAAAAATACCTAAAAGGTATCATACCCTGCAAAATATGCGTCGTTAGATTACACGCTGTCACAGAATGCATAAGAAAATAAAGATTCACAGCTCCTCCCCTGTAGGTGATAGCGCGATAATATATAGCATATATGATGACTCGACCCGTTAGTAATATTCATGCAAAATTTTAAGTAAATCCATGTAGCACTTTTTGAGTTTAGCTCGGATATACATACAGACACACAAACAAACAGACAAAAATTCTAAAAACTATATTTTTGGCTTCGATATCTATTGTAGATCACGCCCCAAGTATTCTTTTAAAAAATATTCAATATACAGTTTTGACTTTCCTACGATTTTATTATACGTATAGATGTTTATTTTGTACTAACAACATAAAATTTATGAAGAAATGATTGTCATCAATGAACATAACTTTTTTGTAATACTTAATATCGCATTTTTTTAAATTGTAAACCCTCTAAATTTTGAGCAGAGTTGAGCAAGGATTCAACTCTGCTTACAATTTAGAGGGTTTTGTTGGAACTTGAACTTTTACTGAACTAAATTCACCACTCCTGTTCATTCCGTGGGTGTCGTCAAGGCTAACTGAAAGAGTAAACTACACAGGATAAAGCTATAAAGCTGTAAAGTGAAGGAAAACAGATACCAAAACATCTATTTAGCGTGATATCTATATACATATATTTATATATTCAGTAGGCCAAAAATTGATTTCCAAGAAGAAGTCTATGTCCAGTAGTAAACTATTTAACACTGTTGATGATCATGATGATAATGATCTCTGTGAGATTTCTGATTAAGTCAGTCATATTGACAGTATTCCGAATTTAACAATATCTTAAAACTACCAAAGGTGCTGATGATCGAAGCAGGAAAACCTTTTGGAGTCATGTTTTTTTCTATTAGTTTGCATCTCAGATAAAATTAACCTCGGTTTTTTAACTATAAAAATACATCATCAGATCGATGCACTTTAAAAATTTTTTTTAGTTTGAATTCGTGATATGTTAAAGATATTTTTTGTACAGTAACATAATCAGCAACATAATCAGTACAGTAACATAATCAGCGTGGTTCTAGTACCTATATGGTACTAGAACCACGCTGATTTCAGAAGGAGCAGACCGGTTCGACTGGGACAGTACTACCCTCTCACAGAAGATCAACTTAAAAGTGACAGTATCCGTGCCGTCGTGTTTCGTTGGGTGCGAGACCGGACGTCCATGGATGCAGGGGTGACAGTTATCGTAGTAACTGTGTGAGCCTTATATTGCTATGATGACTATCATGCCCTTTACGTCCCCTAGCGGGGCGTGAAAAAGTATCTAAGTAGGCCGCCATAGCGTTGGTCACTATACTGCATTCCATGCTGCGTGACCATGACTCCTCGATTTTTCTCATGCTTTCCATCAGGCAGAATAGAGTCACTTTGGCAGGGTCTTAATATAGAAAAAAAAATATGATTACATATTTCATTTAACCGACGATGCTTTATTTCTTATCCTCATGCCATAATATCATTTGTGATCCATTAAGTACCAATTTGAAACAGACAAGACGGTATCGATTATTATTATAATGTTATCTAAATTAAGAGTCGTACTTATTTTAGTATTTTCAACTAAATTTGTGATTTTTTTTTTAATTTTAAGTGGTTTTTTTATTGTTTGAAGTCGGTTTTTTGAACTATGTATTTTAGCATATTTGTTGTAATGGCAACATTTAAAATACTACATACTGTTATGTACATTATCCAACGCTAGTATATTTGTATGTAATTAATTTACATAAAAAACCCGTCACATATTATTCAGATAAGGTAATATTTTTAATTTTTTTGTGGTTTAAATCTAGTAACTACAGCTATTTCTAATTACCTTCACTAAAATCTTATTTCAATTGTAAATATGGGCTTCATGCAAGATACTTATGTTTCTAACATATTTGCAATAACAGTCCATGGTTTCTCCAAGTGGCTAAACTATATGAGTGTCATGCGGAAACGTTTTATAAAAATTGCCAGTTTGGCTATATATACCATCTGCATTAGCGAAATTCAAAGTTTTGGAAGGGTCCTTGGCATATTGTAAGGGATTAGACTGAGATGAATGTTTATAGAACAATTCTTCAGCAGGTTTAGTGATTGAAATTTTGTTGTACCTACGAGTATTTGAGTAGCGCTAGTAGATCTTTCGTACCAGCCTTGCCAGGAATATTAACAAGGCAAAAAAATCATGAATACCTAGACGATGGTTAAATTTAATAATAACATGAGATTTAATATATTAAATTTATCAACATAAATGAATTTAAATTAAATTTCAGAAGATAATTTAACATATATGCATTGTCACGTCCGCAGCGTTGACTGCAGTAGATTGTAATTCATCATGACTGTATATTATTTTCTAAGACAAACAAACATTTTATTTATTTATTAAGATAATCAGGAGATAACGTTATTTGTGGATGACACGACACTTTTATTTAAACTTAAATGATAACAGTCTATCACTGATGACGTGAATAGCACCCTCTCTAATGCCGGGAAGTGGTTCAATTTTAATAATTTACTTTTATATGAGAAAAAAATTCAAGAGATTTGTTGCTTTAAATCAAGCACAATAACCTATTTGTAATGCGCCCCCGTTAATAAATACCAGGACGGAAAGTTTTTTCTCCTGGTATAAGGCACATATATTATATATAGGGTGGGCCAAGAATTCGTGAACATTTGAATCTATAGTAAAATCCCGCGTAAACATGCTACGGGAGTTCTGATGACCTATGCTACTAGAATTTGCTGGTTACAATCGTAATTTATGGTTTCAACGACATAGAGCTACTTGTCTCACATCCAATAAGTCCCTGTCGGTAGTCAAAGACACGTTTAAGGAAAAGCTGATTTCGAGACGAAGCGACATTGCACCCAGAAGTCCAGATCTATCTCCAGCAGAATTCTTTTTATAGGGTTCTTTGAAGAATCGTGCCTACATCAATAAGCCAAATACACTACGTCAACTAAAAGAAAAAATCTGCGAAGAGATGACGCCGATCTCGCGGTCTCTTTGACGACGAGTGTTCGAAAATTGCGGCGTTCGCTTAGAAGAGTGCAAACGTCGAAACGTTGGTTATTTACACAATGTAATTTTTAAAAATAATTTTTAATTAGTTTTCTTGTAAATGAACAATTTTCATAATATGTCAAATGGCTTTTTTTTAATATAATTTTTTCAAGTGTTAACTAATTCTTGACCTTTTTACATTCTGAAGTTATCACTTACTTCCATATAAATTGAGAAAATATTATAATTTATATTCCAACTCATTTGGGCGGTGGAAGAGGTATCTGCGGCAAACTAACGTTATCATCATATCATTTACAAAATCTTACAATTTTTAATAAGATCTTATTAAATACATATATTTTATTATTATTTTATTTATTACAACTAAAAAGTGAATATAAATTTAAATTAGTTTTCTAAATGTACTTAAAACATAGATATTGTTTTTTGTATTATAATCATGAATAGTTTTTCTACGTTACCTAGAACTGCACCATCATCATGATTTTAAATTTCATTATCAAATTAATATTAAATACATATATTTTATTATTATTTTATTTATTACAACTAAAAAGTGAATATAAATTTAAATTAGTTTTCTAAAAGTACTTAAAACATAGATATTGTTTTTTGTATTGTAATCATGAATAGTTTTTCTACGTTACCTAGAACTGCACCATCATCATGATTTTAAATTTCATTATCAAATCTGATTTATTAAGACAAAGTTAAATCTTTGATTGTTTACATCAAATACATGTACAATGTACATAATTTACATATAAACTTTTGCTGTGTCATACTATCTTGACAATTTATTAATGTATAGAGTATTACGTGTAATTATATCTACAACAATATAAAAACAAAAATGATATGTAATCTTTATAATAGGTATGAAAAGATTAATTTTATTCATAAGCTGCGCGACGAATGCCAGCAATAGACTAAGATAGCAGAGAATTAAAAAATTAAGGCATGAACTTCTGTCCACATAGATAAAAAATCTTTTAAGTTATGACCTTTTTATGTAAATGCATGCAGATGTTTATGGTACTGTTGTATCGCCAGAGTATATGATTGCTAGACTAAATAGACAACAAGTTAGAATAAAACCCTTTGAATCTACTCTACATCATAAATTTTTAAATTTGATCATGTTGACGAGGTTAGTAGTTAATTATTCTTAAAATTCATAGATGGTAATGGGCATTTTCTTCATAAAAGTTCAAGTTCCAACAAAACCCTCTAAATTGTAAGCAGAGTTGAATCCTTGCTCAACTCTGCTCAAAATTTAGAGGGTTTACAATTTAAAAAAATGCGATATTAAGTATTACAAAAAAGTTATGTTCATTGATGACAATCATTTCTTCATAAATTTTATGTTGTTAGTACAAAATAAACATCTATACGTATAATAAAATCGTAGGAAAGTCAAAACTGTATATTGAATATTTTTTAAAAGAATACTTGGGGCGTGATCTACAATAGATATCGAAGCCAAAAATATAGTTTTTAGAATTTTTGTCTGTTTGTTTGTGTGTCTGTATGTATATCCGAGCTAAACTCAAAAAGTGCTACATGGATTTACTTAAAATTTTGCATGAATATTACTAACGGGTCGAGTCATCATATATGCTATATATTATCGCGCTATCACCTACAGGGGAGGAGCTGTGAATCTTTATTTTCTTATGCATTCTGTGACAGCGTGTAATCTAACGACGCATATTTTGCAGGGTATGATACCTTTTAGGTATTTTTACTCTTTTATGTTCTGGAATATATTCCTGCATTATTTTCTATATTTCCTTCAGTCACATCTTATGACTGAACTCAGCAGGATTTCCATATAACTCATTTCACTTGCTTCACTTGCAAAAAAAAAAACGTATACTTATATTTTAATGCTATTTTAAAAGTTGTTTAATTATAATGCTATAGCGTCACTGGCATCTTAGGTAGAGCCTTCACGCAGACGACAGCAGCAGCTAGTATGTTATACAATAATATTTCGACATACAAACTGTGGAAAAAATGGGTATCATGTCCCTACAACACAAAAAGAGGATCCTCCGGCGAAGCTGATGTTGGGATGTTGTGTATACAGGGTTAGTAATTGCTCCGTTGTTCACTACTCCGTAGTTTTGTATGTCTTCGGTGGATGGCACTGTAGTATGGTTTTTTTTTGTGCTGTATGTAGAAATCACCACATCATTCCCCTCTAAGACTGGATTCCAATGAAATGCTGAGTCAGTTATCAATGCTCTATTATGATGCTACGGTGAAGTCCTTAGTGAGTTGGGGCGGTCGGCGCTGTCGCTGCGTAATGGTTGGCTCCTGTGTAGACAGGAGAGAGATGCTCTGCTTATGTGGACCGTAGGTGCAATGTGCTATGTGTAGACGCTGATGAGGCCGTAGGTTAGCCAGGATGGATGTGGTCGCTATCTGCGTGTGGTTATCCCTGTTGAGGTTGAGTTACTGGGTGGGTGACACTTGTTTACCACTCATCGCTGTGGGAGTAACACTGCAGCTGTTAATGTTCCTCTCTTCAAGGTTGCTTACAATCACGTCGGGATTACCACTGTGTAGGAACGGGTGTGATGTTCCTCCCACACAAAGGGAGAATCATCCGCCGAGGTGAAGTGATCATGAATGGCGCGGCCCAGCGGCTAATGTTGGGATGTTGTGTATATGCTAATCGCTTCGAGAACTTCTATATCGCAATACAGGATAAGTAGTTGTGTCTTCGATAGATGGCGCTGTAGTATGTATTTTTTTTTGCGCTGTTGTGGAAGTCGACACAAAACAAACACTACCATAATATATATTATAAATAGTATTTGCCTGTAAATATTTTTCACATATCCCAAGAAACTTTAAAATGCCGGTAGACATAAGTAGAATCATTCTTCTACAACACTTAAGATCAGACTGACAACTGACTACTGACTGACTTTCGGTAAAAAAAATGCGATAGAAATATACTAACACCGTTCTGGGTATACATTTGAGTAGTTTAAGTTGTACATGTGTAATTTTTGTCGTGCTCTGTGTATTAAATGTTTATCTAACTTTCATTGTGCCGTCTAACTATTAACTTGCCTTATGAGTGGTAAACATTAAAGTGTTAATATTAACGAAAGGTTGCTTACTTTTCTTACAAATCGTAAGTAAAATCACACCCTAAAAGCCTAAAATTCTGATCATTGGATTATTCTCGCAAGATAATTAGTGTTTGATTATTGAAATGGGATCTCTCAAGTGGGGTAATATCAAAGAATTTACGAATGTTGTCCATACTTTGTAAAGCAGGTTGTGAGGAAATCCTTGTTTAACGAACTCGGGCATAGATAATTTTTGAATGTATACGCTAATTATTGGGATCGTTTTCAAAGATATTTCTTGACGTGCACACACAAACAAAGACTAAAGTACAACAAGTACCCACTTAGCGTATTCAAAAAAACAAGAGTTGTTAGAAGAATATTGAGTACAGGTTTATAACCAGCAAGCTCGAATTACAACAGTCATTACTTTTTTTTATCTTTGCAATTTTTTTTAATTTGTCTTCAAACAAATATTGTGCAATACATGGTTTGTGTTACTTGGAAACAAGGTAATATTTGTTTTGTGTATCTTGTATTTTAGTTTGCTAATTCTAACTGTAATTTCATGTTGATATCGCATTTAGTTTCTTTTTAGAGGAGTACACGTTGTCTGAAGAGGGGCTAGTCTATCGCTATAGTTATTTAATATCAATTATATATAAAATTGGAAATATAGCACATATAGGAAATATAGTTATAAGTAGTAAATAAATTATAATTAAGGCACGAAAGTTGATTTTACTTAAAATATTCATCATTAACTAACTTCTTATGGCCATCAACCAAAATTTGTAGTACGTTAGTATCCTTATGAACCTGATCGTAAGTTCTGGCTCTTAGCGCATTTTATAAGCCAGATCTGTGTGAGATAACTTTGGTGGCCACATGGATTCTTGGTAGTATTTTTGATAGTTGTTCCCTCAGAAGCGTGTCCTGTCTTCCGTCAATGTACCACCACGGAGTCCAATCGCCCACTCTGGAGACGTGTAGATCAGATGTATCTGCTCCTACAGGTGACCATCCTGGTTCGGATGATCCTTCTGGTACTGTTTTTTTTTTGCAAAAGAAAACTAAAAGTTTAAAATTCACAGCTAAACTACGAGGTAATCATATTTAATTCTGTCGATCCTATTTTATTCGTCGTTCCCTTCTCATGTATATCTTCTTATATTTTAAAACAAAAATGCACTGAAAGTAAAAAAGAAAATATATTCGTATGTTTACAATTGTTATTTTCGGAGTCACTGTCAGCCAACGTGGGCTAACATTACAATAGGTGTCGTGAGCAGATCGAAGTGCGCGGGTAGTTGCGATAATTTAGGTTGTATCGTCTTCTTATTGCTAGGCACAGTATCATACGCAGGCATACTATATATTCTTTGACAATCACTGACTCCAAAAATAACAATAATAGTATACACAAATAATTGTATGTAATCATTTTTTTATTATTTAGTACCTAGTAGTTTTAGAATATTTTCTGCTTAAACTTATTTTTTTTTTGTTAAAATTTTATTAACTTGTTGATTTTTATTGAATCTGTAGTTCGAGAAGTAATTTTATTTGTATGGATATGGGTAGTCCTACAAAACGCGCTGCTTACATGGCACAGCGTTGTTCAAATAAGAAAAATGAAGAAAGGGAGCACTGCCCACGGATATGTATGTACTACGTAATTTAAGTCAATGGTTGACCTATCTCACAATAGGAAAACTACCTTAAAAAAAGACTTGTAAAATGTGCGTAAATAGATTTAAATATTGGAATTCTGATATGTAATCATTGTCCGATCAAGAGTTGTTACCTATTTTGTTGCGTTTTATGGTTACAGAAGACAATATACATCAAATTACCGCCAGGACATCGCAGAATGAGAGAGATTCAGGAATAACATTTTGCCATTGACATTATTTTTCAAAAAAATTTTGTTTTCATTTACGACATATTTACAATATTCTGCACCCCAAGGAGAAGGAGATCTGAAGGCATTTTCCGCCAGGTCAACAAAAAAAGGACACTTCTTGCATCATATTTGTCTTCCATTCTATTTTATTTATTAAATATAAAATATATGTGTATGAATACATTAAAAGACAGCGACCAACCTACTCTAATCCAGTGTCGCTGTTAAACAGGATGGGCTACGAATTAGTCAACATTTAAAAAAATCATATAAATAAACCCATTTGACATATTATAAAAGTTGTTTACAAGAAAGTTAATTATGACCACCGTTTCGACGTTGGCATTCTTCTAAGCGAGCACCGAAATTTTGGAATACTCATTGGCAAGGAGACCGCGAGATCAGAGACATCTCTTCCCTGATTTTTTCTTTTAGTTGTCGTAGTGTATTTGGTTTGCTGGGTTTACGTATGGCCTTGGATAAGACGGAGGCCTTTTTGTTCCATAGGCCCCGTCATGGTTCTCCATCGTAGTCAATTCGGTCCACGTATCGGTTCAACCATCAGGATCAGGCCCATACTTTATCTGGGCCTGATCCTTGACAGGAGGTGGCTCTTCGACGCGCACTTCCAACAACTTGCTCCAAAGTAGGTCTGTGCTGCTTTTGTCCTTGGGCGACTTTGGACTAATTTGGGTGGAGCTAATGTCGCGACGAGACGACTGTACACAAGGGTTGTCCAGTCAATCGCACTGTACGGGTCTGACCGCCCAGAATAGGGAACGCGTCTGGCGCCCTTAGAGGATATCGGCCGTTAGAGCCATTCACGGTTACCGCACCGTTTCAGCGGAGGCGGCGTGCGCCTTGGCGGGAACTCCCCCGTAGGATTTGGAGGCAGAAGTACTCGCTGAAGTTTCGAGCCCTTCGGCCTCCGCCCAAAGAGGTAGGCGAGTGGTTTGATGCCGCTCGTCGAGCCACGATGACTCGTTGGTCATTCCGACTAGAGGCTACGCCTGCTGGCTTTGCCGCCGTTGAAGCTCTCCAGCCGGTCACCGGCCGAGTAAGCAGGGCGGCAGCAAGAGACCCTTTCCTTCCGACTGACGCAGGTCATTTCCGGGCACAGTTGCTTCTGGAAGTATCTGCACTCGGTCGCTAGGAGGGATTTGAGTTCCGCCTATCACCAATGTGACTGCAGTGTGGACTCGGTTCAGAACATGTTGGTGGTTTGTTCCGCCTGGCAGCGTAGCATGAGGTCCTCACTACAATTATTGGAGGAGATCTCTTGCTACCGGCCATCATACGCTCCATGGCTGGTAGCGACCACTGTTTTACCGCGGTCGCAACCTTCTGAAGTCATTTCGCAGAAGGAGGCGGCGGATAAGGCCCGGGAGGACGATCTCCGCTCGGACTCAATTCGCTGCCAACGAACCGGGTGGCTGAGGCGCGCTTACAAGCAGCTCATGCTGACCTGAGTGTGGCTGCGGGTAGACGGGACGGGTTTTCCCCTCCATCCGCTATAATGGTCAGCCGCGAGGAGGCGACGTCCGCGTGTACCGTACGTCACCTAAAATAGAAAGTGTACCCGCAGTCGTTTACGGCACCACCCCGCCGTAAACCCCGGTGGGGTGACGGCGGCCTGATGTGTTGGAATCGGACTGCAGGTTAAAAAAAAATGTATTTGGTTTATTGATGTACATAAATACGATTCCTGACATAACCCCATAAAAAGAAGTCTGCTGGAGATAGATCTGGACTTCTGGGTGGTCATGGAATGTCGCCTGCCTCGTCTGGAAATCAGCCTTTCCGGCAACATGTCTTTGACCACCGGCAGGAACTCTTTGGATGTGTGACAAGTGGCTCCATCTTTTTGAAACTATGTGTTACGATTGTAGCCAGCAAATTCCAGTAGCATCGGTCCCAAGCACTCCCGTAACATGTTTGCGCGCGATGTTACATTCAAATGTTAACGAATACTTGGCCTATCCTATATTTAGTAGATATCTATGTATTTTTATCTACTGAAACTCTCTACCACTATGACCTCGCGCCATTTAAGCGGGACGTGAAAAAGCATCTCACTAGGCCACGACAGTGTGAGTCGCCATATCGAATGATCTGCATTTCATTCATTCATGATTCTATTCATGCTTTCCATCAGGCAGAGTAGAGTCACTTTGGTAGGCCAAGAATAAAAAGAAAGAAAAGGTATTTTTTAGCCTCTAAACATGACTAACTTTTTTGAGGCAAAATTGACATCAAAATCTCATCTTTTGTATATCCTTAGCAAAACAAAGTTATGTAGTCAAAGCCAAACCGTTAATCGTTTGTTTTTTAAAACTAAAAAACTTTCTAAAACTTTGTCTTACTCGTACAATTTTGACAAGTTGTGAATTTATAGTGTACAACAGATTATTAGTTGCCTACTATAGTATAACATAAAATCAAAATTATATCCAATCTAAGAATGTCCATATATATATATATATATATAACAAAATATGTAATTTATTGTTTAGCTTTATAATGTCAAGAACAGTAGGATGCCCATTTTATGCCCACCATATATTCGAATAGTCACAGACAAAAAATTTCAATAAAACACTAGGACAAGTTTTAAACCTTTACTATTACATCTTGTTTGTAGTTTAAATGGTTCGAAAAAATATTTGCACAAGATAATGTGCAAATGAATTAAAAGTACATAATAATTCTCTGAAAACAGGCTTTCAATTAAAACTAAAAGGAATAAAATAAACTTGCTCAACTTATAATAACCTCATACAATTTACATAATACAACAGTTTGTCGCGATATTTTTGCATTTGTATTTACTTAGTTTGAAGTTTTTAAAATAAAAAACAATTATTTTAAATTTTTAATTTATTTGTGTATCTACTACTTGTGTAACTAAGCTTTATAAACATTATAATAACATTATAATATTATAATGTCGGTCAAGAAAACTTTATTATAAAAAATTATGTTGAAAGTCGCTTTTTTTCTTACACAGCCACGATGAAAGTCATGCCTTTTACGTCCCCAAGCGGGGCGTAAAAAAGCATGTCACTAGGCCTAGGTATTGTCTGCATTCGCAATGAGTACGATGACCACAACTCTTGGATTCTATTCACGCTTTAGTCACTTTGATAGGCTTTTAAAATAAAAAAAAACTATTAAAATTAAAAAATATTTTTATTTTCAAAATGTTTTGACCGAATGCGGACTATTTGTGCTTATATCCGTCTAGGATTCGACCGTATTTTTAGCCAAATACATAGATATTACAGTTTTTTAAACAAATTTATAGATCTGTGTGTAATCCTGAAGTGGGCTTTGGTGGTGTCATGGGTTCTTGATAGTGCTTCTGGTAGATATTCTCCCAAAAGCGGATCCTGTCTTCCGTCAATGCACTACTTCGGAGCTCAAGCGTCCGCCCAAGAGACATGTAAGGTGACGTATCTGCACCTACAGACGGCCATGACGGTAAAGATGATCCTTCTGATACAGGTTTACTGTAAAAGAAAACCAATATTACTACTAAATATACGATGCACCTATCTTTCCTCCCGTCATTCGTAGTCCCGTTTTTATACAAGAAGTGTCTGATTGTAATCACATTATCATATCAAACAATAATCTCTTTAATCATACAATTAACTGATAACCTTAAATTGTAGTTGGTACTTTTGTACAGATTCTTATATTTAATTTTACATGAAATATGTCATATGCGACTATTCGGTAAAATCTTATTTCGAATACATTATTGAAATTCTGGATAGTAATAGTAATTCTAATTTATATTTGATGCAAAATTTTCAAAACAAGTATGAAAATATCTATTTGACTTTAACCAACACAATGATTTCGTGTAAAATCACAATATTTGTAAAACAGTGTAGTAACAAACATATTTTATACGAAGATGCAAAAATATTAAATGAATAATTTGATAATTTAAAAAGACTGTAAAACTTTGACTGTGTTCAAAGTAAATTACACTGTTTTCATTAAGCGTTCACTCGAATCGCGTAGTATCAGGGTATTATAATTTTTAAACGATATTAAGTCGTCTACTCAATATTAAAAGTCTAATCGTATATCATCAAATTACGCACAGCAGAGGAGCACAGTAGCCGAAAGCATGCTGCGATGCGTGATCTACTGCGTACGACTCCTGTTGACGTAGTCTATCGGATGCTTTCCTAATCGATCCAATACGCGTCGTATGGAAATCATCATGTGGATTTTAGAAGTAAAAATGCATTTGTTAGTGCAAGAAAATCAGATGACGAGAAACAATGTACTGTTCTCTGTATTTGTGCAACGAATGATTTAATATACATATTTAAGTAAATTTAACTAACCCTGTTTTTATAAAATTATGCCACATGTCTCGAATTAACTTCTTCATTTTTCGGTATTCTTCTGTGATACTATCTTCCTGTGCAGATATAAGGTTTATGCCATCAAGTACAGCAGTTGTTTGAGCACAATGCGTAGCACCACGGACGTTTGTATGTGTCACAGGAGGAGTGTCCTCATCAGTAAACGAATATTCGTATAAATAAATTTGATTATGACCGCTTTTGACATATAACTTTACCGACCAAAGACTGGAGTGAACGAAAATAATATCTGAGAAGAAATCTACATAACTCAATATATTGTCTTTGTCTACAGGCTTGTCACCGAAGTAAAATTCTTTGACTTCTTTAGCAACTTTTTCTTTTTCCTCTTCAGTTTCAAACTTTAAATCTGCTGGTAGATAATCGGCAAACTTTTGATTCATTCTGGCTCTGACTATTTCAAAATCCTGAATACGCATCAAACCTTCCATGTTACTAAAACCATAAAGCATGGGTACCTTTTTGAAATCACCGCTTTTTAAGATACTAAAAGGAGATTCTGTCAGAAACGCACCGTCACCCGTTGCCCGCTCTACACATGGTGAAAAGAAAAAAGAAGAATCTAAGTTTAATCCTTCTCCTATCAAAGTGTCATACGACAATGTCTTGTAAAATTCTTCCAGTTGATAAATGTCATTTACATTAGTGAAATTTAAAGTTTTCGCATGGTCCTTGGCATTTTGTAAGGGATTAGTCTGACATGCCAATGTCGCTAAATTTGAACCACTTTCTGGTATAACTTTATGGAATAATCCTTCAGCAGATTTAGAAATCGTAAGAAGGTCGACTGACATCGATCCTGCACTGCCCCCGCCGATAGTAACATCATTAGGATTGCCACCGAAAGCAGCTATATTTTTTTGTACCCATTTGAGCAGTGCTACTTGATCCTTCATACCAGCATTACCAGGAACATCTTCGGTGCCGAGGCAAAGAAAACCATGAATGGCTAGACGATAATTAAATGTTACTACGATGAGATCTTTATATTTCATAAGATTTTTCATTTTAACCCAAGCACCATAACCTATTTGGAATGCACCTCCGTGAACATACACCAAGACGGAAAGATTTTTTCTCAGAGTGTCAGGTACGTATATATTTGCGATAAGACAATCTTCTTGCATTGTTAAGTCCCCAGGCATTAATGCTTTTAACACAAATTGGGGACATATGATACCTCTGTCAATAGCATCATATGTTTCAGTCCATGTAGGAGGTGGAAGAGGTGCCTGCAGAAAAATATAATAATACATATCAAATGTTCACAAAGCCGTAAGAAGCGTTGCACAAGATGTTATTAAATCTTTCTTGGATTCTTAAAAGCTTAAAAGGATTAAAAGAGAAAAAAACACTTTAATGCAAGTGCAAGCAACAACAATTTTTCATTGAAATCATTATTCTATTATTTGATAATGTAATTTAGACAATCAAAAAATTTTCTAGGAGATATTGTGTATGTTGCCCAGTTTTTTCAAAAAAGTGTATATTCGTAGTTTATAGGCGTTTATAGATATTATAGTATGTTTCGCTAGTTCTGTGGTTAAATTTCGCGTAGATATTTTTTTTAGCATCGAATCATGACAAATTATATATTTTGTTAGTAAAACTAAGTCATGTAGCCAAAGTCAAACCGTTAATAGTTTATATTTTTTCATCTAAAATTTTCGCTGTTAAACGATTTTATCAATTTATGAATGTGCATGTGTGTTATTTGTAGTTATATACTAGAATATAAACACAAAATGATATCCAATCTTCAGAATGATATATAACAAAGGGTCGCATTTATTTGTTAGCTTCATAAGCTCAAGAACAGTTTGAACAAACACCTAGAACAGACTATTACGAGAACAGGAACGGCACATGAACAAAACCTAGGTACCGAAAGGTATGAGAGTGACTGAAACAACAGAGCAGTCGCTCATTTAAAATTTGCATCAGTTTTACGTCTTGTGTTCGACTATGCACCAGACATTAATATGTAATCGACATGTAACACAGAAAGTGGAGTGGCAAGTGTAACTAGGACAGTCCGCCGGCACCTTTACTATTTCATCTTGTTAGTAATATAAACATCTCAAAGGATTAATGAGCAAATTTATTAGTTGCTTCTAAGTAACGTCACTGAAAATACTATTCGCCCGAAGACGGTTCTACAAATTACAGTTTACCAATGAACTGTTCACCGAAAATTCCTTTTGTCAGTTGTCCCTTGAATGCAACAATTGTTGAAGATTCGACTTTGATGTCCATGGTCAGCCATGGTTATCCATTATCGCTTTCACAATGACTCTTAATCGAGTATTGTTTTTTTAAATTAGGTAACTTCTAAAATTATTTAAAATTACTGTATGCGAATAATTAAAGATCGGATTAGTTGTAACAAAAAATATGATAATTAGTTTAATCATATCATAATTAATGTAAATTCGAATTGTAAAAACAATCCTTTTTTAAAAAATGTTAACTTATTTCATACAAATGTCAATTTCATAAATAAAGACGTAGTATAATTCCATGTTTATGTTCGTTAATAGTATATGTAGATGTTGATGCACCACCCTAAAAATAATTCTGGTGACATCCATGATTTTGTATAATGTGGCCATTATATATATTACGGTAAGCGTCTAGTAAGTCGGCAAATAATTCGTCTGCTGTCTGAGAACGTGCGCTGCCTAAATCGTTGGAGGTATACGATAATAATATACGGTGGGATTGATTGTCTTAAATAGTTCTAAATAAAAGTCAGCGACAGCACATATCTACCTTTTATCTGGAAGCCTGGAGGTGGTATAATTAAATTGGACACTTTTTTTTACATCTGCTGCTCGATGGACGAGGCCCTGGCTGACAAAACATCGCGATTAGCGGTGATAGGATTGCCACGTGAGACCAAAACACTGGCGAAAGGTGGGCGTTAAATATGAGAGAGAGAGAGAGAGAGCAGAAGAGTATTGAACAAATTTCTTTTGAGAGTATTGAACAAATTCCTATCAAAATTGACATATTTGTCACTTAGTGTTTAATGTAAATAAACTTTGTCTTTAACAATAAGTAATTTTTAACAAAAGTTAAAAGTTATCACGATAAAATTATAGCGCTATTAATAGCGCTTCATTCAGTTAAGATTAAAATATATGATATATGTCAAAACAAATTAGAGTTAGTTATGTCGTCAATTCCTTGTTGAGCCTTATCTCATTACTATCAGTATTCCATTATCAACTCTAATTTTATTAAAACCAGTTCCCTTTTGATAAATTTGTACTTGTACATTAAACGTGAAGAATTACTAACTATGCATGAATATGGCTAGAATAAAATATAAAACGCCAAATTGAATGTTGGTTGTCATAAGTAGTAGTCCGTAAATTTTCATCAATTCCTTCTAAATTTTAACCTTCGTTTAGACTTCAATTGTCTGGTTTTAATATCGAATTTAACTGTCTACAGTGAATTTCATTACATTAGAGTTAATAAAATATAATTTTACAAATAATTTCTACAACTACAATGAGATATTAAGCTATGAAATTAAGTTAACATGTAACGAAACAGCCACTGAAAACGCTCATTTTATGTTTAGTTATTTAGATATATTAGTCCTATCAATGTTAAATTCAATAAATAACTAAAGTGATCTCTAATGAACAATAACATGACATCACAGCAAGTCAACAGCTGCCAATATTACGCGTCAACGTATTAATAAATTACACTATAATTCTAATGTATGTACCTTAAATTTGTTTTTGCCTGTTGGTGCTGTTGCGTATGGTATATTAAGAAAATTCCACAGTTCTCCACTTGAATCCAGTTGTCCACGTACAGGACCTTGTTCAGTTTTTACCTCCAGCCATTGATCGCTACGTTCGTCTGTCGCGCTCACTGTGACGCACAGAAACAATAAATACGTCCACCTCGGCATAGCTGTAACCGAATACTGAATCACATCAGTATCTTTGTCGACAGTTCCCTGTTGAGCCTTATCTTATTACTTATAATAAAATTAACTGAAACCCGTGACTTCGTTCACGTAAATATGAATGTAGTAATTACTTCAAACAATGTTCATTGTAAGAATGTTGGGCGCTGGGATTTATTTGTTATTATTCAGAAAGAAATACTCAAAAGAATGGTACGTTGCAAACGTCGCATTAAATAAAGTTGTAGATAATTACATTTTTGAACTATTTGGGTCGAGACACTATGATCATGGCATCCGAAGCTCTGCCGTTCGTGCTTTGTTTAAGTAACTACCTAAGCAATGGTCGGTTCTTTACGTGACCAGAAGGTCGCACTTTTTCTAGCACTAAAAATTAGCATGGCCATTCAGCGTGGCAATACAGTCAGTCTTTTACGAACGCTATCAGTAGACAACGATGCGAAGTAATTTTTTAATGTTAGCATAAAAATATTGGTAATGTTTTCGTTGTTATTTATTTAGTAGTATTTTTTTTAATAGGATCGTGGATTACATTGAAAAGGCATAGCCGTTATAATAATTAATGAAGTTTTATTCAGGACGCCATATTTTCTTACACAGTAGTGTGTGTCCACAGACAATAAAAATATAGGGACTAGATGCATCGGGCACGCACACTCTAGTGAGGTGGCGCTGCGATGGATTATGATTATAACTTTAGCTTTCATTACGACAATTTTAATTTGTTTTTAAAGGAGTTTAAATTTATAAATATTCCATGTACCAATGGTATTTAGAGGAGTTTTAAATTTGCAAGTAATTGATGGATACGTTTCTTACTTTCTTTATTAGCTTGTTTAGTAACTCTTCCACATTTTAAAATTTTATTTAAGCATGTTTTGCTACTTTTAGGTTAAATTTGTAGCATAATTATGGTTGACTTTTTTGAGGCCTTATTGGCAACTTTTGTGTTTTGTTTACAAAATGAGGTAACGTAGTCAAGATCATAGCTGTAATCGTTCATATTTTTTATCTAAAGTTTTCGCTATGTCATACAATCTTGCCAATTTGTTAGTGTATAGCGTATAACAAATTGTTGGTAGTTATCTGGCATATAAAAACAAAAATGATGGCTAATCTTTAGAATGATATATAGCAGTAATGATATATAGAGGGTTCCCATTATAATCTCGAGAACAGCATGATGGACATACGGAATAGGCTATTACGAGAACAACAACGGCACTTTAACAAATTCAAGCCACTGAAAGGGTACGAAAATGATCGAGACAGAAGTTTACCTCCTTATTAACAAATACATCACGAGTTTGCCTTGCGTTCGACTATGCACCAAAATTGAGTTAGTGTGCCAAATCTGTCAGGCATTAAAAGTTAAACATGAAACAACAGGACAAGTTATGATGTCACTTATTTCCAGTTTTTTTTTTTTTTTTTAACGTTTGGAAACCCCCACGGGCCGTCACCCCACCGGGGTTTACGGCGGGGCGGTGTGTCGGCATCGGACCGACTAAAACCACACGGTGTGCCACTCTGCGCCTGAGAGAGGAGGGATCCGGGAACAGCTGTTATTACGACATCCTAATCCCTCCTAGCGCCTGCCCGCTTTCGCGGGCGCCATCTGCAGATAAACTCTCCATTTAGGCGACGTCCGGCACACGCACACGTCACCTCCTCGCGGCTGGCCACTATAGCGGATGGAGGGGAAAACCCGTCCCGTCCATCCGCGGCCACACTCAAGGCGGCATGAGGCGCTGGTATGCGCGCCTCCGCCGCCCGGCTCGCCGCCCGGCTCGCCGACGGCGAATTGGGTCCGAGTGGATATCGTCCTCCCGGGCCTTCTCCGCCGCCTCCTTCCGCGAAATTACGTCTTCGCAGAAGGTTGCGACCGCGGTAAAACAACTGTCGCTACCGGCCATAGAGCGTATGACGGCCGGTAGCGAGAGATCTCCTCCAATAACTGCAGTGAGGACCCCACGCTGCGCCGCCCAGGCGGAACAAACCGCTAGCGTGTGCTGAGCCGAGTCCTCACTGCAGTCGCAGTGGTGACAGGCGGGACTCAATTCCCTCCTGGCGACCGAGTGCAGATACTTCCCGAAGCAACCGTGCCCGGAAAGGACCTGCGTCAGTCGGAAGGAAAGGGTCCCGTGCTGCCGCCCCGCCCACTCGGCGATGACCGGCTGGAGAGCCTCCACGGCGGCAAAACCAGCACGTGGAGCCTCCAGCCGGGACGACCAACGAGCCATTGTGGCTCGACGAGCGGCCTCTCGCCACTCACGTATCTCTTCAGGCGGGGGCCGTATGCCGCTACGCGCCCGGAAGTCAGCCGTCCGCCGATAAACTTCGGCGAGCACTTCCGCCTCCAAATCCCACGGGGGAGTTCCGGCCAAGGCGCACGCCGCCTCCGTCGATACGGTGCGGTAACCGCGTATGGCTCTAACCGCCAATATCCTCTGAGGGCGCCAGAGGCGGGCCCTATTCTGGGCGGTCAGAGCCGCCGCCCACACCGGTGCACCATACAGCGCCATTGACCGGACAACCC
Organism: Hypercompe scribonia; assembly: GCA_949316085.1. NCBI lineage: Eukaryota > Metazoa > Arthropoda > Insecta > Lepidoptera > Erebidae > Hypercompe > Hypercompe scribonia. Next base: position 9,713,429 of record OX438969.1, on the reverse strand, counting down.
CCGTGTATAGCCGTCTCGTCGCGACGCTAGCTCCACCCAGATTGGGCAAAAGTCGCCCAAGGGCAGAAGCAGCGCCGACCAGCTTTGGAGAAAGCTGTCGGAAGTGCTCGTCGAAGAGCCACCTGCCGTCGAGGATCAGGCCCAGATACTTCATCTGGGCCTGAACCGGTACGAGGACCGAATTGACCACGATGGAGGCGCCGGAGGGTGGACCACGACGGGGCCCATGGAACAAAAGGGCCTCCGTCTTGTCCAGGGCCACCCGCAAACCCAGCGCCTCAATTCGCCCGACAACCAGAGAGACACCCGTGGTGGCCAGGCGCGCCGCCTCTTGAAAGTTTTTCCCCCGGGCTGTGACCAATGTGTCATCTGCGTAACAAAGTACGCCCAGCCCGGGGGGAAGACGACCTCGAAGGGCCCAGTCGTATCCCATGTTCCACAGGAGTGGTCCGAGGACAGACCCCTGTGGAACACCGCACGACATGAGCCGCCGCCTTAGAACACCGTCTCGGTCCTCGTACATGACGGTACGCTCTTCAAGATAGTCTGCCACAAGCCGCCTCAGGTACTTTGGCACCCCGTGGTAGTGGAGTGCTTCCCTGATGCAGCTAAATGGCAGACTATTAAATGCGTTGGCGATGTCCAACGACACCGCCAACAGCACGCCGCCACAGCTCACCGCCTCTTCGGTAACGGCCCTCAGGCGCAGCACGGCATCGACCGTCGAACGCCCCGCCCGAAAACCAAATTGGGCGTCCGACAGATCGGGGCCTACCTCGTGGAGGTGCCGGACGATGCGGGCAGAGAGTATCCTCTCAAACAGTTTACCCGCCTCGTCCAGCAACACGATGGGCCTATAGGCCGCTACCGATTCGGCTGGCCGTCCCGGCTTCCTCAATAAGACCAGCTTCCCGCTTTTCCACCACTCAGGGTAGCGTCCGGACGCCAAGCTACCGTCCAGGACCTTCCTGAGGCGGTCCGACATGTGCTCAAGGGCTCGGGCCAGCACTCGGGCAGGTATCCCGTCCGGCCCGGGGGCGATGTTCTTAGAGCGGATCCGTAGAACAACCGCCCCTACCTCCGATTCCCTGACGGGTGGAACATCGTCCTCGTTCCCCCCGTCGTCTCCGACCATGAAGGCCATCGACGGGGGTGTGTGTTCCACCCGCTGCGGGAAAAGGCCCTCGACCACTTCCCGCAGGAAGCTGGGCTGGAGTGTCTCTGTAAGGGGGGGGCCCGACGTGCGGAGCTTTTGTCGCGCCGCACGATAAGGGCGGCCCCAGGGGTCACGATCGAGACCCTCCAGCATCTCCTTTCTCTTAATTTCCTTGGCGCGGCTTATGGCCAGCTTCAGAGTTTTCCGCGCCTCTCGGTACTCCTCATGAAGCCGGTCCTCCTCGCCTTCTTCGCGGTGTCGCCGCCGACTACGGGTGTAGGACCTCCGGGCACAAGTACAGGCCGCACGGAGGTCCGCCAACTCCTGGGACCACCAGTAAACCTCCTTCCGAGGAGGCCGGCAACCTCGGATGCGGGGCATGGCCGCATCACAGATTTGTGCAATCGCTTCGCAGAAGCGACCAGCCCCCATGTCGACCTCCTCGGTCACTTATTTCCAGTCTGCCGCAACCCTTACAGACGACTTTACATCTTGCCGGTAATATCAGTGATCCGAAATAATTCTAGCACAAGTTAATTTGCAAATGTATTTGTTGCTTCTAAATAATGTCATAGGAGGAATTCCAACTTGAGCAAAGAATCGAATGTCGAATAAACCTTCATCGTTGAACTATTTGCTGTAAGTACTCTTCGTCCAAAGTTAATTCTACAAATTACAGTTCACCGATGAAATACTAGCCGATAATTCCTTTCGTCAGTGATCTCTTAAATGAAACAACTGTTAAAGACTCGACTATGACTACTGTGGTCATCGATATCCATCGTCGTTTTGACACTGGCACTTAATCGAATATTGTTTTTAAAATTAACTCATAAAATTATTTTAACAACTAGATGCGCACAATTAAGGCGTCATCTCACTTTGGAAATTTAAAAAAATCGATGTTTATTATTTTTAAATTAAATTTTAATTAAATGTAATTTTTAAGAATCGGAAGGTCATGTATGGAGTAGGCATCGCTGATTAACCTGAAGTAAGGTTTTTTCATGATTTTTCTGCAACCAAAACTTTAAACGCGTGTATCTCAAAACAAGATTTTTCGGTGCCTTGTTGATGAAATTTCGGAAACTATCCGGCCGATTGTCATGAAATTTAAATAACATATTCTTCAGAGTTATGGCTATAACGCATATCATCAGATTTTTGAAATTTCAATTCTAAGAATTTTTTTTACAAAAAACTGCAAAAACTCCTCGTTTTTTTTTACTTTTTCGAAAAACGTGCGCTATTTTGTTATTTTCGCGAATATCAAAAATTTGATGATATGCGCTATAGCCACTGATATACTGAATCGAAAATAGTTTTATTTTTTGACCCGTCTCGGAGATACCATCAACAAACCACGACCATAACATTTTTAGACGGGTTTTTCGATGCTACTGTTGTATTATAATAATTGTTCAAAAAAATGAAAATAAAAATTTTTCATGTACTTGAAAGATGTGTTTATTACATAGGATCCATTTTATCCCATAATTTTAAGCAAAAATTATTTTCGAGGCGCCTAAAGTGAGAAGACGCCTTAAAGACCGGATTATAACAAATATGTATGTAAAAAATTATATAATCAACTAATTTTATTTTTAAAAATGACACATTCAAATTGTGTATATTAAAATTATATATCAAACTGTGTAGACTGTCCGTAATCTACACAAATAAATAAAATAGAAGTGTTAAGTGTAGATTTTGATGTGACGATTACTGGTAGATAACTGATGTTATAAGGTTATATGATGTTATAACTTAAGCTAATTATATCTCTAATGAAAAATAATTATATCATTAATGAATTTCACAAAAAGTTTAATGTATGTACCTTAAGTTTGTTTTCACTTCTAACCGAATAGTGAATCAATAATGTCAATTTGTGTATATCAATCAATATCGTTTGCGAGCATCTTCGTCGCTAAGTCCCTGTTGAGTTTTATCTCATTACTTATAATAAAATTGCCTGAAGCTCGTGATTTCGTTCGCGTAATTAAGACTGTTATAATTACATTATATCTGTGTGGTGACGGATTAAGAATACAGTGTCACTTATTCATCCCGTGGCTGTCGTAACAGGCGAATAAGGGAGGAAACAGCACTGCAAAGAGAAGCAGATTGGCAGCAAATCCATTTTTTTATCGTGCGGGAACCCCCTCGGGCCGTCACCCCACAGGGGATTTGCGGCGGGTGGTGACCCGCTGGCGCGGGCACCTTCTCGGGTAAACTCTCTATTTAGGTGACGTAAGGCATACGTGGACGTTGTCTACTCGCAGTCAGCCACTGTAGCGGATGGATAAAAACTCTTCCGTCTACTCCTGGCTACACTGAGGGCGGCATGAGCGGTAAGAGCGCTTCCATCGCCCAATTCGCCGGGGGTGAATTGGATCCAATTTGAGATCGTCCATCTGGGCCTTTTCCACTGCCTCTTTCTTCGAAATAAGGTTTTTCATAATTTATGATTTTCTTTCATAAATGGTGGGCATTAAATGTTTCAAAGTTATTTTTAGTTTACGTGTTACGAGTATTTTGTTTACTTACCGATGATAAGTTACTTAGTTGGAATTAATTTTTTAGAAGTTACATCATCTAAATGACGACTGTTTCAACGTTTGCACTCTTCTTTGCAAACACCAAAATATTTAAATACTCGTCGGCAAAGAGACCGCGAGATCGCCGTCATCTCATCGCTATTTTTTTTTTTTAGTTGACGTAGTGTATTTGGTTTATTAATGTAGATACGCTTCTTCAAATAAAGCTATAAAAAGAAGTCTGCTAGGGATAAATTTGGACTTCTGGGTGGTTATGGAATGTCGCCTAGTCTGGAAATTAGCTCTTCCGGAAACATATCTTTGTCCATCGGTAGGGCTCCATCTTGTTGAAACTATGTGTTACGATTGTAGCCAGTAAACTCCAGCAGTATCGGTCCCAAGAATTTACGTAATTCATAATTTCACATATTCTTATATAATAACTGAGTAGTCCGTTAAGGCGAAAATGGCCTTCGTCAGAAAATAAGATGTTGTCAAAATTACTGAATCCTTTTAACATTGTTCGGACATAAGACATACGCAAATTTAAATCATTAGGTTTTAGTTCCTGCACTATCTGGATCTCATAAGGATGTACTTTCAAATGTAATTTCAAAATATGGCGTAATGATGTAAGGGATAACTGTAATGCAGCCGAACGTTTTTACGGCGATAAATCTGGCTTACGTCGAATAGAAGTGGAAACTTGTTGCATGTTGTCGGACCGAATCCGAGAAGTCCATGATCCTCCAGTTTGCTTCACATTTAGCGTGGATCTCGTTTCTTCGAACTTCTTCACCCATTTCTTTATTAAAAGAGCATTCGGACACTGATTTAAATCGTGTATATCGTATTCAAAACTAAATAAGCTTCTCACGGTAATAAGCGAACTGTTGTTTAAGTAAAATGTTTTTACACAGTAAATGTGCTGCGACCCCGTGAAGCGATCCATTGCAACAAAATTACCGCGAAACGAGCAAGTGGCTAGATACCTCCCTGCACCCCGCGCGGCATTTGTTTGCGCGGGTTGTTAGATTCAAATGTTAACGAATGTACCCCCTGTATAAGTGTATTTTTCGTTGGTTTTTGATTAAACTTCGAGTAGGCGAATTCGCGAAAGCTATAGGGTATATTGAGTAGGGTGAGAGATTCTTTTCGCCTGAACATCTATATCTCCTTTATAAGACCTAGGTTCGGTCCTATTTGGAGTACTGCTCTCATCGTTGCGATGGATTCGCGCAGTATTTGCTGGACGCTCTAGATCGGTTGTAGTGGCGAGCGGCCATTGTGAATAACAGTCCTAAAACTACTGAATCCTTTGAGTCTCTGCAGTTGCAAAGAGATGTCACCCGTATGGCAGTACTCTATTGTCTTTATCATGGTAAGTGTTCTGACGAACTCTTACAGCTGGTCCCACCTTCACTTTTCTCTCTTTCGAAGTCACCATTTTAGAATGACAGATATACGCTCCCGAACTAAACGGTTCGGCTCTTCCTTCCTGTGTAAAATGGTTAAAAATTGAAACTCTACCGCTGCACGCGTTTCCCTCCCACTATGACTTTGTGTCCTTTAAGGGGGGCGTGAAAAAACGTCTCACTAAGCCGCGATAGTGTGAGTCACCATATCGAATGATCTGCACTTGCAATGAGTATGGTGACCACCATTCAAGGCTTCTATTTATGCTTTCCACCAGGCAGAATAGAGTCACTTTGGTAGGCAAGAATAAAAAATAGAAAAAAAAAAGGTATTTTTTAAGCATCTAATCATGATTAACTTTTTTGAGGCAAAATTAACATCAAAATCTCATCTTTTTTATTTCGTTAGCAAAACGAAGTTGTGAATGTACAGTGTATAACAGATTATTAGCTACCTACTATAATATAAAACCAAAATTATATCCTATCTAAAAATATCCATACATATAACAAAAGATTCCTTGTTTTTTTAGCTTTATAATCTCAAAAACAGTAGGATGACCAATTTATGTTCACCTTGTATTTGAATAGTCACAGGCACCAGACAGAGAGGTTTAGAACTCTCCTGGTCCGCGTGCCCGAGAACAGGCTAGGTACCGCAGAAGTCTCAGGCGCCGGAGATCATTAGACGATCTCCGTCCTCCATAAGAGCAGGCAATGCGAGCGCTACGGACTGCGTACATCCGTTTCGGGGGGTGGCAGTAAAGAAACCATGAGATCTCTACACAGGAGGGGCTACTTATAACTGTAGGTGGGCCAAGGTACGTCGGGGTTTTGGGGATTTACTTACTGGGGTGCACCTGGTTCCCCGGCTACTGGTACCTTAGACGGCGTGCGGTTTTTGATCAGTTCAAGTCCGACATAAACACCCTTCAGTGGTATCCGAGGGGATTGCCGCACAGTACAAAAAAAGGCTCTTCATAGGGCAGGTTCTTCATATATGGCTCAAAATCACCAAGGTTGCGAATTTCAAAATCGGTTTTATGACAAAAAAAATTGCAAGCTATAATGATGACTATTAGTTTATACTGTTGCTTAATTTGTATATTTTTAAACCTTGACAGGGCAACGCACAGAATTCCTTATTTTTTTAGTAATATTGCTTAGTAGTAAATATCTTCCAGAAAACCAACAATTCGGGAACGTTTTCCTAAGTCTCATAAAATCCTCAAAAACCAAACAAAGCGCATAATTTGAGCTTTGTTGAAAAACATGGGTATATATATATCTATATTGGATAAGCAATAATGAAATCAATACATTCAAAATTTTCTACAAGCAAAATACGCCAAGAAATTAACGAAGTTGCTATTATTGCACATACAATTTAAGAAATTTCAAAATATTTAACTCTTATAATTGAATTAACGTAACACACGTGTACACGTGTACAGAACAAAAGTTCTGTAATGTAATAAATATATATATTGAAATACCTCCATTTATGCGTATTTTATTGAAATATTGTAATGTTCCCGAAAATGATCAACCGTTCCCGGAATGACAAAAATGTTCTCGAAATGATGATATTGATATAATTAGGTAGAAATAAGGAAATATTTAAGTTATAGACAACGGTTTAAATAACTAAATTATTTATTTATGTTGCCATATTGTTCACACTTAAGAAAAACTACTCTTACTATTAATAAATTCTTATTATAATTCAGTGTTAACATCTTCATAAATCAGTCTAGTTAAACTTCTATACTCATATTATATCTTTTATAAGTTTTAATCAGTTCTTACAATTTCAGTCTTTTGACCTTAAATCACAGTCTACTTCACTAAACTTCTATACATAATACAAAAAATATATAAGAAACGTAAGAAAATCAACAATAAATTCTGTCACGAACAACAAGTTAACTAAAAAAATATTAAAAATACAAAACAAAACTTATTATTTTTCGAAAACATCAATATCATTATCAAAATAATAATATTCTTGACTTTTTTCTTTTTTCAGCGTTGGTGTTGGAATAATACTGATTATTTGCTCAAAATCAATATATGATATATCCTTAGGTTCCAGCTTAAATTTTCTAATATTGTTACGCACAGATCTCAAAAAGGTTACTAAGATTTCTCCATCAGCCTCATCGACACATGTCTGGCAGGTAGCAACATATCTGAAGCAAACACTTAGCTTCTCAGTAGGAACTTTAACAAGCAAGAATATCCCAGGGGATACGAGATTTGGATGTATATTTTCTTTGCCATAAGACGTATTTGCTTCAACATCAATCTGTTTAACTTTAATCTGCTGACGACGAGATGTTGTCTCTAAATCTTCATTGTCCTAGGAAGATGAACAGTATACAGATTTATAAACGCTTACTCTATTTTTAAATCTCAAATCGTTATCTGTGATCATGGGCTCTTCGTCAACAGGAGATTCAATTGCAGGCAAAAAACTTCCTCAGGTTCAAAGTTGCACTCATTATTACAAAGGCTAGAAAGCTTCGATAATTTTAGCTCTTTATGAAAATGTTCGTATCGATATAATTGTATTAAAACGTCTAGTCCTTTTTGCCAGTACACTTTTGTGATGTCCGTTATACTTGAAATAGCATCCAGAGACTTTGGAACGCTGTTTTTTTCCTCAATCACGTCGTTTTCTGGGATTACTTTTACTTCGATAGCAGCATTTTTGAACAAATCGGCGAATTCTGAGGCTGTTCTAACATTATTACCCATCAAGACATGTCTGTCAGCTGTTCTTTTTAGGTATCCTCCTACACCATCCATAGGGCCTTTACCATGACCAGTCTCGCTAAAAGTCCAAGTTGATTTTGTCACTTGTTGAAAATCATTAATCAATGTTTGTATCCAAAGAGTTACATTTGTTCGGTTCCGGTATTGCGATGTTGGACCGTCAGAGTAAATATGAACTATGTCAATTTGTTTCTTTTCCAAAATTGTTGTTAATATTGGCTTCATATGAGCCCATAAGGCATGTGCTTGGTGATCTAAATTATCACTTACTGTAGCAAAAGATTTTGATTTTAAATCACTGTTACGGCTTCGCAAATAATATACGCCTGTATGAATAGATAATTGGTTCTTAGCAAAATGTGTCGACTGTATTTCATTTGCGTACTTCGTAGTATAGTTCTCTGAAAAGTCTACTTGTATCATCACCTCGTTTTCACGTAAATTGTCTTTTAATTCTTTTTTCAATTTGTAACTACATATAAATGCCATACAAATGTTTCTTCATAGGCGGAATATCTTCAAATAAAGCAATTTTTAATTCGTTTACTGTACTCGAAATCAGGATTTTTTTTGTTATTTTAAAAGTCTTTTTATACCCTTTACAATTTTATCTTCTTGAACGGACTTCCACGTGAAATATGTCAAAGAATCTCTATTATCTTCCGATTCGAACTCAGGAATTTTGCATTTTTCACATAAACTATTCATGCAGTCATGAGACTTAACATCACAAGTGTATTGTTCAATAAACTCTTCTGTAGACGCGTGCTGAAGCTCTTTTGCATATTTCAGTTTATTGAACTTTTCTTCAAAATTTGCATGCTTGACACACAAGCATGTTTCTCTATCCCTTGATTTTGGCGCTACGACCCAAAACGGTTTTGCTCTCAGCAGCGTTGCGTATGATAACACAATTCCAGTTTCTTTTACAAATCTTGACACCAGGTTTTTAGCTGAGTGTAAAAGCACGCGTCTTTGTTTTTTGATACCATTATGTTTCACAGAATCTCTCTTAGATGGGCACATTCGACTTACATCATCTTGCTCGAAGAAATCAATGACTTTTTGTTGAACTTCTTGTTTTAAAACAATTTTGCGAACTTTGGTATCAGACTTTAAAATTGATGTATAGTTTATTTTTTTCGGTCTAGTTGGTAAAATCTTCTTGGCCATATGTAGCATTTTGTATTTTCGCAAAGTGCTTCCACTGATACATTTATGAAAGGTTTCTCTCTCTTTTGAATTCTTTGGTAAAACATCAGCCTTTTCTTGCAACTGTTTAGTCAATACTTCGCTAAATATAAGTTGTTTGCGTACTTCAGGAGGTACAGTAATATCTTTAATTAAAGCATCAACTTTCTTGATGAGACTTGGAACAGTTTTTATTTTTGCATCTCTTCTTACTAGTTTTTTCTTTAGAGATGCAATTTTCCGCTTCATTTCACTTATAATTTTATTCTGTTTTTTTATTTTTCGGTATGCTTTGGCCCTATCTTTTCGAACGATTTTTCTACCTACTTATCTTCTCTCTGGAGGTACTGCGGCTAAGTCGTCATCTGATTGTGGTGGCGTATTACTCACTAGATTTGCTAAACTTTTTTTCTTTTCTCTGTATTTTTTTGATGCTTTTTTCCAATCTTTTCTCTGCTTTCGCTTCTCTCGTTCGGTCATATCAGTAATTTTCTTCACTTTTTTCTCTGCCTTTTTTTTCTATAATATTCTCTGTCCTTCGCCCGTTTAATTTATTTCTGCTCTTCAGTCATCTTATCCAAAAACTTCCTTTTTCTAGCATTCGCCTTTTCTCTTTGGCACAAATAAGCTGCACTATCCTTTTTAAGCTTTTTTTGAGATTTTTTATTATTTTTTTCTTTATCAAGAGTTTCCATTATGCTGTAATTATAAAGTAACAAAATTTTAAAATAAATTTATTACAAAATTGTAAATGATTCGCCCTTAGAAATAATAATCGTCATTCCGAGAACGCCACAGTCATTTCGGGAACGTGTCATCATGTCTGGGGACGTTTCCGAAATGACCGTTCACGAAATGACGATTTCAAAAAAGGGCGCGCTTTGATTAGACGGTGGCCATCTCAAATGTGATCTGGGTTTGTCAATAGGAAAATATTTGAGGTTACTTTGTTATTTCGTGTCGTAAAAAAGAACTTCATCAATAATTAAATGTAATAATTACGTTTACGAATTGACGTACTATTGATGTACGCTCTACGAATAATGAATTGAAAAGTACTTACCATTTAGATTTATTTTATTTGACGATAAATACTCTGACAGCCCGCTTTGTTATTGTTTTCTTCCTCAACTGACGTTAGACACCGAATGGCTGCGTTCACTTAAAATTATTTTTGATCGATTATCGATACGTTCACTGAAATGACTTGTGCGGTATCGGACAAACTATATTGAACACTTTATAGTTAAAAATAAATAATCTTTTAGTATCCTTTCTAAAACTAAATTTTGTATAAAAAAATACGATGTATTATGTAATGAAATGTGTAAATTATCTTAAATTTTTATATTAAATTTTGGACTTGTTGCTGAAGATTGTACATTAGGACGCGTTCCCAAAATGATTATCCATGCATGTATACTGATTTTATTCAAAATTTGCTTTATTAATTAGTTATGTTGTTTGATGTACACACAAAATAGGTTAGTTGAAGTAATTTATTAACTTTTTTTCTCAAATAAGTCAAGATTTAAGACATTAAATTGCTAGCAAAGCCAATTCTGCACCTTGGTGATTTTGAGCCATATATATATATCCAATCTAAGAATGACCATATACAGTAGCGCTCAAAAGTATTTGACAACTCAATTTTATTCCATATCACAAAAAATGATAACAAAATTGTTTCCAATCAAAGATTATATTTGAAGTAATGATACGTTTCACAAATTAAGACACTTAAATGTAATGTTTTTCTACACAAAAAGAAAACATAAAGAAAAATTATCTACGACACGGCTCAAAAGTATTTTGACAAGGAAAGTTTTTTATTTTATAAAATAAAAAAAAAAACATTTTTGATATTAAATATTAGTATTTTGTTGCATATCCATTAGCCTTCAAGACCGCTTCACAACGCGCCGGCATCGAGTCAACTAGTTTTTTCAAACGATCAATGGGTATTCGGCTCCATTCGTTACTTAGTGCTTCGTATAAAGCATCTTTATTTGAATAATTTCGACATCTAACGCGGCGATTCAGTTCTTCCCAAAGATGCTCTATCGGGCTTAAATCGGCACTTTGACTTGGCCAGTCGAGAATTTTGATTTTAGCGAGTTTCATGAAGTCATTGACATGTTTCGATTTGTGCTTTGGGTCATTGTCTTGTTGAAAATATCAACCAGGTGCCATATTTGCTTTAGCATAGGGTAGCATTTGTTGCTTTAGCATAGGGTAGCATTTGCTGCTTTAATATATCTGCGTACATAAAGCGATCCATAGTACCTTCTACCCTAACTAAAGGTCCGACTCCGCGGCGAGAAAAGCATCCCCAGACCATAATATTGCCACTTCCATGCTTTACTGTGGGTATTTGGTATTGAACATCAAATCTTTTGCTTACAGGACGTCGCACGTACCGTATACCATCAGATGACACTAAATTAAATTTGCTTTCGTCACTCCACAGCACCTTGGACCATTCTGAACTCGTCCATATTCTGAACCGTTTCGCAAACGCAAGGTGCAGCTTCCTATTCCTTGCAGAAATTAGAGGTTTCTTAGTTGGACTTCGTCCATGTAATCCGAAGTCCTTTAGTCTGCGTTTTACAGTTGAAACGTGTAAATTCACTTCGTAATTTTCCTGTAACTCGTTTTTTATTTGCACAGCCGTTTTTAGGACATCACTTGTTGATAACCTTTTTATCAAATGGTCTTCCTTAGCGGATCTCTTTTTTGGACGGCCACTTCGAGGCTTATTTTCAATAGTTTTACGTTTATTATAAGCTTTGTTCCACGAACTAACAAGTTGTCGTGACACTTTAAAACTTCGAGCAACGTCTGCTTGCGTCATTCCACTTTGTAGAGCAGTTATCATGGCATTTTTAATATCATTTGAATATTCTTTAGTCTTAGGCATGTTGATAAATGCGGAGTAATTATACCTTATAGACAAAAATATATGCAGTGTGAGTAGAATCGCTGCCAGCAAGGAACTGAATGGTTGTCAAAATACTTTTGAGCGCATGTACAGACGTGTTTTGTTTTTAACAAAGAAAGAAAACAAACAAGTTCCAACTTGTAACTCACAGAGTATGAAATACATCAGAAATAATAATATAAAAAATACTAAAATTATTTTGAAGTACTCAGTAAAAGATAACTGCAAAAGTAGTCTTGTCAAAATATTTTTAAACGCTACTGTATATATAACAAAGTATATAATTTATTTTTTAGCTTTTTAGTCTCAAGAACAGTAGGATGCCCATTTTATGTCCACCTTGTATTCGAACAGTCACAGGCACCAGACAGAAAGAGCGCCAACATTGTCAGAATTGAAATTTCAATAAAACACTAGGACAAGTTTTAAACCTTTACTATTAGATCTTGCTTGTAGCTTAAATGGTTCGAAATAATATTTGCACAAGATAATGAGCAAATGAATTAAAAGTACAAAATAATTCTCTAAAAACAGGTTTTCAATTAAAACTAAAAGGAATAAAATAAACTTTCCCAACTTATACAATTTACATGATACAAAAGTTTGTCGCGAGATTTATGTATTCGTATTTACTTAGTTCGAAGTTTTTAAAATTAAAAAATATTATTTCTAATTATTTAATTTACTTGTGTATCTACTAAGCTTTAAAATGTTAATGTCGTTAACATTGTTAGTTGAAAGTCAAAGTTTTCCAAGAAATTTTTTTTACAAGAATGCATGTTTATAGTAGCTTTTTTTTTACTTACACAGCCACGATGACTGTCATGCCTTTAACGTCTCCAAGTGGGGCGTAAAAAAGCATATCACTAGGCCCAGGCATTATCTGCATTCGCATGAGTATGATGACCATAACTCTTGGATTCTATTTACGCTTTCCATCAGTCAGAGTAGTCACATTGGCAGGCTCTTAAAATAAAAAAAATAAATATATTTTTAGTTACGAAATGCTTCGACCGAATACGGATTACTCGGGCCTATATTTATCTAGAGTCCAACCGTATTCTTAAACCAAATCAGATATTACAGTTTTTCAAACAAATTTATAGATCTGTGTGTAATCCTGAAGAGGGCTTTGGCGGTGCCATGGGTTCTTGATAGTGCTTTTGGTAAATGTTCTCCCAAAAGCGTGTCCTGTCTTCCGTCAATGCACTATCGCGGAGCTCAAGCGTCCGCCCAAGAGATATGTAAGGTGACGTATCTGCACCTACAGACGGCCATGACGGTAAAGATGATCCTTCAGGTACAGGTTCACTGTAAAAGAAAACTAATATTTACTATATGCGATGCGATGTAACTATATTTCCTCCCGTCATTCGTTGTCCCGTTCTTATACAAGAAATGTGTGATTGAAATCACATTATCATATTGAACAGAAATCTCTTTTATCACACAATTGATAACATTAAATTGTTGTTAGTATTTGTGTACAGGTGCTTGTATTTAATTTTAAATGAAATATGTATATATTCGGTAAAATCTTATTTCGAATATATTATTGAAATTCTTGGTACTAGTAGTATCTAATCCTAATTTTTATTTGATACAAAACTTCAAAATAAAGTATGAAAATAAATATTTAACTGTTTAATCAACAGAATAATTTTGTGAAAAATCAAAATATTTGTAAAAAAAAGTATGGGAACAAATATATTTTATATGAAGATGCAAAAATATTGAATGAATAATCTAACAATTTGAAGGATTGTAAAATGTTGATTGTATTTAAAGTAAGTCACACTGTTTTTATTAAGTTTTTACTCGAATCATATAGGATCGGCGGATATTATAATTTTTAAACGATATTGAGTCGTATACCCAATTTTTAAGGTCTATATCATCAAACTGTGCAGAACACACTGTGCGAGTATGTAATGCGAGTCGTACGGTGGAAATCTTCCTATAGATTTTAGAAGTACATAAATTGCATTCGTTAGTGATACAGACAGAAAATCAGATGGCGAGAAACAGAGGTAATGTACTATCCTCCATATTTGTACAACGAATGACTTAATATGCGTGTTTAAGTAAATTTAACTAACTAACCCTGTTTTTATAAAGTTATGCCACATGTCTCGCATTAACTTCTTCATTTTTCGATAGTCTTCTGTTATACTATTTTCATGTGTAGATACCAGGTTTATACCATCAAGTACAGCAAAACTTTGGGCACAATGCGTAGCACCACGGACATTTGTGTGCCTCACAGGAGGAGTATCTTCATCGGTAAATGAATACTCGTATAAATAAATTTGATCATGACCATTTTTCACATATAACTTTACTGCCCAAAGACTAGAGTGAATAAAAAAAATATCTGAGAAGAAATCTACATAGCTCAATATATTGTCTTTGTCTACAGGCTTGTCACCGAAGTAAAATTTTTTGACTTCTTTTGCAACTTTTTCTTTTTCCTCTTCTGTTTCAAACTTTAAATCTGTTGGTAGATAATCGGCAAACTTCTGATTCAATTTGGCTTTGACTTTTTCAAAATCCTGAATACGCATCAAACCTTCCATATTACTAACACCATAAAGCATGGGTACTTTTTTGAAATTACCATTTTTTAAGATGCTAAAGGGAGATTCTATCAGAAACGCACCATCACCAGTTTCCCGCTCTACATATGGTGTAAAGAAATAAGGGGAATCTAAGCCTCTCCTATCAAAGTGTCATACGACAATTTCTTGTAAAATTCTTCCAGATGATAAATATCATCTACATTAGTAAAATTTAAAGTTTTCACATGGGTCTTAGCAATTTGTACAGGATTATTCTGACATGCAAATGTCCCTAAATTTGAACCAGTTTCTGGTATAACTTTATGGAATAATCCTTCAGCAGATTTAGATATCGTTAGAAGGTCGACTGACATCGATCCTGCACTGCCTCCGCCAATAGTGACATCATTAGGATTGCCTCCGAAAGCAGCTATATTTTTTTGTACCTATTTGAGGAGCGCTACTTGATCCTTCATGCCCGCATTACCAGGAATATCTTCGGTACCAAGGCAAAGAAAACCGTGAATGTTTAGACGATAATTAAATGTTACTACGATGAAATCTTTATATTTCATAAGATTTTTCATTTTAAACCAAGCACCATAACCTATCTGAAATGCGCCCCCGTGAACATACACTAAGACGGAAAGATTTTTTCTCAGAGTGTCAGGTACGTATATATTTGCGATAAGACAATCTTCTTGCGTTGTTAAGTCCCCAGGCATTATAGCTGTTAACACAAATTGGGGACATATGATACCTCTGTCAACAGCATCATAAGTTTCAGTCCATGTAGGAGGTGGAAGAGGTGCCTGTAAAAAAAGATAATTGTACATATCAAGTGTTCAGAGAGCCGTGAGAAGCGTTGCACAAGATTTAATTAAATTTCTTCGATCCTTTAGTTCTTAAAAGTTTAAAAGTATTAAATGATAAAGAAACTTAAATGCAAGTATACACTCTATTTTGGAATTATTGGGCTCTTAAAAGATATTTCATTGAAGTCATTATACTATTATTTAATAATGTACATAATTTAGACAATCAAAAAATTTTCAAAAAAATTGGGTTTGTTGCCCGTTTTTTTCAACAAAACGTTCACAATAAAGTTTCATATTTGAAAATTTTATGTATGTACCGCCAGTTTTATGGTTAAATTTCGCGTATGTAGATATTTTTTTAGTATCTTATCGCGACTAATTTTATGTTTAGTTAGCAAAACTAAGTCATGTAGTCAAAGTCAAACTGTTAACGGTTTGTATTTTTTTATCTAAAATTTTCGCAGTTTACAATTACAATTTTATCAAATTATAAATGTGCAGTGTATGTTATTTGTAGTTAGCTATTAAAATAACAAAAACAAAAATGATATTCAAGCTTCAGAATTATATATAACAAAGGGTTCATTTTATTTGTTACCTGCATAATCTCAAGAACAGTATGAACAAACGGCCAGAACGGACTTTTACGAGAACAAGAACGGCACATGAACAAAACCTAGGCACTGAAAGGGTACGAGAATTGAGGCAGCAGACCAGTCGCTCATTAATATTTGCATCAGTTACGTTTTGCGTTCAACTATGCACCAGACATCAATATGTAATCAATATGTTATAGAAAAAGTGTGCCTACATTGCTAGGCATTAAAATTTCAACATGAACACTAGAACAGTCTGCCAGAACTTTTACTATTACGCCTTGCTGGAAATATAAATAATTCAAAAGATTATCCTGCAAACAATCAAACAACAAACAAACAATCCTTAAAAACAATCTTACTAACATTAAAAATGCGAAAGTGATGTATGGATGTTTGTTATTCTTTCACGCAAAATCTACTAAAGGAAATGAGTTGAAAAACTTAAGCAAAATACATGGACCACAATTTATTAAAATCTTGTGCGTCGACGCCAGGATGGATGCAAGGGGGATATTTTTTACTCAACTACAACAGCGGGTGCGTAACATTATCCACGAGGTAGTACAAAATGCCTTTGAAGAAATTATTGTCTCTCATCTAGCTGATTTTTGCGAGAAGGGTATCAATGAAATGAGACTGTGTTGGTAAAAATGTATCAAGTGTGTGGGTAAAACTTTAATTAATAAATAAAAAATATAGAAATGTTAGCTTATTTCATAAAAAATGTCAGTTTCATAAGTAAAGATCTAGTATAATTCTTTATTGATGGTTGTTAATAGTATGCGTAGTAGAATGTAAATGTTGATGCACAGCTCTAAAAATAATTCTGGTGGCATCCTGATTTTGTGTAATTTGGTCATAATACTCGCAAATATTACACTAAGCATCAAATAAGTTGGAAAAAATTCCTGCCGTCTGAGAACTATCCCAACGGAAGTTTGACGAAGATTCTTTATAATTGTTGAAGGTCTCTTTACATAATTATATTTTTAGGATTTAAATATATGACATATATCGAAACAAATTAGAGTTAGTTTTATCATCAATTCCCTGTTGAGCCGTATCTCCTATAACCTATCGGGATTCCATTACCAACTCTAATTTTATTTAAAACCAGTTCACTTTAGATAAATTTGTACTCGTACATTAAATGTGAAGAATGAAGAATTACAAACTATGCTTGATTACGGATATAATAAAGTATAAAGTTCCAAATTGTATGTTGTTTATTATAAGTAGTAATCAATAAATTTTTATCAATCCCTTCTAAATATTAATCTAGGTTCACACTTCAATTTTGTAGGTTTTAATATCGAATTCAATCCTAAAACTAGAAACGTGTAACGAAACAGCCACCGAAGTCACTCATTTTAAGTTGAGTTATTTAGAAATATTAGTTCTTTCAATGTTAAAATCAATAAATATCTAAAGTATTCTCTAATAAACAATAACATTCCGTCATAGCAAGTCAGCAGCTGCCAATATTACCAGTTAACATATTAATAAATTACACTATAATTCTAATGTATGCACCATAAATTTGTTTTTGCCTGTTGGTGCCGTGGCGTATGGTATATTAAGAAAATTCCACAGTTCTCCACTTGAATCTAATTGTCCACGTACAGTACATCAGTGTTTTTGTCGACAGTTCCCTGTTGAGCCTTATCTCATTACTTATAATAAATTGCCTGAAGCCCGTGAACTCGTTCACGTAAATAAGATTATAGTAATTACTTTAAACAATGTTCATTGTAAGAAGGTTGGACGCTGGGATTTATTTGTTGTTATTCAGAAAGAAATGTTTGGAGCGCTTAAACTGAAATGCGTAACACAGGAATTACTAATACTGCGAATATTGTAGGCATAAAGATCCTTTCACCTTTGTCACTGGTTCGTGATTAGAAATTTTAAAGCGACCAGCGTTGTAATTTAACTTTAAACATGTGGCAAGTTTATTAGAAATTGTAGGAGAGGTGGAGTGGAAACTTGATACATATTAGAAGACGTCCTTCAAACAAGTGATGTAAAGCTTAATATAAGTACTGTAACACGTGTAGTGTTTTTTATACATATACATATTTGTTTTTACATTTTACATCACTTAAAAAAAGAGTATGTATTCCTTGAACTAATATTACTACTAATAGAATTGCGCGGTTTAGTGTTTTTTGTCGTACGTTGATGTGGAGGGACATCAACGCAATTAGTCGCTTTGCTAAGTTCGTGGTGATCGAATGCCAAAATTGTGACTAACAGTTACATTATAAAAAAACCATTCTGTGTTAAAAACATGTAAAAATCAATCTGTTAGGAAGAAGAAAAGCAGTGATAGAAATATGAGAATGACAAAACTTGAAACAACGTAATTAAATATTAAAATTATTAACCTTTATATTTATGATGGATTTAAGTTGCCTGGAACTTTACTCGCTTAGTGAAAATTGGAAAACGTGGATCTGAGTGATGGTTCATATTACTCGTGATCGAAACCATATTCTGAAATTAAAGAATGGATTCTAAAATTTTATTGGGTGCTTACAAATGCAACTTACCTCTCTACCGGTTCATCAATATTATAATGAATTGGTGCCAACTATGTAAGTTGTACTGTTGTGACGAAAACAAAGATCAGTCATTGTCTTTTAGTGTAGAAATGCAGCAAGCATTAAGTGGGTCTAGGTGCCTCTTTTGCGCCGGGGGCGAGCAGAGATCAGTTAAAAAAATATAAATAATAAAAAAAAAAATTAAAAACATGTAATTTATGGCGAAGCCATAGTATAATAATAGTTTAGGTCTGTACGCGGCTACGTGCTACAGTAATTGTTTACTCAGCTGACCTACTCTTAATATTCTAAATTATTAAATAAGGAAGCATAAATCATATATTGTCAATTTAGCAATTAAGTAAACAATCAAATAACCTTGTACCCCCACCTAAACCTGTCCATATTACATACAAACATTATTGTATAAAAACCTTAGTTTATGTTAAGAAAATGGAGTCATTATTAAATATTACAATCAACGTGTCGTCTAATTGGTTCCCTGGGCAAACACGCAACAATTGGTGACCCCGACGTGATCTATTGGTATCTAGTGCTGATATAATACCGGGACGACCGGAACCCTATATGGTGTTCAGCAGCGAATCTAGAAATCAGTAGCATTACGAAATTATCGCATCCCAAAAATGGCTCCACCAACAACTCCTTCAAGAGGCGACACTGGGTGCGAATCAGTTGCTGCTATCACGGTCACAGAAAAACTACCGCAATTTTGGACAGACTCGCCACGTTTATGGTTCGCCCAGTTTGAAGCAATAATAGCACCACAAAAACAGGGCGAAGATTACAAATATAACATGGTAATATCCAAATTACCAAAAGAGGTCGTCCATCAGGTTAGTGACATTTTAACTAACCCGCCCAGCGAAAATAAGTACTCCACCATCAGGGAACGTCTAATAAACTGCTACGAAGAGAGCGAACACCGACGTTTCCACAGACTCCTATCAGAAATGGACCTCGGAGACCAGAAGCCTTCCCAGCTCTTGAGAAAAATGAAGGAAGCCGGATGTGGAAAAATAAACGACGACACTATTCGCCTGCTGTGGCTAAGGCAACTGCCCGCTTCGCTAACAGCGATATTATCAGTTACAAACAATATATCGTTAGAAAACTTGAGCGAGTTAGCCGATAAAATATACGAAAACTTTACTATCAACAAGAAAAATACTCAAGAGACAGCGGTTGACATTAACCTAGTTACAAACATATTGTCACAACTTGAAGCCATGCGAATAGAAATAAATGCATTACGCAGCAAATACCAAGCACGACATACGTCACGTGCACGTTCAAGGTCGCGCCACAGAAACAGAAAAATAACAGGCTAGCGGAAAACTAAACTTAGTACAGAATACGACGGGCCTCTGTGCTATCCACCCAGCAAACCGTCTAACTATAACTGACTCAAACAGTGGTTATAGATTTTTAGTCGACACGGGTGCTAACATTTCGATCGTTAAACGCTTCTCTACAGGAACCAATAAAGGGATTAATAGAGAAATACGAAGATATTACAAAGCCTAGATCAATGAATCTACATACTAAGCACCGCACACCGCATACAATCCCGACTCACTGGGATCTGCGGACTTCAGCCCCGACTCACTGGGGATACTTCACCGCAGCACCGCGCACCGCATGCAATCCCGACTCACTGGAATCAGCGGCATTCAGTTCCGACTCACTGGAACTGATCACTCACTTCTGACACCAAATCAAGTCTCAGCCAGCCAGCAACCTTCGGCCTCAACAGGGATACCACACGCAGGAAGCGCGCGCTCCAGCCTGGTTACCCTACGGCCTCATCAGCGTCTAGGCACAGCACACTGCACCTACGGTCCATGTAAGCAGAGCATCTCTCTCCCGTCTACGCAGCAACCAGCCACTACGCAGTAACCGCCCCGACTCACTGGGGACTTCACCGCAGCACCGCGCACCGCATACAATCCCGACTCACTGGGATTTGCGGACTTCAGCCCCGACTCACTGGGACTAACGGCATTCAGTTCCGACTCACTGGAACTTGCGGCACTCAGTTCCGACTCACTGGAACTACTCACTTCTGGCACTGGCACGCTCCAGAACAGAGCACAGACTTTCCAAAGATTTATGGACTCTATATTCAGAGATTTGGACTACGTATTTATATATGTCGACGACATATTTATTGCGGACAAGAAAAACAATTATCGGGAGCATTATGAACACTTAGAAGAGGTGTTTAAGCGCCTACATAAAAACGGCGACAAAATACAAACAAATGCGAATTTGCCAAGTCGGAGATTGATTTCCTCGGTTATCATATAACGAGCCAAGGGTTGACTCCTACTATGGAAAAGATTCAAGCTATAAACAATTACCCTAAACCACAAACGATAAATGAGTTACGACGTTTTTTGGGTATGATTAATTTCTACAGAAGCAGTATCCCACATGCAGCAAAGCATCAAGCCCCGTTAATCCAAGAAAGCCCAAGAAAATCGAGAAGAGGCTTACGGCTATAATAAGAGATGCAAACGTGGTTTAAAGTCACACCACATTTTTTTACATGTATAATAATTTTTTTTCTTCAAAGGGGGAATATCTATGGCGAAGCCATAGTATAATAATAGTTTAGGTCTGTACGCGGCTACGTGCTACAGTAATTGTTTACTCAGCTGACCTACTCTTAATATTCTAAATTATTAAATAAGGAAGCATAAATCATATATTGTCAATTTAGCAATTAAGTAAACAATCAAATAACCTTGTACCCCCACCTAAACCTGTCCATATTACATACAAACATTATTGTATAAAAACCTTAGTTTATGTTAAGAAAATGGAGTCATTATTAAATATTACAATCAACGTGTCGTCTAATTGGTTCCCTGGGCAAACACGCAACATAATTCATGTAAATAAATATTCGTATTTACAAAATGCTTGATCGAAAACGGATTACTTATGCCTATATTTAATAAATCCAAAGGCCAAATCAGATATTACAGTTTTTCAAACAAATTTATAGATCTGTATGTAATCCTGAAGTGGGCTTTGGTGGTGTCATGGGTTCATGATAGTGCTTCTGGTAGATGTTCTCCCAAAAGCGTGTCCTGTCTTCTGCCAATGCACTACCGCGGAGCTCAAGCGTCCGTCCAAGAGACATGTAAGGTGATGTATCTGCACCTACAGACGGCCATGACGGTAAAGATGATCCTTCTGGTACAGGTTTACTGTAAAAGAAAACCAAGATTTACTACTAAATATACGATGCAACTATCTTTTCTCCCGTCATGCGTTGTCCCGTTCTTATATAAATAGTATGTGATTGTAACCACATTTTCATACCAAACAATAATCTCTTTTATCACACAATTAATTGATAACATTAAATTGTAGTCAGTGTTTGTGTATAAGTTCTTGTGTTTAATTTTAAATGAAATATACCCTATACAACTATTTGGTAAAGTCTTATCTCGAATACATTATTGAAATCCAGAATTTCAAGTACTAATGATAATCCTATTTGCATTTGATACAAAATTTTCAAAATTAAGAAAGAAGTTACTATTTAAATGTCTAATCAACGCAATAATTTCGTAAAAAATCAAAATTTTTATAAAAAGTGTGGTAACAAACATATTTTACACGAATATGCAAAAATATTAAGTGAATAATCTAATAATTTAAAGGACTATAAAATGTTGACTGTATTCAAAGTAAGTTACATTGTTTTCACGAAGTTTTCACACGAATCGGATGAGATCAACGGATATTATAAGTTTTAAATAATATGGAGTCGTATGTCTATTATTTAAAGTCTATATCATCAAACGGTGTACACCACAGAAGCACCGTAGCCGAAAGTATGCTACAATGCGCGATCTGCCGCGTACGGTTCTAATCGACGTATCCTGTCGGATCTTTTCCAATTTGATGCGAGTCGTACGATGAAAATCACTCGTAGACTTTAGAACTGAATTGTATTTTTAGTGAGATAATAAAGATTTTTAAATCAACATTTGCTAGTTATACAGACAGAAAATCAGACAGGGAGAGACATGGACAATGTAAAATTTTCTGTATTTGTACAACGAATGACTTAATATGAATATTTAAGAAAAGTTTACTAACCCTGTTATTATAAAGTTATGCCACATTTCTCGCATTAACTTCTTCATTTTTCGGTGTTCTTCTGTGATATAATCTTCATGTGCTGATACACGGTACATGTAATCAAGAACAGCAAAACTTTGGGCACAATGCGTAGCACCACGGACATTTGTGTGCATCACAGGAGGAGTATCTTCATCGGTAAATGAATACTCGTATAAATAAATTTGATCATGACCATTTTTCACATATAACTTTACCGACCAAAGACTGGAGTGAACAAAAACAATATCTGAGAAGTAATCTACATAGCTCAATATATTATCTTTATCTACAGGCTTGTCACCGAAATAAAATTCTTTGACTTCTTTTGCAATTTTTTCCTTTTCCTCTTCAGTTTCAAACTTTAAATCTGTCGGTAGAAAATCGGCAAACTTCTTATTCATTCTGGCTCTGACTGTTTCAAAATCTTGAATTCGCATCAAACCTTCCATGTTACTAAATCCATAAAGCATGGGTACTTTTTTGAAATTACCGCTTTTTAAGATACTAAAGGGAGATTCTGTCAGAAACGCACCGTCACCCGTTTCTCGCTCTACACACGGTGTAAAGAAATAAGGAGAACCTAAGCTTAAACCCTCTCCTATCAAAGTATCATACGACAATGTCTTGTAAAATTCTTCCAGTTGATAAATATCATCTACATTAGTGAAATTTAAAGTTTTTGCATGGGTCTTGGCAATTTGTACGGGATTAGTCTGAGATGAAAATGTTGATAAATTTGACCCACTTTCTGGTATAACTTTATGAAATAATCCCTCAGCAGATTTAGATATCGCAAGAAGGTCGACTGACATCGATCCTGCACTGCCTCCGCCGATAGTGACATCATTAGGATTGCCTCCGAAAGCAGCTATATTTTTTTGTACCCATTTGAGGAGCGCTACTTGGTCTTTCATGCCAGCATTACCAGGAACATCTTCAGAACCAAGGCAAAGAAAACCATGAATGCCTAGACGATAATTAAATGTTACTACGATAAGATCTTTATATTTCATAAGATTTTTCATTTGGATCCAAGCACCATAACCTATTTGGAATGCACCCCCGTGAACATATACTAAGACGGAAAGATTTTTTCTCCTGGTGTCAGGCACGTATATATTTGCGATAAGACAATCTTCTTGCATTGTTAAATTTCCAGGCATTACTGCTGTTATCACAAATTGGGGACATATGATACTTCTGTCAACAGCATCATATGTTTCAGTCCAAGTGGGTGGTGGAAGAGGCGCCTGTAAAAATAGACAATTTTACACAAGATGTTATTAAATCCTCCTTCAATTTTTAACAGCTTAAAAGAAAAAGATTTTAATGCTAGTATACGTTCAATTTATGATTTATTTAGCTTACCCAAAGATTTTTTATTGAAATAAGTATATTATTATTTGATAGTGGTCTGTGTGTCAAAAGTGTAATTTTAATAAGTAGTCAATATATATATATTTATTTTTATAAGTTTTCTACAATGAGATATTAAGCTGCGAAATTAAGTTAACATGTAACGAAACAGCCACTGAAGTTACTCATTTTAAGTTAAGTTATTTAGGAATATTAGTTCCATCAATGTTAAATTCAATAAATATCTAAAATAATCTCTAATGAACAATAACATTTCATCACAGCAAGTCAACAGCTGCCAATATTACGCGTCAACATATTAATGAATTACACTATAATTCTAATGTATGTACCTTAAATTTGTTTTTGCCTGTTGGTGCTGTAGCGTATGGTATATTAAGAAAATTCCACAGTTCTCCACTTGAATCCAGTTGTCCACGTACAGGACCTTGTTCAGTTTTTACCTCCAGCCATTGATCGCTACGTTCGTCTGTCGCGCTCACTGTGACGCACAGAAACAATAAATACGTCCACCGTGGCATAGCTGTAACCGAATACTGAATCACATCAGTATCTTTGTCGACAGTTCCCTGTTGAGCCTTATCTTATTACTTATAATAAAATTAACTGAAACCCGTGACTTCGTTCACGTAAATATGAATGTAGTAATTACTTCAAACAATGTTCATTGTAAGAATGTTGGGCGCTGAGATTTACGAGTATTTGTTGTTATTCAGAAAGAAATGATTGGAGCGCTTAAACTGAAACGGGTTTCGTAGGAATTACGAATATTGCGAATATTGTAGGCATAAAGATCCTTTGAAAATAATTATAGTTTTATTTTATGTATTAAGGACCTACCAAAGTGACTAGTCTGCCAGATGAAAGCATGATTTTAAGAGCCCATGATCCAAGAGTTGTGGTCACCATATTCATTGTGGGTGTAGACAATGCAGTGTGGTGACCCACACTGTGGTAGTCTGCTGAGATGTTTTTTCACGACCCATTTGGAGACGTTGAAAATGTATTTACATTTTTACCGTATGCCGAACATAATTACTCAAAGTAAACATTCCAAACAAAAACTCCCTTAACTCTAATCAAAGTTGGCGATTACAAGAAAATATTGTTTGGTTTTGCTGCTAAGGAAGGTTTGATGAGAGCAGGTTATTTGATAAGTAAGGAAAATGGATATGAATCAGGCATTTAGAAGTTGCTATCAGCGTTCTTGAAGTTTGAACAGTATCATAGCCCAAGTTTTTCCTATAGGCAAAAATAGATCTTTGTTTGTAGATTGGGTCCTTCCGTCAATCTCTCTATTTAGGCGACCTATGGCAAATGCAGATTTCGCCTCTTTACGGCTGGTCACTGTAGTGGATGGAAACCCGTCCCGTCCACCCGCGGCCACATTCAGACCGGCATGCTGGTAAGCGCGCCTTCGCCGCCTGGCTCGCCGGTGGTGAATTGGGTTACGTGGAGTTCGTCCTCTGAAATAACGTCTTCGCAGAAGGTTGCGACCGCGATAGCATAGCTGTCACTACCGGCCATGGAGCGTATGACGGCCGGTAGCGGTACCCACTCGACGGTAACTGGCTGGAGAGCCTCCACGGCGGAAAGGCCCAGATACTTCATCTGGACCTGAACCGGTACGAGACCCAAATTGACTGCGATGAAGGCGCCGGGGGCGGATTACGTCGGTGCCTATAGAACAAAAGGACCTCCGTCTTGTAGAGGGTCACCTGCAAGCTCAGTGCCTCAATGCACCCGACCAATGGAGAGACCCTTATTATGGCCAGGTGCGCCATCTCTTGAATGTTCGACCCCTGGTCTGTATCCAGTGTGTCATCGGCGTAACAAATTACGCCCAGCCTGGGGAAGACAACCTCGAAAGACCCCGTGGTAACCCATGTTCCACAGGAGTGGCCCGAGGACAAAATCGTGCAGAGGATATGAGGCGCCGCTTCAGAACACCACCTCGATCCTCGTACATGACGTTACGCTCCTCAAACTAGTCTGCCACAAGCCACTTCAGGTACTTTGGCACCCCGTTATAGTGAAGTATTTCCCTGATGCAGCTAAATGGCAAACTATTGAGCTACCATAGCTCACCGCCTTTTCGCTCATGGTCCTCAGGCGCAAAACGCTCTACGCTCGTAGTTAACCTGGATAAGTTAGACATAAAATTTAATCCCCATACATATTGTGGTAGTGAGAACAGTGTAAAGGGTTTGTATCTAGATTATTAGTAATTCCTGTGTTGGATAACAGTTACAGTTTTAGAACTCTAAACATTTATTTTTTAACAACAACTGTATCTTGTTTAAAGTAATTACAGTAATCTTATTTACACGAACGAACGTACAGACGTCGGGCAATTTATTATAAGTTGTCAGATACACACACAACACTACTCGGAATTGACTACAATGATTCTCGCCAACACTATCACAAATTGGTTTTTTCACTGATTTTATACAGTATACGGGTACAGTTATGCCACGGTGGATGTATTTATTGTTTCTGTGCGTCGTAGTGAGCGCGACAGACGAAGGTAACACTGAATGGCTGGAAGTGAATATTGAACAAGGTCCTGTACGTGGATATCTCGATTCAAGTGGAGAGCTGTGGAATTTTTTTAATATACCTTATGCCACAGCACCGACGGGTAAAAACAAATTTAAGGTATACGAAAATGATTGTGTAATTTACGAGTATTCATATGTAGAATAGTAGTGTTGACAGATGTTAACACGGTAGGTTATAGGTAGGTGGAGTGTTATTTTTCATTACAGATTACATTTTAAATTAGAAACGTAAATTAAACTTAAATTTCTCCTAAAAATAAAAGGCGGTTGATGAAATTCCATTATTTTAAAGTTCATACTAACAAATCTTCATTTACTAATAAAGATAGAAATAATAAATTCCATTTAAAATCTCGTGGGAATGCGCTTTTAGTACAATTAATATGAAATTGAAAATTTTATTTTAATTAAATATTTTAATTTTAATAATTGTATGTTTAAGCATAGTTTGTAACGTAAATGCACTTATTATATGCACTTAAAACCAAGTTGTGCATTAATCTATAATCCACAAAAAATGATTACATGTTCTAGCGTCTTTTCTATTTAATTACAACAAGCAAAAGTAAAGTACATATGGAAAAAAAAGAAATTTATGAAAACGGCTATGTTACTATTACCGATTAAATGCATAAGGTGTGGGTGTGCCTATTACAGTTTATGTGGCACCTATTACCGACCGCTAATTGAACAGATAAATTTAAGGGAAATAAAAATGCTCGATTGAATTTATTTATTTATAAAAATCAATAGTTTTTTTAATTTTCTTTTTTATTTTAAAAAAGACAACGCCTGCACTAGGTATAAATCTGGTGTCGCGGAGGACTTTACAAACATACAAGAAACGGACACAAAGAACACCCAGACTCAGAACAACAATTAGTGGATCACATAAAGTGTTGTCCCATGTGGAGTTTGAACCCACAACACTAAGCGAAGTAGAGAGCGGCGTGGCGACCGCTTAAACCACTAGGCCAACCGTGCTGTTAATAGGAGTTAATTAGGGGTCATGTATGAAAAATAATTAGTTAGATTCTGTAATAATGCTAACTTCAGTACAAAGTCAATTACAGTGATAGTGATTCATGATAATACAGTATTTTCTTATCAAAACTAAATATCATAAATGTATATATACTAAATAGGTATATTTAATGATAAATTATAATAAGTAAATTACGTCCTTGACTATAAGCGTTTTATAAAAATGATTAGTACAAGATTTCTACATAGAATCTGTAACAAAATGAGTTATAGATTTCTAAGTGTATTCAGGTAAATAATAATAAATAAGATATTTCTTTGCTCTGCCTGACACTGAAAGCACGAATAGAATCCAAGAGTTGTGATCACCATACTCATTGTGAATGCAGACAATGCAGTATGGTAATCCACACCATGGTGGCCCAGTAAGATGCTTTTTTACGCCTCGCTTGGTGACGTGAAAGGTATGACAGTCATCGTGACATTATGTTACACACACTTACCAAGACTACTGTCACCCCTGAATCAATGAGCCGCCGGTAAAATAACTATAGTGTTTCTATAAATGTTAGTGTGTTGAAATCTGATCCATCGCCAATATTATTGGCTAAAGTTAAGATAACTTCAATTTCCAAATTTCGTTCTCCATCGTCATCATTGCTACTATAGTAGACTAGTATAATAGCTGATACTTTCTATCCATACAGAATAGATTCAGATTTTCGACTTCCGTTAAAGTGCCAGTGGATCCCAAAATAGTTGCTGGGTTTTCATTTTTAATAGTAATGTGGCATTAACTTTACATAGATATGGACATGGGTATACTATATGGGTTCTTTGTGGATTACTTACACTTAAAACCTGCAAAAGAGTAGGTAGATTGGTAATATAGGCTCTATTAAAGAAATTGGTAATGCCCAATTAGTGATCTAATTAAATAAAAGCTTATTAAGTAACTTTGTTGTTGTTCGATACATTTATAGAAATACTTAGTTGCAGTAGTAATAAATACTGAATATTAATGACATTTAAACTTCCAAAATACTATATTTGTGGATTATTAATCCCAGATTCGTCAAAATATTTGTATAAGAACAAAGTTGATTTTGACATGCTGTCCAATATATGACGCTATTAGCTCAAGTACCACTTGACACTGTGGTGACTGCTACACATAGCGCAAACATAGACATACTACTGGGCCATCTACCGAAGGCCACCGAACTACGGAGTATCAAATCCTGTAGCGTGGATATTCTCGTGCCAATAATATATATACGAGTACAACTTTCTAACGTCAACCATCTCGCCGCCTGGGGGGCGGTTGACGTTGACGTTGATCGGAGGATCCTTCCTTCATGTTGGAGGGACTTGACATTCATTCCTCCACAACATAGTAACTAATAAAATTGGCATAGCTTAGTCAATGTTAACTGCACAGTTGGCCTACTGGTTTAAACGGTTGCCACGCCACTCTCTTCTACGCTGAATGTTGTGGGTTCAAACCAGACACGATACAACACTTTGTGTAATCCACAAATTATTATTCTGAGTCTGGGTGTCCTTTGTGTCCGTTTCTTGTTTATTTGTAAAGTCCCCCCGCAACACAGGATTTATTCCAAGCATGCGCGTTGTAAAAAACAAGAAATTAATATAAATTATTCCACATTTTCTTTAAAGCTTGTCTAACTTTACTACAATCTTTTAAATAAACATTTTACGAATAATAATAATAATAATATAATTAACATTTTTAGAGCACGTATATATATGGTGATACAAAAGGGTAGTAATAGGTGCAAATTTTAAGAGGTCGTTATTAGGTGCGTTTACGTTAATAAATTAGCAGTTTTTTAAATTTTCATCGGTAATATGAGTTTGGTAGTATAATGGATAGACTAAAACAGATAAAAATTATTTAATACTTTTCTTGCCTTTGCACCGAACACAAAGGAATATTAACGAATTAAACACATTGTTTTATAAAACATACAACTTGGTGAACTGATAGACAAGAACATTTTATACATTAAAATTATATCATTTCCCTCGTACGGGTGTAAGATATTACGAGTATGTCAAGAGAGTTGCTTCAGGAATGTTTCTGGTAATATTTTTGATATAAGTGTTCGTACTGTAAACGAGTGACAGTACAATTTGTCTTGGGCGTTTAGTAGTGAAATTTAAATGCCTAAAAGCGTTTGTGCACTTTTGTTATTGCACACAGAGCAAAATTTTTGTATGCGCAGATTGTTTGATGTCAGATGCATATTAGAACAAATGATGAACGTGTTAATGAGCGGCTGGTCTGCTGTCTCTGCCGTTATCGTACTCTTTCTGGGGCTATGTGTTGTTCAGGACATGTTCTTGAGCTCGAGGATAAAAATAACCCTTTTTGGTATAGTAACTACTTATATAGTAGCTAATTATATATCACGGTATTGACAAGATTAAATAAAAAGAATATGACCTATTTGATTCTAGCTACATGACTTAATTTTGATAATTAAATATAAAAGAGGTGGTAAAGACGTCAACGGTGCCTTGAAAAACTAGTTATAGATATAACTAATCCATACTTTTTTTTGTTGATGGGTCAGCAAATACCTTCAGACCTTCTGCTCCTTGGGGTACAGGAGTCAGGAGTATGTGGTGTTACCACTAAAAACCGTCTCGATTGCCGGCTTCTGGCACCCTATTCTGGAAAGGACCGGCATTATAAGATTTCAGGTCCTCTCTGAATCGACGTCATACTTTAATATCCCTATCCTGGAGGAAAAGTAGTTCTTCCCATCAAAAATGATTGATAGTTACTCGAAGTTTAACAAAAACCAATTTTTTTTTTTTTAAATGACAACCCCCGCACTATGAATAAATCCTGTGTCGCGGGGGACTTTACAAACATACAAGAAACGGACACAAAGAACACCCAGACTCAGAACAACCATTTATGGATCACACAAAGTGTTGTCCCATGTGGGATTTGAACCCACAACACTCAACGCAGTAGAGAGCGGCGTGGCGACCGCTTAAACCACTAGGCCAATCGTGCAGGTGCAGGTGTATTTAATAGTATACATAAGAGTATTTTCTATGTCAATTTTGAAGGAACTGTCAAGCGTACTCAACATTTTCTTCTAAATTTTAACAATGTAAACAATAGTTACTTTGTTTCAATACAGTAAAATTCAGCCTATAATGTATTGGCATTTTTAATAGTCCCTTGCTGGAAGTAGACATTTCCTTAGTAAAAAGTGATAAAATAATGGTAAGTAATAATACTCTTGTGGAGCGTATACTTCTCTTAAATTATTTTTCCTTTAAATTGTAAAAGATAAAAGCAGAATTTAATTACGACTTCTTTATAGTAAACTTTCGAGGCTTTGTTAATATTTGATATGAAACATTACCTCTATTGCAGGCACCTCTCCCACCACCCACATGGACTGTAACATATGATGCTGTTGACAGAAATATCATATGTCCCCAATTTGTATGGAAATCAGTGATGCCTGGAAACTATACAATGCAAGAAGATTGTCTTGTCGTAAATATATACGTACCTGACACCAAGAGAAACAATCTTTCCGTCCTAGTAAATGTTCACGGGGGTGCATTCCAAATAGGCTATGGTGGTTGGATTCAAGCAAAAGATCTCTTGAAGAATAAAGATCTCATTGTAGTTACATTTAATTATCGTCTAGCCATCCATGGCTTTCTTTGCCTTGGTACTGAAGATATTCCTGGTAATGCTGGCATGAAGGATCAAGTAGCACTGCTCAAATGGGTAAAACGAAATATCCCTGCTTTCGGAGGTAATCCTAACGATGTTACTATCGGCGGAGCCAGTGCAGGATCGATGTCAGTTGACCTTCTAGCCATCTCTAAATCTGTTGAGGGATTGTTCCATAAAGTTATACCAGAAAGTGGGTCAAATTTATCAACATTCTCTTCTCAGACTAATCCCGTACAAAATGCCAAGACCCATGCGAAAACTTTAAATTTTACTAATGTAGATGATATTTATCAACTGGAAGAATTTTACAAGACATTGTCGTATGATACTTTGATAGGAGAGGGTTTTAACTTAGATTCCCCTTATTTCTTTACACCGTGTGTAGAGCGAGAAACGGGTGACGGTGCTTTTCTGACAGAATCTCCCTTTAGTATCCTCAAAAGCGGTAATTTCAAAAAAGTACCAATGCTTTATGGATTTAGTGACATGGAAGGTTTGCTTCGTATCCAAGATTTCGAATTAGTTAAAATAAAAATGAATCAAAATTTTGCGGATTACTTGCCGGCCGATTTAAAGTTTAAAACTGAAGAGGAAAAAGACAAAGTAGCTAAAGAAGTCAAAGAATTTTACTTCGGTGACAAGCCTGTAGACAACGACAGTGTATTAAGCTATGTGAATTTCTTCTCAGACATTATCTTTGTACACTCCAGTCTTTGGTCGGTAAAGTTATATGTAAAAAACGGTCATGATCAAATTTATTTATACGAATATTCATTTACTGATGAAGATACTCCCCCTGTAATACATACCAATGTACGTGGTGCTACGCATTGTGCTCAAACTTTTGCCATATATATATCACAAGAAGATGGTATCACAGATGAATATCGAAAAATAAAGGAAGTAATGAGACAAATGTGGCATAGCTTTATCAAAACAGGGTGAGTCAGCCTAAAACTTTAACTATTCTTAGACTTAAACTTCCTTTCTACGGGTAGGCCTTTGCCTAGCAATGGATAGTCCATGGACTGAGCTGTGGACGATGATAATGATGATGAATATATTGTTGTATAAAAGAGATTTAATGATATCAATGACATACTTGCTGCATAAAGACGGGCTAACGAATGACATGTGATCGGCGGCAACACATCGAGATATGATGCATTATGGATTAATTTCTAAGTAATATATTTTTATTGGTTTTCTTTTACAGTAAGCCCGTACCAGAAGGATCATCCTTACCTTCATGGCCACCTGTAGGAGCAGATACATCGCCTTACATGTCTCTAGGGCGGACGGTTGAGCTTCGTAGTAGTCCTATGACGGAAGACAGGACACGTTTCTGGGAGAACATTTACAAGAACTACTATCAAGAACCCATGTCGCCATCAAAGCCATACTTAAGATCACACATAGATCTATAAATTTATTTGAATTAATCTGTAGTGACTTCAAAGGATTTTTTTTTCATTTTATTTAGGATACTAATAATCACATACGGTACATAAAATATGAAGAAAATCCAAGAATCTTTAACATAGCAACATAATTAAAATAAACATTTATTCGTTTAGATGGTTTTTTAAGCGCGAAAAATGGATTTTTTTGTTATTTTATTTTACAAGTAACTGAAGTATTGGTAAATTTATCAAGGTATCTAAATTCATCATTAGATACGTCAGTATTTCGTCGGAATAATTTGTTTTTACTGGTATAAGTTGCTTAATGAAAAAAAAAGGTTCTCAAAATAAATTTATTAAGCGACAACCAGGTCTAAGCACTCTATTTTCCAGAATAGTATGGGCTTCTATGTAATTGTTTAGCAATTTGAAAAGAAAAATTTAGTCAAATACAGTTGAATGTTACCCATGGGTTGTCAATAAGTGGTTTGTAAACAACGGCTAAACGAATTTCTACATGAAAAATATTGTACTAGTAACTACTAGCCTCATTAAATGATTTAGCTAACTTTTGCTATATTTTCTCATTTATATGACAATGTGAATTCAGTACCAATCAAAATATAAATTTCTGAATAATACAACCGAAATCAGGCAGTGACTGAATAAAGTTTTGGAAATTGTTGTGTAAATCCAATAATCCTAGTGGACGAAAAGCTGCAAGCTGGAATCTATGGCTATACTTAAGTCGTGTACAAATGTAACCCTTCTTAGAATAGTATTATGTGTTGGGAATCATAGTTGTGAGTGTTATATATTATTTACGAGTAAGTATACGATGTTATAAATTTCATTAAATGTATTAATATTTAAATACATTTAATGAAATGAGTAATACTCACCAAATCGTTTCAAATTAGATTGCAATTGTACGCAACAGTGGTCAATCGTGATATTAGCAAGGAATCTCTGAAAGGATTGCCAGGAATTTTGATACATACTTCTACAGGCACGGCTTCAGATCAATTCCTAACATGAATATTTATCTATTAGAGTAGATCGTTCCCTATACCTATAGTTGATAGCTTCTCTATAAGTAAATCATGATTTATTTACCGAAAGCTTCAGAAAAGACACATGTACCTTAATATCTTCTAAATAGTCAGTGAAAGTTAGTATATTGGATTCAATAGAGAACTCTGAAGAAAACAGTCAAATTAGCGGACGTTGAGAAAAAACGACAAAAGCTTTTCGCTGAGCTCGACCGAGTCCTTGGCCGCATTACTCAATGGGGTTATGAGAATCTGATCGAGTTCAATGTCAAGAAAACACAAGAGTGCGCGCTCACTGCCAAAAAGTCTCCATTCCTTCCCCTCCCCACTTTTCAGAACACTCACCTGCCACTGCGGGACAATCTCAGTATCCTGGGTATGAATAATGGCCGGGACCTCAATCCGCGAGAATATATTGAAAGCATTACTAAGGCGGCCTCACGAAAGCTGGGTATACTGAACAGAGCGAGACGGTTCTTTATACCTGAGCATCTGTGTCTTCTTTGTAAAACCCAGGTACGCTCCTACGTAGAGTACTGTTTTCATCTTTACGATGGATCCGTACAGTATTTGCTGGACGCATTGGATCGGTTACAGCGGCGAGCAGTCCGGATTATCAATAACCCGAAAGTTACTGAATCCCTTGAGTCTCTGCAGTTGCGAAGAAATGTCGCCTCTATGACAATCCTCTATCGCCTTTATCATGGAGAGTGTTCTGACGAACTCTTCCAACTGATCTCATCCTATCCATTCCTCTCTACAGGACAACTCGTGCTGGCCTTGGAAGTTACCGTTTCAGAATGGTAGACATACGCTCCAGATCTAAACGGTTCAGCTCTTCTTTCCTGTACAAATCAGTTAAAGCCTGGAATTCATTACTAGCGCACGTGTTTCCCTCCCACTATGATCCCGGGTCCTTTAAGTGGGCGTGAAAAAGCATCTCATTTGGCCGCCATAGCGTAGGTCGCAATATTACACTGTCGTCATTCACAGTAATATGGAGACCACCGCTCTTGGATTCTATTCATGTTTTCCATCAGGCAGAATAGAGTCACTTTGGTAGGTTGTAAATAAAAAAAAATGTTAGAAATTAAATGTAATTTTTTAATGCGTCCACTAATCTGTAGGTTAAAATTTCTTCAAAAATTTTAGCAAATCAGTTAATTTTCGATATAGGATTCACATATCTTTTCATTTTTCTATACAGGGCTCATTTGAGCTGTTTTTTCTTTCCATATCGATAGAGATATACCCGCTTCGCAGTCCTTGGTAAATAGAAAAAATGAAGGCAACGTCAATTGATCAAAGCAGTTACGACTGAATACGGGATGTACACCATCATAACCGACTGCTTTAAATATTTCAATGCTTGTGATGCTTATACAGTTAAGGTCAACAGGAAAATTTAAGGAACAATTGAGATACGAACGAATAGAATGTGTTTCATGTTCTATTTGTTATGAACGAAAACATTATTAAAGTATTCATTAAATAAGTTGCTAGTGTTAACTCCACCGTTAGAAAACCGTCTATTAAACATCATCATTTGAGAGATATGATCTGATTGTATTTTTGATATAACATAACAATCAGGTTAGTACCTTAAAAGTTCTGTGTCTTTCTGCGAGCAGATTATGCTTGCAAAAGAGATGGCGGAGCGGGACCGGGAGAGGTTCCGAACTCTTCTGTTCCGCTAGGCTCGGGAACGGTCCAGGTACCGCAGAAGACTCACGCGCCGGAGGTCATTAAACGATCTCCGTCCTTCATAAGCGCAGGCCTGACGGTGGCAGGTGAGGCCACCTGTCACCCTAGCAGAAGCAGATCGGGGTGGTGATGCGAGCGTTATGGACCGCGCTTGTATTTTTGGGGGCAGGAAGAAAAGGGAATATGGGGGTTTCCACACGGGGGGCCATCTACAAGCCGTGCGTCAAGTGAGCTTGATATCTTATTTTTTTTTTTTTTTTGAATGATTTTTAGCTGTTGGCCTCAGATGGCCTCTACAACTTTACCCGGTTTAGTTACGGTGAGCGCTGAGGGCTCTCAACCGGCCATTTATTAAGCAACATTGCCCAAGGGCACCCCCTGCGGGGTACGAACCTCGGCTTGGGGTGTTGCTGAAACACTGGGGCGGCCTACTCCCATGTTTTGTTGACGGTTTACGCGGCGCGTGTTCCGCCCCCGCCGGCGGGGACGAAAACGCGGACGGTTCGTAATTAGTGTGTCCGCTCTGCGTTGAGCGCGTGTAATGTCGTCGTCTAACTCCCCTAACGCGTGTTTGGGTCGACGTATTTTTGAGATTTTACTCGGTATGTAGTTTACGGCCGCAACCACTAGAGGGTTGGGGTGAGTCGGAGCAGAGTCAAAGTAGCTAAGGGAGCACTGTTTTATGAATTGCTTGATGGTCGGCAATCTGAGGTCGATGTGAAGATCGACGTTGCGTACATACCACGGTGCTCCCGTAGCTTTGCGCATGAAATTATTTTGTAGTGTTTGAAGCCTATGGATCCTGTGTGGCCTAACGTGTGCGAATACTACGCTACCGTACGTCATTATAGGACGTATGCATGCCGTGTATAATCGGATTTTGTATTTTAAATTTAATTTTGAACGCGCGTTAATTAAACAGTGTAGACGTCCTAGCACGAAGACAGCCCGGTTGCGGACTGCCTTGATGTGGGGGCCGAAGGATAGACGGTCGTCAAGGGTTATGCCTAGGTATTTGGCCTGCCTAGTCCAAGGGATAGACTTGCCGAACATCCTAATCTGAGGGGTCTTCTCCAAAGGATACAAGCTTAGCTGTCTTCTGTGAAACAGCACCGCCTGGCTTTTCTCGGGGTTGACCTCTATCCTCCATTTCCGGAACCAAACGCCCAGTGCGTTGGCTGCGGTCTGGAGTTTTTTGGCTACTGTCGAGGGGTTCACCCCCGAGCAGTAGATAGCCGTGTCGTCTGCGAATAGTGCCGCCTGCACATGCCGATGCTTCGGAATGTCGCTAGTATACAGCGTGAAGAGTAGGGGGGAGAGCACGGACCCTTGTGGGACACCGGCACGTATGGGGTGAGTGGAGGACAGTGACCCTTCTACTCGGTAGCGGAAGCTTCGATTCGACAAGTAGTCTCGTATGATGAGCACGAGTCCGTGTGGCACTCCCATGGTGGACAGCTTAAATAATAAGCCGTTGTGCCACACTTTGTCGAAAGCTTTCGCTACGTCGAAGAAGAGGATTCCTGTAAACAGGTTGCGTTGAAGCCGATCGCTGGTGTATTCAACGATGCGGTGGACTTGGTGGACGCACGAGTGTTCGGTTCGGAAACCGAATTGCTCGTGGGGGACGAGAAGATTAGCATCGGCATACGCTTTCAGCCTATTGTAGATTAGACGCTCGTATAGCTTGCCTTGCTTGCTTGATCGGTCTATAACTGGTCGGTTCGGACTTTGGTTTGCCAGGTTTGGGTATCCCAATAACAACAGCTTCTTTCCATTGTTGTGGAAAGATGTTGTTTTTGAGTGCTGCGTTGAAGATGAACGTCAGCAGGACCAGTAGCCTCTCCGGAAAGAGTTTTATAACCCTGTTTGTGATACCGTCCGAACCGGGCGCCTTGCGAGCGTGTAGGCCCTTGACGATCGTTTCGACTTCTTCGGGGGTGACCGTGTCTAGGTCTTGTTCGTCTGTCGTCTCCGTCGGCGTTAATGTTGATGTAGGAAGTGAGGTTATTAGGCGCTCTACTTCCGAATCAACTTCGGCTATTTGGTTCGAGTCGCAGTGTATTACGCTGGGCGTGCACTGATTCTCTAGACTCTCGGCCAGGCACTCTGCCTTTTCGATATCGTCGAATGCCGGTGGAAGGTTAGGTCTGCTTAGAGGAGGCATACAGGTGACGGTGTCTCTCTTAAGCGAGCGGGATAGTTGCCAGAAGGCAAGGTGGGTAGGTTCGAGGTCTTGTAGTGTCCTATCCCACCTGTCTTGGCGCATTTGATCGATGCGCGACTTGACCGCTCTTTCTAAGCGTCGTAACCTGATCCTGTTGGCTTCGCATGGGTATCTGTCGTAGGCTCGTACGGCGGCGTTCTTTCGCCTCAGCAGCTCACGTACGTCATCGGGTAGGTCCCAGCGGCGATCGTTCGTCGCCGGTGCCTCCCGAGTGCATTCGTTAATTAACGATTGCACGTGTGCTGTGAGGGAGTCGATCGCCATCGTGGTGTCCTCTTGGCTAGTTATGTGGTCGGGTATCCTATCTAGATGCACGGACGAGGTTGCCTCGAGTTTTGTCCCGAGGCGCCTCCAGTCCGTGATTCGTCTAGTGGGGGTACGATGACCTGTGTCGATGGGACCCAGTCTGGGTGCGAACTCCATGACCACAGGTCTGTGGTCAGAAGTTAACTCGTGTAGCACCTCTACTGAACACAAACGTAGGTTTATGTTCTATAGGAGCGCCACGTCCAGAATGTCGGGTCGGTGAGACACGTTGTGCGGATAGTGGGTCGGTTCAAGCGGGGCGATGATGTCGAACGCTAGTCTATTCGAGAGCGACTCCAGGGCTCTGCCTTTGGCGTTGGACTGGTGACAGTTCCAAAGGGTGTTTTTGGCGTTTAGGTCGCCGCCGATTATCACGGCGTCGCTCAGTTCTAGCAGCGCTCGGAGGTCGCTCTCGAGTAGTTGCCGATTGGGTGACAGATAGGCTGAAACTAGCTTGATCGATTGGTGTCCGGTCATGCCTATTCGACAGACCGAAGCCTCGATGCTAGTCAGCGCAGGCGGATCCATAGGTACGCAGTGAAGGGACCTTTTGTAATATATGAGAGTTCCCCCTAGCGCAGAGTCAATCCTATCGTTACGGACCACAGAGTAGTTCGCAACGTTTGGGTTTCTCTGCGAGGGTTTCAAAAAGGTCTCTTGCACTAGTAGTATGTCGAGTTGGTGTGCCCTAAGAAAAACGCCAACTTCATCTCGTTGCCTACCGATGCCGTTGGCGTTGATGTACCCTAGCTTGAGTGATCCGGGTTTGACTCTGCGTGTTGGTGTGCAATCCATTATGGGTTGCATTTAAACGCGCCTAGCTTCTCGAGTACGCTCGAGTACCTAACACTGACGCTGAGGAGGGCCAACGGATTGCCCTCGTTCTGACGAATAAGACTAGCGAGATGACGTAGCTCGCTAAAATCAATCGCACTCGCGAACCTTGCCACTAGGGATAGGTCCGGGTCGATTGTTTGCGGTAGTTGGTTGTTGAGAGGGCTCCTGTAGTCGACGACGAGCGGCTTGGGCCCTCCCTGGAGAGGCTTTGTGGGCCGCTCGACAGGGGCTGCCTTTGCGGGTACTGGGGTAGGTATGGGGGCCTGCATCGTCTTCCGCGCGGGCAGAGGTGGGAAGGTCTCCCC
This sequence comes from Hypercompe scribonia, assembly GCA_949316085.1. Taxonomy (NCBI): domain Eukaryota; kingdom Metazoa; phylum Arthropoda; class Insecta; order Lepidoptera; family Erebidae; genus Hypercompe; species Hypercompe scribonia. The sequence continues at coordinate 9,674,231 of OX438969.1, read as the reverse complement.
GGTCTTCCTGGGAGTGGCCCAGGCGTTCGTCTTCGGCAGAGGAGCAGCTGTAAAGCTCCCCCCAGTCCCTGCAGCAGCAGCAGCAGCAGCAGGGACGACTGGGCGGGGACGCTGAGGTCCTTTCGCCTTGGGGGTTTTAGGCGCCCTCGGGCAACCTCTGTAGTTGGCGGGGTGGCCTGTTTCGCCACACAGTACGCACGCGACTGGCTCAGTGCATTTGGCCCTGTCTTTGGGCCTTTTGCACGCCTCCGTCGCGTGGTCTTCCAGGCACTTGACGCACCTGGGGCGCGCGAAACAGTTACGCGCCGAGTGCCCGTAGAGCTGACAGCGGTGACACTGTGAGATGCCACTTCTTCGATGAGGTGGCTCAACGGTTATGCCCGACAGCCCACAGACGGGCGACATCTTGAAGATGTCCTTGCCGGCGGGGCTGTCGTCAAGGGTGACCAGGACCATGTCGTAGACGACATTGGTGCGGCCTTTCACCATCCGATGTACCTCATGCACCGGGTAGTTTTTTGACAGGGATTCCTTGATCTCCTCGGGGGAGATCTCCCTGGGCACGTTGCGGACAACCACACGGAGCTTCTTGTCCTCCGGCAGAGTGTACGTGTGGTATGACACGTTTCTCTCCCGAAGGAGCTTCGAGAGCGCCCTGTGGTCGCTCGCGGTGGCTAGGGCGATTTTAATGCCCTGTTGGGTGATTACCGCTGTAATAGGTTATGACTTAAATCTTATCTCCTTAATAAATAAAATCAGTATGATTACAAAAATATTCATTTAAAATAACAAATTCTGCAGAAATAAATATAGTCCCAGGTGTAATACAAAATTGAAATCCTAAACTTGTCGAAACAAATGTAAACACTCGCGAAAAAATATTTTTCTTAGGTACTTTTAAATGTTGCCAAAAGCCTCTATAATATTAGCATTACCTTACATGTAATTTTTTAGGAGCGAATTAAGGCCAACAATCACTCATAAATAGAGTCTAAAATGAATATAATAATTTTAATGCAGACTCGTGATCCAGACAATGACGCCTTTGGCCAGTCATTTAATATGTTTAAAACTAAAATCACTAATGTATTCCATATCCAGACAAATATGTAGACTATGTATTAATTAATAGTAATTAATATAGTTCATTATTACTAAATAGTTCGGTATTCTTAGATTACAGTAAATGCTATGGACACTATAATTGTCACCCAGATCAGATACATGTCTACATGTTATTAAAATTACGAGTACTTACAAGTATAATATGTATGTTGCGATAGTATTATACATAACTTTATAACGGTAATTGGCTTTATGAGGACTATGAGGCTAGTCTCTTTTGTGGAAAACGTTTTGTGGTCCAAAAGGCGACCGTATCGTTTTCATTTAGTATGATATGTTTGTTTTTTCTTGCCGCATAAGGAGAATTATAGACCAAGGTGGAGAGCAATGTGTATTTTGTGCTTGTGATAAATAAATAAATATTTATCTGATCATCTAGTTTCTAATCATCCAGTGCACGTGTTTCTCTCCCGTTACAATCCCGGGTCCTTTAAGCAGGGCGTTAAAAAGCATCTCACTAGGCCGCCATAGCGTGGGTCGCCATACTGCACTGTCTTCATTCGCAGTGAGTACGGCGACCGCCGCTCTTGGATTCTATTCATGCTTTCCATCAGACAGAATAAAGTCACTTTAGTAGGCTTCTATAAAAAAAAACTAAGCAGAGCTTGTACTATGATAACTAAACTGACAGATAGAATACTTAAGAGTACATTCTTTTTTTTGTAAATACATATATATTATATATAGAAAACACCTAGACTTCGAAATAAATATTTGCAGATCATACAAACATTCAGTCCGACCCGGGAGTCGATCCCGAGACTTCAAGCACAGCAGTCCCATTTACTACCGCTGCGCCACCGAGGCAGTGAATGTGATGACTTTGCGCTTATAAACATAGGTACTATTAATGACTTATTTTTAAATACAAATAAAAAACTTAGCAGTTGTCCACTCAATATTCAATTAAATATTTTTACATCAAAATAGTTACTATACTGCAAAGCAACAACATTTTTAACAAAACAAGTGTTAAAAATAATTCGAAAATATGCATCAATACTACATTACCTTATTCTTTTACGAAAATGTATTATTTTCATATTAAATGTACATCAAATTGACAAGACCAGTCCTTAAATACGAAGGAAATTAAAATCAAAATTTATAAACTATAATCACGGTATTTTAAAGGACTTAAAATACTTTAATTTGAAATGACTTGCATTTCAATGGTAGTCAGTTACCACTTAAAAAGTACAGGACAATATCTATTGACTTTCACACACATTTTATTTGATGGTTTTTCTTTTATAGTTCTGTACGTGTTTCGCTTAATAAATATGGAGGCGAAATAGGTTCTCTATAATATTTTTGATAGATTTTTTGCCAGAAGTTGAAACGTTCCGGTTCCATGGCATTTCTTAGTTCCAGTTTCTGGCCCAAAGACATGTATGGCGAATTGTCTACACTTACAGCCGGCCACGCAGGAAGTGACGATCCCTCCGGCACAGGTTTCCTGAAAAAAAAATACTACATTTGCATCCATTTGAGTAGAGAAGTTTCTACATAGAAACTTACAAAAACAAATAAAGGAATCATAGTTAGGCGTTGGTTACAACGTAGGCATAGGTGCCAAAAATTACTGAACCACTTTCGAGCCGGTCTTCTCTAATAAATACATACCAAATTGGAACATTTCAAGAAAATGGTTAATAAAATATTAGCTTTTCAATAAATATAGTTTAGAAAAACTAAAAAAAACACTTTTCAATATTAAGTCGACCTATAAAGTCAAAAGCAATTCTTAATATAGAAATAAAATAATGAAAAAACATTTTTTGTGTTATTGTAAAAGAAACGACGATTAGTACGGTACGTTCGAAAATGAGATGATTCTACTGATGAATAAAGTGTTACCTATTTTTTGGTATTGTGATTGGTTCTTGATAAAGTTTAAATTAAAATTTGGGCGTTCAAATTAGGTCAAATCGAGTTCAAAGAAGTTGGTATCAAAAATACAAAACCTACTTAAAGGCTAATTGATAAATGTGTAAAAAACACACTTACTAAAATCGCTTCCAAATAAACAAATCTTAAGATACAGTTAATAAAATCGTGTTTAGATTACATCGTATCACTGAATAATTCAAAATGCAGTGAGGGTAGGTCGCTCATTTTATATTTTTACACTATTAGTCTTCTTAATGACAGATTTGGTATCAAGAAACACAACTGGTTAACTTACCCTAGAATTATGAAATTGTGCCACATTTCTCGAACAATTTTTTTCATATTCTTGTACTCTTCGGATATATTATTTTCGTCAAAAATGGTCAAATTTTTACCGTCACCTACAGCTATCGATTGAGCAACATGCATGGCTCCTCGTTCATTGGTATGTGGAACTACAGGAGTATCCTCGTCCACAAAAGAATATTCGTATAAATAAACTTGGTCGTGACCAGCTTCTACATGCAACTTTGCAACCCACAACGCACCTTGTACAAAGAAAACATCTGAAAAGTAATCTACATAGCTTAGAATAGTGGCTTTGTCTACAGGCTTCTCACCAAAATAAAATTCTTTTATTTTTTGCGCAACTTTTTCTTTTTCTTCTTTACTTTTAAATTTCAAGTCCGCTGGTAGGAAATCCGAAAATTTCTCATTCATACGATCTTTCCATAGGTCGAATAAACCTATCCTCATCAGACCTTCCATGTTAGCAAAACCAAACAGAACTGGTACTTTCTGATAATTCCCGGTTTTAAGTATAGTTAAGGGTGATTTTGTAAGGAAAGCTCCATCCCAGTAATCGTTCTCCACACACGGTGAAAATGTAAAGGTAGAGTCGGTGTTTTGAAGAAATCCATCAGCTGTTAAGATATCGTATGGTAGTGTTTTGTAGAATTCTTCTAAAGCATATATGTTATCGGTGTCAGTAAAATTCAATTTTTTTGCATGATTTCTAGCTATAGTCAAAGGATCTGATTGAACTGTAAACGCAAGTAAGCTTGCTCCGCTTTCTGGTATTACTTTATGAAATAGACCTTCAGCAGCTTTTGAAAGCATTAAAAGATCTACTGCGGAGCCACCTGCACTGTACCCTGATATCGTAACGTCATGGGGATTGCCTCCGAAATTTCTAATGTTTTCTTGTACCCAGCGAAGCAATGCCACTTGATCTTTCATGCCAGCGTTACCAGGAACATCGGCAGTGCCAAGACAAAGAAAACCATGTATACCCAGTCGATAATTAAAGTTAACTACAATAAAGTCCTTGTACCTCATGAGATTTTTTAGTTTAAACATATCAGCATATCCCGCTACAAAACCTCCTCCGTGAACATGAACTACAACTGACAAGTTTTCTTTTTCTGTATCAGGTACATAAATGTTTGCTATTAGACAATTTTCTTCCATTATTGCATCCTTCATGTCTGCCCAGTTAACCTGAGGGCATACGATGCGCTTGTCGACAGCATCAAGAGGTTCCAACCATGTTGGTGGAGGAAGAGGTGCCTAGAAATACAACAGTTTATAGTAAGTTACAATTAAATTATGTATCATATCTTTAACTGTTATTATTATCAATTGGTATATTTACTTTCTTGTCAGCATTATATTTGAGTATGATAAATAAATGTTTTTTAGCTTGTAGATATTTTAAGAATATACTACATGACGTGCAAAATACCTATGAGTTCTTATTACGTTTGTGTTATACGTATTTTTAAAGTATTGACAAGATGTTAAAGACACATGTATGGCAACCTTAAAAATAAAATAAAAAATGAACCAAAAGACTAAAGTGTAGCATGTTTAATAAACTTCGTTACATACTTTTTATCCATTGTGATATTCAATATTGGTAAAAAAGATAAACTCATCGATTTTTTTTATCTGGTCATTACCTAAATGCTACATAATGTTCAGGGTCACTTCTTTTCAAAGTATTTAAATAGAAGCTTTTTGAGAACATTTTTTATTATTTTGCTAATTCAATAAGCAAATGCTTTACAGGTAAATGTTTAGGTAGCAGATACAGGAAACAAGGATCCTCATTTAGGTTATGTACTTTCCAGGTATGTAATTAATTTACTATAATGGATTTTTGATAATTCAGACTTTCGATTCTTCAATCTTTACTATAATTTGAAGTAACTATTGGGTCCCTAGAAATACTCTATAAATGAAAAATATTATTTAGACTAGACTAGACTTACTACTAAATTGAATATCCAGAACTTTACCACAAGTAAAGGATGACTGAAAAAATCAGGTACACATCTTCGAAATTTGAGTCAATACAAGGAGAATTCTTCAGTTTAAATAATATTCGAACTTTTTTACTACTCATTATTTCAAACGTTTTAGTTATTCGAAATATTTTATAAAACCCTTGATTTTCTATTTATCTAGACAAGTGCCGAATGTATATTATATAGTTACCTGTGTACAGTAATATTTTCTTACAACGTACGTAAGAAAAACCATTACATTGATCATACCTACTCTTAGATTTGAGTAACCTGACTTGACAAATAATTCTACTGTTATGAGGAAACAATTATCATAAATCATCACCATTATTTACTATTGTGCGCAATTTTATCTGCCCAATTTTTGTAATACATAATAACACCTTGACATGTCTAACGTAGAGCCATCTGATCGCGGCGAACCCTACAGTAGCTAGACGCAAATAAACGTACTTAAATATTTCTATATATAAATTAGACTAATACATGGAATTGAAGGAAAATCATCTGCTCATTATCACATGAGCAATAGCCTATACTAACACACTACTTGACATAGGCCTCTTCTTAGAAAGGAGGTTTTGGCCTACTGTACCATCCATTACCACACGGACTTCCAGCTGATCATCCTCATTACACAATACTGTTCGGAGCGGGCATCAAGCTCACGACATCGGGCTTAGCAATCAGAATCACTATACAGTAGAACAACAGGCCAGTCAAAACCAACAAAAGCAAATATATATTGTATCATATTTATCTGCGTAAGTGACAACCGGGACCCAAACCTCACGTTTTGCACACTTCCAAAGGGTATCGATAGATAACACAATTAGAAGTCTGAAAAACTTATATTTATTATATAATTGCAAGTCAGGTTGACTTGCGTTTATTAATCTTTCGATGTTCGGTTGGATATTAGATATATCCATTCTAATCAAACCCATCAGAGATTAATTTGTGTTGCTGTTATATTTTTATGTTTCCGTATCACGTATTACATTATAAACAGATTATCTGAATACAAGGTCAGCTGTAATACCTACATTGCTAGCATTACAAGAAACTATTATTTAAATGGAAGCAACAAAAAATTTAAAAGTAAAGCTTGTATCGTTTACTTCAGAAATAGGCAAATACATTAATGTCTAAAACTAAAGTTTAAAACACATAAAAAATAGACTAGTAATACAACATACAGGTGACTTCGGTTTTACAAGTAGCCATAATAGGAGGTCACGAACTGCGGTCTGAGCCCCATTAGGTTCCAGAGTATTCATTTTTCTTATCATAGTCACTGTGGGTGCGCCCGAGATAAATCATAAAATAATTTGCTAAAGCAATCTTTTATATGTGTTTTTCGATTCATTATTTAGTAAATACCGAACATCATTTTATAGTGGCTCTTTTAGATCCAACGTACGGTCCATATATAAACCAGACGAAATTAGGACTACGTTGATAGCAACTATCCCTGTTTAATTTTTATATATAATGTTAAGAAATTTTAGAAAATAACTTTTTTACCTTAAATTTATTTTTATCCGTCGGTGCTGTGGCATAAGGTATATTACGGAAGGTCCACAGTTCATGGCTGGCGTCCCAGTAACCCCGTATCGGTCCTTGTTTGATGTTAACCTCCTTCCATTGTCTGTTATCAAACTCACTGCTCACTGAAGAGATGAACAACAAAAATAAAGGCGTCCACAACCGCATGGCTGTAGGCAGGTACTGGTTCGCAATAATGATAAGGTTTATGTATAAAATGTTTGTCTTGACAGAGGCGGATAAAACGGTCTTATCTATTTATTTATTTTCGAATTCTAAATTTATATTTATATGAAACTTTATATTTAAATATAATGAAAATAAAATTCAAAGATATTATTAACGAATTTATACCTATTATTGTACTTAGACTACTCGTATATTAATCATTACTTTTGCTTTTCCGTGTCACACATTAATTATAAACGGTAATCGACAGTCCACTCCTTGACACGGGTCACGGGACACGGTTTAGCATGGGCTTTGTTTCAAATTTTTCTTCTCTTGTGACCCATGAAAAAGATTTTGTAATTTTTATATTTGATGGAGTACCTTGCTTAAGTAGTTGTTAAGTAAAAAATTCTTTCAAAGGTGTTAACGGATGTTGACTGTTATTTTGTATTGTGTTATTTTAGATTGACTAGACACCCGACCAAATAATGCAAACATACCAAACCCCCTCGGTTTTGGTACGTTATAGTTATATACCTATATATATGGTAGCCGAAAATCGTGGATTCGATGGCCTCCCAAGACAAATATTTGTATGATGAGTAGGATTATTTATTTTATGTCCGGGTGTAATTTATCATTAATCTACACTGACGGACTGATAAAGTGCAAGACGTCAAGACGTCTTTGAAGTAAACACTTTAACCAAATATTCATGATTCAAATTATAAAGTGTTATATTATTGTAAGAGGTCTTCAGCTAGTGAACTAGTGTTTATTTTACTTCGAATATTGTAAAGGATATTATTACTAACTAAACTGGAGATATGGATGTTTTACTGCAAAATCCGAGTATACGTCTATACTAGGTGAAAGATGCACATGTGTAAATTTTATTGTGTGGAATATGTGTTACTGACCCTATACACTTCAAAAATAGAATTCAATAAGTTTGTGTAAGACCAATATGTCGGGCAATTAGTAATTATAAAACTGTGTTGAGTGAATGAAATTATTATTATTTTAATGATCACTTATTTCACAACCATAAACTATTTGCACATAGAAGGAGACATAGAAATAATATGATAAGGTTTCGACATAACTGTAAATTTCTGCAAAAAAATAACCGCGGATAATAACAACTTTTTCATGTGATGAGTTGGAGTAATCAATATAATAATCTAATGTTATCCTATTTAGTCTGCAGAGAAATGGGTGTCATATTCTTCGAACACTAAGTGCGGATCCTCTGACCAGGTAAATTGATCATGCCTGGTGGGAAATTATAATCACGCGAGAATTTCTAAATTGCGATACAGAATTAGTCGTTACTCCGGAGTTCGATGTGTCTTCGATAGATGACGCTGTAGTTTATCTTTAGGTGCACTGTATGTGAAAGTCGTCACAAGTCTTCGTGAAAGTCTTTAAAACTTGGACTGAACTAAATATGAACTTACAACCAACTTACAATAGGTGCTTGCTGTGTTTTGGTTATGAAATAGTGAATCATAAAACTTACATTTTTGATTAGGTATTATACAAACAGTGCCATGGTAAAGTACTACTTCTGTAGTGTAGGAAACGACCTCCAAATAGCATTATCTATTGATATAGATTACTAATAAAAATACTTTGTAAGTCACAAATAATATGGCGTGACCAAATACTAAAATTAATTACTACCATACGGTCTGGCCACGTAACTATTTTTTTATTCCAGAGCCTTCCAAAGTGACTACTCTACCTGAAATTACGTCTTCGCAGAAGGTTGCGACCGCTGTGAAACAGTTGTTGCTATCGACCTTGGAGTGTATGACGGCCGGTAGCGAGAGATCTCTTCTAATAACTACAGTGAGGGCTCCACGTGGCCTTGTCCGGGTGGAACAAACTGCCAGTGTGTGTTGAACTGAGTCCACACTGCAACCACAGTGCACAGTAGTGTCAAGCAGGACTCAATCCGGGACGACCAACGAGGCATCGTGGCTCAATGAGTGGCTTCGTACCACTTCGGTCAGGGGTTGAAAACCGCTATACGCCTGGAAGTCAGCTGTATGTCAATAAACTTCAGTAAGCACTTCCTCTGCCAAATCCGAGGGACTTGCAGTCAAGGCATGCATCACCTCCGTCAATACGGTGCGGCAACCGCGCATGGCTCTAACCACCAATGTACTCTGAGGACACCAAGGGCGAACCTTATTTTGTGCGGTCAGAGTCCCTACCTACACCGGTGCACCATGTCGCCTAAACAGAGAATTTATTCGTAGATGGTGCTTGCGAGTTGCAGGCGAGCGCTAAGAGAGGTGCAGATGCCTTAATAGCAGCAGCTCTCGTTCGCCCCTCATTCCTGGCGTAGCCTGGTACACAGTGTGGTTTTAGTCAATTCGATTCCGACACAGCGCCTCGCTACAAATCCCGGTGAGGTGACGGTACCTGGAGGTTTCCACAGGTTTAAAAAAATTGAGAAAACGAATTTGTAAGGTGTCACCCAATTGACTTAGACGTAAACCTGAACAACATTATTGCTAGATACGGGTTTAATAATATTATGTATCATATTAAGTAATTTTGAGTAAGATAATGTGCGTTGAAAATGAATTCTCTTAAATAACGTATTAAAAACAGTGAGTGTAAGTGCTAATATGACATTTGTAAATGTGTTGACGTAGTGTGTTTTTTGTTAGGTTTAAGATGTATGAAAGTAGTTTGGTGTGTGGGTATGTTTTAAAGTTTACTTCTTTAATAACAAATATAAAAGGCATACAAATTACTATACAATTTAGGATGGTAAACAATACAAAGCTGAAAACAAAAATTTAAACAACATAAAAGAGATTTGCCCAATATACTTACAAAGCTACAACAAAATGACGAACAAAAGTCTGCTAAAATTTTAGGAAGATAAATAAAATGGTGGATGTATGATATATAGTGGTTTATGATCTATGGTCATTAACGCGCTTTTTAGCTAGGTATGTATCTATGTATCTATATGAACCTACGTAACGGACTATTTGAAAGTAATTTTCACCCCTTTCAAAACGACGGGTCTATTCGAAACTTTGCATTCTTATCAAAAACCGATGATAATGCAATAATTTCTATAGTTTATTCCGTTACCATTGTGAGGATCTTCAGGATTAATGACTTTTAACATGATATTATTAGCTTCGTATAACACACATATCGGTGTGTAACGGAATCTTTGTCGATACAATTCCCTGCGATTTATAGCTAAGATACCATTGAAAGACGAATGTTGCCATTATCCTAAGTTGGATGTTAACTTTCCACAAAATGCAAGGTTGCACATTTGATCTTTTAGACTTTTATCCGGGTCTCTGTTGTTTGCCGTTGAACAAGTTTTTATAGCGCTTAGTTGCGGAAGGTCTCTGGACGCTATTAGAATAGAAGAACTTGATTACTTGAGATTGACAGAGAAAGTCCCATGTAACGGTGATGCATTAGACAAAATGGTTAGATTAAATAATAATTTCTAAAACAACTTGGTAGTTTTCATACATGACAACACTATAAAATTGATTCTTTGTAGGTTACTAGCAAAGAAACAAAGATAAATGAGAATTCAAATAAAAAATTAAACTATGAAACACAATTTTATATTACAGAATATGAAAATAAAACGTTAAAAAATTGTTTCAATATTTTTTTATTAATAATAGTGTGATTAGTAAAAAATAAATGTTGTTGTACGTTTTTTTACAATATTATTTATTTTTGGGTTATTTTTTAAGATATTTACAAACTGAATACTTCAAACAATAATATATTTATAAAAATTGGTTTCCTTTTTTAATTTATTTATTTTCACAAATACAACTGTCATTACAGGTGTAGAGCAATGCGATAGTGTTATAGAATCTACTTATTGACACCTAGTACCCCTCGATTTTTTACATTAAATTTTTGTTGTGCTAAGCAATCCCGCTAAGCAAATAAGCTATTTATAATTTTTTTTTTAAAACTTATTTTTTTTCCTTTTAATTTGACATCCTATAAAAGTTAGCTATTTCAGTTTTTATTTTTTCTGGTGCAAAAACTGTTTGTGATTACTTGTGTCCTAAATGAAAAAAAATAATAAACAAAATACTTCAAACTCAATGTGGATTATTTGTGTCTACATCAACCTGAGCGATATATTTTTCAAATAAAATTATAGATCTGTATGTGATTTTAAATGTTGCTTTTGTGGTGACATAGGTTCTTGATAGTACTTCTGGTATATGTTCTCCCAGAAGCGTGTCCTGTCTACCGCCATAGGACTACCACGGAGCTCAACCGACTCCCCCAGAGACATGTAAGGTGATGTATCTGCTCCTACAGGTGGCCATGAAGGTAGGGATGATCCTTCCGCTACGGGTTTACTGTAAAAAGAAATCATTAAAAAATACATTAATAATTAATCTACGATTTAACCATATTTCATTTTCCAGGTCTTATACGGCAAGTGTGTGACCATTATAATTAAATACTTTAAATATTTGTTTCAAATTAAAATCTATTTTATCAAATTATAGATCAAAGAATTTAAATTATAATTGAAGTTTTGGTGGCGAGTTAAATAAATGACATCCCAATCTATAAAACAATATTTTAACAATAAACCTATAAAACAACTAACTTAAAACTACGATATAATTAATTGTGTTTAAGATAATAATAGTCTAATTATATTTGACTCACCCTGTTTTAACAAAGTTATGCCACACTTCACGCATTATTTTTTTCATATTTCGAAATTCTTCTGAGATTTTATCTTCCTGTGAATATGACATGCCTATGCCATCGAGTACAGCCATTGTTTGAGCACAGTGTGTAGCACCACGGACATTTGTATGTATCACAGGTGGAGTATCTTCATCAGTAAACGAATATTCATAGAAATAAATCTGATCATGACCACTTTTCACATATAATTTCACCGCCCAAAGAGTGGATTGAACAAAAATAATATCTGAGAAGAAATCCACATAACTTAATACATTATCTTTATCTACAGGCTTATCACCGAAGTAAAATTCTTTGACTTCTTTAGCAATTTTTTCTTTTTCCTCTTCATTTTTGAACTTTAAGTCAGATGGCAGGAAGTCAGAAAATTTCTGATTCATTCTGACTTTAGATATTTCGAAATCTGGAATACGAAGCAAACCTTCCATGTTACTAAAACCATGAAGCATTGGTACTTTTTTAAAATTACCAGTTTTCAAGATACTAAAGGGAGATTCTGTCAGGAAAGCACCACCACCTATTTCCTGCTCAACACACGGCGTAAAGAAATAAGGAGCAGCCAAGTTAAGGCTTTCTGCTATTAATCTGTCATTGGACAATGTTTTGTAAAATTCTTCCAGTTGGTGAATATCATCTACATTAGTGAAATTCAAAGTTTTGGCATGATCCTTCGCATATTGTAAAGGGTTAGACTGAGTTGCAAATGTCCCTAAATTTGATCCACTTTCTGGTATAACTTTATGAAATAATCCTTGAGCAGATTTAGATATTGTTAGGAGGTCGGCTGATATCGATCCTGCACTGTATCCAGCGATAGTGACATCATTAGGATTGCCTCCGAAAGCGGCGATGTTTTGTTGTACCCACTTGAGCAATGCTACTTGATCCTTCATGCCAGCATTGCCAGGAATATCTTCGGTACCAAGACAAAGAAAACCATGAACACCTAAACGATAGTTAAATGTAACTATTAGAAGATCTTTGTACTTCAAAAGATTTTTCGCTGTAAGCAAATCACCATAACCTATTTGGAATGCACCTCCGTGAACATACACCAGGACAGAAAGATTTTTTCTCCTGGTATCTGGGACATATACATTTGCTATAAGACAATCTTCTTGCATTGTTAAGTCCCCAGGCATTATTGCTTTTAACACAAATTGGGGACATATGATACCTCTGTCAACAGCATCATATGTTTCAGTCCATGTGGGTGGTGGAAGAGGTGCCTGCAAAGATGATAATATTGTATATTGAATATTCAAAAAGATTTGAAAACCTGAAGTAATGTAGCTTTGTAATAAAATGTTTCTTAAATTCTTTAAAATTTAAAAGAGTAACAAAATTCTGACAGGTGTATGGCCAAGTTGTTGAATTGGCGCCAAAACGGTTTTTTTTTAATTGGAAATATCCATATTATTATTCGAATGTCGTTTTAATTACAAATTATAGAAAACATAATTTGGATACTACTTTAAATGTATAAGTAAATGCATATTTACTAGTTTCTTTACCGTTTTTTCAGAAACATTTACAAAGTGTTTAAAATATAATACATATAATAAATATTTTGCTAGTTTTATCTTAAACTTCGAGTGGGTAAAACACTAGTCATAATTAAAATACAAAACGTAAAAATCCAGTCATGATGACTAGTATTTTATAATTCGTTATAAAAGCAAAGTCTAACTAACTAACCTTGACCACAAGTCAAGGTCAGAACTTTAATTACTCATATTTTTTTTTCTAAAATTTTCGCTATGTTATCCAATCTTTTCAGTTTATAAAGATATAGCGTATTGTGAAGAGGTATAATACGAGGCTAAAATACAAAACAAAAATAACATGTAATCTACATTTATATAACTAAACTGACAGGTTATTTGTCTGTGATGAATTTTCGACCTACTGAAACTCATTTTAATGAAACTTCACACACTGTGTAATTCCTTCCAAATTCGAAGATTGAAACACTTTTACCACGATTTACTAACATAATTATTGTTTATTCCAAATTATTTTCATGAGGGCCAAAAAGTAAAAGCTATCAATAACTCTAAAATTTTAAAGTAAATTTCAAAGTTCAATCCCTTGGGTTTTATATCTAAATCTAACGCTTTCGCCTTTATTTGTAAATAATCATTTTCTGAATTTAATTTTACTAAACTTGTGTTTGAATAATAATACAACATAAAATTTAAGTTTTTTAAATGCATAATCTCTAAATAATTAAAATAATCTATTATGAAAAATAACACTACATTATTGCAGTAGCCAACACGTTTGTAAAACCAAAAAACTGAGCCACTGCTTAAGTGAGATTGCCTCTCAAAATATTTATATATAACGCAATAATTTTCATATATGTACCTTAAATTTGTTCTTGCCCGTCGGAGCCGTGGCGTAAGGTATATTAAGAAAAGTCCACAGTTCACCACTTGAATCCAGATGACCACGTACAGGACCTTGTTCAATTTTCACCTCCAGCCATTCATCGTTACCGTGTTCTGTCGCGCCCACTACGGCGTACAAAAACAATAAGTACATCCACCGCGCCATAGCTGCAGCCGAATACTGAATCATATCAGTATGAAACGGTAATAAAACGAACGAGATAATGAAACGAGTTTGTGATAGTATTTGTGAATATGATTTTCGTTAATGCATCATTAAGTGTATCCTATCTTATCATAATCATATTATATTACGAGTTACCGATGACCAATGGCAATAAAGGGTTCTCGAAAGGCGAACTAGAAGGCGATATGTGAATAGGTAGTACGAATATAAGACTTCCCTTGTGAACCAGGCATTCGTTGGATGTGAGCAGCACAAGACCGGTTGTTGTAACAAAACACGGAGGAGGCTGCTCCTCCTCCTCCTCGCGGCTGGCCATTGTAGCGGATGGAGGGGAAAACCCGTCCCATCCACCCGCGGCCACACTCAAGGCGGCATGAGGCGCTGGTATGCGCGCCTCGCTGCCCGGCTCGCCGGTGGGGAATTGAGTCCGAGTGGATATCGTCCTCCCAGGCCTTCTCCGCCGCCTCCTTCCGCGAAATTACGTCTTCACAGAAGGTTGCGGCCGCGGTAAAATATTTATCGCTACCGACCATGGAGCGTATGACGGCCGGTAGTGAGAGATCTCCTGCAATAACTGCAGTGAGGACCCCACGCTGCGCCGCTCAGGCGGAACAAACCGCTAGCGTGTGTTGAGCCGAGTCCTCAGTGCAGGCACAGTGGTGACAGGCGGGACTCAATTCCCTCCTGACGACCGAGTGCAGATACTTCCCGAAGCAACCGTGCCCGGAAAGGGCCTACGTCAGTCGGAAGGAAAAGGTCCCATGATGCCGCCCTGCCCACTCGGCGATGATCGGCTGGAAAGCCTCCACGAGGGCAAAGCCAGCACGGGGAGTCTCCAACCGGAACGACCAACGAGTCATCGTGGCTCGACGGCTCGGCTCACGCCACTCGCGTATCTCTTCGGGCGAGGGCCGTATGCCGCTACCCGCTCGGCAGTCAGCCGTCCGCCGATAAGCTTCCGCGAATACTTCCGCCTTCAAATCCCACGGTGGAGTTCCGGTCAAGGCGCACGCCGCCTCCGTCGATACGGTGTGGTAACCGCGTATGGCTCTAACCGCCAATATCCTCTGAGGGCGCCAGAGGCGAGCCCTATTCTGGGTGGACCATAAACATGCCATAAGCTGTTATTATAATGGTTTTAGTTTTAATTTAATTATTCGACAGAATCCCTATTAATATTGTAAATGCAGAAGTAACTCTGTCTGTCTGTTACGCTTTCACGCATAAACCACTGAACCGATTTTGATGTTATTTGGTATGAAGATAGAACTGGACTTGGGAAAGGACATAGGATACTTTCTATTGCTAAAATAATGGTAGAAGGGGTTGAAAAAGGGGACGAAAGTTTGTATGGAAGCTCCTTATTGTCAAACATAAAATCATGTAAGATTGTTCAATTGGAGGGCAGATGACTGTGTCGGACGTATGCAATTATTAAGATTTTGTGCGGCACATTTATTAATTTGTTTAAGAGGGTATTATTTCTTTCGTTATTAGGTACACCTTAGAACGTTCACTACATTTTTAAATTAGAATTAAGTTTTCTCCCTTTTTCGTGGTGCAAGTTAGATTAGGTTATTTTCTTGATTTCCATTATTGTTTTAGGTAATTAACGGTAACTTTATTTGCTAATCTTATAATTATTACGTAGTTGATTGAACATTCAAGTTCAATTTTATACTCGAAATAATTTTCAGCGTTAACACTTTTTATCTGCTTTTAACTTATTTCTGAAATCCACGCAGACGAAGTCGCAGGCACCAGCCATAGATATTGTAAACGCGAAAGTAACTCGGTCTATTTACACTTTCACATCTAAACCACTTAAAAAAAATTGACAAATAGTCTAGGCCTTGGGCGAGACTATAGGCTACTCCTTACCATGTGGCGCGATATAACCGAATTCCACGCGGGCGAAGCCGTGGGCGGCAAGCTAGTATTAAATAAAAAAAACAGTTTATTTATTAGCCGCACAAAAACATTTTTTTTATTATCTATAAGTTTTGAACAATAACTTCAATAGTGTATCAAGTACACATTTTGAGAATAATATATTACCAAATCAGTCTCTATCACTGTACCTCAACAAACCCCTAATCTGTTTTTTACAAAAAAAACTTCTACTGTTCCTTATACTCGTATACTCTATGGATCTTATGAAATTTTAAATTGTAAAGTTTTTGCGCATAAAGTGATTAAATAATGCCAAATGTGGTTTGAATCCTTTAGTCAGGGTCCAAGTTTAATTAATTTAATCACATAGTTTTTTTAGACTTAGTAAAGGAGGATTATTGTTAATAATCGACTCCACGTTTGGATGACTATAATATCAGATTGTTTTACATCATAAACCAAAACATGCGCTCATGTACGTTTTTTACAGATAACTTAACTTAAGCTCACTAATTACTGTATTCCTTTTTTTGTAAGATCCTGGCATAATTTCTATACTTTACCTAATTTTTACAAGAAAGAATGAGTTGTGGTCGCTACACTCATAGCGAATGCAGACAATGTAGTATCTCACATTATGGCCCACACTATGGCGGTCTAATGAGATGCTTTCTTGCACTGACCAACGAAACAACTCACTATGGGTTGGCCTTCTTTATGAGGTTAGTATTGCCGCAGTCGAATCGACCCTTTCGTGCTGTAATCAGCGTGGCTCTATTACCTTGTTGTACTACTCTATCGTCGTACGTCTGTCGATTGTGTACTCACTGTTTCAATCCGCCTTTCAACCCGTATGGCCTAGAGAGAGTTCCAGCTGCATCTTAAGAATATTAATAAAATACACTGTTAACTCATTATTTTATAACTTTCCCTATAACAAATTGTCCCTCATCATCATGACCAGACTTTTTGATCTAGACAAGTAAACGCGTTAGCTCTTTCCAATTTTTACCCTCTTAGAGTTGGATTTGCCTTTTTTTTTCTCTTAAAATATGTGACAATACTTTTTTTTATGAAGAGGATGTTGACGAAACTATTTAAAAGAATGTTATAAAAATTATGCCTAACGAAAATAATTCTTTAAGCCCACACATGATACTCTTAATTGATTTGGTAAAAATGCGACTTTATCCTGTTTAAATTCACTGAGTTATTCAAGTGCGTTAATAAAAAGAAAATAAGCTGATCGAAAACGAGGTATGTAGTTTGAAATATTATAGGAATTCAGATTTAATTATTTTACATTATTGTTCTTGATTACAAAATACTTAAATGAACTTAATTTTTAGAATTAAGGAGAATATATGAGTAACAATTCACTAAGGATAGTTTTCTATTTCTATTTATAAATCAAATCATTACTGTTAACTAAATAATTTATAATCTAAAACAATTTACAAACTCCTAATCTATAAACAATCGGCTCCATGGCAGTCGTTCACTCCACAGCAGTTCATTCCCCGTCCTTGTCGCTAAGAGGCAATGTACTGGATATGATGTTGCTGAGTGGGGAGGGATCACCGTATACGGTGTAAACTTCTTCCCCAACCAGAATTTTAACCATTTCTAGGCTTTCCTTAACAGCTTGCGACCTCGATGCGGCGACTAACGTCTGGGCACGTCCTTGTGCTGGTTGACTTCAACGCAAAGTCCATTGGATGGGGTTCCCCCAGGACAGACGCAAGAGGTGAGGCCGTAGAGGAGTGAAGAACCTCGGTGGGCCTCTGTTTATTAATCAGAAGCTCCATCAAAGTCGATAGTAGACCTTTCGTTCGCTACACTGCCTTTGTCGCACGAGTAAGGAACTGACGTGTCCTGGAGGAGGTGGAGACGCTTTCGGATCACCACTACATCGCATTTGAGGTTAGCTCGGTAACAATACTTGGATCTAATTTGTCGCCAGCGAACCGAGAGGCAGAGGGGCGCTTACCAGCGTCTCATGCCGCCTTGAGTGGGGCCACGGATAGACGGGACAAGTTTTCCCCTCCATGCGCTACAGTGATCAACAGCAAAGAGGCGAATTCCGCGTGTGTCGTATAACACCTAAATAGAGAGTTTACCCACAAGGAGGAGTCTGGATATCGTAATAACAGCTGTTCCCGGATCCCTCCTATCTCAGGTGCAGAGTGGCACACCGTGTGGTTTTAGTCGGTATGATTCCGACAAACACCCTACCGCAACAAACAAACCCTTTTTTAACGTGTGGTTTCCACACGTTAAAAAAGGGTTTGTTTCAAGTCTTCCTTCTCCCATTCTTAATCTACATGGATTTCAAAAATTCATGTATTTCAAAAAAGTTAAACCTATCTAGTTGTTCGGCTTGTTTTTGTGATAAATTTGGTGCTACGATCTTTAAGATGCCTTCTTTGCATAATATATAAATGAAAGCTTGGTTTAAAATATTTTTTATAATTTATTAACAAATTATGCTAATGTGATATGGAAATATTCGTCAGGGAAATCTAAAGGGTACAAGAAACAAAGATTCTTGCTTTTGTGGCAATAACAACAATAAAATTAATCTTACTACGTTCGTACCTATGTTGATAATTCAAATCTTCTATAATTCGAAGTAACTGTGGGATCAATAGAAAAAAGAAAATTTATTAATTTTATAAAATAGAAAGTTCACATTTTGGTACATAGTAGTAAAAAAAGATGAATCTTGGAGTATCTAATGAATATTCAAAGTTTTACGGTAAGTGAAGGATTGCTGATCAATTTAAAGAATATAATTAAGTAGTCAATACGGAAATGCATGTATTAGGTTCACACCTATATTCTAATTTCAATAAATAAAACTTTTTATTTTGGAACGAAGTTCTTTATCGTGCGTTGCGAAGGAGGCTAGACGGAAAAAATTCAAACGAAAAGTTGTCACGACACTTTTTACTATAGTTTAGTAATCCGTGCGGCGTGCGCATGTTTCTCTGTCTATCTCTCTCTCCCTCTCATAGAAAGCAAGCCAATTACTTTCGTTTCGTCTTTCTATTTTGCTTTAAACTGTGTAGTGTCGCGACGGTTACTTTTGTTTTGTTAAGTTTATACCAGTTTTTTGTACATAATATATAATAAAATAATAGATAATAATAATAATAATGAAGCCTGACAGTGTTTCTACTTATTATTTTATAACTTCAAAGATATAAAAAAAGATGTTACAATTCCTTCACTAATTAATCGAAAGGAACTTCGTTCCATCCGGGTGTCCCTTGACACCTCTCAAATTTTTTCTGGTTGTTATTACAAACCTCATTATTTCAAATTTCTTAGGATATAAAATATTTTATTAGTCTTTACAATTTGTAATTATCAATTGTCGACTGTACCTTACACTCTTATCCGTGCACAGTTATTTTCTTTTCCTCATACACTAAAATTAAATTCTAGGGAAAACTACTACATAGATGATACATATACACAGATTTGAGCAACCTGACTTGACAAATATAAATCATACTTTTGTGTAAATACACACTTAGATTTTAGACCTTTTACACGGGATCGTCTATTTCCAAATCAGGCGATGCCTGTATTATGTGAATGATTTAAACTTTATAGACAAAACCATGCCCAGATACAGAAGTAATGACCTTGCTCATCACACAATACATTATTTTAGATGGGCATTCAATCAAAATGAATAATAGCATAAGCATATCGAGTTGTATTTCACTGCTTAAATGATAACTAGGACCCAAAATTTACGGTTTTTCACACTTCCAAAGAGCATCAATCGATAAAAGAGTTGCAAGTCAGGTAGACTTGTATATAAATCATTATACCTATGCCTATTTTATTCGAATCCATCAGAGATTAACTTTTATTATTGTTATATATTGACGTTTCTCTATCACGGAATTAGATTACGAATTGAAGTTTTTAATATCTTCATACAAGATAAGATTGACTTAGAGAGTAAATCACTAGCATTGACAAAAACTATCATTGGCATGAATAAATGATAACAACGAAAGTTCATAAGCGATTAATTTTCAAAAATTGTTACATACGTTTCAAAAGCTTTACCATTAAATATGTAATGTAAAAATGGACCAGTAACATTATACACAAAATTTCGGTTTTAAAATACATATCTTACAATATAAGCTTTTGTCCAATGTCATAATATGCATTTTTTTATCTAAAAAAGGAAACAGAATGAAAAGTACCTAATTAAGTTATTTGTAGGTTCAGTACCAAGAGAGGGAGAGACAATCGATACCACGTTATGCCATCTTAGTCTTACATATTTGATTTATTCGTAGCAGGAATAAAACAAAACCAAAGTAACTCATATTGAACAGTCTTAAGTCTAACTCGACCTATCTGTTAGTAGAGCTCTGCTATTTAAGAAACTTGCTGTTGTTTTTCTATTTATCCCGAGGGTGCCCAAGGAGCCGCCTAAGGTGGTAAACTTCTCAGGACAATAACACTGCAAATTGAAGGAAAAGTTGACTTAAATTCTATGCCAACCCTTATACTAGTACTAGGCTAAAACCTCCTTTCTAAGGAGAAGTTTATATTCAGCAATTGATTGGATAAGCCTAAATGATGATGAAAGGCGTTATGCTAATTTAAAATTTCAATAAATTAACCTCGGCCTTTAATTTACATACACACTTACTTGAGTTTTACTTATATAACACTAACTATTTTGTATTAAGATAACTGAGTTATCACCTTCGATTCTTTTCCTAAACAAACTGAAGACCTAGTTATATAATATGAATAAATATTGCAGCATTTAAAAGTGTACGTTTAAAGGAATATAAGGCAACAAGTAAAGTACGCTAGTATTGTAATAACAATTTAATATTCGAATTATATTTGATAAGTTACAATCTACGAAACTTTTTATCATAGATACTGTGGTGCCAAGATAGGTAGTGAAATAATTTACGAGAGCAATCATATTATATTTTTAAATTCATTACACTATCAAAACATTTAAATGTATTATGAGCACATTTTATAGTCGTGTGTATATAAATTAGACACAAAATTAAATTATGTAATATTATATCGTATCATATATTAAATTAGAGAAGTACGTCGATAGTCACTCTTACTATATTGACAATTGGTTTATGGTTATCATGTCAATCAATTTTGGCAAATAATTTGGTTTTACTTTTAATTAATTTTTGACTGTCGGTGCATAAAATATGTTACGGGAAGTCCGCAGGTCGGCCCTGCAGTCTCTATAGCCCCGGTCCTTGTTTGATCATAACCTCTTTCCTTTGAACAGTCGCAGTAACAAAACTTTTGACACAACCGGATTGTTGTGGCCAAGTATTGCTGTACAATAATTTACAACGAGAAGGCTTTCGTTTATACATTATAATATTTACCATGACAAAGTCAGATAATATCGCTCTAAAAACTTATTTATTTTCAAATAATAAGTTAGATGCGACCACCATTCATCATTATTAGAATATTATTATTATTCTCTTTATTACATATAAATACACATATTGATTACATTTTTAAATGTATAAAAAAATAACAAATACATATTTAAAAATATAAAAAATAGTAGACCACCGACATCGGGTACAGGGACCAAGATACCGGTGGTTAGGGCTCCAGAGACAGAAACCTCCTCACAATACGGGCCGTGTCAAGGAGGACTGCCTTCTGCATCAAACCCTTGATCCAACCTTCTAACGTGAGCCTCTTAAGGTGTTGGTCGAGGCTCTTGGCTATCAATCCGTGAACAGATATGATTATCGGAACAATGATCACCGAATCCACATTCCACATGTCGGCAATCTCGTGAGACAGATCCAAATACTTTAATTGTTTTTTTTTTTCAACTTTCACGAGATTTTCGTCATGAGGAACGGCGATATCGACAATCATTGCGCGGCGCTCTAATCGATCTATCACCACAATATCAGGCTTATTGGCAACAATAGTCCTATCTGTGATAATAGATCGATCCCAATATAACGTAGCACGACCGTTCTCGAGAACTGGGTCGGGCACATACCTGTAGTAAGGCACTTCAAAATTGACAAGTTGGTATTTAAGGGCAAGTTGTTGGTGTACAATCCTGGCTACTTGATTGTGCTTGTGCAAATACTCACCATTAGCAAGACGAGAACAACCAGAAATAATATGCCTAATAGATTCTCCAGGACGGTGGCACGCCCGACAAATGTCAACCGTACTATCTTTCAGGATATATTTCCGGTAGTTATTCGTCATGATAACTTCGTCCATAATTGCACAAACAAAACCTTCGGTTTCTCCGAAGAGATCACCATACCGTAGCCAAGACGTCGACGCTTTAAAGTCTATATCAGACCCGTGTAGGGCCCGATAAAATCGACCATGAAGTTCTTTACCCTTCCATACTTCCTTGCGATCAGTAGTACTAAGTACTACAGGTTTGCGCCAATTCTCTTTAGCCAGAGCGAGCGGGGTAAAACCAGTATCCACTGCAACTACATTACGAGGCACTCCCACATTAGTCTGTAGAAAATATTCTCTGAGATTGTATATCTCGCGATTGTGTAGAGTCTTGATATTTAATAGACCACGACCTCCAAACTTTCGCGGAATATACAATCTCATAACCGATGAACGTGGGTGGTGCATGCAGAATGCAGTCATCAATGGACGGACTCTCCTGTCAAGGGCATCTAATTCGGTCTGAGTCCATCTAAGTACACCAAAGGAATACATCAGAACCAGCATGACCCAACTGTTACAGGCTCGCACCTTGTTACCGCCCGATAAAAGACTTTTAAGTACTTTTTTTAGGCGACAAAAGAAACATTCCTGCAACATTTGTTTCACGCCAGATTCTGATATTCCCAAGGACTGTGAAAAACCTAGATACTTGTAAGTTTCGGTGGCAGACAGAGATCTGAGTTTTGTTGAATCTGAAAGTTCTATTCCTTCAGATTCTACAATCACGCCCTTCTTTACATACATGACTGCACACTTGTCTACACCAAATTCCATTTAGATAGAATTACTAAAGTTTTCAGTGACCCTTAAAGTCATAAGTAAGTTTAAGTTTAAGTTAAAGTTAAAGTTAAGTGTAAGTTTAAGTTTAAGTAAGTTTAAGTATAAGTTTAAGTTTAAGTTTAAGTTAATAACGCCATCAATTGTAATTTTGTGGAGGCCAGTAATTTCAAATCATCCATATAAAGAAGGTGAGATATAACTTGATCATCTTTCCGCAACCGATAGCCTAACCCTGAACCCTCTAACAGAGTACTGAGAGGGTTCAAAGCTAGACAAAACCACAAGGGACTCAGGCTGTCACCTTGAAATATACCTCGCTCGATCTTTATAAGTATGTCATTTATCGCAGTCTGCCGACATCCTGGATAGCGAAGTGTTGTGCTCCATTGACTCATACACGACTTTAAGAAAGTGCACAGAGTTGCATCAATTTTATACAACTCTAGCACCTTCAAAAGCCATGTATGTGGAACTGAGTCATAAGCCTTCTTATAGTCTATCCAACATGTCGCCAGGTTCTTACGACTACGATGTACCTGTTGGCTAATGGTCCTGTCTATGATAAGGAGCTCTTTAGTGCCACGGGCCCCACTTCTGCATCCATTTTGAGAAATAGAGAGTACCGAATTATTATTTATGTGTGTAGTAACTTTGAGTCTCAAAATAGATGTTAGAAGTTTGTATGTAGTCGGTAAACAAGTTATAGGTCTAAAATTTTTGGGATCCATGGCACTACCAGATTTATAGAGTAAATGGGTTACACCAGTGGTTAAAAACTGTGGTAATGAACCAGAATCTAAAGCTGCTTGGAATTGTGATGCCAAACACGCATGTGAGCTTCGGAACCACTTAAGCCAAAAGTTGTGCAGTCCGTCTGGACCAGGTGCTTTCCAATTCGGTAATGAACGGACTGCGCAACTTACATCATCTTTATTAATAGTAATGGGTTCCATAGCTGTTATAGACTCACACGAGCGTTTGACATCCTCCAACCAATCACCTTCTGTATGAGTGACAGGCACTGACCAGATGTTACGCCAAAATGAATTAGTTGTAATTTCATCCGGAAAATGCCCATCACTCACACATGGATTCGGTTCCTCCCATTTCCGATAAACCCATTTCTCATTCCTTTGGAACATTCGATTCTGATTATACCGATCAACTCGTTTTTTATAACGTCTTATCCTATTTGCCCATGCATAAACTTTCTGCTTTAGAAAGTCTATGCGTTCTGTGACACAGGACATGTATTGTTGAGGACTAATGGTAGTCCCCAAGAATGCCTGCTTCACAAAGCGCATGACTCTTGGTCGTGTATTACCACTTTGAAAACATGTTAATTTAGCGATGAGTGTCCTAGTCTCAGTAATACGACGTTCAATTCTATACTGCCAAGCTGGTACAGCATTTTTGGGTCGAGTAGTACTGACACGTTCAATTAATTTAACACCAGCTACTCGACAAACTGCAATAGCCGCACAATATAAAATAGAATATGTATCACTGAGATCTTCGCTATTATCAAAATAATCTGATAATAACGAATCCAGGGCACCCACAAGCGCTAAATTACGTTTATGAATGGGCAAACGGCATAACCGTGGTCTACTATTAATATTTACAAATCGGTATTTGTGAATCGCATCCTCCAAAGCACTCCTTATCTTATCGTTACATTGGGTACTTACGGATATAACTTCACTCTCCACTAGTTCATCAACATCTTTAATACCTGATGGCAGCTGAGGTGTGCTATTGGCCACCGCAGTGTGTGACGAAGAGTGGATAGTAAAGCTTTTCCTTATGTCAGAGCGTATCCTCTCAAGTACTGTATCATCCAGCAGGTGACAGCGCTGTATAGCTCGTACTTGATCCGATAAACGTTGTGCTGAAACGTTGATGGTTGGTTCAAACTCCTGAAACAGAGAGGCTAGCCTAACACGGTACGCAGTAAGGTTCGTTCCCAACTCTGTAGCCCGAAAATATGCCCGCATGACATTCTCGTTTATCGATTTTATCCACTTCATGCGGCGCACATCACCACCGGTAGCGGGGACCCTGTTTGAGGTCAGTGGTCCTCGTGATCCCAAGCTGGTCGGTGGCCGGGTACTCTCCTGCCGACGTACAGGTCTTGGCGACGTCGGTGGAGAGAAAAACTCGGCGCTGGAACTTGAGCTCGACGCCACTGCTACAGCCGGAACGTCCATTGTTTCCTCCGGAGACGGCAAGGCGGAGCGGAGCGGCGAGTCCGGGGATCTAATTTGTGCTCTAGACTTAGCTCTCGTTAGCATATTGCTAGAATTCCTCCGTTAAATATTTCGACATGACGTTTAAATGTCATGTCTCACACATATTTCTTTAACGTAATTTAATGGTTTTTCTTCGTAGAAAAGTCCTGTTTTTTACATTATAGTGCATTGTAGTTCGTTTAAGAATTTGTTCCAGTTGTTTTTTTGTATAATACAGAAAGAAAATGGAATATTTTTACAAAATATGTTTTAGGAATTCTAGCTGCTTTCAGTGTTTTATTTTATTATTATTCTCTTTATTTCGTGATATGCACATATTTGTTACATTTTTAAATATATATAAAAAACAAAAAATACACATTTAAAAATATAAAAAATAGTAGTCGACCACCGACATCGGGTACAGGGACCAAGACACCGGTGGTTAGGGCTCCAAAGACAGGAACTTCCTCACAATACGGGCCGTGTCAAGGAGGACTGCCTTCAGCATCAGACCCTTTTTTTTTTTTTTTTTAACGTGTGGAAACCCCCTCGGGCCGTCACCCCACCGGGGTTTACGGCGGGGTGGTGTGTCGGAATCGGACCGACTAAAACCACACGGTGTGCCACTCTGCGCCTGAGATAGGAGGGATCCGGGAACCGCTGCTATTACGACATCCAGATCCCTCCTAGCGCCTGCCCGCTAATGTGGGCACCATCTATGGGTAAACTCTCTATTTTAGGCGACGTACGGCACACGCGGACGTCGCCTCCTCGCGGCTGGCCACTATAGCGGATGGAGGGGAAAACCCGTCCCGTCCACCCGCGGCCACACTCAAGGCGGCATGAGGCGCTGGTATGCGCGCCTCCGCCGCCCGGCTCGCCGGCGGCGAATTGGGTCCGAGTGGATATCGTCCTCCCGGGCCCTCTCCGCCGCCTCCTTCCGCGAAATTACGTCTTCGCAGAAGGTTGCGGCCGCGGTAAAACAACTGTCGCTACCGGCCATGGAGCGTATGACGGCCGGCAGCGAGAGATCACCTCCAATAACTGCAGTGAGGACCCCACGCTGCGCCGCCCAAGCGGAACAAACTGCCAGCGTGTGCTGAGCCGAGTCCTCACTGCAGTCGCAGTGGTGACAGGCGGGACTCAATTCCCTCCTGACGACCGAGTGCAGATACTTCCCGAAGCAACCGTGCCCGGAAAGGACCTGCGTCAGTCGGAAGGAAAGGGTCCCGTGCTGCCGCCCTGCCCACTCGGCGATGACCGGCTGGAGAGCCTCCACGGCGGCAAAGCCAGCACGTGGAGCCTCCAGCCGGGACGACCAACGAGCCATCGTGGCTCGACGAGCGGCCTCTCGCCACTCGCGTATCTCTTCGGGCGGGGGCCGTATGCCGGTACTCGCCCGGAAGTCAGCCGTCCGCCGATAAACTTCGGCGAGCACTTCCGCCTCCAAATCCCACGGGGGAGTTCCGGCCAAGGCACACGCCGCCTCCGTCGATACGGTGCGGTAACCGCGTATGGCTCTAACCGCCAATATCCTCTGAGGGCGCCAGAGACGAGCCCTATTCTGGGCGGTCAGAGCCGCCGCCCACACCGGTGCACCATATAGCGCCATTGACCGGACAACCCCCGTGTATAGCCGTCTCGTCGCGACGCTGGCTCCACCCAAATTGGGCAAAAGTCGCCCAAGGGCAGAAGCAGCGCCGACCAGCTTTGGAGTAAGCTGTCGGAAGTGCTCGTCGAAGAGCCACCTGCCGTCGAGGATCAGGCCCAGATACTTCATCTGGGCCTTAATCGGTACGAGGACCGAATTGACAACGATAGAGGCGCCGGGGGGTGGACCACGACGGGGCCCATGAAACAAAAGGGCCTCCGTCTTATCTAGGGCCACCCGTAAACCCAGCGCCTCAATGCGCCCGACCACCGAAGAGACTCCCACGGTGGCCAGGCGCGCCGCCTCTTGAAAGTTCACCCCCCGGGCCGTGACCAATGTGTCATCGGCGTAACAAATTACGCCCAGCCCGGGGGGAAGACGACCTCGAAGGGCCCAGTCGTATCCCATATTCCACAGGAGTGGTCCGAGGACGGATCCCTGCGGAACACCGCACGACATGGGCCGCCGCCTTAGAATACCATCTCGGTCATCGTACACGACGGTACGCTCCTCAAGATAGTGTGCCACAAGCCGCCTCAGGTACTCTGGCACCCCGTGGTAGTGGAGTGCTTCCCTGATGCAGCTAAATGGCAGACTATTAAATGCGTTGGCGATGTCCAACGACACCGCCAACAGCACGCCGCCACAGCTCACCGCCTCTTCGGTAACGGCCCTCAGGCGCAGCACGGCATCGACCGTTGAACGCCCCGCCCGAAAACCAAATTGGGCGTCCGACAGATCGGGGCCCACCTCGCAGAGGTGCCGGACGATGCGAGCGGAGAGTATCCTCTCAAAAAGTTTACCCGCCTCGTCCAGCAACACGATGGGCCTATAGGCCGCCACCGAATCGGCAGGCCGTCCCGGCTTCCTTAACAGGACCAGCTTCCCGCTTTTCCAGCACTCAGGGAAGCGTCCGGACGCCAAGCTAGAGTCCAGGACTTCCCTGAGGCGGTCCGACATGTGCTCGAGGGCTCGGGCCAGTGCTCGGGCAGGTATCCCGTCTGGCCCAGGGGCGGTGTTCTTAGAGCGGATCCGTAGAACAACCGCCCCTACCTCCGATTCCCTGACGGGCGGAACATTGCCCTCGTTCTCCCCGTCGTCTCCGATCATGAAGGCCATCGACGGAGGTGTATGCTCCACCCGCTGCGGGAAAAGGCCCTCGACCACTTCCCGCAGGAAGCTGGGCTGGAGGGTCTCTGTAAGGGGGGGGCCCGACGTGCGGAGCTTTCGTCGCGCCGCACGATAAGGGCGACCCCAGGGGTCACGATCGAGACCCTCCAGCATTTCCTTTCTCTTAATTTCTTTGGCGCGGCTGATGGCCAGCTTCAGAGTTTTCCGCGCCTCTCGGTACTCCTCATGAAGCTGGTCCTCCCCGCCTTCTTCGCGGTGTCGCCGCCGACTACGGGTGTAGGACCTCCGGGCACGAGTACAGGCCGCACGGAGGTCCGCCAACTCCTGGGACCACCAATAAACCTCCTTCCGTGGAGGCCGGCAACCTCGGATGCGGGGCATGGCCGCATCACATATCTGCGCAATGGCATCGCAGAAGCGACCAGCCCCCATGTCGACCTCCTCGGTCGGGGCCTGCGGAGACAGCCAAGAGTGAATAATGGCCGCCTCCTCTAGTAGGTCCCTATTTAATTTGGCTACAGCCCACCGCGGCAAGCGAGAAGAACGCCGCGCCGCGTGACCCCTACTGGCGTCCTGGGACCGGGAGAGCTCAAACCGGATATAGAGATGGTCCGAGAGCGTCTCAACCTCTTCCAGGACCCGCCAGTTCCTTACTCGTGCGGCGAGGTCAGGGGTAGCGAACGAAAGGTCCACTATCGACCCTCCCTGCTGTCGCACACACGTGTTGGTGGAGCCCCTGTTTAGTAAAACAGAGGCCCACCGAGGCCGCCCACTCCTCTACGGCCTCGCCCCTAGCGTCCGTCCTGGGGGAACCCCACGCAATGGACTTTGCGTTGAAGTCCCCCAGCACTAAGACGTGCCCAGACGCTAGACGCCGCATCGAGGTTTCCAAGTTGTTAAGGAAAACCTCGAAGTCGTTCAAACTCCGGTTGGGGGAGAAGTATACACCATATACAGTGATCCCCCCCCACTCGGCAGCAACATATCCAGTGCCCTTGTCTCTTAGCGACAAGGCGGGGAATGAGCCGCCGTGGAGCTGACGACTGCCACGGAACAGTCCCGGTCACCCAACCAGTTTGGACGGGGAGGAACATAATAGGGTTCCGCGGCTACGGCAACACCGATCGACCACTGTGCCATGGTTTGCAGGAAAAGGTCCTGCGCCGCGGCACAGTGGTTCAGGTTCGTCTGGACCAGGAGGTTGGAGACTTGGGCCATTACTCGACCGTCTCTACAACCTCCTCCATGGGCAACGATGCCGACATGCGAACGACATCAGAGGCAGCCTGGGTCGATTGGCTAGCCCCCGACGCTTGCCGAGAATTGTAGGGAGGTTTACAGCCTCTCTGCCCAATTTGGTGATTGGCGGGCTTGTTACCCGCCGCACACGCCGGGCAGTGAGGGGCGGCAGAGCATTCAGTTGCCTTGTGCCCCGGTCGACCGCAGCGGAAACATAACCCGCTGTAGTCGAAACAACTGACGCACTTGGCGCGTGTGTGCCCCGATGCCAGGCATTTGTAACACCTCATCGGTCTCGCCGCCAGGACTGTGATCCTAGCGCTCACGAAACCGATGAGCAGCCTGCCGGCGTCGCCCAACATTTTGGCCGACGCTACGGGACAGCTGACCCACACTGCGCCAAGCCCTCCTGGACCGGGGCGGATGGTGCCGATCCTAATGTTGTCCGCGTTGCAACCCGTCCTCTCTCTTACTGCAACGCGGACATCCTCGGTCGTTATGGAGTCGTCCAGGCCCGAAATGCGCAATTCTGCGCACTTGGTGGGCCTGGCGATCTTGACACCATCCGTAGCCGTAAACATACCTCGCAACTTCTCGGCAATTGTGTCCGCCGTCTTAGCACCTTCAGCCCCAGGGAACTCGAGGACTCGAGCTCCCGTTTGGGCGAGGCGCATTCTGACACCTACTGTCCCGAAATCGTGTGCGAGACTGTCCCGGGCCCTTTTGAAAATTGCCGCGTAGGACAGCCCGCTGCTAGCTGCCTCCGGTGACACGGTGACTACCACGGCCGCGCTTTTAGGCGCCTGTAGTTTGCGCGGCGTCTTTGTGGCAGCCACTGCAGCCGATGGCGCCTGCGGGGTAGAGGTGCCAGATACAGCGGTTGGAGTGGGGAGCGGAGGGAACTCCGCTCCAGACTTTGCCGCTGTTTTGAGTCCTGCCCTCGGTGCGGGCGTCCGGGCTGCTGCCTTGGCCGCCTGCCGTGCCCTCGGAGCACTTGCAGGAGCAGCAGAAACTGCTGCCGCCGCCGCGTAGGACACACGACCGGTCGCAACGGGAAGCGATGCTGACACCGATGCAACCTTCGCTTTATGGCCCGCAAGCGGCGGCCGGACAACAGGAGCTGGTGGCAGCCTTGCCTCCAGGCCAGCCAGACGCCCGTCCATCATGCGCCATACTGCATCGGTTATTTGGCGCAGATGGGCATCAGGAATGCCACCGAGGCTGGAAGAGGGGGCAGATTGAGACGGGGACGTGACCGGATCCTCTGTCGGGCGATGCGCCCGGAATTGGGCGAACTGAGCGCTGAGCTCAGCCACTTGCCCCGTCAGGCGATCGTTGGCCGCCTGGAGCCGAGCCACGTCCCCGATGAGGGTATCCACGACCCCCGCAATAGCGGAAGAGGAGTCCTTAAGGGCTTTCACAAAGGAGCCCTTAAGGTTACTCGACTTGGTGGCCACTCTGTGAATGATGGCCACCGCCGTATTCGCTCTCTCCTGCATGGACGATGGTGTTTGAGGAACTGAATCCCCCACCATCGGCTCCTTTATTTTCAGCAGGAGATCCGCAATCTCCTCCTCCACCAAGATTTCGCCGTCTGCCCTGACCCGTCTATAGGCTTCCGCCTTGCAGAAGACGGAGCCTGACGGGGCCGAGATCGGAGTTCGTGTCCTCCCTCTACGGCTGCTGGTGACTTTAGGAGGCAACATGTCCTCGGACATGTCACTCTCATCATCCCTGGAGCGTCCGCGTTTCCGGCTCTCGTACAACTCCATTTCTGTAAGCCCCAATGCATCCATATTTGCACTAGAGTTACCACCCGCAGTGGATCTGGAACGCAATCGTTCCGATGTTCTTCGGCTCCCAGTAGCCAAAATGACTTCTGGGAGCCCCACCGAGATAGGTGTTCCAGCCATTACATCCTCTACGTCAGACGAGAGGTCGCCCGCTCTTGTATCCTTCTTTTTCGCGCTCCTCTTCTTCTCTTTCTTTTCTGCTATATTTTCATTATTTGTGTTATTAATTGTATCCATTTTTGAACCCACGAGATGGGGAGAAGAAAGGTCGACCCGGGCAGAGATCCCCAATACCCGGGCAAGCGTAAATTTGTGCCCAACCGAGGGGTCCGCAGGTGCCCCGGCTGGGAGTGCGCTAACGACTGAACTACCCATCAGCCATGCATCCCCTGGTCACGCACCAGAACACGGGATTCGGGGTAATTTTTTAGAGAGGTTTTCTTCCTCGCAGTCCGGGCGGTTAAGCCAAGACCCTCGCCCCCGATTGGAGTCGCGAGACTCCAACTCGGGACTACGATATGCCGACGGCGGCAGGGAGACTACGTCTCCTGATGCCTGCTCGGTGGCAGTGTAAGTGCACACCGAGCCCGTCCTACCTTTTCAACCGCTGAGCGGAGGATTTCCGACCCTAGAAAGGGTCCCACCATCGTGATTTTTTACCGAGGTTTTCCTCCTCAATGCTCCGAAGAGCGAAGAGCCAACAGAGGATCCGACAGACACGCCCGCTCTGTTGGACCAAGTCTCGGCCGAATTGCCGAAGAAATGGCTTCCTCTTCGTGCTAGAATATTAGCCCTTGGCAGTGATGAACAACACCATCGCCAACGTTTCCAGGGTGCACCACGTGGAGGTTTTCTAGCCCAGCACCCCTTCTGCATCAGACCCTTGATCCAACCTTCTAACGTGAGCCTCTTAAGGTGTTGGTCGAGGCTCTTCGCTATCAATCCATGAGCAGATATGATTATCGGAACAATAATCACCGAATCCACATTCCACATGTCGGCAATCTCGTAAGACAGATCCAAATACTTCAATTGTTTTTCTTTTTCAACTTTCACGAGATTCTCGTCATGAGGAACGGCGATATCGACAATCATATTATTATTATTATTCTCTTTATTACGTATAAATACACATATTGATTACATTTTTAAATATATAAAAAATAAAAAATACATATTTAAAAATAAAAAAATAGTAGACCACCGACATCGGGTACAGGGACCAAGATACCGGTGGTTAGGGCTCCAGAGACAGGAACCTCCTCACAATACGGGCCGTGTCAAGGAGGACTGCCTTCTGCATCAGACCCTTGATCCAACCTTCTAACGTGAGCCTCTTAAGGTGTTGGTCGAGGCTCTTGGCTATCAATCCGTGAACAGATATGATTATCGGAACAATGATCACCGAATCCACATTCCACATGTCGGCAATCTCGTGAGACAGATCCAAATACTTTAATTGTTTTTCTTTTTCAACTTTCACGAGATTCTCGTCATGAGGAACGGCGATATCGACAATCATTGCGCGGCGCTCTAAACGATCTATCACCACAATATCAGGCTTATTGGCAACAATAGTCCTATCTGTGATAATAGATCGATCCCAATATAACGTAGCACGACCGTTCTCGAGAACTGGGTCGGGCACATACCTGTAGTAAGGCACTTCAAAATTGACAAGTTGGTATTGAAGGGCAAGTTGTTGGTGTACAATCCTGGCTACTTGATTGTGCCTGTGCAAATACTCACCATTAGCAAGACGAGAACAACCAGAAATAATATGCCTAATAGATTCTCCAGGACGGTGGCACGCCCGACAAATGTCAACCGTACTATCTTTCAGGATATATTTTCGGTAGTTATTCGTCATGATAACTTCGTCCATAATTGCACAAACAAAACCTTCGGTTTCTCCGAAGAGATCACCATACCGTAGCCAAGACGTCGACGCTTTAAAGTCTATATCAGACCCGTGTAGGGCCCGATAAAATCGACCATGAAGTTCTTTACCCTTCCATACTTCCTTGCGATCAGTAGTACTAAGTACTACAGGTTTGCGCCAATTCTCTTTAGCCAGAGCGAGCGGGGTAAAACCAGTATCCACTGCAACTACATTACGAGGCACTCCCACATTAGTCTGTAGAAAATATTCTCTGAGATTGTATATCTCGCGATTGTGTAGAGTCTTGATATTTAATAGACCACGACCTCCAAACTTTCGCGGAATATACAATCTCATAACCGATGAACGTGGATGGTGCATACGGAATGCAGTCAGCAATGTACGGACTCTCCTGTCAAGGGCATCTAATTCGGTCTGAGTCCATCTAAGTACACCAAAGGAATACATCAGAACCGGCATGACCCAACTGTTATAGGCTCGCACCTTGTTACCGCCCGATAAAAGACTTTTAAGTACTTTTTTTAGGCGACCAAAGAAACGTTCCCGTAACATTTGTTTCACGCCAGATTCTGATATTCCCAAGGACTGTGAAAAACCTAGATACTTGTAAGTTTCGGTGGCAGACAGAGATCTGAGTTTTGTTGAATCTGAAAGTTCTATTCCTTCAGATTCTACAATCACGCCCTTCTTTACATACATGACTGCACACTTGTCTACACAAAATTCCATTTTGATAGAATTACTAAAGTTTTCAGCGACCTTTAATAACGCCATCAATTGTAATTTTGTGGAGGCCAGTAATTTCAAATCATCCATATAAAGAAGGTGAGATATAACTTGATCATCTTTCTGCAACCGATAGCCTAACCCTGAACCCTCTAACAGAGTACTGAGAGGGTTCAAAGCTAGACAAAACCACAAGGGACTCAGACTGTCACCTTGAAATATACCTCGCTCGATCTTTATAAGTACGTCATTTATCGCAGCCTGCCGACATCTTGGATAGCGAAGTGTTGTGCTCCATTGACTCATACACGACTTTAAGAAAGTGCACAGAGTTGCATCAATTTTATACAACTCTAGCACTTTCAAAAGCCATGTGTGTGGAACTGAGTCATAAGCCTTCTTATAATCTATCCAACATGTCGCCAGACTCTTACGATTACGACGTACCTGTTGGCTAATGGTCCTGTCTATGATAAGGAGCTCTTTAGTGCCACGGGCCCCACTTCTACATCCATTTTGAGAAATAGAGAGTACCGAATTATTTTATTATTATTTTGGTAAATTTATATTTTCTCAGCTTTCACTGGTAGTATTTTAGTGACACTTACGGACTCGGTCAAGTAAGTGCCACGGTTTTTTTTGTGATAGATCAATTAAGTCTGTACTTCTATTGCATTGTGTGAGTGTTCATCTATTTGCAGAAACTTTCGGACAATTCTGCATGTGTTCAGTATAGCAGCTTTTTGAAGGAGTATGTAAGTATTGGGTTTCAAATCAAGGAGTTTCAAGCTGTGGTGTATGTGTTTCGGAATTACACCAGTGGTGGACAATACTATAGGGACAATGTAAACCTTTTGTTGTTTCCAGATTTTCAGAATTTCGTCCTTAAGATCTGTGTACTTATGTACTTTCTCTGCTATTGTCTTCTGTAAGTTGTGAGTGTTTGGTATAGATATATCTATTAGGTAAGTGGTTTTATTGAATTTATCTTGAACGGTTATATCAGGGCGGTTGTAGTGTATAGTCCTATCGGTCAGTATTGCACGGTCATAGTAAATTATTATTATTATTATTATATTATTATTATTATTCATTATTAGAATAGAAATCAATAATTAAGAAAAATTTTATGACGCGCACTCATGAGTATTGATTAGACTGCCATGGCATGGGTGTGATTTTGAGGAGCAACAGAAACCACTTTTAGTTTGTTCGAAACGTTCTCTATCCTTAGAATATAATCCTGTTACCTGTTTCAGTTTAAATGCTCTAAATATCTCTTTTTCATTAAGTACACGTAAATCTTGTTCCAAGTTATAGATAAGTAATGCTCTTAATGTAATGTGTATCTGGCAAATATGTAATATAAAGCTAATATCGTTTATAAAAGTGCAGTACAATAGATATTGTAAAGGGTCTTTCATTTGCTTTCCCATTTTTAAATGAAAAAAG
Organism: Hypercompe scribonia; assembly: GCA_949316085.1. Lineage (NCBI taxonomy): Eukaryota > Metazoa > Arthropoda > Insecta > Lepidoptera > Erebidae > Hypercompe > Hypercompe scribonia. Next base: position 9,638,790 of record OX438969.1, on the reverse strand, counting down.
TACGCCTGAGTTACATCAATTTCCTTATTCGATAGAAAAGCATTCAGATGTTATGTAAGAAGACATTTCTGTTTTTAAATGCTATCTATGAATCTCTCCATGGCGGCTAAGTAAAGTCAATTCGACAGATATAGCTTTAACAATATAACAGATATCTTTTGTCAAACTTTCAGTCAAAGTTCAAGATTTTATTTGAAAGGAGGAAAAGGAAAAGGACCTTATTAGACCAGGGTAGAAGCCTTTAAAAATAATAAAAAGTGAAATAAAATCGTAGTAGGATGAAACCCATTAGAAAAGGAGGAGAATATTATAAAAATGAAGGGAAAAATAATTTACGGGCGATCTGAGGTCGGGGAGGGGATGGGGGTGAGTTTTTAAGGGTAAAAAACGGTTTTTCTCGATTTCCGGCAAAACTAAAAGTCCTATCGAAAAAAGTTAAATGACAAAGTTGTAGGTAATAAAAAGATCTAAAACTTTTGTATTTACACTTTTTTTACATAACCTCAAAACTTATGTGAAAAATTCAAAAAACCAAGTTTTTGGTTTTTTATTTTTATCTTTTACAAAAATTTTTTTTTTTAACGAAGTTTGGTGAAAACTTACCTTTTTATGTCCCAAATACGCTGTAATTTATTTGATTAAAAATATTTATTTTTCACCTTATTTTGAATTAATATCGCATTAATATGCAGAAATGCAACAATGTTTCTTAAGGATTCATGTTTGAAACTATTAGACGTGAAAAATAGGTCTTTTACATTTCCAGAACCTGGTTTGAGAAAATAAATGTCATGATTATTTGAATTTAACTGATTTAAAAGGACCAAAAGATCAATATCTTGGCCCACAACAATTACAGTTTTATTAGTACTCATTGCAACTTTTATCGCGGTTTCAATTATGTCAGCATCAGCATCTTCTTCTACTTGGTTACAGGAAAATCCTCGTGACTGTAATCTTTTAATAAATCTGTTAATTTTAATAAATAGCTCAAAATTTTTATAAAAATTAAAAAAAAAATTTCGAATTCGAGTTATTTCGATTTTTTGCATTTTCTGAGAAGATTTACTATAGTAACATATATTTTTTTTTTCACCATCGAAAAGTAGAGATTTCAACGAACAGAAAACATACCAACTTTTTGAAAAAAGCTGATATTTTGACGGGTGAGTTTTCGACTGGAAATTAGGGTGTTTTTTCGATATTAATTCAAAATAAGGTGAAAAATAAATATTTTTAATCAAATAAATTACAGCGTATTTGGGACATAAAAAGGTAAGTTTTCACCAAACTTCGTTAAAAAAAAAAATTTTTGTAAAAGATAAAAATAAAAAACCAAAAACTTGGTTTTTTGAATTTTTCACATAAGTTTTGAGGTTATGTGAAAAAAGTGTAAAAACAAAAGTTTTAGATCTTTTTATTACCTACAACTTTGTCATTTAACTTTTTTCGATAGGACTTTTAGTTTTGCCGGAAATCGAGAAAAACCGTTTTTTACCCTTAAAAACTCACCCCCATCCCCTCCCCGACCTCAGATCGCCCGTAAATTATTTTTCCCTTCATTTTTATAATATTCCCCTCCTTTTCTAATGGGTTTCATCCTACTACGATTTTAATTGCTTTTAAAAATTATCGACCCTGGTCTATATAGGATTTTTACAATGTACGTTTACATTGACTAAAGTCACGGGCATTAGTTAGTTGTGTTGCATTGTGGTTGCGCTGTACGAGAAATTGCCGATAATGATGCTCGCAAACATTTTTATCACTGATCACATACTCATATGATTCAGTATTAAGTTATAGCTATGCCACGGTGGATATACTTATTGTTTTTGTGCGCCGCAGTGAGCGCGACAGACGGAAGTAACGATGAATGGGTGGATGTGAAAATTGAACAAGGATCTGTACGCGGACACCTAGATTCAAGTGGAGAACTGTGGGCTTTTCTGAATATACCATACGCCACGGCACCAACGGGCAAACACAAATTTAAGGTACATGAAAAAGAATGTGTAATTTAGGATATTTAAACAGGAATTTTGCTGCAGTTGTTTTTCAGTAGGTATTAAATTCTTTCAAGTGTGGTGTCGGATATTGACTCGTCATGGTTGAGTGTTATTAATACGCTTTTAGTAGCTTCACCTGTACGTATGTTTGTTTGTTTGTTTGTAACTGATTTTTATCAGTTAATTTTATTAGTTTTAAAATTATAATTATTTTTTATTAGAGAGTAACCAATCGCCCCGGTTTAGTACGGTTGCAGTTTCATCGGCCTGTGGTGTGTTTCACAATGTCTTCTGATCCATTTCATTAATTAACATACTGTAAAATAATGCGTCTTTGTAATTTTCGTACAAATTAAATCAGATTCGTGTGGATTTTATATCAATCGTATCGTAAAGATAATTTAAATTTATAAATACTTAGACTTAAAACAATGACTTCGGTGACTGTTTCGAAAATGCCTATGATATGAATGCAAAAGTCCCCATTCCTTCTCCTCCACACTTTTCAAAACACTCAACTGCCACTTTAGGATAAGCTCAGTATCCTGGTATCAGTGTCCAGTACTCTTGCGGGTTTAGATCTCAACAAATATCGTCTGGATCTTAATCGATTTTCAAGCGCAACGGGAACTCAAAACGATAGCCCAGTTACAGAAAATGGGGCGCAGGCGTGTCAACCGGAACATATGACTTATTGTTCTCTACGAGACACGGAGGGATCTCAATTTTTTTAAGAATGGTCACTCATCCAAGAACTGATCCGCTTATAATTACTTAACTTTGCAATATTTTAACGTATTCGGTTAACTCTAAGACATGAGTCCCACGAGTAGAAACTTCTAATTACCTCATAGCCGTATTAAGATTATCTGTAAGAGAACGCTGTGAAGAACAAGACTGCTAATTGTTTTGTCTAATTATTTGTAACTTATCTTTTGTTATACCTATACAATTAAGATATATAAATCAAAAAATGCAAAGTAATAATACTTGCTAGTAAAATTAAAACTTGTAAATACTGTTGTAGTGTATGTGTTTAACAGTTTTTCAAGACGCCAATTAGGTAAATTGACCGTAGTTATACCTATCTTGAATTAATATTTATATTTATCTTAAATTGTAAGGAAAGGACAAAGCACTTTTGAAACATCAAGTACGAGATTATAAAATGTTTGTCCAAAATTATCTCTTTTGCAGGCACCTCTTCCGCCACCAACATGGACTGAAACATTTGTTGCTATTGACAGAGGTATTATATGTCCCCAATTAGTATGGAACGGAGGGGAGATGACCCGAAATTTAAGAATGCAGGAAAATTGCCTTGTCGCAAATATATACACGCCCGATACCAGAAGAAAAAATCTTTCCGTCCTAGTACATGTGCATGGCGGTGCATTCCAATTCGGTTATGGTGATTGGATTCAAGCAAAAGATCTCTTGAAGTATAAAGATTTCATCTTAGTTACATTTAATTATCGTCTATCCATTCACGGTTTTCTTTGCCTTGGTACCCAAGATATCCCTGGTAACGCTGGTATGAAGGATCAAGTAGCGCTGCTCAAGTGGGTGCGACAAAATATAGCTGCATTTGGAGGTAATCCCAACGATGTCACCATTGGTGGAGCCAGTGCAGGATCGATTTCAGTCGACCTCCTAACAATCTCTAAATCTGCTGAAGGCTTGTTCCATAAAGTAATTCCAGAAAGTGGGTCAAGTTTATCAACATTTTCATCTCAGACTAATCCCTTCCAAAATGCCAAGGACTATGCGAAAACTTTAAATTTCACTAATGTAGATGATATTTATCAACTGGAAGAATTTTACAAAACATTGTCGTATGACACATTTATACAACAGGACCTTGACTTTGATGCTCCTTATTTCTTTACACCATGCGTGGAACGAGAATCGAGTGAAGGGGTTTTTCTGTCAGAATCTCCTACACTGTTTTAAAAAGCGGTAATTTCAAAAAAATACCCACGCTTGTTGGTTTTAGTAACATGGAAGGATTATTTCGTATTCAGGATTTTGAAACAGTTAAAGCCAGAATGAGTCGGAAGTTTGCCGATTAATTATCTACCAGCAGATTTAAAGTTTGAAACTGAAGAGGAAAAGGAGAAAGTTGCTAAGGAAGTCAAAGAATTTTATTTCGCTGACAAGCCTGTAGGCAAGGACAATATATTGAGTTATGTGGATTTCTTCTCAGATATTGTTTTTGTTCAATCCAGTCTTTGGACGGTAAAGCTATATGTAAAAAGTGATCATGATCAGATTTATTTTTACGAATACTCATTTACTGATGAAGACACTCCACCCGTGATCCATACGAATGTCCGTGGTGCTACGCATTGTGCTCAACTATTTGCCATTCATTTATCACATGAAGAAGGTATCACAGAAGAACATCGGATAATAAAGAAGTTAATGCGAGAAATGTGGCATAACTTTATTAAAATAGGGTGAGTCAAATTTATTTTAACTGCGACTGTGAGTAGTTTAAAATGTGTCAATCTCGTTTCATACAATTTTATCTTTTTAGCTTAGTGTAGCTAGTGTAGCTAGGCTGATGCTAAGTGCCAAAGAAACCTCTTCTTTATACACTCCAGTCTTAATTTAGGTGTCGCGTAATGAGGTCTCCATACGGGGACTACAGTGCTCTAAGATGCCTCATACAAGGCTGTTATATTAAAGAATTTTAGTTTTATTACATCGTAACTTAACTATATTTCTACAAACAAATCTCAAAATTCTTGATACTTTTCTTATTACACTTTCAACGAGTGGTACAAATGTAAAGTTACAGTTAAACATAACATATGGGATTTTCATAGAATTTGCAGCGTTTTCTTATGTTTTCTTCGTCTTGTAGCGTTTTTTTTAAGCATTTGTCGAACAAAACAGGTAACTTCATTTTTGATGACTTTCTAGTGGATGCATTAGTCTTAATAATATTGTCGATGATGTCATAAAATACATCGATAAATTGATTAGCGTCTATCAATCCTTTAAATTTATGTAACCAGTCGACAGAACCCAACTGTGTACGAATGTTCTTACACTTTAGTTTATGATAGTTAGGGTTGGGAGTGCTGTTGCTATAAAGAACTCTGGCATCAACAGTTGATATAATGTAAATTTCAAGAGGGGGTGTAAACTATCCACAATACTTAAAGGGTTTGGAGCAGCAGACACGCTGTTAGAAGGTAAGTTAGTCAAAACCAGATCTAGTATACGCCCAGAATTGCTAGTAACATCATTAAGTTGCTGAAGTTAATTGATATGAGTAAAGTCAGTAAATAAGTTTTGGTTTTGGTATGTTTTGGTACTAATCGACTTCTCTAATGCCTTCAACACAGTCAATCACAATATACTCCTGTCTATCCTTTCCTATCTTGCGGTCTCACCTGAAGCACTGGATTGGTTCTCATCATATCTCCGGGGACGCCAACAGTCTGTTCATGTCGATGAATATTCCTCGAGCTGGTGTGATCTTGATTCTGGTGTTCCTCAAGGCAGCATTCTTTCTCCTATATTATTTTCTGTGTATATTAACCTCCTGTCCCTGGAACTTCTTTGTGCATGTCATCTGTGTACCGACGACCTACAGCTCTATTCACAGAGTGAAGTGGAAGATATTTCGATAGCAATACAAATGTTCAACCACGATCTGGAAACAATCAACACATGGTCTCAAAGGTTTGGTTTATCAATGAACCCCACAAAATGTCAAGCTATCGTGGTGGGAAATCACCGATCGATGAGCAGAGTAGACACTAAGACTCTCCCGGCTATCACTTTTGATGGGACTATCATACCTGTGAGTGGATCGGTGAAAGATTTAGGTTTACACCTCGATTGCACACTAACCTGGCGAGAACAAGTTGTAAAACAGTGCCGGAGGGTTACTGGGACACTTCGAGCTCTAAATCATCTGAGAAATTTCCTGCCCGTAAAAACCAAGATTATGCTTCTGCAAACTCTTATCTTCCCCTTAATCGACTATGGTGATGTATGCTGCTACGACCTGAATGCAGATCTTCTCGATAAATTAGACTGTCTTCTTAATAACTGCATTCGATTTGTTTATAATCTCCGTAAATATGACCATGTATCCTCTTTCCGTTCGCAGCTCAATTGGCTACCAATTTGTCTACGCTGCAAATTACGCGCGCTCACTGTTCTATTCTCTGTACTTAATAACCCATCTTCGCCAACATATTTAAACTCTTATTTCCAACTCTTATGTAGCAATCACGACAGAAAGCTTCGGTCCTCTAAGAATCTTCTCCTTCGTTGCCCCTCCCATACGTTTGAGTTTGTTGGCTCATTTTTCTTTGAGCAGTCCGTTCTTCTCTGGAATGAGCTTCCCCTCGAAGTCAGGATGGTTACCAACGCTTTATCTTTTAAGAAAAAAGTGAAGCAGTATTGACTGAAACAGCTGGCAGAATGACATGATTATCATCTTATACTTGTTATGATATTTATCTGTGTATGTATGTATACAGATTTACATCAACTTAAATATGTATATGTATGTATTTATGTAATTGTATTAATTTTAGTATATGAAAGTTTGTATATGTCTACTTCTTCTATTCAACACCTGAAACGCACCTACTCCTATTTTCTCTGCATCACCCATAGGTTGACTGGTAGAGAATGCCTTAGGCATTAAGTCCGACTATGTACATAAAGTGCATGATGTATAAATAAATAAAATAAATAAATAAATAATTGACAGATGCCTGGTGGTATATCTCAAACTATCCAAGTCATTTATCAAGCTCCAGTTGATACAAGCCATATTGAAAACTTTTTCCTTATATGTATAAAGTTTTGATGGTGCAAGTAAAGTGTTACAACGGGCTAGAAAGTGTTCTAAAGTTGAACAGATCGTTGGTGGAGGTAGATAAACTGTGCACAAAGCTATTCGACGACTTAACTTTACGATAGGTACATCAACCATGAACAAGAAATCCTCGCGTTGACTTTACACTGCAACATACGTTTTGACTTTGTTTTCTTTAAGCTATCAGTACTAGCATTATCTACATATCACATTATCAGAATGAGCGTTATTTATTTTATATGTGTAGGGCGAACATGTCTCTAATTAGGATATGTTCACTTTTTTATTCGTCCTCATGAGTATCCAACCTCCTATAATCCAAATATATTGGTAACCAATCTCTTTGGCTTTAATCCTTACTGAAGTGTGCAAAGCCCTATTACTTGCAGAGAGATGTTCAGAGACGAAAATTGATGTTTTAGGGCTAGAGTATCACAGATGAGTAGAATTTAATTTGCTTTCAGCATTGGATTTGTTACAGTTGATAGTCTCTGCGAGGAGCTGATCACAGATGCGCGGCAAGGCAAGCTGAACTACTACCGATTTCGGATGAGATTTATTGAGGTTGAGCTTGGCGACTCTAGTGCAATGTATAACATCCCGGGGCTCAGTGTTATATCAAACAACCTTAGATAGCTTAGTTACGATTTTGAGAAGGTTGTCTTGTTTTTTTTTCTGGCAGGCATTGAATTTCTATATTGTTCGAGCGGTTTTGCTGTTCTAGTTGCTTAAGTTACGTATTTAAATAAGTAATAGTATTTTTCATACTAGATTTTTCAACCTGTAGCTCTTCCAGTGCCTCCTTGCAGGTTATACATCTATGGTTTCCCGTATTATTAAGTGAACACCTTCTGTGGACATGTTCAAATACGAGACAGTTTACTGCAGTGAATTAAGGGGTTGTTTTTTATTCGTTCAGGTAGTCGTGATGTGGTGCAATGGTGAAATATTTGTACCCATAACATCATTTAAACAATCAGTGCACAACCAGGTAGCAGGTAAAGCATAACTTTCGGCGAACGATAGGCAGGCATAATGATACATTTTCATACATTTGCTGCACTTGGCATGTTTATTCCCTATAAGTTACCGACTACAACATCCCCATGAAGGTGTTGGCGACATTCTAACCGTTCTACTATTAGATTTTGAAATACTTATACTCTTAAAAGTTTTATCTTACAAAGCTTATAGCGCAACAATAATGGTAGCGAATATATTATCAGCTGTGATCCCGGCCGTTCATAACGTACCGCGCTCACCAGAAAAAGGTCGTATGTTCATAATGTTAATTATGGTCAGTAGAACTATAATTTATTTGTTGCTTTTTGATTCACTATTAAAAATACATACATACATACATATTAAAATACGCACGGCACAGTTCAAATCACTCAATTGTTTTTCTTGTAGTAAAGTTTGAACATTAAGAGTTCATTTTCAAAGATACATTTAGAATTTACCACTTTAAAACAATACTAATGTAAGGGGATATGTTACTGTTAACTTCAGGTCCTGTTTAAAAGAAAATGTGAAATATACCTAGTCTTGCCATAAATATTGTAATAAAGAAAAAAGAAAATTGTTAACTGCAAATAACATTTATTACTTTTACAGTGTGTCAGTTTAATACATAAATATAAAACAATTAAAAATATAAAAAGCTTATTCGAAGTGGTCTCCATTGGCTGCAATACAGTCCTTTAAACGATGAGGCCAGTTATCAATAGAAGCACGCACTCTTTCCATGGGAAAATTCTTCACTGCCAATCGTATAGATTGTTTTAGGGACTCCAAATTATCATGGCGTTTAGAGCAAGCTGTACTCTCTAAAACTGACCACAAATCATAATCCAGCGGATTAAGATCGGGACTAGACGACGGCCAGTCTTCAGCTCTGATGAAGTCCGAAACGTTCGATTCCAACCAAGACTGCGTGGACCGAGCTTTATGACCCGGCGCCGAGTCTTGCTGGAAGGACCATACTTGGTTATTGAACATGGTGATGTTAAGGGGCTTAACTACCTTCTCAAGAATGGTATCTTGATACACTTGTGCCGATGTTTTGATACCTTTTTCACAAAAATATGGCTCAGTCACTCCTTCATAGCTAACACCCCACCAAACCATCACTGAAGTCGGATAATGTCCACGTTGCACTCTGTCGACTAATTGGGAAGCTTCCTTAGAGCTTTGAGCATAAATACGGTCATTTTGTTTGTTAAAATGTTGCTCAATTGTAAAAATTTTCTCATCCGTAAACAAAATTTTTCTGTGACCTCCCTTTGCGTACCGCTTCAGTAGTTGTTTCGATTTTACCACCCTATTCTTCTTTAAATTATCAGTTAAGAAATGGCCAGTGCGTCTCTTATAGGCTGCAAGTCCTAAGTCATCTTTTAAAATACGCGACATGGTTCTAGGTGCTATCTTCATTTCCCGAGATAAAATCTTTTGCTTTCGGACAGGATTTCTTCGAATTCTTTCCCTTACTGCTTTGACCACCTTTTTCGTACGAACACTACGTGGACGGCCAGATCTTTTTCTGTCACAAACAGAGGAGGTCTCATTGTACCTATTAATAGCCCGGTACACAAACATTTTACTAATACCAAGTGTATGGAGAGTTTTAAAAATTGCATTTGGCTCCATACCTACTTTGTGTAATGCTATCACAGCGATTCGGTTCTCTTTATCACCCCACACCATTTTAATATCGCAAAATATTTTACAATGTATTGGCGCCAAAATGAGAAAACACAATGAACAATCGTATAAAAATGACAGATTCGAAATTCAAATGTAATATTTTTTTATAATTAAGTGTAACAGTATTTATGGCCAGACTAAGTAGATATCAATCACACGCTCGCACACACGCACGCAGGCATGAATAACTCTTGATTGTCAGGACGAAATGTGGTAACATCTTCGATAAATTAGTAACATATTTCTATTGCTTTCCTTTTACAGTAAACCCGTCCCAGAAGGATCATCTTTACCGGCATGGCCACCTGTAGGAGCAGATACATCGCCTTACATGTCTTTGGGGCGGACGGTTGAGCTCCGTGGCAGTCCTATGACGGAAAATAGGACCCGTTTCTGGGAGAACATCTACCAGCAGTATTATCAAGAACCCATGTCGCCGCCAAAGCCACATTTAAATTTACACACAGATCTATAAGTTTTTTTGAAAAAAGATAACTTTCAGTACCCAGACAGATGTAAACATAAATAATAAGATTTTTTTTTTGTTTTTTTTATTTCATTGAAAGTTTAATTGAAACAAAGATTGGAAACCTCGAAAAACGAAATTGAAAACCTTTTAAATTAACCACTAAACATTAAAATGAAAATAACAGTTTGTGTTTAAATGTTCTTTTAAGAGTGAGGTTTGGTGCTGCCAAATATATCAATATAAATTCGTTATTATATTATGGGTCAACATTTCCTCGGTACAGCTTGTTATTACTTGTATTACTACTTGTATACTATATACTATATTAAGAGCCTGCCAAAGTGACTCTACTCTACCTGATTGATTGACCCCACGATGACTGCCATGCCTTTTACATCCCCAAGCGGAGCGTGAAAAAGCATCTTACTAGGCCACCATAGTGTGGGTCACCATACTGCATTGTCTGTATTTGCAATGAGTATGCAACTTTTGGATTCTATTCATGCTCTACTCTACCTGATTGGGGATGTAAAAGCATGGCAGTCATCGTGACAGTGTAAGGCTCACACAGTTACCACGATAAATGTCACCCCTGCATCAAAGGGCCTCCGGTCTCACACTCACCAACGAAACACGATAACACGGATGCTGTTGCTTTAGGTTGGTCTTCTGTGGGAGGGTAGTACTGCCCCGGTCGAACCGGCTCACTCGTGCTGAAATCAGTGTGGCTCTATTACCTACATATTACTGTGCTATTCTAATAATTTTACTAATTTTCACTGTATTTTCTTAGTAATATGCTAAGTATAATATGAATTCTAAATAATACAAGCAAAATCAAGAAGTAAATGAACAAAGCTGAAGTATTTTATCTATAGATACTGAGGATACTTAAAGTAAAATTACTTTATAGTGGCTAAGAAATCCCTAAATATATAAATTCAAGTTGACCAAAAGCTCTATTTACAATAAGGATCTATGTAAAGTATACTACCTATTCCTATTGTAATAGTATTCCTTTAAACAATATTTTCTGTCTTCTGTTTTGAGACCAATTGCAAAATTTGAACGAAAAATATGCACGTCGAAAAATATATATATTTATCACGAAATTACACTCCCTTTTTTGTTTTCGTAATTAACAACCTCGTGTGTAAATGCATTGACCTTAGGCTTGTAGTTGTGCAGTTGTAGTTTGGCAGTTGCATACGTGGTGCGGTAAGCCACCAATTGTAACTTTAATAAACTCGAATAGAACGGGATACGTTAATTATTAGGTCATCAGGATCAAGGACGCATTAATTTTTAATTATTTCATCCAATCAATCGGTTCTAAGCCAACGCGGTTCATTGTAATGCAACTCTGTGTAATGGACGCGCTTGCGACGAATTATCACAATAATGTTGTTGTTGTTCGGGAGGTGTTTGTTTAGAAAAGTTATGATTTGATGTGAATCTTATTACATTCGTGATAATACACCGGAAAGGTATGAACAAATGCTATCCTGGACACAAGACTTTACGTTTTGTAACGAGTCTCGAACCATCGATCAAGTTCAACCTGAACTATGATTTTAATTTAAATTCTATTAAATATGGCAGTGTACGATTGGTTACGTGTATGAAGTCGCGGGACACAAATTACAAATACCTTATATCAAGTACTTCCACGGAATTGCAACCAATCACACTGCTATGATTACATTTATTACATTAATAAACACTTAGATATACATGATGAGGTAATTTGAAATTGGATTAAACAAATTGTAAAAATAATTTTATTCAGTGACTCTATAGTATGTGCACATGTCGGCACGTTTGCCATTCATCATTCATTCGTTTCCTCAAGAGTGGAATGGCTGGCAGCGTCTAGCGTAATTAAATATTTATATCGATATTATCCGCTTCTGTCGAGGCAAACAATATATAAGTAAAAAACCTTATCTTCATACATTATTGTCAGGCAGTACTCGGCTACAGCAATGCGATTGTGGACGTCGCTATTTTTGTTAAGCGTCTCCTTAGTGAGCAGTGAATTTAATGAGGGAGAATGGAAGGAGATTAAGATCAAACAGGGACCGGTGCGGGGCTACTGGGACTCTAGTAATGAACTGTGGACATTCCGTAACATACCATACGCCACAGCACCGACAGATAAAGACAAATTTAAGGTAAAATAATTAAATTATTTCCTAAAACTACGAATGATTGTTATAAATAATACATAATTGATCAAATATAAACGCGGTAATAGTGGTTACTGGTGTAGCTGGTACATGTGTGAAGCTTATGCTATATCTAAAAATGACACTGTAGCATATGTTCATATTATATTTGGGTATGTTGCTCATGACTTTAAAAATATAAAAAATATATTATTGCTTTAATAATTACTTCTATTAGTATTACTTGATTCACTTACTATTACAAAATTGAATTCTGAAATTTTACCCATAGTATCTGTGATAAGAAGTTTTAATATTAATGTGCTGTACATACTTTCTAAAATTACTTCATATGAACAGTTTTAAGTACTTTTATATTTCATTATTATTATCATCATCATCAGCAACCAACAATAGTGAACTACTGGACATAGGCCTCTCTGTAGCAAGGAGGTTTTAGCCTGCTATACCACGCTGGCTAGATGGATTTGATTAAGGTTTGTTTAAAGTTTTCCTTCTCATTGCAATGATATTGTCTTGCGCAGTTTGATCCTTTAGTTATATTTTACGATACCTACGGGGTGAATAGGGATGGTAAGATTTCGTATACTTAATCCATCACCACACGGACTCATCAACATTTTTTTTGTATTATATGAAACGACGTTAGGGTGGTTCAGCAACTGACATGGTAGCCAATAGAAAAATAATCATAGATGTCAACTCAGTTAGTTGTCGTAGATGCACGGAAGAGTTAGTTAACGTTACACGAATAAAACTCAAATAATTAGGTATGCACAAAACTAGACGTTGTATTATTAAAATTTTAAAAGAGCACAAGGAAACCTCATCATCATTATCAGCCTTTCATAATTGACTACTCGACATAGGTCTCTCCTTAAGAAAGAAATTTGGGCCTACTTACGCAACCCACACCGGACAAAAGAATTGGTATAGCATTTGTATTAAATTTTCTTTCCTTTGTAGTGCTATTATCCTGTATAGTTCCTTAGCAGGCTCCATCGACACCCACGGGATAAAAGAGCTCTGCTAACCAATAGTTCGAGTTAGACGTATTATTGTTAAATATAGAATAAACACCGGATTACAATTTGTGCTTGTTGTTACTGAATGTTATTTTGCTCACGTAATTGCTTTTAAAATTTGTCATCACATGGATATGTACACCATTTAGTCGGGCCAAAATGATGCATGTAACTTTGCCTGCTTTGAGTAAATTATGTATAAGACGAAGATAGCATAAGGTGACCTTGATTGTCTCTCTCTATCTTTTAGCACTGTATCTACCAAAAAATAATTGATATGTAATTACACGGATGGTGACAAGGTTTAAGCAGTCACTTAGCCGATTTCTACTGTGCTAAGTGTTGTGGATGGGAATCTCACATAGGACAACAATTTATACAATCCATAAATTGTTGTTCTGGGTCTAAATTTTCTTCGTGTCCGTTTCTTATATATGTAAAGTCGTGTGTAACATCAGGTGGCTCATTTTTTATATGTTTAATGCTTTAATTAAACATTAACATTATCTTTTCTTAAAATAGAACGTTTTTAAATTCTTCTGGATGCTATTTCAGTCATGATTTTTGGTAATTCTTGTAATGTACTTATCAAAGTTAATTGGATTTTTTAAAACAGATAAAAATAATATGAATTCATAATCTAGTTTCGTGATATGGAATCGTAAATATATAACAATAACAGGTGTTAATCACTGATGGGTTTGATTAAAATGGTACTTATCTAATAATCAACCGGCGATCGAAATATAAATAAATACAAGTCTATATGACTTGCAATTCTTAGGATCCTGATTGTCATTTAAGTCGCTAAATACGACACGATATATTTCTGCTTTCATTCATTTTGATTGACTAGAAATTGTGGCTTTAATTCCCATCCAGAATAAATATTGCATACTAAGCACGACTTATGTTATCTTTGGGCATGACCCACACGGCTTCGTCTGCGTTACTCAAAATAAATATTTCTTGTTGAAACTTGGCTTGTTTTAGTATTGTAATAAACGGACTATCCAAGAAAAAGAAATTAGTAAAATTAGTTCAGCCATTCACGCATAATGCCGTGTCTAAGGGAAATGGTGATTAATTCTAACGTATACAGATATGTCATATACATTCATATTACGTGTTTCAATTTATTCATATTTCGAGTTGTCGAGTGATGAACGAAACAATTTTGAAATTTTGAATTATCGCATGATTCTGATACTCTAGGATTCATCTACTTCATATGACTGACTGTACCGATTTGTGGAATTCCTTAGAGAATTTTCCTGCGGATCCAATAGTTAAATCAAATTATAGAGGGTATTGAATTATCGAAAGCTGAAAGTATAAAGAGTCGACTGTAGTTAGATTAATCACATAACTAGAGTTTTTAAAACAAAAGCGAGGATGATTGTTTGCTGTAACGTTTATATTTATGTACCTGTAAAACATTCTCACTTAGCGAGATAAATTAATTAGTTGCACTAAATCATTACGTACCTAAATATTATGTGGCACCAAAGTAAGGCAAAACAAACAATTCGGTAAGACTTTTTACCAATACTATCAATATTGTGTGGGTAAAAAATTATTTAACAATCATCATCATCATCATCAACAGCCTTTTACAATCCACTGCTGGACATAGGCCTCTCTTTAGCAAAGAGATTTCTTGTATACTTGTATACTTTTGTCTTGTATACTTTGTTCCCTTAATCGCCTCTTACGACACCCATGGGATGAATAAGGGTGGTAATACTATTTGTTCTTAATCCGTCACCACACGGATAAATTACTATAAAATTCTACGGAGGTAGAGTTCAAACTTGTCTAACGTGTATTTTATTTTTTTATTAATTAGGTTCATCAACTGTCTACACATTAAATATACATCAATAATAGCGAACGAGAATTTATAAAAGTTATATACAGTATTTAGCTACTATACAAATTAAGTACCGTAAAGATTTTAAAATTAAACATAACTTATCATACTTATACGTGCATATATGATGACAAGACAGTGAACAAACTCAATTGTCATAACATTTGAATACACAATATATAGTATAGATGTATCGTAAGTAATTGTATAAGACATATTTACTAAAGAACACATTCCTAGCAAATGATTGATGAAGGAACATGTTAATTGATCATATCGATACATTTATAATAACGATAACATTCTGTTCACCGCTGAAACTGTACTTCTAAGTAGTAGACAAAGTATAGAGAACTAATAATCGGAGTCGGAAGTCTAGAAGATCCTATGTGAAAAGAACTAAAATATTTGTGAAGTCATGCTTTGCTTATAGTAGTATGTTACTGTTTTTTCATCATCATCATTTCAAAGCTACATATATCTACAACGAAGATAAATAGAAAACTTTATATTTGTACAAAAGTAGTATCATAATTATGTAGCAATGTAAGCTATGTTATGCTAAATTGCGACCTTATTGTTAAAAGAAATTTGTTCCTCGCAACCTTAGTCCATCAAATATTTCGGGTAGATAATGCTAACTGAAGATATTACTCTCCTAGTTAAGTTAACATTCTACAAACGTAAACATAGTTAGAAAACTAATAAACATATGGGAATAATTTTCTCAACAGCTTACTTACAACGAGACTTAGCTTGTAGTCAAAACAAAATATTGTCAAATAATACACTTGCATCTTGGTTAAGGGGGTTAATTAATTTATACATTGTCTGTCTGTTGATGAAAGTTTAATCATATTTTATTTTCACTTTTAGGCACCGCTTCCACCACCAACATGGACAGAACCTCTTGCTCCTGTCAGTGACCGCATAGTGTGCCCTCAGGTTTACTGGGACCTCATGAAAGATATGAAAATGCAAGAAAATTGTCTTATAGCAAACATTTATGTACCTCATACGGCAAAAGAAAAGTTGTCGGTTGTGGTTCATGTTCATGGGGGAGGTTTTGTAAGTGGATATGCTGATCTACTACATTTAAGAAACCTTATGAGGTACAAGGACATCATTGTAGTTAACTTTAACTATCGACTGGGCATACATGGTTTTCTTTGTCTTGGTACGGCCGATGTTCCTGGTAACGCTGGCATGAAGGACCAAGTTGCGTTACTTCGCTGGGTAAAAGAAAACATTGAAAGTTTCGGGGGTAATCCCAATGACGTTACGATATCAGGGTACAGTGCAGGCGGCTCCTCAGTAGACCTTTTAATGCTATCCAAAGCTGCTGAAGGTCTATTTCACAAGGTTATACCAGAAAGTGGAGCAAGCTTACTTGCGTTTACAGTTCAATCAGATCCTCTAACTATAGCTAAAAATCACGCGAAAACATTGAACTTCACTGATGTTGATAACATATCTGCTTTAGAAGAATTTTACAAAACACTATCGTATGACATCTTGACTGCTGATGGATTTCTTCAAAATACCGACTCTACCTTTACATTTTCACCCTGTGTCGAGAACGATTACTGGGATGGAGCTTTCCTAACAAAATCACCCATGACCATACTCAAAACTGGGGATTACAAGAAAGTACCAGTTTTGTTTGGTTTTGCTAATATGGAAGGTCTGATAAGAATAGATTTATTTGACACGTGGAAAGATCGTATGAATGAGAAATTTTCAGATTTCTTACCAGCGGATTTAAAATTTGAAAGTGAAGAGGAAAAAGAAAATGTTGTGAACCAAATAAAAGAATTTTATTTTGATGACAAGCCTGTGAATAAAGACACTATTCTACGCTACGTAGATTACTTTTCAGACGTTTTTTTTGCACAAGGTGCACTGTGGGAGGCAAAGTTACATGTAGAAGCTGGCCACGACCAAGTTTATTTATACGAATATTCTTTTGTGGACGAAGATACTCCTGTAGTACCGTATACTAATAAACGAGGAGCCGCACATGGTGTTCAATCGATGGCTGTAGGTGATGGTAAGAATTTAACCGTTTCAAATGAAGATCTTTCATCTGAAGAGTATAAGAATATGAAGAAAATTATGCGTGAAATTTGGCACAATTTCATAATTACAGGGTAAGTTAGGCAGTCGTGTTTTTTGATACCAAATTTTTCATTAATGAAAATACTAACGTAATAAACATAGCTTAAATATATAAAACGAATCAACTATTCTCGTTGCATTTTAAATTATTCAATGATGCGGTGTAATTCAAATCTGGTCGTAATATACTACTTTTTTCATTTGGTTTGGTATATACCAATCTAGAAGGACCGGATCGAATGTGGATCAACTAACTACTTAATTATATTCCTATTATTGAATTTATAAAGTTTCTGTGTAGAGACTTCACCACCAAGGTGAATAAAAATATAATAATTACGTTTTTTTTTCAGCGAACCTGTGCCTGAGGGATCATCACTTCCCCCGTGGCCGGCTGTAAGTGTAGGTATATCACCATATATGTCTTTGGGACAGAAGCTGGAACTAGGAAATGTCATGGAACCGGAACGTTTCAACTTCTGGCAAAAAATCTACCAAAAGTATTATAGAGATTCTATTCCGCCTCCATATACTCTACCTAAAACACGTACAGAACTGTAAAGGAAAAACTAGCAAATAACATGTGTGTTAAAGTAAACAGTATTGTTATGTATGTATGGTGATAACTGATTGCCATTTGAATGAAAGTAGTTTCAAATTAAGTTCTAATTATCGAAATATAGTGATCACAGTATATAAGCCGCCCCCAAAACGTGAAAACTAATGTCAATTAACTAACGTCAGAGAATTTTTTAGATACAGCTGTACCTTAAGAAAATAAATTTAAAATTATTGATGGTAATCCTTGTCTTTTCAGCCTTTATTAATCTGAAGAGTAATTGGGGTCGGTTGCTAGTTCAACCGAAATCAATAAACAATCAAAATATTTTTACCAATTGTAAACAGACTCTATAAATTGTTTAAGATTATGAGATATTTACACATGATATAATTGCTGAATTCAAGTAGTTTCATTTTCATTTCATTTTCGTTTCATCCCAATAATCTAATTTATTGGTAGTAATAGATAAACTGTCTTTACTGAATTGTTACTCATACACGCACCTTAATTCTAAAAACTAAGTTCATTTAAATATTTTGAAACTCAGAAAAATAATTCTGTATTCGTATAACGATTAAAGCTACATATTTAGTCTTCACTCGATTTAGTTTTTGCTTATTTGGGCATTTTAATAAGTTAATGAATTTGAAACGAATAAAGTCACATTTTTGCCAAATCAATCAATAATAACATTAACAGTGTGCGTTTTAACGGTGTTTCTCATTAAGCATAGTTAGTGTGATATTCATTACAATATTTTCGTCAATATTTGCTTTACACATGTTGCAGAATATTGTATGTTGATGACGTTTGATATTTCACAATTTTATGATTTGAATAGATGAGCACTTGAATACTTCTAGTATTAAGGAAAACTCAGTGACAAACATGACATCAGTAACTGTTTTTACCTATGAATTTAGCTTAATTGAGTCATTTTCGCTCTAGTGAGATGGTAGAGCCACGCTGATTTCAGCACGAGCGGGTCAGCTCGACCGGGGCAGTACTACCCTCCCACAGAAGACCAACCTAAGCGCCAGCATCCGTGTTGTTGTGTTGCGTTGGTGAGTGTGAGACCGGAAACCCATTGATGCAGAGGTGACAGTTATCGTGATAACTGTATAAGCCTTACACTGTCACGATGACTGTCATGCCTTTTACGTTCCCAAGTGGGGTGCGAAAAAGCATCTCACAAGGCCGCCATAGTGTGGGTCACCATACTGCATTGTCTGCATTTGCAATGAGTATGGTGACCACAACTTTTGGATTCTATTCATGCTTTCCATCAGGCAGAGTAGAGTCAATTTGGTAGGCTCTTAATACAGAAAAAAAAATATATTGAGACAAAATTGTGTTTCCATTTTTATAGTATAGTTTCCAGTTTAGAATATGTTTATATTTATTTTAGAGCACATAACAGAATTTTAAATGAATTCTGAAAGTGCAAGTGTTAACAATAAGTGTGTACAATAATTGTTATATTCCAGTCACATGCAGATTCTAGATGCTGAGTATATTTTAAATAGAAGCTATACTGTCTCAATTTATATCAGGATATACATTGTTGTGATATTTGTGTGTAATCAGTTATGGTATGCTAAATAAATTCTTATACTGAGATTTTTTTAGTTTTTATTTTTGACATTATTTATTGCTTTGTGTTTTGCTTTCCATAGATTATTTAAAAAAAACTTTTTAGTAAAGCTTTCATGTATTTTATGTTTCATAATTACAGATGATAGATTTGGTATCGGTTATAATTAGTCATTATTAAGTATTACTTGTGTAATGTAGCACTTAAAGTTCACTATCACAGAAGTAAAAACTAAAATATACCAGATATTGCAGATAGATGTGATCTGGTATTAGAGACTTTATGTTTAATCCAAAATAGGATCTATTTTACAAACACTTACTCACTAGTAAGAGTGCATAAAATTAAGCCAGTATCCAACAAAATGGAGGAAGTTGTTAGGCCACCCTGTACGATTGTGTTTTTTGAATGGCTCAGCGAAATCTCAATGTTTGCGTTTAATTTTGTTTGTACATTTTTAAGGTGTTTACGTTCCTGTCTGATACAGTAAAAACTGCTCATTAGATTACTTTAATACGATTTTCGTGTACTTCAATGTCCACTCAATCTTATTTCACACGGCAATTAACCCATTACTTCCCAACCATCGAAAAAATTTAGAATTGTCTGTTCAAATCACAAAATATATTTTTTCTTACTATAATAACAGTAAGAAAAAATAATGTGAAACAGATAACAAAAATTTATTTATTCTCGGGTCTGAATAAGCCTGTCCTATATGTATAACATTGGGACCATAAGTTAAGAAAAATATATTATTACGGCTTTATTTGCTATTTCACGTTTAGTACAGGTTTCCTAACAATTGTGGGTAATTTGATATATATAATTGCTTTTATTTATATACCTGTAATTAGCCATATAAAATAAATAGCAATACACTTTTAACGGCTACGAAATATATAAACTTTCAAATTACATATCTAAATAATGTCACAGTATTTTACTATCAAAATATTTTTTTTAACGGAAAAATAGTTAAAGATGTTTGTTATTTACAAAAAAGGCTTAAAAAATTAAAACAAGTTGTAAACAAAAATTGATAATCAGGTCTCCTGCCAGCCTCCAAAAATATGTCCGTGTAAAGTAATGGGTTAATTCGAATTGTTGGTAGAAAAACATTAAACGATACTGTGGTGCTTTTTTTGAATTTTTGATTGATGACAATATTGAAGTAAATGATGTGAATAGAAATTGAAGTTTTGGAAGAAGAGTCAATGCTACTACAGAAATTATCTAGGTATTATTTATCAATTGATTACAATGATCTTTTTGTCATTGGAAGCTTGTCCTAATAACTGACTCTTCCTGGACAGCATCATAGGATATCGACTGGTCACGTAAGAGAAACAGGTAAAGATTAACTGTTGATTAGATGATTAACTTGTATTATAATAACTTATAGAATAAGCTTGGCTAGAACCCAATGCCGATTTCCTTGTGACTTTCGAGTTTCAGGTGTCTATAGACGGGCGGGGAGGCTAATTATTTTCCATCAAGTGACCCATTCAATTATTTGTCACTTATATGGTAGACTAAAAGGTAATTACTGCGAAAAATAATTGTCATTATTGTTGGTTCTCAAAAAATGTGAAGATTAAACTTAGAAGGATATATAAAATAACAACAATCAAATTTCACATTTAATATTATAAATAATGACCACACATAGAATGCGAGTTTTAAAGCTCATTTCATAGTTTTTAGTCTCTTTGTACACAAAAACTTTTGATAGTGCACCACTCGAAGTAATACACACACTAATACATACACTACATCCTCAGAAAGCACTCAATTTATTTGATATATTCACATCCTTTTATGACCGACATTGTAACAAACTACAGCGCGTTACAACTTTGTGATACACCGACATCTATCGAGATACTTTGACATTAACAGTTGCACTCAAACATTCCGCCCACTAAGGACTTTGTGCTTTAACACTGCCCACCATGCAGTAGGATACATATTGAGTAATACACATAAGACATTAACTAACTTATTGTTATACTGATACAAATCTATTGAGTTTCTATACTGTTTAATGATTACGTTACAATATCGATGACTAATGCTGTAAAAAATAAAAAATTAAATATGTTCTTCAAACTAAATATCAATAAACAACGGACTGTATATATATCAACAAACATTAAATTAAGGTATGTATAAATTACCATAAATATCAAACTATACTAGTAACAGAATAACATGCTAATTAAATTGCCGAACTAAAAAACATATGTCTATAAGAAGTCATACATTACCCCTTACTGGTAAAATGCATAGCTTCGAAGTTGAACCCTTAATCTGCGAATCTTTACACTGGAGATTTACAACCCGGACTCAGCCATCTTTTCCTGGATGTGATTCGATTACCCTACCGTACAAGCATTTAGCCGACGGTAAGTGATCTTCTTGTACGAGGACAACATACCCAATTTCCACGTTAAGTGTTCTCATAGCCCACTTATCTCTCTGGAAGAACTCACTTAAGTACTTCTGAGAACAATGTCTCCAAAACTGTTGTATTACTTTCTGAGTCAACTGCAGCGACGCAAACTACTCATGGGTGGGCCTCGAAATTAAAGTCAGGTTACTAGTGGTTGGCACCCAAGAAATGACCTGGCATGAGCGGAATCGGATCTGTAGCATCATTACTGAGCTGTGACAGGGGTTGTGAATTTAAGCAGGCTTCTATCTAAATTAAAACTGTAGTGAGCTCTTCAAATGTAGGTTTTTAATCTCCAACTACACATTTTTAATGATGTTTCGTGCTCTCAATGCCTGCCTCCCAAAGACCGCCGAAGTTGGGTGCGTGAGGTAGAATGTAATGCCACTCGGTGCCCATACTAGCCGAGGTAGTTGCTATGTCTCGAGAAAGCCCGGTATTTTGATCTTTAAACGTCACATGCAGCTCTTTAGAAGTTCCCATGAAGTTGAGTTTGAGTACATTGACCGCATCTGACGACAAAACGCTTAAAGGCCAAAAAGAATCCTTGAAGAGTCAAATCTGAAACTGCTTCAATATACACTGCACGAGTTACCATGCAGACAAAAAGACATATATATCCCTTATAAGTGGACTGATCTCGATCTTTGGTAGTGTTAATTTGAATGAGTCCAGCGTAGTTCTGAATGGAGTAAAACTTTGCTCGAGGTAACTCTGTAGTCTGGTAATTGTCCCATTTGTTGATTCCTGGTCACTACAGTGCGACGGTTACATGGTCACTTTTATTTTAAAAATCTGTCAAAGTGACTCTACTCTGCCTGATGGAAAGCAAGAATATAATCTAAGAGTTACAGTCACCGGATGGCACTTTATTCCCCCCAACGCACCCAACTTCGGTGGTCTGTGGGAAGCGGGGGTCAAGTCAACTAAATTCCACCTTAAACGAGTTGTTGGTCAGTCTACTCTCACATATGAGGAACTCAGTACGTTCCTTGCTCAAGTCGAGGCTTGTCTTGACTCGCGTCCTATAAGTGTCGTAACTACTGACGATCCTGGGGAGCCTATGCCATTAACTCCGGGGCATTTATTAAGTGGGGAGCCCTTGGTTACTGTATCAGACTACAACCACGACAGTTCTACTGTTAGTACGTTGACAAGGTGGCAATTTATTCAAAGAATGTCGCGAACATTCTGGAGTCGTTGGTCTCAAACTACAAATAGGCTGCCAAAATGCCCGAACCCAAAATAGGAGATATTGTATTAGTCAGGGAGGATAACTTCCCTCCAAGCCGTTGGCTATTAGGTCGCATATTAGACAAACATGCCGGGCATGATAATGTCACTCGCGTGGTCACATTACGTACAAAAGGTACTATTAAACGGCTGACAAACAGAATATGCATTTTACCGGTAGCCGACTAATTAATTATATTTCTATTTTTTTCTTTGTTTTTTTTTGTGTGAATTTTTATGTCATTTAAATTGTTTTTATGTTTGGTTTAGTATATCTTTGCTATATTTTATTGTTGATTGTATACTTTCAAATGTTAGAGGTCACATATTCAATCTTTGCTGGGTTTACATATTGTTAGTTAAGAATAATCTAGATTTTAAGATCATTTGTCAATTGCGATTAAAAATTGGTATGTAAAGGACATTCTGCCACAAAATGTCCTTGGTGGGCGGTATGTTTACGACCAAAACTACTATCAAAACATTTTTTTTGTATCAATATTTACAAATATATTTATCCTACATCTCGATAGGTGGCGTTGTACGGCTTGCCTGAATCGCACTATTGTTTCTTTACCAGTAGCAGTATAATGTACTTTAGATTCATTATTAAAAAATAAATAGATCAGATGACAGATATGGTTTAATTTTGGACCCTTCTAGTATATCCTAATAGATCAATAAGGTCATATTTACGCTCAGTCGTAACAGCTACCAAAAGCGCTGACCAAGTGATTAGCCGACATTGAGCATCATACTTGAGCCACTAATATTGAATGGCAACGAGTGCCGGAACATAAGACAGAAAATTTACTGACTGACAGCTTGCTAGAACAGTCAAGTTCGATCTTGATGTAGCAATATTCACATGTGTAAATGTATGCGTGTGTGATTGTAACAGTTACAGGTGAGGTTGTAAAGTCCCCTGCGATACAGGAATATTCCAAGTATGGAAGTTATTTTTACAGTGACTAGCTTTTATTGATATAAGTAGCAAGCAAGTGGTAAAATCCCTCCCCCCTTCCCTCCCATGTATACCTGCAACTCGAATGTTAGAAGCGAATTGGTGGTGGCGGTGTTCCAGGCGTACCCTCTTAATATTATCAATAATATATTCAAGCTAATTATAAAATCTATTATACACAAGATGTACATAATATAAATTAATCATCTAACACACAGTTAATCTTTACCTATTTCTCTTACGTGATCAGGTTGAAAAAGTTAGTGATTAGGATAAGCTTCTGATGGCAAAGAATTCATTGTAATGAATTGCTGAATATCTAGATAATCTCCACAGTAGCGCGGACTCTTTTCCTAGTAGTTTAATTTTTATTCGCATCATAGCCCGGTCATTTGGTTAAAAAAAGGGTTTACCTGGAAAGTATGTTTCAGAAAATTGATTATTTCGGTATGCTCTTTTTGAATTTCAACTTTGCTATCTCGTATCTCCACTGCTTGTGTTGCCATCTTTAAAAAATGGCGCCTAATAAGAGTTTTTGTTAAGTTTTTCCTTTCTGACCCATATTACGAGAAAAACATTTATAAATATTAATAAACTAGAAAAAAAACCCTAGAATTTAAATATTTATATTTTTTTTTCCGTAAAATCAACAGTATTCACGTACCAGCATCACAAAGTATTATTCATCTACATCACCACGTGTATTTCGTATATTTCTCTAAAATATTCTACCACAATAATAATTCAACAATAAGAAATTAATTGCTGCATTTTTGCGTAGAGGAAGTGATGTTACGAAACCTCAGCCTCTACTGCAATCCTTGCAATCAGCATTTTCTTTTAAAGATCATTGATTTTTATATGCTGATGAGATAACAGCAGAGTTTATAGCTAAACAAAAAACAGACGCGGCTGTGCAAGCATAATATAGTGTATAGTGTGTGGTAACAATCAATGAAAGAAGTATTATAGAACTTGCTAGAGTTCGTAATGGGGTAAATGGTACGTAAATGGGGTCACGCAATAGGGTATTTGACATAGTTATCAAATAAATAAGTTTTCTATTGAATATTATAGAATTAAAGGTCCTGATTAAGAATATTTGACTTAAATTACGAATAAAAATTATTTAATATTTTATTTTCCTAAATAAAAATAAGAATTTTTTAATCTGTATATCATTAAAACGAAACGTCTCAACGACCAATCAGAGCCCGTGACGTCACGATCTAATAAACAAAATGTATTGTCATTCAGACAGTTATACGACGACGAGATTTGTGTGTTTATTTTCAGGTTTCATTATTATTTTATTTGAGTATTTCGTGTCGCAAGTGCAGTTAGTCTAAGAAAATATGGATCTTGGTTTCTCAAAAGCTGATAGTGCGAATTTGCCAAAAATTGATTCTTTTATGATTGCAAATTTCTTCGCATCAAATCCGGTCTTCTGTTCTGCAGAATTTAGGAATGTGAAAACTTCACTGTAAGTAGAAAACTATCTCTATCCGATAATTTATTGAATTCGTAAAAAAAATACAGTTTGATTTATGTACTTAGCCTTATTTTTTGCTTTATTATTATTAACCTAAGTATGTGACAGGTACATGTTGTTTAGATTGTATAGGTTATAAACAAAATATTATAACCTAAGTTATTATGAGTCTAACACAGATTAGGTACCGTTCTTATGAAGAGTTTCTCATACAGGGGTTATCTGTGATGTTTTATTTCTATTTTTACAGATCATCAAGGCAGTCATATGGTGATGATGCTATAGGCTACGTTCAGTTGAAGCGTGACACTACTTTGTGCACAGTAAAATGTAAGATATGCCCTGAGCACAAAGTCCATCGTTCATCATATTCTGTTAGCTTGGTAGTAGAAGAAAAAGAGGGTGTAGTTGTAAGTGTCCAGTGCCATGACTGCCCTGCTTCACAAGGAGGATGCAAACACGCGGTAGCTTTCCTTATGTGGGTCCATCGGAGAAGCGAGGAACCATCATGTACATCTATTGAATGCTATTGGAAGAAGTCAAAGTTAGCTAAAGTAGGAAGCACCTTGAAGTTTATAACAGTGAGAGAAATGAAGGGGAATTCTTTGACAACATGTGAAGAGTTTGGTGATGTAGTCTTAAATGAATTTTTGGAGGAAGGCAAAAAAAGGAGTTTATGTACTACACAAATCCTTAAACATCAACCCGACTTTAAAGTGCCTGACCTACTTCAGTTCTCCATGCATTATTTGAGCATCAAATATAAGAAAGAAAATGACTGTGGAACATTTTTAAACAAAATTATGGAGGTTTTTTCTAACGAAAATATAAAATTAATTGAAAGTCTGACTCGAGCACAACACAAAATTCGAGCATGGCACGAGTTAAGGTATAATTTATTATTAATTGTATTTTTAAATTGATTTGCCCTTCCATCATCCTGCAATAATTTAACTAATCAAAGTTTGTGTTCACATTCATTTATTTAATTAAATAAATGTATTTACAAAACTTTATAGGTACAATATATATTTCAATTAAAAATAAACTTTAAACTACTTAATGTATCTTAAAATTCATTAATTCATTATTAATACCTCAAGTACTGGTAAATACATAACAATAGATTATGTATTGTGTCTGATACACCGGTGTTCCTCCAGAATCTGAGGGATTAATTTTTAAATTTTATCTATTCATTTATTTTGGGTACCCATTCTGCAGACCATCCTAGTGTGTGATATACATGTATATGTGGCCATCAAACAGTCACTAGTTTTAAACTTAAAGAAACTACAGATTGTATTTACTTTTCAGGTATGCAAGAATTACAGCATCAAAAGCATTTGATGTTTCAAGATGCAACACTGCTGATGGATCCTTGGTTGCCCTAATAATGGGAGCTAAAGTGCCTGATACTCCAGCCATGAAAAGAGGAAGATCATTGGAGGAATTAGTAAGAAAGCAGTTGGAAAAAAAATATGGCAAGATTGCAGAATGCGGTTTAATTATCAGCCAGATATTCCCTATGGTGGCTGCATCACCAGATGGTATTTTAAACGGTGACACTGTTATCGAAATTAAATGTCCAACAAGCCATAAAAGTTTAAAATCTTACATTTGTAACAACACAATCACAGAAAAGTTTGCAACCCAAGTTCTTCTACAAATGTATGTAAGTAATTTAAAAAAGGGTTTATTTTGTGTGGCAGATTGGGCATTTGAGCAAAATTCAAAAGTTCATGTGATACCAATAGAGATTGATGAGACTAAAGTTAATGATATTTTATCTAAAGTTGTAAATTTTTGGAAGAACAACATCTACAATTTATTGTGAATAGTGCTGTAACAAAAAAGTGTAGAATAAAGGCTTATTTTATTTTTTAAAAATACACACAATTTGTGAAAACTTGCTTTTAATAGGTACTTTCTACAAATAAAAAGACCTACTTTTATCTAAACTAAATTGTGGTTTTATTTCTCAAATATTTTTAATTAAAGAATCTTGTAGATTAATTAAGGCACATGCAATAATAATGCAATCGTCCAAGAACTGTATTAAATTACTATTAACAACTGCATGGGGTTTTAGCATTGAGAACTCCCTCAGACGTCGAATGGTTCTTTCAATATTTTCAAGATTTGGGTGCTACACTGGTCGGATCACGTCGTGCTAACTGCAGCCACTTTGCACGAAGATTTTGTGATTGCGGCACATGGATAAACAATTTAGGAGTTTTAATACTTGTGTTTCGACACAAAGGAACGACACATATTCTATAAGACTGAATTCATTTTTACATAAATTTTGAACAAAGAACGTAACGAAATAATAAAATAAATAATATAAATATTTATAACCAAATAACCAACACCTCTCTACGCGTAGCCCTATCGTATTGTTTTGTTTGTTTTGGTATCGTGACGTCACGCCTCTGATTTATCACGTGACTTAGCGTTTTAGCGGGAAATACGAAATGTATTTCTTAAAACTGCTTTTTGTTTATTAAAATGGCTTAAAATTTAAGAAAAACAGTCGTCAAGCGTTTCTTTTAGTGACTTAGAACATTTTGGAGTAGTTTACGAAAATTTGTCAAATACCCTATTGTTGAGCGTCTTGAGCATGTGAATGATTTGATCACAGCCGAAGTACAGTACCTGAATGCCTGCATAAAACAATTGTATTATGCACTACTAGCTGAAGATATAAAAAAAAGGTCCGTATATGAATGATATCGATACTACGACGCAGTGCATTTATTCTTAGTTCTTAGTATCAGTTTTTCCTGGATGAATTGATGACCATAGTTAAGGGTGATTACCGTCTACATATAAAAACAGTAAAAGTATAACTACTTAATTTTTTTTATTTATTTTTATTTATTAATTTATCTGTTTATATGTTATACAGTATTTACAACTTGTGGAGCAGTTTATTTCGTATAATAAATGGTTAAAACAATGTTTTTGTTCAGCTGGTACTTAAAATAGGAAGGCCTGTGCTATAAGTACCAGCAATCTATCAATGACACATTTTCCTTTTTACAGTGTACAATTAATGCTATAATATGACAAAAATTACTAAACAATGTTAAAATAATTAAACTAGTGATTAATTTCATAAGAAGCATAACGTGTACATACTTTAGAATACATTAATTTGTATATAATGGTAAGAATAAAAGCATTTTTTATAAACAAACCTTTACTGTGGACGTATATGTGTATGTGTGTTTGTTTTGTTTTTCTATACTAAGACTAGTTTCACTGTCTTCCGCAATTTCGCATACCGGTCCTGCTTGAGGCATGTGCTGAAAAATTCTCTCAGTCAGGGCTCGTGGCGGACCTCATTCTTGCCCGCTTTATCGCTGCCCGAAGAGCGCTTTTGGCATCCCTGTTAACAGCTTCGTCTCTCTGGGGACGGTGACGCATTCTACGGAGCCTGGATTACTGGCGGCACTCGGTCATGCAGGCTTATCACTGACCCTCGCCGCAACGTAGGTACGGCCCCCCAGTTTAGGACAACTAGGCCAGATCTTACAGCCCAGTTCTCCAATGCCCTCCTCCTTGGATTTGACTGCTGAGAACCGCGGCCTCTGACCAGGCGTTGGAGTCCCCAAGCACAAGACGACGACGGCTAACTGAGTGAACCATTGCTCGTACTCAGTTATGTATCAGTTCGACGTGAAATAAGCGGCCACAACCGCTATATCTCCAACCACCGCCGCTATGCTACCCCGTTCCCAAGTGACCATGACAGAGAGAGAGATAATGATGATGAATTTTACACTAACTATGCTTCATGAAAACTGCTTTTAAAAGGCATTAGTGCTACTATTAATTAATTTGGCAAAAATGTGACTTTATTTTGTATAAATTCACTAACCTATTAAAATGTGGAAATAAGCAGAGTGAAAACGAAGTATGTAGCTTTAATCATTATACGAAAAGGGATTTCTAATTATCAAACAAATCATTAGGACCAAAGTTAACTAACTTGAATTCAACAATTATACTATGGGTAAATAACTCATAATTGAAAATAATTTATAAACTCTGCTTACAATTGGTCAAAATATTCTGATTGTTATGACTTAAAGATGTTTTTAATTGGCAAAGATTTACATTTAAATGGTAGTTATTTACCACCATACATACACGACAATATCTGTTTACTTTCACACACATTTTATTTGCTAGTTTACTCTTTATAGCTCTGTACGTGTTTTAGGTAGAGTATATGGAGGCGGAATAGGATCTCTATAATACTTTTGGTAGATTTTTTGCCAGAAGTTGAAACGTTCCGGTTCAATGGCATTTCCTAGTTCCAGTTTCTGTCCCAAAGACATATATGGCGAATTATCTACACCTACAGCTGGCCATGGCGGAAGTGATGATCCATCGGGTACAGGTTTACTGAAAAATAACATTAAATTTTAAAATTTAAAATTAAATTTAAAAACATAATAAGAGAGGTATAATTTAGTGGGTAGATGATCCACTTGTGATCCAGCCCTTTCGGATAAGTATATATTAAACTAGACAAAAAAAAAATTACATTGGTCAAAATTGATCAAATGCAATGAGAATAGTATGCTCATTTTGTATTTTTTCGCTATAATCATTGTGTTATTAATCTTTGTTACAGATTTGCTATCAAAGAACACGACTGCATAACTTACCCAGTAATTATGAAATTGTGCCAAATTTCATGTATTATTTTCTTCATATTTCTATACTCTTCAGAAAAAAGATCTTCATTTGAAACAACCCAATTGTGACCATCACCCAAAGCTATCGATTGAGCACCATGCGTGGCTCCTCGTTCATTAGTATACGGTACTACAGGAGTATCTTCGTCCACAAAAGAATATTCGTATAAATAAACCTGATCGTGGCCAGCTTCTACATGTAACTTTGCCACCCACAGTGCACCTTGTACAAAAAAAACGTCTGAGAAGTAATCTACGTAGCGTAAAATAGTATCTTTATCCACAGGTTTGTCACCAAAATAAAATTCCTTTATTTGGTCCGCAACATTTTCTTTTTCCTCTTCACTTTCAAATTTCAAATGTGCTGGTAGGAAGTCTGAAAATTTCTCATTCATATGATCTTCCCACGTGTCAAATAAATCTATTCTCAGCAGACCTTCCATATTAGCAAAACCAAACAAAACTGGTACTTTCTTGTAATCCCCAGTTTTGAGTATGGTTAGGGGTGATTTAGTTAAGAAAGCTCCATCCCAGTAATCGTTCTCGACACACGGTGCAAATGTAAAGGTAGAGTCGGTGTTTTTGATAAACGCCTCAGCTTTTAAGATGTCATACGGCAGTGTTTTGTAAAATTCTTCTAAAGCATGAATATTATCGACGTCAGTGAAATTTAATTTTTTTGCATGATTTTTAGCTGTACTTAGAGGATCTGATTGAACTGTAAACGCAAGTAAGCTTGCTCCGCTTTCTGGTATAGTCTTGTGGAATAAACCTTCAGCAGCTTTTGAAAGCATTAAAAGATCTACTGAAGAGCCACCTGCACTGTACCCTGATAACGTAACGTCATTAGGATTACCCCCGAAATTTTCAATGTTTTCTTTTTACCCAGCGAAGCAACGCAACTTGGTCCTTCATACCAGCGTTACCGGGAACATCGGCCGTACCGAGACAAAGAAAACCATGTATGCCCAGTCGATAGTTAAAGTTAACTACAATAATGTCCTTGTACCTCATAAGGTTTCTTAGATACAGTAGATCAGCATGTCCCACTAGAAAACCTCCTCCATGAATGTGAACTACGACCGACAAGTTTTCTTTTTCCGTATGAGGTACATAAATGTTTGTTATAAGACAATTTTCTTGCATTTTCGTATCTTTCATGAGGTCCCAGTTAAACTGAGGGCACACTATGCGGTCACTGACAGGAACAAGAGGCTCTGTCCATGTTGGTGGTGGAAGTGGTGCCTAAAAGTGAAAATGATATGTAATTGATATATCTTCAACAGAGATATAGTGTATCAACTAATCTACGCCATAAGCCAAGATACAAGTGTATTATTGGATAATATTTTGTTTTGACGACGAGATTTAGCTTTGAGAGAAATCATTCCCATACATTTGTTAGTTTTCTAATTACGTTTACTTTTGTAGAATATGAACTCGACTAGCGGGGCAATATACTCGTATGTATTCAACGACTATTGTCTATCCGAAATATTTTGATCGATAAAGATAACGAGGAAGAAATTTCTTTTGAGCAATAAGGCCCTTAATTTGACATAACATCCGACGCTACATAATCATGATATTATTCTTGTAAAAATATGTACAAAGGTAGAGTTTTCTATTTATCTATGATGTAAATGTAGCTAAAAAATGACAAATATATCAAATACTGTAAGTAAAACATGACTTCACAAATATTTTAGTCATACAGAGCACGTTGGAATTGGAGTACTCAAGCTAATCAAAGTTAATGAAAACAAAAATATATCATATCGTATTTATCTAGTTATGTAAAAGACAATCAGGACTCTAAGAGTTATGTACAAGTCACGCAGACTTGTATTTATTATAAAATTGCAAGTCAGGCAGACTTCTATATAGTTAGTTATATTTCGATCTCCAGTTGATTATTAGATAGCAACCTGTCAGCGATTAACACTTGTTATTGTTACTTATTTACGATTTCATATGATGAAACTAGATTATAAATTGTTTTATAAAGTCCAATTAACGTTGATAAGTAAAAAGTTGCCAGAAGAAATTAAAAACGTTACTTTTTAAGAAAAAATAATGTAAATATTTAACTAAACCATTAAACATATAAAGAAGGGCCACCTGATATTGCAGACGACTTTAGACATATATAAGAAACGGACGTGAAGAAAACCCAGATCCAAAATTCTGAATCACACAAATTCTTGTCCTATGTGAGGTTTGAAGCCACAACACTTAGCACAGTAGAAAGCGTGACCGCTTAAACAATGACGCCTTCCGCGCAGTTATACATACATACATCAACTTTTTTTGTTTTTTTGGTAGGTACAGTGCTAAGAGATAGAGAGAGACATAACCAATACCACCTTAGCTATCTTCGTCTTCTATATATAATTTACTCAAAGCAGATAAAGTTACATGCATTATTTTGATCTGACTAAACGGCTTACATATCCTTGACATGATAAATATTTAAAGCAACTGCATAAGCAAAATAAAATTCAGTAACAACAAGCCCAAATCATAATCCGACGTTTATTCTACATTAAGCAATAATACGTTAAACTCGAACTACTGGTTAGTAGTGCTCTACTATTAAGTAACGTGTTTTTTCTTAATTATTCCCTTGTGTAAGGAAGTAAACCACAAAAGACAACAGCATTACAAAGGGAAGAAAAACTTAATACAAAACCTACTCGTATACCAATTTTTTTGTCCGTTGTGGTGCAGCAGGCCAGAATTTTGTTTCTAAGGAGAGGTCTATGTCGAGTAGTGGAATGATGAGATGGCATTGTGCTCATAAAAAGTTTTAATAAGATTACACCGAGATTTTATGCATACCTAAGTACTTGAGTTTTACTCATATAACGTTAACTAATTTCTCTGCGCATAGATAACTGAGTTGTGTGATCTGCAATTAATTTGCCTTGTATTTACCATGTCAATTGCTGAACCACTCTTGACGAGTCTTTGTGGTAACAGATCAATTATATGGAATCTTACCACCCTTATACATCCCGCGGGTGTCGCAAGGGACAACTAAGGGATCAAAATATGCAAGACAATATCATTGCAATGAGAAAGAAAACTCGAAACAAATCTTATACAAACCCGTCTGTTCAGCGTGGTATAGTAGGCTAAAACTACCTTACTAATGAAAGGCTTATGTCTAGTAGTGTACTCTTGGAGGCTATTGATGATGATGATAATAATAATGTAATATTGAGGCATTTAAAAGTGTATATATGAAGTAATGTTATGAAGTATGTGAAATTGTGAAATTTAATTAGTGTCAAAACTTTTTGTCATAGATACTCTGGATACACTCAAGTAAAATTATGAAATTATTTGTTAAAGCAATAACATAATATTTTTAAATTCATAATATAAACAAAATACCCAAATACTACTATCAAATAATACTATGAACATGTTTTATAATGACTTTTTTAGATCTAACGTAAATTTCACACAAACTAACCATGTCGGTAGCCACTTTTACCACGTTTATAGTTGATCAATTATTTTTATAGATGAAAATCTTGTTCCTAATTTTAGAAAATAGTTTAACTATATTTACCTTAAATTTATTTTTATCTGTCGGTGCTGTGGCATATGGTATGCTACGGAATGTCCACAGCTCATTACTGGAGTCCCAGTAGCCCCGGACCGGTCCCTGTTTGATTTTAATCTCTTTCCATTCCCCCTCATCAAATTCACAGCTCACTGAAGAAACACATATCAAAAATATTGACGTCCACAAGCGCATTGCTGCGGCCAAATTACACTTACACATGCTTACACTAATGTATAACGATAAAGCTTGTATTTATATACTGTTTGCCTCGATAGTAGTGGATAACATCGATATAAATATTTGTTTAAGCTAGATATGGTAATTCCACTCCAGCGATTCCACTCTTGAGGAAACGAATGAACGATGAATGGCAACCATACTGCCATGTGCACATACTAGAGTCACCGAATGAAGTTGTTTTTGTAATTTGTTTAATCCAATATAATCCCAAACTACATTGTCGCGTACATCTACATGTTTATTAAAGTAATAAATGTAATCATAGCAGTGTGATTGATTGGTTGGAATTCCATAAAATTACTTGATATAAGGTATTTGTAATTTGTGTCTGTGTTTAACCGTGCCATGTCATATTTAATAGAATATAAACAGAAATCTTAGGTCAGGCTGAATGTGTCCGATGGTTTGAGGCTCTCGTAGTTGTAGTTTAAAGGCGCATTTTGATAAAACAGTTTTGTCATTTGCACGTATTGTTGGAAGCTACTTATTTATCCATGGCAATTTGGTGAAACCAATTCCACAGAATGTAGACTCCTGAACCTTATCCTAATTCCGATCCCTAACCCAGTCCTGATCCTGATCCTGATCCTGATGCCGATCTCTATCTCTATCTTGATCCTGATCCCGATCCTGAATCCGATTTTGACTCTAATCGTGATCCTGATCCCGAATTTGACCATGATCCCCAAAATCCCAAATCCCACCCAAACCCAAATCCGTTTCTGATACCGATTCCGATCCTGATTCGAGTTCCGATCCTGATTCCCATGCCGATACCAGTCCCAATCTCGACCCTGATCCCGATCTTGATCGTGATTATGATCCAGAATCCTGATCCTGGTTTCTGACCTGATCTCGATCCCAGTTCTGTTTCAATTCACGATTGTAATCCCGATCCCAAACCTAATCCCGATCTCGTTCCTGGCCCTGTTCCCGATTCTGATCCTACCCACGATCTTGATTCTGATCCCGATCGCAAGGTTTGTCTCAATAACTTAAAAAATAGAAGAATAGAAGCTATTCCGATTAAGTTATTGGACTATTAACTTTCATAGAACGTTATTTATGTTTATTGCTCATGGTCAGTACGTACAGAAACAGTTGATTGTCATAATTTATTTTCACTTCGATTTCGGTTTTGATTTAATTCTGATTTTCTTTTTGGTTTACTTCTGATTTTGGTTTTGGTTTCGATTTGGATATAGGTTTTGGTTTTTGGTTTTGGTTATGCTTTTGGTCTCGATCTCTATCCTGATACTGATCTTGATCCCGATCTCAATCCCGATATGATCCCGATGCCGATCCAAATTTCAATGCCGATTCTGATTCTGATTCTATTTCTGTTTTGATATTGGCTTTGGTTTTGATTTTGACCTTATTATTACAAATGGATACAATACCTAGAGAAGTGATAGATATGACCACAGATTACCCATTAATTGATACCGCATTAACAAAAATATGTTTCGGCTTCACATAATTGTGCGGTATGCGCGGGATGGGCGGGATGTGTCAAATGCTCTGTTCTTGAATATTTCAAGGTTAAACTTAGAATGTATCTAAGCGTAGTGATGGGACAAAGATAGAACATTGGTCCATAAATATGATTGGATGATTTAGATACTTTATTTTTGTGTTTTTCATATTTGTAAATAAATGAAGCAAAATAGCAATTTAAAGTAATAATCACCTTTCATTGAAATTGAACAACTTTTTTATAACTTTTACAAGTTTTATGATTTATGTATGATATCCATCAAAATAGTTTTAACCATTCACGTTTCTCATGACTATCCGACTCCCGTAGTTATAATATATATAGTTATTTGTAATGTTATCAACAGATAACGTTGGGAGTGATTCTGATCGTGCAATGGTTTGGTTACACGTTAGGATATGTAAGCCTTAATATTTTATTAATAGATGTAACTCGCTCTAAACCATTGAAGTGTTTTTAAAGGGTACCACTGGGTTTTGGGGTACCTTGCGACGGTAAATGTACAAACGTAAATTTTAAAATATTATGTGTTTCTTAACCGCCAAATATTCAAAAATCACATGAAAATCCGTACCGTTTCTACGTGGCGTGGAGCACTTGGCCTTTGCGAAAAATACTTAAGGAAAACTTGCCTTTATTCTTACATGTTACTCAGTCTCACCGGTAAAAAAATTGAGTCTAACTTAAAATTGCAGTCAATAATTTACGAGAAAGTTAATTATTTTACGGAACATCACAAGTGCGTATTACTCATATTTTTTTCGTTTCGGAGCCTCAAAGAATTCTTTAACATACATATTTCACGGTAATACGCTACTTTTTTATCTCTAAAAACATCTTTGAATCAATAAAAAAATCAAAAGATGACCGAACAATATCGAATTGTGAATCACAACACTATCGATACACGAGCAGTATTAGACAAAGACGACCATTGTAATTTACGCGATGAGCGAAAGGGACATTTCGAAAAAACGTCGATATCTACTAAAGTACTTTTAATTTGCACCGCTATGTCACCACTATATTGAACGCCGGTATATTTAAATTATGTTAACGTGATAAAAATAAAATGAACCTGTTGAAATAAAATGTTATGCCGATGTTGATAATTAGATGTCTTAGGTGACTCGCCACACCATATTATTACAAAGGAAGTCATTTTCAATATACTCGTATTTTGAACATAAAACTATTTTCAAATTGCCAAGAACTCGGTGTGCCTATGGGTCACAAATTTTGATCAATACTAGTGTCGTGATTTTTAGCAGGACTTCATGACTAGCAGTGTCAAAAATGTGTGGCGCACGTTTGTGACCACTATTGAGGGTAATCTGTGGATATGTCACATATGTTCAGGTTTGTCCCATTAAATTACTTATTAACTTATTTACTGATTTATTGAATTACTTATTTATTTATTTAGTTATTCGACGTTTGCACTCTTCTTAGCGAGCACCGAAATTGCCGAATATTCATCCTGTAGCAGCATTGATCTCAAGAACTCCCGTAACATGTTTGCGGGTGATGTTAGATTCCAATGTTAATGAATTCTTGGCCCACTCTGTATTTGCGATACCAAATCTCACTCTTAAAACAACATTCAACACACAACATCAACAACATTCAACAACGTTCAATGGTTAATTTAAATTTTTTTTTTTTAAATTTGCTGCCTATCTACGGGACTCCCAATTTCTGTTTCAATTAAACTCTCTATGAAATAAAAAAACCAAAAAAAATATTTTAATCTTATTATTTATGTTTACATCTGTCTAGGTACTGAAAGTTTAATTTTTCAAATAAATTTATAGATCTGTGTGTAAATTTAAATTTAAATGAGGCTTTGGCGGCGACATGGGTTCTTGATAATACTGCTGGTAGATGTTCTCCCAGAAACGTGTCCTATTTTCCGTCATAGGACTGCTACGAAGCTCAACCGTCCTCCCCAGAGACATGTAAGGCGATGTATCTGCTCCTACAGGTGGCCATGCCGCTAAGGATGATCCTTCTGGGACGGGTTTACTGTAAAAGGAATACAATAGAAATGTCTTTCTAATTTGTCTACGGTGTAAAAATATTTCATCTTGAGCTATATTCATTGTCCAAGTCTTATAAGCGTAAGCGCATAAATTCTAATTATAAACCTTACTACTTCAAAAATTATTGAGTGAACCAAAATGCAATAAATAATTTATAATTCTATCGGCTGTAACGTTGAGTGCAAAGTGAAATATTCGAACTCGTAAGTGACGCTGTATACCGTGAACATATGACCCTTTTCTCGCGAGCGGACTACGTTTTGAACGGCCGGGAACACAGCTGATAATATATGTACGCTCACAATATTGTTGCACTATAATCTTTATGAGATAAACTTTTAAAATACAGTATAAGTACAGTACAACAGTTTGAAAGCCGCCTACACATTCATGGGGATGTTGTAGTCGGAAATTTATAGGGAATAAACATGCCAAGTGCACCAAATGTATGAAAATGTATCATTATGCATGCCTATCGTTGTTCGAAAGTCATGCTTTACCTGCTACCTGGCTGTGCGCTGATTGTTCAAATGATAATATAAGTATAGACATTACACCGATGCACCACATCACGACAACCCGAAGGAATAAAAAACAACTCCTTAATTCACTACAGCAAACTTCCTCTTATTTGAACATGTCTACATCTACATCTAACGTTGTTTGATGTAACATTGAGCTCTGGGTCATTATTCATTGCACTAGAGTCGCCAAGCTTCACTTCAACAATTCTCGTCCTAGATCGGCAGTGGTTCAACTTGCCTTTCCATGCATTCAGGATCAGCTTATCACAGCCACTATCAACTATAACAAATCCAATGCTAAAAGTAAGTCAAATTCTATTCATCTGGGATACTCGAGCCCTAAAATATCACTTTTCAAAGTCTACGGAAATCCTCCCAAAACAATACCATAACTACTTCTAAAGGCAATTAAATCTGTGAAATATTTGCTGCTCACTTTTATTTTACTTTTAACGTTCATCAAACAATGAAATGTATTTCAAGCTCATATTGCTTGAAAAACATTAGAAACAACAGTTTGCCTTTAACAATTTTGGTCATTGAGCGCGAGCATATTAAATAAGTTAAAATCTCCAGATAATTGAAAAGATCTTAGCTCAGATAGGATTATTCATATATTTTAATTAATTGTGCTGCTTATGTAGTTCTTCCTCTATCGATAATTTAATTTACAACAAATCTCTTACTACCGACACTTTTCCAGATCTATGGAGATAAGGTCGTACCCATTCATGAAATTCTCTAGAATTGTAAAAACGAACGACGACATAAATCTGCTTCAGAAAGACATTCATACATTGGTAGAATAGCGCAATACTAATGACATGAATTTAACTATTAATAAAGGTTATCACATAAAATTTTCTAAAAAAATAAACCCTCGAAAATCTGTTTATTATATTCGCTAAAATGCTGTACAAAGCGTGAAGGAAATAAGGGATTTAGGTGTTATATTTTATTGTAAATTTATTTTTAGACCATACGTAGATAAAGTATAATAAAATAAATGAATGGTGTCGTGGGACACCAGGTAGGAACGAAGTTCCTTCGGATAATGTGGAATCGATACAATTTGCAAAAAAAATCGTGCTCAATTTTATGTAGGTTTTCTTGATTTTTCTCTTAAATTTTGCTGATTAGTTTTTATTTAAGTACAAGAAAGTATTTAGGAAATTCAGTATTTTAGGAAATAAAATAATAAATTCCTTCAAATAATAAAATAGCACACATGACGCGCTTTCGCGCCTGCGCACGTCTCATTTAACGGTTTTATTCCACGCACTTTTTTCCACAGATTTATTCCACGCACTTTTTCCACTTACGGTTTTACTATCACATTTTTTTCGGTTCGGTCCCGCAGCGAAATCCCTATCCCCTCCAAGCCTGCCGTAAGGAACTTCGTTCCAAAAAGCATCAAGAATTTTGGGATTTGGGATTTTAAAAAATGCAATTAAGTTACGACGTGATAAAACTAAAATTATTGAATATAACTGCCTTGTACGTGGCATCTTAGAGTACTGTAGCCCCGTATGGAGACCACATTATGCGACACATAAATTAAGACTCGAGCGTATACAGAAGTTTTCTTTGGCACCTAGCATATGCCTCTAGTATAGCTAAAAAGATGAAATCATATGAAGCGTGTTTGACACATTTTAAGCTAGTTACAGTCACATTCAAAATAAGTTTAACTCACCCTGTTTTAATAAAGTTATGCCACATTTCTCGCATTAACTTCTTTATTTTTCGATGTTCTTCTGTGATACCTTCTTCATGTGATAAATGAATGGCAAATGTTTGAGCACAATGCGTAGCACCACGGACATTCGTATGGATCACGGGTGGAGTGTCTTCATCAGTAAATGAGTACTCGTAAAAATAAATTTGATCATGACCTCTTGTTACATATAACTTTATCGTCCAAAGACTGGATTGAACAAAAACAATATCTGAGAAGAAATCCACATAACTCAATATATTGTCCTTGCCTACAGGCTTGTCAGCGAAATAAAATTCTTTGACTTCTTTAGCGACTTTCTCTTTTTCCTCTTCGGTTTTGAACTTTAAGTCTGGCGGCAGATAATCGGCAAATTTTCGATTCATTCTGACTTTAACTATTTCAAAATCTTGAATACGAAACAAACCTTCCATGTTACTAAAACCATAAAGCATGGGTACTTTTTTGTAATTACCGCTTTTTAAAATAGTGTAGGGAGATTCTGACAAAAAAGCACCTTCGCTCGTTTCTCGTTCCACGCATGGTGTAAAGAAATAAGGGGAATCAAAGTCAAGATCCTGTTGTAACAATGTGTCATACGACAATGTTTTGTAAAATTCTTCCAATTGATAAATATCATCTACATTAGTGAAATTTAAAATTTTGGCGTGGTCCTTGGCATTTTGTAAGGGATTAGGCTGAGATGAAAATGTTGATAAATTTGACCCACTTTCTGGAATTACTTTATGGAACAAACCTTCAGCAGATTTAGAGATCGCTAGAAGGTCGACTGACATCGATCCTGCACTGGCTCCGTCGATAGTGACATCATTAGGATTACCTCCAAAAGCAGCGATATTTTGTTGTACCCACTTCAGCAGCGCTACTTGATCCTTCATACCAGCGTTACCAGGGATATCTTCGGTACCAAGGCAAAGAAAACCGTGAATGGCTAGACGATAATTAAATGTAACTAAGATGAAATCCTTATACT
Source organism: Hypercompe scribonia (assembly GCA_949316085.1). NCBI lineage: Eukaryota > Metazoa > Arthropoda > Insecta > Lepidoptera > Erebidae > Hypercompe > Hypercompe scribonia. Next base: position 9,597,948 of record OX438969.1, on the reverse strand, counting down.
TCAAGAGATCTTTTGCTTGAATCCAATCACCATAACCTAATTGGAATGCACCGCCGTGAACATGTACTAGGACGGAAAGATTTTTTCTTTTGGTATCAGGCGCGTATATATTTGCGACTAGGCAATTTTCTTGCATTCTTAAGTATTGGGGCATCTCCCCTCCATTCCATACTAATTGGGGACAAATAATACCTCTGTCAATAGCATCAAATGTTTCAGTCCATGTTGGTGGTGGAAGAGGTGCCTGCAAAAGAGGTAATATTACCTTTGAAATATTCACAAGACTATTCAAGACTATTCACAAGACAAGAAATGTTCACAAAGGTTTTTTAAATCTCATACATGAACATTTCAAAAATGCTATATCCTTTTCTTACAATTTAAGATGGATCCTTCAGCGGCCGACATGGCGGGCCCACAAAGTGGGTCGGCCATGTCTCCAGACGAACCTATGGTCACTGGAGCCGAAGTGTATTAAAGTGGAGATCACGATTAGTCAAACGTAGTGTAGTGCGCTGTGCCGTATTATGGACCGACGACTTGAAGAACGTAGCTGACAGCAGATGGGTCCGAATTACCCAAGACCGGGATAGTTGGAGCTCCTTGGGGGGAACTTCATTCAATAGTGGACGGCGATAGGTTGATTTCATTATTGTATACGTATAACTGTTAAATGGGACTGTAGATTACATTGAAAAAGGAATATCCATTATAATAACTAATGAATTTTTATTCAGGACGCCATTATTTTACAGAAGTGTACCCTCCACAGACAATAAAAATATGGAGGGGAAGGAATGGGGACTTTTGCATTAATAATATAGTCATTTTTGAAACAGTCACAGAAGTCGTTGTTTAAGTCTAAATATTTATAAATTAAAATAATAATTACTATTAGATTAATCTAATCTACACGAATCTAATTTAATCAGTACGAATATTATAAAGACGCATTATTTTACAAAATCAAAACCTCCTTGCTAAGGAGAGGCCTATGTCCAGCAATGGACTGTATAAGGCTGTTGATTGATTGATTATTTTACAGTATGTTAATTAATGAAGTTGCTCAGAAGACATTACGAAATAAAAACCATAAGCAAACTGCAACCTTGGTTAGTCTCTAACAAAAAATAATTATAGTTTAAAAAACTAATAAACAAACTGACAAAAATCAGTTACGAACAAACAAACAAACATACGTACAGGTGAAGCTACTAAAAACGTGATAATAACACTCAACCATGACGAGACAATGTCCGACACGACGCTTGAAAGAGTTTAATTCTGAATAACAACTTGAGCAAAATACCTCATAAAATATCTTAAATTACACATTCTTTATCGTGTACCTTAAATTTGTTTTTGCCTGTTGGTGCCGTGGCATATGGTATATTCAGAAAAGCCCACAGTTCTTTACTTGAATCTAGGTGTCCGCGTACAGGTCCTTGTTCAGTTTTCACATCCACCCAGTCATCGTTACTTCCGTCTGTCGCATTCACTGCGGTGCACAAAAACAATAAGTACATCCACCGCGGCATGGCTGTAACTTAATACTAAATTATAGAAGTATGGGTTCAGTGATAAAAATATTTTCGAGCATCATTATCGGCAATGCCTCGTAGAGCGTAATCTCAATACAATACAACTAACTAAGGCCTGTGACTTCAGTCACGATACTTAGTATTTTTTCAACATAAGATATACACATTGTAAAAATTCTACAAAGTCATTTTCCTTTTCCTCCTTTCAAAGAAAACCTTGAACTTTGACTGAAACTTTGACAAAAGATATTTGTTATATTGTTAAAGCTACGAGTATATCTGTCCGATTGACTTTACTAAGCCGCAATGGAGATATTCACCGTTCAACTTATCGCCGTCCACTGCTGAACGCAGTCTCCTGCAAGGAGCCCAAACATTCCGGTCTTGGGCAATTCAGATCCATCCGCTGCCAGTCACCTTCTACAAGTTGTCGGTCCATCGCACCGCAAGGCGACCTACACTTCGTTCGTCCAATCGTGGTTTCCACTCTAGTACACTTCGGCTCCAGCAACTATCGATTCGTCTGGAGACATAGCCGGCTTACTTCCAGTTCAGCATACTGATTCTCCGTGTGAAGTCAGTTACTCCAATTCTCTGTTGAATAATCTGATTGCGAATTTTATCAGCCAGAGAAACGTCCAGCATTAAACTTATGGACTAATCCAATGGTAAGTGTCCACGTCTCGGTTGCGTATTTCATTACAGGTAGGACGCACTGGTCAAATACTTTGGTCTTTAATGATTGTGGGATCGGCGACACGAAGATGTGACGAAACTTTCCGTACGCTGCCCAGCCAAGGCGAATCTTTCTATCGGCTTCTCGTTCGAAGTTGTGCCGGCCAAGTTTAATAGTTTGCCCAAGGTAGATATATTCTTACACAACCATGATAGTGTTGCCATTTACAGTTACGGGACTCGGGGATAAATGCTTATTATAGTATAGGAGCTAGCAACGTTTTCGAGAAAGAATTTTAGGTCAGCTGATTTTGTGATATGTCGTCCTTCTTGCACTTTCGGTTAGAGTCTGGGCTATCTGGCTGGCGGTAGCGGTTGCGTTCATTAGTGCGCATCCTACCTGTCCAGGTAATAATCCTGGATTTTAAAAACATTTTAGAAGGCGTAATTTTTAATTTTTTGTTTTTAAATAAGTCTACCTGACATACTTTTTTTATTGCCAGACATTTTTGACATTGCTAACTATGTGCCATACGTGATTTTTTTTATTTTTTTTATAAAAATTTCAAAGTATTTTATAGTGTCTGTAATTTTAATATTATGTTATTTAAATATAAGAAAACTTAAAATAAATTTGCCAGACATTAATTCAATTGTTAAGTCTTGAATTAAAATTAAAAAGTCATGAAAAGTATTGCAGTAGTCCGAGAGAGACAGTTGCAGAATAAGTCGAGAATGATACAGAGAACCATTACAAAAGTAAATTATTTTTCACTGTGCATATAATAAAAAATAATAATAATATGTATCTAGGTTTTTCACAGTACTTGGGAATACCAGAATCTGGCGTGAAACAATTGTTACAGGAACGCTTCTTTGGCCGCCTAAAAAAAGTACTTAAAAGTCTTTTATCGGGCCCGATATAGACTTTAAAGCGTCGTCGTCTTGGCTATGGTATGGTGATCTCTTCGGAGAAATCAAAGGTTTTGTTTGTGCAATTATGGACGAAGTTATCATGACAAATAACTACCGGAAATATATCCTGAAAGATAGTACGGTTGATTTCTGTCGGGCGTGCCACCGTCCTGGAGAATCTATTATGCATATTATTTCTGGTTATTCTCGTCTTGCTCACCGGTAGGTGAGTATTTGCACAGGCACAACCAAGTAGCCAGGATCGTACACCAACAACTTGCCCTTAAATACCAACTTGTCAATTTTGAAGTACCTTACTACAGGTATGTGTCCGACCCAGTTCTCGAGAACGGTCGTGCTACGTTATATTGGGATCAATCTATTATCACAGATAGGACTATTGTTGCCAATAAGCCTGATACTGTGGTGATAGATCGATTAGAGCGCCGCGCAATGATTGTCGATATCGCCGTTCCTCATGACGAGAATCTCGTGAAAGTTGAAAAAGAAAAACAATTGAAGTACTTGGATCTGTCTCACGAGATTGCCAACGTGTGGAATGTGGATTCGGTGATTATTGTTCCGATAATCATATCTGTTCATGGATTGATAGCGAAGAGCCTCGACCAACACCTTAAGAGGCTCACGTTAGAAGATTGGATCAAGGGTCTGATGCAGAAGGCAGTCCTCCTTGACACGGCCCGTATTGTGAGGAGGTTCCTGTCTTTGGAGCTCTAACCACCGGTGTCTTGGTCCCTGTACCCGATGTCGGTGGTCTACTACTATTTGTCATATTTTTAAATGTGTATTTTTAATTTTTTATATATTTAAAAATGTAATAAATATGTGTATATAATTAAATAAAGAAAATAATAATAATAATCATTCTAGTCAGAGCAAGTTTCAAAAAAATTTAAGTATAAAAAGGAATATAAAATTAGATTAAAATTTAAAAAACAACACTTTTTATTTAAATTGTTCTGATTACTAAATGTAAATTATAAATAATTAATATTAAGTTTTTCAAGTTGTTTCAGCCTTTTATATGAAAAGTATTATGTTATCGTTATGTCCTTTACAAAAAACACATTTTATTTTATCACTGGCCATTGTAACCAAATTAAAAAATAAACATTAAAATCAAAACAAAAACAAACATGTGACATTAGACTGACGCCATCTTGCAAACTTGCCTGTCGTGCCACTGTCGTTGTCTATCTCTCTCGCGCCTTCAGCTGTCTCTCTCGGACTACTAGCATCATACTGCAATACTTCATGACTTTTTAATTTTAATTCAAGACTTAACAATTGAATTAATGTCTGGCAAATTTATTTTAAGTTTTCTTATACTTAAACAACATAATATTAAAATTACAGACATTATAAAATACTTTGAAATTTTTATAAAAAAAATAAAAAAAACCACGTATGGCACATAGTTAGCAATGTCAAAAATGTCTGGCAATAAAAAAAGTATGTCAGGTAGACTTATTTAAGAACAAAAAATTAAAAATTACGCCTTCTAAAATGTTTTTAAAATCCAGGATTATCACCTGGACAGGTAGGATGCGCACTAATGAACGCAACCGCTACCGCCAGCCAGATAGCCCAGACTCTAACCGAAAGTGCTAGAAGGACGACATATCACAAAATCAGCTGACCTAAAATTCTTTCTTTTCAAACGTTGCTAGCTCCCGTACCACAAGGACCGGGGCTACTGGGGCTTCCGTAACGACCTGTGGACTTTCCGTAACATATTTTATGCGACAGTACCGACAGACAAAAATTAATTAAAACTAAAATCTAAATTATTTGCTATAATTATTAGATTTGATAACCATAAATTAAACTAATTAATCTATTCTCAATATAGTAAATATGACTATCGACGTACTTCTAATTTTGCATCTGATTTATATACACACGACTATAAAATGTGCTCATAATACGTTTAAATATTTTGCAAATGTAATGTAATGTGAATTTAAAAATATAATATGATTGCTCTCGTATATTATTTCACTACTTATCTTGGTACCACAGTATCTATGATAAGAAAATTTGTAGATTGTTGCTTATCAAACATAATTCGAGTATTAAATTTTTACCACAATACTAGGGTACTGTACTTATTTCCTTACATTTCTATATACGTACACTTTTGAATGTCTCAATATTTATTCGTATTATATAACATGGCCTTCGGTTTGTTCAGGAAAAGAGTCGAAGGTGATAACTCAGTTATCTCTACACAAAGCAGTTAGTTGAGGTTAGTGTTACAAAAGTAAAACTTAATTCATTATAATGCAAATAAAATCACGATGGTATTTTATTGAAATTTTAAATTAGCACAACACCTTTCATCATCATCTAGGCTCGCTTAATCAACTGCTGGATATAGACTTCACCTTAGAGAGGAGGTTTTAGCCTTTTTTTTTTAACTTGTGGAAACCTCCTCGGGCCGTCACCCCGATTTACGGTGGGGTGGTGTGTCGGAATCAGACCGACTAAAACCACACGGTGTGCCACTCTGGGCCTGACATAGGAGGGATCCGGGAACAGCTGTTATTATGACATCCAGATCCCTCCTAGCGCCTGCCCGTTATCGCGGGCACCATCTGCGGGTAAACTCTCTATTTAGGTGATGCACGGCACACGCGCACGTCGCCTGCTAGCGGCTGGCCATTGTAGCGGATGAAGGGGAAAATTCGTCCCGTCCACCCGCGGCCACACTCAAGACGGCAAGAGGCGCTGGTATGCGCCTCCACCGCCCAGGAGATTTGAGACTAGAATCACGCTGGAAAGAAGGGTTGGCATATAATTAGTATCAGATTTTTCTTTCCTTTGTAATGCTAAATTTAAAATCCTGAGAAGTTTACTTCCTTAGTCGGCTCCTTGGACATCCACGGGATAAATGGAAAAACAACAAGTTCTTTACATACAGACATACAGACTTACTTACATACAGAGCTCTACTAACAGATAATTCGAGTTAGAATTAATATTATTTAACATGATTTAGTTTGGGTTTGTTTTATTCCTGCTACGCACAAATTAAATATGTAAGACCAAGATGGCATAACGTGGCATTGATTATGTCTCTCTCTCTCTTAGCACTATATCTACCAATAAATTAATTAGGTACTTTTTATTCTGTGGCCTATCAAGGATACAGTATAAGCTTCGGGCCAATGTAATAATATAATAATATTATTACATTGGCTCGAAGCTTATGCTGTAAGTTACGTATCTACTATTTTAAAACCGAAATTTTGTGTATAATATTAGCTGACTCATTTTTTATATTACATGTTTAATGCTTAAGCTTTTGATACTTATGTAATAATTTTTGAAAATTAAACGTTTATAAACTTTCGTTGCTATCAGTTGTTTATGCCAACGATAATTTTTGGCAATGCTAGTGATTTACTCTCAAAGTTAAATCTTACCTTGTAGTCCAGTCATTTGGTCAAAAAAAAGGGAGTTACCTGGAAAGTTTTCCGGGAGTTTTGAAAGTAAGAAAAACATGTCTTTAAATGAATATAGATACGTATGCTTCATTCGAAAATGAAGAGGCGTGTGATGAATCTGATAGTCACGATGATGCGGACGAAATTTCGGTCTTAGAATTCTCGATCGGTGCTGAGGACGTCGGTGCTCAGGACGAAGTTGTAACACCCGGTCCATCAGGAACAGCAAAGCGAAGGAGATTGCGCTAAATTTCTAAATAATTATCACAAGTGGATTAGGCCTACAGGGGGAACCACAATAAAAAAAACGCACCGCTTACTCTACCTCCAGGTGGTTTGGAAATGAGTTTTTTTTAAAATGTCTATTAAAATGTACTTTGCGGCGCTCGTACGCCAAAAACTATTGATTTTATGAAAAACATTATAAATATATAAATTGTAGCAAATTTTTCTACTTTAATTTGTACATAAATATTTTTCTCGTAAAATGTGCCGGAAAGGAGATATTTCAAAAAAACTGTTTTTAGGCGCTATTTTTTCATTATGGCGGCGCGAGCGGCGGAGATACGAGGTGGCAAAGTTGAAATTCTAAAAGAGCATACAGAAATCCATAAAATAACCAATTTTCAGGTAAAACTACCAAATGACTGGACTATTGTATGTAGATATTCAAATTTCAATTCGAAATCTAATTTAGTGATAGGTAAACGTAAATATATAACAATAACAAAAGTTAATCTCTGATGGACTTGATTAAAATAGGTGCCTATCTAGTAACCAACCGCAGATCAAAAGATACAAGACGTACAAGTCTACCTGATTTGGAATTATATAATAAATACAAATCTACGTGACTTGGAACTCTTTTATCTATTGATGCTCTTTGGAAGTGTAAAAACGTAAATGTTGGGTCCTGATTATCATTTAAGCAGCTAAATACAATACGATATATTTATGTTATCATTCCTTTTGACTAGCCAGATGTTTTAACTATAGTTCCCATCCAAAACAAGTATTGTGTGATGAGCACGACCATTAGTTCTGTTTCTGGGTATAGTGTTGTCATAATACAGAAATAATACAGGCATCGCCTAATTTTGAATTAGACGGTTCTGTGTAAAATGTCCAAAATCTAAAAGTGTGTTTACATAAAAGTGTGGTTGAGGGTCTTTTCCCACAGCGGGCGGAACACACACACTCGTCGATGGCCTTCTTAGCCGGAGACCACTGGGGAGTGCTGGAGATGCGGGAAGCTGGTCCTGTTAAAGAAGCCGGGACGGCCTGCCGATTCGGTAGCAGCCTATAGGCCCATCGTGTTGCTGGACGAGGCGGGTAAACTGTTTGAGAGGATACTCTCTGCCGTGGCTTGTGGCAGACTATTTAGAGGAGCGTACCGTCATGTACGAGGACCGAGATGCTGTTCTGAGGCGACGGTTCATGTCGTGCGGTGTTCCGCAGGGGTCAGTCCTCGGACCACTCTGGATACGACTGGGCCCTTCGAGGTCGCCTCCCCCCGAGTTAGGCGTAATTTGTTACGCCGATGATACATTGGTCACGGCCCGGGGAGCGAACTTTCAAGAGGCGGCGGGCCTAGCCGCCACGGGAGTTTCTCTGGTGGTCAGGCATATTGAGGCGCTGGGTTTGCGGGTGGCCCTGGACAAGACGGAGACCCTTTTGTTCCAGTCGTGGTCTGTCACACGGCGTCTCTATCGTAGTCAATTCGGTCCTCGTACCGGTTCAGGCCCAGATGAAGTACCTGGGCCTGATCCTCGACGGGAGGTGGCTCTTCGACGAGCACTTCCGACAGCTTACTCCAAAGCTGGTCAGCGCTGCTTCTGCCCTTGGGCGACTTTTGCCCAATTTGGGTGGAGCCTGCGTCGCGACGAGATGGCTATACACGGGCTTGTCCGGTTAATAGCGCTGTATGGTGCACCGGTGTGGGCGGCGACTCTGACCACTCAGAATAGGGCTTGCCTCTGGCGCCGCTCAGAGGATATTGGCGGTTAGAACCATACACGGTTATCGCACCGTGTCGAGGCGGCGCTTTGGAGGCGGAAGTGATCGCCAAAGTTTATCAGCGGACAGCTGACTTCCAGACGGGTAGCAGCATACGACGTATGCGAAGCCGTCACTTCGTAGAAGGAGGCGGCGTAGAAGACCCGGGAGGATGATCTCCACTCGCTCCCAATTTGCCACCAATGAACTGGGCGGCGGAGACGCGCTTCCCAGCGCCTCATGCCGCCCTGAGTGTGGCCGCCGAAGGACGGGCTCCCGCACGTTAGAAAAAAAGGAACCTACACTATAACTATACCCCTAGCTGGTCTTAGTCACCTACCGACCTGACTGACTTCCAATAGACTTTAGGTGCTTAACGTACATTGGGGTGCGGGGTCCAGAACCTTGGGGTGCGGGGTCCGGAACCTCCACGCGGTGCACCCTGGGCAACGGAGGCGGCAGTGTCTCTGGCGCTAAGTGCGAGAGACACTGCCGCCTACGGCAAATTCCGGCCGAGGCGGAAACAACCCTTGTGAGGGTAGTTAGAGGCTTTCCACGTGTCCCTCCGTTTAGCGGAGGGCATAGTGGAGAGTATACTAGCGGGCGGGCGGGTTCTCAACTGCTGGCAGTGTCAGAGGTTGTGGACATTGGTCTGATGCAGACCACCGTCCGGCCAAATCGTAAACCTGACTGGCCGCAGTCAGGAACGATAGCTCTTTGAGGGCTACGAAGAAGGAAACCTCTATAAAAAGCCTTGGGGCACACGATCGCCCAGCTAGAACCACAATATGCCATCGAAGTCGAGGACGTCATCACCTCGCCGCCAACAAGTGGCAAGTATGATAAGCTCAAGGCTGAGCAGATAAAGCGTCTCTCGGCGTTCCGAGAGAAAAAAGTGAAGCAGCTGCTTATCCACGAAGAGCTCGAAGACCGGAAGCCGTCACGATTTGTCCGTCACCTACAAAACCTGGCAGGTCCCGGTGTGCCTGAGGACTTCTTACGGACCATTTGGACAAGCCGTCTACCTCAAGGCACACAAACCATTATCGCATCTCAACCGAAAGCTGCGTTAGAGGAGTTGGCAGAGCTCGCAGATCGGGTACACGACGTCATAACACCCAACACATACGTCGCATCAACATGCAGTGCCAATACTTCAATACCCTCAATCTCTAACAATGTTGTTACGGCCATGGAACGCCAGATAGCTGCGCTCACGGAACAAGTCAAAGCGTTGTCTAACGAGGTCAGGCGATCTCGACCAGCGCAGAGACAACAATCAAACAGCCGTCGACGCCACCCTTCGAAGTCTGGGTCGCAATCAATTTACCGCGACCACTCACTATGCTGGTACCACCAGAATTTCGGCAAGCGGGCTAAGAAGTTTGTGAAGCCGTGCGACTACCCTCGGGAAATAAAAATCGGGAAATGTGCGGGGCAATCAGTGATGGCGACCCACGATTGTCCGAGTGCCGGTCGCTTATTTATCACCGACAAAAGGTCCAAAGTACAATTTTTGGTCGACACCGGGAGTGACCTCTGTGTCTACCCCCGATCAGCAATATCGAAGCGACTGGAAAAGTCTAACTACCAACTGTGTGCGGCTAACGGGACACCGATAACTACATATGGATTCATCAATATGTCGTTGAATCTAGGGTTGCGCCGTGACTTCGCTTGGCGATTTATTATTGCCGACGTTACAAGGGCGATAATAGGCGTGGATTTTCTATCTGCTTATAATTTGGTTGTTGATTGGAGAAACCAACACTTGATTGACAACTATACTACGCTGTCCACCCCGGCGTCGCCTGTCCGTCATTGTGATGGCGTCTCTTCGGTGAGGGTGAGTCTTGGCGATTTCGCATATACACATATACTACGAGAATTTCCCGATATCACCCGTCCACATGGTATACACCGCACTATCATACACAATACTGTACATCATATACGTACTACACCAGGGCCACCAGTATAGTGTACACCACGCAGATTGGCTCCGGATAAATTAAAAATAGTCAAGGCTGAATTCGAGACAATGTTGCAGTGTGGCACCTGTCGCTTGTCTGATTCACCTTGGTCTTCGCCTCTTCACCTCGCATCCAAGAAAGATGATGGTTTGCGTCCCTGTGGCGACTATAGGATGCTGAACGCACGAACCATCCCGGATCAGTATCTCATCCGGCATATTCAGGACTTCGCTCATAGTTTGTCTTCTGGATGTACCGTATTCTTTCAAATTGACCTGGTGAAGGCTGACAACCAGATCCCAGTACATCCTGATGATATTTCAAAAACAGCGATTACGACACCGTTCGGTCTTTTCGAATTTCCATTCATGACGTTTGAACTTCGGAACGCCGGGCAGAAGTTTCAACGCTTTGTGGATGAAATGCTCAGGGGTCTAGACTTCACATACGCCTACTGCGACGATTTTCTGGTTTTCTCAAAAGACCAGAAAACTCATGAGCTCCACCTGCGTCAGCTTTTCACCAGGCTCAGAGACTACGGTATGGTCATCAACAGTTCCAAGTGCATTTTTGGAGCATCAGAGGTTAATTTCTTGGGCTGTCATATATCAGCCAAAGGTACCAGACCACTGCCTACCAAGGTCGAGGCAGTTCAAAATTTCCCAGCACCTAAGACAGTCAGAGAGCTGCGCAGATTTCTAGGTATGCTAAATTTTTACCGGCGATTCTTCGATAAAGCACCTTTGAATGCTCTCCTCGTTGGTTCCGTTAAGGGTTCACATCCCATACATTTTTCACCTGACGAGTACGAGGCATTCCAGAACTGCAAGAACAGTCTTTGCCAAGCAGCACTGTTGGCTCATCCTGATTGCAACGCTAAGTTGGCGTTGATCACGAATGCTTCTGACAAAGCCATTGGCGCAGTCTTGCAGCAGTTAAAAGCAGGAGCATGGGAACCTCTTCCCTTTTTTTTCACGAAAGCTAAGTGAGGCACAGGTTAAGTACTCTCCTTACGACCGCGAGTTACGCGATTACGAGCCGACTCCGCCATTTACGAGAGTGTTAAATATTTTCAGCACATGGTTGAGGCTCGTGACTTTGTGATTTATACAGACCACAAGCCTCTAACTTTCGCATTCCACTCTCGTAAAAAGAATTGCTCCCCACGACAGTTCCGTCATCAGGATTTGATAGCCCAGTTTACAACGGACATTCGTCATATATCTGGAAAAATAATGTCGTGGCGGATACAATTTCGCGCATTGAGGAGATTACTCGACCTGTGCCTGCTGAAACAATCGCTGCAGCTCTACAGGAAGACCAAGAGCTAAAACAACTGCTTATCGGAGATACATTGCTGCGACTTCAACAGGTAAGTCTACCAGGGTCACAGAAGCAACTATATTGCGATGTCAGTACTCCTACGCCTAAACCATATGTACCCAAAGAGTTGCGCAGGTCAATTTTTCTTAGCCTACACTCTTTGAGTCATCCAGGTACCAAGGCGTCTGCGAGGTTGGTTGCTGACCGGCATGTATGGCCTGGTGTCAGAAAAGACTGCCGAGAGTGGGTTCGTTCATGTTTGGCTTGCCAGCGCTCAAAGACCACAAGGCACGTTGCCGCACCAATACACTCATACAGCTTACCAAAATCAAGGTTCGCGTTCATTCACATAGACCTTGTAGGGCCGTTACCCTTTTGCCAAGGTTATCATTATTGTCTTACCGCCATCGATCGTTTTACGCGATGGCCTGAGGTAATACCTTTAGCAGATATTACTGCAGAAACGGTGGCAAAGGCCTTACTAAGTGGATGTAACCGATAGAGGTGGGCAGTTCGAATCCGTACTGTTTAAATGTCTGTCGGCCATGGCGGGTTTTCAACATCGCAGAACAACTGCTTACCATCCAGCCTGTAATGGACTGGTGGAGAGATTTCACCGGCAACTCAAGGCTGCTATCACCTGCCATGGTAACGATAGTTGGGTGGAGTCACTTCCACTAGTCCTGTTAGGTATTCGTAGCGCCTTCAAAGAGGACGCTCAGGCTTCAACTGCCGAATTAGTATACGGACAGCCAATGCGCCTCCCGGGCGAATTTTTCGACCCACACAGTGACGAAAATTATGACATTGCCGACTACCTGTCAAGGCTTCGGCACATTGTCAAGAACCTGCAACCATCACCAGCAGCCAGGCACAAAACTAATAACAAAATTTTTATTTTTAAAGATTTGGCTACTTCAACACATGTGTTCCTTAGGGACTGAGCTGCTGGTGGTAGTTTGAAACCGGTATATTCTGGTCCTCACATGGTTATCGGAAGAGGTGATAAAGTGTTTAAATTGTTGGTAAATGGAAAGCGGGTTACAGTATCGATAGACCGCGTTAAGCCGGCCTTCGTACTGCGTGACACTGACAGCACATTACACTCACCACATACCATCAATAATCACCACAATACACCACAGTCACCACTCAAATCTAACACTCATCACTACAAACCTAATGCGGATAATCAGGACTTACGTTCTGCTGACAATGACGTCATCAGAATGACGCGTTCATGACGTCGCGTTAAATTCCCCGACTATTATCGCCCTTGATGGTCTCTGGAAGGGGGTGATGTAGTGACTTGTCTGAATTTTATTTGCCTACTTATATATTTATATACATAATATATTATTTATTTAAATTATGAATACAAACTGACTGTATTAGTAGATATCAATTTGTTGTCATCGGCCGGCGCAGCTATGACACATCTATTGTCCATCGACCGGTCGACCGACTACGTCACGCGAGCCGGTGCGTGTGGGTGAGACGGTAATATCTTACTATTGCGCTTGCGCACACGCACCGCGCCAGCGCGAGATTTGAGGATGGACAGTACCTTCCTGGTCCTACAACCGATAACTCGCTGCGCCTTGATACGCTATTTCTTTATTGATTTTATGTTCGCTCGATCTGTCATTTCTATCACTCCTTCTATTCTAAACTGAACTTGTGTAGTGTGAAATCTATTCAATAAACTTTCATTCTGTTTCTTGTGCACCTTGGACTATTTATTTCTTACTCCTTCTTCATACATCTCAACTCACTACCCTACAGTATCACATATAATGTATAGTCATAATTAGATTCTTAAATATAAAATAAAAATAATTTGTTTAAGTTTTGATGAATCTGAAAGTGCTATTCATTCAGATTCTACAATCTCCAGATACCCTCTCAGATACCCTCTTTACATACATGACAGCACACTTTTTTACACTAAATACCATCTTGATATTACTGTTTTCAGAGATTCTTAATAACGCCGTCAATTGTAATTTTGTGGAGACTAATAATTTCAAATCATCCATATAAAGAAGGTGAGATATAACTTGATCATCTTTCTGCAACTGATAGCCTAACCCATAACCCTCTAATAGTGTGCTAAGAGTGTTCAAAGCCAGAAAAATTAATAGTAATAGACAAATTAATAGTCTTTATTAATAATAATGGGTTTCATAGCTGTTGACATTCCATTCACAATTCAACATTGAACAGGTGTTATGCCAAAATGAATTAATTAATGGTACTTTCATCTGGAAGAGGCCATCACTCACACATGGACTTGGTTCTTTCTATTTCCGGTAGACCCATTTCTCATTTCTTTGGAACATTCGAATCTGATTATACGGATCAACCCGTTTTCTATACCGTCGTATCCTGTTTGCCTATGTGCTTATATACTTTCTGCTTTAGAAATTCTATGCGCTCTATGACACATAACTTGTACTGTTAAGGCTTAATGGTAGTCCCCAAGAATGCCTGCTTCACAAACTGCATAACTCTTGGCCGTGCATTACCACTTTGAAAGCTGGTTAATTTACTGATGAGTATTCTAGTCACATTAATATGACGTTCAATTCTATATTACCAAGATGGCACAATGTTTTGATGCTTGTAAAGAGGTTACTCCTCTAATAATTTTTATCATTTCACCTAAATTTGAACTTGTTTCGGAAGATGAACCCAGTAATATGTATACATATTATGCAGCTATTTTCGTCAGCCATGCTGGTAGCCGTTGGTTTATCCATTGTTCGAAATCTAATAAAAAATAATTAATAATTAATTGATTGCATTTGATTCATTACTATCAGATATTTTTTATTAAATTTGATCTTTAATTATCGATTTATTTATTAATAATAATATAATAATAATAATATATATCTTTATTGTACACCAGATTAAATTTATAAGTGACTTAAGCTAAAAAAGTACAAGTGGCGGCCTTATCGCCTATTGGCAATCTCTTACAGGCAACCATGGGATGGAAAGAAAGCATGAGAATGGAAAGTATAAGGTAGTGCCTGGTGTATTAGAAGTATATAGGCAAAGGAAATGGAAGTAGTACATATAAATTATAATAAGTGACAGTAACACGTAGTGTGAATTTATAAATAAATATATACAAGAAAAACAGCTGAGACTTATGGACATTACATACATACTTAAGGGGTACATCTTTACCTGATCGAGTGCAGCAAAGTTAACACTATGTGACGTCGATATCTGCTAGATAGTGTTCCCTTATCAATCTCTTAAAGGCTGTCAGAGTTTGCGCACGTCTAATCTCAACCGGTAGAGCGTTCCACAGTCGAACCGCTTGGACAGAAAAGGAGTGGTCAAGAAATTTAGTAGTGTGCCCTGGCATTTTTAATTTTAAGTTCTCTGACGATCTCAACACTTTGGGATGTGTGTCATGTAAGAAGTTAAACCGTGATTTGAGGTAATGTGGAGTAAGAGGATTGAAAAGAATGTTATATAAAAGAGACAGAATATGTGTATTCCGGCGAAGGCGGATAGGTAACCACTTAAGCTGTTTACGATAGTCGGATACATGATCATATTTACGTAATCCAAATATGAATCTTATACAAAGATTTTGGAGTCTCTCAAGCTTATTCAGTTGGTTTTCTGTGAGATCAAGATAAGTGACATCAGCATAATCAAGGATAGGAAAAAGGAGGGATTGTGTAAGAGCAATCTTAGTAGATGTAGGTAGAAAATTTCGTAGTCTGCGTAAAGATCCTGCAGCAGCAAACATTTTACGACTCAGCTCCTGTAGCTGAGGGCCCCAGGATAAGGTACTATCAATATAGATCCCCAAGTTTTTCACCTTGCCACTGTACGGAATAGGTGTGCTGTTGCACATGACTGGTAGTAATTGTGTCAAATCAATTTTGGAGATCATTCGCGAGCTTCCAACGATAATGACCTGAGTCTTCGATGGGTTAATCTTCAGACCGTAGGTGTTGCTCCACTTACATATCTTGTCCAAGTCAGCATTAGTAGTGTTGACAGCATCAGTCAGATTAGCTGGTGATGCCCTGGTGTAAATTTGAAGATCATCCGCATACAAGTGGTAGGAAGAAGACAGATCATTAGTGATGGTGTTGATAAAAACAGAGAAAAGTAGGGGAGAAAGCACGCCGCCCTGCGGTACGCCGGCTGCAGTGTTACACCAAGAAGAAACAGTGTTTTCAACACAAATGCGCTGCCGACGACCAAACAGGTAGTTGCGAAACCAGTCAATCGCAGTTGGAGATATGTTGAGAGAGCGCAATATACACAGCAGGACGTCAAAGTCAACGGTGTTGAATGCATTACTAAAGTCCAAAAGTGTTAGAACTGTGAGATAACCATTCTCCATGGCAAATCTGATCTCCTCCGTAACATGGACAAGGGTAGTAGTGGTGCTGTGACCGGTTGGAAAACCGGATTGGAGAGGATTTAGTAGTAGGTTTCTGAATAGGAAATGTGAGAATTGAGTATGGATAAGACGTTCAAGGACCTTGGAGAGAAACGGAAGAATTGAAATCGGGCGGTAGTCGGTAAAGGATCCAGGGTTTTTCTTTTTGGGAATGGGTATTATTTCGGCGTCCTTCCAAGCTGTTGGAAATACACTGTGGGAGATTGAATAATTTAGGATATGACAAATGACAGGAAGAATTTCATCAAGGATTGGGAGGACCATATTACGGCTCAGACGGTCAGAACCCACTGCATTCGAAGTGATGGACACTACGCTCCTCTTAACATCACAATCAGAGAATTGACTAAAGAAAAATGGAGAACAGTCAGGAGTTGGGGCGGCAGTAAGAAGTTTCAGTGTAGCAACTTTTGTCATTTTATCAAAATTTGACGAAGCAGAGAAATGTTGGTTAAGAGAATTTAAGTTGATATTTTTGGGAAGCGAATCATGAATAGGTTTGCCTACTCCCAGTGACTTTAAGAATTTCCAGACTTTAGCCGGATCTCCGTTTTCAACGGAGTTGTGAATGTATCGGCGTTGTGCAGTCCTACACACCTTGCTGCAATGATTTCTGACGGCTACGTACTTATCACGGTTACTATCGTTAGGATTCTTTTTGTATTTAGACCTAGCTAACACTTTTTTCCTGATTAGGGCTTTGATGTCTCTAGTTAGCCACGGTGACGGAAGACGTTTGACCCTTATTTCTTGGATTGGCGCGTGTTTATCGTACAGAGTCGTTAAATTAGTGACAAATAGTTCAACCTTATCATCAATGCAGTCAGCACTAAAAAGAGGAGTCCAGTCGATATTGTTGGCATCCCTTAACAAGAGACCTATATCCATGCCCTTAAAGTTTCGCTGCAGGATTGTTTTCGCTTTAGGTTTAGGAGGTCGGAGGTGATAGGATAAGTAAAGCAAGTCGTGATACGAAAACTCGACAGCAGAGCACTGACCGTGCTTAGCTGCAAGATTAGGGGAGGAAATAATGATAAGGTCTAACAAAGACGGAGCAGAGTGTGGAAAATAATGCGTTGCATTGGAAGGAAGAATGGTAAGGTTGCTAGATTGAATTATGGATTGAAAATTTGACGACCGAGAGTCGTTTTTAAGGAGGCAAGTATTGAAGTCACCCATGATTATGGTATGACTGTACGAAGAAGTAAATTGATCTAGTAGCAGTTCAAACGATAAGAAAAAGTCAATACGTTAGGAAGGGCAATAGTAGACACCAAGAAGGATTTTGGAATGAAGGAGCTCAACTTCCAGAAACAGATGTACGCCTGCATTAGCTGGGGGGGGCTGCGGGGACAAACTAATGACAGAGTAGGGAATTTGAGACCGTAGATAGATAGCTACACCACCCCCGCCGCCTACAGCTCTATCGTTCCTGATGAGGTTGAAACCTGGTAACGAATATGCAGACGAGGGTAAGCAGGGCTTAAACCACGATTCAGAGATAAGTATAGCGTGTAAATTCGCACAGTCAAAACATGCCAGCATATCGTGGAAATGAGCCGGAACACTTTGAGCATTAATGTGTACAATGTTGAAGTTTTTGGGAACGTCAGAGAACTGAAATGAGAGAGTCTCAGCGATTGTTGGGTCATCCTGGGAACCAACACTACTACATGCAGATAAAAAGTCAGTGCCGTCATCACTGCAGTCAGGCAAAGACATTTGAAGCGATAAAGTCAGTCGATTAGAATAAACAAAAAGAAAAGAAAGAAAAAAATAAAAGAAAAAGATTGTGCACTACTTATTCTAATATAATACTTAGATAAAAGATAAGTATGAATATAGAATAACTACAATACCAAACTATAATAAATGTATATGTTAAATAAAGAAATAACGAAATATACGCTAACTCCATCTGCCGGTTGCCAGTTTTAAACAAATCAGCATTAGTACATCAAAACAAATCCAAAAAAAAAAGAAACAAAAACAACAACAAAAAAAAAACAAAATAATAATAACAATTAAACACAAAAATAAAAAACATAAGGTAAGATAAATGACAGAGATCAATATATCAAGAAGTGTAAACAAATATGGCAGTATAATTAATTACTCGATTGATTATCTGCCAGTGTTATACAGTGCTATACCAGCATGTTCATAAAATATTTATGTTTAACGTTCACGAAATATCTGTACACAGACCCAGATTCCGATGTTATAAATATATAATGATATCAAGTCTAAAATAAAATAATATACAATGGAACAGACTCCGAACCGAATGCATTCCAATGCATTCACACTATGAGCGAAACGGAACGTTCATCTTGACATTACAACAGCAAAGGACACCTTTGACATATTTCAAGATTGACATCGATATTGTCAAAGTACCGTGTTTTGATTCGGTTTTTTAATTCTAATCCATCGCGAACTGTTTGAAATAATAGTATATGTGAGGGTGTGGACTTTATAAATTGTGTCGGTACATAGCGCAAAAGTGACCTTCACATTACAATGTAAACATGAAATATATAGGTATAGCGATGTATATTTACTTTTTGACTGCAGCTCGCTTTGACTTAGTGGAGACTGTCTTTACAACCGCCACAGGTTCCCCACTGCTATTCCCTACGTCATTCAACTCCATAAGTGACGACACACGATGATGCTTCGCGTCTGGGCCCAGTATGTAAACATAACCCTGCCTGGTCCAGCAGTTGTTTACACCGTATTTTTCTCTGGCAGCCATAAAGATATCGTGACGTGTCTTCATGAGGAACTCCGAAACGGTGACACCGGAACCTTTCAGCTTGGTTTTGCTGAACCAAATTTAAATAAATTTATAAAACCAAAAATAAATTTATTATTTAATTAATTCAATAATGAACTGCAGTTTTCAATCTAATCAGTTATCAAATTAAGCAATACAAAATAATTTGTAATAGTTCGATATAAAAACGCCGTCTTCAATACACTTTCCAATATAAAAATATACAAGAATTTTTCACTAAAAAACCAAATTTTTACTGTTATAGAAGCACAATATTCACAGAACACGTGTTACTTGCAACTAAACTAGCCGAGAAATTCTATTGCACATATAATAGCAGCTGTCGCTCCGCTCTCCCCTCCACGTTTTTCTACCTGTTCGAGATCCCTACTGCTATTTTTATACACAGGTATCTTTGAAAAATGTTCCTATATATCTACTCAGGTAAGATTTTACATATAAATAAAAAAAAACTGTTTAAAGTAAAAATATATGTTCAAACATAAATTTTTCATAATAATTTGTTTAAACAATGAAAAAATGGAGTGCAAAAAAAAATTTTGGGTAAACATTGCAATTTATAGTTTAAAAAACAATATCCCGCATCGATCATATTAATTAATTCACTATAACTCTAATCCGAGGTTTTACAGTTTTGAATGCTCCAGCCACTCCACTAACAGTATAGAATAGAATATGTATCACTAAGATGTTCGCTATTTTCAAAATGATAATAGGGAATCCAGGGCATTCACAAGCGTTAAATTACGTTTATGAATGGGCCTACGACATAGCCATGGTCTACTATTATTATTAACAATTCTGTGTTTCTGAATCGAGTCCTCCAAAGCACTCCTTAACTTATTATTATATTATATACACTTTTATATACGTTATACTGGGTACTTACAGACATAAATTCACTAGTTCAGCAACATTTTCATTACATGATGCCAACTGAGGCTGGCTGTTGGCTACCACAGAGTGTGACGAAGAAGGGATAGCAAAGTTTTTCCGTATGTCAGAGTGTATCCTCTCCAGTACTGTATACAATCGTTGTGCTGATACATTTATGGTTGGTTAAAGTTCTTGAAATAAAGAGACTAGTCTACCACGGTACGCAGTAAGGTTCATTCCCAACTCTGTAACCCGAAAATAAACCTGCATGACATTCTTGTTTATGGAATTCACCGATAGCGGGACCCTGTTTGAGGTCAGTGGTTCTTGGGATCCTAAGCTGGTCGGTGGCCGGGTACTCCCCTGCCGATGTACAGATGTTGGTGACGTCGGCGGAGAGAAAAATTCATCGCTGGAACTAGAGCTCAACGCCTCTGCAACAGCAGGAACTTCTATCGTTGCATCTCGGGACGGCAAGGCGGAGATTGATAATTTAATACAAGTATAGCATATAATATTATAACTATATATTATATGCTATACCCGTATTAACTAATAAGATTACATGACACAGCAAAAATATAAGATAAAAATAATATGTACGATTAACGGTTTGACCTGATAATTTTACTTAGGTTTGATAACGAAATATAAAATGCTAGTCATGATTAAAATTAAAATTATTTTTCATTCTAATCATGACTAGCTTTTTGTCCACTCGAAGTTTTACGCAAAATAGCAAAACACTTTTCAAATGTATTTTTAAACCCATAAATGCTTAAAAAAATAATTAAACCAACTTCAAAAAACATGAAACAAAAATTCCCTACCTTCAAATACTAAAAAGCGTGAAAAAAACTGGATCTAATCTGGCTGGTTTAAATTATTATGTGACAGTTCTTATACAGTTATAATATAGGGTGATTTTTTAAGAATTAAGGTTTTCAGGTTGGCAGCATAGGTTGTTAATGGCCTCCAAACATCTACTGCCCAAGTGAAAAGTTTTCGGTATACTCTGCCATTTCATCATGGAAAGACTTACAAATGAACAAGGATCGCAAAATGTTGAAATTTATTATAAAATTCGTGCTCTGTGAAAAATGTGCGTCGTTTATTACGACCATATTATGGTCGTCGTAATCGACTTGGGGAATCAAGAATTCGTGCTGTTAACACCAAATTTCGCACCAAATTTACTTTATTGGACATTACACCATAGACTCGCATGCGTACAGTAAGAAAACGATAGTTTCGTGTGGCTTATGGGCCGGTGGCATCATCTTTCCATTTTTCATCAAAGACGACCGTCCACGGTCAAATTAGCTCTCGAAATGGTCCTGTGAGTTGGTCGCCAAGGTCATGCGATTTAATCCCCCTTGATTATTTCTTGTAGGATTATGTGAAATCGTTAGTCTACGTGGACAATCTGAAAACGATTGATGCTTTGCAGGACAATATAACACGCTTTATTAGTGAAATATCGGCCGAAATGCTCGAAAAAGTGACACAAAATTAGACCTTCCAAATGGACCATTTGAAATAGAGCCACGGACAACATTTCCATAAAGTTATCTTTAAAGCGTAAATGGCAAAGGCCAATTTATCGATTTCAATGAAAATTTTGAATAAATAATGCGAATTTAAGTCTTTTATTTCAAAAATCACCCTATATATACTAGGTACCCAAAGGCTATGTAAAGTCGGTGCCAAGTCAAATATTACAAGACTAATATTACAAAAAGGTAAACGATTAACGATATTATAATAAAAATCTGTCAAAATATTTTTGACCTTTAGCGAAGTTTTTTTGGATGAGTTTGGTAAGAACGATAATAATATACTCGCGAAAGCGAGTGAGCGAAGTGAGCAGGAGTAAGATCCAACTCTGTTGTTGGTTGGTCCACGTATGCCGGGCGGAGTTCCGTTCGGTTACACAGTGGTGACATTGTGCTCTGTTACGCATTCAAATACTTACCGAAGCAACCATGCTCGGTGAGTATCTGCGGCAGCTGTTAGGTCATGCGGCCTCCCTCCCTACCTACCCAAGCTTCAAAGTTAGGTAGAACAACAACGAGAGCACGTTGAAGTGAATTTCACAGCTACTCAAGCCCCATGCACCGTATTATACACAGTATAGTAGATGAATGACTTATTATACTATATTATCCTCCGTATATCCTCCGTGTTTGCTGACTATAAAAAAATGTTTATACTCGTAAATCAGAAATACTGACTTTGCTTTTTATTTCGTAGATACAAGGACAGAATCATCATCGAATTGAATCATTGCACCTTCTCGAAAATGCATAGCATAAATTTTTATGAATATATGTCCAGAGGTCAATGTAGCAATGAAAAGAGCAATTCTTCAAGATCTACAGCAACTACTGCATGAATATCAGGCGTCAGTCAGGCTTTTCAAAAATACTTTGGAACAAATGCAAAATGATGACTTGACAACACACGAACGCACATTTAACGCTTCAACAATAGATGAAGTTGCCATTCTGATTGTTGGTAAAAACTTGGAAACACGCGATATTGTGCTTACACGTCGTGATACTGGGCAACAGCAACAAATATCAGAAACACATCGTTCATATGACACGTTGCAGTATCCACTGATGTTTTGGCAGGGAGAAGATGGATATTATTTTAATATCAAAATAATAAATCCATTGAATGGTGAGTATCACGACTTACATTTTGCATTGCTGGTTTTGGTTTGCAATAAAAGACCAATTACACTGATTATTGCCAAGAAAAAATAGGGGGTTGTTTGTATAGATCAAATTGGACAAATGACTGACAACCGATTTATCTTATCTTCACCCCTTTATAATTATGCTAAAAATTAAAACAGATACAAAATACTAAATCTGTTTTGATTTCACGTGAAGAATCTATAAAGAAAGTTAGCTTGATGAATTATTACATATATCGTTTGATGATTCATCAAAATGTTGACAACTATTTGCTGCGGCATAATCTACGTGATTATTTCAGCAGTATAACATCAACATCTCCAAGGAAAATTTAATAGAAAAAACCAAATCCAAGAAAGAAAGAGACGAAGAATCGAATGAAGAAGAGTATAAGAGCGGATAACTGCTCTTCGAACGAAGAGGACGTATTGGTGGGAACGCCTATCTCGATGGGGCTCTCAGAAGTGATTTTGACTGCTGGGAGCCGAAGAATTTCGGAACGATTACGTTCCAAATCCGTCATTCCGTCGGACGGAGTTAACTCCAGTGTAACTATGGACGCACTGGAGTCGACAAGGATGGAGCTCTGCGTAAGCAGAAAGTGCGGACACTCCAGGGACGAGAAGAGTAATACGTCCCAGGAAATGCTGCCCCCTAAAGCGGGCAGCAGCCGCGGAGGTCGGCCCCATCAGGCTCTATCTTCTCCAAAGCAGAAGCTTAAGGAAGGGTCAGAGCGGAGGGTAAAAGCGCGGCGGAGGAGGAGATTGCTGATCTCCTGCAAAAAATATAAGGACCGGTGGAAAGGGATTCTGTCTCCCAAACACCGGTGTCTTTGCAGGAGAGAGTAAATATGGGGGTGGCCATAATTCTAAAAGTGGCCACCAAATCCAGGAACCTTAAGAGTTCTTTCGTATGGGCTCTTAAGGACTTCTCCTCTGCCACTACTGGAGTCGTGTAAGACCTCACCGACAGTCGTGAAACTCGTCTGGCCAGCATGGTTATAGTAAGTCAAAACCTCCTTGCTAAGGAGAGGCCTATGTCCAGCAGTGGACTGTAAATGATGTTGATGATGTTGAGGCTGTTGATGATGATTATTATTACTATTATGATTACGTGTTATTATATACAATTCCGTAATTTTTGCATTACAATGTATCACCAGTAACCTTGATGCACGTAACTCACAATATTAATACATTACCCAGAAGCAGGTTCATTGCGAAAACCCAGGTTGTAAATACAATACAATTGAGACACTGAAAATTAAATCAGACGATAACAATTGAGAATGAATTCTATTAGCACGTCTTGCTGCTAAAAATGTAAATAAAGAGTAAAATCGCAATATATCATTTAAGGCTATTTTTATGAGTTTCTTATAAAATTTCAGATAGTTATTTGACATGTTATAATATTTGTTGGATAAATTTACTGATATAAACCAGTACGTACCATTACGTCTGACATAAATAGCTCTACACAAGATTTTTGACCCGAAATCTATACACAACACATTCACATTAGTAAAAGAAGTAGAAGAAAACAAGTTCACATTAGTCTGTCAAGGGCTTTCTCAGCAAGTGATGAAACAGGCCTTACGTAATTTTAATGCAGTTAAGTTTTTCTTACTTTGGGCACATTTAGGACTGATTATGTGTAGTTATCTACCCTGAATGAACTAGACGTGTAGAAATAATAATTTTTATTAAGTAGTAGTAATTATACAACAATTTTCTAATTCGTATCTAATATGGTTTTGTTATCTGAATGTATTTTTAATGAAATTAAATTTTATTTTTCAAATAAAGTCATAGATCTGTGTATGCTCTTGAATATGGTTTTGGTGGTGACATGGGTTCCTGATAATACTTCTGGTAGATATTCTCCCAGAAGCGTGTCCTATCATCTATCATAGGACTACCACGAAGCTCAACCGTCCGCCCCAGAGACATGTAAGGTGATGTATCTGCTCCTACAGGTGGCCATGAAGGTAAAGATGATCCCTCTGGTACGGGCTTACTGTAAAAAAAATCAAGAAAATGTTATTATTTGAACCATATTCCTTAACGCCGATCATACATTATTCGTTGTCTCTTTATTTGTTTACATTTCCGTATTAAACAATTATCTTCTGAACTATTACGTTGTAATTAATATTTAAAGTGTAAAAGTAAGTGTTTTTAAGGAATAATTCAGACCATAGATAATAGATAGGTGGCTCAGTTAATGTTTTATGAAATGAATGATTCCGCATGTATGGGTAAATAAATTTGACTCACCCTGCTTTAACAAAATTATGCCATATTTCTCGCATTAACTTCTTCATTTTTGCATATTCCTCTGTTAGATCATTTTCGTGTGGAATCGTCAAGTTTTTACCATCAAAAACAGCAATTGTTTGTGCACAATGCGTAGCACCACGGACATTTGTATGTATCACAGGAGGAGTGTCTTCATCGATAAATGAATATTCGTATAAATAAATTTGATCATGACCACTTTCCACATATAATTTTACTGCCCAAAGACTGGAGTAAGTAAAAACAATGTCTGAGAAGAAATTTACATAGTCCAGTACGGTGTCTTTGTCTACAGGCTTACTACCAAAGTAAAATTCTTTGACCTCTTTAGCTACTATTATTTTTTCTTCTTCAGTTCTAAACTTTAAGTCAGACGGCAGAAAGTCGGCAAATTTTTGATTCATTCTAATTTTAGATGTTTCGAAATCTTGAATACGAAACAAACCTTCCATATTACTGAAACCATAAAGCATTGGTACTTTTTTGAAATTACCGCTTTTTAAGATACTATAGGGAGATTTTGTCAGAAAAGCATCTTTACCATTTATCCGCTCAACACACGGCGTAAAAAAATAAGGAGCATCAACTTTAAGATCCTGGCTTAGCATAGTGTCATAGGATATCGTTTTGTAAAATTCTTCCAGTTGATAAATATCATCTACATTAGTGAAATTCAAAGTTTTAGCATGATCCTTGGCATTTTGCAAAGGACTATTCTGAGATGAAAATGTCGATAAATTTGAGCCACTTTCTGGTATAACTTTATGGAACAACCCTTCAGCAGATTTAGAGATCGCTAGAAGGTCGACTGACATCGATCCTGCACTGGCTCCGTCGATAGTGACATCATTAGGATTACCTCCAAAAGCAGCGATATTTTGTCGCACCCACTTCAGCAGCGCTACTTGATCCTTCATACCAGCATTACCAGGAATATCTTCTGTACCAAGGCAAAGAAAACCGTGAATGGTTAGACGATAGTTAAATGTAACTACGATAAGATCTTTGTATTTCAAAAGATTTTTTGCTTTGAACATATCACCATAACCCAGTTGAAATCCACCACCATGAACATGCACGTAGACGGACAAATTTTTTTTTCTGGTATCAGGTACATATATATTTGCAATAAGACAATCTTCTTGCATTCTAAAGTGTTCAACCACATTATAATATTGGAAATTCAATTGGGGACATATAATGCCTCTGTCAACAGCATCGTATGTTTCAGTCCATGTAGGTGGAGGAAGAGGTGCCTGCAAAGAAACAATATTATATATCACAAAGATTAAAGAAATTTTGGAACATCGTATATAATGTTTGAAATGTTTTTTCTTTTCTTTAAAGTTTAAGCTAAATATTAAGTTCCAGATAGGCGTAATTACGTCCAATCTGCTTAAACAGTGCCTGTAAAAGGCTAAATTATAACTTGTAGGCTAGTTAAATCTAGGCAAGATTCAAATTAAAATAGAAGTATAGATAACATTACTATGTACGCTAGCAAATCACAGATTATATCAGTAATATTTTATTTTAATAATGCATTTAAAGTATTGCGTCTGTTTTGAAATGCGAAGTAAAAAATTTTTGCTAGTTTTTCATGTCGCGTAGATATCTTTGATTGTCATTATGACTAGTTTTTATGTTTTGTTTATATAAATCAAAATATAAATACAAATCATTAAATTGTTGATGTTAATTTAAATCGACTTCAAAAGAAGGAGGACATTCCAATTCGGCTATAATTTTATTAAAATACTTCCCTAATTCGCATAATCTTATCAATTTGTAATGAATCTTATAAATGATAAACAAAGGGATGTGTACAAATATATAAAACAATATGTGGTAATAATTTAAAATAATAATTTAAGTGTGAAATCGAGAATTTTATGTGAAACTAGTTTTTGTAGTACAGTTCTGTAGTTTTTGGTTGCAATACCCTCTATGTAGAGGCATAAAGTAAAAAGAGGCTCATACACTTCCACAAGAATAAAAGTACATTCATGCCAAATTTCATTAGTTTAGTGAAAGCATAACAGACAAACAGAGTGGTTTTCGGATTTTTGTTATTAATAGAAATGAAAGTATCAACAAAGTCATTTATTTTTAGTATATGTTCTATAAATCTAAGTTTTACAAATTTCTAAAAAAAATTAAGTGTCTAATTTAATATCCATAATAAAATATTCCATAGCAAGTCAACAGCCGTCAACATATTTTGTGAGAATTTAATACTCAACATAACATTTTTCATGTACCTTAAATTTGTTTTTACCAGTCGGAGCCGTGGCGTAAGGTATATTTAGGAAAGTCCATAGTTCTCCACTTGAATCGAGATGTCCTCGTACAGAGCCTTGTTCAATTTTTACTTCCAGCCATTCATCGTTACCATGTCCTATCGCGGCAACTGTGACACATAAAAATAATAAGCACATCCACCGCACCATAGCTGTAGCCGAATACTGAATAATATGAGTATGAAAATAGTGATAAAATCAATGTGTGATAACGTTTGCAAGTGTTATTGTCGGCATTCCGTATCAAGTCTAATTCATTATAATAAAACTAAGTAAGACCCGTGACATAGCCCACGACGTTTAGGATTTTGACGTATGTCAGGAGTTTTCCAACAAGGACCTCTGAACTTTGTTCTACAGCAGATAGAGGTCACATTATTTACCTACATCTTAATTCTGCCGAATTGACTTCGCCAAATTGCCGTGGATAAATAAATTCGTGCAAACGGTAAAACTGTCTTATCAAAACGCTGCCTTGAAACTTCAACTATAGCAGCCTTAAAACATTGGCAAACTCAACTTGACCTTGACCTATGATATCTATTTACATTCTATTAAATATGACACTGTACTATGGATTACTCGTAGGAAGTCACAGGACATAAATTACGACTACCCTATATAAAGTAATTCTACAGAATTTCAACCAATGACACTTGTATCTTTGCATTTATTTCATTTAATAAAGGCTTAGATATAAACGATGATGTAATTTGGGATTAGATTCTTTTAACAAATTGTAAAAACAACTTTGATCGGTTACTCTATAGTGTGTGCACATGGCAGTACAGTTGACATTCATTATTCATTTGTTTCCTCAAGAGTGGAATGGTAGACAGCATCTAGCTTAAATAAAATTTATATGGATGTTATCCGCTTCTGTCGAGACAAACAATATATAAATACAAACCTTGTCTTTATACTTTAGTATAAGCTAGTATTTAGCCACAGCAATGCGGTTGTGGACGTCGATATTTTTGTTAGGCGTTTCTTCAGTGAGCAGTGAATTTGATGAGGGAGAATGGAAGGAGATTAAGATCCAACAGGGACCGGTGCGGGGCTACTGGGACTCTGATAATGAACTGTGGACATTCCGTAACATACCATACGCCACAGCACCGACAGATAAACACAAATTTAGGGTAAAAATAGTTAAATTCGTTTCTAAAATTATGAACATGATTACAATAAATAAAAAATAATTGTATGATCAATTATTTTTTATTTATTGTAATCATACACAAACGTGGTAAAGTGGCTACTGACGTAGTTGCTTTATGTGTAAAACTTACGTAAGATCTAAAAGAGTCATTATAAAACATGTTCATAGTATATTTGGATAATTTGTTAATATAATAAATTTAAAAATATAAAGTTATTGCTTTAATTAATTATTTCATGATTTTTCTTGGGCGTACTCGCAGTATCTATGACAAAAAGTTTTAACACTAATGTGCTGTACGTATTTCATAATTTTACTTCATATGTACACTTTTAAGTGCTTAAATATTTCATTATTATTAAAATCATCATCAAAAGCCTCCAAAAGTGCACTACTTTACATAAACCTTTCCTTAGTAAGAAGGTTTTAGCTTACTGTACAACGCAGGCCAGATGGGTTTGTATAAGCTTTGTTTCAAGTTTTCCTTCTCATTACAGTGATATTGTCTTGCATACTTTGATCCCTTAGTTGTCCCTTACGACACCCACGGGATGTATGGGGGTGGTAAGATTTCATATAATTAAAGTGTCATCACAACGACTCGTCAATGTTTATTCGTGTTATGTAAAATAGCCTTAGGGTGGTTTAGCAATTGACATGGTACAAGGAAAATTAATCATAGATCACACAACTCAGTTATCTATCTGTAGAGAAATTAGTTAACGTTATATGAGTAAAACTCAAGTACGTAGATACTCGATGTAGACCTGCCTTAGAAACAAAATTCTGACCTACTGCACCACACCAGACAAAATAATTAGTATAGGTTTTGTATTAAGTTTTGTCTTCCATTTGCAGTGCTGTATTACTCTATAGTTTACTTCCTTACCCACTGAAATAATTATCTATATTAGTTATCTGTTGTAAATTGGTATTACTGTATGGTCTGTATTTTGTTATGTTGGCTACTTTTTGACAGTTATAAAACCTTTCTGATCTCCGTAAAATACGTTAAACACGAAATATTTTTTCTCT
This sequence comes from Hypercompe scribonia, assembly GCA_949316085.1. NCBI lineage: Eukaryota > Metazoa > Arthropoda > Insecta > Lepidoptera > Erebidae > Hypercompe > Hypercompe scribonia. Next base: position 9,568,437 of record OX438969.1, on the reverse strand, counting down.
TTTTTCGGTGTTCTAAACAGTTTGTTTTATTATAAAAACACATAAATATCAGCATAGTTAGACATATTATTGCTTAATATAGGATAAATATCGGGGGGTGCTGGGCTAGGAAACCTCCACGTGGTGCACCCTGGAAACGTTGGCATCGCCGCCAATGGCTAATATTCTAGCACGAAGAGGAGGCCGTTCACTTCGGCTATTCAGTCGAGGCTTGGTCCAACAGAGCGGGCGTGTCTGTCGGATCCTCTGTTGGTTCTTCGCTCTTCGGAGCAATGAGGAGAAAAACCTCGTTAAAAATCACCAAGGTGGGACCCTTTCTCGGGTCGGAGTTCCCCCGCTTTCAGCGGTGGAAAAGAAGAACGGACTCGGTATGTATTTACACTGCCACCGAATTGGCATCGGGAGACATTGTCTCCCTGCCACCGTCAGCATATCGTAGTCCCGAAAGTAGTGTTGTGGTTATGTCTCGCGACTTCTATCGGGGGCGAGGATCTTGGCTTAACCGCCCGGACTGCGAGGAAGAAAACCTCTACAAAAAATTACCCTGAATCCCGTGTTCTGGTGCACGACCAGGGGATGCATGGCTGATGGGCAGTTCAGTCGTAAGCGCACTCCCAGCCGAGGCACCTGCGGACCCCTCCGTCGAGCATAAATATACGCTTGCCCGGGTATTGGGATCTCTGCCCGGATCGACCTCTGTTCTCCCTATCTCGTGGGTTCAAATGTGGAATTAAATATAAATAAAATAAATACTAATATAATGAAAGAAAGAGGAAGAGGAAGAAGAGGAAACATTAATTGGGATGCCTATCTCGGTGGGGCTCCCAGAAGTCATTATGGCTGCTGGGAGCCGTAGAACATCGGAACGATTACGTTCCAGATCCGCCGTGGGTGGTAACTCCAGTGCGAGGGAGGACACACTGGAGCTTATGGAAACGGAGCTACGCGACAGCCGGAATCGCGGACGCTCCAGGGACGAGGAGAGTGACACATCCCAGGAGATATTGCCTCCTAAGGTTCCAAGCAGTCGCAGAGGGAGGCCACGAGCCCCGGTCTCGGCACCGTCATGCTCCGTCTTCTGCAAGGCGGAAGCCTATAGACGAGTCAGGGCAGACAGCGAAACACTGGCCGAGAGGAGATTGCAGATCTCCTGCTGAAAATTAAGGAGCCGATGGTGGGGGATTCAGTTCCCCAGACACCATCGTCCATACAGGAGAGAGTGAATGCGGTGGTGGACATTATTTACAAAGTGGCCACCAAGTCGAGTAATCTTAAGGGCTCTTTTGTGAGAGCCCTTAAAGACTCCTCTTCCGCTATTGCGGGGGTCGTCGATATCTTTATCGGAGACGTGGCTCGTCTGCAGGCAGCCAACGATCGCCTGACGGGGCAAGTGGCTGAGTTCAGCGCTCAGTTCGCCATTGCAGGCGCACCGTCCGGCTGTAGATCTGGTCCCGTCCACGTCTCAGCCTGCTCCCTCTTCCAACCTCGGTGGTATTCATGATGCCCATCTGTGCCAAATTACGGATGCAGTATGGCGCATGATGGATGGGCGTCTGGCTGGCCTGGAGACGAGGCTGCCACCGGCCCCCGTTGCCCGCCCGCCGCTTGCGGCGCATAAGCCGAAGGCCGCGTTGGCACCGTCAGCGCTTTCCGTTGTGGGCGGTCGCGTGACCTATGTGGCGGCGTCGGTGTCTGCTGCTCCGGCAACAACTCCGGGGCCACGACGACCAGCGAAGGTAGCGACCAAGACGCCTGCACCGAGGTTAGGGTACAAAACAACGGCAAAAACTGGAGCGGAGTTTCCACCGCTCCCTACTCCAACCGCTGTACCTAGCACATCCACCTGTGCTCCCTCAACATCTGCCCCTTCCTCCAATGGTTGGCAGGTAGTCGGGGGGCCTAAGAAGTCCCGAAAGCGGGGTAAGAAGGCTGCACAAACAGCAGCCTTTACCCCGCAGGCACCGTCGGTTGCGGTGGCTACCGAGAAAAAGCCGCGCAAACTGCAGGTGCCTAAAAGCGCGGCTGTGGGTGTCACCGTAACACCGGAGGTAGCGAGTAGTGGACTGTCCTATGCAGCCTTATTTAATAAGGCCCGGGATAGTCTCGCCACTGATTTCGGGACTGAAGGGGTCAGGTTGCGCCTTGCCCAGACGGGAGTTCGAGTCCTCGAGTTCCCAGGGGCTGGAGGTGCAAAGATTGCGGACAGGTTCGCCGAGAAACTGAGGGCAATCTTTGCAGCCACGGATGATGTGAAGATCGCCAGGTCTACAAAGTGCGCAGAGTTGCACATTTCGGGCCTGGATGACTCTGTAACGGCCGAAGATGTCCGCGTTGCGATTAGCGAGAAGACGGGCTGCAACGCGGACAACATCAGAGTCGGCACCATCCGCTCCGGTTCGGGGGGACTCGGCGCTGTGTGGATCAGTTGTCCCGTAGTGTCGGCCAAAATCTTGGGCGACGCTGGCAAGATCCTCATTGGTTTCGTGAACGTTAGGATTACAGTTCTGGCGGCGAGACCGATGAGGTGTTTTAATTGTCTGGTATCGGGGCACACACGCACCAAGTGCTTGAGTTGTTTTAACTGCAGCGGACTATGCTTCCGCTGCGATCGACCAAGGCACAAGGCGGCAGAATGCTGTGCCGCCCCTCACTGCCTGGCGTGTGCGGCGGGTAACAAGCCCGCCAATCACCAGATTGGGCAGCGAGGTTGCAAACCTACCCGCAATTCTCGGCGAGCGTCAGGGGCTAGCCAGTCGACCCAGGCTGCTTCTGACGTCGTTCGTGCGTCGATATCGTCGCCCATGGAGGAGTCCACGTTTCTCCCCGTCCAAACTGGTTGGGTGACCGGGACGGTTCCGTGGCAGTCGTCGACTCCGCGGTGGCTCATTCCCCGTCCTTGTCGTTAAGAGACAAGGGCACTGGATATATTGCTGCTGAGTGGGGGGGGATCACTGTATATGGTTTTTACTTCTCCCACAACCGGAGTATGAGCGACTTCGAGGTTTACCTTAACAACTTGAAAACCTCGATGCGGCGACAAACGTCTGCACGTCTTAGTGTTGGAGGACTTCAACGCAAAGTCCATTGCGTGGGTTCCCTCAGGACGGACGCTAGGGGCGAGGCCGTAGAGGAGTGGGCGGTTTCGGTGGGCCTCTGTTTACTAAACAGGGGCTCCACCAACACGTGCGTGCGACAGCAGGGGGGGTCGATAGTGGACTTTTCGTTCGCTACCCCTGCCTTCGCCGCACGAGTAAGTAACTGGTGCATCCTGGAAGAGGTTAAGACGCTCTCGGATCACCTCTACATCCGATTTGAACTCTGCCGGACCCAGGACCCCAGTAGGGGTTACGTGGCGCGGCGTTCTTCTCGCTTTTCGCGGTGGGCTATAGCTAAATTAAATAGCTACCTACTAGAGGAGGCAGCCATCGTTCGAGGCTCTTCGACGAGCACTTCCGACAGCTTTCTGCGCTGCTCGACTTTCCTAAATATACCTTACGCCACGGCTCCGACTGGCAAAAACAAATTTAAGGTACGTGAAAAATGTTATGTTCAGTATTAAATTCTCACAAAATATGTTGACGGCTGTTGACTTGCTATGGAATATTTTATTATGGATATTAAATTAGACACTTAATTTTTTTTAGAAATTTGTAAAACTTAGATTTATAGAACATAGACTTAAAATAAATGACTTTGTTGATACTTTCATTTCTATTAATAACAAAAATCCGAAAACCACTCTGTTTGTCTGTTATGCTTTCACTAAACTAATGAAATTTGGCATGAATGTACTTTTACTCTTGTGGAAGTGTATGAGCCTCTTTTTACTTCATGCCTCTACATAGAGGGTATTGCAACCAAAAACTACAGAACTGTACTACAAAAACTAGTTTCACATAAAATTCTCGATTTTACACTTAAATTATTATTTTAAATTATTACCACATATTGTTTTTATATATTTGTACACATCCCTTTGTTTATCATTTAGAAGATTCATTACAAATTGATAAGATTATGCGAATTAGGGAAGTATTTTAATAAAATTTTAGCCGAATTGGAATGTCCTCCTTCTTTTGAAGTCGATTTAAATTAAGATCAACAATTTAATGATTTGTGTTTATATTTTGATTTATATACACAAAACATAAAAACTAGTCATAATGACAATCAAAGATATCTACGCGACATGAAAAACTAGCAAAAATTTTTTACTTCGCATTTCAAAACAGACGCAATACTTTAAATGCATTATTAAAATAAAATATTACTGATATAATCTGTGATTTGCTAGCGTACATAGTAATGTTATCTATACTTCTATTTTAATTTGAATCTTGCCTAGATTTAACTAGCCTACAAGTTATAATTTAGCCTTTTACAGGCACTGTTTAAGCAGATTGGACGTAATTACGCCTATCTGGAACTTAATATTTAGCTTAAATTTTAAAGAAAAGAAAAAAACATTTCAAACATTATATACGATGTTCCAAAATTTCTTTAGTCTTTCCGTCTATGTGCATGTTCATGGTGGTGGATTTCAACTGGGTTATGGTGATATGTTCAAAGCAAAAAATCTCTTGAAATACAAAGATCTTATCGTAGTTACATTTAACTATCGTCTAACCATTCACGGTTTTCTTTGCCTTGGTACAGAAGATATTCCTGGTAATGCTGGTATGAAGGATCAAGTAGCGCTGCTGAAGTGGGTGCGACAAAATATCGCTGCTTTTGGAGGTAATCCTAATGATGTCACTATCGACGGAGCCAGTGCAGGATCGATGTCAGTCGACCTTCTAGCGATCTCTAAATCTGCTGAAGGGTTGTTCCATAAAGTTATACCAGAAAGTGGGTCAAATTTATCGACATTTTCATCTCAGAATAGTCCTTTGCAAAATGCCAAGGATCATGCTAAAACTTTGAATTTCACTAATGTAGATGATATTTATCAACTGGAAGAATTTTACAAAACGATATCCTATGACACTATGCTAAGCCAGGATCTTAAAGTTGATGCTCCTTATTTCTTTACGCCGTGTGTAGAGCGGATAAATGGTAAAAATGCTTTTCTGACAAAATCTCCCTATAGTATCTTAAAAAGCGGTAATTTCAAAAAAGTACCAATGCTTTATGGTTTCAGTAATATGGAAGGTTTGTTTCGTATTCAAGATTTCGAAACATCTAAAATTAGAATGAATCAAAAATTTGCCGACTTTCTGCCGTCTGACTTAAAGTTTAGAACTGAAGAAGAAAAAAAAATAGTAGCTAAAGAGGTCAAAGAATTTTACTTTGGTAGTAAGCTTGTAGACAAAGACACCGTACTGGACTATGTAAATTTCTTCTCAGACATTGTTTTTACTTACTCCAGTCTTTGGGCAGTAAAATTATATGTGGAAAGTGGTCATGATCAAATTTATTTATACGAATATTCATTTATCGATGAAGACACTCCTCCTGTGATACATACAAATGTCCGTGGTGCTACGCATTGTGCACAAACTATTGCTGTTTCTGATGGTAAAAACCTGACAATTCCATACGAAAATGATCTAACAGAGGAATATGCAAAAATGAAGAAGTTAATGCGAGAAATATGGCATAATTTTGTTAAAACAGGGTGAGTCAAATTTATTTACCCATACATGCGGAATCATTCATTTCATAAAACATTAACTAATATATTAACTGAGCCACCTATCTATTATCTATGGCCTGAATTATTCCTTAAAAACACTTACTTTTACACTTTAAACACTAATTACAACGTAATAGTTCAGAAGATAATTGTTTAATACGGATATGTAAACAAATAAAGAGGCAACGAATAAGGTATGATCGGCGTTAAGGAATATGGTTCAAATAATAACATTTTCTTGATTTTTTTTACAGTAAGCCCGTACCAGAGGGATCATCTTTTCCCTTATGGCCACCTGTAGGAGAAGATACATCACCTTACATGTCTCTGGGGCGGACGGTTGAGCTTCGTGGTAGTCCTATGATAGATGATAGGACACGCTTCTGGGAGAATATCTACCAGAAGTATTATCAGGAACCCATGTCACCACCAAAACCATATTCAAGAGCATACACAGATCTATGACTTTATTTGAAAAATAAAATTTAATTTCATTAAAAATACTCACGTACGATGGACGGACGGACGTATCACTCTCTTCGTCCCTGGAGTGTCCGCACTTTCTGCTTACGCAGAGCTCCATCCTTGTCGACTCCAGTGCGTCCATAGTTACACTGGAGTTACCTCCGTCCGACGGAATGACGGATTTGGAACGTAATCGTTCCGAAATTCTTCGGCTCCCAGCAGTCAAAATCACTTCTGGGAGCCCCATCGAGATAGGCGTTCCCACCAATACGTCCTCTTAGTTCGAAGAGCAGCTATCCGCTCTTATACTCTTCTTCATTCGATTCTTCGTCTCTTTCTTTCTTGGATTTGGTTTTTTCTATTAAATTTTCCTTGGAGATGTTGATGTAATACTGCTGAAATAATCACGTAGATTATGCCGCAGCAAATAGTTGTCAACATTTTGATGAATCATCAAACGATATATGTAATAATTCATCAAGCTAACTTTCTTTATAGATTCTTCACGTGAAATCAAAACAGATTTAGTATTTTGTATCTGTTTTAATTTTTAGCATAATTATAAAGGGGTGAAGATAACATTTTAAATCGGTTGTCAGTCATTTGTCCAATTTGATCTCAAATTCTCCAAACAACCCCCTATTTTGTCTTGGCAATAATCAGTGTAATTGGTCTTTTATTGCAAACCAAAACCAGCAATGCAAAATGTAAGTCGTGATACTCACCATTCAATGGATTTATTATTTTGATATTAAAATAATATCCATCTTCTCCCTGCCAAAACATCAGTGGATACTGCAACGTGTCATATGAACGATGTGTTTCTGATATTTGTTGCTGTTGCCCAGTATCACGACGTGTAAGCACAATATCGCGTGTTTCCAAGTTTTTACAAACAATCAGAATGGCAACTTCATCTATTGTTGAAGCGTTAAATGTGCGTTCGTGTGTTGTCAAGTCATCATTTTGCATTTGTTCCAAAGTATTTTTGAAAAGCCTGACTGACGCCTGATATTCATGCAGTAGTTGCTGTAGATCTTGAAGAATTGCTCTTTTCATTGCTACATTGACCTCTGGACATATATTCATAAAAATTTATGCTATGCATTTTCGAGAAGGTGCAATGATTCAATTCGATGATGATTCTGTCCTTGTATCTACGAAATAAAAAGCAAAGTCAGTATTTCTGATTTACGAGTATAAACATTTTTTTATAGTCAGCAAACACGGAGGATATACGGAGGATAATATAGTATAATAAGTCATTCATCTACTATACTGTGTATAATACGGTGCATGGGGCTTGAGTAGCTGTGAAATTCACTTCAACGTGCTCTCGTTGTTGTTCTACCTAACTTTGAAGCTTGGGTAGGTAGGGAGGGAGGCCGCATGACCTAACAGCTGCCGCAGATACTCACCGAGCATGGTTGCTTCGGTAAGTATTTGAATGCGTAACAGAGCACAATGTCACCACTGTGTAACCGAACGGAACTCCGCCCGGCATACGTGGACCACCAACAACAGAGTTGGATCTTACTCCTGGTCACTTCGCTCACTCGCTTTCGCGAGTATATTATTATCGTTCTTACCAAACTCATCCAAAAAAACTTCGCTAAAGGTCAAAAATATTTTGACAGATTTTTATTATAATATCGTTAATCGTTTAGCTTTTTGTAATATTAGTCTTGTAATATTTGACTTGGCACCGACTTTACATAGCCTTTGGGTACCTAGTATGTATAGGGTGATTTTTGAAATAAAAGACTCAAATTCGCATTATTTATTCAAAATTTTCATTGAAATCGATAAATTGGCCTTTGCCATTTACGCTTTAAAGATAACTTTATGGAAATGTTGTCCGTGGCTCTATTTCAAATGGTCCATTTGGAAGGTCTAATTTTGTGTCACTTTTTCGAGCATTTCGGCCGATATTTCACTAATAAAGCGTGTTATATTGTCCTGCAAAGCATCAATCGTTTTCAGATTGTCCACGTAGACTAACGATTTCACATACGAGTAATCCTACAAGAAATAATCAAGGGGGATTAAATCGCATGACCTTGGCGACCAACTCACAGGACCATTTCGAGAGATAATTTGCTCACCAAATTCATCCTACAAAATGTCCATTGTTTCACGAGCTGTGTGGCATGTGGCGCTATCTTGATGAAACCATATGTCAATCAAGTTCAACTCAGCCAACCGGGTTTAAAAAAGTCGCGTATCATGGCTCGATATCGTTCGCCGTTGACGGTAACGTTTCTTCCACGGTCGTCTTTGATGAAAAATGGAACGATGATGCCACCGGCCCATAAGCCACACGAAACTATCGTTTTCTCACTGTACGCATGCGAGTCTATGGTGTAATGTCCAATAAAGTAAATTTGGTGCGAAATTTGGTGTTAACAGCACGAATTGTTGATTCCCCAAGTCGATTATGACGACCATAATATGGTCGTAATAAACGATGCACATTTTTCACAGAGCACGAATTTTATAATAAATTTCAGCATTTTGCGATCCTTGTTCATTTGTAAGTCTTTCCATGATGAAATGGCAGAGTATACCGAAAACTTTTCACTTGGGCAGTAGATGTTTGGAGGCCATTAACAACCTATACTGCCAACCTGAAAACCTTAATTCTTAAAAAATCACCCTATATTATAACTGTATAAGAACTGTCACATAATAATTTAAACCAGCCAGATTAGATCCAGTTTTTTTCACGCTTTTTAGTATTTGAAGGTAGGGAATTTTTGTTTCATGTTTTTTGAAGTTGGTTTAATTATTTTTTTAAGCATTTATGGGTTTAAAAATACATTTGAAAAGTGTTTTGCTATTTTGCGTAAAACTTCGAGTGGACAAAAAGCTAGTCATGATTAGAATGAAAAATAATTTTAATTTTAATCATGACTAGCATTTTATATTTCGTTATCAAACCTAAGTAAAATTATCAGGTCAAACCGTTAATCGTACATATTATTTTTATCTTATATTTTTGCTGAGTCATGTAATCTTATTAGTTAATATAGGTATAGCATATAATATATAGTTATAATTAGACGCTTAAATATAAAACAAAAATAATGTGTAATCCTCTGTTATAAAACTTATCTTACATGTGGGTTGTATGTGATCAACTTCTAAACCAATAAACAAATTTTAATGACACGTCACACACCGTGTATTTGCTTCCAACTTGGAAGATACGAGAGATTTTACCTCAATTTATTATTAATACATTATTTTCATTCCAAATACACTAATGGAAAAAATTAAGGGATCAAAAAAAAATTCCAAATTTTTAGGCAGTTTTCAACAGGCCGTAACTTCGAGAAAAATGGTCGTACAGGAAATCAAAAAAAAGAAAATTATAGCTCCAAGAGTCTAGTTTTGGATTCGAACTTGAAAACTTTATAGCCTCTGCGGTTTTTGAGTAATCGTAGAAAATCCAGCAACAAAAAGATTTTTAAAATTTTTTTAGTTTTTTTTTTTGGTCTACGGACGTCGAAAAAATTGTTTTAGCTTAACCACTATAAGGATCAGATACCTTGTTTATTTAGCTTTAATTTGCTTTTTTATACACCCTGATTTGCCCACTTCTCGCCGAGATATCGGTTTTCAAATGGAAAAGGATCCTTTTGTCTTTGATTATCGATATTTCAGCAACCAATGATTTCACAGAAATTTAAAGGTGGGTTTCAAGAATTTGAATAAATTTTCCCTAATGACTGGCTATAGTTTTTCCGAAAAAGAAATTTTTCTTTCTGTCACATGAATTTGAAAATGCAACAAAAAAAGGGCTTTTGCTAGTTTTTTGGAAAATCAAGCACTGGATCGAAAATATTGAGGAAACCACTAATGTTAAGTGTGCCTTTTACAGTTCAATATATTCACAAAAACTCTACAAATAACCAAATTAATCCAACCAGCCGTTTTTTTGTTTCACTCGATCGAATTTTTGAAAAATTAAAGGATCACGTTTTTTGCTCTGAACAGCTCATCATTTTTAAAAATGAGGAAAATAAATGATTTTTCCGAGCTTTCCCACAATTTTGTTCCAGAAAGTGCTTAAATTAAAAAAAAAGAAGGATTCAAAAAAAAAAAAAAATTTTCCCAACAATTTAAGGAAATTCAAAAAACCATCACCTAATAATTTTTATCGCGTTTCCGCCGCTGCATTCCTTGATTATTTTGATTTCCTTTTAATTAAATTAAAAAAAAAAGTTAATACTCCTAATCGAATTTCAATCTTTTTCATACGCTTTTCGGTGATTGTTTCATGAATCCTTATCTTTTAACTCAAAGTTTTCCGTTTTAAAAATTATGTGCTTTTCAGAGCAAAAAACGTGATCCTTTAATTTTTTCAAAAATTCGATGGAGTGAAACAAAAAAACGGCTGGTTGGATTTATTTTATTTTTTGTAGGATTTTTTGTGGATATATTGAACTGTAAAAGGCACACTTAACATTAGTGGTTTCCTCAATATTTTCGATCCAGTGCTTGATTTTCCAAAAAACCACCAAAAGCCCTTTTTTTGTTGCATTTTCAAATTCATGTGACAGAAAGAAAAATTTCTTTTTCGGAAAAACTATAGCCAGTCATTAGGGAAAATTTATTCAAATTCTTGAAATCCACCTTTAAATTTCTTTGGAATCATTGGTTGCTGAAATATCGATAATCAAAGACAAAAGGATCCTTTTCCATTTGAAAACCGATATCTCAGCGAGAAGTGGGCAAATCAGGGTGTATAAAAAAGCAAATTAGAAGTAAATAAACAAGGTATCTGATCCTTATAGTGGTTAAGCTAAAACAATTTTTTCGACGTCCGTAGACCAAAAAAAAAAACTAAAAAAATTTTAAAAATCTTTTTGTTGCTGGTTTTTCTACGATTACTCAAGAACCGCGGAGGTTATAAAGTTTTCAAGGTCAAATCCAAAAACTAGACACTTGGAGCTATAATTTTCTTTTTTTTGATTTCCTGTACGACCGTTTCTCTCGAAGTTACGGCCTCTTGAAAACTGCCCAAAAATTTGGAATTATTTTTTGATCCCTTAATTTTTTCCATTAGTGTATATTTCATGATACAGGAGAGTAACGAGCAGACGCTATCAATTGCATCAAAATTTGAAGCTTAGGCTGAATTTTCGGATTGAACGTGTTTTTATACCAAAATTCAACGTTTTCGTCTTTATTTGAAAATAGTGCTATGTCTCTATTGAACTTAAGTATTTTAAAATTTTAAGAAAAAAAAATAATACATATTTTTTTTAAATTTTTGCAGTGAAAACTTCTTTAGGCGCGTTGAGCGTTTTGGTAGAGGGTAAAATCCTCGGTTCGCGTCACCGACATGCTAATGATAATAGTATATCTATAGCTATGGAGAATATGTTATTATATATTATATATGAAATTTATTATTATTATATATTATATATGATATTATATATTATATATAGCTATATATGAAACATAAAAAATTTCATACAATTTTTGCATATAGTTTTAATTACTCTCAACTTAATAGTTCCGTTTTCACTTCTATCGGCAGTCCCACGACTGCTATTTTTTTTTTTTAATTACATAATACCCCAATATCTCATATAATCTCATATAATCTGTAATGAAGCATAATTCTCCACCATAGTAAATTAACGAGCTTGCAAAAATTCATTTAAGTTTAAGCCGCATTTTATTGACAAAACAGTAGTTAAAGTTTGATCTTTATACGTGAAAGTTATGAAATTGTGTCGTCATTGAACTGAGGTATGAAGTAGTGTTTGTTTTAGTTCATTCGGTAACTATAACGGTGACTGTTCCTGAATTAGGCAGCCCGTACGTTTGTTACGACCCTCCGCCCGCGCATACTAACAGTGCAACTGCACCGCGGAACGCTTTAGCGGTTCATCAAGTGGCGGACTTATTAGACGACACCTCATATTTCTTTTTTTTTTCAATTCAAATATGTATAATAGAAAACCATTTAATTCTGCCATATATAAAACATATTTTAGATACTAACATACTAAAATTCTGTTAAACTGTAAAACTGTCAGCAGAAGTTCTTGCTTAAGGATACAAAGTGTAAAGTGTTAAAACACAATATTAGTTTATTTTTAAATTACTGAGTCAAGGAGATTAGCAGAATATATTTACTTTAGTAAAGAACAAAAAAAAAAGAGGGTGTTAATTACTATTAAGGGACATAGGGAGAGGTAATGCTTGTTCAGTTGATTTTTTAATAAATACCTTGAAGGAAATCTAAATATCCGTTATATTAATTAATGAACTTTTATTCAGGACGCCAAATTTTTTTATACAAAGATGTGTGTCCACAGACAGTAAAAATGTAGGGACATATACGTTACAACAATAACTTTTTGTTCGTTTATCAAAGTGTGGACTGCCCGAGGGGTTCCTTCGGGCCGTCACGCCACCGGGGTTTACGGCGGGGTGGTGTGTCGGAATCAGACCGACTAAAACCACACGGTGTGCCACTCTGCGCCTGAAAAGAGGAGGGATTCGGGAACAGCTGTTATTACGGCACACACGGATGTTACCTCCTCGCGGCTGGTCACTATAGCGGATGGAAGGGAAAATCCGTCACGTCTACCCGCGACCACACTCAAGAGCATGAGCGGCATGAGACTCTGGTACGCGCGCCCCCGCCACCCGGTTTGCCGGTGGTGAATTGGGTCCGAGTAAAGATCGTCCTCCTGGGCCTTTTCTACCGCGTCCTTCCGCGAAATTACATCTTCGCTACCAGCCATGGAGCACATGATGACTGGTAGCGAGAGATCTCGTCCAACAACTGCCGTGAGGGCCCTATGCTGCGCCGCCCATGCGGCACAAACCGGCTGTGTGTGTTGAACCGAGTCCTCGCTTGCATTCGCAGTGATGACACGTGGGACTTAATTTCCTCATAGCGACCGAGTGCAGATACTTTTCAAAGCAACCGTGCCCGGCAAGAACTTGTGTTAGTCGGAAGGAAAGGGTCCCGTGCTGCCGCCCTGCCCACTCGGCGATGACCGGCTGGAGAGCCTCCAGCTGGGACGAACAACGAGCCATCGTGGCTCGATGAGCGGCCTCACGCCACTCACGTACCTCTTCGGGCGGAGGTCGTATGCCTCTACCCGCCCGGAGATGAATTGAAATCTGACACAAACTTACATTTCTCCTTACCCTATTGTGTTTAACTTATTTCATTATAGGCGTTTGCCTATCTTTGGCATTCGAAGCGGATCTTTCCGAAGAAGGGACTTCTGTCTTTGCAGTCATAGTAGGAGACCGATGAATCTTGGGTATTACACTTCTCGTCTTTCGTTACACACAAAACAATAATAGTTAATACTTTATTATTAGTAATACACCACACAAGCGCACAGTTTAAACGACACTGCCGATCGCTCACATAGATAACGAGAATTCGTTTGATCATTTCTTATTTTATTTTTCTATTTATTCTTCTATTTATTATAATACAAATGCATAAAAATGATCAATTAACATACTCCTCCATCAATTATTTGCTAGAAATTTGTTGTTTAGTAAATATGTTTTTTACAACAACTTACAATACGTCTAGTTCTGTTTAATTTGGGACTAGACTGGTTTATGTGTCGGATGTCCGAAATACGACTATTATAGTATCATTATATGTATGTATGTTGTATATTCAACTTCACATGTAAGCATAATAAGTTATATTACATTTTAATATCTTATATGGTAGTTAACTTATATTGTAACTAAATACTATATAAGCTTTCATAAGTTTTTGTTACACTAGTGTAGATGCATATTTAACGTGTAGAAATTTGATGAGCCTAATTAATAAAATATCTAAGCTCCCTATTCTAATCAAACCCAACAGTGGTTAACATTTGCTATTGTTATATATTTACGATTCCATATCACAAAACTAGATTATAAATTCATATTTTTTTTTTTTTTTTCTTTTAAAAAGACAACGCCCGCACTAGGAATAAATCCTGTGTCGCGGGGGACTTTACAAACATACAAGAAACGGACACAAAGAACACCCAGACTCAGAACAACAATTTGTGGATCACACAAAGTGTTGTCCCATGTAGGATTTGAACCCACAACACTCAGCGAAGTGGAAAGTGACGTGGCGACCACTTAAACCACTAGACCAATCGTGTAGCCAATATTAGCAGCCAATATTATTATCATCTATTTTAAAAAGTATTTTCGAATACAGTACATCACTAGGTTTATCAAAAATCATAACTGGAATGGTGGCCAGAGGGATTTAAAAACGTTTCATTTTAAGCAAAGATAACATAAATGTTTAGTTAAAGCCTTAAACATATAAAAAATCGGCCACCAGATATTGGAGACGACTTTATACAAATATAAGTAACGGACATGAAGAAAACCCAGACGCAGAGCAACAATTTGTGAATTACACAAATTATTGTCCTATGTGAAGTTTGAACACACAACACTTGGCACAGTTAAAAGCGTCAAGGTAACCGCTTACACCATGACACAATGCGCGCAATTTTACACCAACTATTTTTGTATTTTGGTAGATAGAGTACTAAGAGTTAGAGAGAAACATATTCAATGCCACCTTATGCTATCTTCGCCTTATATATATAATTTCCTCAAAGCGAGTAAAGTTACTTGCATCATTTTGTTCCTACTTAATGACGTACATATCCATGTGATGACAGATTTTTAAAGCAATTGCATAAGCAGAATAAAATTCAGTAACAACCAGCACTAATCATAATCCGACGATTATCCTATAAAAGCAATAATACATACGCCTAACACGAACTGCCAGTAAGTAGTAGCGTTTAGCAATTTAAGGAACGTGTTGTTCGAATATTGCTGCAAAGAGAAGGAAAACTTAATACAAACCGTACATAAACCCGTCTGGCCAGCGTGTTAGAGTACATTAAAAACTTTAAAAAAAATAAAATCATTTTATTAGCAAAATACCCAAATACTCGTATACTACAAACATGTTTTAGTGTGTGTGTGACTTTTACATCTAACGTAAACCGACTACGTCAGTATCACCATTACCACGTTTATACTCGACAAATTATTGTACTTGTACTACTTTGTAATATTACTGTTTTATCTGAATCTCCTTCCATTCTCTCTCATCAAATTCACTACTCACTGAAGTGATATATAACAAAAATATCTTCTTCCACAACCGCATTTCTGTGATCAAGTACTGGTTTAAAATAATGTATAAAGATAAGACTTTTATTTAGATATTGTTTTCCTCTACAGAAGCGGATAACATCGATATACATATTTTTTTATTTAAACCAGACGCTGCCCATGATTCCACTCCTAAGGTAACGAATGAATGATGAATGATAACCATACCGCCATATACACATACTATGGAATCTCGATATTTTTACGCATTGGTTTGTATATTTATTGCATGCATTACAAACTGACAATATTATACAAAATAGGAAAGATTTTTGATATTACTCGTTCTCCTTCCTTTGAAGTCGGCTAAAATTATATATGTGTATATATATGTATTGAGAGAAAAATTTAAGTCAGGTTATAACGTCACAGTTGACACAAAAAAGGTAACTATGAGTATAACGACAAAAAACGATACCTACTCAAAATGGAACTTAAAAATAGCAAAAAAATTTTACGTTGTGTGAAGATATTGATAATTTTATAAGAATTTGAAGCTATTCTAAATTTCGTTAGGTCATTATAAATCTTTCGGACATTTCGGATATTTATCACACAACGTCGTCTAGTTTCAAACTAAGCAGAGTTTGTGCTATGATAACTAGACTGACTGATAGTTAACTATCGTCTAGCTATACATGGTTTTCTTTGCCTTGGTACAAAGGATGTTCCTGGTAATGCTGGCATGAAGGATCAAGTAACGCTGCTCAAGTGGGTACAACAAACTATCGCTGATTTTGGAGGTAATCCTAATGATGTCACTATTGACGGAGCCAGTGTAAGATCGATGTCAGTCGACCTTTTGGTGATCTCTAAATCTGCTGAAGGATTATTCCATAAAGTTATAATAGAAAGTGGACCAAATTAATAACATTTTCATCTCAACCTAATCCTTTACAAAATACCAAGGATCATGCCAAAACTTTGAATTTCACTAATGTAGATGATATTTTATCAGCTAGAAGAAATTTATAAATCATTACCATATGGTTTGTTAGGCCAAGGCCTTGATTATGAAGCTCCTTATTTCTTTACACCTTGTGTAGAGCGAGACACGGGTGATGGTGCTTTTTTAACAGAATCTCCTTTTAGTATCCTAAAAAGTGGTAATTTCAAAAAAGTACCTATGCTTTATGGTTTCAGTGATTTGAAAGGTTTGTTTCGTATTCAGTATTTCGAAACATCTAAAATTAAAATAAATCAGAAGTTTTTTGATTTTCTGCCGTCAGACTTAAAGTTTGAAACTGAAGAAGAAAAAGAAAGAGTTGCTAAAGAGGTCAAAGAATTTTACTTTGGTGACAAACCTGTAGACAAAGACACTGTACTGGGCTACGTGGATTTCTTTTCTGATATTGTTTTTACCTACCCTAGTCTTTGGGCGGTAAAGTTATATGTAGAAAGCGGTCATGATCAAATTTATTTTTACGAATATTCATTTACTGATGAAGATACCGTTCCCGTGATACATACAAATGTTCGTGGTGCTACGCATTGCGCTCAAACGTTTGCTGTAACCGACGGCAAAAATCCGACAATTCCAAGTGAAGATGATCTTCCTAAAGAACATAAAAATATGAAGAAATTGATTCGAGAAATATGGTATAACTTTGTCAAAACAGGGTGAGTAAAATTTATTTAAATGTAAACACGAAATCATTTGTTTCATGAAACTGAGAACATGACATAAAATGTTCACTAAGGTACCAACTTATTACCTGCTGCCCAAATTTTTCTTAATATACATGTATATTAACATAAATTAAAACTTAACGTTGAAGGAGATGATTATTTGAGAGAAAATAGTGAAGAAAGCGTTAAAGGAAGGTAACAATGACCGGTCGATGATCGACGAAAAGAAATATGGTTGAATCGTAGTTTAATTAATAACAAAATCTTCTTTTCTTTTTATTTACAGTAAACCTGTACTGGAGGGATCATCTTTACCGGCGTGGCCACCTGTAGGAGCAGATACACCACCCTACATGTCCCTGGGACGGATGGTAGAGCTCCATAGTAATCCTATGATAGAAGACAGGGCACGCTTCTGGGAAAACATCTACCAAAAGTACTGTCGAGAACCCATGTCACCACCCAAGCTGTATTCAAGATCATACTCAGATCTATGACTTTATTTGAGGACATATTCATTTAGAATAGTAAGTAAAACTGTATGTGATCTAAACATGTCCAATGTAACAAAAAAATTGACTAATCACAAAAAAAATAAAATACAATACAATTAATGTTAACTAGGTGTAGTTCGATTTGTGTTCGTTAGATGTTGTTAAAATAAGGAGACCAAAAAAGATTTGTATTATATCTTATCTTTCTGATTGTGGTAGCCACATTCAAGTTACAACAACAGAAAAATGTAGTTTAGTCTAATATAACAACTATCGATTTAAATATAGTAACGATATCATCATACCACCATCATATCATCATCATGGACTTAGGACAACAACCTTTTGCAGTCCACTGCTGGACATGGACCTTTTCTTAGCAAGGAGGTTTTCGCCTACTATACCACACTCACGGGACGGCTAGATACAGGTTTTGTTTCAAGTTTTTTTCATCTTTACAGTGATATTATCTTGCATATTTTGTTCCCTTAACTGCCTCTTACGACACCCAGAGGAAGGTCAGGGTTGGCGATACTTTGTATTCTTGATACGTCACTACACGGAGATAATAATAAATATCAATTAGAAGGAAACTTTCTCGATTTCATCATCTCATCTCATCTCAGCCAAAAGACGTCCGCTGCTGGACATAGGTCTCATTCAATCTCGATTTACATATGCTCTATTTTAACTTAAATGCAGCACAAATGCGCGCTATCTGCATACTACGCCTACGCATACTCTTGGTTAAGATACGGCATTATGTTATAGAGAAATAGGATTGAATAGGATTTTTCAGAATTTATTTATACTTTAAAAAAAAAATCAGAATTATTGCTCAAATTGGAAATCGTGACAGTTGTAGGTTTTTTTTTCTATATCTTAACAGTGCCAAAGTGACTCTGCTCTTCCTGACGGAAAGCAGAATAGAATCCAAAGAGTTGTGGTCACCACACTCATTGCAAATGCAGACAATGCAGTGTGCTGACCCTCACTATGGCGACCTAGTGAGATGCTTATTCACGCCACACTTGGGGACGTAAAGGGCATGACAGTCATCGTAGCATTGTATTGCACACACTTACCACGATAACTGTCACCCTTGTATCAATGGGCTTACTTTGGTTCTATTTTATTAAGTATAACTTCCTCACACGCCATATACACGCTATAGTGACAGACTTAGATATAGTCTGTCTCTATGGCGTGTACTCACCATCAAGAATTAAAAAGCTGAACCAGAGTCCCTATTACATGGCTGTTAATACTTACAATAAATTACTCGTTCATATGCAAACTGAAATCAAGCTTACATTATTTATTAAACAACTGAAAACATTTTAAATTGAGAAATGCTTCTACTCAGTAGAAGAATACAATAACTAAACAAAACAAATAATGCACCTAAAGACTACATCAAGAAGTACTACACCTAAACAGACATACCTACAATAATATTCACTTAAAAAAAATAAGGATGTGGAAATTCATTAATGACTTTTCATTTTTCGACAATATTAAAAATTGCATAATTGCTTCATTTTAAATTTTTTAATTATAGTAATTCATTATTATCTTTGAAAAATGTTTAAATTTTCGTAATTTATCGTGTAACAATTGTGTAATATATACATATAAGTACCACATTCACTCAAATTTACAATGACTGGAAAAGGCTACTAAGTTGAGACAAACTATTGTACAAGATCACATTGTACACTTAGTTAGCAATAAATATTTTGATTTCGATTTTCTAATAACAACAATGACAACAAAATAAACCACCAGAGAGACTTTAGAGGGGGCCAGGCGCGCTAGCCCGGGGGGAAGCAACCTGGAAGAGCCCAGTCTTATCCCATGTCTCCCAGCACCTGCTCGCTACCGCTGGCACCATCTGCGGGTAAACTCTCTATTTAGGCAACGTACGGCACACTCGGACGTTGCCTCCTCGCGGCTGGCCACTGTAAAGGATGGAGGGAAAAACCCGTCCGTCTACCCACGGCCACACTCTAGGTGAGGCGCTGGTAATGCACGCCTCCGCCGCCCGGTTCGCTGGCTGCGAATTGGGTCAGAGTCAAGATCGTCCTCCTGTATCCTCTCCGCCGCCTCCTTCCGCGAAATTACGTCTTCGCAGAAGGTGGCGACCGTGGTTAAACAACTGTCGCTACCGGCTATGGGTTGTATGATAGTTGGTAACGAGAGATCTCTAATAACTGCAGTGACGACTCCAAGCTGCGCCGCCCAGGTGGAACGAACTGCTAGTGTGTGCTCTGCAGTCGCAGTGGTGCCGGGTGGGACTTAATTCCCTCCTGGTGACCGAGTGCAGATACGACCCGAATGATGACCGATTACCGCCTGGAGAGCCTCCACGGCGGCAAAGCCAGCACGTGAAGCCTCCAATCGGGCTGACCAACGAGCCATCCTGGCTCGACGAGCGGCTTCGCCCCACTCGCGTATCTCTTCGGGCGGGAGCCGTATGCTGCTACCCGTCCGGAAGTAAGCCGTCCGCTGATAAACTTCAGCCAGTACTTCCGCCTTTAAATCCCGCGGAGAGTGCTAGCCAAGGCGCACGGTGCATCCGTTGACACAGTGCGGTAGCCGCGAATGACTCTAACCGCCAAAATCCTCTGAGGGCGCCAGAGGCGAGCCCTATTTTGGGCGGTCAGAGCCACCGCTCACACCGCTGCACCATACAGCGCCATAGATCGGACAACCTCCGTGTATAGCCGTCTCGTCGCGACGGTGGCTCCACCCAAATTGGGCAAAAGTCGCCCAAGGGCAGAAGCAGCGCCGACAAGCTTTGGAGAAAGCTGTCGGAAGTGCTCGTCGAAGAGCCGCCTGCCGTCGAGGATCGGGCCCAGATATTTCATTTGGGACTGAACCAGTACGAGGACCGCATTGACCCCAATGGAGGCGCCGGAGGGTGGACCACGACGGGGCACTTGGAACAAAGGGACCTCCGTCTTGTCCAGGGCCACCCACAAAGCCAGCGCCTCAATACGCCCAACCAGAGAGACACCCGTGGTGGCCGGCACGCCGCCTCTTGAAAGTTCATCCCCTGAGCTGTGACTGGCAGACTATTAAATCCGTTGGCGATGCCCAACGACACCACCAACCGCACGCCCCTACAGGTCACCGCTGCTTCAGTAACGGCCCTCAGGCGCAACACAGCATCGACTGTCGAACGCCCCGCTCGAAAACCGAATTAGGCGTCTGACAGATCGGGGCCCACCTCGCCGAGTTGCTGGACGATGCAGGCAGAGAGTATCCTCTTAAACAGTTTACCCGCCTTGTCCAGCAACATGATGGGCCTATAGGCCATTATTGAATCGGTAGGCTGTCCCGGCTTCCATAATAGGGAAGCATCTGGATGCCAAGCTAGCGTCCAGGACCTCCCTGAGGCGGTCCGACATGAGTTCCAGGGCTCGGGCCAGCACTTGGGCAGGTATCCCGTCTGGCCCGGGGGCAGTGTTCTTAGAGCGGATCCGAAGTACAACCACCCCTATCTCCGATTCCCTTGCGGGCGGAACATTGTCCTCGTTCACCCGTCATCTCCGACCATGAACCACTTCCTGCAGGAAGCTGGGCTGGAGTGCCTATGTAAGAGGGGGGGTCGACTTGCGGAGCTTGAGTCGCGCCGCACGATAAGGGCGACCCCAGGGGTCACGATCGAGAGCCTCTAGCATTTCCTTTCGCTTAATTTCTTTGGCGCAGCTGATGACCAGCTTTAGGGTTTGCCGCGCTTCTCGGTATTCCTGGTGAAGCTGGTTCTCCTCGCCTTCTTTGCGGTGTCGCCGCCGACTACGGGTGTAGGATCTCCGACCACGAGTACTGGTCGCGCGGAGGTCCGCCAACTCCTGGGATACAGATCGACTACTTTGTTTTTTTTTTTTTTAACGTGTGGAAGCCCCCTCGGGTCGTCACCCCACCGGGGTTTACGGCGAGGTGGTGTGTCGGAATCGGACCGACTAAAACCACACGGTGTGCCACTCTGCGCCTGACATTGAAAGGATCCGAGAACAGCTGCTATTACGTCATCCAGATCCCTCCTAGCGCCTGCCCGTTACCGCGGGCACCATCTGCGGATAAACTCTCCATTTAGGCGACGTACGGCACACGCGGACGTTGCTTCCTCGCGGCTGGCCACTATAGCGGATGGAGGGGAAAACCCGTCCCGTCCACCCGCGGCCACACTCAAGGCGGCATGAGGCGCTGATAAGCACGCCTCCGCCGCCCGGTTCGCCGGCGGCGAATTGGGTCCGAGTGAAGGCTGTCCTCCCGGGCCCTCTTCGCCGCCTCCTTCTGCGAAATTACGTCTTCGCAGAAGGTTGCGACCGCGGTAAAACAACTGTCGCTACCGACCATGGAGCGTATAACGGCCGGTAGCGAGAGAACTCCTCCAATAACTGCAGTGAGGACCCCATACTGCGCCGCCCAGGCGGAACAAACCGCTAGCGTGTGCTGAGCCGAGTCCTCACTGCAGTCGCAGTGGTGACAGGCGGGACTCAATTCCCTCCTGGCGACCGAGCGCAGATACTTTCCGAAGCAACCGTGCCCGGAAAGAACCTGCGTCAGTCGGAAGGAAAGGGTCCAATGCTGTCGACCTGCCCACTCGGCGATAACCGGCTGGAGAGCCTCCACGGCGGCAAAGTCAGCACGTGGAACCTCCAGCCGGAACGACCAACGAGCCATCGTGGCTCGACGAGCGGCCTCACGCCACTCGTGTATTTCTTCGCCTCCGTTGATACGGTGTGGTAACCGCGTATGGCTCTAACCGCCAATATCCCCTGAGGGCGCCAGATATTCTGGGCGGTCAGAGCCGCCGCCCACACCGGTGCACCATACAGGGCCATTGACCGGATAACCCCCGTGTATAGCCGTCTCATGGCGACGCTGAGTCCACCCAAATTGAGCAAGAGTCGCCCAAGGGCAGAAGCAGCGCCGACCAGCTTTGGAGAAAGCTGTCGGAAGTGCTCGTCGAAGAGCCACCTGCCGTAGAGGATCAGGCCCAGATAATTCATTGGGGCCTGAACCGGTACGAGGACCGAATTGACTATAATGGAGGCGCCGGGGTGGCGGACCACGACGGGGCCCATTAAACAAAAGGGCCACCGTCTTGTCCAGGGCCACCCGCAAACCCAGCGCCTCAATACGCCCGACCACCAGAGAGACACCCGTGGTGGCCAGGCGCGCCACCTCTAGAAAGTTCATCCCCCGGGCTGTGACCAATGTGTCATCTGCGTAACAAATTACGCCCAGCCCGGGGGGAAGACGACCTCGAAGGGCCCAGTCGTATCCCATATTCAACAGGAGTGGTACGAGGACAGACCCCTGTGGAACACCGCACGACATGGGCCGCCGCCTCACAATACCATCTCCGTGCTCATACATGACGGTACGCTCCTCAAGATAGTCTGCCTCACGCCGCCTCAGGTACTCTGGCACCCCGTGGTACTGGAGTGCTTCCTTGATGCAGCTAAATGGTAGACTATTAAATGCGTTGGCGATGTCTAACGACACCGCCAACAGCACGCCGCCACAGCTCACCGCCTCTTCGGTAACGGCCTTCAGGCGCAACACAGCATCGATTGTCGAACGCCCCGCTCGAATACAGATCGACTACTGTGCCAGCCATTGGAGGCTGCCTGGGTCGACTGGCTAGCTGCCGACGCTTACCGAGAATCGTAATGAATGGTGAATGGCGAGCTTATTACCCGCTGCACACACTGGGACAATTAGGGGCGGCAGACCACTCTGCCGCCTTGTGCCCCGGTCGACCACAGCGGAAACATAGTCCGCTGCAGTTAAAACAACTTACACACTGTGCGTTTGTATCCCGACACCAAGCATTTATAACACCCCATCGGTCACACTGTCAGGACAGTGATCCTAGCTTTCACGAAATCGATGAACAGCTTATCGGTGTGGCACAAGACTTTGTCCGACAATAATAAACAGTTCACCTACACAGCTTCAAGCTCTCCTAAGCCGGGGTGGAGAATACAGGTTATTAGCCGCGCTGCATTCCGTCTTCTCCTCAATTACAGCACGGATATCCTCGGCGATCACTGAGTCGTTCAGGCTTGAAATACGAAGTTCCATACATGCCTACGAATATACGCTTCTTGGTAAACGCTGTATTTGTGTTTTCAGCCCCAGGGAATTCGAGGACTCCAGCTCCCGTCTGGGACACGTAATCTGACACCTACGGTGTAAAAAATTATTGGCGAGATTGGCCTAAACCCTCTCGAATACAGGGCATAGGACAACTCGCCGTAAGCTGCCTTCGGTGTTACTGTGAATACTACAGCCGCAGTTAAATAAAAAATTTAACAAAGAACTTAAACTAGATAAATTTAAACTGTAGGCATATGGATTTTTTAGTAAATACTGTTATTAGTAAATACTTTTATACCCGTATACTGATCGTATGGGTACATAAATTGTTTGTTTTATTTTACCTTGGCACTACGTAATATTCAGGGTCTCTTCTTTTCAGAGCATTCAAATGCTTGTTTTAAAATAGTTTTTCACAACAAATTTATTTAATTTGCTAATGTGATATGAGAATGCTTTACTGGCAAATATAATCACTACTGGAACCCAGGATCCTCGCTTTTGTTTCATAAACCCCAGTGATGTGATTAACCTTACTACAGACGACACTAGATGTTTTCAACCTTCAGAAATTCAATCGCCTCTATAATTAGAAGTAATTATTGTGTCCTTAGAGAGTTTCTCAAAACAACAAAGTCCTACATTTTGGTATACTCAGTAATTAAAAAAAAAGAATCTTGAAGTATCAAGATTATACGGTAATTCAAAATCGTTTCACATCACTCGGCAACTCGAAATATGAATAAGATATAGTACATATCTATAACATTTCTACATATACATATAAAAACAACTCCCTATTTCTCTTGGTCACGGCATCATGGGTAAATTGAGGAAACCTATTCTTATTAACATCACGCAACGACTTATAGGAACCAAGTGTCAATGGAAAATGGTGTAAAAATGGGAAAAAAAACATTTATTTTGAGAGACGCAGACGAAGTCGCGTGGATCAGCTAGTTATAGACATTATGCCTACATACGGAACAAAGGTCATGCACAGCAATATTTGTTCTGGGTAGGAACTGAAGCTACAATCTCTAGTCAGTCAAAATGAATGAAAGCAATACCAGATCAAATCCAAATCAATTACCACGAGTCTTTACAAACATGTATAAAATAGACACAAAGTGTTCTTTGTGTCTGGATCTGGGTGTTCCCAGACCCAGAACAACAACTTGAGGATCGCACAAATTGTTGTCCAATATGAAATCTAAGCCTACAAGACTAAAAGCAATAGAAAGAGGTGAGTATTTTTGTTTTTTGATAGGGACAGTGCCAAGATATAGGGAGAGACATATTCAATACCATCTTATACTTTTTACGTCTTATATATTTAATTGGGTATTTGCATGAAAATGATTTTTCAAATAAAGTTCAGTTAATAAATTCTTTGATACACATAAAATACCTACGTAAGATTAAAATTTAATTTTTACAAATAATTTTTAAATAAATAAATAAATAAAAGTGGTCAAATATGATGTAAAAATCACATGATGTGAAACGTGATGTGATTGGTCTGACGTCATTGTGCATATTATTGGCGCGTCATTTGAATGCATGATAAACGACGAATGATAAATTATTGAAAAAATTTTAAGTTGGTTTTTATTTAAAGTGAGTTTAATTATATTTTATCATTAACATTAAAATTTACTGAAAGTAGCGCAAATAACAAATAACAAATTTAAATGGAATATGCACAATGACGTCACATACGCAAGAGGGAGCTACCTATACGTTTAAATTTTAACAATTTTTTTATTGTTAAATAGTTTAAATGTTTATAAATAAAAAAAAAATTTTTTTTTCAAAAATTTCAAAAGATTTTTAAACATAATAAGACATAACTATTTAATGGATTGGAAAATTCATAATTCATTCAAGCGGGTAAGGTTACAAACATCTTTGGTTCTTAAATTTTTAAAGCAATAGCATGAGCAAGATAACATTCAGTAACAACAAGCCACTATCATACCTCGGCAATAATTCGTCTAATTACGAACGAACTATCGCATAGTAGATAGAGCTTTACTATTTAACGAACGTGTTGCTTTTTTTTCATTAACCCCGCGGGTATCGTAAGAACCGACAAAAAGGAGCAAATTATGTGGTGTAGTTGGCCAAAATTTCCTTCCAAAGGAGAGATCTATGTCCAGCAGTGGACTATGAAATGATGAAATAGCATTGTGCTCAATTAAAATTTTAACAAAATAACACCGAGATTTTACGAATATCTAATTAATTGATTTAAGTTATATCAAGTATGAAGTAATATTACAAAATATGTACAGCACATTGATATTACGACAATAGTTTAATACTTAAATAAAGTCAGGTAAATCACAAAACTTTTAAACATAGATACTTGATGATGTGCTCCCAGCAGATTTCGGTCACGGCGGCCAGTCTCCAGTCTCAACAGAGACCAGCCAACTACGCAGGAAATGTTGTGTGTGTGTGTGCACAAACATAGGTGCGCTCTCTGTTCTCACACTCTCATAATCCCATGGAACAGCTATCCGACACGATCGGGGCGAGATCAGGTGCAGGCTTCGCCAAATCAGCAGAATGTAGATGTAGGTAGACAATATGGCCTCTATCTACTGTAAAACTGCCTCGTTAGTGTAGTGGTTAGTTTCGTATTCAGAATTTCGAAACGTCTAAAATTAAGATGAATCAGAAGTTTGCCGATTTTCTACCGTCAGACTTAAAGTTTGAAGCTGAAGAGGAAAAAGAAACAGTTGCTAAAGAGGTTAAAGATTTTTACTTTGGTGACAAGCCTGTAGACAAAGACACCGTACTGGGCTATGTTGATTTTTTCTCAGATATTGTTTTTGCCTACTCCAGTCTTTGGGCAGTAAAGTTATATGTGGAAAGCGGTCATGATCAAATTTATTTATACGAATATTCGTTTACTGATGATGATACTGTTCCCGTGACACATACAAATGTCCGTGGTGCTACACATTGCGCTCAAACGTTTGCTGTAATCGATAGCAACAACCTGATAATTTCAAGTGAAGATGATCTTACTAAAGAACATAAAAATATGAAAAAATCGGTACGAGAAATATGGCATAACTTTGTCAAAACAGGATAAGTTAAATTAGTTTTAACATAGACTCGAAATAATTCGATTTATAAAACAGGGAATACAGCTTTAACTGTTTTTTTCGAATTATTCGTAAAATGTATAGAAACACAAATTACAATTTAATGATTAAAGAGATAGCGTGATACAAAAATGTGAAAAAAGAAAGAGACGAATAATGATGCGTGATCGATGAGAGAAAATATAGGTGGATCATAGATTAATTGTCAATAACATCTTTTTGATTTTCATTTCCAGTAAGCCCGTACCAGAGAGAACATCCTTACCTTCATGGCCACCTGTAGGAGCAGATATATCGCCTTACATGTCTCTGGGACGAATTATTGAACTTCGTAGTAGTCCTATGATAGAAAATAGGAGACGCTTCTGGGACAACATCTACCAGAAATACTATCAGGAGCCCATGTCCCCACCAAAGGCATATTCAAAACTATATACAGAGCTATAACTACGTTAGAAAACATAAAATTGTCTTTATTAATAATAAATTCAGAATTGAAACGTGTAATGTGTATTAGAAAATTATTGTATATTTAATCCGTATTAGAATTAAAGACTTTCTTAATAAAAAAAGTATCTGCATATTTACATTCGTCGAAGGTAGTTGCGAAAACAAGTTGCGTAATTTTATCTCCGCTTTTAATTTTAATTTAAAAATAGTAAGCATAGTTACATTTGGAATAAATTTAATGAAAAGCTACATATAGATATTCTGCCTGCCGGATTTAGTGTTCTCCTTTGTGTAGTTCACACTATTAGTGCCACTGTTTCATTCCACTTCCACAATGAACAAAATCTCTGAATCCATCACTCACATGAACCTTGACTTTCACAAGCGGATGGCTGAGTTTGAGGCTAAACTGCAGAAGGAGCCAAGTGTACCTACCAGCCTCTCCAGTTTGACAGCTGAGTTTGCAGCATTTAAACTGCTAACTATGCAGTCCTTGACTAACTTGCATCAGCAAGTGGAGGTAATCGCAAAGAACATTGATGCGCTTGAGATGCACGGGCGTAGGAAAATCCTCCTCTTCCATGGTGTAGCTGAGGATAGGAAAGAGGACACTACCAAGGTGATTGCCTCCCTTATCAGGGACCGGCTGGAGCAGGAGAAGTTTGTTGTAAATGACATCAAGCGATGCCAAAGGTTGGGTCGTCAGACAGGTTTGCAGAGCTCCAGACCAATCTTGGTTAAGCTGCAATCTGTCTCAACTCGCGACAACATTTGGTTCAGCAAAACCAAGCTGAAAGGTTCCGGTGTCACCGTTTCGGAATTCCTCACGAAGACACGACACGATATCTTTATGGCTGCCAGAGAAAAATATGGTGTAAACAACTGCTGGACCAGGCAGGGTTATGTTCACATACTGGGCCCAGACGCGAAGCATCATCGTGTGTCGTCACTTATGGAGTTGAATGACGTAGGGAATAGCAGTGGGGAACCTGTGGCGGTTGTAAAGACAGTCTCCACAAAGTCAAAGCGAGCTGCAGTCAAAAAGTAAATATACATCGCTATATATATTTCATGTTTATATTGTAATGTGAAGGTCACTTTTGCGCTATGTACCGACACAATTTATAAAGTCCACACCCTCACATATACTATTATTTTAAACAGTTCGCGATGGATTAGAATTAAAAAACCGAATCAAAACACGGTACTTTGACAATATCGATGTCAATCTTGAAATATGTCAAAGGTGTCCTTTGCTGTTGTAATGTCAAGATGAACGTTCCGTTTCGCTCATAGTGTGAATGCATTGGAATGCATTCGGTTCGGAGTCTGTTCCATTGTATATTATTTTATTTTAGACTTGATATCATTATATATTTATAACATCGGAATCTGGGTCTGTGTACAGATATTTCGTGAATGTTAAACATAAACATTTTATGAACATGCTGGTATAGCACTGTATAACACTGGCAGATAATCAATCGAGTAATTAATTATACTGCCATATTTGTTTACACTTCTTGATATATTGGTCTCTGTCATTTATCTTACCTTATGTTTTTTTATTTTTGCGTTTAATTGTTATTATTATTTTGTTTTTTTGTTGTTGTTGTTTTTGTTTCTTTTTTTTTTGGGATTTGTTTTGATGTACTAATGCTGATTTGTTTAAAATTGGCAACCGGCAGATGGAGTTAGCGTATATTTCGTTATTTCTTTATTTAACATATACATTTAATATAGTTTGGTATTGTAGTTATTCTATATTCATACTTATCTTTTATCTAAGTATTATATTATTATATCAATATATACCATATTCGTTACCAGGTTTCAACCTCATCAGGAACGATAGAGCTGTAGGCGGCGGGGGTGGTGTAGCTATCTATCTACGGTCTCAAATTCCCTACTCTGTCATTAGTTTGTCCCCGCAGCCCCCCCCCCAGCTAATGCAGGCGAACATCTGTTTCTGGAAGTTGAGCTCCTTCATTCCAAAATCCTTCTTGGTGTCTACTATTGCCCTTCCTTACGTATCGACTTTTTCTTATCGTTTGAACTGCTACTAGATCAATTTACTTCTTCGTACAGTCATACCATAATCATGGGTGACTTCAATACTTTTTTTTTTTTTTTTTTTTTTTTTTTTTTTGTTATCCGAATCTGCGATCAGCCAGGCTATAAGCAGATGGGTTTTGCGGTTTGGCTTGTAGAGTGTGATCTCCATTGAGAACACTACTCTTAACTTCCATAATTTATTTAATCCTAGAATGGTAGGATATCTTTTCTTTTAAGGCGTTTTTGGTAGGTGCGGGTTAGCAGAGCTGTAGCCAAGGTATTGGGGTGGCTCTCCAGCCTCTCTTGGTATGTCCGGCTGATATTCAGGACTTCTTCGTGGACTGTATTCATGTTTGAATAGTGGTGGACTTCAGGATTAGTCATAAACCATGGGGCATTGCATATGGTGCGTAGTATGATATTTTGCATTCTTTGCAGGATCTGAATATTGCTAGAGCTCGCGCTGCCCCATAGTTGTATGCCGTACATCCAAACTAGTTTCAATATGGCCTTATAAATCAGCAGTTTGTTGTCTGTTGAGAGTTTGCTGTTCCTTCTCAGAAGCCAGAGGAGTGATTTATATTTAGTCTTTAGTTCCTCTCTCTTGTTCTTTATGTGCTGCTTCCACGTAAGTCGTCTATCAAGATGTAACCCCAGGTATCTCACGCTGTCTTTGTGTGGTAGCACAGTACTGTTGAGAGACACTGGAGGACAATTCTCCTTTCGTAAAGTGAAAGTTACCTGTACTGATTTGGGGTCACTAACTAAGATTCTCCATTTCCTCATCCAGTTTGCTACTTCGTCAAGGCCTTTTTGCAGAGTTTGTGTGGCTAATTTCGGGTCTTTGTTGGTAGCTAGTAGCGCCGTGTCGTCTGCAAAGGTAGCTATGGTTATGCCTTCAACTTCTGGGAGGTCAGAGGTAAATATGTTATACAGAATCGGCCCGAGTACAGAGCCCTGAGGCACTCCAGCAAGAATGTCAAAAAATCCTGAAGTGCTTTCCGTGCTTTTCACTTGATAAATACGTTCCGTTAGGTATGATTTAAATAGGAGGAAGTAACTATGTGGGAGATGTTTTTTAATTTTGGACAAGAGGCCGAGGTGCCATACTCGATCAAAGGCCTGTTGAATATCCAAGAAAACCGATGAGCAATACTCTTTTTCTTCCAGAGTTTTCCTTATCCTATCGTATACTCTATGCAACTTCAATACTTGCCTCCTTAAAAACGACTCTCGGTCGTCAAATTTTCAATCCATAATTCAATCTAGCAACCTTACCATTCTTCCTTCCAATGCAACGCATTATTTTCCACACTCTGCTCCGTCTTTGTTAGACCTTATCATTGTTTCCTCCCCTAATCTTGCAGCTAAGCACGGTCAGTGCTCTCCTGTGGAGTTTTCGTATCACGACTTGCTTTACTTATCCTATCACCTCCGACCTCCTAAACCTAAAGCGAAAACAATCCTGCAGCGAAACTTTAAGGGCATGGATATAGGTCTTTTGTTAAGGGATGCCAACAATATCGACTGGACTCCTCTTTTTAGTGCTGACTGCATTGAAGATAAGGTTGAACTATTTGTCACTAATTTAACGACTCTGTACGATAAACACGCGCCAATCCAAGAAATAAGGGTCAAACGTCTTCCGTCACCGTGGCTAACTAGAGACATCAAAGCCCTAATCAGGAAAAAAGTGTTAGCTAGGTCTAAATACAAAAAGAATCCTAACGATAGTAACCGTGATAAGTACGTAGCCGTCAGAAATCATTGCAGCAAGGTGTGTAGGACTGCACAACGCCGATACATTCACAACTCCGTTGAAAACGGAGATCCGGCTAAAGTCTGGAAATTCTTAAAGTCACTGGGAGTAGGCAAACCTATTCATGATTCGCTTCCCAAAAATATCAACTTAAATTCTCTTAACCAACATTTCTCTGCTTCGTCAAATTTTGATAAAATGACAAAAGATGCTACACTGAAACTTCTTACTGCCGCCCCAACTCCTGACTGTTCTCCATTTTTCTTTAGTCAATTCTCTGATTGTGATGTTAAGAGGAGCGTAGTGTCCATCACTTCGAATGCAGTGGGTTCTGACCGTCTGAGCCGTAATATGGTCCTCCCAATCCTTGATGAAATTCTTCCTGTCATTTGTCATATCCTAAATTATTCAATCTCCCACAGTGTATTTCCAACAGCTTGGAAGGACGCCGAAATAACACCCATTCCCAAAAAGAAAAACCCTGGATCCTTTACCGACTACCGCCCGATTTCAATTCTTCCGTTTCTCTCCAAGGTCCTTGAACGTCTTATCCATACTCAATTCTCACATTTCCTATCCAGAAACCTACTACTAAATCCTCTCCAATCCGGTTTTCGAACCGGTCACAGCACCACTACTACCCTTGTCCATGTTACGGAGGAGATCAGATTTGCCATGGAGAATGGTTATCTCACAGTTCTAACACTTTTGGACTTTAGTAATGCATTCAACACCGTTGACTTTGACGTCCTGCTGTGTATACTGCGCTCT
This sequence comes from Hypercompe scribonia, assembly GCA_949316085.1. Lineage (NCBI taxonomy): Eukaryota > Metazoa > Arthropoda > Insecta > Lepidoptera > Erebidae > Hypercompe > Hypercompe scribonia. The sequence continues at coordinate 9,536,736 of OX438969.1, read as the reverse complement.
CTCAACATATCTCCAACTGCGATTCACTGGTTTCGCAACTACCTGTTTGGTCGTTGACAGCGCATTTGTGTTGAAAACACTGTTTCTTCTTGGTGTAACACTGCAGCCGGCGTACCGCAGGGCGGCGTGCTTTCTCCCCTACTTTTCTCTGTTTTTATCAACACCATCACTAATGATCTGTCTTCTTCCTACCACTTGTATGCGGATGATCTTCAAATTTACACCAGGGCATCACCAGCTAATCTGACTGATGCTGTCAACACCACTAATGCTGACTTGGATAAGATATGTAAGTGGAGCAACACCTACGGCCTGAAGATTAACCCATCGAAGACTCAGGTCATTATCGTTGGAAGCTCGCGAATGATCTCCAAAATTGATTTGACACAATTACCACCAGTCATGTGCAACAGCACACCTATTCCGTACAGTGGCAAGGTGAAAAACTTGGGGATCGATATTGATAGTACCTTATCCTGGGGCCCTCAGCTACAGGAGCTGAGTCGTAAAATGTTTGCTGCTGCAGGATCTTTACGCAGACTACGAAATTTTCTACCTACATCTACTAAGATTGCTCTTACACAATCCCTCCTCTTTCCTATCCTTGATTATGCTGATGTCACTTATCTTGATCTCACAGAAAACCAACTGAATAAGCTTGAGAGACTCCAAAATCTTTGTATACGATTCATATTTGGATTACGTAAATATGATCATGTATCCGACTATTGTAAACAGCTTAAGTGGTTACCTATCCGCCTTCGCCAGAACACACATATTTTGTCTCTTTTATATAACATTCTTTTCAATCCTCTTACTCCACATTACCTTAAATCACGGTTTAACTTCTTACATGACACACATTCCAAAGTGTTGAGATCGTCAGAGAACTTAAAATTAAAAATGCCAGGGCACACTACTAAATTTCTTGACCACTCCTTTTCTGTCCAAGCGGTTCGACTGTGGAACGCTCTACCGGTTGAGATTAGACGTGCGCAAACTCTGACAGCCTTTAAGAGATTGATAAGGGAACACTATCTAGCAGATATCGATGTCACATAGTGTTAACTTTGCTGCACTCGATCAGGTAAAGATGTACCCCTTAAGTATGTATGTAATGTCCATAAGTCTCAGCTGTTTTTCTTGTATATATTTATTTATAAATTCACACTACGTGTTACTGTCACTTAATATAATTTATATGTACTACTTCCATTTCCTTTTCCTGTATACTTCTAATACACCAGGCACTACCTTATACTTTCCATCTCATGCTTTCTTTCCATCCCATGGTTGCCTGTAAGAGATTGCCAATAGGCGATAAGGCCGCCACTTGTACTTTTTTAGCTTAAGTCACTTATAAATTTAATCTGGTGTACAATAAAGATATATATTTACTTGAGAAAAATTATAAACATTCACATAAAGTCGTTCGTTCAGGGTATCTACTTAAACTATACCTAGTCAGTCTTAAACTTATCCAAAGTAACAGAAAACCTTAAATGCACCGTAAATACCTTAAAATGCATTAACAGCCAGTTTCACTACCTGCTAAAATAGTCCATGATAGACTAATGTAAACTCATTTCCAGGTACCTACAGATTTGGATTTCACAAGTCCTGGATGGAGATATTTATGTCAGAGATATATATATGTATCACAAGCTTATCCGTTAAATAACATTACACGTCAGATAACTATGTAGAACTCTATCAGAAAGTGGTGAAACTGGCCCCAAATGATATATTGAGATTTAGTCATTTTTTACACTTTCAGCCACAAAAATTGGTAATAAAAGCACAAAATATAACGTTTAAACTATATAGGTAGACAAACTCAATTCTAATTGTCTTATATAATTTCTAGTGCAATGTATGCGTTGCACATAAGTGATAGCACTGATGCAATTTTTATTCTATCTTATCTTTCATATCATATCACCAGGTCACTATAACACACAAACGTAGATTAACCTAATTTAACAATCATCATTATAATTAATAAATAATAACAAGAAAGACAACAAAATAAGACCCTACAAATAAGACAACAGTGTAACGATTAGGTGACGGAAGAGCAGTTACAATTAAAACACAAGCTTTTAGTTCAGCTGAAGTGCTTAATAAGAATACTACTTCTAAAAGAAACGAATCAAGTACATATATGTATATTGCATTTTTTTTACTATAAACCTTTTTCACCAAAGCGATACATCGGCCTTACAGAAAACAGCTGTTAAGCAATTTTGGTGCACTTAGGGTAAAAAGACACTTGTGTCACTTGAGTTAATCCACTCCGTATTAAAGTGGTCAGTTATATATATCTTCCTACACACAAAGGGTAAACAGAGGCCAATAATTTGTTGTTTTTATAATTTTAGTTTCACTTGATAAATAAGGACTCATCCTATTGCCATCCAACGGGCTTATCTTTCTAAATAAAATATGCCACCTACTTTGAAATTTGCAGAAATTACAGATGTAGCCCTGTTGCAATAAGTGTTTGGTGTCAATTTATTTATAAATAAAGAGGGTAAAATTGAGACAACTCGTTATGAACTGTATCGGTGGTGCAGCGGTAGCGAATGTGACTGCTGTGCTTTTCAGGTTTCGGGTTCAATTCCTGGGTCAGACCAAATATTTGTATGATCTGCAAGCATTTCTTTCAGTTTCAGTATTTTCTATGTGTAATGTCACATGTATGTGTTTACAAAAAATATATATATATATATGAGTATTCTATTAGTCAATTTAGGTGTCCTAATACAAGCTCTGCTTAGTTTGAAGCTAGATGACGTAGTGTGTCAGATAAAATAAAATAAAAACAAATTATTTTATACTGTTTTACGACAAATCGCTGTCTTTGTAAATATTTTTGGTTTTTTAGTAGAATTGTTGCAAGCAATTGATTTAAAGTCAACAAGCATACTGACAATTCTGAGTGGTAAAATTGATGAAAATTTAGAATTTATGATATATATCTGATGATCAATAATAGACCACAGTTGGTGAACATTGAAGCTGCTCAAAAATCTCTGGAGCACAGCGTCAATGCATAAGTACTTCAAGGGACAGGGTTGCGAAAGTTGCTGAGTCCTTGAATTTTGGAAACTGATGTACAGCAAGCTGGGACTGTTACAGAGGCAAGTTAACACATTGCTCACCAGCAACTGTTCTGAAAATTTACCTCATGTGGCCGGCTACTGTTTTAACAATATTTCCAACACTGCGCCGTGAAAACAATAAAGATGCGGAAAAAAGCTTATTACGTGTTTACTTGTGAACGGTCATCAACGTTTGACAACAAAAACACGAGCTAACACGTGACCGGTCACCAAGGCTTGGCTACAAAAACACGAATTAACTCATGACGTTTGGCCACGATATCACGAGTTAACTCGTGACCGGTCAGCAACGTTTGGCCACGATATCACGAGTTAACTCGTGACCGGTGAGCAATGTGTTAAGGAATGCACTCAAGCTGTTGACGCCATAGAGACAAAGTATCATCGCAAAGCACTTCTACTCATGGGGGTTGCGGAGTCTTACGGTCAAGACTGTGGCAGATTACGAGACAATAATTACACTGTCTTCAACAGACAGATAGTGTATCAACTATTTTAACCCATTAGCCAAGATACAAATGTATTATTAGATAATATTTTGTTTTGATCACGAGACTAAGCGTTGAGAGATATCATTCACATATGTACATTTGTTAGTTTTCTAATTACCTTTACTTTTATAGAATGTGAACTTGACTAGAAGGCAATATATTCAACGACCATTGTCTATCTGAAATATTTTGTATTTATTTTTAATTAACTACTAATATACAAAATATAAAAAGTGAAGCAATGGTGTCCGAAGTGATACAAAAAAGGTAGTCATGAGTATATTGACAAAAAACGATACCGACTCGACATGGAACGTGAAACAAGTAATAATATTTTTACTTCACATTTCAAAAGAGAAGCAATATTTCAAACACATTACTTAAAGTAGATATTACTAATATAGGCCTTTGCTAGCCAGCACGTAACAGTATCTATGCTTCTATTGAAATTCGAAGCTTACCTAGATTTAACTAACCTATAAGTTAAAGTTTAATCAGTTAAAGGCGCTGTTTAAGCAGATTAGGCATAGTTACACCTATCTGGAACTGAATATTTATCTTAAATTTTAAGGAAAAGAAAAAGCATTCAAAACATTATGTATAGTGTTCAAAAAATTCTTAAGGCTTTGTGATATGTAACATTATTTCGCTGCAGGTACCTCTTCCTCTACCTACGTGGACTGAAACGTACGATGCTGTTGATAGAGGCATTATATGTCTACTAAGAATTGCAAGTCACGTAGACTTGTATTAATTATAAAGTTGCAAGTCAGGCAGACTTGTATATATTTTTATTTTGAACTATTCTAATCAAACCAATCAGCGATTTACACTTGTTATGGTTATATATTTACGCTTCCATATCACGAAACTAGATTATGAATTCATATTATTATCATCTGTTTCAAAAATTCCAAATAACTTTGATAAGTGCATTACAAGAACTACCAAAACTCATGACTGAAAGGGCATCCAGAAGAATTTAAAAACGTTTCATTTGAAAAAAAGATAATACAGTGGACCCTCGGTAATCCGGCCACCCCTGTAATCCGACATCAATCAAACAATTTTCGCTAATGTAAATAGATAGTGCATGATTGAACAGGTTACAACTTGTGCTCGACGTGTAGGTATTGTTTCAATTCAATTATATATATATATATATATTAAAATTCAAAATTCGCGCTACTTTTTGAACACACTACGTATATTAATATATATATCTTATATATATACGCGCCGTCATAAATATATTATATATACAGTAGTATACTCATTACAGCGATATTGTCTAGCATACTTTAATTTTTTTTTTTTTTTTTTTATACCACGACGGTGGCAAACAAGCATACGGCCCGCCTGATGGTAAGCGGCTACCGCAGCCTATGGACGCCTGCGACACCAGGGGCATCACGTGCGCGTTGCCGACCCTTCAAAAACCTATTAACCCCCTTCTTAAAGAACCCCATGCTGTAGTTCCCAGGGAAAACCGTGGCAGGGAGCTCATTCCATAACGGGATTGTTCGCGGGAGAAAATTTCTCTGAAACCGCACTGTGCGCGACCATTTAGGTTCCAATGTATGTGGATGAGCTCCCTGACGATGGCGAGCGGTGCGATGGTAGAATGTGGCTGTGGGCATCATATCAAACAATTCTTCAGAACACAACCCATTGTAGAGACGGTAGAGTACACACAGGGAGGCAAAGTCTCTCCTAAGACTTAGTGGCTCGATACCGTCCGTGAGATCAGGATCGTCGACAATTCTCACAGCACATCTCTGGACTGAATCGAAAGGCTCAAGCTGGTACTTCGGTGCTCCCGCCCAGAGATGACAGCAATACTCCATGTGAGGCCGAACTTGTGCTTTGTACAGTAGTAGCCTTTGTGCCGGTGTGAAATATCGCTTCGCTCTATTCAGAACACCAAGCTTTTTTGATGCCAGCCTCACCTTTCCCTCCAAATGAGTCCGAAATTGGACGTCACTGGAGATATCGACACCGAGGATCCCAATACTCTGTGAGATGGTAAGGGGTGTATTCTGGAATTGTGGAACTACAGTGAACGGGGTTTTTTTAGCAGTAAACGCACAAACTTGTGTCTTAGAGGGGTTAAATTGGACCAGGTTATCCCGACCCCAATCGGAGACTCTGTGTAAAGTGCTCTCGATTTGAGACACAAGTTGTTCGCGACTTTCAACTACAGCGGTACGAGGGATGTTAGCCCGGCCCGTGTAATACGCATCTCCAGTACTGTCATCCGCATAACAATGAATGCCATCTATGGTCAACATATCATTGATATGCAGCAAGAATAGTGTTGGAGATAGCACGGAGCCTTGCGGGACACCAGCGTTTATGTCCATGCTTTCGGAGTAGCTACCGTCGACGACGGCTTTTATGCGTCTGCCAGACAAAAAGCTAGCCACCCATTTGCACAAACCCTCGGGCAGGCCGTAGGACGGTAACTTCGATAGAAGGCCCCTGTGCCAGACCCGATCGAACGCCTTTGCTATATCCAGGCCAACTGTCAAAGCCTCACCTTGACTCTCAATGGCTGAAGCCCACCGGTGAGTGAGATACACTAGAAGATCACCAGTCGAGCGACCGCGGCGGAAACCGTACTGGCGGTCGCTGATCAAATCGTGCTCTTCCAGGTAACTGAGGAGCCGTGTGTTGATTACACGCTCCATCACCTTAGAGAGAAGGGAGGTTATAGCTATAGGCCTGTAATTCGATGGGTCCGATCTATCACCCTTTTTTGGCACTGGATGCACATGGGCAGTCTTCCACGAAGACGGCACTTGCCTTTTGCGGTAGGAAATCGCGAAAAGTCGCGTTAGTACAGGGCACAACTCAGGGGCACACTTTTTGAGCACCACTGCAGGTATGCCGTCTGGCCCACTCGACTTATGAACGTCTAGACAGTTTAGTTCCCGCCGCACTTCTCTTTGCGAAATGTGTATTTCCGGCAAAGTGTGTTGGCACGGCGGGTTAGTAGGCGGTACCGCACTTCCATCCTCGTTCATGGTCGAGTTCGCGGCAAAGAGTTGCCCAAGTAGGTCGGCTTTCTCTTTAGCACTATGGGCCAAGTTACCATCGGCATTTCGCAATGGTGGTAAAGACGACTGGCAAAAATTTCCTTCGGCAGCCTTAGCAAGAGACCAAAACGCACGACTCCCAGAGGAATAGCTCGTAAGTCGCTCACCAATCCTGCCGATGAAATCGAATTTGGCTCTGGCAATTGTCTTTTTGCTGGACCTCGAGGCAGCATTTAGTTTGCGTCTCACATCAGAGATGTTCGGATCCTTATTGGTACGGGCCGTGGTCCAAGCCCTATAGGCGGCCTGCTTGACTAGCCTGGCTTCCTTGCAAAGCCGGTTAAACCACGGTCGCTTTTTTTCCCCCGCAGCTACTGATGGGTTGGGAATAAAATACTCCATACCCACCAGGATCGTCTCAGTGACAGCGGCTGCGCAGGAGTCAGGATCTTCTGGCGTGAAGCAAAGCTGCCTCCACGGGTACGATGCGTAGAATTCACGCAATCCATCCCAGTCTGCTGATTTATATTGCCACATGTGGCGCAAATTGGCTGGGCGAGGTGGAATATGCCGAAGGCATGGGACTTCGGTCCGGACGAGGCAGTGGTCGGACGAGCCGAGAGGAAGGAGGCAATAAAAAAAGTATGTCAGGTAGACTTATTTAAAAACAAAAAATTAAAAATTACGCCTTCTAAAATGTTTTTAAAATCCAGGATTATCACCTGGACAGGTAGGATGCGCACTAATGAACGCAACCGCTACCGCCAGCCAGATAGCCCAGACTCTAACCGAAAGTGCTAGAAGGACGACATATCACAAAATCAGCTGACCTAAAATTCTTTCTTTTCAAACGTTGCTAGCTCCTATACTATAATGAACGTATATAATCCACAGACTTCACACGTGGAGATTGAATGGTCGATCGATCTGTCAGGATAGATTAGGTAATTAAGCTGGTCACTCACAGATGTCACTATTTTCAATTTGTCACTGCCTTAATGAACCTTATTTAAAATTAATATTATCAGTTTAAAGTTGTTTAGATTTTTATAGACTCCACAAAACAAGCAAATAATCGATGCTTCTAAAAATAAATATATCGATATATCGAATACGCACAATATTTATCAAAATATCGAATCAATCCGATATGTCGTATGGAAAACATCGAATAAATTCGATATATCGATGTTAAGTAAATATCCCTATATCACATGTACAATAGAATTTCTCGGCTAGTTTACTTGCAAGTAACACGTGTTCTGTGAATATTGTGCTTATATAACAGTGAAAATTTGGTTTTTAGTGAAAAATTCTTGTATATTTTTATACTGGAAGGTGTTTTGAAGACGACGTTTTTATATTGAACTATTACAAATTATTTTATATTACTTAATTTGGTAAGTGATTAGATTGAAAACAACAGTTCATTTTTGAATTAATTAAATAATAAATAAATCGCCAATTAAAAATTAGTTTCAATAAAAAAAAATATGTATATGATAATAATGAATCAAATGCAATTAATTAATTATTGATTGTTTTTTATCAGATTTCGAACAATGGATAAACCAACGGCTAGCAGCATGGCTGATGAAAATAACCGCATAATATGTAGACACCTGGGTTCATCTTCCGAAACAAATTCAAATTTAGGTGAAATGATAAAAATTAGTAAATGAGTAACCTCTTTATAAGCTGCTTTAACCGAACGACAAGATGGATTGTTGCCTCACCTATAAACTGAATTTTTTTATGCTCATTCAAGTTGTCGATAAAAATATATTAATAAAAAGTATATTGGAATGTATAAAAATAAGGTCCGTGAAAATCACTCATTATCGCCTCCGAAAAAAGATAAATTTTTGACAAATAGTAAAAATAAAATTCGCTTGATAGAAATGTTGAGAATTAAATTAGCTGACAACATTATTTTTACATGGCAAGCGGAAAGCGATGCCGACAAATTAATTGTTGAGACGGCAATGAATTTGGAATCAAAAGATGTTGTTATAGTTTCAGGAGATATCGATGTCTTAGTGATATTAACGACATTGGTAGATAAAGATCTTGAAATATATTTTCTAAAACCATCCCGAGGCAAAGTTCAACAGAAGATATTTTCATCGAAATGTTTAGAAAAATCATTATCAAATTGTAAAGAACTCATTCTTTTTTTACATGCCTTTACGGGTTGTGACATTACTTCTGCGTTTTTCAATAAAGGAAAAATTAAGTTTGCCAAAAATTTTGAGAAACGGATTGATTTACACGGCTCAGTAAAAGTATTTCAAAAAAAATATCAATGAAGACCCCAATAATATATTGCAAGCAGGTGTAGCATGTATTTTAAGTTTATATGGTGCTCCGTCTAAAACTCATGATTTAAATACGTTAAGGTTCAAATCTTTCATAAAAGTAACAGCCAAAAATACGAGTGTTCTTTTGTCATCACTACCTCCAACAACTGATGCAGCGTTTGAGCACCTTAAAAGAGTGTACCTACAAATTCAGATATGACTAGGAAATGACGTAGTTATTAAAAATTGGGGATGGAAGTATTCTAATAACATGTACATCCCAATAACAATGAATCAATTACCTGCTGCGGATAATTTGTTGTAAATGTTATTTTGTAATTGCAAAAAGGAATGTGGAACTGCGTGTGGATGTAAAAAAAGTGGTTTAAACTGCAGTGTAGCATGTTTACAGTGCAGCGGAAATAGTTGTTCCAATATTTCACCCATTATACAGATAGATGAAGTAGAAGAAACTATTTCATGTAGACAACAATGTAATATATTTAAATAAATAGATTTTGTACTAATAATTTTTTTCTTTTCATTAGTCGTAACTATTTTTTTTTAAATGTACACAATAGTGTACGTTTCATTTATAATTAAACTGACCGAGAAATTCCATTGTACATAGCAGTTGTCGTACCGCATTCCCCTCCACGTTTTTATATCTGTTCGAGATCCCTACTGCTATTTTATACACAGGTATCTTTGAAAAATGTTCCTATATGTCTACTCAGGTAAGATTTAACATATAAATAAAAAAAAATATTGTTCACACTGAAAATATATGGTCAAACATTAATTTTTATAATAATTTGTTTAAACAAAGAAAAAATGGAGTGCACAAAAAAATTTTGGGTAAACATTGCAATTTATAGTTTAAAAAACAATATCCCACATCGATCATATTAATTCATTCACTGTAACTCTAATCCGAGGTTTTACGATTTTGATTGCTCTGGGCACTCCACTAGTAGAAGTTTTTATAAGTTTTCATTACGCTAGTGTTGATATATAATTATCTTGAGGAGCGTACTGTCATGTACGAGGACCGAGACGGTGTTCTGAGGTGGCGGCTCATGTAGTGCGGTGTTACAAAGGGACTGTCCTCGGACCACTCCTGTGGAACATTGGATACGGCTGGGCCCTTCGAGGTGGCACGCCTGACCACGGAACAAGAGGGCCACTGAGGCCCTCTTGTTCCATGGGCCCCGTCGCAGTTCACCCTCCGGTGCTTCCATCGTAGTCAATTCGGTCCTCGTACCGGTTCAGGCCCAGATTAAGTATCTGGGCCTCATCCTCGACGGCAGGTGGCTCTTCGACGAGCACTTCCTTATATTTGGGGGTTGATGTATATTTGGGGAGCTTGACTAGGAAGCTTCCACGTGGTACATCCTGATAACGTTGGCGGTGGCACTGTTTCTTCCTCAGGTATTTGGGGAGGACATCATCGTCAACGGCTATTATTCTAGCACGAAGAGGAGGCCATATTTCTTCTGCTAGTCGGTCGAAGTCTGGCCCAACGGAGCGGGTGTGCCTGCCGATTTCTGCGTTGGCTCTTCACTAACCGGAGCAATGAGGAGTAAAACCTCATTAAAAAACAAGAAGGTAGGACCTATTCATGGGTCGAAGTTCCTCCGGTACCAGCGGCGAAGAAGGTAGGACGGGCTCGGTGTGTACTTACACTGCAACCGAGTAGACATTAGACAAAGTTGTCTCCATGTTGCCGTCGGCATATTGTAGTCCCGAAAAGAGTGTCGTGGTTATGTCTCCTGGGGCCCCTCAGTTGGGCACAAATTTACGCTTGTCCGAGTATTGGCAGATCTTTGCCCGGGTCCACTTTTTGTTTGCCCCCACTCCTGGGTCTAATAAGGAATCATCAAAAATTAAATCGCAAAAAATTAAAAAGGAAGAACAGAAAGAAGGGACAAGGAAGTGAAAGTTCTAAAATCAAAAAACTTCTCATCTAACGAAGAGGACGTCGTACTTGACTCGTCTATCACCGTGGGGCTCCCAGAAATCATTATGGCTGGTGGAAGTCGAAAAACGGAACAATAATTATATTACAGTTCCACTGTTTCGTCGGAGGGTGATAACTCCAGTACGAAAATTTATGTACGTTCCAAGACAGAAGCCTATAGATGGATTAGAACGGAGGTCGAAAGTGCAGCAGAAGGGAAGATTGTGTATCTCCTGCAGATGATTCGAGAGCCAGTGGAAGGGATTTTTGTCCCCCAAACAATGGTATCTTTGTAAAAAACAGCAAGTACTAGGGTGGCTATCATCCAACAGGTAGCTACTAAATCTAGGAACCTTAAGAGCTCATTTGTATGGGCTCTTAAAGACTTCTCATCCGCCATTGTCAAGGTTGTCGAGAACCTCGTTGGGGACGTAGTTCGCCTTCAGGCTGTTAATGAATGCCTAACGGGGCAAGTTGCTGAGCTGAGCGCCCAGATTGACCAGTTTCGGGCGTAGGTGGATGTCCATAAACAACCGGGGTGGCTTCGAAGCAAACTACTTTCACTTCTATATCGATGCCCTTTGTCCAAAATTTTGGATGCAGTGGGGCATATGCTGGACGGACATCTCACGATTCTCCCGTTATTCGGCCACCACTCGCTCCAGACAGGCAATAGGTCACGTCAGCGTCGATTCTGCTCTCTGTTGCAGCTGGGCGCAAATCGTATGCAACAACGGTGTCAGTGTTTAAACTTGTGGTTGCAACGAGGACACGACAGGTGGCCAAGGCAACAATCAAGATGGCTGCACCGGTCGCAGGACCTAAAACGGCGGTTAAGGCTAGCGACTTCGAGGCTTCTCGCGATGACTTAGAGACCTCGATGCGGCGACTAACGTCTGAGCATGTCCTTGTGCTGGGGGACTTCAACACAAAGTTTCCCCCAGGACGGACGGAAGGAGCAAGGCCTTAGACGAGTAGGAGGCCTCGCTTAGGCCTCTTCTAAACAGAGGCTCCACCAATACTTACATGCGACAAAACAGGGAAGCGATAGTGGACCTTTTGATTGCTACCTCTTCCGTTGCCGCGCGACTAAAGGACTGGTGTGTCCTGGAAGAGGTTGAGACGTTCTCAGATCATCTGTATATCCGATTTAAGCTCTCCTGGACCAGGACCCCAGTAGTGGTAATGTGGCGCGGCGTTGGAATTGATGCAACAATCTCAGGCCAATCAAAATTAATGAAAACAAAAACATGTTGTATCGTATTTAGCCACTTAAATGACAATCAGTCTCACCACCCCTATTTATCTCGTGGGTGTCGTAAGGGACAACTAAGGGATCAACGTATGCAAGACAATATCACCGTAATGAGAAAGGAAACTTGAAATAAACCTTATACAAATCCGTCTGACCAGCGTGGTATAGTAGGCTAAAACCTTCTTACTAAGGAAAGGTTTATGTCCAGTAGTGTACTGTTGTAGGCTGTTGATAATGATTATAATAATAATGAAATATTGAGGCACTAGAAAACGTTCATAGGAAGTAATATAATGAAGTACGTACAGTACATTAATGTGAAAAGTTTATATCATAGATACTGCGTGTACACCCAAGAAAAATCATGAAATAATTTGTTAGAACAATAACATTATATTTTTAAATTCATTATATTAACGAAATACCCAAATATACTATGAACATGTTTTAAAATGACTCTTTGAAATCTAACGTAAGCTTTACACATAAACCAACTACGTCAATAGCCACTTTTACCATATTTACATTTGATTAATTTTTTTTTTTATGATATTCATGTTCTTAATTTTAGAACATTATTTTACTATTTTTATCTTAAATTTGTTTTTATCTGTCTATGCTGTGGCATATGGTATACTACGAAATGTCTACAGTTCATTACTGGAGTCCCAGTAGCCCCGCACAGGTCCCTCTTTGATCTTAATCTCCTTCCATTCCCCCTCATCATATTCACTGCTCGTTGAAGCGACGCAACCGTACAATGTCCTATTTAATAGAATGTAAATGGAAATCAAACTCAGCTTGACCTGCAAGCTGAGTTTAATCGATGGTTTGAACATGTTGGAGTTGGAGTTTCAAGGCAGCATTTAGATAAAACAGTTTTACCATTTGCACGTATTGTTGTACGTTATTTATTTATCCATGGCAATTTGACAAAATCAATTCGACAGAATGTAGATGTAGGTAACGAATGACGACAATAACACTTGTAAACGTTATCACAAATTGATTTTATCACTGGTTTCATACTCATATCATTCAGTATTCGGCTACAGCTATGGTGCGGTGGATGTGCTTATTATTTTTGTGTGTCGCAGTTGCCGCGACAAGACACGGTAACGATGAATGGCTGGAAGTGAAAATTGAACAAGGTCCTGTACGAGGACATCTCGATTCAAGTGGAGAACTATGGACTTTTCTTAATATACCTTATGCCACGGTTCCGACTGGCAAAAACAAATTTAAGGTACACGAAAAATATTATGTTCAGTGTTAAATTCTCACAAAATATGTTGACAGCTGTTGGCTTGCCATGGTGTGCCAATTTTTTATTGCAGATATTAAATTAGACATTTAAAAATTATTAGAAATTTATAAAATTTAAATTTATAAATAATTTCTCGTAGACTTAAAATATCTGACTTTATTGACTCTTTTATTTCTATAAATGATAAAAAACCGAAAACTGCTCTGTTTATCTGTTATGATTTCACTTATCTTAATGAAATTTGGCATGAAGATACTTTTATTCTTGTGGAAGTGTATGAGCCACTTTTTACTTCATACCTCTACATAGAGGATATTGCAAACAAAAACTACCAATCGATTCTATTATGGAATGCGCTCTCACTCGAGTTTTTCTAGGTAGTAGAGCCACGCTGATTTCAGCATGAGTGGGCCGGCTCGACCGGGGCAGTACTACCCTCCTACAGAAGTCCAACCTAAAGCGTCAGCATCCGTGTTGTCGTGTTTCGTTGGTGAGTGTGTGGCCGGAGGCCCACTGATTCAGGGGTGACAGTTATCATGGTAACTAACCTTACACTGTCACAATGACTGTCATGCCTTTTACGTCCCCAAGCGGGTTGTGCAAAAGCATCTCACTAGACCGCCATAGTGTGGGTCACCATACTGCATTGTCTGCATTTGCAATGAGTATGGTGACCACAACTCTTGGATTCTATTCGTGCTTTCCATCGGGCAGAGTAGAGTCACTTTGGCTGGCGCTTAATATATTTAAAAAAAAATTCAGGAAAATAGCTAATCGTTATGCTTTTAAAGCCAAGGTCAGAGAATTACATAAAAAGCAGCCAGCAGATATTCCTCCATAGTCTAATCATTTTAGATACTATGTTTTGTACTGTACTCATATGTTCATTGTTTAAATATCTATTTAAATGTTCATCTACGTATATATCTTTTTCTTAAATAATTTATGGTAAACTATTGCTTCCAACTACCAACTCATTGCTTCGCGTAATGACACACGTGTACCTACCATGTTACTTACTACCATGGTAGAGAATGCCACATAGCATTAAGTCAGCCTTGCCGCCTCAAATCTAACGCAGGATGTATTGAAAATAATATAAATAAATAAGAACTACAGAACTGTACTACAAAAACTAGTTTCACATAAAATTCTCGATTTCACACTTAAATTATTATTTTAAATTATTACTATATATTGTTTTATAGATTTGTAAACATCTTTTTGTACATCATCTATAAGATTCATTACAAATTGATGAGATTATACGAATTAGGGAAGAATTTTAATAAAATTACAGCTGAATTTAAAGTCCTCTTTCTTTTGAAGTCGATTAAAATTAACATCAACAATTTAATGATTTGCATTTATATTTTGATTTATATACACAAAACATAAAAACTAGTTATGAGCATAACGACAAACAACGATACCTACTCGACATGCAAAACTAGTAAAAATATTTTTACTTCGCATTTCGAAGCAGAAGCAATATTGTAAATACATTATTAAAAGAAAATATTACTGATATAATTTGTAATTTGCTAGCGTGCACAGTAATTGTATCTATAAAAGCTTGCCTACATTTAACTAGCCTATAAGTTAAAGTTTAGCCAGTTAAAGGCACTGTTTAAGCAGATTGGGTGTAGTTATGCCTGTCTGGAACTTAATATTTATCTTAAATTTTAAGAAAAAGAAAAAACATTTAAAACATTATACTTAGTCTGGCCATAAATACTGTTACACTTAATTATAAAAAAATATTACATTTGAATTTCGAATCTGTCATTTTTATACGATTGTTCATTGTGTTTTCTCATTTTGGCGCCAATACATTGTAAAATATTTTGCGATATTAAAATGGTGTGGGGTGATAAAGAGAACCGAATCGCTGTGATAGCATTACACAAAGTAGGTATGGAGCCAAATGCAATTTTTAAAACTCTCCATACACTTGGTATTAGTAAAATGTTTGTGTACCGGGCTATTAATAGGTACAATGAGACCTCCTCTGTTTGTGACAGAAAAAGATCTGGCCGTCCACGTAGTGTTCGTACGAAAAAGGTGGTCAAAGCAGTAAGGGAAAGAATTCGAAGAAATCCTGTCCGAAAGCAAAAGATTTTATCTCGGGAAATGAAGATAGCACCTAGAACCATGTCGCGTATTTTAAAAGATGACTTAGGACTTGCAGCCTATAAGAGACGCACTGGCCATTTCTTAACTGATAATTTAAAGAAGAATAGGGTGGTAAAATCGAAACAACTACTGAAGCGGTACGCAAAGGGAGGTCACAGAAAAATTTTGTTTACGGATGAGAAAATTTTTACAATTGAGCAACATTTTAACAAACAAAATGACCGTATTTATGCTCAAAGCTCTAAGGAAGCTTCCCAATTAGTCGACAGAGTGCAACGTGGACATTATCCGACTTCAGTGATGGTTTGGTGGGGTGTTAGCTATGAAGGAGTGACTGAGCCATATTTTTGTGAAAAAGGTATCAAAACATCGGCACAAGTGTATCAAGATACCATTCTTGAGAAGGTAGTTAAGCCCCTTAACATCACCATGTTCAATAACCAAGTATGGTCCTTCCAGCAAGACTCGGCGCCGGGTCATAAAGCTCGGTCCACGCAGTCTTGGTTGGAATCGAACGTTTCGGACTTCATCAGAGCTGAAGACTGGCCGTCGTCTAGTCCCGATCTTAATCCGCTGGATTATGATTTGTGGTCAGTTTTAGAGAGTACAGCTTGCTCTAAACGCCATGATAATTTGGAGTCCCTAAAACAATCTATACGATTGGCAGTGAAGAATTTTCCCATGGAAAGAGTGCGTGCTTCTATTGATAACTGGCCTCATCGTTTAAAGGACTGTATTGCAGCCAATGGAGACCACTTCGAATAAGCTTTTTATATTTTTAATTGTTTTATATTTATGTATTAAACTGACACACTGTAAAAGTAATAAATGTTATTTGCAGTTAACAATTTTCTTTTTTCTTTATTACAATATTTATGGCAAGACTAGGTATATAATGTTCCAAATTTATTTTAAGTTTTGTGATATGTAATATTGTTTCTTTGCAGGCACCTCGTCCTCCGCCTACATGGACTGAAACATACGATGCCGTTGACAGAGGCATTATATGTCCCCAATTGAATTCCCATTATTATAATATGGTTGGACACTTTCGAATGCAAGAAGATTGTCTTATTGCAAATATATATGTACCTGATACCAGAAAAAAAAATCTTTCCGTCTATGTGCACGTTCATGGTGGTGGATTCCAACTGGGTTATGGTGATATGTTTAAAGCAAAAAATCTCATGAAATACAAAGATCTTATCGTAGTTACATTTAACTATCGTCTAAGCATTCACGGTTTTCTTTGCCTTGGTACCGAAGATATTCCAGGTAATGCTGGCATGAAGGATCAAGTAGCACTGCTCAAATGGATACAACAAAATATCGCTGCTTTTGGAGGTAATCCTAATGATGTTACTATCGACGGGGCCAGCGCAGGATCAATGTCAGTCGACCTCCTAGCGATCTCTAAATCTGCTGAAGGGTTGTTCCATAAAGTTATACCAGAAAGTGGGTCAAATTTATCGACATTTTCATCTCAGAATAGTCCTTTGCAAAATGCCAAGGATCATGCTAAAACTTTGAATTTCACTAATGTAGATGATATTTATCAACTAGAAGAATTTTACAAAACACTTTCATATGACACTATGTTAAGCCAGAATCTTGATATGGATGCTCCTTATTTCTTTACACCGTGTGTAGAACGGATCAAAGGTAAAGACGCTTTTCTGACAGAATCTCCCTATAGTATTTTAAAAAGCGGTAATTTCAAAAAAGTACCAATGCTTTATGGTTTCAGTAATATGGAAGGTTTGCCTCGTATTCAGGACTTTGAAACAACTAAAATTAAAATGAATCAAAGGTTTGCTGATTTTCTGCCGTCTGACTTAAAGTTTAGAACTGAAGAAGAAAAAAAAATAGTAGCTAAAGAGGTTAAAGAATTTTACTTTGGTAACAAGTCTGTAGACAAAGATACCGTACTGGGCTATGTGGATTTCTTCTCAGATATTGTTTTTACTTACTCCAGTCTTTGGGCGGTAAAATTATATGTCGAGAGCGGTCATGATCAAATTTATTTATACGAATATTCATTTACCGATGAAGATACTCCTCCTGTGATACATACAAATGTCCGTGGTGCTACGCATTGTGCTCAAACAATTGCTGTATTCGATGGTAAAAACCTGACGATTCCACACGAAAATGATCTAACAGAAGAATATGCTAAAATGAAGAAATTAATGCGAGAAATATGGCATAACTTTGTTAAAACAGGGTGAGTCAAATTTATACTCATACATGCAAAATCGTTCATTTTATCATAAAAAAGAAAATATGACATTAACTATTACATTAACTGAGCCACCTCTCTATTGTCTATGGTCCGAATTATTCCTTAAAAATGTATATAAACACTAATTACAACGTAATGGTTCAGAAGATCATTGTTTGATACGGAAATATAAACAAAGAAAGAGACAACGAATAATGTGTGATAGACGGTAAGAAATATGATTGAAATAATAATATTTTCTTGGATTTTTTTTACAGTAAGCCCGTACCAGAGGGATCATCTTTACCTTCATGGCCACCTGTAGGAGCAGATACATCACCTTACATGTCTTTGGGGCGGACGGTTGAGCTTCGTGATAGTCCTATGATAGACGATAGGACACGCTTCTGGGAGAATATCTACCAGAAGTACTATCAGGAACCCATGCCACCACCAAAGCCATACTCAAGAGCATACACAGATCTATGACTTTATTTGAAAACATAAAATTTAATTTCATTAAAAATACATTTAGATAACAAAAACATATAAGATACGTATTAGAAGATTATTGTATAATTACTACTATTAAATAAAAAAATTACTATTCTTACACGTCTATTTCATTCAGGGTAGATAACTACATATACTAAAGTCCTAAATATGCCCAAAGTAACAATAAACCTGACTGCATTAAAATTACGTAAAATTTATACATACAACAGTAAGGACCTGTCTCACAACTTGCTGAGAAATCCTAATGTGACAGACTAATGTTAACTTGTTTTCCAGATCAGTATAAATTTCAGTTTCACAAGTCTTGTACTCGTATAGAGCTATTTTTGCCAGACATACAGGTATATATCAACAAACTTCTCCGACAAATAATGTTACATGTCAAATAACTATTTGAAATTTTATCAAAAACTGATAAAAGTAGCCCTAAATGACGTATTGAGATTTTACTATATTTACATTTTTAACGGCAGGACTTGCTGATTTTTTTTTATTTAAAGACATCGGCCTCATTAGGAATAAATCCTGTGTCGCGGGAGATTTTAAAAAGATTAAATCTCCATTATAGTTGTCTGATTTACATTACATTTTGGATTCTTGTAAATTCTATAATGATCTGAGTATTTGAAAATACGCACTTTACTAGTAACGAAATTTATGTAGAATCTTAAAGTTAGATTTTTATTTAAAATTATACCAAAATATTCCATGTGATCCTCAAAATTTAAATTAGGACATTACATTTAATTTTTCTTGGTGGGAAGCAATTATGTCTATTTATAGTAATTGAGATCAAGGAACTCCTATTATTTCGCAGGCCTTTTCAGCGCCTGCTCGCTGCGGTGTGGGTACTATCTTTAGATGAAATCTCTATTTAGGTGACGTACGGCATACGCGGCCTCGTCGATTCCTCGCGCCTGGCCACTGTAGCAGACAGAGGGAAAAATCTGTTCCATCCGTCCGTGGCCACACATGGTGACATGAGGCACTAAACATTTTTTTTATACTCAACAAACATGATACGTAGGATAATATAGTATAGTAAGTAATTCATCTACTATATTGTGTGTAATACAAAAATAAATAAATAAATATCTTGAATGTTGGATTGAATCCTCGTTCTTCGATAATGTCTACCCCAAATGAGGTCATTTGGAAACAACGATTGTATTTTTGAGTGTTTGCAAGAAAATGACGTGATTCTAGTGTTTCGCTACAAAGTAATGATTGCAATGGTTCAGGTGGAGGAGTCAATAATGGCAATTTCACTTTTCCACTAAGGCAGCACAAACCCGTCGTTTCTTCGGAAAACTTCAATGCGCCACAATATTCGCAAATAAAGTCCATTAGCCCAATGCAAACGCTAGGATGGAAGCAGTGATCAGTGCTGCAATCATATCAAAACGCTGCTCTACTCCAATCAGCACTTGATAAATCTCTTCTTGTGCGTCAAAAATTATCTGCTTGTTGATCTTTGTTATTCGCTCGACGATTTCGCACTGGCAACTGAGCCGTTTTAAGGGCTGCCTCGCTTTGCTCTTGTGATTGAGAAGTGCAAAGTCGAGCCATACTAACGCGCCGCTCTTCACGGACAATTTCTTGTACTTCTTTAGTTGTTTCATTGGCAATGTTTCGTATCCTTCTTGCATTACGACTTTGTCGGACAAAATTCGATGTCTTGGTCGCGGCATTGTTAATGATGATTCAAAGAAAATACAAATTACTGATGATTATAAATTTCTGATAAAAATTATATTATCAAATTTTCTACTTAATCATAGACAGAATAAGGTTGAGCTGTCATTTTTAAAATTATCAAAATTTCATCCATACTTAGCCATAGACAAAATTACGTTTAACTGTCATTTGCGTTTTGTTATTCTAAGTCAAGTGCGTTTTATAGTGACTTTACGAAAAAGCGGTCGAATGAGATAAAAATTCTATATCTGTCTCCTAGTTCTAAGCTACTTCCCCACCAGTTTTCAGCCAAATCGGTTTAGCCGTTCTTGAGTTATAAATAATGTAACTAACACGACTTTCTTTTATATACATAGATTTTGTTTGATATGTATTATATATTGTTTAAATATTTATTTGTGTTTTCATCTGAACTTCTTTGTACTTCTACATATGTATTATTTTTAAATAATTAATAGTAATATTATATGTATCAATTCATTGAGCCACTTAAAAGTTGACTGCTAGAAAATGCCATATGGCATCAAATCCGCCTCATGCAAATATAATGCAAGGAGTATTAAAAACATTGTTATCACAATAAAACTAACCACTGGTGACTGGCGTAACCCATTTACTCTACAAATCTGATAGTGCTATGGATCCCAAAGGTTTTAGACCTATTACTTACTTACCAACTATGTATAAATTTCTAACATCTCGTTTGAGATTTAAAATTATTACACACATTAATAATAATTTGATATTTTCTATTTCTCAGAATGAATGTAGAAACGTGACCCATGACACTATAAAGTTCCTTACCATAGATAGGACCATGAGCAACAGGTATGTCGTAGTCGTAAAAGTCGCCGGACATGTCACCAGACATGTTGAATAGATTATAAGAAAGCTTATGACTCGGTTCCACATTGGCTTTCGACAGTACTAGAGTTACACAAAGTTGATACAGTTTTGTGTACTTTCTTAAAGTCGTCTATGAGTCAATGGAGTACATCATTTCGGTGTCCAGGATGTTGGCAGACATCAATAAACAATATACTAATATAGATCGAGCGAGGTGATATTTCAAGGTGATAATAGTCTGAGTTTTGTCTGGCTTTGAACTCTCTCAGTACGCTATTACGTTCAGGTTTGGAAGTTATAGTTTGCAGAAAGATGTAGATAAAACATATGTCCAGATACAGGACATGTGATCATGCTCTGTACACAATATTTGTTCTTGTTGGGAGTAGAAGCTACAATCTCTAACCAGTAAAAATAAATGAAGGTATTTAGCTACTTGAATGACAATCAGGACCCTAAGAATTGCAACTCAGGTAGACTTGTATTTATTTATAGTTCGATGTCCCGTTAGTTATTAGATAGGCGCCTTTTTTTTTTTTTTAACGTGTGGAAACCCCCTCGGGCTGTCACCCCACCGGGGTTTACGGCGAGGCGGTGTGTCGGAATCGGACCGACTAGCCGTGCCGGGAACAGCTGCTATTACGACATCCAGATCCCTCCTAGCGCCTGCCCGCTAACGCGGGCCCCATCTGCGGGTAAACTCTCTATTTAGGCGACGTACGGCACACGCGGACATCGCCTCCTCGCGGCTGGCCACTATAGCGGATGGAGGGGAAAACCAGTCCCGTCCATCCGCGGCCACACTCAAGGCGGCATGAGGCGCTGGTATGCGCGCCTCCACCGCCCGTTTCGCCGGCGGCGAATTGGGTCCGAGTGGATATCGTCCTCCCGGGCCCTCTCCGCCGGCTCCTTCCGCGAAATTACATCTTCGCAGAAGGTTACGACCGCGGTAAAACAACTGTCGCTACCGACCATGAAGCGTATGACGGCCGGTAGCGAGAGATCACCTCCAATAACTGTAGTGAGGACCCCACGCTGCGCCGCCCAAGCGGAACAAACCGCTCGCGTGTCCTGCGCCGAGTCCTCACTGCAGTCGCACTGGTGACAGGCGGGACTCAATTCCCTCCTGGCGACCGAGTGCAGATACTTCCCGAAGCAACCGTGCCCGGAAAGGATCTGCGTCAGTCGGAAGGAAAGGGTCCCGTGCTGTCGCCCCACCCACTCGGCGACGACCAGCTGGATAGCCTCCACGGCGGCAAAGCCAGCACGAGGAGCCTCCAGCCAGGACGACCAACGAGCCATCGTGGCTCGACAAGCGGCCTCTCGCCACTCACGCATCTCTTCAGGCGGGGGCCGTATGCTGCTACCCGCCTGGAAGTCAGCCGTCTGCCGATAAACTTCGGCGAGCACTTCCGCCTCCAAGTCCCACGGCAGAGTTCCGGCCAAGGCGCACGCCGCCTCCGTCGATACGGTGCGGTAACCGCATATGGCTCTAACCGCCAATATCCTCTGAGGGCGCCAGAGGCGAGCCCTATTCTCGGCAGTCAGAGCTGCCGCCCACACCGGTGCACCATACAGTGCCATTGACTGGACAACCCCCGTATATAGACGTCTCGTCGCGACGCTGGCTCCACCCAAATTCGGCAAAAGTCGCCCGAGGGCAGAGGCAGTGCCGACCAGCTTTGGAGAAAGCTGTCGGAAGTGCTCGTCGAAAAGCCATCTCCCGTCGAGGATCAGGCCCAGGTACTTCATCTGGGCCTGAACCGGTACGAGGACCGAATTGACTACGATAGAGGCGCCGGGTGGAGGACTACGACGGGGCCCATGGAACAAAAGGGCCTCCGTCTTATCTAGGGCCACCCGTAAACCCAGCGCCTCAATACGCCCGACCACCAAAGAGACTCCCGTGGTGGCCAGGCGCGCCGCCTCTTGAAAGTTCTCTCCCCGGGCCGTGACCAATGTATCATCGGCGTAACAAATTACACCCAGCCCGGGGGGAAGACGACCTCGAAGGGCCCAGTCGTATCCCATTTCCACAGAAGTGGTCCGAGGACAGACTCCTGCGGAACACCGCACGACACGAACCGCCGCCGCAGAACACCATCTCGGTCCTCGTACATGATCGTACCCTCCTCAATATAGTCTGCCACAAGCCACCTCAGGTACTCTGGCACTCCGTGGTAGTGGAGTGCTTTCCTGATGCAGCTAAATGGCAGACTATTAAATGCGTTGGCGATGTCCAACAACACCGCCAACAGCACGCCGCCACAGCTCACCGCCTCTTCGGTAACGGCCTTGGGGCGTAGCACGGCATCGACTGTCGAACGCCCCGCTCGAAAACCGAATTGGGCGTCCGACGGATCGGGACCTACCTCGCAGAGGTGCCGAACGATGCGGACAGAGAGTACCCTCTCAAACAACTTACCCGCCTCGTCCAACAACACGATGGGCCTATAGGCCGCTACCGAATCAGCTGACCGTCCCGGCTTTCTTAATAGGACCAGCTTCCCGATTTTCCAGCGCTCAAGGAAGCGTCCGGACGCCAGGCTAGCGTCCAAGACCTCCCTGAGGCGGTCCGACATGTGTTCAAGGGCTCGGGCCAGCACTCAGGCAGATATCCCGTCTGGCCCGGGGGCGGTGTTCTTGGAGCGGATCCGTAGAACAACCGCCCGTACCTCCGATTCCCTGACGGGCGGAACATTGTCCTTGTTCCCCTCGTCATCTCTGACCATTATGGCCATCGACGGGGGTGTGTGCTCCACCCGCTGCGGGAAAAGGCCCTCAACCACTTCCCGCAGGAAGCTGGGCTGGAGTATCTCTGTAAGGGGGGGGCCCGAGCTTTTGTCGCACCACACGATAAGGGCGACCCCAGGGGTCACGATCGAGACCCTCCAGCATCTCCTTACGCATAATTTCTTTGGCGCGGCTGATGGCCAGCTTCAGAGTTTTCCGCGCCTCTCGGTACTCCTCATGAAGCTGCTCCTTCCCGCCTTCTTCACGGTGTCGCCGCCGACTACGGGTGTAGGACCTCCGGGTACGAGTACAGGCCGGGCGAAAGTCCGCCAACTCCTGGGACTAGCAGTAAACCTCCTTCCGTGGAGGCCGATAACCTTGGATGCGGGGCATGTCCACATCGCAGATTTGCGTAATCGCATCGCGGAAACGACCAGCCCCCATATCGGCCTCCTCGGTCGGAGCCTGCGGAGACAGCCAAGAGTGAATAATGGCTACCTCCTCTAGTAGGTCCCTATTCAGTTTGGCTACAGCCCACCGCGGAAAGCGAAAAGTACGCCGCGCCGCGTGATCCCTACTGGGGTTCTGGATCCAGGAGAGCTCAAATCGAATGTAGAGGTGATCCGAGAGCGTCTCGACCTCTTCCAGGACATACCAGTTCCTTACTCGTGCGGCGAGGGCAGGGGTAGCGATCGAAAGGTCGACCCTCCCTACTGTCGCACGCACGTGTTGGTGGAGCCCCTGTTCAATAAACAGAGGCCCATCGAGGCCGTCCACTCCTCTACGGCCTCGCCCCTGGCGTCCGTCCTCAGGGAACCCCACGCAATGGACTTTGCGTTGAAGTCCCCCAGCACTAAGACGTGCCCAGACGTTAGTCGCCGGTGTATAGGGTTCCAAGGGTACATAGGATTCCCACGAAATTTAAGCCCCCAAGTCCACCTAACCTACAAGTGGTGCAACTATTGATCGACAAACGAAGCTTCGTTCGAGCCCCAACAGGCTCATCACGTCACGTTACGAGACTTTATGAGACGTTATCTTCGACTTATATATTTAATTCACTCAAAGGAGGTACGGTTATAAATACATCATTTTGATCTATCTAGATAGCGTACATTTCCACATGGTGACAGATTTTAAAGTGACAGCATAAGCAAAATAAAATTCAGTAACAACAAGCCTAAATTATAATTTGGCGTTAATCCCATTTTAAGTAATAATTCATCTGACTCGAACTACCAGTTCGTAGAACTCTGCTACTTGAGGAACGTGGTGGTGATCTTGGCGATCTTAACAGCAGCCTTGATAATACTGTCCCTCGATTAGACAGTTCTGAACTAATAAAGATGTTAATGTCTAACTAAAACTGGACAACTTTCTTGAGATAACGATCTGCACCCTTGAAACTTGCTCCATAATCCAAGCGAATCAAGTAATTCAGTCCACACCTAGTCTAGTCCCACTAGCAAATCTAGATAGATAGATGATAGACAAGGCTAAAACGAGCTTGCAATGGACAGCATTGGAGAACAAACACCGACATTTGAAAGTGGCCAAGCAGGCCGAACCATTTGTAGTTGGGTGAGAGCACCCTTGAGACGGTAGGAAAGGATACGCTTAAAGATGATTGACCGTCATCGATCGCTCATCTGGTGTATTATGTTAAAGATCCTGTTGCAGATAAGCCTGCAAACAATTAAATCCTGCATAGCGATTCCTTACATGCCGATTTCTTAAAGAAGCTATACAAAATGACGACTCTCGGGATACTGAGCCTCTTAAGCCTTATGGGTTTCTCGAACTCTCAAACGATCTCCTACTCTCAAGAGACCAGATTCAGCTTTGTAGCATATGTGATTAACAAAATTCGTCAATTAACCGACGTAGACACTGTAAGAGTAGAATAATGTATTTTAGCTATTGCCATAGCAAAATTTCATATAGTATTTTGTTACGGACAGCTGCTGACATTCAAAGCATCTTTTTGTTGCTAAAAAATGTTGTTCGGGTAATTTATAATTTCAATTATAGATAGTCGTTTAGGAATAAGTTTAAAGAAATTGGTATCATGGCAGTTGCATCTCAATAAATCAATGAAAGTTTTGTGTGTGCTGAGAAAAGTATTAACGTAGTTAATTTTAGCGACATTCATGATGTAAACACTAGAAATAAAGACAAAACTCGTGTTGCCAACAACTAGATAACAAAAAGGGAACAAGTTTTTTCAACGTCTGTGTATGCGATTCTACAATAATATTACGAGTAAATTTCAAAAATTAAGTATTAATAAATTTAAGTCCTTAATAAAACAAAAAATATGCGAAAACGCTTACTACATAGTTTCAGATTATTTAAAAGACAAGTTTACTTGGGATTAATGTTGCACACTCCTACAATTAAGTTTGTTGTGTTTGAAAGTGATGGACATTTAATTAATTTGTTTCAGTAATATTATTTGTTTTTTTCTTATATGAAAGTCAAATCGTTTTTTATATACATGTAAAGGTAAGATTAGTCTAGGCTTGTAATACTAGTTCATATTTAGTATCTTTCGAGTGATTTTAAGTGTTTCTATGACTTACCCAAATGTCCTGCTGGCGGTAGTGTCCCAGTTTCAGTCATTAATTTTGACTAATACCGGTTAGGTGACACGATGGCTGGGGCTCGTATGCCGTCTGTATGAACCCGTCTTTCTTTCCAGTGTAGGTCTTAGGAAATACCAGCATCTTCTAGCTGTAAAGTCCGACAAGCTAAATACATGTAAAAGATTTACTTGCAGGAAAAAATATAATAATTCTAGAACTAAATATTTAAAATATTAATATAGCAATCATCTTATCATCATCATCTCAACCAAAAAACGTCCACCACTGGACATGGGCCTCCTCCAAGGCTCTCCATTACAGCCAGTCCCATGCTGCCCGCGTCCAACCGCTTCCAGCAACCTTCACTTGACCTACACGACCTTGTGGGGGGTCTACTAATGCAGTGTTTACCAGTAACTCCAGAACTTTATGGCCCCATCGGCCGTCGTTTTTGCGAGTAATGTGCCCCGCCTACTGCCAGTTACGTTTAGCAATTTTACTGGCAATATCGGTAACATTGGTTCGTTTGCGGAATTCAATGACAACCGTATCATCAGCAAATCGAAGGTGGTTGGGTGAAAAGAACACTCACCGACAGACACTAGCACTGAGGTGCGTGCGGCTTAAACAGCCGTGAAATTTACCGCAACGTGCTGTCGGTACCGTTCTGCCTAACCTTGAAGCTTGGGTAGGTAGGAAGAGAGGTTCGAGGAGGTCGACATGGGGGCTGGTCGCTTTTGTGATGCGATTACGCAGATCTGCGATGCGGCCATGCCCCGCATCCGAGGTCGCGAGGTCGTCGACCTCCACGGAAGGAGGTTTACTGGTGGTCCCAAGAGTTGGCGGACCTCCGTGCGGCCTGCACTCGTGCCCGGAGGTCCTACACCCGCAGTCGATGACGTCACCGCGAAGATAGCGGGGAGGACCAGCTTCATGAGGAGTACCGAGAGGCGCGGAAAACTCTGAAGCTGGCCATTAGCCGCGCCAAAGATGTGAAACGAAAGGAGATGCTGGAGGGTCTCGATCGTGACCCCTGGGGTCGCCCTTATCGTGCGGCGTGACAAAAGCTCCGCACGTCGGGCCCCCCCCTTACAGAGACACTCCAGCCCAGCTTCCTGCAGGAAGTGGTCGAGGGCCTTTTCCCGCAGCGGGTGGAACACACATCCCCGTCGATGGCCTTTATGGTCGAAGACGACGAGGGGAACGAGGGGAATGTTCCGCTCGTCAGGAATTCAGAGGTAGGGGCGGTTGTTCTACGGATCCGCTCTAAGAACACCGCCCCCGGGCCGGACGGTATATCTGCCCGTGTGCTAGCCCGAGCCCTCGAACACATGTCGGACCGCCTCAGGGAGGTCCTGGACGCTAGCTTGGCGTCCGGATGCTTCCCTGAGTGCTGGAAAAGCGGGAAGCTGGTCCTATTGAGGAAGCCGGGACGACCAGCCGAATCGGTAGCGGCCTATAGGCCCATCGTGTTGCTGGACGAGGCGGGTAAACTGTTTGAGAGGATACTCTCTGCCCGCATCGTCCGGCACCTCTGCGAAGTGGGCCCCAATCTGTCGGACGCCCAATTTGGATTTCGGGCGGGGCGTTCGACAGTCGATGCCGTGCTGCGCCTGAGAGCCGTCACCGAAGAGGCGGTGAGCTATGGTGGCGTGCTGTTGGCGGTGTCGTTAGACATCGCCAACGCATTTAATAGTCTGCCATTTAGCTGCATCAGGGAAGCACTCCACTACCATGGGGTGCCAGAGTACCTGAGGCGGATTGTGGCAGACTATTTAGAAGAGCGTACCGTCATGTACGAGGACCGAGACGGTGTTCTGAGGCGGCGGCCCATATCGTGCGGTGTTCCACAGGGGTCTGTCCTCGGACCACTCCTGTGGAATATGGGATACGACTGGGCCCTTCGAGGCCGTCTTCCCCCCGGGTTGGGCGTAATTTGTTACGCAGATGACACATTGGTCACAGCCCAGGGGATGAACTTCCAAGAGGCGGCACGCCTGGCCACCACGGGCGTCTCTCTAGTGGTCGCGCGTATTGAGGCGCTGAGTTTGCGGGTGGCCCTGGACAAGACGGAGGCCCTTTTGTTCCATGGGCCCCGTCGTGGTCCACCCTCCGGCGCCTCCATCGTAGTCAATTCGGTCCTCGTACCGATTCGGGTCCAGATGAAATATCTGGGCCTGATCCTCGACGGCAGGTGGCTCTTCGACGAGCACTTCCGGCAACTTTCTCCAAAGCTGGTCGGCGCTGCTTCTGCCCTGGGGCGACTTTTGCCCAATTTGGGTGGAGCCAGCATCGCAACGAGACAGCTATACACGGGAGTTGTCCGGTCAATGGCACTGTATGGTGCACCGCTGTGGATGGCGGCTCTGACCGCCCAGAATAGGGCTCGTCTCTGGCGCCCTCAGAGGATATTGGCGGTTAGAGCCATACGCGGCTACCGCACCATATCAACGGAGGCGGCGTGCGCCTTGGCTGGAAGTCCCCCGTGGGATTTGGAGGCGGAAGTGCTCGCCGAAGTTTATCGGCGAACGGCTGATTTCCGGGCGGGTAGCGGCAAACGTCTCCCGCCCGAAGAGATACGCGAGTGGCGAGAGGCCGCTCGTCGAACCACGATGGCTCGTTGGTCGTCCCGGCTGGAGACTCCACGTGCTGGCTTTGCCACCGTGGAGGCTCTCCGACCGGTCATCGCCGAGTGGGCAGGGTGACAGCACGGGACCCTTTCCTTCCGACTGACGCAGATCCTTTCCGGGTACGGTTGCTTCGGGAAGTATCTGCACTCGGTCGCCAGGAGGGAATTGAGTCCCGCCTGTCACCACTGCGACTGCAGTGAGGACTCGGCTCAGCACACGCTGGCGGTTTGTCCCGCATAGGCGGCGCAGCGTGGGGTCCTCACTGCAGTTATTGGAGGAGATCACAATTGTTTTACCGCGGTCGCAACTTTCTGCGAAGACGTAATTTCGCGGAAGGAGGCGGCGGAGAAGGCCCGGGAGGACGATATCCACTCGGACCCAATTCGCCGCCGGCGAGCCGGGCGGCGGAGGCGTGCATACCAGCGCCTCATGCCGCCTTGAGTGTGGCCGCGGGTGGACGGGACGGGTTTTCCCCTTCATCCGCTATAGTGGCCAGCCGCGAGGAGGCGACGTCCGCGTGTGCCGTACGTCGCCTAAATGGAGAGGTTATTCGTAGAAGGTGCCCGCGGCAGCGGGCAGGCGCTAGGAGGGATTTGGATGACTTAATAGCAGCTGTTCCCGGATCCCTCCTATGTCAGGCGCAGAGTGGCACACCGTGTGGTTTTAGTCGGTCCGATTCCGACACATCACCCCGCCGTAAACCCCGGTGGGGTGACGGCTCGAGGGGGTTTCCACACGATAAAAAAAAAAGGGTAGGAAGAGAGGTTGCGTGACCTAACACCTGACACAGATACTTACCGGGCGTGTTTGCTTCGGTGAGTATTTGAATGGGTGAGGCTGTACTGTGTATCCGACCAGGACTCCGCCCGGCATACGTGGACGTCTGAACGCGAAGTCCTGGTCGACCAAATCGGATGTGAACTGTCCTCGCCAGTAATCGTTGCTATCATGCGATTAATGATTAATCAATTAATTTAATCTTTTAATTATGCATAAAAAATCTAATGAACAACTAGCTCTTGGTTTATAACTGATAATATGGTTCACCAACAACAGAGTTGGATCTTACTCATGCTCACTACGCTCGCTCGCTTTTGCGCGTAAATTGTTATTGTTCTTACCAAACCCACCTCAAAAAACTTTGTTGAAGGTCAAAAATATTTTGACAGGTTTTTATTTCGATAACCGCTTATCTTTTTCCAATATTGCTCTAATAATTTTTCACTTGGCACCGACTTCAAATAAACTTTAGGTACCTAGTATATATTATAACAGTTCTTTATTTAAATTGATAGATAATTAAGTATGTATAGACAAGAACTGTCACATAGTACATAAGTTGAACAAGCCAGATTAGCTCTATTTTCGTTTCATGTATTTTGAAGTCGGTTTAATTATTTTTTATACACTTATGGGTTTAAAAATATATTTGAAAATGTTTTGCTATTTTACATGTCTGGTAATGATTAGACTTAAAAAAATATTTAATTTTAATCATGACTTGCATTTTATATTTCGTTATCAAACATAAGTCTCGTAATTAGGCCAGACCGATAATTATCCATATTATTTTTATCTAATATTTTCGCTGTGTCATGTAATCTTGTTAGTTAATAAAAGTATAGCGTATAATGTATAGTTATAATTAGACGCTTAAATATAAAACAAAAATAATGTGTAATCCTCTGTTATAAAACGTACTACTTCATACCTCAGTTCGGTGACTATACAAGTTAACAACTTTCACGTATAAGGATCAAACTTTAACTACTATTATGTCAATAAAATGCGGCATAAACTTAAGTGAAATTTTGCAAGTGTGTTAACCTACTATGGTAGAGAGTTATTCTTCATTATAGATTATATGAGATATTGAGAAATTATGTAATTAAAAAAAAATATGGAAAAATATTCATTATAATTTTTTTTCCCTAAATTTTGAGTGTACTAAAGTTCGATAGAGAGATATCACTATTTTCAAATAAAGACGAAAACGTTTAATTTTGGCATGGAAATACGTTCAATCCGAAATTTTAGCCTTAGTTTCAAATTTTGATGCAATTGATAGTGTATGCTCGTTTACTCTTCTGTAAATGTGTCTTTTAATAAATCTGGAAGCAATTTGTTAAACAGTTCTTGTTCGTTTATAAAAGTAGTTCCTGGTTTTCGTAACGAAAGTTTCATGTTTTTCGTTAAATGGGTTGAGTACGAGCACATATGTCACGTTAGATTTTATTACTTACGTGTAGGTCTCATGAAAATGTATCATCTACCGCTAGCTAAATTCGTATGTATCAGATTTCAGCTACAATTAAAATGTGATACATACGAATTTATGCATAATCAAGTGTCCACCACTGTCAATGCTAGCGGTAGATGATACATTTTCATGGGACCTACATGTAATCGAAAGGTTTTTTGTGTTTATGATAAGGAGAGTGTATAAAAATAACTCTGATGCACTCAGTATTATTTACAAGGATATTTATAATGATAGTATTAATAGTATTATTATGCGCCCATTGTACCAACTAATGAAGTCAAATTGCACTACTTCTTGCATGACATTGCAATTTTCGTAGCTATAGACCAAGCAAGTGTCGTCGGCATGCATGAACGCCTTACGTTTTTTAAGTACATTAGACATTCTATCGCCGTGCATTATGTATTCCAACGGGCCATAAACAGATCCAGTAGAAACATCGAATTTCACAGCGCCTTTCGTGCCTTCTGTGCCACTAACACAAACTTTAAGCGACCTGTTTTCTGGGTACTTGCCAAACCATGCGTTCATTAGACCCTTTATTCCACATTTATACAGGACTTACAACAAGAGGTCATGATCCAAAGTATCGAATACCTTATTCAAATCTGTATACACATGTAACAATTACTAATCTCGATCTAGATTGCTATTAACTTCATCTATAAATTTTTCTAATGCAGTGTTAGTACTTCTATTAAATTTAAAAACGATATTGAACATCATTTAATATATCGTTATCTTCTCAAAAGGATTTAATCGTGCTAAGAATTGTAATGAGTCTATAATTACTATAGAATTGATAAGATACTGCTTTATATATTGATCAAAATAATGTTTTTTAGTTACTGTAGAGACTGTGTACTGTGTATTGAGGTTTTCTAACGCAACTGTACATATTATAAGCTATTACTGGACTAATGTGTTCTTTGATTTGTTTTACATCTTGAATTCTGATCCCATCTGATCGCAGCGACTTGTTACAGTCCAGTTTTTTAATAACAATTTGCAGATCTTTTGGTCTAATCTGAAACTACATCAAAATTATTTGTTGACATTTATGTTTTATACTATCAATTCTGAATATGAAAGTTGCATAAAATTTAATGCAGGCAAATCTTTTTAATAGATATATTTTTATTACACAATCTACAATATTTTAGATCTCCCAAAATTTAAATTACTCCAAATCTTTCAAATCAAGCTATCGCCGTCCACTGCTAAGCGAAGGTCTCCCCCAAGGAGCGCCAACCATCCCGGTCTTGGACAATTCGCATCCATCCGCCGCCAGCCACCTTCTTCAAGTCGTCGGTCAGTCACTTCGGCTTAAGCGATCATTAGTTCGCCTGGAGACATGACAGGCCCACTTCCAATTCAGCATACTAATTCTCTGTGCGATGTCAGTTACTCCTGTGTCGAATAACCTCGTTACGATTTTTATCAACCAGAGAAATACTCAGCATCGTGCGCTCCATCGCAGGTTGAGCTACTTTAAACCTATGGACCAATCCAATGGTGAGTGGCCACAAAAAAATCCAAAAAGTTCAAGTTGCAAAGTGAAATCTTCCAAAAAGCTCCGCACATTTTTGTACATGGAATACATTACTATTTTGTATTTGCAGCAACGATGATGAATCAGTTTTTTAAGTTTCACCCTAATCGCCTTGTGTCCAACTTTACAAATACTGTCGGTATTTATTTGTTTTGTAAGGGAAACGGGTGTCGTATCCCTCCACAATACAAAGAGAGGATCAGTTTGTATTTTGCCGCCTCCGACCAGGTGACGTGATCATGCCTGGCGGACCGAGGCCCAACAATGCATGCCTATCATCACGAGAATTTCTCTATCGCGATACAGGATAAGTAGTTATTTTGTAGTTCGTTATTCCACAGTTCCGTGTTTCTTCAATAGACGGCGCTGTAGGCTATTTCAGTTTGCGTTGTGTGTGGTAGTCGCCACAGTTTATCAATTGCAACTAAGTTATATAATTATCAACTGTGCAGCTCATGAATGTATACGCTTGGTCAACGCGCATCCCGCCACTTGCGTTCCGCATGAAGATGCGATCGAAATTAATGTTACAGTGTACCAATGTAAAATCAGTGTTTGTTAGTAACGCACCAATAATGTTTATTAATATTTTATTATAATAAAAGTATGTAAATCAGTAAACATATAAAATATGTATTGTTGTAGAGTTATATTGTAGATAATTTTCACATAAACAAATATTCCACCTTTTCGTTTTTTTTTTCAGATTTGTAACTACACGTATAAGCCATCTATTTTATAAAAGGATACTTCATTACGGCTTTTATTAACTTCTGTGAGATAGAGTAATTCTATCGTATTCAAAGCATTTCGTAGCAAAACTGTTAATTTACTAAAATGCTTTCAAATAGAACAAATATTGATACTGATTATTTGTAACTTAGTTTCCGTGCATTTAATTGTACCATTCCTTAATTTTCGTGAATTTCTCGTATTCAACATCAAGCGGTTACAATTGTTGGGTGTGGTGTACCGCCGTTGAGATATAACTACTAATTGATTAGTCCTGTAACATAACAAAACTAGAGGAGAGCGAAATGGCTTAAGCGTCAAAAATAAGCGTCAAAACTTATAAATAATATGATATATAGGCTGGGCCAAGAAATCATCAACATTTGAATCTAATATCCCGCACAAAAATGTTACGGGAGGTCTTGGGACCGATGCTACTGAAATTTGCTGGTTACAATAGTAACACGTGTTTCCAGCGAGATGGAGCCACTTATCACACATCCAATGATTCCCTGCCGGTGGTCCAAGACATCTTTTCGGAAAAGCTGATTTTCAGACGAGGTGACATTCCATGGCCACCCAGAAATCCACATCTATCCCCAACAAACTTATTTTCTGAAGTTATTTGAAGAATCGTGTCTACATCAACAAACCAAATATACTACGTCAACTAAACGAAAAATCAGGAAAGAGATTTCAGCGATCACACGGTCTCTTTGCCGACGAATATTCGACAATTTCGGTAGTCGCTTAGAAGAGTATAAACGTCGTAACGGTGGTCATTTAAAGGACATAATATTTAAAAATAAATTCTAATTACAAGAAAGGTAATTAGAACCTGACCTAGTCATATAAATTACCCCTTACGTGTGGAAACCCCCACGGGCCGTCACCTCACCGGGGTTTACGGCGGGGTGGGTCGGAGTCGGACCGACTAAAACCACACGGTGTGCGACTCTGCACCTGACATAGGAGGGATCCGGGAACAGCTGTTATTACGACATCCAAATTTAGATGTTAAATGGTTTTTATATGATTTTTTCAAATGTTAACGAATTTGTGGTCCACCCTATACCCGATCACATCTTTCTGGAACATTTAGTATATTTTAATTTTTACTTCTGTAATACATATGTGATAGCGCTATCTACTTAAACTACTATATGACACAAGTAACGCATAATAATGACTAATTACGAACGATACCAAATCAATCATCTGTAATTAGGGAACATAAGACAGATGAAAGCTGTTCTGAAATTTTTTTTTTGAGAAAACAAAACGTAAGGGGATAAATAATGTCAAAAATAAATCAATTTAAATCTCAGTGTAATAATTTATTTAGCATATCAAAACTCATTACATACATATATCACAACATTGTATAAATTGATACAGTTGGTTTCTATTTAAAATATATCCAGTACCTAGAATATGCACGTGACTGAAATGTAATATCTATTTAACACACTTAACTGTAAACACTTACACTTTCATCATAATTTAAAAAAATCTTATAGGTAACTTAACAAAATTCATAATTAAGTAAGACGTAATTTATACCATAAAAAACACCGTAAAATGTGAAAAAAAAAAATTGTATTTACAAAAAAGTAATCTAATTATTGAAGTCATGTTAGACACTGTTCTTCAAGCGCACGCAGTTAATGCTACTAGGAATGGATTTGGCAAAAATGTAACTTTATTTTGTTCAAATTCACTAACTTATTTAATTATTCAAATTCACTAACTTCTTTAAATGTTTCAAATAAACAGAAAATAAATTGAGCGAAAACAAAGTATGTAGCTATAATCATTATAAGAATATAGAATTGATTATTTTACATTTTTCTTCTTAGTGTCAAGTATTTAAATGATCTATATTTTTTGAATTAAGGTGCATATTTAAGTAACCATTCCCTAACAACAGTCAGTTCATCTATAAGTCCAATTATTATGACGAAAATTAACTAACTTAAATTAAACAATTATGTTATGAGTGAAGCACTCATAACCGAAAATAATTTATGAACTCTGTTAATAATACGTGAAAATATTCTGAATATTAATTAGTTTCACTTAAACTAGTAACCGACCCACAATGGTTAAACAATAAAGGTTAGAAAGCAGATGGTTAATATGAAAAGTTTCGATTTTTTTTAGACAGCTGCATCCAAAAAATTCTTCTGATTTATGTAAGTTAGTTAATTCTGTATTTTCGTAGTTGTGACTTAAAAGTTTTTTTTTGAAATGACTTCCGCACATGACAATATCTGTTTAATTTCAAACACATTTTATTTCTTAGTCTTTCCTTTACAGCTCTGTATGTGTTTTAGGTAGAGGATATGGAGGTGGAATAGGATCTCTATAATACTTTTGGTAGATTTTTTGCCAGAAGTTGAAACGTTCCGGTTCCATGACATTTCCTAGTTCCAGCTTCTGTCCCAAAGACATATATGGTGATATACCTACACTAACAGCCGGCCATGGTGGAAGTGATGATCCCTCCGGCACAGGTTTACTGAAAAAAATATACATTACACGTTCATTCATCTTGACGGAGGAGTCTCTACACAGAAACTTTATAAAAGCAACAAGGGAAACATAATAAAGTGGTTAGTTGATCCATATTCGATCTAGTCCTTCCAGATAGTCTTATACCAAACTAGATGAAAAGACAGTAGGATATTACAACCAGTAATTTAATTGTATCGCATCAATAAACAATTTAAAGTGCCGTGAGGGTAGTTTGCTCATCATGTTATTAATCTCGTTAATGACAGACCTACTATCAAAGAACACAACTGCGCAACTTACCCAGTAATTATAAAATTATGCCAAATTTCACGCATAATTTTCTTCATATTCTTAAACTCTTCAGATAGGAGGTCTTCGATTGGAACAGTCAAATTCCCACCGTCGGCTACAGCCATCGACTCAGCGCCATGTGGGGCTCCTCGTACATTAGTATGCGGGACTATAGGAGTATCTTCGTCCACAAAAGAATATTCGTATAAATAAACTTGGTCATGGCCAGCTTCTACATGTAACTTTACCTCCCATAATGCACCTTGTGCAAAAAAAACATCTGAAAAGTAATCTACGTAGCGTAGAATAGTTTCTTTATCTACAGGCTTGTCACCAAAATAAAATTCTTTTATTTGGTTCCCAACATTTTCTTTTTCCTCTTCACTTTCAAATTTCAAATCTGCTGGTAGAAAATCCGAAAATTTCTCATTCATGCGATCTTTCCACGTGTCAAATAAATCTATTCTAATCAGACCTTCCATGTTAGCAAAACCAAACAAAACTGGTACTTTCTTGTAATCCCCAGTTTTAAGTATAGTCAGGGGTGATTTTGTTAAGAAAGCTCCATCCCAGTAATCGTTCTCGACACACGGTGAAAATGTAAAGGTAGAGTCGGTGTTTTGCATAAACCCATCAGCTGTTAAGATGTCATACGATAGTGTTTTGTAAAATTCTTCTAAAGCATATATATCATCAACATCAGTGAAGTTCAATTTTTTAGCGTGATTTTTAGCTATACTTAGAGGATCTGATTGAACTGTAAACGCAAGTAAGCTGGCTCCGCTTTCTGGTATAACCTTGTGGAATAGACCTTCAGCAGCTTTTGAAAGCATTAAAAGATCTACTGAGGAGCCACCTGCACTGTACCCTGATATCGTAACGTCATTAGGATTACCCCCGAAACTTCGAATGTTTTCTTTTACCCAGCGAAGCAACGCAACTTGGTCCTTCATGCCAGCGTTACCAGGAACATCGGCCGTACCGAGACATAGAAAACCATGTTTGCCCACACGATAGTTAAAGTTAACTACTATAATGTCCTTGTACCTCATAAGGTTTCGTAAATGCAATAATTCACTATATCCCACTACGAAACCTCCTCCGTGAACGTGTACTACAACCGACAAGTTTTCTTTTTCCGTACGTGGTACATAAATATTTGCTATAAGACAATTTTCTTGCATTTCTTTTTGCGTATAGTTCGTCATTCCCATGTAAGCCTGAGGGCAGACTATGCGGTCAGTGACAGGAGCAAGAGGTTCTTTCCATGTTGGTGGTGGAAGCGGTGCCTAAAAGTGAAAACGCCATATAATTAGACTATTAAACAGCCAGATAGTATATCAACTAATCTAGTCCATTAGCCAAGATACAAGTGTATTATCAGATATTATTTTTTTTTACCACGAGACTTAGCGTTGAGTGATATCATTTCTAAACATTTGTTAAATTTATAAATACGTTTACATTTGTAGAATTTCATTTGGCTACAGGAGTAATACCTTCAACGACCATCTTCGTCGTGAATGCCCGTGTCACACCTACTCCAGTGAAAATTGGAGAATCTACCCTCGAAGTGGTTGACGACTACGTGTATCTAGAACAAACTATCCAGTTAGGTAGGTCCAACTTCGAAAAAAGGGTCAGTCCTCGAATCCACCTAGGTTGGGCAGCATTCGGGAAGCTACGAAACGTTTTCTCGTTACAAATACCACAGTGTCTCAAGACAAAAGTCTTTGCTCAGGGTGTGTTGCCAGTGATGACTTACGGCACAGAGAAGTGGTCGCTCGCTATAGGCTTGATAAGAAGGCTCAAAGTCACTCAAAGAGCACTGGAGAAGGCAATACTCGGAGTTTCTTTACGTGATCGAATCAGGAATGAGAAGATCCAGAGACGAACCAAGGTCACCGATATTGCCAGTAAAATTGCTAAACTCAAGTGGCAGTGGGCGGGGCACGTTACACACAGAAATGATTGCCGATTGGGCCATAAAGTGGCCGCGTACTGGGAAACGTAGCGTTGGTAGGCTCAACACGAAGTGGTCCAACGACCTGGTGAAGGTCGCGGGAAGCTGCTGGATGCGGGCGGCATGGGACCAGCTGTTGTGGAAAACCTTGGGGGAGGCCTATGTCCAATAATGGACATCTTTTGGCTGAGATGATGATGCTGATGATATGTTGTGTATTCCACTGTACATATAAGCATAACAAGTTATATTACATTTTAATATCTTATGTGGTAGTTAACTTATATTGTTACTAAATGCTGTATAAGCTTTCGTATTAGTTTTTGTAACGTGTGTAACGTTAGTGTAGATGCATATTTAACATGTATACAGTTGATACACCTAATTAATAAGAAAAACTTAAATCAGACAAACTTGAACTGTACGTAGAATTTCATAATAAATATTGTTGAATTCTTTTATACTCATGAGATACTGACAGTATGGAAAAAAAACCCATTGAATTGTTTGTTTTGTCTTACTTCAGTGCTACGTAAGTATTAGGATTTCTTATTTTCAGAATATTAAATAAAAGCTTCTTTGATAACACTTTATTACAACTAATTAATTTATTTTGCAAATAAAATGTGGGACCACTTTACAGAAAACAAGGATGCTCACTTTTATTGCTGAAACTCCAGCTATGTGATTAATCTTATTACGGTCAACTATTTATAATTTTAGACTTTCGATAATTTAAATTTCTCTATAATTTAAAGTAACTGTTGGGTCCGTAGAAAATTTTTCTTAAACAGAAAGTCACACATTCAGTCAATCGAAGAAAATGAATCCTGAACTATCAGAATCATGCGGTAATTCAAAGTTGTTTAGTCCATCACTAAACAATTCGTAATATTAATAATTAAAACGTGCAATATGTATGTGACATATTTATATATGTTAAAATGAATCCCTATTTTCCTTGGTCACGGCATCATGCATGATAACTGAACCAATTTCAATAATTATCTAGAGAAACCGTGTTTCATCGAAAAATATTTCTTTAGAGAGACGCAGACGCAGCCGCGTGGGTCAAGTAGTTATAGATGTAACTATGCCCAGTATTCAATGTTTGTTCAGGGTGGGAACTGAAGCGACAATCTCAGGTCAGTCAAAATGAGTGAAAGGAAGAATATATCGTATAGTATTTAACTACTTAAATGACAATCAGGATCCTAAGAATTACAAATCACGTAGACATGTATTTATAATAAAATTGCAAGTCAGGCAAACTTATATGTATTTATATTACGATCCACGAAGCTACCTATTCTAATCAAACCCATCAGTGATTAACATTTGTTATTTTTATATATTTACCATTCCATATCACGAAGCTAGATTATAAATTCTTATTATTAACTTTGATAAGTACATCATCGGCTTACCAAAAATCATAACTGAAATGGTAGCCAGAGGGATTAAAAAACGTTTCATTTTGGTAAAAGATAAAGATTAAATGTATAAAAATGGACCACCTGATATTGCAGACGACTTTAGACTTGTATTAGAAATGGACATGAAGAAAAACCAGACCCACAACAACAATTTGTGGATTACACAAATTATTGTCCTATATGAAGTTTGACCACACAACACTTAGCACAGTAAAAAACAGCAAGGTGCTCGATTACACCATGACACCATCTGCACAATTATACACCAACTATTTTTGTATTTTGGTAGTTACGAGTAGAGTGCTAAAAGGTAGAGAGAGACATAATCAATTCCACCTTATGCTATCTTCGCCTTATATATACAATTGCCTCGAAGCGGGAAAGTTACATGCATCACTTTGATCCTATTTAAGGATGTACATATCCGCGTGATGACAGATTTTTTAAGCAATTGCATAAGTAGAATAAACTTCAGTAACAACGAGCGCAAATCGTAATCCGGTATTTATCCGATAGAAGCAATAATACGTCTAACGCGAACTACCGGTTAGTAGCGCTCTGCTATTTAAGAAAAGTGTTGTTCGTATATCACTGCAAAGAGAAGGAAAACTTAAAATAAACCGTATATAAACCGTCTGGCCAGCGCGGTATACTAGATTTAAACAAATTCATTTTAAAAAAAATATTTACAATCATTATATTAGTCCAATATCCAAATACACTATAAACATGATTTATAGTGACTCTTGCATCTAACGAAAACCAATTACGTCAGTAGTCACTATCACCATGTTTATATTTGATCAACAATTTTTTATTTATGATTGTCATGTTCCTAATTTTAAAAATAATTTAATTATTTTTACCTTAAATTTGTCTTTCTCTGTCGGTGCTGTTGCATATGGTATGTTACGAAATGTCCACAGCTCATTACTGGAGTCCCAGTAGCCCCGCACCGGTCCCTGTTTGATCTTAATCTCCTTCCATTCTGCCTCATTTAATTCACTGCTCACTGAAGAGGCGCATAACAAAAATATCGACGTCCACAACCGCATTGCTCTGGCCAAGCACTAGCTTACAATAATGTATAAAGATAAGGCTCTTATTTATATATTGTTTGCCTCGACAGAACCGGATAGCATCGGCGTACGTAAATATTTATTTAAGCCAGATGCTGCCTATAATTCCACTCTTGAGGAAACGAATGAATGACGAATGGCAACCATAACGATTAAACAACTGAAAATGTTTTTAATTGAGAAATGCTTTTACTCGGTGGAAGAATACATGGAAGCAGAACACAAATAAAAGTAAAAAAAAATATATATAATATATATAACAATAACAAATAATGCATGTAAACACATCGAGAGATACTATACCTAAACAGACACACTTTACAATGATAGACACCTAAAAAAAAATAAAGATGTGAATGTGGAAATTCAGTAACGACTTTTCATTTTTCCACGATATTAAAAATTGTTTAATTACTTCATTTTAAAATTTTTAGTTATACTCGTAGTAATAAATTCCTATCTTTTACGAAATTTTTAATTTTCATGTAACAATTGTGTGAAAATATATATATACGAGTATAACAGATTCACAACGCCTGGAAAAGCCATCCTGCTGTGACTAACTATTTTTACAATATCACATGTACCAGTTAGCCATAAATATTTTGATTTTGATTTAATAATAACAACAACGACAACAGAATAAACAACCAGAAAGACTTTCGGGGTGGCCAGGCGCGTTAGCTCTGTTATCTTAAAGGGCCCAGTCTTATCCCATGTTCTACAGGAGTGACATGAGCCGCCGCCTCAGAGCACCATCTCGGTCCTCCTACAGGACGGTACGCTCCTATAAATAGTTTGTCACAAGCCACCTCGATGCAGCCAAATGGCAGACTATTGAATTCATTTGCAATGTCCAATAACACCGCCAATAGCACGCCACCATAGCTCACCGCCTCTTCAGTCACGGCCCTCAGGTGCTGCACACCATCGGCTGTTAAACACCCCGCTCGAAAGCTAAATTGGTTATCCGACAGATCTGGGCCAACCTGGCAGAGGCGCCGGACGACGTGGGCAGAAAGCACCCTCTCAAATAATTTACCCGCTTCGCCTTACAATACGATGGCCCTATAGGTTTCGGCCAAATTGACAAGCCAAATAAAAAAATATATATTTCAGACATTTGACACAACGCTATCTAGTCCCA
Organism: Hypercompe scribonia; assembly: GCA_949316085.1. Taxonomy (NCBI): domain Eukaryota; kingdom Metazoa; phylum Arthropoda; class Insecta; order Lepidoptera; family Erebidae; genus Hypercompe; species Hypercompe scribonia. The sequence continues at coordinate 9,494,955 of OX438969.1, read as the reverse complement.
ATCTAAGTACAGCTTGTAATATGGGTACTAGACAGCTGATATAAATACATAAATACCTTTTTTTGTAAATACATATGTATATATTGTACATAGAGAACAAATATTTACAGATCATGCAAACTAAAGTTCGACCCTAGAATCCAACCCGTAGCCTCAAGCAGCCACGTAACAGACGCATACGCTACCACTGCGCCACCGAGGCAGTTCGGGAGCGGTGTTCTTACTGTAAATTACACCACACCGCGTGACTCTTACTCAACCTCAACGTCTCAACCTCTTCCAGGACAGACTAATTCTTTACCCGTGCGACGAAGCCAGGGGTAGTGAACGAAAGATTCACTATCGATCCCTCTGTTGTAGCATGCATGTGTCGGTAGAGACTTCGTTCAACAAGCAAACACCCAGCGAGGTCCACGTTCCCACTGGGAAAACCTCACGCAATGGACTCTGCGTTGAATTCCCTTAGCACATGGACGTGCCCAGACTTTAGTCACCGCAACGAGGTCTCCAAGCTGTTGAGGTAAACCTCGAAGTCAATCAAATTTCGGTTGCGGGAGGAGTATACATTATATACGATGAACCCCTCTCAATTCAACAGCAACATATCCAGTAGCCTTGTCTGATAGCGATGAGGGTGGGAAACTGTCCCGGTCAGCTAACCAGTTTGGACGGTGAGGATCGTAATATAGCTCTGCAGCCACGGACACACAGATCGACTACTGGGCCAGCCATCGTAAGCAGCCTGGGTCGACTGGTTAGTCTTCGACGCTTATTAAAAAATCATAGGAAGATCTGCAGCCCCCCTGCTCAATCTGGTGTTTGTGGGGGCTATTACTCGCCGCATACACTGGGACAGTTATCGGTGACAGACCACTCTGCTGCCTTGTGTCCCGGTCGACTAAAGCGGACCGATGACTCTCAGGACTTTGCCAGACACTAATGGACTGACCTATACAGTGCCAAGCCCTCCTACACCGGGACGGTTGGTGCCAACCCGGTTGCTATCCGCGCTGCATCTCGTCTTCTCCTCAATTACAGCACGGACATCCTCAGCCGTCACTAAGTCATTCAGGCCTGAAATACAGAATGCCACGCACTTGGTAGGCCTAGCGATCTTCACACCATCCATGTCTGCGAATATACCCACAGCTGTTTAGCAAACGTTTCCACTGTATTTGCATTTTCAGCCCCAGTGTAACATAACAGCTGTAATATATCTATATGTATAAAAACAATTCCCTGTTTCTCTTGGTCACTGCATTACGCGTAAATGATTGAACCAATTTCGCTAAATCATTTTATTGGATATACTTTTTATTGAGGAAACCTACATTTATTAATGTTACACTACGACTACGTGAACCGAGTGCCAATTGTTAATGTTGCGAAAACGGAAAAAAAATATTATTTTGAGAGACAATATAAGTCGCGTGGGTCATCTAGTTATAGACATTATGCCTACATATAGAACAAATGATCTTTATTATCAACAGCCTTTTACAGTTCACTGCTGGACATAGGCCTCTCGTGTTCAACAGTGTTCAGCAACATTTGTTTTGGTTGGGAACTGAAACCATAATCTCTGGTCAGTCAAAACGAATGAAAGCAAAAACATATCGTTTCGTATTTAGCTACTAAACTGACAATCAGGACCCTAAGGATTGCAAGTCACGTAGACTTATATTTAATATAAAATTGCAACTCAGGCAGACTTGTATATATTTATCTTTCAACCTCCGGTCGGTTATTACATTAGGTAACTTTTGTTATTGTTAAATATTTACATATCACGGAATTGGATTATGAATTCATAATGTTACCTGTTTACCACGAGGTTTTTACAAACATTTACAAAATGGACACAAAGAACACCCAGACCCAGAACAACTTGAGGGTCACAGAAATTGTTATCCCATGTGAAGTTTGAAACTACAACACTAAACGCAATAGAAAGAAGTGAGGTGAACGCTTAAGCCACTATGCCATCCGTGCAGTCAAGTACCAACTATTTTTATTTTTTGATAGGGCCAATTCCAAGACACAGAGAGAGACATATTTAATGACATCTTATACTATCTACGTCTTATATATTTAATTTAATCAAAACGGATAAGGTTACAAACATCTTTTGTTTTTACTAAATGGCGTACATGTCCATGTGGTAATAGATTTTTAAAGGAATAGCTGGAGCAAGATAACATTCAGTAACAACAAGCTGCAATCATACTTCAGCAATAATTCGTCTAACTGCCACTGATTAGTAGAACTTTGTTTTTTAAGGAACGTGTTATTTTTTCGTTAATCCCGTGGGTGTCGTAAAAGCCGATAAAAGGAGCAAATTATGTGTTGTAGTTGGCCAAACTTTCCTTTCAAAAGAGAGGTCTAAGTCCAGCAGTGGACTGTGGAAGGCTGTTAACAATGATGAGATAGCATTGTGCTCATTTAAAATTTAACAAAATAACACCGTGATTTTACGCATATTTAATTAATTGACTTTTAGTTCTATCATTATCGACAGCCTTTTACAGTCCACTGCTGGACATAGGTCTCTCCTTAGATAAATAAATAATCGTGTTTAGCAACATTTGTTCTGACAAGGAGGCTTAGCAAGGAGGTTTAAATATAACATATGCCCAGGTTTAGTTATATAACATTACCTAAATACTTTATGCGTTACTGAGTTGTCACCTACGATTCATTTCCTTTGCTAAGTTCCTTGCTGAACGTCCATGAGGTCATATTGTAAAATACGAATAAATGTTGAAGCTTTTAGAAGTGCACGTATGACGTATTACAGAATATGTACAGCACATTGACATTACGATAATAGTTTAATATTTAAATAAAATCAGATAAATCACAAAACTTTTCATCATAGATACTTGACAATGTGCTCCTAGCTGGTTTCGGCTACGGCGACCAGTCTTCAGTCTCATCACAGACCAGCCAACTACGCAGGAAATGTTGTGTGTGTGTGTACGCAAACATAGGTGCGCTCTCTGTTCTCACACTCTCATAATCCCATGAAACAGGTGTCCGACACGATCGGGGCGTGATCAGGTGCACTCTTCGCCAAATCAGCAGATTGTAGATGTAGGTAGACAATATGATCACTATCTACTGTTAAACTGCCTCGTTAGTATAGTAGTTAGCGTATGTGACTATGGACCAAGAGATCTCGAATTCATTGTACGGTTCGGGCCAAAAAATTTTATAGAGTTTTTCTGATAATATAAATGCTTAATAACAGCCTGAAGTTTTGAAGTTGAGATCTTAATCCCCATGCCTTAGAGGTCACGTAAAGCCATCGGCCCTGTGCCTGATTTCTCCTTGATCGTGTCGGATAGCCGTCCCATCGAATTGTGTGAGTGAGGGAACAGAAAGTGTATTTGTGTTTGTACACAAATGTGTGCACTATAATATCTTCTGTGTAGTTGGCTAGTCTACGTTGAGGCTTGTTGCCGTGGCCGAAATCGGCTATGGGTACATTTATTAAAATCCTAAACACTGTAAACGTAGTCACGGGCCTTAGCTAGTCGTAATGAATTAGGCTTAACACGGAATGACGACAATAATACTTACTAACGTTATCACAATTGACTTTATCACTGTTTTTTCCTACTGACATTAGACAGTATTCAGCCACAGCTATGGTGCGGTGGATGTGCTTATTGTTTTTTTGTGTCGCAGTTGGCGCGACAGGACACGGTAATGATGAATGGCTGGAAGTGAAAATTGAACAAGGTCCTGTACGAGGACATCTCGATTCAAGTGGAGAACTATGGACTTTCCTTAATATACCTTATGCCACGGCTCCGACGGGCAAACACAAGTTTAAGGTACATGAAAAAGATTACATTCAATATTAAGTCTTAAAAAATAGTGTTGACAGCCATGTTAACTTGGCGTGGTGTGTTGTTTTTCTTTTTGTAAAGATTAAACTAGACATTTGAAGTTTATAAGAAAATGGTAAAACCTAAATTTACAAACACATAGACTTAAAATAAGTTAATACAGTGATTCTTCTACTTCTACTAACATTAAAAATGTGAAAGCAAGTCTGTATGTCTGTTACGCTTTCCCTTCACTATTTAAAATTTGACGTGAAGATACTTTGATTCCTGTAAAGTATGTAAGATACTTTTCACCTCATCCCTTGCCTCTACATTGAAGTGATACCTATATTATATTCGCTACATGTATGTACATTAGTGATTTGCACTCAAATATTGATCCTAAGCTATTATCATATATTATTTTTGTATATTTTTTCACAATGTTTTATATATTTGTTATATGCATTACAAATTAAGAAGATTACACGAAGTAAGGAAGATTTTTGATAACAATACAGTCAAACTGAAAACATCCTTTTTTTTGAAGTCGGTTAAAATTACCACGAAAGTCAAACCTATTTCAAAAACAAAATATTATAAACCATAAGATAGGAACGACATCACAGGTAATACAAAAAAAAAGATAATGAAGTTACTGTAGCGATGAAAAATGATATCCACTCGAAATGGATCTTAAAACTAGCAAAAATATTTTTATACCACGTGAACAATTTTCACCTAAATTTAAGGCTTACCTAAACTTCATTAACCCGTTATTTCAAATCAACAAACAATCGCCGTCCACTGCTGAACGAAAGTCTCCCTCAAGGAGCACTAACTATTCCGGTCTTAGGCAATTCGCATCCATCAGCTGCCAGCCACGTGGCCACTACGTTTGCCCAATCGTGGTCTCCACTCTAATACACTTCGGCTCTAACGACCATCGGTTCATCTGGCAACATGACTGGTCCACTTCCATTTCCATATTAGCTCATTATTTAAAGTTTAATAATTTCAAGATGTAAATTGAGCAGTTTGGGTGTAGCTAGTCAAATATGAACACTTGTTGTTCACCAAAAAAGACACTTTATTTAAGAATACAAGGTTTTAGCAGGACAGTATGTCACTGGCAAGATGGTACTAACAGAATGAACAGAATGACCGGAATGAATCATCTAATTCTTAAACTTAGCTTATATACTGGATTACAGTGTGTGTGTGTGCTGTCCGTGTGATGGGACCCACGGGTAGCTTCTTGGTACATGGTAATTAATTTAATGTGTTTGGTCTACATTAGTTTTATGATGATTATACTAAATCGGTGTAGGTGTCAAATTGCTAATCGACAGCGTTGGTGGCGTGATGCGCCCTTAGTGTACTAACACAGTTCTGAGTATGGGGTCGGAATGCATAACTCCTCCCTCCGTAAGTTCAAAATCATCATCCGATTTATGAGGCGGTTGATTTTGTCCTTTGCATAACAATACATTTTTATATTTATACAGAATTACAAATAGTACAAGGGTAAGTATTAAGTAAATGATTAGAGTCCATAAACTAACACTATGCACTTTCACAAAATGACTTTCAGTATCTAGCACTTCACTTTTCCTGCTTAAAACGTGTGATAAGAACTGTAGATTTTCCAAGTCGATGTTATCTAAGTTGATTGGTTTCTTCAAGATATCCAGTGGAGTGACAATTTTAGGCCAATGTATATTAGGTGTGCTTGTATATATGATTTCGCCTGCCTGTACACGACGCTTGCGTAGAGTAAGTCTTGCGATCTTGATTTCACATTTATTATTTATGGTTACTATGTATGTACCCATAATATCATGTTGGCTCATGTCGTTCTCGCAGATCTCGGTGAGAATAGTTTGACGACCCGTAAATAGTATCCAAGAGTCTGGCTGTATGGATTTCAACTTAATGTCTTCTGCTTCGACTGATAACGGGGAACATGATGTTATCCTAGTTGAAAACTTCATTAAGTATTTGATGCACTGACTTTCGTCTTCAAACGAGATGTGGTTTTCATAGCACAAGAATTTTCCTTCGTCGACTTCTTTGCACGGCTGAGAAAGTGGTAAAGTTTTCGACCCTTTTGTAAGGATATAGGGATGTTTCGGGATAATTAGGAATGTACGGTTTGGACCAGAGTTGTACATTGGGAAAGGGTGTAGTCTATAATATCCAAACATATCTAATTGGACTATTGGAACTGACATGATAAATGTTATCTGTATGCCCTTTACATAGGCTTTCATATTTATGCAATTTTCTATATTAATCAAGTTGTCCTTAGTGACAGGAAAAACTAATCTGTCGGTTTCCTCGATTTCTTTAAGGATGTTAAACAGTTCATCTGAGTCCAATATAGATTGGTGTAATACATTTAGTCTACTAAATGCTACAGCAGTTTCCACTTCATCCAATCGTGTTAATATTATTTGAAAATTATGAATTATTAAATTAAACGTCTGCAAGACAAGATCCTTGCTTCTTTGATACTGGGTCTTATTTAAAATTTCTTCTATTTCCCTGATAGTTTTATCTAGTACAATAAAGTTATTTCTTGTGGAATTCGTTAAGTTAACAAAAGTATCAACTATTTCGGAAATTAAAGTAATCTTATTGACAATTGCGCTTTGTTTTGATTCTATTTTGTTAATCAAATTGTCATATCTCAAGGCATCTTCATTATCTAGGTTGCCTGTGATTGCTTTTATTATAGATCCAAGGGGATCAATGATACCTCTCTTTATTCTAACGTTAGGAACTAATTGATTATATCTTTCTATAGTTAAATTCATTAAATATTGGGTTTGTAGTTCAGCGTCTACTATATTATCGTCTAAAATGTATATGTTTAATTATCTTTTATATAGCTAATGATTTGATTATATTTTTCTATATTATAGTTTAAACTATTACTAACTAATTCTAGATCTAATACTTTATATATGTGCCAATTATAGAGGCTTACAAATGCTTGACCTTCTTTTACGGGAAGAACCCCTGGATTTTCTTCAATCTTTTGAAGTTGAAGGGCGCGGGTTGTTTGCGTCGCTATCATCAGGACGAACCTGTGAAGGACGTTTAACATCTTTAACGGGTACTTTAGTATTTCTATTTTGTGTTTGCACTTTTACTGTGTTTCTGTTTACGTCATCTGTGACTACTGCCTTTTGGTATCGCGGTTTATCTTTACTACGGCGGGTATTAACGCCTTTGATAAATACTTTATCACCCGGTTTAATATTGAAGTTGGTTTCTCCACCATGTTTTTGTTTAGTTTTAACCTTAGATTGTAATATTTTATCTGTTAGATAATTATACAAATATTTTGTGCGTTTAACGTGTTCTCTCACTAGTTGTTGGGTGTAATTTCTATCGAAGTCTACATCGAATATATTCGAGGAGTCGGTATGACCAAATATAACTTCGAAAGGTGTAAGACCGGTTGTTGAATGTATCGACTGATTATAAGACATAATAGGGTATGTCATTACTGAAACAGGGTCAGTAATTTTTCTTTCGTATTTAGCAAGTCGGTAAATTTCTAGAATTGTGGAATGGAATCTTTCCACTAATCCCATAGAGTTAGGATTATGTGGTGTCCCTATATGTAAATTTATTTTATAAAAGGTTAACATTTCTTTTAATAAGCTATTATTAAATTCAGAACCTGGGTCTGTGCTGATTTTTGTAGGTACTCCGTACAATGAAAAATACTTTAGCAATGCTCTAATTATTTCTGGGGTAGATCTATTACTAATTTCAAATGCTTGTCCCAATTTGCTAAAAGCATCAATAATTGTTAAAAAATAGTTTCCTTCGATTGAGAAGGTATCCATAAATAATTCTTGAAAAGGTTTTGTTTGCGTTTGCGTTAACTGTAATTCTGGTTTTAAGGGTTTTCTATCGTATTTCATACGTTTACAAGTTTCGCAAGAATTTATAATGCTAGCTACTGTTTGTTCTAAATTATTCCAGAAATATGTACGTTTTAAATGTGCCACGGTTTCCTTGATGCCACGATGGCATGTTTTCCCTACATGATACTTTAGAACTATGTCTCGTTGTTCAGTTTCATCCTCCACGTATACTACTCTTTCTGTACATTCATATATTTGAATGGAATCCTTTTTAAATATTTCTATGATTACGTTTATAAATAATTTACGATGGCGTTCATCTTCGAAATAAATGAAATATTTTATTTTAGGGCGAATATATTCTTTAAGGAAATTCTTTAATAGTTAATTAGTGTTGTATTATTTATAGGCATGTGTACTTCAAGTACTTTTTGTTTATCTCTCGAAAGATTCTTAACCGTAGTTTCGTTTCTATTCCAAGTATACACTAATATTTGATTTGGCTTGGTATCAATTGCTTCGTGCAATATAGGAATACCTGAGGAATCCGTATTCTCCTCTGAATGTACCGTTCCTATCGATGAGTTTGGCTTTTCCGATGCGGTAAGCGTTACGCTACTAACGGAAGGTATAGAATAATTAGATTTATAGTTAGGCGGACTTAAACTATTTTCATCATCTGAAGAAATAAGAATTGGATCATTTTGTTCTCCAGTGTTTACTATCATTGATATATCATCATCCAATGCATTTAACTTTATACGCGACAGTGCATCGGCATTATTATTCTTTTTACCTGGTTTATACTCTATCTCATAATCGTATTCAGCTAATCTAAGTCTCCATCTTGTTAATCTACTACCTGGTTCCTTAAAAGATTGAATCCATGCAAGAGGTTTATGATCGCTCAATATTTTAAATTTAATCCCATATAGATATGGTCTAAAATGTTTACATGCCCAAACTATGGCTAAAAGTTCCTTTTCTATTGTACTATAACGAGTTTCGGCGTCATTTAAAGTTCTACTCGCGTAAGCAATAGGTTTATCACTACCTATAGGGCCTTGCGATAGTACTGCACCGATCGCAAAGTTTGATGCGTCAGTGGTTAGAAGGAATGGTTTACTAAAGTCTGGAAACTGTAATAATGGGGCATTAGTTAATAGTTCTTTACATTTTTCGAATGAATTTATGTATTCGTCAGTTAGATTAACTTTATTCTTTTTCTTTAAACAATTCGTAATGGTTGAGTTATTTTAGAGAAATCTTTAATAAACTTACGATAATAACCTACTAGTCCTAAGAAACTTTTTATTTCCGTAGGGGTTTTCGGTAATGGGAAATCTAATACTGCCTTTATTTTATCATTATTTGGCTTTAATCCGTCTTTGGATATTGTATGGCCTAAGTATAGGACTTCTTTTCTTAAAAATTCGCATTTGTCTAACGTAACTTTTAAATTAGTTTCTCTTAATCTATCAAATATCTTTCTAAGTTTATTAATGTGGTCTTGTAAACTAGTTGAATATACTATTATATCATCTAAGTACACGAGGCAATGTATTCCTTGCAATCCTCTGAGTACGTTGTCCATAGCCCTTTGAAATGTAGCAGGGGCTGTTTTTAACCCAAAGGGCATTCGAGTAAACTCGTAATGACCTGATTGAGTAGTAAACGCGGTTTTAGGTTGATCGGCTTTATCCACTTCTAACTGATGGTAACCACTAGCTAAATCTATCGTAGAAAAATAGGAAGCATTCCCTAATCTATCAAATAAATCAGAAATATTTGGTAATGGGTACTTATCGTCTATCGTTATTTCGTTAAGCCTTCTGTAGTCAATGACCATACGAAACTTTCGTTCGCCGGAGGCATCAATTTTTTTTGGTACAAGATGTACAGGGGCGCTCCATGGGGAGTGAGACTCTGTAATAACATTGTTTTCTAATAATTTATTTACTTGTTTCTGAATTTCCTCGTTTTGAGCTATAGGATGTCTATATGGACGGATATATATAGGATCTTCATTCTTAGTCCTAATCTTATGTTTAACTTGATTTGTAAAAGAAAGAGGGATCTCCTCACAGTGAAATATATCTTTATATTCCTCACATAGATTTGTTATGTAGGATTTTTCTTCATTATTTAAATGATCTAACCTTAACTTAGATAGATTACTTTGTAATATTTCTTCTATATTTAAATCTAAACTATCAGTATTATTAGTGTAATTAATATAACAAGATTCGTTTTTTAATTTAATAGCATCCATAGGCCTATCAAACGTGATGGTTATATATTTTTGTGTTGTGTTTTGTATGACTGTTTGAGCAAACGAGTCTACACAATTTACAAAAGCGTCAGGCATGCGTACGCCTGGATAGAATTCGATTTTATTTAAAATAGCACTACCGTTTTTTAAAATTGTTGGGATTTTTACTCTTGATTCTGAACGTGGTGGTATTTTTATTTGATAAAATGGAGTATACCATATAGGAATGTCTACATATTTAGTTTTTAACACTTGACTCTTCATGTCAACACTAGCTTCTAACTCTTTCAATAGATCAGTACCTATAAGACCATCATATACTGAGTCTACGTCGTAAATAAAAAAGGTATGTTGAATATTAGTATTAAAAGTTTTAGTTAACGGTATGTGTATCGCTTCGTTATGCTTGCTACGACCATGAGTACTAATTACTTCGAATAGTTTACTTATTTTATATTTAGAGAAAAACTGATTTGCCTTCGCGGGGCTTATAAACGAACGAGTGCTACCTGTATCAATAAGAAATATAGAGTCTATCTCTGGTAGCTTAATATGAGGTAGTCTTAAGGAATTATTATAATTTAAATTAATTATTTCGGTGGATTTTCCTCGGAGGCTTCTATGTGAAAATTTGGGGAAACATTATGATGATCTAGTTCATCTTGTTCTAGCATATATAAATCATTTTGATCGTGGATCATATTATTTCTTACGGTTCTCATTGAGACATCTGCATCGTGTTTAGGTGGCGGTCGATTAATGCCAAATTTAAACTGCTGATTCGGGTTTGGTCGGAAAAATCCTGACTGTTTATAGTTGTTCAACGCTCTCGGAAACTGAGGTTGACTACTACCTATCTGCCTATTATTGAAAGTATTAAAATTAGGTCTATAGCCTTGAGGCTGTGGTGTAGTGAACCTATTATTATTCGGTACAAAGTTCGGCCTAAACTGTGGCGTTATTTGCGGTTTACTTTGTGGTATGTTAAATTTAAATGGTATTGAAGGGACGTTAGGTTTAAAATTATTATTAATACCTCCTTGTGAATTGGGAGTTATTTGTTTAGGTTTATAATTCTTTAAATTGTATCGTGTTTGGCAGTTTACTTCCTCAGTTACGACGCTCAAAGCTGCTTCTAAATTAGTGCATTTATTTAGCCTTACAAAACGCAGTAATTCTTCGGGTAAATTGTATAGGAAAACATTTAACGCGGTATTATTATAGATTATATATTTAGCTGCTTTGATACCCTCGTCGGTTAAAAGGTTTACCTTGGAAATTAAGGAACTTCTTGTATTCTGTATCCTATGACATAAGTCAATGTAAGATTCGCCGTTTTTTATTTTAATATTTTCTAATTCTATGGCTATGCAAGCCTCGGATCTAGGATCACCGAAATGTTGGACGAACAACTCTTTCAATTGTTCCCAGCTTGTGACGTTTTCTCTTTCGCTGACTAAAATTGCGGCTTTACCTATTAATCTACTCCTAACGCAATGGTATAGATACGTTAGTTGAGCGGGATTATTATCCCCCCTAAAACTATTTATAACATATTCACATTTATTAAAAAATAAATTAAGTAATTTTTCATCTCCGTCGAATCGCGGGATGATATTTTGGATCTCTTTAGGAATCAACTGGATCTGATTCATAATGAATTATTTAACAATTACACAATAATTAAAATTTAGGGCAAATAAATAACTAATACGTAACTAGCTATGTTTGTCTAGAATACGCGGCTTAATATTATCTTGTAATTCGGCGATTTTGACCAACTTTACAAGAACGTTTATTTGACGAGATTTAGTCCAATTAAACGTAAATAATTATGGGTGGTAAGACATAGAAAGGAGTAGGGTAAGGGTTTACTCACATTACGCTGCTCCATGCTGATTCTGTCTTCTTGTCGAGTGCTCGTTGACTAATTTATTTGGTAGGTTCTTGCGGATATGTCGTCTAGGCGTTAAGTACTAAGTTACGACCGATTTTTGTGTACGAAAACGAAGACTTTTCGCGACTTTAAATATCCGACCCGGCTGCGCCAGTCAAATATGAACACTTGTTGTTCACCAAAAAAGATACTTTATTTAAGAATACAAGGTTTTAGCAGGACAGTATGTTACTGGCAAGATGGTACTAACAGAATGAACAGAATGACCAGAATGAATCATCTAATTCTTAAACTTAGCTTATATACTGGATTACAGTGTGTGTGTGTGCTGTCCGTGTGATGGGACCCACGGGTAGCTTCTTGGTACATGGTAATTAATTTAATGTGTTTGGTCTACATTAGTTTTATGATGATTATACTAAATCGGTGTAGGTGTCAAATTGCTAATCGACAGCGTTGGTGGCGTGATGCGCCCTTAGTGTACTAACACAGTTCTGAGTATGGGGTCGGAATGCATAACTAGCTACACCTATCTGGAACATAATATTTATGTTATGTTATAAGAAAAAAAAACATTTGAAATATTACGAATAATGTTTCGAAAATTCTTAAAGTTTTGTTATATGTAACATTATCTCTTTGCAGGCACCACTTCCTCCGCCTACATGGACTGAAACATACGATGCAGTTGACAGAAACATCGTATGTCCTCAATTGAAATATCATCATTATGATGTGGTTGGAAAATTAACAGTGCAAGAAGATTGTCTTATCGCAAATATATATGTACCTGACACTAGGAAAAAAAACCTTTCCGTCTACGTACATGTTCACGGGGGTGCATTTCAACTAGGTTATGGTGAAATGTTAAAAGCAAAACATTTCATGAAATATAAAGATTTCGTCGTAGTTACATTTAACTATCGTCTGGCCATTCACGGTTTTCTTTGCCTTGGTACCGAAGATATTCCAGGTAATGCTGGTATGAAGGATCAAGTAGCACTGCTCAAGTGGATACAACAAAATATCTCTGCTTTTGGAGGTAATCCTAACGATGTCACTATCGAAGGAACCAGTGCAGGATCGATGTCAGTCGACCTCCTAGCGATCTCTAAATCTGCTGAAGGCTTGTTCCATAAAGTTATACCAGAAAGTGGGTCAAATTTATCAACATTTTCATCGCAGACTAATCCTTTACAAAATGCCAAGGATCATGCCAAAACTTTGAATTTTACTAATGTAGATGATATTTATCAACTGGAAGAATTTTATAAATCATTGCCATATGACACTTTGTTAAGCCAAGGCTTTGATTTTGATAATCCTTATTTCTTTACACCTTGTGTAGAGCGGGACACGGGTGATGGTGCGTTTTTAACAGAATCTCCCTTTAGTATCCTAAAAAGCGGTAATTACAAAAAAGTACCTATTCTTTACGGTTTCAGTAATTTGGAAGGTTTATTTCGTATTCAGCATTTCGAAACATCTAAAATTAAGATGAATCAGAAATTTTCCTATTTTCTGCCGTCAGACTTAAAGTTTGAAACTGAAGAGGAAAAAGAAAGAGTTGCTAAAGAGGTCAAAGAATTTTACTTTGGTGACAAACCTGTAGACAAAGACACCGTACTGGGCTATGTTGATTTTTTCTCAGATATTGTTTTTGCCTACTCCAGTCTTTGGGCGGTAAAGTTATATGTCGAGAGCGGTCATGATCAAATTTATTTATACGAATATTCATTTACTGATGATGATACTGCTCCCGTAGTATATACAAATGTCCGTGGTGCTACTCATTGCGCTCAATCAAGTGCTATATTCGATGGTAAAAACATGATGGTTCCACACGAAAATGATCTAACAGAAGAATATGCAAAAATGAAGAAGTTAATGCGAGAAATGTGGCATAACTTTGTCAAAACAGGGTGAGTTATACTAACTTAAATATAGACACGAAATCATTCGTTTTATAAAACAGGGAATAACGACATCAACTATTTTTTCGAATTATTTGTAAAAAATGTATGGAAACACTAATAACAACTTAATGATTATAGAGATTATTGTATGATACAAACATATAAAAAAGTGTGAAAATAAAAAGAGACGAACAATGATGTGTGATCGACGGGAGAAAATAGATGGATAATAGATTAATTACTAATAAATCTTCTTGGCTTTCATTTTCAGTAAACCCGTACCAGAGGGATCATCCTTAACTTCATGGCCACCAGTAGGAGCCGATACATCGCCTTACATGTCTCTGGGACGAGTTATTGAACTCCGCAATAGTCCTATGACAGAAAACAGGAGACGCTTCTGGGACAACATCTACCAGAAATACTATCAGGAACCCATATCCCCACCAAAGCCATATTCAAAACCATACACGGAGCTATAATTACACTAGAAAACATAAAATTTGATTTATTAAAAATAAATTCAGAACTGAAACACATAATGCGTACTAAAAAGTTATTGTATAATTTATCCGTATTAAAATTAGACTTTCTTAACAAAAAGTTATATCTGCATATTCACATAGAGTGTAAATGAATTAAGTTTATTACTCCTACACGTCTAATTCGTTCAGGGTATCTTGTTAAACTAAACCTAATCAGTCCTAAACCTATCCAAAGTAACAAAAAACCTGACATATTAAGTAAAACCAATAAATACAGCAGTAACGACCAGTTTCATCATTTGTTAATAAACCCCGGATAGACTAATGTAAACTTATTTGTCAGGTGACTACAGACCCTTTGTTCCTCTATAGGACAACTCGTGCTGGCCTTGGCAGACACCGTTTTAGAATAGTAGACATTCGCTGTACAAATCGGTTGAAGTCTGGAACTCATTATCAGCGCACATGTTTCCCTCCCACTACGATCCCGGGTCGCCATACTGCATTGTCTTCATTTGCAGTGAGTAAGGCGACAACCACTCTTGGATTCTATTCATGCTTTCCATTAGGCAGAGTAGAGTCACTTTCATAGGCTTGTATAAAAAAAAAATATTTCGGTTTCATAAGTCTTGGATGGAGACATTTATGACAGAGATATATATATCGGCAAGCTTATCCATCAATGTTACACGTCATGTTACACGTCAGATAACTATATAGAGCTTTATCAGAAACTAGTGCAACTGGCCGCAAACGGAATTTTGAGATTCAATCATTTTTTACACTTTCAACAGCAGAACTTGTTAATCAAAGTGCAAAGTATAACATTTAAACTATGCGGGCAAAGTCAATTCTAATTGTCTTATATAATTTCTAATGCCTGAATTGTATTTACAACTTTAAGCAATTATATTGAACAATAGTGAACAGGTTTCTTTTGGATGGGCGTGTACCACTTTCGTCTTCATCTATACTTTCCATCAGGGGAGATGGAGGACAAACGCCTATTCCATTACAAATGTATAAAAAAAAATATACATAGTCAGACTTAATGCCTTGGGCATTCTCTACCAGCCTACCTTTTGAGTGATATATAAATTTTGTGAGTTAAATGTACTGAGTTTACAGGTATTATATTATTATGAAAAAAATCAGAATTATATGTAATTAAGTATATGTAATCATATTTTGTTAGACATATTAATAATGTTCAACTACATATAACGTAATCAACAATTGAAGATACAGTTGTAATAGTTACTAGATGTAGTTCGACTTATGTTCGCTAGATGTAGTGAAAGTAAAGATAACAAAGAGAATTTTTATTCTATCTCATCTTCCATATCATATCATCCAGGCTGCAATAACAGACAAACATAGATTTACCTAATTTGACAATTATCGATATAAGTAATATATAATAATAAAAATACATAAATAGGACACAAACAAATAAGATACTACGTAACGATTAGGTGACGGAAAAGCAGGTGCAATTACAACACAAGCTTTTAGTTGAGCTGAAGAACTTTATAAGAATATTTAACTTGTGATTCTTGTAAGCTTTTGCTGTGTGGGGACTGTCATGGACTCTCGCCCACTGAAGTCCGTGTAATCGAACTGAAAACTGTCGCTCGTATCATGACCTTCCTCTGTGGAGACTGCAAGTCAGCTATGTGTCAGCTTCCAACGATAATGAAGAGGCTTAATGATCTCACCGAAGAGGTTAAACAGCTACGATTGCGTCAAAATATGATTGCAACTGAATCAGCAATACAGGAAATGACAGAGAGGGCGAACAGGGCGAACAATATCATACTTTACGGTGTCCCAGAATCAGACAGCGATATGACTGATTCAAGGAAGGAACACGATAAAAAGGAATGTGTAGCTATCATACAAAGTGTCACCAACAAAGTTAATTGCAGCAACATAAAGTTATTCCGGCTTGGTGCTCGTAAAGCTGAAGCAAATGTGAAGCCGCGCCCAATAAAAGCAATCTTGGTTACTAAAACTGAGGCAAGGGAAGTACTTCGCAACAAAAATAAGCTCCGCAAACCCATATCTATTGCATCGGACCTTACTCCTATGTAAAGAGAATATTTGAAATATTTACGAGATGAACTGAAAAAACGTATTGATGAGGGCGAGACCGATTTAACCATAAAATATGTCCAAGGATGCCCAAAAATAATAAAAACTAGAATCTTAAAAAACTGAATATGATTAAAAATAAAAAACAGCCGCACAATGTCAATAAAATAAATACAGATGCCGCAGATGAAAATGTTTCTTCAATGCTTCACACAATTGCTATACTTTATACAAATATTCAATCAATAACGTCTAAACTGGACCTATTAATTGCGAGAGTGAATTGCTCGAAGCCAACCTTCATCGTAGTCACGGAAACCTGGCTAAAGCCAAATATACCAAACTCAGTAATAAAAATACCAGGATACAATGTGTACAGAGATGATCGAATGGCCAGACGTAGTGGTGGAGTGGCTATTTACGTATACGCTAACAAAACAAATATCATGACAAAATTAAATACCACCTACAATAAAAAATATGAAGCATCAGAATGTTTGTGGTTGGACGTTATGATTGAAGATAAAAAGTTCTTGTTGTGTGGCCTATACAGAGGACACGATTCTACGTTGGACCAAGACATTATTTTATTAGAACAACTTAGTCGTGTATCTGAAACTGTGGTTATAATGGGAGATTTTAACTATGGTGGAGTCAAGTGGCCCTTGGAAGACAGTGGATATGTCACGCCTAAAGAAAGTAACTTTATGGAATGGTACAAAAATGGGAATCTTCAACAAATAGTAGACAAGTATACCAGATTTCGCCAGGGAAATCAACCATCGTTTCTAGATCTGGTCTTAACAAATGACGACACACTACTGTCAAATATGGATCACCAAGCCCCCATCGGCAAAAGTGACCATACATGCTTGATTGCTACTGTGCAGTTGCTGGTACAGGAAAAGAGGACGAAATACAAGCTAAATTATTATAAAGCTAATTATGAAAAAATTAATGAAACTATACACAACACAATTCATGGAAATATAAAAAACATAACTTGTGTAAAGGATCAGTATGAGATCTTTCATAACACTCTCAAAGAAGCTATAAAACTGTACGTCCCACGAGCAAAACCCATGCTGCACACTGCAAACAAACCATGGATATCGAAAGGAACAAACAAAATTATAACTGATAAACTGAAGCTATGGAATAGATATGTACTTACAGGATTAGAGGAGCATCACAGAGAGTACAGAAAACTAAATAATAAATTAATTAATCAAAGCAGATCAGCTCGCACCACGTTTGAAATGAACAGTCTCAACAGTGGCCCCAAAAAGTTTCACTCCTACATCAGACAACAAGTGACATCTAAGGTTTGTGTTCCAACTATCCTCGTCAACAAGGATGGAAAAAATGTTACCCGGCCACATCAAATAGCTGAGGTATTTGCAGATCAATTCGCCAGTGTCTTTCAAATAGAACCTCAGAATCAGCCACCTATATTAGACTCATTACTCCGAATAGAGGATTCCATAGAGGAATTAAAATTTGACAACAAAAGTGTTAGCCGAGCAATAAAAGAAATGAAAATAGATTCGGCTCCGGGCCCAGATGATATCCCAGCAATAATTTTAAAAAGGTGCGACGCGAGTATTATGCTCGCTACTATTATGCAGACTTCATATGATACTGGAATTTTACCCGACCTGTGGAAAACAGCATCAGTGACACCCATATTTAAAAAAGGAAGTAAATTGGATCCATCGAACTATAGACCTATCAGTTTGACCAGTGTGGTATGTAAAGCTATGGAGAAAATCATAGTAAAACATATCCGGAACTTCATTGCTAAACACAAAATTATTCCTGAACAACAGCATGGCTTTTGTCCTCATCGATCCACGGTATCCAACTTGTTATCATGTTTGTCATCGTGGACCAAATACTATAATGAGAGGGAACCTGTCGACGTAATATACCTAGATTACGAGAAGGCCTTTGACAAGGTACCTACACAAAGACTTTTGCAAAAACTAGAACATGTAGGAATACGCGGTAAGCTACTCATGTGGATTGCGGCGTTCTTACAACAAAGAACCTTGACAGTGCGTGTAGGCGAAACCTTTTCAAATCGCCGCCAAGTTCACAGCGGTGTGCCGCAGGGTTCAGTTCTGGGCCCCGTGCTTTACATAATATACACCTTTGATCTTCCACGTTGCCTGCGGTGTAGTGTCAGTATTTTTGCGGATGACACGAAAATATTTGCCAATCCACTTTTGGACTATGACAAACTGCAAGAAGACCTAAACAGAGTAGCGAACTGGTCTAAGGAATGGGTCTTAAACCTTAATGCCTCAAAGTGCACAGTATTGCATATGGGACGTCGGAATCCCCGTTTGGATTATAGGTTGGAAAGCAATGAGCTGAAAAAAGTGAAGATGCAAGCAGATCTGGGAGTCTTAATAGCAGAATACTTAAAATGGGAAGAACACATAATGTCGATCGTCAAGAAAGCTAAAAGTCTGATTTACCTCATTAGAAAAGCCTTTGGAGTTCTAACACCAGAAATAATGCTCCAAATTTACAAAACATTTGTCAGACCAATATTGGAATATGGATTCCAGATCTGGAGCCCATATTTCGTTAAGGATATTGAGGCTCTTGAGAGAGTACGACGCAGTTTCACGAAGCTACCACGATCACTGAAAGAACAACCATATGAAGAACGCTTGAGGATCCTGTAACTTACAACTCTAAAAGACCGCAGAGAACGGGGAGACTTAATTGAAACATATAAGATCTTAAGTGGACATTATGACCTTCAAGAGTTTGATAAGTTGTTAATACGAAATGACAATACTCGTCTAAGAGGCCACTGTCTTAAGCTTAGTACCAGCTTCTCAAGCATCAATCCTCACAAACACTTTCTAGGCGACCGTGTGGTCAGAGCGTGGAACAAGCTTCCAGATGATGTTATATCTGCCCAAAATGTGAACCAATTCAAAAATCGACTCGACAAGTTCTTGGTGGAATCCAAAAAAGAAAATTGATTAGAACCCTCAGGATGCAGGCTTTATCAGTTGTTGCAACTGCCTGCCTGTCTATGTAATATAATAATAATAATAATAATAATATATTGGGATCGATCTATTATCACAGATAGGACTATTGTTGCCAATAAGCCTGATATTGTGGTGATAGATCGATTAGAGCGCCGCGCAATGATTGTCGATATCGCCGTTCCTCATGACGAGAATCTCGTGAAAGTTGAAAAAGAAAAACAATTGAAGTATTTGGATCTGTCTCACGAGATTGCCGACATGTGGAATGTGGATTCGGTGATTATTGTTCCGATAATCATATCTGTTCATGGGTTGATAGCGAGGAGCCTCGACCAACACCTTAAGAGGCTCACGTTAGAAGGTTGGATCAAGGGTCTGATGCAGAAGGCAGTCCTCCTTGACACGGCCCGTATTGTGAGGAGGTTCCTGTCTCTGGAGCCCTAACCACCGGTATCTTGGTCCCTGTACCCGATGTCGGTGGTCTACTATTTTTTATATTTTTAAATATGTATTTTTTATTTTTTATATATTTAAAAATGTAATCAATATGTGTATTTATATGTAATAAAGAGAATAATAATAATATTACTTCTTAAAGAAATAAATCAGGTATATATTGTATTTTGTTACAGTTGCAGTTTTGTTTGGCTCACAGAAAACAGTCGTTTAAAAATTTTGGTACACTTAAAGGGTGAAAAGGCACTTTAAGTTCCTCCGTATTAGTAGTCAATTAAATATATATTCCTACACACAAAGGGTAAATAGAAGCCAATAATTTGTTAATTATGATTTTAGTTTCACTTTATAACTAAGGGCTAATCTTATTAACATCTACTGGGCATATATTTCTAAATTAAATATGCCACATTCTTTTAAACATGCAGAAATTACAGATGCAGTCCTATTATGATATTTTTTTGGTGTCAATTTATTTATAAATAGTCAAGGTAAAATTGAAGAACTTTTTATCCACTGTTTGTGTCGGTGGTGCAGCAGTTGCTTTCGTTACCGTTGTGCTTTTCCGGTTTCGGGTTCAACTTCTGGGTCAGACCAAATATTTGTATGATCTACAAGCATTTGTTTCGAAGTTTGGGCGTTTTCTATGTATAATGTAATGTAATAACATGTATGCATTTGCAAAAAAAAAATGAGTATTCTATTAATTAATTTAGATGTCATACAATTGTTCTCTGCTTAGTTTCAAGCTAGATGGCGTAATGTGTCAGATAAAATAAAATAAAAACAAATTCTTTCATACCGTTTTACGACAAATTGCTGTGTTTGTAATATTTACGGTTTTTTAATAGGATAGTTGCAAGTCAATGCTTTTAAGTCAACAAGCACCCTGACAAATCATGGTGAAATGCAGAAAAATTTGAATTACATATGATAGCAGTCTTTACTGACGATGAACAATAGGCCACAGTTGGTGAATATTGAAGCTGAAAAATCTCTAGAACACAGCATCAATGCACAAGTACCTCAATAGACACGGTTGCAAGAGTTGCTGAGTCCTTCAGGAGTCTTGAACCTTTTGAAAACTACTGTATAGTATGCTGGGACTGTTACATAAGTAGATTAATAATGCACCCAAGCTGTTGACGCAATAGAGACAAGGCATCATTGTAAAGCACTTCTACTCATGGGGGTTACAGAGTCTGACGGTGAGAACTGTGGCGGAGTGGCACTTTATATAATCAACAACAAGCTACAACTGAAAACATACGCTGTGGAGTCTTTTACTGTCTGTCACAGGCTTAGGACACTTGATACAGAGCATCACCGGCCCATCTTGGTGTGGTTTATCAGCTTGAATTAGGTGCTCGAAGTGAGCAATGAACCTTTCTTTTATATAAATGTGCTCCCATTATTGCTCTACATGAATTTACAATTGGTATCATTGTAGGCTTGAGCGGCGCTACACGACTTTAGCCATCCAACTAATCACTCATCACAGTCATTAACCCTTAAATGCATATTAACCCGTTTTTGATCGGGCAAATTATATGTGGTAGAAAACAAGGTATAGTTTAACAAAAAAATATTGAAAAAAAACTTTTATTTCTTATTATTTTAGCAAAAATGCCACTTGTATCATTATCGATACTTTATGCATTTATGGCCAAAAAAGATCTAAGTTTTACTTATATATTGTGAGAGTTGTGAAATATGGTAAAGCAGTCTTTAGACTTTTTTGAGCATAAATGCACGTTACATTTAGTGCATTTTATAATGCTCAGCAACTTGGATGAGGGCATCATGCATCTGCCACGGGATTCCATCCTGGTTTGATAGTGATCCAGTTTGTCCAACCTTACTTCAAATGGAGGCAGTGTTTGACAGGATTTCCCTTTACGTATTTTAGGTACTGGTCCTTCTGAGTTTACTGATGGACTACTGGTACTTGGGCCCCCTCTTGTTGGCGCTGGAGCATACTTGCACAGGGTATCAGCCAGTTCAGACCTAAAATTGGCTAATGTCAGTATGTCTTTTTGAGGTATACCATTTCTAGTCAATACTTTTTTATAAAGTACCCAGCTATTGATTACTGATGAATCAAGAAGATGGTAAAATATGCGTATGTACCATTTCTGGCCTTTCATTCTAATTCGGTATCTTCCTAGATATGAATCCATCAAATCGACGCCCCCCATGTGGGCGTTGTATTCTTTTATGAGTTTGGGACATGTAATTTGTATCCTGCGTTTTTCTTTTTTACCGAATCTCTCAATCGTTTGCACAGGATCCGCACCAACATAAGTGGACGCCAAAACGACCAGTTTATTATCTTTCCAACTGGTACTGGTGGACCATACTACCGTACTTCGTAAGCGCCTCTAGGTACAGTATTTTTCATGACATCTTGTTTCGTTGGAAGCTTACAGGACCTTCCCAAACGATTTCTTTGGATGGTTCCCAAGGTATGAATTCCCTCCTTAGCAAGAACGTACATAAGTGGTAAAGATAAGTAATAATTATCGAAATATATGATGTGGTTTTGCCGTCTTGGAACGACTCTTAGAAGTTTTAAAACAAATTGTCCTACAACACCAACATCAGGTTCCCTTGGTAATCTTTTATCTGGTTCCTTCCCAACATAAATTTGGAACCTATAGGCATATCCCATTAGATCACAGAGCACAAATAATTTGAATCCCCATTAGTGGGGCTTATTGTGTAGATACTGTTTTAGGTAATGGCCTATTTTGGTTGAGCACATTTGCTCGTCTATCGAAAGTCTCTGCTCTATCGTTATGCTGGAAAATCGTTGGTTCAAATGTTTTATAATTGGCCTTAGTTTGTGTAGTTTGTCGTGTTGGGGGTGACATACAGGCAAGTGGTTATCATTGTTGTTAAAATGTAGGATCTTTCTGGTTTTTTCGAATTTGTTGACAGGCATTGTATCTTTGATTGGGCTAAAACCAAACTTAGTGGACCAATATGATCGTGTGCTGGGATAGTGGTAGACTGACATAAATATTAGGATACCTAAATATTTACGCAGGTCAGAAATCGTTAGAGATTCAGGTCTATCTGGTTGTTTTTGAACAGCATAGCGAGTTGTTTCATTTGCTATTATATAATTTCCATTAGATCATTAGTAAAGAAATAAGTGAAGACCTGGTATGGGCTTTCTAGCTCCATTACAGCAGGACTAAGCTCTTAAATGCCTCCAAATTTTATTTTATCCTCATCAGAAACAAAAGTCTGTTTTTTCGAGACCACATTTCGTGTACTGTTTGCAGAAAGTATAAAAGAAGAAGGTTGCAAACCTGAAGCTTGATCTGAAGCTGAAGGTTGTGTGTTAGTTTCTGCATCATCAAGGATTAGAGGGGGGTCTTCTTGATTGTCACCAGACGTAACTTCTTCCTCTAACTACTCATCTTCAAGCTCTCTCAACAGTTCTGCCTGAGACATATAATAGAGAATATCTTCTCTATCAGATTCCATGTCGTGTTCACTAATCTCTCCATTCTCTAGACGCCGAAGTAGATCTTCTATCATGCAATTTAAAAACACCCTAAAGCATAAGAGCATTCCGAAAACCAGCACAAACCATTCAGAGTAAAACCAAACAAATAACAGATATTACTGATTGTTACGACGGGTTAGTGCATAGTGTATCGAAATCGATACAAAGAAAAAAATTACTTTTGCGTAGGAAAAAAAAAAGAAAACAGACTAAAATATTTGCATATTTCATTAGTATTTAGACTTACCACCCATCTCGTATTTTTTTTGAAGCACAATATCTCTTTTTTTCAGCAATTCAAATCGATTGAAAATTGTAGAAACCAGAAGTGGCGTGATTTGTCTGGTACCGTTACCAAAAAGGATTTAAACTTTGACGTGAAGACTGTCATCTGTCAAGTGTCACTTGTTTTTTTTAAAATAGGCCAAGGTGAAATCAAAGATTCTACCATGATCACAGACTTAAAAGAATAGCCATGAAACTGATTTAAACCCGTTGTATCGATTTCGATACTTTATGCATTTAAGGGTTAATATTCCGAATGTAAACACAAGCTCCTTGTATGTGTCGCAAACTATGATACGTGGAATACGCAAACTATTTATCAAAGGTTGAGTATTGTTACCGATTAGTAATTGTTTGTACTAATATCAACACCTATTAATCTCGAGCTGGACTGGTTTATGCCATGATAATTTATCCAGCCTCAGCTGCTGCAATAGCATTTCATAACAATTAGAGAAAGAGACAGAAGATCTAAAGGATCGCAAGTACGTGCAATTACTGCGAGTAATTCTCATTTAGCACTTATATCAGAAGATAACTTAAAGTTTATTGAAAAATAAGCTGATCAGAATTTGGTACCAAATGAGACCAAGTAGCTTATGGAGTTCATAAGATCACAGCTTGAAATCAAACGTCAATCGACTCAGGTTCGTTCGTCTTTCACTTTCTCAGTGACATGACAGTTGTGATCAGTGCTTTTGTGACTTTCATACGACTTAACTTTAAATCATCTAAATTCATACTCCCAGTGCACAAATCATCAACATAAAAATTGTGCTAAATGATTTCAGATTGTTTTTATTTTTTACATTCAAAACCCATCTGTTTAAGATCGCTACACCATGCTTGATAATTCTCAAATCATAAACCTTAACAGGTTCATCAATATTAATACACTAAAATATTCTTGTAAGTGCCAGTCAAATGCATGTACGACTATCCCTTTGTACACTTTTTTGACGTCAGCAATCAAAACGTACTAATACTGTCTAAACCAAAAGTATTCTGTCATCCTGTCATTCGACCATCTTGTACTGTAGGCACAATTATTTGTAAGTCGTTAAAACATATGGAAGTAGAAGAAGAACAGCTTACGTTAAATACGACACGAAGCTTTGTTGTACAGCTACATTATCAAATCTGACAGATTGTAAAAGAGCCCCAGATGTTCCTGGAGTTGGTTTACATGTCGGTATATGTAATCCACGAGTTCACTAGAGACATCTAACAACCAGATGATAGGGGGCCAATACCATTTTTTACCTTTGAAACGAATAGGATATTTAGGAATCAACCAATCATGCTTATCGATTCCTCCCATATAATTATTGTAATTATGAATAAATTGCGGCTGGTTTACAGCAACTTTGGCCTTTGCTGTTGTGTCAAAATTAGCTAGCAAATACACTACATTGTTATCATATCATTTTACACATATTTCATTATTTTTATCAAAACTATGATCTGAAAAGCCTCTCTCTTTCTTTTTCATTTCTTGTTTGGTCATGACAGGACATTTCTTTGTCCTGTTATCGTGAACTGTGCCCGTAGCTCTGTATCACATCGATTTCAAGTCAATCAAAAATTGCATATTACTAAAAAAATTATCAAATTTATGACATGTGCATTAGGATCTGTACACACATTTAGCAGTTTTTTCACGACTCGTGCACCCAAACCATCGCTGGTGCTATATACATTCCTTGCCAGTAAAGAGTGAAAAATTGTCACAATAACCACTGACTCCACACAAGGCCCAAAGTATATAGCTAAACCTCACGGGTTTACCTTTTATAAATTGTTTTATCCCATGATGACCAAAATATTTGACAATCATTTCATCAACAGCTAAATTTAAAGTTCATTTATTTCATCAGTGAAGGGTCGAATTTTGAAAGCTTTATCATTCTTGCCAATGTTTGGATTATCATTGAAATGTAAATAAGATTTTATTTTATTAAATCGATTACGAGACATAGCTTGTTCATGTAAATAAAAGTCGATTAATCTGCTAATTGGAAAGTGTACGTATAAATAAGCGTATTTTCCATTTCATTTGAATTATACTTTGGTGCTAAGTAAGTATCAGGATCTCTTATTTTCAGAGCGTAAAATAAAAGCTTGTTCTAAAATAGTTTAGTACAACTAATTTATTTATTTTGCACATGCGATATGGGAATACTTTACAGCTAAACGTTACAGGAAACAAGGATCTCCGCTTTTGTTGCAAAAACTCTAATTATGTAATTAATCTAAGTACAGTCGACACTTTATACTTTCAACTCTTGATAATTCAATACTCTCTAAAATTTGATGTAACTATTGGGTCCATAGAAAAATTATCTACAAAATTCCTCAAATTGATACACTCAGACGTTCGAAGTAAATGAATCCTGGAGTATCAGAATCATTCGGTAATTCAAAGTTGTTTCGCTCATCACTCGACAATTCGTAACATGAATAAATTGAAACACGTAATATGTATGTACATGATATCTATATACACTAAAATTAATCCCCATTTTCTTTCGTAAAGGTATCATGCATAAATGGCTGAACTATTTTTACAAAATCCTAAGGTTACATAACATCAAGCTACGGCTAATAGAAGCCGAATTTCAACGAGAAATATTTGTTTCGAAAGACGCAGACGAAGCCGCGTGGGTCAAGTAGCTATAGATAAAACTATGTCCAGAGATCGTGCTTAGTAAACAATACGTGTTTTAGGTGGGATTTGAAACCACAATCTCTGGCCAATCACAATGATTGAAAGTAAAAATATATCATATCGTATTTAGCTACTTAAAGGACAGTGAGGATCCTAAAAATTAGAAGTCATGTAGAATTGTATTGATGATGATTTATATTTATATTTTGATTTACATATATATACAAAATATGAAAAGTGAAGCAATGGTGTCAGGGGTGATACAAAAAAGGTACTCATGAGCATAATGACAAAAAACGATACCGACTCGACATGGAACGTGAAACTAGTAATAATATTTTTACTGCACATTTCAAAACAGAAACAATAATTCAAATACATTATTTAACATACCTATCATCGCGCGCGTGTGTCCGAGAGACCGACAGAATTATTTTGTTTAGCTTTTGTTCCTCGAAAAAAATCGTGATACGCGTTACAACTGTCTTACTTGCAAAAAATACTTTTGTTTGGAACACGCGGTTATGGTTTGCTCTGATTGCTATACTAATTAATCTAAAGATAATTAGATTTTAATTTTTTATTTGTATGTTTATTATCTATAATATTAATGGAGCTTTTTATGTTTTTTATTGGAAGAATTTTAATTTTGGTTAACTTTATCGTAGTATATAACATTTACTGATTTTTTTCAAAGGCTGTTTCTGAAGACTGTAAAACAATAGTAAATATAAAAAATGAATAAAATATTGTTTTATTTAATTAATATTATCGTAAAATTTAAATAACAAATGAGTTTATACTAGGTTTTCTCGAGAAAAATCAAAGCCTCGGCTTTTAAAATGTCGGTCCGTGAGACCGTGCGTGGGTATAGGTGTTACACTAATTGGCACGGGTACAGCAAGGTTAAAGAAGATATTTATATATATATTAGACACGGACACGAAGAAAACCTAGACCCAGAACAACAATCTGTGAATCGTATAAATTATTGTCCTATGTGAGGTTCCAATGTACAACACTTAGTACAGTAGAAATTGACTAAGTGATCGCTTAAACCATGACGTCATCCGTGCAGTTACATATCAATTATTTTTGTTTTTTGGTAGATAGGGTGCTAAGAGATAGAGAGAGACAATCAATGCCACCTTATGCTATCTTCGTCTTATATATATATAATTTACTCAAAGCAGGTAAAGTTATCATCATTTCGATCCGACTAAATTGTGTACATGTTCATGTGATGACAAATTTTTAAACCTAATACTACATAAGCTACATAAGCAAAATAAAATTCAGTAACAACAAGCACAAATCATAAGCCGGTATTTATCATTTTTTTTAATGTGTGGAAACCCCCTCGGGCCGTCACCCCACCGGGGTTTACGGCGGGGTGGTGTGTTGGAATCGGACCGACTAAAACCACACGGCGTGCCACTCTGCGCTTGACATAGGAGGGATCCTGGAACAGCTGCTATTACGACATCCAGATCTCTCCAAGCGCGTGCCCGCTGTCGCGGGCGGGGTAAAATCTCTAGTTTAGGCAACGTACGGTAGACGCAGACGTCACCTCCTCGCGGTTGGCTATTGTAGCGGATGGAGGGGAAAACCCATCCTGTCCACCCGCGGCCATACTCAAGGCGAATGGAGGCGCTGGTACACGCGCCTCCCCCGCCCGGTTCGCGGGTGGTGAGTTGAGTCCGAGTGCAGATAGTCCACCCGGGCCTTCCCTGCCGCCTCCTTCCACAAAATTACGTCTTCACAGAGGTTTTACCGTGGTCGTAACGATCGCGGTAGAAGAACTGCCGCTACCGGCCATGGAGCGCATGATGGCCGGTAGCGAGAGATCTCCTCCAATAACTACAGTGAGGGCTCCACGCTTTGCCCACCAGGCAGAACAAACCGCCAGCGTGTGCTGGCCCAGGCTACCTATATTGTTTTGTTTGTGCGATTATAGACGAAGCTATTATGACATTTGTCGGGTGTACCATCATCCTGAGGAATTTATTAGGCCTATTATTTTTTATTGTTTTCGTCTTCCTAACAGTGAGTATTTGCACAGGCACAACCAAGTAGCCAGGACCAACAATATAGCCTTTAATACCAACTTGTCAATTTTGAAGTGCCATACTACAGGTATTGGGATCAATATTTTATTACAAATAGGACTATTGTTACCAATAAGCCTAATATTGTGGTGATAGATCGATTAGAGAGCCGCGAAATGATTGTTGATACCGCGGTTCCTCATAGCGAGAATCTCATGATAAGAGTCTCAAGATATAGCTTCACTCTCCACTAGTTCAGCAACATCTTCATTATATGATGCCAACTAAGGTATGCTGTGGATTACTACAGTTGTACAGTGTGTGCATGCTAGAGCGTATCCTCTCAAGTACTACATCATCCAGCAGGTGACAGTACTATACAGCTCGTACTTGATCCGACAATCGTTGTGCTTATACGTTAATAGCTGATTCAGACTCCTGAAACAGAGAAACTAGTCTAACACGATGCACATTAAGATTCGTTTCCAGCTCTGTGACCCGAAAATATGCGTGACATTCTTGTTTATGGAATTTGTCAGTGGTCCTCAGGGTCAAAAGCTGGTCGCAGGTGTTGTAACAGATATTTCTATAAAAAGTTTTATTATTGCAGTTTGATTCGAATTGTTTATTAAAGACATGTTCATTTTCGTTCTAGTTGATATTCGAAATTCTGAGATAATAAATTTGTAGTAACATAATAATAAATAAAAAATAAAAATAACAACTGCTTCTAGTGTTGCCAGTTTTATTATTCTATTATTATTCTCTTTATTACAATTATAAACATATTAATTACATTTTCAAATATATGAAAAACAAAAACAAAAATACATATTTAAAAACATAAAAAATAGTAGACCACCGACATTGGCAGCCATACCGCCATGTGCACACACTATAGAGCCACCAAACAAAGTTTTTCTACAATTTGTCAAGAGAATCCTATCGAAAATTATATCATTCCACGTATCTAAGTTTTTATTCATGTAATAAATGTAAATCGTAGCAGTGTGATTGGTTGAAATTCTGTAAAATTACTTGATGTACGTGCGTACAATGCCATATTTAATAGAATGAAAATGGAAATCACAGGTCAAGCTGAGTTTAACCGATGGTTTGAGGCTGTTGGATTTGGAGTTTCAAAGCAGCATTTGAAAACAGTTTTACCATTTGCACGTATTGTTGTACGTTAATTGTTTATCCACGGCAATTTGACCAAGCCAATTTGACAGAACGTAGATGTAGGTAAACAATGTGACCTCTATCTGCTGTAGAACAAAGTTCAGAGGTCCTTGTTGTAAGGCCCCTTACATACGTAAAAACCCTAAACGTCGTTGGCTATGTCACGGGCCTTAGTTAAATGCATTATAATGAATTAGACTTGATACGGAATAACGGCAATAACACTTGTAAACGTTATCACAAATTGATTTTATCACTGTTCTCATTCTGATATCATTCAGTATTCGACTACAGCTATGCTGCGGTAGATGTGCTTATTATTTTTATGTGTCGCAGTTGACGCGACAGTACACGGTAACGACGAATGGCTCGAAGTGAAAATTGAACAAGGCTCTGTACGAGGACATCTCGATTCAAGTGGAGAATTTGTGCTTTCACTTACTTCATGAAATTGGGCGTGAAGGTACTTTTATTATTGCAAACAAAAACTACCAATCGATTCTGTTATGGAATGCGCTCCAACTCGAGATCATGAAAATAACTAATCGTTATGCTTTTAAAGCTAAGGTCAGAGAATTATATAAGAAACAGCTAGCAGATATTTTAATCATTTTATATACTATGTTTTGTACTGTATTCGTATATTTATAGTTTAAATATTTATTTATGTTTTCATTTTCGTATATATCTTTTTCTTAAATAATTTACGGTAAACTATTGCTTCCAACTACCAACTCTTTCCTTCTCTTAATGACACACGTGCACCTGCCATGTTAGTTACTGAACCATCTAAAGGTTGACTGGTAGATAATGCCATATGGTATTAAGTCCGTCTCATGAAAATGTAATGGACGTATTAAAAATAAAATAAATAAATAAAAACTACTTTTCGTGTATGTGCATGTTCATGGTGGTGGATTCCAACTGGGTTATGGTGATATGTTTAAAGCAAAAAATCACATGAAATACAAAGATCTTATCGTAGTTACATTTAACTATCGTCTAAGCATTCACGGTTTTCTTTGCCTTGGTATCAAAGATATTCCAGGTAATGCTGGTATGAAGGACCAAGTAGCACTGCTGAAATGGATACAACAAAATATCGCTGCTTTTGGAGGTAATCCTAATGATGTCACTATCAACGGAGCCAGTGCAGGATCGATGTCAGTCGACCTCCTAGCGATCTCTAAATCTGCTGAAGGCTTGTTCCATAAAGTTATAGCAGAAAGTGGGTCAAATTTATCGACATTTTCATCTCAGAATAATCCCTTACAAAATGCCAAGGATCATGCTAAAACTTTGAATTTCACTAATGTAGATGATATTTATCAACTAGAAGAATTTTACAAAACACTTTCTTATGACACTATGTTCAGCCAGGATCTTGATATGGATGCTCCTTATTTCTTTACACCTTGTGTAGATCGGATCAAAGGTCAAAACGCTTTTCTGACAGAATCTCCCTTCAGTATTTTAATAAGCGGTAATTTAAAAAAAGTACCAATGCTGTATGGTCTTAGTAATATGGAAGGTTTGCTTCGTATTCAGGACTTTGAAACATCTAAAATTAAAATGAATCAAAGGTTTGCTGATATTCTGCCGTCTGACTTAAAGTTTAGAACTGAAGAAGAAAAAGAAATAGTTGCTAAAGAGGTCAAAGAATTTTACTTTGGTAACAAGTCTGTAGACAAAGATACCGTACTGGGCTATGTGGATTTCTTCTCAGATATTGTTTTTACTTACTCCAGTCTTTGGGCGGTAAAAATATGGCATATGTAGCGAGCGGTCATGATCAAATTTATTTATACGAATATTCATTTACCGATGAAGAGGAGTGCTCCTGTGATACATCCAAATGTGCGTGGTGCTACGCATTGTGCTCAAACAATTGCTGTATTCGATGGCAAAAACCTGACGATTCCACATGAAAATGATTTAATAGAAGAATACGCAAAAATGAAGAAGTTAATGCGAGAAATATGACATAACTTCGTTAAAACAGGGTGAGTCAATTTTATATACTCATACGTGCGGAATGCGGAATCATTCTTTCATCATAAAATGAGAATATAACATTAACTATTATATTAATGGAGTCACCTATCTATTGTCTATGGTCCGAATTATTCCTTAAAAATGTATATAAACACTAATTACAACGTAATGGTTCAGAATATCATTGTTTGAAACGGAAATGTAAACAAAGAAAGAGACAACGAATAATGTGTGATCGACAGTAAGAAATGTGACTGAAATAATAAAATTTTCTTGTTTTTTCTTTTACAGTAAGCCCGTACCAGAGGGATCATCTTTACCTTTATGGCCACCTGTAGGAGCAGATACATCGCCTTACATGTCTCTGGGGTGGACGGTTGAGCTTCGTGATAGTCCTATGATAGACGATAGGACACGCTTCTAATACAATATGTGTGCAATTAGAGCAATTCATTGTTATAAGTGTATATAAACCTCCCTCCGCGGATTTGAAACTATTTTTAGAAATAATGGATGAAGCCCTAAGCAAACTTGCCAACTCAGGTAAGTCCGTACTAGTCTGTGGTGACTTTAATATTAACATTCTTGATAAATCAAATTCCACCCTTAAAGTTCTTAGTCTTTTTAAGTCCCACAACTTGCTAAATTTGTTTATGGAGCCTACTAGAATAACCGCTATTACAGCTACTTGCCTGGACAACATCTATACAGATATTGTTCCTAGACATAAATCTATTAATAAATTAGATTCTGATCACTCTGGTCAGTTAGTTAGTTTTGTAAGTAAAAAGAAAACAGTGCCTAAAAAAAAAATTACTCTTGTACCAGTAACAGTTGATCGCCTGGAACGTATGAGAATTAACTTAAATAATAATTTACCTTCCTTAAATAACAAATTAGACCCTAATGCACTATATTGTTCCTTTTTTAATTCGTTCCTTAGTCTATTTAATTCAATATTTACCTCCAAGACGGTTACTGTTACTGATTGTCCTATATTCAGTAACTGGGCAACAGTAGGAATTTATAAGAGTAGGGAAACATTGTATAGGCTGTATCATGAAAGACAATATAATACTAGTGAGGACTTTAAGCAATATGTAAAATGCTATTCAAAGATTTTTAAAAGTGTCTGTAAATTAGCCAAATCTTTGTTTATTAAGTCTAAAATCAGAAACAGTAGTAATAAAATTAAAGCAACTTGGAAAGTTATTAATGCTGAGACTGGGAGAAGTGGAACAAAAGAGTCTGATTTTAAATTAAATTTTGATGGTCACATTACCAAGAATGACATGGAAGTGGCCAACACATTTGAAAAATTTTTTTCCACTTACCCAGTCGCACTCACAGGTAATTTAGGCTCTTCCACCTCCACTGCAGAATCATTGATCAGAGAAAATGACCAGAATTTTTCAATAATTTTACTTTTCAGTATATAAATCAACTTAATGTTTTAGCTGCCTTCAAATCTATTAATATAAAAAAGACAGCTGATCTTTGGGGAATTTCTGTAAGTGTTGTTCACTCAATAATTGACATTATTGTACCTGATTTAGTTATTATATTTAATAGATGTATAGATTATGGTGTGTTTCCTGACCTGATGAAGTATAGCAAGATAACTCCTTTGTTTAAATCAGGTAGTCCATTAGACCCCACAAATTTTAGACCAATTTCGGTCCTACCAACATTTAGTAAAGTTTTTGAAAAGCTGATACTTACTCAGTTGCTTAATTATTTTAATGAAAATCAATTGCTGCATACTAAACAATTTGGTTTCACTCATGGTCGGTCAACATGTGATGCTGGGGTTAAATTATTAGAGTATATATTTGAGGCTTGGGAGGAGTCACGTGACGCCTACGGGGTGTTCTGTGACTTATCTAAAGCATTTGATTGTGTGCAACATGAAACACTTGTCAGGAAATTACACCACTATGGAATAAGAGGCAGTGCTTTGGATCTTCTTACTTCTTATTTGAGTGATAGGATTCAAAGAGTAGATGTTAATGGTAAATTATCCCAGGGATCAGCTGTGGCGGTGGGGGTGCCCCAGGGGTCTATTCTGGGTCCATTTCTGTTCCTTGTGTACATCAACGACTTGCCTCATCTTGTGAGGGATAACCATGAGATAGTGTTGTTTGCAGATGACACATCCTTAGTATTTAAAGTTAACAGACAGCAATCGGTAATTGACGATGTAAACAATGCTCTCTCTAAAATGGTACTTTGGTTTTGCGCTAATAACTTGTTATTAAACAGGAGTAAAACCAAATGTGTTAAATTTTATACTAGGAATGTTAAACAAGTAAAAACTAGTGTTTTGATGAACAAGGAGGAGCTGGAATTGACAGACAAGGCTGTCTTCCTAGGTATAACTTTAGATGCACGGTTACAATGGGGCCCACATATAGAAACGTTATCTGGTAGACTTAGTTCTGCAGCTTATGCTGTGAGAAAGATTCGTCAATTGACGGATGTTGATACTGCGCGATTAGTTTATTTCAGTTACTTTCACAGCATTATGTCCTACGGTTTATTGCTTTGGGGCAGTGCCTCTGATATTGATTCAATCTTTGTGCTCCAGAAACGAGCTATTAGGGCTATCTATAAGATGGGCCCTCGTGAGTCACTAAGAAACACATTCAAAGAAATTAACATTCTCACACTACACTCACAATACATTTACGAGAATCTTTTGTATGTTCATAAAAATCTGTGTAAATTTAAGAAAAATAGTGATCTCCATCAATTTAATTTAAGAAATAAAAATAAACTTGCCTTGCACACTACTAGGCTCCATAAAATATCGAATTCGTTTGTGGGTCAATGTATACAATTTTATAACAAATTACCAAACAACATAGTATTATTATCTATTAGTAAATTTAAGAAATTTGTTAAGCTGAGGTTGTCCAAAAAGGCTTATTACTCAGTTTCAGACTATGTCACAGATTTAGATGTTTGGAAATGAATTGCTCTTTTTTTAAGACCTATGATTGTGAATATAACTGCTGTTTTAATATTTAAAAGATTTTGAGTTAAAAGAGTGGTGGTGCGTTTCTTTCCTGGGTTCTTTTCTCACCACTCTACCATGAACAATCTGCGAACCCAGCTAGCTATAATTTTAATCGACAGATTGTTCATCTTTCATCTTTTATTGTTTTTTTTTATGACGTTCATAAGTGTCTTTTGTGACCTAAATGAATAAACGAATTTGACTATGACTTTGACTTTGACTTCTGGGTGAATATCTACCAGAAGTACTATCAGAAATCCATGCCACCACCAAAGCCATATTCAAGAGCATACACAGATCTATGGCTTTATTCCAAAACATAAAATTTAATTTCTTTAAAAATAAATTTTTGAAACAAAAACATATGAAATACGTATTAGAAAATTATTGTATAATTACAACTACTAAATAAAAAATCACTATTCCTACACGTCTAGTTCATTCAGTGTAGATAACTAGAAATCTTACAGAGTAGATAACTACATATCCTAAAGTCTTAAATGTGCCCAAAGTAACAAAAAACCTGACTGCATTAAAATTACGTAAAATCTATACATACGTACGTAAGGGCCTGTTTCACCACTTGCTGAGAAAGTCTAATGTGACAAACTAATGTGAACTTGTTTTTCAGACAAGTATAGATTTCGGTTTCACTAGTCTTGTACTCATATAGAGTTATTTCTGCCAGACATATAAGTATATATCAACAAACTTATCCGACAAATAATGTTACATGTCTAATAACTATCTGAAATTTTATCATAAACTGATAAAAGTAACCCTAAATGACGCATTGAGATTTTGCTGTTCGTTACATTTTTAGCGGCAGGACTTGCTCTAATTTTTTTTTCTCCTCATTTCCGCCTCATTAGAAATAAATCCTGTGTCGCGGGAGACTTTAAAAACATTCAATCTCAATTTTAATTGTCTGATTTAGTTTTCACTGATTCAATTGTATTATATTTATAACTTTAATGACTTATGTAAATCGGTAGACTTAATACCCTGGGCATACTCAATAAACCCGCTTTTGGATGATGCATAAATATTTTGAGTTAGGTGCATCGAGGTTACAGGTGATATATTGTTATGCAAAAATTACGAAATTGTATATAATTACACGTGATCATAATATAAAACAATTAAAACAAAATCATAAAATAGAGGAATTGGTTTAAATTGATTTGTTTTAATTAGTTAATTAATTATTGTTAATTTTTTTGTTTGAATTAATTTTTCTCTTCTTTATTTAATTAATTATATTGCATCATATTCATGTTACTGTTTTTTTTCTTAATTCTCTGTATTATCTTTACCCATCTTTCTATTTCTCAGAATGGATGTGGAAGTGGGGTCCGTGGCACTAAAGAACTCCTTATTATAGACCGGACCATTAGCCAACAGGTACGTCGTAATCGTAAGAGTCTGACAACATGTTGGATAGATTACAAGAAGGCTTATGACTCAGTTCCACATTTATGTCTTTTGAAAGTGCTACAGTTCTATAAAATTGATATAACTCTTTGCACTTTCTTAAGGTCGTGTATAAGCTAGTGGAGAACAACACTCTGCTATCCAGGACGTCGGCAGACTGTGACAAACGATATACTAACAAAGATGGAGCGAGGAATACTTAAAGGTGACAGTCTGTGTCCCTTGCAGTTTTGTCTAGCTTTGAACCCTCTCAGCACTTTATTAGAGGCCTCAAGCTTAGGCTATCGGTTGCGGAAAGATGATCAAGTTATATCTCACCTTCTTTATATGGATGATTTGAAATTACTGGCCTCCACAAAATTACAATTGACGGCGTTATTAAGGGTCACTGAAAACTTTAGTAATTCTATCATGTTGGAATTTAGTGTAGACAAGTGTGCAGTCATGTATGTAAAGAACAGTGTGATTGTGGAATCTGAAGAAATACAACTTTCAGATTCAACAAAACTCAGATATCTGTCTGCCACCGAAACTTACAAGTATCTAGGTTTTTTACAGTCCTTGGGAATACCAGAACCTGGCGTGAAAGAACTATTACAGGAACGCTTCTTTGGCCGCCTAAAAAAAAGTACTTAAAAGTTTTTTATCAGGCGGTTACAAGGTGTGAGCCTATAATAGTTGGGTCATGCCGGTTCCTATGTATTCCTTTGGTGTACTTAGATGGACTCATTTGATGGAATTAGATGCCCTTGACAGAAGAGTCCGTATATTGCTGACTGCATTCCACATTCACAACCCATGTTCATCGGTTATGAGGTTGTATATTCCGCGAACGTTTGGAGGTCGTGGTCTATTAAGTATCAAGTACACAATCGCAAGATATATAATCTTATTCTTATCTTATTATCTTGAGAATATTTTCTATAGACTAATGTGGGAGTGTATTGTAATATAGTTGCAGTCTATACTGGTTTTACCCGGTTCGCTCTGGCTAAAGAGGATTGGCGTAAACCTGTAGTACTTAATACTACTGATCGCAGGGAAGTCTGGAAAGGTAAAGAATTTCATGGTCGATTTTATCGGGCCCTACACGGGTCTGATATAGATTTTAAGGCGTCGACATCTTGGCTACGGTATGGTAATCTCTTCAGAGAAACCAAAGGTTTTAGTTTGTGCAATTATGGACGTAGTTATCATGACGAATAACTACCGGAAATATATTCTGAAGGATAGTACAGTTGACATCTGATGGGCGTGCCACCGCCCTGGAGAATCTATTAGGCATATTATTTCTGGTTGTTCTCGTCTTGCTAATGGTGAGTATTTGCACAGGCACAACCAAGTAGTCAGGATCGTACACCAACAACTTGCCCTTAAATACCAACTTGTCAATTTCAAAGTGCCTTACTACAGGTATGTGCCCGACCCAGTTCTCGAGAACAGTCGTGCTACGTTATATTGGGATCGATCTATTATCACAGCTAGGACTATTGTTGCCAATAAGCCTGATTGTGGTGATAGATCGATTAGAGCGCCGCGCAATGATGGTCAATATCGCCGTTCCTCATGACAAGAATCTCGTGAAAGTTGAAAAAGAAAAACAATTGAAGTATTTGGATCTGTCTAACGAGATTGCCGATATATGACATGTGGATTCGGTGTTCATTATTCCGATAATCATATCTGTTCACGGATTGATAGCCAAGAGCCTCGACAGACACCTTAAGAGGCTCACGTTGGAAGGTTGGATCAAGAGTCTGATACAGAAGGTAGTCCTTCTTGACACGGCCCGTATAGTGAGGAGGTTCCTATCTTTGGAACCCTAACCACCGGTGTCTTGGTCCCTGTACTCGATGTCAGCGGTCTACTATTTTTTATATTCTTAAAAATATATTTTGTATTCCTTTTGTATGTATTAGAAATGTAATCAATATGTATATATAAATGTAATAAAGAGAATAATATTAATAAGCCCCTCAAATCCATACCTTATGTCCGAGTCGAACGCTTGACTCACGTTCGGACAAGTGATATTTTTATTACTGGCGTGGCAAATATGGCACTGGTAGTCCATACAATATGTAAACCTATTCTAAAAAGAAACTGAGAGTATCGCTTTCCGGGGGCGATCGCTGGGGCACACTTGGAGCTGGCGCTCGGTATTTCACCAGCAAAGCTAACAGACCAAGAGTACGTGAGCAATGGACTGAAGAAATTAATCGTGATCACATATTTGTATATTACTAAAATTGAGATTGATAGGACTATGTACTTTAAATAAATACACGATTAATTTATTCTAAAATTCCTATATTTAAAAGTATCAGTACAAAAAGTAGCCGAACAAAGAAGATTCACTGTTAGGAATAAATTACTATGCTTTTACTCAGAGTACCGCTTTACCCAACACTAATTCTATTACACAAATACTAAAAGATGCGCAAATGTTCCAAATGCCAAGATGAATACGTCATAACAAGAATTAATAAATTAATTAGAAACCACTCTAATACAGAGTGGGCCACGAATTAGCTAACATTTGAAAAAATCATATAAAAACCATTTGATATATTAGAGAAGTTATTTATTTACAAGAAAGCTAATTAGTTGGCATTTTTTTTTAAAAATTCTATTACCTAAATGACCACCGTTTTAACGTTTGCACTCTTCTAAGCGAGCAACAAAATTTTCGAATACTCGTCGGCAATGAGATCGCGAGATCACCGACATCTCTTCGTCCATTTTTCTTTTAGTTGACGTAGTGTATTTGGTTTATTGGTGTGGACACGATTCTTAAAAATAACTCCATAAAAAGAAGTCTGCTGGGGATAGATCTGAACTTCTGGGTAGCCATGGAATATCACGTCATCTGGAAACAGGTCTTTGAGTACCGACAGGGACTCATTGGATGTGTGCAAGTGGCTCCACATCGTTAAAGCCGTGTGTTGTGATTGTAACCAACAAATTTTAGTAGCATCGGTCCCAGAAACTACCGTAACATGTTTGCGTGGAATGTTAGATTCAAATGTTAAGGAGTTCTTGGTCCACAATATACAAATATCAGTAATGATTTACTAAAAAAATATATAAAAATGCACATTCACGATATAGCAAGGTTATAAAATTTTGCTATTGTAACGTCTATGATATCGAGATTGGTATTATTATAATGATATATTGCCTTAATGAGAACTCAACGTAACAAGCATGCAATTTTTTGCTTATACAATTTGTTAATAAGGTATATGTAGTACATATATATTAATCACGTCTCAGGTGTCGCGAGTGAGGAATAGAAGAAATTGTAAAGTGGCAGTAAAGACTTTTCTCCCTGAGTGATGATATCTACGCCAAAGAATGCCACTACAGTTTGACCATTACCGGTCATATGACGTCCAGTAGAGAAAGATTCTCTCCAACAATCTGCAACTTGTGCTGAACCGATTCCGTGTTGTGAATAAAGTGTGGAAAGTGGAACTCAATTTCAGTTTAGCGACCTGCGTCAGTAAGTAAGATTGGCTTCTCTGTCTACTCTGCTGCTGTCTGTCGCTTACTTTTTCCCTGTGCGGTGTATTACAATGCTGAAGAAGAACAATTTGTTTAATAAAATATTGCTCAACGTTAAACATCTCACATTGGTTGTTTAATTTTGTTTGTAGGGTAGGTAACAGGACGCAATGTTACTACCTTCAAAATCGATCTACGAGTACTATCTAGGGGTTTTATGATGATATTAGCAGACCAGCTTTAGCATGCAGATTCAGCATGCTATTAAGTCATTCAGGCCTTTCCTAGCGCCTGCTCGCTGCGAGGTGGGTACCATCTTTAGATGAAGTCTCTATTTAGGTGACGTACGACATACGCGGCCTCGTCGAAACCTCGCGGCTGGCCACTGTAGCAGATAGAGGGGAAAATCTGTTCCATCCGTCCGTGGCCACACATAGTGGCATGAGGCGCTAAACATTTTTTTTATACTCAACAAACATAATACGTAGGATAATATAGAATAGTAAGTTATTCATCTGCTATATTGCGTGTAATACAAAAATAAATAAATAAATATCTTGAATATTGGATTGAATCCTCGTTCTTCGATAACGTCTGCACCAAATGAGGTTATTTGTGAACAACCATTGTATTTTTGAGTGTTTACAAGAAAATGACGTGATTCTAGTGTTTCGCCACAAAGCAATGATTGTAATGGTTCAGGTGGCGGTGTCAATAATGGCAATTTCACTTTTCCATTAAGGCAGCACAAACCGGTTATTTCTTCGAAAAACTTCAATTCGCCACTATATTCGCAAACAAAGCCCAATGTAAACGCTAGGAGCCAAGCAGTGATTAGTGCCGCAATTATATCAAAACGCTGCTCTTCTCCAATCAGCACTTGATAAATTTCTTCTTGTGCATCAAAATTATCTGCTTGTTGATCTTTGTTATTCGCTCGACGATTTCGCACTGCCACTGCCGTTTTAAGGGCTGCCTCGCTTTGCTCTTGTGATTGAGAAGTACAAAGTCGAACCATACTAACACGGCGTTCTTCACGGACATTTTCTCGTACTTCGTTAGTCGTTTCATTCGCAATATTTCGTATCCTTCTTGCATTACGACTTTATCGAGCAAGATTCGATCGTCTTGGTCACGGCATTGTTAATGATGATTCAAAGAAAATACAAATTACTGATGAATATATATTTTTGACAAAAATTATATTATCAAATTTTCTACACAATCATAGACAAAATTAGGTTGAGCTGTAATTTTTAAAATTGTTAAATTTTCATCCATACTTAGCCATAGACACAATTACGTTTAACTGTTATTTGTGTTTTGTTATTCCATATCAGGTGCGTGTTATAGTGACTTTACGGAAACGTGGTCGAATGGGATAGAAATCCTATGTCTGTCTCCTAGTTCTAAGCTACCTCCCTACCAATTTTCAGCCAAATCGGTTCAGCCGTTCGTGAGTTATAAGTAGTGTAACTAGCACGACTTTCTTTTATATACATAAATTTTGTTTGATGTGTATATTGTTTAAATATTTATTTGTACTTTCATCTGAACTCCTTTGTGCTTGTACATATGTATTATTTTTAAATAATTAATTGTAATATTATATGTAATAATTCATTGAGCCACTTAAAAATTGATTGCTAGAGAATACCATATGGCATCAAATCCGCCTCATGCAAATATAATGCAAGAAGTATTAAAATATTGTTATCACAATAAAACTAACCACTGGTGACTGGCGTAACCCATTTACTCTACAAATCTGATAGCGCCATGGATCCCAAAGTTTTTAGACCTATTACTTACTTACTAACTATGTATAAATTTGTAACATCTCGTTTGAGATTTAAAATTACTACACACATTAATAATTACTCGATATTTTCTATTTATCAGAATGGATGTAGAAGCGGGACCCGTGACACTAAAAAGTTCCTTATCATAGAGAGGATCATTAGCCAACAGGTGTGTCGTAGTCGTAAAAGTCGCCAGACATGTCACCAGACATGTTGAATGGATGATGAAAATATTTATTTATTTATTTATTTATTTATATATCATACACTTTATGTACATAGGCGGACTTAATGCCTAAGGCATTCTCTACCAGTCAACCTTTGGGTGATGCAGAGAAAATAGGAAGTAGGTGCGTTTCAAGTGATGTTGAATAACAGAAGTAAACATATATGTACAACCTTATCATATATTAAAATTTATATAAATACTTAAATACATACATATACATACTTAAGTTGATATAAATCTATATACATACATACATACACAAATAAATATCATAACAAGTATAAGATGATAATCATGTATTGGTGAATTCTGACAGTTGCTTCAGTAAACACTGCTTCACTTTTTTTTTTGAAAGAAAAAGCGTTGGTAGCCATCCTGACCTCGAGGGGAAGCTCATTCCAGAGAAGAACAGACTACACAAAGAAAGATGAGCCAATAAACTCAGATGTATGGGAGGGGCAACGAAGGAGAAGATTGTTAGAGGACCGAAGCTTTCTGTCGTGATTGCTACATATGAGTTGGAAATAGCATTTTAAATATGTTGGCGAACATGGGTCATTGAGTATAGAGTATAGGACAGAGAGTGCGCGTAATTTTAAAATATGTCCAGATACAGAACATGTGATCGTGCTCAGTACACAATATTTGTTCTTGGTGGGAGTTGAAGCTACAATCTCTAACCAGTAAAAATAAATGAAGGTATTTAGCTACTTAAATGACAACCAGCACCCTAAGAATTGCAAGTCAGGTAAACTTGTATTTATTTGTAGTTCGATCTTCGGTTAGTTATTAGATAGGCACTTAATCTAATCAAACGTATCGGCGACGAATTTTTGTTATTGTTATATATTTATAATTACATATCACGAAGTTGGGTAATGAATTCATATTATTATTATCTGTTTAAAAGGTCAAATTTAGCTGTGATTATTTTATTACATTGTATTATAATTATTTCTTACATAGCATATTAAAAAATACTATAAATGTGTAGTCATGTGTAGCCAATGCATTAAACATATAAAAATGGGCCACTTGATATTTCAGACCACTTTACAAACACATGAGAAACGGTGTATAGGGTTCCAAGGGTACATAGGATTCCCACGAAATTTAAGCCCCCAAGTCCACCTAATCTACAAGTGGTGCAACTATTGATCGACGAACGAAGCTTCGTTCGAGCCCCAAGAGGCTCATCACGTCACGTCACGAGACGTAATCAAGGCCCCTTTACGGTATCTTCGACTTAATATATTTAATTAACTCAAAGGAGTTAAGGTTATAAATACATCATTTTGATCTTTCTAGATAGCGTACATTTCCACATGGTGACAGATTTTAAAGTGACAGCACAAGCAAAATAAAATTCAGTAACAACAAGCCTAAATCATAATTTGGCGTTTATCCCATTTTAAGCAATAATTCATCTGACTTGAACTACCAGTTCGTCGAACTCAGCTACTTGAGGAGCGTATACGTGATCTTGGCGATCTTAACAGCAGCCTTGAAAATACTACCCCATGAAGAATAGGGAGGATCAAATATTCAGGTCATACCTCGATTAGACAGGTCTGAACTAATAAAGATGTTAATGTCTAACTAAAACTAAACAACTTTCTTGAGATAACGATCTGCACCCTTGAAATTTGTTCCAGAATCCAAGCGAATCAAGTAAGGCAGTCCACACCTGCTAGCAAATCTCGAGAGATAAATGATAGACAAGGCAGAAACGAGCTTGCAAAGGACAGCATTGGAGAACAAATACGTAGATGTCTTCACAAAAATGGTACCACAAAATTTACACCGACATTTGAAAGTGGCCAAGCAGGTCGAACCATTTGCAGTTGGGTGAGAGCACCCTTGAGACGGTAGGAAAGGATACGCTTAAAGATGATTGACCGTCATCGATCGCTCATCTGGCAGACTATATTAAAGATCCCGTTGCAGATAAGCCTGCAAACAATTAAGTCCTGCATAGCAATTACTTACATGCCGATTTCTTAAAACTCTATAAAATGATGACTCTCGAGCTATAAGAGGGGATACTGAGCCTCATAAGCCTTATGCGTTTCTCAAACTCTCAAACGATCTCCTACTCTCAAGAGACCAGACTCAGTTTTGTAGCATATGTGGTTAACAAAATTCGTCAATTAACCGACATTGAAACAGTTAGAGTAGAATAATGTATTTTAGCTATTGCCATAGCAAAATTTCATACGGCT
This sequence comes from Hypercompe scribonia, assembly GCA_949316085.1. Lineage (NCBI taxonomy): Eukaryota > Metazoa > Arthropoda > Insecta > Lepidoptera > Erebidae > Hypercompe > Hypercompe scribonia. The sequence continues at coordinate 9,451,196 of OX438969.1, read as the reverse complement.
TTTTTTTTTACGGACGGCTACTAACATTCCAAGTATCTTTTTATTGCTTAAAAGTGCTATTCGGATAATTTATAATTTCAACTATAGATAGTCAATTAGGAATAAGTTTAAAGAAATTGGTATCATGGCAGTTGCATCTCAATAAATCAATGAAAGTTTAGTGTATGCTGAGAAAAGTAATTAAATATTAATCAATTTAATTTCTTAATAAAACAAAAGCTATGCGAAAAGGCTTACTATATAGTTTGAGTTTATTTAAATGACAAGTTTACTTAGAATTGATGTTGCACCCTCCTACAATTAAGTTTGTTGTGTTTGAAAGTGAGGGACATTTAATTTATTTTTTTCAGTAATATTATTGGAACGAAGTTCCTTACGGCAGGCTTGGAGGGGATAGGGATTTCGCTGCGGGACCGAACTGAAAAAAATGTGATAGTAAAACCGTAAGAAAAAATCCGTGGAAAAAGTGCGTGGAATAAATCTGTGGAATAAATCTGTGGAATAAAACCGTTAATTTTTATTATTTTTTTCTATTTTTCTATTTCTATGTTATTTTTAATTAATAATAATGTTGACAAAAAAAAATAAAGATACATATTTTTTTGTTATTTCAGTTGAAATTTGAATTACGATGTTTTTTTTATTTTAAGGAATTTATTATTTTATTATTTTAAGGAATTTATTATTTTATTTCCTAAAATACTGAATTTCCTAAATACTTTCTTGTACTTAAATAAAAACTAATCAGCAAAATTTAAGAGGAAAATCAAGAAAACCTACATAAAATTGAGCACGATTTTTTTTGCAAATTGTGTCGATTCCACATTATCCGAAGGAACTTCGTTCCTACCTGGTGTCCCACGACACCATTCATTTTTTTTTACTTTTTTCTTATATAAAAGTCAAATTGTTTTTTTTTATGTACATGTAAAGGTAAGATTAGTCTAGGCTTATAATATCAGTTCATATTTAGTATCTTTCGGGTGACTTTAGGTGTTTCTATGACTTACCCAAATATCCTGCTGGTGGTAGTGTGACAGTTTGAGTCATTAATCTTAACTGATACTGGTTAGGTGACACGACGGCTGGGGCTCGTATGCCGTCTGTATGGACCCGTTTTTCTTTCCAGAGTGGGTCTTAGGAAATGCCGGCATCTTCTAGCTGTAAAGTCCGACAAGTTAAATACATATATGTAAAAGATTTAGTAACAGAAAAAATATATCTATTATCAATCACTATACTATTCAAGGCTCCTGGAGATAATCATTTTAGAACTAAATAGCTATAATAATACTATAATAATCTCATTATCATCATCATCTTAGCCAAGAGACATAGGCAGCGCTACACCGCTGGATATAGGCCTCCGTCAAGGTTCTCCACTACAACCAGTCCCGTGCTGCCCGCATCCGACCACTTCCGGCAATCTTCACTAAGTCGTCGGACGACTCCTACTAATGCAGCGTTTGCCAGTAACTCCAGAACTTTATGGCCCCATCAGTCGTCGTTTTTGCATGTAATGTACTCCGACCACTGCCAGTTACGTTTAGCAATTATACTGGCAATATCGGTAACATTGATTCATTTGCGGAATTTCCCATACCTGACTTGATCACGCAAAGAAACTCCGAGAATTGACATCTCTGTACCGTAAGCTATCATTGGCAAAACACACTTGTCGAAGACTTTTGTCTTGAGAAACTGCGGTCAGTTACGTTTAGCAATTATACTGGCAATATCGGTAACATTGATTCATTTGCGGAATTTCCCATACCTGACTTGATCACGCAAAGAAACTCCGAGAATTGATATCTCTGTATCGTAAGTTATCATTGGCGAAACACACTTGTCGAAGACTTTTGTCTTGAGAAACTGCGGTATTTTTAATGAGAAAACGTTACGTAGATTCCCGAGCTAGCCCAACCTAGCTGGATTCGACGATTGACCATTTTTTCAAAGTTGAACCTACCTAACTGAATAGTTTGTCCTAGGTACACGTAGTAGTCAACAATTTCGAGGGTGGATTCTCCAATTTTCACTGGAGTGGGTGTGACATGGGCATTCAACATAATCTTTGTCTTATCCATATTCATTTTTAGACCCACTCATTTAGAGACTTTACTGAGGTCATCAAGCATTGTGTCACAGTTCTAGCCATGACAACCGTATCATCAGCAAATCGAAGGTGGTTGGGTGAAAAGAACACTCACCGATAGACACTAGCACTGTGGTGCGTGCGGTTTGAACAGCCGTGAAATTCACGTCAACGTGCTGTCGGTACTGTTCTGCCTAACCTTGAAGCTTGGGTAGGTAGGAAGAGAGGTTGCGTGACCTAGCACCTGACATAGATACTTACCGGGCATGTTTGCTTCGGTGAGTATATGAATGGGTGAGGCTGCACTGTGTATCCGACCAGGACTCCGCCCGGCATACGTGGACGTCTGAACGCGAAGTCCTGGTCGACCAATTCGGATGTGAACTGTCCTCGCCAGTAATCGTTGCTACCATGCAATTAATGATTAATCAATTAATTTAATCTTTTAATTATGCATACAAAATCTAATGAACAACTAGCTCCTGGTTTATAACTGATAATATCGTTCACCAACAACAGAGTTGGATCTTACTCATGCTCACTACGCTCGCTCGCTTTCGCGCGTAAATTGTTATTGTTCTTACCAAACCCACCTAAAAAAACTTCGTTGAAGGTCAAAAATATTTTGACAGGTCTTTATTTCGATAACCGCTTACCTTTTTTCAATATTGCTCTTATAATTTTTGACTTGGCACTGACTTCAAATAAACTTTAGGTACCTAGTATATATTATAACAGTTCTTTATTTTAATTAATAGATAATTAAGTATGTATAGACAAGAACTGTCACATAGTACATAATTTGAATAAGCCAGATTGGCTCTATTTTCGATTGATTATCTGATAGGTGTGTAGTGATGAGTGTTAGATTTGAGTAGTGACTGTGGTGTGTTGTGGTGATTGTTGATGGTATGTGGTGAGTGTGATATGCTGTCAGGGTCACGCAGTATGCAGGCCGGCTTAACGCGGTCTATGGATACTGTAACCCGCTTTCCATTTACCAACAATTTAAAAACTTTATCACCTCTTTCAATAACAAAGTGAGGACCAGAGTATGCTGGGTTTAAACTACCACCAGCAGCGCAGTCTCTAAGAAACACATGTGTTGAAGTAGCCAAATCTTTGAGAATAAAAATTTTGTTATTAGTTTTGTGTCTGGCTGCTGGTGATGGTTGCAAGTTCTTGACAATATGCCGAAGCCTTGACAGGTAGTCGGTAATGTCAAGTTTTTCGTCGCTGTGCGGGTCGAAAAATTCGCCAGGGAGTCGCATTGGCTGTCCGTATACTAATTCGGCAGTTGAAGCCTGAGCGTCCTCTTTGAAGGCGCTACGAACACCTAACAGGACTAGTGGAAGAGACTCCACCCAACTATCGTTACCATGGCAGGTGATAGCAGCCTTGAGTTGCCGGTGGAATCTCTCCACCAGTCCGTTACAGGCTGGATGGTAAGCAGTTGTTCTGCGATGTTGAAAACCCGCCATGGTCGACAGACATTTAAACAGTGCGGATTCGAACTGCCTACCTCTATCGGTTACGATATCCGATGGGCAGCCGAAACGAGCGATCCATCCACTTAGTAAGGCCTTTGCCACTGTTTCTGCAGTTATATCTGCTAAAGGTATTGCCTCAGGCCATCGCGTAAAGCGATCGATGGCGGTAAGACAATAACGATAACCTTGGCAAAAGGGTAACGGCCCTACAAGGTCTATGTGGATGAACGCGAACCTTGATTTTGGTAAGCTGTATGAGTGTATTGGTGCGGAAACGTGCCTTGTGGTCTTTGAGCGCTGGCAAGCCAAACATGAACGAACCCACTCTCGGCAGTCTTTTCTAACACCAGGCCATACATACCGGTCAGCAACCAAACTCGCGGACGCCTTGGTACCTGGGTGACTCAAAGAGTGTAGGCTAAGAAAAATTGACCTGCGCAACTCTTTGGGTACATATGGTTTAGGCGTAGGAGTACTGACATCGCAGTATAGTTGCTTCTGTGAACCTGGTAGACTTACCTGTTGAAGTCGCAGCGATGTATCTCCGATAAGCAGTTGTTTTAGCTCTTGGTCTTCCTGTTGGGCTGCAGCGATTGTTTCAGCGGGCACAGGTTGAGTAATATCCTCAATGCGCGAAAGGGTATCCGCCACGACATTGGTTTTTCCAGATATATGGCGAATGTCCGTTGTAAACTGGGCTATAAAATCCAGATGACGGAACTGTCGTGGGGAGCTATTCTCTTGACGAGAGTGGAATGCGAAAGTGAGAGGCTTGTGGTCTGTATAAATCACAAAGTCGCGAGCCTCAACCATGTGCCGAAAATATTTGACACTCTCGTAAATAGCTAGTAACTCGCGGTCGTAAGGAGAGTACTTAACCTGTGCTTCACTCAGCTTTCGTGAGAAAAAGGCAAGAGGTTCCCATGCTCCTGCTTTTAACTGCTGCAAGACTGCGCCAATGGCTTTGTCAGAAGCATCCGTGATCAACGCCAACTTAGCGTTGCAATCAGGATGAGCCAACAGTGCTGCTTGGCAAAGACTGGAAATTTATGTTTACGTTGACGTAATTTAAATATGTTTACGTTGTGTTGTGTATGTAGTAACCCAATAAAGTTTATCCTCGTTGCACTGACGTAATAATTACGGCTCAGTACATTTAATGACGAGGATCCTGGTCACGCGGCACCATATGTAATGGTCCTCCCTTTGAAACCTACTGCGAGTATAATAATTTTTCGGCTATTTAATGAGGTATTATTATACAAGCCAGCACCCTCCAATGTGGAGGGAGGTCTAACGCTCCTCCAGAATCCGCGTTAGACTGTAGAACTCGACACCAGACTGGACATTCTCCCACTGGCATACAACGATTCAAATAAATTATGATAAACCGCGATAAGAGGGAATCAAAATGAGAGATTATGAAACAATTAAATACATTTCTGTTGGTTGTGCTTATCACTCTTCCATCCGTTGTGCACTTAAGATTTAGGTGAATTAACTGACTTTAACTCGAGGGGGTCAGGAACGCTAAGTCCAAACCTATAACTCGCTTTGACAGGTGTATTCAGCTGTATACGACCGAAGCTAAACGCTTTCGCGCCTCCGCCCCGACGTGGGACTCCAACCCATCGGTTTCCTGTGTACTCAACCCGCTATATGAGTTAACCCGCCTACTGACCCCCGTGCATCCGCCCCTTAAGACCCCTAGCTCTCAAGCACACGGCACACACCCATACACGCTGTAACTACAATATAAATACACCACAGGGACAGATCACCCAGATATAATCGTGTAACGGAACCGCTCCGGCGATCAATCCGGATGGCTCCGTTCGATCTATACCTTAGCTCTCTACACCGCAGCGACTTATAAAGAGTCCTACTCATTATTCATACGAGACTACTTGTCGAATCGAAGCTTCCGCTACCGAGTAGAAGGGTCACTGTCCTCCACTCACCCCATACGAGCCGGTGTCCCACAAGGGTCCGTGCTCTCCCCCCTACTCTTCACGCTGTACACTAGCGACATTCCGAAGCATCGGTATGTGCAGACGGCACTATTCGCAGACGACACGGCTATCTACTGCTCAGGAGTGAACCCCTCGACAGTAGCCAAAAAACTCCAGACCGCAGCCAACGCACTGGGCGTTTAGTTCCGGAAATGGAGGATAGAGGTCAACCCTGAGAAAAGCCAGGCGGTGCTGTTTCACAGAAGACAGCTAAGCTTGTATCCTTTGGAGAAGACCCCTCAGATTAGGATGTTCGGCAAGTCTATCCCTTGAGCTAGGCAGGCCAAATACCTAGGCATAACCCTTGACGACCGTCTATCCTTCGGCCCCCACATCAAGGCAGTCCGCAGCCGGGCTGCCTTCGTGCTAGGACGTCTACATAGTCTATTAAACGCGCGTTCAAAGTTAGATTTAAAAAACAAAGTTAGATTGTACACGGCATGCGTTCGTCCTATAATGACGTACGGTAGCGTAGTATTCGCACACGTTAGGCCACACAGGATCCATAGGCTTCAAACACTACAGAATAGTTTCATGCGCAAAGCTACGGGAGCACCGTGGTATGTACGCAACGTCGATCTCCACATCGACCTCAGATTGCCGACCATCAAGCAATTCATAAAACAGTGCTCCCTTAGCTACTTTGACTCTGCTCCGACTCACCCCAACCCTCTAGTGGTTGCGGCCGTAAACTACACACCCAGTAAAATCTCAAAAATACGTCGACCCAAACACGCGTTAGGGAAGCTAGACGACGACATTACACGCGCTCAACGTAGAGCGAACACACTTAGTACGAACCGTCCGCGTTTTCGTCCCCGTCGGCGGGGGCGGAACACGCGCCGCGTAAACCGTCCACAAAACATGGGAGTAGGCCGCCCCAGCGTTTCAGCAACACCCCAAGCCGAGGTTCGTACCCCGCAGGGGGTGCCCTTGGGCAATGTTGCTTAACAAATGGCCGGTTGAGAGCCCTCAGCGCTCACCGTAACTTAATCCGGGCAAAGTTGTAGAGGCCATCTGAGGCCAACAGCTAAACGTCATCACAAAAAAAAAAAAAAAAAAGTTGCCCCGTATTCAGTCGTTCACCAGTTGAGTGAGCCTAAAAGTCACTTCAAAAAAAAAAAAAAATCTCTATCAAAGGTACCGATAAACCAACAGTAATGCTCAGCGAGAAATAATAGAGAGATATCATCTAATTATTCAACGATTATTACTATACTCAGACCGGCATATAAATACATATAAATCATTATCCTACGAAATAATAGGCAACAAGGACTTACCTAGCTACTGCAGCGTTATATATGCTAACTTACTCAACGTCATGGTACCCCACACTACCGGCTATGCCCAGCTTTCACGAACGTCCTGTCTTCACCCTGCACCCTCACTGACTATCTCGACTCTCTCAAACCCTGTCGTTTTCTCTCAGCCCGCGCCCCGCTACCTATCGCCTTTTTTTGTTTACAATTATTTCTCTCACAGATGTCTTGGAACCAATATCCAAAGGTCTGTTAAGAGTCCTTTCCAAAGAATTCGTTTTAAAATTGCAATGAATATTTTGTTTTTATTTGTACAAGAGTCTCTTAAGAATCTGTCCATTAAGTGACGGTCCTTTTCTGTTGTCTAGACCCTTTTTTATACATGCACGTGTTGCCAACGGCTAGGAATATATTGTTGCATAGATGTAACAATAATTGTAAATTTTAAATAACGTAATATGATAATACTATCACAACATTTAATTTAAATAAATAATATATTATATATATAAATATATAGGTAGACACATAATGTTAAGGCAAGTCACTACAGTACGTTGTATAGAGGTTATCAGAGTTTCCTCTGTACGTACGTACATACAACCTATCGCAGCTGTACGCCGCCGGCGGACGGACAAGACAAGGCGTCGAGAACTGCATTTCGTTCGCACCACCCGTTCGTTTTATATAATAATATGTCTTTCTTATACATACCAATTTTGATGTAGATAATATTGAGCGGATGTAGATGCACCCCTCGAAAATAATACATATACATATATCAATCTGACGGCGATTTCCACGTAATATGATGATATAACAACTGTATACTGTATATCCTATATCTTTTTTTTTTCTTTTTTTTTCTTGTTAGTGACCTAGCTGTTGGCCTGGGATGGCCTCTACAACTTAACGCGGGCATTACGGTGAGCGCTGAGGGCTCTCAACCGGTCATTTGTTAAGCAACATAGCCCAAGGGCACCCCCTGTGGGATACGAACCTCAGCTTGGGGTGTTGCTGCTACGTTGGGGCGACCTACTCCCATGATTTGTATATGATTTACGCGGCGCGTATTCCGCCCCCGACGACGGGGACGAAAACGCGGACGGTTCCTATTCCTAGATTGCCTAGCTGTGTCCGCTCTACGTTGAGCGAGCGTGATCTCGTCATCTGGTTCCTCTAACGTGTGTCTGGGTCGTCGTATCTTCGAAATCCTACTTGGTGTGTATTCTACGGCCGCAACCACTAGAGGGTTGGGGTGAGTCGGAGCAGAGTCAAAGTAGCTAAGGGAGCACTGTTTTATGAATTGCTTGATGGTCGGCAATCTGAGGTCGATGTGGAGATCGACGTTGCGTACATACCACGGTGCTCCCGTAGCTTTGCGCATGAATCTATTCTGTAGTGTTTGAAGCCGTGTGGCCTGTGTGGCCTAACGTGTGCGAATACTACGCTACCGTACGTCATTATAGGACGTACGCATGACGTGTATAACCTAACTTTGTTTTTCAAGTCTAATTTCGAACGCGCGTTTAGTAAGTTGTGGAGACGTCCTAGCACGAAGGCAGCCCGGTTGCGGACTGCCTTGATGTGGGGGCCGAAGGTTAGACGGTCGTCAAGGGTTATGCCTAGGTATTTGGCCTGCCTAGCCCAAGGGATAGACTTGCCGAACATCCTAATCTGAGGGGTCTTCTCCAAAGGATACAAGCTTAGCTGTCTTCAGTGAAACAGCACCGCCTGGCTTTTCTCGGGGTTGACCTCTATCCTCCATTTCCGGAACCAAACGCCCAGTGCGTTGGCTGCGGTCTGGAGTTTTTTGGCTACTGTCGAGGGGTTCATTCCTGAGCAGTAGACAGCCGTGTCGTCTGCGAATAGTACCGTCTGCACATGTCGATGCTTCGGAATGTCGCTGGTATACAGCGTGAAGAGTAGGGGGGAGAGCACGGACCCTTGTGGGACACCGGCTCGTATGGGGTGAGTGGAGGACAGTGACCCTTCTACTCGGTAGCGGAAGCTTCGATTCGACAAGTAGTCTCGTATGATGAGCACGAGTCCGTGTGGCACTCCCATGGTGGCCAGCTTAAATAATAAGCCGTTGTGCCACACTTTGTCGAAAGCTTTCGCTACGTCGAAGAAGAGGATTCCTGTAAATAGGTTGCGTTGAAGCCGATCGCTGGTGTATTCAACGATGCGGTGGACTTGGTGGACGCACGAGTGTTCGGTTCGGAAACCGAATTGCTCGTGGGGGACGAGAAGATTAGCATCGGCATACGCTTTCAGCCTATTGTAGATTAGACGCTCGTATAGCTTGCCTAATCCTTTAAGCAGACTGATCGGTCTATAACTGGTCGGTTCGGACTTTGGTTTGCCAGGTTTGGGTATCCCAATAACAACGGCTTCTTTCCACTGTTGTGGAAAGATGTTGTTTTTGAGTGCTGCGTTGAAGATGAACGTCAGCAGGACCAGTAGCCTCTCCGGAAAGAGTTTTATAACCCTGTTTGTGATACCGTCCGAACCGGGCGCCTTGCGAGCGTGTAGGCCCTTGACGATCGTTTCGACTTCTTCGGGGGTGACCGTGTCTAGGTCTTGTTCGTCTGTCGTTCCCGTCGGCGTTGATGTTGATGTAGGAAGTGAGGTTATTAGGCGCTCTACTTCCGAATCAACTTCGGCTATTTGGTCCGAGTCGCAGTGTATTACGCTGGGCGTGCACTGATTCTCTAGACTCTCGGCCAGGCACTCTGCCTTTTCGATATCGTCGAATGCCGGCGGAAGGTTAGGTCTGCTTAGAGGAGGCATACAGGTGACGGTGTCTCTCTTAAGGGAGCGGGATAGTTGCCAGAAGGCAAGGTGGGTAGGTTCGAGGTCTTGTAGTGTCCTATCCCACCTGTCTTGGCGCATTTGATCGATGCGCGACTTGACCGCTCTTTCTAAGCGTCGTAACCTGATCCTGTTGGCTTCGCATGGATATCTGTCGTAGGCTCGTACGGCGGCGTTCTTCCGCCTCAGCAGCTCACGTACGTCATCGGGTAGGTCCCAGCGGCGATCGTTCGTCGCCGGTGCCTCCCGAGTGCATTCGTTAATTAACGATTGCACGTGTGCTGTGAGGGAGTCGATCGCCGTCACGGTGTCCTCTTTGCTGATTATATGGTCGGGTATCCTGTCTAGATGCTCGGACGAGGTTGCCTCGAGTTTGGTCCCGAGGCGCCTCCAGTCCGTGATTCGTCTAGTGGGGGTACGATGACCTGTGTCGATGGGACCCAGTCTGGGTGCGAACTCCACGACCACAGGTCTGTGGTCTGAAGTTAACTCGTGAAGCACCTCTACTGAACACAAACGTAGGTTTATGTTCTTTAGGAGCGCCACGTCCAGAATGTCGGGTCGGTGAGACACGTTGTGCGGATAGTGGGTCGGTTCGAGCGGGGCGATGATGTCGAACGCTAGTCTATTCGAGAGCGACTCCAGGGCTCTGCCTTTGGCGTTGGACTGGTGACAGTTCCAAAGGGTGTTTTTGGCGTTAAGGTCGCCGCCGATTATCACGGCGTCGCTTAGTTCTAGCAGCGCTCGGAGGTCGCTCTCGAGTAGTTGCCGATTGGGTGACAGATAGGCTGAAACTAGCGTGATCGATTGGTGTCCGGTCATGCCTATTCGACAGACCGAAGCCTCGATGCTAGTCAGCGCGGGCGGATCCATAGGTACGCAGTGAAGGGACCTTTTGTAATATATGAGAGTTCCCCCTAGCGCAGAGTCAATCCTATCGTTGCGGACCACAGAGTAGTTCGCAACGTTTGGGTTTCTCTGCGAGGGTTTCAAAAAGGTCTCTTGTGCGAATAGTATGTCGAGTTGGTGTGCGCTAAGATATTCGCCAACTTCATCTCGTTGCCTACTGATGCCGTTGGCGTTGAAATACCCTAGCTTGAGTGATCTTGGTTTGACTCTGCTTGTCGGTGTCCTATCCATGTTATGGGTTGCACTTGAATGCGCCTAACTTCTCGAGTACGCTCGAGTACCTAACACTGACACTGAGGAGGGCCAACGGATTGCCCTCGTTTTGGCGAATGAGACTAGCGAGCTGGCGTAGCTCGCTAAAATCAATCGCACTCGCGAACCTTGCCACTAGGGATAGGTCCGGGTCGATTGTTTGCGGTAGTTGGTTGAGAGGGCTCCTGTAGTCGACGACGAGCGGCTTGGGCCCTCCCTGATGGGAAGGTCTCCCCCGTCTTCCTGGGAGTGGCCCAGGCGTTCGTCTTCGGCTACGGAGCAGCTGTAAAGCTCCCCCCAGTCCCTGCAGTGGCAGGGACGACTGGGCGGGGACGCTGAGGTCCTTTCGCCTTGGGGGTTTTAGGCGCCTTCGGGCAACCTCTGTAGTTGGCGGGGTGGCCTTCTTCGCCACACAGCACGCACGCGACTGGGGCAGTGCAATTGGCCCTGTCTTTGGGCCTTTTGCACTCCTCCGTCGCGTGGTCTTCCAGGCACTTGACGCACCTTGGGCGGGCGAAGCAATTTCGGGCCGAGTGCCCGTAGAGCTGGCAGCGGTGGCATTGTGAGATGCCACTTCGGTGAGGTGGCTCCACAGTTATCCCCGACAGCCCACAGACGGATGACATCTTGAAAATGTCCTTGCCCGCGGGGCTGTCGTCGAGGGAGACCATCACCATATCAAAGATGGTATTGGTGCGGCCTCTCACCATCCGGTGTACCTCGTGCACCGGGTAGTTTTTTGACAGGGATTCCTTGATCTCCTCGGGGGAGATCTCCCTGGGCACATTGCGGATAACCACACGGAGCTTCTTGTCCTCCGGCAGAGTGTACGTGTGGTAAGACACGTTTCTCTCCCGAAGGAGCTTCGAGAGCGCCCTGTGGTCGCTCGCGGTGGCTAGGGCGATTTTGATGCCCTGTTGGGTGCTACGAGCCGAGTGGTAGGTGATCCGGCGCTCGTTGCACCAGGTGGAGATAGCCGTCCATTTGGACTTCTCCTGGACGTAGATCGGTGGAGGGGCGCGGGTCTTCGGCGCGGCCGCCGAGGCGTCGGCGATAGCGGGCGAGGACCTCCCTGAGGGGGAGTTGCTGCCCTTAGGCCTTGAAGAGGCGCGAACGGGGGCGGGTGCGGGGGCGGGTGCTGCCGAGGTATCCTTACCCTCTGACAGCTTTAGGCCTTGTTTGGGCCTCCTTTGGCCTTGCGGCTGCGTTTCCGTGAGGAAACCACGGAGAAACCTTCTTCGTCTTCGTCCTCTCTTGAAGAGGACTCTTCCTCGCTGCTCTCGGAGGGGGAGGAGGGGGACTCTGGCTGTCCCTTTTCTTCACCCTTTTCTTGTCCTGAACTTGCAGCGGGCTCTGGAGACGCTTCTGTCTCCATCTTTTCTTGCGCCTTCCGCGCGACCATGTTCCCGTACCTCTTCTGTAGTACTTCGAAGACGACTGGGTCTGCGAGGAGGTCTTTCATCGATAGGCCCTTCATGGCCATGTCGGCGGTTTGGGTGCTGTGCGTATCGCGTGGCACGCGACAGCAACAACAACAACACCACCACTAACAACAGCAGTCCTAGTCCCCGGGTGGGACAACCCGGGGGTGTGTGCGTGCTTGTCCTCCCAGCCGGGGTAAGGCCGGGAGGGTGTACTTAAATCTAGGTGTGCCCTAAGAGTGTATCTCTTCGCCGATCTTAATGTGCGTCGAGTTCCTAGCAGCCCAGGTGCCGGGGTGGTATGGGCCTGTTGTGGCCGGCACACCCAATCTAACACCTGAGAATGGGATGTGGAGGTAAGGGTGGGGTGGGAGGTTGATGACTAGGCTCGACTAGGAGTCCCCCCAAGGCCGAGTTATCTAGCCCCAGCCGACTACGCCTAACCCAGAAGGGGCTAGGCAGGCGGGTCGGGTCACCGCCCACTCGGTTTCGTTGGCACCGTTAGGTTTCCACCGAGGACCAAATTTAGGTTTTTCCCTGAAGGGGCCTATTGACTTATCTGCACACAGAAACTTGCGCCTCTGTGAAGGACGGCGCACTATCCAACGTCGTATTTATAAATACGACGTTAGTTTGTACGCGTCTTGTTCACAGACGTGACTGAAGTAAGTCCTTTCTCGTTCTAAAAAGAACGATACTCGAGACTTGTGCGATACGCAACGGCTGTTAGCCGGGTGTCTCGGACGACGGTCCGGTGCACGCAGCAGGGAGCTAGTGCGTAGCGCAGGCGGGCGGCTGCTACGTCGGCGTAGCGGTGACGACGGCGTAGCGGTGCGATGAGAAGCGAGGGGTGCGGCGTAGCGCGGGGCGTGGCGTCGCACGTAGCGGTGGACAGTGTCGGGAGCGATTCGGAGACGTCCGCTCGGGGCGGCTGTCGGAAGCGAAGTCCTGCAACGCAACATATCGTATATCGAGATGATGCGAGATATTATTATATATATACATATACGTATACGTATACATATACATATACAGTGCGCTCAATGGTGTTACTTAAACATACAATAGTCATAGACATAGTCTTATACATACATAGGACATAGATAATATAAAGATAGACATACACACACACACGAACACATGCACGCACGTACGCAAAATTATTTTGTATTTTTTATTTTTTTTTTTAATATATCAACCTATTATACGGACAAACCTCCAGGTCGGACTCGGCCGTCGGTGAGTCGTGAGTCGGGCATAACGCGCGCGAACGTGTTTTACGAAGGTTCACTTTTAATCGTTAAATGTTTTTTTTTTTTTTTTTTTGAATGATTTTTAGCTGTTGGCCTCAGATGGCCTCTACAACTTTACCCGGTTTAGTTACGGTGAGCGCTGAGGGCTCTCAACCGGCCATTTATTAAGCAACATTGCCCAAGGGCACCCCCTGCGGGGTACGAACCTCGGCTTGGGGTGTTGCTGAAACACTGGGGCGGCCTACTCCCATGTTTTGTTGACGGTTTACGCGGCGCGTGTTCCGCCCCCGCCGACGGGGACGAAAACGCGGACGATTCGTAATTAGTGTGTTCGCTCTGCGTTGAGCGCGTGTAATGTCGTCGTCTAGCTCCCCTAACGCGTGTTTGGGTCGACGTATTTTAGAAATTTTGCTCGGTGTGTAGTTTACGGCCGCAACCACTAGAGGGTTGGGGTGAGTCGGAGCAGAGTCAAAGTAGCTAAGGGAGCACTGTTTAATGAATTGCTTGATGGTCGGCAATCTGAGGTCAATGTGAAGATCGACGTTGCGTACATACCACGGTGCTCCCGTAGCTTTGCGCATGAACCTATTCTGTAGTGCTTGAAGCCTATGGATCCTGTGTGGCCTAACGTGTGCGAATACTACGCTGCCGTACGTCATTATAGGACGTATGCATGCCGTGTACAATCTAACTTTGTTTTTTAAGTTTAATTTCGAACGCGCGTTAATTAAACAGTGTAGACGTCCTAGCACGAAGGCAGCCCGGCTGCGGACTGCCTTGATGTGGGGGCCGAAGGATAGACGGTCGTCAAGGGTTATGCCTAGGTATTTGGCCTGCCTAGCCCAAGGGATAGACTTGCCGAACATCCTAATCTGAGGGGTCTTCTCCAAAGGATACAAGCTTAGCTGTCTTCTATGAAACAGCACCGCCTGGCTTTTCTCGGGGTTGACCTCTATCCTCCATTTCCGGAACCAAACGCCCAGTGCGTTGGCTGCGGTCTGGAGTTTTTTGGCTACTGTCGAGGGGTTCAGTCCTGAGCAGTAGATAGCCGTGTCGTCTGCGAATAGTGCCGTCTGCACATACCGATGCTTCGGAATGTCGCTAGTATACATCGTGAAGAGTAGGGGGGAGAGCATGGACCCTTGTGGGACACCGGCTCGAATGGGGTGAGTGGAGGACAGTGACCCTTCTACTCGGTAGCGGAAGCTTCGATTCGACAAGTAGTCTCGTATGATGAGCACGAGTCCGTGTGGCACTCCCATGGTGGACAGCTTAAATAATAAGCCGTTGTGCCACACTTTGTCGAAAGCTTTCGCTACGTCAAAGAAGAGGATTCCTGTGAACAGGTTGCGTTGAAGCCGATCGCTGGTGTATTCAACGATGCGGTGGACTTGGTGGACGCACGAGTGTTCGGTTCGGAAACCGAATTGCTCGTGGGGGACGAGAAGATTAGCATCGGCATACGCTTTCAGCCTATTGTAGATTAGACGCTCGTATAGCTTGCCTAATCCTTTAAGCAGACTGATCGGTCTGTAACTGGTCGGTCCGGACGTTGGTTTGCCAGGTTTGGGTATCCCAATAACAACGGCTTCTTTCCATTGTTGTGGAAAGATGTTGTTCTTGAGCGCTGCGTTGAAAATGAACGTCAGCAGGACCAGTAGCCTCTCCGGAAAGAGTTTTATAACCCTGTTTGTGATACCGTCCGAACCGGGCGCCTTGCGAGCGTGTAGGCCCTTGACGATCGTTTCGACTTCTTCGGGGGTGACCGTGTCAAGGTCTTGTTCGTCTGTCGTCCCCGTCGGCGTTGATGTTGAGGCTAGTGTTGATGTAGGAAGTGAGGTTATTATGCGCTCTACTTCCGAATCAACTTCGGCTATTTGGTCCGAGTCGCAGTGTATTACGCTGGGCGTGCACTGATTCTCTAGACTCTCGGCCAGGCACTCTGCCTTTTCGATATCGTCGAAGGCCGGTGGAAGGTTAGGTCTGCTTAGAGGAGGCATACAGGTGACGGTGTCTCTCTTAAGCGAGCGGGATAGTTGCCAGAAGGCAAGGTGGGTAGGTTCGAGGTCTTGTAGTGTCCTATCCCACCTGTCTTGGCGCATTTGATCGATGCGCGACTTGACCGCTCTTTCTAAGCGTCGTAACCTGATCCTGTTGGCTTCGCATGGATATCTGTCATAGGCTCGTACGGCGGCGTTCTTCCGCCTCAGCAGCTCACGTACGTCATCGGGTAGGTTCCAGCGGCGATCGTTCGTCGCCGGTGCCTCCCGAGTGCATTCGTTAATTAACGATTGCACGTGTGCTGTGAGGGAGTCGATCGCCATCGTGGTGTCCTCTTGGCTAGTTATGTGGTCGGGTATCCTATCTAGATGCACGGACGAGGTTGCCTCGAGTTTTGTCCCGAGGCGCCTCCAGTCCGTGATTCATCTAGTGGGGGTACGATGACCTGTGTCGATGGGACCCAGTCTGGGTGCGAACTCCATGACCACAGGTCTGTGGTCAGAAGTTAACTCGTGCAGCACCTCTACTGAACACAAACGTAGGTTTATGTTCTTTAGGAGTGCCACGTCCAGAATGTCGGGTCGGTGAGACACGTTTTGCGGATAGTGGGTCGGTTCGAGCGGGGCGATGATGTCGAACGCTAGTCTATTCGAGAGCGACTCCAGGGCTCTGCCTTTGGCGTTGGACTGGTGACAGTTCCAAAGGGTGTTTTTGGCGTTAAGGTCGCCGCCGATTATCACGGCGTCGCTCAGTTCTAGCAGTGCTCGGAGGTCGCTCTCGAGTAGTTGCCGATTGGGTGACAGATAGGCTGAAACTAGTGTGATCGATTGGTGTCCGGTCATGCCTATTCGACAGACCGAAGCCTCGATGCTAGTCAGCGCAGGCGGATCCATAGGTACGCAGTGAAGGGACCTTTTGTAATATATGAGAGTTCCCCCTAGCGCAGAGTCAATCCTATCGTTGCGGACCACAGAGTAGTTCGCAACGTTTGGGTTTCTCTGCGAGGGTTTCAAAAAGGTCTCTTGTACGAGTAGTATGTCGAGTTGGTGTGCCCTAAGAAAAACGCCAACTTCATCTCGTTGCCTACCGATGCCGTTGGCGTTGATGTACCCTAGCTTGAGTGATCTGGGTTTGACTCTGCGTGTTGGTGTGCAATCCATTATGGGTTGCATTTAAACGCGCCTAGCTTCTCGAGTACGCTCGAGTACCTAACACTGACACTGAGGAGGGCCAACGGATTGCCCTCATTCTGACGGATTAGACTAGCGAGCTGGCGTAGCTCGCTAAAATCAATCGCACTAGCGAACCTTGCCACTAGGGATAGGTCCGGGTCGATTGTTTGCGGTAGTTGGTTGAGAGGGCTCCTGTAGTCGACGACGAGCGGCTTGAGCCCTCCCTGGAGAGGCTTTGTGGGCCGCTCGACAGGGGCTGCCTTTGCGGGTACTGGAGCAGGTATGGGGGCCTGCATCGTCTTCCGCACGAGCAGAGGTGGGAAGGTCTCCCCGGTCTTCCTGGGAGTGGCCCAGGCGCTCGTCTTCGGCAGAGGAGCAGCTGTAAAGCTCCCCCCAGTCCCTGCAGCAGCAGCAGCAGCAGCAGGGACGACCGGGCGGGGACGCTGAGGTCCTTTCGCCTTGGGGGTTTTAGGCGCCCTCGGGCAACCTCTATAATTGGCGGGGTGGCCTGTTTCGCCACACAGTACGCACGTGACTGGCTCAGTACATTTGGCCCTGTCTTTGGGCCTTTTGCACTGGTCCGTCGCGTGGTCTTCCAGGCACTTGACGCACCTGGGGCGCGCGAAACAGTTACGCGCCGAGTGCCCGTAGAGCTGGCAGCGGTGGCATTGTGAGATGCCACTTCTACGGTGAGGTGGCTCCACGGTTATGCCCGACAGCCCGCAGATGGACGACATCTTAAAGATGTCCTTGCCGGCGGGGGTGTCGTCAAGAGTAACCAACACCATGTCGTATACGACATTGGTGCGGCCTTTAACCATCCGGTGTACCTCATGCACCGGGTAGTTGGGTGTCAGGGATTGTTTGATCTCCTCGGGGGAGATCTCCCTGGGCACGTTGCGAACAACGACACGGAGCTTCTTGTCCTCCGGCAGAGTGTACGTGTGGTAAGACACGTCCCTCTCCCGAAGGAGCTTCGAGAGCGCCCTGTGGTCGCTCGCGGTGGCTAGGGCAACTTTGATGCCCTGTTGGGTGCTACGGGCAGAGTGGTAGCGGATGCGGCGCTCGTTGCACCAGGTGGAGATCGCCGTCCATCTCGATTTCTCCTGGATGAATATCGGTGGAGGGGCGGGGATCTTCGGCGCGGCCGCCGAGGCGTCGGTGATAGCGGGCGTGGACCTCCCTGAGGGGGAGTTGTTGCCCTTAGGCCTCGGAGAGGCGCGAACTGGGGCGGGTGCTGCCGAGGTATCCTTACCCTCTGACAGCTTTGGGGCCTTGTTTGGCCCCTTCTTGCTTTTACGGGCGCGTTTCCTAGAGGAAACGACCGTAAAACCGGACTCTTTAGAAGAGGACGAGGACGTGGAGGACGAGGAGGACTCGTCCTCGCTGGCGTCGGAGCCCCCAGATTGGTCCGCTCCTTCGTCGCCCGAGTTTGCCTCGGACTCTGGAGACGTTTCTGTCTCCATAGCCTGAGTTTTCTCCTCGGTTATCTTTAAGAGGAATTTCCTCTGGATGAACTCGATGACCTCGGGGTCATCGAGGATGGCGTTTATGTCCACTCCTAGACGTTCAAGAGTGGACCCCGCGGAAAGGCCCGCGAGGGCCATTTCGGCGGTTTTTGGCGGTTGTTGTGCTGCCAACAGCAACAACAGCAGCAGCAAACAGTCCTAGTCCCCGGGTGGGACAACCCGGGGGTGTGAGTGTGCTTGGCCTCCCAGCCGGGGTAAGGCCGGGAGGGTGTGCTTAAAAATAAGGTGTGCCCTAAGCTTGTATCCCTTCGCCAATCTTAATGTGCGTCGGGTTCCTAACTGCCCAGATGCCGGGGTGGTATGGGCCTGTCGGCCGGCACACCCAAACTAACAGCTGAGAATAGGATGTGGAGGTAAGGGTGGGGTGGGAGGGCGACGGCTAGGCTCGACTAGGAGACACCCCCAAGGCCGAGTTGTCTAGCCCCAGCCGACTTTGCCTAACCCAGAAGGGGCTAGGCAGGCGGGTCGGGTCACCGCCCACTCGGCTCGTTGACACCGTTAGGTTTCCACCGAGTGACCAAATTGGATTTACCCTGAAGGGGCCAAGACTTATCTGCACACAGAAACTTGCGCCTCTGTGAAGGACGGCGCACTATCCAACGTCGTATTTAAAAATACGACGCTAAACGCACGCGTCTCGTTCACAAAGAACGCTGACCTATAGACTTTCCTGTTAAAAAGAAACTAGCGCTTCCGTGACAGACGGCGCACTAAACAAAGTCGTATTAAAAAAATACAACTTTGGATGTAAGCGCCTTGTTCACAAAAACGCTGACGTTAACCGCAGTAAGTCAGTGAGCCGCAAACGGGCGACCGTTACGACACACAGACACACAGCGGTGACGTAGGCGGCGCGATGGCGCGGAGCGACAGGTGCGGCGTGGCGCGGGCGCGATGTCGCAGCGGGAGCACTCGAGCACTTGTCAGTATGTTTTCTCAGTAAATGAATTTTATAAATTCCTTTGAGAAATAAAACTCTTTTAACTGTAATTAATATCGTAATTCTCGTTTTCTTACAATCTTTAAAGTGATTCGTTAAAGTGACTATTTGTAGTCTAATCCGTCAAAACGAGGGCAATCCGTTGGCCCTCCTCAGTGTTAGTGTTAGGTACTCGAGCGTACTCGAGAAGCTAGGCGCCTTTAAATGCAACCCATAATGGATTGCACACCAACACGCAGAGTCAAACCCCGATCACTCAAGCTAGGGTACATCAACGCCAACGGCATCGGTAGGCAACGAGATGAAGTTGGCGTTTTTCTTAGGGCACACCAACTCGACGTACTACTAGTGCAAGAGACCTTTCTGAAACCCTCGCAGAGAAACCCAAACGTTGCGAACTACTCTGTGGTCCGCAACGATAGGATTGACTCTGCGCTAGGGGGAACTCTCATATATTACAAAAGGTCCCTTCACTGCGTACCTATGGATCCGCCTGCGCTGACTAGCATCGAGGCTTCAGTCTGTCGAATAGGCATGACCGGACACCAATCGATCACGCTAGTTTCAGCCTATCTGTCACCCAATCGGCAACTACTCGAGAGCGACCTCCGAGCGCTGCTAGAACTGAGCGACGCCGTGATAATCGGCGGCGACCTTAACGCCAAGAACACCATTTGGAACTGTCACCAGTCCAACGCCAAAGGCAGAGCCCTGGAGTCGCTCTCGAATAGACTAGCGTTCGACATCATCGCCCCGCTCGAACCGACCCACTATCCGCACAACGTGTCTCACCGACCAGACATTCTGGACGTGGCGCTCCTAAAGAACATAAACCTACGTTTGTGTTCAGTAGAGGTGCTACACGAGCTAACTTCAGACCACAGACCTGTGGTCATGGAGTTCGCACCCAGACTGGGTCCCATCGACACAGGTCATGGTACCCCCATTAGACGAACCACGGACTGGAGGCGCCTCGGGACAAAGCTCGAGGCAACCTCGTCCGTGCATCTAGATAGGATACCCGACCACATAATTAGCCAAGAGGACACTACGATGGCGATCGACTTCCTCACAGCACACGTGCAATCGTTAATTAACGAATGCACTCGGGAGGCACCGGCGACGAACGATCGCCGCTGGGACCTACCCGATGACGTACGTGAGCTGCTGAGGCGAAAGAACGCCGCCGTACGAGCCTACGACAGATATCCATTTGAAGCCAACAGGATCAGGTTACGACGCTTAGAAAGAGCGGTCAAGTCGCGCATCGATCAAATGCGCCAAGACAGGTGGGATAGGACACTACAAGACCTCGAACCTACCCACCTTGCCTTCTGGCAACTATCCCGCTCGCTTAAGAGAGACACAGTCACCTGTATGCCTCCTCTAAGCAGACCTAACCTTCCGCCGGCATTCGACGATATCGAAAAGGCAGAGTGCCTGGCCGAGAGTCTAGAGAATCAGTGCACGCCCAGCGTAATACACTGCGACTCGGACCAAATAGCCGAAGTTGATTCGGAAGTAGAGCGCCTAATAACCTCACTTCCTACATCAACACTAGCCTCAACATCAACGCCGACGGGGACGACAGATGAACAAGACCTTGACACGGTCACCCCCGAAGAAGTCGAAACGATCGTCAAGGGCCTACACGCTCGCAAGGCGCCCGGTTCGGACGGTATCACAAACAGGGTTATAAAACTCTTTCCGGAGAGGCTACTGGTCCTGCTGACGTTCATTTTCAACGCAGCGCTCAAAAACAACATCTTTCCACAACAATGGAAAGAAGCCGTTGTTATTGGGATACCCAAACCTGGCAAACCAACGTCCGAACCGACCAGTTATAGACCGATCAGTCTGCTTAAAGGATTAGGCAAGCTATACGAGCGTCTAATCTACAATAGGCTGAAAGCGTATGCCGATGCTAATCTTCTCGTCCCCCACGAGCAATTCGGTTTCAGAACCGAACACTCGTGCGTCCACCAAGTCCACCGCATCGTTGAATACACCAGCGATCGGCTTCAACGCAACCTGTTCACAGGAATCCTCTTCTTTGACGTAGCGAAAGCTTTCGACAAAGTGTGGCACAACGGCTTATTATTTAAGCTGTCCACCATGGGAGTGCCACACGGACTCGTGCTCATCATACGAGACTACTTGTCGAATCGAAGCTTCCGCTACCGAGTAGAAGGGTCACTGTCCTCCACTCACCCCATTCGAGCCGGTGTCCCACAAGGGTCCATGCTCTCCACCCTACTCTTCACGCTGTATACTAGCGACATTCCGAAGCATCGGTATGTGCAGACGGCACTATTCGCAGACGACACGGCTATCTACTGCTCAGGACTGAACCCCTCGACAGTAGCCAAAAAACTCCAGACCGCAGCCAACGCACTGGGCGTTTGGTTCCGGAAATGGAGGATAGAGGTCAACCCCGAGAAAAGCCAGGCGGTGCTGTTTCACAGAAGACAGCTAAGCTTGTATCCTTTGGAGAAGACCCCTCAGATTAGGATGTTCGGCAAGTCTATCCCTTGGGCTAGGCAGGCCAAATACCTAGGCATAACCCTTGACGACCGTCTATCCTTCGGCCCCCACATCAAGGCAGTCCGCAGCCGGGCTGCCTTCGTGCTAGGACGTCTACACTGTCTAATTAACGCGCGTTCAAAGTTAAATTTAAAAAACAAAGTTCGATTATACACGGCATGCATACGTCCTATAATGACGTACGGTAGCGTAGTATTCGCACACGTTAGGCCACACAGGATCCATAGGCTTCAAACACTACAAAATAATTTCATGCGCAAAGCTACGGGAGCACCGTGGTATGTACGCAACGTCGATCTTCACATCGACCTCAGATTGCCGACCATCAAGCAATTCATAAAACAGTGCTCCCTTAGCTACTTTGACTCTGCTCCGACTCACCCCAACCCTCTAGTGGTAGCGGCCGTAAACTACATACCGAGTAAAATTTCAAAAATACGTCGACCCAAACACGCGTTAGGGGAGTTAGACGACGACATTACACGCGCTCAACGCAGAGCGAACACACTAAGTACGAACCGTCCGCGTTTTCGTCCCCGTTCCGCAACACCCCAAGCCGAGGTTCGTACCCCGCAGGGGGTGCCCTTGGGCAATGTTGCTTAACAAATGGCCGGTTGAGAGCCCTCAGCGCTCACCGTAACTAAACCGGGTAAAGTTGTAGAGGCCATCTGAGGCCAACAGCTAAAAATCATTCAAAAAAAAAAAAAAAAATCGGTAACATTTGAATCCAACATCCCGCGCAAACAGGTTACGGGAATTTTTGGCACCGATGCTACTGGAATTTGCTGCCTACAATCGTAACACATGGCTTCAACAAGATGGAGCCACTTATCACATATCCAATGAGTCCCTGCCGGTGGTCAAAGACATGTTTCCGGATAAGCTGATTTTCAGACGAGGTGACATTCTATGGTCACCCAGAAGTTCAGATCTATCTCCAGCAGACTTTTGTTTATGGGATTATTTGAAGAATCGTATCTATATAAACAAACCAAATACACTACTTCAACTAAAAGATGAAATCAGAAAAGAAATATTGGCGATCTCACGGTCTCTCTGCCGACGAGTATTCGAAAATTTCGGTGCTTGTTTAGAAGAGTGCAAACGTCGAAACGGTGGTCATTTAGATGATGTAATTTTTATAAAAATAAATTCCATTTATTTAGATTTCTTATAAATAATCAATTTTTATACTATATCAAATGGTTCTTTTTATATTTTTTTAAAATGTTAACTAATTCGTGGCCCACCCTCAAATTTCAACAAAATTATGAACTTACTCGAACAAAGCGTAAACGCGAAGCACCTATACAACTGAACCGAAGCTGTACGATAATTGTTTAACTAAATGTGACACTCGTATGGCTTATCATACGAGTGTACACATACATAGGCTTACCATGATTACGAAGAGCCAAACCGGGACGCAGAAGAAAAAGAGGTTCATTTTCATTTTGCTTTTCGCTTAATTTGTGTTTTTGATATTTGAAATGCAATCAAAATTATTATGAATTGAAAACATATTAATAAATGTGAATATATTTTTTACGCGGCGGGGTGCGGGGGAACGTTTGGTTGGGGTGTCGGTGCTGTTCAAGTTTGACCGGGACGCCGGGACGGGGATCTCAAACCGGGACTATCCCGGTCAAATCGGGACGTATGGTAAGCCTACACATACACCCATATTTATTATTACTATGTTTGCATTACATTTTTTGTTTTTTTTTTAATTTTCTAATTAAACTTTCTGTTGGTATAGGTACAAATATACAGATATATCTTTTTTATATGTTTTCGTTTTCCTTGTTTTATGGTAAATGTTTTAAGAATAGTAAAATGTACTAATTAACAGATAGCAATTATGTGATTTTTCAATAATTTTCTAAACTTACTGTTGCAGCATTTTTTTTATAATTAAAGATACTTTATGCATATCTTGACTTTTTCAATATTATTTATACCATAGTTCGTTCTAGATGGACTAGTTACCAGATGGCTTGCGTTTCTCAGTTGCATATTTTGCCGAGCACAGTTGTAAAAAATAAACTTGTATGTATATTTCTGTTGAATATTTTGTATATATATTTTGGATTCCTCATATATTATTTGCTAGAAGTACGATAATCATAGTAAAAAGAACCTTTACAAAGTCATTTTTTGTTCGTTGCAAACATCTAAGATATTTTTACCTACCTGCGATTCCCCATATTTAAATGTAAATAAAATTGTTCCTGTTTCACGTAAAAACTACTAAATGGATTATAAATCTTTCTAGTAATTTAGCTTATAAATAAGAGTAACGTACAGGCTACTATTTATGGCGGTAACCGACATACTCACGGGTCGAGCCGCAGAAAAGCCAATCTATTATATAAAAATGAGAAGGTGGTTTGTGTAATATAACTGAAAAAGTGCTGCACTAATTTAGATCAAATTTTGACAATATGTGAAGGGAGTTGTTAGGTACTTATTTTCTTTGTCTGTTTTTCGCGTCAGTTTTGGTCTTCATTAGTTATAAATGCAAGTATAATGAGTGACAACGAAGCGTAGCAGGAGGGTACAACTAGATAATAACTTAGGACATCTGTACTAAGGTAACCAGACTTCTGCTAAACATACTTGAATATATTTTTATAAAAATATGCTTTTAACATCTCTCACAAATGGCCGTCACATCTCAAACTAGGCAGAACTTGGGCTACGGTAATCAGACTGCTGATGAACAATTATATATTTCTAAATACACGTATATCATTGATAAAGTACGCCCAGACACAAAACAAATTACCATGCTCACCACACAATATCCGCTCGCTTGCCCGTGTGGACTAGTAGTCCACAAAAAAAAAAGCATACATTGCCCGTGGTGACTAGGAGTCCACATCGAATTTCACTCTAAAATGCCCGTGTAGACTAGTAGTCAACAAAAAAAAAGCATACATTGCCCGTGGTGACTAGGAGTCCACATGTACCCTGCCACAGAAAAATGTAAATATACCCTATATTTATTGAAATAGAGCTTAGTTTGTATTATTTTAAAGAACATAAACCTACGTTTGTGTTCAGTAGAGGTGCTACACGAGTTAACTTCTGACCACAGACCTGTGGTCATGGAGTTCGCACCCAGACTGGGTCCCATCGACACAGGTCATCGTACCCCCACTAGACGAATCACGGACTGGAGGCGCCTCGGGACAAAACTCGAGGCAACCTCGTCCGTGCATCTAGATAGGATACCCGACCACATAATTAGTCAAGAGGACACCACGATGGCAATCGACTCCCTCACAGCTCACGTGCAATCGTTAATTAACGAATGCACTCGGGAGGCACCGGCGACGAACGATCGCCGCTGGGACCTACCCGATGACGTACGTGAGCTGCTGAGGCGGAAGAACGCCGCCGTACGAGCCTATGACAGATATCCATGCGAAGCCAACAGGATCAGGTTACGACGCTTAGAAAGAGCGGTCAAGTCGCGCATCGATCAAATGCGCCAAGACAGGTGGGATAGGACACTACAAGACCTCGAACCTACCCACCTTGCCTTCTGGCAACTATCCCGCTCGCTTAAGAGAGACACCGTCACCGTTATGCCTCCTCTAAGCAGACCTAACCTTCCACCGGCCTTCGACGATATCGAAAAGGCAGAGTGCCTGGCCGAGAGTCTAGAGAATCAGTGCACGCCCAGCGTAATACACTGCGACTCGGACCAAATAGCCAAAGTTGATTCGGAAGTAGAGCGCATAATGTCCTCACTTCCTACATCAACACTAGCCTCAACTTCAACGCCGACGGGGACGACAGACGAACAAGACCTTGACACGGTCACCCCCGAAGAAGTCGAAACGATAGTCAAGGGCCTACACGCTCGCAAGGCGCCCGGTTCGGACGGTATCACAAACAGGGTTATAAAACTCTTTCCGGAGAGGCTACTGGTCCTGCTGACGTTCATTTTCAACGCAGCGCTCAAGAACAACATCTTTCCACAACAGTGGAAAGAAGCCGTTGTTATTGGGATACCCAAACCTGGCAAACCAAAGTCCGAACCGACCAGTTATAGACCGATCAGTCTGCTTAAAGGATTAGGCAAGCTATACGAGCGTCTAATCTACAATAGGCTGAAAGCGTATGCCGATGCTAATCTTCTCGTCCCCCACGAGCAATTCAGTTTCCGAACCGAACACTCGTGCGTCCACCAAGTCCACCGCATCGTTGAATACACCAGCGATCGGCTTCAACGCAACCTGTTCACAGGAATCCTCTTCTTCGACGTAGCGAAAGCTTTCGACAAAGTGTGGCACAACGGCTTATTATTTAAGCTGTCCACCATGGGAGTGCCACACGGACTCGTGCTCATCATACGAGACTACTTGTCGAATCGAAGCTTCCGCTACCGAGTAGAAGGGTCACTGTCCACCACTCACCCCATTCGAGCCGGTGTCCCACAAGGGTCCGTGCTCTCCCCCCTACTCTTCACGCTGTATACTAGCGACATTCCGAAGCATCGGTATGTGCAGACGGCACTATTCGCAGACGACACGGCTATCTACTGCTCGGGGGTGAACCCCTCGACAGTAGCCAAAAAACTCCAGACCGCAGCCAACGCACTGGGCGTTTGGTTCCGGAAATGGAGGATAGAGGTCAACCCCGAGAAAAGCCAGGCGGTGCTGTTTCACAGAAGACAGCTAAGCCTGTATCCTTTGGAGAAGACCCCTCAGATTAGGATGTTCGGCAAGTCTATCCCTTGGGCTAGGCAGGCCAAATACCTAGGCATAACCCTTGACGACCGTCTATCCTTCGGCCCCCACATCAAGGCAGTCCGCAGCCGGGCTGCCTTCGTGCTAGGACGTCTACACAGTTTAATTAACGCGCGTTCGAAATTAAACTTAAAAAACAAAGTTCGATTATACACTGCATGCATACGTCCTATAATGACGTACGGTAGTGTAGTATTCGCACATGTTAGGCCACACAGGATCCATAGGCTTCAAACACTACAAAATAGTTTCATGCGCAAAGCTACGGGAGCACCGTGGTATGTACGCAACGTCGATCTTCACATCGACCTCAGATTGCCGACCATCAAGCAATTCATTAAACAGTGCTCCCTTAGCTACTTTGACTCTGCTCCGACTCACCCCAACCCTCTAGTGGTTGCGGCCGTAAATTACACACCGAGCAAAATATCCAAAATACGTCGACCCAAACACGCGTTAGGGGAGCTAGACGACGACATTACACGCGCTCAACGCAGAGCGAACACACTAATTACGAACCGTCCGCGTTTTCGTCCCCGCCGGCGGGGGCGGAACACGCGCCGCGTAAACCGTCAACAAAACATGGGAGTAGGCCGCCCCAGTGTTTCAGCAACACCCCAAGCCGAGGTTCGTACCCCGCAGGGGGTGCCCTTGGGCAATGTTGCTTAATAAATGGCCGGTTGAGAGCCCTCAGCGCTCACCGTAACTAAACCGGGTAAAGTTGTAGAGGCCATCTGAGGCCAACAGCTAAAGTCAAATCAAAAAAAAAAAAAAAAAAAAAAACAAACGGGCATTATTTGTGTCGTTCGTACTATCCTCCATGACACTTGATATATTTTAAATACGTGAGTTGTTTGTAAAAAAAACCTACGTGGCTTTATTATATGTTAATATAAATAAATAATTATATTTTACCTGACTGGTATGAAGCCATTTTATTAGCACGATGACACTGTTAATCACTGAAATATGTATTCAAGACTGGCAGGACAGGCGCAATGTCACTGACTTAAATAAAGTATTCTAATGAGGGTACCCGTAGAAATTAAATAATCAACTGCCCTTCCGTTTGTATTAGTTAGTGTCGGTATTAAATTCGAATGTTAAGACCGACACTAAGTTTCATCCCCACCTAAGAGTGCAGCCGATGTGATATACCTGAGAATGTTGAATAATGTTATCGGCAACCGACCTAAAGCTTTTCTGCTCAAATCGACCTTGAACTGTGACAAAAACGTTTTATTACATCATCCGTAGCTATTATATACTGTTTTTGAATATTTATACTTTTGGAAATACACATAACCTATATATTGACTTAGTAAAATTTTCTTTTGTTTACAGTGATAGGATTTCATATATGCATCTGGATCATTCTAGTCCTGAATTTTCGGCAACAGCGTCACCCACACGCGGACATATCGTTTTCGGTGTTTCGTCGTGCAGTTTTCACAAAATTTTTCATTTATACGTAATTCTGTAATGAAAGCTAAGAAACTAATACCTAAAAGGGTTACTTACCTCGTGTTCTGTGTTCTGAGTCGATTCATCGCCTAGAGCTTTGTTATGTAGCTGTGTCGACATCCTTGTTTCACATCACTACTGTTTGAGGACCCTCAAGGTGTTACACCGATGACATATTGGTCACAACTCGGGGGATGAATTTTCAAGAGGCAGCGCATCTGTTCACCACGGCAGTCTCTCTGGTGGCCCTGGATAAGACGGAAGTCTTGTAAAGGAATGGAAAAATGAAATAGAAGTGGAATCAGTTGGAAGAGCTCGCCAGAACATTCTTCATCCAGACAAAGGAAGAATAAATGGATGCTTACAGTGTAAAAACTTTAAGCCACGCCCACGCTCATGACGTTAAGACCTTGTTTTAATCACGGTATAAAGTCTCTTGGACCCTCTCCTGTTTGAATTTACTCCGTGGGACCTGTAATAAGTAGATACACCACATTTACGATAGCAAATAAAGCATTCTAAAACTTAAGTCACCAGAAAAGAGAATCACTTCTACATCTTTCGAAATAAAATTAGATGTTAATGTCGATATACATATATATGTAAATCAAACTGAAACTTCGGAACAAGGACCGTTAGTAACTTGTGTTAGTTTTCTGCACGCAATCCTATTCCTATTGTCTAGAGGTGTTCTATTGAAACACCACCTCGACCGGCCTAAAATACAAAAAAAATCCCTACGAACAATGAGTTAATAACAATTTGCTAATGAGCCTTTGTTCAATTTGAAGCTACTCTATATAATGGTGAAAGTCCACGCTATGGAGATGCAGGAAGCTCACGGAGCCACCCGCCGCCCGCACAGTCCAGACGAAGATCTGGAAGCGAAGCGGCACTGCCCGATCTCTCAGCGAGACCCAAGACTCGCACGACAGGAGAGGCAGGATGAAGTGAGGAGCTATGCCCGCGTACTAACCTCCCCTCCTCTCCCGCGCAGCTACAACAACGTCTCCCTCCGGCGCCGCTGGTTCTACAGCCGCAGCAACCGTCGCTGCGAACGAAACCCGCCGCTGATAGTGGAGCTGCTGCCGAACTGGACTCAGCACACCCAGGAGCTCAAAAGGCGACTGGGTAGGCCGGCAAACGCTCGCCCATTCGGCAAAGGACTGCGGTTCAAACCGCAAGATGAGAAGGAGTACCGCTTACTTCAGCGGTACCTCAAAGACTTCAGCAAACAGGAGGATATCTCATGGTACTCCTATTCGCTGCCTGAAGAGTGTAGCGTAAAGGTAGCCATCAGAGGGCTACCCAGCAACGCCACCCCAGAAGAAGTCGTGGAAGAGCTGTGCGAACTCGGGTTCGAACCTGAGTACGTTCGCAGTATTCAAGGACGTCATCTTATTCGCAATCCTGAAGAGAACTCAGTGCACCGTACCAGCCATCTACGACGTTGTAGAGATGCTCGGCATCCCCGGCTTCAAGATAGAGGCATGGCGCGGGAAAAAAAGGCCCGCGCGGTGCCACCGGTGCCAGCTGTTCAGGCACAGCAGCCATCACTGCCACAGGAAGATGGCATGTGTGAGGTGCGGCGGTTTCCACCCCGCAGCCAGCTGCCCACGCCCGCGTGAGGAACCAGCCACCTATGCAAACTGCGGGGGAGAGCACCCCGCGAACAACATGAAGTGTTCCAGCCCGAGCTGCGCAACAAAAAGGCGGGGACGGCCGCCATCACCGGCGAGCTACGCCAAGGAGCGGCCCCGGTTAACTCGTAGCCCCTAGGCGAGAGGTCACAGGGAACTTCACTCATGGCCGAAGCGAACGGCCCCACGCAGCGCCGAAAAGCCCCCACCTCCAAAGGTGGCCGAAAGGGGAAAAGGGGCAAAAGAGGCAAGGCCCAGGTAGCCCCCCCTCAGACGGAGGACCCAGTGCTGCAGGAGACTATTCCTGCGACCGCGCACCCGGCCCCCGCTAAACAGACTAACGCGGCCCCAGCTGCCGTAACCACGCCCGCAACAGAGGCAACGGCGAAAGTAAGCGTCACAAAAAATGTGACGCCCAAACCAGCCCCCGCAAGCGGCGAAAGCAGGAGGACGACCGCTCCGCCCAGCCAGAGACGCACAAACACCAAGGCCGTCGTGTAGGCCGATATCCGCATCCTACAAGAAGTGATGACGGCCATCGGAGAAGGGCAAGACACAGCCTCTATCCTCCAAATCACCCTCAAGAGCGTAGCAGGCCCCTGAGAGTAATTCACTGGAACGCCCGCGGCCTGGCATCTAAGGTCGCGCTCCTTCGCCGCTCCTACAAGATCAGGACATCGACGTGGCGCTGATAAGCGAGACGCACCTGGGACCTTCGTCCAAACTGAATTTCCCGGGCTACCTCGATTACCGGCGGGATGAAAGATCAGAGACGGGCACCAACTACCACGGTCTGGCGGTACTGATTCGGAGACGCATCGTACACCAACCGCTCCCAACGACCCCGACGCAAATACAGCTATACGCCGCATACAGAGCACCAAACGCCCGGGCTGAGTTCAACGATCTGTACAACCTGCTACAGGTGGACCACCCGGTCATCATCGCAGGAGACCTGAATGCGAAACACGCAGCGTGGAATGCAAGTCGCCCCAACACGGCTGGCGTGCGTCTGCACGATGAAACCGAGTCGCGAGGATACGTAGCTACGGGTCTGGAGGTGCCTACACACTACCCGGACCAACAAGCGCACGCACCAGACGTACTCGACATCATCGTGCACAATGACAAATGCCGCCAGATCGCCCAGCAAGTAATAGACGACGAGCTGCAGTCTGACCATCAGCCTGTACTCGTCGTCATCGCTCAGCAGCCTACCAGGACCGCCCCGCCTGCGCCATGTCACAAAATCAACTGGGACATATTCACAGGCACCTTGGAGGCCACCACACCGTCCCGGCCGATCAACTCCGCGGCCGACGTCGAAAGGTTTGCAACCGAGCTCACGGACAGCATCAAGAGCGCCCTCAACGCGGCCACCTGCCCTGCCGGCGCACCTAAGTCAACTGATCGCCAAAAAACGACGCCTTCGACGACAATAGTAGAACTCGCGCTGCCCCACGTTGAAAACCCCCTGAACCGGCTCGCGGGCAAAGTAAAGGCCGAAATCAGCGCATACAACACTGAGAGCTGGGAGAAACACATCGAGGACATAAGAGACGACTGGCCCTCGATTCATCTACTCTGCCGCCGCCTCACGAACTCCCCAGCCCCAGTGCGACCATTGCTACACGCAGACGGCGCACCGAGATACAGAGCAGAAGACCGAGCAGAAATCTTCGCCGAATATTTGGAGAGTCAATTCAGACCGAACCCAAACACCGAACCCGCTCACACCGAAGTAGTCGAAACACACCTTCGAGAATACTTCGCCACTCCGATAGCCGCAGAAGAAAACCCTATCTTCTTCTCCCCGGCCACGGTGAGCTGCGCCATACGCCGGACCAAGCCTTGAAAGGCCCCGGGCGCTGACGAAATATCCAACACAGCACTGCGCCACCTGCCACGAACAACAATGGCAGCACTGGTGCGTCTGTTCACGGCTATACTCCGTACAGGACACATCCCCAGCTGCTCAAAGGATGGGCGTGTCATTATGCTTCCAAAATCAGGCAAGAACGTCCTGAAGCCGGAGAGCTATCGGCCCATCACCTTGCTGCCCACAACCTCGAAGGTGTTCGAACGGCTATTGCTGCGGCACCTCACCCCGCACATCACTCCCAAACCAGAGCAATTTGGGTTCCGGTCTGAACACAGCACGACTCTACAACTGTCGAGAGTACTGCACGGGATTACGGCAGCGCGAAACAAGCGCGAACACGTAGTTGCAGTATTCCTTGACATGGAAAAGGCCTTCGACCGGGTCTGGCACGCCGGTCTCCTCAAAAAACTCTCGGACACGCCGTTACCCCGACGTGTAGTAGGGGTGTCTCCTCGTTCCTGACCAACCGGACTTTCCGAGTGGTCGTGGAAGGACAGGTCTCCACTGTCCGCAACATAGCAGCCGGAGTCCCGCAAGGAAGCTGCCTATTGCCTGTGTTGTACTCATGCTACACAGACGACATTCTACACACGGAAGAAACTCAACTAGTGCTGTATGCCGACGACGCGGCGAGCGTCTCACTCCGCCACGCCGCGACGATACTGCAGCGTGCACTTGACGTCCTGCCCACGTGGCTGTCGAAATGGCGGCTCTCAGTAAACGTGGGCAAAACACAGGCAATATCAACCTCTCGGAGTCTCCCTCCACCGCTCCAACTCAACGGACAGGAGATCGAGTGGACTACAAGCGCGAAGTATCTGGGGATCACATCCAGTGTTCCGCTCCCGCCTACCACTCCGCGTCAAACTGAATGTGTACAAACTATACGTACGCACCCAGCTCACTTACGCCAGTCGCTCCTGGTACGCCCTCGCAAGCGAGACCGGCCGCCGACAACTGCGCGCGCAACATTCCCTTGCGCTGCGCGAAGTCGTGCAGGCGCCGCGATATGTAAGGAACGACACCATCGAGAGGGACCTCAAAATAGAAAGCCTGGACGCACACATCTCCAGATTGGCAGCCACTATGTTCGACCGCGCCGACGCCTCTGCCTGGAACCACATAAGGGGTCTGGCACCGTGGCATGCGCCTCTACCGGACAAAAAGTGGCTACCGCGCAACCTCGTTGCGAATTAAAAAGCGGCTTCAGAAGGGGGTAGGGCGGTTCCCTATTCCCCAGAAGAGACAAACGACGCCTCACAGACCGCCACGCGGTGTGAGACGCCGAACAAACCATAACTATACTGAGGCGGACTGCGCATAAGTCACCACTCCTGTCGCTGGTCGCCCGGAGCTGGACCTCCCCAGGTGTTGCCTGGGGTCTCATCTGGCTCGAGTTGTCCGCCGCAGCGGTGTGAAGAGTGTAACATTCCGCCCCAAAATAACCCAACGTACAACGTACAACCCCAGGACCCACCCTTTTCCAAGAGCAGCGAAACTTGAACCCGCTGGCAGGGGGCAAGCCGCCCCGATCCAGCCTCCACGCACCCCTTGCGGGGTGATGCGAAGACCACGAGAGATCGAGTTTATTTCGGTTTCCCGTTCTGCAGAGGACACAAGTCTTTGAAATTAACATAGTAACTGTCATTGTTGTTGATAAAGTGCTTGCTAATTTGAAAAGTGATTGTGTAATTTTGGAGTGTAAAACTAGAAAAAATGTGACCCGGTAACAAGCGCATTGCGTTTATCTCTTACACCAGACGAATCTCAAAGTCCTGCTTTGTTGGACAGCAGACTTTATTCTTCAACTATCAGCGCACTGCTATCATCCAAGATTGAGTTTGGAGAATCTTGCGATTATCAAAGTCACGTTCTTGACGGCTTGAAGTCTAAATTCGTGGTGATTCGACCTAGATAACCTGTGAATGAAAGTAATCTCATCAAAAAAGAGTGTAATTCAACCAGTCAAGCATCAGGTAAGTTACACAACACTTTTAATGTTATAAATAATGTAAATTTGTTTGTATTTAGTAGCTTAGAAAGTGGAGTTTAACATTTATATTAATTAAATCCCTAGGACAAATTATCGTTGACATCGTCATGTGTGTATAATATTATTATTCGTTAACGTGTGGGTCTTGGTGACAGAGAATCTCTTGATATTTACCTTTGATCGCACTTCTAACTCTTTTTTTTTTATTTATTTACACTTTATGCACTTTGTACATCGGCGGACTTAATGCCCAAGGCATTCTCTTCCAGTCAACCTTAGGGTGGTTTAAAAATATTGTAAGGGAGGTGCACAGAGTTTATATTGACAATTAAAATATACAATACATAAGTGCGTATACATACATGAACACATACGATACATACGTCATAAATACACGTATAAATATACACATATATACATAAATATACACATATGTACATTTAGATTATATTCGTACACTATGACAACTTGACTGTAAGCTGAGCCAACTAACGATGAGACGATTCTTCAATCTCGTTAAGAAGGAGACTATGTTCATTCTCTTTGAATGTAAAATGGTTTGTGGACATCCTGACTTCGAGCGGGAGCGCATTCCAGAGTAGTACTGCCTGAACAAAGAACGAAGAGTTCACGAAATCAGAGTTATGAGAGGGAAATAAGAGGAGCAGATTATTTTCTGAGCGAAGGTTTCTGTTGTGATTAGAGGATAGATAACGGAGGTACAGAGTAAGATATGTAGGTGAAAACGGTGAGTTGAGAAATGAAAATAGGGCAGTTAGTGCTCGTAGATTGCGGCGCTGGCGAATAGGTAACCATTTTAATTGGGAACGTAAAGCAGACACGTGGTCATACTTTCGAAGATTAAAAATGTATCGAATGTAGTTATTGAGAAGTCGGTCAAGTTTGTTAAGAAGGTCTGCATTCAGGTCGTAAAAACACACATCACCATAGTCGATTATTAAGGACTGCATGAGAGTAATTTTGGTATTAGAAGGCAGGTAGTTCTTCAGACGATATAATGTTCGCAGGTTTCTCGTTACTTTCTGGCTGACATGAGTAACTTGAGCTCGCCAATCAAGGGTAGAGTCGATGAGTAAGCCCAAATCTTTGACTACGGGGCTGAACGGTACGACTGATCCGTTAAAGATGATTAGTGAGACTGAGGCAGTATCGAGTCTGCTCATAATGCGTTTGCTACCCACTATGATCGCCTGACACTTGGTTGGGTTAACTGACAATCCGAATTTCGTCGACCACGAGTTTATGATCTCCAAGGCTCTGTTGACCAGGTTAACAGCTTGTGTTATATCTTCCACCCTTGCCTGTGAATACACTTGCAGATCGTCGGCACATAGGTGATACGCACTTTGAAGTTGTTGAGTTATGAGAGTAATAAAAATTGAGAATAAGAGAGGAGATAGAATGCCGCCTTGAGGGACGCTAGCGAGGAGATCGCACCAGCTCGATGTCGAGTCAGCAACGTGATCACTCTGTTGTCGCCCCTGAAGATAAGTGGAGAACCATTCCAGTGCTTCAGAGGTAACCATGAGATATTTAAGGATAGATATTGAAAGATTTCATGACTGACGGTATTAAAGGCATTAGAAAAATAAACTAGTATAAGTACCGTGACCTTGGTGTCCTCCATGCCCTTCCTAGTATCGCCAGTCACTTTAAGGAGAGCAGTAACTGTGCTGTGACCGGCCCTAAAGCCAGATTGTAGAGGGCTTAATAGCTGGTTTCTGTGAACAAATTGGGAAAGTTGCTTATGAACACAGGCCTCGAGTACTTTAGACAGAAAGGGAAGAATAGAAATAGGGTGAAAGTGTTCAGGGAGAGGAGGATTATTGTTTTTTGAAAGAGGAATGATATAAGCCTTTCGCCATAGAGAGGGAAAGGTGCCAGAGTCGGGAGAAAAATGGATGATATGAGTGATAGCTAAGAGGATACAGTCCAAGATGGTAACAATCATGCGACGGCTTATGCCATCGCATCCTAGAGCATTAGAATGGATAGCTAGAATTTTTTTGATATCCCCAGGAGACACCGGAGAAAATTCGAATAAGTCAGTGGTAGGACTGGTAAGACCAGATATTTTTTTTTTTTTTTTACGCTAGGAATGCTTTTCGCGCCATACCCTCCGGAGGGACGAAGGGCGTGTGTGGGACTCCCGGAAAACCGGTCTACCCACTAAACCCCGCGGCGGCCTACCTCGGCAGTCGAAAGGAGCTCCAGGAACACATTAGCGGCTTCTAGAGTCCTCCCTGCCATACCTCACAAGTGAGGTACATCCCGGGCACCTCATGACCTAGGGGCAAGACGCTATCGCACCTCTCACCGCCCTGCGGAGTAAGAAACAGAACAGCACTCCGCCCCAGACGACACTCCCCTGCCGCACCGGAGTGTCACCTAACTCGGGTCGTTTGCAGCAGTCACAGCGCCCCAAGATGTGACCGCAGCGACCCTTAGGCGGCGAGCTAGCGACCTCTGCCGCGTCTCCTTCGTCGCCTCCTTCGAGCAGGATCGGCCCTTTCCCGATCTCGCTCTGCGGCCTCCTTCCGGAGCATGACCTGCTCACAGAAGGAAATCGCAGCCTCCCATCCTTCACGACTCGCCAGCATTGCCGCGATCAATGCTGACGGTGAAAGGTTTCGTCCGATCCGTCCGACCAGGACTCGACGCTCAGACTCCCAAGCAGGGCAGTCCTCCAGCGTGTGTTGGGCGGAGTCCCGTTCGGACTCGCAGTGGTGGCATTGTGCCGTAGCCTCCCGTCCTATTCGATTCAGATACTCACCGAAGCAGCCGTGCCCGGTGAGTATCTGGGTCAATCGATAGATGACACAGTCGGTCCTCTCTATCCACGCTTCGAAGTTTGGCAGAACGGCTCCGACGGCGCGTTGGCTAGCACAGCCCTGAGTTTCGAGCCGTGCCTGCCAATCCACCAAAGCTTGCTTATGCGCGTTCTGCCGTAGCATTCCGGGCTCATGATCTAGCGCGGCCTCTTCAGCACTCCGACCGACAGAACGAATTTGGTCGTAGACCATCGCGTCCATGTCGGCCAGAATATCGAAGGGTGGAGGTCGCGCCAGGATCGTCGCCGCCTCATAGGCCTCATAGGAGATTGTACGTTAGCCCCGCACGATCCTTATGGCCATCAACCGCTGCAGGCTCCTGAGTAAGGCCCGCAAGCGGGAGGCACCCGCTAGATCATTAAACCAGACGGATGCCCCATAGAGGACCATGGATCTAACAACCCCCATGTAGAGAAGGCGAACTTCTTCCCGTGGTCCCCCGAGATTGGGCAGCAAACGATGCAACGCACCTGCTACCCCTCGCACTCTGGGTACCAATCGCCCAAAATGCTCTTCGAAGCTCCACCGACTGTCCAGGATGAGGCCTAGGTACTTCATGTACTGGCCTACCTGGACTATAGCGTCACCTACCCGGAGACATGAGCTGGGTGGCTCCTGGCGCTTACGCAGGCCATGGAACCATATCGCCTCAGTTTTCTGGGGCGCTACCCGCCCAACTCACGTATCTTTTCCACGACACTAGCCACCCCCTGCTCGGCGAGCCAAAGCACCTCCTCGAAGTGTAACCCTCTAGCCAGTATTAATGTATCGTCCGCATAGCAGACGACACTTAGGCCAGAGGGCAGACTGGTGCGAAGGACAGCATCGTATGCGAGGTTCCATAATAATGGGCCCAATACCGAGCCCTGGGGA
Organism: Hypercompe scribonia; assembly: GCA_949316085.1. NCBI lineage: Eukaryota > Metazoa > Arthropoda > Insecta > Lepidoptera > Erebidae > Hypercompe > Hypercompe scribonia. Next base: position 9,414,038 of record OX438969.1, on the reverse strand, counting down.
ACCCCGCAACATACTTCCCTTCGATTCTCCACTCCGTTCCGACCGATAAACTTCACCGTCCTGTCACGCAGATAGGCCTCAATAACGGTCCGCAGATAGAGCGGCAACTCGTGATATTCGAGGGCCGCCCTAATTGCCCGCCAGGGGAGGGTGCCGAAAGCGTTGACTATATCAAGGCTAACCGCCAACGCCACCCCCCCCCCGATCGGACTGTCGACTCCGACAGGGATCGAACGCACCTAACAGCATCTACTATCGAACGTCCCCGTCGGAATCCAAACTGACAGTCCGATAGGTCGGGGCCCACTCGCGACAGATGCCCGCTAATCCGGTCAGAGATTATCCTCTCAAAGAGTTTCCCTGACTCGTTCAGCAGGCATATCGGTCGGAACTTTTTTAATAGCACCAGTCTTGCTCTTTTCCAGCCGAGGGGGAAGATACCGAGGCGGAAACAATCTGTGAAAATCTGCCTCAGTTTGTCCCCCAGTACTCCTTGACACAAACCTGGAGGAAAATATATTCCGCAGTGGTGGTGAGCTGAGAAGTGGAAAAGGCGACTATTTTATAGGCTAAGAAGCTGAGAAGGTAAATGGCAACACCGCCACCTCTTTTATCCAAACGGTCATTTCGGATAAGGAAAAATCCAGGGAGAGCGTATGAGGTAGAGGGTAATTGGGGTTTGAGCCAGGTCTCCGAAATTGGGATGGCATGAACGTTGTTATCAGTGAAAGTCTCAGCTAAATCATCATAATGACTGGAGACACTTTGTGCGTTTATGTGACAAACATTAAAATAAGGACGAGATTGAGTGTGAAATATGTGCCGCAATTGCTCACCCAGCGTCTCAGTCATAGAACTTCGTCTGAAGAATCTCCAGCAGAAAAGAATACATCAGCTTCATTGTCGCTCATAAGTACTTATATCTATAAAAATTTGTAAAGAAAACCTATAAAAATACTATTTTAATATAAAATTACTATGTAAATAAAAAAGAAAATTACCAGATAGTATTTCTACACCACCCGCCAGCAGGTACACACACAAAATTAATGTTGTATTTCCAAGAATAGCTTTGTAACATTAAAACAACGCAATGAACAATTAACGTACTGGAATAAGAAAGAGAAAAGAAAGAAAACAAACGAAAAATAAATATGAATTAATAAAAACAAAATGAATAAGAAAAAAAATTAAACTCGGACACACTCACCGTTGTGACTGAATTAATATCTATTGAACGCACTCGAACGAAGTAAATAAAACGTAATCTTGATAGATGTCAGTAATAACAGTTGTAACAAATTATGATAAAAAGTAAACAAAATTTGAAGGTATAAACAATGTATATGGTCCAAGAGCCCGTGAGTGCCAGACCTTCGTCATTTTATAAAAGCTGAAAGTTCTTCTATGTGTGTCCCTAGTACAGGTAAGAATGATCCCCAAACATGAAGCTGAGGCAGCGGTGGCTTTGGCAGATAACGGGCAACAAAGGTGTGTAAAATTCCATCTCAAATTCGTCATTTTATAAAACTTGATTTTTTTATATTTGATTCATAATAATATCAAAACTCGCGTTGCTCATTGCCAGACAGTTAGTATGGTTCCAACCCTCTGCCGGACACCCCTAAACTATTATAATTTATAATTATACTTACGTTATATTATAAAACCTAAATTTAATATATAATTTTTTGGGAGCCTATTAAACTATGTTTATATAGTAGCCGGACAGTTTCGAAGGTTCTATCATCTTGCCAGACGCATTCAAAGTGAGCAATAATCGGGAGAGCAAGGAGCGAATACAGTAACTAAACGTTATATTATAAAACCTAAGTTTCATATATAATTTTTTGGGAGCTTATTAAACTATGTTTACATAGTAGCCGGACAGTTTCGAAGGTTCTATCATCTTGCCAGACGCATTCAAAGTGAGCAGTAATCGGGAGAGCAAGGAGCGAATACAGTAACTAAACGTTATATTATAAAACCTAAATTTTATATATGATTTTTTGGGAGCCTATTAAACTATGTTTACATAGTAGCCGGACAGTTTCGAAGGTTCTATCATCTTGCCAGACGCATTCAAAGTGAGCAGTAATCGGGAGAGCAAGGAGCGAATACAGTAACTAAACGTTATATTATAAAACCTAAATTTTATATATAATTTTTTGGGAGCCTATTAAACTATGTTTACATAGTAGCCGGACAGTTTCGAAGGTTCTATCATCTTGCCAGACGCATTCAAAGTGAGCAGTAATCGGGAGAGCAAGGAGCGAATACAGTAACTAAACGTTATATTATAAAACCTAAGTTTCATATATAATTTTTTGGGAGCCTATTAAACTATGTTTACATAGTAGCCGGACAGTTTCGAAGGTTCTATCATCTTGCCAGACGCATTCAAAGTGAGCAGTAATCGGGAGAGCAAGGAGCGAATACAGTAACTAAACGTTATATTATAAAACCTAAATTTTATATATAATTTTTTGGGAGCCTATTAAACTATGTTTATATAGTAGCCGGACAGTTTCGAAGGTTCTCTCATCTTGCCAGACGCATTCAAAGTGAGCAATAATCGGGAGAGCAAGGAGCGAATACAGTAACTAAACGTTATATTATAAAACCTAAGTTTTATATATAATTTTTTGGGAGCCTATTAAACTATGTTTATATAGTAGCCGGACAGTTTCGAAGGTTCTATCATCTTGCCAGGCGCATTCAAAGTGAGCAGTAATCAGGAGAGCAAGGAGCGTATACAGTAACTAGTGCGAATGAAACAGAGCGCTTAGTCTATTGCGGGATTTCACTGCGCACCCATTGTTATTAATTTCAAATTTTGCAGTTTATTTTTTTCTTAATCCAGAAATTTCATTAATTATTTTTTACAATTTCAATAACAAATATTTAAAATAATACTGAGTAAAATTTTTCTCATACAATGTCAATCATGTCGAAAATCTAATAATTTAATTGATATTATTTTTCATTTTTAAGAAGTTTATTATTGTCAATGCTATTAAAATTATAAAGCCAATGAAACAAAGTAAATCAAATATTAGTGTTTATTATACCAAAGGACACATTTTTTTAAGATAAGAAATTTACAGAGAAATTAATTTATTTTAATTAACTCTAAATATTTTCATCATTTTCATCGTTATCGCGCGCTCACTAAATCGGTCCACACGTTAGCAGTTTAAACGTCGTAAGTGCTGCGAGTACAATTCGGACCGCCTTTGAATGCGTCTGGCAAGATGATAGAACCTTCGAAACTGTCCGGCTACTATATAAACATAGTTTAATAGGCTCCCAAAAAATTATATATAAAATTTAGGTTTTATAATATAACGTTTAGTTACTGTATTCGCTCCTTGCTCTCCCGATTATTGCTCACTTTGAATGCGTCTGGCAAGATGATAGAACCTTCGAAACTGTCCGGCTACTATATAAACATAGTTTAATAGGCTCCCAAAAAATTATATATAAAATTTAGGTTTTATAATATAACGTTTAGTTACTGTATTCGCTCCTTGCTCTCCCGATTACTGCTCACTTTGAATGCGTCTGGCAAGATGATAGAACCTTCGAAACTGTCCGGCTACTATGTAAACATAGTTTAATAGGCTCCCAAAAAATTATATATAAAATTTAGGTTTTATAATATAACGTTTAGTTACTGTATTCGCTCCTTGCTCTCCCGATTATTGCTCACTTTGAATGCGTCTGGCAAGATGATAGAACCTTCGAAACTGTCCGGCTACTATATAAACATAGTTTAATAGGCTCCCAAAAAATTATATATAAAATTTAGGTTTTATAATATAACGTTTAGTTACTGTATTCGCTCCTTGCTCTCCCGATTACTGCTCACTTTGAATGCGTCTGGCAAGATGATAGAACCTTCGAAACTGTCCGGCTACTATGTAAACATAGTTTAATAGGCTCCCAAAAAATTATATATGAAACTTAGGTTTTATAATATAACGTAAGTATAATTATAAATTATAATAGTTTAGGGGTGTCCGGCAGAGGGTTGGAACCATACTAACTGTCTGGCAATGAGCAACGCGAGTTTTGATATTATTATGAATCAAATATAAAAAAATCAAGTTTTATAAAATGACGAATTTGAGATGGAATTTTACACACCTTTGTTGCCTGTTATCTGCCAAAGCCACCGCTGCCTCAGCTTCATGTTTGGGGATCATTCTTACCTGTACTAGGGACACACATAGAAGAACTTTCAGCTTTTATAAAATGACGAAGGTCTGGCACTCACGGGCTCTTGCTCTAATATGCAAGTAAACTAGAAAATAAAACTAAAAACAAAAATAAATACAAAAGACTAAATTTGTGACAACTAAACATTGCGAAAAACGGAACGCACCGTTACCAATGACAAACGCGAGCAGCGAGGCGTCAAATTATCTGTCATAATCATAAACATTTTTCATGTGTGTATAAAAATTATTTATTAAAAGTTGAAGGTACAGAGCAAAAACTGAGTTAGCAGCTATTATGAAAATATAAGAACACAACAATAATAATAAGGATATATTGTACACGCATAAGACTAAAAGATTCACAAACAACTAGCGTTTTCGTGAACTCTTACTATTGATGCCCGAGCTCGCATTACCGGGGTCACCTCTGCTTGTTGATAATGTCTTCGGAAACTTGACTAGTAAAGGCTTTAGCTCATCAGTGGATGTTATTTTATGCCTGCTATGATCGCCTGCCTTAACAACAATAATGCCGTCCTGTGTCCAGCAAGACGACATACCGAAACGTTGTCGAGCCGTGGTGAAAACACTTTGGCGTATTTTAGTGAGGAATTCTCTCACCGAGAAGCCAGAACCTTTGATCGCTGTTTTGGACTTCCAGACTGCATATCTAGCCTCAACGGTAGTAAACTTCACCAGTAGTGGCCGACGATGCCCCTTGGAGGGTGCTCCAATGCGATAGCAGTGCCTTATATTGAGCCGTGAGATGTCCTGAAGACCCATCCTATTCGTAACCTCAAACACGCTTGCACAGCAGTCCTCCTTGATGGCCTCGGGCACTCCAAGGAACAAAAGTGACTTGTGGCGATTCCGAGTCTCCATAGCATCGACCATCTTGATGCACTCATTAATCTGGTTCCGAAGAAGTCCCAACATGGAAAACATCAGTTCTCGAAAAGTTTTGAACTCTTCTGACACCCGAGCAACCGTCTCTGCTGTTTCCGCCAGAATGCGGCTGTGCCATCCTCCTCCAAAACTCTCCTCCAAATTGTTCTGGGCCACTTTTATATTAGACAATTGAGACATAGTTGCAGTGGATAGTTTAATAGTTCTTGTGAGTTGTAACTTTGTTGTGCTGGCAGGTGATTAAAACACTTGTTTTAGTTCATGTAATCACTGTGATAACTGTAAGTACTATCACTCTTCACTTAACTAAACTTTTGTTACAGTATAATCAAAGAAATATTCATTAAATTAATTAAATTATTTAAGAGCTCTTTTCTGTGTGTGTTAATTGTTTTAGCACCAGCTGTTTATTTCTCTGTTCCTAGCCTGTGACCGTCCACAGCCTAAATTTTGTGAAAGAAACCAACAATGATTGTTTAAAATTTGGACCGGCGACCCGCTCCATCTTCGCTCGAGTGCAATTCATACATTTTAATTTTCAATATTAATAATTTTCAGTAAAAATACGATTACTCAGATTAGTGTGATAGAAAGGAATATTTATTTGAGAAGATCAGATTGTAAATACAATAGTAATTGTATAGAAATTAAATTGATCTGAAAGCATTACAAATATAATAGGAATTAAATGCTGTTTTACCATCTTACTACATACGAGAGCGCGATTAATTGCGTTGATGGTTCGCCGCATCAACGTAGGACGCAAAACGCTTAACCGCGATGTTTGTTCCATATGTAGTAATATTAGTTCAATGGTTCAAATGCTCATTAAGGAAAATTTCATGAAAACATGTAAATTAGAGAAAATGCAATTAAATGAATAATGCGTTATATCATATGCTCGCTATATTAAAAATGAAGTACATATATAAAATAAAGTTATGCGTGAAGCTATGATCGTTAGAACTTTTATTATTATTTCAAACGATACATGCACCCGAATCGATTGGCGTTCTATGATTGATGCTAATGGCCGGTTGCAGTCGTTTCGCGCACTCGCAGTCATTATTTTCACTACAATACAATATGATGTACCTACCTATTATTTTAATGCTTTCAGTTATAATAAAATAAATTTATCTACAGAAGCTTGAGTTATATCTTTTGAAGGAAAAGGTCCCTTAAAAAATAGCTAATGCGTTGAAACTGAAAAATGTAAAATCCATGGCAATGTAGGTATAAATAAGAAACATAAATTAATAAAATTGTTGATCTTTACTTGATGCTTTCTTTAGAATGTTACTTGGCGTTGTAAAAAAGAGGAATTAGTTTATTCGAATCAGAAGATCTCTTTTCCCGTTGCTTGGTTATAAAGTTTGATCACAAGGCCCATAATAGTCCTTTGCATCCCTTCTTTGTTGAATTGTTTAATTTGTATAATAATATTGCAGGTACTAATACAAATGTGGAAGAAGGATTGCCTAAACCCAAGCAGGTGCTTTTCTCCCTTAAAGGGGTCCATTTAGAAGGGCAAAATGATTGGGCAGTCGGAGCTGGCATGCAGAATATGGGCAACACATGTTATCTGAACTCTACACTGCAGGCTCTTTTCCATGTACCTGCTTTAGCTAATTGGCTAGTTACGGAAGAGACTCATGCTGTGAAGTGTAATCAACAAGGTACAAACTTCCTTTTTAAATTAAAGATGTATATTTTCAATATGCGACACACACACAACTAGTATTTATTTAAATCCAGAGCTTTACATTGTTAAGACATTGTTTTAGCCATTACTTTATCACTACTTTAATGTATAAATTTAAAAATTATAAAAATTTCAGTGCTTGCTTAGAAAAGTCCAAACGTTGAAAAGGTGGTCCCTTGGACCATGTTATTTTTAAAAAGCTCTTGAAAATAAACAATTTTTATAACACATATTCATTACATTTAAATTTATAATACCCTGCTATGTGTTTAAGTATTGTCACATTGTGGTATGAAATAATTCTCCAAAGAGCAAAGTATACAAGTAACAAGAAATGGTAATTGAATTATTTATTGTTATATTTAATTATTTCACATACATATATACATGCATAGGTACATACATACATATGTACATTCGTACGTACATAATATATTTCTTTTGTTTATGTTTGTCTAACCTTTGTGATCATTTCTTAACAGAAGCATGTGTTATTTGTGCAATGCGCACTACGTTGATAGCGACACAGAAGAATGATGGTGCATCTATCAAACCCTGGCCGGTCTATTCAAAGCTAGGTCTCATATGTAAACATTTGGCACCAGGCAGACAAGAGGACGCTCATGAGTTCCTGAGGTAAAACATCATATTATAATCATAACTTAAAGTTATTATTATTATTTATTATTAATTTTAAATTCATTTCACGAATGTGTTTCTTACAGGTATTTGGTAGAGGCTATGGAGAAGTGCTATTTAAATAGATTCCCCAATTCTGACAAATTGGATCAGTATAGCAAAGAGACAACACCATTAAATCAAATTTTAGGAGGTTATTTACGCTCGACTGTAACATCAACATTTGAGTCAAAACAATTTTTTAGTCACAAATCGACGGTTAACCGCCAAAATCTCCTTACTGACATTAGATAACACACATATTTGGCAGCTTATGCGGTTGACCGTCCAAATGACACTTGTAGATTAGTAAATGAAATATTTGAGAACTAATGTCATTGCCTTATTTTTGTTTCAGTCTTATAAACTAGTAAGTGTGGTTACCCACTTTGGACCAACTCAGAACTATGGACATTATACTGCCGTAGGCCAAGTTCCAATTTGCAAATATTTTACATTTGACGATGACCATGTTCGGCCCATTTCAATTAAAGCAGTATTAGATATGAGTGCCTATATAATGTTTTACGAAAAAGACAATATAGCAGAAGAGGTATCCGCATCTACGAGTACTACTGCCCCTACATGTATGTAGTACAGTGTGAATAAATTGTACATATTAAAATAATGAATAAATTGATTTTAACTTTTCATGTTTTTTTTTCAATACATTATGACTATATCACACTTCCAACTGATCCCACCTTCTCCCTTCCTCTACAGGATAATATTAACTGGCCTTGAAAGTCATCGTTTTAGAATAGTTCTTCTTTTCTGTACGAAGTGGTTAACATCTGGAGCTCACTACCAGCATACGTATTTCCATCGTACTAAGATCCCGGGTCCATTAAGTAGAGCGTGAAAAAACATTTCACTAGGCCGCAATAGTGTGGGTCCCCATACTGTTTTATCTACATTTGCAATGAATATAGTGAGCACCACTCTTGGTTTCTGTTTATAATTTCCATCAGGTAGACTGGAGTAACTTTGGTAGACGCCGAATCGACCAATCTTGGCGCTGCTCATGAAAAGTAAAGTTCAGTCGTAGCATAGTAGAAAATTTCTAGGGATTTAATAAAATATTTCTGCAGGTTTTAGCATCTACGTACGTCTGTAGTCAGTAGTAAAGTGGTGACTGCTATTACTAGTGACTACTGTATACCTAATCATTGGCGGTGGTCTTCGACGGAACGGGAATTATTCGTCACCACCGAGCTGACTCAATGACAGATCATTTAAAACCAGAAAGGATACTTGCAGTTAAGGAGAAAAGAGGGGCTTAAAAATGTACTCTTACTTATGCCCTTGCATGTTATTGTCTAAACAATGTAGCTGCAATAATATATTTTATGTTGAGATTGCAAACGCCGTTTGTCTTTTTAATATTGACAGAGCAGAGCAGAAATAAAGAGAATGATAATAATAACATTTTTTTTCTTTTCATTATATTTTAAAAACAATAAATCGCTTTATTGTACACCAGTTTCTTAAAACAGATAATAGTTGGTAAGTACAAGTGATGGTATATTCAGTGTTTCAGAAATTGTTTCGTTTACAACAATTAGACTTAAAATGAAAATTGAAAGAAGTCTCAAAATTTTTGAAAAAATTACTTTACTATATAAAGCAAGATTACCCTAAAGACATTCTAAGCACAGATAGAGAAAAAATACAATTGAAAAAAGAAAAAAGACTACACAAAACGGCTTTTATTATTTACAATAAGCTTATACTCGTATATGTACTTCCAAACAATAGAGAACACTCTTCACAAAAAAACAAGAGAACTATATTTGTGACACTTAAAACAAAGGAAAACTATACCCAAAAACTGAAAGACAACATAAAACAACATGTAAAAAAGTAAGACAACTACAATGAAAGTATGTTGTACACAAACCGAAATTTGTTTCAAAGACTGCAACCCTCTATATCTTAATGTTTGTTCGCTATATGTTAGGTCTATAGTTTGTGAAACAAGACAAGTAGAACTTTTACATGCTATGAAAAAGATCAATTGGGATTAGGTTTATCTGAAACAAAAAAAAACAATCTGATATTTTTGAAACAATTAATTTTATTTTTATGTACTTAGGAAACGAGCACGGCAGCTACAGTGGTATTGGCTTTATATTGAAAGACTACATGAAAGCATATGTAATGAAGTTATTGTTATTGTGATAGGTTACAGTTTCTAGAATATTTACAAAAATTATTTGTTTTTCCAACATTACACACAGTAAACGCAGCCTATAACGTATACAAACACATACAGTCACCCAAATTTTATAATAACTTTCATTCAACTGTTCGAAATATTACACCTTAATATTTTGTACTCGCATGTCACATAGAACACACATATAACAGCTTGATACAGACTCCTGTCTACCTCCGAATTTTGTTTTCGAATTTTTTTTAATGGCATTAAATTTTGTTTACTTTTCACCTCATGATACTTCAGTTGTTAACTATGACGACACTTGAAATTATGCAACTCATAGATAACTCAGAGACAGTGAAATACCATTCTATTTATACTACAGAGATATACATTTAAAAGTCGATAATAATATACATTTAACAGTCGAAGTCTTAGTCACAATTTAATAGTTTCCTACTCACTCTCGAAAGATTAAACGTCAACTTTGATGTAATCGTATTAACAGAAAGCTGGCTTAATGAGAGCTCAATACCGAAGTATATTAACGGCTACACAGTTTACCGCACTACAAAGTATATCAACAAAGCCCAGCGGAGTGGCCACGTATGTAATTAATGCTTGGACACTAAAGGTGTATGAACCCAAGATTATTGATGCAGAATGCATTACTAAAACTATTTCTAATGTATTAACTATTTTGGGCGCATATACTCGTAGATCTCCTTCCTTCAGAAATATTGAATTTTATTAATACACTCTAGGACACTATACAATCACTTAATTTAAAGCAATGTAAGTACGATTTTCACTGGTGACATTAACGTAAATATTACTGATACGTCAGCTGATCACACTACAATATACTTTTGTGCTATGGTAGAACTGGGTCTAAAACCAGCAATAAACAAACCCACTAGAAATAACTCTTACCTAGATCATGTATTCTACAAATGAACACTATCAAAACAATTATTGACACAAGCTCCAGATCAATGCAGATTAGTCGATCAAAAAATATTTTAAAACATGAATGACTCAGGGACTGCTAAGATATTCACGTATAAGAGATAAACTTCACTTAAAAGTCAGAAAAATGCCAAATAATGATGTTAAATCTATATCATATACGAAAAAAAATACTTTTACATTTCTACATAAACAGAAAAATAACTATAACAAAAATTTACTGAAAAAATACAAGAAAGAACCAAAGAAACTGTATGAATATTTGCAATGATATTTTCGCTTCAATAGGACAATACTATGCAAAAAACAAACTTAACTAGCTTCACACAACCGAAACAACACTAGTGCAAAGGATTAAGAAATCCTTCTTTTTGAGCCTACGAACACGAAAGAAATAAAAGTTATCATTCTGAAGTTGAAACTTCAAAGTGCTCCAGTAATAGACGATGTTACACACAGATTTGTTAAAAAACTAAAACAATATATAGTAGAACCGTTCAACATAACCACCAATCAAAGCCTTGCTATGGAAAGTGTCCAACAAGCATGGAAGCCAGCTGTAATATTGTCTATACACAAAGGACAGAAAGGACACTACCAAATAATCATCGTCCTATTTCATTACTTCCAGTTTTTACTAAAGTATTAGAGAAGGTGGTAAATACGCATTTAGTGAAATATTTAGAAAATAACCTTTTTCTAAGTGAAACACAATTCGGTTTCCGTAGAAATAAATGTACTCAAGATACTGTGGCTCTGTTAACAAATAAAGTCACTGATCATTAAGATAATTGCCGTGCCTGCATTGGTTTCTTCTTAGATCTTGCTAGGGCCCTTGACACTGTAGCTATCCTAATCTTGCTAAGGAAACTGAAAAACTCTGGAATCGGAGGCATGGCCTTAGATTAATTTCGGAGTTATCTTACTGAAAGGAGACAATGCTTGAGACAACGTCTTTTGAAGTACCTCAGGGTAGCATGTTCTGAATAATAGTCCGCAATGCAGATGGTACTGCAATAATATTTCATGGTACAAACTCGAATGACTGCGTTCTAACTGCCGAAAAAGGCATGACCAAAATAGCGAAATGGCTACGCGACAACTTACCAACCTTAAATACTAACAAAATTAATTGTTTTTGTTTTCATAAAACAGTTGCTTCTTCTCCCATGGTTAACCCTAAAATTCGACTACAAATATGTGATAACAATCAAATGGAAGCGTATATACCAAAGAAACTAAACAGCAATTGCAAGATTCTACAGCAAGTCTGTTCTGTTAAATAATAATAATAAGAAATAATATAACAACACTGAAAGCAGCTGGAATTTCTTAAACTTATTTTTTAAAAATGTTATATTTTTGTCTGTTATATTTAACAAAAGTAACTGCAACAAATTTTTGAAGTGAACTATAATGGATAATAAGATAAAAACCAGACGTTTTAATAGGAAAAACCATAAAACCACAAAGAAATATCTGTGATGTAACCCATGATGTTTAAACGATAAATAGAGCTAAGTCTAGAGCCCAAAAAGTACAAATTACATCCCCGGACTCGTCGCTCCGCTCCGCCCTGCGGTCCCCGGAAGCAAGAATAGAAATGCCGGCTGTTGCAGAGGCGTCGAGCTCTAGTTCCAGTGCAGAGTTTTTCTCTCCGCCGACGTCGTCAACACCTGTAGGTCGGCAGAAGAATACCTGGCCACCGACCAGCTAGGGATCCCGAAGACCACTGACCTCAAACAGGGTCCCCGCTACTGGCGGTGATGTGCGCCGCATGAAGTGGACAAATTCGATATACAAGACTGTCACACGGGCTTTTCGGGCTACAGAGTTGGGAACGAACCTTAGTGCGTACCGTGCTAGACTAGTCACTCTGTTTCAAGAGCTTAAACCAACCATCGACGTTTCAGCACTGTTATAATAATTAATATGCACAGCCTTTACTAGTTAAACATGTTTTTATTATCGGCGGGGGAAATTGGTGATCGGCCTTGGTGACCTGTAGCTGCTAGAATATAGGTTAACAAATGCCAAGTTAGAGCCAGTAGCGTTCTTTCACGTGTGCAAGGTGAACTATCGGCGCACACCATAAAGTCCTATTATACACGTCCACGCCCTCGTCAGCCTGCCGTCGCGGACTGGTGAGGGGCTCATAGTATGGGTCGTACCGCCTGGGCAATGTTGTATGTCAAACAAGCTTCACACACACATTTTACCTTGTGACTGCAAATAGCAAAGTATAAAGGGCAAAGGCGCACCATCGGCGCCTCAAAACCGGTTTACTAGCTAAGGCAGAAAAATCCGACAAAAAAATCCAGTGTATGGTCCGAAAGGGTCCCTCCAGACCGTAAGCCAGGTAGTTCTACCTGCTGACCCGGGGATCTGAGCTTCGCCACTTGGATTGCAAGGTAGGTAACCTCTATAAAAAACTCCCCTAAATCCTAAGTGTGGGACCGCGCCACAGGATGCATGGCTGATAGGTGGTCAGTCACTAGCACCAAACTCAGCGTACCAGGCGACCCGCTGTTTTATATAGCCTTCTCTTTGGGAATGGGCGTTACCCCAAGTGGTACCCATAAATCGACCCTACTGGAGGGAACAATATGAATATGAATCCAATGAATCAACAAATAAATAAACTACCCCAGGAGGGTACCAATTATGCTGGTGCACCCCTCCTTGAGCAAAGCTCAGACTGCCCCAAAAATTCTGGGGAGGGCAAAATTTTACCACCTCAAGAAGCTCTAGAGGTTAAAAAAAAAGGAAATACTGACGCTACAACTTTTCCACACAAGCATGTTCCACAGGCCTAGATCATCATCGACCAGTGATATTCAGGCAAAACCACAACAAACCATAGAAACGGAAATGGACTGGGTTCAAATTGCAAATAAAAAACGACAGCGGTTCAGCCCTGAATCACTAAGATCTCCGAAACAAAGTAAACTTGACACAAACTGGCTATCGCAACCATCACAAACACCTACGTCAAACAACATTGCTCTTTTGGAAGATGAAGGGGATCAACAACTTAACACGGATAATGCTACTAAGATTAATATACCAAATAAGCCACCCCCAATCTTTGTTGACAGAGTAAGCAATATCCAACCACTGATAGACCTACTGGAAGCCCATGCTTTAGATAAATATGAGCTAAAGATTCTCCGAAATGAACAGATAAAGATCCAACCTAAAACATCAGAAATCTACACCACAATAGTCAAAGAGCTGGGAAAAAAAGAAACTGAATTTTACACATATAAACCGAAACAAGACAGGAGTTTCAAAACAGTTTTAAAACATATGCATCCTTCCACAAACATCAATGAAATAATAGAAGCGTTAGCTGAACTTGATCAGGAATGTACCAATGTCTGGAATATAAAACAACATACGACTAAAAAAGCGCTACCAATATTTATAGTGGAAATGAAACAAAAAAATAATAATAAGTCCATTTATGATATAAAATATCTTCTACACTGCATAGTGACTTTCGAACCTCCAAGACCAAAGAGAGAAATTCCTCAATGCGGTAGGTGTCTTCCATATGGACATACAAAAGCATACTGTAGGAGAAACCCAAAATGTGTAAAGTGTGCAGGTGACCACTTGACAGCTGACTGCTCCCGAAAAAACAGATTTGACAAAGTTAAGTGTGTATTTGTGTGATGGTAACCATCCAGCAAATTATAAAAGCTGCAAAGTCTACAGAGAACTACAAAAAGTTAAATTTGCACCACAACCTGAAAGATTTAAGAGACCTCTACGAATCGAAAACACAAAACAAATAAAGGATAGACATCAACAACTGGCTTAACATATGCAGAAATTGCAAAAAACACCATTGAGAAACAGCAAGCAGAAAAACCTAAAACTAGCATTAGTAATGAAAGTAACAACGACATGCGAGAATTAACGACATTAATGAAACAAATGATGCAACAATTAACAACTATGACAAATCTTATTCTACAACTCACGTCCAAATTAACTTCAAACTGGATTCCATAAAAGTATCTGTTTGGAATGCAAATGGACTGTCAAAACATATCCTTGAGGTTAAACAATATATGAACTTAAAAAACATTGTCATAATGCTTATATCAGAGACGCACTTTACTAGGAAGAATCATTTTAGTATATCAGGACACAAATTCTATCACACAATGCATCCTGACGGTAAAGCTCACGGAGGGAGTGCAATTCTAATTAGGAACAATATTAGACATCACTTGGTAAACCAATATTGTACAGGAAAACTACAGGCCACTAATATAGTAGTAGAAGACCGGACTGGGCCTGTGACCATATCAGCTGTTTACAGTCCACCAAAACACAACATAAAGCAAGAAGACTACGAAGAGTACTTTGCAACACTGTGGCCAAGGTTCGTGGCAGGCGGCGACTATAACGCCAAACATACATACTGGGGTTCTCGGATAATATCTCCTAAGGGATGACAATTATTATCGACCATTACCAATTTCATCTTGGCGTTGTTTCCACTGGGGAGCCAACATATTGGCAAAAAAGAAACCTGACCTAATAGACTTCAGTGTCACTAAAGGTATCAACAGCACATATTTCAGCTGCAACTCCCGTACAGAACACTCTGCTGACCATTCACCTGTTGAGATAAAATTAAGTCGCAAAATTCTAAAAAAGCAAAAACCATGCAGATTTCATACCCGTAGAACAAAATGGGACTACTTTAGGAAATTAATAGCAAACTCAATAAACGAAAGAATACCTTTAGAGTCAGACGAGGACATTACTAAGGCAGTGGAATACATTACCAATATTATCCAGCAGGCTGCCACACCTCCACCTCCTACCACCACTAATGATGGTCTACAGTGCTCTCTAACTATCCGAGAACTGTTAGCTGAAAAGCGTAAAGCTAGAAAACAATGGCAGACTACAAGATACCCAGACGATAAAAGGATATATAACAAATTGACGTCACAACTTAAACAACTGTTAAGGGACGATCGTAACCAAAGCCTTACGAAGTATCTACAAGAGCTGGATAGTAAGCACGCGACTCGACTCGACTCGATTACTCACTTTGGGGGGCTACCAAATATCTTAAACGCCCTACAAGTCACCAGCCACCTCTGCGCAAGGCAAATAATTCCTGGGCTACCAATGAAATTGACAAAGCTCAAGTATTTATGGATCTACAGAAGTTCTACAAGAAGTTTTTAAGCCCAATCTCGACGTCGGTTCAACAAAAATCGAAGTGGCCTTGGAAGTTCTAGATAAAATACACCAACTAGAGCTACCAATTGATAAATTCAACAAAGCAGAGATCAAATCAGCAATCTGACAACTAGACGTAGGGAAAGCACCTGGATACGATCTAATAACAGCGACTGTTCTAAGAGAATTACCAGATAAGGGAATTAAGGTCTTAACAAAGCTATATAATGCAGTTATTAGGAGAGAATTTGTGCCACCACAATGGAAAGTGGCTAAAATCATTATGATTCCAAAGCCAGGAAAAAGTCCGGAAGACGCTAAGTCATACAGACCAATTAGTCTACTTCCAATTCTGTCTAAAGTCATGGAGATCTTATTTCTGAAAAGGCTAAATCCAATCATCAAAGAGTCTAAATTGATACCTGACCATCAGCTCGGCTTTAGAGGAAACCATAGCGCTATCGAATAAATTCACAGACTAGTCGAAGAAATCGCCAAAACATTCGAACAAAAAGGTTACTGTACAGCCTCATTTCTTAACATATCCCAGGCGTTTGATAGAGTCTGGCATGATGGATTGTTACATAAAATAAAAAAGACATTGCCCATAAAATTTTACAACATCATCAGATCCTATCTGATTGGTAGACACTTTTTTGTGACTCAAGGAGAAACAACAACAGAGCTAAAAGAAATCCGAGCAGGAGTGCCGCAAAGAAGTATAATAGGACCTACCCTATACCTTCTTTATACTGCTGATTTGCCAATATCAAACGATGTCGTTATGGGGACATTCGCTGACGACACAGCTGTTATGGCTTCTGACGATTCACCAAATCAAGCATCTTATAAACTGCAGGCTAGTTTAGATAAAATAACAGATTGGCTAAAAGACTGGCGCATTAAGGCAAACGAAGCAAAATCTGTCCAAGTCACATTTACCACCCGCAGACAAACGTGCCCGCCAGTAACACTAAATGATATACCGATTCCACAAGCAGAAGATGCGAAATACCTTGGAATGTATCTAGACCGTCGTTTGACCTGGAGGAAGCACATCTTTACTAAACGCCTTGCAATGGATTCACAAGTACGCAAGATGTACTGGTTACTAAATAGAACAAGTCCCCTGTCAATGGAAAATAAACTCTTATTATATAAAGCTATTTTAAAGCCAATATGGACATATGGTGTGCAGCTGTGGGGCACAACTGCAAACTCTAACCTGGAAATTCTACAAAGGTTTTAATCAAAAATACTTAGAATGATAGTTGATGCACCATGGTATGTCACAAACGAACGACTCCACCACAATCTTGGCATAAAACCTGTGAAGGATGAAATAAGAGACACAATAAAAACTTATAAAAAAAGAATACAGACACACCCAAATGAACTTGCACACCACCTTATGGATGATATATTTCCCAGTGTTACGAGACTGAAAAGAAGAGTACCACAAGATTTGCTCTAAAATAAATATTAAGGAAATGTTATTGGACATTTACCTTGCAAAACTGCTATACATTGACACAAACATTGCTGAATGTCTCCATAGACAGACTGCAATAAGAAAAAAAAAATATCCAGGAATTACACTTAGCATTCATCTATATTTAAACAGAGAGAGAAAAGAAAAGAACAGTGTTGCCAACATAAATGTACAATATACCAACAAGGTCACATCATTTTAAATATATATAGTATAAGGAAATATAATTAATAATACATTTATATATTAATTATTACAACAATTTACTACAAATCTATTATTTATTATTCTTATTTTATATCTATTCTCCTCTTCCGATTTTTCCACCTGCTCGGAGTATCTATTCCTCGAGATTTGTGTTGCGAAGGAAGGAAATTAACGTTTTTCTAAGTGTAGGCTATTTCTCTAGTCTGGAACAATGCTGGCATCTTTAGAGTGGAAACACTCACATCACATCATCATGGGTGCTTTCAACACCAACCTACTAGCTGTAAACTCTCCACGTACACACAATCTTCTCCAGATCATCTAAGCAACCAGTCTACACGTCCTGCCCCTTCAAGCCACTCACCTCAATTTAGTCCTCTAATGTCTTTAATACCGTCGACCATGAAATCCTGTTATCCATCCTTGTATATCGTATGATTGCTTCAGAGACACTGGACTAGCTCTCGGCTTGTCTTTGGGGGCGACAGCAGTGCGTTCGTGTTGATGCCATCATTGTAGGTAGCAGAATACCACCTCGATCTCACCGATATAGCTCAGCAATAAATGGTTTGAGCTTACTTATCGACTCAACCCTCGATTGGTGAGCTCAGATCACTAGCGTGAGCCAGAAAGTAACTGGAAACCTACATACACTATCTCGTCTCAATAATTTCCTGCCTCCTAAAACTAAAATTACACTCATGTAGTCCATAACTATTCCATTAATCGACTACGGTGACGTACTTTATTTCGACCTAAATGCAAAACCCCCTTAAGCTTGACTGCCTTCTTTATAACTGCATTCGATACATTTTCAATCTTCGACAGCATGACCATGTGTCTGCTTTACGTTCCTAGTTAATATAGTAGTCTATTCGGCAACGGCACAATCAGCGAGCACTTACTTTACTTTTAGTTTTTCTTTACTTTACTTTACTTTCTTTTACTTTACTTTACTATTTACATTTCTGAACCCGCCGTCTTTACCAACTTATCTTGCTCCGTACTTTCGTTACCTGTGCTCTAACCACGATAAGAATCTTCGCTCGGTTAATAAGCTGTATCTCTCATATCCCTCTCACAACTCTGACTTCGTAAACTATTAGTTTTTTGTTCAAGCGGTACTACTTTGGAGTGCACTCCCGGTTGAAATCAGGATGTCCACAAATCGATTTACATTCAAAAAGAAAGTTCATGACGTCCTTCACACTGAACTGGCAGAATTATCTAATCAATAGCATACCTTATATTCTGCGGCCTCAGTGCGCGAGGCGACAGCGACCGGCCATTTGCACCAATCAGAGAGCGTCATTCAATTCGGGTGCGTGTATCGTTTGAAATAATAATAAAACTTCTAACGATCATAACTTTACGCATAACTTTATTTTATATACTTGTTGTTTAATATAGCGAGCATATGATATAACGCTTTATTCATATAATTGCATTTTCTCTAATTTATATGTTTTCATGAAAGTTTCCCTTAATGAGCATTTGAACCATTCAACTAATATTATTACACATGGAACAGACATCGCGGTAAAGTGTTTTGCGCCCTACGTTGCTGTGACGAGCCTCAACGCAATTAATCGCTCTCTCGTATGTAGTACGATGGTAAAACAGTATTTAATTTCGTTGTGCAATTTACGCGTTGTGCCATAATTCACCCTTTCTTTTATTTACTAAAATTATTAAATGTTCCTATCATATTTATAATGTTTACAGATCAATTTAATTTGTTACAAAATTACTATTATATTTACAATCGCACTAGTTTCTAGTAGTGATCGTATATTTATTATACATTATAAAATTGAAAATTACAATGAAAATACAATATCTTTCGCGTTGATACATTTTGGTAAAAAAAAATTCTACATATTTATGTGTACTAAAAAATAAACTTAAGTTTGGTCATACGCAATACTTCGAAAAAAAAAGATTTTTAATTTTTTTTTAATTGTTACACCACTTCAAAAAAACTCAAAAAATTCCTGAGTATAGACGAGTATAAAAGATATTTTCTGACGAATTTCGGCGAGTGACATATTTCAAGAAGGCTAAAACCCTGAAAACAAAAATGTTTCTCTGCGTTAAAAATTGGTTTTCTGTTTGAGAATCATGATCATACGATTTTTTCATGTTTTGGACTCGTAAGAATTAGGAAAAAGATCATCATTAAAAAATTTTGAATTTTATTATACGAAAAAAAAATTTTTAAAAAGCAAGTTGTTTTGAATATCTCGAATACCGTTCGAGTTAAAGAGTTAAAAATTGGTGTGAATTATTTTCATTCGACACCAAATCGAGCCCCTAAGTATGAGTCAAAAAAATCATGGGGGCAGAATTCCTATAATAATGCGGCTACGCCCTTTGATGAGTTTTACTTATCACATTGTTATTCACACAAAGCTTTCTTACGAGGTTTAATAATACATTTAATGTTTATTTAAAGGAAAACCATCGTTCTCATTTGTCAGATTCTATTAAAACTATCGACAGATAAAAACCTCTATAAAAGTAGCCAACCCGCGCAACTTCGTCTGCGTCTGTCATAAGCAATAAATTTTGCCGGTTTTATAACCACTTTTCATTGATGCTCGACTCCTGTTGGCCTTAGAGCGTGATGTTTTATAGCCTACATCCTTCCTCGATAAATGGGCTCTGTCCAACACACTGAAAGAATTAGCGAAATTGGTTAGATCAGACGTGACCAAGGGAAACAGGGATTTATTTTATATATATATACCTATATAGGTTACATTTCGTTTCGATAAATTTTCATTAGTATAAATACAACTTTGTGCTCGATGGCAATTCAGCCTTTATTCAGTCACAGCATAGTAACAAAGAAACCAAAATATATTGAACAAACTCCAATTATTTCAATACCTACCTAATATCGTTTAATACGCTAAATTGAAATATTTATTAGCGTATTATGAGCATTTCTTTCAACTAAACTACTGATGTAACATGACACATGTCTATGTTGAAGCAAGAAAAGCTACTAAGTTGAATAACTATAAAAAAAGTATACGGGTTGTTTTCAAAAATGTGTAAACATTTTCTCTATTTCCTAGCAATGTCTATCGTTTGCGAAGTTATACCATAAGCTCTAGTGTCAATTCTAGATATCTAGTAAAAATTGATACGTTAAAGACTTTTCTCCGATTCCTAATTATTTCCATGTGTTACCAATAAATATTTAACTTTATTAAATCAGTAATACATACAACATTAAATATGTAATAGAAAATAATCTAAATTTCCTCTGATTAATATTACATTCTTATGAAAAGAGTTCCAACTTAAATTTCATAAATATGTGCATCGTCACTGTAAACTATTCTGTATTTATTTCTGCTAAATATTATGGTTATACTGATTTCGGTTTCACATGTAGCAGATAGAAACGAATATTAAAAAAAAACGGCAATTTCTGTCTGTTAAATAGTGTTATATTATAGACAGTGAAACTGGCCCTAAATCATTGAAAATAGACTAGTAGTGTTTGTTATCCGCGTTACGAAACGTACGAACGAACCCTATCTAAATATATAAAGATTTTGAATGTACACAGGGGGGGAGGGTTAACTAAATATTTGGTAAAAAAAATTGAAAAATACATTTTGTTTTATGCACAATTACAAAGAGAATAAAAAATTCTGTAAAAACTACATTATGAAACACCAAAAACGATATGTAAGCGTGAAGTTGACTCTCTTGTATAAGATTAGTATAAGTCTATAGAAATAATCGCAATTCATCTAAATGTTTTTGATTTATTTCAACCGGGATTGAAATCGGGCGTATGTTTCCCAGGTCTCAACCACTTGCCAACTAAAATAGCACAAGTCCCAAGCCCAAACTATAAAGATAAAACAATCTCAAATATTTCTACAAATTATTCTAAGTCACTAGAGTCTCTAAGGTTGAAAACAAACTAACTTCACAACGTTTATCTTCTTACAAATAAAATTTAAAATGTATTTACAATTGTCCGCGCTCACACCACACAAACTGATTCACTTTCAAATCCAAGTTGAATTATTGTACCAGTATCGACCTCTGGTGGTCGGTCTTGGAAGCTGCGTTGTCGTCGTTGGCGAACCTTTTAACCTCTTGTCCACATTATAAGCACCGTCCGGTACCTTTACTCCTACCTGTTCCCGGTGGCGCCTCTTGAAAGTTGAATCAAGCCTTGACACCTTTGTGCCCGCTGTAGGAAATTATATTGTGATCCGCAATCCAGGAACTAATCCTAACAAGGCGGGTGATACCGTAACACCACCGAAGAGCTGCCAAAGATAGCGCTTTACGTATTCCAGCAACCGGTTCGAAGGTTAACACTTATTTAATCGGAACACGGGCGCTTTGTTAATAAAACAACCAAGTGCCGTTGAACTTGTTGTATTCACTCAACAAATAACATTTACAACTCCAAATGCCGACAAAAAATGCTTAACATCGCTCAGTACATTTATCGGCCTTAGTAGTAACGCAACAATTACGCGATTCAGATAAACGAGAAACCGCCATCTATCGAGTGGCAGGCTAAACCTTGCGTAATACCTTCAACATAGTCGTAATAAAGCATAAATCGGCTACACGTCATATCTTCGCTGAAGACACTAATCTGAAAAGAATCTGCAAATTTTCCAAAAGAGAGGTCGCTGCATTAAGAACTGTAGCAGTACAAGAAACATCACGGGATCGATATTTCTCCAGTCTATTTTCCTTATTCCCTGTTTGTATTTAATTGGACTAAAAATCACCAAACTTATATCTCGTGTATCTTCGGTTCAAATCGTCGATCTACACTTATGTTTGTATTTCGTAAACTAGACTCATATTGCTATCTTACGTCGTCTATATTTCACTCAAGGAAATACAAAGTATTATTCCTAAATTTGAAAGAGATGGCAAGTCATTAAACCTGTTTATACCAAAATGTGAGTATGGTAATAAAACTTTTAGAGGGGATAATAGCCCAACGCAACAGGCTGACCTATATCACTGTATAACAAGTAGATTAATAGGTAGTGTTGGTAATAATAACTCAATGTAATAATACAGATATTTTTTGTATAACTTAGGCAACACTGCAAACTTCAATAATTTACGCTTGCTAAGGTGTAAAATTGGTGTGTCAAATAAAAAGTAAAAAATAATCTAATTATTTTTTTTACTTAGATAAATAACAGATGGAGCTGCAGTGCAGTATTAACAAGAGAACGAGAAAATATTAATTCATAGCAAGGTTTAAAAGAACTCGTAACGCAACACTTCGGAGTTAGAATTAATTAAATTAATTAATTAGAATTAGAAAACTTAAAAATAAAGCAAGAAGAATCTTATATTGAATTTTGTCATGGAATTCAAAGCGCTAAAAGCTCACTTATTTCGAAAGCGAATCTTTTAACAGACGAAGGCATTAAGGCCGCTAAATTTGTCTTTTATAACAACACTGCTCTTACTGTATTCATGTACAATTTAGGTGCAGATCTAATTAAATTTGTTAGATTAAGTAAGTGTACTACACTAGAACTACCACTAAGCGTCGTCACGGAAGAACTGAACTTCCAAATTTGCTATTAGCCGAATTAAAAATAAATAAATAATTTCCAACCAAGATACCATCAAAGGAATTTCTCAATATAAATTTGTTAGCCCTTTTACTAATTAATCCTCACAAACTTTTTTTAAACCAAACAAGTCACTATGACGGTTTAATAGAATCCGATCAACTAGACCAATTAAAAGCTAATATTGACACGAAAAATTATATTTTAAAAACTAAAATCACTAATATACCTGTTTTATTTAACCCATTATACTTAATTAAATATCTTTTAGATCAGAAGTTCGTGTAAAAGTATCGACAACACAGTTAAAAATAATAATGCAGATGCTATATCTAGAATAAAAATAATCGCTATTTATTGACGATAATATTTCCATGATTGTAAATACGGACGAACAACAAGATTAGCCAAGATACTATTGTTATGTATTCTCTCTCATCAGTTGGAGAAGAAAGTTCAACAGCATCTGACACTTCCTCTTTAATAACAGTTCATTCGGAGGAAAATACTGAACTGGCTGAACTTAGTTGTCGTGGTCGTGTCGTGAAGATGTCGGTAGATTTGTAATAGTGCTGCAGGGCTGTGTCAAAAAGTCAAGCGTGTTATCGCGGTATTATACTTTTGAAGGTTTATTAGAATGAAAGCTTACAGAGAGTGTTCTGCTGCAATAATTCACTTCCAGTCCAGCAACATATTTACCCTTCCGTCTACTGTAGGTAATGCAAGTTGGATATGTGAAGTAGCATAAAATACAATTGCCCAATATCAGGCGTCGGGCCGTGGGTCGCCGGACACGATCACCTCGTCCGGTTATAGCATTCTCACTTTGCGTTAGAGGGACATGACACCCGTTCTTCCACAGTTCTATTACTGAATACGTCCCGTCGTATACAGAGACACTACGCCATCCTGTCTCGAACCGCTCGGCCAGTGGATCGAATGAAACTACAATTGAAGACTAGAAGAGTATTTTTATTTAGGTACTCGAAAATTCTCAAAAATACATCGATCACCCGGGATAAATCACAACTCGAATCGTAGGTGCTCTCATAAAAAGTATAATCACGGGCGACATCTCCGATCGCGTCTACTCTACGTTCGCGCATCGCACAAAATCGATCGGGGAGAAGATTACGCCAAAATAAGTCTAAGAAAATTATTGTCGATCGGCGACGCCTCGTCCGACGCGAGGCTCCTAGTAGTGCGGAGCGGGCGCGGGTACGTCTCGCCCCGGCCGCGAGCGGCAGCGGGGCCAGAGCGCGGCTCCTAGAGCGGGGCGGCTGCGGTAGCGTCGCGCCCGGGCCGCGTGCGGTAGCGGGCGACGGCGCGCGGGGGCGCCCCGCTCAGCAGCACCAGCGGCTCCGGCGGCGAGGGCGGCGCCGACGTGCTCGCCGCGCCCGCCGCCGCCGCCGCCAGCGCCTCACCGCGCTCCAGCGACCACTGGCGCCGTAGCGGCCGTCGTCCGTTACCCAAACATCTGAGATCATACGCATCAAACATCGTTTATGATCATACGCGTCTCTTATCCGGTATAGAGGGTAAACGAGCGAACGAATCGCCCGCAATTCGAGAATCGAGAATAAGCTGTCGATTTTCGAGAGGAATCGATTACGAGACGCCAAACGCGGCGGGTCGCGCGCTCCAAAAAGAACTTGACGATGGTGGGTCGGGATCGTCGTCGGTTTGAACTAACCTGTACCGGGAGTACTGTGCGCTTTGGTCGAGTCCGGCCGCGACGTGCGCGGTGCGGGGGGCCCGCGGAGGACTGCTGTCGGCCGACACGGCGCCCGATCGTTGCCACGCGGCTGGAAAGGCTTTAAACGTTATCCGATTTGGAGTTCGATATGAGTTTAGTTAAACTTTTTACATTATTTAAAAGCGTACCTTGTCTGTCCGGCGTCGTCGACGGTTCGGTACTTCGACGCTCGACGCTAGAGGAATTTCTCACCGGTGTCGATGTGGGTGCAGATAGCGTGTCGCTCTCGTTCTCGCCGTCCGTTTCGAACAGGATTTCCTCAGATCTGAAAAACGATGCCCAATAAGCGATCGTAACGGAGTCAAAACGTTGAAAATCAACGGTACTAACTCTAAAGGTGGCGGTGTCGGGAGCGGCTTGTCGAATCCGTCCTTTCCTAGCAGCCAGTATGTGTGCATGGCGCCTTTGCCTTTGATCTGCGTCAAGCCGCGGGAGCGTAGCCGGTACCCACCGGCCGCGCTGAGATGCTCGGCGGTCGGCGCAGACACTTGTATGCGCCACGCCGCCCCTACGCATACACGGCATCAGCGATCGTATTCGTAATCGATCATACGCAGTAGCAGCCCTAGACTCACCGGTGGACTCCATTCGCGAAGCAGTGTTCACAGTATCGCCGAAGAGACAGTAACGGGGCATAGTGAGGCCGACGACGGCAGCGCAGCAGGGCCCGGAATGAAGACCGATGCGCAGGTGGAGCGGAGTTTCGGGCAGGTGGCGGATGCGAAAACGGCCTGCTAGATGTAGGAGGTGCAAGGCCATAGTGGCGATACTCTGCGCATGGTCCCGCGTGCGGACCGGCAGGCCCCCCACCACCATGTAAGCGTCGCCAATGGTCTCGACCTTGTACACGCGGTACTGCTCGATGGCGGCGTCGAACGTAGTGTAGAGGTCGTTGAGCAGGTCCACTACCTGCACGGGCGTGGAGCGCGCCGCCAGGGCCGTGAAACCGACGATGTCGCTGAAGTAGATGGACACCTCCGCAAACTCCTCAGGCTCCACTCGCGACCCCAATAGCAACCGTTCTGCCACGGACCTGTACACAGAATGACGTTTTCACTTTTGACGTTTGCTATTGATGACTCGTGTTTCGTTTCGATTCAAGATTTCACTTGATTTTATTAAGTAGGTATACTTCAATGTCACGATAAGTGTAATTAAGTAGTTTCAAAAATTATAATATAAACAGCTAACCTATTTCAATATTTAATGTATTATTATACTTATTCAAATACGAATACTTGTGAGGGGGCGTTGCGTCCTACTGTTGAAAATTATTTGGATGATATTCGCATACACAAATACACTAAATTGAAATATTTCACAAGGCCAAAGCTTCTCAGTATGCGCACAAATGGAGAGGTCACGTTCGCTAGGCACCTCGGTAGCATTCTGTTTAGCAGTTGCTCAGTCTTCTTCTTCTCCATGTCGAGCTGCTCAGTTCGTTCCCTGATCAGCTCCTCTAAATTATTGCTATATTTTTCCAGCATTTCAAACATAGAATCAACGATATTTATTTTCCTGAAACAAAACATTTTTTTTGGTAAAATTGACAAAATATAGTTAACCTTGAACAGTATATTGAGAATAAGATTAAAATTAAATATTACAAATGTATCTTCTTTATGAAGTTACAAGCGTTACATAATATAGAAGTGTTGTGGAACGAATGTACCTACTGTACTTAACTTTGCGCTAAGATGCGATCACCCATGTCCTAAGCTCGTGGGAGGGGAACCAATAAAAGCCACCACACCTACTGTGTGGTTTGCCGTAAGTTCGTGTATGCTATGAATAACTAACTACAAGGAAGTCTCTGGTTTTCCAGGAAAAACACTGGAGAACATTATCAAAGTTTTTTGATATTAGTATTTAGTAATAATATAACACTATAGTTCAGTAGATAACAGTCTTCAATTTATTGAGTTGAGTTGTACGTTGACGAGATCACTGCACTAATCCAGTTTCCTACCTGACGGAAACGATAAATGGGAGAACTATGCACATACTACACTACAGAGGGATGCAAGCGCACCTCCCTGGTGGAAAAGAAAATAAAAAAGAATAGTGTGTGTGGATGTATATGTAGCCCTCTAAATATAATCCTGGCGTCGCTAATGGAACTATACCAACCCTTCTGAGTAGCATGTTATAATTAGATGTCAAAATTTGCTTTCTAAGAAGAGATCTATGTTCAGCAGCGAAGTATGAAAGGCTATTGAAATGTTCTTGGACATCTCGTGGGTACACCGATTTTTGTTTGACTATATAATTGAGAAAGTTCACCTTTGCCTTGCATAATTTTATAAAAAACAAATAGAATCCCGAAATCCTCTTCTCCTATGCAACATATTGTATTATAATTGCAGTAAAATGTATCATAAATTAAACTAAGACCTTTTAAGGTGCTTCCCACTTCCGTAATTCAGACTTCACTTGCAATTTAGAGTTGTAGAGTTTACAAGTATCGGCTCACACTTATTACGACACTGCTAATATTGAAAGTCTAATGTACAAGGAACCCCTGTTAAGAGGAATTCAGAAATTTATAAATCATTTTTAGATTGCTTTGTATATACTTTTTAATATTATTTGACAGAGAAAACATCTTACATATTTTTAATTCAGGTATTTTGATTGAAATCGTGCTTTAAATTAACTTAATATAAATAAATCCAAAGTTTTATGTTTTTATTTAATTTAGTAAGGGCAGATTGTCAACGGGTGAATGTTTACAAGACGAAGAGAAGAAACAAGTAGTAGAATGATTCCATTGAGTTACCTGCCCCGGTGCAAGTGTCGGAAGATGTCGTGCAGACGTGAGAAGTCAGGACGCAGGTCAGGCGCCTCGCTCCAGCACTGGCGCATCACGCTCACGGCTTCGGGCGGCGCAGCGCCCATCGACACGGAGGGCCGGATCAGTGGCGGCGGCCGCGACACTTTCTCCACGATCTCTGTAGTTGCAAGTGCTTCTTATGTACAACAGTTGGTAGGTCAGTCAATCTAACACAAATTCTAATAGTTACGTATATTTACCGTCCGGTGTCAGTGACAGCATGCAATAGGGTTCACCCCGAACGATCACCTCCTGCATAATAATGGCAAATGAGAATACATCTCCAGACTGTGAGCCCCGCCCCTCACCTCGCGTCTCACGTAACAGTTCGGGCGCTGTCCACAGCAGATCTGTAAGATAAAGAGAAGTAACTCTGATGCTTTTGTCAAGGTGTGAATACAAACTCGGAGAGCCAGTACAACCTCTCGAAGAACGATGCGCATGCGGTATTCCTTGGGCGCGATGGAGCATGGGCAGTCCGTAGTCTGTGACGCGCAGCACCCAGCGTGAGTCCACCACACAATTGCGAGACGTGAGGCGTCCGTGCACACGTAATGGAGAGCTGTGAAGATAGCGCATGCCTTTCACGAGATCGGTGAGTAGTGACAGGCGAAACGTCCAATCCAGCTTGATATCGTCTGCCATCAAAACGTCCTCTAGCGAACCACGCAAGCAGTAGTCGAATACAAGCGCAGCCCGTATTTCACACAGACAGCCTGTAACACGTGGCAAAATAACTTTCTAAAGTAAAAAACAAAGAATTACTTGTATACACCAAGAAACTTTTTATATTTAGAAATATACTCGTAGGTACTAAGATCTCAGTGATACGAGATAATATCTGTGGGTGCATTCTTTAAATTGACTTAATAACAATATGTTTTTTATACTTATGACTTTGCTTTTTGTCCAAGTTTTGTTTTTATAATATTAAACCAATAATTTAGAAAGTAGTAGTAGTTACCTATAAATGGATTCAAATTTTCATGTCTCAGATTCTGCATGACCAGCAAGACGTCCGTAGCCTTGCGCTTGAGCTCGAGCGCGGTGGTGCCCGGCAGGTATTTTACGTGTACTACATCCCCCTAAGCAAAATAAACAGAAGTCAGGTGGTAAAACACAACCATAGTCGTAAGTGTGGAAGAACATAACAAAGTACCTTATATCGGATACGACGATCGACAGTGACTCGGTTCACGCTGCAGGTGGAGGAGGGTGCCGAGGGTACCAAAGGTGCAGCCCGTGGAGGTTGCTTTAGTAAGTCTGGGCGTTCAAGCTCGGGCCCACCGAACTCGTGGAGCTGTTGTAACCAGCACGACAGCATCGTCTCCATACCCTCGCCTACACGTCGTGGCTCGTCCACAGGAAAAGTAAAGTCAACGGGTGATAGCACTGCGTCTTCGCGGCGACGACGGCGTCTGCGCCGACGCGCGACCCACCGCACCAGTAACGCCACAACGCTCGCGAGCGCTAGTGTGCCGCTCACCACTCCCGCCCAGAGCGCGCCGCCGGCTGGACCCACATGCCCCTCTTCTCGAGGTGCTTTCGCTTTCCATGTCTGGACCTCCACGCTCACATTAGAAAAGTCGACGACGTGTTGCCATTCCTCCGCAGAATCTAGCGACCTGCTCGAAGTAGTCTCCAGTACTGCAGCTCGTTGCCACGTTTCATTGGAGCTGTTCGATTTTTCGTATAGATGAAAATTCACTTTACTGTATTCCGAACGAGTTTGTTCTGATTTTGAATCACTTTCGATAGCCTCGGTTATTTTATGGTAAATATCATCTTCGCTCAATTGTGTATGCAGGTCCTCGTCGGTGAGAAGTAGTAAACATTTAAAAAAAGAAACTCGGAGTCTAGATAGAAGAGTATCGATGTAATCGACTTGAAAATCAGAATAAAGTGTATGAGATAACTCACGTCGATGTACGTGGCTAATTCCTCTACTCTCATCTTTAGTTTTAGAACGAAGGAACTCAATCATCGCAGACTGGCGCTGACCAGGTGATGGAATCGCATCCGAATTAACGTTTTGCGGTCGAAATCGGACGGAATCTTTTTTGGTATTATAGATTGTAGGCTGCATTTCTCGTTTCTGAGCGGACAACATGATCGATCGAATCGTTCTCCGATGAAAATAATAAGGGAGATTATTATCCTTAACACGTGCATCCTTTTTATCATCAGACTTATTTTGGGTGCTTCGGGAATATAAAGATTGTCTTAATACTAAACTGATATTGCTTAATTGAAAAGCGTCATTGATTTCTTTGTTTGTTACGGGACGAGATGTAGAGGACGCCTTAATCGACGCGACGCGCGGCTTTTGGTTTAGATCCTCAACGTGCACGAGAAGCAACGGCGGACCAGAACCCTCGTCTCCGAGCGACGCACCAGACGTGCCCGCCCACGTCCCGCGATGAGAGGCACATAGAATCACAACTGTAACCGACATATTTCTAGTTGTAGATCGTTTCCGTCAGTCAACTAGATAAACAATTATAAATTTAAAAGAAACTAACCGTGAGGTTTCCGCGCCATTTCTTGTGGAGTTAGAGCGGCCCTACGCAAGGTGAGCCCGGCTCCGGTCAGAGCTCGCGCTATGTCACGCAACGCCCCGGCACATTCAGAGCGCGATGTGGCCGGTGGCAATAGAACGCGACTCCAGCTCAGCTCTCGAGCGAGATGAGCGACGGCGGCGCCCCTGGCTTCACCCACGGCGCACACTACAGGCGGAGGACGACGAAGAGCACGCGCTCCCGCCACTAGAGCTTCACACGCGTCGGCACCAGGCCAACCCGCGCTCAACACCGCGCTACCCTCGCTTAGGGCGGCGAGAGAAGCTCTCGTCACCGCCTGCCTCCATTCCGGCCCGCACGTCTCTGATTGAAAAGGAATTTTTGATTAAGATTGGAGTAAGAAGACTAGATCCAGAGACGCAGACAACTTCGTTCATCACCTTCGTAACTTAGAGCGCGCAATCGGTGCGAAGCTAAGAGCGGGTGGGCGAGCTCATACTGCTGGAGGTTCGTCTTCTGGAATAGATGGCTCAGCGGCGCAGGGCAGGCAGCCCGCAGCACGAGCAACGCGGGTGGCGAGGTTCCAACGGCGGCGACGGCGGTGGCGGCGGCGGCCAGCAGCAGCAACAGCGGCGTGAGCGCGCGCATGGCGCCCCTCACGTCACGTGCGCCATGCGGCCGCCGCCGCGCGCTTTCGCTCCAGCGCGCCGATCACGTGCTCGCTTCGATGCACCGGATCAAAGGATGTCTCACGGCCGCACCTGTACACAGGCCGGCACCCACGCAGGTTACCGATCGATCTTGTCACTTTATTTATATCGTTTGAGAGTGATTAAGCTCATCTATTTAGCTACATTATGCTTTTGCTACCGTTTTAAGTTACAAACATCACATTTATTGAATATTAAGTTCATTCAAATCTATTACTCCTAATTGGCATGGTACTATTTTTGAATTCTATATTTGTTAACTTATGTCGATTATGTTCCTATTTAAAATAGAAAAGAAAAATCTTTTGACACATCATAAACACGTTGATATTCTCACGTGCGTGGCAAGACTTGCTCTTAGCCTTAAAGCCTTCTGCATCATTGCAGAAGTAATGCATAGTGAACGCTGTAACTGTAGACCAGTTTATCAAAACTTTTTACGCAAATAAAACTATCTCTTACAACAATATTATAAATTAATGAGTTGGGAGGTAGTTAAGACGCACATGAACATGTACTACAGTGTCGAAGTAGAAAGAAGGTTAGGTCAATCAGGTTAGGCAATATCTACTGAATGCTATATTATGAAATCCCTGCTCGCTATCTATGCTTTTAAAACAGACCGTTAACAAAAATATTGCCCTCTATTTGTTCATAGAGATTCAAACGAAAATATAGTTTCGTTCAAATAACAATCGTCAGGTCAGCGTACAACGATTTCGGGACGAAGTTGTAAAGTGGCGAATATAGTAATAATACAACACGACCCACACGATCGACGTCAACAGCACTACAGTCGTTCAAACCGAGAGGACGAAAACGAAAAATAAAAAGATTAATGTTCTGACGATAAAAGAACGGCAAAGACGAACGTGAAGACGGGAAGTGAAGATCGGAGCGGTGGCCGAATATGTTAGTAAACCTGTGGTAGCGCGTGTGGCGGCTAGAAGTGGCGGAGGGCGCGGACGGGCTCGGCTCGAGCGCGGGCTCACCTCGGCGCGGGCTCCGGCGCGGCGCTCAGCGCGGAGTGCGGCCCGCGGAGCGCGGCGCCCGCCGGCCAGGCCCCGGCGCGCGTGCGCGCTGCTCGCAGCCCCGCCACACTCGGCACGAGCCTCGCCGGCACCAGACACGAGCCCGAATACTCGACACAAACGTTCTAATGTATGCTTTATCCTTATGTAGGTTCTGTCTATAATCCATACATTGTCATTAATAGATATACGAAAGGTGAACAATGTTACGGAATACTTTTATGTAATCTAATTGAAGTTTCTAATCATTGAAATTGACATACTCACTGCACATTTTTTTATAATCGTGTTCTTAATGCACTTACATTTGGAAAAACATTTTTTACTAGAAAACTCTAATTTTCTTCGCAGTAGATCCATATAGTGGCTAAGGCGACATTGTGCTCTTATTGAGCACAAAGATCTGTAACACCTACATAGAGGAAGTGTAGATAACTGTTTTCGTCCATTAATCATAATTACCTATCTAAGTATTAAATACTTAGTACATTTCGTTCGACTGGCTTGTTGGTCTTGTGTTGTTGACTACAAAACAGAGCGTCGGTTTGTTTTACATCCAAGACAAATGTCTATTCTTCTTCTGTGCGAGATTGGTTACAATACATTCCAAAATTTAATTGGCCTCACATTATCATATTCATTGATGCTATACTACGAAGCGTACGAGTGTAGTGGCCAATGTTACTGAGTACTATTTGAAACCTATCTGATATTGTATCACGTCTACTTTTTTACTCGTAATCATGGAACCGCTCACACGTTCGTTGCTCGATGTTGTTAGTTGTCTCTCGGATTTCTGACAAAATCTATAACGAAATACTAGTACTATATTACACATATACTAGTTTTAATTTATATTTGCATTTAAACCCGTTTTACATTATAAAAGCTATGACCATTGAAATAGTGTGCTTAGTACTAACAGTATCACACATCTTCACGCTGAGGGTAAGAATACGTATCATATGTATCTACCTACACATTATATCTACATAATTTTCAACCTATCGAAGTCTCTCCGATTTCCAAATAAACGTTATCTGACAATGTAATATGCAGAAGTGTAAGCTCTGAAGTACATCCCGAGTGGTAGACGTTCATGAATCAATCAATAAATAAATCATCTAATTTCAAACTAAGCAGAGCTTATGCTATGATAACTAGACTGACTGATAGAATGCTTGTATCCTTTTTGAAGTGAAAACTTCTTTAGGCGCGTTGAGCGTTTTGGTAGAGGGTAAAATCCTCGGTTCGCGTCACCGACATGCTAATGATAATAGTATATCTATAGCTATGGAGAATATGATATTATATATTATATATGAAATTTATTATTATTATATATTATATATGATATTATATATTATATATTATATATGATATTATATATTATATATAGCTATATATGAAACATAAAAAATTTCATATAATTTTTGCATATAGTTTTAATTACTCTCAACTTAATAGTTCCGTTTTCACTTCTATCGGCAGTCCCACGACTGCTACTGTTTTTTTTTTGTAAATACATACATATTATACATGGAAAACACCCAAACTCCAAAACAAATATTTGCAGATCATACAAACATTCGATTCGATTGACCCGGAAATCGAACTCGAGACCTCAAGCACAGCAGTCACATTTGTTATTGCTGCGCCACCGAGGCAGTCAATAAACACAATACAACAATGTAACACACAGGAGTGTAAGTCCTTAAGTACATCCCGAGTGGTGGACGTTCATGAGGTGGTCAATAGGCATTATACAACACACAGACATGTAAGTTTTAAAGTACGTCCCGAGTTGTAGACGAACACGAAGTGGTCAATAAAGTTTATCCAACTACGTAATTCACGAAGCGTAAGTTTTAAAGTAAAGCCCGAGTTGTAGACGAACATGAATCGTCTGCTCATTTATCCCCTGTTGAAGGTTGACGACATGTCTCGTTATGCACGACGTAAGTAATTTCCGCTTTCAAATCATTTCTCATATTTTACTCAAAACATTTTATATTTTTGTCCACAAAATGATTTATCGTTTTTTTTACTTTTATATACTTAAGTATTTTATTTTTCAAGGGTTGCCAATTTCATACCTGGCCTTATACAATCAATTAATATTATAAAATATCTTTATTTTATAGTTTTTTAATAAACAATATTTAATTATAAAATTAAACAATATTAAATCAACAAATAAATATTTTTTAACATTTTGGAAAAAATAAAAGTAAATACTTTCAATCACTTAAAAACATACAGATTAAAACTTTCAATAGATTGTTCAAATATTCAAGATATTCATTTTTCGTGTTACTTCGTTTTGTATTTTTTTGTATTGTATCTGCTTTATATGTATGTTCATCCGTAGATACACAGGAGTGTAAATCTCAAAGTACATCCCGAGTGGCGGACATTCATGAGGTGGTCAATAAATATTATACAACACACAGACGTGTAAGTTTTAAAGTACGTCCCGAGTTATAGACGAACACGAAGTGGTCATAAAAATCAAAAAATAAATAAACATCACATTAGGGTGTCCCGTATATGACAAAAAAAAAATTTTTTCGAATTTCGAAATGCATACCCTCTATAATTTTTACTAATGCTATAAGATAGGTACTTAAATATAAAATTTTATCAATCTAGCATAATTGCAACCAGTGCCGACCGAGCTTCAAAGTTTCGTAAAAAACGTGTTTTGTCCTAAAATTTCAGTCTGCTATAATTTCACTATAAATGCAATGAATTAAGTGAATAAAATTAAATAATAAATTAGATGAACATTAATCTTTAATTAAAAACATAAAGAAATAAGAATCATTCAGGGTAACTTCTTTTTAGAGTAGTTTTTTTACAGTCTGGATACAATTTTAGATGTTCCTGGACACAGCGCAGCAAGAACTGTTTTTGTTCTTCTTCAGCCGTGATAAGTCCGTTAAAATCTTGCATTAATTTAACAGCCCTTTCAGCAGTATCATTTACAACTCTCAAATAACTTATTCTTCTTTTAGCCTCCAGAAAAGCAGCATTGTTATTCCAAGAAGATACATCTTCCTTTAGAAAACTGTCGTCGATCTGCAGTCGTGATAAAAATTGTTTGCTCTTTTCCGATACGAAATCATCCAGTGCTTTGTCTAAAAAAAAAGAAAAATAAGTTAAATAACAAATAAAAATCAACAACAATTTTGAAAATAAATAAATAAGTATTGGACATTGAAATTGAAATCCAACAAAAAGTCAATTTAACTTACCAAACAACTTTTGAGTCAGTTCTTCCTTCGACGGGTCATAGCGTTTGCTAAAATCCGAGATTTTGTCCCTGTTGAAGTTGGCAATCATCTTCTTCTTAGTTTGGTTGTCAACTTCATCATCAAATAGTGATAGAATGACTGTCTCTTCACATAAATACCACAAGTGATGGCTGAACTTGCTTATAGAAGCTTTAGAAATTGTTGCGTCAACTTTTTCATACTCTTTTAACATCTTCAAGAAGCGCAAATCTTGATTAGGTGCTTTGGTCGCCACTGTACATTCGAGCCAAGGTTTAACATACAATATTACGAGAAATAAGCAAACATCTTGTAGAGCCTTTTTGTCCTTCGCAGTTACTCTGCATTGTGACTGAAGTAAACATATTTTTAAAGAATAGATCGCTCTCGCCATCCAGCGTGCCTGATGTATAGCTCCGGGGGGCCTTAGTTTTAATTTTTCCTCTGTGTCTCCTCCTAAAAATATTACGCACAGTTCGACCAATTCGCGGTAATCATCTCTTACAAAACCTTTATCTAATTCTGCCTTATAAAATAGTAACAACGCTTGAATGTCTGTCTCGGCAACCCGTGCTTTTACGAAATTAAGAGATGGTTCAATTTTAGTACAATCAATGTTTTTCCAATTTTCTTGGAACTTTTTGAACATCGGAATATCTGGGCTACTAGTAATTTGCTTAATCTTGGTTTCAAAGACAGCTTTTAGGACCAATTCATAAACATGATGACGACAGGCGAAAAGCAACAATTCTCTTCCTAAAGTTTGCTCCAAAATAGCACAAGCTCCATTGAAACGGCCCATATTGGAAGCTGTTGTGTCGCAGCACATTATTTGCACTTTATCATAAAGGTTCCAGTCAAAGAGAGCTGCTGATACAGCCTTCGCTTGATGTTTTCCAGAAGAACTTTCTAGTTTCGACACTGCAAGAAGCTGCTCTCTATCGTCAAATGAAGCTATAACTGGCAAGCGTTCTTCTTTTGAACTCCTTACATCCAACCCCGGTAATAGTTTTCCATCCCAATGGACTGTGACTATGTCGGGTACATTGTTTTGGAAGTTAGATTTTATTGCTTCTGCCCTTGATTTTCTAGTTTCAGTACGAATTCGCTGAATCGAGGATTTGTTAATACAGAAATCATCGCTGCTCAGACCAAGCGCTTCTACCACCGAATTAAGAATGTAAACGGTATCTCTAATGCTTAACTGGCATCGATCTAAAGCTGCAACTAGTTTAGGTGTTATAAGATTCTTTCTACCTCTTTTTGAACTTTGTTCATGGCAGGGAACGTCCGGCAAGCGGAGTTCAGAATTCAAGATCTGTTCTTCGTCTGAATCTTCTACACTGTCTAAGTTATTTGTGGTGGAAGTAGATGCAACAGCTAGTGATTCTCTTTGTCTTACAATCCTTTCCTCTTCTTCCAATCGTCGTTGTCTAGATCTTTGTTCTTTTTCCGCCAATTTTTTATCTACACCACCTAAGCATCCCGGTCGACCTGGCTCTCTCTGTTTCATTAAAAATAATTTATCTTCCTCTATTTTCATTCTCTCAAAAGCATCAGCATGTGCAATATCAAACAAATTATCAAGATTAATTATAAAATTGTTCTCACGACTCTTAAACGTAATCTGAGTTTTCTTACAATTTTTTTGCAACTCTTTCCAAACATGATATAAATCAATAAGTTTCTTCACGCAGTTAGGAAATGCCCTTGTTGAAATTCTTGCTTTTTCCCAATATATGATGCACTCCCTTATCACAAGATTTGCACTTTCACTAACAGTCAATTTAACCTCACGAATATTGTAAAATAGGACTGAGAGAACTTGTCGATTAGATGGTAATTTTGCACCATTTATTTGGCAGCTAGTCAATCCGATAAGAAAAATATTTTGTTTATCACTCCGTAATTCCACCGACATGTTTACGCACTAAACAATGAAGCACTAATAGTCTCAAAAATCACGTACGAAATGGCAAATAAAACATGTCGTAACAGGTCACTGGGCAGTACTTAAGCAACTTGTATCGACAAGTTTAAATAGCAAGTCGGCACGGGTTATCGTTTATATATCGAACTAATATTTTTTTCTAGACAATATAGGGTTATTACGAAACTTTTAAGAAGGTATGCGTAGAAAAATATCGAACTTGAAATTTAAGGGACATCCTAACATCACATACATAAAAATAAATCACCTCGACTTTGGTTGTGCGAGCATCTCGGAGACTGGATGGCGGTAACTGGGAATTGACAGGAGGGTTACGTGGAAATGTCCTACATGCCGGAGCTCGTGTCCTTCTCCATCACTAGTACCTGAACCGGCTTCACTCCAGGTAGTGCTGAGTGAAATACGTGAAATCAAGTATCAACTGGGAAGTCTGCCAACACTGATCGAGGATGTCCGCACTCTTAAGGATGAGTTCAAGGAGCTCAAATTAAGCTATGAGTTCATTAGTAAAATGACGGATGACTTTGCTGTAAAAATATCTGACTTAGACTCCAAAGTCACTAGCTTGGAACATGTTAAGGATACAGTGGAGTCATTACACAACGATGTGATGAAATGAAACACGACCTAACGATGGCTGACCAGCGGTCAAGGTTAAACATTGTCGAAATCAAGGGTATTTCACTTAAGACTGGTGAACATCTATTTGTTAAGTTAGGTTGTTGTCAAAAGTGAAGTTTACATTTCCTAAAGCTCAAATAAATTACATTAACAGAATACCTCTGGTCAACTCAAAGGTAAAATCTATCATCGTAAGTTTCCTGAACAGGTATGTTAAGGAGGATTTCATTGCGGCAGCCCGATCTTTAAAAAATCTTTCAACACAGGATCTAGGACACGAGGGACCTCAGCATCGTATCTTCACTAATGAATTAACTTAACTCTGCAGCTGGGTGGCCGCATTTCTGCACAAGCGTCGCATTAGAGTCCTCTACGACGACGCCACCTCCAATTTTCAGCAGGTTAATGTTGTACCTCAAGGTTCCGTCCTGTCACCCACAGTTTCTTCTGCATTTCAATGACATGTTGAACCTTGGCAATATACATTGTTATGCAAACGACAGCACAGTTCATAGACGATACTATGGTCACCCTACAGCCAAATTAGCGGACGTTAAGGAAAACTGACAAAAG
Organism: Hypercompe scribonia; assembly: GCA_949316085.1. Taxonomy (NCBI): domain Eukaryota; kingdom Metazoa; phylum Arthropoda; class Insecta; order Lepidoptera; family Erebidae; genus Hypercompe; species Hypercompe scribonia. The sequence goes on along the minus strand of OX438969.1, from coordinate 9,375,629 downwards.
CTTGTCACTGAGCTCGACCGCGTCCTGGGCCGCATTTCTCAATGAGGTCATGAGAATCTGGTCGAGTTCAATGCCAAGATAACACATGCGTGCGCGCTCTCTGCCAAAAAGTCTCGATTCCTTCCCCTCTCCACTTTTCAGAACATTCAACTGCCACTGCAGGACAATCTCAGTATCCTGGATATGGATATTAGCCGGGACCTCAATCTGCGATAATATATTGAAAGCGTTGCTAAGGCGGCCTCGCGGAAGCTGGGTACACTGAACAGAGTGAGACGGTTCTTTGCGCCTGAGCATCTGTGTCTTCTTTATAAGACCCAGGTACGCTCCTACGTGGAGTACTGTTCTCATCTTTACGATGGATGCGCGCAGTATTTGCTGGACGCTTTGGATCGGTTACAGCGGCGAGCAGTCCGGATTATCGATAACCCGAAAGTCACTGAATCCCTTAAATCTCTGCAGTTACGAAGAGATGTCGCCTCTATGGCAGTCCTCTATCGCCTTTATCATGGAGAGCGTTCTGACGAACTCTTCCAACTGATCCCATCCTCTCCGTTCCTCTACAGGACAACACGTGCTAGCCTTGGAAGTCACCGTTTCAGAATGGTTCACATACGCACCTGAACTTAACGGTTCGGCTCTTCCTTCCTGTACAAATCAGCTAAAGCTTGGAATTCATTACCAGCGCACGTTTTTCCTTCCCACTACGATCCCTGGTCCTTTAAGCGGGGCGTGAAAAAGCATCTCACTAGACCGCCGTAGCGTGGATCGCCATACTGCACTGTCTTCATTCGCACTGAGTATGGCGACCACTGCTCTTGGATTCTATTCATGCTTTTCATCAGGCAGAATAGAGTCACTTCAGTAGATAGCAAATAAAACAAAAAAAAACTATTCGATCCATACACAGTGAATGGCGGCACTGTTAGGAGATTGATGAATCGTATCTTTTTTTCAACAGGTAGGTTCTTTCTTTGTTTTAGCTTTTGTTCATTACTTTTGTTTCATTTTATTCGTTGTCGCGCTTATGTGATTGTACTTTTGTGTTATTTCGTGTTCTAGAACCTCTATTAGCTTGTAATGTAACTCGTCAAAACCTATAATTGGCTTGATGTTGTGTTTAAAACTGCCCATTGGCTTTTTGTAGCTGTTGGTGTTCCAAACTTTAATAAATAAATAAATAAGAGGATACCGCACAATCTCCTTAGAGGTAATGATTCTTCTGACCGGAACTCCAGCATGGGACCTAAAACCCTTGCAGCTCTGTATTATTGACGCTAGGAGGCGCGAGTTTTAGGCCGGAGTCCTGAAACTCGAGAAATCGAGGATCAGAAAAACCATCTCTGCCAGGTTCTTGTGGAGGAGTGGAAGGAACTACTTGGGTAACGAATCACGGAACCCTGTCATACCGGCTGACGCAGGTGATCACTGGGAAAGGATGCTTCGAAAATCACCTGTGTCTGATCCGAAAGGGGTCAACGCTTGAGTGCCACCACTGCGATGGCCGGACCGTAGGCACAGCGCTCTACCCGCTGACAGATTGTCCAATGTGGCCGGAGCTGAGGTGTGACCTTGTGGCGGCCATCGGAGTGGTAAATCTCTCGCTCGGTAGCATGATTGCTTCCATGGCATGGAGCGAGGGCGCGTGGAACTCCACTGTCTCCTTCTGCGAGTAAGTTGTGCTTGCAAAGGAGTTGCCTGAATGGGACTGAGAACGGGCCCAGTATCGCAGATGACTCGGTCGTCTGTCACCCTAGCAGAAGCAGGCCACGGTAGCAACTCTTTTAGGGACAGAAAAGAGGTCATCTACAAGTCGTAGTTAGCTAACCCGAAGTAAGTCGGGGTTCCAGAAATTTCCTTTCTAGGGTACACCTAGTTCCCTCGCCGGCTACTGACCGTACCGTACCTGAGACGGCATGCGGTTTTTGGTCGGTTCAAGTATTCGGGGGTTTTCTGCACAGAAAAAAAAGGCATAACTTGATTTAACGCTATTTATTAGTTGTACACAAAATGACCGATTTAAGTAACGCTATAAAATGGTAATGATTTATGCTGATGAGTACACAAAGGGTTTGCTTAAAGTGAAGCGATTCACAATTGTTACAAAATTGACACTGGCTTTAAAATGCTGACCGCGCTAAAAAGTACGGTCATTGGCCTTACAAGTGACATTACAATTGTAACATTTTTGTACTATCAACACTAACTGCCGCCACGCATGCGATGATGGTTATTTCATAGTATTTTTTTTTTACTTTTGGTTAGATTGTTAAAGTTTTAGTAGAGTTGCCTAATTTTTTTTGGTAATAAATACGAGGTGTGTTCAAAAAGTATCGCGAATTTGAAATTTTCGCGGGTTATGTATATTCGAATTTTGATTTTTTTGTGGTGTTATGTTGGTACATATGTCTCTCACTTATGCTGACAAGTTCGGCTATTTTGAATGTTCAGTTAATTGTTGACAGTTGCTTTGCTTACACGTGTTTTGGTTCCTCTTCGATTTTTACCTATTCAAGAAAATGGGACAAAGAACCTGTATCAAATTTTGTATGAAAAATCATTCCGAATGTTGACTGTGGCATACGGAGAAGCTACTTTGGACAAAAGCAACGTATATCGGTGGTACAAAATGTTTTCAGAAGGCCGAGAAGATGTGAACGACGAAGAGCGTGCCGTACTCCCGAGCACTTCAACAACGACGACGAAAAAATTGATGCAGTGAAGAAAATGTTATGGGCCAATCGTCGAATCACCGTTAGAGAAATTGCCGAGGACTTAGGCATATCGATTGGCTCGTGCCATTCAATTTTAATCGATAATTTGGGCGTGAGACGGGTCGCCGCAAAATTCGTACCAAAATTGCTCACACATCGCTGCTTGTACGCGACTTCTTGGCCAAAAACAACACACTAATGATACCGCAACCACCGTATTCTCCAGATCTGGCCCCCTGTGACTTTTTCTTGTTCCCGAAACTGAAGAGACCCATGCAAGGACGACACTACGCCACGACTGATGAGATAAAGACGGCGTCGATGGAGTAGCAGAACAAGATACAAAAAAAATGATTTTTTGAAGTACTTTGAAGATTGGAGAAAACGTTGGCACAAGTGTATAATATCCCAAGGGGATTACTTTGAAGGGGACAAAATAGATATTCACGAATAAATAAATAATTTTTGAAAATACACAAAATTTGCGATACTTTTTGAACACATTACGTACTATTAATAGAATATTTCACTCAGGGATAATGATGTATTCCGATGGTGAAATAAAATTATTATTATGAGAACAAAAAACTCGACTGCTTAAAATAGGTAATGAATGTAATAAGAGCACAGCATCAATGAAACCGAGAAAATGTATTTAGTTTAAGAGAGGCAGACGAAGTCACGCGGGTCAGCTAGTTCTCTATATCATCCCCATCAACAGGCTTTAATAGTCCACTGCTGGTCATAGACCTATCCTTGTTCCTTCAATTTGTAGTGATATAAGTCTATATAAGGTAAATATAGCCGTGTGTATGTGCTGTGGTGAGCTGACCTAATTCATAAAAGCCGGTGTAAGCTAGCGGGAGTAGGCCGACTATGTTACACATCCCATTGCGTAACCGGCCCTCTGTGTAGCGAATACATTATTGGCTTCAAAACTGGACTAAGTAGTTCAGTGTTGGAAGAGACTGCAGTACAATATTTAACTTGTTCAATATTTGTTGGTTTCTTCTGCTGATATTTAGTATTTATTTTGTGAAGTTGTATGGCATAAAAATATGTAAATTGAAATGTAAATAATTTTAATGACGCAGACCCCGCTGTGCGCTATCGTACGTATATAGTATAACATACTAATTAATAAACGGCAAACTTATTGTTAAAATGTTAATACATTTTATAGAGATGTATATTGTTTCGTAAAAGTTAAAAATTTGAAAACCAAGTAAAACAACTAAATAGGTATTCATATTATTATTGCGGCTACTATTAAATGTAGTAGATTTTTGTAAATAACTAATGCTCCTCGTCATGCACACTCTTCAATAAGCATTTTCTTATTCGAATTAACCACATAGGTACAATGGCAAATGGTCATTAATTGAACAAAGCGATATAGCCCTATCTGTTTAGGTCGTAAATCAATGCAAACGAGAGCTAGTTACGAGTCGCTTGCTGTCGCATAAACATTATGCGTATTTGTAGTCTAACTTAGATGAATATAATATATTCATACAACGTGCGAATCTGCGGCGGAAGGTTTGCCTCAATATCTACTTACTTGTGCCTCGTCAAAGCGCATGTATGTAGATTACCTTATAGAAATTAAGGGCTGCTAAAAGTACTTTGTGTAGAGTACAAACTTTAAAAGAATATTTCATTACGACTTACTTACACCTGCAATTACAATTTACTCAGGAATCAAATTATTGAACTTGAAGCAACTGTATTACTATAGTACATGTATCTTAATAAGAAATATTAAAGAAAAAAAATACACACGTATCTCGAATTTAAAACAAATGCAAGAAGGTTTACGACCCCTGCGTAATGCTAACAATATTTAGTATATTTGCCTAGTGAAACGATGTAAAAATTGCGGCAAAAAAAAACATAAATTTTATAGAAATGGCACAAATGTTTAACAAATTACCAAATAAAATTAAAGTGACTGAAAATTTAATACGAAAGTTCGTTATTGATAAAATCTAAAGACGGCTCTGGGAACGATTGCATATTCTACCCACGTTACATATTTTTATTAATTGTGTGAATCTGTTTTTGCTACCTCCCGCTGTTTATTGAGTGGTTATTATCGTTGGAATAAATTGATGCATGTTAACTGTGATTTTGTGTTTATAACAGTATTATTTATTCTCAAATAAAGTGTTAATGTTTTCGTGGGTGCTAACTGTAAACACTTATTTCATAGATTTTTGCAGGAGTGTTAGTGACATTAATTATTTTTTATTTTTTAGTAATTACATTATTATTTATTAGTAATTATAGGCCAATTTCTATTCTGCCCACTATGTCTAAAATCTTAGAACGCCTTATGAATGTTTGTCTCATGAAATTCCTTGAAAGTAATTTCCTTATCTCAGCATTCCAATATGGTTTTCGGTGCGGTAAATCGACTGATGAAGCTGTCCACGAACTTACTAACTCAATTGCTGTCAGTCTGGACAGGGGAAGCAAGTGTCTCACTGTATTCCTTGACCTTGCCAAGGCCTTTGACACCGTCTCTCCCCCCTTGCTAATTCAGAAACTGAATAGAGTTGGTGTCAGAGGTCTCCCATTAGAATTATTTGAGGATTACTTGTGTGACAGGAGTCAACGAGTATTGATTGATTCGTGGGTTAGCGACGAGCTTACCATGTGCTATGGTGTGCCACAAGGTAGCATCTTGGGACCGAGCCTATTCCTTGTTTATATTAATGACCTTTGTCAGCTTGATCTTAATGGTGGAAAAATATTGTCTTACGCCGATGACACAGCGCTTTTTTTCAGCGGCAATACCTGGGAGGACGTATTTAGATGTGCACAGTCTGGCTTAAACACTGTTTGCAAATGGCTAAAGACTAACATTTTGTCTCTTAATGTTGACAAAACTAAATACATTGCTTTTGCCCATAGAAAGAATCTCCTACCACCTAATACATTCTCCATTACTGCCCACACATGCTCTTTGATGGATAACGCACTTTGCTCCTATTCCCCCCTTCAGAGGCTGGAATCTATAAAATACCTAGGAGTACAGATAGACCAAACTCTCTGCTTCAAGCCACATATAGTTACCCTTGTTTCTAGAATACGCAAGCTAATTTACATTTTTAAAATACTAAGACAGGTAGCTGATGTTAAAACAATAAAAATGGTATACTATGCTCTATGCCACTCAATCATTAACTATTGCATTCTTTCATGGGGAGGAGTGGGTAAGGTCCAGTTTCTGGAAATAGAAAGAGCTCAGAGAGCTGTACTGAAGGTTGGGGCTGGACTACCATTTCGTTCTGCGAGGTGGGCCCCGATCTGTCGGACGCCCAATACGGGTTTCGAGCCGGGCGTTCGACAGTCGATGCTGTGTTACGCCTGAGGGCCGTGACTGAAGAGGCGGTGAGCTGTGGCGGCGTGCTGTTGGCGGTGTCGTTGGACATCGCCAACGCATTTAATAGTCTGCCATTTAGCTGCATCAGGGAAGCACTCCACTACCACGGGGTGCCAGAGTACCTGAGGCGGCTTGTGGCAGACTACCTTGAGGAGCGTACCGTCATGTACGAGGACCGAGATGGCATTCTGAGACGGCGGCTCATGTCGTGCGGTGTTCCACAGGGGTCTGTCCTCGGACCACTCCTGTGGAATATGGGATACGACTGGGCCCTTCGAGGTCGTCTTCCCCCCGGGCTGGGCGTAATTTGTTACGCCGATGACACATTGGTCACGGCCCGGGGGGCGAACTTTCAAGAGGCGGCGCGCCTGGCCACCGTGGGAGTCTCTTTGGTGGTCGGGCGCATTGAGGCGCTGGGTTTACGAGTGGCCCTAGACAAGACGGAGGCCCTTTTGTTCCATGGGCCCCGTCGTGGTCCACCACCCGGCGCCTCTATCGTAGTCAATTCGGTCCTCGTACTGGTTCAGGCCCAGATGAAATATCTGGGCCTGATCCTCGACGGCAGGTGGCTCTTCGACGAGCACTTCCGACAGCTTTCTCCAAAGCTGGTCGGCGCTGCTTCTGCCCTTGGGCGACTTTTGCCGAATTTGGGTGGAGCCAGCGTCGCGACGAGACGGCTATACACGGGGGTTGTCCGGTCAATGGCGCTGTATGGTGCACCGGTGTGGGCGGCGGCTCTGACCGCCCAGAATAGGGCTCGCCTCTGGCGCCCTCAGAGGATATTGGCGGTTAGAGCCATACGCGGCTACCGCACCGTATCGACGGAAGCGGCGTGCGCCTTGGCCGGAACTCCCCCGTGGGATTTGGAGGCGGAAGTGCTCGCCGAAGTTTATCGGCGGACAGCCGACTTCCGGGCGGGTAGCGGCATACGGCCCCCGCCCGAAGAGGTACGCGAGTGGCGTGAGGCCGCTCGTCGTGCCACTATGGCTCGTTGGTCGTCCCGGTTGGAGACTCCACGTGCTGGCTTTGCACTCGTGGAGGCTCTCCAGCCGGTCATCGCCGAGTGGGCAGGGCGGCAGCACGGGACCCTTTCCTTCCGACTGACGCAGGTTCTTTCCGGGCACGGTTGCTTCGGGAAGTATCTGCACTCGGTCGCCAGGAGGGAATTGAGTCCCGCCTGTCACCACTGCGACTGCAGTGAGGACTCGGCTCAGCACACGCTGGCGGTTTGTTCCGCCTGGGCGGCGCAGCGTGGGGTCCTCACTGCAGCTATTGGATTAGATCTCTCGCTACCGGCCGTTATACGCTCCATGGCCGGTAGCGACAGTTGTTTTACCGCGGTCGCAACCTTCTGCGAAGACGTAATTTCGCGGAAGGAGGCGGCGGAGAAGGCCCGGGAGGACGATCTCCACTCGGACCCAATTCGCCGCCGGCGAGTCGGGCGGCGGAGGCGCGCATACCAGCGCCTCATGCCGCCTTGAGTGTGGCCGCGGGTGGACGGGACGGGTTTTCCCCTCCATCCGCTATAGTGGCCAGCCGCGAGGAGGCGACGTCCGCGTGTGCCGTACGCCGCCTAAAAGGAGAGTTTATCCGCAGATGGTGCCCGCATGAGCGGGCAGGCGCTAGGAGGGATCTGGATGTCGTAATAACAGCTGTTCCCGGATCCCTCCTATGTCAGGCGCAGAGTGGCACACCGTGTGGTTTTAGTCGGTCCGATTCCGACACACCACCCCGCCGTAAACCCCGGTGGGGTGACGGCCCGAGGGGGTTTCCAAACGTTAAAAAAAAAAAAAAAAAAAATGGACTACCATTTCGTTACCCGACAGGAGAGCTTTATGGATTATGGGATGTATTGACAGTCAGACAAAATTTTATATTGGCAGTTATTTTGAAGAAGCACACTGAAACAGTTTACGATCCAAATTTAAAAAAGGGCAAGCGTCGGAAGGGTGCCGTATGTAACAATGTCGCCTTTCGTACTAGTCTGTCACATCGTTTTTACTGTTTTCTCGGTGGGTATCTATATAACAAAGTGAATACCTTTTTATCGATATATCCTCTCACAAAATTAGAATGCAAACACAGGATATGTGATTGGTTAAAAACTCTTGACTACGATAGCACTGAAAATTTACTCACCGTTTTGGCATAACAATAAAATGGTATAAATATAAGTTAGTAATGACATGGTAGCAATTAAGTGATTGATTGATTGATATATTGATATATGACACACGCACACACTCAAATATACACACGAACACTCACCCTCACACACACACACACACACACACCACACACACACACACACACACACACACACACACTAACGACTATAATGTTTAAGTTAATGTTTAATTTAAAATTTTCTCTTTCTCCTGCATGTATATCGCTGTCTAAGAAGTTAACTAACTTGTAAACTAAGTGGTGTGGGGACCTGGTGACCTGTAACACAGGTATTCTATACCTATCATAGGCACCAGTCTCTCACAAAATTGTAATTTCTAACTCAATTGTAATATAGTGAGAAACATTTTTTGTGAAGAGAAACTATTATTAAGGTAAAGGGATGTGCAAATGCTTTCTTATCCGTAAACTTAGCACGTATTATTAGTTGGAAATGAACGTCTGCTCTACTCACTACTAAATATTTGTATAAAATGTTCTTATAAAATGAAATTTATTGTAAATTTCTTTGGACACGAGTATACTCGTACAGCGTAAAATGTGAGAAAATAAGAGTTCTTTAACCATATAATGCTTCTTAGTAGTCTTCTGTAGTGAATGCGACTGCTGTGCTTGAGGTCTCAAGCTCGATTTCCGGGTCGGACCAAATCTTTGTATGTTCTGCAAATACTTGTTTCGAAGTTTGAGTGTTTTCTATGTATAATATGTAAGTATTTACAAAAAAAAAAGTATACAAGTATTCTATCAGTCAGTCTAGTTATCATAGCACAAGCTCTGCTTAGTTTGAAACTAGATGACGTTGTGTGTCAAATGTCCGAAATATTTATTTATTTGTTTATAGTGATACACAATAAAGTGACACAGTTTACGTCTGACAAGTATGGTGTAATGTATGGAGTATTAATGGTTTGACAAATTTATCATTATAAGTCTACGATTACCACGGGTTTAAAATTTAAGAAGTTGTTAAACATTAATGTTGCTGTACATTTTACGCTGTATGAGTATATTACCTGTGAAATGTTGGTGTATGTTTGATACCAAGCGTCGTATCGTTGGATGTGGATGTGTGACACTAGTAGGGATTTAAATAAAACCACTGTGCACTGTACTATGGGTTCGTAAGGCTCCACGGTTTAATTGGCTGTCGCCTTGTACTAAACTACAGGTTTGTTCTCGTCATACAAAATGCTTGTAGGCCGTATAAACTAACGCGTGTAACACAACGATAGCGCGATCTAAGTTTGTAACAGCTTCCTCTAAGGAACGTAACGGTAACTAATATTTTGGTTTCGACTTTGATCGCACTATAGTGTTATTGATCTCGAACAGTGTATAAACTTTGAGGGAAAAGGAACGTGTAGACCAAAGTGGGCCAATCAAACCAAGTCGATATATAAACGAGCAGACAAATAATACTCTATCTCTTTTTATTTTACTCAATAAGCTTATCACTTAGCAGTACAAATTGACCATTACTCATATACAAGGTGTCCAGAAAGGGTATCGGGTATTTGTAAGTTCAATGAAACAAAAATTATTTGTACGCAATAAAAAACTTTATTGTTTATTATTAGCATATGAATTGTAGAATTATTTGGAAAAGATGATGTTATCCAAATGATGACCGTTACGTTGCTGGCACTCTTCTAAACGGAAACGAAGATTGGCGATAACACGTTGACACATAGCTCGGACACGCCACGCGCCAAGTGACGATAGCATTAGGAAATGGATCAGGATGTTTGAGAATACAGGTGCGGCAGTTAAAATTCAAAACTCTGGTCGTCCTCGTTCAGTTCGCGATGAAGAAACAATTGAAGAAGTTGAGGCGTCGGTTCGTCAAAATCCGTCTTTATCCATCCGAAAGCGAAGCCAAGCGTTGAACATCAAAAAATCGTCTTTACATTCGATTTTAAATAAAGACTTACATCTAAAAGCCTATAAAATTCAATTGGTTCAAGAATTGAAGGATACGGACTATGCTAATCGACTGAATTTTGCGAACGAAATGCTGCAGCGATTTAACAACTTTAACATACTGTTCAGTGATGAAGCCAATTTTCACCTGAATGGTCATGTGAATAAGCAGAATTGTCGGTACTGGGCAGTGGAGAAGCCGAGACGAAAGCATGAACGACCCCTGCATAGCCCAAAGGTCGTTGTTTGGGCCGCTATGTCTGCTAAAGGCATAATTGGTCCTTATTTTCACGAAGATCAACGAGGCCGAGCAATTAATGCGAATAGTGGCCATTATTGCGATATGTTGCGAAATTTTTTGGTCCCAGAGTTGCAGGAGTTTGCAGGTTTCAACTCAAGAACGTGGTTCCAGCAAGATGGGGCCACTTGCCAAACCTCAAATGACTCAATGGAAGTTGTTAACGAATTATTCCCTAATAAAGCATTTCGCGAAGGGGTAACATCAACTGGCCTCCCAGAAGCCCCGACCTTAGCCCGCTTGACTATTCTGCATGGGGATACCTTAAAAGTAAGGTTTATCAAAACAATCTGACGAATCTAACCCAGTAAAAGCAAAACATCAAGTCAGAAATGGCAGCAATATCGATAGCTATGTGTCAACGTGTTATCGCCAATCTTCGTTTCCGTTTAGAAGAGTGCCAGCAACGTAACGGTCATCATTTGGATAACATCATCTTTTCCAAATAATTCTCCAATTCATATGCTAATAATAAACAATAAACTTTTTTATTGCGTACAAATAATTTTTGTTTCATTGAACTTACAAATACCCGATACCCTTTCTGGACACCTTGTATTTCGGGGTAAAACACACAATACTGAGCGGGGCCGCGCGTTAATTTTTATAAATAAAAAAAGGGAACTAATTATATAGTAAATTTATTTCGGTAGATCAAATATAGAGCCAATTTTTTTTTTTTAACCTCATAGTATGAATCATCCCCGGATAAGATATTATTACAAAAGAAACGCTTGACTCACAGACAAGAACTGACTTTGTTTCATAAAAAACATCATACATAGACACAGACACACATATGACATACTTCACAATAGATGGCGCTACTAGTTTGTAATGAGTGACATTGTTGATACAAAATAACAGATATGATACTCTTGGATGATTTTTAAAGTATAAACATTCTGTATTAGGAACTTTTTATTGCCTGATATTCCCACGGATACCATCAGGTGATTCTGTCGGATTCAAACCGACCAAAAACCACACGTCGTTTCGGGTACTAGTAACCGAGGTATCAGGTGCACCCTAGTAAAGAAATCCCTGGAACGTACTTGGTACATTTTCTTTACTCATTTTTTATGTAAATAAACTTATCTTTATCATGGCGTGGCCGACCCCGCTTCTTTCCTCGTAGAAAACGGCTGACATTCAGGTCAAGATTACCGAAGACTTGCTAAAGGTCAAATTATCATAAATACTAAAATTGATTTCCTAGATTAGTTTTTTTCTGAATAAAAAGTTCACGACATCACATTGTACACAGGAGGCGACTTTCATGGAGGAACACAACGACACGACGACGGAACGACAATGAAACAAGAACATACTTCAGTGCCACCAGACCAAACATAAAAAATTTTTACATAAAAGATTATGTATATTATCTAATATTAACTTGTTCGGTAATCTTGAACTGATTGTCAGCCACCCCTGAGAGTATAAAGTGGTACGCTGTCGGTCGATGCGTCTAGTAGCTCGATCAATCTGCCAGCGAGCGCGTGTAGAAAGTTTGGGGTCATGGAAAATTCACCCTGGCCTAATTGTCGTATATTCACCCTGGCTTAATTGTCGTGTATTCACCTTGGCTTAATTGTTGTGTATTCACCCTGGTTTAATTGTCGTATATTCATCCTGACTTAATTATCGTGTATTCACCCTAGCTTAATTGTCGTGTTTTCACCCTAGCTTAATTGTCGTGAGTTCACCTGGCTTAATTGTCGTATATTCATCCTGGCTTAATTGTCGTGTATTCACCCTAGCTTAATTGTCGTGTATTCACCCTGGCTCAATTGTTGTGTATTCACCCTGGCTTAATTGTCGTATAATCACCCTGGCTCAACCGGCATGTATTCACCCTGGCTCGATCGTCGTGTATATACCCTGGCTCAATCATCGTGTATTCACCTGATTCAATGGTCTCGTATTCACCCTGGCTCAGTCGTCGTGTATTCACCTGATTCAATGGTCTCGTATTCACCCTAGCTCAATCGTCGTGTCTACACCCTGGCTCAATAGTCGTGTATTAACCCTGGCTTAATCGTCGTGTATTAACCCTGGCTTAATCGTCGTGTATTCAACCTGGCTCAATTGTCGCGTATTCACCCATGCTCAATCATTGTGTACTCACCTGGTTCAATCGTCTCACATTTACCCTAGGTCAGTCGTCGTGTATTCACCTGATTCAATGGTCTCGTATTCACCCTAGCTCAATCGTTGTGTCTACACCCTGGCTCAATAGTCGTGTATTAACCCTGGCTCAATAGTCATGTATTAACCCTGGTTTAATCGTCGTGTATTCACTCTGGCTCAATCGTCGCTTGTTCACCCTGGCCCAATCGTCGTGTATTCACCCTTTCAAAAGCTAACATACATTCAAATAGTACCAACACATTACAAATGTCGACTTGCGAGAAAAATAATCAGGTAAGCTACTAAAACTAACACACACGACATTTAAGACGTAGGTGTAGTTGGTCTGTTTTTTCTCGTGTCGTTCGTGGTCCGCGTCGGGATAGCGGCTTTCTTTGTCGTGGTAGCCCCTATGTCGGTATTGGTGGATGTGTGTGAAGCGGTTAGCATATAGTTTTGGATTGCTCGAGTGAGGTTGTGGTCGTGGTCCCGACTCAATCGTCAACTTTGAAACAGTTGGTCTACCAGGATGATCCAGTACCTACCACAACACACGGTAAAAGTACAAATAGAATTTACTGAACAACGGAAGAAATCTAAATCTATGAAAATGATGGCCATATGGCGTTGTGGTGTGTTGTTGGCTAAAACGCGGATGGTTTTCTAAAAGTCATGGGTTCTATTCCCGCTCAAGTCAAACCATCACCAGTGCATGAATATTTAATGTGAGCTTTTCTATACACACTGTGTGTTTACAAAAAAAATAAATAAATGTATTTATGTCACTTGCCAACACCCATAACTCAACACACCTGTTCTGTTTAGTTAGGACTAGATGACGTTGTGTTAAAGAAATTGTCCATAATCCCACAAAGAACTGTCATATCTTTCTCTAACAACCCTTTCTTTCTTCTAAGAACACCTAAAACTTAGTATCAGATGATTTTCTTCGATACTCAAATCGTCGATGGACCAAATTAAATAGTCAATAATAGAGCGAACGCAAACTTTACCACAGCAATTACAAAGGAACCTATAGAAATATACACATCGAAACCACAGTTCTAGAGTTACTATCACTAACTGAGGCTTGAAACAACAGATTAGGTATTCCTCAGAGTTAAGCTTTACTCTCCAGATTACAGCTGTCTCACCATTGAAAAACTGACCGTTTCTCTGACGATCGAACCATCGGCCCTTATATTTCTTTAATTCAGTCACAACTACTTTAAGTTTAGAATTCTTTTGATCGTACCGGGCCACATCAACGACGCCTATTAAAGGTAAAAGATCAGGTTTAAAGTCCTTCGATCAGGAACATTCCGATACCGTGAGTTGCTATTTAAGCGATTTAGGTCAGATCTAAGCTAATGTTTTCGCGCAGTCATACGTGGACGAACGACAAGGGTTAACTATATGTTCATATCTGCCATTGCATGCGCGTGGCAATGGCCTCACTAAGGCAGCATTATAAACATGTGCCACACAGAACCAAGTACTGTCCAAAGGCAAATAAATGGATCAAGGTTTTGAACGAGTAGAATGTAACAACATGTCCAAAGTTTATTTAAAAGATCATAGTCGTTTACTGCTCGGAACCGAGTTCTTTGATGAAGGGTTCGTCGAGACGCATGGCAGTGCGCCCCTCGCTCACGTGCAAGTCTCTCGCGCCCAACTTCGTGTAAAACCCTAGCGCCGGCGTATTATTCACCAGTACGTGCCAGTCGATGCGGGTCACTTTGTCGCGCACGGCCATCTGGAACATGGCAACACATTACACATGAGACACCAGATCTCCACTATCCATCCCTTGTACCCGATCGTACCCGGCACAGCTCTCGCATCAAGTGTTGGCCAACGCGGTGCCGTCGAGCGTGCGGCCGCACGTACAAGTCTTCGAGGTAGTAGGCGCGGCACGTCCAACTTGAGTAGGCGCGGTTGCCAAACGCATGCCCCACAACTACGCCGTCGAGCTCTGCAATCAGTCCGAAGAACCACGGTGACGATGAGTCGAACCCGTCGCGGACCAGATCTGACACAAACAGGATATTTTATAAGAATGGTTATGTATGTGCTCGCAAATGAAAGGCGATCGGTGTTGAGTCTATCTCAGAAATAGGGCAAGTATAATTTGTGTTATACTCGGTATGAGGCAGATATTAACTGTTGTAAGCGATCTGTATTTTTTTTTAGAATATTTTTTTTAAGAGTTTAGAATGAAGGGTAGTTTGTAGATTAAACCAACAGTTTGTGTTAATATGCCTTTAGGATATTTTAATTTGCCCGCTTTGCATATTCCCATTGAGTGGTTATCCTACCGCTGTTCCGATTTTGAAGCGAACTTTCTTTTATTTCTTTGCTAAAATCCCCTCGGATTTCTATTTCACACCAACCACTCCACAAGTTATGTCGAACTCGAATCGACTAATAAACGCGCACCGTCCGGCACCAATAACCAGGGAACCACGAGTAACCTCGAAAGAAAATTCCTCGAACCCTGAAATACCTTGAACCAACTAGGGCTTTCAGTTGACCTACGCTACACCTGTCTGCTTCTGCTAGGGTAATAAATGGCCTCGCCTGTCACCCTCAGGTCTGCGCTTATGAAGGATGGAGATTGTTCTTGTGTTAAAATAAATGAGTAAATTAAAGTATTTTATATAAATGAGTAAATTAGTTGCTGGTTGAGTCACAAGAAATGAAGTAAGCAAAAACGAATGCAAAGGTGTGCCAGATTTTTGTGCATGTTCATTCGATAAACGATCTAAGCCTAGGGTGTTAGGTCAGTCGCGAACCGCACTCTGCCACTGTGCTGTTTACAAACAACTATGTTCATAACGCATAAATCAATTGGAATTAGTTACAAACTGGCAATACTTATTGTTACCAACTCCTTGTGTAGAACCACTACTTTCATATCTTGCTAGTGCAACATCACGAGGTCATGACATGTACCGTTCGGATACTCTTTAGGATACCGCCCCGAGCCACCTACCTGCAGAGGTATTAATTTAATTTTTAAACGGACTCTAACCAAGGCAAGGATCTTTCAATCAAATAGAGGTCGAAAAATTCTTCACAGATATACGAGGAAGAGAAACGTTTATTTCTACTGCCATTCTATTCTGAGTCCATATTACTAAGCTGCGCAGAGCACCTTGACCGTGGACGTCTTCCTTGACACACGATCGTAGCTGTATCGTCGTATCTGTCGTATCCGATCGGAGCCTTCACGGTTCGTCCCGAGGCGAGACGTTTGATGGAAATTATTGTTAACAGATGATTTTCCGAACGTTTTTTGACTTTTTGTTGTTCCTCAAACTACGCTCCGTTGTGTTATGTGGATAATCTTCGTTCTGTATTTCTGAGTCGACTCGTTGAGCGACTCTGGGGCTTGTTTATCGAGACTACAAAGAGATACCACGATTCAGATAAACATGTATTACTAATAATACATAATAATCAGAAATCTGTTTTTATGCATCAAGGAATTTGAAAGAACATATGCTGAGAAGTTTTCCAAATGCTGTTTCTGTAGCATTTGTACAAAATTAAGCTAAAGTGGACAACAATGTGATCTTATACAGGTTCTATTTGTCCTAGATACTAAAGAAGCACTCTATTTAAGCTAGTTGCAGTTATTTTCTGTGCTAAATTACCCAGAGACTCTAGGAGAACCTTTAGACCTTCAGTTAGGCAGCAGTAGAGCATAACTCAACGACTAACCCTTACATTTAACAAACAACATTTATCTTTTTGGCACAAAATTCCCATAAGCAGAAGTAACACAATATGTCAAGCAATATGGAACCAGAGAAGCGATGTGAGTTGTCATGCAGTCTCACCGTCTACAGAGATCTGTGGACCGTTCGGGACACCTTCATATTCTGCTAGTTCCTGTGAATCACATAAGAAAAAGCTCTTAACAAAGCAATTGAACTTTTCAAACATCTTTCAGGCCTGCCTACTACTCTAGAGGTTCTCTTTTGGGTTCTGATTGCTATTTATCTGTAATTGTATAATGTGTATTTCACTGCACAGTTGGCCCATTGGTGTAAGCAGTCGCCACGCCTCTCTCTACTGTGCTGAGTGTTGTAGAGTCAAACCCACATGGGACAACATGTTGTGTGATCAACAAAATGTTGTTCTGAGTCTGGGTGTTCTATGCGTCCGCTTCTTTTATGTTTATAAAGTCTCCATTCACACAGGATTTATTCCTAGTGCTGACATTGTTTATAAGAAATTAAAAAAGGAAATATGTGACACATACTTTATTTGTTACCTATATGCATAGTTATTCTTCAGAATCAAAAGACCAAATGAAGAGATGGGAAATAGTGAAGAAAAGAAGCACCTAATATTATAGAACACACAACGGTCAGTAAGCCAATGAAATTTTCACAAGACAACTCAGTTCTTACATAGGCCCTTTGAAAAAGCAACAGAGTATAGTGTAGAAGTAGTGCACCTACCAGTGTCTAACTTATATTTTATTATTAGACAAAGAAATGGACAAGCAGAAGCTAAACTGAGGTGGAAGGGTACAATTTGCCACATACATAATGAGAAGTATCAAGGCATAGCTATAATAATATAATAAATCCAATAATATAATTTGATAGCAATGTAGTAAAATCTGTATTACTATTTGCAATGTGCACATGTAATGGCACTAAGAAGCCAGTGAGATTTTAAAAATATAGTAAAAGATATTTACCTGTCACACTTTAAAATCCAATATTGTCTTAATATATATATATATGTATAGGACAGCCTATACGCATCAATTGATTAATGTGAAAGGAAGTAAGGGGAGATAAATTGTTCCTGCCAACCCCTCTGGGAAAATAGGTGTTACATTATGTATGTATGTAGTCTTAAGGAATTGCCTTCCGTCAGAATTTATTAGTAAGTATTACAGGCAAAAACAGTTTGCCACATTTTTGAGGCAGTTTTGATTATAAGTTAAAACTACAAACTCATCCAAAAAGGTGAATACAACAATAATTTATTTTAGAAATTATTGGTACAATTCAATGGCTTATTGGTACAACGGTGGCTTAACAATGGTACTTATTGATGTTAGGTGAGTTTTTAATTATATTTAGATCATCCTTCGTAATCTAAATATAACTGATGTGAATATGAATTCATTTGTTCAGTTCTGTTTCATTATGTGAAAAACATAAAATTAAAGTGAAAAGAATGAATTATTAAATGAGAGCTATTTGATTACCAAGTCCCTTGAACATTTACGATTTGTAAAATAAAACAAATAATCTTTACCTACTCAACATCACTACCACATCCCTAAACATCACTAACATCACTAAAAAGTAACATCACTAAATTTAAAAGCATCAAATGTGACTGTTTTAGGACATCTTACAGAAATCACGCGATCGTTTAAAGCATTTGGAGAAATGTTTTACTTGTAAACATTATTACTTCAATAATAATAGTTTAACTCAAATTATAATTATCTTATGATGCGTTCAAATTGCTTCGAATTGTGCATGGTTACGTTCCCTATTCAAAGATCAGTTTCAACTGTCAAATCAGATTTGATTATTTTTATTATAGATTTGGGTTGGTTGAAATAAATTCAATGAACTCGCCATCTGGCGAACTTTGTACACTTATAACTGACCTGTATCATGTCCAGCACGTACTTCATATCGTCGCGCGTTGCTGGCCGTACCACTACTACACCAGCCTCACATGTCTCATTCTTTGCCGAAGACATTATAAACTTTTCGACTATGTCCTAGAACGTATTCTGACTACCAGCTCACTTGCCAGAATGAATAAACTAAACCTGTACAGGCCCTCCTGCCACTGTACCTTATTAAAGCGCAAACAATTTTATAATATATCCTTTAATAGCTTTTTCACTATTCTAATACCTAATGATAACAAACACTGGCACAGCTGACTGGTGATAGAAAACACGTGTTGCATGAGATAATTAATCAGTGTTGCTAGAAAACTAATCCAACTTTCCTGAAATATACACAACTCTGAGAAAAAAATAAACATTAATGTTTCACTTGCAGTATATGTTAGCTCTTTAAAAAACATGTTTTTTTTTGTAAAAATTAGCATAAAAATGATGTTTTTGGAAATAAATTTCAAATTTTTTACTGAAACTCTGTATATCTTTACATCTTCTTTAGTCGCTCCTACTACCTGTACGCTTAGATCCCTTAAACAACCCAACGGATTTAAATGCAGTTTTTTATCATCATTTAGGTTATCTTTGTTCACCCATATTTTATTAATTGAATAAAAGCAAATGCAAAGTTTTGTAAAAATATATAATTCTTAAACGATTTTTTGTGTTAATACTATCTAAATCTTACTCTTTATTTAAAAATTTTGTACCTACTACGATATCGTGTTTCTTAAAAGCAAAACTGGGGTGCAAGCAGGTCCACCTACCATCCCAGGCCCTATGAAGCCAACCTCATCTGCACGCGGTGTACCCTGCCAAACAACGGTCGAGTTACTGGCGACTGACTCGTGGCGGTATGACCACACCACTGTGAGGATCACTAAAATTCAATCCTCGTGACAAAAAATTAAATAATTAATAATTTGACTGCACGGGGGCCTAGTAGTTTAAGCGGGCACCACGCCGCTCACTACTGCGCTGAGTGTTGTGGATTCAAATCGAACATGGGACAATACTTTGTGTGATCCAGAAATTGTTGTTCTCAGTTTGGGTGTTCTTTGTGTCCCTTTCTTGTGTGTTTGTAAAGTTCCTCGCGACACAGGATTTATTCCTAGTGCAGGAATTGTCTTTTTTAAAGATCCACGGCGTTCACCAACCCACCTACCAAGCGTGGTGACTATGGCATATTCCCCCCATGGACCCCAACCAAATTACACGGCCTCCAGTTCCCGCAAGTCGCACTATTTCAGGCCATGGTACCGGCCATGGTAACGATGCAGCGAGAGGTGCGAAGAATCCCCGGGTTACGGCATTGTACCACCCGGCCTGACGTACAATGGACGCATTTTACGGCTGGACGATCGCCTTTCCGAATTGGAAGCGGAGGTAAACCATATAAACCATATCGGAAGTCCGAAGACAGGATGAGGATATGATAGCCCTAGATTCCGGTCACCTTACTTCCAGATCTACTTCCGACAGGAAGACCAACCATTCCAAGGCGATGTCGGAATTATGATCCATAAATATTTCAAGGGCAATGTGGAAGAAGTTGGCAGTGTATCGTCAAGGGTAGCGTACTTCATCTTAAAAATAACCAAAAGGTATTCCCTGAAGGTTATACAAGTGTATGCACCCACGTCCTCACATCCTGATGATAACGTTGAAGCCATATATGGAGATATAGCTCTGTCTCGTACCAACACTTTCACAGTTGTTATGGGCGATTTCAATGCGAAAGTACAAGATTATGGCGAAACCAGGGTAGGATCGTTCGGTTAGGGCCACAGAAATTGGCAGGGTCAAATGCTGTTAAACTTCCTCGAAGCCCAGGGGTTTTCTATCAGATGAATTTCTTCTTTCAGAAGAAGCTTCAAAAGAGGTGAAACTGACTAAGCCTCAATAGAGCTCCAAAGAACGAGATCTTCATCATCAAACGAACATCATATATTTAGGGGTGTCTCTGTGATCAGCAGGTTCTATACAGGAAGTGATCACCGACTCATGAGAGGTACCCTAAATTTATGTATCGAAAAGGAACGGACGCGTCTTATGAAATCAGCACTTAGAGCAACTCTGCAGCAGGTCGTAGCTGGGTGCAAAAGTTTCCAGCTTCAGCTTTAAAACCGGATCGCTATGTTGACAACCGTGCAGGACGTAAACGACGCCACCAACAGCTTGGTGATTATCATCCAAGAGGTGAGTTCAAACCACTTTCGACCGAAGAGCATGGACCACGCAAGTCGAAGCTCACTAGTGAAACCTTAGATCTTATGAGGAAAAGACGAGAGACAACAAATACTATTACATCTGAGCGTCAGGAACTGAATAGGCAGATAAAGAGGCTGGTAAAATGAGACATTCGACAAACAAATACTCGAGCGATTGAGGATATAATTGTCCGAAATAAGGACACTAAAGTCTTTACCAGGCCTAAAGCCTCATGTTGTCAACTGACTAAACTAAAAACAGCTCAAGACACCACCGTCACCTCTAAATCAGTGGTTCTCGCTAAAAGTCGCAAAGTTTTATGAAGACCTATATACCTTACAAACCTACCCACACGAGACTCATAGCACGGATGACCCTAGTACTAGACTGATACACCACCTCACAGACGAGTTTCCGGACATCTGTCTGGGCAAGATTAGAATGGTACTCGGACAACTTAACAACAATAAAGCTCCTGATGACGACGGAATTACAACAGAGTTCCTAAAAGCCGTTGGAATATCTATATTGGTAGAGCTCTCAAACCTATTTAATTCCATTATTCATACTGGTACTACACCGGAGGCATGGAGCAGGAGCGTGATAGTGCTATTTCAAGAAATGAGACAAAAACCTACTAAAGAACTAACGCCCAATTCCACTCCTGAGCTATGTACTCGTATATAAGTTGTTTTTCAGAGTTGTTACGAATTATCTTAGGCAAAAATTAGATGACTTCCAGCCCTTGGAGTAGACTTAGTTTCGAAAAGGCTACAGTACCGTGGACTACATACACGGGGTGCTGGGCTAGAAAACCTCCACGTGGTGCACCCTGGTAACGTTGGCGACGGCACTGTTTCTTCCTGTGCCATTTGGAAGAGGACATCACCGCCAACGGCTGATATTCTAGCACAAAGAAGAGGAGGCCATTTTCTTCGGCCATTCGGTTGAGGCTTGGTCCAACAGAGCGGGCATTTTTGTCGATTCCTCTGTTGGCTCTTCGCTCTTCGGAGCAATGAGGAGGAAAACCTCGATAAAAAATCATGTCGGTGGGACCCTTTCATGGGTCAGCGTTTCTCCACTGTCAATGGTGGAGAAAGGAGAACGGGCTCGGTGTGTACTCACACTGCCGCCGAGCAGGCATTGGAAGAATTAATCTTCCTGCCACCGTTGTCACATCGTAATCCCGAAAGGAGTATCGTGGTTATGTCTCGCGAATCCGATCGGGGGCGAGAGTCTTGGCTTAACCGCCTGGGCTATGAGGTAGAAAACCTCTATAAAAAAATTACCCCGAATCCCGTGTTCTGGTGCGTGACCAGGGGATGCATGGCTGATGGGCAGTTCAGTCGTAAGCGCACTCCCAGCCGAGGCACCTGCGGACCCCTCGGTTGGGCACAAATTTACGCTTGCCCGGGTATTGGGGGATCTCTGCCCGGGTCGACCTCTAGTTCTCCCCCACTCGTGGGTTTTGTTATGGAATATATAAAAACTAAAGAAAATAATACAAAGGAAGAAGCGAAGAAGGACAGTAAAATAGAAAAGAGTGAAAAAGATTCGGCTGAGAAGCCTATCACAGAAAGGCTTCCAGAAGTCAATCTAACTTCTGGGAGCCTAAGAAGATCAGAACGCTTGCGTTCCAGATCCGTCGTACCGTCGGATGATAACTCCAGTACGACGACGAGTACACTGGAGCAGATGTACATGGAGCTCCGCGATAGTCGCAAACGCGGACGCTTCATGGACGAAGACAGCGACGCGTCTCAGGAATGGATGCCTCCCAAAGTGGCTAGTAGCCACAGAGGGAGGTCGCGCACTCCGGTTTCGAGGCCGTCAGGCTCCGTCTTCTCAAAGGCGGAAGCCTATAGACGGGTTCGAGTTGAGGGAGAAAATTTAGTGGAGGAGGAGATCGCCGATCTCCTGTTAAAAATCCAGGGGCCGGCTTTGGAGGATTCTGTCTCACAAACGCCGGTGTCTATGCAGGAGAGGGCGAATGTAGCTGTGGCCATTATAAACAAAGTGGCCACGAAATCTACGAACCTGAAGGGCCAATTTGTAAGAGCCCTCAAAGACTCCTCCTCCGCCATTGCTGGCATAGTTGAAAACCTCATCAGTGACGTAGCTCGCCTTCAGGCGGCCAACGAACGTCTGACGGGACAGGTAGCTGAGCTGAGCGCCCAGTTCGCCCAGTTTCGGGCGCAGGCGGATGGCCCTGAGAAGCGAGGCCTGGCTCAGCAGCAACCTTCCCCTACTCCCAGTTCTGGTGATGAACAGCTTCGTCAAATTCTGGAGGCAGTGGGGCGTATGCTGGACGGGCGACTTGCGGGTCTTGAGTCGAGACTGCCTCCAGCCCCCGTTGTTCGGCCGCCACTTGCTGCAGATAGGCAAAGGACCGCATCAGTACCAACTCCGCCTCCCATTACTGGTCGCAGATCGTATGCATCGGCGGTATCGGTATCTGCAACTGCGATCACTCGCAAGTCTGGACGAGCGATCCATACAGCAGCAAAAACGGCGGAACCGAAGGCTGGGCCTGCACCGAAGAAAACTGCGCCAAGGATAAAAGAGGTGGTTCCTCACCTCCCCACTCCAAATTCTGACCTCTCAACTGCGGCCCCCTCTGCGACTGCTCACTCGAATAGCAAGTGGCAGTTAGTAGGAGGTAATAAAAAATCCCGAAAGCGGAGTGAGAAGGCTGCCAAGAAATCAACCTCGACTCCGCAGTCGCCACCGGTGGCAGTGGTCAAGAAGGCGAAGCCACGGAAACTACAGCCACCTAAAACTGCGGCTGTAGTAATCACAGTATCACCAGAGGCGGCAAATGAGGGGCTGTCGTATGCGGCGGTGTTCAAGAGGGCCCGAGACAGCCTCGCTATAAATAATCTTGGGACAGTAGGAGTCAGGATGCGCCTTGCCCAGACGGGAGCTCGAGTCCTCGAGTTCCCTGGGGCGGAAGGCGCAAAGACGGCGGACACATTTGCCGAGAAGCTGCGGGGATTATTCGCAGCTACCGATGGTGTGAAGATCGCCAGGCCAACGAAGTGCGTAGAACTGCGTATTTCAGGGCTGGACGACTCAGTGACGATCGAGGATGTCCGTGCTGCAATAGAGGAAAAGACGGGATGCAGCGCGGATAACATCCAGGTTGGCACCATCCGCCCCGGTCCAGGAGGGCTTGGCGCTGTGTGGGTCAGATGTCCAGTAGTGTCGGGCAAAGTCCTGGGCGACGCCGGAAAGTTACTCATCGGTTTCGTGAACGCTAGGATCACAGTCCTGGCGGCGAGACCGATGAGGTGTTATAAATGCCTGGCGTCGGGACACACACGCGCCAAGTGTGTCAGTTGTTTTGACTGCAGCGGACTATGTTTCCGCTGCGGTCGACCGGGGCACAAGGTGGCAGACTGCTCTGCCGCCCCTCACTGCCCGGTGTGTGCGGCGAGTAATAAGCCCGCTAATCATCAGATCGGGCAGGGGGGCTGCAAGCCGCCCCGCAATTCTCGGCAAGCGTTAGGGGCTAGCCAGTCGGCCCAGGCTGTCTCCGATGTTGTTTATCCGACGACATCATCGCCCATGGAGGAGGTTGTAGAGACGGTCCGGTAATGGACCAAGTCTACAACCTCCTTGTCCAGACGAACTTGAACCACTGTGCCGCGGCGCAGGACCTCTTCCTGCAAACCATGGCACAGTGGTCAATCGGTGTGGCCGTAGCCGCGGAACCCTATTACATTCCTCCCCGTCCAAATTGGTTGGGTGACTGGGACGGTTCTGTGGCAGTCGTCGGCTCCACGGCAGCTCATTCCCCGCCCTTGTCGCTAAGAGACAAGGGCACTGGATATGTTGCTGCCGAGTGGGGGGGAATCACCATTTACGGTATATACTTCTCCCCCAATCGGAGTTTAAGCGACTTCGAGGCTTTCCTGAACACCTTGGAGACCTCGATGCGGCGACTAACGTCTGGGCACGTTCTTGTGCTGGGGGACTTCAACGCAAAGTCCATTGCGTGGGGTTCCCCTAGGACGGACGCCAGGGGCGAGGCCGTAGAGGAGTGGGCGGCCTCGTTGGGCCTCTGTTTACTAAACAGAGGCTCCACCAACACGTGTGTGCGACAGCAGGGGGGGTCGATAGTGGACCTTTCATTCGCTACCCCTGCCCTCGCCGCACGAGTAAGGAACTGGCGTGTCCTGGAAGAGGTTGAGACGCTCTCGGATCACCTCTACATCCGATTTGAGCTCTCCCGGACCCAGGACCCCAGTAGGGGTCACGCGGCGCGGCCTTCTTCTCGCTTTCCGCGGTGGGCTGTTTCGAAGCTGAATAGGGACCTACTAGAGGAGGCAGCCATAATTCACTCTTGGCTGTCTCCGCAGGCCCCGACCGAGGAGGTCGATATGGGGGCTGGCCGCTTTCGTGATGCGATCACGCTGATCTGCGATGCGGCCATGCCCCGTATAAGAGGTCGTCGACCTCCACGGAAGGAGGTTTACTGGTGGTCCCAAGAGCTGTCGGACCTCCGTGCGGCCTGTACTCGTGCCCGGAGGTCCTACACCCGCAGTCGGCGGCGTCACCGCGAAGATGGCGGGAGGGACCAGCTTCATGAGGAGTACCGAGAGGCGCGGAAAACTCTGAAGCTGGCTATTAGCCGCGCCAAAGATGCGAAACGAAAGGAGATGCTGGAGGGTCTCGATCGTGACCCCTGGGGTCGCCCCTATCGTGCGGCGCGACAGAAGCTCCGCACGTCGGGCCCCCCCCTTACAGAGGCACTCCAGCCCAGCTTCCTGCAGGAAGTGGTCGAGGGTCTTTTCCCGCAGCGGGTAGAGCACACACCCCCGTCGATGGTCTTCATCGTCGGAGACGACGGGGGTAACGAGGACAATGTTCCACCCGTCAGGGAATCGGAGATTGGGGCGGTTGTTCTACGGATCCGCTCTAAGAACACCGCCCCCGGGCCAGACGGGATACCTGCCCGAGTGCTGGCCCCAGCCCTCGAACACATGTCGAACCACCTCAGGGAGGTCCTGGACGCTAGCCTGGCGTCCGGACGCTTCCCTGAGTGCTGGAAAAGCGGGAAGCTGGTCCTATTAAAGAAGCCGGGACGGCCTGCCGATTCGGTAGCGGCCTATAGGCCCATCGTGTTGCTGGACGAGGCGGGTAAACTGTTTGAGAGGGTACTCTCTGCCCGCATCGTCCGGCACCTCTGCGAAGTGGGCCCCGATCTGTCGGACGCCCAATTCGGTTTTCGAGCGGGGCGTTCGACAGTCGATGCTGTGTTGCGCCTGAGGGCCGTTACCGAAGAGGCAGTGAGCTGTGGCGGCGTGCTGTTGGCGGTGTCGTTGGACATCGCCAACGCATTTAATAGTCTGCCATTTAGCTGCATCAGGGAAGCACTCCACTACCACGGGGTGCCAGAGTACCTGAGGCGGCTTGTGGCAGACTATCTTGAGGAGCGTACCGTCGTGTACGAGGACCGAGATGGTATTCTGAGGCGGCGGCCCATGTCGTGCGGTGTTCCACAGGGGTCCGTCCTCGGACCACTCCTGTGGAATATGGGATACGACTGGGCCCTTCGAGGTCGTCTTCCCCCCGGGCTGGGCGTAATTTGTTACGCCGATGACACATTGGTCACGGCCCGGGGGGCGAACTTTCAAGAGGCGGCGCGCCTGGCCACCGTGGGAGTCTCTTTGGTGGTCGGGCGCATTGAGGCGCTGGGTTTACGGGTGGCCCTAGATAAGACGGAAGCCCTTTTGTTTCATGGGCCCCGTCGTGGTCCACCCCCCGGTGCCTCTATCGTAGTCAATTCGGTCCTCGTACCGATTAAGGCCCAGATGAAGTATCTGGGCCTGATCCTCGACGGCAGGTGGCTCTTCGACGAGCACTTCCGACAGCTTACTCCAAAGCTGGTCGGCGCTGCTTCTGCTCTTGGGCGACTTTTGCCCAATTTGGGTGGAGCCAGCGTCGCGACGAGACGGCTATACACGGGGGTTGTTCGGTCAATGGCACTGTATGGTGCACCGGTGTGAGCGGCGGCCCTGACCGCCCAGAACAGGGCTCGCCTCTGGCGCCCTCAGAGGATATTGGCGGTTAGAGCCATACGCGGTTACCGCACCTTATCGACGGAGGCAGCGTGCGCGTTGGTCGGAACTCCCCCGTGGGATTTGGAGGCGGAAGTGCTCGCTGAAGTTTATCGGCGAACGGCAGACTTTCGGGTGGGTAGCGGCATTCGGCCCCCGCCCGAAGAGATACGCGAGTGGCGAGAGGCCGCTCGTCGAGCCACAATGGCTCGTTGGTCGTCCCGGCTGGAGGCTCCACGTGCTGGCTTTGCCGCCGTGGAGGCTCTCCAGCCGGTCATCGCCGAGTGGACAGGGCGGCAGCACGGGACCCTTTCCTTCCGACTGACGCAGATTCTTTCTGGGCACGGTTGCTTCGGGAAGTATCTGCACTCGGTCGCCAGGAGGGAATTGAGTCCCGCCTGTCACCACTGCGACTGCAGTGAGGACTCGGCTCAGCACACGCTGGCGGTTTGTTCCGCCTGGGCGGCGCAGCGTGGGATCCTCACTGCAGTTATTGGAGGAGATCTCTCGCTACCGGCCGTAATACGCTCCATGGTCGGTAGCGACAGTTGTTTTACCGCGGTCGCAACCTTCTGCGAAGACATAATTTCGTGGAAGGAGGCGGCGGAGAAGGCCCGGGAGGACAATATCCACTCGGACCCAATTCGCCGCCGGCGAGCCGGGCGGCGGAGGCGCGCATACCAGCGCCTCATGCCGCCTTGAGTGTGGCCGCGGGTGGACGGGACGGGTTTTCCTTTCCATCCGCTACAATGGTCAACCGCGAGGAGGCGACGTCCGTGTGTGCCGTACGTCGCCTAAAATAGAGAGTTTATCCGCAGATGGTGCCCGAGGTAGCGGGCAGGCGCTAGGAGGGATCTGGATGTCGTAATAGCAGCGGTTCCCGGATCCCTCCTATCTCAGGCGCAGAGTGGCACACCGTGTGGTTTTAGTCGGTCCGATTCCGACACACCACCCCGCCGTAAACCCCGGTGGGGTGACGGCCCGAGGGGGTTTCAACACGTTAAAAAAAAAAAAAAAAAAAAAAAAAAAACCGTGGACTACATACACACTCTAAGGCAAATAATTGAAAAGACAGAGGAATATAATCAGTCTCTCTGTCTAGTATATGTGGATTACGAGAAAACCTTCGATACCGTCGAGACCTGGGCTGTCCTGGAATCCATTTAGAGATGCCTGGTCCACTGCCGATATGTCCAGGTGATAAAATGCCTCTATGAAACTGCAACATTTACCGTCCAACTACAAGAAAAGAGCACACGACCAATCCAATTGCATTGTGGGGTAAGACAGGGAGATGTTATATCTCCGAAACTGTTTACCTATGCATTGGAAGACGTTTTCAAAACACTCGATTGGAATGGACGGAGAATTAATATTAATGGCCAATACCTCTCACATATGCAATTTGCAGACGACATGGTCATCCTGACGGAATCTCTGTATGATCTGGAAGAAATGTTCAATGGTCTGGACGATTATTCAAAACGAGTGTGATCGGGGATGAACATCGAAAAAACGAACATCATGCAAAATAAGCATGTATCCCCGGGTCCCGTAACCGTAAGTGGCGCTGCTATCGTGGTTGTGCAAGAGTACATCTACTTTGGGTAAACAATTAAACTTGGCCGACACAACTTCGATCGGGAGGCCGATAGGATGGTTCATCTGGGCTGGGCAGCATACGAGAAGCTGCGTCACATCTTTGAGTCACCGATTCCGCAAAAACATTAAAGATCGAGGTATTTGACCAGTGCGTCCTACTCGTAATGACATACGGAGCCGAGACGTGGACACTCACTATTGGACTGATCCACAACTTTAAAGTAGCTTAGCGTGCGATAGAGCCTGCGACGCTGGTGTTGATTTTGGGGTTGATAAAAGGTAAGGTTTGGTTTATCAGTAAACCCCACAAAATGTCAAGCTATCGTAGTGGGAAGTTGCCGATCGATGTACAGAGCAAACACTAAGACTCTTCCGGCTATTAATTTTAATGGGACTGTCACACCTGTGAGTGGATCGGTGAAAGATCTAGGTTTACACCTCGATTGCACTCTGAACTGGCGTGAACAAGTTTCAAAACAGTGCAAGTGGGTTACTGGGACACTTCGGGTTCTTAATCGTATGAGAAATTTTCTGCCCATAAAAACCAATACTATACTTTTTCAAACTCTTATGTTCCACTCAATCGACTATGGTGATGTGTGCTGTTACGACCTGAATGTAGATCTTCTCGATATATTAGACCATCTTCTTAATAACTGCGTTTAATTTGTTTATAATCTCCGTAAATATGACCATGTATCCTCTTTCATAACTCCACTAACTCTTATGTAGCAATCACGACAGAAAGCTTCGGTCCTCTAACAATCTTTTCCTTCGTTGTCCCTGCCATATGTTCGAGTTTGTTAGCTTATCTTCTTTCAGCAGTACATTTTTCTTTTTCTAGCTTTCCCTCGAAGTCAGAATGGCTACCAACGCTTTTTTAGTCAAAAATAAAGTGAAGCAGTACCTACTGAAACAGCTGGCAGAATCAACCAGTACATGATTATCATCTTATACTTGTTATGATATTTATTTGTATATATAGATGTATTTATATATATATATGTATATGTAGGTATGTATAGATTTATATCAACTTAAGTATATGTAAGTATTTATATATAATTTGTATAAATTTTAGTATATGATAAGTTTTTATATGTGTCAAATCTACATCATCTGAAACGCACCTACTTCCTATTTTCTCTGCGTCACCCAAAGGTTGACAGGTAGAGAATGTCTTGAACTGCCATTAAGTCCCCCTATGTACATAAAGTGATGTATAAATAATGATATAATGATGTATAAATAAATAAAATTCGTAACGAGGTTATTCAGCGAATTTATGCGCCTTGCAAAAGACCGGGATGGTTGGTGCTCCTTGGGGGAGACCTTCGTTCAGTAGTGGACGGTGATAGGTTGATTGGAAAAAGATAATCTAAACAGACTTAAAAAAAACAAACAGAATCACAAAGAAACACTAAAAAGCGAAATATAAGCTGTATTGTTTATTTTTTCGTAAAGTCACTACTCTTTTTAACTACTTAAATCAAAAATTTATTAAGTAACCATAATTTAGCCTTTCTAAATAAACTTCTAACTGTATGTAAATATTAAATTATCTTACTGAGCAATAAAGTACAAGTTGTTATGATTTCTTGTCAAAATTACCATGAAACAATTTTTATCTTAAACGAATTACCTAGTAATTCGGGGGGCAGTAAAGGAACCATGAAGTTTCCACACAGGAAGGAACCATCTTCAGCCGTAGGTGGCCCGAGGTACGCAGGGTTCCAGGGATTTTCTTACTAGGGCGCACCTGGTTCCCCAGCTACTGGTACCTGAGACGGCGTGCGGCTTTTGGTTGATTCGAGTCCGACATAACCAGCTTTCGGTGGCATCGGTGACAAAGGTGAAAGTAACACTTCGCTTACTTAATCTTTTCCTTTTTTGGACTCTTTGCTCTTGTTATTTTTGTGTGTGGATATTCTGGTTTGATAGCTTAGTTTGAAGTCAGCAATCTCTTATCTAACAATGTCAACAACAGCTATGGCCTGATATTTAAATCGGTGTGCATGTGTTTGGTGCTCACATAATACTGTATATACCGTACAGCGTTTTGCTTTGAAATGTATCGAGAATTTCAATATTACTGTTGTTAGTAATTCCCCACAATTGATATTTCCTAACAGCCAGCATATTTCCTAAAAGGTTAATTTTCTAAATATAGTGCAAATAATTTTGTTTTCAAAAAAATATATGAGAATTCGATTCAATTTCGACTGCTTGTAGTGTTGCCGTATTACATTTATATACATATTAAATACAATTTTAAATACAAAAGAAAATAGAAATAAAAATACATATTTCAAATTATTAAAATTGGTAGACCACTTACTTCGGGTACAGGGACCACGACACCGGTGGTTAGGGCTCCAAAAACAGAAACCTGCCTCACTATAAGTACTGTATCAAGGAGGACTACCTTCTGCTTCTTACGGTGTTTGTCGAGGCTCTTGGCTCGATCCGTGAGCAGATACAAGTATCGGAACAAGGACCATCGAATTCACATTTCACATATTAACAATACTGTGAGATAGATTCAAATACCTCATTTGTTTTTCTTTTTCAACTTTCACGAGTACTTTCATTCACATCCGTAGCCAAGATGTAGACGCTTTAAAGTCTATATTACACCCACTGTTCGAGACCAAAAACAACATAGTATGATCAAGGTCATAAATTTAAAATGTTAGTTCCCATTTCGTTTAGTTCGAAGTATGTGAGGGTAAAGAACTTGGTCGATTTTATACGGCTCTACTTGGGTCGTTGATACCAAGTGTGGTATTGTAGGACTGAGCGGTTGACACTAGTAGCGATTTAAATAAAACCACTGTGCATTGTACTATGGGTTCGAAGACTCGACGGTTTAATTGTTGGTTATAACCGTAACACATGGTTTCAACAACATGGAGCCACTTGTCACACATCCAATGAGTCCTTGTCGGTGGTCAAAGACATGTTTAAGGAAACACTGTTTCTCAGACGAGGCGACATTCCATAGCCACCCAGAAGTCCAGATCTATCTATTTACGGGGTTATTTGAAGAATTATATTTACATCAATAAACCAAATACACTACGTCAACTACAAGAAAAAATCAGCGAAGGAATGTCGGTGATCTCGGGATCTCTTTGCTGACGGGTATTCGAAAATTTCAGTGCTCGCTTAGAAGAGCGCAAACGTCGAAATGGAGGTCATTTATACGATGTAATTTTTAAAAAGCTTTCTTGTAGATATACAATTTTTGTAATATATCTAATGGTTTTTTTATACGATTTTTCAAATGTTAACTAAGATGATCCTCAGCAAGAATGACGTAAAAATTACAAATATCTTTCTATGCTGTCAACTATATAAATTGAACTACTACCTACTTAACGACTTTAATATTAAATAGTATCAATTAAATAATAAACAGCTTTTGATTGTTGTCTGCAGTAAACAGCACAGCGCCACTTGTCAAGTACTAACTTACAACTTTTTTCATAAGATTCAAGCAGTAAAAGGCAGATGGCGCTGTAGTAAAAAAAACCCATGTTAGCTATCAGATGCGAGTTTTTAAATAACAATATTTTATTAGAGATAGATAATTCACATGTAGATAATTATATTCATATGATTATCTACATGTGAAAAATAACTTACACAAAGTAAAAAAAAATACATAAGTCTAAAGTACTCTTTCCTTTAACACACGTAACATCTAAAAGAAACGATAGATGGCGTTAATCTAACTTCAGACATTCTTTGCTTTGATAAATGTCTGTCTAACGTGCAGAAGAGACCAGGCGCGACCCGCTTTTGCCCTCAACTTTTCGCCATACTACCTGCAGCTCTATGGAGTTCTCATTACGAGTCATGTTCTTGAAGAACTTGACGATTTACATTTACACATCAAACAGAGTTCGTCGTCAGCTGTGCAAACACGAGGGTCTTCTTGCGTGGATACATCTTTTTTATAGTGTAAGGCGACGCAAGAGCGAGGAATATGTACTATTAACCCTATAAACCACCTCAGAACCGATCTCTGGCACCCTAATCAGAGGAGAGTCCGGCCCGTCTGGTTTCAAGTATCGCCGAATCGACGGCTCACTCTACTAACTTGGCAACGATTTCATAATTTTACCGTAACTAGGCGTGGCAAGAAAAATGACCACACGTAAAATATATTTTTTTTAAAAAATTATAAAAAACTTTAGCTTTTGAAAAGTAGATATAGCCTTTGTTGTTTTCCTTTTATTTTAGACCATGAGCGGTTGAACACGATCTCTACAGTTTAAGTTTAAATGAACTTTCATACAACCACTTATCTTCATTATAGCTATATATTCAACTGCCTCGGTGGCGCAGCGGTAGTGAATGCGACTTCTGTTCCTGAGGTCTCAGGTTTCAATTCCCGAGTCGGACTAAATGTTTGTATGATCTGCAAACTTTTATTTCGAAGTTTGGATGTTTTCTATGTACAATATGTATGTATTTACAAAAAAAAAGTATACAAGTATTCTCTCAGTCGATCTAGTTGTCATAGCACAAGCTCTGCTTAGTTTGAAACTAAATGACGTTGTGTGTCAAATGACCGAAATATTTATTATTATTATTATTATATCTACTTCAATAAAATCAGAATTGTAAAATATGTTTTACAAATGACAAGGATATCAGATATCATTATAATGAAAATAAATCAAAGTTTATTTCAGTCACTTTTTTCAAACTGTTGTATCGTTGTGGTTCGAAAGCTTTTGTATTTGTTAATTAAGTTGTCAATTGCAAAAAAAAATAGTCTTTACAACTCTTCAACCCTGGACGGACACTTGGAGGACCTTTGCCTGATTGTTTTCTTTTTTCTTATTTCTTGGCTGTTCTTGTACAAAGAGTCGATACAGGTATTCCAACAGACAACTAGTCTCACGATTGACTTAGTTTCAAAGACCCCTGGTAATTTCAATATTTACAATCATTTGAATTTCATATTTCTTAGTTGTAAGAAAACAGCATAACAGTGGCTTCAGAGCAAAAACTACAATGAAACTGAAAGTATAGTACAAGTCTCAGAATAATTGCTCGTCGGCCGCGAATCGGGTCCGAGCGGAGGTCATCTTCGCCGGCCCTCTTCGCCGTTTGCTTCTGCGAGAAGTCTTCGTAGAAGGATGTAACCGCGACATTACACTGCAACTTGGAAAGCATGAATAGAATCCATAATCGCGGGTCACCGTGCTCATTGCGAATACAGACAATGCAGTATGGTGAACCACACTATGACGACCTACTTAGGCAATTAAATATTTTGTGTTTCTTACAATTTTAACAGCGACCACTTCATTGATGGTCATGGCATAAGGGTAACGTGCAAGAATACTCAACGTCTCTGATGTGAGAAAATGACTACTATGTAATGGGTTCGATTCCCACATTCGTGTGTGTAATTTGTTGTTATGAATGTAAATATTCTCTGTGTCCTTTTCATGAATGTTTGTAAACTCCACCGCAATATAGAATATATTTTGGAATTTGTCAGAGAGAAAGAAAGAAGAATTGTACTACTACTGAAAGAGTAATTGCTACCTACGAGACGAACAAATGATTTCCTATTTACCTTTTTTACATAATTGTGTTATTTATGTAAATGTCTTTTGATCATAACACATTCAAGCTGAGGTGCACATATTCCATTATTTCTTATTAAAAACTACGTAAGTAGGATAAGTATATAATTGGTGAGGTTTGTTTATAAACATTTTTATTGGATTCCTTATTTTTAGTGCTGGTCTTCTATCCCATACATTAAATATGTACTAGCAAAAGCCAGTATCGTTAAAATGGATATTAAAAAAATATTTTTGTAGTTGTACTTACTGATTTTTACTCCAGTAAACCACGTCGGCTGATTTGAATAGGTGTAGATTTTGCGATTGAGAAAGTTTGCAGCAGTGAGATAGAGCTGATGGCGGATGAAAGGGTAGTCTTGCTACCTTACGGTTATTATGGACTCTGCGGTTTATTGTTAAGCATTGAACATGCACCAATTATTTTGATAATAATCAACTTGTTACACCGAAATATGCATTCGTCATGCAGTGTTTAATTGTATTTATACTTCACTGTTTAGGTCATGTTGATAAATACGTAATTCAGATAAGTACATATATCACATCAACAGCCTTTAACCGCCCACTGTTGGACATACGCCTCTTCTTAAAAAGGAGTTTTTGGCCTACTGTAGCACTTAAATACATTATCATCATAATCTATTCCACTACTGGATATAGATTTCTCCAAGGGTATACCACAGATCCCGATCTGCTGCTTTTCACATCCAGTCGCCGCCGGCCCTCTTACGCAATTGGACAGAGGGTGTCCCAATTTACGCTTGACAAGACACGGTCTTCACGCTTACGCCAGCGATTATCGGTTCTACGACATATGTGACCAGCCCATTGCCACTTCAACCTACTAACTTTCAGAGCTATGGCGGTCACTTTGGATCCCTGACGGTGACCATTCATTCATTTTTAAAATTTAAAAAAAGTATCTCATCATAGCTTCAGTGTCAATTCGCTAATACTTCATTCAAAGTTTCGATTAACCGTCGTTGGTGATTGATTTAAGGATAATTAAATAATTTATATATATTCTTAATAAATTTGGAATAAACGTAAGGTCAAATTAGGCAAGGTTGAATGAATAGGTCGAAGGATTTATAGGAGGGTGTCTCTTACTCGATGTCCGTTGTGTGTTTGGAATTGAGTATTTTGCTGCAAATCCACATTTTTAAACTCTTTTTGTCATGGCGCCCACGTCTCTGGGGTGTGACTTTACTTTTCTAATCAGAGTCTTTAACCACAGCATTGACTGTTCTGAATTGCTAGAGAAAATATTTTTAATGTGTCATCTATATCACTTCGCTCTAACCCTCCTCTTCACATTCCCCAAGCTAAAACAAATTTTAGACAGAACAGCTACTTGGTGCTTGCAAGCAAACATTTTAATGAATTATGTAAAAAGCATGACATTGATCCCTTTTTGATTAGTGTGTCCTCGGCGAGAAGGCGTTTAAGTCTTCATTTTTTCGAGTAGACATAACATTGAATCTATCTATGCTTGTGCAGTCATTATGAAGTTGGGCACTTATTTATCATGTGTTTTTTTTGCTTATATTTTTATTTTTAGTGTTTTGTTTCTAACCTGCTTGCTCATAATATCTTAGATTAGTCTAAAAACTGGAAATAAAAATTTTTAATTGACTGCCAGATGACAAATTTTTATCGATATTTCTAGCTGTAAGTTTTCCATGTAACTAATAAATAAATAAATAAGTATGAGAAAAAGAAAAACGCCAATGTTCACACGAGTCTGATTTTTGTGGCTTTTATTATCTCTCTAATGTGATAAGACATGAACATGACTTATGCAAACTGTACTGTCAAAAATTGTAGGCAAATACTTTTCATTTTCGAAAGCAGCTCTTCCTTTTGGCCCATTCTAGTGATAATGAAACTAGTGTCATCCGCGTATCGTAGGTTTGATTTTTGAATTCACCTAGATATGGTAAATCTATCAGTACTCAAGTCCAGCTCGCATGGTCAGTTTAGTATGTGTGGAATAAAATTGCGCATCTTCGTCAGATTCCAGCACTGGGATGAAAGCTCTCTAAGAAGCCTTTGTCTGTTCTTAGGGAAAACTCTTAAGGATGTGTACTACACTTTATCAATTTTATCGATTGATAATGTTATCTGTACGTGTTACAAGACGTACGCTAACTAACTAGACGAGGTAAGCTAGCTCGGCAGTTGCACTATGTAGTTGTGCTCGCGGTTGTTTTCGGTGGAAGAGGTCCGTATGAGCGCACTCGGGAGGAGGTCCGGCTCCACCGGGGTCAGGCGTGTCGCGAGACGTCTTCAATTGCGTAAGCGGCGCGGGAGAGGAGTGGTGCGGGGCGGAGAGCGCGCTGGCGGGCGGGCCGGCTCGCACTCCGCGGACTCGCGCGCTACCGACTGCCGCGCGCACGCGCCCGCTACCAGCCGCACGGCCGCAACATTCAGACGTGCCAGCCTCCACAGCACCCGCACCTCGGGATGCACCGCGCACCCCAGCCGCTGTGCCCCACACGACCCTACGCTGACTACCACTATGGCCGCAACTAAGAACGAGTACCACTTCGGTGAGTGTCCTTTCCTCTTTCGCACTCTCTCGCTCCATAACGAGTGGTCGCTTCGGACCGAACCGCAGACCGCAGGCTCCACTTTCTTTATGTACTCCTCCATCTCTGGTAAGATAGAAAGTTCCTACATTATATGGCATAACTTCTATACGTAACTGTGTTAGTTAAAAGCATCAACGTTACTTCTCTGGACCCGCCACTATAAATTATGGACGAATAAACGATGAAAGTTTTCAAGTAAGTACTTATACATAACCACACTCTTTAGCTCAGGCTTAGACGTTATTGTAAAAAGTAGTCGGTCAAACTTATAAACGTAGGTGTAAGTCAGTGCAACACATTGTACTGTCAGCACTCGCAACACATTTACAGTGGTGCGTGGAACGTGCAACTTGTGCGACAAATTAAACCAGAAACTTTGTAGTGCGGCCGCCAGACATCCGAGAACTGTATCCCCAACTCAGATTTTGAAATATCATCTCATCACGAACTACAATCAGAAACCATTACGTGAGCTGTCCGTCCTACCCTTACGCGTCACGGATACATCATCCTCAGTAATACATCATAGCATTATCTAATCGTATCCTAGATAACAAATGTATGACGTACTCACCCGACGGAATACACACGGCCGAACGTCTGATAACAAACCCCGTCGTGAATCCCGCGCCACCATCCTACCATGTTCTGGTAGCGATCCTGCTGAATAGTTGGTGTCTTTTCACCCACACATACCTCGGACAGTGTACAAACTTTACATAAATCTAATTAATATCACACTACGTATTAAGCATTTTGTGTGAACAAAACAGTTTTCGTCAATGATTACTACAAAATATCTTTAAAATAAAAATATCACCACTACATCTATTCATGACTTATAAATATGAATTTATTGAAAAATTTATATAAAAATAAAGTTATTTGTTAAAGCATAGAAAAGTAGGGGTTACATTAAAATGACTAAAGTCTTACATGTATGTACCCGATGTAAGACTCAAGTAGTTATTAGTAATATTGGTAGTAGTGGTAGTTAATTAGTCATTCAAGGAATAGTATCACCTTTGTCAAAGAAATTCGAAGACTCAGCGTTTAAATCTTTAAACTGTTGACGATATAAATATGTCAGACAATTTATTGTGACGGTATCTTACTTTCTTTGAAACAACGGAACACACGTATGTATTTTTTATGGTCAAAATGCCCTCATTATGTGAACAGAATTAGCCCATGCTATAAAATCGTAATGCAATCCTAATGAAACATACTCTTATATACTGATAGGTGCAAAGTGCCGCTTCAACACTGTCCTGCAGCGTAATCGTGTACAGAATGAATCCATAAAGTAGTTATTATCCTCCAATTCCTGTTTTTATTCTTTATTACTCCAAGAGACTACGTGTTGTTGACTTCTTCGAGAATCTCACTATCATATTCTATTTGCAGTTTCGGACGTTTATTATGATAAGGCTGAATTTGAAGGGTCCAATTTTATAACATAAGGATTTAATGAAATTTTAGACCTCGTAATTTTAATCTGATCATCTCGACCCCGGAGTTGTTCTTGATGTGACACGCGCTATTTTTCCGTTTATTAAGGTTACCGGGCGGAGCATTGTCTTACCGCTTTCTTTACATGTTAATGTTCTTTAACTGCCGGCAAACCTCGATTTCTTTTAGGAGTCTGACCGTGCTGATAAACTGCTTATGTTAGTCTTTGTCGTTGTCCGAGCGCAGACCCAAGGTATAATTCAACGAGTTTTCGCTGAGGGTTGCCATGAGCTGAGTGCCAGTGCTGAGTGTTGTTTGCGTCGTAGCTTACTTTGGCGCTTTCTCTTCGTGCCCAACTAAAAGGTATTTATGGTAGTGAGTATGTGGCTATATTTAGGTTAGGTTTACTTAATTGTATTCCGCTTATCAAGAAATCGTAGCTCTTTGTTTCGATCTAGTGTAGCTCAGTGACGTAGGAGACGCATGCACGGTAGTGTGGTGGCGGAGGGCCGGGGTCACCGCGTCGCCGCAGCCTGCACTTGCGACCGTTCGACGCCCGCGTCTCCTTATCACTGCACATTTGCGCGAACCATTTTTATGCGGTGCGAAGCGTTCGAGGTGGAAAGTGTATTGCTGCATCTGTGGCGCCGGCGAGGTGGCGTACGCCGGGGATGCTCCTGCGCCGGTGGCAGACACGCGGGAGTCGCAGCGTATTATCGGCGGCTCGCGATTAGATAAAGCAGCTAGGCGGCGTGGGGCGCGCCGCAGTAGGCTCGCATGCGCGCTTGCCGGCGGCGGCCGCGTCTTCCTTGTTATTGTTAGCGAGTGTTGACCGCACTGCGTCTCTCCGGCCCGTTGCCACGCGCCACCCCCGCCGCCACAAGCCGCGCCACACTCCCCTACGTCTTATGCGCGCCCGTTGTATTAGCTTACGTCGATTCGGTAGGCGCGCAAGTAAACTCGAACGACACCGATGCGGAACTGAACCTATTGTAGGTGTACAGCATTGTTTGAGCGTGTGTGGACCGTCTTGAAACGTTTACTCGCTACGTGAATAATTGTGCTAGCGTTGCTTCGATAGAAATACGAACAGTTGCGAGCGTGTGGCGAAATAATGAAGTTATTTAGCGAGCGACACACAGTAAGTACCGTTTAAATGGAGCGCGGATACGTGTGCCGAGGTGCGCGGGGCAGCGGGACTCGTGGGAGTGCTTCCGCTGACGAGTGATAACGGCGCGCTCCTCAAGCGTGTCGCCAACATTCGCAGGACGACAGGCCGGCGGGCGGTGCGGCACCTTCGCGATCGGTGCTAATAAAACAGAATTCCAGAAAATATCTTCAGGCAATAGTTATGACAAGATGTCTGCGCATGTGGCTGGATAATATAGTGGAGTGCCCTTACACTAAACAGGAGTAATACCTGTTACTGTGGGTATCTTCGTCGTACACAACGTCCAACACAAACAAGAGGTCTTCGTATTGCAATTGACCTCTAAAACATTACTCTGATGTTAGAACAATAGGTTTGAGTATATGTTTAATATTGAGCGGATACTAATTAAGCCACGCTCACCGACGTTACCTGTTTCTACTCGTGTGCAGTTATTTCAGCATTACATTGGAAATTTCATTTACTTCTCCGCTTTGTGATCACTTGTTACTATCGTCTGTCGGCAGAAGTTTCAAGTAGTGAGTTAAAAAAGTCACTCTAATTTCCACAACCCCTACCAGCAGTACTTCAATAAAATATTATTCTGCCTCATTGGTCTAGCGGTTAGCGTATGGATCTGTCGATCAAGAGGTCTCGGGTTCGATACCCGGGTCGGGTCAAAAAAGTGTTATTGAGGGTTTCTGTTTACAGAAATAGTAACTCCGGGTTTGGTAGTGGGGGTTTTAACCCTGTGCCTCGGAAAGCACGTAAAAATGTCGGCCTTGCACCTGACCTGTCGTCGGTCGCGCACACACTTGTGCACTTTCACATCTCCTGCGTAGCTTGGGGCTGCCCGCCGTTGTCGAAGAAGGCTAGGATTAGATCATCATCACTAGTTTCCGAGATCAGTTCGTGATTTTTTCAGTACCTGTATTACGGACTTATTTGTGTTTATAGATAACTTTTTTTGGAAATCATATTTTTAACAACAAGATAACTGGACTCTTACAATCATAGATATTGATTTATTTATCAAATGTGAATGTGAATATTTCACTTGTGACCAACGTCATAAACCAACTAACAGTTACAACACGTGTTCGCATAGCGATCACGTGTTTATGTGGGGATTGAAAACATTAGATATTAGTAACTAGCGAGTAGGTAGGCAAGAAGCGCATTTTTTTCGAAAAAACTTTTTGAACACTCGTGTACCTCAATAGCTGACGTACCTGAAGTAGCTGAACCTGATCATCATCGACAGTTTACTAACAACTTGGTTGGGTTACATTATTTAATTGGCGATTCTTTGATTCTCTTGTCTAGTGTAATCTGGATCGTAGATTTGATGCCGGTTCCAGCAGCAAGGAAGCTGGGATTTCGAAATCATTTCAATTTAATGTTGAGACCAGGTGCGATCACCAGATTGCAAACAGATGATAAATGGTTTGATCATATTTTAGATAATTTATATAATGGAAAAATGAAGATATAGTTACCATAGTATTATCAAATAACTGGCCGTACCCCGCCAAGCTTCGCTGTGGCTCGATGTGGTTGCATTAACCACTTTAAAAATATACATAAAGTGTCAAAATTTGAGCTCGAGCAATGTAGCTTCACACACCAATTTAACATTCATACCTATGTCTAAACATTGAACAAGAACATTTTTCGAATAACGTTTTATTAATGCGAAGCATATTAACACAAAATTGAACAACAAAATTATGTATTTCGTTTAGGTCACTTTCGATTCTTTCGCGTATTGCTGCTTGAAAAGAAATTGATATTATTCGTTTACCGCTAACAGTCTCCATGATAGGACAAGACCTCCCTCGTGTCCACCATGACTTCGTCCTTGAGCGCGCCACTCTCCTGTTGTGACACTCACTCACTACCATGTGGTGTTAGAATAAAGCTCTTGAAATTTATTTAGCTATAAAACGAACATTACCAGAGAACAGGAAATTATTTTAACAAAAATAATTCTATAATAATAATAGTAAGTCGAGGCCTTTCACTCATAGTTCTTCGAACCTGCGCTATGTAGAGCCTGTACTAAATAACCTATATATACTGCCGGTTAAATTAGGTCTAGCGGTGAGCATATGCGACTGCTATAAAGAGGTCTCCATTTCCGGTTTAGGCTAAAAGTGTTTCTGAGTTTTTCTTAAAAGCAACCCGGAGTGTGGAAGTTTGATGATGTTTCAGTATCTTGCTTCGGATACCACATTAAGCCGTCGATCCCGGGTATCATGAACATCTAGGGCATTCGTTATTGGGAAGTCAGCACCCTCAGATACACTGACAACCGATTCAATCTTAGAATTCAGTTCGCCCTCAGAGTTGTGGAGATCTGAAGCCAGTCACTCCATGGAAAAACTGGTATTCAAGTAAAACCAGTTGAGCTAATAGCCACTCAAATAATCATGAGAATAATAAAGACTAGGATGAAGATCCATCTTCTTCGGATTAGCAGATAATTAGCATCAAAATGTAGAATAAATAATTGTGATGTTCATTATAACTATACCAGCCAAGTTCGAAATCAAATCCACGCCATCTAGCTTCGCAGACAGGATCGCTTACCACCAGACCAACAGTATTTCCATTGTAAAAAGATATGTCAACAGTTTGTAAGG
Organism: Hypercompe scribonia; assembly: GCA_949316085.1. Lineage (NCBI taxonomy): Eukaryota > Metazoa > Arthropoda > Insecta > Lepidoptera > Erebidae > Hypercompe > Hypercompe scribonia. The sequence continues at coordinate 9,333,987 of OX438969.1, read as the reverse complement.
ATTGTTTACTGAGCGGCGAGCCATCTTATTATGAACGATTACCTCCAAAACTACAACCAAATTACATTATTTATGTATTTGTTTTTATTTCTGTTTCAAATCCTGTCAAATTCTGATCAATTTTTAATATTGACTTCAACCGTGCGCAATGCGCTTTTTACATTTGTGGCATTCGTGATCTCATTGGAACTATCGATAGCACTGCCAAAGTTCAAATGTACTATAACTACAACTTATCGATCTTTTCTCTTTGGGGAATAGTCTTATCACCCCAGTTGTCTTTACCAGGGTAGTTCAGTCAACCATAGGTGGAAGTGACAAAAATGTTCGTTAACGTTTATATTTATTTTTTTGACCTTTTTATGAACAACATTCGTCATAGCCACGATTAATTTCTAAAAGCCGTATATTAAAAATAAAAAAATACGAAAAATAAAGTAATTATTTCAATAGTGATACTGGTATTATATATTGATAACAATAAATTGAGCAGTAGCCTACTACAGCACGTAGATAACTAATAACTAACATACGAGCACATTAGTTAGTCATAATTCCACCCAACTTTGAATCAGTGTTCCTACTAGCATTCTTATTTAGTTTTTCTTGTGATGTTAATTTGTCTGTTAAAAGCGCTCTGCTCTGTGGAGTCGAGGCACTGGCTGCTCACGTAACTGTGTTTTCTATTACAAGTTCATCTTGAAATATTCAACAACACTTTAGCGATACTTTTACGCCAGAATAGACTAAAAAGGTATTGTTTTAGTTTAAATTGGCCCTCCATTACCATTCAAAAGTTCGAAATATCCTCAAGTAGACCGTAAATAAATACTACTTCGCTATAGACAACATCTTTACTGCATCATTAGCGGTATAAACGTACTCTATATCCCTCTTAATTAAAGAGCCAAGCCCTTGTGGATAGAGCAATCACCAGTATTCTCTGTCCTCTGCCATCTGTTTAGCTTCCTGATAGGCCACGACTCCTTGTTTCTCCTACCAACTCCTCACTCTTTTGCCTTCCCCTTTATTCTCCTCCTATTCTTCTTTTTTATTCTCTATACAATTGAAACGATACCAAAGTGTATTGTAGATCGGATTGTATTACTATTTGACATTTTTTTCAATAATTCCAAAGTGCCGAGGGGTTTTGCATTTATTCTTTCGGAAAGAAACCCACTAACGGCTTTTGTTCCAAGTGTACTTGTATGAGTCTCAGCCACAGAACAGTGAAATTATCTATTCTTTAGTCTAAGCAGATGTAATTGCAATTGACGATCTTTTATTATCAGTGAGAGGGTCTCGACCGATACTATTTTGGGATACCGGCAGTTAGCATGACAGTTAGTACAGAGGTACAATGTTGCACACATATATAAATTATTAATAATATTATTATATACCCACAAGCAGTCATAACAGTTATTGAATAATATATCTTCCAAAGATTACTTGAGTAGAGATTGACAAACAGTATCAGGTTTTACGAAACACTTGTGTAAGTAGACCAACACCCAATAGTTTAGAGGGAGCTACCTTTTTTTTTCTATTTTAATAGCCTACCAAAGTGACTCCACTCCGCCTGATGGAAAGTACGTATAGAATCATAAAGTTGTAGTCACCATACTCATTGTGAATGTAGACAACGCAATATGGTGACCCACACTATGGCGGCCTAGTGAGATGCTTTTTCACGCCATACTTAGATACGTAAAAGGCATGACAGTCATCGTAGCATTGTATTGCACATATTTACTACGACAACTGTCACCCCTGCATCAATGGGCCTCCGGTCTCGCACTCACCAACGAAACACGACAGCACGGATGTTGTCGCTTTAGGTTGGTCTTCTGTGAGAGGGTAGTACTGCCCTGGTCGAGCCGGCCCGTTCATGCTGAAATCAACGTGGCTCTACTACCTGGTAATTGTACTACCTAAATTGTAGTATAAATTGTTGTATAAGTTTACGGGTGTTTAATCCTAAATTAGACAGTGTTTATACAGTGGTGCCCACACAGCTGATTAACATATTTATTACTATCAACTATAGATAATTACACGATCACTTGTGACATCTGGTGTCACAAGTGATCGTGACTATCATTCAATTGTCTGCAGTGGATGGGAATCACACTAAGGATCTCTGGACGCTATTCTACTGCTGTCTACATTCACTCCAAATGATAAAATTTCCACACCCATTTATTGGGTGACGTAATGGATAGTAGAAAATCTAAGTATTTATATTGGATCGTCGGTTACCTTTCTTGAGATAATCGAGACAGTAAACAATAATTTGGGTTGTGTTTTTATTTAACGGTTTACATTATATTTATTTAATTTGTAAATGAATAAATAAATTTCAAATGCAAGGCTATTTAAAATTTCAACGATATTCCCTCATTCCAGCTGTTAATTCCGGTGCCTTCTCGCCGTTAAGTCTGAAGTCTAAAAATATGTGTAAAAGATTTACTTATAAAAACAAACATCATTTATTATCCAAGTTTGCTCTCTCTCAACAAATGACATCTAAATGTACATGTGATGACTTAAACTGTAAAACATTAAGAAAAATAAAATATAATATATAACGATCGGTACGAGGTGATCATTGCGATGTTATCGGCGGGTTGTATCTGTCAATGTAAAATATGAGCAGCGGGGTAGCGGCGCGGCGCGGGACGCGGAGGGGCGGGCGCGATAAGCGGCGCCCCCGGCGACCCCAGAGCCGACGCTCGCCGGCGAGTGGTGCAGCGCCCGGGTACCGGTTACACAAGCCGGGTCGGTGGCGAGAGGCCGATTCTGCGTACCGTCGGACGTGCCGCTGTGCCACCACTCGTTGCCACATCGCAGTGCTACGTGACGACGAGCGGATTGTTCCACGATGTACCTACAAGTTACGACACTCCGTTTCCACATTATTACCTACCTACTCGTATTTGCCACGTTCTACTGCTTCCATATGACATCAATTTCATACAAAGGTGTATACGAGCTACTGCACCCGCCTTATTTACTTACTTGACACTCAATGAGTACATATTATTATGTACATATACCTATATGTAAAGAAAACACCGTAAAACTTACAATAAGGTATTGTGTCAACGAAGTCGCTCGGCGTTCAAAGCGCTCTGTGAGCAATGGTCAATAGCGTTTACTTAGAATGCCTTGACTGCTCTCATTGCGTAGAATCATCATGGGTAACACATATATGGATATCCCGTGTGCGAGATAAGATAATATAAAAATTAAAGTTCTAAATAGAACTCCTACGTATCACAAATTTAAATGTAGTTAAGTTAAGCATTTATTTAACAACTGACCACTGTTTGGGAACTTTAAACCGTCTAAGTATTATGATTGAAATGAAGGCATTACGTGTTAGAACCCCAATTGTAAAAAAGTCAAATGAACTTTTCGAATCATGACAGGCATAACAGGATCAACTTTTGATAAGAGGAAATATACGTAACATGACATGTTATTGTTTTAGCGAAAATGTAAATAAACCTCTTTGCATTACATTGGATTTATTTTAGTTGGATCCCAGTTTTGTATGAATATGTCACTCTCTCGGTAACGTTTTCGACATCTGTTTTTATTTTGTCTGCAATGTTCCGTAGGTAGAAACGTGTTGTGTCCACATTTCGCAAACACCCACATAGGGTACAAGCTTATTAAAAACATTTGGTAAGAAAACATAGATAAAATGGGTTCGGCAACGATACGAAAGAGATATTGCTAATATACATGGTTAGAGCAACAGCTCGAGTTGCTAACGGCTTAATTGTAACTTGTCGAGTTTGCTATTGTTGGAAAGTACCCTATGTAACTACCACAAAGTTGCGTACACAGTAAATATGTATATTACAAAGATAAAGGAGCAAAGCTTAAAGCGATCCGAGCCCGTGCCTTTCGTACGAAAAGCTCATTATTTGTGACACTTTACTAAAATTGGTATCACTTTTGCATATAAAACTGAAAGATTCTTGATGTTTATGTACTACTCGTGTTTTTCATAATTATGAAAGTATTGTGTTCAGTGCTGCTCTCTAGGGTATGACGCGATCAATTGATTCCAATTCCCTCCTAGCACCATCTATCTACGTAAGAAAACTCCGAAAAGCTTGACTGATTAGTCCTGTTGATTCTGCGAACTGTTCTCAAAGAACTGTCTCTGATGAGGACTTGAAATCCTTTCGTGTCTCTTATGTGGGTTTTGATAGTTCTTACTCGTTACCTTTTCAGACATTGCAAACACCACCACCAGATCAGACAATGCCTAGTTATAACAAACTAGCACTATATTACAAAACAACCCACATGTCTTACACAGATGAAAAAAATATTCAAATCATTTATACGTAAGTAGTTTTGCTGATATTTTTTGGTAGGATTTTGCGAGTATTGTACACGCATTGTAGTGTACACATGTTTGACCCCAAACTAGGCACAATCTGTGCTTCGGATGAGACTGCTGATAAACCTACTTAACTATGTATTTCTGAATACATGCATACATACTATTTTGATATTTCTATTGGTGTATCTAAAAGAACAACAGTTTGTTTTAATTTCAAGAGTTAAAAAGTTCACGTCAAGTTATAGCAATGCTCAGAAAATGCTTCTTTGAGAACCATTACAAATGATATTTTTTTATCTATTGTCAAGTTTAGGAAAATGTAACACGTAGGTAGTTATGTGTGCGACATCGGACGAGTTGCACGTTGCATGTCGCTATTATTGTACATAGCTCGCCCTGCACACACACATCTTCACAGCGGCGAAAGCGCAGACCACTGACGACGCGGTTTACGACACTAACGAGCACACACTTATTAACCTTACTGTGATTGCCTTATCTCTCTGCACCCCAAATAATAAAACTTTCCAACAGTTTGCCACTGCTGTCCCCCACCCCGCGCGCTGCCTCCCCCCCTGTCGCTCAGCTCGCACACTGCACAATGCACACGTACCCACAGCGAGTGCATACATTTCTGACACGCTATAATACGTGTGTAATGAATAATAGTACCGACCGCCTGTATTTTTTCCATTAACTGAACCAATGTAGGTTATAGCTGTTGTACGTTGGTGAGTAGGTTGTTACCTAGCGGGCGCAATGTGTTGAGCCCAATGCATATTCGTCGATAGCGGCTGGGATTGTCACTAAAATTAATTCTTACATACCATATCAGTTTATCTTTCTGACGTTGCTTATCATCCCGAACTGCTATAATAATAAAATAACTTTAAACTTCTTACTCACGGCCGTCTGATTCCAAATTAACCAGAGCTCGTGTTATGGTAACTAGACCGCTGTTAAGTATACTTATATATTTCTAAACATATGAGTAAGCGTATTTTTGATAAATGACATCTAGATATAGAACAAATGACCGTAATAAAATGTCATGGGCGGGAATGGAACTCGCGACCTGCTGCTAGTTAGGGCCACTGACCGCTGGACTAGGCTAGGCTTGTCATTGGACATCGTTTATATGCAATTCATGTTACGAATTTGCCGACTCTTAGTTCAGTTTCATATATTATTATTATTATTGTTTATAAAGATGTCTTGTCGTCAATCCCCATAAATTATTTTTCAAAGATATGACACCGATTTTTAGGAAACATCACTGAAACCATGTTAATTATACATAAATATAACACTGCCAGTTTATCAAATCAATTAGCGGCCTCAGGATGTCATCAGCACGCACAGAGAACCAACGAATACTTCAAGTATACGTTGAGGTAGACACATAGCTCCTGGGGTCCTCACTGCAGTTATTGGAGGAGATCTCTCGCTACCGGCCGTCATACGCTCCATGGCCGGTAGTGACAGTTGTTTTACCGCGGTCGCAACCTTCTGCGAAGACGTAATTTCGCGGAAGGAGGCGGCGGAGAAGGCCCGGGAGGACGATATCCACTCGGACTCAATTCGCCGCCGGCGAGCCGGGCGGCGGAGGCGCGCATACCAGCGCCTCATGCCGCCTTGAGTGTGGCCGCGGGTGGACGGGACGGGTTTTCCCCTCCACCCGCTATAATGGTCAGCCGCGAGGAGGCGACGTCCGCGTGTGCCGTACGTCGCCTAAAATAGAGAGTTTATCCGCAGATGGTGCCCGAGGTAGTGGGCAGGCGCTAGGAGGAATCTGGATGTCGTAATAGCAGCGGTTCCCGGATCCCTCCCATCTCAGGCGCAGAGTGGCACACCGTGTGGTTTTAGTCGGTCCGATTCCGACACACCACCCTGCCGTAAACCCCGGTGGGGTGACGGCCCGAGGGGGTTTCCACCACGTTAAAAAAAAAAAAAAAAAGACACATAGCTCCTTTGCTGAAGTACCTACTAATAATAAGTAAAACCAGAATAGACATATGGCAGTGGGAAGATATAACTCACCTCCTTATTAGCTCGCTCTGATGTTACTTTCAGAATTGCATTTGAAGCAATCGTTTCCCAAAACACAATTGCTAACCGTTCGTGTAGAGCATCCAGGTTCACCAGAAGTCAAACTGAACGCATACATAGTGTACGAGTATGTTAGGTTTTATAGTCTTCAAATATGCAATTACAATGTGTATGTATCGAAAATTCAAAATAGTAATCATTCAGTTACTCAAAGAACTTCTTCAAATGCCTTTCGGGTTAACGAAGTTTGGCGGGCAGCTCTAATAGGTACAAAGTATCTAAAGAAACACGAGTATACATTATATTTTTATTAGAGATTGTGTGATTTAAACGACGTATCATTTTTAATAGGTCTAATGTCAAGAGCGATGCTAACATGAGATTTGTAACTCGTGCGGGCAATATTTGACAAAGCATGTGCAACAATTTTATTTAATACTTAGGAGATGTAATGCAACAAGACATGACTTCTCACTATGTGTCACATAAAAGCTTAAAGTCAACCAACGACAGACTCGTGACTGCATGTCACGGGTCGGTGCGGTATTCACTTACCATCAAGTGATTCCTGTACTCGTTACCTCCTTAACGGATTGAAGGTTCAGTTCGAGATTCAGAGAGAACTTTGAGATTTGCCTGATCATTTGGTTTCATTAAAATTGGTGCAGGTATTATTTATGCGTAGCTTCGAATTAGTGAGCGAAAAATGTGAGGGGGCGGTTCAACAAACTTTACTTTCTTTACCTTTTAACATATTATTATGTAGGTAAACAATAGGTATATCATTTGAAAAACATTCTCAAGTTTACATACGATAAGTGCTATAATACCTACCTATTAGTGACGTTCGTAACTAGCTACGCAAGTAGGCACAGCTACGTGACCTTGATACGGCGTGCTGCAGATGATCGAGTCGTTCCAAAGACGCGCTACCAGCGACGGCAGCCTGGCTCAGCAGTATCGTCCAACGAATAGGCGCTGTAACTCCGTAAACCGTGAGGAGTGAAGTAATCATCGGCCGACATCGTGGACACTCGCTCGTGGACAATAACAATATTTTTACATGGCGAACACAGCGTCGACAGACGAGCCCGGAGCGGAACGCGCTGCCAGCGGGGGTGCGGGGAGTGAGGCCGACCGCTCTGATAAGGCTGAACCGGCGACCTCCGGCCTCTGCGCTTAAAAAGTATTAATATCACCATTTATTTAACGGTACCCCTCACGCCGCACCACCGCCACATAGCCCCCTCTCGCCAACGCATATTAACAGAACCGATGTTAAAGTACGCATTCAATATATAAATAATGAAGTATTTACTGGCACATATTATAATAATTATTCCATATTGCGCTAACCGACATGTGTTGTTTTGAACAGGCGGGACCAAGGTTAAAGAGACAACAAGCGAATGATCATCATTGTTTTCCTATTGCATGAGCCTTGCGTAAAAATTCAACCAGTCCACTTAGACGTGCCTATTGCAGTATATACGCACCTAGCAGCAAAGTGTAGTGCGTCGCTGCCGATGTTATGCGCTCGCGCTGCGCTACCTTCCACTGAGAGCTACACATTGTAAGTACTCACTAATGCAAACTACACGTGCTAAGTGAAGGTACTTATGGACCCACCTACTTGCCATACAAACTTGCGGTGCTCTCTTAGTTACAATACACAATATTATTAGTTCAACCTACTCGTTGCTCTTGGTGGCTCTATCACATCATTTTACTTAGGTTGCAAGTAGTTAGCATACTTATTGCTTAGCAAAATAAACGGATCGGTAAGTGTTATAAAACCGTGCTCGGATTCAGGAAGCGAAATGGGGTCATAAGCCCAAGTGACTAATATTTATATGATCTTTGCAGCATTTCTATCGATTCTTTGTTAGTTTAAAGTTATTCTTCCTGGTGCCCTTCTTGTCAAACGTACATCCTTAGAACATTAGTTATTAGGTTTTGTCACTATTGCGCCTATAGGTCTAACATTTGTCCACTTTTGGCCTGTTTCACATTCAGTGACTTATCAATTATATTCGTATTGTTCTATCAACAGTTAAATCGATGGGTCCAACTACTCTATAAGATCTATTCATATACATATACTCGTAGTTGTAATACAGATACTTAACATTAACGAATATTTTTATTTTTTTATACATATAGTGTCATTCTTACCATCGACACAAATCTAACAACATTTTAAATCCCATAGATATCAATCCTTAAGGCAAGAGAAATTTAAGTGCGTACTTAAGTATACTCGAAAAACATAATTTAACTCTGTGGCATGAGTCAGGTTATAATATGGCCTGAGTCTGGATGTTCTTTGTGTCCGTTTCTTGTAAAGTCCCCGCGACATACAATTTATTCATAGTGCGGGCGTTGTTTTTATAAAAATTAAATAAATTAAGCTGTTATTAGTGACATATACTAAAGCGAATATAATAAGTTTAGGTATTGTTTTCGAAAAGCTTATCGCACGAAATGTTATGAATGTAAATGATGACAATGACAGTCACATGAGAGTGATTGGTTGATAAAGTAATTTGTTGAAGAACTATGCGTTATCCTTACCTAAAACCATTTTCATCAAAGATAAATATGTCACCCTGTTCTGTTTTGCTGACAATGTTCTTTACATTTCTATATTTTCTATATTGAGAACCTGCCAAAGTGACTCTACTCTGCCTGATGGAAAGCATGAATAGAATCCAAGAGTTGTGGTCACCATACTCAATGCCAATGCAGACAATGCAGTATGGTGACCTACACTATGGCGGCCTTGTGAGATGCTTTTTCACACCCCGCTTGGGAACATAAAAGGTATGACAGTCATCGTGACAGTGTAAGGCTTGCACAGTTACCACGATAACTGGCACCCCTGCATCAATGGAACGCGTATAGTTCTGGATGCACAATAACATATATAATTGACTAGAATGTATAACTGATAAAAGCTTATGTATAAATACCTCGTCGGTCAGCCGTGTGGTGCCGGCTAAGAATAGCACCACCCCATCTCCTCCCGTGGGTGTAGTAAAAGCCGTCTAAGGGATAGTACTCCAGAGGATGGGCAGCAGCGTAGTCCGCATGCCAAGCATGGCGATTATAGCAAACCCCTCCATTTTGGGGGAGGCGTATGATGATGACGAGATGATAAGATGATGATGATGCTGGTCTAGCAGTGAACGTATGCGACTGCTGATCAGGTTAAAAACAATTCTAGTTACAGAAATACTTTTGGAGTTTTGAAGTTGGGGTCTTAACCCCGCTTGATCTCTCTCCGGTCGTGGCGGATAACCGTCTCATCGGATTGTGAGAGTGGAGGAACAGAGTGCATTACAATATCTCCTATGTAGCTAGCTAGGCTCCATTGAGACTGGCCGCCGTGGCCGAAACAGACTGAGAATACATTATCATCATCGTGATTGTATATCATTGGTAGTTACCGGTTATTAGTTTGTCCGACAACCAAAAAAAGAGATTTCTTTAACTAAGAGTGCCGAGTTTCTGGTACTTATATGAAAACTTGAAGGATTTAGTTCCTTGGAATAAGTAAGCAGTTACTTAGTGTTCTACAACTATAAAAAGAAAAAAGAAGTTTCATGTTGATATCACTGCTCGTCAATAGCTGCGAAAATAAACAATTTTGACCAACAGACTGACATATCTTCTATAAAAATAACAAGATCGAACAACTAACCTTTTATTTTTAATTTTATTTAATTAACATGAATTTTAATATGAAAAAAATTAATTAGTTGTCGAGTAAATACATAAAAGAATATTGTTGTACGATTATAATCTTTTATTTGCAGCTGAAGAATTGATTGTGATTTAGTGATGTACGCTAGAATCTATCATCAGATACAATGGGAGACAGGTATGGTAGGTTTATAGGTTTTTGAAGGGTCGGCAACGCGCACGAGATGCCCCTGGTGCCGCAGGCGTCCATAGGTTGCGGTAACCGCTTACCATCAGGTGGGCCGTATGCTTGTTTGCCACCGTCGTGGTATAAAAATAAAAAAAAGACATCTTAGACAATCGACATCCGACATTGATCTGTTTAAATATAAGGTTGTTTACTTACGGGACCTTCGGTGTGCGAACCTTACTTGCACTTATACATTTTTTTTGTTAAGTATAACGAAGCAAAAATTTGGATTTGGCACTTACGACAAATAGGCTAGAGGGTATCTATTGCTATTATAATGTTACCTATTAAATCGAGAGGTGCACTTATTTTGGAGTTTCAATTAGATTTGTAATTATTTTTTAATTTTAAGTGTTCTCTCTTAGTATTGTTTCGAATCCGTTCAACTTTATTTTGAAAAAAGATTTCTTTCACCATTATTAATATTAATGTACGTTTTTAAGGAGTAAATCTTTTTATTCACATTTGAAAGGAATCAAAGGGGGAAATTCTATTCCTCCAAGCGTTTTTCCCAAACTGAACTAGGGTCGTGTTTAAGTCTAATACGATACGGCTGAACTTTGATATTTTACATGGAGTGACCGCCATCAGACCTCAAACAAAGTATTAGACGATAGGAAAAGGTCTGTAACGATTGCAGTGCATGTTTTTATCATAACGAGGATCGTTAGTTTGGAAAATAAGCTAGTACACGTTGTCGGGGCTGTAAAATTAGAAGTTTTCGACCAATTTCTTCAAGATCCCGCCATTAGGTCCTGACATAATTGACATGTTCTGACACCTTCAAGTTCACATGCGCAATATACGTCTGTGATTGCGTAAACAATGCACATTTATACGATTGCGGCAATCGCAGTTGATTTGCTATCATTTTTGAAGAGTTGCGTTGTCTGTCCTTGAAACTTAGTATCAAATCTATATGAAATTTAAATGGGCAGTTTCAGAATCAGCCCCTTTCGAACAAAAAAAGAATTACAAATCTGTCTATGTACGACGGAGTTATGCCCGAACATATCTATCTAAAAAATCTTAACGAGGCATAAGTCTAGCACTGGACTATGAAAAACGTTCAATGATGATCATGATAATGATACCTAACAGACTATAAACATTCACATTGAGAATCTCCTTATTTTCGAAGTTAGCTAAAAACTGATTTAGGCGATGAAATAAATAAGAATTATTTTTATTTCATTAAAGAAAGCAGTTCCAAGACTAATGTTTGCGCGATTCAGAATCATACTATACAATATATACTGTGCAGTTCGGTTTGTTCCCGCTAGATGGCAGTCAAGTACGTGTTTTACTGTATATACTTGCTGGAAACATTATCAAAATTATTATCATCGTATAAGACACGAAACCGTTTTTAGCCGACTTCAAAAATGAAGGAGATTCTATGTTCTACTGTATGTATTTTGTTATCATTTTCTCAACTTCACTAACTTAAAAACGAACCTACTACCTGTTCAAACTTAAACTTCAATCAAAGTGATATAATATACGAATACATACTGTATGTAGTTCCGAACGAATGACACGCGTTTGTTGGAATTCAGCTTGACTTTTTACATCGTTAGTAGTAACCATATCGTCAGTACTAATCAGTATTTTTTGTTCACTTCCTTTATTTCTTTTATATTCCTTTTTTTCTGTGGGGTAAATAGTAAAAAAGTCATTTGTCATTTATTCGAAGCATTCGCAAGTATCTTTATGAGCATCGGGTACACAAAATAATATGGAGTGAGTTGCAGAAGGTTGTGGTGGTACAGACCGTGACTAAGGAGGACGGAATGCCTCCAGCGCCTAATCTAGATAATGGTCACAAAGGGACTTTCGCAACATACCCTTGTTCCCTTTGTTCGCACTACCTGTTTCCTACAGATACATCAGTCTTTATGTTTGTATTTTGTTGTCGCTCCTAAACAATAACTGGTTCAATTAGTCTTTTTACTTTTCTACTAAACAAACTTTTCAATTTTTATTAATTTTAGAAGTAAGCGATTGACCGACCGAGTTGACTCGACCATAATGAGCGAAGGTAAGTCATGCCGGTTACTAAGTACTGAGCGCTCTACATGATCGGTTAAAATACATAAATATTATTTTACAGTTAGACTTATTTGCACTTTCCATTGCTTCGAAAAAAGTAAAAGCATAAAGTTGTGTTTGATGACCACGAATTGACTACAAACACACTATAAAAATTCAAAAGAAAAAGGTAATCTCAATTTTGCTTTGATAGAGTTACCGAATATTTGAAACTAAAAACTCTCATCAAAAATAACAGTTAAGATACGTACTAAACAATGAACTTAAACAAAAAACAAGATATTGTAACTACACAGTTATGGAATTACATATATTTTAAAATATATATACCTAATATTTCTTTGTCACCGTTAACGGCTTAATCGCTGAACTAGCTACTAAAGAACGAACTAATGAAATTTTCCATGGACACTGGTTCTTGAGGAAATACGTAGACTACCTTTTAAAGTTAAAACTGGCATACATGCTGATGGAGCTACTGTAAAAGCTAGTGAAGTATAGAGTATTGTGAGTTACTAATATATTAACCAGTGCGAGAGCAAGTCTTAATCATCTAATAAAAAAAAAAAATACAGGGTGGGCCATGAATTAGTTAACATTTGAAAAAATCGTTTAAAAAAATCATCTGATATATTATAAAAATTGTTTATTTACAAGAAAGCTAATTTGTTAGAATTTCTTCTTTAAGTACTACATCGTCTAAATGATCACCGTTTCGACGCTTGCACTCTTCTAAGCGAGCAGCAAATCGAATACTAGTCGCTGGGGATAGATCTGGACTTCTGGGTGGCCATGGAATGTCGCCTCGTCTGAGAAACAGTTTTTCCTTAAACATGTCTTTGACCACCGACAGGGACTAATTGGATGTGGTGTGAAAAGTGACTCCATGTTGTTGAAACTATGTGTTACGATTGTAGCCAACAAATTCCAGTACTATTAGTCCCAAGAACATCCGTAACATTTTCACATATTCAGCAGAATTAACGTTAACTGAACGGTCGTGAAAATCTTCGAAAAAGTAAGGTCCAATAATTCCTTTTGATGAAATTACCTTGGAATAATGAGATGGCCTCTCGTTAACTTTGGGATTTTCACTGCTCTTATATCTATAATTTTTTTTACGTTTACATGTCAGAAAATAAGATGGCAAAAATTACTAAATCATTCTGACAACCTTCAATGTTTCGGCATATGACTTGCGCAAATTTAATTCATTAGGTTTTAGTTCCTGCTTTATCTGGATCTTATCATCATCATTATAATATAATATGATATGATGATAACGGCGTAATGATCTGCGGGATAACTCTAATTCAGCCGAACGTTTTTGCGTCGATAAATCTGGATTATGTTTAACAAAAGCCGAAATTTGCTGCACATTCTCTTCAATCCGAGAAGTACGTGGACCTTTAGTTTGCTTCACATTTAGCGTAGATCCCATCTTTACGAACTTCTTCACCCATTTCCTTATTAAAGTGCTACTGCACTCGGACACTGATTCAAGTCGTGTAAATCGTATTCAACGCGAAGTAAGCGTCTCAAAGTAACCAGCGAACTGTTTTAAATAAAATTGTATCTCACAGTAAGCGCGCTACGGCCCTGTGAAGCGATCCATTCCGACAAAATTTTCGAAAAACAAGCTTGTGGTTCGACCCACAGATTACCCCCTTAGGGGATAAACTGTAGGTCAGATACCACGCCGCGCACAGTATTTGTTTGCGCAGGATATTAGGTTCGAATATCAACGAATTCTTGGCTCACCTGTAATTAATTTTAGGTTTTCGTTTTATGTGCCTATTAAATAAGTGAATAATTTATTTTCAGTCACTCTGTATGTACTTAGTCTGGTTTTCAATACACACCTATATTTATTTAAATTTCACGCTAACCTTTCATGCTTTGTATACTAAGACTGGTAGGTAGTAGAGCCACGCTGATTTCAGCACAAGCGGGCCGGCTCGACCGGGGAAGTACTACCCTCCCACAGAAGACCAACCTAAAGCGCCAGCATCCGTGCTGTCGTGTTTCGTTGGTGAGTGTGAGACCGGAGGCCTATTGATGCAGGGGTGACAGTTATCGTGGTAACTGTGTAAGCCTTACACTGTCACGATGACTGTCATGCCTTTTACGTAACCAAGCGGGGTGTGAAAAAGCATATCACTAGGCCGCCATAGTGTGGGTCACCATATTGCATTGTCTACATTCACAATGAGTATGGTGACTACAACTTTTGCATTCTATTCGTACTTTCCATCAGGCGGAGTGGAGTCACTTTGGTAGGCTACTAATATAAAAAAAAAAGAAACTAAGTAAATCTTCTTCCTAGGCTTTATTAGAACAAATATTATTATGGGTCGACTACTAGTTTTACTACTTTCACCTGAAAGCCATGTTTCCGCTAAGAATGATTAATATTTGTTAATGAACAAGCAATCGCAAGCGGTTAAGTACCTGGCCACCTGTTAGTCTTAGGAGAGCCTCCACCTATTCCTATTTATTCCTTTTTGCTTTTTGTACTTCTTAGACCTAGACTTGAGCATTCAGTTCTCAATCTTCGTCAAGTACCTTATCGAGATAGAGCAATCATCAATTTAGAATTTGTCTTTTAGAATGTGACTCTGATATTAAAGTCTGCAATCAAGGAGTATCGTTGTTCAAAAAAAACAAATAAATAGGTGTAATTTATATCAGTGTTCAGTGTTTCGACTAACGAGTAGGATACGAACTATTCCTATTAAAAGCCAGAAAACCTCGGCACGCGGTTCATAACGAGATCACCTACATGTTGTAGTTGAGATCCTGGAGAGCGCGCCGGTAGCAACATCTAAATACAGGTGTACACCTACTAAACACTATGGGGTTAACACTGTCTGAGATGATGATGTAATATTTAAGGACTAAAAACAAATTGTATAATAATGATACAAACTTTCTCTATCTCAATATTTTATCATTAACATTCAGCAACAATCTTGTGATAGAGACCGTAGAATTTGTCAAACTGTTGTGTCTCGCAAACTGAATCATTGCTTTGTAACACAGTGAGTCAATATCGAGTGACATTACTTGTTAGGGTAGCCTTATATACAAAGTTTATTAATGTGTAGGAAATTGTAAGAGTAGCTTTTGTCTGCTAGCCAGGAATGCACGCCATACTGCCCCTCTCACCTCCTCCCTCGTCTCAATCACTTGACGTTACTAAATGTGTAATAGTAAATAAATTATATAAGGCGATATAAAAGGAGCCTAGATCTGCCAACAAACTGTTATACAGTTTAGGAGAATATAGTAACCCATATTAATGTGATGATGTACTGCTAGCCGATTTCTACGACGACTAATCTCAACTGACACTAACCAACTATGCAAGAGATATTGTAGTGCACAAGTGTGTGCGTAAACACAAGTGAACCCTCTGTTCCCTCTCTGTCACAACACGCCGGGGATCACCCCGGCGTGTTGTGACAGAGTACAGAGTACATAAGTACATAATCATATGCGATACAGTCGGTGAGAGATCAGGCGCAAGACCGATGGCTTTACGTGCTCTCCGAGGTACGAGTAAGAAATTATTAATGTAATATTTATTCATTTAAATTAACAACCATTCATATAACAACAATCATACGTCCGTAAGGCATGATGTTGGTTGATTAGATGCATCTCTGATAAAATAAATCTACCCCAAATCGTTTTTTCCAATCCTCCTCGAGGACTCGACGGAGTTGGAATACGGATCCGCCCCATGATTTAGGCAACAACAGTGCGGTGCGTCCTATTGCATGCCGTAACAACCGTGCCATGCGCTTAGAACTTAACAGCGACTTCAACCCTTCACACAGCAGTAGCCCTGACATCAACCCCTGTGAAACATTACACGATATTTCACGTCAACAGACACCGATTCTACTTATACTTAAGTTACCTACACAACTACTAAAGTCACCTACTGATGACGGCTCCAGACTTTTCTTAGCGCCTTCCCTTCAAAAACGTTTGCCCATCCTCGTGGTATACTCATTTATGGACGCAACTACATCCTTCAATCTTAACAGAGAAGTTAAGCACGTAAGTAGTGGCAAGCACGTAATACAAACGCTTGTTTTTTTAAACTCAGCACAGTACCGTTATCCCACCAGGGTTTGTTATAGGATTGTGACGTGATCGAACCGATTACAACCACACGATGTGCCACTTTGTGCATGGACACCACCTTCGAGTGAAATCTCTGTTTAGGTGATGTACGGTACATTCAGAAGTCGTCGTCAAATTCCCTTCTGGCGACCTAGTGCAGTTACTTTCCGAAGTAGTTGTGCTTGGAGAATACCTACGTCAACCGGGAGGAAAAAGCCCCGTGCTAGCACCCTGTCCACTCATCAATGACCGGCTGGAGAGCCGGAGGGAATGTTCGCCAGGGCTTCTTGTATACAAAAATAATATCGCTACAGGATGACGAACAGGATGTAACGTCAAAGTAATCCGGAGGGATGAGTAATGACGTACTCGTAATCATGACTCACCTTGGTACTACAGGTGGCCAGCGTTTTGGACCTTAGAGACGGCGATGTAATGCGCGAAATAATTACCTCACGAGAAACTGTTTGCAGGATTTTATTCTGTTTGAGGAGAGGCCTGTATCCAGAAGTGGGTTGTTACAGGCTATTAATATAGCCGTGATACCTATGAGGAGGCAAAGTCAAAGTCTATCTACAACACCGTATCGATATTATCTTAGTAAAAGATGTAACAGATAATATTTTTACAATTATTCCTGTTAAATGACCTTTATTTCAATAAAAAAATAGTTTAAATGTTGAATCTTCTTCTTTAGAACTTAATCGTGATCAAAATTCCTTTGGAACACCCAAAGAACCCGATATTTTTTCTGTCTATCAATATCTATTGTCAAGACCTTCAATAAAGTCGAAGACTACTACTTTAGGGCTACAAAAAATATTAGCGGTGGCGTTCTTCAATCATAGTTCAAGCTCTGATTAGTTAGTATTTAGAAAGAGCAGTGTCGTATTTCACAGAATATTTAATTGTTAGATATAGCAATGACAGTTTGGCACAATGCTTCCTAATATTATATAGCTACGTCGAGACAGCTGATTATTTAATAATGTTATAGGAATAGTCAATAATTATATTTTTATTACAGTAGAGATAAATTACGAATAGTTTGAAACCAGCCGAAACGGATGTCCGGTGGAGCGTGTCCTCGAATTATCCACATTCAAAGTCTCATTGTTTTAGAAATTAAAGCATTATGAACAGACCGATGACATCATTAGGTGAAATATACCTAAGCAAGTACGTAAATACAATACGGTAGTTAGTGAAATGTGTTTGTAGTTGGTGCACATCGTCTGTTGATGATACATTTGCGTAACAACCGCAGTTATGATAGAAGTCCAACATTCAAGAGACACCAGCGAGCTTCCACGGCCATGAGTGATCATAAATCTTTCATGATGGACAGCCTGACTCACTAACAGAAAGTACCACTTGTTGTACTTACTGTTGTATGCTTGTTGTTGTTGTATGAGCAACTGATGCCATTGGACGAATTAGCATATATGTAGCTAAAAACACAGGTTCCGAAGCGATAATGCATTCGATTGATTAAAATATTAGGTTGTACCTGTCGAACAATTAAAAAAAAACAATAAAACAAACTCCTTGAACGAAACTAAACAAATAGAAAGGAACCGTTAACAATGACTGTAATTGAGTTTGAATCTTCTTAATGATGTATAGACATGATCAGTAATACATACACGGGTGAGGTTGTCTAGTTCGTTCTAACAAAAACTATCACTCTTGCTTCGCCAGTGAAAACATCGCAATTGCACACTACGTGACGTAACGTTTACAGCCCAGATAAAACTGTCTGCCGGAATATATACTCGCATAAAACGTACGTAAACGTACTGACATGGTTTCGTTTTACTGTCAGTTGATTTTTATCTTTGGATACTTGAATGAATGGCTGCTTTTTACATATATCAAAAGGTATACATAATGTGAAAAATTTGAGAACCTATTCGTAATCATTTCAAATGTTTATTGAAGTCTAAAGAAAGTTCATAAAAAGATAAAACTTCGACACAAAACACGTCTACCGAAGTGCAAAAATAACTTAAAATATAATTTTATCTCAGTGGCAGATGGCTATAAAACTGACGAAGTTACTTTGGACAAAGTATTTTATTTTTTATCACTTATATTTTATAAGAAATACATTATATATACAGTAGGACCTCTTTAATCCGAACGCCGAAAATTTACCCTCCGTTCGGATTCGTGGAGCGTTCGGATTACAGTATGTTAGGAACTATAAATATGTATATGTATATGGTACATACTTTCCTGAAATAAAACAAATAGTATTGCAAAATATTAATTAGTATATACTTATCCAAAAACACATAAACAATAACATTTAAACTTTTTTTACTTTAGTTTGTCGGGAGGTATTTAATGAGCAACTGGCGAGAAAAGCGAGTGGGTATGGGCCGTTCGGATTATAGAGGGGTTCGGATTAGACGTGGTTCGGATTAAAGAGGTCCTGCTGTATAAAAATTAACACGCTAAATGTACCTCGTATGTTCTAAAATAACACCAGCGACAACTGTCACCGACATCAAGGCATATTTTAAGAACCCACACACGCACAAAATATCAAGTAAATTCTTTTAACGACTTCAAAAGACTTAAATCTTTAATGTTCTGTAGATTTCTGCGTATTTAATAACCAATGTCAGTCATCTTATTAATTTTAAAAAAATAATTCACTTCATTAAAAAAAATACTGATTTTGAAAGTATAGAAAAATACATACTGCACCTTAGGTGGCTTTGTTTGATTTAAAAAATAAAATAAAAATAAATAAAATAAGCCTTTATTGCTGATTACTCTTTACAAACAAATAGTTTTACTTAACATTCTCTGATCACTTTACATGTATACTAGTTATCTGGATATATTATATATTTAAGTTTTCTACAACATAAGACGATCGGTTTCCATCATCAGCTTGTCTTTCGACATAGGCCTCCTCTAAAGTCTTCCATTTTTCTCTGTTTTTTGCAATTCTTGTCCATTCTGGACCGGCTATTTTCTTTAGGTCATCGCCCCATCGTTTCATTTGTCTTCCTTTTTTCCTTTTCCCGTCTCTGGGGTACCATTCGGTTATTGTTTTTGTCCATTTCTCCTTTGTCTCTCTCAACATATGTCCTGTCCATCTCCATTTTAGGATCTTAGATATTTCATTCGTGTCTTTAAATTTAGTTTTGTTTTTTATTTCTGTTAATCTTATTTTATCTTTTCTTTTGATGCCAATTACGCTTCTTTCTATTCCATTTTGACAAACTTTAATTTTATTTAAAAGGCTATCAGTCAATGCCCATGTCTGGCAACCATATGTTAAGCATGGTAGAATACATATGTTGTACAATTTCCTTTTCTCTTTGATTGGTATATCCTTATTTTTCATGACTTCGCTGAGAGACCAATATCTCTTCCACGTATTGGCTATTCTTCTTTCTATTTCTTTGTGCATTGTATCTTTTGGTGCTATAAGTTGTCCTAGATAGATATACTCTTCTATATATTCTATAACTTCCGAATTAATTTTGATTATATATGTTTGCGAAGCATTAGTCATAATTTTGGTCTTGGATGTGTTCATTGTGAGTCCTGCTTTCTCGCTTTGATCTGATAGTTGTTGGAGCATTTGTTCTAATTTTTTCGGGCTCTCTGAGAATATTACTAGGTCATCTGCAAAACGTAGATGATTTAACTTTTCGCCGTTTATGCTCAGTCCTTCGTCTTCCCACTGTAGACTTCTGAATATATTCTCTAGCGCTGCTGAGAATAACTTTGGAGAGATAGGGTCACCCTGTCGGACACCTCTCTCCATAACGAATTCATCTCCCGTAGTTTCCAGCTTGATTTGAGCCGTGCATTTAGAATATATGTTCCGGAGTATTCGTATGTATTTGTTCTGTATTCCCTGCAAATGCAGTGCTTCCCATATGTAATTATGTTCCAAGGAGTCGAAAGCTTTATTGTAATCTACAAATCCCAGATAATAGATTTTGTTGTATTCCTTGTATTTTTCTACAACTTGCCTTACAACATGTATATGGTCTATTGTCGAAAATTTACTGCGGAAACCAGCCTGTTCTTTGGGTTGGTTTTCATCCAGTATAGAAGTGATTCGGTTTAGAATAATTTTTGAGAATACTTTGTATAAATTCGACATTAAACTGATGGGTCTGTAGTTGGCTATATCTCCTTTATCTCCTTTTTTGTGTAACAGAATAATTGTGGATTTAGTCCAGTCTTTAGGAACGTTTTCAGATTCTATTACTTTGTTGAATATATCTGTTAATATTGGAGCAATTACTTGTGTAACAGATTGTAATAGTTCATTTGTTATTTGATCCGCACCTGGTGTCTTGTCCTTCTTTTGTGTTTCGATTGCTCTTATCGTTTCTTCCGTTAGAATATCTGGGATTCTTTCCGAATCGGTATTATATGTTCGACAAATGTTTAGTTCTTTGTTTTTGCTTTGATAAAGGTTTTGGTAGTAATCTGTTGCTATTTTTAGTATTTGTTTTCTGTTATGAGTATAGTTGTTGTTCGTTGTTTTAATTTTTATCATCCATTCTTTTTTAGTATTTAATTCTTTTATTGCTTTTTTAATCCCACCAGTTTTTTCAATATGCTTCCTTAGTATTTTTTGTCTTCTATTTTTCTTATCTTTCCTGATATGTTGGTTTATCTTTTTACTTAGCTCTGCTATTTTGTGCCGGTTATTTTCCTTTTCTCTCTTTTGTAATATTCTTTTTCTTTCTTGTAATAGTTGGTATGTATCCTCTGAAATAGTTCTTTTTTTGCTTTCAGTATTTATTTTCTTTGTTTCGGATTTTAATAGGTCTATAAGCTTATCGTATTGTTCTTGCATCGATAGTGCTTTTTGTGTATCTTTATTTGTTATTTTTTGCAAATTATTCATAAGTTGTGTAGAATTACCTATACATGTTATAGGAGAATTATCTTTATGAACAGGTCTCTTGGTCTTTATTGGTGTTCCTGATATTTTTGCGCGCACCATCTTATGGTCTGAATTAAAATTTAGTTTGTGGATGATGGATATATCTTGAATCATTTTGGCATTATTTGACATAATAAAATCAATTTCATTTTTGTGGAGTCCGTTTGGTGAAATCCATGTCCATCTCTTATTTTTTCTCATCTTATAAAAACTGTTAAGAATTTTTAGTTTATTTTCTAATGCGAAGGTGACTAGTCTGGATCCATTTTTGCTCCTTTTACCTTGTCCATATTTTCCTACGGTATATTCTTCTCCACTATTGTTACATCTTCCTATTTGCGCATTGAAGTCACCCATAACTATAATATTCTTATTGCTCTTTTGCATTGCTAAACAGAGATCCTTGTAGAATTTTTCGATGCCGGTTATATCTTCCTTTTTGTTAGACTCAGTTGGTGAATATGCTTGTATGATTGTCCACTTTTCTTCTTTGTGTAGAGGTAGTGTAATATTCAATAGTGTTATTCTCTCAGATATTCCATTTATCTCCTCTATTCTGTCTACAAGGTTCTTTTTAATTAGAAATCCCACCCCGTATTGTCCTTGTGTTTCACCTTTGTAGTGCAAGATGTAGTCTCCATAATTACTTATGCCTTCTCCTTGTCTTCTCATTTCACTTATGCCTATTATATCCCATTTTATATCTTTTAATGCTAATTCAAGTTCCAGACGTTTCTCAGTATTTCTTAATGATCTTGCGTTAAAAGTAGCTATGTATATATCTGAGGTATTTGTTGACTTTAGAGGGTCGTGGTCTACTACCCCCACGGGGACCAGCCGGCTTGGGGGAGGTTTTGTTTCGTGATTATTTTGTTTTCTAATTTGTTGATGGATCCGATGTCCGGAGTTTGATTGTTATTGCTTTTTGGTGCTAGGTTTGGATGAGAAGGAGTTTGATCGAATCCTCATCCTATCAAATGCATTTTTCCTACTCGTCGATGTGGTTACTGTTTGGTGTTTTCTTGGTTGATTCTCTTGTGGAGAATTTGATGTTTCTCTCTTCCTTTTTTCTTTGGTGTTTGAGTTTTCTTTTACCACTAGTTTATCGTATTTTAAGAAGGCGAAATTACCCTTTTCTCTCTCTTCCCTTAACTTAGGTTGCAGGGCCTTCCTTTTTTCTAAAGTTTCTTTGGAATAGTCTTCAGTTATATATATTTCCTTGAGTTTCTTTTTGTTTTTCATAATCTCGATTTTCTTCCAACCACTAACTAGTGTAAGAACAATGGGCCTTGGTTTACCGTTTGTATTTCCTTTCCCGATACGATATGTTCTGTTTATTTCATGACTTTCTAAAGTAATATTCATTTCATCCGAAAAAAGTTGCTGTATTTTATTATGTAGTTCCAGTATGGATTCCTCTCCCTCTTTCAATCCATGTATTATTATATTGTTTAGTTTTCTATCTCTCTCTAGATGTTCTACCTTTTCTTCCAAGTATTCAATTTTACTTTTTAATATTTTGTTTCCTTCCACTATTGGTTTTAATTTTTCCTCAATCTTTTCCATTATCGTATCTGTCAACTGTTGTCTTTGGTTTTCCATTTCTAATTTCATTTTATCAAATAGAAGTTGAAATTGACTTTCCATCGTGTAACGGAACGTAATTTATAATGGTAGATTTATTTTTTCTTACACTGGCAACAATCAAACGTAACTTGACGTTTGACAGATGACGTTTGACAAGTGACGTTTGACCGTTGACATGTAATGTTTTATGTCTATGGATGATTTTAGATAATTCTACCCTCAAATATTTGCTTCGGTTTATACTTTAAATCTTTAAATATACTTTAAATCTCTCTCCCTTTAGTGAAATGCTTAGGATTTTTTATCACTGGCACTTGAACTCACGTATCACTGTTTATTTACACAAACTTTGTTGTGAAACTGCGGTTTTTTCGATTATTTATCAATTATTTTGTGGAACAACTGTCACTGTGATGTTTACGAAACGAACACCGGCCAACCGAATCCAATCCGATTTAAAAAAAGATCTGTCTAAAGTGTATGATTCAAATAATTTTTTTAATAATACAAAACACAATACATGCCTAACATTTAACGAACTCAAGAAGCTAACACAACTTCTAACATTCATTATCGCTCTATGATCTGCACGTATGTATGTAGTACATACGTGGTTATTTGCATTTGTTACCTTTACGTCGTAACCTCCGACCCGACCGAATGAAATATCGATTAAAAGAAGTCCGATACGTTGTGATAGACAAAGGTAATAGGCTAGATGACACCTTAGTCAAATTAGTTACTTTTTATCATCTGTCAAAACGACAATTTTGTATGAAAAATGTACTAAATACAAAATTGTGACGTCACTGTTTTAGACTACTCAATTGAACAATATATTTCACTGTATATTTGATTGAAATTCGTAATAATAAAAAGCGATGTTAATTGTATTTTCCGAGATGTTTCGCGATATTAGTTTTAATGAAGTGGACGTTGGTATTTATTTACGATACAGTCATCTATCCAATTGCAGAGATTGTGAAGAAATTCCCGAGTACGTGGCACTGTGCTTAGGTATAAGATTTACGAGTGTGTATTACGGGCGTCAGTTGAGCGCGCGACTCGATTACATTTATTGAGGTAGGCACAACCCGCTGCCGGCGCGGTATCGCATGGCAATGGTAATGTTAGTAATTAGTCTTACACACAACTTCACTCGTATTGACTACATAGCCAAATATAGGAAGAATTAAAGCCATTTCATGATTGTTTAAATACAAATTACTTAGTCGGTGTTGCCTATCAAAAAATTCATCTAACTACTTAGTCGTTGAAACTGTCAATTGACAAAATGAACACCTCGATGGTACAGTGGTACCATACGCCGTATTTGAGGTCTCGGATTCGATTGCTGAGTCGAACTAAATTTTTGTATCATCATCATCATATTGTAATACACTGCTAGACATTAGCCTTCCCACAACTAATGCAGACGTAACAAAAGGTAATGTTTGCATATTATGTTCTACAAATATTTGTTTCAGAGTTTAGTGGTTTTCATTTTATAATGTTTGTATTACATTTATAAAAAAAAAAGTGTATAGATATTCTATCAGTCAATCTAGTTGCCGCAGTACAACTTCTGATTAATCCGAGACTAAATTGTGTTGTGCCAAATGTCTGAAAATATTATAAATATCTATCAGATATATACTATAATTGTTATTTTGTTGTTCACATAACTTCTCATGTTTATCTTTATATGACTAGACCCATACCTATAGCCTTTTTTTATTTAATATCTGATAATACACTCATAATGCTTTTACCGCAAACACAAAGAGCAGCTCATTACCCACTCACTGCACAATTAAACAATGGTAGCTAATCTCAGGTACAGTGCCCGTGCGCAAGCTGCCGGTGGGCACATTAGGGCCATAAACGGTTTTAGCGTCGGACAAATCTTTAGTGTTCGATTACTAATCATAACTCTTCAAACTTAAAACGAACTCTTCAAATATTTATGAGCGTACCTGCATTAACTATTAGTCATAATTGTGTAGGTATCTCGATCGAGACTTCCCGTCTAGGTTGCCACGGTGATTACACATTCATTGAGTAAGGTGTCTTTTGATGCCAAATATATTCAATAAAAAGTAATTAGACTAAAAAAGGGACAAACTCTAGTTGTAGAATCACTAATCGTACATTAATAATATAGACACTGCAAGTTACCTGTAGGTACCTATTAGGTATCAAGGCAACAAGGTGGGGGCCATCATCATTTTCCTAATTTGCTCCCGGTTTCATTTCGGCTATTACTTCGGTATTTGATTGATTATTTTGAGGCGGAATAAAGGAAAAACTTCAATTAGGTCAAGGGAAACGAAAACCGGTAAGGGAAACCGAAGGCTCAGAGCGTAAGAGGCCAAACTCGCGTAGCCACATGTCCGGAAGAATAGAAATATTGAGGCTCACATTGGTCTACCAACTCATTTGTATCCAAGTTTAGGCACACCAAATAATAATAGTAGATTTTTGTTAGTTCATTACTTACTCCTAGGAAATTTGGCATATTTTCAGGGTGGAAACTTAAATATTAGTTTAACTAAATTTATTACACGATAAACCTAACTAGAAACGGCCCATTGGAGTAGATGCTTTTTTTGGTCTCTCAGAAGTTATATCTGGTTCTTCTAGTAATAAAAAACTGTTAAATGTTACTGTAACAGTAAATAGGTATCGTGGTTCGTTTGAAGCAGTTGGAGAGCTTACACATGGGGTTAGGCTACGGTTGACCGCCCTGCGGGGAGTCCGAGCAGGCCACATACAGGGTTAAATGTCACTTGTTTATTTAACGTGCCCGTCATTGTTGAGAATAATGACGTTGTGGCAGAGGCTGTGACACGTCTGCTCAAGTGTGGCGAAGGCCGGGGACGCAGAACGCGGGGTGTACGCTGTAAATCAGTTAACGATGATGGCTCGTAATGATTTGTTTATTTATGTTTGTTGACGTAGAGCTCGCGCGCAGCGGGGCGTCTCTCGCCGCCGTCGCTTTGCAACAACAACAAGTTTTTCACAAAACACGAGTTAAGCGGATACTCGGAACATGAAAAAAACTGGGAATATCGCTACAATTTACAGCTCTTTTACCGCTAATACGATACGATTTATTGATTCCTGGGATCATAGATCCCGTTTTCTGGTGTCGCAACAGTGATTTGTGACGCTAACATGTGCACTGGACATATTTATAGGACTCGGTGTCCTCATCTGGGCGTCCTGGCGAGGAGTGCGGCAACGGCCTCTGAACGCGTCTGTTATCGAACGTTGCAAATAGGGCGCATGTGGCGCTGCGGTCAGTAGCCGGTAACGTAGGTCGGGAGATGTTGTCAAGATAACGGCGGAGGCGGTGACGCCGGCGCACGTGCTGATAGCTCTTATCTTCGCCGAAGGCGCGCACCGCAGCCCGCACACCGCCCGCCGCCGATAGCGAACAGCTGATCAACGTACACAAAGCTCCCGCCACCATACCTCAACCACTGTCTTCGCCACCTCACGGATGAGTGTGTCACAGCCCTTGCAGTTCTCTGGAATGTCTGCGATCATTTGTTTGATATAACTTTAAGACCATTCGCATTCTTTTTACTTCCTTATTGTCTCCTTTTAAGGTAATCCGAAATCCTTGTTTTAACGGCCGAGAATGTGTTATTAGTTATCTACCTTCTTACAAGTTTCTGGCTACAGTATAGGCTACTGTCTCGATGGTAACTTTTAAGAAACAGATACGGATAAGAAATAGGTATTACACCTATTTGAAAACTCAAAATCAAACTATAATCAATTAAAGTATACTATATAGCTTACTTAAATAGATCTAGATGTTGGGTTCGTTGTCAGAAGCTCGTTTGTCGAATGCACTGTACTGGCATTGTTCAATTTTTTTTGGAGACTCACAAAACCGACTGATAGGAGGGGCGGCGATGAGTTGTGTTGTATGCGTAGGGCGGTGGAGATGCGCACGCGCAGTGACCATCTCCGCCGCCCCCCGCGCCCCACCGAGCCGTCACCGTCAGTCATCGCACTGCACGCGTAGCGGGCGCACGTCACGCGCTTCGATAATTAGTGATACTGTGTTAGTGTTAATAACAGAATGCTATACGAGACATTTCATAAGATGGAGCCCTACGAGATCGATGCGTTCTTTGCGGAGGTCAACAACAACTGCATTAAAGGCAAGTATTACGGGCATGTAGCCCCCCTACGGCAATACGTAACCTAACCGTCAACTGCAGCCGCCTAGAGAAAGTTCCTGGACATCTAAAGCGTACTACATATATGCTAACTGAGCTCACAGGTCGTGAGGCGTATTATTACTGTGTGTATACAAGTGCATGTGGCTTATTATCAGCTTCTAAATTTGTTTGTTTACATTGGTTGTTTACGCTGTGTACCTACACCTATAGGCGGGTATCTTCAGCAAGATCAGATAGCTGCGTACCCACTTGCTTCGTTACACTGTAGTCTGTATTTGAGAATTTTCTTTTATTATTATCTGCGGCCGCCATTGCAAAATTAGTACCTTTCTACCGACAATAAAAAAATATTATTGTGATTTTAAATTACTAGATGTGTTAATAACACTGTAGGTACACATACTCGTATGTATTTTTCAACGAACCACAACTACATAAGTTGTGGTTGGTTGAAAAATACATATGTGTTGAGGTACCTACACAATATACTCTTAACTATTTAGTAGGTAGGAAAATCCTATATGATTTCCGGTACCATTTTAATTTGTTGGTTCATGGAGCGACTTATCTAGGTTGGAAAACTTAATGTCATTTCTTATAAGAACTGGTTTCTATATTTCCTTCCTCTGTATTGTGTTAGTCAAAATGTTTAATTTGATGGATTTTCAAAAGAATTAAAATCGGTTATACTAATGTTTTAAGAACTTCATTTTAATAGCTACTGAATTAAAGTAGCCCGTTGGCCCCTGCATTGCATACATACCTTGTCTACTCATATATACCCATATGTATAAAATATTTTGTTATTCATCAAGCTTACATATCTACGCGCTACGCTGCAAAACACTGAAATGTAGACTGTCCCGGTGTGCTATGGTTACTTAACTAGAAATTATACATAAGTGTGTCTGTATCGGTGTGGTATGTATGTATGTGTCGGTCGCGGGGCGGACAGCGTCGCTTTCGCTGCTCGCTATCTATTTGGATGATCACTAAGGTAGCGGTGGTGCGGGCCAATGAGCGCTCGTGTCTGTGAGTGTACGAGTAACGCGGTGTGCGTGTGCGCAGAGGACGAGGCGGAGTGCGGCGCGGAGACGGCGGACAGCCCGCCCCCCCTGCCGCCGTTCGGCTACGCCCCCGGGGACGTGTCGCCGTCCCACTCGCGCAGCTACCAGGAGCTGCGGCCCGCGCACGCGGCACACGCGCGCGACATGCAGGCCTACGCGCACCTCGAGGAGGCGCTCTTCAAGGGCGGCTCGACGGACGGCGCCTACATGCGCCGTTCCAGCCCTGACAGCCCCTCGCCCGAGCGCCGCGACGAGTACTCCGTTGTGCACTACGAGCCCTACACGCCACAGCCGCCGCCCTACGCGCACGAACACCACCATGTCGATTCGTGAGTACACATTTAACTAACGACCACTGTTTATTACACAACATGGCACCCTACACACATTGAAAACAATAAAAATAAATTCAGGTATTTTTTTTGTTGACTATTGTTGGCGTTAAATATGTTACAACGTTTTAATCCGTCGCATTGACAATTTGTAACAGCTCGTTGCGGAGTGCGCCCGCGCATACTCGCCGTAGTGACGCGCCCCGACCACAACTAATGACATTACACATTAACTGACGTCCACTTTACCATCAAACTTGCTCTCTGTACCCACTGAGTGTCGATATTGACTCGTTTCAATTTAATTTGACTCGCCTTAGAAATAAATTCAACTTGGAAGTTATGTGCACTTGGCAATACAAAAATTTAGCAAAACCTACATAAACAATAAGCGTACCGTTGACCGCGTGAGGTTCTGGAATCGATTCCTTACCAGATGTCTAACTCTCAATAGATTAGATTTATGTCCCTTCGTTAAGAAAAGACACCACGTACAGAGCTATCTCTACAAACATAGATAGTGCTTACACCTCCACCGCTTGGAGACAAGGAGATGTGAGCACTATCACCAATCTACTTATTATATATGTTTAACTATTCAGTTGCTTTACTAATGTATGAATAAACTTACGATAAAAGTATGTGTGTAGCTGTAGTGTAACTGTTACGCTATCTAATTTGAATATGTGCAAGTGGAGCGATGCTCCCACTTTCTACATGTCACACTGCAGAGAACAATTGAGCTAATCGCTATTTAGGCAACTTTTAGATATTTACTATGAGATATATAACCTTCAATTTTAGAATATTTACCTACAAGGTTAGAATAGAGCATGAAACTTTAACTAAAAATACCTACCTAACAATTATATTGTTAATTGTTCACGGTGTTCTCCTGGGCTCTAGGAGACTGAGACGCCGACGCGTGTAACAGTTGTCCAGTGACAACCGCCTGCCAGTTAACAGACTAGACTACAGAAATAATATCAGATATGGTCCTATTTATAGTGGACGCTAACAATCATACGATTTGTTAGATAACTTTTATAAATAAATTAGTTTCTTGCATCATTACCACTATAATCTAACAATCTGAGATGTTACCTGCTTCACCTGCTGCGGTTTTAAACAAAGATAATATTTTAGTAAGGCTGGTATTATTTCATATCTCACCTACTCACGCAATAGTTTATACGCAATACATTTTACCGCCTTATTGTTTTTAATTCGTAAACAATTACCGTGAGTTTGACAACGATACCACCAAAAATAATGAAGTTTCAAAAAAAATTTTAACTCTCGATTTACACCCTTAAGGTTGCACCTTTAAGCAAAATTGTTTGCGATTTTTCATGCTTCTAGGTCCAGTGGATTCATTTGGATTCTGTTAGTTTTTCTTTTATATGTAGAGTAAAACAGAAATAGATGCCGCAACGGATTAGATGCCCTTGTTTCTAAAAATTCATATCTTGAAACTCAATCTTACCTCATTTATGTATACACGCGCCTCTTATCATCTTTACCCTAACGACACAAAAACTGTTAGGCTAGGTTGCCGTTTCTTGCCTTTCTGTATCAAAATTGACGAAGTAGAAGCAAAAAATGCTTTGAATTTTTAAACCTATTCAATACTCCATAATATAGGAAGTAGTAATTAGTTGCATCCCATTTCAATGTTGTTAATAAATTGGTTCATTGAGAACATGAAATAGAAAAATAAGGGATAGTGGCTCCGATTTTTTAAAGAATAGGTGCCCGTAGAAGCATCAATCTCCAGACATATACGAGTATAAGAGCCGAGTCCAAGTATTTTTAAAGTGTATTTCTATTACAGTATTTTTTTTTTCATTTTGGAATGTCAAATAATTCTTAATTCTAGTAATATTTATTTGCTTTCCAACGCTACAAGAAAATCTAAAGAAAAGTTGCTGATGGCAAAGATTAAGATTTTTTGTTTCTTTTCTTTTAACAGAGACGTGGTTAGAAAGAAAGGTTAGAAAGAAGGTCACGGTCATTGGCGAAAATTTAGAAGGGCATTTATCCTCCCCCGTTTTCATAGTGAGGCTAATTTATTCGTACCTATCCTCAAAAAAATGTAAGACATTTATTTCTGAATAACCATCGTAATTATCTTTTATTTTTTAATTTAATCAATCGCTCACTCCCTTACAGTTTGTCCAGCACGTACAGCAAGCAAAACTTAAAAATACTACAGATATAATAATAAATACTTATGCATGTATACATATATTAAAACCTACCAATTAGCAAAAGAGTACAATAATTGAAAAAGTACTAGATGTAGTTTAAATTATG
Source organism: Hypercompe scribonia (assembly GCA_949316085.1). Classification (NCBI taxonomy): domain Eukaryota; kingdom Metazoa; phylum Arthropoda; class Insecta; order Lepidoptera; family Erebidae; genus Hypercompe; species Hypercompe scribonia. Next base: position 9,303,021 of record OX438969.1, on the reverse strand, counting down.
TCGACATCCGGATACTAAGCAATCAGAGAATTACGTTTATTACATTTAGCAAAACTTCATAAACAACTAAATGAACTGTATTGCGGTTGCAATCCATGGAAGTATATTTGGTATTAAAGTAACGAAGCTCTTACACGTTAAGTGGGGTATCTGTCCCCATTTTATTCTGCGCTTATAAAGATTATCGATTTCGATATTTGCGTGTAACAGTGTCTTTATGTTCCAAAATAATTGTTTCATTTAACACACCTGTGAAAAAGGATTTTGAATTTCAAGATTTTTTCAGTTTTACGAAAAACTCTTAAAATTTATGAGAAACTGCTTATATTTTACTCAAACTTTTTAATTTACCAGAACGCAAAAGAATAGACGAGGTACACAAGTATTCACTAAACTACAAAACTGCGTGTCAAAGCTATATCTGCTTGGCTGCAGCAAGAGTCATAATTGGTTGAACGCTCTCCTTTTGCTTATTTCATGCACATTTTCCGTCTAAATCACAAAACATACATAAAATGTAGCAAGGGGCAAAGATATTCTAAAAGCCACCTCGCATTGTAGTTACATACGCATCAACAGCCTTACTAACTTTTCTGAATCCATTTTCAAATGGAAATATATTTTCAAAAACATAGAAATGGTACTTACAATTTATGATCTTAAAAATAGAATGACTTTATGATAGAAAATATGTACATTTTATTAATAGCGAAAAAGGAAATGTAAAATTAAATTTCCTTTTAAAAGTATCTACTCTTCTTGACTGAAGGCAAAAGTGAGGGAGAAGCGTGTTTGCCTATTGATGCAATATCTTAATTTGAGTTTAGTTTTCATAAATAATTTCGTTCCTAGACATTCTTAACTTTTTCCAACAATGAAGTTTAGGGATTTATATAGACTGACATTTGAATCTAATAAAATATTCTCTTTGAAAGTGATAATTAATAAATATTCTCTTTGAAAGTGTCTATTTGGTTTCTGAGAAAGTAAAGAGTGAGACATTTTCTATGGTGTAGGAATACAAAAGACGCAATCAAAAATCCAGCAGATGACAGATGCGGTTGACATGAAAATATAAAAATTATTTAGGTTTTATATGATAAAACTTACGTCGCAATTCTCCATAATGTTAAGTACATACATAGTTTCCTATTAACTCAGTAAAATGTTCCCTTAATATTTTTACTTAAAATTTAGATTTATTGTTTTTTAATTGGGTACGTCGTTTAACTTAAGTATAAAGTTAACGACCTAAAATTTTACACTCTTAGATAAATAATAGGTTAATAAAAAATAAGAATTATTATTTTCATGCAAAATCCTCATTGCCCGTCTGCTAATTCTTATTACGTAATAGAATCGCCAACTATTATTTTCTATTTACTTAATTTGTTTTGGGTAATAAACCATCGGCGCTGGCACATCCAGCTACGTTTGAAAAGAAGTCCACTGGTGGACATAGGCCTCCTCCGGGTTCTCCACAGCTGCCGGCTTCCCACTACCTTCACCAGGTCATCGGAACACATGGACCGTGGCACATGGATATCGCGTAACACTGAAAACCCCGAGGTGACAAGTGTATCCTTCATTATAAAGTCGACATTACCATAACATGTCTAATTTATTCTTACTAATACATTAAGATACATTACATATACGACTTTATGTTTGCACATTTTTATTTACACCTTCTACACTTCTTCTACACTACGGGGTATCTTTTTCGTACCATATCCTCAGTTCGGGACTCCTGGAGTAGCGTACTAGCCACTAATTCTCACGGCGGTCTATCTCGACAGTCAGGAAAGGTCCAGGAATGTATCTACGGCTATTAGGGTCTGGTACAAATATCCCTGATGTCTGTAATTATCCTCAGAATGGAACATCACCGCATCACTCACACATACACAGAAAGAGGCACAACAGCACACCGCCTAAGACGACATTCCGTGACCGCATTGGGGTGATACCTAGCTCGGGTCATTCACAGCGGTCACATCGTCCTAAGATGAGACCTCAGTGACTCTTAGGCAACGATTGGAGAGCTATCGACCTTTACACGCTTCTACTGCGTCCCCTTCATTGTCTTATTTGACCGGGATTCGCGCTTGCCGATCCCGTTCAACGCTACACGCTACACTGATTTTCCAAGTCTAAGCCTAGGTATTTCATGTACTGGCCCAACTGAATTTCCGTGTCATCTATCCAGATGTAAGCTATATCCAGATGTAAGGCGTAAACTGAATGGTTCCTGGTGCTCACGTAGGCTATGAAACTATATCACCACAGTTTTCTAAGTCAGCACCCTCAGGCCCAGTTCACGAATCTATTCCACTACACAAGCCACCCTCTACTCGGCGAAATGAAGCACCTCTTCCATGCTTGTATGTATTAGTGTATTATCCGCATAGCAGACGGTACTTAGGCCAGAGGTCAGACTGGTGCAAAGGACTACATTATATGTGAGTTCTCATAACATTGGGCCTAACACAGAATCCTGCAGAACCCGTAACACACCACCTCCGATTTTTACCCCGTTTTGATCGATGAACGTCACCGTCCTATCGCGTAGATAGGGTCTCAATGACGGCCCATAGGTAGGGCGGCAGCTCGTGATATACAAGAGCCACCGTTATTTTTTTTAGGGGAGGGTGAAGAAAGTGTTCGCGATATCAAGGCCACTCCCCCTGATCGGACTGTCGACTCCGACAGAGAGCGAACACATCTAACAGCGTCCACTTGCGACATGTGACGTCCGTTGATACGGTTAGAGGTAACCCTCTCAAAGAGTTTCCCCAACTTGTTCGGCAGGTATATCGGTCGTAATGCACAGGGAGAATCTCACTTCTTTCTTTCTTTCCTTATTCAATAAATGATGCGTTCAATTCTTAAAAAAATTTAGCTGTTCTAAGTTTTATAGATAAACCTGTGTATTTAAAGGAAAAACAACAACACAAAAACTTTCTCTTTGTCATTTCGACAAGGACGTTGCCGACGTCATCGTCGTTAACAACTTTTACACTTCACTGCTGAAAATACACCTCTTCGCAAAATGGATATACTCAACCATAAATTAAAAAAAAACGTAAAGTCAACCCAACGACAAATCAAGTAAGTTACCGGCTCTGCACATTATTCCTGACATACATATACAGACTGACTGGTGAGATACCTTCAATATTTGAGGACGTGATAGTATGCGAAGATATATCATGAAATAAAATAACATAAAAACGAAATATTAAATAACTTCTTAGTAAACTTCGTACACAGTACACCGAGAGCCCAGTATTTAACTGCGGAATACTTGGACACCGCGCAGACTTATTTTTTAGAGACATTTCGATAAAAAATAAGCACCAATTTTTTTATATCAAGTTAACGAGAATCGAGTACCGAGTACTCTCCATAAATATTGAAGGTATCTCACCAGTCACAGCGTATATTTGAATTAAATATATCTGTTTTTACGAGGAAAGTTCCTACTTAATCACAAAAAGTTAAGTCAAAGGGACTGAAATGAAAGGGTCTAAGTAAAAGAGCCAATCAAGTAGATACCTAGATCCTTAATATGACAGCACCTACATACCTACTTTTAGATTACAATTCAAACGAATTACAAATTCTTGGACTAGCTACAATTGTATTTATTGTTGTGAGCTATAATTCGGAATTCACTAACTCGCACCTAATGATTTGTAAATTAGCTCGTCTAGCAACTTTTAATACTGATTGTATAATGTATCTACCGAAACTTATAAGTGACATACGTATGAGTGTAGGTACGTAAACGGAAAGTAACCAATAAAAAGTCATGTATTTTGTGAGTGCGCCATCAGATGTCCTGACAGGCAAACGGAGTCTGCCGGGAGTACAATGGAAATCCTTCTATGGCACCCCGTGACTCGATCGTATGAATTGAGAAGAGTCCTATGCTTTAGCGCAGTGCCGTCCACTGCTGACCGCAAGCCTACCTCGATGAACGTCAACAAAACCCCAAATCATATAGTTGTAGTCTCTTCCATATATAAATATATCGCTCTACTAATCGTGAGGTGATATTTTATTCCTTGTGGAGATTCTGTTTTGTAACATTACATCTTTAATAAAACATGTCCCGTTTACAAGAGTTGACTCACAAGACGGTTGTCAAGTTCAGTTCTGATAGGCAGTAGTTGTGCAATACGTAAAGAGTGGTTTGCTCGACGGCGGAGCACGTCCTGGTCACGTGCAAGATGCAGACGTGCCGCTCAACCAAATATTCTGCCTGGTGCTGCAAACGCTGCACGTGATCAACTCACCTAAACAATATCTTCAGAGCAGCGAACGTAGGCCTTAATCACTGTCAGAAATTATTCATATCGTTTTAGTACTCATGTCAGCGTGGACCAATAAAATAATTATCACTATTACTAAGCTACTAAGCTAACAGTTGCAATAAATCCTTACAATTCTAGCGTAACGTCGGCTGCTAGCGGCCTCGATTGGGAACTAACAATTGAATCTACTTTATACTATACAATAGAAATATTGCAACTTAGTGATTTGATCTTTGTATTTTAGGAAAACAACATATTATACACTTAACTAAAACCAAAAAGAAAACAATAATAACAAAAATAAGTTATATAGAAGTAATAGAAATAGAAAATTAAAGTAATATTAAACAATAAAATAGAAATCATTGGACAATCGTGTTTGCCAGGGCTATGAGTTTAGAGTGTATGTGTGAGAGTAATTTTACTATGAGTACAAATGTGTGTGCGTGCATGCGTGTATGTATGTTTTAAGTGTGAATGTGTGTGTATTTTTTTATGAGTATATGTGTGTACCTGTGATTTTGTGTGTGAATTTAAACATAGATATCATATTGAGTCTTTGGTATGAACTATTTTTTCTGTTAGAATAGTCAAGGGGCAGAAGCCAGTCTCGTACGACACTTTTACATTTCTTTAATCTGTGTTGATAACTATTATTCTCATTTAGTCACAATACTATATAGACGTGAACCAATTATTATAAAATGTCGCCCAGCTAAAGTGGTCTTATTTAGGGGTATACTGCAAACTCTGGTCTTGTTGCGTTTTAGTTGCGGAAAGTACGTCAGATCTTGATGTTTACGAAGTATAGTATTCATTATGAAGATCTAGCGTACAGTGAGAATAGAACATTCGCGATAAAAGAGTGTTGTGGAATACCTAAGGGGTTTTTTGAAAATCACCTTTATGATTACGCGCTGGGCACGCTCCAAGGAAAGTAATGTACCGGTACAAGTGCCGCCCCATGCGACTATACAATACTGTAGCAAAGATTGCGCTAGTGCATGATAAACACACAGTAATGTAGCAGAATCTACAGACCTCCTCAGTTTATAAAAGAGAGGTATTCATTTTCTGATTCGAGCTGTTACAGGTTGCACATGTAATGACCAGTTAAGATGTCTATCTAGAATCAGACCAAGATATTTTATGCTATGGGTAGAAGTTCAGTAGTAAGTTCAGGACATTCACAAACGCTGCTAGATCTGTCACAGTCATGTGCTTTAACGCAAATATCAGTAAGTGGTTGTGTATTAGATCACGGTGTAAAGGTTGTGTATTTGATCTTATCCAAGTTTAGTGTTAATAGGTTGTCATCCAACCACTTCTTAATCTGCTGAAGGCCCCCTCGGCAAGTTGTTTAGCTTGGGCTCAATCTCTTCCGTGCACAATAAATACTGTATCGTCTGCATATCTAAAGATGCTACGATTTGGGAATGAAAGTTTGCACAAGCGATTAATATATATATATAAGAAAGAGAGTTGGACCCAGGACGCTACCTTGTGCTACGCCAAAAGAGAGATCTATCTACTATTGATTACTTTCTTTTGGACAAAAGGAATTTGCCAGTATAATTTTAAAAAAGCTAAGTCTTTTTAATAATTAAGGAACAGAAATTTATAATGTTCTGTGGAAATGATGTCCCTTAAAATATTATTGCAAAATTAAAATGAAATATTCAAAACTCTAAACTCTGATCTTCCTACATAAAGCACAATTCTTAGATGTGCGACTCCTGCTATTGTCTTATGTCTATGTTTGGTGCTCAGACTTTGTTTTGCAACTTGTTCTCAAAAACCTCATACTTTCTGACTTAATGTTTCTAAAAAATTAAAATCATTGGTTCAACTCCCTACCAGTACAAATTATTATTCGATTAGCGCTGTCAATTATTCTATGTCCTGATGTAGGTTATTTGGAATTTTACCAACATTATTACAACGATTATTACATAGTCCTTTTAAGGTATATTTATTTATTTTAACTTATTACGTTTATTGTACAAAGGCGGACTTAACGATATAAGACATTCTCTCCCGGTCAACCTACAGGTGACGTAGAAATAAGATGCGGTAGATGCAAAGATATTGAGTTTCTTATAGAACATATAATCTACATTAAATATAAATAATATACAAAAATTAACTACTAAATAAATTAATAAATACACAATTTATATAAAAATACACATGCATAAAGTTAATTTTGTATATCGGCTATAGCTAGGTACTGAGATTTTACTGCCAACACGTTCCATAGAAGTTCATTTACTTTCGACTTGACTGTAAAGTGGTTTGCGAACATCCTTATTTTGTGCAGGCAGTGTATGTCAGCGCAGAATTGACTGCAAATAGAAAGAAAAGTTGATGAAGCTGGAGACGTGAGTGTGCATAAAAGAAGTAGATTATTTGTTGACCAAAAATTTCGGTCGTAATTGGAACATAAGAAACTGAAGTGTAAAAGAAAAAAGAGTAATCAGAGTTCGCAAACTGCCACACTGACGAATTGGAAGCTATTGCGTCCGGGAACGTAAAACACACACATGATCATACTTGTGAACATTGAAAACAACTCGGATGTATTTAGTTATTGAAGTCTGCAAGAACTGCATAAGCGTGGCCTTTTTTGGAACGAAGTTCCTTACGGCAGGCTTGGAGGGGATAGGGATTTCGCTGCGGGACCGAACTGAAAAAAATGTGATAGTAAAACCGTAAGTGGCAAAAGTGCGTGGAATAAATCTGTGGAATAAATCTGTGGAAAAAAGTGCGTGAAATAAAACCGTTAAATGAGACGTGCACAGGCGCGAAAGCGCGTCATGTGTGCTATTTTATTATTTTAAGGAATTTATTATTTTATTTCCTAAAATACTGAATTTCCTAAATACTTTCTTGTACTTAAATAAAAACTAATCAGCAAAATTTAAGAGAAAAATCAAGAAAACCTACATAAAATTGAGCACGATTTTTTTTGCAAATTGTGTCGATTCCACATTATCCGAAGGAACTTCGTTCCTACCTGGTGTCCCACGATACCATTCATTTTTTTCTTAAAAAAAGACAACGCCCGCATTAGGAATAAATCCTATGTCACGGGGGACTTTACAAACATACAAGAAACGGACACAAAGAACACCCAGACTCAGAACAACAATTTGCGAATCACACAAAGTGTTGTCCCATGTAGGATTTGAACCCACAACACAGCGAACCGGAGAGCGGCGTGGCGACCGCTTAAACCACTAGGCCAATCGTGCAGTCAAATGCCTTGGTTTTAATGTTATGGTACTCATTTAAAAATTATATGCTTTGCGTTCGTCGATGAAATCTAATTCCATTTTATAGAATGATATTATTCTAATATTCCAATGTTTAACAAAAGTTTAATGAGACTTTCCTATGTTTTTTTTCGTACGTGAGTTTTGTTTATGGAGATAAAAGTATGTTAGGCTCAACAAATTAAGACTAGCTTACTGAACTTACCTATATAAAATATATTGTAAACGCGAGTCCCAAATGAAATGTTCGATGACAACAACCACGTTGTATAACATATTGCGTTTACATTCGTCTAGCATTCTGGTTTACACAAACCTTACTAATATAGCAATATAGTTGAAAAGTTTTCGTTTAACTGGTTGTTTGTTTAAATGAATCTTCGGTGCTACGATCATTAGCAGGAATGAACGACATGGGTGACAATGTACAACAATAGCTATAGCTCGGATCAAAAAACTGTAACGATTTGATATGACCTTATGTAATGTTACTCATTGATATCGTTAGCAACAATGAATGATCATAGGTATCGCGTATCAGCGGCGCACGCGCACAGGATTGCTATCAATACCGTTCAACGCACACTCTTCGCGCTCGTTATCGTGCCACTAAACAGACCCGTTTACACCACCATGCGATACTATTCTCCACACTACACTCCCGTTCACCAACCGCAATCGGGTTTCGTGGTCTTTGTAGTAAAATTTCATATCGGCTGGCACGAAATTAAAATGAAATTTCTTACGAGTGCGAGAACCTACACGAATGGCGCACGTGTCCTATCTGGTTGCGGCACGATAACGAGCCGTCTCGACCGATTCAAAGCGTTCTGTCAGCCAGCGCAGTGTCCACATCTCACTGTTATTTACATGATAGTGTAATTGAGTTCTGCTCGCCCATAGTGTAACACGGCGAGCGGCGAGTACGTCCGCCCGCGCGATAAGGCGCGACCGCCACTGTTTGTTCAATATTATTAATAACTGTTTAATTTGTTCAAATACGTCGCCGTGCAGAACCTCGATACGTGCCCACACTGTACTCCGCCGGGCCTGCGTAGAACGTCAACAATCTGCAGACACCTCGTCGCGAAGCGTCGTGTCCATGTCGAGGGCTTCTTATCTCTCTGGAGCCCGTTTGTTTTCATTGCTGCAATTATTTATATGTTGTACTTCGTTGCCAACGTTCACTTCATTCGTTACGTTTTTAAACGTGTTACTTCAATAACAGCGTTTATTTGTTCACTCGTTATTTTATATTTTTATACCACTTACGTATATCTTTTTGACCGTTATAAATAAAACCCCTATTAGCGAACGTGTGCATCAGCATTAGGTGCTTATCAGTATCATTTGGTGGTGTTTTAGGGATTTTTTAAGTTCAAACTCAAGACTGGCTACATTGTCGTCTCATTCTCTGTCTAGTCCTAACACTAGGTAGACCAATCTACTTTCCGCGGAACAAGAATGTTGTGTAGAAAATTGGGAAGAAATATCTTCTATTAAAAATTCACAAATTTGCGGAGTATCTGAGCCTTAATACTTCCTAACCAGTCACGTATAGTACCAATAATAGACAGGTTTTTATAAGGTGTCGATAGGCAATATATCTAAAACATTAAAAAAAGAACTGTATATTTTTTAAGCTATTGCATAGCTTTTACCGCGAGTTTCGAGCGCGGCGACCGAATCAAAAAATTGCGTAACGACAATAACCTAACACAACTAACACCCCCCTTTTCCGACCGGCACAGTGGTGCGGCGTTGAAAGCGTCGTTTCAGTTCGGCAAACTTCGGCACGGTGTTTATGTGCGAGCGAATAGACGTATGCGTGTAGACTGTACGAAGCTCGCACGGATCGAGACGAGCTGCTCCGAAATATTATAATTGCATAAGTTGATAAAAAATAAATGCTATGCAATAGCTTTACCGTGGCAGTCCCTGAGTGCCCCACGTATTTTTTTTATTAGAGTCATATAGGCAGGGGTAATACCCTAAGAAGATCTAAGTTTAAATTAACGGGACGATTCAGATCTGTAATAAGATAAACACAACATACTTAGGTATCAGACCTAAGTATGTGCCTACAGACATACGAAGGCTGGCATCCGGTGAGTGTGTGACGTCGCCAGCGCAGACGCACACCTGATTCGTGTCGCTATGAATGAACACAACGGTGTGCCAGGAACTGCTGAGCCAGCGGCGCCTCGCACACTCCCACACAACTATCGCTGTACACCTACACGTTTATTTCGATGAGATGTAATAACAGCACTTTGTTTGGCATGATGTAGTAGAAGGTATTCGATAAAAAATCTTTTTACAAGTTATTTTAACTTTTCCGATGCCAGTTCGAATCCCTTGTGTATTGAATTGCGTTAACTGTGCCTATGTACGGCTAACGCTTTGTTCATAGGTAGGCATAGGAAGCACTCGTTGACCGAGTTAGCAAGCAAGTAACAATATTTGTTCCTTGGTAACACTTGGTACCTCACACAGGAAATTTTACTTTGCTATGCTCGAGTTTTTTGCATAGATTCGGTTATAACAGTTTGCTACTTGACGGGCCAAAGGGCAATTGTAGTGAGACAATATTACGAGTGTACAATTTATTATTTATGTATATGAAAGAGCGGTATTGGTTGTTTCTGCGAATGAGCAACATTATCGAGCACTTCCTGCTCGCCGAGGCGAGCGGTGGTGCGACACTTAACCTAGTGAGTACCGGCGGCCCGCCGCGCGTCTCGGTCCTCCCGCTCGCGTCTCCATGACGATGTTAACAATAACAATAAGTATGTGTTTGTCGATCCACACACTCGGATTAATTTATGGCAACCACTCTAAGAGCAAAAGCAAACGACCCTCGAAACGAAGTCAATTGGTTGTGCAAATATACCTTGCGCTATTTGCGCGGGACGAGTTTTTTGTTGCGCTCGGGACTGCGAGGCTCCAGGGATAAGGCGACGCACCGGAAGAGTCGCATGGCACACCTCTGTGTGTGTGACTTTTAAACACAACACCATGACAGAGTATTCTGATATGTGCTAACAATATTATTCATAAGTATCTCTTAAGTAGGTACTTACCTATGTAGGTATATTTTAGATGATTATACTTGCACAGTACAAAACGCTTAACTTTTATGCCTGTCTTTCTGCAAATCACTACCGTGTTCCTCTAAAGCTCGGTTGAAACACAGTGAGAACAATCCGGAATCCTTTTTCATCGTAAAGGCATTTACTACTATGTGATCTACGCGGATCTAACACCGAATAATATTCAAACAAACTTCATCCATCGATAAATTCACACCAGGAACAACGTCTTCCTAAGTGTCTGTTTAACATAATATAATAGCTTTGTTTATTTTTAAAGTACAATAAATGTAACATTTGTACAAATAAAAACACATACAAATCTTTTATTTGCAAAATAATTTTGATTTCAGAGGCAAATATCCCGGATAACCCTAACTTATAAGAATCGCCACTGAAATAGTGCTTCTTGACACTTTGAAAAAACAATAAACACGTAGGTAAAGTTTAAGGTAGTACGTTCAAATGAAGGGCTCGTGGGAACGACCAGCCGCCACTACATGCGTGATCCATCATTCATACCGTAAAGATTATCAAATACCCACTGTTTCCGTAACTAAAGTAGATACTCTTCCGTGCGCTTATTGGCGTACAGTGTATACCAAAACACAATAAGCTCGTTATTCCTATTAGGTAGGTAAATAACTCATTGGTTTAAAAATAATTAATGCCAATAGTTTTACGTTTTCCTCCAACATTGAAGTTTGTTTATAGTCGTATACCAGGACTAATTAGTTAAATGAGGAAAATCCCATTGTATCGTGCTCCGTGCGGGCGCAGTGCGTTACAAATATGTATCGCGTACTATTGATATGAATCCCTTTGGATATCATATTTCAACTGTTATGTTTGTTCAATGAAATATATCTACCTGTACACGTAGACATTTATGAAACAATAGAACTATTCAGAACAGTCAGCTGTCATTCCTGTGAATGAGATCTATCTGTTGCGGTGGTACCAAATCTGGGTTGTATATGTTTACAGATGTTATTTTATGTAAAATTAGGTACACTAAAGCTTTGAATTGAGTTACAAAATGTTTCTTTCCTAAAAACAAGACATTGGTGCATTTAATCCAGTTGGCTACATGAGCTCTCTACGGTGCCTGACCCTTGGTTCGTAATCTGATTATAGGTTTTATATACTGATAAAATCCCAAAGTTTGCAATACTGTTATGAAAGTAAAATTTGAAGATAGAAATCGCAACCTACCAAAATTCGTTATATCTTCTCTGTACTGTGCATTACCTTCCTGTAGATAATATATCGCGTTTCTATTTATTTGAATGAAACCGATCGACATAGCGAGTGTGTCGCGGGTGCAGGTGAGATGGAGGGTTCTCGGCGCTATGTTTGTCATCGGCGACAGTTTTTATGAGGTCTCTCTCTCTTAATGCGCCATTTTACACGTTTTAAGAGTGTAGGATCCTTTCTAAATTTGTATACATTTTTTGTACGTTTTGTGTGAAGGTTTAAGTGACTCGAAATGAGTTATTTGTATAGGCTCTTAGCGTTGTCGTGCGGAACTTTGTAGATGTATATCATGACTAATATTGTTAACCTAATGACATTCAGCAAAATTGTACTAGTGTGTGGGTCCCTCGGGATGGACAGCGTGGCGGGATGGCTGATGTGTCGCCAGCACGTGCGTGTCGTGTAGTTGCGGTCACGCGGTGCGGTCCGCACGTGCGACCCTCTGTCGCCGGTAACGCGCTGCGGGCGAAAAGCACTGCGGGCTTGCGATACGCTCCCTGTTACCTGTACTAATTGGTTAAAAGTGAATAATTATAAAGAGCGATGTTCTATTAACGCAGCCATTTATCGTAACGTGACACATCCTTAACATATCGATGCATAAAATTCTGTTTTGGTCGCCTACGCCTTGCAATATTTTTTATGATATTAATATTAAGTTATTTAACGGTGAAGATAAACTTTTACCAAATGGAATTTCTGCCTAATGATCTTGAAGGTTCGTGAAAACAACTTCCTCTTATGTATAAGACGAGGTGACCCACACCCAGTAGTAAGACGGTTAATAATGGGACTGATACCGTGTCGTACTATATTATCAGTAGCGACTACTAGTGAGACTGAGATAGTCGGTGGGTACTACGTCACAACTCTCCATGATCGAGTTGCGGGTTAAGGCATACAATGATAATTTTAAGCGGCTTTCCTCTCTGACGCAACAATAAATCAAAACAAAGTTTTATATACGTTGGTTGTTTATGGTTCGCGGGACAGTTTAAAATTCGAACTTATATGAGTGCGCCTTCTGATAGACTGTAGTACAATTCTACCATTCAACGTTTTACTATTCGCCATTAATGACGCGGGAAAGCGGCGGGAAAAGGTTCGTAGGTAGCTAAGGTAGGTGGACATTTCCGCGTTCTCCTGTTACAGAGGCTGCACAATCACGTCGCTTTGCTATATGTCGCGCGCCATACCGGCCCGACCGTTACCTAATATTCATCTCGTTGTTTTTATAAACACTCACGTCAAGCACTCTGCATTCGGCCGCGCAAGGTCGCGCTGCGCTCCTCCATACAAAGTGCAAGTCTAGGTTTTAGAAATGTTGAACGTACGGTTTGTCGGTGTGTATGGTGTGTCACGACGCGTAATGAATGCAAAGGGGTCGAGGGCGTCGGCGGGGTGCGGTACGACGGAGCGTGCGCGAGGGGCGAGGAGCGAGGAGGAGAGGGCCGTGCACGATAACGCGTACCTACTTCCGAGACGTTCCGAGCCATTAGCCCCACTGCGCTCTACTTAACTGCCACACGAGCGCGCCCGCACCTACTGCCTAACGAACATGTTTCACGAAGTCGATCTAAATGTTTGGTGTCAGCACAGCCCTGAGTACCTACAGATACGCGCATTTTCTATTAGCTGTTATTTGCATGAATATATATATATTTGATCAACCTTACCGAGGACAGTCATGTTACCACAATAGGCTATGTGCACAAACTTTAAAATTGTCTTTAATCATTTTTCTGTAATCTTTATTATTGTCACATGTAATTCAAAGTTTTTTTTTTAAATTATATTATTATTTATACCTATACAAAACTAAAAATTAGGACCGGATAAGCAAACTTACATAACGCGTCATCCGAATGTCACAACATTGAATTTATCGGCGTCGATATTCATACTGTAGCAAAAACAGTTTAAAACTGTGTCGGTGTGGTAATATCTAGAACTATACTTTTAGAGAATTCCCTTGTTATAGTACTTTGTGAATGTCTAAATAATAATGCCCAGATGTTAAATATTTAGGTTTAGGCTTTAGGTTTAGGCCAAGGATAGGTGGTAGAGCCACGCTGATTTCAGCACGAACGGGGCGGCTCGATCGGGGCAGAACTACCTTCCCACAGAAGACCAACCCGAAACGAAAGCATCCGTGCTGTCGTGTTTCTTTGGTGAGTGCGAGACCGGAGGCCCATTGATGCCCTCAATCATTGATGATTGATTGAGTGGTGACAGTTATCGTGATAACTATGTGAACCTTGCACGGCCACGATGACTGTCATGCCTTTCACGTCCCCAAGCGAAGCGTGAAAAAGCATCTCACTAAGCCGCCATAATGTTGGTCACCACATTGCATTGTCTACATTTGCAATGAGTATGGTGATCACAACTCTTTGGATTCTATTCATGCTTTACATCAGGCAGAGTAGAGTCACTTTGGCAGGCTCTTTATATAGAAACAAAGAATAGGATTCATTTAATTTAATTTTCTTGAGGGTGCTTAATGTGTACGTATAGTGAAAAAGGGATTTCTTCATTCTTTCATCTGGTGGTCGCAGATTCCGTTTAGACTTTAACCATATTTGCATTTTTCTTCTTACTGTTATATTGTGTTTATTTCAATGTAATGTCATCTTTCCAAATAATTAATCATCAGTCATCAAAATTTCATAAAACCGCAAAACGAACAATAAATCGTTTTTAAAAAAAAAAAATACTGTAGTTTTATAAACTAAGTTGATTAGTTTTAAACCGAATCTTCTACTGCTTAATAGCTAAAAAACAATTTACTGCCGACTTATTCACATTAAGATGTGTATAAGTTTACCATACTTCCATACTTCTCATAATTTTACTCCATTGTTTGTCGTACTTTCGCATCGATTGTATTGTAATACGAAAATATACTTTATAGGATATATCTCTAGCAGCATTTTTACACTTCGGTAGCATACAATATTTGTAAGTAGGTTTTTTAGCTCCTTCCATGATATATGTAGCAGTTAAAACTGAAGATATGAAACTAAAGTGTTTAGAATAAACAAACACGGGACGGGACAAGTGACGTCATCCAAAGCGCGCGCAAAATGGTGCCGTTTGAACAGCAAATTTACTAAGTATTTTGAATTTAACTTGGAAAAATAATTTGAATGTTTTCAAAATAATTTTTTGGTATTTTATTAAGATTAATTGAAATCTTAAATAATCATGCCTGTCCACGTAACAAGATGTATATACTAGTATATATTTGTTTACCATGAACTTGCATAAATATTGTAGATAATTTACATCCACAAACAGAATAAATGATAATTCTCATCGTTGGTACTATGAAGGTAGTAGAGCCACATTGATTTTAGTACGAACGGGCCACCTCGATTGACAGTGATGACAATCGAGACATGACAGTTAAAGTGACAGCATCGTGTTTCGGAACCCATGTTACCACATGTGACCAGCATGATGTTGTAGGCCAAAACCTCGTTACTAAGAAGAGTCCTATGTCAACCAGTGGACTGGTTAAGGTCGGGCACATTGAGGCGCTAAGTTTGCGGGTGCCCCTGGATAAGACGGAGGACGGACGTGTGCCTTGGTCAGAATTCCTCTGTGGGATTTGGAGGCGAAACTGCTCACCGAAATTTATCGGCGGACAGCTGACTGCCGGGCGGGTAGCGGTATTTGGACCCCACCTGAAGAGTGTCGCATTCCGCCCCGAGTGTGGCCACGGGATGACGGGATGGATTTTCTCCTCTATCTGCTTCATCCGCTACAGTGGCCAGTCGCGAAGAGACGACATCCGCGTATGCCGTGCGTGGTCTAAATGGAGAGTTTTACCCGAAGGTGGTGCCTGTGCCAGCGCTAGGAGAGGTCTGGATGTCGTAATAACAGTTGTTCCCAGATTCCTCCTATCTCAGGCGCAGAGTGCCACACCGTGTGGTTGTAGTCGGTCCGATTCCGACACACCACCCGCCGTAAACCCCGGTGGGGAGACGGCCCGTGGGGGTTTCCATACATTAAAAAAAATGTAGGTAGATAATTCTATCAATTAGCTAAGCACAAGGTACAATAAACTCAATTATTAACTTTCATATACAATGTCAGTGCAGCGGACATATCCTTTGTTTTATTTGATAGGTATTTGTAATGTCATCAAATATCGTCTCTAACTAAGAGGGTTACAATGAAACTCTAACAACACCAAGTTTAAACATTTGTTTTTAATGTTTCATGATCAACTGCCTCGGTAGCGCAACGGTAGTGAATGGGACTGCTGTGCTTGAGGTCTCGGGTTCAATTCCCGGGTCGGACCAAATGTTTGTATGATCTACAAATATTTGTTTCGAAGTTTGGGTGTTTTCTATATATAATATGTATGTATTTACAAAAAAAAAAGTATGTAAGTATTCTATCAGTCAGTCTAGCTATCATAGCACAGGCTCTGCTTAGTTTGAAACTAGATGACGTTGTGTGTCAAATGTCCGAAATATTTATTATATATTATTTATATTATATTGGGTATGAATTCTTAACATATCTATGTTATACGGGAAGCGGCGAAAAGGTGTCGACCTTATGCGACTAACAATAAAAATGGGATATTTTGTTTAAATTGAAATGGGAGTCAAACTTGAGTAGAAAAAAAATTAATGAAACACTGAAGCTCATTCAAATAGCATATAAATCGCGTAACGTAGCTACACACATACACGCACACACACACACAAATTATTAGATTCGTTACTACCTGCTTTTCGTAGTCAGCTAACAACCTGTTCTTAAGTAAATGGGTAACATGCATATTTTTTGTCTTAATACCTAATTATGAAGTGATAAAAACAGTTAAGAAGATATCTAAATGTGGAGCTCGGTACGCTTTAGCAGAAATGGTTCGAATTTAAATTCTAAGTATTTACGCGACTAGTTTCAACGGCTACAATGAGTTTGGTGGCAGTGCTACGTACTTCCGTACCCATACGTAAGGACATTAACCTCGGCTGACACGTGGAACTGGTAGCGGTGGCGCCACTACATATCTATTTCACTAAAATTGTAACAAAGCTAAGTCTTGTATAGTACGTCCATAGCTTACATAGCCTCATGCAAACGAACAGCGAACATAATAAGCTAATCTCAAAGAAAGAAAGAATAGGCCAGACACACTAACTGAGAACCCTAGAGGTTCTCAGTTAGTGTGTCTGGCTATATTATTTGTTATAGCCGATTCTGGCCTTGGCGACCAGTCTCAACGGAGACAAACCAATTATTCAAGAGATGTTGTAGTGCATAAGTGTTTGTACAGACACAGGTGCACTATCAGTTCCCTCACTCTCACAATCCGATAACAAAAAGGGATAAGTAATGTCTAATAGGTATGGCATATATAAGATAATCTTTAATAGTTGTTTAAATATGTTTGTGTAGTGGGGGAGGTGGCGGCGCGGTTTACACACGTTGCGCATACGGCGCTCCAGGGACCACCGCACCTTACTTCGGAAATGGAGCTGAATTGACCTCACAGCCACAGATATGGACCTCGAGTGCAGGTAAAAGCAATTCCTGACGATTACAATCGTATTTTGTAATTCATAGTGAATGCCAAGTAATGTTGTCGGCCTGCAGGTGGTTCGCCAAGCTACGGAGGATCCAGCGGGTCAGGGGGTGGCGTGGTGTTAGAAGAATACAGTGGGGAAGGAGGCCCAGGATCGGGGGCAGGTAGTGAGGGGGGCGGCGGGTCGCTGCCCGCCTTTAGCGCTCGGTTCGGGGGCGGTTTCGCCTGCGCCACGGCGCGCGCCCCCGCCTCCGTATACAGTGCCACCGCGCTGCCTGCCAGTGCCTACTCGCCACAGGTACGTACATCCTCACCTTTGTACTTCACTGTGTTGATTATCTAATTATTAGATACAGTGATTATCCAATCAGTTTCATTTCATTTCCTTATTTCCATTTATCGTAGGGTCTAGAGAGTGATCAACTATTCGCATCACGGATCTCTTTCTCGTGAACCTTAAATAGATATCGCTGTAGTCAGGAGATTAGTTGAAAATTGAAAACAGATACACATTAATCTTATGTTAAATGTAATGAATTGAGATCGCTTCTAATAATTTATCGCATTTAATTTACTTACGAGTATTTTTAAATTCATGTATCATAACAATTACGCAACAGCTTTAGGTTTATTGAGATAATGAACACGTAAGCTTTTTTACAGCATCAAACTTGGCTGTTAAAAGAAATATCGCGCATAAAAAAAATAAAGCAAATTTAATGTTAATTGTTTAAATAACATCTTGTTATGTTAGTTTAATAACAATCAAATAAGTCATCGACATACTTCCCTCTTCAATAGGATTGATTGTCCTCAAGGTTAGTCCCAAAGTTTTGATTTGAACATATTCCACGTTTGAGAGAGGAAAATCAAAGGATGGAGGATACAGTTTATCTGAATTTAACGTGATTCAGTATCGAAACCGATGATCTAGTCTCCGCTTTTTAGCTTTGCCATTTTGTACCTAATAATTTCGTTTTTGTCATTTACGAACGTATATTTTGTTGATTTATGCTTTTGTTTATATTTTGTTGCATTTCACGTGTATACATTAGCTCTGTGATAAGTGGGGATGAGATAGCATGCTCCTAAACACCTGTACCTTCATATTTAAGTTTCATGCTTAATGATGAGTTCGTTACGACGCCTGGGACACCCTGAGCTTCATCATTTTAGTCACTTTACTACTCAAACCAATTAATATTAATTGAAACGTAATCATTGTCATTTTTAAATACCTTATTAAATAGACTACATACGCTAAGTGTGATAGTGCTTTATTGATAGTTAGTCATCGTTACTTAATAACAAGCAAATATATTATTTATACATCGACATTTGGAAAACAAGCAGCTTGTTTACTTGCTTAAGTTAAATACCACATTAGTACTGTTTCACATCACTTTATAATTAAGTCACTAAATTAGTAACAGTATTTACTTTCAAAACAAGAAATTAACACAAATGAAATATAAAATAATAATATAGTAATATTGAATAATTAATAAAGAATCGAGGAAGTAGGTACGCGTCGCGTCACCCGCAGTGGAGGACTTCGTAGTTTGTTACAATTTTTTTGCACGTGCAACGACGACATCTAGCCACCTCATTACCCTTTGTGTCCTAGCGACTATACCTAGTGACCTAGGAATCTGTTTAGGACCACTTTCATACCTAGATTTATATTCTTCATGTACATGTGTTGAGCAAAAAAATATTTTTTTAAAAACTGGCAAAAACATACATACACTCACGCCTCAATCTCGTCCGGGGTAGGCAGCGACAATAGAACACTGTTTACGCTGACACACATACAGATCGTGTGTTTTCTACATTTGTCGAGCCTTTATTACATACTCGCTTGTTATGGTGGCGTTTAACGAGACCCACCTTCAGGACACTGCCACTGCCCTTATAAATTCTATTAGTCATTCGTTCTTTGCTTAACATACCCAAACAATCACAGCATTCCTGTCTCAATTCTTGTCACTACGTCTTCTTCCCTCATCTCTATCAGTCGATTATCGGTATTTGTTTTTGAGCACATTTGGTGTTAATTGTCTGTAAATATACGAACATCTCAAACATCGATCTAAACACTTCCTCGAAGATGCCAGTACTAGCTATCAGCACTACAAATAGTTCATGTCGAATGGTTTCAGGAAGTTTGGAACTTGGAAAGCAATCGTCGGCCGCAGATCTCCGCCGCCGCCAGTCTCTCAGCGCGTAAGTACCTACTTAATACGATACGTGAAGTTGAATAGATTGTGACAGTAGACAGTCTAAGTGTCCTTAGGAGTCCAGGAGATAGTTAGGTATGGGCATGTCCTTAGTTACTCAGTTTATTTAATTTAAATTGTACAAGGAAATAACAAAAGGATTATAATTATTTATAAAAGGAATGCAAGGAGACAATGATCGGGTCGAGTGGTTGAAGTCCGCTCGCGTGACTCATGAGCGTCCACAACAGATGTTTGTAGAACGTTCCGACACATTGTATGTTCAGTATTGTTCTTAATTAGTAATAGTTTCCATCGGTATTGTTTACGCATCTAGATAAGTTAAAAATACATAATAAGTGTCTAAGTATTGACCAATTTAGAGGGTATACGCTTATAAGACTTAAGCTGTTATGGAGAGGCCGAAATCTACAAGCACAGAAATCGGTAACATTGTCATTAGTCAAAACATGTCTCTGACTACTTGTATAAAAGTCTATTAGATACTGTATGTGCACAAATGAATAAATACAATTCTATAAACTAATTATAAACATATTGATAGAACTGAAACAAGTTAATGGTAATCTGAGAGAACGCGATGATCACTCGTAACTCGTTAACCATACAAAAATATAAATTAGTTTGATGATCCCTAGATAGCAGATAGCGACAGCGTGAGCGCGGGTCGCGTGGCCGGGGTGGAAGGCGGCAGGGGGGTGGTAGTTTTTGTGGCAGGTCACGGCGCGATAGCCCGCAGCGCTCTGACAGCGCTGTCACAACTAATATAGAGCCGCTACTCCGCTTTTTTTAGTGCAGATAAGCGATTTCCAAAAGTCATGTCGATAAGCGAACAGTTCCGCTATTATTTACGAGCGGTTCCCACTCAGACCTTCATCAGTCCGCGCCACTCGGTGCTCGGAGCTTTACGTCCCTTTTCTGAATCGTAAAATTATTTATATGTGTTCTGTGAACGCCAGCGGTGAGGATGCGTCGAGAAGCGAGATAATAAACTAATGTTTATTTAGTATTACAATAATATGCAGTTATAAATCATAATTAAGGGTCCTCGTAAACTATCAACCGTTGTCTACGAGTGCGTGCGTCCAGTCATATAATTAGGGTCTCAAACGGTTCCTACGATGTGAAAGATAAAACGAGATAGGTGATCATGATTAGCTTTATGTTAATCACAAATAGGTTAAGACGCTGTATTTAATATCCAGTCTACATCCAATGTCAGTTGGTAGAGAAAAATCTGTCGGTGTAGCGGTAACTGTTATAAGAACTGAACCAGAAGGATGAGAACCATCATTTGTCTGAGTGTAAATTATCAGTAATATTTAGTTACACGTATGTTTAACAGCAGTCTGGATAAGTCAGACATCTCACGTTCCTAGAACTACGGCTCATAGTACAAACTTTGCTTAGTTTGGTCTGCCTAGCGCCTAACTCGAGAAGTGCACTATCAATATTTATGTACAACATCGAACGCGAGTATCCGAGCGTCAATAAACATTGTAATAAATCGAGAAGGAAAACAAATCCTAGCCTCCTTACAGTTATTTATAGCTATCTAACAGCTAGGCGACTTCTAAAGCTTTTAGGGTCTTGCTTCACTAGAGTGTGTTGATTACGCGAATTATTCATGACGTTAGGCGTTGTTGAGACATTTTCTAATCTGCTTTTAATTTATAGCTTGACCCTTAGGTACTTTGGAAGAAAATTTGGACCGATAAACTAATGTTACTTTTAAAATGTTATTTGTTAAACTAACTACTATCTAACTTTACAAAATACTAGCTGTACCCTGGCACGCTTCGCTGCGGCACATTGTGATTGTATTCTGGAGTAATGAGGAACAACACAGGCGTAGATAATATATAAAAATAATATTTGAAGCGGGTTTTATCGTGGCAAAGTTTGAGCCCAATCAGATTATAATTTTTAGAAGTTTTGAAGCGCATACAAATCAACTTAACCTTCTTATATGCACCTCCTGTTGATGTGATAAGTGTAAATTTGATTTTTAAAACATCACAAATAAATAGATACATAATGTGTAGTTGTAATTACTGATAACGTCCTTATTCCGTTAATATTCGTTTTGGGTAAGCGACAAACCGTGGAGGTACTCGTAATACGCACAGAACACAGAATATTTTTTTATTTCCCTGTTCTGCGGTAACACTCTATATATCGTCATAACTTGAAATTCATGCGTCGGTTATCTGATGGAAGCTGTTCGAAGAGTCGTCACCCTCACCAGTACCTATACTTATGTTTTGTAACTTTAATTTATGGAACCTTTTTAATATGTTTCAATAGTGTCGCGGATACATGACGCAATGGTTGTAGATACTCGTATAACATGTATGTGTTATTATGGCGTTTTTCAGTCTTTAAAATATGAGAATAGTAGTGAATAGTGTATATGATATCACACACATTTTTGTTGATTCCTAATTTATGTTAGAATAAAAAGGTTTTTTGTTGTACTAGGTAAGTGAAGTAGGTAGTGCGCCGCGGTCCGTCTTTCTTAGCTATACCTACGCGTTATTTATAATTAGCGAGTCGGTCGCGGTTTTCCTGTGCGCCGCTCAATCGCTCCGGCCAATGAAGCCTTCATTGTTTCGATGTTATTGTTTACCGTCTTGGAGTGGCAGGATACAAACAGTCCGCGCGACGATGCAAGGGCGACAATTCTCGGCCTACGAGCTGCACGCACACACGCGCCGCGCTGTTTACATAGGCCTCTTCAAAAAAACGTTGTCTTCTTTTGAAATGAAGTCGTTCCCTTTTAAGCGCATTAAAATCGCATTCCGTAAATGGTATCGGATAAGGCACGTGCCGCGCGCAAACATCGTCGCGTCCGGCCTCGCTCGTGGCAAACCTAACCTCCCCCTTCTCCTCCTGCCCCGTCGAAGCCTCGCGCTCGCTCCAAACAAAGCGGCGACCAGACAAAAAACAGGCGCACTCGGCCACTCGAGCCACGCGCTGCGGTACGCATATTTGCTCACTGACACCAACGCTAATGTGGAGCCGTCCTTATCATCCACGTGTCTCTAACACCATTAAGACATAGCTCAGCTGTGACGTCACATCTCTTGCCCGCACCATGCTGACATTCGTTACGACCCAGTGGAAGCAGGACCTACCTTTTGTAGTTTAGAGAAAGTCACAAAGTGCTAGTTGATGACGCGAAATCACTGGAATGATGACGATTGCGTTCCCATAGGGTTGTCCCTTATGACTTATCTTTTGCGATATTATAAAAAAAGTTGGTGCGATGTGTTGTTTACGACTGTTGTAATGCAACGATAAGCTTCTGTTCTTAGCATTGCTGTAATTTAATATGAAAGACTATTAAAATGAAATAACATAAATGTGCACGGACGGCATATTGTTTTAAGCGTTTACCTCGCGCGTTTCCAGCTGCGCTGAGTGTTGATACGTGATACGTACAAAACTTTGGAGGCAACTCCCCTCTTTAATTAGAATAAAAATAATTAAAACAAAATATAAGGTCTATTTTAAAAGGTGGAATACAACGATATATTAATTAAAAATCTATTTGATGACAATAATAACGTATAATAATACAATCGACAGCCCTGGGTAGTGAGGTGGCAGCACATGGCCACAGCTCTCATTACAACCAGGTCCATAATAGTAATAATGATGGTGACCGATGAGCCAGCGCTCGACGTCCGCTATTAGCGGCGCGGGTAACGCGAGCCGGCTCTGGCCGAATATCCACGTAACCGAACACCCGCACTCCCGCCATGTGCGCGCCTGCCCACCACATTCACTATAAATCGCAGTTATTAAAATCCATATAGAATGTCAAACGCGTCTGTTCGCACTTATTGCTAACATGTGTTGGACAGCGGCGACACGTTCCCATAACAATCGGAACCAAAGCTGTAAGTGATAGACGACCTCGTAAATACTATCGGATACTTGTGTTATAGTCATGAGTTTTGAAGAGTAATCTCTAAGTGATATACATTTTATAACCTCAGCCGTGTATTACTAAGCTAATTTTAGTGAATCCCTGAGACTGTTGCTTCTTTTAGATTATTGTGGTTAAAGGTATATAATAACCAGAATATAAATGAAGACATGCGTTTCTGTATCCCGCGAGGCTCTTGACCCGTGCTGGTGACAGTCGCTGGCATATCGGCGATGTCACAATTAAATTTGAAACTACAGGCTGCATCATTTTTGTAGAGAATGGATAAATTCATCACACTCGGTTAGCCATCGTCGCAAATAAATTTAATTAACGCTTAGAGTTTGAAGCGTGAGCACTAATAAACAAAGTGTAGCAATAGAGCGGGTTTCAAACTGAGCGTTATGTTCATGGAGGTGTCGCGTGAATGACTCGGCCGCAGTTGGCACGTAACGGTCGTAGATTCCATTGAAACAGTACACGTGAGCTTCTTACACACGCGTCCAACGGCCACCACTACACGGGCCTAGGGCTTGTACACACTGCAGCACACTATGCGCTTTATGTTGTTATATACATTAGCCATTCATTAATGCCACCAAATTAGGTCCGGCAGAGTTGCGAGGAAAAATCGAGAACCTTGTTTTGATACACGGCAAAGTAAAGCGACAGCATCCGTGCTGTCGTGTTTCGCTGGTGAGTGCGAGACCGGAGGTCCATTGATGCCGGGGTGACAATTATTGTGATAAATCAGTTATCGCGGTAACTGTGTGAACCTTACGTTGCCGCGATGACGGTCATGCCTTTTACGTCCCCAAACGGGGCGTGAAAAAGTATTTTACTAGGCCGCCATAGCGTGGGTCACCATACTGCCTTATCTGTCACAATTCTTAGATTCTATTCATGCTTTCCAATAGGCAGAGTAGAGTCCTTTTGGCAGGCTCTTAAAATAAAATAAAAAAGAAAGTACTCAGCTCAAATTTGCTAGCTGTATTTAAACTACCTAAGTAGGTATTATTACCAAAAGTAAATTACCACCAAGGCTTTGTTTTCATCGATGCTATTAATCATCAGATTAATTATTAATATAAACTTATTGTGTCACTTCGCTACATGTACAATAATATAATGTTTACGAGGATGAGGTCGAATCATTTGTTAAAACAAATTAAATCGAGCATTTATCGGTCGGTGTGAGCGCGGCCGGTCCGCTTGCTGCGGAACAATGGTGCAGCTCCGATTACTAGGCGAGGCTGTGACCGGTCGTTGGTCGGCGCCATCTCACACGGTTGCCCTCTTTATGGTTTATTACTGTGCGCCTAGATGACTAGTGCCGGCGCCCGGCGTCGCCGCGTTACCTCTCGCGCCGTACAAAGAGATGTAGCGACCTTGCTCGTACGTGCTGCGGCCGCCGCACGTGCCCATCACCCATCTCCCCGTGAATCATCGACTGTCATTGTCAAGGTCTGTCGACACACACGGCCCGATCAAACTCATGTGTCAGCTTTTATTATGTTAGCTCTTGCAGTCCAGAAATAATAATTATGTAATAACTAGTATTATGTTGTCGCAACTGCCGAACGATAGGGTGGTGCTTATTTTTGTTCACAAATTGTTATACGTACCAACCGATCTTCCACGTATGTAGGTATGTAGGTAAACTAGTGTGCTAACAATAAGAAATAAACATTTACTTATTACAGTGTTTGTAGGTAATATCAATTTACCGGTAAGTCGATACACACGTCATCCACCGAGTTTGTCGTGTGTACCCAGCAGCACAGTAGCGCAGCGGGCGCTACGTCGCTGCGCTAGCCGTAAGTTCGGACGCCGGCGGTCGCGCGTGCTGTAGTAGGTACATAACGATGGTGTTGTGGTTGTTGCTAGTGGAGATGGCGGAGTTTATCACGGAGGGGCGCGAGTGCGTGAACTGCGGCGCCATCCACACGCCGCTGTGGCGGCGCGACGGCACGGGCCACTACCTGTGCAACGCTTGCGGGCTGTACAACAAGATGAACGGCATGAACCGGCCGCTCAAGCAGCCCCGGCGGCTGGTACGTCAGCGCCACGCGCCGCTCGCTGCCGCGCCCCACCACGACGTACGCAATCATACCCACTACCCGCCACCCGCCACCCGCACCCGCACCCACAGCCCGCGAGAGATCCGCGCCCGCCGACGTCCACCTACCTGCCCCAGCTCAGTCTCACTTGTCATGTTGCAGTGGCCGCGGAGGGGGCCCCGCCGGGCGCGGATTTCTACAAGGGCTACCTGTTTAATGGCCTCGCGACACACGCGCTCCCCGCGCCCGCGCCGCACTGTGCGCCGCACGCGACCCCCCCTGACTACAAACAGAAGAAAGGGGTACGTCCTGCTCCCTCGCCTCCCGCACGAGCACCCCGCACTCCGCCCACTAACCACCATCGCTTCACTGGCTAACATCACTGTTGCATGCGTGCAGAACCGCTCCTGCTCGGTCCGCCACTAATAAAGTGTGTTGTGCGTAGATGGGCACCAAGCGGCCGGGTATGTCGTGCACCAACTGCCAGACCACCACCACGTCGCTGTGGCGGCGCAACGCGCACGGTGAGACGGTGTGCAATGCGTGCGGCCTCTACTACAAGCTGCACAACATCAACCGACCCCTTGCCATGAAGAAAGACTCAATACAGGTACACTTTATCTACCATACGCATTACCGTTCCGTACCATTAATCATTTTAGCTGTAAGTTTCTGATGAAATTTTGCACTGTCGTTTTATTACGGACAACTGAAATAAGGTAAATAATGTACCTTCTTGCCCATACTTTAAATACTTTTCCATTTTATGAGAACATTTTGAACAAATGCATAGTAAACTAACAATAGATAATTGAGTAGTCAAGTGGTCGTAGGAACACAAATTGTGCGTGTCAATTTCCCTTTCTCTGACAATATTAAATGTACATAATTACCGAGCAAGCATGTGAATATGTATTTCAATTATCATTTTATTAATATTATAATATTGGTACTAATATAATAATATATTTGTGGTTAAGTTATGTCAAAATAATAAAACTGTTGGCTTTGTTACATTTAATGCTAGCAGTTTCTTGACGTCATCGTTTTGTGGTTAGCAGTAAGGAGTTAAATCTGTACAGAGCAATGAAGAGCTACACGTTAGAAAGAGCTAAGCGGATTCTCCTAGGGCACTCATTTTAAAGATTAATCCGTGTACCAGTTGCTAATGTAGTGATAGATGGAGAAGTAACATCGCGGGGTTAGTAAATGGTATTTCATGCGTAGAGTGGTTCCGTCACGTAAGCAATTTATTTAGAAACATTGCATGAAGTTCTGAAATTCAAAGCAACCTTAAACTGCATTACTTAAAGTATCGCCTATTCTCTAATAATATTCATCAGGCTTTAATTATTCACACTGTTGGTCTAGTGTTTAGCGATCCTCACCACTGGACGATACGTCATTGTTTCTTATTTCTTTGTTATAAATAATAGGTATATTAAGGCCTTGCATGTATTTTAACACGTTCACTGCGGCACAGATTTATCTTTACTTTCCATTTCTGCGTTACGAGTAGCTTTAAACCTCGTCCAATACCCGACATTGTGGCGGCACGAGGCATATTAAACCTCACCGCCCGAAGGAGACTAAAATCCTTTTTTTGGCGTCAAATAAGACAAAATTGACGGCTTTTTTCTTGATTATGATTAACAATGAGTTGATTAACCTAAATCTGCCGCCGCCCGTGGTTAAATTAATTAGTTTAGATTCTATGGGTAAAATAAAATGTGGGATCTAATGCACCTCGTACCGCACTGAAAAATGGCAGGTTTACATATTATTTAGTGATGGGAAAATAAATATCGATTTTATTTTATGGCTTTATTTATCAAAGTTATGTACAAAATAAATACAAAAAAAGGGAAAAAAATTACGTATGTTTTTCATTGAAACATGTCAGACAATAAGATTTTTTGCAAACAGTGCATTCCGTGAGAATTTTTTTCGTTTTTTTGTCTGCCTCCCGACATGTCAAGGTTGTGCGGAGTTTTAGGTAGCATCCGACACATCTCTTCTTCTACAGACCCTTTTCAAGATGATGTGCTCTTTTTGCAGTGGATTCTGAAAAGTAGGAACGAGTTGAGTGTGAAGTATGAGAATGAATAGATTAGGGTAAGAGTAAGGTAGAATTGGGTAGAGTTCGGTATAGTTGGTTAAAGTAGAGAAGAGCCGAGCAAAAGAGCTAAATTTTGATGAGCAAGACACTGTTTGCATTCAATAAACAAACATACTAATAGTTATCAGTATCATTAGTCTATATGAAGAAAGTTACTTAACATGTCACATTCACGTTTTTATTAACGATATAACGATTAGTTAGGATATTTTAAAATTACCTGTATCCACATCCAAGTCTTTCTGTGTAAAAGCTTCAATAAGTTGTTCTACAAATATTCTCTTTGGCATTTTATTTCTATCAGCATTAATTGAATTGTACACAATCCAGGCGTTAATAAGGGCTGTACCAAATATTAGCTCCATTGTAACTTTTCTCCACCACTTAATTCCTTTCTTTAATGTTGTATAATACGAAGACATTTGGTCACTGTAGTCTATTCCTTTTTTTGTTTCATTGTACATTAGAACATATCCGGGTTTTTTAATGCTTTCGATAGTGCCTCTCTTCTTTTTCGCAGTATCTATTAGTTTATCGTCATGGTCTTTGCACGTAGTCAACATTAAAACATTTCTTTTATCAACCCATTTCAATACTTTCACACCCTTTTTGTTCATTTTTCCAATAATCTGGCCCTTTTTTATTTTCGCATTAACAACATTCTTTGTTAATTTTACAAAATAAGCTAAGTTATTGTGTAGGTATATTAGTGTTAGTGATTCACGTCTTAAGCTTTTCACACAAAAACACCAAAAAATATAGCTTAGTTAAATTAAAAGAACCACTCCAACTTTACAGTAAGTACGTACTCACTGATCCGTTAAATACCGTCATCCGCTAGAACGCTAAAAACAAAATAAAAATTATGAATTATATTCAGCTGTCGGATATTAAAACTCAATAAATCATAAAACTTACTTAGAACACTTAATCAGAGTAGAGGTCGTAACAAATTAATAGGCCCGTTTGGACAGGTAGGTGTCAAATCCATATATTTGCATTACTCTACATTCAATAATGAACTTTGTTTCGTGGACATAAGGAAACGTCAGAATGGGCTTCTTAATTTGTGATGCCTAAAGTAGACCTATATACTTATTCCCAATAGTAATCTTCACGTATTTTTTTTACCTATATTAATAATGTAGCTACTTAACTTTTGTTTGAACTATGACAGGAAATGTAATTACCTATAATGTAATTTCTTACTATACATCATACAAATATACGGCTAGCCTGCCGAGTCTCACTGCTGGGCAAAGGTGTAGGGAGCTATACATACATACACACAATATAATACACATTTTAACATTAACATACTTTGCTGATATATATTTATTTTAACAAATAAACGTAGGTATTTTAATATACCTAGGTAACTTGGCCTAATTATTTCACCTAGACAGAGTATATTTGTGACTTACCTGTTTTTGAAATATCTTCCTGTATTTTGATTTAGGCTCAGATTGTCCAACCAGTTTTTCTTCATCTTCCTTCTTGATCAACTTTTTTCGGCAACGTCTCAACATGATAATTTTTAACTCAAAGACAGCGGTCTTAGTTCGTCGCGTGCGCAGCGTCAACTGCGTTGCACAACACTAACCACGTGAAACTAGCGTGGGGTGCGGTACGAGGTGCGCGGAGGCACGAGGCGTTCGCAACCTCGTTTCGCACTGTGTTAGCTTTATTATTTGTTCAGTGTGGCACGAGGTCTAACAAACCCGACATAGGGTTAATGTACCATAGAACTAGGAATCAATAGCACATCTTAAACATATAGTTATCTCTCTCCTATACCGAACCAGATGGAAGTTATGCCTCTCGCACGACAGAGAAGTTAAAGTTTTTTCTTACCGCTATAACGACCAGACACGGACGAGGTGTTTTAAGCCGCGTTCCGCAGCGAACGTGTTAAGGGTTGTTTCTTTGGAGTCCTAACTAGGACACCTTTTTTGTCTTATTTTTAGATGTATATTTTAGTATGTATTGAAATGTAAATTAAAATGTACATGTAAATGATGAACAAAATCGTTTGTGTAGATGTAATTTATGTAAAATATGTATGTTTGCAGACATTTAATAATATATTTAAATAAATTGACCAGCAGTCTTATCCGTGTAGTGATGGTGAGTAAGAACACGGAGTGTCACCATCCCTCTTGTATATTTACCGACCCCTCTGGCCAGCGTGGTGTGGTAAGCCAAAACCTACTTGCTAAGGAGAGGCCTATGCACAGCAGTGGACTGTTATAGGCTGTTGATGATCAACCGCCACGTTACTATGGTATAGACTCTGACAGTTTAGGATCAGGCACGTCTCAAGTACAATAAAAGTATGCAAATGTGATAGATTAACAATTATTATATTGGTTTAATTTCCAGACGAGAAAGCGGAAACCTAAGAATAGTATAAAAGCAGAACGAAATCTAAAGAGCGCCGTGCAGCGCTCCCTCACGCCCGCCGTAAAACTTGAGAACATGTGTGAGTAATGCCTCCACCGCCACTGATTTTAACAATCAATCCACTAACTCATTACACGTAAAATCTGGATTACTCTTGTATCGGCAAAAACTTTTCCCAAAATATCACATCGCAAAAAACTTTGCTTTAATTTTCATTTGAAAAACAGTTTACTAGGTATAACAACTTATCGCAATTTTTTAGCAAAAGTCGTTTTGGGTAAGTCGTCGTTTAAGAAATGATTATTTTGTCGTGTTTCATTTGTAATTTCATACTTGTCCAAGTTTACTGGATGTTTTAATAGCTACTTAGATTCGAAGAGTAAGTACGCAGATTAAAGCGTGCAGGTGCAGAGGTACAGTACCTTAGATGTTATATAATACCTGAGGTCTTTTCGCAGTGGACGGCGGCACGGGCGTGGCGGGAGGCGGCGCGCGCTCGCCGCTGGCGCTGAACTACTACGTGCAGCAGCACGCGCTCAAGCTGGAGGAGCCGCCGCCGGCGCACCACCACGCGCACGCGCACGCGCACCAGCACGCGCACGCCCACGCGCACGCGCACCAGCTGTACGAGGACAGCGAGTATCGGCGCGCCGCCGACGCCGACCGCCCCACCGTCGTGTCCATGGGTAGCTGAGCGCCTCGGCCCCCGCGAGACCCGCTCACACGATGACATAGAATCTCAGTTGTTTAGATACGTTAGTTAGTAGTTAGCGTAGGAGCGAGAGCGAGAAGTCACCGCTAGTTGACCAAATATACGACACGCGGGCACTCCCGCCTGCGCTTCCGCTTCTGCTCCCGCTTCGGCCTCCGGCGGAAGGGTCGGGGCGAGAGAGGCGGTCGCGTCGCCGTACGATGTTCAGTTGTGTGTTAACTGTGTGTTCCCACTGTTACCAAATAATAATTATGTATAATAAGCGATGAGACTGTTCGAATCATTCCTAAAATGTTGCATTCCTAGGTAGATAGCTTAATTTTTACATAGATTTTATTTTATGACGCGCCGCGGTGTTGTAAAGAACCTGTTGTAAATGTCCTATGCCAAGATTTTATTCATTGTTGAACGAACTTTATATTTTTGTAAAATATTTGTGTGTCGTATTAGCGCGACTGCGCTAGCGAATTAGGGACGTCGCTATACTTGTAGACGTTATCGTTGACTCCATGACTTCTAACCGCATTCCTCGAATTTATCAAATTAGCACGTAGTTAGGCAGACAGAACTCTGCTTACACCCATTGCCAGTGCGTGAGTACCTTTCCTTAATCTAAACAAGTGAAACAACGTCGGATTGTTGTTGTCTTTAATCAAAATTTGTCTCTGCATGCAACGTTGCCAGACAAAATGTCAATAAAACTTATGTGACGAACATAATGATACAGGATGCGAAGTTTTGAAATGTTAAATTTGAAGCTGTTAACTATTCTTATAGTTGTTCTGTTGCAAAGCAATAATCGAAAAGCAATTTATCCATTGTTATTAATGTTACGGATACTATCTCTCAAACGCTACAGCGCAGTTCGCCAATGTCGTAATGCCTTAAAGTGCTGTGTGTAATGAATGTGTCAAGATTATAATAATATAAAAATATTAATATATTATGCAAGGTATCGCATCCCGCATCGTTACATATAATGTGATCGTTCACGCACGAGGCGTGTAGGTATTTGTCGAGTACTGCTTTGTGTTTGTGTCGTGTTTGTACTTGCATGTGCGTTGTCGCGTTGTAGTTTTATTGAATTGAGCGCTCCCACTCGTCACCTCCAAATTATACACATTTGTAATATATTTATTGTATCTGAAAATGCCATATTTGGCCAACTTTAACTGTAAGTACATAGTAGGTAGACCTATAGTTTGTAACGGTGACGAGACTGGATTTTTACTATTTAAATATAGATCTGAGAGACCTCTCTAACGCATAAATCCGAATTAAATTATACTACTGTTTATAGAAAAATCAATTATTTGTCATATAATTTATATATACATAAATGAATATCGTTGCATGGTAATCAAAAGTAATATATATATTATAAAGGATATATAGTTTATGGAGTATTTAGCTAATGTAATCGTCCGTCAACTGCGGGGCCTTTGTTGCTCAACGTCACGACGGGCGCACTGCGGTTCCTCCGCAGGGCGCGGCGACGTCGCGGCGCCTTATTGCCCCCGCACGTTGCCTGGACGAGCTGCCCTCGTTAATTACTATACATGTTTGTACATATTACATAAGCGATGAGTACACAAAATATAAAAAGTATAATTAAAAGAATGTTTCATTGCAGGACAACCCTTGGCTTGACTTCTCTAAAATTATTCGTATGGACCTTGAATAAACTAAATTATGAAACAGATTATCCTTTATGATTATGTACCACGGTTTGGATACGGAGCGATCCCACTCACAAGAGCACTATTGCCTTGCCGGTACTCATTGCCTAGTTCTCACTCGGTGTCTATTCATTGTGGTGCGAATTTCAAACTAAATTTAATTTAACTTGTGAAGCTCATAATTGTTACATAGTAATAATAACTCTGAATATGGCTGGTACGAGCTGAATGGGAGAAGTGCAAAACTGATTGGAGTTGCGTGCAACGGTAAACGTCTGATACTGTAGTAGGCTGATAATAGAATCTCTTTGAATTCTTACAAGAACAAACATATATTTGATTTTGATACAAAAGTATTTAAGTAAGGAAAATCTCATCAAAAACATAGTTTTGAAATGAGAGACAAGTTTAATATTAAAAATATGTGTCATAGTCGATGTTGTTTATGAGCGAAGTCGGTAATGGTGCACTCGAGGGCCAATTATTTCAAAAACGATATTTAGTCTGTGTTATGAAAGGAGTATATTTTAAAAAATGTACTTGATTTTAAATTACTGTGTGTGTTCATACTCACTCAAAATTTAACACTTTGGAGTTCGATTTATAATAAGCAAAATTTTATAGTTGTAAGCACTACTTACCAAATTGCTTAACTTTTATTCAATAAACGATATTCACAGATATTACTTGTTACTAGCGACCGAACAAAAGTTTCGGTTTCGGCAAGTAATAGCCGAAACTTTCGGCCGTTCGTAACTCGAGTGTTCGTAAATTATCGTGCTTCGTTCGGCTAACTTCGCGGTTAACTTATGCTCACCCGCCATCGCCTAATTTTTTGTTAATCACACTGAGTTTAGGTTATGTTTTGTATATAAACGACTAACATACAAATTGTATTCTAGGGTAGGAACGAAAATATAAAACGGTTTGGAAACAAGGCATCTTTTTGTTTTCAAAGTTTGCAGCATATTATACATATACGAGTATTACATTGACATGAGTCGGCGATCATTTGTACGAGTATAATACTAGCGGTAACAAAACACGAATTAATCGAATGAAATACGTTGATTATTGCGTCATCAGGACGAAAAGTGCGCGTTTTGAATTAGTACAACCAGTCAATCAGCCACCATAAGATTTTTTTCAATGTTAAGAGCCTGCCCAAGTGAATCTACCCTAGACAGATAATTCTCTACTTAGGCGACGTGCAGCATACGTGGACGTCACCTACTTACGGCTGGCTACTGTAGTGGATAAAGGGGAAAACCTGCCACGCTTACCCGCGGCTACACTCAGGGCGGCATGAGGCGCTGGTAAGCGCGCCTCCACCGCTCGATTCACCGGCAGCGGATTGGGTCTGGGTGGACCCTTTGAAGAAAGACCATTAGTTTTGAGTCGGCCTGACCATACAGACAGCATACGAGCCCGCAGCCAACGGTCACCCAACCAGTATTAGTGAAGATTAACGACCTGAAGCGCGACCCTTTGAGTAGGCTGTGGAAACACTGGCAACTATGAAAAACACTGAGCATGAACTGAGTTCAAGCCTAGACTATACTCATCTACAAATGTATAAAAATTAGTCGTCGTCAACACGAGTTTATCTTTATTTCTAGTGTTGATATCAACTTTGTAATTAAATGTTTAAATACTCGTATTTAGATGCATGCAATGAAATTGGTACCTTGACAGTCGTCAAGGTACCAATTTCATTACACTTATTTATTTATTTATTTATTTATACTAAATGCACATGCTGTGCAAAGGCGGACTTAATGCCATGGAGCATTCTGTTCAATTTATCTTTCAGCACGAATAGTCCTCGTCTGGTACACAAATATACTTTGAATATCAGCAACATTCCACCACAACAAAATATCATATGACATAATACTATAAAAATAACTAAAATACGCTAGTCTAGCTGTTTGCATATCAGTCTGTCAGTGCAGAGTTGAGTCTATTCACAAGTTAGAGTCTAGAGTAATACAAAACTTGGCGGTGTCCACAATATCCAAATCCAACTCCCGTGCATTCATCAAAAGGCTAGTTTTAATGTGTTGTTTATTATATAAATATTCATTATAAGTATGGTAACACTTATGACATTTTTTTGGCTGTTTTTCTGACATAAAAAAATAAATTTAAATTTGTTACGTACTTTGTGTGTGTGTGTGTGTGAGAGAGAGAGAGATTTATTTAATGGACTATAAGTACACTTCTACTGCACTGATTGAGTTGAAACTTGGTACGTATAGTAAATCATATATCACAATATCAATAGTCTGCAGAGTTCCTAACTCTTAGACATGGTTCTCGAAGACATTGCTGTTAGTACAGATGTGTTAGATACGGTTAGATGTATCGTGTTTAGCCTCGTTGAAAAGGGTTCGATATAAAATATATTAACTGTTAATGTCTAAGTGGTGATTCAGGTATTAGTTAATAAACATTTTTAATTGATCTATTTAATAATCAATGGTATATAATGGTAATAATCAATAATTTTCACAATACTAAAGAACCGATTTTTAGTGTTTGCAATACTGCTAGAA
Source organism: Hypercompe scribonia (assembly GCA_949316085.1). Classification (NCBI taxonomy): domain Eukaryota; kingdom Metazoa; phylum Arthropoda; class Insecta; order Lepidoptera; family Erebidae; genus Hypercompe; species Hypercompe scribonia. Next base: position 9,267,825 of record OX438969.1, on the reverse strand, counting down.
GTGCTAGAACCGATCTGTCATGAGGATTATTAAAGAACTTTCTAGCTCTTTCATCTTACTCTTAATTTTTTAGGTCAAATACGTTCAGGTATGCTTCTAATTTTATTTATAACTTACCTATGTATTTACATTAATTTATAAGAAGTATTAATTGCCTATCGTAAGTCGGTAATTAAACTAACAAAAACAACCAAATCCCAATCGCTTTTAATATTTAACATAATCCTTTATATCAAAGTAAATGTCGTCAATAATAGCACCCATTTCAATTTCAAAACGTCGTAAGTCGAGCGTATTACTAAGTGTAATACAGTCTAAAAAAAGTACACACAGCTTGTAGACAGCTACTAGCTGCATTTTTAACAGTACACATAGCTAGTAGCTGTCTAGAAGCTGTGTGTACTGTTAAAAATGTTTGATAGACATATTACTAATATACAGAATTGTCTAGTAATACATTGATAGACAAAAATGACATTAATGAAAGTTAAATTAATTTGAATGGGATATTTTGTATCTACAGCTAGCCTGTTAATAATCTGCATTTTTAAAAAGTTTCAGTTATCCTCAGTTTTCTTGCAACTGCAATGCACTTTTTTTTAAGTAAATATGGTTGTAAATTGAATTTAATCAAGAAAAATAACTGACATTTGACTTTTATTCAGGATTTTTGGGAATATTTAGCGTCAGGTACTTACATCTCTTTTGAGTATCCAACAGTAATCAGCCAACATGTTCGGACTCCACTTGCTTTGCCACCGTTTTTCCATATTGGATATATCCTGATGGAATTGCTCGCCGTGTTCATCGCTAACGGCTCCCAAATTTTGAGGAAAAAAAATCCAAATGAGAGTGTAAGAAATATATCTTGAGCGACATATTGCATCCCATATTCTTGTAAGCTGATAAGAGGTTGTTGACCAACTCTTCCTAGTTTACGGAGTATTTTTAGTTTTTTTTTTCATAGTTTTTTCATAGTTTCTTTGCCAAGAGTTCTGCCTGTCTTTTACTGAGATCCAAATCACGTACAAGGTCATTGAGATCATTTTGATTTACAAAATGAGGTGCCGTATTTGAAGTGCTGGGCTCAAAAGTCGGATCGGAATTAGAATTCTCAGATACATTTTCTTCACCAGTCACGTCATTCGTGTTTACTGGAGGCTGAGGAACAGGCAGATCATCACTGTGTGGGATAGGTCTTTGAGTAGATTGTAAATTCAGATAGTTCACGGTGTGTCTAGATTTGTGATTAATACCTTTGATAGAAGTTTGGCAGAAATAACAATCTGATACATGGTCTTTCTGTGCAGACCATATCATTGGAACTGAAAACGGCATATGACGAGATCCTTTAGCCCATGATGTTAATAAACTAACACACTATACACAACAAACACTAGGAGTCCAGGTTTTGTCCAATTTTCGCACCGGAAAGCCAAAATATTTAAAATAACAGTTTTTAACTAATGGTGTCAAATTACGACGTTGACTTTTAATAGTAAGTTGACTGCAAATGTAACAAAAGTTATCGGGATCGCTTACACACACTCTGGGCATCTTATTACGATGTACAGAAACGACAATCACAAAGAAACCGTTTCAATCTCAATAATTTAATATTAATTTATCGGCAACATACCCGACGTATGTTGCCGATAAAGCAAAATTCGCGTAATCAATTTAGTTTATGTTTAACGAAAACTGAGGGTGATTGAACAAAACTAAGTATGAGGTTTATATGCGGGTACGTAGTAGTGTTTAAAAAACTGACTTGATTTCGTTTAACAAAAATTCTGTTTAGCAGTGTTATTATGCTGCGACAAACTTAAGTTGATGTTGACTTTCTATTTACTGCGGTCCTCCCCGACGCGACGAGGGTACCTGGAAACAAATTTTACTAATTTAAACTATAAGGGCTAACAGGTATGCATTGTTTACTTTTTTGGAGGGGTTATATTGTGTCGGGAGTTTTTAAATTTTTATTTAATTTTTATGATTTGGTCAAGTCGTGACGGTATAACATATGCAAGCGGTTGTACTCTACTATGGAACTTTCGTGTGCCTAGATTTGATTGAGAAATTCGTTTATTAGATGTGCTCTGTCTACGGTTTTAACTGTAGAGAGTGCAACATAAGCTTGCTTTATTGTTGAATGTTGAGGAGCCTACGGCGAGAAGTAAGCTGTGAAGCACACGCGCGTACTGGACATGGGTACTTAACTCATGCTCCTACCGCTATGTTCATACACTTTGCGAATATTACATTATCGCTCTCTATTTTTATGTAAATTTTAGAGATGTAACACAGAATAAGTTATTGATTAATACTTTGTAAGTAAAACGATCTGTCTACGCCTACGAGATTAAAATGTTGAAAATTTTATTGATCCTAAATTTCAATTATTTTCAGTTTTTTCTTTTATATATGCCTAATAGTGCACCTTGATGCTAAAAATTAAGTTTCTAGGTTATCTGAAAGTGGGTTAGGCTTTTGGTCAATAAGTCGGTGAGTTAGTCATAAAAATAAACACAGTAATATATTAATGACTGTTTGAGCAATATTTAAGAAATTTTGAATTCTAGGCAAGCTAACAGGTTTTATTCAATATGCCAATTTACATCATATAGGTAGGTTAAATTGATTTCGAGTTGTGAAGGGATCAAAGGAGCCTTTTTCTTTGAACTTGGCTGGACACATTGCCGTGTGTCTAGATGTTAGAAACCTTTATACATATCGATGCAATGCCGTGATTAACACTCGGAGGATGATATTGAACAATTTAATTATAAACTGTAAACTATTCAAATTTTCGTAAAGTTAAATTTAAACAATTTTATAAAGCTAAAGTGTAGAAAATTAAAAGGCTCACAATATGACAGTAGATGCATTTTCTAGCATTTAACATCATTTATATGACTTTTGAAACTTGTATCAAATGGTTAATTATTAACCATCACATCATCATAATCAGCACGTAATGGGATAGTTAATGGTTCCAATTATGTTTCTTTAATTACATAAGATCTCATGGAATGTTAATTTGGCACTTGTGGCAAATTTTTTTTTTAATGTCCAGTATGATCATCATAGTCAACTGCCTTTACTTCCTCTGTTGGACATAGATGTCTCGCTAGAAGGGAGGTTTCCTACTAAAGCTGGGTAGCACGTGGCGAGTTGGTAAAGGGTTTGTGTGAGTTTTCTTTCTCGTCGAAGGTTGTTATCCTGCGCAGTTTTTTATATTGTTGTTATTGTATTTTGATGTCTCTTCCTCTATCATGAAGACACAAAAATAATAATAATAACATCTTCACGCATCTCACACACTGCCGTCTGATTCAAACCATACAGAGCCTGTACTATGGTAACCAGATTTCTGATAAACATTGACTAGACTTATTGATGAATTAGTTAACATTGGACGTATAAAAAAACCATTTGATATGTTATAAAAATTGTTTATTTACAAGAAATCTAATTAGAGTTTATTTTTTAAAAATTACATCGTCTAAATGACCACCGTTTCGACGTTTATACTTTTCTAAGCGAGCACCGAAATTTTCGGGTACTCATCGGCAAAGAGACGGCGATATCACCGACATCTCTTCACTATTTTTTTGTTTTAGTTGACGTACTGTATTTCGTTTATTGATGTAGACAAGATTCTTCAAATAACCCCATAAAAAGAGGACTGCTGGGGATAGATCTGGACTTCAGGGTGACCACGGAATGTCACCTCGTCTGGAAATCAGTTTTTCCGGAAAAATGTCTTTGACTACCGGCAGGGACTCATTGGATGTATGACAAGTGGCTTCATCTTGTTGAAACAATATGTTACGATTGTAGAGAGCAAATTTCAATAGCATCGGTCCCAAGAACTCTAGAATTAACAGTAACTGAACGGCCGCAAGAATCTTCGAAAAAGTAGGGTCCAATGGTTCCATGCAGCCAATACCGTTACCTTGAGAGAATGAAGTGGCCTCTTGTGTTTAGCTATGAGATTTCCACTGCTCCAATACCTGCAATTCTGTTTGTTTACATGGCCATTGAAGTAAAAATGGGCTTCGTCAGAAAATAAGATGTTGTCAAAATTACTGAATCATTCTACTGTTGTTTCGGCATACGAATTGCGCAAATTTAAATCATTAGGTTATACTTTCTGCACTATCTGGATCTTATATGGATGTAATTTTAAATGTAATTTCAAAATACGGCGTAATGATGTGAGGGATAACCCTAATTCAGCCGAACGTTTGCGCGTCGATAAATCTGGACTACGTCGAACAGAAGCGGCAACTTACTGCACGTTCTCTTCGGTCCGAGAAGTCCGTGGGCCTCTTGTTTGTTTCACATTTAACGTAGATGCCGTCTTTTCGAAATTCTTCAGCCATTTTTTTTAATCAAAGGAGCACTCGGACACTGATTTAAGTCGTGTAAATTGTATTCAGTGCGAAATAAGCGTCTCACAGTAATAAGCGAACTATTGCTTAAATAAAATTGTTTCACACGCTGTGATCCTGTGAAGCGATTCATTGCGACAAAGTTTTTGAGAAACAAGCAAGAGGTCAGACGCCTCCCGGCGCCCGCGCGGCATTTTGTTTGCGCGGGCTGTTAGATTCAAATATTAATGAGTAGCCCACCCTGTATTTTACTTTTGACACAAAGGAATCAAAATCTATAAGGTACCCGTCGATCATGAAATTTGAAACAATGTCATGCACGTTCATACATGTAGCACAAGTAAATGAAAAAATCCGAAAACGAATTGTAGTTACAAACTTATTTACAGTTGTAAAGTAACCGCGAACTATGTCGATGTTTGGGGACAACAATATTCAAATGGCAAAATTAAGTTCGTCCCTACCTAATTAAAAATTCTTACGGAACCCTCGGTGCCGAGTCCGACTCACCCTTGGCTGGTGTTTTTAAATTTTTAAAAAAATGTTTGAAATTTATGAAATATACAGAATATTACAAAACCAAGGACTGGAATGGACTATCCGTTACAATTCCCTTCTTACATTACAAGTCCCTTCTAATGGACGTTGATGACGTCAGCAGCGATGAGTATGGTGTGTTGTTTGCTCTCGGTTCGATTCGGAATTACAGTTTTACCCGGAACCAAATATCAGGCCCGTAGTGACGAGTTGTGATAATCATCGTAGTTAAACCTGATATACCTACTTAAGCATTAATAACACCATTTAAATTATGTGACAAGTCACAAATCATGTTGTTCTATAATAACGCATAAAGTAATGCAAAGTAACGCACTCTAATGTAATGTATTGGAAGTAAGTTATTTATTAAAACGACAACACCTTGGAAAATGAGTATATGTATAAGGACAGGAGAAAAGACAAGCCGACATTATGACAATCATAGTTAACGGGTCGTGCCTCGATAGAAATCAAAATCGAGTTCTTTTAAACAGGAGGAACAGGCCTATAGACATGAAGAACATATATGCATAGACCTCCGTATATCTGTGAAGCTACAACATGTAGCTATTTCAATATCTATTATTCTATATTTGAGCTTGTCCAAAACTAAAGCAGTTCCTTAGGTAAGTGTTCTTGAACAGAAGCATCGAGTTAGTACTAGAGAGGCCTATAGACATTTATTTGTTTTGTTAAAAGTTATATTTGCCATGAATCAGCGAACAATGTACATTCTAGAACGTTTGTTTAGAATCATATTTACACGTACCCGGTGGAGTACGTGACGATATGAAACGCAAACACCTACCCGCTACTTTCGTTTAGCTATATGCTCACAGTTCAGCTCTTAAACGGCCGCGGCTGTTGGCGATGAGTACCTCGGCCGGGGCTGGGGAGGGAGGGGGTCTGCTGAAACAATATGGCGGCTTATCAGACGCCATCGCGCGTCACGTGCCTCGCCCTCCCCGCACGGCGCGCCTTGCCCCTCGCATCACCGCTTTATTAGCTTTTCACGGAAAATATTCGACGAAAAAACAACTGATAAGATCGCGATGAGGTCGACCGGCGCCCATCAATAATCCGTCGATGTATCGAGCGGCTATCAGATCCGTAGCAGGGATTACGCGACGCATACCTACCTACTGCGCCGCGCACCACAATGCCACACTGTCACACTAGCACTCACTGGCGACACGTCCCACTTTACACACTCCACCGACATATGCACATCACATCGTTCATCCTAAACTTGGTATGGTGCATCTACCGCTAAGGTTTCTCTGCGACCCTGAAGGGCGCGTGTGCGCGGTGTTGCGCCAGCGCTGTGTAGACTGTAATGAGTCGTCGGGCAGATACGCGCTCTCGTAATCAAATCTGTAGGCCTTCTATCTGATAATTAGCTGGTATCGGGGATGGTATCGCGGTATCTCAGCCACTGCAGATAGCCGGCTGCGCCCTGCCCCGCAGCTCCAGGGCGCGGGGCGCGCGGCTTGGGTCGGGATTGTGGCGGTAACGTTCCCTACAAATATTTGCTTACGCTCTATGGTGTTGTTTGCTCACGTTATCACGTCACTCGCGAACACACCCAACGCTCATCGGCGTGCTCCCTTGCGACGCACTGCTTGGATTGCATCAGTACGGTACATATACATTTACGATGCATCGCGTCTTAAGATATTTATCCGAATCGGTAGAGACGAAAGGGATTCTGTTGCTGTCGCGTTCGCGGCTGGCAGTTCTGGATGCGCAGGAGGGCACGTAGTTGCTAAATGCACACGTGTGATGCGTAGTGTACCACTACATCAGCTGTTCTACTAGATACTGTATCTATGTTAGATATGATTATCAAAACCCCCAGATAACCGGTCTCACATTAACGCCTAGTTAAGATAAACAAGATAACAATTTGCATATCTGAAGAAACCCGCGATACTGAGTGTTGTATCTACGGGGTCGATGCACTCACGCACACACGTGCAGGCGCTCCTTGTGACCCTACTTACACGGACTCGATATAAAGGATTAGCGACATGGAAAATGAGTTGTAAACGCCCGGACATGGAGAGGGCCGGAGCAACCTTTAGCCACTGTATATAGACTGAACACACTGCTTGTTGTAACTAAGGGCGCGGTGGTGTAACACTCGCTGTCCTACATACGAGTACATCGATGATTGTGTAACATAAAGTAATCCGCTTGCCCCTCTCCACTCCGTAATAGATCGCAATGTTGCTCCATTTCGGTGTCACACTCGTTAGATATCTGTTTTGTAACGTTTAGGTACATAACACACATTCTACAGAGACGTGTTATCACTACAACATTACGAATTACGAACAAGTGGTGTCTTCTGCGAACTGATTGACCTGAAGGTTTGTACAATATTCTTTCAGAATATCAGTTGAACACCTAAATTCACATTTATTTTATTAGTTAGCAGAAATATTGTAGTACAATGGACCCCGGTAATTCGACAAACGTTTTGCAGGGTAGTGTCGAACTATCGAATTTGTCGGATTATAGACTACTGCCTAAGACCCCCTATAGCCCGGCTTTTTCTACAAAAGAGAACCTTATAATCCGACAAATTACAGACAAATGATAAAATTCTATATGTTGTCTTCTGGGTTTGTGAAGACATTACTAGGTATATATACGTAATGCACAATGAATAAATGCTAAGCTGCCCTGCTATCACACGTAGTTATTCAAACTAAGCAGTCGGAATTGAAACAATACCTACGCGTCGAGCACAAGTTGTAAACTGTTCATGTCATGCACAATCTACATTAGCGAAAATTGTTTGATTGATGTCGGATTACGGGGGGGTCCGGATTAGACAGGGGCCGGATTACCGAGGGTCCACTGTATTACAATATTATACACGAAAGAGTTTGTGTCCACTCGCCAATTCGAATCAAATTAACGCACAATATGAAAAATGACAGCGTAGTTGATGTGCTGTGAGTTACGTATTTGTAGGTATGTCATGGGTATCAGGTAAAAATCTCGTTATCGACAACCACATGTTGAAGCTTCTGACCGTCTCAATTATAAGTATCTACGAGTTATAGAAAAAATACGACCTCCAGGAACTTTTTTGTAAGTCAAACAAAAAGAGTGAAATACATTTTCATATTTTTTGAAGTTGAACGTAGATTGCTAACTGTTGCAAGCCAAAAACCTACTACACTTGTTCGCATTACTATTTTAGTAGTCAGACAAGTACCTAGGTAAATACAGTAAATCAAGATGACTACAAACTCAAGATGTTTACTTGAAAATACCTTTTTTGACGGGGTTTGACGGGACAAACAAGTTTCTTAGTCTTACGAGCTTATTGCGTGAGGGTTAGCCACCTCCAAGATCAGCGTTTCACGAAGATCCTCTTTAGAGTGACAGGTTGATGCGCCCATTGCTCGCATGTCACACGTACACTAATAGATTGACAAGATAAAGTTTCCGTCGAGATTATTGGATACGGAGTTTATTTTCAAAAATAGTAGAATGTCATATTGTTCAACGAAAGTTGCTTTTACGATATTTCAGTTTGTGGATGGTATAAAAAGGACGCAGCACAATCCTTTTATTTACCTCACAATCTGAAAAATAAATATATATTTCATACTGTGAGGTAAATGTTGCCTATATGTAATATATAGGCTAGGATAGGCTAGGCAAGTATTTTAGGAGGGATCTGGATGTCGTAATAACAGCTGTTCCCGGATCCCTCCTATGTCAGGCGCAGAGTGGCACACCGTGTGGTTTTAGTCGGTCCGATTCCGACACACCACCCCGCCGTAAACCCCGGTGGGGTGACGGCCCGAGGGGGTTTCCACACGTTAAAAAAAAAATAAAAGGCTAGGCTAGTATTCGGATACGCAAACGAGTGACTATAAAATATCAAAGAATTTTGAGTGTGTCTAGTGAGTGTTTAAGTTATTTAAGTGTATTTAAATTTCCATCTTTTCTCAGAATTCGTGCTTGATCACATTGAATATGAGGTTCGAAATATAGAATACACTTGGTCTAGTGGTTAGGGACCCTCTCTGCTAAATCGAAGATCGTGGTTCGATCCTCATATAGAATAAAAATGTATGTTATGATCCTGATAATTTCTTGTAATTGTGTATTTAGGAATATATAAGTGTGTTTATCAGCAGTCTATCTGTTACATAGCACGAGTGTGAATGTTGTGATTTTACTATTGTTATTATTCCTCTTTATAAAAACATTAATTACATTTTTAAATACATGAAAAAGGCAAACAAAAATACGTCTTTGGAAATTATTATTATTATTTCATCATTGTAAAGATCGTAAACAAGGATTACAACAAACGGCTACGGACACTTGTTCGGGATCGGTGTTAAGTAATGCCGAGCTCTCTCTACAACGTCGAGTGTACAGCGGCGGCTGAATCGGCACACACATGCGTACAGTTCACAACACCTTCACATAGTTGTTCGTTATCTAGGTGCCGTCAAGTGCGCTGTAGATAAGACAAGCGTGGTGTTTGTGCGAGCGTAGTATGACACCTCTCAGCGAGGAGATTCACTACGTTTTTGACCCAAATCACACTTAAATATATTTGAAGTATAGCAGAGCGAAGTTCAGTAGGAAGGACACATACTGAACATAAATAGGTTCGATCCCGGCCTATTGCCATCAGTTTATTGGTCATTTTATTGATTCACAGAGATAGTGGCTGTCCCTGTGGATCATAAGCCCTTTAGACATCCCGAGAGAGATAGTTTTCTGGTCTCAGATGAATATCAGGGTCTCGGTTCTCTGATTCGAGTGAAAGTTATCACAGAAATAAATGAACTTTGATTGAGCGTATTATTGCTCTACAGAAATACATTTTGTACAAAAAATACTGTAAATGACACAGAATTTGTATATACTTATAAATCGTTCCATACTAGCGTACTATTTTTTATTTATACACGCTAAAAAATAAAAAAATAAACTTTTCCTTGAAAATTTTTGCAAACTGACTGCACGATTGACTCATTGGTTGAAGCGGTCGCCTCGCCGCTTTCTACTGCACCGAAGTGCTGTGGGTCCGGCCCCCACGTGCGACAACACTTTGTGTGTTAGAACACAAAGAACATCCAGACTTGGAACAACTATCCGCAAATAGCTGTTCTAAGTCTGGATGTTATTTGTGTCCGATTGTTGTATGTTTGTAAAGGATTTATTCCCAGTACGGAAGAGGTCTTTATTAAAAAAAAAAAACTTAAAATATCATTACACAATTTATGATGTAAAAACTTGTTGCGAGTTTCAAGTAGCCGTACTTAGTTTGAAACTTTTTATAATTTAAAGGAACACACAACTAAATCTCGCAACAAGCTCTTATGTCATATAAATTGTATGGTGAAATTACAAATTATGATAATTTGATAATGCGATTTTAAAATAAGAAAACAATTGTGTTCTTAATTTTAGTACGTTTAAGTAAAAACTTGTTTTTTAATTTATTTACATCGTCATCATCAAACCGTGATTACCACTTAAGACTAGAGTACTCGTCAAGAAATAAACGTCCAAATTCGATGCAATTTTTTCATTTTAATACGGACTTCCTAAGGCCACCTTCAACCCCATTATGAGACCCTGGATACCATTAGAAATAAATTATACGTCAAGACGAATCATACGAGACCACATTCGATGAGGTTCTGTTGTTTTATAACAGATTAGTACAGGGTTATGTCATCATAATATTGCATTGTCACGCTACATACGAGTACATACGCGCAAGACACATTTCAGCTCAATTGGTTGAAGACGTCTGTTTCAAAGTTAACCCATTACTTTCCACTGTCATATTTTTAGAACACCAGATTACCAACTTTTCCTAAAAATGGCTTTAATTTTTTAAGCCTTTTTTGTAAACAGCAAACATTTTTAACTATTTTTCCGTTAAAAAAAATATTTTGGTAAAAAAATACAGTGACATTATTTAGATATATAACTTTAAAGTTTATATATTCCGTAGCCGTTAAGAGTGCATTGTTGTTTGTTTTATATAACTAATTGTAGCTATATAAATAAAAGTTATTATATATTTCAAATTACCTAAAATATTGGTCAACCTTTACTAAACGTAAAATAGCTAATAAAGTCGTGATTATATATTTTTTTCTTAACATACTATCCCAATGTCATACATATAGGACAGGCTGATTCAGACCCTAGAATAAATAAATTTTTGTTTTTAACTTCACATTATTTTTTCTTACTGTATTAGCAAATAAATTTTGTCTAAATTTTTCTATGGTTGGGAAGTAATGTGTTAAATAAAAGCTTGTAAAATAACAAAACTGACCGAATTATCAACCACCTTATACACAGCTGCACAATTATACATAAGTAGGTATAATGACGATAGTCAGAGTCTGAGGCGGAAGAACGCCGCCGTACGAGCCTACGACAGATATCCATGCGACGCCAACAGGATCAGGTTACGACGCTTAGAAAGAGCGGTCAAGTCGCGCATCGGTCAAATGCGCCAAGACAGGTGGGATAGGACACTACAAGACCTCGAACCTACCCACCTTGCCTTCTGGCAGCTGTCCCGCTCGCTTAAGAGAGACACCGTCACCGTTATGCCTCCTCTAAGCAGACCTAACCTTCCACCGGCATTCGACGATATCGAAAAGGCAGAGTGCCTGGCCGAGAGTCTAGAGAATCAGTGCACGCCCAGCGTAATACACTGCGACTCGGACCAAATAGCCGAAGTTGATTCGGAAGTAGAGCGCCTAATAACCTCACTTCCTACATCAACATCAACGCCGACGGGAACGACGACAGATGAACATGACCTAGACACGGTCACCCCCGAAGAAGTTGAAACGATCGTCAAGGGCCTACACGCTCGCAAGGCGCCCGGTTCGGATGGTATTACAAACAGGGTGTTAAAACTCTTTCCGGAGAGGCTACTGGTCCTGCTGACGTTCATTTTCAACGCAGCACTCAAAAACAACATCTTTCCACAACAATGGAAAGAAGCCGTTGTTATTGGGATACCCAAACCTGGCAAACCGAAGTCCGAACCGACCAGTTATAGACCGATCAGTCTGCTTAACGGATTAGGCAAGCTATACGAGCGTCTAATCTACAGTAGGCTGAAAGCGTATGCCGATGCTAATCTTCTCGTCCCCCACGAGCAATTCGGTTTCCGTACCGAACACTCGTGCGTCCACCAAGTCCACCGCATCGTTGAATACACCAGCGATCGGCTTCAACGCAACCTGTTTACAGGAATCCTCTTTTTCGACGTAGCGAAAGCTTTCGACAAAGTGTGGCACAACGGCTTACTATTTAAGCTGGCCACCATGGGAGTGCCACACGGACTCGTGCTCATCATACGAGACTACTTGTCGAATCGAAGCTTCCGCTACCGAGTAGAAGGGTCAATGTCCTCCACTCACCCCATTCGAGCCGGTGTCCCACAAGGGTCCGTGCTCTCCCCCCTACTCTTCACGCTGTATACTAGCGACATTCCGAAGCATCGGTATGTGCAGACAGCTCTATTCGCAGACGATACGGCTATCTACTGCTCAGGAATGAACCCCTCGACAGTAGCCAAGAAACTCCAGACCGCAGCCAACGCACTGGGCGTTTGGTTCCGGAAATGGAGGATTGAGGTCAACCCCGAGAAAAGCCAGGCGGTGCTGTTTCACAGAAGACAGCTAAGCTTGTATCCTTTGGAGAAGACCCCTCAGATTAGGATGTTCGGCAAGTCTATCCCTTGGACTAGGCAGGCCAAATACCTAGGCATAACCCTTGACGACCGTCTATCCTTCGGCCCCCACATCAAGGCAGTCCGCAACCGGGCTGCCTTCGTGCTAGGACGTTTACACAGTTTAATTAACGCGCGTTCGAAATTAAACTTAAAAAACAAAGTCCGATTATACACTGCATGCATACGTCCTATAATGACGTACGGTAGTGTAGTATTCGCACATGTAAGGCCACACAGGATCCATAGGCTTCAAACACTACAGAATAGGTTCATGCGCACAGCTACGGGAGCACCGTGGTATGTACGCAACGTCGATCTTCACATCGACCTCAGATTGCCGACCATCAAGCAATTCATTAAACAGTGCTCCCTTAGCTACTTTGACTCTGCTCCGACTCACCCCAACCCTCTAGTGGTTGCGGCTGTAAATTACACACCGAGCAAAATATCAAAAATACGTCGACCCAAACACGCGTTAGGGGAGCTAGACGACGACATTACACGCGCTCAACGCAGAGCGAACACATTAATTACGAACCGTCCGCGTTTTCGTCCCCGCCGGCGGGGGCGGAACACGCGCCGCGTAAACCGTCAACAAAACATGGGAGTAGGCCGCCCCAGTGTTTCAGCAACACCCCAAGCCGAGGTTCGTACCCCGCAGGGGGTGCCCTTGGGCAATGTTGTTTAATAAAGGCCGGTTGAGAGCCCTCTGCGCTCACCGTAACTAAACCGGGTAAAGTTGTAGAGGCCGTCTGAGGCCAACAGCTAAAAATCAACTCAAAAAAAAAAAAAAAAAAAAAAAAAGATAATCAGAGTCGAATTATTACAGCAACGCAATGCTAAGCTGATAGTGCTACCTAGTAATTTTCCTATTACTGCGACTATTCCTGATCTGTTATCATTACCACTGCTTACCATGGAGCTAGTGGCTATTACTGCTAGAACAACGAATATTTTGAAGGCCAAGAGTGTATAAGCATTTGTGTGATGTAGATATGTCATTGTTTGAACATTTGCCAAATCACTTTTTGTAGGAGAGGTTCGCTTGTAGTAAGTGAGCTAGATAAACTTAACACGATTTTCGTAATTAAGGACCGTTGTATCGACACGTGCGCTAATGAATCACTATTTACACCGAAGCCTATATTGGACGCGTGTGTCATCTGTGACGTCAGCACAGTACCTACCCACCGGCACACGCTGTTTGCTCTCAGTGCCAGGATGTCATAGACTTCCATTAGGCGAGTATTTAGTTATCTCACTAGATATGTATATACCTATAGGCGATCTATTTTTAGGTGTAATCGTTGAAGTTAGTACCTGTGAGATATGTATTTAGATAAGTTTGTTTAAGTAGGTTTTTAATTTTTATTGTGGTAATTCATGTCGTCGATTGATCGTCTAACGTCCTCTGTGTATCTATGCAACCTTTTCACTTTTACAGTCAAGTTGCCAAAGTACATCTGTAATATAACCAACCTTTGGCTTCGGTGTTGCCTGCATAACAGTAATTATCATTTTTCATACCCCTACATACTAATGTGTGTCAATGATTTCATGACTGTTGGTTGACAGGTTGAAGTGTAACAAACTAACAGATTAATTATAATAATAATTTATACTTTTATAATGTTAGTTCAGTAGGAATCGTCCTCAAATAAAGTTCTAAGTATAAATTATTTTCTAAATATTTCTGAGTGAATTATGATGCTCACGAAAGTTAAAAAACTGCCAACCAGGAATTTAATTCGCTTTCTCCATTGAATATTTAGTTATTAATTTTTCTTAATGTAGCTAAAAATGCTTCAATTATTTGTTTGTAATATATTTATTTATTTATTTATTTATACTTCCTGCAATTAATTTACATTGCACAAGGTGGACTTAATGTCGCGGCCATATTCTTCCAGTCGACAGTGACGTAATGATGTGTGTAGCACGTATAACATTTGAGCTAGTGAGGAGGATTATTTAATTTACATTATTATATATATATATATATATATTATATTTATATTTGTATATATACAAAGAAATATACATACATACACACTCGTACAATGATGAAGAGACAAATAATTATTCTGATGACTCAGTTAACGAGTTCCCGTAAAGCTTGCGTACTCTAACCTTAAAAGGTAATGGGTTGATAGACTTTCTTATATCTAGGTGCAGGGCGTTCCAGAGGTTTACAGCTTGGAACTGTCCAAGCTGTAAACGAAGAAGGACGAATGGACAGTACAGGAATTATGTGATGAACAGAGAAGGACGAGATTATCGGAGGAACGAAAGTTTCTGTCATAGTTAGAGCGGAGAAATTGTATGTGAGTTGTAAGGTAAGTGGGTGGGTTAGGAGAGTGGAGAAGGGAGTGTAACAAAGTCAACGCCCGCAAGCTGCGGTGCTGTCTTATAGGTAACCATAACAGTTGACTCCAAAAAGTCGATACACGATCATACTTATGTAAATTGAATATGAACCGAATGATAATGTTGAGAAGTCGGTCTAATTTATTGAGCAGATCTCCATTCAGGTCGAGGTAACAAACATCACCATAGTCGATGACTAGCAAAATCAATAGTATAGTCTTAGTTTTTACGGTGAGAAAATTTTGTAGTCTATAGAGGCCATGTAAAATATTAGTGACCTTTTGACTGACACTGGTTACCTAAACTTGTAAACTTACCTAAACTCAGAGTTGTGTCGGACAGACTGCTGACGTTCACGGAGATAGGATGACAACCGTTCCAGTACATCACCAGAAATCATGAAGTAGGCAAGTATTGTGAGGAGGGTCTCGTGGTTCACAGCATTGAAAGCGTTTGAGAATTCAATTGAAGCTAGAACAGTTATTTTGCCTTCCTCCATTGCCACCTCAATATCAAGTTGCCTTGAACACAGCTGTCCTTGTACTACGTCCAAGTCGGAATGCTGACTGATATTTATCGAGTAAGTTGTTCCGATAAATGAAGTAAAACAGTTGCTTATGTACACGGGCTTCCAGTACTTCACAGAGGAAAGGGAAATCGGATATTGGATGAAAATGGGAAGGGAGGGAGGTATTAGGTACTTTAGGCAATGGATGTACATACATAAACCTTGACATTGAAATTTAGGGAAAAGTTGATTATGTGGATGATGGCGGGTAAGAGCTGATCCAGAATAGTGGTTACCATAAAACGGCTAATGTTTTCATTACCAGTAGCTTCAAGGTAATTGAAGTAGGGAAATAACGATTGATGTCATATAAAGCAATGCTCGTTGGAAGATCCACGTGGTGCTTGCTACCGATGCCAAGAGTCCTCAGAAACTTCCAGATATCGGTAGAAGAAGATGTAGCAATGTCATCGAGAATATAACTACGTTCAGCAATATATATCATTTGATTGCACTTGTTTCTAGCACTTTTGGAGGCAAGGCAGGTATCGCCCGACCACCAAAAAGACTCCCTTGGGAGCCAGGCGTGCCGTCTCTTGAAAGTTTGCCCTCCGAGCTGTGGCCAGTGTGTCATCGGCGTAAAAAATTACACCCAGCCCGGGGGAAAGACGACCTCAAAGGGCTCAGTCGTATCCCATATTCCACAGGAGTGGTCCGAGGACAGACCCCTGCGGAATACTGCACGACATGAGCCGCCACCTAAGAACACTATCACGGTCCTCACACACGAAAGTACACTCCTCTAAATAGTCTGGCACAAGCTACCTCAGGTACTTTGGCACCTCACGGTAGTGGAGTGCTTCGTCCGTTCATCTGACAGATCGGGACCCACCTCGCAGAGGTGCCGAACGATGCGGGCAGAGAGTATCCTCTCAAACAACTTACCCGCCTCATCCAGCAGAACGATGGGCCTATAGGCCGCTACCGAATCGGCAGGCCATCCCGGCTTCCTTAATAGGACCAACTTCACGCTTTTCCAGCACTCAGGGAAGCGTCCGGACGCCAAGACCTCCCTGAGGCGGTCCAACAGGTGGTCGAGGGCTCGCGTCAGTACTCCGGCAGGTATCCTATTTGACCCGAGGCGGTGTTCTTACAACAGATTCGTAGTTCAACCGCTCCTATCTCTGATTCCTCGACGAGCGCAACAATATCCTCGTTCTCCCCTTAGTCTTCGACCAAGAAGGCTATCGACGGGGGTGTGTATTCCGCCCGTTACACAAATCTATAATCTAACCTAACGTTATTTCTTGTTTATGTATAATATGTATTTATACAACTGTGAGTATAAAATATTAAGTGAAAATAACATATTGTAAAATTATTATTGCCAATATAATTGTCACATCGGTGAGGTTCTCTTATTGGTTATTATTAGTCTCCGCTTAGTTTTACTTTATTGTGATAAGCTGGGTGTCTTAAATACGTTTGTTTAGGAAGATTAAGCCCTATATATATTATCAGTTTGCTATGCAATACATTTATTAGTATACATATGTGTTATTAGTACCCCAATAAACTAGTGAGTCAGCATTATGTTCTAGGCACGTAAGTATCGATATATTTAACTAGTTTTCCGAATTATTGCAAGTATTTTCAACGCTCTCAATCGAATAAGAGTACTCTAAGAGACAACCCAGTTTAAGCAAGTGATTAAATGTGTAAACTTTGACCTCGTAACGCGCGAAAATTGCTAAAAAGCTATTTAAAAAAATAAAAGTAATCACAACCTGTAAAATATTATCAAAATTATTAATAATGGGTACTTTCATTGGCATTTATTGGTCTTCACCTTCAATGTTACTTCGGCAAGTGAAGATTTCGGAGAACAAATACACCAGTTACATACTATTAGAATATCGTCTCAATTACTCTTAATTACTTTTTAATTTAAATTATCTATGGATAATTCGCCTAATCTCTCAGTAGTTAGCATTCGATTCTGACTAGGTTTGCAACTAAACATTGAATTGTTTAATATTAAAATAGGTTTTTAAAATTAATTCAGCCCCATCTCTTAACAATCTGGTTTTATACCTACTGTCAAAACAGATTCAAATAATTTAAAAACTCTTTTGGTTTGAAATCGTACAAGGACAGAGTGCGGTCCTTTCAGTATACCTAGATATATACCTGTGACAGAATCAGCGTGCACGAATACTCATGTTAACAAATCTCAATCTAGCATTTTTAGCGAACGCAGGTAATATACCCAAGGTGATTTCAGCATGAACGGGACGGCTCGATCGGGGCAGACTACCTACTCACAGAAGACCAACCTAGTGGTGAGTGCGAGACCGGAGGCCCACTGATGAAATCTTACTCTGCACTCATGACTTTTATGCCTTCTACGTCCCCAAGCGCGGGTGAAATTAGCATCTAACTAGGCCGCCATACTGAGGGTCACCATACTGCACTGTCTGCATTCGCCATTAGAATAGCGACCACAACTCTTGGATTCTATTCATGTTTTCCATCAGGCAGAGAAAAGTAATTTTGGTATGCTCTCAAAAAATATATAAAAAAAATAGTAAAAGTTCATGTATACCTAAATATTATGTGACTTCTGAATTGTTTGAGACGTGCATAATAAGCACCCATCTAAATAAACTGTGATTGTTTGAGCCTCTGCAAGCACTAAGCGCAAATCATCATCATCATTATCAGCCGGAAGACGTCCAATGCTGAACATAGGCCTCCCCCCTAGAACGCCACGCCGTACGACTGGACGCCAACTGTATCCATCGATTCCCCGCGACTGGGATTATGTCAAATGCTAGCTCAAAATACGCAGAAACTATCCGGACCATCTGAGTCGACCCTAATGGCTTCGGCGAATGTTTAACTTTGCTTACTACCTATCTTATTTAACTTTGTAATGTGAATCCGTTAAAATTTACTGTAATTAGAAATGATGCCCTAACCAACATCTATTTCAAAATAAATGAGATGTTATCATCTATCATGAAATAACACAGAGACAATGTATTGTGATAC
The DNA here is from genome assembly GCA_949316085.1 of Hypercompe scribonia. Lineage (NCBI taxonomy): Eukaryota > Metazoa > Arthropoda > Insecta > Lepidoptera > Erebidae > Hypercompe > Hypercompe scribonia. The sequence goes on along the minus strand of OX438969.1, from coordinate 9,249,203 downwards.
ACTGTGCTACTACTGATTAAGAAAATACTTGAATTAACCATTTTTTATTTATCTATATAAAGATTTTTTTGAAAAGAGATTGAGTAAGGTGACAAATAGGACTCAGGGGTGCAGGTGGATAGGACGTGAAAGTGTTGCAGTTCGAAGGCACGTTATTGTCAGTAATTAGACCGATGATCGATGTCTCAAGTAAGCCACAGATAAGATAACGGGCCACGCATTAACTTTATCGATTTTTTATTGTTAAGATATTATCGTAAATATAATAATGATTGTTTAAAGCGCACCTTCGTGGTGTACCTACATTTTATTGTGATATAAATTGGGGGATAAGTGAGGATTATATACCTAAATGATGATGTATTTGAGAATTTAACACAAGGGCACTCCGGGCGCCGATATATTACCGCTCCAATACTGGGTAGCTGTACGAATATATCACGGGCGAATTTTCTTTTTATTTGGCGTGAAATAAAGAGCAGAATTGTAAACAAACAGAAGAATAAATTCATCCTTGGAAAGCGTTTAACGTATACGTAGTACATTGCTTGCTACTAAAACTTAACTTTAATCATGTTTCGTCAAGATTAATATAATAACCATTGCATATCTGATTCTACTTCAGGATACATTTTTAAACAACACAATTGTGGCTTATACAAACGGAGAATGCATGAAATATGAATGAGTTAGTAGTTAGTTATCCGTTTATCGTTCATTATCGTAGTGATTGTAGCGATAGTTGAGATGTACGAACCAGCTCCTCATCAGCGGCCGCTGTATCTACAGTTCAGTGGCGGCCATGTCCACGCAAGTATGTAGGTACGAGGGTGCACGCGAGCTCGGTACGAGTGTGTGAGGTGTGCTGAAACATGAAAATTTCCCCGCACCTCGTCGCCGTGTCGACGGTCGACGCCCGGCCAATCGCGAGCGGTGTCGGTCACGCACACTTGCGCACACGCACACACACGGCCGGGCGCCTGTCCGCGCCCACTGAAAGCTCACCTTACCTGGGCCGTCACAGAGCACCTCGGGCGAGTGCCGCGCGTCGCCGACCAGACACGCCGCGAACTAGTGTAGTGTGTATCTGCGAGACTCAACAATACTTGTGACATACTGTGATGTTGGAACAGCCTCTCTGACGACTTATATTGTATACTCTAGGAGTTGCCGCTCACCTCTCATCATAGGACATTTCAGCGGTAAGTGCATCTCTTGTACCTGAATACGGCCACGACTGTGAAAAAAGCCTCTTGGTATCGTAGTTACATTAAGCAGTATCATATGTGCATGTGGTAATGATATGCGGGATTCCCGAGCAAATAGCCAAGCCAATATCTAATCTGCACCTGATAGCACTGACAGACCAAAATAAACTTATAACTTATTAAGCCTCATCATATTAAATGAGAAATATTTTGATCGGCATTTACCCACCATAGGACACGAGGGCAGTGAAAATAATGCTTTGTTTTTCATCAAAAACTACTTCAATAATAGGGTCATACATATCATACAGGCTTACAGGCTACATGTCATACATATCTTCTCGTGTTAAATGATTTCACTCATGAACCGCGCAAGTGAAGAACTATGGATAACTCTCAAAATAATTTTCTTTTTCGTTTAAGCAACGGGTTTTTAAAATTTTAGTTTTCAGCGTTCTGCGTAGTTGCGGTGTGAAGAATAAGGACAGTACACAAACAATATCTAATTTAGTGATAGCTCAATGATTGAAAATTGTACGAAACCGCTTTTATTAAATCATAAGCGAATTTTTATTGAATTGAGCACCGCCGGACTGCAGCAGACTATAGTTGAATAGTCCTAGAACCGTTTATTTCTGCTTATGTAAAGGTTTGGCAAAATGTTGTGGTCTAGCAACAATAATAACAGGTGCCTTATTAGTTTATTATTGAAAAAACAGTAATTAAAGAAGCACTTAATGGTTTTGGAAACTCAAATGTTTTGTACGTATCGATACTGTCCAACGGTTACGCAACTTTTTACAGATTGTCCTGCATGAGTATATACTCGTTATATAAACATTTTTGCACAAATATGTATAGTAAATAAAATGGTAAAAAGGAAAAACTAGTTTATTCTTAAAATATTATGATTGCGAATCTTTGTATTGGGACGTATTTTTGTAAAACAATATTTAAAAAACCTTAGCATGCCGTCGGCAGCGATAACCACTGTCTCGCTCAATGATTCATATTGCATGATTTGTTAAATGTTTTAAACATCATCAAAATATGGATATTTTTTGTATTATATTTAAACTTTCTTTCTTTTTTATACAGGCAGGTATGAAACATACTTTTGATATACTCGTATAGAACGAGTTAAAAACTAAATGAAATAAGTTGCAAAAAAAATATTTGTTGGATTTCATATAAACCGTACAGGCATGTTTTTTTTCTATATTAAGAGCCTGCCAAAATAACTCTACTCTGCCTGATGGAAAGTATAAATAGAATCCAAGAGTTGTGGTCACCATACTCATTGCAAATGCAGACAATGCAGAATGGTGACCCACACTATGGCAGCCTATTCAGGTACTTTTTCACGGCCCGTTTGGGGATGTAAAAGGCATGACAGCCATCGTGGCAGTGTAAGGTTCACGCAGTTACCACGATAACTGTCACCCATACATCAATGGGCCTCCGGTCTAGCACTTGCCAACGAAACACGACATCACGGATGCTGTCGCTTTAGGTTGGCCTTCTGAGGGAGGGTAGTACTGCCCCGGTCGAGCCGGCCCGCTCGTGCTGAAATCACCGTGGCTCTACTACCTAAAGAACGTCTGGGTCTGACTCTCTTAATGTTGTTACTGAATACTGTTAAATATTATTACTATTTCCTTTCGATTCGTTGCCTCTTCATCTTACTAAGAGTGTCGTTGTTGCAGTTGGTAGCTATGTAATCCGTTGATTGTTCGATATTTTTTGCATGACGTAGGTAAGAATAGCGCATGCTCCATCGTCTAAAAATAGCTGGTAATCTATGTGTGATTTAATGAAAACAGTGACTTGAAATGACTATTTTTTTTTGTTTTGATAAAATCAAAAATGTCATTATTCTAAAAACATATGAAAAGTGCGAACAAAATATTTTCTTTACGTTATATTTTACTAACTAAACACTCAAGTGTTACGTCGGTCACAAACAAAATAAGAAGTCTAAGACATATTTATAATCATTATAATTTGATATTACTTAACCTTATAATTATTTATATTGAGAGTTAACAAAAAATTTTGCAAGTAACGTTTTCTTCTCGTAAAATTTTGATTACCTAAAATATAAATGTCTGTTGTGTTGTTTATGTTTATACATAATGATATTTCGTAAATGTATAAGTGCACTTAACTGAAAATTCTGTTTTAAGGAGACGGAAAAATAGTTTATAATGAAGATTAACTTATAATTATAAAGATTTTATCTAGAAGGATCCCGTAACAACTAAACAAGTAGCGTCATTTTAAAAGGCAGCATTTCGAAGTTAGATACATCGATTAGCAATTAATCGACTTCGATCGATAATTATCTTTGAAAATAGTATTTGAATATTAACTTCAAATTCTGTAATACATACATAAATAGACTGATAAGAATAGGGAAGCACTTTGCGCGTAGTGTTCAGGTTGTTTCGGAAACAACGTTTTAACGTATATAACCACTGTACCCTTTTTTTGGACACTTTTTGCCACGCGCAACCTATCTATGAACAAATTATCATTTATCATGTTCCCGGACCGATACGATCTTTAAACTTTTAAGACGAGTGTACTCTTTCATTAAATATGCTGGCGACTCCTGAATGGCTTTCATGAGTGGCGGGACTCAATCACAGCCAGAGTAACGTTAAACAAAAATAAAAAGTAAAATTTTGTACATACAGTAGTCATCCAACTGAGTAATTATTATCTAAGAACATGCCGGTCCTGCTTATCCTAAAGGCTACGGGCTACGGCTGCTATGGAACGCTACGGTTTGTAGCTACCGTACTACGCCACATGCTTTGACCTTAATGGACTCGTGAAATGTTGTTATTGTTCGTTTTCTTGGAAGATTCTTACTAAAAGAACGTTCTATATTTCCATGCAGAGCTTCATGGGACTTACAGAACGATCCTAGGCAATAGAATGCACAATAAGGTTCAGTCCGATAAAAACTCCCGTCTCAAGATAAATAAATATTTTTTGTTATTTTTATTACCATTAGTTTCATCTCTAAATCTGTTCATAAACCTTTTGTTGTCCTCTACAACCACACAATAAGCCCTATAGATTAGAGGCGAGGCAGTTGTAATAGCAAGTATTCGTCCAATCGCTCGCGGTGAATCACGTTGCTGTCTGATGTAAAACCTATATTATCGACATAATATCTAGAGATAGAATCGTCTGTTAATAACAGATTAAGCCGATAGGCAAATTCATTTATGCTCAATATTTTCCCTAAAAATAACGACGTTAATTAGAATTTTGGCAGTTTCAGAAGATAGTAGGGTTTGGAACATAGAGTTGAAGGTTTTACGAAGAAAAAGTGTTTTTTCTGGTATAAAAAGTGGACAAAATTTCGGTTTTTGTCGATGAATGCAACACTGAAAATATCACAAATACTGACTACTCAAAATATTGAGGCGTATACCTTTTCGTGTACCGTTTTTTAGCTTTACGAGTATTTGACACTTTCCACTTATTAATGAAGTACACATTTTTTGAATATATTTTATTTGGCGTATCAAAATAAAACACTTATGACTGAGCTAGAAGGGTGGAGGTGGCAAGCAGACCTTACAGTAAGTACAACATCGTAATATGGATCTTTTAAAGACAATAAAAAGGTCATAAAGACTATTTCGATTGAGCGAGTTGTTTGCTTAATGTCATATTTTAAAGAGCTGTTTTCTTTTGAAATCAATTATTACCATAAAATACACTAAGTTAATCTGTTGGATTGAAAAAACTGAAAATATAATTTGTAAATCAAGATTTTGAAATTTATCTAAAGGAAGAGTAACACAACATTTAATATTATTTCATCGATCAAAGAGAAATGTTAGTAGCTATGTAAATAGCGTGAAAAGCTTCGAAATAAGCAAATGCAATAAAATAGTTATGAATTTTTGTCCTTAATTACTTCTAATTATACTTTCTATTGACGGGCAGCCTTTTGCCTGTACTTCAGAGCGCACAGCGTAGCGCGTCATTTGCCGTCGGAACAGCTTACACTGAAATAACCTACAAATAAACATTATATCTATGAGTTTTACTCTATATCTAGATTATCGGTCACTTTAATGTCCCACGCTGGGACCTTTCATGACAGATACTTCTAGATAACCAATTTATCTTCGTATATCTGTATCTATTAAAATAGCAACATGTAACGAAAATTGATTATAAATAAAAGTATAACACGGAAGCATATCGTAGCTGAAATATTCAATGTTTATTTGTCCCTATGTAAAAATGTGTTGATTGTCAAAATTCTGCAAGCAATGTGTGCTATAGAGCCAGAAAATATATGTAACGACCACACGAAACTACAGAATTTCAGTATCTATATATTTGGACCGGATTATATAATCGATAATTCGCCATTACCAAATGTTTTTACTAGTGTACGAATAAAAAATCGGATAGTGTAAAGTACAAACAGAAGTTCATTTTGAAAGTGAACTGCGTTTGTTTGTGCTTTATTATGAATTACACTTAGTATTTAATTTAAAAACACACTCACTTTTTTTTTATTTATAACCTACCAAAGTGACTCTATTCTGCCTGATGGAAAAAATGAATAGAATCCAAGAGCGGTGGTCATTGCTTATATGTGCAACCTCTGTGCGCCTACCCTACAAGATTTTAAAACACCTACGATTTGGGTGGTACAGAATGCCCTGGGTATTAAATTCGCCGATGTTCCATAAATGCATAAAGTTAGTAAATACCTAAGTAAAAAAGTATTCTGTTCAGTCAAGTACATCTCAACTATCTCCGATAGAACTTTTGTTCTAGTGTTGATAGTTAAGGTTATACTGGGGAGTCATTGAAAATAACCAAAATTCGATCACCATAGACATAACATTTAACAAACTTACAGTTTTTAAATAAATAGATATACATTCATGTTACTTCAAAAAAAACCTTGCAAGATTTGAGCAACAGTGTCCTGTGGTACCATAATTATACAAAGTCTGGGACTTTATTCACAGCTCTGTATATAGTCTAGATCCAACCTGTGTACTTAGTTTGGGTCTAGACAGCACTTTGCTTGTTGCTTATGTTGTGGTATTTAGGACATGGATACATATACTTCTGCAAATTCAAATGCACATTTGTGCGTAAAAATATTTACACTTAGGGGGAATAGGTGCTTTCAGAATTTCATTTAGCAATTTAAAGGTAATGCGAAGGTAAAGGCTAACAATGGTGAAGCCTGGGGTGGAACGAATAAAATTTTCAAACGTTTCAAATATACACAACTTAGGTGCACCGGGTGCCCGACCTCCCGCGGGGAGGGTACATGCGAGTGGTTGTTACACCACTGCGACAAAGAGTTTTATTAACAGCGCGGACTAGTTTATCACTCCGAGCGGCGGTTATCACGTCGATCGCGCGAGTAAATACCGATTCTCCTGTCGCCTCAATACGAACCTTAGTCCCTTCGCACTCAGTACAGTTTAGAGTCGGTGTCGGCGCTGCGCTGGGGCCGGGCGACAGACGATCAACAAACTGAACTCGCGCCAGCGCCGGCACAACGTGTCATGTTTGCTTACCGCACGAAGGTGGGCCTCGGCGTTGTGCTCTTGTGCCGTGTCATCCGTCACCATATAATTTTAATATCCTTATCATAAAACGTTTCAAACTAGAATACTACTCGCTGTAATACCGTTTTACGATTCGACACATTCATTCTGTCGGTATTGGCTTAACATTAATATTTAATATGAAAAAGTTACATCTACCGAGTAAGTAATTACTGTAATTTTACGACTTCGATAATAATTAGATGTAAAATATCCCTTAGTTGTATAATATTCTTTTTTATAAATGAATAACACGCAAAATGATTTCATTCAATTTCACTATTAAAAACTAATTTTACAAACATATATTAAATTAATAAATATAGTAGTATACTTAGTTGAATTATTGCGAGGATCTTTGAAATGTTTTAATTTAAACCTATTGCTATATGTGCACCTAACTCGAGTTCTACGCGCTGTACCTACGTATATGGGCGCCGGCGCCGCGACTTAAGCTCGTTCCCTATTTGTCGCACGTTTCCGGGCCAGCGCTCTTCCGCTCCTAAAGCGAAGCCTTTTGTTTGTTTAGGTGTCCGCGTAAAAAACCCACTAAAATTACTTGTAACCTACAAATTTCTCATACACCTTTCTTTATTTTAGGTAGGCGCATCCACTCCGCACAGTGCGTGTTCTAAATAAAGACAGAGCATGGAGAACGTAGGGCAGATAGAGCAGAACAATGTGGATAATACAGCCGAGGCGTTACAACTCGTCAAGCACGAAGACAGGTTGGAGCAGGAGCAAGCCGCCGAGAGGAACGCAGGGGCCGAGGGCGGTGAGCAGCACCAAGCCAACACCGTGATGGCACGTGACGGGTCCCCGGCGCCGCACTCACAGTCCGTGATAACGTCACGTCGCACCGTGCGGACCATCACCGCCGCAGGTCATATTACTACAGAAGAGGGTGATCCTGGCGCCGATGAGGGCGTGAAGGACGAGCCCCCAGAACCTGTGCCACTCGAGCAAGACGCGCAGCAACTCCACCAGTACGCGCCTAAAATTGAAGATGAGCACCGGGAAGCACAGCAACACTATGACGAGGAGCGCCTTCGTCTCGCGGAGGCGGAGACCGCGCGGTATCTTGCTTTCAAACAAGAGCCCTATCGTACTTTAGCATCGCCCGCGCCTGTCGATAAACGCATGCAACCACAATACACGCGTAACCCACAGCGTCCTGTCTATAGCCGAAGCTTAGCGTTGCGTTACGGTGCACCGCACCACGTTATCGTAGCGCAGGAGGGTGAAGGCGAAGAGGCAACACATGATGCATACTTGGCTCAAAAAGAAAAAGAACAACTGCAGTACGTGGGTGGTGAAGGTGCTACCGATACACGCCAATATACCACCGTGCTCGGTGAGCAAGTACCCCAGTCTACGTCACTTGAGATGATTCAGACCACGTCTCTAAACAACCAACAAGCGGTTGGTGTTGCATATCAGCAGGTTAAATATGAAACGCGTGGCGAGGGGGAGCCACGTCCAAGCACGTATGCGAGCCTACAGCCCGTAACCTCCGTGCACGGCGGCTACACCTATGCCGGTCAGAGTCCTCAGTATGGTGGAGCACATGCGTACAGCGCTTACGCCGGAAGCAGTAAGGAGTTATTGACACTGTACGGCAGTGCTGCGGGGACTGGAACTGCTACGGGGAACACAGGCGGTGGTGCTCGCGGTGACGAGTCACCCCCTAGTCAATTGTTGTACCGTTCAGATCCAACACTGTCTTCGTCGTCACTGACGACAAGAGGCGCCCATGTAGTGTATGGTTCCGTAATACCGCAGTCGCAAGCTGTGTACGAGGCACCGCCGAGTCCTAACTCACAACAGGTTGGTCTGTGCACTCAAATTTTTATTATTCGACAGTTGTACACATACCTATAATTAATAGTTATTTTGGTGACTTGTAGGTAACTTTGTACACGCACGGCAACACTGTTCAGTACAAAGTCGGAGGTGAACATTACCTAGGGCAAGGAGGCGGGGTTGAATACGTGCCAGTGTCAGGGTACGAAGGGGGCCTACTAGTAGAGGGCTATCCTGCACCTGCGCAGGCATGGCCTCCGCATAATTTATTGCCTATAGATGATGGATTTGATCCAAGTATGTATGCTCGGTTTTGCAAATACTTTTGTTTGCATCGAGCATCGAGCTTATTATTACATTTACTTTATACAACAGGTATGGCGGGCATGGGTGAAGTAAAAGAGTGTGTGAATTGTGCGGCAGCAACTACTCCATTGTGGCGGCGCGACGGTACCGGACATTACCTGTGTAACGCTTGCGGCCTGTATACACGTATCAACGGCGTCAACCGACCGCCGCTAAAGGGGCAAAAAGCAAAACCACAACAGGCTCTGGTAAATCTCACTTCCGATCTAATCGATTAAAGTTATTTATTAATCCTAGAACCAAATACTGACTAACATCTATCTGTTATGTACAGCCAACCAACGGAAATCGTCGCGTCGGTGTTACTTGCGCTAACTGTCGCACTTCCAACACGACGCTGTGGAGACGAAATAACAACGGCGAGCCCGTTTGTAATGCATGCGGCCTCTACTACAAACTGCACAATGTACGTATACAATAGGCACTTGTCGCGGACGCTACCGGTTACGACTACCCGTTGCCTAGGAGCAGGATTTGCCTCGCACTACAGTGCCGTCGATAGAGGTGGTATCGCGCGATTATGCATCGATTACGCTAGGTATGCTGATTAGACACGCGGCAGGTATCTAATCGCCGCTGCAGTCACAGTTATCAGGGAACTCCTCGGCAAATATTGGGACTGTATAAAAAATCAAAACACAGGGTCTCATCTAATCTCGTGAGATAAAACGCGGGGCTACCGACTGATAGAGAATTATCATCGTGCGACCACGAATATTCATAATGAGATAAATAATCTTTTATCAATTATCTCTTCGTGTGTAGATACGCTTGTTTAAAGGATGATAGGACCGCGTGGCGGGAGATTACGAGGAGTTTCCCCGTCTGTGAAGTCACTCAGTCTCAGGGCAAGCGTGCGAGTGTATGTACTGACCGTTTCAACGTATGTGTCTGTGCAGGTGAACCGACCGCTCAGCATGAAGAAGGACGGCATCCAGACACGCAAGCGCAAACCGAAGAGCATGGGCGGCGGCCACAGTGTACCGCGCCCCGGCGCCGCGCCGCTCTCAGGTACGTATCGGCTGTGGTACTCATGATCTCGACCGGCGCAGTGAGTCAGTCTGTAACGTGTGTGGTGTTGGCAGTGGAGGCACATTCGCACAAGGTGCTGCCTCCGCTGTACGCGGCGGTGGAGGCGGGCACGGGGGGCGCCACCCCGCTGCTGCTGCTTCCCGCGAGGCATCAAGCCGATATGTGAGTACCCCGCAACTAACGATTGTGCCTTTCGGACCCTCGCACTTAATATCAGGCCGGGGGAGGTACATAGAAGTCATTAAGTTGCGCCAACTTTGCACGTTCCGCTATCAGCTTGGTAATATTCAGCAGTTTGGCCTCTTTCGTATGTTTCTCAATTCTGTTTCTACAGTACTGCATATCGGCTTATTGCGCACTGCCACTAATTTGCACGACTACTGTTGTATGCACTCGTGTAACAATCTCGACTCTTCTTTCTATCTCTCTTTCTGTCGTACACGGATACTAACCGTTGTTCTTTCCCATAAACATTCATAAAAGATGCTAAAGACTGCTTCAAGGTGCTCACGGAGGCTGTACCTCCGCACTTTGCTCGGTCACCGGTAAACACTTGTAGTGACACTAAGCTAACATTTACTAAGTATTATTTTTGTCGTGAGGTTCTGTTATATTTGCATGAGCTTTATGTTATCTCAAGGTTTGTCGCGATGTGTCTCTGCGACAGTCGAGCTATATTCGAACTGTGCGTCGACTACTGTGTTTAGGTCCTGCTACACGCAGGTTTAGTAATGGCCCGTAACGTTGCAGGGTACCAGCGCTAGAGCGCAGCGGCGGCGGCGTGATGTCGGGCGCGGGGGCGCACTACCGTCCACCGTAACTGCGACTGGCGTGTCGGCTGTTCCTTATCTGTAAATAAAACTTAGTTATAATAAGATTACGGCACATTCCACGAGATCCGCTAGTTATGTCGTAATTATGTCATTTACGTGCGCAACTACAGTAAAAGTAATTATGTATTTCCGTTTGTATACCTATGCTACTCCTCTTGAGTCTTTTCAGTGGTATTTTTATGCTTATTATTTTATTTTGTATTTTGATAAATTTCTGATATATATGTATAATTAAAAAAATATTCATTTTCATTTTATGTATTTAGTATCTTGAATATTATACTCTTTTCCTTTTGCCTTCCAAAAGGTGTGCATTTGTAATTAAGATTAATTTTTGTAACGGAAAATCATGTTTATCCATATTTTTTAATTGGAGCAATATCTGTGTACTTAAAATCTTCACATGATGAACTGAAATTTTTGAATATAAAAATTATTACCTTGATAACTTATATGTTACCTTGATAACTTGTATGAAATTGTAACTTCGGTGGAGGGTATCACCGTTACACTCGCGTCGGGCCAACAAACAAACTTCAAATGATAGCTATAAATTAGGGGGTCTGACTGTGCACTTAACCGGATGCTGATATATTCTCAGCGACATCCGTGGAAGTAAAAACTTAATTATGATAGCGAAAGGTTTGTTTGTGATCTTGTTATCTTTAGCATCGCAGCCTCCTCACTGCTTGCCTGCCTGCCTGACAAGGCAACAATTCCCTCCCTTTATAATATAAAGACGTTGCACCTGGCGGGCTCGTGGGACTGCGGCAGAGTGTGTACGTACCTACGTAGTAATTAGACAAACTAGAGTGTCAGTGAAGCATTTGATAGCGTCTGTTAGCGTTATTTTGTGTCACAAAGTGTAAGTTAAGCTTAGCGAAACAAATCGACGAATTTACGTAATATATACGTGTATATTTAAGAATTTTTATATGGAGGTGCCTGTGTGTGTGTACGCGTGAGTGTGTTAGCAGTTTGTTCAACAAATTAAGTCTACATATTTATATTTTGATAATATTGTTTAAACTGTTATGTTGTAAGAAATTACCAAATTAGCGACAAAATAAAATGTTTGTTGCAGACGTTGTACGCTTTCATTTGATACCTATCTTTTTTATTATTGCAGCCGTAGGCATATTATCAGTTTATGATTTAAATCGATAAACTTCGCTACGAAACACAAGGAAACTGTAGGTATACTCGTACCTTATAGATTATAATAAGTATAACACCAAAACATAAAGTAGCTCTTTTTAATTTCATTACTCTAGTGACTTATAGCTACAAAATAATATATTACACAGTTACGATTTAAAATTATGTGCTCAAGAACATTGCTAAATATACAAAGATATTTAAAATAACGTGCACCAATTGTGCTCAAGTTTTAACACGATAAAATGACATGCCGGTACATAGATTGTTTTATTAAATCTATTTGCCGCGTCCGTCAGTCCTTACCCGTCCGTAGCTCATCAATGTTATAACAATGTGCAGGGTATAGTTAGTTGTGTATAAAAAGGAAAGATCAATGCAAGTAAACAAATTTATGCATTCGAATATTCCTGCAAACCAACGCCGCATCAAGCTTCCGAGGTCGTGAAATACTCGTTTCCTGTCTAACTAATATTTAGAATTAAACGTAATATGTTGCTCTAGGTACATTCCTGCTGTGCACCGGTGTGGGTGGTGGCTCTGACCGCCCAGAAATGCTTCTGGTGCCCTCAGAGGATTTTTATTTCATTTTTTTATATAGAAACCTACCAAAGTGACTCTATTATACCTCATAGAAAGCATGAATAGAATCCAAGAAAGGTGGTCGCCATACTCACTGCGAGTGAAGACAGTGCAGTTTGGCGTCCCACGCTATGGCGGCCTAGTGAGATGCTTTTTTGCGCCCCGCTTAAAGGACCCGAGATCGTAGAGGGAGAGAAACACGTGCGCTGGTAATGAGTTCCAGGCTTTAACTGATTTGTTCAGGAAGAAAAAGCCGAACCGTTTAGTTCTGGAGCGTATGTCTACCATTCTGAAACGGTGACTTCCAAGGCCAGCACGAGTTGTCCTGTAGAGGAATGGATAGGATGGGGTCAGTTGGAAGAGTTCGTCAGAATACTCTCAATGATAGGCGATAGCGGAATGTCATAGAGGCGACATCTCTTGGCAACTGCAGAGACTCAAGGGATTCAGTGACTTTGGGGTTATTGATAATTTGGACTGCCCGCCGCTGTAAACGATCCAAAGCGTCCAGCAAATACTACGCGGATCCATCGCAAAGATGAGAACAGTACTCCACGCAGGAGCGTACCTGGGTCTTCTAAAGAAGACACAGATGCTCAGGCGTGAAGAAGTCTCACTCTGTTCAGTGTACCCAGCTTCCGCGGATACTGGCACTTAGAGCCATACGCGGTTATCGCACGCCAGCTCCGGCGACATAATGCGGTAACCGTCGTCGAGCTACGATGGCTTGTTGGTCGTCGCGCCTGGAGGCTCCACGTGCTGGCTTGGCCGCTGTGGACGCTCTCCAGCCGGCCGGACCCCTTCCTTCCGACTGACGCAGGTGCTTTCCGGGCACGGTTGCTTCAGGATGTATCTGCACTTGGTCGTCAGGAGGGAATTGAGCCCCGCCTGTCACCACTGCGACTGCAGTGAATACGCGGCTCAGCACACGCCAGCGGTTTGCTCCGCCTGGGCGGCGCAGCGTGGGGTCCTCACTGCAGTTATTGGAGAAGATTTCTCGGCCATCATACGCCCCATGGCCCGTAGCGACAGTTGGATTACCGCGGTCACAACCTTCTGCAAAGACATAATTTTACGAAAGGAGACGGTGAAGAAGGCCCGGGAGAATAATCTCCGTTCGGATCCAATTCGCCATCGACGAACCAGGCGGCGGCATGAAAAAAAAAAGATCAAATCTCATCAACATACAAACATAAAATTATAGAGAGGAGAGGTAGGCAGAGGCATTGTAAAAGCAAACTTTTCGCCAGTGTTTTGGTGGCGAGCCTGTTGCTGCTAATCGGAATGTTTTCTTTGGCAGAGCCACATCCGTCGATCAGCAGATACATCATTTGCAGGTGAAGTTGGCTTGGGACCCTAAGTTCTCGGTGGGAACCCTATGCAGACAGTTCAGGCAATAGATACGTATTATAAAACCAAAACAAAAACCTGTGTTCCTACCACTGCATGGATAGCGTAGTGGTTTAACCCGGCGCTAAGCCACTCTCTACTGCGCCGAGTGTTGTGGGTTCAAACCTCACACGGGACTATGTGATCCACAAATTGTTGTTCTGAGTCTGGGTGTTCTATGTGTCCGTTTCTTGTATGTATGTGAAGTCCCCCGCGACACGGGAGATCCTAATGCAGACGTTGTCTTTAAAAAAGAAACAATGTGGTGTTTAAACCTTCTTGAAGTACTCGTATAGTACCTACGTGGGCTCTAGATATGTAGCAATCTCTTCTCGTAAGATCATATTGTCTTTCAGAAAGAAACGTTCGTGACATGTCTAAGAAAAGTGGCCAAGTGGTTATTGTTATCAGTTTGTCAATCGATCATAGCTCGATCGCGCGGCTGAATCATCCACGTCACGATAACACCGTAAGAAGCCACTAGATAAACATTCCATTTATAATTCACAGTATTGTTGCCCTAAATACGTCTACACACAAGGAAAATAGCGTTTCTTTTTCTTTGCTATGAAATATTTATTACGGCAGTTAATATTTCTAGTATCTAATATATATCGTTCAGTAATACAAAATTCATTCAAAATAACTATAACATAATCCTTTAGCTGGGGAAATGTTGAGACTAATTAGTGATTAAAGTACGAATCTATAGGAAAACGTAGTACAGAATGTAAATTTTCTTAAACTTTTAGAAACTCTAAATTATCACGACAATATGTGTATGGTACAACGCGCTATATTCTTAGGAAGAAATCATAAATCATAATTAGGCCATTGTAATTATCCGTATTAGTTCAAAGTTTATCTTCAGCTGCGTGTCAGAAGTAAGTTATCTAGCTCGGGGATCTAGGATTCGGTGTAGAACACGTACAGCTAAAAGAATGCATCAATAAATGTCTAAGATAAAGTGTCAACCAAACTAATATTGTATTCATTCATTTTCACCGGTAACAAACGGTGTTATGTTAGATCATCATCATCATCATCTCAGCCAAAAGACGACCACTGCTGGACAAAGGCCTCTCCCTAAGTTCTCCACAATAGCCAGTCCCGTGCAGCCCGCGTCCAGCACGCTGCGTTTCCCAGTACGTGGTCGCCTCTCCAGAACTTTATGGCCCCATCGGCCATCGTTTCTGCGTGTAATGTGTCCCACCCACTGCCACTTAAGTTTAACAATTTTACTGGTAATATCGGTGACCTTGGTTCGTCTGCGGCTCTCCTCATTCTTGATTCGATCACGCAAAGAAACTCCGAGCATTGCTCTCTCCATTGCTCTTTGGGTGTCTTTGAGCCTTGTTATCAAGCCCAGGTGAGCGACCACGTTTATGTGCCGTAAGTCATCACGGGCCAATACGCACTGGTCCATGTTAGATACAAGGCATATTTAAGCTACTGGTTCATTCTGTAAAATACGGTGTTGTGAACAGCCTTGGCACTTTTACAGAAATCGTATACACAATGACCAATATCTTGATAAGTTTTTCACAAAAATATGACACTCTTGTTGATAACTAACATTTCACTAAAGAATCATTGAAGCTAGATGTCGTCCACATTTTGTCGACGAAACTCAGTCATTCTGCTTTTTAAAATGGTGTTCCAATATAACAATTACTCCGTCAGTATAGAATGTTTACCTTGTGAGACGTCTCAGTTTTTTAAAAATATTGCTTTCGGATAGAATATATATATATACTACTCAAAACAACTTAGGGCCCACCTGCATTTTTGGTAATAAAAATTAATTAATTAAAAATGCGTACAACTTATGTTATTTTTTACTTAAAAAAATGAATTACATGTTCTATAAGAACTAAATGTGTCCAAGTTATTACGGTTACCACAAAAAAAATGTGCAAATCACAATTTTCATTAATTCACTCACATTCACTAAACTTTAAACCATCATTTTCCCGACACGCACTTCAATTTAATGTGATGATAAGGTGCCGGATGTTGATTAATTCTAGTGTTTAGTAACGTGTAGGACCTCCTCTGCTCCTTACACATTCCCTGAGCCGGTTAGGGACGCTCTCTATCAGGTGAGCTACGTTTTCATCAGGAATCTGTTCTCAACAATGTTTTAATGCATTCACCAATTCCTGTCGACTGTGGATAGCGGTATAAGTTTCTTTAAGGCTTCGTTTGAGTTGATCCCATAAATGTTCAATCGGGTTTAGGTCGGGACTCATTGCAGGCCAAGGCAAAACATTAATATTCGCGTCCGAAAGAGCACTTTGAGTCAGACGGGCAGTGTGAGGACGTGCATTATCTTGCATCAAGATGAAATTCTGACCAACTCGCTGTGAATATGGGATGACATGAGGTTGGATGACCTGTTGGACGTAGCTGGCGGCGTTTACGTTGCCCTCATCCAAGAATACCAGCTCAGTTTTACCCAGTAGACTGATTCCACCCCACACCATAATACTGGGTCCACCAAAACGGTCAGTTTCTCGAATACAAGGATCCTCAAAACGTTCCCCTGGTTTTCTCCAGACACGTACCCGTCTGTCATCACTGAAAAATTTAACTTTAGACTCATCTGTAAAGAGCACTGTTCTCCAATTGTCCATGGTCCATTCGAGATGTTCACGTGCAAACCTTAAACGTGCTGCACGATGTGCCCTGGTTAATTTTATTCGCACAGCGCGCATTCTGGATCTTTGTTGGTCTTCATGAAGTCTGTTCCGTATGGTTTGATCGCTTACACGGGTACCAGTAGCATCACGTAAGCGATTTTGTAAGGTACGCGCTGTCACAGTGCGCTCTCGACGTGCAGTAAGTCGAACGTACCGATCTTCCTGGGAAGTGGTGGCCCGATTTCTACCACCACCTCGTCTCCTGGCAACACTACCTGTCTTCTGATAACGTTCCCAAACATTTCGGATCGCATGCCTAGACACACCGAGGCGTGAAGCTACCGATCTCTGTGAATTGCCCTCTTGAAGCAAAACTACAGCTCTGGAAGCTGTTTCCGGGTCCATATGACGTCGAAATCCGGGCATTGTTATTTTAAACAAAGCAATAACACCGAAGCAAATGATAAACAACGATACAATATCAACTTGTGTTTGTTATGAGATGCAGAACACAAGTTATATACTAAGTACCAGAAACGCCGCATCGAAGTACTTACTAACATATTAAATTGTCATAGAAAATAAAATGATTCAGAAATAAAAATATATATAGGTATAGAAATTATTCCAAAAGCATCTTTTTGTTGCTCTGTTTGTCACCAAGAAGGCCACCCCTAAGTGAACAATGCTCTTCCCAGATCACTGTTACCCACCTTCCCTTGGCTGAAAGATAACCTCCATAAAAGTTTAAAAAAATATGTAAAATAAAGCCAAAAAGAACATGTGCATAAAGTTTATTATTAATACTTATACAAAATTGTTGTTTACTTCAGAAATTAGATTTTTTACTGGCAGCTTAACAATGTATATTTTTCCTGTTACGGTACTTTTGCAGTTTTTATACCCAGCAGCGCCATCTAGTAAACGTTTCACTAAACTTTAATTAGTTTATTTTTATCAACTAGATGGCGTTGCTCTATTGATGATGTGCTCATCTAAAGTTAATTTTCAAAAATTCTCGATTACTGTTATCAACTCACTGATTTTAAACACTTTTCTGTATTTAGACATGACATTGAATACTCACTTGTTATGTAACTTCTAATATATTGATAGTACCGAACAGAACATCGTTCATGGCGCTAATGTGTTAAACTTACAGTAAATACACATAGAGGGCGCTCACTGTCCTTCTTGTTTCGAATATTTAGCAATAGATGGCCATTCTTACGAATTGTATGCTGTTTTATATACAACAGTATAAAATAATTTCGTTTCAGATAAAAATGTCTCATATAACAATATATTACAGAATAATTAACATGCAGAATTTTTGCTTGACAGAAATAAAAATGAATTCGTTGCAGTTAAAGTTCATGTTATGTTTTAATTATCATTTCATACAAATAAATAAGTAAAAAGTGTTTTGTAAACATACAAAAGAAGAAATATAAGTCAACAAGTTACCGCCTAGAAGGCTAAAACAATTGACACTCGCTTTACGTCATGTGTCTCTTTGAATCAAGATGTCAATAATCCTGTTTTGGTCACATTAGCTAGGGCTGACGTGCTAGTAAGCTCCTCGGTGTTTGAAGTGTCTCTATGGGTATAATAACAAGTAGACAAAGTGAACACTTACCACCGGGTGGTACTTATACTACGCGTCTACCTAAATAAATTACATTTACATGAATATGACTAAACCACCCCCATTTCTGTTGTGACGGAATAGCAGCCCCCATCCCTATTAATCCCGTAGGTTGTAGAGACTAAGGGAGCAAACTATACAGGAGAAAGAACTCAAAGGAGAAGGAAAACTCGATACAAAATCTTATACCAACCCTGGCTAGTATTGTACAGTAGGCCGCAACTTCATTTTTAAGGAGACATCTATGTCCAGCGGTGGACTTAGTATGTCCAGCTGTGGCTGTTGATATAACGATTAATGTGGTGTAACTCTGTAAGACCTCGTTCAGTTTGTTTAGTAAGCAACATTACAAGTATCTTGAGTATTTATTCCACAGTCAATTACCACAGGTATCAATGACCATGTTGAATGCGTCGTAAAGAGATTGGGTTTTATTTAAAACAGAATTAATCACCTTTTTTTTAACGCGGAGAACGCATTTTGCACCTTACCCTCCCTAAGGAGATGAAGAGTGTATGTGGAACTCTCGGAGAACCAAAACCGCTAAATCCCAATCAGCTCCAGGCACGGTGTTGCGGGAAGCCAGCCATTGTGACGAAGGGATCGGGGAACTGTCAACACTGTTCCCAAAAACTCCGGGTCCAGAGTTGTCGTCAATGGTTGGGACACATGCTTTATGTTTGCTCAGTACCATTTTATATGGATACACTCGTGGTTCCCTATCTAGAATTTCTCCACATGGTTTACATTTTATTAAAAAGAGTAAAGTATAGGGTAAGCTATATTTACCTACCGTTTTAAACATTTGTGGGTCTGTATTGTTTCTTTATCAACCTAAACTTATCATAAGTAAATATCCCAAAAACAAAATTGCCTACGATCCTCGATTTACGGTATTAAAATTATTAATCTACTATTAACATGTGCCCACTGATGTTCAGTACACGTAAACGCGTTATTTCTAGACTTCCAGTATCATGGGTGTCACAGGACTCGGACTCGAATTCGAGTTGCAGGTATGCAACCATGGTCTGTTACTACTACCTCCTACATTACAAATTATACAAGGCAGCCTCGACCTCACATTACATTTCCTACTAGATTTTATTCTCTTAAATCTAATGTTAATAACTTTTCTAAGCAAAGGTATATGTGGGTGAGTACCTGCCTCAATAGTAACACATTCGTTACTATTGAGGGTTGTTGTAAGTAAAAATGAGTCATCGTTCATATTTCTAAGGGAACGAAAGTGATTTTATTTCTCACTCTCTGAGTTGCCCGTTGAACGTGGAATGTTTTTTATTGACCAGTTGAATATGGAAAAAAAATTGCACTATCTCCCCACGTTTACACCATTAAGCTTGACGCTCATTCTGTAAATGGAACTAAGATACTTCCAAAATGTGCCTGGGCCTTCGGAAATATATCTAGGTGTGTATGCACATGTGTTTCTCGTTTTAGTTTTGAGTGTCATATATGCCACCTAAAATGATTTGGATTATTAAAATCTCATAAACTTTTTGTAAAATTTCTTGCTTTGAACAATTAGATATTGACAGGTTACATACCTGTGTCCATCCATGTCCATGTGCTCTAAGCTCCACCGCTAATCTAATCTAACACCAATAGCGCGTATAATTACTCAGATACACTCGACAGATGAATGTGCACAGTTATGCAATAATACCACTATTATATCTTTAGCTAAATCGATTATGATAATGTTGAATTACGACCATAAGTTTTTGCTGAGCAGGGCACTTAAAATTTATATCGTATATATATAATACTTTTGAATATGATTTAGGTTAGGGATTTATCCGTATCTAAGCAGTTTAATTCAATTTTATGCTATACTCATTACCTTACATTGAATTAAGGTTATCGGGCACCGGATGGCTTCATAACAGCAGTGCCCGAACTCTTCCTATTCCAGGCGCACAGTGACACACCGTGTGATTTTAGTTGGTCCGATTCCTACACACCACCCCGTTGCAAACCCTGGTGGGGTGAGATCCCGTGGGGTGTCCACGAGTTAAAAAAAAGGTCACCATGAACTACTTTAGAATGTAAACGAGATAACCAAACTAACTTCTACCAAAGTTGTAGACTCTATTTGTTAAGGGTAAACGAGTGAGCTACTAGCTAGTTACTCAGGAGTCACAATCACGTTGCCGACCTTCACGGTAAGAGTGAGGTTTTTTCGTGAAAATTTGGAGATAGTATCGGTCCGAAAAAACTGTGGGCGACAATTTGTATCACAAATGTGTGGAGTGAAAAGTTTCTTGAGATATGTATAGTGGTTGAGTGCCGGCTATGCTTGCCAATAGTATGGATGGAGGGAGTGCAAAACAGTTGTAACTGTTCCAGTTGCCCAGTATCCTTGGACGGCAGAAGTTACAGACCAGATCACTGCTTGTTGGCACTTTTACCAAAAAACTACTCGTAGAAAATAAATTCTGTTTTATTTATTTCCAGCGGAAGAAGACTACTATATTATTATAAAACCATTCTCTAACAGTATGGCTTAGAAAAACTTAAATAAAGACGTTTAATCCTCCTGGCTCTACCGCTCTGCTCGAAAGACTGTGTGCTCTAAAAGATTCCACTGTCCGTACATATATCTAACACAAGTGTATTTATAATCTGACAGTTTATTAATTTGTTTTGTTTGCAGCTGGCTTGTCATCATATTTATTATTTTTAATTCAGTGAGTTATCAATAAAGTTAACGAAGAAACAAGTGTTGTGCACACACCTGTAATTAGAGTTAAGACTTAGAAAATTAAATTAAATTGTCTAAGATAACATAAAGTTTAAGAAATCGTTGTTATTTTTAAAGGTCCTTAAATTAAGTAAAATATTTATCTTCGGTCTCTAACATCAGATGAACTCCAAGATGTCAAAATATAGTGTTGGCGTTGAAGGTACATATTATGGGCACATAGGGATAGATACGTTCGAAGTTCAATATCGACACGTAGATCAGAAGTCAATAGCGAATTTCAAAGTTTGTTTAGTCAATCAGTTAGTCATAAGCACGTTAAAAAAAGTGGTGACTCCTTGGCCCTTTCACGGCACCCTGTCCATTATTAACGGACAGGTGCCAGTGCCTGTCTGACTGTCATTCATGACGTAATTTGTCAAATGATAATTATAGTGATTTAATTTAGCAAATGTATCCACTCAATTGTTTAAATCTGTGTACAGTAATAGATGAAGTTAGTTCTCAAATAAATACTTACAATTTATTTAATAATTTTTACAAATAATATTCCGGCCAGTAGCCAAACGTTATAGTGCGAGGCAGTGAATGTCAGATGGTCAAATCATGCTATTACAATATTTTACTTTTATATATGGTTTAGGGGGTTTTATTTATGATTAGTCGAATCTTCTGCCAGTATACTCGTATGGGGGATATACTAGCAGACGGTTCGCCTAATGGTAAGTGAGTACCGCCGCCCATGTACACGTACGACTCAAGCGTGCCACTCTTTCAGTACTTTCCACCACAATCAAAGGCTATGTCTAGGTTTGTGTTCTGGTAACCTCTGTCTCTACCTCCTGGTGCCTTAAATACATCAGCGTGATATTTCATTTTGAGCTACAGTTACAAGTTAGTTTAATTTAATTTCGAGCATGGGAACTGTTATTATTACTTAGTGACAACGGTTCATCGATACCAGACGAGGATCTGAGTTCAGTTGTATTTTTTTATGTTTCTTGTCTTGGAAATAGGTATGTCATTTATGAACCGATTAGATATTTTTTATATCCACTCACCTTGGTAAAAATTACTCAGGAGGTCTGTTTGGTCCCCTTCAAATTTGAAGAGAAACTACCTCCGCTAGGAATGGAAAGTTAGGTTTTGAAGAATACAATTTGATACAATTAATCATGTACGAGGGTAAGTTTTTAAGTTCGCGGAATGACAGTGAAAAAGGCGGGTAAACGCGCTCTTTTGATGCCTACCGTATTCAGTGACTCATAATTAGTCTGCATAGTAAAATTTGTTGTGATTGGATCATTAGTTATTAAACTATCGTTGACCAAGTATTTTAATCGGGAACGAAGTGAAAAAAATGGAGAAAATTGAATTCCGTGCGGTGATAAAGTTCCTTACTAAGCAAGGAAAGTCTGTTCAAACCATATTCAATGAGATGTCATCGGTTTACGGGGATTCTTGCCCAGGAAAAACAATGGTCTACAAGTGGCATAGTTTATTTAAACAAGGCAGGGAATCACTTGAAGACGACCCGAGGCCGGGGCGTTCCGTTGAGGTGACTACGCCAGAAGTTATTGCAAAAGTAGAAAAAATTGTATTGGAAGATGCTCGACTAAAAAAGAAACAACTCGCAGAAATGGTTGGAGTATCGGATACAACAATTTTTAAAATTTTACACGATCATCTTGGCATGACTAAGGTTAGCGCACGGTGGGTGCCGAGAATGCTCACGCCATTGCAAAAACAACAGCGCGTGGAATGTTCACGTGCGTTTTTGGACCTCTGCAATGAAGACAAGGATGGCGTATTGAATCAAATTGTTACTGGGGATGAAACTTGGGTTCATCATTATGAACCCGAGTCCAAACAAGACTCCATGCAGTGGCACAAAAAGGGCACAGCACCACCCAAGAAATTTAAGGTTTCACAGTCGGCTGGGAAACTCATGGCAACGATTTTTTGGGACTCAGAAGGAATATTATTGATAGATTATAAAGATAAAGGCATTTCTATAACGGGGGAATACTACGCTTCAATCTTAGAACAGTTAAAAGAAGCCATCAAAGAAAAAAGACGGGGAAAATTAACGAAAGGTGTCCTGCTATTGCATGACAATGCTCCCGTTCACAAGAGCCGAGTCGCACTGGCTGCCCTGCATAAGGTGGGCTTCGATATTTTGAATCACCCACCCTACAGTCCAGATTTGGCTCCGAGTGATTATTATCTCTTTCCAAAAATGAAAAAAGAATTACGTGGTAAGAAATTTTCAACTGATGAGGAGATTAAGAAGGCGGTTTCGGCGTATTTTTCAGACAAAGATAAAACTTTTTTTTTACGAGGGAAAAAAAAAACTAATTGAAAGATCTGAAAAATGTATTCGTGTTGCAGGGGAATATATAGAAAAAGAAAAATAATTTTGTGTTTTTATTATTACTCAATACCCTCCATTCCGCGAACTTAAAAACGCCCCCTCGTAGGTGCGATGGCGTTGGCAACACTTTTTAAAAAATATAGTGACATTGATTTGTGTCCTTAGATGATTTGGCCCAGAGCAATAGGTAAATATATATTTTGATAAAAAAAATATCTTGTTAGAAAAAAGTTTTAGATTTTGAGGTTACTTTGTGGGTAATTCGTTGTACATTTATTGGTGTGCCCTGGGTGGATTTAAGGATTTTGAACGTTTTTATAAATAATATTATTAATATTATTGTAGCAATAAAGAATATAAGGCCATAAAGATCTACTTATTTCTTTAATCTATGATACAGAACAGTCAAAGTAAGTGATTGATTGAAGTAAGGATTAGTGAAGCGCTAGATGCTGACACTGAATCGATAATATCTATAGATTGATTTATGCAATTTTGTAAATAAAATACAATTAAATTGTTTTATTTAGTTGTTTTCAACGTGTCATAAATGCATATTGTCATAGTGTTTCTCGACATAATCGGTCGAGTATTTAATATAGTTATTTTTAAACAAGAAATAGTAACAATTACAATGTGCTGTCCATTTTTTATTCAATTAATCATAATCGATGAATAGAAATGATCGAAACATTTCTAACTCTTTAACATTTGAGTCGCATCCGCGTTTTAGGATATAACTTGTTACAATACTTTTAAATATTTGTTTTGAACTGCAGAATGTCCGTTTCATGTTGATACTTTCTTTAAACAAATTGAAATAGACAAATAATAATGGCGTACGTGACATGTTAGTTGGTTCTGGGGCGATTTTCGGCGATGTCCTTTGTGATTAAATTGGTTTACTGCATAACTTATCTACACTAAAGGCGCGAATGGCTTCCTACTCTCAAACAATTGTTTTTGGGTTCATATTTTTCAGTCTATAAAATTTAAGCTTCCATAAATTCTTTACGCTTTCTACCAAACGTACATACTGAACACAATTACTGAAGTACCGATGGTTTTTGTTATTTTTTAATCTAACACTACCGGACCCAAACAATGTTTGAAAAAGTACATCAACTGCTATTAAGAGGAAAGTAATTTAATAATAATAATTACATTATACGTTTACACAAGATTGTAGGGTTAGATAAGTTTCACACTTTAGATGTGTTTGTTAACAATTTTTAGTGTATAAAACTAATTTGGTTGAATGATGTTCTAACTAGGCATACTCTCAAAAAACGTAAAAAGTAAAGCACACACATTATTTAAAATAAAAGAATTGTGCTGTTATTGTGGTTTTATTTCTAGTTTATATAGTTGCTGAAGTGAATAATGTCTTTAAGAAATGCAGTTAAGTTACGAAGTAATAAAACAAAAATTCTTTTATATAACTGCCTCGTACGTACCATCTTAGAGTACTGCAGTCCAGTATGGAGACCGCATTATGCGACACATTTTTTTTTTTTTTTAACCTGTGGCAACCCCCTCGGGCCGTCACCCCACCGGGGTTTACGGCGGGGTGGTGTGTCGGAATCGGACCGACTAAAACCACACGGTGTGCCACTCTGCGCCTGACATAGGAGGGACCGGGAACAGCTGTTATTACGACATCCAGATCCCTCCCAGCGCCTGCCCGCTAATGCAGGCACCACCTATGGGTAAACTCTCTATTTTAGGCGACGTACGGCACACGTGGACGTCGCCTCCTCGCGGCTGGCCATTGTAGCGGATGGAGGGGAAAACCCGTCCCGTCCACCCGCGGCCACACTCAAGGCGGCATGAGGCGCTGGTATGCGCGCCTCCGCCGCCCGGCTCGCCGGCGGCGAATTGGGTCCGAGTGGATATTGTCCTCCCGGGCCTTCTC
The DNA here is from genome assembly GCA_949316085.1 of Hypercompe scribonia. NCBI lineage: Eukaryota > Metazoa > Arthropoda > Insecta > Lepidoptera > Erebidae > Hypercompe > Hypercompe scribonia. The sequence continues at coordinate 9,223,919 of OX438969.1, read as the reverse complement.
CGCCGCCTCCTTCCGCGAAATTACGTCTTCGCAGAAGGTTGCGACCGCGGTAAAACAACTGTCGCTACCGACCATAGAGCGTATTACGGCCGGTAGCGAGAGATCTCCTCCAATAACTGCAGTGAGGACCCCACGCTGCGCCGCCCAGGCGGAACAAACCGCCAGCGTGTGCTGAGCCGAGTCCTCACTGCAGTCGCAGTGGTGACAGGCGGGACTCAATTCCCTCCTGGCGACCGAGTGCAGATACTTCCCGAAGCAACCGTGCCCGGAAAGAATCTGCATCAGTCGGAAGGAAAGGGTCCCGTGCTGCCGCCCTGCCCACTCGGCGATGACCGGCTGGAGAGCCTCCACGGCGGCAAAGCCGGCACGTGGAGCCTCCAGCCGGGACGACCAACGAGCTGTCGTGGCTCGACGAGCGGCCTGTCGCCACTCGCGTATCTCTTCCGGCGGGGGCCGAATGCCGCTACCCACCCGAAAGTCTGCCGTTCGCCGATAAACTTCAGCGAGCACCTCCGCCTCCAAATCCCACGGGGGAGTGCATTATGCGACACATAAGTTAAGGTTGGAGCGTATACAGAAGAGGTTCCTTTGGCACCTAACATATACCTCTAAGATATCTAAAAGGATGAAACCGTATGAAGCGAAATTGACACATTTTAAACTAATCACACTAGAACAACGAAGGTATGTGATAGACTCCATATTTTTACTTAAGTTTCTGAGACACAAGACAGATTGTCCACAGCTTTTAAGCAAAATAAAGTGCCATGCTCCAACTAGATATCCTCGTTCTCCTATCACCCCCCTGCATCCCCCGCTTCGCAGAAGTGTCCTCGGTGCTAACTCTACCATTCCACGACTTTGCAAGCTGCTTGATGGTTGCAGCTCCCTGGTCGATATACACACTGACTCACTTACCAAACTCCGCAATACCATACAAAATATTAAATAAAAAATACTTTATTTCGCAAGTTTCTGTGTGCAGACAAGTCGTTGGCCCCTTCAGGGTAAATCCAATTTGGTCACTCGGTGGAAACCTCACGGTGTCAACGAACCGAGTGGGCGGTGACCCGACCCGCCTGCCTAGCCCCTTCTGGGTTAGGCAAAGTCGGCTGGGGCTAGACAACTCGGCCTTGGGGGTGCCTCCTAGTCGAGCCTAGCCGTCGCCCTCCCACCCCACCCTTACCTCCACATCCTATTCTCAGGTGTTAGATTGGGTGTGCCGGCCTGCACAGGCTCATACCACCCCGGCACCTGGGCAGTTAGGAACCCGACGCACATTGAGATCGGCGAAGGGATTCAAGCTTAGGGCACACCTATTTCTAAGTACACCCTCCCGGCCTTACCCCGGCTGGGAGGTCAAGCACACTCACACCCCCGGGTTGTCCCACCCGGGGACTAGGACTGTTTGCTGCTGCTGTTGCCACGTTGGCGCACCGCGCAGCACAACAACCGCCGAAAACCGCCGAAATGGCCCTCGCGGGCCTTTCCGCGGGGTCCACTCTTGCAGGTCTAGGAGTGGACATAAACGCCATCCTCGATGACCCCGAAGTCATGGAGCTAATTCAGAGGAAATTCCTCTTAAAGATAACCGAGGAGAAAACTCAGGCTATGGAGACAGAAACGTCTCCAGAGTCCGAGGCAAACTCGGGCGACAAAGGAGCGGACCAATCTGGGGGCTCCGACGTCAGCGAGGACGAGTCCTCCTCGTCCTCCACGTCCTCCTCGTCGAAAGAGTCCGATTTTACGGTCGTTTCCTCACGGAAACGCTCCCGTAAGAGCAAGAAGGGTCCTAACAAGGCCCCAAAGCTGTCCGAGGGTAAGGATACCTCGGCAGCACCCGCCCCCGTTCGCGCCTCTTCAAGGCCTAAGGGCAACAACTCCCCCTCAGGGAGGTCCACGCCCGCTATCACCGACGCCTCGGCGGCCGCGCCGAAGACCCCCGCCCCTCCACCGATCTACGTCCAGGAGAAATCCAAATGGACGGCTATCTCCACCTGGTGCAACGAGCGCCGGATCGTCTACCATTCGGCTCGTAGCACCCAACAGGGGATTAAAATCGCCCTAGCCACCGCGAGCGACCACAGGGCGCTCTCGAAGCTCCTTCGGGAGAGACACGTGTCTTACCACACGTACACTCTGCCGGAGGACAAGAAGCTGCGTGTGGTCGTCCGCAACGTGCCCAGGGAGATCTCCCCCGAGGAGATCAAGGAATCCCTATCAAAAACCTACCCGGTGCATGAGGTACACCGGATGGTGAAAGGCCGCACCAATGTCGTCTACGACATGGTGTTGGTTACACTCGACGACAGCCCCGCCGGCAAGGACATCTTCAAGATGTCGTCCATCTGCGGGCTGTCGGGCATAACCGTGGAGCCACCTCACCGTAGAAGTGGCATCTCACAATGCCACCGCTGCCAGCTCTACGGGCACTCGGCGCGTAACTGTTTCGCGCGCCCCAGGTGCGTCAAGTGCCTGGAAGACCACGCGACGGACCAGTGCAAAAGGCCCAAAGACAGGGCCAAATGCACTGAGCCAGTAGCGTGCGTACTGTGTGGCGAAATAGGCCACCCCGCCAACTACAGAGGTTGCCCGAGGGCGCCTAAAACCCCCAAGGCGAAAGGACCTCAGCGTCCCCGCCCAGTCGTCCCTGCTGCTGCTGCTGCTGCTGCTGCTGCAGGGACTGGGGGGAGCTTTACAGCTGCTCCTCTGCCGAAGACGAACGCCTGGGCCACTCCCAGGAAGACCGGGGAGACCTTCCCACCTCTGCCCGTGCGGAAGACGATGCAGGCCCCCATACCTGCCCCAGTACCCGCAAAGGCAGCCCCTGTCGAGCGGCCCACAAAGCCTCTCCAGGGAGGGCCCAAGCCGCTCGTCGTCGACTACAGGAGCCAACTACCGCAAACAATCGACCCGGACCTATCCCTAGTGGCAAGGTTCGCGAGTGCGATCGATTTTAGCGAGCTACGTCATCTCGCTAGTCTTATCCGTCAAAACGAGGGCAATCCGTTGGCCCTCCTCAGCGTCAGCGTTAGGTACTCGAGCGTACTCGAGAAGCTAGGCGCGTTCAAATGCAACCCATAATGGATTGCACACCAACACGCAGAGTCAAACCCGTATCACTCAAGCTAGGGTACATCAACGCCAACGGCATCGGTAGGCAACGAGATGAAGTTGGCGTTTTTCTTAGGGCACACCAACTCGACATACTACTAGTGCAAGAGACCTTTTTGAAACCCTCGCAGAGAAACCCAAACGTTGCGAACTACTCTGTGGTCCGCAACGATAGGATTGACTCTGCGCTAGGGGGAACTCTCATATATTACAAAAGGTCCCTTCACTGCGTACCTATGGATCCGCCTGCGCTGACTAGCATCGAGGCTTCGGTCTGTCGAATAGGCATGACCGGACACCAATCGATCACGCTAGTTTCAGCCTATCTGTCACCCAATCGGCAACTACTCGAGAGCGACCTCCGAGCGCTGCTAGAACTGAGCGACGCCGTGATAATCGGCGGCGACCTTAACGCCAAGAACACCATTTGGAACTGTCACCAGTCCAACGCTAAAGGCAGAGCCCTGGAATCGCTCTCGAATAGACTAGCGTTTGACATCATCGCCCCGCTCGAACCGACCCACTATCCGCACAACGTGTCTCACCGACCCGACATTCTGGACGTGGCGCTCCTAAAGAACATAAACCTACGTTTGTGTTCAGTAGAGGTGCTACACGAGTTAACTTCAGACCACAGACCTGTGGTCATGGAGTTCGCACCCAGACTGGGTCTCATCGACACAGGTCATCGTACCCCCACTAGACGAATCACGGACTGGAGGCGCCTCGGGACAAAACTCGAGGCAACCTCGTCCGTGCATCTAGATAGGATACCCGACCACATAAATAGCCAAGAGGACACCACGATGGCGATCGACAACCTCACAGCTCACGTGCAATCGTTAATTAACGAATGCACTCGGGAGGCACCGGCGACGAACGATCGCCGCTGGGACCTACCCGATGACGTACGTGAGCTGCTGAGGCGGAAGAACGCCGCCGTACGAGCCTATGACAGATATCCATGCGACGCCAACAGGATCAGGTTACGACGCTTAGAAAGAGCGGTCAAGTCGCGCATCGATCAAATGCGCCAAGACAGGTGGGATAGGACACTACAAGACCTCGAACCTACCCACCTTGCCTTCTGGCAACTATCCCGCTCGCTTAAGAGAGACACCGTCACCGTTATGCCTCCTCTAAGCAGACCTAACCTTCCACCGCCATTCGACGATATCGAAAAGGCAGAGTGCCTGGCCGAGAGTCTAGAGAATCAGTGCACGCCCAGCGTAATACACTGCGACTCGGACCAAATAGCCGAAGTTGATTCGGAAGTAGAGCGCCTAATAACCTCACTTCCTACATCAACATCAACGCCGACGGGAACGACAGACGAACAAGACCTAGACACGGTCACCCCCGAAGAAGTCGAAACAATCGTCAAGGGCCTACACGCTCGCAAGGCGCCCGGTTCGGACGGTATCACAAACAGGGTTATAAAACTCTTTCCGGAGAGGCTACTGATCCTGCTGACGTTCATCTTCAACGCAGCACTCAAGAACAACATCTTTCCACAACAGTGGAAAGAAGCCGTTGTTATTGGGATACCCAAACCTGGCAAACCAAAGTCCGAACCGACCAGTTATAGACCGATCAGTCTGCTTAAAGGATTAGGCAAGCTATACGAGCGTCTAATCTACAATAGGCTGAAAGCGTATGCCGATGCTAATCTTCTCGTCCCCCACGAGCAATTCGGTTTCCGAACCGAACACTCGTGCGTCCACCAAGTCCACCGCATCGTTGAATACACCAGCGATCGGCTTCAACGCAACCTGTTTACAGGAATCCTCTTCTTCGACGTAGCGAAAGCTTTCGACAAAGTGTGGCACAACGGCTTATTATTTAAGCTGTCCACCATGGGAGTGCCACACGGACTCGTGCTCATCATACGAGACTACTTGTCGAATCGAAGCTTCCGCTACCGAGTAGAAGGGTCACTGTCCTCCACTCACCCCATTCGAGCCGGTGTCCCACAAGGGTCCGTGCTCTCCCCCCTACTCTTCACGCTGTATACTAGCGACATTCCGAAGCATCGGTGTGTGCAGACGTGCCGCAGACGACACGGCTATCTACTGCTCGGGGGTGAACCCCTCGACAGTAGCCAAAAAACTCCAGACCGCAGCCAACGCACTGGGCGTTTGGTTCCGGAAATGGAGGATAGAGGTCAACCCCGAGAAAAGCCAGGCGGTGCTGTTTCACAGAAGACAGCTAAGCCTGTATCCTTTGGAGAAGACCCCTCAGATTAGGATGTTCGGCAAGTCTATCCCTTGGGCTAGGCAGGCCAAATACCTAGGCATAACCCTTGACGACCGTCTATCCTTCGGCCCCCACATCAAGGCAGTCCGCAACCGGGCTGCCTTCGTGCTAGGACGTCTACACAGTTTAATTAACGCGCGTTCGAAATTAAACTTAAAAAACAAAGTTCGATTATACACTGCATGCATACGTCCTATAATGACGTACGGTAGTGTAGTATTCGCACATGTTAGGCCACACAGGATCCATAGGCTTCAAACACTACAAAATAGTTTCATGCGCAAAGCTACGGGAGCACCGTGGTATGTACGCAACGTCGATCTTCACATCGACCTCAGATTGCCGACCATCAAGCAATTCATTAAACAGTGCTCCCTTAGCTACTTTGACTCTGCTTCGACTCACCCCAACCCTCTAGTGGTTGCGGCCGTAAATTACACACCGAGCAAAATTTCCAAGATACGTCGACCCAAACACGCGTTAGGGGAGCTAGACGACGACATTACACGCGCTCAACGCAGAGCGAACACACTAACTACGAACCGTCCGCGTTTTCGTCCCCGCCGGCGGGGGCGGAACACGCGCCGCGTAAACCGTCAACAAAACATGGGAGTAGGCCGCCCCAGTGTTTCAGCAACACCCCAAGCCGAGGTTCGTACCCCGCAGGGGGTGCCCTTGGGCAATGTTGCTTAATAAATGGCCGGTTGAGAGCTAAACCGGGTAAAGTTGTAGAGGCCATCTGAGGCCAACAGCTAAAAATCATCTCAAAAAAAAAAAAAAAAAAAAAAAAAAAAAAAAAAAAAAAAAAAAAAAAAACTTTATTTCCTTCTTATCTGTTCTCAACCAAATTTGTATTGTATTTTTAGCATACGCATACACTAATTTTTTGTTTATAGTGCACGTGGTGCTTACCTATAAGTAATTGTAACACTATGTCATCTCATACTTTTAAATGTCTTTTAACCATGAAACAGTGTATACAATTGTTGGTGAGCCAAATAAATAAAATAAAAAAAGAAAAAAATATAGCGCATGAGTGTTTATGTACTAGTAATACAAGACATATTATGTATATTTGTGCTGAGAAATGTGCTCGTTCGAAATATAAACTTATGGTTACAGGTAGGCTATGAAATTTATAAGTGAGGTTAAGTTTAGTCGTGATATAATTTTTGAAGAAGTAGATGAAAGAAACGGAAGTTTAACACTATCCCTGACCGCGCTTAAAATGATTGAGGAATATCGTCATTATTTCAGATAGACAAATTAGTGAGTAGTCTATAATGATACTTTCAGATATTTCGAGTATGTTCCATTCATTAAAAAAGGTGAGTCTATAGGGTACTTATCGTGGCTATTTGTGTTATGGTATGCCCGCATGACCCGATAACGTTGCTATCGGAGGTAGGGAAAGCTGTTGTAAACTCAATGTCTCTTGTCGATAAGCCTATGTAAGCGATAGTTAGTAACGAATGCTTGCTATACGCGCTTTTTGTTTCTAGCTGATCTTCGCTTTTCCTATGTACTATTTCTTGGCAAAAATAGGGAGAACGTCACTGTAAGCATACCACATACCGACTCGGATATATTAATTACTTTGTACGGTCAATGAAAGAATGTCGTTTTCATTTAGTACATGTTAAGTTCCAGTGGCCTCTCCTCAGCATCTGTGCTGTCGTATTCCGTTGGTGACTGAAAGACCGGAGGCCAATTAATACAGGGATGACTGTATCGTGGTAAGTGTGTGACTTACACTGTAACGATGGCTGTTATGCCTTCACGCCTCAAACCTGGGTGTGAAAAGCATCTCACTAGTTCACCGTAGTGTGGGTCACTATACTGCATTGTCTGGATTCGCAATGAGTATGGTGATCACAACTCTTGGATTCTATTAATGCTTCCTACCAGGCTGAGTATAATGACTTTGGCAAACTCTTAAAGCAAAAATTAATTTTTAGTAAATGATCCGACAACGTACACAGTTTCAGCACCGTTTTTCATCCGTACCTTGCGGTAATTCGTACCGTATCTTACTTTATCCGTTTTTTTGACTCCAACATTGACGCTTTGAAAGCCTTAAAAGACTTGAAAGGCTTATCCGTCTAGAGATACCTATCTTTTTTTTTCTTTGCGGCAATCCCCACGGATACAACTGATAGGTGGGTGTTTCGGACTCGAACCAAACAAAAGCCGCACGCCTTCTCAGATACCAGTAGTTAGGGAACCAGGTGCACTCTAGTAAGAAAATTCCTGATACCCCGACGTACCTCGGCCCACCTACGGCTTGTAGATGACTCCCTCCATCTGCCCCTAAAGCGAGCGCGGCCTGTAGCGCTCATATAGCTACCCCAGCCTGTTTCTACTAGGGTGTCAGGTACCCTCACCTACCACCCCAAGGCCGGCGCTTGTGGAGGACGGAGATCGTTAAGCGATCTCAGGGTTTGATTCCTACCTAGGACAAATAATTACGTGATGAGCATACCACATACCGACTCGGATATATTAATTACTTTGTACGGTCAATGAAAGAATGTCGTTTTCATTTAGTACATGTTAAGTTCCAGTGGCCTCTCCTCAGCATCTGTGCTGTCGTATTCCGTTGGTGACTGAAAGACCGGAGGCCAATTAATACAGGGATGACTGTATCGTGGTAAGTGTGTGACTTACACTGTAACGATGGCTGTTATGCCTTCACGCCTCAAACCTGGGTGTGAAAAGCATCTCACTAGTTCACCGTAGTGTGGGTCACTATACTGCATTGTCTGAATTCGCAATGAGTATGGTGATCACAACTCTTGGATTCTATTAATGCTTCCTACCAGGCTGAGTATAATGACTTTGGCAAACTCTTAAAGCAAAAATTAATTTTTAGTAAATGATCCGACAACGTACACAGTTTCAGCACCGTTTTTCATCCGTACCTTGCGGTAATTCGTACCGTATCTTACTTTATCCGTTTTTTTGACTCCAACATTGACGCTTTGAAAGCCTTAAAAGACTTGAAAGGCTTATCCGTCTAGAGATACCTATCTTTTTTTTTCTTTGCGGCAATCCCCACGGATACAACTGATAGGTGGGTGTTTCGGACTCGAACCAAACAAAAGCCGCACGCCTTCTCAGATACCAGTAGTTAGGGAACCAGGTGCACTCTAGTAAGAAAATTCCTGATACCCCGACGTACCTCGGCCCACCTACGGCTTGTAGATGACTCCCTCCATCTGCCCCTAAAGCGAGCGCGGCCTGTAGCGCTCATATAGCTACCCCAGCCTGTTTCTACTAGGGTGTCAGGTACCCTCACCTACCACCCCAAGGCCGGCGCTTGTGGAGGACGGAGATCGTTAAGCGATCTCAGGGTTTGATTCCTACCTAGGACAAATAATTATGTGATGAGCATGATCGTTAAATTATGTTCTAATGTATTGATGGTTTATTTAGATTTCAGTTTCATCAGATATATCTAGTATTTAAGTATGTTTATTGGTAGAAATTTCAAAACAGACTCTGTCTAATTTAGGATACGACTAGACTTTTAATTTAGGAAATGCCGCAGTCTTCTCGACTCGCAAAATATCAGAAAAGTTGCTTATAGAAATAAATCTGATTCATCATTTATTAGCGGACTATCTTGTTATGTTGAACAAAAGCTCACTTAGGTTTAGATTTCATCCGTCCATGGTATGTTGCCGCCTTTGAATGTGGAGTGTTTTTGTTTTTGCTCTTTTTAGTGTATTTTTCTATAGTTTTTATCTAACAGTTTTTTTATTCTACAAATTATTGTTTTACTTTCTTTTTGATTTAAAATGGTACAAATTGCAATTGTGTTCGCTGTGATTGGATAGCCTATAATAGCCTGTAATTGGATGAACACAAAAAATTTATTTTGTATTTATATAAGATATGTGTATCATTTGTTACTTCGTTTGCCTCATCCGTCGTTTCGTGCGGTACGTTTCAAAGGAGAGTAAGGCCGGCGGCCGTCGATGATACACACGATATCAGTCAACAGAAATTGCAACCAATGCAGTAAGATCGTGGTTCTTAGGTATCAATTATTAGTGACCAGCTGGCTGTAATCCTTCAGTTGTTAACATGAGGGTAACTGTTAAATCAACTCACTGCATTTGTTTAACATAGCTAATTCCACCTCAATTGTACTGTAATCTAATCTGTAATCTCTAAAGTAAGTCTAGACTTCTAAAGCAAGCTACTGAACATACTATTGATTATATCTAAATGATATAATGCTTGTATGCAATATTTTTTTTCGCCAAAATTTTGCCAACGATAATCAAACCATCTTTTACTGATCCTTTATTGAATGATTAGCAACCACTTTTTGGACAATACATATTTACTTTATCGATTTGTTAGGACAGCCGCTGTTTACAACAAGTTAAATTTATGGTTACCAATGACGATGGGAGACTGAAATTGCTAGGAGCTAGAACGATACTAAAATAGGTAAAAATAAATTAAAAGTCACTACTAGAAAAGTAGGTTAAGTCAGAGTTGCGATAATTCTTATAAATTATTACGAGAGTGGTTAATAATGTTTGAGACTAAAGGCATTATTACCTGTTTGGGATCAGTTAAAACTCAAAAAAAAACACCGTTGTAATACTGCTGCTGATGGACTGAGAGCTAATGAAAACCGTGAAGTAAATTGACTTATTTTATTTGTGTAAAACACATTATAGCAACTGAAACATTTGACTACATTACTATTGGCTAAAGTAGCACTAGGTAAGCGAGTTGTTGCCTAAACGTTCACTTTCCAATCATTAGGTTTGCATTACAATTATTTGTAAAGAGTTTATTTGACAAGTTTGAAAAGTGAAAATTTGTAATTTTCTCGGTCAAGGGTAACCCGATATAACTTATCGTATGTTTACTAGAGTAGACGGCCTATGACACTATGGATAGAGATCCATAGTGTCATAGGCCGCCCTACGTTAAGTTTGGTTCTAATCGTGGTTACTACTGTTAGCACATTTTGACTCTAGCGATGATCAGTTCACCTAGAGACGTGACCGGCTTTCATTTCAGCTTACTAATTTTCCGTACGATAGTTGGCGCTCCTCGAGAGAGGTCTTTGTTTAACCGTGAACGAATGGTACTAAGCGATAAGCTAGGAAACATTTTTAAATAAACGGTCCTATGCTTTTTTTGTTTCTAACAACATGCAGATGTTGCTTATCAAGTGTATTTTACTAACACTTTCGCAATAAAGGCTACGCCAGTGCTATCAATGATGCGCTTTAGGGCATTCAGCACAATCGGGCAAAAACATGTTTCATACTTAAATAACTATATATTTTTAATATTTAGATTTGCTGCTGAAGATGAATTTAAATTGTAAATTTCAAGCCAAGTCGAAAACCCAGTAAAATGTTACATTGAAGGGTATCTCATTTGTAAGTGTGTCGAGTGTACGAGACACGGCGTTGCTGCGCAGCAACATTGATGAAGCTCGCCACATTTAAATAAATACCAGCGCCGTGTATAATATAGCTGGTGCATTATAAGTCCGAGTGCGGCGATAAGGCGCGCGGCTGCTTTGTACCTATTCTATTATTTCATGATCCGATAAAAAAGGAATAAAGGCTCGCGGCCTAAACGCAGGAATGTTGTACATTTTTGTTTTAGGCGGGCGCCGGCGCCGACCGCATTAGTGGCGGCGAGCCCGCGACACCGCTTACACATTAGCCCCTCGCGGGACGCGTCTGCGCCGCCTAACGATCTAACTCACCGCTGCACCGCACGCTCGTTCAACTCTAAAACGAGAACGGTAGGGTCCAATTTCGATACGAACGTTTCTAAATTATGACTCTCTACAAAGTAGTAAGTGACCAGTCAGCTCGTTGCGTAAGGGTGTAATTGAATCTCGAAATACAGGATTTAATACCTTAACAAAAGGGTGTTAAGTTAACGTTGGCTAGACACGATGCGGTCGCAAGCGGATCGCTGCCGGCCGCGTCTCACGCCCACTTATCGATCGGACAATTTAACCGATACGTGTATAAGTGTAATATATCAATTGTGTTAGCTCGCTGCTGGCCGTCCGTCCGTCCGTCGCGACTGCTAATGAATTCGGTCGGTTGATTGCAACGTTGCCCGCTCCCCTCGCCGGTCGCCTCTCCGCATCCCACAACATATTGACAACTAGGTGTGCGATAGCTGGGCCACTTTATTACGTCTGTGCTCGGGCATGCGCACGCACAACCTGCGCTAATTACTACAATCATTATCAGTAAACAAGTCGCTAATCATTGGCTTCTTTTATCACGTACAGTATCTTTGTACTATAGAGCTTTACAACGTGTACTGCTTGTTTAATCGTGCTCTAACTAAACATTAAAGTGTAGCTGCAACACTTGTGATGTTTTGGCAATTGGGTAGATGACTGTATCGTAAATAAATACCAATGTCACGTCATTAAAACTAATATCGCGAAACATCTCGGTAAATACAACTAACATAGCTTTTTATTATTATTACGAATTTCAATCAAATATACAGTGTTCAATTGAGTAATCTAAAACAGTGACGTCACAGTTTGGTATTTAGTACATTTTTCATACAAAATTGTCGTTTTGACAGATGATAAAAAGTAACTGATTTGACTAAGGTGTCATTTAGCCTATTATATAAGTATGAATAATAATGAAAATATAAAAAAAACTACAAAAATATGACTTTATAGAATCTAGAATATTTTATAAATATAGATGAATTTAAATTAAAGCTAGTGTGGTAAGCAAAAAAAAAGAGATTTATTATAAAAAAACGTAGGGTACTTTCTAAGATATTTACAAAGTGGCTATTCGTCTTAATATTTTTCAATAAATTATTCATGACAGTTGACATCAAGTATTGAAATCCTTGTCTCTTTTTAGTAATCAACGAATAATTGTCATTATTAAAAGTATTAAAAACACAATAGCATAATGGCGAATGAGATTAAAATAAGGTACTTACTTAATTTCTTAAAAATAACGAGAATCAATAAAGTTGATATACATTTGTGATTTAATGATTACTTTGCGAACATAGGGAAACATCTAGCCTGTAAAATACAAGCGAGTAGTACTACGAGTATTCATCTAAATGACCTAACTCACAAAATGGTGCCTCAGGTTAATTCATTTGTCCTACTAGATACTGATCCCGTTGAAGTCGAACAAATTCTGATGGGTTTAAGATCAAATAGCGCTCCTGGTTGGGACAATATACCTGTTAGTTTTCTAAAATTTGCAAAGAATGAACTAGTCCCAATACTTACGCACCTTTTTAACCGTTGTTTTCGACAAGGTATATTCCCAGCGCTATTAAAGAAAGCAATCATTACTCCAATGTATAAGAGTGGTGATAGAGATGACGTCGGCAACTATAGACCAATTGCTGTACTCCCGTCTATTTCAAAGATACTTGAGAAACTTCTTAATCACAGACTAACGAGTTATCTGGCGAGATATAAGCTGTTATCCACCTCCCAGTTCGGCTTTAGACAAGGAGTGTCTACTGAAGACGCAATTTTGGCTGTAACCCAATTGGTAACTGAGCAGCTTGATAAGGGACACAAGTGCCTCTCGATATTTATAGACCTCAAAAAAGCGTTTGACACAGTCTCTGTTCCCATTCTTATACACAAGCTGGCAAAGCTTGGGCTAAGAGCTGCTGAATTATCTCTCTTTAGCAGTTATCTGTCAGGCAGAACACAAAGAGTGAGGCTTAACCAGTATACTAGTGGGGACTCCGGTGTATCATATGGTATTCCACAGGGCAGTGTGCTTGGCCCTACGCTGTTTCTTATTTATATTAACGATTTATGTAACTTAAAAATCAATAATGCACACATTTTCTCATATGCTGATGATGCGGCGGTAGTCTTCAGTGGTAAAACCTGGGCTGCGGTAAGAGAAAATGCAGAAGCTGGCATGAGAGTTGTTGCAGAATGGTTGAAAAATAATCTATTAACGCTTAACACATCAAAAACTAACTACATCTGTTACAGTATTCAAAATCATTTGCAACCAGAATTAGAATTCCATCTTCGAATACACTCGTGTGGTGGGTTTACGAAATCAGCTACATGTGATTGCCCCACAATAGAAAAGGTAGAAAAAACAAAATACCTGGGAGTGATAGTTGACCAACGACTGTCCTGGCACTCCCATATTGATCAGCTCACTGCTAGAGTTAGAAAATTAATATGGATTTTTAAGACCTTAAGACATGTAGTACCTTCTAACCATGTGAACACATAAGGCTCACATAGGAATATCTTAAAGGAAATATATACAGCTTTAGCACAGTCCATTATTATTTATTGTATCCCCATATGGGGAGGAGCTGGAAAAGCAAAAATGATGGAAATAGAACGGGCACAACGAGCATTATTAAAGGTAATGTATTTTAAAAAAAGGTGTTTTCCGACTAATAGTCTATACTCAATTAGCAACGTTCTATCAGTGCGGAAGTTATACGTACTCTATACAATATTAAAAAAACATAAAATACCATCTTCTATTCCAAGCAGCGTCACAAGGAGAAGACCACAAAATTTTACTCGCACAAAAACAAGAACGGAATTTGCAAACAGACAGTTCAAAGGCCGGTCGGTACATCTATACACTAAAGTTAATAGAAACTTGGACATTTGCAGAAAAACATTAAGAGACTGTAAAACACAAGTTACTACTTTTCTGGCACCCTTAAGTTACGAAGAAATGGAGTCCTTCTTGCAACATATAATATAAATGGTTTACCGTTCTAGTACATACATCCAAGCAAACATAAGCTCACACACACACACACACACACACACACACACACACACACACACACACACACACACACACACACACACACGCACACACACGTACACACACACACATATACACACACAACCATACACACACACGCACGCACGCACACAAATGTTAACGTATAAGGTATTAAGATATTGGTTTCGTTTGTCTTATTGATTTTTTTATTTAATTTTTTATTATTATTTTGTTTTTTCTTTTCATTTAGTAATGTATTAAAGCTTAGTTTGAATAGACACTTGTAAAGATATCTATGTTTGGTTTGGAAAGGACTGTTCTGGGATTGAAACAGCTACTATGGAAGAGCACAGTGACTTGTCACAGACATTGTTTGCTTAAAAGGTCACTGTGGTCACTTTTTAAACTGTTAAAACTGGTTAATGAAATAAAGAATTATTATTATTATTATTATTTGTACGAAGTTTTACATTTCATTGTTAAGGGAAGTGAGTCATGAGTTAAAAAAACTAGATCCAATTAGCTAAATTAAGGAATAAATTACATCAAACGGTCCACTTAGTAGCATACTGCACTCTGTAGTTACTGGAACATTTCTAGCAGGTGTTGTCAAGTGTCTTCAGGAAATTCCAACAAACATCACTGAAGTAGACAAAGAAAATTTAATACATGCCTGCCTGCAATGTGCCTAAATACGACATGTTGAAAGAAAGTGAATTCTCATTTCTTAATTTTCCACCTCCAAACACACAAGAAGTGCAGGTACACAAGAAAAAATCGAATAGGTCACTTCTCCTTTTTTGAGTTGGTAAAAAAATGGTACGAAATGGACGTAAACAATGGACATGTTCTCATACCTTTACCACATTGAAAGGAAGTATTGAATACTTCATTGGATTTTTTAGACAAAGTAAAAAAGTAAACAAGACTTTACCTTTTTTAAAAAAAAAAACTGATGTGTTGAGTAATCTTGGAGCTATTACACTGATAAAAGACAAGTACCTATATCCGCTATCAATTTCTTAAACTTAATAAAGAGTTTGTCACAATATTTTCCTAACTACAATGTAAGTTCTTTGTGTTATTAACCATTAAATTCCCAAAGACGAAAAGCATCAAATAGCATGGCTATTTAAAAACGTAGCCAAGGCCACTAAATTTTTTCAGCGTAAAAGATTGCGGCGATTCCAAATAAAATTTGACAAGTTGCAAGAAAATTAATAGTTGGAGAATCTATTAGCACACTGTGTATCGTTTTTGTGAATCCCGGATCATTTCTATCCTTAATTAAAGTAATATTTTCAATCTGTGTGACTGGCTCGTGGTACACAAGGTGTATATTCGTACTGGGTTTTTTGGGAACCAACACATACACAGTTAAATTAAGCGTGACGACTAAATATTTCCAAGGAATATGAACAGCACGATTTAGAAATTAGGTGGCTCATAGTTCAGATGATAAATATGCTTGTACCAGGGCAAGGTTACAAATGAAACGTAAGAGAGAAAAATCTTTCCTATAGCCTTCCTTTGTTAAAAAGTCCTTAATAGTTATTCATTGAGTTTTATCAATATAGATCTACAAATATAAAAGGTAATAAAGATTATTGACGTTGGAATGACAGATTTTTATAAATATTTACTAAACCTTCGACCGAGTTGATGAACAGAAAGAAATTCGATCCATTATACCCACCACCACGAAAAAGAGACATGGCTGTCCGATCTTAAACAGAACGGAGCCTGCCTGCTATGAGACGTAAGATAAGACTTATTACAGATGAATGACACTCATACGCAGAACAAATGATGCTGCACTTCATATGTAATTGTGTGCGAAACGAACACACGACCTAATCTATTCTAGTTCGGCAGTCGGGGCTAATAAACTCCAAACTAACAGTAGGTATATCTATACAATCCAAAACATAAAATCCAACGAGTGCTGTAATCAAAGCGATAAGATCTCACGACTAATCGATGAAGAAGGTTTTTATTTTTATTTATTCAACTTGAAATACCTTAGAAATGTTGCGAAATAGATAGGTGTTGGTCGGTCGTGGTTGGTATTATTTTGAATTATTTTCTTGTTCCGACCGAACATACAGCGGAAACCTAAACAAACATCACACCGAGGTGTTGACACTTCGCCACGAGCTCTGTTTATTTGACAGTTTGGACTTGAACTTTCAACATTGTGTTTGGACGCGCAACTACACCGCGCACAAAAACTTCAAGTGTTGACACTATCAATAAATAACAGTTTAGAGTTTTTCTAAAGTCACGATAATATACCACTAGTATTTTAATGAGCAAAGCAGGTGCGTAAGTTGCGTGGTTTTAATAGTGAAACTGTTCTCGCGTTTTAAATTGGATGTATTTGGTTCTTCGTGCATAAACTCAGCTAACAGAAAATGTCACAGCAGGTGAATATCAGATTTATCCCTAATAGGCAACGTTAACGTTGTATCCTGAAAACAAGTCAGAATATATTTTTTTCAATAAAGTGGTAGTAAAAAACAAAAATATTCATCAACTGTGAAGTACTCGTGGGTACTTTTACTTTTTCCTGTTGTAATATTGAATTTAAAGCTACTGAGACGCACTGTACAGCCCGTCGGGTAAAATATATTTCGTCAAATTTCATTTTCGCAAAAACTAATCGCACTAGCTTCATTTCCCAAGTCAAAATATACAAAAATTACTTTTTATTAACTTGATGAAATGATCATTTTGCATCATTTTACCTTGTCAAGTTTTATTAAGTCAAACGTTGGTTAAGCAAACATTTTATTTTGGCAAATATTATAATCCAAAAAAATGATTTTAATGTGAACTAATGCTAGAAAAGTGAATTAGCGTAGATTTGCAACACCAACAGAGCATGAGCCATACCGGCGAAGCACCGGAACCGAATTTTTCTGAGATTTAACACTCAGTTTCTTAAAGTTCTTTTTTGTTGTGACCTTGGACTGATACGGAATGGAATGGTAAATATTTGGTAAACCAATACCCAATTTAACCAACAATTTACCAAAAATATATTTTGCTAACTGAAAAACTGCAATACTTAATTGTTTTGATAAATGTGTTTGTGTAAAATATTTTGTGATGAGATATTTTGAAAAAAGTTTTTTTGCCAATACATCAGTAATCTCTGAATAAACTATTTGACAATTCCTTACCAACATGACATCGTCATTCTCGAACTTTCGAAATGTCGGGCAGCCGGGCTGCGCGACCGACGGCGTCATACTAGCCGCTTGACGCCATTACATTACGTCACAGAAGTATAGTCATTTTTAATTTATTTCCAAATAGTATTGGACTTAGGTAAAAGCATTTTATTATATTTATTACTTTATTAAATAATTTCAATAATTTTAATTATGAAGTAATTCGGTGCCTAATTTAAAAAGAGCTATTTGCTAAATCTTGTCTTCCTGTGACGCACTTCCGTCCCTTTTCACGAAATTACTGCCAAAGGTATTGTAACACAATAATAAATAATATCTTCAAAGAACATATTGGCTTAATTCAGGTTTCCCTGCTACCAACTTAAGTGAACATCATTGGTAAGATATTGCAACTTCAGTAGAAGCTACTTATTTAAAACAAAAAAAAAATCATAATTCAATTTTTTATAGATTTCTTTGTAATAAAATGATTCCTTTATAAATGGTTAGTTTATGATTCTAGTGTAGTTTAGATTTTATCATTTTAATAGTCACTTATGGTGTGTTAGTAGAATTTTTGTAACAAAATTTGTTAAAATTGATAATTAAATATACTTTTTCTTCATTTTTATGTCCGCAGATAATATAATTTATTGTAGATTTTAATGAACACAACGTATGGAGTGCCTCAATCAATTTTAAATCGGTCTATTCATACATATAATGTATTTTTACGTACCAATGGGTGTGTCCATCACTTTTTAGAAATATCTATTATGTTATCGTTAAATGTTTTCTGTTTCCCAATAAACTTACAATATTTTTTAAATGTCTGCAAGGTTCAATAGTTCAGTTCGGCATTCTAAAGTGGCAAGTGAAGTTTATGTGTCGGTGGTGGCGTCTCTTACTTCACGTGAAGTGTGACACAAACTTGCTCATTTTTTATAGTGTAGGTGGTAAACGAGTAGACGGTCACTTGCCAATCACAAAGTTTGATGGAGTTGTAGAGTTTGGACGTGGAGCCTCGAACTTGAAACTGGGATCTACTCGAGTTCCAACAGCCTTTTGATAGTGCGTGCCATATGTTCTTTGGTGATAGGATCTATATATTTTTTATTTTCTTAATTCTTCTTCTTAAATATATTATTTTTTGCTTAACAAAGGTGCCTTTTTCATCACCCTCTGTCATTGCCATTTTTCTTCGTAAAATAGAGGTATGCGATTAAAACTTTGTATCTTTAAAGAGTGTTAAAGTCATGTCTTGAATTTTTTTTAACTTTTATTCAAACCCAAATTAAGCAGATTAAAAAAGTTTAAGAAAAAGTAGGACGTGCCTTTAAGCTTCGTTTGGTTTATCTTGGCGTTGTCAAGCCCCCAGATTTTCATAACGAATTCTAATCCTATCATTAATAGAAGTGTCAATGTAAAGGAAATAGTAGAGTGTGCTCGCATTTATGGTAGATGGTCTGATGATCTGAGGAAGGTTGATTTCCGGTGGGTGGGCAACGGAAAACGGAGGACCGAGTGCTATTATTGCACTTGAGAAAGGTGTCCAACAGTGGACTACGATTATTTAGTTGATTATTAATAACTACAGTTACATGCAAAATTTAATTTCAAAGTTATTATATACTGTCCACATCATGTACAAACTATATGCTAAGAGAATATTTGCATCGTGATTAGAGGACAAAAAGCGGAAGTAGGGAGTATGGAAAGTAGAGAACGATGGAAAGTTGAGAAATGAAAAGTGAGAGGTGAGAGCTCGCTGATTGTGGCGCAGGTAAATAGGCAACCAACTGAGTTGGGCACGTAAAGCAGACACGTGGGCATATTTGCGAACGTTGAAAATGTACCGAATGCGGTTATTAAGAAGATCGTCTAGCTTATTAAGGAGATCTGCATTGAGATCCATATGACGTGTTTGACCATATTTATTGACTAAAGGAATGATTAATTAATGAGAATACTTTTGGTTTTAGGAGGCAAAGTTATAAAAGCCGAGTTAATAAATAAACTAAAATATAGCCTTATAATACATGTTATATATCTTAGAAATATGATTACCAAAGTGATTAACCAAAGAGCAAGCTAATTATTTCAAACGAATCCGACTGCGTAACTATTTGAATTTCTTTTTTTTATATATTAAGAGACTGCCAAAGTGACTCTACTCTGCCTGATGGAAAGCATGAATAGAATCCAAAAGTTATGGTCACCATACTCATTGCAAATGCAGACAATGCAGTATGGTGACCCACATCATGGCGGCCTTGTGAGATGCTTTTTCACATTCTGCTTGAGGTCGTAAAAGGCATGACAGTCATAGTGACAGTGTAAGGCAGTTACCACGATAACTGTCACCCCTGCATCAATGGGCCTCCGGTCTCACACTCACCAACGAAACACGACAACACAGATGCTGGTTCTTTAGGTTGGTCTTCTGTGGAAGGGTAGTACTGCCACGGTCGAGCCGGGCTGCTCGTGCTGAAATCAGTGTGGCTCTACTACCTAGAAATTTACTTAAAATTTACTAATCCACGACTATAAGAAGAATCAAACGACATCTGAGGCGTTCAAAATTATCAAACCGCTTACAGTACAGATCGTGACAAAGAAATATTCATACCTACTTACATTTACTCGAGAAATATTATAAAACCCTTTTGACATAAGTAGTCTGGTAAAAAATACTTCATGTGCATGTAATACTAAAATCTACCATAGGCAGTTCACTTCCTTAAACTGGCTCGTATTGCCTTCGCAACCAAAGATCATAAACTCAATTTAAAGGTCTCACATAGGTTTTATCCTAAGAACAAACTCTACAATTAGCGGTTTAACGCCTCTATCCAACACTCAAGCTATTAGAGAGAGAAACAGTGAGTGATTTAGGAAAGCTCACCTCCACATCACTTACGGAAGTAGATCCAGCATTCAATACAGGTAAATATTTACAACCATCGTTCAGCTTGTCGCCGTTGTGCTGTTGTTGTCGATGGTTCCACTTATAATGTCTTTCTTACTCATAGACATTTTTTGTCATTGGTCGTTATAGGTTAATCATCGGCAACCTTTAACAGGTCATTGCTGGACATCGGCCTCTTCTTAGCAAGAAGGTTTGGACTTACTACACGATGCTGGTCAGACGGGTTGGTAAAGGGCTTATTTCAAGTTTTCCTTTCTTTGCAGTGATGTCGTCCTGTCGTCTTAGTCGCTTCTTATGACGTTCATGGGAAGAATAGGGATGGTGTCACTCTATATTTTTAATCAATCACCACACGGAGAATTGGGCAATAACTAGTAAAACTTACTCTATGGTTAAACTAAGCTAACTAAACAGTTTTTTCAATGTGTTTTTTTTTTCAACTCGCCGTATAATATTAGTAAGTATTGACTGCACGGTTGGCCTAGTGGTTTAAGCGGTCGCCATGCCGCTCTCTACAAGGCTGAGTGTTGCGGGTTCAAACCCCACACGGGACAACACTTTGTGTAATCCACAAATTGTTGTTCTAAGTCTTCTTTGTGTCCGTTTCTTGTATGTTTGTAAAGTCCTCCGCGACACAGGATTTATTCTTAATGCGAGCGTCGTCTTTTTTAAAAATAAAAAAAATAAAAATAAAATATATTAGCTCTTGAACCAAAATGATTATTATTATATGTAATAATGAATTATTGATTGCACAATAATAAAGGTTAGATAGATGACGATTGTTGTTGGCTGCTGTACTGTACCGCTGCTATGTTGCAACACTACTTCTCTATAACAAGCAAGAAAATAAGATATAAGAAGTTGTTGAATGAAAAGAAGTATTTTCTTCTATCGTGGGCCTACCAAAGTGACTACTTTACCTGTTGGAAAGCATAAATAGAATTCAAGAGTGGTGTTCATCATACTCATGGCAAATGCAGACAATTCAGTATGACGAGCTATACTATGGCGGCTTAGTGAGATAGTTTTTCACGCCCCACTTAAAGTACCCGGGATCTAAGAGGGAGACAAACACGTGCGCTGGTAGTGAGTGCCAGGTTTTAACTGATTTCCTCAGCAAGGAAGAACCGAAATTTTTAGTTCGAGAGCGTTTGTCTACCATTCTGAAACGGTGGCTTCCTGGCCAGCACGGGTTGTCCTGTAGAGAAAGGGCGATGGTGGGACCAATTGGAAAAGTTTGTCAAAACTCTCTCAACAATAAAGACAATAGAGAACTGCCATAAAGGCGACATCCCTTCGCAACTGCAAAGACTCAAAGGATTCAGTGATTTAGTGCCAGATTTGCCACTGTCTGTTAAAGACCCTAATAGACTATTTGACCTTACCTGCCAGGTAACTACAATTTTCCCAAGTCTTAAATAGGACCAAATAACCACAGATATATCAGAAACCTTTATCAGTATTGTATGACAGATTCTGAAACTTTATCAGGAATGGGCGAAACTAGTCCTTAGTGTTTTGGATTTAATTAAGTATAAAACTTTTTTACATAGTGGGCGTAGTGGTTCAAACGGTCGCGTTATCGGTTTCAATTGTTGTGGGTGTGGAGGAACGGGTGTCCCTCTAACACAAAGAGAGGGCTCACAAAGGGACTCCTCCGACCAGGCGAGGTGATCATGCCTAGCGACCGCGGCCAAACAGTTGACGTTGGGATGATGTCTGTGTGCTAATCACCGCAAGAATGTTTATATCACGATTCAGGATTAGTAGTTGCTCCGTAGTTCATTACTCCGTAATTGAATGTGTCTATATTTTTGGTTTGCACTGTATGTGGAAGTCGCCACATGGGTTTGACCCTCACATGCAACATCACATTGTGTGATCCACAAATTGTTGTGCTGAATCTGTTTGCTGTTTTAAAGAAAGCTCACGTCATTAGAGTTGAATAGAAATCAAATCCAGTCGAACGCAAAGGTTACCTTAAACTATCGTTGTTTTGCTGAGTTTGTTAAAATTTTAAGACATAGTATCCTGACAAGCTTGTAGGTTAATTGCTGACAACTGACAACTACCACCATAGACACTGGTAACTCTAGGCTCATGAGAGCATTATTTATTTAAAAACTTATTGCACTTGTTACCCAAAGACGGACTTAATACAATGCGGTATTCTTTGCCTGTCAGTTTTCATCTGATTTAGAAATAAGTTCAGCCTTTGAGGTGGGAGTGGGTTGTATTCTTGAAGGTTTGAAAGTCGTATCAATCCGCAAATACCGTAGGAGTATATTTATCCTATAGATTGGTTGTGGAAGGCAAAGTTTCGGGAAACTAACATTGTGGTAGCGTGCCAAAAAATATCTAAATGATGATGATGTTCAGTTTGCTGCATCAAACCGGTATGCTGCGAGTAGTATAAGCCCAAACATTTCTTTATGGTATAGTTAAGAAGCTACTGCTGCCTTTAGACACCTGAAACTAAATAGTCACAAGTTCTTTGCCGCCCTTTGAATCCTTCCCGCAGAATTAGGGACGAGAGGTTTAGACTACTAGAAACTCAGTGTAACGTAAAACGAAAAACAATCGAAGACTTGGTAACAGAGGCTGTCACCCACTGTAAATATCCTATGCGACTAGATTATTCAATCTGAGATAGGTATCCCTACCTACCAAAAAGCTGGTAGTAGTAAGATTTCAACAGTATTTCAAATGTATTCAAATACGTGTCTTAAAGTTATTAATAATATCAATTACGGAATGATAGAATCACTTAACAGCTTTAAATACTTGAGAAAACTAACTAATACTTACCTACAAGAAAGAAACTAAAAGGGATCCCCTTTCATGTAATTTAAAACTGAAAAGAGAATGTTCAAACTTTAATAATATCTATCCATGAGCTGATTCAAGCAGTTAAAGCAGAAACGTTAAAATAGAACTTAACTATCTCACTCAAGAAAAACTGTTGTGCTGTTGACGAGAATGGCGTCGGTAGCAACTGAACGATATATACCTCAGTGTTTGTAAGAGTCCATCATTGTTTTCTATGAAGACTTCATTATTTGCTGAGAGTGGTCTTTGTGCGGGCGGCGTTTTGCTACGGCGGCGACGCAGACCCGTAGCCTAGCCGCCCCACTGGCCGATAACGACCGTGGGAAATTCGTTCAATACTAGGAGTTACTTATAATATTATATTGTTAACGCTATTCAATATGGTTTTTAAAAGTTTTTTATGTCACCGTCTCTGAGGAGCTCTCATTGATTATGTTATCTATCAAACGAATAAACTACCGTGGGAATAATTTCTTTATTTCACTTCAAATGTTCACGTGTCGTAAAAAAGAGAAGCCATAGTTGAAATGTACCTATTAAAATTATAACTAGAACACTGTGAGGTGTTTTTCATTAATTTATTATCACATAAATAACTTTGGCGAGTAGGTTTTACATAATGGTGATGTCTAAAGAGGCCACATAAGTAGTGCCTATGGACCAGCTCAACCGGAGTGATACTATGACCTCCCAGACCACTAAAGGAACCCGCTGATCAGTAATTCTGGCCTTGGTTTTTACTGAATAAGTAATATTACCGAAGTCCTAAAAGCCCGTTACCTCGAATTCGAGGGGAGAACGACACGGAGAGCGCAACTCACGTCTGTAAGAATGGCGGGCGATATTTATCCCTTGTAGCATACACTCAGAACACGTGATACAGACATTTAATACTATAAAAATAACATGATTTTTTAAGGTTTTATGTATTTAGGGTACGATTTGAGCGGTGACCTCGAGGCTTCCTACTGCGCTTAGTGTTTTGCAACTCAGTAGCAAGCCATGTTGGGTTTACCCACTCCCTAGTGGTAGTACAACACTTTGTGTGATCTACAAATGATTGTTGTGAGTCTGGGTGTTCTTTGTGTTAGTTTTTGTATGTTTATAAACTACCTCGCGACACAAGGATATTCTTAATAAGGGAGGATTGTAGTAGGACGTAGTAAGTAGGCCACTATTTAGGTTTAACAAACAAAAATTTGTATTGAAGTCGGTTTATAAATGGTACGTACCGCATAAAATACACAAAAAAAAATTGTTTAGGTTCCTCGTCCCAATGGAAAACCTTTTAATTTTGTAATTCGGTTAAAAAAAGATACTTAAGTACGTCTTTTATCTGTAATAGATATTCTACAAAACCTACATAACCAAATCTATTCATTAGATATATTTAAAAATTGTGATAAAGACTTCATGAATTTTTATATGAACTCATATGTACGAGTATATACAAATTCTGAGTGTGGTTGTCTAAAGTGGTGGATATATTTTTATCATTGATTCGTTACTCCCTATCTAATAACATAATTTAACGAAAACTTTCTACATTACTACTGGTTTATAACGAAACAAACGGTTCAAATATAGAGTT
The DNA here is from genome assembly GCA_949316085.1 of Hypercompe scribonia. Classification (NCBI taxonomy): domain Eukaryota; kingdom Metazoa; phylum Arthropoda; class Insecta; order Lepidoptera; family Erebidae; genus Hypercompe; species Hypercompe scribonia. Next base: position 9,199,235 of record OX438969.1, on the reverse strand, counting down.
TATTAGTTTTTTCCAGCCGTACCAAAGTACTTTAAATTTATTTGAATTATAATAATATACGAATATATTAGTAGGGACAACTTGATAATGCAACGAAACGAAGTGTTTTGTTCAAGTTTTGGTCTAATAAACAAGCACCTACCTACCGTCGTAGCTGTTTCATAAGTTTTTAAGGACAGATGAAAATATCGGAGAGATAAACAATGTCCAAATAACACAGCAACTTGCTCCGATTTGTAAGACGAAAAAAACTCAAATAGTGGTTGATAGACGTTTGCATAGGAAAGATAAACAAACTAATGTCGTAATTTTTCATTTTTTAGTGACTCCCTCTGCCTGAAGGAAAGTATGAACAGAATCCGAGAGTCGGAATCACCGTACTCATTGTGAATGTAGACAATGTAGCATAGTGACAAACAATATTGTTGCTTAGTGAGATGCTTTTTCATGCTCCACTTGGGCCGTAAAAGGCAGGACAATCATCGTGGCAGTGTAAAGTTCTCTTACCACGATAACCGTCTTCCCTGCATCAATGGACCTCCGGTCTCACACTCACCAACGAAACACAACAGCACGGATGCACTCACTTTAGGTTGGTCTTCTGTGAGAGCGTAGTACTGCCCCGGTCAAACCGGCCCGTAGGTGGCCCTACAGCCTGAAATTCTTTAAGTACAACATAGGAAATGATGTTACCGCTTTACTGTCCAACGACGTGGTTTTGTCGATTGCTCTAGTCCATTTCTTCACCACAACATTATTCCATAAACTCGCTGTCATCAATTATGTATCTGTATCGTATCTTCCTCCATCGATCCTCGTTGGAAGGATTCTTTACGAAAGGCATCGATGTCCTTTTATTAAAATAGTAAGAGCTCATGGTTCAGAGAAGAATATTAATTAACTCATCGTCACCATTCAGTAAATACGAAGTAAGTGCTTATTGACTAAGTGATTGATTTAATTATACAACACTGGCGTTTTCAAAGGTAAAATAATGTAGAAACTTATGTGTGAGCATGTTCAAGTAAAATCAGAAAAAATGATTACTTCTTTTAGATTAGTAGAAGGGTCGCATGTTTCTGTAAATGTGAGGTGTAATAAGAAGTTGAATAGTCACGGGACACGAAGAAACTTGGCGTCACTCGTGTGATCACCGGTGTGTGTGCTACCGGCTAATCGACCACGGCTGAACGCGGGCGCTCGTCGCACTGCCGCCACAGAGGGTGGGAGGGAGGGGAGAATTGATAACGACGTCGGACTATAAACAAAACGCAGCACTAATTCCATTAAGGCCCGAAACTTACCCTCTATAAATCTCTGTGCAGCGCCCATTACTCGCGTGATAGGGGCCGCCCACCGGCGCCCCCACCCGCGGCGCCTCCCGCGTCCTACGTCACGAGCCTCACGACCACGTCATGTCCTTCTGTCCCACGGAAAGTGCAATTTATGGAAAAGCGCATTTTCGTCGGGTGTGTGCAGCGTACGTGGGGCGGCGAGCCCCTCCCCGGGGCGGAGCCTGCGGCAGATAGCCGAGCGAGCACCGCCCGCCGGCAGTGAGCGCGCGCACCTCGGCCGGGATACACGCGTCACGCCGCATATCTCCATATCTTGTTATCGTGGATATCTGTTGTGGTATCAAACCAGTGCCGCACATGCGGGAGTGATTAGTGACATATATACGCACCTGTCTGCTGCGACTGCTTCTACGTCTGCTGCTGCAACACTCATACCTGAGCGGATACCGACGGCTTCAAGTTAGTGAGGATTATCTTTTTAAGAAAACAAGTTGACGAATTTACTTTTGTCCGTGCAAGTTTTCAACATGTTTGTTTTATAAATATATATATAACGCTAGGTACTACATTATATGAGTAATCAGGGTTAACAGCTTGTTTAAAATTATCATTATAAGGATCATCCAAAAACTATGGATCACTTTTAATCAGTAGATAATTTCATTCACTTAGGACAAGGTCAGTGTTGTGATATGAACGTTACGTTCTCATAATGAGGTCTTAAAACAAGGTAGGTTCAGAAACGAAAGGTTAATATATGTTACCTATAACATATAGGTGTACCTGTAGGTAGTCTCTGGGTCAATAACATTAAGCAATTGTGTAGATTTGGGAAGGCTTGTTCGTACCTAGTTGCTAAGTCTTGATTTATGCCACGTTTGTTATGAATTCAAACTTTTATTTTAAACACCCTATTAATTTCTCGAGCGTTATCATTGAAAACGTGCAAAAATAAGTTTAACTGTCGCACTTACGCAAAAATGCACAACAAGTACCTTTTCCGTCGCGATGGTCACCTCACTGTAGCTATGTGATAGCACGGCCTATAAAGTGTGTCGTTTTTTGTATTAGAATTAACTATTTTGTGAAAAATGTATAAGTTCAGCGACCGTTCACAGAAGGAACTACTTCCTTGTGTCTGATCAGCCTGCTTTTAATTATTCTTCGTCCGTCATAATGTACGGGATCATATAAAAATGCACCAACATCTTACCTAGACTGAGTTTTACCTAGAAAGTGCTAATGGCGTTTAATAATATCCTAATTCATATTCCAGTCGATAAACAATTGACGAAGAACTCATTTGATTTTGCAAAATGGTTCATTTAATCCTTTTTTTACGATCAATAACACAACTTATATAGCCTTAGATGCTTTTATAAGAATCCCGGTAACTAATAATATATACGTTTAAACTTTATTAAAAGATAATACAGCTCTTGGTATCAAACCCCCCACAGGGTATCAACTTATCTACGTACGAGTGAAGTACACTCTAAACACTAGACTATTATTAATGTAACAATTAGAAACTATGTCAGCTTTGTTATCACATCAAGCAAGTGTCGCTCGTTTCCCACAATTATGTTGAGCTGTCTTCTAATACTTATTCACAATTATGTTTATAGACGAGAAGTCGTAAAACATTAAACGGGTTGCCATTAATGTTGCATTGTGGTAGCCAGCGATAGGTACACAGTTACAGACTAGCAGACAACAACACGCGTACAAGTCAGCACTCGGTGACGTCATTTTCTGCTTTTTTTATCCATTCGCATGCTACAGTTGCCATTGGAGGGTTCGTTTCCTTTTAATCTAAGATGAATCATAGGTTAAATTCTTACATGCCTAAGATAATTAGTTTTCAGTACTCCACTGTTGGATGAAAGCGTCTCCTTCCAAAGGAGTTTTATCTGTTATATTTATAAGTTCTCGACGCATAGAATCAATATTTTATTTTTACTTAATATCAATCAATCAACTTTCAATTGTCCAGAGCTGGACGTAAAGCTCGCCTTAGCAAGGAGGTTTTGGCCTACGCTGGCCAGACCGGTTGGTATTCAGGCGCAGAGTGCCACACCGCGTGGTTTTAGTCGATCCGATTCCGACACACCACCTCGGCGTAAACCTCGGTGGGGTGACGGCCCGAGGGGATATCCACATTTAAAAAAAAAAAGGATTTGTGTCAAGTTTTCTTTCTTTTTGCAGTTATGATTTTTAATTACGTATAAATATATATAATTTTAGAAATACTTAGATACGTATACAAAAACCGACTAAGTGCGTGTCGAGCCATGCCCAATATAAGGTTCCGTAGTTACTTATTACATTAATGCAAACTAATACGAGGGATTTTTCGTGTTGTGCTGAGTGTTTAACAAAGTCCACATTTCCAGACTACGTGCTGAACAAATAACTTAAAAAAACTCATTAACACTTTTGGCAAACCCGGGCATCGAATCCAAGACGTGCTGATCAGTAATAGCATTTCATTTCATATTTTATTGAATATTGAATTAATATTTTAGCACAGATATTTACCTATAATTTTCTCGTTGATCGAGCAGTTAGCGTATATGGCAATCGATCAAAAAGACTCAGGTTCGATTTTCGGGTCGGGTCAAAAAGTATTAATAAGTTTTTCTGGTTACAGAAACAGTCTCTCTTGAGACTGTCTACCGTGGCCGAAAAGGGCCAGGAGTACGTCATCAATCATCATATGTTTATTACATATTATACTGTATACAAGATATTTATGTTCCCACGCGTAAGAGTTACAACTGAAATTAAATAACACGGCTATTTAATATTATAAACATTTCATAAGGTTTGGGTGTCCTGTGACGTCCAATCAATTGTTCACCTATTGCGCTTAAACTAATAAAACCTAAATAAGCTCATCAAGTATTAGTATATGTGATAGTTTTCTTTTTTAACCTCGTTATATTTTTATGCTATAACCGTGAATTTTGAAATCTCTAAATACTAAAGGTTAAGTAAGAGAGGGTTGGGGGTACGCTCTATTCTAACAAAAATTAGCGCTTTATGACTTAATATCTCAAAAATGGAAACCTTCATCAAAACATTGTCTTCGCAAATCTTTGTTATTTTTACAAGATCTATCCAATGATGCTCCACTACGTGAAATAGATGATGATTTTTGGCGTGACTACTTTGCATGTTCATGGGAAATTTTTCTTTTCCTTACAGTCAAGTTTCTTACACTAATAGTCGGTGAAATATAGTGTGGACATGACGAAACTATGAAGTTTTTAGCCACAGAACCCTAGAAAGTCAATGGACTGGTTAGCATTAAGAGCTAATGTGTATTGGCGATACATTGACATACAGTGTTATGATACAATGTCTATCAAATTGTAACTTGTAGGTACGACCTCGAGCTATTCATGACAGATTGTTGTGTGGAGAGCGTCCATACTCTACTGTTATTCACGTTTGCATCTAGCATTGGTTTTCTATGTACGCTGATAGATTAAGTAAGAGGAAATTGTTTGAAAATAAAAATCAATATTTATATTTTTTTTTCTATATGAAGAGCCTGCCAAAGTGACTCTACTCCGCCTGATCGAAAGCATGAATAGAATCCAAATAGTTGTGGTCACCATACTCATTGCAAATGCAGACAATGCACTGTGGTGACCCATACTATGGTGGCCTAGTGAGATGCTTTTTCACACCACGCTTGGGAACGTAAAAGGCATGACAGTCATCATGGCAGTGTAAGCCTCACATTGTTATCACGATAACTGTCACCCCTGCATTAATGGGCCCCTAGTCTCGCACTCACCAACGAAACACGACATATATATACATATATCGATATTAGTTGACTTCTAGTAACGGCAATACAATTGATTTATTACTTAAACGGTAGGATATGACATTGAAAACGTGTTCCAACCCACCTCGATCCCAATGTGGTTCATCGATTTTTTTTTCATCGAAATTAGCTCAGTCATTTTCGCATAGACACTTAATTAACAGTTTAATGGATGTGTTCGTATTTATCACACCTCTCACTTAGTCAATTGTTCTCTTTATTTCTTCCATTTGTTGCTCTGTAACATCTCAATAATAAAACTTAGTAACGCTGGATGAATGATAAGACAGGCCTGATGGTCTAGTGGTTAATGTGACCCTGGTTGCAGAGCCACAGGTTCCGGGTTCGATTCATACCCATGAGCACGATTACTTGTTTCGTTTCTGTATGTTGTTTCTGTATAATATACCTATGTGTATTTTGAAATACATATGTATATAAGTATGTTTATCAACGGACTGACTGCCATAGTAGCTACAGACTCTGCCTAGTTTTGGATGAGACTGTTATGTACGTGTGATGTTATTGTTTCTAATTATGTTTCGTACCGTTGGTCGTGATTACGTAGATCATGTGGAATTTAATATATTTTATACAGATCAGAGTCCACAAAGCCAAGAAAGGATGCGCCGGGACATACATTTTATAAATACTAGGTATGTAGGAAGACGTAAATCAAGTAATTAATGTGAATTTTGTTGTGGCGAGACTAGATGAGCTTGTGTAACGGCCCGTCTCGAGATCGTATCGGTTCGGTCATTGAAGTATCTTTCTCTCTAAGCAAGCTAAAGGAAATTGTACCAAAAATTAACGTAAATAATATAAATCAATGTTTTCTTTGCCCAACTTTATTTGGTGACTGTAAACCATTATCCCGGGTCAAAAAACTTCAAGAAAGTTACTAAGCTACCGTTGTTTGTTGTCAGTAATTGTTTAGAAGCCGTCTTCACTGATTCAGCAGTCAATGACCGTTAGCATTAAATGCTCGTATATCAGTGTTAGTTGTGGATAGTTTTGACACAACTGTTAGAAACTGTTCTAGGTTCTGTTATTATCCAACTGCACGGATGGCGTGGTGTTTAAGCGGTCACCTTACCGCTTCCCGATCCCCGGCACCATGCCTTGTGTGATTCACAAATTGTTGTTCTGAGTCAGTATTTTTTGTGTCTATTTCGTGTATTTTGTAAAGTTCCCAGCAACACAGGATTTGTTTCTTGTGTAAGAGTTGTCATTTAAAAAAACAAAAAGTCAAATATTACAATTACACGGAAGGTATGTTTGTCTGTTCTACATTTTTAATAATCATGTTAATGATATTTTAAGGAAAGAAGTTATTGTAATGATGCCAACTTTTTCTGCGGCTTGACATGTGTGGATGTCGGCTTTTTAGGAATTATTTTTTACAGGATAAAAGACTTACATGCTTTTTCAAACTATAATATATTTCTTTAGTTAAAGTTTATTTAGTTCATAAAGCTGTTCTGGCGTAAAAAAGTTACTAACGTCTTTGAGAACTTTGGTAAAGATTTGACAACATACAATAGAATGTGCACAACTGCTCATCACTCATAACGCGTGTACGATTCGCAAAACTGTTTGTAAACCTCATTTCTATTGCTCTACTAACGGTTTGAAATTTCTTCGCATTATTGTTGTTATAAGGCCTAAGTAATAGGACAGTTAAGTTAGATAATATTATCCCAGACGATCCCCGGTCGTGTCTCATGTTGTACGGTAAAGTACAGCGGCGCCGGCGCACAGGAGGCTATTGTGTGCTGTCGCTGTCCTCACCGCATTCTTAACTTTTGTTTTTACTAGAAAGTACTCACAGCATTGCGATAGAGTTACTAGCTGCGGCAAGTCAGTACGGTTAGGTGTAGGTACAGCATTCGTTAGACATGACCACTGACGTCAGTAAACAAAATTTGTGACAAGATTATCGATCAAATCAGGTTGGTCAAGTTAGTTGATCTGTATGAGAAGTAGATTTTTTTTCTGACCTGACTGAATTTCGTTCAAAATCTGACAAATAAATTAGCAGTCGCTAGTTATTTTTGGAATGGTTAGTGACGAAATATAACGTTTGTAGGCACGTACTCAGTGAGAGGTTTAATCATAGCCCTGGAATGGAGATATTATCAGTAAACGTGTATAGGTCCGTATTCACCTTTTTACCACTAAGTCATATTAAAACAATGCAGATATTTTGAATATTGACATTAGATTTGTTACGAAACTAGTACTATAAATTAATTACCTCTTTAAAAATTAATATGTTTTTAATAAAATATATTGTCCTTAGATTATTGACATTATCAATTATCAAATGTTAATTTTATAATATGCCATCGAAGCCCAGTTTAATCTACGATTGGTTACGATAGAAAAGTCGTCGATTAACGTTAAAGATAATAAAATAATTTACCTAAATTAAAATGGAGTCTGTTGGGTCTGCGCCTGAGTTGAGAGCAAAGCTTTAAATTATAATTTAAATTGTATCTGCTTATTAATAGATTGACAATGTACTTATTTATTTAAATATTAAAACACGTGCCCAATCATTCCTAATGATAGTCCAAACTCGATGTTAAATTATTTTAAATTTGAATGATTTTCTTTATTTATAAATTATACACAGTTGCGTATACATAAACACCTTAATAAATAAAGATTGTTGATGTGATGATGTAATTTAAAAAAATAGCAATAACACACGTTATATGAAATACAGGTATAACTCACTGCCTTCAATGTTAAACTGCGCCAGAATTGTACCTAATTGTAGGGTGAAAGAAATCAAACTTAAAGGGAAAACAAGCTAAACTTCCAAAACCACAAGTAAAAGAAATACTGAAATATTGTCTACACCTACCAGTGTATTACGAAGTGTATACAACCACTGGACCAGCCTTGGTTGTCGAGGTGGCTATTGTTGGCAAGTACGAATCCTCTAACCCACTTTATAATCGTTAAATAAAAATAGTTTTTAAATGTGTGGTACTCTAAATTTCTTTACCGTTAAACACTCAAACAAAAACCGTAAACATATGAATTATGTTTTTTTTTTCATTATCACACAACACTAATCTAAAATAACATAAAAAAAATCATTCATTACTGTTAAGAAATTCAGTGGAAATGATAATTATCTACATGTAAATATTAATTATTGCGTTTTTATATAATATTGAATGAAAAATAACAATGAATTACGTTTAATATATTTAACAGTTGCTAGCTTCACTTTGTGTAACAACTTTACAAGGCTTTAAAGGTTTTAAAGTAATCGGATCATGATTAAGGTCTACATTTTTAGAAATACTTAGATACATGACTCTCAGGCTTATATGCTTCACCCTTCACAGCTTTGTACTCGAGAATACTCTCCGATATGTCCACTAAAGTTTTAAATAAAGTCCAATAAAAGGTCCAATAAAATTACCTCAAAATGTATTCATATAATTGTTAAAATATTTCATATGATGTCTAACTTCCAGTCCTCACACACATTGCTTCTTGCAAAAATATTTTACATTATTTAAATGTCTCCATTTGCTCCTAATCTCCAGAACCGGTTTACCAATTTACAAAGGAAATTTCTCCTACAATAGTTTGGGCTACATTTATTTAAGAACAAAGCATTAGGATTAGTGGTCTCAAAAAATGGTTTATTGACCACAGCAGTACATTTAGTCTTTAATAAGAGGTTTATGAGTTGTGTCATCACAGTTGTTGTACTTGTATACACTACAGCTCCAAAAACGTTATCTGCATTAGATTGACGTGTCTCAGTAGTGTCGTGTCTCGCACAAGTGTAGAGCAATCAGCTACCGACTGACGTCTGCGGCGATATCGTCCCTAAGTACCCTTATCGTATCTCCGGCGCAGTTTCTACCTGCAACCCTTCTGACCTACATATTTATGTGGCAATAAACGTGCACAGCATTGCGCAGCGAGTGACGTCACGAGCGTCGCCGGCGCCGGCGCACCGCAGGTAACGTGCGCCAAAAAAATGCAACAGTGCCATCACTACCGGCTAATTTACGACACGTCCGGTGACCACCGGCGGGCCTCTACGTCACAACAACTGCGATAACGATAATAGCACTTCGGTTATGCACGATGATGACTCCCCACGATTACCTTAATGCGTTTGAACTCATTACAATTTTTTAAACATGTTTATGATATTCGCTCATAGATGTCAATGTATGTGTCCATGGCTGCTAGTGTCGGCAATAGAATATTACACCTGCATGTTTTAATCTGTAGGAATTTATACCCACATCGGATTACCATATTAAATAATGACAATTTGTCCTTTGCAAATTACAGTGCTGCCATTTCTAATTATAATATTACCCTCAATTTCACATCGGATGTGAAATTGAAAACTTTACGCCTTATTTAGAATCACTACTCATATTTGAGATTTTTTTCTCGACAAATATTTTTTGAGTAATTATACGGGTACTTTTACATAAACATTAACACTAAATTGTATTAAAACAATATCAGTTTTGTTTTTAAATTTTGCGATTACCTTTTGTTTTGATTTACAACATAAAATGCACATTAACAATTACGCATGTGACACAACTGAACCCAAAAACTTGACCACATTTACCTATACAACATAATACTTCTACTATCATACAAAGCATTCAGTGTCTTTGTATAAAGCTGTGTCGAGGAGAAGGTAATATCGAAGGTTAGACAAAAACCCCGCATCCATTAGATACGTCATTTATCGAGGTATAACGATATGTTTGTTTGTTGGTGTCGAAGGGGAGGCGACAGTGGGAGGAGGGAGGCCATCGCCACTGTCATTGATACGTCACCGCGGACCATTAGCTCGGATTTTTTGCCGCACCCTTCATCATCGGATTAAGCTTTCGACAAAAAACCGTGAGCAATCCCGAGCGGGGCCATTTCGCACTCAGTCCTACGACGTTACATTGAGACATACTGATCTTGATCGTTATGAAAAATAAATGTGAATATAACGTGAGAAACGAGATAAGCATATTATTAAGGAATCAATTTATAATAAGCATAATCAAATGCTAAACAACTGAACATTATTTTCTATTTGTAATTCAAAGAGATTGAAATTAGCTTTGATTACCGAAGTATATACTGTTGAGAGACGGGTGACATTGTTAATGCCTCAAAGACAGTCATTCCATACAGTTGAAGTCAATTGACAGCACTCAGCCCTGATCTTAACCCGATAGTGTGTGATTGGAATGAGACGATGTGTGAGACAACAACAAAACTTAAAGAATTTTATATAGCTTTCAAAGAGAAATGTGAATGAGAGTAAAATCAATAGCCCGTAAAATCATGTAAGAAATTTGATGCTCAGGACACCAAACCAAGCACAGTAATTGTAAACGAGAACAACATAAGACGACACGAACGTTACAAGCAACACGGTATAGCGGTGTAACACAAAACAAAAATAATTGATTCTTTGACTTTTTTAAATAAGGTAGATTATTGTTGTGTGTTGTTGTTGTTAATATGTGATTTTTTGAGTATAATAGAGAACTTCATATAAATTTTCGTTTATGGAGTTTTTAATTGTCTACACAATGAATTCGAATTTGTAGACTATCATTCTTATCTTTATGCGACTCGGATTATTGCTCTCGAATGTGTGTATAATCTGTAAGTAAGTCATCGGTCAGAAGCTGAGAACGGATTGCAAAGTATCATGTCACTCCGATCGCGCTATACAAAAATCGTGGCGCCTTCCCATTAGGAGCCAAGTTATTTATAGGGGGATTAATAGGGTTGTTTAGCGTTCTTGTCCCGCCTACGAATCTTTCAACGTTGCGTCTCGCTCGCTCAAACAATTAGCCGGCGGGCCTCGCCTGTCACCGATAGCTCAATAAGTGTTGTGGGGCGCAGCGGGCGGTGAGGCGCGTTGCGCAAGAGTCGAATGGCGCGTGCGACACGCACATTACGGTACGCAGGTATCTGATTATAATACAATTTAAGGACATATATTTTCATAGATTCATTATTTAAACCTTTATTATATTGCCGCATGTAACATGTCGCACCTGCCTGAAGTTTGTATGCAATGCTCTAGGAGTTCTTATACAAGTAAATTGTTAATGCTCAAATAATTAAAAACAAATTTAATCCATTTTGTTAAACCTACAGTATTTTCTAGTTCTACTTTGGTTGTATCTGAATGCCACTCGTAATATTGCTAGGATTTTTTAATGTCCTATCTCTGTCACTGACAGCAAAGGAAATAACTTTTGACTCATTAGGACTCCTGGTCGTAAGCGTTATAAAATAGCGCCAACAAGATAGCAACAATAACATAAATATGTATATAATTAGCTCATTATAAATGTCTGTTTTGTTATTAATTGACACGTACATAAAATTATCATAACATATCCATTTATTTAATTTTCAATTTTTCGACATTATATATATCTGGTTCTACCGATATTTAAGCCACAAAAATAATTTTTATTAACTAAAGATTTTCTGAAATTTTCCGGGCGACCGTTCCCACGGTACTTATACTAGACCTCCTAGTGATTAGTACCAGGAAGTGATTACCGCTACCAGGTACGCCCATTGTTGGGCGAAAAAGTTGACCGAAATATTAAAAATTGTTGGGTTGGGTTCACTTGCAGAAACAAAGGCACTATTGATACCGAGCACAATTTGAACGATAATCTTTTTAGTTTCGGTATTGCACTTTTCTCTCCTATCTACGTCTATTGTGTGCGAGGGAGCGTAAAAAAGCCTATAATACTTGTATTGACAACCGATATCTGATCGAGTTGGACCCTTGGCCCAACAATAGGAAGCTTTGTTTAATGGTTAAAAAGTAAAAATTATGAATCAATTTTGCTAAGGGTTGGTTAACATAAAAAAAACTCGTTATTTTAAATGTTGAAAGTAGCAAGAGTGAAATTGTATAAACCCATATTTACGGCCACATATATTTCCAAACAAACACATTTACATATTTCTAAACACTGTCCTATTAAAGATAAATTTCACCAGATACAGTATAAATGAACGCATTCATCACACAATATTTGTCTGAGGCAGAAATCGAAACTGTAAGTATTTTTTAAGGCTATTCACAGATTTTGTACCGCATGAAATCGAGTGAAAAACTTAATAGCGCCATCTATGAGCATTAGTAAAATTTAAAGTAATCTAATTACAGACCGTAATGGATCTTCTCATGGGAATGATTTGTTTTGTGTCGGTACAAAGTAGCGTATATCACTCGCCAGACTCCTAACTATCTCCAGACATAAAATCATACCACAAAATCGCTCCTTTGTGATCTGAAATAAATTAAAACATTCATACAAACAAACAAACACACTTTTACATGTATAATATTAGTAAGGATAAAATAAAATATTGGACTCGTGGGATTTGTCTCGAGTTCCCAATTTTTATTTTATACTTCTATAATTATTCTTCACCTGAAATGTTATACCGACTAGACCTATACCTAATTAATAAGTATATAAAACAAAACAAAATTCAAGTTTTCATTTTTACGTTAAGGTAAGGTCATTCGTTATATTCAAACACCACTAGCGATCAACCCCGACTTCACACGGGTGGTCGTAAATTTTTCAAACATTTTGGAATAAACGTAGAGTATATCTTAACGCCGGACGTAATTTTGGCAAATCCGTCTACATCATCCGGATCCGCGGCACGTGCGCGAGTTGTCCGGCTGCAGTGTCGATGATGATTGTTGCTAGACTCACATTATCTCTTTTTCAATTTCTTATATCGGATGTCCGATTTGAATAATTCAAAAAATAACCTAAAGGTATTGAAACGTTCTTACAAATGATATGACTTATTTCGAAAAGAATCAGTCCATATGTGGAGGGAACGGATGTCATATCCCTCCGACACAAAAGAGGATCCTGCAACCAGGCGAGGTGATCATGCCTGGCGGGCCACGGCCCAACGGTTGATGTTGGGATGTTGTATATATGCTAATTGCCGCGCGAATCTCTATATCGCGATACAGGATTAGTGGTTGCATTGTAGTTCATTACATTCTTAAGTTTCGTTCATACGTCGTAGTTCGATGTATCTTAGCTAGATGGCGCTGTTGTACATTTTTCTTTGTGATGTAATGTGGAAGTCGCCTCACAAACATATGAATAACATAGTTTTATTTTGTTTAGTATTTCTATCAACTTTTAAAATGTAAAAAGTAGTTACAGTGACTTTACTACAATAGTTAAATGAATGGCGTCGTAAGGTTTTTTGTGGATATTAATGTGGTGTTTAATATAGTGGAACATTTTTTGTTCTACCAACACAAGTTTCCGGAGCGCATGCGATGAAAGCTATTTCATAGTTGTTTTTGTACACATTAGGTTACACTTGAAGTTTTATGAGAAATGTCAAATCTTCCTTGTAATAAATATAGGTTATATCATTCGGGGATAATGCAGCATTTCAACGGCAATTTTTTTTTAAATCGGTCTAGTAGTGTTTGAGTTTATTCAAAACAAACAAAAATACAAATGTTTTCACTTTATAATATTAGCATAGATTATGTGCCACAGTTTTCACATAATTTGAAACTTATAAAACAAACATACATACTTACTTTTTTATGAAATACCGAATAAGGAACGTTCCTTAGGAACGCGGAGGCAGGAGCAGTAGGTGTTTTACCCTACTTTAGGGAGCATCTGTACAATGTGATTTCAAGGTCTTCCCACCCTCGATTCGATGTTATACCTACCCAAGTCTTAGCCTAGAGGTAGCTGCAAGTTTCCCCTGTTAATTGGTAATGTCAACTTGTCCCTACTCTCACATGGCTGCACGGCCGCCCTTTTTAGGCAGCTAGTTACGTGTAGTGGATGGTTATGCAATTTGTACTGTTTATAAAGGAGTCGCCTTATTTTCGCGAAATTGTCGTATTTTTAGAACTTTGTTAAAATAATTTAAATTCGTCTCAAAAAGTTGTCACAACCGCAATAACCAAACACATGCCTACGTTTTCTAAACTTGTCATGATTGAAATTTGTTTAGTTGAATATTTTTATATTATTATAAAATAAATATGAAATTAAAAAATTATAAAAAATATTTAAATCAATAATGTGTTTAAGGTGATCAAGACAGTCTAATGAAATCTGAACAAATGATCTTGTGATTGTTGATTTTTTTCAACATGGTACTGCGCCATCTTATTGAGAACAATGACAACTCATTAGTAAAAACCAGCTGTCATAGTTGTCTACTTTAGTATACGTTGTAAACTATAAACTGTAACACGTTTTTAACGCAAAGTTTTAAAAAATTCTGGCAATCGGAACTGTTATCGTCGATGATGTTGCCAGCCACATAAATACACACAATAATACGCGAGGCGGTACACAAATCCCATGTTCTTACAGACTTAAGTTCTGTATTTTCTTCTTTTTGTGTTACCTTCTCAATTTTATACGTATACTCACCAAGACACAGTGTTACATACAGGTAACTCGCGTGGTTTTCTAACTTACTTTTATTATTCGTTGAATTTCTTTACTAAAAAAAAAAGATTTATAGTCTATTCTTCTAAAGTTAAACAGTAATTACTTTATCAAAATCAAAATAATTAATACACTTGAAATAGAATATTAAAAATAGCTTTCAGTTAGAAGTTGAGGGCGACCCTGACCTACTCGAGTTATTGCTCACACTCAACGATCCGTCCGCTTTGAGCGCGATACCTGCGTGTCGTTCCATTTCTCGCTACCTACAGGCAGCTCTACATATTAAAAAGTATGAATTTAGGAAGAAATCTTACATTTTGGTGGAATTGTGACCGTGTGCGTTATCCAGCGACGATAAAAATTATGATAACTTCTTCATGACGACTGCCTCGGTGGCGTAGCGGTAGTGAATACGACTGCTGTGCATGAAATCTCGGGTTCCATTCCCAGGTCGGACAGGTTGTTTGTATCATCTGCAAATATTTGTTTCGAAGTTTGGGTGTTTTCTATGTATAGTATGTATGTATTTACAAAAAAAAAGTATATAAGTATTCTATCAGTCAGTCTAGTTATCATAGCACAGGCTTTGCTTAGTTTGAAGCTAATGTCAATATCATATTGTGTCAAATGTTTAAAATATTTATTATTTATAATTCATACATTGTCTGCCTCGGTGACGCAGTGGATGTTTACACGACTGCTGTGCTTGTGACTGTGTCTCGGGTTTTACTACAAACAAAGTATACTTTAATAGTAATTATATTTCGGACATCTGACCCACGACGTCCTCTAGTCCCAAACTAAGCTTGTACTGTGGTACTAAACAACTGATATAAATACTTATATACTTTTTTTGTAAATACATACATACTAAACATAGAAAACACCCAAACTCAGAAACATTGGATCCGACCTGGGAATCGAACCCAAGACCTTAACCCATAAAAAAGTGGGTACTTAAACCATAAAAAATATTAGTTAGCAAAATGTCATGTTTATAGCATCAGCGATTGGGACTCTGTTTTGATGAGTCAGTCAGTTAGGCCAAGTTATTTTAAGTATATACTTATATAGATAGGCGATAACTAACCATTAGTGGTTGTGGAACAGATATTCCTTGTACGAGTATACAAGGTCTATCTCACCCTCCGTCCCATAACCTATCTAGCCCTTTAGCAGTACGAGGTCTTTTGTACCATGTCAGTAGACTACAACGGGCAACTTCAAGACTTTTTTTATGATTTTATGAATTCATTACCACCGCACGTGTTTCCCTCCCACTACGATCCCGAGTCCTTTAACCGGGGCGTGAAAAAGCATCTCACTAGGCCGCCATAACGTGGGTCGCCATACTGCACTGTCTTCATTTGCAGTGAGTACGGCGACCACCGCTCTTGGATTCTATTCATGCTTTCCATCAGGCAAAATAGAATCACTTGGGTAGGTTTCTTATTAAAAAAAAAAACATATACGTTATTGTTTTGTAGAAATACGGCTCTTCTTAAACCTTTGAAGGCCGCATCGTAACGCAAGCGTTTCCTGAAAAGTACGCAATGATAGTGGGCTAAGTGATGACGATGGAAATTCTGATTTCATATCAATTCATACGGATTGGTGTTTTCAAATTTCGTACTAACTAGATTTAACCCAAAAACAATCCTCTAAAGACGTTTAGTTAACAGGTTCAGAGTATGTGTCCACATTCCATCGGCGAGGCGTAGATATTGTTGACAAACGTCTAATTATTGTATATTTATATGTGAATGTATGGTTGCGTATGTTTTTTTATTGATCCTCAGATAAGATGTGATGTAGCGATAAACCAATATAAACAGGTCACATGTCGCGAATTAAATCTAAATGTATTTAAATGAATACATAATAACAACTAAGTTATTTGTCATGTTTATATCAAATGCCAGGTCAAGTTCACTTTCAAGGTATTCAATTGGCTTCGACACCCTCATTTCTGCTTATACGAGTATTTTCTCTGTTCCAAAACGAATCTAACCATAGCCGTTCCAACCTCATTGAGTATCACGCACTCTAACATACAAACACACGCACAGACGTTCATATTAAATGAATAAATAACCTCACACACATATGTGTGCAGAGCCTGTGTTATGGTAACCAGGCTTATTATAGGCAAATTACACCCAGACAAGAAATAATCGTATCATTACGCAAATATTTGTTCTGGATAGGAATCGAACTCACGACCTCCGGTTAAGCAGTCAGGGCCGCTAACCACTAGACCAACGGGCTCGTCAAAGATAAGATTAGTAAGGATTGCCTCTAAAGCACGGTTATGTAATAACTACTTCTTAAGCAGTTATATTAAATAGATAACTCCAAGATATACCTAAATAAATGAGCAAACGACATTAATTTATTCAGGTAATTTAAAGTATATACTAATATCTAGCACAATTTGTTTATCGAATTTTGCCGTAATTGTTCGTTAACTGCCGACTAAATATATACCCTCGATAGGTAAAATAGTCCACTTTAATCACCATGCCGTTTGACGACAATTTAATTAAAAGAATTAACATTCAGTCAGACTTGTTTATGAGAGCTCCGACTTATTGTGAGTTAAAACCATATACACACATCGTATCTTTATTCACATATTAACACGAATAAAAGAAATAGTTTTTTTTTGCGCTATCAACTGTTGATAAAATTATTTTTCAAATTTCCACGCCCTAGTTCTAATCATTTCATTACATTACATAAACAGTAAATAATTGGACCAATTATTTCCGCCCTCTAATCGGACTACTAGACGTAAAGAAATTCAGAATAAACCGAGGAGTTCCACACTAAGTTCATTTTGCAACACCTCGTTTCGAGCACTTCAAATCTCGTTTTTGTTTTCAGCCAATAGATTCTGCTGTTAAGTGCTGCGTTTATTTTACCCGAAAGTCATACTCCTATAAATCGAACAAATAATATCGTTCATGGTATGCATGTTGTTCGCGCGCTAAGTTATGCATGACCCGGCTAACTGTAAAAGCTGTAATGGCAACCTGTGACGTACGCCGGTGTCGGCGTCACACTCACACGTGCACTCGAGTGGTGTCTGCGTGCTTCAGACAAAATGTCGGAGCGTGTTTCGGTGCAGGCTATCCACTTGAAACGTACCGTTAAGTGCACTTTACGTAGCCTTACAGTCAGAACCAGAAAATGTAGCCCAAAACATATGTCAACAATCATTCATTACGCAATGTATCCTCATAAAATCAAACTTCTCAATCGTCTAGCAAAAGTTGTGTATAAATCAAAAGAATTCCTGTCACTCCTCGAATAGTCAGCTAAATCATCGGTATGTGCAGAGCCTACAGTGGCTGGTAGTGTTCGACCCTTAGTAAGCAATAGAACAAACTTTTACTTTTGAATTTTGCCTATATCCTCGAAGGGGCAGGTAGGCAGCAGTGTGTTAAGCACCCTATTTTGAAAACTATAAATTTTAACTCTATTTACCTAATGGATGTTATTAGCTCTAAACTTTTTGCAAGGTACCAGGTTAGCAAGGAGTAAATTAAAATATACTGAAAGGAAAGGAAGAGCAGGCAAATTGAAGGAAAGGGTTCTTGTTTGTTAGGATTTTGGATGTTCTTCTAAGACGCCATAGCGCGGGTCAATATACTGCATTACCTGCATTCGCAATGAGTGTGGTCACCACCACTTTTAGGTTCTACTTATACTTTCCATCAGGCAGAGCAGAGTCACTACGGTGGACCGAGAATTAAAAAAAAATGGGGAGAAATGTAAGTAGTAGTTCGAGCAGGTTAAGGTCGCACACACGAATCGAAATTGCCATTTCAGAAAAGCCGAGACCTGGAACTAAAAATTTTATGATATGTTAAAAAACGAATATACTATTACTTTATGCGCCTATTTTAAGTTATGTGTCTTCGGCATAATACTGTTTTTTCTTGTGTAATTGGCAATCACAAGTTGTCTAGACCATGCCTTTCGAACACCGAACTGTAGGGTCACTTCTATTTTCTTTTTTTAAACGAACAAAGCTTTATAATAATAACTAGACACATCTCACGGTCGCCCGATCACAAGCTAAACTGAACCAGTGCTCAATTACATTATGACATTATAAGCTATATAGCTGCGACGGCGACATCGTAAACGTGGACCACGAAATGATGTAGTATTTTTTACGTCGTAAAGTCTTTGATTTATATCACTACATAAAAATATCACCAACAAACTACACAAAGTGGAAAGTGGAAAGTCAAAATGGAAAGTGTAAGTATCTGTCAGTTATTGCTTATAGCTAGTGCCACTGCTACACCGTTCGGGTGAAGTTCTGTTTTTGACGTGTCTTCTCAGAGTAATGGATTCTTTTTATGACCGAACGAGCATGCGAAAAAAGGTTTGCGTTTAAATATCCGGCTTACCAGCAAAAGTCATTCTGATTCTTCCTAGTTCAAACATCCAGCAGCGTTTCAATCAATGTATTTATTCCAATCAATGGATAAAATGCAAAGTAGATGCCTTGGATCTTCATCACCCTTTACCGAACCTGGTCATTCATTAATCTGAGAGTCAGTGTTATTATTTGCGAATTCTGCAGTGACTCGGTCGTTTACTTAATTCTCGGAGCTACTAACACTATACCTAATACGATCAATTCCTCGACCATATAACCTTAGTTTAACATTTAGGGCATCCTGTTGGATTTTATGACTATCATTCGACTTAATGATCAGTATATAAAAGTTTTGTCTTCTCATTAAAACTGAGAATTCGGTATAGTTACTTGAAGAAGAGCAGACAAACCAGACCAACCTAAAACACCAGCATCCGTGTTGTTGTGTTTCGTTGGTGAGTGTGAGACCGGAGGCCCATTGATGCAGGGACAGTTATCGTGGTAACTGTGTAAGCCTTACACTGTCTCGTTGACTGTCATGCCTTTTACGCCCCTCACAAGGCCGCCATAGTGTGGGTCACCATATTGCATTGTCTGCATTTGCAATGAGTATGGTGACCACAACTCTTGGATTCTATTCATGATTTCCATCAGACAGAGTAGAGTCACTTTGGCAGGCTCTTAATATAGAAAAAATATAGAAAACTCAAGGGTATAGGTGTCAGAGTGACAACTCTATATCCCAAACAAAATTAAGAAAGGGCTAGCAGAAAATGCGATATCTAAACGATAAAATAGTTAGACCTATCAATTTTTTTATTTTGACATAATAATAACAATGAGTAGTGTGACTTGGAGCTGACGTTTATTCATATATTTACTAGTATATTACGAAAATTTAAAGTTTTGTTTAATACCATTCATTAATAAAATCTTAAAATTGCGAAACGATAAATTCCCTACAATATTTATGATAATTTGTCTGCCAAAAATTTGCCTAATATCATATAGAACGTGGCTAATGAAGCATCTATTAATTTAAAGCTTCAATATTAGCAAATAAATTGACAATTATGATAATTATATTAAAAAATCTACGTATCAATGTAATGTTTCAAAGCGGTAGAGCCTTCGTATATAGAGCTTACTAATTCCCATTCAAAATACTCGTATGTAATGTCCACGCACAAATTGCTAAAGGTGGCATTTATTATGAACCTTTTTCTTTGTAATGCTTTTTCTTGCTCAAATAGTGTGGTAAGGTTCTTAAACAACAAAACAAACAATTAGTTCGCTACCTGGAGGACCATTCCTTATTGAGTCATCGGTAATATGGCTGTAGACCGAACCGATCTTCGGGTGATGCTCGACAGTACTTCACACGCCTTTGGGGTGAGGTATACTATGTGTAGGCATGTGGAGGCATTGACCATCAGCCTCGATATTACGAAGGCCCTCGATAGGGTTGGGTACCGCTTCTCTACAAACTTTCGGTATTCGGCCACCTGCGCCCCAAACTCTGCGTCTGCGTCTTCCCGCCGTCCTCTGCGATGACGCTGCCTCCGCTTTTCAGCAGGTTAACACTCGTGTACCTCAAGGTGAACGGTTCTTCTCGCCTGAGCATCTGTCTTTTCTTTATAAGACACGGGATCGCTCCAGCGTGGAGTACTGTTCGCATCTTTGCCCATCACAGCTCTCAATCGGTTGCAGCGTCGAACAGTCCGTATTATGGACAGTCCCGAGTCCCTTGAGCCTCTGCAGTTTTCTATCGCATTAATCATGGACAGTGTTCTGGGGAACTCTTCCAACTCTTGGTTTTTATTCATGCTTTTTATCAAGCAGAGTAGAGTCACTTTGGCAGGCTATTAAATAAAATAACGAAAAAAATGTAGGTTGTCGTCGTACTTATATGCCCAATATCCTTGTTCCAAATTCTAAAGATGTTTTATATATTTTATTACCTTGCTAGAAAGAAATACACGACTTTGTAGAGAGACTGTTAACTATTTATTTTTCACTGTATCTAGTTACTTTTTGTGGTGCTGTACTCCCCGTGTTGCTGTTCCTAATCGACAAAACCAGGGCTCGTATTATTGAATGAATGAATGAATGAATTTCTTGAGAATGATAATACGAGCCCTGGTTTTGTCGATTAGGAACAGCAACACGGGGAGTACAGCACCACAAAAAGTAACGACGAACCCGGGTTTTGTAAACAAAACACAGATGCTCAGACGAGATGAACCGTTCTCCTTGAGGTATACAAGTGTTAACCTGCTAAAAAGCGGAGGCTGCGTCATCGCAGAGGACAACAGGACGGGAAGACGCAGACGCAGAGTTTGGGGCGCAGGCGGCCGAATACCGAAAGTTTGTAGAGAAGCGGTACCCAACCCTATCGAGGGCTTTCGTCATGTCGAGGCTGATGGTCACCGCCTCCACATGCCTACCCTAATCAAGAAGTCATCATCCGTCCTTAAATGAATTTGGACACTTCACATATTGTGAAGAGACCAAATCCATCCAAATCCTATAGTTTTACTTGAAATTGCTGCTCCGTTTCTTACCGTATCATCTTTCAGACAGCCTGTCTGTCTTTCATTTTGCCGCCCCACCTTTCCATTCATCATTAACTTCCATACATAAACATCATTTCACTACGTTTGCTCATTCCTCCACCTGACAGGGTCTATAGTTATCCTGTTTTTTTAACTCCTGTTTTCCTTTGATACTTACTTATGTATATTTCTGACCTTATCTATCTTGGTCTCAAAACATATCCCCCTCAATATTCGCATTTGACATAGGACAGAAACAGCACGTCTGGTGACTGTTTTCTTTTTTTAAAAAAAAACAATAGCCAAAGCCCGCCTTAGGAATAAATCCTGTGTCGCGCGGGGGTCTTTATAAACATACAAGAAACGGACATAAAGAACACCCAGACTCAGAACAACCATTTGTGGATCGCACAATGTGTTGTCCCATGTAGGATTAGAACCCACAACACTCAGTGAAGTGGAGAGCGGCGCCAACCGTGCAGTGTTTTCGACCTTTTGATTTAGTACAGCTAATAGACAACAATTTTGATTCAATATATACTTATATTCATATAAAAAAATCCAATCATGATTATCTATGTTCTAAAATTCAGTGCTAAGTAGATAGGCATCCTCATTTGGGGGTCCAGATAGCACTGTGTCGTATAATATACTTTTCAGAATACTAATATTATTTGTAGCACTTAACCTATCGTTAGTATATCTGTATACTAACGATAGGTTAAGTGCTGCCATGAAAGGTTCCAAAGGCGACCCAAGAGGCGCCAATCCAAAAGGTGCAATGTTGCCACCTTGTGCTACCATTATTCGGTTTTCGTTAATCTTTCAGTGACGTTGTCAGTCAGTCTATTAACTACATATTTGTTTCTCTGTTCGTCCATTAACCTATTTATTTACTGTTTATTAATTTAATTTTTATTAAGTGTATTATTATTTTAAATTTGTTAATTATCGTTGTTACAAGAATAAATTATACATATTAGTAAATCATTCAGTGACATGCTATTTTATTAAAGCAGGCGTTCGTCGTAGGGGACCGATAATTACCTATTACATGGTTACCCTTTCATAGAGTGAATAATTTATCTTTAATTACTATTTTTTTCATAACAATAAGTCTAATAATAATCTATTAACATTCTAAAGACCGCCTTCAGCGACACTGCCCCTGCCAATGTACTGCCGCCATAGTTCTCTATTGACACCAGAAGATAGCACTAATCCTTACTTCAGCTACCTCACCCTATGTTTTTCCTTTCCCCAACATTTCTTCTACCTTTATTCTGCCTGAAAACGGTTGCATTCCTATTTGGGTGTGGTTGAGAGAAGTCATAAAGAAAACGAGCTACGATTTTTGGCACTCTGCCATCTAAGCATTGACTACTACACTACTAAATTAATTTAAATAATCCCATACATCACGTGTCGTGTCACTCGTCCGAGCATCGTTCTCTCTCGAATGAATGTCTAACGCTAGCGTCAATGTAACCGCGTGTACTAGACGTCAGTGATCGATAATAGGGTCTAAGATTTGAGGGATTGTCGCCCTTATGTATCTACAGACAGATACATGGAACGCTAACCGTTAATTATAATTAAAATAACAGTTTTTAACTAATGGTGTCAAATTACGACGTTGACTTTTAATACTAAGTTGACCGCAAATGTAACAAAAGTTATCGAGATGATTTACACACACTCCGGGCATCTTATTACGATGTACAGAAACGACAATCACAAAGAATATTGTTTTAATTTCAATAATTTAATATTAATTTATGGGAAACATACGTCGGTAAGCAAAATTCGCGTAATCAATTTAGTTTATGTTTAACGAAAACTGAGGGTGATTGAACAAAACTAAGTATGAGGTTTATATGCGGGTAGGTGGTAGTAGTGTTTAAAAAACCGACTTGATTTTGTTTAACAAAAATACTGTTTACCAGTGTTGTTAACCTAAAACATCTCAGACACGACCGTCTGGTCACTAAATAGACAGAGTCTGTGCTGTGCTAACCAAATTGTTAATAAACATATTTATTTATTTCTAAATATGTACATATCATAGATAAACTACACCCAGCCACAGAACAAATGATTGTGTTCGAACATTTGTCCCGGGTGGGATTCGAACCCACGACCTCTCGCTATGCAGTAGGTATAACTAATCAGTAGGCCAGTCATTTAAATCTATTTATTTACTTCAAATTATCACACGCATATTTTACAACGGCAGACTTTATTACTGTAGTATTTCAAAGGTTAGAGTTAGTCTAGAGTC
Source organism: Hypercompe scribonia (assembly GCA_949316085.1). Taxonomy (NCBI): domain Eukaryota; kingdom Metazoa; phylum Arthropoda; class Insecta; order Lepidoptera; family Erebidae; genus Hypercompe; species Hypercompe scribonia. Next base: position 9,175,355 of record OX438969.1, on the reverse strand, counting down.
CTGCTTTTTATAAAAGTTGGTAGATGCAGTTCTAGGTAGTAGAGCCACGCTGATTTCAGCACGGGTCGGCTCGACCGGGGCAGTACTACCCTCCCACAGAAGACCAACCTAAAGCGACAACATCCGTGTTATCGTGTTCCATTGGTGAGTGTGAGACCGGTGGCCCATCGATGCAGGGGTGACAGTTATCGTGGTAACTGTGTAAGCCTTACACTGTCAGGATGACTGTCATGCCTTTTACGTCCCCGAGCTGGGTGTATGAAAAAGCATCTCACAAGGCCACAATAGTGTGGGTCACCATACTGTGTTGTCAGCATTTGCAATGATTATGGTGATCACAAGTCTTGGATTCTATTCACGCTTTCCATCAGGCAGAGTAGAGTCACTTTGGCAGGCTCTTAAGATAGAAAAAAAAAATTCTCTTTACATTTTTAACTTTACGGCCATTACATTACGAGGCGTAAAATAATTGTTAAAGTACATGAAAGGTAGGTACTTAGATTGTAAACACTACCTATCTGAGGTATAGCCACCTTAGTTATATGACTACTTAAAGTTAATCCTTATGATTTTATCTGCCTAGGTAACGCCGTGGTAGCGTGTTCGACTGCTGTTCTTGAGGTCTCGAGAGCAACTGCCGGGTCGGACCAAATGCTTGTCATCAACAGCCTTTTACAGTCCACTGCTGGACATAGGCCTCTCCTTAGCAAGGAGGTTTTGGCCTACTACACCACGCTGGCCAGACGGGTTGGAGTAGGGTTTTTTTCAAGTTTTCCTTCTCTTTGTAATGATGTTGTCTTGAATACTTTGTTCCCTTAGTCGCCTTTTATGATACCCACGGAATGAATAGGGATGGTAACACTATGTATTCTTAATCCGTCACCACACGGACTTGCGAAATGCTTGTACGATCTACAAATACAATACAATACAAGTATTCTATCAATCAATCTAGCTATCATGGTATAAGCTCTGCTTAGTTAGAAGCTAGATGGCGTTGCGTGTCAGATATGAGAAACATTTATCAATTTAAATGCACGACTGTGATAAATGGTGCAAAATGGCAAATAAGGTGTACTATATTTAAAAACGTTAGATCAATTAGATATTCCAGAGAAGTATATCTATGAACATCTACTATATATTACATTATGCAAATATCAATTACATTAACAATTTGAATAATAAAATGTACTAAGAAATGTTTCCTTTCCGTAATTTTACGCTCCGTTAATATAAATAGTTGTTTTTTCAAGTAATTATATTTCTTATGACCACATAAAATACATTCATGCTTAAAGTTAAACGTACAATATCACACAGTGGAGTCATTAAATCTTTTGTGATTGTGGAAAAACTAATGAAAACCCTATATTCTGTTGATACAAAGCGAATTTTACTACGGAGGTACTTTAGACTGTGTGACTATATATTTTAGTTTTAAGACCGAGATTAAGCCTATTTCTAAAATAAAGTTACTGCTCATTTGCTGTAAACATTTTTAACATTAATATTTTACATTACATTATACACATATCCCAACAACTTCTACAAGTTGATCATGAAATGTCACTATAACGAAATTACATTCGGTAGGCACGGTTTACTCGTAGCACAAAGTATCCGCAGTGCAACACAGTCTTAAATTCTTCTCGTTATTTTAACTATATACTTATTGATCTCTTTTTCTCAATAAAATCAATGAATAACTGCAATACCCAACTATATTAATAGTTTCGATTTCTAATTAAACAAATAGTTTTTATTTCCACCTTGGTCTCTTGTTTTGCCTCTCATAATAACATTTTAAATACAAAAATTATCAATGACAACATTATACGTATTTATCCAATTCGTCAAGTGTCATTGTCCATCCATACCTAATTATATTTTAACTGCTTGAACGTGCAGCACAATCATTTGTACAGCCAATCGTGGCAGGCGTCACTTGTTATGAGTCGCTGTCATCGATCTGTGATTGGCTGGTATTAATACGCATTGAGAATTGTAATGTTGTATTACTCGTATAAGTTTCATTAATATAGGCGTATTAATACCGAGAAGTGGGGTCAATAACATGGAATATTAACCTTTTTATTATGTTTTATGTAAATTTTCAAATTATTTAACATAGCTTTTTGTTGCAAGTATTTTTGTTCCCAAACAAATAACGTTGGGGTCCGCAACTACTCTTGTTGTTATGAATTACCTTTTGCATTTATCGTGATAAACTTCGCATTACATGCATAAGTGGTTTTTGTAAATAATAGCAGCCTACGACAATGGCTAAACATGAACAAATAAATATTAATCAAATGATAATTTGTCTGCGTGCCATTTGTTATTGAGACTTACTAACTGTCGTTTTGAAGACAACAACCATTCTGCAAAATAATTTGTGACAGTTAAAATATTAAATAGATTTTGGCAGTATTGCATTTTTTAGTGAGGCGAAGACTATGAGTTGGCTTGACCCAAAGAAATAGCTTGTAAAGAGCTGCTTAAGGCTTGCGATGAGCTTTATAATTAGTAAGGTGCTCCAAGGCGAAATATCTATTACCAAACAAGTATATTACATATACTTATGCATAACAAAAGCTCAATTAAACGCTAGTTTAGCGGTTATGAGTATATTATGTATACCTTTAAATAACTTTTGGATATTGTTTGGCTGCTGGTGCTGGGCCGAGGCCGTCGACGACCGTTCATTAGTAATAACAAAATAGTGGAGTGATTATCTACATAAATATTGTGAGATAATAGAAATGAAACGGATTGTTACGGTTACAATTGCCAAGTCAATGGCCACTGCGACCAAACACAGCTGCACTACAATAGATCATATCTCATTCCGTGACATTTGTTTAAGTTAGGTACATATAGTCTGCACCGATGGCTACGCCGACACCATGGCTTTGTGATGTTATGTCAATGCCACATTTATGCAGTATTTATTTATTTATTTTTATTTTAATTTATTTATATGTTGCACAGTATTTACAACTAGTAGAGCAGTTTAATATGTTTTGGTATACTTGGTACTTAAAATAAGAAGACCTGTGCTATAAATATCAGCAATCTTTCAATGACACATTTTTCTTTTTTACAGTGTGTTAAAGCTATAATTTGACAAAATTACTATACAATGTTATAATAAGCAAAATATATACATACTTCAAAATACATTAAGGTGTCTTCTCACTTTAGGCGCCTCGAAAATAGGCTAGTTTCGCGATTTTTTTTCGAGGATTTTTGCTTAAAATTATGGAATAAAATGGATCCTATGTAATAAACACATCTTTCAAGTATATCAAAAAGTTTTATTTTTATTTTTTTGAACAATTATTATAATACATCGAAAAACCCGTCTAAAAATGTTATGGTCGTGGCTTGTTGATGGTATCTCTGAGACGGGTCATGTAAATCAAAAAAATAAAACTGTTTTAGATTCAGTACATCAGTGGCTATAGCGCATATCATCAGATTTTTATATTCGCGAAAATAACAAAATGGCGCACGTTTTTTCGAAAAAGTAAAAAAAAATGCGATTTTTTGCAGTTTTTTGTAAAAAAAAAAATACTTAAAATCGAAATTTCAAAAATCTAATGATATGCGCTATAGCCATAACTATGAAGAATATGTCATTTAAATTTCATGACAATCGGCGAGATAGTTTCCGAAATTTCATCAACAAGGCACCGAAAAATCTTGTTTTGAGATAAACGCGTTTAAAGTTGTGGTTGCAGAAAAATCATGAAAAAATCTTACCTCGGGTTAATCAGCAATGCCTGCTCCATACAATGGACCTTCTGATTCTTAAAAATTAAGTTTAATTAAAATTTAATTTAAAAAAACAAAAATCGATTTTTTTAAATTGCCAAAGTGAGAAGACGCCTTAAATTATATACATACAATAGTAAGAATAATGGCAATATTTTATAAACAAACCTTCACTGTGTACTTGTGTATGGGTGTGTTTGTGTGTGTGCATGCGTGCATGTGTTTGTATGTGTGCGTGGATGTGTTAACTTATTGGATGTCTTAAATTTTCAGTGTCGTCATACGACTGACGTAAGAGCCAATCCTTTACTACACTATTACACTCACATCCACTCCTGCCCACAATACACAAAACTGCGTTACACCTACCATAAGCGAACCGTCCCAGAAAACAGAAAATCTTTGGCTAAAAGATGTTCTGTGTGTAATGTTTGTTGGGATTTTAAAACGCCGAATGGCAAGCTGTTGAGAACCAGGAGCAGATTGACGTTACTTTGAGAGGTATACATGCTGCTTCAATGTTATTTGTAAGAGAAACAGTTGACGGACAGTTAGGACTCCACAGTATTCATAAAGATCCTTCGTGGGGCATAGGAACGGCTGAATGGTAGAGCCCTTTAACACTGCTCTCTGAGCTCGTTCCAGTCGTATTATATGAATAAATAATGAATAAATATTTCAGACATTTGACAGACAACATCATCTGCATGAAAAAGCATCTCACTAGGCCGCTATGGCCGCCATACTGCACTGTCTTCATTCGCAGTGAGTACGGCGACCACCGCTCTTGGATTCTATTCATACTTTCCATCAGGCAGAATAGAGTCAGTATGGTTTCTATATAAAAGAATCTGGTATCAAAATAAGTAGATTTTGTGCTATGATAACTAGACTGGCTGATAGAATACTTATATACTTTTTTTTGTAAATACATACATATTATACATAGAAAACACCCAAACTTCGAAACAAATATTTGCAGATCATACAAAGATTTGGTCCGACCCGGAAATCGAACCTGAGACCTCAAGCATAGCAGTCGCATTCACTACCGCTGCGCCACCAATTCAGTTATGTAATATGTGTTATTATTTATAGCCTTAAGCCTAGAAAAACTTTTTTAATTAATAGGGTATGTGGTGTTTTTTCCAAAAGCTACCCCTACTCTAGTATAGCATCACACTGTATCTTCTTCATGCCGGAGACTAGCCCGTTGTCACCCTTTCACAATAGAGATGCTTCTCATTCAACTAACTGTCACTAGGTCAGTTTTCCTTTACCCTCGTTAATGTTAAGAGTATCAATCAATTAACTACTCCTCGTGTACTGTCATTTGAATGTACATGATGGTTATATCCTTCTTTCTTTTCCCCACGAGAACGTCTATGCAAATTCCCACGATGATTGAATGAGCGGGTGTCTAATTTTGGCGTGGAAGTGTAACAAATTCACTTTCGCGTTTATAATGTCAGTTAGAGCTATTTTAAGGACACAATTAAAAGTTTCAATGTATTAACTCCAAATTAGTGCAATGTATTGCGAATATCTCGTTCGGAATCCCGTTTACTTCTCCTCGACACCTACTCAATTTAGCGCGTTGTGAAAAATGTCGCCGCCGACCGCGAGACGATACAATCCAGGGTTCAAAATTCTAATATCTTTGAGACTTAAATGTTGTTTCACAGGATAATTTGTGTTAGTTTGTGTGTGTTTACATTTATATCAATTAATAACATCTTTTTATACTTCTTCGTCCTTCAGGGATTCTTTGTTCTTTTTACTTTAGGGTCATTGTTGGCAATACAAAAGTATTGACTAATCTTTTAAAACAAACTATTGAAATCCTTACCTTTATCTATTTGACGTGCTTCCTTTTATTAATACAATAGTAGGTAAGTTAGGACAATAGCCGACTTATATGTTATCCCTATTAATTTTATTTACGCAAGAGAACAATAGCACCATATATTTCTTTTCTGCCTTAAAATTGTATAACATTTATTTAAAGTTAATGTTTACATACGACTACAACGCTAAGGTTCGCGGGTTGGATGCCTTTTTTTTTTTTTTTTTAACGTGTTGGGACCCCCTCGGGTCGTCACCCCACCGGGGTTTATGGCGGGGAAGTGTGTCGGCATCGGACCGACTAAAACCACACGGTGTGCCACTCTGCGCCTGACATAGGAGGGATCCGGGAACAGCTGTTATTACGACATCCAGGCGGGTTGGATGCCTGCAGTTCACTATAAGTAATTTCATGTATGGCTATGTCTATATACATTTATCTGACCCTTAATAGACACAAAGTCAAAATCAAACATTAGTTTCGCATGGCAATCAAGTTTAATTTCCCGTGAAGAACGAAACACTAGGAGACAGTCATATAGTCATGTCATTAATATTTAATACCTCTTTCTGAAAAAGAAAACTTTATTTTAGATCTATAAAGCACCGTATACATGTCCTACAATCTTTATTATTATGGAATCTACTTATGAGGCATTTTATGTATTGCACGATATCCCCTGCAATCTTATAAGCGGTCGCAGACTAGTCAACGGCGCAGTACTGAAGCGGCGGTGTCGCGGCCGACATATTTGTACTACAAGTACATTAGCGTTATCGGGGTGTCCCATCGCGGTCCATCGCCGCTCCTAATTTAAGAGCAGTATCAATTTCGTGTGTCGCCCGGCGGCGGGTACTGCGCGGGCGCCGGCGCTATGTCACCCGCTACACAGGGCACACCGGGAGACATCCACACCTAACATTAAACTCACTCTAGATTAAATTTTAATCAAAGGGAGTAGATAGATATATAAATTAGGTTAAATTATCGTGACTGGTGTTCATATTTTTAAAATGTGGTGAAGAGTGTGGTGCTTGACACTGGCACAGCAGGTCGTTTCACCCCTTGAAAAAGATCCACCGTAGGGCCTGGAACTTCTTTTTTAAACTTAACATCAACACATAGATAAAGCCATCTTTAGTAATACCTAATATACAAATAGAATATGTACGCAACCTAATCGGCACCATTTTAGTCAAGTAAGGCACTGATTTCAAAAATCTTTTTTATTTTTAATTATCACCTAACAGAACGTAATGTATGTGTGAATATACCAAAAATGTTGAGGCATAATGCGTAAATAATCTGTTTTAGATTGTACAGGAATGAACGCCAGCCAGTAAGCTCGTTGTATAAATTAATAGTAGTAGGTAGTAGGCAATTTAATTACTGAGATATCTGTGCGTTATCACAACAATATTACCAGAGTTTTGGGCTCCGAGCCGTCGTCGGCCGCGGTCGGCGCGGTGTGTCGCGGCCGCGCGGCTTGTAAAGCGCCGCCTCAAAAGCCTTTCCGTGTTCCGCAGCGACGACCCGTGCCCCGCGCCCGCTGCCGGCCCCTCGCCCGCCCTGGCCCGCAGTCCCTTGAGCGCGGCCAGTACTTCCGCCGCGCCGGCGCAATTAAACCGGCCGATAAATATCCAAAGTTAATCAAATCACGGACGTGAGCGACTCTCGGAGTCACAACCGTGAGCCGGTCGAGCCGCTGTCGCCTCCTTAATGGAGAACATTAATGTGGTCCAACCGCATTTTTACCAACATTAGGCACTCATCTTCGGAGACGGCCGAGAACTCAATTTCAGAATTTTTCCCAAACTTGGCAAAATGCGCAAAAACCTGCTAGATTTGTGTCGATCCATTAATAACCACTGGAACGACCGCCATTTCTTATAAATTTCTGCTACACACCTCAATATAATAATTAGTAATACCAGTTATCCACCGACTATACCTAGTCTGTTCATTCGTTTATTTATGTACCAAAACAATTGTGCCAGAATTTATATACGCAAACTATGAAATACACGGTTTCTTAAAAACTGTAAAATAATAAATTTTCCTTAAATAATAGCATTTGCTTTTGTTTTGAACCAAGTGGCGTGCAACAGGAGAGGCTCATAGCCAGCTGTGTAGTGCGTGTATTGCAATGGGCTATTGATGGTGGTGATGGTAACACTGTTTGTGAAAATTCGTAGACACAATGATACAGTACGGAAATATTTCAAATGATATTTATCAGCTGTATATTTACAACAAATATCCTCATAATGATTGAAATTCAAGTTAAAACTTAGATTAATTAGTGAACTCAATAAATTCGTCACCCACTACTTTGTAACGTTCATAATCAATTCCGACTATATTAAACGTGAGTAAATAACCGATTAAAACTATTAATTTACAAACTAAACCGTATTTCAGCTAAAATTTAATTTAAGAAAGTTCAGCCTTTATTATTGTTATTACTTTGCCATAAAATCGCCTTGTTTCGGTTCTGCACCGCCCTAAAGTCGACTAGTAGAAAGTGCCTACGGCATTAAGTCCAACTTTGACACTGCTTATGTGCATAGAGTAAAAATAAATAAATAGAAATAAAATCGATGGATTTTTAAATCGAATCTACCTACCTACTACATTTTTGGTCATCAATATTGACTATTTCTCGAGCTATTAAGAATTAACATTCCCCGACAAATATAAAAGTATTAATGAAACCTCGGTATCAACCGAATTTGAAAAACCTAGTTGTAATCGTTTTCGATCCACGTTTAAAATTATTTAGTAAAACGTAAAATAACTTTATTGTGTCATTGACGTCATCATCAGCATCTAAAGACCTCCCTAACACTATAACCTCCTTATCGACTGAACCTCCAGCAACTTGTCGTACAAATCTTGTCGTATTAATATTATAATATAATATAATAACAAAGAGCCCTTCACATGTAGTACTCACTCGGGCTTAAATAAGCTTTATATAAGTAGTTGTAGATAATACTAAAAACAGTAATATATCACATCACTAAAACGAATTATAATAAGCGCAGTTTTCCTCGTTCAAATATTAGGTTTGCATTTACGCATGTCGTGCGATAAATTATGATTCAAGCTCCGTTACAGAGAACTAAAACACTCGTAAACAATTAGGGGGAAATATCTTATACTTACCTAGTTCATACAAAACCAATAATAGGTCAATGAATCTAACAATCATACAACGAATAAATAAGAGAGAAATACCACAATACGGTCTAGTTAAGCACTGATAATATCACCGTTTTCCACTCATTTTCCCAACTTTATTTGAACTCCGTACAATGTTTAACATTGAAATATGTATTGTTTGACTGCCTTTCTGGGTTTAAATTTTAATCGTTTTTCGACGGGATAAAATATACAGTCACTCGACGCATTGGAAACGCTTCGAACCGAATCGGTAAATGTGACTGAAGCAGTGTGATGTTCTCGTATGTCCACGATTGGAGATACCACTAGAGAGGAACATCAACTGGCGATGTATCTCTAGTATAACCACATCACTGGCCTTTTAGTCAAGTGGTACTGCGAAGTGCCAGTTCCTAGATAAATTATTTTGTGATGAGCACAATCACATTGGTTCTTTGTCTCAATTTGTGTATGTTCAGAATCCACTATTATTCGACTGTAAAATTTTCGACTTTGGCAACCTCATATACAAACAACAACAAAAAACACCGACCCAAAACCATCTGTTATCATCTCACCTCATTCTTTTGTCAAATAAAAAAATGCGAAATGGGACAAAAAACTTGACGAATTGCAACACAGTGAGTTTAGGGCAAGGAAGTGGATTTAATGTCGGATTTAATTTATTTATAAAATATTTAATGTTGATTTAAAACGTATTTGAGACGTATGCACCTAAGTGTACTAAAACTGACATTTTGTTCCTTTACCGTCGTAAAACTTTTTGTACGGTCGACATAAAATGCTTTACTCTTTGAATTCTTTGTACAAAATTCAAGGTTCTGATTGAGATTCATAATATAAATGGGTATATGTATTTTTTTTTTATCTGTTGTGTATTCGCGCCTTAGGTGCGCTGGAACATTTGTGTTTGAAGAACGAGAAGACAGCGCCAACGTAGTTTTTCTTTATGTTCCAAGATAAAAGTAATTAGAACTTAAAGCTTGTCACATATTTTACACATGGACAGCTTCATGACATAGTGTTCAAGGCTTCGACGAGCATAGTAACGTAATGATAGTCATTAGAAGCCAGCCGTGATCGTCGATCTCCCCAGTAATTACTCGAATAAATCTTACGAGTGCAGCCTCCGCGCGCGACTAGTGTCGCACCGCGCCTGCCATTCATCAAAGCGGAAGGGTTCACGACACAATCGGGTATTTTACTTCGTAAATGTATTGATCACACGTCAGAGCAGTCTGATAACTTATTAAGACAATAGGCTGTATAGATAACTGTCAGCATCATTTCATAACTTTATGTAAAGGACATCGACCACTTTGTAAGGGCTCCTGGTCTAGACATGGATAATTTATTATTGATAGAAATCATAATTTTATGAAGTTTAATATCAAGTTACTTATATAATAAAATGGGTTGAAACAGAAAAATAAACACAAAGTCACATCCACTGCACGAGTGAAACGCGAAAAGCGAATTGACAGGTGACACAGAAGAAGAACACAGGTTGACATTAGTCAAGTGTTGCAAGATTAGTTGCTTACAGGGGTAGCCATTTTATTTGTTTCATAATTAGTTCATTTTTTACGTATTACGCTAATGTAACATTAAGATTTTTAAAGAAAAGTGTGTTAATGTATTTTTGTATTTTTTTAAATTTGTTGACATTTTCATAGTTGTGACGTTTGTTGTTCTTGAACAGTTTCCCCCACCGCATTTGATTACTTACTTACTTACATGACAAAACGAACGAAGTACTACCATAAATCAAATAAAGTGCTCGTGAAAATTATTTATTATATTTGTTATTTTGATACTATTGGATTGTGGCCCTAATTTAAATATTAAGAACAACTACTTTAATTTATATTATTCACAAATCACTTGTCCGTGTTTAGGCCAACATTGGTCAGTGAACTTTGTGTAATTCTTTTCCAAGCTTTCAGTTTTTGTCTGTCGAAGAAATGTGTTAAACAGTTCGTTCTTCCTTTTTGGTTTTAAAATATTTTTACTTTGATGTGTTCTGTGTTAATAGTAACTTCCAAAACGATTCTTTGTAAGAGGATATTACGAATCAACATGTAGACAAATTTTCTTCCCGTTTTAAATTGACAAAATTGCAACAAATCGTCTACTAGGTATATTAATTTATGCTTGTTTTTAAATGTATTCTAATGTCACTGCCATTTTAGAATCAAGTTAAATCTGAATTATGATTTTTTTGCTTGTTTACTGAGCATACATATAAAAACTGTGTAAGAGGTCCTCGTGGGTAAGTGATAACTGAGTAACCTACTCGTTTACTACTTAGTAGGTTAACACATTGAAAAGTTAAGCAATTCTACCCAGGTCGGTCTATGGGTGGTCGATCGCCTTTAACACATTGAGATTCCTTCAGGGTTCGGAGGCACGGAAAGCCGTCGGTCCCGGTTGCCATATTAACATCTGTGGCAATCGTTACGGGTAGTTGAAGTCCTAAAAGTACGATAAATGTCTATCGATACAATTTCGATATAGCTTAGTAAGTAGTACGTGGGTTATGGGGGTCTGATAGCAATTGCTCTACTTAAAAATTCAGATGTATCAGATGTATGTATTATATGTAGTAGATTTAAAGGTGAACTCCATGTAGTTTAGTGACTGAATAGAATCCAGTGAATAGAGTGGTGGTCGCCATATTCAGTGCAAATACAGACCACTCAGTATGGCGACTCACACTATGCCGCCGAGATTGCGCCGCCTGTACCTTGGAACCCAGAGAAGATGGTAAGCTACAGTTGAGGGCATCGACAGGGTGCGGTAGGAATATGGAGCTGCTGTAAAGGCTCTCAATAATGCAATCGGTGAAGCCAGGATCGATCCTGGCAAGAACTCATCGTGGGACTAGATAGCGACCCATGACGCTGCCTATATAAAATGGTATAGAGCGCCTGCCCAACGGAGGGATTCATGGTTTGTGCTTACAACTTTGTGCTTGGGTCCCTTCGTTGACGGAATCTTTAGACCTGTACTTTCTGGGAAGAGTTTTAGTCTTGCTAAAGGTCCAGAATAGTCTCCCGATCCGTGAAGCCAGGATACGCACAACACTACGCCTGGACCTGATGTTGTTCCTCAAATCGCAGTAATGCTGGTTAGTGATGAGAGTTAGGAAGCCACGGTTCCTTTCAAAAGAAAGTCCACAGAGCGGGATCGAGAAATTGCCGATCCCACTCGAAGGAGGACGGCGAAGGGGACGCGGTAGAGATCACTAACTCCCTAACCTCCGCTTAAGCCCTACTGCAATCATATCTCGGGGTGATCTGGCGGCTGGAAACTACCCAAGACAGGTAGACAGACGCACACTCCCAAACGGCTGTGGGGTGGCGTCTACGGCAGGTGCTGTGGAACCGCTTACTGGGTAAAGTTGTGCGAGGCGCGGTGGCGTCCGGTCGGTCATCCCAAGATGTACCTTATTCACGGAATACAGCGGAAAGAACCCTAGAAGATGTGCTCCTAGAGATCTGCTGAGGTAGACTGCCGTAGGGTTTAGTGAGAAGACTGGTTCTCCAGGCATCCTACTAAACACACACAATCTGTCTGCACAACTGAGGCTATGGTGCGAAAAACATTCCCCTGGTAAAAAACACACACACTTAAATCTCCAAGGGAAAGATATATGTACTTTATGATTATCATCATCTATTTCATAACTAATGTCATTAAAGTAGGCCGGATATATAAAGCAGTATCTTTTTACTTCTAAATGGTATATTTACGAGAGCACCTGCACCAAATATCAGTCTGTGACGTCATTCTTTGCTGTCATATCATTTACTATAATATTATTTCACTTACATGTCACTTGCTTCCTATATTGTAGAAACCTGACGTAGATAATGTTGCGACAAAAGCTGCACTTGGCCACTAAACTATTTGGAACAGTACTAACTGATAAACCGGATTACTTACATAGAAAACTGTTAGTACACTCAGACGCAGTGTTGTTTGCTCTAGGGGCAATATATGTATCGTAATGCAAGCGCTGCAGTCCCGCAGGCTACAGCAATACACTGAGCTAGGCCCCTTTTCTGGCGTTGCACAGGGCATTCTAATCACTTGTGGCTCGCCCTCTTACATTATTACCTCATTTTAATAACTATTTGTTGTCCTGCGAACATCAAAATAATTGTTTTTCTCTTTCTTTTTTTATTTGGTAGTAAGTAATCATTGATATTATGTTTAACATTCAAAGTCTTGCGTTATTTACATAACACTTATTCCAATTTAAAAGTGACTTGTGAAAAAAATTGTTTTATCCGTGTTTGCGGTAGGTACATTTTTTTTATTACTAACCACAACAAATGAGTGGCTGTAATTGCAAATCGTAACAAGAAGTATCGATCGTAATGAGTAATTATCACTCAAATAATCTGTTTTTAAGTCACTCGTAACTGTTATCTTTGTGATAGTTTTTGCGCTGCATAGACGCACATACATTAGACGTGTGACGTGTGAGAGGATGAAGACCGATCTCCTACTAATTGCCGACACTGATCTCACGCTATTTTTTCTCGTGGCGACACACGGCGGGAACGCTTTTATACCGACGACGACAGAACCGATTTAATGTGTTAATCCACTCTCATCGCCTTGTTTTTCTGTTATTAATAGCCAACAAACAAAAGATACGTGTCCTGCTCGCACATATGTTACACAGGTGAAAGGTTCGAAACCTATGAAGGTCTGTTATCATATTTTGAATTATTAATAAGTAGGTGCGGTGGATAGTACCTACTCACTTGAAGCACATGCTTATCGGCGCATCACGCAGCTAGATGGCTCACTTATCTTGTTATGCATGGGGCGGAGAATGGCGCCTCTGCGCTTGCGTAGTATTCTTGCAAATAGTGCACCCCGGGTGCTTGGACAATGACATTCCTCAGGGAGACGACCGGTGAGTAATAAAAAAGCTTTTAACTTTTGGTTAAAAACGTCGTGAGTAAACTACTCACAGATACTAAGCCTTTGTTTTTGTCGACCTTTGCATTTTACCAAAAATCGGCGATAATACGAAACAGTATTATGCTTATTTAATACTATTTGAAAACATAAAATATTTTATTTTTAATTTTGTGCGTACCTAGGTCGACACGTACACATTTACAAAAACCAAAGGAGACCACGATTACCTAGAGCAATCAGGCTTGGACTGACCAGCTGACGGACGGCGGATGGTGTACCTACATACTTGTTTCTAATCGAAATAAATCTTGTAATTTAGTTATTACAGTATCATCTAACTCATATTTATATGCATTTTGAGAGAATATGAGAGGGAGAGAGAAAAAGATGGATAGATAAACCGTTCGCGGGATTTATAAAGTAAGTGTAAAGTTTGGTTCGCGTAAAGAAGTCGCATAATGTAGATCGCAAATCTGTCGGCGAGTGTGGCTCTCAGAGAGGGTCGCTCTAATTAATTACCTCTGGCGCGAGTGCCACAAAAAAACAAACTTGTCGCGGCTTAAGAGCAGCGGCGCCAGCACGGGTCCCGGGACCGAGGAGGGTCGTGGGGTGCGGGGCAGGCGCTCGTGGAGCGCGCGCGCATGGGAACTGTCACCAGTAGTGCTCGACTGCACCGATGTCTCACATCGCAGTATCTACGTGTTGTTATCGATTCATATGAATAATAATAAAGATATGTCTCATAGAGAGCCTCTAATACGTTAGCGCCGGCCTCTTAATGAACCTCACTATAAATATCGAATTAGAGTTCCGGAGTGCTTTCCCCCTCAGTCCGTTTCGACAACGCAGGCTTGGATAAGAATTTTATAACGTGTACTTCGATTTTACAGCCTCCATTAGCGGCTGCCACTAACACTGGTTAACATTTAGCTGGATTAGAAATATGCATTCATATTTAAAGTTTTATAGAACAAAACTCAGTGAACGGTTACATACTAACATGGACAAAGTTGTCGTACAATGTTTCACAATAGTACAAAAGCTATAGACGTTTACTATGTTTATCGCAAGTAGGTAGGTAGCCCACAAGTTTAATAATTATATACCTAATTGACAATTACTGTAAAATAGATAACTAGTTGTAAGTACTTAATTGCAAACAAGTTAGGCACTTACACATCAACTTTTGAAAAGAGGGTAACATTGATACTAAAGTCGACTGAGAGGGGTGTAGTGAGGCGCGGTGGTGCCGTCGAGAGGTGGGAGGGGAGGGTGGAAACATGAAATGCAAATGTGTAAAGGACAGATGTCGCGGTTGTCGGACAAGTTGTCGAGATAGCGGGATGTCGCGCTCATTGTCTTCAGCCGAGCGAGCGCACACCATCCTCACCTTTACTACACTACACGTTACGATAATTGTGTAGTGACTAATATTCACTTATAATATAGCTTAGGTCTCCTTTTTATTAAACGCATAATATGTTGTATTCTTTTGAATATTTTTTTACTCTTAGAGGCATAATTTTATTAAAAAATGTTTAAAAACAAAACAGATTTGTAAAGTAAGAAAAGCTAAACGCTTATCGGCCTTCGACCTACTCGTACGTATTTCAGATTCTTCTCACAATTATTAAATGTTAATATAATATATAATATAAAACTACATTAACGTGTTACAAATGCTTTTTTACAATCAAATTATTTTTTTGCTAATCAGACTAATCTTAATTTAAATTTACTGAAAATTATGTTTAAACTTTTGTTTGATTTTCTATAAAAGCATGTTTCTTTAATTGTATTAAACTCTATGTATTTTCCACTTTTCAGTTTGGTTATCTTCAAAGCATGTTTTAATTGAACTGTCGTTTTACCTTCGAGACATACGGGTGACAACACAAAACAAAGATTTCATCTCTCACATGTAAAATAAAGCAATAATTCCTGAGGATCCTGGTCAGGAGAATAGGACAAACTCTACAAACTATTGCATTATCATCAGCCCTTGATAACTGTGCAAAGTTTCAAAACAATGCATGGTTTTAATAGGAGTGAAAATCACTTCCAAAGAGTCCGTTAAATAGATATTTAGATACATAGAAATATACCAAGTTAAAAAGGCGTGTTACAAAAATCAAAAATCACACCAGTGGTGGGGTGACTTTGAACAAAAATGTTTTAAATATCACATAAATTCTAAATGGATGTTTTAGTTTTCTTTCAAGGACAGTGTGTTCTAAAGCGTCCATAGGAAATTGCAAGACTAGATTCTATTTGTACTTATTCATTACCAAACTTGGTTAAAAATAATTAATCGCTGGGTTGAATTCTTAATTATAACAATATTTGTGGGACATGTATACACAACGATTTCTAGACTCAAACTCAAAACAGCTAATACTACAAAAAACAGATAAAAAAATATATCTCGGGATTCTTAAAACACAATTGGCTATAGGTATAAAATGGTTAAAAAATTTTTCTCTGTAATTATGCATATACTGTTCACGTTCACGTAATATAATGTGAAACTAATTTTATTAACTGTAGTATTCTATTTCCCAACATTAGTTTTTTGAAATGCAAGAGGCCTTACATAAGAACGAATGTTAATGCGAATGCGCCAACCCGTCCGACTCCTGGCCTATAGCCATCAGTTTTGTTCTCTACAAGGTGTTTGAATGTGTCATCAATAAACTACTAGTCCGCTACCTGTGAATCACTCCTTGTTGAGCGATTGGTAATAAGACTTTAGACTGAACTGATGATCACGGGTGATCGTCTAACGTGCCTCCTATAACTTTGGGGTGAGTGAGTGGACAAGTGACATAATTAAGGCCTTCGATAGGGTTTAGCACCATTCGCTCCTCTTCACACTACCGGTATTCAACCTGGCCTTGGCCCCAAACTCTGTAACTAGATTACCGTTTCCCAAGCCACCACTACGGACCCAAATGGGGCCCCACTTAGCACACGCTGGAGGACTGCCCTACGTGAAATTCTGAATGCCGGGACCTGGTTGGACAGATTGGACAAAACCTGTCACCGCCATCATTGATCACGGCAACGCTGGTGAGTGGTGAGTGAGGGTGTTATCGAGTGGGGGCGGGATCGAGAAAGAACGGATGCTGTTTGAAGGAAGCGATGAAGTGGACGCAATAGAGGCCATGAGCTCCTTAATAGCCGCCGTACACTATGACTGAGACAGGTAACACACCGGTGGCGCCGGGGGATTACTACTACAGTTACCCCAGGATGTACCTCAATACCTCAAGAGATACTGTGTATGTGCGGAAAGCAATACTTACGTTAAAATACAAAAAAAAGGATAAATCTAACGTCTTTTTCTGTTATGTTGTATTTAAGACTAGAGCCTATAAAATTATCGCATTGCCACGTAGAATTTCAAATTCATAAACGCCCGGTGAAATCTTTGGTTGTCACGAAATATACGAACTACTTATTTGGCAACAATTAGGTACTTACATCGAAACATTAACATAAACACTAAAATATGGAGACGTGTAAAATCAATAGAACAGGCACTAAAGTAATTTATAAACACATTACACGCAAAAGAGCTTTAGGTTCTAATTAGACGCGGGGGCTAAAATCAGCGTCGGAACATTTATTAGAGCCTGTATAAACCTTGACATGCAATGATGTTATGATATGGTTACAAGTTTAAAAAACTACTCTAATTAATTTTTTAAAAGACTTTCGAAGCACTAAAGTCTTTTAAAAAGCCAACTTAAAAGAGACTTAAAAACGCTTGTCAAAAAGCCTTTGAATTCTTTTGTAGATCCGCCTTACACGGTACCACATCCATTGGTAGATTTAACACGAACAAATCAACTTATTTCGTGTTTTAACAAAACAAATATTTCTCACCGGTATGAAACATAAACATAGATATATTTAATTTGTATGATATTAATACTAGATATTTCGATTGCCTTTTAAATTTAACAGTAATGGCTCTGTGTACCTTATTTTTGTTTAAAAGATGACTTAATCAATAAAGTCGCTTTTCAATTTCAAGTGATTATGCAAAAAAAACTGTTTGTTTTGAAAGGAATTTCTTTAGTGTGTCTATTTCCAAAAAAAAGGTCTACTTGTCGTAATAGAGCAATGGGAATGAGAACTCACCTCAAACAAGTGTATGTTTTTATACATGTGCTATTGTATAGGTGTTGTCAATTTCAATTTGGCTATGTAAAATACTTAAAACTTATAAGTAATACGACAGAGCACACAGACTTAGGTTTAGCTTAACCTATGAGGCTTCATCTCATAGAGATGCATATGTCCGTTCAACTATCAATGGCGTCAAATATTAAGGCAGTAGGGAGACACAGCCACGCCGTTTAATTAGAGCCGTCTACTCCTCACCCAATAGCGATCGCCAGCGCAGACAGTGACCGATTGCGTAACGACGGGCCCTCACAACGCCATTGGCGCGGCCGCGTCTGTCTGCAGCCGCGGGTGTCACTGACCACAGGTGAGTGCCTCCGCGGACCGGTCGACACACTCCTACATAACCGACCGCGACTACTTAGCTATGTCTACAGATTGCTCCGATGTAGGGTGTCTATGTTTTTTGAATACGAAACGTTTCTAATTGTAAATCTAAAAGTAGTTCGAAACGATCACCTACTAAGGTATTGTTCTATCCGTTTATCGAAAACCTTATTTGTCCACATTCTTAACGTACATGAATATACCAAATATACTTTGGTGTACCAACTAATGCGTATAGCTATTTCATTTGGAAGTCGAAATCACAGTTTTGGTTAATATATAAGCGCCTTAATCAAAGTAATTTAATTAGAGTATGCCCATATTCAAAATAATAAACGACTCCAAAGTTAAAAGGAGAGCGCTTTCATCAATTTAAGCTTATCTCATTATTTAGATTGACAAAATTAACAATCTAAGAATCGCCTTGTTATAAGTAATATAAAATATATCGGCTAGCGGTGGTCACCCGCTCGGCGCGTCTAATAAATTACTATGTAGCGGTGCAGGGCACGATCGCCACTCCATCGCCCGCTTATTACCCCGTCCGATGTAGAGGGACATTATACGCCCTGCCGGCCCGCTCCTGCCCCGCTCCGGCCCCGCTGACGTAGAGGCGGGGCCGGACGGGGCGGCACGCACGTTCCATTTCCCGACGCGACGGGGCGGGACTCGTTTTCCTCTTGTTTTTCCTTTTTGTTGGGACGCTGGTGCTTTTAGTTGTAACAATATTTTATTTTGGTCTCGTAATTGTAAGCTTGAATGTTGGTGTGCAGGACAAGCTCGTTAACCGTTTCGTATGTTTATCATATAGCGTTATAATTGATCCTTTATTAACCCCGTCGGCAAAACATTAAATTATTTTCAACGCAGAAGTTTTACAGAATAACCATAATTATGTTGTAGATTTTTACTTCATCTCTACATTTAATCTACATGTACTAAAAAAAGTTAGTTTAATTTCATTTATGATTTTACTTACAAATTGCAATAATTAATAGGAACAAAACAAACAGACCAGAAATTGTGATACAAAAAAATATCTAACTAGTCGTTCCTACCTACCTACCTACCCACCTACTTACTCGTGCATAATAGTTGAAGTAAATTTTCGATTTACCTTGAACTTGTCGTTTGATCCGACGCAACCCGGTACATACATCACAAAATCGTAAGGTCTTATAAAACTAATAGAAAACGTGTACCATGTTAGTAACATAACACTACAACGGAGAGGATTCAGCCTTGACCACCACTTAGGTAGTGTGGAGGGACGTGTATCATATGTCCCTCCAACACAAAGGTAGGATCCTCCGACCAGGCGAGGTGATCATGCCTGGTGGGCCACAGCCCAACGATTGATGTTGGGATGTTGTATATATGCTAATTGCCACGCAAATCTCTATATCGCGATACAGGATTAGTAGTTGCATTGTAGTTCATTACATTCATCCGTTTCGTTCATACTTCGTAGTTCGATGTATCTTCGCTAGATGGCGCTGTTATATATTTTTAATTGTGCTATAATGTGGAATCGCCACAGGTAGTAAGTAAGAATATATATTGAGTGTGTTAAAAATACTAAAGATAGTATGTTACATTACCTGATAGTATTTGCTCATAAGAATCTGCGACTGCCTAAAATAGGGTGCAACTGTATCTAGTTCATCTATAGAATCTCCATAACTTTTTATACTACCCGTAAACAATATGCAGTAAAGATAATTATCTATACCTACCGAGGCCCTTACTTACGGATTTCTAAGAATAAACAAGCACGCAAAGTAGTTACAAAAATAAACTTTTCATATTCACAACACATTAATATTAATTGTGTACATCATCATATTACAGATAACCAACAGTAGGTACACTGAAATTGTTTGCACTGCGGTAGGTAATAAAAATATTTAATAAATAAGCCGTTTATTATATTCAACTCGCATTAAACAAAGGTTCATTGAAAAGATAAATTGTTTACCTGACGAACTTTCTATAAACCTACCGCGGTTTTCACATGGCACGTTGAATGGGCGGAGTTATCGACGAGGGCCTCAGTTATCACGCTGGCTGGGAAAGCATTCCGACGATAAATCAGTCAGTGTGTCACGTGTAAATCTTACAATTATTTAATTAGTTAGAGTGGTGCACGGCCTGGCCTGCCTGGCCGGTCGGTATGCGGGCGGCTCGACGCGGTTTTACGAGTTGCACTTGCGTCAACTGAGTCGTGTGAACACGCCGTAACGTTAATTATGAGAGGTCGTTACTGTATGTATTCTAATGAGCAGATCTTAGAGTGACAAGATTGAATAATAATGAGAACATTAAATAACAGAATCTCAGAGTAACGAAGTGTAGTGACTTGCCTTAACATTATGTGTCTACCTATATATTTATATATATAATATATTATTTATTTAAATTAAATGTTAAGTATACAAACTGTCTTTATTAGTAGATATTATTTTGTTGACAACGGCCGGCGTAGTTATGGTCTATTGAATTGGTTTATTAAATTTAACTGATCCCGTTCAACGGAGTTCCTACAACAATTAGGTTAACTCCATCTAAGCCAATACATTCGGTGTAGATTGATTTTCGTCGAAACGACTTCATAGAGCAGTTGTTGCATTTAAACTTTTCCGTCTCGTAACATTTAATTAATTACTTCGGAAATGAGCGCTGTTAATAGATATTGTACGTATAGGTTTTAATTGGCTGACGTATCACTCGACCTGCTGTCTGCAAACTTGACCGAATGATATTTACATTTGTGGTGACCACAAAATCGTCACCTTCACCTCGCTTCTCTTTTCCTTTTTTTAATTACCTGTGTTAAATTTGTTGTCACTGCAGTTTAACATTACAAAAGATTTTGACTGGTTACTTTTAGGTCAAACCACCTGAAAAGGAATATGATAAAAGAAATAATTAAGTCAAGGAAGTCTCGAATGGGAAAACGGGACTGCGAGGGTTCGAAGAATCTGCTGTCAGAGCAGTCGTGGTACTACTTTAATTGAACAGACCGAGCTTAACTGATTATAATGAAACGTGTTATTTTATTCACCATCTCAGACTACAGAACTTGAATGACAATGAAAATAGAATCTATCATCGAGTTGCTTGTCAATGAATATCGATAAATGTATATATATAAACACAATAGCTCAGCATGTTAAATTATAAAATTAATGAATCAATAGGACGGAAAGAGATAAACTGTATCATCAAGTACCTGTCTCACTAAAACCATACACACAGGGGTAAATAATATAATAATTTATTTATTGTCGGGTATATTAATACATGTTGCATTATCCTGCTATACTCGTACAACAATAGTGTTATGAATCAATTGAACAAAACACAATAAATAAATAACTTCGTAAACTCCAGTTATACCTTTTACCGTATATTATAGCGTAACAGTTTATCTACATTATAAGTTCTTACCCAATTTCATTTGTTTTGGATTCTCTTTCACTATGTAACTAAATTATCTTGGGTATGTCTTAACTCATATTTTACAACTCAACTTTCAAAGTCCAATTTCACAACGAATTATTCGAACTTAATATATAAATAAATAACCCTTTGTATGACATTCACATTCGTTACAATGACAATAAAAATTATTGATGGCACATAGTAAATTAGTTAGTTAGTTTATATTAGTAAATTAGTTTCCGACAACAAACCTTTTTTAATAGCGGCTATTTCATCTCTAAGTAAAACTTTGTGCCTTATCAAACATCCCTAGGTCCACCACTCCCCTATTCTCACCTCTCACTCCGCCACCATCCGACAGATGTCGCTAATGACACTAAATGCGCACGCGCCTTACTTTTTGCCACCGCTATTAATGGCTCTATCAATAGGTGCGATGCGGCGACAGATAACGGCTCGTCGATAGATAACGAGCTCCTAATTGTTGAGTCCCTTCTCCGCCGCGGTGATCACCTCCTAATGGTGGATACGTGTAATGGCCTGACGTTTTGATGTCGCGCCAATTATTCAAGGGTGACCTACTGATCCGTTGGCGCCACCGAACAAAAACTTAACGAACCGTCAACTGCTTATAAACGTAACGAAACAGAACGCACTGTTCCCCAAACATATTCTTTACTATTTAAATTGGATAATTTTTCATTGATACACCTTTTAATATAATCTTTCGGGTTTGTAAATGTTACCATACTTTTAAAAGATGTTTCTTTACAATGATTTTATGCCTCTGTCTCTGTGTTACACATGATATACGTGCTTACCCCTACACTTATAATACATTTGAGTAAGTTGTATATATTACTGTCACTGTCAAACGTCAAGTTTACTCTAGAAGACATTTTTACATATTTAAAAGTACAATTGTTGTAAAAGTACAGAGCTAAAAATAAATTATTTAGCTATTTAAAACAAACGCATACTTGCACATCAAGTGAAAACTTAGTGTTTCATTTTTTGTCACTGAGATTTGGCCCCGGGTAACTATCTTATCTGAATAATATAATAATTTGGGTATCGTTACAACGTTTATTAAAGGCTTTAAGAGATATACGTTTAGTAGGCAAACAATTATCTAATTAATCATTATACACAAACTGTTACAACGTGAACTGAAGATACAACAAACATTATTAAAGGTTAATGCTGATGCAATTATTTTCTAACCAAAAAAAGTGTAAAGTACTTGTGTATGTACTTAATTGTTCAATGAATAACGAAATTAAAGAGTTTTTTTTATCTATAAACCGAATACATGCTGAACTTAGCCGACGAGCTTCAGTGACGTCGTGTGAAGTCCCAGAAACCTTCGTAATATCTCGCCGGCGGCGATATTTGCACATGTTATGATTTATTTTTTTTTGCATTAAAACGTATAGCCCACAAACCCTGGCAGCAGTTTGCTGCCGTCAGTGCGTGTGTGTGGAGTGTGTGCAGGTGTGCTGGCCACTTCAGGACACATGTCATGTCGGGATGTGGGAACCGCGCGACAAATGCGTTTCGATGCCGCGTGACGTTCTGAAGTGGCCGCTGATATATGGCGATGCTGTGGTTTTTGTGACTTTTCACTTTAGGGTACATCGATTTCTAGTGCACTATACCGCGGGTTAAATTCAAGTTTAAAACTTGAACTCATTTAATCATGTATAGACAATACATATTTACGTAAATACAATAGAAAAGACATCAGAGCTATGGTTACATAAAAATACTATAATTTAGAAGTGTGTGCCTGCAAAGAAGCACTCACATCAGACCGACACAATAACACATTAGACTAGGTGCCTATATGTAACGATAGAATTGAAACATCAAACAAAAATAGTGGATGGACCGTCTCGCATGATGTGTTACACAAATAAACGGTCCAGATGTAGTTCGTAATAGCGGAGAGTGGTGGCGGCTAATAGCTCCGTAATGAACATTGATTGATTATCGAGTGATACGCGGCGCTGGCGGAGCACCCGCGGCCGGCGGCGGCGCCCGACCGGCGCCCGTAGCTCTCGAGTGCTTCTAAAACGAGCATCGCACGTTGGCCTAGGTCGGACATACAGACGCACGTCCCGGTGCGATCCACACGAGATACAATCCAGATATGATCGTAGATATTAATATCTGTTCAGATAATGCGTCTTTATCGGACTTAACACACCAAGACAATTCAAAACACTTTGAAGAGGAGATCATCTTGTCGATTTTTATCTCATCTCGTTTTATATACTACTATTTTTTATTTCAATAGTCAGTAGATGTCTTTACTAGGCTTAGTATCGTCTCGTACTGGTGAGCGATCCCAGGCTGCTGCAGCCTCAGGACAGTTCGTATACCGTTAGGTTTTTTGCCCTGTTTATCTAAATTTTATTTACTCTTGTGGAGGGACGTGTGGCATGTGTCCCTCCGACACAAAGGGAGGATCCTCCGACCAGGCGAGGTGATCATGCCTGGTGGGCCACAGCCCAACGGTTGATGTTGGGATGTTGTACATATGCTAATTGCCACGCGAATCTCTATATCGCGATGCAGGATTAGTAGTAGCATTGTAGTTCATTACATTCATACGTTTCGTTTATACTTCGTAGTTCGATGTATCTTCGCTAGATGGCGCCGTTGTACATTTACTTTGTCTTTATAATGTAGAAGCCGCCACATCACTCCCCTCCAAGACCGGAGGTCGATGTACTGATGAGTCAGCTGTCTATGCTCTGTTGTGGAGCGTGCCAGTGCCAGGAGTGTGTAGTTCCAGTGAGTCGGAACTGAGTGCCGCAAGTTCCAGTGAGTCGGAACTGAATGCCGCTAGTCCCAGTGAGTCGGGGCTGAAGTATGCAGATCCCGGTGAGTCGGCATTGCATGTGGTGTGCGGTGCTGCGGTGAAGTCCCCAGTGAGTCGAGGCTGAAGTATGCAGATCCCGGTGAGTCGGCATTGCATGTGGTAGCTGGCTGCTGCGTAAACGGGAGAGAAATGCTCTGCTTACATGGACCGTAAGTGCAGTGTGCTGTGCCTAGACGCTGAAGAGGCCGTAGGGTAACCAGGCTGAAGGGGGCGCGTCCTGCATGTGGTATCCCTGTTGAGGCCGAGGTTGCTGGCTGGCTGAGACTTGATTACCTCTCATCGTTGTGGGAGTGACGCTGCTGATATTGACTTGAAGGCTGCTTTCAATCACGTCGGGGTCACCACTATGGAGGGACGTGTGGCATGTGTCCCTCCGACACAAAGGGAGGATCCTCCGACCAGGCGAGGTGATAATGCCTGGTGGGCCACAGCCCAACGGTTGATGTTGGGATGTTGTACATATGCTAATTGCCACGCGAATCTCTATATCGCGATGCAGGATTAGTAGTAGCATTGTAGTTCATTACATTCATACGTTTCGTTTATACTTCGTAGTTCGATGTATCTTCGCTAGATGGCGCCGTTGTACATTTACTTTGTCTTTATAATGTAGAAGCCGCCACACTCTCATTACATTAATACATTTTTCATTGTTCGACCTATAAAAGCGGGCCCACCTAAGAGCCCAAGAAGAATTGGCGATGGGCAGGTCGTCGGTAAATATTAAACCTACGAGCACATAGGCCTGGCCTCAAATAAACTAAGGAGAAGATCGAGAAAAGAAATGATGACAATGATTTAGACATACTTTTCGTAACTATTTCAATTCTTCTTTTTCTTAGACCCAGTTCATTAAATTGAAGAAAGGCTTCGAATAAGTGTAAAAAAACTTAGCTGAGTAAGAAACCATGAACAGAACATCAATTTTAGGAAGGTGTACTGAAGAATTACCTACGGGTAGAGGTGCTTTGGGTATAACAGAACTTTATTATAAATAGCTTTATTGTATCAATGTCCCCGCCGGCGGGGGCGGAACACGCGCCGCGTAAACCGTCAACAAAACATGGGAGTAGGCCGCCCCAGTGTTTCAGCAACACCCCAAGCCGAGGTTCGTACCCCGCAGGGGGTGCCCTTGGGCAATGTTGTTTAATAAAGGCCGGTTGAGAGCCCTCTGCGCTCACCGTAACTAAACCGGGTAAAGTTGTAGAGGCCGTCTGAGGCCAACAGCTAAATATCAATTCCAAAAAAAAAAAAAAAAAAAAAAAAAAAATTGCTGCACATAGCCACGTCAATATACACGCCCCAGTATGTAGATTCCAAAAATGTAATATTTAACCTACTTCTAAAAAGGAAATGTTCTTAATTTTAGGATGCAAGGCCACAGTCGAGAGATAAACAATATTGGGATTGAGTAATTGGCACTTTGTACAATAACTAAGATATCGTTCAGGTCCGAGCGACAGATTTAGATATTAATAACATAACTCCTTATCGGACGGTAGCAATTAAACTATGATTTACGATCCAGGCTACAGATATTTATGGTACCTTTTAGACGTAACATTAGAAAACTACTGTTGCTTGGTTCCTTTTCTTTTTCATCAAAAAATCATTATGCAAACACACTGTTACATTAAAAAAATAAATGTGTTACAAAACAAAATGTGAAAGTGTTAAATAGAGTATTCAGATAATTGCTAACATTAGAATAATAAAAGTAAAAGTGACGTGCTTAACAGCGGACAGCGTTCAAGTTTTATTTAAGTACTAGCTTTGCGTTCAATTGCACTCATGTATCATTGTTTAACACTCATATTAGTCAAAGTTTTAAATTTAACAAAACTATTTGAAATGGTCGGATATAGTCATGTTGTCATACACACTTATTTAAACATTACTTAATATCGCTTTGTTCCCATTTCTATGGCTAATAAAGTTGATCGGATCTATATTTAGGCGTATCGTTGTTGCGTATTGGATAACTAGTGGTTCGGTTTCTGACCACAACGAAAGCGCAGCCGGCCTTAGGTACCTACGAGATCTGGTGGCCTACGTGATATTGATTTATGTACAGAATATAACGATGATGTGACATGATGCGCACTTGTGGTCGGATAATGATTCATATGCACATGAACGTATGACCTTATCCTCTGATTATACACAGTGTTTTCTTTTTATAAATCAGTGTAAAACTGTGTCTGAACAAACTTAAAGAAGAGTCAATCTACTCGTTTAGCAAGTGCCTGCAGATACTCGTATTCAGCTCTTAGAAATAATTAAGTTTCCGAAGCGTTACAAAAGTACAGTGACTTTTTAGATGAAGTACTCCGAAGTTGAGATACTCAAATATTTCACTTCAGTCACCTTTTTTGAGGACCTAATTCTAGTGGCTTCATAAAAGATAGAAATAGGAAATCATGAGAACATCGGAACTTTGGGTGGACGTAACTACTCGTATACCTAGGCGTGTTTCAAACACCTCAAACTCTTCAAATCTGTCCCTTCTGCTATTTATATGATATCGCCTTTTTATATGTCAATAACAACTATGAAGACAACCAGTCAATTTCAAAGATATTTCAAATTGTATGTTAGATTCGGTTATATTACAAGGTCCGTAGGAGTTAACATTGAATTTAATAACCGCTGTGTATTCTCACTCACTATAACGACATGTTTACCTACACCAAACCAATTAGACGTGTTCTTGTCCCGTGCAGCAGTAGGATGTACGGAGAGCCCACCGCCTCTCGCCTCCCTCTCCGGCCCACTAAACCTGTAAGTAATATAAATTCGATGAATAATTTTTCAGACTTGCCCATAAATCGACAAGAATATAGCGCGAGCGTCCGACCGCTAATGTAACGCGTAAATCAGCCACGATGCGGCAAAATTCATACCGCTTCTCTTTAAAAGTATAAACCTTATTACAACGGGATAAGATAGGTAGTAATTTTGTGCGGAATATAATAAGTTTTGCGACGAACATACGTTCAAGGGCAATGGCTCTAGCGAGGAGTGCTCGGACCTATGACGGACATCCCCGGGCGATGTTAAGTGGATTATTTTATTACAAGCTAATGAGTACAGGAGGTAGATAAGCTTTCTTCATATTTTTATTCTGATGTTCTACATGAGGTCATTCGGTATACCTACCTACTTGTATATATCAGTGGGCCGTTAACCTGTATTTAGTTTACAGGTAGTTCGGTAGCAATACATAGATGTGAAACTTTTAAATTGCCAGATGAAAATGCGCTCACGTCCTTTTGGAAACATGT
Organism: Hypercompe scribonia; assembly: GCA_949316085.1. Classification (NCBI taxonomy): domain Eukaryota; kingdom Metazoa; phylum Arthropoda; class Insecta; order Lepidoptera; family Erebidae; genus Hypercompe; species Hypercompe scribonia. The sequence continues at coordinate 9,147,469 of OX438969.1, read as the reverse complement.
GCTTGAGATGTTTGAGGACAGGACAAGTGTATGCTCGCGGTTTTTGTTTCATTTTCCTTGACAAGTGCAAAATGTAAATATACTGAACTCTGGCAATAATAGTGATTACATAATTATCGTATTTTGAATTTTCCTTCCTGAATGTTAAGTTTTCTGTTAAGTAGAAAATGGGATTACATATTACTCATACCTTCCGCATATAAAAGCGTTTTTGATCAAGAAACTAATCACTCCAAAACATTCCTTATAGCTTCTTTCATTTTAAATTTTCAAATAACTAGAATCTACAATGTTGATATTATCTTTAGAACTGTAGAGCAAGATGTTATTTTCTTCTACAGGGTGACCTATAAAATATAGTTTTTCACAATTTAGAATAATATTTATGGTGTAATTATCAACATTATACTGATCAGACAATAACGAGGAAACAGTTCAGTAACTTTTCTGTTCGTCAACTGCTTTTGAAGGGAATCATCATGAACTCTAGAACTGTTGATGGATTGCGGTGTTAAATCACTGAACATAGTTGTAGCGGCGCCTCAAGCACATGTGCAGCAACACGCGAGCGGGTTGAACGTGAAAAGGAAACGTCAGCAAGTGATCTACGCCGCCCGCCGCCAGGTGACGACACCGTCGCGACATTCCTGCGGGCGCGGCGTGGGTGCTCCACGATCTGTTCTGAGGGAGACGTTCTGCAGCTGAGAATGTTGTTTAGTGCTTACAACATGCTTACAGTTCGTAAATAACTTGTGCTCTATGTTTATGGTATAAACAGGAGAGTGCACGAGTGCTCTTAATAGTTCCCTCTACGCCTATACAACGTATAAAATGAAAATATCGCACACATTACGATTATTTTGTGTTTTTTCTTACCCGGTTCGTACTCCTCTCCTATTTTTTTTTTATTCTTCAAAAAATGCTTTATTAAGGCGAAAAAGAATCATTTAAATCTGTTTCGTTGTTCTAGATATTAACATGTTTAAACTGACAAACTCTTCAGTTTAATTGTAGTAGGTATATTATCATGGGATTGGATTTTTTAGTCAGTCTAGGAGTGATAAATAAATTGAGTATTTATGGTCATTCCTAAAAGTCATTGGCATAAGTTGACACTAAGTAATCAATAACCTAAGAATACCATCATATATAATAACAAACTATGTGACTGGCAGTTCCAGAGGAAAACGTTTAATAGTTCAGCAAAAAAAAACTTAATATTTATTAAAAAATTAATTTGTATCTAATTAATCTATCTTTTATAAGTAATAATTATTTTTACACGTGATCAACTCTGTGATCATCTGGCTGAAGGTTTGAAAAAATTCTTGTTCTAAAGCTGACCACAGTATGGCACGACGCTTCATACTTTGATAAAGAGTGCTAATATCAGCGAAGAATCCCCTAAACACACTTATATTATTGGAAGTCACGAAGGCTTTTATTCTGATGTTTTTCGTTTACATTTCAACAGATATAAAACTCGTAGTGGTAAGATCATCACGATGTGGGGACTGAGGTCCGATTGTCGGCGATCGCCATAAATATTGGCGAGTGCCGATGGCGGCTCCGACCGGGACGACACATAAATCTACCGCACTCACTAATGGCAACATATTTACGAAACCTGAGTAACACATGCGCTGACGGCTTCTAAAATATAACTCACCTTAATTACACTCAATTCATCATAAAGACATGCCGGTGTGAAATAACAGACCGTATTATATGAAATATGTAGAGAAATAGCGGAGTTCGGATTGCTAACAGACGTTGTACGCTCCGTACTTTATTAGAACTGCCTCTACCTAGAGAATTATAGTGTGAGCTCGTTAATTATTCTTGTACTCCTCATTCCCTTCATATTTCTTTATTTACACAAGTCATTTGGATATTTGTTAGCTATGCTTCGAAACAGAAAATAATTTTGAATAAGCAAGTAGCTACGATATTGAATGTAAAGCATGTTAAAGAATTATTTGGTTTATAGGTATTCACAGCCTCCATATTAATTACCATTGACACAGAGAGATTTTAAAATCTTAGTCAGTAGGCATTTGGTAGAGTATTTAAACACTCGATTATCCCACTTAACCTGAAACAATTTTAATGTTTCTGTTTAGATTTTTTTACTTCTTGTTAGACTTAGTTTCTTCTCTACAAATACTCAAGCCTTGTTCAATATATTTTACAACAAGATGAAACACATAAAGTGCTAAGTTATAACAAGATCCGATGACACTCCGCTCTGCGCCCGCGCACTCGCCATTAATTGTAATAAACATGCTGACACAGCCAACAAGTTGTGTATTACACGCAAAACGCATCCGAACACAGCCTCGTGATTTTTCAACTACCTATAACATTGCATTGGAGCCGTAGGTACTATACTTTATGTTTAACAACGCCGTTGCCTGTATAAAACAGAGTTTATTTTATGGACAGGACAGACGAGGCTCGTTATTGGAAGACTTGCTTATCTATAGTTTACAACATCGAAAATACCTGTGACAATATTTGCGTACGTGTAAAATTAAGACCCTTGGAACGGCGCAGAGGAACTCCATTTACTAACGAGACCATTAACAGTATTTTAAACTGCAGTGCGTGCGTTTAAATATATATAATATAATATATACGTTTTTACTAGGCAATAGGGCCATGCTTATTTCAGTGTGAGCGGGCCGGCTCAACCGGGGCAGTATTACCCTCCCACAGAAAATCAGCCTTAAGCGCCAGCATCCATGTTGTTGTGTTTCGTTGGTGAGTGACCATTGATTCAAGGGTGACAGTTATCGTGGTAACTGTGTAAGCCTTATACTGTCACGATGAGTGTCATGCCTTTTGCGTCCCCAAGCGGGGTGCGAAGAAGCATCTCACAAGGCCGCCATAGTGTGGGTCACCACACTGCATTGTCTGCATTTGCAATGAGTATGGTGACCACAACTCTTGGATTCTATTCATGCTTTCCATCAGGCAGAGTAGAGTCACTTTGGCAGGGTATTAATATATAAAAAAAATATATTATATAGTGCGAAGTATTTTTAAACTTTGTGCTTGTTTAAAGTCTATGCAATGATATCTACTTGACGTACGCATGCACGTCTGTCAAATCACAACCGATGATGTTATCATGTGTATCTTACTGTTATCGGTTGCATAAACAATTGTTCTGCATCCTGGTGAACCATGAGCATTTGAGCGTGCTACTGTCGTACCGGACTATTTGTGGTGCCGAGCTTCTTCAGAATATTATTTCCCTACAATTACTGCGACAATTATCCTTGTATCAAAATTGCACTTACATATATGTATATTTACATAATCTATAAATATATAAATCAACGTTGTCTATCTGTCTGTATGCCTTTTAGAGAATCGTAAACTATGCATTTGAAGCATACCCATGAAGGTTTCTGAGTTGGTATGAATATTTTTTTAATGTCTTTTCTTCAAATTTATTTTGGTTTGTGGGGAAGCAAGGCGCGCAGGGTACAGCTAGTAGTTTATCAAATAAATCTTTTATTTATATTGTTATTATGAAAAAAAATACTGAAATCCATTTACACCCAATTCTAATTTTTAATTTAAGATAAATTAACTTATACATTGTTATATAGGACACTATATTAGAGTAAAAGGAAAAATCCAACTTCAATAGCTTTCTTATGCGAGACACTTCAATTATTTCACCCATAGAATTTCTTCCAGATAGAATTATAACTTGTAACACTTTGATCTTCAATTAAATTGAAAGTCTACACGAGATTAAAAGACGATAAAAGCTAAATTGCACCTAACCATCAATTTATTTATCAAATTTCCCTGCAGCGTTTCATGCATTCGTATCGTGTTCGATACAAAACAAATGTTTCAATTTTAATGTTTTCTCATTAACTTGATGTGAAATTGTTAATAAAGGCCATTGTCACGAGTGACACAGTTTTTTGTCGCAACGATAGGGTTTCAATAACACAGTGTTAGGTAACAGTCACTCAGTCACTGTGGCAAGCGCATCCAACAAACTGGCGTACTGCTTACATGTACACTCGTGTTACTTCACGATCCTTATGCTGTTGCAATAGAACTCACATTTGATTGATGAGGATGGTAACGACACGGTCTGATATTGGCTCACAATTACGTGTCTTATCATTGGGTGCAGGGGCGGTAACGCGACGATAAGCCTGCGCTGCAATCGTAGTGTGCTAATCACAGGTACAGTATGTACACATACCTACACATGTTCTGAGCTTATTATCTGTTTTTTCTCTAGTTCTCTTAGCAGATAATCAACATTCTATGTCGTCAATCACAACTCCCTCCCTTCAACTTTCATTTAGACAAGTAAAACGGACAAAGCGAGAAGATCTGTCCCGTATTTTCCTAATCTAGCGCGGAGACTGGCAACGCCCAGAGCTGATTGCAGTCTTAGTAGACAACAGCATCAACTACCTTATAATTGTGAGAATACACACGTAATAATTGCGTGTATAAGTATGTTGTACAACATACGAGTATACACAATACCAAAAAACCGACTTCTAAGACTTTCGACAAAAATTGGCTCCTCAGAGGACGATACCATTCGCAACCAAAACCAACTTACTAAAGAGAGGCCCACGACCAACAGTGGACTGTTAAAGGCTGTTGATGTGGTGTGAGGTTAAGTAGGTATCTATCAAAGGAGGAACTGTCACATGACCCATAAGCTAGTCGTACATTTAAGCTGCCATATACTTAGTTAATACAAACCACACTTTATCTGTTTACCTCCAGCTATTGTCACAGCAAGTACAACAAATGCGTCAACAGCGCCGCCTCTGGACATCGAGGACGTCATCTTCCTCCTTAATTAAGTACAATTTGTTTCGTGGTCACAAGATATTATTTTGTTATGAGTTTATATCAAAGTTATTGTTATTGGATTTACCTTATAACAATATTGTAAGTAAATAAGAACAGGATAACTTGTACTATCGCACAATTTTCATTCGAATACAAACAAAGTACCCGCAATGTTTATGAAAAGTGTTGCGGAATTATTTATACTTTTGCTTACTTTACGAATTTATGATAATAATAAGCCCTAACCACCGGTGTCTTGGTCCCTGTACCCAATTCCGGTGGTTTACTATTTTTTATATTTTTAAATATGTATTTTTGTATTCCTTTTGTATGTATTTAAAAATGTAATCAATATGTTTATATAAACGAAATAAAGAGAATAATAATAATAATTTAGAACGAGTTACAACATCTATAATGACAGCAAGTTCACTTTCATGTTTGTGTTTCAAGCTCCCCGTTGCTGGCGGTTTGTCTAACGCTGTGGTTCAATACTCTCCGTATCTGTCTCTGATACAATTGGTATCTTGAGAGCGGTTCATTTGAAAGGAATAATTGTTCACAAAGGCTGTTGTGTGGTACAAAGAGTGTAGAAAGTCACAGCAGTGGCGGAATAGGTATATGTGTATGCTGGTAGTCGTGGAGGAGGATGTTCACGTACTTCTGTGATATTATTCAACTCGAAGCCAAAAAAATTTAATGAAATAATCTCTTACAAATACCCAAGTACAAAATGTATATAAAATTAAATTATGATTTTGTTGCGAAAGCATACTAATAATGCACTCACTCTGAGCTTCGATTATCATACGTCGTGTCCAAAAGAGCGCAAGTGCGCGGTACAGCGCACCGCTTACACGTTCGCCTCGAATACTTTTGAAAGTTCTTATATGGCCAAAAAATTTTTCTTATTCTTCCAAAACTTAATCTTTTCAAATTGGCTGTTTTAAATTTGATATTGAGATTATATTTTTTAGTATTCTATCTTAGTTTTCTCGGGGATTTGCAAAACCCCGATAAAACTCACAGCAAATACAATGTAGGATATATAATGTACAAAAGGTCTTATTTCCAAAGTCTTCCAGGCAACCTTAGATTGGATTTTATCATTTGTTAGATAAGCCCGTATGAAATGGACGTTGTGTGCCTCTTATAAGAAAGAAAGATTTTCCATCCAGGTCTTTAGATACTACCTGGTGGCCTGCCTGCCACCGTTAAACCGTTTCAGGTTTCAGGGCAAGTCATATTTCTAATCCGAGCGTTAACCTACATTGCGTGACACTAATTAATATTCACCACATATTTCAGCTCCTCTTCATCACATAAACACCTGGATATATCAGCTAACATTTATGTTATGTTCAACAGGTAGTGCATGTGATGCGAGTTCGCTGACTGACCTGAGTTCAACAATGTTCGGCGGCGCCGGCGGAGTGGGTGGCGTGAGCGGCGGTGGCGGCGGTTACACGGGCGGCGGCGGCGACTGCGCCGACGGCTACGGGCTCGGCTACGTCGCCGGCGGCCCGCGCCTGCAGCAGTACGCCGCACACTTCGCGCCGCACCAGAACGTCTGGCATCATCACCATCCCACGCACCACGATTCTTACAGTAAGTACTTGTCCACAACTGTTTAGTTGCTTGAAATCGTATCTTTATGTATGTTTCTGCTTAACAATACAAAGTAAAAAGAGATTACAGAATAGTCTTAAAAAAGTTAAATTGAGTTATAGTAAAATGAAATACTCCAACAAGGTCAGGGCAAGTACCATAATCAAGTCGACACGTTAAATTTAGTACCTGGCACTCCCGTGAGACTATCGTTACTAAGATTATTCTTTTAGTCTCATCAAGATTAGTTACTAGTTTAACTGTTGACTTTTCTTTTTAATTTTATATTAAGTGCCTGCCAAACTAACTCTACTCTGCCTAATGGAAAGCATAAATAGAATCCAAGAGTTGTGATCAACATACTCATCACAAATGCAGACAGTGCAGTATGGTACCCGCACTATGGCAGCCTTGTGAGATGTTTCTTCACACCCCGGTTGGGGACGTAAAAGGCATGACAGACATCGTGACAGTGTAAGGCTTACACAGTTACCACGATAACTATCGTTCCTGCATCAATGGGCCTCCGGTCTCACACTCACCAACGAAACACGACAACACGGATGCTGGTGCTTTAGGCTGGTCTTCTGTAGGAGGGTAGTACTGTAGATCATCAAATTTGATCCGACATATCAAAATATGCGGTTATCATGCGAGGTGTGCATCCACGCAAAGATCATCGCTTCGGTGCTGCTATGAGAAGTCACTATTAGTCTAGAATTATTTTTTATTATTTTAATATTTAATTAATTACTAGTGGAACTAATGTGGCTATAAAGAAAATGGTCGAAAATAAAACGAAACCTCCACCCGAGGAGCACCTACTCGTAAGAGATTATTTATTTGATCAAGTCTTTAGTGCTATTGTTATGGTCATTTTTCCTGTACCGACACCATGCTTAGGTGTAATACGATTAAAGTTTTGTTAGGTACTTGTACGAGTAATAAACAATACATTTATTGGTCTCTGCTTAAGTATTAATATAGCAGTGCGGTTAGATTAGATCCAGCGCGAGTCACGGGGAATTAGTCGAGCAGGATTACTGGGAACTGATAACGGCTAGTAGGAAAACAATTACATTGCGACCGTAAGACCATGTGTGCGCGGTCATCCAGGCACGGTAGTACGGTGAACGGTAGGAAAAAAACTATTCATCAGCCTATCTAGTGATTAGTCTACAGTAAAGATGATGATTCTGATGATGATGATAATTGATAGTCAAGAAAATCTTTCTGATTTTATTCTAATTTAATTTGAGGTCAGTGTGGTGTGATAAATTTAAGTTTTTTTATGGACGGCAGTTGACGACAACCCTCCTCGGAAAAAAGAAGGTTTATTGGTAGTTTGGTAGGTGAGTAGGAAGCGTAGGAACATTTTGCTAGTGACTGTAACTAAACTGGATTTTTCTGCTTGTCGGAGATTATCAGATATGAATATAAATTCATTTATCAGCTTAACTTTTAAGCTTTATCTACTAAACAGCTCAGCATGAAAGTTTGCACACATAGTGTCTGTAATAGATAGAGATAAGAGAGTAGTGTTAAAGTAATCCCGAAGGATAAAAAGTTATGTTTGTCACGAGCAAAAGATATTTGTACATAAACCTGAGTCGCCTTACTTATTTAACTACGTAATGTATAGTTCATTCTACTGTACTTTCGGTCAAATTTATTAAGCTATAAAATAAATTAAAAACGACGACTGTACAAATCGCAGTGTTTGCCATAACAAAGGAAAACACTTAACAAGTATTTTGTTTATGCTCATAAATTTGAATCTAATTTCATTTTATAGTTTTCTGCTTCGTTACCTTTGATTCTATATCAACTTAAAAATTGAACGTGAAAATAGCATAGAGTATTTAAAACAATTGAATTGTCTAAACTGCGATGATTTATTGTATGACGTACGCGGTGACACATGTCTAGGATGACTCACCGTTGGCATCAAAGCGATAAGTGATGAATTCGACACGATCAAAATAGTTATATGCACTGATAGCCTTCCCCATAACACACATATAATACATCCATGTGGAAATCACTTTATCCCTGCATTTCTTCGTAAGTGAGGCGCATACAGCTCTATTCTGTAACGATAATTAGCATCTTTTAATTTTTTATGATGTTTACACCTCGTGTCTGAATAAAATGCAAATATATACAAATATTTTAAAGCACATACGAAAGCCTATTAGCGTAGGTCTAGGTGTTGCCTTGTATATTGTATAAGTCATTATCTCTTAATTACTCTTCAACTAATTTTGGACACAATACAACGTACCAATAAAATTGTTTACGGTTTTTAGCGCTACCACTAGCCCTCTTTGGAAGTGTAATCATTTACAGACAGGATAATGGAAGAGGATAAATTGAGATTGAGAAAATGAGTAGAGCAAGGAAGCTAAGGCATGTCTGATGTTCTAAAATGTGAAATAGTGCTGTTGCTAATCGGAAATGGGGACTATTCTGAATAAAACTGCAGTAGCTCAGGGAATTGATCGCTCCTTCTCTGCTGCGCACGACGTGGTCCATAGGTAACTGGCAAAACATAATGTAACATCCCTTGAACAATATGGTGTACAATAAAGTATTGAGTATTGAATGTTCCCCAATTATTAGAGAGGCCCCTATATCATAAAAAAAAATGATTTCTTCAAAGAAAATCGAAATAAAACAGAGTGGAGACCACAGTTGGGCTAACATAATGTAGGACGCCCTGCAGCACGATGGACAAGAAAGTACCTTCCCTGGCAGTGGATGGATGTGGACCGTCCAAGACCGGGATAGTTTGCGCTCCTTAGAGGAAGTCTTCCTTCAGTAGTTGGCCCCTAGACCGATGGTGAAATAAAGAAAGAGTTTATTAACAATTTAAAATGCGGTTCTTGAAAGCTAAGTTCGTAATTTAGATATCTTTATTACCTATTGAAACGTCATACGTTGATAAAACGAGACTGGTTAGTGTTAACGCTTAAATAATGATAGAAAAGTAAGAATTTAGAGCAAGCAAAATAGTATATTGTAGCGGGCAAAAGTTTAATGAAAACAAGGTATGTAAAAACTCAAGATCATTCGCTGAACTAATTTTGAAGTTGGTGGATATTTCTATAAATGTCGATTTAGTGGTTTTATAATCTTGGTTAATATTTGCAGATTTTTTCCACTTTAACGAATATTTTTTGTCCCCCTGCTTCATACAAACTAAGTAAACACTCGCTGAACATCACTTATTCTGTCATTAGATCTGAATGATAATGTTGCCTGATTACGTAGCCTACACGGCAAACTAACGAAAGTGTTTACTAATAAAATAAATATATATCATATATTTACTAGTTCAATTATTAATTATAACAAAAGATTCGTGGCGTAGCCATTTAAAAACGGCAGCCGCGCCCACGTCGGTTTATTGTACAATTAATCATGCTGATGGTCCAGCTGATATTCCCAATGTGGCGTTCTACATATCCTTTTAAAATAATACCGTAAGCGGGTAAATCCCAATCTATTCCTTATATCCCACTGTTTGGTTTTCCTTATTAAAAATATTTCAAATTTTGCAATATAATTAAGCACCACCTTTTTCACCTACGAATGTTCAATACCTAAAATTGCGTTACTCAACCGTGCACGAGCTAACAATACACAATCATCTTTGACCTGAATTATTTCACTTATCACGTTCAATTGCTAGTTGGATACTTTTTTAAACACCTACAATAAACAATTCTTTTTTTTTCAGAAGATTTATCGTTATTTTAAATGTTTGGTATCTCAGAACCCCTTCATTTCTTAACCTATTCGGAAAATTATGTTTTTGTTCGAAATGAAATCTTGCTGGAGTGGAAAATCAAAGAATGACGAACTAATATCATAAAATACAATTCGTTAAGTTATCCCGTAGGTACGCTGAAGTAGGGTTATGTTTTTCAAATGTTAATATTTAAAAAAGTATAAACTAGATACCTAAATTTATTTACTAGAATACAGTTCCATTAAAAAAACCACCTCCTACCTTTAAACAACGTTTCACTGTATGTTTTAATGAAATATACAAACGTCAATCTGAAAAGGGTATTTCTGATATTAATTGGTATTATAATCACGTTATGGTGCACAAGAGCGCACGTATACACAGATGCACTCTCTGCACCCTCTCTGTCATAATCCGACGAGAGAACTATCCGACATGAGCTAGAATAGATCAGGCGCAGGAGCGAAGGCTTTACGTGCTCACCAAGGCACGAGGTTAAAGACACAATTTTTTTTTTTTAACCTTTGGAAACCCCCTCGGGCCGTCACCCCACCGGAGCTTACGGCGGGGCGGTGTGTCGGAATCGGACCGACGAAAACCACACGGTGTGCCACACTGCGCCTGACATAGGGGATCCGGGAACAGCTGTTATTACGACATCCAGGGGTTTAAGACCCCAACTCCAAACTACTGTTATTAAACATTTCTCTAGGCAGAAAACCTTAATACCACCTGTTTTGGCCCGACCTGCAAATCAAACTCGTCACCTTATAATTCGCAATCGCATACACTAACGATACATCAAAAAGACAGTTGATCTGGAGGCTTTACAAAATGAAATGAAATCTTAAAACCAAAAAATATATAATAGTAAACATAACAAAAGTAAAAAAAATAACAAAATATACCAAATAATAAAAACATTAATAAAATGTAAAACATGTAAAAACTAAGGCTATAAAGAGTAGATCTCTCTCGGATATACATGTAAAACTTTGTACACGATACAGAAAATGATATTTAGTTATTTCGACTTGAGGTCTTCGTTTGAACAAATTGAAAAAAAATTACCCTCTTAAAAATAAAATAATTAAGTGTATAACAGTAAAAGAATGATAAATATAATGCAAAAATAAAAACTTTAAAAATAAAATTTGGTTTATGACATACACTCTACGTTCATTCCAAAAAAATCCAAATAAATACAAATCATAGATAAATTACACCCAGACACAGAAAAAATGCTCGTATTCAACACACAAAGAATTGTGCTGGGTGGGAGTCGAACCCACGACTCTTGGCTTAGCAGTCAGGGCCACAAAACCACTAGACAAATATCTACGTAATTTAATTCTCTTTTTATATTTAATTGTTCAGTTAATTAAAATAAAATTAGTGAATAAATGAATATGTGCACGGTATGAGTGTTCCAACGACTAACTAAAGCAAATAGGAACAGAGATAATACCGAAGCTACAAAGTAGGTATATTTGATAACAAACACATTGTCTGATAGTTTTATTATCGCTAATATATATAACATAATTGTAACGCGGCTATCTTATCGCGTTTCGAAGCGAGGTACACTATATATACTCGTACTAAATACTTCAATGTAACAATACTAAAAGACAAATATTTAAATGATATCCAACAATTTGAATGTCAATTAAACTTAAGTTTTGTGAAAAGTAAGTATCGGTCTCCGAAGTGTGTAGGCGAATACCAGTAACTAAACCACAGTGAATCATTATCGTGGACTAATTCTGAATATACTGATATCCTTACTGATTCAACAGGATAAATCCTTCTTTTGTGTCATTCTTTGTCAACTTATTTTATTTTAAAACAAAATGTGAATGTGACTTTTTCCACACAGACCTAGCGAAAGAGAATCAGTACTCGAATCGGTCCCGTTAAACTCTGTTGAATACCTCAGCAATATAGATGTTTACCTCATCACGTCCGCACACGATTCAATGAAGTAGAATCGGGAGTCAAGTTCGTGAATTATGGCGGCGTGTTGTGAATCAGTGGCGATAAGGGCGCGTGCCGCGGACGACCGCGCCGCGCCGCCGCGCCTCAGTGCGCGCTCTGACCCCTGACCGCGCCGGTCGTGGTCGTACACACTAATATACTACACTACTACACTCCTCTCAGGTGACCGACCACACTTGTCCCTGTCCAATCTCCTGCCAAAATGGAAGCGTTACCGTATAATCTCGATCTACCAGCTCACTGGTTACAAAACATGGCTCTGTTCGCAGGTCCGTCAGTAAAATATATTTTATTTCAAATATTTTTTTTGTGTATCAGTGTGTAATGTTATTGTGTGTGGTGCAGCTGGCGGTGGTGGTGTGAGCGGCGTGGGTTCGGTAGCCGGCGGGTTATACTCCCAAAACATGGTCATGGGTTCCTGGTGCCCGCCCTACGACGCGCTGCAGAGGCCTACTGCTTACGGTAAGAACTCACATTTCATTACTAGATCTTAGACTTTGGCTTCTTAAGATTTGCTTATCGGTTTGTATCTTTGTGTATTCTTTACATGTCCTGTTTTGTTGAGTAAATTATGTTGAATGTATCGCGTGTAATGACAATAACTCGATAACGATATTATTTGTGGCGTTGATCTGTTTAATAGAATAACAAAATATCTACGTGTAGCTAATCTCTGTGTTATATGGCTACTCGTGACGCTCGTCTTCTGCTCACTGGCGACACCGGCCATGATGTGGCATGTGTTCGTGCAAACTTTAATAACAATCGTGATCTCGTTCAATTGTTATTGAACGTTACATATTTTCAGGTACTCATCTGTCGCTTCTGCTATGTATATCTCGTTTTAAGTGACTTATATATTTTGATGCTTACAAAAATGTACCTAGGTATTCCTATTTAAATGTATATCGTTAAGGGAATTCCCCTTGCAAGTGTGACTATAAACAGATAGCTAGATTACTTGATAGATAATACTGTAACCTTTAGTCTTCCATGTTTCAAGAACGAGAACATAATGCTGCTGAAAATGCTTGTGTGTGTATTAACATCATAAAATAATGAATTCTAAAGTTTCTGTACAATAACTGAATATTAAAGAAATCTAAAAATAAGTATAAATTAGATACTTTGTGTGCCATGCTGCTAATGGATTTTAGAAATTTATGTATATATTCTAGCACTATATTCACACTTCCAACACTACAACAAACAAAAAGTGATTTAATTTAATAATTGTTATCTCCGTGAAAATTAGCTGCCAACACCTGGAACATAATTGTATTTTTATTTTAATATATTTAGCACAAAAAATACGAATACGATGCTAGAAGTATTGTATGCTTTAAGTTGTTAAAGTAGCTGATGGAAGCATGAGTAGAATCTAAGAGTAGTAATCACCACCCTCATTACGGAATCGGACTGTATTGTCCGCATGGTGACCCACCCTATGGCGGCCCAGTGAGAAGCCTTTTCACAGCCCACTTAAAGGACCCGATATCCTAGTGGCGGAAAATATGTAGGCTGGTAGTGAATATGTACACATGTTCTTTCAAATTTTACATTAAAATCTATTCATAGCAACCCGTATCAACTACCGCTCAACACAAACAGGGTAGATTCCTAGGTATAATATCAATTTATTTTGCCTAAATCATTAAATGTGTCATCTTAAAGTATAGACTGAATTGTCTTCTAATATCAGTTCAATGTTTTTATTTTATGTCTGAAAATCAACATTAGATTTTACAATACCCACATTATTAAATTTCATTCAAATATTTGTCGTTTTGACGTTTTGATAAAAAGATACTGATTTAATTAAAGTTTTGTATTATACATGCCTACATTATATTTTTATATGTAAATAAGGTGTATATCTAGTACTTCATCATAGACTTCCTGTTTTATATGTACCTATATAAATAACACAAGCATTGACTTGTGAATAACATAAACACAAGTTACACATTCTTATCAGATGTCATAAGCGATATGCCTACCTAGGTTTAATTATTAGCGGTGCTCAGGATCTAAACTTCAACGTGACGTAACGGATGTAAATATATCTTACTATTTTATTAATTTTTAAAGAAAATATTATAAAAAATGATTCATTCACAATACTTTACTTTTAATAAACAAAAAGATACACAGATAACACACAGGCAACATAATTACGCAGATATCACATAAACAGCCCTATATAATCTAGTGCTGGGTTGGTGTAGCGGTTGCCGGATCCCTCTTATGTCAGACGCAGAGTGGCACACCGTGTAGTTTTAGTCGGTCCGATCCCGACACACCACCCCGCCGTAAACCCCGGTGGGGTGACGGCCCGAGGGGGTTTCCACACGTTAAAAAAAAAAGGATTTGAATTAAGTTTTCCTTCTCCTTGCAAGGGTGTTAGGGTGTTGTCCTACGTAGTTTACTCTCTTAGTTGCCTCCCACCCATAGAATGAATGGGGGTAGTAACGTTCCATATTCTTAGTCCACCACCACACGGATAATAGGATAACATACTTCGTTATAGTCAATCACAACTTACTTCAACGCAAAAAGAACTCTGTTCTGCTGTTATTAAAATAAAAAACTTATGAGTTGATGAGTACTCCCTCTAGGATGAATTCTATTTACTTTAAAATATAGTAAGACAAGCAAAATCTTATATCTACACTCTGAAGATTTTTACTTTCCATTCTTTTTGTAAAATCTCACTCCTGTGTAGTATTTTGCAGACACGAAACCCAACAGTAATATGAATTGTACCACTATGTTTTGATTTCACTAACTGTCAATTTAGTGGTCATTTATCCATAACACGTAGGTACATATTTAGAGATTTATATGCATGTCAGTAATCAACCTTACCTTTGGAATCAGACGACCACGTGTGAGCCGTGACCACCTACTGGGTCCTTGTTGTGAATACTTTTACTCTCAGAAGATATCACAATCTAACGTACAATTAACATAAAATGATTTAGTTAATCTATAAACGTCGGAGGTGGCGATCTGTGAAATGTTGAAAACTTTGAGCTCATCATTATTCACCGGAACAATTAAGTCAGTTCATATCTCGAACGTTACTAGTTTTTAGCTCAATTACTCGAACACAATTAGCGTCAACTGCTCAATTAATGGATTTGGGTTAACAAAGCGATGCTAACCACTGTCGCACCTTATCACCGGATAATGACAACGTGATAAGAGCCGTACCTACTGCTGTGTAACAGTGCGCAGGAGTAGCAACCGATACCTACGCGAACGCTGTGCCTGCGCAACTTATGCAGGCATAAGCTAATTGCGTGTTTATTCCTTATCCTCATGCGGTTGCTTATCTGCAGTGATAGGTAGCTGTTTTATGTGAACTTCCTATTAATTAAAGACTTATAACACTTACATCTGTTATGGTTTTTAACGTAATATCTGGTTTTTTATATAAATTATGTACTTACCAAATGATTTTTCTGATAAATTACTAATTGTACTGTAATGATGTTTGAAATTACACATTTGTAAGTATATTTGTTTTGCCCGTAATTGTAACTCAATATATCAACATATAGTAATTTATTTGTATAGATGATTATACAAGATAGGTATAATTACCTATTAGAGAGTTATCACTGTTATTACTGAAGTATGTCTTTTTCTAGTACCAATAATTGGTAGCTGCCTACGCACAAAGCGTGAGACGACCCTGTTAGTACTAATCAATAGGTCGCCTAACGATAGACTACTAAATTGATCTTCACATCGACCTCAGATTGCCGACCATCAAGCAATTCATTAAACAGTGCTCCCTTAGCTACTTTGACTCTGCTCCGACTCACCCCAACCCTCTAGTGGTTGCGGCGGTAAACTACACACCGAGTAAAATCTCTAAAATACGTCGACCCAAACACGCGTTAGGGGAGTTAGACGACGACATTACACGCGCTCAACGCAGAGCGAACACACTAATTACGAACCGTCCGCGTTTTCGTCTCCGCCGGCGGGGGCGGAACACGCGCCGCGTAAACCGTCAACAAAACATGGGAGTAGGCCGCCCCAGTGTTTCAGCAACACCCCAAGCCGAGGTTCGTACCCCGCAGGGGGTGCCCTTGGGCAATGTTGCTTAATAAATGGCCGGTTGAGAGCCCTCAGCGCTCACCGTAACTAAACCGGGTAAAGTTGTAGAGGCCATCTGAGGCCAACAGCTAAAAATCAATTCAAAAAAAAAAAAAAAAAAAAGATAGACTACTATTGGTTGCCGGCCGCTGAGCTGTATATGCAGAACGCTTTCCATTTTTTCTACGTCTAGATGTTATTTTAAAGATGTGATTTAAAGGTATATTTGCCAACAACCTAGTTACAATAGTTCAGGCTCTACTCATTATAGCAAGACTCCACCATTCGACCAGACCATCCGACCATAGATGACTCGGCCCACCGTCATCACAGTCATCTCTGGTCTTAATAATTCTTATTGTATGTTGTGTGTTGTCTTAATAAAAAGTACAACAATAATGTCTTTGCCGATTTTGCCTGCAGCTTCATCTATGTACCTAGTCTTGCCATAAATATTGTAATAAAGAAAAAAGAAAATTGTTAACTGCAAATAACATTTATTACTTTTACAGTGTGTCAGTTTAATACATAAATATAAAACAATTAAAAATATAAAAAGCTTATTCGAAGTGGTCTCCATTGGCTGCAATACAGTCCTTTAAACGATGAGGCCAGTTATCAATAGAAGCACGCACTCTTTCCATGGGAAAATTCTTCACTGCCAATCGTATAGATTGTTTTAGGGACTCCAAATTATCATGGCGTTTAGAGCAAGCTGTACTCTCTAAAACTGACCACAAATCATAATCCAGCGGATTAAGATCGGGACTAGACGACGGCCAGTCTTCAGCTCTGATGAAGTCCGAAACGTTCGATTCCAACCAAGACTGCGTGGACCGAGCTTTATGACCCGGCGCCGAGTCTTGCTGGAAGGACCATACTTGGTTATTGAACATGGTGATGTTAAGGGGCTTAACTACCTTCTCAAGAATGGTATCTTGATACACTTGTGCCGATGTTTTGATACCTTTTTCACAAAAATATGGCTCAGTCACTCCTTCATAGCTAACACCCCACCAAACCATCACTGAAGTCGGATAATGTCCACGTTGCACTCTGTCGACTAATTGGGAAGCTTCCTTAGAGCTTTGAGCATAAATACGGTCATTTTGTTTGTTAAAATGTTGCTCAATTGTAAAAATTTTCTCATCCGTAAACAAAATTTTTCTGTGACCTCCCTTTGCGTACCGCTTCAGTAGTTGTTTCGATTTTACCACCCTATTCTTCTTTAAATTATCAGTTAAGAAATGGCCAGTGCGTCTCTTATAGGCTGCAAGTCCTAAGTCATCTTTTAAAATACGCGACATGGTTCTAGGTGCTATCTTCATTTCCCGAGATAAAATCTTTTGCTTTCGGACAGGATTTCTTCGAATTCTTTCCCTTACTGCTTTGACCACCTTTTTCGTACGAACACTACGTGGACGGCCAGATCTTTTTCTGTCACAAACAGAGGAGGTCTCATTGTACCTATTAATAGCCCGGTACACAAACATTTTACTAATACCAAGTGTATGGAGAGTTTTAAAAATTGCATTTGGCTCCATACCTACTTTGTGTAATGCTATCACAGCGATTCGTATCTCTTTATCACCCCACAC
This sequence comes from Hypercompe scribonia, assembly GCA_949316085.1. NCBI lineage: Eukaryota > Metazoa > Arthropoda > Insecta > Lepidoptera > Erebidae > Hypercompe > Hypercompe scribonia. The sequence goes on along the minus strand of OX438969.1, from coordinate 9,129,553 downwards.
CATTTTAATATCGCAAAATATTTTACAATGTATTGGCGCCAAAATGAGAAAACACAATGAACAATCGTATAAAAATGACAGATTCGAAATTCAAATGTAATATTTTTTTATAATTAAGTGTAACAGTATTTATGGCCAGACTAAGTATATGTCAATTAGCGTGATAAATAGTAGCCTATGTTCTTCCTCAAGAATCAAGGTGTGTCCATGCCAAATTTTATTAGAATCGGTGCAGCAGCTTAGCCGCAAAGGCGTAATAAACAGAGTTACTTGCGCATCAACTAATATCATAAATACGAAAATGTATTTATGAAAATGAAATGTTCATACTTGAAGTCCTGAACTAATTAGGATGAAATTTGGTAAAGCGTTCGTTTAAATCTCGAGAAAAAGTTTATTTCATCCCAAAAATCATCTTTTAAGATGATAAGAAAGGGGATAGAAATTTGTATGGAGAATCAAAAACCGCTCAGCAGATGTAGATGAAGTTTTATATGGAGATGGTTCGAGTTGTTAGGAAAAATTTTCATCCCCGAAATTAATATCCCATGAACAGATATAGATCTTTGGTATAAAAATATTTTTTATCACCGAAATCTTCGTTTAAAAGAGGAGATAGTTTGAGTTGTGTGGTGTGATACAGATTATATTTTTCTTAAATTATAAATGCGAAAGCGTATCTGCCAATTAGACTGTTACCTCTTCATGCTTAAACCGATGAACTGATTTAGTGAAAGTTCAAGTCCCATAAAATGACGTAGACTAGTGTTTATCCCTCAAATCATCTCAAATGTGGTCATAATTATCTGTCTGTACAATCCTCTCGGCCGATTTTATTTAAATTCAACATGGAGATATTTTGCTTTTTGAGGTTAAACATAATAACGCGCCATAACCATATTGGCGCGTTTATTCTGTGACGTCGAATTACTCTCAGTCAGTCATGAAATGTTTGATTTACAAAGTTTGATGAAAACATAACCTAATTTAAGAAAAGTTCGTTAAAGTATTCCCGTCATCTAATATATAGGTATTTATCCATCTACATGTTACCTAGGGATGAAACTTAACTTATTAGAAAACAAATAATCACCAGAAACCATGCAAATCAACTTGTTGACCGAATACTTCCATTGTAAATTGGGGTCATGTTTTGTCCCCCCAATAGCATCGTGTTTTCGACATATACGACTAAATTTCATTATTAAATCATGATAAATTTCAAAAGTAAGTGCATAGATATGTTTGTTAAGCAATAAAGCTTACAAATAAAAATATTTTGTCCATTTTGGTGTCACTTGCATATTCCCTACTGACATACACGGGAATGGAGCCGCGGGTAATACTCACAGAAGACCAACCTAAAGCAACAGCATTCATCCTGTAGTGTTTCATTAGTGAGTGCAAAACCGGCAGCCCATTGATGCAGGGGTGAGAGTCATCGTGGTAACCTTACAGTGCCACAATGACTGTCATGCCTTTCAGGTCTCCAAGCGGGGCGTGAAAGACCATCTCACTTGGTCACCATAGTGTGGATCACCATACTATATTGTCTGCATTTGCAATGAGTATGGTGACCACAACTCTTGGATTCTATTCATGCTTTCAATCAGGCAGAGTAGACTCACTTTGGCTGGTCCATAATATAGAAAAAAAAAGCTAGTTTATGATTTTTACACTCTTAATTAACGAAATCATCCCATACAACTGTAGGAAAGGATATAGAAATATCATTGATCAAAGTTCTATTCCCGTCTCCAATCCCTAATTTTCATTCTCTTAAGGAATTATTTAAGGAATAAAGTTATTCTATATCTTTTCGTACAACTTCTATAACAAATTTGATTTATGACAGTACAGCGCTTATTGGTTCGCCGTCGAAATTCTCACCCTCCTTTTCACTCTATTAAAGGATGATTTCTGAAATAAAAACTATACTGAGATCTTTCCCGGGACTCGAACTATCTTTATAAAAAAATATTTAAATCAGTTCAGCAGTTTAAGCTTAAAGAAGTAACAGATAGATTCACGTTTATAATGTCAGTTCTATAATTTTTATTTTAGTCACACAGCGTCATTGATATGCAGCGCTGTGTCACTGTCATGCATGCGTTCACTACGAGTAGCCGAGTGCTGTATGCTAAAAATCCTTTAAGTGATAGGGACTAGACTTTTCTAAGCGACATAAGTTATAATTTATTATGATAAATAATATACGAGTACTTTATTGTTAAATGTCAACATTTGTAAACCAAGACGGAGAAACTTCAACAGTTGCACGCTTTTTCGGAATGCGCGGGCAAACGGTTCGAATTTAAGGAATATAAAATATTATAAATAGACTAGTCCTCAGTAGATTTACAATAAAGTCCACGGCACTATATATCTAACTCATTAACTCTTAACGTTATTTAAGACAGAATAACGATTTTTTTATTGAACAAAAAATAAAAATTAATTTATAACTACAATAATTGCGTTTGTATAAAAATAAAATGTATCATTATCTCGGCTATTTAATAAAAATAAAATTTGCATTTGACTGCATTTAATATGAGTTTATAAATGAGGAGATAACTTGAGATAACTAAAAACGAAGCATATTAACGATACTCAATTTTAGACGTTTTGATTCTTTAAGCTGATATAACTTTTTTATTCGTGAATTGATTGAAAGGAAATATTAACTAAATGGTAAAGCTAAAGCTTACCGTAACACATTAGTTAAAACTTTATCCAAATTGAGTAAGCTACGTCTGAGATTAGCGCGCACAAACAGATAAGCAGACACATGAAGAAAATTCTCAAAACTGTCGTTTTGAGTTCCGTTACTTAAATGAGGACACAATTCATTAGTTTTTCATCAATATCTTTAATGTACAGACATCGACCTATTATAATTTATGTATAGAAAATTGGACGCATCATGTTAAAACCTCTTGAACTTAAGAATACGTCTTAGAAGAACTCGGAGGTATCGAAACTTAAATGATTCTGATCTTGGGGAAGTGACAAATTTAATAATTTGTTTTTAATACAACTAGACATGCCACGTAGGGAATTGTTACACCTCTAAACGGTGCCCGGGTAGTAATGGCCGGGATCTCAATACTGAAGCAGACTACACCCACTGTTTTCTTAGAGAAACTAGTCTTCTGTATGTTTTCTAAACTATATTGAAGAAAAACAACAGACGATTTTGAATAATTCGTAACTCATTTTATCAAATTAAGCAATCGAATTTGAATTTCAAGCCCAAAATGATTTGATTCCATGTTTGAACCGTTATTTATTTTTGTAAATTGCGTTGTGGCTAGGGCTGTATTGCTAAGTGACTGAGAACTGTCCTGTATGTTTATGTTCCTCTCCTAAATTTGGCACACTTGAACCATTTAGCTGACTGAGCCACTTATAGCAGATAAGCGCCACATATTGTCGCTTGTCACGCGTATGGGCTGTTTGATGTTCTTCTCGGCAAGTTGTGATAAATCTCCATTGTTAAATAATAGTTTACATCGTCGTCATGTGCAAGTATGCTATCACAAACTGATAGAGCGCCCATATAAAGTGACTATCCACACGTTGTAAACTTCCCGGTAGCTATAACTAATTAGGTGCCCACAACACGACTGTGCTTTCTGCTAGCTAAACCTATATTATGTTTATTATTGGGTTTATAATTGTTGTTACTTGCAGCGTGGTTTGTACTACATGTGTTTATACATAATATAGGTAGGTATATATGTGGGTAGTTGCTATGTGCCCAGTTAACATGTGTGTGCGAAACAGATGGCGTACTGGAGATGTGCGAAGAAGGCCGCGAGTGCGTGAACTGCGGCGCGAACAACACGCCGCTGTGGCGACGCGACGCCACCGGCCACTACCTGTGCAACGCGTGCGGCCTCTACCACAAGATCAACGGCGTCAACCGACCGCTCGTCAAGCCGAGCAAACGGCTGGTGAGCACTTTTCACACACTATAGTAACGAGCTCTCTTTGAACAGGTGCCGACGCGGACCTCCTCACGCGCTTCTATAAGGAGGGCACCGTGCAGAGATGGATGAGTGTGGAGGGCATGGCCAGGGGCATGAAGAAGGTGAGTCGGTGGCGTGTAGACTAGTGCATGCATCCCCTCCCCGGCGCACGCACGCCCCCCTACTTAGACTATCCTTCCTTTTCGTAAGGGCTTTGGCGAGTGTTAGGAAACTACACGCTACCGCTCCCTCCTTCGAGTGTCGCCTACGCTTTACAGCACTTCGCTTACACCGTTACATACCGCACCCACCCAGCCCTACTCCCCCCGCGTCGATCAGCGCATGGGCAATTACTGACGATAGAGTTAGATAAGCTTACCGGTGCGAGATAACTAATCGATCGGTAATTGCATGTTTGTGAGTTTTGGACCGGCGACTGTCGACACAACTCTATCTCACTATATACTCTATCTAGACTATCTGTGGATGGAGTGGAGAAAGATAAAGCGCGGCTAGTGGGATACAGGGAGCCGTCACTCACGACTAGTACTAACGTGTATAGCTTGGTAGATCGTGAAGGCGCGTAAATATCTACGCCGGGCGGCAGACAGGACAGGTGGCGGCCAATGAACGCGAGCGGCGGGCCCTACCTCGCTCCTCATTGGGTCGCGCCGGTGCATGCCAGTCTACATACTCTATCTGTCGATTACAAAATGGCGGTACCCACTAGATATAGGCACACGTAGCGACCTGTGCCTTAGCTACTTATCGTTGGTGGTGGCTCACGTGGTGGTGGTGCAATGTTTTTGTTTTTGTTTTGGTGTTTGGTGCCCTTTACACTTTAATCCAAGCTTTTCTCTTCTTGAAACACTTTGATTTTGTAGTTTGTAGATTCTTTGGCATGTGCAATGTTATCTTTCATCAGTAGCCTAAATACGTATAGCGTGTTATTTGTGTTTACATCTGGGACTTGATCTGACTTCACGTAGAGAAATCGGTGAACATTTGCACGACTGCATTGAGGATATTTTAGATGTGCTCACTAGTTTGGTACTTATATACCTTGGGAACTAGGGACCATCTAAAAATTATTTGACACGAATTTCATGATTTTTCACAATTATCACACCTGGACATATTAATGAGATATAATTCCTTAGTGTGTTATTCATGCTTCACAATCTTAGATCTAGAAATTATCAAATTAAAACAGCCGTTCTAAAAGTAGTGTTGTGTCCGTTTAACATTTTTTGCAATAAAATCGACATCAATTCTAAAAGGTAAAAGAGAAATATCCAAAACAAAATACAATGAATATATATTATGGTCGATAGTTCACATCTTAACTCTTGATATAACGTCGCCTGTATAACCCTTGGCACACAATATCACACTTCGTCAACCCCCTACGCCTCCCGCCCTTACCGTGTGTCGTTATTTGTGGGTGGCCCCCTAGCTCTATAACAATTGTTAAATTCTTTCTATATACGAGTACGTCTTCCAATGCAAACAAGGAAATGAGATCTCACTTTATCACTAAACCGATGTCTATTAGAATTGATACTTCATTAAAATTTTCTTAGAATCCATTTTCCCTTTAGCATAACAGTTCAATTTTGTATTGACGTTATACCTAATAATTAATCATACTTGTAATAAACAAGCTTCTGCAATACCTGCGACTTTTTAAATTCGTTGACCAGCCACACGCAGAATAATTTACTTCTAAACAAATATCAAAGACTTCAGCAGTCAATGATGAACCAATGACCCAATATCATAATAAATTGTAATGAACTGTATTTTTAATCCCTAATATTTCTTACCCTTAGTGGTTTCATATTTTTAGCCATAAGTTGAGCGAAATAAAACGGTAATATACAGTCCCAAACAAAAACCAAGATTTTCTCAAATTGGTTCCGAAATGACGGAGTTTGTTTACACCCATTCAAAAGGACACCCGATTTTCACAAATTCTTCTTTGTTTGGAGTCGATTGCAAATAAATATCTCCTCCTTGAGACCTTCGAATAAGACCTGATATAAGTTACACATTTTCTATCTGTTGGTTGAACCAAACTTTGGTCTTACGTATAGGAGCATAAACTATTAGGAAGTCATCTGTCACCTCTAAGTTGTATCAGACTATATCTAGATACGACTTGCGGGTGAGCTAACAGCGCGTGTCTCGTAATGTTGCAGTCGGCACAGCGTCGTCACGGCCAGTGCTGCACCAACTGCGGCTCTCGGAATACCACCCTGTGGCGTCGCAACAACGATGGAGAACCAGTTTGTAACGCCTGTGGACTTTACTACAAACTGCATGGGATCAATAGGTAAGTAAACATTTCTTAGAAAGTAACAAAAAACTTATTTTTGTGTATATATCTATCCAAACTTTTGCTCTCTACCTTACCTAAGTATTTAGTTATTGTATTCTAACTAGATATAAAATCCTCACTTGGTACCTATTCGTCGTTTTTGAGATTCAACAGTTTGAGAACAAAGTAATTTCACACGATAATAAAACAAAAACTCACAAAAATAGAGAAAAATAAAATATAATTTAAAATATCTAAACATAGTTAAATGAATAGACATCGTTAAAAAAATTGCTTTTCTTTAGACTTCCCCTAAGATTGTCCACAACAGCTATCCCAAGCCCAGTTGGAGACCCCTCATCCAACTTACTTACCTATGTTCATTCTTACACTAATAGTTTATTTGCTCTCCTACACAGGCCATTGGCAATGCGTAAGGATGGTATCCAGACCCGAAAACGAAAACCAAAAAAGTCTGGCAATGGAACGAAACCACCCCAGGATAGTAACAAGAAGGACGACAACAGTTCTCCTGGACTTGAAGGTACGTTAACTGCGACATCAACTGAAATACTCAGAAAATTCGAATTTGCTGAAAAAGTTTCTTTTAACAATCTACTGTGGCCTTTCACACTGACGTTCCACGATAAGGTTACCAATACCTAATTAGGTATATAGGTACACAAAGTCAATGTAGTCATTATCATCACCATCAGCCTATCGCAGTCCACTGCTGGACATAGGCCTCTCTAATGCAATCCTGTAACAGATATTTGTTAAAATTTTGAAATCGCATAATGTTTCGATCATTGTTATGTGATTAAATTATTCTCTCACAAAGACTACATGAAGGTAAGTAATACTTGGCATATTCACAAAATAAATTAATAAGAGTGACGCTTGCCATTAATAAAATATAGCTTAAAAAAAATAAAAAACACGAAAGTCAATTACAAGCAAACAAACACACAGATGAAGCAATTAAAAACGTGTTCGAAATAAATATCTGTCAATCACTAATGTAGGCCTTTTTTTTTTTGTTGACGGGGTGGAAAATCCCTTCGGATCTCCGGCTCCTCGGGAAGCAGGAGCCAGGAGTATGTGGTGTTTCCACTAAAAAACTAAAAACCACCCCGGCGGCCGGTCTCAGGCGTCCTTCTCTGAAGGGGACCCGGACCATATTATTTCAAGTCCCCTCCAAAATTGACGCCGCGCCTAGTCAGACCCTATCCTGGGGAGGCCACAAAGGCTTCCCCACCTATCAATTCGGTTTTTATAATTTATTGCGGCCCGATCGCATTTTTGCGACTAGGCCGCAACAAATTATCCTATCGCCGACCGCAGCAACTAATCCGCCACCAGAGGTAGCAACTAATCCGCCCACTCTCTGGCGGCTCGCGGTCCCGTCGACGGTTCATAACGCCGCCGACGTCTTCTTCACTCGGGACCGGCCCTCTCCCGATCCCGTTCAGCGGTCTCTTTCTGGAGCATAACAGCTTCACAGAAAGAGACCACTGCGGCCCAACTTTCCTCACCCGCCAGCATGGCAGCAACGATTGCTGGCGGCACTAATGTAGGCCTAATGCCTTTGTTGATAGTTACTTAAATGAAATCTGTTTTCTAAACCGATTCTTTTCTTAAACTTACAGATAGCAAACAAAGTGTAGGAGAAATGCCTCTCCCTCTACCCTTGACGCAGTCGATATCTAGTCACAGCCAGAGCACGAGCAAGCCGCAGTCGCCGCCGGCGCACCTCCACGCGCACGCCCAGCACGCGCACGCACACGCGCACGCGCAGGGCCCCAGCGCGCACGCGCAGTACCCACTCGGCCTGCCCGCCGCGCCTGCCTTCCTCTCCAACCCCTCACTGTTCAACATTAAAAGTGAGCCCAGCACCGCCAACGGCTATGAATCCTATCCCGCTCACTCCGGCGGACACTATCACTCACAACAACACTACCTGCACGCCTTACAGGTAAAGGTTTATCCACCATATATGTATTCACCGTCATAGTATTAATGGTGCTAAGATCACTCGAACCTCATCAAATTTTCGATTACTCTTAGACAAAAATGAATAAATTCTGCCTTCCTTTTCACCTTAATTAGGTATTACTAGATCTCAAATTTTATCGTGCGGGACGGATTAAGAACACAGTGTCACCACCGCTATTTATCCCATAAGTGTCGTAAGAGGTGACTAAGGGAACAAATTACACAGGACAACATTACCGCAAAAAGAAGGAGAACTTGAAACATAACCCATACCAACCGGTCTGGCCAGCGTGGTGTAGTAGGCCAAAACCTCCTTTCGAAGGAGAGCTTTATATCCTGCGGTGGACAGTTAATAAACTGTTGATGCGACATCTACAATTCATACAGAAACTTTTGAGTCTTTTTAAAATTCAAATGCACTTGTATTTACACTTATAATTGTGTTGAAGATAATCATGAAAATGCTCCTTTTCAAACCGTTTCTGGACTCTCCATGTATTATACTACAACTGCTAACTCATAGCGCATCGAAAAACTAATCTCAAATTAAAATAAACTAAGTACCTAAATTAAATAACACAAAATAGATATTAGAGGTCAGAATATCCTATTATCGGGTTTATACTCGTATTTAGAGAGAAAATTTTTTACCGTAGGTAGTTGATGCCTACCCACAGAGCAGTGTTTTCCGCTCCACTTACATAGCTTCCCATATTTTCCAATGTCTAATTTACACACTTGTTTTACACAACTGCAGTACGGCCTCGGTAATGGCGAGGAAGAAGAAGGCAGCGGGTTCCTCCACCAGCGCAACGTGACAGCACACGCCAAGCTCATGGCTTCCACGTAGCAGCGCCAGCCTCCAATCCCCAACATGTGTCACAACTACTCCACCGCTGCTGTGCGTCACAGGCGACTGTGAAAGCACTATCATTACGGAGACCCAATCGTGAAATGTTTTCTTCGCTCCAAAAGATTACATAGGAGTGAACGTTAAAACTTTGCTTGAAGTGTTCTAGAATTAGTGGATACTTAAACAATTACAATTTCCATTAGATCTATTAGTGAGTTTCGACAAACGAGTGTAAGGTTTAGTTCGTAGCGTCCATCCAACACGATGTAAATATAATATTAGTTATCATGACAGTATCATACGAGTACTATGTATTTCATATTTGTTAATAGCTCGGCGTTGCAAGTCGCCCGCCCGCGAACTTCTTGCCATACTGACTGAAGCGTCGGTGACGCAAGTATTAAGTGTAATTTTAACGTTCCATGACAGTTTTAATCTCAAATACTAGTCTAACGATTACTGTATGAGTGTAGACGATGGTTTATTCTTTATAGTATTTATAAGATCATTGTTGGATTGAGAGAGTTGGTCCAAGTGTCCATATAAATCATTTACAAAGGCAGTGGGGATCAACGTTAAAACTTGATACAATATTTCTATGAGTTATCTTTATTTACATCAGGTCCGTTCAATTCAGTTGTCTTTCGTTTAGCTAATAGAAATTTATCGCTTCAGTAGTTGAGTATTTTAAGTGTACAGAAACCGGCAAAATCGAGAATAAAATATATTAGTGTGTTTTCTGAAAAAAAATTGTAGCTCTAACCCTTTAATTGCGTATTTTAGAAATAGATACCTATATATAAGAATTAAGTAATTTGAGACCAGAATCTAAAAGACCTGTTTGCCGACATCCAATAATGATCGTCCATAATTTGTAAATAAATATACCTAAGTAATTAGTTAAATAAAACAGTATTCACATTAGGTTAATCAACCTGTGACCATGTTTGTCGAAGAACGTCTCTTCAGCGTAAGGCTCCCGCCACGGCCACCATGATCAGGTGACAGAGGTTTGACAAATGAGTGCCTACGTCGAGTGTAAGGATCGCACATTAATTTTTTATAATTAATATAGCGAAAATAACAGATGGCACGGCATATGCCATTAGATGAAAAAAATATGTTAATAAGGTTAATGTGTACCCAACTACTTTGATATGAAACACACATTTGTAAACAAACTACTTAAAAATGCAATATCTGTAGTTAGTACCCAAATATGACGTCTCACTTATTCGTAATTTCGTAGTTGTCTTCCTTCCACGACTATGGAAACTAGTTAATAGTACATACGCTTGCAAGTGCCTACTGACCTAAAACATCCTGATAATTTTTTTTTAATTTATACTCGTACTATTCTTCTCTTCTATTCTACCCACCTCTATTCTATATAAATATTGTATTTCTTTTTTATCATTCTCTTTTTACTTTATATTTCTTAAAAAAATCTTTTTTTCTTAAACTTTCTTCAACCTGCTTTGATCTTCTATTCTATTCTCCTTCCTATACTATTCTACTTTCTACCTTCTTCTAGTCTGCGGATGACTGCCCGGAAGACGCTGTATTCCTTAAAACTTGGCCCTCGACATGTTTGCATCGATTTCTTACTCCACACAGCATGTCTAGTCCACGCTTACTTCATAGTCAACAAGAAATATTCTAACTTTTATTTTTATAAATTATGTAACTAACATGTTTTAAGGCAGTAGGTCTGGTTATGTAGGTAATTTGAAACAGAAATAAACGTGTAACTGTAGTACTGTGTTTGAACTCATCCTTCACTAACAACCCACAAAGTGACCAAACTTATCAGTGAGTATCACTGGCAATATTATGCAATATAGTGCGGTGCTTGTAAAAAAAATAATTGAGATCCAATTTTGTATTATCTCATCTACCTACATTTTGACAAGATGTGAATACTGCAAAATGTTTTGCAAGACTTTTAAACTTATGAGCCACCAGAACAAAATTATCTTATTTAAAAAATGGCATTTATTACAATGTATATATAATTAAGTGTAAAGTTAGAATAAAAAACCATAAAATTACTTTAAAAACTGTTTATATTGTACAACTCAGCACAGATTATCACAGAACATTGGCTTATTGTTTAATGCTTGAGCTTTATTGACATTTAAAATTACCTGATTTCAAAAATAAATTCATGCTATGTTTTGTGACAATAAAGCCCAAGAGAAAGTATAAGAAAATATATGTACAAGTTGACTTTTATTGTAAATGATAATATGTATTACGAAATATATAAGTGAGCACACAGCAAAGACTTTTCAGCAATCCCTTAAACATCAACCGATAAATACTTCTGCAAAGAATCTCCAGAGAGCCGGTAGTAGCACCATTGCTCTGAGCTAGTCAAGTTCACTGCACCCTCATTCTCATAGAATGTCCGTGCTGGGTTCCATTCGAGCACATGAAAGTCTAAACGGCTGCATCCAGTGCTCCTAGCCTCCTGCAAAGTTAGTATACATTTTTGTAAGATACTGAAATGTAACTATGTAAATATATCATCAAATAAATATTAAGTAAGTACCTTAGCCACAGATCTAAAAAGTTTTTTCCCGATGCCTTTATTTCTTTGGCTGGTACGGACATACAAATCTTCCAGCATCATAGAGCGTCCCTCCCAGGTGGAGTAAGTTGGGAAGTAAAGTGCATATCCCACCGCAGGGTTTGCATCTACAATAGAATCATCAACTGCTATCTTGCAGTAAAAGGCAGGCGGATCTCGAACAAATCCATCGTGTTCCAGATCTAAAAAATAGTCAACGTGTATGAAGAAGCTGGGATGCACTTAGTTATTAACAGTGTATTATTTTGTAAATGTAGGTAGTATTAAATAACAGACATTTTGCTAACATACCTTTAACAGACATTTTAGGTCCATTCGGCATTTCTTCGAAGTCGGCTAATTCCTAAAAATAAAAAGTACGATAAGTAGTTATCACCCATTATCAGTACAATATATTGTCGTTTGTCAATATCGCTTCCAAACATTATTCAGTCACCATTAGCCTTCCGCCGTCCATGGCTGGACGTAGGTGTGCCGACTGTCCCGGTCTTCATTATGCAGTAAATGAGAAGTATGAAGTTACCTGTATCATGTCTGCGACTGCCGCCATATCTTCTTTCTTAGCCTGTCGAATTTGTATTTTACTCTCTACTTTCTGATCCGCCATTATAAATAGATTTTAATATTTATTAATAGTAAGTGTTTCTCTTAGTTGGCAAGCAAAAGAAACTGATAGAGCACCAAACGAAAACCAGACGAAACTCGTGGATTAAAAATAAGATAGCGGGTAACTGTCAAGCAGATCAAAAACGTCAGCCCTGTGTATCAATCAGCTGAGAAGTGGTAAAACTTGAAGTTGAAGATTCGCGCCGCGTCGTAGGGTTGTGCACAATTAAAATTGGCAAAAGTATCGAGTTGACATGGTTTGCCACATAAAAAATATTAAAATTAAATACTTTTATTAAATTATGTATGTTCCTTTGCTTAGTGCAGTCGATATAGATATACTGTCTTATTCTTAATACACATAATTATGTCATACTTCAAAGACAATATTTTAATAGACGTACTAAGTTCACTTGTAACGTTCATATTGTTTTTAAGATTCCACATTCGAATTTAATGGATATCGTGACTGCGCCCATATCGTTTGTAACTCAAAATTTTATGTAATGAGAAGTTACGAATTCGTTCGTATCGTTTAAATCCTTACTAATGTGAAATTGGCACCAATATGATAAGACTATGTTAGTAATATCTTTACAAGATTTATTTCTTTCATTCCAAAAACGTAAACTCTCATCAGAATACCACTCTAATATTATAAAGAATAAATGAGTGTGAGTATTTTTGTTACTTTTTCACGTTCACGTGGCTGGAACTTCCTTCGTCCAAGTCATTTTTTCCCAAATTATGTTGGAATCTGCTACGATAGAGCTGAACTTTGATTTTTTACATACTAACATTAGACCTCAACAAGCCAAGTACTAGGCGATATCGAAGCTCTGTAGAATCGTATAGTAGAATCGAATCGCAGCGATGGGCACAAATGTTCGTATAGCAACTGAGACCGAAACATGTCTTAACGTGCTTTCTGGGGCATAGAGAGGTCTCAAAGTGTCGGTCACCAATTCAAAGGGGGTTCTGGCTAGGATTATTTAACTTTAAGCCCAAACAGCTGGACCAATTTCGATAAAATTGGCAAGCTACATCAGCCGATACTCTGAATATGAATGAAAAATATTACAGGAAGACTACTTTTTCTTACCCGAAAAAAAATTGTGTTCCCGCGAGATCAGCAAGGAATTGAATTATATTTGCTACTTTTTCAAACTGAATCGCAGAGAGCACTATGAGTATTTAGCTACTATAGAATCAATAATTACTTTGCATAATCGAGATAAAAATTTATAAGAAATAGTAAGAGAAACTGACACGGGTAATTAAAACCACTAGCGCTATCTAGTATATTTTTATGAAACTGTGTGCATGGGATTATGCAATTTATGTTATCCAAGCAGTTTTAAACTAAACTTGTGATCTGTTCATGAGCTTGGTTTAGTACAGGTGAGCTAAGAATTCGTTAACATTTGAACCTAACATCCCGCGCAAACAAATGCCGGGAAAGGTGCGGAGAGGAGTTTGACCACTAGCTCGTTTCTCGATCGTCTCACGGGGCCACAGACCGCTTACTGTGTGAAACAATTTTATTTAGACAACAGTTCGCTTATTACTGTGAGACGTCTACGTCGCGTTGAATAGGATTTACAAGACTCTAAATCAGTGTTCGAGTGCTCCTTTAATAAAGAAATGGGTGAAGAAGTTCGAAGAGACGGGATCTACGCTAAATGTGAAGCAAACTGGAAGCCCACAGACTTCTCGGACCGAAGAGAGCGTGCAGCAAAATTTCCGCTTCTGGTCCACGTAATCCAGATTTGTCGACTCGCAAACGTTCAGCTGAATTAGGATTATTCCGCACATCATTCTGCTCTATTTTGAAATTACATCCATATAAGATCCAGATAGTACAGGAAGTAAATTATTAAATTTATATTTGCGCAAGTCGTATGTCGATACCATGTTAGGACGATTTAGTCATGTTGACATCTTATTTTCTGACGAAGCCCATTTTTACCTCAAGGGACATGCAGACAAATAGAATTGCAGGCATTGGAGCAGTAAAAATTCCGAAACTAAGCACGAGGTCACTCAAAAGCCCGCGTCTAACCCCAGCTGACTTCTTTTTATAGGGTTATTTGAAGAATTATGTCTACGTTAATAAACTATATACACTACTAAAACAAAGGTCAGCGAAGAGATGGCGGTCTCTTTGCCGACGAGTATTCGACTCGCTTAGAAGAGTGCAAACGTCGAAACCGTGGTCATTTAGACGATGTAATTTTTAAAAAATAAATTTCAACTAATTAGCTTTCTTGTCAATAAATAATTTTTAAAACATATCAAATGATTTTAACTTTATACGTATATTTTTATATATATTTTTTTCAAATGTTAACTAATTCGCGTCCCACCTATTCGAACACAGTAGACAGCAGAAATTGGTAGGCTTAAAACAACTGTTGAAACAGAATAGATTTTTAATTAATTAATAATAATTATTAATTAATGCTTATCTGTTGTTGTTCTATACAAGTCTATACAAGGGCCCCGATATTTTTCTTAACCGCTTTAGATCAATAAAAGGTCAAGGAGCTTTTTCGTCTGTTATGTTCTAACATGGGATTAAAGCTGAAACATATAACGCCATCTATGGACAACATAGTTTCGTTAGTATGGTTATTTAAATCCTTTTTTTTTTTTTTTAACCTGTGGAAACCCCCTCGGGCCGTCACCCCACCGGGGTTTACAGCGGGGTGGTGTGTCGGAATCGGACCGACTAAAACCACACGGTGTGCCACTCTGCGCCTGAGATAGGAGGGATCCGGGAACCGCTGCTATTACGACATCCAGATCCCTCCTAGCGCCTGCCCGCTACCTCGGGCACCATCTGCGGATAAACTCTCTATTTTAGGCGACGTACGGCACACGCGGACGTCGCCTCCTCGCGGCTGGCCATTGTAGCGGATGGAGGGGAAAACCCATCCCGTCCACCCGCGGCCACACTCAAGGCGGCATGAGGCGCTGGTATGCGCGCCTCCGCCGCCCGGCTCGCCGGCGGCGAATTGGGTCCGAGCGGATATCGTCCTCCCGGGCCTTCTCCACCGCCTCCTTCCGCGAAATTACGTCTTCGCAGAAGGTTGCGACCGCGGTAAAACAACTGTCGCTACCGGCCATGGAGCGTATGACGGCCGGTAGCGAGAGATCTCCTCCAATAACTGCAGTGAGGACCCCACGCTGCGCCGCCCAGGCGGAACAAACCGCTAGCGTGTGCTGAGCCGAGTCCTCACTGCAGTCGCAGTGGTAACAGGCGAGACTCAATTCTCTCCTGGCGACCGAGTGCAGATACTTCTCGAAGCAACCATGCCCGGAAAGGACCTGCGTCAGTCGGAAGGAAAGGGTCCCGTGCTGTCGCCCTGCCCACTCGGTGATGACCGGCCGGAGAGGCACCACGAGGGCAAAGCCAGCACGTGGAGTCTCCAACCGGAACGACCAACGAGCCATCGTGGCTCGACGAGCGGCCTCACGCCACTCGCGTATCTCCTCGGGCGGGGGCCGTATGCCGCTACCCGCCCAGAAGTCAGCCGTCCGCCGATAAACTTCGGCGAGCACTTCCGCCTCCAAATCCCACGGAGGAGTTCCGGCCAAGGCGCACGCCGCCTCCGTCGATACGGTGCGGTAACCGCGTATGGCTCTAACCGCCAATATCCTCTGAGGGCGCCAGAGGCGAGCCCTATTCTGGGCGGTCAGAGCCGCCGCTCACACCGGTGCACCATACAGCGCCATTGACCGAACAACTCCCGTGTATAGCCGTCTCGTCGCGACGCTGGCTCCACCCAAATTGGGCAAAAGTCGTCCAAGAGCAGAAGCAGCGCCGACCAGCTTTGGAGTAAGCTGTCGGAAGTGCTCGTCGAAGAGCCACCTGCCGTCGAGGATCAAGCCCAGATACTTCATCTGGGCCTTAATCGGTACGAGGACCGAATTGACTACGATAGAGGCGCCGGGGGGTGGACCACGACGGGGCCCATGAAACAAAAGGGCTTTCGTCTTATCTAGGGCCACCCGTAAACCCAGCGCCTCAATGCGCCCGACCACCAAAGAGACTCCCACGGTGGCCAGGCGCGCCGCCTCTTGAAAGTTCGCCCCCCGGGCTGTGATGGTTATTTAAATACTTACCTTAACCTCCATAATAGGCTAGATGACACCTTAGTCAAATTAGTCACTTTTTATCATCTGTCAAAACGACAATTTTGTATGAAAAATATACTAAATACCAAATTGTGACGTCACTGTTTTAGACTACTCAATTGAACAATATATTTCACTGTATAAATGATTGAAATTCGTAATAATAGTAACAAGCTATGTTAATTGTATTTTTCGAGATGTTTCGCGATATTAGTTTTAACGAAGTGGACATTGGTATTTATTTACGATACAGTCATCTACCGTTTAACGTGTATCCTTGGCCTTGCAACTTCCACATGAATAGAATTACTATTTTTGTTTTTTTTTATTGCTAGTGTGATTTACTAAGCCTTTTCCAACTAGACAAAACTGTTACCAAATTCCACTTGTTTAGACAAGTGTTAGAAGCTTTGATGTATACTTACTTCTGCAGTAGAATATAATATTTAAAGCATGATAACCTTAAGCTTCAATTTAAAATCTATTTTAAATTTTTTATTTTGTTTTGCTTGAAGAGCTTACAAAAAATCGTGTCTGGGTGTTATTTATCCATAGCATTCTGGTCGCCATAACATAAGTTCCACTTTATTTGCGTTGAAATCATGCAGGGCCGTGTAATGTGTCAAGATGTCGTGTGGTGAAAAGAGAAGGAAAAACAGGAAGCCAAGGAAGCGTGCACTAAATAAGAATCGCTCGTGTTTTTAATAAAAATAACATTTTTTTTGTAATTAACTGTATTTCAATGAAATATAATACACATCGTTAAGGTAAATAAAATAATGATATCAGGTGCCGCACAACGTACGACGCAACTCATAACGAGAAAATAATATAAGTAGATGTGATCTGAGTTTAGTATAAAAATATTATAGCAATAACACTATAGTACATATTTATTTTATATAATATATTTATAATTTTTACAACATACCATATAATTACTACTATACCTACAGAATATTTGTGTACCTAGTATAGATATTACAACTGGCCTAGTATATACACGTGATATTTGTCTAATCTCTATAACAGTAGTTAGTGGAAGTATTATTGCATCGCCGAGCACTGTTTTACACTTTAGAAAATATTTAATAGGTTCAAAACCTGGTTTTTAACAGCGTGTATGGACTCAATGTTTAAACACATCCAATTTATGGTAAGCTTTTATTTAACATGTGTTTCTGTATACAGAGGTATTGTTCATGATGTTGATGTTTCCAAATAGACCTGAAGCCCCCTCTTCTGTTACCCAGTGACAGGTTAAAGAAATGTTTAATACTGGTTTTGTGCGAGGCCGGACACCGGTCGAGTCTGAGAATGTCTCTCCTATAACTTATGTCAAGTGTTTCCTCCTAGGTTTTGAAATAGGAACGCCGAGTGGCCAATGGTATTTCAATCAGGTTTATATACACTAATGGAAAAAATTAAGGGATCAAAAAAAATTTCCAAATTTTTGGGCAGTTTTCAACAGGTCGTAACTTCGAGAGAAATGGTCGTACAGGAAATAAAAAAAAAGGAATTTGTAGCTCTAAGTGTCTAGTTTTTGAATTCGAACTTCAAAATTTTATAGCCTCCGCGGCTTTTGAGTATTCGTAGAAAAACCAGCAACAAAAAAATTTTCAAAATTTTTTTAGTTTTTTTTTTGGTCAATGGGCGTGGAAAAATTTTTTTAGCTTAACCATTATAAGGATCACCTTGTTTGGACCTTGTTTATTTAGCTTTAATTTGTTTTTTTATACACCCTGATACGCCTACTTCTCGCCGAGATATCGGTTTTCAAATGGAAAAGGATCCTTTTGTCTTTTATTATCGATATCTCGGCAAACAATGATTGCACAGAAATTTAAAGGTGGGTTTCAAGAATTTAAATAAATTTTCGTTAACGACAGGCTAAATTTTTATTTTGAATTTATGCACTTTCTGGAACAAAAATGTGGGTAAAGCTCGGCAGAACGATTTTTTTTCTCATTTTTAAAAATTATGAGCCTTTTAGAGCAAAAAACGTGATCCTTTAATGTTTTCAAAAATTCGAACGAGTGAAACAAAAAAACAGCTGGTTGGATTAATTTGGTTTTTTGTAGGGTTTTTGTGGACATATTGAACTCTAAAAGGCACACTTAACATTAGTGATTTCCTCAATATTTTCGATACAGAGCTTGATTTTCCAAAAAACCACCAAAAGCCCTTTTTTTGTTGCATTTTCAAATTCATGTGACAAAAAGAAAGAAATTTTTTTTCGAAAAAAAATGAACTGTCGTTAAGGAAAATTTATTTAAATTCTTGAAACCCACCTTTAAATTTCTGTGCGATCATTGTTTGCCGAGATATCGATAATCAAAGACAAAAGGATCCTTTTCCATTTGAAAACCGATATCTCGGCGAGAAGTAGGCGTATCAGGGTGTATAAAAAAACAAATTAAAGTTAAATAAACAAGGTATCTGATCCTTGTAATGGTTAAGCTAAAAAAATTTTTTCCACGCACGTAGACCAAAAAAAATAACTAAAAAAAATGTTAAATTTTTTTTGTTGCTGGTTTTTCTACGATTACTCAAAAACCGCGGAGGCTATAAAATTTTGAAGTTCGAATTCAAAAACTAGACATTTAGAGCTACAAATTCCTTTTTTTTTTCTGTACGACCATTTCTCTCGAAGTTACGACCTGTTGAAAACTGCCGAAAAATTTGGAAATTTTTTTTGATCCTTTAATTTTTTCTATTAGTGTATGTTTATTGGGACAAGACGCTCATAAAACTAGTAATGTGATACAGTTTTTCGATAACTAAGATTGTTGAACTTATTCATTTGCAAGCTTGCCGTGGTGAGAGATCTGCAGAAAAATTCCCTAATACAAATTATACATTTAAATAATTTACACATAAATAGAATGCATGGTTTTATATAAAAAATAATAAATATTGATTTTGGGACATCATGATGAACGAAACAGCCATTAATGTACATAGAATTTTTCAATGAGCTGACAACAATTTACAACTTATCAAACAGCAGGTCTCAGCGTTTCTCTCGGAAGAAAACATGCACAGCATGTGACTCATATAGACGTCAAGATAATAACCTCACTGTTATAAAAATCTGTTGTACATTTTTGAAGGCTGAGAACACACAACTGAGTGCACAAAAAGGATACGTAGACAAGTATCGCACGGATTGTGGTTGTACGCAACGCATGATTTGTGCCGGCCTGTCCAGACTGTTGAAGTTATGACATAGCCGTGCGATTGTAGCGGAGTAGAACGCGGGTCCGGGGTGGGTCTGCGGCGAGTCCGGAGCGGGTCCGCGGCGAGTCTGGAGCGGGACCGCGGCGAGTCCAGGGCGGATCTGGGGCGGTGAGTCAGTGCGGGAAGTCGTGTCGCAGCGCGGCGCCGAACTCGGCGTACGAGCCGCTCCACGCTCCTTGCGCTATCACCGACGTCGATGATGCTGTTCGATTCAAGTCTAATTATTTCAACTTGTTTATATGCAACAGAATTAACATATTTTTGGGTCATATCATAGATTTTATCGTGTGGTGACAATATTTGTTTTTATTTTGAACATGAGCCTGTTTATGTATTGAACTGGTGTTTTAAACTTGCGATAAGTTATGAGTACTGATTGGCTTACCGAGTTGCGCTATGAGCTTCTGCGGCGTGATGGGAGTGGTAGGGGTACGCGAATCTGAACTGAGGTCCTCTTTCGTGTCCACTTCTGCACCGAACGGTAGCGACATTAGACAACTTATACAATAATTATTATTATTATCATTGATAGCAGAGGAGATAACCTGATGTTCAAATTAAAGTGACGATATTCTTACATTTACAAAGATCGGTATTGTATTTCACACACCAGTTAATCAAAGAGGCGACACATTGGCCAGGGTAGATGTGTGGTGACGGATTAAGAATACAGGATATCACCATCCCTATTTATCTCACAGGTGGTGTAAGAGAGGACTAAATGAGCAAACTACGCAGGACGACATCACTGCAAAGAGATGGAAACTGAACTTTATTTTACGCGTCGAAACCGTCTCAACGTCTACAACAACACGATGTGTCACTTTCCTTTATTTATTTAGGCGACGTATGACACACGCATACGTCGTCCCCTCTCGGCTGGCCACTGTAGCGGATGGAGGGGAAAACCCGTCGCGTCCACCCGGCATTTTGCCAGAGATGAATTAAGTCTGAGTGTAGGCGATCTGCCAGACCTTTTTCGCCGCCTCCGACTGCGAAATGACATCTTCGCAGAAGGTGGCCGGAGTAAAATAGCTACCGATCAGCGACAGCTAGATTTAGCTACCAACCATGGAGCATATAACGGCCGGTAGCGAGATGCTCGCTCGCCCGACGCTGCCTCGTCCAGGCTGAGCAGACCGTTAGCGTGTGCTGAGCCGAGTCCTCACTGCAGTCGCAGTGGTGACAAGAGGGACTCAATTTCCTCTTAGTGACAGATTGTAGGTATTTAACGAAGCAGCCGGGCTCAAAAAAGACCTGTGTCTGCCGGAAGGAAAAGGTTTCGTGCTGCCGTCCTGCATTTTTGTCGATGACTGTCTGGAGAGACCTCAAAGCGGCAAAACCAGCATATGGAACTTCCAATCGGGACAACCAACGAACCGTCGGGGCTCGATGAAAGGTCTTACGCTACTAGCGTACCTCTTCGGGCAGGGCCTAATGCCACTACTCAGCCGTCCATCGATAAACTTCAGTAAGCACTTGCACGTCCAAATCCCATTGAGATTTACGATCAAGGTGCACGTCGCCTCCGTCGATACGATACGATAACCGCGTATAGCTCTAGCCGCCAATATCCTCTGAGGGTGCCAGAGACATCCCCTATACTGAGTGGTTAGAGCCGTTGCCCACACTGGTACACCATACAGTGCCATAGTCGTCTTGTCGCGACCCTGGCTCCACCCAAGTTGGAAAAATTGCCCAAAAGTAGAAGCAGCACCAACCAGCTTTGGAGCATACTGTCAGAGGTGTACCTCGAAGAGCCATTTTCTGACGAGAATCAGATGAAGTATCTGGGCCCGAATCAGTACGGGGACTTAATTAACCAACGATGGAGGCGCCAGGGGCTGACCACGACATGCCCCATGGAACAAGACGGCGTCAACTCCTGGAACCACCAGTAAACCTCCTTCCTTTGAAGTTGACGACCTAGGACGCGGGGCATGGTCGTATCGTAAATCTGTATAATCCTATCACGAAAGCAACCAGCCCCCCACATCGACCTTTCTCGGTCTCGAGTCGATGCTGCAGTTCTCCTCGGCTCGTATGCTACGAGCGGCGGTCGTACGATAGAGGCCGGAGGAAGCCTCGCTCTTAGGCCAACGAGACGCCCCTCCGTGTTACGAAACACTGCGTTAGTAATTTCGCGCAGTTGGATATCGGGGACGCCACCGAGAAACGAAGTGGAGGCAAACTGCCGCGGATTCGGGTTCTGTCGGTCCCCGTGCATTCGACACTGGTGAACTGAGCATTAAGCTCTGCTACCTGCCAAGTCCATCGGTCGTCAGTCGCATGGAGGCGCATCAAGTCTTAGATGAGTCTAGTCAGCGTAGTACGGTAGACCAAAACTTTCCTTCTTGGAGAGGCCTGTGTCCAGTAGCAGAGTAGAGAATGTTGGGCGGCGGCGGTACCTGTGTGCTGCGGCTGGTCCCTGCGCTGCGCCTGCGCCTTGAGCAGCTTGCTCATGGTGTTGCGCGGCGTGGGGGGGGGGCGCTCCAGCGTGCGGCCGTGCACCACCGACATGTGGCGCTCCAGCATATATCTGGGGGAGGGAAGGGATGCTTAGATAAGTGGTGGAAGTGGGAACGTTATTTTAGTTACATAACTTTTTTTATATAGAGCCTCCTATAGAGACTATTCTGCCTGATAGAAAGCATAAGTAGAGTCCAAGAGCGGTGGTCACCAACTCTTTGCGAATGCAGAAAATGTAGCATGATGATCCACGATGTAGCGGCCTAGCGAGATGCTATTTCAAGTCCCGTTTAAAGAAAATAGGAGAGAAACTCGTGCGCCGGTAGTGAGTACTGTAACTAGTTAGACAATTGGAACGACACTGCACCGCGGGCCTGTGCAGACGAGGGACAGTTGTGGTCAGGAAGGACCGCGGCTCACTCTTATTGCTACGGCAATAGGGTTCATTTTGCTAGCGTAACACCACAAGTGCTGTGTTAGTGAAAGTATAATAAAAGCACACAGCGCACATTTTGACCGCTATTGTCTCTCATCGGCGCTGTTTTTTTTTTATAATGGCTGTCAAAATGACTCTCTTGTATCTGATAGAAGACATGAATAGAATCCAAGAATGGTGGTCACCATGGTCATTGCGAATGTGGCTCTGGACTTACAAAAATCATACGAATGTTATTGTTTTGGTAGTGATTCTACATTCAATAAATGAATCGATGTAAAGACACCCTTATAGTTTGCTTTTATTCAGGTACTGAGAAATATTAAATTATATAATTATAGCGAGTTTATTTATAACTTAAGTAAAATATTTTTTTTTTAGAATAATAAGTGTTAGATTGTCGATCGTTAAATGGGAGGTAAGATGTTAGATCTCATATTCATCGCAATGGTTATTGTAATATTGCCTTTTCTAGATAGTTTTAAATTATGATTTATTTTTTTATATTGCGGTCATTTGACACACAAGGTCATCTAGTGTCAAACTAAGCAGAGCTTGTGCTATGATAACTAGACTGACTGATAGAATACTTATATACTTTTTCTTTTGTAAATACATACATATTATACATAGAAAACACCCAAACTCCGAAACAAATATTTGTAGATCATACAAACATTTGATCCGACCCGGGAATCGAACCTGAGACCTCAAGCACAGCAGTCGCGCTTACTACCGCTGCACCACCAAGGCAGTCATTTGTGTTGTTGCTGTTTCTTAAACGTTTAATTATTTGTTTTGTTATCAACACGTCACCTGCTAGTTAGTATACCATATACAACATGAAATAATAAAACAAAATGGTTGAAAAGGATAGCTTGAGATAATTATTTATATTCAGTATATTTAATGGCACGTAATTAATTCTGTTGTATTAATATGCCATAGTTCGTGTTTACTTTACTTTTGTTAAGTGTAAAATGTTTATGATCAAAGGAGTAGTTTAGTGATATCGTTGAAATACAATCATCTTTAAAGTGTGGTTCATTCGCGCTTAGAAAATAGTACCGCATTGATACAGTTTGGTTTCTTGTTCGATCGTCAGGTTTCATGCTCTCATAGGGAACGCCAGTTTTTGGAACCGAGTAGGTCCAGGGCCTCATCGACGTGTCATTCTTTTCTTAGCGCAAATGGATTATAATATGGAACGGTTTCTACAATTTTCCTTGATATCTTTATCTTGAGTAGATACAGGAGAATATTTGAATTTAAAAAATAATGGTTTCGTAAGACCACTCTTATTGCACGAAGCAGATAACGTTAGAGTATACACTCACCGTCGCTCGAACCGTTCTACGCAGAAGGTGCAGCGGAACAGCCGCCGCTGTACAAAGTCCCGCGGGGCTGCCCCGCCCGCGCCCGGGGCCCCGGCAGGCGCCGCGGGGGCTCCCCCCGCGCCCGCCCCCGCCCCCGCGCCCGGCGCGTCCCCCGGGCCCTCGTGCGACTTGCTGTGAGCTGCCAGGTTGTACCTGGCGATATTACAAAAAAAGAGATCCCTTACTCTTTTCAAAATCAACGGTCGATTTTGCCACGATGACGATTAAACTTTTAAGATTAAAAAGAAATATTAATGCCGTTAAACTCATATATGAACCGCAGGTGTAAGGAATAGTGATGGTACTTCTTTGAGAAGCTTTTCCTGTAGATGGGACACTCGTGGCGCTTCTCGCCGGAGTGCACGCGCCCGCGGGACCTGTGGGAGCTAAGGTTCGGCGGTACCTCTCGGAGAAGCGCTTCCCGCAGACGGGACACTCGTGGCGCTTCTCGCCCGAGTGCACGCGCCCGTGGGACCTGTGGGGGCTAAGGTTCGGCGGTACCTCTCGGAGAAGCGCTTCCCGCAGACGGGACACTCGTGGCGCTTCTCGCCGGAGTGCACGCGCCCGCGGGACCTGTGGGAGCTAAGGTTCGGCGGTACCTCTCGGAGAAGCGCTTCCCGCAGACGGGACACTCGTGGCGCTTCTCGCCGGAGTGCACGCGCCCGTAGGACCTGTGGGAGCTAAGGTTCGGCGGTACCTCTCGGAGAAGCGCTTCCCGCAGACGGGACACTCGTGGCGCTTCTCGCCGGAGTGCACGCGCCCGTAGGACCTGTGGGAGCTAAGGTTCGGCGGTACCTCTCGGAGAAGCGCTTCCCGCAGACGGGACACTCGTGGCGCTTCTCGCCGGAGTGCACGCGCTTGTGCCGCTTGAGGTGCGAGCGCGTCATGAGCGCGAGCCCGCACACGTCGCACGAGTGCGGCTTCACGCCCGAGTGAGACAGCTTGTGCATCTTGAACGACGACGTGTGGATGAACGACTTGCCGCACAGGTCGCACTGTAACGTACGATACCCACTTGTCATACGATATGAACATATTATGTTATATTCTTTTTTATTTTTTCTTTCTCCTGTCTTTTCAGCAATTTGTGAGAGTGAAAAGGAACGGAAATGTGTAACAAAAGTATCGAAACTGAGGGAACAAATGTTATTTTAAACGTCAGATTTAGACATCAGATAGTACAGAGTGGGCCAAGAATTCGTTAACATTTGAATCTAACATCCCGTGCAACAAATGCCCGTGGGGCACGGGAAGGGGTCTGACCACTAGCTCGTTTCTCGAAAATTACCTTTGAAATTACGTCCATATAAAATCCAGATAGTGCAGGAACTGAAACATAATGATTTAAATTTGCGCAAGTCGTATGCCGAAACAATGTTAGAACGATTCAGTAATTTCGATAACATCTTATTTTCTGACGACACCCATTTTCACCTCAACGGACATTAGTACGGGAGGCCACGACGCTAATTCGGGATTTACTCGAGCGTCATAAAGACCTATTCGGTTGTGAAGCTTAGATGATGAAAAGAAAAATGACATATAAAACATACCATTTCATCAGTGGGGCGAGCGGCTATAGATTTTCAAAAATGTAAAAAAAAAACAGTTCCATGGACATATTCGAGCGTGTCAGATAATGAAATATATAATAATATATGTCCTACGTATTTTTAAAAATGTACATATGTTAATCTGACTGTTTCAGTGATGGGGGTGGTCGTACGTAGGGGTGAGAAATGAAAAAAAAAACTTTATCGAGCGCGTCAGAATTTCGAAGCAGATGTTAAGTGAACCTAAAAAAATGCTCTTATATAATAATCTGACGATTTGGATGTGACGGAAAGTCATGACCGTTATTAGAATGTGAATAAAAAATTGGTCATTTTGAAATACTTAAGCGCGTCAGATTAAGATATATATGGTTCATCTTGATGCACTAGACGTGCTGTCTCATAATCTGACAATTTTCTAGAGGGATTAAGTTAATCTGATAATTAAAAAAATGTTTTTGCATTTTTTTAAACTATTGAACTCAATTAATTGAAAAGCTTAGGAAATAGCATGCAAATGAGAAAGTACATGTTTTTTTAAAGTAGAATATTTGTATTTATAAGAAAATAATTATAAAAAATTAAATTGTGAGAGAGGAATAGAAGCACGATGAGGGGAACATAGGCATCACATAGGATAGGGGAATTTTTGTTGCTTCGGCTTGCGGAAATTGTCAGATTATATATTTTTCGTAATCCTTGAATTATTCCGTTCAAAATAAAAAAAAATTTAGCCACGCTCGAGAATGTCCAAGTGACGTTTTTTTTTACAATTTTGTAGCCCTCCCCCTTCCTTACGTCTCAATCAAATTGTCAGATTAGTGAAATCTACACGTTTTAGCACGTAACTAATAATAATAATAATAATTCTGATGTATTCCTTTGGTGTACTTAGATGGACTCAGACCGAATTAGATGCCCTTGACAGGAGAGTCCGTACATTGCTGACTGCATTCCGCATGCACCACCCACGTTCATCGGTTATGAGATTGTATATTCCGCGAAAGTTTGGAGGTCGTGGTCTATTAAATATCAAGTCTCTACACAATCGCGAGATATACAATCTCAGAGAATATTTTCTACAGACGAATGCGGGAGTGCATCGCAATGTAGTTGCAGTGGATACTGGTTTTACCCCGCTCGCTCTGGCTAAAGAGAATTGGCGCAAACCTGTAGTACTTAGTACTACTGATCGCAAGGAAGTATGGAAGGGGAACTTCATGGCCGATTTTATCGGGCCCTACACGGGTCTGATATAGACTTTAAAGCGTCAACGTCTTGGCTACGGTATGGTGATCTCTTCGGAGAAACCGAAGGTTTTGTTTGTGCAATTATGGACGAAGTTATCATGACGAATAACTACCGGAAATATATCCTGAAAGATAGTACGGTTGACATCTGTCGGGCTTGCCACCGTCCTGGAGAATCTATTAGGCATATTATTTCCGGTTGTTCTCGTCTTGCTAACGGTGAGTATTTGCACAGGCACAACCAAGTAGCCAGGATCGTACACCAACAACTTGCCCTTAAATACCAACTTTTCAATTTCGAAGTACCTTACTACAGGTATGTGCCCGACCCAGTTCTCGAAAACGGTCGTGCTACGTTATATTGGGATCGATCTATTATCACAGATAGGACTATTGTTGCCAATAAGCCTGATATTGTGGTGATAGATCGATTAGAGCGCCGCGCAATGATTGTCGATATCGCCGTTCCTCATGATGAGAATCTCGTGAAAGTTGAAAAAGAAAAACAATTGAAGTATTTGGATCTGTCTCACGAGATTGCCGACATGTGGAATGTGGATTCGGTGATTATTGTTCCGATAATCATATCTGTTCATGGATTGATAGCGAAGAGCCTCGACCAACACCTTAAGAGGCTCGCGTTAGAAGGTTGGATCAAGGGTCTGATGCAGAAGGCAGTCCTCCTTGACACGGCCCGTATTGTGAGGAGGTTCCTGTCTTTGGAGCCCTAACCACCGGTGTCTTGGTCCCTGTACCCGATGTCGGTGGTCTACTACTATTTTTTATATTTTTAAATGTGTATTTTCTACTTTTTATATATTTAAAAATGTAATAAATAAGTGTATATAATGAAATAAAGAAAATAATAATAATATCTTTATTGTATACCAGATTAAATTTATAAGTGACTTAAGCTAAAAAAGTACAAGTGGCGGCCTTATCGCCTATTGGCAATCTCTTACAGGCAACCATGGTAACTACCTCATCTTATCTTAATCTGACGCGCTCGAAAATGTTTGATGATCAATTTTTTTTTACTAATCTGATCCTTTATCCCTGACGGGCGATCATATATAGAAGTCTCATATTTAGTGTAAATACTTAATAGAGTACAAGGTATCCCCCTGTATATTAATCAGCCACGCTCGAGTAAATCCCGGAATCCCTTCTACGGCTCCTCTACTACATGTAAACAAACAAAATTGCAGGTATCGAAGCAGTGAAAATCCCAAAGCTAAACACGAGAGATCACTTCATTCTCCCGAAGTAACTGTATGGGCTGCAATTTCAGCTAAAGAAATCATTGGACCCTACTTAAGATTCTCGTGGCAGTTCAGTTACTGTTAATTCTGTTGAATATGTGAAATTATTACGAGAGTTTTTGGGACCGATGCTACTGGAATTTGCGGGCTACCAACGTAGCACATGATTTCAACAAAATGGAGCCACTTGTCACACATCCAATGAGTCCCGGTCGGTGGTCAAAGACATGTTGCCGGATAAGTTGATATCCTGACGAGGCGTCATGGCCAGCAGATTTCTTTCTATGGGGTTATTTGAAGAATCGTGTCTACATCCATAAACCAAGTACTCTACGTCAACTAAAAGAAAAAAATAGCGAAGAGATGCCGGCGATCTCGCGGTCACTTTGCCGAAGAGTGTTCGAAACTTTCGGTGCTCGGTTAGAAGAGAGCAAATGCCGAAACGATGGTCATTTAGACGATGTAATTTTAAAAAATAAATTGTAACTAATTTAGCTTTCTTGCAAATAAATAATTTTTATTATATATCGAATCCATATTCATTTTTAAGCCCATTCGTTTAGAGACTCTACTGAGGTCCTAAAGCATTGTGCTGTGTAAGATCTGCCACGGTTTCAGCCATGACAACTATATCATCAGCAAATCGAAGATTGGTGATATACGAGTACTCATCATTGATATTAATGCCAAGCCCATTCCAGTCTAGAAGCTTAAAGACGTCTCCCAGTGCAGCGGGGAACACTTTCGGAGATAATACATCTCCCTGTCTTACACCTTGCTGTAGTTTGATCTTGTAAACAGACTGACATACTGGCCTTTTTATATAAACACTTTAATACTTCAATGTATTGATGTCAATTTGGCACCGCTGGAGAGACTGTATCACAGCCTAAGTTTCGATCGAATTAAAAGCTTTCACATAGTCCACAAACGCCAAGCATAGTGGAAGGTTATACTTTTCGGACTTCTGTATAACCTGCCGCAGCGTATGAATGTGGTATATGGTACTAAAGCCTTTTCGGAATCCGGCATGTTCGGGAGGCTGGAAGTCGTCAAATCTGCGTGCGAGACGTTTCGTGATGACTCTCGAGAACAGTTTATAGACATGGCTCAGAAGAGAGATGGGTCTATAATTCTTCAGCAGGGTATTGTCGCACTTTTTGAAGAAAAGCACAATCACAGTCCTGAGCCATGCCTGAGGTAGTTTCCCATGGAGTATGACGTAATTAAATATTTTCTGAAGGATTTTCAAAACCGGTTTGCCACCTACCTTCAAGAGTTTAGGCGTAATTCCATCTTCACCAGGTGCCTTCTCGTTTTTAAGCTGTCTGAGAGCCAAGTCACATAAAACTTATGTTGTGACATATTTATGACAAAAATTATGTTGAATGCCCATGTCACACCCACTCCAGTCGAAATTGGAGAATCTACCCTCGAAGTTGTTGACGACTACGTGTATCTAGGACAAACTATCCAGTTAGGTAGGTCCAACTTCGAAAAAGAGGTCAATCCTCGAATCCAGTTAGGTTAGGCAGTGTTCGGGAAGCTACGTAACGTTTTCTTGTCACAAATACCGCAGTGTCTCAAGTCAAAAGTCTTGGACCAGTGTGTTGTCAGTGATGACTTACGGCACAGAGACGTGGTCACTCACTATGATGGCTTGATAAGAAGGCTCAAAGTCACCCAAAAAGCAAGGGAGAGTGCAATGCTCGGAGTTTCTTTGCGTAATCGAATCAGGAATGAGGAGATGTGCAGACGAACCAAGGTCACCGAAATTGCCAGTAATATTGCTACACACAAGTGGCAATGTGCGAGGCACATTACACGCAGAAACGATGGCCGTTGAGGCCATAAAGTTCTGGAGTGGCGACCGCGTACTGGAAAACGCAGCGTTGGTAGGCTCCCCACAAAGTGGTCCGACGGTGGTGGTGGTGGACGAACGACTGGTGAAGATCGCGGGAAGCTGCTAGATTCGGGCGGTACGGGACCGGTTGTTGTGGAGAACTTTGCAGGCAGGCCTATGTCTAGCAGTGGACGTCTTTTGGCTGAGATGAGATATATTAACTGGTTTTTTTATACGATTTATCAAATGTTAACTTATTCGTGGCCCACCTTATAGATAGAATGTCAAATATACCCTATTTATACACAATAATATAGGCGATTTTCATAGAACGCTGGAATGGGGTTGTATTAAGAATGTTATGTAAAACGACAAGTTTTCTGTACTAAGAAATATTTTCAATTGATAAAATTCGAGTAATAACTTTCGCATATAAAATGACTGAATTAAATATTGTACCTGATAATTTAGTTTGCCCGTGTGTATGTTGTTATGCCTTTGCAATGCATTTTTAGAAGGAAACAGTTTATTGCACTCTTCACATTTCCAATCACTTATACCTGAAATGAAATAAAATAAAAAGAAAATATTAGAAACATAATATATGGTTCACAAAAATAGTTTTTGATTTAATCACTATGAGGCATTTGTTAAAAACAAATTAAAGTTCTATCATGTATATAGGAATATAATATTACAGGCTTAGAAGCTAGAGCTTAGAATCGGTTTTTTTTTCGACATCTGAAACAAGTCAACTAGTTTCAAATTAAACAGCTTGTACCATGAAAACCAGATCGACTGATACAACAATTACATACTATATTTTGTAAATACATATTATACATGTGATATAGGTATATATTGCCTGTGTGGTGACGGATTAAGAATACATAGTGTTACCACCCCTGTTCAACCTGTGGGTGTCGTAAGAGACGAGTAAGGAACCAAGTATACAAGACAACATCATTACAAAGAGAAGGAAAACTTGAAACTCTATTCCAAAGCATCTGGCCAGCGTGGAATAGTAGGCCAAAACCTTCTTGCTAAGGAGAGGCCTATGTCCAGCAGTGGACTGTAAAAGGCTGTCGACGATGATTATGATATAAAAAAAATATGAACACATATTAATTTAAGGAATAAACAAAAATAGAAAACACCCAAAGTCCAAAACAAATATTGCCAGATCATACAAACGTTTGTTCCGACCCGGGAATCGAATCTGAACAAGTCAACAAGTGTGGGCAGAGGGCGGAGGGCGGAGGGCGAAGGGGTGCGTTACCTTTGTGCAGCGCGATGTGGATGTCGCAGGCGCGCTTGTGCTTGTAGTGCGCGCCGCACACCTCGCAGATGTAGGGCGGCTTGGAGCCGTCGTGCTTGGCGCGGTGCTGCTCCAGCCGAGCTGCGAACCGGGGACCACCACTCTCTTACTCACCACCACCGACATGTACCGTCTCAATCTCACTTATCTACCTAGCGACGAACGAATGGCCTAACAAATATTCCAACCCATAGTCCCACATCTCATCTTTAATTTTATCGATCGAAGTCCCATAAGTGCTAAGTTGACAATGATTAAAGCCAGAAATAACCGAGAATTATATTCAAATACTGTTACATTCATGCATTCGGTCCATTGATACAGGGGTGACAGTTATCGTGGTAACTGTGTAAGTCTTACACTGTCACGATGACTGTCATGCCTTTTACGTAAGCGGGGTGTGAAAAAGCATCTCACAAGGCCGCTATAGTGTGGGTTACCATACTGCATTATCAGCATTTGCAATGAGTATGGTGACCACAACTCTTGGATTCTATTCATGCTTTCCATCAGGCAGAGTAGAGTCACTTTGGCAGGCTCTTAATATAGAAAAAAAATTCGTACATTAATAAGTGTGGTAACAAAAACTAGTATCTTTTAACTCAATAATAAACATCTACTAAATTGCCAAATCATTGTATAGTCTACACCAGCGGTTCCCGATTAGTTTTTTCTACGTACCACTTCAAGAAAGACCTCGAACTTACGTACCCCTCAGTCAAAGTCAAAGTAAAATGCGTTTTTTGAAAATAGGTTTCTAAGAACACTTATGTAAAAAGTGACATTTAATTTGACATTAAGCAAATGACTCTACCACAAATAACTTTAAGGAGTCGGGAGAGAAGGATTAAATAATCATTAGGTATTGATTTTAAGGATTTCATGTTTTAATTAAGAGATTGCTCACGTACCCCTTGATGCAATCTCACGTACCCCTGGGGATACGCGTACCACTAAATGGGAAACAGTGGTCTACACAATTAGTTACCTTTGGAAGAGTATTTAGCATCACACTGGTCACACTGGTGCATTACTTTGACCTTTTTCTTCCGGACTTGCATTGTTTTCGTTTTACTTCTATTTCCTAACATTTTACTTCTATTATTTTTGACATCGAGGAAGTCATCTGCAGTTTCCGGTAAGCTGTCTTCATCGTTAAGTGGCACTTCCATTTCTATTTTCAGACCATTTCCAAATCCATTATTAAATAAGGGACTTTGTGAACTGTAATCAGAATTTAAAAATTCAAATAATAGCATTTAAAAATTTATTTTTGACGGGTCACATAAATAATCTGTGATTATATGGCTTATGGTTGTGTGACTGATTAAGTTCTACTAGCCAAATTCGGTCACCACCGCCAGTCTGAACGTAGATCAGCCAACCATGCAGGAGATAGGGCACCTCCATTTGCGTACACTTGTGCACTCTCTGTTCCCTCACTCTCATAATCTGATTGGACAGCTATTCGACAGGTCCCGGGAGAGGTCAGGCAGCGGATTTATGGCTTTACATGCTCTCCAAGGCACAAGTGTCCTAACTTCCAAACTATGGGCTGTCATTGAGCATTTCTATAATTACAAAACTCAATAACATGTTTCTATTTCTTCACAATCAGTAGTTGCATTTCCTAACCGCTAGACCTACGAGGCAGTCATGTGACTATATAAAATTTGCAAATAAGCTAATGTTCTAAGAAATTCATCTACCCATCAATTAATTAACCAATTGATTAAACAATCAATGATTTTTAATTACATTAACACTGGGGGCTATTTTCTTTGTAATAAATCCACCACAAAATAGTCCTAAAATAATTTTAATTCAGAGCATAGGCCCACAATCTAATGACATACCCTTCTCCTGAATCCTCTGTTTTGACATCTTGTAGCAAAGTATTAGAACCATCCAATGTGTGTAAAGTTAGCTTGTGAGCGGCCAGAGCCATGGCACCACCTTCAGTACCTGTTGCACCACATTCATCACATTTCCAGCTGCAATTCATACATATTACTTACACATATAATACTTGTGGATGTATTTAGAAAAAAAAAAAAGAACTAAACAACAACTCATGGATTCTATTAATGCTGTCCATTAAGCCGAGTAGTCACTCTGAAATTAAAAAAAATAAAAAAGACAGGAGTTGTCTAATTTGTAGCATGTTAAATTTTTATTAACATGACTAAAAAGGTAATTGCACAATTTTAAATTACTTACTATTATACTCAGTTGTTATTTACAAAGAGGAATGCATATAAAAATACTCATTCCATAATTATAAGTTCTACAAGTTTTAAATTGAAAATGTAGTAAGTCTCATAACAGCTTAGACATTGATAAAGTCAAAAGAGAGGTCCATAACCTTCACTAGAGCCCTTCTTATGGCAGGGTTTACAGGAATAAATGTAATCTGAGTTGGAAAAACAATACACATCAATTAATACAAACAGATGTGTAGTTTTCACATACATAATTTATAAACAAGTCTAGTGTCAAACCAACAAAAATGTATAAACATTTACAACATATAAGACAACAGTAAGTACATATCATCATACTTACTTTTTGCACATTAGTTTCCTGCGCACTTATTTGAGTTGATAGTCATGGAGGTAATCAAATCTGGCTTAAAGATTCATTTCAAAATAAAATATAAATAAACACATGAAACATGTTGAAGACACCTACCTATCACTTATTTTCGTCCGTGTTCTTCGTTTGCTTACAGTTGACACTCTTTTCTTTTTCTTTTCAACTTTCTGTCGTTTCCTTTTACTTTGACTAGCAAGGGGCTCATCGTCTGAGTCGTCGTGATTTATGGAATCGCACACATAATCTTTATCGTCATCGTCGTCGTCGTCTGGTTCTATTTCTGATTTCACTGCGTTCAGTCTTATGGGTTGTGCTACGGGCAACGCGAAAATTGGATTTTTGCTAAGAATAGCTTCAAAAGTTTCCTTCAACTTGACGTATTCTATCTCCGCTTGTTCCAATACGTTTATAAGCTCGTAGCACGTTTTACAAATAAATTTGGTGCAGTTTTGAGTAGAGGCAAAGTCAAAGTGAGTAAACTTAGTTAGAAAATTGTACAGCGTCGTGCCGGATGCGCTGGTGTGTGTCGCATACATGTCGAGGCACTCGAGGCTGCGGGATACGCACACCACGCACTCCAGAGGCTCGTGTTTCACCATCAGTTCCACCTCTGTCTTGATCAGGTGCATGTTCTTCTGCTTCTCGCTCTGCTCCACTTTGTTATCGGGGTTCATTGTACTCCTTTCGGCCATTTCTGTAGCCATTTCAGCTTCCATTAGCGTCGATAACTTTATACGTCTATACTTATACTATTTCAGTAGCAACAACAAATTACAGTAAACAGCATCACTTGTAACTAGCAAGCTAGTTACGTATTTTTTAAATAAAACAAGAAAAACAAAATGCATAACAGGCAAATGACATTTCGGAGCAAAGCAGTGTTTATTTTCCCGTTGAACAGTGACATAAGTGACATATTTGATAGCAGTGGTGATACTTCTTTATTCATAAAGTGTTTTCCATTAATAAATAAAATGGTAAGAATATTTCTAATTGCTTAACATAAATGACCAATAAGAAAGTTACTTATAGTGTGTCAATATAGTCATAAAAGAAATTGAGCATGCCACTGCGGTTATACCTGGTAGCCCTGTATACTTCGATTAAAAACTTTGATATCTCGTTTTTTCTTTTTAAATACAAAGTAATTATTTTATGGTATAAACCCTCGAAGGCTTTATGACTGCAACATTTACGCATTATAAATGTTTTGAACGACTCAATTGACAACTTTGATGTTACAATAAATTGTTATCTGAACTTAAAGTTAAAATTAAAAGCATGTACTTGCCATTAAAGTAATTCAGCATGATTAACAAACACAAAAACAAAAATAGTATATATGAATATACTAAAATATACTTAATTCAGATTATATCGTAAAGTGTTGTTACTATTTGGACGACTAGACCGGGGTGATTGCTGGACCGTGATCTCACTCGAGCAGTTCAAAACTTCCTGGTAACCATTTCACACACAAGTCACAAATACCGACGTAGTGACCTTATCACGAGACACGAAGAATTTCGTCATACCGACGTGGGACATAAACGAGACGAGCAGAAAAACAGATTAGCTAGCGAGTGTACATAGAACATCTTAAAATAAAAAAAAAATCAAGTATTTTAATTATTTATTCAATTGAGTCCGACATCCGAGTTAAAAAATTTTAACACTTGAAATGTTGCCTAAAGCTCCCACGTAACTTATTTGGTTCTTCGCCCTCTTCCGAACCACTGGAACTATCATCATTTACTGTCAGTGTACTGAGTTCTTCCACGGACCTTCATATTTGTTTTTCATTTGGATTATATGCTCAATACGATTCTGCTATTCTTGCAGAGTTACTGACTGGAATACTTCTTCAGGCTTCTACTGGCTTCAGGTCGCAGTGGTAAAATGACAATCTTATCACCAATTCTGTTTTATAAGTATTCTATTTTAAAAGCATTAGTAAAGATGACTTTAATAGTAATTCATCAAATGGAATGTGATTTCCCAGTAACCATCATTAACCATCATAGTTGAAGCAGATGTAGGAGCCTCAACACACGCCCGCGTTCCGCCGTTTCCAACACACGTTCCGCCTGGGCGGCGCAGCGTGGGGTCCTCACTGCAGTTATTGGAGGAGACCTCTCGCTACCGGCCGTCATACGCTCCATGACCGGTAGCGACAGTTGTTTTACCGCGGTCGCAACCTTCTGCGAAGACGTAATTTCGCGGAAGGAGGCGGCGGAGAAGGCCCGGGAGGACGATATCTACTCGGACCCAATTCGCCGCCGGCGAGCCGGGCGGCGGAGGCGCGCATACCAGCGCCTCATGCCGCCTTGAGTGTGGCCGCGGGTGGACGGGATGGGTTTTCCCCTCCATCCGCTACAATGGCCAGCCGCGAGGAGGCGACGTCCGCGTGTGCCGTACGTCGCCTAAAATAGAGAGTTTATCCGCAGATGGTGCCCGAGGTAGCGGGCAGGCGCTAGGAGGGATCTGGATGTCGTAATAGCAGCGGTTCCTGGATCCCTCCTATCTCAGGCGCAGAGTGGCACACCGTGTGGTTTTAGTCGGTCCGATTCCGACACACCACCCCGCCGTAAACCCCGGTGGGGTGACGGCCCGAGGGGGTTTCCACACGTTAAAAAAAAAAAAAAAGATGTAGGAGCCTAAAACAAAAAGTAAACACTAAGTTACACTCTAGAACACATTGACTTATTATCTATGTTATAATAATGCTCTTGTTTACTTTATGCTATGTTAGCTAATCATACTAACGTTGAACTCCTACTCTAAGGAGACTTACTACAAGGCTTGTTAGATAACAAAAACACTATCTATAATCTGACCTAACTCTGGTTTATTGATCTTGTGTTTTACAAATTTCATTAAATTACATCCTATTGTGTTGAATCAAACTACATCCATCGTGAAGGTAAGTCGACGTGCACGCCATCTACCGAGTACTTAGTAACACTTAACATAAATTAATGAACTACTTGAATACATTTATTTGTTGGCCGTAAACTACACAAAGAAGACCCTTGTCACTTCCGACATGCACAATTATCTATCTCTTGCCTTTGAATATGTTATGCTCGACATCGGCAATAGATTGCTAATATTTAATAACCTTGTAGGATTCATGGATGTAGTTCTCAACTGAGTCTTTTCTTTTTATTAAATCGAAATTTAAAACCAATTGATACTAGATTTTTCTTAAAAATTAATCAAAACTTAAGTCTGCTTACACAACTGCCAACATTATTTTTCTTTCTCTCCTTTCTGTCTTACTGTGTAAAATAATGCACCTTTTGAAGAATAGCATAAAGATATAATTTATTAATATGTTTCTGCGGCCAACTTTGTCTATGTTTTCCAGGCGCTACGCATTCACCTTCATTGTTATACTCTTCGTCCAATAAGCGCCAAACTATGTTTATGTAAACACGGGTAACCAATATAGGTATACTCATTTAAAAATATCATAACATATATTTTGTGTTAACTAATTAAAATTAATACAATATGGATCAAGAACTTTTGCGTTGTTCAATTTGTAGATAAACAACATAACCTCAATAGAATCAAAACACTATAAAACATTTTGACTCCAAACAAATGATTGTTGAAAGATATACACTTGCTACACTTGTTTTAACAAAATAATAAACAAATATACTGATTAATTTTGCTGTTTGATTATAAATATCGTCTAATTAGCAAAATTTGCCTCGTAAAACATTTCTGAAAAATATTTAATATGACCTGCCTCGCACTGCTCTTATAAATATTTCCATTCATATTTTAACTGGTGCTAGTAGAAAAACTCAAAACAAAAATAAATAATATATAAACCTGCAAAACAAAACAATGAAGAGACAACTAAGCTACTTATTTTGGCAGTCATAAAGCGTTGCCTAAAGTTATAATTTCACAAGCATTAATTTCTTGAGTTTATTGACTGACAGGATGTAGTTTAATATAATTTTGTGTTCTTGCAATAACTAAACGTACTTTTGGTAAACAATCATAATGATTTAGATGCGTGACTCTCGTTATATTTTATATATAACACATTGTACGTCTGTATATTTTATATGTCTATATTGTCTATGTATAAATATTTTTATATATTAAAGGCTTTATATCTTTATACGTTTAGAAATGATGTTTATTAAATGTATTGATGAGGTAGGCACCTTATGTAAGTTTTATGAAAAAATATAATTATTTATTAATATATGCACTAATTCTAATATACACATCACACACAGCCACTGGCAGACCGTGCTTCACGACTTCTTTAATTTCCTATGTCTCCTAAATTAAAACTTTGAATATCTATTCGGTTCAACGTATATGTTATACATATGTTTAGCAGAAACTCACTAGCATTAAATTAAAAAAAAATAAGGATCGTTAATTGAAAACTAATTTTTAGGCATTTTGTCCTCTTGGCACGTATAAAAATTAATACAGAATAAAGACAGATCCTCTACCGCTACCAAAATAAGTCACCCTAACTATTTTCATGTAATAATCACATTTTTAGGACTTTGCGCAAATAACTTAAATTTTTCTCAAACAGTTATAATAACTGCAATAACAAAACGTATTTCAACTTTTTCTAAATTTGTTATGCTTGAAACCTGCTTAGTTTGGAAACTAGATGGCGTTGTGTCTAATTGCCGAATACATTTTTATGCTATTACAAACATAAATTGTATGAAAAACTATAAATATTTAAATCAATATTTATGAATGAGCTTACTAGTGTATTTAAAAGTAGACTAACATTTTATTGACAGGTAAACAAATTTTTAAATTCATAAGTATGATTGAGCGCTATCTTGTTGACAACACTAATAACGTATTTGTGATAAGCGGCTATTATGGCTGTCGAATTTAGTAGCCTATGTATTAACCAGTAAACTATAGACTGAAATACTATTTTAACACAAGGTTCTAAAAATCCGGGAATTGAAAATGTTATTGTCGATTATATTACCAGCCAAATAAATTCAAAAGCAGTCCCTACCATGAGATAGGTATGCAAGGCGCTACAAAAGTCACATGTTGATCTTGTCCTATTTCGTAATTTTGTTTTGTAAAAATGTGTAGCCGACTTTAATGTATGTTAAGATTAATAAGTTGCTTTATGCCTACTCTACTCTTACAAAACATAGATGTTCCAATACAAGTAAGTGACAGTGACAGACATGCAAGACTAACGTTCAACCCGATCCATTAGCTCCCAGTTCCTCATGAAGATAGGAAATCATCCTGCGCTTTCCAACTTCTAATGTGTCTTCTTGAACAGCTTATCAGCTTTTAGAATATTAGAAACTATTTTGCCCGACTACCATATAAATCTACTGATTACCTGACTATCAGTAGATTTATATGGTAGACGGGTAAAAAAAGAAGTGAGACTTCATAACTCACTCACTTTTTTTTTGCATCGTGACGAGGATAAATTACTTAACGACCTAATTAAAGTGATCGAATTGCAGCCCGTGAAATAAGAAAAAAAAATGTATTACTAGGAATGTATATACCCTGTGTCTCAAGAAACTTTACAAACGGATCCAAAGAAAATTCAGACTCAGAATACGAATGTCATGTTGCGATTCAATAACTTTAATATAATCATTGAGCAATTTATCCTCGTCTCGATGTAAATTTAAGTCCTAAGACTCATAATTATCTTTCTGGTCAACTAATCTACTTTCTGTACAACTAATGATTGGGCAAACAATTCAAAATTATACTGATCGTGTATTACTTGTTTAAAATGATCTCACGTTTTAACACAACATTTAGTATTACTTATCAACGGAAACGTAGAACATAAAACACAGCCTCTTAAAAACGAGAATAGACCGAAAATGTAAATTCATAAATCACCTGAATTAACTTCAACAAGTTATTTATTAAAAAAAACGTTTTAAATTCGTGGTCCATGGTCCAGTCTTTCACCAATAATATAATAAAGAAGTGAATTATTTATATATTGTAAAATGTACGTAGACATGCTACGCAAGGCAAGACAAGGGCAGCGAGCCATGGCGGAACCCCACCCCAACGAGCTCGCGCTGATCGCTGCCCCTCGGAGCGCAGAGCCACAGTCCACTGACTTGCCTTATTTAGCGCGGGTGCCCCGTGCGGCGCCATAGCAAACGATTCGCTACAAACTCACGCGTAACGCAAACTTTTGCGCTCTCGATGTGTACAGTTTGTTTGAAAAAGTAAACGAACACTGCGTGTACTTAATTGTGCATTTAGTGATTAACCTTATTTGTGTAATTAAGAAAACAAAACCATAGTGAACTTATTCTATTTTTAAAAAGTTTTAGTGATAAATCGTGAATTGGCAATTTTTTATTGGTTTGGGAGAAGCGGGTAATTTTTTTTAATGTTTATTTAACCTAGTTAGTTTTGTACCTATTGTTTTTAAATATCTCTAGTACTTAAATAAAATAGACTGATGTAGAATAGGGCAATACAAACAAAAGGTTCCATTGTGTTTACGATATGCAACTTTTTGCTGCGTTCAAACGAAAGGAGGTTCGCTACTGTGTTCGGTTTATTTGCTAGGTATATATGCCGTCACGGATCTTGAACACAAACCTTCTTTATTCAAGTATTTTTTTAAAAGGTATAGTAACTAAAAATACAAAATGTGATTTTTAATTTTTTTTATTAGTTGTATTTCATGGTTTCATGTGTATATTAGGCAAACTTTGTAAATCTTGCCCTAAATTTCCGTTACTGGACTATTACGCTCGAACGGGCAAGAGTGGACACGAACGAAGAGCTTCCGCACTGCGTCGCTCATATGCACCTGCTTGCATATATGTAGGCACATAACTATACCCACCTTTGAACACGTCATTATTTATAAAGATTTTACGAAAATACGCTTGTATGAGTGTGTTGGTATAAGTTTCATACAATGTATATTCATCAATTTTCTTAAAGACTGCATTTTGAATCTCTAATGAAAAAAATATGTTTTGATCATAAAGATGTAGAGTTTGTTCTGTTAAAATCATTCATGTCTGGACTTACCAGTCTCATATTGCTGCAATTTAATGTTATACTAGGACCTTCATAAGCAGAACGGTGTCCACAAATGCGAAGGACAATGAATTAAACAACTGGTTCTATTGAATTAACAAATAAAAATGTGCAATAATTACAGAGAATAATAAACAAAGTGTCAATGTATTGTGATCGAGGTCCGTGACGACAGTGATATATCTACTTTGCACGTTCTAAAGTTTCAATTTGAAAATGAAAGCAAACCTTGATTCCACCATTTTGATTCACGCATATTTCGACTGCTTTCGTAACAATTTCTTCATTGTTACTCATTTGCATCTTTTGCGATAAAACTTCTTCTACTTCTTGAAACTTGCGATAGAAGATTATAACATGACTGCTATTGAAGATTTTATATTTGGATCTTCACTCGTGTAAAACAACCTGCAGATATACAATAGTGCAGTAGTAAAATGCACGGCACCGTGACCGGCAGGCGGTCGTGCAACGGGCAGACCCAGTTAGCACGGGTCGATACATGCAAATCTCTATACAGAGTTTGATGAGATCTCAATACTAACATGGAACATTCCTACATTAGGATATTTGATTTAGAGAATGCAGTTCCAAAGTTGTGGACCTAAAAGTCGAACTCCTTAAAAGACGAAAACAGTCCAAGTGTAATGGAGTCATAGTTTCATCAACTCTTGCGAATAATCCACATTGTATCTTAGATAGTTACTGAATAACTTTTCAGGCTATTTTAGAGATAAACTACGTTTGGATAAATGTTAAGGCACATTCAATTACTTTTGTATATTAAGTAATCAAATTATCGTTTGTGTTAAGATAGTCAACGTAATATAAGCCTGAAGTATGTGCAAACTACACTTATGGACATTATGTTATTACAAGCGTCTTATTTTAAGTGGGCAAAACATTTTATCGGAGCTTTTTTTTTTTTTTTTTTATACCACGACGGTGGCAAACAAGCATACGGCCCGCCTGATGGAAAGCGGTTACCGCAGCCTATGAACGCCTGCGGCACCAGGGGCATCACGTGCGCGTTGCCGACCCTTTAAAAACCTATTTACCCCCTTCTTGAAGAGCCCCATACTGTAGTTTCCAGGGAAAACCTCGGCAGGGAGCTCATTCCATAACGGGATTGTTCGCGGGAGAAAATTTCTCTGAAACCGCACTGTGCGCGACCATTTAGGTTCCAATGTATGTGGATGAGCTCCCTGACGATGGCGAGCGGTGCGATGGTAGAAAGTGGCTGTGGGCATCATATCAAACAATTCTTCAGAACACAGCCCATTGTAGAGACGATAGAGCACACACAAGGAGGCAAAGTCTCTCCTACGACTTAGTGGCTCGATACCGTCTGTGAGATCAGGATCGTCGACTATTCTCACAGCACGTCTCTGAACTGAATCGAAAGGCTCAAGCTGGTACTTCGGTGCTCCCGCCCAGAGATGACAGCAATACTCCATGTGAGGTCGAACTTGTGTTTTGTAAAGTAGTAGCCTTTGTGCCGGTGTGAAGTATCGCTTCGCTCTATTCAGAACACCAAGTTTTTTTGATGCCAGCTTGACCTTCCAGCTTGAGCTCAACATAAAAAGTGAAAGAAATCATGCGTCGTTAGCTCATTAGAAATATATATATATATATATATATATATACGGGTTTTGCAATTACATAATTTAAACCTACTAGGGTAACGATATAAGCAAAATGAATCATATATCATGTAGATATGTTTTGTGTAATAAATCATTTTAATGAATTATTTTAATCCCATACAATGACCCATAAACATTCTAGTATTTTACGAAGTTAGTGCGAACAACGAAGTAATTACTAATACTGTGTCGTTTTGTGATCGAGGAATATGCAACTGGTTTTATAGTTAAGCAACAAACAAACCTGTGGAGGAACCTGTCCCTTCGACACAAAGAGAGGATTCTCCGACCAGGTGAACTGATCATCCCTGGCGGGCCACGGACCAATAGTTGATGTTGTTTAGTTGTATATATGCTAACCGGCAGAATTTCTATATCGCGATACAGGATTAGCGGTTACTCCGTAGTTCAGTGTGTCTTCGGTGGATGGTGCTATCGTCTACTATTAGTTGCGCTGTATGCAGAAGTCGCCTCCCACCACAAAATTGTTAACAATAAAAAATTTATAAGTTTCAGCTACAATAATACACGAAAACCACACACATTCTTGCAAATTAATTATCCTTTATTGTAAACTTGAGTTTGAAGAGGTGAAAAGCTTCTGACTGTAACGGATTGGAAGAAAATTTGAATGCTTTTATACATTTAATTCGGTA
The DNA here is from genome assembly GCA_949316085.1 of Hypercompe scribonia. Taxonomy (NCBI): domain Eukaryota; kingdom Metazoa; phylum Arthropoda; class Insecta; order Lepidoptera; family Erebidae; genus Hypercompe; species Hypercompe scribonia. The sequence goes on along the minus strand of OX438969.1, from coordinate 9,086,357 downwards.
GTGACACTTACTGCAGCATTTTAACATTCTTACATGTGTGCCATATCAGTTTATATTCGGTTTCTCACTATAATTTGATGTTCACAGCAGTTAACTTAATAGCATTCGCATTACATAGACTGACACGACCGCGTTGCGCGTCGCGCGTCGAGATTGTCGCTCACGTGGAAACACTGTTACATACCTCTGATTACTACACTGTCATTAAGTGCCCGGACAATGTCTGATAAAGTACATCTTTTAGGTAGTACAGGAGAGCCTGTGGTGTCCAATATACAATCCAGTATGAATGTTGTTTTTGTCAGGTAGTAGAGCCATGCTGATTTTATTAGTAGCGACACACAAGCGGGCCGGCTCGACCGGGGAAGTGCTACTCTCCCACAGAAGACCAACCTAAAGCGCCAGCATCCGTGTTGTCGTGTTTCGTTGGTGAGTGTGAGACCGGAGGCCCATTGATGCAGGGATGACAGTTATCGTGGTAACTGTGTAAGCCTTACACTGAAACGATGACTATCATGCCTTTCACGTCCCCAAGCGGGGTGGGAAAAAGCATCTCACTAGGCCGCTATAGTGTGAGTCACCATACTCTATTGTCTGCATTTGCAATGAGTATGGTGACCACAACTCTTGGATTCTATTCATGCTTTCCATCAGGCAGAGTAGAGTCACTTTGGCAGGCTCTTAATATAGAAAAAAAATGTAGTTTATAATAAATTGTAACAGAGATTATAGATTGAATATGTATGTATGTTCCTATGGTTGATAAGACGAAACTTTGAAGGCGTAGGTAAACAAATAATCTGCAATGGGCAACATCAAATTAAAAGCGACAGTTCAAGTTTGAGAATGTAAATTAAGGTTTGCTATTGATGTATGATGTATGTGCATGAACTACTTGGTTCCCAGAGAGTATTGACTACAATAGTATACAGGAAATTAGAGAGAAAATAAACTAAATTTCAAATGTCTAAAAGGTAATGAAATAAAAGGCTGCGTATTAACTTCTCAAAGCAGCTAGCAATGTTAGTATTCACCCAGCCCAAACCCGTGTTCTAGTAGTATCTCTATTGCCTTCTCAAAGATCTTTTACTTGCAAAATGTATGCTCGGAAAATATTGTAAAGTTTTGATAATCCGAAATTGAGAATGCCTTTCAAATGGGAATGGTTAGTATGTAAATACATTTGTATTAATAACCAAAGCTAAGGGATGTTTAGAATCGTGTAGAGTGCAGACCACCTTGAGTTTATTTGATGAAGTTGTAGGCCCGTGACACCCCTTGGCCGCGTTTGTTGGGCTGCGACGATCGCCGGTCACCTGCGTACTGCTCACTCATGTGTGCCAAGTGTAGGACAGGTTTTTGTCCTTATACTTTACTGATTTGTAACTTTCAATGTCTCGTCACCCTTTCTATGTATCGCACATGTACCTACTGATGTATACTTATAAAAATTTCAAGTTGGTTTGTGTACTTTTTCAAAACTCGAAAAATTCTGCATCGATTGAACTGACATTTCACACAAGTTGCTTCAAAGATCGTTTTTATCTATTTCTATTTTCACATGTAACCACAATGTGCCAAAATGAAGTTTAGTAGGATACAGCTAGTAATCTATAAAAAACTGTAATTTTATCACTGGGTAGAAGTTAAAATGATTAATACGTAAGTGTATGCTGATATGATATGTTTGGCCTATTGACACAGTTATAGTCACGTTGACCCGACTAAGTTTTTGTTTACATGCGTCCCTCGTCATAGCATCGTTCTATCCTCGGGTCACATCGATAGATACTAATAGATATCATGTTTGATCACCATTTACCATTGTCCGTATCGCTTTTAATAATTAATTTAAAAGAAAATGAATAATACACCGTATCAAATCATTCATCAAAAATTTCTGAATAATATTGTTACTTGGGATTAAGCTCGCTTCTAATCGATCATCTATAACCAAATAAGAATTTATTTAACATGCTTTCTCTTATTATTATCAGATTTACTTTTACAATTACAGTGTAACTGTTGATCGTTTATAAGCCAGTGGGTTGTGCTAACACACCAGTGATGTGTCTTCAGCTCCAGTCTGTAACACGTAACGTAATAAGATATGTATAGGTGGGCAACTTTGCACACATTTTAAATGTTTCGGTTGAAGAAAGCGAAATGAGCTAGCGATCGCAACGCTGATGTTGGTGTTTTTTTCCGCTTTCTAAATACAGCCCCGAGTGGCTTGCGAGTATACATATAGATAATTATTAAAATATTAAACTAGAACTTACTGTATAAAGGGTTTCATTGTCTGAACCAAATGCCAGCAGTTCGTAGTTATCATCAAAACACGAAAGAATTTGGATTAAGAAAATAAGGCTTCCTTATTTTTGATGTATTTTAGCAAATGTATTGCACAAAGTCATGACATTCTATAGAAAACTATTTTTTATATAGCAACGCTGGCTCTTGTGCCACTTTTATAAGTAAAACCAACTGACAGGCATATCATTTGCTATAATTACAATAACCACTTAAACATTAGGTTCACAAATCACCAAGACAGGGTTTGAATGAATTTATTTGCTATGGTTCTGTGATGGTGTTTGGTAACACTGCAATAATTTTATACTAACCGAGGATGTGTATTGTTGTGTAAGGGTAGTGAAGCGAAAGCAGGCTAATAATGAGGGTCGACTCACGGACATCTCTCTGGTTCATTGCCCATATCAAATAGCGTGTGCTTCCCCGGTCTTCTGTTAAATACTTCCGTGCCTTTTTACGAAATCAGAATCACAGATTGCAGAAAAATGAGAGGATACACAGGAATATCTTCTTAAGTCACTGTGAAGTTAGACGATAACTCAAAAATAAAAATTATTGAAGTGTTTTAAGGTTAATGAATATTATCTGGGATTTTAATCCAGATGTGCTACGTAATGGTGCTAAAGAAAATGTTCGAATTTTTCATTACATCTACGGTGACTGCTAGCTGTTTGAATGTGAAAGTAGTTTTAATTGTTACATGAAATACCAGATCTCGTTGGATAACATAATGCGTTGAGTATCGCTACACTTATACCAAGGAATGTTTATTTATAGAAATATAGAATTGAACATTTGATTTTTGTTTAAAATTGTAATATAAGTAAAGAGTTAGAGAATTTTAGGTAATTTTAGCTGTAAAGCTACCGTTACAGAAATGAGACTGCTGTACTTTGTTCCGGATGCTGAAGACAACGTCGTTATAAGCTGAAGTGACGAATACTTTGATATTCGAATTTTTGGCACAGCAAGGAAAAAATATTAGTTAAATCTAATAAGGGGGAATCACCTACTAGTTAGTGATTACCACCGTTCATGCACACGTGCAAATCAAGAAACATAAGTTCGTTAATATCCTTTTTAGTGATTCAATCCGGTAACTAAACTCACTCACTATTTTATTTGCAACTGTAAACTTAATTCATAAAATATTCCCTGAAACGGCTGAAACCTGCAAAATATTCAAAAGTGAAGTTCTATTTTAAGACTCATTGTGCAAAGTCAAAAATATTACAATACTGAATAGGTAGGTACTGCAAAAATTTATAGGTGAAAGTGTTAACATGTGCACTCCTAATGAACTCTCAACATCGGCACTATTCCCGCCCGTTTCGTTAAATATTGTTTAAAAATGTAGTATTAAAGTTAGACAAGTGGTTGCTTTAGAAAACATACAGAGATATTTGTATTACAAATATTTGTAACTTGCTTATGTACATATGCCGTGGTTTTAACAATAATTGGACAATTCATTGTTTGATTCCTGAGAATGCACATTTTTTTAACTGAACCGATCCCGACTATCTAAGAATGCTCATTTTTTTCTTAGTATTATCAGTATCAACCTTATTACTTAAAGGGCTTCCAATTTTTCATCTTTCTTACGTAGCTTACTTCAAGCACAGCTTTAATTTGCCTAAAAATCAATATTCAAATGTGTCTGTGATAGGAGCAATAATCACATTATTAACATCCTGTGTTATAGCATTTTTATTGCTGTTTCTGAACCATGTCGCTATTATTCCATTTTTCTTGTTATAATTTACGAATTAATATTTAGTGAACTATGCTTATTCCATTAGTTACTATTTGAAGATGCATTTGAGCGTTGTAAAACTTTCTTTTAGTGAATCTAGGATTTATAATTTCCAAATAATGTATTTTTGTAGTTGAAATGTCATTAGCGTTGAAATATCATAACTAATGCATCTAAGTTATTCTGCAACTGTATCAAAGAACTATAAATTCACTTGATAAGTATTCATTTAATTGATTCAGTAGTAGGTTATTATAACTTTCTTTAACAAAGCCTATTATCAATCTACCTAAAGATTTATAGGTTTTAAGATGTAAGTAGTCAACAAAGAACCCTTGTAGCATAGCATAGCCATGCCTGTTCGTCCTCTTTTTCCAACAAATGAAAACTTTTTAACAACTTTTTTGAGACCAACTGTCAGACTGTCATTCAAAGGTAGTAGAGCCACGCTGATTTCAGCACGAGCGGGCCGGTTCAACCGGGCCAGCATCCGTGTTGTCATGTCTCGTTGATGAGTGTGAGGAGGAGGATGGAGGAGTGACAGTCATCGTGGTAACCGTGTAAGCCTTATACTGTCACGATGACTGTCATGCCTTTTACGTCCCCAAGTGGGGTGTGAAGAAGCATCTCACAAGGCCGTCATAGTGTGGGTCACCGTACTACATTGTCTGAATTTGCGATGAGTATGGTGATCACAACTCTTGGATTCTATTCATGCTTTCCGTCAGACAGAGTAGAGTCACTTTGGCAGGCTTTTAATATATATAAAAAAAAGTCTAAAGCATTCCAAATCTGTATACGTTATATAGGGATAGAAGGTATCCGCTGCGAGCTATGTGAATTTAAGAGGAACGATGAAAGCAATGATAACGAAGAACGAAATTCGGAAATGGACGATAATACTTTAGCCAACAATATTGACGACGGAACAGATTTGGATTCATTAGCATTTAAAGAGAAATTAACGTTAATTGTTAACAATTTTATCACCAACTGGACAAAATATCTGCAAAGAAGTATCCCACTTAAAAATTACGTTGACTTTTTTTTTTCAGTATAATGTCAGATTTTATTGAAAATGATTTAATGCAGAGATCTTATACTAACGATTTTTGTAAAAGTTTTGTAGTTTTTGCTATTTATAATTTGTCATAACATATTTGGTATATTTGTGATATTGGCATAAGGCTGTTAAGCCTTAGTATAGTCAGCTAAGCTTTCAAATAACATATGGCATTGTGATGGATCATTGTCACCATGATTGACTTCGCACTAAAGTGAGTATTATGAAAAGAATAAGAAGGAATTGTTTAAAATATTCTTGATTTTTATAAGTTAACAAATTGAATAGAGCATCATTATTAACTTGAATTATTCTGTACATATAGCGGCACAGTAGTACACACACACACACCTCATGACTGGAATCGGTAATAGTGACATAGTCTTTTTAATCAATTTCTTTTTTTTTAATTTTAAATTCATTTTTACTACTTGTTTCTTTATAGAATTTAAACGTGTCGTACATAATTTTTTACGCATTAAACTGAACTTAGCTTAAGATTGTGGTAATAGGTGCGTTTACTTTATAACAAATGTTTTTGTTTATTTTTCGAATAAAATCTTGTGAGAAACTTTATTTACATTAATAAGAATCACATAGGAGTTAACTTGTATGTGGACTGTTATTTTGACAAACCGGAATGTGATAGGAGACACATTAAAACCAAAAGATCTCGAGTAAGGCTGGCTATTTATTGTATTATTGTTTGAAGGATTATTGGATATATTTTTTTTTATATTAATAGCCTGCCACAATGACTATTCTGCCTGATGGAAAACATGAATAGAATCCAAGAGTTGTGGTCACCATACTCATTGCAAATTGCTATGGCGGCCTTGTGTGATGCTTTTTCACACCCCGGTTGGGGACGTAAAAAGCATGACAGTCATCGTGACAGTGTAAGGCTTACACAGTTACCACGATAACTGTCATCCCTGCATCAATGGGCCTCCGGTCTCACACTCACCAACCAAACACGACAACACGGATGCTGGCGCTTTAGGTTGTCGTCTGTGGGAGGGTAGTACTGCCTCGGTCGAGCCGGCCCGCTCGTGCTGAAATCAGCGTGGCTCTACAGTGGGGTTACAAGCAAAATCTAATAAATTACGATCGCTTACACACAATGTTATACACTATACCACACAAAACTGACATCTGCAAAATTACATTTTACTATTATCTGAACAGTAATAACTAATTAATTACCGTGTATATTGTAATGAGTACAGCAAAATAAATATGGTACTTCATTAAAGACAAACAAGTATCATTACTTAAGGATATATGGATAAAATATAATTAACTATTACGCAATCACCGCCTCCGACAAACTTATTCGATAAGCACACCTAAATTGCAGGAACTCTAACCCGGTTTTAAATGTAATGAGTTGCTACTTCACAACTTTGTATTTTTTTTTATCACGTTTCTAATAACCTCACTTGTAACTTACTATGAAAAGAAATCTTTGGATTTCATTTTAACAAACTTCTATGAAAATTAAACTCTAAAGTACTTAGAAGTCTTTTGTAGTTGTAGTTTGAATGTCAATACTATAATACGGATGCTCAGAGGTGATAAAATGATAGAACAAGAAGGTTAGAAGAAATATTACTAGTACTACCCTATCTCACATTAACATTAATAGTCTAAGATGATGATTCCAAAAGATTTTTCTATTTTTTAAAAATATATTTGCCGCGTTAAGGACACATCCTGTGTCGCGGAGGACTTTACAGACATACGAAACAGACACAAAGAACACCCGGACCTAACAATTTATTAATCGTAAATAGCCTTTTCGCACGTGGGGACGAAGTCCGATAACGAAGCCAGAAGTTGATATTTAACCTCTATCTGACATTTTTATGAGTTTTTTTACTAAAGTTAACATTTACTCAAGTGATTATTTATGTTCCAGTTGGTGTGCCCGGTGTGCAGGCGGCTCGGTATGCGTGCGCGTCCCAAGCGCTAACGGCAGCATGCGCGCCGTCCTGTGCCTTACGCTCCTCTGCCTGGTGGAGCACTCCCGCGCACAAGGTACCCTGCCCTTATTCTTCTTCTTGTTACCCTTGGTCACGGTGCCATCCTGTGTAAACTATGTTTTCTCTGAGTAAAAAGAAAATCAAGACACATATCTTCAACATTCTAGTTCTCGCCATAAAGTGTGTTACCGACCTCAAAACACCGACATAACACACATATGTATATGTGTAAATTATGCAAATATATAAAGCATTAAAGGTAATAATTATAGTGATTTGTAAACTAAGTGCAATGGTCACATTTACACGAGCAACGAGAACATGTCTATGACCGTTCTATTCTTTCGTCAGACATCTTATCGCCAGGATGGATAGATAATCAGTTTTTCGTGTAACTGCGGCAAACGTAGGGACGATTGTGACTATAGTGACCGATGGCTGTGACTCACATTACATGAAAGGAAAGAAAACTAGTTTTATGATCTAAGGTAACTCTTGGAGACGTTAATATATTTGCTTATTCAGTTGCATCATATGTCATATTCACTTATCTATGTAGATATATAAATACATTGCTTGTATTTATATCATCATCATCATCTCAGCCAAAGGACGTCCACTACTGAACCTAGGCCTCCCCCAAAGTTCTCAACAGCAGCTGATCCCATGCCGCCCGCAACCTTCACCGGGTCGTCGGACCGCCTTGTGGAAGGTCTACCAACTCTGTGATTTACAGTACTCGATCACCACTCCAGAACTTTATGTATTTATATAATATAATAATATATCTATTCTCTATAGCGGTAGATATATGGGTATATTATTGTAGAACTGTTGCATTTAAAGTTACGCCGCTTGCGACTTTTCCCTTTAAATTCTTGCGAATGACAGGCCAGGATTACATAAAATTAAATTTTAATATGTTGTTGAAAACAACACTACACATAAGATTTTGCGAGATTGTTAAGGAAAGTATTGGAATGGTTGTGGATACTTGCAGATCGTAGATATAGCACACATTACACATTAACATATGCCGTACCCATAACTGACTGCCAAGTGATGACTTGTTCTGTGTCTGAGTGTAATTTATGTAAATAATGATGTATTTAGTAACATATGTTTATCTACCTAGTTTTGAATCACTCTGCCGTATGTGAGACGTGCGATGTTCACATTATATTACGGTGCTCTTGCAACTAATGCAGTTTTCGGCACAAACTACATCAACACCGACACCAGGCGCAGCAGTCCTCGGCCGCTCGCGTCCGTGTAGTTTCACAACACTGCACGCTTCGTTCAGTTGGCCATTCTTCGACGTTCGCCAAATTATCCTTAGGAAATCCAAGCCATTTGATACTTCGCTGAATACGATGTTTCACAATCTTATACAAACACAAAACTACCGAGTAACGACTGCTCTTTCCTGGTTCGTGTTTTATTTATACACTCAATTATACTTTATTATTGAACTTAATTTACTCTAACCGATAAAAATAATTAGCAGGCTATTTATTAGTTACGTTATATCGATGATTTGATCTACGAACATTTTTACTATTTATACTTATGCATATATTTTATTTTACATTAAGCCTAATGTCAATAAGAAATCAATATGGTCAAAAACCTAATTCAAATAGAATTTTCTAACTTTTGCTTTTTATGTTGACACCTAGGAACGTATTCCCTAAAAACCAAAAAAATTACCATTCAAAATTTACCGTTTCTGTATCCCTTACTACCCTCCCACAAAAGATCAACCTAAAACGACAGCATCCATGCTATCATGTTTCGATGGTGTGTGCGAGTCCGGAGGCCCATTGATGCAGAGGTGACAGTCGTCATAGTTAGCGTGTGAGCATTACAGTGCCACGATGACTGTCATGTCTTTTACGACCCCAAACGAAACGTCACTAGGGCGCCACAGTGTGTGTCTCCATATTGTATTGTCTGTATTCTCAATGAGTGTAATGACCACAACTCTTGGATTCTATTCATACTTTTCAATAGGCAGAGTCGAGTCACTTTGGCAGGGTCTTTAAATGAAAAAAATGCGGCATATCTATGAAGTGAGGTTACAGGAGACCCAACCGATAAAACTGTGGCGTAGGCACTCAAAATATTCAGAGCCTTTCAGGAGCTCATTGGCGGCGGAACTTTGCCATCAAGTGACCCGTCTGCTCATTTGCCAACTATATTATCATCACCAGTCTTTAACAGTCCACTGCTAGACATAGGCTTCTTCTCTAAAAGGAGGTTTTGGCCTTCTAGATATCATCAAGAAACAATACATTAAAACTATTAGTTAATGTGGGTAACTATTAGTAAAATAAACTGGTTCACTATCAAACATGGTTGGAGCACTTAAAAATACGTGAAATCGTTTTAGTATGTACGAGTATTACGCAAACGAAGTTCTTAACCTGACAAAGAAAATCGCAGCATATCAAACCTCACTTAGATCAAATAACTGAAGGTTTGTTTTACTATAGTTGGGGGTGATGGGGTGGATCGCGTTCACTGACCCTCCCCCTCTTGAACTGCCCACTTGTTTAGTTGCCAATGCCTCTGACACAATTTCAGGTATAAATTACTGTTGTTCGTTACAGTCGTTTTCCAGTCAGTACTTGAAACATGCTTAACATTTTTAGTTTCATTTAGATCATTATCTACCTGCCCTTTTCTCAAATTTGTTTAGGGTTTGCGCAATGAGTGTCCTTCCTAGATCTTCTTTAACGATGATCAAAATTTGTCTATGTTTAATATCTTACATTCATAACGAGCTCCGTTTAACCAATATAAACATATTTACACTCTTCGATAATGCTTGCTTTTGGTGCTATCTATGGTTGTGACAATGATCCACAAACGTTCCCATTTTGGTAAAATGAGAAAATTAAACTGGTGATAAGATGAAACTTATATACTATGTTTCATTCTTTGAATCCTTTGTCCGTTTATTGTGAAATTTTGCACACATGTCGATAGGGGTAAATAAATAGGCATGTCAATATCCCGTTCAACGATCATTTCCGTACATATTCATGGAAATAATCCACTGTGCCCTAGCCATAATCACGTGTCCGTAATTAACACGAGATCCATTTGTATACAATTGAAAACTATTGCAAACAATGCACTAAGAGCTTGTCATATTCAAAATTGGAGCTGTACTGTCTCTGTACATCGACGTCACGGAGGAGAGGGTCGTCAATATATTCCACGTGATATTGACTTGTGCATTAATTATGCTGGTTACTCCATTCATGCTTTTATGCGGCGTCTGGCCAACTCGACCATATCATCGCGTGCCGTAGGCCAGTCTCGTCTCGCAGTAGCGGGTGGTCGTGGGGGTCGCTGACCTCACCTACAGTATTCTATCATTGTTGAGTAATTAATGCAACACTGCACTTACCACTGGCAGTAACTGAAGCTGTGACACATATATATTACTTATCTGTTTACTTAATTGTCTTCTAATTTATAGGGAATAATCCTAAAATACAGTCCCGTTTCTATAACGTGTTGCGTTCTTGTCGTACCTATTAAATAAATTACCAATCTATAGGTTTTATCTGTAAGTCGCATGGCAAGAGAATATTTAATACATGAATGGTCGTACGTGACGAGAAGTGGCGATAATAACACATTTGTAACGCTGTTAATAGTTTATTGTGACTTGCGAGGGAGAAAAGCTCACGTATTACACAACCCAACGCAAGAGCACGACATCGATCAATTCTATTGTTGCAAGTTGCTATCGGAGTCGAATGGATCTACGGAGCTGCTGTTGTAAATATTGTCCTAACCTACAATGTAGTTAAAACCGTTACAATGTGTATACGTTAAGAATAACCTCGTCTTGAAATCTAAACAACATTTTAGAACGATAATAAATAGCTTACAGTTAAAAATAATCCTATGAACCTATGAAAATATACTTAAGTAAGTACCTACTCGTTAATATATTCGAATGCAGTTTAACTTACGAGTAAAAGAAAGGAAAAAAAGGAATTTAATCTTTGTGTTATACACTTTAAGCTATGTTATTAAATAAGATAGGACCTAAAATCAGTTTGTCACATTCAATAAATTCAATGAATTGTCAATTTCACATTGGAAGAGACCTTTGGGAGTTACTATGTTTATGTTACTCCACAATATATTTTTATTTGATGCATCTACCACTTGAAAAATTAAACACATAATTGGGGTAAATTAAACACAGTATATGTTCAATATGGATTTACTGTTCAGGTGGTACCAATATTCACAGTATTTGTCTCCAAGAGCTTGAACTACACGCTTCGTTAATCAGAGTCCACTTAACATTCTTGTGTACCCAACTCTGTGTATAAAAAGTGGCGTCGTCAAAAACAGTGTTGCCACATGAACGCTACAGGCCTAAGCCTAAGCCTAAGCCTATCCCAATGTGAACCATACCACATTAGCCACAATGAGATACTTTTCTTTCTCAGGTCCTCAGTCCGTCTGGGTTAGTTCTACATCTTCTTATTATAAAACAAGTTCACTATAAAGTCCGGTAATTCGATCAGCCCATTGTCCCTGCGACCTGTTTATTCTCTATTAGTCTCGTTCTTTGTGTAAGCTAATGTTTTGCTTAACAATTTTTTTTTAAATAAGACAGTATTATACACATTACTTTGTAAAACAAAAAACAGTAAAATTTCTTGTTCAATTACAACAGTCACTGAACCAACAGCGGGATTCCTTGCGCCGTGAGGTGCTTACTTAATCCCTTTATGTAACATCTTGTAATATGATATGAAAGATATCAAACATACTTCTTTTTGCATTAAGACGAGGATTGGTTGCTGCTAATCCTCGTCTTCACGCAAAAAAAATGACAGGTGTCAAGGGACACCCGGATGGAACGAAGTTCCTTTCTATGAATTAGTGAAGGAATTGTAATATATTTTTTTATTTCTTTTAAGTTATAAAAAACAAAAATAATCGTCGCGACACTACACTGTTCAAAGCAAAATAGAAAGACGAAATGAAAATAATTGGCTTGCTTTCTATCAGAGAGAGAGAGAATCAGACAGAGAAACATACGCACGCCGCACGCCTTACAACACTATAGCAAAAAGTGTCGTGACAACTTTTCGTATAAATTTTTTCCGTCTAGCCTCCTTCACAACGCGCGATAAGGAACTTCGTTCCAAAACCCCTTTTCTAAACGACGACGTCAGCAGAAAGACGTAACAAGCTCAGCCCTAGTTTATAAAGTCAAACGGAGTAGGATTACTTAACCTGTCGCTACAGTGCGATCGGCCGATCTGTTGCGGTGTCTATTGTGCCGAGGCCGCGACTTCCCCTGTTCCACCATTTCAATACTCTCAATAGGGTAACGGGTAACTAATGCAGACAACGGGAAGTATTGCAACTCATTTTATGGTTAAATTTTAGTGAAATGACCGCAATGAGTCGCTTATAATACGGCCATTTGCCGTCTAATAAGAGAGATTTGATTCTGTATTAGCCGAGTAATGGACAATTAGAGTTTATTTTAAGCTGATATTCGTGAATGTACGTTGAGTTATATAAAAGAAACTCTTGACAGAGCTTCAGTAAGACAAAAAAAGTAAGTAAACGATTTTTGTCGTGTAACTTAATATTTGTATGAAGGTGTTGTTAACTATGATGATAGTTTCAATGATATGTGTTTTGTATTTTATTTTAACTATTTTTCTCGTTTATTTTGTCAAAATTAGAGTGAACTCTACAATTTGAAAATAGTTTCGGATATCTATAGAAAGTTAATAGACGTTATAAGAGAAGTTTTAAAAAATATGGTATTTTTTTTTTAAAACTATGCTCTAAGATAGCAAGTACGATTGAGCACGTGTTTTTACTGCCGAATAAGCGTCATTATGAATAAGTTTTATTACAGGTTAAATTTTATATATTCCTATGTTATTGATAAAGGATAATTTATACAAAACGCAATAAAAATTTGCAGTTTAGTATATAAAAAATAAAGATTCGACAGTAAAAATAAACAAGTAAACTTTTCTAGTTATATTATTTGTCATTAAATCTAATTCAAAACGTAACGGAATCGTGGTACGGCTACCTATGTCAAAGTTAAATAAAAGAAAAATTTTCTTACAATTACAGATTAAGAATTGATAAATTGGAAATCGCGACAATTATTACTAACATTTAATTAATCGTTTATGGGACAGTCACCATTTATAAAAAATAAATAATAAATATTTCGGACATTTGACACACAACGTCATCTAGTTTCAAACTAAGCAGAGCTTGTGCTATGATAACTAAACTGACTGCTAGAATACTTATGTACTCTTTTATTGTAAATATATACATATTATACATAGAAAACACTCAAACTTCGAAACAAATATTTGCAGATCATACAAACATTTGGTCCGACTCGGGAATCGAACCCGAGACCTCAAGCACAGCAGTCGCATTCACTACCACTGCGCCACCATTAATTAACTGTTAAAGGTAACATCTAAAATAAACAATAATTAATTATTTATTGATCGTCATTTTACCTTAGCCATCCACTACTTTCAACATAATTTAAAATAATTAATGATAAACTTGCAAATATTACAAGAAATACTTTTATTTTGTTAAACATAAAAATATATCTAAATGTGCACACTGTACACGGGACTGCCTAATTATTAGTTTTAATTGTTTTATGTAAACGAATAAAATGTTACTTATGATGCAATTACTTTCATTCTGTAATTAGTAAAGTTTAATTCTAACTAAAAATAATTGTAAAGTGCAATAAACTTAGTTGTGTTAAAACATATAGTAACTAAATAAATCAAATAATGACAAATAATTGTCCATTCAATTAAGGGTCACTAAATTTCAAATCGATCGATGCCTAATTCTGTATCCTGGCTGACATGATTTTTTACTGAGTTCATGAAGACAGAAGTGCTTTAATTAGGTTTTATTTTTTATTCTTAAACAATCCCCCCTCTCGCCCCCTTCTGTCATTAAAATTGATTTAAAAAAAATGTTTTTAAAATTGTGAGTAAAGTTTTACCCACCCAATCAAAAGTAAAGACGAAATAGGGTACCCTAAGAGTAGACTACTAAACACTGAAGAATATAGCTTATTACAATTCATAGCTGATGAGGCTCATGATTGATGAAGGGGTGACAGTTACCGTGGTAAGTGTGGGGAGTTTTACACTGCCACGATGACTGGCATGCCTTTTGCGTCTCCAAGCGGGGCGCGAAACACGATCTCACTAGGCGTCCATAGTGTGGGTCACCATACTACATTGTCTTCATTCGCAATGAGTATGGAGATCACAACTCTTGGACTCTATTCATGCCATCCCATCAGGCAGTGTAATTACTTTGGCAGAATTTGAAGTGGGTAATGTTACTTTTTGGAATTAATAACTGATAATATCCTACATATAATTATAAGTATGTAGTTGACAATTAGAGTCAATCAGTTTCGAGAATCAGTATGCTGAAGTGGAAGTGGGCCCGCCATGTCTCCAGACGAACCGATGGTCGCTGGAGCCGAGGTGTACTAGAGTGGATAGCACGACTGGGCAAACGTAGTGTAGGACGCCCTGTGGCGCTATGGACCGACGACTTACAGAAGGTGGCTGGCAGCAGATGGATACGAATTGCCGAAGACCGGGATGGTTGGCGTTCCTTGGCGAGACCTTCGTTCAGCAGTGGACGGCGATAGGTTGAATAGTAATAGTAGTAGTTACGAGAAAAATTAAAAACTTAAATCGTGATAAATTCTGATAACACAGGTAGTAATGGGTCGTTTATTACTACATTAACAGGACGTTACACCTTAATCCGTGTTGAATCAATAACATACATAACTATAGTGTTGGTAATGCTTTACAAATTAACTGTTAGGTTTATGACCTTTCCACTGATGTAATTTAAGGTAATTTTCAAGACTTGAAGTCTTCTTACTTTAATGTTGAAATCTTTCAAAAGTTAGGAATTCAAATGTAAAAAGATTTATACAGAAATCGATATCGTCGTCAGCATTTCCAACTTCAATGACTTACTTCATGTACTCCTCGTTGTATAATTTATTTTTTATGCTTTTTCTTCAAATTTGAATTGAACCAAACAAAGTAATATATCTACTAGAGTTCTATGGTAACAAGTATTATAAAAACATCGAATGTCTGACAATTAATACACGCGTCCTGTTAAGCAAAAACTGTTTTCAGTTTTATTTTATAATATATACATATATCATGACTTCACATTAACACTTCAAAATAAGTGGAAACTTAAATTTAATTGCTTTCATAACAAAAATACGCACGCGAACAATAAATAAATTTAGAAATTATACAAAATAATTGGAACACCATGTCGTGTGCTACATAGTAATGCCTCAGAACGTTTGCTAGTATCGTGATTGAGACACGCGGTAGCCAGTAGCCCTGCCATTATTATATTGCATTACATACTTTCATTCACTGGCTACACGGCTCCGTGTTAACTGGTAATCAACATGTCACGACATACGGCTTAAAAATTGTCAGTAATAGCTAAGATTGTTACATTATTTACGACGACAACTGTGGCTCCAATTGTAAGTTTCTATACCCTGGATTGGATTTGAATTGCTATTCTCTAAATAAGTATGTATAAGTTGTATGAAACTTTAGTCCAACTCTTGTTTCTAACACATGTATCTTACAATTTAGCTTAGTTTCCAAGCGATTTCTTACCTTCTCTACTTAAAGAAACATGTTTTGTTTTATCGATTTAAAGGTAGTCATACACACACATAACATGTGTGTACTACTACATACAAGACGTATACTCGTATTAGCTACATAAACACTAAACACTAGATATTACTCACGTACACAATCGGCACCTTAGCTGTCAGGAAACACATTGTTTTCCAAATCGTTGTTATTAATCTGCAGCTACGTGTTAAACCGTCTCTTCCTTTTGTTTCTGAACTTTAAATAATGGCCGTAAATTATACCAACGAAGGTTGTAGAAACATAGCATTTATTCATTGATTCCTCGCGCGAAGGATATCCGGAATATAACGAGCAAAATTCAGAAGTTAACATTTTTTCAATTTCTGTATATAATAAAAAATGAATTTGCGAGATCCTCTCGAATCTAGGACGCGTGAACAATTTAGGAAACTGTTAATGCAACGTTTAATACTTACGTAGCTATTTGTAAATACTTGCCCTAACCGAAGTTGAGTGAAATCAATTTCGAGTCACGATTTAATAGAAATCGTAATTATTAATTGATTTAGCTCAACCAACGAGCAATTGATGGGAAGTCGGAATTACTTAGCTACTTTGTGCCGATTGCAGTAACATAAAATATACTGTGTCTTATCAGATAATCAATTCTTTAACAATATGAATTGTACAAAACATTTGTTTCTGACTCGCTTCAGATTGCCTACAGTCCGTACAAATCTCGTAAGTAAACAATATCTCTGTGATATGTAATGTTACGTCGGTGTGCAAGTCTAATTGTCCCAATAAATATCATGTATTTAATCACAAATAAACCATTTCAAATGTCAAGCCATGGTTATCAGACACTAATTCAGATTTATTAATCAAATCTAGAGCGGAAAATTGTTTGCAATAAATTGACAAAATTTGGATATAAATGCTGTGTAATAAAAGCGATAGTCATTCAATAGACTAATTTTATTGCTAATGCGTTAAAATATTGTATAGATAATTTGTTAATTATTTAGCTGTGATATAAGACGTTTGTAAATGCCAATAAGTTCTTAAATGTAAGGAAAGAGTTTTATTGTGATTCGTTGTTCGTTTTTTGTTTTTGGTTACAAAATGGTGTGATGATACGTGACTCTATGTTGACTTAGTTTGACTCTAAGATAACATAGACGTTAATAATCTTTTTTTCCTAATTAATTAAAACTACCTCTATTGTAAGCTTTAAGTGTTATACCTCATTAGCTTGGCATTAAGAGCATATTTTTAAATGATTGCGTCTGAAGGAAGATTGTATTTTCGATTTTACGTATGTATACTTATGATCTGTAGTCTAAACAATTTGATGTATTTTGACTTGTAAGGTGTAGCGACACCTTTTGAGTTACTCTCCTCAAAAAGTCAAGTCAGTCACCTGAAAAAATCTAACGAGATTTGTCTTAATCATAACAGGGTACACGAATTTAAAAAAAAAACGTCTATGAGGAAATTTATTTTATGGCTATTTTATGTAGCACTTGTCCAACAGCTAACAAAAGTTAGCAGTGAGCGTGTATGTCATGTGCGTGGTATGTCACAAGTAGGGGCTGAAGGTGATCACGTCCGAGAGGGTCGCACTCCGTCAGGCGCACTTCCGTCCTAACCACACTTGGACATGCGCACACACACACAGACAACACACTAGTGGCTTTCTCAACTCTTCCTTACCAATTATGTCAGTTAGTTGTTACTTGTCGAAAACAATGCTTATTAACATTTTTATAAAACTATTGGTTATTTTGCGCAGCGGCAGAGGTTTGATATGTCTATTGAAATAAGAATATGACTATTATAATGTATATAAGGTTTTAATTCCAATGAAATCCAAGTATTTTTATTTATAGAACACATTTTTTTTAACGTGTAGCAACCTCATCGGGCCGTTACCCCACCGAGGTTTATGGTGTGCCACTCTGCGCCAGGCATAGGAGGGATCCGGGAACAGTTGTTATTACGACATCCAGATCAGAACACATATAACAAGTTTTTTCGTTGAGGTCTATAGAATTGGATATTACGCTGGAAAGAAAATTGTTTAGATTGGTTAAAAATCGACATTGTTTGCCTTAACAGAATACACCCCGCTACAATTGGTGATGTTCAGACAAATACATACGTTTAAATGTCTTATAACTAGCATATTTAAAAGACTTAACGATAAGGGAGAAAGGAGTGGGTGAATCTGATGCATAATCTTCGTTAAGCTATGTAAGATAATATCTTCACACGGGATGTAATTGATGTGTACATTAAAGTATTCATTATCAAGTAATAAGGCATGTAATGTTGTAATGGTCGGTAAGCGGCGACGAATCAGATCGAAAACTGTCGTCTGTAATTCGACAGATAGCATCTGTTCCGACAGATATCGCGTCCGCCTTTCCCCGCGGCACGTAATGCTTGTTTATGGAATAAATTGTCCTTGAAATTATTGGAAACTGTCTTGTCTTTAGTTGACGAGCTTTCGCTCTTGCGCTTCAGTGCAGATGAAACTTTTATAGTGAATGCAGTACCTACCTATTTAACAAAGTAAATTGTACGGCATTATACTTCAGGTTTAAGAATACAGTAGCCATAGGTTCACTAGATAGTTAGAAAAGAGTACTTTCTTCGTGACTATCAAATAGAAAAGATATTCAACTGAATCTAAAAATCAAAAAATTGTGGAAGTGAAGTGCGATAGCTAATTGTTTTTTTAGCTGCTAGTCGAATCCTAATTTAGTGGTGGTACAAAAAAAACATTAGCTGTAGAAATTTTAAGTTTGAAGGACCAGTGGTTGCATCAGTCATTCAGGGCAAGTAATTTTACACGTGTAAAATATTGTCCATAGGGTGCCGTCACTGTAAGAGCAATGTTCACATTTAAAACCCTTCACAGTCTTTTTTCTTTTTCATTATCAACAGCCTTTTACAGTCCACTGCTGGACATAGACCTCTTCTTAGCAAGGAGATTTTGGCCTGCTATACTACGCTGGCCAGACGGGTTGGAATAGGGTTTGTTTCAAGTTTTCCTTCTCTTTGTAATGATGTTGTCTTGTATACTTTGTTGCCTCAGTCACCTTTTACGACACCCACGGGATGAATAGGGGTGATAACACTATGTATTCTTAATCCGTCACCACACGGACTTTTTCTTTTTACAGTTTTTAATTGAAGTGCGTAACGTGTAACATTTCAAACGGTTGACTGATTTATGGCAGGCCATTTTTTTTTTTTAACGTGTGGCAACCCTCTCGAGCCGTCACCCCACCGGCATTTACGGCGGAGTGGTGTGTCGGAATCGGACCGACTAAAACCACACGGTGTGCCACTCTACGCCTGAGATAGGAGGGATTCGGGAACCGCTGCTATTACGACATCCAGATTTATGGCAGGCCAATGCCAGTCTTCCTTAAGAACGTATTCATTTTAAGAGAGGTCAAATAGACGTGGCAAATTGTAGTTCGGAAAATAGATATGGCACGTCGTGGATGAGGAAGTAGATCTTAGAAGCCAAGATCGTGTACCCATGAGTCCTTGTGATAGGAGATGCTATCAGGATAAGGACCTGTGGCCTTAAATCATTACATTAGTGTAACGTGTTTATTGTTGGTGTAAGAGCCACTTTTTTATCTCTACTTTATATATTATAAGTACTTGTCTACGGCGGACTGAGGATTATTTTTGTGTTTTATTCACATAACAAATCCTAGATTAGAAAAAAAAGGTGACGTATAAGTTCAAGAAATCGTGATAATATTCTTTTGTTGTTCTGTTAGTTGTGAAACTCGAATATCAGATGAGAAATTGCATTTCATTGCTATAATAGAGTGGAGTTTGTTATCTCCTTTTCGTTATTCTTCTTGATTAATTAGTAATAATATAAATAATAATAAATATTTCAGACATTTGACACAACGTCATCTAGTTCCAAAGTAAGTAGAGTTTGTGCTATGATAACTAGACTGACTGATAGAACATTTATATACTTTTTTTTGTAAATACATACATATGCTACATAGAAAACACCCAAACTTCGAAACAGGTATTTGCAGATCATACAAACATTTGGTCCGACCCGGGAAGCGAACCCTAGACTTCAAACACAGCAGTCGCATTCACTACCGCTACGCTATCGAGGCAGTTTATTTTAGCAAAAGGATTTTGGACGCTGCGATTACTTAAATGGGAATTGACACAGTAGTTATACTGCTAATCTGTTTAACTTCTGATATATTTACCTCCTCACATACCGTAAATAATATAAATTTTACTATAAATTTGGGGATATCCCTCATCTATCAAAACGAAACTGAAAGTGTACTATGAGACAGAGGGCGCTTGGTCAGTCGGCGCCCCACATCGATAGCTATGAACCCGCGCCATTTTGTTTCCAACGACGCCGGAAGTGCCCGTTGCGGAGGATTTATTGCGAGACCGCCTTCCGGTGGCCCACTTGTCTCTGCGCACCTGCCATGAAAACGTTTCATTAACGTTATTATGTGTTACTATTTTCATTTCATTACTTATTTGCGAACATGGGAACCTTTACTAGCCATTAAAAACTTATCATTTTCTGTTTGACAAGATCAACTACATTATTTTTCGAATTTGGGAGTCAACCGATTGCCTTCTCTTTTTCTCTGAACCGGGATTTGCGTTTACATTTTTCTTTCCCAATAAGTTTATTAACTATTTAAATAAATTTAGACAGCCATTAATATTGATATATATGATGAGGCTGTTAGTACAAAATATAATTCCATCGTAACAAATTATATCAGATAATTAGAACTCGGAGGTGAAAATGTTTACAGTTAGCGCAGTGATCAGGTTGTCGAAGTTGATAGTTTTTGTCAGTATTTGTTACCCCTCAATACAAAGTAAGGACTCTTTTACACAGAACATCATTTCATTAGCTTAGTAGTCACTGAGTAGAGAGTTTATTCACCACCCAACTTCTTAGATCATATGTAGTTCAGTTCTTCCTTCGGACTATAGTAAAATGCGGTATCTTCGATCATAATCTAAGAAGCTGGGCGGTGGATAAAATTCTTTAGTCAGTGGTTGCTAAACTAGTGAAATGATGCTGTATGGATAAAGCCAGTTTAGAGGAACTCTATTTTACTTTTTAATTCTAATGGTCGCTAAAGCTACACTGAACTACCAGTTCCAGTATTATTTACGAAACTGTGATGGAGCTAGACGTCATACTTAAGACAACGAGTTTTATAATACAGGGGACATCACTCTTTGGGAAAGGGCCCCATCGGTGCCGAATCTAGTCGGCTATCCTTGAAATGCACAAACTATTATATGCATAAAGCGTTTATATGCTATATCAAGCCATAGAGGTTTGCATAATGTTACAGTCACAGATAATGATTTATGTATATTTAATATGGTTTAGTTTAATATTGCTTAATTGTACTTTATATAATTAAGAATTGCTCAATTTAGTTTTTTGGATTTCGTTTTATTTTAATTTTGAATTGTTATATATATAATTTAATTTAATTACCGTTTACTTTGCTTTTTACAATTGTCGTTAAGATTTATATTAAATGAGATTCTAGGCAGAGAGGTACTAGCTTTTGCCTGCAGATCCACTCGCTCTAAAGCTGTATTTTTTGTACTTTGTTAGCCGTATCCTTTATGGATAATTACGTAGGTTGCCTTAAGTAGAGTTTGTTACTTTTATTTTGGAACTATAGATTCTAATACCTATGGTTCCGTTGAAAATACCTCATATATATTCACAGTTTCTGTGTGCGACAGATACGAATGAAATGTTGTTATCGAATGTTTATCGATATAACAAAATTATCCGAAGAAAACATTATAAATTTTCAGTGACAATTGTGTTGTTAATGATAATGAAAATTAAACTCACTGAAGGGTTGCAACATTCAGGGCGCTTGTGGCGCGTGGGCGAGGGCGAGGTGACCGATGCGCCCGCGCTGCCTACCATCGCCGCCATAGCGCTCTCGATCAAATCCCGCGGTGAGTGAGCACTGCCACTGAAGCACTACACCAATAAGTAGTCGTAGATTACGTGCACGTGTGTTCGTAGTGTTGATATCTTTAAATTAAGGAATGACGTCACAATTTCCTGTGAACAGAGTTAAGATTGTTTTGTTCACTGCTTACAAAATAGTGGCACAACGATTGATTCTATTCATTGGTCAACTTCCAGGAAAAAGGCGAAAAGTAGCATTTGTTGCACTAGAATTTTGTCACCTAAATGTATTTTATTTGTAATCGATTTCTTTTATACATCAATATGTCTCAATTGAGTAACTTTCTGTTGACGTTTCAAATGTTGTAAATAATAACGCTAATTAAACTTCATATACGATTGTGTGAACGATGTCTTGTTTTTAAACCGTGCAGCTTATCAAAGGCGCCGGGCTTGCGACCTGGTTACAGTGGGTTTGCATCCGATCCAATATAATAGCTGAAGCGGTGAACGAGTAATTACAAACATTAACAACATTTCCATAATTTAATGATTCTTAGATAAAATACCCTCATTTTTGCGCAGTCGAGGATTATAAGTATAATCGCTTAGACAAAGATGGAGAGGTCAAGTTCTAGGAGTTGCCGTAGGATATTCACCTTTAACAGTGCTGCATTATAATTGCGTGCCCAAGTAAAAATTAATGGAAGAAAATGTTTTCTGCGACCTGTTTTCAACTCATTATTTTAAGCCGTTGCTATTAAGTTAAACACGTTAAAACTTGATTTAAATTTTAAATGTAATTCCTATTACACACATACAGTTACGCAATGCTGTATATAAATATAGGTAAAGTAAGGATTAAGAATGTTACATTCTACTTAAAAAGTATCACCGATTTCAATACGACTAAATTGTATTCTTCGTTCAACAAATTATGACTTACAAAGGTGGAATGTTTTCATTATATTTAAATAAAATCAACCTTGACTAAAGTTAGTTTCATTAAAATAATTTGAATCGGTTCACAAATGACGAAAACATGTTGTAACATGTCGATAACAAAACGATCTCATTGGAAACCTCCTCTTTTTTGAAAGCGGTTAAAAAGAATATTTAACTAATAAGTTTCACACGCACGGAACTGGCATCAAATTACGCAATCACACCCGGTTTTGCTAAAGATCACTTTACCCTTATGTTATTTGGAAACGAAATGTATAATTTTATTAATAAATTAAAATGTTCTCGTCTTCGCTCGGCTCACTTTCGACTTACTTTCACTGGATGGTTATTATTTATGATGAAACGAACGCCTCCAACGGCTCCATAAGTATCATATTGTTACAAATTACAATAAGTATAGTTCGAGGTGCGCAGGCGCAAAGTGGCTTGCGGTTTATGGTAATGTCATGTTTGTGGTCGCACTCGCGATGAGTTAAGAAAATCTATTGGAGATTACGCTTTAGGGAAAGTGAAGACGAACAATTTGTGGCTATAATTTCTAGAAGTTTCTGGTAATTTTATTTTCAAGGTTAAACAGTCCTGACCTCTGTAATTCTAACTTTCTATATAGCTCAACACTATTAAAGTGATATAAGTTCTAGTAAATTATATGAAATTGGACTGAGGTGAGGATCTCCATTGTTGAAAATGGTGTGAGGTCACGGTTCGGTGTGTAATGTGACGTAAGTGAGCCAGCAAAGTAAGTATTTCAAAATGTTATGTAGACGCGTCATTTTAGTTAACTGCTTGGAATTAGCGAATATTATTCATACCAATATAATTTCAAAGCGTGAATAGGCCTAATGTTATAGACATGAAATATGACAAGGGTTTTGGGAGAAACCTTTCACAACAACTCTTTCTTTTGCCAATCTTCTTGGTAAATTATAAATAAATTGCTAGAAGTTAGTAGAGGAAGGTTATTGAAAAAAGAAAGTAGAGTAAAGGATAGAGTTACTTTCAAATGATGACCGAGACACCAATAGCTCGAAGAAGCCAGAGCCAAAGATCCACCTGTGACTAAGAAGTCATTGGGACAGAAACAGAACTGGTCTAATCTTGTTATGCCTGGTTGAAAGGCTATATCATAACTTAAGTCTTTGTTAGGTAGTTACGCACATATTGTTGACACTCGATATGAGAACGAGCTGTTACGAGTGGAGTTCCAGTAAAATAATGTCAAAGTTACAAATGTATCGGAGGTTTGAAAGGATCTTACAGTAAAGTTGTACAATATTTAGAATAACGAAATCAACTTCCCCTTCGATATAAAACTTGTATTTCAGGAAACCGATATAAATGTATAAATGAAAAGGATGAATAATAATTGCAGGAAATAAGCAAAAACTTGAAACGTTTTAAATATTGCGAAGTATTTAAATTTGAAATGACTAGCATTCATTGTAATGATAACTTTTCAATGTTCTGGATTTTTATTGGTCGCATGTGGAGTTTCGTTCTCGACTGAGCCTAATTTATTGACTTATCACAATCTTTATTACCATATTAAGTTGTTAAAAGAGTAATCTTCGTAGATTATACGGCCCCTTCTCTTAAATAGAGAAATCTAGACTCGTCAAAGAACTACTTTGTTAAGTTGATGGACATGTTACTAAAGAGTGGGTATTATGGACAGCTTGTGGAGCACCAACTGACACCTAGTCTTTTAAAATAATAGGTCCTATTGACAAGATGTTAGAACAACATCATCCACACCCTTAAACAGTCCACTGTTGGACAGAGGCCTCTTCTTTAAAAAGAAGTTTTGGTTTACTATGCCCTGCTGACCAGTTTTCCTTCTCTTTGCAATGATGTTATCCAGAGTAGTTAGTATCCTTAGTCGCCTCTTACGATGAACAGGAATGGTGTCACTCTGTATGCTTATTCGTCACCACACGGATGTTAAAACACACGCCACTATTACCTACTGATTTTCATTATATTCATATAAACCTTACTAGGTAAAACAATCAGTCATGAAGACATCTATGTTCTGTAAAGGACCGTATAACGTAAAAGGTTTTATATATAATAGAAAAACACTATTTCTCTCACCTCAAATATATTATTTTCCTTAGCAATAAACTTATAAGCCCATTTGATATACCCACAAAATATGAACTTCAGAAAATTTTAGTGCCATAGCTTCTTTTTTCTTTTTCTGTGCGGCAATCCCCACGGATACCACCGAAAGGTGATTATGTCGGATGTGCCGTACCTGACTTTTCTGGACTGTATTTTCTTGCCGTAATTTTACAATCGCTCGAAGACTTTCTTTCTGAATTTGACATAATTTTAAAACAAAGAGTCAAAGATTATTATAATAACATTAAATATGACTTTGTTGTCAATTATCAGATTATACAAATTTACGAAAACACCGGTGGATTTAAATCAGGTGGTTATTTCCTGATTCTAACTTTTTAATTCATGTGCAAACGTTTACATTCTTTGTTATTTTCTTTTGTTCAAGGATAAAGCTGTTTTTGTGAAATGTTTTCAATTTATGAACGCTTTGTGTGTGTCATAATCTGTGAAATAAGAAATAATGAATAACTTTAGAATGTCTCAGTTGTCACGATTTCAAAGGAAATATCAAAAGAGATGAGGAAAAATTCATATTTGTCTAAATGTATAGGTATCTATTGCTTTAAGGTTCTTCTGTACCTTTACTATAATACTTTAACACGTGTGATAAATGTCTTTTTTAAACAATAACTACATATGTGGGAACTAATTATGTTATTCTAGTGTCGGTTAACTTGAGTGCACGGTTGGCCTCGCCGCTCTCTACTGCGCTGAGTGTTGTGGGCTCAAATCCCACATGGGACAACACTGTGTGATCCACAAATTGTTGTTGTGAATCTGGGTGTTGTTCATGTCGTTTTGTTCGATATTCCTAGTCCCAGTGCGAGCGTTGTCTTTTTTTTTATAAAAAAAATGTACGTAGCTAGTTTTCGTAGCTTAGTTACCAAATAAATACGAGTAGTACTAACTTCTAACGTGAGCACCTACAATATTTTAAGCCATATAAGAGCTATAGCTTACACAGAAGAACAGAAGAACTTATGTTGTTTGTTTGCACTTTTGCTTTGTTTGGTAACGCACTTATTACCACCTAAAATGTTTACACGAAACATGTAGTGATTATAATGTACTCATCCAACCATTTCTAATAACCAATCATAATATAGATAATTTTCCGTTTAATGGTAATGTCTGCGCATTACGTAACACTTGGTACATTCGAATACTAGTGCAGATTTATTAAAAAAAGTCTAGATTAGACACTATTTCGTTTTAAATCAGATGTAACTATGTACAGACTTGTGACCTTATCGTATCGTTTGGTAAGGTTTGGATTTAGATCACATCTAAGCAAATATTATTATCCTATAGAACATTTAAAATATATTTTAAAAATATATTCAGTGCCCTCAAAGCTCAATCGATTAAAAAAAATTGATATGAATATAGTATTTTTGTAAAATTTAAAATATTAATTATAGTCGAATGAAAGGCATGCTAATTATTCAAATAAATTAAATAAAACAACAGTCCAAACTTTAAGAGAACAGAATATGAAAAGACCTATTCGCTTTTAATTTGTTTGCAAGCCGTTTCTTATAATAAAAATATGAGTAGTCCTTTTTGAGTCATAGTCCAAGACGAGCATAGCCTCAGTGAGCTCCAGTGCGGTATATGATGAGTCAGACTTACAGGCAGCGGCGCATAGACATGGCACTTGTCACGGTCCGCCGCGCGGCACCTCTATGAATTCTACTTTTTATTTTGGCCATTTTTTTTTGCTTAATGAACTTGTACGATAGACACGCACATCGAAGGGCACAACGCAATCGACTACAGGTGGTTTTCAGGTTTTACTGGACTAATTGGCGTGATTCATCGTTTTCGGCCACATTAACTCAATGTATTATAACGCAAATGCTTCTGGCTGATTTCATTTATGGCAGTCTGACGCTTGCCCTCTTTGAGGATGTAATTTTTTTCAAATGATATAAAGAAGGGTAAAATACTGATAGAGGGAGTTGCTCTTCCTCTAAACATATTTCAAATTTCGGATGGAGAGACGGGAATGAGACCATAGTGGTTCGAAGAATCATCGAGTCGTATACCCATCTCGTGATTCAACAGACGTACGCAGAACAACAATAACACTTCCAGAACCTTCTTGCATATTATTAGAGATACAACACACGAACGCGTTCTTCATTTGAATAATTCCATATTCATTTGTAATCACATAAAAGAGGGTAAACGTCTCATTACATGTAGGAAATGACCTGCCCCCTTCCATCGCAACCCCCGCTGTCCTGGATAGATAAGTGGACTAATGGCGCGACCTGATTAAACGCATTAGACTTATTGATGTACCCTCAATGACTTGAAACACCCACGTAGAGGTATGATTGAGGACGAAACTTTATCAAACTATGTATGTATTAATAGATTATAATAATGAATTGACACATTAATATTGTGTAACATATGTAGGCATTCGACCACATGAGTCTCCTGATCCTAAGAAGTAGTAAGAGTTGGTTGCTGCCCTTCGAGTGTTTGAGTTCCTTAGGCACTTGGTGAAAAGTTACGAAAGAGAAACGTTTAGCAACAGTTTTCCCTTAGGACATAGTATCATTCTAATCGTACCGGTCTATAGGTATAGAAGTGTAGCTATCTCAAGTAACTTTTTTATATTGCTATGTGTGGTGTTAACTAAAATACAAAAATATTATTATAATTTACACAGTGTGTTTTTATTTGTGCAGCACACTCTGATGGTGGCGAACGTAGATTTGGAGGTAAAACACTAGTTTTAAGTAAACTAACTAATATTATAATTATGTGTGAGTTTGTTTGAAACACACGTTTCCATACACCTTGTTAGAATACACAGGAAAGGTACGATACTTTTAAGCCCGGCAAAGTTCACGCAAGGAAATTGCGTGAAAAGTTACTTGCATATGTATACAGGTTTTTCAACGTATTGTTTGTGTTACAGCGATCCAGGACAGTCGATGTTATTTGATGAATGGGGGCGCGGTCGAGAGCTTCTTCATCAGCGAGGACACCCCTGTTGGAAGTATCATCGGTGAGTGACCTTCACTACTTTACAACTTTTTCAACAAATTTTACTCACATTGTCTGTCATTCATGATTGAAAATAGGTATGCAAACAAATACATAATGGTATAAGCAACTTCCGAACTTGACCACCACTGTATGCGATTCCTAAACGGCATTTTGTGTTACCTAATGGTAGCCTTTTTTTTTTCTTTTTTACGCGGGTAATGCTTTGCACCATACCCTCCAGAGGGACGACGGGCGTGTGACCTCGGCAGTTGGGAGGAGCTCCAGGATCGTCGCCACCTCATAGGAGATTGTGCGGTAGCCCCGTGCGATCCATATGGCTACCAGCCGCTGCAGGCTCCTGAGTAGGGCCCAGCAGCGGGAGGCACCCGCCAGAACATTAAACCAGGCGGGTGCCCCATAGAGGACCATGAATCTAACAACCTCCATGTAGAGACGGTGAACTTCTTCCCGTGGGACCTAATGGTAACCTAGAAAAGTCGCAAGGGCATCAAATATTTGCTGCAAATATCATTCGAAAGAGTAATAAAATACTTGTTAAGAGAAAGTATTACATGTATGCGATTGTTCAGCTAATGTTTCGGCAACTCTACTGTAATGAACCGACCGCTAATAGACATGAGCATTTATGTGGAGGAGAGGTGTTAATAGTTAGTAATAATAGTCAAAGTTACGAGAACCAGGTGCTAGTAATATTTAAAGTTATGTGTATAAAGAACAGAATATTTTCATTCCATTACCATTTTGGTAAATTATAGGTACACTAAGCGTCAATGGTGACCCCAGCGAAGAGCAGGGTGATATCACCCTGCGACTGCAGGAAAAAGGTGCGGCGATAGGTATATCACCCGGCACCAAGAACCTGACGCTGCTGCGAACTCTCGACCGCGAAGAGAAGAAGGGACCTTCCAACGTGTATGTGAACGTAAGATGTGACAGAAGACGGACTACCGATCCGGTGAGTCTATAGCCTATAACAGTCCGCTGCTGGACTTACGTTTCTCCTTAGAAAGGAGATTTTGTCCTACTACACCACGCTAGTTAGTATAGGGGGCGGATCAGTATAGGGTTTGCTTCAAGTTTTCCTTCGTTGTAGTGATGTTGTCCTGCGAAGTTTGCTCATTTAGCCGTCTCTTAAAGTTTGCATTCTTAAAACTTGCTACCGACTCCACTGCTTTTTTATTTCAACACTGAATATAACCCTACACATGTGAATTGAGCTTTTATTAGCTATGGTACTAGAAACAGATGTAGAGATTATTATACAGCCTAAACTTACTACACCGGACAAAACCGGTGTTCTTTTGGGCCAGGGTTAAATTAAAAATTGGTACAGATGGTCAGATTCTTATGAACTAATGTCGTTCCGAATTAAAGACATGAATTGAATAATAAAATTAATGAATGTTTTTCAGATATATAGATATAATTTTTTTAATTTTTTTTTCTATGGTAAGAGCCTACCAAAGTGACTTTACTTCGTCTGATGGATAGCATGAATAGAATCCAAGAGTTGTTGTCACCATACTCATTGTAAATGCAGACAATGCACTACACTATGGCAGCCTTGTGAGATGCTTTTTCACACCCCGCTTAGGGACGTAAAAGGCATGACAGTGATCGTGACAGTGTAAGACTTACACAGTTAACACGGTAACTGTCACCCCTGCATCAATGGGCCTCCGGTCTCACACTCACCAACGAAACACGACAACACGGATGCTGGCGCTTTAGGTTGATCTTCTACGGGAGGGTAGTACTGTCCCAGTCGAGCCGGCCTATTTGTGCTGAAATCAGCGTGGCTCTACTACCTAATAAACACATAACACGTGCATATTTTCTTTTCATTCTCAAATATTTTTAAAAAACTTAATACATTTCTAATACACTCTATTGTGGTAGATATTAAACTACAGAGGCTGTGTATTGAAGACAATTATTATTGTAATACAATTAAGCCTTATAGTAATATAGCATCTAACGTAGTCAAGTCTAGTACGTTTCAACTAGGGTGCCGTATTTTAATGTATTATTTGTATGCCAATTTTGTGATAGTGTAACTATTACACTTATAATTGAACTACAAAATGGTTATTTTCAGAGTTTTATAATACCAGTATCCATACGTGTGTGGGATGTCAACGACAACGCCCCGGTTTGGCAAGGGGCGCCGTACAAGGTGCGGCTGTCTGAGCTGACGGCAGTAGGCACCCGAGTGGCGGTAGGCGCCAGGGCTACTGATGCAGACCAGCCGGGACCACATGCTACCATTCACTATTCGATATTACCAGGACCACATAGCGTGAGTTTTCTTTAACAGCGTTTTTGTAAGTGATTAATCTGGGCACTCTTTATGTCTCTTTATACTTTCAAACTTTCAAATTCTCTATTCTGTGACTGTACTGTACTTTTTCTGTATTAACAAACAAATAATCAAAAATCGTTTTTCAGCTTTCGATGATCGTTAAATTCCTACGGTGTAAAAATAAAATAAAATCTACATTACTACGAATGCGAACATGAAAATTAAACAAAACCGACTTCTAAATATGAACCATTTAATTCGGCAGGATTACCTGGGTTTCCCGAATGAACTGGACAGCGTATTGATTGTAAAGAAACCTCTCGACTACGAGACACTAAAGAATTTCACTCTCACGTTACGTGCTCAAGACGCAGGAACTCCTCCCTTGCACAACGATACTGAACTGCGTGTACAAGTGCTGGACGCTGATGATCAGAATCCCAAGTTCAGTCATGAGCATTATACCGCAGTATTACCCGAAGATGTTAAAGAGGTATAGATACAAACAACATTATAACTAAATTAGGTGATCTGAGTAAAGTCATCGTTTTGTTTTATGGTATAAGTGATAAACAGACGGGTTGTCTGATGGTTAAAGGTTATCTTGCGTGGTGTGTAAGCTGAGGATTTGACAATAAGTTAGCTACCGTACATACCGTCCAGGTTCGATTCTATCACACATTTTAGTGTCTAAGCCCGTGAGGGATTCTACAGATCAAAAAGAGTTGTTCTTTGTAGTTGAAATAAGGATACTGAAGCAAAGAGGAACGATATATATTTTAATAAAGAATATGTTTATTTTGAGAGTCAACCGCCTAAATGGGTGTCCCCTATTTTCTAGGGTGCAGTATTATCGACGGCTCCAGGTCCAATTTCAGCTGTGGACCAGGATGTGGGTATAAATGCTCCGCTGCATTACTCTGCGACAGGAGACAATGGACGTCTGATTACCGTGGACAAAGACACGGGACAAATAGGTGCTACGAAGCAACTCATAGATGAACTGAACCAGCCAGTCACTGTAGTTATAAAGGTGAGGTTAATCCATCGACATAGAACTATCAATAGGTTTAGAAAAATGTATGCTAGTAAATTCTGTGATTAGTTGAATTAGATTCTCAAATTTGGTCTAGCCGTTTGAGTGTCATATTAGAATTAGTGTGATCTGATTTTTTTTTGTTCTTCCTATTTAGTCCATACAAATTTGAAAAACAAACCACCTCTAAGTATAAAACCTTAAGAAATACAGTTTGTTAGGATTCATCATGATATAAGAGCATTAATATCCGTGCTACTCTGGAACTTTAATTATATCATCATAGTTCCAGACAGAACATAAAACAAATAAAGTACTCGATACGAACAATTAAATTTGAAGCAATCACAAACTCCTTCACGAACTGCTGTATGATCATTTTCTACCCAGTTAATTTATTTGAGACAAAATTTGTGATTTTGATTCTCTTTGTGACTGTTTTGTTTTCAGGCCACACAAGTAGACAATTCAGACCGCTATGCTCTTGCAACCTTGTCCATCCGACGCGCTGGGCCCATCGTAAAGATCGGGTCATCGTCACCAGCACCGGCAGGGGCAAGTCCGGTGCGCTTCCAACGCAAGCAGTTTAGTGCCAGCGTCAGTGAGGCTGCCGCGCCGGGGCACGTGGTGCTCACCTTGAGTACGGTTCCACCTGCTAATTCTCTGCAGGTCAGTGCTGCTGACACTCGTCTAATTCCACATACTATTCTTATTACGCACTATTCTGGCAAAATCTAAATCAGTTTGGTAACAATGTTATCTGTCGTATTGCAGAATAATCTCCAGTTTTACGTATCAGATCGTTCGTTCCTAGAAAAATTCGCCATCAACAGCGCCGGTGAAGTGGTTTTGAGGCGCGCGCTCGACTACGAGGACAAGGAAGGATATTACTATCAGGTCATGTTAACTGATGGAACATCGGTAAGCCGAGACTTACTCGTAACTATCGTCTTAACCGCGTTAACTTTAGATTTTGAATTTACCATGTTTTCATTGCAGAACGACACGGCGTCAGTTAATATTTCGGTGATAAACGTCAACGAGTGGGAACCGCGCTTCAAATACCCGCAGTACGAATTCAGGGTCGAAGAAGACACAAGCGACGATACGGATTTGTTACCGGTCGGTAAACTCGACGTTTTCGACGGAGATAAGTTAGATAGCGTCAGTCTTACCTTGAGAGGGTCCGGTTCGGAGTGAGTACTCACAGTATATAATTAAAATTTTAAGAAACATTTATAAATATGTGTGAGATATTTAATTAGCTAACCTAAAGACTAGATGTCGTGAACGTTGGATAAAATAAGTGACGGATCTATTGTGCAGGATGCTGTACGTGAACTCTTCGGGCGACATGTTCCTACGCTCGGGCGCGCTGCGCTCGCTGAACTCGTCGGTGCTGCACGTCGTGGCCACCGCCGTGGACTCGGGCGCCCCGCCGCGCCAGGTGTGTGCTATTCACTATATTAGGTGGTCTACAATACTTCGGACAATTTTTTGGACGATTACCTCCGTTAGAGTGACAGCACGGTTCCACAGAAAAACAAGTTCTGAGCAACGTTTTCCTCGTTTTTCCCTGAGACGGTGAGGTTACCGGACGAAACAGGTGCTAACAAGCTCGTGCCTCTCGAATCGCAGATGTCCTTTGCGGCGGTACTTATTTGGTATCAGGTAGTCTTAAATCATAAAAACGATATGTTACATAATGGCACAACATTAGGTGATAGAGCAAATCGTATAGAACAGCAGTAACAAATCTATCCATTTCAGACGTCCGTCCCGGTGACGGTGCACGTGAGCGAGCGGCTGCTGGCGGCGGGCGCGGGCGGCGCGGGTGGGCGGGTGGAGGGGGGCGCGGGGGTGGTGGCGCTGTTCGCGGCGGCGCTGGCGGCGCTCGCCGTGCTCGTGTGCGCGCTTCTGTTCTACATCTATACAGTGTGAGTATGTCGACCGTCGACGTTGGAACCTCAACTATACCTAGTTTAGAACTTCATAAAAACGCTGTTACGATTAACTGTGCTGTAACGTAGGTATTTGACTTTGTAATCTGGGTTGTTTATGCATTTCAGGCTTTGAACGTTTTCACCTGTAATGCGATGTTAATTTACCTATGCTAATTTATCAGTTAACAGTTAGCGGTTAACGTTCTGTTAACTTTATTTTTAAATAACGCCTGACCCATTTTACGAGAAAGGAGAACGGTAGGTCCTGTGAGGTTATATATGTGATGGATGGCTATGAAATTTATGCCGGTTTATAAAGGAATGATTATCTTAACTATTTTCATGTTATTATCATAAATATTTTTAGAACTTTGATAAAAAATTAAATTTCTCTCAATAACTTGTTACAACTGCAATAACAAAACGTATTCCAACGTTTTCTAAACTTCCCATGCTTAAAACTTGCTTGTGTGTCAGACATACGAAAATATTTTTAAATTATGTAAAAAAATATTAAATATTTAACGATAAAGAAGGAAAGAAGATCGTAAATAAATAATTTTCGTTTCAAAAATATGGTACTACGCCATCTTGTTAACAGTAATGACGATTCATTTGTATGAGCCATAATAGCCAGCTGTCATGGCTGTCAACTTGTACAACCTATGTACAACATTGTAAATTACAAACTTACTTAACTTTTTGTTTTAAAAATTTGAGAATTTAAAATGTTATTGCCGATTATATTACTAGCTAAACAAATGTTAAAACCAATCCTTACCATGAGATCGCAAGGCGGTGTAAAAGTGTCATAGTTATCTGCCATTGACCTTTATTCTACATCGAGTCCTAATTCACGTTATATGTTTAAAATGTAACTTTAGTAACTCTTTCACTGTTAAACTAGTTTTGATGAAACCTTATCTATTTTTGTATTAATAATTTTATGTCATCTGGGAAAAAAAAGTGGGACCTAATAATGATTCCCTGTGGAACTACCGTATAATTCTGTTTATAAGAACTTTTTCTATATTAAGAGCTTGCCAAAGTAACTCTACTCTCTCTACTCTGCCTGATGGAAAGCATGAATAGAATCCAAGATTTGTGGTCAACATACTCATTGCGAATGCATACAATGCAGTGTGGTAACCCACACTATGGCGGCTTAGTGAGTTGCTTTTTCACGCTTCGTTTGGGGACGTAAAAGGCATGACAGGGCAGTGTAAGGCTCACATAATTATCACGATAACCGTCACCCCTGCATCAATGGGCCTGCGGTCTCGCACTCACCAACGAAACGACAGCACGGCTGCTGGCGTTTTAGGTTTGTCTTCTGAGGGAGGGTAGTACTGTCCCGGTCGAGCCGGCCCGTTCGTGCTAAAATCAGCGTGGCTCTACTACCTAAAAAATTTTAAAGCTGTAAAATTTTAAGCCATAGTTTTTTGAATATTTTTCTTTTTACAATTATTCCTGAACAGTTTCATGTTTTTATATTAGTATTCTAACAGTTACATACTCAAAGTCTTTAGAGAAATTACCTCCTCGTAAAGAAAGGGTTTATTGTAAAAATAGTGTGAATTGAAGAGTTACAGTGAATTCGTTGTAGGTAGTCTCTGATTATTGATCTTAATTAGGTAACAGCTTTGGATAATCAGATTTTTTTAATATCGTAATTAAGTTAAATTAGTTCTTAGTTATTATAACACAACAGCTTTTAATTACAACTGAATTATTAATGTTAATAAATCACAATACTTTCTCGAAGGAAAAATCAATCTCGTCAGGTAGGCTACAGAAAAATTATTTGTTTTCGTATTATTTCAATATATTATTATATTACATTACAACATCAAGATTACGTTTTTTAACTAATTCGGTTTAGATGTTTGTATAAAAATACATGCATCTTAACCAATTTACTTATTTAAAAAAGTGGATCATGGGTGTTTTATATTTTGTAGCCGTCGTAGATCCAAGCAAACTTCCGGATACGTTGCACACGAGAAGCCGACACAGGCGCCTGTCGCCGCCGCTGCCGCGGCTCCTACTGCTATCGCTCCTACCGCACCTTCTGCGGGTGAACCCTCGGGGGTAACGGGGGTCGCTGGGGTCGGGGTGAATGGGGGGGCGCCCGCCCTGCGCGCTTCGGGTAGCGCGGGGTCGCTACTGAGCGTGAGCGCGGGTGCCAGCACCATCCTCGCCAACTCCACCTCTAGCCTAGATCTACACCAGGACACGCAGCACCACGGTACGCCTTCGCACCTAATCTTCTTCTATAACTCTATATTTTCCCTTCTCTTCTTTCATACGAACACAGTCCACCAATAAAGTATAACATCTCTGTGTTTATTACTTTCTATGTCAAAAAAATATTTTAAAGGCAAATAATTATTTACTTTGTTCTATTCTAATTATTTTCATATTCTCCATCAGCGCTTGTTCCCGGTCGGCAATCTCAACGTTTTCCCCGAAGTAAAGTGGCTCCCCTCGCCCCTTCCCTCGCCTCCAACAGCACCGCTCTTCCCCCAGCGGGCGGAGTATCATTGATGTCGGATCATCTCTGCGGGAGAGAGGCGGGCAGGTCCGGTGTGGCGTGGCCCAGTGCCACAATCCCCGCCAGAGTAAAAAAGCTCAGCTGGGATGATGCATCTCCCGATGGGCAAAACAAGGTACATGGAATTATAACTTTTGAGTTATTCATAACGAGTATATAGTAGAATCTTTAAAGTTCTGGACTCATATTTACATTACTTTAGGTCTTAATATGATTTCCCTATTTAAACGTCGATAATACAAGTTACACTTAATTTAAATCTGGAAAGTGGATAAGAAGATTATGATTATCGTAACGTTAACGATTTATAAATCATCACTGTTATTACTTGTGAACTATTTTTATGTTTTATATATGATTACTTACTTAGTACTTACATCACTTAGTATGAACAGTAGAAATGATTTGAAACGTAGCTTCCAATCTGTTAACTCCTCTATAAACATGTACACAAGGTTTAATTTTCACTTCTGCGTACTAACTCTTCACCTCGGATTGAAAGCGACCAAATATTCCGTTAAAGCTATAACAGAAGTACCGTTGCAGGGCAGTGGGGGGGAGGTGACCGACGCGACCAATCCCTCAGTCGCCGACCACATGAATCTCACCGTCTACTTCTGACCGACCGCGACAACGAATGTGCTGCACTACAACATGCACAGGAACAGACGTATAGAAAAACATCGCAAGTAGACCACAAAGAAAAGTTTCAAGAAGGGACCGCAGGAATAGAACGATCTCCAGAAGATTTCAAGTCCAAAATTTCAGGTCAAGACAAGCAAGATTTTGCAAGGCCTATAAATTGTGATGAGCAGAATTATATTAATATTTCAGGACATTTGAACTCACCTGAAACTTTTCCTAAAACTGTTGCATTAGCTCAAAACACAGAGAAGTTCAGACGGGCTCTTAATATTCCAAATACTTATTCGATAAGGTCTTCAGGACAGAGAAAGAGAGCTTCGTTTAAATCGGTATCACCTGTAAACACTCATGAGACAAACGCTTTACCAGCCTCAACCTCAGATTCTGCACTAAATACTATTGGCATTCCCGCCTACAACAACCACTTATTATTCGACGGAAATGTGTCTGCAAGTTCTTCACCTTCTAATTGTCCTACGATGGTTGTAGACCATAAACAGGATCATCCGAAGTTTAAAGACGTCGCTCAATATATACATAGCACTATACCATCTTCTAAATCTAACAAATCATCAACGAAGCATTTAAAACCTCCTAAAAATAAACTCAACCAATCCATGAGAATCAACCGAGCTTCTTCGAACTACGCGATACCAATTCCCAACCAGAATGCTCTAGGGATGAGTCCAACGGGTGCAGTTGCTTCTTCAGCCCCCATAATGTACGAAAGCCCGGATTTCTCAGACTCCTTGCCAGGGTCTCCCCTTTCATACGCTACGGTTGATCCCCGAAAATTGCGCACAAAACACATCAAACCTGTAACCTTCGGGTTGGGTAGTCCTCGATATCAACCATTATAAGTACGTTTAATATCATTGTTTGTTTTGTTTTTTAATTAACCAGTCATAAAAATAAAATATATTGCTTTTGATTAAGGAATTGGGTTAAAAGGTGATTTTTTATGCTAATTGTTTTGTGTAATCATAGCAAAACCGTAAGCTGATATTTATGACATCACCAAAGAAGTGATGTGTTCAAACGGTTTTAAAATATTTTTATTGGTTTGGGTTTTAGTTAATTTTTGTGCTTTTAATGACATGATGATTTTTTGCCATTTAATAGTTTTATACAACGAATCTCGTCTTCCCTTTTTATAAACTTTTTATATTAATTTTGCACATGCCGTGACAAATAAATCAGGTTGTTGAAAAATACGTTTGGTCAAAATCTGAGGGGCTGCGGTAAAGCTTTTGCTATTCACCAAAAAGTATACGTAACATATGTAGTTTAATTATATTGTACAGCTTACATATAATGTATAATTGTAAACTTTGTAAATTGTAGGTGTTGAAGTAATATCGATAGATTTAATCTTAATTAAGTATAAATCTATGAAGGTGACACGACTTAGTGTTAAATGTCAATAGTACCTACTACTTACAGTAAGACTAATTAAATTTGAAATTTATCTTGAAAAACTAACCTAAAAAAATATTTAAAATAGATAATTGTAAATAAATAACAAAAAAAATATTAAAGAAGCAAAAAATAATATGAACAAGTGTACAATAAAATAATTTTTCTTATTGACAACACTGATGTCGATGTGTCACACACAATTATACATTTTTATATAAATATTTATTAGGCATATATTTGTACGAACTGTTAATATAATGTTTTGTTTAACTCATTGTTTTTCATTTTCCCGCAAAATCTAAGATTACGTATGTTCGTTTCGGAATGAATAAGGAATACATAGCATTTATAACCACCCCTATTTATTCTGTGGGTGTTGCATAAACCGATCAAAGGGTCAAACTACGCAGCCCTGAAATGAGAAGGATAAGTCGAAATAAACCATATATTATAATAATCCGTCTGGCCAGGGTGGTAGAGTAGGCCATTTGGCATAGGCACTGGATTGTTAAACGTGTAAATAAATGAAGAAATTCTTTTCGTAAAGTAATTTACCTAGTTTTCTCTTAGTTTAGATTTCAAAAACGGGCAAGATCCGTCTAGACTTGATAAATATGTGGCATCAATTATAGAAAAGCACCTTAATCTATCACATTCGCAGAATCCTAATTTGCACGTACATATTATTACAGATGCCTTTGCCTCTCTGATAGGGTTTCATTGTCTTAGTTTATAGAAGAGAACACATATTTGTTTTATAATAATAGAAGGTGTTAGCAGCAAAAATGAATTTAGTATTGGTATACATATGTGTATCCATGGACGCCACCAGGAGTACTTTCAGACGGGTGCATCCTATCAACCAATCTAAAATATAAAAAATATATTAGGTCTTACTCCATGAAATTGCTTTTTAATTTAATTTTACTTTAATTTTTCTATGTATTTCTTTCCAGCTAGAAGGGTGCACCCCCTTGCACACCCTCCCGGCGCCCATGTGTGCATCCGTAATTCTGGCAAAGTTATAAAATGAAATCGCGAAAACAATGTTTTTTGATATATTGAATGAAATGCTTGTACTATGCCGCAATGTTTATTTTAATGAGCCCTAAGCTGCGCGAGATCCGTGTCCACTTGCCCATTTATTTTAATGTTGTCACGGCTCTTTAATTAAACAGAGTCACTTTCATGTCTGAAATGATTACGTATTGGTAAGTCACTTAAGTATTTATTTACCTAAGTCAAACTAAAAGAATAAAGTAAAAGAAGAAATAGGTAATAAATGAACGGTTTAAGCTAAGAGACTGCAGAGTTTAAGTCTACCATAGACAATAGGCGAGATGACACCTTAGTCAAATTAGTTAGGTACTTTTTATCATCTGTCAAAACGACAATTTTGCATGAAATATGTACTAAATACCAAATTGTGACGTCACTGTTTTAGACTACTCAATTGAACAATATATTTCGCAGTATATTTGATTGAAATTCGTAATAATAATAAAAAGCTATGTTAATTGTATTTGCCGAGATGTTTCACGATATTAGCTTTAATGAAGTGGACATTGGTATTTATTTACGATACAGTCATCTATCAAATTAGATACAACCAATCAAACATCTATAGTGGGAAATACTATCTAAGATACTTATCTTATGGTTAGCGACCTTGACTGTGAAGCCAAAGAGTGTGGGTTCCTGTGATAAGCACGATCATTTCTTTTAAAAAAACACAGGTCAAACAGGTTAAAGCATATCACATTAAAAGATATTACAAATCTCACTATACCACTTTCGTTTTACGGAGAAATCACTGACAAAGTACAGGA
The DNA here is from genome assembly GCA_949316085.1 of Hypercompe scribonia. Taxonomy (NCBI): domain Eukaryota; kingdom Metazoa; phylum Arthropoda; class Insecta; order Lepidoptera; family Erebidae; genus Hypercompe; species Hypercompe scribonia. Next base: position 9,046,671 of record OX438969.1, on the reverse strand, counting down.
TATGCTGGTGCGTATATATTTTGATATGAGGTCGATGCGACCTTGCAACGAAAGTGTGTCTTACATAACGCGAGAGCACGCAATGCGGGTTATTAAGATGCACAGGAGCAAGGCGCTGTGATGCAACGTGTTATGTTATACTTGTATGCTAATAACGGTACATCAATAGCACAATATTGTAGACGTGTGTTATGTGCTAATGGGTAAATAGTAGTAGAGCAAAAAGAGGGATTCGTGGCTCTGTTTCTTTTTTCTTTTTTTCTATATTAAGAGCCTACCAAAGTGACTCTACTCTGCATGATGGAAAGCATGAATAAAATCCAAGAGTTGTGGTCACCATACTCATTGCAAATGCAGACAATGCAGTATGGTGACCGACACTATGGTGGCCTTGTGAGATTCTTTTTCACACCCCGCTTGGGGACGTAAAAAACATGACAGTAATCGTGGCAGTGTAAGGCTTACACAGTTACCACGATAACTGTCACCCCTGCATCAATGGGCCTCCAGTCTCTTCTTCTTAACATTATAACGCCTCCGTTACGGTAAGCCGTTGGACTTAACGTCATATTGTTTATATTAAGGTATGAATAACAGTCTTTCTAAGGAATTTCGACATTGCTTAGCTCTTTAGTTGTATTTAGTTGGAGCCCTACGTAAAAAAATCGATATTTAACCATATCGTAGTAGACTGAAAGCTGATCCAAAAATAATTTGGGAAAACAAATTTGGGTGAAAAAAAAGCAATTCCCATATCAGATTAGAAACATTTAGAAAGGAGTCAATGTCAAATTGTTGAATTCTAATATCGACGGCAGAAAATGGATATATCGTTTTTAGTAAATTGGCCTAACTGTAAACCTTACAAGTATAATACCTTGAACAGAAAAAAATCTGTTGACTCTTAAAGTTTTTGTCCTCCTATGATGAAAAAAGTTAATACCTAATAGCTAATGCTATTAGGTATTAACTTTTTTCAACTTTTTTCAACTTTAACTTTACGAGTAGGTAAGACTTTTTTGTAGGATTTTTTAATTATTATCTTATTATCGATTATCCATATGGTTAGGTTAGATTAAAGTGGTAAATAATAGAAAAAAAACATTAAGAATTAAAATAATAGATTTCGTAGTAACAATATTACATTATCTACTTATTCATGCTTATAAGATGCTTGCATATGACGAAAACAAACCGATAATTAGGTCCACGATGAACGCAGAACACAATACAAGTAAGTAATACAAATGTTGTCTTTAACAACTAGATGGTGCTGTATCAGTTCTCTGAATCGCGATATTGTTTGTTTACCGGGCTCACTGTAAAAGTTACCGCGAGTGTATAAATGTAACAATCAAATAATTAGCTTGTCAGATCAGCAGATCAGTTCACAGTGGTTTTATTTGGAAAACAAGTAACCCCCTAGTGTACACAACACGTTAAGTGCTAGTACGGCATTTAACAATGCTGTAGCAGTAAGCGATCATGAGTATCTACCTACTTTCAAGTAACGTCAGACATTAAAAAAGTATTTAATATCTATAACCTTCATACGAAATATACATTAGATCCCCTCCTCAGCTTCCACGTGGGAATACCACTCCGGCGAATTTCACCCGCGCCATACTCACGGAGCCCACCTCGGGGCAGACAGTCGCTAAACGAAACTCTCGAACAACGCACTGAGTAGTGGTAAAAGTGATAAAAACATACCCACAAACATTATTCACTGTGGAGTGATCGCGCTATCGCTCAACACTGTGTATGAGGAGACAAGGTATGTAGCACTTTCCAATTTATTAGTCGATATTTTGTGATCGCATATACATACATATATTTCTATTTAAAAAGAAAGTCGATTCTTATATCTGTGATATAATGAGAAATAGATAATTGTTGAATTAAGGTTTATAGGAATTTTGGTATTAGTTTAGGTTGCAATTCTCTACCCTCACGCAATAATATCATTGACGATATATTGATTGTGATTCACGGGTGGATATTAAAGTTCAGCAATTTTAATACGTATAAATAACACTCGAATGGTCCACAATTATGAACCAAGTTAAATGTAATTACCACAGAAATGATTAATTTATCATGTAAATCTTTCTATTTTCGGTTTTATTTCTTTCACCATTAAATTCAAATCAAAAATATTGAGTTAGGCAGTTTTCATTACTTTAACCGGTTCAATTTCTTTTACATACGTTTTTGTATGTTTCGTTAAATATAAAAACGTATGATTGAATTACAAATTAGATTCAACTTTAGGTAATAACATAGATGTTATACTAAAGAAACATTTACATTGTCATTACTGATCTGTAATCATTTATTAAAATAGAAACTGATATGGTTTGTTTGATTCATTCGATGTTACGTTACGATTGTCGGTAGCGAATGGATTACAATCAATTTGAGGAATTAATATTCACTATTATAATGATAAAAAACAAGTGAAACTGTTACAATACGCTTGGAAAACCACAAACAACATATGCATGTAGAGTTACATCGATATAAATCCTTGTTTACTTGGATCCGCTTTCACCGGCAACGGAGGCGCGCCGGTTCTATGATGGTTACGCAACCGCGCCGTGAACCCTCGCGATGACCCCACACGTAATCTGCTCCGCATAATGACTCACTTTGTTTGGAAATTCCACACAAATCTAGGTGGTAGGTAAAGGATGACGGGAATGTCATAACTTGTTGTGAAAGTTCAAGATCCGGCACGAAATTACGGAAAGTGTGGATTTCATCAATCGTCTTATGTATGTACGGTGGTACTAAAGTCAGGCAGGTGTATAAAGCTGTATGTAAAGAGTAATAACGTATTTCTGAACAGTGTAAGGACGAGTATTACAATTTCAAAAGGTTTGTGCTTACCTCTATTAAAGTCATCCGTCACACTTCTTCGGCTACGTTCTGTGCATTAGTGTGTATTTATGATATCCTCACTAACATTATAAAGGCGAAGATATAATTGTTTGTTTGAATGTTTGCCTTTTTCACGTCGCAATGGAGCGATTTTATGATATGCTTTTAGGATAGGATAGATAGTGGAGGCTGGAAAGTGACATAGGCTACTTTTTACTGCGGTAAATATCTCAGTTCCATGGGGAGATCCATTATTACGCGTATTTGAATTTGAACACTCCAAATTTTATAAATTCCAATAGATGCCACTGTTAGTTTTTTTTTGCCAGATTGCATACGTTACAAAATCTTTGTCAATAGACTTTACAAAAATACCCGTGGTTTCTGAAGGACTACTAAGTGTAAGGATGTATGGATGTTTGTTACTCTTACACGCAAAAACTACTGTACGGAGGTAGATGAAACTTTACAATAGCATAGCTCATACATCAGACTAACGCCTAAGTCACTATTTACCGTGATAACTGAAATACATGCGGACAGAGCTCTTTGCAAAAACTAATATTAGCAAAAACAAATATCATTTATATAAAGTGACGAAGTCTACAATTGGTATTCTGACTTAAGCGGTCGCCACGCCGCTTTCTGCTGAGTTGAGTGTTGTAGGTTTGAACATCATCATCAACCCTTTGTGTGATCCATAAACTATTGTACAGAGTCTGGGTGTTATTTGTGTCCGTTTTGTGTATATTGTAAAGACACAGGGTCTTTACACAAGATATACTCGAGATACAGCAGATGTCTTCGAAAACAAAATTTGGTCTCCTTCCACGTGGAAATTATTTCCACTTTTCAAATCATGAATTGATTTTTTTAATTTCAGATGAAGTGTTCAAGCATATTTGTCCTGCTACTATTCCTTGCAGCCAACGTCAATCCAGATGACAGCATCGAGACGACGAATGGTACATGCGGCCTGGACGAAACTACATGCACATTGGACGATGAAGCTGGACCTTGGACCGCCTTGCTGAGGGAATGGACTCTCACTGCGACTGAAAATAGTAGGCACGGTAAGCATATCCACTCCTTGACTATTTTCAAACATAAAACGTGATTCTTTCATTAAGTATGTTTGTTTACACGCTTTATGTGAATTAAATGATAGTAATAAAGTGGTAAAACTAGCCGAATCTGATAAAGATTGTGTGAGAGTCGGTTTTATATGCTAAAGAGCCGTCATTAGCATAGTGTCGTTTGCCTACATCGTGTGGTTTTAGACGGTTTGAATCCGCCAATTCGCCGCCATTGTCGTGACGATCCAATTTAAAAAAAAGGGTCGCTTGTGTAGTATTTTATTCTGCCAAATTTCTTCAGATTCGACTTTCAATGAGGCAAAGGTCTGGTGGTCTAATTTTCTATGTATTATCTATAGCAATTTAGTAACTTGTAAGTGCTCTTCAAGTTCTAACTAAATATTCTATTAAGCATACTGAACTATCAACGGGTGTTTGCTGTAAGTAAAAGTAAATAACCTACATACCTGATGTGAAATCCACTTAGAGAAGTATTTTATTCCAGGTCGTATTATGGCTGTACCGCAGGCAAAGGGTTATTATATATCTGACCGTATAGACCTAGCACCACCGCCGCCACCACCGTCGTACCACCAATCACATTCACATCAAGTACCGTCCCACCACAACATGCGTCCAGTAACACCTCCAGGAGGCAGACCGTATGATGAGTGGCAACAGACTCCACCACCTTCGCCTGGGAAAATTGTAAATCGGCCACCGAATCCATATAAGGATAAATTCAAACCAAGTCCAAGTTATGTGAGTAATAACTTACTGAGTTAACTTGTTTAAGATATATATGTGGCTTTCCGTACCCGCGTGCAAATGCCACAACACAAGTCGGGTTGTTGTGGAGATCTTTGGGGAAGACCTGTCCAGTAGTGGACTTCTTTCAGCTGAAATGGAGATTATGATGTCCGAATACTGAGGATGCTCAAATTGTTACTAGATATACGATTACATTAACGGAATAGTTATAACTGAATGGTTTAGGCTTTTAGTAGCCATAGAGACAGTATTTTACCGTCAATATAAGATAGGTATATTTATTTTTACATTAATTAAGATCGTGAAATAATTTGATTAGGTCTTTCAACTGACTAAAGAGTTTTCAATACTTTTTAATTTAGATACTGTTGGAGAAATGTATTTTGAGAAACCAGTAAGTTTGGTGTTTCGTGGGGCACAAAAGTCCTTTTCGACGAAGTTCCATATTCCGTATCCTGTATAGTATAGATAAAGGATAGGTTAGATAATGGATAGCTAGAGGTTATCTGTGAACACAAGTTTTTTTTTCTCAGAACCCACCACCCAACCAGCCGATCCCAGTATACAATAAACCGCCCCAACAACGGCCACAAACCGTCGACCGAGTAGACGAAAACAAACCCTCACCGCAAAAGCAGGTCTCCGAGACAGACCTGTATCTCTTAAGTGCTATAGAGAAGTTGGTATATAGAGCCGACCTTATGGAGAAACGAGTGAGGAAGTTGGAAGAGAGTATTCATTACCTTGTGGCTGGCGTTGATAAGAAACCAGGTAATTGTATTATTTTATTGTAATTATGATCACTATGACTGACGGACGGTTTAGTGGCTTAAGTGACCATCTCGCTGCGTCCTACTTCGTTCAGTTCGCTGAGTATTTTGGTTTCGACCTCCACATGGAACACCGTGATCTAGAAATGTAGTACTGTGTCTGGATATTATTTGTATACGTTTTATAAATGTTAGTAAAGTTTTCCCGCGACACAGAATATGTTCCTAGAGCAGAAGTTATCTTTTTTAAGAAATTTCCATGCCATGACAGAGTTGAAAATATTATGAAAAGAAAAAAATGAGATAATAGCAAAAAACTGTGTGTGTGCACTTCTGTACTCACGTAAATAGGTATACTTCTTCGGCGTAATAAGATAAATATTTCTAAACATTTCATCCTTCGCGTTACTCTATGTTTGAAGACAAAGTGTCACTAATAATAGAAATAAAGGTATTTAATACGTTGAAATAAAGTTTTATTATAATGTATTGTCTAGTTAAATAACTTTTATTTAAATATCAACTAAAAATATTTGTACACAATTAAAATAAAATGTTGAACTACCTGAGGTTTTTCGTGACGGTGTTTGTGCGTAATGAAAAATTTATTCTCATTTTCCCTAACGCACAAAAGAAGAAAAACTTAAATAAATAATATTTTAGTATAATTCAAGTACCTGAATATATAAATAAATTGTTAAAATGGTAATCTAAATGTCATTTCAGTTAAATGTTGGTTATATCTATATGCAGCTTCAGTAAGTAGTGTCATTGTCAATACTCTGACTATTTCTTCTGTTTGGACAGACAGGAAATATAATGCATTAAATCATTTCTTGAGTAATCCATATTTATGTATTATTAATTTTAGTGAAAGGTATTGAGACAGTAAACACTTACTGTAAGATCCAGCAAACCAAGTTAATGACTAAAAAGAAATTAAATATTCATTAATCACTTTCACTGTTGACTTAAGAGAAAGTGACCAAAGTATTTTAAACGAACAGAGCCTTGTGCGGAGAACTTTACGCGCGTGGGTGGCGGCTGCTATCACGTGTCGGGTGAGGAGGCCAACTGGAAGGGCGCCAACTACGCCTGCAGGCGGCTCAAGGCCAACATGCTGGAGCTCGACACTGACACCGAGAGGAAGCACTTCACTTCTGCGATGCTCAGCGACACCAAACTCAAAGGTGACGATTGCCAAGTTATTGCAACTTTAACCATTTAGATTTGATAAAAACAAGACTTACCTTTGGTCAGACTGGTGGAGAACAGATTCTGTATGGATCCCAGGGATTTCCTTTTTAAGTCACATACCTGATTATTTTTTAGTCGGTTAGAGTCTGATATAACTACTCTACGGGTTATTCGGTAGGATATCCAAGGGAATTCCCGCCGGTGGGAAGGGCAGGGAACAGGTATAAGGTCGTTCTGTATTATATAGTTCTATAGTTCTAGAAAATATAATTACCTGTAAATATAATTATTAGTATTACCCTATCAAGGATAATTAAACCCTGTAGGGTTATTAAACTCTGTTTGGAATTTATAGGCTAGATGATACCTTAGTTAAATTAGTTACTTTTTATCATCTGTCAAAACGACAATTTCCTATAGAAAATGTACTAAATACCAAATTGTGACATCACTGTTTTAGACTACTCAATTGAACAATTGAAACATTTTAACAAACAAACAAACTCTAAAACAGTTTAACTTGATCTGGGACACGGCGGATGTCATAACTGGTTTATTGATTAGTCACTTGCTTATTATGTAATTGATATGTAAGTGAAACAATCTTATATGTTATGTTCTGTTTATAGGTGACGACTTTTGGACCGGCGGCTTGAACCCTGGCTTGCTGTGGATATGGTCGCACTCTGCGCGGCCAGTGGTCACCAACTCTACGAGTGCCTCCTCCAACAGCACACAAATGGCGACCATCGTCGGGGAAGGGAGGTGTCTCGCCTGGGTCTACGATCCCGCGGTCAATACGTATGTGTACAGAGGCCAAGACTGCGCGCTCAAACATCGATACGTGTGCGAGAAACAGGAGGACAAAGCTAAGCTCAGTAATGAGATAGAAAGAGTCGCCAAGATGTTGAGACAAGGACGGAAGGGTAGAAAACTGAATATTATATGGACCGATGAAGACACTAGATAGTTGAGCGATGACAAAGTATTTTTACAAGTCATATTTAATATTTATGTAATTTATATAACCTTCATGTATTTTAATTAGAAATCGATTTAAATTTATTGTAAATGTTTCGTGAGACGCCTACACTTTACATTAAAGGCTAAGTTTGTAAATTCGTAAATGTGTTTTAGTCAACATGTCTTATATAGCAGTGAGGGAAAAGAAAAAGAGTGAACTAAGGGTCAGCGCCGATGGACGGGACTTTGCAGGTTGCAAAACCCACTGAGCTCCGATAGCTCTGAGCCGGCACGTCGCTCCGACCACCTCCGCGCGACTCTTGACCGCGCTTTGGGTCACTTACCGTTATTTTATGTCGTTGCATCAAATGCAGTTGTACTTTGAAGCCCTTAACGTTGAATTTAAATTATCACCAAATTAGTCTCTTCGCCGCCACACCGTCCGTCGGCGCTGACCCTAAAGCAGACGGAGAGACAGATCACGTCCCGATGCTAAGTGTAGTCTTCTATGGCTCAAGTTGTCCACGAATACTAGAGAAAAAATAGCAGTCGTGGGACTGCCGATAGAAGTGAAAACGGAACTATTAAGTTGAGAGTAATTAAAACTATATGCAAAAATTATATGAAATTTTTTATGTTTCATATATAGCTATATATAATATATAATATCATATATAATATATAATAATAATAAATTTCATATATAATATATAATATGATATTCTTCATAGCTATAGATATACTATTATCATTAGCATGTAGGTGACGCGAACCGAGGATTTTACCCTCTACCAAAACGCTCAACGCGCCTAAAGAAGTTTTCACTTCAAAAAATCGCAACTGCGTTGCCGGATTTTCAGATACCAATAGGCCACGGAACCGACATTTTCATTTATGTTATCTAGAATATAGAAATGTTGGTTAATTGCTTCTCCCTCGCGGATTCCTCGTCGCATAACACTGAAGAAGTATTTCAATGTTTAGATAATACGTTGGAGATACTAAACTGTTTAAGGATGTGTTCCTAAATACCTTTACTTGAAGTTAGACCTTTGACCTAATGGTAGATAGGGCTAGGGGTAGCGTACGCTGGAGGAAGTAAAATGAAACACCGCCGAACGTTTTACACTATCTTATATTCCTATAATATTTACAAAGTTATAAGAATCACAACAAAATAAATTACTAGTAAATAAGTATTTAATTGTGGACTGCAAAATATATTGACGGATATGAGTACCATAACGAACATCGGCACGCTGCCACTGTCCGGTTCACATATGAAATATTGTGTAAAAGTGTGAACATATGTCAGGAGTGTTAGATAGGTAGGCAGGGAGAATTGGTCCCAAACGTTATCCTAACATATAATCACACTTTACTTACAGTAGATATAAAATGGAAGTGGCTTACATCTCCAGCCATACGTGACTATAATAGACATATGGCCGTAGAGCAAGCGACCTAAGGATTGTTAAGAATCCAGTGTGTAACACACTTGTGTACAGTGTCGAACATACTAAGTGTACAGTACACACATGTATTTGATAGCCATAGATAATAAAAAAAATTTTTTAGATCTCTACCGAATACAATGTTAGGTGTTGGTTTAAATATTTAATTTTAGAACTGCACTTGTGAGGCCAAGTTAAAAATATTTTTATAAGTTTGCCATATTAAAAAAAGCGAAGAAATTTGCATTAAATATTACTTTTGTTATTGTGTTACAAACTATAATTACATGAAAAATATGATCACAGCTTCCATTTAATGCGTAACAATGAACATTTTACATTTTAACGCAAATTTCTAGGTATTTTTGTGTTACGCCTGTTGTTAGTGTGAAACTTTGCATACGAAACGACAACCACACATAAAAGTTAAAACCAAAACTGCAAACATATAATTCAAAAGCTGGCCAAATTAAATAGTGTTACAAGCAAAAGACTGCTGCAAGTTTCAACAAAAAAATAAATAAATTAATATTAATTAATATTTTGTCTCAACATCAAATGCAAAGTTGACAACTGCAACGCTCTCGTACGGAAAATACCCGTTTTTGTACTTCAATAATAAGTTTTAATATATTTTAGTAAGAACTCATTTCAAACGACACAATCACTCAACTGTTAATATGCCGTATTTTATATAATCACTACTTTCATTTGCAATTCACTATAATATTTGTAAAGTAAAACATGGAGATCATTTAAACTGGCTTGATTTATTACAATCAAATCTTTAATGAGTGGTAAAACAGAGATAAACGGTTTTACTTACGCGTGTGACACGCGACAGAGTCATGACATGGGAGTCCCCCATCAGTTTCGAATGTAGTCGGGTATTCCCCAAATGCAAGTAGAACCGTTTTATCTTTAACAGATTTCTTTCTATTTTTTCAGTGACTATTGAAGTATTGTTATTATTAGGAATAATATAATTATGTATACGGACGGGAATTAGTCATTATTACAATTTTTTATTTACCTAAAGGTATGTAGTAAAAAAACAATGACGTGATCCCACATACATAATTATACGTTATAATCGATCGTGAAAGTTTAGTTAATAGAAGAATTATTAGTTATACGATTACTCAGTTCGTTGCGAAACGAGCTAGCCTCAGAAATGCCGAGCATTCTTCATCAAATAAGTTATGAATAATAAAAAACGTAGTGTATACTGACTTCTGTGGTTTCTGTCTAATTGCATCGTCACTTTTACAATTACAATTTACAATTTTTACTTAATCGTTAACACTATTTTAATTCATCTTTACAGATTTTTTTCAATGATTTAAGAAATTGGACCATTTGTTATCTTTCTCAGTCCTTCGAGACGGGTTAGACGTTTGTGGGTCAGGTGCAGGCTCACGTCAAAGATGGACTACTGTTCGCAATCACTTGAGCTAAAATAGATGTCGTTCTTCCATTTCTTCTTTGTATGATAGTAACGGTGGCAATAGAATTAGTTTTTTTACATCAAACGTTATAATATACCTAGTCTTGCCATAAATATTGTAATAAAGAAAAAAGAAAATTGTTAACTGCAAATAACATTTATTACTTTTACAGTGTGTCAGTTTAATACATAAATATAAAACAATTAAAAATATAAAAAGCTTATTCGAAGTGGTCTCCATTGGCTGCAATACAGTCCTTTAAACGATGAGGCCAGTTATCAATAGAAGCACGCACTCTTTCCATGGGAAAATTCTTCACTGCCAATCGTATAGATTGTTTTAGGGACTCCAAATTATCATGGCGTTTAGAGCAAGCTGTACTCTCTAAAACTGACCACAAATCATAATCCAGCGGATTAAGATCGGGACTAGACGACGGCCAGTCTTCAGCTCTGATGAAGTCCGAAACGTTCGATTCCAACCAAGACTGCGTGGACCGAGCTTTATGACCCGGCGCCGAGTCTTGCTGGAAGGACCATACTTGGTTATTGAACATGGTGATGTTAAGGGGCTTAACTACCTTCTCAAGAATGGTATCTTGATACACTTGTGCCGATGTTTTGATACCTTTTTCACAAAAATATGGCTCAGTCACTCCTTCATAGCTAACACCCCACCAAACCATCACTGAAGTCGGATAATGTCCACGTTGCACTCTGTCGACTAATTGGGAAGCTTCCTTAGAGCTTTGAGCATAAATACGGTCATTTTGTTTGTTAAAATGTTGCTCAATTGTAAAAATTTTCTCATCCGTAAACAAAATTTTTCTGTGACCTCCCTTTGCGTACCGCTTCAGTAGTTGTTTCGATTTTACCACCCTATTCTTCTTTAAATTATCAGTTAAGAAATGGCCAGTGCGTCTCTTATAGGCTGCAAGTCCTAAGTCATCTTTTAAAATACGCGACATGGTTCTAGGTGCTATCTTCATTTCCCGAGATAAAATCTTTTGCTTTCGGACAGGATTTCTTCGAATTCTTTCCCTTACTGCTTTGACCACCTTTTTCGTACGAACACTACGTGGACGGCCAGATCTTTTTCTGTCACAAACAGAGGAGGTCTCATTGTACCTATTAATAGCCCGGTACACAAACATTTTACTAATACCAAGTGTATGGAGAGTTTTAAAAATTGCATTTGGCTCCATACCTACTTTGTGTAATGCTATCACAGCGATTCGTATCTCTTTATCACCCCACACCATTTTAATATCGCAAAATATTTTACAATGTATTGGCGCCAAAATGAGAAAACACAATGAACAATCGTATAAAAATGACAGATTCGAAATTCAAATGTAATATTTTTTTATAATTAAGTGTAACAGTATTTATGGCCAGACTAAGTAAATGTTACAGTCGATTTTAAACCGCATCGGCTACGAACAAAGAAACGAACCGAGTTCATATCACAGTCGGCACTCCATCGACGAACACTACCGGAACGGTCCCAGTCTCATAACAAAACCGGTATGGCATCGAGCGAACAAAACTATGAAAGCGTAGCCAGGTCCGGTCGGCGCTCGGGGTGTGGGGGTTAGTTGAAGTGGAACTTGAACTGGAAGGGGCTGCCGTGCTGGAAGTGGTGGAAGGGGCTGTGGAAGGGCCCGCCCTGGCCGCGCTGCGCCTCGGGGTCCAGCGGGTCCGAGCCCGCGTCGAACTGCGCGCGCTTCTCCGGGTCCGTCAGCACCTGCGGCCAGACCTTCAAGGTTAACTCACTCACACTCGCTGCGCCGGCACGTTCGTGACCGACATTACGGTCCGACGAACGAACGGTTAAACGTTCATTTTTATAATAGGACCGCGTTTAAATTCTCGCCGTTTCTTTAAAGATGGCGTACCGGCAGTCGGTGCATGGAATTTCGTACGGTAACGCATCACCTAAGTAGTATAATATGTAATTTCAAATTCTACCATAGTTTACCACTTATTTATTTACCTATTGTGAGAATGTCTACTTTTGTGCCATAAGTATTTTTTGGGGACCTTATTCAAAAGAAATCTACAGCTGAAGCAAATAGAATAATTATTGAAAAATATAGTGACAATACTCTATGGAACGCGACATGCAGAGACAGATTTGGGCGCTTTAAAAATAATAATTTTGACGTCCAAGATAAAAAACGTTGTGGAGCACCGACAAAGTTCGAAGACGAAGAATTGGAGGCATCGCTTGATTAAAGTACATGTCAGACGCTAGTAGAGCTCGGGAAAACATTACAAATAGATGCTTCAACAGTTTCAAAACATTTTAAAGCTTCCGGAATGATCCACAAGCAAATATATTGGGTGCCGTATGCGTCGTCGTAAGACGACATTTTCTAATGTGTGAACTGTTGCTTCAAAGGCAGATGGATATTATCACTCGAGATGAAAAGTGGATTCGCTAGAACAATCCAAAGGGTAAAATCCTGGGGTATGCCCAGTCACGCATCAGCATCGTCCCCGAAGCTAAATATCCACAGTTGGAAGCTTCTACTCTGCACTTGGTGGGATCACAGGAGCTCGCTATCGGCTTCAGAAAGAAAAGCTGTCACTATAAGAGTAAAGATACGACAAAGTGATTCTATTACATGACAATACTTGGCTACATGTGGCAAAACCAATTAAAACTTATCTGGAACCACTCGCCGTATTCACCAGACATATTACTACTTGTTTCAATCAGTGGTGTATGGTTTGAGCGAGCAGCATTCCTATTCTTTCGAAGAAATGGGGGGTCGATTAATGGATTGGGTTAAAATATGAATTGTTTTTTGACGGGCGATTCGAGTAAGAGGGAAGGGAGAAATTGGTCTCTTATGATGGACAATACTTTGAGTAAAGTGTTCGTAAATCTTATATTTTAATTATTATTTTTAAGCAAAAAAAAGTTTGATCTGACCCGGGAATCGAACCCGCGATTTCGAAGGCAGCGGTCGCTTACGCTATCGCTGCGCCACCGCGGCATCAGTATACGATATAACTAGGAATATAAAAGCATGAGGCGATGGAAAGCACTCCTACCTCCTTGGCCGCCGCGATGTCGATGAACTTCTTCTCGGCGACCTTCTTCTCGTCGCCGTGGAAGTTGTCAGGGTGCCACTTCTGGGCCGCCTTGCGGTACGCCTTCGTGATCTCCTGCTTGCTGGCCGACCTGCGCCACGACACCACGACACGCGTTACAACACCGCGCACTAACCAAGCTCATCATCGACAAATTTTACAAGTCCACCGTTGAACATGAGCCTGTCCCACGACCACCTACCACGCTGGCCAAACGAGTCGGTATAGAGTTTGTTATAAGTTTTTCTTCTAGTTTGAAGTGATGTTATCCTACGATTTTATCCCTCGGTCGGCTCTCACGACACCCACGGAACGAGGGTCTCAATCCGTCACCACACGGATAATGCAGTAAGTTGAAGTATCTACGTTTAACGCTCGAAAATCACTCGTAACATAAACATCGGTGAGGAGTTTTTTCTAAGCTACCATTTTATGTCCAATAAACCATCAAACCAATAAATATATTTTAGAAAAAGAAAGAAAACTGTAACACTTTCGTAATACATTGCGAAGTTTACTTGAAGCGCTTTATGTAGTGGTTTCCGTGACGAGGCCATGAACATCTGAGATCGATGCGGTCGAGCATGGCCTATATTATTTTATCGGTTCGTCGTCAATAAAACGATAATAATTCATTATAAATTTGATTTTCGAGAAGGCGAAGGTACATTTGTCTGTTTGATATATTTTAAGGGGGACAGATTTATATTAAAAAAAAAACACAAAGCGGTGACGTAGATTGCTGACAGAAGGAAACATTTGAAACTATAAACCGACAGTTGCTATTTTTTGAAAATTAAATTTGTCGACTCGCGTACTGGCTGTGAGTCTGTGACATATCCATACGTTCACAGCTGACTTGCACGTTAACGCGTCACGTGACCACGGCTTATATGAATTTATTCGCCGTCCACTTAGAGAAGGTTTCACTTCAATAATTCATTATTGTAATTATTGTGCCTCTTTCTAAGTTACATATACGTAAAATATGAGTTTTTTGGTCGACAAACCGGTGTCGAGGAATTTTCCCGTTGTGTTTACTGTGAGTGAGATTATAAGGAGTTCAAATTTTCTTCCCTATACGTTCGTTAGCCGCGTATAACATTAAATAAAAACAAAAATGAGAAATAGGTCTCTCACTACGTATATATCTGTCGTGTTTGACGCGAGCGTTACCTTTTAACTCCTAATATCTTATAGTAATCCCTCTGCTCGGACTGCTTCTGTAGCTTCTGCGCGCGGCTCAGGCCGTCCTTGGCGCGCTGCAGCCCCTCGTCCAGCTCCAGCGCCTCTTTGAACGCTTGGATGGCTGCAACGTTATGTTCATATAATATTTTATTTTGTTTGTCGGTTAGAGTTCAGTAATGACGAGGTGGTGTGAGGTGGTGAGGTAGTGTGAGGTGGTGAGGTAGTGTGAGGTGGTGTGAAGTGATGTGGCGGTGTAAGGTGATGAGGTGGTGTGGCGGTGTGAAGTAGTGTGAGGTGGTGTGAAGTGGTGTGAGGTGGTGTGAAGTGGTGTGAGGAGGAGAGGTGGTGATGTGGTGTGAGGTGGTGTGAAGTGTTGTGAGGTGGTGTAAAGTGTTGTGAGGTGGTGTAAAGTGTTGTGAGGTGGTGTGAAGTGGTGTGAAGTGGTGTGAAGTGGTGTGAAGTGGTGTGAAGTGTTGTGAGGTGGTGTGAGGTGGTGTGAGGTGGTGTGAGGTGGTGTGAGGTGGTGTGAGGTGGTGTAATGTGGTGTGAAGTGGTGTGAAGTGTTGTGAGGTGTTGTGAGGTGGTGTGAGGTGGTGTGAGGTTGTGTGAGGTGGTGTGAGGTGGTGTGAGGTGGTGTGATGTGAAGCGGAGGCGGCGCTCACCGTCGTCGAACATGTCGAGGCCGAGCAGCGCGTCTCCGCGCTCGCACAGCAGGCGCGCGTCGCGCTGCAGCTCCAGCGCGCCGCCGCACGCCGCCAGCGCCGCCGAGAACTGCTCGTCCTGCGGACACCCGACGCCGAGGGTACAGAGAGGGACATAGACGTCCTAGACCGAACCGAACGCTACGACCTTCTCGCACGTTCGACGTTATTCTACGAGTTTCCGAGTGAGCGTCGAATCGATTGGATTGTTGTTACTGGTTTCCAAAAACTTCATGAACTTTTTAAAAAGATTCCACTGCGATAAAATGTGAATTTGTTCTAATTTTTAACAAATAAATAATTATGAAAACAGGCAAACGACGTATTGACAGTAACAACATATTAATTTAAACAAGAACGATACCGTTCGATGTACGGATGGTACGGTACGCAAAACGCTAACAGATTAGATACATATACAGTGAACTCTCAGTAATCCGGCCCCTATCTAATCCGGACCCCCCCGTAATCCGACCTCAATGAAACAATTTTCGCTAATGTAGATCGTGCATGATTGAACAGGTTACAACTGGCACTCAACGCATAGGTATTGTTTCAATTCCGATTGCTTAGTTTGAATTTGACTACGTGTGATAGCGGTGCAGCTTAGCGTTTATTCATTGTGTATTACGTATACGTACCTAGCAATGTCGTCACAAACCCAGAAGACAACATTTGTCTGTAATTTGTCGGAT
Organism: Hypercompe scribonia; assembly: GCA_949316085.1. Lineage (NCBI taxonomy): Eukaryota > Metazoa > Arthropoda > Insecta > Lepidoptera > Erebidae > Hypercompe > Hypercompe scribonia. The sequence goes on along the minus strand of OX438969.1, from coordinate 9,030,424 downwards.
TACGAGGTACTCTTTTGTAAAAAAATCCAGACTATAGGGGGTCTTAGCCAGTACTCTATAATCCGACAAATTCGATAGTCCGACACTGCCCTGCAAAACGTTTGTCGAATCACCGGGGTCCACTGTATATAGAATATAGTGAAACGTACCTTAGTGAGGCAGGAGCACATCCACTTCTTGGCCTCGAAGACGACGAGCGTGACCTCGTCCTCGACGCGCAGCACCTTGGAGGCGGAGTCCACGCACGCGCCGAACTGCCGCGCCTCGCTCTGCTCCTCGCACTCCAGCAGCAGCTTGTCGATCTTCTTCACCTTTTTGTAGAACGGGAAACACTTCTTGTGTTCCGGATCTAATTTTAAACACTCACGAATTTCCTGCAATTATAAGAATACATTTTGTTAAAAATTACATTACGATTAAATAATAAGATATTGAACAATATACGTGTGCTCTTATTTTAAAAAATCCGTTACACCGCCCACGATGGATATACCAGTATATATACATATGTTAGAGCGTTAAACGTGCAATATTCATCGTTGGCAGTATAAAAGAGACATTTTCTTCCTAAAGAAGCGGTCGAAATTAGATTCTAAAATATCAGTCTATAGAAAAATAACATTAGTGAGCACGTACCTTAAGTGAATCGCTGACATGTCCGAGTCGGTACAGCAATGTGGCAAGTCGGTAGTACCCGTCTGTGGAGTCCTGCTGCAGTCGGTTCACTGATCTGATGTCGGAAACGGCACTAAATAAATCATTCTGAAATAAAAAATAATTGTAATGCCAGTTAGACTCCTAATGTTTATGTGCATTTCTTTCCAAAAACTTCAATTTCTTCTATAAACGTTTTCTAGGTAAACTACCTGGTAGTGAGCGTAAAGTTTCTCGTCAATACGATCGTGGTCTTCCATTTTCAGGTCAAACAGATGACGTTTCAAGGAGGACCTATGCCAGACTTCTCAAAACACAATTCTTAATTTTTGACCTATAAAATTGGAGACACCAAAACATCTCGTATTTGGCCACAGGGTGATAGTTACCAACGCGATGTAGCACTCGGCCCGCAGCTGGCGCAGGTGCGCGGCCCAGGGCGAGGCGTCGAGCAGGCGCGTGGCGAGCTCCACGGCTGCGCGGAACTCGCCCCCGCGATAGTACGCCTCAACCAGCCGCAGCTCCTCCGCCAGCGAGTCTATGCGGTGGTACTGGCTCAGCGCCTCCTCGTTGTACGGGTCCGCGTACGTCTGCAACACGTATACTGCTCACACTGTGCACGCTAAGTACGACGACCGAATCGTTTCTTCCGCGCTTTTATTACGGAGTTTTACAGGCATCGAAGGAACCTATTCGATTTGGTGAGTTCTACCTCGAATCCGTTTAGACTTACGATTGTATGAGAATCGACAGTGAGGGTATCCATACCGTGACGCGACATCACAATTTACTAATTTAGGGTATATTAAATTTGTGTTTAAGAACAGACGTTGCGTGCAAGCAAGCGCATGGAGCGAGTGGTTTAAAACTGAAAACGACATTAATGTACCCACGTCGTGCTATACGAGTAATTATTACGTACACATGGACGAAATAGTGCCAGTTGTTGTACAATGATAAGCCTGGCTTTTCTAATCATAAGAAGAACGTACGGATACAAAACCCCAACCTTTTCTAGCTATTGTATTTGTCTAGCCCATTCGCCGCCCCCGACTTTTTTTTACGTTGAGTTTACCAAAGTCATTCTACGCTCTCTATACGAGTATTTATACTTGGTATGTATCTCATCAAAGATTTTTCGCTCAATTCGCTTTTCGTATCCATATTCACCTACTTTAGAAAACATTACGAGTTTATCGTTATCCAAGCCTCACGACGTCGATATTAGGGACCTGAAACAACGTAGTCCGGTTTCTCCTACTTTCCACCTCATCACAAAAAAAGAGGAGGGCTGCTTGGCATAGGAATATAAATACAAACATTAGAAAATAAAATAATATATGTGTGTTATTTACACACACACACATAACACGTTGTTTAGTAAGCATTGTTGTTTATGTCAAATATCATAGTACATCATAACGATCCTTCGTTATATCTATCAGTTTTATGGCCATTAAACTTGTAGACAATTATATTTTTATTATTATTTTTTACTATTCAAGTCATTTATGACTTTAACCTACAAATCTATACATTATTAGTAAATTAAATTGTTTCTGTTGATACATACAGCCGACATGCAATATCTATGTAATATAGTGTATGAACACGTCATGGTACAAGACAGGTGATATTTCGACACCTTCTTGTAGAAAGATATTGACATTTTATGACATTGCTTTTTTTTTAAACTTGTTTCATTTCTGAATTTTTTTTGATTAAAATAACAAGTCTCGATCATTACAATGCTAAGTTACAATTCAATGCGCCTACTCTAAATGAAGTTGGCAAAATTGTGAAATACCACGTTTTTGATATGGTATAGTGAGAGCCAAACGAGTAGGCCATGGTAACCTACCGGTAAATGAGTACTACTTACCGTGACCATTGCTGAACGAACTACTCACTCAAAGAGCATCAACTGTCTCAGTCTTGGGCAATCGGTATCCATCTATACTAACACTAGCTGACTACCTACGCCTCCTATTTATTGGTCGTAGCTTGATGTTATACAGCATGAACAAATGTGTTCACCATAAAACTGATTATAGTGAGCCAGCCTTAAAAGATAGGGGCATTGGTACTCCACTCCTATTGGTCGTAGCGTTATGGGAATGGTTTCCCTTTAACAGTACAAAAAAAGTACGCAAAAGCATATGTCATCTTCAAAGGTTGATTTACTATAACCTTTTTTATGGTAAGCAAATTTGTTCCAACATCACGCTGCAGTTACTTAAGGTTAAAGGCGACTTTAACCTCAGTCACTCCATGAAAAAAAAAAAGAAATTGTGTAACTTCGGTTTCTGTGTGTTCATAGTATTACGTTGGTCGAGCCATTTGTACTGGATCATAGTTGTAAGACGGTTAAAACGAACATATTCATCCTATGATTGCAGTACAGGCCCAACATAATCCAGATATCCAGAAGAAGGTGAATATTGAATCCTGTCTATTATTTCCAAAAACAGAGGCGTGTATTAAAGCACAACTCGTTCAATAGTCGCATGACATATGGCTATACTTTATGATAAGTTGGTAGGTAGGTCTCATATAGAACACGCGATAATGAGAGCAATATGCTGACGGCATTTTTTCATTAGGCAATTGATAAGGAGTAATATTGTTCCGGTTTTATGTTAATTGATAGCAATTTTAACATTATGAACGTATTGAATGATGTCATTAGCTATATAACAATTTTTCCCCCAGGACAGAGCACGGTGGGGTTTGAAAAGTTCTAAAAGAATTGCTTAGCACTAATTATCTGCGAGGTTCTGGTCTTCCTACTGCGATCGCACCGCAAGTATGGTAGTCCTACAATTGGTTAGCCCCCGAACTGATGGAGAATAGAAGTTGAACCAATCAAACCAATAAACTTTTGACTCGTTGGTGACAAAGAGTCTATGTATACTTTATAATCATTTTTATATTCTCCATAGAAACATTTACGTGGTTCTTGTCCTAGATTTAAAATTGCAACATTCTCAACACTGGATAAAATGGTTATGTTAAAAGTTTATAAGTTGAATTGATTCGCTTAACACTGCATTTGGTAAGGTTGTGACTTGCCGTCGCGGATGTAGTCAAGCGAGTTACGACTATGTAAGTATTAATGTCACGGTTATATAAGAACTTGTAATTGAATTTTAAGAATTAATAAATCATGTCTTAACTTTTTTTAACAAGTTCAAATGGCAGAATAAAACAGGGTATCAGGTGTTTTAGTTATTTGACTGCTTCAATGGCGTAGTGGTAGCGAAAGCGTGACGTCTAAGTCCTAGTGACTCTCCCAAACAGTGGATATGTGGATACACGATGCGACTTATCTTTTAATACTACACGCACAGGAATTTGTATGTACGCACGTACACAGAAACACACAGTAATATGATACTGGGTGCATTGTAAATGTCAAGTCTAGAGAATTGTGATAACCATCTAACCAGCATTCACGACCACTGTTGTACTATGAAGGAACTATTTGCTTTGGTAACGGCTAAATTATGATAACTAACAAGCATTATGATAACTACATTGTAAGAAATGCTACACTTAGAAGTTATTTAGAAAATATTTCAAGGTTTTAACGTAGATTATGATAAAATACACTAATTAGTACTATTTTAATTAAATCTGTAACTAATTAGTATTATTTTAATTAAATCTAACACATCCTGAATGTTAATAGGCATTGTTTTTTATTGAATGAATTGTTTGTTCATTATTTCTGCTGACTCTATAATTGTTTCTTTTTAAAAATATGATTACACAAGTGGATTTTCATCAGATACACAAAGTGCTTTGTTTATGGCAGCAGGCTTGGTCCCCATTACATAAGTTAAACTTAAATGATTCATATAAGTGTAGATGCTTTATATGCCTTGGCCTAGTTATTTGTATAAAGATCTGGATGTCGTAATAACAGCTGTTGCCGGTTCCCTCCTATGTCAGGCGCAGAGTGGCGCAGAGTGGCACACCGTGTCGTTTTAGTCGGCCCGATTCCGACACACCACCCCGCCGTAAACCCCGGTGGGGTGACGGCCTGACAGGGTTTTCACACGTTAAAAAAAAAGTTATTTGTATAACACAGATAGATTGTGTATATATATATATGTGGTGATGGATTAAGTATACCATACAAAGTGTCACCACTCTTATCTGTCCTGTGGGTATTATAGCAAGAGAAGGAAAACTTGAAACAAAACAACGTAATTTGGTCACCAGTAGTATAGTAGGCTATAATCTCCTTTTCTGGCCTGTTATAGGCTATGCAAATGTATAATAAACATTCAAGGATATTTGTCTAATATGAGAGGACAAGCCCAGACAATAAGTGATGCAATACTAATGAAAGTTGAATTGCATATTGATAACAAACAGAGATAAGACACTCACAACTTGTAGATAATCCTCTTTAGCATCAGTGTATTGTGCTAACTTCAAGTAAACATTGGCTCGCTGCAAACGAGCTGAAGTGAAGTCAGACTTCATCTCCAACACCTGTGTGAAGAATTAAAAAAATATTGAATTTGTAATCAGCAGTTCCTTTTAAAGTATATTATAATTATTTATAACATTAAATATTCTTTTGTGGACCAGTAAAATAGATTTACTGAAATAAACAAATAGCATACTTAAAATGAACAATGTCTTTATATAAATTATGAAGTCAATAATAACAAGTTTTGTCTTACAGGTCACCTTTTTGCCGTCCGGTAGGATTACATAAAAATTTATATATATCATGTTATACATAATGTAGTACATTTGATGATTGTGATTAATATAATCATGCTATACATTTTTTTTTATACATACATTAGCTGCTAAAATGAGTCCTCCTCTGACTCAAAATGACTGTGCCTGATGAATATGTGGAATTCCAGTGTGGTGGTTACCACCCTTATTGCAAACAATGCACTATGGTGACCCACATTATAGCAGCCTAGTGAGTTACTTTTTCAAGCCCCACTTAAAAGACCAAAGATCATAGAGGAGGAAACATATGTGCTAGTAGTTAATTTGTGGTTTAATTGATTGCCATAGAAAGGAAGAGCCAAACCGTTTACTTTCAGAGTTTATGTCTACAACTGTAAAATGGTGACTTCCAAGGTCTGCACATGTTGTTGTGTAGAAGAATGGAGAACATTTGTTTGTGAGACCAATTGCTGACTCATCAGTCTGTAATTATTATCAATACAATCAGTCAGTCAGATTAGTAACCATTCTCCATGCTTAAAGAAACCATAAAAGTATAATGTATTGTCTATTACATTTACTTTAGTCTTTTTGTATTGTGAGATCTTTAGTTTATGGTTTACAGTCATAAATAAATTTGAATAAAGGAAAGTTGTATTTTTAATAACTAGATCATTAAATTGTTTAATTATATTCTTCACATGAATTAAGTGGAGAATATTCATGACAATTTTATATGATAATGGAAAAGAAGCATGATGGATCAAAATAATTAAAATAAATTGTACCTTTGTGAAGTCTTGCAGTGCAAACTTGGCTTTACCAAGTGCGTAGTACACTGTCCCTCTCTTAAAGTATGTGAGGTAATTGTGTGGATCTCCCTCTGTAGAAAGAAGTGACTATTTAGTGGCAAACAGATCAATTACATTAATTGCACTTTTGTTACTCATAAATTGAGTTTTTTTCATTTGTTTTTAGTGACATTATTTTTTATAATAATATGGACTTTTTTGTATTATTATATTTTTTATGTCATACTTTACACTGTCTGTTTTGACATTTCAGTACAATAATAATTTATATTTTGTCTACAATTGTGTATATGTGTATAAAATAATAATTATAATTATTTATGAAGTTGATCTTCAATCAGTTTACACGTTTGTAGAGGATTTATACATTAAGGATACATTTGTAGGCTGCATTTAATATTAAATTGTATAGCGATCTGTAATTTGCATTGTAAATGGACGTTCCTATCGTCAGCTAAACCATATTTATGTGAGTAATATATCGTAATATATGAAAACGAAGCGAGTACATACCAACGGCCGCATGATAGTGTGTGAGAGCATCTGAGAGCTGCCCCCTTGCCAGGAAGTCTCGCCCTAGGTCCAAGTGCTTGTTCACCTCCGCTGGTGTGGCACACTCTGAAACTGCACACCGAGGAATCAAAACACATACTTCCACACAAAAACTATTGTAAATATAGGTTAAAATAAAAATAAATACACACATTCTAACATTACTTCTAAAACTAATAAGACAAGGCATGGTGTGATTTTGTTCCAGTTGATATTCACTAAGTAGTCCATCATTAATCTATAATTTTTATACAGCAGTCTTTACGATTAATTCACAACAATTCAATTTCTATACAAAATAATTATTTGACAGAGCCACAATCCATCTTTCGTTTGTCTCTTTTCGTGGTTTTTCCTGATTGGTCCAAATCAGACAACGAGCGACGAGTTTAGACAAGTGACAATGAGAGTAATTGCCATTATGTAGATATTTAAATGTTAATTGCAACGTAAATGAAAATTAAATTTATGTTTTTCCTTTTCAATAACAAAGAACTTATTTTATTTAAAGATTTTCATATTTATGAGTTTCTACAGGTATTAAATTCATACCTAATCGACATTCCTAAACTTTGATAGGTTTACGATTTCTGTTTTTAAACGACAAGCACAGAACTTGACAAATCAGTGTGGCTACTTTATGCTATTGTACTATTTCAAAAGAAAATTAATACTATAAAAATTGGTGGTTGTACATGTAAAATTAAAAATTACTTTATATTCTATTGCGCTGACTTTATTACATATTATTAAAAAGTTAACTCTAGTGAATATATTTTGTCATTCGATGATACCAAATTAAAAATTTTATTGCAGTCAAATCGTAGGTTGCTTTAGTTAGATGCTGGCAACACCATCACCCGTTCTTTCATTTCCTATAGAAAATAACAAACGGTTGGTGTGCAGATTTTTATCATAATTTTCTATAATTTTAGAGAGAAATTTAAAAATAAGCTTAGATATTTAAAAAAATATTATGTCTTTATCGGCAGATGTGTATAAAAAAGTTAGATTTATTATAATTACTCAGATATCACTCGATTAGTATCGAATGTCAACATAACCTTTCTAACATCCAAGTTGTGGCTGTGCATCGTTTAGTAACTTAAGTGGTGATTTTAGGAATGGCTGACGTAGCACCGTCAACTGCACCTAAGGCGAAGGCGCCTAAAACGAAGGCACCTAAAGAGAAGGTCGCCAAGGCTGCTCCAGCCGCACCTGCTGAACCTGCGAAGGCTATTCGCAAGGTGTCGTCCAAGCCTCGTCACGGAAGGTTGTACGCTAAGGCCGTTTTCACAGGATACAAACGTGGTTTACGCAACCAGCATGAAAACACAGCACTCTTAAAGGTAAGCAACTGCTTAAGCTATGAAGTATTAAGTAGCAGTTACATTGACAACCATGAGGACTACATAAATTTGTATATTAAGTTTTTTTTTTGTGTTTAATGAAAATTAGTGTATTAAATACGAGGTTCTAAATAGATTTCTTTCGATTTTTGCTTTTAATAAGACCTTAGCAACAGTAATTTGTATTGTAGAATATGAAAAACTGTCACTAATCTTAGCCAGAAATAAGTATATTTTATAACCTTGCATTATTTAATAGTTATCTTTTTGATTATACACACTTCGGCCTGTAAAGGTTTGTTCAGATCTTGAAAGTATAAACACTAACATTAATTATTAGGAGACTTTACAAACAATATTTCAAAATTATTGAACTTTACAAGGTTAAGTGTGTACCACTAGTAATAATAATTATAACTGCACATTCCACACATGCGACAAAGTCTGCAATGGTAACATACTGCCAATAAACATACATTACATATTTTTAGAAGCCTATACATTTTAGTTAAATTACTCCCACACAGACAAGTGTGTTCAGCTTATGACATATTTAATTGTACTGGATAGGAATAGGCTAGATGACACCTTAGTCAAATTAGTTACTTTTTATCATCTTTCAAAACGACAATTTTGTATGAAAAATGTACTAAATACAAAATTGTGACATCACTGTTTTAGACTACTCAATTGAACAATATATTTCACTGTATATTTGATTGAAATTCGTAATAGTAATAAAAAGCTATGTTAATTGTATTTTCTGAGATGTTTCGCAATATTAGTTTTAATGAAGTGAACATTAGTATTTATTTATGATACAGTCATCCACCCTATTGAACCAACAACCTGTAGTTTAGCTATAGATTGTTGGTTCAATTCCTCAAGAATACTAACCACTAGACCAATAGGCCAGTCAAATGGAGACATTTGAAACAAAAATACAGGAACAACAGGAAGCATAACATAAAGTCAGATTAATTTCAAAGAGGGTTAGGCAGAGACAATTGATCTACATATACTACAGTCCTGACACACTTGCTTTGTCTACACTCATCAATCACTGCATGAATGTTCATCACTTCCTGGTACTTAGAACACCATCAATTTGGTTGTTAACCTCTTCCAACACTTCCACATACATTTACTCTATAAATTCGTTTTGTGAGTGTTTCTCTTGTGGCCAAACTATCGAAGCATGCCCTTTTCGGTCATTGTTACATTTTCTTCCAGTTTGCAACATTCCGGACTCTGTTGTCACTATATCTAACATTTCACCACTCATAAATCTTTGGAAACATATCACTACAGCGTTAATTCTACTTTCATGCCTTCTCTGCCATACCTAAAATTCACTATCATATATAAAGGACCAGTATACTATTATGCACGGCTAAATATGCCTTCAAACAAATTTTAATGGTAAAAAAGAAGTGCCGGGCACCATTTACCTTATGCCCTGCTTTGACTCTCACTCCTATATCATCTTCACAACAACAACAAAGAAAGTCAATCTTTCTAATGTATATTTAGCTCTACTTTCGTGATTCATTTAGATTTCGTGTAGTTTTTGCATCGCAAATGCTCCTAGTAGAATTAAAGAACTATTGTTGGGGACTACAACCTTCACTATTTTGATATTATATTATTTATTAACAAGCTGTACCCATGACTAGATTTGAATTTTTAAATTAGAGATGTGGTTTTTGCCATGTAAATCATGATCCTGTTGGCAATCCAGTACAAAAAATAGCCTATATGTTACCCAGTAACCTCTCTCTTCTAGTGAAAGATCCACTAAAATCGTAAAAGCAGTTCCAGAGATTTACTGATTTAGATTTACAAACAAACAAACACATTTTATTTGTCCACCTGATCTCAACTTTATGTATGAATAACAAAACTGTGTTAGTATATTAAATATTATACAATTAATTAGATGAAATTTAGTTCATGGCTGTATTTATTATTTTCATTTTTAAGTTATTGTTATAATTATATTTTAGTATATTTCTATGCATGTAAAGGTCTTTTTCGACATGTCAACTCAAAAACTATATTCTTTTAAAGGCCAACCCAGGCTTTATATTCACAGCGACCCTTTACAATATTACGTTAACTTCTCCGAGATGACAAGTGACTACAAGGAATTGTCTTAAAATAATTCCCTGTCAATTTAATAAAATGATGCTTAGACATTTGAAACCTGAACTTTTATGTGGACAAACTATTACTGATATTTTTATATTTTCTATCCTTTGTAAAATTGGCTAACGGAACATATCTAACACAATATTTCATACATTTTTTTAGATCGAAGGCGCGAAGAGCCGCGACGATGCTGTCTTCTATGCTGGAAAGAAGTGTGTTTATGTATACCGTGCTAAGAAAAGGACACCTATTGCTGGTGGTCCCCGCGGCAAGAAGACTAAGTTGCGCGCTATCTGGGGCAAGGTGACCCGTCCCCATGGTAACTCCGGTGGTGTGCGTGCACGTTTCCGGTCTAACCTCCCCGCACAGGCTATGGGACATAGGATACGTGTGGTAAGTGGTTATTTGACAAGGAGAATTATTTTAAAAATAAGTTTGATATCTATACATATTATTTTGTATCAAGTTGACACAGTAAATGAGTTGTCTGGTGGTTGAAGTGTGTGCAAATAATTAGTCACATCATATCAGTATAATGATAAATTAGAAATTTTTTATCATATTTTACAATGAACTTGCTTATTGGATTTGGTCATTTTTGGAGATAGTTTGATTATATCTTGCATCTAGACGTTGAGCAAAAGCTTACCAGAGTTTGGTCTGTGGTATGCTGTCACCTTTGAATGTGAAATATTTTTATTTTTGCTGTTTTTAATATTATTTCTATAATTTGACATAACAGTTTTTTTTTATCTTACAAATTATTGTTTTACTTTCGTTTTGATTTAAAATGGTACAAGTTCAAATTGTGTTAGCTGTGATTGCCTACAATTGGATGAGCACAAAACATGTATTTTGTTTTTGTATTCATAAAATAAATGTGTATCATTTGTTGGTGATCCAAAATAAATATAGGAAAATGAGTTTATTGTATCTCAACTCGCTCTCGACGTCGACTGCGTTCAGCGTTGTGATTGGCCCGCACTGAACTCTTCACTCAATCAAAGATAAAAATAACAAATAGTGGCTCAGTTTTGTTACTATACCAGCAAAACTATTTGTGAATTCTCCTTAATATAAGGTGGTACATACTATTTTAAATATAAGTGGTAAAGCTAGTTACGTAAAAAACTAAATTTGACAATAACATTGTCCTGGCAGAAGTATACCAACTAACTTTTTTTTTCTATGTTAAGAGCCTGCCAAAGTGACTCTACTCTGCCTGATGGAAAGCATGAATAGAATCAAGAGTTGTGGTCACTTTATTAGAAAACTCAATTTAAATTTGTTTAAATTTAGGGAAATTCTAAATGATGGTAAGACATTTGAAACCTGAACTAATTGTGGACAAATATTGACTGATAGCACTGTGGTAATGTAAAATGTATTGACAATATTGATATATTATCTAACATGGCTTTCTATTTGTTTCAGATGTTGTATCCATCCAGGATCTAAAGACCTTCCTGTTAAGTAATCTAAGTATAAAATAAAAAGCTAAAAAAATACTCTGGTTTTATTCCTATTTCTTTGTACTTTACCGTTTGGTTAGAATTTTCTGTTAGTCAAATTGTTGGCTAGATAGTATAGTATGATTGATGTAAACTGGTGCTAGACTATAAAAACATGCAATTTTGTCGAGAACCAAGAATAAGTCGATCTTGTAGTGTAATTGAATGTAATCGAACAATAGGTTGTCATCTTTACTATAGAAAAGTGGTGTGTGTGAAATAGGAAAATTAATTAATTGAAATAGAAACTATATTGTTGCAATTCAATAGTTGTAATACTGACTACCCACAGGGACTTGCGAAGTGTTAAATATAGTTCATCAACAGCCTTTTACAGTCCACTGCTGGACATGGGCCTCTCCTTAGCAAGGTTTTGGCCTACTACACCACGGCTAGCCAGATGGGTTGGAATAGGGTTTGTTTAAAGTTTTCCTTCTCTTTGTAATGATGTTGTCTTGCATACTTTGTTCACTTAGTCATCTTTTACGACACCCACGGGATGAATAGGGGTGGTAACACTATGTATTCTTAATCTGTCACCAGACAGACAAGATAGTTATATTAGTTTTTTTATTGATGTGTATTAACTACTAGAGATGCCATAAACAGTCATTTGGTTCAATATAAATACTCGGCGAAACTAGGTACTTTTCGCGGATGGCAAATTTATACCTGGATCGGAAAGGTGTGATGAAGACGCATCATGGGCGCTTTTGTTTCGTTGTTACTAGCAGTGTACACAGTTAACGACTAATCGAATCGATCGAAGAAGATCGATTTGAATATTGCAGTAGAAAGCAGAGAAAAAATATGGTCGTCTGAATCGTCATCTAGATATATAGTAAAATCGTAGAAAAGTCAAAACTACATTGATTATTTTTTTAAAAGAATACTTGGGGCGTGATCTACAATCATACCGAAGCCAAAAATATAGTTTTCGAACTTTGGTCTGTATGTATGTCCGATCTTAACTCAAAAGTACTTACAAAAATGGATTTACTTTCAATTTCGCATGAATATTACTAACAGGTCGGGTCAACATATAGGCTACATATTATCATGCTATAACCTACGGGGGAGGAGATGTGAATCGTTATCTTTCTTATGCATTCTGTGACAGCGTGTAATCTAACGATGCATATTTAAATGTCGTTTTTGAGTAAACCATGCTATTATCTAGTTTTACACTAAAAACTACGCCATTAAAGTAACTTGAGCAGAGAAACAGTTTAATGAATGCTAGTAGTATAAACACAATTTTGAAGCAGCGCCATCTATGAGATTTCATTAAAATCAAATCAAGTTATGTAACACTGGCAATTAATAATTTAAATTCGATCATGTTGGTGAGGTTAGTAGTTAGTTATTCTTAAAATTCATAGATGGTAATGTGCATTTTCTTTATAAAAGTTGTATCGTATAGTTAGTTTTGGCAAATTCAAGTTCCAACAAAACCCTCTAAATTTTGAGCAGAGTTGAGCCAGACAATTTAAAAAAAAAACGGTGTTAAATATTACAAAAAAGTTATGTTCATTGATGATGACCATTTCTGCATCAATTTTATGTTGTTAGTACAAAATAAGCATTGACTGTTAATACTTTTATTCAGTATTTACCTGTATGATTATTGCTTGGTAATTAATATATTTTCATGTCGTATACCTAATTATAAATTTAAGTGTGATGTGAAACTAGCTAGATTTATTTTTACTCGCTCACAGCCATTAATTTTATGTTCAAATAGTGTAAAATCATAATAATTTTTCACCATTTAAAAATGTTTCCTTTTTTCTAACTAGATGGTATTGGCGACGAATTAAATCATGCTACGGTTTCGTTCACAAAAAGTTATGTTATGAGTACCGATGTCGCCGCCTTAACCTATTGAAACGGAGGCTACCTGCGTTCTGCGTTGTCTGTTAGTTATTGTGTGCTTGGTCGAATTTAACGTGGTTACTTGGAAATATAATATTTTTCAATAAATAATTATTACTTACTTCTCTATTTAATCGAACTTCTGATTAATTATCATCATCTCATCAAATTATTCGTATTTAGGTATACTTTGCATAATTCGTGTGTAATTTATTTTTCTGTTATCTTTGTTTGTTTAGTCTTTCAAATTAAAAGTAATTAAAATGCCTCGAAAACTGTCTAATCTATCTCAATCCTCCAATGATTCCCGAAGGAAAAGATTAGTTCGATCTCTTGAAACAATGAATAGAAATAATTTTTACATACCTTTCTAATGTTTCTATGAGCCTTTTGCCCAAACTAAGTTGGAGTCGGCTTGAGGTTTACGATACGGCAGAACTTCGATTTTTTATGTGGAGCGACTGCTATCAGAACTTCACAACTCAAGTATTAGGTGAAATAGGAGTTCTGTGGAAAGACAGCGGGCAGTTGCAGCCTTAAAACAGTTGTTGAATGAAACTGGACAGATCACAATAATTTATTCAGAATAATTATGACTAATATATTGGGCTACAAAGTTAGTGACGGAAACGAATCGCTGCAAAAACGATTCCACAGAGTCCTGTCTCTACCATACACTTAATGTGTAATTTAAGGTTGAATAGACGCGGAAGAGCGAGGCGTCTCGTGAGGTGAGGTATTGGAATAAAAAAAAAAACGACTCCAATAAGGAAATGTTCTAAACCAGAAAATGCAATAAAAGTTAAAAAAAAATACACAGTCTTGTGTCAACAATTATTCTTTGGAGTCGGTATCAACCACCGTAGGATACCTACTACACAATTTCGCACACAGGCAGCACTGCAGCGCGGGCTGGTCGAAGTCCGCGAGCAGTTAGGAGGGCATACTTTCAAGCAGCACCAACACTACTCGGTCGTCGGTCTACGACTAGGATAAGGTTACTTACCTTACCTGGTAGCCAGCGTGATTTTGATACAGACTTTCAGTCATGTATTTGTGTCATTGACTTCAGAATTCAGGTATTATCGTATTATTATTGCTAGATATATTATCGCATTTGGTTGGCTGACACGGAACCCAAAAAATAATAATGGTAGACACAAGAATGTTTTCTTACTTTTTGGTGCATTTTCTGTTTTAAAATATTTTCTGTTTGAATTCGTTAAATTTTGTTTGTTTATTCATTTTTAGTTTACCATTTCAATAAGTAATTTTATATCTGTGATTATGGATAGTCTTGCTAAATGCGCTGCCAATGTGACACAGTATTGCGAAACCCCGGGTGGGTTATCACTGCAAGACTCCGATCGGGTAGTTTATCACGGGGCCCTCGCCTTTGTGGAATTAGTCTCAGTCATGATACTTAAAATAAAAATTGCAGCGCAACAACAGCACTACTACTCGAATATGAAGGCATAAACCGAGAACAGTCGAAACTAGAAACCTGTTAAAATGACAGGTGAAATGAATCATGGGCAATCCCCATTGTTGCTTGAGCGCGCGAGATCATCAGCTTATACAAAGCGAGGCCCCGGGCGGTTGACCTGCTCGCCACCCCCAAAGGCCGCCCCATTATAAATGTATGTACTACATAATTCAATGGTTGGCCTACTCAAAGTAGGAAATCTACCCCAAGAATCATTTCAAAAAAGCCTTGTGAAAAATGTAAAAATAGGTTTTCTAAAAAGCGAGCTTACTTGAAAATACAACTTGATTTTATGTTTTAAGGTGGAATTCTAATGCCTAATCATTGTTAGATCAGGAGTTGTTGCGTACTTTATTGAGATTTACAGTTGCACAAGACCATCTCCGTTAAAACATCACCAAATGAGAGCAAAATTCTGTTTCAATGTAAAATTTAAACATCGGTGTTATTTTTGCAAAAAAGTTTTATATTCTCATTTATAACATATTCTCAATACGTATTTAATGTTCCACTAATCACTGTCTCATAATAGAGTAGATCGTGACATACTGAACATATCTGTGTAACTCTTTAGAGCAAACAGGTGCGATGCTGTGTTGTGTGATTGTGTAAACAATACATGTGTGGCGACTTCCACATTATAGCACAAACAAGAAATATACAACAGCGCCATCTAGCGAAGATACATCGAAGAATATATATACGAAGTATGAACGAAACGTATGAATGTAATGAACTACGAAGCAACTACTAATCCTGTATCGCGATATAGAGATTTGCGTGGCAATCAGCATATATACAATATCCCAACAGCAACCGTTGGGCCGTGGCCCGCAAGGCATGATCACCTCGCCTGGTCGGAGAATACTCCCTTTGTGTCGGAGGGACATGACACTCGCTCTCTCCATTCATGCAGCAATAACTGCAGCAATCACGACGGATTTGCTGACATAAATAGAAGAATTCCATTGCTCATCTCCAAAGAACTTCATCAGAACATTAGCACAATAGAAAGGGACCGCCTCGAAATACGATGCTCTTCCTCTTTACTGCCTCGGTGGTGCAGCGGTACTGAATACGGCTGTTGTGCTTGAGGTCTCGGATTCAATGCCCGGATCGGATCAAATGTTTGTATGATCTGCAAATATTAGTTTTGCAATCTGGGTGTTTTCTATGTATAATATGTATGTATTTACAACAAAAAAGTATACAAATATTCTATCAGTTAGTCTGGTTATCATAGCACAAGCTCTGCTTAATTTGAACTTAGATGACGTTGTGTGTCAAATGTCTGAAATATTTATTTATTTATTATTCTAAACCATTTTATACAGTTTTTTATGTTCGTTTTACATCAACAAGTGCAAAATAGAAAACATCATCAATGCGGTAGTAGTCAATGAAATACACATTATTTGTCAGATCTTCAAATATAAATGAGACCGTACGACAAGCACCGAATTTTACATAGAGAATCTCTTCCTTTTTGAAATCGGTCCAAAATCGTTTAAAATAGGCTAGATGACACCTTAGTCAAATTAGTTACTTTTTATCATCTGTCAAAACGACAAAGCTGTATATAAACTGTACTAAATACAAAATTGTGACGTCACTGTTTTACACTATTCAATTGAACAATATATTTCACAGTATATTTGATTGAAATTCGTAATAATGATAAAAAGCTATGTTAATTGTATTTTCCGAGATATTTAGCGATATTAGCAGTAATGAAGTGGACTATATGGATATGGATGTGGTATTTATTTACGAAACAGTGATCTACCCAATTGTAGTTCTCATAAATTTTAGCGAGATTTTGGAATGTTTTGCTCCATGATTCCACTCAGTTATTCTTCGTCGGTAAGGCGATCCCAGGTGGATTTATTTATTTGTTTCTATATTGAATATTAAGTGTCATAACCACACGAATCATGAAATAATATAAAATGCATACCTATTTACCGCAGCACGTTGCGTCGCCGCGTCGGGGCGGTACTTTGAGCACGTGCGCTCGCGTGTTTTAATCGCATCACATGCATGGCTGTGGCAAAATCGCATGTTGAATATCACTTTGATTAGGTACTTACTGGCGTTCAGCGGTTTATTACTTTATTGAATTGAATTCGTTCGGTTTAGGGAGTTCGATAAAATTCAATGACAAATGTATTTAAAATAAAATTTTATTTATTATTATTATTTCTTTTCTTTTTATATGGAATTGGGATTTATGAAATATGAACAAAATATTTAAACCTCTTTTTTTTCAAATTTTCTCTTCTTTTTCATTTGACAACGAGAGTACAATGTCACTTTTTGACTGGTAAACAAAACGCATTTAGACATAAGAAACGAATAATAACATTTGGGCAGGTACTCATTAAAATTTCTAATTGTAATCATTAATGTGATAAATCTATTAAGTTATCCATTGTTATATTAAATGTAGCACAAATGAACCATGACACCTAACCATGAACCGTAACTTGTACATATTTTTTTTTTATTATTTGAGAGCCTGCCAAAGTGACTCTACTCTGCCTGATGGAAAGCATAAATAGAATCCAAAAGTTGTAGTCACCATAGTCATTGCGAATGCTGACAATGTAGTATGGTGACCCACGCTATGGCGGCCTATTAAATGCTTTTTTACGCCTCACTTGGGGACGTAAAAGGCATGACAGTCATAGTAGCATTGTATTATTGTATTGCACACACTTACTACGACAACTGTCACCCCTGCATCAATGGGCCTCCGGTCTCACACTCACCAACGAAACACGACAGCACGGATGTTGACGCTTTAGGTTGATCTTCTGTGGGAGGATATTACTGCCCCGGTGGAGCCGGTCCGTTCATACTGAAATCAGCGTGGCTCTACTACTTGTCAAACATATATTTATCTTTAACGTTTGAAGTACTATAAATATGGTACATTTTAATGTAAAAGGAAAACTTGATGTAGACCAGTGTAATTTGAATTTTAAGTGCTTAGCTAAATAAAAAATATTTTGACTTGACGTAGCTAGTATTGCAGGACGGCAATTTCATAGGTAAAGACCTCTTATTAGCATGGATGAGAAAGTAACTCTATCTGTCTGTTACACTTTGACGGTTTAACAGGTGTATCGATTTTAACGAACTTTGGCAGACATAGGCATTGAAAGAGGAGTACGCGAATCGGCCACTGTTCTACGAACTGCCGGTATCTCAGTCTCTGTAACCTCCATCTGAAATGTAAATCTCGGTACGTTTAAATGTACTTTAAATGATCTATAGTATTAAGCTGTTCTTCTATTAAAATAGTGTCCACCTGCCACTTAACACGTACCCTGATGACTTTGTATTTTTAACGAATTTGACCCATAACTTCCTTACCGCACTTGCATAAATTATAATGCCACATAAGCACTTATATAAGCATCTTATTGTTCACATAACAATACAGTACCATGGAACGTACCACCGTGACATCACACTGTATTACAGAAACTAAACAATAGCTATTATCTACTTACCATGAAACTACCCGCAAATAATACTACTTACTATGAGCTAGCTGCGACATCTTACAACTAAAATAGAATGCTTATGTAATGCATGTTTCATTTTCCTATTATCTGCGCAATGTTGTAAGCAATGTGTAAATATTTGACAGACAGTAAATAATATAGTAATACACTGGCATAATTATAAATTGTACCACAGTTCAATAAGTATGCAAACTTTTTAGATTAAACCGAATGAAAACGTCAAGACTGTTCATTAATCACACAAAAACTAAATTTAAAAATAGAATCGCAGTAAAATATAAAATTGTAATCGGACAAATAGATTTATGCATAGCACAGATTACCCCCTAATAGATACCGCATTAATAAGAATTTGCTTCGATTCAGCTTCTCAAAATGCCGAGGTATGCACGGGATACGCGGGACGTGTCAAATGTGCTGTGATTGGATATTTCAAGGTCAAACTTAGAATGCATGTAATAATGTTATTACACTACTCTTTCTTGAAATAAAAACTCAGTTGGATTTCTGAAATAAAAACAGTTTTATTTATTTATCTTCTAATTACAAGATAAGAATACACAAGACAGTTATAAATAGCCTTACCTGAAATAAAAACAGAAAACAACATTAAAAGTTTTTACTCCAGGTGATATTTAAGATTAATTATTTTAATACACTTCTTCTTATTCTTCGACTATCGATATTTTTTTGTTAGAATCCAGACCACAGAGTATTGACGTTTTACCATTACGAAAGTGACGTATTGAATAAATGAGGTTCGTCGTTTTCTTTATATCTCCCCCCCTCAAAGAAGAACAATCACATAACTGTTATGTGACTGTTCATCCAGTCGCGTCGCCAGCTATCGGAATCAATTTTGTTATATGAAAAAGGTTTGATTCTGTTTTCCTGTGTCCAGTTTCAACCTCGTATATTGTATTGGAGATTTTCTTAAGTATTTTGTATGGTCCGATTCGTATTTCATCCAGCTTTTTTCTATTGAGGCGGTTTCCATTTTCTACATACACCAAGTCTCCGGCATCCAATGTAATTTCTTTCCTGTGTTTATTGTATCGTTCTGCATTTTGATTATGGGACTTTTTCGTGTTTTCCAGTGCCAATTCCCGATCTCTTCCTAGATCTTCTTTTGTACAATTTGTCTTCAATTCGTGGGGCAAAATATTTACACTTTCACCTTCCATTAAGTATTTCGGAGCGAATCCAGTCACTGTGTGTTCCGTTTCATTGTATCTTCTAACACATTCCTGAGCTATTGTTGACCATGTCTTTTTATTTTTGTTTTCATTTATTTTGCATCGTATTTTATTTACCAGAGTTTGATTTAATCTTTCGTTAAGCCCATTTGAAAATGGAGCATCTACGGCTGTAAAAACCATCTTTATCCTTTTCTGCTTTAAAAATTTTTTATACTCCTTTGAATTAATGCCAGGGTATTGATCTGTTAGTATTGTTCCTATATCGTTGCTTTTTGTTACTTTCGTTGTTAATTTTATAAAGTCATTAGCGGTTTGGTTTTTCGATGTTAAAATATAAGCGTATCTAGTAAAGTGATCCACCATAAGGTGTAAATATTTTTTTGTTGATCGCGAACCCCCAAATCCACCAATAGTGTCGATGGACATAATTTCGAATGGATAGGTAGCTGGACCTAAATGTGATAGGAATCCATATCTTGATTTTTTTCTTGATTTGTTTTTTTGACATATAGAACAATCATCGCAAACTTTTTTTATATTCATTATCATGTTTGTCGCTGAATAAAATGGAGTTATTTTATTGATCATTTGCGATCTCCCTAAATGACAGTAAGTGTCGTGTACCTCTTTTATCAATATCATACTGAGGTTTTCAGACAATAGAATTTTATCTTTTTTTCTTAACTTTTTGAAATAAATGCCATCTTTTAATATAATGTTTTTCTTCTTTTCTTTTAAGTACATATTCTCATTCTGGTCCTTTTTTATGTCTTCAAGACTTATTTGGTTCACGACTTCCAGGATGTCATCTGTGTTATCATTTGGTTCTAAAACCGGATTTCTGCTTAGGCAGTCTGCTTCTTGATTACATTTTCCAGGATTGTATTTTATCTTGAAATCATATTGAGATAGGTAATATGTCAAATCTCCTAACTCTTTATCCGTCCTAGATTTTATGTTCAAGTTTTCCAGGGGCTTGTGATCCGTGTATACCGTGAATTGTTTTGCTAACAACCAGTGTTGCCAATATTTCACTGCTTCTTTTATGGCTAAACATTCAAGGTATATTGCTTTTTTTTTCTTTTGTGCCTCGTTCAATTTTCTAGAAAAGTATGCTACAGGTTTACAACTTTTATCTTTATCTTCTTGTTTCAGCACAGCTCCAACTCCTTTAATACTAGCATCAGTATAAATTGTAATTGGAGAATTAGGGTCAAAAATTTTCAGGACTGGTTCCGAACAAAGCAATGTTTTAATTTTCTCAAATGAATCTTGACATTCTGTCGACCAAACAAATTTCACATTTTTCCTCAGAAGATTATGTAATGGGTCTGAGATTTGTGCCATGCGAGGGATGAATTTATGGTGGTAATTAATTTTCCCAAGGAACTGTCTTACATTTTTTCTTGTTTCTGGAACTGGGAAGTTACTCACTGCAATTAAATAATCTTTCTGTGGTTTTACAGAATTCTTTTCAATAATATGACCTAAGTATTTTGCGTGATTTTTCGCAAATGAGCATTTTGAAAATTTTAATCTGAATCCCTCTTTCTCAATTGCTTCCAATAGTCTTGAAAGATGCTGTATATGCTGTACGAAATTTTGTGAGAAGATTAATATATCGTCGATGAAAGACACAAAATCCGAAAGTTTATATTTTTTTATTATATTATTCAGTATCCTTTGAAAAATTGCAGGTGCTGTTTTTAATCCAAAAGGAAGGCAAGTCCACTGAAAGTGTCCTTCCTGTGTTACAAATGCAGTTTTAGGTCTGTCTTGAATCCTTAGAGGGATTGACCAAAATGCAGAATTTATATCCAATGTTGTAAAATATTCGCAGTTCACACTTTTTATTATCAAGTCTTCTATTAGTGGAAATGGCTGTGCTTGGGGAGTTATAATTTTATTTAAATCTCTAAAGTCTATACACGTTCTTGTTTTTTTATTATCTTCTTTCTTAAATGCCATAGTAACTGGCGCAGCAAAAGGGCTGTATGACTCCTCAATAAGACCCTTTTCTAATAACTTAGCTACTTGACTTTCTATTTCTTTTCTATCCTCAAATGAGCATCTGTAAGGTCGTTTATAACAATATTTTTCTTCCATTAGATCAATATGAGCCTCATAATCCTTAACAGTACTAATGTCGTACTTATCTTTGGCAAATACGGATTTATATTTGTTTAACAACTTGTCGATTTCCGACTGTTCATATGTATCTAAATGATTTACAATCATCTGAAATTCATCCGTATTTAGATGATCATTGAATTTTATTTCATATTTTCTTGAATTGTACGTTTTTTCTTTTATGTCACCTGTCAATACAGGAATTTTGACATCTGTTTGATTTTCTGCCTCTTCCCTGTAAATTTCATTTACTTGTTTTTGGAAGTCTTTGTTCTGAATAATCCTTAGATCTTCAGTCTGGATCAATTTAAAATTTTTAATACAATCTAATCCAACCAAAAAATCATAATTGAAATTCTCACTGTCTACACTTTGATCATTTTTTCAATATCGTAAATTTTCACTTTTATTGTTATCATACCTTTTGTTTTTCCTTCACCATTAATAGTTCTCAAGCTTATTTTTTGTAAATTTTGCACGTTTTTTCCTTTAATTTTTAATAATTTTGCATTTATCAATGATACGTTTGAACCGGAATCGTAGATACCAGAAATTTCCAATGTGTCATTTAGTAATAGCTTGATTTTTATTAATGGTGGTACTTTTAGTTTTTTGGATTTTCTGTATTTAATTCCACCTCCAGTTCTGAATTATTAACTGATTTAAGTGATCCAATTTTTTTGTTTTTCTCTTCTTTTTCTCTAAACCAGCAAATTGATTCAGAATGAAAACGCTTCCCTTTGTTTGCCTTTTCACATATTTCACATGGATTTTTGTCTTCATTTTTCCTTTGTTTGTTATCCCAGAAAGGTTTCCCTTTTTTTTCAGTTATATTTTTCTTGACAAGGTGTTCTAATTTAGATATTTCATTGTACAGATCTTGAGTTTCTTGAAGTGTTTCTCTGTCAATCTTGTCGGATACATAGTTTGGTAAACCAATACCAATAAGATCAATTAATGTTTCAGTATCCATGGATTTTCTAATTTGAAGTAGTAGCTTTTCTTTTTTCAGGGCATATTCAAGCAGTGAACCTGTTTGATATTTGAAGTTAAAAGCATATCTGATTGGAGACCAACCTTTGTTCCCAAAAGTTTCAATGAAATTTTTCTTCCAGTTCTCCCAATCCGATTCGATAGAGTATTTTAAAATCATGCAAGTGTACCAATCAGCACTACATTTTTCAAGGAAAAATTTCAGGATCTCAATTTTTTTCCTATCTTCTGTCACTACGCAGCGAACACATTCTTTTTCAAATTGATCAATCCATTGGCTGGCATTGGAGGTTTTTTCATCAAATTTTTCAATCATGAAATCTTTAACGATTTTGTTTAAGTTCTTAACTTCAGAGGTTTGTTCTTTGGATTCTAGAACTTTTTCTAGCAACTTCTTTATTGTGTCCTCTGACGAGCTTGTGGTAGATATTTCAGCTGCTTTGTCTGGAATCTCTTCCAAATAAAAATTTTCAAATAATAAGTTACCTTCCTCATCTGAATAAGCTTTTTTCATATTTTCTGTTAAAGTTATCCAAACTTTCCTGTATTGATTTCTTTTTCCCAATGTGTTTTTCACTCTGCCATACACTTGTGACGTTATCAATTCTTTGTGTAAACTTGTTGGTTGATATTCATCTGGTATTGCAAATGAACGACCATCTAATGTGCCGATTGAGGTTAGGCACAAAATTGTAGTTTTTCCATCTGACGTTCCTCGCATTTTAAAATCGAACCTTAGTTTTTCCATTTTCACGAAGTTTCCACAATAATGTTGTTTTGTAATAATGTTATTACACTACTCTTTCTTGAAATAAAAACTCAGTTGGATTTCTGAAATAAAAACAGTTTTATTTATTTATCTTCTAATTACAAGATAAGAATACACAAGACAGTTATAAATAGCCTTACCTGAAATAAAAACAGAAAACAACATTAAAAGTTTTTACTCCAGGTGATATTTAAGATTAATTATTTTAATACACTTCTTCTTATTCTTCGACTATCGATATTTTTTTGTTAGAATCCAGACCACAGAGTATTGACGTTTTACCATTAAGAAAGTGACGTATTGAATAAATGAGGTTCGTCGTTTTCTTTATATGCATTTAAGCGTAGTAATAGGACAAAGTTAGAACGTTGATCGATAAATATGATTGGATGATTTGTATAATTTATTTTTTAGTTCTTAATATTTGTAAATAAAGGCTCTAAAATAACAACTTAAAATAATAATTACCTTTCATTGATGTTGAACAATTTTTCTTATAACTTTTACAAGTTTTATGATTTTATGTATTACATCCATTAAAATAATTTTAACATGTAACATTCGCGTTTTTTGAAGTGAAACTTCTTTATCGGGGTTGGAAAAAAATTTAGTGTAACATTTTTTCGTTACGCGTAACATTTTTTCGTTACGCGTCACATTTTTTCGTTACGTGCCATCTTTTTCTTATCCCTACCACGCGTGATTCGAAGTATACTTTCTCCAGCGGAGTAGGGATTGGTAAATGTCTCCAATGTATTTTGCGGTCCGTTTTGAGTAGTTACATTTTTGAAATCCAGGTGGCGATTGCATCGACTTCGGACGGGTTTAAATTATTTTTTTGAAAAATAACGTCATAAAGAAGTTTCACTTCTTACGAGTGTACGCTAGTACACGCACACATTTTTTTTTTTATTTATTTATACTTAATGCACATTTGTACAAAGGCGGACTTAATGCCATGGGGCATTCTCTCCCAGTCCACCTTCAGGTGATATAGAAACACGATGCGGTAGGTGCAAAGGTAATATTCATAAAATATTATTTTATATAAACAATACATACACAATACATAAACATACATGTATATAAAATTAATACATTATTCTATATAAATGCTCACTCGGGTACTATTGTTACAACGATTCTACCAAATTATCTCGAAGTAGATCACGTACTTTTGCCTTAAATGTGTGGCAATTTGTAGACATCCTGATATCGGTGGGAAGTGTATTCCACAGACACAGACTAACTGACTGCACAAAGGAGGAGGAGTTAATAAAGTTGGAGGTGTAAGGGGGACATAGAAGAAGTTTTTCATGTCTATTCACCTCCCGCAGTTACCCGCAATATATACAGTTGGTTGTAATATTATCAACAGATAGCGTTCGGAGTGATTTTGATCGTGCAATGGTTTGGTTTTAATTTGTTAATAAATTAAATTCGCTCTGAGGTAATGAAGTTTTTTAACGGGTATCATTGAGCTCTGGGATACTTTGTGCCGATAAACGTACACGCGTAAATTTTAAAATATTATGTGTCCCTTAACCAACAAATATTAAAAAAAACATGGAAAAATTCGTACCGTACCTAGGTGATCTGGAGTGCTTGAACTTCGTGAAAAATCATTTAAGGGACATTTTTCTTTACTCTTACATGCGTTCAGTCTCACCAGTAAAAAAACAGCCTAATTTAAAGCTTCACAATCACTAATTTACGAGAAAGTTAATTATTTTGCGGAGCATCACAAGTGAGCATGTTTGAAACAGTTTACAAAAGCAGTAAATGTGAGAAAACTTGTGCCCACAACAGTGGCAGCACTAAGAACAGTGACTTCACGTGAAGGGCACAACATTTCACAAGACCGCTTAATAACCCTAATCAGATCTATGCGGAACCGATTAGAATCTGTAACAAGGGCATGTGGACGCAATATGTCTAATTAAAAAAAAGAAAATCGTGTAAATCTGAGTCAGTCAAGTAAATATTTTAACACTTAGCACATAAAGGCGGGCTTGAACGTTACGATACAAAGGCCACAATATCATTTCAAGGCAATCGATTGTGCATGACAATTCTGGTTCAGATCTGTGGCAAGTTTGTTTAATCATATGCCGTTGTCACCATCACTAATAAGCGTATCAAGGGTGAATGTTGACTTTCTTTCTCTTATTACTATCTATCGGACGACAATATCACGTAAACCTGAATTATTTAGTTATATACATCTATATATAAAAAATAAATTAGTAACAAGCGAATGGGCAGATTTTTTTTTTGTTCCCTATTTATAAACACAGTGCGTGTCGTTTGTTTGATACAGGTGGTTAACATTGCGGTTTACTGTTAATGGAAAGCAGAGTGAAAACACTCAATCGCAACGGTGGGCGCCTGAAGGTAATAATTGAACAATATCGCAACAAATGTACCAGTGATACAGCTGACAGACTGCTTATTAAATAAATGACAGAGGTAGTCATGACAGAGCTTTCTTTTAAAATTAAGGTGGGTATGAATAAGTGAATTAATTATTGCGTATAGCCGTGAAACTGCCTCATAAGTGTATGTAGCAGTATTTTTGTAACTTGAAGTTGACAGTCAACTTAGAGCGAATTTTACAGTTTTGTCTAATATTGAGTAAATATAATCCTAAATTCTTTTGTTAAAAATTTGAATGCAGATCATCCATAGGCAGGTACTTGTTACTTTACTTAAACCAGCCACGCATCCCTGCACCATACAAAACTAACTGAAGGAACATGTCTATAGTCGACCTTATGTAATGCATTTTCTGTAAGTATAATAAAAGCAAATTCATTAAACAGTAGCCAGCTATAATAGGTGAAATAAAGACTTTCTCAACTATTTAGAGCCCTAAAAGACGTATGACAGCTTCTCACCAACTCCTGGATAGGAGGCAAACAACTTTACATTGAAAGTGCACATCTGGACACAATCTGTTTGTTTCAAAGTCTTGGTATGACAGTTGTTATTCTCGTTGAGATTGACGTAAACTTTGTCGCTTACTATTCGCTCTTACAATTAATCTACGGTCACTACAACTCGATAGGAGATAGAGTGATCATTGGTTTTAAAGACAAATAAAATGGCGCTGCGTCTTCTAATTGTTATTTCTGTTATTTAATAACAATACAGCTTTCTAGAAAAGTTGCGTTATTGAAAAATTTTATCCAAATCAGCTGTTCTAGTTATGATAGGTAGATAAATTGATTGTTCAACTGTCAATGCACTATTAACAGACGCTTAATCGATACTGTAGAAGTGGGTATCGATGTTATTGCGGCTGCCCCATTTCTGTATCACTCTAGGCTGAGTAGGTCACATCGAGCTACTTTTGCTTTTAACGTCAAACAGTGAAATAAAACCCTCATTAGATCACTATTTAGGTATACCTCATAAGGAGGTCAAGATACGGTAAGGGTGTATTAAAGTTTATTAGTTAAGAACAAAGTTATGCAATATGACCGTAATTTTTTAGGGATTTGTTCGAACTTTAAAGTTCGAGAAATGAAAAATCTGACTTAATACTCGTATGTCAAAGGTTTTAATGTATCTATGAACCCAGAGATGTAAAAGTTTTCTTTGGAAGGAGTTTAGCATGAATAATTTGAGGTATTGCTAGAAAAAAGTAGGTATGCGACTTTTTTCTTAACTTACCTATGTTTAATTGGTGGTTAATGAATTTTCTTTTTTAATCTATTCGAATATGTATAGTAGTATATTGTAAGTAATGCATACTTACAATAGATGCATGCATGCATGGTATCCAATAAAATATTGAGCACACACAAGATCGACAAGACGTGGGCAACAAGCAGTCATCCATGAACACTATTAACAAGATAAAGTATTCAATTAATTAAAAAAAAAGATTACAGAAGCAATGTGAATAATATCAACGCAATTTTGATTCTTCAAGGCTAATTTGCATCGTGAATTTAGTTTATAGGAAACGAAAGACAAAGATATTTGTTTTATGTTTTAGGTTACCGAAGAACAAAAATAAATTTCATTGTCACGTTATTGCCAAACTGTTTTATATTCACAAAAGAGAAAAAGTATGAATAAAACCAAATGTTTAACAACAATGTAAAGTTGGTTATAATGACGATAATGGTCGCAGTTTATTCACACGATCACACAAACAAACGACGACCTTGACAATGACTGAATATGAATTATTTGGTCATTTATAGAATGAAAAAAAAAGAAGTTTTTTTAAAATTAAGCATTTAAGCAATTAAGCAAGAACGGAGTATTTACAAAGCAATAAGTCAATTTGTGAAGAACGTTTGTTCGCAATTCAATAGATGGCGCATGGCGCTCATCGATCAAATGAAGTATTATTTGTTTTAAAATCGTTGATCTGTCTTAAACGTTTTAAATCTAAAAGAAAAATATATTGCCAAATATTACTAATGGATATCCATACATCATTATCATCCACAGCTTTAAACAGTACTTTTCGTTTCTGGACATAAGCCTTTTCATAACTTAATAGTAATGATAACAGCATATATTTTTTTAAAGGAATGTTTTCATCACCTAAATTTAAGATTTTGTATGTCATGTATTATTTAAAATCACATACAAACGTAGCTTCTGAAATTACGTAAATTTTATGGAATTTGAGTTTTATTAATATCATACTGTTATCAATAATTTATTGAAAATGTTTGCAAATATTATTATTCTATTGATTGAATCTTTTTACTCATAAGAAGCTTATCATTTGAAATCCAATTATTGTTGTATGAATGATGATACTTCACATTTATTCTCGAAGCGGTTCACAGAGCGTATTTAACGCCTACATTTCATCGATTGTTATTTTAGTGCCAATAACGTAATGAGAGGAAAAGTCTGTTGCCCTCAATCAAGAATAAAATGTATCTAAATAAATAAACAATCTTTAATAGTCAACCTTTGGACATAGATCTTTCCTTAGAAAGGAAATTTTGGCTCCCTGTACCACGTCGGGCAGACGCGTTGATATAAGGTTAGTTTCAAGTTTCTCTTTCTCTTTGCAATGATATTGTTCTGTGGTTTTTGTTACCTTAGTCGCGTCCTACGACACCCTTGGGATGAATAGCTGGCGTGACACTACGTATTCTTAATCCATCATCACACGGACACATATACAACACCTAGACACAGAAAAATTATTGTACTCATCACACAATCATTAGTTACGAGAGGCAATCGAACCTCTAGCTAGTCAGGATAGCTAACCGCTGGACCAATAAACCAGTGAAATGTTTAATGTGTAAATATTAATGTCTTGTTTCTTTTTTCCGTGAGGTGACGGATTAAGAGTAGCGAGTTTCAGCACCCCTATTCATCCCGTGGGGTTCGTGAGAGGCGACTAACGGAACACTCTCCATAGGACAACATAATTGCAAAGAGAAGGCAAATTTGAAAAAAAGCCAATACCAACCCGTTTGACAAGTGTAGGCCTCCTTTCTTAGAAGGTTCATGTCCAGCAGTAAAAGGCTGTTTATGATGATGACGATGATGATGATAAGATATTTCTTTTTAAAGGAAACAAAAAATACCCCCATGATATCACATTGATCACCAGGATCTGTTTTGAACTGATTTTGCACAATTTGTTTGATGGTTGTTTACAATATCGCAATCACGCAAAAAAGCAATTTGCCTAATTGTGATAGGTATTCAGAGAACATGGGAAATGCCCACAGCTACCTGTTTTGTGGGTTTATATAATGTCAGTTATTTACCAAATTACAGATGGCAAGTTGTTTATTGTGTAATTCGCAACGTTGGATCAAATGTTTGTATGACCTGCAAATATTTGTTTTGAGGTTTTGGGTGTTTTTTATGTACAATATGTATGTATGTAATGAAAAATATATTTTTCATTGATTTGAATTCCCAAACGGTTTATAGTTCTACATTGGAGTCTAATCTGTGGTAAGGAGAACTTTGGGATGATCTATGGACCTCACCAAAAAGCACTCGCCATTGTGGATAGAATTGCCATTGATATTTTATTGTGATTAAATTAAGAAACGACACATTATTATAAACATTAAATGTTGTTTCTTTATTTACAGGTATGATCTTGAATTAGTACTAAATGTGAAATTGTTAATCATGTACATGTAAACTAATTACACTAAAATCTTTATTTACAGAGAAACTCAATTGTGTTTTGTGTCGCCTATAACTTAGGAAAATACCTCATATGTATTTACAAAATAATTACATAAGTATTTTATCAGTCAATGTAGCTCTCATAGTACAAGCTCTGCTTACTTTGAAGCTAGATGACGTTTTGTGTTAGATGAGCAGAAGAGTACGCAATGGCAAATTAGCAGAAGAATCATAAGTTAATTGATGCCCATTCAGTCCTCATCAAGGATCACGACGACCCTCTTCCACTGTTGAAAAAATGGAGGAGGGTTTTAATTTACTTCAAACTACTACGAAAACTCAATGTTACAAGTTTCTTAACATTATTGTGTAGTCAAACTGATGTTCTAACTCAATGAGTCTGTTTTAGGTCCCTTTAAAAGTATTGTTCGTCTGAATAATATCATAATAATATGATTTTCATACCTTCGTCAGTCTCTCGGTTGGACGCGTTCAGATTCAAAGCACATATCGAAACAATAAACTTCCTCTTCAAACGTAGCTATAGGTAAACAACAACATTGTATCTAATAATACTCTAAGACTATTGTAATTGTAGACATACTCGTACGCCTGTACTCGCGAACAGGTAGGTAGAGATCTATTAAACATTTACATTGTCAACAATTTAGTCCAATTCACGTAATCGGCAAGTTCATCTCTACTAACTGAGTAGGGAATGTTAAAGCGAAAATATTTCAGGTTAGAGATCTATGCTTCGCTTCATAAAAAAACTCTTACATTGCCTTTCAACGCTTGAGTGGCGTTACTGGTGTCCAATTCTACCCATCTTAATTGTGGAGGGAATTCAAAGGGCGGCAACGTTCTTGTGTTTCTCTATAGTGTATAAAATATGGCTCGATCTTTGTGACGGTTGTTGAAAAATTGGCGCGTAAAGAATGAAAATGTAGGTGATGCAGAATAAAATACCTTGTTCAAATTTAATTCGTAGGTTTTGTAACCATCCGTAGTAAAGATGAAACTATATTTCAATGAGGTTTGTTGCGTGTTTTGTTGCATGTGTCCGTGGATGTGGCAGTGATTTATATAAAGTAACCAATCTGTCCACTGTCCTTCTATACTATAAGAAAGACTAGGTAGAACTATATTAAAAGGGAAGTACATAAAAGTAATTTAAGGGAAAAAGTACTTACTAATTATCTTCCAAATTCCTAATTATTCCCAGAATTATCCGGGATCGGCTACCAGCTCAACTAATTTTATCTGAGAATCGATTTTTTCACAGAGCGACTGGGATCGGACCGCCTCAACCCTGAGGGTGAACTGAATCCAATTATAAATGATGATGATGATGATTAATAAATGATATTTATTTCTACAAGTATATCTTCTACAGATATTTTTATACGTCGGGCTTTACAGCTAGAAGCTGCCGAATTTTTCTAAGACTTACTCTGAGAACAAATGCCGAAACAAACCATAGAGGTGTCCTTTTTTTAACTTGAACATTGGTCTCGACTCAAAACTATGATGCTTTCTTTAACTTAAAGAGAGCACCATAGTTTTGAGTCGATCTGTCCATACAGTCGGCAAACAAGCCTCAGCCATAATATCACCTAACTAGTATTAGTCAAGATTAACGACCCGAAGTGTGACACTACCGCCAGCAGGTCTTTTGAGTTTTTGGAATATTTAGACATTTGAAGGTTGTAGTAGTTATTAGTATTTTTGAGGGTACTGACTTCTCAATTACAATTGGCATAGATGTTCATTATAACCGGGACCGATGACTTAACATGCTCTGCGAGGCACGGGAGGAGTGGATAGGAGTGTATTTTTGATAAATGATTCGAGCAGATCAGGGTCATGTACTAGTAACTGAAGTCCAACACTTTTCAGATTGACCGGAGGTCCATTAATGCAAGGGTGACAGTTGTCGTGGTAAATGTGTGAGTATTACAATGCTACGACGACTGTTATGCCTTTTATGTCCCCAATCGGGGCGTGAAGAAGCATCTCACTAGGGCTCCACAGTGTGTGTCACCATGTTGCATTGTCGTACTCGTAATGATTATGGTGCACACAACTCTTGGATTCTATTCCTGCTTTCCATCAGGCAGAGTAGAGTCACTTTGGCAGGCTCTTAAAATAAAAAAAAAAAGATAGAAGCAATAATTGCCGTTGCTCCATTATTCTTCAACAGTAAAACTTTCGGGCTACAGTAAATGGAGTTTATATCACCTGTCCTACTTCTCCTTAATTCTCTTCCGAGAAATACGTCACCGTTTCCAGATATGTTAACTTTCAAGGAAAAGTGGGGCAACTCATTACAAACAGTTGTAGCCGTGAGTTGGCCCACCGCACACTGTGACACTTTATGCTGCTTGAGATGTAATTTTACGTTAGTATGAGTTACTTTAGTTTCTATTTGATTTATAGAGAATACACTTAAGAGTACTCAGTATTAATATTAAAATATAAGTTTGTATATGTTAGTAATATTTTAGAACTAAAGATTTGATTTTTGAGGCGTTCTTTTATAAACATTCAGATCTTTTATTTTGTCTTTTATAACCGATTATCTACTTACTTTTTGTTACTTTAAAAATATTAGAAAGCTACTCACTAGTGGAATACAAAACTTTTATTGGCATCTTTTTTAAAAAATTCTCGAGCATTAACCCCTATGGCGGTGCCACATTACAGCACAAATAAAAATATACAACAGCACCATCTAGCGAAGGTACATCGAACTACGAAGTATGAACGAAACGTATGAATGTAATGAACTACAATGCAACTACTAATCCTGTATCGCGATATAGAGATTCGCGTAGCAATTAGCATATATACAACATCCCGACGTCAACCGTTGGGACGTGACCCGCCAGGCATGATCACCTAGCCTGGTAGGAGGATCCACAACCCCTTTCCCTGCTATTTGTGTATGAGGAGAACTCAGAGGGTGGCAACACGCTTGTAACACTTGAGTAATTCATGGGTGGTGGTAGCTCGTCTGATCACATTTTAATAAAACTTATGTAACCCCAACTTCGAGCTACTGCAATTGCTCGTTTCCAATCTCAGACCATCGATATCCCTCTTAATTTTTCATCTTTCACTGTTCTATTTGAAAACGATTTTATTGCCAAGTAGAGTTAGCATCAGGCCTTGTGGAAGTTAAAACATAACAGCTAAACCTTATCACATTAGCACTTTAAATATTTAGGAATGGCAAATGATGATAAATAATAAAATTGTCAAGAGAAACAAACAGTCAAAATATAAGACGACAATTATACAACCGACTCTATGAGGACTCATTGTAATTTCTCATTGTAACCGCAACTAAATAAGTAATATAATATATCATACTTCGTATGGCTTACGGTTACAAAAGGTTTGCTATTTACTTGTGGCAAATAATCGCTCAGTTTGCGGTGCATCTTACAGAACATTCCCGAGGGAGCGCTGACAAAACCACTTGACGTCTTTTTGCGTTGTTAGTCAGCGATAAAATGGCGCCTAGTCGCCTTTATATAGTAAGTACTATATAATTGCTACTTAACATGTCAAGGAGTGAGTAATTGTTATGAATACATAATTATCTATCAATAACTATTCACTTAAATAAATTATGAAAACAAATCTTTGAGTCATATTTGTATTCCACAGAGTTTCAGAGGTTCGGTTTTATATTATTTTAAATGTTGCTCGGTTAATATAAAACACTGACATTTCATATTGACAATAATTAACCGAATGTGGTCGTACATAGTTATGTATTAGAGGTTGCCCCAAAGACTCAAGTGCAATCTGGATGTCGTAATAGCAGCGGTGCCCGGATCCCTCCTATCTCAGGCGCAGAGTGGCACACCGTGTGGTTTTAGTCGGTCCGATTCCGACACAATACCCCGTCGTAAGCCCCGGTGGGTCACGGTCCGAGGGAGTTTACACACTTTAAAAAAAAAAGACTCAAGTGTAATTTTTTATCAGGGGTTGATTTTCTGTATGATATCAGATGCTAAAAGTTTAATAATCTGGCAGATCTTAGCTATCAGTCATCACATCACTCATGTCGTCAATCTAGGGCATTCGTCAGACAAAACAATGCAATTAGTGGTCACAATGGAGTTTTGTTTAAGTTTGGAAATATACCTTATTGAATTTATCAGAGTTTTAAATTCATGAAGCAGCTTTTTAAGGGCGCACAACCTGGATTGGATAATGACGGATGTGAGTTCGTTGTTGTTCTCGGTAGCGCGGGCGCGTTGCCGCAGCCGAATTGCCTTGTTCCTGTCCGAGAGCTATTTCTGGCTGCGCCTGACGCGCTGGTCCACTTAACTCTGTTGTTTATTTACAAACATACGAGGGATCGTATCCTCACTTGTGAAAGTAAACGAGGATGTTAATGGCTTTAGTTTAGCGAGAAAGTTCACTGATAGGGAATCAACTTATATAGGGCGTGATAAAGATGCTCTGTTAGTTGTAGAATAAAAACTTATGTCAGAGATATTCGATTCCATGTCCGATTATTTCTGGACCCTACGGTGGTCTTGTTTTAAACGTTGAAGTGACGTTCTGTATCATCGAGGCACAGGGTATCAAATCGGAATTATAATTTACAAAATGATAATTAACCACACAATATCACTTTGTACAATCTATTTGCATTAACACTGCATAAGGTATTTGCACATCAACTAAATTCAAACTGCTCATTATTTCATTTAAATAAACCACTACC
This sequence comes from Hypercompe scribonia, assembly GCA_949316085.1. Classification (NCBI taxonomy): domain Eukaryota; kingdom Metazoa; phylum Arthropoda; class Insecta; order Lepidoptera; family Erebidae; genus Hypercompe; species Hypercompe scribonia. Next base: position 8,995,827 of record OX438969.1, on the reverse strand, counting down.
TCATGAATAGTGAATGTCATATTCAAGATTTTATATAGTAAGCTCTAGTCCAGTTGCAGACTCGAACTAGGTCGGCGATCATTCATAGCTGTCGTATAACTATTCATTACTTCAATAAACTTGACACTGATCTGTTTAAACGTTCCCCTCAGATTGATCTTCGCATTTTTCTTTTATGTTGAAGGTCTTAGTTTCGAGATTAATGGTTAGTGTATACGTAACTATGAAAAAAAAAGTGAGAATTCTATAATTATTGCTCTCGGTCCGGATATTCGCTGTGGCACGTTGTGGAAACAAAACAAGAAGTCGATAGAAATCATCTTTAAAGCGTCAACACGTCAACACGTTAAGAGCGTGGTCTGCTCCACTAGGTCAATATTATTAATTTACTAGATTAAGATCTTCTACAAAAGATATACACAATCGATTTGCCTAGTGGTTTAAGCGGTCGCCACGCCGCTCTCCACTTCGACGAGGGTTTCAAATCCTACAAGGGACAACACTTTGTGTGATCCACAAATTGTTGTTCTGAGTCTGGGTGTTCGTTGTGTCCGTTTCTTATATGTTTGTAAAGTCACCCGCGACACAGGATTGATTCCTAATGCGGGCGTTGTCTTTAATAAAAAGAAAAAAAAAATATACCCGGTAATTGACAGAAGAGGTATCGTGCCGGTGGACTCTTTCGCTTACAGGAGACCACAGCAAGCAAAAATAAGCAATAACAACTAAGTGAATAATGTTATAAATGTTTAATTGGGATAACGGAAACAGGAATAACTTTTTAAACACTAAACTTCTGATTAGAGGTCTCAATAATAACGAATCAGGCATGTGAACGGTTTAAGGAGAGGCTTATGTCCAGCAGTGAACTGTTATAAGCTGTTGATGTGATGTGAAAAGTCGAATATATAATACATATTTACTATGGAGCAGAGATGTTTTGGACACACTAGAAGCTGTAGTAGGGTATTGTTGCAGCTAGCATGTTGGTAAAAGATCTGTTCGCTGCTGTACTCATGTCTTGATGATGGTGTGGTTCTTAGCTTAGCCACAATACAATAATATTAGTGCTCCAGCATCTTGCTCCGGTGATTTTTTTAATGTCTATTTGATGTAAGAAATTCCTCTCTGTGTAGTATTTCATTGTCTGAACAGCCTCGGTGGCGCAGCGGTATTGAATGTGACTGCTGTAGTTGAGGTCTCGGGTTCGATTCCCGGGTCGGACCAAATATTTGTATAATCTGCAAATATTTATTTCGAAGTTTGGGTGTTTTCTATGTATAATATGCATGTCTTTACAAAAAAAGTATATAAGTATTCTATCAGTCAGTCTAGGTATCATAGCATAAGCTCTGCTTAGTTTGAAACTAGGTGACGTTGTGTGTCAAATGTCCGGAATATTTATTATTTATTTATTATTATTATTGTTTATAAGAAAACATTGTTTACCTAGTTAAGTGCTCTTATCTATGATGATGATAATAATCATCTAAGCTAATCCATCCCCATTTCTTGCTACTTCTTACTTGTTATTTTAAGTGCTTACAACATAACATCTGTACAGTATTTTAGCACTAATACTCCTAAACCAATTGTTGCATGTCAAGACGCCCTTTGTTCTATTCCAATTAACACCTACTGGTATAAATGAGAACTACTTAACGAAAATAGCTGGTAGGATGCAAAGGATGCGTTAAAAAATGGGATGCAAAGGATGCATTTCCTAGACCGGGACCCTGGTTTGGAAGTGATCCTTATGTGGCTGTGCAGCAGCAAATGGTGATATGCTGATGATTTACATAAACGTGGGATTAAATTAAAAATCTCTACTATTTTCATTCTGTTTGTTTTCTACACTTGTTTCTTTGTTTTAAATTTTAAGTGAATCGTAGGTTCGATTTCCATCCTGCTCATATCTTCTATCATCCAACCTTGTATTATGTGCACAATTATTTCAATATGTAAAGGATGGTGATTATTGATCCCCTCTTTACTATCAGTTATTATTACCTAATTAGTTATACTGCGTTTTTCAAATAAATCTCAGTTTTTATTAATAAATGTAAACTATAAATGTTATTTAGTTATTATACAAACCTTCTAAAACAACGTTCGAGTCGAAGCAGTACTGTACCGTGGCCTGTATATTCATGGTCGTCTTTTAGCTTAGTCAGTGCATAACTTGTAAGTTTCTGAACCATATACAAACCAACTTAACATTTTTGTATATATAGATACATGCAACGTACTTTACTTTCGTATCTATATTCGATGTAAAATAAAATAAGTCTAGTTACCTTTGCACAGACTCTACATAGGTTAGATCGGACGTCCGTGTGTGAGATGGGTCATGGTCATTATTCTTATATTTTCGCTAGCGTAAAGATTTGAAGGATTATTGACATTATCGTAATGAATAGTTTTATTTTGTAGGCATATTACAATGTTCGTGTGAGAAATAGCTTGTTAACACAGTCATAAAAAGGCGTGTTAGAACGTTATAAATAGTATACACAGACGTGTTAAATGCTTTTTGTGAACACTAGTTTATAGTGTTAGTGTTAAGGATGTAAAATACCCGACGGTTCTGAATTGGTATAAGGACTTGAAAATAATTGACTACCACTCACTCACTCACAATAATTGACTAAAATACACTCATGTAGAAAAACAATTAAAACTTGATTTTTAAAATTCACCCATCTGTTTCAGAGATTTGACGAAATAAACAAGCAGACAATTATTTTTTTTCATTTTCTGTTGGTATAAACACATTTTGATGATGTACAATTGTTTGATGTTGTTAATTTACATATTCTTGCGTATGCCAACATTGTGATGACTTTTAACAATGAATATATATATATATACAAATATTTCAGACATATAACACACAACGCTATCTAGTATCAAACTAAGCAGAGCTTGTACTATGATAACTAAATTGACAGATAGAGTACTTATATACTTTTGTTTTTGTAATTATATACATATTATACATAGAAAACATCTAAACTTCGAAACAAATATTTGCTGACCATACAAATATTTGGTACGACCCGGTAATCTAACCCGAGACCTCAAGCACAGCAGTCGCTTTCGCTACGCCATCGAGGCAAATATATTTTTAATGCCTTAGCTTTCACCCTCAGGAATGTATTGTTTTCTTCCAATTTGAATTGTCGAAACGAAAACAAATACACTTTTAAGTAAAAACCTTTTCCATATCGTTTCATGAATCACATGTTTCTGAGGTAAACATTAAAAAACACACATTTCCATAGCGAAATTTATTCTTTTTCTCGTTCCTATTGCATCGAACAGTATCATATATACTAAATCATTGGTACTAAAACCACAGTATACCAAAAGATGTAAAAACATTTCAACAACATTGAAACATTTTGCTCATATCCGAAAGAATCCGAAACTTTTACACAATATTCAGTTACGAGTTCCAATATCATTTTATTTCGGATGTTGAATAGTTTCGATTCCGGTTGTAAAGCTCCACAACATCCGTGGTTTGCAAACAATAACTCGTTGAAAATGAGTACAATAGGCTAGATGACACCTTAGTCAAATTAGTTACTTTTTAACATCTGTCAAAACGACAATTTTGTTTGAAAAATGTAATAAATACAAAATTGTGACGTCACTATTTCTGACTATTCAATTGAACAATATATTTCACTGTATATTTGATTGAAAGTCGTAATGATAATAAAAAGCTATGTTAATTGTATTTGCTTATTAGGCTTGCCGCATTAGGAATAAATCCTATGTCGCGGGGGACTTTACAAACATACAAGAAACGGACACAAAGAACACCCAGACTCAAAAAGCCATATGTGGATCACACAAAGTGTTGTCCCATGTAAGATTTGAACCCACGACGAGGTCAATTGTGCAGTCATGTAAGTCTGTCTGTCATGTAAGTGTGTATTGTAAGTCCTTCGTGTATTTTCTACAAAACTTTAGTTTTTGAGAAATAATTTTGTCTTAAACTGAAACTATAAAGATATGGTTCAAACGGTTTTGTTACCTGCGTTAGGAAGTAATATGTTTAAATAAATCTGTGAATGTACTTTGAATTTATTGTCTGTAAATGTACATTGTAAATATGTGCATGTTTTTTTTTCTATATTAAGAACTTGCCAAAGTGATTCTACTCTGCCTGATGGTAAGAATGAATAGAATCTAAGAGTTGTGGTCACCATACTCATTGTAAATACAGACAATGCGGTATGGTGACCCACACTATGGCGGCCTTGTGAGATGCTTTTTCACATCCCGATTGGGGACGTAAAAGGCATGACAGTTGTCGTGATAGTGTAAGGCTTATACAGTTATCACGATAACTATCCCTGCGTCAATGGGCCTACGGTCTCACACACACCAACGAAAGACAACAACACAGATGCTGGCGCTTTAGGTTGGTCTTCTGTGGGAGGGTGGTACTGTCCCGGTCGAGTCGGCCCGCTTGTGATGAAATCTGCGTGGCTCTACGACAGATACTATAATTTGGGATCTCTGTTCGATTTCATTGTCAGGATCCCGAACTCAAGAGGTATAAAGTTTTGTTTTCAATCGTTACCGATAAACTGTTCGAGTCTAGGTTCATACAATTCGTTTTCAGGACCTTTCTCTTTACTTTATTTAATGGTGTGTGGAGGATATTTTATCACCTGACTTTCTACGCACAAGCACTAACACATGTATAGAGGTATACATCGCCTGGCTATTTATTACACTTATTTTTTTAAAATGGTTTGAAAAAAGTTATTTAATATCTGACAAGGAATTATTTAAATGTTTTTTTGCGTTAAGTGTCTTATAGTATTGTGATAAGTACGAGTTATGGAGTATTGTGCCATTATAACTATGTATGGATATCGCTCATTGAAGTCTTTGCATGAAACTATAGACATAAACATATATAAGAGCTGGACGCTCTAAGATAGAGTTGCTTGTTATAGCTAAGATATTTTATCTTCGCAAATAAAACAGCACAAAATTAGCAGTGTGAATCCTCACAGAGAGAAAACGATGCGTTGCTTAGGAAGTCATAGAATAACCATTTACTGAATTTATGAAATAAAAAGTGTTAAATGTGTACATATGTTCGTGTAATAAAAGTATAACTATTGGAGGTTCTAGTTCCAACTCTTGACCTTATATTAGCCGTACGAGTCAAATTAAGGATAATTATACCGACATATTTAAAAACATGTTTAACAAATAAATAACATACCTTCACAGTAATTGTATTTAACCCAGTGGCCTTGACTTGCTTAAAGGTAAACTTGTATTCATTTTTCCTTATCAGTCCAGTTTTATACTTGCAGATGACTTATGCATGCACTCACTAATATGTTATTAAAGTAATTGACATAATCAGATGAAGTCATCAGAACCTGGTGATAGTTTAGGATAATTGGGTGAGTAACTGTCATAGACAAAAGAGGATATGTTTCGAGTGACCTTGTATCCTTATATGTCACTCGAATCCTCGTGAACTGTTGCCTTGTTCATGGACTGCCATAGAATCTAGACTCTTGTATATCAAAATGCAAGCACGCTGTTTTTGAATGTCCTGAAATGTGTAAAATTGAATAGCTAAGAAACATGGCAGAACATACCATAAACATAACATATGCGTGTATATATCTACCATTTTAAACGTTCTCTTCGAATATCTTGCTTCCGATGTAAAGTTTCTGGTTGACAACCACAGGCATTAGAACGCATTTTGTAACCAATCATTTGTAATTTTTGTATAAGTTGGCAAAATGTGGGTGTATAACATCTTCCCCTAACTTTCGGGATTACAGTAATGAGTGTATGTTTGTGTGTATTGTTACTACTGCTTTTAAAATATCGCCTTAAGGAAGGTGTCAAGGAGGATAAAAAGATAAAGTATATAAATATCGTTGCATGTTATGACTCATAATTACATCGCAACTTACAATTTTTCACCTGTCAGGCACAGACGGTGTGGTCATAACTGAGCACTGTCACGCGGCTAGCAACGTGCTCGGTGCACTAGCACCCTGTGTGTGCTGAAATTATATAAAAGTCAATACATACTAATCACTTAAACACTTTTCACTCAGCTATCTATTTATTTCAAGTACCAAATATGAGCGTGCTACTCAAATTGAGAGTAACGCTGAGGAGAAAAGTTCTGAGTAGGAACAGCTCAATTGTTGTGTTTGACGAGGAAAGTTGTTGATCCAAAATGAAGCTTTGGACAAAGAGTAATGTTGTCAATAAGCTTACCGTGTTTCCATAAGTTGCGGCAAAGCCCACTATGTATTATAGTTAGTCATGTGTATGCCGTTTGTGGGACTAAAAGTATTTCGATTCTAATTTATCATCACCGCTACGACGTATCAACTTCACTCCGTCGTCTTGGTGCATTTTGAATAATTATAATTCACGGACTTAAGAAAAAGGCACATCTGTGGTTTGTTTTAGAATTTTAGCCCACAATGAGTAAAAATATCTGTAAATGGTGATGACTTACAAAAATAAACGTTATTTATCACATATTTGAAAATATTAACAAACCCTCTCCTCACTTTCTAGATGTACTACGAGTAAACCCAGGGGGTAGACCGTTTCCACCTCCCCCTTCGAATCTCCTAAAACAGTTAAACATGTGATTGGCCTGTAGGTCTAGTGATCCTGCACTATCTACCCTAGACAATAAGTGCATGGATGCGTAGTTATTTAAGCGATTGCCACACCGCTCTCTCTTAGGCCGAGTGTTGTAGGTTCAAACCTCACACGGGACGACATTTTATATGATCCATAAATTGTTGTTCTGCAACTGGGCGTTCTTTGTGTTCGTTTTTTGTAAGTTTTTAAAGTCGTCCGTGGCACAGGATATATTTTTGATGCGGGAGTTGCCTTTTATAAATGAAAAAAAAAAGAAAGAAACAGAGTGCTAGGCCAACATAAGTTAAATTCGACCGTTTTAGAGTTAAAAAAAAATGCAAATAAAACTGTAATGACGTTTATTTGTCAATGTGTCGTTTACATACACACGTTTTTTCTTTCATTTTAAGATTTGGTTAATTAAATGATGATATGTATTTTTTAAATTACTGAGCACGACTGCCAACCGATTCACATTAAACATTAAGGTAATTTATGCGTAGGCAGTAGCTATTTAGAAAATAAATGGTTTGAGATAGACACGTGCCGCCACTAACCGCGTGGCTCAAGTACGCACGTGTACAACTTACACTGTAAGAGAAACCTACTAAAACTTAAGTTTAACCAAGAAAGAAGTGTTACAAACCAAAAGTACAATAAGTGTTGTTGAGTAATTGTCAGAAATGACCCCTACGATGTTTAAGGGCGAGGCAAGACAAAAGGTAACTTTAGATGTTAATAATAGCCGGTAAAAACTGGGTAATAAAACAAAAATAAGTTTAAGGTTAAGGAATTCCCCCTTGTGTCCAAAAAAGTATAAGTCCAAAAACAAAATCATTTTACAAAAAAAGGGGTGAAGAAGATATTTTATGGTAACATAACTATACTTTTACCAATTTCTGTCAATAAAGTATTAACACAATATTAATTTTTACTTTTTAATTCGGCTAGTTATAAGAATACTCGTAGTTACAAGACTTATCATTTTAAAAAATTAATTTTGATGTTATGATTGTATTGTTGATCTGATAAATATTAAAACAATTGAGACACATTTGACATATCTATTTAAAATCATACTTTTGACATCACTAGTAAGAAGAATGGTATTACAGACATTGTACGTGCTCATCTACAGCCTTTAATAGGCTGCCGCTGGACATAGTATTTTTTCTGTATGGAAAGGAGGTTTTGGGTCTACTTTACCATGGTGTATCACGTTTTCCTTCTCTTCGCAAGCTGTTGTCCAGCGTATTTTGGCCCCTTAGTTGGTTCCTACGACATGGGTAATTTACATACAATAATTACTTAACTACTAATAAATAAATATGTAATAAATTTTATATTTCATCACGTCTTAATAAGCCTTTGTTTCTTTGTACAGTTTTTTTAATCGTATTCACACACAAAAACAACTTAATTAAATTAATTTATTGTGTAACCAAGTGGTGCTTAATTGATGAGGCCTATGTGCAGTAGTGGACTGCGATAGGCTGATGATGATGATGGTCATGAAGTGTTAAATTTGCGATACTTCCTAATTTACGAGGAGTGATTAATAAATAAGTAATGGTATTCAAAATAAAAAACAACACAACAAAGATTAGAGAAAAAAATATATTTTATTTTTCAACATAGTTTCGTAACCAATTAATATATTTAGTACATCTTTTTTCTACACTCATGAATCCCTTCGAAAGAAAATCTTTGTCTTGGCCCTCCAAAAACGCCTCTACGGCGGCCATCACTTCACCATTGTCTACAAATTTCTTGCCCCGAAGGTGTTCTTTAAGCCGAGGAAAGAGATAGAAGTCGCTGGAAACCAGACCTGATGAATATTGAGGGTGTTCGAGCAGTTCTAATCCCGTGTTTTGAATTGCAGCCACTGCGGCTTTGTGAGCCTTGTGAGCTCGCAGTTTGCCGCGCCTTTCGCCTTTTGTCGACTTTCCTTGATGGCTTCTCGCAATCTTCTTATTTGATCTGCGTAGTAAAGGCCCGTTATGGTGATCCCCTTTGCCCAATATTCCACCTTGATAATTCCTTCAGTTTCCCAAAAAAACACACCAACTTGACACCTTGAATTTCTTTGGCGTTGGTGAGGAGGCTCGTTCCCAGTTCATCGATTGTCATTTGTCGTTGTTTGGTTTCAAGATCAAAATGGTGGATCTAGGTCTCGTCCATGGTTACGAAATGGTTAAAAAAAAATCTTGATCGCCCTGTAACTTTTCGAGATCGACCCTTGAAATGTCGAGTCGTTTCTTTTTTTGCTCGTCGGTTAACGTTCTCAGCACCCAACGCGCCGTGGTATTTTTCCACACGCATTTCATTTACAATTATTTTTTTAACACTACCAGATGAGATCCCTGTGTCACTCTTCGACCGGCCGGCGGTCAGGGACGTGGATGGGCGTCCCTCGCGGTGTTCATCTTCAGGGGATGTTCTACCCAGTTTAAATTTCTTTGCACTACAGAATATGGAGGAACAGACTCCCTCAATGTTTCTTTCAAGTCACTGTGTATGTCTTTGGTAGATATTTTTTTCAAGCAGAGGTACTTAATGACGGCTCTAATTTCGTTTTTCTCCATTATGGTGTTATCTCGTCGATAGTTCGTATTTAAAATGAATGTACCTACCGGGACTCGTGCCCTATTTACATGATTTTTTTTATGCTGAACTAGTGGGTGTACAAGCAAGCAAAAATATATTTTTTTCGACTTTTGTGCACCTTAGAAGTACCCGATTATCATTATTTATTGATCACCCCCTTTTTTTTTTGTACTGTGCGGAAATCCCCACGGATACCACCGAGGGGCAGTTATGTCGGACTCGAACCGACCAAAAACCCCAATATACCTCGGGCCACTTATGGCTGTGGGTGGCCCCCTCCTGTGTGGGAACCTGATGGTTTCTTTACTGTCCCCCCAGAAAGGGTGCGCGCAATACGTAGCGCTCGCATTGCCACCCCGGCCTGCTTCTGGTAGGGTGAATTATTGATCACCCCTCGTATATGCAGGAGTTGTTGTTAATCACTTATGTGTTAGTACAAAAATTATGTAAAAACTTAAAGTGTTTTAAAATATAGTTTGATCTCTGTGACAGTTGACACTGGTGACATCTTAAAACTTACGAGGTGTATTTTTGACTTGAATTCTTATATTTGTAATACATTGCACTTTATTTGCGATAAAACTGACACCTAGACCTTTTTCAATGCTACTTCGTCTGTCTGTCACAGATGGTAGCTAAAGTTTAAGGGCTGCACTTTATGTTATGTAGTCGGATTTCGATCAAATGGTCGAAATTTGACCACAAGATCGAAATCCAACCAGAAGGGTATCTAGGTAAGAAAAAAAAGAATAGTGGGTAAGAAAAAAAAGAAAAAGAATAGCGTAGCGAAATTTATGCCCAGGATTTGTTGTTTTAAAATTGAATTGATATTTTTCTCATTATTATTGATTCAGAATTGTTTGTTTCGTCACTGCTAATTTTTAAGTTACGGTCATAAGTCAGTAACCTCTTTAAACCTGTTAATGATGACCGTTTTTATTTTTGCAGATAAAAAAATCACATCTCCATTTTTTTGCTTACTTTTTGCTTTTAAATTGTTGCTTTGGATATTTTTTATTTTTGTTTAAGAATAAAATTGTGGTGCAAATATGAGTATTAAATACACATTTCTATTGCGGACACCTTACAAATTCACAACATTGTTTGTTTTTTGTTTTTTTAATGCAATAGCTTAATACTTATTATTAATGGATGTATTATAACTTACAACACTAAATAAGGTATGAATTAAGCACGAGTACGTGGCGTATCTTAATTTATTTAAAATAATGTACGTTTCCAAAATTTGTAATAAGAGTCAAGGATTTCATTAGTACATTCACAAAAAGCGGCAAATATTGAACGCCTGTGCCGACGTGAGACTTCAGCCTCTGCACCGGAAAATTAAAAAAGGTAACGTCCGCACTATGAACATATTCCAATGTCGCGGGGGGGACACATACGGGGGATATACAACCTGTATCGAACAATAAGAACTCCTAGACTCAGAATAAAAATTCGTCACAAAGTGTCAACCCATGTGGGATTTGTACCCACAGGACTTTAGCGCAGTAGAGAGCGGTGTCTTGACTACTTCAAAAACTACGTAATTCGTGCAGTCAAAGTTTACTTCCTTCTTTTTCAAAAATATAAATGATCATAGATATTTCCAGTGTCACAATTTTCCTATAAAATCATAACTTACTTTTAATTCTCACTCACCATGACCTAAATCTATCCATAGGTATTAAGACAACCTGTAATGAAATGTAAAAACTTCTAAATGAAACAAATAACTTTAACATTGTAGTGTTATGATATCAATTTCTTAGAACATTAAATGTCACCCTCGGGGAGAGTGTGGGCCTTAACTAAATTATATTATTCTAATAGGCCTCTCCTGTTATGGAGTGACGTCGTAGGCCTCAAGGGCGTGTGCTATATTACATCTCAAGTAATCTCGACGTCAGATTAAATATCAAAATGATATCGAAATGATATCTTACGAAACATTCCATATAATTATGTGCAGCATTTGATATTTAATCTCTAAAAGTAATAAAAATTAGATTCATTAAAATGTGGATAACGTTGTAGGCTACGCAAGTATAAATATGTATCTTAATTTTAGGGTTTTACATTAAGATTCTTTACCTTTAACATTCTTTAGGTAGAGCCACGCAGATTTCAGCACGAGCGGGCTGGCTCGACCGGGGCGGTACTACCCTCCCACAGAAGACCAACCTAAAGCGCCAGCATCCGTTTTGTCGTGTTTCGTTGGTGAGTGTGAGACCGGAGGCCCATTGATGCACGATGCAGCCTTACACTGTCACAATGACTGTCATGCCTTCTACGTCCCCAAGCGGGGTGTGAAAAAGCATCTCATAAGGCCGCTATAATGTGGGTCACCATACTGCGTTGTCAGCATTTGCAATGAGTATGGTGACCACAACTCTTGGATTCTAGTTATGCTTTCCATCAGGTAGAGTAGAGTCACCTTGGCAGGCTCTTAAGATACAAAAAAAGAAAATTATGTAAATATTTGTTTTTGCAAATAAAAAAACTCTAGATAGACAAGTTGAAACAAAGTAAAATGATTTAAATATGTTTCTTATATTTAAGCAGCTTATTACACACTCTTACAGTTTCACCTATGTTTATGGTAAACTACTTAATTTTTTTATGACGTATAACACTAAAAATATTAGGGAAATTCGTAATTCGAGAACAAATCATAATGTTAAATTGAGTCTGAAAATTTACGATGTTTTTAAGAGAGTGATAAAGTCATGCTTCGACAAATATACTTATCAAAAATGACACTATGGGCGTACACACTACTCTGTTATTCCAAAATCTAATTTGCTATTTTTTAATTTTTTTTTTGATTTTATAGTTTCTGCAAATAAATTACATTGTTTAGCTACTTGTTACCTATACCATGACACCTTCTGTAACTTGAATCTTAATGTTATATCATTAGTAGCCGTCACCCAGACTAGAACAGAAATTTTCTAAAAAATACATAAAGTTTTTAGTTGCAATGTTAGCTGTTAACAAAGATGATCGTTAAAAACATCTCTACGCTATTATTACTAATTTGTGACATACAAATAGTTTACACGAGTTATTTTTGCAGTTTGTTCAAAAAATATTTCGGAATGAAATCATCACATTCAAGTACCTTTTCCGTGCAAGCGCACTCGTACTGTACTCCTTCACAATTTGCGTAGTATGTGTTGAAAATGTTGAACACCCGTACACTAATTAGCGTTTATTTCTGTATCTTGTATAGAAACAAATATATGTATATATTGCTTAAAATATGTTACACTGTGTGTATTTTTCTGAAATTTATGTTTTGTTGTCCATTTTATTTACCCGTGATTTTGTTTACTTTGTTAATTGATTCTGGTCGTTACTTAACAAATAACGTTTAGAACAAACAGTGGTCTAAAGATCGTCTGAAAGCTTTTTCAATACCTGTGGGAAAGTATTTTCTTAAAGTGTGCAAAATATTGTAAAATTTAAAAAAAAGACAATCTATTGTTTACATATGTAATATTAACCACAATTTTATTTCTAGCATAAACAACGATAAACATATTATACATTTGCCAGATGTTTTTAAAACTTCATCGAGATGTACCGAAAAATCTTTCGGTCTTTTCGTGTTTCTGCTTAGAATAAAAATAATTATTTTTATGTGAAATCTGAGATATAAGTACCAATATATATTTTGTTATGGCAACATTAATGTACTCATGTAGGCAACATTAATATATTGTTTTATATCTACTATACGCGTATGTTTTAGACAGGTTAAGGGTAGGAGTGCACTATGAACTTTAATCCGTGCTGCTTTGCTATGCATAGAATTTTTTCCTGTAATGACTACAAAGTTACTGCGGCACGTTCCTGTTCGTAACATTCTTTAACTGCACAGTTGGCCTAGTGGTTTAAGCGGTCGCCACGCCGCTCTCTACTGCGCTGAGTGTTATGGCTTCAAACTCCACACGGAACACCACTTTGTGTGATCCACAAATTGTTGTTCGAAGTCTGGGTGTTCTTTGGATCCGTTTCTTGTATGTTTGTAAAATGCCCCGCGATACAGGATTTATTCCTAGAGCGGGAGTTGTTTTTTTTTTGTAAAAAAAAGAAAAAGAAAATACTAGAACTATTTTACGATGTAGTCGTAATGAGGTCTCCAAACTCATAGTGTAGTATGTCTCAAACAGCTGGTTAAAGTATTCAATATACTTATCATATTGTTAATTGTTACTATGCTAGTTAGTGTACTGTACTGTACATGTCGCGAGTTTTCTTGGGGTGGTAGTGGGCCACGCCACGCCAGTCGCGAGTTTAGATCGTAATCGTATTGTCCAAGACTTACCGATGGGATTAGTTACTGATACGCCGAACGAATGCAGTTAAAATTTCGTAACGAATGTTGATCTGTGACCATTTCGAATTTTTATCCTTAGGAATAAGTACATTTTAGAGTTTAATAGGTAATCCTAAGATTGATGTACTGTAGGGGTCTGTTAAGAATCGTATATGTAAATGAGTAAAACAGCCATGGTTCACCATCGCCGTGTGCCACAGCCTCACAGGAAAATTTGTTAAGCAATTCTTTCATTGCTTGTCACTGAATATGTGAGACTTTCACAGTGTAATGATGGATTAAAAATATAGAGTGCCACCTCCTCTATGCAGTACGACGTCACTGCAGAGAGAAGTAAAGCTGGACACAAACTCTATGCCGACCCGTTTGATCAGCGTGGTATAGTATTGTATCAGATATACCAAACTTCCTCGATGACTCGATGACTGCCTCGATGGCATAGCGGTAGCGAAAGCGACTACTGTGGTTGAGGTCTTGGGTTCGATTCACGGGTTGGACCAAATGTTTTTATGATCTGCAAATCTTTGTTTCGGAGTTTGGGTGTTTTCTATGTACAATATGTATGTATTTACCCAAAAAAAAAGTATATAAGTATTCTATCACTCAGTCTAGTTATCATAGCACGAGCTCTGCTTAGTTTGAAATTAGATGGCGTTGTGTGTCAAATGTCCAATATATTTATTATTATTATTTATTATTCCTTTGTAAAGAGAGGTTTATGTCCAGCAATTGACTGTGAAAAGCTGTTGTTATGCTTGTCACTGAATACGTTACCCAAACCTTAAATGGTAACAACGTACTTCTGACACTATAATTGCGTGGCCATGAGCGATGACAAGCTTAACACCAGCTGGCCCACTTACTGGTTCACCTCCTACATCATAAAGAAAACCACCATTCATCTAAAACCCTCAAAACTCAACATTGATAGATAAAGTATTTAAACAAAATCAGTTAAGAATAAAAATTAATGAAAATATCGAGGCATGAACGTGGAATAAAGACTGAGATGAGCTTAAAAAGCGTAGTGGGATGAGATTCAGTGCAATGAATACGAAACAACCCATAAATAGACGCGTGTATGAAGAGTAATCATTATTTTTTAAGATACATAAAAGTGAACAGTTAGCAGTTCATTTTCTTTTTCTATGTTAAGAGCCTGCCAAAGTGACTCTACTCTGCCTGATGGAAAGCATGAATAGAATCCAAGAGTTGTGGTCATCATACTCATTGCAAATGCAGACAATGCAGTATGGTGACCCACACTATGGCGGCCTTGTGAGATGCTTTTGCACACCCCGCTTGGGGACGTAAAAGGCATTTATTATTTCTTAAAGTTTTTGATATTGAATGCCTATAGCTGTAATATACACATATGCCGTAATCGTTATTTCGTCTAGAAGGAGGCAGTATACTGAGTCACGTGCGAGGGAACGCGTCTCGACAGGAAAGAAGGAAGAGTTCAATGTCAAATATGAATGCGTAGTTTATTGAAACTTGAGTAGAATCATTTGGGAATTAATTCGTGTCAAGAATTTCGTTTGCCTTATTGTATATTTGGTCTGTTTTTGTTTAGATACAAGTTAACTTGTTTTTTCTATGTCTTTGACTATGTATGTGATTGCATGATGTTCGGTGGAGTTTGTGTCAAGTAACGACTAACCTTTACCCGCAGCTTCACCTACATGTAAGAATTTTAAAATTGTATTAGTAGTTTATGAGTGAAAGTATAACAAACACAGAAACTCACATTCAAATTTATGATATTAGTTAGATTATTACTGATATTTCTAATTTTACTCAACGTTGATAAAACCTTATTCATACAACTCAGGTAGTTGTATGCGAGTGTCAATCAATAGGTTCGACTACTGGGCCGGGTCACAAGTGTCAATGGTTTTTTTTTAAAAAGAAACCTAACTAACAGCACGATATATGTAAGTTTAGCGATGTTTCACGCCTCAGAGCCCGTTTGGATTTGTGTCTCGGAGAGCAAGTGAAGTCGTCAATTTCAGTTGTCATGAATTTCTATGGCAATCGTTATTGGGAAGAAGTGCCCTTAAACATACTGACAACTAGTATAAATTACGAATTCACTTCATCTTTAGGGTTGCGGAGGTCTGATGTCATTCACTCTGTTTAAAACGATATTCAGGTAAGACTTGAACTAGTAGCCGATTCCAAATGACCTTGGGAATGATAAAGGCTAAGAAGAAGATTGATTAAGTTTTATTCACCGCGCTGACATTATTGATGTGAAATGAATTTTTGTATCATTTACTTACTAGGTTATTTTTGTATGTTATCTGATTGCTATCATCGACTCCAAGTCATGCCACTATAAGCAGGGTCCATTTGGCTTTCTTCAACATGTGAAATTGGGCAAAGGGTCGTAGGTCCACCTCCATGAATATATGAGTCTGGTCATTTTCAGACTGTCTTTACATACAAATAGTAATAATTGCCGCAACTAATTAGATCATAGATTAAAACAATATGCTACATTATCCTTACATTATGTGCTAAGTGCATTGTTACTAGAAATTTAAAGAAAATGTGTATAGGTGTGTGCTTGGACTCTCTTATCATGTTAGGATATATTCAATCAATCTGTCGCTGTCCACTGCTGAACGAAAGTCTTCCCCAAGGAACGCCAACGATTCCGGTCTTGGGCAATTCACATCTATCCGCTGCCAGCCACCATCTTCAAGTTGTCGTTCCATCACGCCACAGGGACCCCTACACTACGTTTGCCCAATCGTGGTATCCACTCTAGTACACTTCGGCTCCAGTGACCATCGGTTCGTCTGGAGACATGGCGGGCCCACTTGCACTTCAGCATACCGATTCTCTGTGTGATTAGGGTATATAGGGTAAACAAATAGATAGATCACCTGACGGTAAGTGACCACCTTCAACTATGGTATAAGTATATTTAACCAGAAGCATGGCTCTCCTACAGTAAACGGTAAATAAATCCCATACAACTTAGCTATATATTACCTTTATTTAAAATAATAATAAAGCGACTCTACTGTGCCTGATAGAAAACATGAATAGAATCCGAGAGTGGTGGTCGTCATATTCATTGTGAATACAGACAATTCAATATGGCTACCCACACTATGGCGGTCTAGTATTAGCTATAGGTTTCTAATAAATTTAAGGCACATAACAATAAAAATATGTTAAAATTAATCTTAATTTTAATTTCAATTCATGTTGTATTTGTATTTGATCACAGAAAGGCCCTTGTGTTATAGCTTCAGTCTCATTTAGTAAATGCATAAAATTTAAACTGAAATAAAACCTAGCGAGACTTTCGACCACATTGGTGTGCAGTTTTCGACAAAATCCACTTAATCATATCCTTTACAGAAGGTTTGTATTCAAATTACTTACTAATTAATGTTTATTGTAATTTTATTTTCAACAATGAAGATCCTTGAAAAAATGTAGGACAAATCATGTCCCATATTCGAAGCGTATTAATTATAAGACTGTTTTAACAAAAGGTTTAACATTGACCTGACGTGTTTTAAAACTTAATTACGGACTAACCCACCACATAATTACCATGCTGTAAATAACTATTAAGTCTTATACCTACCACGAAACGAGGTCAATTGCGTTTTTCGGGACTTTTTTGTGGGTCAACAGGCAGGAGTTGATTCGATCTGAAAATGTGTATCGTTGGAAAATGTTACGTATCCTATAAACACAAAGATGAATGAATTATGTTTTTACTAAAGGGGCATGTAGGTTTCTACAAGAAATACATAACGTTGGAAATAGTTGCTTCCTCACTGAAACATTTCTTGAATAATAAATAAATAATCAGACATTTGATTCACAACACCATTTAGTTTCAAACTAAACAGAGCTTATGCTGTGATAGATAGATTGACTGATAGAATTCTTATATACTTATTTTTGTAAATACGTACCATACATAAAAACAGCCAAAACTTCAGTACAAATATTTACAGATCACACAAACATTTGGTCCGACGCAAGAATCGAACCCGAGACCTCATGCGTAGCAGTCGCATACGCTACTACTGCACCGTAGGGGCAGTCGAATAGTAAATTCAGGAAGAAATATCTATAACTCCTAATAACCAAAGTTTCTTAAGACAGGAATGTTTCAACATTTTATAAAAATTTTAACATGCCTACGTCTTGATGAATTTCAGTAAAATTCTTCATTTTTTAATTTTCAACCCTGACGGGTGATATTTTATGTTCAAATTTGAAAAAAGAGAAAAAGAAATAATAGCCTTCTAAATTAAAATGAAATATTTGAGATGGTTCTCAAAGATATAATTAGGTAAGAAACATAATAAATTCCTAAAGTAGAATTCAAAATAATCTTATTGAAGTCAGCTTAAAGTAAAAATTCAGACTCACACACATAAATTCGCGTACTATGTGAACGTTCCTTCACTCACGCCTGAGCACAAATACACCCACACAATTACTCACATACACGACATAGTTAACACCTACACACCCTTTCAATCATCCAAAGATGACAAATGGTAATCGATATAGCTCTCAGTGAACTTAACATGGCAAGTGTCCGAAGTTTTATAATTCAACCATTTCTTACTTTATGCTCCGTAAAAAGTAGACCTTGTAAATTTTAACAACTCTATTCTGATGTAACGTACAATTAAATGCAATGCAAATTACTGTAATTAATTTACATTAACATGGCAAACGTTTACATTTTTCTAGGTAGTAGAGTCACGCTGATTTCAGCACGAGTGGGCCGGCTCGACCGGGGCAGTACTACCCTCCCACAGAAGACCAATCTAAAGCGCTAGCATCCGTGTTGTCGTATTTCGTTGGTGAGTGAGAGACCGGAGACCCATTGATACAGGGGAGACAGTTATCGTGGTAACTGTGTAAGCCTTACATTGTCACGATGACTGTCATGCCTTTTACGTTCCCAAGCGTGGTGTAGAAAAGCATCTAACAAGGCCGCCATAGTGTGGGTCACCATACTGCATTGTCTGCATTTGCAATGAGTATGGTGACCATAACTCTTGGGTTCTATTCATGCTTTCCATCAGGCAGAGTAGAGTCACTTTGGCAGGCTCTTAATATAGAAAAAAAAAACGTTGAATAACCCAGTGACCTTATACGCGCTCTACCTAAATATTTATCTAAATAAATTTTGTTCAATAATAGTAGTTTGAAATTTATGTTTTATATCATCCTCATAACAGAATTTAAAAATTCAGGTGTCTTTGAATAGAGTACCAACTGTATGATATACTTATTAATACATACTACTATTGATTTGAACGAATGAATTACCAATAAATAAATAACTTCTGATAGGTTCTCTAACTCCAAGAAAGCGTATCGTTATTAAAAACTTTTTGCGACGCACAATCAATCAGTGAAATAAATTGGCGTGTGTAAATAGGATAAAGAGAAAAAGGAGGAGATGTTCCCGGTGAGCCCCTACAAATGAGGCAACCTCCTGCTCCTGTGCCTTGTATATCATTAAAAAAATGGGCTGGCAACATTCTTTATCTTTCCTTTGAATTTATCTTTCCTTTGAACCTTTTATTTCATCTTCTTGTTAACTTTCCAAATGATTATTCTCCTCGACAAACTTTGATATCGTATTTTATCATTTTTACGATTGGTTTTTGTTCTAACCTGTAACCTAAATCGTTTTCTAAGGTGTTTTCTACATAAATAAGATTTAATTGTGTTTAAAAATTAATGAAAGATAATTGAGCTGTTTAGATATTTAGATATTGATTGATTGATAGATATTTAAATTTTAATGGTTTGAATTAGCACTTAGACATGTCTTTTCCTTTGGCACTACTTATTAAAAAAATACGTCACGCTTATAGTGATTTTTGTAAGCAGCTTGTAAAAATCTGTTTCAGTTGAACGTATTGTATTTTTATTCATTTTAAAACACGGTGTTAACATTAAAAGAATTTCTATAATACATTAAATGAACATAACTTTTCACGTAGTAGGTGAATATAATGAACAAGTTCTTAGGCAGTCAATCAATTCAAACTCACAGTTGTACTAAATCCACAAGTACACAGTTGATGGAAGCTCGGTAAGTCGCTCAGTCCAGCGTAGGGCCCCGCGCCGCCCGCCTGTGCTACACCTCCACGCCTCTACGACTATTCACTACGCCGTAGACACGTGTGTTTCGTACAAAACTCATCTACAAGTTTAGCATGGTAAGTTTTATCACCATCACTTGTATAGATTATCACGCAATAAAATTGTACTAATTTAACCAAGTTTTAGAGTTTATTTTGCAAATAGATATTACATTCGTTAACAAAGTTAAATTGTTGAATTTATGACTGCATATAGTTCCATAAATTGTTTGATTTTTATTGCTATGTTAATGTGTATTATATTTACTAGACAATAATATTTAAATTCTGATGAACATTGAAAACATTATAGTGAACTTTACAACAGTTGATGAACATCCTTCTATTTAAAGCATTATTGACAACAAAATGTGGACCGTTGTGTTACAGCAATTTTTTACATGAAAATATGTGTGTGAACTATGTCAAAACACACGCGCACACACACACACACGCACACATACACACACACTCACATATACACACACACGTACACATTAATACACTCACACACACCAACACACACACACGCACACACACGTGGAGTATGGTTAAATGAAATTAAGTGCATACTATGACTAGTACATACCTTGAGTACACTATCACACACATGCGATTATGTTCTTCAAATATTTTTAAGTAAAAGTTATTCATAACTTGAAATATATTTAGGTTCAGATTCACCACTTGCTGATAAAGTCCCTGATAGACTAATATCACCTTATTGTCAAAATAACTGCGAATTTTGGTTTCACAAGTCTTGAATAGAGTCATGTATATAAGATATACGTATATTTATCAACAACTTTATCTGTTAAATAGTGTTACATGATAGATAACAATTTATCTGAAATTTTATCTTATGTGTATTTTATCCCTTTTTTGCATACTCTCTACATATCAATAGCAATCAATCAAGCTAGAGTTATCAGCAGACTGTGATGGTTAAGCATTTACACAAAACAATGTTTGTTCTGATGCAGTAGTACAGTAAAGTAAATGTACTTTCTAAAGTGAATAGGTGCACTACCTACTGCTGTATATACAGTGAACTTTTCTATCTATTCTTCTTCTTTTATCTTTGTTTCTTGACAGTACGTAACGAATAAGTATTCTAAAAGTATCCTAGAAGAAGAAAACTCTTTTCAATTTTAATCCTTTTCAAAAATGTCAGTAAAGTAGTTCAGGTAGTAACAGATACTATAATAACTAAATTGAGTAAAGTTCGAAAAGACTGTTATATACTAGAAAGAAATTATGTCCACAATTTGGAAAATGCCGAACATTGATAAGATTAATAACACTTAAGCTTATCGTCAACGAAGAAACTTGGAATTTGAAAGCTTCTATTCAATGTTAGATTACTTTTTGGTTAGCTTAGACATCATTTTGTTGAAGTACTTAATTAATAAGTTGCCAAGAGAACCGAAAAAGTGGCAAACAGAAAAAGATTGAAGGTATTTTGATATCTCTTAATATAATTGAGAACTATTAAAATTGAAGGACACTTTTAAGCTATATTTTTGTTTATTTATTTGTATGAAATCTTGCTCTGATTCGTAGTTAACTTGAGATATCTTGGGCAGGCTCGATCAGAGTACTACGGCTTTACATAAAACCGGTGTTAACTAATTATTTCTGGTAGTCGAAGTTCTTTCTCCTTCACCCCTGAATCTAGGGGGTGCGACTCAAAGTGCGGCAACACACTTATGATATTTGACTTATAGGTATTCATTACTGATGGTAGATATTGACCGTCAAGTGACGCTGCTCGTTTGTCCCATAAAACGCTACCTTACAAACTTTTTCTTATATAACATCGCACATAACACAAATAGATAAGTATATAAACATACTTATGTATTTCTGTTATAATGTGTTGCCAAACTTAACGATGTTATATGATAAGTAGTCTGTTCATTAGTGTTGTGTGGGGCAAATGAGCAGAGTCACTGTTGTTAGAAAATATAATTGTTGTAAATCGATGTTTATAACATATTTAAGGGACAGTATGTTCGAGCACGTTATTGGAGAACACTTTAAAAGAGTTTCATATTATTGAGGTCTTCGTAAATTGGAATATATAATTTAGATGTACTATGAACCTACTTATTATCTACCTCATAAATCGGTAAAATAGATAATTGAAGTGTAGTTAAAAATGATCACAACTAAATATTATTTAGGAAAAATATATAGTCTCAGAAGTTATATTACCTATTATTGTAACGAAAAAGTTAACGAATCAACTGACGAAATAAACGATATTCTGGACAAAACGTAAAGGCTTTTGAAGGTGCCTAATTCGTACCGCAAACATGATGACAGATAGGTAGTAATCAATTTTATCAATAAAATTGTCTGCGATAAAATCCGGTTCGATGGTGATGTCTTGTGTTGTGTTCATTATGATTGCGTAAACCTTGTATTCACTAGTTGAATCCGTACTTCTAGCTATGAGTAATTACGATTTTAGAGATTTCTATTTGACAAATACGCACGACGATTTCCAAGTTCGGGAAATAATAATTCGGCAAAGCTCCAAACTTACAGTTATAAAGCCTAGAGCAGGTTAGTGTTAAAATACTAGGCATATCAGAATTAAGCAATGCATCGATCTGCACTCATCATGATGTTTATAAATTTTGTGGTGAAACTTCTTTAGAATCGTTGTGATTTGAAACTCGACAAAACAAAAATGCTTGGCGATAAAAAAACAAACATATGAATTTTGTAGGATTAAGTCGGGAGGTAATAAGATAGAATACATTACACAGCATTTTATATTGACGATCTCCTCTTTGTGCGATACTTCGTGGCACATCCACTCTCATCTACTAAGCATTGGCCATATGTGTGCACCTTTTGTAGTGGGTAATGGGTATAACTATATTGTACTAAGCCTCCTTCTCGTGTGAGCGTTCTCAGCAGGCGGAACACACCCCTGTCGATGACCTTCCTGGTCGGAGACGATGCGGGGAACGAGGGTTAATGTTCCCCTCGGCCCGGTTGTTCTACGGATTCACTCAAAGAACACCACCCCAAGTCAGACGGGATACCTGCCCAAGTACTGGCCTTCGACCACATGTCAGACCGCTTTAAGGAGGTTCAAGACGATAACTTAGCGTCCGGACGTTTTCCTGAGTATTGGAAGAGTGTACGGCTGATCTTATTAAGGAAATCGGACGGTCCGTTCGGTCGTGGCTTATAAGCCCATCGTGTTGCTGGACGAGGTGGGCAAATTGTTTGAGAGGATAGTCTCTGCTTACATCGTCTGGCCCCTCTGCGAGGTGGGCTCCGATCTGTCGGACGCCAAAGTCGGCTGCTGAGTATAATTATGAGTATAGTGGGATGCCACAGTGCAGTTATTAAATTCGTAAGAGTTTTTAATAACTATGTTTGTAGTAGAAAAACCTATTTTGGTATTTGGGATAGTTGTGTATAACGAGCATATTGATAACGTCCTTTTATATCGACAAGTTTCACTTTTTTGCAAGCAAATGGCGGTAATGTGTCTAGAAGTAAGATTTAATTAATTTCAGGCACTGCATTAACAAGTGCCTCGATGAAACAAAGCATCCCAAATTATTATTAATGCGAAAATCAATCGTTTTATATGTACAATATAATTTCGTGAGTTAAATTGTTTGTCGATTGAATTTTATGCAAGAAAAATGAAAATGTATACTCGATCTACAGTTTCATGTGACCATTAAATAACTTTAAATTTTATGACACATATTATTAACTTTTAGGCATTGGTGCATAGGTTTATAAATCTAAATAAATGAAATACGTTTGCTTAGAACGGGGTAAAAATTATTTCGTTCGTGTGTTAACCTACAAATAAGGCATACGATCCTAATGAAGTATCAAATGTAACAATACCTAACATTTAATGCCATCCACGGACGCTACTGACAGATCGTTTCGTTGCGAAGGTTGGCACTTGACAGTGACCTCGCCGTGGCGTCAGCCTCGTGACACGTGCACCACGCCGAGATTATTATCGTGGGTACATGGCAATTTAGTACCTATCAACGATTGTATAAAGCCTAGTGGTAAATGCATGTTGTACTTTAAAGGTACTCGTAGATAATATGTTGCTCGTTCGTGACCACGGCCTGTAGTATATTTTAACCTATTTATGGCGTGTTACAGAAAATAATCGTATTTTTCGCTAGTAAACAACACTCTGAACATGAATGATAAATAACAATGTGTTGTGAATGTTATGACGATTTGTGATCTCTAGTGAAACTTTTTTAAATTGGTTAGTTTAAATTAAAAGGTGCTATGCAAGACAGAGAAATCCCTCTCGCGATCGAGAGATGTGTGAATGATTATTTAGTTGATAGCATGGTCTGATTGTTAGTGAAATTAACAGCTCAGCTAGATGTCGTTAGTTTGATTTCTGACAAGAAAATAGTTATGTCAAATTTTTCCTTTTAAATTTCTGTATTTTAATAATATTACTGCATTTGAAAAACACTGAATCTGAATAAAATTTGACACAGTCAAAAATTTTAGACTGGAAGAGAGTGTAGGCAGTTCTACTGTAATTTAAGGTTTTATTTTTTAAGATTTTTTTTAATAAGTCGAGACAAACGTAAACAGTGCTGACAAACGTCAAAAGTGACAATCTTTTTATTTTTTTTAACATATCATACCCACAGCTGTCTTATTCCAATCTAGACAGAACCTGCTTTTGAACGTACTGAGATATTATTTAACGCGTACATATTAAGTACATCCAGATATGTTTAACAAATAACTCAAAAAGGTACATACTTTGTTTTAAATTGAATGTATTGAACATCAAATAGACTAAAAGATCTTAAAGAAGATAACAAATATTAAATTCAGTAAGGCGCCACTAACGAGGCAGGTCACTTCGGCCCTGATAAAAGACAACTGCGCAACCCATACTTCGTTCAACATTTCTAAAGTGTATTCGCATGTCCGAAAATGAAATCTACGATTTATATCCTTTACTCTATGTGCTATTACGTATACAGTAGTTATTGTAATATGTGAATCGACCTACAAAAGGACACAATAATGTGCTATAAATAGACAGTGTGTTCTGACCACTCGCAAGGCCCCCGTGTCCGCTATTGTCCCACACTTGTACTCCAATACACACAATTGTGTCATACATTAATTTTATGAAAATAACTTATGTTTTTATGCGTGTACTGTTAACGTTTAGTTTAATTGTGGAAGAGCCATGCTCCGACACTGTTAAATTTAAATTTTACGTCTTTTAATTTAACGAATTTCTGTGGTCAAACTGCCATTACTAGTCTATGCACATTTTTCTTATTCATATAAGATGTCAAACTAGCCGATTTAGATTTTACTCTGCTCTCTTTCTCTCTGCTATCAATATAAAGACTTTTATTTTATATGTTAATAGGCACAAATGGGTTACCTCAATAGGAGTGGCACGCTCACTTAGAACACCAGTGTTGAGCAATTCTTTCGTTATTTTTCCCCGGTTTGTGAGGCTCTCGAAACCCAATCACCTCCTCTCCTCAATTTTATAAGGCAAAGTAGCTATGACCCTTGTGTTCGGCGGCTGTAGTTATTTCCCAACGGGACACATTTGTTTCCTATACAAAAGAATTTACAGAAGTTATACAGAATTTTTAATAAATATAGAAAAAAAAAGAACATTGAAACAAGCAATACTTGTACATAGGTATATATATTTTCATAAATTTAGAACGCAGGGATTATGGTGTGAATAATAAAATAAATAAATAAATATTTTGGACATTTGACACACAACGTCATTTAGTTTCGAACTAAGCAAAGCTTGTGCTATGATAACCAGACTGACTGATAAAATACTTATATACTTTTTTTTTGTAAATACGAGTATATACGTATTATATACATACATAGAAAACACTCAAACTTCGAAACAAATATTTGCAGATCATACAAACATTTAGTCCGACCCGAGAATCGAACCTGAAACCACAAGTACAGCAGTCGTATTCACCACCGTTGCGCCACCGAGGCAGTTCAAAATCGATTTAGGTAGTCATGTTTAGAAAACGTTGTTTTATCCATGTTTTCAAGCAATTAAATGTGTGTTAGGCTCAGTTTTACACTTATTTATGTGACAAAATTAGGGATGGGAACAATAGAATTTTTTTAAATTGTGAATCACACAATAGTACCGAGCAAAACTCGGTTTCCAGGTACTATTCTCATAAGTTTAGGTATGTAATGTCTTGTAGTGACACGCTGGTTGTTGTTAGGCAATGGGACGTTACAAGATTTCTCCATCACCCTGACGTTGATTGATAGAGAATGCATTAAGTCTGCCGATGGACAAAAATGCATAGAGTTATAAATAAATAAAAGCTCACTCAAGCACAATCGGTCGTCTCCCTCACACAATTCAATTTTACAGTCATTACTCTTATTAATATTAGTATGTAGGGTCACAGGAACGCAAATTGTTTATTGAGCTATAATTGATTGTTACTTCGATTAATGGGACTGGCAATATTAAGTATATATTTCATGTATCTGTTTTATTATTACAAAGTGATTGCTTATCAATCTGTACGAGTTCCTATATAATTTGATGGCTCTACACTTTACAAATAATAATTTTAATAGTTTATTTTCTCTTGACAAAAATGGTTCTTATTATGATATTATTTATACATTCGAGGCAGACATTGCATTTTGTGAGAGACTGGTGCCTGTCAAAAATAATACATATTACATATTGTATACATTATTTTTTTAATTTTATACATTTTATAAGCAGTGTGCAATGTCGATCGCTGGACTTAACACACGTAAATTAGAACTACAAAATCACCAATTAAGCAGACTTATAATGATTATTCTAATGCAAATAAATCAGGTTCTACGTTAACTATACTCTTAGGTATACTCTTGTTCTATGTGAACATTTCCTATAATGCAGAAAACCTCTATTGCTAGTATATCACTGTATACAACCCTCACTAACTATGAGTTTCTGTTTCTCTATTTCTTGGTTCTCGATGTATAGAAAAATAGTTTTAACGACTACAACACTGATAAAACCAGGGATAGTATCCGACTCTCATAAAATATAAAGTATGTTATATGTATATCAATGAAAACCCTATTTCACCCTACTCTTGAACGTTTCAGGACGATAGTTGAAAGAATAACGGCATACAGCTCGATCCACGCTTTGATGACTTGGAACAAAAAAGGATTTTAAATAAATTCCGACTTTTACGTCTTTTGACAAGAAAAGGGTGGAGCTTGTCTACGCGAGGGTTCAATTAATTTGACATGTGATATGTCATCATGACACGTGACCCAGATATTCATAAAGAATAAAACAAATGTCAATTTCAATCAATATGTCTGTTAGATAATATGTATCTGTTCTTTTCCAAAGATTTTAAAATATCATAAGGAAGAAATCTTTGTTTCTATTTCTTTATAGCGAATAAAACGATATATGTGTACCTTAGAAACTTACAAAACATTTTTATTACTGTATACTTTTATTGCGTACTTTTATATATGAATGGTTCATAAACTCGTTACTGCAGACTCAGTATTTGCCATTCGGTTAGCTGAATTTCGCCTTGAAGGTTATGAAGTTTTTTATATAATAGCAAATAACTTGTAGAGTATGTCGTTGTTAACAAGGCTTTAATGTCATTTTGGTAGATAAAATGTTTCCATCACATAGTAAAGCGCCACTAAGATGGACAAAGTAGATTTTATTGCTAGCTAGTGTAGGTAAATGTGTTCTATACGAGACTAGAAGTGGTTGGGTAAATCTAGAGACAATGAGATTAAATTGCCGTATTTCAAGCCCAACAAGTATATACAAGAGCAGAACACGATGTGTTCGACAAATCTGGAGATTCTTTCGACCAGACTTGTTGACCAAATCTGGAAGATCACAGTCCCATCGTCTATATGAGGGAGTCAGGATCAGTAGTTGCGAGATAGTTCTTTGTATTTTCGCTAGAAGGCGTTAAAAAATGTAAATGTTAATAAGTAAATATGTTTTTTGCCGTATGTCATATTGATTCAACTTATTGTGCCAAGGATTATGAAGTCAAGTGGCTGACTGCATTGGTTATAATCTATGACCGATACGCACTATTATGCGTGTGGAAGTGAAAAACTAATGCGGTCAATGTTAGAAAAACAATACAATACAAGCAATATACCTACTGCTTGATATAGTACATATATTCTCGTTTTCAATAACACATGTAAGTATAGAATCTCCTTGTATTCCAGGAAAATTCAAAATGTTTTTACAGCAGTGAGTAACTTTAGACTTTTTAAGGTTTCATAGGTTTCCATAAAAACACAGAATCTTCATAGGATCACTTTTTTGTCTATTTGTTCGTATATGATAAAAGAATCTTTTAATTTTTTAGACTGATTGAGTTGATATTTTTTGTAGATATCAATTCTTATGACTGAAATACAGACATCCATCGTAAGCATAGAGGATTTTGAATACTAAAGTCAATATTTTGAGATAAATTAGAAAAAAAATAAACACAGTATCGTGTGATACCAAAAAGGAGCTTTTAATAATCTCAAATAAAAAATCCAATAACGTGGGTCGCCTATTAACAACGCGTATCTTTCTCCTAGGTTAAATTAAAGTACTGTTTTTCTTGGGACTTTCAAATCATTTTCTGAACGGAATTAATTTGTATGACAGAAATGGAGTTAAAGTTTAATTATAATTTTTCTAGTGTTGGTTATTTTATCTCATCTATTGACTATTTCGCCGATTTCAAAACAGTTCTTGAATCTCTGGGTACACAGTACACACATTTTACTACCAATCTCCTAGCCCAAAACTCCAATCATTCCTGTAAATTTCAACTCCTTGAATCAGTCCACTTTCCTGTTTCCTTATTACTGACCACTTTGTGTTTTATTGTTTTAACACAATATAATCCCCGAGGAGACCTGGCCATCCGTCATCATCACTTCCAATCCTTCCCTTGTTTCCTCTCATGGTCAACTGATTTTATTTTCCTACATCCTCAAACCTCCACAACAAAAAGCTAAGACCGTTCAAGCGTTGCTTTAGACACATTGTTATCGACAACTTTAATGGTGACGTGTATGACGCTTCGCCATTTAAGTTGTCTATATATTAACTGGATATCCATGATTTCTGGATGACAAGTTGCACATACTCAACGAAATAGTGACTAAATTGTACGATAGATAGACGTTAAAAAGCTTCAGTTTAATCGAATGCCTGCGCCGTGGAAGACTGAGGGTATAAAGATAGCGATAAGACGCCGAAATAAAGCTTTTAGGACTTACAAGAGGGATTGTTTCAAGGTCAACATCCGACTATATAAGGCTTTGAGAAATTGGTACAACTAGATGATACGGTATACCAAACGCCACCACATCTAAGATAATATTCTGGCATTTGGAAGTTCCTTGGAACGCTTGGTATCAGCAAAACACGACTTGTAGACATTCCATAACCCATAAATCTCGATTCCCTTAACCAATATTTTATAACCTCCTTTACGTTGGACAGTCTACATACACGTAAGAGATCAAGAAGATTATCCTGTCTGTCACATCCCAAGCGATTAGTAACGACGACGTAAATTGTGGAATGATCACAACATTGCTAGTTGACCTTCTCGCTATCTCCCATATTTTTTACTTCTCTCTTATGTCTGGCAAATTGTCTTCACCATGCCCAAAATTGCCAGTTTGTCTGTTCCTACTCCCTTTCATCTAATTTATGTTCTTCCTTTCCTCTTCAAAGTGCTAAACAGTTTTTTCACTTGATTTACAACAGTAACTTATTCAGTTCTATTTCAGTCAGATTTTCGACTAGGCCATAGCACGGTTTCTACCATTCTTAAAGTAACTGGCGATAATAAGACGGGGATGGAAAATAAAAAATGCGAGAAGCCGAAGAACTAAGTGGCGTACAATTGGAGAGGTCTATATCCAGCAGTGGACTGCGATAGGCTAATGATGATAACGATGATGTATAATATACGTGTTTTGTATTGTATATACAAAGACACCACACTCGTAGACATATGTATTATGTGTATTAGACTGCACGATTGGCCTAGTGGTTTAAGCGGTCGTCACGCCGTTCTCCACTTCGCTGAGTGTTGTGGGTTCAAATCCTACATGGGACAACACTTTGTGTGATCCACAAATTGTTGTTCTGAGTCTGGGTGTTCTTTGTGTCCGTTTCTTGTATGTCTGTAAAGTCCCCCGCGACACAGGATTTATTCCTAATGCGGGCGTTGTCTTCTTAAAAAAAAAAAAAAAATTAGTTTCATTATATTGTATTATAAGATTGATTGATGTGTAATTATGTAATTTGGTTGAAATGAATCAGGTTCGTTAAGATCTATTGTTTTTTATATTACTCTACTTCTGATCCTAAAAGTATGATATTTCGTAAATATACTGTATATTTATGCTATTAATTTGTATCCACCATGTTTGGCTCTGTCTCGCTCTAATGTTGACTGGCAGAAAATGCCTACAGTATTAAATCCACCTTTGTAACATTCGTGTATAAAATTTAAATAAAATAAAATAAAAACACTTCATGCTTACCTTAATCAGGACAGCGGTGTGTCATAAACATATCGCCCAATGTTTTACAATAGTATTCAACATTGTATTATTATAACCATGCAAGTAACAAAACGATCTTAGTAAGAATGGCAGAAGTTTTACTTAACAATGTATTTAAACAAATAGCAATTCTCGTCCGATACAAATATAGTTTAAAATTGTTAAGCTATGTACTAAAACGCAAAGCTGCCTCGGTTCGTAGCTTTGAGTGCCGTTGAAGGTAATCACTTAGCAGTAGTCAAGTCTCAAGTGTTACTTTTATTTTGTTAACCTCAATAGAACCAGTATAGAGGACAAATGACACACTCATCAAACTCAAGCTTAGTTTAGTCTCCACAGGCAGGAAAAAACTGTCGCGTCTGGCTTTTAAAATTCACAGTGCTACAATATTTCACTCTTAGTCTTTTTCAGTTTTACCAAAGAGTAATATCATTATTTAATGATTCATAGCTGGACACAGGCCTCTCGTTAGACAGAAAGATTTCACCTACAACATTACGCTGACTAGATGGGTTGAAAACTTTCCTTGCCTTTGAAGTGTAGAGTATTAGAAATTACTATTAGTAGGACATTATAAAGTACCGTTAAATTAGCAGTTTGTTAGATATGATGTTAAGTAATAACGATAAATAATAATTTTATTTTCAAATGTATTAAAATTCAAGCCTTGTGCTTTATCCAAAAAAAATACCATATTAACATTTCTTCTTATAATAGTATCGCGAATATCTCTTACATTTCGGAACATTCCGTTTGGTATATAGGTAATTCGAAGCTCTTTTTACTTCGAAATAAAAAAAATAAAAATAAAAATAATCTGAATATGCCTAAATTGTTGTTATTACGTCATATGATTATGTGATTTTTTTTTCTATCTTAAGAGCCTGCCAAAGTGACTCTACTCTGCCTGATGAAAAGCATGAATAGAATCCAAGAGTTGTGATCACCATACTCATTGCAAATGCCGATAACGCAGTATGGTGACCCACACTATGGCGGCCTTGTGAGATGCCTTTTCACACCCCTCTTGGGAATGTAAAAGGCATGACAGTCATTGTGACAGTGTAAGGCTTACACAGTTTCCACGATAACTGCCACCCCTGCATCAATATTTTAGTATTTTAAAAGAATTGTAAAGAAAATCTATACTTGACTGCTACAACGGCGTCAATGCCTTGTATACCAGTATAAACCCTATATCTAGTAATTGCTTCAAAATGAACTGAGGGAATTACCTGACACAGCTCGTTTTCTAAAAAGGTCGTATTATTACAAGGTTTCATTTACTTTCACTGGTCCCGGTGTTTGTAATGAAATCTTGCAAGGTAAATTTGACCCAGTTTTATATTGAGCTGAAACGTTCTAAACGTGCGTAAATCGCGTGACAATGTACTATTATAATAACATAGATCTGATCTGATGATGGAGCTGGAAGGTTACCGTAGAAACTCCACAATAAAACAGCAT
This sequence comes from Hypercompe scribonia, assembly GCA_949316085.1. NCBI lineage: Eukaryota > Metazoa > Arthropoda > Insecta > Lepidoptera > Erebidae > Hypercompe > Hypercompe scribonia. The sequence goes on along the minus strand of OX438969.1, from coordinate 8,963,952 downwards.
AAAGCCATCGAGTTCGAGCTCGTTTTATTCGTCTTGATGAGTACTTTGGTCTTCGACAATATCCGTCTGCAACTTCATCAAATTCAGGAAAATAATTTCGTTCTATTCGATATGAATGTGAATTCGATCTAGTGAGTACGTGCCCAGGGGTGAACGGCATGAGGGTGTATAAATATGTCACTTCGCTAACGATGCGTTTCAGGGTATCAGGGTTGACCCTGTTGTACTGAAGCCCTTATCTCTCTATATGAACCTCTGGGGGACCATCCGTTTTTATCCTGAACTCGAGGAAACAACATGAACAAAAAATACTAAAACGTTAAAAAATGTAGCGATAAAAAAAGCTTTTTGAAATATGAACTTGAAAATTAAAAATAATCTTTTTCTCAATTTCAATTATTAGAAATAAAACACATTTGTTAGTAAATTACGTTACATCTTCTTTATTTCTACCCGTCATTTTATAATACGCTTATATTCAATGAATTGAAATTGAGAAAAAAAGAAAAATATCCTTTTTAGACCGTTTTATAATTTAGTAAGAATAAAAGCTCGTTATTAAAAAGTTTTTCTTTTTACTATATTAAGAACCTGCAAAAGTGATTTCTCTGCCTGATGGAAAGCATGAATAGAATCCAAAAGTTGTAGGCACTATAGTATACTTCTGGCAAATGCAGACAATGCAATATGGTAACACAGACTATGGCGTCCTAGTCAGATACTTTTTCACGCCCCACTTGGGAACGTAAAAGGCATGAAAGTCATCACTTTTTTTCATTTAATTTTATTTTTTAAATGTAGCTATATAAAAATATTTCAGCTTCCCGGTATTGACAACAACAAGAGGCCGATGGAGGTTTTAATTAAACTGTTGTAAAACTTTGACAATTTAAAACTGTCTCGTTGAGCTTGAATCATATATTAAATTTAAACAACTATCTACGATCACCGCAAGCATTTACGTCATGATGAATTATAAAAACCTTTAACCTTCCTGGGAAGTTAGAAAGTCCCATAGGGAGTAAATTCATCAATATATAAAAATGTTTCTTAGATAACATCGCTCTGGGGTAACAGGTGACTTCTAAGGCACGCGCTGGGCGTGTAGTCATGTAGAAAAAGACAGAAGATGTTACCTGTTGGTGGACCTTATTATGTATGTACATATATTTCAACATAAATGTTATTTTTCTTTATATATAAAAAAATATTGTAGTAAATGCATCAACTGCATTAAGTGAGAGCCAATTAATTGTTTTATCATCAACAGCCTATTGTTAAGTGCGTCGGTGGCGCAGTGGTAGTGTATGCTACTGCTGTGCTTGGGGCCTCGGCTTCGGGTTGGCACGGATGTTTGCATGATTTGCAAATATTTATTTCGGAATTTGAATGTTTTCTATGTATAATGTGTATGTATCTACAAAAAAACTATTTATGTATTTATATCAGTTGTCTAGTACCCATGGCACTACTATACTCTGCTTAGTTTAGGACTGGGTGGCTTTTTGTATAAATATATAAAAATAAATAAATAAAATATATTGCAGTCACCTGCTGGACATCATCAACAGCCTTTTAGAGTCCACTGCTGGACATAGGCGTCTCCTTAGCAAGGAGGTTTTGGCCTACTGTACCACGCTGGCCAGACAGGTTGGATAGGAGTTGTTTCAAGTTTTCCTTCTCTTTGTAGAGATATTTTCCTGAATATTTTGTTACCTTAGGCGCTTTTTACAATACCCACGGGATGAATAAGAGTGGTAACACTACATATTCTTAATCCATCACCACACGGACACACCAGCTGGACATAGTCCTCTCTGTTACAATATGATTAATTGTTAACTCATACTTATAATTCAATCCATTACCCAGCAGGCCATTTCAGCTCAACTAGACGATTATTATTACCTGATGGACAAATTGGGTCGTAAACGGTTTATAGAACATTATTAAGATTTTTGTCCCGGGGTTTTATGGCTGAAAGTACTTATTCGATCAAGATGGAGAGAAAGACAAAATAAGCCTGTCAATATTTGAAACTAATCTGGTTAGAGAAATCCGTAAGGTTTCTATAAAAGACGCATCAAGTGTCAATTTGATTCAGTTATTTCTTCAACATCATCCTTTCAGCTAAAAGAGGTCCACTGCTGGACATAGGCCTCTCTCAAGGTTCTGCATAACAGCCGGTCCTATGCCGTCCGCATTCAGCAGCTTCCCGCGACCTTCACCAAGGTCGTCGGACCACCTTGAGGGGTTCCTACCAACGCTGCATTTTCCAGCACGCAGTTGTCACTCCAGAACTTTTTAACGGTTATTTCGTAGGAATATATTATTTTATATCTAACTGCACGGATCGCGTAGTGGTTGAAGTCATCACGTCGCCGTTTCCTATTAAGCCGACGTGTTGTGGGTCCGATTCTCACAAGAGACAACACTTTGCGTGATCCGCAAATTATTGTTCTAGGTTTGGGTGTTCTTTGTGTCTATTTCATGTATGTGTGTAAAGTATCCCGTGAATATTTATTCCTAGTGCGGCAGATGTGAAAAAAAGTGAAAATTTCGTAGTAAATGATCTAATGTTAGTTACAATATAGTGTAAGCCTGCCTTCAAATATTTCTTTTGTGAAACTTAATTTGCTATTCTAAAGCGTATCATCATACATCTTTGGATTAGTTATTTTTTTTTAGTAATATCGTACAGGTAACGAAGTTTACAATGTATGAATCAGTCGCGTCCAGAATATCAGCACAATTAAGACTTTCATATAAATTTGAACCGGATCACGATAACGTTATTATTTTTTGGAAAGGTTAAATATGTAGGATAATTATTTGGTAATATAGCAGGTGAAATTTTTAAGCTTTTGTGTCCCATAAAACACGAATTTACTTAAAATATTAAAAATGTGGATAGACAAAAACATTTGTCTTATTTGTAAGTAACTTAGTAAGTTTTTTTAATTTTCTATTATTTTTGTATTTACAAGAGTACACATATAGACGTTTATGAAAAGTACTGTTAAAATAATTAAAATATTAATAAGAATTATCCATATATTTCGGAGCGTATGTCGGTGTGTACGTAGGTGATCACAGTATGACAAATTTCCTTCAAATTAATTAAATGATTTTACTTTGAAAGCACAACAGACAAATAGATTGATTACTTTCACATTTATGTTAGTACCGATATCTACCTTAAAGGTTACATCGTTACATCATTTTTTAAAAATAAACGTTCTTAAAGCGCAAGTTACATCTAATGTAGGTAGCTAGTAGAGCCACGCTGATTTCAACACAAGCGGGCCGGCTCGACGGGGCAGTACTACCCTCCCACAGAAGATCAATCTGAAGCGCCAGCATCAGTGCTGTCGTATTTCGTTGGTGAGTGTGAAACCGGGGGCCCATTAATGCAGGGGTGACAGTTATCGTGGTAGCTGTGTAAGCCTTACACTGTCACGATGATTGTCATGCCTTTTATGTCCCCAAGCGGGGTGTGAAAAAGCATCTCACTAGGCCGCCATAGTGTGGGTCACCATACTGCATTATCTCTATTTGCAATGAGTATGGTGACCACAACTCTTGTATTCTATTCATACTTCTCATCAGGCAGAGTAAAGTCACTTTGGCAGGCTATTAATATAAAAAAAAAGGTGATGTTGAGTCGGCTAAATAGACGCAACCGGCAAAGTTTCAGTAACTTTTTGTGATGGATAAGAATCTTCTAAAAGATCACATATGTGAGAGATTCGTACGTAGATCATAAATCGTATAGATAGCTGACATTAAATCCTCCACAGAGAATTTAATCACGAAGCTCATTTCAAGTGACGTCTTTTTGCGATGAAAATTGAGTTCAGGACATCTGATGTAATCCCGCCCACGTCCACCCCGAATTATTCACTCGTGCATGTTAGGGTTAGCCAAAGTGATACGAGATAACGCGATAACCTTAGTGGACCGAGTGTTTGGAAGGTTAATGTATTACAAATCAACTGCCCTAACAAGCAGAGCGGAAAATGAATATCTACATACTGGTATTAACTGGTAAATTTATTGTTCATGTTATAATTTACATATGATTAGACTAAAAATCTTTTTTTCCAACGTACCTAGCAGTTACTTTTCTATGAAAAGCCTTATATCACTAGAAATTTGTGAGAAACATTTTCACGACAATCTAGTGAATTATAATAATAAAGCCTTAAAGTGTGATAAGCAACCCAGCTTACACGTTTATTTATTAAACTAACTTAATAATAAAACTGAAATAAGCACAGTATAATAAATAACAATACACAAAGCGTAGCATATTTCATTATATTGATGAGAAATAAGAAATAAAAGTCACACAAGAAGTAGAAAAGTTAATTTTTTGAAGTGAGTTTCTCATCAGTTTTACCGAACTACGGCGGAGTCAAAAGGAAGGGTAACGTTACGGCTCCACCTTGACCATTTTTGTACCTATGCGGTTCTGGATTTATATCTGAATTATTTTCTTGTTCCGTTCCTTTTTTCCGTAATCGGGTTGTCGATTTTTTCATTGGTGTTTTTGTGGTTTTTTGGATTTAAAGATATATATGTACATTTAGGACAAGTCGTTGAGTATTTTATTTTATATTTTAAAAAGACAAGGCCCCCTCTAGGAATAAATTCTGTGTCGCGGGGGACTTTGCAAACGGACACACAGAACACCCAGACTCAGAACAAAAATTTATGGATCATAAAAAGTGTTGTTCCATGTGTAGTTTGAACGCACAACACTCAGCGCAGTAGAGAGCAACGTGGCGACCGCTTAATCTACTAGACCGACCGTGCAGTCTATTAATTGTATTAAACCTATAAACAAAGTAATTTACTTTTTCGTAATAACCAACAAAATATTCTTACAGAGAGTAACTGCGTGCAAATAACTTACGTTGGTGTAACTTGATGAGAATATTTACTTCATATATGGGACTAAATGTGGTAGAGCTCCGTGTGGGTGTTTGTAATATTTATGAATGCCCCTTCGAGATTACTTATATATAATATGATTTGTGGAAAATTTTTCGTTCTAGATCGTGATGAGAATTTAGGTATATGTCTACAGTAATAAGACTTAGTTTACACACGAAATAAGTTAGGGTTATAATTAGAATGTGTCTATTCGTACAGCATACATCATTATATTTGCTTCCAATTATTAATACGAGTATGGCATTGTACTTATAGTTTTTTTTTTATAGAAACCTATGAAATTGACTCTATTCTGCCTGATGGAAAGCATGAATCGAATCCAAGAGTGGTGGTCGCCGTACTCACTGCGAATGAAGACAGTGAAGTATGGCGACCCACGCTATGGTGGCCTAGTAAGATGCTTTTTCACGCCCCGCTTAAAGGACCCGGGATCGTAGTGGGAGGGAAACACGTGCGCTGGTAATTTTTTTCGTTTTTGTCGTGCTTGTTAATGTTAATGATTTAAGAAAAATCAATTAGATTAATCTTATATCGTTAACAAGCATGTAAGTTCAAAAGCCCATAAATGGTAATTGACTTGTGTTGTTCAACTGCCGAACGTAAAAACTACAGCCAAATTGAGTATACATTTGCACATTAGTCACAAGTACATTACCTTTGATTCCTCTGCTTAAGATTAGGTGGAGGAGTTGTTTGAGTTTCGGTGACGGTATTTACTTGAAAAATAACATAAATATTAGTTAACACCGATTTTCTGAGAAGCCGTGGTATTTCTGTACCCCTTGTGTCGAAGTACGGCTCTCCCACAGACAGATCTAGGTTATCATCTATGTGTTTTAGGTACATAGAGTACCCACCAAGAACTTAGGGCCCCACACGGTGTGCGACTCTGCGCCTGACACAGGAGGGATCCGGTAACCGCTGCTATTACGACATCCAGAAGAACTTAGGGCCCCCGCCAACCTCACTTGCAAGTGGAGCACCTGCCGATCGACGTAAAAAACTCTGAAAAACAAAACATCGTGGTTAGCAGTAACAGGTTCGCGACCCATTAGTGGATCCAAAACACTGGTGTGGCGACTTCCACATTACATCACAAAGAAAAATATACAACAGCGCCATCTAGCGAAGATAAGTATGAACGAAACATATGAATGTAATGAACTACGAAGCAACTACTAATCCTGTATCGCGAAATAGAGATTCGCGTGGCAATTAGCATATATACAACATACCAACATCAACCGTTGGGACGTGACCCGCCAGGCACGATCGCCTCGCCTGGTCGGAGAATCCTTCTTTGTGTCGGAAGGACATGAGACCCGTTCCCACCACACTGGCAAAAAATGGGCTTTTATTATGCCTCTGCCTACCCCCTTCAGGCAAACAGGTGTGATTTTATGAATGTCCATATGTTTTACGGCTTTCTTTTAAAAATATTGTTTATTGTACTTTCCTTTAAGTATTTAATTTGATTAATTTTTACCTACAGTGGTGTGTCTCGATTAATATCTTTCATATTTTGCGCCTTACTTGAATTCATGAATCGTTTTCGCGTTAATCGCTTGACACCTGTCACCGCCATGACAAGGTAGACTTACTGATAAGAAAACTGTCTATCAGATTGTGACTTGTTGACAATTCGTTAATGGAAGATATTTTGGTACAACTATGTACCTCTCGCCAGATATCTTGTCTTTGTGCCATCCTAGTATTATGATTATTGCGAGACAAAAACTTAAATGTGAATGAATAATTTACCCAATGTCTCGTCCGATGACTTCATAATTTCTTGTCACTGAACTGTGCCCAATTATTTTCTATTCTATTTAATTTCCATCTGATTATTTCAGTCTTGCTCACTCTTAAGTAAACGGCTCTAAAATTATAAACGAGAAAATGTGAGCATTTAAAACAAACAGAAGAAAGAATTAAATAATAATTTAGTAACGTATTTGATAGAATGGTATTAAAATATTCTTTTGCTTAATATACGTGCCTACAGTTGTTTCGAACCCCCGATAAAACAGATATTGAAATGATAGTTTTGTTTAAAATATAATAATGTCGTTTATTATCTAAAAATTACACCCATTATAATACAATAGACAGACAATGTTGCGTTCAATTTTTAATGGAATCCTACAAGACATAATAGCCGGTATTTAGGCGTGGCGTGTTCAAGCGAACGGTACAAACAATGCATACTAATGCGACAAAACGATTTGGAAACTAAGTAAACAAAAAAGTTTAACAATTTTCTTGAAAATGGAAATATTGTAGATAATTTTATTCATACCGAAAATAACTTTAACAAATAGTATGCATGTCAATAAAGAACTGTTGTAAGTAATAGTTCACACCACCTGTGAATGTATTGCATAAATTATACGCGTTAGAAGTCCAACCTTCGATCAATTTGGGAGATACTCTTTTTTATGGTAAATATTAAAGGTTTCAATATAAAATAATAGTCTGATTGTTAAACCAAACGAGAACATCTACAACATTGACATATCATTCACTTAGTCTCTTCCAAATACTAATCTCAGTAATCTCAGACGAACAGCTTCATTTCATAACGGTAATTATGTCGAGTAAAACATATAACACAAAGATTGATACAAGTTAGTCGTCTGATTTTATTCTCTTTGAGTTTCTGGCTTTTAAGATTTTTTTTTTCTATTTTAAGAGCCTGCCAAAGTGACTCTACTCTGCCTGATGGAAAGCATGAGTAGGATCCAAGAGTTGTGGTCACCATACAAATGCAGACAATGCAGTATGGTGACCCACACTATGGTAGCCTAGTGATATACTTTTTCACACCCTGCTTGGGGACGTAAAAGACATGACAGTCATCGTGACAGTGTAAGGCTTACACAGTTACCACGATAACTGTCACCCCTGTATCAACGGGCCTCCGGTCTCACACTCAAAAACGAAATACGACAACTCGGATGCTGGCGCTTTAGGTTGGTCTTCTGTGGGAAGGTAGTACTGCCCCGGTCGAGCCGGCCCGCTCGTGCTGAAATCAACGTCGCTCTACTACCTAGCAAATAAATAACGTTAACGTTTTTAACATTAAATAATTTAACTAAATAACGTTTGTTTAAGCATAATTTAATTAAGTCATCTAAGTACTTGTAACATATGAGTTAGGGTTGCCCTCTCCGATTTAATTGTGTAGTTCAAGTGTCAACTAAAGTGGCTAACATGAATGTTATTTGTGTCTCTCAACACTCATGTAATTAAACGTAGAAGTAGCCACAAAAAGTGTTAATTATGCGTAAATGTCTGGAGTTAAAATTTATTCGTATTAACAAGGGAACGCAACAGTGCTCATCATATCGTCCGAAAAAAGCTTTCAGGTGTTGTTAAAATGTTCAACACCGACGATAATCTAAGATTATTCCATTGGAAACCCAAGTAACACTCTTCTCCCCATTAATATGTGTTTTAATATTACAAACGATTTACTTTATAAATAAAAGAAATATTGTATAAATAAGCAATGCGTTATATGTACGTCTTTTAATTATGCAATTTCAATTGCCTTTCAGATGTTCTGACTAAGCTCACTGCGTTAAGTCCCAAACAAGACAGGTGAGTTATATTTAAGCACGCTTCAAGGGACATACTTTGAACTTCAATTTCATTCCTCAGTTCACACAAATCTAAGCTAGGTGGTACTAGGGGCTTACGTTGATATTAGAGCCAAAACCCGTCTGGGGTTTTTTGTTTCGTTTTGATAAGACAACTCCCGCGCTAAAAGTAAATCTTGTGTCATGGAGGAGTTTACAAACATACAAAAAACGGATACAAAGAACACCCAGACTCAGAACGATAATTTGTGGATCACACAAAGTGTTATCTTCAGTACATTGCAGTGTTCAGTAATTTTGGCCAGGTCAGTATTTGACGGGTGGCATGTTGAAAAACCCTTCCGTTCCTTGGAGAGCACAATAAGCTGTCAGTTACAGTTACCATACAAACATCTCTGGCAATCATTATGGATAGTTGGAGCACCAAAAAAGTATTTTACTTTAAGAGAACTTCGGTATCGCCTAGTACTTATGTTGTGGAGATCTGATTGCAATCGCGCCACGCAAAGAAAATGAAGTTCAACCTTATCGTAGTAGAGTTAAAGCCGAACCTAACCTTATTTAGGAAAAAAGGTCATTAGAACCTTTTTCTACGCACATTAGGGGTGTTTTTTATGTATTTTGTTTAGAAACCTTTTCGAACGGTCACTTCACTGATGTTTGCGGGGACTAAAACCATACGGAGTGCTTTACTATGCCTATAATTGAAAGGATCCGGGGAAAGCTTGTTAGTTAAGATAGAATAGATGATTAAGATATCAGGCATATCCTATGTTCTGTCCTGCGTAAAGCAGTCTGTAACAAAATAGACTACGTTACACCGGATAGTATACAGACTCTTATCTACCAACCGATGAGAAGTCGTTATAAAAAAAATTTATTTACACTATTAAAATATCAATTATTTACAAATATGATTTCTATTCCTTTGTTCCTGATGACTGACACTGGCAGAGATTTTGACACGACTTTCAATGTCGTAAACAGCTACTTAAATTTTCTTTTAATTTTTTTTTTGCTTAAGTTTCCAGAAAACAATTATTGTATTGAAAAAAAAACAAATATACTATGTAAACTTAAGTGAAATTGCAGCGGGCTCAATTTATTACTTGTTAATATTTTACTATATGTTTCAGATGTTAGATTGGTGTCTTGTTGGTAGTTAGCGAATATTTAAAGCTGTCTCAGAAAATAGATTATCTAACACCTGAGGTTTGAATTGTGTTCGAAAGATAAACGTATTGAGGGCTTTGACCTATCCATTGTTTGTCACAAAATACGTGGGAAGAAAACTGTCTCTATAAAACTATGTTGTTCGATATGAAAACAAGTCTTGTACTAATCAAACTGATTGTTCGTAACGAGCCATTGTTCACCAAGTGATTCAGATTCATTTTATACCTTTGATCAATTTAGTCTTTTGTCTTTTCTATTTATGTTCTAACTATATCTTTTTTCAGAAAGTTCAATAGATATTAATGTTTTCAATTATTTAAAATATTGCCTGTGTATTTACCAGCATTTTTAGGGTTTCATAAATCATAAGGGCGCCGAAATGATAATAACAGTATTGCGGTAGTTTCATGAAGCCTTTCCGTCCATTCACACTGTTTCTAACACACTATTAGTTTTAGAAACCTGTAAGTTTGCAATACACACACAATAATAATGCCGAAAGAGTGGTAAAATAAAATCTTAAAAAAAATGTTTAGTGTACCTCTAGTACATTTAAAGTGAGGATGTTATTTTCTATACGTTTATTAATGAACTCTATGGTATGGGGGATGTCATTAAATAAGTCTCTTAAAAACAATAAAGGGTTGACATAACAATATTTTGATTAAAGTATCCGTTTCTGAGATATTAAGTCCTAAAGCGCTTGTTTTTGTTGGACTAGAGCGGCACACACACCTTCTGGTCAGACGGTAGTACACAGAGATCTAAAAAAATTCACGGTAACATTATTAACGCTAAGTAGCTAAGTACTGCTTCATAAGTTTACAATTAAATTGACTAAGTCATTGGAAGTCATAGACCGCCGACACCGTTAATGTGAAATGTTTACGATGTGAAATAATAATTAAACGCCCTAAATTCTTATTTATATTTTAGTAATATATTAGTTTGCATTATTATAATAGCAAACTATGGAACCCTACATTGGTTGTGGTTCGACACGTATTTGGCCAGTTTTTTAACCTTAAAATCACAAATATATGTATATTATTTATTTCTTTTCAGTTATGTTTAATATAGAGTACTGTAATACAAAGGCAATCTTTTCGTCATACTATGTGACTTGATAGAACTAAATGAATGGTGAATATTTTAAAATGATCACTACAGTAAATGTGCTGAAACGCACAAGAACTTTCAGTGTGCGGTACAAGATACGAGTTATATACTCTACATCTCCCGCATTAAAAATAACAATAAACAGTAAATAAATATTTCGGACATTTGACACACAACGTCATCTAGTTTTAAACTAAGCAGAGCTTGTGCTATGATAACTAGTCTGACTGATAGAATACTTATAATCTTTTTTTTGTAAATAAATACATATTATACGTAGAAAACACACAAACTTCGAAACAAATACTTGTAGATCATACAAACATTTGGTCCGACCCGGGAATCGAACCTGAGACCTCAAACACAGCAGTCGCGTTCACAACCGCTGCACCACCGAGGGAGTTAAAAAATATAGTCTGCGTCGCGTAGAACTTTACAAATATTTATGAAATGGACACAATGACTGCCTAGATTCAGAACAACAATTTATGGAACACACAAAGTGTGTGTGTGATTCCTGGGGAATCGGCGACGTGATTACTTAAATTACTGCGCTTTCTGTACATTCAGTACACACTAAGAATACTGGCCGTATCCCTAAAATAAAATAAAAATATGAACATGGAGCATATCATATCCACTTTTAGAAGGGGTAGACAGAGGTCTATTAAAAACCTATATTTTATCGATTACAGTTTTAATCCTATTTACAATGCAGTTCAGCTTGAGTTGCAGTCAATTGGCATCATATATTTCTACTTACTGCCATAAGGACACATATTTTTCAATATACATTTACAAGTAGATAAAACGAATGATGATGCGTATGTGGCCTGTGGCTATAGGGTCAACGAATAGACGGCTCACCTCATGGTAAGTCTCTATCGTCTGTGTTGTAAGTACTGCTGCCCTTTGAGTTTCTCCCCTAGGAAAAGGAGAAGGGAGATTTTAGCTAAAATAACCTCCCTCTCTCAATGAATAAGAACCGCTTTCCACTGATTTTTCGTAATTACCGTTATAAACAAGATAACCAGAGCAAATATACGTATTTTTTTAATTATTTAGTTGTAATATTTGCTGGTGTCTTTTTTTCTAGACAGGGTTATCATTTTATCTTTATCAGACGTGTGGTTCACTTAATATGATTTATAAAATGTAATCCTCTAATGGATCATGTATATAATATGAACTGGTTACAGTCGGATCACGTCAAAGGCCTTCAGGGAGATTAAACTGTATTTTGGTTTTATTGGAGTTCGCTTAAATATTTATGTCTAGACATTTTTTGTGCTTACCTAAATGTCGCAGATTTTTTTTGATAAATTTTGAAAGGAAGGAAACTTCTTTCATACATTGTTTTTGCGAAACTTTAAACGTTTACGCAGCGTATTCAATAGAAACTTTAAGAAATAAGAATTTCCCTTCGTTTTTGCAATATTTTCATTGACGCTCTGCTCCAATCGGTTGGAACATGATGATATTTAACCTTCCTCGATAAATTGACTACTTAACACTAAGAGAACACTTTTTCAAATCAGACCTGTAGTTCCTAAGATTAGCACGTTCAAGCAAACATACAAATAAAAAACAGACTCTTCAGCTCTATAACATTAAAAGTATAGACAAGCTCTAAACAGTTAATAACCTATCGGAATATCCACGTTAATCTTTCTGACTCTACAGAATTACACTCAGATCCGTCCACAATTTCTAACTAATGTCATGCAGTTTACTGACACCATAGCTTTAATTCCACAAGTGACTAGTCACAGCGACGCCCACCAGAGGAAAGTTACTAACCTATCAATAGAAAGTAGAAGACTATGCTCGAATGCCTTTTGGTTAAAGAGAAATGGCTCGACGAAGCGTGGAGGGTTAACTTTGTCGGAAAAATTTATCGGTGTAATGAAGATCGGAAAGAAGATTATGGACAGATAGAATATTCGGGAGTAATGACTTATAAAATCATATCTTAATGAACGAGTTTGGTTTTAAAGTAATTAACGTTTACTGTTACGTTAATGACCTTATACATACACACATATAAAGTGGTTACGTTTTTGGACAATTACCATTTACATTCCTGATAATTGTCCGTGTGGTGACGGATTAAGAATACATAGTGTTACCACCCCTATTCGTCCCGTGGGTGTCGTAAAAGGCGACTAAGGGAACAAAATACACAAGACGACGTCATTACAAAGAGAAGGAAAACTTGAAACAAACCCGATCCCAACCCAACCCTACTACACCACGCTGGTCAGACACCAGCGTGGTGTAGTAGGCCAAAACCTCCTTAGTAAGGAGAGGCCTATGTCCGGCAGTGGATTGTAGAAGGCTGTTGATGATTCCTGATAATTTGATTTTTTCATTTTTTTTAAATTATGAACAATGAAATAATGATAAGTTTATTAATGTCGAAAGTAAATCTTTATAGACATTTTTACATGTCGGACTTTGCAGCTAAAAGACATTGGTATTTCCTCAGCAAAATATTAAAGTATGATCTTAGACTTAATGATTATCAATTTTGATATATTAATTAAATAATTCATGCTGTCATCATTAGAGGTTAAACCGGTCACCGTTCACACACACTTCATCCACAAATTATTTGCCTGCTGGAACATATTTCTAGTACAGGAACTATCTTAAAAAAAATCTCAAAAGAATGTATGTATTGCTGTGTATTTTATTCAGAAAAATGAAAAATAACAATAACAGCTTGCCTACGTCCTCAAATTTAAGTACTTTGTGCTAACTCTAGGTACTACAATTGCTTTTGGGGGGAAAGCGGGCAGTAAAGAAACCATGAGGTTTCCACACAGGAGGGGCCACTGCAGCCGTAGTTGGTCCGAGGTACGTCGGGGTTCCATTGATTTCCTTACTAGGGTGCACCTGGTCCCCTGGCTATTAGTACCTGAGAAGGTGTGCGGTTTTTGGTCGGTTCGAGTTCGACATAACTACCCTTCGGTGGTATCCGTGGGGATTTCCGCATAGTACAGTACTACAATTGTTGTTTGCGGCTTGGTTTGCTATGCACCAAGATTTTTATGCAATGTTGGGTAATATTCTCTCAGGATTCTATAAAAGAACTAACAAAATCAGGAGAAGATTTCCTTGTCTCATGTGTCTTCCGAGCTAGCCCTAAATACGAGTATGTTTAATCAGTATGAGGTAGATACAGACTGTGTGCCGTCCACATCAAAGATAGTAAATTTCTTCTACATTAAGTTGTTTATGATCTGACTAGGCATCATAACAGTATAACTTAGAGATATGTATTTGCAGGGTATATAATCTCTTGTCACAGAGTGCAAACAATAATATTAAAAAAGCTGCAAGTTTGTCTATCATGTTGATTAAACTGGGAAGCTCCACAATATTCTTATGTCAACACAAGGATTTACATTGGTTTTTGTTGAACAAACAGTCGCTCACAGATGAATTTCAAGATTATTTTCATATTCTGTATGAATGATAGAAAGTCACCTCGGTGTTAATAATTTTTGTATGGAAGAAAATCCTTATATACGAAATAATTTAAAATTAAAATTTCAAATAAAATAATTATGTACTCGTATAATATTACTGGAAGTGTGTAATGATATTTAAGAGTAACGATATGTAAGAGAGTAAGAGTAAGGGTGTAAGAGTATTTGTAAGTAAGATCGACACTGAAAAACTCTAATTTATTAGATACACTGATAGCATTAAAAATCGATTATTAACTTGAAAGTTCATATTTTTCTAGAAAAGAGACCTATAAATAAAACTATGAGTAATAAATATATAAGTTGCTGATAGAAAATATAATTGAAATAAAAAGTATCTGGCAACGTAGCAAACAAAATAACTAAAACCAAAAAGTCCGAAGACATTTTTCACTGCCTAGCGGATGGCAAGTGTAACGCCTTTGTTGCTAATAATGTCTGTCTATATATATACAGGACGGGTTAAGAATTTCTTAACAATTGAATCTAACATCCCACTAGTTACCTGGGCACTAGCTCGTTTCTCGGAAATTTTGTCGCAATGGATCGCTTCACGGGAATGCAGCGCGCTTACTGTGTGAAATAATTTATTTTAAACAACAGTGTGTTTATAACTGTGAGACGCTTATTTCAGTTCGACATAATCGAAATTTATCGACGTGCAAAAGTTTGGCTAAATTAGGATTATCCCCCAGACCATTAGGCTATATTTTGAAATTACATCCGTATAAAATTCAGATATTGCAGGAACTAAAATCTAATGATTCAAATTTGCGCAAGTCGTAAACCGAAATAATGTTAGAACGATGCAGTAATTTAGACAACATCTTATTTTCTGATGAATCCCATTTTCACTTCAACGGATATGTAAACAAGCAGAATTGCAGGTATTAGAGCAGTAAAAATTACAAAGCTAAACACGAGAAGGCACTTCATTCACACAAGATAACTGTATGGGCTGCAATCAGTATCAAAAGGAATCATTGGAACCTACTTTTTCGAAGACTCTGGCAGCCGTTTAGTTACTGTTAATTCTGCTGGATATGTGAAAACGTTATTGGACTTCTTGGGGTCGGTATCTAAACAAGCAAATATTATATTTTGTCGTTTAAGTTCCAGTAAAGTATTTATTTATAAGTGACCTTGGGACTAATGTCTCGTTCGTGGACACAAGGAAAACTGTGATAACTCTCATGAATACTGTTTTATTATTAAACTTGATGAGGAATGCAATTAACTTTTTTAGGAAAGATTAAACTGTGATTAATGGTGACGCCAAAGGGAAAATACATGCTGTTTATATTTTGGTCGAAACAAGATTGACTATCGAATATAACCTGTTATATTAAGTACTAATAAAAATATTGTAAATCAACTTGATTGTTAAGAGTCTTTTTTGTGGTTTAGAGAACATAAGCGTCAAACAAGCATGCAGGTAACTGATAATCAGCGAGTATCAATCTCCATACACAACCAACCAGCTCAAGAGTCACATTTGTGTTGTGGTTTTTTAAGTCCCCCCTCCTTCAATCAAGAAGTGAGCAGATTCACGATCCGGTTTCCTCACTCGTTCTTTTTCAAAGACAACGAAATAAGTTATTGATAACACTGCTTTTTCTTTCAATCACTCTAGTCGAATGAACTCATTTATGGTGAAGCAGGGCTCTCGAATTCTTAGTCCTTTTCATTTGTAAGACATTATTTACATCTTCCAAGTCTTAATTATTCTCAAGATTGTGTGGGGTCAACTACTAGTATAACTGGTTTCATCTAAATATCAATTTTTCCACAGAGCAACTGGCATCGCATTTCTGCACTCCTGAGAGGGAACTGAATTCGAAGGTTGACCTAGCTGTCAGTATATTTTTTGTAATTTCGCGGAAGGAGGCGGCGGAGAAGGCCCGGGAGGACGATCTCCGCTCGGATGCAATTTACCGCCGGCGAACCAGCTGGTGGAGCCGCGCGTACCAGCCCCTCATGCCGCCTTGAGTGTAGCCGCGGGTACGAGTAAACGGGACAGGTTTTCCCTCCATCTGTTACAGTAACCAGCCGCGAGGAGGTGACGACCGTGTATGCCATACTTCGCCTAAATAGAGAGATTACTGGCAGATGGTGCCCGCGACAGCGGGCAGGCTTTAGGACGCCTCTGAATGTCGTAATAACAGCTGTTCCCGAATCCCTCCTATCTCAGGCGTAGAGTGGCACACCGTGTGGTTTTTGTGGATCCGATTCCTACAGACGTAAACCCCGGTGGGGTGACGACCCCAAGGGGGTTTCCATGTTCCACATGTTAAAAAGAAAACTGTAGTAAAAGTATATTTGGGGGTACTGACTTCTTAATAACGATTGCCATAAATTATCATGAAAACCAGGACCGATGGCTTCACTTAATTTTCGAGGCACGGGTACCGCCAAACTGTCATACTCTGGATTATCATTTAGAATTTCTTATAAGAAAAACCTAAAAACACCTTTGACCCGACTCGGATATCGAACTCGAGACTCCTTGAGAGGCAGTCGCATACGTTAACGAACTTAAATAATATTAAAATGGTTAAATAACGTTTATTATGCTGCAGTAGCCATTGTATATAATGTATCAGGGCGTAGAACAGTGTGTATGGAATATTTTACTACTTTGTGATATTTTCCTTAAAGAATGATTTCGACAAAGGAATATAGTCCTTAAGAGCTCACTTTCTAGTAATAGCCTATTGTAAGAGGCGACTAAGGAACAAAGTATATAAGACAATATCATTACAAAGAGAAGGAAAACTTGAAACAAACCCTATTCTAACCCGTCTGGCCAGCGTGGTATAGTAGGCCAAAACCTAATTGCCAAGGAGAGACTTATGTCCAGCAGTGGACTGTTACAGTCTATTGATGATGATGGTGATGAATTACAGGCATGCATCCATGATCCACTTCCTAAACCCTTTTCATAAACTATACCCCTTTGTCCTTACTTGCTTCCGTCCTTACTTGACTATAACAGTTTCATGCCCGTTTTATTTAAGTAGGAATATAATTAATACTAGTCAGCAAAATGTTGACGATTAATATTCGTCCCTGTCTACAGGGTGGAGGATAGGGGGTGTATATACATACGTGTGTAATAATGCTAATGATACTCGCTTCCATAATTAATTCAAGTGTCTACTCCACAAATATAAGTCAAAGTTTAAACTTAGTGATAAATGGTGTTTATATCTACAAGTTAATCTTTTACGGATATTTTAAACGTAAGATTTTACAACAAGAAGGAGCCCACATTTTCTAAGATTCATTCTGGGAAGAAACGTCGAAATAAACAGCAGATGTGTACTTTTGTTTAAGTCTGTGAACGATGTCTAAATAAAAACTAAGCGGGCACCTTTTTTTTTATTTACATCCTGCTAAAGTGACTCTATTCTGCCTGATGGAAAGCATGAATAGAATCCAAGAGCGGTGATCACCATACTCACTGCGAATGCCGACAGTGTGATATGGCGACCCACGGTATGACGGCCTAATGAGATGCTTTTTCACGTCCCGCTTAAAGGACCGGGATCGTAGTGGTACGCTGGTAATGAATTCCAGGTTTTAACTGATTTGCATGGGAAGGAAGAGCCGAACCGTTTAGTTCGGGAGCGTATGTCTACCATTCTGAAACGGTGGCTTCCAAGGCCAGCACGAGTTGTCCTGTAGAGGAACGGAGAGGATGGGATCAGTTGGAAGAACTCGTCAGAACACTCTCCATGATAAAGATGATAGAGGACTGCCATAGAGGCGACATCTCTTCGCAGCTGCAGAGACTCAAGGGATTCAGTGACTTTCAGGTTATTGATAATCCGGACTGCTCGCCTCTGTAACCGATCCAAAGCGTCCAGCAAATACTGCGCGGATCCATCGTAAAGATGAGAATAGTATTCCACGCAGGAGCGTACCTGAGTCTTATAAAGTAGACACAGATGCTCAGGCGCAAAGAACCACCTCACCCTCCATTTTTAAGCCTGGGTTGGTTTTTTAAAGAAAGAACCATAGTGTAGCCTCGGCCATCCGCATACAGACGGCATACGAGCCCCAGCTATCGTGGCAGCTAACCGGTATTCAAGATTAATGACTCAAAGAGTGACACTACCGCCAGCAGGACATTTGCTTAGACCATGGAAACGCTTAAAATCATCAAAAAAATACTAAATATGAACTAATATTACTAGCCTAGACTATTCGCACCAATAAAATAAATTAAAAATACGAACGGAAATGGAATGGAAGGTGTAATGTGTTTGCGTGTGAAAGAAATATAAAGAAATTGATAATTATTTTAAATGAGCAGCTCGTAACATGCATGTCCTGGCAAAATTGTTAATTAAAAGTCATCAGGTAGTATTTGAACTAAGACCATATCCGCAACTGACCTGAATTGAAATCCATTCTGCAGTATGTCTGCTTTTTTTTTATCAGAAAAGCAGAATCCGTGTTTCGTAACAAAAACCTTTTATACATAATAACAATTCAATTCGATTAACCATTCTTTGTCGTACTGAAGCTCTTCCTTCCTTCTATTTACGTTTATCGTCACTAAACCACGAAAGCCATGCTTCAGGCTAGTACAACTGGAGAGTTATCAACGGAATCACAGTAGACCAGTATTAACAAATTCCTTTGTTGATTCTCACCAAGGGAGTAATGTTAACCTCTATTTTTTACAAGAAAAATGCTTTTTACACCATAAGCCTCTGCGGCGGAAACGAAATGGGTATATGCTGCTCCCGGAGATCAGTTTACCCATTAAACCCAGCGCGAACCTACTTATGTCCTCGCTGCCGTACTCCACGATTGAGGTACACAGTAAGAGGTGTAACATCGCCCCACCTTAGACGACTTTACCGGCCGCACAGGAGTGTCATCGGTTTCAGGTCGTTTATAGTGTTATATGTCGCTTCAAAATGTGGAAGCAGCTCTTAGGAGCTACCTCATGCTGTGATCACGAAAGGCCTGCAACACATTTGTGTTACTGAGCTGGACTTAGACCTTTCCTAAAAAAGGTTTTGGTCTACACCACGCTGGTCTGACGGATTGGTATGGGATTTATTTCAAGTTTTCCTTCTCTTGGCAGCTCACTTAGTCGCCTGTTGCGACACCTATAGATGCAAAAAGGTGGTGACAATTCATGTTCTTGATTTGTCACCACACGGCCTGTGATGTGTGTACCGACACATGTTATTTGTCATCTCCCGCTCTCAATTCAATTTGACAGTTATTACTCTTATTGATTTGCTTTTGGTATTATCTGTGGTATAGTTGAAAATACCACACGTACTCAATCCTTCTATTTTCCATTAACAGTGTTGTAGAGACACATTTTGTCTTAAGTTACTTGTCATTGTGTGATCCTAGTTAGAAACTTATTTAAAAATAATAACTTCCGTTAAGTATCTTCAACAAATGCACAACGAGTTAAAGAAAATAATAAAAAAAGTTGTACAAGGAAGTGACGTCATTTCGCTGCTATCTGGGAACACGAAGTAATATTAAGTTTGTGTAACTTTTAAATCTCGCTTTAATACAAGAACGTTTCTCAGAGCCTTTTATGGCCGGAAGGAATACTTCGTCGTAATTTTCGATAGTCAATAAGTATTTGAAACATGTATGCAATGACATTTTAAGTATCATCTTTGGATAAAAGAAGATAGATGGAGGATTGATCGTTATTGTGAGGCCTGTATCCGACAGTAGATTGTAATCAGTTGATCACGGCCTGGTACTATTTTTTCATATTATGGGGAGCCAAATCAGCAGACGGAATACGTGTAACTCAAGATTCAGAAGTACAGTCCCATCCTAGGCATCCTTTCAACATTACTCACTCGGTGTAAAGTAACGAAAGAATTACTGAGCACCGGTTTCCTGTGAGGCCGTGGCATGACTCCGGTTGGATAAAGCTCTCCGACGGTAATATACTAAGGTATATTGTTACACTATAACTAAGGCACCTAGACAATAAGTATGTAGTGGTTGATTCTGAGTTAATCTCTCGTAATTCCAGTGATGTCTATCGTGTTTAAACATATCCTCAAGACTTTCCCGCACGTAAAGTGCCTTTTTTTATCAATAACAATAGTAAACATTAATTATATCTTCTTCTGTTTGTTGTCATTGGATGAGTATGTTATTATTTAATTTAACATTTTGATACTGTTCTCATTTAGGAGAAAAAGGAGGAAAATAGTGTCTCGGGCTTCATATTGATCTGAACTTTAATAACCTCCAATTCGCAACTAAAGCTAGAAGGAAAACATGTACATTATATATGTTCACATATATGTAATATTAATTATATTGGATCCGTCTCATCGTAAGTCGCCTTGTTCTATAATTATAGGCGAACAGCTTTATGTCAGCCACTAATACCAATGACAAAGGTTGATTTCACTTATTTAAAAACTAATGAATCATTGTTTACGTAATAATTTGTCACAACATGTCCCACTAATGCCTTTATACTTAAATACAGTCACTGGAGACTGGAGAGACAATGCTAGTTGATTACATTATTTGTAAATATATTACATTGAATACAGTAAACAATAACACAGTGGTACTTTCTTGTTTCAATGCCAATCTTTTCCCTAACGTTTATTATGCCGAATATTATAAAGTTCAACCGGTTTTATCTGAACATCAGATTTTCCACAGAGCAAATGGCACTCCACAACTGAGTGTGAATTGAATTCGAAGGTTAAGCTGCATTTGATTGCCCATAATATCGATTGTCATAGATGTTCACGGCAACCGGTACCTATGGTTTAGCGTACTCTCCGACACACGGGTGTGAAACAACAACGCCACCTGTCATATTCCAGGCTGTTATTGGGAATTTCTTGTAAGAAAAACCCAATAACACTTTTTTGATTGGGTTTTTCTTCGAGACCTCTTGATTGTCAGTCGCATACGCTAACCGCTGCACAAATGAGGCAGTGCTCTTTAATACTAATATGAACAGATTTTATTAGGAGTCTTTTGTTATATATTTTCATAAGTGATGGGGGTTAGGCTTCCAGTTACCTCAGTTGATTAAATCCAAAAAAGAACAATTCCTTAACATCAGTTTTCTGCGAGAATGTGATAAATACACGAGCTATAATAAATAATTAACCTATAAAACATGGCCCCTCTATTTATGAATAAAATATTTGTTGTTTACCCGAACCAGATGGAATTAGTGTCTCGGGCAAAGAAGTGCTTACAAACTATTTTATTAATTTAAATCTACATGACTACCATTTAATAATAATACTTTTATGAGCGATTGGTGATAAGTGGGTCAAAAATAATACTCTAAAACGATTCAGCAAATTTTTATTTACATTTACACATACGTAACTCTTCAGTTTGCTCACATAACGTTTTAAAATAATTATACAATGTACATGTAATGTATATACAGACAAGTAATTTAAATTATAAAAACTTAGGTCTTATTTATTTTGAGAACGTTTCAATTTGTTTGTTTGTAAACCTCTTTTCGTAGGAGAAACTTATGTCCAGCAGTGGATTGGAAAAGCTGTTGATGTGATGTGATGTGAAAGTCCTCCGTGACATAGGATTTATTTATAAAGCAGCAGTTGTCTTTTAAAAAAAAAATGTATACAAATAAACTAAGAAAACGAAAAAAAATTTATTTGAGAACTATATATAGTCAGAAACGAGACGGCCTTGTCTTAAATATATCAAGTTAATTTATTCATTGTAGTGTAAAAGTTTTAATCATATCTAAATCAAATTATGATCCTCGAATGACAAACAACGAATGTTTAGCCACGTGAGATGTATAAGATTATCTTGTCAGATATACAAATGCATTAGACATTGTTAAGTGTTTAAAGCAAAAAATACAAGTTAATAGTAATTTAGATTCTTCTGCTTGATATGTTCAAACATTTTCCTGGTGTAGTAATCGACACAAACTGGTTACATATGTATCTGTTCAATCACGAGCGAATTAACTGATATCATATATTTGCTATTAAATTTAATGTTTAATTATCTTAGTTTGAGCATTACTTCTTTTATTACTTTATGTTAAATAACAACCATTATCTCGTTTATAAAAAGTAATGATTATAAATACAATTTTGGGAGTAAGTGGCTTGAACAGTTCTCAAACTACAAAAATATTAACTCACACATGGCCGTCTAATCTCAAACTAGAGAGAATCTAGTAGTACTGTACCTAATTGGTAACCAGACTGCGCATATTGTAGAAAAATTACACTTAGACACAGAACAAACATTCGTGCTTTTCTAATGAGACTTCGAACTCTGGTAACTGAGAAGAAACCGCAAGCACCTTAGTCAGGTGTTTACCATTTTCTTAAATTAGCCATTACTAATATTTTTGATGGTCTATCCTCATGCGTCGAAACATGGCTCTCCCACGGTATATCTAGTTATGCATTCCGACCCCATACTCAGAACTGTGTTAGTACACTAAGGGCGCATCACGCCACCAACGCTGTCGATTAGCAATTTGATACCTACACCGATTTAGTATAATCATCATAAAACTAATGTAGACCAAACACATTAAATTAATTACCATGTACCAAGAAGCTACCCGTGGGTCCCATCACACGGACAGCACACACACACACTGTAATCCAGTATGTAAGCTAAGTTTAAGAATTAGATGATTCATTCTGGTCATTCTGTTCATTCTGTTAGTACCATCTTGCCAGTGACATACTGTCCTGCTAAAAACTTGTATTCTTAAATAAAGTATCTTTTTTGTGAACAACAAGTGTTCATATTTGACTGGCGCAGCCGGGTCGGATATTTAAAGTCGCGAAAAGCCGCAATTTTAGTCAGCGAAAGAGAAAACGTCACAAGCTGGGAACAATTGAAAGAGTTGTTCGTCCAACATTTCGGTGATCCTAGATCCGAGGCTTGCATAGCCATAGAATTAGAAAATATTAAAATAAAAAACGGCGAATCTTACATTGACTTATGTCATAGGATACAGAATACAAGAAGTTCCTTAATTTCCAAGGTAAACCTTTTAACCGACGAGGGTATCAAAGCAGCTAAATATATAATCTATAATAATACCGCGTTAAATGTTTTCCTATACAATTTACCCGAAGAATTACTGCGTTTTGTAAGGCTAAATAAATGCACTAATTTAGAAGCAGCTTTGAGCGTCGTAACTGAGGAAGTAAACTTCCAAACACGATACAATTTAAAGAATTATAAACCTAAACAAATAACTCCCAATTCACAAGGAGGTATTAATAATAATTTTAAACCTAACGTCCCTTCAACACCATTTAAATTTAACATACCACAAAATAAACCGCAAATAACGCCACAGTTTAGGCCGAACTTTGTACCGAATAATAATAGGTTCACTACACCACAGCCTCAAGGCTATAGACCTAATTTTAATACTTTCAATAATAGGCAGATAGGTAGTAGTCAACCTCAGTTTCCGAGAGCGTTGAACAACTATAAACAGTCAGGATTTTTCCGACCAAACCCGAATCAGCAGTTTAAATTTGGCATTAATCGACCGCCACCTAAACACGATGTCAGATGTCTCAATGAGAACCGTAAGAAATAATATGACCCACGATCAAAATGATTTATATATGCTAGAACAAGATGAACTAGATCATCATAATGTTTCCCCAAATTTTCACATAGAAGCCTCCGAGGAAAATCCACCGAAATAATTAATTTAAATTATAATAATTCCTTAAGACTACCTCATATTAAACTACCAGAGATAGACTCTATATTTCTTATTGATACAGGTAGCACTCGTTCGTTTATAAGCCCTCGAAGGCAAATCAGTTTTTCTCTAAATATAAAATAAGTAAACTATTCGAAGTAATTAGTACTCATGGTCGTAGCAAGCATAATGAAGCGATACACATACCGTTAACTAAAACTTTTAATACTAATATTCAACATACCTTTTTTATTTACGACGTAGACTCAGTATATGATGGTCTTATAGGTACTGATCTATTGAAAGAGTTAGAAGCTAGTGTTGACATGAAGAGTCAAGTGTTAAAAACTAAATATGTAGACATTCCTATATGGTATACTCCATTTTATCAAATAAAAATACCACCACGTTCAGAATCAAGAGTAAAAATCCCAACAATTTTAAAAAACGGTAGTGCTATTTTAAATAAAATCGAATTCTATCCAGGCGTACGCATGCCTGACGCTTTTGTAAATTGTGTAGACTCGTTTGCTCAAACAATCATACAAAACACAACACAAAAATATATAACCATCACGTTTGATAGGCCTATGGATGCTATTAAATTAAAAAACGAATCTTGTTATATTAATTACACTAATAATACTGATAGTTTAGATTTAAATATAGAAGAAATATTACAAAGTAATCTATCTAAGTTAAGGTTAGATCATTTAAATAATGAAGAAAAATCCTACATAACAAATCTATGTGAGGAATATAAAGATATATTTCACTGTGAGGAGATCCCTCTTTCTTTTACAAATCAAGTTAAACATAAGATTAGGACTAAGAATGAAGATCCTATATATATCCGTCCATATAGACATCCTATAGCTCAAAACGAGGAAATTCAGAAACAAGTAAATAAATTATTAGAAAACAATGTTATTACAGAGTCTCACTCCCCATGGAGCGCCCCTGTACATCTTGTACCAAAAAAAATTGATGCCTCCGGCGAACGAAAGTTTCGTATGGTCATTGACTACAGAAGGCTTAACGAAATAACGATAGACGATAAGTACCCATTACCAAATATTTCAGATTTATTTGATAGATTAGGGAATGCTTCCTATTTTTCTACGATAGATTTAGCTAGTGGTTACCATCAGTTAGAAGTAGATAAAGCCGATCAACCTAAAACCGCGTTTACTACTCAATCAGGTCATTACGAGTTTACTCGAATGCCCTTTGGGTTAAAAACAGCCCCTGCTACATTTCAAAGGGCTATGGACAACGTACTCAGAGGATTGCAAGGAATACATTGCCTCGTGTACTTAGATGATATAATAGTATATTCAACTAGTTTACAAGACCACATTAATAAACTTAGAAAGATATTTGATAGATTAAGAGAAACTAATTTAAAAGTTACGTTAGACAAATGCGAATTTTTAAGAAAAGAAGTCCTATACTTAGGCCATACAATATCCAAAGACGGATTAAAGCCAAATAATGATAAAATAAAGGCAGTATTAGATTTCCCATTACCGAAAACCCCTACGGAAATAAAAAGTTTCTTAGGACTAGTAGGTTATTATCGTAAGTTTATTAAAGATTTCTCTAAAATAACTCAACCACTTACGAATTGTTTAAAGAAAAAGAATAAAGTTAATCTAACTGAGGAATACATAAATTCATTCGAAAAGTGTAAAGAACTATTAACTAATGCCCCATTATTACAGTTTCCAGACTTTAGTAAACCATTCCTTCTAACCACTGACGCATCAACCTTTGCGATCGGTGCAGTACTATCGCAAGGCCCTATAGGTAGTGATAAACCTATTGCTTACGCGAGTAGAACTTTAAATCACGCTGAAACTCGTTATAGTACAATAGAAAAGGAACTTTTAGCCATAGTTTGGGCATGTAAACATTTTAGACCATATCTATATGGGATTAAATTTAAAATATTAAGCGATCATAAACCTCTTGCATGGATTCAATCTTTTAAGGAACCAGGTAGTAGATTAACAAGATGGAGACTTAGATTAGCTGAATACGATTATGAGATAGAGTATAAACCAGGTAAAAAGAATAATAATGCAGATGCACTGTCGCGTATAAAGTTAAATGCATTGGATGATGATATATCAATGATAGTAAACACTGGAGAACAAAATGATCCAATTCTTATTTCTTCAGATGATGAAAATAGTTTAAGTCCGCCTAACTATAAATCTAATTATTCTATACCTTCCGTTAGTAGCGTAACGCTTACCGCATCGGAAAAGCCAAACTCATCGATAGGAACGGTACATTCAGAGGAAAATACGGATTCCTCAGGTATTCCTATATTGCACGAAGCAATTGATACCAAGCCAAATCAAATATTAGTGTATACTTGGAATAGAAACGAAACTACGGTTAAGAATCTTTCGAGAGATAAACAAAAAGTACTTGAAGTACACATGCCTATAAATAATACAACACTAATAAAGAATTTCCTTAAAGAATATATTCGCCCTAAAATAAAATATTTCATTTATTTCGAAGATGAACGCCATCGTAAATTATTTATAAACGTAATCATAGAAATATTTAAAAAGGATTCCATTCAAATATATGAATGTACAGAAAGAGTAGTATACGTGGAGGATGAAACTGAACAACGAGATATAGTTCTAAAGAATCATGTAGGGAAAACATGCCATCGTGGCATCAAGGAAACCGTGGCACATTTAAAACGTACATATTTCTGGAATAATTTAGAACAAACAGTAGCCAGCATTATAAATTCTTGCGAAACTTGTAAACGTATGAAATACGATAGAAAACCCTTAAAACCAGAATTACAGTTAACGCAAACGCAAACAAAACCTTTTCAAGAATTATTTATGGATACCTTCTCAATCGAAGGAAACTATTTTTTAACAATTATCGATGCTTTTAGCAAATTGGGACAAGCATTTGAAATTAGTAATAGATCTACCCCAGAAATAATTAGAGCATTGCTAAAGTATTTTTCATTGTACGGAGTACCTACAAAAATCAGCACAGACCCAGGTTCTGAATTTAATAATAGCTTATTAAAAGAAATGTTAACCTTTTATAAAATAAATTTACATATAGGGACACCACATAATCCTAACTCTATGGGATTAGTGGAAAGATACCATTCCACAATTCTAGAAATTTACCGACTTGCTAAATACGAAAGAAAAATTACTGACCCTGTTTCAGTAATGACATACTCTATTATGTCTTATAATCAGTCGATACATTCAACAACCGGTCTTACACCTTTCGAAGTTATATTTGGTCATACCGACTCCTCGAATATATTCGATGTAGACTTCGATAGAAATTACACCCAACAACTAGTGAGAGAACACGTTAAACGCACAAAATATTTGTATAATTATCTAACAGATAAAATATTACAATCTAAGGTTAAAACTAAACAAAAACATGGTGGAGAAACCAACTTCAATATTAAACCGGGTGATAAAGTATTTATCAAAGGCGTTAATACCCGCCGTAGTAAAGATAAACCGCGATACCAAAAGGCAGTAGTCACAGATGACGTAAACAGAAACACAGTAAAAGTGCAAACACAAAATAGAAATACTAAAGTACCCGTTAAAGATGTTAAACGTCCTTCACAGGTTCGTCCTGATGATAGCGACGCAAACAACCCGCGCCCTTCAACTTCAAAAGATTGAAGAAAATCCAGGGGTTCTTCCCGTAAAAGAAGGTCAAGCATTTGTAAGCCTCTATAATTGGCACATATATAAAGTATTAGATCTAGAATTAGTTAGTAATAGTTTAAACTATAATATAGAAAAATATAATCAAATCATTAGCTATATAAAAGATAAGTTAAACATATACATTTTAGACGATAATATAGTAGACGCTGAACTACAAACCCAATATTTAATGAATTTAACTATAGAAAGATATAATCAATTAGTTCCTAACGTTGGAATAAAGAGAGGTATCATTGATCCCCTTGGATCTATAATAAAAGCAATCACAGGCAACCTAGATAATGAAGATGCCTTGAGATATGACAATTTGATTAACAAAATAGAATCAAAACAAAGCGCAATTGTCAATAAGATTACTTTAATTTCCGAAATAGTTGATACTTGAATTCCACAAGAAATAACTTTATTGTACTAGATAAAACTATCAGGGAAATAGAAGAAATTTTAAATAAGACCCAGTATCAAAGAAGCAAGGATCTTGTCTTGCAGACGTTTAATTTAATAATTCATAATTTTCAAATAATATTAACACGATTGGATGAAGTGGAAACTGCTGTAGCATTTAGTAGATTAAATGTATTACACCAATCTATATTGGACTCAGATGAACTGTTTAACATCCTTAAAGAAATCGAGGAAACCGACAGATTAGTTTTTCCTGTCACTAAGGACAACTTGATTAATATAGAAAATTGCATAAATATAAAAGCCTATGTAAAGGGCAAACAGATAACATTTATCATGTCAGTTCCAACAGTCCAATTAGATGTGTTTGGATATTATAGACTACACCCTTTCCCAATGTACAACTCTGGTCCAAACCGTACATTCCTAATTATCCCGAAACATCCCTATATCCTTACAAAAGGGTCGAAAACTTTACCACTTTCTCAGCCGTGCAAAGAAGTCGACGAAGGAAAATTCTTGTGCTATGAAAACCACATCTCGTTTGAAGACGAAAGTCAGTGCATCAAAGACTTAATGAAGTTTTCAACTAGGATAACATCATGTTCCCCGTTATCAGTCGAAGCAGAAGACATTAAGTTGAAATCCATACAGCCAGACTCGTGGATACTATTTACGGGTCGTCAAACTATTCTCACCGAGATCTGCGAGAACGACATGAGCCAACATGATATTATGGGTACATACATAGTAACCATAAATAATAAATGTGAAATCAAGATCGAAAAACTTACTCTACGCAAGCGTCGTGTACAAGCAGGCGAAATCATATATACAAGCACACCTAATATACATTGGCCTAAAATTGTCACTCCACTGGATGTCTTCAAGAAACCAATCAACTTAGATAACATCGACTTGGAAAATCTACAGTTCTTATCACACGTTTTAAGCAGGAAAAGTGAAGTGCTAGATACTGAAAGTCATTTTGTGAAAGTGCATAGTGTTAGTTTATGGACTCTAATCATTTACTTAATACTTACCTTTGTACTATTTGTAATTCTGTATAAATATAAAAATGTATTGTTATGCAAAGGACAAAATCAACAGCCTCATAAATCGGATGATGATTTTGAACTTACGGAGGGAGGAGTTATGCATTCCGACCCCATACTCAGAACTGTGTTAGTACACTAAGGGCGCATCACGCCACCAACGCTGTCGATTAGCAATTTGACACCTACACCGATTTAGTATAATCATCATAAAACTAATGTTGACCAAACACATTAAATTAATTACCATGTACCAAGAAGCTACCCGTGGGTCCCATCACACGGACAGCACACACACACACACTGTAATCCAGTATGTAAGCTAAGTTTAAGAATTAGATGATTCATTCTGGTCATTCTGTTCATTCTGTTAGTACCATCTTGCCAGTGACATACTGTCCTGCTAAAAACTTGTATTCTTAAATAAAGTATCTTTTTTGTGAACAACAAGTGTTCATATTTGACTATCTTATAAACAAAGTTTTACACCTAAACGGACTGACGTCATGTGTCAGCTGTCATCGATGAAACATTAATATGTATCGAATGTAGCGCGTGCGACGCAAAACATTTAAAATACGCATGCGGGTCACGTATACTGTTTGAAGTTATTGTGTTCAATGTGATGTTGTCGCGAATTGATAGTGTTTTGGAGATATCGATCTTTTACTACCGGATGCTCACTAATACCCAGATGACAGAAAACTTGTTTTTTAAGCGTATGTATATATAGAAGTAACCAAAACGACTGCACGGATGGAGTAGAAATTTAAGCGGTCGCCACACCGTTCTCTACTGCCCTGAGTACAATACCTAGCGCAGTAGAGAGCGGTGTGTCGTCGGTTTCAAACCTCACTCCGGAGGTCCATTGATGCAGGGGTGAGAGTTATCGTGGTAACTGTGTAAACCTTACACTGTCGCAATGACTGTCATGCCTTTTACATCCCCAAGCGGGGTGTGAAAAAGCATCTCACAAGGCCGCCATAGTGTGGGTCACCATACTGCGTTGTCAGCATTTGCAGTGAGTATGGTGACCACAACTCTTGGATTCTATTCATGCTTTCCATCAGGCAGAGTAGAGTCACTTTGGCAGGGTCCTAAGATAGAAAGAAAACAAAAAAAATTTGGACAACAATTTGTGTGATCTACAAATCTGAGTTGTTCTGAGTTGGAGTGTTCTTAGTGTCTGTTTTTTGTATGTTTGTCAATTTCACCGTGACACAGGTGTTTCTTATGTGGGTGTAGTTTTTTTAAAAAAAGTTACGCTTTCTTCAGTGTATCCTCACACAAACTCATGTCAAACAGAACTGCTACTTAATGAAAAATTCTTTATTTCTTTTTACTGTAAGTTTCAAAGAATTAGAAATATAGTTTATGTATTATACTAATAAGTGGGGTGTTATGTTTCATTTTATTTATTTATTCAAAAAATAGATTGTTACGTTGTATGCGAATATAGTTACAAATTGTAAATAATTACAGAGAATTATAATTATGTGGTATTAAATGAATAACAATTTCCACCATTTAACTTTAATAATTTATAATAAACTAATGTTTATAGTAAACTAACTATTATTATTGATATAAGACCACAATAAAAATATGAAAAAGAAATGATAAAACATTAATAAATAATTAACCAATCAAATGTTGAATACGTACAAGAAAAAAAATTAGTAAATAGAGTTATTTACGTATATCAGTATCGCTGGTTTCTTCTTCATCCTGAAAAAACTCCCAGCATCTTGGATGATGTGCGGTATCTTGTAACCCAGTATATATAGTACTGTGGACTGCACTGATGAGTGACGTCAATAGGTACAGGTGCAGTTGCGCGTGGGCTTTGTTTCAAGCCTTATTCCTGTACAAACGATTACGTTTATTCTAGTTACTCCTGGCTAAAGCGCTTACCAATGGCGGACGAATTACTAAAACATGGTCTGTAGTGTCGGTTTCATTCTTTTACAATATAAAACTAGTCTAAACTACTTCTTACAACATTAGTTTCAGCTATTAAGTGTGGACGGAATAAATAGACAAATAGATATGAAATTTAATTTCCTTTGTAAGTACTTTCTATTCAGATTGAGAATACAAAGTGTCTCCATCTTTGTTTATTATTATACGTAAGTGTAGAAGGAGACGAATAAGGCAACAAGTTATGCAGGACAACAGCACTGAAGAGAAGGAAAACTTCATACAAATCCTGTTCCAAATCGAAAGGAGTTGGCCAGATGGGACATTGTTTATAAGGAGTGTCTTATGTCCAACAGTGGTCTTTGAAAGACTTTTGATGATGATGATAATGATATTATTCGTTTCTTAATAACTATTTAACTGGCTCGGTGTCGCAGCGGTAGTGAATGCGCCTGTTGTGCTTGAGGTCTCGGGTTCGATTTCCGGGTTCGACATAATGTGTGTATGATCTACAAATATTTGTTTCTAAATTTGGGTGTTTTCTATGTATAATATGTATGTATTTACAAAAAAATAATGTATATAAGTATTCTATTAGACAGTCTAGCTATCATAGCACAAGCTCTGCTTAGTTTGAAACTAGATGGCGTTGTGTGTCAAATGTCTGATATATTTATTTATTATTTATATAATCGTGCCAGGTACAGAGTTACAAGCGAATAAGATCGTTTCTTGATTATATTTTAAGATTTATGTGTCGTGGCATTTCAGTGGGTTGGAGGGTTGATTGTTACTTAATGCTTTTTTATATAAATTTACAATAATGTTGTGGAATATGTCTTTGACTTCTATTATAACGTCTTACTGCCGCGTGTTAAGTTTACATTGTAAGTTATTACGTATTTAAATTAAGAAGTAAATAAACTACATTGTAATAGACAAATTGCTGCCTTGGTATAATCATCATTAGTCACAGACGGAGTAAAATGTTCAAACGAAAATGATGATATCATACTTAGTTTTGTTCTAACAATTTCCAGTCTGTAAAAAACGTATTTTTTTCAAATTTCGAAGCAAAAACATAATTCTCTTCTGAAGCTATTTTTAGTTTTGACTAATTCTAGTTTTTAACCGTAATTATTAAAAAAACAGGGGCTTAAAGCATAAAGGATGTATGCTATTGATACTAAATGATTTATTAGTATAAATGGCATAAGCGTAGGATCATGGCAACAAAGACAACTCTCGCACTATGAATAAATCCTGTGCCGCGGGGTACTTTAGAAACATACGAGAAACGGACACAAAAAACACCCAGACTCAGAACAACAATTCGTAGATCACACAAAGTGTTGTCCCGTGTGGGGTTTCAACCCACAACACTCAGCGCAGTAGAGACCGCTTAAATCGCTGGGTTAACCGTGCAGTCATCTATTCGGGCTTCTATAACCTCACTCACTTGATGAACAGCAAGCAAAGAATTACTTAACCCCTTATTGCATGAATTATGAAGGAGGTAAAAAAAAATTGTTTTTCTGAAAATGTCTTTTATTTTACCTTATTATGATATGAGTTAAAATTAGAAAAAAGAAAATAATAATAATAATTTAGAAGTTATCCAACGAAGCCACATATGGTTTTGTATGCAATATAGTAAAACAGTGTAGAGCCATATATGGCTTCGTATGCATCTACAAAAAATATAATCATACTTTAGGAAAATCAAGAAAACAATTTCATTTATCATTAAAACATAAATTAACTTTACATTTTCCACATTTCGTGAAAGACCGGTATTTCGAACAATTCTGACATATGTAGTTAACGCTTTGATTTTTATTAGTAAGATCATCATGACTCTGACAGCCGTCACTAGGAATATGATTCACATGCTTGGAAGTACAATAAAAGCGCGAAGGATTCATTGCTGTAAGGAAGAAAAAGCAAGCTTTGAATGCATATAAAGCCATATATGATATACAAATAACTTCACTTCAATGGTCGGAATCGCTGGACATAACTTCTAAAAGTTTGTCAGGTGGAACTTACAACAGGCAACAAAGAATTCTTTCCGTTTCACAAATAATTCCAGAATGTTTTTTCATCGTAGGTTTCGAAAAAAATATGTGTTAATATGTTGAAAAAAAATAAATAAAACTAGAAGCCTTATATGGTGTTATATGCGGTAAGGGGTTAACATCAGTTTTCGGTGGCACCATTAATATGACACTAAAGTTTGTGATTATTGTAAACTAGAAAGATAGGTTTTGTTGTACTTTTCTTTGTGATATATTTTTACGAAAATGATAAAAAGTGACAAATAAATGTTATTACTCTTATTTAATGAGTATTTTATCGTTCACTTAACTCAATTTATTTCACAAGGTAACATTTTTAGTGTCCTAGGAATTCAGACTTACCTTCATGTAACCCGGATTTATAGCGATAAAGTGTATATTCAACCTCCTTTCTAAAGAAAGGCTTATGCCCAGCAGTGGACTGGTAAAGTCTGTTGATGTGAAGTGTACATATATACATATATTTTATTTTTAGTTTTTGTTATGAAGAACCTGCCAAAGTGACTCTACTCTGCCTGATAGAAAGCATGAATAGAATTCAAAGAGTTGTAGTCACCATACTCACTGCAAATGCAGACAATGCAGTGTGGTGACCCACACTATGCGCTACGCTTGGCGACGTAAAAGGCATGACAGTCATCGGGGCAGTGTAAGCCTCAAATAGTTATCAGGATAACTATCACCCCTGCATCAATGGGCCTCCAGTCTCGCACTCACCAACGAAACACAACAGCACGGATGCTGGCGTTTTAGATTGGTCTTCTATGAGAGGGTAGTACTGCCCCGGTCGAGCCGACCCGTTCGTGCTGAAATCAGCGTGGCTCTACTACCTTAAAAATATTTTGTTACCTGTTGCATAAATAACGTTGACTATTGGACAGAACTTGTGAGTAAGTAACGTCATAGAATTTTGAATTGTATTGCTTTGTGTTTGTACTCATAGTTGCATGTTCTACATGAGGTTTATACGACTATTAGTATTTGTATAACATAGCGAAATGATACGTGTAGCAATTAACACAGTATCTTTGTCGCGTGGGTATATTTAAGTGTTTCGGTTCTCATAATATACATTCTCTACTATGTCTACTCAAGTAAGTTGAGATATAACAGTTCGGTGCCTTGCCTCAAATTGAAGAAAGGAAGCATTTTAGAATCTCTTTTTGTTGTTCGTATGTCTTTCAATGTTTGTCTGTCAAGACTTCGAAAAAAATAAATCATTACATTTTAGTATATCGCCTTTGAATCATAATAGTTTCAGAAAAGCAACATATAGCGAGCGTAACTAGAGAAAACATCCAAAATTTGATTAAACATCATTTAAAATCTTCGAAAATCGTTTCAAAAAATGTACCAAGTTCCACAAAATATTGGCTATATTATTAAATAGAGGAAAGAGAAAATCCTGATTAAGAGAAAGTGCTCAAAATTCACTCATTAATTGTCAATCACCTGACGGTGAATCGATTATATTTCATCTTAGAATAACACGGTGGCAATGAATAGTTCGTTTAAAAGGAGTTATTAGCGAGTACTTACGAAGTCTCTACCAAACAAGTCATTAAACAATGGTAACTATCTTAAGATCCCCTAAAATAAATTGTATTATGTAAATCTTCCTTCGAACTATTTTCCCAAGCTAGGTTAGGCTCGGTTTTAAGTTTATTTCTTCGGCTTTTTACTACTCTACACTTGAATTACTAAGCGATCGAATTGTAGAAATATTATGGAACTGGGTTTTAACAACCCATAACGATTTCCACAGATGTTCGTATGTACGTAGTCTTGGTAAATAAATCATACTGCTTGAATTATGGTAAACCACTTGTGCAAACATTTATATGTTAAACTTACACTACCTTCAAATACATAGTGCTCTCAAACGGGATTTTATTTACACCACTTCGGAAGAAACCATTAAAGATTTGTACTCTAGCAAACGTATCTTGTTATTCAATACTACAGTATAATCGACTCTGTCTTAATCAGTTACGTTGGTGATTAAATTATCTGAAGTTTTTTTTTTATTTGTAATGGAATAGGCGTTTGTCTTCCATCTCACCTGATGGAAAGTATAGATGAAGACGAAGGTGGTACACGCCCATCCAGAAGAAACCTGTTCACTCTACTCTTAAAGGTTCCAGAGTTCAACTAATCAGGAAAAATAGACCCAGGTAGGCTGTTCCAAATCTTGGCGACTCTCACCAAAAACGAGTTGTTAAACCGTTTAGTTCGACTTTTGAGTATGTCAACAACGTATGGATGAAACTTTTGCCTGTACCTAGTAATCCGAGGAAGGAATGGAGATGGCTCAATCAGTTCGAAAAGAGCCTTCGAACACTCTCCAAAGTGTATCCTATATAAAATCGATAAGCTGGCAACTTGAGGACGAAAGTTGAAGTTAAGTTTCTGGTTGCATGGACCTATGGTGTATCTCAGAAAAATCTAGTACATATGTCTATGCACATACGCTTTAATGTTAAACAACAGCCAACACAATGTAATTATGCTCTTTAAAAATATCTCATAAATGGTAATTTATTTTAGAATTCTTCTAGAAATATCTTAATTGTGTGCGACATTCGTTAAGAGTTAAAAACCAATAATATTAAGATGTCGTTAAGAGCAGATCATTAATTCTAAAGCAATAAATATTATCATTTTATTGGTGTTAAATAAAAAGTACGTCATGTACTTAAGAGTTAACACTCTCAGGAGTTGTTGTTACTTTGGGACTAAATTTACATTTACCATGTTTTGTATTGTTTCAGTGTAAGGTTAATTATTTTTTGCACTTAAATCTTCTTATGAGTATAAAGTATTCATATATGTATGCCCGAAGTGGTAGGAAGAGGCTATAATTTAGCCACTCTCGCGTAACAGAAGACAAAGCATCCAAAGTAAAACGTAGGCGGGATAGAAAATCAGTGAAAAGGTTATATTGCTTAATCAAGTGGATAAAAAATCAGTATTAATGACAGTTACAACAATTATAGGTAGAGCTACGCTGCTTTCAACACGGCCGGGGCAGTACCACCCTCTCACCGAAGACCAACCAAAGATACAGCATCTGTGCTGTCGTGTTTGTTGGTGAATGTGAGACCGGCGGTCCACTAGTGCAAGGGTGACAGTTATCGTGGTAAGAATGTAAGTGAGTGAGTTTTATCTCCTCAAGCGGAGCTTGAAAAAGCATCTCACTAGGCCACCATAGTGTTCCCCGCCAGCAATCGTTGTTGTCATGCTGGCGAGTGAGAAGAGCTGGGTCGCAGTGGTGTCTTTTTGCGAAACTGATATGCTCCAGAAAGAGACCGCTGAACAGGATCGGGAGAGGGCCGATCCCGAGCGAAGGTGCCGTCGGCGGCGTTTTCAGCCGGAGCCAGAGAGTGGGAACCTCTGGTAGTGTATTAGTTGCTGTGGTCGGTGATAGGATAATTTGTTGGTAGCAAAAATGTAATCGGGCCGCAACAAATTATGACAACCGGACTGATAGGTAGGGAAGCCTTTGTGGCCTCCCCAGGATAGGGTCTGACTAGGCGCGGCGTTGATTCTGGAGGGGATCTGAAATAATATATCTCGGCTCCTCTTGAGAGAAGGACGCCTGAGACTGGCTGCCGGGGTGGTTTTTAGTGGAAACACCACATACTCTTGGCTCCTACGTC
Organism: Hypercompe scribonia; assembly: GCA_949316085.1. NCBI lineage: Eukaryota > Metazoa > Arthropoda > Insecta > Lepidoptera > Erebidae > Hypercompe > Hypercompe scribonia. Next base: position 8,927,018 of record OX438969.1, on the reverse strand, counting down.
CCCGAGGAGCTGGAGACTTGACTACCCGGTTGGCCTAGTGGCCTAGTGGTTTAAGCGGTTGCCACGCCGCTCCCTACTTCGCTGAGTGTTGTGGGTTCAAACCCCACATGGCACAACACTTTGTGTGATCCACAAATTGTTGTTCTGAGTCTGGGTGTTCTTTGTGTTCGTTTCTTGTATGTTTGTAAAGTCTCCCGCGACGCAGGATTTATTCCTAGTGCGGGAATAGTCTTTTTAAAAAAAAAAGATTCGAAGAGATTTTCCACCTAGACAACAAAAAAAAAAAGGGCACCATAGTGTGGGTCACCATGCTGCATTGTCTGCGTTTATAATGAGTGACCACAACTCTTAGATTCCATTCATGCTTTTTATCAAGCAGAGTAGAGTCACTTTGGCAGACTCATAAAATAAAAATATGTATTTATATAGGGTGGGCCAGGAGTTAGTTAACATTTGAAAAAACCGTATGAAAAACTATTTAATATATTATAAAACTTATTTATTTACAAGAAAGCTAATTAGTCGGCGTTTATTTTTTTAAAAATTACTTTGTCTCAATGACCACCGTTTCGAAGTTGCGCTCTTCTAAGTGAGCACCGAAATTTTCGTATACTCGTCAGCAAAGAGACCTCGAGATCGCCGATATCTCTTCGCTGATTTTTCTTTTAGTTGACGTAGTGTATTTGGTTTATTGGTGTAGACACGGCTCTTCAAATAACCCCATAATAGGCCCCGATAATAGGTGCTAGTCAAATGTCAGTCCCCATAATAGGGATAGATCTGGACTTCTGGGTAGCCATGGAATGTCATCTGGTACGGAAATCAGCTTTACCGGAAACATGTCTTTGACCGCTGGCACTAACTGCAATGAGTTAGTGCCAGCGGTTTCCGGACATGTTTCCGGTTTCAACAAGATGGAGCCACTCGTCACATCCAATGATGTGACGAGTGGCTCCATCTTGTTGAAACCATTACGATTGTAGCCAGCAAATTCTAGTAGCATCAGTCCCAAGAACTCCCGTAACATGTTTGCGTGGGATGTTAGATTCGAATGTTAACGAATTCTTGGCCCACCCTATATCATTTTCACCACATTATTGGGGTTATCAAATATATACCGTTTTACTTATGTGTGTTACTAAGGTTTTTTGGTTAGACCAACGGTTAAATTATAGTATTATATATACGACTTCTTCTGTCTATCGTATAATTAAGTGTAGGTAATATAAATATATTTTAAAAATGTATAAAAATATTAATCAGCAGTCTGATAACTATAGTTCAGACTGGCCTTGTGATCAGACGGTCATGTGTCATACACGCCAAGTTATTTAAAAAAAAAGAAAAACTGTTTATGCTTGAAGGATTTCCCCAGACGCGACTTCAAAAAGGCGGAAAAAAAAAGAAGTGAAATCACATGAAGAATAAACAAAAAAATAAATATTCTTAACAAGATAATGTGATATTTCTTGTCCGTAATGTCGAGTTTACCTCATTATATTATATTTTTATCTTTCGTAGTGATTAACAACTAAATATAAAGTTTCCTGTCACTGTAATGAGATTTTTTTACTGTTATTTTAAACTACGACCCGTAGAAGATGACCCCTGGTGGATAAATAATCATTTTCTCGCTAACACTAAATGACTGGTAGGTATCATGTATGTACATATGTGTATACAAGTGTTTGTAGCTGTTGTTATACTTAAATAATATTATATTAAAACAAAACTACCTATGCTTGTAGGCAGTATTGTTTTAAAGTAATATTATTATTATGGTGCCATCCGTAGCAACTGATGGTTACTTATCATCACAGAGAAGTCACAGAGAAACACAACAATTACTCGGGACACTTCATACATTGTAGTCTAATCCCGAACTAGGCATAGACTATTCTATAGTAGCATCCTTATATTTGATACTATACATGCTTTCCATCAGGCAGAGTTACTCTGGCAGGTTCTTAATATAGAAAATAATAATAATAATATAGTACACCCGGACACAGTAAAACTTGTACTTGGCTTGAGTAGGAGGTTCAGACCTCTGTGTGAGTGGTTGCTAGATAATATTTATAATAGTATTTGGGACAACTAATATTGGACACCATCTAGTTTGAAAGCCATTGTCTTTGTCCCAATAATAAATACATACATTTTAAACATCGAAAGATTGTGTAGTGATGTTTAGAGGGTCCATGTGGTACGGATTAAAAATATGGAATGTGACCAACCCTATTCATTCCATCACTGTATAGAGAAGAAAGACGTGAACAAAACCCTATTCCAGCCCGTGTGACCAGCTTGGTATAGTAGACCAAAATCTCCCTCCTAAAGAGAAGCTTATATTCAGCTGTGGACTTAAGGTTATTAATATGTGATGTGATGTATACATAGTAAACACTCAAACTCAGAAACAAATATTTACAGATCCAAGACTCGACCTCCGAACCCGCGACTTTAAGCACAGCAGTTGTAAACGCCACCACTGCACCAGACACTGAGATATAGTACCTACCCATTTGTTACGTCAGCTTATGTCACAATTGCAGGTGCTCATGAGCGACAGCTGTCGCATACCATCAGGTAACCCGTGCCTCACTTGCGACCAATATCATAAAAACATTTTTAAACTTTCCAATATGTCACAATTTTAGAAGTCATGAGATTTGTATAGTGGTACAATTTAGTAAGGTGCTAGTCAAATGTCAGTCACCTGTTTTATTTGTTTTATAAAGAACCCACCACAAGGACTCTACTTTTTCTGATGAAAAGCGTTAATAGAATCCAAGAGTTGTGGTCACCATACTCATTGTAAACACAGACAACACAGTAAGGCGGCTTAGTGAGATGTTTTTTTTTCGTTTTTCTTTTCTTTTCAAAAAAAGACAATGCCCGCACTAGGAATAAATCCTGTGTCACAGAGGCCTTTACAAACATACAAGAAACACAGAACTCCCAGACTCAAAACAACAATTGGTGGATCACACAAAGTGTTGTACCATGTGGGATCTGAAACGACAACACTCAGTTCAGTAGTAAACGGCGTGGCGACCGTTTAAATCACTAGGCCAACCGTGCAGTCATACATTGTGACAGTAACTATCACTCCTGCATCAGTGGGCCTCCTGTCTCGCACTCAACAAAGAAACACGATATCACGGATACTGTTACTTTAGGTTGGTCTTCTGTGAGAGGGTAGTACTGCCACGGTCGAGACGGCTTCTTCGTGCTGAAACCAGCGTAGCCCTACTACTTAGATTCTTCGATAAAAAGAGAGGAAGGGGTCTGATACCTCAAATTTTAAAGTAGTGCAAAGTGGTTTCATTCCGTGCCCCCGATTGCATCACAAACTATATTGGTAGACGATCAATCCGTGACCACAGTCAATCCAACTTGCTCAAAACGACAGTCAAGGTAAAGGTATGAAGTACTTGTGGAGGGAACAGGTGTAATGTCCCTCCCTTGATGTTGGAATGTTGTATATATGCTAACTGCCACGCGAATATCTATATCGCGATACAGGATTAGTAGTTGCATTGCAGTTCATTACATTCATACGTTTCGTTCATACTTCGTAGTTAGATGTATCTTCGCTAGATGGCGCTGTTATATATTTTCGTTTGTGTTATAATGTGGAATCGCCACATACTTAATCAAGGAATAGGAACGATTAACAATTACTATTATTGGTGTCACAGACAAATAAAAGAGTATTTAAAAGTAAAGAGTACATTAATATAGATAAGGAAGCATTCTGTACGTTGCAGGTGTGCACATGGAGCTCCTAGCAATGTTTACATAACCGCTATCATTACAGTTCACAGCACCGCGGAAGAGTCGTGCCCTATCGCTGCACCATAAAAACTGTTTATATAACCAGTTAATGTTTACAAAACATGAATTGGAGAAGGTCAACTGGTCAAAAATGAACACACCAATAGTTCCGATTGGTCGATTGAACAGATACTCGTCTAGAACGCCCTGCTTTAATATTTAAATCGATTTTAAACGTTTTGAACTAAAATTGTGTATTGATTTTTCTTTGTCTTTATTTAGTTCATTCTTAAAATAATTTTTTAATGGAAGTAAATAGGTCGAGCTGAAAAATTCTTCACTGTTTCCAAAGACAGTCGTTTTTGTTAATGAAAAACATTTTTCTCGAATCCTTACTGTGATATTTTTTAATGATTTTATGATTTGATAAAGGTCCGTCGTTTTTATCATAAAATCATTGAAAATATTTTAAAAAATGTTCTCAATTTTTCTCTTGTCTCAAAATCAAATGATAACAATAACTTTTATATCTTTTTATTAAAATATTTGCTTCAGTTTCGTTTGTGAACAGGGAATGAATTTGAAAACAGTATAAATACGTAGTTATTTGAATTCCATTGATATGAGTGTTTGTTCTGCTACTTTGATTGCAGAAAAAGACAGATAAATAAATATTTTTTGTTTAACTTAATCTAAATAAAATAACAATGATGATATGAGTATTAATATTATGGTAGTTTTTTTCAATCAAGAAAATAACCCAAAATTTTAGTTCATATATTCAATTTTAAAAGTCACAAAATCTATCACAATAAGACAATAGAAATATAAGCCCCAGAGAGATGGCTATGTGTTTTTTAGCATTTAGCCTATTTTGTACACATTGACTTATCAATTTGTGCTAAACAATCAAAATCCTAAAAAAAATAGAAACATTTTAAACTGCAGTAAAATCTTGAGATAAAAATATCAAGGCAGTCGACCATAACAGATTAGCCAATTTGGTGACAAACATATACTTGAAGTCCTAAAGACTCGGGTTCAAAACACAGATAATGGACTAATAACGGAAAACAACATTATTTTTAAATTACAAAACACATTATACACTGTTTGGTTATTTAATATTTGAGGTATTATTTAAGTACTCCGTAACGCTACCTTTTTTGTGGCATAAAAAAATGTCATCCTGACAAAAACTAACCATGTTTTCTGTGTAACTTACTTTTTGTGGTTTTATAATGCGCTAATGGGTATAGTAGTGACGATGGTGGACATAGAATATTGTTCTTTTACACAAAATTTGCTACAAGATGAATCAAAATTAATTTCAATGTGGTATTAAAACATTACTATTGATAATATACCCATAAAACTTCAAATGTATACATATAAAAGCGGGAATTGACTGACTCACATAATTTCAGTAAACCAGCACCACATATAACCCGTCTAAAATATAGTCTATGCAGTTTATTTTAACTACATCGTATTTAAGGATTAGCTGTTGATCCACAATTCTGGTTTCTTGATTGCATTTTTGTATTTTTACATTATTGATAAAGCTGAAACAATCCCCGAGAGATTTAGACTGGTAAACACCATTCTAGTAAATCTCTGGTCGTGTAAAAGTGAAGTCGGTTTCAAGAATAATCAATCCATTGACTAGTTATTGCTTAGAATGGCTGCGGTTAAGCAAAGACAAAATCATCATTTTTTTCTAAGATATCAGCAAACTATAGCTCAGATTTGGTTCTATTTACGTTTAGATCAGATTCCTTTTAGGTATGTTAGAATCAAGCATCGACCTCCATGCTCTTTCCTACCTTAACTAAGTACCTACTATAGATATTCATAACGGCTAAATTGTGCTTCTCTTGTAATTACAATAAAAACAAAAAAATAAAATCCAATAAAATACATCCAATAAATCCAATAAAATTAAAAATGTATCAAACCAACTATCAGCAGATTAAATGACTAGACTCGTCTAATTAATGACAATCTATATCCGGAATGTACACTAATAGAAAAATTAAAGGATCAAAAAAAATTTCCAAATTTTTCGGCAGTTTTCAAAATGTGGGTAAAGCTCGGAAGAACAATTTTTTTTCTCATTTTTAAAAATTATGAGCCTTTTAGAGCAAAAAACGTGATCCTTTAATTTTTTCAAAAATTCAATCGAGTGAAACAAAAAAGCAGCTGGCTGGATTAATTTGGTTTTTTGTAGGGTTTTTGTGGACATATTGAACTGTAAAAGACATACTTAACATTAGTGGTTTCCTCAATATTTCCGATCCAGCGCTTGATTTTCCAAAAAACCACCAATAGCCCTTTTTTTGTTGCATTTTCAAATTCATGTGACAAAAAGAAAGAAATTTTTTTTCAAAAAAAAATTACCTGTCGTTAAGGAAAATTTATTTAAATTCTTGAAACCCACCTTTAAATTTCTGTGCAATCATTGTTTGCCGAGATATCGATAATCAAAGACAATAGGATCCTTTTCCATTTGAAAATCGATATCTCGGCGAGAAGTAGGCGTATCAGGATGTATAAAAAAAACAAATTAAAGCTAAATAAACAAAGTATTTGAGCCTTATAATGGATAAGCTAAAAAAAATTTTTCCACGCCCATAGACCAAAAAAAAAACTAAAAAAATTTTTAAAATTTTTTCGTTGCTGGTTTTTCTACGATTACTCAAAAACCGCGGAGGCTATAAAATTTTGAAGTTCGAATTCAAAAACTAGACACTTAGAGCTACAAATTTCTTTTTTTTATTTTCTGTACGACCATTTCTCTCGAAGTTACGACCTGTTGAAAACTGCCGAAAAATTTGGAAATTTTTTTTGATCCCTTAATTTTTTCCATTAGTGTATATTACACGTTAAAGTTAAATTAAAATAACATGTAACCGGTTTGCATTTTAAATAGGTATTGCAATAAACATATATGCATTAAAAATTATAACTGAGACTCCATTCTAACATAGAGATTGTTATAGACGAAAAAAAGGTAAACAAATAATAACTCTCAAAGGCTGTATCAGGTTATATACGGCAGGTAAGCGCTTTTAAGGGATCCTGTCGTTACAACAGTCGTTTACGGGCCCCCTCTTCAAACACACCGCGTGCGGTTCCACTCCGACACGCCGTCTCACCGCAAACCCCGGTGTCGGTGACAGCTCATAGAATTTCACATTCCTACAGAAAAGGTTATCCTATAGCCTAAACATAGTCCAGTTCAGATATTCAGTTGATGTTGAGGTTTTTCACCGTTATTTGTTAATGTTGGGTCATTTTTCATGACTTTTTCTATTAATTTCTAGAGTGATTCATGTTTTTGGGGTATTCCGTACCATAGTGTTGCATGAATCATTCTATACGGCGTATTGTAGCCTGTAGCTGTCCTTTAACGGCCACAAAATATTTTGTTGCATGTCCTTGTTAGAAATGGATTGGAGGTCGTTTAACGAAAATAATTCATTTAAAATTAATTTAAGTCCAAAATTAACTTATGAATGTTTTTACGTACATGTGTCGTCCCGTCTATTTCCGTACATAAAAACGTAAACATAATAACTTTAAGAAAGTGATTGATCAGTACGAAGAAAGCGCCAAATAGGTTATTTTAAAAAATATCTGAATTTAATATTAAATATTTAACCAGGTTACTCCAGGCAATGACTTAACAATCATCGCTGGATCCACCCAGCCAGCCTGTCCTACCCAGGCAATAATAATGCTTAAACTAATTGTCGAAACAATAGTATACGAGTATGATGCACCTGTTCAAGTAATATCGGTAGCGGTAGCCGCTTACCATCAGGCGGGCCGTATGCTTGTTTGCCACCGTCGTGGTATAAAAAAAAATATCATGTTGTCTCCTAAATCACCACTAAACATTGTTGCATCATGCATGACACTCTTTGCTCATAATCAATGTTATATTGTTCCAGAAATTGCTGACAGCGATGTATTAACGTAACTAAGAGCAGTTGGATCATTAAAATCAAAGCTGGGATCAAGTGACCGCTGGGACCGCTCCGCACGCCGCGACCCGCGCTAACCGCCATTCCACCGTTGCGAGCCGACGCTTGCGCACGCGCCGCGTTATTTCATGCCATACATTCGATATATTATCTCAAAGTAATCGATCGTTGTAGTAAACACAACAACTTAATAACAACAAACACATTAAAATTCAGTGTAACAATTCGTACTATAAGTGGTGGGTGTTTCATTAACGTTTTCTTTTACAAATGGACAAGTGCATTGAGTAAGTGGAGAAGGCTGCATTCCAAACCGGTGCCGTTCTTTAATGGACGAGGTGTGTACTACTCTGGTGTGTTTTAGTCGTTATCGAGGGAGGTGACCGGTTCGGTCTTTGTATATCGATAGAGCTTTAATCTAGCGGAGAGAACGGGTAACATAAATTCAGTGGCTCTATTTTGGTGTTGTAAACTTAAGTCATAATGTAATAGTGCTGACAAAAAATTAAACGTATTGATAAGAAAAATGGCTCGCGGAGCATTGAGTGAAAACGAACGCCACTGCTTGGAAGCAGGCGCAAAAAATCAATCAGACCGTCTCCAAGAGTCGGAAAAAACACTAAGTGATTGTAAATCTAACGGACTGAGAGTGCGCTTCCTGGACGAGGAAGGTAAAACGGAAAGGATGGTCAGCGCCGACGAGGTCGACTGCGCAGTCACACGGGTCAAAAAAATACACATCCTTAAGAACAGAAGTTCGAGTGAAACCAGTATAATGCTAAGAAATCCTTCTCTAATTAAGAGGCGCTCTAACTCTGAACGTCGGTACAGCGACGGAGTAGCCGACAATCTCAATAACAATAACTTGAACGATAACCTGAATGGCCAAATTAAAACAATTGAATTTGATAAATTCGATAAGACTGATGACACAGAGCAAACCAAAGATGTAACTGGACAAAGCTTTAAGAAGAATTGTAACGTGTACAGCGTCAACCAAGCAAAAACTCTGACTCCAGAAAAGAAGAAAAGTTTACCACTCACAATGCCCAGGCTTATTGCGCACAAAATACAAGAAAACGGCCAGGCAAAGTCAATCCTGCCTGCGGAAGTATGTCTGTCAGACGGAGCATCCGGCAAGGACTTCACGGCTCGTGCTATAGGCAGGCTGTCAAGGGGTTTAGGCAAGCTGCTTCGACGCACGAACAGCGTGCGCATAAGTGATCCTGACCCGGTGTACAAAGTGGCATATCTCGGAAATGTCCTCACTGGTTGGGCTAGAGGTAAGTTTACTTTGTATTTATTATATTTCTATACAATAATACTTATTTATGTATTCATAGATCGGTCTAACACAAGAATTTGTAGAAAAGTTACTAGAAAATAAACATATTTCAAATATCAGCTGTACAAGGAAAAATAAATACGGTCTCGAAACAGGTGCCATTCCAAAAACAATAGATTTATTATATATAGAGTGTATTTCAGTATGAACACACGTACAAAACAATAACTTTAGAGTATTTAGTCATGTTATTATATTTTCGTAAAGAACTACTTGAACAGAAAATTGTCTTGTTAACGATTTGTTTCGATCTCAAGCTAAAACATCTATTTACTTAATTACACTATGATTTATCACCGTTAAGGAAATAATCTATACATGTACATTGTATATTTATTAGAATGAATATAATATATGTAGTAAGTGTATTTGTATGTCAATATAGAATCGTCCATAAACGAACTTGCGTAAGTGGTCCAAGGTAAATCATCCAAGCAAAACGATCGGATCTCCAAATTGTTTAACTACGAATAGCAAATATCACATTAATTAACGCACAGTTTTGAATACTTAATAACAATCGTTTAGCTGATAATTTGAAACTATTAACAGCATCGAAATTTTATAGATGTCTAAACTTAACCTAAAGTGAATTCAATTTATTGTTTAATTGTAACGTATATTTTTTTAAACATTTTGTAGCTTGATAATTTTTCAACTATTCGGTTAATTGTTTTTGTAATTAACACTAAAATCGACAGTGAATCCTAACGGACATGGACAAAAACGAAACAAAACGCAATTGTTTTAGATTCCGTTGCCGCGTTGTTTCAAATAAGATTGAATTCGATTTGGTTTGCTGTTTGATGCCGATTCTTTCGTCCGAATTCTTATGTAATCGAAGTCTTTGCCATATAAATAAAGTTAATTTAAAAAACAAGCGATGTTTTCGCTTAATTCATACATAATTTATTTTTATATTATTTACGGTATTTACTTTTAATTCTATTAAAATAATTAAAAATTACTATTCAGTAGATTTTAGTAAAAATTCCACTTTGAATTAATAGATTTTAAATCTAATTATAATTCAAATAATTCAAAGGAAATTATTTAGGTTTCTTTGTACACTTTAAGGATATATTAGAAAATGATGAGTTTAGGAAAGGATAGATGTGTAAAAGGGAGAGTAATAATATGAAAGGAAAATATATCTTGCCTATCTTTATCTTTACCTTCCCTTTATTTGGAAAACAGTGAATTTACCTTCTCTAATTCATACGGACAAAAACATACGTGTGGACCGGAGGAGATAAACTCGAGCAGATCAGTGTGTCATACTTGTGACTCGTATGACTGTTGCTGCATTGGAGCCCCCTGAACTAGAAATAACAAATATTGTGTTCCAATTGTTTTCTATAGAAATAATATTTCAAAATATCAAAAAACTATATTACGGTGTAAAATTGTTTATAGAAAAACAATAACGTACGTTATACAGGAAAATGTCACAGTAAATATTACATATGTAAATAGATACAAATAAATATAATTAATGTTTCATACGTGTGTTATTGTACAATAAAGCTATTATAAGTGCGTTTGTTCGTTAATGGGTAGCAAATTGGTATTCAAAGATCTCATGGAAAACGTTTTTTTTAAATAAACTATGTTTTTTATTCAACCAAAAAAATGAACCAAAAAAAAGTCATACTTGTTTTTACGGTAACTTCAGGTAACACAAAAATGTTTCGTATTTTCATTTGTTCCAAAATAAGAGGAGGAAGCGTAAAATGTGTGTATATTAAATATTTATAGCAAAAAGAATGTCGGTGTCAATTAGCAAGACTTTCATTTCACAGCTAACATCTGTCATGCGTTACCGTCTCAGTTAATTGCTAAACGAACATCCGAGACAATCTATCCGAGTTACTGAATTGATTTGATTGACCATGCGGCGGTTGATCAAATAGATAATAACGTAAATATATTAACTAACCAGTTACCTAATATACAGTATTAAACCGATATTATAAAACTGAAAGGTTTGTTTTTTGAGTTACCTTTAAAAGCACTCAGATTTGATTTGTTTGATAGAGTTATTGTTGACTGAGATTGTAAAATCACTCTACGTTTTATAAAGCACCACAGTCACAGCATAGGTTAGTTAGTGGGTATGAGCTAGTATATATGTAGTTTTCTTAAACAATAAATATTATAAATCTCATAATGGAACAAACTAAAATAACTTTGTGCATAAAATAATTTAAAATACTTTTTTACTTTAAATAGATCACTCTATATTCAAGGCTGTTTCATAGCACACTTCCTAATTAATTACTAGTTATTTTATCTCTCATGTCACGCAAAACTAGCTAGTATAGTAAATGTACGCATGATTCAAATTCGGTTTCGAATGGCGCGTACGTAAACAGATTCTGATCAGAATTGATGTCAGGCTGGACTCGAACGTCCGTTCTCGAGTGAAACTCACAGCATCTGTACACAGAATCCTAATGAACTTGTTACTTTTACTTGAATGTGAGAATAATATATTTAGTTCTTACTAGCTGTGTTTATTCACTATCACTGTATTTACTACGAACTTGATGCATCTAAGTCCAATAAATTGTTAGTTCGGACACATTGTGCGTTACGTTTGTTTATGAGGTTCCCTTGTGGCTAATTTTATAACTTGTAAATTAAGGCAATAAAAATAATATAAAATAAATTTAACTCTTAAACTTGAGATCAAATATCATTTTAGTTACATATCGTTTTATTCATTAGTGGTAATCTTGCTTTAAAGAATAAACTCATTTAATACATTTTTCTACGATAGAGTTAATTATGTCTGATATATTTCTTTTCGAATTATATTGCGTAGTCAAACAGTCATTTCTATAACTCGTTAAGCAACGCTGAGTTTTTCTTTAAGCTTTACACTTTTCACAATTCTGTCGACCATCACTAATTGAAGATTTTATCTAGTTTTATAGTACAAAGGCCTAACGTTGAACGTCGAAAATCTAAAAAAGAGGTTTTGAAAATTTTAAAACAGATTTTGTGGTCTATGTTTTACCGAAGACCTATTTTTTTATAATTGTAATTTAGTTAAAATCAATAATGTAGTTTTTATTTGTCTCCGAGTCGTCATTCAGAGTTGTCTCATTTTCAATGCAATGTCTTTATTTTATCTTATCGGTGACTTTAACCCACAAAATGTTATCTAGTCTTTTTAATTGCCATACGTATACATAACAAAAGTTGAACTTGAAGAGATGTAAATTTGTCTGGTTTTAGATTTATTACAATGGTTTTTTATTTGTATAGTTTTTTGGATTTGTTTTGCTGTTGTTAGGCTACTTCATCAGTAGTATGGAAACGAAATCATGAGACAGAAATATTCAAACCACCTATGATAGACTACTTTAAGTATTTTACATTTTATTACTGTAGGATAATTTGAGACTTAAAGATGGAAAAATTAGAATAATATTGAAAGGAAAAGTTGGTTAAGAAGCGATGAAAGAGATATTGCTATACCTACGGTAAATTGGTGTATGTACGTAATAACTCGAGCAGGTCATGGTCGCACAACTGTGGTTTTAACCGCCCGGTTTGCCGGAACATTCGAGTCCTCTAAATATTTTTTTATGCAATTAATTTGTTTTTATAAACCAATGATAACAATGGCCATACATTACATAATTTCCTGTTAGCCCCTCGAGCTAAAGCTAATTGCTTTTGTTAGGAGTTCACGTTCGCCGAACGTAACTAGTTATAGTCGACGGCTTCGCTTGCATGATTATTTGAAATAACTAACTAACTTTGAAAACGAGCTTTCATACAACCATTTATCCTTTATTTTACCACAGAGATGTGAAATTTCTAGAAAAATCTTTATTAATAGGCTAAAAAACCTCAGCTGCCACAATTTGTAGTTTGTAGTGCAAATCGATCAGTCCATTCAAATCATTTCAAATCAACAATATTAAAATTTACTTTATACTTAACAATATTCAATTTCATTGTTTTTATGTTATTCAAGTCAGAAGACATAAAATGCGTTCAATGCCAATTTTCAATTAAAACAAGTCTAAATTATTTTTATATCAATGCCGTGTGTAACTTTATTCTTGATACGTTTAATGATAATATGTATACAATTAAACGCTAACGTTGATGTAGCGTAATGCGTTTAGTTTATGCAATATGTTAATGCGCAGAAAAATAAATTACACATTTTTATGGAAAGTTGAATAAAAGAGTAAGACAGATCTTTATCTAACATTAATTTCATTTTGCCAATGAGGTATAGTGGACCAAAATGCTTTTTCTAAGGAGAGGCCTATATCCAGCAGTGGACTGTTAAAGGTTCTTGATTATGATGATAACGTTTCAAGTTATTCTAGTAATTTACGTAATATTAATAATAATAATATATCTCTTTATTATCCACCAGATTAAATTCAAAAGTAGCTTAAAGAAGTACAAGTGGCGGCCTTATCGCCCGTTAGCAATCTCTAACAGGCAACCACTTTACGGAAAGTATAAGGTAGTGCCTGGTGTATTAGAAGTGCATAGGAAAAGGAAATGAAAGTAGTACATATCAATTATATAAAGAAATAGTAACACGTGGTGTGAATTTTTAAATAAATATATACAAGAAAAACAACTGAAACTTATAGATATTACATACATACCTAAGGGAACACGTCTACCTGATCGAGTGCAGCAAAATTAACTATGTAACATTGATATTTCCCAGGTAATGTTCCTTTACCAATCTTATATATTGTGTATTTCTGTAATCTTATGTATCAATATTTATGAATGATATTCAAAATCTGTTCTACAAAATTTTAAATGGTCACCTGAGTTTATCATTGTTACGATTATTATAATGAATTTTGTCTTTGTCTACACTGTGGCACGAAGGTGGACAATTTGACTACAAAATCAAACGTACTGTGTTCGATTAGGTATCAATGTCAATATTTCATACACACTCACGCCTAACCCAAAATAATCAGTGTGCCTACGTCTAGTTTCTTATAGAGCTAACAGGCATATTAAACGATATTTTATTCAACTCAGTATCATTATCAAAGACGGGTAAATTGAGAGTGTATTGAAAAGGCAATGTATCGAATATGGGAAGGAAGAATAGATTGTTTATAGGAAATGTGTATAAGCTATAGTCTCAACAGATTAGAGCCGCATGCTTAAATATAACTCGAAGCGGCTATAAGTCAAGCGCTCTATTTTAATTATCTTCATGTAAACTGCCACATAGAGCTCTGTTATCAATCTCAGACTATTTTAAATTTTGTATTGTATTAAAAACATCGTAGTTGATACAAAGTCAACGTTTGTCACCTGATTCTACACCAAGAGCCTATTGAATAGCATCAACGGAAGCAGTTGAATGTTCTGTCTCACATAAATCAGACTTCTCTTTTGTTCGTTTTTTTCGTGTCACATTCCAAGCATCATTGTTATGTTGGTCGCTCCCACAACCTCACTTGGTTTGTTATCATATCAATATCAACTTTATTTCTACATTTATAATGTTTAATGTAGTATGTATGTATAGTTTTGCATACGTATTTACAAACATGTCACTTTTGTTGGTTATGCTAGTCGCTACTGTTTGCTAAGAGTATTCTTGTACACTATAAAAGTTTGTGATAGAAAACTATTCTCTTGAACCAAGAACAGGAACCGTGGGCAAAGTGGTATGTTAGTATCTCCAATCTAAGTGGAAACAATATAATATTCGGTTGTAAAAGAGTCTACTTGTAGAGCAGGAAACCGTTCACTAACCAGAAAGTTATCGAGGATCCCTCTCGAATTGGAGTGTAGTATGGTGTTCGGTAGCTCCTAACTAGTAAACAAAGTATAACAGGATGAAGAACAAATCAGATTTAAATCAATGAAATTAGCACCATTATGTTGAAGATCTGATTTATTGCTTACTTACTATGAAATATTCAATAGATACAGTTAAGCATTGCGTAAATGCACAAATGTGAAATTCGTGAAGAGTACAATACATTTTTTTTCTAAAAACAAAAGAATTCCAAACTAATAGCATTCTTGTAACCGTGAAAACTAATCGCGAATTCTTTATATAAATTCATGCATTTAATGCGTGATAAATTTAGCCTAACAAATTCATAACTGAAATGGTTAAACAGGTTTTATTCAAATCAATCAACATGACATTTAATGATACAGACACAGTACGCCTACGTGTCTTCAATGCATTTTATAATATTTTATTATATCCATAAATTATAAAACATGTAGTTTGATTTTGTTCTTATAAATAAACTCTCACGGCCAGTTCGGTCTTTTCTTCCGCAATCGTTTTCCGCATCCTCTTGGGCCGCTCATTAGACTTACAAGACTTTGTTGAAAATTCATGTTCGCTTAATATCATCAAACAATGATACTTCCACTTCTAAATGTCCATTACTTTTTTAGTAAAAGTCACAAACATTGAAAACATTAGAATGTTTATCACATAATAACTTGTTTATTCAAATTTTTGCAGGTATGTGATTTTTTTTGTTATAAAATGCAAATCACAGTACTTAAATATGTTTTATTGGGCTATTTCTGGGTGTGTTTTTCTGTTTAGTTTATTAAGATTTATAACATAAATGATCGTATTTTTTGTACTATTTACTAATCATATTCGTGTTTAGTGTCAGTACCGGTCAAAAGGGTACCTACAAATGGGCGGCCTTTCCGAAATGATACCACAGCCTGACAGAAATAGGTGATAACCAATTTTCCATTACTTTTCCTCGAGAGCGTGAGGTTATTAAATCCCAACCCTCAGCCCACTCGGGGAGTCTCGAGGGTGTCCACTCACTTGTGACTCTCAACTCACTTAACATCCAATGACCCGCCTGCTTACTCACCTCCTTAAGATAATGCAGAACCCAAGCCAGTTTGGCATATATATTAAATACTCAAAGTATAAACGGATACTCAAAGTATAATATATATCAACGTATGTTTATGAGTATTTTGCATATACGCTGTTTAAGAAACATAGAGACGGAGAAATGGAACAATTACACTTACGCTAACAAAACTCCAAGTAAAATTCAACGTCTAATGAAGTCTCTGAAAGCAAAACTCTCACACAAGATAAACACGAACGTCTGCCTATGAAACTGATATGTAGTAGATATATCAGGTTGTTGTTGACGTCCTACATATACGAGTATGGGTTCATCGACATCCTGGATTGATATTTGATGTTAAAATGTTTGTGTGATGGGGTTATTGAATCCGAAAAGGATTCACTTGACATTGTACGACTATAATTTGAATGGACAACGGCTAGAATGGATGAAATATTTAGAACATTTAAAAACTTTTTTTGGTTTTGTATATAGCACTCAATCAGGACACAATCACATGCTTATCGAAATAAAAAATTGTATTTTGAAATCACTAATAGGTTCTTGATTCTTCGACGTGTTTCTGTGAATTAATGATACTCTATAAAATAGGTAGTATGTGAGTGACACATGTGACCACAATTGGACTATGTGTCAAATTCTGGACAGGGTCAATTAAATGGTCACCTCGCTAATTGTTGATTATCTAAGTGATTATTTTTGTAAACCTATCATTACTATACCTATTTTTGTTTTTTTTTAACATGTTTTAAAAGCATTTCTATTTTAATTATACTGGCCAGAGCCTTTAGAAATCCGGTTCTGTTCTGCAAAGTCCTGTAAAATTCGGGTTCTGATGTCTCATAACTATCTCTTTGTTGAATATTCTTTTCTTAAATTGAGTTGTTTGAATTCTGTAAATAGTCAGTAGCTGAGTGAGTGAGTGACCGAGAGTCACTTCGCTGTTAAATATACAAATTACATTTTAAAGAGATGGTGTTATGATAATTAAATGCAGTTACTTATTATTTTTGTCAGTGATCTGTAAATATTTTTTCTAAATCAGAAAATTTTGAGAAGATCTCTCTTACAAGTTTGTAGTTTTTTTGCAACATGTTTTTATCTCCATATCATTAAAAAAACTTGCCTAAAACTCACAACAAACTACAATAATTAAACGTGTAATTTATATATTAGATATTTACATTATAATTACAATAATTAGATACCTACTATCGGGTAAAAAGTGTTAGTAACGACAGATTGTGTTTGGTAAACGTAGTCACGGTAAATCTTGCAAGTGTTAGCTAATGAAAAAACAACATAAAGTTGAAATCGACAGATTATCATTTTTCTAATCAAACCGTGACGGAATCATGTAACAATCTAGTGTTGTCAATTAAATATTTTTTATCGTACTTTCGGCTCTATGGAGTACTGTTGCCTTGGCCAATATGCTTACGTTTCATTTTTTTTTGTAAATTAAACCTTCAATTAAGTAGCAAAGGGTTCGATATTGCGTTCATTAAGTTAACCAAACACACTTATTCTTTAGTGTTGTAGTCAGGGTTAGTTTGAAGTTAGAAGGGTCCACCGATTAGAGTCACAGATATGACCCTGACCTGTTGATTTTATGTTAAATTCTACAATAAATCTTCTAACAATTTATAAGAAGTAGTCTGTAAGCATAGTTCTTCCTGTCTAGAATTTTCGCGTGGTTGTCAGTTCTCTCAATTAATTTTGCTAAGGTAAAAATAAAGTAAGCGCTATTCAAGATTTTTCTATGTCTGTGTAACCTTGTTTAACACACTCAGAATTAGTCTAGAACAATCTACAACAAAATGCAGGAAAGCCAACTAAAATAATAAGGAAATGAATATTTATTATCAATTATAAAAAACTTGCGTGGTTATGAAATATCATTGCTGCTATGTAGGATGTGTAATATACACTTTACAAAATAATTTACCTTAAAGTATTGAAGGGGCAACCCTATGGCCAGGAATTTAAAGCCGTGACGGTTCCGCGTCAAGAAGTTTAGGGTGGCGGTTTAACTCCTCGAATGCACAGGTGGAAAGATTCGACTTTCTTGTATATGACTAATATGCTTTTACTGAGAAATTCTTATTAAATATTTCGTTTTTTTTAGATACATACTTTAAAACCAAATAAATTCTTTGCATAGACGACTTGTTTTTCTAACGAAAAGAAACTGATTTTGTGTAAGTTGAAGGCAGTATTGTAAAGTCTAAAAAGGTGAAGTAGAAGTATTGGGGGGATCGATTCACATTCTGCACACACGAATATAGTGTGAACAGTGGAACAGTGACAGGTGTTAAACATTCCTTTGTTATATTGCACCACGTTAGTGAGGTTTCAGAAAGCTTAATTCTTTTTTCCATTCATCTTCTTTCTGGACACATTTAACAGACAACTTGTTAATTTGAAGTTGCAAGTTTTTATAAGCAGCAATAGTGCAAGCTGAAAATAATATATCTGATACCTCTATATCTGATGACGCAGAAGGTAAAAGAGGAGGTACTCAATACGACTGTTTTTTATGTGTGTTACACAATATCTTATCCGTTTGTGAATAGGTTTCAACAACTCTTTATATTTCTCAACGCTTATTGGTTTGACATTAGCGTTGTACTTGAGTATATTTCACATCACATCAACAGCGTTTAACAGTCTAGTGCTGGCCAAAGCCTCCTGTATAAGGGAAAGAAGATTTTGGCCTACTATACTACGCTAGACGGGTAGTATAGGGTTTGTTTGAAGTTCCCCTTTTCTTAGCAGTAATGTATCCTACATAGTTTCTTGCATTAGCATCTCTTACGACACCTATGGGATTAAGTGTTGACATTTTATATTCTTAATCCGTCGCCGTCACGAATAAAACTTGGATCTATCTACCTTACATGTTAGTGTTACTACGGTTGCTCCTCTAATTCGTATTCACAATGCGTGCACCGTCGCTCACTGCTGTATCTATTGCTTCAAAGTAAGCACGCGACCTTCACTAGCTGTACTTTCTATGATCAACTACGCGTGACATAGACGTAAGCGGGGCTGTTTGTGTGGACAAAATACATGTGTTTATATGTTACCAGCTCTAAAATGTCAAATTTGACGAAGGAACGTACAGAATGTACTTATTTAGAGTAATTTTTTCTTCACTTTTACAGTGAATTGTATGTCTTGAGAAATGAAAAAGTTAATAGATTTACGATCATTAGATTTATTGTATATCAAATTTTGTGTGTGTGTGAGTCAGTTATTTTGGTAAATAGTAGCCTACGCGTTAATGATGTACATATACGATATTACTGTAAAATTTCATCTAAATACGTACAGTAATTTTTGCGTAAAAGAGTAGCAAATATCCATGCATTCATACGAGTGTATCCTTACAAATTTCGCATTTATCATATCGAAGTTAAAAAGTTTCCACCGAATTCGAGTGGCAAGTCCTCTTAACTAGTAGGCAGTAACCTCTCAAGTTAAGAAAACATTACTAAATGTCCAAGTTTTGAAGTGAGAAACGTAGTAAGTAATTTGTCACTTGAAAACACATACAAAATAACTTCGATTACGACGGCATCTTGCACTATTACCTAGCTTTTTAAAAATAAACATTGCAAAGAGAGTACAATAAAATACTCGACCAAAATGTTTCGAAAGTGAAATTTTGTTACAACCAGTTACAGCAATCTGTAGCGTCACAAAAAAACAATTCAAGTGCTGCGGTTACACCTGTCTAGAGTACGTGCACGAAGTAGGTTACCACCACTGTACTGGCAACACTACGACACGAATGTGTAGCGTGTTTATACACACATGCACACACTATAGGTACATATACAATATGACGTAGAATCTATATTGACAATAAATAGTTTTTTTTAACCTGTTTTCAAGTGATATTTTAATTTAACGAACATATTCTTTTAAAAAAAGACAAAGCCCGCATTAGGAATAAATCCTCTGTCGCGGGGACTTTACAAACATACAAGAAACGGACATAAAGAACACCCAGACTCAAAACGACAATTTGTGGATCACACAAAGTGTTGTCCCATGTAGGATTTGAAGCCACAACACTAGGCCAATCGTGCAGTCAAATATTCAAGTCTGTATGGCTATGAGCACATGTGTGATGGACCTATTCCGATTTAGTTTAAAAGGAAAACTAAGAAATACTCTAAGATTATGAATTCTTTTGAAATTCTTTAAAAGCTATTGATTTAGGGGACTATAAATGATTTTTTTTTATGGTGTTAAACATTAAATAAATGTATGGCTTAGATCTTGAACTTGTTAAGCCTGTTTCCATATTTTTTGCCATGCTATAAGTAAAATGAATAGTGTTTGATAAGAACTTGTTTTCTAACACTTTGTGTAAATATTGGGTACCTAAGCCTTTACACACCATTAGTAAAGTACATATTCTATCAATAAGTTTTATTGCGTAATAAAGTAGATAGTGAAGGAATGTGACGAAGATAATCTATACGTGTATACATATATAAACAGATTCGTTCTACTATTAAATGTTCGGGAACTGTAGGTATTTAAAAACAGTTTCATTTCTTTCACAGTTTTATTGACTCAGACCATAAACAAAGCTTTTAACTAAGTGTTTGGCAATTTAAACAAAGACAAGACGATCTCTTACCTGCGTCTGTTGGCCCAATAAAGAAATGAGGAAGTTTAGATATTTATTGCCAGCTTTCCCAGCTCTTCTGTTGGAGTAGATTTTGTCAATCAATATCGTGTTAGTAACAATTTATGACTTTCAGTTGGATAATTTAGGCGGGCAGCGGACGCCAGAGAGCTTTCGAAATTCGTTGTCCGAACAAAGACAAGCCGGCAAGGCAGCACACAATGTTGCCGTGTTTCTAGAAAATTTTGACCGATAGTTGACGGTCGTAACGGGTGATGGGACCCGTCTTGGGTGAGACACGTCAATGTTGGAAGTGGTGGTAGAGTGCAATTGTGATTCTTGCTTATTAACTACATATTGCATATACAATTATTGACAAGCAGAGGAACACCGACGTGGTTATTAGTGCATGAATCCGACAGATCACTTCACTCACCCATAAGGGCGAAGAACACCCATCCACCTCATTAGTAAAAGTAAAAAAAGGTTCAGGCGTCAACAAATATTAGACAAACTCGCAATCAGGTTTTATAACTAGTAGAAATAATATTTGAAAAGTAATACCTGACTTTTTTACCGTACTTATATGTATATTTGATGAAATAATCCCCGGCCTTGCGTACGGAAAGGTCGCAAATTTACTTTTTATCTATCTGACTTGTTGCGTTTGAAGCGGTTGATAATCTCAAAATAATTTGTGAACGATTAACATTTTTTTGTCGAAAAGGTTATTGCAATTTTAAGATATTAGGTATTCATATAAAATGTGTTTAAAAGCAATAAACACATTAGTTTCAAAAGAAGAAGAAACTTATATTACGCACAATCTTTGTCATAAACATATTATTTAAAAACGAAGTAGAATAGAAATACAAAACCGAAGTGGCAAAATAGCAAGAATATAAGTAAAACTTGGTGTATATAGTGTTAGCCTTGATGACTAGTTGAGGTTGAGGATTCTGTCTTTTTTGGCCATCTTACTCTAATTCAGCTCCTTCATTTGTACAGTCTGAAACCGATACGTAAGGATTGGCTAGCATACATCCGAAACTAAATAAAATTGTGGAAAAATAATGCAATATGATACTTACGACTCTCATAATTTTTTTGATTGAATCGCGAAGCTTACGTTACGCTGGGGACCGCTCGACAGAATCCATTACTTATATTCAGCGCTAGTGGAACACCACCTATTTATTTATTTATTTATTTAGAGACGCGCTATGAAGTGTATACCTCAATAACTAAGTGTCAAAATCACTGCAGATTTGTCTTTGCATGACTGCCTATGTGGCATAGACATGAAAGGTATGCCACCACAAATTCTACATTACAAGCCATTTATACTGATTTGGATATATTTTTAAGAATTCTTACTCACATTATAAAATTACAGTAACTTTAAATTGTATATGATTGGTAGTAAGGAATAGCCTCTGGCAAAAGTGTACGACTTAAGTAGTTGCAGATTGGAATCGAATAATGTACTATTTTAATGAATGCCAACATTAGCCTTTTACAGTCCACTGCTGGACATAGGCCTTTCCTTAGCAAGGAGAGTTTGAACTATTATACCACGCTGGCCAGACGGGTTGGAATAGGGATTTTTTAAAGTTTTCCTTCTCTTTGTAATGATATTGTCATGCATACTTTGTTCCCTTAGTCTTTTACGACACCCACGGAATGAATAGGGGTTAGTAACACTATGTATTATTAATCCGTCACCACATGGATAAAGTACTCTTATACTACTAAAGTACTATTATTAAAAATAAGGTATAGATCAAGTTATGTTAAACTAACTATTAAATAGCGCTGTACTGCATTGCTGTCAATATTATTAATAATTTATAAAACTAACGAATGCAACTTTAATCAGTAACTATATTTGCATCCTTTGGTAAGTACACACGCAATTATTTACTAAAACACATATATTATTACGGCTTTAAGAGCTCATTTTCTATGTCATGACACTCGTGACCCGTAGACATTATATT
Source organism: Hypercompe scribonia (assembly GCA_949316085.1). NCBI lineage: Eukaryota > Metazoa > Arthropoda > Insecta > Lepidoptera > Erebidae > Hypercompe > Hypercompe scribonia. The sequence goes on along the minus strand of OX438969.1, from coordinate 8,904,375 downwards.
GAAATGTATCACATCCTTGGAGAAAGTGGCTTTAAATTGACTAAAAACTAGATGGAATTAAAAGTATGAACGAATCTAGAATTCTAGATGGAATATACATGTATTTGTGTATATTATCTTTTACTATAATTACTCACCGTTTGTACTTGTTGTTCGAAATAAATATTAAACATGTTTGTAACAAATTCGTTGCGTAAAACGAGGTCATTTTCTTTCTCCTTATCTCCTAAATCTTAAGTTATAAAATAAGTGCTGTGCTACCTTTCGGTTGTTGTTTTTAATATTGTATTTTATGAAACCCTTACATATAAGGGAGATGAAATTAATAATTTAGTACAATCGAACGACGTGTCGAATCTAGAGTTTAGAGTCATACCACACATTTATCAGCTAGACCGAAGTAATACCACGACATCACAGAAACTCGGTGTTAAGCAACTCGTCTGTTTCATACAGTAAGGTTATCGGAGTTTCAACCTCTCTCTCACTATATTCTTGTAAATAACTGGTACGCAACGACATTGCAATTATGACTTTTGAATTACACATGTTAACGGACAGCGGTTGTCACTTACCATCAAATGATGTCACACATACCATTAAAATATAATTTACAGAATCTTGAATACTGCGTTTCACAAAAATCTAATTTTGTAAATAAAACATAATACATGCCATCAGTTTTAGATATAATGAAATATTTAAATAAAAATGTGTATGTATGGAGAGAGGGTCTCCTAAAACGCGAGGGTGTCATGCTTCACGAACTCCGAGGCCTAACGACTAAAAACTGTCGTTTTTGGATATTTTAGATAATTAGGTAAAAAAATTTTCCAGATACAATACACTGCACAAAATATAAAGTAAATTACAGAAGGACTAAATATTTGTAATAAAGAATGCAAGTTCTCGTTACATCATTACAATAATTATGAAACATAATCGATTATATAATGTTTCTGTCTTGGACAGTTTTTTCTCTTTCTTCCTTCTTTAAAATAAATAAGACCAGTTATCCATATTTATTTACTTCCCCGACAAATACAAGTACTCGACTTGTGACTTGAATCGTAGTCATATTTATAAATTTACACATTATGCATGTGTGATGCCTTACGGACTTATTGCCTGAGGCATCATCTACCACTCAACTATTGGGTCATGTCGAGAAAACGGGAAATAGGTGCATTTTCATTACAGTTACTTTCATACCAACAAAATGTATCAATGTGAATTCAATGTCAACATTACCAGGAAACATATATAAGTGTTGCGATTTGTTAGTGGTATTAAACAGTTGCTGGTGGTTTTCCTGCGACTGTAAGGCCATGTGGACTTTATGAGCGATTTTTTAAATATGTCAACTTGTAATGTTCAACGCAGTAGCATAAAATTTAAAGTTTATGTTATATTTCAACCGCTTTTAAAAAATGAAGAAAGTCTTAATTTGACTGTATTCTTGATTGTTGTCCGATTTAGAGAATCAATTTCTTGATCAAAAAAGCATTTGTACCAATGTAAATTTTACAGTCATCATTTTTAGCAGTTTTAATTGATTATTTTCTTTCGAAATTCTTTTTGCTGCATCTCAAAGATCTTTGTGGGTATTTGGATTTCGATATACTTAAAATAGATTACAGTACATACTGCACATTTTAATATATCTAATTACGAACAATATGATGTCAACACACAAAACTAGGAATTCTTTCTTTGCAATGCTCCATAAACAAAATTTTATGAATCATAAATTATTTCGAGGTTTCTCTTATCACACTTATCACGAGGTTATGCCTTCATCTAAAGTAACAGTATATTTTCACATTCTACCTTGAAGAATTTAAAATCTAGTTAAGTACTTTTTCTTATTAAACAATACAGAAATTTGTCAACACAGAGTGATAGTAAACACTGATGACATTGACGAAACCTTCTTAATACAGGGACCTAGTATTGTGCCTTGGGGTACTACGCTGTATAATCTACTACTTAGAGTCACGTTATTCCTGATGTTATGCTAAGAATGTCTAAAGAGTCGATATAAAACGTTTTACTGTGATCTATATAATATATCGGTTTGCTTCTTAGAATTAATATTCAGAAAGTTGACATTTCTGTAATACATGTGTATAAATGGTAGAAATTGTGGTTGTATGCTTCTCAAAAAGTCAGTCCGGTCGAAATAAAATTCAATAACAAAGCCAATTCATTTATTTTGCTTAAAACTACAATACTTTTGCAAACATACGCAAAATACTATTTACAGTTCACAAATAACATAATTGCAAATACAAAACTACTTATGAATAATTGATTACATATATTAATACATTACCGCCGGTGACCGACATTCATGATTCGATGAACTTCATATAACAATTTAATATCGCGTTCACTGCATTAAGTAGTACAAAGCCACATAAATAATAATAATTATCATATGTAATAGTATGCATATTACCACATTTATTTAATATACATTTTCGACAAATACGAAAAGCAATCTCTATACTAAAATAACATGAAATCTGTTTCGAGTTTTACTGCTATCTGACTTATTTCTTAATTTTTTTAATGACAGATTACAAAATAAATTTTTGTCAGTAAGCATTAAAAATCAGTATTCAACCTCCTTAAAGTGTATTCAAACTTGTTTATCTATATATGAAACTCTTAAGATAGTTTATGTAAGTACGCTGACAAAATCATGACGCCTACACCCGTTTTAATTTTTTTTGTCTATTGTTCTCATCAATTCTACTACAATTTGCCACATCGAAGCATGACAGGATACTGCTATTGTCCTGGAAAATAATACATCATGTCTCTAGTTCTAATTGAGGCTCAATTTGGTCTACGAACGAATTTAGTTATTCGAGCTTTTGTTCAATAACATTGGTTGAAGTAGAGGACAATTGCACATGATCACTAAAGGTAATGTTGTGGAGGAATATGGCACAGTAAAGGTTACGTAAATAAAGATGAAATACTCTTCATTGACAAAGATATTATTTAAGAAAGCTACCGGAATTTCTTGTATTTTTAAAATAAACACTCGTATTAATGTACAATAAAGCTTGTATGTAAAACTGGAAAAACTTTCTAGATACATGATTAGAAAAATAGTAAAATGACTTCTTGAAGAAACTTATAGTATTGTATTTAAATTTGAATAAGACGATACATAGGTTTATTATTAAAGTATGAACTCTTAAATTGGATACGAATAACTAATATTTAATTTCAGAGTCTTAGATATTAGGCCGGCTAGAAGTCTTACCACCGAGTTACAGAGTTTCGACAGAATTTCGCGTAACAAACTTCGCAGTATAGCATCAGATGTGCGCCAAGCGTGAAATGTTCCGAATATTTCAACAGTAAAATTGTTAGCTCAATGGCCGTTGACACCTATGTATGATACGTAATCTAAATTATGCAACAGTGATGCAAATATCTACTGCGATGGATTTCAATACGGAAAGATTCGAATCTGCCAAAATTTGTGTGTTTGGCGAAGTGTAACTAGTAGAAGTTACAAATTTACCTTCCTTCTTGTTTTACTTTCATTTTATGGTTGATTTAGATCCTTATTGGCAATATGTATATAATCTAATACATTAATTTGAAGCATCACTACAACACCGTAAGAATTATCGATGTTTACTACATTTTCTTATGCATATGATACATTGGAATACATCGTATCGGCACAAAAAAAATATCACATGAAGGTATCAAAAGTGTCAATGTTTCATTGGGCTTTTTTGTTAGGCACAAATAGACAAAAGACTGAAAATATTTCATCGTCATCATCAACAGCCTTTAACAGTCCACTGCTGGACATAGGCCTCTCCTTGGAAAGGAGGTTGTGGTCTACTATATCAACAATGGCCAGGCGGGTTGGTATAGTTTGTTTCAAGTTTTCCTTCTCTTTGCAGAGATGTTGTCCTGCATAATTTACCCCCTTCGTCGCCTCTTACGACACCGATGGGATGAATAGCGATGGTGACACTTCTTATTCTTAAACTGTCACAACATGGATAGGATTCGTGTGTATAGCATTCTAATGTTGCTGTTTGATACATAATACTGTACTATTTTATACATTATTATATTGGTAATTTATTAGGACTAACTAACTTAGAATGTCACGGAAATTTCCACCCTTAATGACTACGTCGACGATAATTTGTTTCAAATGTTAATGTTTCAAATTGATTAATTAATAGTACTTTACAAAATCAATGTAACATTCAAACCGTAAGGAATTTGTTATAAGCAAGACTAAGTGTTCCGTGTTCGTGTCCGGTGTTAGTAAACAAAAATAAAACTTTGTTTTATATGACAAATATTTAATTTTTATTTCTCAAACCAATTTCTTTGGGACTATAACAAAGCATCAGTATTTTGAAAAATATAGTTATAGACGAAACATAATTATATACATACCTAGTTATATAACTATTATTAAGATATATAAATATAAATTACCATATCTGTAGATTATAGTCGTATTATAATTGTATTTTTTTTTACTGCGTAAAATTCTTACGATAAATATGTAATTAGATTCTTAGGTAGTTATATAATTATACGTCGGCACTGATTACCTTACGTTAACATTTAATATAAACTAGAGAACGCGTAGCAGTCGATTATTTAATTGACCAGTGTAATTGGAACTGTTATTGTTTTTTCACGGTATCGGAGGTGAAAGAACAAGCAAGCCATCTGATCTCTGAGTTGTAACTGAGTTGTAACTTATAAGAGGTGTCGAAAAATGAACGACTAGTCAACATAGGACGTTATGCTAGTATTATCTAATATATAAAATTCTCGTGTCACAGTTTTCGTTGCCATACTCCTCCGAAACGGCTTGACCGATTTTGATGAAATTTTTTGTGCTTATCCGGTATCTATGAGAATCGGCCAACATCTATTTTTCATCCCCCTAAATGTTAGGGGTAGTACAACCCTAAATTTTTATTTTTATTTTTTAGACAAAATTTTTAATTTCAATTTTTTTATGATACAACATTCAAAAATACATACAATACTCAATTTTCACCCTTCTACAATCAACCCTTATTTTTTATAAGCCATTTTAGTAAAAATGGCAAAACAACGTTTGCCGGGTCAGCTAGTATTAAGTATTAAGTACAAGTTTTATATGCAATTATATATTTTTTTAGTTTTAGAGCATGACATTCAAAACATTACGTATTACAAATAGCATATGCTTCCGTTATATATTTTGTTTTGAAATTGAGTTGAGAGATATTTCTTCGCGTATAAAAATATAGGTAGCACAAACATAACAATTTATATTTCGTTTTAAGTACTGGACATATTTATTATACGCTTAAGTAATAAAAACACGAATGCATTGCGTAAGTACAAACGGTGGTTGTGACTTTATATTGAATAATAAAAAACAACCTTATTCGGTGAGGTTACGTTAATAGTCGATACTTATATCGAATTTAACAGTGACGGCATACAATTCCGTATTTCATGTGTTGAATTAAAATTACAATATACATTGTGATAGTTATTACTAATGTATTGTATGTTGTTTTAACAAAACTTACGTCAACTATTAACTTTTATATAGTATCACCACGTTTCCTGAATTATAATAAAATAATTTAGAACTGTGGCAGAAATAGGCCGGCCTGAACGATACACGGCTCTATAGCAAGAAGGTGCTTCTTTCAAGGGTAGCAAAACACATATGACTTTTTAGCTACAGGCGTCCATGGGTGGCTAGGCACATAGTGTAGGACGCACATAGGTTAGGTGCAGTGATAATTTGTGCAAGATGGCTGGCAGGAGTTGGATGTGAGAATAACGTGGAACGGAAGAGGCTTATGTCCAGCAGTGGAGTGCGATAGGCTGATGATGAGCAGCTGTAGTTCTTTCTTATTAAATGCGACGTCTGCTCGGTCGCCTCCCTATCCTATATAACAGACTAAAGTCATGGATATCGTTACCGATATCTGTCTTACACACACTCGTCTTACAGCTCCCTCATTGGGAATATATGTATCTTTTGCAAACACAAAAAACTACTAGATTCAGAACAACAACAGCTAGTGCTGCATGGAACTTTTGAATAGCTATGTGAAGTGTATCACACAAAGTGTTGTCCCATGTCTAACCCACAACACTCAGCGCAGTAGAAAGCGGTTGTGCTGACCGCTTTAACCACTACACCACCCATACAGTCAAAGTCAACCTGTACAGATATTAAAGTTTCACACCATCAATATAATAGAAATAACTTGTTACTAGCCACACAAGTGAAAAGTAAGTGTACTTATTACACTGAGACACCATTGTTAGAATTTTTCGCACACTCGATACCACGGCAGGAACACTGTGTATATTGTGAGACAGGAAAAATATACCATGGGTTGGTTAAAAACAGTTATTATTGTATTACAGTGGAATGCTGTTTCCTTGTATTATTATTGTTCCTAGAACCATATTGTGTACTGCTGAACCCCTATGAATAGCTTAAATCTCAAGACAATCGGTAGGCTGAGTAGGCGTTGATTCTGGAGGGCACCTGAAATAATATGGTTCGGGTCCCCTTCAGAGTAGGACGCCTGAGGCCTGAGTTTTTATTGGAAAAACCGCATACTCTTGTCTCTTGCATCCCTGAAGAGCCGGAGATCCGAAGGAATTTTCCACCCTAACAAAAAAAGAAAAAGTCGTAAGTTGAATGAAGGAAAACGTATCGTTGATTAGTTTTATGTATTAAGGAAGTTTAATTCTTTTGTATTTATATATATTTGTTTGATAATTGTCTGCGGCTTTGTTTGTTATATATTTTAAATGTACTTTTTTATATAAATTCGAAGGTTTGAAATCAAAACTTCCTAGAGTTTACAATAAATAAACCTTATAAAGTGAAATAAAGGTTCTTGAAGGTACCGATTTCAGTGTGCCTTTTACAAACAAGTTGTTTTCGATTATTTTGTTATCTCATAAGGATAAAGAAAGGTAAAAACTACTGAAATTAACGAAGATTTTGCCTCAATATATAAAAAAGTCAAATCAATAACTCAGCGGTGGTTTCTGATTATTAAAACGCTCTCAGAGCTTCGTAACGTCATTGTTACAGTAACTAACATCAATCATTGAATAAATAAGGTTGCTTACCATCACTTCAGCCAACAACACATGCTTAAGTATAGGGAATAAACATAAAACAAAAAAATAATAAACAGTAATTGATTGCCATTTTTCCCTCTTAAATTAAAGTTACTAATTTAAAGTGTAATTCGAAGAGTAAGGATGGCAAGTCTTGTGTGTTTCATGCCCATGACCGACAGTCGCGCCACTTACCGTGACCTGTCTGTCCATTTACCCTTCACGCTATTATAGATGACACAAATACATATATTTTTATTTTTCCTGTGTTTATTTGTTTTGTTTTAATATTAACAGTTAAGAAATAGATCACTTGTCACAAAATCAAGTAATAATTGCAATTAAACAACAATATTGACGTAATTAACGAGCAATAAAAGTGGACAACTTGTTATAGTCTGCAATAGTGAGTTTCGCAATGAATTATTATAGTAATGAAATAATTATATGTCTTTTGTTCTACTTTACAAATGCAAAGTAATCAATACTTATATTAAAACAAAAATAACTGCTATAAACAAAATTTGAAATTTGTTACCACAAGCTGTGCGTCTAAACGAGCCACAAAGCATTTACGATTAATGACTCTAAGTTCAAATGTTAGTGCTAATATCAAAACATGGTACATTCTGACGTGTACCACAACCTTCGTCATTCATCATTAAGTTTTGATACTTGACATGTTTACAATTACATACTTTAAGATACTAGTGGGTAGAGTTTTTATGTACAATTCAGAAAGGGTAAAGCTCTATAAATATATGCTTGTGACTTTTGTATATTTACTATTAAGTTAACAGTAGGTATGTTATTTTATAATACTACCGAAATTATAAAATAAAAAGATATTTAGTGTCGCTTTTAATTTGAATTTAACAAGGTATCTCGATCAGGGTAGTACTATCCTCCCACAGAAGATCAACCTAAAGTGATAGCGTCCATGCTGTCGCCTTTCATTGCTTAGTGCGAGACCGTGCAGTTACCGTGGCAAGTGTGGGGAGCCTTATACTGTTACGATGACTGTCATGCCTTTCACGTGCTCAAGCGGGACGTGGAACAGCATTTCACTAGGTCTCGCAATAGTGTAGGTCACCATACCGTACTGTGCTTTTGCAATAAGTATGGTGACCACAACCCTCGAATTCTGTTTATACTATCTATCAGACAGAGTAGAGTTACTTCAGTAGACTCTTAAAAAAAAAACTTTAGAGCAGTGTCATCACAACATAAAAGAAAATTAAATCATTGAGGGGTTAAGCGAATTTTTCATTACATTACACCAGTGAAGTGGGACTACCCTACCCAAATCCTCCACGATTTTTGGATGTAGAGGCACAAAGCGTGGCAATGGATTTTGTATCTTTTGAGTAGCATGTATCCATGGGTGGTGGTAGTTGCCCTTATACTATAAAAAAAAGATGTCAATGTCAATATTTCTTGTGTCTTATCTTGAAGGTTGCACAGTCGGCGTTAAATAAGACACAGTTCCAATCGTGATGACTGAAACATATTGGAAACAAAATATTCATGGAAATATTATCATATTCCTTAAAAAGATTTTGTGTCATCTTTCTGTGGCGTCAATTCTCGACCCAAATACATTACAGACTCCAAATACGAATCTGTTAGGGTTATACCTTTGATGGCTTTATCACGCTGTGGTAATCATCTATATTCGATGCTAAGAATTCAATTTATAGTGATTTTGTGGGGCAATTTTTACCGGTAATATATTTCATATATTAAATATTTTCTAAATGAAAAATTTAGGATACTGTTTTCTAATATGAGTCTAGTCTTAAATTTTAGTGTTCTGTGGGCATAAAAAAAATCAATACAGATCTGTAATCTTTGATAATGTGTGTATATAAGTTTATTATAGTAACATTTAATAATGCATTATTTCACGTGAATATTACTGCAATTGTTGGTCGTTAGAGATTTCTAGCACAGTCTGTGAGATATGGTGTGGACAGACGGATGGACATGACATAACTATAACTATAATATACAATATATATACTAATAATAACTATAATATTTTTTTGTCAACGCCGTCATTAAACTAATTAATGTACATAAAATGCTCGAATGATTTTTAAACAGACACAAACTACGTCATTATCCTCTTGCACATAATTTATTGACACGTTTTTGTCAATGAACTTATTATTTTGCAATCTCAGGCTGTTAAAGTGTATATTGGATTTTTTCAGAGCCTTTCGTAATAAATTCGAAGTTAAGTTGTTAAAACAAATATTTAGTTTGTATGGATCTGCAAATATTTGTTTCGAAGTTTGGGTGTTTTCTATGTATAATATGTATGTATTTACAAAAAAAAAGTATATAAGTATTCTATCAGTCGGTCTAGTTATCATAGCACAAGCTCTGCTTAGTTTGAAACTAGATGACGTTGTGTGTCAAATGACCGAAATATTTATTTATAAATTTACTTCTAATATATTATATCTATATTTCAATACTTCAGGCAATACTTCCTTAGTAACCATACTGTCTCTAGTGCAAAAAAAATGAATAACATATAATAATTGTGTGAAAAGGTAAAAGAAAACGCTGTCCGCCTGCTCTTCTTTCCAAATGATTTACTTATTATTCAAGAAACACAAAATATATTTCGTCGTAAAGACGAGTAGGTACAACTCTAGAGACCAATTGTTACGTATAACTTGTTTGAGAGCGTGTTGTTAACAAACAAACGTAATGCCGTGTTTGTACACGTGAAGCGACGATTTAACGATTACGTACGAAAACTGAACACGTTTAGGAGAATAACATTACAATAACTATTTTTTTTAGCGACTCGAAGTTTAGTACAGTCATCCACAAATATTTCAGTAAGAAAATATTTAGGCATTTGCACTGTTCACAAAAGTATTCGGTGCAACATACAATACGTCTGTCAGACGATAAAGTTGCTGTTAAAATTATTATTTACTCCAATTCCTTTTGAAAATATGCTACGCTTAATTTATATTTTTTTTCTATATGAAGAACCTGTCAAAGGGGCTCTACTCTGCCTGATGGAAGACATAGAATTCAAAAGTTGTGATCACCATACTCATTGCAAATGCAGACAATGCAGTGTGGTGACCCACATTATGGCGGCCTTGTGAGATGCTTTTTCACGCCACGCTTGGGGACGTAAAAGGCATGACAGTCATCGTGACAGTGTAAGCCTCACATAGTTATCACGATAACTGTCACCCCTGCATCAATGGGCCTCCGGCCTCGCACTCACCAACGAAACACGACAGCACGGATGCTATATATATATAAGAATTAAAATTTAAACGAAAGCCTAGTGCGTAATTTTATTTTTTTATTTTATGAAAGAGTGAAGTTTCCTCGTAAACCAACCCTAACTTAAAAGGAGGTGCTGAACTAAACAGTTTTGTGTAAACTTATTTGTAATTGTATACAAAAAAAATAAATATAAAAAATATAAAAATAATGATATATATTGTGCAATGGCAGGAAGTTAGCGGCTGATATTAATCTAGAATCTAATATTCTGTGTGACCTACATTACTAATATAGTATTATAAAAAAAGTTTTCCCCACATTTCAGGTGAAGCAGGCAAATTCTGTGAATTAATGTGCGGCTTATGGTCGTGTTAATAGTCTAATAAACTTTGTTATGAAGTAAAATGGAATGCAACGGCCAAACAAATTTTAATAACTGCACAGTTGGCCTAGTGGTTTAAACGGTCGCCACGCCGTTTTCTACTTCGCTGAGTGTTGTGGCTTCAAACCCCACACGGGACAACACTTTGTGTGAATCCATAAATTGTTGTTCTGAGTCTGGGTGTTCTTGGTTCGTTGTACGTTTGTAAAATCCCCCGCGACACAGGTTTTTTTCTTAGAGTGGGCGTTGTTTTTTTCAAAAAAGAAAAACTAACGTATCTATTGTTTGGAATAGTAAATCCATTAATTAAGGGATCATAATTATGTTTGTTTTTTATTTAAAAGCCGAAGTAGGTTTTAGCGTAGTTATATAAAAGTAAAATTATATATATATTGGTGTTTCATGCAACACGCAAATTTTTTGTCACTAAGGATTTTTAAACCACGGTACACCTTTGTTTTTATCTCATGACAAAGTATCTTTCTCTGATTTTCAATTGTGCTTTGAATTTAAATTTAAAGTCGCAAACTTTTAGGTGATTGGATTTATTCTTTCGAAACCTTTTCTTTTCAATTCCTGTATTCCTTCATCTAGACTTCTAAAATTAACTTAATTGTTAAAAATATACTTATTAGACTAGGAAGATCCTCTACTGATCAGCTTCTGAACCAACAAAACGAAAAATCCAAGAAACACAACATATTGCGCATGCAGTTGAGTTATTCTAATCACTCCAGTCAAGAGAATTACAGTTACCAGATTTAAAAACACTGAACATTTAGTTAGCAGCCTTCTTTGTATTACTCTGAAATATATTATTGAAATTTAAACCTTATATAATAAGGTAACAAGAAAGCAATTCTCTTCAGTGCACATTTGAGTATTCAATTTTGAGAAGTAATTTTTTCAATGTTATTTAAGTTACCTTAATCAAAGCTTAATCCTGAATACTTGGGAACTGAAACGCAGTAAGGATTAAGGATGATGAATCATGACAGATGTCAAAAGTTGTAATTGGCACGAGACTTTTCAAGTTCAAGGAACAAATAATTGAGAAGAAATTGTACATTTTCTGTGTTGTCCAATAGACTTATTTAAGACCTTTCTAGAAAGAATAAAATTACTTTTTATTTCACAAATACTAGGACAAACTCTAGCTATTTATACTTGTACCTTACTTTTTACAATTAAAAAGGCTATAAGATCTAATTTATTTATTTTAACTATACGTAATTCATCAGATTTTTTTATCACATGTCGGGTAAACGAGCAGAGTATTGTTACCGTATGGCATTATAAGTGGACTTATTGCTCCATAATCAAAAACACGTTATCACTCGTTAAAATACAATTAAATAATTACTTAACACCATTTTACTGTAGGACGGTAGTAGTGCAATGAGGAGAAAAACTGATCACAAACTTTAACGTACCCGTCTGGTCACCATAGAATAGTAGGCCATATCCTCCTGTTTCAGGAAAGGCCTATTCTAGCAGTGAACTATCAAAGGTTGATATAAATTAATAATATCAATCCGGTTGAACCGGCACATACATACTGAATCATGACACTGATTCCAGGTAGAATTAGTGAGAGAGATTACGATTAATACGATTCTATGAGAACTCGACACCCATGCTCACATAGAAACTAAGATCGTATCTGTAACTCGTAGGAACGTTAGTTAACAGATGAACAGATAAACACAACAAAGTGAGTCATCACTTTCTTCATATGTCTTTTATCAGTCTTGTTCTGTAGTTTTATTTCCTTAACATTAAGCAGTATAATCTAGAGTTTATGAGTCTTTAATAACGGCAACATTGCGACTTACTGACCTGATTTTTCTGTACATTAATAAACATACGGTTTACGCAAGGCCAACATCAAATGCTATATTAATATTTGCACTTGATAAGGTTTCCGAGAATAGCTAATTGTTGGCTATGAGATTATAATATGATTCTAATGTACGTGTTTGTACTTACACTGTCGGCTACCGTTGTGTAAGCAGATGAAGTCCAGCTTAGAACCGTTGAAGATATTTTAACCATTTAGACATTAAATAAATTTAACTAAAATTGGCCTCTAAACTGATCACTACTGCCGTCTCGGCACGGACAACATACACAATCTCAGAGAAACTTTGGTACTAGTTTTGTACCTATGGCACTGAAATTTCTATTCTATTAGAAATTCAAATGGATTCATTAAAATAAATTAGGACAATAAAATAACAACTTACACAAATCTGACTGTCACTCTTTACTTTTTCTGTGTCGTGAGAATCTTTTATTACTGGACCCGACTTCATTAGAAATCAAAATTATCGACCTTCAAATTTCAACTGCCATCATACTTAACCATTATTGGTTGTAAAATTAGTTCTACAAATATTTGCAGTTCTTGAACGAAACGTCATTACTGTCGGGTAACGCCAGGTTCAAGCAGCGACTTTACATAGAAATCCGTTTCTAAATCTGCATCCCTGCCATTGATGTTTCATTACGAATTGGATATGGTGATAATAAATACACTAAAGCGAACAAGATATGAGGATGTGCACACGCGAACATTTTACATAACAGTTAGGTATTGAATGATCATACTTCTTATGACCAGGTTTAGTTGTGTAACAATAACAACAGTTTTTTTTTAAAAAAGACGACACCCGTATTAGGAATAAATCCTGTGTCGCTGGGGACTTTACAAACATACAAGAAACGGACACAAAGAACACCCAGACACTGAGCAACAATTTGTGGGTCACACAAAGTGTTGTCCCATGTAGGATTTGAACCCACAAGACTCAGCGAAGTGGAGTGCGGCATGGCGACCGCTTAAACCACTAGGCCAATCGTGCAGTCAAAATTTGACATTGCATTCATTACTCCCATTTATCCCCTGGGTGTTGTAAGAGCCAACTCAAAAGCAAACAACGGAGAACAGTGCTGTTCTCTTCATGATTCTCTAGCTCAGCTGACTAATAACCAGTTACCGTTTTAATGGTTAGTTATAGATTACTATTTTAGATTTGGTACATCTATTATTGTCCACCATCATTATGACATCCAAAAATACGGTGCATTTAGTTAATTTTTTAACACTAGATTTTTTAAGAGCCTTCAAAATTGCCTCTACTCTGGCTAATGGAAAACATGAATAAAATCCAAGAGATGTGAATGCAGACAATGTAGCATGGTGACCCATATTATGACGACCTAGTGAGATGTTTTTTCATACCCTGCTTGAGGACGTAAAAAGCATGACAGTGTGAGGCTCAAACGGTTACCATGATAGCTGTTACCCCTGTATTAATGGGCCTCCAGTCACGCACTCACCAATGAAACACGACAGCACAAATGCTGTCGCTTTAGGTTGGTCTTCTATGAGAGGGTAGTACTGCCCTGGTCGAGCCGATCCGTTTGTGTTGAAATCAGCATGGCAATACTAACTTGAGAATTAGGCAGAAGTTATATTTCGGGTAAAGATGGGATTGCTTAATCCTGTTATGAATCTTATTCGCTTACATAATGGCACAGACCCTAACTAATTAATGTAAACATTTTTTCAAACATAAGAGGTCAACAGAGATTGTCACTGCTGATTATCCCTTCTAGATGTATTAATATACTACTGAACGCCTTAGTAACGCTTTCAATATATTCTCGCGGATTGAGGTCCCGGCCAAATTTCATACCCAGGATACTGAGATAGTCCTGCAGTGGCAGTTGAGTGTTCTGAAAAGTGGAGAGGGGAAGGAATGGGGACTTTTTCAAAGAGCGCGCACGCCTGTGTTTTCTTGGCATTGAACTCGACCAGATTCTCATGACCCCATTAAGGAATGCGGCCCAGGACACGTTCGAAAAATCATGTCTTTCTAAGAGGCTCATGTCCAGCAGTGGGTTGTAAAGGCTCTTGATGAACAAAATGGAAAAGTAATCTGATGAACTGAGTCGATACGACAAAAGACCCACACAGACAGAGCTGTTTTATCAAATCATTTTAAATGTACTTTAAGATCGTTGAAACATTATTCTATACAGATCCACTAAATGTAGCTTACACACATATAATTACACACATAAATACTCATTTAATGTGTACGCTTTTATGAGCGTCATATAACCATTTTACAGTACAATCTAGAATGTAATGGGGAGTGTTGAACTGGGGGGTCACATTGATAATCCTCCCTCACATGAGTTCAATGCTCGAGTCAGTGTACAGTGCGTGATACTGTAATGATAGGTATTGTATCAATCACAAGTTATATTGTAGAAGATATAGTCATATTCTTCACTGTTTAATGAATGATTAAAAATGATTCTTTTTCTCAAACTAGACAGAGCCTGTAGTATGGTAACGCATTTATTCTTATACATTTCGAAATACATATAGAATTACAGATGAATCAGATACAGAACAAATGGTGGTGCTCATTACACAATTACTTACCCAGGGTGGGTACTGCACTCACATCCTCTGGCTCCACACTCAGAATCGTTAACCACTAGTCAACGGGCCTGATTTACTAAATGATTAGCTATTTGAATCTGATCCTTGTTGTGGGTGTTTAATAAAATTGAACCTTATAGTAGTTACATATTATGTGTGACTAGTATTATCCGTGTGGTGACGGATTAAGAATACATAGTGTTACCACCCCTATTCATCCCGTGGGTGTCGTAAAAGACGACTACGGGACCAAGTATACAAGACAACATCATTACAAAGAGAAGAAAAACTTGAAACAAACCTTATTCCAACCCGTCTGGCCAGCGTGGAATTATAGGCCAAAACCTCCTTGCTAAGGAGAGGCCTATGTCCAGCAGTGGACTCTTAAAGCCTGTTGATTATATTATGTGTAAGTTTGGAAACAACTTATATTTTTATACCATCTGATGGTTAGAACTGCACACATTGCCCGGTTATCTGTTCCTTTGGGTAGACATTTCGATCTCTTTTCACAAAAACACTCCCCCGCAAGGTACAAAAGCGAGAACAAAGATGTTACATATCAATAAATAACTTCCAATGTACAACAAAATAATACTACAAGTTTATTTTATGTACGTTTCTTTGTGAGGAGTTAAAAAATGCTGAATCTTATGTTTAAATATCTGGTGTCACGTTGTTTGAGGTCGCGTTACTCCGAAACGGCGTTGTCGATTTTCATGTTTCTTTTAATGATAATAGATCGGTATATAAGATATTTTTATTCTCTCACTCTTATCGGTCAGCTAGTATATACAAAAAACTGCCAATTATTGTAGTCATATCGTACTAATCATAAACTTAGGTGTACTTAAAAATGGTGTTACTTAACTCTTTTGAACATTTTTTGAATTATTTTTTTAATTTCGAAATAAAAAATTTCATGACTGGCTTTCGAGGACGGTAATGTTCCCTTACCATCAAATAATCGGCTTATTTGTTCTTTTTAACTTATAAAATGGTACACGCATGAAAAACAATCCGTTTTACCTTAATCTGTCATAGTTCTATCATATTCTATCATTATTTTTCTTCATTATTTTATTAGCCAACGCAATAGGAATTTTTGAAATAAATTTGTAGACTCTGAACTCCGTAATTACACAAAAAAAAACTAATGAAATGAAAGTCAAATACTTACTAGCAAACACTTATTTTACTTTTGAAAGGTTCATAATGTAAAAGGTAATGGTGAGATAAGAATAACAGCAAAAACTCAAGGTCTAGTAAAATGCTGCAATAGATTATAATCGTATATTGTAACATATGGTAACGTATTATCTTAACACATTAATTAATTACTACAATATTGACAAAAAATGTAATTACAATGTAGTATCTAAAATGTAAATCGGTTGACATTTTTAAAGTTATCTTGCATGTTTTTTTTAGTGTTTTAGTCAAAGATTTGTATAATATGTACCAACGTCGAAACCGTTTAGACGAAGTATTTTTTAAAAAAATAAATTCCAACTAATTAGGTTTCTTGTACATAAACAATTCTTATAATGGCAAGACACAAAGTTTTAAAAATTGTATGTATTGAAGCACATCTCAGTCAAAACCCTAATGTGTCCGAATGGCGGCAAGCTAGAATCTAAATATATAAACTTGAGGAAATTATCATCAGTTATAGTCTCATTTTTATTTTTAACCAAATATAATAACTTTTATGTATATCTCTCGTTGTTTGTTATATTCACACAGCGGAGGGTACACCGTTTTTGGTATTAAACTCACGTTTTAGCAAACATTCAAATATATGGTATCTAATGTAGATGAAAAAACATGCCTTTAATACAACCATTGTTCTACAGCCAAATGTGGGATCTTAATAACTATGTAAGTTATGTAATTTTATGTACTCGCAACAATTTTAATTATATGGATGCAAATGTATGTAAAAAGTTTAATTTGTTATTTAGACGACTTTATGTATAATTTACAAAGAAACAGTAATTAGCATTAACAGATATAGTGATGTACTGAATTCTCTAACGTATAGTAACATTGTTTGTAACATACATATATATATAAATATATATATGATAACACTGCACTGACACGGTTCGATTTCGACGACACACTTTCCGATACATAATCGAAAAATGTTTGTCTTTTTTTTTTCTATTTGAAGAGCCTGCCAAAGTGACTCTACTCTGCCTGATGGAAAGCATGAATAGAATCCAAAGAGTTGTGGTGATCCATACTATGGCGGCCTAGTGAGATGCTTTTTCACGCCACGCTTGGGGACGTAAAAGGCATGACATGACAGTCATCGTGGCAGTGTAAGTCTCACATAGTTATCACGATTACTGTCACCCCTGCATCAATGGGCCTCCGGTCTCGCACTCACCAATGAAACATGACAGCACGGATGCTGGCGCTTTAGATTGGTCTTCTGTGGAAGGGTAGTATTGTCCCGGTCGAGCCGGCCCGTTCGTGCTGAAATCAGCGTGGCTCTACTACCTTAACAAAGTTCTTATATATTATCTACCTTGTTGCTAGGTACATAGAAGGAAGGCTGTCCTTTATTCAGGAAAAAACATTGTTTCCTAAGAATAGAAACGTTACTTTTACACAAGTTAAGCCACTTTTAAAAACAAGATATAAATAAAAGCAGTTTTTTTTATTTCAAATTTGACATACTGACGTGGATTTCTTGAAGATTTTTCCGTTTTTAGACAGGACAACGTCAAAAAGAAAATTTGGGTAATAGAAGGGATACATCAAAGAAGTAAGATAAGGGATACAATCAGCCTTAGATTAGAAAAGGGACTGAGACTTTCGAAACTTGAAACTGTATTGTCTTATGTCAAAGAATGACAGGGATCTCTACTGGTCATTTGTATGTACATATTTTAATCCTTAAAATACAAGCAAATCTGTTAATCCGATATTGCGTCGCAGGTCTCAAGTGTCATCACACTTATTATCAGTCAAGATTAATGACAAGATGACGCAACTCAACCATAATCTGTGTGCAAATATTTTGGCCCCTCAAACACTGATTATGCATAGAACGTAAATTAAATATTTTTAATTTCACACTTCGCAGTCTTTTTTAGTTTTATTGGAAAAAAGTTTGATGATGTAATTCGTTTGAACAAAACAATTAACACATTATTTGTGTTAATTATTTTATTCATATGAATTGATTCAAATTCATGGAAATTTAGCGAATAGCACGTGGTAAGTACACGTGAATTGACATTAACAAATTTTAATATTTATTATTCATATTTATAGGTATTGTTATTATTACTTACACATGTCAACAGGTACGGTAATTAAACTTACCGCGGATTCGCAAAATAATTTCATTGTTTCATACTTAAATGGTTTTGCGATTAATTTTAAGAAACTATTTTTAATTTTTAGTGTAGGTTAGACGAATTTACATTGGACTAGGAAATAATGTAAAAATATTAGTTTTTTAAAAACCAACCAAACTTTGAAATTAATTTGAAGTTAATTAGTCTTAAAAGTAATTATTCTCATCCATTACATATTTTCGCAACATTAAAAAATAACATTACACATATTACACACAGCAGAATGATTTCAAACTAGGCAGTACCGAAAAAATAGTAACCAGTCTACAGGTACATAGTTCTATATTTCCAAAAAATGTACAAATTTATGGCTTCTTTAAAATAAAAATCTGTAGGAGTAACTTTGCATGTAACCATTTTATGTACTTTGAATTGTGGAGTGCTTGGAATACGAATAAGAATGCTTTATGACTTTATGTATAGCGCAATGATTGAGGTCACGGTTGCTGTTAAGTTATTCCTAGATTTGTGAGTACGATTCTGATATGAAATAAAAAGTGTGTAAAATAAATCAAATTTTCTAAGTTAAATACATAAGTTCAATTGGGGTACTGTAACACTTCCACTTTTAATTATACTTACTTAATCGTTGTACATTTCTAAATTCATTGCATGTAACATTCTAGTGAAACAATTACACCTTTTTGTCACGACCAAGACATCTTAAATACGTGTAAACGCCGTCAACACATAAAAAGGAAATAAAAAAGCAGCTAAAAATGAAAATTATTTGATTCTATTTATTTGTTGATTCGATACTTTGTAATCGTAACCCTTTTTTTACAAGCTTCAAATGTCTGAGATCTACCTTGATAACAGTTTAGTAAATGTTTGTAATGAATTTCAACAACACTCGATCTGAGTTATTAAATATTACATAGACATAGAGAGTTGAACTAATATGACCTTATCTTATCATTGTTTTATATTTTAGTTCCCCTAATAACAAGGAGCAAGCCTTTCGCAGCTACTTTAGAGATGATATAGATAAAATTAAGAGTTCATTAGTCGGAACGATAGTATAACGGAGAAGACAATGAAATATGAGAGCATAACTTATGCGTATATACGAGTATATACGTATAAATTGATATATACTCGTAGAATCGCAAGCAATACTTCGAGTAGGTCAAAGTTGCAAATCGGTGCTGTCACGTTTTCTTAATTTGACATGTCATCGATGTGCATATTAAAATACTTCCTCACAACAAGGAAGAACAAGTATATAAGGAAATAATATGAATACAATATAAAACGATTAAACATAAATGATGCCCTTTCCGTGTTAAAAGAACTTGGGTAATTTCTTTAATTCATGGTGAACGAGTGGTGAGTGAAAGTAGATTCTCTTGGCACAGGACTGGCTGCATTCCGACGCTAAAGAAGCCTCCAGTGAAAGGCTTCTTGAAGTAAATCACGTTTCTGAATAATGAGGCCTTTTGTTGATTCTGGTATGTCAAGTTAACAACAACACATGGATTAAGAATGTTTATGTAATGAGGACACAAGATGAAAAATTATTGCTTTGTGGTTAAACGAATGATTTAGCTATTTAATTAAGATTTTTTGTCAAAATATTGAGTTATATATTCAACGCGCATTTTTGAGGTATACGGATGCGCATCTATACCTATATATTCTGGCAGGACGTGGGACGGTGAGATAGTCGTCGAGTCCGAACCTACTCGGTCAATTTCGAATAACATACGTGATTGCAAACATAAACCTTTTGTAAGTACATCCATATTATATAGATAAATACCTAACTAATGTAAATAAACATATATTCTTGAACTTGAACTGGGAGTATCGAACACACGACCTCTGTCTTTGCTGCTCTTCTAATCCTACCTACCTAATTATTTTTTTTGGACCTATTTCGTAACTTTTTATTACAAATAACATCATTCGTAGCTTGATTGCTGGATCTGCAGAAATTAAAACAGAGAACCAATTAGGCATTAAATGTTTTTTACTATCGAAACCAAATTTGTGTAAAAACATTATATAATGACAACCAAATTGTAGTTTACAACGTAATAGTAGTAATTATTGGACTCTTAAAACTCAATTATGGTTTTTTTTTCATCTAGAAACCCATGATTTCGTATAGTTTAATAGGAATCCAATATTATTCTTAAAAATAAACTCGGATGGTTGTTGTGATTTCTCCTCAAAAAATTATAAGTGTATGTAATCAATCGCATATTAAGGCAATCAAATAATACTTATTTTTAGAGTTAGCAGAAGAAAAAATGCTACTGAATATTCGTTGTTCGGTGTTGCCTATTTTAGGTTCTTGTCACTCTAAATGAAAATAATTAACGTTAAATAACGATATATTAAGCTATTTTTCCTTAAATATAAATGAATTCTTTCATTTACTGAGAAAAATTAGTGATAATTGTTCATATATATCCTCAATACCATTAAAAACTGTTTGTTTAGAGTGGGTTAAAATAGAACAGTAATTTGTTTTCCGAGTTTGATAACATGTTGCACAGAATACAAAACGACCTACAGGAACATGTGACAGTCATCTGTCAACCACAACGAGTGAGTCGCCACGCCCTACACGCCCGGTAGACTCGTAGGTTTGACATACCCACGAACAAAATGTCTTCATGACGCAGTGGCGGGTCACTGTGTCATGTCATACGCCTGATACATACGTTCAAAGGTTGAAGCTCCAATATGTCATAGGCCTTTTGGTGTCTCGTTTCGATTTGTATGAGACGACGCATTATTTACCCCTGTACTATCACTAGCTGGGAAATGACATATTGTGATGACCAGTGTTTTGTATTACGTCGCCGATAGTTTGGTTAGTTTTAAGTACTATGAATGTGATTTTTGACTTTATTTTGGTGTTTAAGTAGTAAGTTATTTTTATGCGTGTTTGTGTTTTGTTCTTCTGGACGAGAATAGGACGTGAGAGAGTATAAGATATGATAAGTTTGGGTTTAGATCGAGGTTTTGTGTAATGTGGCAAAAACGTATATATATATTAATACGTGAAACAAAAACTTTGGACCCCTTTATACGAAAATTGCGCTGACGGAGGAGTATGAAATTTAGCACACTTATAGTTTATATGTAGGAGAAGTGCAGAACGCTAATATTTTTCAATAATAATGCTTATAAATAAAACATTACACACCCTACCATGCATTTCACACACAAACAAATATTTGTTACAGGTATACATACTCTGTGATCAAATTGTTTCTTTTGTTTATCATTTTGTCTATACACATACTAAAGACATTGAGTACTGTCATAGACGTAGATTACTGTTTTATTTGTTTACTGTGGTGTTAGTGAATGTCGAACAGAAAAGTTTTATTTACCCCATTTAATATATATAAAAAATACCACGTGAAATACCGCTCGCTTATACAAATTTTTATAATGTAAGTTGTGTTTTATTATGGTCGAATTTCAACCAATAGGGGACCACTAGTATGAACGTGTGAAAATAATAATTTTTTTTACAATAAATAAGTCACATAAGTGACCCTAAAAATGTATTAGACTGGAATAATTGATGATTATTTACCAGACAACGTTTATTTTAATATAGTAAATTTTACGTACCTCAATAGCAGACAAGAACATGGGAGCTTCGATGCCGTCACGCTTGACGGACTCTTAGCAATGCCTTTGTGCGCCGGCAACTAATCACTGTCTCTCACGTTACTGCCCTCTCTTCCTCGCTAATGGTTTATTAATGCAGGCTTCATCTATCCAGTGCCACGGTAGTGGATAAAATGTTTCATCCAACAAGGTCATTAACACCTTCCGAAATACTTTATGATACATTCTTGTACTCTTGACGTTAAATAAATTACAATCTGGGTAATTAATAGTTTGAAAGATTTGTCTGGAAGACTTCGAAACCCAGTGGGGGTTTCGAAGTCTACCAGACAAGTCTATTTGTATACGCAAGTGTCATGTTTAAGAAATCGCTTGAGAACTTATTTGCGTGACACAGGATTATCAGTAACTACTTATGTACGTTTTGTAATTATTAAAAAAAAAAATTAAGCATTTTAAGCGTGGTAAAACATTTTTTCATTAATTAACTATCTATAGCAGTTATAACGAAGAGTTTGTCAAAATTGTTTGTGTAGGATGGTGAATGGACCGATGTCTGTTGCAGATGTATTTACGATGGCATTGAACTGTTTCCGTCCATTTCTATGTACCGACGTTGAGAAATCTTTCGATACTGGTTGAAGATCACCGGAAGGAGCCATTTTTTAATATTTCATTATGACAGATCAAAATAGATGTTAGACTCCTATAGTTTTGTGAAGCCATTTCTTGCAACTTTATAGGGTTGTTTTGTTAAAAATATAGCTTTTTACACTAGACTGTGACCTAAACATTAAGTATTGCAAAAATAAAATGATTTAATGCGCTATATTTTGTGTATTTACAAATTGTTCAGTTTTATTGGCAGTATAAGTCCTGACTCTAAGTCAATAAAGGTAATATATATTTATTTCATCTATATCTTACAATATAATACAATAATTTGTTAAGATTTTTCTGTTTCAAATTTATCGATAAATATTTCTTTTGGCTGATTGCCAATCAAGTGATTTATTATCATTGAAAACTTTTTATCTTAGAAGTTTGAAGTCATAAATATGGCTATCTTGGGTGTAGCAAAGAGAAATTGACGTCAAGCATATTCAAAGATTATGTAAAGATTGCAATAGTTGGCAAAGCGCCATTACAGATTTTTTGAAATGCTCTTCACCTTAGTTCTAAGTTTGGCTTGGAAACTAGCAAAAAAGTTGTTATTCTTGAGTAGGCTTACTCCAAATCGAGTATTTTAGTTATGATTGGTGAAGAAGTCGTGATTCGATCTTAGAATTGGCTTTATAATGAAATACGATCGTTTCATGATGACGATGATGATCATTTAATTCCAACTTTTTTCTGCACACTGACTTTAATTAATTCTATAATCTTAGACACTTTTTATTGCCGTGTATTAATTGGTTTTTTTATATAAAGTAAAATCGTGTTAGCGCCTGTCATTGACTTAATCACACTTCTTATTTAAATAAATTGTTGTTCTTTTGGAATTATAATTGTTTTTAAAAAACTATAAAATAAATTACATAAAAGTCATTTTTAACTGCCAGCATGATAAAGTCTTTTCCTTTTTTTTTTAAATTATTGATTTTTTTTTCATTTGTTTCAACCATATACTTTGTAACTCACGTGCTAAGTGACCAGCTCGCTCATGTGCTTACATGTGGCTAATGTATCCTATCCTGGTGAGGTGTTAACTACCACGTTTGAGACAGGTTAAAACGAATGGGAGTCACTCACATGGAGACGGTGAACGGATCGTCCTGGTTGCTAAGCGTTGTCGAACAGATTACTGATGCTTTCGAGTATAAACCAGACAAAATGTTAAAAATAACAAGATTTCACACTTTAGACCTTTACTCATGCATTATTATCACTTCAACGCTATTAAGACTCGAATAAATAAATCGAGAGATGTTTGGCTAGATTGGTTATGTTAAAAAACATATTTAATATTCTACAAAAATGCTTTTTCGATTCAATCTAGTACTTTTAGAGAAAAATACGATTAAACATATAATGAAATAAAAATTTCTCCAATGATGTTTATATAAGGCCATATATACATATATATATATGTATACGGCCTTATATTTTCATGTCTTCTCTAATTAAATGTTCACATAACCTGTTAGTGACCAAAAATAGAATGAACCTGTGTACACATTACTATTAAACTGGTCTACACACTTGATTGTCAAACTGGTTTGAACAGTTCCGACTACAAGCGATATCATCAACTTTAAAGTTTTACTAAACATCATTAAGTAGATTAATCTATGCAAAATATAAAAGAACATTTTGATCTTTGGAGAAATAACACAATGGTGTAATGACAAAACAAAAAATGTTATGTGCAGGCGATGTTTTATTCTAGATAGCCTAGAATATATTTTTTTGTGTGGCAACCCTTATAGGACATCACTTCATCGCAGCTCACGATAAAGTGCTATATGGGAATTTAGTCGGGTAAAGTCATGCTGTGTTCTATCATATACATATGAAGGAATCCCTGTAAACTCCGGCAGATCTCAAAGTATAGAGTTAGTTAAAGACACCACGAATGCGTTTAGAATATTTATGCGACTAAAATAAACATTTTTAACGCATTCATGATAGAAATTAGAATCAATATTTTATGTTTCACATTCCTGTCTGTGCAGTGTGCACGTTTACTAAAAATACAAATGTTCACAAGAAATTCGCTCGCGTGCTAATCTATTGAGTACATATCTGTATACTAAACTTGGTATTTGGTATCTTAGTTTTATTGTCTTACATTATTAACAACTACTAAATTTTCCTTAAGAATAATTTAATCACAGGTCTTAAAAATAACAACAGTTTCAAAATCTTTGACGTCCGATGCAATCTCAATCGGCAAGGCAACTTACTTCAAAGTAGGGTACAAAGTGGGTATAGAAAAATACTTTACAATTTCTCAATATACCTAAAATAAAAAACATCTTAAGGCAATATCCTGTTAGGAGGCTCTTAATTGCAATCGGCCTACATTCTACCTGTCACGGCTAGAGTAGCTATCTACTGGTACTCGCTGCAGCTCTGGTATGCGATGCTCAATTTATTACTAATCCCGCTAGACTACTGTTTATCTACACTTAATTTTATAAACTGATATCTTCTGTAATATTTAAAATCATGTGTCTTCTGTACTCGTCACATTTCTAAAGTAAAGTACTGTTCCGTGTTCGTGTTCGTTTAGTTCTACAAGTATACCTTATGACGACTAAAAGAGTCCTTAAAACTCTCAAATAGTACAAAACAATCGCTTATGTGATCGCCAAGGTCGCTGAATTAATCACTTAGATCACTTTAATATTTATCACACGACACGACACGGTAGTCGACGCGTCGCTTGCTTATATCACTCGTCACAGTTCTGACTGGTTCATTCCTGAGTGTCCCGATTGCTAACAGAACATTCGGACACAACCGCTTCCGAGAAATTCTTTCGAACGTAAACAAACTAACGACACAATAATTTATCTATATTCAATCTTGTGTATATTCAAGTAAAGTTCATTGTTCTGTGCTATGATGTATTAATATTAGAATTTAATATAGAAGTGTGTGGTTGAAGCAACTGTGACTTCCTTTCTCGAAATTTCGTGATATATCGTAACAGACAACCGTAGACAGAGGCTTGATACAATTGCGTAAAGTCCCTAATAATAAAAAAATAACATGCATGTGTATGAAAGAGTGTCATAGTATGTTTAACCTTGTTCTAGAACTTATAATAAAAGGCATGCTTACCAATGCTCATGCTAAATCGAAATAGCGTATGTCATATAATATTTATTACCTAAGTAGTTTAAATCATTCTGATAATGCACCGCTTGTATGTAGGACACAATGATGTGTGATCATTTTATTTCCTTGTGTGGAGTTTCAATTCTAATAATTCAATTATTACCGTGAATTTGTCGTCTTTTCAAATTTTTATTTATTTATTTACACTTTATGCACTTTGTACCTCGGCGGACTTAATGCCCAAGGCATTCTCTTCCAGTCAACCTTAGGGTGGTTTAGATATATTGTAAGGGAGGTGCACAGAGGTTATATTGGCAATTAAAATATACAATACATGAGTGCGTATACATACATGAACAGATACAATACATACGTCATAAATACACATATAATTACACACATATATACATATACATACACATACATTCAAATTATATTCGTACACTATGACAACTTGACTGTAAGCTGAGCCAACTAACGATGAGACGATTCTTCAATCTCGTTAAGGAGACTATGTACATTCTTTTTGAATGTAAAACGGTTTGTGGACATCCTGACTTCGAGCAGGAGCGCATTCCAGAGTAGTACTGCCTGAACAAAGAACGAAGAGTTCACGAAATCAGAGTTATGAGAGGGACATAAGAGGAGCAGATTATTTTCTGAGCGAAGGTTTCTGTCGTGATTAGAGGATAGATAGCGGAGGTACGGAGTAAGATATGTAGGTGGAAACGGTGAGTTGAGAATGTTGAAAAATTTTATTGTTCAAATAACAATGTGACAGCAAGTAACGTATTTTTAAATACAATTGTGCTAGTTTGGTGTAATTATCTAGCTGTTTGTTTACTACAGTATTTGCTAATTAAGGTACAAAGCTGTGTTTTTACTTATTGATGATGTTGTCCTAGCCGTCTACAGATAACGGCTAGTCTCAATGGATACGATCAATCTACACAGGAGATATAGTGCACTAGTGTGTGCGTAAACACAAGTGCGCTCCGTTCCCTGACTGCACTCTATGATGGGATGGTCATTCTACACGATTGGGGAAAGATCAGGCCGCAGTTTAAAGCGCGCTCGCCGAGGTTGCAGGTTGTCGGTCTTAATCAGCATTTTTATAATCAGGAAAACTCAATATTACTTTTACGGCCCGACCTAGAATCGAACCCGAGGCCTCTTGACCAGCAATTGCAAACGTTAACCGCTAAACCAACGAGGCAGTCTTTTTTTAGTTTTACTTATTAGATCAGTGCTAGTCTCAGTCTTCATGGTAGGCTTTTAAGTCTTTGTTAGTGATCCCGTCTGCTAAGCAAAAATAGTGGGTTCGATTCCGAATCAGTAAAAATAATTGTACTGATTACCATGGTACAGACTGCCTAGTGATCAGCCGATAGTGATGTGTGATGCGTTGAGTTATTATTATAGTTAGTAATAGTTAGTAAGTTGTTATGTTGTTTTATATCTGTGCCAATAAGATTTTGTTGGGTCATAAGCAGACTTGTATGATACTGTATCGTTTTGACAGGTTCTACTAATAACTTTGACTCTTTGATCTCTTTTGAAAAAAAATCTTCTGTAAAGCCTTATATTTTCAAACTATATTTTAAATTGTTTACAATTGTATAATTATTTTGTAACAATTATTTTGTTTACATAATATAATTATTTTCAAAAGGAAATAGATCAACCTCCAGCTTTATCAATTCAATTCAAAAGTAATAATTAAAATCGCAATACCCACAAAAACCAGTCAAATTAAGAACCCTGATGCTTTTTAACAATAAATTTAAATAAATTATAAAGCAAATTGAGAATTGAAAAGATATATTTTTTCATAACAAGCGTGCTTTATACAAAAACTATATTTTTTTATAACTCAACGATTTTAGCACCTACTGTATTATTTTCATCTTATGTAAATATCATTTTATCGTAACTTCTGCATTTATTCGTAACAATGCATTCGAACAACAAGAGTTAGTTTTTTTAAGCCATAAGTCTAATACTTTGTTGATGAAATATCTAAGACGTACACTACAAAATGTCGATCTGCTTCGCACGTCGTCGAATATTAAACACTATTCTGCGTGTTTTAATTCGATATTTGTATAAAAACCAGTTATTCTTCATTATTGAAATACCTCGTGCTTGCGTACATGTTGACAAATGTGATTTTTCTTGTCTCTGAGAGAAATAACATCTAAATGAAGACGCAGTTGCTATTAAATTCGTTGAATTGTAATTATGTTCATTGACGATTACGGATATGGTAGACAGACAAAGAGAAGGAGATTGGGAGACGGGAGACTGTTTCCATACTCGTAGACCATGAAGTTAAAACAGAGTAATAATAGTCCTTCATTCCTGTGTCTTCAAAATAGATAAAGCTTGGTCGAGGCCTACTAGACGCAACGATTCTGTATTCATGAATGATATTGTTACTTTTTTGTTCTAAGTATTTGATTTTATTGCTGCAATTTCAAATAATATCAGCACACGTTGGTTTTTAACGACACAACAGTACTCAAATTGGTTTGAATTCTGCGTTCGAATATTGTGTACCTTGCTATAAATTGCATACTCTTTGGTATATCGAGACTATTTAAAATGCATATATATATTGTTAGCTGAGTTTATGATCCTTTTATATGCAGATGGTTCAACCTGCAATCAAATAGGTACCTAGCAGAATAAACCATGTGTAAAATGTACATCGCTCGCTTTGAATTTATGCTGAAACTGCGCTTTCAAAGTTTTAAATTGAGTCAGTAATATTTCTAGATGCTTTCGAAAATAAAAATTTGTTGCACAAAATTTACTACTACCGTATCTGTCACGTCTCAAATTCGTGACATATCGCCAAGGACTGTCAGTTCTCTCTTTTAGGAGAAGAACGATACACACTGTTATTTTAATTTGTTCTAATCTGATATATGGCCTGGACAAGTGCCCCTGGTGGGCCCATCATCACTCACAGGGATATTCACACTCAAAAGGCTTTTTAAAGTTTTGTTAAAGAAGTAAATTATAAAGGAATTTTGCTACAAAAACGGCAACGTTGTTACGTTGCCGTTTTTATAGCAAAATAATGGAAATCTCGTTGCCATAACTTGTGTCGCTGTTTGTTAAATATTGAATGATAAACTACGTCAAATAGAATTGTCAAAATATCAACAGCATATTTACAAAACAGTGCTTAAAACATGAGTTTCTAGTCACTAGAGTTATAGTGATGTAATTTATTTATACTACTGGCAGCCTTGGCCGGGTCAAGTGGACTTTTGTACGGATACTCAAATCTGGAGCGTGTCCAAAACAAGTACACATCTGGTGCTTACACACAGTAACCAACTGTTTTGGTAGTTCTACCGCTACTGCACTGGATAGTTGTTGAGTTAATGGAATTATGTCTCATGATAGTCTATATCTCATTTACGTTAAAATACATGTCAATTGACAGGTACAATAATTAAGTTTCAATTAAACTAGGTCACGAATTCAGGTTTTCTTTTAAATACAGTTACCTTCACTGCAAATAATATCGTTTAGCGAGCTCTAAACAAATTAATTAATAGCGAAATAAATGCTAGATAGCTGGTAGATTTTTATGAAACAAATATCTCGAGTTCAGTTTTTAACTGTCATACTCACACTCACTAACATTGACTTTTCATTGATGTTTTTTAATTTTTTGTTTTTATTATTTCAGGTATGTATACCAGTATTCTAAAATGCCTATACTTAGTAAGTTTTAAAATTGTAAGTAATAAGTAATTGCCTTCATTAAGTTTAATATTTTTAGGACAAAGAAGTCCTTTAATATCCTTTAATTAAGTCTGTTTGCATGTTTCTATTGTTCACTATTAGTTTTGCTAAACTTTGTACGGAAAAGTGGGCAGATATTTCGGATAATGGCCGGATGTATATACGGATAGATATGGGTTACATCACTAGTGCACTTTAACTTGAGTTCTTACCAATAGCTTCCTGATCTATAATTATTAATTTGTTTCTTAGGGCCGGTTTTTCAATACTCAGTTTTATTGTCCAATAACTAACAAGTCGATAACGTATCTAGCTCTTTATCGAGCGAAAAGTTTTTGTCTTTCAGTTGAGTGCTAACAGTCTGATAGTTACTTGATGGTTTTTCTTAGCAAGTTCATTGTAAACATGCTCAAGTGAGATAGCTATACATTATAATAGTAAATGTTAAACAAGGATCACAAGCTATTAGCCAACATTCAAATTTGATCGTTTTTATTTTGAAATTAGTTTTCAGTTTGTGATTGTATGTTTGGAATATTTTTCGTTGGTTTCCGTGGTGAAACGGTTATTACATTTGTGCACATAAGGCTTTCAGTTCAAACTCAGGTGGGACATGTACTTTTGGTATTCCAATAAAAAATATAGTAAATAATAATTTAGTAAAAAAGTGAAGGTCGCGGGAAGCTGCTGGATGCGGGCGGCACGAGACCAGCTGTTGTGGAGAATGTGGACACTGGACGTATTTTGGCTGAGATGATGATGAAAAAAAATTGAAAAACCATCATATACTTTTAGGGTTGTTTACATTACAATCTATGAAAAAGGCGACTCCCGTTCAAATCAAACATTTATAACCATGAACATTATTTGTTTGATTAAGTCCGGGTGTTTCTATGTATAACATGTATGTACTAAAAAAAAAAAAAGAAAGTATGAATTTATTTATATCAATCGTCTAATACATATAGCTCAATACACAAGCGATTTACTGTACGATTATATAGAGAAAAAAAAATGTACAACATGCCACACGTATCTTATCTTTCTTTAACAATGCTTTCTTTCGTCTCAGAACACAAAATCAACACAAAATTTAGTATCAGTTAGTTTCCTTCGATACTTAAGTCATCGATCGATAAAATTAAATACCCAATAACGATAGCGCATATAAATTTTACTAATTTTTTTTTATATTAATAGCCTGCCAAAGTGACTCTACTCTGCCTGATGGAAAGCATGAATAGAATCCAAGAGTTGTGGTCACCATACTCATTGCAAATGGAGACAATGTAGTATGGTGACCCACACTATGGCGGCCTAGTGAGATACTTTTATACACCCCGCTTGGAGACGTAAAAGGCATGACAGTCATCGTGACAGTGTAAGGCTTACACAGTTATCACGATAACTGTCACCCCTGCATCAATGGGCCTCCGGTCTTACACTCACCAACGAAACACGACAGCACGGATGCTGGCGCTTTAGGTTGGTCTTCTGTGGGAGGGTAGTACTGCCCCGGTCGAACCGGCCCGCTTGTGCTGAAATCAGCATGGCTCTACTACCTAGCAATTACAGAGACAATTTATAGAAATACACAAACATTAAAATCACTAATTGAAGTTTGAAATAATAAACCTGAGTTTTATTCCTCAAATAACAGCTGTTAGGCGGTTTAAGACCCAACATTACGGTAACTGTGGAATAAATACCATCTGATTGTTTATCTGACGATTGAAAAGAGGATCTTTATAGACATTGATTTATTTTACACATATCCTTTGGCGTCTTTAATCAATTTTTAAAATTCGAGAAAATACAACGTAGTGACGTTAATCGACTCCAAGGAACTGGTCTCCGACCGAGTTTGAACCTGTTTATGGAAATTAGTGTCTCATTCTTATACCATAAAGGGGCTTCTAACAGTTACATATTATTTTATGGAATCGTTAAACACCATATAAACATATAAAATAAGAATCCTTTTATATATGTAAATTTTATGGTGACAATAAAATGTTTTCCATACTCGTCTCTAAAGAGTAATGATAGTGTACTCAAGCCATCTTCTTACTATTAGAAGTAGTAGATCAGCAGGTTTTTTTTCCTATATTAAGAGCCTGCCAAAGTGACTCTACTCTGCCTGATGGAAAGCATGAATAGAACCCAAGAGTTGTAGTCACCATACTCATTGCAAATGCAGACAATGCAGTATGGTGACCCACACTATGGCGGCCTTGTGAGTTGCTTATCCACACCCCGCTTGGGGACGTAAAAGGCATGACAGTCATCGTGACAGTGTAAGGCTTACACAGTTACCACGATAACTGTCACCCATGCATCAATGGGCCTCCGTTAAAGTCAAGTGTGTTGACCATTCGTGAAAGAACCATGTTTTGCACATAAGTTGGTACGACTACACCGCAGTGATTCTGGGGTCTTAAAGAAATTCAGTGTTAAGCTATTTCGCTTATTCTGAGGATATTAGTGACTCTTACAAATGTCCGTATATGAAGGTAGTCACTCACCATCAAGTGGACAGTCTAGACAATTTGAAAGTTGTCCTAGTCGTCAGTAGATTTGAGGGCGCTCACTTCCCAACAACGCTTTTTAGTCATAACCGAAACCGCCCCAAAGCATGGGTGTGAACGTTACAAACTGCCAAATTCTGGGTTATTATTTCGAAATTGTATCCGAGAGCTCTTGGTTGACAGTCGTGTATGCTAATCACTAGACCGACAAGGTAGTTTATCTTCGCCGTTTATCTCCGAAACCATATGTTAATAATGAAACCGTCCCACACCTTTTGCAATATTACGTATTGCATAAAATGAAGATTTATGACGATTTTTATGATGCAATACCTTTCAAGTTACTCGATTTTTACTCAATTTGCACTGATTTTAATATTTAAGTTAAACGATCAAATTAGCATTGTTCAACTATACACCGATGTCATGGCCACATTGATAGTTACATCAGGCAGAGTTTATAGACAGAGTTATTATCATGATATTTTACGCTTACATAATAGTGTTTGTACAACATACATTCTGGTGTCTTACTTAGCAGAGCCAATACTTTGGGCAGTAGACAGCTCTTTTAAATACATATACTCTTTTTTATAAGAACATATGTACCTAGTCTTGCCATAAATATTGTAATAAAGAAAAAAGAAAATTGTTAACTGCAAATAACATTTATTACTTTTACAGTGTGTCAGTTTAATACATAAATATAAAACAATTAAAAATATAAAAAGCTTATTCGAAGTGGTCTCCATTGGCTGCAATACAGTCCTTTAAACGATGAGGCCAGTTATCAATAGAAGCACGCACTCTTTCCATGGGAAAATTCTTCACTGCCAATCGTATAGATTGTTTTAGGGACTCCAAATTATCATGGCGTTTAGAGCAAGCTGTACTCTCTAAAACTGACCACAAATCATAATCCAGCGGATTAAGATCGGGACTAGACGACGGCCAGTCTTCAGCTCTGATGAAGTCCGAAACGTTCGATTCCAACCAAGACTGCGTGGACCGAGCTTTATGACCCGGCGCCGAGTCTTGCTGGAAGGACCATACTTGGTTATTGAACATGGTGATGTTAAGGGGCTTAACTACCTTCTCAAGAATGGTATCTTGATACACTTGTGCCGATGTTTTGATACCTTTTTCACAAAAATATGGCTCAGTCACTCCTTCATAGCTAACACCCCACCAAACCATCACTGAAGTCGGATAATGTCCACGTTGCACTCTGTCGACTAATTGGGAAGCTTCCTTAGAGCTTTGAGCATAAATACGGTCATTTTGTTTGTTAAAATGTTGCTCAATTGTAAAAATTTTCTCATCCGTAAACAAAATTTTTCTGTGACCTCCCTTTGCGTACCGCTTCAGTAGTTGTTTCGATTTTACCACCCTATTCTTCTTTAAATTATCAGTTAAGAAATGGCCAGTGCGTCTCTTATAGGCTGCAAGTCCTAAGTCATCTTTTAAAATACGCGACATGGTTCTAGGTGCTATCTTCATTTCCCGAGATAAAATCTTTTGCTTTCGGACAGGATTTCTTCGAATTCTTTCCCTTACTGCTTTGACCACCTTTTTCGTACGAACACTACGTGGACGGCCAGATCTTTTTCTGTCACAAACAGAGGAGGTCTCATTGTACCTATTAATAGCCCGGTACACAAACATTTTACTAATACCAAGTGTATGGAGAGTTTTAAAAATTGCATTTGGCTCCATACCTACTTTGTGTAATGCTATCACAGCGATTCGGTTCTCTTTATCACCCCACACCATTTTAATATCGCAAAATATTTTACAATGTATTGGCGCCAAAATGAGAAAACACAATGAACAATCGTATAAAAATGACAGATTCGAAATTCAAATGTAATATTTTTTTATAATTAAGTGTAACAGTATTTATGGCCAGACTAAGTATACATAAAACCATCCAAACTCCGTGATAAATATTTGCAGGTCATACAAACGTTTGACGTTGAACCCGAGACTTCAAACACAGCAGTCGCATACGCTACCATTGTGCCACGAGGCAGCCTATTAATATATTAATCAGGCATTGTGAAGTTATCAGGTATTATTTCAAATAAATGTAAGAAAATCATACTTTGAAACAAAAGGTCCAAAGCGACGGGAGTGTTACCAAGAATTTACAAAAATATCTGTGCTTAATGATTCTTTTGTTTCCTTCACTGAGCGAGTGAAATTAGCAGAGTCCACGTCACGTCTACCTTCCCCTTATTCCACCTACATCCTAGGTAGGGGGCTACTATAATTAGGGGAAGATATGAGCTCTCTAAAAAGCGACAAAGCACTCGTAACTCTTAAGGTGTTTTACAGGCGAAGGTCGCCATTTACCATCCGGCGACCTGTCTGCCCGTTTGCCATCTTACAGCTTAAAAAAGAAGGTTCAAATAACAAAGAATTTTCTTCACAAATGTGTTTTAAGGTATCTGTTACGCTTTGTCATCCTTTTCACAATATTACTTGCACAATGTAGTTATATAATCTGATGAGACTGGCGGAACTGATATTGTGGTCATCGTGCAAAAAATACGCGATACACTGTCACTTATACCTTGTACGGTATACTTTTTATACTTAATACGTCGTCCTGAGTATTATGTCAGCACGGTTCTTGTATTAGGTGCAAAAAATATTAGTAAAATAGTTAAACGAAAAGAGTAAATATTTACTTTAATAAACTGAGGTCAAACTAAGTTTAATTTTTTTCTCTGGTATGTGTCGTTGTTGTTGATTGATTTTATTCATGTCAAATTGTTTGAGTTAATGTTTTGCAGTTTTGAAGTACGTACTTGAACATTTTTACTCCAGCTGACAAATGAGAACAAATAATTAAATCACAAGTGGTTTTTGTTTCGTACCCATCTACGTACGAGTACCACAATTTAAATGTCTTTATATTACATGTTTTTGTATTGGTAAGAAGAATAACAATAATATTTAAATAATCTAAGAGATCAAAATGATGTACCATTCTTTAATATTTAAAAGAACAAAATAGAACTTAGATTTAGAACTCGAAACTTTTACCAACGTTTAAATCAACAAATACACACTCACACACATATATACACATAGATAAAAGAGTACTCCGTATTATAACATCTTGCCATTAAATTCCTTCACTGCAACATCAACATCATGGTAGTTGAAATGGAGGTATTTACTGTAAGCTTATTAAATTCATAAACACCATAACTAACAGTCAGTCCTGACACAATCTCTCCAATCAATACTAATGGTCTCATTCCTTGCTGGTTGTGGTCAGCGGCTGCCGGAAGAGGCGGCGCCGCGCCACACGTGACTTCCGCAGCCTTTCCACACAAAGTAATTGTACCACTGTCTAGTGTGTCACGTTCCTAATCTTTGTGTCAATCCTACTAATTCCTACTCATATGAAACTTTGTGAGTTTGAATGGATATTTGACACTCTTTCACTGAACGAATTTAGATTAACTTTACAATAATATAGCTTATACATCAGAATAAGTGCTTATACATCTCACTAGACCGCCATAGTGTGGGTCAGCATACTGCATTGTTTGCATTTGCAGTGAGTGTGGCAACTGCAACTCTTGGATTCTATTCATGCTTTCCATCAGGCAGAGTTGGGTCTCTGGCAGGTTCTTAATATAGAAAAAAAAACTCATAGACTGGAATTTACCGTTATAATCGACATATCGGCCGGAGCCGCGCTTAAAAGCTAGCCAGACATAAAGTTCATTCCTAAAAATATAAATAGAATTTAGAGAGGTTTAATATTTTCTTATAATTTTTCTGTCTTCATACAATTTGCCTATGATAGGAGAACCAGTAGCTGTCAGGTCTAGTTAAGACATCAAAATCACTCAACCGGTCTTTAAATATTATCAATTATTGGAGTTTTAGGTGAGTATTTAATAGAAAAAATCAAATGTATATAAATGACATATTTATTTTGTCATATAATATTGATTGGATATTTGTCATGTAAAGAAATTGCGACTCCACATAAATACGACACATTACATGTTACTAATCTAAATAAACAAAAACAAATTCATATTTGGACATACTTTGTTTAAATTTTCGCTACAATTTGCTACTGTTAGCGACTAAACTGAAATAGTAGAGTATTAAATAAACTAGATCGTATATAGATTTGGCTAAAACAGGTAAATAAAATATTTGTATGTCAAATTACTAATTTGGTACTAAATGTCCGTCCGGAAATGTATGTTAAACAGTGCTGCCTTGCCGTAATAGGCCGTATTGACCAATGCATTCGTGTCACAATCACTTGAGGTAAGTGGCTGGACATACGTTGAATAAATGTCTTACATCACACCAGCACACGATGGTTTCCTGACTACGTAACGAGACAAGCTCTACTCAAGTATGACCAAGTATTCCTTAAGTTCTTTCCGATAATTGACCTTAGGGGAGTCTGGTTTTATACAACTAAGTTGTATAACATTTTAATATCTTAACACTTGTATGCAAAATATAAGAATACTGTGTTATTGTAAGTGTTAATATATTTTTTATAATATCGTATCTTGATGACGGATGTTCGTTAATTTATTTGAACAATAACTTAAGATTTAAAATACAAACAATTTAGATAAGTAACAGAAAATAATCATAGTTGTTATGGACTTTAGATTCACACAAATTTTATGTTTACGCGAAAAATAGTTAAAATCTTACCTCACGTCTTTTGAACTATTGGTCTGTCTCATGGTAGACGTCAGTATTAAACAAACCAATCTACGCGTATCTCAATGGAGGGCGTTGTTCGATCTATGTCAATTGCGTTGTAGTTTCACTCTAACCGGTAATAAATTTTCTAAAATTAACAATATATTATCCCAAGCAATATTATAAATGCGAATGTGAGTTTGCTTGTTACAGTTTCACGCGAAAACTACTTAACCGATCATCATGAAATTTTATACACATGTTTTTGGACGTATTAGAAGTAACGTAGGATATTTTTTATTAAAAAAAGATCAGTTATGATTAATGTGGCAGACCAAATTCCACGCGAAAGAAGCAGCGAGCACAAACTAGTATTAAATAAAAAGAGAATTCATGTAATAAGAAGAGATCAGAGAAGTCATAAGTTTCAGTTTCAATCGCTCGACTTAGTTGCCCCTTTCCGTACAAGTAATATTGTATTACATTCCTTGTTAAATTCCAGGCATTCTTGATATTTACAATAACTACATACCTATATTACGTACATGTAAGAATAAAATTATTTATTTAATCATATTACATTATAAGAATTATTATTCAATAAAATACAACTGTTGCAATAAAAAGAATGACATAACTCAGACAATAAATAAACACTCGAAAAAAGCGGTCGTGTCATTGGACTCAAACAAATAAAGTTTATTAAATTAAAAAAAAACATAAAAAAAATAAAAATTATACTGTTTTAATCCGTTATAAAGCACAGTTACAGTCTAAACTAACTACAAGATTCGTTTGTTAAGTGAATAAATATTCACCCTAAAGAATCGTGACCGGCCCATTAGGTGGCCATGACGTCAAGAGCGCCCTTTCCACGGCTACTCCATATACACGTACGCCATATTCTGAGGAAATAATTTATGATTATATTCATTCCTTACGAAAGAGAAGTCAATAGCTTGAAAAAGTTGAAATATATATAAATAGTCGACGAAACTGACCCTTGGACGTCTTAGCGCCAGCGTTTCGTTACTTACTGATAAAGTCCCTGACAGACTAATTTGAACTTGTCTGCCGAAAACCTAGTTATTTCAATTTCACAAGTAAAGACAAATATATCAGATATATTTACATAATATTTATCAACGCCTTTTATCTATGAAATAGTGTTATATGACAGATAACCATCTGAAACTTTAGCAGAAACTGGTAAATTAGTCCTTATAGACTTTTCATCATTTTCATCAGTTACTGATAATGTCCCAGTTACTATATAAATTGTTATATAAATTTTGCCGATAAACACACGTATATCTTACATGTTTGTCTCTATCCATCTCTTGTGAAGCTGACATCTGTAGTTATTTTACCTCCATAAGAACATTTTGAACTCTTGAATTTCATGATCGCACAGTTTCCTTGCTTCGTACTTCATAAAATTTCGTCTCATTTAATGTTAACTTCTTGAAGGTTTATAATAAGACTCGGATTCACTGCATTCGAGTATGTGAACTCATAAATTTCTATCCTTTCTCTTTGGATGTCTGTCCACAAACTCTATAATTTCAAAATAGTCTTGATAATTATAAACGACCAGTTTAAAATGACGGATCCTCGCTCCTGGACAGCCCTGTTATAAAAATATTCTCATACTAAGAAAAGACTAGAAGCCAAACACCCAATTATTTAAAGTACTCATTCAATAGGATCTAAATCCTGCGTTACTTCGTCTTTCGTTACCAGACCTCTTACTAAACAGGTTGCATCGTAACGCTTAGTTACGTAAAATAAATTATTCGTGCAAACATGGTTGCGTTTACTTACCGATAATAATCAATTGTTTTGTTATTATTACGTCACTGAATTTGTATTGAAGACGTACTAATGACACGAACCAATTGCTGTACAGGCACATTGTTCATAGAAACAAATAACTTTAGGTAATGCCAATACAACAATATCGATGTATTACGTATTTGTACAAGTGCGATCATTGTGAACTAAGGTTGTTGGAAAGAGTTGAATTAAAGTGTGTTGATTTTTTTTCCGTTCGTAACTAAATACTGGCAGCATTACTGTGGGGAATCATGTTTTAGCACATATTCAGGGGTCGAATCGACCGGAGTGATAAGTGCCATAGCCTCACAGAAAGCCAGTGTCAGGCACCGGAGTCTTGAGCCTATCTACTACTCGTACTCGTACTTTTACCTACTTAAAGAGATAGCGCCTCTTAACCTATGGAGTTATTCAAAGGAAGGTAATGCACTTGTGTCTCTTGTGGCAGGTATCCATGTGTCTGCTTGTCTACTCCTATACAAATAAAAAGCACTTATAGCAAAGGCACATAGCGTAATCTTAAGGGGGGCAAATTTTTATAAATATTTCAACGTTTGTAGAGTGACGCAATCTACCTACATTCAAACTACTCGAAGAATGTGCTCAATTCTGGCAGTTTTATCAATAAAAAGGGTCAGATAACACTAATGTGTATATCGCAATACTCGAGGCCGATCATACAAACTTGTCTGTTGTAGAAAGTGGCGTTCGTATTGAGGCCACGTGTCTTGTGCACGCGCCTCAAACAGCGGACACCGTTTACTTTACATCTGGGATTATTGTGTTGTGATGACTCTGCATATGTTGCAGTGTAAGAAAATGATTATCTACTTGTTTACTATTAATAATGTTGACTTATGAAGGTTTCTCTTCAGTAAAATGTCGGTCAGGTGCTGCTGCAGTTAGGATGTGCTATTTACAAAGACTTACACAATGGTTCAATAAATGTGTCGCAGTAACTTGAACATACCTGTGATTGCGAGAAAGAAATAAATAGTAAATGAATAAAATTTAACCAACACATTGATCCACATTAAATAAAACCTTACAACCAACAAATCGATATGTTTCTTGCTAATGGCTATCTTTTTACTCCAAGTGACGTAAGAATTATCGTCCATGTGTATCTCGTTTTTTGGTGCCAAAAACGTTAACATGTGTTCTGTTGTCCGTTATCATGTTTTAATCTAGTTGTTAAAACTGAAATAGTTTATTAAAATGTATCAATAACAATAATATTCGGTCCCGCTATTTATTCTTTTATGCGTTATTCTGTAAGCAAATGAGATTAGAACCTGTCTTCCTAATGTATTAATATATACATGTTTACGAATGTGTCGCGTTGAGAACGCTGTGCGAAATGCGCGTTTCTTTTTTGTTTTTCTACACAAGGAGGCTATTAAAAATGTTAATACCTATTTGTTATATATACCTACTGAATTGATATTGTTTTTCTCACATTTATTTCGAGCTCCTGTTTTGTGCGATACCTTGAACCCTAAGGTTTTCTATTTAATATGATTTCATTATATCACGCAGATTCACGCGTAGTTCTTACAATTGAAAGTAAAGACAGAAACAAAGTTTGTATAATCGATAGTTTCCTTAACAAAAACCCTAAGTATGTTAGTATTTTCGTAATTACATCATTATTATAAAATATTTACATGTTATTTGAATACACTTCGGAGATTTGTGTTTATTGTTCGAATTTTAATAATTTCTTTTAAAAGCCTGCTTTCGAGTAACGTTTTACAGAAGAATACTTGTCACATGGAATTTCATATACTGTTCTTTTAAAGTGCGCAAACCCTTTTTGTACCTTGTACTGCAGCTGGACAATCATATTGGCGATTTACTATTCACTTACTGATTTTTATCCTCTTCTAATGTCTTGTGTGGACCAAATCAGGCTAATAGATACAGTTTACAATTTCAAATTAACCATCAAGAAAATTAACAAAGTTTTCCTTCAAATAGACGGTGTCAGTAATACACCACACAACTCAAATTTTATCTCAAATTAAATACACTTATAACGTCTATAGATTTACTAATTACCATGAGACTTCCTTTCGCAATATACCATAAACCGGTTGGCAACGAAAAAATCTTGTGAGACTTGTCGTTTTATGTCATTAGAGGATATAAAATTATTTTAGAGAACACAACTGCGCAGTCTAGAGCATAAACAACAGTTTACCTACTTATCATAATAAGATATTTACACGTGTGTGCTATACAACTGACCGTATTCTTTACATATTATATAGCGCCGATATACCCTAGTTAGATGCCAAGTGATAAAGTCAGAAAAAAGTACAAAATAATTAACAATAAAAAAGGTAATGATGCAAAAATTATGATAAACTAAATCCTTAATTAGTTACCCTTTCCACCTAAAAGGTAGTATTTTATATTCCGATTAAAATAGAAAAGATGATAAAGAATTCATCAAATGGGTTCATAAATGACCGAAAACAATCGAATTGAGAACTCGTTTTTGGACATCAGCTAAAAATGCTACAAAAGTTATCTTGTTTACACATCAATTAAGGGAATTCCAAAAGCTATGTAGGCATGCTGAAACACATGCTGTGCACGTTCAGTCGCCGCTACCGAGCCTGGTAGATCGACTTCTAAACCTCTCTCGGTCTCGCTCCAAGTATGTTAAAAGCCTACATTTTGCATACATATGAAAGGTCGAATCTTCTTCTTGTTAACAGTGTGGTTGATAATTTAATAACCAATTCCATTTTCTGATTTCTATAAGTACTTGACGTCAGATACTAGTGTTTACTGTTTGAAGCCCAATATTGCTTTGTGCCATTTACTGTTATATAGGTTTCCTAACGAATTTAACTTGTTCGTCTACTGTATACACAAATAACATAACTCTAATCTATTATATGATCTTGACAAACATTTTTTTTTATAGCAACCTGCCAGAGTGACTCTATTCTGCCTGATGGAAAGCATGAATAGAATCCAAGAGCAGTGGTCGCCGTACTCACTGCGAATGAAGACAGTGCCGTATGGCGACACACGCTATGGCGGCCTAGTGAGATACTTTTTCACACCCCGCTTAAAGGACCCGGGATCGTAGTGGGAGGGAAACATGTACGCTGGTAATGAAGTCCAGGCTTTAACCGATTTGCACAGGAAGGAAGTGCCGATCCGTTTAGTTCGGGAGCGTATGTCTACCACTCTGAATCGGTGACTTCCGAGGCCAGCACGAGTTGGCTAAATAGACAGAAAACAGTGTATTCTGTAAAGGTTCTTTTTTATTAATCTGCAAAACAGTACCTTGAAAAGGATTAACTGTGTATACGTACGTACTTACGATATTACATAATTAAACGAATATAAACCAAATTTTGTAACTAATTCATTGACCACTATGTGTATTAATATGCACATCACACTTTGAGCTAATCATTCATAGACATAGTTGGCCGCGTCTCCGTCACGACCATTTATGATGAATAGTAATATGCTCGTGTGTCGAGGCACGGACGCGGGCGTGACTGTATACACACTGATGAATTGTTGTGAACTAGGTATGTAGAGCCTGATGTCTGTAAATAGCCACGTACTGAGACATTACCATATTATATTTTTTAGATTACGGCTATGGAGCCATTTGACTGATTTGATGTTAGGTCACTGTCTAAATGATGATAGTTTGTTAGTGAAATTAAAATATCATGCCTCAGGAGGATATAAAATCCGATATCTAGCCCTCGTCAAAACGGATTGTATAAGCGTAATATTGAGAATTTTACCAAAAGCAACGGAAGAGCCATAAAAATAGCTAAAGTAATAGTTTCCTGAAACGTGAATCCAGTATTTATTAAACTAATTAAATATTAGTTTCTTGCAATTCTAGTGGATATCATCACCACTATACGTGTATTGTAGATTAATTTTTCTTGTACTTTATTATGAACTACTTTGGAACCATATTTTATTAGTTGACAGTACTTATCGTCAGACAGTAAGTCCCAATAAAGAAAAAACATCACTTTGAAAATTTTGGTATACAATATTTTTTTACATTCACAAACCATCTAGTCCCAAACTAAGTAGAGCGTGTACTATACATACTAGACCGTGATATAAATATATATGCACTTTTTATAAATATAAATATTGTGCATAGAAATCACTCAAACTCCGAAACAAACATTTACTGATCTTACAAACATTTGGTCCGATCAAAGAATCGAAACAGACTTTTAGCACAGCAGTCGTATACACTACCGAAGCAGTCGTTGTAACCTGATTCCCCGTAACCTTGCACTTTATCCCGTTCATCCTCTATTAACCTCTTAATTCGCTTTAAACACGCCAATTATTAGTAATCAGTATGTTGAGTCACTACACTCGTCATTATAACTGCCCACTTTATTTGTAAGAAGTGTACTTCTAGAGATACTGATTGTTTTACTAATATTTTTTCATCAGTGTTGGCGTTTGAGTGCCTTCTTCAATTTAAATTTTCTTTCCAATTAAAGAAACGGGTAATGCGGAAGGTGTTTGGAGTCTATAAATCGCAGTCACTAATTGAGAAGTAATGAAAGAAACCCTAAACACCGATTTTTATGAGGTCGGGGTATCGGCTAAGTTTTAGTCGGTCCGATTTCGACACACCATCCTGGCGTAAAGCCCGGTGGGGTGACGGCCGTGGCCGAGACGGCTCATATGTGCCGACGACGTAGGAGTTATTACCAATGCGGGCGTTGTATTTAAAAAAAAAATATCTGTATTATGAGGCTTTGAGATTTATATCGTTGGGATGATCGCTTCTTGTCCTATTTTATGATTTTAGCCAATAAAAACACAAATAATCTAAGTATAGGTTAAGAATTGCCTGTGAAATATCACAATTTATTACTTAAATGTTTATTTATTTGGTGGCGATGTTAATATTTAAGGAGTTGGATACGAGGAGCCCAAAATCGATCTCGGTGGCGTGCAATGTGAGAAACCTATGTCCAGCAATGTACTGCGATAGGCTTATGATGATGATAATGATGACGACGTAAATATTTGGTTTATTAAGGTATCAACCATAAATCTCTCGCTTTTTCTTTTTAGAAATAGAACTTTAAAAAGAAGTCTCACTGTAAAAGCGTTAAAAAAATAACTTTACCTTCTAAATATGCTAATGACCAAATACTTAGATGTCAGTAATTGTAAAAGAATAAAAAATTGGTCAATACTACGGCACATTAATTAGTAAGTGCTCTAACTTCGTTAATAGAAGCTGTGAATATTCAAATCTGTCAACAAACATAAGCATTCATTTTTAATATCAAGTGTGAGTTCAATAACATTTGTTCACTTAAGTAATGAATACTAAAATTGAACAAAATTATCAGTTTCCAAGAACACGGTTGCACACGGTATTAATGCATTTTCCAGTTCAAATAGAGCTTTATCAGTTGTAATGAGCCGGTGAGCTGCGCAAGCGACTGTGAGTCAACACAGTTAATTGTAACCGCTTATGCTGTTATGTCGCATACAATAAGTCGAATGGGGATTTTGATGAAAATTATTTATAAAATTACAGCATTTAAAATGATAAAAGCGAATATTGTTTGAAATAAAGAATTCACATCTTTCGCTGATAAGTCTTTCGCAGTGCAGGCTGC
The DNA here is from genome assembly GCA_949316085.1 of Hypercompe scribonia. Taxonomy (NCBI): domain Eukaryota; kingdom Metazoa; phylum Arthropoda; class Insecta; order Lepidoptera; family Erebidae; genus Hypercompe; species Hypercompe scribonia. Next base: position 8,859,871 of record OX438969.1, on the reverse strand, counting down.
ACGCCTGTGGAACTCCTTAACGGAAGTTATTAGGCGGGCACAGTCGGTGAGTACTTTTAAGAAACTCGTCAAGGATCATTATTTATCTTTTTAACAAATATATGCTGTATCTGTATGTATGTTTATGTATGTATTCATGTTTATATACCTATGTAAGTGTATGAATGTGTATTCGTATATATGTATGTGTAATGGTAGCTAATATACGTAAATTGCAATGTGCACCACAGACTACATAATACTATACAGTATAGTCCGTCTAACGGTTGCCTGGAAGAGATCACAGACTGCGATAAGGCCGCCCATTGTACTACTATTTTTTGTTTGTATCCTACATTGGATGTTTCCTACTTATGGTGTGCAATAAAGAGTACTTATCTATCTATCTATCTATTCATATAAAAAGCTTTAAAATAACTGTTCAATTAAGCAAATCACTGTTTAACGACAGCTTTATCTTAAAGGTCATTAAAATTTAATTGATAGTTTATCTATTTCTAGTTTTGTATTTTTTTTTTGAAGGATGCTTCTTGCTGATCCCACGCGGATATATTATCTTCTCTTTCTGTCTAACTTGTATACATTAATGATTTCTGAATGTAAGTGTTGTGACGTGTGTTAAAGGTTTTAGTTGATTGTTGTTTTCAGTTTCGGTTTCCTTAAATACACTATTTAATAAATGTTATATGTTGTTTTTGTTTGTTTTTTTTTTGAAAAAGACAACGCCCGCATTAGGAATAAATCCTGTGTCGCGGGGGACTTTAAAAACATACAAGAAACGGACACAAAGAACAGCCAGATTTAGAACAACAATTTATGGATGAACCCACAACACTCAGCGAAGTGGGGAGCGACGTGGCGACCATTTGAACCGCTAGGCCAATCGTGCAGTTTGTAACATATTTAAGCCATTTAATGTTTATTTAAATGGCTTATTTATTTAATGTTAATTAAATTTGTCTCAGCAGCTCATGAATATCGACTCAGAGAAGCAGCTCAAGAAAACAATAGAGCCATAAGCCTACTTATTGAGTGTAGCGAATGTAAGAGGTATACACTTTACAGACGCATAGAAAACATAAATTACTTGAAATATTTTATTTATCTTGTACCATATTACGAATTTCAGTCAAATATACAGTGAAATATATTGTTCAATTGAGTAGTCTAAAACAGTGACGTCTCAATTTGGTATTTAGTACATTTTTCATACAAAATTGTCGTTTTGACAGATGATAAAAAGTAACTAATTTGACTAAGGTGTCATCTAGCCTATCATAAATTTTGTTGAGCACGATTACTTGCTTTTCGTTGTCTTAATCCACTTGGATTTAAAGCCAAAATCTGGCTAACTACAAAAACAAGTGTTGTATTAATAACAGTAATGACAATTTTATTTAGGGGTTATCCATAAACGGTCGTCATGAGTGTTGTGATTATATTAATACAATAGCATTCAATGAGACACTTATTGTGTTGGACGTACGTTAATAATGATGAAGTATAGTCACAATGAACACCTGCTTGCCATGATCAATGTACATTCGCAACCTATCTGCCTGAATTCCATAAAGGGATAATGATTTAATTTCGCTTAGCGGTTATTACGGTGTAACGTTCGATGTCATGTTTATTTGTTATTTATTATTTTTTTTTTGTTTTGATATCTCTATAGATATGATTCTATAAGCAATAAGGAAAACATATGTATTGATGTAAATATTATTTTTGCAATAATATACGTGACCCTAGCCATATTTTTTTATTTGAGTACAATCTCACAGCCATCTGATCTCAAAGACAGTGTATATTATAACAACCAAACTACTGATAAACGTACTTACATGTATTTAAATACATACTGGGGCCAAGGAATCAGGTTTACTAACTACTACTAGATCAAAAAGCCTGTATCATCATATTATTTATGAAATTCTTGTGTTCCTAAGGATTGTTTGAATGCTTTTATTAGCTTCACTTGCATAATTGTTCGTTTGTAGCCGAATTTTTATGCATGGATTTTAGTTTTTCTTCACTAGGTTTTTTTACGTTTCATTTTAACATACGTACGTACATAATTACTTAGAGCTTAGGTAAATTCAGGGCCAGTAAATATTGTGAAAATTTTCGATTTCAATTAATTTCATGATAAACTTAATCCCACAATAAATATGAGGATACATCCAAAATAGACTTTAAAAAAGTTCTCATTATAATCTATATTCTTAAAAGTTCAGACATTCCAAGAAAATCCAGATTATTCATTTTACATGCGCGCACGCATTGAGCGAGTACGAATCGTTATCGCGTGTACCGCCTTGTACCGTTTACATTGGAAATTATATCGTCCACTAAAGCGGGACGTGCTTAAGTAACAGGATATGGCTAATGAAATTTAATTGTTTTACAAAACACACTAGTGTAACTACACATTGTGTAGTATAACGTTTTCAGCAAAAAAACTGACTTAAGAATAGCATTTTTCATTTGTTACCTTAAAACTGTTATTTATGAACCGATTTAAAAAAAAAAAATTAGTTAACTCGGATATATTTTACTTTTTAGTTGGTTGAAATTATCAAGTATATTCAACCTGATAAAGCCTGATAATACACGTATTTATAGTACGTAATTATTGTTTTAAATGTATTGTTGAAAATGTTGTGACAGTAATAACATTACATCCAAGATTAAGTCCATATAAATAATTAGTGTGTTCTCAGATAATCTCATAAGTCTCTCTACACTTTCTAACACAAGTACTCACGTTGTTAGTACTTGTTGGTGCCCGGTACTTTGCACAAAAATATACTCTCTGAATGTCAAGAGAATGTATCTTAAGAGTACCTGAGTATTTAGAAACCCGAACTGTTAGTAAGGATTAGTAGACATTTAGAAGACTTATTTTAGGTTATGTTATTAGTAGTTAGTAAGGTGGACTAATTCGTAGAAATGTTTTCAGTCATGAAAATCATTTTGGTCATTTTAAGTCGTAAAAATTAAATTTAGTATCTTTTTCTTTATTATTATTATACTGTCGAATAAAATAAGGTAAATGAATGTAAGGCCATCACGATTATGTCTCTAAGAAACCAGAGACTCGAAGAGTTTTTATATTATTTATCAACAAAGAGAAGCCTATTATTTAGATACTCATTTTACAATAAAGGAAAACGTAACAGGAAATAAAAAAAGAAAATCCGTACTAATATTATAAATTCGAAAGAAACTCTATCTGTCTGTCTTTTACACTTTCACGGTTAAATCCCTGCACCGATTTCAATGGAATTTGGCATGCAGATACTTTGATTCTTGAGGAAGGACATAGGCTATTCTTTATCAGTAGTAATATAAATATAAAAAGGAACTAGTGCACTTTTTAAATTCATCAATACCCTTTAATAGTCCTTAGAAAAGAGATTTTGGCCAACTCTACCGTATTATACATAAGTTACCCTTTACCAGTATTCTTGCTAAATATTTTCTTTCTTTTGTTCGCAGGTAAAGACGAGTTTATAATAAGTCGTAGCGTCGTTAAGAACATTTAGTAAGGTCATACTTGGATGACCTCCCGAAGGACGGTCAATGAACTTATCGTAGTCTACATTATTGAGATGTTGATAGTGTGGAAATAACATGAAAGTTACGAGTTCGTTTATGCTTCATGTCATCAATCCGAACCATTTTATGTTGTTATAGTCTACACACTGAAAACTAAGTCGATTTTAGTGTAATTAGACTAACATTAACTTGTCACCTACTTCACTGTCTAAGCCATGTTTTAAATGAGATCAATACTGAGCAGATAAACTTAATTAGAAAAATAAATATTTAAATTCACGCATAATGGCGGTATCCGCGAATGTTTAGGACAAAAATTCTGTGAAATTTAGAACTCTTATTGAAGTTTAATAAGTATAGGTGAACACTTTTTGTGGCATGTTTGAATGGATTTTTTCGTATCAAGCAATGTAGGAAGGTGTGTGTGAATGTGAGATTCTTTATTCCACCATAACTACTATATACCTAAACCACGCTATAGTAAGTACTAGAGCAACGCTGATTACAGCACGAACGGGTTGGCTCGACCGGGGCAGTACTACCCTCCCACAGAAGACCAACCTAAAGTGACAGCATTCATACTGTCGTGTTTCATTGGTGAGTGCGAGACCGGAGGCTCATTGATGCAGAGGTAACAGCTATTGTGGTAACTGTGTGAGCCTTACACTGCCACACTAACTGTCAGGCCTTTTACGTCCTCAAGCGCTGCGTGAAAAAACATCTCACTAGGCCGCCATAGTGTGGGTCACCATACTGCATTGTCGGCATTTGCAATGAGTATGGTGACCACAACTTTTGAATTCTATTCATGCTTTGCGTCAGGCAGAGTAGAGTCACTTTAGCAGGCTCTTGATAAAGAAAAAAAAACTGACTTAAGCGTATGGAGTATTATTAGAATCTCTACTGCATCCTAAGAGAGTCCTCTCTTATGAAAGTCTCTGTTATGAAAAGTATACATCTACATATAATTTACCTATGATGCGTATTTACTTTTTGGGATCCAATTACTTTATGTATTTATTATTAGATTGATTAAAAAGGATGTATTGGAAGTATAATTAAAAAGTAATCCAAAATATTCTATTTAAATACATTTTTATTTTAAATATTCTGCTGTCGTTACTCCTGTTGAGTAAATATACGCAACTTAGATATATACAACTAAAAATTAATCGCACATTCAAAAACAGTATCGTAGTTTTTAAATGAATAATCTAAGATAGCTGGAAAATAGATAATTAAATTAAAAATTCTGCCGAAACTGTCCATTTCTATGAAAATTACTTTTCTAAGAGAACTCTACTATTAAATACAAAATGAGTTCTTCTAGTCATACCAGTTGGTAGCAGAGATTAGAGACCCTCGACAACAAAAAAACAAAGTTTTTATTATAAACGATCTGATTACCAAACAATAGGACAAAACAGGACAAGTGCATACTAATATTAAAATGAAGGCGAACTAACCACCCAGATTGGTATGCATGAATGGGTGCTATGCTACACTTAGCTATAAACAATACATCAATATGAAATCCACCGTAACTAGCACAGAATAACGTTCAAATTGTGTTGTAAATTTAAAAATATACATTGTTCGATGGTACATTTACAGGGTCTTCAAAAATATATTTTATTGTTTAGTGATTGGGTTGTTGTTTGTTTATCTGTTACTAGGTAGTCGTTGTACCCGTATAAGGCACGCGATCTGCAAGCTTGTGCGCCTTATGTAGCATGTAGAACGAGGTTTGCACGAGTATTGCTATTATTGAATAAATAAATTAGGCTGCTGACATAATTCTTCCTAGATTAAAACCATTTTAACAAGGAGTTTTGGCTTAAAAATCATTTATGTCTTAAGATATCAGTTTTTCATTTCACAGAGTTTGGTTTTTACATTCTGTTTTATATTATTATACAGCTGTGCTTAAAGTAAGACAGTACATATCGCTATAAGCTCGAAGGTGCTTCAGGCCGTGATACCATGTACTTACAGAAAGCAACGTTAAGTCATTCTTTTCTCTCTCTTGTTGTCACAAAACCAGCTATGCACACCTCGTGTGCTCGTTTATTATTGATATTTTTCAAGCTATTGAAGTGAGAACTGTAAAACAAATAAAACAAGTAACCAACAACATATAAATATGACATTACCTATAGGTATTGTGTTATGATTGCCTCCACCATACCGACAGTCTGGTAAGGAAAACCCACAAGCGTAATGGAATGCATTCCAATACACCGTTTCCTAATATATTATACAATACATGTCATTGACATTACTCGGTACTCGCGATACGGTGCAAGTGGGCGTGGGAGAATGGTTTTGTAACGATACAACGCACCACACGCTAATCTTGTATTAGACGGCCCCATAGACTAACATATGTAAGTCATGTCTCGTGAAATAATATATATCACATTATCTTTACTTTTGGTAATTTAGTGTCATTTAATCTCATTGTCATTAATCAAATAATTATATTTGGTAGATTTGGTAGAATTTTTTGTTTGCTATGACAATTTCATAAATATTGCAACATTTTAAAGTTGACGTTGGTTTCAAAGTTTAAGGAATTTTGCAGTGACAATCATTATCAAAACTCTGTAAATTTCGATGGTAGTAAAGCTTCCATGTTTAAAATCAATCCTGTCAAAATCGGTACAGCCGTTTCAGGGATAAATAAAATTAAAAATGTTTATTTGATTCCAAAATTACATGGTACTTAAAAGTAGTTACATCGTTCATATAATTATATTACTGTAGGTACTAATACTGATACGCAAACTAGGTCAGAACGGTCGAAACAAACAGACAGACAGAAAAATTAAAAATAAATTTTTGATGAACTGCCATATATGTACTTTTGTATGCATTTAGCAAAAAGTTGTTAATTTGGAATTGCAAACAGACATTTCAATTTTATTTGTTTGCATAGATGGATGACAATGTTTGGACATAAATAGACCAACTCAACCGAAGCGATACCTCTGCCTCATAGAAAACAGATTTTAAGCACTTCTTTTGTTACTTCCATCGAGTGAGCGGAGTGAGCGAGGTTACCGGAGACCCAAATTTATCATATTTTCCCTTTTTCCAACTTTATTTAGGATTAGTGTAACATGTGAAATTGTATAATGTCATCGATTTTAGGCGGTACAGAAGTTCCAATTGGAAATATAGCAATTAGGTAATATGATGTCGCTAGAGTAAGGGATATTCGTATGTACCACGTTCAAAAATTGAGGGATCTTCTGAATCGGATCGGATCGAATGGTTTTGTTAAGTTCATTCTCTTCAGAGGTCATAGTGTTTTGTGTATTCATGTGCCATGACGCCATCGCTGGAGAATCCTAATGTGTACACAGTCGGCGTAACCAGTTATCGACAGTAAAATAATATCGTCAGCTACGATTTTAATTATTTATTGTCAATATTTTTGTAATTAAACTGACAAGCTTATTTAATATGAGATAACATTTTTACAGTACTGAGTTTTTAAATAATCGTATGATTACTGCACGGTTGGTCTAGCGGTGTAAGGGGTCGCCACACCGCTCTCTACTGCGCTTAGTGTTGTGGATCCAAATCTCACATGTGGCAACACTTTTTGTGATCTGTAAATTGTTGTTCTGAGTCTGGGTATTCTTTGTATCCGTTGCTAGTATGTTTGTAAAGTTAAAACGGCTACACACGACCCTAAAATCACTGGCAATATCGGGACAGTGGTGGGGAGGACCCTAGATCGTATCATAAATCGCCTCGTGTGTAGGCAAATCGAACCCGATTTTTACCCGACTTTCGTGTGTAGAGTAGTAGCCGATTTCATCCCCACTACCGCTGTCCCGACATCGCCAGTGGTTGTAGGGTCGTGTGTAGCCGCTTTTAGTATAATCATCCTTTTAAACCCCTGAGTCTGAACCAAATACTTTAATTTGCGTGCATTGAGGTTTGTAAGCTCTGTACTGTAGCCGGGCAGACGGAGTTGTCTAAACATTACCTTGCAATTTATCTAAAATTAAATATGTATTTTCGTAAACTTACATTATGTGGAGCTCTTAATGTGTGTACAGTGGCGAATAAACAAACAACTTGTGCAGTAAACACTACGATGAGATAGCCAATGTTTTTAACAGAAGCCGCGTGTTATCCGATAATGGATTTATGTTGAGATCATAAATTTATTTCAATATGGGTTCTTTAGAAGTGCTTTTAAGAAACTGAAAATAAAAACACAAATTGAAAACAAACAGAATTGGCATCAAGCTCATTTGTATCACAATATTTGATGAACTTACAGTAGGATTAATACATACGAGTAACGTTTCAATGAAACTAAAAAAAGTTAAATTGATGTAATAGGTAGTGATCTGAATTTCTGTAAGAGTTTATCGTGAATATAATAAGTTGGAGTAAATAATTGTGTGAACACGATGTGTCTATATCTCACTGAAAAAGCATCTCACTAGGCCGCCATAGCGTGTGTCGCCATACTGCACTGTCTTCATTCGCAGTGAGTACAGCAACCACCGCTCATGGATACTATTCATGCCTTTCATCAGGCAGAATAGAATCACTTTGGTAGGTTGCTTTAAAAAAATAGAAAATCTGTCTGGTCATCATAGTACAGGCCTACCTGGTTCGGGATCGTCTGAATCGGTTTTTTTATATAAATTAATATTTCTAGTGTTAATTATCCATGGTGTTATTGAGTTCCTTGTTTGTTCAGATGTACCTTTTTTTATAAAGGTTTAATTAAAAAGAAAGCTTTAAGGAAGGAAATGTACCTGGACAAAACTCTTCTTTTTCAGCAAATTTTAAAAATAATTGTTTATAAGAATTCTGAATTATACATTATTCAGAATACATCGACCTGTCCATTTCTTGGTACTAGCTTTTTAAACATTCCAATTTAAAATATACTTTGATACGATCAGTGTTATAATACAGTTTTGAACGCGTGCCAAGCACATCCAACATTGTTACAATAACATTGAATTCTATCGAAACCCGAGTACCAACAAGAACTGGCTGTAAGAGTATCAGAAGGGTGTACTTTTCATCGATTAACCAGTATCGACTCATGTTGAACAAAAATTTTTCATTTTAGCACTTTCAAGAATACAAAATAAAACTCTTTCCCTTCTCAATAAATATTATTGTTTTCATACTAATATGTAAGCACTAAAGATACCAAGTTAATTTGAATATGTTAACCTTCATGTACAAAAAAGAAACATATCTGTCTAACGAAGATACTGAACTACGAAGGAACTACTAATCCTGAGTCACGGAATTAAACTTCTTGAGACAGTAAAAATAATTGATTGATACAGGGGTGACAGTTGTCGTAGTAAGTGTGTGCAATATAATATGTGCAATGCTACGATAACTGTCATGCCTTTTCCGTCCCCAAGTGAGGCGTAAAAAAGCATCTTAATAGGCCGCCATAGTGTGGGTCACCATACTACATTGTCAGCATTCGCAATGACTATGGTGACTACAACTTTTGGATTCTATTCATGCTTTCCATCAGGCAGAGTAGAGTCACTTTGGCAGGCTCTAAAATAAAAAAAAATATATACAAAGTGAAAGTTGAACTGCGGTCTGTTAAGCGCGATGACCCGATCAGAGGGTCCTCCTTTTGTGTCGGAGGGACGTAACACCCGTATCTCGACACAACTATTGTCCGAACTCCTCTTTTGTAGTTCACTAAGGACAATGGAGAATGGTTACTCTTACCTGTACACATCTATATTAGTCTTAAAAGTAGTGAGAAATTGCTTGAACGTAAAAGGATAGCCGCTTATTAAAAAATAAAACAAAGATTATTAAATTATTTTGCCGATATCTTGCCACTGTTTAGGAAATAAAAATACAATGAGATGTGGTCCTCGATTTTCACTGTCACTTCTATCATACCCTGGATCTATTGCAGATTACTGATGAGTATATGTAATATCAGATGTTCCGAATTATATTTGACTATTATACGACTATCGTATTTTTGATCTTTGATGTATTTATTTATAACACAGACCCTTTAAACCAAGGTAAACCCTTTTACTTTAGAGGTCTTCTATTTTAGACTTCTTTGTAACATTTTTTATTTAACTTTAATCAAAGCCACCCAATTTTATTCCAATAAAAATTGTGACATCATATTCCTTTTGAAAACTGAGTAAATGTTTATTTCAGTTCTGCTTTTGTCCCGTCGAAAATTTGTTTTGACATACGTTTTGCTCCAATATTGGAAGGAAGCTGTTTTTGCAGCGTATTTTAGGATATGATTGGTAAGAGAAAAATTTCGCAGTCATGGTACTTAAAATAGATTTCCGTTTGTTAACATCGGCTACCGAATAATCTTACTGAATAAGTTCGCGACTGTGACCACTCAAAAATCATGTTCTAGAACGTATGAGATGTCTCTACCAGAGTAAAACGGAGAACAGCTACCCGCTCTCCTTCCCATTCTGAGGAACACGCGAACGGATCCGCTCGTGGTTTCAGTTAGTTGGCTTCCGACACACTGCACTATTTTTTGCGAAAATTCTCTTAGTTAACATGCACCTATCGCCCGATAGGATGGTTTTGGACTCTAATCGAATAAAAATCATATCCCTATCTTGGGTACCAGTAGCTAGGAATCAGATGTAAGCTAAAAAGTCAATCCACGGTTTCCTGTTGAAGTCTAGACCATCTAAAGCTTACAGATAGCCGCTCGTGTCCTGAAGATTCTTTACGCTCTCAATACACATAAATTTTATATTTTTCATAAAGCACTCTATATCTATGCCAATAGTGCCCCTATACATCGGACGTCATTGTACCTCTATCATGCACAACACTGGCCTGGCACACTAACCTACTTACCATCGACCCCATCTAGTTTAACCGATACGCTTTGTCCACAGGTGGCTTTTACATATATGTACACGCATTTATAACAAAATTATTTATAGTATACCTGCTACAGAACGTTTTTATGAACAGTTTTCCTCCTCAGTTCTTAAGAAAGTCTTGATATAATAAATATGGTTGAGTTCAATTAAAGTTTTATTTATATAAAACTAGCTTTTGCCTGTGACTACATCCGTCAGGCACTGTAGAAGAGTACTTAATGTAATTTTTAAAATGCTGCTACCAAAAAATAACGAAGTTTCATGTACATTTCTAATTTCCGTTTTGCACCTACAAGTCCTTTCAACAACAAAAAGGTTTGTGCAATATTTCATGCTTCTTTCTAGACCCAGCAGTTTCTGATTTGCGTTGATCGATTACTCTGTCAGTTTCTTCTTTTAAAGAGAATTGTTTTATATTCTTGTGTCAGTATTATAAATAAGGCGAGATATTGAGCAGGTATGGGCCAGGTACCGCAGAAAACTCAGGTCCTAACCGAGATCGTTAAACGATGTCGGTCCTCCACAAGCGCAGGCCTGGAGGTGACAGGTGAGGCCATCTTTAACCCAGCAGGAGCAGGCTGGGATGGCGATGCGAGCGCTACGGGCTGCGTTCTCCCTTTTCGGTGCAGAAGGAAGAGAAGGGAGTGCGAGACCAGAGGCCTATTGATTTAGGGGTGACAGTTATCGTGGTAAGTGTGTGAACCTTACACTGCCACTGTGACTGTCATGCGTTTTATCTCCCCAAGCGGGACTGACTCAGACTACCATAGGCCTTATCCATGGCAGGCCTTATCATGGATGAAACTACCGTATGTTAGATATGTGAGGTTATTATTATTACTATTTACAAATATGTTGGAAACAGCCAGCAAAATGAAATACTATTATGCAACGAAATGGTTTAAATAAACTTTTCAATGTGAAAATGTATGACTAATTTCGGATGTAAGTATAGTAACAATAGCATAATATAGAAAACAATTATTGTTTTAATAGCTGTCATTAAATGTACTGTTAAAGTTATGTGAATGTTAATAATGCAAATGATTTGATTACGTTATAATTAGTCGTTGCCGCCTCGTTGGTCTAACGGTTAGAGTATGCGACTGCCGAGTTTTTCGGATTATAGAAATGCCTAATACCAGCCTGGAGTTTGGAAGATGGAGTCTTAACCCCCGGGCCTTGGCGAGCACGTAAAGCTGACAGTCCTGCGCTTGATTTCTTTCAGGTCGTATCGGATAACTCATCTCATCGGATTGTGAGAGTGAGGGAACAAAAGAGTGCACCCGTAAATGTACTGTAATGACTCCTGCGTAGTTGGTCTCAGTTGAGACTGGCCCCGTTGCCGAAATCGGCTATGAGTACATCATCATCATTATACAAGTAAATAGTATATGATGACTTGCGCTTGTGACTCCTGAGTTGTAGGTGGTGGTGGTAGTCATTCGTTTCCTCATCATATCATTAAAAATATTACTATCGAAAGCAGAATACTGTGCAGAAAAAGGTAAATCGTATATTTACAGTCCAAGTCTAGCACAAACAGGTAAAACCAGATGGCAGATAAATTTGCTGCACTGTTCAATCAAAAGGATATAATTTAAACCCATCATAAATTTTAATAGCCAGCAGTGTCAGACTTAATCTTCGAGATCTTACATAAGCTATTAATATTTCATAAATCTTATCTACAAAATATTTGAACGGAAAATTCCAAATGATTATAAAGATGATACTGGGCTTAAATACTCTACGTGTTTAGCCATTACTAATATTATAGCGGACGCAAAGGTCACACACACATAGAATATATGTATAAACAACATTCTACACTTACACATCAGAAAATACCTCGGCTTTTATGAATTTTACCATATCGTCATCATTAATCTACCTGTCATTTTTTCAAAATTCAGTTCTTCTATTACACTCTGTATTAAAGATTTCCTTCGATAAAATTCTAGTTCAGTTTAAATCAAATTAAATACCAAGAGACTCAAAATGGCAATATTATTTTCGTATAGCAGATAGCTGATGTTAAAAGGAGTAAATTAGGCAGCTTTTATTTTAGAGAAAAAATAATGATTTATTTCAGTGAATTATATCCAAGTCATAAGCAACATAAATCGCGGGTTATATCGCGGGGTGCAACTAGCCAATAAGTATAATCTATAACTAGTATTTTTTTTTGTTTTAAGAGCCTGCCAAAGCCACACTACTCTGTCTGATGGCAAGCATAAATAGAATCCAAGAGTTGTAGCCACCATGCTCATTGCAAATGCAAGCAATGCAGTATGGTGACTCAAACTATGGCGACCTAGTGAGATGCTTTTTCACGTCCCACTTGGGGGATGAAAAGGCATGACACTCATCAATGCAGCGTGAGATTCACATTCTTACTATGATAACTAATCACCTTTGTATCAATGAGCCTCTGGTTTTGCATACACCAACGAAACACCACAACACGGATGCTGTCGTTTCGAGTTGGTCTTCTGTGAGAGGGTAGTACTGTCCCGGTCGAACCGGCCAGATCGTGTTAAAATCAGCGTGGCTCTACTACCCTACGTAATATTTCTTGGTACCTTAAATAATGTATTTATCATATATTTATAGAATCAATAATATAATCGAATTGAATTAAAATATGAGACATTTCAGTACGAAATTAATGAAAGGCGAATAAGTCCCGCTATACAGCTGGACTATGTGTATAGTTAAAAGTCGTGAAAGTAAACACAATACGTAAAAGTCTTTGCACTGAAATTTCCCATCCCTTAACGACTTGCCCTAGTTATTGATTGTACACGTTCATACGCATTTAATATCGGCTATAAAATGACATCATGCATAGACTAATTTAGTTAAAACTATGGAATAGTTGAACGAGTTTACGATCAATAAAAATCTGTGCAAGCGTATTGGTAATTGAATTACAAATTGATAGTTATATGTTACAGAAAGCCTCAATTGTTTAGACTTCATGGTTGTTTACTTATTATTGTTTTTTCTTGCTCGAAACATGCCTTATTACATAGGGTCTTACTGAAATCTGGTGTAAGCTACTTTTTCGCTGCTTTTTAGTGGTTTGTCGCGGCTATATGAAGCCTAATTCGGCCACTCCCCATAATTTTGTGGAGCGAGTCATTCAAAATAGACTTGTGTCTCTAGAGATACAGGTGAGTGTGGATTGCGGTACCTAGTTACTTACCACCAGATTACGCTTCATCTTATTGTTTTTCTACACCACAAAGAAATTTTCTATTTCTATTTACATTGGAATAGTTTTCGTATCCCTTTTTTATTTTTTTTTAGATCTGCAATCGTCGTGTTTCGCAAGCGTAAACATACCCCGGCTGAATTTATTGATGTGTATATTTCTACATGAATATTTTGTTGGAGAATATTATTCCAGTGTTAAGCACATCTCTTTGTGTACAATATTATCATCTTAAGTCTATTCTGTTGATATCTGTAGTTTTTTATAATATGGTTATTGAAGCCTATTCTTCAGCTCGTCGTTCAAGACTATTTTTATCGAATTACACAAAACATGTTTAATTAATATGATGACAATAAGACCAGTAAACTACATAGATATTATAGTGCATAAGTATGTGCGCAAACATGGGTGCACTGTCCATTACTTGATTCTCACAATCCGATGAGATGATTATCCGACATGACCAGGGAGGAATCAAGCTTAGAACCGACGGCTTTACGTGCTCTTCTAGGCACTCAGGTTAAGACCCCAAATTCCAAACTCTGGGCTGTTAAGTATTTTAGTAAACAGTAAAACTCAATAATAATTTTTGAACCTACCCGGGAATCGAACCCGAGAGCTCTTGATCCGTAATTGCTAGATCAACAAGGCAATTAATATATTGCACATATGTCCCTCATAAATTATGTGGATAATTTACTTCCACTTAAATTCTGACGTCCATCCGGCGGTAGTTCGATTTCAGAGACGAACAATAAGGTTCATGTTTTACACGTTACTACGTAAAAATATTGTAAATATGAATGTAAGATACTTTTTTTTTTTCTTTTTGTTTTTCTATCTTAACAGCCTGGCAAAGTGACTCTACTCTGCCCGACGGAAAGCATGAATAGAATCCAAGAGTTGTGGTCACCATACTCATTGCAAATGCTGACAACGCAGTATGGTGACTCACACTATGGTGGCCTTGTGAGAGGCCTTTTCACACCCTGCTTGGGGACGTAAAAGGCATGACAGTCACTGTGACAGTGTAAGGCTTACACAGTTGTCACGATAACTGTCACCTTTGCATCAATAGGCCTGCGGTCTCACACTCACCAACGAAACGCGACAACACGGATGCTGGCGCTTTAGGTTCGTCTTCTGTGAGAGGGTAGTACTGCCCCGGTCGAACCGGCCCGCTCGTGCTGAAATCAACGTGGCTCTACTACTTTCGTTTTCATTATTTAACTAATCATCGCTAAACAAATGATCATAATGATATCTGATCCAGAACACAGTAATATTTCTAAGAGATATTAACTGAACTTATTTACAATGTCTACAGCGACCGACCGAAACTGCGCCTCGATTAAGGCTGTGTTTTTATTTATGAGAATAAATAAAAATCTGACAGCAACATTATTTTATAATTACTATGAGAGAAACACTGACTACTTAACTTGAGGTGTTTACTGTATGTATTTTCCTGTATCCTTAACATAACATAGGGCTGGATCGTTACAAGGTAAATGACATTATCTCCAAGAGCCGTCTTGTACATACTCGTGAGCTTATTCCGTATTTTATTATATTCGAAATTTTTTGACGACAGGAATAAATAACCTCTCACATCGCACACACGGCTGTCTGATTTCAAATTAGGCAGAGCCAGTGTTATGGTAACCAGACTGGTGATAAACATACTGCTATTTCTAAATACATTTATATTATAGATAAATTACACCCAGACACAGAACAAATAATATTTGTCGTAGATGAGAATCGAGCTCACGACAGGCCACTAACTACTAGGCCAACAGGCCCGTCAGGAATGATTTGCTTTACAGATTAGTAGAAAAAGGACGAAGTAAATGAAATTAGTATGCTTAGATAGCGCTTCACATTTCTTTTTTGTCCTTAATTGGTTTTCGTATTAATTTTATTTTGAACTTAATTCGGATACGAAGTTGAAAACATATCAGTAGATCAATAAAATCGGTTTTTAAGGAATATTTAAATTAAATGTTAAAATATTGTAATAAAAGTATGTAGATGTACTTAAAATATTCTTTTATCTAACTTTCAGAGAGTACCAAATACGAAGGACGAGAATAGAAGGACGAGAGACTTTTATATAATAAAAATATGTTATGAATTGTTACTAGCGTTGCTGTGTTACAATTCAAAGCTAGCCTTTACTCAATGATTTATCCCAGGAAACATCTATGCTTTGATTGTCGCTGGCTACTTTGTCATGAACTATTCTATACGAAGAACGAATATATTCCTGGCCTTGAATGACAAAAGCGCAGATCATTTTGAGGAGTTTTTTGAAAATCACTGAAATGGACTGCGTTAAAGAGAATGTCGAGTGATGTGCGTATAACCGCCATAAAGTTTTGTATGTTTGCTTTTTAAATTTTTTAAATTTACTTTATAAAGTATGGAGGAAACAGCAAGCTATACACAAATTAAAATTTTTGGTTCATTAGATCACTACTCAAAGTGACTAGAATTCTACCAGGAAGTTTGATGATTCGAATAGCTTATAATCCCACCAACACGAATTGACTAAAAAGCGAAAGCAATCACATTAAATTGCTATGAAACGACTGGTCATATAATAGTACTTTAGAAATAATTGTAAAGCAACCAGAGTGTTCTGTAGGAAGTTGAACACTTCCAATCCGGTAGTAAATAGCTCAGTTAAACGAGCACTTACAAAAGTCAAATAGGTAATCTTTAATTGAACCAAACTTTTTATATAGGTATCTAGATACTTCCGCACACAAGCACAGTACAGGCTACGGTACGCGCAACGTAAAAAGGTCTAAGATTAATAGGCTATAACAGCATCAAACTTATTACGAGCACACGCCACTTTCTAGAGAGTGCTCTATAAAACACAGCGTATAGTAATTATTGTCGTGTCCGTTACGCAACACAGTGGTTGTGCAACGTTGCAATATCCGACGTTTCCTGCAATTGCGACGTTGTGTAACTATGGTTAATTTAACTTGTATTCTTTTGTGTTGAGAAGTACGCTGTTACTAGGCAACGCTCTTTATTCACGCGGATAATTTATTAGAAGTATGGTATAATGGGTAAACAAGCAGATGGACCCATCACCACTCATGAAGACTAGTAAACCAAGGCACATTAGTGGTATAGCTAGCCTTCGAGGTAGATATGCCCCCATAGTCCAACTAAAATGGTGGTTAAGTTTTCGGTGACATCACTCACTAAGTAAAATGTAACAAAAATTCTATATGTGTTTATGTATGTACAAGTTTATTTATATAGTGTATATTTTCATTGATAAATGTAACCTCTGTGCACCTCCCTTACAATATTTCTACACCACCCTAAAGTTGACTGGAAGGGAATGCCTTGGGCATTAAGTCTACCGATGTCTAATAAATAAATAAGATATAAACTCTTTAGCGACCGATTTCTGTAAGACTGTGATATCACATGTTTTCCTCGAAGTACTCTGACGATATTTATTGCTCTATTTTTTCATAAATAAAACATAGATGTGAAGGGATCAAGCTCATAACATTCATGTTTACGAAATGGCCATTGAAGCTTCGTTACGGTTATTGCATTTCATTAAAAAATAAATTTATGAAGATATGTTTTCCGACGATAAAGTACAACTATATAATTTTAAAAATGTTTGATTTCTACTGAAATTTTCTGTTTAGTCGTTTGTAACTCTACTTTAACAATCGAATAAGTATGTAATTGCTGTTACCAGTTAACTATAAAGAAACTATTCTGCAACGATAATAAACTTTCTTTTACACGTTGGAAAAAACAGTTTCAACCCTCAATTTTATTCCGACTTTCTAAGCGATGGGCTATTCTACAACACATGTACCAAATTATTCACGCTGCGTTTCATTATATATAAAATTAATTTGTGGCACTATTGATCAACAAGTTCCAGGCTAATCTTTACTGTTTCTCGCTATACAGGTTTAGGTGAAAGAATTTGTATCTGATGGTTAATGCCTATCACGCTTATCAACTCCTACAACTCAAGAGACACAAGACATTACCGCCTTTTGAGTGCTTCTTCCGGTGAAAAGCAAGCAGCACATGTTAACACCGGTGAAGCATACTCACACGAACCTTTGCATGGCTCACTATAACCTATATAGTATATTCTGGTTTCAGACAATTTCAGACAATGTCCCAATGGTTTTACTGATTTTATTGTAAATTTTGTGTAGTGAGATAGCTAGCTGTCGTGAACAAAATGATGATTCTGTAAGAGGGGATATGGCATGAGTTTCTTTTAGATGTATCTGGTAAAAACACTTGTGGAAGAAGTACGTATTCTTGCACGTTGTATGAAAAGTTGTCTAACACTGAGAGTTGATGAATTTCAATGTAGTTCTCTCGTCAGGCATCCAAAACCTTTGAAGTGAATAACCGTAAGCACGGCTCTATACATCCTTTCAATTTTCATGAAGTAGGACTTCTTAACACATCCCCATACTAAAATGCAGTAGGTTGTGATTGAAACACAAAGAGCAGAATACGCATTGAAAAGTGTTTCTGCTTTTACAGTGTGTTGGTGGGTTTTAAAGGTATGTAAAAAGCGCTTGTCTCTGGTGGTGAGCGTGTCAATAAGGTTAGGTAATAACTAATGTTAAGAACTAACTTCACCTTACTTATACATATATATATAATAAAATTTAAGAATGTAACAATAAGATGTAAACCATAGACAATATGTAACCAAGATTCTTATTCAGCAATTTTTTTAATGAAAATAAATTATTTCATCTTTTTTTTTAAATATTAAAGATGTTTGTGAGACCATTTAAAAATAAGACAATATTGGAATATCAATTTTAAAATTTATTAAAAATATCGTCTTGATGATCGTTTTCAGTTTAAGATTTAATTGAAATGCAGGCCAAATTCCTAATTTTGTTCAGATTTTCATGCTACGCACATTATTTCATTTAGAAATTGTTTTGGTTATTTTATTAAATATGAAGTACAACCTTTTCTTTTTTTTTATATTAAACCTACCAAAGTGACTCTATTCTGACTGCTGGAAAGCAAGAATAGAATCCAAGAGCGGTGGTCACCATACTCACTGCGAATGACGACAGTGTAATATGGCCACCTACGTTATGGCGGCCTAATGAGATGCTTTTTCACGCCCCGCTTAAAGGACCCGGGATCGTAGTGGGAGGGAAACACTTTAACTTTTATACAAAAACTGAGGTAATAAATGTGTAAAAATTCAGCAATGTATCAAGATAGTGTTATAGCATTCAAATTTATGCACAATAGCGGTTTTTGTTCTATTGTGACTTCGAAATATGACATACGGTACTTGTGTCCTATTACTTTTGTAATGATGAGTTTTGTTTCTCTAGGGCTATCAGTGAGTGTAAATGGAATACATTATTTTTATATTACATATTGGCGTGGTAAGAAGGTTCTATAAGAACGAAAAAATCTACATACAAAAAGTTTTGGGCGACTGTCTAATTTTATCAATTCACTATTAGATCTTTTTAATTACGCACAGGTTTATGAAGCCAAACAGAACACTTATATTCGATATAAACATAAAATAAAGAAATAAATATTTCGGACATTTGACACACAACGTCATCTAGTCCCAAACTAAGCAGAGCTAGTGCTATGATAACTAGACTGA
The DNA here is from genome assembly GCA_949316085.1 of Hypercompe scribonia. NCBI lineage: Eukaryota > Metazoa > Arthropoda > Insecta > Lepidoptera > Erebidae > Hypercompe > Hypercompe scribonia. Next base: position 8,840,514 of record OX438969.1, on the reverse strand, counting down.
CTGATAGAATACTTACATACTTTTTTTTTGTAAATACATACACATATTGTACATAGAAAACACCCAAACTTCAAAACAATATTTGCAGATCATACAAACATTTGGGTCGACCCGGGAATCTAACCCGAGACCTCAAACACAGCAGTGGCATTCACTACAGCTACGCCACTGAGGTAATTAAATATAATATTAGACTACGTACTCGACTAGACTCGATACAATCATTTGTTAAATAAATTTACAGAAAACTCTTTGAATGAAAGCTACGCATATTTTTTCAACTCGTACAAAGGCACAAAAAAGATTGTAACATATTTTATGTATAATATGTATTTTCTTTTCACGCTCTTAAAAACATTTTTATAATTTCTGTGTAATATATACACTAAGACGTAACATTAACACAAGTAGTGCACTTATACACTCATCTAATTATATAACATTATGTTAGTAGGCTGCTAACTGTGCAAGCTCATGTATTTCCGGTAGTACGTATGAAGGTAATAAAGATTAGTTATATGAGGTCTCATAACGGTTAAAACAATCACTATAATAATTATACTGAAATAAAATACTCGTACAATTTAATTATATAATTGAAGAAATGGGCTGTTGCCATTTTATTGTAGGAATTTCTTACTTAGGTAAGATCTTCGGAACGGAATGTTGTTTTTTCCTGTACTTATTATTAGTACATTTACCTTAATATATTCTCTAAGTTACGCAACGGATATTACAATGCAACGGAATAAGATATAAGACAGGTAAAGTTAATATGGTTGGTTTATCTAACGGTAAACAAAATGTAAGGTTTTTAAAAATATATATAATCCACTTTTGCCAACCCTACCGAGAAGCGATATTAGCGACGGTATGACATTTCCTGTGCGATTCACCGACCGATACGGTGTCAGGCTTCATTTCTCAGTTTTGTTTATTACAAGTGCTACTATGTGTTAATTTTCATATTCTGCTTACCGTTACAGTACAATATTAAATATTTAACTCTAACAAAAAACATTTCATCTGAGAGAAAGACATTCAAAGTCAAAAGTTTCTATATAATGTGTCATCCTTTTTAATCGACTTAAAAGCTTCATCTTCATGAACAGCCTTTAACAGTCCACTGCTGGACATAGGCCTCTCCTTAGCAAAGAGGTTTTGGCCTACTATACCACGCTGGCCACACGAGTTGATATAGGTTTTGTATCAAGATTTGGATGTCGTAATAGCAGCTGTTCCCGGATCCCTCCTATGTCAGGTGTAGAGTGGCACACCGTGTGGTTTTAGTCGGTCCGATTCCGACACACCACCTCACCGTAAACCCCGATGGGGTGACGGCCTGAGATGGGTTTCCACACGTCAAAAAGAAAAAGGGTTTGTATCAAGTCTTCCTTCTTCTTGCAGTGATGTTCACCTGCACAGTTTGCTGCCTTAGTCTCTTACAACACCCATGGGATGAGCAGGGGTGGTGACACTCTGTATTGGTAATTCTTCACCACACGGACAATTTAAAAGATTTACGGGGTTCTCAATTCGTCAATATTGTTCCTCGACGGTTCACTGTTTGTCAACAATGAGAACAATGTTAAAGGTCAACATTTGCCACTGACAGGAAAAGTAAATTATCCTATTCAAATCGTACGGTAGCCAAAAAAAAAACGAAAATCATTGAGGCAAAGGTCGTGGATTCTATTTCCTTGTCAAATCAAACATTTGTGTGAATGAACATATATTTGATTTGATCTGAATGTTTCTACATATTTACAAAAGCAACTATATTTGTAATTCTATCAGTTGTTTTGCGCCCGTTAGTACAAGTTCTGCTAGTTTGCGACTATATGACGTTGTATGTGACGAAATATTACAATCTATATTATTAATATAGTTCAATATAAACAGTTTAAACCTACAATTTCGTATAAGCAACACATATATGATCGGTTCACTTAGCACAGACGGTACATCGTGAAAGTCAGAGCCCACGATCAGGTATTTAGAGAAAGCGCAAACTTCGCCCACTTACAGAGCCTTAACCCTAACAAGTCTCCACTAGTTTTGATTACAAACTAAGTTAGTTTTTGGTGTATTTCAAAACTAAATAAATTATATTAGTAATGTTATAAATCTTCTATGTATATAACCGCTTCATAGTTCAAGCGAGAATGCACCGAGGAATTGCTCGACCTACTGACTGTTTTCTACCGTTTACGACGTTTGGCGGTTAGTCTTCCCACTTGGATAATTGTCACTTCAGCGTTACGAGCTGTTCTAGGAACTGTTTAGCTGGCACGCCCGATCTGTAAAACATATTGTGGGCTACAGTATTTCCAGACCTTCAACTTTTACAAAAGAGGGCGAACAGTCACGTATTAATATATTATTCTTTTAGGATTGATTTCACCCATAGTGACCTCTTCCCTTCTGCTCATTTGTGAACTATGGGCACGTTTTTTTATGTATCATAAAAAAAACAAAAAGTACCTTCAAGTAACATTATGCAATGGAATGTACGTATTATAAGTATTCAGATTCATGAAGCTGTAGTGAATATCATTATGCTTTAGATATTATACTGTTGAATAAACATCTTCTCAGAATTTTCCATATTTATTTCCTTAACTTGTAAAAAACACATATATAAATGTAATATTATATAACAATACACATTCGAGTACCAGTGTTGTGACTGAGCTGCCAATTCACTCTGAAAAAGTTCGCGCACTTTTGCCTTGAATGCAAGGCGGTTTGACGACATTTGATTTGGACAGAGAGTGCATTCTAAAGAACATTTGATTGTACATAGAAGAAAGAATTGATAAAGTTGGAAGTGTGACGCAGGCAGAGACAAGTAAATAGTTTGTTGTTTCTCGTGACTTGAACATAAAAAATAGAAATGTGGTACGAGGCATTCGGGTAATACTCCATCATTACCCAAACACCTCGCGTCACACTTCAGTCGAGGAAAGAGAACAGATACTATGTGCATAATTTATAAATTCATATAAAGTTTATACTTTTCATGACACATTCATACGAATTCGTTTCAGTAAACGACAGGCCCTTAATGTGGCCCCTGTGCGAAGTTACAAAGCCTCACATATTACACACATGGGACCGAAGGAAAGATTCGAAGACCAAAATTTCCAATCTCAAATTAAGTGCAAAAGATTTTTATTTACTTTTCTAACGCGTTACGATTGCTTTTAACAAATACTGACCTCGTAAAAACACGACTTCCTTTAAAATTGTAGTGACATCCTTCAGAAGAACGTGATATGGACGGATAATAGAAAGGAAAAACTCCGACAATTCAACCAAACAGATACACTTCCTTTTCACTAAACGTGCAACGACTAGTAGTTTTGAAGATGCGATCCATTTTAGACCTTGTGCGGCAATGAATGTTGAGAAATTATTGTTCTTAGACTAGATGTAAGGTATTAGCATATCAATGAGTTGACATTGAGACGTGTAGTTTGTCATTTATTTTACATATTATTCTCACAAGTAACATATCTTTAGATACTACGTAGACCTATACAACAAATTGGCTTTAATCCAGGTGGTGAAGGAGTAAAAATACAAAATATTACGACCCCTATTCACCCCACTTGTGTCGTAAGAGGCGACTAAGGAAACAAATTACACAGGACAGCATCACTGAAAACTTGAATATCAACCCGTCTGGCCAGCTTGGAACGTACGACGAAACATCCTTTCAGAGGAGAGGCTCATGTCCAGTAGTGAACTATTAAGAGCTATTGATGTTAATATATGTACCTTCTTGTATTATGGTGTTCGGATATATACCGAGTCACGCATCCGGCGTGACAATCATGTTCTCACAGAAAATTGATGGTGAGCTATTTCTTCGTTGCTTTACGTCAAGTGAGTGAGGTTAGCGAAGACCAAACTCCTGTTCTGTCTAATTTGTGGGGGTGGAGAGAGGGAGCTCAAGAGGTGGACATATACTCGTGACTTTACAGCTGTTAAAATATTGCTTAATCTCTGTGACAGATGGCTACGAAACCAACGAAGTTACTTTATTTTGTATTAGCTATATTTTAATTCTTCAAGTTTAATCACAAATGAAGTACAACAAACATATTACAAATATAAAAAAATACAACGGAAATGTACTTCATAAGTTTTAAAATGTTGCTAGTGACAACTGTCACAGAAATCAAGCAATTTTTTTAAGAATGCAGGCACTTATAGGTGGCGGTAGTCACACATCTACTGTCAGGAACTCTGTCCTTTGACTCTCATAATATGTATAAAAAAAACATAATTATCATCAAATTAGTAAATAGTTTAGTTTTATTTCTTGTTGTCGTAAACGCCTCTATTTTTTGATAAATTAACCGATATTCCAGATCTTTCTTCAAACAAGATAGCTTACAAGATCGTCATAAATATGCCGATGTGCCCGACTAGATATTATTAAGATAGCTGTACAACAAGATGTTATACCTAAGACACAGTTTGAAACACGTGTAGCGTAATTATCTTGTCATAGTTCTAATCTCAAGGCTGCCTTTGAATATATCCGGACAAAAGACATTATTCGATGTAAATCACAGGTTTGTACACCATTAATAATCATTAAATGATAGTCAGAATATGTACTAATAATGTACCACATAGATTTAGAACATCTGATGCATCACCAATCAAATAGTCTTTTTTTTTCGCGTTTAAACACAGAATAAATTTTATATTCTGTGCGTGAAAAGGTAATTGCAATCAATTCAACTGTCATTGATATTATTGTTTTGTGTTTATATGCAACATCTCCTCTCTTCTTTTTTTATAATATGTGAAAGTGACTTCGTAAAAAAGAACGGCAGTAAGTAACAAGAAGTCGGAATAGCGCTTTTGGGTTTGAGTAACAATTAACGCTGACGGTTTTAAAGTTGACAATCAGACGCGTTTAGATGTAAATTTTTTTTACAACCTGTAGGGGAGGGAGGCAGGTGAGGAGGAACTTTACTTTACTTTGTTACTGTACAAGAAACGGACACAAAGAACACCCAGACTTAAAACAACAATTTGTGGATCACACAAAGTGTTGTCCCATGTGTGGTTTGAACCTACAAGACTCGGCGTAGTAAAAACTACTCGGCCAACCGTGCAGTCTATGACACTTTACAATTCGTTTATTTACGCTAACATTTGTTAACTTTAAAATAAATTAAACTAATTTCCTTATTTATATTTTTAAATTTAACACGTTTAAATTACCACACTTAAAATAGATTGAGTTTAATTTGTCCGTTATATATTTTTAATGGTAAGAATTATTAATTTTTTCAAACGTTGACCATAGTGTTGCCTTAGTTTTTTATTAACATTTACACTCAATAATATTCGTATAGCACTTGACCATATTTTTATCCTTCTAACACTCCAACGTGTTTTATCTACAATTAATTACAGAGGCGCCTTCATTATTTTGTATTTCTATATATAATACATTAATAATGTAAAGTAATAAAGTTATTGTTATTAACAAATGAGTACAAACATGTGTGACCTTAGTTTTATCAAACTTAGTGTCACGGTTATTTATGGTCAATAGACAAAGGAATTGGGTCACTTCAACATCTTGCTATTCGGAACCACTTCATTACAATGTAGTTTTCGTACGTAGTTATATGTCTATGTAACATATAACAGATTTATATCTAATCTTATATTATTGAAGTGAAACTTCTTTATTGGGGTTGGAAAAAAATTTAGTGTAACATTTTTTCGTTACGCGTCACATTTTTTCGTTACACGTCATCTTTTTCTTATCCCTACCACGCGTGATTCGAAGTATACTTTCTCCAGCGGAGTAGGGATTGGTAAATGTCTCCAATGTATTTTGCGGCCCGTTTTGAGTAGTTACATTTTTGAAATCCAGGTGGCGATTGCATCGACTTCGGACGGGTTTAAATTATTTTTTGAAAAATAACGTCATAAAGAAGTTTCACTTCTTACGAGTGTACGCTAGTACACGCACACATTTTTTTAAACAATAAATCTTATATTCACTAACTCAGTTATAATAATTATGACTGAGATATTTGCTAAAAAAACTATGTAAACATAACAGTAGGTTTATATTTTTTATTAATTTCAGAAACAATTATATACTTATTTTTTTCATTTAAGTAATTCTTTTTTCAATGACATATTGATATGTATTTACCAGACAGATATGAGACGTAGTTTCTTCTTCTTCTTATCTTCTTAAAAAAGAAAACGCCCGCACTAGGAATAAATCCTGTCGTGTGGGACTTTACAAACATACAAGAAACGGACACAAAGAACACTCAATAAATACACTTACTTTTATGCATTTGAAGGGGTAGACAGTGGCAAATTAGACGATCAATATGATTTTATCTATTCTCGTGATAGCATCAAACAGTTCAGAAAAAAGGGGCCTACGGTCGTGCTCGTAAAGATAATATTTGAAGCCTAATCTCAACGAGTTTACTGTTTCCTATCGTAATAAAGAAACTAGAGTATTGACTGCACGGATGGCATAGTGGTTTAAGTGGTCGTCATGCCGCTCTCTACTGCGCTGAGTGTTGTGGATTCAAACCCCACATTGGATAACGCTTTGTGTGATCCACAAAATATTGTTCTGAGTCTGAGTATTCCTTGTGTCCGTTTCTTGTATGTTTGTTAAGAGCCCGCGACGCAAGATATATTTTTGGCGCGGGCGTTGTCTTTTTTTTGCAAGAGTTCTATTAGCGCTCGTATTACGGGTTGAGTCTACTTGAAAGGAAGAAGAAATTCAATCCATTCGTGTTTGCGGCGGGAGTCGGAATCAAAGCGATTGAAATCACACAGTGAGCCTGAAGCGACTGAAATAGGAAGGATACGTACATAGTTGTTATTATGAAATCCAGACCCCTCCTAAAGGACGGCCAGTAATACCACAACCTTAGAGAAAATCGGTGTTAAACAATTATTTTTTTTACTTTTCATCCTGTTAGTAAGGAGGTCTAGTTAGTAGTTAGTCCCTCGCTGTCTACTAATTAGGGTGGGGAGGGGGAAAGTGGCTACCAACGTACTTGTAACTCTTTAGTTACGACCGAAATCACTTCTCATCAGGTGACCCGGCTGTTTGCTTGCTTCCAATTACATAAAAACGTAATGCCTCCTTTCGTCATACGGAACAGTTATGTGATGTAACATATGTGTACAGTGATATGTACGTTACTATGCCGATAATCTGCTAGTATCAAAAGAAAAAACAAATCTATCCGGGTTTTCGAACATTATTGATGATCAGAGCAATTATGTTCAGTAGTAATTTAATATCGATGATGCGGTATCTAGTTTTTGTATTAATTGAGGATAAAGTCCGGGTCAATAACCCCACTTGTGTCCATTTTCACATAATTATGTTATGTCTAGATCAGTGCAGTTATGTAAGTGTTTGGTGTCAGGTGGAATGTTATGTAGGATTCTTCGTCAGGCTACTAGATTGACAGTCATGGCAGTTGAACTGCGATCGAATTTGCAGTTTATGTTTTATTTGTTTATAATATTTATCAGCCCAAATTTGTTCAGTTCAGATAAAACTATTAACAGGATTCGCTTAAATTTGTTTTTTTTTTACTGGATGAACGAAACTGTTTCCCTTTTTGTAAAAAAAATAATAATAAAATATATTTACATAGTTTTAGAACATATGTTTAAATTTTTTTGGACTTGTATTGATTGATTAAAACGTGGGCCACGTTTCAATCAGTTTGCACTAGCTTTGATAGCATGGAATTTGGCACAGCAATATCTGCCTTCCGTTACCAAGATTTTTAGGTGTTTCTCTCTTCTCTTTTTCTTCGTTTTTGAGTTTTTCTGTAAACTTGAATCCCATTCATAAAAATAAATATTTTTAACCAAAATACTAGTTACAAACAGCAGTTCAACGAACCCCACAGTGCGCATGCGCGGGATGATAGTGAAAGTAACGCCAGCGCGTGATAAGTTCACTTACCTGCGGCTAGCCATCGATCTTGGTGCCCCATACAGTGTACATGTGGACTTCTCGGTTAACCATTCATACATATAAATAATATACAATTATATATATAATATATAATATATAATTTACAATTTTACATCCAGCTTCCGAAAAGAAAAAAGGGAGGATTTTGCTAACCCTGAAGATCCTATGAATGTTGGTCTGCCACTTCCCTTAACTCTTAGAACAAAGAGACATTACAAGTGCATTGTCAGATCAAGTTTCCCCTTTTTCCTTTGACAAAAGATAACCCAGAAATGTTAGACTCGAAGAGTTGTTTATCTTTGTAAGTAGAAAGAAAGAAAGAAAAGAAAAGTCAGCTATATTCAACTGAAGTGTTTGAAAATATCTCTCCAGTTCCCATCGAGATGTGCTGCTCATTTTGGTTAGAAAATACTTGCTGGCAAGAGCTCTTTATTTAGTCCATTTTAATTGATTAAGACGAAGAGAATTCAAGTGTAAACATTTATACAACAACACTGGCATTTTCGTATAGTGGTTTGTGACCCTGACTCCAGCCAGAGGTCGTGGATTCGATCCAGGACAAATAATTGTATGATAAAAATGATTACTTGTTTTGAGTCAAAATGTAAAATATGAATAAAATGTTTGTATAGTGGTATAAATATGTTATAAGCATGTTTATCAGCAACCTGGTTACCGTAGTATAGACTCTGCTTAACTTGAGATCAGGTCGTGTGTGATATATGAGAGGTTATTATTCGTACGCTGCAAGGCAGCAGGGTTCCTCTAGCGTTTATTTGAAATGATATTTATGATTCATTTGCATTTTATATATGAGTATTCAAATATCACGGCAATATCAACGAGTTGTCCAATAAAATAATTTTAAAATCACTCACACACACTTCAACATTTCTCGAACTGTATATAAACATTGTATAATACTCTAGAGAAACAGTTCAACGGCCTACATGGTAGAAATACCTAACCGTTATAGCGTAGGCAATTTTATTATTTATTTTCATGATTCAAGCTTAACGTTTAAGTACGTAATAATGTTTACAGAAATTAATGCGCGTACGCAAGGTATTAATACCTTTGTTTGTCTGATCAGACCAGGTTGCACTGATACACGATGTTCGGGAAAAAAAACTAAAAAAGATAAACTCACCTGAGTTTTTTTTTAATATTTTCTAGCTCGCAAATTTCAGAGATAGCCAAGATGCGTGATGATGAGTTACAGGTACCTTGCCCTGCTCGAATTTGTTGCTTACACTCCTAACAGTCGTATAATTCTATAAAGAATATTCCTTCCTTTTCTAGCCTTTCTTAACCTTCTTTCCACGTATTCTTAATTGACACTAATATTGTAATTGACAAAATGTGGAGAATTTATTTTATCTGTATTGCCAGTCATACAAAAATAATTGATCACTATTTTTAACCCTAAAGATTTTCGTAACTTGTAAGTCAGTCTCTGTTAACTGATAAATTAAGAAATTGCTTCCATGTTACAACTACATTCTCTCATTTAAAGGACATATACCACATATGTGATCAACCTATCAATACCTGGACCTTCTACCACTCGTTCGACAACCGGTAGTGACCGACAGTTATGCAACTATAATAGCCGTATGACGCAATCATTTCTCAACACGTCAATGACGTGTCTTCATTTGCCTGCGACACACTAGTGGACACAGAATGTACTTATTATGTCATCTATGTGGACGATACTTGTTTTATTTATAATAATGAGGGGAGGGGGGTAGACCGGTTTTCTTTTAGTAAGTAAGTACCGTCACTCATGGAAACTTACAACTCAAAAGTCATAAATTCATAAAGGATTTTATTACATAGCCTTCCTTAAACGGTGAAATAAAACGTCAATGATATTATTTTCTTAAGTTCTCCTTTAAGTAGCAATCGGTGAAAAGGTCTTTTTAGAGTCGAATATTCTGCCAGATTAACCATAAAGTTGGCATGAAATAAACTGTAAGTAATAGATAATAAATATTCATAAAAAAAAAATATCAAACACCCATGTAGTATTTTATACATATACATAATTTTTCGACTATGACAGACAGATAATACTCATACAACATAGTTTTAAATACGTAAATACGTTTTGCGCACGTTTAATAGAAATTGGTAAAGCATTCCATAAATGCAGTTTAAGTAAAAAATTACGTTGAATAAAAATTTTGTAGAATCTTTTAGTATTCCCAATCTCAGGGTTTTTGAAGAACTCAGGCATTTCAGGCACGTATATTAACAAAAATGCATCACATCAACAGGCTTTAATAGTACTCTGCAGGACATAGGCGTGTCCTTAGAAAGACGATTAAACCACAAAACTGTACATAAATGTGTAAATTAAAGTTAATGTATTTCACGTTTTCTTTTAAACATAAAGTATGTTCGGATATCTTTGGATGGTCTCTGTTCAGTAATGAACGGCAACAAGTTGAAGTACCAATACATTCCCTATTTAATACCAATATATCTTCGATTAATCATTTCGTTCACCAACATGAAGTATGTTTATTTTGTGTTATTTACGACTAAAAGTTTATCTTGAATTAGGTTTTAGTTGTTATTTTTATTGAATATTACAAATCTTTGCCTCATTTGTTGTGTCACTGCGTAGGCTACAAATAGCTTCTTGATAAGCGGTGGCAACGAAACGCAAAGAATTGGCGCAATAACCACTATTTACGTCAGTTATGTTCGATGTTCCTTTTTTGAATTCAAATATGCGGCGCGTTCCATAACGTTTCGTAATCTAACCAGATTTAGAACGTTACCATTTTTCCAATTAATAACATAAAAAACTTTAGCAATAACGCTTTGTTTCAAACTCGTATTTTTATACTTGCGAGAAACGTAGGTACTCGTTTATACACATAGGTTACACTTTATTAACTGGTCTGTTGATTCAGTAGTTAACTATTTTGATTGCTAAACGAATGGGTTTGTCTCCCCTTCATGATAAATAATAATGTAATTAGTATTCGTTCTATATTTGAGTAGTTAACTATTTTCGTGTTGCTACTAGACTAATTGTGGCAAGACAAGATGTGTCAAGTTACTATCAGGTACGCCAAAAAAGAAAGATTATTATAAAATACCTTCGTAATAATTATGTTTCAATTTATTGATTAGTGATTTGTTAATCATGAGGATGTTGAAGCAACAGACCTAAATTACCGACAAGCGAAATTACCGAAATTACCAAATGGAGGATATTTGGTTATTATTGAACATCACAATACACAACCTTGTTGATTCGACACCACTCTCTGTTTTTATACATATATAGTAGATTACAATGACAATATCCGCCTATTCTTGTGCTACTTTTCAACATTACCGTGGGAGAGACATGCTTCGGCGCGGACCCACTCGGTAGGAGTGATACAGGAGCTGTGCAGTCAACGGGTGTTAACTATTTTATTTCTTTACACCAAGTGAGTAAGGACACCAAAGGCTAATCCCTATAATCCCTCCAGAACGATACTCACAGAGAGTACAGTTAGGGGTGTTACTTTGGTAGGCATTTATTAACAAATTGCACGTCTGTTACTTTTCCCTTTTTACCTTGAAAAAAAGAGCGAGGTTGCTAATCTTACAATCAAAAGACCATGGCAACAATTCTCCAAATATACAAATAGAAATACTCGTATCAATTCTTTGCATATCGACAATACGAGGTTTTACAAATTCGCTAATTGTTCTAAGAGTTTTTATGAAATAAATTTGACTGGATCATACTCTCGTTTATTTTCTAATCAAGCATTGAATCAAATAAAGGTTATTCAGCGCAAGAATAAGAATAGAAACAGTATATTTTTTTAACTAAAACCAAAATTTCAAAGGAGAGATTATCCGCTGTCTTGAAACTTCCAACATCGATCATAATGCGATCTCTAGTTATAATGAAATCACAAAGTCGACGCTCGAATAATTATGTTATTAAAACCCAGTAACTCATTTAACTATTTCCTAATGTGATTATCGTCTCGCTTACAGATCGTGATCGACAATCATGCCCGTAGTGTAATAATTTGAACTTCTAATTAACAAGAATCACACGATTCTATCTTGTACTGCTTGTATATATCATAATTGGTTCACATATTGATGCGAAAATTAAATGAAATTCACAGCGTCGTGATTTTCATACATCAATGATATCATTTATTATTATTAATATGTATACTACTTATAGAGTTGTAATGTAGGAGCTCGAGTTAAAAAGTCAAGTGAATTATTAATGACGACTACATCCACAAAGTCGGTAATATAGATAGATTATAGAGCCATCTAGCGGTGTCAAACCGAATTAAGTAGTAACCAACTAATCCACATCGCGCAATAAATTTTGCACACTAATTAGCTAAAATTAATGATACATATTATTAAATTTGGTTATTATTATTATAATTAACCACGCCTAAAGTCCTGTTTGATGTAAACATTGACTTATTGATTGGGTTTCGTCAGACAAGATCACCAGCTCTTATATTTCATATCATCGATAATGTCACATGAAAATATGTAGTAAGATTTTGACAGTATCTACTATACGAGTGTTATTACCTACTATTAAGTATATACCGAGTTTCACTTGCGTGGAGTCTAGCACTTCTACTCATATTTCTCAATATCCTCAGATGTGGTAGATAAAACACCGGTTATTTCCCAAGCTCCATCCGAACAATAGAGAAAATGCCATAAACTTATTTCATAGCTTTTTATCAGACACGTCTCGCAGTGGACTATACAATGGGTAATATTTTCTAATCTGTTCATTGAATTGGCGTTACACTTTAGATAAATAAAATGGTGAACCTTATTGGTTTGTGTGCATTCAATTTTCTTGTTAAAACCTATTGAGTAGTTGGTACTACACCATTGAAACTAAAAATTCCCTTTATATTATTATAACTGCAGCTGAATATCGTACATTTAAATGCACTCTAAAAAAGCTTCTCTTGCTTTTTGAAGTCGGTTCCAAATGAAAATAGAGTTTACTGTGAGATATTAATAATTATGACTTTACGTCTTATGCACGTAATCCTGTAACTACGTGCATAAGACGTAGGATCATAATTTAATTAACTTCAAAAAAATAAGGCTCGCAATTAGACAGACCTTTTTCTCGATATCTTGCTATTTGTGAATCGATTAGAAATTATGTTACCCACTTTAATCACACTGATTGTATTCCAGGTATCGCTAAATAAAAGTAAATGTAAAAACAATGTGCAAATGTAAGCGCGTACGCAAGTGATCAAAATGTAGTTTCAATTGTTTTCTTGTATATATATATTTATTTAACAAGTCACACTACGTGTTACTATTACTTTATATAATTTATATGTACTACTTTCATTTCCTTTTCCCATGCACTTCTAATACACCAGGAACTACTCTATACTTTTCATCTCACGATTTTCTTTCCATCCCATGGTTGCCTGTAAGAGATTGCCAATGGGCGATAAGACCGCCACTTGTACTTCTTTAGCTTTAAGTTACTTTTGAATTTAATCTGGTGTACAATAAAAAGACATGTTATTATGTAGATTAAATAAAGCTTGGTGTCAATTTTTTCTATTTTTAATTTATTCTGAACTTTAAAAGGTTTTTTTGATAGGCTGTTATTGTTTTAGGTATGTTTGAACTCTAATCGTTTTCTAGAACTTAGGTTTTGTAGGTTATGTTATCGTTATGAATTGCCGATAAACGTATTTAAGATGTTCTCTAAAAGTAATAATATTAACCAAGAAACTGTACCCGACTGTAATTACGGGTTACTAATTAATATAATAGTAATTTAACTAAGTTTTAACATAATACCAATACCTACTTCCTTGTAGTGACTACATTGAGTTTTCATGAACAGTCATTGTTGTCTCATGTTGTAGTTTTTCATATATTAATTATAATAATAATAACAAATTGACACATCATACTTGACAATCTCATCCGTAACTAGACAGAGTCTGTGCTGTGGTAAATGGACTGCTGATAAATATACCACCCCCACAACCCAACCACCAAGGACCCAAGCCAACCTCACCTGCAAGTGGTGCACTTGCTGATCGACGGACGAGGCTCTGGCAAACAAAATATCCCAGTTAACGGCAATAGGCTCACCACGGTGGACCAAAACACTGGCGAAAAGTAAACGTTTAACATGCCCCTGCCTACCCTTCTGGGGAACCGGGTGTAATTTTATCAAAAGAGGCAAAAAGACGGCAATAATGCTGCAGAGATGCTGCTGAATGCTGATGAATCTCTAAAAAATGTATGCTGTGAATGTTAATGAATAAAATACATTATTTACTCGAGAAATGTCATTTTATGAATTTAAAAGTACGGTTCGAATGATGTCACAACTGCCTTATGTCACGGGCACCATGTTTGTATATGAAGCTCTTTCACATTACTAGTTCACCTCGAAACATGACCAATAATAGATAATTATATATCAGAAACATTTATAGTACCAAAACTTGTTCACTATACAGTACAGTGCAAGTGGGCGACAAAACCAATTATCACACTTTATCTCCGTTTGTAAATCTTGAGCGATTCGTTTATACATATTTTAAAATAGAGTCCATTTAAAATTCCATCAAAATATATGCAAAACTTTTTATCCATCCACAGAATAGTTTTCTTACAAATGATTATTAAAATACATACATAAGAAACTGGTTATAAAATTATTTAAATGCTGTCCTCTTAAACGTTTTATCATTGCCTACAATTGAACTTGTTATGTTAAATACTTATCCACATTATGTAAAATGTATTTTTTTCTTTGTACACCGTTTTAATTAGAATTTTCAATTTGTTACAGGTGAGAGCTGCATAGAAAAGCCACTAGCGACACTTTGGCGTAACTACCAGCAATCGACGAAACCCGATGTCGTGATGAAACTGTCTGTCACCAACTCCGGCCTTAAAGGATTCACCAAAGAGCACGGCCTCACTGAATACTGGTCGCATCGTATTACCTACTGCGCTAGTCCACCCCACTATCCAAAACTGTTCTGCTGGGTATATCGCCATGAAGGTAAGAAGTTAAAACACGAGCTCCGATGCCATGCAGTCCTATGCACCAAAGAATCAATATCAAAGAAGATTACAGAAGAACTTCAAGTAAAGTTGAAACAGGCCTTAGTTGAATTCAAGAAAGATAGAATCTCGAAACAGAACGCTAGGCTAAGCCTCGCAAACAGTGTATATGAAAACCCCAGCATGCCTCGTCGTAAGATTATGCTCAGTGTTGGAGCTATGAACTACAGACCACCACTAGAAAGATCTAAGTCTGCTCCGAAGCTTGGAGCTATTGAAGAACTATGTTCAGAAGAAGATGAAGAAGAAGCTGAAATGAACGCTAAGCAAGAGGACGAGACATGGTCTCATACAACCATGGATGACTTTTATGGCTCGCAGACACTAGACAGGAGACGATCCGATGTTAAGTCCCCGAGGAAATCCTCATGTCCCGAAGGAATTATCAATCGGACACTTTCGGAATCTAGTAGCGGTACAATAACAGTGTCAGATGAATTATTGGACTTGCTCGTAAAAGAAAGTCAAAAGAATGCATGTCTTAATAGCGTTAGTCAAAATGATATGGATAAGGAAACAAGATTGCTAGACGCAATCGCCGAATCGAACGAATTGAATGACTCAGTGGCGGCAGAGACCGACTGCAAGGCAATGTTGCAAAGTAACTACCTCGTCACGGATAGCGACGATGGATCTGTTTCTTCGGGCTGTGAGACCGCCAGTACGGTGACTGACACCGAGCCATCCTCTCTACCTTCATTCCCTACTGAAGAGAACAAAGAACACGTGGACTCCTCTGTCACTTTCATGGAACAATCCTTCGAGCGCAACGATTTAAGAAGTAGCAACAGAAGCTGTAATACCATTCATATCGTGAACGGTGCCGACACTAACATTAATGAGGAGGTTAACCACGTTCCGATTGGAGAAAAAAATACTTTCAGACGGCGATCGACTTACCCGCCTTTGAGAGTAGACAATACTTTAACAGACTTTGAGGAAAAATTTGAATCTCTGATAGACAACTTAGTGGATGTGGATAGCTTAAATTCGAGCACAGAGACCGAAGTCTTCAAGAATACGGGAGATAACGACAGTGCTTGTAGCGATGAGTCCGGCTATTCTGAATTGTTAGACGGTAAAGAAAGCATTATTGGAAATACAATAATGGTTTAAATACTTCATATTTAAGATCCTCTAGAATCGAGGTTTAATATTCATAGAAATCTTTGCCCCAAGGACGTGACACAAGGATGTCCCTTGAATCATGAGGGACAGTAGCCATGATGGAAATCTGTCATCTATTCGTTTAGTTTTAGAAATAATTGATTTGACAAATTCAATGCACGTATATAAGTTAATTGTGAATCCTTTAGTAAAGTAAATCATATGTGTAGTTTCAAATAAAACGTATATTCATTGTATCTGAAAGATGTTTTAAAGCAACCGTTTCTTGTCCACGTCGTTCATTACGATGTGTGTACAGTGTGCCACGTGACCCCGAGCGCACTGTTTTGTTTTGTAAATAACAGGGTACAAGAGTACTTTATTCAATTAACGTATTACTATTATTAAATATTTGTAAATATTGTAATTTAAGTTTACGTACTAGATGAAATTTATTGGAGATTTTTATTTGTAGTCTATATATGGATGAACAAACATCTGTTTGTTATTTTTTGTCTATATTTATTGCATAAAATAAGTTTAATGTGGATCGTGGAGATGTGGGGGCAGTAGCGTAAGTAGGCGAAAACATGTTGTATTCACTGTTACGACTAGCTGCAAATTTGCGTGGGGTAATGGCAGAGATATCTGCGTACATAATGTTGTAGTGTATCTATTATTTACAATGTGTTTAAACGTTATCCCTTCGGAACGTTGCTCATCTGTGCCGCCAGCTTTTCTGTTGGATTCCACAATCTTGCAGCAGTACAACGATACGATTACTAATTTAGCCATTTTGATGTGATTTATTGCATTATTATTTTGTTTATTTTTGTTTGTGTATGCTCAAGATTGTGGTACATGTGAGTGATCATCACTAAGTTTGTTAGTACTTACGCATTCCATTGTCACGCATGTTGCCTATTCGGGTCATTTCATCTACATTATATGTAGCGGAGAATATTTTTTCGAAGAGAAATTAAATGATTTCAAAGTAAATAAAAATCTTTCATTAAAATCACTTTCGGTTTATGGACTTTTATCCGTTTCATCCATAGGTAAGTTGGTTTGCAAGCAATATAATGGTATGATAAAGCCAAACGAAACTTCTTATCTTACTGAATTGAAATGTCAAACAAGCAAATATCTGCAGTCCAATAATTATAACTATTATACCTAGTTGTCGTTCGATAGAAAATTATCTTTTTTAAATTTTAAACAATTACTAGTTTACCTAGCATTCATAGAAATGTATTTATGCTACTTTAACCGTAACTGAACAGTTACTACAAGAATATATCTTAATTTTATACAATTTGCAATCTCAAATGTAAAGCAGAACCATCCTCGTATTCCGTATTCGACAGTTGTTGACATCTTGACACACGATTCAGATTGAATCGTGTGTCAACATGAACAAGGATCGGTAATTGCCTCTGAACCAGAAACAATTACAATATTAACTAAGAGATTAGTGTTGACAGTCATTAATTAATAGTATGAGATAATCATGTCATATTTTAATAGTTAATTTAGTCAATCTTCAAATCAATTTAGTTATCACACAAAAGCTTGTTAGACGTTTTCAACAATGAGTTGACTATCGTAAGTTTTTGAGGTGAAGAATATAGCCATCATATTAGAATTAACATTTTGATATTAAAATGTTAGTATTTTATTTCTTTCGTAATTGCAATAGATCCAAATGAAATCTTTAGAAATAATGCTCACCGCGTTTGACTCATTAGAATGATTGCAAACACTCTCACAAGAGCTAACGATTTTTCCTGTCGCTCTCGA
Source organism: Hypercompe scribonia (assembly GCA_949316085.1). Lineage (NCBI taxonomy): Eukaryota > Metazoa > Arthropoda > Insecta > Lepidoptera > Erebidae > Hypercompe > Hypercompe scribonia. The sequence continues at coordinate 8,822,459 of OX438969.1, read as the reverse complement.
TTAAAAGTTACAAAGCGCCTTAAAGAAATTAACGTTTTAGGAAAATCGAAAAACTACAAAACTATTTTTTTGTTATTCCGTTTCTTCACATCTATCTTTTTAAATATAATTCCTCTAGGAAAAATAAAACGAAAATCGTTCAATAATATAATAATTTGATTTTAATAATTATAGGACGTTAAAATGGCAAATACTCCTCGTTTTAGGACGGCAATAAGTTTTTATCTTTTTATATGATATTTCAATCAATCAACCTATCGCCGCCCACTGCTAAACGAAGATCTCCCCCAAGGAACGCCAACGATCCCGGTCTTGGGCAATTCGTAGCCATCCGCTGCCAGCCACCTTCTTTAAGTTGTCGGTCCATCGCGCCGCAGGGCGCCCTACACTACGTTTACCCAATCGTAGTATCGATTGGCGATAGGTTGATTGAATGGTATTAAGGCTAGCGACCAGATGGTTCACTTGATGGAAAGTGACTACCGCTACCCATAAGAGCCTGCAACTCAGGACGTCGGCCCATTGATACAGGGGTGACAGTTATCGTGGTAACTGTGTAAGCCTTACACTGTAACGATGACTTATGCCTTTTACGTCCCCAAGCGGGGTGTGAAAAAGCATCTCACAAGGCCGCCATAGTGTGGGTCACCATACTGCATTGTCTGCATTCGCAGTGAGTATGGCGACCACCGCTCTTAGATTCTATTCATGCTTTCCATCAGGCAGAATAGAGTCACTTTGGTAGGTTGTAAATAAAACAAAAAAAAAACGTAATCTTTATTTTTGGTAGCGAGATAATTTTGAGACCTTACAATTTACATGATAATAAAACAATTGTTTACAAAAAAGCAAATAGCAAAACATGCAATTTATCACAATGATGGAATAAGTTATTTTATCCTTAATAAAACTCTCTGAGTCAAAACTTAGCACAAGTACGTAAATGTGATTGCATTATTGGTAAATACGAATACACATGTCGAGTCACATTATACTAATATTATTTGATGGATGAACGTTACAAATCAATCATTGTCAGTCACGTTTTCCCAAATATGGTAAGTGATACAAAAATTGGTTAGACCAATACAAACGTTGGTGCCAAATACTCACAATGTTGGTGCAAATGAATGTATTATGGCATTAACACATGTTATTGATGTGGTCGTGCTTATAGATAACGACAACATGCATATTAATTTATCAACAAGTTTGAAAACTAGTCTGGACTAGTTTTTTATATTGTATGAAGATGTTTTTGCGTCGATTTCAACTCTTGTAGCAATTTTATTGAGAATATTTTGGCTGCGGAGTAAATGAAATGATGTGTCTCTCACTGTCACTTGTCTGTGTAAATTTTTACATGGTAATATTAACTTGGCAGATCTCAGAAACGGCACTCTGAATTTAAACACAGCAGAGCCTATACCTAGATACTTTGGTAACTTGTGTAATATATATCAATAACAGAATAAAAGATCGATTACATCACACAATTACTTCTCTTGAATGGGAATCAAATCTATGCCTGTCCTAACAATCAGGGTCATTAAACAGTAGGCTGCTTTTTGCCGTTCTTACCCCAAAATATTATTAAGAGAATTGAACCCGTGACATCTGATATTTTAACTATGAAACATCTATATAACTATAATCTCTACAGGACAACCCGTGCTGGCCTTGGAAGTCACCGTTTCAGAATGGTAAACATACGCTCCCGAACTAAACGGTTCGACTCTTCCTTCCTATGCAAACCAGTTAAAACCTGGAATTCATTACCAGTGCACGTGTTTCCCTCCCATTACTATCCCGGATCCTTTAAGCGAGGCGTGAAAAAGCATCTCACTAGGCCGCCATAGCGTGGGTAGCTATACTGCATTGCCTTCATTCGCAGTGAGTACCGCGACCACCGCTCTTGGATTCTATTCATGCTTTCTATCAGGCAGAATAGAATCCCTTTGGTAGGTTGCTATAGAAAAAATAAAAGACTTCATAATGTACCGTGAGAGTTATCAGTATGATTACTCATGTTGGCAGACTTTTTATTAACGGAGTCTCTCCATTCAGGTGAAACAGTCGGGGTGGTCTGTAAACTAAAAAGTGAATAAAGAGGAAACTAACATTCCTGGTGCGAGTCACTCCTAGACAGTGAATAGTGAGAAAATAATCACATACGACAAAAGAGTAGCGGTATATTCACTGCTAGTATTCACGGGAAAGTAGTCGATGGACCTGACAACAGTTAGGTCACCGTGGATCGATTACTTCCTTTAATTACTTGTTGTAGGTGTATTTGTAATGAGGAGGACCAGCTTCATGAGGAGTACCGAGAGGCGCGGAAAACTCTGAAGCTGGCCATTAGCCGCGCCAAAGAAGTGAAAAGAAAGGAGATGCTGGAGAGTCTCGATCGTGACCCCTGGGGTCGCCCTTATCGTGCGGCGCGACAAAAGCTCCGCACGTCGGGCCTCCCCCTTACAGAGACACTCCAGCCCAGCTTCCTGCAGGAAGTGGTCGAGGGGCTTTTCCCGAAGCGGATGGAACACACACCCGCGTCAATGGCCTCCTTGTTCAGAGACGACGGGGGACAGAACAAGGATAATGTTCCGCCCGTCAGGGAATCGGAGATAGCGGCGGTCGTTCTACGGATTCGCTGTAATAACACCGCCCCTGGGCCAGATGGGATACCTGCCTGAGTGTTGGCGCGAACCCTCGACCACATGTCGGATCGCCTCGGGCAAGTCCTAGACGCCAGCTTGGCGTCCGGGCGCTTTCCTGAGGGCTGGAAGAGTGGGAAGCTGGTTCTACTACAGAAGCCAGGACGGCCTGCCGATTCGATTGCGGCCTATAGGCCCATCGTGTTGCTGGACGAGGCGGGTAAATTGTTTGAGAGGATACTCTCTGCCCGCATCGTCCGGCACCTCTGCGAAGTGGGCCTCGATCTGTCGGATGTCCAATATGGGTTTCGAGCCGGGCGTTCGACAATCGATGCTATATTGCGCCTGAGGGTCATAACCGAAGAGGCGGTGAGCTGTGGCGGCGTGCTATTGGCGGTGTCGTTGGACGTCGCCAACGCATGCAATAGTCTGCCATTTAGCTGGATCAGAGAAACACTTCACTACCATGGGGTGCCAAAGTACCTGAGGCGGCTTGTGGCAGACTATCACGAGGAGCGTACCGTCATGTACGAGGACCGAGATGGTATTCTGAGGCGGCGGCCCATGTCGTGCGGTGTTCCACAGGGGTCTGTCCTCGGACCACTCCTGTGGAACATGGGATACGACTGGGCCCTTCGAGGTCGTCTTCCCCCCGGGCTGGGCGTAATTTGTTACGCAGATGACACATTGGTCACAGCCCGGGGAGCGAACTTTCAAGAGGCGGCGCGCCTGGCCACCATGGGAGTCTCTTTGGTGGTCGGGCGTATTGAGGCGCTGGGTTTACGGGTGGCCCTAGATAAGACGGAGGCCCTTTTGTTCCATGGGCCCCGTCGTGGTCCACCACCCGGCGCCTCTATCGTAATCAATTCGGTCCTCGTACCGGTTCAGGCCCAGACGAAGTACCTGGGCCTGATCCTTGACGGGAGGTGGCTCTTCGACAAGCACTTCCGACAGCTTTCTCCGAAGCTGGTCGGCGCTGCCTCTGCCCTCGGGCGACTTTTGCCGAATTTGGGTGGAGCCAGCGTCGCGACGAGACGGCTATACACGGGGGTTGTCCGGTCAATGGCGCTGTATGGTGCGCCGGTGTGGGCGGCGGCTCTGACCGTCCAGAATAGGGCTCGCCTCTCGCGCCCTCAGAGGATATTGGCGGTTAGAGCCATACGCGGTTAGCGCACCGTATCGACGGAGGCGGCGTGCGCCTTGGCAGGAACTTCTCCGTGGGATTTGGAGGCGGAAGTGCTCGCCGAAGTTTATCGGCAGACGGCTGACTTCCGGGCGGATAGCGGCATACGGCCCCCGCCCGAAGAGATACGCGAGTGGCGTGAGGCCGCTCGTCGAGCCACGATGGCTCGTTGGTCGTTCCGGTTGGAGACTCCTCGTGCTGGCTTTGCCCTCGTGGAGACTCTCCAGCCGGTTATCGCCGAGTGGGCAGGGCGGCAGCACGGGACCCTTTCCTTCCGACTGACGCAGGTCCTTTCCGGGCACGGTTGCTTCGGGAAGTATCTGCACTCGGTCGCCAGGAGGGAATTGAGTCTCTTGAGGCTGAGCCGAGTCCTCACTGCGACTGCAGTGAGGACTCGGCTCAGCACACGCTATCGGTTTGTTCCGCCTAGGTGGGGCAGCGTGAGGTCCTTACTGCAGTTATTGGAGAAGATCTCTCGCTACCGGCCGTAATACGCTCCATGGTCGGTAGCGACAGTTGTTTTACCGCGGTCGCAACCTTCTGCGAAGACGTAATTTCGCGGAAGGAGGCGGCGGAGAAGGCCCGGGAGGACAACCACCACTCGGACCCAATTCGCCGCCGGTGAACCGGGCGGCGGAGGCGCGCGTACCAGCGTCTCATGCCGCCTTGAGTGTGGGCGCGGGTGGACGGGACGGGTTTTCCCCTCCATCCGCTATAGTGGCCAACCGCGAGGAGGCGACGTCCGCGTGTGCCGTACGTCGCCTAAAAGGAGAGTTTATCCGCAGATGGTGCCCACATTAACGGGCAGGCGCTAGGAGGGATCTGGATGTCGTAATAACAGCTGTTCCCGGATCCCTCCTATATCAGGCGCAGAGTGGCACACCGTGTGGTTTTAGTCGGTCCGATTCCGACACAGAACCCCGCCGAAAACCCCGGTGGGGTGACGGCCCGAGGGGGTTTCCACAAAAAAAAAAAAAAAAAGGTGTATTGTAATTTCTGAGACTGATTACAATGCTATATAATTGATGGAACTGCAGAGTTACATACCAATAAAATATTTCAATAATTTTTTTGTTTCGGTCAAGATGTTTAATGAAAAATTGAACAAAATCTTCAAATATTTGAGTTACCTCTGACCCAGGCATAAGTATGCCTGTATCTGCGTTATTATCACTTCCAAGACAATATTCAATTGAGTTTGTATCAAAGCGTCTCGACTCTATTTGGAATTCCTTATGCCGTCTTGTTTCAACGTCTTATTGAGTAACATATCCATAAGTTTATACATTTTGAAACATTTTGTAATTCATTGATTGCTATTTAAGCACGTGTTGTAAGCAACTATTCAGAATTTTTTTGCAATTACACGCAGACATACTAAATATATAAAAAGAGTACCTGTTTGTAAATGGATGTACAACCAACACGAAAATGTAAAGTTTGTTGTTCGTGCTAATTGCTATACACGCTACAAAAAAAAAACGAGACAAGTGTGGATTTGGTACATGCATTGAGGCATAAAATTTACTAAAAATTGTCTCTAATTCTTCAAATTCATTTTTAACACTTTTTTTAAAAATACATGTTACATCTCACACGCCGTGGTCATCTATTCTTTGACTAAGCAGAACCTGTATTTTTTTTTCTATATTAAGAACCTGCCAAAGTGACTCTACTCTGCCTGATGGAAAGCATGAATAGAATCCAAGAGTTGTGGTCACCATACTCATTGCAAATGCAGACAATGGAGTAACACTATGGCGGCCTAGTGAGATGCTTTTTCACATCCCGCTTGGGGACGTAAAAGGCATGACAGCCATCGTGACAGTGTAAGGCTTACACAGTTACCACGATAACTGTCATCTCTGCATCAATGGGCCTTGTTCTGTACTAACCAGGTTTGTTATAAACATGCTTGCAATTCCAAATAAATACATATTATAGATAAATTACGCAAAGGCAGAACAGAACAGTCTTTATTATGCAATGATTCCAAGTGGGAATTGAACCCATGACGTCTGGCTAAACAGTCAAAATCACCAACTAAACGATAAATGACATCAATAGCTTACGCTCAGACGGTGAAAATATGAAATACAAAGAATTTATTATTAGAATAAAGTAAGTGCAAGATCAGTAACACCGTTTAAGCTAGGACGCGAAGCCTCAACATCCGTTTCCGCAGTGCGTCAATAAATATTAGTTTTATTACGAGATGGTAATGAGTCGCGACGTGACGGAAGAGCTTACTCGTAAATGTCAAGCATTACTATCGAAGCTGTTAACGGTTGAATTAAACATGTAATTAACATTTAATTATTAAATAATGAAGTTTAAAAATTATTAGTGATTTCAATGCGCCAATATCTTGATACTCTGTATTCTTCAGTCTTTAACGGTAAAGTGTTTTTTTCCTCAAAGGGTACTTCCCGGTGCAAGCTTTCTGATAATAGTCTAAATAGCCAATCAGAAGTATCATTCTAACCTGTTTGAGACATTGTTAACAATATCCCATTTTTTCTGAGTATCTGTCTGCCTGTTCTCCTGGTCGATTCTTGCATCACACATATCCGAAATTACTTTACGAATTTCATAGGTGAAATGAAGGTCAAAGGTTCAAAAACATTAATGTGTGGAATTTTATTTATCACCATCGTAGATCGACGTTTGTATAATTTAAGTGTTTGGAAGGGTAAATACATAATGATTGAACCGAGGTGAATTAGCTGGGTGCACAACTTTCTTGAACAGTCCAAAACGTCTTCATATAACAGGCTGTAAAACGTCCGAGTGGCTGTAATCACACCACATACAAGCCACAGATTCCGACGTGGTCACTATTATGACATGAAAAAAGTTGTCGCTATACTGACGACTCGAAGTTAAACTATGCGCGCTTGCGGGCAAGTTGAATTAGCTACTACACACGCCAACCAACACTAGCAATTAGCGTGGCCTAGCCTGTCAGGCTTATGGCGACTTCCACATTACAGCGCAAAGAAAATATACAACAGCGCCATCTAGCGAAGATACATCGAACTACGAAGCATGAACAAAACGTATGAATGTAATGAACTACGAAGCAACTACTAATGCTGTATCGCGAAATAGAGATTCGTGTGGCAATTACCATATATACAACATCCCAATATTAACCGTTGAGGCGCGGCCCGCCAGACATGATCACCTCGCCTGGTCGGAGATCCTCCCTTTGTGTCGGAGGGACATGAGACCCTCGTCCCTCCACAGGCTAACATTCAGTTCAAGACTGCCGACCAATAAGCTTTGATTTTTAAACATCAGATAGGATCGGTAAAAATTTATAGAGTACTATATTTTTAGTTAATACAATTCATCATTTTGCTAGCCATAATATTCAATTATTTGGAGTCAACTACTAGTTCAACCGGTTTTACCTGAATATTAATTTTTCCACGAAGCGACCGCTTCGCAGTCCTAAGGGTGAAATAAATTCGAAGGTGAACTAGGTGGTAACAGCCATGGTCATGATTGAAGCCGGTCGGCTGGTCCTTACGGGCTGGGCGTAATTTGTTACACCGATGACACACAGCCCGGGGGGACGAACTTTCTAGAGACGGTGCACCTGACCACCGTGGTGGTCAGGTGCATTGAGGTGTTTGGTTTACGGGTGGCTCTGGATAAGACCGAGGTCCTTTTGTTACATCGGTTCCATCGTTGTACACCCCTCAGCGTCTCCATCGTAATCAGTTTAGTCCTCGTACTGATTCAGGCCCAGATGAAGCATTAAGGTCTGATCCTTAAGGAGTAGCGGCTTACGCAGCATACGGCCTCCGCTTTAAAAGATACGTTAGTGGCGTGAGGCCACTCGTCGAGCCACGAAGACTAGTTGGCCTTCACGGCTGGAGGCTCCATGTGCTGATTTTAGGCTTTAAGCTAGTAATTACAGCTTTGAGCCGATCTGGGCATCGAACCCAAAACAAAGCGGACTTGGGTTCTGTTCAGTTACATACATACACCAACTGTTAGACCAATGAGACAAATATTTTTAAGTAAATGCAATGAATTTTTAAAATTTTAATTTTTATAACAAAGCTTAAATTTAAAAGATTTCTTTGTAGTAAATAATATTAAATCTAAACGACAAAAGACAAAGGCGAGCAAATTTAGTACACAGAAATACGTGAATTTCCGCAAAATGATGATACACGAACAATGCATAGCACTTCCACTTGTTTTGATCGTTCGTTAATTGTACAATAACATTAATTTAGCACACAGTATCTTTGTAACAAGTACTTGCTAACGAATATATATATATATATACATATATATACGAGTATTTATATTATATGCGGTTAGTTGAGAGCTAACAAAACGTTTATATTCTAATGAATATCTCGTAAATTTTGTAAAACTTGAAACATGTGTATTACATTTTCTAATCACTTGACTAGACTATCGATGTAAGGATTAGTGATTCTACTATCCCAAGTTTGTGGGTTCGATTCCCACTTACATCACTATTCTGTTGTAAGCACGGTCATTTGTTCTGTATGTGGGTGTAGTTTATTCATAATTTATATGTATTTAGAAATATATAACTGTCTGTATCAGCGGCCTGATTACCATAGTACAGACTAAACCTAGATTGGCCCTGGTGTTTTAAATTGATGATGATGATATTGATGATTGATGCAGGGGTGACAGTTATCGTGGTAACTGTGTAAGCCTTACACTGTCACGATGACTGTCATGCCTTTTACATCCCCAAGCGGGGTGTGAAAAAGCATCTCACAAGGCAGCCATAGTGTGGATCACCATACTGCAGTTTCTGCATTTGTAATGACTATGGTGACCACAACTCTTGGATTCTATTCATGCTTTCCATCAGGCAGAGTAGAGTCACTTTGGCCGGCTCTTAATATAAAAAAAAAGTCAAAAATGTCACAAGTTAATAATTATCTGAAAACGTGTCTTCTTCATCAATCAATCAGGTATACAGACAGGTCGATTACCCTTTCAATACTAGGTTAACCCCCAGTTATTAATAAAATTATACTTTACGAGTGGTCAAATTTTAAAATTATCACCTTCGTGACAATCTTGGATTTTGTCTAAAATTTCAATTGAATTGTTAATGTCCCCGGGGTATGTTAAATAAACGATTGGTAGTGAAGTTATCATCTGAGTTAACAAAGATAAAAAATAATAATACACTACTGTATTTTGCAACATTTCTTATTTTAAATGACTTTTAATTGACTGCACGGTGGCCCTAGTGGTTTAAGCGGTCGCCACGCCGCTCTCGACTTCGCTGAGTGTTGTGGGTTCAAACCCCACATGGGATAACACTGTGTGATTCACAAATTGTTGTTCTCAGTCTGAGTGTTCTTTGTGCCCGTTTCTTGTATGTTTGTAAAGTCTCCCGCGACACAGGATTTATTCCCTGCGCGGGTGTTTTTTTTTTTAGTAATAGAATAGAAGAAAACAAAGAAAAAGAAATTTGGCTTAACAAATTAAACAAGTTTCCTAAAATATGATTTATTTTTAAGTTGTTGAGTATAATAATTGCATATTATAACATCATCTTGCATAATTATAATAAAGTAAAACAATTAATCATATAAGTCTAGTTTTATAAGAAAAAGAAATACTCGACGCGCAGCACTTGAATATTTTATTAATTAAAAATCTCCAACAGAATACAGAGTGTATTAAAAAGTGAAGGTTGGGATGCCTATAATTGGAATAATTGAGGAGATATGACCAAAAAGAGACGCGTGCCTTTTAGTCGGGCCTTTATCAGTGAGGTCACCGTTTTACCTGAGCTTGCGAGGCGAGGTCGACAACCTTTCAGCTGATGTGCTTATTAAATGTATGATATGTTTTTTGAGCACGAAATTTTAGTTCAGAAAGATCACTTCTCTATCATTTTAAAACTCAGAATATCCAAATATGTTATTAAATATATTATAATAATAAAAGTTAACTTCTGTCGGGCATGCCGCCGTCCTGAAGAATATGTTACGCATATTACTTCTGTTTCTTCTCGTCTTGCTGACGGTGAGTATTTGCACAGCCAATAAGCCAAGATCATACACAAACAACTTGCCCTTAGATACCAACTTGTCAATTTAGAGGGGCCATACTACAAGTATAGCCCGATCCAGTTCTCGACAATGGTCGTGCTAACAATAAGCCTGATACTGTGGTGATAGACTGATTAGACCGCCGTGGAATGATTGTCGATATTGCCGTTCCTCATGACGAGAATCTCGTGAGAATTGAAAAAGAAAAACAATTAATCTATCTTACGAGATTGTCGACATGTGGAATGTGGATTCGGTGATCATTGTTCCGATAGTCATATCTGCTCACGGATTGATAGCTAAGAGCCTCGACCAAAGCTTAAGAAGCTCACGTTAGAAGGCTGAATTCAGAGTTTGATGCAAACGGCAGTCCTCTTTGACACAGCACGTATAGTGAGGAGACTCCTGTCTTTGGAGTCTTAACCACCAGTTTTTTTTTTGTATTAACAGCCTACCAAAGTGACTTTACTCTGCCTGATGGAAAGCATGAATAGAATCCAAGAATTGTGGTCACTATACTCATTGTAAATGCAGACAACGGAGTGTGGTGACGACCCACACTATGGCGGCCTAGTGAGATGCATTTTCATGCTCCGCTTGGGGACGTAAAATGTATGACAGTCATCCTGGCAGTGTAAGGTTCACACAGTATCACGATAACTATCACCCGTGCATCAATAGGCCTCCGGTCTCGCGTTCACCAACGAAACACGATAGCACAGATGCTGGCGCTTTAGGTTGGTCTTCTGTGGGAGGGTAGTACTGTCCCGGTCGAACCGGCCCGTTCGTGCTGAAATCAGCGTGGCTCTACTACCTAAGTCCTACCGGTGTCCTGGTCCCTATACCCGATGTCAGTGGTCTACTATTTTTATATTTTTGTGTTTTAATGAAATAAAGAGAATAACAATAACTTCATTAGAGCTAATTACTAAAAAATCCAACAACAGTCTGTCTGTCTTCGATGTAACCTAATTTAGTTTGTGGAGATCTCATGGCAGTCGCTCCACGCCAAAAGTCTACGTTCCATCGTATTATAACCGACTTAAAAACTAAATCAACATAATTTTGGAAAACGGCTCGGAAGATGACCCGAGAAAAATCCAAACTAGGTAGTTACACAATTTTTTATTGTTGTTGAAAATAGCATCCACCGCTTTTATCTTAGCAGTGAGGATGATCAACCATTAGAGCATTAGTAATTTTTTTGTTTGTACACAAAAAGTGTTGTAGCATGTTTATTCTGCAAATAGATCTTAAATATCTGTTTTTATTTCTTTATGATTATTACAACTTTAAGCGCATTAAAATAGCCTTTTTTTTCTTTTTAACGTGTGGATATCCCCTCGGGCCGTCACCCCACCGGGGTTTGTGGCGGGGTGGTGTGTCGGAATCGGACCGACTAAAACCACACGGTGTCCCACTCTGCGCCTGAGATAGGAGGAATCCGTGACCCGCTGCTACTACGACATCCAAGCATGAAATAACCTGGCATAGACCTTGGACGTTCAGTTGCTGTAAAAGAATTTTATTCTAATAACAATATACCTTCTTGCAGGCGATCTGATTTGATACTATAATTAATGTAACTCGACTCAGCTCGACTGGTTTGATCAGCCTCAGAAGTCATCGGTTTTATGTAATCCTTTCATTTTCAACGATTACTTGGGGTTGCCAAAACTTCAAATCTCATTCACCTGATTGTAATTTGAAGAGCGCCAACAGACAGTATGTAAAGTGCCGCCGTTCGAGCTAGCAGTTGATCCGTCTGTTAGTTTGTCCTGTATGTCATCAAAAACTATTCTCAATGTCAGTTGATCACATTGATCACCACCTATCAAAAAAGCTTACTTTTATGGAAAACACGAGTTAACTGAAAAAAGAATGCCCGCACTACCAATAAATCCTGTGTCGCGGGGGACCCTACAAACATACAAGAAATGGACACAAAGAACACCGAGACTCAGAACAACAATTTATGAATCATACAAAGTGTTGTCCCATGTGAGATTTGAACACACAACACTCAGTAGAGAGGCGTGGCGACCGCTTAAGCCACTGGGCCAACTGTGCAGTCAAACTAAACTAACCACAGTTTAAATAATAAGTCAATAGTAACAATATCGAACTTTGACCTTTATTATTCATGAAAACGCTCCACAGTTTCCACTTAATGTCTCAAGTTACACAAAGACAAAAAAATAGAGTCCTCATTATTTATGAGTACATGTATTATTGATTTGTAGAATGGCTGAAACCAGTCAGTGTTTGATATCTGTTGCTGTGGTGACGCCCTGGTTCGGCTCCCGGCCAAGGCAATTCGTTAGTATTGACGGACACGGAAATTGTACGATGACCTTTTCACTAATCACTGTAGTGTACTCCTAAATTATTTGTATTAATTGGCTGTGTTCACGAGGCAAAATTCACTCTCTGAAAGTATGGATGTTTGTTACACTTACACATTAAAACCGCTTCACAGATTTGGATGACATTTGGCATAGAGATAGTGTACAGTCTGGAATAGCTGGAAATAGACTACTTCTTATTTCAAACAATATTGTTAAGTTATGTTTTTCTTATATATATTTTTCCTAAGATTGTCTAGAAGAAATTGAATCGCATAAAAGGGTCGTTCTCTTTGTTACATAATTATCCGACATTTTATGTAAAACATTCCTGTAAAAAGACATGGCAAACATAATATTTTTTATCTATCTAGATAGATAGCTAGGTAAGTAAGTCATTGAAGGAGTTACGCTTACATTCCCATTGTCTACAGTTATTTTAGGTTTATTCTTAGCTGTTCTTATTATAAGGGTAACGAACTGCCACCTACGATATTCTTTCATGATATTAACATGTTACCTTAAAAGCCCTTTCAAACTAATAGCAGCTGACAAATGCAACAATACATTAATGGATTGTGTAGATCAATAACTTATTCGAGACTGACAGACAGATTTTTTATAATAGAAACTATCGTTGATGTACTCCAAGGCAAATTCGAGTTTCTACTGACACCAGCTACCTGAACACAGAAGGTTATAGTGAGGTACAAGTGTGTGCACAAACATAGGCGCACTTTCTGTTCCTTCAGTTTCACAATCCGATGTGACGGCTATCCGGCACGCCCTGGAACGGAATCAGACGCAGCACTAACGGCTTTACATGCTTACCGAAACCCGTTGATTAAGATCTCAACTTTCAAACTCAAATATTTCTATAATCAGAAAAATTCAATAATATCGTTTAGTCCGACCCAGGAATCGAACCCGAGACCTCGTGATCGGCAGTCGCATACACTAACCGCTAATTTAATATAATTAATCTCAAACCACATCAGCCACTGGAGGTGAAACGACAAGTCACGTCAAACGAATCAAGTGTCATTATGTAAGCAGTAAGTAATTATATTACTCGTCAAGTATCATCATAAAAAGTGAACTCCAAAGTTTAAAAGACAAGGTTTAAGTAATTTTAAAAACCTTGCTCTGAATAAATAATTATTTAATACAATACTTAATATTGGGTTAACGGCCGTCAGACTAAACCAGCTACGATTAAACATTTATATATACGAGTAGATAAATTACACATTAACACTGAACTGCCGATCAGGAGGTCCCATCGATACCCGAATCTGAGACCTCCTGATTGGCAATCGCATACACGAACCGCTCGAACAACGTGTTAACGTGTTTCCTCAAAAAGTGTGATTGAGCTTGGCAGTTAACCTCTGTGCCTCAGAGAGCAAGTAAAGCTGTGAGTCTTACGCCTGATCTTTCTCCGATTTTGTAGGACAACCATCCCATCGGATTATGAGAGTGAGGGAACAGAGAGTGCACCCGTGTTTGTGTACACACTTGTGTACTGTAATATTTCCTGCGTAGTTGGCTGGGCTTCTTTGAGGCAGGCCTCCGAAGCCCACATTGGATAGAAGTACATTAAACTATAAAAGAGTGCTGAAATACATTAAGTATATTTATAAGTTTAAACACAGATACATCCTGACTTGAGTTGCAAGAATGTAGTTTCTTACCATGTTTAGGACGGGCTGTCCTAAACATGGTAAGCAGCGTCAGATGGGAATTTTTTAATAACCTTAATCTTTCTATGATGTGATTTCCACATATCACAGTGCCATCTACCAAAGACACACGGAACTACAGAGTAACTGCTATCACTCAATCGCGATATGAAAAATTCTCACGTTGATCTATAGGCTTGTGTCCTATTTTTCAGATGTAATAGACACGGCGGTTCGTGTATTTACTAAAAGTAGCTATCAGTTTAAACCCTTAGATTAAATAAATAAAATATCGTTTTCAGACATAACTAATTGTTCTGGCATTGACCTATTGAACCACCGAGTGGCTCATTTAATCTTTCTTTTAATTTTAAACAAAATGTTGACTAAGTTATGCGCTCATAGTAAAATACTTGTTAACTGTGGTGACGTCAACATAGACATTTCAAATCATACTCGAGGGAGCAGAGACTTCGTTCAGTTACTTTTAAGTTTTGATTTAAAATTGCAGTTTAACCAACTTACGCACAGTATCAGCTAAAAAGGCATCGATAATATCGCTTGTAACGTACGAGGTTGTAAAGTTGAAATAATGGATCTTGTATTGTCTGATTATTCGGCGCAGATATTGACATACTCTGTTAAAAGGACCTGTCTGATAAAAAACTTGCAAACATGCAATCGTCGTTTTACTAGGGTTAACAGGCAAATGTTTATTAAATATTTGAAACAAGTCTCTTTTGATAATGGTTATAAATCTTATCCAAATGGCGCTTACGGGGCATTTTTTGAATGATTTAATTTAATCTATAGCTTATATTTTCCTTTTAAAAAAACCCGCGTAAGCTGTGCGACAAGATCCAGATGGGCATCGAAAGCTATATTAATATGTAGCAAACAAAAACAAAATATTTTATGGAAATACAGAAAACATTCGACTGAGGAAAATCGAATCAAATTTAAAACTTATGCTAAACGTTATAAAAAATTATTACTTTGAGGAAAAGAGTCAAAATAACTACTTTATCAATTGTTCTATAAATAAAGGTAAGGCAACTTGGAAAGTGATTAATACTATTAAAAATAAATACCCAAAATGAAGGCGTTCATGAACTTGGCATTCACAAAGACGTAATAACTAATGCTAAATGCATGTTAAATACTTTTAATAACTATTTTATTAATATATAATGTAGTACCTGTAAGTCTGTATTTATGCCTCCAACCAATTCCTGTGATATATTTAAAACCATTGCTGCCTTGAGGCATTCACCAATCGTGAGCTATGACGGCATTAGTACCAAAACATTAAAAGTTTTGTGGGTTTTATATCTTCACTCTTAAGTTACATTATGAATCTCTGTATAGAACATGATACGTATCAGGATCGAACGAAAATTGCAGTGATTAGACCCATCCTTAAAAAAGGCAGTAAATCAATCATCACAAACTACAGACCAATTGCTTCAGTGCCTGTTAAAATCTTTGAGAAAATTCGTTACAAATGCTTGTATAAGTTCTTGGAAATAAATAATTTGTTCACGTCATGTCAATAGGTTTAGGAAGGATAATTCAATAAATTTAGCATTGTATAATTTTTTATACGAGGTATTGATTAGCATGGATTAACGACAACCAACAAAAACTCTTTTCATGGATATGTCAAAAGCATTTGACCGTGTCAATCATAAAATATTACTAAATAAGCTCTATACATACTGTGTTAGAGGTAATAAATTGATGGAAACCTATCTCAGTGACAGAAAATAATTCACAGAAATGAAGAGGATATCTGTAACTAGTAAAATTTAAGAGACACAAATCTACTGTCAAATATGTATTGCCGGGATTCCTCAAGTAGTATTTTGGGTCCTCTTTTGTTTCTTGTTTATATAAGTGACATGTTTGCTATAACAGAATATAAGACGACTCTGGTAACGATAGCACAGTTCTTTACACTGCTTATCATTTGAATCACTTAGAAAAAAATATAAATACATCTATGACATCAATAATAAAACGGCTTGATCAAAATGATTTAAGTATTAATTGAAATAAAACCCATTTAATGCTATACAAACAACGGAATATAGAGGAACTTAGTTTGAATATATTTTTTCAGGAAAAGAAATTTGAGGAAACAGATGTAGCAGAGTTTTTGGGCCTTTACATTGAACGTTCATCAACAGCCTTTTACAGTCCACTACTGGACATAGGCCTCTCCTTAGCAAGGAGATTTTGGCCTACTATGCCACGCTGGCCAGACGGGTTGAAATAGGGTTTGTTTTAAGTTTTCCTTCTCTTTATAATGATGTTGCCTTACATACTTTGTTCGCTTAGTCGCCTTTTACGACACCCACGGGATGAATAGGGGTGATAACACTATGTAGTCTTGATCCGTTATCACACGGACAGACATTGAACGTTACCCATCATTAAAAGAGTCAACATAAAAAGAATATATATTTATCGCCCAAAAACATTGTGTGCGAAATATATGTAATCTACAAGCGACTGAGTCTTATAAGCCTTATTTAAAAAAAAGAAATTCTAATTGTACCATCCCTTTTTGTGTATGAGGTTCCAATATTTATTAAAACCAATCTAGAACTGTTTGCAGCAGTGTAATCTAGAGCAGTGCTGTAATGTATAAAATATTGTAATTGACTGATTGACTACTTTGCTATTTCATTATTTAGTTTTTGTTTTTTAAATTTTTGTTTCTTTTGAATTTATTTTGACATTTCTTGTTTTATAATCACTCATTTTTTGAATTATGCTAATTTTTAATTTGTCCTTCATTACTGTTATGTTAAAATATTGTATGCTAAATTAGCAAGGACATGCCTGACTTTAATATTTTGTACCTTATATACTATGATATAGACAGTAAAATATTTTGACTTTGACTTTTGTTGAGATGTACGAAGGACCGTGAGCTAGTGTTATGCGTACGTTTGGATTGTATGTATATTTTTAGTTGTCAATCTGTCACCAACGTCGTTTGCCGTGTTAAACATTGAGAATTATTTCAACAAAACGTTATAAATAGTGATTAAAATCATAGCGTGTCTTTATGTTCTAACAATTTGGACTTTGACTTTGATTATCATATATAAAACTTTTCATCATCACCCGTTGGGACGTAATCCACCAGTCCCTAATTGGTCGGAGGACACCCTCGATTAAAGGGAATTACATTCTAGTACCCTTATGTTCAGATAACACAAGTGGAGCTCGCAATTTTTAACGCGTACCAACAATAACACACATTGTGCCTAAGTCGGTCACATGTTAGCACGTGTTTTGTTTTGACAAGATCATTGTTTCACTGTACATTCGTACACACACATATGTACCTACGTGTTTTGGTCATTTAAAAATATTTTCGATACATCATTTTTTCACATAACATGAGTTCATTGACACTTCTTTTAAAACAGTTCACTCAGTTTGTTTTGGTATACAATAAAAATAAAATATAAAAGATACAAACTGGCATTTTGAAAAAGCAAATTTTGGTTTTGTTAGAAGATTACTGAACTTCATTTCATCATTCCTCTGTCTATGGTCTATCTTAAATCTTTCTTCTACCTCAGTGATCGTATTACGTGGTCTTCCCTAATCACCTAATGGTTTGGACCGGAGGCCCATTGATGCAGGGGTGACAGTTATCGTGGTAACTGTATGAGCCTTACACTACCACGATGACTGTCATGCCTTTTACGTCCTCAAGCGGGGCGCCATAGCCTGGGTCACCATACCGCATTGTCTGCATTTGCCACAGTATAGTGACCACAACTCTTGGATTCTATTCATGCCTTCTATCAGGCAGAGTAGTTACTTTGGTAGGCTTTTAATATAGAAAAAAAAAATGATCAGCGACAACCGCCACGGATGGACATATGCAACTTAAGAGGCACAAGTAACTATAGAGCACGAGCACAGAGGTGACTCCATCTTCCGGAAAACTTACAAGAATTGGTCAACATTGATATTCCGTAATGCCATGGTATCACTCTGGTGATCTGGCGATTTGGGAGAGATTATGATTGAAATAGATTATGATTCAATGAAATTTTTAAAAATCATATTTTTTGATATGTTGCCAATTATTTTTTGGTAATTAAAAGTACATATTTATGTTATTACCCATAACCAGTAATTGCCAAAAATGTCTAACTAATATATTCGACATCACGTAGGGGTATGATACTTTACATGTAACAGTTTAACTACAAAAACAATGGATTCACAAATTTGTATGAAACTCAAACAAAAGAGGATTTTAGGCTTCTGCGGAACTACGCCGTGGTTAATATATAAGTGAGTAATTCATACATTATTGCCTACCGTTGACATGTACTGATTCAAACGCGTATGTGACTCAGAAACATTCATAAATTTTCTACTAAAATAGTGATCCCTGTGTGTAACAGATTAAGAAAACAGTATCACCCCTCCTATTTATCCCACGAGGCCACTAAGGTAGCAAACAACGTAGCAGCGTGAGAGCCTTACACATCCACGATGTCATGCCTTTTATGGCCCCAAGCGGGGCGTGAAAAAACACCTCACTGGGCCACTAAAGTGTGGGTCACCATACATTGTTTACATTCGCAATGAGTATGGTGATCACAACTCTTGAATTCTATTCATGCCTTCCATCAGGCAGAGTAGAGTTAGTTTGAAAAGTTCTTAAAAAAAACAAACTTAATGTGGCTTTACGCAATATTAAGATGTTAATATAATTAGAGTTTAACAATTCTGTTTGTATATAGTTTAGAAAGAGAAACATAACATATTTTTTAGATTATTATAGACGTAATAACTAGATTACGAATACCAATAAACTGAGACGTTAAGTTAAGGAAAATTGCGAGTCAAGGCACTTCAAAAGGTGGTCCGAAAATCCGAAGAAGGTCATGGAAAGCCCATGTATGCGAGCAACACACGTCCGGTTTTTGTGCCGAGTCGTGGGAGAGGTCTATGTCCAACAGGAGGTGTCTTTCGGCAAGTGAGCAACGTTCCTAAGAGTGTAGTAGTGCAAAGAAGCCAGAGTCATGTACCTTGAGTGAAAAGAGCACTATGACAGGTCACATAGCTGAAGCAGTAGGCTAATTGGTTACAACTGAGGTAAGTGATAACGCATTGCTATTTATACTATTATCTTTTTATGGTATTAGGGCAAACGAGTGGTTGGGTCACGTGTAGTGGTCAAGTGGGCTCATGTGTCAAAGAATCTGAAAAATATCAGTAATCATTAATGTTTAATTATTCTTTTTTTTTTTAAAGACAACACTCGGTTTAAGAAAATATTGTGTCGTGGGAGGTCTTATCTAACATATAAGAAATGGACATAAAGAACACTCTGGCTCTGAACAACAATTTGTGAAACACACAAAGTGTTGTCCCATGTGTGATTTGAACTCCCAGTGCTGAGTACAGTAGAGAGCGGGGTGTCAACCGCTTAAACCACTGCACCATCCCTACAGTGAATTCATTTTTATGTCTGGACTCTACGTCATAAAATCTCTGAATTTCTTTATACACCAAAATCAGCTTTCGTTTTCATCATGAATGCTGTCAACATAATAACAATGAAGATATTATGTATTGTCAAAATTGATAATACACTCCATCCAAATGTGAACTGTACAAAAATTTCGATAAAGATCCAAACGTCCTGAGTGATATTTTGAATAAATACAATGTTTTCTACGATGAGTTAAATCTTCAGAGGTAAACTCATATATGCAAAATCAAAGTATAGCACTATAGTCCTTAATGCTAGCGACCGAAACTATGAATTTTGAGTATTTGCGACATCTATCGTACTCTTGTAGAACTAGTTTGAAAGTTGCTAAAATACACCTAGAGGTAGCGCTTCTGCACTGTTTGTGATCACAATTGAAGCAAAGATTAAACCCATCGCGTTATACTCTGTGGCTAAACAGCGAATATTTTATTCATTTCTTGACGAATTTCATATGAATATTCTTCTGAAACTAAACATGGTAAGGATTTTTTTTATTAAGTATGTATAGTTTGCAAATTGTAAATTTTATAAGACGAAAATCACCATCCTCATAATTATCTCTTAAATATAAATATTTTGAATATTACATTTGATATATTGTACGTCTTTGTTTACACTGCCATCTAACGTAATTAGGAAGAATGTACTGTAACAATAATTGCTTGTTTCATTATTAGTACTAGAAATAAATGTTAGATGTCGCTGTATTTTATTCCTATGTTTTTAATGCAAAATTTTATATTTTTCAGGTGAAGGAGGGTTTTGTTTTTTAAGTTTAAATAGGTGGGTTTATTTCTTTGGCACGTTATATAGTTTAAGAGGCTTAATAGAATTAGACGTTTGAGGCGTCATAAATGTGAAGACTCATTTCATAATGGCCTTGCCTGTAGGCAGTCAATCAGAATATTTAACTCATTTCTTTATAAACTTCACGCTAATTCCCTGGGAAATACTATTATTTTGTATAATTTATAATCATACGTGAACTGGGGTAACGAAAACTTACAATGCGTCGGAGCTAATGGTAAGCCGTCAGGTAACCTTTCTGTTTGCCTCTTCTGTCTGTCAGAAGGATAACCTGGCAGCTTATCTACAGGCTACTCTTCTGTTAGGTTAGGTGGTGGTCGTACACCACGTATGGTACCTACGACACAAGAGCCAATCTCTCCACTCGGTAATAAGCAACAACATTGCTAACATCAGTTTTCTCACTATTACTGCGATTTAGCCACCCATTTGCGTCGAAGTATGATTCATATCATTAAAAAGAAGACCTCTGCTCTTTGTAATAGCCGGTTCTTTGCTGTCCACACCCTACGACTTCCCACGATCATCACTAGGTTATCGGACGCTACTACTACTTACTAACGCTACACTTTCCGGTATGCGGTCGTCATTCAAAAATTGCACATAGTTTCTGAGAGCAATGCACCCACTGCCACTTAAGTTTAGTAATTTCCCGGGCAATACTGGTGCCCTTGGTAAATCTGCGGATTTCGTCGTTCTTGATTCGATCACACAAATTTGAAGTGGGATTCCCCCAACCTATTTTAAGAACACAAAATTTAAAATATTCGTTTGTTTTTTTGTTTATTCAAACGTATCATAAACCCAGTTTGTGTGTGAGCCACTTACGTATTATGACACCTATATTTTAGTTCATAGCAACAACATTCACAATGCAGATTTAATAATGAACGTCGACGCGACGTTTAAATTAAAGTGATAGTTTATTTTAACAGGCGCTCTGAATATTTTTCTTTTTTTTTAAAGACAACGCTCACACTAGGAATAAATCCGGTGTAGCTGGGGACTTTACAAACATACAAGGAACGGACACAAAGGACACCCAGACTCTGAGCAACAATTTGTGGGTCAAAGTGTTGTCCCATGTGGGGTTTGAACTCACAACACTCAGCGCAGTAGAGAGCGGCGTGGCGACCGTCCATCCGTGCAGTCATCAAACTTACAACAGTTGATAATATAATCTGTCTCACCAAAGAAGTCCATAATGAAACATAGAACTAATGTGACAGGTCGGCCATGTTTGTTGTCGTCAAATGTGTTGGTAACATAATAATAATAAATAATTCTATGTCGTGTTATTTAACCATTGGGTGTGGTTGAAATTACGATGCTTTAAGTTGTAAAAAAATAGTGGTTGTGAAATAATATTGTAGGTGAAATAGCTTTGTAAAACACAACAGCAGAATCGTGGTGTTTCGATAGCAATAAATAATGTTCGTAAGAGAGTAGCCACCACGACAGGTACATGTTAGGAAATGACAGTTATGTGATTTTTATCATTTTATTTGAGACTTTTTATGTTTCTTTAGGTGTAAATATTTTACTATTTTTTAAAATTAAGACCTAAGATTAAAGCTTATCGACACTATTGTGAATTCTAAAGTGGCTACTTTAAACGAAACCTAAAGTGAAAACATAAAAAAAAGTATATATTTTAAATCAACCTGAAAGCTACGTTGTTTGATCTAATAAAACAAAATAAAGACCCGAAAACAATTTAAAAGTTGACCAAAAAAATGTTTGCAAGTGTGACTTTAGAAACGACGGGCTGTTAGATGAAGAAATAGACAACATTATGATATCTTCGGTGATAGTATAACAGTATTACTATAGTGTTACAGCTGTGTGTCTCAAATAAACCCAATCAGTGACTACAATCATATTATTAAAAAAATATAATTCTGTTTTACTTGATCGTTTAGAATTGTTTCAATCTTTCATATGAACACATTACAATGAAGTTACTGTTCAATTTAATTAACCGCTAACTAGGAGTTTGTGGCAAACTTAATGAAGGCTAGTAACACACAGTCGCATGATTGCGGCACCGCGCTTATGAGACGTCTTTTGTTAGACAGAGTATACTCCGGAAACAGTACGTAATATGTAAAATTTTGTTAACTTAAATTGTGACGTAACAATATTAAAAAAACAACAATAAGTTACCTTATTATTCAGATGTTTGTCGTACACGAATGAGGTGGTCTTTTATTGTAAAACACAGGTATACGCGCAGAAACAATGATGCACCTTACATTTTATTCAGCAACCTGATTTACTGTTTCTGGAAAGTGTCAGTGCATACCCTTAAAAATAAAAGTGATCCTTTCATTTCGATGCGTAACAAAAGATTACCTACGGAGCAATTTTGCTACTGAATCACTCAAAATACGTGACAAAAAGACAATAAATTCTACCTTAAAAGCATAAGAGAGCATAAGGGCGTCTCAAAAGTATTCGGTAGCTCATAAACTGGTAAATATTTTGGTTAAACCTTTGTTTAGTGACTTTGAAAACGCAACAGGAGATGTGTTTTATTGTATTGACGACAGGTTGGAGGTGATTGTTAGAGGACATTAGAAGCTGCTTTACAATAGGAATTAGTCTCGCTTTTTTACTGTTAGGAATAATGCATTTATACCTTGTTATGGATACTTCTTTTGCATGCTCTAAAACAGTCCGACGGCCTTTGGAGCATACGTGCATTGTCACAGTTCATTTTGACAGCTTTTTAACGTCAACTATTGTCAATTTGTGATTTCATGTTTGAGCAGTGATATGTGTTGCGTGACTGTTTTAGGCTTCCGTAACCAAAATAGTGAAAATGAAACCCTTATAGTTTAGTCACGTCCGTCCGACTACCCACTATAAGTGCTCAAAACTTGTAATTTTGCATGAACAAACATACTAATAAGATCAAAAATTTTAGAGTAGATATCTCTAGTACCTTTAAAATAGAAATATATATAGATCTTTAAAAATAACAAGGGCTATAAGGGTAATATTTTGATTAAGATATTCATCAACAGCCTTTTACATTCCGCTACTGGACATAGACCTCTCCTTAGCAAGGAGGTTTTGGCCTAGTATACCACGCTGGCCCGACGGGTTGGTACAGGGTTTACTTTAAGTTTTCCTTCTCTTTGTGATAATGTTGTCTTGTATATTTTGTTCCCTTAGTCGCGTTTTATGACACCCACGGGATGAATAGGGGTGGTAACACTATGTATTCGTAATCGGTCACCACACGGACTATGCGAAATTAGGTACTGCTTCTTTGATAGGGGAAGAGAGGAAATAGTTGTGTTTGTGTCGTTTCTTGTTCAAGCGGTACTGCTCTGGAATGCGCTCCCAGTCGAAGTGATGATATCCACAAATTGATTACCGTTCAAAAAGAAAGTTCATGATTTCTTTCCCAATGAACTTGCAGAATTATTATCTTTCAGCATTCACAGCGTGTATATATATATGTGTATGTCTATTTGTATATGTATTAATTCCTTTATATACGATTATATTTGTATATATGATGTTTTCTATTGTGAGTATCTAACCTCTGTGTACTTACTACCTTATAAAATTTCTACACCCTCCAAAAGTTGACTCGAAGAAAATACACTGAGCATAAGTCCACCGATGTACAAATGTAGTGCATAAGGTTTTTAATAAATAAATAAAAATAAATGTATTCAATATTTATTTCTAACTTTTTTAAAGGCATGGCAGTCATCATGGTAGTGTAAGGCTCGAGTTATGTAAGTCGAGTTGTGGTCACCATACTCATTGCAAATGTAGACAATGTAGTTTGGTGACCCACACTATGGCGGCCTAGTGAGATGCTTTTTTACGCCACGCTTGGGGACGTAAAAGGCTTGACAGTCATCGTGGCAGTGTAAGGCTCACACAGTTATCACGATAACCCCTGCATCAATGGGCCTCCGGTCTCGCACTCACCAACGAAACACGACATCACGAATGTTTACGCTTTAGGTTGGTCTTTTGTGGGAGGGTAGTACTGCCCTGGTCGAGCCGGCCCGTTCGTGCTGAAATCAGCGTGGTTTTACCTAACCTGAAACAAATCACATGTTCAAAACAAATCATCTTTGTAAACGCTACTGGTGTTTTAGGCAGTATCTTCAGTTGAACTTGTTATGTTTAATGGTTTAATCAGGTGTAACAAACGAACCTGAAGGTAAGGATGTACAATACCCAGAAATTGTACAAGGGAACAATGATACAAGAGCATGTTGGGATGACATTGTCACTGAAGAGAATAAGATATTGTTTAGAAACTGCGGGAGAAAGGGTGGCTATTTAATTTTATGAGCAACGAAAGATTTTTTCTTAAAAGTCGTAAGGGATGTCGGTGACTTTTTATATGACATCATACATAATTTGGCCAGTATGTCTCCAAGTAATAAATCAGAATTTGTTATAATAGTACTCAAGCGCAGTTCGATTAGAAATAAAAGTAAAATAATTATTTATTTGAAATTTTTTTACTCAAACCGACCTCGTTCATATAATATTCGTGGATCATACTACCCACATAAAGTGAATAGCAGTCTAATATAACATAAGTAATGCCTGTAAAAATATGTATAAATAGGTAGGAACATGTTTGTCACAGAAGTGCTTCGATTTTTTTTAAAGTTGACCGTGAAAAATATATTTTACTTGACTTCATTAATGGGCTCTGACCCTTCTGTTATTACCAGAATGGTTCTTCTTTAACAACCTTTTACATGCCACTGCTGGACATAGGCCTCTCCTTAGCAAGGAGGTTTTGGCCTACTATACCACGCCGGCCAGACGAGTTGGAATAGGGTTTGTTTCAAGTTTTCCTTCTCTTTGTAATGATTTTTTCCTGAATAGTTTCTTCCCATAGTCGCTTCTAACGACACCCACGGGATGAATAGGGGTGATAACACTATGTATTCTTAATCCGTCACCACAAGGACATTGTATGGTTCTAATTATATTAATAAATAATTATCTATTTAATATTGGCACATATATGGGTGTTGTTCGTGTGCAAGTGTATTAAAGCGTGCACAAGTGCATGGGCGTATGCTTGTATTTTTGGGTATTTGTGTGTGTATGTTGTTTTATTGACACTGTTATAATGTGTATATAACAAAAGGCCGAACAGTAGATTTTTTTGTAATTTTTTTATATTATTATATTTTATAATTTGCTAGATTATTTTATAAAACAAGTCTTTTATGTAATTGCAGTGTTTTTTTAAGAGTATATTGTATCGTTACGTGTGTATATTGTATCAGTCGTGTGAGTATGATAGATGTTAAACATATTACACTTTATATATATGTAGTATCAATAAACCATTGTAAAAATTGCTAAACTTAAGTGGCAGTGGGCGGGGCACATACATGCAGAAACGATGGCCGATGGAGGTACAAAGTTCTAGAGTGACGGCCGCGTACTGTGAAACGCAGCGTTGGTAGGCCCCCCACAAGGTGGTCCGACAACCTGATGAAGGTAGCGGGCAACTGCTGGATGCGGGCGGCACGGGACCGGCTGTTGTGGAGAACCTTGGGGGAGGCCTATGTACAGCAGTGGACGTCTTTTGGTTGAGAAGAAGAAGAAGAAGAAGAAACCATTGTTGTAGTTAGTTATGGAATAGTTGTTCGATATAATTAAATGAAGATCTTAATAATTTTTTCCAGACCTGCTAAATAAAATAGCCACAATAAGAGATAACAAAACGTTTTTTCTAGAATATACTAAATAAAATTTTTATTTTTTTATTTTTAATAAATGAAAAATATTCATTGATTTTGAAAGAAAGGTCAGAGTATAATTATGTGCTAATAAATAATAATAATAATTTATCATTTTGTTGCCAGCCTTGTTGGTTTAGTGGTAAGTCATGTGGCAGCTGATCAAGAGATATCGGTTTTAATTCCTGGCTCTTACCAAAAAGCGTCATCGAGTTTTTCTTATAAAATATTCTTAATAACAGCTTGGAGTATGGAAATTGACGGTGTTTTACGCCCGTGTCTCGAAGAGCAGATTAAACCGTCGGTCCTGATCGTTAGGAATATCTACGGTAATAAGTGCCCTCAAAGAAACTAGTTCCATCTCCGAACTCAGTTCACCCTCAAGGATGATTAACAAAAGTTAATCCCGAGATTATTAGGGGTAGGTAGGGTTTACCTGAATATCAGTTTTTCGACAAGTCGACTGGTATCAGACCTTCACCACCCTGAGGGTGAACTGAATTCGGAGATGGAACTAATTTGCTATACTAACCTTTGCTAGGAAAACGAAATTATTAGTTTTCTATATAATTACAATCAGAATAATATTACAATATTGTGTCGAAAATGAAGTAATCTTTACGATGTTAAATAAAAACAATTTTTAATTAAATAAATACAAAAATATTATATAACAAAATGATGTAATTTAAAATAATGCGCAGTTTTCAAAAACGGAGGTTATTTTGTTTAATTTATGAATATTTTTGTACATTTTATTTATTACATTTAAAGGCTATATATTCATTGACTCGCTGCCCTAGTGGCCTCTAGATTGAGAAGGTCACTGGGACAGCGAGCACAGAACGGGATAACGAGCTGTAAGGACAGCAAGTGACACGAAGAGATACATGTTGAGCAACAAGACAAGCAATGTTCTTCATTTCTTTACGTGATCGAATCAGGAATGAGGAGATCCGCAGACGAACCAAGGTCACCGATATTGCCAGTAAAATTGCTAAACTTAAGCGGCAGAAACGTTGGCCGATGGGGCCATAAAGTTCTGGAGTGGCAACCGCGTACTGGGAAACGCAGCGTTGGCAGGCCCCCCACAAGGTGGTCCGACGACCTGGTGAAGGTCACGGGTAGTTGCTGGATGCGGGCGGCACGAGACTGTCTTTTGGCTGAGAAGAAGAAGAACAAGACAAGACAACAAGCAACAGAGTAGAACAGCGAGCTACAAGGTGTATGTTGCTTTTCAAGTCTCAATCATCTCAGTCTCTGTTCCATTCTAGACTTGTGATTGTCCCTCCCCTAAATGCCTCACACATCTGTCCTCGTTACTCAATTTATCAATTTTCTTTGTTCCGTCGAAAACAAATCACATTCAACAATCATACGGTCTACTTCATATTAGCACTCTGCCAGAACTGTATTTTGATTGTATTTATAAATTAATTTTATATATTGTATTTGAAGATTGTTTTCATAAAGTCAAGTTCAGTTCTCATTAAACCATTTAGTTTTGGCTATAGTTGAAAAGATTTATATTATGCGCACCTAAGGACTTGAACGAAATTCGTGGACGAATGGAAACTTGCAGCGCACGACCCACAAGTCCGTTGCCGAATTATGATTGATGCCAAAAATTTAATGCTTTTAATCTACTTGTAATCTTAACTGCTCGAAGATCTCTCCATTCGAGAAATGCCAAAGCTTGACCCACCTGCCAAAAATATTTAAAAAAATATTGCAGTATTGTAATGTTAGTAGTAAATAAGTAAATAACGATTTTTTTCAGTGTCAATGACTTCCTTTTAAAAACGGAACTAGCCGTAGCCTTGGCCTTGCATTTGCCTTTTAAATTAATATACGATAAGATAACATAAAATTCAAATTACTAGTGTTTACCGGCTGGTCGGAATTCGACCCTAAATACACTCGAGTTCTACGATTCCGGGTCATATAAAGACATCGAACACTGAGTCCATTGGTTCGTTGAAATAAATTGTGTTTAACTGACAATACCATAAACAGCTTATTTGAATTGTAGTAATAACAGTAGGAAGGCAATTTCAACAACTAATGATAACCAGATTCATCTTAAAACGAAAATATGAGTAGAAAAACATAAGATTTCTCTAGAATTTCTGATTATTTTCAAATTTTATTATTAGGAGTCTCTTCTTCAATGGCAATAGCCCTAACTGATTTTACGCAGTTATGCATAGGTTGCACCAAGATTTTTATATAATTCTAAGGAGTAAAGGAATATTTTGTTTCACGTATCGCCTGAACTCGTCCCAGCGATGTTCAGAGCTAGCACGTAGCTCGGGTTGAGACCGCACCTGCTTGCTGGCCCCTCCATACAGTTAATATTCACCTCGTGAGTGTATTCATTCGCAATTCGATCCGCTTTCATTGCTCCTAAGTGTATTGTATATACATATGTATATCATATATTATTATACGACATATACAGTAAAAAACAAGTGTAACAGGTGCTAAATAGCTTTCTCATGCATAGTTATATATACATATATATGTTACATATCAACATACAAAACAGATTGACTATATTTATAGAAAAATGTGATGGGTGACAAACCAATCATTAATTCGTCACCCTCTAAATCACTTCCCATGAATCAGGAACCCATTATAGATAGAAACCATTTATACTACCAAAGTTTAAAAGCGACGAAATAAAACAATGATCGCTGGCCCAGATTTTGTCGCAAGTAGGCAAGCGGTATTCGCTCCACTTGCATTTTGGGTTAGCTAGCATGTGCGGTGCGGTGCCGCCTTAGCCCCTCACTTTGACACGATACGGTTTGCGTGATCTGCTTGAATTTACTTTACGGTTTTATTATATTTTATTAGAAACTATCTACATACTGGAGATAGTTTTTAATTTAAATTTAAAAAATGAGGTTTGTCGTTTTTTGGGCAATTTACGCTTGTGAATGAAACGTTTAAGAGAAATTTATGTTTTCATATAAGGACTAAGTGAGTAGATTAAGACCACTAAATAGTAAGTGACCACCTTTCATCATGGTGTCACTGTAAAGAATAAAAATATAGATTTTTAGGCCGCCATAGCTTGGGTCGCCATATTACAACAACGTGAGTATGGCGACTACCGCTCTTGGATTCTATTCATGCTTTTCATCACGCAGAGTAGAGTCTCTTTGGTAGGTTGTAAATGAAAAAAAAACACTTGTTCAAAGTTACTTTGTCGGTTTCGTAGCCATCTGTCACAGAAATCAGGCGTTCTAGCTCAAGGGTCTCTTAGGAACCAAGGACTCTAAACCTTAATGTATTCGCGTAGGTGTAAATCCGATGATGAAACTAAGAGTTACTATAACTGTAATCATTTTACAAATATTGTTTTCGTCGGACAACGTTGTTCTTCTAAGGGTTGATATCATAAAATCCTTTTGTTTCTGGCTCCCTTCCAACGCTACGACCTACCAAAGCGAAAGGGAAATTTAGAAAAGGCAAGAAATTTTAAGTAAATACTTCATATTGAATAGAATATTTGTTGAAGAAGGGAGAATGATATATATTACATCTATATATATCCCTACACCTACTACAAACATTCATACACGACGGTATTTTACCCTGAGTGGGTAGGTGGGGGACAGAGATGTGCAAAATGTCGGCGTGCTATCAACATATCTATGCCGATATCTTCAAAAAGGCATATATATTTCTAAATAAATATATTAGTATATTTCTAAATATAGATGTTTCACAGATACATTACATTGACACTACGACGTCTAGGCTAGTGGTAAGGATCGGTAACCACTGACCAATACGGTGTCCAAGTCGAATTTTATATTCATATGTATCCGTGTTCTCGTCTTGATTCAAAATTCAAATCAGTAAGTAATATTTTTGCTTTGTCAGGTGGGTCGCCTGCTTTACATACATTTATTAATATATATGTTTACATATACATTTCTCTATAGGACAACTCGTGCTGCCCTCGGAAGTCACCGTTTCAGAATGGTAGACATACGCTCGCGGTCTAAACGGTTCGGCTCATCCTTCCTGTGCAGATCGGTTAAAGCCTGGAATTCATTACCGGTGCACGTGTTTCCCTCCCACTACGATCCCGGGTCCTTTAAGCGCGGCGTGAAAAAGCATCTCATTAGGCCGCCATAGCGTGGGTCGCCATTTTACACTGTCGTCATTCACAGTGAGTATGGCGACCACCGCTCTTGGATTCTATTCATGCTTTCCATCAGGCAGAATAGAGTCACTTTGGTAGGTTAAATAAATAAAAAAAAAACATAAATTCTTATAAACGTGTTTACTATCTATTGTATAAGTTTAAGACTAGACTGCACGGATAGCGTAGTAGCTATAATGGTCATCTCGCGCTTTCTGCGCTGAGTGTTAGAGCTTCAAACCTCACAAGAGACGACGCTTTGTGTGATACATAATTTGTTGTTCTAGGTCTGGGTTTTGTTTGTGTCCATTTCATTGATATCTCCTTACACAGGAATATTTTAGTGCGGGAGTTGTCTTTAAAAAAATATTAACATGCCGTTACTAAATACGATATTTGACGAAACTGATATTTCAGTACCAAATAAGTGTTTGAGTTGTGTTAACTTACATAACTGTAATCATTTGCTTTATGTGTGGGTGTAATTTATCTATAACAGGTATGTGTCTATTTAGAAATATAAAATGAATGAATGAATGACTGTTTTTTAGCAGTACAGGCCCTGCCTACTTTGAGACCAGACGGCCGTGTGTAAGTTAATACTTTTATTTTGCTTAAGGTGGTCGAAAATACTCTGAATAAGGAAAATGTGGTATGAAACGACAATTATAATAAATACGGCTAATAAACTGACCGGTTGTACTACTTTAACAGTAATCAACTATTTGGAGCCAGTTTTAACTGTGCACAATGACAAACAAAAAATCTGTCATAAAAGAAGTACGAAACATATGGGTCTAACATTGGAATCCCATGGGTCCCAACATAATTAAAGAGGACTCTCTCAGGCTATTCGACTCGGTGAATGTATTTCGATAATATACTGTGTTTGTTTAAAGAAAGCATTTCTTCTTGAATAGAGTCTTGCACACGTGTTGCACAATATTGAACAAAACAATTACTTATTTAGCACACTGATTATAAAACCATTGCTCGTATAATGACTTTTCACAATGTAATAATTTGGTTTTTTTTTAAGTTTTTTTAAATTCATTTGGGGTTTCTTTTCCAAATAGTTGTGTTTTATCGTACCGCAGATAACTACACAGATGGTTTTTGAGAATGAACTCGTCTCGGGGGGTATGTTTAAAGAGTTTGACCATTCAATATGTTCTTACATTCGCCATAAGGGTTTAAAAGAAAACTATACAATGTAGACTTACTCACATTATGGCAGTTTTTGCCTGTGATTTGTTCGTGTGAGTTTTTTTTGCAATTTTCATCGCTTAGACATGAAAATCTGAAGAAACGTAATTGCTCAATAGTAAAGTCAAAATAAAAAATAAATAAACATACATTATTTATATGCATATATATGTTATTATACAATGTTAATAATTGTCTTTGAATACACAAGATTTACACTAAACCAGTTTAAACTTACTAAACCCGTTATTATATTGTCACATTGTTTGGGAATCGAAGCCATTGAATCTTCCCTCGTAATCGATTTCTTTTCCGCAGGCTACATAGGTCTTCATAAAATAATGATATACAATTTATACACACATATATTCTGTAAACATTGGACTTAACTTTAAAATATAGTATAATATATAAATACATACGGAAGGAAGTATAAAAAAACGAATAAATTATCATTATATTGTATTAAATAATTATTCTGTTGGTAATTATTGTTTAGCGACCTTTACTAGAACTATATTGTTATTTTTTTTTTATATTATTAACCCTGATATGTTAGCCTTAATAAAATGATTAGCATCCAACTTAATGAGTTCGGCTTTTTATTTAATTCCTTATAATATCGATCGTTCATAATAAGAGTTTCATTTTGTAAAGAGGTTAAATATCTATACTACAGAAGTAGGTACGGCTCGACCGGGGCAGTACTACCCGCCCACAGAAAACCAACCTAAAGCGCCAGCGTTCGTGTTGTCGTGTTTCGTTGGTGAGTGTGAGACCGGAGGCCCATTGATGCAGGGGTGACAGTTATCGTGGTAACTGTGTAAGCCATATACTGTCACGATGACTGTCATGTCGTTTACGTCCGCAAGCGGGGTGTGAAGACTATTCAATATTATAAAACACAATAACCTAGGAAAATATTTCCAAAAACAACAAGTACATTACGATTCTTTTCTTTAAAATACTTTAACTTTTCATATAAGAAATATTAAAAAAAAATGATTATGCGTGTAAAGTATTTTTTTTCTAATCTAGTAATATTTGACTAATGTCAACTTATGTTTTTTTTGCCTGCGTCACCTATCATAGTCTTTGTGCGTTTTTTGCGCATTCGTATTGTAGATGTGAATTTATGTTTACTTTTCTGTATCCACAGACAGACGGATGGACAGACGGTCGTGGTAAATCTAAAAGGGGTTCCTGGTCCTAGTACGGAACTAAGTAATTATTAAAAATAACTATTTGTTAACTTATCAATACAAACGAAGTCTGGTAGTACTATAATAAGCGTACAAAAACTGACCTATTTTTAATGGATTATAACGAGTTTCATCTAAATTCTTAACAAGCCGGATGTGTGTCAAGATCACACTCGTCTTGCAAAAGTGCTTAATAGAGTAAGCCGGAGTAAAGAAAACCGGTCCATGTTAGATTTGTTGGACGCCGCGGACTTCCAATATGCGTGCAGTGTTGCCATATAAAAGCTATCGTGTTCAAACTCTTGTCGGGAAACTTTAGACCTAACGGCAAATAGTTATCTTTTAAATAAGTTTCCTAATTCATCTTAGCGTACATTTCTGAATTAGAATTTCATATTCAAATCTGAATAAAATCAAATAGCAGTGTTCCCCGTAAAAATGAAAAAAAAAAACACAAATCCGTTCATAAATGATAATATTCTGAGGTAACAAACTTTAAAAAAAATCAAAAATAAATAAGAGTTGAAACTTTATTCCTTGTTATGAAGTCACTCATAGACAATAACAGACGAATTGGAAAAAATCTGCGAACCCTACACACACTATTTTATATTACCATTTTAGTCGTAATAATGAATTCTTGAAACAGTTTATCATTAGAGGTTTACTACATTTACAAACATTATTTATATACAGGAAAGAAAAATACAAATTGGTCCATCAGTTCCCTAGTTTTAAACACACAATACAACTCTACGCTTTCACCGCTCTAATACATTCGCCAGCTTTGTCCTGTTATAGCCGAACCTTTTGTTTAAAAAACTAACATCTTCACTTTGGCGGCAAAAATGACACACAACACAGATCACAAAAATTAACTTTATTCCCCATGAAATTGGTTTGAAAGTTGTATAAAAAATGTGGTATGTTAAACAAGGTCCAATTTTACGGTTAGCCGTTGATTGCCGTCACGGTACATTGCTGGTTATAAACAAATAAACAAGTCTACCTGTCTTGTATCACCGCTAAACGTACAACACTTTTGTTCCCAATGCTATCGTAAAAGTGGTGTCTGTCTATTTGTGTAATACACATAAAACTGTGGGACATTAAAGCTTCTGCAGTTTCAGTATAAAAACCAAGTTCGGCTTGTTTTGAAGTATACTTTCAGGTAGTAAGCATTATTTAACAGTACCCAGAAGTCAAAAAGCAAACGTGCTACTTAAAATTATATAAAACTACAAAATTTCTTCGAAAGTCGGAGAACAAACAAGTGGGTGAGCCAGATTTTGACACAAATGGGCCAGGTTTGACCGGAGTGATACAATAGCCTCAGAGATAATCTTTTGCCTTTAGGCTTTATCGCACTTGCGGTTCACGAATTGCGGCGGTGGCCACTTGTCATCAGGTGACCTGTCTAATTGTTTGTCCCCCACACCATAATGAATTTGTTAAAGGAGATCTTGAGAAACTGATCGAACTATCGCCTGCTAAGCTGTTGCGTAACTTCACTATTTCTACAAGACGATGTAGATGATATTCAATGAGGAAGAACCAGCAGTTATAAGGAAGTTATAGGGGTTTTTTGTTAAGACTCCAGAACCCAAAAAAGCAAAATTAGTAACATTTTGCATTACGAGACAGCCGTATTGCCTATCTCTTTTTTAAATATCGTAACTACCGTCTTAGAGATTTAGTCGCGAAAGGATACAAACAGACAAGTTTAATGTCATATTCGTAATATCAGTTCGAATGCTCTTTATTCTGCGTGAAATTAAGTTTGAATTGCGTTGCCGTGTATTGCAAGTACAGTTACGACAGAACTAACTAATACATCTACATTGTAGATAGAATGACATAAATAATTATTATTTATAATAGTTGGTGGTACAGTTTATCTGGCTCGTATGAATCATTGGCGTTCTGTGTTCCCATTGTATCTGGTTATATGGTAACGAGCGCCGGGCTTACTGTAAACCATTGTATATTTACTAAAATATGTATGAAAATGTTGAATGTTTAGTATCACTCGTAATTGCTATCTTAAATCAGTTTAGAAACAGCTAATTCGAGTCTGCAGTTACTAATTTATGTATTAGTACGTGAAGAAACTTAATTACACACCTTTTTGAACAAATATAGCACACGTAAGACTATCATTTTAGAATACTAAATGTTTAAATATATTAAAAGGGTGTAGAGTTTTTTTAAATCCAAAAGTTGTAATCACCACAATCATTGCGAATGCTGACAATGTAGTATGGTGACCCACACTATGGCGGCCTATTAAGATGCTTTTTTACGCCTCACTTGGGGACGTAAAAGGCATGACAGTCATCGTAGCATTACACGCATTGCAATGCACGTATTGTACACACTTACTACGACAACTCTCACCCTTGCATCAATGGGCCTCCGGTCTCGCACTGACCAACGAAACACGACAGCACGGATGTTGTCGCTTTAGGTTGATCTTCTGTGGGAGGATAGTACTGCCCCGGTCGAGCCGGCCCGTTCATGCTGAAATCAGCGTGGCTCTACTACCTGTCACAATTACAGAGTGATGATGAGAGAATGTCAGAGTTACAATTTCCAATATAAAATTAACAGAATGTTACATAATGGTTAAAATTTACAGTAAACTAAATTTGATTTTCATTTCTTTGTGGCACAGAGAGCAACCTTCAAACTGTCTTTACTAAAAAGATGCCTTTATCCAACAGTGGACTGTTAAAGGCTGTTGAAAATGATAGAGGGCAAAATAGCAGTCAGATTATCTGTAAAAATTGCGACTCAAGAATCACAAGCGCGCCAGCAATACAAAAAATAGATATCACAATAAAGTCAATCTCATCGTCGTCAATTGGACTCATACCTTTCTTAAATAAACATATGTCTGTATTTATTGTTTGAAGGAAAGGTGGAGGAAACAAGATTTCAGCAGGACAACTATACTAGTCCGACCAGGTTCAATCTGCCGTAGGAAGCCACATGTCTGGCTGTATCCGAGAGTATGCCAACAGCATGGAGGGAGAGTGTACGAAGGGTCTTGTACTACCGACGTGGACATCGCAACGTGATCACGCGCTGCTAAAGCTGATGTGACAGAGAAGTTTTTTTTTTTCGACATGCATATTATAGAAAATTAAGCACAGGCACAGATTAAGTACCCTTATCAGCAATCGAACCTACGACTACAGGCTTAACAGTCAAGATCACCAGCAACCAGACTAGAGCAACATATCAGTAGTCACAAAACTTGTATTTTCAAATTATACTTATGACTAATTTAATAGTACACAAATACAATAAATTATCAACGCGTGGACGTGAGAATCTATGTTATTATTCGTTACTCAGATGTAATCGGGGTCACGCCACCCGGACAAGATAAACTAACCATATGAAATAGAAACTATTCACAAGTACCCCGTTAATTATTACCAAGTAGGTAGAATTCATTAATTTGTTTATCGCTGTCAACGAGACGAGGATGCGAACCCGGTTTCCTCAAGCTACTGCGAACAGATACCACAAGGCTGTACTGAGGCTTGCGGTACCTCTTACCCTAGCGGCCCAGCACCTTTTACTCTATTCTATTTTCTTACCCTTCTTTCTTTGTCCCGTTTGCCAACAATGAAGTTCGCAAGGAGGGTTGACGTTAGGCATCCGGCAATAAAATAAACAATCAATTTGCAATGATGCATATTGCGCCGACCTCAAACAAAAGTTATGAAAAAGCAGAAATCATTTAATTTGCAAAAGACTTGAAAGTGACAGTATTTTTCAAACAATAAGGCCTATTGTGGGTCCATGTTACCTGTCCAGTACTTTTTTTAAAGAAAATATTACTGGTTGCCATTAGGTGTATAGAATCAGCTGTTTTAACGTTTAAAAATAATGATAGCTTGGCAAATTTTGTCGTAAGTGAGAATCTAACCGAGGAGCTACTCAAAAGTCAAGAATATAAGATCACTAACCACTAAGTCAACAGACATGTTTTAAAGTCAACTCAAGGTTACAAAAAAATATTAATGTGCCTTTACAATTTATTAGTGTCTTATAATATATAAAAATATTTATTGATAAATATCAGCTGTTCAAAAACATTTTAAAATATTGGCATTTAATCAACGGGGAAAACAAGAAACCAAGTGATTACTTAGTTTATAAATGTAATCATTAATGACATTGTGCCAAATCGAAATGACTCATCAGTTTTAAGACCGTAGCATGATTTCTCTTCCAATCTAGTCACAGCATCACCAAAGTACGAAAAAAAAATCGACTTAACTGACAACCGATGAACATTCTTTCAAGAAAACCGACAAGTATCAACGTGTTTCGATATTTTTTAACTTAAGAATTCGGTTATTCGCAAAAAGTAGGCTCCGTGTGCTAGATATCGCACACCGTTACGGGAAGTGGGACAGACCCCCCCCCCTCTGTCATCTCGTTGTGATGGAGGGAGAGATGACGAGAGGTTGTGCAATCGTGATAAGTGACACGACGTTTCGTGTTTGGGATATAACGGTTTGAATTAGATATGACGAATGAGTTCGAGGTTATGTTAAGATTGTATTTGGTAAATTCTTGAGAGCGTTGTGTAGCCGAACTAAGCTTCTAAAAATAAAATAAAATGTAAAGGAAGAGAAGGAAATGTAGGTAGGTAGGTATATACACGAACGGGCCGGCTCGACCGGAGCAGTACTACCCTACACCACAGAAGATCAACTTATAGCGACAGTGTCCATGTCGTCGTGTTTCGTTGGTGAGTGCAAGACCGGAGGTCGTACGATCACTTGATCTGTGTCTGGGTGTAATTTATCTATAATATGTTTGTATTTAGAAATATTTAAGTATGTCTATCAGCAGTCTGTTTATCATAGCACTGATGTGTGAGGTTCTTCTTTAATTATTATTAATTTAAAGAACGACAATGTGTAATATTGATGATGTTACCAACAAACTTTATGTTACCAAAGAACTTCTTTCTTCTTTCTTTTATTATCTTTAATAGAGCCTGTTGGAGAAGAAAGGTTCTCGAGTGGCGACCGCGTACCGAAAGACGAAGCGTAGATAGGGAGCCGATGGATGCAGTTGGCGTCCAGTCGTACGGCGTGGCGTTCTAGGGGGAGGCCTATGTTCAGCAGTGGACGTCTTCTTCGATGATGATGAGCCTGTTGTATACTCAACTGAATCATATAAACCAAATACCTAGTCTTGCCATAAATATTGTAATAAAGAAAAAAGAAAATTGTTAACTGCAAATAACATTTATTACTTTTACAGTGTGTCAGTTTAATACATAAATATAAAACAATTAAAAATATAAAAAGCTTATTCGAAGTGGTCTCCATTGGCTGCAATACAGTCCTTTAAACGATGAGGCCAGTTATCAATAGAAGCACGCACTCTTTCCATGGGAAAATTCTTCACTGCCAATCGTATAGATTGTTTTAGGGA
Source organism: Hypercompe scribonia (assembly GCA_949316085.1). Lineage (NCBI taxonomy): Eukaryota > Metazoa > Arthropoda > Insecta > Lepidoptera > Erebidae > Hypercompe > Hypercompe scribonia. Next base: position 8,784,398 of record OX438969.1, on the reverse strand, counting down.
CTCCAAATTATCATGGCGTTTAGAGCAAGCTGTACTCTCTAAAACTGACCACAAATCATAATCCAGCGGATTAAGATCGGGACTAGACGACGGCCAGTCTTCAGCTCTGATGAAGTCCGAAACGTTCGATTCCAACCAAGACTGCGTGGACCGAGCTTTATGACCCGGCGCCGAGTCTTGCTGGAAGGACCATACTTGGTTATTGAACATGGTGATGTTAAGGGGCTTAACTACCTTCTCAAGAATGGTATCTTGATACACTTGTGCCGATGTTTTGATACCTTTTTCACAAAAATATGGCTCAGTCACTCCTTCATAGCTAACACCCCACCAAACCATCACTGAAGTCGGATAATGTCCACGTTGCACTCTGTCGACTAATTGGGAAGCTTCCTTAGAGCTTTGAGCATAAATACGGTCATTTTGTTTGTTAAAATGTTGCTCAATTGTAAAAATTTTCTCATCCGTAAACAAAATTTTTCTGTGACCTCCCTTTGCGTACCGCTTCAGTAGTTGTTTCGATTTTACCACCCTATTCTTCTTTAAATTATCAGTTAAGAAATGGCCAGTGCGTCTCTTATAGGCTGCAAGTCCTAAGTCATCTTTTAAAATACGCGACATGGTTCTAGGTGCTATCTTCATTTCCCGAGATAAAATCTTTTGCTTTCGGACAGGATTTCTTCGAATTCTTTCCCTTACTGCTTTGACCACCTTTTTCGTACGAACACTACGTGGACGGCCAGATCTTTTTCTGTCACAAACAGAGGAGGTCTCATTGTACCTATTAATAGCCCGGTACACAAACATTTTACTAATACCAAGTGTATGGAGAGTTTTAAAAATTGCATTTGGCTCCATACCTACTTTGTGTAATGCTATCACAGCGATTCGGTTCTCTTTATCACCCCACACCATTTTAATATCGCAAAATATTTTACAATGTATTGGCGCCAAAATGAGAAAACACAATGAACAATCGTATAAAAATGACAGATTCGAAATTCAAATGTAATATTTTTTTATAATTAAGTGTAACAGTATTTATGGCCAGACTAAGTATATGTATATTAATTGTTTAACCTTTAAGTACTGACGTTGGTGTCTCATAGACGGTGAGTTAACAAAAATAAGCCTTATTTCGAATCTGTTGAAGTTACCCCCGCGCTCTTCGCTGTAGCTTCGGGATTGAACACGTTGATTAATCAGTCGAACGCTCATTAGCTGCGCGGCAACACGTTCGGCTGTGGACCTGCGCAGTGTCTCTCGGACGTAAGGTCAGTATTGATGTTGCAGATCTGTTAGACGTCAGATCATTATTAGTGTGTATTTTTCTAAGTGTCTATAACATGTAACCTCATTATTCATCGTATTGTTTTAGATGGATCAACCAAGTTCTTCGAAAAGTAGCCGCAAGAGAAAAAGAGTGGTTTGCGCTACTAGTGAAGACTTCGAAGATACTCTACAATGTTGGATAGAAAAGGAAATTGAGGGCAATTTTAGCGATGTTGACGATGATCAGGCAGACCGCAAAAAACCGCAAATAATAATGGATTACAATAAAACAAAAGAGGGTGTTGATGAAATTGACAAAAGTGTTCCAATTATTCATCAAATCATAGAACCAGGCGCTGGCCCCTCGCAATTTTTTTCAGAGTCTTGGATTTGAGTGGAGTCAACGCTTATGCTCTGTACAAGATCTGCACTGCTGTTCGTGATATTTCTAGAGCACAATTTCTTCAGAACCTTGCTTACAGTTTAGTTTTTCGCACTTGAAACTCCGAGTATACAATGATCGATTGCCGAGAGAATTGAGATTGACAATCGCACGCGTACTTGGTCTAAATAAGCCCCTGGAGCCTGAAATAATACCCCCTGAAAGTACAGAAACAGCAAGAAAAACATGCAAAATCTGCCCATCAAGACTCAAAAGACGTACTAAGCACAGTTGCATTGAATGCCGAAGCCTATTTGTCTGGGCTGTTCAAAAACAATACGCGTAGACTGTGTAGACAACAAGTAATATATTCCAAAATATTTACGTGATTTCAGAAGCATTTTCAACCTAAGCAATACTATTATTAAGACTGATGTTTTAAATGTGAAAAAATTGCCAAAAAATATCTAAATGATTCTATTGTAGCTAAGATTAACATATACATTCTTTAAGTAAGCGAAACATAGGTCATATAATTTGTACCAAATAAATACTGATTTCATATGAAAATGTTGTTTTTTGTTACACTTTCTTAATAGAACAGTAATAAAAGGAAAATAATACAGTTAAATATGTGCAAATTAGTAAATAAAAGTAATCCTTTTCGATTATTTCTTAAACCGTCTGAGATACGTCACGTCACCATTCATGATATGACTAAATCACGTCAGTTCTTAAAGGTTAAAGGATAGTTATGTAATTGAGTGGGATATAAATAATAAATATCAGTAGTTTAGGTTCAAATAAATATGGAGGTTAATTTTACAATTAAGAATACCTTTTTTGTATTAATTTAGTTTATTAATATCTTGTTTCAAATTCCTTCCAAACAACTTGGTTGTTCAAAATTATTAGAACGTTTGTTTATATGTTATTGTTTTGTATGTTAATTCTAAAGTTTTTTTTATCTAATATTGTTTGATCTTTTGTTATTTTTTAATACAATCGCAAAAAAATAATCCTATAATGCGAATGTAAGTTTGTTAAGGTTTCACGCGAAAACTACTCAACCGATTATCATGAAATTTTTTACACATATTCATGGAGGTGTTAAAAGTAATATAGGATACTTTTTATTAAAAAAACATATATTTATTTAAAATGATCTGTTCTGCTGAAACTTAATGTGGCAGACCAAATTCCATACGAACGAAGCCGCAGACAAAAGCTAGTATTAAATAAACTAAATCAAATTAACCTTCTTGTTTTTATACCCAAAGGTTTAACTGTCGTTCACGTAAAACTACCACAGTCTTTATTGGCTTTGTAAGTATATCTTCAAGTAGATATTTATCTAACTAATTAGTAGCAGTTTTGCAGCGCACCTCCATCATTAAGATTTTGTGAAAATAGCAGGTTAGATTAAAAAATTCGTCATCATGAAGAAACACACAAGAACCAAGATTTTTTTAAAAACAATCGACTACTGCGCTATGCATATGTGTGTATGTATACGTATGTACAAACATTCGTGGAACGCACACAAAGATCATCCAGTCTCAAAACAACAATTTGGAGATCACATAAAGAGTTGTCCTACGTGGTGATCGAACCCACAATACTCGGCGCTATAGAAAGCACAGAAATCACTTCGCCGCCGTTAAAATCGTTACATGTTATTTTTTCTCTTTTAAAGCCGTAATATGTAAAAGTTATGGCATAATATGGTATAAGTTTGTTTTCTCTGCGTCACCTTAAGGGTGACAGGTAGAAAATGCCTTAGGTATTAATGTTACCACTGCAATACAACCTTTACATTGTATAAAATAAATTGCTTTATTTTTTTTTTATACTAGAAGCCTTCCATGCATAAAATCCAAGAGTGGTGGTCGCCAAACTCATTGCGAATGTGCGCTTTTCTTAATTCTTCACTTAGATCTTTTAAACTACGCTATTAATTCAAGTGTGGTTTTCACCATCACTTAAGTCATATTTCAAGAGAGTTTTACGTATGTAATACACCCATCTTATATTAATAGATCATATAAGATAAAATGTGTCTTTAAAGCATAAAATTTTTGAAAGTTCTTGTTGCTAATATTGACTAAACTTTACTAGATACGTCAAAATAATATACTACGAAATTGTATTTCTTCAAAATGTAAAAACGCATATCCTACAGATAGACCACGGTTACCATTTTTATGTTTCAACATTTAATTTATTTGTAGATTATATTTTCTAAGTAATTTTGACTAATATAATATTAATTCTTAACCTATTAAATACAGTAAATGGATTGTGCATTTAAAAAAGACTAAAATCGCCTTTTCCAATATATTATTAAAATAAATATTATCATAGAAGATATCGGAGGATTCAAATGCATGGGCAGACAGAGCGGCCACCGCCTATTGCACCCGTGCGAAGCCGGAGTGGCTTGCAAGTAAATAAATAAAATAACCTGTTGTAAATAACTAAGTAATATTGCAATGTAACAAAGCAAAAAAAAATTAAGAAAAAAAAACATTTTCTATCAATGAAAAGTATTCTATGAACGGTTTGCTTGCGTTTATAAGCTGCCTGTTATTATTTTGCTTTCCGTGGCAACCTGTCATGAAGACAACACCAATGCGTATACAACTGTGTATATATGTTTTATCTTTTAAAGTGCACGTTCTTGTTGATAGTCCAAAAAAAACTATTAAAAGCAAAACTATGTACTTTGGAAGTGTTAACAGCAAGTGATAATAATGATAAATATGAAGCTACTGTTACAGAATAGAAAAAGATCCAGTCCTAGATTATAGCCTAGTCCTAGATATATAGATATATTATATATCTACCCATAGTTAATAAGAAAAGTAGCTAAAGACAGCTGTGCGATAATCGATTCCTAAATAAGAATTATCAACAGCATGATGTCCAATGCGGGAATCGATATCAGACCACCGGGCCGATTGTAACCACAAATATATTCAGTTGACGAGATCGACAGAGAATGGGGTTAGTGTGTCAGACACGCCATTAACTTGGTGCCGAATCCAATGAGATTCACTTGTTTAATGATAGTGGATTTTGTGACAGGCAGAGCGAGCGCTGAAGCGGATTAATTTGATGCTTGAATAACACTAATACTGGTAGGTATATATTACTAGGCAGCTCCCTAAGGTAGGCAGTAATAAGGTTATCAGTAAATTTCTTAAATTCTTCTTAAGAAGTTTGTGAATAATATAGCATTATCAACTTTACTTTGCTAATTATAGTTACGAGTATATTTATGGTAACTATTGACACTAATCGATGATCGACTGAAAAGCGGACCCTTTTTAGGACAGTGAGTAAGAATTTGCGTTGAAGTTGATAAAAATTATTAATTTTGTTTTATTACTTATTTATCTAAAAAACTTAAATCAAAAATCAATAAAACACGAGCAAGGACATAAATGTAACGAATTAAAAAAACAACTAAATACTTTAAAATTAAATCAAAAATTAATAAAAATAGGATCCGTGTTAACCACTTTCCTTACATTATAACAAAATATATTTTAACTCTTTTGGCAACTATCAGCAGGTTCTGTAAAAGAGTTATTTTAGGAGCTATATTTTATACAGTTTGATAAAAACTGCTCATAGTATTTCTAAGACCTTATCCTTACCAATTCACAAGCCTACAAACGGTCCATCCGTCTTAGTAATGACCACATACAATGCCTGATGTATGAGTCGAACACAGCCAGAGTAATTACTTATAGATTCACTACTAATAACTGTACGTCTGTGCGTCGGTTGGACAATGTTAATGACTCATCAATAAAGACATACGATGAAATAAAGATTTAGTTTGAAGTGCATAAATTACGATCTAACTAGTTGGGTATTTAAAGATTTTATTAGGTAGTAGAGCCACGCTGATTTCAGCACGAGTAGGCCGGCTCGACCGCGGCAGTACTTCCCTCTCACAGTAGACCAACCTAAAGCGCCAGCATCCGTGTTGTCGTATTTCGTTGGTGAGTGTGAGACCGGAGGCCCATTGATGCAGGGGTGACAGTTATCGTGGTAACTGTGTGAGCCTTACACTGCCACTGATGATATTATGATAGTTCTAAAATAAAAAGGCAGTTATCGAAGCGATAGTACACCAACCTGTATCCTTATAATCATAGTGTGCGAATATAAGGTAATTATATATATATATATATATATATATATATATATATGTATATAGCTACATAAACTTATATAAACACGTAAAAAATATAAATTTATGTAAGTAGCGTATACTTTAGTTACTTAATTATGTAACCTATGGGCACCTACCTTATAAGATTTCTATACCACTCAAAAGTTGACTGACTGTCCTAGACATTAAATCTCCCGATGTACAAAGGTGTATAAAGTTATAAAGGAATATAAAATAATGTTAAGAACTAGAAATTTTAGGTCAGGTTAATATTGTGGAGGGAACGGATGTCATATCCCTCCGACACAAAGGGAGGATCCTCCGACCAGGCGAGGTGATCATGCCTGGTGGGCCACAACCCAACGGTTGACGTTGGGATGTTGTATATATGCTAATTACCAACCGAATCTCTATTTCGCGATACAGGATTAGTAGTTGCTGCGTAGTTCATTACATTCATACGTTTCGTTCATACTTTGTAGTTCGATGTATCCTCGCTAGATGGCGATGATGTATATTTTTGTTTGTGCTGTAATGTGGAAGTCGCCACATTATTATTATTTTATAGCCGTCTTTAATTGTATAAATATTATAACCGTGTATAATGTGGACTCAAAATTCGAACTGAAAACAACAAACAACATAATAATGTCGTTACTGCTAACATTGAGTTGTGTGGGGTTCACACACTCTTTCTTGGGAGTTATCTCAAAGTGGTTCCACTCTGGCATACGTTCTTCTATGATACTCTGTCCTATAGGTGCATAACTTCTCGTTATATATCCCACAAAAGATATTTTGCCCACAATTATACTATTGTAAGTCGTTTAGTAAATCATTTCACGTGCAAAAAATTGATTTTTGCTAATTGTATGAGATATTAGATTTGAATGAGCCTAACTTAACAATGGATAACGACATACCAACAATATAATAATCATTAATATTTAAATAGACATACGTTCCCGAGCTAAACGGTTCGGCTCTTCCTTCCTGTGCAAATCAGTTAAAGCCTGGAATTCATTACCAGCGCACGTGTTTCCCTCCCACTACGATCCCGGATCCTTTAAGCGGGGCGTGGAAAAGCATCTCACTAGGCTGCCATAGCGTGGGTCACCATACTGCACTGTCTTCATTCGCAGTGAGTACGGCGACCACCGCTCTTAGATTCTATTCATGCTTTCCATCTGGCAGAATAGAGTCACTTTGGTAGGCAGCTATAGAAAAAAAAAGAATATTAATGAGTCGTATTATTGTGAGCAAGTATCAACAAGTTCTAAAAAAGCCATCGGCTACTTCTTCATAGATATTTTGAAGGTGTCCAACAGTTCTAGAGCTGAGACCGTTCTTCTTACCTGAGCACCCATGTCTTCTATATAAGACACAGATTTATTCCTCCGTGGAGTACTGTTCATCATACACAATACATGTTCATGTTTTGAATAAATCCGCGCAATGTTTGCTGGGTGTTCTCAAACGGTTGCAGTAGCAAGCAGTCCGCATTATTAACAGCCCCAAAGTCACCGAGCCCTTTGAGCTTCTGCAGTTGCGAAGGGATGTCACATCTATGACAGTCGTCTATTGCCTTTATCATAGAGAGTGTTCTAACGAATACTGCCAACTGATCTCACCTTCTGCTTTCCTCAACAGTACTCGTAACGTGCATGTTGGTCTTGGCAGTCACCGTTTTAGAGTGGTAGATATACGCTCTCGAACTAAACGGTTTCGCACTTGCTTCCTAAACCAATCAGTCACTAGCAGCGCACGTTTTTCCCTCCCACTATGATCCTGGATCCTTTAAGCGGGGCGTGAAAAGGGATCTCACTGCGCCGACATAGTGCGGGTCACCATGCTGCATTGTCCACATTTTTAATGACGATTTTGACCATTCTTGGATTTTATTTATGCTTTCTATCATTTTTTATAGAGTATAATATTTTGTATGGTTGACTCTAATTATTCTACGCTTCAAAAACTCAAAAAGTTCTGCACCAATTCAATCGTTATGCATTTATAAATCTACTTGCTAAACAATCTCTAGTGAGAAACTTTTACAAAATCAAAATGAAGGTGTACCTTATGTCAGGTTATCAAGGAATAATTGCTGATTGTTGAAACACGCTTATTGAACTGCGTCGAATTTTAACGATAAGCGAAATAAACATTCTCTTTCTTAAAAGCCTGCCAAAGTGACTCTACTCTGCCTGATGGAAAGCATGAATAGAATCCAAGAGTTGTGGTCACCATGCTCATTACAAATACTGACAACGCAGTATGGTGACCCACACTATGGCGGCCTTGTGACATGCTTTTCCACAACCCGCTTAGGGACGTAAAAGGCATAACAGTCATTGTGACATGTATCATTCTAGCGCAGAAACAATGATTCGTTTCAGATAAAGAACAATCTAAGCTCCTCTGAAAGTCAACACGAATAAAAGAGGGTAGATGTTTATAATTTCTTTACAGAGTGTTGTTTTTGCTCTACTTTTATTGACTATATGTGGCTAGTTATAGCGATGCGGTAGATGAATATCTGTGACAGTCATTACGGACCGTTCGAAGCCGTAAATTCGGCAACTGGTCTAACTGGAGCCTGGCAGTTGGTTGCGGAGGTCACGTGGTGATAAATATGTAACCATACGTTTACAATGATTAGAAGGAAGGATATTTTGCAGATCGATATGATGCTGCTTGTTGCTTATCATATGGCATGGTCATAGACCCATCAAATATTGGTACAGAATATCATTTTCTTTTTTCATTATGACACGTCTATAGTTTTGCATGTGTTTAGATAAAAATTTTAATCGACAGCCTTCAATAAACCACTGCTGAACTCAAACCTGTACTTAAAAAGAACGTTACGTCCTACTAAACCACGGTGAAGATATATTATAATTAAAACTAACGTGAAACAGAGATAAAACCAATCTCACAAACGGGTTACATACTGTATTAAAATTCGGAACAGTCAGAGGCGTATACAATTCAACTTGACGTCTTTCTGTATAAGTATTTCAATACAACGGGTGTCAAAATAATCAATTAACTGAACAATTTATCAAACGCTTTACATATGTAAAATTATTCATAACTATTTAATAGACATTCTGATTAATGTATCTATGTGATGGCCTTATACCGGAAATCGCAGAAACTCGGACATAAATTTTTTTTTTAAAGTACCAAATCATGGCACGTAAGTAATTAGGAGCAAAATTATCATAACGAGCAACGGTCACCTAGCGTTAAAACTGATGACGGATCAGTTCAAAACAGCCAGCAAAAGATGAGTTTTTTTGTTGGAATTTGTAACTAGAAAAAAATGTTAGGCTGGTTGAAACATAACATAATATGTGTTACATGGTGTGTAGATAGAAGAAATTGATACTTTTATGAGTGTGAATGTGGCACCATCAACTAATGAGCCACTAGTTTTTTGCCAGCTTTTTTGAATTGATGAAGTTCTACTGGCCAATTTCGGCTTTGGCAGCCAGCTTCAACGGAGACCAGCCACACAGGACATGTTATAGAGAACAAGTGTAAGTAAACACAGGTGTAGTCTCTATTCTCTCACTTTCACCATCAGATGAGACTGTTATCCGACACGACAGAGGAGATCAGGAGAACAGGCGCAGGGCCGATGGCTTTACGTGCTTTCAACGAGGCATGGGGATTAAGCAAGCTTTTGAAGACCCCTACCAGGATTGGTGTATGAGGTGGGGGAAACTTTTGTAATAATCGTTCGGATGTTTTTTTATACCATAAAGTCAAGGACTCATGGATAAACCAATATAGCAATTCTGCAGCTGCTTATTAACGTGTAAGTGGGATGAATGATGGAATTTTCATCCCTTCTCCAATTCCGGGTGAGAATTACTTGGGACTTTTCAAATGTGGGATCTCATGAGTTACCCAACTATCGTTACGCATTTGGCCTTACACTAAAAAAAATGTACGAATTGATACGCTTTGTTCGTAATAAACTCATCATTTCCTGTCCTGCTTCCAAAATTTATTTTGTGTCACGCAAGGTGTAATATTATAAATCAATCCAACCTGTGTTCTTTTATGGCAGGCCACCCGCCGGTCGCCAGTCCTTCTTCAAAATGTGATTGTTTTAATCTACACAGAAAGGAAAATAATCTCAGACCCTTTTCTCAATCCGAGATTTGCAGTATCCCATTTTGTCCTGTTATCCCAAGAGGGCTGGCAACAACTGTAGGTACATCTTCCTAGAGATTTAGTTCATAATAACATTATAAGTACATTTGAAGTTGAAACTTCTACACATTGTAGCGTAAAATATTTTGTTTGTTTTTTAATTAAGTGTAACGTGCCAGTATTCCACCAAATTTTTTTCCCAAACAGGTGCTGTGTTACCGTATAATATTAATTACTCGAACTCATTAACCGTTCTACTCGATCAACGATAAACACAAAGCGATTGACTTCGAAAAAAAGTTAAAAGGGCGCTAAAATTTGAATGAATGATTTTACTGTTAGTCATTGACCTCCTTCAGTCGTCGGTCACTCTGATTGGAAAATACCTCAGCACTTCTACCAACAGCTGTAGAGATTGGTGATTATTCTGTCTATTGTTTATTAGCTAATAAAAAAGGTATGCTATCTAGAAGAAGTGCCACCTACCGGGCTTAAATTGAAATTGGCTGAGAAGGGCTTAAATTGTTTTGAATGTTATGTTGACGCCTACATTCTGCTTATCTGTATGTCTTATCGCTACTAATTTTTATGTCTTAACTACTGAAGTTAATTTTGTGGAATAGAGAAGAATGGAATTTATGTAATAGTGGTTCTATGTAGACGAATTTGCGATTACTGGCTTATTTTATATATTTGGCAATGTTTTTTTTTATGAGCGATCAAACACACAGACGGGTCATATGATGGAAAGTGACTACCGTTGCACTTGAACGTCTACAATTCAGGGTGTCACAAGCGCTTTGCAAGGTAAAATTTGCCTTGAGAAAGAAGTAGATATACTCTTTTCTTAGAGGTTTGGATGTCGTACAGGGAAATGTAACAATAATATACCAAAAACGCGGTTTCTTGTTGGGTTTTATTCACCGCGTTTGATGTTAAAAACATCTATGGATTGTATTGTAAGTATAAAGAAATAGGTATATAATTAAAGTTTAGACTTGTAATTTTACTCCCATAAATAGTTATAATCGAGAGATAAAGGTTATTCAGCTTAGTGATATTAAATGGATTAATATGCAAAAGCGTAATTGAATAATATCCTCGTGAAATTCATAAAATGTAACGTTAGCACATCCTCCTTACGGTTTGTCATCAGTCATTGAGTTGCCGATCAATCGATTGTCACCGGTCCTTCTCGGGTCACTGCCAATAAACTTAAACCTAAATCATTTTATTGAATATGCCTTGGTAAATGCACTAGTAGCGTAGAAGTTTAAGCGGCCCCTCACAATTTTCTATTATGGGTTCGTTTCCCACATAGGCCAACACTTTGCAAATTTTTGTTCTGAGTATGGGTTTTCTTTGTATCCCTTTTATTCACGAATCGAACCAACCTATCAAACCGCTAAACCGTGTGGTGACGGATTAAGAATACATAGTGTTACAAACCCTGTTCATCCCGTGTGTGTCGTAAAAGGCGACTAAGGCAACAAAGTACAAGACAACATCATTACAAAGAGAAGGAAAACTTGGAACAAATCCTATTCTAATCCGTGTGGCCAGCGTGGTATAGTAGGCCAAAACTTCCTTGCTAAGGAGAGGCCTATGTCCAGCAGTGGACTGTAAAGGGCTGTTGATGTTGATGTTGTTGATGTTAGACACAAGCTATATTCTTAGTGTGAGAGTGTATTAAAAAAGTCTTTCAAACTTCAGAACAATTGTTTTGCTATGTACATGATGACCAACTCTGATAACTGATCACATTGCGAATGTCCGGCTATTTCTTGAAATGTTCGATCACGACATGGTCTTATAAGACCCCATCGATGTTAATATACAATATTATATTAGTGTTAAGTGTCAGTGTGGTGACGGGTTAAGAATACAGTGTCTCACCACCCCTATTTATCCTATGAGTGTCGTAAAAGGCGACTAAGGGTAGAAACTACGCAGATCAACACACTGCAAAAAGAATGTAAACTGGACACAAATCCTATACCAATCCATCTGTGTCTTATGTCCAGCAGTGGACTATTGTGGACTATTCAAAGCTGTTGATGACGCAACTACTTCATGGTATAGTCACAGATTAGAGATTATACAGGTAAGTAGTTATTGTATTCAATGTAAGAGAATTTCTTTCATTTAATTGTATGTTTCAGAATTGGTTTATATTTTAATGTATTGACAAAAGTCTCAGTAGATAAAAGATGGACGAATCGTATTTTTTATTCTGCTAATTGAATCAACAGTCTTTTCTTCTAATTTTCGATTTTATTTTAGACTAGCTTCCGCCTGCAACTTCGTCCGCGTGGAATAGTTACTTTGGGCTGACATTTACTTTAACCCACGACCTCGTATATATAGGTGAGTAAGGGAACAATTCTGTCATACATGATTTATGCGAAACGATAACCATTTACGCAGCGCAAACAGCAGAAACTCTCAATAGAAACAAAGTCTCCCGAATTTGAAACATTCTTCATTGGTGCTCCGTTCCTATTGATCTTAGTGTGATGATATATAGCATATAGTCTTCCTCGATAAATAGGCTATCCAATACAAAAAATAATTTTCAAAACCGACCTGTAGTTCCTGAGATTAGCGCCTTCAAACCAACAAAACAAACAAACTCTTCAGCTTTATAATATTAGTATAGATTCTTAATGTTATTTTCAATCATATCTAAACTTTTTCACTTTAATGGCAAGTGACAACCGTCACAATGGTGACTTTCCACACCGTACATAAAATCACGCTTGTTTTTCAGGAGAATTAGGCAGAGGCATATTTAAAATATTTTCGGCAGTCCCTATTGCTGCTAATCAGGATGTTTGTTTGCCAGAGCCTCGTCCATCAATCAGCAGGTACACCACTTGCAGATGAGGTTGGTTTGGGGCCCTAAGTTCTTGGTACCTATGCACTCACGCAACAAGAAATGAACATAGAATTGTCGGTACATTATAAAATACGAGTATCTGACCAGAGAACCGATTTAATAATAATAATAATAATGGGGCTCACGTTAGAAGTTTGGATCAAGGGTCTGATGCAGAAAGTAGTCCTCCTTGACACGACCCGTATTGTGTGGAGGTTCCTGTCTTTGGAGCCCTAACCACCGGTATCTTGGTCCCTGTTTTCCGATGTCGGTGGTCTACTATTTTTTATATTTTTAAATATGTATTTTTGTATTCCTTTTGTATGTATTTAAAAATGTAATCAATATATATATGTATATATAAATGTAATAAAGAGAATAATAATATAATATGTTTTATTCTGAGACACGTCTAGTCTGCGGAGGGAACGAGTACTTATCATGTCCCTCCGACACAAATGGAGGATCCTCCGACCAGGCGAGGTTATCATGCCTGGCGGGCCATGGCCCAACGATGGATGTTGGGATGTTGTATACATGCTAATTGTCACGCAAATCTCTATATCGCGATACAGGATTAGTACTTGCATTGTAGTTCATTATATTTATACGTTTCGTTCAAACTTCTTAGTTCGATGTATCTTCGCTAGATGGCGCTGTTGTATATTTTCTTTGTGTTGTAATGTGGTCACACGTTCACAAATTTATACATTTATACATAAATTAAACATACATACACATAAACTTCGAATATACTATTAAAAATTTCAAATTTAGAAAATACTGCTTGATATATTTGAATGACGCCCTATGGGTTGTCATCCAAAGCGAGATTATGTGACTGTCAAGTCTGTTCAAGTCTGTCAAGTTTGATTTTCTTCTATATAATATGTAGAAGATAGCGGGTACTTTGATAAAATATTGACAACGTTGTCTACTTTGGCTTAGTTACTTAGGGCCTATTCACACATCATATTTTTACATTTTTTTTTTATTTTGAGGCTTTTAATTTTTTTTTAATATTTTTATGCATCCTTAATTTTTTTTGGCAATAAATTATTAAGAAGGTAACAGATATAGAAAGGTTACAATATTGCTTGACTTGAAGGATTTAGAAACCTCCCATTCGAATTGGCTATTGCAGATATACCTAGTGTTTTAACAGAGAGGTAGGGCTAGGGGGGAGGAGGGGGGATTTATGTTAGTGATGTTTCACCTGTAAATATGGTGGTTACCAGAATACTAAATACTTTTTAAACGAAAGATGGAAATTTCTAGTGCTTTGAAGTTTAAGTATTAGCCCTACCTTCGCGACCAACCCACCATACTTGAAGCAAACAATAAGTCCATTAGGAATTTGTCTATAAATAAGTTGATTCATCTTTTATTTCAACATAAATTCAAATGAACAGTGACCTTAACATTATCGGCTATATAACGAGGACCTTGTGAGGGCCACAGTAGGACCCATAAAGAAAACCATCAGTGTCCTACTTACCAACCCACGTGCAAACTGAATGTTACAAACGTTTTAAACAAAAATAACATCTATGCCATGGTAATAAGAGCGATGTAGGATGAAAGTAAAGTTTGTAGGTCTGTAGGCCTGCCACTGTGTGTAAGTGTGCGTGAAAGTAGTATTTTGTGATGGTGTGCGTGTACGCAATGGAGATAGCAGTAGTCAGGTGCGACCAACTTTTGGAGAAATGCGTCGCTCGAAATATTTACTTTTAATAAGTAGTGATATTTTTGATTTTTAATAAATTTTTCAGTTAAATATTGTTTCTTTTTTAAATGGTGAAAGGTATATTATAGGTTTTTGAGATTATTTCTGTTTTCATTTTTTTCTTATTCTATTATCCTATCTAATTGAAAACATTACATAAATATAAATTGATAGATAAATAATACTGAAATCAACATATTAATGAAACAAAACCAAATTAGAAACATAAAGTATTGAAAAACGGTTCAATGTTTCTATCGTTTACGGACTGAATGTTCAAAAAATAAAAATATAATTTATTTCCTTTTCAGAGCTGAAAAACGACGCAAATTACAATACTGTTGGCGTTGCGTGCATCCGATGCAATATCCTCTGGCAGTTGCGGCTACAATACTCGTCAGTAGTTAGGAACAAGCTACAGTTTAAAGATAAATATGTATGATAACTGTTGAATTACGCATTAGTTTAATTTAAATATGTATTTTTTTCGGTCTTTATATATTTTTTTTACACATTAAATCATAGACGAGTTATTTTCTTATTTAAGACTTTATATTAATGAACTTGTTCCAGATATTTTTTTCTAAATGTAGTTCAATATTTAACAAGAAAATAATCCTAATTATTTAGAGCACTCATCACAAAACTTACGGTAACGATAACGTCACAATCAGTGCAATTATCATAATGAATCACAACTAATTAGCGTATGAAATAACCCGAAACGTAGGCTAAGTCGTTCGTTCTACAAGCGAGGCTACGTGCGTAGCGGGCCGCAGTTCGCCCGCCCTGATGCGCAAACGGTGGTAGAAAATTTTTGGTGGGAAGTGAGTGGGGTGCGCCCGCGCCGCCAGTCTGTCGACAACACGTGCGCCCGGCGCTCGTCCCGCCGCCCGTCCGTGAGTGAAGTGCAGTGCGAACACCATACCACAGTGACGATTTACTAAGGAGAACATTAACTTACCTATAAACAGTGTACGTTACATAAAAAAAAGAAAAAATAAAAAAAAACACAACTCATTCTATGCGATTGAACATAGTTGTGTTTGGGAAATGTTTGTAATTGGCATTTTGTTTGTGACGTGACAGTGCCGCCGATTTGTGGATCACACAGTGGATATACTTCGGACGCCAGTTTTTTTAATTCATTTTTTTTTACATAATTAATTAATTAATAATAATCATTATAATCTTTCCAATTTCAATCCTCTTTGTAAATATTTGAGAGATTATTTTGTATTTTTTTTCAATTTTATTTAATTATGCCAATCACATCTTTTCCTTTTTTTTTCTTTTTTTACTCTTTATCTTTTTACTAACGACCGTGCTATTACTAACCGCATGCAATTTTCATAGTCTCATAGTTCCCCTCTAGTAACAATTGTTTAGATAGAATATTTAATCGGAAAATGTTTATTTTCCGGTGCTCGGCTATCGGAACGAGTTTGGTTTTCGGCTGATAGCCCGAAGGTCGCT
This sequence comes from Hypercompe scribonia, assembly GCA_949316085.1. NCBI lineage: Eukaryota > Metazoa > Arthropoda > Insecta > Lepidoptera > Erebidae > Hypercompe > Hypercompe scribonia. The sequence goes on along the minus strand of OX438969.1, from coordinate 8,768,311 downwards.
AGACTGGTTCTTTTTACAGTTTTAACGGCGCAGGCGCAACGCCCCGTACACAGACACACTCGTCATTTATACACCTTTGTTTTCATTGTTTTTTGGAAGTTTCATTACAGTTATAAATTAATATTAAACACAAATTTAAATATGCTGAAATTATAAACGTATTTTCAAAATAACGAATACATTGATAGAAAGACAAAACAAAGAATAAGCCTATGTGGTCATAAAAAAAAATTATCTAACACAACTTTAAATAATAAAATCGTACCTCAATTCATTTGTGGGTAATTAAGACTTACCTAGATCTTATTTTTTTTTAATTAATCGTAAATTGAGGTCATTACACTATTCAACGTTCACGCTAAACTAATTACTATTAATACAACCCAATCAGCTTATTATATAACGAATACATTTTAACGGTTAGTAGACAATATTTCGTCGTCACCATCAGCCTATTGCGATCTATTGCATATTATATTTCTTTCAAATATTTTATTATTCGGTTAATTAATTATTCAATGATTTTTTAAACAAGTAGATTGCCTCCCCCCCAGCTTACACTTCTAGGCGTCTGTAGTAAGTTCTATACTTGTTCTAGTCCTGCCTGTATCCCACTGTCTGGCCCCGGGTAGATTTAGACGGAACATTGTCGAAGGCACAGAGACTTTTGGTGATATATATTAAATTTGATGGATTGTTGCTGGATAATTAATTATCTGGACGAGTGATGACGTTGATGGTCTGATGCGAAGCTGGAAGGTTTTACTCCAACATATACATGTAAGTATATGCATTATATAGACACTATGTAAATAGTCACCCTTTCTGTCTCTTCGTATCCTTATAACACCACTCAATGGTTTATTCTAGGCTTTAAAAGAATCAATACAGACTAATGTACGGTGTCATATCATTAGACTTACAGAATGTTATTTGAGTTCAATTGAGTTGTCAAGACATGATTCAATCATTCAAAATAAATACTAAAAATTAACTAATAAATATTAAAACTTCGTTATTATACTTGTTTAGGTTTTTGAAATAATCATGATGAATGTTCTGTTACTATTTTACATCTCATCACACCGACAGCCTTTATTAACCCACTGCTGGACATAGGTCTCTCCTTAGAAAGGAGGTCTTGGCTTGCAATACCACGCTGTCCAGATGGGTATAGGGTCTATATCAAATTTCCTTCTCTTTACTGTGATATTGTCCTGTGCGTTACTTTTTTAGTAGACTCATACAACATCCACGAAATGAATATGGGTGGTCACTTTCTGTATTTTTAATTCATCACTACACGGACTATTATTATTACTTACTAAGTTAAATAATAAATTTGAAAAGTCGCTTAAAAACAACTGAGGAGGGTTAGTTTAGAGTTTTGTAAAGGATTAACAGTTTTGAAGGGTAACAGGGATTTGATTCTTGAGAATCGTCGTGTGTCTTTGTAACTTATCGATAGTCATAAACAGAAAAGACTTGACTCAAAAGAGAGAAAATGTGTTCTTCTATTGATTAATGAAGATAGATTAAAATAGATAATTTAGAGATGCCGCGGGAGGAAATTCACTGCCGCTACTGTACGGTGTTACAATCCATGGCCTTCTGCGGAGCATCGGTAAGGGCCAAGCGCCTATCGGCCTGCTGCTACTGTCGAGCTAAACTTAACTAATCACAGCGGTTAGTGGCTATTCGGATTGTATGAGGATACCACATTATCTCGCTAGAGCTGGCAACAGTCCTGGCACTTTGCCTTGATATTTTGGCGGATATAGACGCGAGGATCTATGGCCAGCATCGCTCTATCTAGAGGAGTGAGAGTGGGGAGAACTCACCGTATGGACGTCTGAACGCGAAGCCCTAATCAACCAAATTGGACGGGACCTTTCCTCGCCAGTAGTCATTGCTGCAATGCTGGCGAGTGAATAAGGCTGGGGCGCAGTGTTCTCTTTTGTTACAATTTTACTGAAAGAGATTTTAGTAAAATTGTAATGCTCCATAAAAGACGGGATGAAGGGGATCTGGAAAAGGCCTATTCCTGGGTCCTGCGTTCCCGAGGAGCCAGAGATCCGAAAAGATTTTTGACCTCATCAAAAAAAATCGTCTTTATGTACACGACTTATGTAAAAGTATAAAAAATATATATTTATTTTTACATTCCCAGAAACTTAGACAAATACATAGCTTAAAAAATTTAAAATTATTCAATCAATACTATAAATTCATTAAAAATAAAATTATGTGAATTGCAATTTGAAAACGTTTCACACCCTGACATTACAAAGAATGCAAAATAAATTTTGTACCAAAAACAACATATTTATTTCCTTATGTGTACATACTCCAAACAATAATATAACTGTATTAAAATCTTAATCTTAGGTCAACAAGTGTGTGTTTAAATTATTGTCATTTTGTAATCAAAGGGACAATCTCTGCTACAGAATGGAATTTCAATCAAAAATTTTAAACAAAACAGCTATGAATTTGAAGGTGTATTTCTAATTTTTGGAGGTCTTTGTCTGATGACTAACCAATATTACTACAAGGCTTTTAAAGCATTGATTCGGAGAATCTCAAACATTTAAGTAATCTGTATTGTGTAATCTTCTTTCTTCGTTCTTTGACGAACTGATGTCTACGTCGAAAGCTAGATTCTAAATTTTGGTACATTGATGGTTAATGTAAATATATGATATGAAACTAAACTTACTTCGTAGTATAATATTTCGTCATATCTGAAGAGGAAGGATTCTTTTTCACAAATAATGACACTCGAGCTCACTTACTCATTGATACATATGATTGTGCTGCTACATTTCACTGTGTTAATTTCTAGGTTCGCTTACCCTTCTAGCTGATCCATTCTGTACCACTTTGCTGACCATGCTGACTTTAACCTGCATAATTTTTATGTTCCTTCCTTTAATAAATATATTTCTGAGATCCCTTCTGTCACTTTAAGTGTTTCGATATCTCAGAAATGTGTTAGTCAATCATGTCATCATATACATAATTTATATAAAGAGTACGATTATTGTTACAATGTATATGCGGAATTAGGTAGTACATCACATGATGTACAATGTATACGATATCGCACTATTTTATTCATTTGTGCCTTTTGCAGTTCAGTGTTTTGAATAATTCATGTCGTTCTTCATGTGTGTCATGTTATCTTACGGTTTATAGCTATCTGATCCATTAAATATTATTTAGTAGCCGTACTATCAACATCTCAGCAGAAAATATTTTGTATGATTGTTCAATATTTATTCTTTTTTTTTTAAAATATGATTATGTATTTCTATTTACCGTTACTAAATTTATTTCAAAAAAAAACATTAAATCTATTGTCCTTGGTGTAGGCCCCTATTACACACCGAGGCATTGAAACAAAAAACACAAATAATAAGAAACACGGGTTGAAGAAAAAGCATATTGTTTATACGGATGGGTCGGGGATCGTAAGCAGCAGTTCGAGTTAGTCAGGTACTTTTATCTCGGACTGGCTATTGTCGCAAAGTCTTTTGCACCCTTTATACCACTAACGGTAGTAAATCACTTTTATGATTAGTTATATCGAAACAATATAAAATTATTTAAAAAAATCCACAAAAAGCATCAAATTCCAAAAATAATTAAGCTACAATTACCGTTAAAATCTGTTGCAATCAGATCAAGAAGTACCAGGCTCGCATATCGATGAAGAGATCAACCTGACCGCCGTCGAATATACGTGACGTCACTCAGATCATTACGTTTCGTAAAAAACCTGACCTACATATACTCGTATTGCATCTGTTCCGCGGCGCCCACGGACGCGCCTGCACGCTGACTCACTGTTTCTATGTTGGCACCAAGGATAAAATCATCTCTTTGTGTTTATGTTCGCCTGGTACATTTTGGAGATATAGAGAATACATTATAAGGACGAATTATCACGTTTAGAGAATGAACATCTAATAAAATATTTGAAACTGTCGTGTTAATTTATCATCGCATTTTTTTATTGTTTGAAAATAAAAGTTAGAATAATATATAGAATAGAATATAATACTAGACAAATTTTCACTATTTTAACTTAAGTTAACTTTGGAATCCTGTATGATATAGAAGGCTCTTTTTTCTAAGGAGAAACCTTCGTCCAGCAGTAGACCTATTAAAGGCTGATCGTAGTAACTGTGACGAGAATAACACCCAAAAAAACATGTAAAAGTACTTAAAATCAACGTTGATCGACATTCAACCACAATTACGTTTTTGGTATAATTGTTCAAACTTTCCTTATCAACATGACATGTACCAAATTTGTTTAATTTGTTATCTGTGAGATATATGTGAAGTTATAATTATTAATTTTACAAAAAGTTACCATTGTAGTTAAAAAAAGAGACATTTGTAAACCACATTTAATAGTACTTCGCTGTTTGTCCGAAATACAGGTTTTTATACCTAGTTTAGAGGATAGAATTTCTGTAGAAGTGCATATTTCTAAGACTTATAAAATTGTATTTGTGTCACATTATTTTTCCCCGAATAAAAAATAAAATTATTATTAGAAAATCGGTCGACAAAGGTTAAAAAATATTAATAGTGGACTAGTTAAGTCTTGCTATTATTTACCTCAGTTTATGTTATCTGGCCTGTCTATTTTATACTGTGTAACAATCTTACTTGTTTTTCTCTTTGACCATAGTATCTGTGTAAAGAGTATTGACGATCACTCAAGAGCATAAACAATGTTGTCGGTATAATTAACATTTAAAAATCTATATAGCTTTTTTTTGCTACGAATATTTAGTAACTCAGCTAAACCGCTGATAGACAAATGTGTGATAAAAATAATGGTCAAATTATAAATACTTTCAGTACAAGATATTATAGAGCTTGCGCGCTATCTACGTCAGAATTAAGTTCCTTTTTCACAGTCAAACAGTCATCATCTCAATGCAATTTCACATGTAAATGGTTATCGTCTCATCTCGTTAAACTTCAACCTTTGTATTGTCGGTATATATATAAATCTAACACACAAAACACCGGCTAGTTCTAACACTGACACATATAGAAGCGTGGGGGCGCGCGGCAGTGCGGGGGGCAACTTTCACTCGCGCGCCTGAGATGTGCGCGCAGATCGGCAATGACCATGCCGAACATTTAATGTCAAGTGCAAGCTTGTGGCAACATTTGGAAAGTTATAAACGACGTGTGGGAATTTTCCAACATAATTTGTGGGCAACACCGCTTAGGTAGAGCTTATTTGATAGTTGTATTTGAAATTTCAATGTTTTTTGTTTTTCTTTTATGTATTACCCACTTCTCTCAGTATATAACTATGGGTCTTATACTCATGATTATATACTTAGAAAAATAATAGTAGTTGGTACACTCATTGATCGGAAATTTTAATAGATATGGTGAACTCCTCTTGATTAGACCACAAACAAGAAACGAGAGTTATCCCTCTTGAAACATAGCGACTTCATCGGTAAAAGTATAAAAATATGTTATGTATGTTATAAAATATATTAATATATATGTGTGTACAATAATATGTATCTATGTTCATGTTTGAAGACAGTACTGAACAGACTGCAACGAAATATCCATGGTGCAATCTTCCAAGAATTTTTTCTGATCAGTTTGAAGAACTCGTAAGCAATGTCTAAATATATCAGCTATTGTAGGACACTACTTTGTATCATACGTCTGTCATTATTACCACTCGAGAAAGTGTTAAAAGCCTACTCAATGAGATGACATCAACTTTTTTTCATTACAGCCTTCCGGTAAAAACTGGGTCAACAAAAAAAAAATTACAGTTAGCTATTTCGCTCATGTTGAATCGGTTTGAAAGCCTACGTTGTGTGACTGGTCATTAAACCTGGTCCGTGTATTGTTACTGTCAAGGCCGTACTATAGATAAAACTATAGATTTTAATGAGAGTAAAAATCTGTCAAGTGTGTGTCGAGTCTTTTATAGTGTAGAGTTCCGTATATAGTTTATTAGTTCGCGATTAAATAAATACGACAATATAAACGAATGTGCGAAATATAAATAGTATTTCGTACTTATTTAGTGTATTCAAGCCTACCGTATAATTTTTAGATAAGAAGGGTCTTTTATAAAAGTTAAGAATTGAAATTTTAATAATTGCGCAATCAGACTATTAAATCAGTAAATAGTGTTATAAAAATATTAAAGGATAAAGCTTTGATCTTTCAAAGCTTTACCTTTTAATATTACATATTAAATAATACTCCCCACTACGGGATTATATTTTTTTAAGATTTTAATTAGCCTTTTCCAAAATTTTAATACGACAAATAATACCATTCTTGTTCTAACATTCGCTAAGTTAAGCGGTGGATAGACGGACAAAAGTATGACGTTACCTTGTTACGTCCACAGAACTCAAGCGATTGATATGACTCATGCAAACATTTCTTATGGAACAAATTATCACAAATATATTCCTAGAACATCTGAAGGTGTTATGAAACAATATTTTCATACATCCTTCTGGATACTAATTCGTTGCAATGCAGTTCGTGAATCATTAATTTGGTGAAGTGTTGTAAGAATTCCTCGAACGGTCTCTACTATCATTACCCATACGAGTAGCGATTGCGCTCGTCTTGGTTCGTATATTGACATTCTTGACAAAACGTATACTTAGTCATTCTCCATCAAAGATACAATATCTTTGATGGAGAATGACTAAGTATACGTTTATTACGTCAAAAATAACTATAGTCAATCTTAAATTAACCAGACAGTATAAATTAATGTCAAAACAAGGTATCGGAAAGAAAGAATTGATAATGATGACGACAATTAAGTAAAATCTCTTGAGCCTCTGTTGTTGTGAAGAGATGTCGTCTCATGACAGACTACTATCACCTCTATCACAGAGTGTTCTAACGAGTTTTTCCAACTTGTCCCACCTACTTCCTTCCTCTACAGGACACCATGTGCAAGCCTTGGAGACCCGCATTTTAGATTGGTAGACATTCGCTACTGAACTAAATGGTTTGGTTCTTCTTTCATGTCTGAATCAGTTAAAACTTGCAGCTTGCTACCAGCATACGCGTTTTCCTCCCACTATGATCCCGAGTCCTTTAAGCGGGGCGTGAAAAAGCATCCCATTAGGTCTTTATAGTGTGGGTCACCATACTCCATTGTCTGCATTTGCAATGGGTATGGTGATTAACACTCTTGGACTCTATTCCTACTATCTATCAGGCAGAGTTTAGTCACTTTGGTAGGACTTGAATAAAAAAACACTAATCCATATTAATTATGTGACTAACGATCCTGGCCACTAAGATCAAAGTCTTTGTTCGAGTCGATGTAATGCACGTTTATTTGCTTTGTATTTTATATTTTATTTACAATTTATATGCATTTAGTATGTGCCCGGTGGACAATAATAAAAAGTAGTGGGTGTATGCAAGATTCCTAAGTTAGTCAATAGATAGTCCAAACCAATATGTGTACAGGATCAGCTGATCGTTTAGCGCTTTCTCTAGTGGCCAATGTCCGCGCGGCGTTAGCGATGCGGCGCGCGTCGCGTGTGCTATACGTACTCTACCTATTCTACCACTCTACATAGTATCGTTTACGCCAATACGTTCATAAATTTTAGACTATTCTTAATCCAAGTGAATTTAAACATAGCTTTTATGCTCTTCGATCCTTTAGGATACAATGTACCTCTCAAATAAATGATTACTGTTATTAATACAACTCGAAGTGTATAGTTATTGGTGATTCTTTTCAGTCCGAGATCATGGATTCCATTCCCACTCCGGTCTTCCCATGTTTTTAAGGCATTTTCATAAAAGACTATATAATAGTGATAGCTCCACGCAGAGTACGTAGAGTGAACCTGTCAACGAGAGAAAGCCGCTCATCTGGCACAGACCGGTCCGCGTGCCCGTCGTTACAGTCTAGACCAGAACGTGTTCTTATGACCCACATACGAGGACCATTTGTGGACGAACTTCTATGTAGAGCTTAAGATGTATACTACGGACTTTAATTTATTTTGTATCTACCCTTTTTCTTTTTGTTCATTTTATTTTTGATGCTTTAACTGTTAATGAACTCTATCCGTGTGGTGGTGAATTACTAACGCTGAGTGCCACCGCCCTTAATCGTCTCCTGAATGTCGTACAAATCGACTAAAAGAGCAAACTACGCAGAACAACAGCGCTGCAAAGGGAAGGCAAATTTGCCACACAGCCTCTATCAACCCGTATAGTCAGTGTCGTAGAGTAGGTTAAAATCTCCTTTTTAAGGTGAGTCCTATGTCCTATAGTGGACTGTTAAAGGCTGTCGAGGATGATAAACTTTTTCAATTGATCGTTTAGAAATTTCACTATTATCTTAATTGTCATTGAATTTATCTTCTTAACATCTTGCCGTGTCTAATATTAGTTTAATATAGTTCAGACGCTGAACAGCTATCCAACCAGGTCAGGTCAATTTTTATTCAGAAATCTATGGTGTAGTTAAAAGTAAAATCATATATGGCCCGTGTATTTTATATTTTATTTATTTTTATTAGAATTATACGCTTAACCCCATTTTGATCCAATAAATTAAAGTTTTTTTTTAATACGGAGATGTACGCCATATCTCTACATCTCTGAGAAATTCCTACAGGACGCACATGGTGTTTTTTTCATCTACCTGCTGATTCAAATATTGAGTGATTGAAGGGTTCGTGGGACATCTGTCACACTCTATGTAGAGCCGGTGAAAGCAACACGCACGTGAAAGCCTCACATGACATGTGCGTATAAAAGAACCTTATTGTTATAACATGTGTTCCTTTGTAGAGACAACCAAAAATTTTGGTTTTTCTTAAGACTGTTATTTATTAAAATAATTGTACTATACTATATTAGCCACTAAATGATCCAACTACCACCTTAATTCATATTTTTTAAACAACTTCAGAATTAAGGATATAACTTCAGCTGTACCTTTTTAATTTTTTTTTTATAAATTTAAAAGGGTTGGTGGGTTAGTGGGAATAAGATTTGTGGGAAAGGCAATTTTTGGACAATATTTGAAAAGATGAACGAGTGAAATAGTAAATCTTTAAAATGCATTTAACATTATTTTACCATTATTGCAAAGATATCGTGTTATTTACGTATGTGAAATGTTTGTCCGCATCGGACCGGGTCCAAAAAGAGTAAAAGAAGGGTTTACCCTCGTTTCTTTCAATAGAGCACTCTTGTGAAGGCTAGGCTAGCAATCAGTGGCTTGCTAAATATGAAAAAGTAAAACTTTTAGGTTAAGTGCTTGGATATTAAAGAAGCACTTACTGCTTGTATTAGACATCAACGAGAGCTGTTTACACGAAAACTTACAGTACGTCTCTTCTCATGTTAAGATTTAAATCTACTTTGTTAACGGTAAAAGATTTTTTAATATAAATATGTAACAATATGGCTCACACCTTAATACATATTATAATCGTTCATGACATATTTATTTACTTAAATTAGAATCCTTATAGTAAGTAAAAAAAAAATATTAGAGATTCTTCAAAATCTTGTTCGAGAAAGAAATACGAACAAAATCGTGCTCAAAGCTAGTTATTAACTTAAAAAATATAAATAGCTCTATAGATGTACCCCATCATTACACCCTTAACAATTTGATAGCAAACAACCCTTTGTTTACTTGCACCCTAAAATCCGGAACCGGATATAGTTTCAATAAGTAGTCGGATGTGATGTCATGGGCAACATGACGCCGCACATCCTTCACTAGGTTAATGGGTAGGAGGTTGGCTTTTTATTTGTCTTTTTTTTTAAATTAAGTAAATTTTTATAGTAAATAACTCTACATAGAGATTTGAAGTATTTTTTTAGTAACTACCTATATTTAACATAGAATTTACCTTTAAAAGTAATTTATTATAAATATAATAAGAAATTTAAATAATTTTTTATAGTGAGACAAAGAAATAATTTTTATTTTAAATGTTTTTATTTGGTTTCGTGCTAAAATATTGTGATATTCCTTGTACAATTAAAATAGCAAATGTTACCAATGCCTACGTGATATTCGTCTTGTTACTTCTGATATCTATGTCCACTATCACACTGAAAGTTTATAATTCATTATTTGCTACTACTTTTGGATTTCAATTCTTCTGCATTCAAACACTATCATTTTGACCGAAAATCAAATGTGTGTATTTATGGTACCTATGATTGCCAACATAAATTCTATCGTTTTATTAAATAATAGACTACCATACTTATTTACCTGGCTCTAATCTTGTTCTCGTAAAGACTAATTATACACTTCGATGTAGAGTCTCTTAATAAAGGTGCTGATTCCGCTCTACATCATTTCCAATTATCATTTGCAGTTATAATTAGTTGTCTAAATGATTAAACAGATTAAAAAAGTGTTTTGGTCTAAAATTTGTGTTTTCATTTCGTTAAATTGAATTTTCGTTAGTGTTTTATCTAAATATTAAAAGAAAACACAAACTCTATAAATTTCGAAAGTTTAACGTAAAATTTATTTGTTCTTCATTTCACTTACCACTCTACAATATCAGAAACACCAACTGATAGCCTTCTTCCAAAATCAGTATCAAATTTCTACATTTATTTATACATACCCGAACAATTCTGTTTTGAACCTCCAAACTCCACAGAGTGGTAGAGCCTGTGTGCGAGAGCGACAGCACTACGCGCTAGACTGGGACAAAATGCGGGCAATGTCCTGATTTGTCAATAAACTTGACCCACATTTCATTGAGAGGGAATCTGGAAGGCTGCTCCATAAGGATGCTGTTATATTGAGAGGAAAGCCTTAGAGTAAGCGGAAACCTACCTCAATTTAACTGGTATAAGAAATAGCTATGTTTGTTGACTCTGTCATGAAATATATTTATTTTATTGCTGTCTTAAACTTTCATTCCTAGGTCGGACAAATATTTTTATATTTGTTATTAAGAAATCACGTGTTTATATTTCCTTCTTACCTCAACAGTATTGTTAAAATACGATATACATTAATTAGATCAAAATTTATTTACATACATTACAAGTATATGGCTTGAATCGGTAATCAGTTACAAACCATAGCTATAAATACCAAAAAGGTTATTTATTTCTCTTTCCTATGTTTTAACGATAAAGAATCTTAAACTAAACTCTATCTGAACATAATAAACAAAAAAAACCTTGATCAAACCCACATTTTTGTACCGCTGACAACACCTATGCAAAATGATATAGTGATTGATAAGGTATGTAAGACATAAAAGAGTTATCAAAGTCACATTTACAACATTAGAAATATGTAGAGTCCAGTGTGCACTCAACTCTACCAGAGGTCCTTGTCCCTTATAACGGTGTTCAGTTTCGGAGGGCCGGTGCTCACTAGCCGACGGACACACAGATATTGTAGAGATGAGTTCTCAGGGAAAATATATCCAACGGTAAATTGTACCGGTCAACATCCTTTGTTATGTAGAGTTTATAATATAGTTTTATCTTTTTAAACGTAGAGTCTAGATAAATACATCATGCATTTGATATATTTTTATTTTCTTAGGCTTGACTGGATTGTGTATCGCTTATATATATAATAGAAACGACTTTATATGTTATTGGACAATTTTGTGCACATTATTTTCAACCAGCACATTATGCAGAGCTAGACACGTATGACGCCACTGATGGAATCTAATGGCTTTCATAAAATAATTAAACTACGATAGAGTCATTAAACGTTAAAACAAAAAACAACTCTATAAATACTAAGTAGTGTTACTAGCTTAACGCAAAAAATGGTAGAGTCGATGCTATATAGATAGAGTACAATAGCATTATGTTAATAGAGCCACGTGGCGCGTGCCGGGCATCGAACGGCCTTGTTGTCGGTGGAGCGTGCGCGCAGTTAGCTCTACTGACTCTACGTCACTACGGCCCGTACGATAACTGTACAGCTAACACGTGCTACTGATAACATACTGTTTTTGCTTACTCTGCCAACTTTACATTCTCGTAGAGCTGCCTCTTTTGGGAAATTAATTTATCTTTTCTATGTTGATATATACGTATTTTTATTGTTTATATTTTTAAGTTAATTTAATAAGTTGTTTTTTTATTGTGGATATGTTCTATGTTAATATATACGTATTTTTATTGTGTAAGTGTCGCAATTGTATTATCTTTAATAAAAGTGAATACATTTCTATCATCACAAATGAGTTAAAGATAGATCAATTCTATTAGTCCAAATTATCATTTCAGAAGTTAAAACCTATCATTTCAATTTAAATCGAATAGTGGAATAAGTACAAGTAAGTTTTCTTTTCACATTACAAAAAATGCTCGTATATATTTTGCATCCTTAGTGTTTTCGACAATCATATCTTGTAAATATTCTTTTAGTTAGAGTATCAATTAGTTTCATTCTTCTTTAATAATTTCATATAATTAATCGCTTAGTTTCTATGTAATCTATGTTCACGGCTTTAAGAAAAAAGGACATCTCTGTTGTTGGTTTCGGCGTTTCTTCCCAGAATGAGTCTTAGAAAGGCTAGAACCTTCCAGCTGTACAGTCTGACGTGTAAAAATATTTGTAATAGACTTGCAGAAATAAACATCAACCATTTAATTAATAATTATAACACCTTGCCAAATCTAATTCAGTAACCAGCCTATTGATGAGCATATTTATGTTATTTCTAAATACGTATTATTTTATAGATGAATACATTTTACAGATGAATTACACCCAGACAGAACAACTGATCACTCACCACAATATTTATCTTTAGTGGGAATCGAACCAATCGTTGCATTATCACTTGTATCACTTAGCACTGATTCAGTTAGCCAATAACAAGAAAATATATGTAAACATAACACACATATCACTTGGAAAAGACTGGATGAATTACAATAATTTTATTTAGAAAGAAAATAGATATTGGTTGAGTCACAAGAGTTGAAGTGAATGACTCAATCAATCAACGACACGCATTATAGTCACACCTATACCTTGAAGGGCAGACGCAACACCTTAAGCGCCGATATATCAACTATTATTTTAGTTTCAGCTACATATTTAGTACTACTCAGCCTATTGACTGCCCGGTGGTATGTTGCGCATGCAACTACTTTGTTTATGATCTACAAAGATTTAGTTCGGAGTTTGGATGTTTTTATCTATAATATGTACGTATTTATAAAAAAAAAAATATTAAAGATTCTATTAGTCAAGTCGTGCTTAGTTTGAAACTAGATGGTGATGTGCGTTAGATATCCAGAGTACTTGTACAAGGCGTTGTCGTAAGTTTTACCAATTGTACAATCATAAAGTATTGAGTACAATAGCAAAAACGGTAACAATGTATAAAATAAAGTAAAAACCTGGTACAAATTTGGGATAAGCACAAAACTTGGCAACACTGAAAATCGACCAACCTGCTTAGTTCCTTAGTTTGTTTGATTAAACGTGCAAAACTCAAAAAATACTGATTCGAATTGTAAAATATTTGAGTGCTGAATAGCCTATTTATCAAGGAACTGTATAGTATAAGAATTTATAAAAATATTGCAAAAAGAAGACAGATGCTTTCTTTTTGAGTAGAAGACGCAGACAAAGTTGCACTGGTCAGGCAGAATTGGCAAGCAAACTACACATGATAGTACTATATAGAAAGGAAAACTTGAAATAAATGGTCAGGCCAGCATGATTTGATGGATAAAAACCTTGTATCCAGTAGTGTGGCAGGTGACGATCAAAAGCTTTTAATAATGAAGCAATAGCTCAGAAGGACAGGATTGGATAACTATAATTCAAAATCAGTGTTGCCATATTAACGGGGACGAATAAACGTTTATTACAATCTCAACAAGATCATTCAACAGCAATGTACTACTTCACCTCATCTGGGTAAAATTAAGAACACTCACGTGGTCTGTACTTGACTTTGAATCGAGGTTTCGAGGTCACCGAAGTGGGGAGACCAAGGAAGTGGGAGAGGAAAGGCTCTCGCCTCAAAAAGTGAAACGTATCTAACAGTAAAATGACACTAATTGTTTTATGAATTTGTTTTGTTTTTTCTGTCTTGTTCGTGACTTGTATTTTTTTCTGCCATAAATTAAACATTATGAAGATATATAGAGATATTATAGTCAGAAAAGTTATGTTTACTAAATAAATGCCACGGGCTAGCAAATACAGCTTTGATGAAATAAACAAGAAATTCTAAAGTTGTTGCTTTATGTATGTACTTTTGTACTATATGGTACTTTTAACAAGGTATCACGGTTCTAAAAATATCTTAAAAAAACAATAAAGAAACAAACTCGCCAGTAAAAACAAATAAACAAATATAAATAAACAACAAATACATACTTTTTATCTTCCAACATATTTGTGTGTTCAATATATTTTTTTTTATCTTCTTTTCATGAGGTTCACAGAATTGATAATAATAATAAATGTAAGCCAAATAAGCATTAGTCACACTGGTGCTATGTGTGATCGCGGTCACGGACCTTGAAGGCTAATTTGAACACATATATTATTTATAGTTTTATCTACAAGAAAAAACTACCTCATGGGTCTTGCGGTTAGCGTATGCGACTACTGATCAAGAAGTCTCGGGTTTGATTCCTGTGTTCTTGTCTTTTTCTTACAAGAAATTCTTAATAAAAACCCAAAGTATGGCAGTTTGACGATGTTACGCGCCCGTGCCTCGGAGAGCACGTGGAATTGTCGGTCTCCGTTGCTATGAACATCTATGGCAATCGTTATTGGGAAGTAGGTGCTCTCAAATATACTGACAACTACTTCAACCTTCAAATTCAGTTCGCGCTCAGGTAAAACCACTAGAGATAGTAGCCGACCCCAAACAATGTTGCAAATAATAAGGGCTAGGAAGAAAAGTTTTCTACTTACTGTACCAACCTACTTGTAAAATAATAATATAAACCTTATACATCTCACACAGGGCCTCTAATCCTAAATTAGGTAGAGCCTGTACTATGGAAGCCAGACTGCCGATAGACACGTAAATATTGTTGATACTCTTTGATCAATAGATAGAAGAGCCATACTGAATTCAGCGCGAGCGGGCTGGCTCGACTGGGGCAGTACTATCCTGTCACAGAAGACCAACCTAAAGCGCCAGCATTCCTGTTGTCGTGTTTCCTTGTGAGTGTGAGACCGGCGGCCCATTGATGCAGGGGTGACAGTTATCGTGGTAACTGTGTAAGCCTTACACTGTCACAATGAATGTCATGCCTTTTACGTCCCCAAGTGGGGTGTGAAAAAGCATCTCACAAGGCCACCCTATGGTGCACAGACATGCACAGACAATGCAGTATGGTGACCCACACTACTGTGGGTCACCATACTGCATTGTCTGTATTTGCAATGAGTATAGTGATCACTACTCTTGGATTCTATTCATGCTTTCCATCAGGCAGAGTAGAATCACTTTGGCAAGCTCTTACTATAGAAAAAAAAAAGAAATAATACCCAGACGCAGAACACATAATTGCCGAGAATCATACTCGTTTCACAATCAGGATCACTAAGTGCTACAGTAACAGCCGCGAAAATTATCACTGCTTAGCCGACCGAAGAGTCGTAGCATCATGCTAATCTGTCAACCCATCAAACTATTGTAATATACGAGTATTATTACCTGTAATGTCAATCTTTCTCACTACAGTTTTACGTTTGACAAGATAAATGGTGTCTGAATACGTAGTTGTTGGTGATGTATTGTATTATTATGCCTATTGTTTATTGCTTTGAAGAGTCCCTCATCGAATTGTTATTTAAAAATAGCCTTTTAGATACCCTTCCTTTATAAATGATTAAATATTAATGACGTGCATTAATGCTTTTTGAAACAGTTTTGTGTTTTCTAACTTTAGTTAAGTTTTTTAAAGTGTATATGTAAAGAAACATGCCTATCTCTCTTCCACATTGACACTTTCCTATAATTTAGTGTTAGAAAGAAAGAGAAAGAACTAAATTAATAAATGGTGGTAGTTAATCAATGGCTCATTAATTCACCATAGAGATCTTTGCAAAAAGGTTACTTTTTAATAGATAAGCTATCAAGTTACTAAACTATGCGAGACATAACGAGAAAATTTACTTTCATATTTCTTAATACTGACAACTTGCTGACAAAATTTTGTTTTTGGTATAAAATAATTTTTAATAATAATTATTTTATATGTATTCATATTTTAAGATTGAGTTGAATTCAAATAGGCATCGTTTTAATAAACTGTGAATTAAAGAGAGATGGGGTCACACATTACTATTGTCAAAATAAACAATTATAAGATTTGTCAAATAAAAATATCTACTCAATTAAGACATTGTATGAAAGTGAAAACTTTCTATAAGGAAAATGTAGCATATTCTGGTAAACACATCACACCGTCCGGTTGTTGAGATCCGCGTTTATTTGGCGCGAGAAATTGGGTCAAGTATCGGAAACGCCCACGTGAGAATTCTTACTTCGATAGATTTTATTTTTCATATTTTTCGAGTAACGTATCAAATGATTTTTAACTGTGTATTTAGAGGATGTAGTGTTCTTTTGCTTTAATTAATTTAGTTAAAATAAACTTTACAAATAAAATCATTATAGTTTACGTCAATATACCTTATTTGGGTCCGTATGTGTATATGAATGTTTCTGAACATATTTTGTGTAGTTAACAGATTAACATATAAAAATATTTTTTCTTATTAAACATGCTGACGTTTATATAAAATTGTTAATTTTTGTATTCTTTTTTGGCTTTATATTTGGTTAACCTCCATTAGGGCTTTATTCCTTTGTCTATATTGAAATTTCCATAATAAGACAGTCTTAGAGATTATTTCTATGCTAAGTTTGCCGAAAAATGCCGGTCATTATGAAATTTCGCAATCCTTTTGTTAAGAAAAAAAAATATAAAGGACCTTTTACATTATGAAACCAAACTCAATTAGTACTTTTTCCCTTCAGAAAAAGGAGACAAAGCTAGTATTTGATAAAACTATATTTCCTTAATAACCAAGATTAATTTAATCGAATGTCATTTATCGATTTTCAACAGACGCTGAGTGTACGTTCCGAAAACCATATTGGGGTCATTCAACGGTCCCGTTAAGTTCGGGTGGGAACCTGTTCCAGGGCTGACATACAACTGCTTATTACCACCGAAATAATACCACGGTTATACTTACTACAATTTTTTGATTCTTCGTAAAGTTAAACACAAGTTAATCACTAATTTAGGGCTTTGTGAGTGATGAAATATGTCTTGAACGAGTTCATTTCGTACTTGATACAATTAAATTTTTACATGTATGTGTACATATAAACATACAACCATTATAAAATACTGAAAGTGGTAAACATTAATGTAGTTCTACTTATATAATGGAAGTAAGAGGCTTATTAGCAGTGGATTATTGGAGGCTGGTAACGATGACGGTGAATATTATTAGAAAGGAAAATGAGTACATATATTGAAACACAAAAAGAGATAGGAAGGACGACAGTACATGAATAGTACTGTCCTCCTGATGAGGATGTATTGGGGATTGTAAACTACAGTTAAAATGAATCAGACTGACATTTGGAGACTCCTATCCCTCTAATATACAACGAAAGAGTTCAGGGGCTCTTCTAGCAAGGTATATTTAATCAATACCTACATTATAAAGATGAAAAATTTGTTTTTTTTAGTCAAACGCGCTAATCTCAGAAACTACTAATTCGAATGGAAAAATTACTTTAGTCAGGAATAGCTCATTTATCGAGAAACGCTATTACTTATAACTTCTAAAGGTCGTAGTGTTTATGAAAAGTATTACAAACATGAGGAAAACGTATTCTTTTTGAAAAATGTAGGTGAATTTAAGCAGTTTAGCTAGTTAGTGTACATAATAGACTAACAGTCCGCTTCCAAGCACCTGCAGAGCGTATTAAAACAACGATAAGAACTGCGTAAATTCGTAGCTTTTAAATATGTTGTGTCGTCCCACATAGAAGCGAATGCGAGCGAACGAAGCCCACCGCTGGTGGTGCGGCCGCTCGTAAACCTACATACTGCACACATTTTTGTGGCCAAAATACAGTTTTGTTTTTTTTAATTCATCGTTCGCTTCTAACACTCGTGTTGTACAACCTTCTCGTTTGGTATTCTAAGCAGTGAAATTGGTTCTGTTTTGTTTACATTTACCTACTACGTTTGTGGTACTTTATAGTGTATCTTATGTTGTATTTTGGAACGGAAAAATCGACATCTCCACATAAAATTTAACCTATGTGAAATATATACTTTTTAAGATTTATGAGCTAAGCAGAGTTCGCTTTCAGAAGCAAAATTTTTTCTTCTCTATATAATTCTTTCGAAAGAGTTCATCAACAGCCTTTAACAGTCCACTGCTGGACATAGGCCTCTCCTTAGCAAGAAAGTTAGTCATTGATAATATACTATTAATCAAAAACTTTAAATAGCACGTCATTATATCACAATATAACTAGATCCATGTGTAGATAGAAGGCAGAAAAAGTCAAAGCCTTCATAACACGGCACCATAGACTTTGAACTCAATAATGAGAAGTCACGTATAAGTTTCTAACGGTCAATTCATTATATGAAAAAATGTGTTAATCAAAATGCTTTAATAAAGTCTTCACACACAGAGTGGTACACAAAACTGGGTTAAATTTTATAAGCTTTGTCAATAGCCGACAAATTGTCGATTTTGCTTGGTTTCAAACTTGGATTTTTAAACGTACCATTTTTTTTATCAACTTTTTAAAAAAGTCACTTTTAAAATAACTTGCCTTTATTTCAATAAAAAAAACAATAGTTCATAAAATTGATAGCGTTTGTCTTATGCATGAGCCAGTAATATACCTAGTTACGTCTTGCTATTAACTTATACAGAGAGACATTTCTGATTAACATAATTTTTTTCTTAATTATGTACTTAATAACTTGTTTCATCTTTCTTCTATTTTTGAAAGACAGGAGATGAATCATATTACGTACTCTTAGTTCGGGTAATTATTAAAACTCGTGTTTTAACTCTTACTAAACTCTAATTTTTAATAAGATACTTAAGCCAATATTATAATTAACTGTAAACCCTCACCGCATGACTGTAAAATCTCGTTAAACTCGTTAAACAATAACAGCACCGCTTGTACAACTGTATTCTTCAAAAATATAAATTATACGACTTTTCGCCAAAAGCCCGGTGTCCATCACTTGGATGTAATTAATACTGGCAGTAACATAAATAAATATTCCGTATACTCAGCTCAAGTTAGAAGCGATTCAATTTTGTGTGTATATAATTATCTCATTTACATTTCAAAATCAGTAATGTTTCTGGGTAGTTTATGCGAAGACAAAATATAATGTTATCGTAGATAACTAGTATTTTGTCATAGTTTTACTTACTTATATTATTGCATAAAGTAATTATTGGGTCACAATATGAACTATATAACATATATCTAGTGAATGTGGGCGTATTTTAATATCAACAAACTTTCGTGTTAAACGACTAATTTCTCTTACAACTTAGACCACATACCACTAACAGTAACCCGCGTGTAGGTCCGCGATCACCCAATTACATGAGATTTGAGCTGCGCCCGCGCCGTTACTATCATATTATTATTCTCGGTGTGTACATAAAAAAACGTGTTGTCTGTCAGTATTACAATTACGTGGTATACAAATAATAATCATTTTTTACCACTAAGGTGTTAAATAAGCTCACGACGCTCTTACGAAGTGATTACAGTAGACGATTATTTTTTTTTATTTAAAATTACTAGAAGAAATGAATTGTTTTTCTTGAAAAGTAATCATATAAATAAAATAGTATTTTATCACCACTTCTGATTAAATTTAGTAAAAATTTCAGTCAGTTGAACATGAATATGAGTATAAAGGTGTGGATGGAGTAGTAGAGGTCAATGGCATTGAAAGGGTGGGGGTTGTATTGGCAGGTAGGAGGAGCCGACTATTGACGGCCACTAGGAGTGGGCGTGTTGCGGATGATAAGAGATTACATATTGGTGATAGTGATAACGAGTATATTGTATGTTGCAGTCAAAACTTGAAATCAGTCACATTTTGTTTGAACTAATAAAGTTATTCAATAATTATTTTATTCATGTTTCAATTAACAATAATTTGATCGTAGTCGACTTTAACTATTAAATAACATGTTGCTGGTTGTTTCTCGACCATTTATATATTTTATGGTCATTGATTCGTTCCGTGTTGCACTTCGTTGATGTTAAATATCGTACTTCAATCATCTGTTGACGGTTCAATTGACAGGCCTGATCTAGTGGTTTTTTTTTTCTTTTTTTTATAAAGGCACCCGCCATCGCAGGGTGTTACAGCCTCCTGTGACTCATGTAAGTGTCACAGATCGTTATTTTCTTTATTAATTTTGGTACACTTACATTTATTTATATATAATATGACCTGATTAGGTCTAAATGGACAGTTTAAATTACTTAGGTATTAGTTCTTACTTAACAAACTTGATTCTTTTTACGTATTTTATGTTTTTTTTTTCTAATATACTACCGCAGCGTCCCTCATCACTACTGTCCTCTTACTATCTATTCCTTATTCTATGTTATACAAATTTGATTTCTTAATCTAGTTACAATATATTCTTATATAGTATAGTGCTTTTTCTTTGATAATTACTATATATTGCCACTATATATAATTTATCAAATGCTTAATTAACCTGTCTTATTCCTACTATTTGGTATCTCTACGACTTTTTCACAATATCTTGTAAAGTAACTACTATGTTTCTTATTTCCTAAAATAACGCTTAAATTTTCTTTGCATATTTTTGTACTTATTTGCTGCTCCAAGTTATATCTTAAAGTATGATGTATGGGACATTTTAGGAGCAGATGGAGTACACTCTCTTCTTTAT
Source organism: Hypercompe scribonia (assembly GCA_949316085.1). Taxonomy (NCBI): domain Eukaryota; kingdom Metazoa; phylum Arthropoda; class Insecta; order Lepidoptera; family Erebidae; genus Hypercompe; species Hypercompe scribonia. Next base: position 8,747,289 of record OX438969.1, on the reverse strand, counting down.
TGGACTCGCATACGCAAGATGGGCTATCCTTACACCTAAATCTATGCAGGTACTGGGGGAATCCTCCGTGACCAGTGAGCACCTGCGCCAACTTTGGTGTTATTTTGATCCGCTTGATTGTGCAATATTAATCGGCAATTACTTGGAACTGTTAAGTTTTTTTAAATTATTTATGAGTGTACGACAAAACTATCACACGATAACACTACTTTAAATTCATAAAAACTGTTTATTAGCAAGTGTAGATAAGAAACTCACAGTATTTAATCTTATGTCTATTTTTTACTACTTCTATATATCTAAATAATTAATACGAAAACTTAAAATAATTTGCTTCACAATTGCTCAGCTGGAAATCGTTATGATAACGAATCATATCTCGTAAACCGCCACTTATGCAGATATCATCTTACTCTGAAATTAATATCTTGTATAAGTAATTAAATATCTACCTACAAAACTGTTCATACCTTCAAATGCATGGAAACAGGTCACGCCAATTATATTATTTTTAAAACTAACAATTCACACCTCAAGATATCGTGGGAAAGAGAAAAAAATCATTTAATTGTTGCCGAAATGTTCTAATAATTTCTGTACGGTGCCTTACCATTGTTACGTCACTAACGGGACTTAAATCCAGTTTATATACGTCACAGTCCAGTGGTGGTCAGGGGCTCGGGTTGTGACGTCACACGTTACAGCCGTTGCACTTGACAGATACTGTTACTTGTGTATACTGGCCACGTTTATTACAATTATTTATAAAACAGTTATTTTTGGTATGATAAAAACTTATTAGTGTTAATTAGATATGATTATTGCCAATTAATAATAATTATTCAATACATAATTATCATACATAGTATGTATGATGATTACGCTCAGACACAAAACGAATGACCGAGATTTCCACTGATGATAAAGATCCTCCCAGCCAATTTTGGCCACGGCGACCAGTCTTAACGGAGACCAGCTAACTACGCAGCAGATATTGTAGTGCACAAGTGTGTGCGCACACAGGTGCAATCTCTGTTCGTTTTCTCTCACAATTCGATAGGATGGTTACCGTAAGAGAACCGGCGCAGCACTGACCGTTTTATGTACTCTCTGAGGCACAGGGATTAAGATCCCAAGTTCCAAGGCCTGTTATGAAGTATTTCTGTAAATACCTAAGATTTCCACTATAGCATGACAGCAACATGGGATAATAGGAGTGGTGTTGTTGTATTCGGGTATGTTTGGTACACTAATGTCAATGGTAAGCTTCTGTTAGATAAGCCCCGTACGTTTGGACAAGTTAATTCCATTTACAGAGATTGAAATTCAGTAAGTCAATCGTCATTGTTGGACTAGTGGTTAACGAAACTGCCTGCTAATTCGATTACCCCAGAACAAATATTAAGTGACAAACACGATCATTTGTTGTGTCTGAGTGTAATTTATCTATAATTTGTTTATACTTATAATAAATAAATATACATATATAGAGACCCGTATTTGATACAACACCATCGTGTTTGTAGTTCTTTAATATGCTTGTTTTTTTTTGAGAACTATTTGTATATTTCGTGTCTGATATTGCTTGATAAAATGAAAAAGTACAATACTGATCCATAATTCATTTTTATTTTTTAGAGAAAAGAAATGCGTTATAATAAGAGTAAAGTTGGACGCTATTTATAATGACTTCACCGTCTTTGACAACCGTTAGATATTGGTTCAAGGAGCGAGATTGTACTATTATTTTCAATGAAGAGCATCCAGGACGCTTGTCTGACGTGATTTCCGTGCAAATTGTCAAAAAGGCCCAGGATATCATTCTACTTGATCGCTCAACAAAAGTGTGCGAAGTAGCTGAGGCCGTAGGTGTCTCATATGGAACGGCAATTAAAATTTTATCATAAATGACAAAATAGGTGTAAGAAAGGTGTCGGCACAATTGATGCCGCAATTTCTACCACTGAGCAACAAGTTGTTACCTGTACAAACGACTATGAAACCTGGATACATTACTATACACCAGAGATAAAAAGCCAATCTAAGTAATAATTTTTGCCGGGTGAATCTGCTACCAACAACATAAATATGGTACTCTCAGCCAGAAAAGTTATGGACCCGATACTTTAGGATTCTAGTGAAATATATTTTGATCAACTGTTTATTACAGTACAGAAAGTAAGAACGGTTACAGGTCAATACTAAAGTGAATTGTCTGAGAGATTTGATAAAAATTGAAGGAGACGATTCTTTATACCCAAGACAAAGGTATTTTTAAACCATGATAATGCGCCAGCGCATTCATCTCTCATTGTAGAGGTAAAATTACAGATGCTACGCTACGAATAACTTCTACGCATAGAAGGGGAAACACAACCCAGTTGAGAAACGTGTATAAACCTAAAAGGAGACTTCGTGAAGAAATAAAATATAATTTAAAAGAAATTGCATTTCTAACACGAGTACTTATTATGTAATATACGAATACGCAATATGTGTTATAATAACATCATATTAATTGTTAATGTATGCCTTTTCATTCAGGCATCAATAATGCTCTATAATAAATCATGTAGACACATAAGCGGTTTTCTCTCATGTACAACTATGTTCACCGCTTCACTTCAATTCTCATATTTATAGGGAATATAAACACACTGCAGAGTTATATTACTGTTTTATCTTTTCTCTATCTGTCCTTTGTCTTACACTACGGGAACATTGGAAACGCGGTTGAGATTCAAAGTTTGACCCCGTTCTAGTATAAGTCTAGTTTGAGATTATAATATTTATATATAAAACAAATTTAAATATGAGAATGTATATTAATGTGCTCGCATATTTTTTTTTTAATTTAATACTTCTTATATTTCTTTCAGTTTTATTGCTGATATAAGCTGTTTAACTTATTTAGTTAAGTACCTAAATAAATAGTAACTTAGAATGTTGTTCATGAAATCTATATACTCGTATATGAAAATATTTACATTGACTATGTCAAGTCTTCTAGAAAAACAAAAAACTGAATTAGCTTGAAGAGATCCGGACTCTACAGAGGCCTGTAGAACAGGATTAACATCAAAATTTTCTTAAAACTCTACTCTTATAGTTTTCTGCCAAATCTTGTAATACATACCCGTGATGATAAAAAAAAAATACAATCATAAGCAGCGAATGATTGATGACGTGCAAATGAGGCTTTGATTCATGTGTAGGTTTTAATATAATTGGATATTTGTATGTATGGGTCGAGAGATGGCTATCTTGGGCATCTTTGTACGGGCCATAGAGCAACGTTCTAGATATTATTGATATGATTAATTTGATATTGGCATATGAATATATCAATGAGTCTATGGCTATGTGGGAGTAAAGTTTTTCCTGTTATTTCTATCTACCGTTACGTAGTAATACTGTTTGCTGAAGTAGTTATACATAGTATCCGTGTAGTGATGGATTAAGAATACCAACTGTTTCCCTGTCATTCATTCTGTGAGTGTCATAAAAGACGACTGAAGTGACAAATTACGCAGGACTACTCTTATGTACAAATTCTATGGCAACTCGTCTGGTTAGCGGAGCATAAAAAAAACTCTTCAAGGAGAGGTCTATGTACAGCAATGGACTATTAAATAATGTTGAAAATTAATCACTAACTATCAAATACGGAATTAAGAATACATAGTGTTACCACTCCTGTTCATCCCGTGGGTGTCGTAAAAGGCGACTAAGGGAAAGTATGCAAGACAACATCATTACAAAGAGAAGGAAAACCTGAAACAAACCCTATTACAACCCGTCTGGCCAACGTGGTATAGTCGGCTAAAACCTCCTTACTAAGGAGAAGCCATGTCCAATAGTGGACTGTAAAAGGCTGTTTGTATATATATATGATATATATCAAATATGAGTTATTGTCCATTAGTGCTTGTTTGCCCCCTACGTTACAAAAACATCTGTTATCAGTTTTAATATATTATTTACTTTCTACCAATAGAAGGTTATGGTTATTTAAGCTAAGTATAAGTACAGGGCTTAAGTTTCACGGACTTTACAATGTCACGGTTGTGAACGAGCCGCGCCTCGATTCGCGCTAAAGAAAGTTGACGGCGCACACAAACAAACACAGCGATGTAGAGACTAGAAGTACGTAGAGTTAATCTCTATGTAGAGTCGGTGAGTTTGTGTCTTTTTGTTTCTTAATGTTGTTGGTGAATGATAGAGTTACTAGTCGCAAATAGAACTTTTTTACTACAATTAAAAAAAAATAGTTACTATCAGCTCAACATTTCAAATTAATTTATTTTATATTTTTTGTACTTCTTGCGATAGCATAGTGATTAAAACGATCGTCTCACCACATGCAAGTATATCTGTTTCGATGTTGTGTAAAATTTTTGCGTATAAAAATATCTTTGACACAAAAAAAAGTCCTTCAGCAACCAATAGTGTAATGACTATAGTGGCTTCTATTTCTGTCTTATACTATTTGAATAACTAATCAAAAACCTTAATCATCATCTCTAAGCCAATAAAGTCGCACACTTTCACTTATCAAATAACTTACTCGTAACTTATTTTTCAAATCATTAACTTCGCGTCTCTACATGCGCACACATACACGGTTAACTAGAAACATACATCCAAGCGTGCACTCTGTATTTAGAGTCTAACGCACACAGAGTCGTTCAGTAGGTCACTGTACCGCGCGTTGATGTCTTTTCTATGAACGTTTTAGAGATGAGCTATTTGATTAATTTTAAACAAATTTAGTTTGAGGATTTTTGTGGTTTGAACTTTAGAGAAAATATTTTACGCTTAACGTAAATCAGACATTATTATACTTACATTCTTTAGAAGTAACGTTAACACTATTCATCTAAGAATATATGTAATAAATATCGTATTAAGGTGGTAGTAACCATTTTCTTTACGGTCAAAGATTAAAAAATTTAAAATCGTCTAACAATTATGGGGAACTCTAGATTCTGGGTCTCTAGTAGTATAATGACTAAAAAAATCAACGTGTTTATGACTTCTGAGTTACAAGCGTTGATGGGTGAACTCACCATCTATCAGGTGACTTGTAAGCTCTCTCCGTAAAAACATCAATGAATCAACAAATCAGCTAAAAGCGTTGAACATTCAGTTTAAACTACTTAGTCTGAAATATGAGATCAAAACCTGCTTCAGTATAAAAAATCACGTTGTCTTTAAATAAGAGAAAAAACAGAAGAGAAAGAGAAAGAGACCTTAAATGACTTAACATTCGATAATCACGTTAAAGAAAACTTTTTACTTTTTAACATTGGTCCCATACTGAGTAGAAAACTGTATTAGCACCAATGTGCGAAATGTAAAACTCCAGAACATAAACAATGACATGGCAATACACGACTTTGAACCTTAGTGTAATGAAAATAGATTTTCGTGTTATTTTGTATATTTGGTGAGTTAAAGTTCTGTTTCAAATTTTATAACTGGTTTAGGAGTTGTCATGTTAAATATGCTCGACAGACCGAAAGAGTTCTTAGGGTTAAAAATTTATTTTTGTCTCTATGGAGTAGTTTATTGACCTCCCGATAGGATTATAAATATATTGATATTGATGAATTTGGTAGATTTTTATAAAGATGAAAAAAAGGCGTTTTGGTTGTAATGTTCAAATGTTAAATTTATATTTCCCCAATCTGTGTAGTTCTACCAACACGAAGTGACGACGTAACCTTTAATTCGATATTACTATAATGTACTGGAGGTTTTCTATTAAAATTTAGTTAAAGTACAATTATAATATTATAATAGAGAGTTACCTGCTCTATGTCCTTTTTCTTATGACTGAAATTATTAATGAATTATTTATGCCATTTTTAATTTATCTTAAAATATTTTACATTCTTTGAGTGTCTGACTGTACGACATCTGAGGTGAACATCTCTTTATTCAAATTTACGTAGCCGTGGCTTATATTTTTAAACATTATTTTTAATTCAAGAAATTTCATTATATAACAGGACCTGATTAACATAATTATTTCAATCATATAACGATAAGCTCTTAAATAATATATATTTTTTGAAGATTACCAGCATGAAGTATTGCCTTGCTCATTATTAGGTTACTATACTTATCTACACCTATAGTGTGACAGTGTACTATAAAACATACCATCATAATACGCTATCGTATATTACGAGTAGTACTCGAAGTTAGCAAACACATACATATTGTAATTGGGACTAACACTAGCATTAACATAGGAATGGTTGTCAGTGAGTGGGCTCGGGTACAGTCACCACGCTCGGCGCGTGTGTAAACAATAGCTAACTGTACCGGCACCTTGACTCGGACAACACAACGAGAACACCGTAAATATCTCCCTGGTCTACACATACAGGTTGATCCAAAAAAAGTCGTACCATCCGTCGTACCATCAAATATTATTTACACTTTTAATAAAAATATAAAATGGTTATAATTATTCTTCGGAGTCACAGGTTTTCTATGAGACAAAGGGCAGGACCACCCATCAAGCAGCGGGACTGCTATTATGTACGGCGGCTATATATATCATGCTTTTATTTATATAAATTTTAAAGTAAGAATTTCAGATAAGTTAATTATAACGTCGATGCAGAATTTTTCAGTAATTGATATTGAGGTATATTTAAAAGTCAAAACATACAGCTTTAAGAACGCTTTTCTTGACCATACTACAAACTACTCTACATACTTCTAATAAATATTTGTAATGAAGTTTGAAAGAGAGAATAAATACTATATAGGAAAAGAAAATTTAAGATAAGGGTAAGCTTAATACCCATTTACTTTATACATACTGTTTGGTCCAACATCGCAATAACATCGTATTTGATTGAGAAATTTCTATAAATTGTTCTAGATGTGCAACAAGTGAACAATTTAAATTATATTGTTGTAAACCATTAGCGGTAACAATGCGGTGAACCACCGATAAAAAATGTTATTCAAACTTGTTTGAAGTATGTTTGAAGTGATAAATACTTTTAGATTTTTGAAGCATTCCATAAAAAATTAACCCTAGATAAAACTAATTAAACCCAAGTGAGCATTTATATGGCATATTGTATTAATTTTATGTACATGTATTTTTATGTATTGTGTATGTATTGTTTATATAAAATAATATTTTATTAGTAATGTATGTCAACTTCTTTATTTTACCTTTGCACCGGTAGGTGGGTATGCTGGTATGGGATGCGGTAACATCGTGTTTCTACATCACGTGAAGGTTGACTGGGAGAGAATGCCCCATGGCATGATGTCCGCCTTTGTACAAATGTACATTAAGTATAAATAAATAAATAAATTTAAATACAAATTTATGAAAAATTTTAATTGTAAGTTGCTGTACTTGAACGTCTTGTCATTAACCAGTTTCTATCACAGGTATGCAAACTTGACCTATACGCTTCTCAAGCGTATTTATCGTACTTCTTTACTATTTAATTCCCCTAAAGCACTCAACTTTTTTTTAACTAAACTTAACAATACGGTTGCCTCTTTTTAAATACATAAAATTTCAACTACACGAGTTCAAGTACAAATATGATCAAGACATAGATATTCTGTATGATAGATAAATCATTATACATATACATACAAACAGCAATCGGTGAAACTAAATACACCGTTATTATGTCCAAATGGACGATCTTATCGCAATCTGTCATCTTCCAAATACCCTTTACGATGGTATAGAACATAAGGAACAGTCATGTCGTATTCATGTTCGATCTGGTATAGATCAATTGTTTGTATTTTTTACAGAATAGAGAGCAAATGAACAAATGGATTATTTGATGGTTAGTGATTATCATCAATCATTAGTATCTGAAATCAAGAAATAAAATTTCGATAAAAACAAATATGCAAACGTAGTTATAATAAAATATTTTTTATATTTAAATATACAATGAAAAACATGTTATAATAATTAGGTCAAAGTTTAAACATCCTTTAGGTTGCGCGGGAGTGTCGCTACGTCATAACAGGTCTAGCGGCACGCGTATACGTCACAGTCACCGATATGCTCACACGCACACGTGGCATATATGTGTGTGTAACGCAGGCTATCAAACTTTTTATTCATAGGAATGGTCCATCAAATTATAAATTGAAGAAATAAATTGTAATGTCGGTATATTGAAATTATTTCTTGTGATATTAAAAAAAGTAATGATTTCGATTAGGGTTTGGTTTTATGGTGTTTATCTATTGCACCTGAAAAACTTTTTCTTTCACATTGTTACTATATTCAAACTTTTAGATAATATTGTAAATGCGAAAGTGTGTGGTTGCTAATCAAGGTGTTGTTGAGTTTGCCTAACAAGGAATTCTTATTAACAGCCTGGAGCATAGAACTTTGGACATTTCACGTAACGTCATTAACATCTACGGTAATTGTTATTGGGAAGTCAGTGCCCTCTAATATATTGCAAATAGCAACCTACCACTTCGGTTAGTCTTCCGAGTTGCAGAGGTCCAATGCCAGTCGTTCCGTGGAAAACTGACATTTAGGTAGAATCGGTTGAAATAAGTAGCAGACCCCAAATAATCTTGGGATTACAAAAGACTAGGAAGAAGATAAGCGTTTACCATCGATGGACAGATTTTTGAACATTTACTTTAAAAAATACAAACTACTTCTACGTATTTTAAATGACACGTACAAAAAACCATAGTTTGACGTAAATATATAATTAACATAATTAGCACCTTTCAAACCTCAAAATGTACATCATTAATCTCTAATCGTGTAATCCACCTGTCTTATTGACATGCGCGGGAGGACTCACAAGGCCACGGGTTTGACGACCCTACGAGCCCTACCAGGCTAACTGTAAAGGGCTATCCCGGCCCGGGGCGATGACCCCAGCAGCCACATTGAGCTCTTTTTGTGGGAATCACTGGATTATATTCTTATTCATTGTTTTGTATTAATTTATAGCATAATATATTTTCATTTTATTTTTATTTCTAATTATAGAGTTTATAACAAAACTGTTAGATGGTTAGATTTCTGGACATTGAAATTTGATATAAATTGTTCTGAAAATTCGAATATAAAATCCTGTAAGTATATGTAAAATCTACAGTAGTCTAAATTATGAATAAAAAAAGACAGTGACCTCATATGTCATATGTAATATGTCAAATTCATAGAAAACTTAAATATTTAAATACTTGTAAACATAAACTGCACGCGTGTATACAGTATGTGAGGTAGGTTTGACAACTTTATGACAATTACGTCCAGGGCTGCTACTATTTTTTCGGGCTTAACGTATTTAACGGCAAAAAATTAACCAAAGAAAACTGTTTGTTACACCAATATAAAATTGTTTACATTTATTGAACACAGAAAGATATATTACTTCTATTCTTTTGAAACTAAAAAAAGTCTAAAGAGACATCTGCATTTTAGAGTGAGATTCGAAACAACAGCATTTTGAATGCAGTCTACACCATAGCTTTTATGAGCGCTAGGGTTGTATTAAAAGTATAGCAAAGGAAATCAAATTGCACTAGAATTTTAAACTTATTAACTGCATCGTTTCTTAAAGGTTTTGTTTGTTAATTACTTCGTCTCATTATCATAACAAGGCGTACGCCCGAATACAAATAAAGACATATTTCTTAAAAACCAATTGTTATGGTAAACCAGTTAGTTAATGTTCGAGGTGATAGTTTATTCATTGCTCATTTGCATCACACTGACAATACGTAATAAAGCTATTGATTTTAACTGCTTTTTTAAATGTCTTGGGAAAAGACGGCTGCATGTCACGTGGTTTGACAATTATTTAAATAATCTTGTAAGTGCTAGTTACTTTAAGTTAGAATGATATCATTCTGTTCATTTGTGCCAAATAGGCATTTTGAATGAAACAAACGCAAATACTATTTATGATCCGACACTTGCACCTCCTTCCTCAGTCCTGTTCGTTTTTTGTACCAATTCGACCTTCCTTTGTTCAACAGCATCGTCGTCAGGCAAGCGGCCGCTCATAAAAACTTGACAAAACTCTTTGTTTTGTTACATATTTCGCCGACCCCAAATAAAATTCTAATAACATAATTAATGGTTTTTTATGTCATGTTGATGCAAACGAGAATGCGGGTTACCTGATGGGCAGCACCTACCACCTAAACTTACAATACAAGAGTTATAAGCGCCTTTATGCCGTTTGCATACCTTCCCTCTAGAATCTGAGTAAGGAAAGTAACCTCATTCAATTGATGAATTAATAATAAAAGGACGTAGAGGCAAGGTATCATATCCCTCCAACACGAGGGAGCATCCTCCGACCAAGTGAGGTGATCATGCCTGCCGCATCACGGCCCAACGTATGATGTTTGTAGGTTGTATTTATGCTAATCGACGCGAGAATTACGTTCGTAGTTAATCTGTAGTTCGATGTATCTTCGTTAGATGGCGCTACTGTTGCTCTTTATTTGCACTGTATGTTGAAATCGCCACAAAATTATTGCCGTGAAGTCATCAACAGTCGAGCCGGCTTATTTTTTCTGAAGCATGTCTCTCCTATGATAAAATGATAACAATAGAACCCTCACATCGTTAACAATGATTGTTTAATCAATATCTTATTTCGTTTTTTCTCCGTGAATTGATTTGGCACGTTACATGACCAGAGGTGCCATACATACGCCATTAACACTTTCTATCTCATTGTGGCGCGCAACACTTTAGGTAATATTGTGATATTTGTTTACAATATAGGATATTGCAATAACAATTCACTCGCTCGAGCTTTTGAACGTAGTTTTATAACTAAGATAAATGTTTTGCAAGCACTGCACTGTTTCTCAACAATTCGTGGCTGATTGACGAAATGTCAATCGACATTGTCACTTTTAAGTGTTTTTATCGTTTTCGTCAACAGCAATAAGTACAAAGAAATATCTACACAATAAATGAGAATAATAATACTGAAGATATAGTACCTACTTCTATACAGATAAAAACAAAGTCACTTTATGCGTTTTGTTATATCTACCACACCTTCAAAACCTTACAGATTTCGACGCGTTTATCAATATTCACTAGATAATTTTTTAAGGAATGTTTACGTCTTATTTAAATGCAGTTAAAGGTAAAATTGACGTTCTGAAACCTGTGCAGAGCGGGTGGAAATTAAAATCAACAACACTCGATTAAAACAATTCTGTGTAGTTCTGCCTACTTAGGGGCTATAAGCCAAACAAGTAGTTCTATAGGTGGCAATAGAGAGTCGTACAAAAATTAATATTAACATCTTGTTACAGTATATAATAACTAACAAAATGTTATCTTAATTCATTTCAATTTAAGACCGGTAAACTCAGGCATTGACCACCCAAAATCCGATACGGCCGCGTCACTACACGCAGGCATGTCCAAAAAACCAGTTGGATGAACCTGCGCCCTAACGGTATTCTTCGCCTTAACAAACACAACTATTAGGCAATTAGGATCTAGGGATCAAAGGTGCCGACTCTACTTATTTAAAAAAAAAATACAGTTAGGCAAACATTTACGTGAATGTCATTGTTTTGACATTTGCATAGACAAGGTAATTTTTTTTTCTTTATGGGCGATCTCTGTTATTCTATGGAGAAAGGTGACAAAAATAAAGTTAAATTATTACACGCTTTTAATTTTCTAACAAATGTGAATATTTGTATTTTTAAATAGGTACTAGTTATCGAATATTCCATCGTTTATGTTATTTTTTTAAAACATTGTCTGAACCTTTTAAATACATATGGTTTTAACGTTGATTCGATGTATCAAAATACACATGCTTAACGTGCCTCTGTCTGCCCCTTTCGTATATAGATAAGAGGCAATACAATATTTACAATCAAGACAAAACTTACTGCTCCCTGCCAGATGCTCCATATTAAGAGTTAATCCTAATTATTATTTGTGCGATAGGCCTTTGCGTGTTCCTAGAAAAAATGTACTTTCCATTAGCATTTTTAAAAAGAATACAACACTTTATCTATATTGTTAACCGTCAGTGACCGAATTTGTTTTTTTTTAAAAAAGGAAACTTCCTTAAAGTTATCACACGCGTAATTTTAGTACCCATGTACATTCGAGGTGTGAATTTTTATGTAAATAATGTTTTGCATTTCATTCGTGATAAAACTGGAACGTAAATCATGAAAATATAGTTGATACAAAATAAAACACTTGTTTAAAACTACTTTGTCGGCTTCGTAGCCATCTGTCATAGAGATTACGTTATATTTTCAACAAGCTTGCTTTCAATTTGCAACAAGCTTGATTTAAAGGACATGTAGTAGCATTCCTATGTCGCAGGGCACTTTACAAGTGCTGAACAGAAGCGAAAAATCACGTAGACTCAGAACAATAATTTGTGAATCAGGCAAAGTGATGTCCTATGTGGGATTTGAACCTACAACTCTCAGAACAGTAGAAAGCGTCAAGATGACCACTGCGCTATTACTTAACTCGTCTAAATTGCTTGCGAACTACGTCTTTGTGTCAAGTTGTTTTAGTCTATAGTAATAACTTTGCTACAATTGCTGAACTGAAAATTATATATACGCCACGTAACTTCGAACTAAGCAGAGTTTGTACTACAAAAGCTAGATGGACTGATAAATACTTATATACTTTCTTTTGTCAATACATTAATAAATACACTGTTAATTTAAAACTTTAGATCATCTATATATGAATAAAAAAACAAAAAAAAACGGCCTAACTTATTTATGCTGATGTACGAGTATAAGCTAATTGGCCGCTGGTGACAGTGGAATAGAATTTAGTGGCCAGTAGTAAGATGCTATTATTCTCATCACCTTCAGCGCTTGAAGTATCAAAGCTGTGAGCTGTGTAAGTGTGAATATGTCTAGATATAATAATATTTATGATCAAGCATAAAATTTTATTCATTTTCTAAGCTCCTACATGACTATGAAAATTATTTTAACTACTTCTTGGAGAAAGTTAAAATATAGTATATCATCAAAATCGTCACAATTCTCTACTCTAATCTAAGATTTATACGCACTGACAGTATCATTCTTTTAGTTGAAATATTTGGACTAAAAGACTCGAAATCAACTTTCTACGTCAAGACAATACGTCGCCAGCCGATATAGCATCTATAAAGATAAGTCTAGCCTTGAGGTAGGTTCAAAACTGGAGTCTCGCAAGCAATCATCAAACGGACACAGCTCTATTGTCGTGAATCAGCACCGTGAAAATCGAAAACCAGTTTGCCCACCGACAAAATTCCGACTTTATTACCCACGGTCAAGGTTACCTTTTGAATATCCGACCGTTGTAGCATACGACCTGTGTAGAATAAAGAGCTGTTTATGCCACTGACACACTTCCGCGTGTGTACCGTTAGCCGGCCCGGTTTCGCGTGCACCCGTTTCTTTCACTCTCGATGGTATCGTATATTTCGTCTCGCTCGGCGCGCGACAAATTTTCGATGCGGGCGCCGCGTGTAGGTTGGCCTAAAAATTAATTTCGTGATACGATTTTTTTAAGAATGTTTCGTTTGTGGTGGGGACTTTTGTCGGTCAGTGTGTCGTGTGCTTTATGTTAAGTCGCCATGTCTAAACGCTTAAGTCGGGATTATATCTGGATTACGGATATAAAAATTCAGTAGCAACCATTTCTTTTTGAATAGCAATATTTAATTTCTATTAGGTAGTGGCCTCAATCCTCATAGATAAGCTCTATAATTTACTATCGGTACATCATTGAACAAAGTTGGTAGTGATTAAGGTCCCCGTTGTTAAGATTGGTATTGAACACCTCTTCTTTAACATATATTACTTTAAGATTACTTACTACGCCTTGTCTTGAAAGAATTTCTAAGAAAGAAAATTGTTGAATATTTATATTGTCTAATGTTTTTAAATTTATTTGTTCACAAATTGATATTGCAATATTAATATATAATAAGTGGATTTAACACGCCAAGAGTTGCTTTAGCATGCCATTCTTACTACAGACCTTTAAAAATAGTTTAGTCTCTTTGACGAAACCCACGGAGTAACTTTGAACAAGCGATTTTGTATCATCTATATTTTCATTCTTTATATTACAAACATAAAAAATCACACCAGAAATGTACATCGCAAGTTCTAAAATGACACTAGTGACACCTGTCACAAAGATCAAGCTATTAATAAGTTTCGCGTCTAGACATTTCGTACACTATGGATTATATAATTTGGTATACCATAAAGAAAAACAGAACTCTTTACTTTTTAGACAACATGTTTTGTAACTTATAACCTTATGTGACAATAACTACAAAACCTACAATGGCGCACTATACGTTGACCTGTACGGAAAATCAATCCGATAAAAGTTTAAGTTCCACTTGTCTATTATACAAAATACAATAATTTGCTACAACATTGGTGCTTAAAACTGAAAACTTAAGTATGCTAATGATATAAAAATGTCTCACTAAAAAGTTCTACACGCTGTTCTGAGCGAATATTTTAAGTAACTAAAACTCGATCAACGGCTTCTTACTTTCCTATTTTAACTATCTTTTAAACAAATTTCATCCTAAAGAAAACACAATAGTAATTAGTTTCGTTACCAATAATTATATTAATAAGATTTTAATAGACATTGTTTGTTACTCGATCATATTAGAACAGCTTAAAGGATCCGGATAAAATTCACCCTATAGATAGATTACTGCTTAGAATAACACATAGGCTATTTGACTTACATACATAATGAGGCGATGGTTGACTTATTGAAATAAATAAACTACTTTCAAACACACAAACGTACAATTTACCCGCCCAAATATTACACAAACCGTCACTCGGATCTCCTCAGTTGACTTCCAAATCGGATATTTTCAAAGATTATTATGTTTAAGCAACTTTCACTCAAACGGCTCATCGGAGCGTATAATCTATGAAACTGTGACAATTTCTTCAGAATTGGGCCGCGGAGATGACAATCCGTCTGCAAAACGAGTAACGATAATGACGGCCGCCAATCGACTTGTGTGCCGGATTTGGCAACAGATTTAATAGTAAAATGGCCGCCTTTACCGGTAAAAAAATACATGAAAGGTGAATTAGACTGTAGCAAAGACAATACTGTGGAAGTGCCGTATGTATTACATTATATAAGCGAAAAGTTTTTCAGAAAATTAGAAAGTTTGGGCAAAAGAAATGAAAAACTGATGCTTTAGTTGTCAAGCTACTTTTTGATACATTTGTGGTCTTTTTATACTATACGAAGATAAGCGAAATTATAGATAGATATTACTCATGTAAGGACGACGAATGGATACGAATGAGAGTTACCTTAAGCAGAAATAGATTACAGTCTGGAGTATCGCAGATACTTTTTATCTGCAAATTTGAAATTGCACGTTCAAAAGCCATCAAATACACATTACCTGTTAAAATCTAAGTTCATAAAATATAAAAAGAGATTAACAGTAGTCGCATATGACCTGTAAATGGCACTCTCCTTTCATACGGTCAAATTAAATTGCGTGGGCTGCCCCAGCTTCCTGTTACATATTTTCGTCCCTTCCCACCAATTGGTAGAAAAGGAGAGACTAAATGTTACACATTAACTTATGCAGTTCGAATCTAAGTCTAGATACAAGAATCACATATAGGTCTTGTATTTATTTAACACAACAAACCAAAAGAATTCTATTAGCGATTTATTTATTTATTTTTGATTTAAAGTACATCAACAAAATACATTTAGAGAATCGGTTTATATTGGAAGCTGAAAAAATGAACTTATACGAATATTTGAAAAAAGAAAAAATACAAATTGAGCGTAAAACACTTTCAATGCAATTTTTACAAAACATCACTTAAAAAAAAGAATCGTCAATAGAATGCCTTTTCGTTTGTACAACTATTTTTCAAGGACCATTTTTAATCAATCAAATTGGCGAACGTCGTATTGAGCCCGTGCGTGTTAACACTGAAAGTCACGGCGTTCGTTACTCATATGTTAAGATAAGAACACATTCAATTCCGAATGGTGACATTTCTTTAGTTTTACAAATGAATTTGTTATATATTCCCATTTGACTGCTCAGTTGGCCTAGTGGTTTAAGCGGTCGCCACGCTGCTCTCTACTGCGCCGAGTGTTGTGGAATCCTACATGGGACAACACTTTGTGTGATCCAGAAGTTGTTGTTCTAAGTCTGGGTGTTCCTTGTGTCCGTTTCTTGTATGTTTGTAAAGTCTCCCGCGACACAGGATTTATTCCTAGTGCGGGCGTTGTCTTTTTAAGTAAAAAGAAAAAAAAACCTAACGTCACTTATTAGTTCAAGTAGAAAGCATCATGTGGCAACGTTATACTCTATCTATCGGCTTAGTTCTTTTTTAGAAATAGAACGCTATAGTTCTTACTTATAACACGTGTAGAAGAGTCTTAAAAGAAACATATCAATTTTCTTCATATGCAAATCTGAATGAAACGCAAAATTCTATACGTAAATAAACGTACCTCTACATTTGATAATGGCGTACAGTAATTATGTATTGTTTGTAGGTTAATTACCGTTATATTGATAGGCAATAACAGTTTCAGTTCAAACGGAACCCTCGTTTCGATCGACATCCTACTCTAATTTAATTCGTTTCAATGTTTGCTACATTAACACTTTTAATATGATAATCATTCAATATGAATGTTAGGTTTTGTCAAAAGTACTGCCGATTGTAATTAGCCTACTAGGAATTGAAGTTTTCTCACATCGTTACGTTGTGGATGTATTACTAGTTTTCAGTGCGAAATAAACTCTTTAAGAAGGAACACAGCAAATTGTCTTCTCGGTATGAGGTGCCACAAAAGAGTTTTTATTTACAGACACCTTCAGCAGACTATCCTTGTAATACAATACAATCATGTCCGGGCTACCGTATCGCAGTTATTCTCACTAATATTATAATCGGTAATTGAGATGTTTTTTTTTTAAAAAATAGTGCTCTCGACGGATACACAAATGATTTCCAGAGGAGTGAAAGCTAATTTAAACTCTTAGTAAATTAAATCAATAATTACTCTATCTACTTTGGTGATGTTTGATTTGTTACCACTTCGAGTAGCAGGAAAAATTATGAATAAAATTCATTTTCCCATACTTTGTGTATGTCACCCAACACGAATGAAAGCAGAGCTGTGCATCTGCGTTTAGCAGAGCTGTGCATCTGCGTTTAGCAGAGCACTAAAACGTGGATAACAGCGAGGAAATATTAATAAAACTATTAAACTGTTAAAACTAATAGTTATTCACAAAAGTCACGTTCGATATGCAACAGCGTTGGTAATTCATTTTTTTCGTATCGGCAGGTTGCAACAGCGGTCGCTACGGCCGGTCGATCGCAATAACTCCTATTCACTCTGCGATATTTTGCGAAAATGCATACCAAGGCCACGCTCTTGGCAGCCGAGACAAATCTATACTTTAATAGTTTTTTTTACTCCCTATTGCAACTCGTTTGCGTGCGGCCATTGGTCAACTAGGTGCGTGTTGTCATGGGTTCGATTTTTTTCGTTTACGAAAATACTTTTTTAGAAATAGTTAATTTCCAAAGATTGTATGTCAACACACAATATTTGACAGATAATATAGAGTACTTCTAAATCGTGAGAAAACCGTCGCTGAGCAATACTTTGTTGCGTTTCACTGAGAAAGCGAAGTTATCAGAAGCAAAACATGGGTGTTTTCTCTTTCTCAACGTTCTCAAAGGGTGAACCTTAACATCGGGTGAATCGTCTGTTTGTTTGTCCCTGTACATACCAAAACAAACCCTCATAATTTTTTTCTTGCAACGTATTTCTTAAATAAATATAAGTAAAGTCAAGTAAATATAATAAATATCCAAAAAACATTCTCAAATTAAGCGAATAATACTTATGTAAAATTAATTAAACCATTCTTTAACTTTAATCTGCTTGACGATAACCCGCATTAGTGTGGAACGACTTCGGTTGCGCGAGCGCATCAACACGGTCATCGGTGTATCGTGGCTACCTCCAGTAACTGTGGGCCGTGGAAGGCACTACCTTTGACTACATTGCATTTTTTGTATAATCAGAATGTGTTTTTAAAGTTATCAGGACCATTTAACTATATTGGTTTCTTATTTTTATTAATCAACAAACTTGTATAAATCCTAAATTAGATAATTGTGTAAACAAAACTTGTTATTAACAAAGAACATACCGACTGCTATACCTGTATACGTATTTTTTACGTATTGTGAAAAAGTTTTTTTCTTTTGATAATAGCATTTTTAATTCATTAATAACTTTGTTAATTATTTATTTTTAAAAGCACAAATCACAGACACAGAACAATTTGTTGTGCTCATCACACAACTTAGCAGCAGCGAGGATTAATAACCAACAGACCAGTTTACGTTCCAATTGTCCTCTATTGACGAAAAATTTATCAATTTTAACTTTATACGAAACTAACTTAGCTCGACGTATATTGCCCATTACCACAGTCTATTTACTATCACAATAGTTTAACATACCTCAATATTCAAAGGAAATCTCCATCAAAACTAAAGTAAAATAAAAACTCGAGAATGTCGGTGCTCAAACAAGGTGACGCGGCTGTAAGCGCAGCACTGTTAGCTAGTGAAGCGTGGCGCCCATACACCGATTACTTGCCACTGGGTTTGCATCTTACGTCGCGGCAGTCTAAATGTTAAAAACATACATTATATTATCGCCTGTGACAAACAGCGGATCGATACGCACTTAAACCTGTAAGAAAAGAGTGTACTCCCAACTTTTGTAATACTCCCAGCGTTTGTGATACTTGAGTTGCAGGTGTTGACATGTAGCGGTAGTTACTTACCATGAAATTAACCATCTGCTCATTTGTTGTCTATAGCGTAAAAATATATTCGAACATGTATCATAAATTTATAAGATAATAATGACAATAGGTAATATGATTTAGTTAGGTAATACAAAGTTGGAGCTCGTATGACAGGCTGATTCAAACTGTGGTCGTTTCTTCAAAAACCCAATCTAAATTCTACACTAAAACTTGGATAGTATTTATTTAATCAATGTTCATGGACTTAAATAAATGATACCTCTGTGATTTATTTTGGCATTTCTTCCTAGAGTGAGTCTTAGAAAATACCCACGCCTTCCAGCTGTAGAGTCCGACATGTGAAAATATATGTAAAAGAAATAAATATGATTTAGTAATACACGGCTGTCTGATCTCACCAGACTCCAGGAGCTACCGATGCGTATCTGGAGCCTCCCGCGACTGACGACGTAGGCCGACACGGGGTTTAGGAGTCAGGGAGTCCCACACGCGTCCTTCGTCTCCCTACGAAAGAACGACGCGAAAAGTATAACCCACGTTAAAAAAAAGAATAAAATAATAATAGAGAAAATTATTGTACTCATCACAAACATATTTATCTAGCTCTATCGTTAGGATTATAATTATCAGACCAAGAGGTCAGCCGGGGTGAAAGTAACATTCGAATTTCCTATAAGGCTGTGTAAACAACCTATGGCAATGTGACTCGATGATAGATTGCTACTATGCCTATATATGCCTGAGTATATGACATAAATGATCCATCATGTGTTATATTATATACTAGAGAGACTTTTCAAACCCTACACTTACAGTATCATTTCAAAATTGTATCAAATATGGAAGTAAACTGTTTTCCTAAGTTAATATTTTTAGTTAATTTATGAAAATATCTGACCGTTAGACTGTTTACATAAGGAATTCTACTAGATATTTGATGATTTATATTTCCAAAATACACAATTAGATTCAAGAGAATTAACAGTGATAATTTCCGTATCTATGTACAAATTTTATAATATCGTCATAGTACTTTAATTCACGCATATTAATATTTGCAATGAGTAGAAAAAGAACCCTAACTCCAAAGTGCTAAGGAAAAGCGATATTACATTGTTAACTAAACAAAACTGTTTTCATTTTTAATAAGTGCTACAGGCTGTGGTCACAGACTAAATTGTGTTGATTATATTTTTTAAAATGTTCACAACTAAAATAGGCGCTCGTCTTAATTTTCTGCATCACCTGGAACGTTGGAAAATCTAGTGCATAAACTATAAATTAATTTAATTATATTCTAATTAATTAAATTCTGCTTTATAAGCTCCATAAATGCTAGGTTTACTTTATAATTATGAATGTTACTTTCTATAACCTAGTTTTACAGTAATTTATACTTAAAGTGAAATGTATCCTACATTTTATTCATCTCTACCATATTTTATTCATTACATTATTTCTATCTTTTTGTTACAGATTGCCCACCAGGGTGGCGGCATCCAAGTATGGCGGTGGCGGGCTCACCCTGGGCTCCGGAGTCACGGTGAGGCGCGGCATGAAGTGTGCGGGGGTCGCTGGCGGCGCCGCGCCCAGCGACGAGTTGCTGCTCGGCGGCTGCTGGCTCGACCCCAAGCTCGACCACTCATCCCCTCCCCCTACCTGCCACGAGCTCCTCGACTCGCTCCTCGCTCCAACACCTCTCGCTGAACTTAAACCCCTACCTCCCTTCACCGGTTATACTGGACACCTATCTATTAATGGCATCTCCGGCCACCACTACCATGCAATTGCTCAACGTCTTCCTGAGGAGAATAATAATTACCCCACTCAGAGCGGCTATGGGGCCGATCATGACGTCGTGTCATCCTCGACGTGCCCAGCCGATGCTGAACCTCCAGATCTCGAAGATGTCAAACCTTTCTTAGACGCACCTGATACAAAACCCTTCGCAGAAACGTCAGGCCCCGATGCTGCAGACTCCTGTGTGGCATCTTGTTCACCTCCGTCTAAGACGTACGAAGACGGTCATAAACAACATATGTATGACTGTTCAATAGAGGATATAGCAGCAATAATCGGTTCTGCTATGGCTGACACAACTGTGCCGTCGCAACCTGAAGACCCAGAAAGGAATGACTCTAGAGATAGTTGGATGGATATCGACGCATGGATCACTGGCGCTTGTAGTCAACCTGGCGAAAAAATTGTACCTCAAGATCTTGAATTTGATGTACCAAGTTCCCCGCCTTCAGTACCTTCTAATCATACGTCCAGTCTGGATTTTCCTTGTAAAGGACAAGAGTTTACGAAGAGTCAAGAATTTCATTTAAAAAATCTTGGACAAGCGGGGCCTACACTACAGTCGTTGCTGACGCATGGGTATATGCCTCTCTTACAAAATCGACTGCAGAATGGACCTCCCGTGAAACAAGAAGCTCCGAGCTCGACTAGTTACGGGATGGACGTAATATCAACCTCTTCGCCTCCTGGTAACGCTGTGTCCACTACTGATGGCGTTGGTGCATTGCTTAACGGTCGATACGCACCGCATTACACCCTGGGCTTGAAACCTGATGGTTTGTGCAGTCCAGAAAGACTGCTCTACCCCCATGCACACACCACCACTTCCACACCCATAAGTAAGCCAAAACGTAGTAGGGTTAAGGCGAAACAGACAAACAATGGCGGCCACTTGCATGGAAGCTCACTGGCGTTCCCTTCAGCAACAGCAGCAGAGTTGAGTGGATTACTTGGAAAAGAGAAGCCGGTTCACCGGTGTGGGATATGCAATAGAGGGTTTTTGAACAAATCAAATATTAAGGTACATTTGAGGACACATACGGGAGAGAAGCCGTTCAGATGCGACGTGTGCGCGAAAGCGTTTCGTCAGAAGGCGCACCTCATCAAGCATCAACAGATCCACAAGCGGATCGGACGAGACTAGCAGAGGTGTAGGTTCTAGCTCAAAAAGCATTTCTGTAGTTTGTAAATTAGTGTGTTTATGACATGGATCAGTGTCAGTGAGCGTGAGGTGGATACAGTGCGCGCTGAATCTCAATTTTAGGCTATTGTAAATTTATTTCGTTAGGTACGGTCACATCACAGCGTTGTGGTCGACACTTTAGAACATTAGATCAAAATTGCTGTAACAATTCGACACAATGTCTCAGTAAGGCCTTTTTAGTCTTCTAATGTAGTTATGTGCGGTCGAGAGTAAGTAATAGTAATCTAACCCATTAGTATAACATTCCTAAGGACGAGTGCAATGTTAACTAGTTTTAAGCGATATATGTATTCTCTGTATAATATCACTAGATGTAAGTTCTACATGTTCTTCTGTACTGTTCCGTTCTTGTCGCAGTTAACAATGAGCTATCCGTCTCTTTACTTAAGTTTACTTTTTATTATTTTGGTTATATGTACTTATTATCTTACAAACTTGTGACACTTCAGCGTAAGTATCTGAACGGATAAAATATGAACGAAACATTAGATATATTTGTAATGTAGGCACGTGTATTTAATTGTATGTGAATGGTTACTACGATTACCTACTGTTAGTCAGAATGTTTAAGTAGTTTATTTCTATATATGTTTATTATGTATAAATAGGTAGTAATTAGTTTTAGAAATGCGATATGACAAAGCGCACGAGGCTAACGTAGCACTGCCAATTTAAACTTTGTATAAAATACTCTTTTAAATGTAAGCATGAAGAGAGATCATTTTAAATAAGTTGGTCGGTGTAGTTAAGATTATTTTCTATTATTCTCATATATCACAACTATAAGTTTTTCGTTACTTATGACGCTCAGCACACATAACCCTTCGCTTTAAGAAACGAGTGTTAGCAAAAACATACCTCAGTGTCCAGCAAGTCACAAAAGTAAATAAATAAAAATCTTTGCGACTTATGTACGGTCTCTATTCTTATTTTTTTACTTTTTTTCCATGTAACTTGCAAAGGTTTTTACTTTTATTCTTACAAAATCATTGACCGATCGCTCTGATTTATGTCTTACGTGACAACCCTACCACTTACGACTTTCTACTTATATATGTGTCAAATACATGTGATTCTTTGTATCATCATCATTAATTAACATTCCTTGACGAATATAATTCGAAATGCACAATTTATTTCTTCAATCTTGTTTGAATAATGCTATATCATTAACGTGTACCACTAATCATACAATTATTTTTTTGTTCAAGTGGTACTACTCTGGAATACACTTCCGTTCGAAATTAGGATATCCACAAATCTACTTACGTTCATAAAGAAAGTTCATTATTTCGTTCCCAATGAACTGGCAGAACTATCTAATCCATAGCATACCTTATATTCCGGTATTTATAGTGTATACTTATGTTTATATTTATATCTATAAATTCACGGAATATATTTATATATATAACCTTATAAAATTTTTACACCACCCGAAGGTTGACTGGAAAAGAATGCTCTGGGCAGTAAGTCCGCCGATGTACAAATGTAGTGCATAAAGATTATAAATAAATAAATAAATATATTTATCACGATCACAAAACAATTAATAACTGTGTTCATTTATTGTCATTATCTTATCGATTTCCACAATGCTTTATCATGACCTTGATTTCTCTTTTCCCAGTTAATCAAGATAATAAAGTTACTGAATTCACAAAATCTGTAATAGGCACTGAATATTAAAAAATATCGTAGCTACCTATTGAAAATTGTTTTTGTCGACAAGAGAATCTTTTAAAATTAAATAATGTTATTGGTGAAAAATCAGCCAATCAACTCATTGGACGTACAATACGAGGTGCGCAAACGCACACGAACGGAACTCCACACGTCCGGGAAGCGAACGGAAAAAAATTAAATTCATACTAATAATACCGATCCGTTGTTGCGCAAGATTTTATTTATTGCCAGTTTGTAATTAGTGTTACAGCATATTTACACTTCAAGGATCGTAATTCCATCGTGAGCTGTTAGGATCCTAAGCAACATTAAAGGTAGGCTAGACCGGAAAAACTGGTGTTAAGCAACGCAAGAATCGTTGGTATTCATCTATTGAGTGAGATTACGGAGGATTCAACTTCCCTCCCAAACTCTGGAGGGACATTCAAAAAACGCAATTGCACTTGTGATTAACCTTGGGAAAAAACATGAAAGCAAAGTCTATTTTCATTCTCATTGTTTCCTGTCACACATCAATCAATTTATAACATACGACTCATTATTCACTAACTCATTTAACACTTCATTAGTGAGCATCACTACTTCAAGACTGCATGAAATAAAGCTTCGTTTACACTTTACATTCCAGAAACGTTGATGTCTAATACTAAGATTTATTCTTTTCTATGATGTCTGGGATATAAAGATCCCGGACATTCATTAGGTGCCTACTATCGTAGGATAATTGTGACTGTTAAGCGTTAAAACGCTGGTCGTATAGGCTTGGTGAATAAACGCGCAGGCGAAACGCTTCAAATTGTCTAATAGTTTCTGAAAATATGTACACAAATATGAGTATTGTTAAGTATACTCCTAAAGAATTTATAGATTTTCACGTTACTATCGTCATCACCTGGCACCGATGGAGATAGCCTGCTTACAAAATAATCATTTTTTATTTCACACCATAAATCACACCACATAAAATTATAGCCTCCTGTCAAGTCTGAATCAAATAGTACACTCCCAAAACACACATCTTTTAGAAATAGTAATATCACATACAAAAGTGTTTCTTCTCAAATTCTAACATATACTCACTGAAATTGTTGTATTTGACATTTAAGATAAATATTTTGTCGAGTTTCAATTGAATAAAAATATATCTATGTAGCACAATTCACTAGTAATTGATATTTAATGTCAAGAAGACCGAAGCTTTAAAAATAAATGTTTGATATGTATCTCTTCGAATACATTTTAACGCCAAATCATGACACTAAAATATATATTTACTCGAGTCAGTCTAGACCATAGAATTAAATGTTGAATCATTAAGTGAATGGACATTTTAACAAGCGCGTTACAATATGAAAGCAAATAATAAATATTTTATTGTTTAGTTATTTACTTTCACTAATAAAGTACCATTATTTATTAAATGATCTGTTCAAAAGCTTCAAATTAAGATTAATATTGTTTTTTATACTTTCTGAACTTTCAAAATCTAGTTTCCTCATGAAAATGTAATGTAAACGCCTTTGAAAGCGTTTCGCCCGCTGCGTTTCAACACCGCGTGAGCATAGAACTTAAATAAAGTACCTTTTTGTTAGAATATAAAACGATAGCCTTAAGTATTTATTTTTGAATATAATTTTTGTAATTATTAATTAAATGTAAATCATTAATGTTGATGAAAACAGCATTATCCGTAATTATAAGTGGCGAATGTTAATTTTCAAGAGGTTTTTTTTCCACTAGGTTTATAAATAATTGTAAATTAATGTAAAATAAATGAAGATTTTTTGTTAACCTTTTTCTTTTGTTTTTTTCTGAGTATATTATGCCTTGTTAAACGGTAAGTACTGCTGAGACTGGTGTGATGAACATAAGCGACGTTTTCTAAAAATACACGCAGTCCCAAGTGGGTCACATTAGACATCTATAGTTCAAACAAAGGTGTGAACACATGAAGTGAAAGACTCAACCGAAGATCAGTTCACACAACGCACGTAATGTTCGCAGAGTCTCGGAAGAAAGTCGGATGTGAAAATTGTCATAATGCACATACAAACGACAAATTGCCATTTCGCGTCAACAAGTTGTACTCTTGCGCAGGGCACACAAGAGAAATTACACACACATAGAAAAAACCAGTGCGAATAACACAAACTCTATAATGTAATGTCAACGTGTCGTTGAGACTCCTCACTCACACATAAGTAAAATACGGTTAGCAAAAAATTATATTACGAAATTTTATCTAATTAATTTTTCTTTGCAATGTAATGAATTTGTTAGTGCCGGTTGTGTAGCGAATCGATACTTTATATAATGGATTTTGAAATTCTAAATTGCTTGACTGTTGTGTGACAAAACTGTAATGAAAGAGCGTTTAACGTTTTTGAGACACATTAAATACATTTACGCGAAAGCTTTAATGATATTAAACATGCTCTACATGTCATTCAGTTTAAGATTTTTAATTATCTCGAACACATTTCAAGTTAAAATAAATAAAATAATTAAAATTATTCAAACATTTTTTTTCTTTACACACAAACCTTTATTACTCTTATGTCTACTATATTTATTTATCTTTAAGTCTGCTGACTTTTACTGTTATTATTTTGTTGCTACTTTTTTTTCAACAATATTTTAAGTTCATCGGATGGTCACTTGCCGATTCCTTAAAACAAATCATATTTTATTTGTACAAATAACGTAATGAAAACAAATCTAAAATATATAAAAAATAAAAATAATTTCAAGGTCGCGTCTTTGCTGACGCTACAGGTGAGCGCTGGAGAGATTCTTTCACCAACCCACTTACATAGCGAGGCTTGATTTCACCGCCGCCGCCCGCAAGCTAGTACTATTGACACGAACAGTATAGACTTTGGACAATTTTAGGCTTAGTGTCACATCACGTCCACGTCGTGTGTTTAACATTTCTAACATTTCTGTAATCTACACTGCTATTTTAATTAATATAATCCTAGATAACAGTAAGATCGTCATCTATAATAAAAATGCTATGCATATATTGGATTAATTTGTGCGTAGCGCCTAGTGACTCCTTCATTTGAAACTGAGCCAAAAATTGCTGACTTCAATGTCATCTACATTAGATTTGCTCTTAGGATTGAGGGATTGCCTTGGCAACTATATTCTGATGTTGATAAAGAGACATGTGTGTCTATAAAGTATTAATAACTTTTCTACCAAGTTTTCATATTGTCTACGTCAGAATTATCAATTTCTTTGAACACATTTTGATATAATAATTATTAAACAGAGCTCTGATAGAAAGGACACTTTAAAGTGTACCACTGAATGTCTTAAGTTCAAACCCGTAGCGGTCCCTCGTTTACAAATGCGCAGTGTGCATTGTTTACAACACGCGACGTGAATTCTGCAGCACGACTGAACGAGACGATTGACGACCTCACGTAACTACGGGACGGGAGACCTCGTATCAGCTACGTAAACTGTACACAATTTAGCAGCAGATTAAGCTTAAACATTCAGAGCTCAACGTCACAGATTTTTTTTTTTAATTAGAATTGAACGTATCTAACACATTAATCTGAAACAGCCTGTACTATAGTAGCCTGAGTGCTGATAATGATGCTCATTACACATTTAAATGTGTTGGGTGATAATCCATTCCAAGAATTTTACTCTTTACTTTTTTTTATACTACGACGGTGGCAAACAAGCATACGGCCCGCCTGATGGTAAGCGGTTACCGCAGCCTATGCAAACTTTTTACTTTACGTTACTTTACTGTATTGTTACCGTTCTTATGCTTTTATAATGTATATGTACAAACAAACTGTAATAGATTATCAGCTTTTCATTCTGAATTGAGAAATGGTTAGCAAATTCAATTACATGTCGACCGGTAGGTAGCTACTTCATACAAAATTATCAATGTCTAAAGTACACTGATTATGCTGATTTATGTCTTAACTTAAAAATAAATCTGTGAATTTAAGACTTATTTTAACATTAAATTGACATCCATAACACTATACCACAGTAAGGAATGGAAATTTAGTTAAAAAACAAAATACAAAAAAAATACAATGAAGTAATCACACTCGATCTTCGGTGAGGGCCCAGGATCGATGAGCCTACGGATACCTCGATCAGTAAGAACTAACACAAACAAACACTCTTCACACGCAGTCACTCAGGCACGCATTGACGACTATGGCTTAGCGGTCAAGATCGCTACCGACAGAAACAACAAAGTAGTCAAAATATGTTAAAAGTAAGTGAGAAATCACTTATTTAACACATTCATACAAAGACAGAAATATGACCAGCTTAGCAGTAAATATTGCCAGCATACCAACAGAGTCAAGAATAAAACCAAAGAGTTTACATATTTGGAAACCACTAATCAGGATGCCGTTGCCCATGACTGCTGGTGAGCTTTTTCTACAGAATTAATTCTTGTGCTCGTTTTATTAAATTTTTCCTGGTAGCTTCGAGCAGATCGTCACTTTTCCTAACCGAAGGATGTCGATATTCCTTAGATTTGTTCTCTAGTCTAGCAATCCTATGGCTTTATAGACACTCTATGTACTCGTATGGCTTTGGTTAATGGGTCGACTTTAAGGTGGTAACAACAGAAGTTATGTCAGAGTGATAATTAAAGACAGTGATCAACGAGCTACTGTGATTTCAGACAGTTTCTCCATCTCAAAATTAATGTACCCATCACCTACCCTGGTTTACATCTTATATGGTGTCTTTATCCCAATTTACTTGCTTTCTTTGTCTCCTCTGATGACTACATACCCAAAGAAGGTTGGTGTTAGACAGGTGGCCGGCCAAATAACAACACACACAATAATAAAAAGAGTAAACAAGTGATGACTGTGACTATTTTGATTTTTGTTTATATTTGGCATAGACATCAAATAAATGGATAGATGTTAAGGGAATTTAATTACAAATAACCTTCTTTAGGTCAACAGCCCGTTCAAGATAATTCGTTATTACTCCTTCGTTTAAAATGGCTATTCTGCTCCTAAGCATCTTAGTGTAATGTCGTACAATCTTTAGTGCCCTCCTCCAATTCCTCAGTGAATAGGCTATTCCACACTAAAAAATTTTATCGAAACCGACCAGTATTTCTACAAATTAACGCATTTGAACAAACTATCAAATAAAACAATTAAAAGAAAACTTGAACTTTCTAATACTAATATAAATATGTACAAAAATGATAAGTTTTATATGAATTCGTGTCCCAGTATAATTTAGTTATTTTATTATTACATTATAAAATATATAAATATTTACAAAATTTTGTTATTAAAGACACACACAGATGTAAAATATCTCCAAACGCTATCTCCACGTGCATGTACACAATGCAAAACAGTAAAATGTCAGAGTAACCTTTGAAAGATCAAGTGAAATGCGAATATGTGCCTGCGCCGCGCCCTTCATACTTGAACTTGTGTGGCAGTCGGATGCGGCTCAAGTTAAGAGCGAATAGCTCTTCTTAGATCTAAACAAAAACAGTCTATAGATTAGTAAGTCTTTCCCATTTTAACTGTATGGACGGCGGAGTGGTTTAAGCGATCACCTTGCCACTTTCTACCGCGCAATGTGTTATGGGTTCAAATCTCACATGGGTCAACATTTTTGTAAAATTCCTTTCAACAAAGAAATATTCCTAGTGATGGATTTGTCTTTAAAAAGTTATAAAATAATAAATTAAATGAAGAATGGATTTGGTACAAACTTTTAGTCAAGAACGTGTTCGCTCGTTTCGTCAGAATATTCAGAGAGATACAGATCTCTCAGATACACAGGTATCGGAAAGATAACCGCATTGAGGGACATTCTTACCTTGCTGTTAGAAAACTGTTGCCTCCAGACTAACTGCAACTAAAAATGAACGAGGAGGCGGGTCCTTATTTCAACATAGACCACGTAATGTTTCACCAATTCAAGACTATCATGAATTTAAAAAAATGAAAATAAACTGAATTCTTAAATTTAGTATTAAAAAACCGCTTCACTTATGACTTACCCCTCGTGACCTTTACACAAGTATTTTGGGTTGTAATGATTAATTACTGTGATGTGAATGGCCGGAGCATGTCCATATGTAGATAGCTTGTTAATCCATGTTTATAGATACCATAATCGCATAATTAATGAATTTAGCACGAAGTTATGGGCAGTTTTAAAGTTTATGGTGTATAATATTATAGTATTTTTATTACAGTGGATGTTTTTTGACGATGAACTGAACGATGTTTCGATCATTTTACACTGGATGTAGTGACAGGCTGATAATGCTCCTACCCACGTATTCGTAATTGTAGAAGAAGAAATCCAAAAGTCTGATTGACTATTTGACTACTGTCTTCCTCTTAGACATTTTAATCACAATTATATTTATCATAATATTTAAATTTGTGTCTCCCCGGCTTCGCAAGAGTACAATAGGCTAGATGACACCTTAGTCAAATTAGTTACTTTTTATCATCTGTCAAAACGACAATTTTGTATTAAAAATGTACTAAATACAAAATTGTGATGTCACTGTTTTAGACTACTCAATTGAACAAAATATTTCACTGTATATTTGATTGAAATCCGTAATCTATATATTAATACGCGATACAAAAACTTTAATGCTCTTTTTACGAAAATTACGCGGACGCAGGAGCATAAAATTTGGCACACTTATAGTTTATGCGTTGGAGAAGTGCAGAACGCTAATATTTTTCAATGATAATGCTTATAAAGTACATTAAATCAATAAATAAAACATTACACATACTACCATACATTTCACACACACATACATACACAAGTATTTGTACACGTATACTTTCATTTTGTCCATAGACATAGAGTACTGACATAGACATATCAAAAAGAAAAGTTTTATTTGCCTCATTAAATATAAAAAAAGATTTTAATAATAATGCATAATAAGTACAATAAATCAATAAATAAAACATTACACAAACCAGAATACATTTGACACACGCATACACAAGTATTTGTACACGTATACATACTCTGTGGTCAAATTGTTTCTTTTGTTTATTATAGACATAGTAGAATGTCAAACAGAAAAGTTTTATTTGACGAATACTACGTGAAATACTGAGCGCTTATACAAATTTATGTAATATATATAAGTTGTGTAGCAGCAACATACATTTAAATGTACACGGACTATCATTATATGCATAAAGAAAGTTCTGTAGCAGCAATCTGCAATAACAATATTCAGGTACAAAAAAAATATAATTTGCTATTGCTGGTTCTTAATGAAAGAACTTTAATTATGCCTCGACATAGAACATTAACGGCTCAGAGTGAGAGACAAAGAAGGAATATTTCTCTAAGAGAAAGGAATAATTCCCCATCTGTAGTATTCGATAGTAATATGATTTTGAGAGATACATTTAAATGTGCTCTAAATGTCATTTAATCGATTTAGAGTGCAAGTTTTGCAATGCGAAACATTTTGAGTCTGAAGTGACTTTAGGCGACCGAACTGCATTCACTTCATGTTGTCACAAAGGTAAAGCATTATTACCACCCTTAAGTCAAAATGAATATTTTAAATCATTGTATAATGGACTTACTTCAAATGAACCTTCAATAAAAAGTAAATCAAAAAATTATTTTGAAAATATTAGGAAATATAATTCATGTTTAGCTATGGTTCGCTCAGAAGCCAAAGTTGCTGAGACAAGGGGAGTGTATCATTTCAAAATACATGATGTTTTTTATCACAGATCAGGCCCAATGACTGCCGCTTATAATCGCTTACCATGTTATGCACAATTATATTTTTATGATGTTGACAGTTCTGTAGCAGCAATCTGCAATAACAACATTCAAGTACAAAAAAAATATAATTTGCTATTGCTGGTTCTTAATGAAAGAACTTTAATTATGCCTCGACATAGAACATTAACGGCTCGGAGTGAGAGACAAAGAAGGAATATTTCTTTAAGAGGAAGGAATAATTCCCCATCTGTAGTATTCGATAGTAATATGATTTTGAGAGATACATTTAAATGTGCTCTAAATGTCATTTAATCGATTTAGAGTGCAGGTTTTGCAATGCGAAACATTTTGAATCTGAAGTGACTTTAGGCGACCGAACTGCATTCACTTCATGTTGTCACAAAGGTAAAGCATTATTACCACCCTTAAGTCAAAATGAATATTTTAAATCATTGTATAATGGACTTACTTCAAATGCACCTTCAATAAAAAGTAAATCAAAAAATTATTTTGAAAATATTAGGAAATATAATTCATGTTTAGCTATGGTTAGCTCAGAAGCCAAAGTTGCTGAGACAAGGGGAGTGTATTATTTCAAAATACATGATGTTTTTTATCACAGATCAGGCCCAATGACTGCCGCCTATAATCGCTCACCATGTTATGCACAATTATATTTTTATAATGTTGACAGTTCTGTAGCAGCAATCTGCAATAACAACATTCAGGTACAAAAAAAATATAATTTGCTATTGCTGGTTCTTAATGAAAGAACTTTAATTATGCCTCGACATAGAACATTAACGGCTCGGAGTGAGAGACAAAGAAGGAATATTTCTCTAAGAGGAAGGAATAATTCCCCATCTGTAGTATTCGATAGTAATATAATTTTGAGAGATACATTTAAATGTGCTCTAAATGTCATTTAATCGATTTAGAGTGCAGGTTTTGCAATGCGAAACATTTTGAATCTAAAGTGACTTTAGGCGACCGAACTGCATTCACTTCATGTTGTCACAAAGGTAAAGCATTATTATCACCCTTAAGTCAAAATGAATATTTTAAATCATTGTATAATGGACTTACTTCAAATGAACCTTCAATAAAAAGTAAATCAAAAAATTATTTTGAAAATATTAGGAAATATAATTCATGTTTAGCTATGGTTAGCTCAGAAGCCAAAGTTGCTGAGACAAGGGGAGTGTATCATTTCAAAATACATGATGTTTTTTATCACAGACCAGGCCCAATGACTGCCGCTTATAATCGCTTACCATGTTATGCACAATTATATTTTTATGATGTTGACAGTTCTGTAGCAGCAATCTGCAATAACAACATTCAGGTACAAAAAAAATATAATTTGCTATTGCTGGTTCTTAATGAAAGAACTTTAATTATGCCTCGACATAGAACATTAACGGCTCGGAGTGAGAGACAAAGAAGGAATATTTCTCTAAGAGGAAGGAATAATTCCCCATCTGTAGTATTCGATAGTAATATGATTTTGAGAGATACATTTAAATGTGCTCTAAATATCATTTATTCGATTTAGAGTGCAGGTTTTGCAATGCGAAACATTTTGAATCTGAAGTGACTTTAGGCGACCGAACTGCATTCACTTCATGTTGTCACAAAGGTAAAGCATTATTACCACCCTTAAGTCAAAATGAATATTTTAAATCATTGTATAATGGACTTACTTCAAAGGAACCTTCAATAAAAAGTAAATCTAAAAATTATTTTGAAAATATTAGGAAATATAATTCATGTTTAGCTATGGTTAGCTCAGAAGCCAAAGTTGCTGAGACAAGGGGAGTGTATCATTTCAAAATACATGATGTTTTTTATCACAGATCAGGCCCAATGACTGCTGCTTATAATCGCTCACCATGTTATGCACAATTATATTTTTATGATGTTGACACTGCTATTAATTATAGGTTACAAGAACGTATTAATCAAACATGTAACAACAACATAATGCGTAAAATTTCACTGGAATTGGACAAAACATTCCAAATAATTGGAGTTTTATTAAATTGGCCAGTTTTTACACATGGGCAATTGTATGTCGCAGTAAGTAGAGTTCGTTCATTCGATGGTTTAAGGTTTTATATATCCAAATATAGCGGCCCAAGACATTTAGCAAACGATGAAAGAGTTTTTACAAAAAACATTGTTTTCAGAGAAGTTTTAAATCATTAATTAAATTATTGTAATATGCGATAAAAAATGCTCTAAATGGATTTTGCTCTAAATGAATTTTACGCATAGGCAGATTCCCAACGCTAATTAGGTAGATGACTGTATCGAAAATACATACCAATGTCCACTTCATTAAAACTAATATCGCGAAACATCTCGAAAAATACAATTAACATAGCTTTTTATTATTACTAGTGGTCGCCCAGTGGTCGAAATTCGACCATAATAAATTTAAATTGTAAGTGACTGACATTTAAAATTGACAGAAAGAAATGATTGACTAAATGACTTGGGCCGTTATATTTGGATATATAAAACCTTAAACCATCGAATGAACGAACTCTACTTACTGCGACATACAATTGCCCATGTGTAAAAACTGGCCAATTTAATAAAATTCCAATTATTTGGAATGTTTTGTCCAATTCCAGTGAAATTTTACGCATTATGTTGTTGTTACATGTTTGATTAATACGTTCTTGTAACCTATAATCATTAATTAAATTGACATTGACATTTACATTGACATTTTTCATATTTAAATGTATCTCTCAAAATCATATTACTATCGAATACTACAGATGGAAAATTATTCCTTCTTCTTAGAGAAATATTCCTTCTTTGTCTCTCACTCCGAGCCGTTAATGTTCTATGTCGAGGCATAATTAAAGTTCTTTCATTAAGAACCAGCAATAGCAAATTATATTTTTTTATTATTAAAATATAATATTCAAACATTATTAAGGTTCTACTGTCGAAAACTAAACTACTATAACCACAGATTTGACCAAGACTGTTATTTGCCAATCTCTTTTTTGAACAAATTATATGAAATTAAAAAGAAGTAAAATAAAGAATACCTATTTAAAAAAATGTTTATTAAAACAAAACATGCTATAAGAAGATGCAAAACAAAAAAATCATACATTAAAAATACTATCCATTTAGAGCATTTTTTATCGCATATTGCAATAATTTAATTACCCGTCCCGTCCACCCGCGGCCACATTCAAGGCGGCATGAGGCGCTGGTACGCGCGCCTCCACCGCTCGGTTCATCGGCGGCGAATTGGGTCCGAGTGGAGATCGTCCTCCCGGGCCTTCTCCGCCACCTCCTTCCGCGAAATTACGTCTTCGCAGAAGGTTGCAACCGCGGTGAAATAGCTGTCGCTACCGACCATGGAGCGTATAACGGCCAGTAGCGAGAGATCTTCTCCAATAACTGCAGTGAGGAGTCTCCCCACGCTGCGCCGCCCAGGCGGCACAAACCGCTAGCGTGTGTTAAGCCGAGTCCTCACTGCAGCCGCAGTGGTGACAGGCAGGACTTAATTCCCTCCTGGCGACCGAGTGCCGATACTTCCTGAAGCTACCGTGCCCGGCTCGACGAGCGGCCTCTCGCCACTCACGTATCTCTTATGTATGGCGCTACCAGCCCGGAAGTCAGGCGTTCGTCGATAAACTTCGGCGAGCACTTCCGCCACCAAATCCCACGGGGGAGTTTCAGCCAAGGCACACGATGCCTCCGTCGATACGGTGCGGTAACCACGTATGGCTGTAACCGCCAATATCCTCTGAGGGCGCCATATTTGAGTCCTATTCTGGGCGGTCAGAGCCGCCGCCCACACTGGTGCACCATACAGCGCCATTGACCGGACAACCCTCGTGTATAGCCGTCTCGTCATAACACTGGCTCCACCCAAATTGAGCAATAGTCGCCTAAGGGCAGAAGAATTTAACCACTAACCTGTGGAGTCCCAACTAACGTTGAAAATTACGAAAGATACATTTTGTTTTGAACGGCCGTGGGGTTTTCCACACGTTAAAAAAAAGGAGCCCTAAATTCTTGATGGGAATCTTATACATTTGGTTGTTTTATACTGTGTATTTTTCATATTTAAAAATCAAAACGCAAAAAATTTTTGGTAATTTCAATTAATTTTAATTAAATATTAATTAAACAGTAATGTAGTAGTAGTGTGTTTAGCGTGTTTTGTTTCCATATCAAAGTATTAAGTGTCAGATTGTGCTCATTTTTTATTCATCATTTTTCTTTGTGCTGAGTATTTTTCAATAATTTTTTGAATCAGGTAGTGGACTAAACCTCCAGACATAATTATAATGTCTACGTTTCTATGAAGTTTTGTGTAACAAAAATACTCTACTTCAAGACTAAAAGATGAAAAAATGAGTAAAATATTACTATTAGTATTTACTAACGCGGCTTGCTCTACTTTATTTATAAGACTAATATTTCGTATATGCTATGCTATGCCATAATAAAAAACATACCCTCCACTCTAAAACTGCATAAGAATTTGAAAACCACATCAAAGATTTTTTTATTCATTGTCTACCAAAATCATTCTGTTCGTCCGGATTAATAATATGTAGTGTCGCCACCCCTGTTCATCATGTATCGTAAGAAGTGAATAAGGGAACAAACTATTCAGGAAAATGTCACTACAAAGAGAAAGAAAACTTGAAGCAAACGCTATTCCAACCCGTCTGGCCAATGTGGTATAGTAAGCCAAAACCTCCTTGCTAATGAAAGGCTTATGTTGAGCAGTGGACGATAGAAACCACGTATAAAATCCAAGAGTAGTGATGGTCACCATACTCATTATAAAAACAGTATGGTGACTCACATTTTCTATGACGGCTTAGTGAGATGCTTTTTTCACGCCCTTCTTAAAGGACCCGGGATTATAGTGGGAGGGAAACACGTGCGCTAACAGTAAATTCTAGGTTTAGACTGATATGCACAGGAAGGAGTAGCCGAACCATGAAATACGCTCTATTACTAAAACCAGGGCGTATTTCTACCATTCAAAAACGGTTACTTCCAAGGCTAGTATGTAGTGCCCTGTAGAGGAAGGAAGAAGGTGAGACCACTCTCATAGAACACTTTCCATGATAAAGACAATAGAAGACTGCCATAGAGGAGATATCTCTTCGCAATTGCAGATGTTCAAGGAATGGCAAATACTGCGCGAATCTATCATAAAGACGAGTACAGCACTCCAAAATTCGCTATTAGAACATATATATCTAGCCAGTTAAATCTTAGTCCAAACTTACTTACTTAACTTAGTTTTATGTACTAAACTCATAAATATACTTTCAAAATACTATCTATTCAACCCATCGCCGTCCACTGCTGAACGAAGGTCTCCCCTAAGGAGCGCCAACCGTCCCAATTCGCATCCATCTGCTACGAGCCACTTTCTTTAAGTCATCGGTCCATCGCGGCACAGGGCGTCCTACACTACGTTTGCCCAATCGTGGTATCCACTTTAGTACACTTCGGCTCCAGCGACCATCGGTTCGTATGGAGAAAATATTATCTTATTATATTTTTTTACTTTAAGACAACTCTCACACTGGGAATATTCTTGTAATTCGGGAGTGTGTAATTACCCTTTTAATTTATAATAGTTCTAGCTTTTGCCCGCGGTTTCGTTCGCGAGGAATTTGGTCTTCCACATGAAGTTTCGTAACAGATCATTTTAAATTACTACATATATATTTTGTAATAAAAATCTTTTTTTTTAATATCCATGTTACTTCTAATATCTCCAAGAACATGCGTACAAAATTTCATGACGATCGGTTGAATAGTTTTCGCATGAAACTGTAACAAATAAACCCACATTCACATTTATAATAGTCGTAGGATAGTAGTGATAGTAAGTATCTTTAATCAACCTATCGCTGTCCACTGTTGAACGAAGGTCTCCCCCAAGGAACGCAAACCATCCCGGTCTTGGGCAATCCGCATCCATCCGCTGCCAGCCACCTTCTTCAAGTCGTCGGGCCATCGTGCCGCAGGGCGCCCCACATAAATAAGTAAGTATCTTATTTATGATGAATTAAAATTTGGTTATCAGCAGCTGGTTAGTCCGAGCTTTTTTTATTTGAGACCCGATTACTATCTCAGATGTGTAAAACTATTATTTCTATTATAATATTTTTTAATGTTATTAAGTACATGTACCAAAATATTAAACACTATTTGTACCGAAATTTGAAACCACGTACTAAATGGTCGAGTGATTACATCTACGTAAGTAAAAATATTCAAATCGTGACTAAATTAGGTTTATGACTTCTTAACACAGCTATAAACTCAAGATCATAGCGAGTTAGTAGAATTTCTACATTAACAAAGCTGTACTAAATGTCTATTATGAAAACATATTTTTACTTACACTACTTAAATAATTAATTTAACTTAAATAAGAAGTATTTAACCAACTTTAATGTATCGTGATAAGCTTTAAAAGATTGTCCTTCGTTCTTTAAATTACCACCCTTGGCATTTTGTTTCAAATACAAACGGGGATTAAACGTAAATAAGACAATACGTAGATGATACTTAAGACTATTCACAAACAACGGAGTCCTGAAGTAACAAATCTAAAAAGTAAAAAATATGTTTGACACAATCCAATGTCTTTCAAAAATCCTAGAATTATTGATTTGATAGATATTGTTACAACTACACGATTATATTAGCCCAAGTCTACTGGAGAGGTCCCGAAAGAAATGAATTATAAGAAAATATAAATATAATAGGAACAGCGGTCACGGGCTTAATATAATTAGTGGAAACATTTATATTTATGGATAATTCTATTCAGATGTATCAGATTATAGACCTTAGTTGTGACCTAGATAAATTGCCGTGTAGGTACGTCAAGTGTACAAATAAAAAGTTTTTCTGCCATTAATAAATTACACTTACTTAACGTACACTAGCACAGAAGTTAAAAAATACCGAAGGAATGAAAGAGAGAAGTATTGCAAAAGATCTTTAGATACGTAATACGGAGAGCTAAGCGTATCAGGAGCGCAATAACGTCATTAGCGTCGTGAGGTTACGGACGGAATGTCTCATACTGCGCCTTGCAGTGACGTGGCATCTGTGCGGCCTTGCACGATTCTGCGCTGCCACACACTGCGTTCAGTTTCTCTCACACGCTACTTAAAACAATAATGTGTTCGTCTATCTGTAACACAAAAGATACCAAACAAATTAAAGGTATATGGTATGTAACTACACTACAGTCCGCTCCTCGCATCTAATTAATTGAAATTGGCATTTTAAAAGTAGTTCTACACTATGTAACGGCTTAAGAGTAACATTCAGAAGGATAAATCAAAAGCTGACACAAGTCTATATATACATACATCATCAATCATCCTTTTACAATCCACTGCTGGACATAGGTATCTCCTTAGCAAGGAGGTTTTGGCCTACTATACCACGCTAGCCAGACTGGTTGGAATAGGATTTGTTCCAAGTTTTCCTTCTCTTTGTAATTATGTCCGTGTGGTGACGGATTAAGAATACATAGTGTTACCACCCCTATTCATCCCATGGGTGTCGTAAAAGGCAACTAAGGGAACAAAGTATACAAGACAATATACATACATACATGTAGTATATACCAGGATGTCTTTCAAGACAATACTATTCTTCTCCAGTCATTTTATTGATATTTTGCAAAGAGCGTAAAGTTTTGAGAATTCTGTAGGT
The DNA here is from genome assembly GCA_949316085.1 of Hypercompe scribonia. Lineage (NCBI taxonomy): Eukaryota > Metazoa > Arthropoda > Insecta > Lepidoptera > Erebidae > Hypercompe > Hypercompe scribonia. The sequence goes on along the minus strand of OX438969.1, from coordinate 8,708,187 downwards.
TTTGGTTAGTTTATACGCATAACAATTACCACATTTATTAAAATTGATGTTAACTGCTTTTGCTTACCTCTCCAGGAGATATTTTCATTAAATCGTCAAAAGAATTGTATAAAATCGATTTTTTATTAAGCCTTGCTATCACTTCGGTCGAGATATATTCTTTTTCTCTTTAAAAAGACAACGTCCGCATTAGAAATATGTCCTGTATACAAGAAACGGACATGAAGAACACCCAGACTATACAGACGTTGAGTGTTTGTAAGGTTTGAACCCACAACACTCAAAGTAGTACAGAGAGGCGTAGAGACCGCTTAAACCACTACGACATTTCTTGCAGTTACAGGTATCTAGTACAAGAATCTTTATTATAATGTATTAGCATAACATGAATTAAAAGTGGAAAGTCAAACATATTTTAAGCAAGATTATCATCTTGTGATATACTTGAACTCAGGAGACTCGACTTGACTCTAAGGACCCAAGATACAAGTTAAATTATCACTTTAACATCTCCCGTACACGATCGAAGCGGATAGATGTTCTTTGGTCTAGTCAGTATCTAGATGTTTCTAAAAAGAAATAAAAATACTACGTCAATCAGTTATTGGTTTAAAATAATGTCTATAAAATAATCTTTTAACGTAAAAGAGGTATGTTTATCTATCTGTCTTTGCTAAATTTTTACCTTTTTTATAGACAAAGTAAAAAAATTCTACACGTGAACAGCACTAATCTCTGAAAGAGTTTTTTATTGTGATATAGCAGATATTTATATTCGTTGAATGATGCTATACACTTTGTAATATCACGATATGACCCTTAGGAGAACTGCTACAACTTTAAACGCAGGTGAAACTACGGAAAAGACTAGTTAAAATAAATATATGAGTACCTAATCAAAAATGCGGATACTAAACAAACCACACCCTAGGTAGTTATAAAAAAAAAATATCTTTAATGTAGTTCGAATAAATAAAAACGAACTTATCAGTGTATTGATTCTACCAATAACTTAACAACGAATGTGTTAAAATATGGAACAAATACATTTTGGCAAATAACAAATAGATAACGACATGTCTATACATCTAACTACGGTGTCTTACAACTTGTTGCATTTTGTACTTCGACGGATACATTTCCACGGATCTAATAAATCGCCAAAACAAAATCCCCTGTCGGCATGCACTCTAACCTTGACCATGCGACCTTAAACGCTTCCGCTTGGAAGCTGCGCGTGCGCAAAGGGGAAAGGGGAGGTGGGGCGGGTGACGTGCCGCGATGTGAAAGTGTGCCGCTGACACGGTTACCGGCGCGCCGCATCCGCAACACGCTGAACTATGACGGGACCTTTTACGTACATAGGGGTTCAATTGATGATGCAGCAGTTTTTAAGGTAAAAACCAGTTTTCAGGTAGTTATAATCGAGAAGTGTCCAGAAACTGAAGTTGTAAATACAAATATATCTAAATAGCGAATCTTTTAAAAGTCAGTACCGCAGATAATCTCTAGTGGAGACGTCGACACAGAATGCAGAGTATATTGAGGGCATTTTTAGTCTTTATAGTTATTTTAAATATGTTATAATTGGAATTTAAAATTTCAAGTTTGATATTGCCAAAATTTGCATCAATTCTCGAATAGAACAGAGAATTTTCCTTTTATTAGAGAGAAAAAAACCACATGAAATTTTTACTAGAACCATGTATCATTTTATCATTTTAATATTTGTAAACATTATGTTGAACAGATTAGATTCAGTAGCATAAATATTTAAGTTATAAAAGATGACCCGAGCTTACTTAACGAGTACAAGTTTAGCCGCCATGAATTCACACGATAGTTGCATCCGACCAAAAACCACGCGCCATTTATTTACACCGCCAATACATTTTCCTCTATCGGTCCCCCCTCCAGAGTGGCGGTGTGCGGGAGGGGCAGAAGTAAAAGTCAGGCCGTAGAATAACTGTATCGACGTTCACTCTCTGCGACACACTTACTCACAAATGTTAGCGTTCCAACGGCAAATCACAACTGAGTTATAAACAACAGGTTGCACAGAAAAAATATGGTCGTATCATACTGGATAATTTGTGGGTGGTCGGTTTACTTGGAATGAAAAGGCATAAGGGCAGTCAAGTTAGTGACGGAATGTAGGTCAGCACGTTCTCTGAATTTATTAATTGGCACACGAAGTGTCATAAAAATGCTAGATGAAGAAGTGGCATAAACACCAGATGCGACTGGAGTCTATAAGTAGTCTTCCACCTTGAAACAAAATTAGTTCTAATATGTCAAGGACATGTTATACTCTACTACTTTATTGAGTGTAGCTATTAATAGCATTCTTTATCCTCATAAACAACATTGTTGACAAGTACCAAATGTTTTGACAGGTTTCTTTTACGACCTGTTGCCTGCCTGACACAAAAAGTCTTTAGAAATGTAATAGCTAAATTATAGATGGAAAAAAGGAAAATTGAGATGTGAAATGCGGGTAAAGGAGGTAGGAAAAGGAACCCCGCAGTATTCTGTTTGTAGTGAAGCATAACAGAAAATACAATATCTTAAAGAGATCATGTTGATCACTATACTTATACATCTAAATATTTGTTAAAGAAATTATAAATGGTTATCATGTTATTATATAGTAAGGCCAGTATTTACATAAGTACTTAGGTGTAGCTAAAATTTCGCTAAAAAGTAGTTATACGAGTAGAAGGCAGAAGGACAGAAGTAATCGTTTACATTTTTACGATTATAATTTTGGCCCCATTTGTGTAGTTGAGGATATCTTATAGGAGGACATCTTATACTTATTATATTTATTTGTGTATGTATGTATATAGACTCACATCAACTTAAGTATGTATATGTATGTATTTATGTATTTGTATTAATTTTAGTATATGAAAGTTTGTATATGTCTACTTCTACTTTTCAACACCTGAAACGCACCTACTTCCTATTTTCTCTGCATCACCCAAAGGTTGACTGGTAGAGAATGCCTTAGGCATTAGGTCCGCCTATGTACATAAAGTGCATGATGTATAAATAAATAAATTCCATTGGAGTTGCCGTCATCTAGATAAATATGTTACTAAATTTGTATTAGTAATATTCATTAAGGGTTTGTTGTACAAAAACTCAGTTTTGGTTTAAGCTCTCATTTGTACATGACGTTGCCTTGTACGTTATCAATACATACAACGTGGCACCTAAGTTATAGCAAAGCAGTAACTAGCAAGTAACACGATCCAATATACTTCCGTTAAAATTAGTATAAAAAAGTTTTTCATAAAAATACAAAAATTATAATTTACAACGAAATAAATACATATAATTATTTCAATTTCAAATTAGAGCACCATTGATTATACGGGTCATTCATTTGTAGACAGCAAAAATGGCAGTAAATTAAGCGCGAGCCAGGCGTTGTGTCGTGTCGTAAACTATTCTAAACATTCTTATCACTAATCAGTTTTCCCTCGGTTCACTTTTTTTTTAAATTAGATCAATATTTTCTTAAAATTTTATTCAATTATTTAATTCGTTTCATTTAAAATTTAAATTTTCAAAGTGTAAACCGCTCACTTCAATACATCGAAGACATTTTTGCAACATGTTATCGCGTATTTTAGCACATAAATTTTCATTCGTAGCTTAATTTTCGTTATTTTTATTTTATCGAATGCACTAACGATACTCGATCTCAGTTCTTCTACTGAATTAACATCTATTCACTAGTCTTAATTTTTCGCACATCTAAAAAAAAAAGTCTATAGGCGTCAAATCTGGTGATCTAGATGGCCATCGTGTAGGCCCATATCACATATACACTGTTCATCAAACATGTAGTTAAGACGCTCCCTGGCAGCCACCACTGAATGTGAAGGCGCTCCGTTTAACTGATACCATAAACACCTGCTTTGAGCAACAGAAAGTTGATCTGTGTAGTCAGACACTGGGTCATCAAGATTCTAAAAACTTAACAGTAGTCAAATTTCCATCAATGAAAATGGGACCAGTTATTTGGTTGCCGTGAATTGCTGCCCACACATTTAACTAGAAATGGTATTGGAGTGATGATTCGGGCACAGCACGAGGATTTTCCGTAGCCCTATATCGCAAGTTATGGTGATTCCATATGCCGTTACGAGTAAAGGTACTCTCATCAGCTCACATGATGTCAGATAGGAATTCAGGATCATTTGTTACTTTGGTACGTAACAACTTACAGTATGCTACTCTTACGAATTCGTCCCTGTTCAATAAGGCCTGTACTCTTCGAAAACGGTAGTAATGTAATCGTTATGTATGTGCTGTAAAAAATATTTAAACAAACAATATAATTTACGAAGCCTAATAATATCACAATTTATTTATTAAAATATTTTGATTGCAATCAATAGATAAGAAGGGGTGCAATTACGATGCACAAAGCGATTAGTAGTAGGTTGGCAGCAATGATGCCTGTATCGTATTAGCTAACTATATGGTGCTATTTTATATTCACCGACACAGTGACCAACAAAGCAAATAAAGTTTATGAACCTCTTTGTTAGACACAGTATTATCCTGTGGTTAAATTACTGAATATATTTCGTTGAAATTTTGCAAATCATCTCAAAATAGCTAAAGGAATGTCTGGTATAAATACTCGTAAAAGTGATTCCGATATATTTACCCTATATATTTATACACAGTATAAAATTGTAAGTGGTTAATATCTGTACACTGAAGATATTTAAGAACAACTAATGAAGGTTTTTTTTAAAAAAATGACACAACTCATATCGAATTTTTATCTGTTTACGTATTTGTGCACGCTAATCTCAGAAGTGGCTTAATGGATTTGAATATGAGTTTGTCTTATGTATTGTAATAAACTTCACTTAACTTTTAGTACTTGTTTTATATTAATCGGTTGACAAATAAAAAAGTTATATCAGTTCTAAGAATGGCGGGCCACGAATTTGTTAACATTTTCAAAATCATATAAAAAACCATTTGATATAATATAAATATTGTTTATATAGAAGAAAGCTAATTAGTTGAAATTTATTTTCTAAAATTACATCTTCTAGTTGACTATTGTTTCGACGTTTGCACTCTTCTAAGTGAGCACCGAAATTTTCGAATACTCACTCATCGGCAAAGAGACCGCGAGATCGCCAACATCTCTGCGCTAATTTTTCTTTTAGTTGACGTAGTCTATTTGTTTTATTATTGTAGACACGATTCTTCAAATAACCCCCTAAAAAGAAGTCTGCTGGGGATAGATGTGGACTTCTGGGTGGCCATGGAATGTCGCCTTGTCTGGAAATCAGTTTTGCCGGAAATATGTCTTTGAGCACCGGCAGGGACTCATTGGACGCTTGTCAAGTGGCATCTTGTTGAAACCATGTGTTACGATTGTAGCTAGCAAATTCCAGTAGCATCAGTCTCAAGAACTTGCTTTACATGTTTGCGCGGTATGTTAGATTTAAATGTTAACGAATTCTTGGAACACCCTATACAACGTAGTATGGGTAAATACCACCACCCACCCTAAATATACGTGTTAGTATATGGTGTATATGCTAAAAAATATCCCTTTTCCACCATGGTCTTCCTATTTTACGTGCAATGTGTTTCTAAATTACCCTGATTGATGGTAATAGGTCACGTACATTCATAAGTGGAACTTTTTTGAATGTGGGCGTCTATATACCTATACTTTATTGAATGAGTATAGGTGTGAGAGCATATTTGTATTAATTTATTTGATTTATTGCATACCAAACGTTCACAATTAAAATAAAATTGATTTCACACTTCTTGCAGACGTTTTTGTGTAAAATTCTTGATATATTATCCAATTAATTAAAAAACATGTATCACAACCCACTTGATGATAAATTCATGCTATATAGATTCAGAATAAAAATTATCAAGATATTTTAAGATAACTGCAGCTTCACAGCAGATTATTGTTAAGCAATTCAGGTTACCTCCCAATCCTGTGGGAGGGGCGAAACTTAACATTCAACACACGATTGCAGTGCACACGAGTGCATTCTGCACGATTGGCCTAGTGGTTTAAGCGGTCGCCATGCCGCTCTCCAATTCGCTGAGTGTTGTGGGTTCAAATCCTACATGGGACAACACTTTGTGTGATCCATAAATTGTTGTTCTGAGTCTGGATGTTCTTTGTGTCCGTTCCTTGTATGTTTGTAAAGTCCCCGCGACACAGGATTTATTCCTAATGCGGGCGTTGTCTTTTTAAAAATAAGACATTAGACAATAAGACAAAACACTGCACTTTATAAAAGTCTACATTAGTGTAGTTTGTGGTTGTCGAATTGAGGTCTCGTACCTCAGTAAACATTGTCCATTGTAGCCGTAGGACAACACACATGCCCAGAATTTTTATCAGACAACAGGCCTACAACCGTTTACGATGACAAAAATGCGGCTACACTTTTCTAACGTTGGCATAAAGCTTGACATTTTTTCGTTTTTAAATTATGTTAATAATAAAAATTATTCACCGTGTTGTGACGAATTAAGGATATTGATGGTCACCATCTCTATTCATACCGTGGGTGTCGTAAGAGAATACTGCTCAGGACAGCAGCATGGAAATGAGAAGGAACAGCGTGGCATTGTAAGCTAAAATCTCCTTTCTAAGATGCTATATCAAGCAGTTGGACTTTTAAGAAAACTTACCGTGTAGTTTAACAATGATTTTCTGTTAATAAAAAGATTATAATAACTTTAAAGCTATCGTGTGCCATAATTGGAAATTAGAATTTTAGAACTAGTACACTCACGAAAGGCATTATGTATTTTCATGCCTTTGAAATATTTGGATCAGGTCGAACTGACCGTTGTCACAGACTGAATTTATGATACCAATATGTAAGTATAGAATCATAACTTTCATTTACAACTTTCATTCAAAATAAAATGTTGTTCATGCCAACACAAAACAAACAATGGCTACATTCTTATCAAAATAATAAATACGCAAAAGAACCGTTATATTTTACATCACCGTCGTTTTCGTCAACTGATCACCAGTCCAAAATGATCACCTACGTAACGCGAAGTTTTGTACACAACGGGATCGACAACGGTGACCTACCCTCGCAACTCTGTTTATAGAAATTTGGTGATGCAATTACCTCTTCTGAAAAAATAAATGTGTTCATTTTCATTTTTTCTATAATGCTGTAACTTGAAAAAAAATTCCTACGTTAAATGCAAACATTTTTTTTTCAGAGAGCCTGCCAAAGTGACTCTACTCTGCCTGATGGAAAGCATGAATAGAATTCAAAAGTTGTAGTCACCATAGTCATTGCGAATGCTGACAATGTGGTATGGTGACCCACACTATGGCGGCCTATTAAGATTGTACACACTTACTACGACAACTGTCACCCCTACATCACTGTCATGAAGACTAAAGGTAAACTTCCTAAAGCACAGAAATAATTTCATTATCCCACCTGGAAATCGGCCGGATATAAGCATATAATAATGAATAACAACATATAATGAAACCGGAACAAATATAAACTACATTGTATGATATTGCAAACATAATAACAGATTAGCACCAAGACCAAGTAACGTTTTGAACCTCTGACTGTAAATTTAAGGGTTATAAGTTTACCACTTCTGTTTACTTGACTTTGTCGCGAATGATCTGTGCTATAATTCAGGATGTTCTCCCTTCGAGATTGCCGAAGAACAAAAATAACACAAAATTGACCCACCTGGTTAAGCGTTAACATGTCCACGACGTATAGACGATAAACATAAAATATAAGAGATCCTTTTCGAGATCAATATTTTACAGTCTCACACATGTATTCATATAAATTTCCTTCAATACTCATATAAACATCATTCAATCGATGTAACACATATAAAAGTCAATAATACACACACTTGCGCGGTTTTTCTGCATTCAATTTACAACCATACATATGTCGAGTGAAATGTCTACGCACACATAGACTAGGCCACGTGCGCAGGAGTCTAGATTTTATTCGTGATAGCAACTGGTTAAGAATTGTAATGTGCCTAGGTCTTAATAAACATTGAACAGCTGTGTCATTTGTATGGATATATAGTACTGAGTTCCTTTGTCGGAAAAGGATGTGACTAGATGTCACCAATTTCACTATTTCTACCGGTTTAATGACAAACTTTTGAACTAATGTTCTAATGTCTGTTCTTCCTTAAGTGGTACTCATAATTCTTAAAGATATATACTTTCACTCACAAGTCGGAAATAGTTAGGGAGGCATTTGACAACATTGCGACAGGTCACTCCACACCTTGACAAGGGGTCGCCATCAGGTTTGAAAGTAATCGAGTTTCCTCAACATTTATACACGCTGTCTATATGCATAATTACAACAATTTGAATTTAATATAACATAATCCAAATGTATTTCATCTTAACAGGATAACGGACATTATCTGGAGAATGCTGATAAAGGGAGTTCAAACATCACTGACAATCGTGCTCTTTGTCATGTTAATATTTTTTTTACCACCCATTTGTACTACATATATGCAAATAAAGTTATTATTATTACTCGGTGGTTTTACATCAGCAAATCTAGGTTTGAATGGTTCTAAGCTTAGAACAATTATCGAATAAAAAAAATTACTGAATCAAACGGATTTACACCTCATGCACTAAGTACCAAGAACCCTAGCGGTCTCATGAAGACTACACTGTAGATATATTTAATATATATGTTTTAGTGTCACAGAAGCATAATATACTTTATGAATACTCAATCTATATGATACATTTTTAAAGTTAATTAAAATGCCTCAAATGACACAAATACGCACAATGTTACCCCCATTCTATTACCATATAATTTGAATACGCCACTAACAGAAGCCGTTGCACTAATATCAATATGCAATAGCTGTACACTGGGTTATATACATATTAGCAACGATATAGGCATTTAGTACAAGAGCTTCTATATCACTTTGACGAATGTTGGTATTATTAAGAATAGTTGGTATTAATAGTGTGTCACACTATTATATTCAGGGCATGATTACCAAGAACTATTAATTTATTTTTTTATGATATAGACAGTTCACCTAACGGAAAGTGAGTATCGCCGCTCATTATCATCATCAACAATCTTCAACAATCCATTGCTGGACATAGACCTTTCCTTAGTAAGGAGGGTTTGGTCTACTACTCGTATACCCCGCTGGCCAGATGTGTTGGTATAGGGTTAGTTTCAAGTTTTCCTTCTCCTTGCAGTGATATGAGACTACGTATGTAGCTTAGTCCCTTAACCGTTGCTTACGATACTCATAGGATGAATAGGAGTGGTAGCATTTCGTATTCTTAATCTGCCACAGGGACATCGCCATTCATTCACATCTTAAACTCAAGGGGCACAAGCGCCTTTAAAAAGGTTAGGGTGAAGGCGCTTAGCCTTTGCGGCCTTGGGTGTGGCCGCGAGTGGACGGGACAGGTTTTCCCCTCCATCCGCTATAGTGGCCAGCCACGAGGAGGCGACATCCGCGTGTGCCGTACGTAGCCTAAATAGAGAGTTAATCCGCAGATGGTGCCCGCGGTAGCGAACGATCTGGATGTCGTAATAACAGCTGTTCCCGGTTTCTTCTATGTCAGGCGCAGAGTGGCACACCGTGTGGTTTTAGTCGGTCCGATTCCGATGCACCACCCCACCGTAAACCCCGGTGGGGTGACGGCCCGAGGTGGTCTCCACACGTTAAAAAAAAAAGAAGGCACTTGGTTGTGCTCTAGTAAAACTTGATTAGATTGTAACCTAACTAGCTTGTTGAAAAGTAATGAAAGAAATAATAACAGGGCATTGGAAACATCACATATGGCTATTTGACCCCAACATGGTCCTCTCACATTATTATTTATACATTAGATTCTAACTACAAGATTGTAGTACAAATGCCCATGTTTAGAGAGTATTCGACTGTATTTTGTAATATATCATGTTTATTAATAAATTTTATAATCTACTTACTCTAGAAAAGCCATTAAGGTTACCAGCATGCAAATTTCCATGGCTCCAGCGTACTCATAGATCCTAGTAAAGTAAACTTCGTCAATAGGCTGACGGATTCATAAATTGCATCAAAGTTCAGGACAACTTTCGAATATTTTTGATAAATATGTAAACTTTTTAATTGAACTTGATAAAAATGCCAAGACTATCCACAAATCATAAAAAAAACATAATTTAAAAATAGAATTGCAGTAAAAACCAACAAAAATATGCATAGCCTCAAACTCCTAGTGTTATTAGAGTAAAGTTTGAAATTAATTACGTTTAATTTTTATTCACTTGCGATTTAAAGTATTTTTACTAATAGTACGGAGTCTTTGAAACTCAACAAAAGTTTCGTTAACATAAATATGGATACTTCATTCGAACAAACCGCTCAAATTGTGGTATTGGTGTGGGAAGGCATGGATCAACGAACGATTGCTAGAATCACCGTTTTTAGACCAGCAAATGGTCCAAAGTTGTCTGCAGTTCACAGACAAACTCGTTAAAAATTTGCCCGTGAATCTCTTAACGAAGAGTTGGACTGAAGAGTAATGAGGTCCGTGTTTTTTTTTTTTGGAGGCAATTCGTGTATGGTTTGGGATGGCATTTCGATGATCGGGCGAACGGAACTTGTGTTCATCGACATGACTCGTCAATACGGTGGAAGAGGAAGTTTGACCGCACCACACTACATAACAGAAGTTTTAGAAGTTCACGTGTTACCTTACATGCGATTTATAGGCGAAATTATATTGTAATACCAGATAATGTCCGATCCCACGCCGCTGCCCAAATTCGACAATATTCCGAAGAGTTTGGAATACATACAATGAATTGGCCAGCACGCAGCCCGGATCTTAATCCCACGGAGTGTATTTGGGACAAAAAACTGTGTAAACGAGAAATCCTGTGCACATAACAATGGCAACACTGAGAACAGAGATATCCTTTTTAAAAAAAAAAATGACAACGCCCGCTCTAGGAATAAATCTTGTGTCACGAGAGACTTTAGAAACATGCAAGAAACAGACACAAAGAGCCAACCAGATTCAGAACAACAATTTGTGGATCACACAAACTGCTATCCATTTGAACCCGCAACACTCAGCGTAGTAGGGAGCGGCATGGAAACGGCTTAAACCACTCCGGCCACATGAATGGATCAATCTGCTGCAAGACCGTTCAATAACTCTAATCAAATCTATGCCGTACCAATTAGAATCTGAAATAAGGGCACGTGTGGCAACACATCTTATTAAAGAAAAACAAAACCTGTGCTTCAATTTGTTTTTATTGTAAAACTCAATTTTCAATAAACCAACCAAAACTAATTTTTGTTACATTTACCCTTGTTGTTCAAAAAATTGAATCGTCGTCTCCAGTATACAAACACACCCTTTCTCAGGAATTCGAGTATTCCGGACAGGACACGAAAAAATGTATATGGTGTTGTGTTTAGCAGTATCTTTCTTATCAAGTTTCTTCTTACCTTCTTAAACCTAAACGATTACATTACAAAACAACCCTCTCGCCCCATTAAATCCACCCCACTATGATAGCAATATTCAAGCCAAAGTTTGTCGGTTCCCAACTATGTTTGTGTATGTGTGTATCGGTGCTTGGCCGCGACGTCGTCAGTGGGTCAAGAAACAAGGTCACGCCATTTCTCTCGAGTGCGCGGGCGCAAGCAACGCGACGTCTTATCGCTCGGCGCATAGGACACGGGTGGGGGCAAGGTGAGGGGACCAGAACTATGCGTAGGCGAATATCGGCATGGGTGTTGAGGATTAGTCAGATATATAACTTTTGTAGAACTGAATAATTCTGGAATTAGGCATACCAATAGTTCAAAAACACGAAGAAACATATGAAAATGATTGTACTGCTATTTATTTTAAATTTTTACTCATGTGTCTATTTTGGGTATGACTGACTACTTGTGGACCCACCCGGGCCCCCTTTTTAGAAGAGACAAGCGTTCATTTGAATGTAATTGGAAGAAGATACTTTCTGAAAAGAATCCTGTTTCATTTCTTAAGTTTCTGTGAGTCAAACAAGACAAGCATGGCAACTCTTAGCCTTCTTAGAGGAGTGAAGCGTCCTGCCGCAACAGTTTCACTGTAACACATTGTATCAATGCCAATAGACCAATGAGATGACCCGAGTAAAAACGCACAGTAAACAGCTGATGAAACTAAAATTTTCCCGATGAATGTCTTTGAATGTCCGTCTTGAATGTCCACAATACTAGAAGGGGATTTGATTTTTACTATAGTCTCTTGATCTGAAACAACAACGAAAATCCCTATGAAATCCTCTTTATGGAATAAGTAATGATAGATTCACAATTTTTTTATTATTTATGTAATGGTGAGTATAGTCTAGGCTACTAATACTGATTCATATTTAGTATCTTTTTGGTGGTTTTGAGTGTTTTCACGGCCTACCCAAATGTCCTACTGACAGTAGTGTCGTGTTCGATTGGCTAATCTTGACTAATACTGGTTAGGTGACGTGATAGCTAAGGTTCGTACGCTACCTGTATGGACAGATCGACTAAAACTATTGTGCTTTCTTTAAAAGGGCAATTCAGACAGTATACTGTACTCGTTAAGTTTTTATTTAATTAATTTTCACGTATTTTAAAAAGACGGACACCTCTGTGTTTTGTTTCGGCATTTGTTTCCAGAGTAAGTCTTAGGAAATGCCGGCCCCTTTAAGCTGTTAAAGTCCGACTAGTAAAAATATCTGTAAAATATTAACTTGCAAAAGTAAATATCATTTATCATTTAAAAGAGTGATGAAATTTACATTTAAAGACTTGATCTTTAAATTTAGATTGAACAATCATGGTGAAATTTTTCAACTCTCATTTCAAATAGAATCCACTGGACTCCCCTCGTCGATTTAGTCAAAGTTTAGATCAGATTCTACTTTCAAAGATTCACTCTGAAGGCTAATGGTAGTTCGATTTCAATTCGATAGAAAATCAGATACTTTTTAATCGATAGTAGACAATATCGAGAGTAGAAAGTTGACATTCAGCCTGTGTCCAATGCAATTGCATCATGGTCAAAACGTCAGGCAATTCAAAAGTATCTGTTTATTCTGCGTTAATTTCCGTAAACGTAGTATATTATAACATATACTATAGTGATACGTGATGGTATAAAAGTCGGTAAACGATAGAGTAGCAAACTAAAAAACTTTGAAGCGAAAGACTGGCAGTCAGAACTTTCAACAACATGGTAAGTGAGCAATCTTTGTAATTGAAACAAAACAGTAATCTAAATGCGATGATAATATCGGGGTCAGTAGTTTAATTAGTCCCACCTACAGAAGGAACATAAACAATTACATTTGAGAGTGCATTAATATGTATGCGTCATTAGCATTTAGCTTAGAATATGTTGGGCAATGAGATCTGTCACTTAGACTATTGTTTGATAAATATCTGGTGGGGAGGCTGATGGGCGAATTTATCTTAAAATCTTAGCGAATCGTAAAAGTTTGTTAGAATATGGACTTTTATATACAACAAAACAAATAGGTCAGTACTATATTTAATGGATGAAACACCAAACCATGAAATAGTTAATAATCCTACATCGCGCAATCAATGTTATTTTCATAGGTTTATACCGGGGCCCAATGGAATTCTTTAAAAAGTTTTATATGTATATTTAATTCCCCAATAAAGAAAGCCCCGCCCTATCAGGCATGATCACTTCCAGTCAGAAAATCTTCCCATTTTGTTCGGGAGAAAATACATGTTCCAGATTTCACGGAAAAGTGTCTCCGATAGATTCTGATGAAATTCGGCCTATGGATAGGATATGAGCTGCTACCGTAAGTAGTAAGTATGTGATCGCTGTTGCTAGAGCTACGAGCACGTAGAACATTCCTAATAGCCTTTCGACGTAATAGTTACATTCACAAATGTTTATGAAACCGGCAACTGTAATAAAGTTTTCATTCGAAAATCCTAAAGTCATTTGCATCAAAACAGACTGACCTAAATAACATAGATAGTTTTAGGCAGTTTCTTACAACACCTGATGACAAGTAATAGTTGCCTTTAATCGTCTAACAATTGATATTATAAAAAAGCTTCAATTTGACGGCTTCGATTGATAACTTTCATGGGTTCTGTCGAAAATATATACGAGTATTACCACTTATAGACTTACAATATGGAGTGTCATCATCCCTGTTGTTCCCATGGGAGTCGGTAGAGTCGACTAAAGGCCAACATCACTGCAAAGAGAAGGAAAACCAACCCATCTATCCACCGTAGTATAGTAAACCAAAACTTCCATTCTATTAAGAGATAGGCTTCCCTTTAGGATGGAGATTTTGGTCTACTATAGGCACAGCGGCACACGACAGAAAGTTTGTTGAAGATTATGAATGTTTTTTACTCAATCACGCCGCATAGGTCCGAGTGGACCTGAATAAAATTGCATAAAGTTAAATTACGTTATAGTCTAAGGAAACATGTAGACTATTGTGAAAAAAACACAGATTGGCAAAAGCAATATAACCCAACGACAACTTATGGGTTCTCCAAATATTAAGAAGCCAATATTACCCGTCCCAATGAGTATCCAACGTCAATAGAATATAATGCAAGAAGTTTGACTGAACAGATTCGATTTTTAAATTAATCTATTCTACAATAAGAGTACGCTGTTAAGCAGTCTTTTTAGGCATTGCAACACTTACTGTTCATTTTCGTAATAGATAGTTGCTACACAAGGGACATTTACAAATTTAATGTAATATTTAAAAACAGGAGGTCTACAATTTACCTATTTAAAATGCTTTGTTAATCGGGACTCGGGTATATTCGGGACCAGACTGACTCACTGAAGACATATTTATAAATGCTTGCTTCGAAATGTAAGTGCCCAGTCGACAGCAATGTGTGTATTCAGCTGACGGTATATGTGTGTTTAGTAAAGGGTTAAGGGTTGTACGAACTAAACTTTCTGTCAGTAAAATCATCATCATCATCAGCTTATCGCAGTCCACTGCTGGACATAGACCACTCCCAGTCGCCAAAATGTGAGCATTAAATTCACCTCTGTGTACATTGACATCACAACTATTACCGTCACAAAAATCTGTAACCATCACATCACATCAAAGGCCTTTCATAATCTATTGCTGGAATACTCTCCTTAGAAAGGAGATTTTAACCTACTACGCAATATTAGCATATAATTCACAACAAAAAAACGGTACATACATAATAAATTGATTTATTATTCACACCCAAACGATCAGCCATTCTCATTGACACCTTTGTTACGGTAGATCTTAATCTTAATACATTTCAAATTGATCATCTCCACTTCTTGCCGACATCGAACCGTGTTGTCTTCCCACGCTGCTTGCTGCCCAGAATGGGGCTCAGCCTCTGGGCTATAGGCTAGAACAGTAGCAAATGACTAATTGGTACCGTTACACAGATGCTGTTGGATTGCTATTGTTTTTCTTGCTTTTGTTCGCTATTTGCTATTGTGATTCTGACTTTTCAGACCGGTTTGTTACATTTTAAGGGAGGCGTACTGTAATAGGTATTAAATGGTAACAGTTATCATGGCGTGATAATACGACGTAAGATAGGTGGTTAATATTTAAAAAACTTTATTAGATTTGTTTGAGTGTTATATCTGACTAGGCAAGGTAGGGTACAGATCAAAGACGAGGTGAGGGAGAATAATCAATACAGCGAAGTTAAGATGTAGATTAAATTTACTGTTTTGAAAAGTGTTTTCTAGTTTCTGTTAGTTACTGCTTGGTATCGATCCTTAGATTTGGAAGAAAACTAGAAATAAAATTGGCAGCGGTAGGTTAACATAGGACTGTGCAGCCCTAAGCCCATTGTGTTGCTGGACGAGGCGGGTAAGCTATTTGAGAGGATACTCTCTGCCCGCATCGTTCGGCACCTCTGTGAAGTGGGCCCCAATCTGTCGGACGCCCAATTCGGTTACTACGAGTACATCTCACTACAGAAATGAACTTTGTCAGTTTTTATAAAACTGTTTATTGAAACACCGCTGCAAAGTTTCTTATTATTTACTACTAAGAGGAACTTTGCAGCAACATTACGCTACTGCGTAGTATTATATAGCCTTCCTCAATAAATGGGCTAGCAAACACTAAATGAATTGTTCAATTTGAACCAGTACTTCTTGAGATTAGCGCGTTCAATCAAATAAAATTTTCAGCTTAATAATATTATTAACATAGATAGCAGCAGGAAAAAAGTATTAATACATTTTTTGTAGATTATTTTATGATCTACAATTTTTCTCTGAGATATTTTTATGATAAAACTTACCGTTTCGCTGAAAATCGCGAAAAACTCATTTTTTGACCTTTGACCTTGAATATTTTTTTTTCCATACAAGAGAAAGATGGGGATCTTTCAAATTTAATTTTATATCATATTTTAAATAACCTTACTGATTTTCAGCTTGATGGGAATTTATGTACCTTCGCTCTCACTTTTTTGGTCTAGATTGATCGGACTAGATATGATATTCAATGTTATATGATTTTTATGTTAAGTCTTTACAATTTGTTGAAGATATAAATAATTAGCAAGATTAGCTCATTAATGTACGAGTATGTGTGCAAATTAAATGAATGGCATAGTAGACACTAATCACTCAGAAGACCAAGCATAAAAGATAACTGGTATGTCATTCATAAATATGTTAATGATGAAAGTGCCTGCTACGTAGGTATGACTTTATACACCATGTCATTTGAATACTAGATGGCATTACGAAGGTTTTAGAGTTTAGATTGCATGTAGTGTTTTAGTGGACTATTAAAAACGGTGTGTCGTAATGTGATGTAATGTAACGATTCCTACTGAAGATGGGTGATTTAAAGTGAACTTATACTCTTGGCGAGTCATGCTTCGGCACGTATAAGCTGGCTAGATTGGTGATACCAAAGCCTCACAGAAAAGTCGGTGTTAGATAAGCAATTTCATTAATTCCTTTTCACTGAGTACCTCAGGTTACTGGAGCCCGAACACTTTTCCCTCTTTTCTAGGAGGACTCAAAAGCTGACACGGACCCCGACCGGAGGCTCATTGATACAGAGGTGACAGTTGTCGTGGTAAATGTGTGCAATACAATGCTACATTGACTGTCATGTCTTTTAAGTCCCCAAGTCAGGCGTACAAAATCGTAATAGGCCGCCATAGTGTAGGTCACCATACTGCATTGTCAGCATGCGCAATGAGTATGGTGACTACAACTTTTAGATTCTATTCATGCTTTCTATCAAGCAGAGTATAATCACTTTGGCAAGTTATTACAATAAAAGAAAAAAAAAACATTGCTAATATCTCCTTAAGTTGCAGGTGACGATGGCTGGCGGTACTTTCAATAAGTTGACCTATGACAACGTGATATAAATAGTTTTTATTTTATTTTTTGTAAACAGGGTGAAAGATCCTCATGAATCTTCTTCGCCATCGTCCATTCGCTGCTTTGTCGGACTCTTATTATCTAAAAACCGCTCCGGTGTTTCTCTGCTTACCAATAGTCTTTCGTTATCCCCGACACACATTGACCACTTTCACCCAAGACAGTTCCCGTCACCCGTTGTGGCCCTCACCTATCAATATGGAACATTGTGCGTAGCCTCTCGGGCCTTTATCTGTTTAAGAGATAAATTCCCCAAAATGGTATATCCGCAAGCCATTTCCTAGTCCTGTGAGCTTTGAGTACATCACCTCCTTACAGAAAAAACCGATGGAGAAACTACGTACTTGATTAATCCATCCAAACATTCGCATTTACTATCTAATTGTAAAAAATAAGTTCTTAAACAGCTTATTACTGTAGCATAGTTTAGATTAACACACATAAGTGTTATTTAAAAAACCTATCAATTATACCTATTCTAGAAAACAAAATATTCGCCATTTTGTTATTCATAGACGTCATTTTGACATTCGACAATTCAACATGTTGACTAATTTATTGCATAAACCTTATCGAACCATTTTGAAACATCACATTGTATTTTTCAGACGCATATTTACTTGTTTGTGGAAAAGAAAACATAATACTTTGTTAATAATAGGAAACAAAATAAATACTTACATTCAATGTTCAGTATTTTTCAATTTGTACAGACCCCGACCATAATACAGATGTGGATAATCTTAATTACTTGCCCCCCCCCCTCCTCACCCCTCTACTCCTCTCGCCCCTTTCACCTGCCCTCGGCTCTTCGCAGCCTACTTCCGCGACACACATTCCCAAATCAACCGGATTGGGACCTAGATAATTTGGACACAACAGTTATTTCAAACTTGACTTTTACGCGTTGTTTTAAGACATAGTTTTGCATACCGAAGCAGTTTTAAAGGAAAGTATGACTTGTTATTTTAATTTTAAGGTCGATTAAAGCGTTGAAGACGAATGATCAATGAATTCAAAACGGTACGCGGCGTTTCGGCGCGTGAGTTCAAATTTGTATGATTTTTTAAAGACTTCTTATGGATTTTTACACTGTAAGTTAAACTTTATTCTTTTGGAGCTAAAGTAAATTATAGAATGTATAATTTTGTAGGTTTCAGGCTGTAGTTACCGTGCGACTTTTTGACTGCCAATAACAAATGTTTGAGTTCCTCAGTATGTTCGCTCATGTTTGACACACTTAGATCGACTTTTACTATCTATTGAAGAATTATTTAAATAATATAATTGATTGTTCATAATCACAATACAATAAAAATCGAGCTTGTACCTACTTAGCCATATTTATGTTTCCAAGCACTAGATAGCCAAACATTTATGAAAGTGAACTTAGAAGTTATGAAATACCATAATTCATAATGAATTGTTATAAATACATCAGTCAGTGATATCTCCTAACCCTGGTACTCCATTGTGCGTATCGTCTATATACCAATGATCTACAACTCTCTTCGCAAAGTAGTTGAAAATATTTCGCCAGCAACGGGTAACAGAGATCTGGCAACGGTTAAAGCGTGGTCAATAAGATTTGATTTGACATTAAAATATCAAGTTATTGTAGTTGGAAGTTACAGTGTATTGGATATCTTATTTAGTCTGTATATTTAATACAAGTAACCAAAATATAATATTTTGTCAATATGATGTTACACACAGCTGCTATAATAACGACACAGTAGAAGTAGGTAACGCAAGAACGCATCCAAAATTGGTACCTGATAAACCAATATCGGATACGTTCTTGTATTTCATTGTCAACGCACCTGTGTGGGAAAATCTTTCAAGCCCTCCTGCCGAGAACCTGCTCCTGATAAAGAGCAACTGAAGAATAATACCAGGAGTCTGTGATCTTTGACAATTCATCATCATTACAGCAACTTTTAACAGTCCACTGCTGGACATAGGCCTCTACTTAGCAAGGAAGTTTTGGTCTATTATACCCCGCTGGTCAGACGAGTTCGTATAGGATTTGTTTCAAGTTTTCCTTCTTTTTGCTATGATGTTGTCTTGCATATTTTGTTACCTATCGGCATGGCACCTATCGGAAGAATAGGGGTTGGTGACAAAATTGAAAATAAAAATGAAGTTTGTGTATACTTATTTAATGATTCCCAAAAAACACCACCACCACAATAATAAGAGTAACACACAGTGTTACAATACTCTGTACTCTTATATAAAAATGAACAAAATAACTATATGATAACGATATAATCCTCTGATACTGAAAATAAATCAACAAAATAAAATTCTAGATTATCTAGTCGAAAAACATAATTCAATCATGGCTATATAGGTATAGTAACGTATGAGCAATTACGGTCAACTCAATTGACCGGTCAAACAATTATTATTATTATATTTTCACATGCGGACACATTACATTTCGTTAATACATAAATATTTAATAAATAATAAATGAGGTTTCCATAAATAAGTTGCATAATTTATTCAAAATTATAACTAACTCATTTAGTTAAAATACCTCATATTTCGGTAAATTAGTTTATTTAGACCGGTTTATGAATTTATTATTCTGGTAACGGTATCCGTTAGTGCAAATTACAACTTGAATATTAAAAAAAAATGTGCATAAAATAGAGAGGGACTGAATATTAAAAAACTACTTTATTTCAAAAAATAACGAGCATATCAAAATAACGGTCGCCTAATGTTGCCAATTCATATAATTAACATTTTAGTCATCGATACTTCAGTATCGACCGCAAAAATGAATTTTAACTTTTGTATTTTATTCTGATAAAACGGAATAACTTCATCCGACACTCGCAAAATATCCGCACGTTTAGGATTTAATCGAAACACTATTTATTTCAATATAAAAATAGATGATTTATCAGAAATACAAATAAACGGTCATAAAGGGTATAAAAACATGGATTTTATCGATCTTCATTACGACCGTGGGGTCCAGTAGTACTTTCTACTTAGTGTCACTTACAATATAACGCGAACACGATTTTAGCAAGTCAACATATAATAAACTATCGGTCAAAATTCTTAACAACAAAACGCAATACCCGCATTCAAATCGAACACGACGCCATCTATACTTCAAATAATCAACTGATTCACTTTCGCAGCTATCACAAACGACGCAATCATAACTATTCTTCTGAACAATTTGTATACGGAAGAGGTAGCAGAGTTACGACAGCAACTTCCGCTCGAGGGCGGCCCACAGCGGGTCCAGGGGCGAGCTGACGGAGTACGAATTGTACGGGTCGTTCTCGACTATGTCATTTGCCGCGCGCTCACCGAACACGAAGTAGTGGCCAGAAGCAGGTGGCGAGAGGGGGGAGGGGGGGGAGGTCGGTGAGGGTGGCGCGCCGCCCGCCGCACGGCGCCGCCCCGAGGCGAGGCGCACGCTGCGCAGCATGGCTGCGGATTTTATACGTTCTGAAATAGATTTGAACAACTAATTTATACTACTTTCAGTTTAAAAGTATACAATGACGCCATCTAGCGAAGATACGTCGAGCTACAAGTGACAATAATGAGCTACGAAACGACTAGTAATCCTGTATCGCGAAATAGAGATTCGCGTGGCAAATTACCATATATACGACGTCCCGACGTCAACCGTTGGGCCGCGGCCGGCCAGGCGCGATCGCCTCGCCCGGTCAGAGGATCCTCCCTTTGTGTCGGAAGGACGCGACACCCGTTCAGATTTATTTCCAAATCGATCGATATCGACCGTACCGATTATAGTTGCATGTAGCTGAAAAATAAAATTATCTTCCGAGCGGAGGCAGATAAACGCTAAGGTAAAGTACGGGTGCTAGGCGCGAGCCGTGATTAAGGATTTATGTTACGTAATTGTCACTATTTCTTTGCATTACTTCCATTATACCTGCGTAGATTGAGTCCGGTACGTGTACACAAAAACTTAGTTGGTACAACAGACGTAATCGAGGTTCCTTTATAAATTGTGGCAATAGACCGTGATCGTTCAGTCCACTGCACCGTACATCAGTATTGGCGGAGACTTAAACCACCTAGAATTTAACGGCAGAAGTGAACGGCATAGAGTCAGCTAATGGGACAATGGACCACGGAAGTGCCAGTCATTAACGAGTTTTTCTTTTCCACTACATGAGACATTTTTGTTTCTACTGACGCAGGTCCTTTCTGAACAAGTCTGCTTAAGGAAGTTACACTATGGTTGTAGTGAAAACTGAACTCAGCATACATGGTCAGTTTGCTTTGCTTCAATCTACAGACATTTAGGTCTGCAGGCAATCGCACCCATTTAGTTTGATCTACGGCTTCTCGCATCCAGTTAGAAAATAATGTTTATATCAGGGAAGATAAGTTTAAAATAAGTGAGACCACTCATCTACTATTGGTTCCACTGCCAACTAAACATCCTAATTAGACAACCGCTCCTAACGAAGACCCATAACTCAACTGGTATGACATTATGATTATAACTTTAATATACATTACAACAACACAACGAAAGAATTCTGGCACACCAAGAAACGTTATCTTGAGCAATAATCAAGTGCCTGAGAATCCACATGCTTCAATTCCATCAAACGCAGATTGCTGTTTACTTTCTGAAAGGAGGCTCAATACAAAACAAACTAACTATCGTTGTGTAAGCTGTTTAAGGTATTCTTCAGGCAATTTCTAACTACTGCAAAACTAAATGTTTGGAAATTCAAATATTGTATAACACGGTGACTTAAATCTTTTCGATGTACAACTTTAAAGTACGTTGTATTACGAAAAACAATATGAACTACAGTTGCCGCATTCTGCCTCTAGGAGCTTTGACGAATTGGAATTTAATAAGTACAATACTGGTGGTGCCAAGCGGGCAGTACGGGTACTCCCCGTCGGTGGTGCGGAGCGAGCAGTGCGGGTACTCACCGTCGGTGGTGCGGAGCGGGCAGTACGGGTACTCACTGTCGGTGGTGCTGAGCGGGCAGTACTGGTACTCACCGTCCGTGGCACTGAGCGGGCAGTACGGGTAGTCCCCGTCGATGGTGCGGAGCGGGCAGTACTGGTACTCACCATCGGTGGTGCCAAGCGGGCAGTACGGGTACTCCCCGTCGGTGGTGCGGAGCGGGCAGTACGGGTACTACCCGTAGGTGGTGCAGAGCGGGCAGTACGAGTACTCCCCGTCGGTGGTGCGGAGCGGGCAGTACGGGTACTACCCGTAGGTGGTGCAGAGCGGGCAATACGAGTACTCACCGTCGGGGCTGCCGAGCGGGCAGTACGGGTACTCACCGTTGGTGCTGCTGAGCGGACAGTACGGGTACTCACCGTTGGTGCTGCTGAGCGGACAGTACGGGTACTCACCGGCGGTGGTGCTGAGCGGGCAGTACGGGTACTCACCGTAGGTGGGGCAGAGCGGGCAGTATGGGTACTCACCGTTGGTGCTGCTGAGCGGGCAGTACGGGTACTCACCGTTGGTGCTGCTGAGCGGACAGTACGGGTACTCACCGTCGGTGGTGCTGAGCGGGCAGTACTTGATGGTGTGCGCGGTGTCCCCGCTGGCCCCGCAGCGCGAGCACACGAAGGCCCTGAGCACGGGGCACGTCACGCGCCCTGCGCCGTCCTTCAGCGAGTGCGAGCGGTAGTAGCACTCGCGCTCTCCATTGTTCTTGCAGAAACGGCACTCCTAAAAAAATAAAAAAAATATGTTACTAACATAACGAACGAACTGTAGTTTTGGAGCTAATCGATCGTGCCGACGTGAGCTCGATCATACTCTACATTAAAGGAATATCTGCTGTAGTATCCGTCCTATTTAGTTTAACAGTTTTTATGGTGCAACTGAATACTTCTTCAGCTGATAGTGTATGACCACTTATAACTCTAAAGACTTTTCTGCGCTTCATGGGTCTCCACACAAAGTTAGACCTCCAATACCCTGAGTGACTGGTTATAGTTATCACTCAGGTTCGAGCAAACTTTTATGCACTAAAACAAGGTTCACCTACGCTAAACGAGTGATACTAACGAGACTGTGAATATGACACATTACCGATAGGTGCATCAGGACTTACGCTAGAGAGCTTCTTGAGCCGCTTGTGCCCCTCGCGGCTCTGCTCCAGCTCATGCAGCAGCGCGAACAGCGTAGAGTTGGGCAGAGTGCTCAGCACACGCAGCTGTTCGTCCGACAACGGGTGGGGAGCGTTGGACGACTCTGTATAGATTACACCACTGAGAATTTATGTCTGGAGCGAAGAGGAGAGTGAGCTGTCGTGAAATCATGTAACTGAATGGTGTAGTTAGAATTGCTACGATTTGTTTACTCGATACAGAATAAACGTACCGATACCGTATACTTTATTTTCGATAAGTATACGTACAAATTTTCGCGTCAAAATACAGTATATGAAAATGTTAACAACATTTGTATTTTTGCATAAATTGTCTTCACACGAATACCGAAAGTAAATGTTAACGAATGGTTACAAAAATATTAATTTGTTTCTTCAAAACGGACGGTAATTTAAGACAAAAAGTGGCAGCAGATATGGATCCCTGATTTCACTTGGTAACGTTAACTTATAAAAATGATTTCCCTTTCTGATCCTTACCATACCAATGTAATCAATCACTTCTATTGCAGTCCTATCAATATTATAACTACGTCCCGCGGTGTTACCCAGTTTTTAAACTATATTGCAATTTCTTGCTCATCCCACCCCGATGCACGTCCACTGATGACTGTCCCCAAGCGGGGTGTGAACAAGCATCTCACTAGGCCGCCATAGTGTGGGTCACCATACTGTGTTGTCAGCATTTGCAATGACTATGGTGACCACAACTCTTGGATTCTATTCATGCTTTCCATCAGGCAGAGTATAGTCACACATAGAAAAAAAAAATCTATGGAGTGTAGGGCCCTGAAAAATAATATTGTTATTTAAATAATGAATTATCCATATCCATGCCAGGAGCCTATTCAAAGTGGTTAACGTCTTTGAACTGTTACTAATCCTAGTCGATGTTACAATCTACTTATTGCTTTATTGTATTGTATTATTTGGATACAGGAAATTTAAACAAATACCTTCAATAGGCGTGGAGGTAGACGTGAATTCAGTAGGGGTAAACTCGAGCGGGCAGCTGAAGTCTCGGCGCGGGAGGGGCGGCGCGGGGCTGCTGTCGGGCGCCGGCCACGACTTCTGTCGTAGGTACGCAGCTGAACCACCCCCTCCTAGCCCGCACACGTTCGCTAATAGCCAAACATAGTACATATTAATTGAAAATGTACTTTAAAAAGTTAAGAAAAAGGAATATCAATTCTGTCTAGTTTTGAGACATGTGCTTCCAACTGATCCCATCCTCTCCGTTCCTCTATAGGACAACTGGTGCTGGCCTTGGAAGTCACCGTTTCAGAATGGTAAATATACGCTCCCAAACTAAACGGTTCGGCTCTTCCTTCCTGTGCAGAACGGTTAAAGCCTGGAATTCATTACCGGCGCACGTGTTTCCCTCGCACTACGATCCCGGGTCCTTTAAGCGGGGCGTGAAAAAGCATCTCATTAGGCAGCCATAGCGTGGGTCGCCATATTGCACTGTCGTCATTCGCAGTATAGATTCTATTCAAGCTTTCCATCAGGCAGAATAGAGTCACTTTGGTAGGTTAAATATAATAAACAAAAAAAAAATTGTCAGAAAGTCGACGCATTGAGTTTTATAGGTTCGATCCCCACACGGGACAACACCTTGTATCTTATGTGATCCACAAACTGCTTTTCTGAGTTATCTCATCTCCGGCTATGTCATAGGATTCACGATCACAAGACAAAAAGGGAATTTCCCGTCAGAATCAAAGTAAAAACGTGTACAACTTACTTGAGATCCTCTCTTCGTCGGGAATGTAGGGAGCATCTGAACCATTCATCTGGAACTCCTTCATAATATCTTCTAAAGTGCATCTGCCCATTACCACTACGAATACAAATAATAGCTTAAGAGTTTAAGATCTTAGAATAATGTGTAATCATATCACATTATCACGTTAACAGCTTTTAACAGTCCACTGTTGGAAAAAAGCCTATTCGAAAGCAGGTTTTGGCCTACTATTCCACGCTGACCAGACGGCTTGTTCGTGTTTTTATTTTTGCAGTGATATTGTTCTATGTTATTGATTCCTTTAGTCGCCTCTTAAGACACTGCAAAATCAGTAGATAATACTTTATTCTACACCTGAAGTGTTAGTAGTCTGAATTTGCAGGTGTCCATGAGCGACAGTAGGCACTTACTCCGGGAGTGTAAGTACCCCTTTCTAGGTAGTAGAGCCACGCTGATTTCAGCACGAGCGGGCCGGCTCAACCGGGGCAGTACTAACCACCCGCAGAAGACCAACCTAAAGCGTCAACATCCGTGTTGTCGTGTTTCGTTGGTGAGTGTGAGACCGTAGGCCCATTGATGCAGGGGTGACAGTTATCGTGGTAACTGTGTAAGCCTTACACTGTCATAATGACTGTCATGACTTTTACGTCCACAAGCGGGGTGTAAAAAAGCATCTCACAAGGTCGCCATAGTGTGGGTCACCATACTGCATTGTCTGCATTTGCAATGAGTATGGTGACCACGACTCTTGGATTCTATTCATGCTTTCCATTAGGCAGAGTAGAGTCACTTTGGTAGGCTCTAAATATAGGAAAAAAAAAATATGGAGCCGTCTGCTCGATTGAGCTTTATACCATAACAACAAAAATGTGGTGAAGTAACTCCAAGTATTTGAAACACTGTTCTATAATAAGTAATATTAGTGATATGTAATATTTTATTGGGTTCGATTCCAACCTAGGACAAATAATGAAATTGCGGCAGATTGCGATCACTTGGTTTAATTTTATTGATGCCTGGGCATTACTTATCTATACATGTAACAAAATGTAAGAGGACAATGTTTGTACATTAAAGATTTTGAAGAAAAAATAACAAAACTCGAAAACGTTTTTTGAATTTTATCTGTGTCTGTTTACGCATGCTAATCTCAAAAGTAGCTTAACCGATTTGGATGTGGTTTTGATGATTGTGGTAAACTTGACTTAACTTTTAGGGTGTGGTTCACTTCAAATGAAAAAAATATATCAATATTAAGAATTACTGCGATAACCGACATATACGTGAGCGGAGCCACAAATAAAGCTAGTTTAAAATATGTATGTGGTTAGAAATCTACGATACCAGCAGTCACAATAATATATATAGACTCTGCCAATTTTGGGACTATACCGCCGCGTGTGAAATGTGTGAAAATTTCGCAGTAAAATTAATCTTACGAAACACTACTTAAAACTACTTACAATCTTGGAAACTAGCAGATGTCTGTCCACTGGATCTGGAGTGTCGAAGGTTGGTCTGATGTGGCCAAGTGTCTGGAGTTGACCATGTGGACGACTGTAAGACGTAAATATGATTGTAAATTGAATTGATAATGCTTTTGGTATAAAAACGATGAATAATGTAGAAAAAAAAGGAAAAAAAAATGTGTGCGTGTACTAGCGTACACTCGTAAGAAGTGAAACTTTTTTATGATGTTATTTTTCAAAAAAATAATTTAAACCCGTCCGAAGGCGGTGCAATCGCCACCTGGATTTCAAAAATGTAACTACTCAAAACGGGCCGCAAAATACATTGAAGACATTTACCAATCCCTACTCCGCTGGAGAAAGTATACTTCGAATTACGCGATGTAGGGATAAGAAAAAGATGGCACGTAACGGAAAAATGTGACGCGTAACGAAAAAATGTTACACTAAATTTTTTTCCAAGCCCGATAAAGAAGTTTCACTTCAAAAATATTATAATAATCATAAGCATGGACTAGCTGAGCCGTGCAACTTGGTCTGCGTCTTCTATTAGTCGTAGCGTGAAGTTATACATAGTGAATACATTTGTTTATCATAAAAGAGGTTATGTGAGCCAATCTTAAAAGATAGCCATATGCTGTCGTAGACTTTTTTTTAAACTTCTAAAGGCAATAATTCCGTGTTACATTATTTTTGCAAAACTTTAACCGTTTACACAGTGCACGCAATGGAAGTTTTCAAATGGAAAATTTTCCCCCGTTCTCGTAACATTTTTCATTTATACTTAGCTCCTGATAATCGTAGCGTGATGATATATAGTCTATAACCTTCTTCGATAAATGGGTTGTCTGAAACTGAAAGAATTTTTCCAATCAGATCAGTAGTTTCTGAGATTAGTGCTTTCAAACAAACTCTTCAAGTTTATATTATGAGTATAAATTTTCAACTTTCAATTTCTTTCTATGTGAGCTGTAGGTAGATATTTTTTATCATATATGTGGAACATTTTCAAAGCACTTAAACACTATCAACCTTCAGTGGAACTTATTCAATTAAAAAAAATATTATTCAATCAGTACCAATACCTCGTGAATAAAAATTAGAAGATGAAAAAATTTGAAAAACGACAGAAAATAGATCGTCGCTCCAATTGGAGCCGTCCAAAGACCTTCACCGTCACAATTTAAATCATAAAACATTACATATTAAAGTCGTGTAGGCACGAGGAGTCACGAAAGGTCTTACATCATCAGGGCATACCACGGGTCTGTTGGTCTAGCGCTTAGTGATTCCGACTGCCAAGTCAGAGGTCGTAAGTTCGATCCCACCCAGGATAAATCTTCGTGTGATGAATATGATCATTTGTTCTACGCCTGAATTTAATTTATTTATAATATGTATGATTGTATGTATTTAGAAATATACAAGTATATTTAACACCAGTCTGATTACCTTAGTACAGGTTTTGCCTAGTTTCGATCTGGATGTCGTAATAACAGCTGTTCCCGGATCCCTCCTATGTCAGACGCAGAATGGCACACCGTGTGGTTTTAGTCGGTCCGATTCCGACACACCACCCCGCCGTAAACCCCGGTGGGGTGACGGCCCGAGGGGGTTTCCACACGTTAAAAAAAAAGGCTTTGCCTAGGTTGGAATTAGACGGCCGTGTGTGAGATGTGTCAGGATATATATATTATATATATGTATATAAATAAATAAAGGCATTTATTTTAGAAACTAGATTCTAAAAAATAAAGTTAAATGCGCTTCACTAGGTAACTCGTATATCCATCATCCGACCTTTGTACAAACCCAAGTTTTGAAACACATTAAATGGAATGATTTGAGTCCATTCTTTTCAATTTACTGGTAACAACCAAGTGCCACCTTTCACCTCCTCTCCTGATTATACTCGTACCATCAGATCAGCAGACGTAAGCACAAAGTTTCGACTCGTTGCGGCAGTTAGAATTAGTTTAAATGTTTTCCTATTAAATAAATATACCTACAGTAAAATTGATGAAAATAAAAGTTGAGAGGTGTCAAGGGACACTCGGATGGAACGAAGTTCCTTTCGATTAATTATTTTTTTGTAATTGGAATTGTAATTTTTTTTTATTTCTTTTAAGTTATAAAATAATAAGCAGAAACACTGTCAGGATTCATTATTATTATTATTTTCTAGTATTTTATTTTTTATTCTGTACAAAAAAATTAGAGATGTTAAGAGACACTCGGATGAACGTAGCTCCATTCGATAATTTAGTGAAGGAATTGTAATAAAAATGTTTTATTTCTTTTAAGATATTAAAAACAAAAAGAAATTGATTGGCTTAGGCTTAACTAAAAAGAGTCGTGATAACTTTTCGTCTGAATTTATTCCGTCTAGCCTCCTTCGCAACGCGCGATAAGGAACTTCGTTCCAACATGTTTATGTATACACATCTGTGTATATAAGTACATGTATACCTACATCGCTAGTAACTTTACATAGTATTAAATGAAGTTGTTTGTATGCTTCGATCTTCTAAAGTGCCCAAGAGATTGTTATTCGGTTTTCACTGTCACTTAGGTATGTTTTAAAGAGGGTTTTTTTTTATACATAACACACACATATGTCAATGTTTGGTAAAAACACAGAATTTTAAAACACTGTTGCTAATAATGACGATACTACTAGATATATCAAAATGATATACTACGAAATTGCGAATCATTAAAGTACCTACAAAACAATCTGCTATGGTATATCCTTAGGGTATCCGCATTGAGTATTTTTATGTTTTAGGCTTTAATTTGTTTGTGGAATATACTTTTAAAATATTTTTTTAGAAGATATCAAACGATTAAAATGTGCAGACCGACCAACGCCGATTGCACTCGTGCGAAGCCGGGACGAGCCGCTAGTAATATATTAAATACGATTGGAACTCTGTTTGTCACCTACGTTGTTACGGATACACCGCTGACCCAATTTCTAAAGTGGGACTTTTTTACAAATAACAGGTATATGTATAAATCAAATTTCGCAAACGAAGAATGTGAAACTCAAAGTGTACAAGTTCATGTTAATAATAAAATATATAAGTAATCAAGTTCTAGCAATGCAGATAAATTGATAAACAATATCATTTGTTTTTAACATCAATAAATATGCCAAAAAGGGTCAAAAACGGGCATATAAAATATCTTTACGTGTTTGTCTCTACGTTGTAGGTAGGTAGATTTGTGTACAGATCAAGAGAAGCATCTGGCACATTTTGGCATTAAATAAAACCAAATAATACAAAATTAGTTAATGATTGTCGAAGTTCGATCATAACGTAACCTACAATATCCTACACATAATACAAAAACTAATATTTAACTTTTATTTTAGTAAATTTGAAATCAAATGTATGAAAAAAGTGTTTGTAGTACCTACACAATGTCTTATAAGCGACTCGCTCACTGGTGGTACAGCTTTAAAAAATGTAACGATTGATTGCAATATTATTTAATTTATTACGTGCTGCAAGCGGGTGTAAAGTTATTGCAGCATAATCTAAATAGCTTCAGTAGCGAGTTTATTTGTCTCATAGCAATTACGAAAACATTTCACTAAAATAATGTATTAGTATTTTTATCTACCCTCAAAAATGATATCATGTAACATCAATTAGTCTCAAACAAACTAAATATAATCACAATTGACATGTTTATAAATATTTAAATGTAATAGAAACTCGTCTATTATTTGCAACAAACAATATCGTTTAGTTATAATAACGCACTTAACAACACGTTAAAACTTGTTTACGTAACACTAAAAACGAATAGGTTTTTTTATCAACATTTCATAGATTTCAACAATAATACTCACAGAATTAGAAGAAGTGAGACTACCATAGTCACTGCAATAGTTCAAGCCACTCATTGTTCCAAATTTGAATTTTATATTATAATTTTGAATTTAGACGTGTTCCCCAAGAGACAACTGATACGGGAATGCTCGCCTCTCATTGGTTCGGTTTCGCTGCTCGAACGGCCACTACAGAAATATGACGCTATAAATTAAACATGTGATTATTGTTTTATTTTGCGAAGTCAGTGGATTGAATGTAAAATATATAAGCGATATTGTAATGAACTTTTACATTGAGGGAAAAATTTGTACTATTCTTAAAGAGCGGTGCACACTTACGTTTGCTGTAGTAGGTAATTATAGCTTGACGTCATCGTTAAATTATGCTTGGTAAACTTAGCTATGCATTAACGACATCTTAGTTTTTAGTGAGTGCATCAACATGGCTACTTAATAATCTTAATTTCATATACGACAATGTTAAAATACTTTTATTCTTTTCCATAATCAAAGGCGTATTATTATAGTTTATGTGTCATTCTTCATAACTAACATTGATTGTAGGTAGTTTCTTAAGCAATAAAACGCAAGAGATTGAATAGTGACGTGTGTATTAGGAGAGTGGGTAACGTGTGGAATAGCTTGCATTTTACCGACTCATTCTGATATTGAAGTTCGACGTACTTATATTATAATTATAATATAATGTGAGATCTAACTTTGTTTATTATACGTTAACTGGTATTTCATCTACATCAGCATATAGCTGGCATGTCAAACTTGCCAACCTTAATACACGGTGTATTAGGAATGAAGTTAACGAAAAATCGATTGTATCGACTTGATTTTTTAAATCGACATGTAGCACTGAATCGATTCAGTGAACCTCATTTTACGCTGGAAAATCGAGATTCATTTTTTTTTGTTTAGATGAAAGTCATAAAACCTTAACTATCATTTGAATTTACTCAGTAGACAGAATTTTAGAGTAAAAAAGTTAAAAAGAAATATAAGAACTCACTACTGTCATTACTCAACACATGTATCGTAAAAACAGTTTCTTATTTGATTTTTCAAACTCGCGAAATAACTGTGTGCTTCGTTTCCTTAACCTCTATTTAATAAAAAAAGAAAAGTTATGGCTGTAATCTTTGGCTTTTTGTATTTGTTGATATTACGTCATTTGTTTATGCCTTGATTGACTGAATGTCGTAAAGTTATATACCTGGTGAGTTGGATTGGGTTATAAAAATAATAGTAATTATCAAATTGTTTGAATTTAAAAAAATCTGGTTTTACTAACAAAGTATCATTTATTATGGTAACTTACTTGTTTCACATAAAGTGGATTATGGATATTTACATCGTAAATGCAGATTTGAAAAAAAAACAACTTTTTTAGATGTTTATTTTTTGAATCGATGCATTGTTTACGATTCAAATCGATTTGAAAATCAATCTTTTTTCGGAAAGACTCGCCATTCATATCCTATTCTATCCTGCTTCAAATGTGAAATTTTGTGAGGATGGATATAAGGATGTTTATTATTCTTTCACACTAAAAATACTGGACGAATTCAGATAGAACGGTACAGTAATGTATCTTATATGTGAGACTAACACGTTGGCTACACTTTATTTTGTTTTATGTAATTTGGCCCTCTTATAACGATGAGTAACAAGCAGAGCAATACAGTAGAAGCTCTTTATTCGCGCTTCCTTCGTTCACGTTTTCACTATTCGCGGATTAAAAATTGCGGCTGAAGTCCTGTATTCGCGGTCTAAGATTTCTTTATTCATGGACCGAATCGGTACATACTCGTACATATTATATACCTAAATGAAAAGCATTCGGCATCTTTTGTCAACGCGTCGGCAAGCGGACTAATTAAAAAAGTAATAAAATAGACTTTATTACAACTACGCTTAGTTTGCGTTTTCATAAGCTATCGGCGTTATTTCTTTGAGGTAAGGCGCCTTTGCCGCGGTCGGTGTTTTTGTAAACAAACAAAGTTTTTAGACAAAACAAACTTATTACTTAAAACATAAAGTCAAATTAAACACTGAATATACTTAACATAAATTTACTGTTCAGGCGATATCAATATTCACAGTATTTGTTTGCAAGAGCTTGAATTACACTTTTGTTAATCAGAGTGTCCACTTAACATTTTTGTGTACCCAACTCTGTGTACAAAAAGTGGCGTCGTCAAAAACAGTGTTGCCACATGAACGCTATAGTAGCACGAACTAAAATAGGTCTATGATTAAAGATACTGCTCATATCTCCTTTAACAAACATTGGAGAATGAAGATACCAACAACGAGACATACATTGAATACATAAATAAGACAAGGTGTAAGTCCATGTCATACAATTTTGGAATTGATGTGACATAGGTAGGAGTTTAACGAAAGCATAAGATGCGAAAGGGGAGATTGAGAACATATATAAAAAAATCGCTACGAAAGATAGTAGGTCTTTTGATAATCTTTTTCACTGAATTTTTAGAAAAAAACGAGTTAACAGTATTTACAGCGGTAACAGGGTAGTTTGAAACCTTTAGGAGGTCCTTAAGTCTGCAATTTCTTTAATGATTTGCGACGTATTTTTAAAACTTTTTTTAGCATTTGCCAGTTAATTTCTTGTTTAACTTTTCTTAGGACGTTGTGACATAACTGTTTAGAGAAGTAATTTGACTTTTTGTATAGAGTTTTCTGATTTTTTTTGTGTCTTTGATAAATTTTAGCCCTATGACGAATGCGCCCTAAGAGTCCAGTGATTCACGGTTTCTAAATGAGTTTGCGTTTCAATACAGAAAGATATGGATATGGATTTTTATGCTGTTTGCTATAGTAGATACTAGCATTTCAGCAGCCGAGAGTGAGAGACGGTGTGAATTTTATACTGATTTAGTAATAGCTGTAATATTAATTCTCTTTAAGCAGCAGATTGATAAGTTACCGTTTTTAATTACAGTAGATTTGTAACAGAAGTGCAACGATGCGTTATCATTAACAAGGGAATCAAAAACGATGGTGATGCCAAGATTGGAAGATCACGTGATCAAGTGGGCAGGATGCCATAAAATAACAACAGATTTAAGTATTCATCACCATTAGGGTCTTTGTTATCAGAAATTGTATTCAAATTAATATCACCGATAACAACTGCCGTCCTTGAGAAAATCTTCGAGATCGAGAAAAGTCCTTTATATACTTTTAAAAAAAGAATTTATTTTTTATGAGAAAGAGATCGGTATAGAGCTACTATGAAAATAAATTCTAAAATCATTCCTTAATTTTTAGATTTTACCAAAGTATTCGGCACAGTCTCTACTTCAATCTTGTAAAAAAGTTGTAGTATTTGGGAATTGAGGACTGCCAGTTGAAACTAATTCAAAGTTATCTCATGGAAATAAGGCAGTATGTAAAAATTGATAATCTTACAAGTGATCAACTGATCGTCCATTTTAGCGTACCACAGAGCAGGGTCCTGGGCCCTACACTTGACAAACACATGACAAATTTTGAATAACTAATTTTTCAGGTTCAGAAATAAATATTATATACAATGTTGATCAAATTTCTGCTTAAAATGAGGAATCAATATTAAAGACAATGTTTTACTTTAATTTTTTTCATTTCCGTCAAAACGTCAATTCAATTAAATTCAATTCAATCAAACGTCGTTCAATCTGTCAATGGCGTCGCCTCTGACGTCACGTCCGATGTAAACATTGACAGCTAGTTTTAATTTTTCATTGTTTGTGTTTTAAAAGTTCTAAAATGTAAGTTCGAGACCATATAGGTGCTGTGCAGTGCCTCTGTGTACTAATACAACTATAAAAAGCACGGACAAGTTATTTGTATTCGTTCCCTATGATAAAACAATACGAAATAAGTGGCTTAAACTTGCAAGATGTGATATAAAAGGAATATTGCCTAATACTCAGCTTTATGTCTGTGAAGATCACTTTGACGTAAGTATTTACTTATATTTGTAGATTCCACATAGTTTACAAATCCTTTGTAAATCCTGGTTCCATTTTTGTATTTTCACTTTCTATTTTATTTAATATTTAGGAAAACAAACCCAATTGTATAAAGGGAAACTAAGAAGAGCTGTCATTGTAGTCGAACGTGACGTAATTCACTCTGATTTGCGTTCAGCACAACATGGCGAATTGTCGAATCTTGTGGTTTTATTTTATTAAAATATTAAATAATCTCCCTCATAATTAAAAAATAAATACGTTTTTTGCAATTCATAATTTACATTTCATTACATAGATCCATACCTTTACTGACTTGTTTACTGTCATCATCCCTATTGTAAGAACCTGGCTACAATTTTCAGCATTTACAGATATAAATTCGTGCCCACTTCCATTACTTCCAAAACTTAAACATACACATTTTCTTCTTCCACATATGAATACTACAAAAATGCTTTTGTATCCTGATTTCATGTTAAATGTTATTCCTTTAACTGTGGGGGTGAGACCTTGGCCATCTGTAACACGGGTTTATACCTATAATAGACACCAGCTGAACGAATACACTTGACTGTAACTGTATTGTTTTATTTTTCTTGTTTTGTTTTTGTGAGGCGAAATTAATAAAGACATTATTACTATGAACGTAAACAGTAGAATTTTTAACAAATTAAAAAAAATGTATTTGGCTACGTGGGCATAAATATCAGTAGCCCGGTCAACCTAAATTCCCTCACACCTAGTTTCGCCGCCATTACGGAGGCTCATTTTTGTCTTAGCGAAAAGACCGTCCGACTTTTTTATATGTCCATATCGCTAGCTAATAAACGCAGCAGTTTTAAGTATCTTATTGATGTTTAACAATTTTGATTATATTTTAGTTTATAAGTTTGTCATCGCAGTCTTCACAACCAGTTATAGTTTTATGGCAAGCCTGTGAGTGGTCGGAATTAGTGTACATATTATATTTGTCAATGGTTAAAAAAGACAGCACCATTTTTATATTGACAATACATTAAACCAGAAAACTATCTGTTGAAGTGAAATAACGAAGGAAGGAGGGTCAAGAGTGCCTGTAGCTACGAGTATGTTATATTTTTTAACGCTCACTGGTAACCACATCGCCACACCAAAAGTATAAGGCATAGAGAACCCACATCCAGAAGCCGTGTGCAGTGTAAGGTTCTTTATCGACATAAGTTTACCTGTAATGACATTAATGGGCCTGGTGGTCTGGTGGTTAGCGATCCAAGGGTTGTGAATTTGACCTCGCTTAGGAAAATATTGTGATGAGCACGATTGTTCCGAGTTCGCTTGATTATAATATCTATATATTTACAAATACAGTTCACGGTGTGGTGACTTAGCCGTAACGCGATATGGAAATTGGGTAGATAACTATCGTAAATACATACCAATGTCCACTTCTTTAAAACTAATATTGCGAAACATCTCGGAAAATACAATTAACATAGCTTATTATTATTATTACAAATTCCAATCAAATATACAGTGAAATATAT
The DNA here is from genome assembly GCA_949316085.1 of Hypercompe scribonia. Classification (NCBI taxonomy): domain Eukaryota; kingdom Metazoa; phylum Arthropoda; class Insecta; order Lepidoptera; family Erebidae; genus Hypercompe; species Hypercompe scribonia. The sequence goes on along the minus strand of OX438969.1, from coordinate 8,671,933 downwards.
TGTTCAAATGAGTAGTCTAAAACGGTGACGTCACAATTTGGTATTTAATACATTTTCATACAAAATTGTCGTTTTGACAGATGATAAAAGTAACTAATTTTACAAGGTGCCATCTAGCCTATTCTCGCGCCGATGAGAATATGCACAACTTCTCAACATCAAAGCATTCGCAAGACATGGTCACGTCGCCTGATATGAGGATGTTTTTTCTGTTTTGGACGGATATAAAACCCGTACCTCCATAGCGACAATAAGCTTCCACCCATTCGGGAATCAAAGCCTTACCGAATTAGAACCATAACACATTTTTTTTATTAAATGAAACAAAACGGCATTTGTTACATAGTGTTTATTACAGCCTCGATTCTAAAATACATAGGATCTTCATTGAATACTGATTGCGTGGGAAAGGTAAATCTATCCGTTGCTTTATAACCTACATTAAACATTATTGTCCACATAAGAGAACATCGGAGTTGCACACACACATCTATGCGTTTCTTGCATTACAATTGGTGAAAAGAACAGAATAAGTTTAAAAAAGAACAGAGATTCGGATGTCTCAAAGGATATCCACTCCAGTTACTGGATGCCAGCTCTGTAAAAAAAAAAGTTAGAAATTGTACTCATAGAAGTTACAATGTGATTAATAAACGAGTGGGTACGTATAGCCAGCTATACACGTATATTAATAATACACCCAGGGTATGAATACAACTTCCTGCAGTTGAAAAATGATATTAAATACTAGTTATTCACTAGGACATAATTTATATGACATTTTATAAAAGCGCCATCTATTTGTAAAGTTAAGAACTAGAGGATAGTATCAAAGTTCAACATTGAGTGGCCAGGTGGCGCGGTTAGTTGGCGTCGAGGAAGTATTCCTGGGCAGCCTTGGTTTCGGGCTTGATGGTCTTCGAGCCTGGCTGCCAGTTGGCCGGGCACACCTCGCCGTGTTTGTCTGTGAACTGGAATGCTTGGACGAGGCGGAGAGTCTCCTCCACAGATCTGAAAGGAACAAGTATTATTTTAGATTAATATTTGCTACAACAGTAATATTTGTTATAATACTACAAATACAATAATTTTTAAACTGTTGATATTTTACAATAATCGTAGTATAAATTCTAATATTATTATAGTATATTCTTCTAACAGTGTTCCACGTGACTCACTTGCATGTAACTATTTACATTTTTTTTAAATAAAAAGTGAATCGGAAAGAATCTTAAGAAATCGGTCCAGTCATCAACAACAAATAAAAATCTTCGGATGACACTACCAACTGAGAGTAAATTATTTAGATATAGGTATTTCATTCTAGTATGCATTGGATATCAATATTAATTCTGATGATTTGATAAAGCCTACAATGCTTGTTACACACTTTGTTTTAATGGAAATATCTTGTACAGACAGTGTTTATCACTTATGTACTCACACTTTCTATAGGAATATGTTATGTGCGATATGACTATCAAGTGATGATAAAAACATTAAGAGAACTTGTTTTATTCAACAAGTAACATTTGACACAAATTGAAATAAGATTTAATAGATTCTGGGGATAATTTAAGTGGTTTTGTTTAAAATGATGGCTGGTGACTTATTTATTGCATTTAGCCTACACTTCTAAATACAGGCTTCAAATTCCATTCACAGACAATGGTACAAATTTTGTTTTTACAAAGTTTGCACCACTTCTAAATGCTGTACATAAAAGTTGGTTTGAGTGTGCTTAAAAAGGTCAAAAATGTCTGCACTAATTACCGATACATTTGTTTTTAATTTATAGTACATGTTGTACAAGGCAGACCCAATGCCATGAACAATTCTGTGCTAATTAAACTTCGGGTTCTATAGAAATAAATATAACAATACAGTAGATGCAAAGATGAAACATCGAATTTCACAGTTTATATTAGTTATGTAAATAAGAGATGAACACACATCAGTTATAACCAATATATAATACATAAATTTAGTAATGATACAAGCTTTAGAGGAAGAATTTATCTCTTTCTCATATTCTTTTCCCTCATTTTACACTAAAGCAACTGCAATGGTTACTGCTAATCAGTTATAGTTTTACAAACTCACGAAGTATGGACATACAATGGATTCCGATTGCTTAGTTTGAATTTGACTACGTGTGATAGTGGTGCAGCTTAGCGTTTATTCTTTGTGTATTATGTATACGTACCTAATAATGTCTTCACAAGCCCAGAAGACAACAACATATACAATCTTATCATTTGTCTGTAATTTGTCAGTCAAAGGTACACTTTTGTAAAAAAATCCGGGCTATAGGGGGTCTTAGGCAGTAATCTATAAACCGACAAATTCGATAGTCCGACACTGCCCTGCAAAACGTTTGTCGAATTACCGGGGGTCCAGTGTAGTTTAACAGTTCACGCTAACACCTGGTATGATCGCAAAGAGTTTCGTTGAAAAGGTTGACTACCTTTTCAACGAAACAATTATTATTTATTTTACAACTGTCATTAGTTATCATCAGCCAAGTTATCAAATTTAAAATATAAGTTACCAAGTATACGAGTATAGGATACGATACAACAACCATTAAATGATAAATCTATTGCTATTATCATTAGTGGAACACATAAGTTTACTGTTAAAGGAAGTCGAGTGCTATCGAATAAAACAATAGGACATCAAAACCAGTTTGAATTATATTTATATACAAAGAGCTATTTGTGTTTCATGACAATGACTTTGATGAATGAATAATAAAACTATTGCACATCATCTTCTCCATGTGGTGATGGATTAAGAATATAGTATCACCATGCTTATTCTTCTCCTGGGTGTTATAAGAAGTGACTAAGAAAACTAAATATGCTAGACAACGTCACTGCAAAGAGAATTAAAATTTGAAACAAACTAACTCGTAAGTACCCATGGTATAGTGTGTTAAAATTTCCTTGCTAAGGATAGGCCCATCAAAAGGGAAATTCTAAATTCTATTGAATTTCTATATATTTATACTTTTTAAAAAAAATTCCTCTGTCGCGATGAACTTTACAAATATACATGAAACGGATACAACGAACACTCAGAATCGGACAACAATTTTTAGGTGACTGTGTTATCCCATGTGGAGTTTGAACTCGCAACACTCTGTGGAGTTGAAAGGGGTGAGGAAACCTTCTAAGCCACTACGTCATCTGTGTAGTAATTGCATTACATAGGAGGCACAAGAGCCACCTGTTGGAAAGTGCCGCTACATCTATGCAGCTGGTACTCAAAACTCACTAGTGCTTTTGCCGGGTTTTGAATGCCTCGTCAGAAGTACGAGGTGAGCGGTCGTGTCTATGGTCATCTCACTCACTCGATGAAATGCAAGGAAAGAATGGATTAACATAAGACTCGCACAGAATCTGAATTCTGCGAGTTTGCGGTGTCACTTTGGTCGAACCGCCACAATGTGCCGAAGCATGAATCTTCCTTAATTGATTTTTCTTATTTTTAAAATTTTATTCAAATTCGTGAACGGCATTCTTATAATTATATTTTTACCCATTTAAACTTCACGCAAATGTTTTATGAGATAAAAATGATCGCAATCAAAAGTAGGTTGTTTCTTTTTAACTTGATGTTATCTTTCCACTCAAACATAAGTATAACAATTAAGTGATACGGTTCACTAAACTGAAGGACACTCGTTATCACGCACGTGTGACTATTGTGAGAATCGCGACGTGTTATCGAATATTATATCAGATATTGTGGAAGTGGAATTTGAGTACATTATGTCGGATTATGTCATTCAATTATAATGTATAATAATGATTAAGGGTTTAAGAAAAGGCATATATCTACGTTAACTGTTATAAGATATGTCAATCTTTGATTTTGATATCATTTTAGGCTCGTCTCCGCTCTGAAGGCTGTACTAAATTAATTTAATTAATCATGGACTGATTTATAGAAGAGTAACCCTTAATTTTATATCGATAAGCATATACAATACACAAAGGAGCAGGCTAATTATCCTTTAGAGGCAAGATCTTTGCATCCGGCTCTTCAGACCACCAAACTCACGCTAGTGACAAGTTCTTAATCGTTCCTTGTGTCTAATTACGTGGTTTATGTGGACAAAGGGCAGGTGAACTGGTAGTAAGTAATGTATATTTGCAGCTCGAGTCAGGGGTGTCAAGAAGCAATGAAAATGAGGGTTTGGGTTCCGATAGTTTCTCTCACTGACTTATAATAGGCAACAAAAGAATCGTTCAAAGACGGCTTTTATGTGGGTGTAATCCTGATGGAGCCGGCGTATTTTTGCCGAAGCACAAAATGTATTTATAACTAGACTGTACCCTGCCACGTCTCGCTGTACTATGTTAAGTGATCACCTATAATCACACTGATGATGATGTACCGCCGATTTTGGTCACGGCGGTCAGACTCAACAGAGACCAGTCAACTACGTAAATTTTATAGTACACAAGTGTGTGTGCTAACACAGGTGCACTCTCTGTTCTCGCACTCTCACAATACGATGGGACGACACGACCACGGAGAAATCAGGTATAGTAGAGACGACGATATAGTACATACCGTCCAACGGGCAGATCGTTGACGGTGACTTGGCGGAGGTTCTGCTTTTCGTCGATGATGAACAGACCACGGAAGGGGATGCCCGTCTCCTCGTTCAGCACGCCGTAGTCGCGTGCGATGTTGTGAGACTTGTCGCTGAGCAGCGGGATGTTCATTGGACCCAAACCTCCTGTCGATTTAAAAAATCACTTTTTTTATACTTTAAACTTAGTACAAGAGCTATATTTAATGATAATACTGAAATTCTTAAAAAAGTAGGTGGCTATATAAGAGGAAAAAACGCTCGAACTCTTTTCACCTACTGTGTGCTAAAATTTGCCAGGTAGTCGAATTTAGACCTTAATCCAACTGCATTTAATTTAATTTTCTAGTGTACTTCAACTGTCGCATTATAAATATGTCACTTGACAGCTGCCAACTGATGACATTAATGGCTACGGTCGACATGCACATAACATTATGAATATTACCTTCTATTCACCCTTTTTTCATTAGTTTTACTAATTTGTTTATTAAAACACACATTTACATATAGCTTATATGTATATTTTCTATTTTTTTTTGTATGTTGAAAACGGACAGTTCTCAGTGATAGAGGATTATGTTACAAACATTTAAGAAACAGACACCAATAACACACACAACAACAATGTGTGTGGATAATTCAGTGATGTTCTATGTGACAGTAGGTGGTGACCTTAACTATGACGACCGGTGCATCATGTGGTTTTATTTCTTCAAATTGCAATTATTTTGTTACAATGAACACACATTTGTGGTTAATTACAACATTTCTATTATCGCTTAAAACATGAGTTATGTAACGCAATAAAAACGTGCAAATATAAAATTGAAATAACATAAGTTGTGACTAATCATTCGTGGTGTCGTGATCGTGATACTACATTCAACATATCTGTGAAGGAAAATGACTCGTTTGCAGATTGTACGCCCGATAGACGCGTTACGTATAATTGTCATCAGATTAGATATTTCATGAGTAATACTTGTGATATAATATATTAATTTATAGACGTTATTAAGTTTAACTCAATGTTACTATTCAAAAGTTTTCAAAAAATTTCAGGATTAGGTATATAACTGTAATACATTTGAATTTCAATCTATATCAATTTCAATTTAGAACATTTAGGCTATGTACCCACTGGCAAAGTCAACTTCACGGATGGCGTAGTATTTTAGTGATCACCTCGCCCCTTTTTCTATGGGTTTGATTCGCATAAGGGATACTTATGGGTGTTCTTTGTATCTGTTTTATGCATGTTTGTAAATTCGCCGCGACACGGGACCAAAATTTTTGGTGTTGACGCTTACCCTGTTTGCGTGGTGTGTTGATCCAGGCGAGGTGAGTGAAGTGAGAGTCAGTGGAAGCACCGAGGACCTCGCAGCCGATCTTACGGAAGTCGTCCGCGCGTTCAGAGAATGCGATGATTTCCGTCGGACAGACAAACGTGCTGCGGACAAAAACATAAATAAGGTTCAAAGGAAGCACAATTAAACATTGGTATACATTTAATCTCTGGATGTCGTAATAACAGCTGTTCCCGGATTCCGGCGCAGAGTGGCACACCGTGTGGTTTTAGTCGGTCCGATTCCGACACACCACCCCGCCGTAAACCCCGGTGGGGTGACGGCCCGAGGGGGTTTCCAAACGTTAAAAAAAAAACATTTAATCTGTATTAGCCTGCTGGTCTAGTAGTTAGTGGCCGTGGGTTCCATTCCCAATCATGACAAATAACTGTGTAATGAACACGATCATTAATTTTGTGTCTGCATGTAATTTATTTATAATATACATATAAATATATATTTCTAAGTGCACTAGCTGACCCACGCAACATCGTCTGCGTGTCAAATTGCCCGTAGCGTACAGTTAAATAGCGTGGACAAATTTATTCCCCATAAAATAATTATTTTGTGCATTATCTTTGCGAAACTAACTGTTTACGCAGTGCACGCACTAGGAGCTCTCAAAGTGTATTTACCGCCCGTTTTTGCAACATTTCTAATTAATAGTCAAGCTTCTTTTGGTCGTAGCGCAATAGTATAACCTTCTTCGGTAAATGAGCTCTCTAACAATGAAAGAAACTGTCAAATTGGACCAGCAGTTTCTGAGATTAGCGCATTCAATGAAACAAACTCATCAGCTTCATAATATTTTGGTATATACTTAGTCTGGCCATAAATACTGTTACACTTAATTATAAAAAAATATTACATTTGAATTTCGAATCTGTCATTTTTATACGATTGTTCATTGTGTTTTCTCATTTTGGCGCCAATACATTGTAAAATATTTTGCGATATTAAAATGGTGTGGGGTGATAAAGAGAACCGAATCGGTGTGATAGCATTACACAAAGTAGGTATGGAGCCAAATGCAATTTTTAAAACTCTCCATACACTTGGTATTAGTAAAATGTTTGTGTACCGGGCTATTAATAGGTACAATGAGACCTCCTCTGTTTGTGACAGAAAAAGATCTGGCCGTCCACGTAGTGTTCGTACGAAAAAGGTGGTCAAAGCAGTAAGGGAAAGAATTCGAAGAAATCCTGTCCGAAAGCAAAAGATTTTATCTCGGGAAATGAAGATAGCACCTAGAACCATGTCGCGTATTTTAAAAGATGACTTAGGACTTGCAGCCTATAAGAGACGCACTGGCCATTTCTTAACTGATAATTTAAAGAAGAATAGGGTGGTAAAATCGAAACAACTACTGAAGCGGTACGCAAAGGGAGGTCACAGAAAAATTTTGTTTACGGATGAGAAAATTTTTACAATTGAGCAACATTTTAACAAACAAAATGACCGTATTTATGCTCAAAGCTCTAAGGAAGCTTCCCAATTAGTCGACAGAGTGCAACGTGGACATTATCCGACTTCAGTGATGGTTTGGTGGGGTGTTAGCTATGAAGGAGTGACTGAGCCATATTTTTGTGAAAAAGGTATCAAAACATCGGCACAAGTGTATCAAGATACCATTCTTGAGAAGGTAGTTAAGCCCCTTAACATCACCATGTTCAATAACCAAGTATGGTCCTTCCAGCAAGACTCGGCGCCGGGTCATAAAGCTCGGTCCACGCAGTCTTGGTTGGAATCGAACGTTTCGGACTTCATCAGAGCTGAAGACTGGCCGTCGTCTAGTCCCGATCTTAATCCGCTGGATTATGATTTGTGGTCAGTTTTAGAGAGTACAGCTTGCTCTAAACGCCATGATAATTTGGAGTCCCTAAAACAATCTATACGATTGGCAGTGAAGAATTTTCCCATGGAAAGAGTGCGTGCTTCTATTGATAACTGGCCTCATCGTTTAAAGGACTGTATTGCAGCCAATGGAGACCACTTCGAATAAGCTTTTTATATTTTTAATTGTTTTATATTTATGTATTAAACTGACACACTGTAAAAGTAATAAATGTTATTTGCAGTTAACAATTTTCTTTTTTCTTTATTACAATATTTATGGCAAGACTAGGTAGAGTAATGTCCATATTTTATTAGCAGTCTGGTTATCACAGCACAGACTAGTTAGTTCTGGAGTTGGAATATCTGAATACAGTTTTCCGATAACATATACTCTGTATGAATTATTCAATTATTGTATTTCACACTTAAACCTCTGAACTCGTGGCTATCAAAATACGACTAAGGTTATGTTTTTAAATTAAAGTTTTGTTATCCTAGTTAGTGGCGATAAAAGGGTCAGAGTGATGCCAGAAATTGAATATTAAGATATGATAACGATTTTGTACAATTCAATCTTACTACGTTTTTAATTAAACACCTATTGATAAACACAATAGTTCTTATCGTATATTGCCCCAGGAAACATTGTTAAAAACACGTATTGTTTTACTCTCAGCAGTTCTTTATTTATTTTAAAACAAAAAACCTATTGTTCTTCCGTTACATGAGTTTATTATACATATATTCAAATTTTTTTATCCCAAAAGGGGTAGATAGAGGCGTATTCCGATGTGTAATAATATCCAGCAATAAATTTCATTTATCATATCAAACGTTCGCACTTTGCCTGTACTTGTAATTTTAATCACATGTAATAATTTATTTATACGTTTCTAAATACATTATCAATTATCAACAGCCTTACATTTTGAATGGCAATCGAAGCCACAGCCTCTCGATTAGCAGACCGGATCGCTAACCGCTTGACAAGTATCCCTGTAATTTCGTAACCGTAATAGATACATAAACACACACTCACACACTTGAAACCATAACGCTTCTTCTTGAACACTCTGTAATTTTTTTTAAAAAGTTTACAATGTAGTAGAGCCACGCTGATTTCAGTACGAACGGGCCGGTTCGACCGTTGCAGTACCACCTTCTCACAGAAGACCAACTTAAAGCGACAGCGTCCGTGCTGTCGCGTTTCGTTGGTGAGTGCGAGACCGGAAGGGGGTTTGGTGCAGGGGTGACAGTTATAGTGTTAAGTGTGTGAGACTCACACTGCCACGATGACTGTGATGGCTTTTAAGTCCCTAAGGGGGTGTGAAAAAGTATCTCAACATATTGCATTGGCTGCACTCGCAATAAGTGACCACAACTCTTGGATTCTATTTAAGCTTTTTACCAGGCAGAGAGTCATTTTGGCAGATAAGAAAATTAGCGAGATCATTGTGATTAACATATGTATTTATTTTACACAAAGAGTTAAACACATTGAAGAAATAACTGGCATTCTCTTTTTTTATTAAATGCATACATTGCATGCCACGACAATTGTTAGAGTGTGTGTGTTTTAATTCCATTACGTACCATTGCAAAGACCCGAAAACGCATGGCACTGCTAAAACAGCAATGTAATAGTGACTTAGTGACTAGACAGCTGTCTGTGTTGAAAATCCCACAACTGTATCAACATGCTATAAATATACATATTGATTTCCTTATAACAATACTATTAAGATATCAATTTGAACAAAACGATATCAATATTAAATACGCCGAATATTACCTTAATCTGCGTTTTAGATATTATATTTAGTATGGTGTTAAATAAATTAGATACGTCGATTTAGAAATACGTAGCAATTGGAGAATACACTACTTCTGTTCGGTTTTTTAACAGTTAATAGGGTGGGTGTTTGCCCAAATGTAAATGTGACACTTTTGGGCCAATGTCTGAGTATAGCCATCGTTAGCACATGTTACCGATTACACACGTGTTGGTTCCACATACTTCATCCTCTCTAACTACCAAATAATATCGAGTTCGAATAAACAGTATTGTTATTTCAGTGAGTTCGAGGCCATAACCAGTTGGTCACGCTTCAGCAGAAACAAATGCCAACACTATGATATAACTTGACTCAATTGTGTACTTAGAAAACTGCACTTCTTTGTCTATTTTAAGAGCCTGCCAAGGTGACTCTACTCTGTCTGCTGGAAAGAATGAATAGAATCCAAGAGTTGTGGTCACCATACTCATTGCAAATGCAGACAATGCAGTGGCGACAACCCACACAATGGCGGCCTAGTGAGATGCTTTATTCACACCCCGTTTGGGGACGTAAAAGGCATGACAGTCATCGTGACAGTGTAAGGCTTACACAGTTACCACGATAACTGTCACCCCTGCAACAATGGGCCTCCGGTCTCACACTCACCAACGAAATACGACAACACGGATTCTGGCGCTTTAGGTTGGTCTTCTGTGGGAGGGTAGTACTGCCCCGGTCGAGCCGGCCCGTTTGTGCTGAAATCAGCGTGGCTCTACTACCTAAAAGCTTTTTTTTTTATATATATATATATATATTAAACCTACTAAAGTGACTCTATTCTGCCTGATGGAAAGCATGAATAGAATCCAAGTGAGGAGGTCGCCATACTCACTGCGAATGCTGACAGTGCAATATGGCAACCCATGCTATGGCGGCCCAATGAGATGCTTTTTCACGCCCCGCTTAAAGGACCCGGGATCGCAGTGGGAGGGAAACACGTGCGCCGGTAACGAATCTCAGGCTTTAACCGTTCTGCACAGGAAGGAAGAGCCGAACCGTTTAGTTCGGGAGCGTATGTCTACCATTCTGAAACGGTGACTTCCGAGGCCAGCACGAGTTGTCCTATAGAGGAAGGCTCTACACTTATAAGTTTTAGTGGCACATTATCACTTCTATAAATAAATGCATTAAGTGAATGTATTTAATTATAGAAGTGAGAATGTGCGCGTCGGGCATACAACTATTAAAACAGTTACAACTGCTTGCAGATAGCATTAGACTAGACAGTATTACACTTTGGTATTGTGCGCAAATATTTATAATCCGGTTTTGCACACAGCCGGCAATAGATAGTACTCTCATTTTATTATTAGGTAAATTTTCATTTTTACCTAAAATCGAAGCGATATAAACAAGGATATACTTTCCACGTGTATGTAGGTCTACTTAGTCTAAACGGCTAGCTCGTTAGGTGTTCGGTGCGTCTCGTTAGATGCGTCTTGGTTGTAAGTGACATAAGGTATTAGAAAACTAAAAAAAAAAAATCGAGAATTTTAAATATATCTATATTGTCACGCAGTCTGCTTTTATTCTTTAGCTGTTGCATGTGTTAAAATAAAATTCTTGTTGAAAACATATTTGAAGGAAAATTACGAGCTGGAGAGCTCGTAATTACGTAACGTAGACTAAGTGCATATAAAAGTATATACATATTTTTTCTAAAATGAAATTAGCCTAAGTTATTCTTCATAATATCAGCTATTTGCCAGTAAAAGTCCCGTCAAAATTGGTTCAGCCGTTACAGAGACTTATCGGAACAAAGATTAAAATTTTAAAATATTTTTTTTTAATGTAAATACAGAATATACCTACTTTCATATGCATTTAGGGAAAAGCTATTAATTTAAAATTACAAACAGAGACTTCAATTTTATTTATGATGGATAATATATATATGTATGTTGTGTTTGTGGGTTACAATTACACTACATTTTGTACAATCAACGTTATTACTTTATTCATTGAATTTACAGAGCTTGATACCAGCTGACATAATGCATATTGAGTGCTTATTCTCGTTGCCCTCCAGTGTGCGCTAGAGGCGCTCGCGAGCCACACGTTCAGAAATGATTAACAACACACGGGCCTAACAATGTAAAAAGTAATGTTTGTCTCTCTGTCTGTATGTCCTTTAAAGAATCGTACACTACGCATTTGATTATTTGATTATCTTTAGCAAAGATGATGTGGTTTTTTTGTCTTCCCTTCAAATTTATTTTAGTTGGTGGCGTAGCAACGCGTGCACGGTACAGTTAGTGAATTATAATAATAATTACTTACAAATCTAACGGATAGAAGAACAACACGACGTATTTGCCTTTGTAGTCGGAGAGAGCGACATCCTTGAACTCTCCATTCACCACGGCGGTGGTCTTGAACTGGGGAGCGGGTTTGGTCAGCTGGAGAGGCATCTTGTTGAAACTGTAAACACAAACAAATAGTGACGTTAGGCTTAGAGACTATAGGATTAAAATTGCCTAATCCCCATTGGTAAAGATAACTTGATATGATGGATGCCAGTAGACACGCTTGGATTTATATAAGGTAGACAGAGTTCTGACGCTCGTATTTTGCTATTCGCCGGATTCCTTGGTAAATAAACAAGTAAATATGAGAGTAAAGTAGGAAAAGAAGGGAGACAATGTCAGTAGGCTTATGTTTGTATCTTTGCATCACGCTATATAATACAATGTAACACAAGCTTGAACAAACAAGCAAACAAACTAGATTCTGATTCAGTAATACGATGATAAAAGACGGTTATTTTGTAATTCACGTTTCATTCAAATTCCATGGAGTACCCATCAAAGCGCCGACCGTGTGGAATAAAGATAAATGTCTATTGAGCGGTAAACTGATCGAAGACTTCCAAAATATCGATCGACATGCCGGCTCGACCGGGGCAGAACTACCCTCCCGCAGAAGACCAACCTAAAGCGCCAGCATCCGTGTTGTCGTGCGAGACTGGAGGCCCATTGATGCAGGGGTGACAGTTATCGTATTATAGTAACTGTGTAAGTCTTACACTGTCACGATGACTGTCATGCTTTTTACATCCCCAAGCGCGGTGTGAAAAAGCATCTACAAGGCCGCCATAGTGTGGGTCGCCGTACTGCGTTGTCAGCATTTGCAATGAGTATGGTGACCACAACTCTTGATTCTATTCATGCTTTCCATCAGGCAGAGTAGAGTCACTTTGGTAGGCTCTTAAGATAGAAAAAAAAAGTCGTAGACGGTAAAAGTCCATTAAGCTAGATTGCTTTTGTAATCGTACGATATATATATCATCGCGATAAGTCACGATTTACACGTAAAATATTCATTATGTTGAGTTAATTCCATCTATTGACTCAAATCCTGATGTCTCGTAGGTACAAGCTGTCGTACTGAATTATTGATGACACAATTTCATAAATTACTAGTCACTTGATATGATTTTTATATCTATTTGGCGATGATTAGATTGCGTTCACGATGTCTGCGATGATTACAAGTATACTGCATGTATTTCAAGGTTAAAAAATTATCTTTAAATTGCAGATCCTATCAAAGTTCCTGCAGTGGTTCCAAATTTATATAGGGTTGGTAGAATGACATTTGGCCTTCCAATTTATCGTTTATTAATTCACTACTTTTCTAATCTCTTCTACGCAATCATCATTGATATCTTCCTCGTCTTGTACTGTTTGTCGGTTAATTTGTAAACACAAAACTTTCTTTACCACGTTTGGAGATTGCTTTATAAAACCATTGGATTCCAGACAGGACGTGATTAAGGAAAAAATATAATAAACAAGTTGCCTACGTTTTGGAGTAAAGTCTAGAGTTGTTGTTTCAGAAATTACCAGTTCTAGTTTTTGACTAAACTTCACTCGTTAACTTAACAATATCTTGTACGCAGCGGTAGTGAATGCGACTGCTGTGCTTGAGGTGTCGGGTTCGATACCCGGATCCAACCAAACGTTTTTATGATCTGCAAATATTTGTTTCGAAGTTTGGGTGTTTTCTATGTATATGTATGTATTTACAAAAAAAAAGTACATAAGTATTCCATCAGTCAGTCTAGATATCATAGTACAAGCTCTGCTTAGTTTGAAACTAGATGACGTGTTAAATGTCCCAAATATTTATTTTTATAAATTTTCTCTTACCAAAGCTTCGAATAAGGATATTTCTATATACTGTTTATTGAAATAATCAATTCTCAATCAATGATATCTCGAAGTATCTCAATTACGATTACACGTAGAGACAAATGATTGTAGGAAATATATTGTGAATGAATTGTTACGTGACGATGATATACTGATAAAGACGATCTATAGAATTGGAATTCTTATGGAAAACACGAGTAAAAGCGCGAAGAAAACAGTGTATCACATTTTTTATACGTTGTATGCTTGTTAGTGTCGTTATATTACTCTAAAACATGGATAGTAGAACGAAATTAGTATTACATTTAAGAAGTTTGCGACTGAAGATGACCAGCACCTAAAAACATGTCTATTCACCGTGCTCGTTATAAATATAGGCATTTCTCTCAGCTGGCTGCCAGTGACTTGTTACAGAAACACGACCTTGAATTATTTATGACAGATTCTAACAACGACTTTAAAGTCAACAAATCAAGGCTTAAATTCCTTTGTGACAATTTGTTTTAGTTTACTATTGAGATAATTGTGAAATTATGTTGGGTAAATAAATAACATTGTACTTTTGTCGTATAATTTTAAACTAAATTCAAAGATATTGCATTACAATCATAAATATGTACTTTTCAGCTTTTTTACAACACACAACAAGCAAGATTTTGTCATTTCTAATTAAATTAATTGTCAAATACATCAAGATTAAAATAGACTTGTGTACGCAACTGTCGCATGATTATATAACTGTATATTAATTTATTTAAAGTTTTCTTATATTCTTAACATTCCTATTTAATCTTACACGCGTTAGTGCCTTTAAAGCAAACACAATACGCACGTAACATTAGCTTAACAGTGCTGAGACGATGATAATATTTTATATTTAATCTAACTATATACTAAGTTATCAACTCAAGTCAACCATACCAGGCTGCACAGAGATTGGTTACTCAGTTATATTGTGTTCAACTGAGGTGTCTATGCCGATGTTTTGGTTGAGTTAGAGGCTGGCTCGTTTTACTAAGTTTCAAACAATAGTTTACAAAGTGAAAGTGGGTCACGTAGCAACAAATAAGAAACTGCAGCTTCACTATTGCTGTATCGTTTCAAGGTTTTAGTTAGTTTTGCTACTAAAATATATCTTTACTGTTATATTTAATAAATAACAACGCACTTGTAGGAAGGATTGATGCGTCGCGGTAATGATGCTCAATAAGTACACTCAGATTCGGGACAATTAGTTATTGCATATATGCTTTATGTAGCGAGTTCAGCAGTCATCCGCGCAGTCAAAGGAAAGTCCAAGTAAACAACTTCAATAACTAGTATCAAACATATCTTCGTTATAGACAGGATAACGTGGCAAAGCAGCAGTCATTAATTACTTCAGATAAGTGGCAAGTAATGAAAGTGATTATAATAAAATCACCGTCAAACGGCAGTGGGATACGACTCGAACTAGAACTGAATAGTCGAAAACAAATTCCAGAACCTCGACATGGTAAATATTGTTTCCAATAACTTATCATGGGAAAACGACCAAAGCAGTCCAAATCGATACACCAAATACGTCACATTATGGCTGTACGACTTCTCATAGACTTAAAGGGATCTATCTCACGTAGTAGATAAACATCGAAAACTGTAGAGTTTGGGATTAAGGCAACTTAACCACAACACTCAAAAGTGCACAGCATCAAACGAATTTATCCGGCTGATGTTTTGTCAATTGATCGTGGTATCATCCCACTTGAATTAGCTTAATACAGAATAAAATTTTAAATTTAAAGTAACATTTATGAATAAAACATTAAAAACAGAACTAAAAATAAGAAATAAAGATCAGTTTTCATCATATTTAGATCCGAATTGAAATTGACGAAATTAGATTATACAGAAACTCTTAGAAATTCAAATATTTATGTTAGAACTTCGTGAGTAAATACCCACGAATCTTGAGTCCTAGGTAGTAGAGCCACGTTGATTTCAGCACGAGCGGGCCGGCTCGATCGGGGCAGTACTACCCTCCCACAGAAGACCAACCTAAAACGCCAGCATCCGTGTTGTCGTGTTTCGTTGGTGACTGCGAGACCAGAGGCCCATTGATGCAGGGGTGACAGTTATCGTGGTAGCTGTGTAAGCCTAACACTGTCACGATGACTGTCATGCCTTTTCCGTCCCCAAACGGGGTGTGAAAAAGCATCTCACAAGGCCGCCATAGTGTGGGTCACCATACTGCATTGTCTGCATTTGTAATGAGTATGGTGACCACAACTCTTGGATTCTATTCATGCTTTCCATCAGGCAGAGTAGAGTTACTTTAGCAGGATCTCGATATAAAAAAAAAAAAACGAAAAGTTATCCGAATAAAAGTCAAGTTAACATATGTTCGAGCACGAGATAGTGACGCAGAACCAAAAATATTTAGAGAAGCAGATGTAGTCAAATGTTTTCTTAATCCTACTAATATTATAAATGCGAAAGTTTGTATGAATGTTGGTTATTCTTTCACGAAAAAGCTACTGGATGGATTTGGATGAAACTTTACAGTAATATAGGTCATACATCGGAACACATAGGTTACAATTTGTAATGAAATTATGTAATTTTGGTCGTAATATTACGATACATGTCAATTAAGTCGGAAAAAAATTTTGCGCTCTGAGAGTTATCTTGTCGTACGCTGCCTAAACCATCGAAATTACACAAAGATGATGTACCGCAGGATTGTGTGATGTTAAAAAAATATTTATTTACAATAATCTGTTACGAAACTTAATGGGGTGAAACTGCGGGCAAAAACTAGTAATACATAATAATGGTAAGCAGTAGTCATCACCATCAAATATTTCGTCTTTCTAGACATTATTCCCAAGATCATTTGAGGTCGGTTACTAATTCAACCGGTTTTGCTCGAATATCAGTTTTCCCTCGGACTGGCATCTGCCTGGCCTTTGGCCTCGAACTGAATTCGAAGAGTGAACTAGTTGTCAATATATTTGATGGCATGGACTTCCCAATAATGATTGCTGTATATATTCATAACAACCTCGCTTAACGTACTCTCCGGGGCACGAGTGTGAAACACTATCAAATTTTCATACTCCGGGTTGTTATTAAGAATTTCTTGTAAGGAAAACTCAACACTTTTAGCCTGATCCAGAAATCAAACCCAGAACCTCTTGATTGGCAGTTGCATACGCTAACCGTCAGATCAACGAGGCAATCCATCAAACGTACTACAAGATCACAAAATGTGAAGAAGTGTAACGAGGCAAAGACAATACATATATATTTTATATATTTAAAAAAAAAAAAAAAGATTAATGGCAATCACTAAAGGAGTCTAAAATTAAGCACTTACAGCACAGCTGGGTATATACATCTACTCTCCTACTCCAGTTACAGAACGGTCATGCAAGAGAACGCGATTCCAATCTTTTCGAGTAACTACATTCTCAGTGTCATTTCCCACCGCAGAATTGTGGTAACCTTATCCTAACAACCTCTATTTGTCCTTACCCCGATTAACCTACTTCTGTGAGAAAACGTTTATTTTCCTAAAGCATCACGCAGACAATTATCCATAAAATGAACCAGCCAAAATCTTTACCAAAACAAAAAAAAAATTGGGACAAGATCGGTAAGATAGTGGCGTGTCAATATCTCCTTCATTTGGTATTTAACGAAACGTCTCATTAAATAAAACGTTGCAGAAACAGGTAATTCATTAAATATAAATTTTAACCTGATAATCTGTGCACTTGATTCTGTTACTTTCGCCTGCGACTTGACTTTGATTTCTACGGCTTCAGTGAGCGAACTGCGACTTGGCCTTCTGACACAACACTGGCACAGCATTACGCGCAAGCACAGTATGTACTACACTTTAACAACCGCAAATATATGTAATTCTATTATCTAAGATAAAAAGAACAGAGTAATCCATTTTTATAGAGTTCTCGGTGATAGTGTGGATAGCAGAGATAACAGCGAACCATTGGAAATAATTTATAAGTGGCGGATGCATGTACTTTCAAAGGTTTCCCGTTATGATATAAATTGTGGTAATACTATGAAACGTTACATATTATTTTAAATTAACACAGTAACAGTAGATTTAACTAATTTAATTAATCAATATTGGATTACCTGCGGCTTTGCATGGCTTTGTCAATATTTTTTCTTTGTTACAAACTACAGATCCACCTCCTTTTTAAGGAAAAGCCTATGTCCAGTAGTGAACTATTGAAGGCTATTGATGTGATGTGATGTGAATTATAATCTGTCATTTAAAGCAGTATATAGCACGTAGCCTACTATCTGCTACTCTATTCTTATTATCACTTTTTCCTAAATTAATTTCAGGTCAGAACAATGATTTTAATTAGCCAGACAATAGTTTATTAAGTATATTTTGGTAAAACTGTAACCATTTCAATATATGAAAAGCCGTTATCATAATAACGAAGACATTTTAGTTTTATTCACTTGTAAATTTAAGAAAAACAATACTATATCTATACTACACTTCCTGTACGCAATTTTAGATAAGATCGTACTTCTAAACTTGACTTTGATGTCATTACGAAGTCAAAAGCCAAAAAATATTAGTGATAATACGCATACAATAACAATAAGAAAAATATTTAATTGATTTGCGTAAGCATTTTATACGTTGAAATCACTATCCACTTTCGTGACGATATTGTGAACTCAAATTATTTTTAAGCCTATATTTTTACAACTCACCACGAGGTAGGTCATGTTAAAAATGTATGTTTTACATTTTTCATTGCCTGTAGTCAATGAATGAATTGGCGTTTAGCTTAGAAGGTTTTCAGGCTTTAATTATAAGTGACACTAGATACATGACAATTTAATGATCAGTGGGCAAATTATAAGAACCTTGTCAAAGTTAACAGTAATAAGCCTCACACATACTTAATTTTTAGTGTTGTGTTAAGTTAATTTAACCGTTAAGTTACGTGAGGAAGTAACGATACGACCTTGAAGACAAGTCATATGGACCATCTATTAGATCTTCTATAAATATTTCGTCATCATTCATAGTCGCTCTATAAATAAATTGTAACTGAGAGCTAAATGAGCTAATCAATGGTAAAAATGACACTGAACACTAACTTTTTTTCTGGACTAAGTAATAAACAAGCAGATGGCTCGTCTGGTGGCAAGAGACGGGCGTCTATGGATATCTGCCGCTAGAGGTATTATCCAGATATTCTAAGAATTAAGCACTTAAAATAATCTAAATTTTCTTGTCCAATTAATGCTCATAGGCATGGCATCTCTTGTATTTTAAGTACATTTATTAAACTATGCTAGTATACTTTGACCTAGAGACGCCCTGGAACGAAGCTATTTATATTGAGATTTTTGAAAACTATTCTTGATTAGCTAAAAGTTAGGTTTCAATGTACCTGTCTTTTTTTATAGCAACCTACCAAAGTGACTCTATTCTGCCTGATGGAAAGTATGAATAGAATCCAAGAGCGGTGGTCGACGCACTCACTGCGAATGAAGACAGTGCAGTATGGCGACCCACGCTATGGCGGCCTAGTGAGATGCTTTTTCACGCCCCGCTTAAAGGACCCGGGATCATAGTGGGAGGGAAACACGTGCATTGGTAATGAATTCCAGGCTTTAACTGATTCGCACAAGAAGGAAGAGCCGAACCGTTTAGTTCGGGAGCGTACGTCTTCTAAGATGCATTTCAAATTCAAATAAAATCGGTAATTACTTTACTTGTAATTGTAAATTACATATAACTAACCATCAAAATATAATAATAAATAATGAAATCATTGTGACTATCACTAATTTTTAAATGTTTAAAATAGAACTCTAAAATATTTGAAGCGTTCCCAGAGGTTCAGTTATGATGCAAAAAGATAAGACGTGATTACGAAGGAAAGTCACAAAGTAGGTAAAAATCGGTTTAAATCGTACAACTCAGTGGGAACCAAGGTCAGGTCAGAATTTTTTGACCTTTCCACTCATCAAGTTTCGTGGTTTCACTGTCGATTACTAAATATTTATAAATGACAATGGAAGCTACAGAATTTTACATCAACAAAGAATCTCAATTCTAATTAGTGCACGATTATTCAAACAGCAGGTTTTAATAATGTTCATTGAACTTAACAAATAAAAATGATGGTGAAGTAACAAAAGAGTAAATTCCAACTACCTCACCAAAGTCACAGAAAACAAGATTTTACACGGGGGAGGCTACGGCACCAATGGATTTTCAGAAGCTTGACTGGAGCCTGAGACAGAAAATCGGTTTAACTAACTCTTTCATTTGCTGTTCACTAAATAAGGAGGCAACCAGACGGAGAAGCAGCTCCTAATCCTCTGTTCTCTCTGCTCTCGTCACTGTTTTATACTACTCAATCGAACAAAACATTTCACTGTATATTTGATTTAAATTGGCAATAAGTACTAATTAAAAGTTATGTTAATGATATTTTCCTACATGTTTTGCGATATTTGTTGTACTGAAGCGGACATTGCTATTTATTAACGATGTAGTGATCTATCCTATTCTAGGGTGCAATCGAAACGCCGGCAACGCATTTGTATCTCCTGAATTGGAGGTCACCTTAAGCTACAATGGTCACACTAATCTGTCCACTCCTTTGCCCTTCGTGCTTTGAAAAAAACTGACAATCTAATTGACAATTTAAAAGGAGAATAATAAAGACAAAACCCACCGATAATTAAGATCGTCTTTCAGCACATATCCCCACATATGGACAGAGTGAGTAATTCTAGCAGTTCTCTTCCACAATCCAACAAGTAGCTCTCCGTCTCCATTGTATAAGTAATCAGTTAATATTCCGCATGTGAACATGTTTTTTAAAATGGTTTCCATGTTCGTGAGCCTGGGAAAGCCGTAATGATGGTCTATTATGATATTGTTGTATATCTTGAACAATTAGAGAAATGTAAGCCATGCGTTTCGTGGGTCACACCATTATTTGAACAGTATGAGAACGCATTTCTTTAACGGTACAGAGGATAAATGAACAGACCGATTACTAGATGGTATGTCCTACATGGACACTGTTCTAATTGCGTTGTCAGTGAAAGACCACTCTGTCTTTAGTGCTATTTGTAGTCTTACATTATGGCAAAATCTGTTTGAACGATAAGTAGATTCTACCACGAACTACATATAGCCCTGTGAACATGTCGTAGGTAGCCTTGTAGACATCACGAGTCTAAAAAAAAAAGACCCGAGCCTTAGAGTAGTCGTCAAATATCACACATGAACATCTTGTAACGCGTGTGCTTATTGAACAAATCAAAAAGGTCACAATCCCTTTGTTCCTGTCACTTCCGTCTCTTTTTACAAGATTAGTCACAGGTTGAAAGAAAGCGAGAGGAAACACATTACACATTAATAACGAGCGAGTTTTCACAAAATCACTTTCCACAGGTTGAAGACGCGAGAAGAAAAGGTTACTCATAAAAAGTAGTCATAAACCGCGTGACGTTCAATTATATTACGTATTGGTTTTATGACGGAATTTTCACGGGTGTATGTGAAATCGATAGTCATTGAATGACGAAACCAATAGGAATATTACGTTGCTATGACTCACAAGGACATTCCTTAATGACAACTTAGTTTTCTTTCGTTTAGGCATAGGAGAAAACGAACAGAGGGATCATTAACATAGTTTATTAGCCCATTGTTTGACATAGGCCTCTCCTTAGAAAGGAGGTTTTGGTCTACTATATCATGCTAACCAGACGGCTTGGTATAGGGTTTGTTTCAAGGTTTTCCTTCTCTTTGTAGTGATGTCGTTCTGTGTAGTTTGCTCTCTTAGTCGCATCTTACGTCACCCATGGTATGAACAATATTCTTAATCCGTCTTGGTCTCGTTGGTTGATAAGTGACTACTGCCACTACTGTGAACACTTGCTACTAATTACCGCCTGTTTCTTTTGTCTCAGAATTAGGGGAGGGTTTGGGTTCTGATAACCTCACTTAATCGCTGAAAAGCAGTGGAAGAATGGCTAAGCACCGCTAAGATGTGAGAATCACTCGAGTCGAGCTAGTCCCGGTTGTGTTAAACTATGGTGTAGGTACTTATAATGAATGTTAGACCATGTAGATAATCTAATAATAAAACTATGTGGGTAGAAGGCGCGAGGCAGCGCCCGTGATGAATTGAATAAAGGTCAGTGTCGCTGTTTGATTTACGCGTCCCTATGCTCCCTACATAACACGTGGCTCTTCTATTCTTTATCCAAATAGACATGTACATGTCTATAGATTTATGTCTTATGATTCAATGTTAACCACCTGCATGATGGTCATTTTTTTTATATCAACATTAAGTATTCCAAATTTGAAATGCTTCCGCGTGCGCCATATTTGTTTTAACAAATACAAAGAACAACCTGTGTGTATTAATAATGAATTTAAGAAACATTTATTTTTATGCGACTGAGCAATGAGGTCAGGTTATAATGCGTCTAAAAGAGTTTGACGTAATGTAATTGGATTAATTAGTTTCCTTAAGATCATTAAGGCAAGTTAAGCATTGTAATGCAGTTAACAAATCATGAATATGATTGATTTTACAAAGCAAGACAACAGCTGTATGTATACTCTTCACCCTAGTGGGTAAATGCGCCATAGAATATTGGACGTAATACCTTTTTAATTGGCGTTAGCTGATCAAAAGTAAATATAATATTACTGTAACGTCGAAAATGAAGAGGCCATAATTATCTCTCACTATTGATTATTTTAACAATAATTTCTTTGTACATATTTTACCTATAAACAAATTTATTTGAATAAATATTGAAATTTACATTTGGTTTATTTGAATTATTTAAGAACACCAATACTTCATAGTGACTTACTAGCTACTTTGCCACAAGCTAATGCACTACTGAACGAATTTGGATGAAACTTTACAGTACTATAGGTTATACATAAGAAAAACATAAATGCTATGTAATTTTGGTCGTAATATAATGATACACGTCAATTAAGTAGAAAAAAAATCGTGCCTCTGAGAGTTATCTTGGCGTATGTAGCCTAAATCATTGAAGTTACACAAAGATGATGTACCGTAGGAATATTTGTATGTTAAAAAAATATATATTAAAAATGATCTGTTACGAAACTTAATATGGCAGACCGAATTACACGCGAGCGAAGCTGCGGGCTAAAGCTAGCATATTTTGTTTCCCATTCTTAAAATTACGTCCCTTATCTAATTTGTCCAATATTCCCATATAAAGTCTAAAATCTCCGGTTGATACTGACATATTTTTTGCTCTTACGTAGGGAAACTATAGTCGGCAAAAATGTGAGCGTTGAACACCTACGCCTCTGCCCCTTTCGGATATATAAGCGTTGGAGATGAGAAAACAAAGTTCATAACGTCATGTTAATGTCTTAATGACGATATCATGCAACAAATAAAAATCTTATACTGTCAAGTTAATAACCAAACAATTTTATAACCAGTTAAAATTAAAACCACTTAATTATGAGTGCTAAAGAATTAATTATCATTGGGAGAAATGTGAAAGTTTTTCTTGATGATAACTGACACAATAGATAATAAAAACTGTAATTAAAAACTTCTTTGTTACAAACTCGAGATAAAGTCTAAACGCAGCCAGCCATATTTAATTATTTGATTACTGTTAGCTTTACTAAGTAGTCACATGAACCGTTTAACACTTATTAAACAGTGGCTGGTCCAGAGCAGTAAGCAGAGCTGTTTAAGAAAGCGTCACTGACTGACCACCTAGTTGAGGTGCGATTACTAGCCAGATTTCAGACCGTGCTGGTTACCCATGGCCTATTTAGACTGTAGGTGTACTTAGCCTAGACCCAGGTCTAGCTATATAGATGCTTCGTTCATAGAATTACAGCAACGTTTCGTTGTTTGTACTCTTAAATCTCTATACTAACTCTGCGAACATAACAAGTAGTTTAACAATGTTAAATCAACAAGTTTAATCAGCAAATTATCACCTAGTCGCTAATATTATACTAAACTGCTTATTGCTACATTTGTACTAATAGTTTATAACACTACTTTATATAAACTAAGCTAAATACATTTAGTTACAATGACAACGCAATTTTTAAAGAATACCAAGAGGTTTCCACTAATAAAACGACTATTCTGGAGCGATCTAAATATACTCACTCCTCAGAATATTTAGGTACTAATCTAACTATAAAAATCAGTAGCTTTTAACAGTCCACTGCTGGACACAGACCTCTCCTTAGAAAGGTTTTGGTCTGTTATACCACACTGAAAAACGAGTTACGTTACGACACCTATCGGATGAATACAGCTGACAGACACTGTATTGGTAATTTGTCAGTGCACAGAAAAATAATATAAACTAAATAACTCATAACAAAATACCTTAATAGAAATGAACAACTGAAAAATCTATTTTACTTAAAAATCATTGCTTCACCTCATTGAGAAAGGTCTCATCATAGGTAATAGGTGATCAGGTTTGCTGAGTTCCAAGCTTGTGATATCATCACCTCGGCAGTAACATTTATGTTCCATAGTCATCTCTGCAGCTGACACTTAATAATTTGGACTTGAACTGGATAGGAGATAAGCAGAGAAGGGTTAGGAGTTAACATTACTTTGAACTTTCATAGGGTGACAATTAATTACTCAAGACTAAAAAGAAACTGTCTCTAATATGTTACAAGGTTTTGCCATTACTTGGAAATAATTTTAAAAATCTTTTTTCAGATTATATTGACATTGTAAAAAAAATTAATGATAAATATGTACTTCTTAACAGCATGAAAAACTTCTTTGTTAATAAAAAAAAATAATAACCTGTGAGATTTAAAATGTAAATAATATTAACAAATCTGAGAAACAGTAGGTAATGTAGGCAGGAAGGATAAAATATCAGGTATTTGTCATTAAAGTATGAATCTTAAGCCTTGTAGTAAATAAGATATGTATAAAAAATTACACACTTTCCAATTGCCCAGTATTCAGTTAAAAAAAAACATTTACAGTATAGAATGATAAACAAAAGGAGTTTAAATATGTTTTAAAAATTATTAATATGTCAATATAGCTTCAGAACTATCACATAGACAGTGCAATATATGATCAGTAAAAACCTAACAGTGAATATTAAATTTTAATATAGCTATCACTAGATAAAGACCACAAACTTCCTTTCAATCCGTTGGAAAGGAGATAGCTAATCAAGGTCACCACTTTTTTTTAATAATACTGACAATAAGTGAGCCTCAATGGTTGACATAGCATAAGTCACTCAATTGTTTATGGTTTCTTTTTTTAAACACTCATGAAACAGACACAAGTAACACCTAGACTTTGAACCATAATTTGTGGGTGACACAAGGAAATTTTTGGAATCACTAATCTGTTGACAATTTTACTTGAGACCTAATAATGATGCAACTTCAATAAGGTTCACTTTCAATTAAACATACTTACTTTACGGTATTACTATCCTGAACTTGTTTAAATTACAAAACATTTGTATATTTATAGTCTAACAAAGATATATATCTTGTAAAGGATAGATACATAACTGAACCAAATATCACAAGACAAATAAGCATCAAAACCCTACATGCAATTAAATTATCAAAAGCATATGATTTTAATGAATATTCTTGAATAATCTGATAGATGTGAGCATTCACTAAGCCATTTATTTTATTATCTGTATAACATGCTAGTCAAGGTCAAACGAATTACATTCATGATGAAATAGCATTGGGATGACTTGAAATTTTATGAAATTGCCGTCACAAACTTGAACACTATAAAATAGGCATATCGATAGGTATAATACTCTTCAATAAACTTCCAAAGTTTAAAAGGAGGTACTGAATGTATTTACGAACTTCTGAGACAAAAAAGAAAAAAAAATCTGTAAGTATGTGACAGGCAGATATATGTATATATAAGATGTTTAAATAAAAATATTTCCCTATACCTAAGCAACATGCTGAACCTTTCACCTAAAACCCCCCAAAATCTTATATTAACCTCTAGTTAGAACCACCCTACACCTCGTACCTCTCTCGCATTATTTTTTTCGCTAAATTGCCTTCCCCTGCGTCCTGGGACTCACTGCGGACTCTTTTCCTAACATTCCTTGTGTCTTGCATCACCTTTGATTTAATAAATCACGTTTAAACAGGAATAGTTATATGCATATCAGTCGAAAAGAAACATGATTCAAAACCGATTTTATTAACTTTGCATGCTGCGATCGGGTTAAAACCATTAAATTAAAAAAAAAAAATGTCTATCAGTAGATTCCTTTTTCCGGATGTACTCTCGACAACGATGCGAGCGTGGAAAAAAATTTACTAAAACCACGTCGTGAACATAACGTTCTTTCTTAGAAGATTTGTTCCTTCATCAGCTTAGGCAACAGTTTAGACAGAATTTTGAGAACATAAAATATGAATTTTCTATATCATAAAATGAATTCAACATAATTGAAAATTTAGTAAAACGATTTCATTTATATGTTACTTACTTGAAAATTGAAGGCGAATACAAGCCGAACTACGCAACCGCAGCGCACTGAATTCAGCCAGAAAATAGTTGTTAAGAATGACAGTCTTTAAAAATGACAGCCGGCCGGTACGAAAAAATGGCGGATGAAGAGCACTGGTCGCAGGCCGCCTTGAATACCAATTCCACCATTTAAAAGACTATAAAATCAAGAATTATAGATATATGTAAAATTTAAAACGCAAGAGTATATGATATTTTAAAATTAAAGTAAAATGGCTTAAAAAAATTGCTACTGCTGCCATCTGTACGTGATCAAAACTAATCAAGGCTTGAAGTAGTCGTATTATATTACGATTTCTATATCTCTGTAATTGCTTCTAAAGTTACCGCTAGATGGCATTGTAATAAATTTATTCTAAACAAAACAGATGGTTTGTGCTGTACACTATTGAAAATGAAGTGCAGGATTTACTTATAATTTATTTATTAATCGTTTATACATGTCTGTTGTCATTTATACATGTTTATGCAAACGTAGAAAATATTTCAAATTTTTTTACAAAGCGCGTAAAGTTCTTCTAGTGTAGGTATACATTTAAGTATGTCGATGTCCATTTCGACAGCGCGCCCTACAGACTAAAGGGTTTGATGGATTTTAGCAAATTCGCATCGTTAGAGTCGGAAAGACCGGGAGAGTGAAATAGGTTATTTGATTTTAACAAAAAATCAACAAAGTCAACTTTATATGAAAAAAAGTTGATTACAATGGAGAAGTAGCAACTTCCGTAGAAAATTACCCTCAGACCCGACAAAAAAGATTAGATCCGAAAAAAACATTGCGTACCTCCAATTGTTATCTTGACTGGCTATCTTAGAAATTATTCCAAATGTTTATTTAGATCTAGTATGTTATCTAACTATTCGAATCGATTGCCTCGTTGGTCCAGCGGATAGTGTATGCGACTGTCGATCATGAAATTTGGACTCGACCCCTAAGTCCGGTTAAAAAAGTATTATTGATTTTTTCTGATTATAGAAGTGCTTAATAAAAAACAGCCTGAGGATCGGAAGTTCGTGTTGATTGAACAATAAAACAAGGCATAGGTTGCTGTCCATATTTTTTCATCACCTTAGCAATAAGTTACTACTAAATTTGGTTAGAACCTTTTCAATAAATCACTACATTTATTGACACATCGATGAAGAAGGATGATGCCATTAATCCTCCTCAACTCTTTTCCTGTCATCAAGCATTAAGCATGCACATGACGTTTAGTCTCACTACTTCGTCACGTCACACCCTTCACGTCAGTTGTTTGGTAACGTATTTAAATAAATAAATAAACTCTTCAGTTGAAACTGATAACAAATTACAATAAATAATTGTGTTCATGAGCGCACGTGTGCGTGTGTGTGTGTGTGTATGTGTACACTGAGTTATGGGTATGGGTTCCATCAATTCGGGGCAGCGCTGCAGGTTTAGTGGTTAGTGATGCTAAAGAATAGGTCGTGGTATGGACCACCCTTCACAAATTGCGTCATGGCTGTAATTTATGCCAAATATGTGTATACAATAAAAATACTTACTTTTCCATATTTACTCTAAGCATTTTTATTTGCAACCTGGTTACCATAGTGCAATCTCTGCCTAGTTTGGAATCAGCCGACTGTGTGTGAGAAGTGAAAACAATAGAACGATAGCTTAGCTTCGTATAAAGTATACATACGTAGTAATACCTATTGTGCTATTTTTGAAGAAAGTAGCAAGTAGGTTTATAAGGTTATCTTCCCTACGGGTGGGGCTCGTAAAACTGTTGCTAATGTGACCACTTGACCTTTAACAGATTTAGAGCAGAACAGGTTTATTACCATCCCCTACGTTACGCGAAGTTCATTGCTCGCGTTTGAGGAAATCACGGAAATGAGAATAAGTACCTACCTAAGACCTACAGATCTTTTCATGTTTAAATTAATTTACGACTTCAAAGTATTTCACAAAAAAATGTTCGTTAATTCCAATATACGATATCTTATTTTCGATCTTTAATAATAGAAGTGAAACTTCTTTATCGGGGTTGGAAAAAAATTTAATGTAACATTTTTTCTTTACGCGTCACATTTTTTCGTTACGCGCCATCTTTTTCTTATCCCTACCACGCGTGATTCGAAGTATACTTTCTCCAGCGGAGTAGGGATTGGTAAATGTCTCCAATGTATTTTGCGGCCCGTGTTGAGTAGTTACATTTTTGAAATCCAGGTGGCGATTGCATCGACTTCGGACGGGTTTAAATTATTTTTTTGAAAAATAACGTCATAAAGAAGTTTCACTTCTTACGAGTGTACGCTAGTACACGCACACATTTTTTTATTTATGAAATAATGTTTAGGGACTGTACTTTAGTCAAATATATAAAAAAAAATAAAAAAAAAATGTTTATTTGGTTCTAAAATTACAACACTATACATATATTGTTTACGGGTACATCATTTACATGGTTATATTACTGTTGGTACAA
The DNA here is from genome assembly GCA_949316085.1 of Hypercompe scribonia. Taxonomy (NCBI): domain Eukaryota; kingdom Metazoa; phylum Arthropoda; class Insecta; order Lepidoptera; family Erebidae; genus Hypercompe; species Hypercompe scribonia. The sequence continues at coordinate 8,643,083 of OX438969.1, read as the reverse complement.
ATTCTGATTCCCAAACTAGCCCATGTCCTGTATCTTGGAAAACAATGTTCAATCGAACTAAATATCATAAAATATAAATATCATCATATACTCACCTATCATCGGACTGCTAACTCTACCATCGAGTGTGCTATTTGTCAGAATCCAAAAACGCTTACTCACCCGATTTTTTGTTACATGCTTCCCTTGCGTTTTAATAAATTACACACATAAAGCAAGAAAGTGGAAAGAAAAATGTAATACAAAAACAAACCGAGGCATTGTCACACAGGTGAAATCAGGATTCAGTCATTTACAAATACAGAATACTAGCTGTGATAATTGTCTCAAGTTTGTATGTTCAACTTACAAAGAAACAAATATTCACTAATGATAAATACTAATATAAAAGAATATTATATTTCCTCATTAGAAACATTTGCAAATAAAGCTTAGAAAATTTCGCCAATTTGACTTTTGAAACTGAGCCAAGACTTTGTTACTTCTTATTATTAGAGACAATGAGGATATGGGATTTATAGTGGTGTACAAAGGTGAGTTCCTTGGCTACAGGAACCCTGGTACACTGTAATGTGTTTATGTCTTGTGAATGTTTAAGTAGATACAGACAGCATCTACAATGTAAGAGATATTTTTGAGTTGGTAAATTGGCTATGGCCGCGTGTTCTGACTACTTCGACGAACTGATCGGATGACGCGGACTATCTTTCCTTGTAGGTTCGATGTAAAAACACGACTGTACTAATTAGACGACCCAGACTGATATTATCTCTGAGACCGCATGAGTCGACCGATCGGACAACACGTACTCTTTTTTCCTGATGATTCGAGTAAAACACGGCTATACTAATCGGACGACTCGGATTGTTATTTTAGCTGAGAAAACATGGGTCGACCGATCGCACAACACGTACTTTTTCCTGTTGGTTCGAGTGATCAGACGACGTAAATATTTCTTCGGTTGATTTAAATGTCAATTTTTTTTCTTAATATAAAATAACATTTGGTAACCAATGGCCATGAGTAGAATAATTTGTCCCACTATCCTTGCCAAGATCAAAATATCCTTTAGTTTAATTTTCCATAAAAGTGAGTTTTTTTTTAGTTTTTCTAAACCTTTATTGGCAGATTTTTTTGTTAAAATTTTATTTATTTTTTATTACTTCTCGTAAAAGGATAAAAAGGGGTGACCTACTAACGCATTCATTCTGTAAAAGTGACGTTTAAAAGACAAATTTAGGAAGAGAGAAATGTTTAACTCTAAATAGGCAATGTGTATACAAAGTTATTTCAAATGAAATCAGTTCATAAACATAAAACCGATGCATGAATTGTTAATTTTTATTTCTGTGAAATTGTTGTCCATCGAGAAGCAGTACCAATCCACCTTTACATTTTAACATCAACTATTCTCCGTTACATTCCATTTTAATGGAAATTATATCGATGTTTATTTTATATTAATCTTGATAATGACAAGGGAAAACAAATATAAATGAATTATCTTTTGCTCAGACCAGAAGTATCTTGGTATTTTTGAACTTTTTTTATGATATTTTAAGCAAATATACTTTGATATACTCATACGCAATAGCTTGGTACTGCATTTATAACATTGGAATGGTTGAAGACGGGTAATATTTTGATCTAGGAAAGAATCTCTGGACTATGACAACCGAGTCTTATATATAGAACTAATACAAAAAATCTGCGTCATCGGATTAGTCAATCCAACACGGTAATAAAAGACGTGTCATTCGATCAACGAAACCAACAGGAAAAAAGTCTGCATTGACCGACTAGTCAAACCAACAGAAAAAAGTCCGTGATTTCCGATCAGTCGAACCAACATGAAAAATTCGATTAGGTTGACGAAGTATTCGGACCACGTGGTCATAGCGTGTAAATTGACTAATTTAGATACAATTTCTACAAAGAAGGGAATTATATAATAATTTTGTAGCAACTATTTATTAGGTCTAGTTTCTAGGTAGTAGAGCCACGCTGATTTCAGCACGAGCGGGCCGGCTCGACTGGGGCAGTACTGCCCTCACACAGAAGACGCCAGCATTTGTGTTGTCGTGTTTCGTTAGTGAGTGTGAGACCGGAGGCCTATTGATGCAGGGGTAAAAGTTATCGTGGTAACTGTGTAAGCCTTACACTGTCACGATGACTGTCATGCCTTTTACGTCCCTAAGCGGGGTGTGAAAAAGCATCTCACAAGGCCGCCATAGTGTGAGTCACCATACTGCATTGTCTGCATTTGCAATGAGTATGGTGACCACAACTCTTGGATTCTATTCATGCTTTCCATCAGGTAGAGTTGTCACTTTGGCAGGCTCTTAATATTGAAAAAAAAGGATCATACAATAATAATATTATTATACTTACTTAAGATAGTGAAACTTCAGTTCGAAATCAGCAGCATTCTCGGAAGTGGAAAGCTTCCATAACCGGTTATACGCTTCGCTTGCATCTCGACCTGATCCCGAAGAGCTGCCAGAAGTTAGTATCTGAAAAACGGAAAAGCCTGGGGAGCCCATACTGTGGGAGCTCCAAAAGTTTTTCAACGTTGTCCTATTCTAAAAAGAAATCTACAGGGGATAACAGTCTGGCAATCAGCTTTCCAGAAACATGTAGACCACCGGTAGAGACTCATTGGATGCCTGACAAGTGGCTCCATCTTGTTGAAACCATGTGTTACAATTGTAGCCAGTAAATTCCAGTAGCATCGGTCCCAAGAACTCTCGTTACATGTTGGTACGGGATCTTGGATTTAAATGTTAACAAATTCTTGGCCCACCCTTAACTTACCTGTTACAAACAAGAACATCCAAATATGTATGCTCATGTTAGGTTTAGGTATCTTCATGATGGCATAGTTTATAGTTTTACTCCACAAAGGCAGTATTAAGTTATTTCGGCCAAAATGTTACACATTCCCTACTTTGTCTATGCTACCTTGGATAACTTGGTGAGTTGTGCCGTGACATCCTCTCACAAATATTCGACAATGTCACTAAATTGCCAGCGTCTGTATGTATCAGTCGTAAAGCAATATTTTGCAGGATGATCTGCGCAAAACCACACCTCAGACAGCTTCAGTTATTTCAATATATTGTAACAGAACAGCCAGTAGCAAGTTTACTGTGAAATTTATTATTTACTGTCTATTTTATTTTGAGATATATTAAACGTGAAAAATTGTGGTGTTGATTTTGGAATTGCGTCAGCACCTTTTCTCGCATTAGCACGTAATCCCTGATTAAAATAAATAAAATAATGGAATAAAATTGAAATAATGGAAATGTATTCGTTTCTCGTAGTTTACGCCAACACTATTTTTCTCAATTTTACTTAAAGGGAACAAAAAGTGCTATGTGACCTACCATTAATCTGAAGCTAATTCTATTTCTTGTCCGGAACAAGTTAGAAATAAAATTTGTTATTTTACTTCTGTGTGCTGACGAATTAAGAACACAGATTGTCGCTACTTCTATACATCCTACGGGTTTTGCAAGAGCCCTGCATAGAGAAAGCAAATTTTATACAAACTCTATATAAATCTCCCTGGTTAGAGTGGTACAGTAGACCAAAGAGAGGTCTTTGTTTATCTGTCGACTATTCAAGGTTCGAGATGATGAAGACATTAGAAATATATTGTATGAAAGTGAGGGTCTTAAGATAGTAGTTCCTTGTATCTTTCACAGCTTGTTTGATTGGTTTAAATTGTTTGTTAAAGTCGCTTAACGAGTTCTAAGTGAATTCAGCTTGGTTTTGCTTCACCAACACTGGTGCTGCTTGGCTAGCAGCACCAGTGTTGGTTTTGCTTCTATCTTCACGTCGTTACTATCGACATTCGAGTGCCAGTAGAAATAGTTCCGGTACAACACTTCGCACTATTTTATTTTATCTTTTAGTATCAGAGTTCTGGATCAAATATGTGTCAAATTTTCTTTATGATAAAGCATTTAATACTCGTAATATACTCAAAGAGTAACACAACAAATATTAACTTTATTGAACGGTAGAAACTCATTGCTATAGGACCTTAAATTAGACAACACCAGTATTATGGCAGCCATATAACTTGTGTTAAATATATATGTGTATATTTGTGTATTTTATCAAAATTCTGATTACTATAGTACAGCACTAGTGCACCATAATTTGTAATGAGACAGTTCTGTTTGTGATGTGTTGGTTATTGCTATACTACTAGCTGTATCCTACACTACACACGCAGAGTGCCACAGTAAAGTATGGCTTCATTGTGGCATCTGTTGCTGACATTGATGAATAGTGAGCAATAAAACTGATTAAAAGAAAGATACAAATACATCTTTCAAGTGAGCTTTAGTTCGTGATTAAACTTAGGACAGAACTTTTTGAGTTTTAATGTGACCACAAACCAACAGGCACAGATCATAACGATTTACAAAGAATAGTGTTTATCTGCTAAAATATCTACCACTTGCATAAAAATATGCGAAAGCAGAACAATATATCTAGATACACAGTACATGAATACAAAGTGCCAAGGTATGTGAACATGATCGTTAGATTGAACATAATTGTACGGCGGTGTTTACAAGATCCAACGGCTCTTTGGGTACGTTTAATGACAGAAAGCCTTTTTTTGACAATCATCTCAATTTGGCAGTAATACGCTTAAGAAAACTTGAATATTGTATTAAGTTAGTGTTCCTTTTTATGTGATATGCAGCAAACGAGCGGACACTCGTCTTTTGATAAGTGACTACCGCCGTTCAAAGGCAACTGTAACTGTTGTGGAAGAGTTTGAGTCCAGTTACCTCATCATTCATGTTATCACACTGTTGTTTGCGTCAAATAATGTTTAACAATACCAGTCCCCTAGCCAAGCTGACATTCTACAAACGTAAATGTTATTAGAAAACTAACTATGGAAATGACGTTGCTGAACGCTAAGTCACGTGGTCAAAATAAAATATTTGCCAATAATATAAGAGATTGGAGGTGTTAGCGATTGTAGAAAGAGAATCGACGTGAAATATTTGCATCCTGGCTAAGAGGGCAGTAACTATTCACTAATAAGACTACACTCAAATTCATTATTAGTTTATTTCATTAGCTATAATTAAAATTACCTTTTGAAGTCCAGCCAAATGTAATGTAAGGTTAACTGTTATGAATGGCGTCATAAAACCACTCTGGCCGGCAGTATAAGCAGTAACATTTCAAACAATAAAGCAGGGAATGAACGCGCGGTTTCCTGTGTGGGGCGTGCGATTACGGTGTTTCCGTTCTACGGGTACAATGGACCGTGGTCGCGCTACCAAAGGTTCTATTTCATGAAAAGGTCTTTAATAACAAAAGTATTTCGCGTTACGTTAACTTTGGTAAATAGTTTCTAAATCAATTTGTAGAGTTAAATTTGCTTTTTGGTTGCCTGGGATCGGAATTTAATGAAATACAATTCTGTGACTTTTCGAATCAAAGAACGATAACTTTAGAAGAATCAATCTGATCAAATTTCCGAGAAATAACCGATTAAATTGAAATCAATTATCTATATCTGGATGTCCAAGTCACCTTTAACCTTTAACAGTCTTCACTCATCCGGGTACTTAACTACAGGTATACACATATATCACAAGAAGATGCATTGACATGATATAAATCGACTTGTTCCTATAGTAGGGACTCTGAGGGTTTACTAACCTCCAGAGCCACTACTATTGGAACACTAACTAGTCTTCCTGATGCGAGGGTGCCTGACCCTCTGACATGTCCCATGTTTATAAGATCTAGTGTTTAATATTGTATTTTTCTTCGATACCCTTTACTTATCTTGTTTCGTAAAATACTTCGTTTTACTGACTAGCCTGTTGGTCGAGTGGTAAGTGAATCTAACTGATAACCAGAGGTGGGCTTGACACCCAGGACAATTATTATGTCTAAGGATTAAATCGAAAATGTACTGAAAAAGAGTCACAACCTCACGCCTAACGCCACATTTCTTTAAACAGTTTGTTACAGTCTGTATAACAAGTCATATTACAAGTCAAACGACTTAGCATCCCACTTTCTGAAGTAGACATTAATCTACAAAGTTTAGAGCAGTATTTAACGATTATTCAAACAGTATAGAAATTTAAAGCAGTCAAGTCAATGCTCAACCACACCGCATGCTCATTCGTACTTAACACTACTTCGTTTTAAATACAAAAAGTGGTGAGTTATGTGTGTATTATGTGAGTACTTAAACTGTTTTCGCTAAGCTCGCTTATGAACGCTCACTGCCAAGGAGCCTTCAAAACCATGAATAACGGAGGCAGTTTGGTCGCTGCTTGTGCAACGTAAAATAGAATATTAAATATATTTAACGCAATGTTTGCAACATTTTGGAAAGTCGCCATTAAAAGAAATATAACGCATGACTTTTTACGGTTGTTTTATTCGAACCAAAGGAAGAAAACACAAAACTTATGAAGATAGTTAGAAAAACTTGCATGAGTGGTATTAATATTAAAGATACCCAACTTTTGCCGAGTCCTGTAGCACTCAAGGGGCTAGCTGACCTTCCACATCGGTGAAGTGTGAGTAGAATGTAGCGTCTGACATCATAGATAACAAATGGTTCTGAAGTCGCTACGGAAAAAAGACTGCGCATCAAACTTTTATTAATGTTGTCTTAATATCTTCGACTGTGTAGAAATATCTTTATCTATTAGTATGTTTAAATAAGTCATATGGACATTAAGATTCCTTTCTTAGTGCCTTTACCAGTAGAAGAAGATTTGTCCAGTATATCAGGAGTTTAATGTATTAATAGGGCGCTTTGATTTCTACAGTTGGAGTAATAGTTTATTATATTAAGCTCAAGCAGGTGTGTCGCTGTGTGGTCGCCGAACTTCGCATTGAAGTGTACAAATTTTTAATCTAAGTTACTAGGTAGTAGAACCACACTGATTTCAGCACGAGCGGGCCGTCTCGACCGCGGCAGTACTATCCCCCCACATAAGACCAACCTAAAGCGCCAGCATCCGTGTTGTCGTGTTTCGTTGGTGAGTGTGAGACCGGAGGCCCATTGATGCAGGGATGACAATTATCGTGGTAACTGTCTAAGCCTTACACTGTCACGATGACTGTCATGCCTTTTACGTCCCCAAGTGGGGTGTGAAAAAGCATCTCACTAGGCTGCCATAGTGTCACCATACTGCATTGTCTGCATTTGCAATGAGTATGGTGACCACAAATCTTGGATTCTGTTCATGCTTTCCATCAGGCAGAGAAGAGTCACTTTGGCAGGCTCTTAATGCAGAAAAAAAAATCTATGTTAACTAATAGAGGTGTATATTGTATTATTACTTTAAAAAATTTCGGTGACTTCATTATCATTTGCGTGTAGGCACATCTGGTTATTACATTTCATAAATTTACATTTATTGTAATTTCTAAATAAAATCATTTGTTACAATAGAAAGGGAATTATGAGAAATAGAATCAAGAATCAAGGGAATATTGAGAAGAGTAGTAAAAATAAAGGTAGGTGGGCTAGTATTATGAAACACTCCCGTCGAGCGCCAATAAATCTTTTAAGAGCGCGCATCTTATCAATAAAACATGGCCGCCTCGCTGAATGTATCCAATCTATCGTTTATTCGCCAGCTTATACGCCAATGTTGATAGATAACTAGTTAATGTATTATTTATTGTTGTATTTCATTGGTAGCATGCCGAGGGAATTCCTGATACACCTTTTAATAGGGACAGTCCGGCAGACGTGATAGTGACCCCTACAACTAAACACTTAGAATAGTGTTGATAGCCTTTTAGGTTAAATTATTCTATTTACAAGCGAAACCTTTTGCTATGAGAAGATACTGTATCTATGTTTATTATTATTTGTATTAACATTTAATATTTTTTTACCAGAAACTTGAAATACTGTAAGTTTGTATGTTACCTTCGGATTAGACTGAAAGTGTGTGTATGCTATAAAAGCAATACCAAACGTGTGATTTGGAAATAAAGTCTGTACTTTTCAGAGTAAATTAAAATGTTAGGTAACGTAAAGGATTTCAGGAACTAAGTCTTAATCTCTTTAAGTCCATCTAAATTGTATAGTTTTTATACGCTTTTAGACAATACCTATTGTTTAATTCTGTTTCTGTTTCTAAATCTTTTTTTGAAAAGTTTATTTTCAATACAATAAAAACTACTGAATGTTCTCGAAGCAAGCTTGAAAAGAAATTTTCGGGTTTATTTTATTCACCGAAACACCTAGAGCAACATATCAAAGTTCATCTAAGGATAAACACCTTTTAAAATTCAGTATATCTTCGTACCTACACAATGCTCTAGGCTCCGTTCTCACACCTTTATACAACATTGTCAATTTATCGCCTATTCGAACTGTAACCGATATTGGCCGCACACTTTGTCAGGTAGCAAAGGCTCGATGTATAATCCATCCATATTCTATGGTATATAACACTTCGTTTTTTTAAGCCACGTGCGATTTTGGTACTGTAAGTTAACAATGTATTTTGCATGGGCAAAAAGGGATGTAAAAAAAACACTGTTTTGTTTCAACATAAAATTTAGAATCAAATGTATAATACTTCGTACATCACAAGCTTAGATTGGTGTAACATTTTATTTATTAAGTAATTTTTGCCACACATCATAAAACAATAATACTGAACAAGTAATAACTGCTATGTCTAGCTAAAATAGGCAACCCCTAAACTACCACCACCTACATAAACACTGCAAAATGAAATCGTTTATTTATTTATCTGTCGACTGTAGCGTGTTGCTTGGCTTTGAAAATAGATAATAGGTTTTAAGACAATCTTTTAACAAAATGTTATAAGAAAACAGATGTGTTTACTTACCAATAATTACCGTGTAGTAGTAGTAGAAATCACGATAACAGGGCACCGACGATCGTCAACTAATTCCAGTACGTACTGAAATGGCGATAGATTTTAATAGTTTCGCTCATATAATATAATTTACACGATGCTGTCTTAGCTTCGACCATACAGAACTGTTTACGACAAAAAAGTCATCATACCTTCACTGAATTTCATGCAACATTTGATAATTATATTTTTTTTTTGAGTATTTAATTATTTTACGAAGTTTAATTTAAGTCTTATTTACTTGATAACGGCAAGTCTATTGTTGTCAATGTAGCATATTCTATTATAGTACATGGTAGGTCGTATCATCATTATAAACAGGCTTTAATAGTCTACTCCTGAACATTGTCCTCTTTTTAGAAAGGAGGTTTTGGCCTACTTTGTAACCTTTGTAAAGATAAAGAGGCAAATCATTTTCTTTTAATATAAGCCTGCCGAAATTACTCTAATCTGCCTAATAGAAAGCATGAGTAGGATCTAAGAGAGGTGGTCATCATTCTGATCGCGAATGCGGTCAATTCAGTAAGACTCACACTATGACGGCCTAGTGAAATACTTTTTTACGCCCCATTTAAAAGACCTAGAATTGTAGGACAGAAACACGTGCGCTGGTAGTGAGCACAGGAAGGAATAGCCAAATTGTTTAGTTAGAGACGGTATGTCTATCACCCTAAAACGGTGACGTCCAAGGCCAGCACGTGTAGTCTTGTAGTGCTACGTACAGACATTTTATGACGCCATGGTATTGCACTGGTCAAGTCTGCTCATACGTATTTATCCTCTTTCGTTACGTTGTCTCACTTTCTACGTTCGTTTAGAATTCTTAACAATATATTTCTATAGTAATTGTTAAGCAAAGTTTCAAGATCGTAACAAACAATACTTCCACTTGCGCCATGGAATCATCATTAACTAGTTTTATTTGAGTTTGGAATTTCATGAAAGTTATTGGTGTCCATACCGGTTACTAAAATGAATCATCAATTTCATAAGGACTTAAGGCATTATTGCTTGGTTGCACTCTTTCTGCCTCTTTGTTATATAGAAGGCACTTCTATTTGTTTAATTTCCTTTATGTTTTTCTTCCGTCTCGTCTCTCTCTCAACTCAAAGTCTCAACTTAAATTACAACAGTGTTTAATTTCTGAGATCTTTATATACATTTCAATGTGATCCGAATGAATTGCTCTCGAATGTACTCAGGTACTCGAAAAAGTAATCTCAGAAGGTTGAACTAAGGCAGCCGCCAGCCCTCTGGATGTCGTAATAGCAGCTGTTCCCGGATCCCTCCTACGTCAGGCGCAGAGTGGCACACCGTGTGGTTTTAGTCAGTCCGATTCCGACACACCACCCCGCCGTAAGCCCCGGTGGTGTGACGGCCCGAGGGGGTTTCCATCCTTTAAAAAAAAAGAAAAAATGGCAGCCGCTAGCCTCTATATGTGCAAAAATAGGTGCACTCTTTGTTCCTACACTCTCACAATCTAATTGGACGGTTGTCGGGCACGACCGGGGAAAGATCAGACGCACGACCGACGGCTTTTCGTGCTCTCCGAGGCACGGGAGGATATTTGATACTTTGTGTGGTTGTAAGAATAATTGTAATTATCGAATTCCTTGAACTAAATGAAATTCCTGATTTTACTAATAAGATATCGGTTATTATGGTCTTAACATCTTAGGACAAATAATTGTCTGATCATTTGTTCTGTATTCGGGTGTAATTTATTTATAAAGTGTACTCGTAGTGCGTTCTTCCTTTCGAAGAAGAGGCCTATGACTAGCACTGGGCTATTACAGGCTGTTGACAATGTGATGTCCTCGTAAGTATTAAGAAACCATAGGCATGCTTTGCCTAATTTAAGATCAGTAATAAGGATCTATTTTAAAGATAGTAGAGCCACGTTGATTTCAGCACGAGCGGGCCGGCTCGACCGGGGCAGTACTACCCGCCCACAGAAGACCAACCTAAAGCGCCAGCATCCGTGTTGTCGTGTTTCGTAGGTGAGTGTGAGACCGGAGGCCCATTGATGCAGGGGTGACTGTTATTGTGGTAACTGTGTAAGCCTTACACTGTCACAATGACTGTCATGCCTTTTACGTCCCCAAGCTGGGTGTGAAAAAGCATCTCGCAAGGCCGCCATAGTGTGGGTCACCATACTGTGTTGTCAGCATTTGCAATAAGTATGGTGCCCACAACTCTTGGATTCTATTCATGCTTTCCATCAGGCAGAGTAGAGTCACTTTGGCAGGCTTTTAAGATAGAAAAAAAAACAGGAGGTCAAGTTACTCTTATACTTTATTAGCTACTCAATGTAGCTATATGTATCGATCAAATACTTCTTCGACCCATAGACAAATTAGTAATTAAACCACAGAAAGTTCACTTACTTTATAATTTTATACAAAATTAATTGTGTGTTCAGTGTTTATAAACAATTTACAGCTGCGTAACTCATCCGCAATTGGTACATAAACACATTTTTCTCTTTATATTTGTATGGCAGATAATAACTATGTGTCTTGCCCCCATAAAATCAAAAGAGGTGCCCCTCTATCGTAACTCTGCCCCGTCTGCCGAACGACACAATAGCAACAAAATTAATTTATATTTGCGTCCCTAACGTTAGTCTAGGCCACGTTCTATTGCAGCAGTGAATTTGTCAAGACTGTGTAATGTCTAGAAATGATGGAGTTTCAAAATGGAATATCGTTGTAGTTGCTCTTCAGTGCATTTGATTTATTGAGAAATAAATAAAAGCAAAAAGTCATCTATAATAAACACTGAAATCTGCTTTAATAAGTTTTAAAAAAATACCTAAAGTCATTGCTTCCCTCAGCAAGACAACATTTTTATTTTCTCAAGATTTCGGTACAAATAGAACTCGTGCCAATAATTTATATTTAAAAAAAGTTACGTGTTTACTATAACTGAGCTTTTTTCGTTATGGTATTGAGGATAAATGAGTGGATAAATACAAAAATAAGACGAGAAGAGAAAGAAAACTTGATACAAATCTTATACTAGCCCACCTGGCCAGTGTGACATAGTGGGCTAAAATCTCCTTATTGAGGTGAGGCAGCAGTGGACAAAGGTGGTTGCTGTAAGTAGATAAGACTTTTTTTTTGTTTCTGTTTGAAGAGCCTGCCAAAGTGTCGCTACTCTGCCTGATGGAAAGTATGAATAGAATCCAAAGAGTTGTGGTCACCATACTCCCTGGAAATGCAGATAATGCAGTGAAGTGATCCACACTATGGCGGCCTACATAAAAGGCATAACAGTCGTCGTGGCATCGTAAGCCTCACATAGATATTACGATAACTGTCACCCCTGTATCAGTGGGTCTCCGGTCTCACACTCACCAACGAAACACGACAGCACGGATGCTGGCGCTTTAGGCTGGTCTTCTGTGGGAGGGTAGTATTGCCCCGGTCGAGCCGGCCCGTTTGTGCTGATATCAGCGTGTCTCTATCAGTCTGATGGTCGGTGATTACCACCGTCCAAAGATACATGCAATTCAAAAGTTACAAGTGAGTTTCCAGCTTTTAAGCACACTGCAATGCGGTCTTGGGCATTTGATACCTAACTCATTAAAATGACTGGTTTTATCTAAGATTTTACCACTGAAGTCTGAAAGTTTATTAGGTTCAGAACGTTGCTGCCCTCGGCGTTAAACTGCTTATTAAATCCATACCGAAGAATTACATATTTAAAAAATATTTATAGCTGATATTATGTAAAGAGGAAAATTTGGTTCCACAGTAACTTGTATTAAATAAGATAACATCATTATCTATTTCTCAAATTAAGAAGGCTGGGGATCTTTTAAGATAAGGTAATGAAAATGTAAGTGTTTTGTAAACAGTAATTTTGGATAATTTCGACGAAACTGAATTAGATGGTTAATGTGTTTCACAAGAGATATTTTTATGAAATAGACGACAAAGAAATAGACGGACCACCTGATGAAAAGCTTCTATCGTCGTTAATATTGAATGCCTTTAGTAGTTTTATTGTTAAAAAGATGGATAGAATTTGGCTATCCTAAACATCTAGTCCTTCGAGCTCATCCCACAGTACAAAGATATTTAATAATATGTCCATTGGCAAATAACTTCACGCACGTACATACGCACTCACACACGCAGGCACGCATGCACGCTCGCATACACGACATGATGGCCCTAGAAGGCAATCATTCTGATGTTCTTTGCCTTAAAGCAGCCAAATTGTTTTCTGGGAGCCTCACCAAGATAGGTGTTCCAAGTAACAGTTGCTGCTCATTAAATGAGAAATTATCTCAAGTATCAGGCTTCCCTTTCCTACTCCTCTTCTTCTTTCCATCTCTTTTATTGTTATTTGTTATTTGAGTTAAATTATTGATTCCAGTTTTAGACCTACTAATAAACTTATTCTAACCATGTACTAAGCTCTGCTACGTAAACCTAACTAATTAAATATATCATCCTAAGAAAGACTAAAAATTATTTCATACAATTTAAATGTTCAAATTAAGGAACAGGTATTAGCTTCGAACCTGAATACAAGGTGTTGAAACGACACAGGTTTTCTCTGAAATACATGCTTTGTTATCATGTTTTCTTTATAAATACGTTTATAACTACTTTACAAATTTATATGACAGGTAGCAATAAATATGCTTGTAGCAATTAATTATGAATTATCCACTATTATAAATTTACTCACTAGCCTTATATCTGTCATATGTAAAAATTTAATAACCTCAAAACAGTAATATGGCATGCTAACGGACTGTCACAGTACTCAATAAAAGTTGAATATTCTCAAAAACAAATGACATCAACATATTCCTGGTGTCTAAAAACACTTCACAACAACAAACTATAATTCATATCATAAATTGCACTCGAATGGCAAAGCACACGCAACTGATTCGTACTACATCTAAATAGCAAGATATAAGCAACTAAGGTATTAATTCCTGACTCCGAAGATAAATTAAATTTAAAATCTCTACACATGACCACCGAAATGTAATCAAAGGAAAGTGATTTACTCATCCTTCTTCTGTATGAATCAGGATTGTAGGTTCTACACGCAAATTAAATATATCGTTTAGTTATCTGTTTACATGTTCAATGTTTTTAATAGTTTTGTTCAAATATAAAAATAAATTCGTTTGAAAATATGTAATTACTGTTACGTATACCATTACTATGTATAAGAACTCTATCTGCTCTCAATGAATTGCTTTATTTTGAAAATATTTAAGCTGCTAAAAATTACAATTTAGTGACTGATTTAAAATACTATAGGTAATTATCTTATACCCGCGGTTCTGCCCGCGTGTATATCAGTTATCATGGTAAATGGAAGCCTATGAGCAAAATATTAAAATGTTTATCGATAAAGAGCCTGGTACATTATTTAATATAACGTCATCTATCGGAAACCGTGTATATTTTTTACAAAGTCTAATGACAGATTTTGTACCGTATGCAATTAGCCGAAAAAACTTAATAGTGGCAGCTATCGGAATTTATAAAATTTAGGGTGATTCGAATACGCATCATAAATAGATCTTTCAATAGAAAAGAGTTATTTTACCGCAGTAAAAGGAAGCCTACATCGCTTTCCAGCCTTTGAACTATCTCCAAACATATACATAAATCACATCTTAAAATCACTTCGTTGCAACGTAAAAGAAAGCCAAACATTCAAACAAACAAACACATTTACATATTTACAACAAAAGTAAGTATCCTATATTCTGTTTACAAATCTATTTTAATAAAAAGTGGATAGTTTTTAACTTTAAACTTGAACCTTTTCTAGCTGCATCTTGAATGGAAGATCCAGTGGTCTATGGCTTTGTGTGGGAAAATTAAAATAACACTCAGTAGTGTTATTCTGATTTTCCACAACAAAGCCTACAGAAAAAACAGATTTTTTTGACAGTCGCCAAAGACGTACACAAAATTAAATTGAAGATCGACTTCACAAGAAACACATAGTAAAACCAAAATCCAGGGATTTTTATGAAAATATAAACGAGTATAATGTTGACACGTGTTTTTCATAGTATACAGGGCGTACGTGACACCCTTAAATTGAACTTATCGCGAAGGGATTCAAGTGACGCTTCATTTGCTTACGTCTCCCGTAACTTAAATTTTGCCTGGATATTTTTGCAACTGTTTTTCTTGAAACTTTAGAATTATTATCATTTTATTTTTTACTTTTATTTATTATGTCTTTACAGCCAATTACTACGGCGGCCAGTCCCAAGGCAAACTAGTAAACTACGCAGGAGATATTATTTACAATGCACAAATATGTGTGCCAACACATGTGCACTCTATGTTGCCTCACTCATAAAATCGGACGAGATGGTTATTCAGCACGACCGTAGGGGAATCAGGCATAGGGCCGACGGTTTTATGTGTTCCTTGAGGCACGAGGCTAAGAACTTTTAAGCTCTGGGTCTTATAAAGCATTACTAGAATTAGAAAAACACAATGACAATTTTTGACATGTAATTCTGGTACTAGCATTTTTGGATCGGCAATTACGTATGTTAACAGCTAGACAAACGAGATACTTTTATCTATATATCTTTATTGTGTACATCCATCCTAAAAATCGAAGGAAAAAGAGCCAGAGGCTTTAACTCGTTGCTCTGGCAGACTCAGTTTGCTCTGCTCTCGGTATTACGACTTCGCTGCCGTACACGCGGCTCAAAACAGAAACAAGTAGCGAGCTATCACTTGCAGAATAACACGACTTGCGACATAAGGAAAGATGCATATAAAACATAACAAGAGATACATTATTAAACTATAGACGTAACTCTGGCGGTCTAATCACTAAATGCCAGAGGAAGAGTAAACACTTTTAACACAAACACGCTTTACTAGTCTTAAAGACTGTTCTAGGCATTATTAAACTCTAGTTAAGTAAAAACCGTTTGTTTCCTTTCGTCTATGCCCGACCTAACGTCATCATTAATATAGACTAGAGTCATGGTAGTGTTGTGACCTGGACGGAAACTTGAGTGGAAAGTAATAATGAGACAATTTCCTGAGAGATATGAGCTTAACTGAGAGTGAATGAAGCTTGAGAATTTTGGAATAAAAAGGGAGGCTAGATATGGAAATTTTTTTGAGAAGGAGAATTGATTACATTTCTTGGGCAGAGGGATAATTTGAGCCTTTATCCACGCATTCAGAAAAACGTTGATGTACATAGAGTAAGAATACGGCAAATTAAAGGTAAGATTTTATCCAGGATACGAAAAACAATATGTTAGGTGAATTGACGTTATGCTCTTCCTTACATCATATGCAACAAATTGACTAAAAAGGAATGGGGAATAGTTAGGACTCGGCAGAGAAGTGATTTAGCGTCAGTCTCAGTAGCTCCTACGTAATTGTAGGAAACTGATAAATATGAATTCAGTGAATCAATATTAACATTTTTATAAATAATTAGAATATGACTTGCCAATCGACTTCAGAAATTTTCGGATCATAGATAAAATATTTTTATTTGTTTAGCTTTATTGCTAAACAAACATCTCTATACTGTTATTTTTGAAATCTAATCATCAAAAAGTGACTTTTTTAAAATTTCCTTACATGTTTCGAAAACACAATGTTATTGGTAAGACAAAACGTGATGTCAATTTACAATCGACGTACTCTGTAAACAGTTGATGTGTATGGTTTCTGGCGATTATTTATTTTATAATAAGTTAAGTGTTTCATCCCCAGGTTATAGGTAGATGGATAAATAGTTGTCGTAAAAAAGTTCGCTAAAGTATTCTCATTGTCTAATATTTAGCATTAGTTGCATATTATTCAGAGCTTGAAGCACAAACTTTTCAAAAGTCAAAAATTCTGCTCTGATGTGTACGGGAGATGCAGATGAGCTGGTTTCTTTTTGAAGCTTGTCTCTGGACTCAAATTTTACCTTCTGAGAGTTAAACTTAACACTTATGTTAGCAATGATCTTCAATATGGACACCATATTGTTCATATTTCAGTAATTAAACATGCTCCAGGACTACCCTCGTAAAAAACATTCTTAAAAAGCAGTAAAATAGGTCCGAAAAGATGTTAATTTAATGTTGAACAATTTTTAATAGTTAATGTACGTTTGATAAATTTGAAACATTTGACACGACGTTCAACTTCGTTTCCGAGGTTGTTCTATCGGTTTTTCGTGCCAGTTTTGTTCCTCAATTTTTGTTAATACATCCAGAATATACTGCAGCGAAACGAAACAGGTTGCAGCTGAATAAACGTGTTTGTTCAATAAATGTAAAAGCATGTTTATTTGGCAAATATTTTCTGGGTTTGATGGGAAAAGGCCAAAAACTAAAAAATAATCATAAATATAATGAACAAATTAAAATAAGTACAAACCTCAATATAACCGATAACATTTTTGTAGCAATAGATAGCAGTAGATAGCTGTCTGAGGTCAGTGCCAAACCCAATAAATAATAAGCAATATTGTGGGTCCAGGTTAACTTTAAATCAGCTCCATAAAGAATTAAGAATTCAATATAAGTATTAACTCATTGTGTGAAACGTTTATAATGAGTAAATACGATGTTTAAAACACTACGTATTGTAATGTCTTTTTTTTTTATTTTAGTAGCCTGCCAAAGTGACTCTACTGTGCCTGATGGAAAGCATGAATAGAATCCAAGAGTTGTGATCACCATACTTATTGCAAATGGAGACATTGCAGTATGGTGACCAATACTATGGCGGCCTAGTGAGATGTTTTTCACACCCCGCTTGGGGACGTAAAAGGCATGACATTCATCGTGACAGTGTAAGGCTTACACAGTTACCACGATAACTGTCACCCCTGCAGCAATGGGCCTCCGGTCTCACACTCACCAACGAAACATGACAACACGGATGCTGGCGCTTTAGGTTGGTCCTCTGTGGGAGGGTAGTCCTGCCCCGGTCGAGCTGGCCCGCTGGTGCTGAAATCAGCGTGGCTGTACTACCTACCAAAACTACTAAACTGTAATACGTTAGATTACATTAAATTCAACAGCTTAATAAGTCCGTTACTTTATTTAGATAAGTAAGTAGGATATAAAATGTGAAACCAAAAATAATTTGTTCTTCACATTACTTAATTTTCAACCATTAGCAACAGTATCTTTTCTCCACATTTGAAAGGCACTAAAAGCGAAATTCTGTTCCTCCGAGCTCTGTTTCTCGAATTAAATCGAGATCGACTTTAAGTCTACTGCGTTACGGCTGAACTTCAAGTGCATCCACAGAATAACCTGGTTAGAATACTTGGTTACCACTTGGGCCTGAAATCCTCCCAAAGGGGCAATAGTTCCCTCTAAATTCACTCTTATAACAAAACAATAACAAAATAAATCCAAATCGCCTTATAATAAAAGACTTATGAAGTAATAACATTGAAAAAATTCACATAAGAAACAATTTTTTGTAATATACTTATTACTTTCTCATGCAAACACCTAAAAAATATATTGGAATTATGAAACAGGTTAATTATGATTATATTTTTGAAAGAGTTTTCCTCTAAATCCTAAAGGACCAGGATGCTTCCACCATCAGCTAATTAACATGAAATACCGACTACTAAACGTAAATATCCGTTTCCCTCCCACAACGATCCCGGATCCTTTAAGCGGGGCGTGAAGAAGCATCTCACTAGACCGCCATAGCGTGAGATACTGCATCTTCTTTATTCACAATGAGTGCGCGGCCACTACTTTTGGATTCTATTCATGCTTTCTATCAGGCAGAGTAGAGTCACTTAGGTAGGCATCTTTAAAAAAATATGAATGTATATGAAGCAGTCGCTGTAGCCGAATACGACTGTGGGATTAAACACCTAAATATAGGATATATAGTAAGATAATATAATGAATCAGTACTTAAACCCGCTGCAATAAAATCGGCTAGAATAATCAGAAATGAATTCAAAGCATCGCAAAACTTTTGAGTCTGGTTTGAATTCAGTTTGCATACTTACAATTAGAGTACTACAAATTGACACAATAGATGCAAATCTTAGCAGAAACTTGTTGTTGAAGTGGCCAAGAACGGCTTCATTGCGACGGCTACGTGACTACCAGCTTAGTGATCAAGTTTAGTATTCCAGATGAAGTTTGATTTTAAATCAATTAAAAAAATAATGTACTTAAAGAGTTGTATTTTTTGTCTGATTGTCGAGGAAGGGTGATGCTTTACGCACTATCTTTTAATATCCTTTGTTGCCTCATATCCTTGAAATTTTTACACGGATTTATTTAATTATCAAATTATTATAGATTTGTCTTATAACTAAAGTGTTCTTAGATAGGTGACATGGAAAAAAACTAACATGACGACTGTGAGACGCTATGGAATAGAGAAAAAAAATTTTCATGCTGTATTATGGGTATCAAATCACGACCATGAGTTAATTTAAAAGATAATGTTATTCTTTATCTATACAAAATGCGAACAGGTGACTAGGTTTGTGAGGTGACTAGGTAAGTGATAAATGCACACCTTTTCTTTTTTTTTGTGAGAAAATCCTCACGGATACCACCGAAATGTGGTTCTGTCGGACTCGAACCGACCAAAAAGGTGCCGTTTCAGGTACCGGTAGCCGAGGAACTAGGTGCACCCTAGTAAGGAAATCCTTGGAACCCCGAGGTACCTCGGGCCACTTACGGCTTGTCGATGCCACCACGAAACCTCCATGTTCCCTTTTCTTTGTGCCCACAAAAAGGCGAGTGCGAAATGATAAATACACGCTTGAATAACTTAAAGGAACTACATACATATAGATGTTAGATATCCATAGGTAAAAAAAATATTTTAAAGTGTTAACCCATTTGCGGAATTTGTAACAAACATAACAAAAAAATGCGCAGTTCTCCATATTATTATAATCGTAGCTACAAAGTTAAAAAAACCTGACTGCGTAAAAATTACTAACTAATAATTTTAAATAAAAACTGCATTAAAACAAAAAACAGTCGTGGGACTGCCGATAGAAGTGAAAACGGAACTATTAAGTTGAGAGTAATTAAAACTATATGCAAAAATTATATGAAATTTTTTATGTTTCATATATAGCTATATATAATATATAATATCATATATAATATATAATATCATATTCTCCATAGCTATAGATATACTATTATCATTAGCATGTCGGTGACGCGAACCGAGGATTTTACCCTCTACCAAAACGCTCAACGCGCCTAAAGAAGTTTTCACTTCAAAAAGTACAAAAGTGTAGAAAACAATTTAATTACTGCAACGGAACATGTTGATTGCAATAGTCGGGATCCAATTTAGATTTTAGTCTAGATTATGAAATGAGTTCCGACTGTTGAAGCCAACATGTTCCGTATTAGAATTTATTATCTATATATTAATACGCGATACAAAAACTTTAATTCGCATTTTACGAAAATTGCGCGGACGCAGGAGCATAAAATTTGGCACACTTATAGTTTATGCGTTGGAGAAGTGCAGAACGCTAATATTTTTCAATAATAATGCTTATAAAGTACATTAAATCAATAAATAAAACATTACACACACTACCATGCATTTCACACACACATACATACACAAGTATTTGTACACGCCATTTTGTCCCTAGACATAGAGTACTGACATAGATATATCAAAAAAAAGTTTTATTTGCCTCATTTAATATAAATAATATAAAAAAAGATTTTAATAATAATGCATAAAAAGTACATTAAATCAATAAATAAAACATTACACAAACCAGCATGCATTTGACACACGCATATACAAGTATTTGTACACGTATACATAGTCTGTGGTCAAATTGTCTCTTTTGTTTATTATAGTCATAGTTGAATGTCAAACAGAAAAGTTTTATTTGACGAATCCTACGTGAAATACTGAGCGCTTATACAAATTTATGTAATATATACATATATATAAGTTGTGTGGCAGTAAGATACATTTAAATGTACACGGACTTTCATTATGTGCATAAAGAAAGTTCTGTAGCAGCAATCTGCAATGACAACATTCAGGTACAAAAAAAATATAATTTGCTATTGCTGGTTTTAGGGTATTATTAGTAGTTGCAGTATGTAGTTTACGATTTCAGTAATTGTATATACTTCAGGATAAATAAGTGATTTTGAGAGATACGTACATTTAAATGTGCTCTAAATGTCATTCCAAATGTGTTTTTAAGTTATGATTGTGGATTCATATTTAGAGTGCAGGTCTTGCAATGCGAAACATTTTGAATCTGAAGTGACTTTAGGCGACCGAACTGCATTCACTTCATGTTGTCACAAGGGTAAAGCAATATTACCACCCTTAAGTCAAAATGAATATTTTAAATCATTGTACTCATTGACTTACTTCAAATGAACCTTCAATAAAAAGTAAATCAAAAAATTATTTAGAATATATTAGGAAATATAATTCATGTTTTGCTATGGTTAGCTCAGAAGCCAAAGTTGCTGAGGTAGGTACAAGTGGAGTGTATTATTTCAAAATATATGATGTTTTTTATCACAGATCAGGCCCAATGACTGCTGCATGTAGTCGCTCACCATGTTATGCACAATTATATTTTTATGATGTTGACATTGCTATTAATTATAGATTACAAGAACGTATTAGTCAAACATGTAACAACAACATAATGCGTGAAATTTCACTGGAATTGGACAAAACAGTCCAAAAAATTGGTGTTTTATTAAAACGGCCAGTTTTTACACATGGGCAATTGTATGTCGCAGCAAGTAGAGTTCGTTCATTCGCTGGTTTAAGGTTTTATATATCCGAATATAATGGCCAAGGACATTTAGCAAACGATGAAAGAGTTTTTACAAAAACATTGTTTTCAGAGAAGTTTTAAATCATTAATTATATTATTACAGTATGCGATAAAAAATGTTTTTTTGTTTTGCATCCTCTTATAGCATGTTTTGTTTTAATAAACATTTTTTAAATAGGTATTCTTTATTTTACTTCTTTTTAATTTCATATAATTTGTTCAAAATAGAAATTGGCAAATAACAGTCTTGGTCAAATCTGTGGTTATAGTAGTTTAGTTTTGGACAGTAGAACCCTAATAATGTTTGAATATTATATTTTAATAATGTATATTAAATCACTTACAATTTAAATTTATTATGGTCGAATTTCGACTAATGGGCGACCACTAGTTTATTTTATTTTAGGTATATTGATACCAAATTGATTTTAATGCTGTAATAATTAAATTGCTTTCTACACTTTTGGACTTAACTTGTTCATTTCTTTTCAGTTGTTATTGAAAATTATTAGTTAGTGTACAGTGTAGAAGTGGTTGAGGGCTTTTTCCCGCAGCGGGTAGGGCGTACACCCCCGTCGATGATCCTCTTGAGTGTTGACGACGGGGGAAACGGAGTAATCTTTCGCTCGTCAGGGAATTGAAGGTAGAGGTGGTTGCTCTACGGAACCGTTCGATAGGATACCAGTCCGAGTGCTGGCCCGAGCCGTCGATCATATATCGGATCGCCACAGGAGGGTGTTTCGGATATATCAGACGCTAAGCTAGCGGCCACCACCGGGGGGTGTCCGGACGCGTTCCTGAGTGCTGGAAGAGCCGGCAGCTGGTATTAAGGAAGCCGGCGTTGGGAGGGGTCCAGATGGCTTAATAAAAGCAGTTCCCGGATCCCTCCTGTTGTAGGTGCAGAGTGGCACACCATGTGGTTTTAGTAGGTCCGATTTCGACATACTACCCCGTCGCAAACGCCGGCGGGGTGACCGCCCGTGAGGGTTTCTACAGGTTAAAAAACAACATAAGGATAAGTTTACCTTGTAAATTACCAAAAGTATGTTACGAAACATCTTTGAGGTGACGGTTAACAGTATAGAAACCGCATCACGCCAAAGTTTTTGGTAAGATTTGAAACAAGGCATGAAAAGCAAATACGAGTAGTTGAGAAACCTGTTGGTCTAGTTGTTAGGAATCCCGACTATCAAGTGAGAGGTTATGTAGATATTTTCGGGTTCAGTTCCCTTGACCTTGACCAAATGCTTGTATGATCTGCAAATATTTGCTTCGGAGTTTGGGTGCTTTCTATGTAAAATATGTAGGTATTTACAAAAAAAAGTATAAAAGTATTCTTTAAGTCAGTCTAGTTATCATAGCACAAGCTCTGCTTAGTTTGAAACTAGATGGCGTTGTGTGTTAAATGTCCAAAATATTTATTTATTTTATTTATTTGGAAATACATAAGTGTGTTTATATAGATATATCTATCTGTGACTGGTTGACGGCAATATCCTTGCTTGGCTAACGTAAGTACCACTAACATTATATATGAAAAACTGTAATCGTGTTAATACTCACTTCGACTTGAGTGCAAGAGTATTTATGAAACATAACTACCTCGTTGGTCTACCGGTTAGCTATTGCGACTGCCGGTCAAAAGATCTCGGGTGCGATTTGTGGGTCGGGTCAAAAAAGTGTTACAGAAATATTCGTATTTAATTACAACTCAAAGTTTCGACATTGGGGTCTTAATCCCCGTGATCCTCTCCGGTCATGTCGTCCCATCGGATTGTAAGAGAGAGGAAACAGAGAGTCTATCTGTGTTTGCGTACACTTTTTTGTGCTATAATATTTCCGGTATTGTTGGCTGGTCTCCGTTGAGACTGACCGTCTGGGTCGATATTGGTTAGGTATACATCATTTATTATATAGTTGAGAGAATAAATGTACAGCCTCAATTTGAACAGAAAAAAAATTTGCTCAGTTCCAAAACCGTTTAGCGCCTTTAACGATAGGCCGTCTGCAACTAAGTCTAGAAGTTCAAACAATTTCACGAAGAATGGCGGCCGAGATCCATTCTCTGCTAAGTTAGAAATTTAGCAAACTTTCTTCATATGCCTTTCCCAGCCGCTTCGCAGTTCAGCAGCAGTTC
The DNA here is from genome assembly GCA_949316085.1 of Hypercompe scribonia. Taxonomy (NCBI): domain Eukaryota; kingdom Metazoa; phylum Arthropoda; class Insecta; order Lepidoptera; family Erebidae; genus Hypercompe; species Hypercompe scribonia. The sequence continues at coordinate 8,619,212 of OX438969.1, read as the reverse complement.
GAAACACAGGCTCCAGCGATAGATTGATTATTTATGCAAATAGTTTTTGACTTGTAATCGCATTTGCTCCAAGGAGTCTTTCTGCTATGCTTATTACTATTGACTTCTTGCATACCTCATCTTAATAAGGACTTTGACGACATGGTGATAGCTCTGTCGGTACTGGGGGACAAACTGAGGCAGATTTTCACAGATTGTTTCCGCCTCGGTATCTTCCCCCTCGGCTGGAAAGAAGCAAGACTGGTGCTTTTAAAAAAGGACGGAAGGGCTGCAGATTCTCCCTCTGCGTTCCGACCGATATGCCTGCTGAACGAGTCAGGGAAACTCTTTGAGAGGATAATCTCTGACCGGATTAGCGGACATCTGTCGCGAGTGGGCCCTGACCTATCGGACTGTCAGTTCGGATTCCGACGGGGACGTTCGACAGTAGATGCTGTTAGGTGCGTTCGATCCCTGTCGGAGTCGACAGTCCGATCGGGGGGGGTGGCGTTGGCGGTTTTTTTTTTTTTTTTTTTATACCACGACGGTGGCAAACAAGCATACGGCCCGCCTGATGGTAAGCGGCTACCGCAGCCTATGGACGCCTGCGACACCAGGGGCATCACGTGCGCGTTGGCGACCCTTTCAAAAACCTATTAACCCCCTTCTTGAAGAACCCCATGCTGTAGTTCCCAGGGAAAACCGTGGCAGGGAGCTCATTCCATAACGGGATTGTTCGCGGGAGAAAACTTCTCTGAAACCGCACTGTGCGCGACCATTTAGGTTCCAATGTATGTGGATGAGCTCCCTGACGATGGCGAGCGGTGCGATGGTAGAATGTGGCTATGGGCATCATATCAAACAATTCTTCAGAACACAACCCATTGTAGAGACGGTAGAGTACACACAGGGAGGCAAAGTCTCTCCTAAGACTTAGTGGCTCGATACCGTCCGTCCGTGAGATCAGGATCGTCGACAATTCTCACAGCACGTCTCTGGACTGAATCGAAAGGCTCAAGCTGGTACTTCGGTGCTCCCGCCCAGAGATGACAGCAATACTCCATGTGAGGCCGAACTTGTGCTTTGTACAGTAGTAGCCTTTGTGCCGGTGTGAAATATCGCTTCGCTCTATTCAGAACACCAAGCTTTTTTGATGCCAGCCTCACCTTTCCCTCCAAATGAGTCCGAAATTGGACGTCACTGGAGATATCGACACCGAGGATCCCAATACTCTATGAGATGGTAAGGGGTGTATTCTGGAATTGTGGAACTACAGTGAACGGGGTTTTTTTTAGCAGTAAACGCACAAACTTGTGTCTTAGAGGGGTTAAATTGGACCAGGTTATCCCGACCCCAATCGGAGACTCTGGGTAAAGTGCTCTCGATTTGAGACACAAGTTGTTCGCGACTTTCTACTACAGCGGTACGAGGGATGTTAGCCCGGCCCGTGTAATACGCATCTCCAGTACTGTCATCCGCATAACAATGAATGCTATCTATGGTCAACATATCATTGATATGCAGCAAGAATAGTGTTGGAGATAGCACGGAGCCTTGCGGGACACCAGCGTTTATGTCCATGCTTTCGGAGCAGCTACCGTCGACGACGGCTTTTATGCGTCTGCCAGACAAAAAGCTAGCCACCCATTTGCACAAACCCTCGGGCAGGCCGTAGGACGGTAACTTCGATAGAAGGCCCCTGTGCCAGACCCGATCGAATGCCTTTGCTATATCCAGGCCAACTGCCAAAGCCTCACCTTGACTCTCAATGGCTGAAGCCCACCGGTGAGTGAGATACACTAGAAGATCACCAGTCGAGCGACCGCGGCGGAAACCGTACTGGCGGTCGCTGATCAAATCGTGCTCTTCCAGGTAACTGAGGAGCCGTGTGTTGATTACACGCTCCATCACCTTAGAGAGAAGGGAGGTTATAGCTATAGGCCTGTAATTCGATGGGTCCGATCTATCACCCTTTTTTGGCACTGGATGCACATGGGCAGTCTTCCACGAAGACGGCACTTGCCTTTTGCGGTAGGAAATCGCGAAAAGTCGCGTTAGTACAGGGCACAACTCAGGGGCACACTTTTTGAGCACCACTGCAGGTATGCCGTCTGGCCCACTCGACTTATGAACGTCTAGACAGTTTAGTTCCCGCCGCACTTCTCTTTGCGAAATGTGTATTTCCGGCAAAGTGTGTTGGCACGGCGGGTTAGTAGGCAGTACCGCACTTCCATCCTCGTTCATGGTCGAGTTCGCGGCAAAGAGTTGCCCAAGTAGGTCGGCTTTCTCTTTAGCACTATGGGCCAAGTTACCATCGGCATTTCGCAATGGTGGTAAAGACGACTGGCAAAAATTTCCTTCGGCAGCCTTAGCAAGAGACCAAAACGCACGACTCCCAGAGGGATAGCTCGTAAGTCGCTCACCAATCCTGCCGATGAAATCGAATTTGGCTCTGGCAATTGTCTTTTTGCTGGACCTCGAGGCAGCATTTAGTTTGCGTCTCACATCAGAGATGTTCGGATCCTTATTGGTACGGGCCGTGGTCCAAGCCCTATAGGCGGCCTGCTTGACTAGCCTGGCTTCCTTGCAAAGCCGGTTAAACCACGGTCGCTTTTTTTCCCCCGCAGCTACTGATGGGTTGGGAATAAAATACTCCATACCCACCAGGATCGTCTCAGTGACAGCGGCTGCGCAGGAGTCAGGATCTTCTGGCGTGAAGCAAAGCTGCCTCCACGGGTACGATGCGTAGAATTCACGCAATCCATCCCAGTCTGCTGATTTATATTGCCACATGTGGCGCAAATTGGCTGGGCGAGGTGGAATATGCCGAGGGCATGGGACTTCGGTCCGGACGAGGCAGTGGTCGGACGAGCCGAGAGGTGCGTCCACTGCAATAGTGTAGTCGTCCGGACGCGTCGTCAGCAGAAGGTCCAGCAAAGAGTGTGCATGGCTCTCAATATCAGGTATTCTTGTTGGAGAATGTACCAGTTGTGAGAGGCCATGAGCCAGAGCAAATTCATGAGTAGACCTGCCTGCAAAGTCAGTGGATCGAGAATTTAGCCACTCACAGTGGTGGGCATTAAAATCCCCTAAAATCACCAACTCAGCACGAGGGTACCGCTCAAGAACTTTGTCAGTCGTCACCTGCAGGTGCTCAAAGAGTGCTTTAGTCTCCCTGTCACCGCTATGAGACCTGTATAGGCACGCATAGATTCGAGTCTCACCTCCGTAGTCTACGCGCACCCACATTACTGACAGGTCCCTGTCTTCATAAAAATGGAGACGGCGACAGCAGATATCCTCCCGGATGTACATGCATACACCGGCACGTCTCAGAAATTTGTGTTCGAGTTTGTAGCCGGGGTAGTGTAGGTATGATGTATCGGCCGGGCAGGATATCTGCGTCTCCGTAAGAAATAAGAGGGTCGGCTGCGCAATCTCCAGATGAAGGTGGACTGCGTTCAGGTTGGAGTGAAGTCCCCTGATGTTGCAGAAGTCCATATATGTGGAAGAGGATGCCGCTGTAGATACATTTTTTCTATTTTTCTTCGTCATTTTTTTTTTGGGGGGGTTTAATTGGTTTGTGAGGATTCACTGTGTTGACAACTAAGGGGGCAATGGGGCGGTGCTAATCTACTCATGGTCGATGCGGGTAGTGCGATTTGTCGGCGCGGCGTACGAAAGGGCCCCCGCTCCCCCCCTGCAGCAGCGGTCGGGTTCCACTCCGGTCTCCTCCTCCGGCACGACTACTACTGCAGGGATTTTTCGCAGGCTGGCGGTTCAGCCTCCCAGGGTGGAGGTTGTAGTGATCCCTGGGTTCGGGAACCCATCTATCCTGCGGGCGGCCAGCGGACAACCGTTTCTGCCGAAGATGCAGTGCTATTTGGCTGTGGTCTTCTGTAAGGCGGAGGTCCTTCCCCAGTCGGGCTGCTCCAAGTTTTGAGCGGAAAATATCACGCTATGCCCTACCTCTCTCAAAGTTAGCCTTGATATAGTCAACGCTTTCGGCACCCTCCCCTGGCGGGCAATTAGGGCGGCCCTCGAATATCACGAGGTGCCGCTCTATCTGCGAACCGTTATTGAGGCCTATCTGCGCGACAGGACGGTGAAGTTTATCGGTCGGAATGGAATGGAGAATCGAAAGGAAGTATGTTGCGGGGTTCCCCAGGGCTCGGTATTGGGCCCATTATTATGGAACCTCGCATACGATGCTGTCCTTCGCACCGGTCTGCCCTCTGGCCTAAGTGTCGTCTGCTATGCGGACGATACATTAATACTGGCTAGAGGGTCACACTTCGAGGAGGTGCTTTGGCTCGCCGAGCAGGGGGTGGCTAGTGTTGTGGAAAAGATACGTGAGCTGGGCCTGAGGGTGGCGCCTCATAAAACTGAGGCAATATGGTTCCATGGCCTGCGTAAGCGCCAGGAGCCACCCAGCTCATGTCTCCGGGTAGGTGACGCTGAAGTCCAGGTAGGCCAGTACATGAAGTACCTAGGCCTCATCCTGGACAGTCGGTGGAGCTTCGAAGAGCATTTCGGGCGATTGGTACCCCGAGTGCGAGGGGTAGCAGGTGCGCTGCATCGTTTGCTGCCCAATCTCGGGGGACCACGGGAAGAAGTTCGCCGCCTCTACATGGGGGTTGTTAGATCCATGGTCCTCTATGGGGCACCCGTCTGGTTTAATGATCTAGCGGGTGCCTCCCGCTGCCGGGCCCTACTCAGGAGCCTGCAGCGGCTGATGGCCATACGGATCGTGCGGGGCTACCGCACAATCTCCTATGAGGCGGCGACGATCCTGGCGCGATCTCCGCCCTTCGATATTCTGGCCGACATGGACGCAATGGTGTACGTCCAAATTCGTTCTGTCGGTCGGAATGCTGAAGAGGCTGCGCCAGATCATGAGCCCGGAATGCTACGGCAGAACGCGCATAAGCAAGCTCTGGTGGCTTGGCAGGTACGGCTCGAAACTGAGGGCTGTGCTAGCCAACGCGCCGTCGGAGCCGTTCTGCCGAACTTCGAAGCGTGGATAGAGAGGACCGACTGTGTCACCTATCGATTGACCCAGATACTCACCGGGCACGGCTGCTTCGGTGAGTATCTGAATCGAATAGGACGGGAGGCTACGGCACAATGCCACCACTGCGAGTCCGAACGGGACTCCGCCCAGCACACGCTGGAGGACTGCCCTGCTTGGGAGTCTGAGCGTCGAGTCCTGGTCGGACGGATCGGACGTAACCTTTCACCGTCAGCATTGATCGCGGCAATGCTGGCGAGTCGTGAAGGATGGGAAGCCGCGATCTCCTTCTGTGAGCAGGTTATGCTCCGGAAGGAGACTGCAGAGCGAGATCGGGAAAGGGCCGATCCCGCTCGAAGGAGGCGGCGAAGGGGACGCGGCAGAGGTCGCTAGCTCCCTAATCGCCGCCTAAGGGTCGCTGCGGTCACATCTTGGGGCGTTGTGACTGCTGCAAACGACCCGAGTCAGGTGACACTCCGGTGCGGCCGGGGAGTGTCGTCGGGGGCGGGGCGCTGTTCTGCCTCTTACTGCGCAGGGCGATGGGAGGTGCGATAGCGTCTTGATCCTGGGGCATGAGGTGCCCGAGATGTACCTCACTTGTGAGGTACGGCAGGGAGGACTCTAGAAGCCGCTAATGCGTTCCTAGAGCACCTCCCAACTGCCGAGGTAGGCCGCCGCGGGGTTTAGTGGGTAGACCGGTTTGTCGGGAGTCCCTCCGGAGGGTATGGTGCGAAAAGCATTCCCGGCGTTAAAAAAAAAAAAAAAAAAAAAAAAGGACTTTGACGACATAGATAAACAGCTAGAGAGAAAGGGAACGAAAGTCTTCCTTGTGGCTACAGAGTTGTTATTAGTTAGTAGACTAGCAAATGAAATTGAACTATCAAAAATGTGCGAAAAGATACAGACCTTCTTGTCCTTTAATATGATCATGGTCAGTGTAACCTGGTCGAAACGTCAGGTAATTGAAAGGTATATAATACCTATAAATCTACTCTCTAGTAGTAGAGTCACGCTGATTGCAGCACAAGCGGGCCGGCTCGACCAAAGCTGTACTACCCTCCCACAGAAGACCAACCTAAAGCGCCAGCATCCATGTTGTCGTGTTTGGTTGGTGAGTGTAAGACCGGAGGCCCATTGAAGCACGGGTGACAGTTATCATGGTAACTGTGTAAGCCTTACATTGTCATAATGACTGTCATGCCTTTTAGGTCCCCAAGCGGGGTGTAAAAAGCATCTCACAAGGTCGCCACAGTATGGGTCACCATACTGCATTGTCTGCATTTGCAATGAGTATGGTGACCACAACTCTTAGATTCCATTCATGCTTTCCATCAAACAAAGTAGAGTCACTTTGGTAGGCTCTAAATATAGAAAAAAAAATCGAGTTTGTTCCTATTCTATAGCACACTCTTGAGCAGCTGTGGGGTTTTAATTCATAACTTTCAACGCAGGAGAAAGCGGTAAAATGATCGCTTAAAACACTACCTCATCCATGCAGTCTTCTTCAAGAATTCTTATTCAGTATTCTTTAAGAATTGAGACCAGCAGTTTCCACAACTTTCCGTCATATACAGCAAGTGTATATCTATAACATTAAGGTCAACAAAATCACTGAAGTCGCTAATGTGTTGAGTCTTACACCACAACAATGTATTATAGTATTATATTGTGTTTGTAAACAAAAGGGATGCTTTAATAATTTACATCAACTTAGATATTATATTTTGACAATATTATAGAGATCTATATGTGATTTTACAAAGCTACTTAAGCTCATATATGTACCTATGCACAATAATTATAATCAGGTAGAGTTTAATAGTCTTTGTGTTGTATTATACTAATTTTTTTTATGATATAAGGCGCATAGCAACCGACGAGTCACCAGGTAAGTGACTAGCGATGTCTATGGATATTTGCAACTCAAAAATTAGAAGAGAGTTAGAACTTTTGAGTGCCTTTTCTATTCATAATTATTGTGATGTGGTCAAAATTTCGAAGAAAAACATCTTGTATAATACGAGTGTAATAAAAATTTCAGTAAGTCAGTACTTTTATTATCTTTTCTGAATAAATATTTTTAAATCTTTTTTTGTCAATTTGAAGTAGGTAGTACATAGGTCACCTTTAATCCAGCGATAAAGACTTGACGAAATTGAGCAAGAAACGAACTTTAGTGTGGTACATTGTGGATACTTTGAACAGAAGTGAGACACAAAACTGACCCAAAATATACATATAAACAAACTTATAAGCAAATATATTGTGTTAAACTTCGTGTCCGATCGGTGCTGGGTTTTTTAGGTTTTTCAAGCGTTCGCAAACCAACTTAACATATAACAAACATGTAGATATCATGGTGGAAGTAGTTTTGAACGTTTACTAAACTATTTACAATCAAAGTCGTGATATTCTCTTACAAAAACTAATTACACAGATAAAAACAATCTAGTTTACGAAGTAACCACGAATTCGACGACAACTTTGTTCTAACTTTGTTGTTACACATTGTTGTTATAACAATGTAGAAAGACCAGACCACTGACCTCAGCACAGCTGTGTAAGCAATGAAACAAGACAGTTCGCAGTTTTTATGTGTCTTGTATATCTTTAGATTTTATTTTCAGATAAAAAGCATTTAATTAAACGAATAAATTTGTAAGCTTAGAGAAATAAATATAAATAACAGAGTTAAAAGAAAGTTCAATGTTGTGTTTAAGAACAATTGTTGGCAAAATTGTGCTTCATTTCTTGGTATTATGCCCTTGTGAGTTTGAACTAGACACTTAATGTAACCTTTAATATTTTTAGATGTTTTGTACATGTTTGTCTTTTAAATCTGTCTAAATAATGAATCCGTTTTTATTGAATTTTATTGTGTGAGCTGTATTTGAATGTAAGAGTTTGAATTCACAATTGACTCCTAGTGCTAGGCAGTTCTTTTACCGGGTTCTAGATTTCTTTCAATCTATTTGAGCTAAGAACCGTGGCCAAAGTTTAGTAGCAAGATTAAATCTATACGTATAAACACTGCAAGTTAAATAAAAGTTTGGAAAAAGAGTTCTTTGTATCATCTCTTATATTAGTACTTAATAATGTCAGATAATGTTTAATGCCTTTTCTAAGGATTTATTTTATTTCAAATTAAATTCACGTATCATATAGACATTATTTTGAAACTTATTAAAATTTAGTTACCTTATCTGTCCAGTACAGATACGGATACACAAAACGTTGGAACATTAATTGTTTTCGCTTTTCCAAACACAAATCTAAACCTTTTCAATCAGTATTCCTAGGATAACAATTTCCAAACAAACGGCCCCTCAATCAAGGCACAAGCAACAAATTGCGAATAACGAACGCACCTCTACCTGTCTATCACGCAATCCATCATGGCCGTTCCCGCCAAAATGTAACCGTATTGTCGCAAAACGCCCGCCGCTGTACTCTTTAATAAATGTGCGTCACTAAGCCCATGAATATTTTGATTTCCATTTTGTGAACGTTTATCAATAACACTTTGTTTTGCATTGAGTTACGTTAATTTTATGTTTATTTCTGATTTTCCACAGTGCATTTTCATTGGAAATTCTTTAAATATAATATTGACATTTGCTCAAACTGAAGCATCTCACCTAGTTAAACAATACAAGTTGTTTACGAACGATACCAACATGAATATGATTGGATTTGTTACTTATTTTGGTATAACGATGAAAATATATAAAGATAAAAGAAGTATAGAGCGCATTTGACAGTGGCCATCAGAGGCGGTAGTTTCATTATAGCCAAAAAACGTCCTTTATTGGACATAGGCCTCTCCCAGGTTCTCCACAACAGCCGGTAGTAGTAATAAATAGCTAATTCCATAGCTAGTAAATACCTAGTCACAAGAACTTTGTTTGCTTTTGAGTGAAACCCTCCTTCTCAGCCTTGTTCCAAGAGGAGGTAAACAATTTAGTTCTTTGTTTAACCGCGAGTTAAACAAATTACAAGAAGATATAGTTGTAATAATGATAAATTTATAATCTTGTAGCCTAATAAGATCACCACATAAAAAGAAAATAAACATGTAACGTTTCAAATTCGTATAATAAAGTTTTAGGCTGCGCTTTGACTTGTGTTAAAGACACCGTTTCTTTCTTTTGGGTCGTACTGAGATTTTATACATTTTTCTCAGTAAATCCATCGTAAAAACATTTTTAAAGTGTTCAGAACAAAAAAACAGACTCTTTGGTTTTATTACTAAGAATCACAGAGCAATGAATTTTATATGGTGCCCTATAGAAGACTCATTTCGTTTTTAGATGAATAAAAGCTCTATCTTGAAGAAAGACAAAAATTATATAACATTGAAGGAAAAGCATCTTTGTACAGTGTTATTTTATATTTCATGGCAGACGTGTATTGGAGGAAGGAATTCGTAAAATTCTCTTTAAACACAAATCTTGCGAAACCTAATCATCAATTTCTAACACTTGCAAAATATACATTTACGCGCGCGCACACTCACACACACACGCGTGCACCTACGCACGCACGCACGCACGCACCTACGCACGCATGCACGCATACACACACACACACACACACAGACATATTGCTAGCAGAAAAGACGGCCGATAGAGCTAAAGACGAGGCGTTGGTACGCCACCTATAAGGTGATTTGACAATCTGGTGAAGGTTGTGGCAGTAGGCGCCATCTGACTGAGATGATGATGATAGAGGTACACATTTGGTTATGATAATGGTTCATGAATGCTCTAGTCACCTAAACACCAGCAACTCACACGTCACAAGTTCGTTGTCGACCATCAAGTGCGCTCTACTCTCCAGCGTCCACCTTCAAAGTGGTGCCACCCTTACTCGATGACATGTATGAGTATTAATTGGCACTAGTTTTCTGTGTAGTCGTAGTATCCTTTCGGTAGAGCTGACCTTTTCCATCATAACATTTATTTCAATAATTTGATGGATAATTAACATACCTATAGTCTTTTAAATCTTTGTGACAGTTGTCACTTGTGTCATGACATATTTGTGTGAATTTTTATATTTACATATAATGAATTTGCACTTCATTTGTGATAAAGCTGGCATATAGGTGATACATAATATAATTGTTTATTCAAAGCTATTTAATTGGTTTCTTAACCTTCTGTCACAGACACCAAGCTATATTTAAAGAACTGTAGAATAGCACTGCGCCGAAAAGCTATGGTATATTTGATACAAAACATCTTCTGTTGGACAGACTCTTCAACCACAGCCTTCGTTTTCGTTGTATGTTTAATGCCATGAAATAATTCACGTAAATCTAATGATTCCATTCTTCATGTTATGTCTAACAATGAAATAAACAACAAAATAACGCTCATACAACGTCACTTAGCACCTGATGCGAACGCTCAAAGCAAATGGACTTTCCTTGTACTCAGCCGATAACGCGAGCGTAGATATGGGGCGACGGCTTCAGACCTGCTTGCCACGTTGTACTGTACATTTGCTTAAATCTCTTGTAATCAACAATATTTTGTACACGGTTTATGCGTTAAATCAACCACATGTATATTGTGTTTCACGACACATTGTTCTTTGAGAAGGATATGCCTTTTGAAATGGTACCTCCCCGGGGTGTTTAGCAAAGCTATTAATCTAATCCTACCTTTTCTTTTTAAGTAAATGACGTATGGATATGAAATACTCTTCACTCGTGGAAAGCATTAGGAATATTAATATTGAAGACACAATAAACAAATTATTTTGGAGACACAATGACTAATGTGACAGGTTGTCTTTAATAACCCCCCAGTACAGTGATTAAACTATCAACACTGGACATCATAGCCGTTCTGGTTTTCTATAAATGGGATTTGATTCTCATGCTGATATTTATACGAATAGGAGGTCACAGAATTTTAAGTCTCAGGAAATACCATCTCTTCTTGTGCAGGGTTTGGTAAGATGGCGGCAAAGTCTAAATTGAGGACATATATTCAATAATATTCATGATGATCTTGTTATTTTTTTAAATAATTTGATTACGATGACTTGAAACTTTAATTATGAAATATGTAATACGATTATAAAATGAAACTAATTTTGTTTTAATAACAAGTAGAGACTTGTTAATGGTCAACCAGCAAAATTTGCCATTATATTTATTCAATGCTAAGCAGCATATGCGCCACGTCGTGTAACTGCAGGAATATTGTACATTGGTATCATTTTCTGAATTCATTGTCTATCGTAAACTTAACCGTATTTCTATTTAAGAAACATCTGGCCACGTAATTAGATTTTCAGAATATTCACTAAAATTCAAGGTATAAGGTCTTGTTACGAATTAATGGTCTTTCGAGCTGGCCAGAGAATAAAACACAACTTCGTAAAATTAAAAAAAATATTCGGTGCCTTGTTTTTTGTTTATTTTTAAGGTCAGGATCTATACTGCTTGATAGTAATAAAATTAACTACATTACGTAGCAATAAGACCAAAGTATTTGATCAGTTCTACTTGTAATGACATACGGAGCCGAGACGTGGACACTCACCATTGGACTGATCCATAAGTTTAAAGTAGCTCAGGGTGCGATGGAGCGTGCGATGCTGGGCGTTTCCCTGGCTGATAAAATTCGTAATGAGGTTATTCGACAGAGAACTGGAGTAACTGACATTGCACGGAGAATCAGTATGCGGAAGTGGCAGTGGACCGGCTATGTCTCCAGACGAACCGGTGGTTGCTGGAGCCGAGGTGTACTAGAGTGGATACCACGTTTGGGCAAACGTAGTGTAGGGTGCCCTGCGGTGTGATGGACCGAGGACTTAAAGAAGGTGGCTGGCAGCAGATTGATGCGAATTGCCCAAGACCGGGATGGTTGGCGTTCATTGGGGGAGACTTTTATTCAGCAGTGGACGGTGATAGGTTGAATATGTAGCAATAAATATTATACAATAAACGTTAAACGATGTCTTAAGTGAGATTTGTATTATATTTAATCACTTGTAAGTTACGTGTGGGAGTAATGACTTCTAGATCGTAATAGGCGGCGATATTAAATTTTGAAGTTGATACTTAAAAGCTTAACGCTTAATTACATAGCAGTACTACAACTAACTTTATTAATATGATATTTGAAGTACAAGCCATTTGAGACTTTCTGTCGTAGGCACTGCTAGATTCAGGATTACTCATGAATCACATTCACCATGTACGAAGACATAACGAAAGACACCGTACTAACACTTTTTTTCACGGTTTTCATGGCCGATTTAAATGCGAAAGTGGGAGTACAAGGACCATTCAGTTACTGACGTAAACCAGTGGCACTAAGCCAAGACGTGGACACTCACCATTGGACTGGTCCAGGAATTTAAAGTAGCTCAACGTGTGATGGAGCGTGGGATGCTGTGTGTTTCTCTGTCCGATTAAATTCGTAACGCGCTTATTCGACAGGGAACTGGAGTTATCGAAATCGTATGGAGAATCAATACGCTGAAGTGAATCAGGCCATGTTCTCAGATGATCATATAGTCGCTGGAGCCGAAATATTCGAGAGTGGAGACCACGATTAGACAAATGTAGCGTAGGTCACCTTGCGGCACAATAAACCGACGACTTGAAGAAGTTGCTAGTAATGAACATTCTATGTGACTGTGACATAATTATTTGGTTGTTTAATGAAAGAAATTTAATTCCAAGCTAGGCAGAGCCTATGCTGTCATAGCATAGGGTCTGCCTCGCTAGAATCAGATAATCGTCGTCAAGATGAAACTTTTATTATTTCATAAAACATTTTAAAAACAATTCAATTCAAATTTGAAATTCAATATTCAAATAAGGTAATCCCTCAATCAGTATCGAAACTTTACCAATTTGACTTAATATTTTCGGTATTAAAATCGAATTATTCGATAAATACGAATACCCTCAATTTATCTAACATGTCTAATACCCAATGCTTCATAAATATGTAATATATGATAATGGGCAGCTTTATAACACCGAGTTATATGACATTACAGATTATTTTACTACTTGTAATACTCATTTAGAAAGTGAGTTGTAGATACAAACAGAGTCATGTCAATGTAAGTATTGTTTCTATTTTTGTATAATAGTAGGTGTATATTTGTTTATATACATAATATTAATGAATTGTTATTTCTCTTGAAGAGTCACTCGCGCAATTACGACAAATTAAAATAATAAAATAATCTAACGTCTCTATCAAAATTATAAAAATGATAATGACAGGTTTTTGACATTATTTCTTTTATTTTCGAAAGCTAACGAGTGGAATCACAAAGTAGAGGGATTCATAAATATCTTACGTACGGCGGCGTTACGGTGGCCTAGTGAGATGCTTTTTCACATCCCACTTGGGGACGGTAAAAGGCATGACAGTCATCATGACAGTGTAAGACTTATATACTTACCATGATAACTGTCAACCCTACATCAATGGGTCTCTGGTCTCACACTCACCAAGGAAACGTGACGGCACGGATACGTCGCTTTAGATTGGGCTTCTGTGAAAGATTAGCACTGCCCCAATCAGTGTGGTTCTACTACCTACCTTCTCGTTTTCTTAATATAATTAAAATAAAATTTCAGTAGCTGAGTAGAGATTAACAAATAGTATCATAAGTCAATCTATAAAGTTCGGTGCAGGATAAAATGTAAAATAGACCAACGCACCGGTGTAAGTGTTATAACGAGCAGGTGGATCATGACGACCTAAGTTAGATGAAGTTAGTGCTTGCGCGAACTTCTTATACTGGCTATTACAAGTTTCTTCTTATACTTTATAGTGTATTCAAAGCAAAACAAATTATTTATCAACTAGTTTTTTCATTAATAGTCCACCGTTGAAAAAAGGTTATTTTGAAGGTATATTTATGGCGCTAGCTTGTAGAGATACTGATTATCGATCGAAATGTTAATAACATTTTAATGTATTAAAAATCAAAGTCTGCGAAACTTTCTTTTATTCACACTACAAATAATAGAAAGATTTTAGGCTTCAGGATAGGGACTGAATCTGAAAGTTGAAGTTGCTGAAACCTTCATTATTATAACCGTCTAAAATAATTTATTTCCACTTAAATGTGTTAATATTTTATTGTGATGAAGGAGAATTGCTAACAGAAGTGAAAACTTAAAACTATTAACAAAAAATCGTTATTTTTGGCAAGTCAAATTAATTATGTGATTGTGAATTAAAATAGGTGTAGCTGTGTATCTTGTCTTGTATATAGAGGTGTACTAGAGTGGATACTACGATTGGGCAAACGTAGTGTAGGCCGCCCTGCGGCGCGATGGACCGACGACTTGAAGAAGGTGGCTGGCAGCGGATGGATGCGAATTGCCCAAGACCGGATGGTTGGCGTTACTTGGTGGAGACGTTCGTTCAGCAGTGGAGGGCGATAGGTAGGATAGAGTTAAAATTTGTCGTGTTATGTGTAGTGGTTGCGCGTACGACTTACTTGAATATATTACTCATCCAAACTTGCCAATAGAAATATTTAGATCAAAAATCTGCATTTTAAATTGCATGGTAGCTTGTGAGTGAGCCAGTCGGCACAATAAAATCAGTTCAGATTGACATCACTGTCTGGCAAAACTTAATGTTAAGCGACTTTTCGTTTCTTCTCACCAAATGGTTCAGATAACCACATTTTCGTCAAGATCCTTGGGACTCCTACGTTCATGGGCAGTCTGTACCATCAAGTGATCCATCGACTCATTTATTCCTTTGAAAGCATTAGGAAGTTTAGAATCCATTAAGGAGTACTGGGAAATGATATCAAATCATGAATGTAAATTCTATTAAAATACGGATTCATACATTTTAATGAACGAAATTCCAAATATGAAACAACGAGGTTTTCCAATAACATGAAACATAAATGATATCAAATTCACCAATATTCAAGAGCTAATTGCGTTTCAACGACTAATTTGTACACATTCCAAATAGTATTTGTTGACATTGCCTTTTGTATTGTTAACTATTTGTGTAACTTTATTGAGACTACTTTTATGAAATCATCATACGCTCGTGTCTAAATCCTAAAGCGATAAGCAGGTGCATATTAAACGCTGGTACTTATAATTTTTCATCTACATTACTAAACAAACTAGTGGTGGGCCAGTGACTAGTGATTATTATGCTATTGATACCCAAATTACTGATAAACAAACGATCTACACAAACATAACGATCATGCCCATAACTATATGTTCTAGATCTGTTTCGAACCCGAGTTGGTTCGGTTGTAGCGTGTTTTGATGTGAAACATCTGATGCAGAGGTTCAGATCAGCTGGCGACACATCACTGCAGCATGCGTCGCTAATTTGTGTTCAATATATCAAATGTAACGCAATGTATTTTTATGGGTTTTTATTTCTACAAAATAATCTTGATGTTTCACGTCTGCCAACCTTCTGTGAGACGTCTCAATTTTGATTTGGTTTAATTTTTAAAAGGTATAATGGAAACTATGCAGAAATTATAAGCAAATACCCCTTGAACAATGTTGGCACTTGTGTATAGGAGATTTACGCGCGATTTTATCGACTTTCACGAGTGTATATCGGGTTATCAACAGTTTTTCCTCACTCATAAACCATTTTTATGGTCTCATCTTTTCTTAGAC
The DNA here is from genome assembly GCA_949316085.1 of Hypercompe scribonia. Classification (NCBI taxonomy): domain Eukaryota; kingdom Metazoa; phylum Arthropoda; class Insecta; order Lepidoptera; family Erebidae; genus Hypercompe; species Hypercompe scribonia. Next base: position 8,603,556 of record OX438969.1, on the reverse strand, counting down.
ATCGTGTGTTTTATATATGTTACATCTATGACTGATAGACGCCCTCGGCATCGAAGCTCTTTCGTTCAAAGTATCATTAAACTTGTGAGGCAAGAATGTCGGTTAAATGAAACAAGAAGATGAATGTTGCTAGCTTAGAAAAAATAATTTCTTTGATTGATCATAAAAAAGTAAAATTAGTATTATTTTCTTCTAAAAATTTCTGATTTTTGAACCAAAAAAATTTCGTAATTACAAAATAGGATTTGTTTGACTGGAACTAAAAATTACTCCGACTGTTTTTGATTTCGTTCTGTTTTGTGATTTTTATACAAAATTTAAGATAGCAAATGTCTTTATGTGACCTGGATTAATGCTCTCGAGTGTATTATTTAGCTAGAATAATTCAATATTTTAAATATCTCTTTTTTGAGTTTACTGTATTCAGGCACTTTTATGTAGATTTTATTATTTACACAGTTTTGACAGCGTTTCCAAAGAATTTATTTGCTCATCTTTTTTAAAACTTGCTTAAACATGATTTGACTAGAGACTCGAAAACTCTCCGAAAGTTTAATAGAACTTTTATTTAAATAGAAAACTCGCCCCAGACTTTAATTTCATTTTATTACTGAGTAATATTTTTCACATAAGCCTCGGGTATTACTTCCTTTATTTTCAAAGCCAGTCTCATTCCCTAAGCGAGGCAATGACAACGGGATGTTTTACCAATTTATGTGCGCGTCGCAAAATTGTGTTGCGTCTAGAACATATTGTCTGTTTAGAATCCGTGACCTTCCGTGCAAAACCAGCAATAAGTCAAGCTTCAATTCGCTCGTAAAATAGCGTGGTGTGGTATGAGGTAAGTTGTCAAAACGTCTAACAAGACCAATGAATCTCATTGAAGTCCCACTTTGAACTTTTTCTAATAAAGAGAGGTGCGGCGTAGTTTTTGCTTCGCAACGAGTTACGGCAAACTTTTGAAGAATACTTGGGTGGTTTTTATTGAGGACACTTGAGAGCCAGTTGGGAAGAAGAATTTATTGTTTGGTTGGTAATAATACAACGTAAATGTTGTGTTCTTCTGACTTAAATTTATTTTCTTTTTGTTAAAGACAACCCCCGCTTTAGGAATATATCCTGCGTCACAGGGGACCTTACAAACATACAAGAATCAACTTCAAGAACACCCAGATTTAGAACTATAATTTGTGGATAACACATAATGTTGCTCCCTGAGGGCCTTGAGCCCACAGCACTCAGCGTAGTGGAGGACGGCGTGACGACCGCTTAAAGCACTGCACCATCCGTACAGTCAAAGCTTTAAAAGCTGCACTGCAGCTGTCCAGCTCTCGCTAGCTGTTGATTGTTAAAAAAATTAAACTACCCTACTGTATTTCTACTGTCGAACGTCGATAGATTAATAAAAAGACAGAAACATCTCAGCGTCGTCTAAAGATCTAAAGAAACACCTCTAAAATCATGACTATGCATTCATCTCTCGACTAAAGGTCATTCTTCATTCTCAAGTTCTCGGTATCGATTCTCGGGTCGGACCAAATGTTTGAATGATTTGCAAATATTTGTTTCGAAGTTTGGATATTTTCTATGTATAATATATACGTTTACAAACAAACGTATATAAGTTTTCTATCAGTCAATCTAGCTGTCATAATACGAACTCTGCCTAGTTTGAAACTAGATGGCATTGTGTGTCTAATATCCGAAATGTTCATTTATATATCTTTTAGAAAACTGCAACAAGCAAACAACAATTGAATAGAGTGAATTTTACAGTGAACCAGTTTTTTCTTCTAACCCTGCCAAAGAAACAGGGAGCCCATAGGGACTACTATTATCCTTCTTAACAAAGTAATCCTACAAATAATGAATTCATGAAATTCCAAATCCATTTGAGATGCTTCTTCAAAAGTTGTACGATTTTGTGACGCAAAGTTGTTTGTAACTGCAATGCTGCAGTGAATTCGATTATACGACTTTTTTCATCAACTAATGGAGATAAGAATTGTGAAGGATATTGAAGGCTTTAATGAGATCTAGAAACTGTTTACGTTATCATCTATCGTACTGTTTTATCCTTTCATTTAGATGGCGAAAAGTTTGTTTGTTGGGCTAAGATTTTGATTTGAAATACCTAAATAAAATGATATTTTAGAAATTAAGCACTTATTTCTAACTAAAATGGAGAGGTACAACGTTTTATTTATATTTTTTAAAAAGCAATCTTAAAGTTTTTGAGTAAAAAATATCGTCAGTCGGACAACCGAGAAAGCATTTGTTACGTCTAGAAGCTCTGAGGCGTAAAATGAACTTCCGGCCAACTCTCTGTTAAAATTTTGAATTAATAATCTACGCATAAAACAGTACGGTATGAGTACAACGAGTACAAACATCGCTAGACAAAAGTTACCTGTTTAGAGGCAGTTTGAACTGGCGTTGACGGAGATTTCACATAGCTCAACTAACAGATAACTCAAAATCAACTAATTTGACGTCCAGATTCGGGCATGTAGAGGCATTTGGATACGTAAAGATTTCGAGTGCCTGGAATTGGCTACATAAGGAATAAGTTTTCCTCCGTTTCAAGTTTTCTTACTAGGTCACTTCTTCAAGCCGAACCGAAACTTCTGTGCTTCTAACAGAAATTTCATCGTCTCAAGTAACTAGTGTAATGTTGGTGCGCATTTATTAATTACCGCACATAGATACGGTAATAGATCATACAAAACGCGTCGTTTTTGTCTCAAGCCCTTTCATGAAGAAACAAACCTATAAACTTACTTTAACAATTCATCTTTTGTGCGTAATGTACGCAAAATGTGGGTAGACGTGTGATGTCACTGCATTAATAACAATCAGTGTGACGCGTCATATCGCAAGCGTGTTGCGTATTACATAACACGTGACCTTGGAAGAATATTAAACAGTACAAAGAGAAAATTACTTTTGTTTATTTACAAGTGAAACACTCTCTGTTATGAATTACTGAACCTAATTTGTACTACAGATGTACAAGGATGTAACTAAGCTAATAGGGAGAGGAATAGTTTTCTCTGGTTCTGTGTTTTAGGTTCGATACGTGACCTAAGTTTAAATGAGTTTTCTTCTTTCCTCCTCCTAGAGGAGAAATATTTATTGTTGTCAGTTTACTACGTCCTTACTAGCCGTGTCTTCTATCCATCCATCCATGTTTTTGTCATCCTACCGTCCGTCGTCTACTCTTAGGACTCACTACAGAACCCGCTCCAAAGCGTCTAATAAATTGGTAATGCACAAAATGGGAAGACATAGAAATTGAGAGAAACGATTTTTCTGGATATTCATCAATATTAAACATCTCACTAGACCACCATAGTGTAGGTCTTCATAGTGTATAGTCTGAATTCACAATGAGAATGGTGATCACAACTCTTGGATTCTATTCATACTTTCCATCAGACAGGGTAGAGACACTTGGGCAGGTTCTTAAAAAAACATTTTAATATATTTATTAGTATTTGTTTTTTATATTATTGTGCATAAAGAAGTACGGCTTCGAATTTAGTTCGCCTTTAAAGTTATGGAGTGACATTCAGGTAAAACCAGTCGAAACAGTAGTCGACCACAAATAGTCTTTAAATTAATTAAGGTTGGAAAGAAGAAGAAGGTCAAGATAATTAATGAGTCACTCGATATTAAATCTAATATTACACTACCACAGCCACCCACAACTCAAGCGTCATTGTACTCTGCCAGTCCTTGAGCGTGCCTTACCAAAATTAGTCTGGATATTTTAGATCAGCTTGGTATTAACTATGAAATATTTTAATATCTTTAAATGAAAGTCGTAACGAATCATAAAAAATCTCTCACCAAATGACAGGTAGATATAATTTTGAGCAGGTGCTGTCCCTGGGACTTAACTTACTTTGTTATTAGTCTCTGAACAATGTTCACAGTCGCATTTTACATGAACAATTGAGGAAACACTATATTATTTGTAGAATACAGCAGGATCAGACGCAACTTTAAGTCTCTAAAGGGTTAAGACTGTTATTATTTTAAGAGATGTTATTTTAAGAGAGGTAGGGCATAGTGCGATATTTTCCGCTCAAACATTAGAGCAGCCCGACTGGGGAAGGACCTCCGCCTTACAGAAGACCACAGCCAAATAGCACAGCGTTTTTCGGCAGTGCTATGTTCCTGAGGTAAGGTATCCAGAGCTCTAGAGGATTCGCTGTTTTGACAACGGGGGACCAGTGGTGCTTATAATACTGCTACTGGCTCGTGTGGGCACGGGATGTGGGCGCGGCGGTCAGGAAGACCCGCTGAAACGGTTGTCCGCTGGCCGCCCGCAGGATAGATGGGTTCCCGAACCCAGGGATCACTACAACCTCCACCCTGGGAGGCCGAACCGCCAGCCTGCGAAAAATCCCTGCAGTAGTAGTCGTGCCGGAGGAGGAGACCGGAGTGGAACCCGGTTGCTGCTGCAGGAGGGGAGCGGGGGCCCTTTCGTACGCCGCACCGACAAATCGCACTACCCGCATTAGCCATGTGCGGATTGGCACCGCCCCATTGCCCCCTTAGTTGTCAACACAGTAAATCCTCACAAACCAATTGAACCCCCCCAAAAAAAATGACAAAGAAAAGTAGAAAAAGAGTATCTGCAGCGGCATCCTCTTCCACGTATATGGACTTCTGCAATATCAGGGGACTTCACTCCAACCTGAACGCAGTCCACCTTCATCTGAAGATTGCGCAGCCGACCCTCTTATTTTTTACGGAGACACAGATATCCTGCCCGGCCGATACATCATAACTACACTACCCCGGCTACAAACTCGAACACAAATTCCTGAGACGTGCCGGTGTATGCATGTACGTCCGGGAGGATATCTGCTGTCGCCGTCTTCATTTTTATGAAGACAGGGACCTGTCAGTAATGTGGATGCGCGTAGACTACGGAGGTCAGACTCGAATCTATGCGTGCCTATACAGGTCTCATAGCGGCGACAGGGAGACTAGAGCACTCTTTGAGCACCTGCAAGTGACGACTGACAAAGTTCTTGAGCAGTACCCCCGTGCTGAGTTGGTGATTTTAGGAGACTTTAATGCCCACCAGTGTGAGTGGCTAAACTCTCGATCCACCGACTTTGCGGGAAGGTCTACTCATGAATTTGCTCTGGCCCATGGCCTCTCACAACTGGTACATTCCCCAACAAGAATACCTGATATTGAGAGCCATGCGCACTCTTTGCTGGACCTTCTGCTGACGACGCGTCCGGACGACTACACTATCACAGTGGACGCACCTCTCGGCTCATCCGACCACTGCCTCGTCTGGACCGTAGTCCTATGCGCGCGGCATATTCCACCTCGCCCAGCCGATTTGCGCCGCATGTGGCAATATAAATCAGCAGACTGGGATGGATTGCGTGAATTCTACGCATCGTACCCGTGGAGGCAGCTTTGTTTCGCGTCAGAAGACCCCGACCCCTGCGTAGCCGCTGTCACTGAGACGATCCTGGTGGGTATGGAGTATTTTATTCCTAACTCATCAGTAGCTGCGGGAAAACAAAAGCGACCGTGGTTTAACCGGCTCTGCAAGGAAGCCAGACTAGTCAAGCAGACTGCCTACAGGGCTTGGACCACGGCCCGTGCTAATAAGGATCCGAACATCTCTGATGTGAGACGCAAACTAAATGCTGCCTCGAGATCCTGCAAAAAGACAATTGCCAGAGCCAAATTCGATTTCATCGGCGGGATTGGTGAGCGACTTACGGGCTACCCCTCTGCTAAGGCGGCCGAGGGAAACTTTTGCCAGTCCAACCACCAGTAGGCCCACAGTGCCAAAGAGAAAGCCGACCTACTTGGGCAACTCTTTGCCTCAAACTCGACCATGAACGAGGATGGAAGTGCGCTACCGCCTACTAACCTGCCGTGCCAACACTCTTTGCCGGAAATACACATTTCGCAAAGAGAAGTGCGGCGGGAACTAAACTGTCTAGACGTTCATAGATCGAGTGGGCCAGACGGTATACCTGCAGTGGTGCTCAAGCAGTGTGCTCCTGAGTTGTGCCCTGTACTAACGCGACTTTTCACGCTTTCCTACCGCAAAAGGCAAGTGCCGTCTTCGTGGAAGACTGCCCATGTGCATCCAGTGCCAAAAAAGGGTGATAGATCGGACCCATCGAATTACAGGTCTATAGCTATAACTTCCCTTCTCTCTAAGGTGATGGAGCGTCTAATCAACACACGGCTCCTCAGTTACCTAGAGGAGCACGATTTGATCAGCGACCGCCAGTATGGTTTCCGCCACGGTCGCTCGACTGGTGATCTTCTAGTGTATCTCACTCACCGGTGGGCTTCAGCCATTGAGAGTCAAGGTGAGGCTTTGGCAGTTAGCCTGGATATAGCAAAGGCGTTCGATCGGGTCTGGCACAGGGGTCTTCTATCGAAGTTACCATCCTACAGCCTGCCCGAGGGTTTGTGCAAGTGGGTGGCTAGCTTTTTGTCCGGTAGACGCATAAAAGCCGTCGTCGATGGTAGCTGTACCGAAAGCATGGACATAAACGCTGGTGTCCCGCAAGGCTCCGTGCTATCTCCAACGCTGTTCTTGCTACATATCAATGATATGCTGTCCACGGATGGTATCCATTGTTATGCGGACGACAGTACTGGAGATGCGTATTACACGGACCGAGCTAACATCCCTCGTACCGTTGTAGTAGAAAGTCGCGAACAACTTGTGTCTCAAATCGAGAGCACCTTACACAGAGTCTCCGATTGGGGTCGGGATAACCTGGTCCAATTTAACCCCTCTCAGACACAAGTCTGTGCGTTTACCGCTAAGAAAACCCCGTTCACTGTGGTTCCACAATTCCAGAATACACCCCTTACCATCTCACAGAGTATTGGAATCCTCGGTGTCGACATCTCCAGTGACGTCCAATTTCAAGCTCATTTGGAAGAGAAGGTCAAGCTGGCATCAAAAAAGCTTGGTGTTCTGAATAGAGCGAAGCGATACTTCACACCGGCACAAAGGCTACTACTTTACAAAACACAAGTTCGACCTTACATGGAGTATTGCTGTTATCTCTGGGCGGGAGCACCGAAGTACCAGCCTGAGCCTTTCGATTCAGTTCAGAGACGTGCTGAGAGAATAGTCGACGATCCTGATCTCACAGACGGTATCGAGCCACTAAGTCTTAGGAGAGACTTTGCCTCCTTGTGTGTGGTCTATCGTCTCTACAATGGGCTGTGTTCTGAAGAATTGTTTGATATGATGCCCACAGCCACTTTCTACCATCGCACCGCTCGCCATCGTCAGGGAGCTCATCCACATACATTGGAACCCCTAAATGGTCGCGCACAGTGCGGTTTCAGAGAAATTTTCTCCCGCGAACAATCCCGCTATGGAATGAGCTCCCTGCCGAGGTTTTCCCTGGAAACTACAGTATGGGGCTCTTCAAGAAGGGGGTAAATAGGTTTTTAAAGGGTCGGCAACGCGCACGTGATGCCCCTGGTGCCGCAGGCGTTCATAGGCTGCGGTAACCGCTTACCATCAGGCGGGCCGTATGCTTGTTTGCCACCGTCGTGGTATAAAAAAAAAAAACAGTAGCAGTCGTGGGACTGCCGATAGAAGTGAAAACGGAACTATTAAGTTGAGAGTAATTAAAACTATATGCAAAAATTATATGAAATTTTTTATGTTTCATATATAGCTATATATAATATATAATATCATATATAATATATAATATATAATAATAATAAATTTCATATATAATATATAATATCATATTCTCCATAGCTATAGATATACTATTATCATTAGCATGTCGGTGACGCGAACCGAGGATTTTACCCTCTACCAAAACGCTCAACGCGCTTAAAGAAGTTTTCACTTCAAAAAATTAAGGTAGTACAGCCACGCTGATTTCAGAACGGTGACAGTGAGTGCGAGACCGTAGGCCCATTGATGCAGGGGTGACAGTTATCGTGATAACTATGTGAGTCTTACACTGCCACGATGACTGTCATGCCTTTTACGTCCCCAAGCGTGGTATGAAAAAGCATCTCACTAGGCCGCCATTGTTGGGGCACCACCCTGCATTGTCTGCATTTGCAATAAGTATGGTGACTACAAGTCTTTGGATTCTATTCATGCTTTCCATCAGGCAGAGTAGAGTCACTTTGGCAGGCTCTACATATAGAAAAAAAAAGAGCCTAGGGAAAGCTTGTTATACTGTTTTTTAATTACAGGCAAAAATATCCGCACCCTAATAACTTAATGTCTTTTATTCTTCTATCTCTTCTTTTATATTTATTAAAACTTTATATATAATCTAGCCAAATAATTTAAATGTTACTTCGTATAAACTCTACAGGAACTAAACTGGGTATATCACCTAGTAGTAGCGGAAGGACACCCTTACTTGGAAAGTTTTGAAATGCAAATGATCTTTCAATAACACGAGATGGGGGTGGGTGTGAGAGGGTTGTGCCGCCGATCAAAGCGGAAGATACGTATTCAAAGGTGGCTTGGTGAATTACACACGACATTTTTTGTTTAGAATAAACACAGAATATTAATATTTAATATTATTACAAACTTTTAACTTAACTTATTAAAATTAAAAAACAGTATAACAAGCTTTCCGTAGGCTCTTTTTTTTTCTATATGTAGAGCCTGCCAAAGTGAGTCTACTCTGCCTACGGAAAGCTTGAATAGAATCCAAGAGTTGTGGTCACCATACTTATTACAAATGCTGACAATGCAGTATGGTAACCCTCACTATGGCCGCCTTGTGAGATGCTTTTTCACACCCCTCTTGGGAACGTAAAAAGCATGACAGTCATTGTGACAGTGGAAGGCTTACACAGTTTTGACGATAACTGTCACTCCTGCATCAATGAACCTCCGGTCTCACACACACCAACGAAACACGACAACACGGATGCTGTCGCTTTAGGTTAGTCTTCTGTGAGAGGGCAGTACTGCCCCGGTCGAGCCGGCCCGCTCGTGCTGAAATCAGCGTGGCTCTACTACCTAAAAAGCTCTTAAATCTCAAAATCTCAAAGCTCAAAATCTTTTCTAGCAAGCGACACTTCATTGCTTACTCTATTTCTAGGAATATTTTCCTTGATTACAAAACATTAATTAGCCCATTAAAATGTTACATGAGCTTTGCATTTTTTAGAGGACGTAATTTTATTTTTTAGACACAATACATTTTTTTTTGTATGACGCGTAGTTGCCGAGGTATCGCTAAAAAGCGTTTTTACCCCTTCTTCCTAGATCGTAGTCAGGGGATAAGGGTGGCGATCCCACAAACTTGAGGTTAAGCTCTACAGACCTCTCACAAATGTCCCAAAAATAAAATTGCGTCCTCTAAAAATATTCAGTCCTTAAATTGTAACATTTCAATGGACTAAATTTACAGTATAGTGATTTAAACTATATCCATACATACAAAGTTGCATTTCGAGATAAAAATTAGAAGTAAATTTAAATTGACTTCTGATATTGTGTACATAGTACAAGCATAGCTAAAACATAGATAATTATTTTTTTTTAACTAAAAGTGCAATCTTTAGTAGATTACATTACCTCATAGTGACTAGTATCATTGATTCAAGCATAGAAAACCATTGTTTTCATTGTTACTGACAAATGTATGGCTGCATTCAACGTTCAATAAATGCATTGTATCAGTGGCAATTAAAATGAGCTACTTAAAACGATATTGCTATTGTTCCCGTGGTTCTATCAATTGCCACTTGATTGTTTTCCTTTTCATTTCTTTACACTACAATTTTTGTTATTTTTAATGTGTTTTTTTGTGCGTAATGCGTAATGCGGCTCGACCGGTGCAGTACTACCCTCCCACAGAAGATCAATCTAAAGCGCCAGCATCTGTGCTGTCATGTTTTGTTGGTGAGTGTAAGACCAAAGACCCATTGATGCAGGGATGACAGTTATCGTGATAACTATGTGAGGCTTACACCGCCATGATGACGGTCATGCCTTTTAAGTCCTGAAGCGTGGCGTGAAAAAGCATCTCACTGGGCCGCCATAGTGTGGGTCACCACACTGCATTGTCTGTATTTGCAACGAGTATGGTGACCACAACTCTTTGGATTCATGTTTTCCGTCAGGCAGAGTAAAGTCACTTTGGCAGGCTCTCCATATAGAAATGCGCTTGAGCAGTATGTATGAGAAGTAATGAAGTAAGAAAATGGCCTATATTTAAAAAAGATGTAGTAATAAGTGCAGTATTGTGTAGCAGTAGATAAGTAATCCGTGGTGATGGATTAAGGGTACAGAGCGTCACCACCCTTATACACCCCATGGGTGTCATAAGAGGGGGCTGAGGGAACAAGCTACGCAGGAGAACATCACTACAAAAAGAAGAGAAACTTAAAAAAAAATTATGCCAACCCGTCTGGCCAACGTGATATAGTAGGCCAAAGCCTCCTTTCGAAGGAGAAGCTTATGTCCAACAGTGGACTATTAAAATCTGGTGATATGTGATGTGGTGATAAGAATTGAGAATAGAATTTTGAATAAGACTTTTTTTCTACATACAAATCGCATCCACGACTTCCAATTTAGCAGACAGGATCAACTAGCAAGGCAGTCAAGTTGGCTTTGTGAAGCTTGATGTAATTTACCGACTCGCCATCCCACCACAAAAAATCCCGAATCAGTTTTCACAGGTAAAAAAAAAGGTATAACGAATCTATTACAAGGTCCAGGAACTATTTCTTGTTAGTAAACTAAGGAACTTGGTCAAACATAAAATTAATACAATGGTAAATAACAAATGAAAAATTTGCTAAATATGTAATCTATTGCCAATTACCAGAGTAAATCTATCACCACCCCATTTTCAAATGAACCTTGTGTAGTTTAGCCTTGTAAAGAGAAATTGGACGTACAAATTCACGGTCTCTTTTAAGTCACCAAATTCTTCTATACTGTATTGAAAGCACTTACAATTTTTTCTTTCAATGTACATTCAAATTGGAAAACGCAAATTCGTTCATCGCTTAGTTTAACATCCACAATGAAGTGAAAAGTAGTGAGTGAGTCTTTACGTGTTTTAACTGTTATATAACTCTTTTTTGTGTTTTGAAAGAGAACAAAGCGTTCTTTTCCAGAACAAAACTTAGAGTCTATTTTATGTTATTGATAATTTAAGTCCAACGTCTCAAATTATCTGTAATATTGTACTGTAGTAATGTCAGTTTTATTCTGAACATATATTTTCTTGATGATTATAATTATCTTGAGGTTTCATAAAAAATATTTTATCTCAGTTGTTCCTGTTAGCTACCACAATCGAAAGTGTTTGTAAAAAAAAAGTTGGGCATTTCATCAAAATACAGCTTCTCATGGCAAATTAGCCTAATACCTTAATATTTTATTATACTAATAGTGATACTTGTTATTGGACACAAGTTTCTCTTTAAATTATAATTAATTACAAACAAAATTAACAAGTACACAAATATTTGTTTATTTTATAACTTCATACATATTACTGACTTAATACTTGAAGCATTATCTACTAGTCGACCGATTGAGCGATCAGTGATGGGATGAGGTATAATAATAAATATATAATATATACAAGGTATATAGATATAGATATCACAGTCTAAAGTACTCGAGGCCTGTGTACATAAGCAACTTTCCCAATTCGTTCACAGAAATCAGCTACTAAGCCCTCTACAATCTGGCTTTAGGGCCGGTCACAGCACAGTTACTGCTCTCCTTAAAGTGACTGGCGATATTAGAAAGGGCATGGAGAACACCAAAGTCACGGTACTTGTACTAGTTGACTTTTCTAATGCCTTTAATACCGTCAGTCATGAAATCCTTTTATCTATCCTTAAATATCTCATGGTTACCTCTGAGGCGCTGGAATGGTTCTCCACTTATCTTCAGGGGTGACAACAGAGTGTTCACGTTGCTGACTCGACATCGAGCTGGTGCGATGTCCTCGCTGGCGTCCCTCAAGGCGGTATTCTATCTCCTCTCTTATTCTCAATTTTTATTAATCTCATAACTCAACAACTTCGGAGTGCGTATCACCTATATGCCGACGATCTGCAAATATATTCACAGGCAAGGGTAGAAGACATAACACAAGCTGTTAACGTGGTCAACACAGACTTGGAGAGCATAAACTCGTGGTCAACGAAATTCGGATTGACAGTTAACCCAACCAAGTGGCAGGCGATCATAGTAGGCAGCAAACGCATTATGAGCAGACTCGATACTGCCTCAATCTCACCAATCATCTTTAACGGATCAGTCGTACCGTTCAGCCCCGTAGTCAAAGATCTGGGCTTACTCATCGACTCTACCCTTGATTGGCGAGCTCAAGTTACTCATGTCAGCCAGAAAGTAACGAGAAACCTGCGAACATTATATCGTCTGAAGAACTTCCTGCCTTCTAATACCAAAATTACTCTCATGCAGTCCTTAATAATCCCAATAATCGACTATGGTGATGTGTGTTATTACGACATGAATGCATACCTTCTCAACAAACTAGACCGACTTCTCAATAACTGCATTCGATACATTTTCAATCTTCGAAAGTATGACCACGTGTCTGCTTTACGTTCCCAATTAAAATGGTTACCTATTCGCCAGCGCCGCAACCTGCGAGCACTAACTGCCCTATTTTCATTTCTAAACTTACCGTTTTCACCTACATATCTTACTCCGTACTTCCGCTATCTATCCTCTAAACACGACAGAAACCTTCGCTCAGAAAATAATCTGTTCCTCTTATGTCCCTCTCATAACTCTGATTTCGTGAACTCTTCGTTCTTTGTTCAGGCAGTACTACTCTGGAATGCGCTCCCGCTCGAAGTCAGGATGTCCACAAACCGTTTTACATTAAAAAAGAATGTACATAGTCTCCTTCTTAACGAGATTGAAGAATCGTCTCATCGTTAGTTGGCTCAGCTTACAGTCAAGTTGTCATAGTGTACAAATGTAATCTAAATGTATGTGTATATTTATGTATATATGTGTATATTTATATGTGTATTTATGACGTATGTATTGTATGTATTCATGTATGTATACGCACTCATGTATTGTATATTTTAATTGTCAATATAACCTCTGTGCACCTCCCTTACAATATTTCTAAACCACCCTAAGGTTGACTGGAAGAGAATGCCTTGGGCATTAAGTCCGCCGATGTACAAAGTGCATAAAGTGTAAATAAATAAATAATACGAAAACCTAACACCCCAAACATATTATCAAAAGAACTGTATTGATATCCACACACACCATCTATCGAAGATACACCGAACTATGCAAGTAACAAACTACGGAATAACTACTAATTCTGTATCGCGATATAGAAGTTCTCGCGCCGATTAGCACATATACAACTTTCCAACATCAACCAAAAAGAGGACCAAAACCAACTTGAAGGTTTTCAACATAAGATGTTCCAGGCCGATAGAAAAAAAATTGTATTATGATAGTATACCTGCATTTATTGTTGACATAGTTATCTGTGGAAATAAATATATTTATGTACGTCGTATGTTTGTCGGTTTCACATTCGAATTGCTGAAGCAATTCTGAGAAACGATAACTTTCTGAAGTCAGTGACATAGAAGATGAAAATTTCAACAGTACATATCCTTAGACCACTAGTTATTTATAAAACAAATAATATGTCACTATCTTTTATTCCATATTTCACTATTTGTAACTAGAAACCTGGAGATGCTCAAAGTCAGTCAACGAGCTATGGAAAGGGCTATGCTCAGCATTTCCTTGCGTGATAAGATCCAAAACGAGGAAATCCGCAAGAAAACTAAAGTTACCGACGTAACTCTTCGAATAAGTAAGTTGAAGTGGCAATGGGCAGGCCACATCGCTCGTAGAACCGACAACCGTTGGGGAAGAAAGGTTCTCGAGTAACGACCGCGTACCGGAAGACGAAGCGTAGGTAGGCCCCCCACTAGATGGATCGACGACATAGTCCGAGTCACGGGGAGCCGATGGATGCAGTTGGCGTCCCGTCGTACGGCGTGGCGTTCTAGAGGGAAAGCCTATGTTCAGCAGTGGACGTCCTCCGGCTTATGATGATGATGAACTACAAGCCGCAATTACACGAGTACTTTCAAAATATTTTTATTTTAACCTTTTTATAACATAAGAAAGAATTTCTCAACATCGCTTTCCATTCATCTTCTCACTTACCGATAGAACTTTATGCAGGGATGATCAACCCACAGTCAAACTATCCTACACAAGGGAGACAAATGCCTTATTGTAGATGTTCTGAATATTAATACGTGCAAGCTCTTAGGCTTAATTAGATCAATTCCCAGTCCGAAGTCACAAGGGGATCATCTAATTAACTGAAACTTGATTTTCCCGCCAAACACAATGAATTCTTTTCTGTTACTTCATTTGTTATGAAAATTAGAAAATATAACTGTAGCTCAAAAATACTAACTCTCTATGACAGATGCTTATGAAACCGTCGAAGTAACTTTAAACAAGAAATTTTGCTAGGTAGTAGAGTCACCCTGATTTCAGCACGAGCGGGCCGTCTCAACCGGGGCAGTACTACCCTCCCACGGAAAACCAACCTAAAGCGCCAGCATCCGTGTTGTCGTGTTTCGTTGGTGAGCTATCGTGGTAACTGTGTAAGCCTTATACTGTCACGATGACTGTCATACCTTTTACGTCCCCAAGCGGGGTGTGAAGAAGCATCTCACAAGACCACCGTAGTGTGGGTCACCATAATGCATTGTCTGCATTTGTGATGAGTATGGTGATCACAAGTCTTGGATTCTATTCATACTTTCCATCAAGCGGGGTAGAGTCACTTTGGTGGCTCTTAATATAAAAAAAAAAAATTGTATTACCTATATTTTCATTTTTTACGAGTCAAATTTAACTCAATCTATATACATATAAAAAGGAATGTCTGTCTGTCTGTCTGTCTGTCTGTATGTCTTTTATAGAATCGTAAACTATGCATTTGATTATATCATTATCTTTAACAAATTTGTTATGCATAAGCTCACGAAGGTTTCTGAATATGATTTTTTTGTCTTTCCTTCAATTCTATTTCAGTTGGTGCAACTACGTTATAATTATAAAAAATCACACCTAAAATGTACCTCGTAAGTTCTAAAATGACACTAGTTATAACTGTCACAGAGGTCAAGCTACATTTTAAGAACTCGTAAAACAGTGGAGAATTTTCTCTCACAGAATTAATCTTAACAAGCATAATAAAAATACCGGTTTGGTGAAAATAACACCATGTTTCTGTTATTGAGGTGTGATACACAATTTTTGTTATGAAGGTATGCTGACAAAACAATTATTTAAATATTGGAATAGAAACGCGGTCGTGTAATAGCTTTACAACCTTTAATTTTAGCATCACCAAGCCTGACTTGAGCTTATATGCTTACTTCCTCCACAAATGTTATCGTTGAATTCGTCGACTAGGGTTTTTTATCGTCATTTGACTTTGTGTACAGTGACTACTGTGTTGAGGTTTCGGAATCTATTCCCAGATCAGTCCAAATGTTTGTATGATCTGCAAATATTGTTCCATAGCTTTAATGTTTTTTACGTATAAAAATAAGTGTATAAGTATTCTATCAATTAATCTAGCTTTTATAGCTTTACTTTTTTTTTTGCTTTTCAAAGTGACTCTACTCTGCCTGATAGAAAGCATGAATAGAATCCAAAGATTGTAGTCACCATACTCATTACAAATGTTTACAATGCAGTATGGTGACCCACACTATGGCGGCGTATTAAGATGCTTTTTACGCCTAACTTAGTTCGAAACTGGATGCGTTGTGAGAGATGTCTGAAAATATTATTAACGTTTTCTCTTGGTATTGTACTGTTATTAATCATACTAAGAGTATTCTAGAACTAAATTAATGTGTAATTTACAATTTTAACATGGATTATACGTATCCTCTAAGACTGTAACTAAACATTCATTGGGAAAGCTCCCTCCATTCCAGGATTGAAATCCAGAAACAATAACGACTATTTATGCTAGTTATTATAATCTCAAATTATTGTTACACACGAAAGCGGTCCGGTATTTGCTTCTCTAGTGTACATTCTACAATCGTATTATGAGACATAAAGTGTGGCAGTTTCACTAGATTACTGTCCAATGCAGGCCATAAAGGGGGATTGAATGAAAAGGTTATAAACGACAAAGTTGCACATTGCTACATTATTTTCACACACAATGTTTTAAATTGTGCTCTAGTTGTATAGCAAACATACCGCTTTAAAGCGTTGATTAATGTCAACCATCGTCATAAAAAAAAGTTAAAAATATTTGTGTTTGTGTGTAGGTACGTATATTTTTATTTTAAATATTCCGGCAATTTGACACACAACGCCATCTACTCTCAAACTAACTAGCTTGTGCTATGATAACTAGACTGACTGGTAGAATACTAATACATTTTCATTTTATTTTTTGGAAAACATACATATTATAGGTACATAGAAAACACCCAAATTCTGAAATAAATATTTGCAGATCCTACAAACATTTGGACCGATCTGGGTATAGAGCGAGAGACTTCAAACACACTAGTCGCGTACGCTACCACTGCACCACCAAGGTAGTCATTCAATTTATTAATGAGAAAATCCATAATTATTTTCTTCAAAAAATATCTGATGTTGTGACATCATTTTCGTGAATTGTCCCCAATGTTCTTATCTTTAACAAATGTTTACTTATTCTATATATTTAGTATTATAGAATCTTTATCCCCATAAAAATAATTTACAGTTCTCTTATGTAAAATAAAATTGTATCATAAATATCACACAGTGTCATCTTGTGACGAAGCATACGTATATTAATTACAAACTACATACAACATAAAAAGGTAACCTAATACAAGTAGACAACATAATACAAAAAATTAAAGATTTCACAATACAAACAAACAATATTTAACTATATTAAGTAGGTACAAATTATTGTTTCCATTGCTAAAATAATTTAAATTAAAAAAATAAAACTGGTCAGCCAATATCATCAATAAAACACATTTAGAAGCTATAATGTCATCAAACTGTTTAAAATGTTGGAGTATAATATTATATAAGGTGGGCCAAGAATTCGTTAACATTTGAATCTAACATCACGTTTCTACCAGATGGGATTTCTTGTCACACATTCAATAAGTCGGTGTCGGTGGTCAAAGACATGTTTCCGGAAAAGCTGATTTCCAGACGAAGCGACACTCCATGGCCACCCAGAAGTTCAGATCTATCCCCAGACTTCTCTTTATGGGGTTATTTGAAGAATCGTGTCTACATTAATAAACTAAATATACTACGTCAACCAACAGAAAAGAATCAGCGAAGAGATGTCGGCGGTCTCGCGGTCTCTTTGCCGAAGGGTATTCGAAAATTTCGGTGCTCGCTAGGAAAGTGCAAACGTCAAAACGGTGGGCATTTAGACAATGTAATTTTTAAAAATTCCATCTAATAAGCTATCTTGTAAATAAACAATTTTTTATATTATACCATTCAATAATGGTATTTTTATACGATTTTTTCAAATGTTAACTAGTTCTAAAAAAAAGACTATTGGTAAATATGTGACAGTGACAGAGTGCATGTTTTTGACACATTCAAAATGGAAATTAAAATCTTCCAAGTACTTAATTGGCTTAGATATGATTAAATATATGTAGATACGTACGAGTACATTTAATATATCGTCTTCAAGGTATTCGAGGACCTAGCCGTTGCCTGCGATTGACAATTTTCAATATATATAATTTCTTTTTATATTTATCCCAATATACAAAACCTAGTTGCGGGAATAGACAATTTTAACCTTAAGTTAAGTGCACGAAAGTTTCTATTCTAAAATACTTTACACAAAGACATAAATTTCTAAATAACACATACATTTCTTTAAATGCTTAGTAGTTAGTCTTAGAATTACCCACAATGCTGTTTTTTCCAGACTTGAACCTTTTTTTTTCGACATACTACATTTGTGTTTTACGCATAAAAAATACTTCATTGTGAATATAAGTTATCATCTGTGGCATATCTCCGCCATGTACGCAAGTTCAAACAGTGCTGCATTAGCATATTAACAAGGTGTGCCATGTCAGTGAACTTTATGCTAGCTGGGGTACAAACGGTAAACCTATGTTGTACTATAAGTTTAAAGTCCATGTCTCAACAGTCATTAGTACCAACTATTTTCTTTCGCATACACTTGAAGCTGTTTCAAGTTGTTATCTCGTCTGTCTCTTATTAGATTATTTAACTCACGACTCTTATAAGATCTCTGTGAGTATCACTATACAATGATGAACACAATTCAATAATTGTTACGTAAGAATCTAACAGGATTCTCGGTGTACAAAAAAGAGATAGTAATAAGAAGTCTTCAGTTTACGAAACAGATATTATCAAACGTTTTTGCAGAACAATTGCACTCTGGATTTAGGATTCTCACCCACCATCGTTCCAGGCATACTTATGCTTTCAAATATCATTATTTTTCTTCTCTGAATTAAAAAAAGTTGACCCGTAAAATTTTTAACTTATCTTAGATGTGTATAAATACGGGCAATAGTAAGAGATATGTGAAATTATCAGTAATCTTAATAAGATAAAAGTCCTACGATTCCCGGCCGGTATAAAGTGATACCACAGTTTCTCGGAAAACCAGAGTATTTCGAAGTACCTCAATAATATACGTATATGAGATCTGTTTACATTACAAGCTGAAAATAAAAACTTTTATGTATGTATATTCATTATAGAAGCAATTGTAGGTAGTAGAGCCTCACTGATTTCAGCACGAACGGTACGGCTCGACCGGGGCAGTACTACCCTCTCATAGAAAATCATCCTAAAGCGACAGCATCCTTGCTATCGTTCATTGGTGAGTGTGAGACCGGAAACCCATCGATGCAGGAGTGACAGTTATCGTGGTAAGAGTGAAAGTCTTACACTGCCACGATGACTGTCATGCCTTTTATGTGTCCGAGAGGGGCATAAGCATCTCACTAGACCGTCATAGTGTGGGTTACTGTACTGTATTGTTTGCATGCGCAATGAGTACGGTGATCACAACCCTTGTTTTTTTTATAGAATATAAAATAATAATCATTTCTATATAAAAGATACTTAATGCAAATTTAGGAGAATATATTGTTTACAAATAAGAGAGACAACAAGATCTAACGTTGCATTATTTTTTGCTTAAACACTTTGAATGAGTGACCAAAAATGTTAAGATCATCTGTTATCATGTTAGTGTTAACTCGTCATGTCAGTGTAAAGCTATTTGTTCGTTGTGTGCCCTCAATGAACTCAAACGGCGGTAACTTACTTGTGATTCTTGAGTTCCATGTGTCCATGAATAACAGTAGACATTTAACTGTAAGTGTAAGCTGTAAATCAAATCACTGGCCCAAAACTTTAAATTTTGTAAAAACACCTTACTGTTGATTATAATCTGTAGTAATTTAATTCAGATTAAAGTATAAGTGAAAGTAGCAGCGCTTTAAATGTGGTTATCCAAGAGGGCTAAAGTCCTATCGTTAATTACATAAGTAACCTGGATCCATATAATACATCTAAATTTAGGAGGATAATAATTAACAAACTAATCGAACCCTCAATTCAAGGTTCAATCTTGGACCCTAAACTTTCCACCACAACAAACATTCACTGCAACACATGTACAGAACATTGACTTAATGATTTTGTTACGTAATATACTGAGGAAGGTTAGAATTGGTGTGTGGTCCCTTTTATTTTTAAAATACACAAGTCCCAGTAACTAAATAGTCTAATTATTTAGATTATCGAACTCAGTTTACTAAAAAAATCAATACTTGAACTACAGTGTAGACAAACTAGTATATTAGGCTTGCATCACGATATAAAAAATCTTAAAAATTGCTTTCTCGACTGGTATATAGGATTAAGTATATAATCTAATTATATCTTTATATTAATCAATGCAATGGAACAAAAAAAAAGTAATTACAACTGCCTATGGACATTTACAATACAAGTGTATTGCCGCTTTTAGAGTAGTCCGTCCTGGAGAGTAGAAAGGTGGTTTGGATTTCAATAACCTTACTCTCTTAGGGAAAAACTACGATGTAATTGCTTAACACCGTTATTCTATGCGTCCTCTCATTCAAACATTCGATTTTGTGCTGAAAAATGGCTCTCGTTCGGCATTTAATTATAGTGAATTGTTACATGAGTAACAGTATAATGTATCGGATGTCTGACACATAACGCCATTTAGTCCTTAACCAAGCAGAGCATGGCTACTAGATTATACACAGAAAACGTTCAAAATCCGAAACGAAAATTTGCAGATCGTACAAATATTTGGTCCGAGCTGGGAGTCGAACCCAAGACCTCACACATAGCAGTCACATACACTACCACTGCGCCACCAAGGCAGTTAAACGGTATGATTCATGCTGTGTCTATTATAAACAATATTAATTTCAACAGCCAATGTTCGTTTCCCGTATTCAGGCGTCAATCGTCATAGTGTAAGGTTTTCAGGGTCGTCAGACGGCGGGCCGCGATCCTCTGTCAGAGCGAATAAATAGAAATTAATGGTTGCACCCTCACCCCGCCCTCCTTTAAACTACCCCGCTTTGACCCACGTTAGCGATGCGTAAAGCAATTGACTAATCACTGAGTGTGAGAGAGAGTTTTATATGTTGAGATGTATATGTTTTTGGTGTTTAGATATTTGGGAACATATATTTATACGTGTGATATAAATATAATTAATTTAGTATAGCTTTTTTATTGTATAGCACCAAAAGAGCAGGCGGGAAAAGACAAAATGAAATCATAATGAAATGTTTTTCTAACGAATAATTTATCAGATTCATAAAGTTTATTATATGTCCGTATAGTAACGGATAAAGAATACATAGTGTTACCATCCCTATTCATTCCGTGGGTGTCGTAAAAGGCGACTAAGGGAAAGTATGCAAGACAACATCATTACAAAGAGAAGGAATTTGAAACAAATCCTATTCCAACCTATCTGGTCAGCGTGGTATAGTAGACCAAAACCTGCTTGCTAAGGAGAGGTCTATGCCCAGCAGTGGTCTGTAAAAGGCTGTTGATGAAGTTAAGTTTATTTTATTCCGTTCAGTCCTATATTATTACATTATATACAAATTTTCAGATTAATTTATAATTTTCTCATGATTGAACCTTCTTAATTACAAACATCAGAGACGGACCTCTCTTGAGACATAAAATAATAAACACACGCAAAGACACAACAAACGTCCACACTGGGTCAATTACAATTTAGCCCCAATTACGTTGTACGGGCAAGTCTTTTTATGTCAACTGGACACTTTGAGAAGAGTAAGGAAGATTAATTCTCGATTTGTCAGTAGCAAAAGTTGAAACAGACCACAATAGCGAGATGAGGCATTAAGTCCGCCTATGTACATAAAGTGCATGATGTATAAATAAATAAATAAATAAATTAATAAACACGAGTTTCATCGCAATGCTGGTAGGTCACTAATATGGTAATGCAGTATGGTGACTCTAGAGTGATGAGATAAATATATTAACAAAAGAAACAACACAACATATAAAACACGATTGTCTGATTCTATATTAAACTTGGTAGAGTCTGTACTGTGGTGACTAAACTGATAAAGGAGCTTATACATTACTAAATATATAAATATTATATGATGAATTTCAGTCCTTGAAATTGATCTCTGTGACAGATGGCTACGAAACTGACGCAGTAACTTCGAACAAGCGATTTGTTTACATGTTAGTTTTATCAATAAAAATTCATACCTTAAATTCCTCATAGTTCCTCATAAGCTCTAAAACGCTAAAACCTATTGCAAATATTGGACGAAATCGAACTTAATGCCAAGAGGCTTCCTCCCCCCAAACTACCTTCAGGCGATGCGAAAATGTGCTGCTGTAGGTGCACAAATGTTTAATTTGACAAAACTCGTGATAGTTATGTAGATAAAAGATGATCCTACATCAGATATAGCCATAAAACATAAAATTATGTTTATACATGTATCAAGGACATATTTTAAGGTCCATCGAAGAAATCCACGACTTCTGGCTTCGTAGTTAGACCATGAAACCAATAAACCGTTTTCGTTGTACAGTTTTTCATTGTCTGATATATTTTTCCCCGCAATAAATAAAAAAATTGAAATCACACGCCCGAGTGCTGTGACTCCAGTGTTTACACCTATCCCCGCAGTAAGATTGATATTAGTTGGTTGGCATGGCACGGTTCGTTAGTCGGGTAGATTCACGACGTCAGCTAAAAGTGCAGTGCGGAAGAGCCTTATTTTCTGCCCCGGTTCATCTTAATCTCACGCTGAGTACACAAATCCAACTATTTTAAATTAAATGCTGTTCTGCAATCACTTTGTCTGACTCTGCTCAATAATGAAAGCTTCTTAGAAATTCTTCTGCTCCATATATTTTTATATATGGAGTAGTCAAAAACTTAATAAAAAGATTATATTTTGTTCTTTTTCATTGTAATTTGTAATTTGTTTCGTTATACTTGTACATGCCATGACTATTGGGTTTCAAGTGTCTATTGGCGGTAGTTATTGTACGTGGGAGAGCCAAGTTTCGGCACATGTGGGCCGAGTGCGTTATACAGAAATACCAATATTAAAAAATTCTTTCTTTGATTTTGTTCGAATGAGTAAAGTAATCAGAGGCCCAAAACAATCCTTCCAGATTACTTATGTTAGGGATTAAGGCCGGTAATGTACTTTTGTAGAATTCTAAAGTTACTAATACATTTTTTTTTATTTACAACCTACTAAAGTGACTCTACTCTGCCAGATGGAAAGCATGAATAGAATCCAAGAGTTGTGGTCACCATACTCACTGCAAATGTTGAAAATGCAGTATGTACCCACACTATGGCGGTCTAGTGAAATGCTTTTTCACACCCCGTTTGTGGACGTAAAAGGCATGACAGTCATCGTGACAGTGTAAGGCATACACAGTTAACATGATAACTGTCACCCTTGCATCAATAGGTCTCCGGTCTCACACTCACCAACGAAACACGACAACACGGATGCTGGCGTTTCAGGTTGATCTTCTGTGGGAAGGTAGTCCTGCCCCGGTCGAGCCGGCCCGCTCGTGCTGAAATCAGCGTGGCTCTACTACCTACTAAACATCTACATATGGACTCATGGAAATTCATTTAATTTTTTTCACGTAATTTTCCTCGACCCCTCTTTTAAACAGTTATGGCCGCATATTTTGTTTCCTACAAGTATAACGTTTACAAAGTGGTCAAATGTAGGTTAAAGTATTTTTATTTGTGAAAAACACAGCCTACAGTGACAAGTGAAACGTTTTTCATCAATATGTACATTTACCGCTGTCTTTTGATAATTTATTATTTTAATAAAAAAATACATTGCTATAATTGATTTGTCAGTGAGTTTAAGAGCCTGCCAAAGTGACTCTACTATGCCTGATGGAAAGCATGAATAGAATCTTAGAGTTGTGGTCACTATACTCATTACTATAATATAGCATTGTAGCAATGATGGCTGGTGGGCACAGGTCTCGTCCGATTTGTCCAACTAAGACTCCGCGTTCAGATGCAGTCCTCCAGCATATGCTGGGCGGAGTCCCAGTCGGCTGCGCTGTGGTGACAGTGTGCCGTCTCCTCGCGTTCGAACACTAAGGTGGCCTAGTGAGATGCTTATTTATGTCCCAATTGGAGAAGTAAAACGCATGACAGTCATCGTGGCAGTGTAAGATTCACATATTTACCCGAAAATTGTACTCTTGCATCAATTGGTCTCTCCCTCACCAACGAAAAACGATAACATGGATGCCGTTGCTTTAGGTTGGTCTTCTGTGAGAGAGTAGCTCTGGTCGAACCGGCCTGTTCATGCTGTAATCAGTGTAGCTCTACTACCAATAGTACTGTACTACTATAAGCTATAAGTCCAAGATAGTAAACCTACTAATAGTCTTCTTCTATTGTCCAACATTCCTGCTCTTCTCTTGTGGTTCTTCTCGTAGACCCCCTTTGGCAGGAGTCTCGGGGTGACTTTATCAGGTCTACGGCCTGCCGAAGTGGTCACATTCCTGCTTTTATTTTGTTGCTTTGTTTCTGATACTAATGTATACTATATAACATACATTTCATGATCGCATATCAATACAACTGCACAACTCACTGTGATTTATGCGACCAAGATTACGGGTGTACTTATTTGGTACAATTTCAACCACATGGTTGCGCTTTAGGGCAAATACCCGTAATCTAATTTGAGCACAATTTGTTGGCGCAATTTGATTGTAACAACCCCAGGCGGAGAAAACGTTATGGTAAATAGTGATGTTCGACAATGTTTATTTTACCACTTATTGCTTATATGCTGCTAATCTTTCGTGTTTGATTAATAAAAATAAAAGTTTAATTTAGTACAGGCATTCTATATTATGAAAGTTGGTATGTTTTGGAACTTTTTTACTAATTGTCAATTAAAATAAACACTATATAATTATCCTACTATAATAAGGTTCAAATGGCACAAATTTTATACCTGTGTTAAGAACTTTATATCAATACAAAAATTACTTTTAAAGTGGTTGCTACGCTTTATATATATATATATATATATATATATATAATAATTATTATTATTATTTATTTCTTACCATAATTATAGTAAATTTCTTTCTAGCTGTGTGTTAATGACAACAGAATTGCACCATCTGGACAACGTGGCATAGCAGGTCAAAATCTCCTTTCCAAGGAAAGGTGTATGTCCAGCAGTGGACTATTAAAGGCTGTTGATATGGTGACTATTAAAGATTAAAGAAGCAGTACGTAAAGGGTTTATGATAAATTGTCCCAATTTATCAGATACAACTCATGAGTAGTTTTAAATGGTGTTGCAATATGGCCACGAATAGAGTCGGACAATAAACAGCGAGGCTACTTCCGACGGCCGATTACCGTTTCCGGTAGAGCTTTGACCTCACCGGATGTGGTATGAAATACTTTCTACGTTGTTCTATAATTCAATTTAACGGGAATTGTATGTTACGGTTATTAAATTACGGTTAATGGAGAATGTGACAGTTAAGTTCGTAACATAGTATTCAGGTTTAATGCAGTAAAAGAAAGATATGAAGAGAAACCGGGAGACTATACTTAGTCCTTATATCCTGATATTTAAATAGTGCAGTATACATTACTTTTACAAGTGGAAATGCGATGGTAGTTGCCAGCCTTAAGGAAAGGAGTTTTTTTCTTGAAGTTCATATAGGTCCTCAAACAATGCAGGCAAAAATTCATAGAGTACATATATTATGCCTGTTTCCCTGGAAGGGTTACCAGAGGCATATTAAATGTCCAATTTTTACCAGTGTTTTAGTCCCACGTAAAAGGTGACGAGCAGATCCCTTAAGCATTATTATTAAGACTGCTATTGACAACTGTTTGATAAAAAAGTTGAGAAATCGATTTCATAATATGAAAAATATCTTTAAATGGTATCAGGTTCAAATAGTTAAATATTTTTTTTCTATATTAAGAGCCTGCCAAAGTGACTCTACTCTGCCTGATAGAAAGCATGAATAAATTGCAAGAGTTGTGGTCACCATACTCATTGCTATTGCAGACAATGCAGTATGGTGACCCACACTATGGCGGCTTTGTGAGATGCTTTTTCACACCCCGCTTAGGGACGTAGAAGGCATGACAGTCATCGTGACAGTGTAAGGCTTACACAGTTACCACGATAACTGTCACCCCTGCATCATCATTTTTTGTACGTATATACATTAAATCATAATTTTTTAATCTACGTGAAAAAGAAACTGCTTTTCTGTATTGCCGCTGCTTGCTGTATTGTATTAGTTGTAAAGAGAGACCTATGTCCAGCAGTGGACTGTGAAAGATTGTTGATGTGAGCGTTTGCTCATAATGACAGAATGCGTACATTTTTAATTCTAGCATATCTTTCTATTTCTAGAAATCGCTCAACAGTCTTTCACAATCCACTGCTGGACATAGGTCTCTCTTTACAACTAGTGGCAATACAGAAAAGCATTTGATGTGAGCGTTTGCTCATAATGACAAATTGCGTGCATTTCTACTCCTATCATATCTTACCTAGTCTTAATTCTTTCATATTATTAATAATCTTTATTAATTTTTATGCAACATTTACCTGATGTTTCGATTAAACAATACACTTCAAGGTCGTGGCATTCATCGGTTTGAATTAACACCGCTAATTACAGTTGACTGTACCTTCGGTAAGTTTTTGCTTAATTACCTGTTATAAACCCGATTCTGCTCAAAATATTGGTAAACTTTACAAATAGGTGGGCGTTTCAACTCAATTACACTAAACGGTGTATGTTGGAATATAACTTTAAATTGTTTCGATGTAATTAATATATTGGGAAAGTGGTCATCTCAAAGGTAGGACGTAGGCGAATCACTCAAAGTTAAGAGTTTCGCAATAATTGTAAAGCCACTGTCACAAACCATTGATTATTGACACTTAACTATCTAGAGATAAACAATTTGATACGCTGTGGATCCTAAGACTAAGACTTCAATCTTTACTTACATATTTTTCTACACACTCACACACACACATACACACACATACACATATACACACATACACACACATACACACACATACACATATACACACATACACACACGCACGCCACACGCACCTTTTGTAACAAGTGGTACAGTTGAGATTTTAAAATATAGCAACACAGTAGTCCTGAGTTCAAAAACTAATGGATATTTATTATTTAATTTTTTTTTCCATTTATGTCCTTTTTATTTCGTTTGTCTATCCTTTTGTGGTTTGTTTTCATTATTTTTTTTTATTAACAGTTAGTTGTGTGCGCGGGAACGCTGGTACCCTAACACAAGTTGAATTTTATTCTGGGTACCAGAGTTTATCGCAAATGCTACTTATGTATGTTGTATATTTTTGACATTGTTTATGTTTTTTTTGGGTCGATGAAAATAAATATATAAAAATGACACACGCACATACCAAAAATCACGTCTGTTTCCCCGGAGGGGTAGGCAGAGACATATGGAACGCCCACTTTTCGGTAGTGTTTTGGGCTCGCTGCACCTGCTGATCGACGAACGAGACTCTGGCTGACAAAACATCCCGATTAGCGGTAATAGGCTCGCTACCTATAACGTGGAACCAACACATTGGAGAAAAGTTACCATTTAACATGCCTCTGCCTACCCTTCCAGGGAAACAGGCGTGACTTTACTTCCTGAAAATCATTTCCTTACTTGTCCTTAATTTCATTTCATTTGTATAAATCATAAATTATCCTACTTTGATAGAAATTTCATTTGTAAAACGCTCCACCTCAGGCAAAATATGCAATTATAGATGGTTCTCGAGTTTAGTAACGCTCTAGTGGCTGAGGTCAGAGCCGCAAACCCTCAAAAGTGTTACACAAACGCTTGTTCCGCAATCGATGTGAAAATGAGCTTAGTGCCCAATCTCGATAAGACGTCCTTTTTAAATAGGCGCAATAAAAGGGACCCATTAACAGAGAATTAACAGGCCCATTTTAAGTATGAAATTTAGACTGATGGCAGATGGATTGTCGAGTGTTTTACGTCAAAGTCTTGGGAGCAAAGTGGTTTGTTTATTTATAAGCAAGTCCTTACATCTGTAAAGTTAGGTATAGTATTAAGATATGAAATAAAAAGTAACCCACAATAATAATATTAAAGATTTCTTCATTTGACATAAAATACAATATCCGCGCCACAAACACTACATTTAGTATTTACGATAAACTCTGGCATTTAATATAAAATTCAAGGTGTGTGTTCTTAAGGTACATTCACACAAAAACTACTACTTAGTAGGTAATTTTTTCATTTAAAATGTAGCATTTTATTTTGGATTATTTGTTCATATGTAGGTATTTTCGTGGTGATGTATTAGTCAGAAGTATATTGTGCGTCTACTAAGACCACCCTGAAGGCCAACCTAAGGAGCTATGCTATGGGCGCTTTTTTCCTTTTAACGTGTGGAAACCCCTTCGGGCCGTCACCTAACCGGGGTTTACGGCGGGGTGGTGTGTCGGAATCGGATCGACTAAAGCCACACGGTGTGCCACTCTGCGCCTGACATAGGAGGAATCCGGTAACAGCTGCTATTACGACATCCAGATACTAAGGGCCCTATCCCAGAGTATGACGTCCGAACCATGTAGTTCCAAGGTGAATCGACTTATTGACTTAGGGTTATGTAACTTGGCGAGAAGCAAGGTCTTACAGAGGTAATAGAAGAACCAGAAAAGTAGATGTTTATTGTTGTAATAATACTTTTGTTTGGCTTATATGATTTCGACATCGACGTTATATAAGAATGATTGAAAATGTTTTTAGAAACTTTAACATTATATTCATTTTTCTATCCGAGTTGTGATGAGACTGTAAAGAAATTTCACACTTAAAATAATTTTTGAGTGTGAAACACACTATGGTGCTCTAGTGAGAAGCTTCTTAATGCCCCGCTTGGAGAGGTAAAAGACATGACAGTCATCGTGGCAGTGTAAGACTCACACACTTAATACGACAACTATCACTCTCGCATCAACGGGCCTCCGGCCTCATACTCACCAACGAAACACGACAGCACGGATGCTGTCGCTTAAGGTTAATCTTCTGTGGAAGAGTACTGCACCCGTCGAACCGGCCCAGTTGTGCTGAAATCAGTGTGGCTCTACTATCTATAAATCAGTGTAAATATACTACAATTTGAAGTGAACAAATTATTTAGTAGGAGTAATTAAAATGAAAAACTTAGAACTTAAAGATAAAGTAATACTGATATAATGTTTCAATTACTGTAGAAAAATTTTCTTAATGAAATATACGTATAATTAAAGCTTTCAATTAAGTTTTCGTTGAAAAAGGTTCTTTAAAGTGGCTGAACTACGATAATTTAAAATAATCTACAAAATTAATTACTTTATTTATTACCCTTTTAGTTGTAAGTTATTTAAGTTACAATTGACCTCACGATAACTGTTAATCAACTTTCATAAAATATTGCTTTTTCAGGGCAATCAATTAGTTGAGGAGTTACCCTCGTTCTATTCACTTTATACATTTTTGGATTCTATCGTTTCCTTCAGAATTTCATAATCAGCATCATCTTAATATTGAGACAGTGGGACCAACATAAACACGATATATTCTAACACTCGTATATAAACAAAAACTGTGATTAACTAAATGCCACCTTCCTTTGAAGTCGGTTAAAGGCCTTATTTACTTAAGTACATTTCTTTTCCGGATTCACTGAAGTCACTTCTGAGACAAAACAAATTATGGTTGTACTATGGCTACATTTGTGGCGGTGGGAGCGCTCAGGTGGAAGGGAAAATTCAATTCCGATAAAATAGCACGGCTAAATAGGAAACTCATAAAATACTTACGTTGTATAGAAATTTTATTACATCTTTATTTTATTACGGTGCGGCGCAAGTTGTAATAGAAGTTGAAATCCCATAAATCTTGTGACCGTGGCTAAAATTTAAAATTTTATTACTCTAAGTAGTAGGGTCACGCTGATTTTAGCACGTTCGGGCCAGCTCGACTGGGCTAACAGACCTCTAACCTAAAGACTGGAGGCCCATTAATTTATGGGTGGTAGTTATCGTGGTAAGTGTGGGGAGCCTTACACTGCCACGTGATTGTGCCTTTTACGCTCCCAAGCGACGCGTGAAACAGTATTTCACTACGCTGCCATAGTGTGGGTCAGCATAGGGCATCGTCTGCATTCGTAACAATTATGGTGACCACAACTCTTGGATTCTGTTTATACTTTCCACCAGGCAGAGTAGTGTTACTTTGACAGAGTCTTAAAAAAATCTTTAAGGAACCGTGTTGTGACTTGTAAACATTATAAAAACCAATAAAGGTAGCAAAATACGCAGGCAAACTACACTGCAAAAGGAAACTATACTGGACACAAACCCTAAACATACATTACCCGTCTGGCCTGCGTGGTACAGTTGGCCAAACAAAATTATAGGGCATACATATAGGGACCTACATGGTGACTACTGTATGTACTTGATTCAAGGAATCAAGGTTCTTGCACTGGTTAATATGTATGTTTAAAATTCCTTTACGTAACTGGTTCAACTTATTACTTTGCGTTATAAAGAAGACAACAAACTCCTTCTTTCAAAGAGGTAGATACAGCCGTTTCTTAATGTAAACATACTTGGACTTTAAGATATTTTGCATACGTGTGAACTTCTGTCATATTATTTTTAATTAGCATTCGATCATAGACATCAATTCGTTAACCAAGCCCAGTATTAGATATAACAGGAATCCTTAATCTGGTTCACCGTGGTTTTTCTGCATGACAAATGTTAAAATTATCCATAAATAGAAAATAGTTATACTGAAATACTCTCGATTTATAAAGATATTACTATGTTAGTGAAATATTAATAATATAACGCAAAAAAAAAACAAAAAAAGGTAGATTCTTTAAGAAACTAGGAGACCAGGGAACAGAGAAAAGTTATGGAACCGGTTTATCATGAGAGAGATGTTTTTGGAAGCATAGGGATCAGCTTGAATAGGGTCATACCATAACTGGTGTAAGTAACTCTTTCCTTGTTGATTACCGAGAGAGATTATCTTAGGTTCATCTCCGTTCTGAGTTCCTGAGCTCCGTTTCTGGGTACAGTCTGGTAACAAGGAGACTCATGAGATGTTTACAAGTTACTTAATAAATGTGACTGGTCAAAATGGTAAAATTTGTTGCCGTTATAGTTATGTCGTGTGTCGTGTCTATGAAGACGTGACGTCCCACAATGGCATTCGTTATGAACGACCATTTAGCTGATAAGCCGCAGACTTCCTGGAAATATTAGAACAAATAGCTCTTTGTCTCCAACGCATAATAATAAGAACACTGTATTAATTTTAAGAGATTGTTTTATAAATAAAGTCAGTCTCAATCCGCTCTTCAAGCCGAACACTTGTCTTTTTAAAAATTCCTCTCGCCCTCGCTCACAACCTAACTCTAGTCGCTATGTTCTTATGAATTACACCAATATAACCCAATGGCAGGGTCGTCACATAGAGGCGTACTATTTTCGTTTGAAATTTTATTTAGCAATCTATACCTAACATTCAACATTCACAAAAACAGCTTTTGTCAATATTTAATTTTCACAAATTTTTTAGGCATTTTACAGACCGTTTACACGAGCAATGTTTACTAAAGTATTCAAATCTTAATTTTGTGAGCGATTTTCGAGCGTTTTTGAATAAGAATAAAGAACGGTATTGGATATTATTTAAGAAAGCATTTAACTGTCTACATAGCGGTAGTGAGTGCAACTGCTGTGCTTGAGGTCTCGGGTTCGATTCCCGGGTCGGACCAAAAGTTTGTATGATCTGCAAATATGTGTTTCGAAGTTTGGATGTTTTCTATGTATAATATGTATGTATTTACAAAAAAAAAGTATATAAGTATTTTATCAGTCAGTCTAGTTATCAAAGCACAAATTCTGCTTAGTTTGAAACTAGTCGAAGTTATGTTTCAAATGTTCGAAATATTTGTTTATTCATTACGCTCATATTATATACATTTGTTTACAGTTGGAAGCAAAAATTTGTGTGAGTTTACATATTCACATACGAATAATATTGATATTTAGATAGTTTAATAGAGAATAGAAATGATATATTCAGCTTTTAATCATAGTTATGTATGTGCCACTGTAGGTATTTTTTACTAGTACGTAGATTTTCTGGTTGTCCTCCTGTGCAATACAATCATCGTCAACGGAACTGCGAATCGAATTTGAGTCCAAATTCGAAGACTGTAGTCCTTCGAGATTCAGTATTCTCCTGACCACATCGTTAGACAAGACCCAAGATCTATAATTATAGTGTTGTTATCCAAATTGTATGAACAAATCAATTGATCAATCATCAACAACCGTTAACAGTCCACTGCTAGACGTAGGCCTCTAATTAGCAAGGAGGTTTTGGCCTACTATACCACGCTGGTCAGACGAGTTGGCATAGGGTTTGTTTTAAGTTTTTCTTTTCTTTTGTTGTGGCAAATTTTAATTTCATCACCATTTATGGCCGGTGTTTTACGCCCGAACTTTTAGGTACCTGTACGCCCGCCTCGGATAACATGTATGGCAGTCGTTATTTAGAAGTCAGTGTCCTCAAATATACTGAAAAGCAGTTCAACCTTCGATTACATGCCCTCGGAGATGCGGAGGTCCGATGTCAGTCGCCC
Source organism: Hypercompe scribonia (assembly GCA_949316085.1). Classification (NCBI taxonomy): domain Eukaryota; kingdom Metazoa; phylum Arthropoda; class Insecta; order Lepidoptera; family Erebidae; genus Hypercompe; species Hypercompe scribonia. The sequence goes on along the minus strand of OX438969.1, from coordinate 8,571,135 downwards.
CTTGGAAAAACTGATATTCAGGTAACACTGGTTGAACTAATAGTCGACTCCAAATGATCTTGGCTCAGAAGATAATGTTTCAATCAGAGCACTTGTACAGTACATTTTTAATAAATGCCGTATAAATTTAAAAATATCAGTCTAAAACACAGTTTCATAAAGTATTTTTTACAGTATAATAAACGGGGTAAACGAACAGACAGGTAACCTGATTTTAGTGGAGTACCACCGCTCATGGACCTATGCAACTTAAGAGTCAGAAATGAAGCTACATCTTAGGAATGCCTCTCCTTAGTGTCTGGTTGAAGAGTGGTTGTGGCTCCGGTACCATCACCTACGTGGTGACTAGCAACGAAAGAATTGCTAAGCGTCGATTTTCTATGAGGCTGTAGTATTACTCAGGTCAAGTCAGCTTACGGTAACAAGTTATAATGTTCCAATGTTATAAAAATGATTCTAATGAAATACATAAGGATATTCAAAACCATCTAGTCTCTAGTGTAAGCGAAAATGAAAACGTGTAAGAATTAGTTTAAAAAAATATAATATGTATAAGGTTTTGTACAAAATATAAAGTAACGAATCCATATAAGTGTACATGTTCCCCTTTGTGTTACCCTCAAGTAATAATATTTATAACGGAATTTTATTTCATAATTTGGAATTTATTACGGCCTGATGACCGGTCTTTGGAGATTCAATTATGTATTCTTTTTGGTATTTATTAAACTAAAATATTTTCCTTTCAGAATTTGTTTTTTAGAAAATTATTTATTGAAAAGTCTACTTTAAAAAATAACGATTTAAAGTAATATACTACGTGATTTTATATTTACTTCACTAAAGGAAAGCAAAGTGAAAATATTTCGTTTAAAGCAATTCTGATATCGATGCAAAGTTCTTCTTTTGACACCTTCTCACACCTGTTTATCTACTTCTAAATGGAAGTGTTATATTTTATACATTCCTCCCTTTTGCCAGCTTCTGTCATGGCATCACTTTTTTGCAGAAGGACAAGAGAAGTGAAGGAAGTGAAAACAAATTACAATTGAAATCGGGAGGCATACAACAGTATCATCAGCAATGATAAGATCGTGTCTGGCGCTGGACTTATTCTATTGTTAGTATCTAAAGCAGAAAGAAAAATAATTATTAGGTGCATAGGGTTACCAGCAAGAACTTAGGGCCCCAAGTCAACTTCACCTGGTACCTGGTGATGTACCTACTGACCGACGGACACGGCTCTGGCAAACTAAACATCCCGATTAGCGGCAATAGGGTCGCCACCGACTGCGTGGAATTTGGTTCAACACTGGCGAAAAGTGGCCGTATAATTTACTTCTGTCTACCCTACAGTAAGACGGGTGTGATTTTTACATAGGTACCTTATATCTACGTAATAAAATAACATATATATCGTACCTCTTCTAACACAATTGTGTATTGTAATTTTACGACTACAAGGAGAGTGCAGTGTCCTTGAACATAATTAGACAACAACTCGAAATCATAAAATGGTGGCTACTGGTACAATAATGTTAATATAACAAAGAATAATAGAACCATTAACTCATGAATCAACGCTTTGTGCACATTAGTCAACATTAACTAAAAGTATACAAATACTTTGTCTACTTGTATGTGAATAAAATGACCAGAAAAACACCAAAAACCCCATGATAAAGTGCTCTCGATTTACATGCGTGACTACGAATTTGATAGTCCATTAAATTTGCATCGTGTAACATTATACATTTTTGTGACCCGCTCTGTAAAAATACGAGGAAATGCAATAAAATCATACGAGTTAAATTGGTGCTTCAGCGTGCAATGTTTTAGCTGAAATTACCTTGAAATAAAAGTACATTTAAACGCTTTCTGTACTGCAATAACTTTACGAGTGGAAAATAATGATAAATAATGTGTAATTTTGTATTTAGCATAAGTTAAATTAGTTAATTCGTTCCTATTCTAGGTTAAGTGTGTATGAAAAATGTTAATAAATCGTTTTGGTACTGCCGTAAGTAGCTATCCAGATGTTCAGTGCTCATGCTTCTGCAAACTATCTCAGTAAAGCTGACGAAACGTTAGAACGGACAGAAGTCCCTAAGATAACTTTATTCAATCGGCGAAAAGCAATAGAAGAACAGCTTAGTGTCAAATAGGTCGATCAAACAGCCTATTTATGTCAATGAGAAGGCGAAGATGAATTTAAATAAATCAAACGACAGGTTGTTTTGCTTGTTAATATAGGACCCCTTCGAGTCTGAAACTACTCAATCTTTCCTAAGATACATGCGTTTAATATCCATATATCTTTAATAACTATACGTTTAATAAAATAAATTATTGGCTAACGAAATGGTTCAAAGTAAAGATATTATAAGTTTTGAAATCGATGACAGCTCAGTTTAACGAAGCGCAAGTCTGACTGAAACACTAATAAGGACTTTCGTCGAGAACATTGTTAAAGTTCGCACAGATTCTGAGTAACTGCCGCTAATAAACTTCAATGAATCGTTTACACTTTCGAAAACTTCTGTAAAATTTAGATGTAGTAATCGCATTCAGTGTTTTTATTTGCTTGAAAAATGTATATCTATAATTGATAGAAATGTAAGAATCATTTGTACATTATGGACAGTCATTATCTGTGTTGTGACGGATTAAGAATAAAAAATACCACCACCCCTATTTATTCCATGGGTCTCGTGAGAGCTAACTAAGGGAGCAAATTACACAGGACAATCACTACAAAAAAAAACAAACTCTCAACTAACCCTTCTAACCAGCGTGGTATAGTAGGTCAAAACCTCCTTTCGAAGGAGAGGCATATGATCAACAGTGGACAATTTAAATTGGACTGTTAGTGATGATATACAGTCATTGATCATACAATGTGTGTTTGTAATACAAATCAAAAGTGTTAAAACTTCAAATTTACGGACACATTCAAATGCACATGCATTCAAAAATATATAACCTTATTTCTGGCACAGTCGGTTAATATTTTTCAGATATTACAATTAGGTTTTATATTTTTTGTAATCAAGATAAGTAACACAGATGTTATTCTACTTCCGACTCAAAAATATAAAATTAAAACTGTAATTGGAATATAACTGTATGTTCTAAACGTTACATATATCTGTAAAAATAACACGATGAATTGGAATACTTCATACTCTCTCTTACAACCATAATTCCATACATAAATAAAAATGTAATAGAGAAATAACATAACTATTTGCGAGAATATAGTCCAAATATAGTAAATACTCGTAAACCAACTTTTATCTCACTCTGTCTTCGGCTAATGTGTAAGATAAATCTGAGACGACAAAAGACCAGTTTCGGGACGGGTATGTTACGTAATTTACTTTTATGACCCCATCAGAGTGGTCATATGATGGGCATTTGGAGGGTTCACGAGTACTTTGCGTCGGAAGTTAAGACTTGAATAAATGGGTTCCGTTAAAAAACTTTTAGCTTTTGTGTTACAGATCCAGGTGTGGCGTTACATGGTTAATTAGAATTTTACTTTTGACTTCGAATCGACTTCGAAAAAAATAGGTACACAATTTCAGTATTTGTTTTCTTTGTTACATTAGTATGGTCTTATTTACGAAACACATACCTAGTCTGGCCATAAATACTGTTACACTTAATTATAAAAAAATATTACATTTGAATTTCGAATCTGTCATTTTTATACGATTGTTCATTGTGTTTTCTCATTTTGGCGCCAATACATTGTAAAATATTTTGCGATATTAAAATGGTGTGGGGTGATAAAGAGAACCGAATCGCTGTGATAGCATTACACAAAGTAGGTATGGAGCCAAATGCAATTTTTAAAACTCTCCATACACTTGGTATTAGTAAAATGTTTGTGTACCGGGCTATTAATAGGTACAATGAGACCTCCTCTGTTTGTGACAGAAAAAGATCTGGCCGTCCACGTAGTGTTCGTACGAAAAAGGTGGTCAAAGCAGTAAGGGAAAGAATTCGAAGAAATCCTGTCCGAAAGCAAAAGATTTTATCTCGGGAAATGAAGATAGCACCTAGAACCATGTCGCGTATTTTAAAAGATGACTTAGGACTTGCAGCCTATAAGAGACGCACTGGCCATTTCTTAACTGATAATTTAAAGAAGAATAGGGTGGTAAAATCGAAACAACTACTGAAGCGGTACGCAAAGGGAGGTCACAGAAAAATTTTGTTTACGGATGAGAAAATTTTTACAATTGAGCAACATTTTAACAAACAAAATGACCGTATTTATGCTCAAAGCTCTAAGGAAGCTTCCCAATTAGTCGACAGAGTGCAACGTGGACATTATCCGACTTCAGTGATGGTTTGGTGGGGTGTTAGCTATGAAGGAGTGACTGAGCCATATTTTTGTGAAAAAGGTATCAAAACATCGGCACAAGTGTATCAAGATACCATTCTTGAGAAGGTAGTTAAGCCCCTTAACATCACCATGTTCAATAACCAAGTATGGTCCTTCCAGCAAGACTCGGCGCCGGGTCATAAAGCTCGGTCCACGCAGTCTTGGTTGGAATCGAACGTTTCGGACTTCATCAGAGCTGAAGACTGGCCGTCGTCTAGTCCCGATCTTAATCCGCTGGATTATGATTTGTGGTCAGTTTTAGAGAGTACAGCTTGCTCTAAACGCCATGATAATTTGGAGTCCCTAAAACAATCTATACGATTGGCAGTGAAGAATTTTCCCATGGAAAGAGTGCGTGCTTCTATTGATAACTGGCCTCATCGTTTAAAGGACTGTATTGCAGCCAATGGAGACCACTTCGAATAAGCTTTTTATATTTTTAATTGTTTTATATTTATGTATTAAACTGACACACTGTAAAAGTAATAAATGTTATTTGCAGTTAACAATTTTCTTTTTTCTTTATTACAATATTTATGGCAAGACTAGGTAAATAAGAATTTGGAAAAAATATATCACTCTTTTGAAATCTGTTTTAAGAGTCAGCCAATGAATCCGTTCGAAACTTCAAACAATTCATGAGTGTGTTAAATTTCGTAAATATAATTGTACCTCTCTTAAGGGTCGAAAATTAAATAATGAATAATACAGTTTATTACGATTCAAGAAGTTATAGGTACATTAAATTCAGTGAAACTTTTTAAAGTTAATTGTGTATCTTCACGTTACACAAGATTTTTGATCAATTGATGAACTTTCAAAATCTTTTTCAATGATCTGCTAGAATCCAAATGTTAAATCGTGAACATAGCTGAAATACAGCTTGCTGTAAGCTATTTAGATATTTACCTTGTACCTTTTTACATATTTCATAATTTTCCGACAGTATTTATTGTTCTGTTAAGTTTTTTTTGGATGTTTTAGATATAATTAGAAATGGATATTCATATTGTTCGTGTTCTCCATCTTTCTAATTACTTTTTATATTGATGTCAGTCGGCAAACTGACAAACAGCTCACAATAATATTCCTTAACAACTTAACAAATCTCTAACACGATAGTGTGGTCCCAAACTAGGCAGAGCTTGTTCGTAAAAAAACCATACTGTTGAAAAAATATTTATGTAATTTTAAATACAATATTATTATATTATAATATTACAATATTTTAAGACTCTGCTAGGTAGTAGAGCCACGCTGATTTCAGCACGAACGGGCCGACTCGACCGGAGCAGTACTACCCTCCCACAGAAGACCAACCTAAAGCGACAGCATCCGTGTTGTCGTGTTTTGTTGAGTGTGAGACCGGAGGCCCATTGATGCAGGGGTGACAGCTATCGTGGTAACTGTGTAAGCCTTACACTGTCACGATGACTGTCATGCCTTTTACGTCCCCAAGTTGAGTGTGAAAAAGTATCTCACAAGGCCGCTGTGGTGTGGGTCACCATACAGTAGTCTCTGCATTTGCAATGAGTATGGTGACCAACTCAACACAACTCTTGGATTCTATTCATGCTTTCCATCAGGCAGAGTAGAGTTACTTTGGCAGGCTCTTAATATATATAAAAAAAAGACTCGGTTCATAATATTATAGTATTACTCGGTACCTGAAGTGCGGGGTAAATTAAAGCTGATTGCAACCCAATTTGCGTCTTAAACGATATGAGTTCAAAATGGACCAATTACATAGGAACCGGATATTACGTATCCGATTTCATAAATGCAAATTTTGATGCACTTTAAACTTCTGGTAGCAAGTTAATAGTCCAGTGAGGGTAACGATTAATAGGTATATGAGGTAAATTGGATGAGTCGGTGTGCGCCAATTTGATTAGGACTCTCGCTATAACTAACAATATTATGCTTAGCTATTGTCCTCCTAGTAAGACAATGTTTTCGTCGTTTGGAACAGATCCAATTTTGGAAGCGACACGAGGTAGATGTTACAAGACTCGGGGCGAAAGTCAAACAAGATAATTATGAGATTTATTAGTAATTTATGTAGATATGTTTTTCGTCTTTGTACTTTATTAGTGTTTATTTTTGTACATAGTTTTGTCGAATTTTAGAAATACACTGTCACCCAACTCTTTTACATTTCAATTTCAATTTCATTCCACCATATAGTGGGTCAACAACAATTTTTTTTTCTAATAGTTTACTAATATTACACGAAGTGGTCTTAATCGTGCATGGTATTATCAATATAAATTTGGTTGACTGGTTGAATCTTGGTTAGTTGAGAGAGGTTAACACTTTAAAAATAAATTAATGTGTTTCGTGTTAAAAACTCAAATTATTTTTATAAAAGAAATTAACAAAGTCGATATTAACACTAGTGAAGCCAAGGGTAAGCCACTGACATAGAACAAAATTAGATGAATGAAAACAAATTCAACAACTATCACCTAACGAAATACTTATATTAATATGCCATCATTAACGGCGAAATTTATATCAACTACTTACAAACAAAGAGTCATTTCATCTAGCACAAGTATATTGTTATTAAGTAACCTTTGTTTTATGTCGAGTTATCCGGTTACATTTTCTCTTATTTAATGGGTTATGTTATTTTTCTTCGGCTCCCAGTGGCACAATAACTCACCGCTAAACATCTGCGGATGTACGTAAACAGATCTATAACTATCTCTATTGTATGGACTTTAAAAACAAATATTATTTATTTACATGTGGAGTCGTTATTGGGTCGTAACTCGACGTCATATTACTATATGACAAACAATGAGAACATAAGTACGTATTATTTTATGGTTCGAGTTCGTGGGAGTACCATGTTTCGGTACGTTTAGGCCGGCTAAAATTGAGTACCATGATCACACAGACCATCGGTGCTGAGAATATCTTTCGTTGTTTTTCTAAGAGTCAGTAAGGCTGTTGCAGCCAATCTAACCTGCTTAGAATATTGAGGAGAGGTGAAGACAGAAAGAGCAGCATCACATTTGTGACACGGTCCGAGTACCAAATAATTCAACATACCGCCTAGATCGTTATAAATTTATATTTAACTGTGAATATAGGAATTCACATGCAAGTTTTTAAGTGAGCACGAGTGAATTTTTACTGCAAAATTATCAATGAGATTTGGTAACACTGTGACATAGAATAAATTGTCAAATAACTAGGTTAATTCGTAAATTAGATACTTTATATTTATTCTGTATTAGATTTTCACTGGCGGTTTTACTAATTACAATCACTGGATAAATAAATAAAGAGTTAAACACCGTAAAGAACATTACAAAGCCACATGAGGAATGTCACAAACATGGGTTCCATAAAGCCACACCTGTATCACACAGAGATCCAGAGGTTTTTATTGTAAAGACCCACAATTAATCCTGGTGCTCGCAGGGAATCATTACTCTTGCTAAGTGAATATCTATGTGTCTTTTGTGGGATTTAAATTTCAGTCTCAAATAAAAACATATTTATTTGTTTACGTACAAAGTTTTAAGCATTAGACTCTATGTTACATCTACTAAAAGACGTTGTTTCTAAACGTAGGAATTTCTGATTGGTTTCATTGCCCGGGGATTCCCTCGTGGCGTTATTCATTATTTCGTGTTTCTAATTTTAAAACTTTAAACTTCTATGAAATAATTCATGTCTTATTTTATACCCTTAGGACTGAAATTTCCAAAAGTCCTTTCTAAACAGGTGTTTGCAATATTAGAAGTAGCAGCTGCCGAAATTTCAAGTTTGTAACCTCGGTGGTTTAGGCTCTGTGTTGATAAATCAGTTAGTCACAGCAAGTTCTTTTAAATATATAAGCCTGCACACAGAATCAAATAAACTAAACTTTGAAAACCGTGCAAACATTTTAGTCAAAATGTCTTTTCATTAGTTCATCGTTTATGTCTCATTTATGTACATTTCTTTTAACTTACCAATATTTATTCTTCGAATCGTATTGATATAATTTATACAATTCCCTTGTGATAAAATAGCTGAAGGCGAATAAATAAAACTAAGCGATGGTTACTAATTTAATTGAATTTAAATTGACATTATAACGGTGTGGTAGATTATTCATGAACTACTTATTTTATTGGGGGCAATAGCACAACAAAATTGACATTGACTTCTAAGGAAGAAACATGTTACGATAAATAGATGTAAAAGTACTCGTATTTATAACTGACAAGAATACGTTTTCATGTTGTTTTATACGCCTTGTAATGAAATGCCGAACCTTTTGGTTTAGTAGATTGTGATCTCGACTTTGTTGGAGTTCGAGTGTTCGATTCACACCAAGGACAAGTATTGTAACAATCGGGTCGCTATAACACAGGCTTTGCCTCGCATTTACATTATATCATCAGCCTTTAATAGTCCACTACTACCGACTCGCCTTTGAAAAGAGAGTTTGGTCTACTTTACCATGCTGGTTAGACTGTTTAGTAATCCTAAGAGGGGTCCGGATGTCAGAATAACAGCTGCTCCTGGATCTCTCCTGTCCCAGGCACAGATTGGCACACCGTGTGGTTTTAGTCGGTCCGATTTCGACACACCACCCCGCCGTAAACTCTGAAGGGGTGACGGCTCGAGAAGGTTTTTACATGTTAAGAAAAAGTCTGTATTAACCAAGATTTCCGTCTTTTTGCCATTTTTATTCTACGTGGTTTCCTCCCATAGTCAGCTGCTACGACATCCATTCGATGATACTCCATATTCTAAATCCATACACGGCACGGATATTATATGTGTGAGACTATTGTTATAACTTAAACATAGTAACATCATTTTTTTGTGGCGGAAAGAACGTAACTTTCCCGATCCCAAAAAGCCTTGATCCGTGTCCTAATTAATTTTATTTATTTCCTTTCATTAATGGCTTCCTAATCTATGAAGTCCCGTGATACGTGTCTATACGTACGCACTATACCTTAACCTAAGACCTAATTCAATATTAAATTTATCTATTGTACCAGTTCGATATTGTATTCGGCTTACAATAGCTAAATCTTGGTTGAAATAATCTAGTTTCTATACAGGTACTATATCATGATTGACAATAAATTGAAATGAGAATATATCAATATTTTACTTACTTATCTTCTTGCGTAATATAATATTTAACTATCAAAATTTTCTTTTATTATTTTAGTCACTGCCGAGTAAAATATGGTTATGGCTCAATATGTTGCGTTAATATTTTATAGCTGCGCCAAAGATTCTTACTTTCCATGGTTCATAAATATATTAAATCCTATAGATGTATGCCTACGATAGTGTTGTGTCTTTATGATAAAACTCGTTTTTTTTTTTTTTTTTTTTTTTTGTCTGCCAAAGTGACAAGACTCTACTCTGTTTGATAGAAAGCATGAATAGAATCCAAGAGTTGGTCACCATACTCATTGCGAATGCAGACAATGTAGTGTGGTGACCCGTACTGTGATAACCAACTTTGATTCTTCAGTTCTAAATTGAATTACTGATAACCATGACGTAACGAATTGGTCACCCATACTGTGGTAGTCTGCTTTGACTCTTCAGTTCTATATTGAATTACTTATACCCACGAAGTAATAAATTCAGAATATAAACAGTATTATCATCCTTATTAAATCGATGAGTGATAACAGTACTGCAACGAAAAGGAAATCTTTAAACTAACTCCATAACAACTCACCAAGCCAGCGTTGTATAGTATCTAGTATAGATCAAAACCATTCGTCATTCGCAGTGAGTATGGCGACCACCGCTCTTGGATTCTATTCATGCTTTCCATCAGGCATAATGGAGTTACTTTGGTAGACCGTAAATAATAATAATAAAAAATCCTCTCTTCTATGGTGAGGTCTCTTTATAGCAGTGTATTATTAGGTATTATTCAAAAATGATCTATTTTTAAAAATAACTACCATACTGGGTAACAGAATACCGAAAAGCTGTACAAAGTGCATAAAGTGTAAATAAATAAATAAATAAATAAATAAATAAATAAAAAGATTGTCCAGTACTTGTTTAGTTCTTTGTCTATTCTGCGTTCGTCTGTTTTTGTGTAAGACTACAGATATTTACTGTAATGTTCTAATCTATGAAATACAAAGTGTATACTGATAGCATCATCATCATCATCAACAGCCTTTTACAGTCCACTGCTGGACATAGGCCTCTCCATAGCAAGGAGATTGTGGCTTACTATACCACGCTGGCCAGACGGGTTGGAGTAGCGTTTGTTTCAAGTTTTCCTTCTCTTTGTAATGATGTTGTCTTGCATACTTTGTTCCCTTAGTCCCCTGTTACGACACCCACAGGATGAATAAGGGTGGTAACACTAGGTATTCTTAATCCGTCACCACACAGACAATTGATATATGATTGCGTCAAATAACATTATTCGTTGAGGCAAAAAATAATGCTTAATTAATTATTTAATTAAATAAAACATTGAATCCAATATCGCATGTACAAAATACATCCCTTCGGATATTAATAGGAAACGGGTATAACCCTATTATATTAAATTTGGTTCAACAATTGAATCCCGTCCGTGGAGACCCTGGAATTTATCGCTTCATTTGTTTGTGTGACCAATTTTATTTGTTTTAGAAATGGTGAGTTTAAAAATCTCACGTACAATTTTAAAGCCGCAAATTCAATTTATACATGGTAACAACACCAGTTAGGTAATAATAGCAAATTGACGCGGTTTGATGTTGGTTGTTAAACCGCCTTGTGATAGACCATGAAATGGTTTTTGATTTCATAGACCACCGTCACCTATGTTATGAGTGTTCTGTTATTTGTTTTGATTGTAAAATCCTTAAGTAAAAACCACATTGGGTTTGTCAGCTTCATTGTTTCTTTGCAAATCCACGTCTTTGATTTTTTTAAGTACCTGCTAAAGTTCCTCTATACCTGATGGAAAGAATGAATAAAATCTAAGAGTTGTGGTCACCATACTCATTGCGAATGTAGACAATGCAATATAATGACCTACACTGTGGCGGCCTAGTTAGATGCTTTTCATGTCCAATTTGGGGATGTAGTCATCGTGGCATTGTGAGGCTCACATGCTTAAAGCAATAATAGTCACCTTTGCATCAATGGGCCTCCGGTCGCACAGTCATCAACAAAAAACTACAGCACGGAAGCTGTCGCTTTAGGTTGGTCTTCTGTGAGAAGGTAGTACTGTTCGCTCCAAGTGATCGAGCCAGTGCTGCGTGGTTCTACTATCTTCTCATTCAAATTATAATTATTCAGAGAGAGAAAAACTGGTTTGCTTTTAGTTGAACAGAAATGTTTTGTGTGAGCATAAATCATTTTAATATTTGACATGGTTCATTTCGATTTCCTAGATTTTCCCAATAATTATTAAGTTCAAATCTTCTAAAGTATGACTTTGAGTTTTAGTTTGATTATTTGTGAATCTTAATTAGTGAAAAGCTTTTTGTACTGATACCAGACCAACACCCTTATTAGATATTGGATAGTTACCTAAACAATATAAGATAAATACACTGATATTAATAAGTCAGTTTATTAAGACTCAGTTCCTACAGAACATAAAAGTTTTTTGGAGCAAAACGTTAAAGTTAACTAGAGAAAAGGTAAATCATTCATTTGATTTAAGGGAATATGATAGTCTGTTGTACTTTAGTAGGTGTAATACTTAAGCGAGATCTCTGCATAAATATCTTTCGTCATTAAGGAAATATAATCCTTTATTCTCCATCATAAAGGTAGAAGAGGTCACGGAACATTGCATACGTTCACAATCATGAAACTCCATTTTCATGCTCTCAATTTCGCAATCAGAACTGATTTCCATTAAGTTATAACCCCACAAGTACAGAAGTAATATCTTAAACGCATCGCGTCTTAATCTCGTGGGTTTTAAATTTAGTCGTATAATATTTTAGCCATACATTTGGTTGCTCTTAGCGGGAAACGATCTGCACTGAGGTAAATGAGGCAAAAACTCTTGCAGGTTTTAACGAGGGCGCGTATAACTATGGCTAAATGATGTCGAGATATCGGATATTCGTTTCGCTTCGAATCGTTCGTTTTTAATCTAAACGATTTTTATCAAAAAGTAACTAAATTCTTATGACGCAGAGTTTGAGTTATTCATTGTTCAAAGTCGCAAGACTTGATATAGCTTATGTTATTTTTCATAAACTGTGTCGATATCGGATGCCATATACGTATATTTAATCAAATAAAAAGTGATGTGACAATGATACTAAAGGTAACAACGTAGCGTTTTTTCCACTCTGTTTGTACAGGACAGATAGTATTGAAATTTTGCACACAGAACCCCTAATGGCCAAGAATATGTGTTACACGCTACGCGCCATGGGGAGTTGGCGGTAAATTTATGATAAGTTACAATTTTATGCTTCTTACAAATGGCTAATAATCTACGCAACGCTACGTATATTCAATATTAAATTAGATTACTGCTACATGTTTCATAACAAATGAGGCTTGAAGAGTACTGATATATTTCCTCGAAGACAGAGATAGCAAGAGAATGTCCTCTGTGTAAGTGGTTTCATCCGTTATTTATTCCTTTGAGTTGTTTTATCGCGCCCTGTGATATTACTGTGCAATGTATAGTTACGATTTCAGTTCTCGATGTGTGCTGAGATTTTAGATTCGTAAGTGAAAAAAGTTTAAACTAAGAGGCAAAATTATTTAACTCTTGGGTAACAATGATACAGGAAAATCGTAGTATTTTAAAGTTCCTAATATTCTCTAGCTTATTAGACTGTTCGTAGTAAATGTATTAAGTTCTCTTTCTCTTCTCTTTCCTTCTCTTTTTAAAAAAGACAATGCCCGCACTAGGAATAAATCCTGTGCCACGGGGGACTTTACAAACATACAAGAAACGGACACAAAGAACACCCAGACTCAGAACAACAATTTATGGATCACAGAAAATGTTGTCCCATGTGGAATTTGAATCCACAACACTCAGCGCAGTAGAGAGCGGCGTGGCGACCGCTTAAACCACTAGGCCAACCGTGCACGGATGAGGCTGTCTGTCGGATGAGGCTGTCTGTCGGATGAGGCTGTCCGTCGGGGGGGAGTGGCGCTAGCTGTTAGCATTGACACAGTCAATGCCTTTAACTCCCTCCCGTGGCGGGTGATTAGAGAGGCACTAGTGTATCACCAGTTGCCTCTCTACCTGCGGAACATCATCGGGGCTTATCTTTGTGATAGGTCCATAATTTATAAGAGCTGAAACGGCGAGGAACGCCGAAGGGAAGTCCATGCGGGGTTCCCCAGGGATCAGTCCTAGGATCCCTTCTGTGGAACCTCGCATATGATACGGTCCTGAGGACCAGTCTTCCCTCTGAAGTGAGTGTCGTCTGCTACACGGACGACACTCTAGTGCTGACCAGGGGGTACGGCTTCAAAGAAGTCCTGGAGCTCGCCGAGCAGGGGGTGGCTTGTGTTGTCCAACAAATCGAAGGACTAGGTCTACGGGTTGCACCTCATAAGACAGAGGCACTGTGGTTCTACAGGAAACGCAGAGGTGCCGTTCCCCCCAGCTCATTAATCAGAGTTGGGGGAACGGAGGTCGAGGTTGGCCGTCACATTAAGTACCTTGGCCTCACCCTGGACAGTCGCTGGAGCTTCAAGGAGCATTTCGAGCGGATGATCCCCCGAGTTAGGGGGATAGCGGGCTCCTTACAGAGGCTATTGCCCAACTTAGGGGGTCCGCGGGAGGAAGTTCGGCGCCTCTACAGTGCGGTGATACGATCCATGGCCCTCTACGGGGCGCCGATATGGGCCAAACGCCTATCGGCTTCCTCTCGCTGCCGAGCTAAGCTCAACCAAGTGCAGCGGAAAGCGGCCATTCGGATCGTACGAGGATACCGCACCATCTCGTCGGAGGCGGCGACAGTCCTGGCACCTTTCCCGCCTTTGGACATCCTAGCGGATATGGACGCGAGGGTTTATGACCTGACTCGCGCCATCCATCGGGGTGAGAGCAGGGAGGACCAGGACGAGCTCGAAATGCAGCGGAACGCTCACCGACAAGCACTGGCACAGTGGCGCGTGCGGCTTGAACAGCCGCGAAACTCGCGTCAACGCGCTGTCGGTGCCGTTCTGCCTAACCTTGAAGCTTGAGTAGGTAGGGAGGGAGGTCGCGTCACCTACCACCTGACGCAGATACTCACCGGGCATGGTTGCTTTGGTGAGTATCTGAATAAGATCGGTCGCGAGGAGTAAGCACAATGCTACCACTGCGTGGCCGACCGGGACTCCGCCCAACATACGCTGGAGGACTGCCCCGCGTGGGCGTCTGAACGTGGAGTCCTGGTCGACCAAATCGGACGTGACCTGTCCCCGCCGGCAATCATTGCTGCCATGCTGGCGGGTGAGAAGGGCTGGGGCACAGTGGTCTCTTTTTGCGAAGCTGTCATGCTCCAAAAAGAGACTGCTGAACGGGATCGGGAGAGGGCCGACCCCGAAAGAAGAAGAAGATGACGGCGTCATGATCCGTCGATGAGATCGCGAGCCGCCAGAGAGTGGGGGTCTCTGGGGGCAGAATATTTGCTGCGATAGGGCAAAACGGCGGCCTGAACGGTAGTACCCTACAGTCGGGCTGCCAAGTCAGAACTGTGGGGGAAAAAATTTTCCCCCGGGATAAGGTCTAACAGGGCATGATGTCAATTTGGGGGGGACCTGAAATCATATGGTCCGGGTCCCCTCCAGAGTATGGTGCCAGAGGCAGGCTGTCGGGGCGGTTTTTAGTGGGCACACCACATACTCCTGTCTCCTAGCTATTTTAAGGGTGTTAAATAAGGCGAACCATATCTAAAGTTTTTAAAGAATAACTTTTATATTATGAGAGTTAACGTTTCTGCTGTACAGAGATACAGCGGAAAATATTTAGGTCCTATAATGAAATAAAATAACTTTTAAATGGAAAAGAAATAAAGATTATTAAATGAACCAGTTTATAATATGCTTAAACACTGTTGTGGAATAAGGTAACGACATTTTTCTTTTTTTTTTTAACGTGTGGATGGCGAGGTGGTGTGTCGGAATCGGACCGACTAAAACCACACGGTGTGCCACTCTGCGCCTAACATAGGACGGATCCGGGAACAGCTGCTATTACGATATCCAGAAGGTAACGACACAAGCTATCCTTTTGAATTGCAAGCTCTCATTAAGTTTGGTGTCTCGGTCATATTTCTTTAGAAATTAACTCCGCTGAAGCTTTAGCAAAACTTCGAATAAACTTAACCCTGCAAGATATATACTTGACACAGATGTTCTGAGAAGCGGTGACGTTGTTAAGACAGTGTTTATACGTCTGCACTAATTGCAGTTTCGTTAATTATACCTTCGTCGTAACAGTTAACAAGACGCCAAAACAGATACTGATGCTGTTGGTAACTTAGAATTAGTTTTCAGTTTACTGATGAATGGTGAGTTTGCATCTTTATTATGCGATATAAGATTTTGACTAGAGTTATACCAGATTAAACCAGTGTCTCGTAACTTTTTCATGAATTTTCAGCGAGTATTTCAGGTTACTAGAAATCCATACGCCTGTTTCTTTTGAACTCAAAGGGTAGCAACACACTTGCGACATTGGAGTTACATAGGTGGTGATAGTTACCTACAATTCCCTGGATCAGTTAATTTGTTTTCGTTTTTTAGAACAGTAATGTAGAACTATAACAAAGCCTATGTAGAACATAAATAAACACACTCAAAAATACTTACTCCTAATATATTATACTTGCTTTAGCCCGGGGCTACGTTCGAGTGGCATTTGGTCTGCCACATTAAGTTTCGTAACAGATCATTTTAAATAAATATGTATTTTTTATTTTTTAATAAAATATCCTATGTTACTTCTAATACCTCCAAGAACATTTGTACAAAATTTCATAATGATCGGTTGAGTAGTTTTCGCGTGAAGTCGAAACAAACAAACAAACATTCACATTTATAGTATTAGTAGGATTATTATACTCGTAAGTATAAATCAATTCGATTATGATTTTTTAATAATTAGCTTTAAATACCTTGCCATTAATATATAAAGGTCGTCAATAAAAACATTTTAAAACGTATCAACGAAATACAGTTTGTATCGAGTGTTTTATT
The DNA here is from genome assembly GCA_949316085.1 of Hypercompe scribonia. Taxonomy (NCBI): domain Eukaryota; kingdom Metazoa; phylum Arthropoda; class Insecta; order Lepidoptera; family Erebidae; genus Hypercompe; species Hypercompe scribonia. The sequence continues at coordinate 8,554,571 of OX438969.1, read as the reverse complement.
CTATTTTTGATTTTGTATTATTGTTAATCCTAACAAAGTCAATACCAATTAGTGTTCACAATCAATGAATACACAAATGAAAATGAAATTTCATGGTTCGTTTTCATTTTTGAAACATTTTTTCAGCACAATCTGTATCCCTCTTTGAATCTATATCTCCAAAGAAATCTTTTGACTTAATACTATTACTTAGAAAAATATATTTTTGTTCCCTCTTATAATTTCAAATGAGTTTCAAATGTATTTTGATTTCAATTATTCTATAATGGTCAAGTGCTCAATGACTGGACTCGATATACGAGTATATTTACTTTAGTATGGTGTACGAGCAAATAAGCACACGGCTCACTTATTACAAAATGGCGCCTTCCGGTTGGCTAGTGAAGCTAGTCTGACGTGTTGAAATACAAAAGATTTATTAATAAATATAAACATGTTTATCATTTGCTACCGTCAACCATGAACTCGGAAGTCAGAACCTTGTTGCTTGCCTTTAAAGTACGTTGCTTTCTTGAAATGGTACCCATTTTTCGTCATTGTACTCTTACATAAAGTTTAGAGTACATGCTCTCAAAATAATTCTCTTGTTAACTGATGAGACAGTTTCGTGTTCAATATATCGTATTTTGTTGGTGAGTGCGAGACCGGAGGCCCATTGATGCCAGGGGTGACAGTTATCGTGGTAACTATGTGAACCTTACATTGCCACTATGACTGTCATGCCTTTTACGTCCCCAAGCGGACGTGGAAAAGCATCTCACTAGGCCGCCATAGTGTACGTCGGCGGCGTTATGAGCCGTCGGCGGGACCGCGAGTCGCCAGAGAGTGGGGATCTCTGGTGGCGGATTAGTTGCTGCGGTTTGCGATAGGATAATTTATTGCGGTCTGGTCGCAAAAATGCGATCAGGTCGCAACAAATTATAACAACCAGACTGATAGGTGGGTTTGCCTTTGTGGCGTCCTCAGGATAGGGTCTGACTAGGCGCGGCATTGATTCTGGAGGAGACTTGAAATAACATGGTCCGGGTCCCCTTCAGAGAAGGACGCCTGAGACCGGCCGCCGGGGTGGTTTATAGTGAAAATATCACATACTCCTGGCTCCTGCGTCCCCGAGGAATCGGAGATCCGAAGGGATTTTCCACTCTGACAACAAAAAAAAAGGCCGCCATAGTGTAGGTCACCATTCTACATTGTGTGCATTTGAAATGAGTATGATGACCACAACTTTTGATATGGTGACCAAATATATATATATATAAATGTATTTGTGTATGTGTGTGCGTGTGTGTGTGTATGTGTGTATGTATACATATACACACACCCACTCACACACATGCATACTCAAATCTAAGGTGTTAAAAAGATTACTTTTAGATATTTTATTTCGAAATATTTTCATGTATGAAATGTAAATGTAAACTTTTGTATTACTGAGGAGAGAGCCTGGAGATTTGTCACACAGGGTATTACATATTCAGCTCTCACTAAGGTGCGTTAAGGTTATAAGTTTGTATTTATTGTTGTTTATACTTAATAACGAAAGTAGAATAAAACACAATTTACATTAAAGAAAGTTTCTAAAAGTTATCTGCTTTTATTCAACTATATGTTATCTGGATGATATGATGGAATATTTTGTGATTATCATGTTTTTGAGATCTCTGCCCAACATCACGTAGGAATTCCTAAAATAGTAAGTTACGTAACTATCGCAGTGTAAAATAGAAGTAAAACAGCATTAAAATAATCTTCCGCAGCAAGTAGCCTTATCGCCCACCACCAACATTTCACCAAAAGATAACATTACTGTTATTACATTACAGCTTTACAAAGGATTAACGTACCATTAAGAACTTGGCTAATAAAGTTCTGGAAAAATCTTAAACTTTCATTTCATATCCTCTTTAAAACTTTTGAGATAGCGTAATGGGCTGGATGATATTATTTTTTATATAAAACCTATTTTCTTAATGGAAAATAAACTTACCATTAAGAGTTTTACAGTTAAATATGAATTGGTTCACTTCGAATGGAATGATACCGCGACTTCTTAGAAAACCTGTGGTAAACAATTTTTTTCGTTGCTTCCTATAGCGTGAGTTTGATTATCGAAGCCCAACCTAACCACCCCCTTTAGTTCTAGAGGAGGAGACTCAAATGGCAGACACACTTGTGATTCTTAAATTACAGGTGTTTTTGGGCGACACTAATTACTTACTCTTAGGTAATTCGTCTGCTCGCTCATTCTCTATTCCAAAAAATCCAAGTGCACCTCTAATAGTATTGATTTCTACTCCTAGGTGGCCACGACGGTCAGTCTCAACGGAGACCAGTCAACTATCCAAGAGATATTATAGTGTTCAAGTGGAAGTGTACTCTCACAAACCGAATGGATGGTTATTCAACACGAATGGGGAGATATCAGGTACGGGATCAATGGCTTTGCATGCTCCGAGGCACGGTATTATTGAATAATAATATTGATAGCCATTGGATAAAGCTAAAACTATATAGAGTACTATTAATTTGTTATGCATGAGGACCTTATCAAGAGCTGAACTAGCAAAATTGTTTGAATTTCTCAATTCAGTTTCACTCCTCGGCCCTATACGTAAAACAAGCAATTTTAAACGTCTCGTTTCAAAGAGAAGTTCACGCTAGATTTTGTTAACATTTCTTCGTCCTAACAACGAAATCTAATGTTTTTGTATGACAGGAGTAAGGAATGAAATAAATTAGCAAAAGAACATCAGATATTGTTATAATTCTAGAAAGGCTTTTATAAGCATCTACGTATTACTCATTGCTTATTAAGAACGTTGCACACTAAAGCTAGAAGATTTATACAGCCGGGACTCGAACGGGTCAGGGAAGCGATAGTTGGAATATATTTAAATTTGCGAGAACAAGCTGAGTCTTGAAGGTGAAGTGTGATAAAATGACGCTTTCTATCTTACTCTTGTTTGATTTATTGCCAGAAGTACTTTATAGATCACTGAACTGCAAGTTCTTGACAGCGGTGAGTTCGATATACAGCATGCGCCACTAACGTACTCGAGCTATTGTTAACACTCTCCAATTCAGCATACCAAGAATATTCCTTTCCTACCATTGATTTTCCATTTTATCATCTTTTACTTTCGTATTAAAGGTTGAATTTTTCCTTTGAATACTTAAAGTGTCTAGGTAAAGACTTGATCTCTGGAGTGGAAGGAAACTTCCAGTCGGCAATTTCTGGGTGCTTAATGCGTTGTTGCTTACTTATTTTATACTAGGTACTTACGTACTTTATACTAGGTAAACTCGTAAAACTGAACAAGATGAGCAAAAAAATATAAGAAAGGGATATAATTTTATAACTTGACTTCTAAAATGGTATTGCTGACTGTGACTATGGCTTAATGTACCATCACTTTGATAAATTGTAACAAACTGATTTCCAAATTTTCTCCTCTTAGGTGTTGCAATATCTCGTCCTCCAAAATTGAATGGGGTCAAGTGGGAAGTGGCCTTTTTTTAAGAAAGGTTTTTCACATTTTTCTTAAATAACGAAGTAAATTAAATGAGTAGCTCAGACTATTTTTGTCATTTCAGAAACCCAAGAGAATAGCAAGTTTGATTGCACGATAGGCCTAGTGGCTTAAGCGGTCGCCACGCCGCTCTCCATTTCGTTGAGTGTTGTGGGTTCAAATCCTACATGAGACTACACTTTGTGGTCTACAAATTGTTGTTCTGAGTCTGGGTGTTCTTTGTGTCCGTTTCTTGTATGTTTGTAAAGTCCCCTGCGACACAGGATTTAGTCCTAATGCGGGCGATGTCTTTTTTTTTTAAAAAAAAGCAGTTACCGAATTTAATTTTTTTTGGAGGACACTGGGATACAACCCCATCTAGTATCAAACTACGCAGAGCCTGTACTTATAACAGCTAAGTTGAATGACAAAACATTTTTTTTTATAATTTTATACATATAATACATTGAAAACATTCAAACTCCGAAACAAATATTTACAGGTGATATAAACATTTGCTCCGGGAATAGAACCCAAGACCTCAAGCACCGGAATCGTATTTGCTACCACTTTGCCACGGAGGCAGTTTTAATCGATTGAGATTGATTGCCGATGCAGCAAACTGTTACCGAAGAAAAGTATTAGCGTGACATGTTAGATTACCATAGTCATAAATAAAATCCAAAGGCGGGTAGTTGCCAAAACTCGTACTTAACGGATACGTCGCTGAATTCTCGTTAGTTCTCTCACCCGTGCCCAAAAGCTGAAGGTTGGCTGAGCAGGAGTTACAGCACCTTATAAAATTCTAATTAATATTGTTACTCAGTATGTGAGTTTGTTCTGTAATGTGAAATATTGAGAAAACAGGAAAGAATTGTTCTATGTATAGTGTACGAAAAAAAGTTGCAACCGTCTAAAGTCAAATATTGTAAAAGATTTTTTCTTCTGACCGATCATCAAACATATAATTGCGTGCCTCGGGTAGTAACAACGTACGACTGCTGAGCTTGTGGTCTCGAGTGTGATTTCCTGGTCGGACCAAATTATTGTATGATCTGCAAATATTGGTTTCGGAGTTTGGGTATTTCTATATTTTACGTATGTACTTAATTGTACAGTGGTACTTTTATCGCATATAAGTCCCGCTGTACAACAAAAACTATTTATATATGTATTTATATTCGTTGTCAAATACCCACAAGATAAATTCTGCTTAGTTTGGGGCTCGATGACGTTGCGTGTCAGACGTCTGAAATATTATTATTAAAAAAAAATTGCTAAACATTTCATTAGTACGTTTGCCTTCATTTTTGACAGCGTTACACTTACAGCTTGTATATATACATATATTAAAAACACAATTTCAAATGTACTTTACTAATATCATTTTTTATAAAATTTTAAACATTAGGTAGTAGAGCCACGCTGATTTTAGCATGACAGGTCGGTTCGACCGGGACAGTACTACTCTCCCACAGAAGACCAACCTAAAGCGTCAGCAACCGTGCAGTCGTGTTTCGTTTGTGAGTGTGAGACCGGAAGCCCATTGATGCAGGGGTGACAGTTATCGTGATAACTGTGTAAGCCTTTCACTTTAATGCCTCTTACGTCCCCAAGCGTGGCGTGAAAAAGCATCTCGCCAGGGCGTGGGTCACCACACTATATTGTCTGCATTTACAATGGCTGTGGTGACTACAACTCTTTGGATTCTATTCATGCTTTCCAACAGACAGAATAGTCACTTTGGCAGGCTCTTCATATAGAAAAAAATAAAAATAATAATAATCAGTAATGTCCAATCGAATTTATGCAGCATTTTAAAAACATCAGTTTGCATATTTACAGGTATCGGAATAGCAATGAATCGATCTCTAAGAGACTGTAATACTATTCATCCCATGGCTAGCTGGCGATGTAGTTCATTGCATTTGTTAGTGTTCGGTGTACGACGAAGGCTACGGGAGCCTCATCAGTACAATGGAGTGTAGAATACAGTTCCGAGTGGAGATTATACAGAGAGTATTACATAAAGGTGTATTATATTGCAGGGTTACGTAATAGACTCTGAAAATATTGTATGAAGCTAATTATTTCTAGAAAATTCCTGATTTGTGATATAGGAATCTAATTTTAAAACTGATATATTTCATTATAAAATTAACCGACAAAGTGAGTATCCTGTGATAAGACTGAAATGAATTAAACTATGGATAATGAATATCGAATCGTTGGCCTAGCGGTTAGAGTATGCAACTGCCGTTTAAGAGATCTTGGGTTCGAAGCCCAGATTGGGTCAAAAAGTGTTGTTAATTTTTTCTGTTTATAAAAATACTTAAATAATAATAATAAATATTTCTGACATTGGACACACAACGTCATCTAGTTTCAAACTAAGCAGAGCTTGTGCTATGATAACTAAACAAACTGATAGAATACTTATATACTTTTTTTTGGTAAATCATACACATTATACATAAAAAACACCCAAACTTCGAAACAAATATTTGCAGATCATACAAACATTTGGTCCGACCCGGGAATTGAACCCGAGACCTCAAGCATAGTAGTCGCATTCACTACCGTTGCGCCACCGAGGCAGTGTACTTAATAGCAGTCCGGAGTTTGGAAATAGGATCTTAATCCTCGTGCCGCGGATAGCACGTAAAGTCATCGATATTGCGCTTGATCCCGCCCTGGTCGTGTCGTATAACCATCCCATCACATTGTGAAAAAGAAGGAACAGAGAGTGCACCGGTGTTTGCGCCCATACTTGTGCACTTCGAGTATAATATCTCCTGTGTAGTTAGTTGGTCTCCGTCGAGATTGTCGCCGTGGTCAAAAACAGCTACGAGTAAACCATCGTCCTCATTTAATATGAATATTTTTTTCCATTTATTTTGTGCGTACGTGTAAATTAACTATCGTAAAACATAAAGACATCCCTTTTTAGTAATAAGTATTAATAAATATATGGATCTGGCCTGGTTCATTGCAAAATACTTGTCCCCTGCTAAGTAAGTGGAACTAAAATTCAGCCAGTATATAAAATCGAACTACTATTTATAAATATTAGACATTCACCCTTTCAAGGAAAAAAGACTTTAAAATATGTAGTTTTCATGACATAAATTTAAAAAAAAACTTTCTTTTTGAAACCCACAAAATTTCATAAATGTCAGCCAGATTCGGTAGAAAATGTTGTTAGTTTTAACAGATCCCTTTGTAAGTTTATTCTTTCAGTTCCTAAATAATATTTTTATATTAAAATCTATATTCTGTATCCCTACATTTTTTACAACAGTAATAAAAACAGATAGTAATAAAAAATCATCATCAATAGACTTTATTAGTCCACTGCTGGATATAGCTTCTCCTTAGCAAGGAGGTTTTAGCCTAATATACCACGCTGGACAGACGAGTTGGAATAGGGTTTGTTTTAAGTTTTGTTCCGTGGGCCCCGTCGTGGTCCACCCTCCGGCGCCTCCATCGTGGTCAATTCTGTCCTCGTACCGGTTCAGGCCCAGATGAAGTATCTGGGCCTGATCCTCGACGGCAGGTGGCTCTTCGACGAGCACTTTCGACAGCTTTCTCCAAAGCTGGTCGGCGCTGCTTCTGCCCTTGGGCGACTTTTGCCCAATTTGGGTGGAGCCAGCGTCGCGACGAGACAGCTATACACGGGAGTTTTCCGGTCAATGGCGCTGTATGGTGCACCGGTGTGGGTGGTGGCTCTGACCTCCCAGAATAGGGCTCGCCTCTGGTGTCCTCAGAGGATACTGGCGGTTAGAGCCATACGCGGTTACCGCACTGTATCGACGGAGGCAGCGTGCGCCTTAGCCGGAACTCCCCCGTGGGATTTGGAGACGGAAGTGCTCGCCGAAATTTATCGGCAAACGGCAGACTTCCGGGTTGGTAGCGGCACCCGGCCCCCGCCCGAAGAGATACGCGAGTGGCGAGAGGCCGCTCGTCGAGCCACGATGGCTCGTTGGTCGTCCCGGCTGGAGGCTCCAGGTGCTGGCTTCGCTTGGCTCTCCAGCCGGTCATAGCCGAGTGGGCAGGGCGACAGCACGGGACTCTTTCCTTCCGACTGACGCAGATCCTTTCCGGGCACGGTTGCTTCGGGAAGTATCTGCACTCGGTCGCCAGGAGGGAATTGAGTCCCGCCTGTTACCACTGCGACTGCAGTGAGGACTCGCCTCGGCATACGCTGGCGATTTGTGTCGCTTGGGCGGCGCAACGTGGGGTCCTCACTGCAATTATTGGAGGAGATCTCTCGCTACCGGCCGTCATACGCTCCATGGTCGGTAGCGACAGTTGTTTTTCTGCGGTCGCAACCTTCTGTGAAGACGTAATTTCGCGCGAGGCGCGCATACCAGCGCCTCATGGCGCCTTGAGTGTGGCCGCGAGTGGACGGGACGGGTTTTCTCCTCTATCCGCTATAGTGGCCAGCCGCGAGGAGGCGACGTCCGCGTGTGCCGTACGTCGCCTAAATGGAGAGGTTATCCGCATTTCCCGCGGTTCCCGCGCTAGCAGGCAGGCGCTAGGAGGGATCTGGATGTCGTAATAACAGCTGTGCCCGGATCCCTCCTATGTCAGGCGCAGAGTGGCACACCGTGTGGTTTTAGTCGGTCCGATTCCGACACACCACCCCGCCTTAAACCCCGGTGGGGTGACGGCCCGAGGGGGTTTCCACAGGTTAAAAAAAAAATAAAAGGTTTGATTTAAGTTTTCCTTCTTTTTGCAATGATGTTGCCTTGAACATTTTGTTCCCTTAGTCGCCTCTTACAACATCCTTAGGCTTAGGTAGGTAGGGTAGGTAACAGTTGTTTTGACTGCAGCGGGTTATGTTTCCGCTGCGGTCGACCGGGGCACAAGGCGGCAGAGTGCTCTGCCACCCCTCACTGCCCGGTATGTGCGGCGGACAACAAGCCTGCCAATCACCAGATTGGGCAGGGAGGCTGTAAACCTTCCCGCAATTCTCGGCAGGCGTCGGAGGCTAGCCAGTCGGCCCAGGCTGCTTCTGACGTCGTTCGTGCGTCGATATCGTCGCCCATGGAGGAGGTTGTAGAGACGGTCGAGTAATGACCCAAGTCTCCAACCTCCTAGTCCAGACGAACCTGAACCACTGTGCCGCGGCGCAGGACCTTTTCCTGCAAACCATGACACAGTGGTCGATCGGTGTTGCCGTAGCCGCGGAACCCTATTATGTTCCTCCCCGTCCAAACTGGTTGGGTGACCGGGACGGTTCCGTGGCAGTCGTTGGCTCCACGGCGGCTCATTCCCCGCCCTTGTCGTTAAGAGACAAGGGCACTGGATATGTTGCTGCCGAGTGGGGGGGGATCACTGTATATGGTGTATACTTCTCCCCCAACCGGAGTTTGAACGACTTCGAGGTTTTCCTTAACAACTTGAAAACCTCGATGCGGCGTCTAACGTCTGGGCACGTCTTAGTGCTGGGGGACTTCAACGCAAAGTCCATTGCGTGGGGTTCCCCCAGGACGGACGCTAGGGGCGAGGCCGTAGAGGAGTGGGCGCCCTCGGTGGGCCTCTGTTTACTGAACAGGGGCTCCACCAACACGTGCGTGCGACAGCAGGGAGGGTCGATAGTGGACCTTTCGTTCGCTACCCCTGCTCTCGCCGCACGAGTAAGGAACTGGCGTGTCCTGGAAGAGGTTGAGACGCTCTCGGACCATCTCTATATCCGATTTGAGCTCTCCCGGTACCAGGACGCCAGTAGGGGTCACGCGGCGCGGCGTTCTTCTCGCTTTCCGCGGTGGGCTGTAGCCAAATTAAATAGGGACCTACTAGAGGAGGCGGCCATTATTCACTCTTGGCTGTCTCCGCAGGCCTCGACCGAGGAGGTCGACATGGGGGCTGGTCGCTTCTGCGAAGCGATTGCACAAATCTGTGATGCGGCCATGCCCCGCATCCGAGGTTGCCGGCCTCCTCGGAAGGAGGTTTACTGGTGGTCCCAGGAGTTGGCGGACCTCCGTGCGGCCTGTACTCGTGCCCGGAGGTCCTACACCCGTAGTCGGCGGCAACACCGCGAAGAGGGCGGGGAGGACCGGCTTCATGAGGAGTACCGAGAGGCGCGGAAAACTCTGAAGCTGGCCATAAGCCAAGGAAATTAAGAGAAAGGAGATGCTGGAGGGTCTCGATCGTGACCCCTGGGGCCGCCCTTATCGTGCGGCGCGACAAAAACTCCGCACGTCGGGCCCCCCCCTTACAGAGACACTCCAGCCCAGCTTCCTGCGGGAAGTGGTCGAGGGCCTTTTCCCGCAGCGGGTGGAACACACACCCCCGTCGATGGCCTTCATGGTCGGAGACGACGGGGGGAACGAGGACGATGTTCCACCCGTCAGGGAATCGGAGGTAGGGGCGGTTGTTCTACGGATCCGCTCTAAGAACACCGCCCCCGGGCCGGACGGGATACCTGCCCGAGTGCTGGCCCGAGCCCTTGAGCACATGTCGGACCGCCTCAGGAAGGTCCTGGACGGTAGCTTGGCGTCCGGACGCTTCCCTGAGTGCTGGAAAAGCGGGAAGCTGGTCTTATTGAGGAAGCCGGGACGGCCAGCCGAATCGGTAGCGGCCTATAGGGCCATCGTGTTGCTGGACGAGGCGGGTAAACTGTTTGAGAGGATACTCTCTGCCCGCATCGTCCGGCACCTCCACGAGGTAGGCCCCGATCTGTCGGACGCCCAATTTGGTTTTCGGGCGGGGCGTTCGACGGTCGATGCCGTGCTGCGCCTGAGGGCCGTTACCGAAGAGGCGGTGAGCTGTGGCGGCGTGCTGTTGGCGGTGTCGTTGGACATCGCCAACGCATTTAATAGTCTGCCATTTAGCTGCATCAGGGAAGCACTCCACTACCACGGGGTGCCAAAGTACCTGAGGCAGCTTGTGGCAGACTATCTTGAGGAGCGTACCGTCATGTACGAGGACCGAGACGGTGTTCTAAGGCGGCGGCTCATGTCGTGCGGTGTTCCACAGGGGTCTGTCCTCGGACCACTCCTGTGGAACATGGGATACGACTGGGCCCTTCGAGGTCGTCTTCCCCCCGGGCTGGGCGTACTTTGTTACGCAGATGACACATTGGTCACAGCCCGGGGGAAAAACTTTCAAGAGGCGGCGCGCCTGGCCACCACGGGTGTCTCTCTGGTTGTCGGGCGAATTGAGGCGCTGGGTTTGCGGGTGGCCCTGGACAAGACGGAGGCCCTTTTGTTCCATGGGCCCCGTCGTGGTCCACCCTCCGGCGCCTCCATCATGGTCAATTCGGTCCTCGTACCGGTTCAGGCCCAGATGAAGTATCTGGGCCTGATCCTCGACGGCAGGTGGCTCTTCGACGAGCACTTCCGACAGCTTTCTCCAAAGCTGGTCGGCGCTGCTTCTGCCCTTGGGCGACTTTTGCCCAATCTGGGTGGAGCTAGCGTCGCGACGAGACGGCTATACACGGGGGTTGTCCGGTCAATGGCGCTGTATGGTGCACCGGTGTGGGCGGCGGCTCTGACCGCCCAGAAAAGGGGCCCGCCTCTGGCGCCCTCAGAGGATATTGGCGGTTAGAGCCATACGCGGTTACCGCACCGTATCGACGGAGGCGGCGTGCGCCTTGGCCGGAACTCCCCCGTGGGATTTGGAGGCGGAAGTGCTCGCCGAAGTTTATCGGCGGACGGCTGACTTCCGGGCGCGTAGCGGCATACGGCCCCCGCCTGAAGAGATACGTGAGTGGCGAGAGGGCGCTCGTCGAGCCACAATGGCTCGTTGGTCGTCCCGGCTGGAGGCTCCACGTGCTGGTTTTGCCGCCGTGGAGGCTCTCCAGCCGGTCATCGCCGAGTGGGCGGGGCGGCAGCACGGGACCCTTTCCTTCCGTCTGACGCAGGTCCTTTCCGGGCACGGTTGCTTCGGGAAGTATCTGCACTCGGTCGCCAGGAGGGAATTGAGTCCCGCCTGTCACCACTGCGACTGCAGTGAGGACTCGGCTCAGCACACGCTGGCGGTTTGTTCCGCCTGGGCGGCGCAGCGTGGGGTCCTCACTGCAGTTATTGGAGGAGATCTCTCGCTACCGGCCGTCATACGCTCTATGGCCGGTAGCGACAGTTGTTTTACCGCGGTCGCAACCTTCTGCGAAGACGTAATTTCGCGGAAGGAGGCGGCGGAGAAGGCCCGGGAGGACGATATCCACTCGGACCCAATTCGCCGTCGGCGAGCCGGGCGGCGGAGGCGCGCATACCAGCGCCTCATGCCGCCTTGAGTGTGGCCGCGGATGGACGGGACGGGTTTTCCCCTCCATCCGCTATAGTGGCCAGCCGCGAGGAGGTGACGTGTGCGTGTGCCGGACGTCGCCTAAATGGAGAGTTTATCCGCAGATGGCGCCCACGAAAGCGGGCAGGCGCTAGGAGGGATTAGGATGTCGTAACAACAGCTGTTCCCGGATCCCTCCTCTCTCAGGCGCAGAGTGGCACACCGTGTGGTTTTAGTCGGTCCGATTCCGACACACCGCCCCGCCGTAAACCCCGGTGGGGTGACGGCCCGTGGGGGTTTCCACACGTTAAAAAAAAAAAAAAAAAAAGGTAGGGTAGGTAAGAGACTAGTATGTGTTCTTAATCCGTCACTACACGGAGATAAAATAGAGAATTTAACCCAATTTTTTTAACACTCTGTATTTACCAATCATTTCTTTTCTTTTTTTAAAAAAACAGATAAAGCCCGCACTAGGAGCAAATCCTGTGTCGCAAGAGATTTTACAAACATGCAAGAAACGGACACAAAGAACACCCAGACTCAGAACAACAATTTGTGGATCACACAAAGTGTTGTCACGTGTGGGGTTTGAACTCATAATACTCAGCGCAGTAGAGAGCGGCGTGGCAACCGCTTCAACCACTAGGCCAACTGTGCAGTCGATTTGTTGCTAATATTTGAAAAGTTAGACATTCTACGGTGCTCAATCAGAGTAGGTAGTATAAACCAAAAAGAACCTTTCAAATCTGTTTTTTTGTTTCTACTTTAAATATAAAAACAAACTGTAATACGACATTCCGTGACGTCTCCATAGCGAATAACCAAATGTCCCCAGTATATGATTTATACAGCCGCAAATCCTGGCGGCCGGCCAACTCGCTAACTGCGATCAGCCATGTGATTTAACTATTTGAGAACGAAAAAACATTAGCGAAAATTCGGTTTCGATTTTAAGATATTAATATTTGTACTGATAGTACAAGCTTGCCTATTTTAAACAAACTTCGTGTTTTTAATTGTCTTATTATACTAAATTATAGTGCGGCAGTCTCTTAGAGAGATAAGACAGAAGTCTTGAATAAAATTTGAGGACATTGAATTTTAGATATTAAGAAAATAATCAAGTATTTCCCAAGATTATAATCACTGAGTTATCTTGGAGAAATTTAAACTAAATATCTAGATTGACTAAAATTGCCACACCTGTAGATAATTTATTTTGTCATTTAAATATGAATAAAACGGCATTTTACCAGTAAAAAATATCTCCAGCCATAAAATTCGACACTAATTGCTACATGCAAGAAGAAATTAGAAAGCTATCAGCATGAGGCCCTAGTTCACTTACCAGAGGTGTCGACAACCTGGCCGGCCGGGCCGCGGTTACAGCCAGACTATTCCACACTGATCTAATTTTCCAGCCAAATTGCTATTTCATCAGACTCACGTCCAGACAGTTTGCCGTTTTATTGACTATGCTATGTAGGTAGATGTTGTTTATTGAAAGTGTTCAGTTTAAATTAGTTCGTGCACTCAGAGTACTAAAACACAAATTGGTTTGATTTTAAGATCGTACATAATTACTAAACTTACATACCACTGCTTTTTTTCAAGATGATTGTGAGTGAAGAAATTACACAGTTATATTTAATCATTTCTTTAATTATAAATAATAGAAATATAATATAATTTCGTAATGTGATCTTATCAAAACAATTGTACAACTATTAAATAAAATGGACGGTGAAATTAAATATCGGCGCAGGTGATAGGCTCAATGATAAAAATAATCTATTTGTAGCGACCGGAACCTTTTCCATGAGACCTTCACTGGCAGCCTTTATATTATTTTAAATAACAGGTTAGGTTTTCACTCGAATTATCTTTTACCTGTCGTTATCTGTTTGCATGTCTGAGGGATTACATTAAAAAATTTGGATACAAAACTTATAAATAATCACATAGAAACTAGTCAATTATTTTAAATCAATTCATCATCTGTCGAGTTAGCTAATGATCTATAAATATCTAGAATATGTTCGAGTACAGCTGTATTGTTAAAATAAATATATATTTTAAATAGCATTTCTTAGCAAACATATCCGCTGAAATACCTGAAGCTACTTGGCCCGAGGCGAGTGTTATTGAATTTCGTACCCGTCGACAATTTTCAAGACTCAGCGCAGGTATTACTGATAAAAGATACTTTATATATCTTTGCTGGACTTATTTATGAATACTTAAACATGTATTTAAAATCTCTGCCCTGATGATCAGCGATTGTGACTGTTAAGCTAGAGGCAGTGGGTTTGATACAAATACATTGTATGGCGAATATGATTATTTACTACGTATCTGGGTTTCATTAGGCATAGGCCTCTCTGGAAAGAAGGTTTTGTCCCACTATACAAGGCTGGCCCGATGGGCTGGTATTGGATTTGTTTCAGTTTACCTTCTCTTTCTTCTTTATTTGTCCCTTAGCCGGCTCTCACGGGATGAAAAGGGTTGTTGACACTCTGTGTTCTTAATCTTACACCCGTTGATACTTGCAAGTAAATAGTTGATACTTGATTTATTTAAATAATTACATTGGTTTATCACGTACACATGTTCAACTACTAAAGGTACAGTTAACCTCATATGTTAAATGAAAAGCTATAAAGAAACAACAAACACCATGTCCCTTCAAATTCAAACCCGATTAGAGTTCCACCCCTAAAACTTACAACGTTCATTTAAAATTACCTTGGCTATTAAATAAAAGGCACTGATATTTCTCCTGGCATATTAGTTTTAAGTTTTAATTGCGGTTGTGTAACTATTGCTTGCTTGTGGTATTCGCTTCACTATTATTTTGATATGCGTCTATGTAAAATCCAGCTCCGTGCTATGGATTGAGAGTTTGTAATTGATACATAATATTATAGAATTTGAATGTACGATTCATTTGTAAATTACGTATTATGACAAAAACAAAACCTCTCTCTTCAACCTATCGCCATCCGCTGTTGAACGAAGGCTTCAATCAAGGACTTCTAACTAAATTATTATTTAATTAACTAAATAATACCTACGTACATATAATTTAATACCATGAGATCGGTTGTTGTTGAAATCCTTGGGAGAGTTCTATGTCCAGCAGTGGACGACTCTTGGCTGAGATGATGATGATGATATATTTTAAACATTTACGGTATGAAACTTATGAGACTTGTTGCTCAATTGGTGCGGTGTTAAGGTTTTACAGAAAACCGGTCTATGACTCAACCAAGTTCTCTTTTCTAATTCTTTAAAAGTTGGCAACACACTCATAGCTTTTTTGTTGCAGATCTCTGTCAGCAGGGTTGTCACTTATCGAGTGATGCATCTACTCGGTTGCCCGCTGCACCAAAATAAAACTAAAAACTTTGAATACGAGGTAAGTAAAAAACGGGTTAATAAAACTTAGTAAAGCTACTGTCGCATGTCAGGAATGAATTTGTCTTCTCTTGATTATCCCTTAACGAAGATAAGTAGACAGTTGGACTGATAATTGTTAAATTGTACATCATTTTTTGTGACATGGGAAGTACATGAGTAGACGATATACGTTTGATCGTAATATCCACGACATAAAATAATGACAATAATGAATTACTGCAATGGAAAATAGTTCCAATATTAATATTTTATGCTTAAATAGGTTAGTGTTTAATTTGTGAGTGAATGGATTCAACGCCGCAGTCCAAATTATTGGCTTTTAATTATCAATTAAGTATTTATTTTCAATTTGGTTAATGGAAAAAGTGATTGTTACGTTTTTAACGTGAATTACATACATATCAATTTAGTATTACAAAGTGTGAGTCTTCAATAATATCCAAACCAGGACGTTAGAAACATACCATCTTCTAGATCTATCGTGCAATGAGTTGCCCGACAGATCTTAGACATGCTAATCCATTTCATTCAACCGTCAGTGATATATACGTTTATATAGATGTAAGCGATAGAACTCGGGAAATGAGTTCCAATGTACTGTATTTTTAAGATTTCACTGGTTGGAAACTTTAACATGATTGCTGGCTCGTTTTTTACAGAAAGGAAAGTTAGAAAATTTATTCGTATGCATTTATTCTAATGTAGTAACAAATATTCTTGATAAATCTTTGAATTCATAGTTATTTGTTTATAGCTACTAATACGCATACGTATATGTTTCTAAATACACACATATGAGGAGTTATTATCCATTATTGAGTTCTAGAGTGGTGACCACGTCTCGGCAAACACAATGTACGGCCGATCTACGCAAGATGGCCGGCAGGAGTTGGATGCAAAAAGTCCAAAATCGATCAGAGTGGCGTAATATGTCCAGTAGTGGACTGCAATAGACTAATAAAGATGATGATAACGACACACGCACCGTAAATAATTTACACTCTGACACATGATAATTAAACTTAAGAATTAAACCCACGACTTCTGGTTTTAGTTAAGATAATTAACGCCATCTGCATAGTATATGTATAAGATGTAAGATAGATTCATAGAAGCAACCTGCTTGTGACTCCTGGGTTGCAGGCGTTGAATAATGGTAGTCACTACTCAAACGTTTATCGTTGACTCATGTAATTCCCGTGTCACAAAAAATGGTGTACAATTTAGGAATTATCCGTCTAACTGTCTACTTATCCCTGTTAAGGGATAATCAAGAGAAGACAAATCCGTTCCTGACATGCGACAGTGGCTTTACTAAGTTTTAAAAACTCGTTTTCTTACTTGCCTCGAACACGTTCAGAGAGAAAACTGTTCAAAGTTCTTGTAAAAAATGAATGCAAATCACAAGTTCCAAAGAGTCAATTTAGAGAGCAGCGGGAACCGCTCGCTTTTAATTAAGCGGTTGAAAGAAAAAACGGGTCTAAATGAAATCACCCCTCGTTTCAAACGGGAGTATTAAGAACTTGATAGCTGGTGTAGTTAATGGTAGTTTGACAGTTTACAGATTACGTCCAAGACTAGCTCATGAATGCAACTTGGCTTTTTAGCAGCAGACGTCGAAGCCTTATTGTAATCAGTGAGGTTACATGCAGAGTAGTAGTCGTATAGTATAGGAATTGTATTTTATAAATTGTCCGTGTGGTGACGGATTAAGAATACATAGTGTTACTACCCCTATTCATCCCGGGGGTGTCGTAAAAGGCAACCAAGGGAACAAAGTATGCAAGACAATATCATTACAAAGAGAAGGAAAACTAAGGCAACTGCTAAGGAGAGGCCTATGTCTAGCAGTGGACTGTAAAGGCTGTTGATGAAATTGTAAAATGAACTGTGACGTTAATCAATAAAGATAATATTTTGTAGAGAAAAAAAAAATACTGATATGATTGTAGGTGTGGGCAATTTATGTTCTCATCATTGATCTCATCGCAAAATGCATCACACAGAAAAATACATATTAAAATATTTTGTAATGTGCCATCATAAGTATAACATAGATATTAAACTTTTATTGTGTACTTTCTTTTTTTTTTTATAAGGAGCCTACCAAGCTGACTCTACTCTACCTGATGGAAAGCATGAATAGAATCCAAAGAGTTGTGGTCACCATACTCACTGCAAATGCAGGCAATGCAGTGTGGTGACCCGCCTCACACAGTTATCACGATAACCGTCACCCCTGCATCAATGGACCTCCGATCTCACACTTACCAACGAAACACGACAGCATGGATGCTGGCGCTTTTTATTTTTAATGGAACATTACAATAGTTTTAATAAAATGTTTTCCAAAAAAAATATTAAGAGTCTTAAAGACGTAAATCATTGAAATTAAAGTCCTAAAACTTTAGTAGATAAAGTGAATAATCTGAAGTCCAGTCACTCGCAAAGTTTTTCAAGTTCAATAAACTTCCAGGTAGGTTTATTACCTAATACATTATAAAAACATGATAAATGTGGTTTAATTTTAGGTAGGTAAGAAATCCAAAGAAAAAGAACAGAAGATTTTGTTTTTTGTTCCTTATTTCTGAATATTGTTAAGAGTGGGGTGCGAGACTGAAATTCCAGTAGAACGTAGGGTTCGCGTATCCATCTTGCGACTTAAGGCAAGAAGGGTAGTCTTAGATATTAATAAAATAAGATAAGATGAAAATAAAGGCATGTGTTCAATACAACACATTCTAAGCATATGAAATGCTGAATATGTGTGAGTAATACACAATACATATTTTGACATTTCGACAATTTCTTAGTCATAATCAGAACCGTTAGATATACGCCCTTTTTAGAAAGGGGGTTTTGATACTAACAGTAAACCAGTTGTGTTTTTATTTTGAATTTGGTTATAAATAAAATTAAATGTATTTTTTGTACTAACAATACAAACAGTAATGTTGAGCTTCACAACACATTAGACTCAACGTACACATTGTGACATTAATCTTTGTCAGCGAGCACACGCTAATTAGTTGCGAATTTATAATGCATAATGGGTTGAAGCTTAGCGCTCAACTAAACTGGTGCACGGTAGTTAAATTCTCATATGTATACTGTTATAAAACAATGGCTAGAGATTTGTTAACGATATTTCGCAGTTCATAGCTGGACGCTTTTGTTCTTAAAAAAAGAGTGCCTCTTGATGCCGAACTTAAACCATCTCTCACAAAATGTAGACATCGAGATGTCACCTCTATAGCAGTTCTCTATCGCCTTTATCATGGAGAGTGTTCTGACAAACTCTTCTCTCCGTTCTTCTACAGGACAACTCGTGCTGGCCTTGGAAGTCACCGTTTGAGAATGGTAGACATACGCTCCCGAACTGAACGGTTCAGCTCTTCCTTCCTGTGCAAATCAGTTAAAGTCTGTAATTCATTACCAGCGCACGTGTTTCCCTCCCACTACGATCCCGGGTCCTTTAAGCGGGGCGTGAAAAAGCATCTCACTAGGCCGCCATAGCGTGGGTCGCCAAACTGCAGTCTTCATTCGCAGTGAGTACGGCAACCACCGCTCTTGGATTCTATCCATGCTTTCCATCAGGCAGAATAGAGTCACTTTGGTAGGTTGCTATAAAAAAAAATCATCAAACCCGTACAAGACAATGACTGTATTTCTCATATATTTTTTTATCATACAGTCTTCGGTAACCTTACTGTGTGGTGAAAATCACATGATCCTCTTCGAATGGTTTTGTTCTAATATATTATAAAAGCAAGAGATATAGTTAACAGAATGCAACGAAAGTAACATTATGACAATAAAAATGTTTTGTATCGTGAACAACTAAATCCAGCAATGTAACCTAGGACACAAACAGATTAATTTGTATTCTATTGCAACATTACAACGTGTCGGATCTAAACTGTACCACTTATGGTATCCCGTACGTGGTATAGTACGGCTTGGAAATTCTACAAACATTTTATATGGTTTCAATAAATGAAGCTGTAACGTTCGCCGCTCTCGGCATGTTCAAGATATGCACGATTAGCTACCAAACACAACTAAGCCTTTAGGTTCGATGACTAGCACTTGGTCTAATCTGAATAATTCTTTAAATCCTAATAAATGGCAAGCAATTGTATTCTATTGTGACTTGCACTTTTGTATGTTGACCCCGTGCTTGGTTAAAGTGTTGCTTTCCGTTCTTCAACCTTTGTAGTAGTTCTCTAATTTACTTATAAATTAGACAAACGTTTAAATTAAAGTTAAGGTTTTTACTTTAAAGCAAACATTTATTACCACAAGCACGTTCTTAACTTATGTGTGTTTACACTGTTCAAGCACTCCTCTAATATTTACGATAGCACAATAGATAAATTGTTTAGGTCCCTTTAGTGATAGCTCTTTGAACTACTCCCAGGTAAGTCTTATTTTTATTCCCCATTTGACATGTCCACTGTCCCTAATCCTTACGCCCGCGTTTTATCTATTTCGCCAATTCCAATTATCTTATTTGAAAGTGGATACCATAGTTTCAAGGAGGGTTGGTGAATAGGTGGCTGACTTGAAATAGTATTCTAGATTGTGCTGAACCTGGATTAGTTAACATTGGAAAAAATCGTATAAAAACTATTTGATATATTATCAAATTGTTTGTTTACAAGAAAGCTAATTAGTTGGAATTTATTTTTTAAAAATTACATTGTCTAAATGACCACCGTTTCAACGTATACATTTTTCTACGCGAGCACCGAAATTTTCGAATACTCGTTCGCGAGATCGCCGATATCTCTTTGCTATTTTTTTCTTTCAGTTGATGTAGTATGTTGCGTTTAATGATATAGACATGATCCTTCAAATTACCCCAAAAAAGAAGTCTGCTGGAGATAGATCTGGACTTCTAGGTGGCCATAAAATGCCGTCTCGTCTGGAAATCCGCTTTTCCTGAAACATGTCTTTGACCACCGGCAGGGACTTATTGTATGTGTGGCAAGTGGCTCCATCTTGTTGAAACCATGTGTTACGATTGTAGCAAAAATTTCCGTGAATAGTTTACGTGGGATGTTAGATTCAAATGTTAACGAATTTTTGGCCCACCCAATCTTGAAAATATGAAATAATTAATTCGCAACAGTAAATATGTTTCTTAAATCAAATCTCATTTCAGAAATGAATGTACTCAATATTTAGTTAGATAGATGTTCTAATATTAACAGTAAATTCAACGTTATACCACTTAATAATCATTCGTTAAGTAATACAAACCAACAAGTTCTATGTAATACTTGTTAAAATTATTTCAGGCCTTTATATTCCCGAGATAGTGATAGAAAACAGACGGTCTATTATGTACTGTAACACCATAATAGCCCAAATAATATTAAAGACAACACCCTCTGTGGTTGCTTAGACAAAATGTTTGCTATTAAGTTAAGTGACATTACTACGGCCAGTAATTCGATGGCCCTCTAATTATATGGAAATTAAATGAGTAGGAAGGTTAAGTTGAGGTAATTATGGCCAGGTTTATAAACAGAATGTAGAGTTTGGGTAGGGGGACTATAAATACTGATTTAGCCAGACATTAAGCGCTTTAACTCTAATTGACTGTTTTTGTCTAGTTGTGCGCTAGATTATTTAAATGTTTGTTCAAATGTGCTGAAGTATAACATGTAAGTACAAGTTTTCATCGGATTTATAAATGGGCAAGTAAGATTTTTCCTTGTGTTATCTTAATCAATTACTAAGAAATTTAGTACACAGATTGAAATAAAATACTGGTAAAAACAGAATCTCTTTATTATCATTAAAGTCTCATAACTATTTTGTCTGATCTGTCAATTTACTGAGAAGGAACTTATGTCGAATTCAGTATTCAGAGGGATAGAAATTACTTTTAATATAGTCTACATGTAACTTTAAGACTCCCTTTTCGAAGATTAACCAAGTCTACTTACTCGCCTTCGTACGTTTATGATTACTACTGTAACCTGTTAATTTTTAACGAGTGGAAACCTCTACGGGTCATCAACCATGTGTCGAAATCGGACCGACTAAAACAACATGAAGTGTCACGGGATCCAGATCCCTCCTAGCGAAGGGCCGCTAGCGCGGGTACCATCTTCGGGTAAACTCTGTATTTAGGCAATCTACGGCACACACGGACGTCGCCTCCTTGCGAATCGCCACTCTAGTAAAAGAAGGGTAAAATTCATCACTTCCACCCGCTTCCACACTCAGGGTGGCATGAGGCGCTGGTAAGCGTCTCCAGCGTACGAGTCAGCGGCGGCAAATTGGGTCCGACGAGTGGAGATCGACCTCTCGGGCCTTCTCCACCGCCTCCATCTGCGAAATGATGTCTTCGTAGAAGTTTGTGGTCGCGGTAAAACAGCTGTCGCTACCGGCCATGGAAGCGTATGACCGATGCACCGTTAAACAAAAGGACTACCATCTTACCCAGGGCCACACAAAAACGCAGCACCTCGATGCGCTCGACCACCAGAGAAGCGCCCCTAGTAGCCAGTCTTCCCCTAGTGCGAGTAGTTCACCGCCTCTTGAAAGTTGGTGCCCCCTGGGCTGTGATGAAATTTAGCCTACATGATTCACTAACAATGTTTTTATGTTCTTGGGGCATGTTAATGTCAACATTTTTCGTTTGTTGAGGAAAATCCTAAAGATTTGTGAAATAAGCGATTATCATAGACTGGTTCAGGCTTTTATCATTAAGAGCTGATAAATCTTAGGTTTTACTGGCAAATCTTACAAGTTACCTCAGTTTGGGCCTTTACAGTAACATACATAAGAAAAAAAATATTTTGGCTCATTTTACACTGCGTTGACGCAAATAAAAATAGATAGGATACTTTTTTTTTCTAAATACTTACCTTCAGATTTCTCAGAAGAATCCATGTAACTGAAAACATTGATATTTACACTTTACAAAATCACAATCAAATTCACAAACTATAACGTTGCAATCTTTTTTTTTTTTTTTTTTTAATGTGTGGAAACCCCCACGGGCCGTCACCCCACCGGGGCTTACGGCGGGGCGGTGTGTCGGAATCGGACCGACTAAAACCACACGGTGTGCCACTCTGCGCCTGAGAGAGGAGGGATCCGGGAACAGCTGTTATTACGACATCCTAATCCCTCCTAGCGCCTGCCCGCTTTCGCGGGCGCCATCTGCGGATAAATTCTCTATTTAGGCGACGTCCGGCACACGCACACGTCACCTCCTCGCGGCTGGCCACTATAGCGGATGGAGGGGAAAACCCGTCCCGTCCATCCGCGGCCACACTCAAGGCGGCATAAGGCGCTGGTATGCGCGCCTCCGCTGCCCGGCTCGCCGGCGGCGAATTGGGTCCGAGTGGATATCGTCCTCCCGGGCCTTCTCCGCCGCCTCCTTCCGCGAAATTACGTCTTCGCAGAAGGTTGCGACCGCGGTAAAACAACTGTCGCTACCGGCCATGGAGCGTATGACGGCCGGTAGCGAGAGATCTCCTCCAATAACTGCAGTGAGGACCCCACGCTGCACCGCCCAAGCGGAACAAACCGCTAGCGTGTGCTGAGCCGAGTCCTCACTGCAGTCGCAGTGATGACAGGCGGGACTCAATTCCCTCCTGGCGACCGAGTGCAGATACTTCCCGAAGCAACCGTGCCCGGAAAGGACCTGCGTCAGTCGAAAGGAAAGGGTCCCGTGCTGCCGCCCTGCCCACTCGGCGATGACCGGCTGGAGAGCCTCCACGGCGGCAAAACCAGCACGTGGAGCCTCCAGCCGGGACGACCAACGAGCCATTGTGGGTAGATGAGCGGCCTCTCGCCACTCGCGTATCTCTTCGGGCGGGGGCCGTATGCCGCTACGCGCCCGGAAGTCAGCCGTCCGCCGATAAACTTCGGCGAGCACTTCCGCCTCCAAATCCCACGGGGCAGTTCCAGCTAAGGCGCACGCCGCCTCCGTCGATACGGTGCGGTAACCGCGTATGGCTCTAACCGCCAATATCCTCTGAGGGCGCCAGAGGCGAACCCTATTCTGGGCGGTCAGAGCCGCCGCCCACACCGGTGCACCATATAGCGCCATTGACCGGACAACCCCCATATATAGCCGTCTTGTCGCGACGCTAGCTCCACCCAGATTGGGTAAAAGTCGCCCAAGGGCAGAAGCAGCGCCGACCAGCTTTGGAGAAAGCTGTCGGAAGTGCTCGTCGAAGAGCCACCTGCCGTCGAGGATCAGGCCCAGATACTTCATCTGGGCCTGAACCGGTACGAGGACCGAATTGACCACGATGGAGGCGCCGGAGGGTGGACCACGACGGGGCCCATGGAACAAAAGGGCCTCCGTCTTGTCCAGGGCCACCCGCAAACCCAGCGCCTCAATTCGCCCTACTACCAGAGAGACACCCGTGGTGGCCAGGCGCGCCGCCTCTTGAAAGTTCATCCCCCGGGCCGTGACCAATGTGTCATCTGCGTAACAAAGTACGCCCAGCCCGGGGGGAAGACGACCTCGAAGGGCCCAGTCGTATCCCATGTTCCACAGGAGTGGTCCGAGGACAGACCCCTGTGGAACACCGCACGACATGAGCCGCCGCCTTAGAACACCGTCTCGGTCCTCGTACATAACGGTACGCTCCTCAAGATAGTCTGCCACAAGCCGCCTCAGGTACTTTGGCACCCCGTGGTAGTGGAGTGCTTCCCTGATGCAGCTAAATGGCAGACTATTAAATGCGTTGGCGATGTCCAACGACACCGCCAACAGCAAGCCGCCACAGCCCACCGCCTCTTCGGTAACGGCCCTCAGGCGCAACACAGCATCGACTGTCGAACGCCCTGCTCGGAAACCGAATTGGGCGTCCGACAGATCGGGGCCCAATTCACTTAGGTGCCGGACGATGCGGGCAGAGAGTATCCTCTCAAACAGTTTACCCGCCTCGTCCAGCAACACAATGGGCCTATAGGCCGCCACCGATTCGGCTGGCCGTCCCGGCTTCCTTAATAGGACCAGCTTCCCACTTTTCCAGCACTCAGGGAAGCGTCCGGACGCCAAACTAGCGTTCAGGACCTCCCTGAGGTGGTCCGACATGTGTTCGAGGGCTCGGGCTAGCACTCGGGCAGGTATCCCGTCCGGCCCGGGGGCGGTGTTCTTAGAGCGGATCCGTAGAACAACCGCCCCTACCTCCGATTCCCTGACGGGCGGAACATTGTCTCCGTTCACCCCGTCGTCTTCGGCCATGAAGGCCATCGACGGGGGTGTGTGCTCCGCCCGCTGCGGGAAAAGGCCCTCGACCACTTCCTGCAGGAAGCTAGGCTGGAGTGTCTCTGTAAGGGGGGGGCCCGACGTGCGGAGCTTTTGTCGCGCCGCACGATAGGGGCGACCCCAGGGGTCACGATCGAGACCCTCCAGCATTTCCTTTCTCTTAATTTCTTTGGCGCGGCTGATGGCCAGCTTCAAAGTTTTCCGCGCCTCTCGGTACTCCTCATGAAGCTGGTCCTCCTCGCCTTCTTCACGGTGTCGCCGCCGACTACGGGTGTAGGACCTCCGGGCACGAGTACAGGCCGCACGGAGGTCCGCCAACTCCTGGGACCACCAGTAAACCCTCTTCCGTGGAGGCCGGCAACCTCGGATGCGGGGCATGGCCGCATCACAGATCTGCGCAATGGCATCGCAGAAGCGACCAGCCCCCATGTCGACCTCCTCGGTCGGGGCCTGCGGAGACAGCCAAGAGTGAATAATGGCCGCCTCCTCTAGTAGGTCCCTATTTAATTTGGCTACAGCCCACCGCGGAAAGCGAGAAGAACGCCGCGCCGCGTGACCCCTACTGGCGTCCTGGGACCGGGAGAGCTCAAATCGGATATAAAGATGGTCCGAGAGCGTCTCAACCTCTTCCAGGACTCGCCAGTTCCTTACTCGTGCGGCGAGGGCAGGGGTAGCGAACGAAAGGTCCACTATCGACCCTCCCTGCTGTCGCACGCACGTGTTGGTGGAGCCCCTGTTTAGTAAACAGAGGCCCACCGAGGCCGCCCACTCCTCTACGGCCTCGCCCCTAGCGTCCGTCCTGGGGGAACCCCACGCAATGGACTTTGCGTTGAAGTCCCCCAGCACTAAGACGTGCCCAGTCGTTAGACGCCGCATCGAGGTTTCCAAGTTGTTAAGGAAAACCTCGAAGTCGTTCAGACTCCGGTTGGGGGAGAAGTATACACCATATACAGTGATCCCCCCCCACTCGGCAGCAACATATCCAGTGCCCTTGTCTCTTAGCGACAAGGGCGGGGAATGAGCCGCCGTGGAGCCGACGACTGCCACGGAACCGTCCCGGTCACCCAACCAGTTTGGAAGGGGAGGAACGTAATAGGGCTCCGCGGCTACGGCAACACCGATCGACCACTGTGCCATGGTTTGCAGGAAGAGGTCCTGCGCCGCAGCACAGTGGTTCAGGTTCGTCTGGACTAGGAGGCTGGAGACTTGGGCCATTACTGGACCGTCTCTACAGCCTCCTCCATGGGCGATGATGTCGACGTGCGAACAGCATCGGAGGCAGCCTGGGTCGACTGGCTAGCCCCCAACGCTTGCCGAGAATCACGGGGAGGTTTGCAGCCCCCCTGCCCAATCTGATGATTGGCGGGCTTGTTACCGGCCGCACAAACCGGACAGTGAGGGGCGGCAGAGCACTCTGCCGCCTTGTGCCCCGGTCGACCGCAGCGGAAGCATAGTCCGCTGCAGTCAAAACAACTCACGCACTTGGCGCGTGTGTGTCCCGATGCCAGACATTTGTAGCATCTCATCGGTCTCGCCGCCAGGACCGTGATATAGGCGCTCACGAGACCGATGAGTAGTCTGCCGGCGTCGCCCAAAATTTTAGCCGACGACACGGGACAGCTGACCCACACTGCGCCAAGCCCTCCTGGACCGGGGCGGATGGTGCCGACCCTGATATTGTCCACGCTGCAACCCGTCCTCTCTCCAACTGCAGCGCGGACATCTTCGGCCGTCACGGAATCGTCCAGGCCCGAGATACGCAGTTCAGCGCACTTAGTAGGCCTGGCGATCTTTACACCATCCGTGTCTGCGAAAATTCCCCGCAGCTTCTCGGCGAAAGTGTCCGCCGTCTTTGCGCCTTCAGCCCCGGGAAACTCCAGAACTCGAGCTCCCGTCTGGGCAAGGCGCAACCTGACCCCTACCGTCCCGAAATCCTTGGCGAGACCAGCCCGGGCCTTTTTGAATAAGGCTGCATAGGACAGCCCGCCATCAGCCGTCGCCGGTGATATGGTGACAACTACGGCCGCAGTTTTTGGGGGCTGCAGTTTCCGTGGCTTTTTAGCAGTGACGATTGCCACCGGCGGCGACTGCGGGGTAGAAACTGCCCTTTGTGCAGCCCTTTTATCCCGCTTTCGGGACTTCTTTGGCCCTCCGACTACCTGCCAACTATCATTGGAGGGAGTAGACGTGGAGGGTCCAGGTGTTGAGTCAGGTGTAGGAGTGGGGAGCGGGGCCAATTTTGCTCCAGCCTTTACTGCCGCTTTTGACTTTGCCCTCGTTGTAGCTGCCTTAGTTGCTGCCTTGGCTACCTGTTGTACCTTTGGAGCAACCGGAGTAGAAGACACCGACACAGCTGCCGCATATGATATGCGACCACCTGTGACGGACATCGGAGTCGACGCTAATGTGGCCTTTCGCTTATCGGCAGCGAGCGGCGGCCGAACAATGGGGGCTGGAGGCAATCTCGCCTCCAGGCCCGCGAGACGCCCGTCCAGCATATGCCCCACTGCGTCAAGAATTTGGCGCAAGTGGGCATCATGGACGTCACCAGAACCGGGAGTGGGAGCAGGCTGCCTTGGAGCCGGGCCCTGTTTATTAGGCCTTTCCGTCTGCGCCCGAAACTGGGCGAACTGGGTGCTCAGTTCAGCCACCTGCCCCGTCAGGCGTTCATTAGCGGCCTCTAGGCGAGCTACGTTCCCAATGAGGGTTTCGACGACACCGGCAATAGCGGAGGAGGAATCCTTAAGAGCCCTTACAAAGGAACTCTTAAGATTCCTGGATTTGGTGGCCACTTTTTGAATTATAGCCACCCCCACATTTGCTCTCTCCTGCAACGCCACCGGTGTATTGGAGACGGAACCCCCCTCCACTGGTTCTCGGATCTTCTGCAGGAGATCCACAATCTCCTCCTCCGCTGTGCTTTCGCCTTCCGCTCTGACCCTTCTATAGGCTTCTGCCTTTGAAAACACAGAGCCTGATGGGGTCGAGATCGGCGTGCGTGATCGCCCTCTTCGACTGCTACCAATTTTTGGAGGCAGCATCTCTTGGGACGTATCACTTTCGTCATCTCTGGAGCGCCCGCGTTTCCTGCTTTCGCAGAACTCCATCGCTGTCGACTCCAGTACGTCCATAGTCGTACTGGAGTTACCTCCGTCCGTCGGATTAGCCGATCTGGAACGTAATCGTTCCGATTTTCTTGGGCTCCCAGCAGCCAGAAAGACTTCTGGGAGCCTCTCCGAGATAGGTGTCCCGACCGATACGTTCTCTTCATTGGAAGAGATGTCGTCCGTCCTTAAATTTTTCTGCTTTCGCTTACTGCTTCCGCTTTCCTTTTTCTCCTTCTTTCTGTCCTTGTTTTCTTTATTTTGTATTATTTTACTGTTTTCCATATTTAATCCCACGCGTGGGGGAGAATTAATGGTCGACCCGGGCAGAGATCCCCCAGTACCCGGGCAAGCGTAAATTTATTCCCAACCGAGGGGTCCGCAGGTGCCCCGGCTGGGAGTGCGCTTACGACTGAACTACCCATCAGCCATGCATCCCCTGGTCACGCACCAGAACACGGGATTCGGGGTAATTTTTTATAGAGGTTTTCTTCCTCGCAGTCCAGGCGGTTAAGCCAAGACCCTCGTCCCCGAGTAGAGCCGTAAGACGTAACTACGTCACCCATCTCGAGATTACGATATGACGACGGTGGCAGGCAGATTAAATCTCCCAATGCCTACTTGGCGGCAGTGTTAGTGTACGCCAAGTCCGTTCTCCTTTCTCCACCACTAATAGTGGAGAAACTCCGACCCGTGAAAGGGTCCCACCTTCGTGATTTTTTAACGAGGTTTTTCTCCTCATTGCTCCGAAGAGCGAAGAGCCAACAGAGGAATCGACAAACATGCCCGCTCTGTTGGAATGGCCGAAGAAAATGGCCTCCTCTTCGTGCTAGAATATTAGCCGTTGGCGGTGATAAACATCACCATCGCCAACGTTACCAGGTAGCACCACGTGGAGGTTTTCTAGCCCAACACCCCATAACGTTGCAATCTATAACAACGATGTTGCACGTGACGCATCATTGACCGACACTATTACCGTATCTAATATCTAATGTCTAATATCTGCAATTCTTGTATACATATACTAGCAAACCCGGCGAACTCCGTTTCGCCACCAGATGGCTTCGTTTTTTGTAACATTTCGTTTGGGGATTAAATGATGAAGAAATTTTTTTTTTGTTTTATATTTGAAAAGGAAAATTTTTATTTCATTTTACAATAGTAATGAATTCATTTCGATTACAAAAATGAAATGTAATTTAGTTGAACTTCTCTAAGTAAAAAATGAAAGTAAATCCAAAGTAAATATTGAATCGAACCGTTATACGTGTTTCAGCAACTAACGGTCGCGGATATCGTTTTGTGCACTTTCCATCAACCATGCAAGGCGATAATGGATTTAATGCACCGCACGGTCCATGCACCATCTGTGTCGTCACAATGTCGTGTAGATGTGGATCAGGGACTGGATCAGGAATTTCAGCTGATATGATGTCATCCACTTCATTTGAACTTCATCCAAATTAGGATATGAGCATGGGGTAGTCCACGCTTCTGCCATTCCACCAAGTACATATAACAGCGTGTGTCACCAAAAACTCGATACTTAGCAAACACATCCTTCAAATCCTTGAGTTTTTGATGAAATACTCTGG
Source organism: Hypercompe scribonia (assembly GCA_949316085.1). Taxonomy (NCBI): domain Eukaryota; kingdom Metazoa; phylum Arthropoda; class Insecta; order Lepidoptera; family Erebidae; genus Hypercompe; species Hypercompe scribonia. The sequence goes on along the minus strand of OX438969.1, from coordinate 8,525,458 downwards.
CGATTATGTCATGGCGATCTTGCGGTTTTCGACCCGGGTCCAACTCACGTTCAATTTCCGTTCACTTCAGATTGCATGTGAACGTAATAAATAAATCCGGAGTTCCATAATTTCGCACGTACGTCATAGCGTCTTGAGCGTATTCGTGCATGTGGCGTGGGCTTCCGATATAAGATAATGGGAGAATCGTAAGGCGTCCAATATTCTGAACATTACCATCTGAATGAATAGCATCATGCAAGTGTATATAGTCCTCAGATCGTAGCTTTGCCTGATTGAATCGGATGAACGCTAAACGTTCGATCTCGACTTTGACTTACATGTCGACAGCGAATTGCTGGAATAGCCGACGGCACTTCAGAATGACATTCTCCTCATGTGTACGAATCATCATACGATACATATAGTGATTCATTGCGCTTAGATTTTTGTTCGTTGATACGCCTGAAAATGCAAAATTAAATGGATTGTTAAAGGAAACCAATAATAGCAATAATTAGTGTGTGAATATTAAACCTGTAATTGAATCAACCATCTTCAAAGTGATGTCGTATCCGTCTTGCCTTTACCAATAAATTATTGGATATTGTAACGCATCATACAAACGACGTGTTTTGTTTACACGATGCATGATATTACTTCTTCGCTGAACGACAATGTCTCGTAATTTAGTTGGACCGCCAACAATAATAAAATTGCAGCAACATCATCAACGTTGAGAGCATTGAATCTTCGCACATGTTCAGCTGTTGGGGTACGATCCGCTCTTATGACAAATTTGTGCGCATCCGATGGCATTCGTTCCGATGTTGTTTTGAACATATTAACTACAGCATTATTAGCGTGAAAAAATGCTTGCAACTGTTCAATAATTCGTCTCTTTAACTGTTGTGTTCCCTGTATATTGCACCGCACATTCAGCTGATCCACTATCGACGAAATGAAATATATTTGCAGAAATTGATACGGTTCATCTGGTGTTGGCACCATTGAACCATGCAAATGATATATTTGTCCTTGTATCTGTAATTGCAAACAATCATTTGTTGAAGAATACGGTGTGACTTCTGATCGTGTGATGGTATAGTGTGTGGTGCATATGTAGTGTTATGTGTTGCAATTGATTGTGTTGGTGTGATTGAATGGTGTGAGTGATTGGTTGTGTGTGTTGTATTTTTTACCTTGCAAGTCGGCATGAAGCCGCCTTCTCGAGTGATATTAGCTCCAAAGGAAGTCATGCGAAAGCAGTATTCAAGGATGCGTTGAAGAAAATGGTTGGAATCGGCATCACTTCCATCGAACAATGGTTTCAGTGGCTGTGGTGATGTAAGTAATGGATCCAGTTTGACTCTTCCACTTGCGCAGCACAATCCAGCCGTTTCTCTTTTGAACTTTAACGCATTGCAATATCAGCATACAGTCGTCATTGGTCCAATATCTAAATTGTTATCATCACAATTTAGATATTGGACCAATGACGTAGTTCGCTGTGGGATCATATAGGAATGCCAAGCGATTGTATGATGCCAATAATCTACGTGTGCTCACGCGTTGTCTCAATCGGGCATTTTCTCTTATTATATTTTGTCTTTCTTCGCTTAAGTTCTGTGAATACACTTGTTGCTGGCTTGCATGTCTTGTGCGGCGGCCGATGTTCTCACGTCGTCCTCTAGGCATTTTGGACTATGGACAGACTGGTGAATTTAAAACCTCAAATGCACGATCCACATAATTTACACAGTTCAACTTACCACCTTAAAAACAAATGCCTGCTGTTGAAATTGAATTAAAATTTGCACAATACGCGTGATTGTTTTGATGGTTTCCAATTGAACTGTTAGGAAACGAATAATTTTAACCTCAATTTCACAATTTCACAGTAAATACAATACCGGTTTTAAGTTAGCTTTTGAAAGAACGTGCGCATAATAAATGTAGCTGTCAAACAATGTATCACGCACCGGCGCCATCTACTTAAAATACTGGCACCATCTGCTCCACCACCATGCAAAACCATAATGGTTTGTAGTACATGCTATGTATCAGAGATGGCGATATAAGTGAAAAATGATTTTTCCTGTTTTCCTGCGTTTCTGTTGAAATTTTTCCTGAATTTTGTTTGCTATAGACCTCACGGAGCCCAAGACCTTTCTAACGAATGCAAAAACGTGGAAATCAGTTTGTGTGTTTTGTAGCTATTGCGTCAGGAAGGAAAACCCGATTTATTTTTATATTATAGATAATCCAAATCTCGGCAACGGTTTCAATAATTGTCATGAATTTTTTTATGCAGGGTGTTTCGGGGGCGATATGTCGACAATCGATCGCGCTAGGTTTCATTTGTAGAAAACTTTATTTTATCCGTATTTAAAAAAAAATATCGAGCAAAACTCAGTTTCCAGGTACTTCATAATAACTTGAGACATCTCACACACGGTCATCTAAACCTATTTTTTAGGCAGAACTTTACTATCACACTCAGACATCTGATAAACATATTTATAATAATATATTTCCAAATGAATACACAGTATTGCGAATTACACACACAGTCAATAATTGTGCTCGTCATATAGTTGGTTAGAATCGAAGTACTCAACAAAATCAATTTGCTTTATCAGTTTATCTCTTAGTATGGCCACCCTACCCTCAAATAGAGCCTTGTTTCCTTAGGTATTAAAAGGACGGCATCAAATAGTATTGTTTTCGGTACTGGTTAAGCAATAGCCGTCTTATTATTTCGAGAAACAGACTTTAAGATAACGTTACGAATGTTGATTTTCTAATTAAAGTAATTGGAGTGTTGCCAGTGTTCAGTTTGTAGAAAAGGAATGTTTTGACGTAATTGAGAATTTTATTGCAGTAATTTAGTTATTATTGCAAAACAATCGATTATATATGCTAAACGTTGGAAGATAAGATACTAAAATTGTTTGAGAAGATTTAAGTTCGGAGATTGACGAATCAATTTTATGTAGTGTTTATAAATAGGAGGGGTTTTAGGGTTTGGGTAACTGTTTACGACCAATAAACAAGTGTAGTCAGGTAGTTCATTTTATGTGGAACCTTACTAACTACTCGATAGATGGCGTGCACATTGAGTTACATCGTGATATAGTTTGGTTCAACACCGTATAATTTAATGTATAGAAATTTGTCAAACAATAAGATTAATAAACCAGAGTTAGATCAGATTACAGACGGTGTTTTTGTTATTATATACTATAGGCCCATTGTGTTGCTAGGTGGGTAAATTGTTTGAGAGGATAGTCTCTGCCCGCATCGTCCGGCACCTCTGCGAGGTGGGCCCCGATCTGTCGGACGCCCAATACGGGTTTCGAGCGGGGCGTTCGACGGTCGATGCCGTGTTGCGCCTGAGGGCCGTCACCGAAGAGGCGGTGTGCTGTTGGCGGTGTCGTTGGACATCGCCAACGCATTCAATAGTCTGCCATTTAGCTGCATCAGGGAAGCACTCCACTACCACGGGGTGCCAGAGTACCTGAGGCAGCTTGTGGCAGACTATCTACAGGAGTGTACTGTCATGTACGAGGACCGAAACAGTGTTCTGAGGCGGCGACTCATGTCGTGCGGTGTTCCACAGGGGTCTGTCCTCGGACCACTCCTGTGGAACATGGGATATGACTGGGCCCTTCGTGGTCGTCTTCCCCCCGGGCTGGGCGTAATTTGTTACGCAGATGACACACTGGTCACGGCCTGGGGGATGAACTTTGCAGAGGCGGCACGCCTGGCCACCACGGGTGTCTCTCTGGTGGTCGGGCGTATTGAGGCCCTGAGTTTGTGGGTGGCCCTGGACAAGACGGAGGCCCTTTTGTTCCATGGGCCCCGTCGTGGTCCACCCTCCGGCGCCGCCATCGTAGTCAATTCGGTCCTCGTACCGGTTAAGGCCCAGATGAAGTATCTGGGCCTGATACTCGAAGGCAGGTGGCTCTTCGACGAGCACTTCCGACAGCTTACTCCAAAGCTGGTCGGCGCTGCTTCTGCCCTTGGGTGACTTTTGCCTAATTTGGGTGGAGCCAGCGTCGCGACGAGACGGCTATACACGGGGGTTGTCCGGTCAATGGCGCTGTATGGTGCACTGACTGGTGATGGTGTCTGACCGCCCAGAATAGGGCTCGCCTCTGGCGCCCTCAGAGGATATTGGCAGTTAGAGCCATACGCGGTTACCGCACCGTGTCGACGGAGGCGGCGTGCGCCTTGGCCGGAACTCCTCCGTGGGATTTGGAGGCGGAGGTGCTCGCCGAAGTTTATCGGCGGACGGCTGACTTTCGGGCGGGTAGCGGCATAAGGCCCCCGCCTGAAGAGATGCGCGAGTGGTGAGAGGCCGCTCGTCGAGCCACTATGGCTCGTTGGTCGTCCCGGCTGGAAGCTCCACGTGCTGGCTTTGCTGCCGTGGAGGCTCTCCAGCCGGTCATCGCCGAGTGGGCAGGCCGACAGCACGGGACCCTTTGCTTCTGTCTGACGCAGATCCTTTCTGGGCACGGTTGCTTCAGGAAGTATCTGCACTCGGTCGCCAGGAGGGAATTGAGTCCCGCCTGTCACCACTGCGACTGCAGTGAAGACTCGGCTCAGCACACGCTAGCGGTTTGTTCCGCCTGGGCGGGGCAGCGTGGGGTCCTCACTGCAGTTATTGGAGGAGATCTCTCGCTACCGGCCGTCATACGCTCCATGGTCGGTAGCGACAGTTGTTTTACCGCGGTCGCAACCTTCTGCGAAGATGTGATTTCGCGAAAGGAGGCGGCGGAGAGGGCTCAGGAGGACGATCTCCACTCGGACCCAATTCGCCGCCGGCGAACCGGGCGGCGGAGGCGCGCATACCAGCGTCTCATGCCGCCTTGAGTGTGGCCGCGGATGGACGGGACGGGTTTTTCCCCTCCATCCGCTATAGTGGCCAGCCGCGAGGAGGCGACGTCCGCGTGTGCCGTACGTCGCCTAATTAGAGAGTTTACCCGCAGATGCGATCGCAGATCGAGATCTGGATGTCGTAATAGCAGCTGTTCCCGGATCCCTCCTACGTTAGGCGCAGAGTGGCACACCGTGTGGTTTAAGTCGGTCCGATTCCGACACACCACCTCGCCGTAAACCCCGGTGGGGTGACGGCCCGAGGAGGTTTCCACACGTTAAAAAAAAAAAAAGGGGTTCAACATTAGCTTAGTTAGCTAACAGTAAACTTATAGAACTTACCGAAACTATACGTGCGTTACTCATGCATAGCTCTCCAACATTTTAAGTCTTTTAGTTTCTTTAATAATATCTCACAAACAAAGTTTGCTTTTAGTTTCTATCTTAATTTTATAATATTATCTATTACTATTTATTGTTTTTGTTAAGTTGTAAGATCGTTTAATTCTTTAAAGCCTACGATTATGCACGTCCTTTTGATTCGTCATAAGTTGGTAAGTTAAAGCTGCTTAACCATGCATGATAACGTCCGGCATAGACTGTTGGCTAACGAGGCGTGTGATCATTTTCATATATTCACACCTCTGTAACACTATTTTCCCACGTGTTAAGGATTTTTGGATATAGCACAGTTTTAGAACAAACTGACAATAGAACCAAAATTTTGTGATTGTTTACGAGTTTAACAATCGTGTGAGTTTTCAAGTTTTTATCCATGAGCTAGCATACGCCTGCGGTTGCTTTCGTATCTGTGCTAATATTTTTCTTGTTTGGTTCAATGGTAATCTCAGCAACTACTGGTTGCATTTGTTTCTTCTTTTTAGTATTGTATCAATACTCCTGTGGGGGTATGAGTGTCAAGCCCTACCAAGACAAAGGGAGGATCTTCCAATCAAGCGAGGTGACCATGTCTGGCTAGCCGCCGCCCAACGGTTGATGTTGGGATGTTGTATATGCGCTAATCAGCGCGAGAATGTCTATATCATGTGTTCTATTCTATATAGTCTGTAGTTCGTTATTCTGTAGTGCACTTTGTTGAATTGCACAGTATTATTTTATAACAATTTCAATTCACAGCTCAGCACTTACTTTTATTCCACTTGTAACACTTTCATCGACCAACTAGCATAGTTTCCATTAGACATCTTACCACCTCGATGGTTATCCAACGACTAACTCAATAATCAAAACGCTGTTTAAACCCCACCACTCTCAATTGTTTCACCGGCAGTTGTAATAAAAGACTGACGGAGTCGAGTAGTGTTCCCATATAAGAAAAAAAAACCTATCCTCCATAAAATCATTACATTATACTCGTATATGCTCGCATTATACGTGGAAATTGCCACACTCCATTTAAATTAAACTTTGTAAAATGTTGCTACCCCTAAGGAGATCCAATCAATAAAATTTTGTAAGTACAGAGAAAACTTATTCCCTTCGACAGACTCAAACGAAATAGCGCAGAACAGCAAGTATAAATATAGCATTTTAATAATCCACTGAGACCAATTGACAAACTGTACCTTATAAAGAGAACATCTGTCATCCTGACCGTCTGTGTATACTCGTATATCATTTACGTTGTTGCATTTGTCACTTTTTTACGTGTTAAGGGTCTTTTTTCTTTTTCTCTTTTAAAGAGGGCAGCTAACGCATTACGAATTTATTCTGTGTCACGGAGGATTTTACAAATATACAAGAAAAGGATACAAAGAACAGCTAGACTCAGATCACACAGTGTTGTTCTATGTGGGGTTTGAATCCACAACACTCAGCTTAATGGAGAGCAGCGTATCGACCGCTTAAACGCCATTACGCCATCCATACAGTCATTGTGCAAGATTGTTCGTCTTTATACCATAAAAAAAAAATTTGATAAGATTTTATTATTATTCACACAGGCTTAATTACCGTAACACTAAATAACGTAGAAAATTCAAAACATGAGTCGGTTATTACAAATTTATGTACTAACAAAAGGTTTTCGGGGTGATGCATCATAAAAATACGTCAAATTAACAAAGCGGTTGTTATCACCGATTGAATTGGTAACAAAAGGGGGTTTTTTAATTAATTCCTTTTAGCGACCTCGTGCGTGTCCCTTCGGGTGACGGCGATTGATCGGTCCGATGATTGATCACCTAATAACGCGTTAAGTTAAACTGTCTGTGTTTTGTACGAACGAAATTTAGCTTTAACGCTTTGTTTCTCTCAGTACGTTGCACTGGTGTATAGAATGTAAGGTTTAGGAACACTTTTCTTCAAGTTTTTTATGTATATCTTCATTGTAGATATATATATATATATATATAATACACACTACGATATAAAGTATATAAAAGTAAACTAAAAGTATTCATAGTGACAGATAATAATTCTTCACTAACTTTTTAAAAACAGACAAGGTTTTGACTTCTCGGATAGTTTCAGGCAAGTAGTCCCTAAGTGTTACCATTTGCACAGTAAAAAATTTGCCTGCAAACTGAGTGGTTTCTTTTGGCATTTTTATTTGTAAATTCTTTTTTGACCCTCTCCCTGCAACGAGTATTGTGCAAGAACTGAAACGTTCTTTGTGATAAGAGTCTCTGTGAGGGTGAAACAGAATACCATAAAACAGAAAAAATATGAATATTCGGGCAGAAACGTGTTGGCAGCCACTTAAGTTTAAAACAATACTCAGAGATGTGATTTAATTTGTGTGATTCAAATATAAACCTAATGTAGAATTTAAAGGGCATATCGGCCCACAAATATCACAAGCACCATTTTTCTGTACAAATTGGTCGTGGGAGGCTATTATTGCCTATGTACTTATTTTAGGTTTAAATTTAGTTAGGCGAAGCCGTTACCCTTTACAGTGCTCCTTTTCAACAGAATTCTTGGAGCCGAAAATATGCCAAAACTTACCTCACCTATAGCAGGTAAATCAACGAAGGAAAATAAAACGTCCTTGACACATGGAATTTTCAACCCACTCCGTTCAATATAATTTTAATACTATGAGTTATATTTTTAGTTAAGTGTAATGAATTGTGTCTGTGTGGTGACGGATTAAGAATAGTGTTATCACTCCTATTCATCCCGTGGGTGTCGTAAAAGACGACTAAGGGAACAAAGTATGCAAGACAACATCCTTACAAAGAGAAGGAAAACTTGAAACGTACAATATGCCAACCCGTCTGGCCAGCGTAGTATAGTAGGCCAAAACCTCCTTGCTAAGAAGAGGCCTATGTCTAGTAGTGGACTGTAAAAGACTGTTGATGTTGAAGAAATAAATGGATTTGTTATTTGTCAAACTCCACTAATCGTTCTAACAACAGAATGTGGTTGTGACTAATATTATTGTATTTATTTCAAGTAAACATGGGTTCAAACCCAATAACATAATATTTGCTAACTTACAGAGATTTTATTATCTCAAGAATGAATTTTAAATCAAAAATTTTAACAGAGAAAGCTTGTAATGGTCAATTATTTTATGGCACAGGGGACAAACGTGCAGCTTGAGAGACACCAACACGTTATCGCTCGTTGATCATTATCTCTACCACATTACTGCGTCATATTTCTACGCCAACTGAAGATGGACTACGGGAAAATGTCTTATTGCATTATGTCTGCATTGCGGACGGACTCCTTAATGTTTTGGTGAAAAGTAATATTTTAATAATGTGTATTTTCAGGCTTAGTATTTTTTCAATAGCTAGAAAAGGTTCATATTTGACCTGTACATTAGTGGACATGTCCGTTTTTTCGATCGTAATCACTAAGGGTTTAAACCATACTATGTTTAAGAATACATTACACACCAACAAAATATGACATCGATATTTTTATAAATTTCAAACTCACTGTTTCATTTTTCTTTTGTTATTTTTAATTTTCTGATCGGTTTCATATTTTTCTAATATTCTTAATCTGGTTTTTATTTATTTTTTTTGCTTATAAAAAAGATAACACCCGCATTAGGAATATATCCTGTGGAACTTTTCATTTAAATCTAAATTTAAGGCTTTATATATTCACTCGTATCACGACAATCAGTATTATTTTAATACCTATACTTCAAAAAACAGGCGTAAAGTTTCTTCGCTTAATTCAAACCCTTCAAGTCTTACTGATGGATGTGTTATGTGAACGAACGGCATAAATAAATCAGTGTACACCTTCATCACTTCTGTACGTTGTAATTGGTCGGCAACGTGACTAGTCGTAACACTTAATAGCTCTTGACAGATTTAATATTCTATTATAGTCAATTATTTAAATAAGGCCCAACAGGGATGAGGGGTCGTACCTACTCGACGTAAACTACTCAAGGAATACGTTGAATTTCTAATTGTGTAGACCTTTTTTGGTAAAATGTGATCTCAACATTAATTATTCTGATTTAAATTAGTGTTGTGTTAAAATAATTTATATGATATGGGCCCACTGAACGAGAGTAGGAGCTCACAGCTTCAAATAAATCGATAGATCTTTCGCACATTCCATCAAGTGACTGAGAGAATGAGAGATTCTCTCTTAATTCTTTAAATTCTCGATTCTCATATCAAATTTCAATTAATTACAATCTTGGGCATTCGAATTGAAGCATGAATCTTCACATCGCTACTATATTAACAAATATAATAGGTGTTTAAGTTAGTTAGGGTGTTCGATCATTAGTTTGTTGGTTATGCTCTGACGTCTTAACTTCTCAACCGTACGGCAAGAGCAAGTGGCTAATAATTACCTATAGAAAATTGAAGTTAGAGTAATTTTCAATTACAAGTTTTGGAAACTTGGTTTTTCCCCTCGTAATTGTTATATTTCATTCATTTAAATAAACAAATTACAGATTTCAATACGCTTACGTGATGATGAATTGTAATAAATTGTATTTAGATTTTTTTATTTTACAAATAATTAGAAATCCTTAAGACTTTTTCTTTCTTTGAAGTCGGTTAAAATTGTGGTTATTTAACCGTTCCGCTGTCAGCCTAAAGTAAACCACTTTACAGTTACATAATATATAAATCTATATGTAGAATGGCTTATGGGTTAATAGAAGTTGGTTTCCTCAAGCCAACATATTACGACTCTAATAGAAATCGGGTACAAATTAAGCAGAGTGCACACGAAACGCTAAAGGTTATATTAACATTCCACTCACGAACTAACCTGTTGTTACTTGTTAAGGGTAGGTTAGGCCTACTTTTTGTTTTGGGTGCAAAAGTTTGCGATTTTCTGTTGTTTGTACAGAGTTGACCGTTGAGTTTTGTAGTACGTAGAAGTAGGTATATAGGATAGGCTGGACGTTCCATTACTTTATACGAAGGAAGTGTAAATTCATCGTAGAGTAATTCAATCATCGGCGTCATTGACGGGCTGATTGGTTTATGGTTAGTGATCTTAATAGCTAAGCCACAAGTTATAGATACGATTCCCATTCAAAATATCTACCTGGTTAGTTACTAAAGCAAAGACTGTCTAGTTTGGCCGTGTATAGCGTATTGTATTCAAGAGACACTTTATAGGCTCTCTTTTTAACACGCTTTTATTAGCTTGGGTTGTATCTATGTATGTATGTTACAGAATCTTTTTGAGCTTAATTTTCACGGGCTGCTAAAAATCTGATCAACTTGAAACTTAAATAATCAATCATAGTGAATCGCCTCAAAATAAAATTGTAATAAAATTTAAGTTATTAACAGATTAATTCAATTCAGAGTAAAAAGCGTGGGGTGCATTTTACTGCGATTCATAACTATCCTCTCATAGATAGCTGCCAATAGAATGATTGTAATATTTAAAATATCGAGCATCCCACGATTTTTACTTTGAATTCAATTATTCTGTTAATAACTTAAATTTTATTATAATTTTATTTTGAGACGATTCACTATGATTGATTGTTCGATCTTCTACTACTGTAAAATTAGACTCTTTGTCATTAAAGATTATTTTCTAGTTTTTAGTTCGATTAGCAATAAAAGCGTGTTTTTAGTTTTTTTTAAACTATTATTTATTTTAATAAAGTAATGGCAACCTCAATTAATCCATAAATCTATATCTACATACTTGTACCAACGCTAAATGCGAGCAGAAATACATTTATTAATTAATTTAGTACCTACGTGGTACTTTAAAATTAAAAAGATGTAAAAAATGGTTTTATATGCTTAAGAATATTATATATTTTTACTATCCACGTTTACCAAATAATAATTTCACGTAGGTAGGTACACAAAGAAAAAGGGGCAATTTTGTGTGTAAGTGTTTTAAAAACATTGTTATACTTTTCTGAACGAAATCATGAAATATATAATATCATGCATCTATCTAGGAAGCGAGAAAAGAGAAAATAAATTAAGTAGCCCAAAAAAACCGATTAAACATATGTCTGAATTGTTAATAATTAATTAAAATATTCAGCGTCACCACCCCTATTCATCCCATGGGTGTCGTAAGAGATGACTAAGGAAGTAAACAACACAGAACAACATCCATACAAACAGAAGGCAAAACTTGAAGAAAATCGTATATCAACCCGTCTAGCCAGTGTAGTATAACAGGCCAAAAACTCCTTGCTAAGGAGAGGTCTATGCCCAGCAGTGCACTGTTACAGGCTATTGAAGAAACCGGAAAAATCTAAGAATATGTATGAAAATTAAGTGACACGTGCTTAACAATTGTTAAATGAAAATAATTTATAGATAATCAAACTTCTTAGATATTTCTTCAGTTGGAAAGCATATTACGTTGAAATAATAATTTCTTAAGAACTAGTTAGTTGATTTGTCAAGGAATTTATGTTAATTGGCATTTTGCTGTTTTCATTTCAAATATCGAACATGAATGTTTGAGTTAACACTTGGGCCTAGAAATACTATGGAGTCGTCTCCTCCTCTTTTACACAATATTTTATTTCATTTTGAATACATACTTTAATAAAATTTGTTACAGTTAGAAACTAAAAAATTGATTATGTATATTGCTACTAAATTTCGTTACTTATTTGTAATGTGATCATTTAAATATTAACATTTTGACGGTTGAACGTCATGTATTATTCAAGAGCGTAATTTATTTCTACTTCAAATATTATCCATATCAGTTAAGACATGTCTAGCATCTTCAAATAAAATAAATGTCAGTAACAATTTTGTCATTGAACTTATTAATAATAAATTTATGTGTAGTGTGAATTGCCTATTTTACTAAATCTTAAAGAAAATAATGTGTAAATACCTTTATTTCCTGAAAGTATTTCTATATTTCACTTTTTACAGCAGTATGTCTCTCTTACAAAGTTGATTTTAGAAACCCCAAGGTTCACATTCGTATCATCCAGGCTTTTCCCATAAGAATAAAAATACTGCCACCGGCGCTTGACACCAAAAGGCTATAAAAGCCATCAGTCATTGTCTATAGAGGCATGTTGAGCTATGTATTATTTATAGCTGAATTCTAGGGTTGCCACATGACAAAGTTAATTTTTGTACTGTTAAGATATTTTGTTTAACTTTAATATTCTTCATGAATAGTAAGCCATAATGATTTTAAGAACCAATTTTTTTTGTTTGTCGCTTTTTTCACGTACCGTTCACATTTTATTTAGCCTCACATTAAGAGATGAAACATCGTGGCCTAATAAATACTTTGAGCAAAATATTAATCTGATCCACTTCATTATTGACCAATATGGTATTCTGCAGTTACAACATCACCACCTCATCTAGACCTGGGTACTCGACCTTAGTATCCATTTTTTAAACTTATGAAAGTGTCACTACTGCCGTTGCTTAGTATCAGAAGTGGAGTATGATAATTTAGAAATTTCAAATTTAATTTAATGTTATAAAAATATTGTTTTCAAAAGTGAACTGTGTGACAACCCTATACTCGATGGTCCACCACAGTTATGGGGCAGTGCAGATATATGGCATAGAATTCACTTGATTTTTATTGTTCTACATCTATGGTTTGTGTTAAGTGGGGAATGGTTTATTGAGTGGGGTATTATTGGACCTGGGACGTGAACGTATGTGAGTGTGTTTGCGACAGCTTTGACAGATTAAATATGAAATAATTTTTATCTATTTAATTTGTACTTAGAAAAAGTTCATTTAGGAATTTCAAATTTATTATTGTTACATTTTGTTATGTTAACCTTAAAGTTATTACCAGTATGTAACTTTTAATGTTTACTTAAATTCTAATTATAGAATAATAAAAACCTTTAAATTGAATTTTCCTAAAACTCAGATACCCGTCGAGGAGAGAGTCTAAATTTTTGTTAGCTTTGTTAATTTTGTATAAAGTTCAGATCTTTAATACAGAAAAATTAAACAGACACTAACTTTCATTCTAGACTGTGTCTGAGTTGACTTTATTAAATAAAAACTAAAGGTGTATATACTTATGTGTTCTAGTAAAGAAACGCTAAATGACATTTACAACACTCATTGAAAGCCTTTGAACCTTGAATTGTAGGTGTCTTGGCATTCATTAAGGACTGTCTTTTTTTTCCCTAGATAGACTCCTGGGACTTTTTTGTTTATACACACGTCTTATACACGGTTCTTTGGTCCAAAATAAGGCATAACCTGTACTAATGTAACCAGACTACTACACTTATATTATAAATACATTACATCAAGACACAACAACTGGACATGGTCATCATGCAATTAATTGTCTTGGTGTATGGGTATTTGACTGAATGGAAGTCGATCGTGTGGAGGGAACGGTGGTCATGTCCCTCCGACACAAAACAAGGATCTTCCGACCAGGCAAGGTGAACATGCCTGTCGAACCACGGCTCAATTTTTAATATTGGGATGTTGTGTATATGCTACTCGCCACGAGAATTTCTGTATCGCGATTGAAGATTAGAAGTTGCTCCGTATTTTATTACTCCATAGTTTGACGTGTTTTCGCTAGATGGCGCTGTAGTATGTATTTTTGTTTATGCTGTATATAGAAGTCGTCACAGAATGCGTGATGTCAGAGTCAAGAGTTAAGATCACTAATCGCTAGACAGGTCAGTCGTTATTAGACGTATCGAAAGAAAGGTACACGTTACTAAAAGCATGATATCCAATCTCAACAATTTCATAAAATTGGAAATAGTTTCTAATCTGTCCATCCATCCACTTATCTACTATCAACTAGAAATTTATCAAAAGATTTCCTACCCATCTTATCAACTGTACATTAACAGTGTATAAGCTAATAGAAACCAGCAGCGAGATTGTGAGCCTGCAGATTGAATACGAATGAGGCGTCTTCAGCTATTCAGGCTACAGATAAGCTTCACTGAATCAACGGAGCCTAGGAAAGCCATGCGAAATTGTACCGAAGATGTAAAAAGATCTGTACAATAGTTTTAGATAGAATAAAATGTTTAGTTATGTATTCATAGAGGAGGCAACGATTTATTTGAGTTACGCGTGTATTTTGGTATGCAATGAAGGAAAAATAAGGCAATACGTTTGAGTTTCTTTGCTTGTTACGCTTTCACTCCTAAATCACTTAACCGATTCTTAAATTTTTCTGCTCATTAAAAAGCTAATTTTCAGCAACCAACATAAGCTACTTGTTACATAAAATAAAAATACTGCACGAATGATGATATTATTTGTACATACATACATAAAACGCACCTTTTCCCCAGAGGTGTGGATAGAGACGATTGATCTCTACTTACTACCGTCCAGACACAATTGCTGCTTTCCTGCTCATAGGTTTCTGGTACTTTTCATATGGCGCTTCTTCAGAACATCTTTAATTTGGTCTTATATTAAACAAACATGTACTATAGACTTGAAAGAATCAGTAACAATCTCACGCTGAATTTTATTTCCTCACATTATATAATATGGTAAATATCTTAGGGAACGACCGGGTTTTTGTACTTAACAATTTTAGAACGGGTTAATTAAATCCTACAAAGATTTTCATCAAATTAATTCTGCGTGGTTTATATTATAAACGATATTCTATATACAATATCAAATTGCGGAAGTCTTGAAGCCTCTTATGGAAACTACAAATGTAATTAGTTTACACAAGAGTCAGAATTTTATCAGCATCATTTGTGTTTGGTAGTTTTACAATGTGCTTTGAGTTAAGAGTTGTGTTGAAAAAAATATCTCCACAAGTGGAAACATTTTGTTGCTTCAATGTAGAAATATTTTATATCATCATCTTAGCCAAAGGACGTCCACTGTTGGATATAGGCCTCCTCCAAGGTTCTCCACAACAACTAGTCCCGTGCCGCTCGCATCCAGCGGTTTCCCACGACCTTCGCCAGGTCGTCGGACCACCTTGTGGGGGGCCTACCAAAGTAGCGTTACGCGGTCACCACTGCAGAACTTTATGACCCTATCAGCCCTATCTATAGTTTCTGCGTGAAATGTGCCCCACCTACTGTGACTTAAGTTTAGCAATTTTACTGGCAATATTGGTAACATATCGCTGAAAAATATAAATGTTTAAGTATTTTGCAAGCAATAGAGTAAACTTGAATATGTTTTTATTACTTTTGTTTGCGGCTATATAAGTGAGATCTGAGATTAAGTCTCATGAACAAAACGTAGATAGTGACACTTTATTTCTTTTAGTAATGCTCTCTTATCTTTTTAAATATTCAAATTGTCAAAATGAATTTGCTAATTTACTTATATACTTACAATTGAACTTTTTGATGGATCTTGCATACTTTCGATTAAATTTAGCATTCAAAGTATCTATGCTACAAAAAACATAAACGTAGGGTTCGCTTTATTCTGAACTAAGTGTGTTATTTCCGGGAAACAGTGATTATCAAAATTTACATCAGCATAGTAGCCGTCAAAAACCCATGATAAATACAGGGTAAAATACTATCCACAACGACCCCCTAGTTATTGTCAAAGCAGTACTAATCTAATCTCATATTTTGCCACGCAAACCCGTTATTATCGGCCTCATTGAGGGACCATTTTCCTGAAGTAGTTTAATATCATCACTCCATAAATTATACGCACAGTTGTAATATGTAAATTCTAATGGACTGTTCATGGTGGTTTTACACCACAACCAACAAGTTTATTGAGTTTAGACTGAACTGTTTCTTTAAGAAAACTATTTTATGATAATGCTAATGGACAGACCAGACACCTAGCAATGGGTGACTTTCAACCGTTAAAAGGTGATAAGTGACAAACATATTATCAGTTGAATTATACCCCACCAGGTTTATAAGAAGGAGGGAGGGGTAAAAGTGACAAATGCGTTATCAGTTGAATTGTACCGCGCCAGGTTTAAGAAAAGGATGGAAGGGGTAAAAGCTCGGGTCTTTGGTATATGAATGCAGCAGTGGTATTCCTTAATTTTTCGTTTTTATTTCTTTATGTTTTTTTTTAATTATTGTAATGGAATTAATCGTGCTCTTACCCTATAAAATGGAATACGTATTAGAAAAGTCCTTTCATAGAGTTTTGAAGTAGAAACTTTAAAAAAGCAATAGAATTAGGCACTTAATCTTTTTTGTAGCCGTTTAAATACCGACGAGTAGAAAACGTTCCACAGAAACTATATTAATATGAAACAAAAGTATCTATAACTTCCAATAATTGCTTTGGGACAGGAAGGTATAACATATATTTTTATTATTCCATTAATCCAGAACAGAAGTAACAGGCCTTATGATATGGATTTATGATCTCAGAGTTCATTAGAGCCCCTTTATGTAATAGACATTTGATTGCATAGATTTCGTAGTGGTTTAACTGGTCGCCACGTCGTTTCCTACTGCGCTATATGTTGCGGGTTCAAACCCTACATGGGACAACACTTTGTGTGATCCACATATAATGAAAAACTCCAATTCTCAGCTCAGCACTTACCACCTCGATGGTTTATCAGAAGAACTCCAATTCACAGCACAGTAAATACCTTTATTCCACTTTTAACACTTTCATCGGTCAACTAGCATAGTTTCTATTAGACATCTTACCACCTCGATAGTTATCCAACGACTGACTCAGCTCCTGAATCAATAATAAAAACGCTGTTTAAACCCCCACCACTCTCAATCCTTTCACCGGAAGTTGTCACAAAAGAGTGACGGGGTCGAGTAGTGTTGCCATTTAAGAAAAATAAAATTACCGTCCATAAAATCATTACACACAAATTGTTGTTTTGAACCTGTGTGTTTTTTTTGTCCGTTTAAAGTATGTTAGTAAAGTACCCCACGACACAGGATTTATTTTTAATGTGAGAGTTGTCTACTGAAGAATGACAGAAATACGTATATTAAATATTTAATTTAATACTTATGAAGCGGCGTCGATTCGGGTGGAGACTTGAAATAACACGGTACGGGTTCCCCCCGAAATGGGTGTCTGTCGTTAATAAAAAATGGCAAGTTTGATTTATGAAAAAGTTTTATACGGAATGGGCAGTCGGGTTTTCTTATCTATACATCTTAGAGTCGGAAGTAGTCATCGATTTTACAAAATAAAATAATAAATGTAGGTACACAGAAATAACCGAATCCATCCTTCCCTGAATTAGAGGTGTCTCTAAACACCAAAGTTGAAGAGGGAAACTTGAAGAGTGGAACTTATAAGGTAATCTGTCTGCTCGCTAATGCGCTACAGTGATTTTTTATTTATAAATAAAAAAAAACGAAAAATAACAAACGAAATACGCTAATCCTCGTTATACAAAATAAAAATCGGATATTGAGTAACAGTTATAAAACCGCTCAACATCGCATACTGTTGACATACTGTCAGTTCAATACCTATTTTCTTGAATGACAGTCAATCTTTTCCCGTGAAAGTTTACTGTTTTATACAGAGAAATAAATATTACCTTCTTTTGAGCTTTGAATCAAGAATAATAAAAGTGACACCTTGCATATATCAATGTTTATAGATTGACGTAAATACAGTTACATGTGACATTCCTATTTTAAGGCTATTGTTATTATATTATGTATCGTACCTGTGTTTGTTGCTGTACTCCTTCTAACTCACTAGATAAATTTTATTGAAAGTTTTTGTGTCAAATCACGAAATTGCTCTTTCACCAGTTAACCACTAGCATTACAATAATATTATTATTATGTGCAGGTAACTTACATATATACAAATTCATAATAAATAATACTTATATACGTATTTAATATTTATTTATAGTATTATACTACATAATAGTGTTTGTTTGTATATATTTTCTACACATCTAACAAATTATAAAATGCGGGTAAACGTCAATAAAGGATTTTTTCTTCGACACCTGACACGAGACACAACTGACTTCAACGCGAATAATACTTTCAGTGCCTTGTGTTAAATAATATGAATAAATGTGTAATTACAACGTTACAAATATATATTGGAGTAACGTAAATAGTTCATGTTTCTTTGACGTGTTTTGTGTGCGTGTGGGCGTGCGTGCGTGCGTGCGTGCGTGCGCGCGTGCGTGTGTGTGTGTGTATGTGTTTACTACTGTACTATTTAATTGTATCTTCTAACTATATACTTACGTAGTGTACTGTGTGGTAAATATTAGTGTTATTATCAGTATTTTTTTTAATTTTTCATGTAAACTATGAATAAAATAACACCCTAAACCCTTAAATATGTATTTAGTGATATGTTTAATTACAAGTACATTTATCAGCGAACTAGTTACACACAGCCCTCTGGCTTTACAGTGGACAGTGCTTTTTAACCACGGTCTCACGAATCACATGTATTTAGCATCCAAATACTATAACAGCCTTCATATTTTATATTACTCCAAGATGATATTTAAATATAAGAATTTTAACGACATATTTCTAAGTAAAATGTATTAAGACTAATACGTCTGTATAGATATTCACATTTTTATGTGCTATAAAAGTAGCTATTAACACGGAGACATTAAATTTGATGCCCTGTGGAGTAAGCGAATGCCCTTAAGATTGGACACCATTACTCTTATGATTTGTGGATGAAATAAATCGTTGACATTATAGAGGAAATGAACACTGTTTTCTTTAAGAACCTGACAACAGATTTTGTATGGTGTTTTTTTTTATATTTACAGTCTGCCAAAGTGACTCTACTCTGCCTGATGTAAAGCATGAATAGAATCCAACAGTTGTGGTCACCATACTCATTGCAAATGATGCAATCAGACAATGCAGTATGGTGACCCACACTATGGCAGCCTAGTGAGATTCTTTTTTACACCCCGCTTGAGGACGTAAAAGGCATGACAGTCATTGTGACAGTGTAAGGCTTACACAGTTACCACGATAACTGTCACCCCTGCATCAATGGGCCAACGTATGTGATGTTGACTTGCTTTCAAAAGCCTCGTTTGAATTTATTTTTTTCGAAATACCTTTAGAAATGTTACGAGTGTTGCTAAAACAATAATTATTTATTTTCCATCATATAGGTCACTTATAATGTATAGTACAATATGAAAATGTTATGAGTTATATACAAGTCTATTAAACTAGGAAGATTCTGTCAGGCTGATTTTCAGACTCAATAGATATAGCGAGTCGCAGAATATTGTGAAATTATGGTGCTATAAGTAAATTACTAAGTATAAAATATAATATAAAAATATTCAAAACTAAATGAGGCTAAAACAAAGTGCGAAAAGCAAGCATTTTCCTTTTTATAAAGTAATCACTCTTTTTAATAGAATGAATAAATGAAACCTGCCTTAGGATGATCGCACATGCGTGCGTGCGTATGTGCGTGCGTGTGTTTATGTATGTGTGTGTGTGTACGTGTGTGTGTGTATGTGTATATGTGTGTGTGTGTGTGTGTGTGTGTGTGCAAAATATAAACAGTGACTTCATGAGTTAACCATACTTAAGCAGACGTAGATTGGTTCGACTGAAGTCAAAATGAAACCGGTGTTAAGCAACTTTTTCGTTGCTTTTTCGAGGCTACCAGAGTCAAACCCCTCACCTTTTCTTTGTAATTTTGGGGATACAAAGGGTGGCAATAAACTTATATGTCATGAATTACTGGTGTCGGAGATTACACGGCAGGGCACCCATACTCTGGACTAATCAGGAGTAATCCACAATCGTAAACCGCGGGTCTGATTGTAGCTGATAGTCTGCCAACAGGGAGAAATTGCGGACGATTGTATGAGGGGTTTCGTTTGCCTCTATCACCAAGGTAGACATCTCTATATGACCAAGATCGTTCTGCCAAGAGTGATATGATAGAGAAGTTACATAACGATATGAATAAGTGACTAAGTTAGATAGGTTCGTCGTTACAATTCTTAACCAAGTTGAAAAAAAGAAGATATTCTAAATTCGACTTCATGTTTTGTTTGTTAACTGATGTTCAAATTTATTTTTGAACTTGTCGTGACTCGTAACCTGGAAATTCTATCCATTTATATTGTTGAAAAAAATCATTGTTTAAATGCAAAAATTTCCATGTTTTTTTTAGCAATGTGCCTTAATTGTAATCGTCATGGACCTCATTCTTATCTCGTGATAAGTCAACTAACAGTAAAAGAAATGCCTTAAGCAAAAAATACTCATTCTAAACATTAATTTTCCCTTTCATCTCTGTACAGCAAACTTATCTCAAAAATATAAAATGGCTCCAAATTTATATTTCTTCTGCTTAAAAGATTACTTGAAATAAATTTTTCTAGACAATGACACGATTCTAGTGGGGTCAACGAACCTAAAAAAAGCATTTTAAATTTCTGAGTATTTGATTTTCTAATGATTTACCCAAACTTTTAGCCTTTGTTACATCTAAAGTTAATTTAGAATAATGATTTTGTATTATATGTATGAAGGTTTTGTTTTATTTCAATATTAGTTTATTATTACGTTCAATCACTTGATATTTTTCTTTATACTAATATAAAGTTATTGCCCATTTGTGCAGGTAATATAATATTAAAACGAATAATTAACTTAGAAAAATGTCGTCGATTTCGTTGAGGTTACATAATTTTGAATTGTAATAAACTATTTTCTTCGTATGTATTAAGAGAAACGGTTCAGTCAGCCTGAGACTGTGGTCAGGAAGCCCTACCTTATCGAAACGTCAGGCACTTAAAAGTATGTGCTTGATCTTGATGGTGTCATCAGATTGTAGCAGTCCACTGCTGGACCTAGGCATCTCCCGAAGCACATCACAAAGTCCGGTCTGCTGCTTTTTATAACCAGTCTCTGCTGGTTTTCATATGCAAGTCAATCTACCATCTGGCTCTATGGTGTTCCATACTACGTGTGCTAAGACACGGTATGCTATGTGTTTTATACAAGTCGTACAAGTCGTTGATTTCTACAAACATAATTACAGATTCAATCAAAATTTATTATTGGTCAAAAATACTTCTTTTATAAACTGTTAAATGGTTTATATCTAATAAATATTCCTAAATCAAATTTTGAGACATTCATAATTAGGAATTCCAATTACAATGTTTTCCAATAACAAATGTTAGAGCTACAAATGTTATTTAGATTTCTAAAGCTGTTGATAACAAAACAAACTTAATTATGATATTTGACCTTTTCACAAGTAGTATTACTTGTCCTCAATTAAACTGAAGTTATTAAAAACTAAAATTATCGAAACGAACGGGCGTTCCGTTTCATATTTAATAACCTACAATGCTTAGGGTGACCACGAAAATTCATTTATTCTGATAAATGGCCTTTCCCTGTTCATTTCATTTGTTTCTCATGTCATGTTATTTAAAAACGCTCACAGGATCTATTCTGTACTTCAAAACTATAAAATAAATTCAAATTATTTATGTATAAAGAAACTACTGACATATTATAATGATTTAAAGCCACTGCGAACGGCTTTCGTTGCTTTATCCTTCTTCACGCATGCCATTAATATTCACTTTGATTCTCTTCTACTCTTATATTCATCAAATTTTCATTGCTAGATATTGCTTTTGTTACATTTTCGTGTATTTACACGATCAAAATTTTAAGTTAAACGATATTTTTTCCTCAGCGGCCATTTAAAAATGAATTAGCTAGATACAATCAAGTTCAGATGTTATCTATTTCATATAAACTTCTTACAAGTGCTTAGGAAACGTCATATAATTCCACTATGACCAGTATCATATTATCATATCTCTAATAATATCAGTAATCTAATTAAATAATGTAATTGTCTATGTCTATAATCGTTCATTTAAAAAAACTTTATGTTTTTGTGTGCAATATGGATAGAAAGTAATGATTAATGTTTTTTTTTTTGTATAATTTGATACGGACTTATCCGAAAAACTGTAATTGTTTGGTGACCACGATCTTGCCGTACCGGACAAAGGTTCACGTTAATGGGAACGGTTCGACTGTAACTATTGTCTTAAATGAAGGTAGAAGGCATTCAATTGTCTCGTTTATGTGCTTCGTATATTAGTTTTTAATATTTTCAGATGAAATAATAAGCCTAACTTTAATATTATCATAAATCTGAATTTGAGTGTCCCACCTACTCATGGTGGTATAATCGAATCACTGAAGTTCGATACTATTGGTGGGCAGCAGCGTCACCAGATAAATGATTCTCACCATTGTGATCACCAACCCGTCTGCCAAATGTTGTGACTATCACGAATTCCCCCATGGACCGTAACTAATTTCCAAGACCCCCCTCCACTTCACGGCAGTTGCACTATTCTTGTTCATGGTACCGGCCATGCTAATGATGCGGCGGGGGTTGCGAAGAATCCTCGGCAAACAGCATGGTACCACCTATGACTATACCTGGAGATGTATAATGGACGGACGTTGGAGCTGGATGATCACCTTTCCAAATTGGGAGCGGAGATGTATCACATAAATTGGCATGTTTTGGGGCTATGAAAAGTCCTAAGATAAGGGGAGGATATGACAGCCCTAGATTTCGGCCACCTTCTCTACTCCCGATAGGGAGACCAATCATCCCAAGGTAATTGCGAATTTATAGTCTATAAATCGCTCAAAGGCGTCGTGGAGGAAGTCGACATTGTCAATTTCGTCATCAACTTCGGTGGCATACTTCGTCTTAAAAATAATCAAAATTCCCTAAAGGACAAATGTACGCATCCATGTCCACATATTCTGATGATGAGGTTGATGCCATGTAAGAAGATATAGCTAAGGTTCTGTCTCATATCAACAATTCTTTCACGGTTATCATGGGCAATTTCAATGCTAAAGCCTGCGCTTAAGATTACGACGAAATCAGGGTAGGACCATTCAGCTTTGGGTACAGAAATCATCGGGGGCAAATGCTAGTAAACTTCTTCGAGGTTTGTAGTGGCTTCAGCTGTCGCCATGTGGTTCTCTCTGCGCTGAGTGTTGTAGGTTCAAACACATCCACAAATTGCAGATTTGAGTGTTCTTTGTGTCCGTTTAAAGTATGTTAGTAAAGTCTCCACCGATATAGGATTTGTTCCTATTACGAGAGTTGTTTACTTAAGAAAGGCAGAAATATGAATATTGCTATTAACTATTTAATTTAATACTTCTGAAGAGGCGTCGATTCAGGTGGAGGCTTGAAATAACACAGCATGGGTTCTCCCCAAAATGGGTGCCTGTTGTTAATAAAAATGACTAGTATGATTTATGGAAAAGTTTTATACTGAAAGTCGGGTTTTCTTATCTATGTATCTTGAAGTTGAGGTTGAGTCTTGAAGTTGGAAGTAGTCATTGATTCTGTCAGGTAAAATATATATGTAGGTACACAGAAATTTCGGGCTTCAATCCCTCCCCAAATCTAAGAGGTCTCTAAACCCCGAAGTTGAAGGAGGAGGAAGATTTCAGAAGAAGTCATAGACTACCCCCTAATGCATAATACCTAATATATAATATGCCCTTACAATAGGAAGTAATCTGTGGGAGTGGCACTTAGGGAGTAAACTGTATGATCGCTATAAATAAAAAAAAAACGAAAAACATCGAACGAAACAAAGGATTCGGATATTGAGCAACAGATATAAAAACGCTTAACATCACATGCTATTATCATATTGTCATCCTATTGCCTATTTTCTTGAATGACAATCAACCTTTTCGTGGTAAAGTTTACTGTTTTATATAGAGAAATAATATTGTATTCATTTGAGCTTTGAATCAAGAATAACAAAAATGAGACCTTGCTTATATCAATATTTATAGATTGAGGTAAATATAGTTAAATGTGATATTTCTACCTTAAATAAGGCTCGGGTTTGTTTCTATTCTCCTTTTAACTCACTGAATCTCTTATTAAAAAAAAAAGAAAGACTTAAATCCTGAAACGAAGTGAAGCTGAGTAAGCTTTAATAACGCTACAAAGATACGAGATTGAATTCATCATCTTAAACCAACGCAGAGTACTCGAGAATATATCTGTAAACAGCAGGTTGAGCACAAGAAGTGATAACCGACTCGTAAGCGGTACCCGAAATTTGTAAATCAAAAAAGATTGGGTGCCTGAAGAAATTGACTCTTAGATCAACTCAGCAGCACGCGTAGCTAGGTGCGAAAGCTTTGAACTGGAACTTCCGAACTGGCTCAGCGATCGGAGTGGTTCAGACGCAAGTCGTCATTTATATAGGTATTACACTGGAGGCATAGAGCGGGAGTGTTGTAGTGATATTCTTTAAAAAAAGAGACAAAAGGCTACTGAAAATCTACCACCTAATTTCACTCCTGAGCCATGTGTAAGAGTTGTTTTCGTGAGTTATTACGAATTGTCTTGCCCAAAAACTTAATGATTTCCTGCCCGTGGAGCAGGCTGAATTTCGGAAAGGCTTTTATACTGTAGACCACTTACATTCTAAGGCAAATAATTGAGAAGACAGATGAGTAGGACCAACCTCTCTGTCTAGCGTATGTGGACTACGAGAAAGTCTACGATACCGTTGAAATCAGAGCTGTAGAATCTACGCAGAGATGTCTGGTCTACTGCTGATACATATGTTCAGGTGATGAGATACCTCTACGAAGCTACAACGATTCCCGATCAAATACAAGAAAAAAGCACAAGCAATCATAGCCCCTTTAGAATTCATTTTAGTACTTACAAGGTAGATTTTATGTGGGAATTTTTATATTTACTTCACTTGTGATAAAGCTGTACGTAAAGAATTAAATTCTGGTGATACAAAAATAAAATCGTTTTTACAAAGTTACTGCTTTGGTTTCGTAGCAGTCTGTCACAGAAACCAAGCTATATTTTAAGGACTCTAATACATTTCTTTTATTTCAAATATTTAATTTTTAAATATTATTAAATTAAAATATCAAGCACAATAACACGGGAAAGATGGTGTCAAGTGTTCATCTAGAAGACAGCTAGTATGTCGTGCTGCTCAGCTAGCATGAAGTGTATTGTTAAACATTAAATAGGACAATTTTAATATTTATAAATCCATTTCCATCCTCTTAAAGTGAACTTTACATATAGAGCGTACATTAAACATAATCTTGCCTTCAGCGCAGCGAGTTGCAGACGGATTAGAGAAAAATGGTAATGGAAATGTGGCAAAGTGGAATAACTAAGGTAGTAGTAGGATGGTGGTTTTGCACTTGCTCTTATTAACTGGTTCCTAACAAAAGTGTTTCGTTTAACTTTGGGGTAATATTAACAATAGCTATAAGCGTCCCACGTTATTAATTATCTAAAAGCTAGAATAGTGGGACTGTTCCTTCTCATTTGATTTAACTTATTTTATTTGTTATCATGTGATTATGGTTTAAAAGTTACTATTTCATCACAGGTTACTCTTACTTCAGACAGGTGTAATTTGTTTTAGTTACCAGCGTCTCCTGCCGCCCTGAGTGTGGTCACGGGTGGACTGGACGGGTTTTTCGCTCCATCCACTACAGTGGTTAATCACGTAAAGATGACGTCCATGTATACGTCGATTAAATAGAAATTTTACCCGAAGATGGTGCCCCGTTACTAATTGGCGTTAAGTGAGATTTGAGTGACGCAATGACAGCTATTCCCGGATTCTTTATATCTCAGGTGCATATTGGCATACCATGTGGCTTTAGTCGGTTCGATTCCGGTACACCATGCCGCCGCAAACCTCGCAAATACATACGTTAATAAAAAGGAGGTGAAACCTATTAAGGATTTCCTTCCGAAGGGACTTCCCCTAGATATACAAGTAGAATACGGGACTTTCAGAGTAAACATTTTTTGCAGACTTTTACGACGATTTGATTTTAGAAGTCCAAAACTACAACATTTTGAACATTTGCATCTGTTCTTCCAGTGTTTGAAATGTTTCAACATTTTGATCGACTTCAGCTTTATACCCCAAATACATTTTGAGGACGTAAAAGCCTCTAAATCTCATGTCATTTATGGTAGAACATAAAGGTGACGTCTTGACAGCGGCCGATGTTCACGACAGATGATTAATAAGAACGGGCAGAACTGTGTTCAGAGATACTTTTGATCTCGAGTAGATTTCAAAACTATTATTATGACTTAGCACTTATAATTATAAAGTATTTGAAACAATTGTGAAGGTCAATATAATTTTGTTAATTAAATAAATAATAAATAAATAAAAAAATAAATAAATATTTCGGAACTTCATCTAGTTTCAAACTAAGCAGAGCTTGTGCTATAATACTAGACTGACTGATAGAATACTTATATACTTTTTTCTTTTGTAAATACATACATATTGTACATAGGAAACATCCAAACTTCGAAACAAATATTTGCAGATCATACAAATCTTTGGTCCGACCCGGGAGTCGAACCCGAGATCTCAAGCACAGCAGTCACATTCACTACCGCTGCGCCACCGAGGCAGTTAATGTTAGATTTCAATTGTAAGAGTGACGTATTTGAAATAATATATGACATTTAAAATGTCCATTGATGCAGGGTTGATAGTTATCGTAGTAACTGTGTAAGCCTTACACTGTCACGATGACTGTCATGCCTTTTACGTCCCCAAGCGGGGTGTGAAAAAGCATCTCACTAGGGCACCATAGTGTGGGTCACCATACTGCATTGTCTCCATTTGCAATGAGTATAGTGGCCACAACTCTTGGATTCTATTCATGCTTTCCATCAGGCAGAGTAGAGTCACTTTGGCAGGCTATTAATATAAAAAAAAGAATTGATTGTTACTAAATTTTAACTACACACATCAAGCAAGTTAGAGTAGTATACGTATCTATCTCTGTATTCATACATAATGAGATTTTTTTATGAAACTCACTACCACCGTAACTAACTACTTACTGTATACGCGTGAGTTCCAAAGAATTCGAAAGAATATTGACGTAATAAGTTGAAAATATGGTCGATACTGCTCTCGATACTAACATATCTCAAGCCACGGGGTGAGTGTAAATCATTGCATATATATAGCCTCATAGCTTATTGGGACGTACGCTTGTAAGACAACATGTCTGGTTGTCTTAAAATTTGTCTTTGTATCATCAGATTTATCCGAAGTCGGCGCATGAACGCTGATTCTATTAAGAACGTTGTCTTTCCCAAGGTAAAGACGAAGCGTAGTTACACGATTGTAAATATGAGTGGGATATTCTACCATGCAATTTGCAATGATATTTCTGATATTAAATTCAAAACCAGATCTTTTAAGGTTAGCTGAAGCTCCATGCTCCACTAGCTCTTTAAACGATTTAAGTACGAAAGAACGGTGATAGTAAACTTTGCTAAATATATCAGAATTATATACTACGGTGTTATGTATTGTAAAAATATCTACAAAAAAGACGGTGAACGGCAAACCTCTAATCATATGGATAACCCACAGCAACCATTGTTTTAAGTTTTAATTTGTATGTGGATTACACTTTCAAATAAATTGGATCAATATAATATAATCCTTATCTTTACTATTATTCATTCATTTTTTTATTTCTTATTTTATTTATTTGGCTTACCAACATGTATCATATGTGAGATGTGTAAAGTTATTATTATTCTCTTTATTTCATTTATGCACAAATTGATTAAATTTCTAAATACATAAGAAAGAAAAATAAATTGTCAATAATTAATTAATATTGTTATTTAATACGTTAGATATGTTGTGCATTTCAAGTTTTATTTTTGATTCTCTTTACACTGTCTATTATTGTTACTCGTGCTCGTTTTTAACCAAATTATATAGTTATTTGTGCAAAAAATTGTGAAAAATTAACCTGATATCGTTAAATTAAAAACAAAGATTCGATAAGCGTCATTTAGCGTTATACCTCCTGTATATTACTCGGCAAGTTGGACGATGTTAAACAAATATACAACAGTGTAGAGAAGCACTTTGGCTTACCTAATCAAACTTTACCTCACTTCGAGTGACTTGCCGGAGTACTTCGCTGAGGAACTTCGTCCAACTGCGCGAGTAGTGTAGAGCAGGCACTAAGGTCGACACTAGTACTGAGAGACTGCGAGATACCGAGTGAGGTTCGAGCGTAGTGTACACGTCCACGCTTCCTCAGCCCCCAAATCTTCGGATCTCATGAGCGTATTATGGGTATTTTTGTGAGAGTGTAAAATTTCTTGATAAAGTAATCGGGTTTTTGCCCTTTCATTATTGTAACACTAAAAATGTTAAATGAAGGTCTTAGGTTGCAGACGTTAAGATCTAGAATGAACTGCCAGCTACTGTTTTCTAAGATAAATAAAATTCTAGAAAGATTCATAATAAAATGAATAAGTTACTCTTAAACAGTTTAATATATCTTCATAGTCAATTTTCATTAGGTGAGTTGCAAGACAAACACATTTTGTAATACCAAATAAAAATAAAACCTACGCATATTACAGCACTATCGTAAGAAAAGTATATTCCAAGAAGAATTAAATTAAACTAGTTAATGCGATGAAACATATTATTTCTAGTTTAAATAAATACACAGATGAGGTTACCTTTTAATGAACAAAAAAATGTTTACAAATAAAGCAAACGTAAATTTAAATAACTTACGCAACAAAATTTTTCGCTCAATTACGTAACCGCATTCGCAAGTAACTAGACTTTTCCGTTAAGAGTATGTAAACAAGTTACGTACACAGACCAAGTCCATGGAAAATTAACCCACAGAGTAAATAAAAGACACGAAGTTAAACTTCTAACTTTAATCGCAAGGGATCCTTCTGTTTCCAGAAAAATACATTTGAGGTTAACAATAAGTGTTAGTAAATGCACAGGGGAGAGGTAAGCACTGCTTTTATGATCTCTCGAGGGTTATAGGTTAATATCCTGTTTAGCAACTTATCTATTACTAGATATGGTACGGATTTAGGAAGTATGAGGAGAAAAGTGAGAAAGATATTACTAGAAGTCGAAGAGATTTAAAAACCTGACGAATCAAACAAAATGTCGATGAGAGACTTACGCTTCGGCAAATATGGACCGACTAAATAACAGTTTTGCTGTCATTTTTCATCGAATCACAGAAGACACCTCTCCAATTCTTAGGAGAGGACGGTAGCGCATTTGTTTCTTCAGTTACAAGAGGTCTTCATGAACTTAGAGACGAGTCACTTACTAGTTGTCCTATCTGCTCCTGTACAAACTTATAAAAACGTGCAAAAGTCATAAAAAAACTTATTTAAGATCTGTTCGACATCTACTAAATAGTATTTCACAAAATACAGCAATAATTTACAATAAGTTGTTTGCTACACAAAGAAATTCGCATTCTAAGTGACAGTTTGCAAGTCCAACATTGCTAACTTGGTAGCTCCTTAAGTTAGTGATCCACTGCAAACGTAGCTAACGTAATATGAAAGAAGTTTTAATTCAAAAAAAAATTACAATATATCAGCTAGAATCATGTTAATAAATCTTTTCATCTTTCTATTAAATATTCAAACATAGCGTCATTAAAACAGAAAATGTCTAAATTGAAATTTCATATGTTTTTCTTTATAACATAATGTTTGCTAGTAATGTTTAATGTGCCATAATTTTCTAAGTTTTATTCCAAGTGTTGTTACTTTCTTCTGACCGACACATTAATGTGAACGCGTCTATGAAACTATTATAATAGAGTAACTTATTACTAGATTTTTGGACGCTCTTTATTTTCTGGCCAAAAATAGGCTATTGGGTCTATGGTACTTTCTGAGTTCACGTCAAAATGTCAAAACTATAATCTGGCTACACTGACTTAATTAATTAATTTTTGTGAAATATTTAGCTGATGGTCACCTCATTTGCCTATAGATACAAGTAAAGAGTCACAAAAGCGTTATTAAACTCAGCGTACTTTCTTTTCTTAAAGGCTCAAATGTTATATAAGTTTTGAAATAATATAGATTTATATATTAAGTAGATAATTTTTGAAATAAATAAGTGAATGAGAAATTTAATTCGTGTTGCCAGTTGGTAGCAAGAAATCGAATATAATAAGAAATAGCTCAATTCTCAGTGGACCTCATACTTAAGCATAACTTAGCGTTTTTATACATCCGTAATCTCCGTAAGTTCTCGTTACTGTGACTTGCAACTTTGTGTGATATATTTTTATTGCGAAAATGTTTTTGTGAAATTAAAGTAGTAGTAGTAGTAGTAGGCCAAACCCTCCTTGCTAAGGAGAGGCCTATGTCTAACAGTGGACTGTAAAAGGCTGTTAATAATGATAATAATACACACAAGTGGTTCCGAAGCTCACATGCGTGTTTGGCATCACAATTCCAAGCAGCTTTGGATTCTGGTTCATTACCACAATTTTTAACCACTGGTGTAACCCATTTACTCTATAAATCTGGTACTGATCCCAAAAATTTTAGACCTATTACTTGTTTACCAACTACATATAAACTTCTAACATCTATTTTGAGACTTAGAATTACTACACATATAAATAATAATTCGGTACTCTATATTTCTCAAAATGGATGTAGAAGTGGGGCCCGTGGCACTAAAGAGCTCCTTATCATAGACAGGACCATTAGCCAACAGGTACGTCGTAGTCGTAAGAGTCTGGCGACATGTTGGATAGATTATAAGAAGGCTTACGATTCAGTTCCACATACCTGGCTTTTGAAAGTGCTAGAGTTGTATAAAATTGATGCAACTCTGTGCACTTTCTTAAGGTCATGTATGAGTCAATGGAAAACAACACTTCGCTATCCAGGATGTCGGCAGACTGCGATAAATGACATACTTATAAAGATCGAGCGAGGTATATTTCAAGGTGACAGTCTGAATCCCTTGTGGTTTTGTCTAGCTTTGAACCCTCTCAGCACTCTGTTAGAGGGTTCAGGATTAGGCTATCGGTTGCAGAAAGATGATCAAGTTATATCTCACCTTCTTTATATGGATGATTTGAAATTACTAGCCTCCACAAAATTACAATTGATGGCGTTATTAAGGGTCACTGAAAACTTTAGTAATTCTATCAAAATGGAATTTGGTGTAGATAAGTGTGCAGTCATGTATGTAAAGAAGGGCGTGATTGTAGAATCTGAAGGAATGGAACTTTCAGATTCAACAAAACTCAGATCTCTGTCTGCCACCGAAACCTACAAGTATCTAGGTTTTTCACAGTCCTTGGGAATACCAGAATCTGGCGTGAAACAAATGTTACAGGAACGCTTCTTTGGACGCCTAAAAAAAGTACTTAAAAGTCTTTTATCAGGCGGTAACAAGGTGCGAGCCTATAACAGTTGGGTCATGCCGATTCTGATGTATTCCTTTGGTGTACTTAGATGGACTCAGACCGAATTGGATGCCCTTGACAGGAGAGCCCGTACATTGCTGACTGCATTCCGCATGCACCACCCACGTTCATCGGTTATGAGATTGTATATTCCGCGAAAGTTTGGAGGTCGTGGTCTATTAAATATCAAGACTCTACACAATCGCGAGATATACAATCTCAGAGAATATTTTCTACAGACGAATGCGGGAGTGCATCGCAATGTAGTTGCAGTGGATACTGGTTTCACCCCGCTCGCTCTGGCTAAAGAGAATTGGCGCAAACCTGTAGTAATTAGTACTACTGATCGCAAGGAAGTATGGAAGGGTAAAGAACTTCATGGCCGATTTTATCGGGCCCTACACGGGTCTGATATAGACTTTAAAGCGTCAACGTCTTGGCTACGGTATGGTGATTTCTTCGGAGAAACCGAAGGTTTTGTTTGTGCAATTATTGACGAAGTTATCATGACGAATAACTACCGGAAATATATCCTGAAAGATAGTACGGTTGACATCTGTCGGGCTTGCCTCCGTCCTGGAGAATCTATTAGGCATATTATTTCCGGTTGTTCTCGTCTTGCTAACGGTGAGTATTTGCACAGGCACAACCAAGTAGCCAGGATCGTACACCAACAACTTGCCCTTAAATACCAACTTGTCAATTTCGAAGTACCTTACTACAGGTATGTGCCCGACCCAGTTCTCGAAAACGGTCGTGCTACGTTATATTGGGATCGATCTATTATCACAGATAGGACTATTGTTGCCAATAAGCCTGATATTGTGGTGATAGATCGATTAGAGCGCCGCGCAATGATTGTCGATATCGCCCTTCCTCATGACGAGAATCTCGTGAAAGTTGAAAAAGAAAAACAATTGAAGTATTTGGATCTGTCTCACGAGATTACCGACATGTGGAATGTGGATTCGGTGATTATTGTTCCGATAATCATATCTGCTCATGGATTGATAGCGAAGAGCTTCGACCAACACCTTAAGAGGCTCACGTTAGATGGTTGGATCAAGGGTCTGATGCAGAAGGCAGTCCTCCTTGACACGGCTCGTATTGTGAGGAGGTTCCTGTCTTTGGAGCCCTAACCACCGGTGTCTTGGTCCCTGTACCCGATGTCGGTGGTCTACTACTATTTTTTATATTTTTAAATGTGTATTTTCTACTTTTTATATATTTAAAAATGTAATAAATAAGTGTATATAATGAATAAAGAAAATAATAATAATATAATCATAGTAACAATTAAACAGTTTTATAAACTACAGAAAGTTTCATTTATCCTACTCAGATTCTACTGAGATATCGCACTTGACGGTGATCCATCAAACTAAAATTTTGGTTTAAAAGTCAAGTATTCAGAGAATCCATCATCCGAAAATAAAACATTTATCAATCTGCAGTTCATTTTAAAAAAATACGAAATACGTAAGCTCCCATTAAAAGTAATGTTTCAGTGAAACCTAAGGCTGTGGTCACGGAATCAGCGGGCACAAAGGGGCTGTGACGACAGCGCGGTGAGCGGAACAGTTATGCAGATTTACAACCACTCTCCTTACCGCTGCTTTCGAGGCCAGTTCTATGTAAATCTACGCATTAGAACGCTCTGCTGCCCGCCCCTCGTAGCCTCTCCGCTCCGGACTGACCTGACTTTGTGTCTGTAGCCTTAAGAACACATGTGATTGATGCTTAAGTATACGTTCTGAGTAACGAAACCCAGCTGCATCGTAACTGATCTATTACAAGCAGACCTAATAACTCAGTTTTAAAATAGGTTTTGACAATCTATCATTGTCACTCAAAAATTTGAAATACATTAAAATTAAGGAGTTAAAACCCTATTTCATGATTGTTTTTGTTTCGAGACTTCATTGGGTGCTTATATTTTCTTGGTTGAAAGGTATACATTTAATGCTGATGGTAAGTAACTGTCCCAGATCGTAAACACTTGCAAATTTTTAGAGTTTACTATCGCAAGAACATTGTCAGTCTTTGAGAGTTTTCTCCTCTCTCAAAAGTAATAATAATTATATCTAAAATAGTCCAAATCTCGTGTTAAATGGGCCAGAAACAAGTTTCATGAGAACTGTTGCGTATTTTCAAAGCTTCCTTTACGTCTGAAACTAGTCGGGCATTGTCAATTACATACGTATGTTAAACGCGTTCATATTTATTAAATGAGTGTATATAATGAGTACTCGTTATAGTTTTTTTATGGTTATTAATACATATTTTACATGCTTAAATTCTGCCAAACTGTAAAACAGCTCATTTAAATAATGCTCATGAACTAAATATTCAATAAAGTCCGACTAGATTCAGTTTCGAAACGATTGACTTTTCTTTGCCAAATGCCAATGGGTTCCTTCATCCTTCATGCATTGCCTGTCTCTCACTTTAGATAAAAATCATCATTATAAACAGTAATAACTTATGATGTGCAACTGTTTGTTAAATTTTTGTAGACATATTACATCATATTTATTTCCTGGATCATGTTCTACCTCCTACCTGTTACCACAAAAACATAGGAATAAATTTTTCTACCTTCACTCTTATTACACAGCCGTGTCTGTACCGTTTGAACCAATAAATATTGACATTCGCCTCATTGAGATAACAGCCGACAAGCGTTATAACAGGTGATGAATGTAGTTCTTAATTAAATTGTCATAGGGTAGACGGAGTATGTTGAGATGAGTTGATGCGACGTCGACTTGAGTAGACACATGCTCCTCAGAATGACATGTATCTATTATAGCTAACAGACGGTTGTATTAATCTAAAGCAACATAGACAAAGGGTATTTCTGTGTGTTAAAACATTATAAATGGGTCACTTAACTACCTCGATGGCCCAGTAGTAACGTATGTGGCTGCTGTGTTTGAGGTCTTGGGCTCGATGCCCGGGTCTACCTGCAAATATTTTTTTCGAAGTTTGAGTGTTTTCTATCTATAATGTGTGTGTATTTACAAAAAAAAGTATATATGTATTTATATCAGTTGTGTAGTAGCCATAGTACAAGCTCTACTTAGTTTGGTACTAGATGGCGTCATGACTAGATGGCGACTAGATGTGTGTCAGATGTCCGAAATATTATTAAATATTATTAAACATTACTTTCACTAATTGTGTGTTTACTTATTTAACTATTTTATTTTCTGAATTTTAATGCGTATGTAACGTTTGTATCACGATACCCATTAGAGTAAATTTCTAGCTATAAAATAGTTTTACTTTGTTAGAATTTATCATAATTATCAGTAACCCATCATAGTAAGTGGTATTTGCTTTGATTTGTCCATATACAGTAATACAGAAATTCACTAATGTATTTCAATTGACCTACACGTATCTACAGCTGTAAGAAAATAGTCAAAATAAAGAGGATCGCATATATTTTGAACTTTTCTTCAAATGTTTGTAACTGTCCCACTCCTAATCCCGTCGTACAGAGTGGAGTGACAGCCACTTAGTTACCCCGACTTCACAGATAATCTCGATGGTTTAAGTCATAAGGGACAAGCAAACTGTAAAATAAATGCTAGCACTTAGAGGCCTATGTAACGTGTTTAATCTTTCAGTTAATGCATTTATATCAACTCATAGTCTATGTGTTATAAATGCGAATGTAAGTTTATTTGTTTGGGTTTTACGGGATTTAATCAACTGATTGTAATGAAATTTTGTTCACATACTCTTGGAGGTATTAGAAGAACATAGGATACTTTAATTAAAAAATAATAATATTTATTTGAAATGATCTGGTACGAAACTTAATTTGGCAGACCGAATTTTACGCGAGCGAAGCCACGTTCAAAAGCTAGTAATACATATTTTTTTTACAGAATTGTGCCATAAAATTATTAAAGTAGCTTTAGAAGATAGGTTTATCATACTTATGTAGGTTTTTTATTTGTCCATAGAGACCGACAGGTTTAAGTGAACACATATCGAATGTAAATGCAGACTTATTCTCCATACGCAAATTTATTTAATATTTATGATATATTATAAAAACTTTACATATCTCACACATGGCCATCTGATGTCAGACTAGTCAGTGTTATGGTAACTAGTCAAATATGAACGGGCACAACTTGTATTAAAAATATTTATTTAAAACAAATACACGTGTTAAGGCTGCGGTGTGCAACTGTACAAGAACATCTTACAAATGTATACATGTGTGAGTCTGTGTGTGGACCTCGCGATAAGCAGGGTGTCCATATTCCAGGAGACCATAAAGTCTAATGATTTCTGAGATCATTAAGCTTATTATAATTAATCAATTAGAAAGTGATACTGTGAGATTTCCTGGTACAACTGGGTGGCATGGTCTAATACTAATTTGTTGTTATAGTACCTGGTAAGGGTTGGTCACGCATAACTAACTAGACCGCGGATAAACAAAATATAAGGCTTAATAAGATTATTTGACCCATCAATAATTATTCATATATTTTCAAAATGAGAATAAGAAGAAGAGAAGTATTATTTATCACATACATTCACTTCTAATGTCACTCCGATTTCCCAAATGGGTAGACGGTGATAATTGATCTCCACTTACTATTTTTTGTCATTCATACTTATAATAAAAGAAGAACAAGACAGACATTAAAAAAAACATGGTGATCGTGAGAATTGGTTTTGGGTACCATTAGAACGTGGTAGAACTAATAGAATTACATAAACAATGGCATTCTGCTTGCAAACGATACGATACCATGAGTACTTCAAGTCAGAAAGATCAGTTTGTTATGTGCTTAAAACTATCTGATATAAAAATTATTGTGCCTTTTAAATCCCTTCGATAAACATCAGAAATTCTTTCAAACTCTTAAAAACATCGTACAGTAACGACAAAAGTTGAAACTACCATTTTTGTGATTTTTACAGGTTTTCACACACCTGTGCCTCGTGAAATAAATTGTTTTAGTTGAGCTCATGATACTTTTTGGTCAAAAATAAATTACAACTGCTGAAAATGTTTTATTTAATGTCGAAATGAAAAGAGCTCTGAAGTTTAATTATACACTTTTACAGCAGAGGCATTTTTATGAGTGAAAATACAACGAACGACTAACTAAATTCGTGACATTTTAACACACTGACTGACATCAATAACATTCAACTAACACTTTCACCCAGAAATCCTATGGGAAAGTTTAAGCTAAATTACACTTCACTTCCATCATCACAGTGTGGTAACACCATACAGATCTAACTGCCAAAATTATCTGAGGGCGCCTCAGACGTGACCTATTCTGGGAACCAGAGCCACCGCTCGCGAGCACCCAGAGCAACCCCGAGCCGCTGGCGGACCACGACCCGACGGTTAACGTTGGGATTTTGTAAATATACTAATTGCCACGCGAATCTCTATATCGCGATACAGGATTAGTAGTTGTATTGTAGTTCATTACATTCATACGTTGCGTTCATACTTAGTCGTAGTTCGATGTATCTTCGCTAGATGGTGCTGTTGTATGTTTTTCTTTGTGTTGTAATGTAGAAGCCGCCACAATCATTAAAGAACTTGAGGACGTTCATGTTATCTTCAACAATGCATTAATGATTTTGAAACATTTTCTATAAAATAATTTCCTTTAACAATAAAATAATTACAAATAGTATCACAATTGAGTCTCTATTCACATTTTTAATGCGTATTTAAGTTGTTGGAGTGTAATATTCTTATACTCATTCTAAGCTATGTAATCGTGTTTTAGAGTAATGAAATCATTTTCATTTATACAACTTGTTCATGCATACATAGCTAAATTGCTTCTGTATCCAGAAAGCTCTACAAGCGCTTAAAACTGGTTGTCATTATATATGCATGCAGGTGGTACACTAACTGCGTATTAATGCTGCACTTAGCCTTAAAGTATATAGAACTACTTACTAGAATTAATTTAGGAAAAAGTGTTTATGTATGTTGTAGTGCTATAGGAAGATTAAGTCTCCACAAATTTTATTTAACCAGGCATGACTAAAAATTGATGGAAAACGATTCAATAGTGTTGATAGGTTGTATATATAGAACTTATTGTATTAAGTTCTATTAATAATAGTGTATTTTGGCGCAAAACAATGAACTTTACACGCATATACATAAATTTTGCCGTGCAACATACTTGATTGCATTCGGAACATATGGGAACGCTTCTCGGAAATGATCACGACGTGTTCGGATATTAATTAGAGAATTCTGGAACGGGCTACATACTGCTGTGGCAAATAATATTAATACAGGTGTTTCTTCGCAGTAGACGTGTTAGTTTAAACTCGTACGATAAACATTGAAGTGGTCTACGTGAAAAACCTGCGACGTTGACCATTCATGAAAGTAGGAGTATTTAAAGGTTGCAAGTGGGCTTGTAATAAAGTCTCATTAAGTCGTTATAGAGTTTATTTTTTCCAATTAAACGAACCCTAATACATAACAATAATATAGAAGTCAGGGTAGGATATTTTTACCAGGGTCGTGTGTAATAGTAATTGAATTTTCTTCACAATACATTTTACCACTTAATTTATGTAACCAAATCTAAGCTACTCATATGTACTGACTTTAGGCTGAGTTCTGGAGGAATCTGGATGTCGTCGTAATAACAGCTGTTCCCGGATCCCTCCTATGTCAGGCGCAGAGTGGCACACCCTGTGGTTTTAGTCGGTCCGATTCCGACACACCAGAACACCGTAAACCCCGATGGGGTGACGGCCCGAGGGGGTTCCCGCACGTTAAAAAAAATGGAAAACGGCTGAGTTTTAATACACAGCAAATCACATATTACAATTTGACAAAAGAAAAGAAATATAAATATATTCCAGGACTAAAACTTATCTAAGCTCATTAAAGTTACAAATCGGAAAAAATATACGAAACGAAGAAGTATACGAAAGATCCATTTCATATAATTTCACACAAATGACTCAGTAAGTCTCAAGTTCGGATTCCTGTCTCATGTTCTCCATTATAATACACATCTCACACACGGCCGTCTGATCCCAAACTAGGCAAAGCCTGTACCATGGTAACCAGACCTTCTAAATACATATAATATATTATAGAAAATTTACGCCCAGACATAGAATGGATGATCGTGTTTATCACACAAAGATTTGTCCCGGGTGGCAATTCAGGCTACAAAGTGATAATAAGAAGTAATCTTATTTTTAAAACTTGTATGGAACGCCACAGTTTAAAATATATTTTTTTTAATTCAAGCAGTTGCACTAGCTCTATAGCAGTCGTTTTGAGTAGTAGTATTCATGGCTTCTTATCACGAACTGGCGACGGCTTGCTACCGGGTCTCGCCTTGCTGAACTTGGAATTGTTTTCCAAATACACATTCACTTCCATACAATTCATGTACACATGAGTTTAAAATACGATATATTTGCATCTAGTTCAGTTCGAACATTGACAGTCGATATATTTTTTTTTCATTGTGTGATAACTGTATGACACTGAATTTTTGAGGTGCAGAGTGTCATGACAATATTATTCAAAAAATGAAGAACGAATCATTTAAATTAACTAAACTTATATTATACAATATTTCAATGTTTTGATCAGAAGTATTTGCATCAAAATTATCGAGACATTGTTGCTACAATAGATATGGGAGTCCCTTGATTTTAAATTTACCTAAATTATATTCGAAGATAATATTTATATCAACTTTGACTTTTGTTTTTAAGCAAGTGTGGCATGTTTGAGTATATTTTGTTAGAAGAAGTGCAAAAAGCTAAAAGCGGCTTCATATAACACCGGTCCAGTATAGTTACGTTACCTGCCATAGCATAAAAGTTTATACAATGGCAGCTCAAGTTGTAATGGTTATATTATACCGTAAAACAACCTTTCGTATTTATTTAAGAGTATATTTATAGCACTTGTCGTTATAAATTCTATAGCCATAAAATGTATTACCCTGACAGGATAACTGCCTCTAGCCACACTCAAAATTATGGTTGAACCAAATTTCACTTGCAAATGTGTTTAGAGTCGCAGGCCAGTGTTCCTTTGACGTTTTAATCTGCTCTGGACTGTATTCCCAAAAGTGGATTACTGTAGGAAATTGATTTCTAAACTTCTATTTCAGTTTCATTATTTGGCTTAAAAACAAAATATTTTCATATCGCAGCCCCCGAAGGGGCACAAAGAAGCGTAATAATATGTCCATACTTTGTAGACTATGAACAAACTTTTTTTGTCGCCAAAATAGGCAATGTATATATCTAATTATATTCAAACATTTCTAAATACATACACACACAAATAAATACATCTACAAAACTCTTAAACATCTCATTAATATTGGTGGTGATATGCTTCAATGTTGAATCTATGATGACCGTGAGAGAGCCAGTAAGCTTGCCCCATGCTTCGGTACATTTCGGCGACATATATCGAGCGTCTGACACGCAGCACCAGTTTAATTGCCCAACGATTAAATCCAAATAAATACTTACTTATAATAAACATTACATGTAAAAATCACCCAAACTCCGAAACAAGTATTTGTAGATCATACAAACATTGAGTCCAAGTCGGGAATTGAACCCGTCATCTCAAGCATAGTAGTCATATACGTTACGACTGTGCCACCAAGGTAATCAAAGTAAGTTTGATTTACATGATAGAACTTATTCTTGAGTTCGAAAACCCTATACATTCTTTGATAAGAAAAAATTAAAGAGGTTATTATTCATTGTACGGAGACTCTATTTAAGAATAACTGTTGCTTCTGAACCTAGTCTCTGCGCTTTTTTTAATATCCAGCAAAATAATGATCTTACTGACATAATTTTCCTCAAGAACTCCGACCTCCTTTGCGAGGTATTCAATAATATTCCTCTATTCAGATACAAAAGCCGGCGGAAATAAATTTCATTCGTAAAAATATTCTTTTATTTACTTAGGTCTTAAAAAAACATGTTCTTTGTATTCTCAATATGAGAACCTTTCCATTTGTGTTTCCACTGATACCCGAAAGTTCTATAACAAAATATGTTATTATGATTAAATAAAATATTTGATTTGCTTGTGTATTCCTAAATAAACATTACAATCATCATATTGAAATTTACAAATGGTTGCACTTTTGAACTTTACATCTATTTCAATAGCTTCAAAGAGAATTCATTATATACTTTTTTTTAACAGAAAGTTATTTCGTTATAAAAGTTTACTACAAATTTTAAAATTTGAGCCTTTAAAATGTTTCCAGGA
This sequence comes from Hypercompe scribonia, assembly GCA_949316085.1. Lineage (NCBI taxonomy): Eukaryota > Metazoa > Arthropoda > Insecta > Lepidoptera > Erebidae > Hypercompe > Hypercompe scribonia. The sequence continues at coordinate 8,484,599 of OX438969.1, read as the reverse complement.
TTCGCAATTTCTAGTTTGCATATTTTATATCCTAAGTTTAGCCCTCCAACGGAAATCCTTGTAAATATAACTTAAATTGTAAACAAAACATTTTGGTAACTAGGTGGATAATTTACCGCGAGAATGTCCGGGATTTCCTAAATTGATTCGTTGCGGTGCCTCCCATTCCGTGTAAGCAGGTATTGGTTCCGGATTAAAAGCTGCTCTGCAAGTGAATTTCCTTGTATAAATTTCTTCCATAATGTCTTAGTCTACATTATTTTTCAATAAGTGGATCAGAGACAGTTACAATCCCGTATTAGGCTTAATTATGTAATGTGTATACATTTTCTCATGTCTACGACAGATCCCTGTGGCTAAGGTTTCAGTCGTCAAAATTTACAATTCTGCCTCTTGCTTTTTAGATGATGATAATAATATAACTAGGTAAAGCTTTAGCTTTTCGTCTATTTTGTTTGCAGCTTCTGTCTGAGATATTACTTTAGAATGATTTGGCTTGGCACGGCCGGAGTCGTAAAACAGTCTCACACAAAACGGGTCTAAAATATGTCTTTCATTGATTTTCACCGAGTTACTAAAACCATAAATCTCCCTTACACTAACTCTCCCTTAGCTCAAATGTAGGCAACGCGTTTGAGAGCCCTGAGATATACAGGTGTGTATGAGCGACGGTAGTCACTTCACATCAGGTACTAAGTCTTCTATGTTGACTCTTTCCCTCTTATGCCTAAAAAAATTCATTACATATCTTAGAGATTAGTGGTCAGCGTAATATTTTAATAATACCATTTTTGTGTGGATCCATAATTACATTGACACAAATAATGACTAAATAAGCCAGTTTGAAATCCAACATTAGAGAAATACGTTTCCTCTAAAGTTATATTCCAGCTAAAAGTATGTCACGGGTAAAATTTTGTTCACACTAAATTTTGGACTGCAAATTGTGTACATTATAGGAAAATTTTGCTGGTTGTTGCTAAATTTCAGACGCTAAAAAATGTACAAAAACAGAACAGTCTCTTGTCTGTGTACAGTAAAAAAATTGTAGTAACAAGTCTAATTATTCGAAAATGCTCTTTTCTACATGTGAAAATGTATGTAGCTAGTTAGATGGTCTGTGGAGTGTACAAATTAGAGAGAGCGCATTTCATAGCCTGTGACACGACCTGATTTATGCATCAGTACACTTTGCACGCTGTGATTGTCTAGTTAACTTGTGCCCTCACGTTGTAATACAATGTACGAGGCAACATATTCAGTTTAAATATATTCAAACACCACAAAAAATTATAGACAAATATAAGTTGAAAGTTATACTTGCTTGGTTACGGCAAATTTTAGAAAAAATAAAGAAGCCTGGAGAACAAAATGTTGTTCTATACGTTGCGGCAAATGATCAAAACTACTTAAGTAAATAAAAATATCAAATAAATATAAAAAATATAATTATTGGTCAAATTTGAAGATTATTCATTGACGATACATAATTTTTTTATAACAAATTATAATTTGAAAGTTGAAAACTCGTACACTGTATTCAAATTTGTATTAGAAATATCCAAAACTTTAAAATGTTGACTGTTCTAAAGCCTGTTCAAAATGAATGTTAATTTTAATCTGTCTCATATGTGTATGTCATTCCTTTTGAGAAACATGGTTGACCGGTTGAGGGACTCTGATATACTCAGTTGAGTACCCTGCTTCTTGCCCCATTGATGCAGGTCTGACAGTTATCGTGGTAACTGTGTGAGCCTTACAATGCCAAGATGACTGTCATGCCTTTTATGTCCCCAAGTAGGGCGAGAGAGGGCGTCTCACTATCGCCACCATAGTGTGGATCGCCATACTGCTTGTTTGCATTTACAATGAGTATGGTAACCACTACACTTGAATTCTATTCGTGCTTTGGAGCAGAGTAGAGTCACTTTAGCAGGTTTATAATATATAGAGGAGACAAGGAAATAAATAAATTTAAATAAACTGTACGTAAAAGAAGGCACGTGTTCATTGATACCTATTTTGTACACTACGCACAATGTTTTCCAAAGCACGAGGTTGTGAGCGCCCTTTAAAGGTAACTTGTAACCTCTAGCGAATAACTTTGATTTCTGCTATCGGCTTTCTCAGAAATATAATAATTATATCGTTCATGACCTGAAAAGGACTCTGTATAAGGTTCTGGGTTGTTCATTTTATGGCTTCTGTAATCTTAAAGCTTCATTGGGAAATAGTTTCATACGAGATAAAGAAAGCAGGTCAAGATAAAGAATATTGCAGGGGAGCAAATATACTTAAGCGTCCTTGCGTAAGTCTTTTTTTTACAACATTTCACGTTCATCCTTTGTTTTATTTGAAAGTAATAAATTCCCAAGGAGGGTTCCCAAAGAAACGAGTAAAAATTTGAATAGAAATTAAAAATTGCACAGATGTCAAATAAAATTGTAAATAGAATTAGATGATGGTGTGTACAATGTTATAAAATATCCTTATAGATTTTCCAAGAAACTATTGTAATTGCTTTTTATTGCTTGGATCTCACCACCATTTCACCACTCATCATAAAGTTTAAGAAAATTAGAAATACTAATGTATGATAACTTTCAGTTATTCTATCTAAATAATATGTGTAGTAAGTGTATTTTCGGAGAAAACCATCGCCTAAAACTTCTAACAAAGGTTCTTTACTGTTATTATTTATTACTTTATTAAGTTGACAACGAAAGTAAAAATTAATGTAATTTTAAAAGAAAATGAAATTCGAGTGCATATAGAACCACACCGGTTTTTTTATATCACAAGAAGTTTAATTAAAATACAAAACAAAATTAACAATTTTGTTACAAGTTTACTTTATGGTTGAGATTTTTTAAATGTACATTTTTACCTTTTAGTACCTACTGCAGAACCACGTCGCCGTAAGCTAAAATGATTTTGACATGTTATTCTATTTTTATTAACTGCCTCGTTAGTCTAGCAGTTAACGTATGTAACTGCTTATCAAGAGGTCTTGAGATTGATGCCCGGGTCAAGCAAGAATTTTTTTATTGAGTTTTACTAATTTTGGAAATGCTCAATAAGAGAAAGGAGTTGTAAAGTTTGAGTTTGAATAGCTGTACCTCGGAGAGCCCGTAAAGCCGTCGGTACTGCACCTGATCTCTCTCCAGTCGTATCAGATAGTCCTCCCATCGGATTGTGAGAGTCAGGGAACAGAGAGTGCACCTGTGTTTGCGCATACAATTGTGCACTATAATATCTCCTGCGTAGTTGATTGATCACCATGGCCACGATCGGCTAGGAGTAATATTTTAATTTATAAACATGTTTGTTTTCATTTGTCTGAGCAATTATTTGATCTGTAGATATCGGAGACAAAAAAATAAATTTATGTAAAACTGGATATTAGAATAATGTAACTACTCGTTTAGTTACATAATTCGAACGGTGCAGTACTAGCCTCCCACAGAAGACTAACCTAAAGCACCAGCATCCGTGTTGTCGTGTTCCGTTAGTGAGTGTGAGACCGCAGGCCCATTGATGCAGGGGTGACAGTTATCGTGGTAACTGTACACTGTCACAATGACTGTCATGCCTTTTACGTTCCCAAGAGGGGTATGAAAAAGCATCTGACAAGGCCACTATAGTGTGGGTCACCATACTGCGTTGTCAGCATTTGCAATGAGTATGATGACCACAACTCTTGGATTCTATTCATGCTTTCCATCAGGTAGAGTAGAGTCACTTTGGCAGGCTCTTAATATAGATAGATAGTTTCTGTCTACCTTTTTTATGATGTTGAGGGCAAACGATTTAATGAATCATCTGATAAGAAGTGCCTATTGTCAGTCATAGGCATCGTGGCCGAAATCGGCTAGGAGAACATGGCTATTTCTGTTAGGTTGCTCTAATTATAAGTTACAAAACCGATGTACCAATGTCTTTTATGAAATCCACCATCTTATACAAACATATATGTACGAGTATTTACCAAAAAAAATATCTAAATAATTAACGTTAAGTTGGCATCGAGAAAACAATTTACTTAAGTGTCTCTATCTAAGATCTGCTAACTGGGTAACAGAGCTACATCAACAAAGACTTATTATACATAAACATATTTTCACTCAAACAAAATCGAATCCACGATCGCTCCACACGCTGACCTGTGACGTTGACTCGATTGTTCGACCTTTGAATGATTTCAAGTTGATTCTAAATTCGTCAGTGGTTTAACGAGCCTTTTTGACACATTTGTTTTATGGAGTATTGGAAGATTATATCTGATACCGACCTTTGTGAGCGCAATTCAATAAACGAGGTATTTTGTATCAAAGAGTTGATGCTATAACATCACGTGAAACCGAACGTATAACGAGTGCCCTTTGGTTTATCCTTCACTGATGTTGGTAAAAGTTAAAAAATAGTGTGACTTCTTATTATTTGCCTACTAAACGCTATAGCAATTCATATCGAAGGGAACTTATTGTACCCTAGACAGAGTTGTTTTTTGTTGACGAGGCAGAAAATCCCTTCGGATCTCCTGCTCCTTGTGGTATAGGAGTCAAGTGTATGTGTTCCCATTAAAAACCACCCCAACGGCCGGCTTCTGGCACCCTACTTTTTACCAGGGCCATATAATTTCAGGTGCCCCCTCAAATTGACACCGTGCCCGTTAGGCCCTACCCTAAGGGAAAAATATTTCTCCCCCACATTTCTGACGTGGCGATCCAATTGTAGGATTATACCGTTCAGACCACTATCCTATCCCCTACCAACTATTGTACCCCCAGAGGCCACCACTCTCTAGCGGCTCGCGGTCTTGTCGATGGTTCATGACGTCGTCGAAGTCTTCTTTTCTCAGGATCGGCCCTCTCCCGATCCCGTTCAGCGGTTTCTTTTTGGAGCATAACAGCTTCGCAAAAAGAGACCTTTGCACCCCAGCCCCCCTCACCCGCCAGCATGGCAGCAATGATTGCCGGCGGGGATAGGCGATGTCCGATTTAGTTGACCAGGACTCCGCGTTCAGACGCTTACGCGGGGCAGTCCTTCAGCGTATGCTGGTAGCATTGTGAGACAGAATTGTACCTAGAACAATCATTGTTTTTGCAAATTGCCCACGCTTTTAATTACCGGTTTATTGAAACATCGGGTCAAAAAAAGGCATTTTAAACGTCATTTATCCACATTAATGTGAAGTTAGTTGCGATTCACCGGCGTCGAGTGGGAAAATAGTTAATTTATTGTTTTACACTCAAAAAGTAAGTTTTTTTTTGCTTTAATTTATTCCAATTTATTCAAAATGGTGCACGTTTATAAAAACTGTTTAATATATAATCTAAGCTTGGCATGAGTGTTAAATCCTAACGTCAACCGTAAGCGGGCTTATCAAGCTTATTAAGTGAAGTTATCGCGATGTTGTACCTTGACCATCTAATTTACGATGTACCTCGGTCACTGACCAGAATATATTATTTTGGTTGGAGATAGATTAACAATTATTTACATACGTTTTTATGAGTAAAATTGTATTGTATTTATGTAAAATTATATCATCACCATCACCGTCACTACGGTACGCACTGACAGACATCGAAATATAGGGGGTGTCCCACACTACGTTAAAAAATATATGCTACATTGTGAATGGTGAAATGCCACCAAACAAGAAAAAATAAAAGACCTGTTACAAAAAAACATTGATAATACAGTGACTTTAGTCAAGGTGAAAAAAATTTAACTTCATGGTGCTGCAGTGCATTTTCATATTCCCCGAACTACTGGATCAAGTAGAATCTATGACAAGCACTGAAAGAGGAGCCACTGTTACCATCATAGCTGTTTGTAATGCACGTGGAAAATTTCTTCCTAATATTTGTATTCCTGAAGATCAATTTTAAAGTCTTTATAATTTATGGAGATCAAGTCTACACTCTAGATGTTGTCAATGCATCGTGGTGGTCTAATAAAGCCACTTTCGTGATATATTTGAATAATTTCAAAAAAATTGCAGGGTCTTAAAACAGTCTTTTATTGTTCTCATGGAAAATCACGATAGCCATATTTCACAGCTATTTGCGTGGCAAAAGAAAATGGTGTCATTCCTGTTACGCTACATCTACACACAAGTAACAAAATATAACTATTGAACAAATTAGTCTTTGGATAGTTTAAAACTTATTTTTATCAGGCAGCTAACGAAAAGATGATGATGCCTGAACATATGAGGAAACCTTTGACGTTATTGACTTAGTCAGAAAAACATTTCTACGAACGTTCACCAATGATCATTGCGAATGGTTTCAAGGTTACAGGATTTTATCCACTAAATGAGGATCCTCAGATTTTTTTATTTTAATAAATTGCCAAAGTGACTCTACTCTGCTTGATGGAAAGCATGAATAGAATCCAAAAGTTGTAGTCACCATACTCATTACGAATGCTGACAATGCAGCATGGTGACCCACACTATTGCCACCTATTACGATTTTTTACGCCTGACTTGGGGACGCAAAAGACATGACAGTCATCGTAGCATTGCATTGCACACACTATGACAACTGTCACCCTTGCATCAATGCGCCTCCGGTCTCGCACTCTGGTTACCTACCTACTCGGTACCTCTGGTTTATTGTAATTTGATCAGTTATGGGAATCCAGGTTTTTAGCAATATAATATATAATATATATAATAAAGGATTGAATTGTATAGTTATTAAATGATCGTTACATATACGCACACTGGAACAGAGTAGATAGCGCAATTATTTAAAAAAGACAAAATTTAAAACACTGCTTTACTTACAACAGGTAGGAGCTGCTGATGATGCTTTACTTGCTGATGCTTTACTTACAACAGCTACTGAGTACCAATTTCTTTTGGTGATTCATTCAAAAAGAGTCAACTACTCAGACCTCTACCGCCACACTAATTATAGTGAAGGGGTACGCAGAAGGGTATAAGTAATTCTCCAGTTGCAAAAGTAATTACTATCAGGTTACACGTTTGCTCACGTCCCACTTATGTGTCAAGTCAGCTCGCCTGGAAAGAGATGTCAGTCTCATAGAAAATTTAAACAATACAAACAGTTTAAAACAATATGTACGTTCTGTTTTACGATTTAACTGTCAACTCTATTGTGTAATACTTCTGCTCATTTGTCATTGAATCCCTAAATTATTCTAAAAATGTCACTATGTGCACTGAAATTAGAAAAATAAAGTTAAAACTAACTGAAAGCGCCATTGTACTCATCTTAATATCATCATAACCTTTCCACCACGCCATCGTTTTTAATCGAAACGAAAACAGTAATTACGTTTGATTTTTATGACACTTTTTATATGTCGCTTTGTTCAATAATGGAAACTGGACGATGCTATTATTTTATTCTGCAGAGGTTTTATGGCTGGCTAGATTGCGTCGCAAAATGTTGCTTTTAATAAACATTAAAATTTTCGTTTAGATGATGCTATTGGAAAGCCTTTTTGTTATGCTTTATTAAAAATGATAGATCAAAGAGTATTTTCTTAATCTTTGTTTTCTTGGGGAATTTTTTCTTTGTATACAACTACGTTTACCTCCTTTAATGTACAAGACATATAAGTGTATTTTGGTTTTGTAGTGGTCACTTTTCTGGAGATAATTTGTCGTTGTACATAAAAAGTAAAATAAAAAGTTTTTCAATTTCTTTTAATTTTGTTTTAGAAGGAGTCCGACTCTTACACAAATAGTTTTTAACACCATAAAAAATAAAATGAAGATGTTAGTTTTGCAACTACAACGATAAATATACTCGAATTCTGACGGTCCTAAAACAGTTACGGTTTAATCAAGATCAACGAAATTAACGTTAACATACAAAAAGACAGCATGTACTATACTCAGAAATTTAAGAAATTATTAATAAAAAGAAAGAGTCGATATTAATGTTTTGGACATCTAATATAATTCTGTGTCACCCGTCGTCAAGCGCAGTTGTTAAATCCCTATCTACATCACCATCTCTAGAGAATTATTTACCATAATCTGCGCTGGGAGTGGTATTATTTACTCTGTGTTACTCTCCTCCAGTTTCGAACACTGCTGTATCTATACGTTGGATGAGACTGATGTTAGACGCGGATTGTTTTGATCCAAATCACCTTGATTAGGATGCATCATCACGTTAAAAGTATTCATGAAATCTGATCAAATAAGCTATCGCATGACTGAATTAACGATATGAATTTCAAGTATATGGTAAAGTACAAAACTACAGACTAGTTCATGAAATATAAATATATTGAACAATACATTGTATTCTTACAGATCTACTTACAGTATTCCACCAATGTAGAGCAAAGAGTGTTTCTAATAAATTATTCTTCTGGTGACTTCTGTATCTTCTTCTTCTTCTCAGCCAAAAGATGTCCACTGCTGGACATGGGCCTCTCCGAAGGTTCTCCACAACAGCTGCTTCCGTGCCGCTCGCATCCAGCAGTTTCCCGCGACCCTTATCAGGTCGCTGGATCACCTTATGGAGGGCCCAACGCTCCGTTTTCTAGTACGCGGTCGCCACTCCAGAACTTTATGGCCCCATCGGCCATTTCTGCAATGATGCTGCACTTCTGTATGCAATGAAACAGAACCATACTTCAGTGTTGTTATCTTACCTGTTTCAAAGATTTTCTCTTGGTGTTGGAGAGACATTACGCTCATTCGTCAATATATTTTATAGGAAGAATACTTACGATTATTTTTTGTACTGATATTTATGCCAACGAGTAAAAACAGGAATTCAAAAGTTTATAGAATTTTTAACAATACGTGTTACCCGTTCAGCGTTATGCCATCCAGTGCTGAAAGAAGGCCTCTGACAAATACTCTCAACCATCCCCGTCTAAAATACGTGCCATAGAGATGCAATATTCATAAAACGGCCACATGAAGCTATATAAAGTTAAACGGCATAAAAGACTAAATAATTACAGCTTAAGGTCTACCAGTCTATAAATTAAGACTTTCAAAGTTTAAAATCTAACTTTACATCATCTCTATTAACAACAAAAGAAAACATAATAGGTACAAAATATTAAAAAAATAAATCTTAAAGTAACAAGTCAGTTCAAAATAGGGGAGGGATTTTGGTTTAGATGTATGTTTGAAAACATTTACGAATTGCGGCTCCCACCCGGTAGATATACAGCCTACGGGATTTATCTCTGTAGAGTAAGCTGACTCCAAGGCGGATCATGTAACACAACTTGGGCGGAGTTCATTTCCTGATAAGCATAAACTAGACCCAAACCTTAATGACAACTTGCATTTAGACGATTGACAAATTGTAAAGTGCAGTATGTGACGCATCCGTTTGAAATTTATTTATAGGTATACATCGTAATGAACTAGCTGATCTTTGCTTCGCTTTACAGTGACACAGGTGAACGCATTGAAAGGAAACAAGAAACGAGTTTCAGGTCAATCGGTGCAAAACTTCTTAGAGGTTTTGTGTGCATAAATCAACTAAAAAAATATTTTTTAGACAATTTAAAGAAAATATACTAATGATGTAATACTTTCCGCTATCGGCCACGCCGGCCAGTTTCAACGAAGACCAGTCAACCACGCAGGAGATATTATAACGGTTATCGGACACGACCGAAGAGAGATCTGTCGCAATACCAATAAATAGGTAGTAGAACCACGCTGATTTCAGCACGAGCGGGCCGGCTCGGGGCAGGACTACCCTCCCACAGAAGATCAATCTAAAGCACCAGCATCCGTGCTGTCGTGTTTCGTTGGAAAGTGTGAGACCGCAAGCCCATTGATGCAGGTGTGACAGTTATCGTGATAACTGTGTGTGCCTTACACTGCCACGATGACTGTCATGCCTTTTACGTGCCAAGCGTGGCGTGAAAAAGCATCTCACAAGGCCGCCATAGTGTGGGTCACGACACTGTGTTCTCTGCATTCGCAATGAGTATAGTGACCACAACTCTTTGGATTCTATTCATGCTTTCCATTAGGCAGAGTAGAGTCACTTTCGCAGGCTCTTCATATAGAAAAAAAAATACCGGTGGCTTTACGTACTCTCTAAGGGACAGGGGTTGACTCCTACTTCCAAACTCAGAGCTGTTATTACGCTTCTTAGCTTTTAATAGTTTTTGGCCGGGCATCGAATCTGAGACCTCGAAGCGCTACACAAATGGTGAAGTTAAAACACACACACACTGTACTTGTACTTATACACTTTTTAGTCGCCAGTCGGTTGGACTATGCCTCTGGAAGACCGTAATGTCATTGTATCGTAATTGTACTCAACCATCTCTCTCATTTATACCCATGTTTTCCTGTATAGTAAACAAGGCCCAGTCGTCTGAATGGGATATGTGTAAGTTGTAGTTAGATATATGTAAGTCAATTTCTGCTTGACCTATATATTCCTTAGATAAAACCCGTATGCTGTCTCAGTAGTAAATTAATTAGAAGTGCGGCCATCGATCAGAGCAGAGCGCATAGTTGAGCTTGAAGCACATTCCTAGTTTATTTACGCTTCACTTACGATGGACTGTTAGTATGTGAAACGTCGTGTACAGGCACTGACCATCACAGTAGTGCCACCCAGCCGTTATCAAGTTGTGAGTTAGACACAAGTGATTTACAAAACAGTCTTTCCAGGTGATTACATGCCAGTATGAGAGGGTGCCGTGGTTGCTGTTGAGCTAATCATCCATAAAGGGCAAAATAACCTCAATAATGGACATACAACTATCACCCGATCTAGTATGGGAGTTTCTGAATTTTTCACATACAAGCGCTTTTCGAGTGATTCAAATTACATCATGTTTATTAAAATAATATGAAGTTAATAAGGTTAACTTTTTTTTGATACACTTATCAATAGATGTCATTATCATGCCATAAAGGCAAGATAAAATCCAAATTATGAAAATGTCTCATTTCCATTTCGTTTATACAGTGCACAGCTGTATCTGGTGAACCCTATTCTCGATATATTTTGATAACTCATATTCACAAAAGCGTAATTTATATAACGTATAGTAATTTTTCACATTTACATATGTTAAAGTATTCGGTACTGTACAGAACTAAAATAATTTTATATTTATAAAATTTTCCAGACATCTTTTCTTCGTGCGTAATATGATGTTATTTTTTATTTTTGTAGGTAAGAAAAAAAATTGGGCCAAAGTAGGACGCTCGATTTTGTATGAATACCGTCCCCACCCTCCACAAGATATGTCAGTTTGTTCCTTCATTAGCACAAAAAAGATAAAATAGCTGAATTTGTTTGAAAATAAATGAAGTTTTTATTTAAGTTAAATTTTTTTATTTTCCATACTTTTATAATTAGAATATAATATTTTAGCATCTATTACAACTTATAGACATCTATTACAATATGATCAGTTGTGCTGGATTATTGATGGGTCCTGGGGCAGCTGCAACATTAATATTAACATCAGCATCATTTTCGTGACGACCGTCTTCGTGATTTATTCAATTATTATCTTTTTACCAACATCAGTGCCATATAACCATGGTTTTAATAAAAAACTGATATAAAAATGAATATTGTCAAATGTATACTTCATAAATAATGTTTTTTGGTTGAGTTAAAAGCCTGTTACATAAAAGTTATAGATAAATTTCTGCATTTTATTGTATATAATGTAGTCATTATTTGAAAACTGATTGCCCAACGATTATGGATTATTATAACTTATAGTAATCATTGCTAAATAAAATAAAAAAAAAGAGAATGTCGAGAAACTTTGAGGCAAGTTTTCTTTTGAAATGTGTTATCTTTATCTTAGATCAAAATGAGCCACTCACGTTAATGGTTACCGATCCACAAAAAAATATTTTTATAAAAGTACTCGTTAGAATAGTGTCAAAGATTCGCAAACAAAGCCTTCAGTTTTATATTTCACGTCAAAACTCAAACTGTAAAGGATTTTTATAAAGTCGTGCACATAAAGCTAAAGTATAACAAATTTATTCAAAACGTACCATAATATTACACAAATCTCCTTACACCTTGTCCCTTGACCCTCAACTTTGTGCGACAAAGTCGTCTACATTATCCCTCCAATCCTTTGAGAAATCAGCATAAAAACAAATGCTAACATACTTTGTTATGCAAAAGGTGTAATATCTTGCATATCCATACACAGATATATCTTAAATATATATCACTTGGCAAGCTGACACTACGTCAAATCGGCCCACCTGAATCCTAACACGCGCTCGCATTATTCAAAAGATTTCTTTTTCGTCAAGTCTCCCTTTCTCGGCTTAAAAAAACGAGACACGGAATAAAAATGTTTTGACAGTGCGTAAAGGACATTTTACGGATGTTTCGTGAAAAGCTACTTCTTTATTTTCTGAGAGTGATTATGACTTTTTTAAAACGACATTTTCTAATCTACATAAATGAAAACGAGATATTTATTCGTTTGTATTGTTAAGCATGTTTTCATTTAATTTTCGATAACAAGAAGGCGGATTTGACTACATACATATATGCACAAATACTGTCGGAAGAAACGCATTAATTAAAACTCTCAAATTAAACTAAATTTTGTCCTCGGTGAATTTATTTTAATCACTGTCGTCTTTAGTAGATTTTGATAGTAGCTTATTACCACAAGTGGAGCGTTATAAAAGTAAAATGGAAAAAACGGGAAATAAAGAGAAAAAACGTTGTCTATACGGATGAATTGGGAAAAGTAAACTAAGCTCAGGCACGCGTAACTATTACTCAATTTAGTTTTTACGAAAAATTCAAAACCCATCATCATCATTATCATCATGTATAATGCCGAAATTTTAAACTCAACTCAGTTTATTCAAACTACCAAACTCATTTTCCCATGATAAGTTATTATAAAATCAGTTCATCTGATCTCATCATCGGAAACTAATTTCTAAATATTGCAAATATACGATTTGTACTTATCAAATATTATAGTAGTTTCTTTTGCAATTAATCAACTTTTTCTTCCATATTTAACTCGCAATTTTCTTGTCCAACTCTTTAAGTACTCGAATGACGGCAATAAGCGTACCTTCTTTGCTTTTGCATGGTCATCATCATCAACAACCTACTACAGGACCATTGCTGGACATACGTCTCTCTTCCTATTGCATGAGAGGGATGAAAATTAGTCTGTAATATTAGTATGTCTTTGATTACACTGGAGATGTAGTAAAGGTAAGAGAAAAGAGAAGTAGATAAAAGGCATCTAATATACATATACGTTTTTATATTGTGTTATAAAATGAGCACTAAGGCGAGTTGATCTATCTATCGTTCCGACCTGTTCAATTACGGTACGAACATACATGGGTATGTGACCTTCGACCTACAGTCCTAACTCCATGTTTCATCCATTATTAAACTACTAAGCTTAGTTTTGACACTAGCAAACTACTCCATACATTTCAAGTTAAAGTTGTCTGAAATAAATCGCCATTTATTGCAAAATACATTCTGGTGCATCATATCTCTTGTTACACAAAGTTACGGGAAAAAGGGTATTCAGATTTCAAAATTTTAATATTAAAATCACGTACTTAAAATACATAATTACAGATTTAAAAATATAATTGTTCCGTCAACCCTTAAGCGCGTCAGCCCAGTCGCGGCAACCAACGGAGCGTTGCGTAACATACTGTACTCGAACTTACGTGTAAGTGCACAACGTTATAATAATTCTTGAACACGAATTTCGAGCCCTTTAAACCTCTCAAGCGTGAGGTACTCTAATTAAATATTGCCTCAATCTCGCCGCACCTGCTGGGCCCGCTGTACGCGCCATCGTTATTTGAACTGTTAAATAAATTACTTAAAACTGCACATTACATTCATGTTTGGTCTCTATACTTATATAAATAAAAAATGTTGGCCATTTTCTGCTTGAAAAACGTTTAATGTTTCTCTTCACCCAGCTTATTGTAGAATAAATTTATTTACTTACGCAGAGTTTACGCTGTAAACACAAATTTTCACATACATTAATTGTTTGCTACTCTAATTAACAGAATGCAGAACACGACATTCAATAATAATAATATAACAATAACGTTTGTTTCACAATTACAGAGTTTCAAATTATAGGTATGTTGATATATCTTAAGCATAAATAAATGAAGTTAGCATCTGTAACCGAACTAGACAGAGCCTGTATTTTGACTATCAGCACCAATCCTCTCGGATATAACATTGTCTAGTTATCTTAGCCACTAACGTAAGATTCTTTTTTAAAATATTTTAATTAATAAGGTAAAAAGTGTAATAATTTAAGACATTATTGTAAGTTATATTTATTTACTTCTTTATATGTAGGAGTAGTCGATTTTCTTCATACTTAAACTTTAATAAGTATTCTTTGATTGCACTTTTGTCAGGGGATTAATATTTAACGTATCATTTAACTATATTGTACTTAAATAAAATGGGCAAGAAAATTAGTGAAACATTGAGCAAATTTGGTTTTATAAGCTACCAGTCCGGAATAATGTCTTTTCTTCCTTTCTCCAAAAGTTGTGGATTTAAAGTTTGTTTTTGTGCTGAATAAGACACGTAGAACAAATAGTGGTGGAATAGTCAGAACTCTGGTAGTGTGGTATAGTACTGTAGTAGAGAAGAATGCTTTTAACATAGCAGCGAGTGCGCTGGGCGTTTTCAACTTGTTTCGTAATTGTTTTGAGGCACCACCCCACGTCGATATATAGTACGTTAAGAGCAACTGACAGAGTGAATAGTATACCTGTTTCAGCCACTAGGGATCAGCAACGTACCTGAGATGTTCGAAAATGTATATTAACTTTCTTACTCACCACACAATATTCTGTATATGCTCTTTGAAGTTGAAATTGCTATTGAACTTCATTGAACCTTATAATAGCAAGTAAACAAAAAAATTAAACACTTTTACACGTATGAGATCAAAAAACTATGTTACATGAAAGTAAAATTTTAACAAAAGTAACATTATTAATAAACAAAATTATAAATAAAAAATAAAATGAGAAACTTCTGAAAATAGATATCTAAATAATTGTGAGTTAAATGGCAAAAGAGTACGTACACACAATTCATCAAAATTCAAATATATCATCATCATCATCATTATCATCAACAACATTTTGTATTCCACTGCTGGACTCTGCTGGCCTTAGAAAGGTATGAATACTTTTCTAAGATAATTTAAAAGTATGTATACTATATAGTGTACAGATATATGTACTTTATATATATATATATAAAGTACATCTTATTCTACGTTCGTTTGATCGCTACGCACCCTTTACTCAGTAATATTACTCTATGTAACTTTAGGAACGATAGGCTTCTCAAAAAATGCACTCACCTAATTCAAGTTCCAAAACTTTGTCTATGTCACTTTGATAATTAAAACTAACAAAAAGTGTGAATTTTACATTGTACAGATACTTTTTGCATACCGCATACAATCTGAAGAGTTAATTATCACTTTGTATATGTCTAGATTGATATCTCCAAAGATTCAAGAAAAGTATTTCTACTGAAAAGGTTATTAATAAAATAACCAATTTAGTTATTAATAAAAAAAACTTAACCGACTTAAAAAAAAAACCAAACGAAACTCACCACCTAGTATACTTACTTACTAATAGTGACAATTCTTTTCTGAACCTAAGTAATTTACCTATCCTAATTAATTACTTATTGATTTAAATAATGTATTATTTTAAAATATGACAGATATCTGAAATCTGTTTGAAGTCAGTGCAAAACCAAATTTAACATAAGTCTTAAAAAATAAAAAAAGCCTTCGTTTTGAAGTCTTTTAAAAATACCAGTCCTTATTTGAGTATGATATAAAAATATTACATAAAAGGGCCAGTTGATGAGATAACTCGAAATGAATATACAGAAACTCTTTATCAGTTGTGTATGGAACGAAAGTTGAATATAATTTCTATTTCCAATTTCTTCATACAAGAACTATGTTTAATAATAAATCGTTCAGAAGTTGGAAACTGCATTCACTTGACAAGAAACTGTGCAACTCGAACCGTTAGATATCTATGACTATTGAAAGCGCTTTAGATGTGAAATTTATTGGAAATATGCGGAATAGTTTTAGAAGTTTCAATGATACATGAGAGTAAAGGATTTTGTGTGTTTTGGGTTAAGAAATGTATAAGATTCAAATGCCCAAAATAAAAATTAAGTCCTTTTTTCTAAAATTTAACCTGAAATTCTCATATACACACTAAAGTAAATATTAATAATGTTGATAGTATGTTCGTATTTTCAACATAAATTTATTTGAATTAGAAATAAAAAAAATAGAAAGCCTGTGCATATAAAAAAAAAGGTTGAACAACAAAAATCTATATTCAATTTAAAAATGATCATCTACACTAGAAAAAGTACAATTCGTTAGAGAAAAAATAATAAAAGGACCAATTTTAAGAGCTTAAATTTGTCCTGTATATTACTGCTAAAACTTGACATTCGATGTTTGCCAATCACTTTAACAAAACCAATAAAAACCTTAATTAAATATCGGAATTACGGACAATTGAAGTCAAAGCGGAAAGTTTGTGCGGATAACTGCACACATAACGTATCTATGCTCCACCGCCCTCGGTCGGGAATGTTCAGGAACGTCCATCAGATCAGATGAGTTGGTTAATAGTGTAACATTAATTACAGCTGCTTCTATCAATCGTTTTATTAGGGAGAGAAAGAGGAGGGACTCGTTTCTGTACATTTAAATATGTATATTTCATGTGGGGACGGATAAAGAATACATTGTCACCACCCCTATGCATCCCACGAGTGTCGTAAGAGGCGACTAATGGAGCTAATTATGCAAACAAAACCTTTACCAACCCGCCTGACCAGAGTAGTGTATAAGGCCAATGTTTCCTTTCTAAGGAGAGGCCTATGTCCAGCAGTGCATTATTAAAGACAATTGATGAAATGTGTGTGTTTAAAAATAAACGTTATTATACTATATGTTTTATCTTTACTTCGCTAGCGTAAAATAAAGCCTACTCATGAGCTTATCTATGTTTATTTTAGTTCATAAAGCACGCAATGGATACCGATGAAATGTTCGCTCTCACTTGCATGATTTTTTGAGATATAAACCTGATATAAACACTCTACGAAGAAATCCCAAAATTATTTCTAAGGTTGGTCTACAGGTTCCTGGACCATACAAAAATGAAACTACTATATTTATTCATTCCAGACTTAGAAGACTAATATATAAAAAAAATTTAACAGAATTTTTCTTTGAGCATATTTCATACATCGTCTAGTGACTGCACAGAGTAGGGTTTTTAATAATATGAATTCATCTTTTCTTCTGAAATTTCAAACTGACTCCAGAAAGAGTCACTACTTAATTTGATGGACCTCGCAGTTTAGTGTTTAGTGCTCTTAACTGTTAAGCCAAAGATGTGAGTTCCACTCGAGATAAATATGCTGGACTAAAGATGTTCTGTATATATTATTTTTTTCTAAACCGATGTTTACAAAACTTGGTGATGAGTAGGTATGTGGCAAAGAATAACAAACTTTTACGCGTGTTTATAACATTACGAGGTAAAATTTAATTTAGCATAGCGAACCCAATACAAAAACTCATAATCCAAGAGTACTCCATCGCTTTTTATCTGTAATCCAGTATCCAGTATTCGGGAGCTCGACGTTTGGGCACGTAGAGGTATACTGAAATCAATTAGGAAGCGTGCCGATCGACGCCTCAGGCAACTTTGCTGACGTCACCCAAATAGCCTTTATTATCGCGAGAATGACTTTTTGATAGCGGCCTGTGGACGATGGCTTCAAACCAACTGACTTGATACCGTCCAGAAAACTGATTGAATGTTAGATTTTACTTAAAGAAGCAAGCTCATTTTTATGTAGTACATTAAATAATTATGCGATCATGTAATAAGTGTAGAAAACCATTGACTTGCGTGACGTTTCAAAGAGATTGCAGTAATTTGGGCTACATTTGGATGACACTGCAGGGATGACGTAGTGGATTCAACGGTCGCCACGCCATTTTCTACAGTGTTGAGTGTTGAAGGTTCCCTGCGTGGGATATTACTTTGTGTGATCCAAAAATTGGTGTTCTGAGTCTGGATGTTGTTTGTGTCTGTTTCAAGTATGTTTGTAAATTTCCCCGAAGAATTTATTCCTAGTGTGAGGGAAAATTATATAAAATAATAGCAACATG
Organism: Hypercompe scribonia; assembly: GCA_949316085.1. Taxonomy (NCBI): domain Eukaryota; kingdom Metazoa; phylum Arthropoda; class Insecta; order Lepidoptera; family Erebidae; genus Hypercompe; species Hypercompe scribonia. The sequence goes on along the minus strand of OX438969.1, from coordinate 8,466,347 downwards.
TTGCGTGAATCTTAAGTAGAAGAGCCACGCTGATTTCAGCACGGGCGGACCGGCTCGACCAGGGCAGTACTACCCTCCCACAGAAGTCCAACCTAAAGCGCCAGCATCCGTGTTGTCGTATTTCGTTGATGGGTGTGAGTCCGGAGGCAAATTGATGCAGTGGCGACAGTTATCGTGGTAGCTGTGTAAGCCTTACACTGTCACCAATGACTGTCATACCTTTTACATCCCCAAGCGGGATGTGAAAAAGCATCTCACAAGGCTGCAATAGTGTGAGTCACCATACTGTGTTGTCAGCATTTGAAATGAGTATGCTGATCACAACTCTTGAATTCTATTCATGCTTTCTATCAGGCAGAGTAGTCACTTTGGCAGGCTCTTAAGATAGAAAAAAAATGTGTTTAACGCACTAAAAGACAAGCCACGTGTTTTTGCTGACTTATTTGGAGATTGTGAGATTTTTTTTATGACAGTCCATTGTCCCTATTACAAAATCATTTTGACATTCAGAAAAGCATTAGAAAACTATCAATGAGATTAGATTTCTATTGTCTATAGCTTTCGAGAAAAATAGTGTCAAATCATTTCTCAAAGCGTAGAAAACTTTGAAATAGGAACATAAAAAGGCAAAGAAAACATTAGTCGTTTTCATCATCTTGTTAAACAACAATTTAATATTAAGGTATTAATAATAAATGATAAGTTGTATATATTTCTGCAAGTAATTCTTTTATGGATCATTTTTACACAATTAATCAGGTAGCTTATCATTCCATTTTTGACTAAACTAGTTGCCACATGAGTAGAAAAGTTATCATTTGAAAGTAATAAGAAACGTAATTCATAATTTATATCGCATAAGATATAAATTTATGAATATAATATAAGTCAATATACAGGTAAAATAAAACCAAACCGATTTAGTAAGAAATTAAAAAAGAATACCGATATAAATATAAATATGTAGGAATCTTTTAAGGCACTTATCTACTTTAAATTGCTAGGACAATTAAGTAACTTGAAGAAATAAGTACTTGTTTAACTATACTGTTTAAAAAACTAAAACAATCTTACACACAGGTGGTAGTCTTACACACACCTGTTTGTCTGACTGGGTGTTTATGCTTTCAAGCTCAATTATCTTCATTACATTTTAACATTGACAGTTCCTGAGTCGAGTAACAAAAGCAAAGTGATTAAAAAATGACAAACATACTCAGTCCTTACGCAAATTATAGATAATGCTATAAAAATAATTATATTACATCACTTCCTAGATAAAGTTTCAACAAATCGTCGTGTCAGTGTAGTATTCCAAATGTATTTACGAATTCAAAATACAGAATTGTTATAAATTGTTCAAAATATATGTGAAATGAACATTCTCTGTTAATACTATCATGTATATATATATGTATATATTTAATTTGAAAAACCTGCCAAAGTGACTCTACTCTGCCTGATGGAAAGCATGAATAGAATCCAAAGAGTTGTGGTCACCATACTCATTGCAAATGCAGACAATACAATGTGGTGACCTATACTATGGCGGCCTAGTGAGATGCTTTTTCACGCCACGGTTTAGGACGTAAAAGGCATGACAGTCATCGTGGCAGTGTAAGCCTCACATAGTTATCACGATAACTGTCACCCCTGCATCAATGGGCCTCCGGTCTCATAATATACCAGTTTCACAATATTCGTTTCATGACACCATTATACATATTTCAAAGTATCTCCTAACAAGATTATAGTACTTTTAACCAAATAATGTTTATTTGTTTCAACTATATTTACAATAATCACTTTGGTCAATGTGTTTATGAGTATACTAAATAATACTTCGTGGACAGTCTTTTTCTTCTTCTTAGTCTTTATTATGTCCAATATTATCTGGGGTCAGCTACTAATTCAATCAGTATTACCTGTATGTCAGTTTTTCCTCAGAGCGACCGATATCGGACTACCACAACTGTGATGACGAACAGAATTCAAGAGTTGAACTAGTTGTCAGTATATTTGAGTGCACAGACATAATTGAGCGTATTGGACTAAATTAACATTTTTTACGGATATTCTGGTAGAATGAGGATTGATTCTGTGTACTGTCGTCGCGAACGTAACCTCTTTTGTATCCAACCTGAGTATTTGCATGAAAAAATTTTCAGTGCATAAAGTTGCATAACAAGAGTGTGAGTAATAAGAGTGTGATGAAATTAAAACTGATTTGACAATATTGACTCTCGATTAAACACGTATTTATTGATTTTTTTCCATGGCCACCTTTCTTTCGAACCATCTTTTAATATTTTTATCACGTAGGCAATAAACGAAAATTTGAGTGACCTGATGGCAAGTGACGTGAACGATAAGGATTTCGATATTGGATATGGACATTAGGTAAGTGTTTTCGAATAAAAATTTTCTTTCACAATTATATTAGTACCTTGTCTTTATGCCATTAAATGCTTAAACCTTTATAAAAATATATTAAATGAATCGAGCTCAATTAGAAGATTTCACTAAGGACTTGAAACACAAGTTTGTTATAGCTCTTGATGGCGTTTTCTCGGGAAACCTTCAACACTTTTTACTGTTCACATTGAATGGATCACGTATGTTCAAACTAACTGTGGTAGTTCTCGCTGTAAATTTTAAAATAAAATACAAATTTAAAATTAGTTACTGTTTTCAGATTACTGTGGTCAAAACTAACGACTCATTCTTATTTAATCTAGCTAAATTCAACTATTCTAATAATAATCGAATTTTATATAAAAATTATAATTCCAGCTTACAGTTCTTTTAGCCTGAGATATGTTGATAGAGTTCATATTACCATATGCTCCATCATAACTAGTTAAACTCTTATCCAATAAAGTGTGAGCTTTGATTCGAAGTTTTCAATATCAGCTCTCATCTCTTATAGGTAATATTTGTACTAAAATTAACGTAGTTAAAGTTTTATCTTAAAAAAAATATCTAAGACACATGAATCAAGGAGGTCTGAACCGGTACAGATATTACACAATAGAATATACGTATTTGATTTGGAGTGGATAAAATTACCTATTTCTGTATTGAGATATTCACAATTTATACAGATACACATAGTTTTACTGTACAGTGGGACTTATTCTACAAAAATAGTTACGATCTAGTCCTCTCCACAGATCGTAACTATTTCATAGATTAGTACGTGACACGGTTGAAACAAAAAGTTATGAAAATTTCAACGGAAAGACGGATATCGAGTATCAACACCATGATGACGAAACAAAGTATGCAAATGTTGCCAGTGTAGTGTGTAGAATTACCAACAGTAGAAACAATCAAGATGACCAAGTCGGGGTAGTCATACCACCTAAGCTCACAGCAGTCTACCCGTGACCGCGAGCAGTGTAACCTGTTCAAAACAGCACACGTTGTTTCGCAAAACCGTTCATGACTGCACGCTTGACGTAGTGGTTTAAGCGGTCGCCACACTGCTCACTACTGCGCTGTGTTGTGGCTTCTATCCCCACCTGGGACAACACTTTGTGCAATCCACAAATTCGCTATATAACAAAATTATAAGCAATTATGGTTAAGAGACACTAATAAGGCTAGTTCCTTAAATTTAAATAATGTTTATAATATATATTTAAAAATGACTGAAAATATTGAATCAGTAAGACAAATTAAGACTCTTTGGATAAGATAATAAATATTATTTTATATTATCTCTTAATCTGTTATAAAAAATAAATTTTTGTAGCATTGCTTTGAAATTAGTACAAAGTAATAATAAAGTCTATTGAAAACTTGTTTCATCATTGATTGAATTCATCAATTTGTTGTCTCGACAATAAACTTGTTAAGGTTATGGATAACAAAATTTCGAATGAATTATTTTGACATATTTGGGGGATATTCTACATATGATCAAACAGAAATATAATACACAAAGTTATACTGTGGTGTTGATGAGGAAGTGTTAGTAAGCCGAACCACATTTATGATTAGCTCATAGGTAACGTTCCATCGACCTAACTTCACAACCGTTTTATTTTTTTCAGATTTTTTTTCCCGGTGCCTCAAATTATCTCAGCTTCATCAAATATCATCTCTTCAAGATTATCATATGCTGACTGAAAACTTGTTGAACTGTGTTGATCTTGCGTTTTAATTATTCTATCGTCATGATCCATTTTGGACATTTTTATAGTTGGTATTTTTAGGATTTTAATAATTATTTTAATTTTGTAATTCATTATCGTCATCATCATCATCGTCAACAGTTTCAATTAATAATCCACTGCTGGAGATAGATCCCTCCCTAGAAAAAAAAAAATGGCCTATTATTCCACGTTGACCAGACGGGTTGGTACAGGATTTGTTTCAAGTTGTGGTGGTGTGTCGAAGATGATGTAACTGGAAATCACCAATGTATTCAATAATCTGCCATTCAGTTGCATCAGGAAATCACTCTTCTATCACAGGGTGCCTGAGTACCTGTAGCAAATACTGGCAGACCATTTAGAGGAGCGTACCGTCATATACAAGGACCGAGATAGTTTTTTTACGACGTCTGCATGTGCCAAGCGTCGTCTAAATCGAAAAAAGATGGTGTCCGAGCTAGCGGTCAGGTGCTAGGAGGGATCTAATAACTGGATATCTGAAATGACAGCTGTTCCCGGACTTCTCATATCTCAGGCGCAAAGTAGTACACCGTATGGCAATCGGTCAGATTTCGACACAACTTCACCACAGACTCCGGTGGGGTGGCGGGCCGAGGAGGCTTTCCTTCTCTTTGTATTTTGCAATGAAATTTCAAATATTTTTCTATAGTAATGATAACTTTGATCTTTCTAAAACACTATTATATTACTTAATTGAAAAGGTAATCAACAAAAAGTCTCATAAAAATATTAATTTTCCAGTACATTTACATTTGAGTCTGACTATGTACGACTGTAATTAATTGAAGAATTTCTGTTTAACAAAAGTATTGCTTCATGATTATGAAAATTTGAAACGAAAAAGTTGTTTGTTGAGAATTCGTCGTAAAGTACTTTTCCTACACTTTTTAAATTTGACAATCAAATTCACGATTTATCGATTTTACTTTTAACGTTACTTCCCTTACTTTGTACAAGTGTCCTCTCTGTGATATCCCTTGACTCAAATATTTAACCATATAAATATTGCTTATTCAGTATCATAAAGAATACTTATATTGCAACTATTATCCTCTAAAGTATGAATACATTAAAATAGTTTCTGATTAACTGTTATATTTATATATAATTGCGCGCACTCACATTACTGTATACTTTTCTCAATCTCCCATCTCCTCCCACTTACTTAACATCACAAATTCAAATATTGAGCAACAACCATAACAGTAACCGACGTTTGGCTAATAATTTCTTTCTACTCTGTCCTTCTCACTCCACTGCATTTATTGGTTCTTCGTTCTTCGTGCAGGCTATCCTCTCTTGGAACGCGCTTCCCCTCGAAGTCAGGATGGCTAAAAGTCGTGACTTGTTTAAAATTAAAGTGAACAAGCTTTGACGGGCTGAATTGGCGACGCCTTAGTTCACCTGGTATTATTATATTTTATAGTGGTAATATGTATGCACGGATATGTATGAGTAATATGTATGTGTATTATATAAGTGTTTATGTAAGTATATCTGCTTGTTTATGGTCAAACTAGTCTATATATATTAAATCCTCTGTCAATTACTTTTTATCCTTAAGTGTACCTACCTCATATTTTCTCTGCATCGCCCAATCGGTTGACTGGCAGAAAATGCGTTAGATATTAAGTCCGCCGTGCATGTGTTTGTGCATAGAGTTGTAAATAAGTAAAGAAATATTTGTATTTCATTTAACTCTATACACTATCGTAATCCTTAACAACACTAGACTATGATGATTATATTATTACGGAGCTTAACACCTATTTAAGTAAATGCTGATTACTTCATTTGCTGTTATGCTTGCTGTTTAGACGTTGTCAAAAAAAACCTCTCAGCGTCTATCCGAAATAGCAAGGGCATTTGAGATGTAGTTTTTTTTAAAAAAAGCAACGCCCGCTCCAGATCGCCGTGCTAAATCCTGCGTCGCGGGGGATTTTACAAACATGCAAGAAACGGACACAAAGAAAAGTCTGAGTCTGAGACTCAGAATAACAATTTGTGGATCACACAAAGTGTTAGTCTATGTGAGATTTGAACCCACAATACTCAGCACAGTAGAAAGCGGTGTGGCCACCGCTTAAATCTCTAGGCCAACTGTGCAGTCAAGCTAACATAAATCTCACAACTGTGATTAAATACAATATAAGACAAACATGTACAAATATTTATACAAATATCTGACGTTTCTCGCTTTTAGTAGGATTTTAAAATTGATAGTTTTAGAGTTACAAAAACACATTTACTGAAACATTTAAAGTTTTTTATGTGTATGTGTGTTTATTCTTAGTTCCTGTTCGAAACACAGTTAATATCATCAAAATAATTACGTGACATCATTTCCTACGCCAAGTCAAAACAAATAGTCGTGTCAACTTAGATTTATTGTTAAATTTGTTGACGAGTTCCAATGCAGATTTTGAAAAAATGTACAAAATTATTATACTTCAAAAGGATATTTGCTGTCAAAACCATCACGTTTATTGGTTTATTGTCAGAATTATATGAAAAAGTATCTTCTCACAAATTTATTTTCGTTCTTATCAATTTTTGTTCATTCATCTTTACTGTATTTGCATTTATCACTTGTGCCAATGTGTGCATGAATATACTATTTAACATATCGTGGAAAATATCAATAACTGTTACATTCTCACAATACGTGTTGAATGCCTCAGCTTCAATATTTTCTCTTCGAAAAATATTCAAATGTTCTTCGTTGATCTCAAAACTTTAGAGTTTGACTTGTCTTTTAACCGACTTCAAATTGAATTTAGGTACCTAGAACATGTTATAATAATATTTTATTTAAATTAATACGCAATTAGATTAAAACGAGAATTGTTACATAGTAATTACGTACGCATATTTAGACTTCTATTGAGAATGTTTAAATTATAATTACTAAGTTAACTTATGATTTAAGTAATTAGATAAAGTTGTGTATTTTTGGTAGGGAGATTCTGTTTGGTTTTTTTGGAGTCGGTGAAGTCTTTTTATAATTATTTTTTGACTTTTTCTTTTATTAAATATTTTATATAAGGGCAGTTTTTGTTTATTTATCTCTAATATTGAACAATGTGTATTGCATTATACATGTCTGCCTGGATTGTTATTATAACACATATGTCTAACATTCTGTACTCATTGTTACTGTCATCTTGAGATGATTTTGAAAATTTATTTTGAAATTAAACGTACTTAAGACTAATAATTACATAGTAATAAAGTTCAGAAATATATTGTATAAATATGAACAAATTTTAGATATATACTTAGCAGACACAAGACACCAGATGTAATAATTGTATGTGTTTTTATGCAATATTCACTTGAAAAATTTTATATATTTCAGATGTTTCGAGTTATGTTAAATTTTCACAAAATAATAGTCAACCTACATAGCTCGATAAAGACCCGAGCTCTCTATCAATATGTATATGGTAAATTGTTAAAGAAAATTTTTATATATTGAAACGAACGTTTTCCCACGGGCAGTCAAGCTGAATAATCAGTGTCGGTGTGTAAAGTGCCATGTGATGCAAACAATACAATACTGGCACCGTGATTCTCGGCTACACATTTACTTATGAAATCACACAACTCTCCAACCAATTTGCTTTACCATGTAGGGTCGAACTTTTCATGTAATAGCCGACATCAAATACCGAGTATTATCACCTCTATTCATAAAGTGAGAGTCATAAGAGTAGACCTATTTTCTAAGGATAGCCTTGTTTGGCAGTGGAATATAAAAGGCTGTTGATAAGGGTAACATAAAATAAATTTGTTGTTAATTACCTGTGCCAGCGATTTTTTAAGTATAATGATACTCATGATATTTGAATTTTAAAAGTTAATTATAATTCTAGATTACAGATGCCTTCGTCTTTAATATGTAGGTAGAGTTCATGTTACCATATGCACCAGCATAATTAGCTGAACTCGTATTGAAGGTAGATGATTCTCTGATTTGGAGCATTGAACATCAGCATTTAACTTACACAGGTATAATATTTAAGACCGTAATTGCATGTAATTATAATAAGGAAATTTTGATCCTAGAAGTTGCAGGACAAGAAATTTATCATTTTCATTTTCAGGAAAACAAATTCCTAAGTAGCTCCTTAAATTTAAGAAATATTTTTGTTTCAAAATAATGATGTTACAAGTTTTTAAAAGATAAATTAATATGTAGAAGTAGCGGAGAAAATTAATTTATCGTATACGTCATCAAATATATAAGAAAATGTGAATCAATTTGTTCATTTTTTTAATTTTAGATCATAGTTTAGACGTTTTATGGAAAAATAAACTTCGTGTGAAGTATTTTAACATAAGTATCACAAAACATGGATAAGGGTTTATGTAAGTATTTTTTATATGTTATATGATTGAGGGAGTGTTTGTTTTGACAGAACTGAACCCATTAGCATTGTATCACATAGTCTGTAAGGTGGGAATAAATAAAATAAAAAAAAGGAAAAAAATAAAATCCCTAATAACTTTGTAGCCTCATTAAGTGTGCGTATTAATGACAAAGTAATCATGTGGTCTGAACAGGAAGTACATTAGTGGCAACTACATCAACTCTAAGCCTCATCACGTTTCAGGATGCGCTAAAATAGTAACGCTTCATCTCATAAATAATGAAATGCCTTTATTTTTTCAGAAAATACAGAAAATTGTCTCTGTTTCTTCAAACACTGGCCCTTCAAAATGGCGGTTAAATGGCGACAGATAACTATAGATGTGAAGAAGGTTATCATTGTGGTGAGCATGTGTATCACTTATACCATAATCATGATAGAGTTTGAACATTTTCGATTAGAACTACCAGAACTTTTTTATGAACTTTATATTAATATTGAACGAAATAAAAACATTGACTCTCGTACGATTAAAAAAAGGATTATAAAAGTATATGCTATTTAAGTTTCAAGTACATTTACAGTGTAATAGCACTGAAAAATTTTAACCTACTTGATTAATTTCTTTAGAATTTACAGTAACAGTAATCATTATAAAAATAATAAAGCATTTAGTACAAACCTGTTTTGACATAGGTATTTTGTTATAAATACGACAATCACATCCAAGATTTGTCGATTTCACTTTTAACATTTTCATGTGGACAGAACGATCTGTCATCAAGTGTATATGAACATAATACACCTTTTATACAATACTGTATAAAAATATTAATATATCTTTTTATAAAATTTATTTACGTTATTAATTTTTCTGTACTGTCTTAATCCTTGATACCTATAGTAGGTTTGATATTTGCACTGATTTGAGTCTCAATATTAACGCAGCCTTGGTAGACCCCACACAAGGTGCTTTGACGACCTGGTGAAGGTAGCGGGCAGCTGCTGGATGCGGGCGGCACGGGGCCGGCTGTTTTGGAGAACCTTGGTCGAGGCCTATGCCCAGCAGTAGACGTCTTTTGGCTGAGATGATGATGATGATGAAGTCTCAATATTGAACATACATATTAGAATTTAAGGCAATAGAGGCTAATAGTTATAGGCTAATAGTTTTTAATTCAACTTTAATGTATTCCAAGAAAACCGGTTGGTATTGTACTGCATCCACCAGATGTAACCAAGTCAAAAACAATAGCAATTAATTACATTGCAAAAAATAATGACAAAAATACTTTCAATTTTGTATATTTAGCAATGTGTTAAGTGAGTGGTGGCTTACAATATCTTAGATTGGATTCTTTAAAGTGGTAAGCAGAGATGCAATGGAAAAATTTGAATAGTGATATTTGATTTTTGATGATATTCGACAATACCAAATTCATACTGCCATTGTGTAGCAGTGTAGTACTAAACGGAACACTTTGTGTATATCGACAGTTTCAGATTTCTATTTTGTTGATACTAAGTTAGATCATATTGAAACAACAGCCATAAAAAAATAGTAGCTTATTTGATACATAAAGCTTTAGTATTGAACTGATGGGTTGAAGTTCGATGTCGTTTGATGTGATGAATGCTCTTGATTCGTTTTTTAAGGTTCCATCTGCAAAGGGTACCATATATGTCTACTTCTTTTCTCCAGGAACTTTTGAAAGTATGAATTTTATATTAACATGATCACATCTTATTTAGAACAGAAACCGCCTATATGTTTTTACAGAATCTTCAGTGTCATTATCAAAAACGTACTGGAAACGAGAGAGTACAAATGTATAAATTGACAGAAAATAAACTTTTTCATTCTTTGGCTTCAGTACAGAAATACAAACGTTTGTATCTCTGCACTAAAGTAAAATAAACGGTTGTACTTTTTGTATCTCCTACAAATTTATTTATAAAGATTTTTATCATAGTATTCATAACAGTTTTCTGTTTTTATCCGTAACAGTCTTTGTGATGTATATAGGTGATATAATAACACCGCCCCCGGACCATTAGGTGACAAAGGCCCATTGACGCGGGTGCGGATATCCGTGGCAAAAGGCTGCGTTTTCAAGCTACAATCCGTTCAACTATTGTCAACCTCTTCTAACAAAACCGAACAGTGCTAATGTCTAAAAATAATCCATTTGAATATGAGTATTATTTTCATCAGGAATATCTAAGTTTTGATTTATTAGATGCTTTGATATATTATTGTTTTGAGTTACGCAAAACAATGAAACAACAAACATAATTGTGGTCATTGTCTTTTTCAAAGAACAATTTATATATAATAATATTTTAATGAAGAAATTTGTAGTATGCATTTGTAGCAAAATTCACAAAATAAAGAGAGTAGAAATAATAATTTCTTTAATTAAATCTTTAAATAAATAATTAAATATATTTCTGTTGACCTGTTATGAGTCTGTTTTTCCGTGTTTGTTTTGCATTTAAAAAACTAACAGTGACTTTTATATTTGCTTAATTCACGAGGATTTCAGGTTTCAAAGTTTTCAAAAACCACCAACTTAATTTTATAGTCTATTCCAATAACGTTTTTGAATAATTTCAAACATTACCCAAACACCCTTATAATTAAATCTTACAAACGTACAAGACTAATCAAAGACGAGTTCAACATATGGTCTATCGGGGTGCCACATAAATCAGCTGACAGTACTACATCACTGCAGGACGCCCAAATTAGATGGTGAAGATATTTCATGGGGCTTTGGCATGGTTGGCAATTAATTAATCGGAATAAGAATAATAATATAATGAAGAGATGAGGTTGTTGAACATTAAAGATAGGAGAATTTTCTTGTCAGATCGTTGACAAAATCAATTAACTGGTAAACCTATGTGTATAAGAATCTTTTAACAAATAAGTGCAGATATGTTTTAAGAACTAAAGCGTATAATCACAAAATAAAAACTTTAACTTTAATTAGAATATTAGATATGTTAAGAATAGAAAAATCCATCCTATCATCATCAACATGATGAGATCATGAGAATAGAAAAATTTGTAATACAAGTCAAGATTTGGATTAGAAATTTCAAAGAATTATTTCTACTCCTAATGTCAGAAAATGTAAAATATTTCCTTGAGCTATGTGCCTGTATCTTTAAGCTTGATGAGAAATAATAATTCAGCATTAGAAGTGAAGTTTGTTCATAAAAAGTACGTACGCTGAAATAAAAATACAATCACATTTTTTAGTAAAACACGCAGCAAAAAGTTAGGCAGAAGAGTGGAAAAAATTAGAAAACTGATATCTTTCTGCAAAATAATCATAAAAAAAATACATTTCTACATAACTGACGGCACTAAACTTTCTAAAGATCGTATTTCTGAATTCCACTAACAATAAAACCTGTATTCCATTTGGTTGGCTATAATAAATTGTTAAGTTTGCCAACGCGCGGCGATGATTCATAATGCTTTAGAGGTGCGTGCCAAAAAGCTCCATCCTTTTCTTATATTGACGACTTGGACGAACGCTACCAGAACCTATCCTTGGTGCCAAACTGGTGATAAGATAAATTTAATAGTAGACGAGAGATTTTTGCTGCCGTAGATTTCGTACTTAAACAATGTTATGGTAAACGTACTCTGTTGAACAGTTAAAAGCGGAAATGAAATAAATATGCTAAAATTTTAAGGTCAGAATATTTTTTTGCATTTATCGCTTGGATTTTTATTTCAAATTGTCGTTATTAGATGATAATTTCTATATTTTTTTTTTACATCACAAGTAATGACATTACGTCTGATTTTTTTTCTAGGTATTTTAAACAATATTAATTGTTGTTAGGGAAACAAATCAGGTCCTAATTTTGTAATTTGCTACCAAAATAAATTGAAAAGTCTAGAAAAAGGTGTTAAGAACAAAGTTCTTCGAATTAAGTTCTTCTTGTCGAAGAACTTACAATATATTAAACAATTTCAAGGCTCACAAAGTAATATAAGCAATTTTAAGCATTTACAGAAATAAAACCTTTGCGTTTGACGAGTTTTTTTCCTAAAAATAACCTTGATAAAGTATTATTCGAATCTATTTTAAAAATTGTTATTTATTTCTAAATTACACCCAAAATATAGTACCATGTTTCTATTGAAGAAGAGAGAAAAATTAAAATAAAATATGCAGTTAAAATCGGTTTAATGCAATATGTTTGAATTTTTAGTCCTCAATTGTGAGCAATTGGTAAAATCTAAACATAATAACAGCACTAGACAGACAAATATAAATTTCTCATCTACTCGTTTTTATTTGCTTTGAGTGCATACTTTCCATATGGTATAGGACTATTCGATGGATCTTGCTATTTTGTATTACATGAATGTCTGTTTTTCGGTCTAGCGGCAGTGCTACCCTCCCACAGAAGACCAACCTAAAGCGCCAGCATCCGTGTTGTCGTGTTTCGTTGGTGAGTGTGAGACCGGAGGCCCATTGATGCAAGGGTGACAGTTATCGTGGTAACTGTGTAAACCTTACACTGTCGCGATGACTGTCATGCCTTTTACGCCCCCAAACGGGGTGTGAAAAAGAATCTCACAAGGCCACCATAATGTGGCCACCATACTGCATTGTCTGCATTTGCAATGAGTATGGTGGCCAAAACTCTTGGATTCCATTCATTCTTTCCATCAAGCTGAGTAGAGTCACTTTGGCAGGCTCTTAATATAACAAAAAAAAAAGAATATTAAGGCCTGGGATTGCTATGAGAACTTTACCATAGCGATTGGTCTCTTACTATACTTTATATAACTTGAAACCAAACCAAACCAAAAACCAAACCAAATGTCACCAAATTTTCAGAGCAACCACGGTATTATATACTCTTATAAATAAAGCAAATGTGGTTGAGTTGACACTTGGGTCCAGTAAACTGTAGAATCATAACTTTCTCCTTTTATAAATTGTTTTATGCAAATCACCGCAACCAAACTGACGTTATCATTCAACGTTATCATTAACATTGATTCAACACTTGCACAGAAAGGATGTTCGATTCAATAACTTTCCGATCTAATAGAAATGACAGTTCAGTCTGCACCACTATTTATTTTCCCCGTCTCATAAAAAGTCAACGGGTCTAACAATAAATTTAAAATGTACAATTACCTGCAGTCGTGTTTACTTTAAATTTATATGAGTATTTCTCATGCAAGTGCATTGGAACACCCCAAATGAATGTATGTTTCATTAAAACTTACTCTGTGCGGTACACTCGACAATTTTCCGCTTGTTATGTGAATTAGATGGTGACTTTTAGAACTTCTGATTTGTCGTTTGAAGTGAAAGCTAATACTCGTATCCTGTTAAAGTTGATAGTTTATAGTTTATCTGCAGGTAAGAGTTTGAGCGCCTCATTACTTGAATTATATTAAACTGCAATAAAATTGAATTGAAATTTAAGCTTAGCTCTAATATTAAGATCACTACAATATTGGTGGACAAATGATCACCTAAGAGCTAGTAACGTTGTCGAGAGAGAATTTCAGGTAGGTCAGTTTTTTCTCTTCAATCAAGAAAGAATTTTTATCAGTGTATTTTTACATAACGATTTAAATTTTTGTCTATGTTCATACTTGAGATTGATATTTATATTAACTTAGTATAACAATAAATTGTTATTTTGGTACCGTATTAGTCCACTAATTAATTCAATAATTTTTAATCCTTTTACTGTAATTAATTCAACAACTACTTCTAGACTAAGCAAAATGATACCACATCACTTTTCACATTTATATCGATCTGGCTGAAGCTAACAACCGAATCATTGCTTTGCAAATTAATTTTGGGTTTTCAGATACATAAAGAAGATCCTGTATAAATTTCAGCCATGCTGAATTATTTTGAAAAAAAAATTTTTAAATTTAAAATTAGCGCTTGGCACAGTTTAAATAACAATGAAAATGCCTGGCTATAATAAATTCATGTTGCAAAAAACTCAACAAAAACAAATGAAAAACACTTCTAAATATCATTTTGAAAATTGATTTTTAACCTGTACAGGTACGATGAATCCAACCACTTCCGCCTGCTAGACAGTCCGTATGACGTACGGTAGAGTGAGAGAGATAGCATATCTAAAAACTAGCCTGCCTGGAATTCTTGTTTTTCCGGAGTTGCTAGCTCATGTACTATAAAAAGCGGATTGAATTTAACACTAGTTTATAGTGTCAACAAATATGTTAGATACGAGCAGATATTTATGCTCTACCACGGTATGTTTATTGTAATAAATTCACTTTGTCACTTGCGACCTTGCAGTTATTGTTTGAGGTCGTTACAGTATTTCACTGAAAAACTAAACAAAATTTTAAACAGTCTGTCTAATGCATTTCAGATTAAGTGTATTTAAATACACATTGCTTTTTTGACCTACTTTTGTTATTCATTTTAAATCTATAATTTGTTGCCTCAGTGCTAATACTAATTAAAAGTTAAAAAAGAAATCTGGCAAGCTTTTATTTCAAATTATTATAAAGAACCCCAATAGGCAATCATTTATACGCAAGTTTTTATATCACATAATTTGTGTAATGACATTATAAGTTGATAGTGAAAGTTTTCGAGGAAAAGTTAATTTTATTTCTTCTAGCGCGTTTCAATGAAACCTTGTTCGAAATAAGTTTCTTTGTTACATATTTTTAATTTTTAAATCTCAATTACAGTTTCTTACTGTTTATGTAAGTTACATATGATTATATTTATTACTCCTTAATAACCATATCAAAAGCTTTTGGGTTTCTTCCTAAACGAAATTATCCATATCTTTTCCAAAAAGGGCCCCACGTATTACATAAGTGTAAAAGGCATTCATTGGAGTATTATCTCGAGAGCAGTAATAAATAAGAACATATGTAGTTAATGCACGAGCTCTCCTACACGTGAATTATGTACGACATTTATAATTGTTGTGGATTCTATATGTGAAGGTGACTCAGCTAAAATGTGTCAGGCGCTTGAAATTTAGGGTCTCAAATATTTCTGTTTTGTAAAATAGCGGAGAATCACAAAACTGTTTATTAGAACTATTGAAAAATAAACAAACAAATTACACACCATAACTTAAGTGAACACTTTTAAATATCAATCGTTTAAAAATGGTGGATAAAACAGAAGTTACATAAAACATTTCAATTACATTCGTTGACTGTTTCAAATTTGAATCGATATCAATTCTATCAATTTGCAGTAAAATGTCGTGCTTTCCTAGTGGCTGAACTTCGTG
Source organism: Hypercompe scribonia (assembly GCA_949316085.1). NCBI lineage: Eukaryota > Metazoa > Arthropoda > Insecta > Lepidoptera > Erebidae > Hypercompe > Hypercompe scribonia. The sequence continues at coordinate 8,450,497 of OX438969.1, read as the reverse complement.
TAGTTCAAACGATATTACATTACATTGACGACCCACGATATATCGGCAAAGTTGACGTGGTTAAGAATGCACCAAGTATTTCTCGTTTATTTCTTACTTCATTTTTATGAGCGTTTCAATATTTTATAGGAGTGAGAATAATTTTGTTTTAAAATTGATTACTTACCACGTTCTAATGATTGACATTTACGGTGGGCCAAGAATTCGTTAGCATTTGAATCTAACATCCCTCGTAAACGTGTTATAGAAGTTCTTGGGATCGATGCTACCGGAATTTGCTGGCCACAATCCAAAATACAAAGTTTTAAATAAGATGGAGCCACTTGTCACACATCAAAGGAACTCCTGCTGGTGGTCAGAGATATGTATCCAGAATAGCTGATTTGCAGGCAAGGCCACATTCAATGACCACCTAGAAGTCCAGATCTATCCCCAGCAGACTTCTTTTATGGGTTTATTTGAAGAATCATGTCTACATCAATAAACTAAATACATTACGTCAACTAAAAAAAAAATCAACGAAAAGACGTCGACGATCTCACGGTTTCTTTGCCGACGATATTCGAAAATTTCAGTGCTCGCTTAGAAAAGTGGAAACGTCGAAACGGTGATCATTGAGACGCTGTAGTTTTTAAAAAATAAGCTCCATATAATTAGCTTTCTTGGAAACAAACAATTTTTATAATATATCAAATGATTTTTTTGTACGATTTTTTCAAATGCTAACTAATTCGTGGTCCGCTCTATACAAATTGGTGAGTGTAATAGTAGAGTAGAGTAGATCACCATAGCGAACACAGATGAATTGAGTAAAAGTATGGCTGGAATAGGACTTATGAGTAAATTGACGAGTGATAGAGGACAATGGATAAAGAAAACTCACCATGCCCATGAATAAATTTAGGAAGAGCGAAAGAAAATGATGACGTAATACACGTATATAAAAACAACTCCCTCTTCATGTCTTTTTTAAATAAATTAATTCATTTATTTTCTACAATAAGTCTTTAATTCTGCACGACTGGCAGGGTTAGTCTGGTAGTTTAAGCGGTCGCCACGCCGCTCTCTACTGCACTGAGTGTTGTGGGTTCAAATCTCAGATGGGGTAACACTTTGTGTGATCCACAATTGTTGTTCTAAGTCTAAGTGTTCTTTGTGTACATTAAATTTATCTTTGTAAAGTCCTCCTTGACACAGGATTTATTCCTAGGGCGGGCGTTGTCTTTGTTTTAAAAAAAAAGACACACTTTGTAAACAGCTGATGAAGTAATCAAACCTAAATGTATCAAGTTCGATACACGGTTAACGTCAATATTTATTTATTGTACATGTACAAATATAGTAAAATGATGTTAATGATCAACCATATTTCTGTATATTAGACATCATTTAAAAAAATGTTAACTGTGTCTAACTTACTAGCCATTGAACTTTAAAATGAGTAAATGTAACATTGTTCTGTAAACGAAAGACCGAAACGTTTTTACTTAACTTCAAATTAATGTGTAACGAGTTACAAAAATAAACCAAGTTTATTAAAGTTGAAATTGAAAAAATAAATGAACCGAAAATCATTATGGTAATGTAATCAAACTTTTTTTTCTGAATTAAAACTACAGTGTTGTTTTAAATTTTTGAGAGAATATAAACAAGTAATGAACTTGTAAAAATGTAAAACGGATATTACTATTCGGTGTTTTGATTCTTTTAAATGTAGCATAGGGTACCCGCCAAGAACTTAGGGTTCCAAGTCATTCTCACTTTCAAGTTGTGCACCTGCTGATGAACTACTGCTACTCACGAAAAGTGAGAGTTCAATATTAATCTGCCTGCCTCTCTGGGGAAACAGGCGTAATTTTACGTATGTACGCTTGTATCTACCGATTCGACAGGCCGTCCCGGCTTCCTCAATAGAACCTGTTTCCCACTTTTCCAGTTCTCAGGGAAGCGTCCGGACGCCAAGCTAGCGTCCAGGACCTCCCTGAGGCGGTCCGACATGTATTCGAGGCCTCGGGCCAGTACTCGTACAAGTATTCCGTCCAGTCCGGGGCCGGTGTTCTTAGAACGGATCCGTAGAACAACCGTCCCTATCTGCGATTCCCTGACGGGCGGAACATTGTCCTCGTTTACCCCGTCGTCTCTGACCATGAAGGCCATCGACGGGGGTATGTATTCCACCCGCTACGGGAAAAGGCCCTCTACCACTTCCTATAGGAAGCTGGGATGGAGTGTTTCTGTAAGATTACTATGATCGCTTATAATTAAAATTAAGGTTTACTTAATTTATAATAACTAGTTAATGTATGTTGATCGATTGATGAAATTATCTGAGAGGTCATATTCTTTACACAACAGTCACACGACATGGATAAGCGTTTTTTCGAGTAACAAGCTGTCTCTACGAGCAGCCTCAATCATGCTTATCCACCCGAGATCTGTAATTAATGTTTATTTACCTTATTTTGTCCCTAATCCTAATTTACCTTTTTCTTTGTCCAATCTTAAATGGTAACTTTTATTTATAAGCATTTATAAACATTATTCAGGTTAAATTAAATAATTATGAAATGTAGGTGCGTACTTAATTACTGCTATATACTTTAAAAAAAGCGAAAGAAAACACAGTTTTTTAGAACTCAAAATCGTTCGTTGATATCTCTAGTATGACTTGTATCTCTCAGTATTGTTATGACGTGAAGTATTTAGGTTGTATGTCATTAGTTAGCATCAAAACCAAATTGATGGCTTTGATAAATTGAATTAGAAGGCAATTTAACAATTGAAAATGTAATAAATTCATTTATATTTTTTTTCTATATTAAGAGCCTGCCAAAGAGGAGAGTTCTCTTCTGCCTGATGGAAAGTATGAATAGAATCCAAAAGTTGTGGTCACCATAGTCATTGCAAATGCAGACAATGCAGAATAGTGATCTACACTATGGTGGCGTAGTGAGATACTTTTTAGCACCCCGCTTGGGGACGTAATAGGCAAGACAGTCATCGTGGCAATGTAAAGTTCACACAGTTACCACGACAACTGTCACCCCTGCATCAATGGGCCTCCGGTCTTGCACTCGCCAACGAAACATGCTTAGGTAAGGCGGCAGTTTTAGATGAGAATATAAACAGCTTCAGGGAAAAACATTAATAATGATCTGAACCTGTTTTATCAGTTTTTAAACGGTTTTTCAACCTTATTACGACAGATGTCAAGCTTTAACGTTTAATTCAATTTGTTTGGACTTTAACATCATTTACTTCTACGATAAATTTGTTTTCTACAATAATAACAGATACGAATATGTCGATGAAACATATTGTTTGTCTCAAATTGAATTTGTAAAGCTTTTCATTATGAACAACGTACTTGCAAATTTTTGTTACTAATTTACATGTTGTGAATTGTTTGTTTTTTCTGAAACTTTTTCTGGCTGAGAGAACGTAATTTATTCTAAATTTTTTTATTAATTCATCGCAAATTTGAATAAAGGTTTTATATTTTGATATTGATTGTGTCTCAAAACATTTCAATTCATCTTTTTTTTTGTTCACTTGTGTGATGAGCTTCAGGAGGTTGAAGAGAACAGAGTGTACTCCCTATAGGCTTTTTGATTTGGAAGTTATGCTGTAGGCAACAATGTTCCGGAAAATCTATGACCTGTTACAAGTGATCAGTTCAGCACACAGGTGTAGAGTGTCAATGACTTGTAATAGCATTGTACTTCACAAAATTTTTGCTCTCAGCAATAAGGCCACCTTATAAAACACAATAAAAATAACATTCTGAAAAGAGTACTTTAGGCAACATCGTAGCTTTTAATTTCTACGTAACATATCTTGGGGTACGAGGCCGGGTAAGCGCGGGTATGGCATTGTGCCAGCGAGTCATATGCACGCTGCCGTTAGCATTTTTTTTCTTTTGAACGCTTATGAAATACTTTCTACCGTTCTGTACTACTTAATGTAGTTGTTTTGAAATGTACAGAAATTTAAAAATGTATTAGTAATTTGTTAAATACTTATTGGTCATTTTCTTTCATGGTATATAAGGGCAAATGGGAAACTCAAGAGTCATAAGCGCGTGATCATGCTATTGTCCTCCCTTACAGGTTCACAAGGAGGTTCAGACTCCAGTAATTTTGAGTCGAAGCATGGCATAAAAAATATCTTAAAGTTTTTATTTCGATACAATGACATCATTGTAATTCATGTAACAATAAAATCGTAAGTTTTGAAACGCGTTATTGTCTGATCTTTTTGAAAATAATTTGGATATATTCTATTTATTATTATTATAATGTAAGTTAACGCGTAGTGGGGGTTCTCTAAGAAACTAGGAAGTTCAATGTTCTCGAATAAAAAGATACGTTTTGCAATTTTACCGTCTAGTCACAAGAGCATTAGGAATAAGAGGACACAGTTTTTGGTCAACTTTCTCGAACTTGAGGACATAGTAAAACTAGTTAAGTGGACAAGAAACACTGTTCCATCAACGACTAGCCTTCTTTATTAAATTTATGGAGCAAATAATTGATTATGGTGGTCATTACACGAAGTCCATAATCAGTCGTGAGGTCCGTTGAGTTTATTAGGGTGGGTTAGATCGTAAGACAAATTAAGTAAAGCACTCGGACCGTGGTCGCATAATATACGTATATATATATATACACATATATTGATATATATTGTAAGGAACTGTCCAAGAGTAACTGTTGTAACAAATATCGTTCAATGTTTTAATTATAAGCTTCAAAAATTATGTAAAAGTTGTTTATTAGTGACTACCAGCGCCTGTGATCATTGACAACTCACAATTGTTTTGTGCGTATCGTCCGTTTAGTTTCAATCCCCAGAATTAGGAGTTTTTGGGGTTTCGGTCACCTAATTCACTCGGTAATCAGTTTCTTTTTGAGGTTTTGGGATACCACGACCAGAGTGATAACTCTGGTCAAGCCGGCATATGTATGTCAAAGTATAGTTATAATTTAAGAGTGTTAAGATATTTTCACGAAATATTTAACGTAATAAATCTAACAACAAATCGAACAACGACCGTCGTTTCCGGACTCCAAAACTTTACTGTAGTAAAACCACACTACAATACATCTTAGATTAGACACACTAAAGCTAATTTGTATACAGAGAACTCGCTCTCTGAAACACTAACTTGTCCGTAAAGTTTATATCATCACACATAAACAACGCTTAAAATTTTCCTCAGTATTAGACCAACTGTTGCATTAAACTTAGTGTATAAAATTTCACTTGCTTTTAATATCTTAATAGATTCAAAGGACAGATAGAACTCAAAGGACAACAATACACTTGTTAATCTTACGGCTTAGGCATTCATAGGTGAAATGAAGATAAGTAAATTAATTAAAAGATATTCATTGGGCAGCAGATGTCCCTGACACAATGGCTTCTTCGTATCTTTTACCCTAATGCCCCTATTCAATTCTTCTTGCCTTTTTCCTTTTGTCTGAAATCAATGATGTTAACAACAACTGTGTATGTTAGAAAAATGATTGGTAACCAAAAAAAAAACAGCTAAAATATCAGCAAAGTAAATTCCTCGTAATGCTGCATATTAGCTTTTGACATGATCTTTATGCGACTGTTCCTAAAGAAAATTCAAGACCTAGATATGTGATTCCTCGTAACTCAATTAATTAATTTGCGCAATCAAAATTGTTCTCCGAGTATCTATCATAATGAAAATGTGTGAAAATAAATGATATATTTAGCACTGACTTACCTACTACTCAAGGTGTGCCTCAAGGTGCTATCTTTGGACCTTTTTTTAGTATAAATAATTGGACTTGGTAATCTAGACTTATTTATTAGACTAGACCATGTGGTCAAATTATTACATGCACCGATGACACGGTCTTACTATTTGTGATACGATGATACTTGAAAAAATGTATTTAAAGCAACTCAACGTGGCCTTAATATAGTAATACATAGGCTTTAGAGCAATTCCTGGACCCTCAATACAGAAAAAACGAAGAATGTTACTTTTATAATGCGTAACGTGAATCTGCTTTCGGCAGTACATTCATTAAGATCTTACAGCTATTGTAATAGTATATTATGTATTTGTCCTAATATATTGGCAACAGACACTGAAATACTTGGAAGTTATCATCCATAATAACTAGTTCTCCAAACAATATTACTTATCGATTTAATTATATTCAGACTGCGAAAAGTTACTATCATCTTCAAAAATCTTAGACAAATATGTTGAGGCAGATTTACATGGTTTTAGGATAATCAGTAACACAGTACTGTATAACTCTTTAGGGTGAGGTTGGGTAAATAATCCTGAAACCATTGAAGGTCAGTTCATTTTGACCTTACCAGTGTTCTGTGTTTCACTTTCATCAGACCTACAAAGTTCTTGCGGTCTGACAGTTGTTTGTGTTGTTCATGTTAATAAAGCAGCACATTTTGTTGGCTTTATTGGGTTGCCAAAACTGTATGGAAATTAGAAGACGCGGAACCGTTTCAAATCATGGTTAAGAAGGGAAAAAAATTGTTTATCTTGTACAGGCAAAGATGTCGCAATTTAAATGTAGCATTTATTTCTGAATTAATATTCGTAAAATCAGATACTATGTAAAAATTACGGTTTATTTAATAAGTTTTTTTTTGGTACAAAATATTGCACCGACTCCAAATAAAACTGACCAGAAAATTCAAATATTTATCGTGTATTTCATGTTACAATCTCAATATACTTCTATACAGTCATAAATATGGTGTGTGTATAAATTTCGTGAACCCAAATGGCTTTAAGCACATTATACTCGATCCGAGGGTATAATTTAAATTCCACAACTTTTCAACGACGACTAATGAAATATTTCACGGTACTCAACTTTTGCTTGAGAAAATCAACTTTTAAGATATCTTTGGGTGTTTCTTGTTATTTAGTAAGTCGTTTATCATATATAATAAGAATATTTTACGACATAAATATCCCTTTAAAATTGGCAAAGTGATAATGTGTGCTACCGACAGTATTGATGTTACGGCATCACGGAAAAATGGCAGTAAGCAATGCTTTGTGAAGTAACTTGTGAATGAGGTTACAGCGCTTAATTTTCTCTCTAAGTGTGGGCGAAGAGAGGGAGGTAGTATTTACGCTAGTCTAGTTTCATTAAAATATTTTCTTTAATCAACATATCCACTGAAAATACCTTTAACAACATTGTTATGGGCAATACTTTAAATGCTTACATACAGTGTTATGTAATTCCACATTTGGACTAAATGAATATTTGTGTCCTCTGTGTCCTATATTCAGAACAGAAACTCAAATATTCAGAACAGAAAATATAATAATCAAATATTATAGTTGAACTTTTAAATAAATAATTTTATGTTTGTTTCTCAATCTATGTAATAAATTACAGTAATTGTAAAATCATTTTGATATATTATCTTATCTGTATGCATTAAACGCTTGTCGTGTGCTCTGCCTACAGCCAAGCAGCGAGGCTTGCTGAGTCGTCGCCTCGCCTGACATAGGACTCGTTGACATAGTACATGTGGCAGCACACCTTTAGGTATATTAAATACGTATAATTTCTAGATACTTCGGCACTAACTTCGTCCGAATTTAAAAATGAGACAGAATTCGTAATTTTCTAATTAATTAAAGTTAAATTTGGTTTAGTTTTAATCCTTCTGCTGTCATCTTCATAATTCACTTTTACTGGTGAAAAATTACAAATAAAAATTACATTTAAAAGTTTGCTTGAAAGTGAGTAAAGCAAGTTATAACTTTAGAGCATCCAAAATAATTATTTGTGGTTTTGCGACCTACGACCAACGGTGTTACTAGCCTTTGTTACTGTACCCTGCTCATCCCAAGGGAATACTAAATTTTTTGGGATGAAACATAATCTATGTGCAATTCTAGACTTTGTGCTAAATTTCATCCAAATCCATTCAACCCTTTTAGTGAGAAAAAGTAACAAACTGTCATAAGTTCAAACATCCATCTTCACAAAATTTTCCATTTAATGATTAATGATTAATTTAATTATTATTTAGCGATACTAATTTTTATGATATACAAAGGAGTTGATGATAAGCTACTACCGTTAGCTACAGACAATACAATATATAATATAATAGGCAATAGATACCTTTTGAGACTTAAACGCAAATAAAAATTCTCTGATCCAAAAACGGATCCTAATAAACCAGTAATATAAGTTTATTTTAACTTTTCTCTTTTAATTATTGCAAGTATCTCAGCTTGTAAGCAGACTTTCGTTTTTGTAAACTTTTCATTTTGCTTATATACACACAGTAAATTGCCTTGAAAGTAGTACCGAGCAAACATCGTCTTCCAAGTCAAGTCGCCTCATTACACTTTAACAAGTCGGAAGTTTTAAGAAAACTTCAAGAATAACTTTTTATTTTTAAAACTGTAAAAGAATATGAACTCAGATATATTCTCATAAATTTTATAAAATAAAATAAAATGAAACTTCATTTCAGAAAAATGTAATTATTATGGTTTAAAATATAGAATTTTGATTTACCCTGCGAATGGAGTTTAAGTTTTTATCGTGTATTATGTGGGATTTTTTTTGGACTGTCAGTAACCAACACTCACTGGCAACGAAATAATTGCTTTACCTTTACACTGTTTTTAAAGGCAATTTATTTAGTCGAGTCGTACTGTAATTGTCGAAGTATAGCTTTTACCGTTGCCAGTGTGAGCTAAATTACGAGTATATCACATGCGAGTACAATAATTGTTTTCGAATAAACTCTATGTAATTTTCTCTAGCTCTGACATTGTATGATGAGTCAGTAAGTAAAACCGTGAAATCAAAATAAACAAACAAACTTATTTACATTCCCACTTGGTAGCTACTTACTTAAATTTCCAAAAGAAATACTAGCGCGCTGAAGGAAACTATTAGCAAAATTCGATCGGAGATAAAAAAAAAGTCTTTCCCATTTCCTTTTAGGGGATAAAATAAAATACTGGGGACAAAGCACCCTCTGACGCAAAGATGGAAAAACGATTTTAGGGTGGAAATTATTCATTCTGTTGTATCTCTGTTATTTATTACTTGGATTTTTATTGTATGTTGTCTATTTGTACGTTTTTTATATTGTTACCGAGACTGTAAAGCGCCATGATGTTGTCAAATTTGTTTGTATATCTTATCGATCATAAATCTTGATAATGTAAAGCAAATATTTCCGTATCTTAATAATACGATAGTGGCTAAGAGTGATTTTAAAGTTGATACAGACTGACAGTGGCTACCATCTTCCGACTAAAGTACTATGTAGTTATAATAAAAACTTGACTGAACGGTTCTCCTAGTAGTTGAAGCTGTTCCCGGATCCCTCCTATGTCAGGCGCAGAGTGGCACACTGTGTGGTTTTGGTAGGTCCGATTCCGATACACCACCTCGCCGTAAACGCCGGTGGGGTGATGGAACTAGAGGGTTTCTACACGTTAAAAAAAAAATAGTTAAAGCGATTGCCCTGCCTCTACTGCGCTGAGTGTTGTTGGTTCAAACCTCACGTATTGTTGTCAAGTCCTCCGCCGACACAGGATATATTAATGCGGGCGTTGTCTTTAAAAAGAAAAAAATATTTCACAAATTTCACACACAATGTGCTGTAATAACAACTGTTGATAAACATACTTACCTCAATAGACACTTTTACATTTTTGACAGCAAAAACAAAACAAATGGTCACGATTATCGGACAATTGTTTGTCTAGAGTGGAAAGCGAATGTATGACTTTAGCAGTCAGGGTCAGTAATCACTTGGCTAGCAGGCCCGTCACTATTCTAACTAATATTATAAAAGTGAATGTGAATTTGTTTTTTGTTTATTACGCTTTCACGACTAAATTGATTTTCACAATTTTTTTACATGAAAAACTGCATCATTGAGTAACATAGGCTACTTTTATCACGATAACTTTGCTTAACCTTATTGTGTATACGAGTAATGATTTGTGTTGGAAAATATTTTATTAATAGCTCTGGGGTTCATAAGTCATGGGATTATTACTTCCATGTGGCCTTATTGACCCATTGATTGCTTCCTCATAACTTTTTATTGAGGGACGGACAAACGTATTTACCTTCAGTATGTTATTGGTATTGCCATTACTTTTGTGACATATGTATTTTTATACAAACGTGACCATTCCCTTAGCCAGGATAGACAAGGCATATAAGAATAAAAACAGTTTTACTTACATGTTTATTTGTTCTATTGTTTCTGTCATGCCTTTTACGTCCCCAAGCGGGGTGTGAAAGAGCATCTTACAAGGCGGCCATAGTGTGGGTCACCATACTGTATTGTCTGCATTTACAATAAGTATGGTGACCACAACTCTTCGATTCTATTCATGCTTTCCATCAGGCAGAGTAGAGTCACTTTGGTAGGTTCTTAATATAGAAAAAAGAAAGGGCTCCTGTCGGATTCAAAACCAACCAGATATTTTGGAAATAAAACCTCATGCCTTTAATACCAGAGTCTCTTTTAAGATATAAATCTGAGTAGTCGCATATAACGCTGTTCTTTCGATTGAAACTTACAGTATGATACAGGCTATTCTTAATATTTGGTCTTATATTTTAACTGCTCTGACTTCACACAGGTATAGTGCATTATACGTGCAAACATTCTTCTTAAATGACTCTCTCTATTAGTGGAAACTGAATTAAAATTCGTTGCGTAGTTTGAAACACCTAAGGATATGAGAACGAAAAACTACTTCATTTTATAGAATGTAAAGAAATGTAAAAGGTTTAACAATAAGGAACGCATTCTGTGGTTCAGGAATAACACTATGAATTAAAATGGTCGTTTTCCCATTATGTTGAGATTTGTGTGTTAAACTCTTGCTAAAGAAAAATATTTTGTGTAATTCCTATTACGTTAAGTACTCCAATCTTTTCACGTCAAAGTATTGACAGAGTCAAACATAAAATCCCCTGTTACACAAAAATCTTTCTGGTTAAGTTGTCTTTTAAGAAAAACAAGGAAAACAATTCCATTAGAACAGTACAAGGCCGCGGAAACTTGGCAAAAAAAAGTTGCAAGGAAATTTAAACTTGAGTAACTCTTTCCGAGAAAGTGATCAAACAAATTACATTTTACAATAAAATGCATCAATTGTCGTAGATGTTTCAAACCTCTCAAATGTGCTCCTTTTAGCTTAATTTTTTGATATATTCTCCAAGTTAAAGTCAGTTGCCTTTTCAGTAAGTTCTTGCTTAATATGTAGTATTTATTTTTTACAAATCTTTTGAACATTCAAAAAAGTGTTATTCATTTCGGCTTTAAGGGACTTGAAAACATATTCTTTCTTTATTCTTTTGACCTAAAGGTATGCAAGTCTTGCCGGAAGTACAGATTTAAGAACTTCCTCAAATAGTCTTCTAGATCAGTGCACAAGTTGTAGTTTTATGTATCTCTTTTCGCTCTTCTCAGACTCATAAATGTTCTAATTCACGTTAGATTCTGTTGTAATAGTAGAATCATTTTGTAATAGAGTATATAGTTGTAATCGGGAATAATGAAACACGTCTTCGTCTGCGCTGTTCAACAGTTCGATGTATTGTACACATGATTAATCGAGTTTCATTTTAAAGAACGCTTATCAGTTTCATTTCAGTCAACCGTCTAGTGTTTTATTATTTAGTCTAACGATAATCCCTCTCCAGAAATGAAAATACAATTCATAATTAGTTGTTAAGTACCAGTGTTTTCGAAACTCGTTTACAGATAAACTATTAAGCAGACTCCAAAACGCCCACCCATCACTACTTCCTAGTGTTTTAGCTGGAACGAAGAAATAGTGGAACAACTTTCCAGCAGTACATCTGGTTCTACTTTAATTTGGTTTAAATTTATATTTTGCTTTAAATCTTATAATTTTTGAAAACTGTCTTTTTGTAAGCGTATCAGTTAAGTAAAGTAAGTAGATTTTGTGTGGAAATTTAATCTAAATTTAACTGTTTATCACTTGCTGCCTTAGAAACTTGTTTTATACGTAATTATTGATGTCCAATTAATGATAGATTAAGAATATGGAATGTCTTAACCCTTATTCATCCCGTGGATGTTCTAAGAGGTGACTAAGGGAATGAACTACGCAAGACAACATCACTGCAAAGAGAAGGAAAACTTGATCCAAACCCTTTTCTTTTTTAACATGTGGAGACCTCCTCGGGCCGACACATTGATTATATAATTTAGTGCGCATTTAGTCTGTTCCTCTTATTGGTAGGTTTCAATGATATTGATATGGCAACTACATGACATCATCTGTATTAGGTAGTAGAACCACGCTAATTTCAGCACGAACGGGCCGGTTCAACTGGGGAAGTACTATCCTCCCACAGAAGACCAACCTAAAGCACCAGCATCCGTGCTGTCGTGTTTCGTTGGCGAGTGCGAGACCGGAGGCCCATTGATGCAGAGGTGAAAGTTATCGTGATAACTGTGTGAGTCTTACTCTGCCACATGACTGTCATGCCTTTTACGTTTCCAAGTGGGGCGTGAAAAAGCATCTCACAAGGCCGCCATAGTGTGTGAGTATGGTGACCACAACTCTTGGATTCTATTAATGCTTTCTATCAGGCAGAATACAGTCACTTTAGCAAGCTCTTAATATAGAAAAAAAAATTATCGAAACTAATCTAAAATCAAGAACAAATAAAAAAGTAATCTATTTAAGATTAGTTTCAGACGCCCAAATTTATTTTATCAAAATATATTAGGATCATGTGTCACAGACATTTGATATTTCACATACGAGGCCATTTTATACTCTAAATAATGACTACTTAGAATAATTATATAAAGGAGTCATTTGGGAGTTCTTGAATACATACGGATAGATATATCGGACAAGTACACGGTTTCGAATTCACAGCATTTTAACATTTAAACCGTAAACTTACATTTGTGTCATTTGTTGAGACATAAAGTGAACGCTCGAAACTCGCTAAAATAAAAGCAAATTGTATCTTGTATGAACATAACACCACTGTGAACTCAGTACGTATTTAGGCCACGACTTCTACAAAAACTGTTACTGTCGAAAGTTGCAATAGGACTTAGGCAAAAATGTCGCACGTGGATTTATAGACTTCCATGTTACAAACTGCGTAAATATTTCCAATCCAACAAACATTAAATTTAAAATATCATTGTGAAAGTACTACTAACAATTTTTTTTTCAACTTAGCGGGCCCTTCCGTGATGTCATCCCATGAGTTTGATGAACCACTTTATATATTCAGCGCGCGCGTCGAATTAATAGGAACCACCTTAATCGAATGGATTGAATTATTCAAACTCTGTCTGTCAAAGATTTGTCTTAAGCAAGCGACTTTTGCCTTTTTAAATCTCATCTTTTATTGTTTGTTTTTTATATAATGAAATCCAATTGTCGAGTGTTAAATTGAAATTGTATAAAGGGTGCTTTATCGGGGTAAACGAACAGGTGAGTCAACTGACAGTTACTTACTGACGCTGCTCATGGATTTATGGGTGACAACTTCCACATGTAATATAACAGAGATCTCAGTATCCTGGGTATGAATATTCGCCGGGATTCCATCACGTGATAGTATACTGAAAGCGTCACTAAGTTGGCCTCGCGGAAGCTGGGTATACTGAACAGAGTGAGATGGTTCTTCGCGCCAGAGCATCTGTGTCTTCTTTATAAGACCTAGGTACGCTCCTGGGTGGAGTACTGTTCTCATCTTTATGATGGATCCGCGCAGTTTTTGCTGGACGCTTTAGATTGGTTATAGCGGCGAGCAGTCCGAATTATCAATAACCCCAAATCTGTGCAAATCTGTTAAGGCCTGGAATTCATTACCACCGCACGTGTTTCCCTCCTGCTACGATCCTGGGTCCTTTAAGCGGGACGTGAAAAAGCATCTCACTAGGCTGCCATAACGTGGGTCACCATACTACACTGTCTTCATTCACAGTGAGTATGGCGACCACCGTTCGTGGATGCTATTCATGCTTTCCATCAGGCTGAATAGAGTCACTTTGGTAGGTATCTAAATGAAAAAAAGAAAAAAGAGACATACGACACATCATCTATCAAAAGAAACACCAAACTATGAAATGAAAACTAATCCTGTACGGCGTTGTAGAAATTTGCGATAATCATATATATAAATTCATAACAACAACCGTAAGGCCGCGGCTCACCAAATACGATCGCCTCACCTGGTCAGGAAATTCTTCCTCTGTATTGGAGGGACATGGCTCGCGTTCCTCTACACATGTAAGTAAGAATCTTTGCCTTTAGGGTAGGAAAGAAGAGGGGATTTAAACTCTGGTATTCTATAAAGCACTGAAAAAATCTTCAATTCGATTTTATTTGTTGCCATATTATCACTCTGGTCTAGTAAGCCCATGTGTACCGAAGTTTTAAAAACTTCGTTATTAGAAAACAGTTCATATTTAGATAAGTGGGTGCATTTGGTTCCCATCAAGAATGTATTGAATTATGTATGTACATTTGAATGAATTAATAAATAAATATTTCGGCCATTTGACACACAACGTCATCTGGTTTCAAACTCAGAGCTTCTGCTGTGATAACTAGACTGACTGATAGAATACTTATATACTTTTTTTTTGTAAATACATTCATATTATACATAGAAAGCACCCAAACTTCGACATAAATGTCTGCAGATCATTCAAACATTTGGTCCGAGCGGGAATCGAACCCGAGACCTGAAGCACAGCAGTCGCATTCACTACCACTGCGCTATCGAGGCAGTTATGAATCATTTAACAATTACATTTTATCACAGTATTTTTAGCCTTATAGTTATTAGTTTTAGATTTTTATTCAATAGATCAATCGTTACTCGAAGCTATGTCTATGTAGTGACGAATTAAGAACACAGAGTGTCAGCACACATATTCATTCTGTGGATGTCGTAAGAACGACTAAGGGAGTAATATCTGCAGGATTATAATACTATAAAGAGAAGAAATACTAGACATAAACTCATCTGGCTAGAGCGTGGCATAGTAGGCCAAAATCTTCTTTCTAAGGAACCTATGTCCAACAGTGGACTATTAAAGGCTAATGATGGTATTTATTGATGTACTATGATGAGTTGATACTCTGACGCGGTAAGTTAAATATGTAGTTTTTAATTGAAAGAGGGAACAGGGGGGGATAAATCAATACATACCTTATTTTAAATGATTTTCGAAATTAATCGAAGTAATATGTACGGAGAAATAAGAACACAATTGGTTCAAAATAACTGTGTTAAAAATCAGTTATAAGATCAGACCCGAACATTTACATTACATCCTTTCTACTTAAATAAAAGCTTAATAAGTGGTCATTACTGTAATATTGTGCTACTTCGTAAGAGTTCTGTTAATGTACTAAAGTGATGTTCACGAATATTGGTAAGTAGGAGTAAATATATTTTTGTTTATCCTTTATATTTAAGAACTCTCTTATTAGAAGCGAGATCATTTTTTACAGCGACTTGCCTCATTTATCTCCCTGTACGAGACGACATTAATCTACTTGTCAATTGGATTTAAGTGACGCCTCCTTGACCTTTCCACATTCTTATAACCCCTTTTTATTGAATGGATTTTTAGGCAAGTTAAAATATTTTATTTCAAATTAAAAGTAGTGGTTATACTTTGTTTTTCGGGACAAGAATAATTGTCATTTGTTTTATTTTTGAGTAATTTTTTATTTGCAGCCTTTTTCTTAAAAGAAATTGCATAATTTGAAGAGACTAGGTAAGCATTATGAAAGAGCTTCTAACCCTATTTAAAATAGGAATTCATTTATTTTATTTTTCTCTCTAAGCTGATAAAATTGGTATTAAATAAAGTACAAAATAAAGCGCAATAAAAAACGAATCAGACGACCTGATCCTAATAGTAACATCGATGTCCAAGGCCAACTGTAGCTTCGGTGTCACAAGTATGCAGCTCTTCCAATCTCTTCCACATAGAATCTGTTTGGTTCTAGTAATCTCAATCACAATGAAATCAAAAAAAATTGCCTAAATCTTGCGAGGCCATAGTATCACTACGGTCTAGTCCATATGCGCAACGCAAAGCTCTCCCGCAACAATGTACGTGGGTACTTTAAGAAATTGTTATAATTATGTTAGGATTAGTTGATGATATCAAAAAGCTTAGGCAGTACATCAATTTTAAACTTCGGAATCAATTCGTCGTCACTAATGATCTCGATAAATATATTCGAAGGTTTGAAAGAAACTCAAGAAAAATAACGAAAGTTGAAATTAAAACTCAGAAAAACGGCTTTCTTTGCTTTTAAATGTAAGTAATATGTCAAAATGTTTCTGTTTCAAAGAACCAAAAGACAAGTTAGAGCTACTTTGAACCTAATTTTCAAGTGAACAACAAGATTCAACAAAAAGTCGGCCGATAAAATTCCAAACAAACTTTCTTACACAGCGAATCTGGGACACTAAAATAATGAAATTTGTCGCGCGACGATAAAATATTTTTTACGACTCTTTTCACACCGAAAACCCTGAAAAGAAACATTTAATATATTAGATAAAGTGATATATATGACGCTTTATAACCTTAACTGACATATATTGGTACCTGTGCTATACTTAGAATATTTACAAAACTATGTAACTTTTTATGATATCATGGTAAATGAATAGATTGATCACCTTACAGTAAGTGATTACCACTACCCATGGTCATCAGCGTTACTCAAAGAATACAAATAGGTTTACCTTTTTTTTCTAAATTAAGAGCCTGCCAAAGTGACTCTACTCTGCCTGATGGAAAGCATGAATAGAATCCAAGAGTTGTGTTCACCATACTCATTGCAAACGCAGACAATGCAGTATGGTGACCCACACTGTGGTGGCTTAGTGAGATGCTTTTTCACATCCCGCTTGGGGACGTAAAAAGCATGCCAGTCATCGTGACAGTGTAAGGCTTACACAGTTATCACGATAACTGTCACTCCTGCATCAATAGGCCGGCTCTGGCCTCACACTCACTAATGAAACACGAGAACATGGATGCTGGCGCTTTAGGTTAGTCTTCTGTGGGAGGATAGTATTACCCCGGCGGGGCTGGCGTGCTTGTGCTGATTTCAGCACAAGCGAGAGTACTTCTCCTCAGAGTCAGGGTGCTTGCACTCTTAAAATATCGAAAGGATTGCTTAACATCGGTTTTCTGTAAGGTTATGGTATCATCGTTCCAGTGGAGTCACCCATATGTGTTGAAGTATGACTCACTTACGGACTAAAGTCCTCACTATATTCTCGAAACGTAAGTTCAGAAAAGTCTGATAGTAAACAGTTCTCAAAGCTTACTGAGCTATCCTTAAGGTGAAAAAGTTTTAAAAAGAACGAGTATGCACCAGGTAAACTAATTCTCACCGTGTTTGTAGCAAGTAGAAACTTTTTATAGCAACTAACGTAGTAAAAGCTTATTCTACTACAAAGTTCTGTAAACTAAGCGTTTATCTTCGAAAAAGCTGTTGAAGTTATACAAGTAAGTCCTGCGTACCATGTATCGCTACAAAAAGTTATCGATAAATGTTTAAAAGCATTTTCAATATTTAAGAGTTTTTTGAGTATGAAAATTATGAGTGCTTATACAGACTGACTGGTGAGATACCTTCAATATTTGAGGACGTGATAGTATGCGAACATATATCATGAAATAAAATAACATAAAAACGAAATATTAAATAACTTCTTAGTAAACTTCGTACACAGTACACCGAGAGCCCAGTATTTAATTGCGGAATACTTGGACACCGCGCGGCCGCACGTGTCGCGCAGCACGCTATCACATAGGTACCTACACTGTACAGCTGTTGCCTATGTAGCGGGATGGAGGGCGGGGGTGGGTGCCGCCGCGCCGCTCGTGACTAGATCAACGTAAACAGTGCGGCGAGCTTAGGGAGTATAATATCCAAATTTCACTTATTTTTTAGAGACATTTCGATAAAAAATAAGCACCTCTTTTTTTATATCAAGTTAACGAGAATCGAGTACCGAGTACTCTCCATAAGTAATGAAGATATCTCACCAGTCACGCTGTATATGCTTATGAGTGCAACTCAAGAGTTACAAGTTTGTTATCAGTCTTTGAGATAAAAGTACGCTCTTCTATAGGCTCGAAGGTCGCGTGGAATTGGTTGTAACGCAAGTGGCAATTATCCAAGTGATGGAGAGTATTATTTGTTTTTGGAACTAGGTTCTGTCAATTTTGTTCTCGTAATTTGGTAATGATGTTATGAGTTCAATGTGTCTATCTATGTTATTAAAGCTACTAAACGAGAGAATCGATTTCTTTCTAGTTTATATTTGAAAGCTAACGTGATCGTGATGCTTCTTAGGTATAATTTATGAAGATCAGCTCTTTTTATAGAGCAATTTTATTTTCCTTGAAATTTTTAACCTGGTTACCATTTCTTTTCCTTATTTGTCTTTCTAACGTCTCGTAGATCTTGTAGTTAGCGTATGTGACCGCCAATCAAGAGGTCTTAGGTTCGATTCCCAGGTTGTGCCAAAGATGTTGTTGGGTTTTTCTTACAAGGTACTTCTAATAATTAGAGCATGGAAGTTTTGTGGTGTTTGAAGTCCGTGCCTCGGAGAATATGTTAAGCCATTGGTGTCAGTTGTCGTGAACATCTATGGCATTGGGAAATCAGTACCCTTAAATATATTGACGACTAGATCAAACTTCAAACTCAATTCGTTTTCAGATTTGCCGAACTTCTATGGCAGTCGCTAGAAAAACTGATATTCAGATAAAATCACTTGAATTAGTAACCAATCCCAAATAATCTTGAGAATATTAAAAAGTAAAAAGATAATTTTTATTTTATTTATTATATTTTATTTTTAACACTTCCTACATTACATTTGCATGAGGGGGACCTAATGCCATATGGTATTCTCTACCAGTCAACCTTTAGGTAGTTCAGTAACTGACATGGCAGGTGTACGTGTGTCCTTAAGAGAAGCAATGGCTTGGTAGTTGGAAGCAATAATTTACAATTAATATCTAAAAAAAGAAAAAGATATATACATAGACGAAAACACAAATAAATATCTAAACAACAAACATACGAGTATAGTACAAAATATAGTACTTAAAATGATTAGACTAAGAGGAATATCTGCTAGTTGTTTCTTGTATAATTCTCATATAATGATTTGTCATTGTTTAATTAAGCTTTTCGGTTCAGCCACATTTCAAATGTCTGTTCTTGTCAATTTTACAAATTTACAATCATAAATAATTGACATTTCAAACTTAATTCAGATATTGTATGTAAATTAATAATTATAGTTAGATATTCAAACTACTAGCAGATATTATATTATGTGTTATTCTGTGAAGTTTGTTTTTCTAACCCTAGATGATAGTTTTGATTGAATATTGTGTACACTGTAAAGTAAATTCCGAAGAAAGATTAGTGCCAGAGAGCAGGCAGGTTCCAAGCCATAAAAGAAATAGTTATTTCACGACGTAATGAAAGGTTGCTTGCAAGATGATGATGGGGGACGATCGGAGAATAAAACCTATTGTAACGATATTTTTTTATTCGGGGCCTACCAAAGTGACTCTGCTCTGCATGATGGAAAGCATGAATAGAATCCATGCGTGATGGTCATCATACTCATTGCGAATTAAAACAGCCTGGAACTCACTACCAGCGCACATGTTTCCAACTCACTATGACCCCGAATCTTTTAAGCGGGACGTCAAAAAGCGTCTCACTAGGCCACTATAATGTGGGTCACCCTAATAAATTGTCTACATTTACAATGAGTATGGCGACCACCACTCATTGATTCTATGCATGCTATTCATCAGACAGAGTAAAGTAACTGACTGGTGTGACCTGAAAAATAAATAAAGACAATAAATAGTGTTTAGAAGCGGCATAAACAGAGTTTGTCGATCGCTCGATAGATGGCGTTTATCATATTTTCTGAATCGCGATATATTTTGTTTCGCATGGCAAGTTAAATACGCCAGATGTTTAATGTTCAAAAAAACCTTTCAAGGCACATGTATTGGTTGCTATATTTGTGTGAAATATACAGTATAGTGCGATACGGTGGTTTTAATCGAATCACCGCCAGTGACGCGACAGTGGTGACAAGGAGCGCCCTGCGTTCAATTAGTATGACGACCTACACTATGGCGGCCTTGGACGTATGCTCGTATTATGTATGTTAAGTAAGTTTCACTATATTTTTCATGTGAATGAAATTTTTGAACTGTGTTTAGCCCACAGTTTTGATTAGAAAAGTGAAAGTGCAGCAGTGAATACATTCGTATTCGAAATTTTCGTGAAAATATTAACATAATTTTTTTTTAAACAAATGTTATGAAACTAATTCTAGCAAATCTCTTTGGCGATATTAACTATTAGTTACTCATTGTGCTCACAGTTGAAATGCAAAGTGTTTTTTTCGAAATCGCTCAAAATATGGGCTATTATTTAAATATTGTAGTTACTTATAGTTCAAATGAATAAAATTATAGTTGCAGTGTGAGCTCTAAAATTTAAAAAGGCTTTGCTTAGTATCATTCTAGACGGCTCACTCAATGATAACCATCATTTCAGACACAATAATGATGAATATTCAATTGAGACTAAAGCGACGGATACATAACATTAAAGAAATAAATATTTCGGATATTTGACACACAATGCCATCTAGTTTCAAACTAAGCAGAGCTTGTACTATGATAACTAGACTGACTGATTGAATATCTATATATACTTATCATGCATAGAAAACACCCGAACTCCGATTTGGATATTTGCAGATCATACAAACATTTGATCCAATACAGGAATCGAACTCGAGACCTCAAGCACAGCAGTAGCATTTACGTTGGTTATCACCGAAGTAGGATAAAGAAACAAAGCAGAAGACAAGGATAATCGAAAAGTATGAGATATTGCCAATCTCAGATTAGAAGGCGTGATCGTCTGAAGTTATATGTGTACATACGTGTGACACGAACAGCAAGTTATATGCTTGTTGTCTCTGTTTCAATGGTGTCACAGTCAGCGTATACCCATGTCGGGCTCATTTCCCAGGTCAACTCAAAAAGAGTATTATTCAATTTTTTTGGTTAGAGGAATACTTAACAACAGCCCCGAGTTTGACGTTGAGGTCTTATACGTCCCCCGTGCATCAGAGAGCGAGTAAGACCATCGGTCTTGCACCTGATTTCTCCTCGATCGTGTCGGATAGCCGTTTCATCGGATTATCAGAGTAAGGTAACAGAGAGTGCACCTGTATATATGCACATAATTGTTCACTATAATATCACCTGCATTGTTGGCTAAAATGTCTTATTTCATCGTTAGAGTACTAATATAGGTAGACTTAATGACAGAAATTCCTATATCTACTATTACTATTCAAACTGGTCTATGTAGATACAAATCAATCTCTACTAAGCTAATTTATTAAAATAACACATTCTTTGCCATCCCAAGCCGAGCCAGCTATTACTGTACGAGTATAACAGCGAGACCACCGATACTTATCTATTACCGGAGATAGCGAACAACAAAACTTTTCCAACGCTCGTTATCTTATAATTTTCCTGCAATTTTATCTTGTTAATTTCGCTTGTGTCATGTACTTCGTGGCCTGCTCTTGTGTTTAAATAGTTGAAGCTGTGACACGGAAAGTGAAGTTAGCAAATTATAAAAGTATTTAATCATTATAATTTAATAAAACAGTTATTATATTAAATTACCCAGATTATACTGTTGATAATTATGTGTGACTAACAAGACATTCCTTGAAAGGCTAAAAGATTTTGAACTCGATAGCCTATAACTCGTTTATCAATATGATAATTAACGTGCTCCTTAACCAATTTTATACATTACATCCTCTAATTGTTTTGTGGAGGAACTGATTGTCATGTCCCTGCGACACAAAGGGAGTATCCTCCGACCAGGCGAAGTGATCATGCCTGGCGGGCCCTGGCCCAACGGTGTATGTTGGGATGTTGTATATATACTAATTACCACATGAATCTCTGTTTCGCGATACAGGATTAGTAGTTGCTTCGTAGTTCATTATTATACTTTGTAGTTCAATGTATCTTCGCTAGATGGCGCTGTTGTATATTTTTGTTTGTATGTGGAAGTCGCCACAGTTTCATTTTGATTAATAATAAAGTTTTTTTTTGCTACAAAACTTTACACAAGTAACGTTATGAATTCTTATCGATAGCTCAGAAATAAATGAGATAAAAACTGAATAGATTTAAACTTTTTTTTGATATTTTTTAATTTTTTAATGCCCTCTTAGGGAGGTAAACCACTTCGTTACGTAACGCGTTACGGAACCGCTCTATGTGACTTCTCTTTCTCTTACACGTATGGCAGCAGCAGGCAGGCCCCTCCTCTCTCACTCTGATCATCAGAATCAATGTTAGTTCAAGGAGACACACACGTTTTTTTTTTACAAATATTTTATAAATGAAAAAGATTACTACTTTATGTAACATGAAAATTTTATATACTCGTATGTCATTGACATCTTGATAATGTAAGAGAAGGTCGTAGTGACTTGTTTGCCTAGTCAATTTGTAAATAGATTCTAAAATAAGTTTCAAAAATCTTAGCTTTACAAGACCAATAACAAACAACACAATTTTAAATAAAAGCCTTTTAATAAAATTAGGGTAAACATAGACATATAACAACACTACAAGTACAACATTTATCTTTCGTAAAACAAAACATACTGAGTATTACACAGTTCACTGACATGTAGCATACATGAACAGACCGTACATATTTGGCAACAAAGTTCAAAGCTCTTTCACTTTTTTCTACTTTTTTGCTTCAAGTACATCGTGTAAAAGTTCTCCTACGATTCCGTTTCCATATTTTATGTAGGTTTTTCCGCTTGTTTGTCCAATATTGAAAATATTTCAGTTGAAATTTCGTTAGTACCACTACTTAGTGAGTTGTGACATTTCAAGAATGTTCTCTGACAAATAAATTCTGGCGGAAAAAATTACATATGATACTCTTCAAATACTGTGTGGGCTATCTGTGTTTAATGGCCAAACATAATATATTTCATCATCAGCCCACTGCTGGACATAGTCCAGTAAAATTGCATACCACTCTGATCGATTTTGGGCTACTCACATCGTACTCTAGCTAATCATTTTACGCATATTGTTACTTCGTCTGGCCTGTGGGTGTCCTACACTGCGTCTGCTGAGACACGGTTTCCACTCCAGAACTTGTCGGTTTTGAGGCTAATATGGCCAGCCTACTGCCACTTAAGCTGGCTAATCAGGTGTGTTATGTCGAAGACATTGATTCTTTGGTGATCACATTATTTTTTAAGCAATTTCTTAGAAAAACGCCGAGCAAAGTCCTTTCTATAGCACGCTTAGCGACTTGTAGATTGTGAACCAGCCGTACCGTAAGCGTCCACGGTGAAACTCCGTACGCCGTAATGGGTGGTACACCCTGATTGAAGTCTTTTGTCTTTAGGAACTGTGAGGTCGACAATTAGAAGACTCAAAGTATCTTCTCATATGATTAAACCTTATCCAATTGTATTTATATGGAATATATTACAATAGTGTTCTCTGTAAGCAGCCAAGCTGTTTAGAAGAAAAACAGCATATTGTACTATTCTAAAAGGAGTTCAAATTGACTTTCTTGATGCTAAGTGATCTAAACACGATATAAACTAAGTCTGTCATAAAATGTTAGGTAGCAAAATACTAACGATATTACGGCGGAAATCACAAACAATATGGCCGTGTTTATAGCTTAGTACTAAAGTTTCGTATTGGACTTAGCGAAGTTTTGAAGTATGGCAATATTTTATTTAAATCACTGCTGAAAAGAAATTCCAAAGTCGTCGATTTATCAGATTGGATCACGGAATGATTCGAGAACCTTAAGTCCCGAACAAAGTGAATTTTTCAAGCAAGTAAACTTGAAAAGTATCCTAAAAGACGAATCTAAATCTAGGATAAAATATATGAAATATTTTTTAAGTTAACTTTTTAATTTTATACTTTTTTATTTTAAAAAAGAATCCCAAACAGCAACATAGTCGTCTTTTAAAGTTCACTTTTAAAGAATATGGATAATCTTTTCTTTAAACTGCTAAAGAAATAGTATGCCAAAAATGTACTGATTTGCAATATATTAGGATCGTTTCGTTTTGGACTATTAGCTTTCTGCTTAATCATACATAACCTATGAACACTGCAAAAATATCTTAAGTACTTTATATATTTGTTAGTATTATTTCTGTTTCCCACAAAATAAATATGTATCTAATAGAAAAATTATTTCTACAACTTCGGACTATCCATCACTAACTAAAACAAAGTTTGTTTCTTTACCGCGATGATTGATCAGTCACCATCTGACACCGGTTTTTTTTTGTTCAAAAGTCGCACAGATGTCTTATACCCTTTTTTGAAACTTAGATAATATATTTATTGCGGCTGTTCAGGGATAGGGTTAGAGTTAATAAATTAAATTATAAGAAAGTCTAGAAAAAAATCATGTGAAGACGGTATTTTAGGCTTTAAGATAAATATCAAATTAGATTCCTGTCTTCAGTGTTGGCACTGATTTTTTCCATTACCTATTGAAAAATAATATAAATTTTAAACATAAATTCAGTAGAAAACACTACACTTCTGATAACAAGTTCTAACTCCTCGAACATTGTGTTAAATTGGTCAATATACTTTTGTATATTGTCTCTTTCTACTGGCTACTTCTCCAGTCTTGAAACGGTTTGACTGTACACAGATAGTAATAAAGTTTAAATATTGATAAAAATCATTTGGCGTTTTGCTCACACACATAAATACGGATATACGCATACACAGTCAATTGACAAACTGTAGTGCTTACGAGAATAAATAAACTTGATCTCTGTCACAAGTATCAATGGTGTTTTTTAGAAGTTACGAGGTACATTTCTGGTGTGAACTTTTATATTTAATGTATAATAATAATTTTATTTATAATGTTGCTTTGTCGGTTTTGTAACCATCTGTCAGAAAGATTACGTTACATTTTAAGGTAGTTAGAATAAAGGGTATTTGCGTTATACCTTTTTCTAAACCTATAACGAATGAGTGTGCAAATTTGCATCACGATTGGTTCAGCAATTTGCTAAACTTAATCATTGTTTTTAAGATTAAGTATCATTTAAGATTATGAAACCGAATTAAAATGAAAATAATTGTTTTTCATTAAAAGACAGTAAGTATTTTCTAATGTGAATATTGTATAAAAAAATACAGTATAAATGCATTGATATTCTTTGTTGTACAAAAAGATAAAGTTTGTCTTGAGTATTTAAATGAAATACGATTTTTGATTATATTTGAATCTAAAGAAATGTGTGTGTCAGCTCCGACGCACGACTGGAGTTTACTCCTTAAGTACGATTGTCAAAACAGACGCAAAAAAAGTCTATTCAACTGAAATTAACTAAAAAAAGATTGATACCGAATGAGGGGGTAAATTAACAAATTAATGAAAATAACATATAGAAGTGGACGCTTTGCAGCATACTCTGTACGCGTCTTAATACACTCACAACCAGTGCAGCCGCACCAAAACCAGTGCAGCCGCACAAAAAACGTAACGAGGTCTTTCGTTCAGTAGATTTTACTCCTCACATTTTTCTCAAACCGGGCATCTTATATCAAAAAACCGATTCTTAAGGAGTAAACTCCAAAAAAATAGTATTTTAGTTGTCAAATTTAAATTGAAAAACTAACAAGTTTAACTCACACTTTTTTCGATGTTTTATTGTCCGTTTTGTTTTTTTTTCAAATTAATCCCGATTTAGGGCAATTGATCCATACAATTAGTCAACAATTAAAGAATCTGGATTCTGTACTAACGAAAAAGCTCCTGCAGAGAAATCTCTATTCATAAAAAGAAAACATTTGAATGCGTTTAAATGAATTTTTAATTAACACGTCACTTTAGAGTCTGAAGGACGTATAGAATATAGTGATGGAGCAAAGACTGCCACAGCACTAAATGAAAAACTTTATAAAATATTGTAAATATTATAAAACTTGTGCATACTATAAAATACAGTAAAATCGTAAAATTAGTTGAGCCTACAAGTTCAATGACATCAAAAAAAAATCTCAATATAAATTTTTATATTTTTTTTTTATGAAGTGCCTGCCAAAGTGACTCTACTCTGTCTAATGGAAAGCGTGAATAGAATCCAAAGAGTTGTGGTCACCATACTCATTGCAAATGCAGACAATGCAGTGTGGTGACCCACACTATGGTTGCCTAGTGAGATGCTTTTCCACGCTACGCTTGAGGACGTAAAAGGCATAACAGTCATCGTGACAGTGTAAGGCTCCCATAGTTGTCACGATAGCATCAATGGGCCTCCGGTCACAATGAGTTTTAATGTGAATGAACATGAATTAAATATTATCTTATACTTTCTTTACACTATTACAAATTTCAAACGCAAATTATCTTATATTGTATGTATATTCATTTAATAATACAATCTGGCATATGCATGCAAATGTACAGTTCTTAATTTTATTACAAAAGCATTAAAATACCCTTCATTTTTTTGCGATTTTATATTTACGAACAGGCGTCACTGCTCTCGAATGTACACTCATATTTCTTTGAACAGGTAAAATATTCGCTGGAAAACTGCTGTAAATATATCAACTAAATCACTAACAATTGTTAAAAGCCTTGTGGCCATAACATACATACGGAACATTTTAACGGTGACGTTTTAACAAAAAGTCGTGAAACTTCAATCTTTATATGAAATATTGGAGCACTCTCCTGAACTGTGACCGTCGTCCTTTTGATGAATTGAAAACAAGTCTAACGTATGGTACAAGTGATATGGTCTCGGCGAAAGATAATTTACTTAAAAGAAATTTTCAAAATGTACATTTCGTCATTATATCTACAACCTCTTATAGTTCTGCTGGATTGCCCTTTACAAAGAAGGTTTTAGCTCACTACAAACACCTTTAGATCTTTCAGGGGACATTTTGATGATGTAGGAGTCGTAATTACGTATGTTTTTTTTTATTGTGACCTTCCAAAGTGACTCTATTCTGTTTGATGGAAAGCATGAATAGAATCCAAGAGCGGTGATCGCCGTACTCACTGCGAATGAAGACAGTGCAGTATAGCGACCCACGCTATGGCGGCCTAGTGAGATGCTTTTTCACTCCCCGCTTAAAGGACTCGGGATCGTAGTAGGAGGGAAACACGTTCGCTGGTAATGGTATGTTATACATTCAGTATCAATATTTTTTTACATTTAATGCAAACGTTTAGTTACTTGTCAAAGATGAAAGAAAAGAATCAACACAAAAAATTATCTACCTTCCAGAGAGAGTTAAGCTAACACAAGAATGTTTTTGTTCTAAAGGGATGAAATTGATTTCTATGTTTTTTGCTTACTCGTAGAGCGTATGCTCATAGTACTTAGTACTGTGTATGCTTGTGTTGATGTTAGATTGTCGATATAAATGTCGACGCACTCACACAAGCGTTTGTGAATTTTATGCAAATAAAAGTAATATCAGAGTCCTATAAACTGAACCCTCGTACAGCACCGTTTTAAGTTAAGAAGTTTTAGAGTAGCCCCTCCTTTTAACTTTGCTTTGAATGTATAAATTAAAGATACATTTCAACTTTCCTGATTTGATTGTTCTCTGCATTATTTGTGTATCGCTACACTTTCAGATATGAATGAATTATATTCTTGTTTATTTCATGGCCTTTTCGGTATTTGTGAAAAATATTTGGGTCTTCATTTTGTTTTTCTATAGTAAGAGCCTGCCAAAGTGACTCTACTCTGCCTGATGGAAAGCATGAATAGAATCCAAGAGTTGTGGTCACCATACCAATTGCAAATGCAGACAATGCAATATGGTGACTTACACTGTGAAGGCCTTATGAGATACTTTTTCACACCCCGCTTGGGGACGTAAAAGGCATGACAGTCATCGTGGCAGTGTTAGGCTCACACAGTTACCACGATAACTGTCACCCCTGCATCAATGAACCTCCGGTCTCGCACTCACCAATGAACGACATTATGGATGCTGTCGCTTTAGGTTGGTCTTCTGTGGGAGGGTAGTACTGCCTCGGTCGAGCCGGCCCGTTCGTGCTGAAATCAGCGTGGCTCTACTACCTAATAAAATTCATCTTTCTAGATGTTTTAAGAAAAGTTATTCCTATAAAGACATCTTTTAGCCATTTAAAGTGAACGTATAGCGTACTGTACAGTTTTAGTCGGTTTGATCCGACATATTGCATCAGCGCTATAAATCTCCATAGTTGACGGTTCGAGAGATTTTGACGCGCACAAAAAATGAGTGTATGTATCTCGTGTATATGTTTACACACAGTTATAACTTTCATAGGCAGTTTGTTCATTCAGTTTTAGATATTAAGTTTAGTTAAGAAAAATGTTGTCTTTATATTATAGATTTATTATAGTGCATTCCAACAAGTATAGTGCGAGTTTAATATCCATTGATGTACTAATGAGGTACTCCTAGCCGATTTACGGCGACCGGTCTCAACGGAGGCCAGCCAACTATGCAGGTGATATTATAGGGAATAAAAGTGTGCGCAAACGCTGGGGTACTCTCCCTTCCGTCACTCTCACAATCCGATGGGGCTGGATCAGGCGAAGGCCTGACGACTTTACGTACTCTCCAAGGTACGAGGGTCAAGATCGTAACTTCCAAAGTTCGGGCTGTTATTAAATAATATCTTTTTGTCCCGACCTGTGAATCGAATACGAGACATCTTGATTGACAATCACTTACGTTTATCGCTAGATCAACGAAGCAGTTAGTTTATGTAGATTAGAAATTTAGTGACGATTTATTGGTTACGATTCAATTCTCTAGAACCTGATTTTTATAAATAACGCAATGTTCATCCACGAACAGTAGTGAACAGTTTGACGATAACAGCGAATTTGTATATTTAAAAACATTTTCTTTCTTAAATATTTTGTTATAACCTCATGTGTTTACATAACTGCACGGTTGGCCTAGTGGTTTACGCGGTCGCCACGCCGCTCTCTACTGACCTGAGTGTTGTGGGTTCAAATCCCACATGGGACAACACTTTGTGTGATCCACAAATTGTTGTTCTGAGTCTGGGTGTTCTTTGTGTCCGTTTCTTGTATGTTTGTAAAGTCCCCCGCGACACAGGATTTATTCCTAGTGCGGGCGTTGTTTTTTAAAAAAAAGAAAAGAAAAAAAAGAAAAAGAAAAGAAAAGAAAGGAATTGTTTATACATTTATTAAATGTCAGAACCGTCGTTCTGTCAAAACTTAGACGTAATGATAACTTGTGACGTCGGAGTCCGCTATCGTTAAATTCTTTACTTTGGAAGTCACACTGTAAATATTTACACATACTATAATATTTATTCATACTTCGGTTTGTTACTCCTGTTTTCGATTTCATTCTCGTAGTAGTGATAATAGGTCCTTCAAGACGATAGAACATACGTAGAAGTGTATTAATGTCATACATATTTACTTAGAACGAAAGAAATAATAACAAATTAGATTTTTTTTCATTATTTCACACGTACTTTTATAAAAGAAGTAACATAATTCTGTTAAACCTAAATATTTATAAAAGAATTCGATCAGTGCGCATATCTTTATATTTCACCACATTTCAGCCTAATTAGGCTGTTATGGGTCTCATTACAAGCGTAACTCAAAGGTATATTAAAATAATGGTATGTTGACGTGAAACAACACAAATTATTTCTATATAATTAATAATAAACGTTACGCTAATAACATTATTGAAACTTATTTTACCTATAAAATACGATAAGTTATATTTATTGAACGGGCAATACCGATTCGATAAAAGCATTTCGCCTATTAGTTATAACCATACCGATAGTTCACAGTTTATGGTGCCTGGAAATACGAGATTTATCAAGCTGACCCTACACCTGAAATACGAGAATTTCCGAGAAAGAAATCCTTACCGCGTACTTTAGTGGGTGTTATAGTATACCAATGAAAACTTTTTTGTGGTTTCCTTCGAGGGTTGCCGAGATGTTTTACGAGTAAAACATAGTTTCCCTTATGTGTGAGATATGGTTTTTATCGAAATAGCTTTTAATATAAATCGAACAGGAATACCATTATGTCTATAACTTTAGAATCGATTTCATTATTTTTTTAGTAAAACAATAAAACAATTATATATTTCCAATATTATAGTAACTGCCGTAGCACATGAACATCTATGAGTAATGAGAAAGAAGGAAATGACGGTTAAAATCATCATGTCATCAATAGCCTTCAGTAGCCCGCTGCTAAATAGGTATAGGCCTCTTTTTGGGGCATAAGTAGGTTGCCGTTATATACATGCCAATTACAGAATTAGTTAATACCGGTTTCCTGTAAGGTCATTACATCTCATATGTGGGAAATGCACATCTTCCATGTAAATCGATTCTATAATATTTAACTTATTAACGTGGAAAATAGCACAATCAATAGATATTATAAGCCTTTGAATCGCCTACTATCCAGCCGACGTCCTGCCGTAAACCTAGGGCCAGTTAAATCTTCCAGTGTTCATGTCAATTCCCATCACACAAAGTGAATTTGAACCCATAAAACTTAGCACGGTAGAAAGTAATCGCCCATACCATCCGTACAATATACTGATTATGATATAGTGTATAACACCATTTTTATTGTATCACACAGCCCGCTATTCCGTATTCACTTAAAAAATAGATCTTCAAATACAAAGAAAAACAACTGTTCTGTGTATCAGGTGAGCCATTTATCCCTCAGTAAATAATTTTCAAACAATTATAAAAAAGTAATTTTAGAAATTATACTGCTACGTGTTGAAATATATTGCGAACGAAATGCAATTTTTCTTTATTTTAAAATGTTAAACCCTTAAAAATAAGGCTTTGTAATTTTTTTTTATAAACATGTTTGTTGAAATTTTGCAGCAGCAATGAGTTTAAAAATAAATTTGCGGCAGCAAGAGGAATAAGTAGAGCATTGTTGATAGTCATGGATAGAGGAATGTAAAAAAGCATGGCTTTGTATCATCTAAATACTTTTGCGAAAAAAAGTGTTCGCTTACTAAACGTATTCATAATACGCATTGTGTGTATCACGCTTCAGATCCATATACGATTACTATTTGTACCCATTTTCAGTACCTAAGTCCTGGAATCACATAAACCCTAGTTTGTGTTGTCGTACTGTAGAACTCTATAGGTTTAAACTAATAATGTCAGACAATATGTATAAATAAATTCCATTCTATAACAATATGGAGGGCAAACACCGAAATGAGCCATCAGGTGGCGACGGCCAGCTATAAGGAGATGGAGTGACAATTTGCGCAAGATAGCTGGCAAAACCTGGATGTAACAAATCTAGAACTGATCACAGTGACGTACATTTTGGACTACAAAAGGCTAATAATGATGCTAGCGAGTGGTAAGAGATGGGAAGCCGCAGTCTTTTTCTATGAGGAAGGGGACGTGATATTGTTCTGTCCCGGGGATGCCTTCGGTCATTCCGGGATGTATCTCAATCGTACGTACGTACTGAGATATTCCTGGAGCTCGTCCCGACTGCAGAGGTAGGCAGCCGCGCAGTTTAATGAGTAGACTGGTTCTCCAGGAGCCCCAAATACATCCTTCGTTTCCCTACGGTGGGTATAATGCGAAAAGCATTCCCCGTGTTAAAAGAAAAATTTTAATGACGATGATAACATAACAATATTATTGACATAACAATCACAAGTACCTCAGTGTCTCAAGACAAAAGTGTTTGAGTGTGTATGTATGTTATTGTGTATGTTATCAGTGATGACTTACGGTACAGAGGCGTGGTGGCGCACTATAGGTCTCATAAAAAGACTCAAGTCACCTATAGAGCAATGGACAGAACAATGCTCAGAGTTTCTTTGTGTGATTGAATCTGGAATGAGGAGATCTGCAGACGAACCAAGGTCACTGATATTACCCGTAAAATTACTATACTTAAGTAGCAGTGAGCGGGACACATTGTATGCAGAAACATATTGTGGTAAAAATATATTTTGTCATATTATTTTGATAAAAGAAATACATACAAATACAATTCAATTAAAACGATAATAACAACTGTAGTATGAAACTAGGACACATTTCTGGTACTTACCGCGAAATATACAGCTAATAACTATTTACCTACACGTTCGAAACTAAACCATAT
Organism: Hypercompe scribonia; assembly: GCA_949316085.1. NCBI lineage: Eukaryota > Metazoa > Arthropoda > Insecta > Lepidoptera > Erebidae > Hypercompe > Hypercompe scribonia. The sequence continues at coordinate 8,418,107 of OX438969.1, read as the reverse complement.
ATCCTAACTAAATAACTTTAGTTCGTATTCCTATAAATCTAGCGATAATAGCTACCCAATGTCACCGAACCCACTTAATTACAAATAACATGTCAACTTAATCACTTATCCTATTGTTAACCTTCGTTACATGCTTAAATGTTTATGGACCCAAAGCCTACTTAAGATCTAAATGCCCGATAGTCCCTTGTGGCACTAAAGCGAACCGTGGCGATCAGATAAAATCTAGTTAATGGCACAGCTTCTCGGCTAAACTATGGCGTTGTGTAGCAATTAATGTTTTTTGATTAATACCTGAAAAAAAATTGCATATAATTGCGAAATCCGATACAAGATGACCATAGAGAAGCTACAAGACTTACCTAGGCTGACAGGCTATAATACTAGACACGAAGAAATCGTGGATTTAATATCCACCCATGATAAGTAATTGAGTGAAGAGTACACTCTTTTGTTACGCCTGGGTACAATTTGTATATATGCTATATTTATATTCATATACGTGTAAATAAATTCCTATTTCAAATGGTAACGGCATCATGCGTGAATAACTCGATCAATTTCACGAATTCTGCTTTTTTTCTATCACTGCTTTCACTTATTTTATAATTTAATTTTTATTAGACCATTTATGTATGTTGATAATGTACGGTATAGCGGCGGGATCTTACCTGATTAGAAAAGTTTCAATATTAAAATGAAACTAAAAAAGTGTGTGTGTTATCTTATGTACACCCTTCAAACAAGACACAAAATACGAAAACGACACTATAAATAGAAAAAAAGGTACTTATTTAAAACACCGAAAGAAAGTTTTATTATAACGGATTATCAAGTTAAATAAATTGAATGTAAATTAAAATTAAAATAATTATAAAATTAAAATTAATTTGAATATTAACTAGTAAATTTCATGGTTTCGATTTTGCCGTGACAGGAAGCACGAGTATCGTAAAAATGTACTCTCATCATTTTTCGCTAACGCGCTAAAAGAACTGTAACTTCATAAATTGACTTTAAACAGAAAATATTCTAAAAACAGGCACTAAAAAGTAATACAGTTTTTACATATTCATGCATTCACAATTATTATTATTTTTGGATTATGATAAATTGAATTACGAACCACAGTGGATACGGTGTATCGAATTGCGCGGGCAGTTGTGGTACACAGTCGTATATTCGTGTCATAGTTTTTATAATTCAGGTGTTGTCGTATTATTGTTGCAAGATATATTCTCATATTCCTTTCTAACGAGAGGCTTATATCCATCAGTGGACTGTAAAAGTTATAGATGAGTAGTTTTTAAATTATCGGTTATATTGCGTATTTCATTAGCTTCGTTTACATTGATGATGTTTTCCATTTTTCAAAGTCAATTCTAAGTGCATGTTTCAAAGTGAAATGACTGAGATTCTTAGTCAGTTATATAGACTAAAAACTACTCATCAGATCTCCTTTAAATTTAAATGGGACCACATAACAAACACCAGCTTTTGAATATAAAAAGAATCTTCAAAATATACCCAGTAACAAGTTATTACGTAAAAGACAAAAAAAGAAAGTAAAAATCAGTGTAATTGAGAATCTTCTCCCATTTTAAAGTCAGTTAAAAATATAGAAAATGGCTGCTTACGACTTTGCAAAATAATATTAACAATAAAAACGACTACTGTGTTGAACTTTGTAGTTCGGAGATATGATTCATTATGTTGATTTTCATACAAATTAAATATAGAAATATTGTATACACAATATAATATAATACTTCTCTACCTTTTCCAATTTATACACCTTACATCAAAAATATTCTCGAACTCGTATCTTAATAGATTTATAACTACTATTGTTCTTTTTTTTTACTTTGAAATCCGAGAGACCTTCAGTAAATCGTCGGAAAATATTTCTATCCAAAAAAGTAGTTGGGAAAATTGCTCTACATTATTTCGGTAACTCAACATTTTTTGCACATTTTCTAATCATTTCCTAAAAATTCGAGGCTCAAAAAATAATGAGTCTGAAATCACAGCTTGATTACAAAAGCCTTCTCGCTCCGATTACCATAGCAAAGGAGGTTTTTAGATGCAAAAGAAAAAATCCTAAACAAGTCAACGATCTCGGAACAAAGGAAAGCGCAATCACTTGACTTTTGAGAGAATAAAAAATTAAAACCTTCCTTACATTTCTTTAAATAAAAGACTATTAAAGTAATTAAAGTTTGTAAGCTTAACAATAAGGTAGTAAGAACAACCAATATACCTGTACAAGACACCAATGTTTTATCACCTCACCTCAGTTTTATATGTATGTATGTTTGAAACATTGAGTCGTTCAATAATGTTTCTTGAATACACTTACACAAAGATTATTGATTTTATTTTTATAGCAAAGAGGCTCAACAATGTAAAGTTTCACCTGAAGTTATACTTACTACCTACTACGGATTTCCACATAAATTAATTAGAAACATAAATATCTACCCCAAAAATTTTAATTTCTGCTGACCAATGTTTTATTATTTCTTTCGACAATGTTTTTCTAGCATAAAGAAAACTCACGGAAGTACAAAAAAAAAAGAGTGAATTGATAAATATGTTTGATCTAGCCGACCACAAGACTAAGCTTATTTTTTAATCTACAAAACACGATCTTCGTCGAATACATTATTTCGTCTACCAACCATGACGCTTAGGGACCACCCTAGCATACAAATTAGATGCCAAAATCTTGGAATATTGGAGCATGCAAATTTGAACTTACCATCCGTGTTATTTAAGTAGATTCTAAGATACTAAAGGAGAAAAGGGACTCATCGTCGTTAAAACCTAATCGCGTATAGGTCTCATTATTCAAATTAGTCAACATCTACATTATGAAACCGCCGCATCGTAACAGAACCAATTATCTTTTTTCACTGTATTTGTAATTTATTTTCTTTTAATAACTTAAGATCAAATAACAATTTTTTGAAGTTCAGTTTGTAAACTTACATTGAATCTTCTGTATGAATTAATTTCCTTTCGCAGGAAAAGCAAAAGCAACAATTATATTTGCCATAGAAAATATTGTTCTGTTTAATATAGAATTGTCAGCATCTCGAAACTCTTCGACTTAAACGATACCATTAAATGAAGTTTTCAAATTGACAACTTATTTACACAGTATTATAGTGTTCTTAGATTTAAAAAACGAAGTTATGAAGTAAAATTCATCTGACATCATTTAGTTACTCTATAAGCGAGAACTTGATTTACTTTTATTTTGTGCATCAAGTTGTCTTCTTCTTTTTGAATCTCAATTATTTTTGTACAAAATTTTTAAGCGTGGTTGAAGCAGATATCGTACGTGACCTAAATAAATAGAGAGTTTTACCCGAAGGTGGTGCTCGTGCCAGCGAACAGGTCCAGTCTAGAAGGGGTCCAGAGGTCGCAATTACAGCTGTTCCTGGATACCTCCTATCTCAGCTGCAGAGTGGTACACCATCCCGCCGTAAACCCCAGAGGGTTGACGGTGCGAAGACGTATCCAAAAGAAAAAAAAAAAATAGTTTAATCAGATGCAGATGGGATGAAGTTGGCCGGGTCATCTAGGGTTTGATAAACGGAAGGTCCTCGTATATTGCTAAATTCAACTTTATACGTAACACTTTGTTTTCTAAAATTCAGTTCTTGGAAATTTGGTTTCTAGTATCTAATTATTCAGAATGTCCCACTCAATATTAGAGCTTCATTAATCACTGGCTCGAGACTTCTGAACAATGGCAGCTATTTCATAATTTCTGCGGTACTTTATTTTAATACATTTAAACAATGGAAATATTAAGAAGTGGTAAAGATAAATTCGCAATCATTTGGCTCAATTTGTTAAATCGTAGATATTTTTCTTTTCTCTTTTTTAGCTAAGAAAAATCATAGCGAATTCATTCAAAGTAACGTGGTAAGGTAAGTAGTAGATATACAAGCTAAGTGAATAAAAGGTAGACCAGTATTCATTCTTAGAAAGGACCCGTAATTATCTTAATAGTGAAGCAACTTTTTGTCAAAAACCAATTTGGACATATACAACATTTGGTAGGTAGTAGAACAACGCTGATGTCAGCACGAGCGGGCTGACTCGACCGGGGCAGTACTACTCTCCCACAGCAGATCAACCTAAAGCACCAGCATTCGTGTTGTCGTGTTTCGTCGTTGAATGTGAGACCGGAGGCCCATTGATGCAGGAGTGACAGTTATCGTGGTAACTGTATAAGCCTTACCCAGTCACGATGACTGTTATGCCTTTTACGGCAATAGCGGGGTGTGAAAAAACATCTCACAAGGTCACCACAGTGTGAGTTACCATATTGCATTGTCTGCATTTGCAATGAGTATGGTAACTACAACTCTTGGATTCTGTTCATGCTTTTTATCAGGCAGAGTAGAGTCACTTTGGCAGGCTCTTAATATAGAAAAAAAAGAAAGAAAATGTTACACTAATAAACTCAAGTTCATATACAAATAGCAAAAATGTACTGCTTTATTTCCATACAATCACAAAGCAAAACATCACAGAATTGTGCCTAATAACTCATATAAGACTGATGGTGAAACAGGGCCCCATAAACACCCGTCTGTTTTACGTTACTAATATATTGCGTTTCCAGAATTGATGGGATCATGTACCCCACCCTAAATTGAATATTGTTAAATTGAGCTCTGAATATTAATGTTAGGTGACGTCATATTAATATTGTTGAATAAATTTAAATAAGACGACTGGAAATGTTAATTGGTATGCCTTTGTTAGTAAAATAAAATAAAAAAATATAAAGAAATATATTTTATAGAAAAATTTTGACGGTCTTAAAATAAAATTTTATTGAAGTGATAACAAAAATTTGTTTTCAGCAAAAAAATATTATGAAGCATAAGAGTAGGTGACAATTTTCAGAACTAAATTGAAATGGTTACAAGGTTTAAAATGTTTCAATGATTTCGGAATTTCAACTAGATGAAATTGACGCGTCGGGTAGAATAAGTCTGCGCCTTAAGAGGAATAGGGCTGAGAGGGTGGTGTGCAATTTCGCAGGCACGTTTATAAATTGAGAAGGGGTACTGATTTTTTTTAAATTCTCTCAGACAGCTATTTCGACAGGTAGTTGAATATATTGAGGTTGCAAATTGTTCCTTTCTATGATATGCCTGGGCCTACAGCTCTATATGCATGGCATAGAACATCTTAAATTTTAGTCAGTTCTATTATAAATATTTAATTGTTTATTAGTCAATCAGGCATGAACGGCTGATCTAGTCTTAATACAGTTTAACGCCGAGAGAGATCATAGCCTGAAATAGTACATATGCTATCGTTTATATTAAAATATCTCAAACACAAACATTTACAATACTCTGAGTAAATATATCAAAAAAATTACTGTTTTAACATTTTAAAAACTTCTGAGCACTTTAAATTTTAATGTTTATACTTTACACATTAATTTTCTGATCTTTATTAAAACAGAGATAATGAAACAATAACATTCTTAACACAAAGTATACAAACAAGGTGGAACACTATTATTGCAGTGCTCATCAATTCTTAAATGGAGTTTATTTCATTCGCTTTTCGATCACGTCCGCGCTATTTGCAATCACAGCAAGAAGTGTACTGCTATGGAAATTGTGCGCCGTAATGTTCCGTGACAAGCGGTTTAAGAGTATCATTATTCGATATTGTTTTTCTACTTAATAATGAGTAAATATTTTTTTTTTTATGCACAAGGTAAACTAGTAGACAGGTCGGGTAGTTAGTCAATTTGGTCGCATTATTTCATTTAAGTATATTATTAATACTTGTATATTTTACTTGAACCATATTTGCTTACTTGCTTACTTAACTATCACGTTACATAATACATTATATTAGTTTGTAATTCTTTCTTATCTACTTTTAATACATCAGGCACTATTTTACTCTTTTCTCAACCATGTTTTCTCTTTATCCCATGGTTACCTGTAAGGGATTACAAGGTCGCCACTAGTACGTGTATACTTGCGGCGTGACGGACTGACAACCTGAGAAAAATGTCTGATGACGGATGGATGCGGATAGCCTTTTTTTTTTTTTTTTTTTTTTTTTAACGTGTGGAAACCCCCTCGGGCCGTCACTCCACCGGGGTTTACGGCGGGGTGGTGTGTCGGAATCGGACCGACTAAAACCACACGGTGTGCCACTCTGCGCCTGAGATAGGAAGGATCCGGGAACCGCTGCTATTACGACATCCAGATCCTTCCTAGCGCCTGCCCGCTACCTCGGGCACCATCTGCGGATAAACTCTCTATTTTAGGCGACGTACGGCACACGCGGACGTCGCCTCCTCGCGGCTGGCCATTGTAGCGGATGGAGGGGAAAACCCGTCCCGTCCACCCGCGGCCACACTTATGAGGCGCGTCCGTCACTTACGCGGCATGAGGCGCTGGTATGCGCGCCTCCGCCGCCCGGCTCGCCGGCGGCGAATTGGGTCCGAGTGGACATCGTCCTCCTGGGCCTTCTCCGCCGCCTCCTTCCGCGAAATTACGTCTTCGCAGAAGGTTGCGACCGCGGTAAAACAACTGTCGCTACCGGCCATGGAGCGTATGACGGCCGGTAGCGAGAGATCTCCTCCAATAACTGCAGTAAGGACCCCACGCTGCGCCGCCCAGGCGGCACAAACCGCTAGCGTGTGCTGAGCCGAGTCCTCACTGCAGTCACAGTGGTGACAGGCGGGACTCAATTCCCTCCTAGCGACCGAGTGCAGATACTTCCCGAAGCAACCGTGCCCGGAAAGGACCTGCGTCAGTCGGAAGGAAAGGGTTCCGTGCTGCCGCCCTGCCCACTCGGCTATGACCGGCTGGAGAGCCTCCACGAGGGCAAAGCCAGCACGAGGAGTCTCCAACCGGAACGACCAACGAGCCATCGTGGGTCGACGAGCAGCCTCACGCCACTCGCGTATCTCTTCGGGCGGGGGCCGTATGCCGCTATCCGCCCAGAAGTCAGCCGTCCGCCGATAAACTTCGGCGAGCACTTCCGCCTCCAGATCCCACGGCGGAGTTCCGGCCAAGGCACACGCTGCCTCCGTCGATACGGTGCGATAACCGCGTATGGCTCTAACCGCTAATATCCTCTGAGGGCGCCAGAGGCGAGCCCTATTCTGGGCGGTCAGAGCCGCCACCCACACCGGTGCACCATACAGCGCCATTGACCGGACAACCCCCGTGTATAGCCGTCTCGTCGCCACGCTGGCTCCACCCAAATTCGGCAAAAGTCGACCGAGGGCAGAGGCAGCACCGACCACCTTAGGAGAAAGCTGTCAGAAGTGCTCGTCGAAGAGCCACCTCCCGTCAAGGATCAGGCCCAGGTACTTCATCTGGGCCTGAACGGGCACGAGGACCGAATTGACTTCGATAGAGGTGCCGGGTGGTGGACCACGACGGGGCCCATGAAACAAAAGGGCCTCCGTCTTATCTAGGGCCACCCGTAAACCCAGCGCCTCAATACGCCCGACCACCAAAGAGACTCCCGTGGTGGCCAGGCGCGCCGCCTCTTGAAAGTTCACTCCCCGGGCTGTGACCAATGTGTCATCTGCGTAACAAATTACGCCCAGCCCGGGGGGAAGACGACCTCGAAGGGCCCAGTCGCATCCCATGTTCCACAGGAGCGGTCCGAGGATAGACCCCTGTGGAACACCGCACGACATGGGCCGCCGCCTCAGAATACCATCTCGGTCCTCGTACATGACGGTACGCTCCTCAAGATAGTCTGCCACAAGCCGCTTCAGGTACTCTGGCACTCCGTGGTAGTGGAGGGCTTCTCTGATGCAGCTAAATGGCAGACTATTAAATGCATTGGCGGCATCGACCGTCGAACGCCCCGCCCGAAAACCAAATTGGGCGTCCGACAGATCGGGGCCCACCTCGCGGAGGTGCCAGACGATTCGGGCAGAGAGTATCCTCTCAAAAAGTTTACCCGCCTCGTCCAGTAACACGATGCCCTATAGGCCTCTACCGATTCGGCTGGCCGTCCCGGCTTCCTCAATAGGACCAGTTTCCCGCTTTTCCAGCACTCAGGGAAGCGTCCGGACGCCAAACTAGCGTCCAGGACCTCCCTGAGGCGGTCCGACATGTGTTCGAGGGCTCGGGCTAGCACCCGTCGTCTCCGACCATGAAGGCCATCGACGGGGGTGTGTGCTCCACCCGCTGCGGGAAAAGGCCCTCGACCACTTCCTGCAGGAAGCTGGGCTGGAGTGTCTCTGTAAGGGGGGGGCCCAACGTGCGGAGCTTTTGTCGCGCCGCACGATAGGGGCGACCCCAGGGGTCACGATCGAGACCCTCCAGCATCTCCTTTCGCTTAATTTCTTTGGCGCGGCTAATGGCCAGCTTCAGAGTTTTCCGTGCCTCTCGGTACTCCTCATGAAGCTGGTTCTCCCCGCCTTCTTCGCGGTGTCGCCGCCGACTACGGGTGTAGGACCTCCAGGCACGAGTACAGGCCGCACGGAGGTCCGCCAATTCCTGGGACCACCAGTAAACCTCCCCCCGAGGAGGCCGACAACCTCGGATGCGGGGCATGGCCACATCGCAGATTTGCGTAATCGCATCGCGGAAACGACCAGCCCCCATGTCAACCTCCTCGGTCGGAGCTTGTGGAGGCAGCCAGGAGTGAATAATGGCTGCCTCCTCTAGTAGGTCCCTATTCAGTTTGGCTATAGCCCACCGCGGAAAGCGAGAAGAACGCCGCGCCGCGTGAACCCTACTGAGGTCCTGGGTCCGGGAGAGCTCAAATCGGATGTACAGGTGATCCGAGAGCGTCTCAACCTCTTCCAGGACACGCCAGTTCCTTACTTGTGCGGCGACGGCAGGGGTAGCGAACGAAAGGTCCACTATCGACCCTCCCTGCTGTCGCACACACGTGTTGGCGGAACCCCTGTTTAGTAAACAGAGGCCCACCGAGGCCGCCCACTCCTCTACGGCCTCGCCCCTAGCGTCCGTCCTGGGGGAACCCCACGCAATGGACTTTGCGTTGAAGTCCCCCAGCACTAAGACGTGCCCAGACGTTAGACGCCGCATCGAGGTTTCCAAGTTGTTAAGGAAAACCTCGAAGTCGTTCAAACTCCGGTTGGGGGAGAAGTATACACCATATATAGTGATTCCCCCCCATTCGGCAGCAACATATCCAGTGCCCTTGTCTCTTAGCGACAAGGGCGGGGAATGAGCCGCCGTAGAGCCGACGACTGCCACGGAACCGTCCCGGTCACCCAACCAGTTTGGACGGGGAGGAACATAATAGGGTTCCGCGGCTACGGCAACACCGATCGACCACTGTGCCATGGTTTGCAGGAAAAGGTCCTGCGCCGCGGCACAGTGGTTCAGGTTCGTCTGGACCAAGAGGTTGGAGACTTGGGCCATTACTCGACCGTCTCTACAACCTCCTCCATGGGCGACGATATCGACGCACGAACGACGTCAGAAGCAGCCTGGGCCGACTGGCTAACCCCTGACGCCTGCCGAGAGTTGCGGGAAGGTTTACAGCCTCCCTGCCCAATCTGGTGATTGGCAGGCTTGTTGTCCGCTGCACACACCGGGCAGTGAGGGGCGGCAGAGCACTCTGCCGCCTTGTGCCCCGGTCGACCGCAGCGGAAACATAATCCGCTGCAGTCGAAACAACTGACGCACTTGGCGCGTGTGTGCCCCGATGCCAGGCATTTGTAACACCTCATCGGTCTCGCCGCCAGGACTGTGATCCTAGCGCTCACGAAACCGATGAGCAGCCTGCCCGCGTCGCCCAACATTTTAGCCGACGCTACGGGACAGCTGACCCACACTGCGCCAAGCCCTCCCGGACCGGGGCGGATGGTGCCGACCCTAATATTGTCCGCGTTGCAGCCTGTCTTCTCGCTAATTGCAACGCGGACATCCTCTGTCGATACAGAGTCATCCAGGCCCGAAATGCGCAACTCTGCGCACTTGGTAGGCCTGGCGATCTTGACACCATCCGTAGCCGTAAACATTTCCCGCAACTTCTCGGCAAATGTGTCCGCCGTCTTAGCACCTTCGGCTCCAGGGAACTCGAGCACTCGAGCTCCTGTTTGAGCGAGGCGCAACCTGACTCCTACTGTCCCGAAGTCATTGGCGAGACTAGCGCGGGCCCTCTGGAAGATGGTTGCGTAGGAGAGTCCGCCGCTAGCCGCCTCCGGCGACACGGTGACTACCACAGCCGCGCTTTTAGGCATCTGCAGTTTGTGCGGCTTTTTCACGATAGCCACCGCAATCGACGGTGTCTGCGGGGTAGAGGCTGCTGTTTGTGCAGCCTTCTTACCCCGCTTTCGGGATTTCCTAGCCCTCCCGACCACCTGCCAACCATCGGTGGAAGAGGCAGATGTTGAGGGAACACAGGTGGAGGTGCCAGGTACAGCGGTTGGAGTGGGGAGCGGAGGGAACTCCGCTCCAGCCTTTGCCGCTGTTTTGGAGTCTAACCTCGGTGCAGGTGTCTTGGTCGCTACCTTCGCTGCCCGTCGTGAACCTGGAGTTGCTGCGGGAGCTGCAGACACCGACGCCGCCGCTGCATAGGTCACGCGACCGCCCACAACGGGAAGCGCAGACGGTGCCAATGCGGCCTTCGGCTTATGCGCCGCGAGCGGCGGCCGGACAACAGGGGCCGGTGGCAGCCTTGCCTCCAGGCCAGCCAGACGCCCGTCCATCATGCAATGAGCATCAGAAATACCCCCGTGGTTGGAAGAGGGGGTAGGTAGTGACGGACGTGAGCCTTCTCGTTCGGGGCGATCTGCCCGAAATTGAGCAAACTGAGCACTAAGCTCAGTCACCTGCCCCGTCACACGCTCGTTGGCAGCCTAGAGACGAGCCATGTCTCCGATAAGGCTCTCTACGACCCCCGCAATAGCGGAAGAGGAATCCTTAAGGGCCCTCACAAAAGAGCCCTTAAGATTGCTAGACTTGGTGGCCACTTTGTGAATGATGGCCACCGCCGCGTTTGCTCTCTCCTGCATGGCCGATGGTGTTTGGAGAACTGAATCCCCCACCATCGGCTCCTTGATTTTAAGCAGGAGATCCGCGACCTCCTCCTCCGCTAATGCTTCGCCGTCCGCCCTGACTCTTCTGTAGGCTCCTGCCTTGCAAAAAACGGAGCCTGATGGGGTCGAGGCCGGTGTTCGTGACCTCCCTCTACGGCTGCTTGCAACCTTGGGAGGCAACATCTCCTGAGACGTATCACTCCCCTCGTCCCTGGAGCGGCCTCGTTTCCGGCTGTCCGGTTCCAGTTCCATTAGGTCTAGTGAACCTGTCCTCGCACCGAGGCTACCGTCTGCGCCATCCGATGATAAGGTGGATCTGGAACGCAGTCGTTCCGATAGTCTTCGGCTCCCAGAAGCTGAAATTGCTTCTGGGAGCCCCATCAAGATAGGCGTTCCAATTGCTGCGTCCACTGTATTGGAGAGCTCGTCCGCCTTTGCGCTTTCCTCCTTCCTAATCGTCTTCTCCTTCTTCCCTTCTACATCTTTGGTTTTGTTATATTTTATTTCATGTTCCATAGTTAAACCCACGATTGGGGGAGAAATAATGGTCGACCCGGGCAGAGATCCCCCAATACCCGGGCAAGCGTAAATTTGTGCCCAACCGAGGGGTCCGCAGGTACCTCGGCTGGGAGTGCGCTTGCAACTGAACAACCCATCAGCCTTGCATCCCCTGGTCACGCACCAGAACACGGGATTCGGGGTAATTTTTTATAGAGGTTTTCTTCCTCGCAGTCCGGGCGGTTAAGCCAAGACGCTCGCCCCCGATTGGAGTCGCGAGACTCCAACTCGGGACTACGATATGTCGACGGCGGCAGGGAGATGATGTCTCCTGATGCCTGCTCGGTGGCAGTGTAAGTGCACACCGAGCCCGTCCTACCTTTTCCACCGCTGAGCGGAGGAACTCCGACCCTAGAAAGGGTCCCGTCATCGTGATTTTTTACTGAGGTTTTTCTCCTCATTGCATTTCGCTGATTCATAAAGGAGAATATTTGTAATGGTTTTTATTAAACGCTAAAATTAATAAATTATTAAAGCAATCTTTATTCATTAGATAGTAGAGCCACGCTGATTTCAGCACGAACGGGCCGCCTCGACCGCGGCAGTACTACCCTCCCACAGAAGATCAACCTAAAGCGACAGCATTCGTGTTGTCGTGTTTCGTTGGTGAGTGTGAGACTGGAGGCCCATTGATGCAGGGGTGACAGTTGTCGTGGTAACTGTGTAAGCCTTACACTGTCACAATGACTGTCATGCCTTTTACGTCCCCAAGCGGGGTGTGAAAAAGCATCTCGCAAGGCAACCATATTTTGGGTCACCATACTGCATTATCTGCATTTGCAATGAGTATCGTGACCACTACTCTTGAAATATATTCATGCTTTCCATGAGACAGAGGACAGGCAGTCACTTTGGCAGGCTCTTAATATAGAAAAAAAAAGAAAATTATAATGATTTAATCAAAACTTGTGACAACCTTTATAGTCACTGGACTAATATTTTATCTTTTCTTTTAAGGACGCGTTAACAAATTTAAAGATATCTAAAAATGTAATTAAATTCTTAAACATACAAAGGCATAATCAAATGTTTAGAAATCAGTCACTGTTTGTTCATCACGAACTTTTACATTTGTATTCCAAATGTACTTCTCTATCGTTACTCAGACACAACATACAACAACTCATAATTGCTTACTACTTGTAAAACTAAACTTAGCAGATCTTGTATCATAATATATTATACTAAAATATCTATTTCACTAATTCAAAGAAATTGCACAAATCATTTCGTATTTTTTTATTTCAAACATTTTAATCTAAGTTGTCAAAAAATGCACTCGATAAGTGTTTCTTCATAGGGGAAGTCAAAACAAAAATAGCACTCGATAAAATTGCAGTCGACGAAACAAGACGTTTTCCCCTAACATTCGTAACTTTCCCCATGCAATATAAAGTATATCGGATAAACCGATTTATTAGTAGACGTCGGAATCAATTTTATATCCGTGCTACATTCGCACGAATCTAAAAGTCAATATTTCCCACTGATCAGAGATATTCCTTGAGCGTTCTATCAATCTTTATTTATTCCACACCTCAGTTTTTCGTTACTGTACATGTGTGTTATAATTCTCTTTTACTAATTTGTATTTTTAACTGTCCACCAGTAAGTTAACGATAAGAAATAGTTGAAAACCCTAACCATATAAAGAAGATTCACGAACTATAAATCACATTATTCGAAAGAAATAATAAATAGCAAATTCATTGAATTATCAATATATTTATGTAGTTTCTCGAAATTCACAAATTTATTATGTTACTAATAAATAAATGGGACATTATTCTAACCTCTTTTAATAATAGATTACATTGACGTTCACTAAGAGGTACCCTCCTTCAAAATGGCCCTCAAAACATTCACTTAAGGTCGATCTTCAATATCGAAAATAGTATGGGAATAGGAAAATATCGACTTGTAATAGAAGTTGGCACCACGACCTCGATAAAATACATTTTTACGACAAATTACGCAGGTAACGCGATTTTGAAACGTGACATCCCTTTTTGCGCCAATAATTTTGTCTACCTACATTTTTGATGTTCCATTTTATGAATTTGACGACATGTTATAGTACTTTTTTCTTTCTTTTGGATAGATTTCAGGCATATCAGATTTCAGCAATCACTTTTTGTTATAGGCTATAGGTTAGTCAGCATGATACGTCAAATAATTCAAAGTTATATAACATTTTTCATGCGTATTGCGTTAACTCTTGAGCATATGGAATGCAGAAGTTTAAAAATTAAGAATAAAAATCATACTAGTAAAGCAAGTCACAATACATCATAGTAAAAGCCTAAAGATACTTTACAGAAAGACTCCCAATTTCGTTTGTAAAGAAGTAAAGGAAATTTACAACTGATAGTGACTTTGAGAAGTATCGATCCACTACCTTGAGTCGATTCCACATTACCGTAAAAATTTGATGTCATCTACCCAAAAACTATTGCAGTAAAATCTTTTGTTGTTTTTAGGCTGAAACGTATAAGATAAAATAATGATTTAATTTATTCTTTGATCGTGGCATTTACGCTTACAACTATGCCGACATATCGGAACACCACACGCATAAACAAATCTCTAACAGTCGACTGCTGGATAGAGGCCTCTTCTTATCAAGAAGGTTTTGGCCTACTATACTACGCTTGCCAGGCTAGTGACGTTGTTCTGTATAGTTTGCACGCTTAGTTGCCTCTTACGATATCCATGGGATGAATAGAAGTGGCGATACTCTGTTACTAAAGTATCGAAAACTAATGACCAAAAACAAATATTTTCAATAACTCGTTTATGATACCTTATCAAGAATATACCTTCAGCTTTTTTTTATAGACTTAACATATTAAAACTATACGTTAATGTTTATTAAGTTAACACTATAAGTTAAGGTATGGTTAGACGACCAAGCACTGAAACGTGTGCTTATTTTTAACCGGTAAGTAACGTAACCACATTTACATAAGGACAGTTCTTGAGGAAAAACTGTACTATTGTACACTTACCGTCCACACAGAGTGTGTCGTATTTCAATATAAGATGTGTTCATAATTATACTATTTTAGAGGTGTGGTTATTAATTACATGGTGTATCAGATGTCTTGAATTAATATAGTAGTGTGTGTTGATCCTGTCTACTTAAAACAACGTTTCACATTTATTCATGACACATATACACGATGCTTCAGGTCATTAGAAAATCGATCTTTAGAAATTCCAACACACACCACATCTTTCGCTGATAAGTCTTTCGCAGTGCAGGCTGCACGCCTGTGGAACTCCTTACCGGAGGTTTTTAGGCGGGCACAGTCGGTAAGTACTTTTAAGAAACTCGTCAAGGATCATTATTTATCTTTTTAACAAATATATTCTGTATTTGTATGTATTCATATTTATATACTTATGTAAGTGTATGAATGTGTATTCGTATATATGTATGTGTAATGGTAGCTAATATACATAAATTGTAATGCGCACCACAGACTACATAATGCTATACAGCATAGTCCGTCTAACGGTTGCCTGGAAGAGATCGCAGACTGCGATAAGGCCGCCCATTGTACCACTGTTTTTTCTTGTTTGTATCCTATATTGTATGTTTCCTACTTATGGTGTGCAATAAAGAGTACCTGTCTATCTATCTACCTATAGTTGTGCCCGGTTTACTGCGTGCGAAGAGAAACGAACATGCGAAAGTTACAGTATATCGGAGTTTATTTTCTGAAATGTTATAAAGTCACACGTACAATGAACTATCCTAATCATGACTTCACGACGACTGACTTGCAATGTAGGGAACGTTACGGCACTTACGTTGTGTCTCAGAAATCTGCATCAGCACTATCCCTACACTATTAACGATATTGTTCACTGAAACAAACTTAACTAAAATTCACCAAAGCTCATTATTAATATAACACCTGTATGCAGAGCCTTAACCGTGACATACAGCGCTATGAAGCGCGACACACGAGTAATTAAAATGGTAATTATGAACAGACGGTGTTTGAACATTAATGTGGACGGTGCCTTAATATGTTTAGTTTATGAAAGGGGGATTTCTAACAGTTAGTTCAAGTTTCGCTTGCCTAGAAGCTTAGACTTCCACTTGAAGTCTACTATATAAAAGTGCAATATTTATATATGAAGAGCCTGCCAAAGTGACTCTACTCTGCCTGATGGAAAGCATGAATAGAATCCAAGAGTTGTGATCACCATACTTATTGACCCACACTATGGCGGCCTAGTGAGATGCTTTTTCACACCCCGCTTGGGGACGTAAAAGACATGACAGTTAGTGTAGCATTGTATTGCACACATTCACCGCGAAAACTGTCACCCCTGCATCAATGGGCCTCCGGTCTCGCACTCACCAATTAAACACGACAGGACGGATGTTGTTGCTTTAGGTTGGTCTTCTGTGGGAGGGTAGTACTGCCCCGGACGAGCCAGCCCGTTCGTGCTGAAATAAGCGTGGCTCTACTGCCTGCGAAATAGTTAATATAATAGTCTATTTATAGTCAATATGACCTTATTTCATTTATATATATAAGGAAATGATAGATTTCACATTTCTTATGGTCACTTATGATTTATGACAGTTAAGTTATGAAATGATGTATAATGGAATTAAGGGGTTAATAGTAAAAGTTAAGCAATTCTGGCCAAGTCTGTGAGTTTATGGGTGACCAGGTGACTTTGTGACCCCTGAGTGTCTCTAAAGGACGTCTTTGTCAATCGTTACGGATAGTTGAAGCTTTAAAAGTTCGTCAATAGCATTTTTACAGAACTTCGAGTTATTGACGGTTATTGAACTCTATAGCAGTCGCTTCATGTAAAAAAACAAATTTCAGCCGTATTTTTGTAGAATTGAAGTAAATCCCAACCTAGTGCAGAAAAAAGAATATAATTAGATAAAAAGTCGAAAATTTTACTTAGTTATATACCAATAAAAATACAAGAAGTGGTTTTATTTTAAGAATCTTAAGAATTTCTATAAGAAGTCTACGTTCATAGAGCACCACGATAAATTTGCCAATATGTACGCACAAAGGCAACATTATAATAGTATTAGTGAATCATCCTACGAAACCTTCTGCATATAATTTCAGTCCACTCTTAACCACATTATTACTGGTTCTATCTTGAATTATTTCTTGTAACATGATTGTCTTTGTAAAAAAATACACGCATCTTTTTCCTCGCAATCAAAACGGATAGTTAAGCATTATTTAATACCACACTCTACATATCAAACAGTACTGTCACATGTATCAAAATTATACGCAAACAAAACCACGTTATCACTTATGTATACAATGAGTAACGGGTGTGAAGTCGTGAGCGGAAATTAAATTTCATTTTGCTTTGTTTTTCTAATTTGGCTTTCTTCGTTAGATATTTTTCTTTATTCTTTTCATGTTTATTAAATTTGATTGTATCATAAACATTACTTCTGAATTTATAGAAGTAACTTAAATTTACGAAAAATGCTAGTTGACTATTAATATTCATAAAAAAAATTACA
Source organism: Hypercompe scribonia (assembly GCA_949316085.1). Taxonomy (NCBI): domain Eukaryota; kingdom Metazoa; phylum Arthropoda; class Insecta; order Lepidoptera; family Erebidae; genus Hypercompe; species Hypercompe scribonia. Next base: position 8,400,978 of record OX438969.1, on the reverse strand, counting down.
ACATTCGTGCGCGACGCATCGCAGTAAGCGGCCGTTTCCATAAAAATTGCGTTATTACGATGTCCATTTTTCTCATGAAGTTACACAGTTGATTTTATATGAGCTTAAATACTTATACAATTTAAAAAAAATATTACACCACCACCATATTACTGCATCTATAAATAACAAAACACCAGATGTTTGCCCTATCTCTTCTGGTTATGAAATAAAATTAATATTATGTTGTTACGTATGGATGCGTTTTAAATTATTTCAACGTAATGAAATACGCAGTTTATTTTCAACGAGATAAGGCTTTACGCATACGGGCTTGACATCTGATAGTACCATTAAATTAGTTATTATCCCTTTACTAAAGCGGTACACGTGTAAATAAATGGTAAATATTTTTGCACTTCAGTAGACCGTTAATTTACTTGTTGCCTTTTTGTATTTATAAAATGTATTTTTACGTGTGATGATACGTGTGATGATTAAGAATACAGTATGTCACCACCGTTATTCAACCCGTGGGTGTCGTAAGACTAAGAGAGCAAACTTGATACAAAACCCCTACCGACCTATCTGGCCAGCGTGGTTTGGTTGGAAAAACTTCTTGCCTAAAGAGAGACCTACGTCCAGCAGTGTGCTATTCAAAGCTATTCATGATGTGATGCTTTTTAATATGATTTCATCAAACATTTCTGCATGAAAAAAAGTGGCAAATGCTTTACCTAATATATGATTATAAATTTGTATTAGTTCTATAATATTTTAGAAATGGAAATATAACCTTACTAAATGCAAAAAGATTGGGGTTTTGTTAATTATAATTGCAAATAATGAAAGCCAAAAAGTACTTCGTCAGCTTTAAATCAAATCACTTCATTTATACGATAATATCTTGATTATACTGACCACTGGTTGACCTAATATACACACACCATGGTCCTAGTCTACATGTTTAGCAAAGTGCCGTAAAAGATAATATTAAACACACCATGGAAATAATATATTCAAAAATTAATCTAAAAGTCAGTCTCTGTCCTAAAGTCAACATACGTCATCATATTTAAATTAATTTTCGTAGTCGTTTTTAATTTGTTACCAAGCTGATCCCCCGTATTCGATGTGCAGTATATTACCTCCTGCTTTCTGTATCTGCCTCTCATTTTACAAGTCGTTAAATAAATGAATATTACAAAGTTAGGGTAATGTTGATGGGCACGCCTCGTTTTTCTTCATTAATGTATATGTTGCTAATTTGTTTAATGTTTTTGTTTCATTTGTTATTATACAAATATAAGTATATTATATAAGTAAAAGAGCTCCTTTGAAAACAGTAAGATTAAGTTTTAACTCTTGCAGTACATGAAATATAAATGATAAACGATGATAAATGATATTAATTTCTGCAAGTAAATCTGACGCAGATATTTTTTATATTCGAAATGTACAGGCAAAAGACGCTTGCATTTCCTAAGACTTACTCAGGGAAAAAATGCTGAAATAAATCGCAGAAGTCTCCTTTTTTTCAATTTATTAAATAAAAACTAAGCGAGTATAGTATAGGATCTGAGTTTGCCTTTTGAAAAAAGAACCGTAGTTTTGAGCCAGCCTGTCCATACACATGAAATACTAGGCACAGCCATCATGTCACTTAACCAGCATTAACAAAATCAAAATAGTCGACATTTGAAGAGACCGTGGACGCACTCAAAACATACAAAAGGATACCAAATATGAGCTAATATTATAAGTCATATAAGATAAAAAATACAAATAATAATATTATAAAAAATATGAAATATAAGAATAAATTAAATGTCCATTACTTTCAAACAGAACAAACGCGAATTTGGGAGTGAACAGACTTAGATTTGTTAACATTTAATTCTTGAAATTTGCTTGACATTTTATTGCAAAATCGCATACCCTAACATTGAAAAGATCTGTTTACCTTTTGTGGTCTAGTCGTTTGCAACACGAATTAACCTTTATTTCTAGTTTTGATATCGTGAATGTCGCTAAACATTGTGAATAAATGACTATTTTCTTTTACAGACGCTTTATTTCTCAGGCTGAGATCCGACTGTCACGATTTATTAAAAATTTGAAAAAAAAAATTACAAATTTTTTTTAATTCTTCCTAATATCATTTTAGAGTAAATAAAACAATAATTATATAAAATAAAATTTTAAATCAATTTCAACTTAATTTAACAACTATGCCATGACAAAGCGACTCACAATTTGTTAAACTATTAAGAAAAAATATGTTACGACATTTCCTGGACCAGAGTGCTCGTAAATCTGTTGGTGACAGCTGTCAAAAAGATTTAATATCTCGAAAGGTCACACTGACCTCACATACACTATGTTCGTTTGATATGTTTGATCTCGTTCAATCGCTAGAATAATTAGTTTTCAAGAACATTCAATAAACTTTGGTATATTTATAGCGCTGCAATCCTTAAAACAACTGTTTCTGTAAAAATAAATAATCTATGCTGTGTTTTATAAATTTTAAAAGTTCTCGTTTAAAGACTTGAAATGTATCTTATATTTTAAATATACAGAACAGACAGAACAGTCTAACCTAAACAAAACTTTAGAGTTTTGAAAGGTTTTGTGAAATGTGGCCTGAAAAGTTGATATTGCACTTAGTTTTATATTCTTGATTTCAAGTGATCCATTTGTTCATTTGCTCTTTAACCACAAGAGAGACATATATTTTTTGATCATTTTAATTAATATGAAAGAATGAACATAGGCAAGAGGTAGAAGATAAGATGGAGGTTTGATTACGGTCACTCCATGTTAAAAACCGAAGTTCAGACGTATCGTTGTAGACTTAAAATTGACCCCAAGCTAGTTAAAAAAATAGCTGCAAATGAAATAGAAGAAAAAGAAGTAGGAGGTAGGTAGCTCACATTTTATCAACATTGTTGTATGTGTGACGTGTCGTAGCGTATGTGGAAATTCACTATAGCGTTTTTTGATCAAGATACGACATTTGATTTGCATTTAGAGTGGTTGTTACTGTTTAGTTATTTTTTATATAGATCACACGTCATTTTACACGTGTCGTTTACAATGCAGAAATTTGTATTTCGTTGAAATTTTCTGTTTCGTTGAATAAACACTTAAACATATTAATGTATATGAAGTAATATAAAATAGTAGCAATTGTTCTTCTTTTAGACAAGTTGCTACCTACTGAAGAATTAAATAGGAATTGTTTATTATCGGAGAATCAGTATGCTGAAGTGGAAGTGGGCCGGCCATGTCTCCAGACGAACCGATGGTCGCTGGAGCCGAAGTGTGCTGGAGTGGATACCACGATTGGGCAAACGTAGTGTAGGGCGCCCTGTGGCGCGATGGACCGATGACTTGAAGAAGGTGGCTGGCAGCGGATAGATGCGAATTGCCCAAGACCGGGATCGTTGCCGTTCCTTGGGGGAGACCTTTGTTCAGCAGTGGAAAGCGAAAGGTTGATTAATTGAATATAAAATATTTTGTTATTTAATACAGAGGAATCAAATTACTTTCCGTTACGAACACTTTAAAAAAATGTTTATGAAAAATGTTATGGTTTGTACGATTGTATCTAGAGACCATAGTTTACGCAACTTCTTCTTGTCCCAAATATCTTTTCTCAAAATGATTTTGTATTTTCTTTTTTAAAACCTTACCTATCATTCTTCATTTTACTACCTATTCTCTTTCAGCCATTTATTTTATCACTGGTCTTTTTTTCAAATGTCTTTTACTCTTGCGGGTCAAATGCCATATATAATTCTTTTTTCACCACATTTTACTCATCTCTAAGCGTTATGTCAAGATAACCTGTTGCTTCACAGCTCATGAATAAATATTAACTTATTGAATTCTATATGGTTTTTGTTCTTCCAGAACATACCTGTAATAACAACACGAATTTACTTACATTTTAAGCGTTATTTGAATGAAAGAAACAAAAGTGAATCTGAGCGTATTTGTTTGAATAGCGATTGAACGGTATCAGGCCCAAACAGGCGTCGCTCCTAACCGTGAGCCAGGGTTGTCCCGATATAACATTTTTATCTAGCTAAGTGTGTATTGCTAATGGATAGAATTTTCAATAAAAATCGTTATTCTGTTTAGATGCTTCTTTTTTTAGTATAAGCTAGCAACTTGTCTATTATAGTAGTAGTATACATAGCAGATAGAGGTTCGTGAATTAATCTCATGCATAATTATTAAACATTAATAATGGTCGCTAGTCTTTAATAAACTTTCTATTATAATATTGATAATTAACATCACAGATCTACTAAAAGATGTCAAAGAATCACATTCTCTTTAAACTAACTTCCTTTAACTATAGCAAATATAGTGGAATACGAGTAAGAGCAGGTGCTCCTGAGATCTATATTGATTTAAAAATCACGCAAAATTGTTCTTAATACTTTTTTATTCAAATATAGCCATTAATCTGTTATAACTGTTCTTTTTTAGTGAAATTTAAACATATTTGAACAATACTTTCATAACAAGTTTATTAATTAAAAATATTTTTTTTGTTACAACTACAATAAACATGGGATGTATTTTTACTCTAGTTACTCATATTTCTGGAAAATACTTTTTCAAAGAATTTTCTCTGTAGATTAAATTCAATTTTTCTACGGGTTCAGCAACAATTGTTCACAATCACAATCATAATCGTAGATGAAAATCTAGTTTCAGGACGTTGAAGACCGTAAATGACAAATTTAATAATACAGTTGTCAAAGTTTTACAATTTCAGAGCTGGAACAGCATCTGTAACAGTTCCCAGCGGTTTATTTTATTGTGCACGAGCGTTTTAGAAAGGTGATAGGTGAAGGAGGTATTTTATCAGTATTAGAAAGGAGTGACCTTAAAATTTTATTTGGCCTTTGCCGTAGAACTTTGGTATGTTTGGGCGAACTCGACCGATGTCACCACAATTTCTCAGAAAATCACTGCTGGTCAATTTGCCGTTTCTGGAAAGAAACTGAGTGAGTGACGTGTACTATATATGTATGTAGATATAGTATGAGGTATAGTAACCAGATCTCATTCCTACTGCCTACCTTAATTCTGGGTAATAAGCACTGTGATATTACTTACTTAAATAATATTTCTTTAATAGTGTCAATGAATTTTCTTATCCAAAAAGACAGTGTCTGAAACCATTAACGAGTATTTGTGTTGCCAGTCTTTGAGTGCCCTGCCTCCAGAATTAGGAAGTATAAAAATAGAAGAGAAATAAATAATTGACTAATATCATTTTCCAGAAAATATCTCCATTTTGTAACGTTGGAGACGGCCCTATAATTTTATTACAATTTTTACCTTAACTGAATCAATCCTTCTGTACCTTTACTTAAAATTTTTCTATTTTTAACGCCCTCCCGACACACTATATCTCCAATGTCCCGGTTATATGCTTAAGGTGCGCTTCCACGCAAAGATTAGGGTATATCTTTGCATCAGGGACGATGTTTATTGTCTCCGTCTACGCTGCTTTGAGGAACCCCTCTTCTTCATTCTCTGGTTGCACGTGGATTTCGGTTATTACAATGAAGTCGTCAGCACGAAGATCCGTCCATGGTTAATCCGTGAGTCCAATCGTGCCACCTATCACGTATGTGCCAACAATCACACTCATGGTGATCCTAACGTTGATCCTCTAAAAGCCACTAGGGAATGCAAGAATTGGAGTGGATTCCCGGCGCATCGCGCGCATTAGTATCTGTAAGTTCTGGCAATTGACGATGCCGTGCAGTCTAACTACTGCTAGCTACCGCTACTAGCGCCGAAATATCCCGACGGATTATTTATGCATCAGGATTATTTATGCATCAGCAAGGAAGCAAAGTTGCTCATTGACTTCTTTGAGGTTAACTCACCACTATTCCTATTTGCAATTCCGTAATGCAGTATATTCGTGTCCGGTAAACTAATGTCTATGCGTAGCACGGTTACTAGATATCTGGCAATCCAGAGGACCCGACGGTCTTCCAGCATTGCACCGTGGTCAAAACCATGTACTGCAGTTATCTCCTGTGTTGCCGTACTTGTATTACCTGTCATATTCCTCAGGAACAGTTTCGGAGGCCTGGAAAAAGGTGAAGGTTTAACCCATCCCCAAAAAAGGGAACCGCTCCCATCCAGTCAATTACCGGCCTAAAGCTGTCATTTCTGTAATCGACAAAAAAATAATCCTCTACGACATACAATATAGTTTTAGATCAAACTATTCCACGGAAGATCTGCAAGCATATTTCACACATCTTTGGAGTAAGTTTATAGACAAGCATGGGGAGTCCATAACCATCGGCCTTGATATGGCCAAGCCTTTGATAAGACCGGGCACCATTCTCTTCTTTCCAAACTTGCAGTATTCGGTTTGCCCCCCAAACTCAGCAACTAGGTTGCCATCTTTCCTCACAACCGCTGTATTAGGGTCCTCTGCAATGGTACAGCTTTTGAGTTTTAGCAAGTAAACGCTCTCGAATTAAACAGTTCGGTTCGTAATTATAATCCCGGATTCTTTAAACGGAGCATGAAAAAGCATCTCATATTGTCTGCAATTACAATGAGTCTGATGACCACCATTATGGTATTTTAATTATGTATTTCATTAAGCAAAGTAGTCACTTTGGCAGACTCTATTTGAAAAAAAAGAACAAATATAATTAAAAATATCTTGTTCATTTATCTCACAATTGAACAACATACGTTTGAAACATACAACTCATTTCAAAGCTCATCTGAAACCAAACAGTGAAATAGTTGAATTGCTACACAAACCAATTCACTGCTTGCAAGAAAGAGTTTAAATTAAAATGTTGAGTAGAATATAGATAACCCTGAGTACAGGCGCGGACGGCACGTTGAAAAAGTTTCGATGGCACTCCGGATCGTATTTCAAATTCTTCAATAGCGTGCTTGGAGTGAGATTTATATTAAAACCAAGCCATTGAAGAAATGTTATAAATGATATAAGAAATTTATTATTTTTGGGCTGTATTTTAGCATTTATAAAGTTTAAGAACTCAGATATCTTGGTGACTGCCAATTTATCGTAGCCATTATATGTAATATAACTTTTTCTTATATTACTTGGTTTCCTGAAGAATGTACTCCCAACTAACTTATCTTATTCATTAAATGCCAGTGGAAGTAAAGTTATAATTATAACTACAAAAAATCTGAAAGATAATTTGGCAACAAGTGTCGCTGTAAGCAACCTATTGTCAAATCGATTGCTGAAGCGACAACGGGCAGCAGCGGTATCTACATCTATGTAGATTTTTTATATCGGTACGTCGTGAATTCATTATTTTATCTTATATGGGTGATTTTGTTCGATTTTATATTAATAAATTTCATTTATTTTGTTTTGGTTTGTTAATAATTTTAGAGTTTTAGTAGAACAAAATTAGCACACAAAATTACATCTATATAGCTTTCTCTGCTGAATGTAAAGAAGAAATATGAAATGAAATATTGAAACATCAGTAACTTCTAATGTGAGACATCTCGTGGTTCTTCTCGTAGAACCCGCCTGGGGTCTTGGGATAACTTTTCCAGGTTTACAGTCTACCTGAGTCTGTCTGTCTGTCTCTAATTGTCGTGTGGCTGGCGTGGCGTCATGTGTAGCAGTAGCAGTTTCTCCAACAACATCGACATCGTCGAAAGGGACGTGAAAATGAGACTTTGCTCACCGTAATGTCAACTTAATCAATCAATATTTCTTTGAAAAGACGAAGTTCATATACTATTTTAAACAATGAAAGTTTCTCTTTATTAAATTTCATCCATAACTTTTCGGATATTTTAACGTGATTAAGTAACAAATATCTAGACACTCATTGACACAAAATATCACATTTACTACATTAATAGAATATGAGCAATGAAAACAATAAGTTATTAATGTCACGTCCCTGAACGATTACTGAAGGAACAATTTTACAACATCAAGTATTAATCAATACGAAAACAATAAAACCGAGACATCGAATCCTAAAATATTGGCGGCGAATAGCCAATTTTATAGAGCAAGCCATAGTTAGGCAGTTAAGGAGACTATACATAATCTGATCCGGCATAATAAATACATAGTTGTAAAAAGGTTAAAATTAAATGATTGCGTTTAATAAAAGTTTCAAGGACTTCAATATGTTTATATCGTAATGAATTGTAACTCTACTCCTCATGTCTTAATTTTCTTAAAATTAAATGAGACATATAGCCTTCTAAATAAAAAAGAACTTTCTAAATTCAGCAGTAACCTTACTTATTACGTTAAAGGTAACGGAAGAATTGCTTAACATTGATTGTCTATGGGCTCTAACGAGATGATCCGTTTGTACTAAAGCTTGACTATCTTACGGTAAATATATAGACAGATGTCTAAAATGATTTTTGAAGTGTAACAGCCGAAATAGGTCACGTCGGAAATCAAATGTGTACGAACACTTATAAAATACGCCTGTGACCGGCCAATCTGTTATTCTGCACGCGAAACTCGGAAGAACCCAGAACGACGCCGACGGCTAGGCATTAATAATTTCGAAACTAAAGTTATATCTATGTATTGGCGCTCCTAGATTTTAAATGTGCTTTTCTCAGGTTGTGGTTATTGCTTTTTAAAATTATATTAGAAGGTTATCAGCTTAAAATGTTAAATATTAAAACTAAATCTTTAATAGAATGTTTTTAAAATAAGATTCGAATTATAATGATAACAAGTTCGAGGAAGGATAGAAAGAGATGTTTAGGAGATTCACTTTATATTTGTCAGTAAAAACTCCAAAAGGGAAAGATATTGCCTGCGGTGTCTTCCACATTACAGCACAAAGACAACTATACAATAACGCCATCTAGCGAAGATATATGGAACTACGAAGTATGAACTAAACGTATGGATGTAATAAACTACGAAGCAACTACTAATTCTGTATCGCGAAATAGAGATTCGCGTGGTAATTAGCATATACTTAGTCTGGCCATAAATACTGTTACACTTAATTATAAAAAAATATTACATTTGAATTTCGAATCTGTCATTTTTATACGATTGTTCATTGTGTTTTCTCATTTTGGCGCCAATACATTGTAAAATATTTTGCGATATTAAAATGGTGTGGGGTGATAAAGAGAACCGAATCGCTGTGATAGCATTACACAAAGTAGGTATGGAGCCAAATGCAATTTTTAAAACTCTCCATACACTTGGTATTAGTAAAATGTTTGTGTACCGGGCTATTAATAGGTACAATGAGACCTCCTCTGTTTGTGACAGAAAAAGATCTGGCCGTCCACGTAGTGTTCGTACGAAAAAGGTGGTCAAAGCAGTAAGGGAAAGAATTCGAAGAAATCCTGTCCGAAAGCAAAAGATTTTATCTCGGGAAATGAAGATAGCACCTAGAACCATGTCGCGTATTTTAAAAGATGACTTAGGACTTGCAGCCTATAAGAGACGCACTGGCCATTTCTTAACTGATAATTTAAAGAAGAATAGGGTGGTAAAATCGAAACAACTACTGAAGCGGTACGCAAAGGGAGGTCACAGAAAAATTTTGTTTACGGATGAGAAAATTTTTACAATTGAGCAACATTTTAACAAACAAAATGACCGTATTTATGCTCAAAGCTCTAAGGAAGCTTCCCAATTAGTCGACAGAGTGCAACGTGGACATTATCCGACTTCAGTGATGGTTTGGTGGGGTGTTAGCTATGAAGGAGTGACTGAGCCATATTTTTGTGAAAAAGGTATCAAAACATCGGCACAAGTGTATCAAGATACCATTCTTGAGAAGGTAGTTAAGCCCCTTAACATCACCATGTTCAATAACCAAGTATGGTCCTTCCAGCAAGACTCGGCGCCGGGTCATAAAGCTCGGTCCACGCAGTCTTGGTTGGAATCGAACGTTTCGGACTTCATCAGAGCTGAAGACTGGCCGTCGTCTAGTCCCGATCTTAATCCGCTGGATTATGATTTGTGGTCAGTTTTAGAGAGTACAGCTTGCTCTAAACGCCATGATAATTTGGAGTCCCTAAAACAATCTATACGATTGGCAGTGAAGAATTTTCCCATGGAAAGAGTGCGTGCTTCTATTGATAACTGGCCTCATCGTTTAAAGGACTGTATTGCAGCCAATGGAGACCACTTCGAATAAGCTTTTTATATTTTTAATTGTTTTATATTTATGTATTAAACTGACACACTGTAAAAGTAATAAATGTTATTTGCAGTTAACAATTTTCTTTTTTCTTTATTACAATATTTATGGCAAGACTAGGTATATATATATACGACATCCTTACATTAACTGTTGGGCCGTGGCCCGCATCATCACCTCATGCACCAGGCATGATCACCTCGCATAGTCGGAGAACCCTACTTTTGTGTCGGAGGGACATGAGACCCGTTCCCTCCACAGTGGTGACCCCGACGTGATTGGAAGACGCCTCATTGCCGCTACTATTGACTTTTGAAAACAATGAATAGGAAGTATTTCAATGAGTTATAGCTATATGTTAAAAAGCACATTGAAACATAGGAAAGGATACAAATGGATCGAGGAACGCAAACATAGGTCAATCGGTCTATATAATAATTTTAATTAAACTTTTTTAATGATATTTCACAATTATCATTAACTTTAATAACTATTAAAGAATCTGCTTAGAAGAATAAGATAAAAACGTGATAAAATTTTCTGAGAAGGAAAATTATGGTAAATATTGTTATCGTTATGTTGCGCTATGCCAACACAGTTTTATCATCTCAGGCATTTCCAAACCACTTCAACCACACAAGCACGTGTTTCCTAGAGACGTAACCCGTGCTCTAAGAAATAAATAAATCTGTCTACAATGTAATATATTCACTACCGGGTACCTGGTACTACCGCCCGACACTACTAAGGCCCATCCGGCACGACTTTACTCATATGTCCTGAATGTTATTTATGATGGCAATAGCAATTATCTCTCTATTAAATGATAAAAATCGTAGAGATATTATAAGCATGTAATTGTAAACATATTCAGTAACACATAATACACACACACAAACATAGCTAGTTAAAATATATGTAGAAATGTGTAAGTGTGAATATGGTATGGTATGCATGAGGCGGAGTTACGAGTTAGTCATGTCAGGATTACCATAACAGTAAATTGTATGTCTCGATTGTTAATATTTTTATTGTTAGAGTTGATGTGTTAAAATAATTTGTAACGTTTTTCTCAAATTTCATTTCTTCATAGTCACGATATGGTTACTCTTACTAACAGTCTTATGGAACCATGGCATATATGCGTGAACTTTCGTATTTTTTAAAGAGCCGTACCACAAAAACAGGTATTCTCATACATTTGTTAAAGTTACTTGTGGTCATAAAATACATAACCATGCTTATAGAATAAACACATCGCTTCCAGTAAATTGACAGGTATAACGATGCTACTAGACTTTGTGTTTCTACTCCGCGGAGTTCGTGCACCAGTTCATGTACTCACCTAATCATCTTCACTAAAAGCTTTCAACTTATATTATATATCACAGCTATTTGAATATACACACATTTACATAAATACCACCAACACAGCGTGTGGAAGGGTGAGTACACAACGATTGAGCCAGCGTGAACTTCCCGAACGCGAACTCGCTCTGGTAGTCCAAACTTTTAGTAACTGGTTCATACCCAACCACCAATTATTACGTAGTGTTTTATTGTTCTGACATTGGCCACTGTAACATGAGAATAGATATATTAGATATCACTCGCTACCGAGAAGGAAAAAGCAGTGTGCCGACCGACTGTATTTGTTTCACACTCAAAATGAATGGATGTTTCTAGGTAGTAGAGCTACGCTGACTTTAGCACAAGCTCGGAGTCGACCGGGGCAGTACTACCCTCCTACAGAAGACCAACCTAAAGCGCCAGCATCCGTGTTGTCGTGTTTCGTTGGTGAGTATGAGACCGGAGCCCCATTGATGCAGGGGTGGCAGTTAACGTGATAACTATGTAAGCCTGACACTGTCACAACGACTGTCATGCCTTTTATGTTCCCGAGCGAGGTGTGAAAAACCATCTCACAAGGCCGCCATAGTGTGGGTCACCATACTGCGTTGTCAGTATTAGCAATGAGTATGGTGACTACAACTCTTGGATTCTATTCATGCTTTCCATCAGGCAGAGTAGAGTCGCTTTGGCAGGTTTTTAAGATAGAAACAAAAAATAAAAATAAAAAATGGATACAGCTGTTAATAGCAAAGATGCAACACTAAGCCCAAGCGCGACCACGAAAAATAATAGCAGTGTACTCAACCTGTGTAGGTTAATCAACTGCGCCGACCGCGATTTCTATGATGTCAATGTCAAAGGAGACGAGAGCTAAAGTCGATTGCCCCACTACCAACCGACTTTAGCATTTATTCCTGAATTATTCAAACGCAAATTTTTGTAAGAAATTATAAACCTTAAAAACAGTTAAAAACATCGGAAAAGTATTATGATGGTAGACTACTTATTTTAACGGATTATGAATTAATAGAACTCGATAAAAAAACTACTTACTATATTAGGATTAAGGTTTAGTTTATTATTTAGTTTTTAAGGTAGTATTATCATTAGTTGATAATTGATTATTGTTAGTTCTATGCCATGTGCATACGTCATAACTCCATCCAAATACAATGTTAGTACATTTTACGATTTAGTTGCAGCATTTCAGCAGTCACACTCAAGTGTGTCCTTAAGCGACTTACGGTCGGTGTAAGGAGTGTTCACAGTTTTATTGCTTTTAATGACGACTGCACACCACATTATAGACAGTTCAGGAATTTTATGCATCGCTATTGTGTCAGTCACGAGTTAGGATATGATGTAAATGTTTTTATTTTTTTATAAGTGATTTAAGAAATTACAGTTTTGTACAGGATGGGCCACGATTTAGTTAACATATGAAAAAATCGTATAAAAATTATTTGCTGTATTGTAAAAAATGTTTATTTACAAGAATAAAAGATAATTAGTTGGAATTTATTTTTAAAAATGACATCGTCTGAATGACCACCGTTTCAACAAAGTCAAAGTGTCGGCAAAGAGACTCTTCGCTGATTTTTCTTTTAGTTGACGTATTCTACTTGGTTTATTAATGTAGACACAATTCTTCAAACCACCCCAAAAAAGAAGATTCCGGGTGGCCATGGAATGTCGCCTTGTTTAGAAGTCAGTTTTTTAGGAAACATGTCTTTTGTGACAAGTAGCTGCATCTTGTTGAAACTATATGTTATGATTGTAGCCAGCAAATTCCAGTAGCATCGATCCCAAGAACTCCCGTAACATTTTCACATATTCAGCAGAATTAACAGTAACTGAATACCCGCTAGAAGAAACTAGAGATACTTCGCTGAATACGATATTTGTATAATGTATGTATGTGTGTATAAGTATAGAATTTATACTAATAAGTGTACATATGTAATGGTTTGTAATTATATTGATCAGGAAATACTTTGTCAAAACCCATTGTAACGTCAACTACTATTGTCTCTTGGAAATATTTTGATCCATCCTAAGGTTACCTACACACATACTGTACACTATATATCTGACATTGTATGTAATCTCTATAAACTCTACAATACGGTGTACATATAAAAAGTTTTCTATAGACGGCACAGCTACTAAAAATTTCAAATATATAGTGTAAAGAAGTTGTCATTAAATCTCAAATGTTATTTATGTATTATTAGCACAAATGCGACGTGTATGTATACGTGTCTCAGAGTTTGGTTGATGTAGAATGCTGTGAATGTGAATGTCGTAAAAGCAGCTGTTCACGGATCTCTCTTATGTCAGGCACAGAGTGGCACACCGTGTGGTTTTAGTCGGTCTGATTCTGATACACCACCTTACCCTGAACCCCGGTGGAGTGATGGCGCGAAGTTGTTGCCACACTTTAAAAAAAAGGAAAGTGCTGTTAAAGCAAATATCACATCTTTTCAAATATTGATATAATAATGTCACAAAGAACAGCATGTCAAATTTTTTTCGAGTTATCACATATTACTATATGAAGAGTAATATTGTCGTTATATCAGTATCATTGAACAGACGTTTACTATTAGTGAAAAGCTCATCATCACATCACCACATTAATTTTTTGGCCATCATCATCATTATCATCATCATCATCACATTTGCTCAACTTTATTTGGGCGAGTTACCCAATAAATGTAATGTAACATTGTCTGGTTTATTTTATGGTTGGTTGTCTGTCTAAAACTCACTCCTTAGGAATGTTATCCTTTTTAAGATAGAACAAAGTAAAAATAAAGAAAAAGATACTCCAAAATAGGTAACCGAAAAAAAACAGACATACTCAAATAGGGAAACACGATCCAAACTGAATAGCTAATTCGAAGAAACCGAGTCTCTTCAGCATATATTAGTCTTTTGATTGAAAAATGTCTCTTGAAGAAGGACTGGACGTAATTCGTGAATAGAACGTAAAAGTATGATTCAAACAGGACATTCAATTTAATACTCTAAGGTCAGCAATACACAGTTCAGACAACTAATTAAAACTTAGACTTTACGAGTAATGGCTTTTGTTTTTCCGCTTATGAATTCATAACTCATAATGGCTGTACATAATTAGCGAGTTGTCGGGAAGAGGTATACTTAAATTATAGAAGGTTGAACGAAATTTGAAGAAACAAATATTTTTACTTGATATTCAGAATTATCGTTGAATATTAATATTTGTATTTTATTGGCCCGTCGATCCAGGGGTGACAGTAATCGTGGTAACTGTGTACAACTTACACTGTCACGATGATTGTCATGGCTTTTACGTGCCCAAGTGGGGTGTGAAAAAGCATCTCAGAAGGCCGCCGTAGTGTGGCTCACCACACTGCATTGTCTACATTTGCAATGAGTATGGTGACCACCTCTCTTGGATTCCATTCATGCTTTCCAGCAGGCAAAGTAGAGTCACTTTGGCAGGTTCTTAATATAGAAAAAAAAAACTAAGATATATTTGTAAAATAACATTGCTTAACATTTTTGTTCCTATGAATCTTAGCGACAAATATAAAAAAAAAACTTATATTACTAGGGACGCCTACAAAGCCACAGCAATTTTATACTAAACTAGGCAAAGCTTGTGCTATAAACAAAAAGGCACTAAAATAATGTATAACATGCGTATTCAAAATATACATACATATTAAAGATAAATGACACCCATACACAGAACAAATGATCACGTTCATCACACAAATATTAGTCCCAGGTGGGAATCGAATCCACGACTTCTGGCTTAGAAGTCAGGATAACCAACTACTAGACCAATAAGCCCGCTGAATCATTTGTATGTATTGGCATACAAATGAGACTAACTGCAATTTATGTCAGTGACAAAGAAACATTTACTCGACATATTAGTCTATATTTCTCTTTTTGACAAAGATGATTAATTTTATAACTAGTGATGTTTTGAAATTTCTAATCTTATATCTTTAAACGAATATAGTAGTAGTTAATAATTAAAAAAACTTTTCCAAGAAAACGTAGTCATCAATGATCATCATCATCATCATCATCATTATCATAATAATCATCATAATCATCATCATCATGGGTATGTACGTCAAACTGTGTTTAAATTAGTTTAAAAAATATCTGCAAGCTATTTCAAACCATATGTATAACATGTTTACAACAACGAATTCCAAATTCACTTCAGTGATTACTAAACTTACTACATCATCATTGAAATATACTTACTTACATACTATTCGTTACCATCTGCAAGCAAGACTTTGACAAATACTGCTCCATAATCTCTTCGGAAACAACCATATTACAGAGACCTCCAGTACTCACTCCAAGGAAGGAGAAATCAAAGTGTATGTAACGGCGATTGGGACCAATGAGGATCAGAGTACAATGGATTTAAAGGAAACATTGGTTCGAGATATTATTAAGGCGGCAAATGTGCTAAGTCAGGGGCTACTTATCTGAGCTATTACTCTTTACTAAGTGAAAGATATTTGCATGCAGCATATGAGTATAATGGTACTATAAGCTATGGCTTGTTTGGAATATGAGAGAAAGTAAAATGAATTTATTGTCCTCGAGAAACTAGGTGGAGTTAATGTGCTTATGTTGGCGTATATTTCTTTGTATTTCATTTCATCTGCTTTTATTAGTAATATAAAAATTTTATGCTTTAAGATGTTGAAAGCTTTTAGTTAAGAGTTTTCTTCTAGAACTGTACCGTAACACTGAATATTTTTACACAATTACAATGTGTTTAAATTGTATTATCACAATTTAATTTTAACTATAGGTATGTAATTAGTTAGCAAAAATTGTTATTGGTTGTGTTGCTATATATTTTCATCATTATCATCTTCATCATCAGCCGGAAGACGTCCACTGCTGAACATAGGCCTCCCCCCTAGACCGCCACGCCGTACGACTGGACGCCAACTGCATCCATCGGCTCCCCGCGACTCGGACTAAGTCGTCGGTCCATCTAGTGGGGGCCTACCTACGCTTCGTCTTCCGGTACGTGCTCGTGGTCATATATTTTTAATTTACTTGAAATTTAGTAAGTAAATTAAATGTTAAGAAGTATATTTTACGACAAGTATATTAACAAATTTGAACCTGAATAGAACTTTCGTATCTATTTTCCAACATAAATATGTATTTTTTTTATTTGAATATTTATCCTGCTAAAGTGATTCTACTATGCCTAATAGAAAACATGAATAGAATCTGAGAGTAGTAGTCACCATTCAAATTGTGAATACAGATAATGCAGTGTGATGGCCCATACTGTGGTGGCCTAGTGTGATGATTTTAACACCTCACTGGGGGACGTTAAAGGCATGACAGTCATCCTGACAGTATAAGGCTGACATATCGTGGGGATAACGATACAGGGGTGACCCCTGTATCAATGAGCCTCCAGTCTTACACTCACCAACGAAATACTACAGCACGGATGCTGTTGCTTTAAGTTGGTCTTCTGTGTTAGGGTACTACTGTCCTGATCAAGCCGGCCTATTCGGACTGAAACCACCGTGGCTCTATTACTTTACTCTATTCAAAAATTTACGCGCATACAAACCCGGACTTATTGATGCAGATGTCTGGTAGTGTGATACCCAGCCTACTGCCGAAATAAAAATTAAGAAGGTGCCTAACAAAAACAGATTTGTAATATATGTCGAAATTGGGCATTAAAAATCTTTCGACTTTTTCAGCTTCAGTGTCTCCTATTTCTATTCCGTGTGGTGACGTATTAAGAATATATAGTGTTCCCACCCCTATTCAACCCGTGGGTGTCGTAAAAGACGACTAAGGGAACAAAATACACAAGACAACATTACAAAGAGAAAGAAAACTTGGAACAAACCCTTTTTTTTTTTTTTTTTTTTTTTAACGTGTGGAAACCCCCTCGGGCCGTCACCCCACCGGGGTTTACGGCGGGGTGGTGTGTCGGAATCGGACCGACTAAAACCACACGGTGTGCCACTCTGCGCCTGAGATAGGAGGGATCCGGGAACCGCTGCTATTACGACATCCAGATCCCTCCCAGCGCCTGCCCGCTTATGCAGGCACCATCAATGGGTAAACTCTCTATTTTAGGCGACGTACGGCACACGCGGACGTCGCCTCCTCGCGGCTGGCCATTGTAGCGGATGGAGGGGAAAACCCGTCCCGTCCACCCGCGGCCACACTCAAGGCGGCATGAGGCGCTGGTATGCGCGCCTCCGCCGCCCGGCTCGCCGGCGACGAATTGGGTCCGAGTGGATATTGTCCTCCCGGACCTTCTCCGCCGCCTCCTTCCGCGAAATTACGTCTTCGCAGAAGGTTGCGACCGCGGTAAAACAACTGTCGCTACCGACCATGGAGCGTATTACGGCCGGTAGCGAGAGATCTCCTCCAATAACTGCAGTGAGGACCCCACGCTGCGCCGCCCAGGCGGAACAAACCGCCAGCGTGTGCTGAGCCGAGTCCTCACTGCAGTCGCAGTGGTGACAGGCGGGACTCAATTCCCTCCTGGCGACCGAGTGCAGATACTTCCCGAAGCAACCGTGCCCGGAAAGAATCTGCGTCAGTCGGAAGGAAAGGGTCCCGTGCTGCCGCCCTGCCCACTCGGCGATGACCGGCTGGAGAGCCTCCACGGCGGCAAAGCCAGCACGTGGAGCCTCCAGCCGGGACGACCAACGAGCCATCGTGGCTCGACGAGCGGCCTCTCGCCACTCGCGTATCTCTTCGGGCGGGGGCCGAATGCCGCTACCCACCCGAAAGTCTGCCGTTCGCCGATAAACTTCAGCGAGCACTTCCGCCTCCAAATCCCACGGGGGGGTTCCGGCCAACGCGCACGCCGCCTCCGTCGATACGGTGCGGTAACCGCGTATGGCTCTAACCGCCAATATCCTCTGAGGGCGCCAGAGGCGAGCCCTATTCTGGGCGGTCAGAGCCGCCGCCCACACCGGTGCACCATACAGTGCCATTGACCGAACAACCCCCGTATATAGCCGTCTCGTCGCGATGCTGGCTCCACCCAAATTGGGCAAAAGTCGCCCAAGAGCAGAAGCAGCGCCGACCAGCTTTGGAGTAAGCTGTCGGAAGTGCTCGTCGAAGAGCCACCTGCCGTCGAGGATCAGGCCCAGATACTTCATCTGGGCCTTAATCGGTACGAGGACCGAATTGACTACGATGGAGGCGCCGGGGGGTGGACCACGACGGGGCCCATGAAACAAAAGGGCTTCCGTCTTATCTAGGGCCACCCGTAAACCCAGCGCCTCAATGCGGCCGACCACCAAAGAGACTCCCACGGTGGCCAGGCGCGCCGCCTCTTGAAAGTTCGCCCCCCGGGCCGTGACCAATGTGTCATCGGCGTAACAAATTACGCCCAACCCGGGGAGAAGACGACCTCGAAGGGCCCAGTCGTATCCCATATTCCACAGGAGTGGTCCGAGGACGGACCCCTGTGGAACACCGCACGACATGGGCCGCCGCCTCAGAATACCATCTCGGTCCTCGTACACGACGGTACGCTCCTCAAGATAGTCTGCCACAAGCCGCCTCAGGTACTCTGGCACCCCGTGGTAGTGGAGTGCTTCCCTGATGCAGCTAAATGGCAGACTATTAAATGCGTTGGCGATGTCCAACGACACCGCCAACAGCACGCCGCCACAGCTCACTGCCTCTTCGGTAACGGCCCTCAGGCGCAGCACAGCATCGACCGTCGAACGCCCCGCTCGAAAACCAAATTGGGCGTCCGACAGATCGGGGCCCACCTCGCAGAGGTGCCGGACGATGCGGGCAGAGAGTATCCTCTCAAACAGTTTACCCGCCTCGTCCAGCAATACGATGGGCCTATAGGCCGCTACCGAATCGGCAGGCCGTCCCGGCTTCCTTAAAAGGACCAGCTTCCCGCTTTTCCAGCACTCAGGGAAGCGTCCGGACGCCATGCTGGAATCCAGGACCTCCCTGAGGCGGTCCGACATGTGTTCGAGGGCTCGGGCCAGTGCTCGGGCAGGTATCCCGTCTGGCCCAGGGGCGGTGTTCTTAGAGCGGATCCGTAGAACAACCGCCCCTATCTCCGATTCCCCGACGGGCGGCACACCGCCTTCGTCGTCCCCGACCGAAAAGACCATCGATGGCGGCGTGTGCTCCGCCCGCTGTGGGAAAAGGCCCTCGACCACTTCTTGCAGGAAGCTGGGCTGGAGGGTCTCTGTAAGGGGGGGGCCCGACGTGCGGAGCTTTTGTCGCGCCGCACGATAAGGGCGACCCCAGGGGTCACGATCGAGACCCTCCAGCATCTTCTTACGCTTAATTTCTTTGGCGCGGCTGATGGCCAGCTTCAGAGTTTTCCGCGCCTCTCGGTACTCCTCATAAAGCTGGCCCTCCTCGCTGTCTACGCGGTGTCGCCGCCGACTACGGGTGTAGGACCTCCGGGCACGAGTACAGGCCGCACGGAGGTCCGCCAACTCCTGGGACCACCAGTAAACCTCCTTCCGTGGAGGCCGACAACCTCGGATGCGGGGCATGGCCGCATCACAGATCTCCGTAATCGCATCGAGGAAGCGACCAGCCCCCATATCGACCTCCTCGGTCGGGGCCTGCGGAGACAGCCAAGAGTGAATTATGGCTGCCTCCTCTAGTAGGTCCCTATTCAGCTTCGAAACAGCCCACCGCGGAAAGCGAGAAGAAGGCCGCGCCGCGTGACCCCTACTGGGGCCCTGGGTCCGGGAGAGCTCAAATCGGATGTAGAGGTGATCCGAGAGCGTCTCAACCTCTTCCAGGACACGCCAGTTCCTTACTCGTCTTGGAACAAACCCTATTCCAACCCGTCTGGCCAGCGTGGTATAGTAGGCCAAAACCTCCTTGCTAAGGAAAGGCCTATGTCCAGCAGTGGATTGTAAAAGGTTGTTGATGATTACTATAAATGAGTATAATATACATACACAAAGCAAAGTGATACAAATAAAAAACACGATAGAAAATAAAATACAATGCTAAAGATAACAATAAAAGTAACGTTGACAAAAACAAGTGAGATTTGAACAAGATCCGTAATTAACACAGCAATTTATAGGCGTTCTTTTTAATTAAATCTATGTTGCCACGTATCGGCTGCTCGAGTTTCGCTATGTGATTGTTTTTATGTCATTCTAATATCGTATATATTGTTTGATATATAAGTTTTTAACAGTTCAAGCGCTCCAAAGTCGTATACAAAATTAAATACGCAATGAAAAAATGTTTCGCTCTGTTTAGCGGCACATACATAGGAACTCGACTTCAAGATTATCCCCTGCCAACATTGATTCTGCAGTGGAAAAACAGTTGAAAGTTAAATTTATAAATGTTATTATACCGAATTATTGTATAATGACATCACAAATGAGCAACATTTACTCGTACATTGATCATAATGAACAAACATAAATAATGAATGGGTGGAAACACCCTTCGGATCTCCTGCTCCTTGGGGTGCAGGAGCCAGGAGTATGTGGTGTTCCACTAAAAATCACCCCGACGGCTGGTCTCTGACACCTTGTTCTGGCGGGGATCCCGGACCATATGATTATAGGTCCCCCTCAAATTAACGCCATGTCCCGTTAGGTCCTACTGCGAGGGAAAATTGTTTCTTCACAGTTTTGACATGGTGGCCAGGTAGTATTGTTATACTGTTCAGGCCGCCATCCTATCCTTTACCGCAGCAACCGCACAAACAGTTTACAAAGGAGTTACAAGAATATTTTGAATATAAAAACTAACAATTAATCTGAAATCTGGATTAGTGCACGAGTATTATAAAATTTAAAAGACCTTAAAGTGCTTAGCAAGCAGGTCAAAACTCTATATACTCTGAAAGATTTATTGATTTTATTGATGATTAAAAGGGCTTGACCAAATTATCTCTCTTCAGAGGTATACTACAAGACATTTTTTTTTTTTTTTTTAACGTGTAGAAACCCCCTCAGGTCGTCACCCCACTGGGGTTTACGGCGGGGTGGTGTGTCAGAATCGGACCGACTAAAACCACACGGTGTGCCACTCTGCGCCTGAGATAGGAGGGATCCGGGAACCGCTGCTATTACGACATCCAGATCCCTCCCAGCGCCTGCCCGCTACCTCGGGCACCATCTATGGGTAAACTCTCTATTTTAGGCGACGTACGGCACACGCGGACGTCGCCTCCTCGCGGCTGGCCATTGTAGCGGATGGAGGGGGAAACCCGTCCCGTCCACCCGCGGCTACACTCAAGGCGGCATGAGACGCTGGTATGCGCGCCTCCGCCGCCCGGCTCGCCGGCGGCGAATTGGGTCCGAGTGGATATCGTCCTCCCGGGCCTTCTCCGCCGCCTCCTTCTGCGAAATTACGTCTTCGCAGAAGGTTGCGACCGCGGCAAAACAACTGTCGCTACCGACCATGGAGCGTATTACGGCCGGTAGCGAGAGATCTCCTCCAATAACTGCAGTGAGGACCCCACGCTGCGCCGCCCAGGCAGAACAAACCGCCAGCGTGTGCTGAGCCGAGTCCTCACTGCAGTCGCAGTGGTGACAGGCGGGACTCAATTCCCTCCTGGCGACCGAGTGCAGATACTTCCCGAAGCAACCATGCCCGGAAAGAATCTGCGTCAGTCGGAAGGAAAGGGTCCCGTGCTGCCGCCCTGCCCACTCGGCGATGACCGGCTGGAGAGCCTCCAGCCGAGACGACCAACGAGCTATCGTGGCTCGACGAGCGGCCTCTCGCCACTCGCGTATCTCTTCGGGCGGGGGCCGAATGCGGCTACCCACCCGAAAGTCTGCCGTTCGCCGATAAACTTCAGCGAGCACTTCCGCCTCCAAATCCCACGGGGGAGTTCCGGCCAACGTGCACGCCGCCTCCGTCGATACGGTGCGGTAACCGCGTATGGCTCTAACCGCCAATACGCCAATAATACTACAAGACATAAACCAGACCCGGAGTCACGAAGATTGAAACGGACGTAATTTACAATCCAATTCGAAATATTTGACAATACACCATAAATCAAAATAAACCAAATCAGGCTCACACTCAGGCACATACGTAAGTTTAATTCTTTTTAATCGGACACTCTTTCTAGAGTAGTCGTGGTAGATGCTAGGTAGGGTTGGAGATCACCGGCACCGCTCCGTTTCAGACGATGTCTTTCCATTTATGCCGATTTTCTCCTAACTTATTCCTTATGTGAAGCTCTTTAAGAAGCTAAGCTTACTTGAAGTACGTTTAACAAACACTTGTAAATGATAAGTAGGATTGCGTTTTGCTCTTACAATAACAACCTATTGGGTATACATTTCCACATTGTACTCATATTGTATAGGCAACTATATTTTTCACAGGTATTCAGTGCACTGTTGGAGTGGTTTATATACTTATATCAGGTATATAATTTCATTAAAGTGATATTTGTGTTTATAACTCTAGGTGAAATTTTTCATTTTCTTACATCATCTCTCTCATCTCATCTTTCATCTCTAAATTTTTCAGTGTTTAAATGTATACAAGTTTAAAATACAAATTGATTGAGACTTATATGTTGGTGACAAACGAGATGTGCTATTTTCTGAATGAGAAATTTTTTAGCAAAAATTTTAAAATGTTTGCAATTACATTACTTGAGAACTGTCACCATTGATCATGAAATAGGCATAGCAAAGTCAGTGATGATTTTCTAAATGTTAATTATGTAAACTCTATTTGAAAACAATTTCACTCTACACGACCTAAATTAACCAAACGTTAGTATTAAATCTATGATATATTCTATCTAAGACATTGATGTACATTTCTAAATAGAGTGAATAAACAAACAAGGGATAGTATAACAATTTGTATTTGACTTGTTAAGGAGTTTTTAGTTTATAATTTTGGAAGCAATGACATTTTGGCACTGTATATACCTTTTTTTTTAACGTGTGGAAACCCCCTCGGGCCGTCACCCACCGAGGTTTACGGCGGTGTGGTGTGTCGGAATCGGACCGACTAAAACCATACGGTGTGCCACTCTGCGCCTGACATAGGAGGGATCCGGGAACAGCTGTTATTACGACATCCAGATCGGCACTGTATATACCTAGCCCAAGTAAGTGCTTATAAATCAATTGAGTACATTTGTGAATATCATGAGATCTTTTCTAAATATTTTGTAATTTTAACATAAAGAAACTATTCAACAGAGGTTTAAAGATTGAGATACAAGATTATGCCTTGCCAAAACTTTATTCATTACGCATTGTTTGTAGTAATTGGAAAGACGAACAGAACATACAATGGTTCCACATTATTTCATAATGTTATAATAGTTCCTTTTATTTTAATTAAACCACTCAACAGTTTTTTATTCGTAATAAGTTTAATCCTACTAATATTATAAATGTGAAAGTTTGTGAGAATGTTTGTTACTCTTTTATGAAGAAACTACTATATGGATTTGGATGAAACTTTACTTTAGGTTATCGGAATAACATATAGGCTAGAACTTATAATGTTTTTTATGTAATTTTCGTAGTAATATAACGATACATGTCAATTAGGTCGAAAAAAAATCTCGTCTCTGAAAATTATCTTAGCGTACGCTGCCTATACCATTGAAGTTACACAGAGATGATGTACCGTACAATTGTTTGTGTTAAAAAAATATTTATTTAAAATGATCTGTTTAGAAACTTAATGTGGCAGACCAAATGCCACGCGAGCGCAGCCGCGGCCAAAAGCTAGTAGAAACATATATTTCACTTGAAACTCTATAAGCCGTAATACATTTGTAAGTCGGCCAGTTTTAATCTTAAACTCGGATTATTCTGAAGTATTTTATGCCATAAGCGGACACAACACCGAACCACATGCAAATCTTTAGTGAGAACTTCTTGATATCCAGAGAAATTTTGACAAAACAAACTGATTCACACAGCACAAAGGTACCAAGATCAAACGTGCGTTTAAGCGTAAAATTAACTTTGTAATGACGTAATGCCCAAGTGGGCTAAATGAAAATTGTAAATAATAAAGTAAATTTCAGAGGCCGTGCCAAGTCAATTTTGCGACTAAATGAATCGAAAGTCGTCGTGGATAAAAACATTTCGGTTCCCGCGTGCTGGGTGTAATGACGCAAATTTTTGCTCCTCTGTATCTGATTATGGATTCGATAGGGCTGATACGGTGTGGCCTTGATTTTAACCATAAGCGAAAATGTTATCGAATGTCATTATATTCACGATTACCGATTTTGATCTCGTTGATATAATTTTAATTTTCTGCTGAGGTTTCGACGAAATTGTTCATTACTTTAACCAATTTGGTCGATAGCATTAAACGTTTACCTTTTGGCAGGTAATCGGTAATAACTTTTTATATTTCACGAAAATAAGTAACAAATTAGGCATTACTTTCGGTTTTGTTCTTTTCTTTGAGACTTAATAGTTTAAAAGGTAAAATACTCGATGGAGTATATTTTTGAGGTATGTTAATTAAATTGCCTTTTGACATGCTAGTAGGCAATATATACTCTTGTACAAATACCTATTTTACTAACTGCTAGTTTTACTAACAAACCTACTTTTTTATCTCATGAATTATAGAACTTTACTGTTGCATTTTGTTCCCGTTAGATACAAAGAACTAATAATGTACAAATAAATATTGTTTTTAAATGTATCCGTGTGGATACGGATTAAAAATAGACAGTATTATTAACCGTATTTATTCCATGAGTATTATAAGAGACGACCAAGAAAACAACCTACGCAGAACAAAAGAAGGAAAATTTGGTACAAATTCAATATCAACCCATCTGGCCAGCGTGGTTTAGTAGACAAAAACATTATTTGGAAGGAGAGGCTTATGTCCATCAGTATACCGTTAAAAGGTGTTGATTATGCTGGAATATTGTTGAAAATTGTACACATGATGATGACAATGATGTCAGTTTACATCACTTAAGAGAGCAAACCTTAAAGACAATCTATACTTATAAGATAAGCGGTGACAACATCCCGAACTTTGAGATTACGTTTATATCCAAACTTGGGCAAATATACAAAATCAAACATTTATCTGTGCTCAAGTTTGGCAATAATTTCTTCGCTTCCAACTTAGGCACCCACTTTCAGTAATTAATACGATTGGATTTTGATTAAGTAAATAAATGATTCCTTTAAAATTTTATACTAATTTTGGAGTTACTGAAGTGCAATCAAAATGTTTCTGTGTGACTTCAGTTAAAGATTGAATGAAGTTCATAAATTTTATGGAAGTATCTAAAGTTGGTAAATGAAATTCAGAATGTTTTTCATTTTTAATAATATTTTC
The DNA here is from genome assembly GCA_949316085.1 of Hypercompe scribonia. Classification (NCBI taxonomy): domain Eukaryota; kingdom Metazoa; phylum Arthropoda; class Insecta; order Lepidoptera; family Erebidae; genus Hypercompe; species Hypercompe scribonia. The sequence continues at coordinate 8,375,086 of OX438969.1, read as the reverse complement.
AGCAAGGTGATAAAGAAAGCAAGAAGTATCACCCTGAATTTTTATGGGAATATTTTGTGGAAACCGCTCTTGGCTAGAGTGTTGGCATAATTAAGAGGTCTTAATAAGAACCGAGTTTAATTTTGTTGAGGGCTACTCTAAAGTGATTTATGCTGATGTTCTGTACTTTAATGAAGTGGTTTATGTATAAATATACTGTTATTTAATTTTATACGGCTAAAAATAAAAATAATGTATTTGAAATATATGCAAGTTTGAGGGGTAAACATGTAAGTAGGTGGTATATTTTAGCGTCATTATTTTTCCGTTTGCACCCAATTTCACAAAGATGGGAAACGTAGAAATAAATTCTATTAAAGACACGTTTTCAAATTAAGATGATTGTTTTTGCAGCAGTTGATTTCAATACGAAAATCACTTTATTGTAGAAAATAAATATTATGATTACCTAATTTTGACGATCATAATAATAACAAAAAAAAAAATAAAAAAATATTTTCAGAATAAGAATCTTAGTTACATATTATCTACGGCTACCATTTCCTTATTATTATATTTTTGTATTTTATTATATGTATAAATAAGGCCCACCACAAACTAATACGAGGGTAAGTTTTTAAGTTCGCGGAATGACAGTGAAAAAGGCGGGTAAACGCGCTCTTTTGATGCCTACCGTATTCAGTGACTCATAATTAGTCTGCATAGTAAAATTTGTTGTGATTAGATCATTAGTTATTAAACTATCGTTGACCAAGTATTTTAATCGGGAACGAAGTGAAAAAAATGGAGAAAATTGAATTCCGTGCGGTGATAAAGTTCCTTACTAAGCAAGGAAAGTCTGTTCAAACCATACTCAATGAGATGTCATCGGTTTACGGGGATTCTTGCCCAGGAAAAACAATGGTCTACAAGTGGCATGGTTTATTTAAACAAGGCAGGGAATCACTTGAAGACGACCCGAGGCCGGGGCGCTCCGTTGAGGTGACTACGCCAGAAGTTATTGCAAAAGTAGAAAAAATTGTATTGGAAGATGCTCGACTAAAAAAGAAACAACTCGCAGAAATGGTTGGAGTATCGGATACAACAATTTTTAAAATTTTACACGATCATCTTGGCATGACTAAGGTTAGCGCACGGTGGGTGCCGAGAATGCTCACGCCATTGCAAAAACAACAGCGCGTGGAATGTTCACGTGCGTTTTTGGACCTCTGCAAAGAAGACAAGGATGGCGTATTGAATCAAATTGTTACTGGGGATGAAACTTGGGTTCATCATTATGAACCCGAGTCCAAACAAGACTCCATGCAGTGGCACAAAAAGGGCACAGCACCACCCAAGAAATTTAAGGTTTCACAGTCGGCTGGGAAACTCATGGCAACGATTTTTTGGGACTCAGAAGGAATATTATTGATAGATTATAAAGATAAAGGCATTTCTATAACGGGGGAATACTACGCTTCAATCTTAGAACAGTTAAAAGAAGCCATCAAAGAAAAAAGACGGGGAAAATTAACGAAAGGTGTCCTGCTATTGCATGACAATGCTCCCGTTCACAAGAGCCGAGTCGCACTGGCTGCCCTGCATAAGGTGGGCTTCGATATTTTGAATCACCCACCCTACAGTCCAGATTTGGCTCCGAGTGATTATTATCTCTTTCCAAAAATGAAAAAAGAATTACGTGGTAAGAAATTTTCAACTGATGAGGAGGTTAAGGAGGCGGTTTCAGCGTATTTTTCAGACAAAGATAAAACTTTTTTTACGAGGGAATAAAAAAACTAATTGAAAGATCTGAAAAATGTATTCGTGTTGCAGGGGAATATATAGAAAAAGAAAAATAATTTTGTGTTTTTATTATTACTTAATACCCTCCATTCCGCGAACTTAAGAACGCCCCCTCGTATATTTAGCTATTTTTGCACTCTTTTCACTCCAGTGAAAAACGGAGAATCTACCCCCGAATTTGTTAATGACTACGTGTACCTAGAATAAACCATCCATCCAGTTAGGTAGGTCCAACTTTGAAAAAGAGGTTAATTGTCGAATCCAGCTAGGTTGGGCAGCGTTCGGCAGGCTAAGTAACGTTTTCTCGTCACAAATACCGCAGTATCTCAAGACAAAAGTCTTTGACCAGTGTGTGTTGCCAGTGATGATTTACGGCACAGAGACGTGGTTGCTCAGTATGGACTTGATAAGAAGGCTCAAAGTCGCGCAAGGAGCAATGGAGAGAGCAATGTTTGAAATTTCTTTGCTTGATCAAACCAGGAGTGAGGACATCCACAGACGAACTAAGGTCACCGATATTGCCAGTAAAATTGTTAAACTTAAGCGGCAGTGGGTGAGGCACATTACACAGAAACCATGGCCGATGGGGCCATAAAGTTCTAGAATGGTGACCGAGTACTGGGAAACGCAGCGTTGGTAGGCCCCCACAAGGTGGTCCAACGACCTGGTGTAGGCCGCGAGAAGCTGCTGGATGCGGGCGGCACGGGACTGAGTGTTGTGGAGAACCTTGGGGGAGGTCTATGTCCTGCAGTGGACGTCTATTTGCTAAGACGAGATGAGATAAGGGACCACAAAGTTCTGAATTGGCGACCGCGTACTCGAAAACGCAGCGTTGATGAATTCCCCACTAGGCGTTAGACCGGCCCTTGAGGAGAACCTTGAGGAAGGCGTCGTCCAGCAGTGAACGTTTTTTGCTGAGATGATGATGAATGTTGATAACAAATTAAGCTGTTAAAAGTATTGAATGAAAACCTAACAATATGATTTACGGCCTTTAAGAAACATTGTACATTATATAGGCTTAACTTAAAATCGACACCTTGAACTATTTTATGAAGCTTCTCAATATCACAGGCGCGACATTGAAGGTAATTTTAACACTACGAAACTTGCCCACGAAATTGGATTATGTTTTTTCTGAGAGAAATATTTGTTCAATCATAACTAGTAGCAGTGTGTTGAATGTTGAAATATAAATGGACACTTTAAGGTCTCTGAAACATTACATTTCATGGAATTTTTGTGTTTTTTTAATGAGTAATTTAAACGTCACATCACATTATATCAATAGCTTTTAACAGACCACTGCTAAAAAGAAGCCTCTCCTTTGAGAAGAGGTCTTGGCTTACTAAACTATGCTGGCAAGACGGATTTGTTCAAGTTTTCCTTCCTTTTGCAGTGATACTATTCTATGCACTTTGTTCCTTTACTCCTTACGACGCCCGTGGGATGCATAGAGATGCTGATACTCTGTTTTCTCACCCATCACCACAGGGATAACATTATACAAAAATAACCTTAATTTAAATCGGAATTTTTTTCCAAATATTGGGAATAAATAGGGGAGAGTGGGTATAGAAGATGGATTTGAAATGTAATCTAAAAAGACATATGTAACTTCTGAGTTGTAGATATAAAATAGATATCTGTTAACCTTTTCTTATTATTGATAGGATTAATCAATAATATAATCATGCAGGCCAAGAATAATTTTTCCACTGTAGATAGGTGTACTTCCATGTCGAAATATTAAATAGTGAAAAATAAATACAGTAATGAAATAATAATAAATTAAACAGCACATATTTACAGTTTTGCACTCAAACAACTAAAAATGTAAAGTTAATTGGATGAAAAATCAATTACCTTTTGTTGTTTTATGAGATGCAATAATGACACATTTCAGATAATTTCTACAGATTTAATACACATAAAAGTCCTTCAAATCCAAAATATTTGTGAAGTGTGGGACTTTGAAAAAGGATTTTAAATGGTTCGATTTTAGATAAGCATTCGATTCGATTCTCTGTTAGGTATAGCGATGATTAATCGATTTAAGGTCAAAGCTAGTGGAAAAGTAAGTAATTCTTGCGCCTAAAAGATAAATTAATATTTTTTTATTCTACATAAATCAAATTTAACGATAAATTCAACACTGAATGTACATCATGAACTTTAAAACTTCATATACTAAATATTTAAAGACGTTATTTATACGAGTAGGAAAATAAGCAAAATACAATAGTGATCACAATAAAAAAATGTTACTTCGTAAGGCCTTTGTTGTTCTTTTTCAAATCATCAAACAATTTGCTGAAACTAAAATATAGATTCATAATTACGAAAAAAACAACCACATTCAGCTTTTTTTTATTTATACTCTGATACCTTGTTTCTCGCAAATTTACCGAATTCTAGTATTTGCTGTTGTGCTACAAAGAGTAAAATGCAAGACTCAAACGGTTATATTTGTTAAGTCGACTAATAAACTTAATATTTCCTCAGCTTTAAGGCATCGCAGAGCGTTTGATGTTGACATGTGATTTTAACTTGATACATCTACCGTGTTGCTGAGGCAAACGAACAAGGAAATATTCTAAGAGAATTTATTTTAATAAAAAACCCTGAAGACTAGCAAACACCCCGCTCCTACTTCTTTACATTCACGCTAATAATCCTGTCTAATGCTGTAAAAAATGTAACGAATATAATGCTATGAGACTTTATAATATAGTCGAGTAAGTCTTTTATTGAACGGTTCATTTAATGGTAAGTGAAACTCGAATACTATTAATATATAAATCCTCAAACTTCCATCTACATATGATACATCACTCATAGACATTTCAAACACACCCACACATGCACACGGACACGCATTCACACACACGAACACACACACACACACACACACACACACACAAATGCTTAAGATTTTGATTGGTATTTTATTTTTTGTACTTTTTGTTGTACTTATCACATTTTTCAAATACATTAACTTCTGTATCAATATATATAGCCTGGAGATTTATCACACAAGTTTCGAATCCACTACAAATTCCAGCCCTCACTAAAGTATATTATATGTTGTTTTGTATTAGTAGAGTGTGTTATTTATTTATTTTTTTCTATATTAAGAGTCTGCCCAAGTGACTCTAATCTGCCTGATGGAAAGCATGAACAGAATCCAAGAGTTGTAGTCATCATACTCATTGCAAATGCAGACAATACAGTATGGTGACCTACACTATGACGGCCTAGTGAGATGCTTTTTCATACCCCGTTTGGGGAAGTAAAAGGCATAACAGTCATCGTGGCAGTGTGAGCCTTAGCTCACACAGTTGCCACAATAACTGTTACTCCTGCATCAGCGGGCCGTCGGTCAAAAATTCAGGACTATAATAGCTCAAAAATAACCGAATAAAATATAGTATAAATTAAAATATGCAAGTGTATGAATTCCACAAAACCAAATCAGATCTGATAGTAAGCTTCGATTGTAGCTCACATTTTACACACACTGTTATTCTGAGCTCGATGGCATAAACAAACAATGTAAACGACGCAAAAATATGATGGAAACATATCATGTTTCTACAATGTTTGGTTGTTGAAACCACTGCTCGTAAATATAACAGGTTTTAGAGATCTTCCGAATTCGATTTTACAACAAGATTTGTTTTGTGAGTATGTAAAATGTGTGAGACAATGTTTTTCCATTTAGAAGATAGCATCGCTTGATATTGTTATTTTTTTTCAGCATTCACTGCATTGGTATTGTCATTCATTTCGACTGAGAGTTATTTTGTTCACAAAAATGTTTGATATAAAATATTGTCTTTGTCACATATCGTGCGCGACTGTTTCATCCGATATCAGGCATAGCATGTAGAAAACCATACTGTTGATAAACATTCTGATTAACTCACTTAAAACGTACATGTTAAAGATAAAAATTAAATAAAACATTTAAAAAACCCCCGACACAATACAACATTACTAAAAAGTAAACAATGAATATGTGTTAGCCCTTATTGCCTTTAGAAAAAAAAATATCCAGATATATTCGTCGCGTCGGGGGGACGGGGGATGGCACTGCCTGCCCTCTCACCCTTAATACTTAGACAAACCTACAGTTGCTGTAGACTAGCTATTTACTGCTGTCTTAACTTTACTAATTTAAACAATAAGGCCTAACATGTATTCATTGTTTACATTTTAGAAGAGTTATATTGTGTCGGGGTTTTTTTTTAATTTTCAATTTAATTTTTATTTCACTCTTTTTAGACTGTATTAGATTATCTTTGCTGCAGCATCAGGTCTCTATGTACCTCGGTCTTTGTCACTAACAGTACATTTATCCACTCATCGAGCCCTTTTCAATGTGGTTAAACACGATATATCTGCTGTTAGTTGTCGAGGATTAAGATACTCTGCAGACTATCCTGGCTGACTATTTGCTATATGAATCAAGTTTCAACTCAATCAATGCAGTGGAAGTGCACTAAGAGTCCATTAAATGAATGATTACCTCTACATCATGTCGGAAAAGAGCCGATGACCTTTAAATGGCTGCACAGATATTCATAAAACATAAGCACACTCTCAAGTAAGTCACATTTCTAACAAAAAAAAATATCCAAATCGATTCACTCGTTTAGGAGCTATGATGCCATAGACAGAGTAACACACATATACACATACACACACACACACACACGCACACACACACACATACACACTCACATACACACCCACACGTCAAGCTTATAAGACCTCATTTTTTGCCACCCCAAAAAAAAAATTGTACCTAGACACAAAACAAATGATTGTGCTCATTTTTCTTATTCTGGGTCTAAAGAAAACTTAACCCCTGTCTTAGCGGACAGAATCACTTAACATTTTATTTTGACCGACTAAAGCCTCATTTACAGGTGAAGCATCTTATGACGTGTTGGATGAGTCTTCTATACGAGGGTCTATTTTATTATCACATGCGTAAACATATTACTAATTGTAATACATATATCACTTTTTTGCACACCAATTAATAACAAAGAAACTAAATACTAGTTCAGTACAAGGAGTGACCTGATCACTAGCGTAGTATATTATATAGATAAGTGTATATTAAAACCAGCGACAACAACCAGAGCATATTAGCTCATGTTGACGTAATCGTATTTCGAAAATAAAAAATATGATTTTAAATTACGTTGTACTTTTATACATTTGAGCAAAAACGTAAGGTTCTGATCTTACTTTTTAAAGTGTTATTTAAAAAAAAACACATATACGTACGCATGCCTTAAAACACATGATAAATTTACAAAAATACATATAGCAATAGCGTTTCCAACAGATTTCAAATTCATCCTTATGTAGTCCAATGCTGGACATGAGCACATGACATAGAAGATGTAGCCTGTTATACCACGCTGGCCAGACTATTTGGTATAGTATTTGTATTCTCTTTAAAGTGCTGTTTGACCCGAGTAGTTTGCTCACTTAGTCATCTTTGTTGTAAGTGCCTCTCTCGGGATGAATAGAGGTCATACATACACACAATTGTGTAGCGTAAGTGTAACCAATAACACTGATAGACAAAAATTACCATAATGAAAGTTAAATTAATTTGAATGGGATATTTTGTATCTACAACTAGTCTGTTAATAATCTGTATTTTTAAAAAGTTTCAGTCACCCTCAGTTTTCTTGCAACTGCAATGCACTTTTTTTTACGTAAGTATGGTTGCAAATTGAATTTAATGACATTTGACTTTAATTAAGGATTTTCGAGCATATTTAGCGTCAGGTACATGTCTTTTGAGTTGAGTGTCCAACACTAATCAGCCAACATGTTCGGACTCCACTTGCCTTGGTACCGTTTTTCAATGTTGGATATATATCCTGATGGAATCGCTCACCGTGTTCATCGCTAACGGATCCCAAATTTTGAGGAAAAAAATCCAACTGAGAGTGTAAGAAGTGTATCTTGAGCGACATATTGCATCCCATATTCTTGTAAGTTGATAAGAGGTTGTTGACCAACTCTTCATAGTTTTCGGCCTTGTGGTTTCCAAGAAAATTAAAAACAATATTTCGAAAACATGTCCATGCAGATTCTTCGATCGGATTAAGTTTTTGTTCAAATTCTTTATCAGACAATAGATCCCTATTTTGTGGTCCTACAAATATTCCCTCTCTTATTTTAGCATCGCTGGTTTTTGGGCATTTCTGTTTCAAGTAACAAATACCATCTCCGGTTCTGAGGAACAGGCAGATCATCACTCTGTGGGATAGGTCTTTGAGCAGATTGTAAATTCGGATGGTTCACGGTGTCTCTAGATTTGTAATTAATACCTTTGATAGAAGTTTGGCAGAAATAACAATCTGATACATGGTCTTTCTGTTCAGACCATATCATTGGAACTGTAAAGGGCATATCATGAGATCTTTTAGCCCATGATGTTAATAAACTATCACACTGTGAACAACAAACATTAAGAGTCCAGGTTTTGTCCAAATTTTGCACCGGAAAGTCTCAATAATTAAAATAACGGTTTTTAAGTAATGGTGTCAAATTACGGCGTTGACTTTTAGTAGTAAGTTGGTCGCAAATGTCACAATAGTTATCGGGATGATTTATCCACACTCTGGGCATCTTTTTACGATGTACAAAAATGATAATCACAAAGAAAACCGTTTCAATTTCAATAATTTAATATTAATTTATCGGAAACATATGTCGGTAAGCAAAATTCGCGTAATTAATTTAGTTTATGTTTAACAAAAACTGAGAGTGATTGAACAAAACTAAGTATGAGGTTCATATGCGGGTAGGTAGTAGTGTTTAAAAAACCGACTTGATTTTGTTCAGCAAAAATACTGTTTACCAGTGTAATTATGGGTGAACACTTCTTGTTTAATTTCTTTTCAATTTAACTACCGTTAAAGATATGAAATAAACATTTTAATACCACTTGTAATCAATGGCCAGAAAGTTAAACAAGCAAATTATAAAAACGGTTGCAGGTACAATTCATAGATTGGTTGTAAAATAAAAACGTTAATTTATCTTTTTTTATTTGTAAATATATAGAAAAATAATACACAGATGTTATAAAATAATCTCATCCTGTAGTCAGTATATTATGATCATTCACAAGTGTGTTAAGATGTTAGCTGGATTTTGTTTTATTTCAGTTCCAGTCACTCAATACAAATGTAAGCAGCCTACAAAACACGCAAATGTAAAAACAAAAACGGCAGGTTAGAAATTGACGTTAACGTTCTCGGAATCACGTAGCTTGGATAGGAATATCATCCAAATACAATTGTGTCTGTGAACTATGGGTATAATTATATCAGTATTTTTTTTCATAAATAGAGATTAACACATTCATACATATAACAATATATAGAGTAGGCAAACTTGAAATAAAGTCTAAGACAATCCGCGGTAGGCATTTCATGAAGAGGCCAGCAGTGAACTAGTTGACCAGAGAGGCTACTTGTGATGAGAATAATTACAGAAAACAAAAAATGTTACTTCTTGATCTTGAGAAGAACTGCAAACAACTTCACATAAAGTATCAATAATTTCACATGTGTTATCTTCTATTTAATTCTATAAATACCTCTAGTTGATTTCATCCAATAAGAATGTGCCTCACGTCACGTCGTGAATCCAGCATTAAATAAGAATCGACAAGTAAAACCCACCCCTCACACTCGGCTTGTCAACTCCAACGATGGGCACAGCCAAGGATTAAATCTCAACGAATTGGGATCGACAGGGGATACAAGAGGATACAAGGGGTTAAATTTAACTCCATTAATCTAGGATATCGGATATTGATTACAAAATGAAATATGTGGAATACATATTAATAGTAATATTTTATTAGAGAATGCAGTTTTCTACTGCACTGGGTGTTGTGTGTTCAAATCCCACATAGGCCGAAACTGTGTTATCCACAAATTGTTTTTCTGAATTTGGGTGTTCTTGATGTCTGTTTCATGTATATTTGAAAAGTCACCCGTGACATAGGATATATTCCCTATGTGGAAGTTTTCTTTTTAAAAAGAATAATATAAATATTGATAGAAAGAGAGTGAGCAGTGAACGTTAACAGAAAATTCATTATGTCAATCCAAAATTAATTTTGGAAAGAGCTAGAAGATGATGGTGATAAATATTTTATTATATTAATATTTTTAATTAATTGAAAAAATTAAAATTAGTCAATAAAACTTAAGATTAGACAACTTCTAATGGTAACTGAAAGTGATAATTTTCCTTTTCAAATTTAGCCAACGGTTCTGAAAACTTATTTATAAGAAGTAACATAAAAGAGTATATATTTAGATTAGAGCAGTTTTCATATATTTTCTAAGTTTGACTGAATGATCATTGTCAAAAATTGGGAATGAGTGATCCTCTCAAAAAAATTGGGACATTCATTTAATAGAATTATTTCATTTTAGGTATATTGGATAATTTTAAGATGAACTACAGTTCGGATGTTTATAGTAATCATAGAGACTCTTACCACAAATTGAAACGTTACCATAGTATGCAAAACCGCACACTATGGTTAAAGCTTTCGAATGAAACAAATAATACTACAGAGCCTATATATCTCTATGCTCATCCCTTCGACCGCAACGATACCACGCCCTCACTGTTTAGTAATTCTGTTATTGCATTGTAATCAGTGATTCATCATCATTATTATTAAGAGTTTTTAACAGTCCACTGCTGGACATAGGCCTCACCTTAGTAAGAAGGTTTTGGCCTGCAATACGACGCGGGCCAGACGGGTTGGTATGGGCTTTCTTTCAAGTTTTCTTTCTCTTTCTGATGATATTTGCCTGAATTGTTTGTGTTCCCTTAGTCGCTTCTTACGACACCCACGGGCTGAATAGGGGTGGTGACACTATGAATTCTTAATCCGTCATCACACACGTCAATGATTAGCTAAGAAGAAACTCAAACGTGCTGTTTTTTCGTGAAGTAAAGTTATTTTACTTGTAAAAGAAACTTATATGTTACTTATTTATGATACATAACTATATGTTAAAATCAAATAAGTAAGAGTATAACAGACGTCAGTAAATTAAAATGTGACAGCCGTAACAGTAGTACAGGAACTGGCTACTCCTTTGATATGAGATATTAAGGGCACATAAAAACGATCCGAAATGTCTGTGTCACTATTCAGACAAGTCAGGGCATTTATGACCGATAGTTAATTTAAGTGATAGCGACACTATGATAACACATGTGCAAGCATGCTTTAAATAATCCTGTTATGTTACAAAATTTAAACTTGCATATAAATCAAAACAAAGCAAAGCAGTTCTTAAAAACTCAATGTGGTGACGAAACATGGTATTGCTTTGTGCTATTAGAAAAGTAGATAGTCTTGAAAAAATACGATCAAATTATGTCAAGCAAATTGTTCGTTACTGGTGATCCCACACTAGGCAAGCCTTTTCTTTGGTTACCTAATGTGTTGATAATTTATTATACATATTGCTCGAGTAACAAATTTACTGTAATTGTGGATTTAAAAATGAAGAAACTTTACAGTAACATTTTAAAGGTAAAGTAATTTAGATAAGAAAAAAAATTTAAATAAATTTTAGTTTTAATGTTAACTGTTTTGTGCAAATGTAAGTTTAAAGTAGTATTTAAAACAATCTAGTGGTATATGGTATTTTTATTATGATTATACGTAATACTAAAATTAAGCAATATCTTGACACGTTGGAAAATTATTAGGCGAGGAAGCTTCATTTCTGATGGCCTCTTAAAATATAGACTGCCTGCAATAGAAAAAGATAACGCGTCACCCTGAAATAGGTAAGTGAAGTGATAATTTTTCTAGGTATCATCATCCTCATCATCAACAGCCTTTTACAGTCCACTACTGGATATAGGCCTCTCCTTAGCAAAAAGGTTTTAGCTTACTATACCACGCTGGCGAGACGGGGTGGAATAGGGTTTGTTTCAAGTTTTCCTTCTGTTTGTAATGATGTTGTCTTGCATACTTTCCCTTAGTCCCTTAGATGAATAGATTCCCTTAGATGAATAGGGGTGGTAACACTATGTATTCTTAATCCATTACCACACGAACAAAAAGTAGGTAAAGTTAGGTATGCTTATAGCTAAATACAAATTAAAAGTAAATTCGAATTCTACTTTACATTTACAATAATCACATTACCTTTATGACGTCAACCCATCTGTTAACAACCATAATATTAGGTGGTCATTTGGTTGCCTTTGGTCAGAAACTATTTATGAATTGTTTTAGCAGTTCTCTAAACTAACACAGCCCCGTTGTGTTTTCACAACGTCACCATTGTTTCATTAAACGGCTAACAGTCAGAAACCAGATCCTTTATTTTCTCGAAGTGCCAACTGTGATGTACATACTTGTAAAATGCAACAGAAACAGGTATCTATTACTAACGAGAGAAGAGAGTTGCTTTTTGCAACATATGGACCAGTTTGTACAAAGTGGTTTAACTTCACAGAAAGCCCTCCAGTTTTCCGTGAAACCGCTGAGGGAATCACACAATCTACTAGTCCATGTGGTGACAGACGTAAGAGGGGCAAATTACGCAAGACAAAATCACTGCAAATCAAGGCTAAACTAGAAACAAACACTATACTAATCCGTCTGGCCACCTACTGTACGTACATAGATCAAAACCTGTTTTGCAGGCCTTGAAAAAAAGGCCTTTGTGCGGCTGTAAACTATTAAAGGCTCCTCAAAATCTACTGTTTGTAATAAGCAATAATATCGTTAAACAATAGAAAACTCTTTTGTAGCCTTTTTACTTTAGGTGGGATAGGTTTTTCTTATTTATACCATGATGCAGGGATGACAGTTATCGTGGTAACTGTGCAAGCTTAACACTGTCACGCTGACTGTCATGCCTTTTACGTGGGGAGTATGAAAAAGCATCTCACAAGGCCCCCGTAATTTAGGTCACTACACTGCACTGTCTGTATTTGCAATGGGTATGGCGACCACAACTCTTAGATTCTAATCATGCTTTCCATCAGGCAGAGTAGAGTTACTTTGGCAGGCTCTTAATATAGAAATAAAAAATGCTAATGTTAAAGATATTTTTTTTTTATTTTCAGTAAGACGTCACCCGCATTAATAATATATCCTGTGCCACGGGAGACCTTGCATTCATACAAGAAACGGACAGACCCACATCCAGATATTTAGATGTTAAAATTGTAATTCTTGTAATTCTAATTCAAATTGTCCAATATTATCAATATTAAATTAACATTCGATTTTTTTTATTTATTTTATAACCTTCTAAAGACCTCTCAAAATATATTTTTAAATTACAAAGTTTGAAAGACATACATCAACAAATTACTGTTTAATGAACCGCAGATAACATAATAATATGTTAGATAAGTTTGTAAACAACTTTGCTGGTTCTGTCTTGCTCTTAAGTTTTGTTGGATGAATGTTTAATGTCTGGAAAGCCTTTATTTACCGATTAAATATTCAAATTCAACTTATGAGCAGTTGATGAGCCTGACTTTCAACTCACGCTCCTCTCACAGATAAATGTGAATCAAGACTCCAATTTCAAAACCGTCGTAAAAAACACATTGAAGGTTAAACTGGTGATGGTAGATCAGTCGCTTCAGATGCAATGCTAATGCTGACCAAAATAGGCTAGATGACACCTTAGTCAAATTAGTTACTTTTTATTATGTGTCAAAACGACAATTTTGTATGAAAAATGTACTAAATACCAAATTGTGACGTCACTGTTTTAGACTACTCAATTGAACAATATATTTCACTGTATATTTGATTGAAATTCGTAATAATAATAAAAAGCTATGTTAATTGTTTTTGCCGAGATGTTTCGCGATATTAGTTTTAATGAAGTGGACATTGGTGTTTATTTGCGATACAGTCATCTACCCAATTCTAAGGTACGAGAAATCAATTCCAGATTTTGTGGCTTAGTTATCGTACTCATAGCAAAGATTCTGCTTACTATGGGAGGGCCGCGCTGTTCATTTTAAAATCTCTGACACATATATTTATCTATCACTATTATGAACCGACTTTCGTAACCTAGCGCCAGACATAAACCTCTCTTTAAAAAGGAGGTTTTGGCCAACTGTACCGCTTTGTTCAGATGGGTTCATTTCGGGCTTGTTTCAAGTTTTTCTTCTCTTTGTAGTGTTGATGTTTTGCGTAATTGCATCCTTAGTTTACTCTTAAGACATCCACGGTATGAATAGGACTGGTGACACTATATATTTTTAATCTGTCACCACGCAGATAAAGTCGTCGTTTTATTTTTACTAAGCTCCTGTCCAAGTTTAGTATAATCCCGGCCCTTAGCTCGTTAATCTCTTAAACGGCGCGCTCGAATGACGTAACCGTCAAACGCGGCCCTCATTACTTTTAATGAGAGTGTTCATTAACACGAATCAATTGAGCCGTTATAATTTGCCAATTAAACATTAGTAACGATTTGAATATATGTCAGACTGAAGCAGAAGTTATTGTTAAGAAATAGAAAAATATTTAGATTATCAAAGTTACATATAAATATGTTATGTTTCTCTTTCTGCTTGAATAAATTATAAAAATAAATAGACTAGATGACACCTTAGTCAAATTAGTTACTTTTTATCGTCTGTCAAAACGACAATTTTGTATGAAAAATGTACTAAATACCAAATTGTGACGTCACTGCTTTAGACTACTCGATTGAACAATGTATTTCACTGTATATTTGATCAAAATTCTCAATAATAATAAAAAACTATGTTAATTGTATTTTCAGAAATGATTCGCGATATTAGTTTTAATGAAGTGGACATTGGTATTTATTTATTTATCTACCCAATTATACCTTATGTTTCACATCTGACAAAATCCCTATGCTAAGAAAAGGGGTTTTTTCAGATTTAGTTTAGAAAAGGTTAGTAAAGTTAGATAATTAGGTAAAAAAAACTTGTAACCCAAAAATCATTAAAAAGATTTTCTTGCAAAATATCTAAAAACTATTAAACAAATCCAATAAATAAAAACATAAGCTTAATTAAAATTGGTATCTCTATTTAGCAGCTATCTTACAATAGACATACACACTTGTTACACTCATGACATTTCTCTATCTACGACGGAAGTTGTAAACAGTTTCACACAGATCTATGCAGAAGGCTATCAAATCATAAAAAAACTTTCTATGAAACCTCTCCATTCCATAGTTTTCGGCACTCAAATAGAGTTGTCAAAACCCATTTGACTTTAATATTATTACAAATACCGTTGACAGTTATCGCCCAACTTTAGATGAGCGTTAGCCACTAAAAACATAATCAGATCTTCAAAACGTTAGTTAGCCCATAATAAATACCACCATTGGTCGAGCTTCATATCTCCAAGTTTCATAAGCTAAATATATAGCAGTCCATTTCGTAAGAGAAGTGCTCCCAGTGGGCAATACATCACGGTCCAGCCTGAAGGGCTCGTTACTGAGATAGTTATGTTTAAGTTATTTAATTTTATCGCTACATGCTACTTGTATAGTTTCTCAACTGTTTTGATAATGAAACGTTCAAATAATGAAGTACAACTTTAAATTTTGTTTGTATAACATGTATACAGGCTGGCAGTTCTTTAATATGCTTTATTAGTTTCTTTTATGTATGTTTGTAACCGACTTTTGTGAGTGTATTTTTTAGTTATTTTAACTATGATGATAAGGATAATGTACTGCTTTCTTTTTTTGTTTTTTTTAAAAGGCAACGCTCGCATTAGGAATAAATCCTGTGTCGCGGGGGACTTTACAAACATACAAGAAACGGACACAAAGAACACCCAGATTCAGAACAACAATTTGTGGATCACACAAAGTGTTATCCCATGTAGGATTTATACCCACAATACTCAGCGAAGTGGAGAGCGGCGTGGTAACCGCTCAAACCACTAGACCAATCGTGCAGTCTATCAATCTGAATGGAGACTAGTCAACTATGCAGAAGATAAATCAGTACACGAGTGTGTACAGGTGTACTCTCTGTACCCTCACTCTCACAATTCGATGGGACGGCTTTCGAACACGATCAGTGACAGATCAGTTGCAGGATCGATAGCTTTACGTGCTCGCTGAGGCACGATGTTAAGACCCCAACTTTAAAAGTCTTAGCTGTTGTTAAGTATTTCTGTACCCAATAAAATTTTTGGCCTGATCCGGAGGAATCACACTCGAGACCTCTGGATAGGTAACCACATACGCTAGTCCTTGCACAAGCAAGTATTTTTGGAGTTTACTCCTTAAGAATCGGTTTTTTGATATAAAGCGCCCAGTATGAGAAAAATGTGAGGAGTAGAATCTACTGAACGAATGAAGTCATTACGTTTTTGGTGCAGGTGCACTGGTTTTTGTTAGGCTGCACTGGTCGTGAGTGTATTAAGAATAGAGTAGCTGCAAAGCGACTATATCTATATGTTATTTTCATTAATTTGTTAATTTATTTTTTCAGTTAGTTTCAGTTAAATAAGCTTGTTTTGCGTCTGTTTTGACAAGTATCAGTCGTGCGTCGGAGCTGACACACACAATTTTTTTTAATTTTATTTTACCTAATTATTGTTGTATAGGGAGGTAAAAGTTAGGTCACTTGATGGTACGTAATTACTTATCTGTATACACCTGTAACTTAAGAGTCACAAAGTATGTTTTCGTCTATTGACAAATATACTACTGGTGATGACCAGCAACAGCTAAAATAAAAAAGATATTGATAAAACATAATACTGTTTTCAGCGCAGTTGGGTATAAATGTTATTGCTATTGAGCGTTTCAATCAATCAACCTATCGTCGTCTACTGCTGAACATAGGTCTCCCCCAAGGAACACGAACCATCCCGGTCTTGGGCAATTCGCATACATACGCTACCAGCCACCTTCTTCAAGTCGTCGGTCCATCGTGCCGCAGGGCGCCCTACACTATGTTTGCCCAATTGCGGTATCCACTCTGGTACACTTCGGCTCCAGCGACCATCGGTTCGTCTGGAGACATGGCCGGCCCACTTTCACTTCAGCATACTGATATGCGTTTATTTAATAACATTACTTCAAAATGTAATACAACACAAAAACTGTCACAGAGTAACAATATTTTACAACGAAACTATAAGCCTACTGAATATTTATCACGTGTCACTGGTGTTTATAATAAAACCTATGCAAATGTGAGAGAATAAAGGAATGTGTACGTCTGTAGATGGAACCCTGGGGATTTAAAATCCAGTAGTTTTCAGTGAGTTCTGTTTCAAATAAATCAGTATTCTGTTCTACAAAAAAAAATACGATGTTTGAGAAAATAAACTCACCCAGTGGTGTAACATTGATAGATATTGTAGGTATTCTACGAGCACTATATATAGAACCATTTGTTGAATTTAAGTCTCTGTTAAGTTTCTGTGGAAGGCTGAACTTAAACTTAACAGATAAATGTGAGTTCAAGTTGCAGTTGTGTCGCTGATACTTAACTCTTCTTAATGACCTTTTTGAGGATGCAAGCAAGGTTTTATCAGACAAACATGGTAGTTGATGTGTAATAATTTAATATGGTGAATAATAAATACTCACATTTATAGCCGAAAAGGGGTAAATAGAGGCACTATAAACGTGTGGATCACACACATTTCGTGTCCATAATTTTACTTAAATCATATTGCCCTTCAAGATACGTGGGAATTGGTAAATAAAGAATATAACTTACAGGAACGTAAATGAAAGGGGATGGGTACCTAATAATAGAAAAAGAATATTGCTTACTAAGATAAATTAGGCAATGTCAGGTACAGTGTAAAGCAAGAGGTAAAAAAGCGTTTCACTAGGTCACCATATTATACTATCTGCTTGGTTCATGTGGTATCTTGGTGTCAGTGTGGTGAGCATAACTCTTGGATTCTGTTCATGCCTTCCAGCAGCTAGAGTAGAGTCACTATGGCAGGTTCTTAATATAGAAAAAAATTATGGTTTAAAACCAAAAAATAAGTAAAAACTTCCTTTAAGAGCATTTTTTCTTAATATTTTGCATTTTTGACAAAAATTTTCAAGAGGGTATATTTTATTCATAACTTTTAAATGAACAGTATTAACCTAGTCTCGACCCGTGTATTTTTTAAAATAAAAGGAGTCGACTAGTAGTTTAGCGAAAAAATAATTAAATGAGTCGAGGCGGCGACGTTTTCAAGCTTCGAGACGGTCGGACGCTTTACAGAATTGCCTCTTCCATTTTATAATAATTCATATAGTTACACCCTTCTCTGATTTAAGGTTCAGTTTGGCAAAGTCTTCGTAAACCTGCATTATTCCATTACTTACCTTGTATCTTGACTTAATTATAATAATATAATAATAATAGTTTAATTTACTTTCTCTTCACAAAAATGGTTCTTACTATAATATTACAATTGAGTCAAAAACCACATTTTGTGAGAGACTGGTGCCTATGATAGGTATAAAATACCTGAGTTTCAGGTCACCTGGTCCCCACACCACTTAGTTTACAAGTAAGTTAACATTCTAGACAGCAATATACATGCTGGAGAAGGAGAAAATTTAAAATTAAACATTAACTTGAACATTACAATCGTTAGTATGTGTGTGTATGTGTGTGTGTGTGTGTGTGTGTGTGTGTGTGTGTGTGTGTGTGTGTGTGTGTGCGCGCGTGTGTGTGTGTATCATCATGTATGTATATCATGTGAGAACAGATCGACAAATAACAATCATACTACTAAATTGTCATCAAACATATTAAAAAAAACCAGCTGAAATTTTCGCCACGTACTAACAAAGCAATTTAAATAAAAGCTTGCAAAAGTAATTTACATTATAAATCACTGTGTTGTTGCGGAATAAAGTTAACTGTAGTTTCACGCTTCTTACCACAATAACTAACAAAAGAAATAAGAATACAAGAACCCACAGAAAGACTTCGAGGTACATACAGTTACGTCGAATGAGTAAAGTTGTGATGTCATTAAGGATCTAAAGTCACAATTACTACGAAGGCTGTCACGAGGGTACTGTACTCCACGTTCTGAACGGCCAGGATATTGCTTGTGTTTTTTGGTGGCTTCCTTTTCAGTATATATCCTAGTTCCTTGTAATGTATATGCAACGAAACACAGCACCATTTTATTCAGTTCGGTTCCGTCGAGTTCGAGTAAATCTCGGTGAGGTATTACTTACCATTACCACAGTAATCCATGAGAGTTTCCACATATTAACTAACGATAAAAGTTAGTCAGATAATAGCAGATATATTACATTAGTAGTTTGCTTAAGGCTGAGATAAGCAACTTCTTTTTTTGTTTCAAATATAACTCCTACATTAGACTGAAGACAAGCCTAGACTGGACAATAAAATACAATTTACTGTACACCAGTTTCACTTTGCTTTTCTTCATTTCTAGTTTTAGGGCATAGTTTTCATCGGAATGGGAATACTCTCACTCGATAGCATGATTGTGGCCATGGTACAGAGTGACAGCGCGTGGAACTCCATTATCTCCTTTTGCGAGTAAGTTAGGCTTGCATAGGTGATGTCGAAGCAGGACCGGGAGAGATCTAATACTCTCCTTTGCCGCCAGGCCCGAGAACGGGCTCGGTATCGTAGATAAGCGCAGCCCCATAAGCGTAAGCCTGGGGGTGACAGGTGAAGCCATCTGTCATCCTAGCGGAACCAGACCAGGGCCGCAGCCCATTGCACTACGGAGCACGCGTGCTCTTTTGATCTTTAGATGGTCTGAGGTACACCAGGGTTCCAGGGATTTCTTTTCTAGGGTACACCCACCTTCTGGGTCACGGTTAATGGTAACTGAGACGGCGTGCGGTTTCTGGTTGGTTCATGCCCGACATAACCACCAATAGGTGGTATCCGGGGCGATTTCCGCACAGGCAAAAAGGGTATAGTTTTAGGGTCAGGATATAAATAAATTCTAATAATCGTTGTAAAATAAATTCTAGTAATTAGATAAAAGAGTAATTATTATCGAATCGAGTAGATAATAACGCAACTACGAAACAAAAAGCAGTTTCTAAGGCGATTGTTCTGCTCAACCGATGCTTCAAATGTCTTTGTGTTAAAAAAATAGTAATTAATAGAACAAGCCCCGCACCTATATAATCATATTGTAAATACGTGCACATTAAAGGCTTTATAATTATAAAGACACACACTGGGACGATAACCCTCCCATAAATTTATGTCAGCTACTGCAGTGAAATAAAAACTTTTCTCTGATAAGCAGGAATCAACTTTGGAATTTTATTGCAATAACCTCAATACAGTTTTACGGGAATTCGGTCGATCTCACACACTACTTCTATTCAGGCCACACAAACTTAATCTCGCCAGTTTACACGAGATAAAACTTCTATATTGCTGCGACCTGAATTTGTGCGGCACCAACTTTTGCTTGTGTTAATTTCATTGTATTGTTTGCCGTTATAAATTCGTTTCAAATATCTTATTCTATTTCACAAGTAAAAATAAATCATCATTATCATCAATTTACAGATTACTGCTGCACAAAGGACTCTTCTTAGCAAAGACAGGTAGTAGAGCCACGCTGATTTCAGCATGAACGTGCCGGCTCGCCCGGGGCAGTACTACCCTCCCATAGAAGATCAACCTAAAGCGACAACATCGGTGCCGTCGTGTTTCGTTGGTGAGTGCGAGACCGGAGGCCCATTGATGCAGGGATAACAGTTGTCGTAGTAAGTGTGTGCAATACAATGCTACGATGATTATCATGCCTTTTACTTACGTCTCCCCAAGCGAGGCGTAAAAAAGCATCTTAATATGCCGCCATAGTGTGGGTCACCATACTACATTGTCAGCTTTCGCAATGACTATGGTGACTACAACTTTTGGATTCTATTCATGCTTTCAATCAGGCAGAGTAGAGTTACTTTGGCAGGCTCTCAAATAAAAAAAAATGAGAGGTTTAAAAATATACGTCAATAATAACCTCAAATATTTCACTCGATCGTCTGATCACAAGCTAGACAGAGTCCACGATAACCAGACCTTGTCTTGAGTGTGAATCGGACCTACGACTCTATAAGTAGTACTATTCAGTTAATCTTTAGGATCAGCATCACTTGACCACTAGGCCCATCAAAATACACATTATGTCGCATAAAACTATTTAGTTTAAATAGCTGACTGTCAGATTTAAGTGTTAACTATAAGTGTCGAATTATTAAAAAGCTCTTGGATCATGAATGGAACGTTTCTTTAATCAGGTACTTCGCAGTAGTTATAACGTATTTAACAACTTTCACAGTGCAATATATTTAGTAATGTAATTTGCACTAAACATCGAAAGGCAATTCACTGCTGTTAATTTTGTAACAACCAAAAATTAAACTGCACCATAGGTTTTCGAATATATATTTACATAAGTATTAACATACGATAACTCTATATTCGTTAGACTCGTGTCACTCATCTTCGGAATAAAATAAATGACTGTAATAGCAGAAACAACCATTAATATAAAAGCGACTTTCCAACAACCACCGTATTGATTACAATATCACGTTATCAAAGCCGTCCCTCGAGTTGTCAGCCTCAATATTAATGTTTTATTTACGCACCGCATTTTCCACACAAATTATAAACGGCAGGATATCATAAAATCTCTTAGGGGATTCACTACAGTTTATTAGAAGCGCGAAAGGAAGGGAATATAAAAATTTCTTCAGCGGCTTTATATTCTCGTCACTCTATAGCACGATAGAGGCTGAATATTTGACGGCAAGTGACCGTGTCGATGTGCTACATAATCTCAATAGCGCAAACATGACACTCATAAATATGCGAACTCGTCTATCCGCCTGTGTTGCTCGTGAATAAAATCTTAAAGCATTTCTCGCTCCATCGGATTTCACTTACACGATATGCATTTTATGATTCACAACCACCCACTGATGCATAAAGTGACGTTAAAAACCTACTCAGGTATTTCTAAAAGATAGATGTAAAATCTAAACGTTATCTTTTATACTTCAGATTTACAACACTTGTTTCACGCGAATTGTGAGATATTTACTGAACCTAGATGTCTCTCGTGTTGGGATATCTTGAAAATGTAATTTTATTTGCGAGAAAAATCTTGAGCAATCCCGATAGACAGCCAATGTAGAATACAAATAAAAAAACAGTGATACAATGGGCGGTCTTATCGCAGTCTGTGATCTCTTCCAGGCATCCTTTAGTATGTAGTTTGTGGTGCACATTACAATTTATGTATATATGAATACATACATAAATATACATACTCGTACAAGTTTTATAGTTTAAAAATAAAATAATTCAGAGAACTACACAACTATTTTTTAAATAATAAAGTCTTACGTGCATTTTTACAAATCATGCACATGAGGTTACCATATCACATACATGTGATTAAATTGATTGGAGTACTCTAACCTAAGCGGGCCGGCTCGACCAGGACAGTACTACCCTCCCACAGAAGACCAACCTAAAGCGCCAGCATCGGTGCTGTCATGTTTCGTTGGTGAGCGCAAGACCGGAGGCCCATTGATGCAGGGGTGACAGTTATCGTGGTAACTGTGTAAACCTTACACTGTCATGATGACTGTCATGCCTTTTACGTCCCCAAGCGGGGAGTGAAAAAGCATCTCACAAGGCCGCCATGGTGTGGGTCACCATACTGCATTGTCTGCATTTGCAATGAGTATGGTAACCACAACTCTTGGATTCTATTCATGCTTTCCATCAGGCAGAGTAGAGTCACTTTGGAAAGCTCTTAATATAGGAAAAAAATAAAAAAAGCCTCCTGATAACAGTAGGTTTGAGACTTGTGACTCTAACTTTTCTTTTCTAACTAAAAATATCAATTTATTTAACGACTATGGAAACTATAGCTATCGTATAACCGGCATTCAAATTATTTCACTCTGTAAAAAGTAATCGTTTAGCATGCCTCTGCGTACAGTTTCTGGAGACAGGTGTTTAAAAATGTACGAACAAGTGACGGCAATAAATATATGACGATTAACACAAAATCATAATGTCCAACAGAATCAATCCATGTCGTTCTTTTTATTTGAAATTTTACTACGAATCTAAGTCAACTATAAAGTACATGAAAATTCACGTTTTAATATAAATAAAACTACCACTATTCACCTCTACACAAGTTATCTATTTGAGGTTCAGATATTCAGTCACAATTTCACGCACATTACGCATTAGTGTGAGGTTGTGGCTAAACATTACATAGAATTATTGAACCAAAAAATTTCGTAACCGAGAGCTTTCCA
Organism: Hypercompe scribonia; assembly: GCA_949316085.1. Lineage (NCBI taxonomy): Eukaryota > Metazoa > Arthropoda > Insecta > Lepidoptera > Erebidae > Hypercompe > Hypercompe scribonia. Next base: position 8,351,918 of record OX438969.1, on the reverse strand, counting down.
AACAAATGGAAATCTTACTCCAGTATTACATCAAACTTGGTTTGACGTGACTTGATAGAAAATGATGATTTGCTGAAGGCTGTTGTATAGCCACAGAGCTCGCGGCTATAGGCATTTTGAGTTATAGGTATGCGACCTGGGTTTTCCTTCTCTTTGTAATAATGTTGTCTTGTATACTTGGTTCCTTAGTCACCTTTTACGACACCCACGGGATGGATAGGGGTGGTAACACTGTGTATTCTTAATCCGTCACCACACGGACACTACTTTTTTTTTACTACTGAAACAAAACTGTAATAAGATTGTGTCGATTAACAGTTTTACTAATGTCTTTCTTTATTTGAATACACTTTGATCATGTGTTTTTTAAGATACTGTATTAACATGGTATAACAGGGTGGGCCACGAATTAGTTAACATTTAAAAAAGTCGTATAAAAAATCATTGGTGGCATCGGTCCCAAGAACTCTGGTAACATGTTTGCGCGGGATATTAGATTCAAATGTTAACGAATTCTTGGCTAACCCTATAGTTTTATTTCTGTAAGTTATCTTGTAACATCCGTATTGTCAATAAGTTGGATAGTCTTAACATTTGCATGAAGATAAAGTCTGAAATGATATGATCTCTGATATGAAGATATGATGTCTGTGACGAGTTCAACTTTAAATAGGTCTTTCATTTGAATGTACCAGCATGTTTTTAAATGACCTTGAGTACTTTGTTTTAAAAATGTTTCGTCAGCCAATTCAGTTGTTTGGTACATACCCATAGCTGGATATTATAAGTCCATACAGGTACAAAGACTTGTTTATATAACAATATCTTGTTATGTACGCGGTGTTGAATGTTTATCATTTTTTTTTGTAGCAAAAATAACTAACCGGTTAAATGAAAGAAAAAAAACTCAATCGATTGACAATAAAAATAACAAGTAATTGCATCCATTGCATTTATTATACCAACGATGGCCCGTACGATGGTCCATAATCTTATTGTTTCGTTACGATTTGATTCTTGATAATCTCTGAGGTGCTAGGAGGTTTTTAAGGTTCAGTCGCCCTGACAAAGAATCCCTGTTTACCTTCTTTACAATACCCCTTTGTGTGTCTTTGAAGTCAATTTAGTTTAAAGACTGTGAGTATCAGAAATATAAGTATAATAATTACGTTTACACTGAGGAGAAACTCTTTCAGTCTACCTCCTGTAAGCGAATTCGGACTAAGTGGTGTTTCTGTCTAAAAGATAAGAGCCATCATAAGAAGGGTCTTTTAAAAATAGCATTCTTATTATGGAGGGACGAGGTGTCATATCCATGCGACACAAAGGGAGAATCCTCTGACCAGGCGAGGTGATCATGCCTGGCGGGCCACGGACCTGGTTGACGTTGGGATGTTGTACATATGCCAACTGCCACGCGAATCTCCATTTCGCGATACAGGATTAGTAGTTGCATCGTAGTTCATTAGATTCATGCGTTTCGTTCATACTTCGTAGTTCGATGTATCTTCGCTAGATGGCGCTATTGTATATTTTCCTTTATATGCAGTGGCTTAACATAAAAAGTTATTTATAAAAAAAGGAAAAAGAAATTGATTATCAAATTCTACAAGAAATTGATATACTCATACTGCCATAAGGTAAGTATATTTAAGTAGGCACCTACTTATAACTTGGAACAGAAATTTACGATTACAACTTTTAACTTTTTATGATAAAGTATTTTTATCGACTTAGAGAGCAGATAATCTTATTAATTCCACTTTGTTTTATTAGAAAGAAATAAATCTGCGATCGACGCATCGACTTTAATATAATGAAGTTATTATCTGGATGATAAATCGAAATCGAAGATTTTTTTAAAATTTCACGGATTTTTTTTTACGATAACTGTGAGAGTATTATTAAGGTCTCTCATAAATTGTATGTTAAACAATTCTTTCAGGTTTATGAGTGATCTGCTTGATTGCCTGTAGGAAAAAAATGTTATTAAATAGCTATAAACTGGACATATGATAACATTATTCCAATAAATTCTAACCTTAGCTCATTGTTTGTTATATTTTGAAACAATAATAGTATTTTAATTCTAAAACACAACGCCCGCATTAGGAATAAATCTTGTGTAGCGGGGAACTTTACAAACACACAAGAAACGGACACAAAGAACACCCAGATTCAGAACAACAATTTGTGAATTATACAAAGTATTGTCCCGTGAGTGGTTTGAACCCTCAACGCTCAGCCCAGTAGAGTGTCGTCTCGATCGCTTATACCACTAGGCCAATCGTGTAGTTTATTAAAATTGATTTATGTATTTGTACATTATAATACCATTGTCCGTGTAGTGACGGATTAAGAATACATAGTGTTACCACCCCTATTCATCCTCTGGGTGTCGTAAAAGGCGACTAAGAGAACAAAGTATACAAGACAACATCTTACAAAGAGAGGGAAAACTTGAAACAAACCCTATTCCAACCCGTCTGGCCAGCGTGGTATAGTAGGCCGAAACCTCCTTGCTAAGGAGAGGCCTATGTCCAGCAGTGGATTGTGAAAGGCTGTTGATGATTATAATACCATTATATCTTTAAAATACCTAAATTAAACTGCTTATTTTATCTCTTATCGACTTTTCTCTTCAGAGGTTACCTGTAAGGGATCGCTCTTAACAAGTAATAAGACCGCCTATGGTAGATATCCATCTGTAATATTTAACTTTGATATTGTAACTGGTGTACATCAAATATATACATTGTTCGCTCCGTGTAACAAGACTTATTTTATTAGTTCACATATAAAGTTCTAGTACTATGTGTAGTGTACATTAGTATAGAACATTATACGTAGTTTAATATTAAGTTTTGTTGTTTTATTTAACAGTGGGACTTATTCGCGATAAAATTACTTGAAACGGGATACGGAACCTTCTATTTCCCAATACTCCGAACGGGTTACATCGCTCTTGGTCACAGGTAGACTGGTTTAGTATACTTAATTTAAAAATAATACTATCTTTTACAGTTTGTTATAACTAATACATATCTTTATGGTACACATTAAACTACAAATGTATAGACGTTATAAGCCTACTGGCATATTTATCACTACTCCCTTCCAAATTATGGTAATGTAAGTGCACAGCTGCTGATCTACAAACAAAAGATATCTTAGCCGTTTATCCTTCCTTGGAATGTAGTTACTCATTTTTTTCCTGAATACAAATGACTGTTTTATATTATGGGATATTTTTCATATAATGTCATATGGACGTTGGACACGGAAAATAATCTTTTGAATGATTCAATATATACACGGATGGAGTTAGCAGAGGATTATAAAATACCCAAGCTGCATAAGAGACATAATAGTAATACTATTTAACTAAATATAGGAAAGTATAGTGCAATTAGATTGACTGCACACTAACTGCACGATTGGCCTAGTGGTTTAAGCGGTCGTTATGCTGCTCACTACTTCGTTGAGTGTTGTGGGTTCAAATCCTACACGGGACAACACTTTGTGCGATCCACAAATTGTTGTTCTGAATCTGGGTATTCTTTGTGTCCGTTTCTTGTATGTTTGTAAAGTACAGCGCGACACAGGATTTATTCCTAATGCGAACGTCGACTTTAAAAAAAAAAAAACAAAAAAAGATTAATAAACATCTTCTTTTATGATAAATTACGGATTATTTGCGCCTTGAGCTTCCTTACGTGTGGATATTTTATTCAATGGACCGTCTTTAACAGTCCATTGCTGGGCACAGGCCTCTCCTTAGCAAGGAGGTTTTGGCTTACCGTACCACGCTAGCCAGACCGATTGGTATAGAGTTTGTTTCAAGCTTTCCTTCTCCCTGCAATGATTTTGATCTACGTAGTTTGTTCCTTAATCACTTCTTATGACACCCATAGGATGAGTAGAGGTCGTGACACTTTATATTTTTAATCCATCACCTCATGGGTAGTTTATAGAATATGATTATGGTACAGACTTTATGGTATGTGAACTAAGTTCAGGTAATTATATTTTGCTCTGAAAACTAATCTAAACCCTCCCATACCAACCCTGAATCAGTAGGACTATTTTGTAGGTGATACTCCAAGGGCAGCAATGCTCCTGCATGGTAAGAGTCAATGAGCGGTGGAGGTTACCATCAGGTTAATGACACAATTTAAAAGAGTCCAACTTACTCTAGTCTTAAACAGTAGACGCTATATTTCCATATCAATAGATGAATATTCTTGATTGCTTTTGAAGACTCCGTTCAAGTAGAAATCGATAGACATAATATCAAAGGAGTGACCTGCCTCAGAAACGATGACCTATTTACTTTAATTTCTCCACATCTGCCGGTGTAACAGTTCGCAACTAACAATGTTTATTGGAGTAGATGCATGTGAGACGTACAAGAGTGCTCAACTAGATAGTGTGATCAAACAGAGGCTTACGTTACATTTGCATTTGCTTGGTTATTTTGAACTTACTGTTCTTTATTTTGAATGGAGTTTATTTACATTGTTATTTTGAATTTGATTACTTCAGTTTACTTTAAAAAGTAAATGCGTTTTTAGCTCGACTGAATTAAATATTTTATTATACAGACTATTATAATTAGCACTGAACAGAATATTTTTCGCCTCATTTTTCGTTGATGCTCACATTGATCGCAATGTTAACTATAATAATTTAATCTATAATAATTTTTCAAGCCTGAGTGGTACTGTCTAAGTTTAACCAAAGAAACATACAAACTCTTCAGCTTCATAATAGTATAATGGATTTACAAGGTTTCTTTACGAAATGTTTATATCGTATATTAACCACCTTCAAATATTATTACTGTCTTATATTTCAAGGAAAATCTTATAACTGATTTTACAGTATTTCAAATCTTTGACTGGCTGTTCAAAACTCAAGCAACTTACTGACACAGAATACGCAAACTAAGAAACATGAATAAAATAATGTACTTTGCAGTGTTTGAATGGCTTTCTACGGAGCTCAACACCTTGATATGAGGCGTTTACTAATTTATTAACCTGTCAATACCTCGATTGAGATGCACGAGATGACGATTGACAATTTGGCAACCGATTAGTTGTTCAGTGGCGATACCGGCTGATCAAATTGCACAGTGTATACGCGTGTGTGTGTGGGAGAATGTGGTGTAGCAATTAACTACGATACACTGGTGATAGATGAATAGCACTGGACCGGTTTATATCAATATTTCATTTTCCATTAACTTAGTTGTTACCTTTCTGAAATAAGTTAAAATTGAAAACATAAAATATCAAGTAACAACATAAATACAAATATTCTAAAGACTCCGAGACTTCCAAGAAAAACATTTTAGGATTACCTTAAATCAAACGTCCCCTCTTTTTACATAATTAGCAAGAACATGTTGTGTTGAAACCACTAAAATTCCAGAGAAGTAATATTTTCCCAAAACCTTACAAACTCTCCGAAAATATGCGGTACGTGTAACAATTTAGAATGTCAACAACACAGAACGTAATATGTTAACAAATGTTGTTTGTACGAAAGCGCTGCAATTAAAAACATAAACAACAGTTCTAAATTTTTAGTACCATGAAGTTATGCAACTAAAGCACAATAAAATCGAAGTTGCAAGTAGTACTGGAGCTCAAACAAATTGTTTAAACTTTAAACTTAAAATATAAGGTATAACATAAACCAGATTATAATTAAATACTTGTAGGGGACGAACGAGACGTAAAACGATCTACGTCCTCCATAAGCACAAGCCCGGGGGTGACAGGTGAGGCCATCTGTCATCTTAGCGGGCCAGCATAACATGCTACTGAGCACGCGCGTTCTTTTGAGGGTAGAAAAGGGATCATCTGCAAATCATAGGTGGATGGCCCGAGGTACGTCGGGGTCCCAGGGATTTCTTTTCTAGGGTACACCTGAGACGGCGTACGGTTTCGAATTTCGAGTCTGGTATAACCACCAGAAGGTTTTATCCAGGAGGATTGCCACACAGAAAAAAAGCTGTCTAGATTTTGTACATCAAGAATATCAAACAAACTATAGGATACATTTTATTCTGTAAATGGAACAGTTCCCAAAGAATGCTTTTTCAAATAAGCGAATAATAACTAAAATCCATTTACAAATAGATATTCGCTGAATAAATGAAATATCTACTAATACTGCATAAATAAGTTTACTATATTAAAACTAATAGGATCGTGTTGAATCACTAACAGATTGAATTGCAAGCACTTACTGGAATGACTAGACTAAGTCTATTTTACACTCATCAAGACAATTAGACAATCTAAAGCGATTTTAATTACTGTACCTATTACCTCTGATTGCATTAATATTATAGTTTCAGACGAACAATAAAATTATTAGGAACAAATTGTGCAAGTCACTCTTTAGGTTAGCAGAATAGTTTAACAAGAGATTATCGAAAAATTGTACTGCGTCAAATCTTTGATGTATATATTTTAATGTTTTTTTTTTTTACAGTTGTAATGGAATAGGCGTTTGTCCTCCATCTCACCTAATGGAAAGTGTAGATGAAGACGAAGGTGGTATACGCCCATCCAAAAGAAACCTGTTCATTCTATTCTTAAAGGCTCCAGAGTTCAAGTCATCAAGAATAATAGACCCAGGTAGGTCGTTCAAAATCTTTTCGATTCACACCAAAAAAGAGCTGTCAAACCGTTTAGTTCAACTTTTGGGTATGTCAATGTTACTGCAAAACAGTTTATGTATCCCCAAAGGGGTTAAACTCAATTATTTTTTCTCTCTTTCAAATATCATTAACATCTGCATAAATTGAAAACTGACTCTAGAATAACAGAGAATAGATGACCCTGATGACCCAAGTGCAAAGTCATATGAGTCACATAAACAAATTTATCTACTGAAGAGTCTTACATAGACTAGACGGTCATTACCAGACGAGCTTATAATTAAGTATTTAGTAGACAGAGACGCCCGCATTATGCCAACTATAATAATTATGTTACATGAGACAAGTCTATTGCTGTCGACCGAGCAGTGTTGTCAACCTTTAATAATCCACTGCTAGACATAGACCTCTCCTTAGAAAGAAGCCTTTCAGCCTTCTATATCGGTCAGACGAATTCGTATAGAATGAATTTGAAGTTTACTTTATCTTTCCAGTGCAGTTATCTTGCGTAGCTTACCCCCTTAGATGGCACCGATGACACCCACAGGCTGAATGTAAGTTTTGATACACGGTATCCTTTATCCAACCGAACCGCGCACATAGATTATTCAAATAAAATTACAAATATATATTTCTAAATACATCACAGTTACATCGTCTATAAAAAACCCACACTACGTAATTCTCGCAACATAAGTTCCAAGTCGAGGCTAATGACTGTGCACCTCATTATCATGTCAATAATCCAGCAATTTTGTCTAAGTTTGTACTTTCCGCAATCGTTAGCGTAAAAGCGCTCTACTGAGAAAACTTTCGAAGGAAAATAGCACAAACGTTACATATCTTAGAGAAGGATACTTTGTATTACATAGCTTCCATATTAAATTGCTTCCTGCTGTATTTGTAGGAAATTAAGGGCTGATTTTTAAGGAAGTTTGAGTACGCAAAAAGTTAGTTTTTGCTGAGTTTTTAGGGGAATTACTCGCTACCATGAGTTTCTATGAACTTAAGGTAATCTCATGGTGATATACATCTATAAATATACAATATAAAAATAAATTTAGAAAAATAAAGAAAACAACAGGAACGACTTAGAGTTTATTTCGTTACTTAACAATGTATTCAAATTGTTTCTAAACTACTTTTATACAGATAGAAAAAAAGACTTTACACATTTGGGTATTTAAAAATGAGGTCTAGATACAGAAACAAATCTAGAGATACATGCCATTATTTACTTAAGTCCTTTCTAGACACTCTTTAGCCAAGATTATCGTAATCTGATAGACATTTTCAATCATTCAGAGGTATACAATAACTTTTATATACTTACTATAAGTACTATTTATTTATTTTTTATTTATTTAGATACCTACCAAAGTGACTCAATACTGCCTGATGGAAAGCATGAATAGAATCCAAGAACGGTGGTCGCCATACTCACTGCGAGTGAAGACAGTGCAGTATGGTGTCCCACGCTATGGCGGCCTAGTGAGATGCTTTTTCACGCCCCGCTTAAAGGACCCGGTATCGTAGTTATAAGTTATTAAAAACTTGTGAAACAAAATTTGTCCTCAATGCACAGTCGAGATAGTAAACAACTAATACAAAAGGAAAGAAGTGTTTATAATACATTGATTTCTTTATTTATTTGAGGTCTCGGGTTTGTATTTTAGTTTCATTGTACTGATATTTTCTATGTACAATATATATATGGTAAAAAAAAGGATATTATGTATTTAATCCGTTATCAAGTACTCACTGTACAAGCTCTGCTTAATTTGGGACTAGATGGCGTTGTGTGAATGTGGTAGATTATTATAATTTAAATTTGACTATAGTAAAACTAATCTATATATTTACAGATACTAAAGAAGTTTGATTTTTTATAGTAGCTGTGTGAAAATATTTGTATTTGAAAATATTTCCAATGTACGTCCAATGTACTACAGAAAATAAACATATTTGCAAAAACCAGATATTTATAGATATACTTTTACTATCATGATATTACCTCGTTGTCCTAGCTATTAGTATATGCGACTTCCGATCAACAGGCCTTGGGTTTGATTCCTGGTTCGGACTAAAAAGAGTTATTGAATTTTTCTAATTATAGAAATGCTTAATTATAACCCGAAGTTTGGATGTTGAGGTCTTAAATCCTGTGTCTCGAAAAGCATTTAAAGCCATTAGCGCTGCACCCGCTTCCTCCCTGATCCCATTGGATTGTGAGAGTAAGGGAACAGAGAGTGTACTTGTGTTTGCGCACATACTTATGCTCTATAATATCGTCTATAATATCTATAATATAGGTATATATATATATATATATATATATATATACTAGCTGAGCCGGCAAACGTTGTTTTGCCATTTTTACTAAAATGGCTATTAAAAAATAAGGGTTGATCGTAGAAGGGTGAAAATTGAGGATTGTATGTATTTTTGTATATTATATCATAAAAAAATAGAAATTAAAAATTTTGTCTAAAAAATAAAAAAAAAAATTTAGGGTTGTACTACCCCTAACATTTAGGAGGATGAAAAATAGATGTTGGCCGATCTCATAGATACCAAATAAGCACAAAAAATTTCATCGAAATCGGTCAAGCCGTTTCGGAGGAGTATGGCAACGAAAACTGTGACACGAGAATTTTATATATTAGATATAGCGTAGCTGGCTGGTTTCCGTTAAAACTGGATACCGTTTCCGAAATCGATTAGGTATACTTCATCATCATCACACATCATCACTAGTCATGCCCAATTTAGTTTAGTAAGCTTTCTATGAATTTCATCATTTCAGATGTATTAATTAATCCTTGCCATCAATCAATATCATTTCATTTCTTGAGCTTTTATTGGAAACATGATTTGTGTTCGTAAACGCAATAGTATTGTACAAAGTGATTTAAAACTTATAAGCCTTCTGAGACCCGTATTTCCACAATAATTCAGTGCAACTTTGGCTGTAAATCTATACTAATATTAGGCAACGGTAAAGTTTGTGAGAACCAACGTTTGTATGAGTTTGTTTAAGTACGGATGTTGGGTGTAATCTAGGAAGTTATTGATCCGATTATGGAAATTCTTATTATAAAAGGAAGCAAAATTGCCTATATTACATAAGACACACATTACTTTCTTTTATTTCCTGACAAGTTTTCGTTTATTTGAATTGCTGTAGCAATATATTGGAATATTCAAATTCAGTTGATTTGAACTTGAATTGAATAAATCTAAAATTTAGTTATTTATTCTTTAGACTTCTGTAATACTTATGCCCATTTGTGATTCGATACATATGGGCCAGCTCTATCACAGCGATAGCAAAGTTTCAAGTCTGAACATTGATGCAAGAAAACTAGAGTTAAGAAAATTATTCGTTACTAGTTACCGAGAAAGTGAAGACATCGGAGCCCAAACTTCCCTACATGTTCTGCGAGAATACAAAAGGCAACAATGAACTTAGAACCCTTCTGCTTCAGGTGACCATGGATGACGATAGTCACCTACTCAACCAACTCAACAGAGTTGGTGCAAAACGATAATATAAGCTGAAATGTTACGATGTTTATAAAGAGTCATAGTTTAAAACTTTCAACAATATCAATGGCAAAGAATATCTCTTCAGAACTCTCGACAATATTATCAGCTCAGTTAAGGAACTGACCTTACAGTTAATAATAATACATCAATCTTTACGAAAAAGGAAGTAAAACTCCATAAATACGCAACGCAAAACATATATATCAACATTAAGATGTACTTATAGATGACTGTCACTGATACTGTCACTCAATGACTTCCGAGTTCATGACCTACTTCAGCATTATTGGGAGCTTCCCTTTAGAAATTATCTAATGGTTTGTGGTCCAAATACTAACCTCACAGCGATATATTAAAAAAAAATAGAACATTCTGATATCTGTGCACTCATTCAATAACATATTTTTCACTGGCTTCCTGTTATTCATTTCCGTCCCTTTTCACGAAGTTACTCATACAAAATAATTCGATAAATGAGTACATATATGTATATCAACATACCGCTAATACTACCTACAATTTTATTGGTATATTTTATCATTAGAAGAGCAACTGTTTAGAGGATAAAATAATAGATTCTTTGTTTTTTTAATAAAATTATTTTTAGTTTATTGTAAAGCTACACAATCAAGCGACTTTAACATATGTAAGTATACTCCGTCTCACAAAAGAAATGCCACGGAAATAAATAGAACTAATGTGACAGGTCGGCCATGTTTGTTGTTGTCAAATGTTGTTGTTATGTTCATTGCTATAGCGTTTTTAGTGATTTGCCGTATTAACGATGCCTGAAGTTGTTAAAAGTGCTGGTCGAGAAAAAAACATTGAAGGTGAAGTAGTTTTGTAAAACAGTATAATCGGCGCGTTTTTATACCAACAAACAATGTTCATAAGAGAGCGACGGTCATGACTGGGTCGTATTTCAGGCTGACAGTTGTATGTTTTTTTCCTGTTTATTTGTGTTGTTTTTAAAATAGGCGATAGGTTGATTTGAATAATTAGTTGAAATTTATTTTTTAAAAATTACGTCGTCCAAATGACCACCGTTTCGATGTTAGCGTTCTTCTAAGCAAGTACCAAAAATTTCGAATACTCGTCGGTGAAGAGACCACGAGATCGCTAACATCTCTCCGCTGATTTTTCTTTTAGTTGACGTAGTGTATTTAGTTTATTAATGTGGACACGATTCTTCAAATAACCCCGTAAAAGGAAGTCTGCTGGGCATAGATCTGGTTTTGGGCGGTTATGAAATGTCACCTCGTCTGGAAATCAGCTTTTCCGAAAACATGTCTTTGAACACGGGCAGGTACCCACTGGATATATGACAAGTGGTTCCATCTTGTTGAAATCATGTGTTACGATTGTAACCAGCAAATTCCAGTTCAATCGGTTTCGAGAACTCCCGTAACATTTTCAAATATTTAACAGAATTAACAGTAAGTAAAAGGCTGCGAGAATCTTCGAAAAAGTAGGGTTCAATGATTCCTTTTGCTGAAATTGCAGCCCATACAGTTATCTTGGGAGAATGGAGTGGCCTCTCATGTTTAACTTTGGGATTTTCACTGCTCCAATACCCGCAATTTTGTTTGTTTACATGTCCGTTGAGGTGAAACTGGGCGTCGTCAGAAAATATGATGTTGTGAAAATTATTGAATCGTTCTAACATTGTTTCGGCATACGACTTGCGTAAATTTAAATCATTAGATTTTAGCTCCTGCACTATCTGGATGTTATATGGATGTAACTTCAAATATAATTTCAAAATACGGCGTGATGATGTGCGGGATAACCCTAATTAAGCAGAATGTTTGCGCGTCGATAAATCTGAATTACGTCGAACAGAAGTGGAAACTTGCTGCATGTTCTCTTCTGTCCGAAAAGCCTGAGGGCCTCCAGTTTGCTTCACATTTAGCGTAGATCCCGTCTCTTCGAACTTCATCACCCATTTCTTTATTAAAGGAGTACTCAGATACTGATTTAAGTCATGTAAATCGTGTTCACTACGATCTCGGGTGTTTTAAACGGGGCGTGAAAAAGCATCTCACTAGGCCGCCATAGTGTTGGTTGCCATACTACACTGTTTTCATTTACAGTATGGCGACCACCGTTCTTGGATTCTATTCATGCTTTCCATCAGGCAGAATAGTCACTTTAATAGGTCACCATATAAAAATTAAATAAATCAAAATTAGGGTCTCACAGTAATAAACGAGCTGTTGTTTAAATAAAATTGTCTTACACAGAAAGCGCACTGCGACCCTGTAAAGCGATCCATTGCGAGAAAATTTCTGAGAAACGAGCTTGTGATCAGACGGGATGTTAGATTGAAATGTTAACGAATTCTTGGCCGAGGAGGTATTTATATTAAACTTATCTGGACAGAAGACATATTATTTTAATTAAATTATCACAAATCAAATAACAAAAAAAAATGTAGAACCTGTAACAATTTTAAAATTGATGGGAAAAATATTTTTAAGCGTGATTTTACAAGATTGATTTGTTCAGTGCAAATATAAAACATTCAGAACGTTAGTCTGAAATCAGTCCAATCGGAGACCTCAAATAGTTTATTAGATTATAAGAACTAAAAATGTTAAAGTCTGTTTTATTTGATTTCTTTCTCCTTAGAATTCATTCGACATTTTATATAAACACGAATCTGGTATCCACCCGCTAACTAGGAGCCTTTGGAGAGTCCAATAGTAAAGGTCGCAGGATTGTGTTACTGCGTCTGGGGGACTTCTTTCGTGAGATGGAATGCAATAAATACATAATTTAATATTTTACTAATTTAGATGAAGTACAAACTTTAATTTTATATTACTTATTCTATGTGTGAATGTATTTGTTTAATAATGTTTCAGACGTACGAAACATGACACCATCTAGTCCCGAACTAAGCAGAACAAGTACTACGAGTACGAAAAAATTTGATATATAATTAATATATGTACTATAAATATTTTTTACTTATCATATGTATGTGTATTCAAATATTATTTTTTTCTGTGTCCAACAGTGTCTTGAGGTATCTGTCTAGTTTAAGAGTAGACGACCTTGTGTAGATTGTGTCAAGTTTAGTATTACTTTTACTATTCTGCATTCAACTCATTCATATGCATACTTAGTCTGGCCATAAATACTGTTACACTTAATTATAAAAAAATATTACATTTGAATTTCGAATCTGTCATTTTTATACGATTGTTCATTGTGTTTTCTCATTTTGGCGCCAATACATTGTAAAATATTTTGCGATATTAAAATGGTGTGGGGTGATAAAGAGAACCGAATCGCTGTGATAGCATTACACAAAGTAGGTATGGAGCCAAATGCAATTTTTAAAACTCTCCATACACTTGGTATTAGTAAAATGTTTGTGTACCGGGCTATTAATAGGTACAATGAGACCTCCTCTGTTTGTGACAGAAAAAGATCTGGCCGTCCACGTAGTGTTCGTACGAAAAAGGTGGTCAAAGCAGTAAGGGAAAGAATTCGAAGAAATCCTGTCCGAAAGCAAAAGATTTTATCTCGGGAAATGAAGATAGCACCTAGAACCATGTCGCGTATTTTAAAAGATGACTTAGGACTTGCAGCCTATAAGAGACGCACTGGCCATTTCTTAACTGATAATTTAAAGAAGAATAGGGTGGTAAAATCGAAACAACTACTGAAGCGGTACGCAAAGGGAGGTCACAGAAAAATTTTGTTTACGGATGAGAAAATTTTTACAATTGAGCAACATTTTAACAAACAAAATGACCGTATTTATGCTCAAAGCTCTAAGGAAGCTTCCCAATTAGTCGACAGAGTGCAACGTGGACATTATCCGACTTCAGTGATGGTTTGGTGGGGTGTTAGCTATGAAGGAGTGACTGAGCCATATTTTTGTGAAAAAGGTATCAAAACATCGGCACAAGTGTATCAAGATACCATTCTTGAGAAGGTAGTTAAGCCCCTTAACATCACCATGTTCAATAACCAAGTATGGTCCTTCCAGCAAGACTCGGCGCCGGGTCATAAAGCTCGGTCCACGCAGTCTTGGTTGGAATCGAACGTTTCGGACTTCATCAGAGCTGAAGACTGGCCGTCGTCTAGTCCCGATCTTAATCCGCTGGATTATGATTTGTGGTCAGTTTTAGAGAGTACAGCTTGCTCTAAACGCCATGATAATTTGGAGTCCCTAAAACAATCTATACGATTGGCAGTGAAGAATTTTCCCATGGAAAGAGTGCGTGCTTCTATTGATAACTGGCCTCATCGTTTAAAGGACTGTATTGCAGCCAATGGAGACCACTTCGAATAAGCTTTTTATATTTTTAATTGTTTTATATTTATGTATTAAACTGACACACTGTAAAAGTAATAAATGTTATTTGCAGTTAACAATTTTCTTTTTTCTTTATTACAATATTTATGGCAAGACTAGGTACATTCATTCAATTGAATTTTGCGATTACTTGTAAAGGAGATCATGAGCGAAGCTAAATAGGTCTTAATTTGATTAACTTTAATAAATTAATTAAAATTGATTTAACTCTTGAATGTTAAAATCCACTCCGAAAGGATTGCATCTAAAAGATTTCATGAGCTTTTTTATTGGTTATTTACACCCAACTTCGGACAAGGTTTCGCTAAAATCTGCATAAAAATTTAGATTTTAATAGACTTGAAAACAGTTTTTGCTATGTTTGCTTACATAACTTGGTTCATAAGAATAAAAAGCCTTCATAAGTATTATTTGTAAAGAAAATACGATTCTACTCATAACTGTACCTCAGGGTAAAGAACTAGGTTCAAACATGAAAAGGGTAGTGTCGGAAGCGATCAGAAGGGATTCTGCCAAAAGTTGGGGGTACCATACTCATTGCGAATGCAGACAATGCAGCATGGTGACCCACGCCATGGCGACTTAGTGAGATACTGTTACACTTAACAGTAATTTATGTAAAATTGGCATAAAATAAATGAATTTAATTTTCAAATTTCAAGATCAATCAACACATTGCTCAATGTTTGGACGTACAAACTGAAACAATGGAGTAATTACCATACCCAATTATACAGAACAAAATATCGAATAGCCTAAATTGATTAATGTTTGGCTATTCGATATTTTGATTCGTTACAAACATAAACTAATATCGATAAGAAATTATTTACAAGGTACAATTAGCCGAGTTTCTAAGTGTAGAAGTAAATTTAAAAGGCCCCTCAGACAATCTAATGGCTCTTTGTTGTACTAATTTGCAATTTAGTGTACGTTAATGAGTTTAGTTGGTAAAACATTTTTGTTTTTATATTCTACGTTGGTAATTTGTTTGGTTAATTGAACAAGTTCATACATTATTGATGAAAATGGTATACAAATTTATCATAAAAATAACTTTTTATTAGGAAACAGGATTTCTGTAGGTTGCGTAAAATGTATTGATAGCTTGATTGTGTTCCGGAGTCCTTTTTTTTTTATTTTAAGACTCTGCCAAAGTGACTCTACTCTGTCTGATGGAATCCAATGAGTATAGTGAACACAACGTTCACCATACTCATTGTGAATGCAGACAATGCAATATGACAAAACACACCATAGCGCCCTAGTGAGATACTTCTTCATGCCCCGCTTGAGGACGTAAAAGGTATGACAGTCATCGTATCATTGTAACTTACACACGTACCACGACAACTGTCACCCCTGCAATGGGCCTCCGGTCTCGCACTCACCAACGAAACAATCAACTGCCTTGATACGTTAGAACCGATAGTTTAGTTTCTGTAGAAATATTTGACATTTACAAAATCATTTAAATTTGTCTCAAACGCGTGACACAGGAAAGAAAAATATTTATTCAATTCCTGTTTAAAGTGGATAGTTCCAATAGATGGTGAGCTAATTATTGCTAATCAAGATGTTTTGTTAGTCAGAACCTCGTTCGTCGCAAGTGCACCACTTCCAGATGAGGTTGACTTGGGACCCTAAGTTCTTGGTGTGAACCCTATGTCATGTAAAAAATGATTAAAAGAGTAGTAATGCTATTTTGTCTCTTAAACCTATTATGTTAAAAGTGTCTGTATTTAGCTAATTTATCTTTAAATACTTTTTGTTAGTAACACAAAGCTTCTCGTAGTTAAAGTTTCGACTTTCGTTTCTGAAGAAATCGAATCGTAATATTGTTATATTTCCCTGAAGTGGAACACGCGGAAATCATCATAAGCTCGTTGAATCAATCAGGTTGTTACGAGGTTATTTTGTATAGTTCATAAACTTCGTCGAATTTTCTATGAGATATTTCTACCAATAAATATATAGTCGTGAAGCGGTATAAACGTGTTCTAGTTCTGCAACGACTAAACAAGTGCTAAGAACCGCGAATAAACATTTATTGTTAACAGCGAAATTTTGTTTTCTATCGAAAAATACTCAAAATAGTTTATTAATAACAAGAGATATTTGCTTCTCAATACGTTCGCGTTGTAGACTGCCCCTTAGACACAAAGTTCTTGTATGCGTCCCACGGGTCGAATATGCGTATGTTATTGGTTAGTTTGTGATTAAACTGATTTATTCATAGCCACAGATTACCTCATCACCCAGCCATTTACAATATATTTTGAATGTAAAACAATTTTTAAATTGTCAAGAACGCGGTGTGCCTATGGATCACAAACTTGATCGATACTGATATTGAGATTCTTCAACGTAACTTCTTATGCTAGCAACAGCATATATATGTTGCGCACGTTTGTGGCTTTGTATGCGAAATCTATTAGGGGGTAACCTGTATTCAAAGCCTGTAAAATACCATTCATATGACACTAAAACTATCAATAATAATTTAAAACATAGAATAGAACTTTATATACAATAATAATAACAACTACAACTGCCACGGTAGTGAATACGACTGCTGTGCTTGAGGTCTCAGGTTCGTTTCCCGGATCGTACCAACTGTTTGCATGATCTGCAAATATTTGCTTCGAAGTTTGGGAGTTTTCTATGAATGATATGTATGTATTTACAAGTATATATGTAAGTATTCTATCAGTCAGTCTAGTTTCACCAAACATGGGAGTAGGTCGCCCCAACGTATCAGTAACACCCCAAAACCGAGGTTCGTACCCCACAGGGGGTGCCCTTGGGCTATGTTGCTTAACAAATGACCGGTTGAGAGCCCTCAGCGCTCACCGT
Organism: Hypercompe scribonia; assembly: GCA_949316085.1. NCBI lineage: Eukaryota > Metazoa > Arthropoda > Insecta > Lepidoptera > Erebidae > Hypercompe > Hypercompe scribonia. The sequence continues at coordinate 8,334,504 of OX438969.1, read as the reverse complement.
AATACCCGCGTAAAGTTGTAGAGGCCATCCCAGGCCAACAGCTAGGTCAACACAAAAAAATAAAAAAAATGTCAGTCTAGTTATCATAGCTCTGCTTAGTTTGAAACTAGATGATGTTGTGTATCAAAGGTCCGAAACATTTATTTATTTCATTTATTTATTTAATATAATACATTAAACATAGTTTGATCTGTTTAACAATTTGGACCCGAAACGAGTTATCATCCCAGCTAAATGCCACACGGTGTCGGTCTTAGGCTGATTTCCAGATGGCACCCTACTAGACGAGAGAATAAGGCTGTGACTGGTAGAGCACCAGATCCTGATTACGAAAATATAGATTGGGACTATAGAGTGGTTAAGTAGTTTAACGATATATTCATTGTAACACATTTTACAAAAAATATTTACACATCAAATGGTTTCGAACAAAAGACGAACCTTACTAGTAAGTGACTGAATTCTTTTCACGAGAGAATCCCAAACAGTGTATATCGTAAGTAATTTATTTAAATAGTGTCTAGGTTTGTGTAAAAGCTAACGTATTTATAATACTTAATAACAATTTGCTTTTTTTACTACAGATACAAAAAAAAAACCAAAGAGAATTTAATTTTAAACCCCAGTGGAAGTCCATTTATCATTATTTATTTACCTCATTATTTTATTTCACGCGGTGTTCACCCACTCCTACGTGCCGTCTAAACTTATTTACTCGACGTACCGACTGACCTTCACTTCAAACAAACGATAACAGACTCAGGGCTGTCACCTTAACGCTTAAAAGATTTCTGTATATTAAAAATAAATGTTCATAGGTAGGTCACGAATTAGTTAATATTTGAAAAAATTGTATAAAAAAATATATAAATTATAGAAATTGTTTATTTACAAGAAAGCTAATTAGTTGGAATTTATTTTTAAAAATTACATCGTCTAAATGGCCACCATTTCGACGTTTGCACTCTTCTAAGCGAGAACCGAAAGATTATGAATATTTGTCGTGTAAATCGTATTCAATACGAAATAAGCGTCTCACAGTAATAAAAAAACTATTGTTAAAATAAAATCATTTCACATAGTAAGCGCGCTGCGGCCATGCAGCGATTCATTGCGACAAAATTGACGAGAAACGAGCTAGTGGTCAGAAAAATGCGAAAAAATTTTTTTGCACGTTATGTTACATTTGAATGTTATCGAATTTTTGGCACAATACATTTGTGCAGAAAGACTGTTAAAAGAACTTTACTCACTTAGAATTTTATGCTAACATTTACCTAATAGGTAAATAAATAAGTAAATAACCTCACACATCTCACACGCGGTTGTCTGATTACAAATTAGTCAGAGCCTGTACTATGGTAACCAGATTGCTAATAAACATACTACATTACATACTACATACATACTACATTTCTAAATAACATACTACATACATACTACATTTCTAAATACATACACATCTATAATTATTATGTATATAACAATATAAATATAAATATGTTTTAAGAAAACAATAAATTATTATTATTGTTATTCTCTTTATTTTATATATATATACGTATTAATTACATTTTAAATACATACAAAAGGAAAACCAAAATACATATTTAAAAATACAAAAAATAGTAAACCACCGACACCGGGTACAGGGACCAAGACACCGGTGGTTAGGATTCCAAAGACAGGAACCTCCTCACAATACGGGCCGTGTCAAGGAGGACCGCCTTTGATCCAACCTTCTAACGTGAACCGCTTAAGGTGTTGATCGGGGCTCTTGGTTATCAATCCGTGAACAGATATGATTATCAGAACAATGATCACCGAATCCATATTCCACATATCGGCAATTTCGTGAGACAGATCCAAATACTTCAATTGTTTTTATTTTTTTTCAATTATTATTATTACAGTCATTACGGTTTGCTTATAGAACAGAGACACCATACGCATATATCGTAACAGTCTGACGAATCGTAAATCTTGCAGTCCGTATAGTAGACAATCTATCAAGGGTAGATATTGTTGTTTTTATCAGGCTACTAAACATTGTCTTTGGTTTTAATCATGTTATTATTTATTTCTATAATTTAATATAGTTTATCGTTATATAATGTATATCATTGCATTTGTATAGTCATTGCAGACGTGAAGTCTTACTAAAACGAATTTAGTATGAGAGTACCCATCGAAGTTGTTGATAAATAGTTGATCAGTGAATTTTAACTGTTATGAATGAAATGTTTTATAAACACAGTAATAAAATCGTTATACTTCAAGCAAATTATCGGTCACAAGAATAAAAACAAAATCTTTTTCAAATTTTTGTCATTGAAATAGTTTTACAAGAATTTTAAAATAGCACAGCCCTATCTTGTAAGCAATATAGCTGAACAAGGCTATTTGACCACCTTTATCGCAGAGAAACTTAGTTTCGTTTACATACATGAAAATGTTCAACATCAGTTTTGTATTATAGTATAGTTTAAAATATTTTGCAGAAATGCCAAAGTTTTTAGTAACGCTTAGGAAACGATTTCGCTTGACTACGAAAGTTTCGTGTGGTGATGGATTAAGAATATATAGTATCACCACTCTGCTCATCCTGTGGGTATCATAGGAGCTAACTAGGGCTGCAACAGCACAAAGAACGAAAAGAAATAAAACTCGTTACAAAACCTTTAAAAACTTATCTGGCCAACTTGGTGCGGTAACACAAAACCTCCTTTCTATGGAGAGGCCTATGTCCAGCAGTGGACTACTAAAGATCTAATATGAGTTATCAATCAATTTTCATAGCAGCATAAAAACTAAAGAAAGAATGACAAAATGTGTGTTCAGTATACTATACAAAATGCGTGAGTTACAGTAATGGCATCCTGTCTATAAGGGAATTGTGATTCTCTGCCACTTTGGGGGATTATTCAGGCTACGCATTTTTGGTAAGAGTTCTAGTACTTTGTATTGTACGCACTGTAGATTTATTTAAATAAATATTTACGAAAAAAGGTATCTTTGCGGTATGCGAATGTGATGAGCACGGGATTTTTCTTTACAAAAAAATTGTTTTAAAATATTTTCTATTAAACGTGTTTAACATAAGCCATTTAATGAATTTATTAAAATTTGTCTATTAGGCAATTTGGGGCAGAGGGTACCACGACCTTGAAGCCCCAAGTCAACTATGCCTGTAAGTGCACCAGCTGATCGACGGACGAGGTTTTGGCAAACGAAACATCCTGATTAGCGGCAATAAGCTTACCACCTATTACGTGAGACCAAAGTGCTGGCAAAAAGTGGACGTCTAATATGCCTCTGCCTACCCCTCCGAAACAGACGTGGTCTTATTTATATATTTAGGAGCAACAGCTTGCAAAAAAGCAGCTCTCCTTAGTAAAATGAAAATGATAAAAATTACAACAAATTTCACCCAATCTCTTTATCAGTAATGTAGTAGTCTTTATCAGTAGTGTAGATTTTTTATATCTCATGAAACCACTAGAAAGGTCTCCGAAAACCTTATAGATATCTACTTACTCCCAATTGCAGAGTCATCAAACGATCCTGTTATCCTACTTCACATTCCGTAACGTCGTAACATTAACAGGATTATAAAAACATGCCATAAAAATGTATATATTCAGAACATAATAAATATTCATTGTAGGGAACGGCTAAGATCACCACCCTCACGTGTATTCCATAAGGGTGATGTTCCTTTGACAGGTGGTTCTAGAGTAAAGCAACGTAGCTTATGCTTTAAGCTTAATGGAGCGAGAGTTATCACGGGCATAAACTTGGAATTTAAGATTTTTTATTGATAAGAAAATGACTGTTATTCGTGAGACACTAGAGCTTTATTTGCATTGTATTCTTATGGCTTTCTTATGAATACTAATACTAGTCTACTTATAGAGTTGTTTTCATTTCATTATAGTTTATTTGCAGTACTTTTTTTATATGAGTTCGTTCGTAAAAACGTGATTTCATTACATCATTGCCTTTAAGGTACGATTGAAGTGTTTCTGCCATCATTCAATTATTCGTAAGAGATGAGGATCCTTCGTATACAGAATGTGTTGGACACAGAATACAACTCATACGCTTGCCTGGTCATATATTTGCCGATGTACCTATTTTTGATTTTATTTTGATTTTACGATTATAACAAATTATGTTAGTTGCAAATAAAACACTTTTACTAACAAAGCCGATGAAGATTTTTTTTTATTTTATTAATTAATTTACACACCTATGTTGGTTTATTTATTGCTAAACTATCACAAACAATTAAATTAATCTTTTTTTTATAACCGTCACTCTATTGATAACCAACCAATTTTAGTCCCAACTGTTATTTTCTGTATAGAGAATATGCCTTGGTAGGTTTGTTTACTTATTTTCGGTCATAGCTACCTGGGAAGCAAACGTCAACAGGTAAATTGATATAGGTAACTACACCGAGCTGATAACCAATCGAAATCGGTATCAAAATAATAATTATTTAGTAACAAAAATAATGATAAAGGTTTGCGCCTGAATAAAATAATTAATTTAATTTAAAATAGTCATGACAGCTTTGTGATATTCAAACTGTCTCAGGTGAGTTTATTCACGATTAAAATTTAAGAAAAATATCTTAGCAGACGAGACGAGTACGAAACGAGTATAAATCGATCTTCACCGTCTCTTAGATTATATAAAAGGTGTGTAATTTGTATAGTAAGGTCGTAGTCATGATACCGTAAGTAATATGATAAATGTCAGTTTACTAATAATAGCATACATACATAAATACATACATATCTTCTCTTCACTGCATAGTTTTCAATCAATGCAAACAAATATAACATACACACGAATTCTCAATAAACACGATCGAAGGTTTGTGTACACGTTCTTTGTAAGCACAGTCTATCACATTGATTAATTCAGGCATATATTCAATAGCTGTTTTAAATTATTATTTTTTGCAAAAAATACAAAGCAGTTGTTGTTTTTTTATCTTTTTCAGCAAAGGTAGTAGAGCCACGCTTACTTCAACACGAACAGGCCGGCTCGACCAGGGCAATACTACCCTCCCACAGAAGATCAATCTAAAGCGACAGCATCTGTGCTGTCGTGTTTCGTTGGTGAGTGCGAGGCCGGAGGTCCATTGACGCAGGGGTGACAGTTATCGTGATAACTATGTGAGGCTTACACTGTCACGATGACTGTCATGCCTTTTACGTCCCCAAGGGTGGCGTGAAAAAAGGGTCACCACACTGCATTGTCTACATTTGCAATGAGTATGGTGACCACAACTCTTTGGATTCTATTCATGCTTTCCATCAGGCAGAGTGAGCCACTTTGGCAGGCTCTTCGTTTAGAAAAACAAAAAAAAAGATGATCCGATATAAGAATTAGTAATAACCTTTTTTATCATAAAAATCACGTGCGTCTTTTTTTGTACACCAGGGCAATTTGTATTTTGATAGTATCTGGTTGAGTACTCATAGTATCAAAAACGTAACAGTAAACTTTGTTATGACTTGAAAAATACTTTCATGAGTTGCAGGCTTGCATGAGCGGTGATACTTATTTACTTTCGAGTGATTCATCTGCGCGTTTCCTCCTTTATTATATAAAACATAGTACTGTTAGCAGTAGTTTGACAATACATCAAAAAAAAGAATTAGTTAGATAGAGTCAGCAATCACCACAAAATTCTATAACTGGTTTCAATAAAATCAACGTATTTGTTGTATTTTGTGGTGTGCTGATATTTATGCAAGTGGATGTGATTTGTCCATGATGTACATATGTAAACTGGTTATCATAGAACAAACTTTGCTTAGTTTGGGATCAAATTGGTCTGTGAGAGTTGTATAAAGTTATTATTAGTCACTTAGACCTGGAAATATATAACTACATTGATAATTTCTCTCCTTGTGGTGATAGAAAAGGACGCGCTTATTCATCCAATAAATGTCGTCATAAGTGACTAAGGGAGCGCTCTACGTAAGACAACTTCATTGTAAGGAGAAGGAAAACTTGAAAGTTTAAAGTCTTGATAAAGGCTTGATGTAATTGATATTTTTATAGGCTAACATCTATGAATTGACTTTAAGGAAGCATATTCGCTAACACATTAATAGGAAATACAACATCATAAACTGACTGAGATGTGTTATTGTCACTAAGTTGACAGTCCCGTCCTTATTTTTTGATTGAACTGACTATCAAGTTCAATCGGCAGTGACCAGAGACTGATTAAATTTATTCAATTGTCATTTGTCCGCTTCAGAAAACACATAATCAATCATGTGGTTAGTGATTGCGTTTTTAAAAAAAAAGGAAAAATGGTCATAAATAATAATTATCACAATGTCTTGTCTCTGAAGTACTGGAATAATGTCGAATATATCAAAGCTTATCAGATTAACATATTTTGATGTCCCTTCTAAGTAATTTATATTTTTGTAATATTCAATCATACAAGTTTGTTTCTAAGCAATGTTACAAGCAGAAACCCCAATTACTCTCGTTATTTATTATGTTCCTTCGAACAAAGACTTCGTTTAAACTATTTAACTAATAAGCTTTAGACTAAGGACAATCAAAGTTATTGGGGCATGAGGAGACATTTAAAGTTGTTTTAATGTTTTAAGCCATTGAACAACACTTAATTTTCGAGTTGTTTGACCTACTTTGGGATTTTAAGATCGTCACTACATCAAGAATCGTTATAGGATTAGATTGTAATAAGGTTTGAAAGATTCGAAATTATATCTCTTCAACAGAGTAGGGAGAACCTTCGACTTTTTAAGTGACATGTAAAAATTACTTCTCCAAGTAACGCCTTGAATTGTATAATGTTTCGACCAGGTTTTATTGATCATGATAACAAGAGTCAGCTTGTGAAGATGATTAGTTTTAAGCCTATTGATTGTGTGAATTCTCAATGACGAATGAAAATTTTAAAAGTAAACGTAGTAAAATTTTGCCAGAAAGTGGGGATCTGAGGTAGCAGATTAATTGTTGCAGGAGACGATAAGATGGTGGGTAGGGCACAAAAAGTTAATCAGACTGAAACATAAATATAAAGAATGGACTGACAAGCGAAGTAAGCTCTTACGGTTTCTCCTGCGCCTGGATTTGACTAGGAATTATATAACATGGACCGGAATAATATCATCTAGGTTCTTCTCAAAGTAGAGCACCTAAGATCATTCGCCTGACGGGATGTTGTTTAATGAAAACACCACATACTTTATGCTCCTGTGTTTTCAAGAAACCGGAGATCAGAAAGCGAATTTTCACACATTTAAAGAGGTCAAAGAAAATGATATTTGTAAACACGTAATTTTTTATGAATGGCATTATTACATTGACGTGACAAATATTAACAGATGGATAAATATATTATATACTCTTAAGTACACGTGAGTATTGTACGATCTAAACATATAACAAAAATCAACACAATGGGTGGTCTTAAGTACTAACTTTACACAAATTTAGGTAAGTCTTAGGTTTCAGGGATTTCTTTTCTAGGGTATACTTGATCTCCCGGCTACTGGTACTTGAGACGGCGTGCAGTTTTTGGTCGGTTCGAGTCCGACATAAATACCAGTAGGTGGTATCGGGGAGATTGCCGCACAGAAAAAAAAAAGGTAAGTCTTAGGTAAATTATGTGGCAACAACCACAAAATAATGAGTAAAATAATACAAAAAAAACTGTTAGTTGTAAAAACTAAAGTGTTAGCTTATGGCTTGCTAAAATATTTAAATCTGTACAGCAACTCATTCTATAGTTAGCTTTACAAATTACAACCGAGAACGAATTAAGTCCTAAGTAAATTTCATTACCTGTCTGTTTGTAGTATGTCCAGTATATAAATTAAAATAAATAAATTAACGTATATTTATCTACGTGAGTTACCTTAACCGAAAACTTATTTTCTAGACCCAAGCACGTCACAATTTCTTTAAATCAACTTGTTGGCACTATAATTATTTGAAGTCTGAAAAGGTAGTAGAGCCACGCTGACTTCAGCATGAACGGGCCTTCTCGACCGGGGCAGTACTACCCTCCCACAGAAGATCAACCTACAACGACAGCGTCCGTGCTATCACGTTTCGTTGGTGAGTGCGAGACCAGAGCCCCCTGGTGTAGGGGTGACAGTTGTCGTGGTAAGTATGTGCAATACAATGCTACGATGACTGTCATGCCTTTTACGTCCTCAAGTGAGGCATAAAAAAGCATATTTATAGGACGGCATAGTCTAGGTCACTATACTACATTGTCAGCATTCACAATGACTATGGTGACTACAACTTTTGGATTCTGTTCATGCTTTCCATCAGGTAGAGTAGAGTTATTTTCGAAGGCTAATAAAATAAAAAAAACCACTAGAACATCAATGATTGTACAGATAGTAAAGCGGTTATCTCACCCCGTCCTACTGCGCTGAGTGTTATGAGTTCGGTACATTTTGTCCACTATAATCATAATTTTCTCTCGGTTAATTCCCACAAGTTTCATAAAGCCAATTCCGTATCAAAGTTTTGCAACTCACTAATTCAATTATTGTTATATTATAAACAATTCAATTAAGTACTTTATGGAATAAATGGGAACATTAGAAGTATTTTTGAAAACAAAAATGGAATGCGGAAAAGTAATAAGAAAGTTTTACTTATAGCATAAGCAATAGCTCGATGTCAGTTGGGGTCAGAAACACATATCATGTAGCTTAAATTGGAACTGCGCAATGAATGAATCCAGCCATTTCTTTTTACATCACACATTATCGTCTGATTCAAAATTAGGCAGAGCCTGTGCCATGATAAACATACCCTTGACAGAGACATTTAGGTGTTTCGAAACATTTTTATGTATATTGTTGCCTGAATAACTCACAGATACGGAACAAATTTTCATGCTCATTTCTCAATTATTTGTCCTAGGTAGAAATCCAACCCACGTTCTATAATTTAACTGTTACGATAACAAACCACTAGAGAACCAGGCCAATCAATTAGTATCATACTCTAACTGAATCAATTTGAAACATTTGCAGATTCTCCTTGAATTTAATTAATGCAGTTTCAATATTAATTACTTTCGATCTTGTTGTTAATGACAATAGCGTAGCGAAGCATCAATAATTTAGTGTATAATACAAAGTTCATATTATTAAGATATTTACAAAATAATAAATGTTTACGTAGCCTGAGGAAGATATTTACACCTACAAACACTCGAGCTTGTATCCTTCACGGAGATAGGCAATGATGTATTCGACAGCCTCGGTGGCTCAGTGACAGCAATGCGATGGTGTGTTTGAGCTCTTGGGCTCGTTCGGTCGGACCAAATGTTTGTGTGTAATCTGCAAATATTTGTTTAGGAGTTTGGGTGTTTTCTATGTATAATAAATGTGTATTTACACTAAAAAAGTATATGTATGTATTTCTCTACGTGATGGCGGATTAAGAATACAAAACATCACCAACCTTACTTTACTCATGAGTGTTGTGAGAGGCGACTAAGGTAACAAAATATGCGAAACAACTTCACTATAAAGAGAAGAAAAATTTGAAACAAACCCTATTCGAACTCGTTTGGCTAGCGTAGTAAAATATGTAAAAACCTTCTTGCTAAGAAGACTCCTATGTCCAGCAGTGGACTGTTAAAAGCTGCTGATGATGTGTATTTATATCAGTTGGCTAGGACTTATAGTACAAGCTCTGCTTAGTTTAGGACTAGATCAGTTGAAACCTGGAACTCACTACCAGCGCACGTGTTTCCCTCCTACTATGATCTTGGGTCCTTTAAGCGGGGTGTGAAAAAGCATCTCACTAGACCGCCATGGGTGTGGGTCTACATGCATATTAAGTATAGCGACCATCACTCTTGGATATTTATGTTTTCCATCAGGCAGAGTAGAGTCACCTTGGTAGGCTTTTATAAAAAAAGTTGACATGGTGTGAATGTGGAGGAATATTATTATAATAATGGGACAACTTATTATGAAACATGTTGTCAAGAAAGGTGGCTCTGCTTTACGCACTTTTTATGGACTTCAAATTTCATGTGTAAGAGGAACGTTTCGGCAAAAAAGTGCCAGTTCAATCGTAATGATGTTATGGTCTCACAGAAAATTAGTTTTAAGCAACTTTGTTCATTGTTTTAGTAGCAGTTTGTAGCTCATCTTAAGAATCGAGCAACGTATGAAAATGTTTGAAAATTATGCTCAATAAAAAACGCTAAACCAATGAGTATGATAAAAGGTCATGACTAAACGAATCATCATTTATTGTTGTAATATCTTCCCTATTATCCGCAATCTGTAAGATTTTACATGAAAAGGAGTGAAAGTGAGTAACAGGAAAGAGAGAAAGTGATATTTTATTGACCAATGAGCACTCACGTTACATAAACACAACATGTTAGATGTCAGTATCAATATTGATTACCTATTATTGTTACACGTTATACGCGACTACTGTTATGTAAGGCACACGATTTTTGTTATTTTCAAGAAAAAAGAAAAGAAAATTGCAATCTAAATTTACTTTTAAATAAGCAATAATCTGAAATAATTAACTTCTGATGCATTTATATATAATAAAAAATATCGTCTGATTTGACCTCTGTTTTGGTGAGAGTACTCAACTTAAGTTTCTTGTTTATACGAGTATATATATCATCGTCATCATCAGCACGTTGCAGTCCACTGTTGGACTTAGGCCTCTCCCTCCAAATCACACAGCAAGTATTATGGCAACTATACATGAATTTGTTTAAATGAAATAAAAGGCCTAACTTTCAGTTTTAGTACTTTTATGTTTTTCTTTTTAATGTTAACTAAAACAGTTGTTGAACAAACACTACACTCCAAGACAACACGAACTACAAATCTCTTACCTCCTAACAAATATTTTTCTTCTCCGCATTCACCGTACGTAGGAGCATTTAAGACGAACACTCTAAGGAGTCATTGTTTACCTTGTAACTTTCGTTCGGGTCAGGAAGGGATATTTTACTTACACGTCCGGAATGCTCGACGTTTGTTGTACCTTATTTATTTCCTTAGTGTTTGAGATAAGTTTCGAGTGGAGGATCGGAAAGCAAAGATAGATGCTAATGTTGTTCTCGTTTCTATAAGTCCTTCAACTTTTTAGGTATTCTATTTATCAACAACAATTTTCTGTATGTTCTTAAATCTATCTATATATAAAAGAAAGTGGTGTTACACCACTTATAACTCAAAAACCGCTGAATGGATTTACCTGGAAATTGGTGGGGAGGTAGCTTAGAACCAGGAGATGAGAGATGAGATGAGATGAGATTAGAACGTACATGGGATACTTTTTATCCCGTTAGAAGGGGTTTAAGTAAAAAAAAATCTGCTTATTTATTGACTATAAGGTGGAACAGAGTTCGCGGGGTAAGCTAGTAATTAAATACAAGTCGTATATAACGACACTTTTTTCAGAAATTTATCAGGGTATATATTATACGGGTCGATTATTATGACAGTATATACATATGCCATTTGTATATGTAGTTAACTATTTCGTTGGTCTAGCCGTTAGCGTACGTGGTTGCTGTTCAAGAGTTCTTGGGTTTAATGTCCGAATTAGGCCAAAGAGTATTACTGAGCTTTTCTGGTTACAGTACTTAATAACAGCCCGGCGTTTGTAGGTTTGGATCTTATCCTCATGCCGCCGTGAGCACGCAAACCGTCGGTCTTGTATCTGATCTCTTCCCGATCGTGTCGAATAACCGTTCCATCGGTTTGTGAAAGTGAGGGAACAGAGAATGTACCTATGTTTGCGTACACACTTGTGCACTATGATATCGCCTGCGTAGTTAACTGGTCTCTGTTGAAACTGGCCGCGGTGGCTGAAATCAGCTAAAAGTATCATCATCAACATGTAACCTATTCCATTAAAAATAGAATACAAAATAGATTGCAAGCTGAGAAATAAACTCATATTTAGTTTATTTACTTAAAATAATATGCTCGTGTAAAGGCATGTATCTTTATCACGTAAATACAACGTCGTTTTTCAAAAAATTCACCGTAAATATTCATACTCGTTGACAAAGGCTGTGAATTACAGCCAAAACGAAATTGTTATTTGCCTTGATACCTACTGCTATTTCAGGAAATTTATTTAGAGATACCATCATTTGTGGTTACGATATAATGGGTTTTGGTAGTGTGAAAATAAGCAGTTTCTTTGAAATTATAAATATTACTATATTGAAAAAAAGATAAGACATAAGAATATTGCATACATTGTAAATGAATTGTACACAAATATATTTTAAAAGGGGAAAAATCATACTACAGTGACCTCTGGCACGACCGCATTTATACCACGGCATTACAGAAAGCAATGAAGAGTGAGTAGTTTGCCTAGGATACCACCAAGTTTTCAATACTGGACAACTTCCTCTTAAACACAATGCTGCAAATTCAGACGTAGCATGACAGCTATATCCCAAGGCAGTTTTCAAAAATGATTGAGCTACGTTGTATTAAGATTGTTCTTTTGATTTGTCTGTGGCATTTATTAAGACTATGACGCTGACATCTTTTAATTTAGATCCTGCCAAATTTGGCCTTCCTGCACTCTCTCTACAATTGTGCTAGGTTTCATATTAAATGATTTCTCTGTGATTTTTTATTTTTTACCTGTAATCCTCCTCTATATGAACCTCCTCTAAATGCAGTGAAAATATTATTTTGGTAAATTAAGAACATAGTAAATATACATTGTGAGGTGTGAGTGACGTCAACGCGCATGCAGTAACGTTTTTTTACAGTTTACAAGTTTGTAAGCGGTAATAAACATATCAGTTAACGCGACTGCCGCACCACTTATTGAAAATTCCATGGAATTGAAAATTATTCCACGTAGAATTTGTTGATGAAGATGACCCTTGTTCATGAGGATTTGTAGGAGTATGTGAAGGAAGATGCAAAGGTTCCGAACTATATGAAAAAAACACAAAAGGAAAGTATATTTATGTGTACCGTATTCTTAAACGTTAAAAACGCAAAAGATACAAAAGAATGGACAAAGCTGAGTAAGGCCTACGAGAGCAAGGTTTTATCTCACAGCGGGGCCCTAATGAGATCATTGTTCAGTACAAAACTCAGTGAACATAAAAACTTGGATTATTATCTACTGAAACTAACAGACTTATCGCTGCAATTGACGGATATTAGTGAACCACTTAACGGCAAATTCTTTGCTATTGCGATGCTAAGTGGACTCTTAAACGATTATGATCTCTTAATAACGGGCCTGGCGAACTCAAGTAGCCAGTTGATCAGTAAGACAGTCGATGTAAATTTACTATAGGAATATGAACGACGTGGTCATAAGACTGAGGAGGTAACGGCAGCCACCAAGAAGCAACCAAAGTGTTTCGGATGTAACAAGCCTGGACCTTTTATTAAAGAATCATGATCATGATCAGAAGTTAGATCGAAGGCCAAGATGGAGAAGGATGATGAAACTCTATAAATTGCACTGTCAATACGTATCCAACGATGTGTGTGGTGTGTAAACAGTAGTATGATGGTTCACATATGCAACAACAAAAATATTGTGTAATTTTATGGATAGTAAATAATCGCAAACGTGTGTGTGCGTGTGTGTAATAGAGAGAAATTGTAGATATCAGGGCAAGGTAACATCAAAAGATTGTATTGAGACAGTTAAATTACAATAATATATTCCAATAAATATAGCAAAGATGATGGAGACACCTAATAAACATTATTATTATGACACTATTACATAAAAATGTGGCTTTAGGAATTAAATAATTTTATTATTTTGTTTTGTTCCTTGTGAAGTATTTATTGAGGAAGCCAGCTAGACAAGATTTTCCCAAGAGGTCTTACAATAGGGTTACTGAAGTTTTAAGTTTGATACATACAGGCTTGTATCGTCCCATACCGTATACTTCTTTCAGTAAATAATTTCCTGACTTTTATAAATGATTCACACGAGGAAAGCAATTATGTATTTCTTAAACAAAAAAGATAAAGTACTTAATTTCATTTCAAGGATTTAAAAATTTAGGTTCAAAAGGAAACTAACCGTAAAACAAAAATTCTCAGAAGTGGTGGTGAATTTGTTAACTCCAGATTATAAATGTTAAATAGTTATTTTTTTTCAATAGCAGAATGGAGTGGTGTGGTACAAAAAAACCAACAGGATTCATTTGGAATTTGACTCATTAGGGTTAAATAGTCCTAATGATTCCAGATGATTCATCCTTGGAAGAAGTGTCTACAGACACATCCTATAAATACACTGAAACAGAAGAGCATTCAGTACTGTTAGTAAAGAAATTATCCGACGACAATGAACTAGAGACTGTAAATAAGGCTTTCTCCAGTCCCAAAGACAGACCAGACATAAAAAAAATTAGTATGATAGGATAAATGGCGTTTTATCAAGGAAATTGTTTTTCAGGAAAAATCACCAGAGTCGTATTTATTTTAAAAATCTGAAAGTGAAATGTTAACTATAAGACGTAGACGATATTTTGTTCTTATCTACTTGTAACTCAATTTTAAAGGAAATATTTATAAAGGACTAATTAATGAGTTTGAAATGAGATACCTTGATCCTTTTCTTCATATTTTAGACATGAAAGTTTGTAAAAGCAGGTGTAGAATTACTCATTATCGATCTTGTTTTAGAAAAAAATCAGATGGCTGATGTTAATCATCAAAAACTTCTATGTAGAAAATATGATGAGAAGCATGATAATTATTCTTTTACTTTAAGAGCCTGCCCTTGTCACTCTTCTCTGCCTGATGAAAAACATGAAAAGAATCCAAGAGTTGTAGTTCCATACTCATTGCAAATGCACACAATGCAGTATGGTGATCCATTTGAGGACGTAAAAGGCATAACAACCATCGTGGAAGTGTAAGATTCGCCCACTTACCACGATAACCGCTACGCCATGTGTCAATGGGCCTCCAGTCTAGCACTAACCACTAAAATACGGCAGCATGGACACTGTCACTTTAGATTGATCTTCTGTGAGAGAGTAGTACTGCCATGGTCGAGTCAGTTCGTTTAGTTCATGCTGAATTAAGCATGCCTTTTTTACGAGTATTTTTGTAATAGAAAATATATTGTTAAAGGAATCTCATTGATTGTTTTGTATATGGAGTAGTTCAGATATTGTTCGTGTAGTAAGAGTACTCAGTCAATTTAATGAAATATATTCCGAAAGTTATTGGAAAGCAGTTAAACGTATCTTACGTTAGCTTAAATCCAATTTGAATTATTGTTTAGTATTTTAAACAGGAGGTTTAGATGTTACAGCCTATATGGATGCTGACTGAGCTAGAGATGAAGTGGATAGTAGATTATATACTGGTTTTGTCTACATGATGGATAAATGTGCCAATTTATGGAAAATTAGGAAAGATTTGCCGTTTCCAGCACGGAGGTGAAGTATATAGCCTAATCGAATGTATATAAAGAATAAATATTTGTTAGTAATTTCTTATAAGAAATATTAGGCAAAGTTGTCAAAGTTTGTTTGCGAGTCGATAACCAATCTGTTCACATACTAACTGTTAATTTTACGTCTCATAGAAGAACTAAACACAGATGTAAGATATCATTTCATGAGGGATGTTATAAATATAAATTTAATGGAAGTTAGGTACTTGTCTACAAAGTTAATAGTAGCAGATGTTCTAACTAAACCTCTGACTAAAGAGAAACATGATAATTTTGTTAAGGATTTGAGTCTATGTATCGTGTAACTTTAAATGTGAGAACATGAATGTGTCTCTTGATTGAATGCCTTCTGGATATAGTCATGTTCTAATTTAACATACTAACGGAGTTGTTTATGTATCCTTGTAATTGAAATGTATCACTTGATGTCAATACTATTGTAGTGTTTTATAAGATGTAAAACCGTGTATTTTTTAATACCTAACACAAATGTATTGTAATGAGTAGTTGATGTAAGTTATTGCCATATTAGTTTATAAAAAATTTAAGTCAAAAAGGGAAGAAACTTTGCCAAGAAATTTGACTAGGTGCTGGCGATTCTCCTCAGTTAGAATGCCGTGTAATGATTGTCGATGACCGTCCTCATGACAACCTCGACAAATTTAAAGAGGTTAAGATATACATACTATTTGATGTGTCACTAAATTGTCAGCATGTATGATAAAAATTCGATGAGCGTTATTCTGATAGCTATATGAATTACAAAGAGCGGAAATATTAAAAGACTTGCAGCTGAGTCAGCATCCAGACAGTTTACAGACGTAAAAGTAGACCTCTATCTTTCAGTGACTTATCCACCCGTAACTTGATCTATCTACCTGCTTATCATTCAAATTACCACCATTAATTTTTCTAGAATAATTTTATGAGCTTACTACTCGTATCTGTTTAGGCTCTGGGATCGTAGACATTGATACGTAATGTTTAAATTATGTATTTAATGTGTGGAAATAGTTGTACATCATCAAACTTGAAGTTTTAATTTTCTATTTCTTAAGATAAATAAAAGTCTCTTATAATAGTAATATGAGTAAATAGTATTGTACGTTATTAAGATTTATTTAAATGTAAATAAATATGATTTTTAGAAATAAGCTAAGAAGAGCAAGTCATTTATTCAAGTACAAATAGAATTCAGCTACATTTTGTTTTCTATAGTTATGAAATATGTTAAATAAATTAAAACTACATTATTCCGAATTAACTATTAGAATTATTTTACTATATAAAATATTTCTAAACTATGTACTCAGCAAAATATAAAGTCAAAGTTTGTACCATGGTATAAACAATTACTTTGTACCATCAACATAGTAAAGGCAAACAAAATTCCTATTCATAAACTGTCATAAAAAGTTGATTATAAAATAAGGTTTATTATAAACTTTGTAAGAAATTATTAGAAATTACGTGTAACAAGTCATTATTAGTGGTATAAATATAATTTATTCATGTCAATTCAAAGTGTTGCCACTTAAACGTTTAAGAAATTTGGTGGTAGGTAATGGCTACCATAGGAAATATATTTATGTAGATCTTTTTTGGGGAATTATAAGTATTAGTCACATACTGTTATTAGCTAATTAGGAGCATTATTTTTGTTTTTTTTTTTAAACGAATCCCACACTAGTAACATATTTCCTGTCACGGTTAAGTTTGAAAAAAGGGAAACCAAGCACAGCTAGACTTAGCACAACAATTTGCAGATCAAATATGTGGGAATCGAAGCTGAAAACGCAGTGCATTTTGAAGAGGTAAAATGACCACTTGAATCACTAGGTTATTCGTGGTCTCTTCGTTTATAACAATGTCATTCATTTTAAGCATGACCAAGCTTATGTTCAGACGTTCAACTTGGTACATACGTGTAGTTTTTTTTTCATAACAAAAACTGGCAACTTACTCTCAACAACAAAAGTCAATGATGTGAAAGAGAAGGAACTTCTTTTGTTTATTGTAGTAAAAATGTTAGCTCTCAAACAAGTTTCCTTGTAAACATGTTGATATTTGTTATTACAGACTGTGGCAAGTTACTGAAAGTGGCACTCTTTACTTACTTTATAACTGTCTTAGATTTAAGGTTATAGGTAATTGTATAATTTTTGTATATTCAGAACTTTCAAATCGGTTTCTATTATCGTGACTGACATAAGCAATAAGCAAATTTATACTATCTACCATGCTTTGCTATGGCAAATTGTGATTGCAAAAATAGATTATAATTATTGCTGAAGCGTCTTGTATCTATTTTAATGGGAGAAAATTTGATATTAATCGGTTATACCATATCACTCTACTCACTATCACATTTAATAGTCCAGTGCTAGTCATAGGCCTCTCTTCAGAGGTTTTGGCCTCCCATACCACCCTGGCTAGGCGGGTTCGTGTAGGATTTGTAACAAGTTTTCCTCCTATTTGCAGTAATGTCCCGTGTAATTTGCTCCCTTAGTCATCTCTTACGGCACCCAAGGGTTGAGTAGGTGTGGCAACACTACGTATTCTTAATCCGTCACCACGCGGTTATATAACAAGCGACTATATCAATAACAACTCAGAAACTAATATAGTAAGTTTTTTTAGTCATCTGAGCCAATATGATCAGATGTAAAGCATGGTTGAGGTAAGTACCTTATTTGGTGCTCATCACTGCCAACGGCTAACATTCTAGCACAAAGAAGAGGAGGCCATTTTCTTCGGCCATTCGGTTGAGGCTTGGTCCAACAGAGCGGGCATATTTGTCGATTCCTCGGTTGGCTCTTCGCTCTTCAGAGCAATGAGGAGGAAAACCTCGATAAAAAATCATTATGGTGGGACCCTTTCATGGGTTGACGTTTCTCCACTGTCAATGGTGGAGAAAGGAGAACGGGCTCGGTGTGTACTCACACTGCCACCGAGCAGGCATTGGAAGATTTAATCTTCCTGCCACCGTTGTCACATCGTAATCCCGAAAGGAGTGTCGTGGTTATGTCTCGCGACACCAATCGGTGGCGAGGGTCTTGGCTTAGCCGCCTGGACTACGAGGAAGAAAATCTCTATAAAAAATTACCCCGAATCCCGTGTTCTGGTACGTGACCAAGGGATGCATGGCTGATGGGTAGTTCAGTCGCAAGCGCACCCCCAGCCGAGGCACCTGCGGACCCCTCGGTTGGGTATAAATGTACGCTTGCCCGGGTATTGGGGGATCTCTGCCCGGGTCGACCTTTAATTCTCCCCCACTCGTGGGTCTGAAATGAAATCTATCAACAACATTAATTTAACGAAAAACAAAAAAGGACAGAAAGTGAGCGCAAGGAAGGGGCAGTCTAGAAAAGCAGAAGACTTTTCATCTAACGAGGAGGACGTCGTACTTGGGCCACCTACTTCGATGGGGCTCCCAGAAGTCGTTTCGGCTGCTGGCAGCCAAAGAAAATCGGAACAATTATGTTCCAAGTCCGCTATTCCGTCGGATGATGGTGGCTCCAGTACGAATATGGACGTATTGGAGTCGACAGAGAAGAAACCTTGCGAAAGCAGGAAACGCGAACGCTCCAAGGATGAGGCGAGTGACACGTCTGTAGTAATGCTGCCTCCTAAAGTGGACAGTAGCCGTAGAGGTAGGTCGCGAATATTGACCTCAGTCCCGTCTGGTTCTGTCTTTTCTAAGGCAGAAACCTATAGGCGGGTTAGAGCGGAGGGCGAAAGTGCAGCAGAGGAGGAGATTGCAGATCTCCTGCAGAAGATTCGAGAGCCGGCGGAAGGGGGTTCTATCCCCCAAACAGCGGTATCTTTGCAGGAGACAGTAAATGCCGGGGTGGCCATTATCCAAAAGGTGGCTACCAAATCTCGGAACCTTAAGAGTTCTTTCGTGGGGGCTCTTAAGGACTCTTCCTCTGCTATCGCTGGGGTCGTCGAGACCCTCGTTGGGGATGTAGCTCGACTTCAGGCTGCTAACGAATGTCTGACGGGGCAGGTGGCAGAGTTGAGCGCCTAGTTTGCGCAGTTACGGGCGCAGGTGGAAATTCCAAAACAGCAAGATATGGCTTCGAAGCAACCTGCCTCCACTACTGGTTCCAGTGACGTCAGTGACGCACACTTGCGCCAAATTTTGGACGCAGTGTGGCATATGCTGGATGGATGTCTCGCAGGCCTGGAAGCGAGACTGCCTCCTGCCCCTATTACGCGGCCACCACTTGCTGCAGACAGGCGAAAGGCCTCATCAGTTTCGACTCCGCTGTCTGTCGCGAGTGGTCGCAAATCGTATGCGACAGCGGTGTTAGTGTCTGCACCTGCTGTTGCCACGAGGACACAACAGGCGGCCAAGTCAGCAACCAAGATGGTTGCACCGGTTACAGGGAATAAGACGGCGGTAAAGAGTGGAGCAAAATTTCCTCCGCTCCCTACTCCAACACCTACACCTGATCCCTCCACATCTGCCCTCTCCAATGACGGTTGGCAATTGGTCGGAGGGGCTAAGAAGAAGTCCCGAAAGCGGGGTAAAAAGGCTGCCCAGAAAGCAGCTCCTACCCCGCAGTCGCCATCGGTGGCAATAGCCACCAAGAAGCCACGGAAGCTAAAGCCACCAAAAACCGCGGCTATAGTGGTTACCGTATCGCCGGAGGCGGCAAGTGGCGGACTGTCCTATGCGACTTTATTCAAGAAGGCTCGGGATAGTCTCGCCACTGATTTCGGGACGGTAGGGTCAGGTTGCGCCTCGCCCAAACGGGAGCTCGAGTCCTGGAGTTCCCCGGGGCTGAAGGCGCAAAAACAGCAGATTCGATTGCCGAGAAACTGCGAAACATGTTTGCACCCACGGATGGTGTCAAGATCGCCAGGTCTACAAAGTGCGCAGAACTGCGCATTTCAGGCCTGGACGACTCAATAACAGCCGACGATGTCCGTGTTGCAGTTCGGGAGAGGACTGGATGCAACACGGATAACATCAGGGTTGGCACCATCCGTCCCGGCCCAGGGGGCCTTGGCGCAGTGTGGTTAAGTTGTCCCGTAGCGTCAGCCAAAGTTTTGGGCGACGCTGGCAAGATACTCATCGGTTTCGTAAACGCCAAAGTCACAGTTCTGGCGGCGAGAACGATGAGGTGTTTCAAATGCCTGGGCGTGGGACACACCCGCATCAAATGCGACAGCTGTTCTGACTGCAGCGGACTTTGTTTCCGCTGCGGTCGACCGGGGCACAAGGCGGTAGAATGCTCTGCCGCCCCTCACTGCCCAGCGTGTTCGGCGGGTAACAAGCCCGCCAATCACCAGATTAGGCAGGGCGGCTGCAAGCCTTCCCGCAGTTCTCGGCAGACATCAGGGGCTAGCCAATCGACCCAGGGTGCCTCCAACGTCGTTCATGAGTCGATGTCGTCGCCCATGGAGGAGGTTGTAGAGACGGTCCAGTAATGGATCAAGTCTCCAACCTTCTTGTCCAGACGAACCTTAACCACTGTGCCGCAGGGCAGGATCTCTTCCTACAAACCATGGCACAGTGGTCGATCAGTGTGACCGTAGTCGTGGAGCCCTATTATGTTCCTCCTCGACCGAATTGGGTGACCGGGACGGTTCTGTGGCAGTCGTCGGCTCCACAGCGGCTCATTCCCCGCCCTTGTCGCTAAGAGACAAGGGCACTGGATATGTTGCTGCTGAGTGGGGGGAGATCACCGTATACGGTGTGTATTTCTCCCCCAACCGGAGTTTGAGCGACTTCGAGGTCTTCCTCAACAGCCTGGAGATCTCGATGCGGCGACTAATGTCTGGGCACGTCCTTGTGCTGGGGGACTTCAACGCAAAGTCCGTTGCGTGGGGTTCCCCCAGGACGGACGCCAGGGGCGAGGCTGTAGAGGAGTAGGCGGCCTCGGTGGACCTATGTTTATTAAACAGGGGTTCTACCAAGACGTGCGTGCGACAGCAGGGGGGGGTCAATAGTGGACCTTTCGTTCGCTACCCCTGCCCTCGCCGCACGAGTAAGGAACTGGCGTGTCCTGGAAGAGGTTGAGACGCTCTCGGATCACCTCTACATCCGATTTGAGCTCTCCCGGATCCAGGACTCCAGTAGGGGTCACGCAGCGCGGCCTTCTCGCTTGCCGCGGTGGGCTATTTCGAAGCTGAATTGGGACCTACTAGAGGAGGCGGCCATTATTCACTCTTGGCTGTCTCCGCAGGCCCCAACCGAGGAGGTTGACTTAGGGGCTGGTCGCTTACGTGATGCGTTTACACAGATCTGTGATGCGGCCATGCCCCGCATCCGAGGTTGTCGGCCTCCACGGAAGGAGGTTTACTGGTGGTCCTGGGAGTTGGCGGACCTCCGTGCGGCTTGTACTCGTGCCCGGAGGTCCTACACCCGTAGTCGGCGGCGACACCGCGTAGACGGTGAGGAGGACCAGCTTCATGAGGAGTACCGAGAGGCGCGGAAAACTCTGAAGCTGGCCATTAGCCGCGCCAAAGAAGTGAAAAGGAAGGAGATGCTGGAGAGTCTCGATCGTGACCCCTGGGGTCGCCCTTATCGTGCGGCGCGACAAAAGCTCCGCACGTCGGGCCCCCCCCTTACACAGACACTCCAGCCCAGCTTCCTGCAGGAAGTGGTCGAGGGGCTTTTCCCACAGCGGGTGGAGCACACACCCCCGTCGATGGCCTTCTTGTTCAGAGACGACGCAGGGGGGAACGAGGATAATGTTCCACCCGTCAGGGAATCGGAGATAGGGGTGGTTGTTCTACGGATTCGCTCCAAGAACACCGCCTCTGGGCCAGACGGGATTCCTGCCCGAGCATTGGCACGAACCTTCGACCACATGTCGGATCGCCTCAGGGAGATCCTGGACGCTTGCTTCGCGTCCAGGCGCTTTCCTGAGGGTTGGAAGAGCGGGAAGCTGGTCCTGTTACGGAAGCCGGGGTGGCCTGCCGATTCGGTCGCGGCCTATAGGCCCATCGTGTTGCTGGACGAGGTGGATAAATTGTTTGAGAGGATACCACCTCAGCGAGGTGGGCCCAGATCTGTCGGACGCCCAATACGGATTTCGAGCGGGGCGTTCGACGGTCGATGCCGTGTTGCGCCTGAGGGCCGTGACCGAAGAGGCGGTGGGCTGTGGCGGCGTGCTGTTGAAGGTGTCGTTGGACATCGCCAATGCATTCAATAGTCTGCCATTTAGCTGCATCAGGGAAGCACTCCACTACCATGGGGTGCCAGAGTACCTGAGGCAGCTTGAGGCAGACTATCTAGAGGAGCGTACCGTCATGTACGAGGACCGAGACGGTGTTCTGAGGCGGTGGCTCATGTCGTGCGGTGTTCCACAGGGGTCTGTCCTCAGTCACTCCTGTGGAATATGGGATACGACTGGGCCCTTCGAGGTCGTCTTCCCCCCGGGGTGGGCGTAATTTGTTACGCAGAGGACACATTGGTCACGGCCCAGGGGATGAACTTTGAAGAGGCGGTGCGCCTGGCCACCTCGGGTGTCTCTCTGGTGGTCGGGCGTATTGAGGCGCTGGGTTTGCGGATGGCCCTGGACAAGACGGAGGCCCTTTTGTTCCATGGGCCTCGTCGTGGTCCACCCTCCGGCGCCTCCATCGTTGTCAATTCGGTCCTCGTACCGGTTCAGGCCCAGATGAAGTATCTGGGCCTGATCCTCGACGGCGGGTGGCTCTTCGACGAGCACTTCCAGCAGCTTACTCTAAAGCTGGTCGGCGCTGCTTCTGCCCTTGGATGACTTTTGCCCAATTTGGGTGGAGCCAGCGTCGCGACGAGACGGCTATACACGGGGGTTGTCCGGTCAATGGCACTATATGGTGCACTGGTGTGGGCGGCGGCTCTGATCGCCCAGAATAGGGCACGCCTCTGGCGCCCTCAGAGGTTATTGGCAGTTAGAGCCATACGCGGTTACCGCACCGTGTCGACGGAGGCGGCGTGCGCCTTGGTCAGAACTTCTCCGTGGGATATGGAGGCGGAAGTGCTCGCCGAAGTTTATCGGCGGACGGCTGACTTCCGGGCGGGTAGCGGCATACGGCCCCCGCCTGAAGAGATGCGCGAGTGGCGAGAGGCCGCTCGTCGAGCCACGATGGCTCGTTGGTCGTCCCGGCTGGAGGCTCCACGTGCTGGTTTTGCCGCCGTGGAGGCTCTCCAGCCGGTCATCGCCGAGTGGGCAGGGCAACACCACGGGACCCTTTCCTTCCGGCTGACGCAGATGCTTTCCGGGCACGGTTGCTTCGGGAAGTATCTGCACTCAGTCGCTAGGAGGGAATTGAGTCCCGCCTGTCACCACTGCGACTGCAGTGAGGACTCGGCTCAGCACACGCTGGCGGTATGTTCCGCCTGGACGGCGCAGCGTGGGGTCCTCACTGCAGTTATTGGAGAAGATCTCTCGCTACCGGCCGTCATACGCTGAAGGGTCGGTAGCGAGAGTTGTTTTACCGCAGTCACAACCTTCTGCGAAGTCGTAATTTCTCGGAAGGAGGCGGCGGAGAGGGCCCGGGAGGATGATTTCCATTCGGACCCAATTCGCCGCCGGCGAACCGGGCGGCGGAGGCGCGCATATCAGCGCCTCATGCCGCCTTGAGTGTGGCTGCGGGTGGACGGGATGGGTTTTCCCCTCCATCCGCTACAATGGCCAGCCGCGAGGAGGCGACGTACGTGTGTGCCGTACGTCGCCTGAATAGAGAGTTTGTCCGCAGATGGTGCCCGCGTTAGCGGGCAGGCCCTAGGAGGGATCTGGATGTCGTAATAGCAGCGGTTCCCGGATCCCTCCTATGTCAGGCGCAGAGTGGCACACCGTGTGGTTTTAGTCGGTCTGATTCCGACACACCACCTCGCCGTAAACCCCGGTGGGATGACGGCTCGAGGGGGTTTCCAAAAGTTAAAAAAAAAAGAAAAAAGTACCTTATTAAATTTTTTTTTGGATAAATAAAACAATTTTTAAATTATGATTTGAGTTTAGACCATAATTTTTAAAAATTACATTGACAAGATTTTTGTATTGCCAGGACTTTTGTAGTACATTGTAAATTAAATATAAAACTATTTCATTTATTTTAATTTATGGTGCAT
The DNA here is from genome assembly GCA_949316085.1 of Hypercompe scribonia. Lineage (NCBI taxonomy): Eukaryota > Metazoa > Arthropoda > Insecta > Lepidoptera > Erebidae > Hypercompe > Hypercompe scribonia. The sequence goes on along the minus strand of OX438969.1, from coordinate 8,309,933 downwards.
ATACCGAGCTCTGCGTACTGCCAATTATCTCTGCCTATCCCCCTGGAAAATAAGCATGACTTTATATATAATATATGTATGTATTATTTATTAATATTTCACGTTCGATGTATACTATCAATGTCTATCAATGTTTTGTACATATTTCGTATATTTTCGACTACAAAATTTCCTTGTTGCAACATTTCCGCTCCTTAAATTTTGTTTAAAAATATTTTTTGTTATGAAATGATTACTTGTGTAAGCTTTGCAGATAAATGATTTGTTTTAATTTTTTTCCTATTCACAAACAACAAAGTATCTGAAATTTGACAAGCTACCTTTTGCAGTTCATCAATATAAACACACTTTTTAGGAACACCGTCGATATACATTACATTTCGAGAAAACCCACATTCATTCCCACAAATTCCAAAAAATGTATCTCACCAACCATTTTTCTCGATTTAAGAGCTATCGATTTCTCGCAGGCACTAAATTGTCACAATGGAGAGAGACCTTCGAATTACATCCGTAATTTATTGTTCGAATAAATCATCAATCTTGTACAAGGTCATGGAGTAATCAGACTTAATGTGGCCACATGGCGATTTATCGCACATTTATGACCAGCACGCCATCTTTGACAAGGAGTGACGTAACTAACAAATTTTCTTTTGTTGAATGTACGAATGCCATTAGTTGAACATCAATGCCCTCGTTAATGTTTGGAATTAGCACTTCAGAATAGATTGTACTGTTTGCGTTTCAATAAAGAGTGAGGCCATAAATAAAATTGTTTTTGTTGACTGTACTTTGATTGCTTATTGATGTTTAAAATTAGTCTGTCGGAATAGTTTGTACTGATTGCATTAGTGTAAATAAGCTCTACTATCGTCACTAATTTTCTTTGATCAACTGTACTTGTGTGAATACCCGACTTTGATGTTTACAATTAGCTCTTTGGAATTGATTGCACTAGTTGCTTACTTTAATATTTTTATTGACCGTACTTTTCCGAGTACTTAAACTGGGTATATATTGAATTATTTCTACAGAATCTTATTTTTTCAGTTTTCGTTGATCTTAGTCGTGCTAATATTTTTGTGACAAATACGTGTTCTTAGTATTTTTATTTTTGCACCATTACTTGTGTGGCAAAAATGTCTAGTATATATTTTATTTTTTCGTTATTACTCATATAGTAAAACACTTAGTAAGAGTTTTTATTTCTGCGCTATTATGCGTGTAGTAAAACCGTCTAGTAAATAATTTTATTTTTTTACTATTAAGTATCTGTGTAGTAAAAAGCCTAATAATAGTACGTCTAGTAATTTATTAATATGCCATGCTTAAAATTTGCTTAGTTAGAAATTAGATTTTATATTATTCATCATCATTATCATCATCAACAGCCTTTTACAATCCACTGCTGAACATAGACCTCTCCTTAGCAAGGAGGTTTTGGCCTACTATTCCACGCTGGCCAGACGGGTTGGAATAGAGCTTGTTTCAAGTTTTCCTTCTCTTCGTAATGATGTTGTCTTGTATACTTGGTCCCTTAGTCGCCTTTTACAACACCCACGGGATGAATAGGCGTGGTAACACTACGTATTCTTAATACGTCACGGATACAATATAATATGAATTACATAAGAAAACGATATTATATTTAATGAATGTTTACTGTATAGGTAAAATGAAGTGTTAAAGGAATTAGTTATTTAAATCAGTTAATTTAAGAAATACAACTATTATATTTTTTTAAATCAATTAATTTAATATTGTATAAATTACATTAGATTGCATGGTATGCAAAAAAAATATTCTTATAGAGTAATATTTTATTGACGGATGAAACAATAGTTTTTGATTTTAAAAAAATATGGTACTGCACCATCTTAGTCATAGGAATGATAACTCATTTGTGACAGCCAGCAGCGACTATAGCACAGCCCATGTATTATATTTTAAACTATAAGTTAAAAAAGTTTTTAACACAAAGATCTAAAAATCTAGGAGTTAAAATTGTTTTTTTCGATGATATTCCCAATTGAATAAATACACAAATAAACCCTACTATTAAACGTACAAGGTGGCACTAAAATCCCATATGTCTACCATAATGACGTTCATCAATCTCTGGCAAGTAGTTACTTTATTAAATCACTGATACCGCCACTCATTATTGCTGGCAAATAGAATTATAGTTAACAAAGTGTGAACATTTGATTACCCTCTGCCTACCCCCTTAGCAAAATAGACGTGAAGATATTAACATTAAATATTATGATTTTATAGAATTGCATGTACATGTACATATGTTTTATTGTTAAATTTATTTATGTTAAGAACGTGCTAAAGTGACTCTACTCTGCCTGATGGAAAGCATGAATACAATCCAAGAGTTATGGTCACCATACTCATTGCAAATACAGACAATCCAATATAGCGACCCTGCGAGATGTTTTTTCACACCAAACTTGGCGACGTAAAAGGCATGACAGTCATCGTGACAGTGTAAGGCTTACACAGTTACCACGGTAACTGTCACCCCTGTACCAATGGGCCTCCGGTTAAACATTCATGATTGTGAATGCAGACAATGCAGTACGGTAATCCACAATATGGAATACAGCATGGCGGCCTAGTGAGATGCTTTTTCACACCCCGCTTAAATGACCCGGGATCATAGTAGGAGGGAAACACGTGTGCTGGTAGTGAGTTCTAGGTTTTGACTGATTTGCACAGGAAGGAAGAGCCGAACTGTTTAGTTCGAAAGTGTATGTATACCACTCGAAAACGGTGGTTATATTTATGTATTTAGGACTCTATTTTAGAAGTGGGTGTGAGAACAGGGTTTGTTGGTTGTTAGTTTATGCTTGTGTTGAGTCTTATAGTCAATGTAAACATGATCTGACTATAAGACGGGATGAAAACCGAAATTATGTTGATATATGTATACGAAAAACTGTGTAAAAAACTTAACATATCTTAAGACAAAATGTCAAAATAAAAACAAACAATTGACGATTACACATATGCGTCATAGATAAATCTATTATTGTTTTTATAAATACTAATATATAATATTTATTATGGTCTTTACAACAAGTTTAGCAACATTTCAGTTATCTACGGCATCAACACTTACACCTGTAATTCAAAATTCACAAGTGTGTGCCTTTGAAAACCGACTAAAAAGGTGAAGGAAGAAAACTTGACTTCCAATGAGCTCACTCATTCAGTAAAGGACAACAAAGTTATTGCTAAACACCATTGTTCTGTGAGGTCATAGCTATTGCTCTTGTACACTTTCCTCTGCTCATTTTTCCCCGCTCGTTCTCAAGTACGTAATAGAATAAGCTTTAAAAAACTGCCAAAAAACCATCATTAAACTGAACATATATCAGTTACAAGATCAATAATTTTAAGCTTTAGTACTCTCCGGACATCATTATCCTTAGCTAAGTACAGGGTTATTGATAACCCCAGCCGTCGCCTTAATTACCATCCAAGGAGTAATTGGCCTGTAATTACCTCATCAAACTGCTGTTAACATTACAGCTGGCAATTTGTAGTGAGGGCTACTCTAGTTACTGCAGTGAACGGACGAGTTAAACACCTGACGAGGCTTATGCAAGAGCCAATGCCAAGCTATAGTTGGCTTAATATTTTAATTATTTATACTTTTAATATATTTTACCTAGGCAGAGACACAACTTCGATCGGGAGGCGTTAGTAGAATTCATCTGAGTTGGGCGGCATTCGGCAAGTTTCGTCACATCTTCGAGTCGCCGATCCCACAATCATTAAAGACCAAAGTATTTGACCAGTGCGTTCTACCTGTAATGACATACGGAGGAGAGATGTGGACGCTCACCATTGGACTGGTCCATAAGTTTAAAGTAGCTCAGCGTGCGATAGAGCGTGCGATGCTGGGTGTTTCTCTGACTGATAAAATTCTTAACGAGGTTATTCGACAGAGAACTACAGTAACTGTCATCACATAGAGAATCAGTATGCTGAAGTGGAAGTGGGCCGGCCATGTCTCCAGACGAACCGATGGTGGCTGGAGCCGAAGTGTACTAGAGTGGATACCACGATTGGACAAACATAGTGTAGGGCGCCCTGCGGCGCGATGGACCGACGACTTGAAGAAGGTGGCTGGCAGCAGATGGATACGAATTCCCCAAGACCGGGATCGTTGGCGTTCCTTGGGGGAGACCTTCGTTCAGCAGTGGACGGCGATAGGTTGATTGAGATCAGTGTTATTAAGGAAAGTATTCTTTAATAACCCTAGTGCGCACGAACGCGTTACTGGCAAGTGTGCACGTTTGGATAGTGACCCTTTCTGGGCTATGTTCTTTTAAAAATTCTTCGGTTTTTTATATATTATATTGTTGATAATGTTTTATTCTGCATTTACAACTTTACATTAAGACTTCTAATGTTAATGTATCCCCTGGGGTCGCCCCTATCGTGCGGCGCGACAGAAGCTCCGTACGTCGGGCCCCCCCCTTACAGAGACACTCCAGCCCAGCTTCCTGCAGGAAGTGATCGAGGGCCTTTTCCCGCAGCGGGCGGAACACACATTCCCGTCGATGGCCTTCATGGTCGAAGACGACGAGGGGAACGAGGGGAATGTTCCGCTCATCAGGGAATCAGAGGTAGGGGCGGTTGTTCTACGGATCCGCTCTAAGAACACCGCCCCCGGGCCGGACGGTATATCTGCCCGTGTGCTGGCCCGAGCCCTCGAACACATGTCGGACCGCCTCAGGGAGGTCCTGGACGCTAGCTTGGCGCCCGGATGCTTCCCTGAGTGCTGGAAAAGCGGGAAGCTGGTCCTATTGAGGAAGCCGGAACGACCAGCCGAATTGGTAGCGACCTATAGGCCCATCGTGTTGCTGGACGAGGCGGGTAAACTGTTTGAGAGGATACTCTCTGCCCGCATCGTCCGGCACCTCTACGAAGTGGGCCCCAATCTGTCGGACGCCCAATTTGGATTTCGGGCGGGGCGTTCGACAGTCGATGCCGTGCTGCGCCTGAGGGCCATCACCGAAGAGGCGGTGAGCTGTGGTGGCGTGCTGTTGGCGGTGTCATAAGACATCGCCAACGCATTTAATAGTCTGCCATTTAGCTGCATCAGGGAAGCACTCCACTACCATGGGGTGCCAGAGTACCTGAGGCGGATTGTGGCAGACTATTTAGAGGAGCGTACCGTCATGTACGAGGACCGAGACGGTGTTCTGAGGCGGCGGCCCATGTCGTGCGGTATTCCACAGGGGTCTGTCCTCGGACCACTCCTGTGGAATATGGGATACGACTTGGCCCTTCGAGGCCGTCTTCCCCCCGGGTTGGGCGTAATTTGTTACGCAGATGATACATTGGTTACAGCCCGGGGGATGAACTTCCAAGAGGCGGCACGCTTGGCCACCACGGGTGTCTCTCTAGTGGTCGCGCGTATTGAGGCGCTGGGTTTGCGGGTGGCCCTGGACAAGATGGAGGCCCTTTTGTTTCATGGGCCCCGTCGTAGTCCACCCTCCGGCGCCTCCATCGTAGTCAATTCGGTCCTCGTACCGATTCGAGCCCAGATGAAATATCTGGGCCTGAACTTTCTCCAAAGCTGGTCGGCGCTGCTTCTGCCCTGGGGCGAATTTTGCCCAATTTAGGTGGAGCCAGAATCACGACGAGACGGCTATACACGGGGGTTGTCCAGTCAATGGCACTGTATGGTGCACTGGTGTGGGCGTCGGCTCAGACCGCCCAGAATAGGGCTCGTCTCTGGCGCCCTCAGAGGATATTGGCGGTTAGAGCCATACGTGGTTACCGCACCATATCACTCACACTCGGCTCAGCACACGCTAGCGGTTTGTTCCGCTTGGGCGGTGCAGCGTGGGGTCCTCACTGCAGTTATTGGAGGAGATCTCTCGCTACCGGCCGTCATACGCTCCATGGCCGGTAGCGACAGTTGTTTTACCGCGGTCGCAACCTTCTGCGAAGACGTAATTTCGCGGAAGGAGGCGGCGGAGAAGGCCCGGGAGGACGATATCCACTCGGACCCAATTCGCCGCCGGCGAGCCGGGTGGCGGAGGCGTGCATACCAGCGCCTCATGCCGCCTTGAGTGTGGCCGCAGGTGGACGGGACGGGTTTTCCCCTCCATCCGCTATAGTGGCCAGCCGCGAGGAGGCGACGTCCGCGTGTGCCGTACGTCGCCTAAATGGAGAGGTTATCCGTAGAAGGTGCCCGCGGCAGTGGGTAGGCGCTAGGAGGGATCTGGATGACGTAATAGCAGCTGTTCCCGGATCCCTCCTATGTCAGGCGCAGAGTGGCACACCGTGTGGTTTTAGTCGGTCCGATTCCGACACACCACCCCGCCGTAAGCCCCGGTGGGGTGACGGCTCGAGGGGGTTTCCACACGATAAAAAAAAAAAAAAAAAAAAAAAAGACCTTCGTTCAGCAGTGGACGGCGATAGGTTGTTTGATTGAGGGAAAGACAAACTAAATACTGAAATCGTATCAACTAATATTTTAGTACCATTTACGTCATAGGAAACAAACTTATTGCTCTCTATTACTAGAACTTTAGAGGTTAGATTGTAGGCAAAAAACACAAGTTTTTTCTTTTAACTCGTAAGTTTAACTAACAGCTAATACCAGTTCAAAATCTTCTAACCAGTTTTATCCATATTAATGAATTGTCACTATTCGATTACTATTGTATATTGTACTAGTTCTACAAAGTATATATTAGTTTCGTATCGATAAACGATATAACGATAAACAAAGACAATATATCGAGTCATAAGTTATAACATATTAATTGGATTTATAATATTAATTTGGAATCTGTTATTGTGTATTCACTTGAACTTATTAATATGAAATACATATCAATAATAATGCTGAGAATGAATCTGAGAATAAAGTGAGACCAGAAATTTATTTATATGGCATGAAAATAAACAAGAACTTGGCAGAACCTATCTGTAATAACATTTTTACTAAATATTGTTACATATTTCTAAATATATACAGATCATAGATGCAGACATCCAGATATATTTGACCGGAGGCCCATTGATGCAGGGGTGACAGTTATCGTGGTAACTGTGTGAACTTTACACTGCCACGATAACTGTCATGCCTTAACGTCCCCAAGCACGCGTGAAAAAGCATTTCACTAGGTCGCCATAGTATAGGTCACCATCCTCCATTGTCTGCATTTGCAATGAGTATGGTGACCAGAACTTTTGAAATCTATTCATACTTTCCATCAGGCAGAGAAGAGTCACTTTGGCAGGTTATTAATAATAAAAAAAAATACAATTAACTTAATGAATGACCTCGGATTTTAATTTAAAATATGAACTGAAAAAGGAAAGTCGTATTCCGATACAAATAGGTCGAGACGCCCAGTGTGATATTACATCCTTATTGAAAACCAAGGTTAAAAATCCTTCAATTAATGGAAACCTGGGGAAATATACTCAAAGGACGGTACCGGACTGTGTCTCTTGGACTAGACCTCTCCTTAGCAAGGAGGTTTATTATACCACGCTGGCCGGCCGGCTTGGTATAGAGTTTGTTTTAAGTTGACCTGTGATGCAGTGATGTTGTCCTGTGTAAATTGCTCCCTCAGTTACCTCTTACGACACCCACGGAATGATAAGGGGTGGTGACATACCATGTCCTTAATCTGTCACCACACAATTATAGTTACGATAAAAAAAGTATCAAGAAAAGTTATATATAGTTATAGTTATATATTACCAATAAAATTAAAAATAAACTTATTAAAGTAATTATTTATTTATTTTTTTAAAATACTCACTCTAAATTAATTAAGCAAATCAGACTAAATTAATATAAACTATTGTTAAAATTTTTTTCATAAGACCATGTCTTTTTTATAATTTAAAAAGAATCGCGTACAACGTTAAAAATTCAATCATAATCCTTTTATAAGAAATGTAATTACTGAAAATGCGCCATTTGCATTGATTACTCAATTTTGAGAGTCAACCTTTTTACAGCCTGCAAAATAACTTTTAGCGCTGCAAATTTCGCACGTAAAATTAATGAAACAGTTTTAAATACAGAAAATTACTTGTATGTAATGATGTTTTTACAGTAATAACTTTCAATACATCATTATGACGTATTGTCCCACTTTTACTTGTACTATTGATAATAATCTTGCAGAAATCAGGGATCAAATACTTGTATATGTCGATGAATGGTATGTTGCAACAGAGAAACTCCTAGATATCATTAAATAATGTTTTATATCTTGTATACGTAGACACATACACATAACTACACACTTACACACACACACACATGCACGCAGGCAGGCACACAAACATGCACGCAAGCACGCTACAAGCACACACGCCAGCATGCACGCACGCATGTATACACGCACTTATACAGGCACACACGCACGCACATACACACACCATCATTTATTTTATTTTAGTTATTGCTTATTATATTACAATTTCATTATATTTTTTATTACTTATAAAAACAAATTTGTAGAAGTAAATTACAGAACTGTAATAATAATAATAATTTGTCTTTGTAGCCCTAACCACCGGTGTCTTGGTCCCTGTACCCGATGTCGGTGGTCTACTACTATTTTTTATATTTTTAAATGTGTATTTTTTGTTTTTTATATATTTAAAAATGTAACAAATATGTGTATATCACGAAATAAAGAAAATAATAATTCTTTATTAACCACCTAACCTAAAATCAAGAAATCTTCAAACTAAGCTAATGTTATGAAATAAAGTTACACATGACACCCTGAAGATAGTGTTTACGGCGATGTCTATGCTAGTATAAACTGTGTGACAGACATCGACGCCTTCCTCCAAAGTACAGTGAATACAATTTACGAACATTTAGAGGGTAATGTAGTACTCCATCTATACAAGTTTAGTAAGCAGTACCGTAGTAGTTAACAACCGAGACAAGGTCTAGTGTGTAGTGTCTTACTGTGAAGTCTTGGACAAATAAAATGTTTGCGCCGTTTGTCTATCCGCTGTTGAAGGTTTGAACCTAGCGAAGAATGTTTACGGAGAACTATATGCGGTACAAAGAGCTGTCTCACAGGTAATACGGGAAACTCTTTGTATAAATTGAAAGTTGAGTATCTGTAGGGCCTATTTAGCCGTACCTTCAGAACAGCTCTCTGTGCTAAGTAGATAGTTCTAAGCAGTGCAGCATCGGCCACCTTTTGTAATTTTTTCATTGGAAAAAGTAGTTTACGCACACGAGAAACTAGCGTATCAATATGATAATGCCAACTTAATGTGCTATCAATGTCCACTCTCAAATATCTAATGCAAGAAGATTTTAGAATGAAAAGATAATTGCAAGCAGCTCGGTTGGATGGATTACAGGTATGAGCTTTAATCTTAGGGTCATTTTAGTTGAGTTTTGTAATTGGCTGTAAAAGTGATGTAATAGGTTTTAGCAACATTTATTTATTTATTTATTTATTTATTTATTTATTTATTTATTTATTTATTTATTTATTTATTTATACATCATGCACTTTATGTACATAGGCGGACTTAATGCCTAAGGCATTCTCTACCAGTCAACATTAAACGTAAGTAAACGAGAACCTAGCCATTCCAACACCATCTGTAGAGCCCTCTCTGCAGAACGAAATACAGAGTCCCAGGTATTACCGTTTATAATAAGTGCAGTGTCGTCTGCATAAACAAACATCCTACAGTTGGGTATTGAGAGCTGGCAAAGTCGATTCACATATATCAAAAAGAGGGTAGGGCCCAGTATGCTGCCCTGGGGTACCCCAAAACCAAGGTCTTCATCATCAGTAACGTATGACTCGATCCTCACCCTCTGTGTTCTCCCCATGAGATAGTCTCGAAAAATGCCAAGAACAATATCCCTCACACCGAGTGCCTCCATTTCCTCTAGCAGGATGGGCATAGAAATCGTGTCGAAGGCCTTGGTAAGGTCCAAGAAAATACCTATAGCTTTTGTTTTGTTATGTAGATTTTGAACAACATGGTTGGTCAATTCTAAAACGACGTTCTCTGTGGATTTGGCTTTCCTGAAACCATATTGGTTAGGGGAGAGTACATTGTCATGTTCTAAATAACTCAGTAGTCTAGTGTTTAGTACTTTTTCTAATATTTTAGAAAGTGCCGTCAAAATTGATATAGGCCTATAGTTTCAAGACGATCCCTGCCCCCACCCTTGGATATAGGGGTGATAAGTGCCCTTTTAAAGCTGTCAGGGAAAATTCCTTTTTCAATGCTAAGGTTACATATATGTTTGATAGGAGGGATTAAAGCATGTCGAGCTGGTTTAATTACAGATATGGGTATTCCGTAATGATATGTTAGTCCGGTCTCTCCTAACATAGGTATCTTTTGCTTAAAAGGGGATCCAACCTCTATTATGCTGTAATGTATATTTGTTAACACAAATAATTATGTAATAATAAATTGATTTTTGAATATAAATCAGTGTGAAATCATTATACGTCTATACACCGGCCGCGAAACGGGTCCGAGTTTAGATCGTTCTCCCGGGCCTTCTCTACCGCCTCCTTCTGCGAAATAACGTCTTCACAGAAAGTTGTGACTGCAGTAAAACAGCTGTCGCTACCAACCAAGAAATGTATGACGGCCGGTAGCTAAAAATCTCCTTCAGTGAGGGCCCCACGCTGTGCTGACCAGGTGGAACAAACCACTAGCATGTGCGGAATCGCGTCCTCACTGCAGTCGTAGTGGTGACAGGTGTGACTTAATTCCCTCCTAGCGACCGAACGCAGTTACTTCCCCAAGCAACCAAGCCCCCAAGGGACCTGTGTCAGTCGGCCTCTGCTGTCGCCCTGTCTACTCGACGATGATGAGCGGCCTCACACTGCTCGCGTCCTTATTCGGGCGGGGACCGTATACCGCTACCCACCCGGCCGCCCGCCAAACTTGACACAAATCCTATAGCAACTTGTCTGGCCGGTGTGGTATTGTAGGCAAAAAAATCTTTTCTAAACGGAGAGCTGTGTCCAGAAGCTGTGTAGATTACTAAAGACTCTTGATATGATAATCTGATATCACAAAATTGATTATTTGATTGTGTACCCTTTCACGAGATGTAAACTAAAATTGTGAGATAATTACCATTCTCCCATCCATGTAATCTTATTACAAATATCAAAAAAAGGATATAAGAGCTTACTCGGCAACATACAGGCTATTTTTTATCCTGGACTGTCCAAAAATTCATAATTTAAATCCTAAGCGAACAATGTCGCGGGCATAGCTAGTTGTAAGATAAAAACGATAGATTTACTTGATCAGATGATTTACGTACAAAAAAACTAATATAAATAAACTTTATTACTGAGAAATTGACGTAGAAACAAGACAAACTCATAAATGTTTTGATTGTTAAAACGGTATTTTATTTTATTTTTATTGAAAAGAATAAGTACTTCTACATCTTAATGTTCTTAACAAAAACCTTTAAGTCACGCATTTTCTTTTTAATAAAAAGTTTTGTTTTTTTTTCTATTCACTCACTATTTTCAATATAGTTTGAAAACTCAATTACTAATTCCACAATTTTTACTGTTTTTATAACTTTGAGCTTGTAGTTGAAGTAAAGTCAAAAATTTTCAAACAAAATATGTCTTCATTCTTAATTAACTCAAGATTCGTGTGACATTAGTCAGTTGTGTAGATAATGTTTGATTGATATGCGTAAGTATGTCGCAACACGTATAAAAAATATTCCAAGAAATTGTGTAGCAACACAAACTTGATTCTGTAATTCCTTATTTCACAATCAATTTGTATTTCCAACAGTGACTAACAAAATAAGAGAAAACCACAAATAAATGCAATCCGTCAAAATCAAATAAAAGTAATTTCCTTGTATAAAGCCTTTAATTTACCGTAACAATGAGATTAGAGTCGAAAACAACGCCACAGTTGCTTACTCTCTTCTTGTGCTTTCAAATTTCCTTTTTTGAAATTCTTCAACTTGTTTGAGTGTTTGTGGTATTGTTGTAATTGTGTTCTACAATTCTTTTAGAGTTAGTTTAATTAATTCTTGTTTAAAATTAATTGAAAAGCACGCTTTGTTTTTTTTTATAGTTTTCTGTGCTCCTTCTTTAACAAACTTGCATTTTTTTTTGCGTGATTTTTAACTGAAGCAAGTGTAGAATAGTTAAATTAAATAAACCATTTGATAAAGTTTTATAGTTTTCTTAATAATTACTGTATTATATTATGGAATAGTAATAGGTGTATATCTGTATCCTAAAAAGATACTGTTTAAATTTTTATAATTTGCCATCTATAAATTTAATCCCTTCCGTATATGAGGAGACAAATCTTTTCGTCACGAAGTTCAACTTCAACTGGACGCTAGGAATCTGGAAAATTTGGAGTTTAATAAGGAAAGAAAAACTAGTAAAATGAGGAAATATTTGGCAGGACTAAGATATAACTAAGACGCATAGGATTCTAGTCGGTTGGGTTCTCATACATTTAATTATATCTCCTTTATATGCTTATCTTCCCACTGTGAATTTCACAAATCAGGTGATCACGAGAAATTTTTTGAGAGACTTTGTCCACTTCTACCAACATCTCAATGTAGCCCTCAACCACTCTGTCAAGAGTGACACGTCAGAAAAAAAAGTACTCTGTCGATCTCCAACTTTTCTAGAAAAAATGTATATAAACGAAATCAAGTTCAAGTTCCGAGTTTCGCCACATTAATCAATCTAAAAAGAAACTATTTTCACTCAATATAGTTATATCCTTCTAATCTTGTATTCATTTGCCGGTAATTACCAGTAATAGTAAATGTAAATAATAATATTATTGTAACAGAGAAATGCTAAAGAAATACGGTTCATCAAAAAACGCCGACTTACAAGCGGCTGTAGTAGGACTTTTATCATTAAATGTAAGGTTATATTTGTTTATTTATAATTATCAGTAAAATATATGTATAATAAGAAAATATAGACTTGTTTTTTGAAAAAGAAAACCTTTACAAAATAAAACAGACAGTCGAATATTTGATACTGATTTCCTCGAGGACAATCGACAGACTTTTCTTTTTCTTTCTAGTTTCAAAACCTGCTAATGTGACTCTACTCTGCCTGGTGGCAAGCATGAATAGAATCCAACAGTTTAGGTCACCATACTTGTTGGAAATGCAGACAAAAAAGTATTTTGACCCATATTATAGCGATATTATATTGCTATAAAATTGCAAAAACTATAATCGTATCCAATTTCTATCGAAGATACGAATCATTTAGGAAGAAATGATGAAATTTGAACAGTGATTAACATATTTTCTTTACTGTGCACAACAGTTTCTTGGTCATAAAATTTTGGTTGAAATGTTTAAAATACATGATCATATGTATTCATTAAATATAAATATTAAAACATATGTATGTCCACACTACACTATCTAAATGTTTCTATGTACGAGTTGTTATATGTGTACATATATACAAGAAAATGAGGTAGCGATACCCTTTGGTGTGAGGAGTGAAGCATCCTATTACTCACTCCTTAAAAGCGCCCTCGTCCGTCTTTCGGGTTTCCCGAAATATATTATACTGTATATGTTTAATGAATATGCATATTACTTAGTAAGTTTTTATTTAAAAATACATCTTATTGGAGTTAGCATTATTCTACAAATCCAAACAGATTCTTTACATTCATATCCTCGTAATCTTCATTGTTTTATGTTATATATAGTACTAGCTGGTAAACGCAACCTCATTTGCGTATTTTTTCGGTCCGTAGCGTGCTGTTATACAACATGATCTAATTTGTTTACCATAAAAAGATTATAGAAAGCTAAACTCAGAAGATAGACAATGCTGTCGTACCTTTTTTTTAGAATTTTTAGTGACATAATTATTTTGTACATTATATTTGCGGCATTTTAAATATTTACGCGTGGCGCACTTAATAGAAGCTCTCAAAAGGAATATTTGAGACGTTTCTGCAACATTTCTCATTAATACTTATAGCCTTTCTCTTTAAAAGGGCTATTTAACAGTAAAATAATTTTTCAAATCGGACACGTATTTCCTGAGATAAGCGCGTTCAACCAAACGAATCATCTTCAGTTTTATAATAGTTTGTAGTAATATACATACATATATGTGTATAAAATTCTTAAATTAACTTTATTTTGAATTTATTCAGACAGATCACGTGATAGAAAGTGAAAACGGTCACTACTCGTTAACCAACGGAGTCCCCAACTATTAAAATAAAGAAACTACTAATTCAAAAGAACTCACTACCAGCGTGTTTTGATGTCGGGTTTTTTAAGCGAGGCCTGAAAAGGCATTTTTCTAGGCTGCCATAGACCGGGTCAGCATTTTGCATTGTCTGCATTTACACTGAGTATGATGACCCTCACTCTTGTATTTTATTGATACTTTCCATCAGGCAGAGAAAGTTACTTTTGTAAGCTCTTAATATAAATAAAAAATATGTGTCGAGATTAGTTTACAAATAGATAAAAATCGTTTCAGATTTGTAAAATCTAGTTAGATGCAAATCAGGATTCAATCCCGAAGCTGTTGACTAGATGAAACCACTTGATTGAAGACATAAACCATAAACCTTCCACTTACAATCTCTGTTACGCTATGGTGCTATCTTAAACGGAAATGGGTATCGCTTCTCAATATCTTTGAGACCAAAATGACCAAGTGTAAAATAGATGTCGACATTTGTACTACGTAGATCCTTCACTATAATGTAGCTATGTTGATATTTTCATCATTTTTTTAAATTAAATATACATAGTAAATATTAATGAATGTAGAATTATCGTCAAGTTGAGTCGAGTAGAGGTAATGCAATTTCAATATGTGACAATAGGCTATGGTTACCTGGTCATAACGTCAGCCACTACAAAAGTATACCTTTATTAGATACAAATAGAGAATCATACTTATATCATAAAACAGGCAGTTGATTGTTGTATCAACCCTATAATTTTAACATAACCGTAGACCCTTGTGGTACAATCTACACTAAAATTATAAAACAAAAGAGTTTGTTTGTTTGTTTGAACTCGCTAATCTCAGGGAGTATTGATTCAATTTGAAAAATTCTTTCAGTGGTAGGTAGCTTAATTATCGGGTAAGGTTATAAGTTATATATCACCACAGTGTGACTAAAAGGAGCTCAATATCAATAAAAATAAAAACGGGTGTAAACTATTTTTTTTGAAAGCCTTCATTGCGTGCACTGCATAAACTATTGAAGTCTCACAAAAATAGTGTATAAAACAATTGTTTCTTTTTAGAAGTTCTAAAAAAACACAAGACGGTATACGTGTATCTTTTAAGTTAGACTCAGTAACTTATGGTGAACAATTTGTTCACACTTTATAACGTCACGCTACAGGCAATAGGAGACGCAGCCGAGGTTGCGCGGGTCAGCTAGTGTACAATACGAGTATATAATGGAAACCATTTGCAAGTCAATGCCCTTTTACTTACATTCACTAGTTCACCTTCATTGTTATTTCGTCAATAACAAAACACGAATGTCTGAATCTTTTATAGTCTAAGCAGTTTTTTGTGTGTAAGTAAAACTGTCTGTAGTCACGGAATATATGAGTTGTGTAATTTTCTTTTATTACCATACACGAGCAGTATCGGTGCTTTTAGTTGATGACGAAATTGGCTTTGTTCGAACATAAATAAGCTGGGGGTCGTTTCATTAGTATTAAACCCATTTGTAAATGTGTAGACAAAGTGTGTGTAGATAATAATATATCGTTTGATAGATGTATTGCGGACCATCTTTGGAAATGTCCTTTGCTTGGGCTCGTAGTAATTGGAACTTTGGTTCCAATTGAATAATGTATTGATGAAAACAACAACAAAACCCTTTAATTGTTTAATTTTCAATTCTGTGTAATTTAATTAGAGTTTAATTTTAATGTCATTTCAATTCTTGTCACTTGACTAATTGGTTCCCCTTAAAACTAACTTGTCTTTTTTTGTACAGAAATCCCCCCGAATACCACGAAAACGGTACGCCGCCTCAGTTTTTAGTTGTCAAGTAAGAATCTAGCCGGTAAATCCTAGCTTACAGATGACTCCCTCGCGAGTGGGAACACCGATTTTCCCTCATTGCGTCCAAGTGGGCGCGCGTACTCCATAATGCGTCGAGCGTTCTGTTTCTGTTTGGGTGCCAGATGATATTGCCTGTCACCCCCAGGCTTGTGCTTATGGAAGATGGAGATTTTTCTGCCTGAGTCGGATTGAAAGGGTTCTAAACCTCTGCTGGTCCCATGTTCCGGTCTTTTTGTGCATGCATAATTTGCTCCAGAAGAAGACGGTGGAGCTCCACTCGCTCTCACTTAGTATTATGGAGTAAGAAGCGCCGTGTCTACGGTTCATTCATCGCAGTGGTGGCACTCATGCGTTAGATGTCTGAAGAATCATTTCATGTAAGAGATGGTCTCGTGATTTATTTCAAGAGAACCCTCCGAAACGGGTCTTACCGCCGAAATAATGGTGCGCCCGACGCATAGCCCGAGGTAAGTTTTTGAATTCTTTTAATAGTTCAAGTTTCTGTTTATTCATATGATAATTATATGATGTTTTATATACGTATACAATTTTATTTCATCATTTATGTAGAAATTACTTTTAGGCTGACATTTTAGAACCATAATCGTCGTTATATTTTTCGTTTTCTTTAGCACTAAGTTAAACAAATAAAATGTGTTTTTAAAATGTAGAAACAAACGAAGAAATAAAATCAGGTTTACACCTCTTCAATTCTTAGATCTGACTACAAATTTAATCAAGATTACAGACAATTAAACTAAATTTGTCGAACTGTCCGTCGAATTTCGATTTGTATGCTAAGCCATATTTGGCGTATGCAAATGTTTCGGTTCGGAATCGTTCATGTGAAAGGTTTCGGGTTGTATTGTTCACTGCTTTGGAAGTAAAGTTTGTTTTTGTTTAAGTCTTAATTAGTTTGTTAGCGAATGAATGGTTTTCGTAAATATTGATTAATGTTCTTGTATTATACATATACCCGAATATAAGTGTGTAGGTTGTGAACTTCGATTCGATATAGTTATTAGAAATAGTTATTAAATTTTGATGAAAATTTGATTAATATCCGATGTTCGACCACTTTGTTCATATTTGGTAAATATTACTTGTTTTATGTTCTTACCAGAACATAACCTGTATTTTTTGGCAATGATATATACACAAATAAACGACGGGTCTCCTGATGGTAAATGAATACCACCATCAATGCACATCTTCAACTTAAGTCACGAACGCGTTGTCTATGTCTATGTAGTGTATTATGAAATATACAAATGTAAAATAACGAAGCAAATTATTCTAAAATAAGTATATAAACAGTAAAATTTTATCCAATTCATGCGTGGGTGCGTTTAATAACGATATTTTAATTGGTTTTTTGAATTTCGTCTATCTCGTTGCTGTGTTTATATTACTATTCTGTTATTAATTTGTTCGTTTGTTGTTTTGAATCGTGGTTGAAAAGAACGAATAACGGTCGTGTATTAATTTGGGTCTTTCTCCCATTCACCACAAGGTGAGTGATAAAGTAAAAAACATGTAACTTACATCGTTGCCTTTTTCATTGATACCGCCTGTACTAAAAATATATCCTGTGAAACAAGTTACATTGTAAACATTTATGAAATGATTACAGGACAAGATGAGTTGACCACTTAAATACCTACGCCATCTGTACAGTCTCTGGAACTGTTAAGTTATCTTAAAATGACTGATGCAGGGGTGACAGTTATCGTGGTAACTGTGTAAGCACTGTCACGATGACTGTCATGCCTTTTACGTCCCCAAGCGTGGCGTGTAAAAGCATCTTACTAGGCCGCCATAGTGTGGGTCCCCATACTGCATTGTCTGAATTTGCAATGAGTATGGTGACTACAACTCTTGGATTCTATTCATGCTTTCCATCAGGCAGAGTAGAATCACTTTGGCAGGTTCTTAATGAAAAAGGCATGACAGTCACCGTGACAGTGTAAGGCTTACACAGTTACCACGATAACTGTCATCCCTGCATCAATGGGCCTCCGGTCTCACACTCACCAACGAAACACGACAACACGGATGTTGGCGCTTTCGGTTGGTCTTCTGTGGGAGGGTAGTACTGCCCCGGTCGAGCCGGCCCGCTCGTGCTGAAATCAGCGTGGCTCTACTACCTAGTTGCTCTGCACGCAGTTAATTTTCTTTTAAGATATTCTAGTAATATAAACATGTACGTAGAAATTTTAACATATAAATATAGTCTATAAAATTATAAAAACACGCTTACAAAAGTCAGTTAAAAGGAAACATACAAATGAAGTTAAAACAGAAGCTAGTAAAAACAAAAAGGACTTGGGTGGCTCAACCAAATTCTATGAAGAAATTTGTATTACCTCTAAAAACACGCTAGAATGAACATTTTAAAAATACATTTACTAAAACAAGGCTATTCAAAATATAGAATAACTGAGTATATGAATATACTAACAAATACAATTTAAAAGAAGATCGTGTACTCAAGTTACATAAAGTGTCCATATTAGTTCCTAAAACTTTAAGAATTACATTTTTAACCATGCTTTGAAATGTTTAAACCAATAGTGTTTACAAAAAGTTTGGCGGTGAATCAGTTAGAGCTTTTGTAATATACTTTCGCGGAACGCCAAGGTTTCAATGCGCCCGGTGTGTGGCTTTTTTTTTAACGTGCGGTAACCCCCTCTGACCATCACCCCACTGGGGTTTGTGGCGAAACGTTTGCCGAACTCCAATTAGCTTCTGTTGTCTCTCGAGCAAAGGTGATTATTTGCACATAACGCAGACCACTTAATATTCAAGCGCTGTAACTGATCACAATAACATCGACTGGCTCTCGAGCGTCAGTTTTGAATCCATAAGGTAATCAGGTCACTTTAGAATGTGTGGGTTCGAATATTGCAAAATTCACATTTCGGGGGCTCTACATTCGACCCACACTGAGTCTCTCAAAGGCATGGTCGAATCTGGCTTGGGAGAATTTTGCATTTCTATGTTAATGTTATGATATATTTTAGACAATTTAAATAATTAATTTTACCAGTATTTAATTGGATATTAGACGAGATTTTGTTTTTAGGGTTCCGTAGCCAAATGGTAATAAACGGGACCCTTGTAGATTCGTCTTGTCTGTCTGTCTGTACGTTTGTCCGTCCGTATGTCACAGCCACTTTTTCCGAAATTATAAGAACTATACTGTTAAAACTTGGTTAGTAAATTTATTCTGGGAATTTATAATTATGTTGATGATGATGATGTTATCTTAATCAGTTTGAGCCACGGCAGCAAATCTCAATAAACACCAACCAATGTGTGTATAAACACAGATGCACTTTCTGTTCCCTCACTTTCATAATCCGATAGGATTAGATTAGAGAGATCAACCGCAGTACCCACGGCTTTATGAACTGTCCTAGGTACGGGGGTTGAGACTCAACTTCTAGACTCTGGGCCTTTATTAAGTATTTCTGTACCCAGAAAAAATTCAGTAACACTTTTTGACCCGACCAAGGAATCGAACCCGAGACCTCTTGATCGGTATTCACATACGTTTACCGCTAGAACAACCATGTCGTTATCTTTAGATATTGGTTTTCCTAATTCGAAGTTCTTTAATATTTTTAGTGTTCATTGAAGTATGTAGGACAGCAGGGAATAAGAAAGCAACGACCAGTTACATCTAAGTCATGTTTGACACCTATTAGTTACAATATAGTTCTTGTTTTTTTTTTGGAATGAATCTTGATGGAAAGCATGAATAGAATACAAGAGCGGTGGCCGCCGTACTCACTGCGAATGAAGACAGTGCAATATGGCGTCCCACGTTATGTCAACCTAGTGAGATACTTTTAACATATTTAAATATAAATATATAATTATAATATTTTGCTTCACCACATTGGTTTTTGTTCCCTTTACGTGGATTGCGTAATTAAGTTCATACTCTGTGAAATAAAATATATTTATTTAAGAAAACGAACACACAATATATTTTAAAAATTTAAATCTTAAAGAAAGTGATTCAAATATAAGTTGTATACTTTAATACCATATGATTTTTGATATCGATGATCAAACAACAATGACCGCATTGTCAAATTTGATTGATAAAATATCAGCAGCCGCCATTATGACGTGTTTCTGTTTGTCACGTTATTGAAGTTTCTACAATTTTTGTCATATTTTGTTCCTGATAAAAGATTCGAGTGTTTCTAGTTTCTTGGTCCAGTATATATTGAACCACGCATATGATTTGGAAACGTTTTGGTTGGTTGGTTGGCAGTTGGTTTAGCAAATGAAACTAAACTGTTCTGTGAATTAAGTACAGTACACTACTTCTGATATCAGTGTTAGTGATTTCAATACTTTTTTTTAACGTTTGGAAACCCCTCGGATCGTCATCCCACCGGGGTTTACGGCGGGGTGGTGTGTCTGGGGTGGTGGTGGTGCAGACCGACTAAAACCACACGGTGTGCCACTCTGTGCCTGAGATAGGAGGGATCCGGGAACAGCTGTTATTGCGACATCCAGATGCCTATTAACGCCTGCCCACTACCACGGGCACTATTTATGGGTAAACTCTCTATTTAGACGACGTACGGCGCACGTGGACGTCACCTCCTCACGGTTGGCTACTATAGCGCATGGAGGGGAAAACCTGTCCAGTCCACCCGCGGCCACACTCAAGGCGGCATGAGGCCCTGGTAAGCGCGCCTCCGCCGCCCGGTTCCCCAGCGACGAATTGAGTCCGAGTGGAGATCGTCCTCCTGGACCTTTTCCACTACCTCCTTCCGCGAAATTACCTTATCGCAGAAGGTTACGACCGCAGTAAAATAACTGTCACTACCGGCCAATGGAGCGTATAATGGTTGGTAACGAAAGATCTTCTCCAATAACTGTAGTGAGGGCCCCATGCTGCACCGCCCAGGCGGAACAAACTGCTAGCGTGTGCTGAACCGAGTCCTCACTGCAATCGCAGTGGTAACAGGTGGGTCTCAATTTCCTCCTAGCGGCCGAGTGCAGATACTTCCCCAAGCAACCATGCCCGGAAAGGACCTGGGTCAGTTATAACGAAAGGATCCCGTGCTGTCGCCCTGCCCACTCAGCGATGACCGGCTGGAGAGCCTCCACGGTGGCAAATCTAACACGTGGAGCCTCCAGCCGGAATGACCAACGAACCATCGCGGCACGACGGGGGGCCTCACACCACTCGCGTATCTCTTGGTGCGGGGGCCATATGCCGTCCGGAAGTCAGTCATTTGGCGATAAACTTCGGCGAGCACTTCTGAACACCATCTTGGTCCTCGTACATGACGGTACGCTCTTGTAAATAGTCTGCCACAAGCCGCCTCAGGTAGTGTGTCCCCGTAGTAGTCGAGTGCTTCCCTGATGTAACTAAATGGTAGATTATTAAATGCGTTGGCGATGTCCAACGAAACCGCCACCAGCACGCCGCCACAGCTCACCACTGCTTCGGTCACGGTCCTCAGGCGCAACATGGCATCGACTGTCGAATACCCTGCTTGAAAGCTGAATAGAGCGACTGATAGATCGGGGTCCATCTCACAGAGGTGCCGGACGATGCGGACAGAGAGTATCCTCTCAAACAGTTTACCCGCTTCGTCCAGTAAAACAATGGGCCTATAAGCTGCTACCGAATCAGCAGGCCGTCCCGGTTTCCGTAATCGGACCAGTAATAGGACAGCTTCCCGCTCTTTCACCACTCAGGAAAGCGTCCGGACGCCAAACTGGCGTCCAGACTACTCTGGGGCGGTCTCACTTGTGGTCGAGGGCTCGCGCAAACAAACAATTAAACGTACTCGTAGGAATATTGTATAGGATAATGTATAAAAATTTGTTTCTCTCTGCCGAATTATATACATGTTTTTTTTTTATTTTTAAAAGTTTAAAGCTTTTGAAGCTGTTGAAACCTTTTTTTTGTTCTATTTTTGTAGCCGTAACTCATCAATCATTATCAACAGTCTTTAATAGTCCGCTGCTGGACATAGGTCTCTCCTTAGCAAAAAGGTTTTGACCTGCTATACAACGCCAGACAGGTTGGAATTAGATTTCAAGTTTTCCTTTTCGTTGCAGTGATATTGTACTGCGTAATTTGCTCCCTCAGTGCCTCTTACGACGCCCATATGATGAATAGTGGATGGTGACGCTCACTATTTTTACTCCATCACCAAACATTGTGTAATAAGTAGTATAATTATAATTGGACATGTACAATTCTAATATCATGACATCAGCATTATTATAAGTTAAGACCCCAATTTTCAAACTCCGGCTGTTATTAAACATTTATTTCTATAATCAGAAAAATTCAAAAACACCTTTTTAGGCCGACCTGGGAATCGAACCTGAGACTCGATCAGCTGTCGGAAACACTAGCTCACTCTGCATATCATTCCTGAGTTTAAACAGACAAATGGACAACAAATCAATCCTATAAGGATTCCTATTACTCTCCTGAGTAACCTAACTTAGCGGTGCTTAACCGAAACGCATATTATGTGTTTCTGATTAGTGGAATTTAAAAGAGTAGTGTGATTTACCCGAAACACGCGTATAAAACATTGTAATATAAAAATTATGAATACGCGTCACGCAAATCATTATTTCAGCCTGAAGTAATTTTATTAATGAAAGCCGCAATTATTCGCGTCTCATATACTCTTGTTCATGATTGTAGTGATACGTGCTTAAGATTTCAAATTAATTACAGTTCGTGTGTT
This sequence comes from Hypercompe scribonia, assembly GCA_949316085.1. NCBI lineage: Eukaryota > Metazoa > Arthropoda > Insecta > Lepidoptera > Erebidae > Hypercompe > Hypercompe scribonia. The sequence goes on along the minus strand of OX438969.1, from coordinate 8,287,072 downwards.
ATAAATGTGTGTGTATTAATATGTAAATGCTCGCATACATTAACTCTCATGACGGGTGTCATGTGCTTCGGTTACCCTGAATTAGACTGAATTATATCGATAAAATAATCAGCTTCTGAATGGTCAGACAGGTTCTAATCTGTCCACATTACATTGTTATTTTTTTTTATTTATTTAGAACATCTTTCTTCTAGGTTTACTGTGATTTCTGAGAGTGATTTCGTAAAAAAAAATTTGAATGTGTAAAGTAACCCTGACTCAGAATAGCCATTTGTGGATTACCTAAACTGTTTTTCCGTGTGGGGTTCATATTATTTTATCATTTTTCATAGAAAATTTTTTGTTTGAGCGTATCATTCAGTTGGTTGATCAGCCTTTTTTTTACGTGTGGCAACCCCGTCGGGCTGTAACCCCCCTGGGGTATACCGGGGGGGTCGTGTGTCGGAATCAGACCGATTAAAACTACACAGTGGGCCACTCTGCGCCTGAAATAGGAGGGACTCGGGAACAGCTATTATTACGACATCCGGAGCCCTGGTTGATAAGCTTACCAGAATGTAACTTTTACACAATAAAGAGTGTATGTTTTGGTAGTGGTTGAAACTTGGAATTTAACAAATATGTTCTTAATACTATTCTGTTATATATAACTTTTGAAATTTCCAGTTAAAACTATCACCATTGTAACATGAGTCTGATGACGTCACTAATCTCTGCACTAACGATTCACGAAAAATTCAAAAGTATCAAAAATGTGTAAGTGAGCTACTTTCCTCAAAGATTTGAAAGTTAAAGACGTAGACCAATGAGTCTTGCTGACTTTATCTATGGCTATGGTTAATATAACCTAGTGTCCAAATAAATTTAAATGAAAGACATAACATCCAGCACTTACATAAATAAATAAAAAAAAATGTGTGCGTGTACTAGCGTACACTCGTAAGAAGTGAAACTTTTTTATGACGTTATTTTTCAAAAAAATAATTTAAACCCATCCGAAGTCGATGCAATCGCCACCTGGATTTCAAAAATGTAACTACTCAAAACGGGCCGCAAAATACATTGGAGACATTTACCAATCCCTACTCCGCTGGAGAAAGTATACTTCGAATCACGCGTGGTAGGGATAAGAAAAAGATGGCGCGTAACGAAAAAATGTGACGCGTAACGAAAAAATGTTACACTAAATTTTTTTCCAACCCCGATAAAGAAGTTTCACTTCAATAAATATTTCGAACATTTGACACACAACGCCATCTTGTCCCGAACTAAGCAGAGCTTGTACAATGACAACTAATATAAATACATATGTCTTTTTTTGTAAATACATACATAGAAAACACCCAAACTCCGAAACAAACATTTGCAGATCATGCAAACATTTGGCCCGACCAGGGAATCCAACCCAAGGGAGACCTCAAGCACAGCAGTCGCATATGCTACCACTGCGCCACCGAGGCAGTCAATTTACACATTCGTAATTTGCATAGTATTTTTTTTAAAATCTATTTATAACTTTTAGAGTTCTAAAACTAACAGTATAATAAGGAGCTACAAACCGGCGAGTTAAGAAAGGCTTGTTTTAATAACTTCTCTACTTTGATTTATGGTTGTCAAGTTATTGACGCCGCCTTTATTTTGCACCTCGTGTAATGAGTATGCATTTTTCAACACACGTGCTTGGCTTATTCAATGATATTATCGACAGGTTATACGGACAAAGAAAAGCTAATTTTAACGAAGCAATTTTTCAACACCCAGCAACAGAAAACACTGAATGATATAATGAAATGAATGAATGAAGTGTTTAGATTTTTAATTTTTACCTATGGTGGCCTTATTTTAATAGTTTTATTATCTATATAGAATATAGTAAAGAGTAGGTTAATATCGTAACAGTTTAGTTCGTATTTATCAGATGATTTTCTTATTTTTTTTCTTTCTTAAGAGCCTGCCAAAGTGAATCTACTCTGCCTGATGGAAAAGCATGTATAGAATCTAAGAGTTATGGTCACCATACTCATTGCAAGTGCTGACAACGCACACGCCCACGCCCACACTATGGCGGCCTTGTGAGATGCTTTTTCTCACTCCGCTCGGGGACGTAAAAGGCATAACAGTCATTGTGACAGTGTGAAGCTACACATTTACGACGATAACTGTCACCCCTGCATCAATGGGCCTCCGGTCTCACACTCACCAACGAAATACGACAACACGGATGCTGTTGGTTTAGGTTGGTCTTCTGTAGGAGGTATTACTGCCCCGGTCGAGCCGGCCCGCTCCTGCTGAAATCAGCGTGGCTCTCCCGCCTAAAATGGCTCCCCTACCTAAATTGATTCAATTAATTTTAGAAATCATAAAGAAAGATAGGAGATAATGTTTTAACCGAGAATGTGGAGAGCCATGCTTCGATATAAATGGTTGTCATGGTCCTTCAAATATAACTTGATCGCTGTCAGTTGTCAGTAGTATAATTTTAGACCTTAAAATATACACCTAAGGTGTGAGTTTTTATTTTATAATGACACAAAATAAAATCGTTTGTTTAAACTTACTATGTCGGTTTCGTAGCCATCTGTCACAGAGATTAAGCTATTTGTTAAGGACTGTAATCATTTCTTTGGTTAATTTTTCAACGAGTGCGTGAATTGAAAGAAGACCAACTCCACTTCTCATCATAAGTGAGGAGGGAGATTCAACTAGTCTTCATGCGCTTGTGACTTTCTCGACATCAGTACATGAAGCTTATTTCACTACAACTTCTCTACACTACCTTAAAATTCTTTCCTTCTTTTTCTAATAAAATTAAAAGAATAAATAAATGCTATTTGGGGTCTTTTTTAAAGCAATAGAAACAATCAGATTCACAAAACTACTGTACAGTTGGTCTAGTGCTTAAAGTGATCGCCACGCCGCTCTCTACTGCGCTGAGTGTTGTAGGTTCAAACCCCACACGAGACAATACTTTGTATGATCCACTATTTGTTGCTCTGAGTCTGGATGTTCTAGAATCCCCCGTGACACAGAATTTACACCTAGAGAGGGTGGTGTCTTTAAAAAAAATAACAAAAACAATAAAACTTTAGAGTAGCTTGATGAAAGCATTTCCATTAATTTTATTTTTAGTAAAACATTAATTATTTGATTACCTTAAAGGCAAATATTATGTAATAGCAAGCACGTGAAGGTTTATTTCAGTGCGTATACATGATAAAACGTCTCTGGATGTGAAAGTTTAAAAGCATTTAGTTCTCCATAAGCGAGACAGTCTTAACAACTTATAAAATAAATCCAAAGAAAGTAGGAAAGCGGATTTACTCAGAAAACTGTAGAAAAAAATAAAGATAACGTTACCCATCTGTTTTTCGTTAATTTTATCACTTCATAAAGCCTTTTTGGTGTTCATATTCTTAAACTTATAAAAATTGGTGTGTAAAAATCTTAACGTTATTTATTTAATAAATAAACAATACATTCATTCAAGTACCTTCAACACTTTATTAATTTTTTTAATATTTTTTTTAACTTGAAATGTTATTAATACGAAAGTTTGTAAGGATGTATGAATGTATGTAACTTCTTTTACGCAAAAACTACTTACTGTACAACTTTAGTTGGAACTTGAAAGTAAAATAGCTTCTACATCAAAGTAATACATAGGCGACTATTTACTGCGAGAACCGATATATGCAAAGCTATTACATTTAAATTGTATTAATTTTTGTCCCATAATTGGTCCATTTGTTGCTGGCAATACCAGAGTCAAAGCAAACAAGTCAACAGAAAGTAAATTCATGTTATTAATTTTACTTTTTATTTAAAAAGACAACGCCGCACTAGGAATAAATCTTGTATCACGGGGTACTTTACAGACAACGCCCAAACTCTGAACAACAATTTATGGATCACACAAAGTGTTGTCCCATGTGAGATTTGAACCCACAACGCTGAGTGCAGTAGAGAGCGGCGTGGCGACCGCTTAAACCACTAGCCCAACCGTGCAGTCAGCTAACCCGTAAAAACCATAAAAAAATACTTCCGAGTGAAACCAAAACAGGTCATTAGCATGCTAGAAAGATTTAAATTTAAAATAAGAAACTTTAAAAATAGGTTTTAAACACAGAAAGGTATAAACTGCACGAGTGATGTACTTACCAATTTTTGTGAATTTTACAAGAAAAAAATCTCTTTAAGATAAATAAATCACCTATCTTAGGAGCGATCTATGTCCAGCAGTGGACTACTAAAGGCTAATGATGAAGATAATGACAATAAAAATGCTCAACGTTTCACTTCATTAGCTGTTTCATCTACAACTACATATTATGTATGTTGTCTGACAGGGCCACAGCTCATCCTTGCTGTCTATTTTTATTTGATACTCGTGAACACTCGATTAGTTCATCGATTATTGCGCAACCAGCTACATTTGTTTACTGAGTTTGAGTACTTTATGGAAAATATGTTATAATGCTGTGTATTTAATGTCAAATTCAGTTTTCAAATAACATTTAGGACATAAGAAACGGTCATAGCTAAAAGACATACTATTCATTATTACAGATGAATTGCCTCCGTATTCATTCTAATGTAACGACAATTCATTAACTTCTGTAAGCATGAGATAGCATTGATAATAATTATTATGGTATTTGACTGCCTCGGTGGCGCAACGGTAGTGTATGCGACTCTTGTGCCTGAGGTCTCGCGTTCGATTGCCGGGTCGGATCAAATGTTTATATGATCTGCAGGTATTTATTTTAGAGTTTGGATGTTTTCTATGTAGAATATGTATATATTTGCTTAAAAGAAGTATATATGTATTTATATCAGTACCCATAGTACAAGTTCTGCTTTGTTTCGGACTAGATGGCGTTGTGTGTGAGATGTCTGAAATATTATTATATTACTATTACTAGCACACTTTTAGAGTTTTTATAATTATGTGACAGTGTAAAAATGTATTAAATACCTAAATATTAATTAATTTCAGACGATACAGATGAAAACTAAATATTAGCTTTCACATCACATTGTCACTCTATCGTAGCTTTGGTTCTATCCTCTTCTTCTCACATCCATCCAGTCATCTTGCATAGATCACTACTCCACCTAGCTTGTGGATGTTCTAGACTACCTAATTAACACATGAGACTATTAACCTTTAACTAGTGACGTGTAGCCTCACAGGCGTCGCGTGTTTGGTAAATTATTAGAATTGATGACTTTCCCCCATTTGCCACGACCCAGCGTCTCAGTAGCTTTTGTTTTAGTGCCAAAACGACCAAAGAAGGGAGCAGACGTGCTGTCGGTTATGTAACAGGTTTGTAATTTTAATTTAAAAATTGACTGTAGCCTGTGAGGCTACATGTCTCTAGTTTCCATACCAATATTTTTTCGAACATTTTTTTGTTTTTAGTGTAAAATGGTAGAAAACGCTAAGAAACATCAGCTTAGTCACTCCAACCGTCGACTTCAACAAAAAGAAAAGTAGTACGAGTAAATAGTCTATCATTTGAAGAGGAATTCAATACTCTCTTGCTAGCTTCAGACCAATCAGACAGTGAAGGTGATATTGAAGAGTTCTTTGTTTCCGACTGTGACCTTTTGCAGTTACGTGAAAGTGATCAAGATGAAGGTCTAGAGAAGAACATTCTAGAAGTGGATAGCAGCAATGAGGGGAACCGTATCACTAGAGAACGAGATAACACTGATAGTTCTGATGATGCCTTGCCTCTTTCGGAATTACAAAAATCGAATTTATTTAATTTTAAAAATACAAGTTACTTATTTATAAGAGATGGTACAAACTGTGAAATATTTAGATACGACATGAGAGAAAATAGATTTGTCATTTTGTAACTGTGTTTACGACTCAATAATCGAGATGATCGCACAGAAAGCCAAAACGATGATAAACGAATTCTGGCTGACGATATGGTTGAAGAAGATGTCCAAAGTCCTGAAACTAGTCAAGGCAAACGAAGAGCATGCAGTATTTGTCCGCCTAGACTTTACAGAATGACTGTGTACACATGTATCGGGTGTTGCGATTCCGTATGTTTGCAATATTCTCGATCTTGTGTAAAAATTACCAATGATTTATGCCAAATAGAGTACGTGTCAGAATTTTTATGTTTTATTTTCAGAATTAGCTTTTATGTTTTCTTTATCTTTGTATTGTTCAAGTTTTAATAAAAAGAGTTAAATTTGTCATGTTATTTATGTAAGGTCTATTTATATGTGAGAATAAGGATCTCATGTCAATTAAGGTTGAAAAGTGTAAGTAGGTGTTAATTATCATTTGTGTTTACAGCAATTATGCAAACTGATTGAATTCATTTATATTTATTTCATTGCATTCCAGCAAATAAATATCAACGTATTTTAAATCATTAAAATGCAATTTTATGACAAAATTTAACTTTAAAAGTAGTAGCCTGTGAGACTACATGTCCCTTATAGTGTTCTCAATTTGTCAAGTCCCTGGTTAAAAGTTAAGTATTAGCTTTGAAAGACAAAAAAAAATTGTCACCTTGGAAGGACAAATATAATCCATGAAAAATAGCCAAAACCTTTTTTACAGTATTGCGGCGACTGAAAATACAATTTAAAAGAGAGCAGAAATGTGATTGACTTCTTCAATGACAACTTACATATAAATTTTTCGAACTAAATATGGCTTTCATTTCAATTTTTATAGTGAGCAGCTTAATGGTAATGAGTTATTTTATTTTATGGATATTGGGACCTAGCCAACTCATAAAGTATAGAGGACATACCAAGGTACCCATTTAATTTTGTGTCTAGTATCAGATGGTTATTTAGTTCATGTTTAGTTATTCACTGCTGAAACTGACAAGGTCTCTCCTTGAAAGTGAGGTTTACCAATACCACGTATACCACGCTAACCAAGTCGGTTGGTATACGGTAGGCTTTTTCTTTGTATTGCTAAGATTTTATAGTTGCAAACCAATGAGATGAATAGGGGCGGTGACATTTCATAATACGTCACCGAATAAACGTAAAGATTTAGGTTTCCGGTAACATCACCCATTCGCTGTGCAAGCAACGTAAGAATTGTTTAACACCAGGTTTCTATGAGACCGTGATGGCATTTCGACCACGTTGGCCAATAGAACCATGTTGCATTAAATAGGTATCGAAACACTTCTCTCTCAGTCTCGATGTCTCGATGTGTGTACTTTTTAGATATTTTTACTTTTAGTTAGTAATTAAATCCTTCGGTAGATAGCATCTTATTATTAGCAGTAATCTTTGGAAATAGAAGCAATTACAATTTGTTAAGTAACCCGACTATCCTCTATCGTCACAAACACGTGCCCTAACCCACGTGATCCTTCCTACTCAATTAGGGTTCTTGAGAAAATACATTACTGTAAGTTTTAACTTTTTCCGGAGTTTTCGTTCCACATACGAAGAATTTTCAAAGGTGTAAAAGTTTAAAATTATAAGGCACTGGAAGGATCAAAATAACGGCAAAATTGGCTACTATAGTTGTCGGCCATCAGCTAGTCTAGCTAACAAATTATTGTATTTAGTGAATGTTATTGCATTTAGTTTCACATAGTGCATAGGGACGCACACTTTTCTTGCATAACCTACTAATATTATAATTGTGAAACTTTGTATGGATGTTTGTTACTTTTTCACACAAAAAGTACTGGACAGATTTAGATTAAACTTTACAGTAATATAGCTTACATATTTAAATAACACATAGGCAACTATTTACTCGTGCAAAAACTAGTATCCAAATATTTATGAGCGAACACTGCTTGCTTAATATGTTTATGTTTAAAAGAAACTAATTATTTTATATCACGATGAAATTTTGCGCGAAGAACTCGAAAACATATCGCCACATTCACTGCTTTCATTTACTCATTGACATATTGGAATATTATATCTAAGTCTAGTTTTACGGTACAAAATATCAGTCGAAATTATTTACGAATGTAGTGTGATAGCGGGACACTACGTTAATAATATGAATTGTGATACGGAATTTATTACCGAAGTACTTTATGATAGACTCTGCAAACGGCATAAAAGTTTAACTTAATACTAAGTGCGAAAAAAAAAATTGGATAACAAAATCTGATGGACATACCATAATGTATATTCCATAGATGTGTTTCCAGATAAACTGTTGTGATAAAAAAGACACGTTCCGACTGCTGCTAACAATTTTTGTTATGTATAAAAGATACTGTATCCCGCTTAAATGTACCAACGTACTTAGTACACTTTGGTACGTTTTACAGTCTTTTAGAGTCGGTTTCTTAAACCTCTCGTAATAAAAAAACAACATTCCTGTTTAGAAAATTATCAACACTTTGAAAAGTAACATGAGCCAAATTGTGTCCAGTCACACTAGTTTTTCGCTTTCTCATTTTCTCATTTCCCTTCGTGTTTATAAAAACTATATTCTGCAATGATAGATCGTGTGAACAACACTGACCTATTTCTGAGTAATTGGGTCGGTCAACAGAAAATTGTATCGACTGCTTATCTTCAGCGAACCGCATTTATCCGGTTACAAGTCACAATCCTGAAAAATTGTCGTTAAAATATCTTCAATAATAATTATTACACGAGTTAGTTCCATATTGTCGCTGGATTAGCTATCTATCTATCTTAGAGCCTGCCAAAGTGACTCTATTCTGACTGATGGAAAGCATGAATAGAATCCAGAAGTTGTGGTCACCATACATTGCAAATACAACATACAACGCAGTATGGTGACCCACACTATGGCGGCGTTGTTGGATGCTTTTTCACATCCTGCTTGGGGACGTAAAAGGCATGACAGTCATTGTGACAGTGTAACCACAACTCTTTGGATTCTATTCATGCTTTCCATCAGGCAGACTAGAGTCACTTTGGTAGGCTCTTCATATTGAAAAAGAAAAGTAGTTAAAAAGTGTGAGCAGTGCAAAAAAATTAATGTTTCTTATACAAATAGTAGTTAATTTTGGAGTAGTAGCTAGACAAGGTTGCATACATATACTCGTATACATATAAGGGATCCATGACTCTTGGATTTTACTCATGCTTTCCATCAGGTAAAGTAGAGCTACTTTAGCAGGCTCTTACAGTAAAAAAAAAGATGTTCAACATAATGAGAAATATTTTCTAGATTTTGATTCATACCAACTGGAATGAGAAGAGATGACGCAATAGTTTGCTACTATTTGCAAATTAGAGAAACAATGAGCGGGCTTATTAAATCGCTATGGTCTTAAGAGTTTTGGCAAACAAATAGCAGCGAGGAAGATAGATTTATTGCTCGAGCGTCATAAAAACAAATGAAAAAAACAAAGTCTGCCCTTCATTTCAGGAGTTTATTTGTAATATTGCTTGTTGACGTATGCTCGAACCCTTTGTTAATTAATTTTGGATTGAAAATATTTTTTATCTTGTGTGTATGCTTATAAACAACCAACCAAATAACTCACAATCTCATTTTAAATTACTTTAGCTTTACTGCTTTACTTTAATTTAGATCGTGTGGTGACGGATTAAGAATACATAGTGTTACCAACCCTTTTCATCTCGTGGGTGTCGTAAAAGGCGACTAAAGGAACAAAATATGCAAGACAACATCATTACAAAGAGAAGGAAAACTTGAAACAAATTCTATTCCAACCCGTCTGGCCAGCGTGGTATAGTAGGCCAAAACTTTGCTAAGGAGAGGTCTATGTCCAGCAGTGGACTGTGAAAGGCTGTTAACGACCCAGTCTCGACGTAGATCATCCAACTATGCAAGAGATATTATAGTGCACAAGTATATGTATATATATTATGTGTATATGTATTATAGTACACAAATACAGAGGTACACACTTTGTTCTTTCACTCTATCAATTTGATGGGACGGATATCCAACATCACCATGGAGACCGCGCAGGATCGACGACTTTACATACTCTCCGAGGCACAGAGTTAAGATTCCAACTTCTTTTATTCCAACCCAGGAATCAAATCGAGATTAAAAGTATTCGCATACGCTAACCACTAAATAAATGACTATATTTGTATATTGTAGATATATTTTTTTAACATCTTGTTGTTTACACACAATTCATAAGAAATTAACACACTTAATATTGCCATGATACGTTTTCGACTATTTGTGGGGGATTAATTACTGAATTATTTTTAGACTCAGGTTTAAGGCTGTAATTATAATTAAATTACTTGAAAAATAATTACATAAATTAAAATTAAAAGAAATATATAAAGGTTATATCATGTTTTCCCTTTCTTTTGTAAATAAATAATTAGATCGTAAAACAATTTTTATTGAACTTTAACTATGTTATGAGACTCACTTTAACTATGTCATCATACATTATGATATTAGCATTTATATATAAATTTTCAAATCTTTGAGGATCGTGCAAATAAAACATATCAATGGTACACCCCTTAATCCTTTCGGTAAAGATAGCAATAAACAATGAACAACATAAAAATATATCAATGGGAAGCGTGAGATTGCAACGAAAGTGAAGTAGAACGTTTATTGGGTTTTAGGGAATTAGCAATAAAGAGATCTTGCTTCAGACTGCAGCCATGTCTATGTCACAGGATTACTATTCTTTTCTTTCGTAAGAAGAGTTTTTTCTTAGAATAAACTTTCAAAAATAGGAAAACAGAAGAAAACAAAATGAATAGTGAGTTTCTTTTCGTACTCATTTTTTTTCTCTTTGATGCAGGGGTGACAGTTATGGTGGTAACTGTGTACGTCTTATACTGTCACGATGACTGTCATGCGTTTTACGTCCCCAAGCGGGGTGTGAAAAAGCATCTCACTAGGCCGCCATAGTGTGGGTCACCATACTGTATTATCTGCATGTGCAATGAGTATGGTGACCACAACTCTTGGATTCTATTCATGCTTTCCATCAGGCAGAGTAGAGTCACTTTGGCAGGATCTTAATGTAGAAAATATATATGGTTTTAGAAGTAGAAATGTCATCATTATCATCAACAGCCTATTATAGTCACAGGTAATCACTAGTGGACATATGTCTCTCTCATTGCACGCCACTCTGATTGATTTTGGGCTTCTCACATTCAGCTCCTACCAGCTATTTGCACAAATCATCATTCCACTTGACCTGTGAGCATCCTACACTAAGATTGCAGAGACACAATCTCCACTCTAAAACTGGTTTACCCCAACGGTTGTCAATTCTGCGGCTAATATGGTCAGCCTAATGCTACTTCAGCTGGCTCATCTGGTGGGCTATGTCGACGACCTAAGTTTCATGACGGATCGCCTCATTCCTGATGTGATCTCTAAGAGAAACGCTAAGTTTAGTCCGGTTCAGAGTACGCTGAGTGACTTTGAACTTGGAGACCAGCCGTATCGTTAGTATCCATGATCGCATGTTTTTGCTTATTTTTTAAAAATTTTACTCGAAATTACATATAATATGTAACTCAGTAGACATTCAGAATATTATAATTCTACAAAAGTGTTTTCAAATCATAAAATACCATCAATTGAGGGTTAAAAAAATTTTGAATTTTTTATAGACGAATGTTAACGTGTTTACTTTTAGGAGGAGTTATTTGACAGACGTGAGTCTTTTTTCGATTGCCATCAGACCAGTCTACTGTCCGTCCGTTCGTCTGTCGAATTTCAAATACCACTGCAATAACAACGTTATTGATTTTAATCTTTATTCCATTTTACTGTTTATCGTTTACCGTTTTAGTCTAGGCCACCATCGTGTAGTTCACCATAATGCATTATTTGCATGCACAATGAGTGTGGTAACCACCATTCATGGATTCTCATCATGCTTTCCATCGTTATATAACTGCCTCGTTAATCTAGCGATTAGTGTATATCACTGCGGATCAAGAGTTTTCGTGTTCAATATCCGGATCGGACTAAAAAGTGTTATTAAATATTTCTGATTATTGAAATATTTAATGATAACCCGGAGTTTGAAAATTGGAGTCATACCCCTCGTCCTCGGAGAGCATGTAAAACTATCATTCCTGCCCCTGGTCTCTCCCTGGTCGTACCAGATAATCGTCTCATCGGGTTCTGAGAGTGAGAAAACGGAGAGTGCACCTGAATTTTCACACACATTGTGCAGTATAATATCTCCTGCGAGGTTGGCTGCTCTTCGATGAACCTGGCTGATGTGGCTTAAATCGTCGTCTTCAGGCAGAGTAGAATCAGTTTGCTAGGCTTCGACCTAAAAAAAAACAAAGCTAATTTTGCAATTACTATTAGACATTTCCATGTAAACAAATTCTGACTAGTACACGAGAAAGAGCATAGTTCTCTGTGGAATATTAAAATAATGCGAGTCAACTTATAATGTTCCATTACACAGTGAGTAGCAAAATAATTAAAAGAAGCTGATGTTATGTTGCGTATAAAGAAGAATATTTCTTTACTATAAAAATATATTCTCTTTGTGTAGCTCATTACAAAGAGGATTATAAAGAATTATGAAGGCTAGCTAATAAAATATAATTCAAAAAGGACTAGATATTAATAACTATGTAAGCAATTGTTACTTTTTCATAGATAAAAAACTAGATATACGAGTAAAATAACTACGACATTGTCTGCCTTTATCTAATACTTCAACTTGTTGTTGAAAGTCAAGTAACAAATTTATTTATATTTAAAAGAGTTTCTGTTGATTTCGAGAACAGATATCGTCGACATCTATACCTTGTACCACACAGCCTCCTAGTAACACGTTCACTGAAGCGGAAAGGTGCTCAGCGTGGTTTCAATTAGTTGCCCGGCCATCCCTTACAGTCGGCCAATAAAGAGACCACTTTAAAACATGTCCTGATTTAGATCACCATGAGTTTTCGAGATAAAAAGTTATCAAACAAAGTACAGTGTGTAATAAAACCCCATTTGATAAAGATGCAGGTATGCCCAACACTACAGCAACGATGACATTTTTAATAATTTTAATCACATTAGTCAGCCAGGCAGAGACGATTATTCTAGTATTGTTCATTGTACAAGCCCGAGAATATTGATGAAGTCTAAGTAATAAAAACAGGTTTTTAAACTATTGTAAAAGTATATTATACACTTTAGCACCAAAAAGTTGTATTGCAAAATATACATATAAAATCTAATCATAAACAGTCTGTCACTGAATTATTAGTCAATGAAGCCAACTGCTTAATCAACAATTCACCATCGCAGGATATGGTTATCATAGAAATGTGTTAATCGCCTACTCTTCTTAAAAGTAACGAATTTCTAAACAGTTTAAATATTGTTTTAACCAAGTTTCCGATGTCAGTAATATTTTTTTGATGGTGGAAATTAAAATACTCGACTTATATCCAACGCCTATGTTATCTATTCACGAGAACCGTTACCTGGAAAATGTGATATTAAAAACAAACCACGGTAGTACCACTTCAGTTCTTGACATCTCTATCACCAATCACTTGTTAATGTATATTTAAAGAACGCAAACCAACCCGAGGCCAACTTGATTATTGTCCATTCGTTTATACTGCCGTATCAGGAAATTCGTTATCACGTTACACAAATCTTCAAAGATTATCTTTCTGATCGAACTTAGACGGCCAAAATGGATTCGTATATTAGTTATAAAGTTAATGTGTCCTATGGTGTGCCCCAAAGTTCGATATTAGGATTCACTCTCTTCTGAACATATAGTAACTCCCTCTGCAAGCTGTCGATTCCAAATTGCTTAATTATCACTTATACTGATCACACGTCTTAAGTTATCCATGATAGGTACAGGGAATCAGAGGTTTTCCTACACTGTAATCTTTTATTCTATTAATTATTGTGTAACAACAATTGTTTTTTAATTACAGATACAATCAACAACTTCTTTTAAAGAATTTAGTTGATATAGAGATTGTTATTGACAGTCTATAATTGATATTCAGTGATATAACTTTCCATGCGTTTTTTCTCTTACTTATCATACTACTTATCTAATGCTAAAAGTAAAAGCCTTCGTATTTCCTTGCCAATATCTCTGGTACTTCATTATGATCGGTTAACGAGAATCGAGAAGCAGCATCACTTAAAGTACAAATAACATACAAAATATTAGATTAGATGGTAAATTTAATGCGAAATATCAGTACATTTTTCGTAACTGTATTTTATTAACTATCGTTAGAAAATATACGTAAAAACTTCAAGTACGGAGTGGATATCGTAATATTGACTATTAGACTCGGTGCGTTTAATTAACACCCAGATGTTAATTTCCTCCCTTGACAGCGTGCCAATGAACGTTTAACAGGCACATCTGCATCTACTCGTATAATAATATTTTTTCATATATGTACGAGTTTAATAACACTGCAATAGAGTTAATTAATTTTAGCATTAGTACAATTTATATTATTAATTTTATAATTGACATATAAAGTGTTAAAAATTAACCTGTAACAACTTAGGATGAACTAATATTAAAACCATGGTAGCTAAATTCCTAGACTTTCTATTTTACTTCAAAAATAAACTTCTGAATTTATATATCAAGAAGTGGACGAAATGACGGAGGTTAAAAAAATGTTACGTAACATGCTATGTTCACTTGAAAAAGCATGAATTTTGAGAGGAAATTCTTAAAAAGCACATAAAAACTCACATCTTCTCGCATCACAACAGCCTAAAATGAATATTACCTTTTTAGAGCGTATCAGAGTGAGAGAGAGCGAAGTGCGAGAGAGACTTGAACTTGTTTTTTCTATCTTGATTTCTAAACACTTAAACATTTTTATCTGTCCAATTCTTGTGTGATCATCGTCCAATTCTTGTGAGTTGGTTATATAATTGTTGCTTATTTATTATATTGTTTATATACTATTGGAAAACATTTATGGTTGTTAGTTTTTAAATTAGTATTTTCTTAAATATTTGTCGTTATTTATATTTAAATTTATGATCCTGCGAAGTGACTTTAACCTGCGTCACCATACATGGTTGTGGTCATCAAACTCATTACAAATACAGGAAATTCAGAATGTTCACCCATTAATCAAAGACGACAGCACAGATGCTGTCGCTTTAGTTTAATCTTCTGTGAGAGGGTAATACTGCTCCGGTCAAGTCGTTCTATTCTTGCTAAAATCAGCACATCTACACTGTAGAGGAACGGGTGTCGTGTCCCTCTGTGGAGGGAACGTGTGTCATATCCCTCCGACACAAAGAGAGGCCGATCCTCCAACCAGGCTAGGTGATCATGTCTGGCGGGCCACGGCCCAACGGTTGAAGTTGGGATGTTGTATATGTGCTAATTGCCACGCGAATCTCTATATCGCGATACAGGATTAGTAGTTGCATTGTAGTTCATTACATTCATACGTTTCTTTCATATTTCGTAGTTCGATGTATCTTCGCTAGATGGCACTGTTATATATTTTTGATTGTGCTATAATGTGGAATCGCCACATCACTCCTTCCAAGACCGGAGGTCGATATACTACTGAGTCAGGGGTCTACGCTCTGTTGTGGTGCGTGCCAGTGCCAGGAGTGTGTAGTTCCAGTGAGTCGGAACTGAATACCGCAAGTTCCAGTGAGTCGGAACTGAATGCTGCTAGTCCCAGTGAGTCGGGGCTGAAGTCCGCCGATCCCAGTGAGTCAAAATTGTATGCGGTACGCGGTGCTGCAGTGAAGTCCCCAGTGAGTCGGGGCGGTTGCACATAGTGGCTGGCTGATGCTTAAACGGGAGAGAGATGCTCTTCTTACGTGGACTGTAGTGCAGTGTGCTGTGCCTAAACGCCGATGAGGCCGTAGGGTAAACAGGCTGGAGCGAGCGCTTCCTGCGTGTGGTTATTCCTGTTGAGGCCAAAGTTGCTGGCTGGCTGAGACTTGATTACCGCTCACCGTTGTGGGAGTGACGCTGCTGCTATTGATTTGAAGGTTGCTTCCAATCACGTCGGCGTCATCACTGTGGAGGGACGAGTGTCATATGTCCCTCCGACACAAAAGGAGGATCTGCCGACCAGGGGATCTGATCATGCCTGGCGGGCCACGGCCCAACGGTTGATGTTGGGATATTGTATATATGCTAATTGCCACGCGAATCTCTATTTCGCGATACAGGATTAGTAGTTACATTGTAGTTCATTAAATTCCTACGTTTCGTTCATACTTCGTAGTTCAATATATCTTCGCTAGATGGCGCTGTTACATTTCTCGTTTTTGCTATAATGTGGAATCGCCACACCTCCGACACAAAGGGAGGATCCTCCGACCAGGCGAGGTGATCGTGCCTGGCGGTTCACGACCCAACGGTTGGTGTTGGGATGTTGTATATATGCTAATTGCCACGCGAATCTCTATTTCGCGATACAGGATTAGTAGTTGTTTCGTAGTTCTTTACATTCATATGTTTCGTTCATACTTCATAGTTCGATGTATCTTCGCTAGATGACTCTGTTGTATATTTTTCTTTGTGCTGTAATGTGGAAGTCGCCACATACACTATCTACTATATTTATCAGTTCACAAAACATTTATCAATGAAGGTATTCATTGACAGAATTTATATGGAAATGTCTCATCGTTGAAGCTCACATTAGAAGTGCTTCATTCAAATTACACATTATTCAGCTAAGTAAATTTAGTCTTTATGATAATTTAAAACCAAGTTTTAGGCATTTTACCATTTCAGCGGAATAATATTTTAGGACGCTTGATAAAAAACATTGGAAAACTTTGGTGAATCAGTGGCTCTTGCTGTTTTTCAGAATTAAGCAATTTAAATTAAGTAAAGAAGGGTATTATATCAGAGCCCAAATAGGCATTTATATTGTATGGTTTATTATTCAGAAAATGTATTTTAATTTTCAAACAACGAATTATAACCAGACTTATTCCTGATTTCTTAAAGCCTGGAGTCGACGCTATACTTACCGAATAATATTAAAACTTTTCTTTGGTATACTTTGAGGTCCTAAAAGCTTGATTTTATGTTACTACTTTGATTACTTAGTCAGCGCTTAGACAGATAAACATGTGTATAAAATTTTATTGACGATTCTTGTTTTAAATGTATTAAATATAATATTTACTATATTAACACTTGCTAACTACACAGTATTTCTATAATAAATATTCTTTACTTAGAATTTCTCTGAATTGAATGTGATTCAGAGAAATTGAATAAGGGTAGTACGTAGTAAACTACTTGTTTAAACTCAAATTTGACACATCATTTTTTCTTCTTCTTCGTTAACATGATAATTTATCTTATGTCACGGCGATCTTCACTAACATACATTTAAACGGCCACAAAAAGCACCAAACAATTAGTGGACCACCGAATCAAATCCACAACACAACGTAATAAGACGTAGCAATATGACTACTTAAATCAACTGCGCCATCTGTGTCATTTCAAACTTATTTTCTTAGAAAAATGTCTGTGAGGATCACTCACAGTTAAAAAACTATTTTTTTTGTGTATTAATATACTACACATTTGTTAGTTTTAAAAAATTGCAACAAGCGGTTAAGTTTAATTTTACGGCAAAGTAAAAGTTCTTAAAAATTTTAATACCTTTATAACAATAATTAGTATCAATATTAATTTCTATATCGTTTATCTTGACCGATTCCACGGATACCTTAACTTCTACTTCAAATAATATTGTATCAACAACTAAACACAGTTTTGCCTAAGGCAGTGTATCAAACAGAGAAACCTAAATACGCTTTCCTCAACAAATTCAATCAGATGATACCAAAGGCCCATCTCAAAAGGGCTGTACGATGTGCCTGCCTAATGGGTCGGAATTGTTCTCGATTCGATAGCATCTGAGGTTCCTATATAGTCTTAGTATTTATAAACTGTACGATGTATGTTGAGAGATCGAGTTCTCATTGTGTTATGTAAAATGATACTATTGATTTTTAGTTTCGGGTGGTATGCAATGAAAAAAAGAAATCTTTTTAAATATTTTAAATGAGTTCACTATCAACCTCCTGCCTTTATAAATACTCGTAGAATACAATAGTTTGAAAATCCCATTTCTCAGACTATAGAAGCTTATTAGAAGAAACTGGAGTCTTCCGCTTAAATCTATTATCAGATTACTTCTTATGTAAATTTACATAAAAAGTTTCATTTTGAAAATTGGAAGTAAAGTAATAATAACTTCCAAGATTTAATAATGTTGTTAGTTAATTACCAGTAAAGCTAATATAAAGCAATACTCGGTACATATCATGGTGAAACTAAGTATTACAAAGAAATTAAGTAATGTAAGTATGATTTTAGAGAAAAGATGGAATTACATTATATTACTTTTAGTCCTAGTTAAGTTTACCGATTTTTCTGCTGCCTTTGATGTATATACTTTAACAATAGTTTAATATTTTAAATTAAATATTCAACTAGTAAAATAAAATATTTACTCTCTGTTACGGTTTCTCAAATACACTTTACTCAAAATCTATTTAAAACTTTTGAGAGAAAACATTACAACCGCCTCCTAAATGGCTAATGATTGAATCATCTTGGTTAATTGATTAACTTTATTTAGTCATCAGATTAGGACACAGTTATCAATTTTTACTAGAAAGTCACAAAGTCATTTGAATGTTAAACGAAACTTATCACCGATTACTGATTTTATATTAAGATTAACGTTCGAAGAAATCAAAACGAATTTGACGAAACGACCTGAATTGAATTGTGGTTTAACATTCGAAATAGAGTATTAGTGTTGCTCGTCGCACTAGCTTGAGTCTGTAGCACAGCACGGCTATCGTAGAGGTGTACCAAAGGTTACGTGCCGTGTCAGAAATCACATCTTACTTTGACCTTGCAATAATATACCATGTAAGCGATAAAACATACTGATTATGTACCACAATGGCTGGGGTTCGTATGCGTTCTCTACGGCCTACTCAAAACTAAAGTTGTTTCTTTGAAAGGACAACCCAGAACCTATACTGTACTCGCATTGTTTTTATTTAGCTAATTTTCACAGGCTTAAAAAATGAAGATACTGTGGCTTGTATCGGTATTTCTTTCAAGAATGAATCTTAGGAAATGCTAACATCTTTCAGATGTAAAGCCTGACATGCAAAAATATAAAAGGACCTTGAAGAAGCTCTCACCGTCCTTTTTGCTTAAAAAAATAAAATATCAACCTTAAAATCCCTTTACTCAAATTATTGTCTATCAGTAGAAACCACTTTCTCCCATCTTTCTGGCAGTAATCGAATTCACCAATGAAAAAACGATTCATCTTTTGACACAATCCATGACTCGACCCATTTTTCGGTTTCTTAGAAAGAATGGAAGCACTGCTGACTCGAACCATGCACCATCAACTGAAACTAGGGGTAATCGGAGAGGGTTATATCTGGTGAATACGAAAAGTGGGTAAAAATTCCCATTTAAGCGTTTCCAGGTAAGTTTTGACTGATTTTACCACATGTGTCATGTAATAGAATCACTTTGTCGTGTCTCTACCAGTATAATAGCCCCTTTTCTTTTAGAAATCGACTCAAACACTGGAGTCGATAGCAAAATCTTGTGATAGGTTCATTTACAACAACTCATAATAAATTACATCCTGCTGATCCTACCCGATGCAGAGTAGAAGCTTCGAACTGTGGATATTAGGTTTTGGGGACGATGTTGATGCGTGACCGGGCTAACTCCACGGCTTTTACACTTTGATTGTCGTAGTAAATTTACTTTTCATCTACAGTAACACGCTGCAGGAAACCTTTTCTTATCTGCCGTTGAAGCAGTAATTCACACATGAGAAAATATCGTTTGACGTCTCTCGGTTTCAATTCATACGGCCCCCAGGCCCTTGCTTTTGGATCATTCCTAATACCTTTAAACGTTTTGAAACTGTTGAAGCATCTACTTTTAATGTTTACCGAGCTCTACTAGCATCTGACATGGATCTTGATCAAGCAATACCTCCAATTAGTCGTCTTCAAACTTTGTACTCTAGAATGTTTTTTATTTTACGCCTGAACCACTCTCTGCATATCATATTCGACAGAGTATTGGCACCATATGTTACAACAAGAATTAAACAAGGTCCTATTATGTTAAAGATTAACTTACAGAAATAAATATCATTTATCATTTGTTACTGTCGCTTGAACCGCCGGTGCCGCCTGCGGTGATTTAACTTCCATTAATCATAATTAGTTTTTAAGACGTCTTAAGATGACATAAGAACAAGGTATTAATATTATATAAAATAATAATAATTTAATTATTTCATTAATATAAAAATTACTATTATGGATTTACTAGACCCTACACTACTATTCCAAAATAATAAAAGAAACTATATAGTTATTACTTTTAATTTTCAAATAACAAGAGTTTGACCATTTTAACAGATTTTTTTTTGTATTGTCATATATATTTGTAACTAAAAATAATCTTATTTAATACAAATCAATTACATTTATTTACTTAGACATTTAGTATCTAGAATACTTCAACTTCTGAATAGGGCCTCTAAATTACAAGACAAGAAAATTAAGTGTCAAAACTTTTAACATTTTTTATTCTAGCTAATTCAAATTTATATGCAATACTTTGCTTTAAAAATATTGAAGGCAAACCTTGTCGGTACTACCTCCTGGCTTCTTGACAAAGGGGCAGGAAACAAGCCAGACAATATTATACTTAATTTCGTAACAAAGCGAAAGTTTTAATGTTGTACACTTTTTTCGTAAGCCAACATCAAGAACTTTTCGTCCAATTAGACTTGGTATTCAAATACCCCAGAGTTTTCCATTAAGAAAAGACTCAGTTGTGGTTTCCGTTTTCTTTTGTTGGAAGTCAAAAATACTTTTTATGTTTGGTGAGAATCTTAAAGTCAACGTACTTTTATTTGCTTAACCATTAAAGGGGTAAAGTCGAAAGCTTTTCGCTTCGAATATTTGCATGTTTTGAACGAATCCGTTGTGCTGACAAAGAAACATCTCGTGCGAGGGTGTTAGGCTGAATAAATGATGCCCACATCACCCTCTGATAGCTCCCATTGTTTTCAATGAAATGTTTGCTTTAGAGGTGAAGTATTTGAGAGGATCTTTATTATTTCTCCTTATGTGCGGTACAGTAGTAGCAAAGATGACACAGATAGATCCCTTGTACATATATGATAATCCCTTTAATCCGAAATAGTTCTCTGAGATTGAGTCTAAAACATGCGAGATGTTTTTGAGATGATAATACAACATGTTTTTAGTTGTGTGTTTCATATACATTAAAAGGTTTTAATATACAATGGATTATAGAACAAATTATAGAATAGTATAACTTGATACACCTCATATTTGACAGTCTGAATCTAAACTATAAAGAACCTATGCTGTGGTAACGATTCTACTGATACACATATTGAAACATTAAAACTATTTAATTTTTTTATAGTTATAATGGAATAGGCGTTTGTCTTCCATCTCACCTGACGGAAAGTGTAGATGAAGATGAAGGTGGTACACGCTCATCCAAAAGAAACCTGTTCACTCTACTTTTAAAGACTCCAGAGTTCATCTCATCAGGAAAAATAGACTCAGGCAGGTCGTTCCAAATCTTGGTGACTCTCACCAAAAACGAGCTTTCAAACCATTTAGTTTGACTTTTGGGTATGTCAACAACGTGTGGATGAAACTTTTGCCTGCGCCTAGTAGTCTGATAAAGGAATAGAGATGGCTCAATCAGTTCGAAAAGAGCCTTAGAACACTCTCCAAAGTGTATAATTGCAAAAAGAATCGTGTATAGAAAGTTTATTCTGAGTGGTTGCAAAAACTGGTTAATGATACTTGTGTTTTCAAAGAAAACCTATATTGTATAAACTCTATAACATCTCACTACGAGGTGAAGAAGCTCGCCTGTTGATTAGGTTTACTTCAAGTTATCAGGTAACAAGAATATATGAATGCTGTTACTGCATGCTAAGTTATTGAAGTGAAAACTTCTTTAGGCGCGTTGAGCGTTTTGGTAGAGGGTAAAATCCTCGGTTCGCGTCACCGACATGCTAATGATAATAGTATATCTATAGCTATGGAGAATATGATATTATATATTATATATGAAATTTATTATTATTATATATTATATATGATATTATATATTATATATAGCTATATATGAAACATAAAAAATTTCATATAATTTTTGCATATAGTTTTAATTACTTTCAACTTAATAGTTCCGTTTTCACTTCTATTGGCAGTCCCACGACTGCTACTGTTTTTTTTTTTATTTCACTACTTTTACCCTATACCTATATTGATCAGCGTAGATTAATAGACCAAAGCCTTAAGTTCACTACTGACTCCTTGACTGACTTTTAAGGAATCAATAGTGAACTGCTAAAGGCTATTGATGTGATGTTACAACTTTATGTAAAAACAAAAGCCTTAAAAGCGTCGTTACACTCATACTACAATCTCGTTGTATAATAAAACTTCAGTATAACTTATATTTTACTAAAATTTTCATATTAATATATAACACAATACATGTATAATATAATATAGTCTAAAAATACCTTCACACACCTCATACATGTCACACATGGCCGTCTGATCCTGCAAATCCTTTGATATGGTAACCAGACTGCTGATAAACGTACTTATATATCTCCAAGTACTTACATTTATATATGTATAACACAATCTAAAGCGCCAGCATCCGTGTTGTCATGTTTCTTGTGTTGTCGTTGTCATCCGTGTTGGTGAGTGCGTGACCGGAGGCCCATTGACAGGGGTGACAGTTATCGTGGTAACTGTGTAAGCCTTACACTGTCACGATGACTGTCATGCCTTTTACGTCCCCAAGATGTGAAAAACACCTCACTAGATCGCCATAGTGTGGGTCACCATACTGGACTTGCAATAAGTACGGTGACCACAACTCTTGGATTCTATTCATGCTTCCCATCAGGCAGAGTAGAATCACTTTAGCAGGCTCTTAATATAGAAAAAAAAATTACAAAGACACAATAAATGGTCATCACGCAAAGATTCGTCCTGGAGGATCGTATCCATGACCTTTGGCTTAACAGTCAATATCACTTACCATTAGACAAACAAGCTCGTCACGTCGCTGGCTACACATAGAACAGTCGATCACTATTAGTTTGTAATACGTCAAGACATTAAATACAATCTTTTCAATCTCAATCATTGAAATACAAAGAAAGAGTTAAATAGCATCGTTTCCTGTGAGACTCTAATGTAGTAATGTAATGTAGTCGAAGAAGTAGTAGTTTAAAGCTGACAAACCAAAGAAGTAAAGAGAGGCAAACTAAACGTTGGGAAGATGACATTAAACAAGCACCTGGTCTAAAATGGTGCCGAGTATCAAAGGATAAGTTAATGTGATAATCTTTAGAGGGGGCATACGTCGCAAGACAAACTGTTAACCAGAAATCCAAACACGTTACCGATTGTAAAAATTTAACAACTGAGTGTTAAGTTATTTTATTTTAAGTTATAACTTTATTGTTGAAAATATAAAAGAAAAAGTAATAAAGGCTTATTTTATTATATTTAAAGCCAAAAAAGTAGAGTATGAATTTAGTTTTAGAATACTATTAAACAAATATTTCTACGAGAATGTATACTAGAATATATATAATTTTTTAAAATGGTTTCTCAAAAGTCAATTTGAATTTGATAAAAAACTATACAGCTCTGTTTGTCTGAGGAAAAAACTTACTTTAATTGAATTTCCCTTCCTTTCTGCGAATACACTCCACTAAGCTGCGTAGTCTCGTAAGATTATTTCTTAAGATTATGTAATGAGGAGCTTTGTTATAAAAAGAATTCCCTTGGAAGTGCTTTCAAGAGTCGGAAACGATCTCGCGCTTAAACTGTTACAGTGAAAAGGTGAATCTATTTTCTAGAGAGATTTTTGTCTACTTCTTTTTTTATTTTTTTATTTAATCTCCCTTCAGAACTCTGCAAGGGAATGATTTGTCATAAGATATAATGTAAAACAGCTAAAGATCTTTTTATACGGATATGTTTCATACACATTGAATAAACGTTGAATTTTTTTTTAATTCACTAGATATTACGGATTGAGAAACAGAGTTATTACTAATAAGTTAGATCTGGTTTTAGTTTCTTTTTTTTATTTTTAAACTTCAAAGTCAAGCTTTGACTTGAGAAGAATCATGGAATCAAATTCAAAAACATAGGTCAACATAAATGCAAACCATGTTACTGTCCTTCGTGACCTGAGTGATCTTTAAATGAAAGAAAATTTCAGTTTTGAGCTGACGGTCACAACACTCAGAAGACGAGATAAGTCGGTAATCAATGAATCGACGCACAGTTTTGAGAGACTCCACGACTCCAATTGTAACCTACCGCTTTGCAACACTCAAAACTATTAAAAAGCAAACAAGGTGTACTGTTAAATAAAACAAAAAATATATTTTTTTGATTTCATTTTATTAAAATGTTTAGTCTGTATTTCGGTGAGTACTTTATGTTTAAGTCTTAGCACAGACTTTACTGATATCTATAAATACTCTTATGTTTAATGCAAAATTAGTGCTATAAGGAATCACAAAGTAACCAAATTGCATATTTTACACCTTGAGTAACGACGTTGTAAAACTCAACATTCTGTATATATAAATAAATTTGAACACTTCATCCTTTTACTTTTAAATGAACAAAAAGTAATATACAAAAAAAGCGGGTTCAGTCGTGACTCTTAATACAAACAAAATAGGATGGTTTACAACCTGTCATACCGTTCCCTAAGTTTATTTACATATGTACAAGTGCTATTGGTCCATCTATGTTGTAAATCAAACTGACGTGTTGCTAACCGAACAAATGACGTTCAATATAAACCGTACAAATTAAATAGTTTTAAAAGTAACACAAATAACAACTTACAAAATCATTTTATGTTTAGAAGTACTTTATAGTAACATAGTCGTCTTTGTCAGTTGTTTCTAAAAACACGATTAATTATAAAAAGTAAAACAAAAAGAACAATGATCACCTTTTCTTGAACAAATTATAAAATTAATATGAAGTAAATTCGTAAGCACGTCTTTTTTCGAAGAACCATTTTAATTAACTTCGATAAAAACTTTGGCGAAGATTATAGTGGTGTCTCCTTATTATTCAAACATCTAGTTTTTAATACAATATTAAATTCAAATTCAGCCGGCTTTTAGAACTACGTAGAATGGCAATAACTGTAATAAGTTAAATAATATGTAAAAATATGTACGAAAGTGTCACCTACACTAGTTGTGTACGATATTCCACGGGCAATCTGTTGGTTAATTCTAATACGGTACGCGCTCATTGGCCATGTGGTAAATCTTGACATTGATAGCAAAAATGTTTTTTTTTTTAATTTCATATCTTCCTAAAAAGAGTTTGCCTTTTAAGTGAGTTACTTTTTTCATGATTTGTTGTAGTCAAAACTCTCAATGGAACAAAATATTTTTTAACTAAGAATATTAGTCTGAATTACTTTTACACGGTTAAAGATTTTGACTGTGCAGCCATGAAGTTTTGTTTTGTAAATCCAGATTCGTTTAATATATTCGAATACGAATTAGATTGTAGTACGCTATATCAATGTGAAAGAACTCCATTAAGAAACTGCCTCTGAAATGAAATAAATTCTGTGTTACATTAAACAAATCTGTTTAAATCTATGTTATGTAATTTTAAAAGCCGGTAGAATATAACGACGTTTAAATTTAAGTATTCTCTAGTTCCGAGTATATCGTATTGTAATTAGGATGGATATGCGGCTGAGCTGCTGAATTATTTACACATTATATTTATTATTTTTATTTACACTCATATACAATAATGTTCCGTTATAACACTCCACACATGATAACACTCCAAAAGTTTTAGATATGATTCACGAATGTCACTGATAGTTCACTCAAAGTTTTGTCGTTTATTATTCACACCGTCTTTGTCATGATACTATTCACTAATGGGTAACCTTCTAAGTTCAAGTGGCACAGTAAGTCTATATATAATCTGTCACGCACTTGAGAAGGTCCGGCTCAAGTCACACGATCTCGTCTTGATGGATAACGTCGCTGCAACTGCCGGCTCGTTGCAGTCATGCCCGCTGACGTCACACACGCAATTCCTCCATAGTCACATTCGATTTTGCGTTCAATTGCGTGTTCTTCTTTGTCAAAGTACTCGTATTAATCATTTGCATTTGGTGAGCTGATAACAAAGGCTGATTTTCCTGAAGCTGTCCGCTCGCCAAAGTATTAATATTACTTTTACCTAATTTTGGTGGCGGAGGTGCTCGAGGCAATGTCGCCATGCCAGCAACATTGTTACTCGGTAAATCTGCAAACTCAGGAGGTGGTAATTGATGATGAGAGTGATGATGGTGACTTAGTATAGTAGCAGGATCATTTTTCAAACTAGTTTGGTAAGTCAACGCCCCTTCCAGGTCACCGCAAATGCTATTTGGCATCTGGCCATTTTCGGCTCGTTTTTTCAAATGAGCTCCATTAGTATGGCCGTCTTGTCCGTTCATTCTTGTTTTGTCTCTTTGATAATATACGCCGGCGAAAATGAGGACGTTTAATATAAGTAAGGAGCATCCTATAGCTATTGTTACACTTAGAGCAGTTGAATACGCAGCAAATCCGTCTTCAGGGGGACTCGCAGTTGTAGCATCTGTTTTGTGTAACTCAACACTCGCTGTACTTTGTGTGGGTGCGTTAAGTCCGATTATATTAAAGTTAAATGGTGAAGTAATATTTAAGACACTGAGAACTGGTATTTTTGTCGCCAGTCCCGTATCGGTAATAATCATGTCTGTTGTTTTCTTGAAAGGCGGGCTGAATGTTTTGAGAGTTGGCTGCAGAGCCATTTCTTCGTGTTCGAGTTGATGATGAGAAGGTGGGACATCATCGCCCCCTGGTCTGTGAAGGTCTGGTACTAAATTTAACCAGAACGACAGCCTGCCAGCAAAAACAAAACATTGTTAATTCAAGCAGCCTTAATGTAAATCTTACTTTATTTATGATCATTTTTCTGGCTGTAAAAAATCAATAAAGCAATAATACTGTATAAAAATCTTTATATGTAAATATAAGGATGGTGTATTTACCTATGAGCTCTGTAATGGTTTTTTAGTTTTGGTTTTGTATCTATATTTAGATATTTTTTATGAACTGCTTCGTACGCAGTCCACTCGATATTTTTCATGCGTACTCTTTCTTGTCTGCCGGCTCTGATCGGATCACTTTCTTGTGCCTCATTAGGATTCCTAGACAAAGAGAAAAATAGTTATAATAAAGTTTTGTAGCCTATGATAGGTAGTTTAAAAATTTATAAACTAAAATACAATCTTCTGTGTTTTTATACTGTATACATGTTTGAATATTAAAACGGGTTACTACCTTATTCAAAGTTAATAGCTAGCACAAGTTTAAAATGCATTCGTTCTATCCCAATGTTACCTGGAAGGAATTGCTCTAAGTAATAAGCTCGAACATTATGCGTTATATTTATTGTACTTTTTATTACCTTATAATTTTTGTAAAAATAAAGCATTCTGTCAATCCATTTATTACATTTAATCTTTAAATATAATCATTATTATGTCACAAAATCATTAATAACGTGAAATTAAGGGTTCTATGTCAAATTGTTTTCCATTTCCTAATAGAAAAAAAAATGGTACTATCATCGTTTTTGGTGATTTTTTTTTGCATTATTAAGTAATTCAAAGTCTTTTGGAATAAATTCGTTACTTTAAGTTCTATTTATTTGTTCGAAGTTACGCAGAAGTTTTTATGCTAAAATACGAGTCTTTATAAACTTTTCGTTCGTCTTTTTTTTAACTTTTTTTGAATAACGACTAGAGTGATCGATATCTTGTTTAACTTTGAAATTTCGGAGTATTTTAAAGTTTATTACAAAAGTATAGATTTCTGTAGTAATTTAATTTTATTCGACTTTCATTATTCTAAAAACGTGATAAACAAAACCATGTAGGTTTAAAAAAAATCTAAAAATATTAACATTTAAAGTATTTTATTAATAATATTATAGAATTGGTTGATTTAACTTTCTCTTCTTCACTAAGCTTCACTTAAAATCTACTTACCCAGTTTTCGCAAAGTTGCCCCAGTACAGCATGACGGATTCGGAAAGAGCCACTTCAGCTTTAGTGTAGTTTTTCGCAAAGTGTGCCAGACCACCGACTAGAGGGGCTCCGAATATATACGGCAACTCTTCACCGTGAATGCAACCTTGACGCTGAAATAATACTATAGATGAGTTTCTTTTAACAATAGGTATTTAATTCACAGCTATAGCTTTGTGAACAACTTGTATTAACATCAATTCATAGTCATTTTACATTAAATGTTAGATTTTAGAATTAAGAACAGTACAAGAAGGTTGATGTTTTTTTTTAAATATTTTCTTAAACCTCCTTTTCGAGCCAGGAGAAGTAATTCTCATAACGATTGCTCAATTGTTAATATATTTTTGTATATATAACCTATCTATCTTTAAAAGAAAATATTAGAATAATTTTTAATTACTTCCCGTTGTCCCTTGAGTCTTAACTTTTCTACACGAAAATCAATAACAATATTATATTATAACGTTATAAAGCGCAGGTTAACTAGTGAACTAAACACTTTTAACACTCGATTAAAAAAGAATTGTCAATAAAGGTATGTTATTGAATATAGCGCCATCTATCCGAAACTGTGAGTATTTTTTATAAAATCCAATGACAAAGAATTTGTATTGTATGTAAATAGACGAAAATAACTTAATAGCGCCGTCTTGCAGAATTTATAAAATTTAGAGTAATTGAAATCATAAGGAATCTCCTTATAGAAATGAGATGTTTGACCATAGTAAAAAGTAGCCTGTATCACTTTTCAGCTTCATAACTATCTCCAGATAAAAAGATCTTCCCATAAAATTGCTCCGTTGCGACGTGAAAGAAAGATAAACATTCAAACAAACAAACATTTACTTATTAGTAAATATTTTTGGGGTCAAATTCCAATACATTAAACAAAATTAAATAGCATACATTTCCCCGGCTTCCTCATACATACTCTTGTCTTTTGCCACACAAGTAATTAATGTATATTTCATATTATCAAAAAACTGAAGCCTTCCAGTACTGATTAAAAATGTCTCCGAAAAAATTGTAAAGAGAAACATGTTGTACCTGCCTCAAGACTTTAAAACACTAACAAGTCCCTTTGAAGTCTTAATATGCGTGTGTGTGTCGTAAAACGAAATTACAGATTATTTAAAAAGGGTTGAACTAAACTACTTCAGGTCTACAGTAAAACAATAACCACGCCCTGAGGGCTATGACTTACTAGTACATCATACATTATGAAGAATTCTACCCATTTTACATATTTAATAAAAATGTAACAACGTATTTTCTATTTTCAATCCTTTACTGTTTTTCTATCTTTTTAAATTATGTTCTCTATTATTTTTGCCTTGTCACGGAACATGTATGTCAGTACTTTGTCGAGTATTATCTGCGGATATGTGATGTATCACAGTTAATCAGGGTTTATCACGGAGTCAATGTTACCATTACACAGATAGGGGTAATCCTCTCTTATTTGCTGGATTTAACTACTCGAGTAACATCTGATAATTTCTTCAATATAAAACGGTATTTGTATTGAACTGTTGTATTAAATAGTATTTCTTATTTTGAGTTTGATTTTAATTTGTTAACTAGTTGTACCAGCGACATCGTTCGCGTGGGAATTCAATTTTGAATTTTTTTCATTTTTACTTGGTACTTACGGTTTTCGTGCATAAAGCCCGATTCCGTGGACAATCCAGGCTAAAAAGCAACTTAAATGTTGCTCAATAACCTCCTCTATAGTCTGGTGAAAATCACATCAAAATCGGTTCAGCGGTTCCAAAGAATAATGTAACGTGTAAAGTGCTATAAACTATTTTTTAAATCACAGACACTTCAATTTTATTTACATGTAATATACAAAGTAAATTTTCCGTAACTAAATGACTTACAAGATTTAACTATACCACAAAGGAGAACTTAGTGATGCCAATAAGCAATAAGCCACACATAAACCCATAAAAATCCAGAGACAACGATAAAGACTGCCGACAGAAGTAATAACTTGAAACTGTATTTTGAAATTCAAATTGATCGTAATATTGAAAATTTCAAGTTTCATAATTTTTAATAAAAATTATCAACATTCATCGTCTTTACAATAAGTATAATTATGTATATGTATATATGGTTTATTTGTTAATTGAAATATATTCCGGTTTCGTAAACACAGTAGGTGCAAAATATAAATATAAACTAACAAAAATAAGTGTACACAGGCTCCAACGTGCGCGTTTACCATATTTTTGACGCGAGCCCATAGGATTTTCTCCTTCCAAAAAAACTGCTAAAATCACCTGACTTTAGCAATTTTCACTTCAGAACCATAATCCCATACGAACTTATATGATTACCCATTTTATTTTCGTGATACTGGGGGTAAACGAACATGCAATCACGTAAAATTCCATGTACTATCAAAAAAAAAAACTTTCATATTAGTCGTCTTGATAAGCTGAGGAGAGTATAAGTATATGACTAAAGAGTACCATAGTACAACCACACTAATATTAGAAACTCGAAAGTAACTCTGTCACTCTTTCACCGCTAAATCACTGCACTAGTTTCAATCAAATTTTGTATGAAGATACTTTAATTCTTGAGTAAGTTCTTTACTGTGATAACCGACATACACACGGGCAGAGTCGCGGGCTAAAGTTAATATTACCTTCCTTCTTGCGCTGACAGGTGAAACTAAATTTCAACTAGCAATTTGAATTTCGGAACTTGATTATTTAGTTGTCAATCGTCTTACCTGAGGGTAATCGCCGTATTTGGTCTGGTAGTCGAACACGTAGAGATATGAGTTCCTTCGCAGCGCCGAATGCGTGTCAGCTGTCAACACCATAGGAGCAACCACTTGGGCGTCGCTTAGTGCTTCTAACGTCTCGTCCCTATTAGCGAGAATATAATTACATGGTGTACTTTGATAATTTTAAAACTTTATGCACTTTTGTATAACGGTGGACATAAAGCCTTTGGGTGGTGTAAAAATCTTATGAGGTTGGCGTGCATAAGTTACATGTATTAACTCAATAAAATATATTTTGAATTTCACAGCATTACATACATAAATTTATATACATTATAATCATATATACTTGTGTATACATACATATTTACATAACATTTGAACACTATGAGTATAAGAAAGTTGGTTGGTGTACTATAGTTTCGATGACTTTGTTTATTTTTATTTTTATATTATTATTAAGAATTTATTGATAGTGGCATGCAATGAGAAAGGTCGATATCCAGCAGTGTGATGATCCTGAAAAGATACCTTTGAGGTCTAATTTAAGATATTGAAATTAATAAAATGTCTATATGTTGTAGACAAAAATATTGACAATATACAAATAACTTACCATACCTTATAAGATGGACCCTATCAGGATTTGTGATAAAACCTTAATATCACTTAATAGAAACGTCACGTAACAAACATCATTTGCTATTGTGTCGTCTTTACTTATGTGGTAAGAAATAGCTTATGTTGAACTCTACACAAGTCATTATGTAATCGTAGAACCCACACACATACTTGTAGTCTCATCTCAATACTGCTACGGAGTTGAGGATTAAATAAATACAAAATATCTCACGACTCATCTCTGAGTGAAGTCAAGAGGTTCGAGTCGAAAGCATACCTGTGTTACCGCATAAAGAGGAGAAATACGATTTTATTTTAAGTGTTTGTACTGCAGCCTTAGTATCGAATAATTTTAAAAGTATAATGTATAAATGAAATAAATTTGGTACGAGTATGCCACGATTCAGATAAGATTTATCTGCATGAACGGGTCCAAAAAAATAGACAGCGGATGAGTAAGGAGTCTTAAGTTTTTATCTAATACTATCAATTAGTAACTGACCAATAAGTGAATGAAAAACATGTTCAAAAAATTATTTACATTCTGTTTTTTTTTCCCAAAGAATCTATGGTTTGAGACAGGCCACCAGTTGACAACCGGCATATTTTGATTGACACTACTTCTGATAGTTCAAAAATACGAATAATTGGTTAAGTTTCAACAAATAACAGATTACTTGAATACGGGTTGCTGATTCTAACAGACATGTTTTCACCTGGAAATCGATCTTTGCTTGGTATTTGTTTTTTGGTAAATCTACCAGATAATAATCACACAGATAATTTTGTGACATAGATAAGTGTCAAAATGGGCTGATTAGACAAAGCCAGACTGAAATATCTAGCTGTTGCGTTGCTGTGTCGGTAAAACAGCATTTATCTTCGTATTCTTATGACATTGTAGTAATGTTTTATTTCTTGAAAACACGGATGAAATTATTTAAATGTGAAACCTAGCTAGATCGATTTATCGCCTCCAAAGCCTACTAAATTTCATGAAAATCGTTGTAGCGGTTTCCGAGATTCAGATTATATATATGTATTTGTATGAGAATTGCTCCTCCAAAGGTATTAAATAATACTAAGATCAGCATTTCAAACACAGTCAACCAGTGAGTGTCTTCGATTTACCCTATTTGTTGGTATTTCAGAATTTCTATTGATAAGAAATAATAGTGAAAAACTCTTTAGATTTGTGCTCACAATTGCGGTACATAACATAAATACATAAAAAAAAATCGGCTATCAATAATCCTTGTTATCAACTCAACAGC
Organism: Hypercompe scribonia; assembly: GCA_949316085.1. Lineage (NCBI taxonomy): Eukaryota > Metazoa > Arthropoda > Insecta > Lepidoptera > Erebidae > Hypercompe > Hypercompe scribonia. The sequence continues at coordinate 8,254,232 of OX438969.1, read as the reverse complement.
GTCAAATTAATTATATAGGAACGCTAAAACATATACCTTAGGCTGTCCCTTAAATTTCAAGTTCGATATTTTTTTACGCATACCTTCTTAAAAGTTTCGTAATAACCCTATATTGTCTAGAAAAAAATATTAGTTCGATATATAAACGATAACCCGTGCCGACTTGCTATTTAAACTTGTCGATACAAGTTGCTTAAGTACTGCCCAGTGACCTGTTACGACATGTTTTATTTGCCATTTCGTACGTGATTTTTGAGACTATTAGTGCTTCATTGTTTAGTGCGTAAATATGTCGGTGGAATTACGGAGTGATAAACAAAATATTTTTCTTATCGGATTGACTAGCTACCAAATAAATGGTGCAAAATTACCATCTAATCGACAAGTTCTCTCAGTCCTATTTTACAATATTCGTGAGGTTAAATTGACTGTTAGTGAAAGTGCAAATCTTGTGATTAGGGAGTGCATCATATATTGGGAAAAAGCAAGAATTCCAACAAGGGCATTTCCTAACTGCGTGAGGAAACTTATTGATTTATATCATGTTTGGAGAGAGTTGCAAAAAAATTGTAAGAAAACTCAGATTACGTTTAAGAGTCGTGAGAACAATTTTATAATTAATCTTGATAATTTGTTTGATATTGCACATGCTGATGCTTTTGAGAGAATGAAAATAGAGGAAGATAGATTATTTTTAATGAAACAGAGAGAGCCAGGTCGACCGGGATGCTTAGGTGGTGTAGATAAAAAATTGGCGGAAAAAGAACAAAGATCTAGACAACGACGATTGGAAGAAGAGAAAAGGATTGTAAGACAAAGAGAATCACTAGCTGTTGCGTCTACTTCCACCACAAATAACTTAGACAGTGTAGAAGATTCAGACGAAGAACAGATCTTGAATTCTGAACTCAGCTTGCCGGACGTTCCCTGCCATGAACAAAGTTCAAAAAGAGGTAGAAAGAATCTTATAAAACCTAAACTAGTTGCAGCTTTAGATCGATGCTAGTTAAGCATTAGAGATACCGTTTACATTCTTAATGCGGTGGTAGAAGCGCTTGGTCTGAGCAGCGATGATTTCTGTATTAACAAATCCTCGATTCAGCGAATTCGTACTGAAACTAGAAAATCAAGGGCAGAAGCAATAAAATTTAACTTCCAAAACAATGTACCCGACATAGTCACCGTCCATTGGGATGGAAAACTATTACCGGGGTTGGATGTACGGAGTTCAAAAGAAGAACGCTTGCCAGTTATAGCTTCATTTGACGATAGAGAGCAGCTTCTTGCAGTGCCGAAACTAGAAAGTTCTTCTGGAAAACATCAAGCGAAGGCTGTATCAGCAGCTCTCTTTGACTGGAACCTTTATGATAAAGTGCAAATAATGTGCTGCGACACAACAGCTTCCAATATGGGCCGTTTCAATGGACCTTGTGCTATTTTGGAGCAAACTTTAGGAAGAGAATTGTTGCTTTTCGCCTGTCGTCATCATGTTTATGAATTGGTCCTAAAAGCTGTCTTTGAAACCAAGATTAAGCAAATTACTAGTAGCCCAGATATTCCGATGTTCAAAAAGTTCCAAGAAAATTGGAAAAACATTGATTGTACTAAAATTGAACCATCTCTTAATTTCGTAAAAGCACGGGTTGCCGAGACAGACATTCAAGCGTTGTTACTATTTTATAAGGCAGAATTAGATAAAGGTTTTGTAAGAGATGATTACCGCGAATTGGTCGAACTGTGCGTAATATTTTTAGGAGTAGACACAGAGGAAAAATTAAAACTAAGGCCCCCCGGAGCTATACATCAGGCACGCTGGATGGCGAGAGCGATCTATTCTTTAAAAATATGTTAACTTCAGTCACAATGCAGAGTAACTGCGAAGGACAAAAAGGCCCTACAAGATGTTTGCTTATTTCTCGTAATATTGTATGTTAAACCTTGGCTCGAATATATAGTGGCGACCAAAGCACCTAATCAAGATTTGCGCTTCTTGAAGATGTTAAAAGAGTATGAAAAAGTTGACGCAACAATTTCTAAAGCTTCTATAAGCAAGTTCAGCCATCACTTGTGGTATTTATGTGAATAGACAGTCATTCTATCACTATTTGATGATGAAGTTGACAACCAAACTAAGAAGAAGATGATTGCCAACTTCAACAGGGACAAAATCTTATTTATTTATTTTCAAAATTGTTGTTGATTTTTATTTGTTATTTAACTTATTTTTCTTTTTTTTTTAGACAAAGCACTGGATGATTTCGTATCGGAAAAGAGCAAACAATTTTTATCACGACTGCAGATCGACGACAGTTTTCTAAAGGAAGATGTATCTTCTTGGAATAACAATGCTGCTTTTCTGGAGGCTAAAAGAAGAATAAGTTATTTGAGAGTTGTAAATGATACTGCTGAAGGGGCTGTTAAATTAATGCAAGATTTTAACGGACTTATCACGGCTGAAGAAGAACAAAAACAGATCTTGCTGCGCTGTGTCCAGGAACATCTAAAATTGTATCCAGACTGTAAAAAAACTACTCTAAAAAGAAGTTACCCTGAATGATTCTTATTTCTTTATATTTTTAATTAAAGATTAATGTTCATCTAATTTATTATTTAATTTTATTCACTTAATTCATTGCATTTATAGTGAAATTATAGCAGACTGAAATTTTAGGACAAAACACGTTTTTTACTAAACTTTGAAGCTCGGTCGGCACTGGGTGCAATTATGCTAGATTGATAAAATTTTATATTTAAGTATCCTATAGCATTAGTAAAAATTATAGAGGGTATGCATTTCGAAATTCGAAAAAAAATTTTTTTTTGTCATATAAGGGACACCCTAAATACCTATTTATTACAACGATAACAATAACAATAAAAACTATTCTTTTAGAGAAATTCTTTAAAAAGCTTAAAATATAATTCAATAATTCAATCTCAACATAATACAAGAATATGATAATATCACCCAAATAGACAGCTACTAAACAATTAATTCTCATTACAGTGGAGTGTCTTGTCATTGTCTCCCAATAGGATTCCTTTTCGTGTATTAACTAATTGAAATATTAATGAAGCTCGTCAGGTCGTGAAGACATTTCATTTTGGAGCGTTTTTGGTAGGTAAATTAATAGGTGAATACGAGGGAAACAATGTTAGAAGATAATTGTTTATTGAAGACAAAATTTCTAAAGTGACATCAAGAAAAACATTTAAAAGATATAAAAGAGTCATTATTTTGATTTCAATATTCAAATTATTAGTTGCACGGTAATTATGTCTTTTAGTAAAAGAAATTGCATTTTGTTATCGTCACCTTAATCTAATTTCTCCAATTTGTATATGTTTAGAATTTTAAGATACATGTATAGATTGGATGGATATCATATTAAATCAGTGTCACAAGGTCACATACCTAATATTAATTGGATGCTGCACAGGTCTCTCCCAATCCGTGTATTCGTTGATGATCGTCGCTAATATCTCAGATAGATGATAACTGTAGGTGTTTCTGACGAAGGACTTCAATATTTTTGATCTTCTATCAGCTTCTATACCGTATTGTACGTCGTCTCCACTGAACGCAAAATAAGCTTCTGCCTTTGTCACTCCTAGCATTAGATCATACCTGTAGAAAATATGTTATATTTAAAACAATACTTAATATAAAATCAAATTATAATGCTATATATCAATACACCCAATGATATGGATACATATGTATGTAGAACAGTAAAAATCTTTTACTTGGTTAGCTGCGCAACAGCACTCTTTCGCATCAGCACGGCGTTGATAATGTTGATCGCGTTCACACCCTTGCCGATGGCTGCCTGTGCCATTTGACCGGCCCAGTCGTATCCATTTTCTGGATTCATAAGAAGATCACCAGTATCTGTCAAAGAAATAATAGGAGTCAAGACAGTCCTCTATCGCCTTTATCGTGGAGAGTGTTCCGACGAACTCTTCCAACTGATCCCATCCTCTCCGTTCCTCTACAGGACAACTCGTGCTGGCCTTGGAAGTCATCGTTTCAGAATGGCAGATATTGACATAGACTCTTTCTTCCTCTGTAAATCAGTTAAAGCCTGGAATTCATTACCAGCGCACGTGATTCCCTCCCACTATGATCCCGGGTCCTTTAAGCGGGGCGTGAAAAAGCATCTCACTAGGCCGCCATAGCATGGGTCGCCGTACTGCACTATCTTCATTCGCAGTGAGTACAGCGATCACTGTTCTTGGATTCTATTCATGCTTTCCAACAGGCAAAACAGAGTCACTTTGGTAGGTTGATATAAAAAAAAAAACAGTGATTGCACGACATTATTCGCACGTTAATCAATCTTTTCTTCTTTACCACCTTTGAGGTATACCCTAATTATTAGTAACACTGTACTGTACTACTCATCTAAATGTTGTTTAAATAACATTACCTGTACAATAGTGATTTTTTAGTTATGATCGTATTAGGTAGACTAGAAATCTTCAAATACTATGAAAAGAAAACCAGCAATAATTAGGGTCAGCATAAATAACCATTATGTTTATCGCTGTGATTTACTCATGTCATTCGATTTTCTAGAAATAATATGAAATACAGTACTAGATTCATAAGAACGAGGTATTAAAATTAAAGTTATTAAAAATACGGCGTAGAGTCATTGTTAGCGATTAAAATGAGCAGAATATTTGATATTATCTGAGAGTATGAATCTAGACGGCCTATTTCTAACAACAATTATGATAAATTTGAAAAATGAAGGATAATTGCCTTGCTGATGATACTATTTATCAATTGAGAGATGTATGAACCTGAGTATGAAAACAAAATTTAATTAATATAATAGAACGGTAGTAATTATGTAATTTCTTACCGAGAAACTTAAGAAAGAAAGGTGTGATAGAACATTGTATAAGTTAGTTAATAGAAATACACACAAATGTAGATATACCAGTAAACAGTTATATGTAAATACCCGTTATTGTAATTTTAAATGTATTATAAGTTGACAGGTTCTAAAGGCAAGTTGTATAACCTTTTAATGGTTTTAAGAATTCTGTATAATATAATCACAAGCGCTGGCGTGTTGGATATTCAAGAGCGTGCGAGGCATCTTAAAGGATCTGTAAATTTGATGAGAGGAAAGGCTCCACTTGCCATCAGAGCGATGCCTTATTAAATTAATATTTAGTAATTTAGTACTGATTTATAGTAACAAGGTAGTTAGTTAGTAGCTCGGTATTAGAGCCACGCTGATTTCAGCACGAGCGGACCGGCTCGACTGGGGCAGTACTATCCTCCCACAGAAGACCAACCTAAAGCGCCAGCATCCGTGTCGTCGTGTTTCGTTGGTGAGTGTGAGACCGGAGGCTCATTGATGCAGGGGTGATAGTTGTCATAGTAACTGTGTAAGCCTTACACTGTCACGATGATTGTCATGCCTTTTACTTCCCCAAGCGGGGTGTGAAAAAGCATATCACTAGGCCGCCATAGTGTCGGTCGCCATACTGCATTGTCTGCATTTGCAATGAGTATGGTGACCATAACTCTTGGATTCTATTCATGGTGTCCATCAGGCAGAGTAGTCACTTTGGCCGGCTCTTAATATAAAAAAAAATTAGTAAAATAATATGTCTAAGACCAAACGTAGAGTAATATTAAATATTTGTAATCCTACAGCACACAATTATTCGTGTGTTAGTAATTAGTACGCATATTAATATGTGCCTAATCGTTATACCTCGGGCTCCATTTGCTATGATTGCCGTGTCTAAAAAGGTCAAAGCCCGACTTACGTCACTTAATATAATTACGCATGCTAACTACCTATCAGGTACCGACTAACCGCCTGGTACTCAAGAGACCCAGTGGACTGATTACAGACAGCTGTGTCACGCACATATAGTCATTGCTTTATGATTTAAGCCTTGACTGAAAACTGGTATATACTTCAAGATACAACACTTCTAGTTGATACTTCTACTATATTTTCTTATTATAACGTATCTGGCACAGAATATTTTGTACCGAAAAATAAGTCAAAAATATTTTCATAAAGGAAAAAATAAGCCCGTTGCTGTAATTCAAACACAATAACCTACACAAAAAAAGCTACAAAAATAAATGTCGTCTGTAGTACCTACAGTAACAACACGAAACACAAGTATTTCATCAACCATAGCAGATACTGACACTGCCGACAAATCTGTCGTGCCAATGTCCGTTGTTTCCGCATCGGCATTCCTTCCACCCGTTGTTATTAAATTGTCTCCAAGAACTTTTCTCATCTCAACGTTGAGATCGTCAACGTTTCCAGTTAGCACACTTTGTTGTCTGGGAATTTTTGCACGCTGATGCCCTACCCGAAGAACAAGTATTGTTTGTTCTTCGAATTGCATCATTAGTAAGACCTAGTAATTTTTGTTTTTGGATGAGTTGAATACTTTTCTTATATACCAGGACATTTTAATTAAGTCACACTATCTTAGCAGAATATAGTGTTACTCAGAAATAGTTACATAACTTTTACACCTTATGGATTAATTATAGTTTTAGACTGAATGATAAAAATACATTTTATTTTTGGCTATAATTTATTCAGCTTTTTAATGAATAAAATAAGTAAACAATATATTATTTTAGGTCTTATATCTTTGGGATTATTTGTAATTCTATCCAATTACGCAGCAGATTACTCATAGGTGTGTCGGTTGAAATTATATCAGTTGACCTAATATTCAGAATGGGTCGGATTAAACATTGTTAGTTTATTAATATTGAAAATGTTAATCAAATTCACTGAAGATTAATTGCAATCTGAAACAAATTTTCCTCTCACTTTAAATTGTTGGTTGGATTGGTTGGTAAATACTTCAATATCCTTAGATATTGAAGTATTTACATTCCTTACATAACCAAGTCCGATCCATAGAATGTAAAGCTTATGGTTTAATGGTTGTAAATAAGGAATAACCATATTGTAAGTGGCTATCACCATCTACGATCACAATACGTATAACTGAAGGTCTTTTCGTCTTTTCGGCCTTTGAGTACCCCTTAGTACCGGTCCTAGAGAGGGCGTCCGCTATTAGGTCTTGACTTGATGAAATGCAACGAATGCATTGCTGGAATGGTTTTCTGATAAGTCGTGGCATCTCTCTGATCTAGCAGACCTTGTATGCCGAAGCACTGCTCTCTCATGATTATAATTCAGATTTGCCATTATAATAATAATAATATTTCAGACATCTGACACACAATGCCATCTAGTCCCAAAGTAACACAGCTTTTATAATAAGTAGAAGACAACTTACATAAATATGGCAACCAGACTACTTTTAAACATATTTATATGTTCCTAAATAGATACATGTTAAAAATAACTTACATCTAGACACAGGACAAATTAACATTACACGAAGATTTGTACTGGGTAAGAATTGAATCCATGACCTCTAGTTTAGCAGTCAGCGTCACTAACTACTAAAACAACAGGTCCGTCAAATATATACTTTTTTAACCCTCGACTCAAAATTCTGTCTGTGGCATCATAGCTACCAAACGGATGAATCGATTTGGATAATTCTTCTTATGTTAGAAAGGTCACTTAATCAAGAATGTTCTTAGCTATACTTTTATGAAAATATGTGCAGTTATTTGAATGTCATCAGCTCTTCCGACATGATGTAAATCATACATATAGCAAATCATGTAACACGATAATAATATGATGGTTTTGACTTGATGTTGCAGCCAGAATAGTCTGCAGAGTACCTAACTCCTCGACAACTAACAGCAGATATATCGTGTTTAGCCTCATTGAAAAGTGCTTGATGAGTGGGTAAACCTACTGTTAGTGACAAAAGTCGAGGTACATATATAATAAATATACAATTTGGTTATCACACATATAAACAAATTAACTATTAATGTCTAAGTGATGATTCAATGATTAGTTAATAATCATTTTGAATTGATTTTTTTATTAATCAATGGATTTTATTCAATCTCATTGAAGATTTTAAAAAGTTTTACAGGCATTTCTTTCCGTTGTAAATAACAATTTAGTAAAAATGACCTATTACAGTATTGAAGAACCGCTTGTTTGTCTTTGCGATTTTGCTAGAGCCGATCTGTCATGAGGATTATTACACAACTTTTTAACTCATTCTTTTTACTTTAAAATTTTCAGCTTAGATACAAAGTTTTTCTTTTGGGGATTTTTTAAATTTTATTGCAATATGCATATGTCTTACATAGAATTACCCAAACTCCGAAACAAATATTTGCATATCATATAAAAATTTAGTCTGACTTGGGAATCGAATCCAAGTCTTCAAGCACAACAGTCGCACACGCTGCCACTGAACCACCGAGACAATAATTATTTGATATTTTTTTTTTATTATCTTTGCATCAACACCGTAATTACAAGAACTAGTGGTCGCCCAGTGGTCGAAATTCGACCATAATAAATTTAAATTGTAAGTGACTTAATATACATTATTAAAATATAATATTCAAACATTATTAAGGTTCTACTGTCGAAAACTAAACTACTATAACCACAGATTTGACCAAGACTGTTATTTGCCAATCTCTTTTTTGAACAAATTATATGAAATTAAAAAGAAGTAAAATAAAGAATACCTATTTAAAAAATGTTTATTAAAACAAAACATGCTGTAAGAAGATGCAAAACAAAAAAATCATTCATTAAAAATACTATCCATTTAGAGCATTTTTATCGCATATTGCAATAATTTAATTAACGATTTAAAACTTCTCTGAAAACAATGTTTTTTGTAAAAACTCTTTCATCGTTTGCTAAATGTCTTGGGCCATTATATTTGGATATATAAAACCTTAAACCATCGAATGAACGAACTCTACTTACTGCGACATACAATTGCCCCTGTGTAAAAACTGGCCAATTTAATAAAACTCCAATTATTTGGAATGTTTTGTCCAATTCCAGTGAAATTTTACGCATTATGTTGTTGTTACATGTTTGATTAATACGTTCTTGTAACCTATAATTAATAGCAGTGTCAATATCATAAAAATATAATTGTGCATAACATGGTGAGCGATTATAAGCGGCAGTCATTGGGCCTGATCTGTGATAAAAAACATCATGTATTTTGAAATGATACACTCCCCTTGTCTCAGCAACTTTGGCTTCTGAGCTAACCATAGCTAAACATGAATTATATTTCCTAATATTTTCAAAATAATTTTTTGAATTACTTTTTATTGAAGGTTCATTTGAAGTAAGTCCATTATACAATGATTTAAAATATTCATTTTGACTTAAGGGTGGTAATAATGCTTTACCTTTGTGACAACATGAAGTGAATGCAGTTCGGTCGCCTAAAGTCACTTCAGATTCAAAAACGAATCCTAAATCCATTAAATGAAATTTAGAGCACATTTAAATGTATCTCTCAAAATCATATTACTATTGAATACTACTGATGGGGAATTATTCCTTCCTCTTAGAGAAATATTCCTTCTTTGTCTCTCACTCCGAGCCGTTAATGTTCTATGTCGAGGCATAATTAAAGTTCTTTCATTAAGAACCAGCAATAGCAAATTATATTTTTTTGTACCTGAATGTTGTTATTACAGATTGCTGCTACAGAACTTTCTTTATGCATATAATGATAGTCCGTGTACATTTAAATGTATGTTGCTGCTACACAATTTATATATATTACATAAATTTGTATAAGCGCTCAGTATTTCACGTAGTATTCGTCAAATAAAACTTTTCTGTTTGACATTCAACTATGTCTATAACAAACAAAAGAAACAATTTGACCACAGAGTATGTATACGTGTACAAATACTTGTGTATGCGTGTGTCAAATGTATTCTGGTTTGTGTAATATTTTATTTATTGATTTATTGTACTTATTATGCATTATTATTAAAATCTTTTTTATATTAAATGAGGCAAATAAAACTTTTCTTTTTGATATGTCTATGTCAGTACTCTATGTCTATGGACAAAATGAAAGTGTGCGTGTACAAATACTCGTGTATGTATGTGTGTGTGAAATGTATGGTAGTGTGTATAATATTTTATTTATTGATTTAATGTCCTTATAAGCATTATTATTGAAAAATATTAGCGTTCTGCACTTCTCCAACGCATAAACTATAAGTGTGCCAAATTTTATGCTCCTGCGTAAGCGCAATTTTCGTAAAATACGAATTAAAGTTTTTGTATCGCGTATTAATATATAAATTATAACTCACGCTCCAGTCTATTAAAGGAGTCTACAAATTTGTCTAGTCCAAAATGTTTTTGTTACTTAGTTTATTTTTGGACCACGAGTGTTGCTTTGATACACTGACAGTGATTTTTTTCTTTTTTTTTTCAGAGCCTGCCAAAGTGACTCTATTCTGCCTGATGGAAAGCGTGTATAGAATCCAAGAGTTGCAGTCACCATACTCATTGCAAATGCAGACAATGCAGTATGGTAACCCATACTATGGCGACCTTGTGAGAAGCTTTTTCACACCCCGGTTGGGGACGTAAAAGGCATGACAGTTATCGTGACAGTGTAAGGCTTACACAGTTACCACTATAACTGTCACCCCTGCATCAATGGGCCTCTGGTCTCACACTCACCAACGAAACACGATAACACGGATGTTGGCGCTTTAGGTTGGATTATACATGTATGAATTTAGTTATTATTAACAATTTCAAGTGAAACAAATCATAGAACATTACGATGGCAGCTATTTTTGTATCAACTGCCTGAGGTGAATGAACTGAATGTCAGGCTATTCTAAATAATATCAGATAAAGTTTTCAAATACCACTAATACAATCAAGCAACGGGAATATCTGAAAATCTTTTCGTAATTGCTTTTCTTGTATTTTTCCCCAAGGGACAAGCTATATTGATAAACTATTTGGGTGTTTGCCAATCAAATTGCGCAGTAACTAGGAGTTGTTGAAATAAGTTATACTTTATTTGCAATAGTTTAGGTTTCTCTGGAGAATTTATAAATGTGGTTTTATTTTACATTCTTTTTTCTCCCTCTTTATTCGGTCACTTTTTTTCTAGAATGATTGTCATCATCGGGTTGTTTACAAGTATTTTTATTTTCTATATGAAGAGCCTGCAAAAGTGACTCTACTCTGCCTGATGGAAAGCATGAATAGAATCCAAAGAGTTGTGGTCACCATACTCATTACAAATGCAGACAATGCAGTGAGGTGACCCATTATGGTGGCCTAGTGAGATGCTTTTTCATGCCACGCTTTGAGACGTAAAAGACATGACAGTCTTCGTAGCATTGTATTGCATACATTTACCACGACAACTGTCACCCCTGCATCAATGGGCCTCCGGTCTCGCACTCACCATCGAAACACGACAACACGCTTGCTGTCGGTTTAGGTTGGTCTTCTGTGGGAGGGTAGTACTACCCCAGACGAACCGGCCCGTTCATGCTGATATCAGCGTGATTCTACTAACTTATGATAGTGAAGTGAAGTATTATAGTGAAGACTGAATAATTTGTCTTCTCTAGGCTCTTCCTCTAGCACCTGTGAAGGTCTAATAGACCTTAGTAGGACACAAACCTTTTGTATTTCGTACTGTATCAGTACAACCGTTTGTAATAAGTCTAGATTTTAAAAGCTTTTCCATTAGATCGGATGACTTTTAAATTGGTACAAAAATTTAATTCTTGCGACGTTTAGAATAAGGGTGAATATAATTGGACTGTACTTACCATGTTTATATATGCATGTTTACTTACTCTAGATTATTTTCAAGGCTGTGGACGCCATCTAATATTGACAGTTCTATATCAAAATTGAAAGAGGTCAGAAAAAGTTAAAACTGTTTTACTTTTTCTTGCCTTCCTTTTATCATTTTTATTTATATTACTTCACTGGTGTATAAGTAAACTCTAATCCCCTTATATTATAAGTGCTTTAAGTACCCGATTGCCGTAGTTTTACATGTGTTTCACTCTTAAGAGCCAAAACATGAAATATTTGTTACGTCTCAAATACCATTCTAATTAATATCTTATCCAATAGTTCCAGAGATTATCACTTATAAACAAAAACTCTTTAGCATTCTAAGTATTTTGACTGTGTCAGTGGCGCATCGGTAGTGAATGTGACTGCTGTTCTTGAGGTCTCGGGTTCGATTCTCCGGACGGACTAAATGTTTGTATGACTAGTTAAGTTTGAATATTTTTACGTATGTAAAAAATAAGAATATAATACTACATAGTAAAGTATATAATAGGTATTCTATCAGTCAGACTAGTTATTATAGTGCAAGCTCTGCTTAATTTGAAGCTAGATGGCGTTGTGCGTCAAATGTCTGAACTATTTATTTCTTTATTATTACCATGTTAAAATAAATTAGTATAGATATTGTCCTATTATTGTGATGGAAGCACGCTATTGTGATTTTAACAGAACTTTGGTAGGTTTATTCTGATGCGTATTCTCAGGTAGACGGTATTCCTGCTAATTGAGTTACGGGAGCCAGATAAGGACTCTCTAAGTGAATATTAATTATGGCATAGCTGAGATATCAACCTTAAATTACGTGGGCTCTTGATTATAATAAGATAATAGTTACGTTAAGATGTGCCCGTCACAGCTGTGGTATTTAAGGGGATATTTTAATATCGTAAGCGTAAGTGGCAGATAGATTCAATTTCTGTGGAAATATTATCTTAAATGAGTTTATTTTGAATCTTATGTAACTTTTGAATCATTATATTTTTTTATTTAAGCGATAAAGGAACAGACAGTTAATGAATGAATGCAGATAAGCATAGGATTTGAGTTTCAAGTTTAATTTAGGCTACTAATTAATTGCGCTCTAGAAAAAAAGTCAATTCGATTCATAAAAAAAAGATAATATTATAGAAAAAGTAAGAAAAAAAACTTTTCTGAAAGTTTTCATTCATTCGAAAGTTTATATATTTTTACCTGAAAGATTTCTATACTGCCCGTTTTAAGCAAATTTGTGCAAGTGAAAAATTTCACGTACGCTATAGCACGCTATAACACTAAAAAAAACTGCAGAGATCCAGTATCATTGTTGGTCAAACAAGAGCAACAGAAAATAAAAAATAAATAAATTTAAATTCTCGAGTTTAAATACTCAAATCTCTTTTAGTAATGCCATATAATAAAATAATACTGTGTATTATATCATTATTGTCAAAACATCCTTATGGTATGAGTAACCACATTACTTGTGTTTCTTACGAATATTTTAGCCTGTATAATAATTGCCAATAAACAGTTTATTTTGACCTCTGTTGACGCTGTTATGTAATATAAAAATTCACCTTGATTTGTGTTGTTCCAAAGAAAATAAACGTTCAATAGCTGGTTATATTTATGTATCTTAAAAGAAAAATTCTGGTTTAAAAAATAGCTATAGATTTTACAGAATATCATAGTAGGTGTCAATTCATCAATATAATCTTTTATACGAAGCAAGAACTGTACTTAATCCGTCACCACACGGACAAGCAAAAACTTGTCCGTGTGGTGACGGATTAAGAATACATAGTGTTACCACCCCTATTCATCCCGCGGGTGTCGTAAGAAGCGACTAAGGAATCAAGCATACAAGACAACATCATTGCAAAGAGAAGGAAAACTTGAACCAAACCCTTTTTTTTTTTTTTTTTAACGTGTGGAAACCCCCTCGAGCCGTCACCCCACCGGGGCTTACGGCGGGGTGGTGTGTCCGAATCGGACCGACTAAAACCACACGGTGTGGCACTCTGCGCCTGACATAGGAGGGATCCGGGAAGAGTTGTTATTACGAGATCCAGATCAGAACACATATAACAAGTTTTTTCGTTGAGGTCTATAGAATTGAATATTACGCTGGAAAGTAAATTGTTTAGATTGGTTCAAAACCGACATTGTTTGCTTTAGTAGAATACATCCCGCTACAATTGGTGATGTTCAGACAAATACGTACGTTTAAATGTCTTAGAACTGGCAGGATTATTTAAAAGACTTAATGATAAGGAAGGAAGGCGTGGGTGAATCTGATGCATAATCTTCGTTAAGCTATGTAAGATAATATCTGGAGGCGACGTCCGCGTGTGCCGTATGTCGCCTAAAATAGAGAGTTTACCCATAGATGGTGCCCGCGGTTTCGGGCAGGCGCTAGGAGGGATCTGGATGTCGTAATAGCAGCTGGGAGTCGAACCCAAAACCTCACACATAGCAGTCACATACACTACCACTGCGCCACCAAGGCAGTTAAACGGTATGATTCATGCTGTGTCTAGTATAAACAATATTAATTTCAGCAGCCAATGTTCGTTTCCCGTACTCAGGCATCAATCGTCATAGTGTAAGGTTTTCAGGGTCGTCAGACGGCGGGCCGCGATCCTTTGTCAGAGCGAATAAATAGAAATTAATGGTTGCACCCTCACCCCGCCCTCCTTTAAACTTTCCCGCTTTGACCCACGTCAGCGATGCGTAAAGCAATTGACTAATCACTGAGTGTGAGAGAGAGTTTTATATGTTGAGATGTATATGTTTTGGTGTTAAGATATTTGGGAACATTCATTTATACGTGTGATATAAGTATAATTAATTTAGTATAGTTTTTTTATTGGACAGTATCATAGGAGCAGGCGTGAACAGTCAAAATGAAAACATAATGAAATGTTTTTCTAAAGAATAATTTATCAGATTCATAAAGTTTATTATGTCCGTGTGGTAACGGATAAAGAATACATAGTGTAACCATTCTCTACTCATCCCGTGGGTGTCGTAAAAGGTGACTAAGGGAAAGTATGCAAGACATCATTACAAAGAGAAGGAAAACTTGAAACAAACCCTATTCCAACCCGTCTGGCCAGCGTGGTATAGTAGGCCAAAACCTCCTTGCTAAGGAGAGGCCTATGTCCAGCAGCGGACTGTAAAAGGCTGTTGATGAAGAACTGTACTAGAGAATCATCGGAACTGCCTTCTATTATAATCTGTCTCCACCGGACGGTAATAAGTCGTAAGCGTTGCCTTCGTTCCTCTTAGTCCTATTTTTTACTAGATCTTATGCAATAGGCAGAAGGGGATATCTTAAGAACTCAAAAGATTTTTAATGATTTCACACGTTCGTCTGATCTCAAACTAGACACAGCTTGTACTACGACAAACAAACTACTTATAAACGTACTTACTTTCATATTTCTAAACACGTATCTACATGTTCAAGATAAACTATACTCATTTTATTGGACACAAATTATTTTTCTATGACTGGTGTTAATCACTCTAGCGACTTCCACATTACAGCACAAAGAAAAATATACAACAGCGCCATCTAGCGAAGATACATCGAACTACGAAGTACGAACGAAACGTATGAATGTAATGAACTATGATGCAACTACTAAACCTGTATCGCGAAATAGGGATTCGCGTGGCAATTAGTATATATACAACATCCCAACGTCAACCGTTGGGCCATGGCCCGCCAGGCATGATCACCGCGCCTGGTCGGAGGATCCTACCTTTGTGTCAGAGGGACATGATACCCGTCTCTCCAAAATCACGAATTTAAGCTGATGAAGGGAATATAGACTTACCTATAACAACGCCGTCAACACTAGGGCCGAAGGCATACGCAAAGTCGGGCACTTGAATAGGTGCAGACATAAGCGCCTCTAGCGGACGTTCACGTAAACATCTTAGTAATGCAGGTGGTGTTAATTCTGTAGAGAAAAATCATTATTAGTTATCTATTCTAGCCAAGAAAAATTTAAGAATTCTTTCTTGTAAGAGGTTATTATTTCTGAGCATGCAATTCTTCACAGTTATATCACAACTAGCTCTTCCTTCTATATTGAATTGTTTCATATTTTAAATATCATTATCATTGTAATTAAATCTTCTAATAATGAAAGCTTCAGTGTTCAGGCAGCTGAGTTTATACAATAAATTAGACCTTATAAGTACCTAAACAAACTTGAATGTCTTTGAAGTAGTGAAATCATTACAAGTCACATTAACTTTTCTTTTGTTAAATCATGATGGCGTCATGTATTTACGTAAACAACGTATCTTCAATGTGTCACAGGACAAATGCAGAACACAGAATAGTAAGAAACTGAATATTCATCGTGGCGTTTCGAAATATTCACACAGTATTCAGAATACGTTTCCAACAACATTTATTTAGGATGGTATTTTTAAAATAAGTTATTAACCTCCTTGCTAAGAAGAGGTATGTTCCGTAGACTTTCGAAGAATGTTGATGATGACGATAATTATAACATGAGTTACTCAGACACAGCAGAACAAATGAGCGGGTCTGTATGAGATTTGACACAAAGATATCAATAGTCTGAAATACCAAGCAGACTTCTTTTTAACCAAGAAAAATTAATTTCTTTTTTTTTTAAAGTGTTCGTCGTTGTGAAATCCATTTTCGAATGGCACACTGAACATTGCACTTTATACTGCTCATTTCATGGATCAAAGCGTTCATTGTCTCACACACTACAATAAGATACATGAGCTCATCCTGTTAGTGAAGTATCCGTGTTTCTGTTTGTGTACTCCTCGATAGCTTAACACATACGTTTGAGTGTAAACTTCATATATCCTACTCAAACCAGACGTAACCTTTACTATGAAACAAGATAATGATAAATCTACTTTTATATTTTTAAATGTATACGTCATCATCATCACCAGCCTGTTGTAGTGCACTGTTGGATAAAGACCTCTTAATATGTATATAATAATAGGTAATGTTTACGATACGAATTTATTCATTACACAATAATTTGTGTTGGGTGGGAACGGGCTAGTTATAATCATAATTGTAATAAAAAAATATAATTAAACGAATTATGAACCGACTTTATCATTGTTCTTTGATATTTTACACAGTTTTGTACAAAGAAACACTGAATTCAAGGAAATGTCCAATCTCAGCGGATTTTACAATTGAATAAATTTTTATTTTTATATAAAAATTCTTACCTGGTGAACAATTAGCGTGAGTAGCGACTATCGCTGCGTATTTACTTGGGTCAGCAACCAATGACCATGGACTCAATCCAGACCCTGACATGAGCACAGCTCTATGGAAAAGGAGACCTGAAACAAGCAAACAAATTATTCAAATTGCTGTCTAAAATATTATATGTTACACAAAAGACATATAAAAATTTGTCACTAAATAAGAAGATAATCAGTAATAAATATTTTTTATAGTTAAAATTTACTACACACACTGTTTGCGTGCAACCTCAGCAAAAGTGTTTAACTTTTTCTCGGCACACATACCACAGGCACCAAAAAGTCGAGACTGTTTTTGATCTATTCATTGCCAGTAATAATCAAATCGTGCAGTTGCAACGTGATAAAAAAAAACATATTTTAAATGGACAGAGAGAGACCATATTAGTCGCTCTTATTAACAAACTATGTTGCAGAGATCAATGATTACTATAAAACTCCGTTTATAACTTAGCAATTGCTAGAAAAAATGTTAAAACATTTATCAGTTAGGATTGTTTGGATGTAAACCTATCACTAGACTTTAAAAAAAATCTATCTCTAATCCATTTCTATAAGTTATAACCAAAGTTACTTATTAATTCCCATAAAATAATGATCCATTTTAGAAGCAACTATAAAAGTATACTGAAATGTTTCAAGACAACTTAAGCCTGTTCTATCAGCATCACGAACATGCAACAACTAAAGTATCAACGTTTTAAACCGAAGCACTCGCCAGGGAAATCTTGTTCCTTGTACTAATACGCTTCACTAGTCAACACTTCAAATAGTTTGCACTGTCTGTTTATTATTTTCTGTATTACACGCGGAAATGGTGAGTGAAGTTATACTGATCTTCTAATATAATGATGTTCTTTCTGTTGCAAAATATGCAACATGTAGAATATTCTTTAAAAGTCTCTAGAATTTATGGTGTTTGAATTATATGAAATGAAAATAATTTAATGGAAAAAAAGAA
Source organism: Hypercompe scribonia (assembly GCA_949316085.1). NCBI lineage: Eukaryota > Metazoa > Arthropoda > Insecta > Lepidoptera > Erebidae > Hypercompe > Hypercompe scribonia. The sequence continues at coordinate 8,236,217 of OX438969.1, read as the reverse complement.
CAGAAAATATAAATATTCCAAACCTATATCATTGACGTACTTTCTCCTAGCCATTATCATTCTCAGTATTATTTGGGGTCAACTACTAGTGCAACTGTTTTACCTGAATACCAATTTTTCCATGGAGCAACTGACATCGGATCTCCCCAACCCTGAAGGCGAACTGGATTCGAAGGTTGAACTAGTTATAAGTATATTTGAGGACTATGATATCCTAATAACTATTGCCATAGATCTTTACGACTGTATGTACGGGACCGACTGCTAAACGTGCTATCCGAGGTACGGAAGTGGAACCGCGCCAAGTTCCATACTCCGGAACGGAACTTTTTTAAAAATTTCTTGGAAGGAAAACTCAATGACACTTGACCCAGCTCGGAAGTCGAATGTGAGACTTCTTGTTTGGCAGTTGCGTACGCTAACCGCTACACCAACGCGACAGGCTTAAAGAATTCGATAGTATCGATGTAAAGTTACACATATGTAAAGAGTTTTATTAGTGTTTAGAAAATATTTGCGTTTCGACTCTTTGAGTCCCTCTTTAAAATCACTGGAAAGGAAAGAAGGACTTGAACTTCGGTAACTCGCTCAGTGAAAAGCAATGAAGAAATTGATTAATACGAGTTCCTTGAGCCTCTGCAGCTGTAAAATGATGTCGCCTCTATGGCAGTCTTCTATCGCCTGTATCAAATAATGTGTGTGTGTGTGTGTGTCTGTGCTAAACAATGTGTGTCAAACAATGTAAACATGAAGTGTTCTAATGAGGTTTTGCACCTGATAACACCCTCTCCTATCCTCTACACGACAACACGTGCTGGTTTTGTAAATCACAGTTTTAGAATCGTAAACATACGCTCTCCAACTAAGGGGTTCGCCTGTTCCTCTGCAAAAACAATCAAAACCTGGAATTTAATACCAGCGTACGCGGTTCCTTCACACTATGATCCCGAATCCTTTTGGTGGGGCGTGAAAAATCACGTAGCATGGTTTCATACAATGTGGCGCTTAAAACTCTGATTGAGTAGACTCATTTGTGCTTATGTATGAATTATACATTATTATCAAGGCTTGTTAACAGGTACATATAAGTTAGTTTAATTCATAAATACACTGTGTTTACAAAGACTTACGTCTCTACAGCTTTTTTAATTTCAAAAACAACCAATTTGCTATTAAATAACGAATCACGTCAAAATGTCTCACAAAAATAGATCGCGTTCACATTGTACTTGCTTACTCGACATTTTAAATTTTGTGTCCTAACCAAAATATTTTGTAAAACCTGTAACATGTTATGAAGGCAATACTTTCATTTATCATAGAAACAGTGTCGTATAATCAGTCGAGTTTTAAATTTACACACAATGTTAAGTTATTGCGAATTGAAACAATGAAAAAAATACAGGACAACTCGTGCCGGCCTTAGAAGTCACCGTTTCAGAATGATAGACATACGCACCCGAACTAAACGGTTCGGTTCTTCCTTCCTGTGCAAATCAGCTAAAGCCTGGAATTCATTACCAGTGCACGTGTTTCCCTCCCACTACGATCCCAGGTCTTTTAAGCGGCGCGTGAAAAAGCGTCTCATTAGGCCGCCAAAGCGTGGGTCGCCATATTACACTGTCATAATTCGCAGTGAGTATGGTGATCACCGCTCTTGGATTCTATTCATGCTTTCCATCAGGCAGAATAGAGTCACTTTGGTAGGTTATAAATAAAAAAAATATGATACGAATCAATAACTAATTTCTTTTTATACCATGCGATAATAAATGATTATTTCCCATATTATTTACTAGTTAGCGAAGTTTAAACAGCAATACTTAGTTTCTTTTTAAATGCTTTCATGTATTGTCCTCAAATTCAGTTGGGTGGGGCACAGTACATTTCAGATGGGGAATTATTTACATTCCATCGAAAAGCTACACAATAGGAGAACCGCGCAATTGTTTGCACCATCTTGATTGTACAATGTATAGGAGGGTCGTCGATATTATTCTATAGCTATTGTGTTGCACAGAATGAATTGTCACATTTACAATTTCCCATACCAATATTGTCTTAATTATTATTCCACGTAGCATTTACACAGACCTTATGTTTTATCGTATTTCGTTTTGATATGTTAATGTAAAATAAATTCTAACGTGTAACTGTGTGACTACTAAAAAATTTAAGAAATAATAATACGTCCACTGCTGGACATAGGCCTCTCCGAAGATTCTCCACAAGAGCTGGCCTCGTGTCGCCCGCATCCAGCAGCTTCCCGCGACCTTCACCAGGTCGTCGGACCACCTTGTGGGGGGCCTACAACTCTGCGTTTCTCAGTACGCGGTCGCCACTCCAGAACTTTGTTTTGTGGCCCACCTACTGCCACTTAAGTTTAGCAATTTTACTGGCAATATCGGTGACCTTGGTCCGTCTGCAGATCTCCTCATTCCTGATTCGATCATGCAAAGAAACTCTGAGCATTACCCTCTCCATTGCCATATATATATAAATGATTGGAATACACATAAATAGATATTTGCCGTGATTTCAACCCGTGTGAGTACATTGTGATTATCATTCAGGGGGCCTCATAGAAAATAGACCTATCGAGGTGAGACGGCCTCTTCTCGCCCAAGCATCTGTCTTCTTTGTAGGACCCAGGTTCACTACTATGTGGAGTATTTTTTCATCTTTGCGAAGAATCTGCATAGTATATGCTTGACACTCACGATCATTTACTTCGGCGAGTACATTATCCACAGTTGCGAAGAGATGTCACCTCTATAGCAATCCTCTATTGCCTTTATCATGGAACGTTTTTTATAATGGTTGCCAAAATAAAAGTTAAAATGAAAGGAGCCGAACAGTTTAGCTCGAGAGTGTGGCTACCTTTCTAAAAGTGCATTTAAGGCGAGCATGAGTTATCCTGCAAAAGATGGGTGAAGGTAGGACCAGTTGAAAGAACTTTCTCTTAATGATAAACGTGGTAGAGGATCTTTTCAAATTGGTTCCATCTTCTCTCTTCCTCTGCACGGCAACGTGTGCTAGCTTTAGAAACCACCGTTTTAGAGTGGTAAACATATGCTCTCGAACTAAACGGTTCGGCTCCTCCTTCCTGTGCTAATCAGTCCAAACCTGGAACTCGTGGCGACTAGCGTACATGTTTCCCCCCACTATGACTCCGAGTCCTTTAAGCGGTCCGTGAAAAATTATTTTCTTGGCTGGTATAGTGTGAGTCACCATGCTGCATTGACACTATACGTATCGTGACCACCACTCTTGGATTCTACTCATACTTTCTATCAGGCAGTGTAGAGTGAGTTTAGTAAGCTTTATATTTATAAAATTAAAAACATACTTGGATATAAGCATATTACTAATAAATTATACTCAAGTGTATACAGAAAAGTGTTCAAGAGTGAAGGTAGTTACTTACCATAAAGCAACCCGACTGCTCGTTTGCTTCAAAGTTATATAAAAAATATTTTTTTAGTATACTTTCCTAACCTCAATATAACCTCTACTCTTGTCCTTTCTGATAAAGAATACATTCCCAGGCAGGTTTGAGGTCGAGCCGTTTAACAATCATAAAAGGAGCCAAGCAATTTTTTTTGCAATGATAGACATACCACCCCTAAGAATAAGGAGACGAACAAAAAATGTTCATCATGACAGCTCTATAACATAGTTTATACCTTAAAGCCTAACTTAATTCTATATATTCAGCAGTTCTTAAGTCTATCTATCTTCCTTATAGCTCGCTTAAATGCTTTATCAAAATAGACGTCACTTAAAGATGATAGTCATCATTCAACTATAACTGGATTTGATCCTACGGACAAAAGCGTTGGCTAGTTCAAGATAGCCACATATTTCAACCACTCGTATGTAGGTCGGTGTCTGTAAAATGAGATGAATGGTATCCCTATTCAGTGAAAATTGCATGGACTTGAGCATTGCATACGTTGCATTGAAGTTCTTGCTTATTCCCGCAGTCTATTCTTTGCCTGTTTTATATATTTTAGCTTCTAATCTGAATGCTTTTAGTTTGACTTTGTTGATTGCTAAGAGGAAAATGTATGTAAGATAGGATCTCATTACGAGGAATGGCTAAAACATTGTCTTTGTTTTGTAAAGTTTAGCAATTTTACTGCCAATATCGGTGACCTTGGTTCGTCTGCGGACCTCCTCAATCCTGATTCGATGACACAAAGATACTCCGAGCATTACCCTCGACATTGCTCTTTGGGTGACTTTGAGCCTTCTTATCAAGCCCATAGTAAGTGACCACGTCAAGAAGATTAAATTTTAATTTAGATAATAGAATGAAACTGATGTAATGAAGTAAATAGAAGATTAGTTTTATACAGTCGTGTGTTGTATCGCAAAACAAAAGCTGAGCAACGATGGTCAATCTCATCAGTCGAGTATAAGACGCATACAAAAACAAAAATATTCAGGCAACACATGTATTTTGTTGAGATGGTTGGATGGATGATTTTTCCAACATAGTCTTTATTTCATTTATTTTTTATTTTTAAAAACATATGTTTATACGATACTGACCAACATTTGCTTAGAATATTATGTGAGCCAAAGTTTTTATGTTCGGTAACTTTAGTAATTAAAATGAGTACCCTTCTCGTTACAAAGTTCTGATTAAAACAGTACATTTAAACTTATTTTATTACCCGTGAATGGGTTTGTTTGTTGGTGTTATATTACTAAATTATTCTTAAGTATTTGCATGATCAGATAAACCGTATTTTAATATTTAAATTATCTGTATTCGTTATCAATCAAATGTGATGCATGGAAGCGAATCATATTTTGTATACTTAATTTTTACACATATACAAAAAACGTACAGAAAGCTAAAATTTTAAAACAGTATGTGTTTTAAAATTGAAAATAGTATAAAAAACTTCTACAAATAAGAACACAGTATCTATTTTAGCAATTTTAAGTGGGCGGTGCATTATACGCAGAAACAATGGCCGATGGGGCTATAAAGTTCTGGTGTGGCGACCGCGTACTGGGAAACGCAGCGTTGGTAGGCCTCCCACAAAGTGATCCGACAACCTGGTAAAGGTCGCGGGAAGCTGCTAGACGCGGACGGCAAAGGACCAGCTGTTGTGGAAAACCTTGAGGGAGGCCTATCTCCAACAGAATAGGGCTCGCCTCTGGCGCCCTCAGAGGATATGGGCGGTTAGAGCCATACGCGGTTACCGCACCGTATCGACGGAGGCGGCGTGCGTCTTGGCCGGAACTCCCCCGTGGGATTTGGAGGCGGAAGTGCTCGCCGAAGTTTATCGGCGGACGGTTGACTTCCGGGCGGGTAGCGGCATACGGCCCCCGTCCGAAGAGATACGTGAGTGGCGAGAGGCCGCTCGTCGAGCCACGATGGCTCGTTGGTCGTCCCGGCTGGAGGCTCCACGTGCTGGCTTTGCCGCCGTGGAGGCTCTCCAACCGGTCATCGCCGAGTGGGCAGGGCGGCAGCGCGGGACCCTTTCCTTCTGACTGCAGCGGTTCCCGGATCCCTCCTATCTCAGGCACAGAGTGGCACACCGTGTGGTTTTAGTCGGTCCGATTCCGACACACCACCCCGCCGTAAACCCCGGTGGGGTGACGGCCCGAGGGGGTTTCCACACGTTAAAAAAAAAAACAAAAAAAGGCCTATGTTCAACAGTGGCCGTCTTTTGGCTGAGATAATGATGATGATCTATTTTGACGAATGCTGCTCCAAAAGTAACTATAACGGCAATTCAAGTCATATTGGTTAAAGATATGAAATGAAATTTAAAACATTCGGAATTTAACAGAGGCTACGAGCAGCGATCTTAATCAAGATACGAGTGTGTCTCGTCGATTCTCTATCTATAATAGCAAACGCCTCTATTCTCTTGCATTATTGACTAATGTTTGTTTCGACCACGTGACTTTATATTAAGAGACGTCATTCTCATACATTTTTTGTCAATTTGGCTAGGGGTACTGATCACTGCCTGAGTGTCACCACTACGACGGCCAGATCGTGGACACATCGCTCCACATGCCGGCAGAATAACCGGTATGGATAGAGCAGAGGTGTGACCTTGAGGTGGCCATCTGAGTGGGGATTCTCTCGCTCAGTAACATGATTGCGGCCATGATACGGAGCTAGAGTGCGTGGAACTCCGCTGTCTCTTTTTACGAGTAGGTTATGCTTGCAAAAGATTTCCTTCGCAAGCATAACCTGCCTAGCCTTGTAAAAGATAAATGAAATAAAAGCAAAAAAAAGGGAACTGATCACTTAACACAAATAGTAATATTTTATTGTGCTGTATTATTTTTGTATTTATTGGGTTTTGGATACTATTAATTCAGTAATCACTGAGATAATACAATAAATCAAACTACGACAGAGCTCCTTTTTATAGATGAGTCTTTTGTCATATAACTTTTTTTATGAAATCACAACCTTCAAGTAAACTTATCACATATATTACTCCATAGTACGTTTAGCTACTCTGAGTTCATGGGCTAACTTTACCGTTATTGTGAAGGTCTTCATAACGTAGACGTACCGTACATTGTACGTATAACAGGTATCATGTACTGATTGCAGGTATTCTTTGTGAGCTATTACAGTACAGCATTTCACAGCAATATTTTTACAAAACTTCACTGTTCTGTTCAGAGAGTTGGCTTTCAAGATTCAGCATCTAATTTTATTGTGCAAAAATATAATAAAGAGAAACGGTTATCCAATGTCCTGAAAGTCACCTACATATGTTAATCACATCTACATATGTTAACGTCACGTCCTCTTATCCTAAATCAATGCGAAGATAGCATGGCTGATAGGAAATATTCCCAACAAAAATGAAATAGAATGTGTCCCCATGCAATCCCTGTGAATGAATAGGGGTGTATATTTAATTTTATAGCTTTCAACTGGGTCAATCGAAAGTTATTAGGATTGGTTTCAATGTATGATGAGTGAAACCTTTTCTTCTATTTTCACTCTTGATTTTTTTTTCTATATTAAGAGTCTACCAAAGTGACTCTACTCTGCCTGATGGAAAGCATGAATAGAATCCAAGAGTTGTGGTCACCATACTCATTGCAAATGCAGACAACGTAGTATGGTGACCCACACTATGGCGGCCTTGTAAGATGCTTTTTCACACCCCGCTTGGGGACGTAAAAGGCATGATAGTCATCGTGACAGTACAAGGCTTACACAGTTACCACGATAACTGTCACCCCTACATGAATGGGTTTTTATAAGATTGAAGCTAATACGAACAATTTTTTTTCACATTTCTATAACATTAGTTCTTCTAATATGTTATAGCACATCGATATATTAGCTTGATTGTAAAATATTGCCTTATCATACAAGTAATTTGGATAAAACTTGATGGAAAATATTTTATATTTAAATTCATAGCACATATTAACTCTTATATCAAATGCTTCACTAAAAAAAATTTTACTCACATAACAAACTGATGGAACATAACGTGTTTCTAAATCCATCCGCTGAAGACATGTATTTTATATCAGCCAATTTCAGTTTAGTAGATTACGTGAGATTTTTTATAAATAATACCTGCCTATATTCAAAAAAGGTTGACAAAGGTGTGTTAACACGTTCGTATTAGAGGAGTAAACATATTGCTGTCAAATTTTGTGGATAAAGTAGACAAGTATGAAGTATTTTAAAAGGAAATTTAAATTAGAACAGAGTACAGAAAGAAAGAAATATTGCTAATATAGATGCATTAAGCAATTTAAACAATAGGAAAACTGGTCAGGGTCACATATGTAACTTGAATTTCATGTGCCCGAAAATTATTAGTCCTCCAAAAAAAAACAAAAACAATCATAATAATGTCCTCACACTTCTCACACACGGCCATCTTATCGCAAAATAGGCAAAGCCTATACTATGGTAACCAGACTACTTTTAAACATACTTCTATATTTCTAAATACATACATATTATAGATAAATTACACCCAGACACAGAATAAATAATCGCGTTCAACAGGCAAGAATTTGTCCTGGATGTGAATCGAAGCCACAACCTCTACCTTAGCAGTCAACCTCACTAATTACTAAACCAGTAATATCTCCTGTCAGTGGTTTTTTACAATCTTGGATTGTATATTTGCATAGTTATAGGTAAATCAATAACTAAACCACAAATTAAACTATCTGTCCGTGTGGTAGCGAATTAAAAATATAGAGTGTCATTCCCCTATTCATCACGTAGGTGTCGTCAGAGACGATTAAGGGAGAAAACAAAGTGGGACAACAGCGTTGCAAAGAGAAAGAAAACTTAAAGCAAATCCAATACCAACTCGTCTGGTCAGCGTAGTACAGTAGGCCAAATCCTCCTTTCTAAGGAGAGGCTTATGTTTTGCAGTAAACTAATACAGACTGTTGATGAAACTATATTATTTAGTAATAAGTATTAAGCTTTAGTAATGATAACTGTGTATAAATAATTTAATTTTGCCATAATAGTTAGTAACAAGTATTAAGCTTTAGGAGTGCTATTTGCACTTTAGGACAATTATAACTGATAATTATGCAATTAGAACTTTAGGATTTCCCGGTCCCAGTGAGTTCTCTTGCTAATTTAAACTGCAGCAAGCTTAGACTCGTTTTTCCATTCGAGGCTTACATTATTCCTTAATCGAGTTCCTTCCTCCTATATCCGCTCGCTTGCCCCGCTCGAAAACGTGCACCCTGTCAAATGCCCGGGCTCCCCGCGCAATGACAGCTCAAAATGTCCGTCAATAAATACTTAACACTCATGAAGTGCCCCACTGTCGTTTACGTTATCGGCGCGCGGGTCGTATTACACATAATCTGTTCTTGTGACTCATTTTTTTTTGAAAGGTTGTCAAGTGTTGTATTTTTTTAGTTTACTATGAAACTAGCTATACAATGTTATCTTTAAGTTATCAGATTATTTCTCTGGTGTCGAGTTATATTGTGTTGAAATTGAGACAACGGCTTTTTAAGCTCATGTTGCACTTAAAAGCTCATACCTGAAAAATGAAAGCGATGACCTATAGTTTTTAATGTTTAATTATGTTATTTAGATAGTAGATAATATGATAAGAAATAAAAACATACACTCGTCTATATATATTTACTAGCTGACCCGGCCACCCGTTGCTGTGGCTAAAGTTTTTGTTATATTACATTATAGTAAACAATCTAAGAGGAACAATAAGAGATCATCAGTCACGGAGTCCACTATGCTTTTTCACACAGATGGTATTTGTAAAAAAATATGGTGATCTCCTTATTTGACTTTCTACTACTATAACCCTTTAGTACAATGTTTACCATAGCAGCGCCATCTATTGATTACTTACTCAACCCAGTCGAAAGGTATCGACATCTGTTAGAATCATTTGGAGTTAACAGATAATTGTGACTGTCAAATAATAACAGACAAATAATTAGCAATAAATTAAAATTGCGACTATAATTTGAGATTTAAACTATCCTATCTCTCAAGTTGGATCGAACTGCACATGGTGTGTGAATTTTATTATAATCGGTTAAGTGGTTTAGGAGTCCATTGAGGACAAACATTGTGACACGAGATTTATATATATTAAGATTATTTTACAGGCCTTTGAATCCATACCATTATCTGCCGCCGCGCGGCGTAATTTATGTCAAACTTAACATGGCATATCGTACAGAAACTGGGACGAACTCGACTGGGATTAATACGATAGACAATGTATCATAGAATCGAAAAAATAATACAAACTAAGCTCTATTTCAATAAATATAGGGTATATTTACATTTTTCTGTGGCAGGGGACATGTCAAAAAAAAAAACATAGTCACCACGGGCAATGTATGCTTTTTTTTTTGTTGACTACTAGTCTACACGGGCATTTTAGAGTGAAATTCGATGTGGACTCCTAGTGACCACGGGCAATGTATGCTTTTTTTTTTGTGGACTACTAGTCCACACGGGCAAGCGAGCGGATATGTTGCTCTTACTCTTATTTACTTTCTTTCTTTGGCTTGTCTGAAAACAATGCTGTAGGATATCTGGTTATGAGAAAAAACTATTAGAACCCTTTGAAATATCACGTATTGTGACGATTTTAAATATAATAATATAGACAAATTTAAATATCAATTCACAGTCTTATTCTCTCATAGATCGATAAATGTTTTTATGCTTCTAGACAGAGATCAGGCCAAATACAAACTTGATTCCATGAAGATACATTCAAAATTATATCATTATTATTACATGATGAAAAAATAAAAATTTTGCACTTTAAATACTCGCAAAAATAGCATATTATAGATACTCATTTTTTTATGTTGACTCTGCACTAAAATTTTTTTTTTCTCTTTTAAGAACCTGCCAACGTAGCTCTATTCAGCTTGATGGAAGGCATGAATAGAATCCAAGATTTGTCACCATACTAATTGTCAATGCAGGCGGTACAGTATGGTGACCCACACTACGGCGGCCTAGTCACGGTTAAACTTGCCTAGTCACTGAATAGCTTTTGTAATCATCTTTTAAATTTTTATACCATCTCCTACCCTGACGGTTTTTTATTTACTACGAGGGGGCGTTTTTAAGTTCGCGGAATGGAGGGTATTGAGTAATAATAAAAACACAAAATTATTTTTCTTTTTCTATATATTCCCCTGCAACACGAATACATTTTTCAGATCTTTCAATTAGTTTTTTTATTCCCTCGTAAAAAAAAGTTTTATCTTTGTCTGAAAAATACGCCGAAACCGCCTCCTTAACCTCCTCATCAGTTGAAAATTTCTTACCACGTAATTCTTTTTTCATTTTTGGAAAGAGATAATAATCACTCGGAGCCAAATCTGGACTGTAGGGTGGGTGATTCAAAATATCGAAGCCCACCTTATGCAGGGCAGCCAGTGCGACTCGGCTCTTGTGAACGGGAGCATTGTCATGCAATAGCAGGACACCTTTCGTTAATTTTCCCCGTCTTTTTTCTTTGATGGCTTCTTTTAACTGTTCTAAGATTGAAGCGTAGTATTCCCCCGTTATAGAAATGCCTTTATCTTTATAATCTATCAATAATATTCCTTCTGAGTCCCAAAATATCGTTGCCATGAGTTTCCCAGCCGACTGTGAAACCTTAAATTTCTTGGGTGGTGCTGTGCCCTTTTTGTGCCACTGCATGGAGTCTTGTTTGGACTCGGGTTCATAATGATGAACCCAAGTTTCATCCCCAGTAACAATTTGATTCAATACGCCATCCTTGTCTTCATTGCAGAGGTCCAAAAACGCACGTGAACATTCCACGCGCTGTTGTTTTTGCAATGGCGTGAGCATTCTCGGCACCCACCGTGCGCTAACCTTAGTCATGCCAAGATGATCGTGTAAAATTTTAAAAATTGTTGTATCCGATACTCCAACCATTTCTGCGAGTTGTTTCTTTTTTAGTCGAGCATCTTCCAATACAATTTTTTCTACTTTTGCAATAACTTCTGGCGTAGTCACCTCAACGGAGCGCCCCGGCCTCGGGTCGTCTTCAAGTGATTCCCTGCCTTGTTTAAATAAACTATGCCACTTGTAGACCATTGTTTTTCCTGGGCAAGAATCCCCGTAAACCGATGACATCTCATTGAGTATGGTTTGAACAGACTTTCCTTGCTTAGTAAGGAACTTTATCACCGCACGGAATTCAATTTTCTCCATTTTTTTCACTTCGTTCCCGATTAAAATACTTGGTCAACGATAGTTTAATAACTAATGATCCAATCACAACAAATTTTACTATGCAGACTAATTATGAGTCACTGAATACGGTAGGCATCAAAAGAGCGCGTTTACCCGCCTTTTTCACTGTCATTCCGCGAACTTAAAAACTTACCCTCGTATCATCGCTTTTAGACTCGAACTTTTACACTTTAGTTTTTATTGTATAAAATTTTAAAAGGTTACAATACCTTCTATTTCTCGACGTTTCGATTGAGTTATACTGCTCGTATGTGCGGGTCGTCTTACCTTCTATTTACTATTTATTTGTGTTGAAAGGCCATGGGTTCCAATGGTCCTTCATCTTTATAAAAAACCAGAATACTTTATAACTATTTAACCAAGAGTTCGTGGGTTCTCTTCCCAATGAAGACAAAGATTGTGTAACTAGTTTGATAATTTTTCTGTATGTGGACGTAATTTATCTAGTGTATAAGTATCAATACATAAGTATACCTATATACAAAGGAATGCCTGTTTTTCTTGGATGCTGTTAACTCTTTTATTAACAGATAACCCATTTATCGGAGATCGATATTGGCTATAAGATATCAAGCTAAGGTCAATAGAAGCCGAACAACAATGAAATATGTTGCAAAACTTGTAAAAAATTTATTCTTTTTAAGAGAATCAGATGAAGTTGTGCAGGATAGACAAATTAGAAAAAAAATATGCTCTGTTGACAGCAATGGCTTAAGTAGTAGTAAAAGTCGGCCGTACCATTAATACAGTGTAATGTGTATTAAGATGTGAGTATATTTTACACATTTTTACATACTTATCGAGGATGTGTCAATAAGAGACCTTACCAGAATGACCTGATATTCTTGTAGTCACGTCTCTACTAAATGCCACTAGTATGATACAGACGACACAGTAACAGTTTCAGCTATCGTAACACAGATAGCGGTACTAGTAGCGATGTTGCTCTATCCTCTAACCTTGTGACCGCCTGTCATCCGCAGATAATGTGAGCATCTACATGATAATACTCTGTTACGAATACTATGTACACCGGCATTGTTAATTTGTAGGACGATATTAGAATCTCTAAGCAACTGTGATTATCATCTATTGTTTGTTTTATAGAATTTTGATTGAATATTACAGAAATGTTTAATGTAATTTCGTACATTTTTAAACGCATCATTATCACAGATACAGTTTCAAAATTCAATATTTTGAGTTAAAAATCAATTAAATCTGTGATGTTTATTAAAATGCATTATGAAGTCGTTAAAGTCTCAAGAACATTAAATTTGTGCCTAAAACATTTGACTAAATATACATGTACATTATGACTTATTTATAGATACAAATAGAATCAAATAAACTCCTGTGTTAAAAGACCAGAAATTGTAAAATACATTATATAGACGTTTCTTTGTAGTTTGTTTCACATTAATTATTTGAAAATTTGAATCACGTTGAATACCCAAACCTGTTTGATAAGCTATACAATACGAGTATGTTTCGTGAAATTACGTTCAACATATTCCACTCTGACATTTAAATAATATTATTTGAGGGTTACTTCTTTCGACAATATTGTGTATTAGAGACTCAGATATTTATTGGATCTTATTCTGGCATGGCATCGGAATTATCTACGTATAAATAATCTGTATTAATTATTGTTTGTTTGCCTTGTTAATGTTAGGTTATTTATGAAATATGTATGCCTTTTTTGTCCAACTTTAGATGTTCTAACATAAATCTAATCAACGACACATATTGGTAGATGTCTAAAGGCGGAGACTAACGCTATGTCATGTGAAATAGTCCGTCGTTTCACAGCCAGCTGGCGCAGTTTAGATTGTAACATATTTGACTCTGATGTCGTAAGCAATATAGAAGAAGAATGGAGTAGGAAATTATACTCATTCTTTTCTATCCTTCTTTCCCTTTAATCTAAATTCAATATTTGGACAATTCTAGAAATTTTATTTCAAATAGACTTAGAAATTACAATATGTAAACTTCAGTGTGCAACAGCGATATTTTTTATTTTTACTGTTTATAGTATCAAAAAAGATTAAAAATTATATTACTCATTCGTATATTCAAATATCGAAGTAGTTGATAGTCGATTTTCTCGGTTGCCTTTTTATAAATATAATTTTTTTTAATGATTTATCACGAAAGTCTGAAAACAGATGCTAAAAGTGATAGGAGAAGATGGATCAAAAAACATGACTTTTGAAAAGAGTTATATTTTACCTCGGGTAGAGTATAATAATTTCAGCAGGTTCTGAAAATTTAAAGAAACACAGAAACTCTTTGTAATTATTAGTATTCAGAAAAAGAGCTAGAGGCTGACGATAGATGATTTGAACTGCATATACTTACCAAGTAATAGTTGAATTAGAGTAAGAACTTTTGTTGATTCGTTCGAAAATATAAAAAGTAATTAAGAAAAATAAAAGAGATTTTATCAATATTTATAAAGGATAGTAAAAAGTTTACCCATAGTTCATAAAAGTATCCAGATAGGCAGTTACGAACAAAAGAGATGCATGAATATCTGAATAACCAAATAGCTCGTATCCTCGTAATTTGAAATTCAATGAGCATTATTTTTTTCGAGATGAATTTAACAATGTTTTCGCTAACAATGGCTGAATTGTGTAACTTTTATCTGCAGCCTGACCGAATCTCCTCAGGTGTCTCTTCTATTGTATTGGCTAGTATTCTTACGCTTCGTTACTTGCATTATTTCATTTTCCCTCGCAATAAAATACCATTAGACAAAATAGAAATGAAGAGCGAACGATTTAATTACATGAACTACACATAAATTTTATACAAAGGTAACTAAGAAGGCGTTATCTCAAAATATGTAACTACCATTCACTACGAACGCCTGCATCTTAAGATATACGAGTTTATATGTGTGCGTTTATATTTTAGCCTGCATACTGCTTCATCGCAAAATGTTTCCATGGCAAAAATAAACTAAATTGTAACTTTTCAAATAACGAGCTTTTATATTACACTAAGCTTCAAAAGTCCACATAAAAATTTTGACAACGCAAAATAGTTATAATGTTAAACCGCATGGAGTGTAAAAATTGTTTTAGTTTGCAAAGTTTGACCTGCCAAATTGTTTTGTTCCCTTCATCAAGTATGCCGCGCGAGCCTTGGGCGGGTGCTGAACTCAAAATTACTTCCGTATATTGTGGCCTCGGGAGCAACGGCTTTGTTCTACTATTTATTGATATTTAAAATTGCTTTAGCAGCTTATCATTTCAATGGGTCGAGGATTTCTTGATAATACTAAATACTGTGTCTAGCTGATGTATATGTATGGTAATTTCGTACAAATTCCAATGCGGTCTGTTTTTTGTGTGCATTACCTCATCTCATTGTGACAGTGTGATATTGTACTTGATTTAATTTTAGTGTTACATAACCCTGTTATAAGGAACGAGCTGGCACGTGCTTGAACACATATATCTAAGATAGTTAGGCCAAGAATAAAAAAAAATATCTAAAAAATATAAATAAATCACGTGTCTGTTGTTTGTCCGTGATGGATTCTTTAACTTCTGAATTGATTTTAATCAAATTTTGCACGCTATGTGCAATTTAATCCAACATTAAAGATAGGATTGTTTACATCTCAATTTCTAGTTGTATTATTTTTTTATTGCTAATTATATTTTTGTTATCTGATAAAGATTTATAATTGTCTTTTAGATCCTCAAGACTCTCACAGACGGCGGTGCAAGATAATTAGTCGGCTGGATGCAATAACTATAATTCTAACAAAATTAAACTCAACGAAATAGCGAACAATATCCGATTAAAATAGGGAAGTATATAAATTCCACACGGACAAAGTGTGTGTATTATATATATTTATATATTAAAAGATGGTATATAGATGAATGCTCCACTCATACCTACATAATCTCCTTTTTTTTAGTAATTTTTTTTTCTTTTAAGAGACAACGCCCGCATTAGGAATAAATCCTGTGTCGCGGGGGTTTTTACAAACATATAAGAAACGGACACAAAGAACACCCAGAGTCAGAACAACAATTTGTGGATCACACAAAGTGTTGTCCCATGTAGGATTAGAACCCACAATACTCAGCGAAGAGGAGAGCGGCGTTGCGACCGCTTAAATCACTAGACTAATCGTGCAATCAATTATTTTAGTCGATCTGGCATGACAACTTAAATGTTTATGCAAATCCACATACTGATTTCTGTAATATTTGCCATAGTTATCTAACAGATTCATCATCATTGAAATATGGCTTAAATTTTCTTGTTTTGTTTTGTAGAAAAGCTAAAATCTCTATGTTTACAAATGTTTCTAAATCAGTAGTCCGTGCCATTGCCAGGCTTAATCCATATCACATTTGAGATTACAAAACTTCCTTTAATGCAATCGTTTTGTGCGACGCCTTTTATCCGACTACGGCGAAGTCAAAAGGAAGAGCAATAGTTTTGGTAGTCTAAACTGATTTCAATGAATAAATGTCAATGAATTCATAATAGTGGCGCAAGTGACGTAGGCTTACATAACTTATAAAAAAATTAATATGATAAAATTTAATTTTCCTATTCTACCCCGAAAAAATAAACTATTATAATAAACACGTGTTTGATTTTAAAAGAAAATTTGTTGCGAGTATATTACAAGCATGTAAATATCATATCGATTAACTCAAATATATGTTTAAAATACAACCGTACAGTTTGCGCGGTTCAATCGTTTTAGTTAACGTTCCTATTTGTACATATTGGTTTTTATTTCTCCTTAGAATATGACAATTTAGGTGTTGCACGCCTAGTGTACTCGTATTTATCTGATTTGGAAACGTCTTTTATGTCGTCGTCGTCTTTTATCGAATGTATTAAATAAATAAATGAAATTATAACGTGATTAAGTGAAAATATGAATATGAATAATAACATAAGTGGATGCCAGGACTACCATCATTGTTATGGTAGGTATTCAGTGGGTCCGACCGGGGCTTTACATTGGCAATTACTGTACAGCCTTTCTGGAGTCCTATCTGAGTGTTTTTCTTATGTCATCCTTTTTAGACTCCTAATTTACGTAGTCGGGTAACAGTTTTTAAACTTTTTTTTGACTGTTAAGTTAATTCACCATAATGATAAACTACCTTGACCTTGCTGTGATACGCATTTTTAACAAAATATTTGTCACGTCAGGAACATTATATTTTTTTCGTCTTCAGAACAGATAAAAACTTAGAATCATGAGACAAGGTAACAAAGATTCAAGTTATAATAAAGAAACTTCTACTAGTATCAGTAATACACCAAGTAACATTTATAAACATGTTACGGGAGTTTTAGGGACCGATGCTACAGGAATTTACCGGCTACAATTGTAATACATGGTTTCAATAAGATGAAGCCATTTGTCACACATCCAACGAGTCCCTGCCGGTGGTCAAAGACATGTTTTCGGTAAACCTGATTTTCGGATGAGGCGACATTCAATGACCACCCAGAAGTCCAGTTATATCCCCAACAGACTTCTTTTTATGGGGTTATTTGAAGAATTGTGTCTACACCAATAAACCAAATACACTACGTCAACTAAAAGAAAAAAACAGCGAAGAGATGTCAGTGATCGCGCGGTTTCTTTGCCGACGAGTATTTGAAAGTTTCGGTGCTCGCTTAGAAACAATTTTTAGAATATATCAAATGTTTTTTTTAATACGATTTTTTCAAATGTTAACTGTTCTTATGTTAACTTAATTCGTGATCCACCTTATATAATTATAACAGTAAATAATAAACAAGGAAAACAAAGGCTTATGCATACACCTTTCAACGTTTTCAAGTACCTATTGAGATTAATTTTGAGTTTCAACTAAACGCGACGTTAACCCACTTAGTTTCTGATGAGAAAGTTAGGTAGAGTCGATAACTAAATTATAACTGGGTCACAACTTTGACTCGCTACAGTTTTGTTCATGAGTTGTACCTACCTTAATTTGTAGATATACATAGATGATAGTCTATAGACGTAGTTAAAATTATGAACGTAATACTCTCAGCTACAAACGTAAAAAATTTGGAAGAAATGTGTGGTAACACGACAAATTTATCACTAGGTAGTAGAGCCACGCTGATTTCAGCACGAGCAGGCCGGCTCGACCGGGGCAGTACTACCCTCCCACAGAAGACCAACCTAAAGCGCCAGCATCTGTGTTGTCGTGTTTCGTCGGTGAGTGTGAGACCGGAGGCCCATTGATGCAGGAGTGACAGTTATCGTGGTAACTGTATAAGCCTTACACTGTCACAATGACTGTCATGCCTTTTACGTCCCCAAACGGGGTGTGAAAAAGCATCTCACAAGGCCGCCATATTGTGGGTCACCATACTGCGTTTTCAGCATTTGCACTGAATATGGTGACCACGACTCTTGGATTCTATTCATGCTTGCCATCAGGCAGAGTAGAGTCACTTTGGCAAGCTCTTGATATAGGAAAAAAAACAAAAAAAAATCACAATTCGTACTTTGTAGTCTATCTACGGAGTATAAGTTAAGAAAACATCTTTTGTTCGAATTGTAACTTAGTACGAGGTAACTATGAAAAAATTTCATTGTCGGTTTTAATAAAAATTCTCTATTCAAATATGTAACTACTGTTTAATTTTGATTGATCGATAAGATTTGATTTATTTGAATATTTATAGAGAGAACTCCTCATATAAGTGAGTGCTTTTGTATAAAAAGTTATCCGAAATTGTGTGTACTCTCATGCACTTCATACTTTTCATCAACAGCCTTTTACAGTCCACCGCTGGACATAGGTCTCTCCTTGGCTTAGCTAGGAGGTTTTAGCCTACTATAGCACATAGGCCAGACGGGTTGGAATAGGGTTTGTTTCAAGTTCTCCTTCTCTTTGTAATGATGTTGTCTTGCATACTTTGTTCCCTAAGTCGCCTTCTACGACACCCACGGGATGAATAGGGGTGGGAACACTATGTATTCTTAATCCGTCACCACACAGACTTTTAAAGTTTTAAAATAAACATGTGTTCTGCAGTTCACCTGATGAAGGATGTTAAAGTATAGGATTACACACCAATTTAAGAGAAACTTGTTCATTATACTGTTTAATGCTACAGGATTGGTAAAGTTTAAAAAACTGAAATGTATTTATAACAATATATTATAATAAAATTAAATATATTTTTATCATTATGTATTACATGAAATATTTATACGCAAATTAAAAAATCAACACTACTAGCTCTAATGTTACCCCTGCTACACATATCTCTGCATCGCCCAAAGGTCGACTGGAAGAAAATGCCTACGACATTAAGTGCACCTTATGCAATGTAAATTAGTTGCAGAAAGTATAAACAAATAAATAAATAAATGTTAGCAATATATAATAAAAATGAAGGATGCTTAACCATTTTTTGAATTTACTTTTAATGAAAGAAAACTTCTAGTTTGAAGATCTGATCTCACCAGGTCTTTGAGTGAGACTTCTAGGTCTTTTATTTACTTACTCATTACTACAACTTTTCTCAATGGTTGGTTTCTCTTCGTGCAATAAATAACTGAAGTAATATCCAATTTTAAACATGATGCATTAAAAACTCTTTTATTTATTTAACTGCCTCGGTGGCCGTAGTAAATACGACTGCTGTGCTTGAGGTCTTGGGTTCGGTTCCCGGGTTGAACCAAATGTTTGTATGGTCTACAAATATTTGTTTCGAAGTTTGGGTATTTTCTATATATAATATTTATGTATTGACAAAAAAAAAGTATATAAGTATTCTATCAGTCAGTCTAGTAATCATAGCACAAGCTCTGTTTAATTTGAAACTAGATGACGTTGTGTGTCAAATGTCCGAAACATTTATATATTATTTTATTTATTTTATTCAACTTTACAAAAAGCGAATCATAATAGTCGAACTAAAAGGCGCAGGCAAAAGTTTCATCCATACGTTGTTGACATAGGTACCCAAAAGTCGAACTAAACGGTTTGACAGCTCGTTTTTGGTTAGCTTCGCCAAGATTTGGAACGACCTGCCTAGGTTTGTTTTTCCTGATGAGTTGAACTCTGGAGCCTTTAAGAATGGAGTGAACAGAGTTCTTCTGGATGGGCGTGTATCACCTTCGTCTTCATCTACACTTTCCATCAGGTGAGATAGAAGACAGACGCCTATTCCATTATAAATATAAAAAAAAAGAAATCTAATATAATACGTTAGATTTTGTAGTACACAAATATTGTTCAAACAACCTAAGTTTACACAGAATGACCGCTAAAAGTACCACTTATATTGCTGAGTTGAGCAGCTTACAGAACGACACATAACAGTAGTCCACTGAAGTGTATTGTTGCAGGAAAATTTATTGATGTGTGCTGATGCGGTAAGTTTAAGATGGTACATTTTTGTGTGGAGGTCTTTTTTTGTAGAGATATTATTGTAATGGAATGCTAACTAGATTGTTGATGAATATATATAACAGTTTTTTAAATACATATTACAAATAGAAGTTAGACAATATTAATTTTTAAATTTAATACCGTCCTTATATAATTTTGTAATGGCTTTATTTGTAAGGTATTATCCATCGCTGTTTACATTAAAGGTTAAATTGCGATATAGAACTCACTTGTATAATAAACTCAGCAGTCACTATAAAACTACCCGCTATGGAAAAAGCTTAATGTTTATGGCAAAAACTGTAACAATATTTGTGATTTTAAAAATAAATTATTTCATTTTTTAATAGATAACTGTTATTAGTTTATTGACGACTTTTTGTTGGCTACAATTATTCGATTTTAACATTATTATTGAAACACAATTTACTATTCTTTTATCCATAGTTATTTTAACAACTGTAATCTACTATTGGTATTTTTAATCCTTGATAATTTTTATCTACGTTTTTAACAGTTTCCAAATTCAAGAATGTATATTTGTACACCCCATAAAGTGGTAGGACCTTGTGTACCTCTAACATAATCACAAGACCTGTAACTAACCTATATTTCTGCAACTAAATTATGATTGATTGATTGATTTAATGCAAAATCTACCTTAACAACAATGGAAGTTAGTTTGATTTTCAGTGTCTGTACACTGTATATGGCTGCTATTGTCATCAAAGTAAGTGTTCGTTTGTTAATCTTGAACAGCCACTAATGGTTTTACAGTCGTAAGCAATGTCGACCGAGTTATAGATACGTGGTGATAGATCCATTATTCAATGTAGATGGCGGTGGGAATTCGGTCATGTTTATTAAATTTTAAAACGTCATCGAGGTTATTTTGGCTGTTTCTACCTACAAGTTTCTTGAATTCTCTTTGACCTAAACATGGAAGTATACATGTTTATTTCATTCGGTGGTTATGAATCTGAATGAGAATACGGAGTGTCATCACCCCTTCTCATTCCATGGGTGTAGTAATACACTACTAAGGGTCAAACTACGTGGCACAACATCACAAGGAGAAGAATTTGAAACAAATCCTTTACAAAACCATCTGGTCAGTATCGTATAGGAGGCCAATACCTCGGGCGCCGGCGATCGCAGAACGACCTCCGTCCTCCGTAAGCACAAGTCTGGGGGTGACAGGTGAGGCCATCCGTCACCATAGCAGAAGGAGACCAAGATAGCAGCGGGACGTGCTACGGAGCACACGCTCTTTTGGGGCAGAAAAGGGGTCATCTGCAAGCCGTAGATAGATGGCCCGAGGTGCGTCGGGATTCCAGGGATTTCCTTCCTAGGGTACACCTACACCTGGTTCCCCGTCTACTGGTACCTGAGACGGCATGCGGTTTTTGGTTGGTTCGAGTCCGGCATAACCACCAATAGGTGGTATCCCGGGAGATTGCCGCATAGGCAAAAAAAAAAGAAGGTCAGTACCTCCTTGCTAAGGAAAGGTCCGTGTCCAACTGTGGACAAATAGAGTATGTTTGTTCGGTACAGTAATTTTCAAGCTTTTACGCTGAAATACTACGTACGTATTTAGTTGAGATAAAAAAAACGATTAATAAATGTAGGAAAGATTAAATAAGAATACTTGCGTGCTCTTTTTACACAAAATAATCAATGGAACTTCTGATATATCTTATTTTAAGGATTACATTTTTTACTTGTGAAGTATGTTTTCATGGATTACTGTGTTAAATCATTAATTTTACACATGATAACATATGATAGATAAAAATAGATGGAATAGATTGATACACAGTTATATTCTCATTTCTCTCTATACATACTATCTCTCATCTACATCACATCTCTATACATTTCTCAACATCAATTAATCTCAAAAGTTATTTTTCATAAAGAAATTACGTCATCTTCTTTCTTCTGACTTATAGTGTTATTTATGTGACTTTTTCATTTCAGAAAGACATGATCTTTAAAGTTTATTGATGTCATAAAAGTATTTTATAGAAAAAAACTTATTCTACTTTATCCTCTTAAATTATAATGAAGTGGATACATTTATAACGAAAAAATGTTAAAATTTACGTATCTTACATATGTACGTATATACACTACACGACTGTTGCAATGCACGGGGAAACCAGGGAGTTATGAGATAGTACTGCACGTTGAGATAAATAATTGAGAGCTTTAAATTACGCCTACTTATGCAAAAATATCCAAACGCGGTAAATCCATTTAGAATGAAAGTGTTGGAAAAAAAATTGAGGGTTTACTACTTTCTATGAAAGAAACATGAAAATTCAGAAACTATGTTTGAATGTAACATGTAGTCGAGAAATTGTCCAAGCAAATGTTTATTGATTTTGGTTTAAAAATACAATACATTCTAATTACCCGGCTTTTTGAGTGTGCCTATTGCAACTAACCAAGGTTTTTTGTTTGAATGACTTGAAGCAGCATGTGAATTACTTGCAGGTGAGGTTGTCTCGGGGCCCTAAGCTCTTAGTGGAACACACGATTCACGTATCTTATTTATATTTGAAACTTACATGATATCTTTTTAATTATTTTTCAATTTTTAACCTCTTTTCTAAGGGGTGGCCTTTGTCCAGCAGTGGACTATTAAAGGCTGTTGATGAGATGTGACGTGATGAATATTTTCTTTATATTTACAGAATATTTTTTATGGCACCAAAATTAAATTAATGACAATTATAAGACATAACAAGACATTACAATGTAAACCAGTTATTTTTTAAAATACATATATATCGTACCTATATTATTTCTACCAATGCTTCATATACAAAAATATGGTGTTTGATTTTGAATAGAGTTAAGTGAAATACCTGTACAACGAAGACATCTTGTTTCCAAATCTATGTCTTCCATAGTTAAAAACGAGCTATATTTTTCCATACCTATTTTAAGTTAAATTCATCAGTTATTTTACTTGAAATTCCAAGAGCAAACACTTCAAAACATGACACGCAAAAGTGCCGTACCAAAGTGCTATTAACGTTAGTTCGGTGCCAAACGTCTTACACAGCGCTTATGCATGAGACTGTGAGGTTAATGGGGATCCAATGTGCAGTATCTCCTAAAGGATAGTGCCAAAGTTTTGCCAGCATCGTGTTTCGTTGATGGTTGTGTAAATATTTCAGGGATAATGTTTGGGAATACGTGTTTCGGTAGCTTATCGAAAACTAGCTTACTGTTTGGATAGTCTATAAAGGTTTGTTGGTTGTAAGCTTTACGAGTACTTACGTCAGCAATAGTTATAATTTGTCTATGGAAACATCCATGCAGTTTCACTCAGGTACAGCTGCCAATATTTACCAAAGCATAAGGTTTTGTTATAGCCAGCATTACTGTCATCATATTAGAAAAAGAAAAGTTATAAAACTGTTTAAGTCATATATTGTGAGTACTCAAACGTACATTTTACATGTTTTTCTGTAGTTTTGTCATGGTAGTTGGAAAGTAGGTTAATCTTGACACATATTCTCTGTTTGGAAACTCTGTTGAAAATTTGAATATTTGACAAAAATAACTCATAATATTTTACGTCATATGTTTTAGCTAATTTCAAGGCCTTACCTTCTGGCACGGCCAAGGAAGTCAATAAGAAGTGCACACAAGCAGCGCCGGTCCCATGACCCATTAAAGTCACATTGGTAGGGTCCCCGCCAAAGGGTGCCACATTCTCTTTGATCCAGTGCAGAGCTGCGATCTGGTCCATGAGGCCGTAGTTCGCTGGAGATCGGGGGAAGTCATCTGAACGCGGATTCAGAAAACCTGTAGAAGAAATTTTTAACTTATTCTTTTGAAATAAGAGTCAAATTCAGTAAAGAAACTAAATAATATTCTTTAAACATTTTAATTAAGTTCCCATAATTTGTGCAACACAATCAATAAATAATACATTTAAGTATTTAATGTTTTTTTCTAAATGTTTTTATAGTCAATAGTAAATATAAAATTTTAGTACATTTTAGATAACGAATCTAAGTTTTATCACATTGATTCTCCTAGCTTCTAATTTTGCTAGCCAAGTAAAATCACTTGTCAATTAACGGAAACAATTACTTATGTAAAGCGTGTTGAATGTGTTCGAAACAGTGTTTATTCAGTAAAGGGAATAAATTTTTCAATTGTCTATGCAAGTCTTAAGTTAATTTAAGTAAACTTATCACAAATTAAAATTGTGGATTTATGACATTTTATTTCATTACTTAACTGATTCAGAGTTACATTAAACAGATTTTCTTTCCCTGGATTGTTCATAATATTTATAGATTCTACAAGTTTGAAGAAGTGAAGCCAAATTGAATGTAGAAAGAAAAGTTAAAAGTTTACTTATTTACAATGGTTCCAAATTTCACAACTTTCCAAATCTTTTGAAATGTTCTTAAGGGTAAATCCGATCTTTAATTATATGTGCCAGCCAAAGGTTTCGCTTCGGTCGGATTTTGTAATATATTATTTTGGAAACTACTCCAATTAATAGTGAAGAGCACAAACATAGATTAATGAGAATTATTGTTAATCAGAGAATCGTAATTTGGTGATTTCATAAAAATATATCATGCTAGTTTGTTACGTTAGTGAAAATTCAAACAAAAAATTATCTATACAGGTTCGGAAGATAAATTTTAAAGATACATTATTGAATGCACTAAATTAGGTATATAGTCTTTATAAGAGTATAGTCATCTATCATATTAATATACGAGTATGTATACACTTACAACGAAAGTTGTAGTTGCTATATGTTTAGATTACATAAGATAGAAGAATCATTTTGAGTTGTATATTGCAGAACTGATTGATGTAAAATAAAAAGAGTATAAACTAATACATTATGCTGCGGGACGCCATATCAAACAGATAGTGATTCGCTCACACTGTTCTCAATTTTTATACTTTGGATTCTATTGCTCAGATAGTCGCCGAGCCTCACATCAGCACAACGGCGACTGTGGAGGAACGGGTGTCATGCCACTCCAACCAGGCGCGGTGATCATGCCTGGCGAGTCGCAGACTAACTGTTGGTGTTGGGATGTAGTGTATGGATCCTCCCTTTGTGTTGAAGGGACATGACATTCCCTCCACAGTGGTGACCCCGATGTGATGGGAAGCAGCCTTTAAATCAATAGCAGCAGCGTCGCGTCTCTTCCACAGCGATGAGTGGTAATTAAGTCTCAACCAGCCAACGACCTCGGCCTCAACATGAATACCATTCGCAGGTGGCGAACGCTCCAGACTGGCTAACCTACGGCCTCAACAGCATATAGGCACAGCACACTGCACCTACGGTCTGTGTAAGAAGAGCATCTCTCTCCCGTCTACGCAGCAGCTAGCCACTGCGCAGCAAACACGCCGAGTCACTGGGGATTTCACCGCTGCATCGCAGTATTGCGTACCGCATACAATCCTGACTCACTGGAATCTGTGGAATTCAGCCCCAACTCACTGGGACCAGAGGTATTCAGTTCTGACTTACTGGAACTACTCACTGCTAGCAACTAGCATGATTCACAACAGAGCATAAACCGCTGACTCATCAGTACATTGATTTCCGGTCTTGAAGGGGAGTAATGTGACGACTTCATTTTACGACAACATTTATACGTGGAGTGGAGCGCGAGACTCGCCGCACTGACTTCAGGTAGTCGTTCGGATATATAGTGCGTAGCGGACGCGGACGGATGAATATAGTGCCTATATTCATCCGCCTGCGTATTTCTAGCCTTGGGACTTCGAAATAAGCAGCTCTCTTTTTGCGTGTCGTGATAGTATCCATGTTGTAATCAGTGCGTATGAATTCTCCACACGCAGTAGCTATTTTTTTTTCTCACTTCATTTGTAGTTCACGTTGGGATTACAGGATTCTTCGTGCGTCGTGATAGCCACTACGTTGGCCTTTGTGGTGAGATGAGAACTGGTTACAGAAGTTTTGAACTGCTCGAGTGAGGTCAGTGTTCATAAGTTCATCAATCATCGTGTTACTCCCCTTCTACATACTTACGTATTTTCAAATAACGTCAAAGATAACAATAAGTTGTATGTTCTACAACTTTTAATGATTTCAAACATTAGTGTTACCAAAGCAAACGAACTACGTAGATTTATTAAGGCGTTCATAACATCATTATATAACTTAGAAAATAATTTATATAACGCCCAAAACAATATTTGCTTCAGTTTTGTAAAATAAATATGCCGTTTATTTACATGTCTTGTTTTACTTAATTAAATAATCATTGCATTTAAACATCTATATATAGTCAAGCCTGCAGCTTTCAAAAAGCGCTATAACAAGACCACTTAGAAGAACGACGCGTGTAAGTCATAAACAAACATGTTCTAAATCCTGGATGATTTACTTCTCCCAAGTCTGTAATGTGAAATAACGTGGTATGTCTAACTCCTAGAGATTAAATTATTAGCCGGAAACTAATCTCCAAAACTTGGTGCAAACTATTATCTAGCATCTCACCACCTAGACATATTAGGTTATCCGTAGGGTTCCGTGAAACTTAAACTTTCAAGTCTATTACACGAAACAGAAGTTGTTCGCTGTTTACAACGTCTTCGTCATAAAATCTGCGTAGGAACGATAACCGTAACATTTGAGTTAAACGCAAACAATTATGTGAATGTTTATCGAGGTTGGAATGAATTCCGCTTTCACCGAATGGAGTTTAGTGGCGTTTAGGACTGAAATTAGCTAAGCGAAAATAATATTGTTAAAAAGGGTATTTGTAAGGATGGAATTTAAATTTAGTAACACTGCGATTTTATTTTACACAAATATATGAAGTTTTAACGTTCAATTTCTGTGCTGACATCTAAGTATAAGCAAGAGGTCTCTGTCACCTCTATACTTTTATTGAATACGCTGATTAGTTGTCCTAGCTCTACGCTAGGACAACTAATCAGGATTTTAGTTAATCCTAATTTATGTTGAAAAGAATTTAAAACAAATCCTTAGTTCTTCATGAGCTTATGGCCTTAACAGTTTGACACTTGCTTTTATAATACTAAAGTGTAGCTTATTACCTTTTTTTTTAACGTGTGGAAACCCCCTCGGGCCGTCTCCTTTTCGGGGTTTACAGCGGGGTGGTGTGTCGGAATCGGACCGACTAAAACCACACGGTGTGCCATTCTGCGCCTAAGACAGGAGGGATCCAGGAATTGCTGTTATTACGACATCCGGATCCCTCCTAACGCCTGCCCGATACCGCGGGCACCATCTTCGGGTAAAACTCTCTATTTAGGTGACGTACGGCACACTCGGACGTCGCCTCCTCGCGGCGTATAGCTTATTACGTAAATCAACAGTTAAAACAATAAACACTGAAAGTGGAACTGACATTTTTAAGTCTTAGGATGCATACGTATCATAATGATGCCACTATTTACAATACTTTACTAGTGTGTTGAGGTTAACAATTATTTCTTTTTATATGAAAATTAGTTATTGCACCGACCAAAAAAAACTTGAAAAATCGGAGGAGGTTATGTTTGGTGAACACGGTGGGTGGGATAGAACTTAACATTGAGGCGTTTCAAGATAAGTTTTGACTGGTTTTGCCACATGTGGCCGAGCGTTCTAATGCAACAGAATCGCTTTGTTGTGTCTCTGCTCGTATAGTGACCCCTTTTCTTTCAGATCTCGACTCAAACGCGGCGATTGAAGTTGATAGGGAGCTCTAGTAGTTGTTTCATTTGTTTTTAGTAGCTCATATTAAATTAGACCCAGCTGATCTCACCAAATGTACATTAGAAACTTCGAACCGTGGATGTTTGGTTTTGGGGACGGTGTTGATGCATGACCTACTGCATACTCTACCTATTTTTTTACACTTTAGATTATCGTAGTCATTTTATTCTTCATCTCCAGTCATAATACGGTGCAGATAATCTTTTCTTTTCTCAAGGGCAGAAAAGAAGAAAATGTTTTCTGTATCTTTCAGCAGTAATTCACACATAAGAAAACGTCAATCAAGGTCTCTCGTCTTCAACTCAACTCATACAGCAGCCAATGTTCTCGTTTTTGGATGATTCCTAACGTTTTTAAACATTTTGAAACTATGGAAGCATTTACTTGCAATGTTTGCCCGTATTCTACTAGCATCTGACATGGATCTTGATCAAGTAATGTCTCCAATTCTTCGCTTTCAAACTTTATTGCTGCTCCAGAGCATTCTTTATCTTCAATGTCAAAGTTATTATTTTAAATGCGCTTAAATCAGCCTCAGAATTCTATTTGCTTTAGCTGCAGATTTTTTAAATAAAGCAGTGCAATAAAATTGTTCACAAAACACTTTATTTGGCACAAAAGTAGACATTTTCACAATAGGTAAATAAACACATAGTTGACGCTATGGTATACTGTATCAACTAGAATTTGAGGTTACCTGTAATAATACTACTTGTCTGATGTGTTACCGTACGAAATTTCATGCACAGAGTATGACTATGCCATCTTTTAAGAAACAACCAGAACTTATTTAAGGTTCTAATAGATATGGTTGAGCTAACAAACCATTGTTGTAAAAAAAACTGGAAATTGTTAATTGAACTTGACTATGATAGCACTAAAGACTTATTGAAAATTATATACGTGCACGAAGTAAATCATAAAATATAAACATACCTGCATACACACATATATATGTATATATGTACACACCGTACATTACGGCAGCACACACACTTAATATATTTGCAACACTTACCTATTTGTTTTTTTGGGTTTACTTAATCTCTACTAAATTGTTAAGTAAATTTTATATTACATTGTTACCAATGCCTCGAAAAATAATTGAGCTAATAGAGAATAGATCCCATGATACGGGGATTCCAAGAGTGGGATCTAAGGATCAAAATCTGGACCTATGCATATTTTAATTTTAAAACATCAAAATATTACGGTTCCTATGCGTCCAAACGTTACGTAAGACTTACTAGTGGTTTACATTACCCAGGCAAACACTACGACCACGGCCGACCGTCTAAGTTATTTCAGTACAAAGTAGAAAATTTTGACAAGTATGCAGCAAGCTTCCCTTTGTAGCGTTCTCTATTAAACAAAAGTGACGATCACAGTATGTAACCTCTGTTTTTAGTGTTAATATATGAGATAAAATTAAAGGAGACGAAAATAGAATCTAAATTGAAATTGTGTTATTTCATGAAATAGTTTTTGCGGAACAACTATTTTACTTTTCCTATCATTTGAATCTAAACTTTAAAAGGGTAGACATAAAATTCAAATTACTATATGGCAATCGCAAAAGTTATTGCATGTCATGCATCAATAGTGGCCGAAACGTGCCACTAAGTGCCAGGTTAAAAATTTAAACTAAAAATTGAAAAAAAAAGCGAATGAAATTACCAATGGTTTTACATGTTTGCAAAGCCAAGTTATTACTTACTGTAAAATTGAAGATAAACATATTATGAAATTGAAAAGATTTTAATATTAGTTATAATCGTAGGAGAATCATGCTTCGGCAGAATTGGGCCGTACTGAACAGGCTACAAATCGCTTTTAAGCTATTCTTTCGTTACTCGTAACCGTGTGAGTGAGGTTACCAGAGCTCCAAACTCCAACTCGTATTTCTAGGAAAGGGATTTCAGAGAGTAGCATCCTATCATTAGCTGAATTATCTATTCGTTTATTGCCTTATATCATAAAAAAAAGATGAAAAATGGAATCCTTTCTTATGTACATATGCTAATACCAATACATTACGTACCATATAATTATAAAACTAACTATCTATTAAAGTTAGAAATGCTAATATTGTACTGTAACACTATATTATTACAGATACTAAACAAATAGGCTAGCAGGCTGTACACTTATAATGGTATCTATCCTACGGCATAATACTGAATTAATTCTCTGTTTGTTCTCTTAAATGTTTAATATCAAGTTTGTAATAATAACTGTTTTCATTATCTTATGCTAACTAGTCAGACTAAGCCCTCTAAAACTATGTTAACTTTAAGACTATAAATACATAATATACAGACATACAGAATATTTAATTCGATTCGCTGCGGAATCGATTTTGAAATCATTATAATATTCTCATTATCACAGCAATGAGACGTAAGATTTACTGCTACCTACAACATCGTTTAACCGATTATTTTTGTCTTTTCTTTTGACTTAATGTGAGAATATTAATTTTCTCTAGAATTTTTTTAATAGAGATCAAGGTATGGACAATGATTAGCGGAATATATGTATTTTTCCTTGTAGTTTGAAAAAGCTGTTGTTTCGCTCTAGCTCCAATCAGGATTTTGTTAATAACTCAGTTGAAAGGTTTGAGTGAATCCAGAAAATTTTACCTGACCGTTCTTCCACCATTTCATAGAATAAGCTAAGTGCTTTCACCGAGTTTTGTCCCCATATTAGGTTGAGTCGCTTTTACTCGACCCCGATATGGTTGAACTATAATTTTCACGTGGACTGACTATTATCAGACTTCGACAATGCAACTACAAGGTGATACCGAAGTTCTGTAGAAAGACTGTCGTATGTTCAAACTACCATGCAATTAACTCTTTTGCTTGATTGCTCTCTGAGAATCATCATCATCAACAACCTTTAATTGTCCACTGCTGTGCCCTCTCATGGCCTCTTCTTAACAAGGAGGTTTTGGCCTGCTAACATACGCTGACCAGACGGGTTAGTGCAGAGTTTCCTTCAAGTTCTCCTTCTCCTTGCAGCAATGTTGTCCTATGTAGTTACTCCTTTAGTCATCTCCTGCTTAGTTGGCTGATCTCCGTTGAGACTGACTGCCATGGCCAAAAATGGTTAGAAGTTCATCATCATCACCATCATCGTTCATGGACACCTGCGACTGAGGTGTAACAATTGAAGAAAGAAGTAGGCAAAAAAAATTTCTTTGTTACCTTGTCTGAGTTTCTTGTCTGAATTCTCCCCAGAATTAGAATGGAAGCTTGATATTGGGTACGTACACTTACTGGGTACAAAGTACCGATAGTGTCACTCAACATTATTGCTCTGTGAGTTGTCAATTGCTACCGTTTGTGTAAAAGCATCGTTTTATTGGTGCTGTTTTTTAAGCATTTTTACCAATCGATTTCGTGTTCATTGCAGTAAAAAAGATCGAACGCTACAATATAACATTAAAAGTCGATTTAAACTGAAAACTTTTAGTCAGTATTTCTTTTTGTTATAAAATTGCATGTCATCAACAACAATTCCATCGTGAAACTGGTGTGTCCATAAGCTATGAAGCAATGGCTACTATTAGCACTTATGGACTAGTAAAGATAGTTTTTTTTTTATTTCAGATACAGTTTTACATCATAAAAATAGTGATGGATCCTTTGGTATACTGGTTAGGGATCTTGACTGCTAAGCTAGACGTCCTGGGTTCAATTTTCATCTGGGCAAAGTATGGTGTGTTATGTAATAACCGTTTGTTCATTGTTTATACGTAATTATTCTAAATTTCAATGTGTTTAAAAAAATATGCCTGGTGTACAACGATAACACTAGGCAACACTCAAAATTTCCCGGGGAAAATTCATACCGTATTTTATTGATAATCATACACCTAATACCAGAAAAATAATAATTTATTTCAGTCACGTATAGGAATGGAGATTTTAATATTTTTGTAAAAAATCACTTTTTTTATTAGTTTTGGAGGGTAGCTCTAAATTCTTCTTAGTAACGATCACAATAATATTTTGTAGTGTCAGTATACATTGATTTCTTTCACCATGTCTCGCTTTTGTGTTAATTCTCCGGATTTCTTTTGTTTTATTTGCGGTTTATATTCACCGAAGAGTCAAAAAAAACCCATAACGCCGTTAATTACGAAGTGTTATCGTGCATATTTTGGTTTAGACGTTCGCAACCAAGATAAATATTGGGTGCCACACATGTGTTGCTTCTCATGCCACAAGAATTTGACAAACTGGTTTAATGGAAAACCAACAAAGATGCCTTTTGGTCAACCTATGATTTGGCGAGAACCTAAGGATCATGTAAGTGACTGTTATTTTTGTCTCACAGATGTCAAAGGATTTTCTAAGAAATCTAAGCACACAGTAAAGTACGCAGAGGTGTCTTCCGTAACAAAACCAATACCACATTCAGAAGATCTTCCAGTACCTAACCCACCAAGTCACGTTGAATCCTCAAGTAACACTTCTAGTTCTGATGATGAATGTGAAGACTTTCAAGTGGCAAGTACATCTAAAGCACCACATTTGATCAGCCAATCTGAGCTTGACGATCTTGTTAGAGACTTAGACTTACCTAAGGAAAAATCTGAAATATTAGGTTCAAGATTAAAGCAATGGAATCTTCTTCAACCCGAAGTTTGTGTTACAGCATACCGTAAACGACATAGTTCGTATGTGGATTTCTATTCTAAAGATGGAGATTTAATTTATTGTAACGATGTTGTTGGTTTATTGGATAAATTGGGCCACCAGCATTCAGCAGATGAATGGAGGCTGTTTATAGATTCATCTAAAACTAGCTTGAAAGCCGTGCTTCTTCACAATGGAAACCAATATCCATCCATTCCAGTGGCATACGGTGCACATTTTAAAGAAACTTATGACGTCTTAAAGCATTTATTGACTAAAATAGAATATGATAAACATCATTGGGCAATATGTGCTGACTTAAAAGTGGTTGCTTTACTTCTAGGATTGCAAACCGGATACACGAAGTACTGTTGTTTTTTATGTGAGTGGGATAGCCGTGCAAAAGCTGAGCATTATGTGAGACAAACTTGGCCACTGAGAACTTCTTATGATCCAGGTCAGAAAAATGTAAAAAACGACCCATTAGTAGATCCAAAACATGTACTGTTACCACCTTTACACATTAAATTAGGGTTAATCAAAAACTTTGTGAAAGCAATGAACAAAGACGGCCCAGGCTTTAAGTTTCTAAAGCAAAAATTTCCAGCTTTAAGTGATGCAAAATTAAAAGAAGGTATTTTCAATGGCCCAGACGTTAAGAAGTTAATAAAAGATCCGTCGTTTATTTCTACGTTAAATCCTGAAGAAAAAACTGCTTGGTTGGCATTTGTTCAAGTCACGGAAAATTTTTTGGGAAATAAACGATCGCCTCAATATGAAAGCCTTGTAAACCAATTGTTACATGCTTATAAACAACTGGGGTGCAATATGTCATTAAAAATACACTTTCTGCATTCGCACCTTAATTTTTTTAAAGAAAATCTAGGCGCAGTGAGTGATGAGCACGGTGAGCGCTTTCACCAAGAAATTGCCTCAATGGAAAAGCGTTATCAGGGAAAATGGACTACTGCAATGCTTGCAGACTACTGCTGGTTTTTAATTAGAGAGACACCAACCTCTTCTTATAACAGGAAAGCCAAAAGAACAAAAACTAGTTTATTTTTCAAGTCTAAATAATATTTTACTTTAAAATAATTACAAAAAATTGTTAAAAATAAAAATAAATTTCTCTTAAAAGCTATACGTGACTGAGATGTTTTATTTACTGTTCTAAGTTCTCTATACCATGGCCATTCCGAATCACACAATCAGATCTCTGGGAAAAAAAAAATATTTTTTTTGTTGCCTAGTGTAATTATTAAGAATATAATACATCTCTGTTTACAACTTTGAGGATAAAAAACGCGAGTGTATACTGCGAGAATATCTTCCTGCTATTGTAAATACGAAAATGTATACATAGACGTTTGCTATATAATCACGTCACAATGGATGAACGGATCTGAATGAAATTTACATAACAAATATTTACTCCCTTAAAGTTGATCCAAATATCATTAATGGAAGTGAAATCACAGAGAAAACCTATCGCTACATTGCAAAATACTATTACGTCGATATCACTACATTTATGACAAATTGTAACGTGTATTGGATTTTTGCCACAGAATCATTAGAATAACCATTACTTGTGTTAATAATTTTCATTTCGAATATAAAGATGTTATCAGAAACATTCTGGCAAATATATACACATACCGAATATCTTAACTCGAATAATATTCGAATAAAGTGGAATTGTCTTACTAAGTGGAATATTATCCTTTAGAGGCATGATTTCCAAGAACAAAACGGTCGTTCAAGTGATGTTGCTTTGTTAAGTACGGAATGTAACACGTTCTTTGGTTTCGAAACAGGTCTTTTTATTATGACGTCACTTGACACAGTTGTGAGAGTTAGGTGCGATTGTGTTCTTCTGCGTAGATATTATTTTGTGAAAGGAGGTGGCAGAGAAAGCCCGGGAGGATCATCTCCACTTGAACCATACGGACGTGCTTATTAGTGCCTCATGCGGCCCTGAATGTGGTTACAGGAGGACGGGACGGGTTTTCCCCTCCATCTGCCACAGAGACCAGCCACGAAGAGAGGACACACGTCACCTAAATAGAGAGTTTACCCGTAGATGGTGCCCGTGCCAGAGCGGGCGGGCGCTGGAAGGGGTCCAGGTGGCTTAATTACGCAGGCTTAATAACCAGATCTCTCCCTTTGCAGGCACAGAGTGGCACAACGTCTGGTTTTTATTCCGTCTAATTCCGACACACTACCGCACTGCAAACACCAGTGGAGTTACGGCCCGTGGGGGTTTCCACAAGTTGTAAAAAAAAGGTACGGTTATGTTACACTATGTTTGTTACCGTACTGGTAAATCTTAGGATTAAGCGTAGCTTTTACAGTAACATATTAGAAATAACATTGACTCCATTCGATATCTAGGAGTCATACTAGATGAACGTTTAACATACGACAATCATATAACTCAATTGTCCAGTAGAATAAGAAAAACTATTTATATTTTAAAATCTCTTCGCAATAGCCTGAACAAAAATAATCTTATAATGATTTACAAAATAGTTACACAATCTTTACTTTTCTACTGCATTCTGGCATGGGGTGGTGCTGTTAAAAGGAAAATGATGCAAGTCGAAAGAGCCCAACAGGCAGTTTTAAAATCATTGATGCTGCGAAAATCATTCAGATTTCCAACAAACAACCTCTACAAAGAGTGTAAGGTACTAAGAGTACGTCAAATTTTTATACTAAGAATAACAACATCGATTTTAAATACGAATTCAATGATTTGTCTAAACCAGCGTCGTGTATTCCGAATCCCCCTTCCTACCATAAATACCATCTTCGTAAAAAGACAGACCATCTATCTCCGCCCAAAAGTGTACAACAAAATTTGTCAAATACATACAGATATTATTAAGTTAACTACCAGAGAAGTAAAGCGACTGATAATTAAATGGCTTTTGACTCTTTCATACGATGAAACTGAATTGATTTTTTCATACCACGTGTAATAGTAGCAAAGGATAATACACACGTACACACATATACACATACACACAAAAGACTCACTCTCAGCTACTGACTAACTTTTATACTAATTTTTCTGTTTTGTTTTTGTTTGTTTTGAACCTTGTTTTAATTTTATTTTATATTCTATTTCAACTAAACTTCATAAAATATTGTGAAATCGCATATTGATTGCCGCGACACAAACCACGAGCTTAGTGCGGAAACCGTCGTTAAATTTAAATTGTAATTTGTTTTTAAGTATAAGTATAAATAAATAAATAAACAAGTATAAATATATACTCATTTTGTATTTGTAGTTAAGAAATAATTTTATGTAGTCTACTTCTAGCTATGTATAATATATTTAGCACGCTTACACTTCCTTACATAAGGAACAGTGTGTAAAGCAGAGGATATGTTTCGCCAAAAATAGTGAAACTGTGTGTGAAGGTTACCTATTGAGACAATGGAACCTGACAAACATGCATTTTCATTACTACTTCTTTCTACTTCTGTCGCAGCAAATGAGCAGACAGCTACAAAATTAGAGATAGTTTACGCTTCAAGGAGAACAACTCGTTCAATATATAGACGTATGTCTAACAATACATCTCAAATCTTTCAATAAAGACTCGCGTTAATGGTTTTATTATATACATTAAGAGAAGTGATCCTTGACTAGAATATTCCACTGATTTTGACCCAAATATGGAGCCTCAATGGATCAAAATCCAGTGGAACACCTCACGTCTGTTTTTAATAAAGAATTCCAAGTATTTGTACCTAAAATTGCTATTGAACCCAACGGAATTGAACCCTAAAACTTTGAAACAGTAATATTATTAATGATTCAAAACTAAATTAGTAAAGTTTTTGATTTAATAATTTCCGACATTATTCTGTTAAAGGAATCATATAATCTAACTATTCTAATTTCCAAAACAAATGGGCTTTATTAACTTTTCTAACTTCATATAAACTATTAAATAAGACGTCTTTCAAAGTTAAATGAAAATAACCTTAGAGAGAATTCCAAATTAATGTTTAATTTAATCTCTAATCTCTGTTTCGTTTGTTATTTTGAATATTTTAATAGAAATATAATAGTATGCACAGTTTCATCCATTTCATATTACTAAACGTATTTACATGTATATATCTACGCAAAATTTATGTTTTAAAGTAGTCCTAGTTCGTTGTTATCAAACCCGCATACATTTATACTCGTACAGTTGAGAGGTTTTATGTAAGTATTTATTATTTTACGCGTAACTTTAAATATATAAGTAATCTTCGTACACACATTATTAGATGCACAAAAAGAATAATATCACAAAGGAATTTTAAATTTAATGAGATTATTCTCTCAAAATCATTGTTAATCTTCCATAATCTTTCCTTTTTTATGTTACAGCCACCAAATCTCTATAGAGGTAGCGTTTGTGAAACCGTAAATTTATGCATTGCAGTTTGTCGGCTTCCCAAAACGTGTGCGTGTTCGAATATAATTGAGAATAACTGATAAATATGTTGTGGAGAATCAAGTTTTGTATGCTTTCATCAGGAACTTAGTTAGGTGAAGAAGGACTAATTATGCCAAATTGTACGATAACTACGTGCGGAGTAGTCAGAACTGTACATAGTCCGAAGAGCTTTATGATATAGGTAAAAGAATAAAAATGTGTGCACACAAATGTACATTGTGTGTTATATTTGAGAACTTATTGAATAAGCAGAAAATTATAGCTTAGACAACATGTAATAAGTTTAGTTACCACAGAATTAGTATTTTACACATTTTTTTTATAACATTGGGTAAATGTCGAAATGTAAATCAGATAATTTTCTCTTCGTTAAACGTAAGGTCTCGAAAATATGTATACCTGTAGTACATGCAACAATGTAAAGATGTATTTAGCATAATTATAACTGATGTTTAAGGCATATTTTAATTACTAAATAAACAATTTGTGTACCTCTGTAACTGCAAGGACCGTGGGCAGCAATTTCTGTCTGTTTGACAAAATTTATTTATGACGCCCATATTGAGCCGACCATATTTTAACAAATAGCAGATTTGCTTGCTTGCTATAAAGCTACATAGATTCATCATACGAGAACGTATTAAAGTGTTTTGGTATGAAGAATTTATTTAAAATCTAGGTTGAAGTTATACTGAAAAACCTTACCTGTATTTAAATATTTCAAAATATAAAAAATTCAAAGTTTACTAATGGCTATATTTGTCTTGAACTTCGACCACGAGGCAAAATAGCTGTTTATAAAATATTCAGTGTATTTATAGAAACATATTTCAGTAACTCGGAATCTAAACCTCTTAGATCACAATCTGAAAATGTCACAATACACGGCCGTGATGGTCAACATAAGAGGGTAAGAGTGTCCTGCTATAGAAACTCCAATCCCTTGCCTGACCATGAAGTAGCACTTTACCCTACTTATTATTCAAACACATTTGTCCGCAATCTTTTGAGTAGTGAAAACCCCGTTTTAATCAGAAAGACAAATAATCACTTTAATGAGGATTTATGTGTGGTTTTCTTCATATTCTTTGCAGAGATTAACTTGGGTTTGATCCTTAAATTAGGTATACCACTAATTATACTTGATTATCTTAATTCTTTGCTCGTCCTTAATTACAAACGATATCTTTTAAAATACTTTCAGGGTCAGTTAGATAATAAAAAAAAATTGCTTAAGTAAAAATCAAAGTTTAGTGGCACAAGTTAAGTCAGACTGTGGCTATTTGGAGGTACATACTTGGTAACCTTCGTGAGCGTGTTAATTCCCATAAATATAATAATTATTAGCTTTGCATTGTACAGAATATTCATTTCAGATAATAATGTAAAGTTAACCAACACTATGCAACATCACGTCATTTAAAAAAAGAATCAATAATCTAAACTAAAACTTTGCAAAGCTTTAAGGAAATCAGATGAAATAACTCAATTCATGTAAGTAGATAAGCCGAGTTGTACTTTGTTGTTTGTATCAGTGATCATGAGATTTCAAAATTTATTGTAATTTAGCGAAAGAAGAAAAAACAGGAATGGTTTCACGTATCTAAATTAATTTTAAAATATGTTTACATTTTAAAACTAGGCAATTTGAGGCACTGTTTGTTTCAATAATAACAGGAGATTAAAACATGTAGAATAAAATGTACAGAAAATAACCTACATTATTTTTGGTTCAAATTGGATTTTTAGCATAAAGCCTTCATAATTGGACGAACCCTCATCTGTTGGACTTACAGTAAAATTGTAGCATTATTTTGTTCGTTTTTATTTTATTCTCTTACCAACTCTTTGTTGGTAATTATGACGTAATTTTTAAAATTTTGATTCATTCATTACCATGCACTTCTACACGAGATATGTAATTTCACTTTTTTAATATTTCCTCCATTGTGATCCCGGGTCCTTAAAATGGGGTGTGAAAAAGTATCTCACTAGGTCGCCATAGTGTTTGCCATGCCACCATACTGCATGGATTGCACTTTTGGATTCTATTCTTGCTTTTCATTAGGCAGAGTTGCGTCACTTTAGCAGAATCTAAATAAGAAAGAAAATTTAGGTATATGTTTTAAGAAAACGTATAAATTATATGTCCTTGCAGCTGTTTTAATCGCCATGTATCGTCGCCGATATGAAACAATGGAATATTAAAAGCTATTGATGATGATACAAAAGAAGTCAATTTAAAAAGGGATTCTTTTCCTTCTTATTTTCCTGTCTTTTGTTACATGGTTCTGCAAGTAGTTTATTTATCCAACAGGTGTCTCATCTATAGCATCTTACTTGTCAAGTAGTAAGCTTATGCAACTGTCGATCAAGAAGCTTTGAGGTCAATTCTCTGGTCGGGCCTAAATGTTGTTATTGAATTTTTTTGATATTTTTTTTTTCATCGTCAAAATGCCTAACAATAGCTCTAACTTTGGCAGTTGGAGTCTTAACCCCCATGCCTCTGCAAGCATAGAGGATGTAGCCGTCGGCCCCGTGTCTAATTTTTCTTCGGACGTATCGTATAGCGGTCCCATCAGATTGTGAGAGTGAGGTACCGTACTCGTCTCAACTATCCGTTGATCGTTGATTACTTGACATTAATTTTAAGTTTCTATCAAAACTTTAGTGTCATTCTTATTATAGAATGCCTTTTTAGTTTTATTCAGTCAAAACTCATATCAAGACTTGATTTGATGATTATTTGTTTTTTTACCCACAACGGTACGGAGCGGGCATATGCGTTTATGTGAAAGACTGTTTGTGCCAACCAACGTTGTCATTTATCGACAAAACTACTAGCACGATTTTATAGGTATAGATTAGATTTTAGAAGATTTTTTATAAGAAGCGTTGATCTATCGCAGAGTCAGTCATACAGTCGATAGAGTATCAGTTTTCATAATACTTTCCTATGTACTAAACCTAAATTTAGGGAATAATAGTATAGCCAACCAAAGATGTAAACCTGTTATGTTTTTTATTATTAAATTTAAATAAATATTTATTTGAATCTGAAAGATATAGTGGTAATAACACATTCAATTACTTCTATGGACTTTATAAAAAGAAACTAAAATATCTAGCCAGCTTGGTATACGAGTAATAGATCAAAAGTTCCTTGCTAAGGAGAGGCCTATGTCCAGTCATCATCATCATCATTATCAACAGCCTTTAATAGTCCACTGCTGGACTAAAGGTTTTGGCCCATTATATCACATTAGCTAGACAAGTTGGTATTGGGTTTCTTTTTTTTTATAGCAGCTTACCAAAGTGACTCTATTCTGCCTGATGGAAAGCATGAATGATGATAAAGAATCCAAGAGCAGTGGTCGCCGTACTCACTACGAATGAAGACAGTGCAGTATGGCGACCCACGCTATGGCGGCCTAGTGAGATGCTATTTCACGCCCCGCTTAAAGGACCCGGGATCATAGTGGTAGGGAAACACAGGCGCTGGTAATGAATTCCAGGTTTTAGCTGATTTGCACAAGAAGGAAGAGCCGAACCGTTTGTATCGTTTTCCTTCTGTTTGCAATTATTATGTCCTGCATAGATTGTTTCTTTAGACGGTACTTACGACACCCACGAGATGACTAGGGGTAGTGACACCTTCTCTTTTGTGGTTCTTCTCGTAGACCCCTTTGGGAGGAGTCTCGGGGTGACTTTACCAGGTCTACGGCCTGTTGAAGTGATCGTCCGCGCCGCCTGCGACTACAGGCGGGTCACTTGGTTGGGCCCTTGGGCCTGTTGGTATATCCGGTTGTCAGTCTCTGTGACCAGCATGTTAGCTGCGCCTCGTTCTGTGTTCCCTC
Source organism: Hypercompe scribonia (assembly GCA_949316085.1). NCBI lineage: Eukaryota > Metazoa > Arthropoda > Insecta > Lepidoptera > Erebidae > Hypercompe > Hypercompe scribonia. Next base: position 8,195,311 of record OX438969.1, on the reverse strand, counting down.
CTGTGCTTAGCGAAGTCGAGTTCCAGGGGATGGAGACCCCGAGGAGCGCCCGTCAGCCAGCACCAGGCAGGATGTTAGGGTGTTGGGGATAGTCCGGTAGGAATTGCTACGGAGACGAGATCTCGTGGTAGGCCATGCCTGTCCGGCGGTCGCCGATGGTAGGGCGCGAGCTCGTGCAGGTGGCGGGCTTGCGAGCCATCGGCACGCACGAATAGGTTTGAACTCAGGCGTCTCACGAAGTCATCCAGGCTCTCTATGCGCAGATCCCTGGAGATCGTCCTGTTCCGCACAAAGCGAGGAGCGTTGACAAGGGTACGTAGTGCGAGCGACTGCTGCGCACGCAGACGGTGGCGGTTTGTCTCGGAAACAAGCGCAAACCAGGCCGGGGCACCATAAGTAAGTCGCGTGCGGATGTACGCCTTGTACACACCGAGCTTCGCACGGAGTGGCAGTCGGGACGATAGTACGGGCCACAAAAGGGAACGCGCAGCACGAACCTGGGCAATGATGTTGTTGACGTGAGGCTTCATGGAGAGGCTGCGGTCGATGGTCACGCCGAGGTATTTCACCGCCGCGGACCACTCGACGTTCTCCCCCATAAGCTTCAGCTGTGGAGATGTCACACTTGCTATGGAGATCGCCTGAGTCTTCGCCACGTTGATCGTCAGTCTCCAGTCCTTCAGCTAATTGGGAAGTGCATCTAGAGTGCTCTGCATCTTGGTAGCAGCGTTGGCACCATTTTTCGACGTCATGATATAAGCCGCGTCGTTGGCATACAGCGCAAGCTTCACGCCGTCGGTGACGGGAATGTCATCTGTGTACCAAGAGTAGCACACTGGAGATAAGCAACTTCCCTGTGGTACACCGGCACAGATGACCCACTCTGTGGACAGGGCGCTTTCAACCGCCACTTGAAAACGTCTGTCTTGCAGGAAGGTGGCCACAATCTTAACTATTCGACGAGGAGTAGTAGATGTGGACAGCTTGTACAGCAGGCCGGCGTGCCAGACGCAATCGAACGCCTTCTCCATATCGAGAAAGACTGCAACGACCCGCTCGCGCTTGTTACGCGCAACCGCGATGTCGTGCAGTACCCTCGCGAGCTGGTGTGTCGTGGAGTGTCCGGCACGGAATCCGAACTATTCGTCGCGTGGCTGAAGGTGTAGCGTCATATGCAGCAGTAGCAGCTTCTCGAACAACTTCGACGTTGTCGAGAGGAGCGTGATGGGACGATAGCTTCCCGGGAAGAGGATATTCTTCCCCGGCTTGGGCAGCATGATGACTCTGCCAAGTCGCCATGCAGTTGGAAAGTGGCCGGTGCGAAGGATGCTGTCGAAGAGACGCGTCAGCGTCGCGATCGCTCGCGGAGATAGGTGACGCAAGGCTTCATTGGAGTGACACCTTGCATGCTTATGTCGTTAACACACAGCATGTCCAGTATGTACAATAATGGACTGTTAAGACCTGTTGATGTGATAGGTGATGTGGCTCTCACTCATTTTATAAAGAATCGGTTGTCTGTAAAGTCGGTTTACTATCATCAGATAGTTGAACGTGACAACTTCATAAGAAAATATTAATGGAATGGTTGGATTTTTCAAAAGAAAGCTTTAAATTGATTTGTTTTTTTGTTTGATGGATATTTTGTATGGATATAAAGAACTGCACTTCATACTTGACGAAAACATGTATATGTATTATTGTATAACAGCTGTCCACGCGGACGCATCGCTCACTCAAGTAGGAGAGTGACAGATGTCAAACGCTGCCGAACGTGGAGGCCGATTATGCCTCTTTGTCCGCGCCTTCGCTTACACTTCAAGCCTTAAATGGAACGCCGCAGAGCGAGGTAACGCCGTATGAGTCATGTTTTTGGCACGTGCAGCCGGTTACATTGAATTATAAAACGTTGTCACGTCAACAGCAACAAAAGCATTCCTCTACATCGATCTTATCTGTGAGATCGTAGTATTACTCCGGTCGAGTCCATTTATTTTCTTGGTTATTAAGATAAATATTTGTTTAAATTCAGTGACTATGAAATCATTTTCTATTACACTTAAAATAAACTTCACATGTCTTGATGAAAACCTCATTGGTAAATATAACACCATCAGCAGCTAGTATCACCCAAAAATTCTTAACTAAAAGTTTTTAATTATCCTTTAGCTTAACACCAATGTCAAAGTTTATTATTTTCATAAACTTTGACACAAAGTAAATTGCAGTTAGTGGTTATTGTTATATCAGGAATGAAGTTGAACTATTATTACATTATTAAAAAGTTACAATACCTAACCTAAAAATAAATTTATACGCAGCTTTTCTGGTTATTAAAATTTCTATTATTTCATTTTTCACTTTTTTTTATAAAATGTTCTGGGTTCTTGAACTTACCTAGTATTCCTAGCCTGTAGTTGATAGTTACTACTACCAGGCCTGCATGTGACGCGAGGACGGTACCATCATAAGGATTTCCAGAACTCCACTCGTAGCTTTCTCCGTGGACGAAAACTAGAACTGGATACCGCGCAACTGCGTCTCTTACACCTGCTGAAAGATAGGTGGATATTAGATCTTTCGTCATTGTGATCTAGTTCTAACATTAGCTACTACTCCTGAAGAGAACTACGGGAGAACTACGCTTCTACACTAATCTTGCACGGAGTAGTATCATGGCCTGTCTGAGAACTAGTGTTAAGAAGTGATTAAGATAACGGGAACTCAAACTTGTTCCCTTCAAACTAATTCGCGGAGGACGGGGAGGGAGGTTTAAAGAGTGAGGAGGCACTTGTGACTCTTAAGTTAAAGGCGTCCACGGATGGCTGAATTCCGCTTACGATAAGTTGATTTGTCTGCTCGATTGCCCTCGATGCCTTAAAAAATAATAAAAATGACAGTACACCTACTGATCTATGAATCAATAAAACACTCGAAATATCACATGCTACTAAGTGAAACATCGTGAAGGTAAAATAATAAGTTCAATCAACAATTAATCTAAATATTAGTTTTATAACATAACAATATATCAAGTGAAACAAAACCATAATACCACAGAGAAAGCAGAAGAAACACTTCATGGAGCGAGATACGTATATATTTATCTGCCATAACAAGAACCCACGAAACAAATACCACTTAATCAACAATAGAGAAAGAACGATAACAGATAATCACCAAAGTTATCGAAGAGAGCAATATAGGCGAGGTCATAACTGAACTAATATGTTATACCGTAACAGAAGGACTGACAAGAAATGTTGTACCATACATTACTTTTATGGCCGTCTTGAAACCAATAAATGTGGTGATGATAGCAGTAATGGATGCTGAAACGGTAGCAAAATTCTCACCCAATATAACTGCTATGAATAAAAGTGTTGTAATGGAAAAAAATGACAAACGAAATAGGTAATAATTCTAACTTTTAACAAATAAATTTATATAATTGCTACTAACGACCGGAAATTGAATAGATTAGTAGGTATCATATAAATTTAAATTGTCTGACATTTGATTGATAGTTGTAGATTAAGAAATATACTGAAACAAAGTATAGTCGTTAGTAAAGCGTTTGGACCAACAATGGAATAGTTTTAAATGCCAAACACAGAAAATGACGTAATAGCCTTTACAGTGATTTGAAGTCTATTTTGATCACTTATGAACGATTTAAAATTTGATATTATTATAGGCATGGCCGAGACATAATAATTTTTATATGATACCTATCAGAGGCATCAGTCAAATTTGTTCAGATACTAACTAAACTATGGAAATTATATTACATTGTTCTACCTTTTATTATGAGATATACTTTGAAATGAATAGTTTTTTGTAATAACCAAACGAATTGGTAATTGCATGAACAATGCTATCAACCTATATCCAAGATAGGAAATGAAAGAAGAATTGTTCACTGCCAAATACGAACCGGAAAGTGATATGTGAACATTTTAAACAAATGTAACAGTGACTTAGTGTAACTGATAGTGTGGAGTTGGTAAACCTTATTTTTGTGGTAGTCTTTAAGAGAAATTTATTTCTAACAGTTAACTCCCCGAAACCAGAGCTACAATTTCCTTAAATTACAACATAAGAATATCAATATTTTCTGAGTTTAAAATTACTTAAGTTGACCTTTTGTTCGTCTTAACCACTGAAGACTTTTCTCATGTTAAAAATTTGATATTATGTAAATGTAAGAAAATTATATCTGTTTTCTATCATGTTTAATTAGAAAGTCTAATTAACATTGGTCTAGAGTTGTAGACGAACTTCTACTATCATGGGTATCGATAAATCTGACATCCGCCTTATTATTTATTGCAGCATTTGGTATTGAATTATATAGCAAAAGGAATTTCATTTTAATTTTTAAATGACCCACACGATTTACGACTCATTTGAAAATTCCTTAGTATAATCTTTTGAGAGTATAATTGCCCTCGTCCTGTTGAAGATCTGTAACATAATTATGTGGCACTTTTGTACAAATGACCTAATTTAATTCTTCTTTATTCTCACTTTGAATTTCTTTTGTTAGTTTTTAATTTAGCTACTACTTGTTATTTTAGACTTTGAGGTCAGCGCGTAAGAACTATTTTTGCATGTGAAGAGATGACACATTTAATCGCAAGTGACGAATGTGGGGCATGTTGGGCATACTTGGAAATGAGTTATGCTTTTGAACTAAATTTGAACGCAGGCGTTTTACCAAGGGGATGTTCAGTAAGATGGTATCAGTAAATGGGCATTACGTATAAAAACTTACTCACTAAGATAGATTGGTTTAGGAAACGTTTTAACCACTGCGACTGCAGTGAGGACTCGGCTCAGCACACGCTAGCGGTTTGATCCGCCTGGGCTGCGCAGCGTGGGGTCCTCACTGCAGTTATTGGAGGAGATCTCTCACTACCGGCCGTCATACGCTCCATGGCCGGTAGCGATAGTTGTTTTACCGCAGTCACAACCTTCTGCGAAGACGTAATTTCGCGGAAGGAGGCGGCGGAGAAGGTCCGGGAGGATGATAACCACTCGGTCCCAATTCTCCGCCTGCGCACCGGGCAGCGGAGGCGCGCGTACCAGCGCCTCATGCCGCTTTGAGTGTGGTCGCGGGTGGACGGGACGGGTTTTCCCCTCCATCCGCTACAATGGCCAGCCGCGGGGAGGCGACGTCCGCGTGTGCCGTACGTCGCCTTAAATGGAGAGTTTACCCGTAGATGGTGTCCGCGTTAGCGGGCAGGCGCTAGGAGGGATCTGGATGTCGTAATAGCAGCTGTCCCCGGATCCCTCCTATATCAGGCGCAGAGTGGCACACCGTGTGGTTTTAGTCGGTCCGATTCCGACACACTACCCCGCCGTAAACCCCAGTGGGATGACGGCCCGAGGGGGTTTCCACACTTTAAAAAAAAAAGAAAAGGAAAAAGGAAACGTTTTAACGATAATTATGATAATGCACGTGTTAATAAAATACATTGCAAAATAATACATATAAATCTTTAAGTATATTTTCCTATAACAAAGTCTTGCCTTCAATATTATTACAAAGCACAACAATTGACAAAAGAATACCGCGTTTAAAAATTCACGAGGAATAACAATACCGCACACTATCTGCCATCTTTCCATTCAAATTGTTGGTGGAAATAAGAAAAAAAGAATAGCTGTCTATCGGATTCGACGGGAATTTCCAACGAAGATTCGAGATATCTCTCCTCTCCCCTACTTCGCCTTATCTCAGTCATGATGGATCGGGAAGAAAAGGATAAATCAAGTTTTTGTCCGGAATAATATGTGTGGTTCAAGCGAGGGAAGTTAATCTCTTTTATTTTTACATTTGGAAATTGTAAAGTCTAAATGTATATTTAATTTAATTGTTGACGTATTCTAGTATATTCTGTTTTTGTAAGGAGAAGAGGTTTATGACGACCACATGTTGTTTTGATAAACTTTAGGAATAATATATTGATAAAATATATTATTCCTAAAGTGTCTAGTCGATATCTTGTCCCTGTTTGTCCGTAAAACTTTAATTGTTATGAAATTATTGAGTTAAAGTGAGAAAAATACGAGAATTTAATACACCTTTGCCTACCCTTCTGGAATAGAACTTGAGTGTATGTAATATGTATTTGAAACATGTATGTAAGATTTAATCATAAGTAATTAAAGCTGGTGTAGGTCGCAGGAAGCCGCTGGATGTGGGCTACACGGGACCGGTTGTCGTAGAGAATCTTTGAGGAGTCCTATGCCCAGCGGTGGACATCTTTTGGCTGAGATCAAGATGATGATTAAAGGTTGAAACCGTAATAAACAAATAAGCTCACGTTACTATCTATAACAATAATTATAATTTTATATCTTTGTGTTTATAATGAACATTATAACTATAATTAAAATATAACATGATAATAATAGACTGAGTTTTGATAATACGAGAATTACTGTGTTAATTTGGAAACAACTGCAGTTAAAACAATTAACATATTATTCAAACTATAAAGTTTGTCACTTAGAGTGTTACATTTGGGAGTTTCATAAACACTGGTCTGGGGCATACCAGGCTATCTTGTAAATCTGCCCGGTAATGAGGGTACGATGGATATGTTGGTCCATACACCGTATATATTCAGTGTTAACTATCTAGAGGAAATTTATTTAGGACATGTATAGGCGAATCGGGTTTGATGAGAACTATGATCGCCATAAAATTCTTTTAAACAAGTCAGACTAAAAATGTACTCAATTTAGTGTCAAACAAGTTGATAATCAGCGTTTCATCGTTTATTCAAATTCATTATTTTTTGTTCTATTCTTTTCTATCTCTTTTACGCCATATATAATATTACGTAATTGACACATCTATATTTTGATTAACCTTATATCCGTCAACTAACATACAAGAAACTTTCTTCATTACATTTTGCTCATCTTTACGATTACAGTTATGGCTGTAGTATTGTAACTTGTGTTCTATACTAGTTTTCACATGCCTGACGACTTACATGACAAGTGATATTTTTAATTTTCTAGATGAAATCTCTCTATTTGATCCCTGCTGCCAGAGAGAAATTAATGAAAAACTACGGCAAGCATTTGTAAAGTTGGTTGCCAATAATTAGCATTGTTAAGACTTTGTTTTGTAATACCTATTGGAATATAATTAATACCCTTACTGTCATCCTCAGGCTTTTAGGAAATTTATATTAAACCTTAAACATTTTGTCTGTATGATGTTTGAAACTGATCTTAGATATCTTTTATCCAATAGTTTCTTAAAAATATGTCGTTTGTTCAATCAAGTAACATTTAACTTTATAGTTCAAATAACCCGTCAATTTTTCTTTAAAATAACATATCAGTAATATATTATACAGGCTAATTACTCGTATGTCAGTTTTAACTATGTAAGCGTAGGTAGACCCCCATTAGATGGACTGACGACATAGTCCGAGACGCGGGGAGCCGATGGATGCAGTTGGCGTTCAGTCGTACGGCATGGCGTTTTAGGGGGTTGCCTATGTTCCGCAGTGGACGTCTTCCGGCTGATGATGATGACAGTTTAAAGAATCCATAAATGTAAGGACAAATGATTTCCGTGTAGTGACGGACCAAGAACATGGAATGTCACCATCCTTCTTCATCGCATGGGTATCGTAACAGGTGACTAAGGGAATAAACTACATAGGACAATATCATTACAAATAGAAGGAAAATTTGAAAGAAATTCTTTTTTTTAACGTGTGGCAACCCCTACGGGCCGTCACCCCGCTGGGGTTTGCGGCGGGGTGGTGCGTCGGAATCGGACCGACTACAACCACACGGTTTGTCACTCTGTGCTTGCAACAAAAAGGATCTGGGAACTGTTGTTATTAAACCACCCGGACCTCTCCCAGGGCCTGCTACCTAGTGCATGCACCATCTTCGGGTGTGAACTTTTTGTTTAAGCGACGTACGGCACACGCGATCGCCTCCTCGCGGCCGGTCACTGTAGCGGGGGAAAACCCGTCCCGTCCATCCCTGGCATACCAACCCGTATGGCCAAAGACTCAGCAGTGGACTGCGAAGGGCTGTTGATATGATGTGATGTGAAATAAATTCTAACGTCCCAGAAAATATCATACACAGCAGTAAATCCTTTTAAAAATCTTAAATTAAAATATCATGAATTCAAAACGCTTAGTAATTTACTGCTGCGCATTTTTTTCTCATAGATCCTAACGAATACCACAAAATTGTCGAGTTGTAAGTCAATACAGCTGCGTAACTTTGATGGGTGATATAAATCAAAGCCGGGAGTTTTGTTGCAATAAACTCGTATTTGGGTCACAATTGTATACATTCTGCTGTATACAGTTGATGATCTAAAAATGTTTGTAATAAAATATTGGACTCGGACTTGTCAAGCGTTCTGTTTGACTTTGGTATTTGATTTCACATTTTGCGTGTTATTTGCAAAAGTTGAAGTTATGTGATCTTTTAGGGAAAGAAACTCGTTTGTGTTTTTTTCGAACCCTACTTCTATAGCTATGTTTACTGTTACACGTAAGCAAAATCTAATTACTCAATTTGTTAAAGATAGTCTAAGTTTTTTCTTATATTATAAGTTATCTGTTAATAGAAGTTCTGTCTAAATCAGGACAGTCATAAAATGTGATTTTGGTGTAAATTAAACAGTAGTTTTTAAACTTGCATAAAGTCAATCAGTGGAGTGTTCCTTTTTCATTATTATGTTATGAAATTTTACACATAATTCACGTTTTATTACATACACTACAAGAACACATATATATATATACAAACACATTTGTTTAATGAATATAATGTCTTAAGATATAAATAACAATAAATAAATAATAAATATCCTTACACATCTCACACACGGCTGACTAATGCTAAATTTAATAGAACCGATGCTATGGAAAATAGACTGCTACAACACTAAACAAATGTACTTAAATATTTTTAAATACATACATATTATATGTAAGTTACATCCAGACACAGAGCAAACAATCGTGCTCATTACACAAGCATTTATCCTTGGCAGTAATCGAACCTACAGCCTCCGGTTCAGCAGCCAAAAGACCAATAGGTTCTTCTATCCGCCTGTTTCAAATATAAACAGTTTAAGATATTATCAAGTATAACATACACACATAGAAACACTCGCATCTTCCAGATTTTAGTCCCAATTACGCACTACGTATCTCCAAAATAGTATCTAATGAATCCTTCCGAAATGTACAAAACATTTGCTTAAACAACGTCTGATATCACATAACACAAGTGAATGTACGAAAACTGAAATACAAAGAAAAAAAAATGAAATACAAATACATTGCGTCACGAATCAAGTGGGTATTGAAAATCATAAAGATGGGTTCGTAGGTTATGTTTTGTTTTTCTCATGTGAACATATCGTGATTAAGTTATGGTTTTATTGACTCTGATACTGATTTGTTTATTGCATTTTCTATCACATTTTGCGGTTTTAAAGTTTAATTTTCATGTCCATTACTTGACTTTTTTTGGTACCACGTAAGCAAAGACCTAGCAATAGATTTTCGCTAGTTTTTTTGCGGTGGGCAACTTGCTTTACACTGTTAACTATTTATTTAATTATTTATATAATAGGGAGATAGTTAACAGATGGGTTACCAATGAATAAGTGACTATCGTTGTCCAAAGAAATCTATCACTCAAGTCACAAGTGTATTTTTTTTTCTTATTAATTTAATTTACAATTATAACTTAAACTTGATACTCGTAGAAACAATTATTTAACGGTGAGATGCGCTCCTTCATTTATTAAAAACAACCTGTGTTACAATTTTGAGACCAGAGGCCCATTGATACAGTGGTGACAATTATCGTGGTAACTGTGTAAGCCTTACACTGTCACAATGACAGTCATGCCTTTTACGCTCCCAAGCGGGGTGTGAAAAAGCATCTGACAAGGCCGCCATAGTGTGGGTCACCATACTGCGTTGTCTGCATTTGCAATGAGTATGGTGACCACAACTCTTGAATTCTATTCCTGCTTTCCATCAAGCAGAGTAGAGTCACTTTGACAGGCTCTTAATATAGAAAAAAATACACAAATGCCCACACTATGGAGGTCTAGTGAGATGCTTTTTCACACCCCGCTTGGGGACGTAAAAGGTATGACAGTTATCGTGACAGTGTAAGGCTTACACAGTTACCACGATAACTATCACCCCTGCATCAACGGGCCTCAATGTTTTTACAAATATATAAATAATCGGCTGTCTAGTTACCATAGTTTGGGATGAGGCTGCCGTGTGTGAGATGTGTGAATTTACAAAATACTTAGATATTTTGCCCGTGTCAAAGGTACTCATTTAGAATACACAATTCGGATGAAACATTTGATATGTACAATTATAACTGACATAGAACATTTTCAAAGTAAAATAAAGCAAGTGGTATTCTGAAACTTTGTAATAAAACGAGACAGTTAAATAACTTCTGTTTGGTAACAAATATTGATATTTTTTCATTGTTTCGTATTTGAATTTACTCGAGTGAAAGGACGTCACAGATTGTTTTGCCTTACTTATTTAAGGCCAGTTTCACCAGTTTCTGATAAAATTTCAGATAAGTTATCTATCATATAACACTATTTAACAACCAAGGGTCATTGAAATATAAATGGTAATAAAGGAATATAAACTAGTAATATAAAATTAATAATATAAGGAATATAACTACTATACAAGAATATAGTTTGTTTCTATCTAAAACTTGGAAAACCAAAATGTTTAGTTATCTGGCAGATAAGTTCAAATAATCTATCAGCGACTTTATTTGCAAGTGGTGAAACTGGCCCTTCATTTTATTTTTTTTAACATATTAGTGTTTAGGTATGGGGTTTTTATGCGACTTCAAAACTGAGAAGTTGTCCAATTACATTTTTTTTTTAAATAATATTACACCTTATTATTCCTAACATTAAACTGAATATTTTTTTAATTCAAACTGATTTTATTCAGGTTCAGTCTTACCATTATTTGAATGAAATTTTCAAATGAAATAATGAATTCAATCTTTATAATTACAAAATTAGAGAATGAAGAACTCAGCTTATAACAGTTTATCATAATTAGGTTTAATGTAACCGGTGACACTTCTTTTAAATTCTTACATTTTATCCTTCTTTTGTAAATTTTGCCTTCTCTTGTCTAACATAATGATATTAAAATATTACAACTGTACAACTTTTGAAGTAATTATCATGACGTAATGAAAATTATTTCTGGAAACCACCTTTCAACGGTACTTCCTATGGCTGAGAGAAATGATGATATAATTAAGTAAACCTTCTCTTCCTCACGAGATCAAAGAACACTGTCAAATGTGTCGTGCGTCAATCTTCCACACTTTGATAGTATTTTATGTGTTCTATATATTCTGTATATTCTGTATAATATTTTGAGAAGTACATGTTTTGGTACAAATAGTGACTTGCTTAGTCACACTATGGGTAACTAAATTACGTGAAAGAGGGAAGTGAGGAATTACTTTAAAAAGACATAGATTTGGCACTAGAAGTAGAAACGGCTCATGACTTGGTATCCTTTGCAATAGATAAGAAATGAGAACCTTGAATAGTATTTATAAAAATAAACCACCACAGAAATACACATGGATCGCTCCTAGTGACCAATATGAAAACGAAATTGATTATATTATGTCAAACGATATAAGTTTTTTTATAAATGTGTCGATATTAAACAATAAGAATTTGAATTCACTCAATAGATTTTAGATGGATTAGAGGAAAATTATCAGGGACATACACGAGCAACGAATTGAGTATATGATTAATCATTTGAACTGATTCTTGATTTGAATATGAGAAATATGTAATTTGGTACTAATAGTCTGGATCGCTTAACCACTCTACGTGAATGAGTGAAATGAGTAACGTGAGTCAAGTGAAGAACATACAGGAAGGTATGAATTTGGCTCTAGAAGTAAGAACGGTTCGCGTGTGGTATCTCTTGCTATAGAAAATAAATGAAGTATCTTGAACAGTTAATTGTTCAGGGCATACGCTAAAAGAGCAAAGAACTTTGTGTATTATCATTAGAACTGATACCTGATTTGAATATGAGAGAATTATGCTCTGGTATTAATAGCCTGGCTCGCTGACCAATTCACTTTAATGAGTGAAGTGAGTGAGGTAACCGGAAACAGAAATAGTTCTACCTTCCATTCCAATGGTTTTTGAGCTGTACTTGTAATTTTTAATTGAAAATAACCATGGACAGCAATATTCATTTACAATGGGGTGATTTGTAAGCTCCTTGGCCTATCTTACCCCAAAAACAACCATCTGTAGGAACTGAATGTCTTAATAGCGTTTTTCTGTAACTATTTATCACATCCAGATCAAATAAAGTGTTGCCAATATTTACGATGTCTATAGTAACAATACTTAGAACTAGCTGCTGTCCGCGGTGTCGTCTGCGTGAAGGTTCTACAACACCGAACATATCTAAGATACCAGTGTCGCTGTAGCTTTATAATTAAACAAGTTTTAAAATAGCATTAAAATATATGTATACGTTTTTTTTTTGGAAGCAAAGCAAGGGAAGAGGGTTATATGAAAATCCTACTGAGTTCAGTCATAAAATGTGACTGAAGGAAATAGAGAAAATAATGCAGGTATATATTCCAGGACACAAAAGAGTTAAAATATGTACAAACGTATCATATCTTACAAAATATGCGTCGTTAGATTACATGCTGTCACAGAATGCATAAGAAAAATAAAGATTCACAGCTCCTGCGCCACAGGTGATAGCGTGATAATATGTTTGCCTGTATGTTGACCCGACCTATTAGTAATATTCATGCAAAATTTGAAGTAAATCCATGCAGTACTTTTTGAGCTTAGCCCGGACACACAGATAAACAGACAAACAGACAAAAATTCTTAAAACTACATTTAAGGCTTCGAAATCGGTTGTAGATCACGCCCCAAGTATTCTTTAAAAAAAATATTCAATGTACAGTTTTGACTTTCCTGCAATTTTATTATATGTATGTATACTTTTCTCCTCTAGAAAAGAGGACATTGTTGGAAACATGTTGTTATAGAAAACTCACACCATCAGATTATCAGTTGTTGGATCACTTTGAGGTTATAAATTAATCCTAACTCTATAAATTTGCCTCATATAGCCGTGAACACATTGTTTTTATAACCTCTTTAATAAGTTACTGTATTTTTGTCTTTTAGAAATAATTTTTGGCAATAGAAGAAGCAGTGCAAGAATTTTAATAAAAATAACAAGAAATTAAATACCATTTTAGAATTATTGGATTACACATTGTCAATTAATGTCATATCATGGTAACCAATATTCATGTACTAAATAATATATTTTAGTAATTAATTAAGAAATCACTTAGATGTCGTAATTATAATTCAGAGTCTTGTAACCAATTATCTACGTGTAATACCACGCTTTGGCAGAAAAGCGGACGGATCGTGTAGTATGACTATGACCTCACCAAAAGCCAGCGTTACCAAATTCTTCATACAATTAAAAAGAATTTTCAATTTTTATCTAAGGAAAATACACTGAACAATTTAATAACTACTAATTTTGCTTCACGCAATAAAAGTTTTCGCGTTGATTAGATTCTTATAACTTCACAGGATTAGGTAATTCGTAGCTGGCCCTTAACAGAACACCCGTTTGTATACAATGTCAATCAATAACAAAATCTGTGCGTAGCTGTTACTAAACTAAAAAACTAAGTTCTTATTTTTCTTCCAGATAACAAAGGCCAATCCAGTCATCTTAATCCACGAAGTATCATATATGCTACTCAAATAATCTGGAGTATTGTAAGTGAAATGACACGAAACGAAGATAGAACATTCAAAGATGGCATACAAACACCATTTATAATAATTAAATCGTAAAGCAGGGGTTACCTACAATGGGAACCCATACGCGAATTATGGGCTTGTCGAGTTATTTCTAGAAGAGTTTTGGTTAGATAAAAAATCTTTTTGTATGAGAGTGTTACGTGGATTATTTTACTTTTATTTTGTACTTTTGCGTTCAGGTTAAAGTAATTTTTCATTTCTCGGGAAACATTTTTTCTAGATGAAATGTACTCTACATCTTTCTCTGTAGTCTTAGCCACGAGGATTGAATAAACGATACAGTAGCGTATAAAACACAAGAAATATACACTGTTCTTTATAAAAGTAGAGATTGTGGAGCTTGTTATAAAATTATTTTTTTTTATAATATCAATAAAATTTTGTTCATTTTTGGAGTGTCGTATAACCCACGTTACACCTCTGGTTACAAAAAGGCACGATGTGCGGACGGTTATGTAAATATCGAAATCCATCGGAGTATTTAAAATTGTATTTCATCTATTTATTCTAAAAGAGCAAAGAGGACGGAAAAGAATCTTAATGAAAAGGCCTTCTTAAAGTCATTTTCAGAAAACAGATATTTGATACAGAAGTATTCCATGTATTCTAAATGACAAATTATAATAATAATTATGTTCTTGTACAGAATTTAGTTAAAACAACATTTGTATATTTGTTTTATATTATGATATGGGCATTCGTTTGTTTTTGTTTTAAATGACTGATATTTTTATAAAATGTTACGACCATATTTTATTAAAAATAATTCAAATCTCATTGACATGTACGTAAATGATAAAAGACTGTTCGCCCACAGTTCATGATGAAATAAAAATGACATTTGAGAATTCATTGAGGGAGGTAAAAATAAGTAGAGATCTAATAACGGTTGTTGCCGGATATCTCCTGTCTCAGATGCAGATTGGCACACCGTGTTGTTTTAGTCGGTCCGATTCCGACACACCACAGTGCCGTAAACCTCGGTGGGGTGACGGCCCGAGGGGGTTTCCACGCGTTAAAAAAAAAGAATTTCTTTCAAATTTTCCTTCTATTCGTAGTGATATTGTTATTACATTACCAGAATAGAGCTTAACATATCCCTTGCTTGTTAAGTTTCCATCTTTTTACCCAACTACGATGAAAGCAAATGGTAGGATATTAATTTTGACAACCTATGTATGTACGTTTGTATGTTTCACCGTAGCACTTAATCTACAGAACCGATTTTAATGGATGAGTTGTCACTATATTTATAATAATAGCCCAGGTATACGATTTTAATCAAAAATTTATATGACGGCATTTAAACCCCAGATTGTATTCTCACAATCAACATCATCATCATCATCATCATCATCATCATCATCATCATCATCGTTATCACCATTATTAATAGCATTTAACAGTCCACTGCTAGACATAGGCCTCTCCTTAGCAAGGAGATTTTGGCCTACCATACCACGCTGGCCAGACGGGTTGGAATAGGGTTTGTTTCAAGTTTTTCTTCTCTTTGTAATGATATTATCTTGCAAACTTTGTTCCCTTAGTCGCCTTTTCCACGGGATGAATAGGGGTGGTAGCATTAACAGTCAACATATATGTTTAAAATACGGTCGTACAGTTCGTGTGGTCAAGTCGTTTCAGTATTTATTTGTGCCTCTTAGTGTCTTTACTATTTCTTACAATGCAATGATAAAGATACGTATGGTTAGTTTATGTTTCCAATCAGGGAACGGTTCATTTTTAATAAAACTGTAAACCATATACCTATCAAGTCAATGGAAATGTTCTTGGTACCGCCATAATCATAGTAGATATATGTATAATGGGCGCGACCACGACTCTGCTTTGACCATTTTTATGTCTAAGCTTCACTTGAATTCTATCTGAATTATTTTCTTACTTTGTTCTTTTTTAAATTACGATTACCTATACATTAAATCTGTAGTAATTAACTTTATTATACTAAATTAACTAAAACTAAATTAACTGACTAAATTATACTAAATGTAATAGATAAGTATAAACGTTATTAAAAACTTTGCAATATTTATAAACGTTCGAGCAAAAAAAAGTGACAAACCACTATTATCTAGACTGACACATATGGAAGCAGTAATTAAGTCATGTGTCAATACAATCTAATTCCTATTAATGACTAGAATAAATAGCCCTTATTAAGTAGAAAATATTTAAAGGATTCAAAATACAGACAGACACTGCCATAACAGAGATTAAAAAATATATATGCAGGTATGCAAAGAGCGCATATTTAAAACAAAAGCCCGTAGTAGACGCTTTTTGGGTAAATGCAGAGGAGGCGAGCCCTCTTGTAATATGCACGAGGAGGGTCCTTTTTTGGGGACCTTTGTGCCATTATTCTCTCTCTTATTTGAGGTTTATTTAACTGGGCCGGTTCCAAAAAGTTAAAAATATTGGTTGCTGTTTTTGGTACGGTCGTGTACCTTCCAAATTGGTTTAGAATTTAAATAAATTTATTTCACGATTTTGACACACTCATACTGACAAATTACCGGACAAAGGAGATTACACTTGGGGGACTGAAGATATATTATGATATATATAATTATTAAATGACGGTAACCTACACATCTACAAACTCTGTAGGAGGTATGTAGGCGTTTAGCTTAAGAATGACTTATTGGTAAAAGATATATAATAGACTAAAATTCAGGACTAAATTTTTCTCAACAATTTAGAGTATTACATGTTAGCTTTATAGCCTTAGTTTATATCTTAAACTTTACCGTATATCTTTTGTTTCCAAGAATACATCAAATTTGGAAATATCTGTACAAATGACAACTTTATGCGAAACAATGCATCTCCTACTAGAAATTTTGCCTATTAAAAAATCTAATATAATAAAATTTACCTATTATAAAATATCTTTTAATATATACACTTAGTCTAAATTATAAATACAAAACAATTTCTCTCTTGATCTTATTTTCTTTCCATGTTTACTATTCAATCTCAGTTATGAAAACAAAAAATCTGCTGTGAAATATAATTCCGGTTATTCACGCCCCAATTAGTCACATCTGTAGAATTCACAAAAAAGACATTACATTTTTATTTCAATACGAACATTGGACGTCCAATTTGTTTTCATGTTCAACTAACTGACAATATAAATGCGGTCATCTATCAAGAAAAATATCCATCTTTTCAAAAGTAATTCACTGCAGTAGGAGTATTACACTGACATCGTAAATTGATTATTTACTCTCAATTTACTGTTGATGACTTCACTACTTATATGAAGAAATTTATATTGACTTTAGTAACTGTAATTTAAAATATATAAATATGTTATCGTTGAGAAAATGGTGGCTACACCTGCAATTTTATTTTTAAAGACTACGCCGGCATTTGGAATAAATCTTGTGCCTCGTGGCGACTTTACAAACATACAAGAAATAGACACAATGAACACTCAGACTCAGAACAACAATTTATGGTTCACACAAAATATTATCCCATGTGGGGTTTGAATCCATAATATTCAGCGCAGTTGAGAGGCGACCACTTGAACTACTACGTCATCCGTGCAGACGGTTTTCTATTATTTTCTGATTGAATTAATAGTTTTTTTTTCTAATATATACTCTTGAGACATACCTACTACTATGTTTTATCGTAAGTTAACATTTGTTTTTAATAAAAGCCAAGAAGATTCTGAAGAATTCCAGTCTATATTCTTAACTGTTGATTATTCACTAAGATATTTAAAAACATATTTAATTGTGATTTTATCAGTTACTCTTGAGAATGTGAATTAAAATAAACAAACAAAAAAAATTACTTTTCAGTAAATATTTTTACCATTAATTATTTTTAAATTTTAATAAATCCTGTATTATGGGAAACTTTACAAACATACATGAAACGTGACACAAAGAGTACCCAGGATTGGGACCACAATTTGTGGTTTACAAAAAGTATTGTCCTATGTGGAGTTTCAACCTACAACACTCAGAAACAGAAGTAGAAAACAGATTGGTGACCGTGTAATAAACCACTAAAACACACATTTATTCAATAATTGAGAATTTAACTTGTTACTAAAAATAAAAGAGTAAATGAAATTATACTGAGTGATTTAAGACGATACCTAGTAGTAGACGTACTAGACGTAGACGTAGTAGAATCGTCGTAGAATTTGTATTCATAACAAGTTAATAATAGCAAGATATGGATGAGATTTATGAAAACTTAAGATACAATTGTATATCAGGTATACTTCAATTATCGTTCTACACAGTAAGAAATAAGTAAAACATATGAGTCTCTACATACTCGTACATCTTAAAATTTGAGAGGTGGCAATGAGTTTATAAATAAATATAATTATTCAAACGAAAGTGTAAACTCTTCTTCATGTTACACATGTAAGAATACCTTTTATATTAATTGAAAATAAAATACACTCACCTTGAGCTGGAGCGTAAATATTCAAGTACAAACAATCTTCTGACTGGTTTGTTAGAAATGGCAGAATCCTTTTCAAGTAGTCCAACCGCCCTTTTGAAATTCGCTTCAATACCGCTGTCTCGTTCCTTATATCTGGCAGTACTTGAGGACATACCGGACTGAACTCTTCTGTGATCTTCACACCTGACCATTGTGCTCCAGACACTGGAGGCATAAACCTCAAGGACCCAACTGGTGGAGAAGCATACGGCACTCCTCTAAATACCTCAACAGGTTCTAAGAACCTTGATTCTGGGGTTACTATGAAACCTCTGAGATCTCCATTTTTTGTTCTGACTACTCTTGAACTGATAAGTGGTTGTGGTTGTTTCTCGTCCATCGTTATTTCGCCCCTGACAAGCCTGGACGTCAGTACTGGAAGGGTGATGAATTGAAAAATCATCAGTATTATCATCTTTCTGCTTCCAACGCCAACGTCCTGGCAACTGTCCGTGGTCGCTGACTGCTATAAATCGACCATTTTGTCTATTTATTGGAATCTTGAACAGCATTTACTGGGTTTTCTGTAACAAATAAAATTTGTTTTGTCAATACTCAGTTTTGCATATCAAATCGTAAAATGTACCACGTAATGACGTTGTAGTGATATTAGACTTTCAGTTATGGCAGGTTGATTGAAAATCATTTTAATTTTCAAACCAATCATTTTTAAAGAAAAATATCATAAGGTTCGCTGTGTATGTGCCAGATATCACCAAAGTAATTTCAAGATCATCTTTAGTAAGACTACAGTAACATATTAAGAAATTAGGAATTTGAATCCAATTGCCCTATAGTACTAAAGGATAACCAGTGATTAATTATACCGAAGTTTACAAAGATTTTCTATACTTTGAGGCTTCTTTAACATGATATAAATACGAAATACTATGATTTTAATCGATTTGAGTCCCACGTGCAACTTTTATACAAGAATTCCAACTCTTAAAAAAAATATATATAAATCTACTAGAAGTGTAACACGTAATCCATGTTTGGTAACTGCTACCAGTAGTTATAACACTAATCATTTACCATTTCTATTCGACAATCCTAATTAATACAATTTAGTCTATTAGCAATGTGTGTAGTAACCGAATTACTGCCATCGGTTCATCGGTTCACCGAATTATCGGTTCATCGTTTATCGCTATTACCAACAATCTTGAAATATAATTAATAAATCAATTAGAGGCTTTGTTCATTGCTTCGTTTACTTGCTACTTGGCTGATATATGCATAATTAAAAAAAATATATGTTCCGTATAATGCATTGTTTTACTTATTTGACTTCTGATAGTATACTGGCTTGTCGCTATTTTACATAGCATTTATCTTGAGTAAACTTTTTTGCATATCAGTTTATAAATATATATCAGGAATTCCTTCATTTATAACAAACTCGAAAATAGAAACGGAGTATTTTTTTTTTCTTTCTTAAAAAAGACAACGCTCGTTCTAAGAACAAATCCTGTATCGCGAGGGACTTTATAAACATACAAGAAATGGATATAAAGAACACCCAGACTCAGAACAACAATTTGCGAATCACACAAAGTGTTGTCCCACGCGGTGTTTGGTACCACAACACAGCATAGTAGAGAACGGTGTTGCGACCGTGCAGTCAAATAATAACCTAAAAAAACCCTACACGTAGCCGTTTTAATCCCAATTCTAAACAGTCTTTACTATTAGAATCGACTGCTGATAATCATGTTCCTGTATTACTAAATATATATTTTAGATGAATTATATTCAGACAAAGAATAAATTGTAGTAGTCTAAACAGTGTTACCTTTCTCAGGTGGGAATCAATGTTGTGACCTCAAATTAAGTTGTGATATTACAGAAAAAAATAGTATCATAAGCAGAACACAACAAAATATAGGGTGAACAACACATATGGTAGAACAGAATAGAACAGAATATAACAAATTAACATTTGAAAAAATCGTATAGAAAAAATCATGTGATATATTATAATATATATAATGTGTTTACGTTGCCTAAATAAAGATGTTTATACTGTCTACAGAATTTAATATACAACATGGTTGTATGTTGAGATTTTCGAATAAACCCAGATAGTAATGTTATAGCTCTATTCGGGTCGTAAAATTTGAAACGGCAAAAGTTTCGTGATTGTACTTTGGATATGTCATGTATGTTGACAACTTATCACAACGCTTTGCAACTACGACATCTTTTATCATGCGTAGGATGAAAATTTAAACCTATTAGTTTAGCTTTCACTATTTTTCAGATCACACCATCTACCAGGTGTAATTTAAAACTTGATAAAGTATTCGCATAAGTAGGAGATATTTAGGTACTTACAAGTAATGTTAGTAATTAAAAGTTATTTCTTTTTAATAAAACTTTATTCTAAACAACTATAGACTTAAGTATTAAGTTGACTTCTAAAATAATAATTTTAGAATTATTATAGAAAAGGAAAAACTTATAACGAAAGAAAAGTAAGTTCCACAGGCCTTTTTATTAATTACTTGATTAACTCCAAGGTGCTAAATTACGTATTATAATTTCTAAAAACGTAATACATACAACGTTGTATTTAAATACGACTACCAAAGTTAGTTTTAAAATTAACTTCCGAAGTTTGTTCACATAGTTTATTGTAAATAACAGCCGCTCCTAAGAAAAAGTTTCCAAAAAATATTTCAAGGAGATCATGTGCTTTTGTTCACCAAACCCTCTCACGTTCAATCCACAATTCTCAAACCATTTTTCTTTTACCCACATACCCAACCAAACTTATGTGTTTACCCTTCCCGATAGCCACACCCTGAGTTATTTGGGCAATAAATATATAGGAGATAAACAGACGTAAAGCTAGACATGCAAACGTAGGTCGTAAACTGTCCTCTCCCTAAGAAATAGTTTCGTGACTAAGTACACCAGGGGTGAAAATTTGTGTGAAAGTTTACGAGTATTGTAGGTGGGGAATGTTGATGGGTAATTTTTGTATCTTATTGATGTTTCAAGTCCCTTTTAGACTAGATATATCCTCCCTTTAGATATATATTGATAATAATTTATTTAGCGCCTCTTAGTGTAGTGGTTAACATCAAGTTCGATGCCCAGGTAGGACTAAAAAATGAAATTGAGTATTCAGATTATACAAATGCTTAATAACAGTACGAAGTTTAGAAACTCTGGTCTTAAAAACCATGCCCGGAGAGTGCGTGAAGTCACCGGTTCTGCGCCAGATCTCTCCCCGGTCATGTCGTATATCCGTCCCTTCGGATTATGAGATTAAGGAGACAGAGAGTGCACCTGTGTATGTACTATAATGTATGACTAATGTCCATTGAGACTGGAGAGAAATTAGCAGGGAGTAAGTACATGATCACCAATTTGTCTACTTTCAAACACAATAAATCCATTTTCTTGGTAACAATTGTATTCTTAACCCATGTATACTTAGTTTATTACAATTTACTTTGTTATTTATTAATTATTATCTGGCCCACCCAATGAAACCTATCGTAAGAGGTCCACTAATCCGTTTAAGTGCTGATCTTAAATGGACCGTAGGTGCATGGCGATCTTCTTTTTTCTTCTAGAAAGATGTTCAGGATAGCATTTAGATTAGATACTTCCAGAAGTAGTAGTAGAATGCCTATGGTAAACCTACCCTGAACCCCAAATTACATATTTCAAGAAAAATATTCTATAACAGTATTGTGTGTACTGCCTAGCGTAAAATCCAGACCAACAAAACATATTTGCCCATATTTAACGAAAATCGAACCAGTGAATTCCAACGTTATAGATGGATAAACTATTGCTGAGATACATAATTATGTCGTGACTGAAATAAATATGTCATCATCATCGTCATCATTTCAGCCGAAAGATGTTCACTGCTGGGCATAGGCCTCCCTCAAATTCTCCACAACAGCCGGTCCCATGCTACCTGCACTTTCACCAAATCGTCGGACCGCTTTGTGACCATAATAAATATATCGTAGCCAATTATAAAATTTCTAAATACAAAAATAATAGAATTTGTTTCCAAATAAGGAAAAAAATATGAACATTGAAGCCCAATCTAAACAAACTAAAAAAACATACACAGGAAGTACTCGTTGCTTTCAGTGAATGTGTATTACTTTGTCCGAAATGTACAATTTTATACAAACATGGTAACTCTACCCTTCAGTACATAGAACTTGTGATATATATTCTTCGAATATTTATTTGTAGTGGACAAACAACGATGAGTTGCGTAACGAAATTGGGATGCCACGTGAATGATTTCTTAAAAGGACAAAACGTGCTTCGAGATTTTTTTCTGAAGAGTATCTTTAATAATAACACTTGGTAATTTTCTTTTATATAGTAGCAGTATTTGTAATATTGTATTTGACATTTTTTAACTAATATAACCTAATATTTATTTTAATTCATTAGACTGCACGGTTGGCCTAGTGATCTAGTGTTGCGGGTTCAAATCCTACATGGGACAACACTTGCGTGGTCCATAAATTGTTGTTCTGATTCTGGGTGTTCTTTGTTTCTTTTTTTTTTGTATTGCTGTAAAGTCCCTCACGACACAGGCTTTATTCCTAGTGCGGGTATTGTTTTTTTTTTTAAAAAATAGGGGTATTAATTGACTGCTCTGAATATTTTTTCTACTAAGAAAAGATAACGATTAAGAGACTTATTAGTCAATGAAAAGCTAGTAAGATTTCTCATAGACTTATATTCCATATCATACCACGAAAAAATATATCGTTAATCGAATTCCTTTTTTTCCTTTCATTACTTTATCAAGAAACCTCTTTCAGCGTGATCTATTGAAGCGTGATTAGGGGACATACAGACTTATTCACTTGAGTCAACAACGTATTGTAAATACACCTTTTCAGTTTTCAAACATATCAGTCTATTGTGCTTGTATTGTTGTATTCGGACAATGTTCCCGGTTCAGCCGGAGATAAGTCATACACAACGTATACGCGATACGCGATGTGATTAGGGTAGGTTTACATGGTTCTCGCCATTATACAATAGAATAAGCGGAAGATATCGATGATAGATAAGACGGTTCGAAGTAATACATAAATTGGGGATGATTATCTAATGATTCAGCTAATACTGAGACATCTTGTGAGGTTTTTTATAAGATGTTTCTTTTTTTTTAACTTTGATCAATTTTTTGCTAAAATAAACAAAATTAGAAAGAAATCAAATTGAGGTAAAGAAAGTAGCGACTACTACAACAGGGAAAGTGTACGATTATAAGATCCGATCTCTGTCCGGTTTATATATTTTGTTTTAGTTATTAAAAAAGACAATTCTTGCATTAAGGATATATCTTATGGCACGGGGTACTTTACAAGCGCACAGGGAACACAAAGAATACCTAGACTCAACAATTTTTGGGTTACACAAAGTATTGTTCAATATGAGGATCCAACCCATAACACTCGGTGCAGCAGGAAGCATCAAGGTAACCGCATAAACTGCTACGTCTACGGAGCAGTTGAAATAAAACTAAACCTTGTAATGTAATTATTTCTAGCGTTACATTAATACTGAAAAGCTACTTTAGTTATTGTCAGTGTTAGTTCCGCTTTCATGTAAGCCTTCCGCAAAACAGCTTACGTCTAAACAACACAAGAGAACGGTACTATGTCCTTATTGACGAGCTTACAATTTTCCCATTGGAAATATGGTTTTATTGAATGCTAGGCCAATTTTAACGGATATTACCTTTATACCTCTGTCTTGCGATTGAAGTAAGTTTATTTAAAAATTACAGTATAAAATATGTTATGTACAAATGAACAATTCTTGTTTGAATATATTCTTTACAACATTATAAATGCGGAAGTGAGTTTATCGGTCCGTCAGCTCATGCGCTGTTCTGATTTAGTAAAATTTGACATGGAGACAATTAGATTCTTGAGGAAGGGAAAGGGTTACTTTGTACCACAATCATCGATACAAACGCGGGCAAAATCACAGAAAAAACAGAATTTATTTCCGTAACTATCATTTTATATGTTTCAGACTTTTTTATTTATTTTTATTTGAAGAGCCTGCAAAAGTAACTCTACTCTTTCTAATGAAATGTTTGAATAGAATACAATTATATATATGTAGAAAATGTAGCATGGTGACCTACACTATGGCGGTCTAGTGAGATGCTTATTCGCGCCCTGATTGGGCATGTAAAAGTTATGATTTCTCCTACATCAATGGACCTCCGGTTTCGCACTTACCAACAAAATAAAACAGCATAGCAGCAAAGCGCCAGTGTTATTGCTTTAATTTGGTCTTTTGTGAGAGGTAAGTATTCGAACGTACCGGCCCGTTCGTACTGAAATCAGCGGGGGGATACTACCTGAGAGATGTTATATGTAATACAGTACTTTAACATTTAATATGGTTCTTTTTATTAAAGAACGGGTCAGGTAATCTTGCACCTCGCACAGGTAAATAATGTATATCGGCAAATCTTTACTTAAGGATGTGTGATGATGATCAACAGCCTTTAACAGTTCACTGCTGGACATAGGCCTCTCCTTAGCAAGGAGGTTTTGGCCTATTATTCCACGCTGGCCAGACGGGTTGGAATAGGGTTTGTTTCAAATTTTCCTTCTCTTTGCAATGATGTTGTCTTGTATATTTGTTCCCTTAGTCGCCTTTTAGTACACCAACGGGATGAGTAGGGGTGGAAAAACTATGTATTTTTAATCTGTCACCACACGGACAAGGATGTGTATTCGTAACTAAATCATATTCATGTCATAAGAGGTTCTATTTTAGATCATAAGACCGTGTATACTTTTGGCAAATATAACATAAAGAAATTAAAATAAAACGTGTCTAGTTTCTAAATATAATCGTAAGGATTAACCAAGATTTACAAACCTTCAGAAAAGTTTACTTTTATTTAATTAACAGCCAAAATTTACGAACGATATAAAAATTTTGATGTAATATTATTTTTATGCAAGGAACGAACTTATAATACACTCTTAAAATATTCCTGACATAATGTTCATTTCTGAGAACATTTTAGATTGTCCTTGTTTATCGGGCTATAAAAAGACTATATAAAATATTCCCGGGACGAACTCGAGGTCAAATAAGACATCTTGGTAGTTGTGTAATCACGGCAGTATGAAAAGACTTGTTTCTTATTACCACGTATCATTTATAAACTATCTCTCTAGATATGTGTGTATTGTAGACGTATGTACGTATATTAGTATGTACAAACGTGTGACGTCTTCCACATGCAACTGAAACAAAGACATTCTACAGCGCCATCTATCGAAAACACACCGTACTACGGAGTAACTGATCCTGTATCGTGATATAGAAATTCTCGATTATTAGCATATTTACTCGTATAATATACAAGCTTTAACCGCTAGGTTGTGGCCCGCCAGGTATGGTCAGAGAATTCTCCTTTTGCGTTGAAAGGACATGACACTTTTTCCTCCATACACGAAAGTAAATTTTACATCTGCTTCTCTGTAATGTTTATTTTTTACCGGTTATGTGTAGTTAGAGAGTACAATACTAGTGTCATAAGTTACTAGTCCGTGTGGTGACGGATTAAAAATACATAGTGTTACCACCCCTATTCATCCCGTGGGTATCGTAACAGGCGACTAAGGGAACAAAGTATGTAAGACAACATCATTACAAAGAGAAGGAAAATTTGAAACAAATCCTATTCCAACCCGTCTAGCCAGCGTGGTATAGTAGGCCAAAACCTCCTTGCTAAGGAGAGGCCTATGTCCAGCAGTGGACTGTAAGAGGCTGTTGATGATTGATGAAGTTACTAGTGTCCCTGAACGGGGGCAATCATTTTATTTTTAGACTTAAAAAAGTGACACTGTGTTAAATGTCATAATAACTAATATGTAATGCATATTATTTGTTAGTACTCAAAACACATGAACTAATCAATTCCATACTATATGAGAGTATTTAACTTTTAGTAGCACTACCAAGCATTGAGATCTCTCCTAAGGCCGCCATAGTGTGGCGACCATACTGCATTATCTGCATTTGCAATGAGTATGGTGATACAACTCTTGGATTCTATTCATGCTTTTCATCAGATAGAGTAAAGTCTCTTTGGAAGGCTCTTAATATAGAGAAAAAAAGAAAGCATCCTCAGTTGTTACCGTTGACATATAAATATTTTCTACGTGGTTTTTCATAAACTAGCTCAGAGTTACTCAACGAGTGAACGAGTTGTAAAGAAGGCCATATCCGTGATTCGTTTGCCCGTATTAGAAATATTAAAAAGTGTTTAAACACTTTGCCTCAGTATTATGAAATTCAATGATTATCTTAACTTATAAATGTTAATTTAAAAAAAATAATAATAAATATTTCAGACATTTAACACACAACGCCATCTTGTTTCAAACTAACCCGAGCTTGTGCTATGATAACTGGACTGACTGATAGAATACTTACATACATTTTTTACTTACATACATACACATAGAAAGCACCAGAACTTCGAATCAAATATTTGTAGATTATACAAACATTTGATCCGACCCGGGAATGGCACCCGAAACCTCAAGCTCAGCAGTAGCTTTCGCTACCACTACGCCATCGAGGCAGTCGAAGTATTAGAAATAGTAGTATTAATAAGTGGTAGATTGTTTTTTTAATACTCCCCACCACCCGTTGATCCCAATTGAAGTGAGTTTAAGCCCGGGCTTTACGAACAAATAAAATCGATACAGGGTATTTGTGGCTCGCCAATTTATTGCCTTCAATTATCAGGTTTTAAACTGCCGGTATCTAAGTCAGGTTCGCTTACGAAACCGAACTAAAATTATATTTGGTCATGTTTGAAATATTATTATTAAATAGCTCCGCCGAGGGCTTGACTGCTTCGGTGGTGCAGTGATATCGAGTCGATTCCGGGGTGTTTCGGAGTTTAGGTGATAATATGTATGTATATGCAAAAAACAAATTAAATAAATATTCTATCAGTTAATCTAATATATAAGTTTTGCTTAGGTTGAAGCGAGATGGCGTCGTGTGACAGATGTCTGTTTTTTCTTGTTTTTTTTTTTCAATGTACAAGATATCCTATTCTCTGCGTAATTAAGAACGTGTATGCGTTTCATTACTCACTTTAAATGTAAATAGTTAAATACAAATAGCGATACCGAATTGGACAAAGTTAATTACATGTCTGTAAAATGGATTTGTTGAATTTCTTACCTTTCAGAATTTTCATTAGCCAACAAAATAGCACAGAGAGAGAATAGATCAGTAGAAATGTATTACGATGTGTAATGATCACCTTATTTTGTTGCGTAAAACCCAAATACCACTTAGAAGACATCATTTTCAACTCTGGGTAGGTCATTGTTTTCAAAGGGCCCTCGAAATGGCACCATTCATTTTCTTTACAAAGAGTCTGCCTTACTTAGAGAATTCTAATTGTTTTATATGTATAGAATGGTTGAGGCAAGATAAGATGGAAGCCGGGATGCCTCTGTCTACATTTGTGAAATAGCGCTCTTTTCTGTACAAATTCTAGACAAAGTTTTCAGCCAGAATTACCTTCAAATATCAATGATTCTTCGCCTAGCTTTAGTCTTAATAAGTTCTTAAAAATATTTCGTTTTTTATATAAATAAAATGTTTTTCAAATTCAGGAGAAAAATACACGGAACATGGGCAAAGTAAGCATAGATTTAAATAGAATATGTCGGTAAAAATCATGTTTGTGAGTGATGACAGAACACTCCATCATTGCGGCAATAACAGCTGTCACATAGAATCGCCCTGAGAAATAACATGGCAGCCTCTTAGACCAACTGACGCATGAACTGACTGATGAGTGTTCTACAACCATCAAAAGCTCTCACAAATGCAATGTGTCAAGATTATACTGAAACACAGTCTTAATATCTCAATTTGATTACCAATTAGAGCAAAATTGTTGTAAAAAAATATAATTTAATGTAAGTATATAAACTTTCGAAAAAGTTAATTTACGTAACATAAGAAATTCTATTCAAAAAGACATTTCATCAGCTTTGAATATTTATATTTTCACAACTGAAAACAGGAACTTCTCAGTGTAAGTGTAAATAACGAAAAAATATTGTAAATATTTCATAGGTCTATTTTTCTCTATAACCACTTCACACACAGAATTGGGCTTGAAACTGTTCTCAAATAGTGTTGACTTCTTCTACGCTCTCAATACAATCACACAGTTACATCAATATCCAAATTATAAAGAAAACAATTGACTAACTTGTACATTTCTAAGTCTTTTCAAAGGGATAATATAATACCACTTGCCTGACATGCCTTATGACTTTATAAAATCCAACAAATGAATAGTCCGTAAGTACGATAATAGTCAATTATTTCGACAGTTTCTATAAATCCGTCAATACGTGCAAAATTGTTTTTCACCTGCTTTTGAATCTTTAAATAATTGTGCCACGTATTTGTATCGTTATACTACTCAGAATACGAATTAGATTGCTATTTGCATTACTCATATACAGTAAGCTGGTAGAACATAGTAGATTTGCGTTGATTTTGGTGAAAATTTAATACACGTCTAACTAAATGATAAAGTAAAATATATTATTATGTGTACAAACCAAATTTGATGTAATCAACAAAATATTAACACAAAAAATAAGTGATCCAATAGATTATGTAATGAAGTTACATAATTATTAATTTCAAATGTTTAGAAAAGTATTAAAGTCAATTTACAACTGTCTCGTTGGTCTAGCGTTTAGCGTATACGACTGCTGATCAAGAGGTCTCGAGTTCGATGCCCAGGTTGGGTCAAATAGTGTTAGTTTTTCTGATTACAGACATACTTAATAACAGCCTTGACTTTCGTAGTTGGAGTCTTAAGCCCCGTCTAGTCTCTCCCCGGTCGTATCGGATAACCGTCCCATCAGATTGTGAGAGTGAGGGAACAGAGAGTGCACCTGTGTTTGCGAACACACTAGTGCGCTATATAAGTGTGCTGATCTCCTTTGAGACTAGCTGAGATGATGTTTTTATGTTGTCTATTGAATGTATGAAAATTGTAATAAAATCGTTGTTTTATACTGATCTGTCAATAATGTTAATAATTCCATTTGCACAAATTTAATTTCATATTTGCTTACTATCCTACGGGCGACTGCCTCATTATTCTAGTGATTAGCGTATGCGGCTGCGGCTGTGATTAGTGATTAGGTATGGTCAAAAAGATTTAGTGTAAATTATGGAAATATTTAATAAGAGTACGGAATTTGGAAGTTGTGGTGTTAACCCTAGATCTCGGAGAGCACGTAAAGCTACTAGATCTACGACTAATCTCTTCCTGGTAGTGTAGGATGTCTCATCGGATCGTGAGAGTGAGAGAACAGAGAGTGCGTGTTTTCGTGTTTCGTTGGTGAGTGTGAAATCGAAGGCCCATTGATGTAGGGGGTGACAGTTATCATGGTAACAGTGTAAGCATTACACTGTCACGATGACTGTCATGCCTTTTACGTCCCCAAGCGGGATGTCAAAAAGCATCTCACAAGGCCGCCATAGTGTGGGTCACGATACTGCATTGTCTGCATTTACAATGAGTATGGTGACCACAACTCTTGGATTCAATTCATGCTTTCCATAAGGCAGAGTAGAGTCACTTTGGCAGGCTCTTCATATAGAAAATATATAGAAAATATAGAGTGTACCTGTGTTCGTGCACACACTAATGCAATAACATGCCGTTTGCTGATCTCCGTTAAGACTGACCACCGCGGATGAAATCGACAAGAAGTACATCATCGATGTCATTTTAAATTAAAAAAAATATATAATAATAAATAATAAGTACATATATCAAAATAAAGAAGACTAAAATGTCACAAATTTATACATTTTCGCTTACAATTTATCTAGCAACATATCCATCCATCCAATCCATGAAATACAAAGTTACATATTCAATCTTAGCTTTAACATAATTACATTTGTCTCCTTCACAGTTTTTAACAATTCATTGTACGTGTTGTGTTCCATAGTGAAAATATTCAGTATCTTTTTACTCAATCTAATCAAATACACAAATACGTGATATCTGTAAAGTCCTAAATGCACTTGTGTTTTATAGAATTATTGTAGTTTCAGAAACATTATTATTATTTCACATATTATCTGTTAATATCTTTTAAATGTTAATAAATGCTATAGACCTCTATAATATCACGATGTCACATAAAAAAACATCAAACGTTATTCATAACAAGACAAACTACTGAAAATTTAACCAAATAAATCCTAGTTCTCATTACAGTTGAAAACGAGAGAGCATTACCATAATATTCCGTTTACTGCAGAATAAAAGTCGAGAACATCGCAATATGCGCTCTCCAATGCTGGTTAAGTAACGTCAGTAAAAATTGCTTTTAAATTAAAAACCACAACGTATTGTGCATTGCAACAGGAAACGCTCGCGTCGACGAGGTTCCGTTACAGGAAATTGCGGACTCGGGACCCTGACAGTTAAACTTAGGGATTTTGCACACTTTTTCTTTTCATCCGGTTTAAAACTTTTTTAACACACAATTTGATATGCTAATCTAGAGCCGTGTCACGTTCACATTTTATTTTGTATTAGTTGCTGATTCCACAGTTTAAATGTAATTACACTGAAGATATTGGTCTTGCCAATGCAAATAGCTGAATAATGATCAGTTTTGATTACGTTTGCTTACTACGACTTTATTGAAAGGATAAGATGTGTAAATAAAAAATGTATAATGTCCATAAATAAATGAACGCGGGTGTATTTTGAGTTTGCTCTTTCATATTTGTATTGTTATAAAATATATAGTTAGGTATTTTTACATCTAGTGTAAAATCTTAATAATTTTCTTGTTCTCATTTATTCCATCTATTCAATGGAATACGATTAAAATTAAAACTACAGATCATATCTTAAAGTTGCTTTATGCAAAGTAAAACGAAAGTCTAAAAATAAGTAACGTATAATACCGTTCCGAAAACGCCAAAAACGTATCAAGCCGGATTTACATGTGTGCAGTCGCTTCAAGGCTTAGTCTGCACGCTCGAGTTGTCGTATAAACGCTACTAACATTTTCAAGTTGATGGACTTAGCCCGTACTGTAGTGAATTGTTAGTACGTAATGCGAGTGCCACATATTGTTTCATGAATAGAATATCAAATCTCTACTAGAAGTGAGATTGGTAAATGCATAAATTATTTATCACACACAAAGATACATACTAACATATCAGTCACGGGCTACGTGTCGCGTGTTTAGTAATCCTGACTGTTAGGCCAGGGTTCTTTGTCTGGGTATATTTATTTAAAATATATACAAATGTATTTAGATATAGATAAGTATGTTTAGTAGCAGTCTAGTTACTACAGTACTGGCTTTGCCTAATTTGAGATCAGATGGGCGCTTAGCCATTAGACTGCAATACAGTGTATATTAAAAAGAAAAATAGGTAGACGACAAAAGGTAGAGCCACGCTGATTTCAGTACGAACGGGCCGGCTCGACCGGGGCAGTACTACCCTCCCACAGAAGACCAACCTAAAGCACCAGCATCCATGCCGTCGTGTTTCGTTGGTGAGTGCGAAACCGAGATATATTCAAGATAACTATGTGAGGCTTACACTGCCACGATGACTGTCATGCCTTTTACGTCCCCAAGCGTGGTGTGCAAAAGCATCTCACTAGGCCGCCATAGTATGGGTCACCACACTGCATTGTCTGCATTTGCAATGAGTATAGTGACCACAACTGTTTGGATTCTATTCATGCTTTCCCTCTGGCAGAGTGGAGTCACTTTGGCAGGTTCTTTATATAGAAAAAAAAACTGGCTGTAACTGAGAAACGTCCGACCACAAACTTAAAATCGATTGTAAAAATATGGCATTTTTTCTCAGCGTCTTAAATTTTGTTATTAATATACCTGACAGTGAGTCAATTACGCCACCCCTGGCAGCTATCTAGGACAGGTTATTAATATAATGAATGAACCGTAAAATAGTGAACGTATTAAATGCACAGGTGTGTGTCTGTGACCTATAATAACAAAGCTCGAGCCTCTGTGATCAACCTTACGTTTTTAGCCCATGTTTTATTTTAATTCAAATTTTTATGTATTCAGGCAAAATAATTTTATAAGTAGTTAAATTGAGTTGAAGAGAGATTTTAAAATTATATTGAATAGCTTATGTACAGTCAACGGTGCAAACTTATTGTAATTGGACTGTACCTCAGAAAATTGATAATTATCTTTGCATTTGAGTTATACATAATCATTTATAGACTGCAGCCCTATCATTCAAATAATTTCAGAGTGAAAGTTTAAAAATAAGAAGTGAAAAAGCAAGATTCGGTAAGCATTTCATCCACATTTTTAGTTTATGAACTACTGACCTCATTCAGAACTGCACAGTTGGCAGTGGTTTAAGCGGTCGCCACGCCACTCTCTACTGCGGAGCGTGTTGTGGGTTCAAAACACTTTGTGTGATCCAGAAATTGTTGTTCCGAGTCTGGGTGTTCCTTGTGTCCGTTTCTTATATGTTTGTAAAGTCCCCCGCGACACATTATTAATTTTTAGTGCGGGCGTTACTTTTTTAAAAAAGAAAAAAAGAATTGGAGAAACACATAATTACATAGAATTATTTATTTTCGTTGGTGTTTAGACTACAGAGCAAACCAAAGGAATGTACATAAAAATATACCTACATACTTTCGAAAGTCATAACTCTTCTTTGAATGCAGTCGCGTTTAATAATGACATTTAAAATATATTATTGTACTCAGACAAATTTAGTATTATTTTCTTTTTAATGTGATAAATTTAGATCAAAAGATTTTTTTTTCAAAGCGATCTAGAATATGTACTTACGCGTTAGTAAGCAATTTCTTTTGACGTCTATTAGGTAAATATTCGGGAACGTTTCCAGTATTACATTTAAAATTGTATTGTAGGCATATACTCGGGGTTGTTACGGTATATGACCTTTAGTATGTTTGTTAAAACGTCTATTTATAAATTACTTACAAACTTCGACGAACCTGTAGTGGTTAGTGATACTGACTGCTAAGTCAAAGATCGTGGCATCGATTTCCACCTAGGATAAGTGTTCGTGTGATAGGCACAGTCATTTATTCCGTGTCTTGGTATGATTTATCTGTAATATGTATTTAAAAATCTGTTAGTATGTATATCTGCTTAGGTGTAGGCTCTGCCTAGTCTAGCATCAGATGGCCGTGGGTGAGATGTGTGAGGTTTTGTAGAATTAAGTATTATAACGTGTACATGACTCCATTCAAATACGAGTATTGAGTAATGTTTTGGAACGAAGTTTCTAATCGCGCGTTGCGAAGGAGGCTAGACGGAAAAAAATCAGATGAAAAGTTGTCACGACACCTTTTTGCTATAGTGTACTAAGCCGTGCGGCGTGCGCATGTTTCTCTCTCTCTCTCCCTCTCTCTCTCACTCCCTCTCTCTCTCTCTCTCTCTCTCTCTGTCTCATAGAAAGCAAGCCAATTATTTTCATTTCACTTTCCTCTTTTGCTTTATACACTGTAGTGCCGCGGCTACTATTTCTGATTTTTTATAACTTGAAGGAAATAAAAAAAAATTACAATTCCTTCATTAATTAATCGAAAGAAACTTCGCTCCATCCGGGTGTCCCTTGCCACCTATCATTTTTTTATTTATTTCATAGTACTCAAACTTTACTCGTATTATTATTATTATATTATTGAAA
Organism: Hypercompe scribonia; assembly: GCA_949316085.1. Lineage (NCBI taxonomy): Eukaryota > Metazoa > Arthropoda > Insecta > Lepidoptera > Erebidae > Hypercompe > Hypercompe scribonia. The sequence goes on along the minus strand of OX438969.1, from coordinate 8,161,083 downwards.
ATAATATTTATTTGAAGGATTAAATCAGCGCTCAGTTGAAACATGTTGACAGAAAAAAAGGATAGGTCAGACAGTTTCTAGAAGTTGTTAATTAGTCTTACTAAATCTCGGACGTCGACTCGCTTGTAGCGTTTAGTGTTTTCTTTATACTAAGAAATTCTCTCGTCTTCTGAAAAAGTGGTATTTAAGAAAAGATTAAAGTGAAAATGTATCTGACAATTTTTTATTCTGTCCTGCCATTTTATTTTAACAAATAACAAAATGGCGGGATAAACAAATTATGTCATTACTTTGACAGTTGCTTATGAACAGATTTGTTTGACAATTTAGCAGTAACTCTGTGGTGTTTTGTGAGATTTATTAAAACACTAGGAGAGTTGTCACAGCTTGTCAAACTCAATCAATGTGATATCTCTTTTGTAAACTGCACTGTCCACACCGAGCCAAAGATAATGATAGTAATCGTATTAAACAGAACTACCTCAGCTTAAACAGACGTATTAAAGACCGGATTTTGCGACGGATTAAAAAAGTCTAAAGGGTTTTCACATGAAATTATTAGATTTTTTATATTAAATATCTAAAATTGGCTGTAAAATACGTGACTTCCGCTTACAACGGATTTTGTAATATGTCCGAATCAGTAAGATCTGAATATTATTATAAAAGATATAAAACACTTTTTACTGTAGATTTAACATTTGACAAAGAGTATATTGATGAGACGCGTCAGTTAAAAATAGATTTTCCGGCAACTGGACTGGAAATATCAAATACTCCATGAAAATTTTAGGTTTCTGTTTTATTTTATGATAGTTCTTACTTTTTCATAGCATTAAATTCAAAACTTTAAAAAAATTATTCATAACTTTGAAATTTAACAAAAACAGAGTCAAAGTTTAACAAAAAACTAGTAGTAGATCTTGAATATATATTAGGTAGTGTGTTTTAGGTATATGTTTAGGTGGTGTTTGGCAATTTCACTTTAAAAGCCCTAATTTCTACTTTTATCATTTTTAATTTTTATTTGTTTGTAATATTGATGGTGACAAAGTATTCCTAGTCACGGCGGCAATTCTCGACGAAGATCAGCCAACTACTCAGAAGTTATTATAGTACATAATGGTTTGTGCAAAAACAGGTGCACTCTCTGTTCCCTCACTCTCACAATCCGATGGGACAAATATTAAAAACAACCAGGGAGATATCAGACGGAGGATCAATAGTTTTACATGCTCTAGGTGGTGTTGGGATTAAGACTCAACTTCCAAAATCTAGGCTAGTATCCACTTCTATAATAAAAAAATTCTATAGTGCCCTTTGCCCGACCTGGGGATGGAACCCGAGGCTTCTTGATCGGTAGTCACATACGCTAACCGTAATACCGATGAGACAGTTTATAATATAGCATAATTTTATAATTAACATATATTAGATTTAGTTTGTTCATGTAATGAATATTCAATCCATCAACCTATCGCCGTTCACTGCTGAACGAAGGTCTTACCCAAGGAACGCCAACCATCCCGGTCTTGGGCAATTCGCATCCATCCGCTGCCAGTCACCTTCTTCAAGTCGTCGGCCGCAGGGCGCCTTACACAACGTGCACCCAATCGAGGTATCCATTTTAGTACACTTCGGCTCCAGCGACCAATGAATATGAATATAATACTCAAAAATTGAATTAAAGAAAAATGTTTAACAAATATTTTAGTACACCATAAAACATATTTACCAATGTTAGAACAATTTCTCGATTTAATCAAAAGTTCGACCTCAGTCTTGAAACTTTAGGAGTTGTCGATTCAAGTCATCTGCAGCAGGCACAGACAGACCAACTTAATTTTCAAACAAGCATTCAATTTCTTCGGTAACATATTGCGTTACAGTTACATTGGTATAGCGGCCGTCTGATGATTTTGAATATATTATTTAACTCGTAAACCAGTTAAGCATTAACTGGTTTGGTTTTATGCTATAAAAGACTAAATTTACTAGACCCTTCTAATTTTCTGTAGATATTTAACTTAATAATACCGAGATATTCATTAAAAATTTTAGATTTCTGTACTATATGATTCTATTTGTAGCTGTGATCTTACTTTACAACTATAGACTGCTATAATCCAAACACTTTGTTAAAAGCATTTTTTATTTATATTTTATTTAAATAATGCAGAATAAATAAACATACAGCTGTCACGAATGCCAATCGTCCGAAGCAAAAACGTCTTTTTGTCTAACATATCGGACTCCCACTGACGGTTCTAGGCCACAGTGATAAGGGAATAAGCAAAAAATCTTATCGTATTCTAGGTAAATGTTTCACTGGTTTTATAAAGTAGACGCAATCAAATAAAAAGAAAAACTTTACAAAATGTAGTATTTATCTACAGATTGAAAATTGACATTATACTCGTTTTTCTTTTTTTTCCTATATTAAGAGCGTGCCAAAGTAACTCTACTCTGCCTGATGGAGAGCATGAATAGAATCCGAGAGTTGTGGTCACCATACTCATTGCAAATGCAGACAATGCAGTATGGTGACCCACACTATGGTGGCCTTGTGAGATGCTTTTTCACACCCCGCTTGGGGACGTAAAAGGCATGACAGTCATCGTGACAGTGTAAGGCTCACACAGTTACCACGATAACTGTTACCCCTGCATCAATGGGCCTCCAGTCTCGTACTCGTACACTATCACTGATGCCTTTCTAATGATAATAATGTACGTTGAACGTAAGTACAAATAAATCTTGTAAACTTTTAGTTGTTAATCTTAAAGATCATTAAGTTTACTTTCTTATGGAGGTTATATTTAACCTCCATAAGAAAGTAGGAAAGCAGGAAGTTCCCATTGGAAGGAGGATAAGCAAAGGTATTTACAGTCCTGAACTAAGTAGACAGATAGATTTGGTACTACAACAATATAAATATATAACGGAAATATACAATGTAGAAAACAACCAAAAAAAACAATGGCACAATGAGTGATCTCATTGCAGTCTGCGATGTCTTCCAAACAATCTTTAAATTACCTACTATATAGTTATGTAGTCTGTGGTACACATTCACAATTTACGTAAACCAACTATCATGACACAGCATATATACGAATACATATTCATACGCTTACATACGTGTATAAATATGAATGCTTACATAAACATACGTACACATACCCATACTGCACATAGTTGTTACAGAGGTAAATAGTGCTCCTTGACGAGTATGATGTGAATGTAATTAATTATAGCTATGTATATATGTATGTATATCTATTGATACATATATAAGTATGTGTACTTAGAAATATGTTTATATGAATGAATATAAATAGATTTCTAAGTAACACATATTTGTTAGTAAATAATATTTCAAAATCTATTGTCTCGTCAAGCACTATCTGCTTCTCAGGAACATTTTCATCTATAACATATCTATCCTATGGTTGCCGTTTTTACATTACATATCTCTTGAAACTCTGTAATACGGTTTACAAGTACAAAGTTTTCTATTATCTACTTAAATCAAGCTAGGAACACGGTGGGAGGAATTTACTTGTACATTCTGTCAAGCAGCAGCAGACATCGTTTACGTACTATTTTCACTGCCAAAAGTCGGTGTTGGTTACTAATTGCTGTCGATTTGGATACGTTTACTTTAATATCTATATTATTACGTTACAGGTTTTTTTTCGTTTAACTGCCTCGATGGCGCAGCTGTAGTGGATGCTACTGCTGTGCTTGAGGTCTCGGGTTCGATTCCTAATGTATGTATTTACAATAAAAAAATGTATATAAGTATTATATCAGTCAGTCTAGTTATCATAGCACAAGCTCTGTTTAGTTTGAAACCAGACGACGTTGTGTATCAAATGTCCGAAATATTTATTTATTTAATATAACAAATGTACAAATAATAGCAAGAAAACAAAATACCAATAAAAATAATAACGGTATTGTTACAATAAAGATACAATAAGAAACGATTATCTGTTATTCCAACTATAAAAACCAATTTTCAGCTCAATTACCAACAAAAGAAGAAACATTTATGTTTGATTCTCCTTTTGAAACGTGTCATGTTTTTATTTGTTGATAAAGGCTGTAAACACACAACAGAATACACAAATTATTACACGGAATTCTTATAACGTCTTGGAATATAATCGTATAAAGTTGTTGCTATTGCAATATTTTAAAAGGAGCAATTCATTGCACGAGTAAAGGAAGCTCAGCAAAGTGACACAATTTAATTAAATTTTTGGCAACAACTCTTCGGATAGAAAAAGTTAATTGGGTTTTTGCGTATCCAGGGTTTAAATTCGTATTTCTATCCGTAAAGTAAAACTAGGAGCCAAGAATTGATGAGTGTAATCAGTTCAGATGTAGTTAAGTCAGGGCGATATTTGCAAAAGTAACTAATTAGAGTGACTGATAATCATTTTCAAAGTCATTCTAAGCCCGTAGATTAAAGACTGTCTGTTTCTGAACAATTTAGAATATTATAAAAGATATTGTCTTCTCGTCTGCCATGTTCTCTTCCCACTTCGACGCCCGTATAATTTAAATGCATTATATCTCTGACGACCTGGTGAAGGTCGCGGGAAGCTGCTGGATGCGGGCGGCATGGGACCGACTGTTGTGGAGAACCTTGGGGAGGGCCTATGTCCAGCAGCGGACGTTCTTTGGCTGAAATGATGATGATTATGATGATATCTCTGAGAAAAATAGTAATTTGGGCCAAAAATGTATTTCAAAAGGTAAATAATCTAATAAAAGTAGTTGATGTTTGGTTTCATCATAATAAAAACACTACTTGTTAGGGGTTTTTTTTAAAAACTCGAACATCAACTCTAATCAAGAACTAATCTCGTTTTCCTTTTAAATGTTTTAAATTCATTAAGTTTCACAAAAAGTAATTATACAGCGATTATAAAATACCTACTTAAATTCTACCGACACGACAAAATCACTCCCAAGAAAATTAATTAGTACAGCCATAGTTATAAGTAGATTTTCGAAGTTATCGCTCCTCGAAAGGTTATCACACCGTAGGGTGGATTGTGTTCAACATTTAATGATAGCTTTATTCCTTATATTTTGAATGAAATAATTAAACTGTGCAGTGTTATGGCTTTATGACAGTCACGCGATACTAGGGTTGGCGTACGTCGAATGAGGAGCTATCAAATGAAATATCCTTTACGGACTGTCGGTGTAGTGATTACAAATGAATGACACTAACCTTTCTGTTGAATATTAGCTTACATGCGTATCATTTAGTTGTACTTACAAAAAATTGCCAAAGTGTCACCACCAATATCGCTTCCGTGGGTGTCGTGAGAGACAACTGAGTAAGCAAACTATTTAGAACAACATTACTGAAAGTAGAAAGAAAATTTAATATAAATTCTATACCAACTCGCCTAGCCAACGTGGTTAGCCAAAATTTCCAGCAGTGAACAGTTAAAGGCTGTTGATGACAAAACATTTTCACCGTTTAAAATATAACCACGTAACAATGTTTCACATTCTAAACGTTCAAATAAAGAATAACAAATAAGCAGAAACAATCCAACAAAAACAATTCAAAGCAAATATTGAAATGATATCCATCGTCAGTATAATAGATACGCTATCAAAAACAAATTACAGAAATATATTACTGTAACAACATTCGATAAACTTTAAGTAAATAGAAGTTAATATTTAAGCATGTTTTTATTTCTATTGAGTTCTCGTTTTATTTATGTAGTTTTCTTTGTTTAAATAATATATATTATTAAATGTCTTCTACACACAAAAGCAGATGTTCATTCTCAGAACTGTAAGTTCATACTTTGGTAGTAGCAATTCAGATGATAAGCATACTTTTATCAAAGATAAACTGATATTTTTTGTACCTATTTGGCTGTAGCCGAATGATCATGAATTGTGCTCATATCAAATATTTTTAATGGTTATTAGATACTGTTTATAAAATACTAGTTGATGCGATATACGATCTACTTCTCTAAAAGGAAATACATTACCGTTTTTCTAACATTTTTCATTGGTGCTACTTACGGTTGTAGCACCATTTTGTAGTCAATAGGTATCCGGGCTTTTGAATAGTAGCAGCAGATAGCTCCTGAGATAAATGCGTTCAACAAATATAAAACTCTTCAAGTTTGGTACAAAAGTAATACAAATTTTGTCAACAGCTTTTAGCATTCCACTGTTGGACTTAGGCTTGCTTAGGGAGAAGATTTTGACCTACTATATCACGCTGGCCAGATGGATTTTCCTTCTCTTTACAGTGATGACGATAGATGATAATCGCCTCTTACAACACCCATGAGAAGATGAAGAGTGATGACACTCCTGATATACTTGTATTCTTAAGCCGTCATCATGCGGAGAATAATATTAGTACAACATTTATGAATTATAATGTAACGTAAATGCATACACAAAGCGTATAACATAATTTTTAAACATGGAACGCTTTCAAGTATATTATTGCGAAATATGCCGTATATTGTTACATCATACGGCATAAGCAAAGTTATTTTGCAACTTCATTTTCTATAGAAACAAACACGGAAACAAAATAATCAGAGTAAGTACTCGCAAATAATATTTTGCATTAAAACTTCCCGAGAACCAACTGTACATCGTGCGCGTAATCTTATGACATAATGTCGTGCCCGGTTCACATAAGGCTGCAAAAGTTTTAAATAATAAGATTTTACATTTTTCATTTAAAGTTATGAGGCCAAGGGTTGTATATAAGACTGTAAGTTTATGAGGCGAAAAATGTGTTATGGTCATCCGGATAAATAAAACTAATTCTTTTTATTATTAAAGGATTTTCACATAATCTCTAATGCCTCCCCGTGATAAATAAATTTGTACAGAATGCTCACAATGATGATGATGTTGATGTAGTCTCAGGAAGACCAGCCAACTTCACAGGAGAGATTAGAATCCATAAGTGCTGGATCCCTCTCTGTTACTCCACTCTCACAATCCGATTGGACGGGAAGAGGTCAGGCGTAGGACTTCACGTGCTCTCCGAGGTCTGGGGTTAACACCCCTATTTCCAAACTCCTTACTCTTATGAAGTATTTCTATAACTTACACTAACACTTTCTGATTCTACCTGGTAACTGAACCCGAGACCATTCGATCGGCAGTCGCATACGCTAGCTAGAATAACGAGGCAGTCACTAGTAGGATACTCAGAAAAAAATGAGAGGTGTCAAGGGACACCCGGATGGAACGAAATTCCTTTCGATTAATTAGTGAAGGTTAAGTAAAGGAGTAAGAAATTTTATTTTCTATTGTTTTATTATTTATTATGTACCAAAAATCTGTATAAACTAAACAAAACGAAAATAATCGTCACGACATTACACTGTTCAAAGTAAAATAGAAAGACGAAACGAAAATAATTGGCTGGCTTTCTATGAGAGAGAGAGACAGACAGAGAAACATGCGCACGCCGCACGGCTTACTACATTACAGCAAAAAGTGTCGTGACATCTTTTGTCTGAATTTTTTCCGTCTAGCCTCCTTCACAACGCGCGATATGGAACTTTGTTCCAATATCCATTTAAATTTGTGGAAACGGAATTATTGTTTTTATTAACAGATCAGTATAAAACAAAGATTTCATTATAACTTTCCTGCACTCAATAGACAACATAAAAACATCTTCCAAGTAACATCACAGTAAAGTGTGTAGGTTGCGTGATCAGCACTAATAAATTCACCCCTTGTTAATACGGAAATATATCCGGTAGTACCAGGTCAGCAGGGACAGGCCTACTGACACGGCTTACACTACCTCGTGAGGTATAATAGAGTGGTCTGAATTCTTGATGGGGACTTGAAATTACGGCTAACTGTGAACTAGTTAACTATGTTGGATACAGTACAAAGTATCGCAACAGTTTTTTATAATTTAGATTGATGATGATAGATAAAAGGTGAGTTAAAATATATTCTAGGACTAACACGTACAGTAAAAAAAAAATGTAAAAAGAAGTTTAAAAATTACAACCCAACTACATCAAAGCTTTTGATAAAATTTATAAAGCATATGTCATCCGGATCATTATGTATTTCAAATCTATTATCATATTATTCATCAAAAGTGATTCAGCTGTTTAGACGCTACGGTAGAACATACAAACATACATGAACTGAAAACTGTTACCCTTCTTAATGGTTTCATCGTATTCGGGTAAAAAACGTACATTGCGTACCCGTCAACGACATCAAATGAATTTTTCGGATAGTTTTGAATTTAAAAAAAATATTCTATTTTTCTCCTCCGTCCTATAAAAAGGTAAAGACGAAGGGTGCCCAAACAATAGTGACAACATTAGTGAGGTCAAGTGTTGAACACGTGTGCGTAACTCAGTATAATTACGAGTGGTACTTGTATTTGTGTGCAAATGAGTAGTATGACCAGCGCAGTAATAATAATTCCCTAGTAAAATGCATTTTTTGAGTAATAATTTAATATTGTTTGTGCTGTAAGTAAATTATGTAGACTGCATGCACAAAGTGAATTTATAAAAAAATACAAAGTATTATAAAATTACAATATTATTATCGTTGATTATGTACATAAACTAAAAAATATAACTTTAATAATCGATTATTTAGGTTTCGGTTCATTGGAAAATTAAAATAATATTTGATTATAAAGTAAAAACTAGGAATAGTTTCTTAGTAGTGGCAGAGTTATTTATGTTTATATTATTATATATATTAATATTTACTAAAATAATTATGATTGTAATAATTAAAAATAAAAATGATAATATAAGTTTCATATATAATGTTAAAGTCCATGTCTCTAATGTCTCATAATGTTGAGGTAATTTTTCAAAATATGATCCTTCAAGCCAAAACTTTCAAGTAAAGAAACTTGTTTACTTTGTGATGAAATCTAATATTTATTAATTACATTTCTGTCAGTTCTGACAACCTTAATTCGTATGACAGCATAGTTGTGTTTAAATGTTTTTTCTTTGACATGTCAAATAACAAAAACTACACTCGCTTTTGCTCGTTCGCAGCGACTGACGACGGATTGCATTTATATTGTCAAATTAAATTCATATTGCGTGCTTCACGTTTTGGGGTAGAATTTTTTTATTAATCAATTTTTACGATTTTTCTTATCAAGTTTACTAGTTTGAAAACTTGATTTCTGTTTGAAATATCATTATTAAAATCTTTTCTTTTCTTTTTAAAAAAAAACGCCCGTATTAGGAATTAATCCTGTGTCGTGGGGACTTTACAAACATACAAGAAATGGACACAAAGAACAGCCAGACTCAGAATAACAATTTGTGGATCACATAAAATGTCGTCTCTCGTGGAATTTGAACCCACAATACTCAGCGTAGTGGAAAGCGGCGTGGCGACCGCCCAAACTGCTAGGCCTACCGTATAGTTAAATCATAATATATAACTATTATTTACTATTGAAAAAAAAATGTAATTCCCATGTTTCTAGTTTTTCTATATATAAAGTGGTGTGGTAACTTAGGGCTTAAAATACTTGAGTCTGTATCTGTATAGTTTTTTTTTATATTATATGAGTAGGTATATGCATATACGAGTACATAGTTGGTAACTATCAAAAAAATAAAAACAATAAGACCATTTTGCCTTACTTCGAAATAGTAATTGTACCAAATACAAAAATATATGTTCCTGCACGACCACTATTTCACTTTCACGTCGACTCATTATTAACTCGCCCTTACATGACCAATAATAGATGTCCGATCTCTCAGTCGGCTGAAAGTCCATTACTCTATATTGAGTTGTATCGAATCATTAATCGAATCGGACAGCATTAACTTTTGCATCGTTAATCAAATATATTCCGATTTGAATGATTTTAGCCGCAGTGAAATTCAAAGAAATTGGTTAATGTTAATAACAAACATTTGTGAAAATATTTGCTAATTAGTTAATCGATTAAAGGCATAATACAAAGTGAAATATGCAACATTTATTTTGTGGCTAGGCATGGTTTCGCTGTAATATGTTCATTTCTAATATTTATTAATTATAATTAATCACTATTAATAATTAATAACTTATAAATAAATCAAAAATCGGTTTTAAACAGTTTGGTAACTTATTTTGTGATTTGTTTTTTTATCGTTTAATGGTAGCTTCTATGTTTAATACAGTTTCCAACGCAAATATTATACGTGAACATATTCACATTTTCGTAATCTACAATATTAATTACTAGATTGCCACAGAAAAAGAATTTAACTTAGGTAAACTTACATTAAAGAATTCTGTGGTTGGGCGTGGTTTCACTGTACTATGTTTATTTCTAATATTAATAACTTATTAATTAATATTCTGTGATTTGTCCTATTATCGTTTAATGGTAGTTTCTATATTTAATACAGTTTTAATCTACAATATTAATTACTAGAGTGCTACAGAAAAGGAATTTAACTTAGGTAAACTTCTAGGTAAACATTAAAGAATTCGAGATTTGTCAACATTTTAATGTTTTTTAGATTGAGTGATTCTTAGTATTTCTATTTTTTATGTAGTGTCTTTAAGCATTAAGTCACTCAATAAACAATTTATCAAATTGACATGAAAAATACGATAATACTAAACGTTTTGTACTTTGTTATATTTTTGCCCGTAAATTTTGTTCTATTTTGTTGTAGGCTCTTTCTCTTATCTTCTAATTGAATAGGGTTTATAATCAGAATGTATTAAATTTCTCTCGAAATTTTAATTATTTTGATATTTAGGAATAATTTTATTCACATTACACTGTAGTGATCAAATAACTTACCGAGAGAATTAAGGTTAATTAAATATATATTTTAGTAAATCAATTTCATTGCCTACAAAATTACTTTGCTTTTATGTTTAGATTAATTTGTGCATGTAATAGTCTACGCGATGTATTTATTCGTTTTTAATATTATAAACGACGGAAAACTGAACGGTGAGTGACATGAGTGCTCTTGGACATCTTCTACTGAAGAGACAGAACTGTTTCACTGAGAAATTGAGTCTCATATATCCACCTACCCGTACACTGAAAAACTGTCCGTGAAGCCGTAGTATTATTTCGAACGGACTGAACCATATCTGCCATAGTATGGTTCTCCACTGTCAGAAACTTTTTTGAACAATTTCATTTAATACCATGATCAAGAGATGTTAATTAAACTTCATCATTTTCCATAAATTTAACATTAGGTTTTTACTTGTACTATTATTAGTAGATTATTAGATCTTAGATTGAGTTATTTTACTATAAATAATTAACAAAGTTTTGCGTTTGTACTACAACAAATTTCTGAAACGAAATAATAGACGAATCCTGCAATATTGGCAGAGTACACACACAAGCGATATTTAAGTACTTGGAAAGGCAATCTTACTTCGATTATCGTCTGGATAAAGTCCTAAAGGCATCCACATCAAGTGTCTAACCCTGAATAATATTTTTATAACAAAAGTATTACAAATCTGCACACGAAACCTCGGTAAACAAGGATTCGTTTCCACTATCTCTTATGCTACTAATTATATTTCACCAATTTGATTGTATCAAAAGGCAAATAAATTTAAAAAAGCTTACCCATAAATACACGTGAAAAAAGTTATTAAAACAAATAACAAGCGTTCCCGATAAATCCGGGCCACGTGAATAAAAAAGAACTTGGGGTGTATTAAAATTTCAGAATGGGAGCGCTCAAAATATCCGCGTCTGCATTATTAATGTGCTGCAGAAAGTCCAAATATCACGGGGATAGATTCTGTAGGCCAACATTATAAAATGTACGATGCTTTTAGCTTTGCAGGTCAAGGTTTCAGCAATAAATAATGTTAGGTACATGAGATTAGATTAGATTCATATCAGATATTTTATTGTCTAGCTGTTGAATTGTTTGAATTAAAAATAATACATTATTGTTATAACTCGTAAAGTTGACCGTTATGAATTTTACTGTTTTGTTATTTATAACGGATGCCATGTACCTCCAACAGAACGGGAGGATCCTCTGACTAGCCGCGGTCCGATGGTTGATGTTGCAAGAAATTCTATATAGCGATAGAGGATTAGTTAGTCTGTAGTTCACTATATCCTTGGTAAATGGCGCTATAATACGTCTTTGTTTCTGCTATATATATAAGTCATTATAAATGGATAAAAAGTTATTACCACACTCAATTGACTATTCTTTACAAGGATTTTAACATGTTTCAAAATTGTAACGTTAAATTTAGATATTAATGTGCCGTATTAAAGTTTACGAGATATATTTCAATTGAAGAAGTATATGAGTTTAATATTTTCTCTCAAGATTATCGAGATTTTCAGAGGAATAAAAATATAATATATTACAGATTTATTTCTTTTATAAATGTCTTGAATTTTATATAACTATGTTGATTATGTAGCGTGTACAGGTCAAGAAAATGTGAATTCTTTTTTCATTCCCTTTCTTAACTACGTACGTCTTTTTAAATAATAAAATATAATTAATTATAAATCTTGTATTACATGTCTTACAATCTATATCAAAGGTTAGCACATACTTCGTTTAAATCACTATAAATCAAGATTATAAACTATGTTTCTTAAAATTAAAGTTGTTTTTGAATTGAAATAAGTAAACACAATAATAGCTATAAACAAGAAACGGTTATAAATCCAAACAGTGTCGGGACGAAATCCCTTCAAAGATTATAAAAAGCTGTCAGTTCCGTAACAGCTGAACAGGGTTTTTTAAATCGTGATAAATAGATAAGAATAATCTCGATTACTTTACAAAGAAAATAATCTAAATCTTTTTAACGAGTTCTTTTTTACGTCGTTCGTTTAAAACGAACTGTTTTCAAGGGGTTGAAAAATATTGAAGCGTTCAAAGATTGAGATGCACTCCTGAATATTGAGTTGTGGATGTTTTACGACGAAATGTAATAGTAAAAATATGGTCAAAAATAGATAATCCCATAATAGTCGTTCTTAAAATTACTTGAGAGTGGCTAATATTTCAATTAATTTTATTTATATTTCAATTTTTCCAAGAAGTGACTGGCAGCATCTGTTCACTTGGTGACAGATTAAGAATACATAGTGTTATCACCCCTACTAATACCGTGGGTGTCGTAAAAGGCGACTAAAGAACCAAGTATACAAGACTACATCATTACAAGAAGAAGGAAAACTTGAAAGAAACCCTACTTCAACCCGTCTGGCCAGCATGGAATAGCAGGCCAAAACCTCCTTGCTAAGGAGAGGCTTATGTCCAGCAGTAGACTGTAAAAGGCTGTTGATGACTAGCGTCGGACCCTCGCCCTCGACCCTTGACTAATTATCAAAGTGTTAAGAGCACTGACTTCACAATAACGATTGCCATTGATATTCATGACAGCCGGGACTGATGGTTCTGGATGTGTAACACTGTCGAACTACCATACTCCAGTTAAAAATAATTCTTTGTAAGAAAAACCCAACGACACGTTAATTGGCGGTCGCATACGCTAACCGCTAGACCAATAAGGCATTAATAGTCATTATCATGACAGCAAACTTAAATTGCGCAACTTAGACAGTTATTTAAAAGCTGAAATTTAATTTTAAAAACAAAAATGTTAAAGTAAATACAGTTGTAGCGTTAGTCCAAGACAGATCGGGGTCAACTTTGTCGTACCCGAGGTCCAGCAAACGTGGAATAAGTACGATTTAACAGGCACGACATAAAAAGCATCTTATTCTTCGAGTCATACGAGTGATATTTGAATACGGGCCCGAGTAATAAGAATCAGGTTTTTACGATTTATGTAAGTACATATAAAAGAAATGTTGCGGTCTCGCATGTTTTATTACTTGACAAATACAGATGTTATCGGTTGATTTTCTTAGCAAATGTTAACAAGAGGCTTAGTTATGTTCGTGTTTTTGTTTGACATTTCTATAGCAATATGAACCTTTAAACTATTGCAATCAAGTATTTATTATATTTCTATCACATACTCAACAGATTTTAGAATCAAATGGTAATATGTTGTTCAAATATTTTTTTTAGAAGGTAATAGAACTACACTGATTTCAGCACGAACGGATCGGCTCGACCGGGGTAGTATTGCCCTCTCACAGAAGACCAACCTAAAGCGACAGATGCTGTCGTGTTTCGTTGGTGAGTGTGAGACTAGAGGCCCGTTAATGCAGGGGTGACAGTTATCGTGGTTAATGTGGGAGGTGAGTAATGTTGTGGTAATTAATGCCTTTTGCATCTCCAAGCGGGGCGTGAAAAAGTATCTCATTAGACCCCCGTGGTGTGGGTCACCATACTGCATTGTCGGCATTTACAATGAGATACAATGAGAATAGTGGCCACATATCGTGGATTTTATCCATTCTTTCCACCAGGCAGAGTAGAGTCGCTTTAGAAAGCTTTTAAAAACAAAAAGTACTAAATGAACGGAATATTAATTGTGTACTAACGTATACTTATTTTTTTAAATATGTGTTTGAAAAAAAAATACGTTACATAAATATACGTTAATAGCTAGTGTATATCATATTACTATGTACAATAGGATATTATATATATAATGGGTCAGATAGAAATTCAGAAATGTATAGGTACTAAAATGGTCGAGACAATACTTGCTTACACCCGCTGTATATCAAACATATCTATTTAATGGAGATGTTCCAGTTACCCAAATAATCATAGTCAAAAAGTCAGTCTTTGAAGATCAATACTTAAGCCTATTTTTTAGAATGACTATCATAAATGAAGATTATCTTTTTCACAAAATTTAAAACCGATTAAATTGTTTACGTATAGGTAATTTTTAAATTTATTTTGACCGGTACAACTTAAAGCTAGTTTGATGTTTACCTTCTTCAAAAATGATGAAAGTGTGTTGTATTTCTGTTGTGATTAGGGTCTAGTCCTTTATGTGTACGGTTTCCTGTCTACGGGGAACTAAATTGAGTGTTTCGTATAATTTATGTTAAATAAAATTTGTTGTCGTATTATAGAAGCGTTATGTTAATCTGAGAAAAAGTAAAATATACTTTTTAATAGTTATACAGTTAATAAAAAAATGTGTTTTCTCTATCAAAAAAGGTTTTTTATGGTTTTCATCCTAATTTCAAAAATTTGTCTAAATTGAATATTTTATCAAAATTTTAGAATTTTCATAATTTTTGTTAATGATAAATGAGGATTGTCTAAAGAAAAAATATTATGTGAATACTTCACATATAATTTTTCTAAGTTGGTGAAAATAGAAGAAAATTTCAGACTACAACTAACCACCCATAAGACAAAACAATTCTCGAAAATCCGAAATAATTGTCAATTGTTACTTCTCAAAAAGAACGCTATGTACGGAATGATGAAAGTATTAACCATCGAACGACACAGAAAAAAAGATAAAAAACAATAAGCCGAATCAATTTCTTAGACTACAATTGACTCAGACATATATGTCACCAATAACCAAACCATATTTGCTCGAGAGCCGAATAAACAGATATGATTACCGTCATATGCAAGAAAAATTCCCATGATCCATTCAATTATGTTAAAATCTAATCAACAAAACTCATAGAGTAGCATTGGCAAAACTAAACGAATTCTATTATTTCGAATCGAAGACTAGCAGACAATATATGTAGTGGTTCTATTGTGAGTTTATATGAAAATCGGTCTCGCTTTATTTATACATTTGCAATATTAAACACTTCTAAACTAACGCGGCAAAGATAACGCATACCAGTGATTATACAACTCACTGCACGGTTGGCCGAGTGGTTTAAGCGGTTGCCCCGCCACTCACTACTGGGCTGAGTGTTATGGGTTCAAATCCCACATGGGACAATACTTTGTGTAATCCACAAATCGTTGTTCTGAGTCTGGGTGTTCTTTGTGTCCGTTTCTTGTATGTTTGTAAAGTCCCCGGCGACACAGGATTTATTCCTAGTGCAGGCGTAGTCATTTAAAAAAAAAATCTACTCAATTTTTAAAAGTATTGTTAATTTGTACATAATTGTTGTCGTGAGTATGATCTAGTATAGCTACCTGACAATTTCTTTTGTTCGGTTAATTATTGACCGTAGGTTAGGGCTACTCCTCATATATAGCGTTACTAAGTGTAAAGAGTCAAGTATTTTGAATAATGTTTGGAAAAACATTACAAAAAAAATCATAATAATTTCTGAAAAATCAATTGTGATCTGAGAAAATGTATGATTAATATTGATAAATTACAAATGAAGATCTGATACCAGACCTTTCACTTCCAGTAAATAAAAATTCAACCATATTGTAGTAGACTTAAAGCCGAGTTTGGGCAAAATACTCAGAGGGAGAGATATTTTCGTTATTATTTTCGATAACTTTATACTGTATTGAAGTACAGACTTAACGATGGACATATCTAAACGTGGTGGATGAATGGTTGTTTATCAGGTTTGAAATAATTTATTTTTCAAATTAAGTAGTATACATTTTGTCTCAAAACGCTTGTACCAGCACAAGTTGCACGTTTTTAGAAAAGGTGTTTAAAATTTTTGTGATATTTTTTCTGAAACATTCCAAACACTCCATCAATACATTTAATACTAGACATCTATAATTTATTATTACCGTATTCCAAAAGACATTTCTTACAGAGTCATATTTGCAAAACTTGGCAATCAAAATCATAAATTAAAGAAAAAATCAGTGTCATAAACTATTTTAAGGAAGACTACGTATTGTATTGTACACATACAACAACTGCTTTATCACGAAATTTTCGCTTGCCCAACAACATATAACTATACATAACACAAATGGAGACTCCGAAATAACCTAGCCCCTGTGCTACTTAATCTATTTTAGTAGCTAAGTAATTGTTCTAGTTGCTTAATCTGCCATTAACTTAATGCTTCATTACTGAACCTTTTTAATAGAGAACCGCAGTGTGACCTCAAAAACCCCATTGTACTCTACACCGGCCGGTATATGACCGGATCTACTGAGCTTTTCAAATGAAATTACAGTACATTTGTTGGTACATTTTGAGTACAGTTTACCTGCTTTGATTTTTGAATAATATACCTATATTGTTGGTCCAAGTTTAGTCCTGTAATATAATACGTCTGCAAAGTATTAAAATTCAGTGGTTAATTGTATAACAAATTTTATACCTACAGAGAAATAGGAGAATTTATACAGTATTCAATAGAAATATAAGACGACACGGCGCTTTTACTAACAATAATAAATTTTATATATCTATCTCTCTCTATCTTAAATAATCTCTTAAAATTACAATCTAAAACTTGTTCCCAATAAACCCTAAAACCTACAAGACCTAACACTTGATACATAGAATACAATATTCTGAGGACGCCTCTCACCGAATATTTTATGTTTCGACCCAAACACGACAGATTAATTCGTAAAACGACCGCCCTCTGAGAAACTGAATGGGATCCCTTGATTAGAAAACATCTTAAGGTAGAATTAGATCGCCCCATTTTTGAAACCCCACACCTTGTTAGGGTAGAGTTTTGCAGTAAGGGCGAGTAATGCTTAGCCGATAGAATAAGTATCGCTTATGAGGCCTTAATTTGTATGACGATTTGGTTATATTATTTTTGTAAATATAATGTTGATAAATTATTTCTATTTTCATTGGGTTCTTGTTAATTTAAGTGTTGATGATGATTCTTGATATTTACTCTACTGACTATTTTAGAAGAGAATTACGGCTAAGATAGACAGCAGACTTGATGGGAAGATCATACATATAAGTTTTATGAAGTAAAACCAGTGAACTTACTGTCACTACTGGGCTCGACGCTAATGCTCATACTTCACCATGGCTAATCCCCTTCTACCACAATTTTTAGACATGGCAAAATTAGAGCTTATTAGAATATAGTTTTCAAGATTCGTCCTTAGAGAATTGCATCAATTACAATCAAAAGGTATGAAAAATGTGGTTACAATATGGTCACTTGATATCTCTGTCATGTTTGCCTTCCTAAAATTCCAGAGCAACTGTAGTCTTAGTCCATTTCTGATTTGAGTATCTCTCGACTCAATAGGACTATGTGAGTAGCGACGAATTAAAAGTACATACGGAG
Source organism: Hypercompe scribonia (assembly GCA_949316085.1). NCBI lineage: Eukaryota > Metazoa > Arthropoda > Insecta > Lepidoptera > Erebidae > Hypercompe > Hypercompe scribonia. Next base: position 8,142,917 of record OX438969.1, on the reverse strand, counting down.
TACTGTGTCACCCACACATGTTGAAACTCACAACAAAGCAAATGAAAAATAAATTGCGGGAATTGGAAATAAAATAAATCCATTCAGTTCCATTCGAGTCTCTTGGTACTCCTTATCTCCTGCATACTGCTGTAACTCTTCTTTTCTGCTTTTTGTACCTCAATTTACCTTTAGTCTTTATAATGCTAAAAATGATTTACTTTCCAAAGTCCACTGTGAAAGAAACTAGAGAAAGCCCTTTACATTATTATAAATTGCGGCTATCCAGTAAAACAAAATTGAGAAAAATGTATAAGGAAGACGATAATCCATAGCGTCGTCAATCACAAAAAAATCTCTAATCAACGTTGTACTCCTTTAGAGTAGAATATTCTTAAGTTTAGTTTACATTCACATTTAACGTGTGTAAGCATTCTGTTGGAGTGCTGCATTTCAAACCTCACATATGTACATACATATGTGTGTATGTACATTCTAGCTGATGTAGAACACGCTGTGAACCACAGTTTACGTCATGTCCTAAATTTGCTTCCACCAAAATACAATTCGCTTTATTAATATATGCTGTTTGATAAAATTATAATGTTCAAATGCAATTTTGTAACATTTACGCTCCGTACAAAACTTACAATATAAATATTAAAAACCGTTCAAATTAATTTATAGCGCGTTGGTATTTGACTTATAATGAGATTGCAAATTATTTTACTTTTGAAACTTTGCCTTTCCAATAGCCATAATTTTAATACAAACAATAGAAGTACTTACTTTCTGAATAATATAATTAAACCAACAAATTAAAACACAATCCAAAGTCTAAATAGCTTTGAAATTGCTCTTTCATTTAATTTCTCTAACAAAGGCTATACTTTCCTACGTAAGTTGTTTCAGCGGTGCGGTTTGACATTCGAACTAATAAAAATTATAATAAGTTTATTTACTTTGAGTAAACATTGCTAATCTAAATTCATATTTCTTGGTTTGCTAATTTCTTCGTTAAACTGAAGTGTCCGTATTTATGTATTATAATTAAAAGAATTTGTGTCCAGTGTAGCATGATCTGTCGATGTATACTTTAGTAACATATCACTTCAAAATACTAATTGGTAGTTTTATGTCACTGTATTAACATATTTTTAAATTTAGCATTCAAGTATTATGCTTCTGTACGTAATATTTTTGCAAGGAGTTTACTTAACATATTAAAATATATAATAGTGAAGCAGAGAGCGTTAATGTGCTTCAACACTAATTGTTTTTGAATGTTTACAGAACAAAAGTATTTAACTTGAGTTTAATTACGAACCAAGCCAAAATTACTGTAAATTGAAATCTCTTGTTTCTTTTTTTTAATATCAACACAATAAGGAAGGAAGTTTTTATTTTAATGTATATAAACGTGTCTATCTGTCATGTCTGCATCCTGGGCAAAGTTATTTTTGATGAACCTGTTTGCAGCTATGACTATAAAACTCAGTCACTCAACATCACTGACTGACGGATTCGTTGATTATTGCTGAAGGAATTATGTAATGAAAAAATGTTTTCACCGACATCTCTTCGCTGATTTTCCTTTTAGTTAACGTAGTGTATTTGGTTTATTGATGTAGACACGATTCTTCAAATAACCCCATAAAAATAATTCTGCAGGGGATAGATCTGGATTTCTGGGTGGCCATGGAATGCCTCGCCTTGCCTGGAAATCAACTTTACCAGAAATATGTCTTTGACCACTGACAGCGACTCAATGGATGTGGGACAATTGGCTGCATCTTGTTGAAATCATGTGTTACAATTGTAGTCAGCAAATTCCAGTAGCATAGGTCCCAAGAACTCCCGTAACATGTTTGCACGGGTTGTTACATTCAAATGTTAACGAATTCGTGGCCCACCCTGTACTTTTATTTTACATACATATTTTCTTCTCACTATAATTTTGGCTCCTTTAAGCGAGGTATGAAGAAGCATCTCACTAGATTGCTATAACGTGAGTCGCTATACTGCATGGTCGGCATTCACAATGAGTATGATGACCACCACTCTTTGATTCTATTCATGCTTTCTATCAGGCAGAGTAGAATCATTTTGGTAGGTTTCTATAAAAAAAAACTGTAGCTAAATGTAATAAAGGAAAAGTAACCCAGAATAATAGTTAATTTTAAACCTCAGTTAATTTACCAGAGTTAGTTAGTTAATCAAACTCTCTTGGAAAACTCAACAAATCGTGTGTAGCCATTACCAGTTAATTACAAACATTGCTAACCATACACCTTTCGATATATACCTATATACTTAACAAACCTACTAGAGCAGGGTAACTGAGGCCCGTAAATATCGATTGGCAGGAAATGCGAGAGTAACGAGGCGTAGCGGCGTACCATGATTTATCGTGGCTGGTCATAGTGGCTGGTTCCTAACTGGTGAGCTGCATTCGACCTCATTACCTGTGTTACATTTGAGAAACGGGTTATCTGGAAAGGGTTTTGAATAATATTATAGTTTCTTTTATCCCTATAAAAGCGTTTGAAACGTATTCTAACTTATGTGTCGATAAATGTTATTTGAGTTTTCTCTTTCTGTTATTTTAGGGTGTAAGGCTTTAACACGTTAACTGACATACGAGTATACTCGTAGTATTTTTTTTATATGGCTATTGCCACCATACAAAATGGTAAGTACGTGTATACTCGTAGTTGGCAGTGGATCCTAGTTTTAACTACGAGTTTACTCGTAGTATGGCAATAAAATAGGATTTTTATTAACTATTGCCAAACTACGAGTATAGTCGTAAATAATTTGGCGCGAAAATTTGCGCTCCCATGCTCTGTCAATCGGGAACTGAGGGCGCCGTACGATTGCTCTGACTCTGGCGCTCGCGTTGCTTCGGGTAGGATCGTAAAGCTTCGGTATTGTTCATGTTGTGTCGCGGCACGTGCGAGATTCGTCGTGTGCATCAAAACTTTTGACAATTAGTGTGCAGTTTGTTTACATGCGCTCGGGAAAAAAGGTGACAAATTATCATAATTATTGTAATTTTGATTTACGATGTCTCGCAAACGTAGATTGTTTGAATTAAGTGAGTCGGAAGACAGTCGTAAAGGAGATTTTTCTGCTGACGACGATGATTATGACTATCATCCTACAGCCGATGAGGAAGGCTCAAATGAAGATTTATTGAGCGAGATTGAAGAAGATTCAAGCTGCCAGCGACGTTGTGGTTCACGATTGTTTACTTTACCCTTGGAGAGCGAAAACAGCGACATTTTATCCGTCGAAAATGGTGAACCTGGAACTCTCCCTCAATCTAAAGAGAGGGGTGATAGTGAGTCCTCTGACGAAATATTTTCTGTTCGTAGCCCTCTCATGATACTGAATCGCCGTCCCAAGCACCGCATATTGGAAGATTCATCAAGTGCCGAGGAGGAAAAGGGACAAGTAAAACCGCGAGCAAGTAGCAAAAGAGAGGCCTGTCCCATGCAGCCTATCCGTCGGGTATCAGTAAGTTCAGTTTTGTCACAAGAAGACCACGTATCCCAACAAGTTTCTCCTGTACATGACATATCAAAACCACCTTCTCCTGCGAACGTTGTAGATCTCAATTCTAATTTGAACCCACCTATATTGAATGTGGTGAATACTTCTGTTTCTCGACCACCGTCACCGCAAGACGAAGATAATTAGGTAGATGTAGACAGCAATGATGAAGAGACTCCTCCAGACTTTCTGTTCACTGCTGATCCTGGTTTCAAAATTCAGTCTGCTGGATGGAGCAACGTAAGTCAGCTTATCGATTTATATTTTACAGACGATTTTATTAATCTTCTTGTTGCCCAAACTAATCTATATGCTAATCAGTGCTTGAATTCTCGGCGTATTGGGCGCAATTCACGGCTGAAAGCCTGGAAAGGTACTACTTTAACAGAGATGCGAGTTTTCCTGGGTTTACTATTACATATGGGTACTGTCAATTTGCCATCTCTTGAACATTATTGGAAAAAAGACGATCTGTATTATATGCCACTTTTTAGTGAGATAATGAGCCGGAATAGATTTCAATTGATACTCCGACACCTTCATTTTGCTAATAATGAAGAAGACGATGGAACTCCACTTTACAAGCTTCAGTTTGTGCTAGATCACTTCAATAAAGTAATGAATCAATGATGTCGTGGAGAGGTCGTTTGGTGTTTCGACAATATATAAAAAATAAAAAACACAAATACGGAATTAAACTCTATAAACTGTGTGAGTCGAATGGGATTGTTTTAAAAAATCGTATATACACTGGCAAGAACAACGAAGCAATCCTTAGAAATTTCAGAGTCGAATATAACCATTCCACACAAATAGTGATGAATCTTTTGCAGGGTTACCTTGACAAAGGGTACAAACTTTACACCGACAACTTCTACAACTCTGTTTTACTCACTAAGTTACTAACTGAAAGATCGACATATGTCTGCGGAACTTTGAGAAAAAATCGCAAAGGAAACCCTAAAACTCTGTTGAGCACCAAACTGAAAAAAGGCCAGATGATTACAAAGAGAACTAACAATATTTTCGTGTGCAACTGGAAGGATAAGAGAGAGGTGTTATGTATCTCTAATATGCATAAACCTATTCTGGTTCCCGTGTCAAATAAAAACGGTAGGGTTTCAATAAAACCTAATGTAGTTAGAGATTATAACAACGGAATGTCCGGGATCGATCTTTCAGATCAAATGCTCTCGTACTACTCAGCTCTTAGAAAGACATTGTTTTGGTACAAAAAACTAGCGATCCACATTTTTGAAATTTTCATTCATAACGGATGCATTATCTACAACCAACAAGCCAATCTTCCACCAGAAAAGAAATTAGATGCTCTTTCGTTCAAAGATGAGGTTGTAAAATATCTTTTAGGCGAGAAATTCATAAAACACAGTCATCATGAGCAGAAAAAGCAAGTAGAATTACATTACTTAGAGCGTTTACCACCTACCCAAAAAAAACAAAAACCGACGAAGCCGTGTCGTGTCTGCACCAAAGAAAAAAAACGCAAAGAAACAGTTTACTATTGTCCGGTATGTCCTGAAAAACCTGCCTTATGCGTTGAAAATTGTTTTAAAATTTTTCACTCCTTTGTGACTTCACAGTGATGTACCTAATTTTTTTTCTATTAAACTTAATTTTCTGATTTAAGTAATGTTTTATTCCAAATGCCAAAGAATTTAACCCCGTCCTCCTTACACGGCCACTGGTTTAAAATTCGTCAGAAATCGCATACAATCAACTACGAAAATACTCGTAGTTGGCGGTGCAGCCCAGATCATGTACTACGAGTATACTCGTAGGTTGGCAGGCAACGTGTTAAAGACTTAAATAAAAGTTAAAACAAATGTATCTAAACTACGTGTTTGTTAATTACTTGTATTTCTAATTGTTTATAAGTGACTCGTCTTTTAAGAACTCGTTTCTGAAATGAATTAAAAAATATTCACTTAGCCACACTAAACTTATGGCTAAATATTAATTTATTATTTTTTTCCATTCTAGGAATTACAAAACATTGAATTTGACTGCATCGGTAGCGTATGCCACTGCTGTGCTTGAGGTCTCGGGTTCGATTTTCAGGTTGGACCAAATGTTTGTATGATCTGCAAATATTTGTTTCGGCGGCTGGGTGATTTGCATACATAGATTTATAAAAAAAATATCAATCAATTTGACTTTCACAGTGTAAGCTCTGTGTAGTTTGAGACTAGACAGCTTTTTGTGTCAGATGTCCGAAACATTATATTATTATTATTCTCTTTATTACGTATAAATACACATATTGATTACATTTTTAAATATATAAAAAATAAAAAATACATATTTAAAAATATAAAATAGTAGACCACCGACATCGGGTACAGGGACCAAGATACCGGTGGTTAGGGCTCCAGAGACAGGAACCTCCTCACAATACGGGCCGTGTCAAGGAGGACTGCCTTCTGCATCAGACCCTTGATCCAACCTTCTAACGTGAGCCTCTTAAGGTGTTGGTCGAGGCCCTTGGCTATCAATCCGTGAACAGATATGATTATCGGAACAATGATCACCGAATCCACATTCCACATATCGGCAATCTCGTGAGACAGATCCAAATACTTTAATTGTTTTTCTTTTTCAACTTTCACGAGATTCTCGTCATGAGAAACGGCGATATCGACAATCATTGCGCGGCGCTCTAATCGATCTATCACCACAATATCAGGCTTATTGGCAACAATAGTCCTATCTGTGATAATAGATCGATCCCAATATAACGTAGCACGACCGTTCTCGAGAACTGGGTCGGGCACATACCTGTAGTAAGGCACTTCAAAATTGACAAGTTGGTATTTAAGGGCAAGTTGTTGGTATACAATCCTGGCTACTTGATTGTGCCTGTGCAAATACTCACCATTAGCAAGACGAGAACAACCAGAAATAATATGCCTAATAGATTCTCCAGGACGGTATTATTATTATTATTATTCTCTTTATTTCGTGATATACACATATTTGTTACATTTTTAAATATATATAAAAAACAAAAAATACACATTTAAAAATATAAAAAATAGTAGTAGACCACCGACATCGGGTACAGGGACCAAGACACCGGTGGTTAGGGCTCCAAAGACAGGAACCTCCTCACAATACGGGCCGTGTCAAGGAGGACTGCCTTCTGCATCAGACCCTTTTTTTTTTTTTTTTTTTTTTTTTTAACGTGTGGAAACCCCCTCGGGCCGTCACCCCACCGGGGTTTACGGCGGGTGGTGTGTCGGAATCGGACCGACTAAAACCACACGGTGTGCCACTCTGCGCCTGAGACAGGAGGGATCCGGGAACCGCTGCTATTACGACATCCAGATCCCTCCTAGCGCCTGCCCGCCAAAGCGGGCGCCATCTGCGGATAAACTCTCTATATAGGCGACGTACGGCACACGCGGACGTCGCCTCCTCGCGGCTGGCCATTATAGCGGGTGGAGGGGAAAACCCGTCCCGTCCACCCGCGGCCACACTCAAGGCGGCATGAGGCGCTGGTATGCGCGCCTCCGCCGCCCGGCTCGCCGGCGGCGAATTGGGTCCGAGTGGATATCGTCCTCCCGGGCCTTCTCCGCCGCCTCCTTCCGCGAAATTACGTCTTCGCAGAAGGTTGCGACCGCGGTAAAACAACTGTCGCTACCGGCCATGGAGCGTATGACGGCCGGTAGCGAGAGATGTCCTCCAATAACTGCAGTGAGGACCCCACGCTGCGCCGCCCAGGCGGAACAAACCGCTAGCGTGTGCTGAGCCGAGTCCTCACTGCAGTCGCAGTGGTAACAGGCGGGACTCAATTCCCTCCTGGCGACCGAGTGCAGATACTTCCCGAAGCAACCATGCCCGGAAAGGACCTGCGTCAGCCGGAAGGAAAGGGTCCCGTGCTGCCGCCCTGCCCACTCGGCGATGACTGGCTGGAGAGCCTCCACGAGGGCAAAGCCAGCACGTGGAGTCTCCAACCGGAACGACCAACGAGCCATCGTGGCTCGACGAGCGGCCTCACGCCACTCGCGTGTCTCCTCGGGCGGGGGCCGTATGCCGCTACCCACCCGAAAGTCAGCCGTCCGCCGATAAACTTCGGCGAGCACTTCCGCCTCCAAATCCCACGGGGGAGTTCCGGCCAGGGCGCACGCCGCCTCCGTCGATACGGTGCGGTAACCGCGTATGGCTCTAACCGCCAATATCCTCTGAGGGCGCCAGAGGCGAGCCTTATTCTGGGCGGTCAGAGCCGCCGCCCACACCGGTGCACCATACAGCGCCATTGACCGAACAACCCCCGTGTATAACCGTCTCGTCGCGACGCTGGCTCCACCCAAATTGGGCAAAAGTCGCCCAAGAGCAGAAGCAGCGCCGACCAGCTTTGGAGTAAGCTGTCGGAAGTGCTCGTCGAAGAGCCACCTGCCGTCGAGGATTAGGCCCAGATACTTCATCTGGGCCTTAATCGGTACGAGGACCGAATTTACAACGATAGAGGCACCGGGGGGTGGACCACGACGGGGCCCATGAAACAAAAGGGCTTCCGTCTTATCTAGGGCCACCCGTAAACCCAGCGCCTCAATGCGCCCGACCACCAAAGAGACTCCCACGGTGGCCAGACGCGCCGCCTCTTGAAAGTTCGCCCCCCGGGCCGTGACCAATGTGTCATCGGCGTAACAAATTACGCCCAGCCCGGGGGGAAGACGACCTCGAAGGGCCCAGTCGTATCCCATATTCCACAGGAGTGGTCCGAGGACGGACCCCTGTGGAACACCGCACGACATGGGCCACCGCCTCAGAATACCATCTCGGTCCTCGTACACGACGGTACGCTCCTCAAGATAGTCTGCCACAAGCCGCCTCAGGTACTCTGGCACCCCGTGGTAGTGGAGTGCTTCCCTGATGCAGCTAAATGGCAGACTATTAAATGCGTTGGCGATGTCCAACGACACCGCCAACAGCACGCCGCCACAGCTCACCGCCTCTTCGGTAACGGCCCTCAGGCGCAGCACGGCATCGACCGTCGAACGCCCCGCCTGAAAACCAAATTGGGCGTCCGACAGATCGGGGCCCACCTCGCAGAGGTGCCGGACGATGCGGGCAGAGATTATCCTCTCAAACAGTTTACCCGCCTCGTCCAGCAACACAATGGGCCTATAGGCCGCCACCGAATCGGTAGGCCGTCCCGGCTTCCTTAATAGGACCAGCTTCCCGCTTTTCCAGCACTCAGGGAAGCGTCCGGACGACAAGCTAGCGTCCAAGACCTCCCTGAGGCGGTCCGACATGTGGTCGAGGGATCGTGCCAATACTCGTGCAGGTATCCCATCTGGCCCAGGGGCGGTGTTCTTAGAGCGAATCCGTAGAACAACCGCCCCCACCTCCGATTCCCTAACGGGCGGAACATTGTCCTCGTTCCCCCCGTCGTCTCTGGCCATGAAGACCATCGACGGGGGTGTGTGATCCACCCGCTGCCGGAAAAGGCCCTCGACCACATCCCGCAGGAAGCTGGGCTGGAGTGTCTCTGTAAGGGGGGGGCCCGACGTGTGGAGCTTTTGTCGCGCCGCACGATAAGGGCGACCCCAGGGGTCACGATCGAGACCCTCCAGCATCTCCTTACGCTTAATTTCCTTGGCGCGGCTGATGGCCAGCTTCAGAGTTTTCCGCGCCTCTCGGTACTCCTCATGAAGCTGGTCTTCCCCGCCTTCTTCGCGGTGTCGCCGCCGACCACGGGTGTAGGACCTCCGGGCACGAGTACAGGCCGCGCGGAGGTCCACCAACTCCTGGGACCACCAGTAAACTTCCTTCCGTGGAGGCCGACAACCTCGTATGCGGGGCATGGCCGCATCGCAGATTTGCGTAATCGCATCGCGGAAACGACCAGCCCCCATGTCGACCTCCTCGATCGGAGCCTGCGGAGACAGCCAAGAGTGAATAATGGCTGCCTCCTCCAGTAGGTCCCTATTCAGTTTGGCTATAGCCCACCGCGGAAAGCGAGAAGAGCGCCGCGCCGCGTGACCCCTACTGGGGTCCTGGGAGCGGGAGAGCTCAAATCGGATATAGAGATGATCCGAGAGCGTCTCAACCTCTTCCAGGACACGCCAGTTCCTTACTCGTGCGGCGAGGGCAGGGGTAGCGAACGAAAGGTCCACTATCGACCCTCCCTGCTGTCGCACACACGTGTTGGTGGAGCCCCTGTTTAGTAAACAGAGGCCCACCGAGGCCGCCCACTCCTCTACGGCCTCGCCCCTAGCGTCCGTCCTGGGGGAACCCCACGCAATGGACTTTGCGTTGAAGTCCCCCAGCACTAAAACGTGCCCAGACGTTAGACGCCGCATCGAGGTTTCCAAGTTGTTAAGGAAAACCTCGAAGTCGTTCAAACTCCGGTTGGGGGAGAAGTATACACCATATACAGTGATCCCCCCCCACTCGGCAGCAACATATCCAGTGCCCTTGTCTCTTAGCGACAAGGGCGGGGAATGAGCCGCCGTGGAGCCGACGACTGCCACGGAACCGTCCCGGTCACCCAACCAGTTTGGACGGGGAGGAACATAATAGGGTTCCGCGGCTACGGCAACACCGATCGACCACTGTGCCATGGTTTGCAGAAAAAGGTCCTGCGCCGCGGCACAGTGGTTCAGGTTAGTCTGGACAAGGAGGCTGGAGACTTGGGCCATTACTCGACCGTCTCTACAGCCTCCTCCATGGGCGACGGTATAGACGCACGATCGACGTCAGAAGCAGCCTGGGCCGACTGGCTAGCCCCTGACGCCTGCCGAGAACTGCGGGGAGGTTTGCAACCCCCCTGCCCAATCTGGTGATTGGCGGGTTTGTTACCCGCCGCACACGCGGGGCAGTGAGGGGCAGCAGAACAATCTGCCGCCTTGTGCCCCGGTCGACCGCAGCGGAAACATAATCCGCTGCAGTCGAAACAACTGAGGCACTTGGCGCGTGTGTGCCCCGATGCCAGGCATTTGTAACACCTCATCGGTCTCGCCGCCAGGACTGTGATCCTAGCGCTCACGAAACCGATGAGCAGCCTGCCGGCGTCGCCCAACATTTTGGCCGACGCTACGGGACAGCTGACCCACACTGCGCCAAGTCCTCCTGGACCGGGGCGGATGGTGCCGACCCTAATGTTGTCCGTGTTGCAACCCGTCTTCTCTCTTACTGCAACACGGACATCCTCGGCCGTTATGGAGTCGTCCAGGCCCGAAATGCGCAATTCTGCGCACTTGGTGGGCCTGGCGATCTTGTCACCATCCGTAGCCGTAAACATACTTCACAATTTCTCGGCAATTGTGTCCGCCGTCTTAGCACCTTCAGCCCCAGGGAACTCGAGGACTCGAGCTCCCGTTTGGGCGAGGCGCATTCTGACACCTACTGTCCCGAAATCGCGTGCGAGACTGTCCCGGGCCCTTTTGAAAATGGCCGCGTAGGACAGCCCGCCGCTAGCTGCCTCCGGCGAAACGGTAACTACCACAGCCGCGCTTTTAGGCGCCTGTAGTTTGCGCGGCGTCTTTGTGGCAGCCACCGCAGCCGATGGCGCCTGCGGGGTAGAGGCTGCTTTTTGTGCAGACTTCTTACCCCGTTTTCGGGACTTTTTAGCCCTCCCGACTACTTGCCAACCATCCGTGGAAGGGGCAGATGTGGAGGGAGCACTTGTGGAGGTGCCAGATACAGCGGTTGGAGTAGGGAGCGGAGGGAACTCCGCCCCAGCTCCTGTCGCTGCTTTGGTCCCTGACCTCAGTGCAGGCGTCCGGGTTGTTGCCCTGGCCGCCTGCCGTGCCCTCGTAGCAGTTGCAGGAGCAGCAGAGACCGCCGCCGCCGCCGCGTAGGACACGCGACCGGTCGCAACGGGAAGCGATGCTGATACCGATGCAACCTTCGCTTTATGGGCCGCGAGCGGCGGCCGGACAACAGGGGCTGGTGGCAGCCTTGCCTCCAGACCAGCCAGACGCCCGTCCATCATGCGCCATACTGCATCTGTTATTTGGCGCAGATGGACATCAGGAATGCCACCGAGGTTGGAAGAGGGGGCAGGCTGAGACGGGGACGTGACCGGATCCTCTGTCGGGCGATGCGCCCGTTCTGCATCAGACCCTTGATCCAACCTTCTAACGTGAGCCTCTTAAGGTGTTGGTCGAGGCTCTTCGCTATCAATCCATGAGCAGATATGATTATCGGAACAATAATTACCGAATCCACATTCCACATGTTGGCAATCTCGTGAGACAGATCCAAATACTTCAATTGTTTTTCTTTTTCAACTTTCACGAGATTCTCGTCATGAGGAACGGCGATATCGACAATCATTGTGCGGCGCTCTAATCGATCAACTACCACAATATCAGGCTTATTGGCAACAATAGTCCTATCTGTGATAATAGATCGATCCCAATATAACGTAGCACGACCGTTCTCGAGAACTGGGTCGGGCACATACCTGTAGTAAGGTACTTCGAAATTGATAAGTTGGTGTTTAAGGGCAAGTTGTTGGTGTACGATCCTGGCTACTTGGTTGTGCCTGTGCAAATACTCACCGTTAGCAAGACGAGAACAACCGGAAATAATATGCCTAATAGATTCTCCAGGACGGTGGCACGCCCGACAGATGTCAGCCGTACTATCTTTTAGGATATATTTCCGGTAGTTATTCGTCATGATAACTTCGTCCATAATTGCATAAACAAAACCTTTAGTTTCTCCGAAGAGGTCACCAAACCGTAGCCAAGACGTCGACGCTTTAAAATCTATATCAGACCCGTGTAGGGCCCGATAAAATCGAGCATGAAGTTCTTTACCCTTCCATACTTCCTTGCGATCAGTAGTACTAAGTACTACAGGTTTGCGCCAATTCTCTTTAGCCAGAGCGAGCGGGGTAAAACCAGTATCTACTGCAACTACATTGCGATGCACTCCCACATTAGTCTGTAGAAAATATTCTCTGAGATTGTATATCTCGCGATTGTGTAGAGTCTTGATATTTAATAGACCACGACCTCCAAACTTTCGCGGAATATACAATCTCATAACCGATGAACGTGGGTGGTGCATGCGGAATGCAGTCAGCAATGTACGGACTCTCCTGTCAAGGGCATCTAATTCGGTCTGAGTCCATCTAAGTACACTAAAGAAATACATCAGAACCGGCATGACCTAACTGTTACAGGCTCGCACCTTGTTACCGCCTGATAAAAGACTTTTAAGTACTTTTTTTAGGCGGCCAAAGAAGCGTTCCTGTAACATTTGTTTCACACCAGGTTCTGGTATTCCCAAAGACTGTGAAAAACCTAGATACTTGCAAGTTTCGGTGGCAGACAGAGATCTAAGTTTTGTTGAATTTGAAAGTTCTATTCCTTCAGATTCTACAATCACGCCCTTCTTTACATACATGACTGCACACTTGTCTACACCAAATTCCATTTTGATAGAATTACTAAAGTTTTCAGTGACCCTTAATAACGCCGTCAATTGTAATTTTGTGGAGGCCAGTAATTTCAAATCATCCATATAAAGAAGGTGAGATATAACTTGATCATCTTTCTGCAACCGATAGCCTAACCCTGAACCCTCTAACAGAGTGCTGAGAGGGTTCAAAGCTAGACAAAACCACAAGGGACTCAGACTGTCACCTTGAAATATACCTCGCTCGATCTTTATAAGTATGTCGTTTATCGCAGTCTGCCGACATCCTGGATAGCGAAGTGTTATTCTCCATTGACTCATACACGACTTTAAGAAAGTGCACAGAGTTGCATCAATTTTGTACAACTCTAGCACTTTCAAAAGCCATGTATGTGGAACTGAGTCATAAGCCTTCTTATAATCTATCCAACATGTCGCCAGACTCTTACGATTACGACGTACCTGTTGGCTAATGGTCCTGTCTATGATAAGGAGCTCTTTAGTGCCACGAGCCCCACTTCTACATCCATTTTGAGAAATAGAGAGTACCGAATTATTAATTATATGTGTAGTAATTTTGAGTCTCAAAATAGATGTTAGAAGTTTATATGTAGTTGGTAAACAAGTAATAGGTCTAAAATTTTTGGGATCCATGGCACCACCAGATTTGTAGAGTAAATAGGTTACACCAGTGGTTAAAAATTGTGGTAATGAACCAGAATCCAAAGCTGCTTGGAATTGTGATGCCAAACACGCATGTGAGCTTCGGAACCACTTAAGCCAAAAGTTGTGCAGTCCGCCTGGACCAGGTGATTTCCAATTCGGTAATGAACGGACTGCACAACTTACATCATCTTTATTAATAACAATGGGTTCCATAGCTGTTATAGACTCACACGAACGTTTGACATCCTCCAACCAATCACCCTCTGTATGAGTGACAGGCACTGACCAGATGTTACGCCAAAATGAATTAGTGGTATTTTCATCTGGAAAATGCCCATCACTCACACATGGATTCGGTTCCTCCCACTTCCGGTAAACCCATTTCTCATTCCTTTGGAACATTCGATTCTGATTATACCGGTCAACTCGTTTTCTATAACGTCTTATCCTGTTTGCCCATGCATAAACTTTCTGCTTTAGAAAGTCTATGCGCTCTGTGACACAGGACATGTATTGTTGAGGACTAATGGTAGTCCCCAAGAATGCCTGCTTCACAAAGCGCATGACTCTCGGCCGTGTATTACCACTTTGAAAACAAGTTAATTTAGCGATGAGTGTCCTAGTCTCAGCAATACGACGTTCGATTCTACACTGCCAAGCTGGTACAGCATTTTTGTTGCGAGTAGCACTTACGTATTCAATAAATTTAACACCAGCTACTCTACATACTGCAACAGCTGCACAGTACAGAATGGAATGTGTATCACTAAGATCTTCGCTATTATTAAAGTAGTCTGATAGTAACGAATCCAGGGCACCCACAAGCGCTAAATTACGTTTATGAATGGGCAAACGGCATAACCGTGGTCTACTATTATTATTTACGAATCGGTATTTTTGAATCGCATCCTCCAAAGCACTCCTTATCTTATCGTTACATTGGGTACTTACGGAAATAACTTCACTCTCCACTAGTTCATCAACATCTTCATTTTATAATGCCAACAGAGGTGTGCTGTTGGCTACCATAGTGCGTGACGAAGAAGGGATAGTAAGGTTTCTCCGTATGTCAGAGCGTATCCTCTCAAGTACTGCATCATCCAGCAGGTGACAGCGCTGTATAGCTCGTACTTGATCCGACAATCTTTGTGCTGATACGTTAACGGCTGGTTCAAGCTCCTGAAACAGAGAGACTAGTCTAACACGGTACGCAGTAAGGTTTGTTCCCAACTCTGTAGCCCGAAAATATGCCCGCATGACATTCTCATTTATAGATTTTGTCCACTTCATGCGACGCACATCACCACCGGTAGCGGGGACCCTGTTTGAGGTCAGTGGTCCTCGTGATCCCAAGCTGGTCGGCGGCCGGGTACTCTCCTGTCGACGTACAGGTGTTGGCGACGTCGGCGGAGAGAAAAACTCGTCGCTAGAACTAGAGCTCGACGCCTCTGCAGCAGCCGGAACTTCCATTATTGCTGCCGGGGATGGCAAGGCGGAGCGGAGCGACGAGTCCGAAGATGTTAATTGTGCTTTTTTTCTAGCTCTCGTAAGCATATTGGCAATTTCTTGAAAATAATTGTATTGACATGACGTTTAAACGTCATGTCTTCGGTAACATATTTTTATTGAAAATGCATTTTGATTGTAGTTTTATTCAAATAATTTCTTGTATACATGTTCATTTTTGTTTCATTTTTGTTTATTATTATTATTATTGAATAGAGAAATTGCCGTTAAATTTTGATCTTTTAACATTTGAGCAATATTTCTTGGAAAAGATAAAATTCTAAGTTATTAAATAGAAAACAGCTTTTACGATATCCATTAACCTAATAAAAATAGTGTTATTTAAGTAATAAACTAGTTATAAGTTCTTCAGAATCAATTTCAGTAGAGTAAATAATTCAAGAACATCAGACAATACTGCCACAGATATTGTTCGTCGAATGGAGCTACTGTTATCAAGCTCAATTCAATTCTTTGTTTGTTTTCTGTATGTAATAAATATACTATTTCCTTTCTTTTCATATCCAAGAGTAAAGTTTAAAACAAATTTAAATCTTATTTAATACTTTATTAAAGTTATTTTTTAATACATTTTATTGTAACGTTCGTATACATATTTAATTTCTTACCTAGCAACTTAGGGTTTTCAATGTTACAACACCTATGGGTGATTGAGTTAATCAAAAGTCAAACAAAATAAATATTAGCTATAAATATATTGTTTTACTGTTTTTATCTATCTTCTCTTGCTGTATATTTTTTTGTCCTATAATATGTGATATGATGACAATGACTTTGATCAGGCTTCCTTCTGTGTTAGACGGTTATAAACACTTCCTTCTATATGTTAGATGATTTTAATAGCGTTAACAAACACTCAACTTAATTAATCGCACAGGCAGCATGATATTTGAACACTGAATTATTGATTTTACTAAATTAATTACTGTGTAAGTCGTTTATCGGTTAATGACGTAAATTGGCTGTTAAACGAGATCGACATTCACAAATTTTATCAATTTTACCTGCCTACATATTTGTATATTAAATAAATTACGCTCTGTATTTGTATTATATAATATGCATTGAATCAATGAGTTGTACGTTATTTATCATTCTGTTTATTTTTCTTTTTTATCAACACTCCACTGCTGGACATAGGCCTCTCCTTAACAAGAAGGTTTTGGCCTACTACACCACGTTGGCCCAGTTTCAAGTTTTCCTTTTCTTTTTAGTGATATTTTCCTGAATAGTTTTTGCCCTTAGTCACCTCTTACGATACCAACGGGATGAATAAGAGTGGTAACACTGTGTATTCTTAATCCACCACCATATGGCCAGGACATGGACATTATTTTTCTTTACTACACGCAAATACGCAGATTCTGATCAAAGAATTTTAATTGATAAAACTCTACCGATCCTTCAAGGGTCAAGAATATGAGACTATTCCACATTGTCACTAACATAATTAGGGTTTATTCATTTCAGTAAGGATTTTAACTAAAATTTAAAACAATTAACGATAGGATATACAGCAGTAGGAGATAATATAATACTTTTAGATGTACACTAAGTGCTTTCCCAACACACGGCTGATGCACATACTCCATGTCTTAACACACAAAGTCTCTCTCTCTAAGAAATTTTGTATGTGAACTAAGTGTGAAATTTCTCTTCTCCAACTGGCACGCAATATACGTCTGAAATAAGACTTTTTTTTTATATTTAACCTACCAAAGTGACTCTATTCTGCCTGATGGAAAGCATGAATAGAATCCAAGAGCGGTGCTCGCCATACTCACCGTGAATGACGACAGTGTAATATGGCGACCCACGCTATGGCGGACTAATGAGAAAATAAATGATTCTCCGTGTCTTTTCATTTTTCAACTTTGTAACTATTCTATTCTGTTATTGAGAGTCGTGAATAGATGTACATCTATCCTCTTTTAATTTTCTAAGCATATTATTATTTCTTTTCAAATGTTTGTGGTACACAGATGTTACTCACGGTTAAGAATGGAATAAGAGCGAATGGAAAATTAAAACTCAAGAGATGTACAATGTTTTTGCCGTGTCATAAGCCCTCTGGGCACTTTTATTGAAGCTTGCAATTTAATTTAATTCTGTAATAACTTCCCACCTACCCGGTCGGACCTTTTTTATAAAACTTGTAAAACACTGTTTCTGGCGAAATTTTTTGGTTAACTCTGCTGTTTTCGAAATGAGCATGCATTGTGTGATCTCGGTTTTAATATTGAAAGAGAAGAACTGAGGTGTTATTGATTTGTTTGTTGGTAAATTTTGCTTCCAGTTCACTTTATTTCTCTATATAACACTAAATTCCAATGAATAACCTTTTTCCGTTTACATCTTTTATTTATTTTGTAAAAATTTTACTAGTAACGAAGTTTTCTTTCGAAAGGTACTTATTTTTAAAAGCTTACATTTAAATTGGTTGTTATACATAGAAAACATTCTGCCAGGTGAAAATTTATTTAAATATTATTTTGTAAACATATTATTTATCTCAACTTCTAAACCAGAGGTAGCGGGTTCGATTCTGGCTACTATATTATAAACTTTGCCTAGTTTGAGATCAGGTGACCGTGTGTGAGAAGTGTGAGGTTCTTCTTGTATTTGGCAGCCCTCGGTTTGCTTATGATATGTGGATATTATTAGACTGGCGTATCTGTCTAGTGATTGGCGATTCTAACCGCTGAACTAAGTGTGGTCATTAATAATACATAGTGGATTAAAAAGATATTTAAATGTAGGTAGATATTTCTAATTCACGGGTTCAATGACAGAGGCCGTACACCGTTGAGCTAAGCCGATAGTAACCCGGCCACTATTTCCTGATCTAAATCTCTATGCCAGCTATTGATCACGTTAATTCCCAAATAAACATTATTTGTAGTATCATATACACGTTTATCATTAAATTTAAATATTTATTATGTTAAGAAAAAGCTCACAGAAGAAATTAAGATGACTGATATTTGATTAGATTAAACATTTTCTGAAGTGATATTCACATTACGTTTCTTAATAAAGCTCCCCTCGCTGGGCCTAGAAGTACCCGAGCATCCGTGAAATACATCGTTTGGATAATACCGTATATTTAATCATCTTAATATTATAAAGAGATTTGTTTGAACTCTTTCATTTATTTGCGTATTATGTTATCCAGAAAGATCTCAGATTGTATTTTTAGGTTATTCTATCATATGTTACATCTTATTTCAGTAATAGATATAAATGAACAGAAACGTAAAATTAGCTGATTCGTTAATGTTGAGACGAAATAAAGTTGAAAATTTTTAAAAGTGTCATTATTCTGTAATATAAGATTACAAAGTTATTTAGGTAATCTACGAGTATATATCTGCCTCGGTGGCGTAGCGGTAGTGAATTCGACTGCTGTGCTTGAGGTCTCGGGTTCGATTCCCGGGTCAGACCAAATGTTTTTATGATCTGCAAATATTTGTTTCGAAGTTTAGGTGTTTTCTATGTATATATAATATGTATGTATTTACAAAAAAAGTATATAAGGATTCTATCAGTCTAGTTGTCATAGCACAAGCTCTGCTTAGTTTGAAACTAGATGACATTGTGTCTCAAATGTCCGAAATATTTGTCCGAAATATCTAGAACAGAGGTGGTGGTAACTAGAGGTCTATTTGAGTATTTCTTGTCTTAAATCCTAAACTTGTACGCCTGCTTGCGGTATTTTAAAATTTTGGGTATTGATGATTAAAAAATGCGTAACAAAATTAAGAATTTTAGACTTGCAATCGTTTTTGAACTACAGTTTCAAATACATAAATAATAAAATAAATAAAGAATACATATTATTATATTATACTCCTTTTATCATTGTACTATATTAACTTTTACTTTTATATTATCTATAAACGTATAACAAGGGTATTGAAATCATTTAGAATAGTTTCAAGAAAATGATGGACGGATTTGACTCTACGGAAAATTACAAGAATGATACAAAAAGGGGATAAAAACATTAATCTCATTATTTGTATTCTCTGTAAAGGTTTCTTGTTGAATAAATACTCTGTTCATGAAATATTATTGGACGAAATCTCCCTGGGACGTTTAAGATAAGATCCTTTAGTTAATCTCAGAACTCAGATTTCCGGTGTTATTTTAGGGGACTTTCAAAACTTTAGACATTGATCGGGTAATAATTCCTCGCCTCTAAAGTAAGCACTTCTCTAGTATAATGATACTTAGTTAATTTTATCTTACTAGGATTTTGACAATATTCTATTAAATTTACAAACGACTTATAGGTTGATAATATAAGATAAGAATAAAAAACTGTTTCTTAGGAAAATTAAATTATATAACTACCGAAATTCAAAATAACGTGTTTGATTTTTAAATATATTTTTAGGTCATTCCTATTACCATTTTCCTTCTCATTTCCCAACTTCATTTAGAGTCGACGCAATATGTAATATTCCAATAATTTTTGGCTGCTTTTTACAACCAGCTACGAGTACTTACTTACTCTTCTGAAATGTTAACCTTCAGATGGGGCAATCATGTAAATATGATTGGAGTCAAGAAAACGGATGGAACGAAAAACTTTAGGGGGACATACTGCAAAATTGGGGTGGGAGTCGAAAATAAAACTGCTGTAGGTTAGAGAGTGCGTGGTATAGTAGGCCAATACCACCTTGCTAAGGAGAGGCCTATGTCCAGCAGTGGGCTAAAAGGCTGTTGAAGAAGGTTAGAGAGTTCGGTATATGTATAGAATCATCACTCAGTAAGGAATTTATAGTAAATCGATGTATTATTTTAAGTAATTTCTAAAAAAATCATTGTCATCACATAACAATGTTTATGGGTATCTAAATATAGGCACCCACAAAGTTAATTTTATTTTTAGCTTGCTGATAACCCTATGTTCCCCTTTCTGATGTGACTCTGATGACCCTACACCGCGGCAAAAAATAGAACACTTAGGCGTATGGGTTCACGGTTGGGTGATTTCACCGAACATGTGACCTACATTCTATAAAAGAAAAAAAAAACAATTGCGAAACTAATATCGCAGGTTGTTCCTATTATCATTATATGTAACAATCAATATTATCTTGATAGACTGAATCTTAATTCATATTAGTTTGTTGAAAGTATAACGCGGACGGCAGTTTTGTTTTTATTTGATAGAAGAAGACTATAGGTAGTAAAACCACGCTGATTTCAGCATGAACGGGCCGGCTCAACCGGAGTACTACCCTCCCTCAGAAGGTCAACCTACAGCACCAGCATCCGCGTTGTCGTGTTTCGTTAGTGAGTGTGAGACCGGAGGCCCATTGATGCAAGGGTGACGTAACTGTGTAAGCCTTTCACTGTCACGATGACTGCCTTCATTTATGCCTTTTACGTCCTCCAGCGGGGTGTGAAAAAGTATCTCACAAGGCCGCCATAGTGTAGGTCACCATACTGCATTGTCTGTATTTACAATGAGTATGGTGACCACAACTCTTAAATTCTATTCATGCTTTCCATCAAGCAGAATAGAGACACTTTAGCAGGTTCTTAATATAGAAAAAAAAAGAAAAGAGCATACCTATTACTTTATGGTAAGTGTCTACTGACGCTCACGTAAGCCATCAATCTAAGGGTTCATCACAAATTTGTCTTTTTTCTAATGTTTTCATATATTTTATGGATTTGACTGTACGAATGGAGTAACGTATTAAGCATTCACTACGCCACTCTCTACTTTCGCCCTCTTTACTTTTACGCCCACATGGGACAACACTTTGGGTAACCCACAAATTGTCGTACTGAATCTAGATGTTTTATACATACGTTCCATATATGTTTGTAAAGTAATCTGTGACAGGACACATATTATTAATGTTGCCTTTTTTTTAATTGAACTCCTCTTAACTCGTTAACTACTTGTGTCCATAAGAGGTAGTAGCGATATTTAGCGACTCGGTTGCTCCTTATTTTATTAAAAACAAAGCTGATAAGCGAACTAAAACAATGGACACATCCTAAAAACCTAACTTTAGGAGTCTTTTTTGTACAATTATTATTTGAAAACTTTCCTTTCTAAGCGTCGATATAACACGACACTTTACAAATCTCCTGTCACTCTAATTCCGCAACCCAATTCTGTCGCTCTCACAGTAACAATCTACCGCAATTCACCATTCCAGGTAATATATATCTGAACATTTCCAACGTACTTTAAAGTACGTGGAAAGATACAGCGTGTTAGAATTTACGTGAGGCTCGTTGTTTTTGGAATGTCTTTGTAATCTAAGTTATTTTGTTGACTTTTCTGCTTACAGATAAACAGTTTGAAGAAGTGTTCGCTGGATTTAGTTTTGTATTTCTCACATAGTGTTAAGGAAATTTAAAATGAAATGTATTCTTCTTAGTTTGGACATAAAATAAAACTAAATACAGATGACGTCAAACTTTACTGTTGAATTAATGACTTGACTGATGGCGTAGCGGTAGCGAAAGAAACTACAGTGCTTGAGGGCCCGGGTTCAATTCCCGGGTCGAACCAAATGTTTGTATGATCTGCTAATATTTGTTTCGGAGTTTGGGTGTTTTCTATGTATATTATGTATATATTTCCAAAAAAAAAAGTATATAAGTATTCTACCAGTCAGTCTAGTTATCATAGTACGAGCGCTGCTTAGTTTGAAACTAGATGGCGTTGTGTGTCAAATATCTGACATTTTATTAATTCATAATTATTACGTCCTGTTTTTATGATATCAAATCATATCCTGTTGAAGAAATTCAAAATATCATTTATAATAATAAGCCCATTAACTATTTCTCGAGATTTACGATGTATACTGAATATAATTTATAAAACCGTCTTGTTTTCGCCATCTCATCATTCATTTAGAAGTTTAATAAATAAATAAAATTGATAAAAATGAGAATACATCACGTACGTATTGTTGTGGTTCACCTGCGCGTTAGCAAAAGGAGAACGCATTGAATCACCTACCAAGACAACATCATGACAAAGAGAAGGAAAATTTGAAACAAACCCTTTTTTATTTTTTTGTAACGTGTGGAAACCCCCTCGGGCCGTCACCCCACCGGGGTTTACGGCGAGGTGTTGTGTCGGAATCGGACCGACTAAAACCACACGGTGTGCCACTCTGCGCCTGAGATAGGAGGGATACGGGAACAGCTGCTTTTACGAAATCCAGATCCCTTCAAGCGCCTGCCCGCTACTGCGGGCACCATCTGCGGCTAAACTCTCTAATTAGGCGACGTATGGCACACGCGGACGTCGCCTCCTACGGCTGACGGCTGGCCACTATAGCGGATGGAGGGGAAAACCCGTCCCGTCCACCCGCGGCCACACTCAAGGCGGCATAAGGCGCTGGTATGCGCGCCTCTGCCGCCCGGTTCGCCGGCGGCGAATTGGGTTCGAATGGAGATCGTCCTCTCGAGCCCTCTCCGCTGCCTCCTTCCGCGAAATTACATCTTCGCAGAAGGTTGCGACCGCGGTAAAACAACTGTCGCTACCGACCATGGAGCGTATGACGGTCGGTAGCGAGAGATCTCCTCCAATAACTACAGTGAGTAAACAGCACAGTTTACTGTCCTATGATTATTGTCTTTAAATTCAAATTAACTAATTCCTGGACTAATCATAGACTCATAATTTAATTTCCTCGTAAAAGTAACTCGGTTGCCACAAACAACAGTAAGCTGAATTTTATTATGACCTCATTTCAAAAGTATAATCGCTCACCAGTCCATTAAGCAAATAATTTAAATCGTAAAAGGAGTTATAAAATCCATAGTAAAATAAAGTTTTTAAATCTCATTTTATAAAAACTTTTTGTTTCTTTTCAACAATGAATATTCTTTTTTTAAAACTGAAATGAATGTGATATAACAGTAAAATCACTACGTGCATTGCCTTAAACTACTTGTAACTAAATAATCTCTATAAAAATTAACAACTTTTCTCTAAATGTGCTTGAAAGTATATACGGTACATATACCCTAAAATTATTTTTTAATATTTTTGTCTGTCTATCTGTTTGTTCCTGGTAATCTATGACACCGCTGGACCGTTTTTAAAATCAATGCAATAGTGCACAATATTTAATTCAAACAGGACGAAATCACGGGTAAAAGTTAGTAATAAATATAAATTGTGAACTAAATGACGAATAATTTGATAAGTCTTAGGACTTTTGTCAAATTATTCATCACTTAGTTCACAATTTATACTTAAGTATATCCTGATTGCTAAGTCTGAGTAAGAACGTTGATTCTCTTCAACATTTAACTGTACGGATAACGTACTGATTTAAACGGTCATCTCGCCCCACACATGTGTGTGATTATCACTTTGTGTAATCAACAAATTGTTGTTCTAAGTATTCTTTATGTCATATTTATGTCACACACATCATATTTGTGTGTAAAGTCTACACGACACAGTAACATGTCTAGCGCTTGCCTCTATAAAAAATAATTTTATTTGTATATGTGTTTAATTATTTAACTCTATCACACTCTATTGTAATTTCTTTATAAATCTAGTTTAGTTCAATATATGTATCAAAAATACACAAAATTTTTAGTCTAGTTAAGCTATATTTTTTATAATTTTTCATTATATGTCAACGCCTTGGTTTCTTAATCTAAGAAGTGTAGTCTCCACTCGTATACAACAAAAGCCTTATAATAATGCTACGCGTTCAGTTTTCTTCATTTCATAATTAATTAATTAATTAATATAGTAAGAGGAAGCTAATACCTTATTGCGTAATCCCTGGGGCAAATAGGTACATCACTAGAATACACATAAGAAATCAATTCAATTTATTGTACTTACTCATTACGATTTCTTTGGTGTATAAACTAAACGAGGTATGCTGAAATATAAAATTTCAAAAACACAAATTCCCTGCAAGCTAAAACACACGTTCTTTATTCTAAAACTGAAATAGAAAGGACTGTGTCTAAAATAAGAGGACTGATACGTCAATAGCTCGATGGAGACAGCTAGACTATTCTCTAAATGTACATGAGCTTGTACCCTTCTCAAGAGACTCTATTACGCGTTAAGGGCATAATTATATTACTTATGTAACTACGTTGTCGCATGACTTTTATTCTTATTATTTTTTTTTTTATAGAGGTAAATGAGCATGTGGATCAAAGTAATTGGTGCGATACCGTCCTTTAAGTGTCACCTCTAGAGTAAGGGAATAAAATAAAGGAGTGTGTTTATACTATGGCGATTTCATTCCATAAAAGAAAATAACCAAATGTAAGACCGTGGTGTAAATCCGGAAAAAACAATAAATAAATAAATAAAAATTACATAGACGCCAGGAACAAAAACTCCAAACTCCAAAGACAATATTTTTCAACATCTTTTTACCCAAGTTTCTTAGAAGAAGATATTGTAACATAAATACTCATACATATGTGAACAATATGTTTTATTTTCCTACAAAAATATAATAACGTTTTAGTATACTCCAATATATTATCTTAATTTTTCGAAAAAATAATAATTTTCAGTTTTATCGAAACTGCTTCCGTAACGGCTTCCCGTTGGTTCGTGAAACTTAATATATATGACGTACGATAAATCCTAAACAGTACCCATTCACTTCCTTCATAATAATATGTTATATTTCTATGGCTTCGTTATTATTGTATTTTATTTCCATTTCAGTTTAATAGCGAGGGATATTTGTCTTCAGAATTTTGATAATAATATAATCACACATTCTCCGTGTGGTGGCGGATTAAGAATACATAATGTTACTACCCCTATTCATACCGTGAGTGTCGTAAAAGGCGACTAAGGGAACAAAGTACACAAGACAACATCATTACAAAGAGAAGGAAAACTTGGAACAAACCCTATTCCAACCCGTCTGGCTAGCGTGGTATAGTAGGCCAAAACCTCCATGGTTAGGAGAGGCCCATGTTCTGCAGTGGATTAAAAAAAGCTGTTGATGATAATAATTATATTCACAATAATTATTTACTAAAATAACTTTTTTAGTGTCCGCGTGATGACAGATTTGAAATACAGAGAGACATCACCCCTACTGAACCCATGGGTGTCGTAAGACGCGACTGAGGATCAAACGACGCACGACATCTTCACTGCAAAGAGAACGAATATTAGAAACCAACCTCATATCGACCCGTTTCGCCCACGTATTAAACTAGGCCTAAACCTCCTTTTGACACAGAGGCCTACGTCTAACAGTAAACTGTTAAAGGCTGGTGACGATGGCAAGTTTTATATTGATCATGTAGTAATTTTTTCTTTCTGCAATCAGTGAGCATGATTTTGTGAAAAGGGACAGCAGTTTTAGCCGCTATTTAATTTGACCGATGAGTAGACCTTCAGATGTTAGTTGAAATGACTTCTTCTCTTCTTTTGAAGTACTTTTAAACGTCTTATTGATCTCACCGTCCTTCATGAAGGGACGATCCATGGTTATGCCTAGAGTACCATGGCATGCTTACTCTGCAACTTTTACTCGTATTTACTCCAGTTACGTACCTATTTTTTACTCATCTTAAATATTTTTGAAATTCCAGATATGAATCTAAAGATCTTTGGCGATTTCACAACAACAAAATTGCTGCACTAATTATGAATTAGTTTGCAACGTATGAAAATTAAATCATTCTAACTTTTAACACGTAGTTAAGTGACCATACTCTTAGAGTTTGCAACAATTATGAGAAAAAGACTTAAGACTTTAGACTGCTAAGTAGATAGATCGATTAGAATGCCACTTGTGTTTTTTGTTTAATTTGCAAGTGAAATAAATCAAGACACACAGAATCGATCACATGAGTCTGTAAAAAAGTATATTTACCCGTGGATCACGCTTTAGCAGCTCTTTTGTCATAATATGTTTTGTTACGGAAATTCAAACCTTATCTATCTCTGAAGTAAGTCCAGTGTTAAATGGATAACTCCCAGAATATATTACCCAAGTGCGGGATATAGCACACGAACTTTATTACGAGTAATTAAAGGCCTAAGTATATTTACACATCAAAGAAGACTAACAATGTTTATAAAATACTGTCTATCTAAGGACAGATTATTAATGTATGGGATGAGGGTCTCAGATGAAGTGCGTAGATGGAGATTTGATGAAGATTTGTAGTCTTAACTGGATTCGAAGGGTCTAACCTCATTATATTAAGGTCGTCGCCTCTAACAATTGTTTTATTTATCTCATTGGTCAATATTCTCCATCGTTACATGAAATAACTATGTAAGACAGTTCAAAGACTTTATTTTTCCACTGACGGAGGTCAGTCGTATTTTCGGAGTGACTTTGAAATTCATTCGTAAAAGATAGAATCATTTGTGTGGGACTTCACGTAAACATTATAACATATGTATGTTATAATCCTATCACATGAAACAAAAAACTATTTGGCACATGATAAAAAATCATCTTTTTTACGTCAATATCAAACATGCACTACACGTACACTGTTGAACGAAGGCCTATATGTATATTTGCTATGGACGTCCTATAATATAAATAATCTTTTATAGATTGTGTGAGATCTCTTAAGATAATGATGACAGTTTTTACTAAGTACCGAGGTACTCAGCAGGTAAGAATTTATCATTTAAAACTACAAAGAAAAAAACACAGGACAACTCGTGCCGGTCTTGGAAGTCACCGTTTCAGAATGGTAGACATACGCACCTGAACTAAACGGTTCAGCTCTTCGTTCCTCCGCAAATCAGTTAAAGCCTGGAATTCATTACCAGCACACGTGTTTCCCTTCCGCTACAATCCCGGGTCCTTTAATCGGGGTGTGAAAAAGCATCTGACTAAGCCGCCATGGCGTGGGTCGCCGTACTGCACTGTCTCCAATCGCAGGGAGTGATTGATATCTATCAGGCGGAATAAAGTCACTTTGGTAGGATGTAAATAAAAAAAATAAAAAAATAGGTACTAGTAGTAAAAATGTGACAACTTAAACAAGAAGATAAAAAATTAATCAATTTCTAAGTAAAAAAAACTATGAAATATTTAACGATAAATAAATGATACAAGCAAACACTAAATTCATTATTACAAATCTAAACGGCATAGAAATAAGGATAAGTTTTGATTGACAGCCAATAGAGTCCCTCAGTACACCGAAGTAATTAAATAATACCCAAATTTATTCCCAAAGACGTAAACCATTACGCCTGAACGAATTAACCCTCCAATACACAGTGGGCTAATTAGTTACACTAATGTATAATAAAATCCCGTAATATAATTATAGAATGTCTATAAAGATTAGTATGTCTATACAATATATATTTATGTAGATACAAATCATAGACTGTGCTTTATAAGGCATATAATTGATGTGATACTTACATGAATAAGCAAATATGTACAGTATAAAATGAGTACAAAACTCAATAACAAACTGCTGAAATGCCAAACAGAATTATTAAGTTGAAAAAGGATTGTATACAATAAATAATGAAACAAACGAACTCGTGTCTTTTATTTTCTTTTTTGTGACAAAAAAACACTGACAAGAATAGAAAATATCTACGAAACTAAAAAAATAAATACTAGATACTACTTATAGACTGTCATAATTGATTGCCTTGCTATTCTATGCAGCAATATACTGGTGTAAACCACACTGATATAGCAGTGGAAATGTTTCTTTATTACGACGCAACTCGCCTCAAGTTCTGTGCTAACAAATGTAGATCCAAAGTTGATGAGGATAAAGATAAATAAAAAGCCATTATTTTGTCAGTACTAACGAATCAAATGATATTGAAGAAATATAAACAAACACAATGTGAATCAAGTCTTTAAGATCTGTGTAGAATGTTTTAGCAAAACGAGATTCAATATTGCAGCTTACGTTAATCCTAATAAGATAGCAAATGAAATAAGATGGTCCCATAATTCGTTAACATTAGAATCTAACATCTAACATCAAACATGTTACGGGAGTTCTTACAACCGATGTGACTGGAATTTACTGGCTACAATCGTAACACATGGTTTCAACAAGATAGAGCCACTTATCACACGTCCAATGAGTCCCTGCTGGTGGTCAAAGACATGGTTCTGGAAAACGAGAGGATACTCCATGACTATCCAGAAGTCCAGATCTGTCCCCAGCAGATTTCTTTTTACGGGGTTATTTGAAGAATCGTGTCTACATCAATAAATCAAATACACTAAGTCAACTAAAAGTAAAAATCAGCAAAAAGATGTAGGCAATCTCGCGATCTCTTTGCCGACGAGTATTTGAAAATTGCGGTGCTCGCTTAGAAGAGTTCAAATGTCGAGACGGTGGTCATTTAGACTATGTAATTTTTAAGAAGCAAATGTCAACTAATTAGCTTTTTTGCCAATAAATAATTTTTCTAATATCTCAAATGGTTTTTATTTATATGATTTTTTCAAATGCTAACTAATTCGTGGCCCACCCTAAATCAGGACTATCGTCCTTCAAAAAGCGTATAAACATTAGTTATAAGGTACTACTCTACTAAAATAAACTACTACTAAAATACTCATACAGTGATGATGTAAAAATATCGCTGACAATGACAATCTCTAACTACTTCGGGTTCATCTTCTTTCCGCATCTATATCAACGAAATTGAATTAATGGATGGCTAATCCTATTAGATAAGGAACAGTTGAGATGGACCGCGCATTCATCTATAATAGCTCACACAATAACCCGATTACATATGTCTTAATATTAATAATCTGAGAAGATTTAGTCGTACCAGTAATTCAACTACGCGCATTTCAATATTAACGATTTCTATCACATCTGTATCAAGGGTGAAATCGTAAATGGATTGATCCTAACGGTCTTCATATAACAATGCTATTATTCTATTTAATGCTTATTACTTACTTTATAAGTGTTCCTGGATGGGGGACGTGTTTGGGACGTGTTGGGATGTGTTAGGACGTGTTTGGACGTGTTTGGGACGTGTTTGGGACGTATATAGGACGTGTTTAAGACGTGCTTGGGACGTGATTGGGACGTGTTTGGAACTTATTTAACGATATACTCTTTTGTTGTTGCTAGTTTAATGGTATATCAGCAGTGTATTTTAGACTCAAGTAAGTAGATCACGTAAAGTAATCTATTCTGCAAAATATCAAGTAGTCTTTACCTACTTACTGAACCTGGTGCTGACGAATCATTGTTTCAGGTGTTTTATTGATTTGCTAATGATAAAACCATTAAGCCTTGAATCGCATTTTTTTCTTATAAGGAGTGTGACAGCAAAAATTCGTATATATTCTACATGATGTTGAAACTTTATCGTTGTTCTTGTTAGCATTGTTGATATCGATATCACATCGTGAACCGAAATTAAACGATTAAATAAGAATAAGACGCAACACATACACACACACACACACACACATAATCAAGTAAGACACAGATTCATGAAATATGTTCTTAGTTCTTGTCTTCAAAATGTCAGCGGCAATAACTCAGTAATCAGGACTGTCCATTTGGTAATTAATTCAAATCGGAAAAACTACACGCCATTAAACATTTTGACAACTCACACGTGCTTGTCACAGTGTAACTTTTAAATTTACAATGGCTCTAATGAATTTTTTTTATTCAGTTATAAATCCTCTATTCAATCAGTACTATATTAACAATGTCCACAGTCATGCATCTGGCTGATAACGGATTAATCCTTTTCATATTGTATAGACATCATATATCACACGGCACATCCATGTGACGAAACTCACTCAAAGTCCGATATTAAAATTTCGAAATTGTAATTCCATTTTTGTTTCAGAAATATATTCTCATATTATACTATAGTATAATTAAATTACTAAAGCAAAGTCATTTCTAAATTTTGTCTTTTGCTTTTTTGGATGATGTTAGAATGTTCCCTAAATATTTGAATTGTCATTTTAAATATTGCTCATATTAAAATATTTTACAGTGACCAACCGTAACTTTCTGCTTTGGTTTCGGTTTCGGCTAGTTTCAACCAAAAAATGTTGTTTTGGCTTTAAAATGGCCGAAATTTGCCGCCACGTCATAACTCGAATATTCATAACTTATCGTGCTGATGTACAAAGTTCGTAGAACGATTTTGACGAACTTGGCAGCTAACTCAGACCCATTCGCCCGCGCAGCCCTCCATTGTTAATCGCATTTAGTTTAAGTAATGTATTGTAAATAAACGATTAACATACAGATTGTATTAAGAACGAAAAATATTCACTTACTTAGAAACAGGACAACGTTTATATTTTCATAATTTGAACAATGCACATATTTGGCACGGTAGCATCATACGTTGGTTATTGCTGCTTTTGCTAAATGCATGCATGCATGAATGACATAAATGGATTATCGTATCATTTGAATGAGACACATATTTTAATTAGTTTATCCAGTCAGTCAGCCCTTAACTCCTAACCACCACAAATCGCTGAATGATTTATCCTGTCCTGTGTCCTTGTAGGTACGCTTGTGACGAATTTTTGCAATAATAATGTTTTTATTGATCGTGAGATATTTGTCTAGAAATTGTTTGATCTATGTGTCTGTGTCTTGTTTTTGTCTTACTGCGTTTGTAAATATAATATAATAAATAAGACTAGTGTGAATAAATGTGGGCACAGAACTTCATATTGTAATGGGTCCCGCTAATTTTATTTTGATACTGACTTGTGTTATGTTATGTGTCTGAAACTGATAGCTATCGCTTTGTACTCTAATACGAATAAATAAGTGGCTGATAAGTAATAAGCGCGTAAAGTTTACCAGTTCGACAGTAGCGTGGCTTTGACATCACCGATATTTTGACAGGCCTGTTAGTTTAATGATTAATTGCCTTGATTGGTAAAACGGTAGTCGTGGGTTCGATTCACACCGAGGACAAATATTTATATGATGAGTTAAGTCAGTTTCGGTTTCGGCCGAAACTCAAAGCAAGGCCGAAAGTTCGATTTTGGTTTTGAATTCGGCTGAAAACCCCTTTTCAGACGGACACTTATGAATAATTGTAGTGTAATAAACAATATTTGTCGTTAAATACTATTATTTTCAAGAAATGAAAATCAATAAGGAATGAGGTATGTTGATTTTCCGTCATTGTTACGATTATATTAAAAGGGCCTCTGGCACTCGCGCACTTTAAGATGCGATCAGTAAATTTAATGCCGTGTAATGAGTTTTAGTGACATTTTAATCTACGTTAGATTAAATTGATAACATGAAAATTTGATACAATTTTATTCTAACGTGTCAGAAAATACGAGTGGCACATTATTTAACTGAGTGGCGCAGCGGTAGTGAATGCGACTGCTGTGCTTGAGGTCTCGGGTTTGATTCCCGGGTCGGATCGAATGTTTGTATGATTTGTAAATATTGGTTTCCAAGTTTGGGTGTTTTCTATGTATAATATGATTATGATATATAAAAAAAAGATATAAATATTCTATCAGTCAGTCTAGTTATCATAGCACAAGCTCTGCTTAATTAGAAACTAGACGATGCTATTGATCAAATGTCCGAAACATATATTTATTTATTATGTGGGTAGGTTATACTTTAATATTTATATTTTATGAACTTGCAAATTACGTATACATAGATAAGGCTTAATAGAATTATGAATCATTTTGATCACTATATGTAAAATTTGGACATGTCATGTCTAACCTGTGTATTCTATTTTTCGTTAAAGTTTAAAAATTAGAGATTTTTTACAAAACCTAGCAAAATATCATTAATATAGGTTCCATCATTTTGTGCTATACAATCAAATCTATACCATCCTTGTTTTGCGATCATCATCAAGATTTTTCACTCGATCATTTTACCACCTCTAGTGTACCAAAAACATTACAACACCAACTACTAACGAAATCGATACCAGAAAAAAAGGTGGTGTAGAATTTCTCAATTTTCAAAAGCATTTGATCAAGTGGACAACGATTTTCTGCTTATAAAATGGCTAAAACAGGATTTGCTGATAATGTCATACATTCAAAGAGCCTTAATATTATTAACTCGAAACAATATGCAATCTGTTTGCTTCTGGATATGACCGAAGCCTACCATAGAGTACAGTTTCAATTACTATAAGAATAATTGCATAAAGTAAGAATATTCAATAAATGTGAGTAATAAAAAAAATAAAAAATAAAGTATCTAAGTACTTAAGAATATTTTGATTGCGTTCTAAGTTTACTTAATTATTACTGCAATATTTAAAAAATTAAAAACACCGAAATCTAAGCTGCCATAGTGTGTGTAAACTAAATTGTCTACATTCAACGACTACAGCGACCACTACTCTTGGAGTCTATTCATGTTTTCCATCACACAAAGTAGAGTTACTTTGGTAGACAAATAATAAAAAAACACAGAAGCAGGACAGGAGCTGCGCCAACCAGTTTTGAATAAAACTTTCGGAAGTGCTAATCGAAGAACTACCTCCCAACTAGAATCAGACGCAGATAAAATAGCTGAACCAGTATAAGGACCGAATTGACCGCAATAGAGGCGCCGGGGGTGGACCACGACAGGGTCCATAGAGCAAGTGAACCTCCATCTTGTCTAGGGTCATCAAAGACACTCCGCCGGGCCAAGGACACCGCTGCTTGAAAGTTCACCCCCAAGCTGCGACTGGTGTGTTATCTGCGTAACAAATCACGTCTAACCCGGGAAGATAACCTCTAAGGTACCATTCGTATCCTATGTTCCATAGGAGCAGTCCGAGGACATACATACCTCTGTAGAATATTGGATGATATGAACTGCCGCCTCAGAACATCATCTCGATCCTCGTATATGACGTTTTGTTTCTCTAGATAGTCAGTTACAAATGGCCTCAAGTACTTTGGCACTCTGAGGTGGTGTAACTGTATCAGGGAATTAAAATGTTCAACGACACCACCGGTTCGTTCATGGCCCTCAAGCGCAACATGGTGTCGGCTGTCGAACGCCCTGCTCGAAAACCGAATTAGGCGTCCGAAAAATTGGTGCCCACCTCACAGAAGTGACAGATGATGCGGGCAGAGCAACACGATGGGCCTATAGGCCGTGACAGAATCGGCAGGCCGACCCGTCTTTATTTACATGACCAGTTTCCTCCTCTACCAGCACTCAGGAAAGGACCTGAACGCTAAGCTGACCTCCAGAACCTCCCTGAGGTAGTCTAACATATAGAAATATACTGATAACTAGTTTAACCATCAAATTCAGTTTGCCTTTAGGGTTTCAGTGGTCCAATGCCAACCGTTTCTTAGAAAAAACTGATATTCAAGTAGAACCGGTTAGACAAGAATTCCACCCCAAATAATTTTGGAAATAATGAAGGCTAGGAAGATGATAAAATAATCAAAAATTAACAACTTATAAGTAATATGTATGCAAAGCAGTATTGAAAAGAATTGACTTGAATTTTCCCATCTAATAGCCGTATTACAACTCGAGTCTACTAGGACAAGTAAAGTGGCTCGCAACCTAGGCGGTGCGTGAATGCCACCAGCAGTGCCTGCGAGAGAAGCCAGCCGCTCGCTTGTCTTGGTCAGTCAGCGTCGATGTCGTGCGCAGTTATTTAATATGTTTATGAAAACAGCAGGGTATCGAGACACTGACCATCTTTAGCACTGTTACATAACTAGTACCTATTTGTAACGCAGTGGTTTAAATCTCACTATTTTTATTTACATATTTTTTGTATATGCTATTTTTATATTATACTATTGTAAAAAGATAATAGCTGTAAACAATAGGTATTTTTCTGTAATAAAGGAATAAATATATATTATTTAGCATATACTTTTTACTTTCGAATGAAGCGCACTTAAATACTAACAATTATCTACTTCAAAATACGGAATCGAATAGCTTCTCACAAACCTCAATAATCCAAACATACCAGTACTTGACACATGAAACGCCAGACGTAACAGAGTACAGGCAGACGTGACGTCTTTAAAATACTCCCCAGTGATATTTTTTTGTTGGTAGTTACATACTTTTATTTGCGTTAGCAACCCGCCAGGGACGTATGTCTCTCGTTGAAAACAATTTCACTGCATTTAGAGCGACGAATACCGCACAAAGTTAAAATGTGGAAATGCTTTGTGGGTTTTTATTTCATTAAGTATGTAAAATTTTATATGTATATTTGAACGGATAAGTACTTTTAAGAGATTGGATGAATATACGTTTTTGACTGTGTTTCATCGAAATGTTTATCAAAAATCTTTGTCGATATAGATGCTTTAATTTATTTTTTTAAATTTTCTTTTTCTATATTAAGAGCTTGTCAAAGTGAATCTACTATACCTGATGGAAAACATGAATAGGATTCATAGAATTGTGGTCACCATACTCATTGTAAATGCAGACAATGCGGTAGGGTGACCCACACCATGGCGGCCTAGTGAGATGCTTTTTCACGCCCCGCTTGGGGATGTAAAAGGCATGATAGTTATCGTGGTAGTGTAAGGTTCACACAGTTACCACGATAACTGTTACCCCTGCATCAATGGGCCTCTTCTCGCACTCACCAACGAAACACGACATCACGCATACTGTCACTTTAGGTTGGTCTTCTGTGGGAGGGTAGTACTGCCCCGGTCAAACCGGCCCGTTCTTGCTGAAATCAACGTGGCTCTACTACCTGTGAAACTTGTCTAGGGGATTACAATATCATTTAAAATAATTAATCATAAATTAGAAAATGAAATTATTATAAAATAAACATATAAATATTTGAAACACATTGTGAAAACTACTATTTATTTATTTTATTTCTAGTATTGAAGTAGTGGATCCACTAAAGTAAATAAAAAAATATTAATAATTTAGGCTATTGCTTTCAGCTATTAAAAAAATTATTGAATCACCGATTAATCTAGAAGTATATTGCTACACGGTCCGTGTATATACATTTGGATATGTCTTAGTAAATATGTTAATTACTGTTATGATGCTTTTCGACATCTTATTTCAAATTTACCACTCCACTTACCGTTTTCAATTATGTGTCAAGTATTTATTTATTTTAAAATTAGTTTTTTCGTCAATATTATTTTACATAGTTTGTCTCTAGTATATTTAACTCCTGCCCAATGTAAAAAGATATTATCCGTATTAAATTATACTGGCTTCAATCCCTACACAATCATAAATAAAAAAGTTTTCGAGTTATGAGCCTAGCGATAAAAATATAGACTTTCAATTCAAGTCTAAAGTGGTAGTAAAATTTGTATAAAGTGTTTCGGTGCTATACACTTTGCCCCGTGTCGGCCATTACTGTGTGTTGGTTAACCTCAAGCGAAATAATGGATATTTCGGGCTCGAAATTGAGTGTGTAGTCACTCACAGCTACATATTAATTAAATCACGATCTAAAGGGATTGAAATGAACAAGAAAAATCTGATGAACAACGTCCTAAAGTACTGAAGTTGAGTTTCAAAAGGGAGCACCAAAGAGGCACTACAAATAAACCAGAAAGAGTAACTTTGAAATAACAGAGAAAAGAATTGAAAAATAATGATAAACTTGAAAAGAACTGAAAAGAAAAAGAAATGCTTACGTGTTAAAGACACTCTCAATACAAACTTATTGATTACATACACAGAACCTTTTGCAACTCGTAATGATTATAAGGAAATCTCCGTAGTTGAGATGTAAAATATATTTAAAAGTATTGGAGTTATTGAACTGTAAACAAGAATATGAATCTCAGAGTTCAAGTAGACTCTTTATATAATTTTCTTAATAATGTAGTAGGTTTTTATTGGTTCGTTGCTGTAATTTGTCCAGATATTTTATATATATTTATTATATAGTTTGTACTTCACTACTCACTATCAAAAACTACACGTTATACACATTACATTTATATTTTGATTCAATGAATAGGAAACCGACTATTTAATTTTAAATTTTGCCTATGATAACGTCGATGATATGAAATCATACATTCATATTCATCATCATTATCATCATTATCAGTCGGAAGACGTCCACTGCTAAACATAGGCCTCCCCCCTAGAACGCCACGCCATGCGAGTGAACGCCAGATGCATCCATTGGCTCCCTGCGACTCGGACTATGTCGTCGGTCCCTCTAGCGGGAGACCTACCTACACTTCGTCTTCCGGTACGCGGTCGCTA
Source organism: Hypercompe scribonia (assembly GCA_949316085.1). NCBI lineage: Eukaryota > Metazoa > Arthropoda > Insecta > Lepidoptera > Erebidae > Hypercompe > Hypercompe scribonia. The sequence goes on along the minus strand of OX438969.1, from coordinate 8,106,587 downwards.
CTCGAGAACCTTTCTTCCCCAACGGTTGTCGGTTCTACGAGCGATGTAGCCTGCCCGTTGCCACTTCAACTTGCTTATTCGAAGAGCTATTTCGGTAACCTTAGTTTTCTTGCGGATATCCTCGTTCCGGATCCTATCACGCAAGGAAATGCCGAGCATAGCCCTTTCCATAGCTCGTTAAGCAACTTTGAGCTTCTTCAATCATACATTATACGAAATAATAAATATAATAAATTTCGATTCTTATTAAAACAAAATGTCTAAAATTCTCAAGTAAAAAGAAAATAGAAAACGATTGCTATTTTCGAAATCAGAGTAACAAGCGGAGTGATTTACATTGGAATAGAATGACACTACCAAAGAATCTCTGTCTAAAAGTAATTTACACAAATTTCTGCCAATAGAAATATTGAACCCCGAATTTTGAAAAATTTAATACCTTTACAAAGCACTCTGCATTTGCTGAGAACAGGAATACTTATCGCATCGTCGCACAGCTAATGGACTGTCGGGAACGGATGTATCGCTTTTAACGCAAATAACCGACGCCCTCAAACCGATTACGACAGAGTATTTTGCTAGCAGAAATTCGGACAGCAATCTGTCTGACAGGCACACTCAACCTTAAGAGATCTACAATTCTAAATTTTGCAAATCATTTTAACAAAATATTAGTCAACGTTGTGAGAGTTATAATGTACGTGTAAGAGGCCTTGAAGAAAATATTGCGTCAGGGTGTAAGATTCTGTACTGGAGAGACCTCAAATAGAGTTACGGCTTCATTCATTATAGTAAAACGGTATCATACTTTCAAAAAAAAAAACAGCTTTCTTACTAGGAATATTTATTTACTTATTTTTTGGACATGCATGAGACGCACACAAAAAACACCAAGACTCGGAAGCACAATTTGTTGATCAAATAAAGTGTTGTCTCTCGACACCCCAAAAAAAGTCCAAAGATTTCGGAGGCAAACGAGCAGACAGAGTAGACAATAGATCTCCTAGTTAGTGTAGTGTATATAAGTGGACTTTATTAATCTTTTATCTTTGATTACTTTTCGTATTGATATATATCATCCTCATCAATTTGACTGTATCGGTGGCGATGTAGTGGCGAATGCGACTGCCGTGCTTGAGATCTCGCGTTTGATTGCCGATTTGGACCAAATATTTGTATGATTTGCAAATATTTGTTTCAGAGTTTGAGTAGTTTCTATGTATAACATGTATGTATTTACAAGAAAAAAGTTTAAATATATATTTATATCAATTGTTTAGTGTACATAGTAGAAGCTCTGTTTAGTTTAGGACTAGATGACGACCTTATATCAGGACATAAACCCTCAATAATCGTGAAAATAATAAGGGCTAGGGAGATGATGATGCTGATAAATATGACGTATAAAACTTCAACAAGAAACATGAAAACCAGTATGTAATCTGTTTTGATCAATCCTTAATCAATTATACTCCAACATTGATTTATGTGTTTAAGCACAATGTATTTAAGCTACGACGTAATTCGTTTATATTGTCACACACATTAATAATTATATTAATTTACGTTTGTATCATCAAATTATGTAACCATATTTGTGTATGTATGTTATTACACCACTAACTATGACATCTTAAAGCAACTAAATTTAGCTATTATTATTAATAACATAATGTCCAATTTAATTCGTATCTTTAGTTGCAAATTTAAATTATGAATAAGTACCTTTTATTTATTTTTTTATTTTAGAGCTAACCAAAGTGACTCTACTCTACCTGGTGGAAAGTATGAATATAACCGAAGAGTGGTGGTCACCATACTCATTACGAATGTAGATAATGCAGTATAGTAACACACACTATGCTGGCCTAGCGAGGTACTTGTTCACACCCTGCTTACACGATCAGGGATCATAGTGAGAGGAAAACACGTGCACTGATAGCGAGTTCCAGGTTTTCAATGATTGGCACTAGAAGAAAGAACTTAACTGTTTAGTTCGAGAGCGTATATCTACAATTGTAAAACGGTAAATTCCAAGGCCAACATTTGTTGCCCTGTGAGGAAAGGAGAAGGTGAGATGAATTGAAAGAGCTCCTCAGAACACTCTCCATGATAAAAGCGAGAGAGAACTGCTATAGCGTCGACACTTCTTTACAAGTGCAGAGGCTCAAGGGACACAGTGGCTTCGAGATCGTCTTTTTTTTTTCCAAGAGCGAATGAAGACAATGCAGTATGGCGACCCACGCTATAGTGGTCTACTGAGATGCTTTTCGACGCCCCGCTCGAAGGACCCGTAATCGTAGTGGGAGGGAAACACGTGCGCTGGTAATGAGTTCCATACTTCAACTGATTTACATAGGAAGAAAGAGCCGAACCGGCACGAGTTATCCTGTAGAGGAACGGAGAGGATGAGACCAATTGAAAGAGCTCCTCAGAACACTCTCCATGATAAAAGTGATAGAGAACTGCCATAGAGGCGACATCTCTTTGCAACTGGAAAGACTCAAGGGATTCAGTGACTTTGGGGTAGCTGATAATTTGTGGACTGCTCGCCACTGTAACCGATCCAAAGCGCCCAGTAAATATTGCGGATTCATCGTAAAGATGAGAACAGTACTCTACACAGAAGCGTATATAAAGTAGACACAGACGCCTGAGCGGCGCGAAGAACCGTCTCACTCTGTTCAATATATCCAGCTTCCACGAGGCCACCTCAGTGACACTTTTAATATACTCTCACGGGCTGAAATCCCGGCAAATATTCATACCCAGTGGCAGATGAGTGTTTTAAAAAGTGAGGAAGGGTAGAAATAGAGACTTTTGGTAGAGAACGCGCGCGGCTGTGTTTTCTTGGCATTGAACTCAATTAGATTCTCATAACCCCATTGAGAGATGCGGGCTAGGACCTCGGTCGAGCTCAGTGACAAGCTCCCTCTGTCTATAATGCGGACTGCTCACCGCTGCAACCGATCAAGAGCGTTCAGTAAATACTGTTCGGATCCCTCACAAAGATAAGAGCAGCACTCCACGCAGGAGCGAAACTGATTCTTGCGAGAAGGCGAAAAGAATTATCAAACTTTGTGCAGTATACCTAACTTATTCGAGACTGTCTTGAGACTAGCTATTTGTTAATAATACATTCGAGCTCCTTGGTAGGCTTAGGTCGGTAATTGACTGAGTTGGAGCGGTCTCCTTTTTGGGGGATCAGTTGAACATTCGTCTTCTTCCAGGTCTGCGACACAAGTCTTGAGGGATATGACACGTGGAAAGATTTTGATAATTTGTAAACATTATAAAAATTTAATAGAACATTAATTGTGACTGTTGGTTTATTTGAATGACTAAATGATACGAAAAATATATAATTTATATCGTCATAGAATTTTTCATTAAATAGCTCATATGTTAACAATTTGTGTACAATGTTAAGAAATGGTTATAAACTTGGTTCAGACTTCGTATTACAAGTAAAGATACCTTCATCTTAATCTGTAATCATCGTAATTTTTAGTTAAGTAATTTACATACTTAAAATGCGTTTTATTTATTAAAAAATATTATGTACTTGAAACAATGTAGAAAGTTCATAAAGTAGTATAGCCACCCTAATTTCAGCACGAACAGGTCGGCCCGACTGGAGCAGTACTATCCTCCCACAAAAGGCCAACCTAAAGCAACAGCATCCGTGCTGTCGTGTTTCGTTGGTGATGATAGTTTTTGTGGTAAATGTGTGAGTATTACACTACAATGATGACTACTATGCCTTTTATGTCCCTGTGCTGCCATAGTGTGGATCACCACGCGTTATTGCCTGCATTCACAATGAGCACGATAATCACAACTCTTGGATGCTATTTATGCTTTCCATTAGACAGAGCAGAGTCGCTTTGGCAGGTGTTTGAAGTAGAAAAAAAAGTATCTCTCTCTCAGAGTGTCCACCCGGACACCTGTATTCGTCTATGTGAGTGTGAGTGAGTGTATGTGTATTCTTATTTTCATGGTTTTGAAATTCTTTCAATCTAGAAATAGTGCAGGTGACGATAAAAAGATTCCCGAAAAGAGGTCAATGGGAGGGTGGTAAGTAATGGAGATATATCTTTAGGTTGTTGTGTTTGTTCTTTATTATTTACTTTTCAAAAAATAATAACAAATACTTGAAGATTCTATATATTATTGACCAAAGCTCTTATCTCAACAGATTTTATGAGTAAAACCATAAACAAATAACCATAAACTTTAATGCATACGAAATAAGACTATTGTTCAATATTCATGCATGTGCGAGTCTGCATGACAGTTGGCCTACTTTATTACAGTCATGTATGATTGATTTAACTTGATGCCAACGTAATCTGTCAAAATAGCATGAAGTAATTATCAGAAAACGAGCAAATATTCTCTCATTTTTAAATAAAAAATATTGTTCTTCATAAAGTGTTGGGATGAATATTTCTGTTGTTTCCCTCTAAGCGTCGGATCACTAGAAACTACCGCACTTAAGGCACTGATGGACAAATAAAATTCCTTTTTTTTTGTTTTATATTGAATACCAAACCAACACACCAATTCTTAATGTAAGTGGAAATACCTAGGTAGCCGTAAATGCTGCAAAATTAATGCCGAAACGAGAATAGTCACTATGACCGAGTCGTAAGTATTTTTTTTATATAAGGCCACAAAATTGCACATCCCTAGGGACAAAATATCTACCAAAAGGTTTGTACAGAGATTTTTCTATGTTCCATAAGAATTTATGACAATTTCTGTTTTATTGTCACGTGATAGACATCTTGACTTTTATTGTCAACTCGAAACCCAACAGTATCTCACTTTTGTAGTTGATCAGGTCAAGTAAAGACATTCGATATAATATCTTCACGTTAGGATATTTTTATAGGAGTGGCATTTTAGAAAACTTGACATCTAAATCACATTAGGAATTTTCTCTAAATTTCAGTTTACTACGGCTTGTGGTTTAGCCTGCGTGCCTTGAGCTATGAGTCAGTCAAGGTTAACTCTACCTGAGGTGTAGTCTTTATCTCTGTAATCTCTGTTCCAATTTAAACTGCATGCACAATCTTCAAGTCTTATATACTTCACACAATCAGAAGGATAAAGTACTTTTATATACTTCATAATAATAAATAAATACATATTTTGGACATTCGACACACAACTTCATATAGTTTCAAACTAAGTAGAGCTTGTGCTATGAGAAATAGACTGACTGACAAAACACTTATATACTTTTCTTTTATAAATACATACATAGTATACATAGAAAACACCCAAACTTCAAAACAAATATATAGTAAATCTTACAAACAATTCGAGGAATCGAACCTGAGTCCTCAAGGACAACAGTCGCATTCACTACCACCACACCACCGAGGCACTTCACGTTATAGATCAAAATATTAAAAAGAAACAAAAATAAACATACCAAATTCTGAGGGATATTTCTTTAAATAAGTAAACTATTTTGCTATAAATGTGCAAAGTATTGTATTTTTATATTACGACTAAGCTTAAGTTAAGTTTAGATTATTCATATCGGTTTGCGTGTTTAGAAATAGTTTATTTGATTAATTGACGTTTGTACCTAGTACTTTGAATTTCTAGGCCGTGGAAGGGTTTCAAATTATTTCAAAGTTTTTCTAAATCCTGATCTCAGTTTAGGGCAAAATCATTCTTTTCGAATCAAATCTATAAATTGATTTCGTTAGTTTAGTTTATACTATTAGTATTTGGCGAAATTGAGTGTTTTCAAATGAAATTATTAAAATGTGAATTCAAATGTTGTCTATTATGAATTTATGTGTTAGTTTTTGTAATATAGGAGAAAAACGAATAAACGAGTCACTTGATGGAAAGTGAAGTGAACTACCCACGGATACCTATACCACAAGGTTCGCTATACCAAGGTAAGTAATAATCGCACCCAGGATCGAATTTCAAAAACGGACATATTACGCCTATATATTTAAACTACATGACTTTGAAATGAACTGAATTTGAAATTTGAAATGGAAGGTTCATCTTCATTATATAATAGAATTAGGTTTAATCGAACATTTAAAATACTGTGAAGTATAGACAGACACAGATATTTCACACAGATTGAACATAGCCGTATAATCTCAAACTCGTTAAAACCTACACAGTGAAATGAGTGAAGTTAAAGTTATTTTTCTAAAAACATTCATATTATAGATAAATTACACCAAAACACAAAACAAATGATCGTGCTTACACAGAAACAATTAAAAATAGATTAAAATGAATTGGATAATATTTGATTCTGTACTCAAGCGATAGAGTTAAATGATAAACTGCCTCGGTGGCGCAGCTGTAGTGAATGCGACTGCTATGTTTGAGGTCTCAGGTTCGATTCCCGGGTTGGACCAAATGTCTGTATGATCTACAAATATTTGTTTCGAAGTTTGGGTGTTTTCTATGTATAATATATATGTATTTACAAAAAACGTATATAAGTATATACTATCAGTTAGTCTAGTTATCATAGCACAAGCTCTGCTTAGTTTGACGCTGGATGGCGTTGTGTGTCAAAATATTTATTTATTTGTTTCAGCTAGTAACTGTATGACGGAAATTGACAACATTCCCTATTGTACTGATTGAACCTCGATGTTAACAGTTACATACTGTTTGGCAGTAAGCGATGTAAAATTAAATTAGGTGAACAAGGAAAGTTTCCACCACCAAGTCCGAACCAGCAATTACATAAGCTGCTTGCATACGTCTGTAAGCTGCTAAGTTCTTTGAAGGATGTTACTTTCATACTCCAGGAGTTCAAGTAACAACTTAAAGAGATTAAACAGATGTGTTTTGAGAAGTTATTCGTTTAGATAAGACGATCTACATTGTGATCAGTAGTGCATTTGATTACAGCTTCAGAGGTCGTGAATTTGAAGGCATATACTTGCTTTTTCTAATTATTTTTTATGTTACAGAGACCAAACGAGCAGGTAAGTTATATGATGGTAAGTAGCTGCCATTACATAGACCCACCACTCATAAGTCATAAGTAAATTGCGGTTCTTTGAGCTCCTGCTCCTCAGAATTAGGAGGAGAGGAGAACTTGGTCTCCGGTAACCCTATTAACTCATTAAAAGTAACAGAAATAGTTATTTGAAATATTTTGTGCCTTTGGAATCTGGTCCAGTATCATGTCAAGTACCATCTGTCTCTGTATCGGTGTATGGTCAAGAAAGCACTGTATCTTATAATCTATATTATAGTGACCAAATATTAGTACTTTAACCGATAATTCTGCTTGTGTAAGTGATATTTGGACCCATATTTTAGTAACTATGCTTTCTGGATGTAGGAAAACCTTTGGTCGATTTTCTTGGTACATATGTTATCCTTGTCAGCAATCACTGCTGCCAAGCAAGTGAAGAGTTGTCTTTTTGTATTCGTTGATCTCTTTCTGTAATGCTCCAGACGGAGACCACTGAACGGGATAGGCAGAGAGGCGATCCCGAGCGAAGAAGGCATCAGCGGCGATATGTACCGTCGGCAGGACAGCGGGACGCTAGAGAGTAAAAATGTTGGGGATGGAATGGTGGCCTGATCATATAAAGGTACTGTTGAGTTAAAACACCTGAATTTAGGGGGAAAGGTATTTTTCCCCCGCGAGGTCCTGATAAAATAAGATGTCGATTCTGGGAGGACTTGAAATCACATGATCCCGGTCCTCCCAGATTAAGATGCCAGAGGCTGGTCGGCGGGGTAGTCTTTAGTGGAAATACCACATACTACTGACTCTTGTATCCCAAGGAGCAAGAGACCCTAAAGAATTTTGCACCACATCAAAATAACGGATCATACATCTACATAAAGTTCCATAACGATCAGTTTAGTAGTGTATAACTACGATACATTTTCTTTAAAGTACTGCTAATCAGGTGGTCGTTCGGGTTCAATTCTTACCCACGACATATACATGTGTGATGAGTAAAATCTACATGTATATATACGAGGGTAAGTTTTTAAGTTCGCGGAATGACAGTGAAAAAGGCGGGTAAACGCGCTCTTTTGATGCCTACCGTATTCAGTGACTCATAATTAGTCTGCATAGTAAAATTTGTTGTGATTGGATCATTAGTTATTAAACTATCGTTGACCAAGTATTTTAATCGGGAACGAAGTGAAAAAAATGGAGAAAATTGAATTCCGTGCGGTGATAAAGTTCCTTACTAAGCAATGAAAGTCTGTTCAAACCATACTCAATGAGATGTCATCGGTTTACGGGGATTCTTGCCCAGGAAAAACAATGGTCTACAAGTGGCATAGTTTATTTAAACAAGGCAGGGAATCACTTGAAGACGACCCGAGGCCGGGGCGCTCCGTTGAGGTGACTACGCCAGAAGTTATTGCAAAAGTAGAAAAAATTGTATTGGAAGATGCTCGACTAAAAAAGAAACAACTCGCAGAAATGGTTGGAGTATCGGATACAACAATTTTTAAAATTTTACACGATCATCTTCGCATGACTAAGGTTAGCGCACGGTGGGTGCCGAGAATGCTCACGCCATTGCAAAAACAACAGCGCGTGGAATGTTCACGTGCGTTTTTGGACCTCTGCAATGAAGACAAGGATGGCGTATTGAATCAAATTGTTACTGGGGATGAAACTTGGGTTCATCATTATGAACCCGAGTCCAAACAAGATTCCATGCAGTGGCACAAAAAGGGCACAGCACCACACAAGAAATTTAAGGTTTCACAGTCGGCTGGGAAACTCATGGCAACGATTTTTTGGGACTCAGAAGGAATATTATTGATAGATTATAAAGATAAAGGCATTTCTATAACGGGGGAATACTACGCTTCAATCTTAGAACAGTTAAAAGAAGCTATCAAAGAAAAAAGACGGGGAAAATTAACGAAAGGTGTCCTGCTATTGCTCCCGTTCACAAGAGCCGAGTCGCACTGGCTGCCCTGCATAAGGTGGGCTTCGATATTTTGAATCACCCACCCTACAGTCCAGATTTGGCTCCGAGTGATTATTATCTCTTTCCAAAAATGAAAAAAGAATTACGTGGTAAGAAATTTTCAACTGATGAGGAGGTTAAGGAGGCGGTTTCGGCGTATTTTTCAGACAAAGATAAAACTTTTTTTTACGAGGGAATAAAAAAACTAATTGAAAGATCTGAAAAATGTATTCGTGTTGCAGGGGAATATATAGAAAAAGAAAAATAATTTTGTGTTTTTATTATTACTCAATACCCTCCATTCCGCGAACTTAAAAACGCCCCCTCGTATATATGCTTAGAAATAAAAATATGTTTATCATAATCAACCTAGAATGGTATCAGACTGTCGTGTGAGACTGTCGTTACTATTATCATACACTTAATTGACCTATAAATAGCATAATAGTATATTAACATATATTTTAGGCGAATTCCATAGGTCTTAAGTACACAATGTCGACCCAACCCAGGGTCATATTTTAGTTTATCTTAACTTAGCTCGACCTATTTTCACCAACCTTTGACGTTTACCCATTCAGTGTTGTACGTTCGTGTTTTAATTACTTAAACTCGGATAGGGCAGTTAACTTTGATGAATGGATACTCGGTTGAAAATAATATTATTATTATTTACTAATTATTACCCACCCGTTCCCTCGGATAATTATTTCTTATTTCGTGTTTCTAATTTCAAAAATGACGAACGAAATCCGTAAGGGTGAATTAACATAAGAAGTACCAACTGTCAAAATTTCAGATTTATAACCTCAGTGGTTAAGATTCTGCGCTTATGGATCATGCAGTCAGGGATAATAATTTTATACGTATAGTTGATAAAGTAAATTTTGTATTAGTATTGCCATATAAATTAAAGGACCGAGCTTTCAATAACTTCATAGGCGTAAAAGTTCACTGATGTAGGAGTGACAGTAATCATAGTAAGTGTGCGAGCCTTACACTGCTACGATGACTGTCATGCCTTTTACATCCCCAAGCGGGCGTGAAAAAGCATCTTACAATTTCACCTCAGTGTGGGGTCACCATACTCCATTGTGTGCATTCGAAATGAGTATGGTGACTACAACTATTGAATTCAGTTCATGTTATCCATCAGGCAGAGTAGACTCACTTTAGGGCTCTTAAAAAAAACTAGCCACACAAACATACAAACCTGCGGAACTTATAAGAGTGTCATACTTAGTTTAAATATATAAGAAAACATCACTAGATATCTAGATTTTTGCTTTTTTATTCAGAGGTTATCAAAAATACCAATCAAATTTCTTTCAAAATATATTTCAGGATAAACGTTAATGCACAAATCAGTTCGGTGCAGTTTAAAGTATATCAATCTTTGAAGGATATGAAAACCTTTTTAAATAAGTAAATAAACGAAATAATATCGAAAACATTGAAATTCACTGATAAATTGTTTACTATGCATATAAAATTTAACTAAAAGTACGAGGTATGATTAAATTTATAGCTCGTAAAGACTCTTCTACAGAATCTTTATCACCGAAACCCGAATTTATATCTATGCCATACCTCCATAAAGCCTTGATTGACATCGTCAAACCTCATAAATATCTATTCAATGTATTAACTAATTTACGTAGCAATATAAAGTACTTATCTACTTACCATTAAAATAATCCACGTATAATCAACGAAAAAATCGTCAAAAGTTTTAACACACTCACAAAACCGATATATTCCATTGCACTTAACATTCACATTAACTCACAAATAAATTCAAATTAACGAATACTAGCACTACACGGAGGTACAACTGTACTTAAAAATGTTTAATAAATTCCTAATTCATATAATCAATGGCGGTACTCTCACGTTGCGGTGGACGATGGTCAATTTAAAATATTCTATTTAATTTTAGTATCGGCACTACCGTGGGCGCGGTTATATCGCGGTGCGGCAAGACGCTCCGCTACTCTGACGGCGTTTGACTAGGTGGTGGTACTGCGCATGCCTACCCGCGCAGCCTCGTCTGAAAAGGGATGAAAATGGCGCGTGCCGTTAGCACGACGGACGCCGAATTGTGACGAATATTTCTCAGCTGCCGTGACGCGGCCCTCGTTAACGTACCTCCGTAACGTCGTATGCCGATAAATAGCTGTTAATTCTGTTATTGTGTTACGGATTTATGAGAATGTTAGCTTGTTTGAAATACTTATTGTAATTATATTGTGTAATCGTATCTAATCTAGGTAATTTGTATGAATCTATTAAAATTAATCTTTATTTTCAGAACACGAACCATTCTGCCTTTTTAGTTAATATTTTTATGCTTGATTATAATACAATATAAGTCAAAAACATTTATAAACTATTTTAAGCGTCTTGTCATTTAAAACTGCTCCATAGTTTATTGATGTGTTTTCATACTGAGTAAGCATTATGACTTACCATTAGAAAGCATGAATTAAAAAAGTATTTAAAAACTTAAAAACAATGTAAATACATAAACACATAAACTGTGATCAGTGATCAAAGATTGGCGCCATATTTTGAGAATCCCGCTTCCCATAGCGACTGCCAAAGACAAATTGCCTTTTACTATCTAATCACATATGTAAATTTGGTTTCACTGCAAATTGCCTCACTGAAAAACTTCGTTCGTACCCAAAGTCAGCGAAAACTAGAGGCTGTTGACTCTAAGGCTGTTCGGGTACGGTCGGATGTCTTCGGTTATCATCGGCTACTCGTAAACGGGACGCTATTTTTATGAGTACACAGTTACATGGGCATACCAAGATAGCTTTATACCTTTGCTAAGCCCTAAGACTGAGGTATTAAGGTCCTTTTTATTTGACTTTTATTGTAAGCTAGTTGTGAGTGAGCAAAAAATCGGACCGTGATAGCCTTTTCTGAATTTTTCCGGCTATCTTTCTTTGAATAAAAGGATAAACCTGTGTGTTATAAAAAAGGAATATCCATAACAAGTTTTTGTATACATATCATTGTAGACTTTTGCAAAAGGGATTTTGTTAATATGTACAAAAATGTTTCATGAACATGGAATTTATCACACTGTAATCTGCAAATTGAAAGTTAAAAGAAAATATCAAACATTACTTAATATCTAATTAATATCTAATACGTATGTTTTCTAGAATATTGAAGAAGTTCGCAACAAGTTGTTTAGTGTAAGCCCACGGAGTATTATGAAGAAATCAAACACTATGTTGGTCAGATGTAAATAAATGAATATTTAATTACTCGTAATAAAATTATAAGAGGCTTAAAAACACGAGGGCTTTCTTTAACTTTGCCTTTTAACTTAAAGGCAAATTTCAAAACCAACTATGAATTAAAATATAATCAAATTCAGCTTTGTTTTCGACGTTTGGAACATTTCAAATGCTTTTTTCGAACATAATACCTACGTACGTACTAATATTTTTGTATATCCCTATATCGAAGCAAGCAGTTTCTATCAATAGACCTCCACCTCGGTGTCTATTGTGCGAATCCCACTCAGTAGGATGAGTTTTAAATCCAAGACCTTTTGACTAAAGAATACGCTTCGCCCACATTTGTAAATGGAATATTTGAAAAGTTAAAAAAAACCGCTGCACAGTGTTCTTACATACAATAAATTTTGTAAAGATTTTTTTTATTTATTAAAATTAAGTATATTGATGGAGTTGTGAATTTCTTAATGCAATTAATTTAAGACATTAAAAAATAAGTTTAAAAAATAAGGAGGTTTCTTTGGAGTTTCTAAATTGCAAATCTAATTAAAAGATTGCCTTGTTTATCTTATGGCTGTCGTATGCGACTACCACTCAAGAAGTTTCGAGGTCGATTATCGGGTCGAAACTGACTAGTTCAAGTTTCGGATTCAGTTCACCCTCAGGATTGCGGAGGTCTGATACGTGTCGCTCCGTGGGAAGATAAACTAAATAATTAGGGATAATATTTATTGTTTCAGAAAATGTATACATATATGTTGGATATGAAAAAGGTGTACCGTGATTTCAATATTAATCTACGATTGACTCATAAAGAACGACTGTAGCCTGAATGGACTTTAAGTCCATTTTTGGCCAGAAGCATAGGAATGAATAAATAAAGAAAAAAACGTAATGCTTTAAATTTCTGCTTAAATTAATTTTTTTATAGAATCATGTAATGTAACAATACAACATTTACTCTGAAATAGATAATGAAACGTGTAAAAATATTCATCTGTAGTTTTACAGCTGAATTTTTATTGAATTACTTTGTGTTTAAAAGTACAATGGCTGTTGAAAGCTGAAAACTGGAATTGCTTTTCCATGTTTTATTCTAATTGAAATTACAAATATAATAGTAATTTCATTGGTTTTTTCGAGTTAATGAGTTGAATCCAGAATTTTTAAGTTATATATTGATATTAATATCGAACTTGCTAATCTAAAGAACGTCTGTTTCGAACGAAAAAGAAAATTAACGTTTTTGGGTGGATTATTGATCGAGGTAGGTTATAGACTAAATCACATTACTCTATGACCAATAGCAGCTTAGTATAAAGAAAAAAGTTACGAAATCGAAGAAAATTATTTATTATTTTTGACAGACGCAGACGAACTTGCACAGGTCAACTAGACTAGACTAATATTAAATATGTAGCTTACACAGCGTCAGTTATAAGTAGTATAAAAAGTGTTTTTGGATATCATTCTATTATTCACTTCCTTTCTAGTCAATCTTGTTGATTTTGTATTAATTACTACTGTCATAAAATTTCAGATTTATCATTAACATCAGAACAGAAAAGTATTAATAATTACATTACAAGGCAGTAGAGCCACGCTGATTTCAGCAGAATGGTTCAACTCGACTGGGGCAGTACTACCCTCTCACAGAAGACCAACCTAAAGTGACAGCATCTATGCTGTCGTGTTTCGTTGGTGAGTGCGAAACCGGAGGCCCATTGATGAAGGGATGTAGGTTATCGCGGCAAGTGTGTGAGCTTTACACTGCCACGATGACTGGGCGTGAAAAAACATCTCACTAAGTCGCCATGTTATGAGTCACCATACTTTATTGTCTGCATTCGCAATGAGTATGGTGATCACAACTCTTGGATTCTATGCATGCTTTCCATCAGGCAGAGTATTCACTTTGGAAGGCTCTTAAAAATAAAAAGAAAGAAATTAAGCAAAAATTGGGGATGAAAATGATGGTTAAAAGTGACGACATTTTAGTAATTTCGTTATTAATTTAAAAGTCTATGTAGCAATTGAAAACCTTAAGTCAGTAAACGAGTTGTTTGAAATTATTGTAGTTAGATTCAAATTGAAAGTAAAGTTTGTTGGGATCGATACTTTGGCCGGCTCTCTATACCCGTACAAATTGGCAAACTTTCTCTTGATTTTCAACAGATATATGTTACAGTTTCTATACAAGTAACTTTAAGGTATTGAATGGCAACAGAATTTACGTAGGTGTGTGCTTTGACATTTGCAGTCAACCATGACTACTTGGCTAAAGTTTGAACCTTAATTTTTGTCTTTAGACTTTTGTGTGTTTTATATATACATATTACCTTTTAAGATTATTTAAAATATTACAATTCCTTCCACTTCTAACGTTTCACTCGTGGACACGTGTAGCATACCTGTGACTACGAATGGTATACCGGTTTGTCGCAAATAAGCCCCGTTGTACCTAAATTATTATTAACTATACGCATATTTTGTTTCATAACGAGACTTTTTATTACAGGGTGAGAAAGTAAAGAAGCGGACGGGTTACCTGGTGGTAAGTAATTAACTTCGCTCAAAGTCACAAGTGGTCGCTCTTTATTTTTCTATTTTCAGAATTGTATGTGTATTCGTTAGTCTATTCCGGTCAAATATTATAGTGCAAAATGTGTGCACACATACACAGGCGTAGTCTCTGTTACTTCACTCTCATAATCTGATGAGATGGCTATCCAACACGACCGAAGAGCTATCACGTGCAGGACCAAAGTAATTTGTTAAACTAAAAATTATTAAAAAAACAATTTTCAAATTATTTTTTATTTTTATTCGAAATGTATTTGTATAATAAATTATAATTTATGAACATTTTTATTAAACCATGATATGACTCCGGTTGAACCAACCCATTAATCCCGGAGTACGCTTCTCCCGTAGTCTAACGGCATATATATGATGGGAGCGTTAACGTACTCATAGTAAGGTAGCTTATCGATAAAAATATTGTGTATTATTTTTCAAAACATTCGTTAAATATTTTATTGATATCGTCCACAAAAATCTTTTATACACAAAGATATGAGAACGTAATTATCTTTTTTCACTAAGAGCCCTAGAGGAATTAATTTTCTATTGTTACCGTACCTTTTAAGGACTGATCCGGTATAGAAGGAAACGTGAAAGAAATTTATGATAATCGTTAAGTTAAATGTGAATTGGAAATCGGATGATTTAATATGATTCATTTTCGCTGTCTTTAATGTGTTTAAGGATATTGAATATTGATGCGAAGAATTAAGTTAAATTAGTTTTAGTAGTTAGACTGAAGTAGCTTTAAGTTTGATAAGTTTCAAACTGCTTATAATAACTACAAAATAATTATATAACAAAACAAGCCTATGGATAGGTTATGTTAGTGATAGTTATGAATTGGAAGTCAGAAATTTGATTTCCACCCTAGACAAACAATAATGTAATAATCACTTTTCTCTGTCATCATCATCATCATCATCATCAGCCAGAAGACGTCCACTGCTGAACATAGGCCTCCCCCTAGAACGCCACGTCGTACGACTGGACGCCAACTGCATCCATCGGCTCCCCGCGACTCAGACTATGTCGTCGGTCTATCTAGTGGGAGGCCTACCTACGCTTCGTCTTCCGGTACGTGGTCGCCACTCGAGAACCTTTCTTTCCCAACGGTTGTCGGTTCTACTAGTTCTATTACTAAGTTTTATATTAATACATAAACAAATATGTTTTTGAACCCATTGATGCAGGTGACAGTTATCATGATAAGCGTGTGAGGCTTACACTGCCGCGATGACTATCATACCTTTTACGTCCCCAAGCGGAGCGTGAAAAAGCATCTCACTAGTTCGCCATGGTGTGGATCACCATACCATATTGTCTGCATTAGCAATGAGTATGGTGACGACCACAACTCTTGGATTTTACTCATACTTTCTACCAGGCAGAGTAGAATCACTTTGAGAGGTTGTGAAATGAAAAATAAAAAATAAAAATGCTCTGTCAAACCAGTTGTATGTACTTAGAAATAAAAACATTTGTGGGCAGTTTTGGTCACATTTACTCTTGATCTGTCTCGTCAGTAGTGTGTGCCGAGATGCAAATATGTTCACGAGCAATCTGGTCACAGTTGCTCAAGTTTTGTCTAATTTGACCATATTACAAACGTAAAACACATATTTGATGATAACGACTAATATTTAGGACTAAATTGACTAAGTATATGAGAGGAAACTATTAACAATTATCGTAATATCATAACTAAATGTTTTCTTATAATTCATCGAGTTAATATAATTACTTAAATCACAAGTAGGACCTCACAGACCAAAGAATTTACTTAGTATACGAAATCTCTGTAGGCTTATGAATGAATGAAATATCTGTTCAAAACTCTAGGGGCCTTTTAATTATTAAATTTAATTAGATTTGGACGACCTAGTTAGTGTGGTATTAAAGCATTCCACTGCCAAGTCAATAACTTTTACAATTGCCATTTAGCGTAAATATTTGGCTTCAGGACCTAGTTGGACCACCAAGATCTGTTGCCACGATCTTGTTAATTTGTCTTGACAGTAATTGGTTGTTAACTTTGAATTTTAATGAAGTAGATAGTAATCGCTTTTAACTATGAAATAACCTTCTTCTTTGATAAAATTGTTTCAAAATATGATAACATTCTGAAATAAATAGGTCACTACTAGTACAAAATAACTCCGTACAACCTTAAACATATTGTACATTGCTAAACAAAATTATTCTATTCTTATCGTACGTGTGACACTGGGACAAAACCCGCACTCTTGTCAAACATACGTTTGCAGTACAATAAAACATGTGAGTAAATTGTTAATTTCTGGGACGCTTAACCCAATTCTTGTTTTGCTGACGTCATCATTTTAAAGAATAACTAAGTCGCAACTAAGGTTTGATGCCTTTTTTTTTTTTTTTTAACGTGTGGAAACCCCCTCGGGCCGTCACCCCACCGGGGTTTACGGCGAGGCGGTGTGTCGGAATCGGACCGACTAAAACCACACGGTGTGCCACTCTGCGCCTAACATAGGAGGGATCCGGGAACCGCTGCTATTACGACATCCAGATCCCTCCTAGCGCCTGCCCGCTAAAGCGGGCACCATCTGCGGATAAACTCTCTATTTAGGCGACGTACGGCACACGCGCACGTCACCTCCTCGCGGCTGGCCACTATAGCGGATGGAGGGGAAAACCCGTCCCGTCCACCCGCGGCCACACTCAAGGCGGCATGAGGCGCTGGTATGCGCGCCTCCGCCGCCCGGCTCGCCGGCGGCGAATTGGGTCCGAGTGGAGATCGTCCTCCCGGGCCTTCTCCGCCGCCTCCTTCCGCGAAATTACATCTTCGCAGAAGGTTGCGACCGCGGTAAAACAACTGTCGCTACCGGCCATGGAGCGTATGACGGCCGGTAGCGAGAGATCTCCTCCAATAACTGCAGTGAGGGCCCCACGCTGCGCCGCCCAGGCGGAACAAACTGCTAGCGTGTGCTGAGCCGAGTCCTCACTGCAGTCGCAGTGGTGACAGGCGGGACTCAATTCCCTCCTGACGACCGAGTGCAGATACTTCCCGAAGCAACCGTGCCCGGAAAGGACCTGCGTCAGTCGGAAGGAAAGGGTCCCGTGCTGCCGCCCTGCCCACTCGGCGATGACCGGCTGGAGAGCCTCCACGAGGGCAAAGCCAGCACGTGGAGTCTCCAAACGGGACGACCAACGAGCCATTGTGGCTCGACGAGCGGCCTCACGCCACTCGCGCACCTCTTCGGGCGGGGGCCGTATGCCGCTACCCGCCCGGAAGTCAGCCGTCCGCCGATAAACTTCGGCGAGCACTTCCGCCTCCAAATCCCACGGGGGAGTTCCGGCCAAGGCGCACGCCGCCTCCGTCGATACGGTGCGGTAACCGCGTATGGCTCTAACCGCCAATATCCTCTGAGGGCGCCAGAGGCGAGCCCTATTCTGGGCGGTCAGAGCCGCCACCCACACCGGTGCACCATACAGCGCCATTGACCGGACAACCCCTGTGTATAGCCGTCTCGTCGCGACGCTGGCTCCACCCAAATTCGGCAAAAGTCGCCCAAGGGCAGAAGCAGCGCCGACCAGCTTTGGAGAAAGTTGTCGGAAGTGCTCGTCGAAGAGCCACCTGCCGTCGAGGATCAGGCCCAGATATTTCATCTGGGCCTGAACCGGTACGAGGACCGAATTGACTACGATAGAGGCGCCGTGTGGTGGACCACGACGGGGCCCATGGAACAAAAGGGCCTCCGTCTTATCTAGGGCCACTCGTAAACCCAGCGCCTCAATGCGCCCGACCACCAAAGAGACTCCCACGGTGGCCAGGCACGCCGCCTCTTGAAAGTTCGCCCCCCGGGCCGTGACCAATGTGTCATCGGCGTAACAAATTACGCCCAGCCCGGGGGGAAGACGACCTCGAAGGGCCCAGTCGTATCCCATATTCCACAGGAGTGGTCCGAGGACAGACCCCTGTGGAACACCGCACGACATGGGCCGCCGCCTCAGAATGCCATCTCGGTCCTCGTACATGACGGTACGCTCCCTAAGATAGTCTGCCACAAGCCGCCTCAGGTACTCTGGCACCCTGTGGTAGTGGAGTGCTTCCCTGATGCAGCTAAATGGCAGACTATTAAATGCGTTGGCGATGTCCAACGACACCGCCAACAGCACGCCGCCACAGCTCACCGCCTCTTCGGTCACGGCCCTCAGGCGCAACACAGCATCGACTGTCGAACGCCCGGCTCGAAACCCGTATTGGGCGTCCGACAGATCGGGGCCCACCTCGCAGAGGTGCCGGACGATGCGGGCAGAGAGTATCCTCTCAAACAATTTACCCGCCTCGTCCAGCAACACGATGGGCCTATAGGCCGCGACCGAATCGGCCGGCCGTCCCGGTTTCCGTAGTAGGACCAGCTTCCCGCTCTTCCAACCCTCAGGAAAGCGCCCGGACGCCAAGCTGGCGTTTAGGACTTCCCCGAGGCGATCCGACATGTGGTCGAGGGTTCGCGCCAGCACTCGGGCAGGTATCCCATCTGGCCCAGGGGCGGTGTTCTTAGAGCGAATCCGTAGAACGACCGCCCCTATCTCCGATTCCCTGACGGGCGGAACATTATCCTCGTTCCGTCCCCCGTCGTCTTCGACCATGAAGGCCATCGACGGGGGTGTGTGCTCCGCCCGCTGCGGGAAAAGACCCTCGACCACTTCCCGCAGGAAGCTGGGCTGAAGTGTCTCTGTAAGGGGGGGGCCCGACGTGCGGAGCTTTTGTCGCACCGCACGATAAGGGCGACCCCAGGGGTCACGATCGAGACCCTCCAGCATCTCCTTCCTCTTCACTTCTTTGGCGCGGCTAATGGCCAGCTTCAGAGTTTTCCGCGCCTCTCGGTACTCCTCATGAAGCTGGTCCTCCTCGCCGTCTACGCGGTGTCGCCGCCGACTACGGGTGTAGGACCTCCGGGCACGAGTACAGGCCGCGCGGAGGTCGGCCAACTCCTGGGACCACCAGTAAACCTCCTTCCGGGGAGGCCGACAACCTCGGATGCGGGGCATGGCCGCATCGCAGATCTGCGTAATCGCATCGCGGAAACGACCAGCCCCCATGTCAACCTCCTCGGTCGGAGCCTGCGGAGACAGCCAGGAGTAAATAATGGCTGCCTCCTCTAGTAGGTCCCTATTCAGTTTGGCTACAGCCCACCGCGGCAAGCGAGAAGAACGCCGCGCCGCGTGACCCCTACTGGGGTCCTGGGTCCGGGAGAGCTCAAATCGAATGTAGAGGTGATCCGAGAGCGTCTCAACCTCTTCCAGGACACACCAGTTCCTTACTCGTGCGGCGAGGGCAGGGGTAGCGAACGAAAGGTCCACTATCGACCCTCCCTGCTGTCGCACGCACGTGTTGGCGGAGCCCCTGTTCAATAAACAGAGGCCCACCGAGGCCGCCCACTCCTCTACGGCCTCGCCCCTGGCGTCCGTCCTGGGGGAACCCCACGCAATGGACTTCGCGTTGAAGTCCCCCAAGGTTTGATGCCTAGACAGTGTAAGAACATCTTAAGTATTTTACTTTATAGTTTATATAATTAATGAATAAAATGTGCATTGCTATTAACTTTTACGAGTAATGTTGGGTTGATGAACATAGATGGGATTTCGGAATTGAGGTTTACAAACAGACAGGTTACCTGATTGAGCTAACGTTATCTATAAAGATCGACTGCTCAAGAGGGGGACAGGAGGAGAATGTAAGATCTCCAGTACTCTGAATCACTTGGTGAAGAGTAATAAAAAAAATACTTACGCTTCAGTAGTATTCATTTACTCCGACCGATATTTGTCGATATGTTAATGCTAAGTGTTTAGATATATCTATCGCTATAGCGATTTGCTTTTTTATGCTTATGCAAATTATTAAAAAATAAGTTATACACTTCCTACTTTCCTGTAATGAGTTTACGGAGGATAGTTTTATTTTTCTTAAATGGCAATAATACTCGACCCCGTCACTCTTCTGTGACAACTTCCGGTGAAAGGATTGAGAGTGGTGGGGTTTAATCAGCGTTTTGATTATTGAGTCAGGAGCTGGGTCAGTCGTTGGATAACCATCGAGGTGGTAAGATGTCTAATGGAAACTATACTAGTTAACCGATAAAAGCGTTAAAAGTGGAATAAAGGTATTTACTGTGCTGTAAATTGGAGTTCTTCTGATAAACCATCGAGGTGGTAAGTTGTATAGTGGAAACTATGCTGGTTGACCGATGAAAGTGTTAGAAGTGGAATAAAAGTAAGTGCTAAGCTTTAAATTGGAATTATTCATTATATTCCATAACACTGCTATAGGTTTATGTGCTACATTGGATAAATTAAAACATCTGCCATAGTAACCGTAAGTATGTAATGCGGTGAATTTAGCACCAAAAACAGGATATCTTTTTAAAAATCGTGTATGTACCTAACTGAATCCCTTGAGTCTCTGCAGTTGCGAAGAGATGTCACCTCTACGGCAGTTCTCTATCGCCTTTATCATGGAGTGTTCTGACAAACTCTTCCAACTGATTCCATCCTCTCCGTTCCTCTACAGGACAACTCGTGCTGACCTTGGTAGTCACCGTTTCAGAATGGTAGACATACGCTCCCGAACTAAACGGTTCAGCTCTTCCTTCCTGTGCAAATCGGTTAAAGCCTGGAATTCATTACCAGCGCACGTGTTTCCCTTCCACTACGATCTCGGGTCCTTTAAGCGGGGCGTGAAAAAGCATCTCACTAGGCCACTATAGCGTGGGTCGCCATACTACACTGTCTTCATTATACGTACGGCGACCACCGCTCTTGGATTCTATTCATGCTTTCCATTGGGAGAATAGAGTCACTTTGATAGGTTTCTAAGGTAAAAAAAAAGAATAACAACAGTTGTAAAGCAATATCTTTATCTTAACCTACTAAACAAAGTACTATGACTGAGTGTGTACATTTATTACTCTTTGTTCTAAAGCAAAGCTTTCATGCGCTACTTGGCTAATGATTTACTTGCAAATATGTCCTTCTTATAGTTGTTACTTCGTTCGTTTCTTTTTTATTTAACGATAATATATACTGTTTAATACGTGCAGACCATCCAGCTTTAGCTGTAAGTGCATGCTGTCCTTAGATCATACAAACAAGATATTGTTTGTTTGATAAAATATTATATATATGTAGATCTAAATTTTTAATTCTAGTGCCACATATATGTTAATTCGATTGACCTCATGATTAAGCAGTAGTAATGATACTGTCTGCTAAGGCTATAGTCATGTCTTAGATTACCACCCAGGACAATAATTGCCCCGCTTGGGGACGTAAAAGGCATGACAGTCATCGTGGCAGTGTGAGGCTCACACAGTTATCACGATAACTGTCACCCTTACATCAATGGGCCTCCGGTTTCGCACTCGCCGAACGAAACACGACAGCACGGCTGCTGGCGCTTTAGGTTGACCTACTGTAGTACTATCCCGGTTGAGCCGACCCGTTCGTACTGAAATCAGCGTGGCTCTACTACCTAATACGGTTTTGTTCTTGTCTGGGTGTTATTTATCTGTAATTTATTTTGAGGCATGTACAGTTACCTTTACCAGCCATCTGCTTATTATAACGCAGAGTTTGCGTTATTTGAGATCAAAAAGTTTGTAATTTTTTTATAAAATGACATTGTTTAACGTCAACGCACTGGTACTACGAGAAATACGTTTCAATGCTCATTCTGTTATCAAAATGGCGATGAAAAGAAAACAACAAAACAACTGTGGAACATGAACGAAAATTCCTAATACTTTTCTGAACTCTAAGTAATATAGGACAAGTAACTAGCCTTTGGATAATTAAGCTGACTTAGTCTGATAATATGAAGAACAAAGAACATTTTCAATGGTAAAAGGTTTTTCCATAACTATTTTTGTGCGCTGTGAATCTTATCTTAATGTTCTCCTCGGGGAGGTGATTTCAGTGTCAGTGTTTGGCAGCCAATCTGTCTCTGTCATTCAATTGCAAAGAAAAGGTGCAATCTGCCAAGTAGCTCGAAAATAAGGGAAGGACTTTTGCTTTTTCGACATAATTTTTTGCTCTATACATAGAAAAATTTCAGAAAATGTGAAAAATATATTTAAGATTACGTTAGGGTTTAAAAAATAACAAGTTTAAGTAAACATTCCCTTGACTTTAATGTAATACTTTTCTGAAATAATTTGCTTTAAATCACGTACAGCCTTAGTTGCTCATTGAACGAAATGCCTGTCCATGGGTTTGTGTACATATATCGTGTAAAGGTATGGTTTACTGGTGTACGAATGGTGTATGAATACGCACGTACTGTACGTGAATGTGTATCTCTGTATGCGTGTGCGTGAGTATGTATGCGTGAGTTTTTATAACTTTAAAAAAAATCAGTATACTTATTGTATTTCCAGAAACCAGTTTTAAACAGAAATATTTTTATTTACTCATTGAGCTCATTTGGTAATTAAAAATCTAGATTAATTTTACGCCCGTTCGTTTCAATAATATCAATTTCCCAACAGAATATTCCTCCATCTATTATTCTAGTACTTGGTATGGAATAGATTCCCTAAGCTATTGCTAATATTACGATACAGCCGCAATCATTTGAATAGCACCACAGTCTATACTGAGATATTCTGGTATATGCTGTATTTGCAGGTGAATAAAGAATAGCTTCACGATATTGGTAATATTTTGTTTTTAAATATTAAACTATACTATCTGGAGAAGAGAACGTAAATATAAGCTTACTAATTTCTTTAGTCTGTATTTGCAAACGCCACGATGGCTTTATCTGTCGTCATCTTGCTTAGTGAATGTCATTTATTTTTGGTATAAGTTAAAGAGATGGGTTCTTCCTTCCACACGCTGTATAGGGTTTGTTTTAAGTTTGCCTTCGTTTTGCAGTGATATTGTCTTATGTAGTTTGTTCCTTTAGTCGCTTTTTGCGATATCCTTGGGACGAATAGCTGTAGTGGCGGTCCACATTCTTAATCTCTCACCACACGAATAATTCACGTAATATACTTTTACTTTTGTTACTTACACACTGTTAGAACTTAACTGACTATAGGTACAATCGACATTTTGGAATAAAATAATGCTGAGTGTAAAAAATAATCTAGCTCAGCATTCAGTAAGCGAGTACAGTTCAAACATACAATGGGATAATCCTCGGCCGATAAGTCAGTGAACATGCCACGACTGTTTCTTTGAAGTGGATAAATAAATACCGAAACTGAATATTGTGATGTTATGTTAAGGAAAATCAACAATTGTTATATTCTATGCCAAATATTAAAAGGGTTATAAGCTCCCTATTAAAATAATAGTATAAATAAAGTTTCTTTGACACTGTTCTCTTTCATGAATATTTTCTCGCTGTTACACAAGTAAGTCTTGGACCTTTCAAAGACATCTCGATCGCAAGTAATACAGTTTAACCTCAGCTGAAACTGTGAATACCTTCGGAGGAAATTCTCATTGAAACTCAACTAAGACAAGAACTTCATAGTATATCGTTTCAATGAGACTTTTTAGACATAGGTTGCTTCCATACATATACAAGTACGATTTGTGCTATAACTTAGATAGAATAAATTAATATGATTTAACATCGAAATGAAAGGATCTTTTTTTCTTTTTAGTAAATTATGTCTATTATTAAAAACTATGCTACAGACAGTGAAGGCTTACGATTTCAAAGGAATTCTGTTTGAGTATAGACTAGTTAGCTACAGAAGTGACGTCAAAGTTAATTCACATCAACATCTTTACACCTGACTTCACTCAAACCCAAAGCCCTTTAAGTACAAGGGCTTCAATAAACTAAATTTAGAAGCTTTTTACACACAAATCAGTAGAAGCACTTCTTAAGTACTCCCGTTCTTTTGAGACTTACAATGGGCCGATTAATTGTTTAATACGTTTTAGAGACACGTCCTCTCTTAGAATGAAGATAATATTACTGCGTTTATATTTAGGGGTGGCTATTGTGGGAGAGATAAATTTCTTCTTTGGACTTGTCAGTTTTGCTCGAGATAAATTAAATTTTCTGTGATGTTTGAAATTGCTAAACATTATTACTAAAATATGCGTAATTACTATATAGTAAACGTATATAGGTATACTCACATAGTAACACATACTATCCTGTCCCAGTAGGACTAGGCAGAGTTATTAAACTTCCAAATTTAATTTAGTAGCAAGTATTTTAAGAATTAACGATGGACTATTGAAATAAAACCGTTTCTAACTTTTATTTTAAAAACTTTTAGATTTGTTTTCTAAAGCTACGTAGTTGAACCCCTATTTTAGTGGGGTGTGTGTATTTAAATACTTTTATAGTAAAATATTCGTATACTGAACTCAAAATTTGATGTTTTATGAGTATAACTAAAATTAAATGGTCAATAATATTACCCAGAAAGTAAAGTGATAATTTAATGCTAACGTGTTGAACCAGTCATTAAGGGTCGCGAATATCAATTTAAATATAAGTAGAATATGTTAAATATATTATTTCATTCATAATATCATCATCATCACCAGTCTTTAACAGTCCACTGCTGGACATTGGTCTTTCCTTAGAAAGGAGATTTTGGCCTACTATACCACGCTGGTTAAACACTGACACAAATCCTAAACTAACCATACAGGTTAGACAGAGTTAGTTTCAAGTTTCTTCTCTTTGCAGTATTTATATTTATGACGTACTCAGTATAACTCAAGCCTACGTTTTTTACAAAGAAAACTACTGAATTTCAGTATCGATTTAGGCTCTCAAATTAATTTTTAATTTTTATAGCAATCGATAAATTTAGACATAAACACATGCATGATTTGTATTTCGCTATTAATCACGAACGGTCTGCAAAAAAAATCATAATATTTCTAGTTCATTTGGCTATCAAAAAATAAAGTCCAAAACATTTTGCAATAGAATGTAAGGCTGCGTGAAAGAAGGCATAGTTAGAAAAAAAGTATACGGTGATCTGACGAGTAATAGAGGAAAATTGAATGCACCGATCCCAAATACATTTGCGAAAAGGGTAAGAGGATAATGAATTTTCTGATACACACTATTCACATAATATAATACTCATAAGAATACACATACTTTAACATAACAACGTTGTAAATTCTCTATCACCCTTACCATACTCTAACTCTGCGATCTATTTTTTTTCTATATTAATAGCCTGCCAAACTGACTCTATTCTGCCTGATGGAAAGCATGAATAGAATCCAAGACTTGTGGTCACCATACTCATTGCAAACGTAGACAATGCAGTATGGTGACCCGCACTATGGCGGCCTTGTGAGATGCTTTTTCACGTTTCGCTTGAGGACGTAAAAGGCATCAATGTGCTTCCGATCAGATCGATGCAATAAGGTAACAAAATACCTCATTTTCACACTCTATACCCGTTTTGAGTACCTTTTATTACGACATCATCAAGTAGCCACAAAAACTGTACTTAAACTGATAACATTATCAAGTATATTAAGTGAGTCTACACGTGCATAATTTACTCGTCAAGATTCATATCGTGTTGAAGCTAATTTACATCACCTTGACATTAATTGGCTGTTATTTTCGTCTAGTACTGTTGGTGTAGCTTATTTCATTGCTTTGTACTATTTTATAAAGCTTATTTGTGATTTATTAGAGTTATGAATATTTCGGACATTTTACACACAACATCATCTAGTTACAAACTAAGCAGAGTTTGTGTTACGATAACTAGACTGACTGATAGAATACTTATATTTTTTTTTTGTAAATGCATACATGTTATATAGAGGAAATACCCAAACTTCGAAACAAACATTTTCTGATCGTACAGACATTTGGTCCGATCCGGAGATCTAACTCAAGAGCTCAAGCACAGCAGGCGCATTCTCTGCAACGCCGAGGCAGTCACGTTACTTTAGCATGTGGTTTTCTTACATAACTAAAAATCAATGTAAGTTTTTGAAAGAAATAAACAACAGTACTGCTATTTACATGTATACATTTCGACTATGCACATTTTATTTGGACCTGCCTGACAAGGTCCCTTACCTTGTCAAAGGGTGAAGTACCAACGGCGTATGACCCTGATGCCTCAAGTTGTGTATTTTTATTCACAGCCTTTTACAGTCTACTGCTGGACATAAGCCTCTCCTTAGCATGGAGGTTTTGGCCTACTATTCCACGCTAGCTGGTTGGAATAGGGTTTGTTTCAAGTTGGGGTGCTGGGCTAGAAAACCTCCACGTGGTGCACCCTGGTAACGTTGGCAGCACCGCCAACGGCTAATATTCTAGCACGAAGAGGAGGCCGTTCTCTTCGGCCATTCGGTCGAGGCTTGGTCCAACAGAGCGGGCGTGTCTGTCGGATCCTCTGTTGGCTCTTCGCTCTTCGGAGCAATGCGGAGAAAAATCTTTCTCGGTCGGAGTTCCTCCGCTTTCAGCGGTGGAAAAGAAGAACGGGCTCGGTGTGTACTTACACTGCCACCGAGCAGGCATCAGGAGACGTTGTCTCCCTGCCACCGTCGGCATATCGTAGTCCCGAAAGTAGTGTTGTGGTTATGTCTCGCGACTTCTATTGAGGATGAGGGTCTTGGCTTAACCGCCCGGACTGCGAGGAAGAAAACCTCTATAAAAAATTACCCCGAATCCCGTGTTCTGGTGCGTGGCCAGGGGATGCATGGCTGATGGGCAGTTCAGTCGTAAGCGCACTCCCAGCCGAGGCACCTGCGGACCCCTCGGTTGGGCATAAATATACGCTTGCCCGGGTATTGGGGATCTCTGCCCGGGTTGACCTCTGTTCTCCCCATCTCGTGGGTTCAAAAATAGAATCAAACTTAAATAAAACAAAAACCAATATTGTTAAAGAAAGAAAGAAGGAGATCAATAATAGGAGGGATATAAATGCAAAAGCAAAGGATTTCTCTTCCAATGAAGAGGAAACACTAGTTGGGATGCCTATCTCGGTGGGGCTCCCAGAAGTCATTATGGCTGCTGGGAGCCGTAGAACATCGGAACGATTACGTTCCAGATCCGCCGCGGGCGGTAACTCCAGTGCGAGGGAGGACGCACTGGAACTTATGGAAACGGAACGATGCGACAGCCGAAAACACGGACGCTCCAGGGACGAGGAGAGCGACACATCCCAGGAGATGTTGCCTCCTAAGGTTCCAAGCAGTCGCAGAGGGAGGCCACGAACCCCGGTTTCGGCCCCGTCAGGCTCCGTCTTCTGCAAGGCGGAAGCCTATAGACGAGTCAGGGCAGACGGTGAAACACTGGCAGAAGAGGAGATTGCAGATCTCCTGCTGAAAATTAAGGAGCCGATGATGGGGGATTCAGTTCCCCAAACACCTTCGTCCATGCAGAAGAGAGCTAACGCGGCGGTGGCCATTATTCACAAAGTGGCCACCAAGTCGAGTAACCTTAAGGGCTCTTTTGTGAAAGCCCTTAAGGACACCTCTTCCGCTATTGTGGGGGTCGTGGATACCATTATCGGCGACGTGGCTCGTCTCCAGGCGGCCAACGATCGCCTGACGGGGCAAGTGGCTGAGCTCAGCGCTCAGTTCGCCCAATTCCCGGCGCATCGTCCGGCTGTAGATCCAGTCCCGTCCCCGTCTCAGCCTACTTCTTCTTCCAACCTCGGTGTTATTCCTGATGCCCATCTGCGCCAAATTACGGATGTAGTATGGCGCATGATGGACGGACGTCTGGCTGACCTGAAGGCGAGACTGCCACCGGCCCCCGTTGTCCGGCCGCCACTTGCGGCGCATAAGCCGAAGACCGCATTGGCACCGTCAGCGCTGCCCGTTGTGGGCGGTCGCGTGACCTATCCCGCGGCGGCGTCGGTGTCTGCTGCTTTCACAATAACTCCGGGGGCACAACGGGCAGTGAAGATAGCGACCAAGACGCCTGCACCAAGGTTGGGGTCAAAAACAGCGGCAAAGGCTAGAGCGGAGTTCCCTCCGCTCCCCACTCCAACCGCTGTACCTGGCACCTCCACATGTGCTCCCTCAACATCTGTCCCTTCCACCGATGGTTGGCAGGTAGTCGGGGGGGCTAAGAAGTCCCGAAAGCGGGGTAAGAAGGCTGCACAAACAGCAGCCTCTACCCCGCAGGCACCATCGGTTGCGGTGGCTACCGCAAAAAAGCCGCGGGTGCCTAAAAGCGCGGCTGTGGTGGTCACCGTAACACCGGAGGCAGCTAGTGGCGGACTGTCCTATACGGCCTTATTTAAGAAGGCCCGGGATAGTTTCGCCACTGATTTCGGGACTGAAGGGGTCAGGTTGCGCCTTGCCCAGACGGGAGCTCGAGTCCTGGAGTTCCCCGGGGCTGAAGGCGCAAAGACGGCGTACAGGTTCGCCGAGAAACTGAGGAGAATCTTTGCAGCCACGGATGGTGTAAAGATCGCCAGGCTTACCAAGTGCGCAGAGTTGCGCATTTCGGGCCTGGATGACTCTGTGACGGCCGAAGATGTCCGCGTTGCAATTAGCGAGAAGACGGGCTGCAACGCGGACAGCATCAGGGTCGGCACCATCCGCCCCGGTCCGGGAGGACTTGGCGCTGTGTGGATCAGCTGTCTCGTGGCGTCGGCCAAAATTTTGGGCGATGCTGGCAAGATCCTCATTGGTTTCGTGAATGCTAGGATTACAGTCCTGGCGCCGAGACCAATGAGGTGTTTTAAGTGTCTGTCATCGGGACACACACGCGCCAAGTGTGTTAGCTGTTTTGACTGCAGCGGACTATGTTTCCGCTGTGATCGACAAGGCGGCCGAATGCTCTGCCGCCCCTCACTGCCCGGTATGTGCGGCGGGTAACAAGCCCGCCAATCACCAGATTGGGCAGGGAGGCTGCAAACCCAGCATTGCCCGCAATTCTCGGGAAGTGTCAGGGGCTAGCCAGTCGACCCAGGCTGCTTCTGACATCGTTCGTGCGTCGATATCGTCGCCCATGGAGGAGGTTGTAGAGACGGTCAAGTAATGGACCAAGTCTCCAACCTCCTTGTCCAGATGAACCTGAACCACTGTGCCGCAGCGCAGGACCTTTTCCTGCAAACCATGGCACAGTGGTCGATCGGTGTTGCCGTAGCCGCGGAGCCCTATTACGTTCCTCCCCGCCCAAAGTGGTTGGATGATCGGGACGGCTCCGTGGCAGTCGTTGCCTCCACGGCGGCTCATTCCTCACCCTTGTCGCTAAAAGACAAGGGCACTGGATATGTTGCTGCTGAGTGGGGGGGGATCACCATATATGGTGTTTACTTCTCCCCCAACCAGAGTGTAAGCGACTTTGAGGTTTTTCTTAACAACTTGGAAACCTCGATACGGCGACTAACGTCTGGGCACGTCTTAGTGCTGGGGGACTTCAACACAAAATCCATTGCGTGGGGTTCCCCCAGGACGGACACTAGGGGCGAGGCCGTAGAGGAGTGGGCGGCCTCGGTGGGCCTCTGTTTATTAAACAGAGGCTCCACCAACTCGTGCGTGCGACAGCAGGGGGGGTCAATA
Organism: Hypercompe scribonia; assembly: GCA_949316085.1. NCBI lineage: Eukaryota > Metazoa > Arthropoda > Insecta > Lepidoptera > Erebidae > Hypercompe > Hypercompe scribonia. The sequence continues at coordinate 8,076,268 of OX438969.1, read as the reverse complement.
GTGGACCTTTCTTTCGCTACCCCTGCCCTCGCCGCACGAGTAAGGAACTGGCGCGTCGTGGAAGAGGTTGAGACGCTCTCGGATCACCTGTACATCCGATTCGAGCTCTCCCGGACCCAGGACCCGTTTTCCGCGGTGGGCTGTAGCCAAACTAAATAGGGACCTACTAGAGGAGGCGGCTGTCATCTATTCTTGGCTGTCTCCACAGGCCCCGGCCGAGGAGGTTGACATGGAGGCTGGTCGCTTCCGCGATGCAATTATGCAGATCTGCGATGCGGCCATGCCCCGCATCCGAAGTTGTCGGCCTCCACGGAGGAGGGTTTACTGGTGGTCCCAGGAGTTGGCGGACCTCCGTGCGGCCTGTACACGTGCCCGGAGGTCCTACACCCGTAGTTGACGGCGACACCGCGAAGAAGGCGAGGGGGACTAGCTTCACGAGGAGTACCGAGAGGCGCGGAAAACTCTGAAGCTGGCCATCAGCCGCGCCAAAGAAATTAAGAGAAAAGAGATGCTGGAGGGTCTCGCTTCGTGACCCCTGGGGTCACCCTTATCGTGCGGCGCGACAAAAGCTCCGCACGTCGGGCCCCCCCTTTACAGAGACCTTCCAGTCCAGCTTCCTGCAGGAAGTGGTCGAGGGGCTTTTCCCGCAGCGGGTGGAACACACAAACCCCTTCGATGGCCTCCTTGGTCAGAGACGACGAGGGATGGAACGAGGATAATGTTCCGCCCGTCAGAGAATCGGAGATAGGGGCGGTCGTTCTACGGATCCGCTCTAAGAACACCGCCCCTGCACCAGATGGGATACCTGCCCGAGTGTTGGCGCAAACCCTAGACCACATGTCGAATCGCCTTGGTGAAGTCCTAAACGCCAGCTTGGCGTCCGGGCGCTTTCCTTTCCTTTTTCCTTTCCTTCTGCCCTTTGGCGACTTTTGCCCAATTTGGGTGGAGCCAGCGTCGCGACGAGACGGCTATACACGGGGGTTGTCCGGTCAATGGCGCTGTATGGTGCACCAGTGTGGGCGGTGGCTCTGACCGCCCAGAATAGGACTCGCCTCTGGCGTCCTCAGAGGATATTGGCGGTTAGAGCCATACGCGGTTACCGCACTATATCGACGGAGGCGGCGTGCGCCTTAGCCGGCACCCCTTGGAGGCGGAAGTGCTCGCCGAAGTTTATCGGCGAACGGCAGACTTCCGGGTGAGTAGCGGCATCCGGCCCTCGCCCGAAGAGATACACGAGTGGCGAGAGGCCGCTCGTCGAGCCACGTTGGCTCGTTGGTCGTCCCGGCTGGAGGCTCCACGTGCTGGCTTTGCCACCGTGAAGGCTCTCCAGCCGGTCATCGCCGAGTGGGCGGGGCGACAGCACGGGACCCTTTCCTTCCGACTGACGCAGATCCTTTCCGGGCACGGTTGCTTCGGGAAGTATCTGCACTCGGTCGCCAGGAGGGAATTGAGTCCCGCCTGTCACCACTGCGACTGCAGTGAGGACTCGGCTCAGCACACGCTGGCGGTTTGTTCCGCCTGGGCGGCGCAACGTGGGGTTATTGGGGGCACTGCAGTTATTGGAGGAGATCTCTCGCTACCGGCCGTCATACGCTCCATGGTCTAAAAAGGGTTTGTTTCAAGTTTTCCTTCTCTTTGTAATGATGTTGTCTTGTATACTTTGTTCGCTTAGTCGCCTTTTACGACACCCACGGGATGCATAGGGGTGGTAACACTATGTATTCTTATTCTGTTACAACTCGGACTAGTTGGGGATTTTACATATAATTATTTAATTAACTGAAATTGTCTATATTACACCACTTTTTCTAATTACAGTGGTCTCAGATCTCAATAATTTAACAATCTAAGCTATAAAAATAAAGCTCAAATGTACCAGATATTTCCTTGATTTAAAAAAAAAAAAATTACAAAACTTGGAGAGAATAATTAAAATCATAAACATTTTTCATTTTGAAATCTCTAAGTAAGAATGAAAGTATTTCATAATTTTGCAACAGAAATATGAATATTAATGAGCGGATAATTTTAGCTCTTGCTAAGTACTGGTTTCGAGGTAAAACTGTAATTAAATAAAGTTCTTAAAGAAAACAAGGAGCCCAACTCCTCGCTAACGAGCCGGATAAATGAGTGGACTTAGAGGAAGCACTTTATTTGTATTTTGAAAACATAAAACTAAACTGTTCCGGATATTAAACTCAATTATAACTACTAAAACGATGAAATCTGTAAACTGTCAATAACCTTACAGTACAGTATTTTTTTTAATAATTTAATAACATATTCAATTTTGGTACTTTCAATGTTACAACAGTCAGAAGCATCACCCCTTAGGTCACTCTTATGACACTCGAGGGACGTGTCAGAGTGATTTATACGATGCTGAGACAACATTCCATTAATTACATTTTTTTACAACCTAAAAAATCCATTTGATTTTATCTCCATTTTTTCTGCGACGTAAAATGACTTATCGAAAGTAAGACTTTTATTCAAATATAAATAATAAATATGTGCTACTTGAGACAGTCTAGAAAGTTAAAGATAAGCTAGAAATTTTTATAATTCTCTAATTTAAAAAAAATATTATAAAGTTCTACGTCGATTGTTACGGTCGATCGCACGGATAGCGAAGTGGTTTACGCAATAGCCACGCCGTAGAAAACAGTGCTGAGTGTTGGGGTCCAAACTCCACACGGGACAACACTTTGTGTGTACCACTGATTGTTCTTGGGTATTCTTTGTGTCCGTCTCGTGTGTGTTTGCAAAGTCCCCCACGACACAGGATATATTCCTGATGCGAGCGTTGTCTTGAAAAAAAAAACAAAAAAGAATAATAAAAAAAGAAGCTAGAGCGTAGTAGAGGCACGCTGACTTCAGCATAAGCGGGCCGGCTCGACCAGGGCAGTACTACCCTCCTCCAGAAGATCAATCTAAAATGACAGCATCCTTGCTGTCCTGTTTCGTTGCTGAGTGTGAGACTGGAGGCCCATTGATGCAGGGGTGACAGCTACCGTGGTAAGTGTGCAATACAATGCTACGATGACTGTCAAGCCTTTTACGTCCCCAAGTGAGGCGTAGAAAAGCATCTTTTTAGGCCGCCATAGTGTGTGTCACCATACTGCATTGTCAGCATGTTAGCATTCGCAATGAGTATGGTGACTACAACTTTTGGATTTTATTTATGCTTTCCATCAGGCAGAGTAGAGTCACTTTGGCAGGCTCTTGAAATATAAAAAAAGCTTGCTGTCTAGCGTGGCACAGTAAACCAAAACCTAGTGTTAAAAACTATTGAAATCAGAGGTGCAGATATTTATGGTTTGATATTCAAATTTGCAGTAAAATGCAAAATGAACAAATAAGTAGCACTGATAATTCGAATAATTATTTCTCACATTATAAGCTCTTATGTTATTGGTAAATAATGTTTTTGTAAACTACATATAATACAAATAATCTAATATAACATGTACAAAAATTAAAAAGTTTTGTCTAATTGAGATTTAAAAGTTTTTTGTTAAGAAAAGTCTTAGACATAATAAAAATCGGTAACTATAGAATTAAAAATTTTATAATTAGTACTTGTTTGACTTGACTAACTTGTTACTTGTTTTACTGTGACTAAGAACACACCTTATGTAATTTACTCAAAGATCATAAAAGTCAGAAATATAAAAAAATTATTAAAATACTTATAATGATACAGTCCAGATATAATAAATACTTTTTTCAACTTCTTTTATTGCCAAGGTTAAAAAATTGTAAAATGGAGACATTGTGGAAATTTTGTCAGTTAGTGGCTGTGTTATAAAGAATGATGGTTAATTGTTAACGTTCCCATAATGATGTACTCGAATAAAGTTGACAACGTGCTGCCAATTTCAAGTATTTAATAATTATAAGATTGTTTACAACAAGGGCTATTTTGAAATGACTGTATGAATGATAGTATAGTTATTGAAGCAGCTGCCTAACCGTTGCTTACCGTGCTGAATTTGAGTATTTGATCCACGGATTGGACAACATTTTGTGTGATTTACAAATTTATTCTGAGTTTGGATGATCTTTACGTCGATTTTATGTATGTCTCCCCAGCAACACAGGCTATATTCCTAGCACAGGATTAGTTTTTTTTAAATAAATAAATTCGTTTTCACGATGTAGAGAAATACAATTCACAGCGGGTATTCGAGTTATTGCTTTCAACGTACTGGGAAATACTAGATTGCAGACAAAATATAATTTTCTATTGTATTCTTAAGGCAAGTACCGTCTCCGGGGCTCTGCAGGGAGATACTGTAAAACCGATGACTTAATAGTCTTTCTCTGTATTTACAACGGTACACTGTTTCCTTACACACTGTTTCAGCTTTCTAATGGTATAGTAGGATTAAGAATATAAGACTTTGTTGAATAAACGATGGTTTGTTCACAACTAGTTGAATTTATTATCCGCATTTAGCCAACTACAATATGTGGGCCTCGTATTAAAAATTCATTTAAAATTTAGCTCCGATCTACTCTCAATCTCATCAATGTTATTCGCGTAGTAAAATATTAACAAGACTAGCAGAATTCCGACTTAATTGTCGGTCAGTACATAGTCACATTATGATCAACGTTGGCTGTATTTTACTTTACTATGAAAATATTTTGTATTGGCTGCACGATTGGCCTAGTGGTTTAAGCAGTCGCCACGCCGCTCTCCACTTCGCTGAGTGTTGTGGGTTCAAATCCTACATGGGACAACACTTTGTGTGATCCACAAATTGTTGTTCTGAGGTCTAGGTGTTCTTTGTGTCCGTTTCTTGTATGTTTGTAAAGTCTCCCGCAACACAGGATTTATTCCTAATGCGGGCGTCGTCTTTTTTTTTTTTAAAAAAAAGGCTTAAAGAAAAGATACCGTGTGAAATGTGAAATAGATTTTTAAACGAATTTTTATTACGAAAATTACCTTTCTGCTCTTGGAAAAATTGAAAACACATTAAAAGGGTAATGTTGTTAATAGTCCACGACCTATGTACGTATAATTTCATCAATCATTTTCCTCTCAAGCGAACTCGGTTTATAAAGTCTCACGCTGATGCCTCCTTAACATCAGCTGTGATTTTGTTAATCTATTTATAAAGTAAATATTGGATAATAGCATTAACTGGTAAAATCGTTATTTAAACCGATTCAGTAATTGTTGACTATAGCTTTCTATATCAAAGAAATTATCAAAGCTACCGCTTTCAGTATGATAAAAATATTAGTAAAAAAGTAGCTACCACCAACATTTACATCCCTGTTATATTTTTTTTGGATAATATAACATGCTTAAACAAAGTTTAGTGCACCTTATCCCTCATTTAAACACCGTCCTATTACAGATCCGTAACACATTTGTTTTTTTTTTCTATATTAAGAGCCTGCCAAAGTGACTACTCTGCCTGATGGAAAGCATGAACAGAATCCAAGAGTTGTGGTCACCCTACTCCTTGAAAATGCAGACAATGGCGGCCCTGCGAGATGCCCTTTCACACACCGCTTGAGGACGTGAAAGGCATGACAGTGTAAGGCTTACACAGTTACCACGATAACTGTCACCCCTGCATCACTGGGCCTCCGGTCTCACACTCACCAACGAAACACGACAACACGGATGCTGGCGCTTTAGGTTGATCTCCTGTGGGAGGGTAGTACTGCCCAGGTCGAGCCGGTCCGCTCGTGCTGAAATCAGCTTGACTCTACTATCTGGTAAATGTTTATACCCCATTGTACATATTTTGCATAAAAAAAATAATTTAGTGTAACTAAATACTCAAAGGGATACAAAACTGTAGAATGAAATAGTGAAATCCATTCATATCTCTGTCCTACGAAAATCCGTAAAACAGCCTCAGTGAGAATCTCGAATAAAGTACGTTCGTAATCCGATCGCTGTACAAAGGTGTCGACAAAACACTGGTTATATATAGGGTGAGTTGTTTCTCAAGATGTTTTAGTATGAATTATCTGATACAGTTGATAGTACCCAAGTTTACTGCACGACTTGTACGTGCTGAATCACAACAATTGTTTTGTTTTAAGGGCTGCTTTTTGAATCCTTAGTTATACTGTCAAATAACTAACAAGTAAATAAATTATGTAGATATGTTTATTTGCTTTACGATATACAAGTTTTTATATGTTGTTCATTAATATATAGAATTTCAAAAAAATGTCTCTTTTAGTTATCAGATGGGCAAAGTCAATTTTCACCCACTTTTGTGCTACCAAATATTTGTTACTTGATAGTTTTTTATAGTAGTTTCACTGTAAACATGTGCGAACGAGATGCAACTATACGTTGAATTACACGTTAGACTTTTTTTTAAGTGCGCAACGCCATCTTGTTTCAAACTAAGCAGAGCTTGTGCTATGAGAACTAGACTGACTGATAGAATACTTATATACTTTTTTTTTGTAAATACATACATATTATTCATAGAAAACACCCAAACTCCGAAATAAATATTTGCAGATCAGGCAAACATTTGGTCCGATCCGGCAATCGAACCCGAGACCACAGCAAAGCAGTCGCTTTCGCTACCCCTACGCTATCGAGGCAGTCAAGATAAGGATCGCAAGCTACAAAGTATCCAGAAAGGGTATGTTGCGCCATATTCGAAACGGGGCGTCTAAAGGGTGCGGGGAGGAGTTCGTGGCTTCCGCCATTTTGTGGAGTTTTAGTCACGATGGAACAGTACTCGGGGACGCATCGCGCATTTTGCGTACGAGCGTATTATCGTAATGGTGATTCAATAGTGACTGCTCAACGTCTCTATCGTGCGGAATATCGTACACGCCACGCGCCAAGTGATGATAGCATTAGGAAATGGATCAGGATGTTTGAGAATACAGGTGCGACAGTTCAAATTCAAAACTCTGGTCGTCCTCGTTCAGTTCCCGATGAAGAAACAATTGAAGAAGTTGAGACGTCGGTTCGTTAAAATCCGTCTTTATCCATCCGAAAGCGAAGCCAAGCGTTGAACATCAAAAAATCGCCTTTACATTCGATTTTAAAGAAAGACTTACATCTAAAAGCCTATAAAATTCAATTGGTTCAAGAATTGAAGGATACGGATTATGCTAATCGACTGAATTTTACGAACTAAATGCTGCAGCGATTTAACAACTTTAACAACATACTGTTCAGTGACGAAGCAAATGTTCACCTGAATGGTCATGTGAATAAGCAGAATTGTCGGTACTGGGCAGTGGAGAATCCGAGACGAAAGCATGAACGACCCCTGCATAGCCCAAAGGTCGTTGTTTGGGCCGCTATGTCTGCTAAAGGCATAATTAGTCCTTATTTTCACGAAGATCAACAAGGGCGAGCAATTAATGAGAATAGTGACCATTATTACGATATGTTGCGAAATTTTTTGATCCCAGAGTTGCAGGAGTTTGCAGGTTTCAACTCAAGAACGTGGTTCCAGCAAGATGGGGCCACTTGCCATACCTCAAATGACTCAATGGAAGTTGTTAACGAATTATTCCCTAATAAAGTCATTTCGCGAAGGGGTAACATCAACTGGGCTCCCAGAAGCCCCGACCTTAGCCCGCTTGACTATTTTGCATGGGGATACCTTAAAAGTAAGGTTTATCAAAACAATCCGACGAATCTAACCCAGTTAAAGCAAAACATCAAGTCAGAAATGGCAGCAATATCGATAGCTATGTGTCAACGTGTTATCGCCAATCTTCGTTTCCGTTTAGAAGAGTGCCAGCAACGTAACGGTCATCATTTGGATAACATTATCTTTGCCAATTAATTCTCCAATTCATATGCTAATAATAAACAATAAACTTTTTTATTGCGTACAAATAATTTTTGTTTCATTGAACTTACAAATACCCGATACCCTTTCTGGACACCTTGTATTATCTACATATGTAAAAATGTATGTTGGTCTGTCTGTCTGTTTATTCTGTATAGAATCGTATGGCGAAGCCATAGTATGATAATAGTTTAGGTCTGTACGCGGCTACGCGCTAAATTAAATTGTTTACTCAGCTGACCTACTCTTAATATTCTAAATTATTAAATAAGGAAACATAAATAATATATTGTCAAATTAGCAATTTAAGAAACAAGCAAACAACCTAGTTACCCCCACCTAAACCTGTCCATATTACATACAAATATTATTGTATATAAACCTTAGTTTATGTTAAGAAAATTGAGTCATTATTAAATATTACAATCAACGTGTCGTCTAATTGGTTCCCTGGGCAAACACGCAACAATTGGTGACCCCGACGTGATCTATTGGTATCTAGTGCTGATATAATACCGGGACGACCGGAACCCTATATGGTGTTCAGCAGTGAATCTAGAAATCAGTAGCATTACGAAATTATCGCATCCCAAAAATGGCTCCACCAACAACTCCTTCAAGAGGCGACACTGGGTGCGAATCAGTTGCTGCTATCACGGTCACAGAAAAACTACCGCAATTTTGGACAGACTCGCCACGTTTATGGTTCGTCCAGTTTGAAGCAATAATAGCACCACAAAAACAGGGCGAAGATTACAAATATAACATGGTAATATCCAAATTACCAAAAGAGGTCGTCCATCAGGTTAGTGACATTTTAACTAACCCGCCCAGCGAAAATAAGTACTCCACCATCAGGGAACGTCTAATGAACGGCCACGAAGAGAGCGAACACCGACGTTTCAACACAATAAATTACCCTCACACAAGATATGTAGATTCATTGGTGGATATACACTCAACACAATTACCCTCACACAATCCCACTTCTGACACCAAATCAAGTCTCAGCCAGCCAGCAACCTTCGGCCTCAACAGGGATACCACACGCAGGAAGCGCGCGCTCCAGCCTGGTTACCCTACGGCCTCATCAGCGTCTAGGCACAGCACACTGCACCTACGGTCCATGTAAGCAGAGCATCTCTCTCCCGTCTACGCAGCAACCAGCCACTACGCAGTAACCGCCCCGACTCACTGGGGACTTCACCGCAGCACCGCGCACCGCATACAATCCCGACTCACTGGGATTTGCGGACTTCAGCCCCGACTCACTGGGACTAACGGCATTCAGTTCCGACTCACTGGAACTTGCGGCACTCAGTTCCGACTCACTGGAACTACTCACTTCTGGCACTGGCACGCTCCAGAACAGAGCACAGACTTTCCAAAGATTTATGGACTCTATATTCAGAGACTTGGACTACGTATTTATATATGTCGACGACATATTTATTGCGGACAAGAAAAATAATTTTCGGGAGCATTATGAACACTTAGAAGAGGTGTTTAAGCGCCTACATAAAAACACGGAAAAAAGCTGATCGATAAAAAAACAGGTCTGGAAACGCCTGCCGAATTAGCGAGAGCAAACATTGCATCCGTTCGATCCTTCAAGCACAGGATTGCAAAACAAGAATTCCAAGAGATGATGGACATGGGAATATGCCGTCCTTCAAGCAGCCAATGGGCATCGCCACTCCATTTAGTCAAGAAGAAGAATGGCGAATGGAGAGCATGCGGAGTATACCGCGCACTAAATAAAATAACAGTTCCAGACAGGTACCCGCTTCCAAGGCTACTCGATTTCACATATGTAGCAAGCGAAAAAGGCAACAAAAGGCAAAAAAGGCGCCTACATAAAAACGGCATAACAACAAATACAAACAAATGCGAATTTGCCAAGTCGGAGATTGATTTCCTCGGTTATCATATAACGAGCCAAGGGTTGACTCCTACTATGGAAAAGATTCAAGCTATAAACAGCAGTATCCCACATGCAGCAAAGCATCAAGCCCCGTTAATCCAAGAAAGCCCAAGAAAATCAAAAGAAGAGGCTTACGGCTATAATAAGAGATGCAAACGTGGTTTAAAGTCACACCACATTTTTTTACATGTATAATAATTTTTTTCTTCAAAGGGGGAATATCTATGGCGAAGCCATAGTATGATAATAGTTTAGGTCTGTACGCGGCTACGTGCTAAATTAAATTGTTTACTCAGCTGACCTACTCTTAATATTCTAAATTATTAAATAAGGAAACATAAATAATATATTGTCAAATTAGCAATTTAAGAAACAAGCAAACAACCTAGTTACCCCCACCTAAACCTGTCCATATTACATACAAATATTATTGTATATAAACCTTAGTTTATGTTAAGAAAATTGAGTCATTATTAAATATTACAATCAACGTGTCGTCTAATTGGTTCCCTGGGCAAACACGCAACAAATCGTAAAATATGCATTTAATCATGTGATTATCTTTAGCAAAGTTGTGCATGAGCCCGCGAAGGCTTCTGAGTTGGTAAGAACATTTTTCATTTTTTATGTCTTTCCTTATAATTTAATTTAGTTAGTGGCGTAGCAACGCGCGCTAAGTACAGCTAGTATTAGATAAAATTTCGCTTTAAGTATTCTTAATTTGAAATTCTTTTTTTTATAGTTGTCCATTTCGAATATTTGCCATCGGATTCCGTGGTGTAGTGGTTATCACATCTGCCTAACAAATAAAAGGTTCCCAGTTTGTTTCCGGGCGAACACATACTTTTTGCCATTTAAATATTTATTCCTAATGAGTATTATAAATAATAATTAAGTAAAAACGTTGAAGAACTTCATCATATTCCTTTAGTAGAGTTTACATTTTTTTTTTATTTACAACCTACCATAGTGACTCTATTCTGCCTGATGGAAAGCATAAATAGAATGCAAGAGCGGTGGTAGCCAAAAAATGACTAAAGAAAATAATATCTACGAAAACGACGACCGAATAGCGTAGTGGTTTGTGTAACGGATGGCTATGCCAAAGATCACGGGTTCGATCGATTCCCAATTCTAAGAATTGTGTACATGAACATATTTAATTTTTGATTTAGTATGCATGCTTCTGTGAATGACAAGTATATATTTTTAAAAAACTAAATACAATATAAATATATATATAAATATAATATAAAAAAAATCATTATACTTATTCTGATGATGTGATACTGGTGTATAAAATATTCTAAAAAAAACTTAAACACCTAACATTCATCTTATCCATTATCTCCGTTTGGTGACGTATTAAAAATACAGAGTGTCACCTGTATTCAATCCCTGAGTGCCGTAAGAGGTGGCTAATGGGGCAAACTACTAAGATGACATCACTATAAAGAGAAGGAAAACTTGAAACAAACCCTATTCAAACTTATCTGTCCAGTGTGATATAGTAAGCCAAAACTTTCTTGCTAAGAAGAAACCTATGTCCGTCAGTAGACTATTAAATATTGTTGATATTAATAAAAATATACGATAATGCATCTTAATGTTGACTGGAAGAAATAAGATCGCCAATAGGCTAGATGACACCTTAGTCAAATTAGTTACTTTTTATCATCTGTCAAAACGACAACTTTGTATGAAAAATGTACTAAATACAAAATTGTGACGTCACTGTTTTAGACTACTCAATTGAACAATATATTTCACTGTACATTTCATTGAACTTCGTAATAATAATAAAAAGCTAAGTTAATTGTATTTTCCGAGATGTTTCACGATATTAGTATTAATGAAGTGGACATTGGTATTTATTTACGATACAGTCATCTACCCACTTGTTACATTTACTTTGTAACTCAACCATGTTATGTTTTATATGCATACAATACAGACATACAAATAGATTTATAAAAAATAAATATTTATTTAACAACCTTTTCTTTTATTTCAGAACACAAAAAGTTGAGTGAAGAATGGTTTTCTTTAATACTTAAACTGTCGATGGAGTTATAAACATCCATATTCACTTAAAAAAATTAACATCATATCATGTCTACAGTCTTTAACTGTCCATTGCTGAATATAGATCACTCTCAAGAAAGGAAGTTTTCGCTTACTATACCACTCTGGCCAAACAAGTCAGTATAGAATTTATTTCAAGTTTTCCTTCTCTTTGCTGTGTTGTACTACGTAATTTTTGGGAGTTTTTTTTGGGAATCTTTAGGGTCAGAATACACACACCACATCATTATGGGCGATTTTAATACTGATCTCCTAGCATCTTGTTCGCTCCGTACTCGTAATCTGCTCCATATCATCCAATCCGCTAGCCTCCATGTCTTCCCTCTTCAACCAACTCACCACAACATTGAGCACCAGGATACTTGGCTTGATCTAATGCTGACCTCTGCTCCAAGCCTAGTCTATTCCCATGGTCAACATTCTGATCCTGGATTTTCCCATCACGACTTAATTTTCCTCTCTTATATCTTAAAACCCCCTAAATCCCCTCCCAAAATTCTGCATATTCGTAATTTCAGACGAATGGACCTCGAAAGACTGTGTACAGATGCTTCTGCTTTAGACTGGACCAACTTGGCAACAGCAGACATAAATGATATGGTCAGTATTTTTAATGACACAGTTCTGAATTGTACGATAGACACGCACCTGTAAGGGGAGTAAAGTTAAAGCGCCCCCCCGCGCCATGGATGACTGCGGCAATTCGAACAGCTATGAAACACAGGGACCGTTTTTACAACAGATATAGGAGGAATCACTGTGAGGAGAATAGGGACCTTTTTAAGACCGCTAGGAATCGGTGTAATCAGGTGATACGTAACGCCAAACGCCGCCACATAATTCAAAATTTAGAAATCTCTTCAACTTCCAATATGTGGAAGTTCCTTTGAACGCTGGGCATTGGAAAGCAGCAACGTTCTGAGGTTAAGACGACAATTGGTTTAGATGACATCAACGTTCACTTTTCAACCACACCTCAGATGGATCATCAAATCAAAAGTCAAACCTTGAGCTACATATCCAGTTTAACCCATCCTAACATCAATTCCTTTGATTTTTCTCCAGTATCTTCTGAGGACATCAAAAAGATTATCCTGTCCATTCGTTCCAATGCTGTAGGATGTGACGGCGTTAGCCGTTACATGATCGTTACTATCCTGGATCACATTCTGCCAGCAATATCTCACATCGTTAACTTTTCACTTGACTCTGCAACCTATCCCTCACTCTGGCGTAAGGCCTTCATTATCCCTCTACCTAAGAGACCTGACCCCTCGCTCCCAGAACACTTCCGACCCATTTCTATACTTCCCTTTCTTTCTAAAGTTCTTGAAGCCTGTGTTCATAAACAGCTCTCGCACTTTGTTAACAAACATAATCTCCTTAGTCCGCTACAATCTGGCTTTAGACCCGGTCATAGCATAACCACTGCTCTCCTCAAAGTCACTAGCGATATTAGGGAAGGTATGGAGGACACCAAAGTCACAGTGCTGACTTTGGTAGATTTCTCGAGTGCCTTCGATACCGTTTGTCATGAAGTCCTACTGGCCATCCTCTCCTATCTTATGATCTCCTCAGAAGTTCTGGAAGAGAACCACTCTTCCTATCTTTAGGGACGTCAACAGTGTGTTCACATTGATGACTTATCGTCAAGTTGGTGTGAACTTCTCACCGGTGTCCCTCAAGGCGGTATATTATCTCCCTTATTATTTTTAATTTTTATTAATCTCGTAACCCAACACCTTCAGTGTGCGTATCACCTGTACGCTGATGACCTACAGATTTATACAATGGCTAGAGTTGAAAATATATCAGATGCTATCAAGAAAATCAACAAGGACTTAGAATCCATAAGAAGTTGGTCCGCGAAATTTGGTTTGTCGGTAAATCCAACTAAGTGTCAAGTGATTGTCGTAGGGAGCAAACAAATGCACAGTAGGTTGGGCGTGGCGACTATCCCACCTGTTGTTTATGACAACCTGAGTATACCTCTGAGTACAGTAGTAAAGAACCTGGGCCTATATATCGACTCGACACTTGATTGGCGTGCACAAGTTGCACACGTGAGCCAGAAAGTTACCTCGTGCCTACGCGCTTTGTATCGTTTGAAAAATTTTCTCCCTATTAAAACCAAGGCCACACTTATGCAGTCCCTAATTATTCCCCTGATCGATTACGGTGATGTGTGCTATTTTGACCTGAATGCAGACCTCCTCAACAAACTAGATCGCCTTCTCAATAACATTAGCAGCATTCGATTCGTTTACAATCTTCGCAAGTATGATAATGTGTCTGCTTTACGTTCCCAGCTATAATGGCTCCCAATTCGACAACGCCGTAGTTTACGTGCACTCACTTCTCTTTTTTCTTTCCTCAACTCTCCATCGCTACCTGAATACCTTGTTCCTCACTTCCGTCTCTTATGTTCCACCCATGATCGAAATCTTCGGTCAAAAAACAACATGCTTCTTCTATGCTCTCCTCACACCTCCAACTTTATCAATTCCTCCTTCTGTGTGCAGTCAGTTCTTCTGTGGAATGCACTTCCCGCCGGTATCAGGATGACCACAAATCGCCACACATTTAAGGCAAAAGTACGTGATCTACTTCGTAATAATTTGGTAGAATCGTCGTAACCATAGTACCCGAGTGAGCATTTATATGGAATATTGCATTAATTTTGTATACATGTATTATGTGTTTATGTATTATGTATGTATTGTTTATGTAAAATATTGTATTGTTAGTAATGTATGTCAACTTCTTTATTTTATCTTTGCATCTACCGCATCGTGTTTCTACATCACCTGAAGGTTGACTGGGAGTGAATGCCCCCTGGCATTAAGTCCGCCTTTGTACAACATGTGCATTAAGTATAAATAAATAAATAAATAATTTTCATCATTAGTGTTACGACAAAAAGTATACGATCATTTTGTAATAACGAAATAAATATGTTTTAATTTATACCTTATTGCTTATTTTTTTCTTTGTGTTCTGTTTGCTACTAGGCGATTTGTGTTGACACAGTGAATATATTTACTTTTTTTATTTTGAAAACCTACCAAAGTGACTCTACTCTGCCTGATGGAAAGCATGAATAGAATCCAAGAGATAATGTAATATAATAATCCACACTCTCGTGGCCTAGAGAGATGGTTTTCCACACCCCCTGTGGGACCTGAAAGACATTACAGTCATAGTGGCATTGTAAAGCACACACGATTACTACGATGACTATCACCCCTGCATCAATAGGCCTCCGGTCTCGCACTCACCAACGAAACACGACAGCATGATGCTGAATTTCACACGAAATGATTTTTTCATTTCATATTATAAATTCTGTAATTCAATTATATAATTAATTTCTGTATGTTAATTTTTTATACATCACGAAGAATGAGCTTCGGCTCTTTCGTTTAGCTTTTTAATACACTATGATTTAAAATAATACTTACAAACAACTATGTTACTTATATCAAATTTAAATTCCAGAATTAGCCTTTTTTCTTAATCTCATTTTCACCATTTTTTTATAACGTATGGCAACCCCTCGGGCCGTGACCTCACCACGGTTTACGGTGGGGTGGTGTGTCGGAATCAGACCGACTAAAATCACACGGTGTGCCACTCTGCACCTGACATAGGAGAGATCCGGGAACAGCTGTTATTACGACATCCAGAATGTCATGTTTCACCAAAGTCAACCATATGGCAATTTATTATACTTTTACTAATAAGATAAGAACACATTACTTTTATATATTTTATAATATTTTATGGTTATTTTTCCCACCATCCTGTATAAGAAAAACGTTTACAGTTCCCCAAGTCATCGTTCATTGCGTGATGTAACTTAAACCTTTACGTTAACGTTGAGACTAGTAATTTTCTACATGAACTGCCACGCCTACGCTTCGATAAATATCTACATTTTGATTCCAGTTCCTCTTTGTTAACCGTAAACTATTTATTACCATATATTTTCAAATCACACCACTGACAAACAAAATAAAAAGACACTACTCAGAATAAAATCGTCCATGATTTTCATACTACATTTCATACATTTTTGGTGTATGGTGACGGGTTAAGAATACATAGTGTTACCACCCCTATTCATCCCGTGGGTGTCGTAAAAGGCGACTAAAGGAACAAAGTATACAAGACAATATCATTACAAAGAGAAGGAAAACTTGGAACAATCCCTATTCCAACCAGCCCGCATGGAATAGTAGGCCAAAAACTAAGGAGAGACCTATGTCCAGCGGTGGACTGTAAAAGGCTGTTGATGACTGATGATTTTATATATTAATTGAGATTATAGATATGAATTTATTTATATAAGCGATTTTATTGGCATATAGCATATAGCATGTTTTAGGTTTATCTGTATCTGTGTAATCATAGTAACTAATACTATGATTAAACAGAAACGAGACCTCGGCCGGTTCTAACTATTGTTAACACTCCCCTATCTACCCTTATAATCATTTTTTCTCCTGCCACTTATTTCAGTAATATTCTTTTCACCTATTATGCAGGTGAGGGGACTGTGGGGAGCACTGGACTCCCGATAGTGATGTATCATCGCGTCATTGTTTTCAGCCTGTCATTGTTTTCAGCCAGACGCGAGGTTGAACCCCTGGTCGACTCTCCGTGGACGGGACCGCTGATGCACCTACAAGAGGCTGATGGTTCGTAGTCTGTGTCCCGAGCAGAGCGTTTCAACCGCCTAGGGATTGTTAATGTGGTGTCGGGATGCGGTAGTTAGTTTGTTAGTTAGTAGATGCGTTAGTTAGTTAGTAATATGTTAGCGAGATGCCGCATTGCTACTTATTTTCACTCTTATTCTTCATTTAAATAAACTTACAATGTTTTTATCATATTTTTTCAATAACCTTGTTTACTACAGCTATGTGTAAGATAAAATAATACGTCTGTAAAATAATAATCGATAATATGTAATAGTTTAACACGCTGCTGCCTAATGCTACGAAGTTATCGGCTTGAATGTATGAATATTTTGTAGATATCACTTAATTTTGGCATCGTGAGACGAAGGGACCATCTATGTCCGTGTCAATCGCTGAAGATAAACAAACAAACACGAATAATAATATCCTCACACATCTCACACACAAGGGTCCGATCCCAAACTAGGCAAAGCCTGTATTATGGATAGCACTCTACTGATAAACACATTTATATATTTCTAAATACAGACATATTATAGATAAATTGCACCCATATACAAACAAATGATCGTGTTCATCACACAAAGATTTGTACTGTGTGAGAATCTAAGTAATAATTTATTAGATAGTAGAGCCACACTGATTTTAGCACGAGCGGGCCGGCTCGACCGGGACAATACTGCCCTCCCACAGAAAACCAACCTAAAGCGGCAGCATCCGTGTTGTCGTGTTTCATTGGTGAGTGTGAGACCGGAGGCCCATTGATACAAAGGCGACAGTTATCATGGTAACTGTGTAAGCCTTACACTGTCACAATAACTGTCATGCTTTTTACGTCCCCAAGCGAGGTGTGGAAAAGCATCTCACAAGGCTGCCATAGTGTGGGTGACCATACTGAGTTGTCAGCATTTGCAATGAGTATGGTGACCATAACTCTTTGATTCTATTCATGCTTTCCATCAGGCAGAGTAGTGTCACTTTGGCAGGCTCTTAAGATAGAAAAAAAAACCCACGATCTCTATTTAGCAGTTAGGATCACTAACCATTTTATCAACGGATAAACATCACATTGTGTCTCAAAAAAAATATATTGTTTTGGTCTTTAAGACAGGCAGATATAATAAGACCCTTAACGTCTTAATACAATATGCGCGATAAAATATTCACCAGTAACCGAATTTAATACCAGGGCACACCATAAATCGTGGTGGCCTATCGCCGTTCACGAACTGTTCATGACTTGTTAATGTGTCCTTGTATTCGTTTCCTTTCATGAAATTCATGAAAACAAAATATATAAAAGAACAGTATTAAACAGTTGTTATCAATTTAGAAAGGCTATACGAACGGAAAGAAAGAAAATCATTTATTCTGATGTTTACAGGAGAACACGTTATTAAATAAATACAGTGTAAGAATACTCTCTTATGTGTGTTTAGAGGTTCACTAACTACGAGTAATTGTAGTGTTCTGTGCATTGCCAGAAAAGACGCCTATTTCAGCATATTGCTGCAACCTGAAGAGCTGCAGCGCTGGCGTGTAGAAAGAGCTTGCGCCCAGTGATTTCGATTTGTCTGCCTTATTTATATGTATCACTGTGCCACTGCACTATTTATGTATTTTACTTATTATTTTTTCCTTTTTAATAAATGTATTAGGAATCAAAAATTAACAAATAAAATGTTACACTAATAATCATCATATAAAAAATAAAATGAATACCTACTCAGTAACTAACAGTACAACGGTACCTTTGATAAGAATTTAATGTATGTACATCTTAACTATTTTCCGTAGTCCTGAAATTGTATGACCACCCGTTGAGCAGTTGAGGCGTAAAATCGCAAAAATCGTGCGGAGTGTTTACATGACTTCATTACTCACATATGTGTTGCTACGGTTGAATATTCTTCAACAAGAGACTATTTAAGACCATGCCGTGACTTCACCTAACAATCAGTACTGTCATGTGTAGCAAAAGCTGAGCTGTGGCCTTTTAGTCACACAATTAATGAATTGAAAAAATAACAGCAGAGTAATTTTATTGTATGTTGTTAATTCGTTGTTCGTGTTTCTTTTGGGCTTAGTCTTATTTTTCCTGTTTACTAAATGTTTTTTTCTTCTATCTATGGCCTTTAGAAGCGGAGTAATGACGCCAAACTGTGTCTTGTAGTAAAAAGATACAATTTTCAGTCGCAGTGTCCTTAGTTCTAACATGTCCTAGGCAGGCCCATAAATATTATATCAAGCTAATCATTTTGATGCATGCGAGAGAGACGCGGCACGTGACTGCGCAACTTTGCCTTCAACATTAGCCCAACATGAGACGCTCCAAGATTTTTTTTATTATTTTTGAGGGCTTTTCTGTTGACAGTCGGTAGGTAATTAGATTTTCTGACGTTGAAATTTGAAGAGGAAATGAGGTTGTTATCTTAAAGGTGATGAACGTTTTAGGTAAACGAAAAGCTGAGAATTGCAAGGTGTTGGTACATGTTGATATTTTAACCAATTTAAAAAATGGAGGACGTTATTATTTTTGGTGTATTTTTTATTATGGTCTAAAAACCTTGTAATTTATGAGACCAATTTGGTTTTATTTTGGAAATTTACACTATTTGTATTTGGTGTCATTCGAAATTTAAGAATAAAACATCACACCCCTAGTGGGTAGTAATGTGTCACCCATGTGGGTGTTTTTCAACTTAGATGAAAAACTAAAGAGTTTAAAATATAGTGATATTTAAATTTAATTTAATTAACAACTTAAAAACATGTCAGTAATATACAAAATATATTATTGAAACAGAATTACAAATTAAAAAAAAACTATAGACGGATAATTCCACAAAATTATAATTAAATCCTTGCTTGCACCTGCAACACATATGACAGTTTTGACCACATGAATGACATAGTAGTGTAAGCAGTCATCTTGATGCTTTCTGCTACGCTGAATGTTGTGGTTTCATACCCCACATAGCACAAAACTTTTTTGTTCTAAGACAAAATGTTCTTTGTATCCGTTTCATATTTGTTTATAAAGTCTCAAATAAAATAGGAATATTAGTCAGGATGGCTAAAAGTCGCTACTCGTTTAAAATTAAAGCGAATAAGCTTGTACTGGCTGAATTGGTGACATCTTAGTTCATCACATGGTATTATTATATCTTATAGTGGTAATATGTATGCACGGATATGTATGAGTCATATGTATGTGTTATATATTTATGTGTTTATGTAAGTTTATTCGCTTATTTATGTTCAAACCAGTCTAAATATGCTGTTGCTCAAATGAGATTTATATTTATTATAAAAGTTGTAGAGTATAAAATTCTCTACAACATTTTGTTAAACGTTTTTTTCATACAACCAACCATTTTTGGGATGGAGCGCGAAGAGTGCACAGTGTATAGTCAAATATGGGCTTATGCAAGATCAAGCGTGTGTTACGGTTATCAGTACATTGTATAAAGTAAATTACTAAAAAATATGATTAGTAAACAATGCCCATTATTTATGTATCCGTACTAATTACTAATTATTTATGTTTAACTATTTAACTATAGTATATTATTAATTCTGGATTATACATTTTAATATAAAACAAAACTGTAAGGAAATAGATTTCAAACATATTTTTAATCATCATTAAATATGGCGTATTATGCATTTATTAAAATGGGAGTTTAAATATTAAAATTGATTGTCAATGGATGCTACTTATCTTCTTCTTCTTTTTCGTCGTCTTCTTGTTGTAACTCAAAAATATGCAATTTATTGACATCAACCTCATTATCGGCCGTATTTACATCGAAACCTTCCAGAATTTCAGAATCGTATGTGCTTTCTTCATCGGGATTACTTGAATATAGTGGAGCGTTGAGGCAAGCTTGTCCATAGCATTGACCACAAGCTAAAGAATATAGTAGCCCTGATTTTCTGTATGCATGAAAATATGCAGTATTTTTCGCACTGCATCCAAATGTTCTTTAAAAAGTCCCAGTATTTCAGGGCGCAAGAAATCTAGGGCTACTGATACCATTTTAAAATATTGCGGCCATAACTGTGATGTGGCACCTCGAGCTTTGAATTCATTCAGTTTATCTTGAAATTGATCAATTAACTAAAAATAGTTTTTTCAATTAGTACTTGATTATCATGTAGGTTTTGAACTTGAATCTTGTGGTACCCAGGTACAACTGGTTTTTCATATACTAAATAAGATACATGTGATACTGCTGCTAACTTTTTTACATTTGGTTTAGTTGTACATTTTTTGATGCGATCATCATAACTTACAGCATCTTTCGAAGTAACTATTTTAATAATTACCATACCGTGAAGGTAATTATTACCATCAAGAGTACTGACATTAATATCTGCATTATCCCCAACATATTGAACCAACGCACCCGACTCTGATGATAAAATACGAGGCTGTGGATGGTAAACTGCTGAAACTTTATACTGTGCGGTACTACTATATAGTGCAGAAAATTCTAAAGTTGACAAAACATCCAATAATTTTTTAGAACCATGTCTTCTCTTAAGAAAGACACAAAGGCCTAATAGTAGCTGTGATGAAAATGACCGTTCTCGTATCGAAGCCATTATTGCGTGACTGATAGACGTGCATTTCGTTTTTAAATGAACTACTTGTCCTTTTCTATTTTTGAACACGATTTCTTCCAAAAAATATAACAATGTTTTTGCCATTTCTTCATTACTATAGTTAAGTAGTTAAATACAAATAACTAATAATTAGTAAATAAATAATAGCCATTGTTTAATAATTATAATTTTTTAGTAACTGACTTTAAACAACGTACTTTTTTTTCCTTTTTTTTTATAAATATTTCAGACATTTGACACACAACGCCAGCTAGTTTCAAACTAAACAGAGCTTGTGCTATAATAACTACTGACTGATAGAATACTTATATACTTTTTTTTTGTAAATACATACATATTATACATAGAAAACACCCAAACTCCGAAACAAATTTTTGCAGATCATACAAACATTTGGTCTGACCCAGGAATCGAACCCGAGACCTCAATACAGCAGTCATATTTGTTACCGCTGCACCACCGATAGTCAATCACTGATAACTGTAACTCACGTTTGACCTTGCATAAGCCCATATATGACTATACGCTGCGCACTCTTCGCGCTCTACCCCAAAAATGGTTTGTTGTTTGAGAAAAAGTTTAAACAAAAGTTGTGGAGAATTTCATACTCTACAACTTTTAAAATAAATACAAATCTCATTTGAGCAATAGGAACTGAGATATTCACAAAAAACCGATTTTGATGACCTTTGACCTTCAATATCTTAAGACCCGGACACAATAGCAATGGTGACTTTTGAGACAATATTTAGAACGACAAATCAAAGTTTTATATCAATTTTCAGCTTATTATGTTTCATTCTGAGGTTGACCCCTTTTTATACCTAATATGACTGGGCTAATAAGAAAACAACTCACACTCCGACATGTCTCACCACGGTTAGAAAAACATTTTTTTTATACATTAATATTATAAACAATAATATAATAACATTATAAACGAACACCAAAAATTATCAATCGCTTTACATTCTTGAAATTTACTAGTACTTTTATTGCACTATTTAGTTGACTTAAAATAAACCTCACTGATATCGCCCTATAGCGTTATCAAAATTCACCGTTAACAAGTTCCATGAAGTGCTGATAATCGAGAGTATAAATTATACCAATTACTTTACTTAAAACATCTAAGTGTTTTTATCGTATCGTAGTTTCTTTTAAACTTCACACACATGTGTTTAAAGACGAGCTTGATATAATATATCTCTAACAGTTAATCTTGGACGAATGGAGAAATTAGAGTCAACGAGGCTTTATTTTTTTATCAGGCAAATTCTTATCGTAAATTTCTGGTGGACGATCTATAAGTAATAGGAATTTATGCAATGAGATTGATTGATAGTCTGGGATTAAGGATTCCCGTAGCGGGTATCTGTAACCTTACAAGAAAGCATTTCAACTTAAGGTACTTAAGGCTTGTTTATTTTATTAGAGATTGCACAAAGAATTGCATAGCTATTCAGTGGCAATGGTGGCAGCATTACCTTTTGAGAACGCTACCAGTAGGCGACGATGCATGAAGACGAAAGATGTTCTATATGTACATATATGAAGTCACGTCTTTATCCTCATAGGAATAGATACAGGTACCTATATTATGCAGATGATTTTTTTGGTACCAAGTAAACTAATAAAATATAAATCTTATACACGTAGGTGTTTTATACACGTCTGTATACTCCCTTATAGATAAAAGACATTAGTATACATTTATGCGCTTCCTGCAGTAAACATATTCTTTTATATTTAACAACAAATCTATCTAAAATGAAGTGGTGAATCACTGTAATTCGAGTTTGCGTCAAGTAACTAATGTTAACAAACATCTCACAAGTGGATCTAACCCAAACTTTCCAATTGGCGAAATGACCAACAAAACTGCAAGATTACGCCTCGCCTACTTTATTTTATTACCCTCTATAACAATATTACCACAAAATGACGTCCGCGGGTCCATAACCTTGACCTCCGAACGGGATCCTGTCATAAAAATTGCATCATTAGCTAAGAGGAAAAAATACTTTCCAATAACGGCCACTATTACCAATCCTGTCGGGTTGGTTCTCCGATAAAACGTTTTCCGACGCCGTTCTAAGGCAATTGTTAAGGAATTGAAGTTGACAGGTCCATTATGAGCTTTTCTATGTTGTTAGCCGATTTTGGCCTTGAATAAAACAATATTTTGTAATAAATAATATTATAGGTATTATTATTTCAGGTTTTATTTGTTTATGAAAATGAATTGGTAACTGTAGTAACTGTTTTTTGATATTTTTATTTTGATGAATGAAAACATTAATATGTTCAATATACGTGTAGCGACTTCCACATACAGCGGGAACAAAGACTACAGCGCCATCTACCGAAGACACGTCGAACTACGGAGTAACTAATCCCTTATCGCGATATAAAAGTTCTCACTCCGATTAGAATAAATACAATATCGCAACATCGACCGTTGAGCCACGGCCTGCCAGATCACCTTGCCTGGTCGGAGGATCCTCCCTTTGTCTTACATAGACATGTCGCCTGTATCTCTACGTCAGTGCCAACATGATTAGAACCAGCCTGTAAAGAAGTAAATCAGCAGCAGGCAACATCATAGCTGCCATCGTGTTCACTTCCACGGTGATGAGAATTATTAAATCTTAGCCAGCCAGAAACCTCGGCTTCAATAGGGATTCCACACGTGAGTTGCAACCAGTCCAGCCTAGTTACCTCTACGAACTAATCAGCGTTAAAGCACAGCACAATGCAACTACAGTCTACGTACGAACAACACTCTTCCTCTCACCAACGCAGCAGCCATCCACTACACAACCACAAAAAATACACACACAAACACACAAAAGCAACCGCCTGGGCTTACACACCGCATGCAACCAAGAAAAGATCAGTCGACTTTTGCCCCGACTCATTAGGACTAGTGATATTCAGTTCCGACGCACTGGAAGAAGAGGAACTCAGTTCTGACGCACAGGAAGTAGCGGCACTCGGTAGCGATTCACTGGAACTACTCAATCCTGGTACTGTGTCTGTCTTATGTGGGGTTTGAGCCCATAACGGTAGTCAAATGTTTGTATGGATATAGAAGAGAAATTAGTAGGTGGAGCATCTGACAGAAACTGATGAGCGCAGCAAGTCAAAGTGGTGAGGTGACTGATTAAATCTCTGCACCATCCACAATCAAACTTTATTTTGTTGAATAGAAAATTTATCCAATGGATTATGCTATAAATATAAATAGGTGTATATCAATTATGTGAAGTGATTCAAACATCACGTTTCACACATTTCTGTATTCAAGGGCCATACACTTTGCTGATTGAAATAAATTTCGCAACAGATTCTACGTAAAATTAAATTTCACAATCTCTTAAAATGAACTTATTCATTGAAGCGTCATAATGATTTTTGCGTTCAAAAATATATAAGAATTTCTTTAAGAGTTTAAGAGTAAAGTGAGATTTAATTTTAAACTGAAAAATACTAAATTTAACATGAAGTAGTTTCACCAGTTCCTGATAAAGTTTTAGATAGTTGTCTATCACATAACATTATATATATTTGACATAAATGTCTCTATCTAAGCCTTGCGGACCGAAATCTGTTGTTATTGTACAGATAAGTTGACATAGGTCTATCAGAGATCTTATTAGTGAGAGATGAAACTGGGTCTTATTTTCGTATTTATCGTTAAAGCTGGCCGACTACTACTCGTAGATTTAGTGGCTAGCAGTTCTCAATATTTAGCCAGAGATTGTGAAGATTGTGAGTTCTATTTCCAGCAATGACAGGTATATGATGAGCACTATTATATCTATTATATGTTCTGTGTCGGAATGCAATAAATCTAGCATATTGTTAGAACTGTGTGTTTTTATTTATATATATGTTTAATACGGTTCATAGCACGGCAATATTGCGTCTAGAATGTTTTACAGATTAAAAAAAGAAAATTAAAGAAAGCACAAGCAAATTACTTCTAATAAAATTTTATTTTCTTCAGAAGCAAAAAACACGGGTTAAAAATTTGACCATTCCTAATTTAACTACTTACATTTACAGGAAAATATTAGAACGTGATTACTTCTTGAATTTGATCTGATTCAAAACATACTAGGTAGTTTACAATCGTTTGAACAATACATTAATGAATTTAGAAATATTTAATTATTTTTAAAGGAGTATGTGGTATTTGGTATCTTAATTTATATACTATCAGTACACAATCTATACCACAAACAATTATGATAAAGTACCTAATCAGATCATCATCACATCGAAAGCCTTTCATAGCCTACAGCTGGACATAGGTATTTCTTTTAAAATAAAGTTTTGGTCTAATATACAACGCTGGTCAGTCGCCTTGGAATATATCTTAGCCAGCCTAGTTTTCTTTCCTAGTCGCCTCTTACAACACTCGAAATGAATATTCTTAATCTGACACGACACCTTAAGTACCTAATATTACACCAAAAATAAAATGCTAAAAAAGTTGTACAAAGTAAATCTATTAGTAAAAATATTATGCGAAAACATGTTGACATTTATAGAAGCTGTTTTATATTAGCTATCGATCAAAAATCTATTCATAGAACATTCTAGTAAACAACTTCGTCACACACATTAGCACAATCATCAACGACGTGTGCCTTGGAAAATTCGTTGTACCTATAAATCGAATGACGTCACTGTCTGACGTCACTATCACTACTAACCTCGATACTAAAGCGAGATTCTCAAAAGTAAAACACGAAAGTCAGTCCTTTCATCTGTCTACTACTTCATGAGGAACAAAAACCCTGGCAGGTCATTAGTGAGTTTTTCCAAGCACCGCCTGGGACGACAATGATGAATTAGCTGGTTTCCACTAAGCTGAACTTAGATTCTTTTTATTGGACTTCTATGTTTGTTGGTAACGTCCATAATGTGGTCGAATATGAGACTTATATAAGGCATGTAGCAAGTTTCAAAGTAACGAATAAAGTGATTGATACATCTTGATGCAAATTATTCAAGAAGTTTCTCTTTGTTTGTGAGTACATAAAACAGGTATTTGATGTAATATCCTCGAGTCGTTTGAATATAGGAATAGTTTGCCGAGAACGTAATATCACGTTCTATGTACAGTATTATCGTGTTTTACTTTATATCTTACAGTATATAAATATGATATACTATTGCAACGGTAGAACTACGAATTACTGATATACTATTCAAGATAATATTGATATTTTATTACAAAGGACATCGACCACTTTAAACGGGCTTCTGGTCTAGAAGTAGACAATCTATTATTGAAATATCAATATTATTTTCAGTGACCTATATCCAAAAGCACACATAGTTTTACGAAGCTTAGTATCAAGTCACTTATATAATAAAACAGGTTGAAACAGAAAAGTTTGTTTGTGTTTACAAACAAAGTCGCATCCACAACACGAGCGAGCCGCGCGAGTGAATTGACAGGTGACGCAGGCGGGAAACACAGGTTGACATTAGTTGATTAAATGTCGCTAAGATAGGAAAAAAATACTTTACACGTATAGTGATTTTACTTTTAATAGAATTTAACAACTATTGATAATTATTTATATTGTTAACAAATCAGCTGTCCACGTTCAGGGCAAAATTAGTCAGTTTTCTTTGATAGTAATTTATGTCAGTAATAAAGTTGATATTAAAAAATTTTCGGAAGGTAATTAAAAATTAACAGTTAAGCAATGAAATAAAATTTATTTCTATAAACCAATACAGACCTCTTTATAATTTCAGATTGGAGAACTTGTTATTATATATACCTGTTGCACACTAAAGAGACCATTGTTTTTCAGATAATGGCATGGATACAACATGCTTTACTCAATATGCTTACTCTTCTAATAGTATTCTAAATATTTTTGATTGAAGTCAGAGTTATTGGCTTAAACTGAACTGTCTCACTTAACAATGAATCAAAAATATAGTTATATGACTGTTGACCACCATTCATAATGAGAAATACTCGTAATTAATAATCAACGAAAATGACAACTATTCTAATATGACGCAATGATACACCACGTACTTGCAGGAGTAACTACTTATTCTGCATCATGAAATGAATGTTCTCACCATGGTTGATACTTCACGACTTTATGACATCACGTTGGAGCGTGGTCCACCAGGCATGATTATCTCACCTGATCTTAAAATTCTTATCTTCATGTAGGAGGAACATAAAACAGTTTACTCTATAGATCTAATTTTCCACTTATAATAACTTCTTTTTACATTATTCAGCACTATATACCCTAGTGCAATAGCTGTCAAAGTTGGTGATAAAGTTAAGTTTCTGTAAACGCTGAATGGGCGTATGTATCCAAACTAAAAAGGAATTTTACGAACGACAAGTAAGGGACTCGTTCGAAAATTCTTTGCGAGTAGAAATATATCAAACTATAACATCGGGTTGAATTCTTTGGAAACCTTTCGATATCTATACAGCTTGAAAAGTCTAGACGAAGCGAAAACTAAGGGACCATTCTATTGGTCTTTCAATATCGGAAAATAATCAGTAGCAAGAATCTACTGTGTTGCTTTTCATATAATTTTTTGGTAGAAGTTTCAAGATTTTGTTGATATAGATATTCATCCTCAAGGGTTACATTTAAAATGTTTTGTATATTGCTGCACGAATTATACTTTCATTATCACACATAAATTTACCTTCCAAGGCAACACGTGCTGGCCTTGGAAGTCATAGTTTTGAGAATGGTAGACATACGCTCTCAAACTAAACGGTTCTGCTTTTCCTTCCTAAATTGGTAAAAAGCTGAAACTTTTTATCAGCGCATGTGTGTTTTCTTCTCGCTATGATGCCGGGTCCTAGAAGCGGAGCGTGAAAAAACATGTCATTAGGACACCATAACGTGCATATTGATATACTGCATTATCTGCATTCAAAATGAGTATTGTGTCTACAACTCTTTGATTTTATTCATGCTTTCCATCAGGTAGAGTACAGCGAGTTTTAGCAGGATCTACATAAAAAAAAGAAAAATTATTCGCTAGCTTAAAGGCAATACGTAAGAACGAAAAATAAATGATATACTGACTGACTTTCTACCTTCGAATACGATAAGAAACCTTTATCAAGGACTATATTAACCATGTTCGATGAACTCAGATGCTAATTTTATCTATGTATATTTAATACACAACCAGCAATGTATTTTCGATATAGTATGTATTTCTGAAGAGTAAAACCACACACTTTTTATGAAAAGATTACTACGTCGGTAAAGATCCAATTTCTTTATTTTAATATTATACCTGTCACTCATGCTATTGTAAATTTCATGCTATCAAAAAAAATAAATTTTAATTATTATACGGTTATTAAATGACATCCACGGCTTAAACTGTGACTGGCAATTTCTTACTTGTTTGTGTAAAGGACCGTGCGTTTACCTTCCGTTTTCTGAGAGTGATGGTATTTTTGGCAATCCTGTAGAATTGACCATGGCTTCTTTTCAAATTGAATGTAGAGAAATCTGCAATGCAACATAGTCCATTGATGGTTTTAAACAAATATATTTGTGTTATATTGGTGGATATTATTTTAAGTTAAGTATAAACAGGTTTTAATTCTAGGAAACATTAAGTTGAGGTAACCATTTTCAAATCTATTTTAATTATTATTTTTGACGACTCTGCGTTAATCATCACAGGTTCATGACCCTTGTTAAATTCTTTATATATACTATTTTACTGTTAGGTATAAAATAAAATGAGGAAGCCTTTGTGACCTCTCCAGAATAGGGTCTGACTGGGCGCGGGGTTGATTCTGGAGGGGACCTGAAATAATATGATCCAGGTCCCCTTCAGAGAAGGACATCTGAGAATGACCCCCGGGGTGGTTTTTAGCGGAAACACTACATGCTCTTGGCTCCTGCGTCGTTGAGGAGCTGGCGATCCGAAAGAATTTTCCACAAAAAAAAAGGTATAAAGTAAAATTTACAAATAAACTTCGTTGACAAGTCGAAAATTTTTCCATAATTATAGAAGTTTTTCTTTACAACGCAAATATTACACTCACTAATTTTGATTGAACAGTCAGCAAAAAACAAGTGGTAGCATTGGTTCTGTTTCAGAACTTAATTTATTTGGGCTATGCCTGTAGTCAATTATTACTTTCATTCGTAATTATTTAGGCCGAACCAATTTAAATAAAGCAATAATTATTACATAATGTAACTGAACTACTTTAAGTATAATATTAAAGTCTATAACATTTTTGTTATATATTATTCAACATTAAGGTGATGAATATCTATGAAGAAAATCAGCTTCGGCACTTTAATGTATACCACCCACCATTTCTTGTAACTTATTACAGTTCAGGTGTTTGTAAAAATAACTTGGCTCCATACTTATATCAAATTTCTTCTCGAGCAATTTCGCTATTGTTCCCAAAGTAAATAAAACCTTTAACAACGTTAATTTATATCTAAAGTAACGTGAAATTGGCCAAGTGCGTGTTGAACGAGCATTACTTTGGTTTACTTTAGGAAACCATTATACAAATGCTTTTGCTATGTATTTTGAGAAAAACTGGTTGCTACTAGAAGTTTTCTTAGTAATTTACAGGCTTCATGCGTTTATTATAATGTATTAAATCAAATTGTTCTTTACTAGAAGGTGGTCGATACTGAATCTTATTGTGGCACATTTTATGATATAGCTTTTATTTTGAGGCTCCCTTTACTTGGAAATAGAGTAGAAAACAAAGAAAAATCACTAGACACTCGTTTTTCAAGAGTCCAAAATTTTTTATACTATAGATTAAGTATACAATTAATTATTGACCCTTAAAATAGCACCACGTTCTCTAATAAACTTATACAGAATGAATTATGATTGATGGTGTTCCTCATTATTTTTCACCCTCAAGTGAACTACTTTTCCCTAAGCCTGAATCGGACCAAAACAGGAAACAAGCTATACTTTCCGGTTGGTTCGATATGAAAACATAATTTTCTAAATCAGTACATTAATGCCTACGTTCGAATGTACAAATAACATACAGGCAAATTGAGAATTTTTCCTTTATTGAGCATTAATTTAGTATAAAAACTGTATTGTTTATTGGAGCTTATTCATGTATTCCAAAATTGAGTAGATATAATCTATATTATTATACCAATATTCATAACCTCTCCATTAATCTTAATGAAGCTTCCATCTGGGCAGCTAATCTCATAATTGACCTTTGTTTGTTATTTACGGATTTACTACAAATCAAATTTTGAAGTGGTTCAAAGTAGAAAAGTCAATAAATAGTTTAATCTTGAAATGGTACGGGCGGGTTGTTATGGAACTTACGCAAAATCTAATAGTTGGTGGATCTTGCTAAAGTCAATGTTTGTCGACCTTTGTGTGTGAGACTAAGCGATGTTTAGATAAGAGGCAAACGGTGCTAAGAAATGTTTGTGAGTTACGTACGTACTAATACGATAACTTTTTAACGGTATTATGAATACACCAACTAAACTACTAATACGCTTCTAAGATAAAAAAACTTATTGATAATTTAATTTTGATTTTCTCTCTCTACTAAATGATATTGAACATCTGTACATAGACTTGTTGGGATTTTTAGGACTCCAAACTATCCGTAACGACTATCACAATGTTCATATGGCAACGGAAATCGATTGCTTAAAGTACTCTCCGAAGCACGGGGGCATCTCAACGTATTAAAAATGATATGACCTGTCTATAGAATGACTTTCTTTTTGTTGACGGATTGGGAAAAGTCCTTTCGGATCGCCAGCTCCTCGGGAACAACAGGAGTATGTGGAATATTTACTAAAAACCGCCCCAGAGGCCGATCTCAGGTACTCTACTCTGATGAAAACCCAGAACAAGTCCCCTCCAGGATTGACACTGCGCCTAGCCAGGCCTCTTGCTAGAGGAAGTCGCACAAGCTTTCTTCCGCCTACAGGTCTAATATTTCATTTTGGTCCAATCGTATTTTTGCAACTAGGCTACCATCGTCTGATCGCAACAATTAATCTGGCACTCTTTGTCAGCTTGTGACCCCGTCGAAGGGACCAGTCTATAGAATGATCTGACAAGGATTATTTGACTTTCAAACTTTCTCGATTACCACTTAACCTCGAGCCCGATTATATAAAATAATGTGTTAATAATACATTATCTCAGAGTGGAACTCACACTATAGAAAGTTATTTAGCTGAAGGCTTTTAACATTATTCCTGTTGTGTATCAAATAAATTAAATATAGAAAAACGAAATGGTTGGAACAAGACTATTCCATTTGCAACAGAGATGTAGATCGTTCTTCATTAGGGTTCATGTGGCCTCAAATCTTGCCAAGTCTCAAATAAATCATCATCTAGGTAAGTAAAAAGGGCCTTAGTTACATCTACTGTTGAAGTTCCTAGTGTTTAACCACCTTTGGAAATTACGTAATACAGAAATTCATAATTCATCTTCTGAGGCTCAACGTATATCGTAGTGGAAGAACCTTCCTGGGTCAACTCTACCAGAGTGATAAGACCGTTGAAAGCCTTACGCTACAGACTGCTACTGTTAAGCAAACATTTCCTTGTTTTTACTGAACGCGTGAAGTTACTGTAGCCTTTTCAATAGATACTTAGATGGTTTCAAGTTCTAGAATAAATAATCATAAAAATATTATTTTTTTGATTGAAATTATACATTAAATAACTCATACCTACCTGGCAGCTCCCTGTGCAAATGTGTACAGATCGTTTGCTGCATTTTGATCAATCTGCGTAATTGTTAATAGCTAACCTCTTCACCAGATGACAGTATTCTTCATTTCACAATTTTCCGTTTTAAAGTGGGTTTTAACATTCTAAAAATCGGAATAAGTCCGAATTATACTCTTCCTAATCTGTTTCTAAGTTACAAAATCTCAAGCAACATTTTTTGAAAAACAAGATTTTCTTATTTTGGTTTATACTATGAAGTATAATATGAAGTCTAAGGTTATTGTTAAAATATGGTTGATAGTTTTCTCAGGAGAAAATTTTCTTTACTTAGTATTAGATATTTTATTTACGATTAAGAAAATTTAACTGCGTTTTATATACTTAAAAGAATTTCCAAGATTTCTTTCAGAAATGAAATGTAGTAGTTAATTCACTTCAAGTAAACATAAATAATTTAATTTCAATTTATTAGTTGTATGAGTTGATTGTTAACTTTTATCTATACTAATATTATAAAGCTGAAGAGTTTGTTTGTTCGATTGTTTGATGTACTGATTTAATATAAAAGTTTGTATGATGATGTTTTCCTGGCCGATTTCGGCCACGACGGCCTGTCTCAATGACAAGTACGCCAGAAATATATAGTACACAAGTATGTGCGCAAGCATGGGTGCACTCTCTGTTTCCCCATTCTTATAATCCAACTAGCGGCCCGTCCCGGTTTCGCACGGGTAGACAAAAACGGAGTTACTTTGACATTACTGTAATATTTAGACATATGGGATCGCGGACATTTTTATAGATATCACGATTGGTAGTACATCACTTTGCTCTTTCATCAATAATTTCCACAGCATACGCGATATAAGGATTCTTTTGGTACTTTTTTCACACGTCCGGTTACATCGTCGAAATTTTCACGCGGATCCCTATTTTTTTTTTTGTATTAAATTTAGCTGCCCGTCCGGCATAGCACGGGTGGACATTTGTTAATTAAAAGAGTGTAAACTATCTTTACGCATCATTGAAAAATGTATTTCATCATCATCATGTCAGCCACGATGCGTTCACTGCTGGACATAAGCCTTCTCCATTGACTTTCATGGACTTCGACGGAATATTGCCACCTTCAATCCCAAATAGTACCCAAGTATTGTTTTTAACTTTTATATGTAGTTCTAAAAAGAACTGAATGAATTGAAAAGTAATTTTTAAGTTACGTGTAGTTATAACGAAATGTAAAAATTGAAATGCAATATCGCTTACGACCAAAATGCAGGGAGCCGACCACGCGACTGACCATTTGCGTGCGGCGCCTGAGAATGTCTTATTATATTATTTTAATTTAACGATAACTTTTAAATTATTCGTTTAAATATCATGCTGTGCAAGACAAAATATATCTGCATTAAACTTCCTTTATGCTAAAGTAGTTTTAACTTGTAAGAATCCATACACCTGTCTAGTATTAATACTCAAAGACCATGTTTAAATTTTAATTCTTTTATTTTACATAGAAAACCTTATAACATACTACCCCGCCTACAAAGTTATTTATAATAGATAGATATATAGTAGCACCGAATTTTTTGTAGGTTTTGATGAGTACATTAAAAGTGTAGTACTTTATATTTGTCTATAATCAGTTATTTTAGTAGCGCACGTCGAATTATGTTTCTTTTGTGAAGTTTTTTTACACATTGGCTTACAAACTTCGGTTTATAATATGGATCTCTATTTTTTTAAATAAATTATAGCCTATGTTACTTCTTGATAATGTAGCTTTCTACTCGTGAAAGAACGGTCAAAATCGGTACAGTAGTTTCAGAGCCTTTAGGGTACAAACAAACAAAGAAATTTTTCCTCTTTACAATATTAGTATAGATAGTATAGATGTGACAGCCACGTCACATGACCAGGAAGAGATCACGTCTAGGACCGACGGTTTTACGTGCTCTCTAAGGCACGGAGGTTAAGACCTGGATTTACAAACTCTGGGCAGTTATAAAACTTTTTATAATTAGATAAACTCAATGTCAATTTTCTGGTCCAACCTAGGAATTAAACCCAAAATCTCTTGATCAGCAGTCACATACACTAACTGGTAGACCAATGAGACAAAATTTGTACAATATATACCTATTTGTTCATTTACAAAATATCCTAAATACCTTATCTCAACAAATCATTCTCACTTACATCTAAAAGCTTCAACGAGGCGATATTTTAGTGACCAAATTAACTGTGCCCCAAAAAATTAAGGCTTTTCGGCCCCGCCCATTTAAATGGCTTCCATGATAAAATGAGAGATGGGCGGTGCTGGTGTCTTCGCCAGAAGTTTTATCGCCAGACTCCGAGAAAATCTTGTCTAACTGCAATTGGATAAATTGGAGGTTTAGACGAGGAATGTTTTGGTTACGACATCTATATATTATAGAAGTGAAAAAAGATTTCGAAAATACAGATATCGAAATCTACTCAGCTAGAATTAATATGGATTTCATCAACCGATCTATTACTAACGAACACATCTATTTATAACGGTGTTATTTTTTTTTTGTATCTCATAAATCCTATTCGTCTCATGCTTATGTAAAATAACCATATAACATATAATTTGATTTATTATAATAAAAAATATGCAAGTATTTTCAGAGATTTTAATTTATAACTTTGTCAGTATAATTGATACCAAATTACAGAGCTCTGATAGTACTAGAAAATAGTCACGTATCAATTTCGCTGACGGTACAATATAAATAGCCAAATAATAGTGGTTTTTAGCTAAAACTACGAACTCAAAACACAGAAACGCAGCAGATCAGTAATAATCTATACATATAAAACAAAATTGGGTTAGTTACGCCATTTATAATTTAAGAGTGGCTGAGTCTATTGTAAAGATTCAAATTCAAATAATTCATTACTAAATGTATTATTTGATCCTTTGTAATTTCTGCTTGCAAAAAAGCAGGTTTCCACAATTTAAGTATCTTGTAACATATATTCCAAATTTAAAGTAAAACATACACTGTAACAAGGTCAGTACGAAATAACATATTTTCCGTTGCTGATAAACAAATCTCTGCTATTCAATCATTACTAGCATCGGTGTTAGGAGACTTGTTGTAGATATGGTCATAATAAAAAGTTATTTCCTTACCCAGTTTCTAAACATTCAGTAATTTTACAGTATTCTATACCATTTCCAGTATGTAAATTTTATTATAAATGATCTGAATCCTTTCACGTGCTTTACTGTGACACACTACGCATAGATGAGAAATTAGATACATAAGTGATGCTAACAATTTATTACAATAAACTTTGAAGGGTTTTGAATATCGCGTAAGCAGTAATTACAAGCAAAATTGGTGCAGCCTTTTAGTTTTTGAAACGTACACAAATCAATTTAACATTTATATATCATCATTATCATCAAAATTTTTTCATAGTTCACTACTAGATGTAAGCCTTTCCTTAGCTGAAATCAGCGTGGTTTACTACCTACCAGAACTGCTCACTGTACGTGTTGCGCGAACTTTAAGTGCAGTGAGCAGTTGAATAAATAAATAAACAAATAGATAAACAGTTTTTAATAGTTCACTGGTAAATATAGACCCTTTCGAAACAAATTGGGCCTGGAAAGATGGATTGGTACAGAGTTTGTTTTAAGTTACCATTCTTTTTGTTGTGATATTGTCCTACGTAGGTTCTTTCCTAAGTCGTTTCTTACGGCACCCATGAGATGAATAGGAGTGGTAATATCTCGTACTCTTAATCCATCACCATATGGACAAATTATGGTATACTAAACACCAGATAAATCGAAAATATAGAGACCAGTGAGCATCAGATCTTGATATTCGTAACTATTCGTTGTTCGTTTCAATCGTTCCATTTGAGCCAAAGTTTCACTTGTCCAATGTCCTACTAATATCCATGATTAAACATCTTTATTCGGAAGTAAGCACCGTAATACAAAGTAAATTTATCATTTTTTTGCTTTTATCCGCTTTTCCAGAGTTTGATTTCAACTGAAAATATTCCACTGAAGCCTATACTTTTCAGAACCACAACAAATAAAACTTCGACAAAAAACGCCCTTTGTATCGTCAATATTGAATGAGTGTGGATCCAATAGCGTAGATAGAAAGAATGTTTTTCAGAAATATAATTAATAAAACCATACAGGATTTTTAATACTCATGGCTGGTATCAGAATCTCAAGATTTTCAGTACGATGAAAATTAATAGTTCAGTTTTAACTGTCAGACTTTGCCAAGATTTTGTCAGATTTCAGAATAGTTTTGGTAGTTACATGCTCTAGCACTGTATTAGTTGATTACATTAATGATAGAAGAAATAACATGTACTAACTAAACTAAACTATTATAAATTCCACCTGGTCTTTTGACCCTATATAATAAAAAATAGAGTTTAGTCCTAACAAATAATCAAATAATTAACAAACTACACTAAAGTGCATTTTAATAACAGTTGACTGAGTGCTAAAATCTCATGAATTTATTATCTTTTCTTTTAGTTGCAAAAAATCAACTAAAAGTCAAAAAGGTTCAAAACAATACATTGGGAATAAATTTAATGTACCTAAAATAATGTTTAACCATTTCAGCGTCTGTTTATCTATCACGCTGTTTTAAACTAAATATATTTGTTTTTAAACAAAAATTCCACGTATAAATACTACTCAGTGTAAGTCTAGACAGCTTTTTGTTACACGTTCACGAACGTTCAAACACAAAGAAAATATTCGTACTGATGTGACGCCAAAAACATAATGAATAATCGTGAGACTTAAGTCACATACTGTCCCGTGTTTGATAATTTGTAGGAAGGTCTCTACTATAAAATTTTACCGTTTCTACTAAGAGGTAATTCATTACATGACGCAAAATGTATTCCCACATCCGTAGTACTGAAGTAAACATTAGTATGTTGAGCTAGCTTATAAACTTGTAAGACAAACATCGTAATCGCATCCCTCGCTCAGCACACATCTTATCGAAAATATTCAGCTTTTGACAATGTTTGAATAGACTAGAGTTGTTGTCTTTACAGCTTATATATATAAATAAATTAAAATAACCTAAGAACGCTGAACGTATTTGGCTAAAAGTGTCATAAATTTTCGTAGCGTCGATAATATACAACACTGTAACTCATTAACAAGCATCTCCGATGTAAATGAACCTACATCATGGGGAGCTATTATTAACTGTTTAGCTATCATTAATTTCTTTAGTAACAATAACATCAAAGGCTTGAAGCAGAAGGCAGTCCACCTTGACATAGCCCGTATAATGAGGAGGTTCTTTGGAGCCCTAACTAACTGTGTCTTGGTCTCTGTACGCAAAGGCGGTGGTCTACTATTTTTTATATATCATTCTTAAATATTTTTAAAAATGTAATCAATTAATATAGAAATGAAATAAAAGAAAAAAATAATCAAACTCAATAAATAATAATTATAATGCATAGAGCAGCTATTTCAAATTAAAGTTAGCAACTTCATGACGGAGGGGAACGTGCAGTGTGCGCGGGAGCTGTTAAGTTCTAATAGATGATTTAGAACGTAGCAACTCCCCTAGCAAGTGAATGCGTCATTTTTATTATTCCACCTACTTGATTTTATTATAATAAAGGTTTTACGAGTACTTTGTAAGATACATAAAAATAATTTCAGATAAAATTTAGATAAAAAAAAAACATCAGCTAGATCAGTAATCAGTATTAGATTCATATTTGAAGTGAATTGTCATCCATTTGCCTATAACAAATCGTATTAGTAGCATGAATGCTTGTAACGTAAAAACATACTTCGTTCTCATGTATTGTTACTGAAAATTAAGTGAAAACAATAACAGTACTATCACATAGTTGGTGTAAACTATCGTGGAGTTTAATAAAGATTTAATATCTATCCAACTCCGAATTGTTAATTTTTATAATCTAAAATACGTGTCATTTGAAAATCATGGATTATGAAACAGGGTTATTTTCGATTTAATTGATGCCAAACTAGTCCATGTTATGTTTTGTTTACTTATGGACAAATGATTTGATTGATTGATTTTTAAATGTTTTTGACACGTAGAACGGAATTTTAAAAGTAAATGTTAGTCACAACTTTGGGATTCGATCACTACGCGCTTAGAAGAGCGACTAAGTGCATTGGTATAGCAAAACATGACGTAAAACAATTTATATTATATAAGTTCTTGTTTTTATTTTTTTCCTTTTTTTTTAATTAAATTAATTTAATAATCAATGATGGCATTCTGAGATACCAAATACAAAAACCTTATAACCATATTGAGAACCTCCACTTTTTGTAACGGAGTCGAAAGTTTAAGTGAATACACACAAGTTTATTGCTAATTAAATTAAATCTGAATCAACTTTATTTAAATCAAATAAACTCAGCTGTAAGTGACATCTAATGATTATGAAACAATAGTAATTACAGACAAACTTATTTGATTAACTAATAAACTTCTGTGATTTATCTACGAAATTTCATAATTATTCAATCAAATTGAAATCATTTAATTCAATGAATCGAATAATAGGTAGGTATTTTTGAATTGTCGATAGAGACAGTTAGACAAAATCACAGTCGTGATACTTAGAGAAGCTTAGTTTTAAAAGCTTTTTTCTTTCTTAGTCTCACTCAGTTAGAGCCTGAAATTCATTACCAGCGCACGTGTTTCCCTTCCACTGCGATCCCGGGTCCTTTAAGTGGGATGTGAAAAAGCATCTCACTAGGTCGCCATAGCGTGGGTCGCCATACTGCACTGTCTGCAGTGAGTACGGCGACCACTGCTCTTGGATTCTATTCATGCTTTCTATCAGGCAGAATAGAGTCACTTTGGTAAGTTTCTATTTAAAAAAAAACTTGTTGTAAATAGGCAAGTGATCTTAAGAATTCTCATTTTTATAGAATTGCGTTGCAAATGTGACGTAGTGGATACCAAAGTTGATATATGATCTTGATGTTTCCTGCTGCTTATGCCACTGGTATAACTGTAAACGAATATTAGATGAAAGGTGCATTTGAACATCTCCTCTTCTATTAAAGCCACTGAATTATTAATTCTCAAAACTATTTTAATAGGTAGTTTGTCACGGATCGTCAAAATCAAAATTACTAAAATAAGTACACATTAACACACGTTGTCATCACAAAAATAATAATCCCTCTCTAAAGACGAGGCGCTTACAATTGTATCCTGAATCCTGATGCCAGGACTAGGGCCCGAGGCGCGTCATTCAAGAGACCCTGCTCATATAACACGCATCGTGTTTGCTGACGACACAAAGAACCGCTTTACACGTCGTCTTCTTTGGATAGGAACGATATTTGTAAGACGATTTCTTGGCAGACAGCTTTGTCAGTAAATTATTTGAAACTTCTCTTTATGAACATGTTAACACATAATGTCGAGAGACTCATGCTATGACTTACTCTATTTTTTATAAACAAATAATTATTTCGGACATTTAACACACAACGCCATCTAGTTTCAAACTAAGCAGACCTTATACTATGATAACTAGACTGACTGATAGAATACTTATATATTTTTTATTTGTAAATACATACATATTATACATAGAAAATACCCAAACTTCGAAACAAATATTTGCAGATCACACAAACATTTGGTCTGATTTGGGAATCGAACCTGAGACCTCAAGCACAGCAGTCGCATTCACTACCGCTACGCCATCGA
The DNA here is from genome assembly GCA_949316085.1 of Hypercompe scribonia. Lineage (NCBI taxonomy): Eukaryota > Metazoa > Arthropoda > Insecta > Lepidoptera > Erebidae > Hypercompe > Hypercompe scribonia. The sequence continues at coordinate 8,036,614 of OX438969.1, read as the reverse complement.
GGCAGTCGATGTTATACTTATAACTACGTATTTTTGTTTTTTTTTAAGTATTTAATAATGTAATCCATATATTTATAAATGAAATAAGAAGAAGAATAATAATTTAAATACATTAATGTTTATATTTATTACTATATTTTATACGTATCTAAATATTTTATTTATATTTAATTTAATTAATGGAAATAAACATAAAAGTAATAACTTCACATTTACATATTACACACAGTATTCTAATCGTAAACAATAAGTGCCTAGCTTACCATACCATATACCATTTTCCGATTCCGACACGCCACCCCACTGGGTTTTACGGTGGGGCGGTGTGTCGGAATCAGACCGACTAAAACCACACGGTGTACCACTCTGCGCCTGACATAGGAGGGATCCAGGAACAGCTGTTATTACGACATCCAGATCACCATACTATACACCAAAACACACGCTCTGGTGAGCCTGGCGATTGCTGGTAAACATTCTCAAATATGTCTTATACTAACATACAACAGACAAATTATACCCATATACAAAGCAAATGATTTTGTTCATTACACAAGTATCTGTCCTAGGTGGGTATCGAACACACGATCTTTGGCTTAGCAGTCAGGTTTAGGGTCACTTTACCAACAGACTCATCAGCTGACCAAAGGGTATTAATCTACCGTTTTTGTTATCCTTTTTAATCTACCATACATTTATGTAATGAAGAGAAATCTTATTGCCAGTAATTGGGCAGTTGTCAAAATTTGGGAGAGTAATAGAAGAATAGAAAAATTCCTTAAACTAAATAGTTTTCAAGCAAGTTTTTAAACTTTGAACGTAAAAGTTTCATCCAAGTCCTCATTTGTTTTTTTTTTGCAAAATTATGTAAAAAGGCCGTTTGTGGCGCGGGTCCAGCGGTGGTCACTTACCATTAGAAGATGAATCTCCTCCTTTTTACCTACACTACTACCTACACCATAACAAAAAGTTATATTTTATATTATAAAATTGGTGTTACCCTTGCCGCTGAAACAAGGTTCAGTCCTAAACCCGGGACCCAGGAAACTTTTGTTATTCTCATAACACCATTATTCATTCCTGTTTGAATTACAGCAAGAGAAATAACACAATTTTTATCGTATGAAAATGATGAATCAACGCGCCAGGGCGCACGACGTTAACATAAATCATGATACAGGAGCTTTGAGACATGGTTTATTTCATTTTAGAATAAAACACTTTGGTGACCACTGACCTGTTCTTTATAACAGAACTACCAATCGGTCCACAAATTGAAAAAAGTAAAGCCGTTGAAAGATTATGACGAATTAGTAAAACCAATTATACAAATAATAGTTTTAATATATCGAAAATTTAAGTTACAAATAATATAGAATATTAATTAAGTAAGAATATATTCTGTTGACATATTTTTTTTATAAATAGTCGATTACATAAGCTTTTGTTTAAATAAGTTTTGCTATTTATATTACCTAAATATAACAATGTGGTTAATTACATTCTTGTTTATTTACCATTCATACATATACTCTCTTAAAAACTTATTTTAAAGTGAAGCCAGAAAGAGACTCACCTCAGTCGGTATATATCATTTTGATTTTATCGGTTCAATTATTACATAACACTTTAATATTATGCCCGGCGTAGTGAGGTTGAAACTTTCTATGAACCACAAACACCACAATAAAAGAAAAACATATGAGACAGCTCGCTGCTTTGTAACGGATATCATTTCAGCGACTGGTTTCCGTTTTTCTTTTTGTGTTCGTAAAATGATTGTTTTATGTTAAAGGTGCGGCTGATGTATTTATGTGCGTGTTGAGAGTACCAAAAATAAAATATTTGTCAGTGCGATGGGGCCATACATATGGAATTGCAATTCAGATAAAACTCTATTAATCTTTTAAGAAGAAAATTGAAATGATAATCATATGAGCATATACTCAATTTCACCTGGTATGAATCAGCACTGGTAGATCTTGAAATATGTATACTGAAGATGAGTTTAACTGGCAAGTATGCTTGAAAAGTCTGGTGACTATAGAACAGGCCTGAGTTATGAATTAGTTTCTATGCCTACTGTGCTATAAGATATTATTATAATACCAACTATATTAACAAATCTGGTAAGCGTGGTAGGGCAAAACTTCCTTGCAAAGGAGAAGCCTAGGTCAGGAGTGCATTGTTAATAAGCCCAGTTGATATCCTGCCGCTATTTCGTACTTAAATCACATATTAGGTAGTAGAGCCACGCTGATTTCAGCACGAACGCGCCGGGTCGACCGAGGCAGTACTACCCTCCCACAGAAAACCAACCTAAAGCGACGGCATCCGTGTTGTCGTGTTTTGTTTGTGAGAGCGAAACCGGAGGTCCATTGATACAAGGGTGACAGTTATCGTAATAACTGTGTGAGCCTTACACTGCCACGATAACTATCATGTCTTTAACGTCCCTAAGCGAGGCGTGACAAAGCATCTCACTAGGCCGCCGTAGTGTGGGTCTCCATACTGCATTGTTTTCATTTACAATGAGTATGGTGACCGCAGCTCTTGGATTCTGTTCATGCTTTCCATCAGGCAGAGTAGAGTCACTTTAGTAGGTTCTTAATACAGAACAAAAACCAGCAGACATAAACACGGGTACAGAACTCTGGCCTCGTTGAATTATTGAAGTTTTAGTCTTATTGTCTATCCAATTTCTTCAATTTATTTTCTTCATTTTTCGTTTCTAAGAACTATTACGTATCGACGATAACAGGACACATATCTGGTGTCAAATTGTTTTGTAATATTATACATTGCGCAAATCGTAGTTATAACTTTCTTTGCAGCAAAGTTAACAAATTGCCACCTAGCATTTTAAACTGGGTTTTCTGGAAACTTTTATTTCTATTACATTCCACGAACTTTACTCACATGACATGTATGTACATATAACTTCATAATGGTCAGTCTTATATTTTGACACCTGAACAGGAAACCAATTAGATCACTTTGTTTGATGAATCTCCAATCGATATCGTCTACATTAATTAACTTGCACCCTGGGCAAGCAAACTTCACACACATATGTATGTGCCACAATATAAATAAAACTTGACAATAACTTCACTTATTCAATGTTAAAGGAGTCAAGATGTGTATCTTTTTTTTTTTAATCTTTATTGTTTACATATATAATGTAGAGGCTTTTAATCAAACATGATTATGCCAGCCTCATTATATCCCACAAAAACCAACCACATCATACAGGAAATTTCTAAAATTATGTTTACATAATAGCATAAAACATATAACAATATCAGCAAAGATTAAAATCAAGATTCATAATTTGGGCAGACAATCACATCTTCTTTAAATTGTAAATAAATTCGTAAATTCTGATTGCATCCTCACTGCACGGCTTGGACAAGATGAACTAGAAAGTACCTACATTTAAGACATTGATTTTTAAGCTAGACAATAATGTTTCCCTTTCTTTTCTCTATCGAACACATTCCACTAACAAATGATGGACATCTTCAACAATTCCACATTGTTCACAGTTAGAACTACTGATTTTCTTCATTAAGAAACCAAACTTGTTGAGCGGAATATGTCCAGATCTCAACCTATGTGCAGTAACAACATGTCTTTTACTGATAATGGTATTTGAAAACCATGGAATACGAGAAGGTTCACACTGCATCGTTTTGTACCATATAAAAGATGTATATCCAAGTTTATTGCATCCTTACTAAATCGCCAAAATGTGGACAATGTTAATATTAATAACACTCTGTAAAATAACCTTGATTAATTTCAACATTTTGAATGAAAATACATCTTACATTTATTATATTAAAACTGTAGAGGGCTTAGGACAAAACTAAATTCCATTTATGTCAATATTTTCTCTCACTGCTATGATGTAATTATCCTTATCTGGCTCGTACCGGAAATAACCAACAATGGATTTATCGATTAAAGATATTTATAATTCCGTCAAGGCAGAGACTGCGCTGTCTTTAACAAAAAGATAATAATGGAGTCTTGATCGCTGTAAACGAAATCTCCAAACTTCCTTTTGAGACCTGTCGTCATATATCACGAGACCTTTTTTTTGTTGAGATTATGATTAGAAATAATAATTCTCCAATAAGCAACGTTATCAATGTTATATATATCCCTAAAAGACAAAAACAAGACCTAAAACTAATACCAAAACTCTCCCTAAGTTCCCTGTATGCTCACTGTACTGAAATACACAATGAAGATAATCTCATAGTCAGCCATTTCAATTTACATATGGATAAGATTAGATTAAGAATAAGTAGACAAGATACAGCAAATTTTTTACCTACATTCTACTTTTTTAAGATACACTAGCTTCAGAATTTTTAGCCCCTACATACATAATACATAACAAGTGTATCACAACTGGAATATTTCCAGAAATATTACAACTGACCTACATCAAACCTGGTTTTAAAAATGAATCTATGCACGATAGTTGCAATTACTGACCTCTTTATTGACAGTTTTCGAGAGACTTGTACAAAATGAACTTCAATCCACGATTATTGAAGAACAATATAGTTTTATTAAAAGTCGCTCTACATTCAAGAATTTAATGGAATATGGATGACTTTTGGAGGACTTTTGACGAAGTAGAACATAAACTTAATTTATTTAGATGGTTCGCTTTGTATGTATCTAACCGCAGTCAGTGTTGTATTAAGCAGATATGAATCCAATAATGTCAAAATCACATCTGGGGTTTTATAGACATAAATTTTCGGCCCTTTGTTATTTGTTTTGTTTATTGACGACATTAATTCCTGCTTTAAACATTTTAACTATTTATCTTACGCTAATGATCTTAAGCGGTCAATGCTTTGAGTTTCTCTGTGTGATCGAATCAGGAATCAGAAGATCCACAGACGAATCAAGATCAAAGACATTGCCCGGTGAATTGCCTAACTTAAATGACAATGGGCGGGCTAGATTGCTCACAAATAAGACGGCCAATGAGATCAAAAAATTCTGAAGTAGCAACCACGTACTGGAAGAAGTATAATGGTCACAAGGTACTCCAACGACTTGGTCAAGGTCGTGAGAAACCATTGGCTGTAGGTAGCACAGGACCGGTTGTTTTGGAAGACCTTGGGAAAGCCTATGCGCAACAGTAGCAGAACTAACATCTAAAATGATTGACTACTTCCATACCAAGACCTGGACCGTCTCACTGAGTACTGTAATATATAAATTTTACAAACATTAAAACAGTCATCAAATTACAATGTCAATTATGTGATTGGATACTAAATAAAGTTGACTCACTACGAGATCTTGGATTAGGAACAGACGCAGCAGCAGAAATTGTTAACAAATATAATATTCTCACACTGCAGCAGAGACGTTTGCTTTTGAGAGCAGTGACTTTGATTGTATTCATCTTACTAACAAATTGTGCTTTAGAGTATAGCGCACAGAGCAGAGACTTGCAGTAACAGTGGGTCACTTGTTCGATACTACGTCATGTCAAAGTAACACCGAGCGACGCGCGCCTGCATTCCTCGTAGTTAACGCCTATAACAATTACTTTAAAAAATGTTGACATTTTTGCACTGTCCGCCGCTAAGTTTAAGTGTGGTGTTGGTAATATTGTAAAAGTTGTATGAATTTTGAATAAGAATTGCACACAAACGCCTAGGTGTATTTAAGGTTAGTTTGTAAAATGTGAAAAATGTAACTGGTTGTACATTAATTATTGTGTTATACACATACGTCTCTAGGTAGTAGAGCCACGCTGATTTCAGCACGAGCGGGCCGGCCTGACCGGGGCAGTACTGTCCTCCCACAGAAGACCAAGCTAAAGCGCCAGTATTCGTGTTGTTGTGTTTCGCTGGTGAGTGTGAGACCGGAGGTCCATTGATGCATTAGTGACAGTTATCGTGGTAACTGTGTAAGTCTTACACTGTCACAATGACTGTCACGCCTTTTACGCCCCCAAGTGGGATGTGAAAAAGCATCTCAAAAGACTGCCATAGTGTTGGTCACTATACTGCATTGTCTGCATTTGCAATGAGTATAGTGATCACAACTGTTGGATTCTATTCATGCTTTCCATCAGGTAGAGTAGAGTCACTTTGGCAGGCTCTTGAGATATAAAAAAAAAATTGTTACGTAAGGATTGCAGATTCTTAAATCAACACCTATAATATAAACTAGGTGTTGTGTATATTAAGTAATAAAAGCAATTTATATGTCTAATATGTGTTGTTCCAAGATACAAAAGCAATAAAACAGTTTAATATTTAATAGAATGTGTTAATAGACGTTATTATTATTAGTTTTCGTGGTGACGCTACGTCATTGGTCTTCGCGAAAATAACAGATACTGCTAAGATTATAAAAAGACGAGACGTATATTACGAGTTTAATAATGGCAATTTGAGTGCTGAATAAAATACGGCGAACATTGTAGTTGTTATTATTTAATGATTTTTTTTTATTTATGGCAACAGTGATATAATTATGGCTAACATTATCAACGTGTAATCTATTTATATTAAAATTAATGTTTGTCTGCCTGTCTGTATGTATGTCCTTTGTAGTAAACTATGCATTTGATCGTTTGATTATCTTTAGCAAAGTTTTTGTACATGAGCTCACGAATGTTTCTGAGTTGATATGAATTTTTTTTTTGTGTTTCCTACAAATTTATTTTAGTTGGTGGCGTAGCAACGCAAGAGAACAGCTATTTTCTAATAAAAAACAGATATATGATAAAAAGAAGAAAAACGTATTTTCGGATAAAAATAGTAAAAATCTAAAAATACTATACTCACTAGGAATATAAATGTATGTTGTTGAAGAATAAAAAGGTTCTATGAATAAGTAAGAAGGGTTGAAATATAAGGTAAATTTGGCATTATTCGAGTAAGTTGAGAAATTTTCTACACATTTTTGTATCTGGATAAATATTAAAGCAACAATAAATCAATAACATCAATGATATAATGCTGATAAAATAAAATCAACAAAAAAATATTCACTTCAAAATTTTCTACGAATTATTTATTTCACAAAACAATATACAACATCAAAATAATTAATGTTTCCCGTTTATAATAAACAGTTCATCGTCAAGTATATCTTTGCAAAAGAACAGTTTCCTAAGTTTTTGGATTAATTGTGTAAATGACTTAGTTTGTTTCTGTTATTAAAATCCAGAATTTATATCAAAAACAAAACAATATACTTGACCTCGAAAAGTTTGGAGTTCAGACACCTACAGAGACTTAATTCATAAATCCGGCAATAAAGTAACAATAAAGTTGAAGTCCTTAGGTTTTGTTGAAGTATTCCAAAACTATAAGTAACTAAAAACTCAGTTAAACTCGCTAACTGAATTTTTTAGTCTGACGGAACTTAGCATATATTAACCAATCGTAAGTCAGAACTTGGCTAACTTCCAAGTAAAATAAAGGCTGTATATTTCAAATCTACGAAGTTTTAAATGTATTGTAATATGGTAAAATATATCTTATAGTTAGATTACGGTGCGAATAGTATTATATTTTTTTTCTTAAGAAACATACAGTATGGCGACACACGCTATCTTTTGGGCTAGAATCCTCGCCACAAGTTATGGTTTAATAGTCATTACAATGAACTGTCAGGTGGATTTAATTATATGTGATAGCAAAGATTTAATACTTTACTTTCTGTACTCTTCGAAATACACATTCTTTCTTTTTTTCTATATTAAGAGCCTACCAAAGTGACTCTACTCTGCCTGATGGAAAGCATGAATCCAAGAGTTGTGATCACCATACTCATTGTAAAAGCAGACAATGCAGTATGGTGACCTACACTATGACGGCCTTATGAGATGCTCTTTCACACCACGCTTGGAGACGTAAAAGACATGACAATCATCGTGTCTGTTTAAGGCTTACACAGTTACCACGATAACTGTCACCCCTGCATCAATGGGCTTCCGGTCAAAAGTTCTGGGCCGCCATAGCATGGGTTGCCGTGCTGCACTGTCTTCATTCGCAGGGAGTACGGCGACCACCGCTCTTGGATTCTGTTTATTCTTTCCATCAGGCAGAATAGAGTCACTTTGGTAGGTCGATATATAAAAAAAAACACAACACAACAATAGTTACCATCACACAATCAGAAAGCCAACCTACTTGGGCAACTCTTTGCCTCGAACTCGATCATGAACGAGGATGGAAGTGCGGTACCGCCTACAAACTCGCCGTGCCAACACTCTAAACTGTCTAGACGTTCATAAGTCGAGTGAGCCAGACGGCATACCTTCAGTGGTGCTCAAGCAGTGTGCTCCTGAGTTGTGCCCTGTACTAACGCTACTTTTCGCGCTTTCCTACCGCAAAAGGCAAGTGCCGTCTTCGTGGAAGACTGCCCATGTGCATCCAGTGCCAAAAAAGGGTGATAGATGGGAGCCATCGAAATTCAGGCCTATAGCTATAACCTCCCTTCTCTCTAAGGTGATGGAGCTTGTAATCAAAACACGGCTCCTCAGTTACCTAGAAGAGCACGATTTGATCAGCGACCGCCAGTACGATTTCCGCAGCGGTCGCTCGACTGGTGATCTTCTAGTGTATCTCACTCACTGGTGGGCTTCAGCCATTGAGAGTCAAGATTTGGCAGTTAGCCTGGATATAGCAAAGGCGTTCGATCGAGTTTGGCACAGGGGTCTTCTATCGAAGTTACCATCCTACGGCCTGCCCGAGGGTTTGTGCAAGTGGGTGGTTAGCTTTTTGTCCGGCAGACGCATAAAAGCCGTCGTCCACGGTAACTGCTCCGAAAGCATGGACATAAACGCTGGTGTCCCGCAAGGCTCTGTGCTATCTCCAACGCTGTTCTTGCTGCATGTCAATGATATGTTATCCACGGATGGTATTCATTGTTATGCGGATGGCAGTACTGGAGATGCGTATTACACGGGCCGAGCTAACATCCCTCGTACCGTTGTAGTAGAATGTCGCGAACAACTTGTGTCTCAAATCGAGAGCACCTTACACAGAGTCTCCGATTGGGGTCGAGATAACCTGGTCCAATTTAACCCCTCTAAGACACAAGTTTGTGCGTTTACCGCTAAGAAAACCCCGTTCACTGTGGTTTCACAATTCCAGAATACACCCCTTACCATCTCACAGAGTATTGGGATCCTCGGTGTCGACATCTCCAGTGACGTCCAATTTCGAATTCATTTGGAAGAGAAGGTCAAGCTGGCATCAAAAAAGCTTGGTGTTCTGAATAGAGCGAAACGATACTTCACACCGGCACAAAGGCTACTACTTTACAAAGCACAAGTTCGACCTCACATGGAGTATTGCTGTCATCTCTGGGCGGGAGCACCGAAGTACCAGCTTGAGCCTTTCGATTCAGTTCAGCGACGTGCTGTGAGAATAGTCAACGATCCTGATCTCACAGACGGTATCGAGCCACTAAGTCTTAAGAGAGACTTTGCCTCCTTGTGTGTGCTCTACCGTCTCTTCAATGGGCTGTGTTCTGAAGAATTGTTTGATATGATGCCCTCAGCCACTTTCTACCATCGCACCGCTCGCCATCGTCAGGGAGCTCATCCACATACATTGGAATCTAAATGGTCGCGCACAGTGCGGTTTCAGAGAAATTTTCTCCTGCGAACAATCCCGTTATGGAATGAGCTCCCTGCCGAGGCTTTCCCTGTGAACTAGAGTATGGGGCTCTTCAAGAAGGGGGTAAATAGGTTTTTGAAGAGTCACCAACGCGCACGTGATGCCCCTGATGTCGCAGGCGTCCATAGGCTGCGGTAACCGCTTACCATCAGGCGGGCCGTATGGCTGTTTGCCACCATCGTAGTATAAAAAAAAAACTTATTTTTTAGAGGTTTTATTAAAATGTCACACACTAACAGGACTAGCTAGGAAAATGAGGCCTTACTCTCACAGTTGAGTTAGACAGGCGTGTCTGCGACAACAGTTTAAGCTACTTTGAGCTCAAAATTACCTAATTGTTAATTATTTCGCCAGTCGCTGCTTGTGACGTTTAGCTCTCAGCTTTAAAATTTGCCGGGACATTCTCCTAAAAGGTAATCTGTTTGTATCAGTAATGGTTTAGTTTGCTTTATGTTTGGTTATGTTATACTAACTGTCGCAATATGCATTTTTAACACTAGTTTTTTTTTTTCAAAATAAAACTAACCCAAGTTGCTCTTCACGACATTTGGGAGCAAAAAATACTTTTAACTTCTATCATAGATCAGCCAGAATCAACACATTGACGAATAATTTTAAACTTTGTTGGCAATATCAAAGTAAAGATTTATTTATGGATAATTAAAATTATTTGTTTGTTATAATTTGTCTGCGTTTATTTTTTACAGCTTTCACGCAATTAAATTAAATTTTAAACCACGCAGAGCTTGTACTATGAAATCTAGACTGACTGATAAAATATTTTTATACTTAGTTTTTGTAAATAACAAAAATATACATGTATAAAAAACACCCAAAATCCGAAACCAACATTTGTAGATTATACAACCGTTTGGTCTGACCGAGGAATAGATCCCGAGACCTTAAATACGGCAGTCGTATGTACATATATGTATGCTACCACTAAACCACCGAGATAGTTATTCATGTATGTATTTAGAAAAAATAATAAGGTTTACTTGTGATCTGATTATAATAGTGCAGACTCTAGTTTATTTAGGATGACGGCGAGACATGCCTAAGTTAAAAAAGGTGTGTACACAATGTGTAAATGAGAACATGGCTGCTTGATCCTGGTTGAGCCTCACCAAGACTGATTTAAATACAATCGTAATACCGAAAAAAATTCATGTGCGGCACATTAAATATTAATACATATTACGTGCAGCGCAAACAGAAAAATATACTACAGCGCCATCTAGCGAAGATACATCGAACTACGGAGTAAAATGAACTACAGAGCAACTACTAATCCTGTATCGCGAAATAGAGATTGTCGTGGCGATTAGGATACATATATACAACATCCTAACATGAGCTGTCGGGTCGCAGCCCTCCAGGCATGACCACCTCGTCTGGTCGGAGAAACCTTCTTTTATGTCAGAGAGACATGACATCCGTTCCTCTACAGGTTATTATATTGGCTAATAACGTTTTTAGTCTTTACACTGTAGTTTGTTTTGTGGCAAAAATTTTAAACATTTAATATTTGAAATAGGACAAAGACATAACGATGACCGGGATGCATCTATTTTTTAACTATCATTCATCATTAACATGATAATATCAAACCAAAACCCAACTCATCTATGCATTAGAAAGTCTAGAGCTCATATTGATTGAGTCTAAGGAAATGGATAACGGTGTCTACACTAATCCTCCACAGATCTGCCACAAGCCTATTGTATCCCATCGTTCCGTATCGGCTAAAACCAACTAAAGTTTCTTAAAATGCGAGATAGAATTCGACCTTAAACCGAGAGCATAAAGTTCATCTGAACTGCAGAACTGATGAAGTCATTTTGTGTTATCATCAAAATAAACGACGGACATCGAGTGGGTTTCTATAAACGACTTAAAACTTTGATACCCTTGAAGTGTTTAATCCTCGGGATTCTTGAATAGGTTCTTAACGGTTGTAGTATGATGGTACGATGATATCAAAAGTTTTATTTGACGTCATTATACAAAAATGTAAGTCCAGTAAATCATCAGAGTCTGACGTAAGCATTTATATATTTATTTATTTTTTATTTTAAGAGCCTACCAAAGGGACTCTACTCTGCCTGATGGAAAGTATGACTAGAATTCAAAATTTGTAGTCACCGTACTTATTGCAAAAGTTGACAATGCAGTATAGTGATTCACACTATGGCGGAAAAAGCATGACAGTCATCATAGCATTTTATTGCATACACTTACCGCGACAACTGTCACCCCTGCATCAATTGGCTTCCGGTCTCACACTCACCAACAGAACACGACAGCAGCAGCAGCAGCCTTGGGTTGATCTTCTATAGGAGGGTAGTATTCCTCCGGTCGATCCAGCCTGTTCATGCCGGCTCGCTCGTGCTGAAATCAGCGTGGCTCTACTACCGGGATATAAATCTCGAACATAAAACAATTGAGTGAAAAACAAGTAGATACTGTCTTTGTGATCATTTTTGTTCTTCCTTAGCTAATTGTAATTTGAGATTCATTTCGTTTTTTCATTAACACACTTTTTTGGAGACTTCAAAAAGTAGTTCTCGATTCGATTGAAATTATTTTTTTTTGTGCTTCGTGAATTTGCCGCCAATATTGGGTCATCTTTTCATTTTTTTTTATCGGATATTTGTTCTGTACTTTTATTTTACAGTGCGATTGAATGATTTTTTGTTTTATTTTTTTTTTAATTTGATAGTCTGCCAAATTGACTCTACTCTGCCTGATGGAAAGCATGAATAGAATTCAAAAGTAGTAGTCACCACACTCATTGCAAATGCTGACAATGCAGTATGGTGACCCACACTATGGCGGCCTATTAAAATGCTTTTTTACGCCTCACTTGGGAACGTAAAAGGCACGACAGTCCTCGTAGCATTGTATTGCACACACTTACTATGACAACTGTCACCCCTGCATCAATGGGCATATTAAGTTAATTTTAAATAAAGTAATCATAAAAATATAAATAAAATTATTTATTATCATAAATCATGTAGGTACATACAATTCAAATCTCCCTATGGCTACGCTAGTAAGTAAGTTAGCTTAGTTAGTGAGTGAAACTAAACTCTTTTGACTTAATGTCTTTTAACTTCATGTATTACAATATTTTTGTTTTATAAAAACAATATCAAAAGTATAAAGCGATTAGTTTAAGCATTAGTTTATTTTAGATGAACATTGTCGTACAACAAAATAAAATATTTTAATTTGATAGTTTCCAGGTGCTAGATTTAGTTTTTTTTGTTAATCTTGGGGCTTAAATCACTCTTACTTCTTAAGCAATAACGCTCTTAAAAGTAACGTAAACTTGTTACTTATTTTTGCGCTCAGCGAAATCTCTTGAATTATAAATCTGGCAACATTTTGAGAGAAAAGTTAATTTGAATTTCGATGAGCCATCAAATCGTTGAAGAGTAGTAAACTTTGAAGTTTGTATTTTTTTCATTCTAATTACGTTCATATTTCATAAAGTGAATTATTTGGATGTTAGAATTAGTAAGTCTTTTAAAGTTAAGCTAATTTTATACTATATGTGTATATTCCAAATATTTTTTTTTCATTCTAAAATTTTGGACTTAAAACTGTTTTTTTTTTAAGTTTAACTGTATATTTTTATATGTCTTTCGAGAACCGTTATTACCTTTTTCATTGTTGTTGTGTTTTATTTCCATAACGGTTACAAAAGACATTATTATTTTTCTGGCATTATTTTTCTTCCCCCAAGGTTGACGACCTATATATTTACTCGTATTTTGATTCTTTCATCCGATCAAAATATAATTTTACAACCATTTTTCGAGGATTTTTTTATGTGTCAGATAAAAAATTACTTTTAGCGAGCAAAATCGGAGTAAAACGGAATGTATCATAAAAATTTGGGCTCATACACGATTTAAAGAACCTCATTGGGTTATTCCTTCTACGAGTATAGTTATCCAAATAAAAATTTTTAGGTAACAAACCAGAAAAAAACCCTAAAGAAAGTAAAACTCATCGTAGTTGCGTACATTTTGTAAGTGAAAAATTGTTTCACGTAACATAATTGCATGTTATTATATTTTAACAGCTCTTAATGTTTTTACCAAAGTAAGAAAATCTAACTTAGAACAAAGTCAATAAAATTTCGACTGCTGAACGATTTGATGATATAATTGGAGGGTACTTCAACACAAGGGTGCTTGTAACATGAAAAGAACCAAATTAAATATGTAACGTATTTCATATAGAGTGGCTTTTCAACTGAAATAATTCGAAGAACTTCAATATATTGTAATAATATAATTTATTGAGTGTAGGAAGCCTTCGAAGAGCCGCTGTACCCTCGTCAGGAAATTAACGTTGCTAAGTACCCTGCCACTGAACGCTCCTTATTTAGATTCTTCTAAGTGCTTGTTCTGTTGTTACTATAATATTTACTATTGGAGACTTGTACATATATTTTCGTTTCATAATTATGTTTGTAAAGTAAATTATATATTTATATATTACTAGTGGTCGCCCAGTGGTCGAAATTCAACCATAATAAATTTAAATTGTAAGTGACTTAATATACATTATTAAAATATAATATTCAAACATTATTAAGGTTCTACTGTCGAAAACTAAACTACTATAACCACAAATTTGATCAACACTGTTATTTGCCAATCTCTTTTTGAACAAATTATATGAAATTAAAAAGAAGTAAAATAAAGAATACCTATTTAAAAAAATGTTTATTAAAACAAAACATGCTATATGAAGATGCAAAACAAAAAAATCATGCATTAAAAATACTATCCAATTAGAGCATTTTTTATCGCATATTGCAATAATTTTATTAATGATTTAAAACTTCTCTGAAAACAATGTTTTTTGTAAAAACTCTTTCATCGTTTGCTAAATGTCTTGGGCCGTTATATTTGAATATATAAAACCTTAAACCATCGAATGAACGAACTCTACTTACTGCGACATACAATTGCCCATGTGTAAAAACTGGCCGATTTAATAAAACTCCAATTATTTGGAATGTTTTGTCCAATTCCAGTGAAATTTTACGCATTATGTTGTTGTTACATGTTTGATTAATACGTTCTTGTAACCTATAACTAATAGCAGTGTCAACATCATAAAAATATAATTGTGCATAACATGGTGAGCGATTATAAGCGGCAGTCATTGGGCCTGATCTGTGATAAAAAACATCATGTATTTTGAAATGATACACTCCCCTTTTCTCAGCAACTTTGGCTTCTGAGCTAACCATAGCTAAACATGAATTATATTTCCTAATATTTTCAAAATATTTTTTTGATTTTTATTGAAGGTTCATTTGAAGTAAGTCCATTATACAATGATTTAAAATATTCATTTTGACTTAAAGGTGGTAATAATGCTTTACCTTTGTAACAACATGAAGTGAATGCAATGATGAATGAGTCGCCTAAAGTCACTTCAGATTCAAAATGTTTCGCATTGCAAAACCTGCACTCTAAATCCATTAAATGACATTTAGAGCACATTTAAATGTATCTCTCAAAATCATATTACTATCGAATACTACTGATGGGGAATTATTCCTTCCTCTTAGAGAAATATTCCTTCTTTGTCTCTCACTCCGAGCCGTTAATGTTCTATGTCGAGGCATAATTAAAGTTCTTTCATTAAGAACCAGCAATAGCAAATTATATTTTTTTTGTACCTGAATGTTGTTATTGCAGATTGCTGCTACAGAACTTTCTTTATGCATATAATGATAGTCCGTGTACATTTAAATGTATGTTGCTGCTACACAACTTATATATATTACATAAATTTGTATAAGCGCTCAGTATTTCACGTAGTATTCGTCAAATAAAACTTTTCTGTTTGACATTCAACTATGTCTATAATAAACAAAAGAAACAATTAGACCACAGAGTATGTATACGTGTACAAATACTTGTGTATGCGTGTGTCAAATGTATTCTGGTTTGTGTAATGTTTTATTTATTGATTTATTGTACTTATTTTGCATTATTATTAAAATCTTTTTTTATATTAAATGAGGCAAATAAAACTTTTCTTTTTGATATGTCTATGTCTATGGACAAGATGAAAGTATAAGTGTACAAATACTTGTGTATGTATGTGTGTGTGAAATATATGGTAGTGTGTGTAATGTTTTATTTATTGATTTAATGTACTTTATAAGCATTATTATTGAAAAATATTAGCGTTCTGCACTTTTCCAACGCATAAACTATAAGTGTGCCAAATTTTATGCTCCTGCGTCCGCGCAATTTTCGTAAAAAGACGATTAAAGTTTTTGTATCGCGTATTAATATATAGATAGTACAACAAATCTTTTTTGCTGTCAAGCATAAAGTTAGACATTCAATAGATCTTATACAAGAGGGGGCCAGGAATTTTCCTTCTACGTTTCATTAGGTTATCTGTTTACCTTCACTCAAGACCGCGCGATCGTGCCTTTTAAGCTGTTTCAAGCCACAGAGAGCCACTACCAGGTAAGTGATCTCACACCTACACCTAATTTGTAATTAGACTGCCTTGCGTGAACGCATTTTTAATTCTTATTTCTTCTTTTGATATTTGCTTAAAATGTCTTTGTACACACACATTCGTGAAAACATAAAAAAACAGGATCTGGAAATTCTACAGACAATATATCATAAAAGCAGACAGCAGAACGAGCAAAAGCCGAACGTTTTATTTTACTTCGCAACAAATTTATCGTTTCCCACTTCCTGCAGCAGCGGTGTGTATACATCGATGACTGTGTTCCAATCTATATCTGTGAAATACTAACGTACAGTAATAAATAATGTAGCTTTAAAATTTTAAAAGCGTAATGATATCGATAAAATTAAATAAAAAAATTACAAGATCTCATTTCTAACCCTGATAAAAATAATGAAACTTGCTACTTCACGTAACTTCGTTTGCAACTTTCAAAATGAATAATTTTTCCTGTTTTTTCACTGGATAATAGAACTATCCAGCCCTAAAATAAGTCCGCCTATGTACATAAAGTGCATGATGTATAAATAAATAAATAAATAAATAAAATAATTTTCCAAGTTGAACCAGTTGTCTCTTAGATTTGCAGCATTCATTTAAACAAACGATTTTTTCAGGTTTATAATTTGACCATAAATAGATGAGAAATAAGAAAATTAACTTCGTTTTGGCTGAAAGTCAAGTTATTATTTATTTTCATTGTTATTTCGCTCACTCCATTCGTGATGTCATTCATTTGTACCTTATTTCTTATTCTTTTAGTACATTTGAATTTGGCAAAATGAAAATGTTTGATAAGAACTGTGCGTATTGAATGGCGTATGTGTTTATTTAACTTTGGACTGTTTGACAACGGAAAAAATAACCAGTTTGAGACGTCATATATGCAAAAGATACGCACATATCCATACTTTGATATTCAAAAGGTAGTAAAATACACCAGAGACATCGTGAATGCGTGGAGTTTTTCAAAGAGATAACTTCCGTATTTTTTTAGCTTAGTGTGTTCCTTGTATTATGCTGTATCACACGAAACAATTTGCATGAGATTGTTTGGACGGAAAAACTACCAAACAAATTTCACAAAGTTCTTATTGTGTCGTAGCTTCGCTCGCTCAAAAATGCATATTTTGTTAAGTTTTGACGTCAACGAGTTTACAAAACTAAGTCAAGATTTGAAGAGAGTGTGTCCTATTTAGTCTGCTTCTGGTCATTTGCAGCAGTTTAGCTCGAAGAATATTAGTTTCAGAATGTTGTGATTTTACATACTTGTGTTTGTATATTTAAATTATCGATTTAGTACGAAAATAAGAACCATGTATTTGCACATTATCGATTCGGACTGTTCGAAAAAAGCAAAAAAACCAAGAAAGAGTATACATTAATTTTATTATTCCGTTTGGTTCTTCTACATATGTTTGTGGTATCGTTTTTAACATTTTAAATCTGAAAGTATTTCTTTTTTTTACAAAAAAATGCTTTCATATCTTAAACGAGATTTTTCTCGTACAAAATACAAAATTAATATTTTGTTACACCGGTTACAGTAGAAAATTTGAAAAAATTGTTTGTACAATCGTTCTTTTTATCTAAAATACCAATAGTTAGTATAAACTTGTTTGTTTAAAAATTAACATTCGGTTACACAATTCACACAAAGTGAATATGCACAAAGGTTGGATTGAAATATACATATCGATATTTCAATACACCGAAACTGTTAGCAACGGTGTAATGTAAGGTTTCCATTAAATAGCACCACAGCACTCGTGACAGTTAATGTAAATCCAGAAAAATAAAAAATATCATTAATAAAAAAATAATATAGGACAATTGGGTACAAAATATACTCTATATTGCTACTCACCAAGTAATATATTATTTTTAATAAAAAAAAATTAAAATTGAAATAGCCACTATCATCAGTATAAATAAGAAGAAGAAAAAAGAGAAATTCCAAAACCAAAGCCTATATGCCACTGATAAATTTGTTAAAATATTGATTTCTTTATAAGTTAAATTAGACAAAAACTTTTTGAACAAATTTATGACTAATTTAATTTAATTACCAAATACATCGTCTGACTTACTCGATACGGTAACATTGGTAGTCGATACACTCAGGTAAATTGCGTACCTATTAGTGTACAATTCAATTACACCCGGAGGAGGTTTCGCCTTTAAGCAACCTTTGAACAAGATGAAGAAAGTTATTACGTTTTGAAGATATTCTTGTGGTAGTAGTTTCGATAGTATTTTAAGAATTTTATTTAAAAAACTGATGAAATACCTTTAAAAATTAACTGTTTGATAACCTCAACACGATGAATTATCCATTATCTTCATTCTTTAATTTGAAAATTTTATGAATAGTTTTAATAAAAGAAATAAATTTTCTCTTCCGCGTACTGGAAGGCGAAGCGTAGGTAGGCCCCCCACTAGATGGACTGACGACATAGTCCTAGTCGCGGGAAGTCAATGGATGCAGTTGGCGTCCAGTCGTACGGCGTGGCGTACTAGGGAGGAGCCCTATGTTCAGCAGTGGACGTCTTCCGGCTGATGATGATGATGAAATTCTCTCAAATAAAAATAGAATTTTCTGATTTATAAATCACCGAGTTCTCAGAGTTTCAATTCATATAATTATCACATATCACGATAACTGTCACCTCTGTATCCTAGGGTCTCCGGTCTCGCACTCACCAATAAGAGATGACAGCAAGGCTGTTGTCAGTTTAGGTTGGTCTTCTGTGAGAAAGTAATACTGTTCCAATCGAACCCGCCCGTTCATTTTGAAATCAGCATGGCTCTATTATCTATAATAAGATTGCTATACGTTACTCAGACTTAATGTTTTCAAAATGTGAAATGCAGGCAAATTTAGGTAATTCATTTTTTCAAAATGACCGGCGGTCCATTGATGCAGGGGTGACAGTTATCATGGTAACTGTGTAAACCTTACACTGTCATGATGACTATCATGCCTTTTACGTCCCCAAGTGGGTATGAAAAAGTATCTCACAAGGCCGCCATAGTGTGGGTCACCATACTGCATTGTCTGCATTTGCAATGAGTATAGTGACCACAACTCGTGGATTCTTTCATGCTTTCCATCACGCAGAGTAGAGTCACTTTGGCAGGCTCTTAACATAGAAAAAAAAATGCAATAATTTAGAAGATTTTTGTTCTGTAATCAATAGAGGTGATTATTTATTTAGGTAATCGTACGAATATATTGATGAAAGAGGTTATTTAAGTATTTTTCTATGTACTTGGGTTTATCATACGTATATATTACATGTGTGTTATTTAGTTTTCGGTAAACATTTTGATTTAGTCTTTAAATGAGAGCAGTATTTTGAGCGTTTGCGAAGTTTATTTTTATAAAATCTCACCCGGGAGCTAGAGCTGAAGCGATGTTTTCATCTGCCACTGTAAGTATGCATGGTGGGAGTTCCAAAATAAATTTAGAATACATTATTCTGGCGTTTAATCTCATTGTTTTGTTCATTATGTATATAATAATATCTTTATTATACAAGAACATAACGGCAAGTACTGAATGTTTACTGAGAGTTGAGTATTAAGAGATTCATATTCAGGTAACATTAAAGCAATAAAATTGCGACAATGGTTACAATAAATGGTACAGTTTAGTGTAACATAATCACTTTATTTCACAAGTTTATAACTTTTATTATATTTTGTTTTGATCCTTAAATAATAACTGTGGTACAATTAACAACAGAATGCGTTTGTCAGTTTTACTATAGGTAGTCAAATATGAACGCACAATTTGTATTAAAAATATTTATTTAAAACAAATACACATGTTACGGCTGCGGTGTACAACTGTACAAGAACATCTTTCTATTGTTTACATGGCTTTTTATATCTTACAAATGTATACATGTGTGTGTCTGTATGTGGACCTCGCGACAAGCAGGGTGTCCACATTTCAGGAGACCATAAAGTCTAATGGTTTCTGACATCATTAAGTTTATTATAATTAATCAATTAAAAAGTGATCCTGTAAGACTTCCTGGTACAACTGGGTGGCATGATCTAATACTAATTTATTTATAAGTTATAGTACATGGTAAGGGTTGGTCACGCATAACTAGGTAGACTTTTTATTGCGTAGTAGTACAAAACTATACGAATTAAGCAAAAAATAAAACTTTAAAAAACTAGAACCCGACTACTTAAAAAAGGGGTATAAAAAGGACGAAACAAGAAACTTTTAAAATCTATCTTTCTTACTTAATACTTTTCCGTTGCCCGATCTGGCATATACACTAGTTGTCCAATATCTACGTTGTGGCATTGCAAGAAAATATCTTATTGACTTAAACGAGTATATAACTGAAACGATCGCATTTTAGACATATATTTTAACTTAAAAATGTAACATTTTTTCAAAGATTTTTCTTTTGAAACCAAACACGCAATGATTATATCAGCTTAATTTATATCGAGGTAAGAATCTAAAATTTTAATGAAATTAATTAGTTTATGTCACCCGGGCTATTATGATACATCCATTGCCGCCATGTTAATGAAAATCGGTACAATAGTTTAGGCGTCACGGTGGAAAACATGAACATGCATGCATAGACTATCAAAATAATCACTTACCCTTACTTTTTTCGGGTAAAAAGTTATAAATTGTTCACTTCGCCAGAGTTGGGTAAAGAGTTATATATAAATGTATAGGTATAAACTAAACATAAATAAAAATAGTAATTAAAGAAGAATTGATATTAACTAAGCCCGAAATATAATTATGATCACACATTTATGTGACAGAGAATGGTACTGTACTCCAAAAAAAATCAAATGCTTTGTCCTTATTGCAAAACCACGAGATAATCACCTAGGAAAACCTTCACAATAAATAGAATGGATGGAAAAACAACTGTGACAGAAATCCTACAGGTCTGTCACATCAATCGTTGCAAGGGTTCCACATCCACTCCGTTCATCTCAGACGAGGTCATGGAAAAATAGTCCAACGAGATCAAGAACGTTCACGTTAAAAATTATAACGCAGAGCGAAAAGCATAGATACATCTCAGCCAAACTCAAAATAAGTATTTCTATGATAACACGATTTTAACAGATATCAAGAGAATTGAATAAACTCGCAAATTTACTCTAAAATGTTTTAGGCAATGTTTAATGATTTAAAGGTACTATTGGAAGTGGAAGGAAGTTGTTCTTCTATTTGGGCATTCAGGGTGTTCAAGCGTACACCGTTTAAAAATATATTATGTATTTATTATGAGACATATATATGAGGTAGCTAACTAACGATCTATCTATCTATCTTAAGAAAGTGACTACTCTGCCTGATGAAAAGCATGAATAGAATCCAAGAGTTGTGGTCACCATACTCATTGCAAATGCTGACAACGCAGTATGGTGACCCACACTATGGTGACCTTGTGAGATGTTTTTTCACACCCAGCTTGAGGACGTAAAAAGCATGACAGACATTGTGACAGTGTAAGGCTTACACTTACCACGACAACTATCACCCCTGCATTAACAGTCCTCCGGTCTCACACTCACCGACGAAACAAAATCAAACCCAAATTCTGCGACGCGACTAACCAGATGTGTATAATTCGTATTACTAGTTTGACGACATAGCATTCGTTTGCGTCGCCAGAATAGCAACGATTAGTATGCTGTTGAGAGTATTAATAAAACCACTTTTGTACCCTATCTCATTAAACTAAAATGCTAATGAAGAGTTGTGAGTACTCAGCGACTTTAAGAATTTATTCTCAACTTACTTTACGTCTCTTAATGTACTTCTAAGTAAATAACACTCAATTGATGATATTTTGTCATGAGCGTTGCCGCTGGTATAACTGGTTCTAAATCAAAATGAAATTAATTAAATAAATTAAATTAATAATAATTAATTAATTTTAATTAATCAGTGGACCGGCAGAAAATGCCTTAGGCATTAAGTCCGCCGATGCATGCATTTGTGCATAAAGTTGTAAATAAATAAATTAATTAATTAATTAATGGACCATTTCAATGCAATCCGTTACAGACATTTTTAAATTGACGTTAACAGCACGTTTTGAAAACAAACTCTCTTGTATTTATATTTCACAATTTTTTGACAATTTGACTATGAGGTTTTCGTCTTTATAACATTGTTAAAAGCTACCTACTGTTCTTAAATTACTTACATCTAAAACATAACATCTGAAGTATTTTTTGTTCTATGTTAAGACCCTGCCAAAGTGATTCTACTCTGCCTGATGGACAGTATGAATAGACTTCAAGATTTATGGTCACCATACTTATTGCAAATGCAATCAATGCAGTATGGTGCCCAACACTATGGTGGCCTTTTTTTTTTGTTGTCGGGGTGGAAAATCCCTTCGGATCTCTGGCTCCTGGGGTACTGAGGGGCCACAAGTATGTGGTGATTCCACTAAAAATCACCCCAGCGGCCGGTATCAGGCGTCCTTCTTTGAAAGGGACCCGGACCATATTATTTCAGGTCCCCTCCAAAATCAACGCCGCGCCTAGTCAGACCCTATTCTGGGGATTCTAGTCCTGTTTCATCGACTAGGACTCCGCGTTCAAATGCCTATGCGGGGCAGTCCTCCAACGTATGCTGGGCGGAGTCCCAGTCGGCTGCGCAGAATACAGTGGTGGCCTATTGAGATAGTTTTTCACAATCCACTTGGAGATATAAATGGCATGACAGTCATTATGGCAATGTAAGGCATACACAGTTACTACGATAACTGTCACCTCCACATCAATGGGTCTCCAGTCTCGCACTCACTGACGAAATACGATAGTATGGATGCTGTCGCTTTAGGTTGATCTTCAGCGTGGCTCTACTACATCTACCTCTAGTTTAATATATTAATACCAAAACTACATACAAAAATAATATTGTGTTTGATGTGTAGTGTAAAAAACATTACCTCAAAACGTAGATAAATTTCATTATCTCAAATTTTTTTAGTACTGTAGACTATGTGCTGCTTGTCTTGATAAGTCAGTTGTCTGTTCCTATACACTCCATGGAGATGAATAAAACATCAATGACGTATACTCTCTTTTTATATGAATCCCGTGCAATGTATTCTTCACTTATAAATACAATCTCTCCAGACACTTAGTGTAATGAGAACCATTAACTGTTTAAAGGGAGGGTATCCCTTAGGGAGTTTTTATAGCAATTCTATCTGCTACATTGTGCTTCACTTCAGTGCGCCCTTGGCGATTTCTGTTCACCAAGGAGTTCGACAAACTCTGAATGTACAATCATGCCAGAACAAATGTACTCGGGCTATGCTAGTGAACACTGTTCCCTTTGGGCCTTACATTAGACATTAGATGTACAATGTCGATAACCAATACCGATTAAAAGAAAACTATTTAAAAATGTGAGCTGTATGTTAGAATAATGGTAAAAGATTTCCTAAAGTTCTGGACCGGAATAGGGTCTGAATACATACATGAATTGACTTAGGATTAAATTGGTAATACTAATTTCATAAAAAAGTTTCTGATCGGTTTCTGAATACTTAGCGACTAGAAGATAAACCTTACAAAATTACATTCTTATAATTTCTTTTTCCCTGTTTTAATAACATTCAAAGTCTGGAATATCATTGTGATAACAATTTATTTCATCTTCGAGTCGAGCGAAGTCCTTGTGGATGCCTTGAAAAATAATAGTATCATACCTTAGTTTTCTATAATGGAAGCTTTATTATAAAAATCCAATCTTGGGTCGTTAGAAGATCATCTACATTGCAATTTATGATACAAAAATTCCAAATACAAAACGAAATGAAAATTCCCGGTGGTCTGTAAAAAACAGAGGGAAAAATGGTAAACAATACAAAACACTCATTACGGGGGAATCGCCGTTTTTCTGCCATAACGGTGTACTGGAACCAATCGCGATATTCTCAACCGTCGAACCCTGCAAATGAACTCAAAGCAGGAAGTGATGTTGTTGTACGATATATTTGCAATATTTTTTTAAAGACCGGGCACCTAATGGTCAGTAACTACCTCCGTTTATAGACACCTGTGACTGTTGATGTCCTTTGAGTTCTATCCCCCAGTATCAACGCGAAAAGCGGTTCGAACTTCGCTATTCTCACTATCTCACACATCTCAATACTAATTTTCTGTGCGGCACCCAATCATATCATTAATAACTACGAGCATGTTCATCACACAACCTGCCGAGCTCTGAGTTTACAGAATAAAGATCACAACACCGATAGGTTAGTCAGTTTTATTTATTCAAATCTTGTCAGTTTCACAGGCATCTATAAAATGCAGTCTACTTATGCGGAGTAACGGTTCGTTAACAAAAAAATTAGATACAGAAACAGTTTTCAAAAAGCAAAAGGAGGTGAGCTAAAATATAATTGAATATGATTATACCCACAGATAGACAGGTTTCATGAGAAATGGCTGCAAATGGATTTCCATAACATTTTCTAGAATATTCCCAGAAGTAAAGACATTTTACGTACGTGGAATGAATGTATGAAAACCTTTTATTTGAAATTTAAGTGTCTCAAAAAGGTATGGTCCATTGAATATATTTTTAACAGTTGAGGGCTTAAGGATTATTTACATAAAAAGTCTAAAAGCCCTATTAAATAAGTCGTTTTTTTAATCACTTTGTGAGTCATTAATACTTAGTAAACTAGTTAGTAAAGTATATAACGTGATCAGCGTTAACTCATCTTTTTGAATAGATTTTTGAGATGGTAGCTAGTAGATAAGGAAGTTTATGGAGTATTATAAACGTAATAAGTAATAGTACCAGAGTAAAAAATAGTAAAAAGAGTTATATGTACTTTGCATAACTTTTACTTTAAAATAAATATTGCTCATATTAAAAGCGGTTGACATGTTGAATAATATTTGTTTCTTGATTGGTAGCCGGTTAAATGTGTTTAATGTTGATTTAAACCAATTTAAATTTTAATATATAAAATAAATACTATATTAATGACGGTATCAATGATAGTTTATATTGTAGTATGGCTTAATTATGTAAATTTTAAAAATGTAATCTATACTTAAGTTGAGTATTAGACGTGTTATATATGTTAAATTTGGGTGATGATACGTTAAGAATACAGGGTATCACGACTTCTGTCCATCCCGTGGCTGTCGTAAGAAGCGACTAAGGAAGTAAACTTCACAGAACGACATCACTGCAAAGAGAAGGAAAAACTGAAACAAATCCCATATCAACTCGTCTAGCCAGGGTGGTATAGCAGGCCAAAACCTTCTTTCTAAGGAGAGGCCTATGTCCAACAATGGAGTTTAAAATTATATGTATGTATAAATTTACATATATGTATATTATGATCTCCGTTTTAGGTATTTAAGATAACTAGCTGAAGTAGTAACAAGTTAAACAAATACATTGTATTTACAATTTAGCCACGTAAATTCCAGTAACACATTTTTTTAAATTAATATCCTTTATGTTTCATTTACATATCTAAGGTTACGAAATGTTTTAAAATCAAATAAATATTTCGTCCAAAATATTAAGTAAAAAATAAGAAGTAGGTTAGTATTTGGGTCTAAACTGAAATAACCCGCACAAATAGCTTTAGTTGTGTGTGTGCTTGCTTTAGAGTGTAATTCAAACGTTTGTCAAAATGACATACAATCATATGTCATAACCTACAACTCTCCATAAACCACAGTCTCAATTGATATGCTTCATAAACTTGATTTTCATAGATGTATCCGTAATTTTGTTACCAAAATTACGCTTTTGATATATCCATATGAAAACGATCCCGTTACATAAATGAAGTGTGACTAATTTCTGTATAAGTAGACCGATATCGTTCCTTCTAATTGGAGTCTTTCCAGCTTATTGTGTGTACAAATTGGGGCTTAAGCTTCGGTTATCATCTAAGGCTACTTATGATTACATTTTTTCAGAATTCAAAAATTCTTATCATTTCTTTTAAAACGATAATGACTATTTCTAAGAAAAATATTATCATGTTTCCAGAAGAATCATCTTGGTGATGTTTATAAATAAAGAATATTGGGCAAACTTGTGTAATAATCAAATTTTTAATTACTAAATTGTTTTTTTTATGAAGAGCCTGCCAAAGTGACTCTGCTCTGCCTGATGGAAAGCATGTATAGAATTGTGGTCACCATACTCATTGCAAATGCAGACAATGCAGTGTGGTGATCCACACTATGGCGGCCTAGTGAGATGCTTTTAACGCCACGCTTGGGGACGTAAAAAGGTATGACAGTCATCGTGGTAGTATAAGCCTCCCATAGTTATCACGATAAACTGCATCAATGGTCATCATCATCAAATTAAATGCTGAATCCGAACTATCAAAAATTATAGAACTTTTCTATTGTTATAAGGCAAAAAGTTTTTTATTAGATAGACTAGAAACTCAGTTTTCATCATCTTCATCGTCAACAGTCTTTACTATCCACTGATATACATAGACCTCACCTTAGAAAGCAAGTTTTGACCACGCTAGCTAGATGTGTTCGCAGTCTCGAAAATAAGTTTCTTATAAACACGAATAAATATAAAGTACTCTTGATAGTTCATTGATTTACTGCATCTCTGCGTTATATCTTACCTATGTGTAACTTGGTTCGCTTTAGAATTTTGAGGACTGTTGCCTCTATGGCGATCAAAGTGCCGTAAGGTGTCAAATTTTGTAGAAATCAAAATAGAGTTAAATATTAGTTAATTTAAATATTACATCCAATATTGGAAACATAATTGTTGCAACAAATAATGGCTTGTAAATTATTATGTAAATTAAATATGACTATACCACTAAGACTCAAATTATTAGCACTACTCGGAATAAGCTACCCTTTTAATTAAATCAAAACTAATTTATAATCTATACATAAGACTGTAAACAAAATTGTGATCTATTTTTATTTAGACTTAAATATTAATATTATATGATTCATTATAATTCTGAGTCTGGATATTCTGTGTGTCTGTTTCAAATAATATGTTTATAAAACTCCCTGCAACAATTGCACGGTAATGGGAGAGTTATCTTTAAAACCATTCTAGAAGGTGGAAATTACATCATTGTGTCATAAAATGAGTTTACAAGACCAAAATTTGCATTCAAGCAAATATTATCACTAATAAATAAGACAGCCGTGACGAAGTTTTTTTCATTTTCACTATATTTTTGTATTTTTGAACAGCGAACCAATATGTCACGACCGTCCAACCGGAAATTAAGATATTCTGAACAGCGAAAACAGGTGAGAATTTTTATGGTCAAAGCCTTTCGTAGCCTTTATATGTCTTTGTGATATTTCATGCAGAGTTATTGAGGTTCATTGTGGAAAAATGCGAAAATTTCCGGTCTAGAAAAATATTTTCTCTGTGCTTGCCTTAGAAGTACTCCGTCTAGTTTCAAAGATTTTTATGTTCTATTTTCGTGTGTGTTGAATATAATGTCTTTTATAGATTAAAGTTGAAGAACAATAAAATTGCCTCTAAAATATTCATTCGCACTACTTCAAAAGTACATTTACGTCGATACTGAAGTAAGTCGAATTAAGTAACTATATTTGCCCACCTTCGCCCTTTGGTGACTTTTTTCCTTTTTTCACATTGATTCTGGTTTTGTCGACTGTGTTGATATCGTATTTTCATATATATTTTATATGCCTGGCATATTTTAGTAAAACTGATATTTCTGCACTCTTCACCTCTGTTCCCCATGGATTCATCCAGCGCAGCTAACAACAGCGACAACGTAATAATTTAAAGAGTTTGTTGTCTTCAGTTAGTAAGTGCATTTAAAAATGTTACCACCAAAAACAGTGAAATTTCGTGTAAGTTACCAACTCCAATTTTGCACGCGTAGGGATGGATCTTTTAATTTTTTCTCTTAATATATCTAACTAATCTGACCCTACAACACATAAGGAACATTTGAGCAAAATTTAATGCTTTCAAAATTAGCAATTTCAGCTCAGTGTTGATTTATCGTTCAGTTAATTAAATCTGACAGTTACTTCTTTTATAGACAACTATTTGGTTTTTACTAACATATTTCACAACAGTTAGGCAAGGTATTGAAATTACACTACTATAATACTATAAACATTTGCAATTACTATCGTACTAACCATGCCTTAGTCAAAGTGTACACTTTCAACATAAACGTTACAAATCAACCTTACACCGCCAATCACACCATCATTTCGTATTCCATGTTCCTGGAAAACAGAACGACCATTCATCAGCGTGCGTCACGCAAAACAATAATAACACCACTTTTTGTTTGCGCTTTCGCTCAAATGCTTATTTCTTGCAAAGCCTATTCCAATAATAAATTGTTTGATGTTTTCTTATCAGCAGCCGTCAGCAGTATGTGTAAAAGATTCGTAGTTATGACATGAACGAATTATGAATATTTACGTTTAGTTACAATGTTAAAAACCTTTTGTAAGCTAATTGATGTTTTTATTCAAGTGTCCTTCTTGATTATATGACGGGTATACGATGACGGATGTAGGTGTGCGTTTAAGGTTTCTTTAAAGTACTGCAGTCGTAGTTCTGCTAATTTTAAAAGGAGCGACGAAGTAGTTCTTGTTTTACTTCATTCACTTCGTTTACTGGCGGTTTCTACCCCCACCACTGGTTGCTGGTACCATGTCCTACAAGAAACTTCTCACTTATTCATGTAGTGTCTGTATGAGCGTAGTTTATGTTTTGGTTGTAGTACATTGGTCAGTTGTGACCCACCTGTTCAGTCTGTATAATCTCCAACCACAGGTGGTCCCCATACCACGTCCAGTACCAGCTTTAAGCATGCCCTGGCGACCTCCTGGCGTCGTATATTTCTTACTATATTCTCCCGTTTTAATGGGTTCCTAGAGTCATGATAGCGACACCAATGACATTATATTGCGTGTACGTCCTCTACGTGAATCTGCTGTTCAATCTCTATTTATTATTCTTACCTTAAATCAATGATTATTTTTGTAAGGTAAACTGCTTCAGGGAGATCTGTCCATAAACAAAGCTGTTAAGCTATATATCATAGCTCCTCAAATAAATTGGGAATAGAGCTAAAAGGAAATATCTGAAATATTATATCAGTCGTCTAAGATAAAATTCTTCATTTGGTTTCTTATTCCTGTGTGTATAAAAAATTATTTTGAAATAATATTCAATTTCAATTCAATTCTGTTCTAATTACTTTGCATCATTTTGTTTTAAATTTGAGATCATTTAATCTAGTTTAAAAAATGCCGTTTAGGACAAAGACTAATATGTTCGATCATTTTAAGTATGAATACTTAATTTTTAGAGGTAGAAGAACCACGCTGATTTTAGCAAGAACGGGCCAGTTCGATCAGGCAGTACTACCCTCCCACAGAAGATTAACCTAAAATGACAGCATCCGTGCTGTCGTATTTCGTTGGTGAGTGCGAGACCGGAAGCCCACTGATACAGGGGGACAGTTGTTGTGGTAAGTGTGTGCAACATTCTATGTTCCCAAGGAAAGCGGTAACAAGCATCTTACTAGGCTGCTATAATGAAGGTCACCATACTGCATTGTCTGCATTCTCCATGAGTATGGTGATCATAACTCATAGATTCTATTCATGCTTTCCATCAGGCAGAGTAGCGTCACTATGGGAGGCTCTTAGAATAAAAAAAATTACAAAATCAAAAATTTCATTCAACACCTGTGACCAAAATTTGTAATTAGCTCGTCGGTACAAACTACCCAGCTCCGTGCACATGAATCTACTTCAGACGCACGCGATAGCCGCATAACTTACGAGTTATGAGACGTCTGTGACAAGTGTCACTTGATTTATTTCAAGCGTTAGCTGCAGTTAATTAGTGGTTATGTTGAGAGTTTTTTTTAAATGAAATTAAATTGAATCGTTTAAAGTTTGATAAGTTTTAAAATACAATTTAAATAGAATATTGCAACACGATTTTATAGCAGAAACAAAATACAAAACCTAAATTTTGAAAATTGAAAAGCTATTCAAAATGGGATGTTTATTATTTTTATATTTAGGAATTATTTGTCAATATTTCAGCACTGTTACATGCACTAATGTGTGCTTGCAACTTCATGATAATCATCATATATTGTGGTGATTATTATGTTATAAGCGTTATGATCATGGGTGAAATAATTTAACAATGTTTTTAATTCATCTTTCCAGAGACTTACCTCCAATCGGGATAAATACTATATTAAAGATGATAAGTATTCCATTAACAATTACTTATCCACAGAAAACGACTATGGTGGTTAAAATTAATACTTGAAAATCATTATCTACAAAGAGAAATAATGGCCCACATATTTACTAAATGGCATAATTTAAACAAATTTATTATTGTAAACAAAAAGACAACAGATAAACTATTATATGAATAAATATAAGTACCTAATGTTGTAAGTACAAGTTTCGCTTGGGAACGTTCAAAATACGAGACTGTTTGTTTGCGAAGGCTCAGTCGTCGTATTTATTTATGAAAATACTACCTAATCCGTATTTGCACAGACCCGGCACAGCAAACATCTATCGTTGTAAAAATGAATATGTAACATACTGAAGTGCAAAACGTTTAGTACTTTATTTTCAAATATTATTGTCCTGCTAGCTTTTAGTCCGTGTTTTAAAAAATATTATTTGCTTACGGTATAGAGAAACATTAGCAGAAGGGTCTCTTGATAGTCAGTGACTACCGTTTGCCCAGGCTTGGCTGCATCATGAGGGCAAGTTTACTAACATTTCATTAAAATTACAAATCAATCATTCCCATAACAATTGTGTAGATTAGTGAGATCCTTTCATCAATTAAGGAATCAATAGATGATCATCACAAATTGCGAGTATATCTAAGAACCAACTTGAACACGTCAGCGTTAAAAAAACCACATCAAATTTGGACCGTTCGATTAGGAGCTACGATACTACAAACAGACACGTCAAACTTACAATATTTCTCCTTTTGCTCTTCGCAAGCAATTCATAATAATGTGTATTTATTAAAAAAACATCATCAATGCATCTTTCTATTACGTATATAACGAGACAGTGATTAAGGGATCAATAAGTATATAAAACTTTTTCACTAACATTGTTAGCACATGACTTATATTTCAATTGTATGTTTCCTATGTTACTGCTACAACTGGCGATGGCGCTAAAATAATTTCTAAGCTATCAGACGTAGTACTAAAACTATTTCATTATTCAGAAGTCAACTTTAAATAATTGGTAATCTAGGAGCAGCCAGTCAAGTATGACACGACATATAAAACAACTTTGCACACAATACACGACTGCGCTAAAACGAGAACATTATACACTGTAATGGTAAGCTTGCTCCATATTTGGCTCGCTGCCAGAACCATTATAAAACTTTCTGCTCTGCTAAGTACTACTAATAAATATTAGACCAGATTGGAATTCTGAAACATACTTTTGATAGATTGAATTTTGTTTCAAATTTGAATTCATGTATGATAACAATTAATTAAGCAATAGCCTATGTATGAACATTGGGCCCATGTCTTTATTTTAGGTACTGTAAAATTTTTAGTTGGTTTACATACACATACACACACTTAACAAAAATGTTCAAATATTTGTACTAACTGAAAATTTTGACAAATATACGAGTACAATAAATACGAGGCGCGATCGATAGATGCTAGGTAGTAGAGCCACGCTGATTTTAGCACGAGCGGGCCGACTCAACCGGAGCCGTACTAACCTCCCACAGAAGACCAACCTAAAGCGCCAGCATCCGCGTTGTCGTGTTTCGTTGGTGAGTGTCAGACTGGAGGCCAATTGATGGAGGGGTGACAGTTATCGTGGTAACTGTGTAAGCCTTACACTGTCACGATAACTGTCATGCCTTTTATTTGCCCAAGCGGGGTGTGAAAAACATCTCATAAGGCCGCCATAGTTTGGGTCACCATACTGCATTGTCTGCATTTTCAATGAGTATGGTAACCACAACTCTTGGATTGTATTCATACTTTCCATCGGGCGGAGTAGATTCACTTTGGCAAGCTCTTAATAAAGGTAAAAGGAAAAAAAGTCATCAGTTAAATAGTATGTAGCTATAAACACCCTATTCATGACCAACTATATGGTGATAATCATAAATGCACATTGCACACTTACATTACTAGTGACTACATAGATTCCTTGTATACTCTGTCCATTGAACAGTCAACGACAATGAAGTATTTATTGAGTAAATTGCTTAGTACATATGCCTGCCTAAAAATATTTCCAGAAAGAAGAAAAGTTAAAATGTGGAACTTTAATTTCCTTACCATCTAATAGTCTGGCTAAACCTACAAAACCCAAAACGTAAACTGACAAATCTTCATCACGATCCTACTTACCCAACTATTGTTAGAGATCTTTATCCAGTAAACATTGAAAATCAATTAGCAACTCGCAAACTATCTGTAGTTTGATTGCGAGGTCACTAGAATTTACTTAGTATTATTGGTTCGTGTTAGCTATTTAGTATGAGTTCCAGATGCTTGCATACGGCGGCGTAACCGAATAATTGCTTAATACGGCTCAATTTAGCTGGTCTAACAAACTTAAGCTAGACTTCACATTTGCATATAATTTCATTACTACTGTCAATTTAGAAATATAATTACTAAGTGAATAATTGCAAATTGGTCGTAAAGTAACTATTTTGGACAAAAAATAATTTTGGAAATTCTGACTTCGGCCATTATACATCTTAAAAAGCTATTAAAATAGGTGGTAAATAAACTTCTTTAACTATAATTATATATATTTAAGAATTTAAATGTTCTTTAAAGTCAAAATACGCAATCTTTCGTTGGCATGAAGCGACTCTTTAACGCGTGTTTCGCTATATAACCATCCCTCGCATTCTAGAAATATATCGGTTTGCTTTGCCTCACACACACACTACAATTAAATTACTTGATAATTCAGAAATAAAAGAAAACAAATTTAGAATTTATTTGTACTACTTACTACTTTTGTCGTTGGAGTTGACAGTGTAAGTGAAATATTGTTATTTAATTGAATTTTATTTAATGCTGTTGTATAATTGTATCATATAAAGGGATTAATGTCTATGCGTACGAAAAATTAAAAAAAAAAATTAGGCGAATGTACATTTGTTATACGATCTCCGTCCTTCAAAAGCGCAAACCTGGGTCTGACAGGTGAGGCCATATGTCACCCTAGCAGAAGCAGGCCAGGGTAGCAGCGTGACATGATATAGAGTACACGTGCTCTTTTAGAGGCAGAAAAGGGGTCGTCTGCAAGCCGTATGTCGATGGCCCGAGGTACGTCGGGGTTCTAGGGATTTTCTGTTTAGAGTACACCTGGTTCCCCGGCTTCTGGTACCTGAGACGGCGTGCGGTTTTTGGTCGGTTCAAGTCCGACATAACCACCAGTAGGTGGTATCCGGAGGGATTTCCGCATAGTAAAAAAAAAGGAGAATATTAACTTACTCTAGAATAATTGAGAAGTGACTTATTTCATCAATTATAATAATGTTATTAAAAATATTTTGTTCGAAACCATTCCCCATAACAAAGATATGGATTATGTAAATATAGTGATTGCATAGGGTTCAAGGAACGGATAGTGAAACTAATCAACTATATAAAATCAATGGCTGATAAACGTAATACAGAAATCACGTCCCTTCGCTGTAGGCGGAAGATATCTCCAAGATTCGTTTGTTCAAGAAATTGAGTCAATGAACGATGCAAAATTTATTTTCTGATTCTATCATCTTTATAAACTTCTACATAAAGTCCTTTTTGGTGTAATCCAATAGGTTGATTTGATATTGTGACATTGTATGGCGCCCAATAGGCTAGGCTACAACGTACACACGATACGGGAACGGCTCGCATTGTAGCGTGCAAACAGAAAAATAAAAAAGTTTGCTACCTTCGTTATATGACATAGCTTAATTACTTAGTGCAGTCACACTATTTAATGTAAAATGATAGTGAAATGTAAAAATTACATATAAATGTAACATTATTGTAACATGTTAAAATTTTATCAAGATTTTCTGAGTCAACTAGTATTTGAACACATTCCGATCGCAGGCGTTTTCCTTATTTATTTTTAGAACAAGTTGACCTGTCACTGTGTTGACCTTTTCATTTATAGTGAGAGGGTGACACACAATATGTATATCGATCATCAAGTAACATTATAATATATATTTATTATAAAATTGTTACTTGCATGCTGTATCTACAGTTACATTGCTGTCGCCATCTTTGATATATTTTAACTTCCCTCTAACTTTTAAGGATAGATAAGCAGGTGACGTTCTTCGTCTGAGACGTGACTTCACAACTGTCAAAGTTTCGCGTTTTCTGCGTGCTTTACTTGAATGTTAATTTTCAACCAGCCAGTTATGCTGCCATATATGTAGAGGTTATTCCCAGTGTATATAAACAAGTGTAATTAAATTAAATGTTTCATACGACGTTAAATTAGCCGTTTACGCTTTGAATACGGAATATAAGACTTACAATAATGGACCATAAAAATTTAGATAAAAGAGTGTAATTTGAGTTTAGAGTTTATGTGAATTTAGAATAAAAGAATTTGTAAAATATTTTTTTATAATAATAAAAGATACAAAGTTTGAATTGTTTATTTTTTTCGTGCTTGTCCAACATGTTTTGGTCCGAATGGGGTATTTTTTTCAGAGAATGAAATGTCCTGCCTGTCACAGCTACTGGTAAAACACCGCAATGTATACAAACAAATAAAATTGAAACGTCTGTTTTTCATTTTAAATTAGAAGCTTTTCACTAAATATATATGAAAGTATAAATGTACCTACATAAAAAAATCAGGTTTTAACATTTTTTATCTCTCTGTTTGTTCCAGTTAATCTCTATTACGGCTGGGCCTATTTTAATGGGAGTATCACAAGTAAATAGCTGATAACACAAGGAGTAACTAAGACTCCTTTAATTGTAATACTAAGCGCGCAGCTAGTCCACAATATAATTATGTTCTTCTATCTAATTTCTGCCACTTCAACCTCAACGTACACCAGCCAACTACGCAAGAGATATTATAGAACCGAAATGTGTGCGCAAACACAGGTGCACTCTCTGTTCCCTCACTCTCACAATCCTATGGGATGGTTATCTAACACGTAGGGATCGGAACGAAGTCAGAGACGTGGGACCGACGGTTTTACGTATTTTCCAAGGCACTCAGGCGTAAGACCCCAACTTTCGAATTTTAGACTGTTATTAAGCAGTTTTAATGAGACAAACTCTAAAACACTTTTTGATCGGACCCGGGAATCGAAGCTGAGACCTCTTGATCAGTAGTCGCATATGCTAGCAGCTAGACTAACGAGTCCATAATATAATGGTAACACAACTATCTATATCTCATCTGTGCTGTCGTGTTTCGTTGGTGAGTGCGAGACCGGAGGTCCATTGATGCAGGGGTGACAGTTGTCGTGGTAAATGTGTTTTATACAATGCGATGCGATGACTGTCTTTTACGTCTCCAAGTGAGGCGTCAAAAATCGTAATAGGCTGCCTTAGTGAGGGTTACCATACTGCATTGTCAGCATTCGCGATGAGTATGATGACTACAACGTTTGGATTCTATTCATGCTTTCCATCAGGCAGAGTAGAGTCACTTTGGCAGGCTATTAAAAAAAAAAAATTCGAAAAGAAGAACTTCATACTTTAAAAGTGAAGCTCTAATTTCACCACTCAAAAATTGAATATCGTCATTCAGGCTTGTTGAAGTCCATTACCAATACCAATAAATCCCTCGTGGGAACGACAAATACCAACAAAGGCTTACAACCAACGGTCTAAAGTAAAACCGAATGGTGCACCAATGATAGCGGCCGATTGAATGAAACTGTGCAAAATCCGTTTTGCACACTCCAATCACTGCGATTTATCTACAAGTATACGTTGGTTTTATCCTTTTGAAGTATTTTATTAGGTGAACTCTCGTCCTTTTTATTTTGATAGTAATTTCACAAACAATTAGGATCATTTACAACCTTTTTTTCCTAAATGAAGAGCTTGCCAAAGTGTCTATACTCTGCCTGAAGAAAAGCATGGATAGAATACAAGAGTTGTGGTCGCCATACTCATTGCAAATGCAGACAATGCAGTATGGTGACCCAGACTATGGCGGCCTAGTGAGATGCTTTTTCACACCCTGTTTGGGGACGCAAAAGGCATGACAGTCATCGTGACAGTGTAAAGCTTACACAGTTACCACGATAACTGTCACCCCTGCATCAATGGGCTGCAATCCACTGCTAGACGTAGGCCTCTCCTTAGCAAGGAGATTTTGGCCTACTACACCAGCTGACCAGATAGCTCCTTCTCTTTGTAATGATGTTGTCTTGCATACTTTGTTCCCTGAGTCACCTTTTATGACACCCACGGGATGAATAGGGGTGGTAACACTATGTATTCTTAATCCGTCACCACACGGACAAATAAATAAATAACAATAATAAATAAACCTTGTACTAAAACAGCCAGATTAACTGAAAGACACCAATTTTTTTTTGCAAATACACACAGTGTATATTAAAAAAATTAGGGCTGGATCACCTCACAAGAATCCAGTGTTATGTAAGTAATTTCTCCGTTGATTTTCACTGAGTCGGTAAATTAGTGGCGTTTGCCACTCTTCCTATGATTTTTGGAGGACTCAAACGGTGACGTAAGTATCGGTTGATTTGCTTTCCTACGCAATAAAAAATAATCACACACAAACGCTTACTAAACTTCTAATTTATATTTTTTCGACTGGCACAATGACCCAAAGAATGTCTTGTCCTCCAAGACAATTAAAATATTTATAAATAAATATTCTTACACTTTACAATACTGTTCTGAATGTCATAAAAACACATTTAAAAGCTTATAATAGAAACGCCCTAGTATCACGAACAAAGGTAATTTCTAGAACATTCTCAGCTCGTTTGATGTTAACATGGAATGGCACAAACTTCTGTCTGGTGTTGATCAATGCGTTGCTCAATTTTTGTAATCACCACCGGCGTGAAACTTCTATGAGTTTAATAGCATCATACACAAAGTTAAATTAAGCCTTCACATGAATTTATATAAAAATTTTCATGAAAATTTTTAATGTGAAAAATCTTTTCATAGAATCAATTCAACCAAATGGATGGGAATAATTAAAGTGAATGTGAACGCACCTTTAACTATCTGGATCCACAAATAATTATATACAAAATGGAAGTTAAAATTTATACACTATCTGATTTTTTTTTTGTTGTATATAACTCTTTAATGGGGTATTAGTTGAAATATCTGGAGGCAAACCCTTATTCTAGGGTAAACTAATAGGGTCTGTCCCGGATCCCTTCTATGTCAGGCGCAGATTGGCACACCGTGTGGTTTTAGTCGGTCCGATTCCGCCACACCACCCCACCGTAAACCACGGTGAGGTAACGGCCCGAGGGGGTTTCCAAACGTTAAAAAAAATGGGTAAACTCATAGGGTAGCAATATACTACTTACTTTTACTTACTAGCGCGTGTGTCCATAGGAGACGGTAGTCACTTGCCGTACTCGTTTTTTTTAATTACTTTTAATTTTATCCACAATGTGTCTTCTCTGAGTAAAACTAAACAAAAGGTTCAGATGAAATGTTCTTTCTGCCACCATTTTTCGTTTAATGTCGAATTCCTACCAATCAAGTTATATATATTTTGCTGGCTGAAATGGCGAAGTCTTAGTTCACAACCTGGTATTATTATATCTTATAGTGGTAATATGTATGCACGTATGTATATGAGTTGTGTGTATGTATATTATATATGTATGTATGTATGTGTTATATATTTATGTGTTTATGTAAGTATATTTACTTATTTATGGTCTATCTGGTGTATATATACTTCTCTGGCAATTACTTCTTATCCTTAAGTGCACCTATCTCATATCTTCTCTGCATCACCCAATCGGTTGACTGGCAGAAAATGCCTTAGGCATTAAGTCCGCCGATGCATGTATTTGTGCATAAAGTTATAAATAAATAAATAAATATTGCTGGACTGCTTCATTGGTTTAGCAGTTAGCGTGTGTGAGTGCAAAAGAGGTTTCAAGTACAAACTTGGCAGTGTTCCACGTCCGTGCCTCACAGAGCACGTTAAACCATCGATACCGGTTGTCATGAACATCTATGGTTATACAAGTCAGTATCCTCAAACACACTGACAACTAGTTTAATCTTCAAAATCAGTTAACAGTCAGGGTTGCAGAAGGAAGTCCGTGTAAATCAGCAGTCAACCCTAAGTAATGTTTAGAACAGTAAAAGCTAGTAAGAAGAAAAATGGTGTAACCATCGACCATTGGCTACACGATCATCGTTGAAAATACATGGGTTTTTCTAATTTAAATCATGGGATCCGAAAAATAAAAGCCATTTTGCCGTAACAACAGGATCGCTAGACAACCATAGGCGGTAGATGTTTGTCAGGAACAAATTTGTCTCATATAAACGCTCCTAACAGCAATTATGTTTCAATTAGTACATATTTGAATGTTCAATTAATATACACTTGTAATATGCCGTATACTATGTAGTTGATTAGTTTGTCTTAATAATAATAGTTGTGCAGAATCGGGATCAAAGAACCATTATTGCTTTAGGATTTTATTTCGATGCTTGTGAGTTACATTCGAGAAATGACGAATAAAGTAAATTTGAATCATTCTGTTTTTTTTTATGATCTAGTGCGCGAAGGAGTAGATGAGTAACCTGATGGAAAGTTAAGCTACTTATGAAGTCCTACTACTTGAGATTCGCAATTACAGTGCTAGTATGCTAGTTATTATGATAATAACTAATAGTGGCCGCTCACTATGGGTTTGATAAGAAGACTCAAAGTCACCCAAAGAGCAATAGAGAGGGCAACGCTCGGAGTTTCTTTACGTAATCGAATCAAGAATGAGAAGATCCGCAGACGAACCAATGTCACCGATATTGCTAGTAAAATTGCTAAACTTAAGCGGCAGTGGGCGGCCACATTACACGCAGAAACGATAGCCGATGGGGCCGTAAAGTTCTGGAGTGGTGACCGCGTACTGCGAAATGCAGCATTGGTGGGCCCCCCACAAGGTGGTTCGACGACCTGGTGAAGGTCGTGGGAAGCTGTTGGATACGGGCAGTACCTTGGGGGAGCCAGCAGTGGACGTATTTTGGCTGAGAAGAAGAAGAATAGTATCCCTTTATCAGATATCAATACACAAAATCAGTGCTTTAGGAAAACTGACCTAGAGTTTTTGACCTGTCCAGCCTAGTTCAGTCCAGTGACCCAGTAAAAGTCTCATTTTTAACGTTTGACTTCAACAAACAAGGCTACAATTTAAAATCAAAATAATCTAGAAACTTTCAAAGTCTCTTTGGATCTCGGTCTCAACCTTACTTACTAAAATCCAAACCCTCTAATTAACCAAACGATTAAACCATCCAAACAGATAAGGGAACTCTGTAATTCTGAAGACAATCGCTTGTCGGTCCCAACTTTGGAAGTGACGGGTGGAATAATCAATCTTTTTCAAAGCACGATCCTGTAACAGCCAATGAATGGTTGCAAGCCTTCGAGGGGACATTAAAACTATTCAGTAATTCCACATCGAATTTGTTAACATCTATCTGTCTTGTAAAGGATAGATTTATAGATTCAAAGACAATGAAATATTTTGGGGTCTTTCTAGAATGGGCTATTGGACGATATAGTGGGTGACAGAAGAGAGATTTGAATTATGGAGTGATTGTCTTATATTAGGTCAGTAGTGGATCGTACTAAACTTCGTAGGAATAAAAGCCTTTTTGTGTGTGCTCATATGTTGGATTGGTTGGATACCTGACTAATTTCAGACCTGTCACTTTGCAGTTGGAAGTGTTTGCAATTGATGCTACCAAAATGAAATATATTTAATAAATATACTACGTTCTGATTAAATTCGCATAAATTTCTGCCAAAAAATAGTACTACCATCTGTTATTAGTTATCATCATAAATGATGTTATTGTTATAAAAAGATTTGCTTTTGATTTTTGTAATTAAAATAAAATGAATTTAAATTTATTCATGTTTAACGATATTTTAAGCAACCTTGATATGATTGTCCGATGAAAATAATAATGTGTGATTGTACTACAACTTATGCACCCTTTTCCAAATTGTTGAACCTTTTAAGAAGAAGTCTGATACATAAACTTATAATTATGTTTACACCCTGTCGTGCACATGCCATGCACACAAACGACCACGGATTGTTCAACCTAGCCGAAACTTTAGACAATAAAAAGATATGTAATGATCCTAAATTATGACCAAATCTTTTGAAATGTACACTTCGTACAGAAGAATACAAAAATATTGTTTTACATAAAATCTCTACATATAAATTTATCATCGTCGTTTGTCACTTACATACTTATTTTTCATTTTACTAAAATTCATATTCTGTCGTATCTGAAAGGAGCTAATAAATCCTACTACATAAGTAAAGCTTTGAGTATTCTCTAAGGTTTAGAAGTAGAACATTTTCTTAAATACCGCTTCAGCGATATAAACATGGAAAGCCAGGCACTCAAGAGATTACACCGTATCGTAGTGAAAAAGTAAAGTCATGATATCCTTAAAAATCTATCATAAAATATTGAACAATATTTTTTTAGAAATCGTGGACATAATTGCACTATTATACATATTTCGTTTTACTACAGAAAAATAAAAGGGCTATAAAAGTCTCGTATAAAGGAATAGCGAATATTCCCGAACAGTGCTTTAGAAACTCGCTGTGTAGCATGCTAAACCGTGAAACTGCAGTTTCGTAGAAATGTAATGGCAGCATAAGTAAATTGCAAACTGTACAAAAATATGATGTTTTCTACTTTTATAGGATCTTGAAAGTTCTCGCAGTATTTTGCTTAAATAAAAAAAAACAATTAAAATATAAAACTTATAATTACTTTACTCAAAGTATTGTCCATGATTAGAGATCGCTTTCTTCCCTCTTTATAGCAGTAATCAAGTCCCTCGTCGAAAAAAACCGTTCATCTTTTGACACAATTCTTGAATCAACCCATTTTTCAGTTTCTTCGAAAGAGTGTAAGCGCTCCTCATTCAAACAATGCGCGATTGACTGACAAAAGTGGTAATTGGATGGGACTTCGTCCGGTAAATACGGCAGGTCTGGTTGAACTGCCCACTGAAGCAGTTTCAGGTAAGTTTTGACTGGTTTTGGCACATGTGGCCAAGCATTGTTATGTAACAAAATCATTTTGTTGTGCTTTTGCTCGTATAGTGGCCGTTTTTCCTCAGATCTCGACTTAAACGCATCAAATGAAATCGATAGGGACCTCCCTTGACAGTGTCATTAGGTTTAAGCAGCTCATAATCACGCATGGCTGATTCCACCAAATGCAGAGACTTTTGGTTTTGGGGACGATATTGATTGACACCTTTCATGTCCCGTGATAATACGATGCAGAATTTTTTCTTTTCAGCCGTTAAAGCAACAATGCACACAAGTAAATATCGTTCGACGTCTCTCTGTGAGCTTCAGCTGCAGATTTCTTTTGAATAAAGCAGTGCAATAAAAGTTCCTGCAAACCACTTTATTTGGCACAAAAGCAGACATCTTTACAATACGCAAATAAACACTGCTTAACACTTTTTTGTTTAACTGGTTAACATTGTGGTAAACTATATCTACTAGAATTTGAGATTACATACTACTTAGCTGATTTGTTACCGTACGAAATTCCATACACAGAGTGCCACTACGCCATCTTTTAAGAAACAGTGAGAACTTATTTAAGGTCCTATTACGGTAAGATAAGATTAGTTAAAGAACATAATTACAAAGTGAGTAATTATTTTGTTAT
Source organism: Hypercompe scribonia (assembly GCA_949316085.1). NCBI lineage: Eukaryota > Metazoa > Arthropoda > Insecta > Lepidoptera > Erebidae > Hypercompe > Hypercompe scribonia. The sequence continues at coordinate 7,994,385 of OX438969.1, read as the reverse complement.
GTTACTTATATTTGATAGGTATCAAACGTACTTTATTTCACTAAACAAATATTCCTTGTTTTCATGAATACTCTCTAGTGTATTTGCAATCATATTTATAGTTTTATAAATTAAAATACCTGCGGGAGAGGCCTAGTGACCCGTAACACATTTAGTACTCTAGCATATACCTACAACAGGCATCAATCTCTTACAATATTAACTATGTTGTATAACACAGAGATAGAAGCAATGTAGAACTACTTAGAATATTACTTCAACAAAATTATTCCGAATATTCAGAATTGTACAAAAAAAGTACATGTTGTAATACTTAAACAAATTTGCTTCGTGGTCCAAGCTAATGGACACTTAGATCATTTAGCTTAGACGCATACAGTCGCTAGGAAAAATATCAACAAAATGGGTATATTCATCATTATACTCTCCTGTAATTTTGGAAACCTTTGGGACCCATTTCTCTGTTTATATGATATTGTGTTATTTCTAAAAACTACAAATTTGGTGATGCGTTAATCGTCAATTTTGTTTATCAAATATTTGTATATTTTTATGACTGCAGAGAATCACATCTACGAGGTAGGTATGATTAAAAAGTTCGGTGACTTTTTAAATATCGTGCAGTTTGTGCATTTTAATTTCAAAATGTTTTTATTTTTTTATATTGATTGATTTATCATGATTATATTTTCACAGTCTCGATTATATAACATGTGTTAGTCTTATATGAGAGCCTTGTAAGGTTAGCCTTGTGTTTGTGTGTTTAGTCACTTCTTGCTTTTAAAAATAATGGAGCAGTGAGCTTCAAAGTCTAAGTCAAAATATTGTATAGTGTTATTATTTGTATGCAAAAAACGAATTAGGTAAGTACTCAAAAGCTCTTGAAATGTGGCCAGTGATGTACGGTGAGCCAATTTTGAGCAAAAAAAGTGTTTTCAAGTAGTATAAATCATTCCAAGAGGACTGGAAAAATGTTAACGATGAACTTTACTCTAGACGTTCCCACATTTCAAAAACTGATGAAAATGTAAAAGAAATTGTGATGAAAAACCATCAAGCGATAAGCTTCGCTTGATGGTTTTTCTTGTGATCAAGCCACAAGAAGAAAAGTAGCTTAACATATTGTTTGATTCATGCCAATCAATTTTAACGAATGTTTTGAGTGTGGCTCATGTGTCTGCGAAATTTCTTCCCACAGTGCTTAGTTTTGATCAGAAGCAACATGACATGAACTTCGACCAAGATAAATTGAACGACGTTAGTGATGATCCTGGTATACCCAACAAGGTTATAAGTCGCGATGAATTGCGATAAATCATGGTTATGACGTTGAAATCAAAGCTCAATCCTCCTAGCGGAAGAGGCCAGAAGCTCTAAGTGCCTATGCGTCGTTTGAATGAATACACAAGAGCAAAAAGACCTGGCGCCCTGCGAAGTTTTAACTTTTCTAGAAAATGAAAAGGCCCATGAAAGGATGAAAATTTGCGACAATTGATGAGATTAAAGCTGCATCGCTGAAGGAGCTCCAGGCATACTTAAAACTTGACTACTACAAAAACGCTGGCACAAGTTCCTTATAGCAGAACGGGATTATTTTGAAGGAGAAAATATAATGTTGGATGAATAAATAAATCTTTTTATAAAAACGAAAATTCACCTTTATTTTATCACACTATGTATGTCTTATAAGAATACATAGTTCTATTTTCTACATCTGATAAGCATATATTTACAAAAAAAAATATAAGTTTTCTATCAATTAGTCTAAATCAGCGGTCTGGGTCTACGGGTTGTACCTCATAAGACGGATGCCTGATGGTTTCACAGGAAACGTGGAGGTACCATTCCCACCAGCTCGCTTATCAGAGTGGGTGGAATGGAGGTCGAGGTCAGTCGGTACATCAAGTACGTCAGCCTCACCCTGGACAGCCGCTGGAGCTTCGAGGAACATTTCGAGCGGATGATCACACGAGTACGTGGGCTGGTGGGCTCCCTACAGAGGCTTTTGCCTAATTTAGGAGGTCCGCGGGAGGAAGTGTGCCGCCTCTACTGTGCGGTGCTGCAATCCATGGCCCTCTACAGAGCGCCGATATGGGCCAAACACCTATCGGCCTCCTTCCGCTGCCAAGCCAAGCTCAATTAAGTGCAGCGGGTTGCGGCCATTCGGATCATACGAGGATATCGCACCATCTCATCGGAGGCGGCAACAGTCCTGGCACGCTTCCCGCCTTTCGATATCCTGGCGGACATGGATGCAAGGGCTTAGGACCAAATTTGCGCTATCCACCGGGGTGAGAGCGGGGAAGACCAGGACGAGCTCGAAATGCGGCAGAACGCTCACCGACTGGCATTGGCACAGTGGCGTGCGAGGTTGGAACAGCCGCAAAATGCACGCCAACGCGCTGTCGGTGCTGTTCTGCCCAATCTCGAAGCCTGGATAGGTAGGGAGGGAGGTCGCGTCACCTACCAACTTACACAGATACTCACCAGGCATGGTTGCTTCAGTGAGTATCTGCACAGGATCGGACGCCAGGAAACGGCACATTGCCACCACTGCGCAGCCGACTGGGACTCCGCCCAGCATACGCTGGAGGACTGCTTAGTTTGAAACTAGATGACGTTGTGTATCAAATGTCCGGTTTATTTATTATTTATTTACTAACTTAATAGAGCACTTGACTGTAAGGTTAATAATTATAACTCAAGACATCTTAATCACAAGCATCATATACTCAATAAGGCAGTGTCTGTGTTATGGTAATCATACTACAACAAAAATACTACTTGTTAATAATTTCTAAATCAGTAATGCAGATTAGCTACAAGATTGAGAACATTTATTTGTGCCCATTACACAATCATTTATCCTGGATGAAAATGGAACCCGCAACTTCTAGCTCAACAGTCAGGGTAGCTGTTGGATCACCAAGCCCGCTGTCAAGTATATATTAAATGTACATCTTGAAATAATGTTGGTAAATCAGTTTTAAGTGTAGAGGCAGAAACCTCTTTCTTATTTTTCGCGTCTAATTTGTTGGAACTTTTAACAAAGTTAATTAACAACACTAGAAGGTAAGAATATGTTACTGTTTTCAGTAAAGTATTCCCTTGAGGATACTTTGTCTAAGCAGTTGTTTTAACACGCTTTTATTAGCTTCAGTTGTAACTAAGTACGTAAACAAATCGGGGAAGTTAATTTTACCCTACTTTTAGTTAAACTGAAATGAAATTTTGTATGTAAGAACTCGTATAAGTAGTTGATGACAGTTTTGAAATTTTTAAACTAATCTTACTATACAGCTAAAATATAGACTATGAAACTTTTTAAGAAACAGCAAAAAACGTGTTTAATTACTGACTTAAAGTATTTCAACTCAACACTGTTATGACATCACTACCAATTTTGTTTTTTTTTAACCTCTGGAAATTCCCTGCAACGGTGTGACACTCTGCACCTGATATAGGAGGGATCCGGGAACAGGTGCTATTACGACATCCAGATCATGACATCAATACCCATTTTTTTTAACGTGTGGAAACCCTCTCGGAATACCCATATCTTAACCTACAGCGCTTAAAATCGAAGGACCACCAATGCAGTGATGATACGGTGACCCTAAGGGTGTCTCTAGCCGTATTAATGTCACACAAGAGTTTGAATTTTGTTTAAGCAAGACGCTTAAACAAAATTCAAACTCCTGTGTGACTGAACAGTGTGGAATTGGATTTTATGTTTATTAGGAACTACCCGTGAATTGGACAAAATTGATGTTTGACTAAACATACTAATAATACCAAATAATTCTCAAGTGAGTTAAGAAATAATAAACCTACTATCAAGCATTGTTTTAGTAACTAAGAAAGTACTAACAGCATAAAGAAAATAACCCAGGAATTTTCAGTGACGTTTCACTACTAAAATTTTTGTTCTAAGTTGTATCACTTTGAAAATAAACTTTAAGAAGTTCTTGAAACTTGATAAAGCTTCGGTAATAGTCCGAAGTGAGTTAGTGAAACAAAATCAAACGTTTTTATTCAATTGAACGTGTTTCCTTTTATAGAATGCCACCTACTTTCGCCACCACAACGCGATCTAGTTTTAAACAAAGTAGACTTTATAAAATGTACCTCTGATATGAATAAATACATACTTTGGTTAATAAATTTATACTTACTACAGGTAGAAATACCCAGATAATATAAACCATTAAATGTAAGAACATGCATACAAATGTTTGAGTTGAGCGAGAATCCCCACAATCTCTGGTGTCTGGCGCACCATTTATACAAATTCCGTTATACAAACCACTGTGCCATCTAGGAAGAAATATAAGAATAGAATAAGTATTACAATAATATGTATTAGATATTACAATAAATGTTTGAACAACATCTAATATTCAGTGATTTAGAACGAGTTTTGTGTTCGGAGGCAGTCTTGAGTTAAGACGTGCTATCAAATTTGTTTAGATAAGGGCTATAAATGTATTCAAGAGTCTCCACTTTTTCTAGTTGAAAAGTATAAATTATATGTAATAGAGTAATAATACCTAATAGAGTGGAAAGCAGTATAAAAAGATCTCAGATAAATACTAATACTGAAAACGATGAAGACTTGCTTTCCATCAGGCAGAGTCACTTTGGTGGGCCCAAAAAGAAAATTTTTATTTAACTTATTTTAATATATTCTATTTTATAAATGATACATATATTATATTAATAATATGTGTGTACCATTTAAATAAACAAATGAGTACAAATAAACATGTCTTGTGTTCATTTGTTTGAGAAGTTTGTTTTCTTTCAAACGTACATAAGTTTTGTGGTAGAATTTTAAGTAAATTTCTATTTATTGTACCATAATTACACAAAAAGTTGCGAATAGATTTCTTTTTAGTAACGGTTATTATGACTATATTATTATTACACAAACTTTTTGCTACAAACAGATGTTTCTTGACAGATTCCAAAATTAAATTTTGAAACGATTCTAAAGTATATAATTTGGGTTCGCTTTGGGAAATATTCTCAAAACACATCGTTTAAAGGATCTTTCTATTTCTTTTTGTGTTTATATACACACATAATCATTTAATAAGAAAACTTCGTTTGTATCTAACACTGTAAAATATAAAAACAGACTGCGCATTACTCTCGAGTTGATTTTACTTTAAACTTGATTCATATTTATTGAAAGAGATCCTAAAATTTTATATTACAGTGATTTTATAAGGACAGTTATTATAAGATATAAGCACCGTCACGGCTGCTTCGACCGTACCCTAATAATTTTGTTGGAAAACATCGCGACCCCTCGTTTTTCAACAAACTACTAAAATTCGTGTTATCGCCTAGCCCTGATGTTATGTTTAATTTATTTGCCCCTGCCAACCTTGTCTGTTATCGTTATTTTTTACTATCGTTAGTGGAAGATTAACTTTAAGCTATTTTCATAGGAAATGGATTTTTAGATATATATATTCCAAGTTTACCTAAAAATTATCATAACTCGTAGTCAACTAATAACGAAGCTTTTTTGAATGTTTGAGAAAATAATTCTCTAATTTTTTTATTTGAATCTAATGATATTATATATTTTTGATAACTTTAAACGAGTAATTCTCGTATATATAATATCTGAAACTAGGCAACAGCTTCAGCAATTTTTATTAAATTTAGTACGCAGGGAGTTTCAGGGGCGACAAATCTATCCAGCTTGATTTTATTTTTAGAAAACGTTGTTTTAACTATGTTTTCGAAAAAAATATGGAGCAAAGCTCTAGGTGCTTAATTTTTAACTAATATACATTAGTAGAACACATCTAAGGTATGAATTCCGCCTCAGTAACTACTGAAAAAATTAAAATAAATAAATGATGAATTTTAAACTAAACTGGATCACTTCCAAAGAAAAAAATATTCATTAAGGCATCACATTTCAACAAAAAAAACTTTTACAAATAATATGCTCAACATAAAATATCTATTTATCTACCTTAATATTATAAAGAGGAAATATTTGATTGTTTGTTTGCATTGAATAGGATCCGAAATTACGGAACCAATTTCAAAAATTCTTTTACCATTTCATTATAAACACAGAAATAAAAAAGTAATAATATAAACTAACAAATACAAGCGCTAACTATTACTCCAGAGTTTGGGCTACCCCAATAACTTCACCCTTGTACATCTTCCCTATTGTCAACACATTTGTAACATTTTTACTGGCTGCGTGCCGTTGACACCGTTACTTTTAGACAGTCAAATACAAATAAATGTTGATCTCGGTTCATTTTTACATGTTTCAGTCAAAGTACTGTATTGATATATTTATAATAATCAAGACATCAAGCAAACAAAAGGTATGTATTAATCGCGTTTCTCTCAAACCTATTATTATCATACTAACGGTCCATGCAATAAAACTTTCATTCTGAATATTTGGATAATTTTATAACGTGATATCCAAACATTATTTCTCCCTTTCTTGGATCATTCGTTCATCTGCTTACATAACATCAACAGAAAAGTTAGATTCTGAGCTAAAAAGAATAAGAAAAGGGGCCCTTTGAGTTGGAGGGATATAATATCCGTTCCTTTATAAACAAAAAGAAAAATATTAATACGAGTATTTTTAGGATTAGCCCTCATATTACTCAACTCTGAAGATTTCCGGAATATATATAGTCAGTGCCTAAATTCTGTAATCATGGTAAGTTGTGCGTATTTTGAAGCACCATGTACAGATTTAGTCTACATGTTCATAATGATACGGGATATTTACCATGTTTGTTTTCGGGCATTGTTTTTGATATTTTGGCACTGTGCAGATGTCAAGAGTAAGGATGAACTTTATCCGTGATCATGGTTACGTGTCCCGTTTCTAATAGATTATCAAGTGAGAAGACAATGGTAGTTTAAATCAATACACTGTTAGGTTAGTAATTTAAAATAATAAGTATAATACAAAAATATTTTTCCCTTAGCATCCAGTTTCTTCAATTGCAATAGCAGCAATAAATCAAGATATCACTGCTCAACCAACAGCATTATCTGACTAGAATTTTTATCAGCTGGCTTTCATCCAAAACCCATTATGGAGTTCACACTTTTTTGCCGGTACTTGTTCCAAAAAATCTGGGTTAGCTGTGTGAGAAATTAAATGAACGTACGAAAAGTAAACAATTAATGTGTTCGTTTTCAGAACTCATGGAATAAAATGTTATTAAATAATTTTTATTTTTTATTTTTCAGAGCAAAATTTGGCAAGCGTAAATGGAACACAGAGAGTAAATTTCATCATGGTTAACACATGAAATTATGATTAATTTGGAGGTATACCGTACTGGTGTAACAAAAACTTTTTCAAGCGAAAACCGCTGGACACGAATGATGAAGTTTAGCATACGTTAGCATACATCAATTTATTCACTTAGAACAAACGTCTCATTTTGACACAATGATCTACCGGTAGCTATACAGGGCCATATGGAATATGTTGATTCTAGAATGTTTTTAAATTAGTGTTTAAGCTACGTCAATGTGAGAATAGTCTGTTTGTGTCTCATACATTTGTGTCATAGTCAACTAACATATCACTAACATATTGCTAAACCATAGAGGAATGACTTCTTCAATAATTAAGATACAATTTATACTATCAATATTATAGAAGGGTGAAATCTTCTTAGTAAAGTACCTTGTCTACCTAGGACAAGTAGTCCAGCTAGGTAGGTCCAACTTCGACAAAGAGCTCGCACGAAGAATCCGACTCGGATGGGCAGCGATCGAGATGTCTTTTCGTCCAAGATTCCCCAGAGCCTAAAGACGAAAGTCTTCAACCAGTGTGTGTTGCCAGTGATGACATATGGAACTGAGACGTGTTCTTTTACTTCTGGCCTCATAGAGAAGCGCAAACTCGCTCAACGAGCTATGGAAAGGGCTATGCTCGGCATTTCCTTGCGTGATAGGATCCGGAACGAGGATATCCACAAGAAAACTAAGGTTACCGACATAGTTCTTCGAATAAGCAAGTTGAAGTGGCAATGGGCAGGCCATATCGCTCGTAGAACCGACAACCGTTGGAGAAGAAAGGTTCTTGAGTGGCGACCGTGTACCGGAAGACGAAGCGTGGGTAGGCATAAGATGGAACGACGACATAGTCCGAGTTGCGGGGAGCCGATGGATGCAGTTGGCGTCCAGTCGTACGGCGTGGCGTTCTAGGAGGGAGGCCTATGTTCAGCAGTGCACGTCTTCCGGCTGATGATGATTAAATCTTCTTATAAAAGGTCTATGTCCAGCAGTGGATTGTTAATAGTGGTTGGATGTTTTTAGCATTGTAGGAGAGTCATACTTGAGCATATGTATGTATATGTGTTCTTCCAAAATACTTGTAGTTGGACTTGGTTTTTGATTCATTTCTGGATATTCAAAGAATGAAACAAAATTACACCAAACCAATTAGACTGATGTTATTGCCCATTCTGTTACTAATCTATTTGACAGATAAATAAACTGTTCACTGTCAGTGAGCGATATGATTGACAAATACAAACATAAAATTAAACATGTAATGCAAATTCCAAAAACTTTGACGATTTTAAACTCACACTCTTGTGAAAAACAGCTACTCCCTCCTCCCTCTCTCTCCCCTTCTGTCGTCACTCTCACTCCCTCTCTCTCTCTCATATTCAGTAGCGAATAGTGTAGAGTAGCCTAAGAACTAAATGAATAAAATTTATGCTCGTACATACATATACGTTGAATACTATTTTATGGACCATAAAATTATTTTTGTTTGGGTGTAAGCTGTTCAGAAAATAATTAAATCCACTTGAATTTAGTATAAAATTAATGAATAGTTAATTAATAAAACAGTGTAATCCCTAGTGTTATTAAGGGATGTTACAGGGGCCGTACGTAGTTTATACTTTGTATAAAATATATTTTTAACACATCTAGTATTCTAACTGATATGTATGCTTTCATGATGTGTGTGGTATTATTATAATACTATTTTAATTATTTTAAATCGAACATGACGTATCAGTCAATTTAAAACTGGTGTATGGTATATTGATTAACTGATAAAATTTCAGAAGGTGCATTGTGTGTATAACCCCCAGTAGACAAACGTTAGAATTATATAAATATTAATAATAATAAATATTTTAGACATCCGACACATAACTCCATCTAGCATTAAACCAAGGACAACTTGTACTATGATAGCTAGATTGACTGATTGAATACTTTTTTGAGTAAGTACATATTGTACCAGACCCAGTAATCAGACGTATATGCCACCATTCGCCACTGAGATAATCAATCAAGCAAACGATTATTAAGATTCAATTTATCCCAGTACACTAAGGTTCAAGTTCGCTTGTAATATTTTGGTTATACATCTGTAATACCCAAAAGTATTTGCGTATTATTATGAAATCACAACGATCTCAGGCAACAGAACCGCAGCTTTATCATTGTTGTGGCCTAGCTCCGCAGGCCACTTTTCGTAAAGATAGCTTACTCTATTAAATAACTTTACAGTGAAAATTCTCGTTAAAATATACAAGCTGCTATTTAATGAAGCAGGCTTGTAATCGAGTGATGGCTAAGCGATCCCTATTAGATGCCTCTGCGACGATAATCCGAGATTATCTTGTTAACTTGTTTTGTAGGGCTATCGGACAAAGGGTCCAACCATGAGAAGTAATTGTGTAGTTTTTTAGAGTAAATATATACCGTATTTAGTTAAGTTTATTTGTATATGAGTATTATAGATAGATGTATTCAAACTTCTGGGGTATAGTAGACGCCATGAATATCGTGGAATTTCAATAATGGATTCATTCGTGATAATAATATGTAATATATAAATCATTTTGACATGTTGCACTTAAAGTTTGATAGCTAAGACGGAAGGTATTCAATGTTAATGATGTGGATGTAAATGGACACAAAGAAAGCCAAAGTCTATAGTAAAATTGATGCACTTTTCACTACAGATAACGATGCTAAAGTTTGACTGACCTTTTTTTTTGAATATCCGGCTCCTCGGGGACACAGGAGCCAGGAGTATGTGGTGTTTCTACTAAAAACCACCCTGGTGGCCGGTCTCAGGTACCATCCAGAATCAACGCCGCGCCTAGTCAGACCCTATCCTGGGGAGATCACAAAGGCTTCCCCACCTATCAATCCGACTAAAGTTTGACCTAGCATTTCTGTAAACGGTATAAGTAAGTACGATTGTACTGAGTGTTGTTGTCATCAGATCTAAAACCTAGGTCTCAGATGTCCCTAATATGAAAATCTCTTTCTTCTGTAAATGATATGGTAGAGATTTATATCTAAATTTATAACCATAATTTATTGACACTGAAAATAAATGCATGTATTAGTAATCTAAAAGTTTTGAAAGTCCCAGCAAGAACAATCCAGTTCCATCCTACACTCAGTCAACTCCAGAATATGAATAAATAGCAGCGCTTTCGTATACAATACAATATCTGGCTATGATCAATCAAGACATGTTGCAATGAGGCTTGATTGTTGATAGAACAAAACACTTTAGAAATTGTATACGCTGGCCGTGGCGCTGCGGCTAATCGCAAACTCTGTAGTTTATGAACTGTCTGTGGTCCACTTTGTACAGAAAGATTATCTTTTCAAAACTACAAAAACTAGTTCATTATTTACAATCCTTGAAACAAAGTTTAAGACGAACGTTGCTTAATCACTGGACATATCTCAACGGTCGCAAAAATATTTCGTATTTAGACTTAGTGTTCATTTCAGCTTCAGCATTATTAGCTGTTGGTTCTAGCTTTGAAATGGGAATTGTTTGCGTATTTCTTCTTTTAGATTCTTTTTTATTTTCTTATTTTTTTTCAGTTTAATGAAGATTTTTTTGGAATAAACGTGTTTAGTTATCATTACAAGTTGTTTTTTTAGCACAAAATCTATAAATATGTAAACTGTTACTTTTTTTGTGAACGTTCCATTTATGTAGTGTGAACATCACACATGTGTGTAAGCCTCTACAATGCACGAAGGTGATTATGATCACAAAAATAATATTTAACAATTAATTTATTACAGAAACCACACATAGTTCACAGCTATTTGTTTATTACACTTTCAAAATAGTATATAAGTAGTACAGCATACAACATTTTAGGATAAATTAAAAATAACGAGGTGTGTAATAAAGTACACAACTGTGGTACAAATAGATACTGTATACCAATAGTCCATCTACTTTAAAAGGCACTGTTAGACATATCATTCTTTTCAACAGGAAATAAATCTCTATAGACATTATTCATACAATCTTAATAGTAATTGCCGTAAAACTATGGAATTAGTAAGCTATTTAGACTTTATCACAAGATGTATATAAGGTGGACCAAGAATTTGAAGACATTCCATCACCACCTAGAAGTTTAGATCTATCCCCAGTAAATTTCTTTTTATGGGGTTATTTGAAGACTCATGCCTACATCAATAATTCAAACTATATCAACTAAAAGAAAAAATCGAGTATTCGAAAATTTCGGTGTTCGCTTAAAAGAGTGACAACTTCGAAACGGTGATCATTTAGACCATTTTTTTAAATGTGTTAGAACTAATTAGCTTTCTTGTAAATAAGCAATTTTTATAATAAATGGTTTTTTCTACGACTTTTTCAAATGTTTGTTGACTGACTGACTTGACTGTTAACTAATTCGTGGCCCACCTTGGGCCAGTTAACAGTCGAAACATTTGAACTAATTCGTGGCCCACCTTATATAATATTTATAATTAAATTTAAACATTCATAATTCTTTTAAATAAAGGAAATATGTATGCAATAGTTGTTTTGTTCAGACATCATTTCAAAGCCGCGTAGTTAGATCCTTTACTATACTCGTAGTTTTACATTTTCAAATTCACTTTCATACCAATAATTGTGTAAATGAACGAATATTCGAATTTTTTAACTACTAGTTGTTTTAATCTAAACACAATAATAATATAGAAAGGTTAATGTTGATTTATTATGAAAACACTTGGTTTGCTATAATATAACCATTTTTTTTTTTTTTTTTTTTTTTAACGTGTGGAATCCCCCTCGGGCCGTCACCCCACCGGGGTTTACGGCGGGGTGGTGTGTCGGAATCAGACCGACTAAAACCACACGGTGTGCCACTCTGCGCCTGACATAGGAGGGACCGGGAACAGCTGTTATTACGACATCCAGATCCCTCCCAGCGCCTGCCCGCTAATGCAGGCACCATCTATGGGTAAACTCTCTATTTTAGGCGACGTACGGCACACGCGGGTGTCGCCTCCTCGCGGCTGGCCATTGTAGCGGATGGAGGGGAAAACCCGTCCCGTCCACCCGCGGCCACACTCAAGGCGGCATGAGGCGCTGGTATGCGCGCCTCCGCCGCCCGGCTCGCCGGCGGCGAATTGGGTCTGAGTGGATATTATCCTCCCGGGCCTTCTCCGCCGCCCCCTTCCGCGAAATTACGTCTTCGCAGAAGGTTGCGACCGCGGTAAAACAACTGTCGCTACCGACCATGGAGCGTATTACGGCCGGTAGCGAGAGATCTGCTCCAATAACTGCAGTGAGGACCCCACGCTGCGCCGCCCAGGCGGAACAAACCGCCAGCGTGTGCTGAGCCGAGTCCTCACTGCAGTCGCAGTGGTGACAGGCAGGACTCAATTCCCTCCTGGCGACCGAGTGCAGATACTTCCCGAAGCAACCGTGCCCGGAAAGAATCTGCGTCAGTCGGAAGGAAAGGGTCCCGTGCTGCCGCCCTGCCCACTCGGCGATGACCGGCTGGAGAGCCTCCACGGCGGCAAAGCCAGCACGTGGAGCCTCCAGCCGGGACGACCAACGAGCCATCGTGGCTCGACGAGCGGCCTTTCGCCACTCACGTATCTCTTCGGGCGGGGGCCGAATGCCGCTACCCACCCGAAAGTCTGCCGTTCGCCGATAAACTTCAGCGAGCACTTCCGCCTCCAAGTCCCACGGGGGAGTTCCGGCCAACGCGTACGCCGCCTCCGTCGATACGGTGCGGTAACCGCGTATGGCTCTAACCGCCAATATCCTCTGAGGGCGCCAGAGGCGAGCCCTATTCTGGGCGGTCAGAGCCGCCGCCCACACCGGTGCACCATACAGTGCCATTGACCGAACAACCCCCGTGTATAGCCGTCTCGTCGCGACGCTGGTTCCACCTAAATTGGGCAAAAGTCGCCCAAGAGCAGAAGCAGCGCCGACCAGCTTTGGAGTAAGCTGTCGGAAGTGCTCGTCGAAGAGCCACCTGCCGTCGAGGATCAGGCCCAGATACTTCATCTGGGCCTTAATCGGTACGAGGACCGAATTGACTACGATAGAGGCACCGGGGGGTGGACCACGACGGGGCCCATGAAACAAAAGGGCTTCCGTCTTATCTAGGGCCACCCGTAAACCCAGCGCCTCAATGCGCCCGACCACCAAAGAGACTCCCACGGTGGCCAGACGCGCCGCCTCTTGAAAGTTCGCCCCCCGGGCCGTGACCAATGTGTCATCGGCGTAACAAATTACGCCCAGCCCGGGGGGAAGACGACCTCGAAGGGCCCAGTCGTATCCCATATTCCACAGGAGTGGTCCGAGGACGGACCCCTGTGGAACACCGCACGACATGGGCCGCCGCCTCAGAATACCATCTCGGTACTCGTACACGACGGTACGCTCCTCAAGATAGTCTGCCACAAGCCGCCTCAGGTACTCTGGCACCCCGTGGTAGTGGAGTGCTTCCCTAATACAGCTAAATGGCAGACTATTAAATGCGTTGGCGATGTCCAACGACACCGCCAACAGCACGCCGCCACAGCTCACTGCCTCTTCGGTAACGGGCCTCAGGCGCAGCACAGCATCGACCGTCGAACGCCCCGCCCGAAAACCAAATTGGGCGTCCGACAGATCGGGGCCCACCTCGCAGTGGTGCCGGACGATGCGGGCAGAGAGTATCCTCTCAAACAGTTTACCCGCCTCGTCCAGCAGCACAATGGGCCTATAGGCCGCCACCGAATCGGCAGGCCGTCCCGGCTTCCTTAATAGGACCAGCTTCCCGCTTTTCCAGCACTCAGGGAAGCGTCCGGACGACAAGCTAGCGTCCAAGATCTCCCTGAGGCGGTCCGACATGTGTTCGAGGGCACGGGCCAGCACACGGGCAGGTATCCCGTCTGGCCCAGGGGCGGTGTTCTTAGAGCGAATTCGTAGAACGACCGCCCCTATCTCCGATTCCCTGACGGGCGGAACATTATCCTCGTTCCGTCCCCCGTCGTCTTCGACCATGAAGGCCATCGACGGGGGTGTGTGCTCCGCCCGCTGCGGGAAAAGACCCTCGACCACTTCCCGCAGGAAGCTAGGCTGGAGTGTCTCTGTAAGGGGGGGGGGCGACGTGCGGAGCTTTTGTCGCACCGCACGATAAGGGCGACCCCAGGGGTCACGATCGAGACCCTCTAGCATCTCTTTCCTCTTCACTTCTTTGGCGCGGCTAATGGCCAGCTTCAGAGTTTTCCGCGCCTCTCGGTACTCCTCATGAAGCTGGTCCTCCTCGCCGTCTACGCGGTGTCGCCGCCGACTACGGGTGTAGGACCTCCGGGCACGAGTACAGGCCGCGCGGAGGTCCGCCAACTCTTGGGACCACCAGTAAACCTCCTTCCGTGGAGGCCGACAACCTCGGATGCGGGGCATGGCCGCATCGCAGATCTGCGTAATCGCATCGCGGAAACGACCAGCCCCCATGTCGACCTCCTCGGTCGGAGCCTGCGGAGACAGCCAGGAGTAAATAATGGCTGCCTCCTCTAGTAGGTCCCTATTCAGTTTGGCTACAGCCCACAGCGGCAAGCGAGAAGAACGCCGCGCCGCGTGAGGGGTCCTGGGTCCGGGAGAGCTCGAATCGAATGTAGAGGTGATCCGAGAGCGTCTCAACCTCTTCCAGGACACACCAGTTCCTTACTCGTGCGGCAAGGGCAGGGGTAGCGAACGAAAGGTCCACTATTGACCCTCCCTGGTGTCGCACGCACGTGTTGGTGGAGCCCCTGTTCAGTAAACAGAGGCCCACCGAGGCCGCCCACTCCTCTACGGCCTCGTGCTATAATATAACCATAGTATTTATAACCTTTGACGTGTTTTATTGTATAATTTATTAATATTATTATGGAATACGGTGGCTATCAAACTATGTCCCTAGGTCTTTTACAGTGATTACTCGTGGTAATACATTATTGGCTATTGAATAATTTTGTTATATCGGTAAGTAAGTGCGTATATTTGACATAATAGCACATTTATTTACATTAGGATATGTTTGATTTCATTAAATAAGCAACTGAAATAGGCATTAGGCATAATGAATTAGGCATTAAATACTAGGCAAGTACTATGTATCTCGAATAACAGACGATAAGTTGTTGATGATTGTTAAAAGAGCCCCAACAGCTTCCTTACCTTATGCCTGATTTAGTATTTTTGTGTAACTGTCTCATCAGACTAGCGGTTAGCGTATTTGACTGCCGATTAAGTGGCCTCGTGTTCGATTCTTGGGTCGGACTGAAAACTTGTTATTGATTTTTTCTGTCGGAAGTAGGTATATTTTTTGTTGGAAGTAGGGGTTTTAACCCCCTTGCCTCGGGAAACACGTGAAGCTGTCAATCTTACGCCTGGTTTCGTCTCGGTCATATCTGATAACAGTCTCATCGGATTGTGTGAGTAACAGAACGAAGAGTGCGCCTGTGTTTACGTACACACTTGCAAACTGAATTATCTCCTGAGTTAGCTGGTCTCCGCTGTGAACTGGTTGAAATCGTCTAGGAGTACATCATCATTATTTTCGTATAAAACAAACTGTTTGCTATTTTTGAAATAGCTTAAAAACAAACAAATAAGATTATTGGCATTACCTATTATTGGCATTATCTATTTTAGCCATTTCGATACACTGAACATCGAACACTTGATCAAATTATTTGATTTAATTGCTTATTTGAAAATGTAGATATGCTATATCAATATGTTTAATTAATTGGAATGGTCCGTCGTAATTGAGTTTAGCCTTAGTTGTACATATAATATGAATTTCATTATTTTGCCAAAAACTAGTTATATTGCTACTGAATGTTTTTTTTCAGGCTTAGATTTATTTTTATAAATAGGTAAAAATTTAGAATATACATAATAGCGAATTAATAGATGTGTCACAAGAATCCGGGCCTATTATTTGATATACGACACTCGGGCCTTGAGAGAATTTTCGCCGAATTTTTTTATGCCATGTCCATTCGGATAAGATGTACGCTGAAGATTCATTAAACACACTATTGTGTTTCATACAGGATCAAAATGTATTATACTATGAATTTTGCATTTTCTTAGAAGTCAATCACAGTCGGATGTACATAAAACGAACCAGTAATACCACCTGTTTACTTGTGTTCTTAATCTTGACTATATCTGCCAAACAGTTATGATTAATACAGTAAACAGTTTCACATGTTTTCGCACAAAAATGTTTTCTTGAACAAGAAATTAAGTTTCTTGAGTTTTATGAGAACTGGATAAAAATTTTGAGGAATTTAAAAATGAAATCAGACGTGAGCTTAGAACTTTCTTTTAGTGAAGATTGGCGAGTCCAGCTTACGAGGAATAAAGTGTGAGATCCTTATAAATGCATATTCCACTTCCTTTACTACACGTAGTATAAAGATATTCTGTCTAACATATGAATTTGCTACGATATTTACGTATTATGGAACTTGTGTGATCATACCTGAAGCTTGTTTCAAACTTTGCCGAACTCATGTCAATCTTGAGACAATTTGTAGCTTGTTGTCATGAATATGCCTGGTTCCGGAAGGGTTCTTTTAACTTTGTTAAGACTGTCGATGTGCAATACCGACTTACTTTTTAGTAGCTTTCTCAAAAAGATTTACTTTAGCTCTGAGTGACATGAGAATATTTTTACTGAGTCCGTTGGGTCAAAGTCTTTATCTTCAACGGCCTTTAGTAACTCACTGCTAGATATAAGTCACTCCGTAGTAATGAGGTTTTCACTTAGTGGTATAGACTACGCTGGTCAGACACTGCTGGTTTTCCTTCTCCTTGCAATGATTTTCGTGGGATTAATAGGGGTGGTAACATTTTGTTTTCTTAATTCGTCATGCGGATACAGTCAGGCTATATTATACAGTATTACCTAACCTTAAACTAAGATATCTTATGTAAGTTAAAAAGAATCCTTTAAAATGTACTAAAGATAAACGGTTTTACAGGCGTATGTTTTAGGGATGTTTGATAAGGCTACTCGAAATAGACCTCACATACGTTCCAATCTCTTTAACATTTATTCGCTTATCGCTTTAAAATCCGTTAAAAAATTTTGCTTTTAACATAAACAATAAAAATATTTAGGTTTTTAGAAAAACGAAAAGAAAACTTACTTACTCGACCAATTCGGATAAAATCTATTTCCATCAGCAATGATTGCTGTCATGCAAAACCAAGTCATGAATGAAGAGGACTGAGGTGCAGTGATCTCTCCTTTTGCGAAGTTATTTTAATCGAGAAAGAGGCCGCTGTACGATAACCAAAGAGGGCCGACACAGAACGAAAAAGACATCGGCGTCGGTATGACCACGGGAAGCCAGAGAGTGAGGACCTGTAATGAGAGATGGATAACTGCGGTAGGGTATGGAATAGCGGCCTAATCAATGAGATGGGATATATTTTCTTCCGGTACAGAGCCTGGTAAGGTCGATTCGGCCATTAGTGGCGCCGATTCGGGGCGGGTCTTAAATCACTTGGTCCGGATCCTCTTAAAGCAGGGCGCCAAAAATTGGGCATCGGAGTAGTTTTTAATGAGAACACCACATATTCCTGGCTTCTGTGTTCTCGATGTACCAGAGAGAAGAATTTCCCATCTCGTCAACAAAAAAAAAACAAGAGGGGTACCATACGACGATACCAAAGATGGTCATTCTGCAAAACAACTGAGTTTTTATGAGTTTGTGTGTATGAGTTTATGAAGTGTGTTTGAAAGTCTGTTTATAGCTTTGACATTGTATAGTCATTAATCTCGTGACATTATTTTAAATATGTTAAATTGCTGTTTATTCCGTTCACGTGAGATGGATTCTATTGTTTTTCCCTTTTATAGCTGTTGAGCGATTGCTGTGTTTTCCTTGTAAACATTATGTTGAATGATGGTATCGCTTTGCTATTTTGACTTCTCCACATCGATAAGTTTTGTCAATAAACAAGATAGGCGGGCTGGGAATATTTTATGGTTCGATTAAATAAATCAGAAGACTTATTTAATTATAATGACATCATTTATTTCTGATCATGTTTTAGTAACAATTTGCTTATAATTAATGATTCTTTAATTGTTATTTTTTTAGGCTCTAACTATAACTGCCTATACATAATTTTTCCAAATAGGAAAGTCGAACGTTTCACACATAACTTTTAGAATACTATTGTTCTCGTTTACAGACACTGCAAGATGGAAGCCACTTTTTTTTGCCAATTATCGTCTGTGCGTAAGTTGTCCGTTCGTATTTTAGCAAAAATTCCAAAGGATATAATAGGATCAAATGGCCTTGTGTAAAATGTATCAGGCTACCCTCGTCATTACCATATTAATCGCTGGCTGCTAAATTATTATTACAAACACGGTATGATTATATTTATTACCGTAACGTTGCTTGAAACCCGCTGGGACGCTATGTGGCCATTTTTGCTCTCTCACATTACTTAGAGACCAAGAACATTGTTTGTTGAAAGCAAACAAACACAAAAATAAATTTCGTCCCCGACCAAATAGTGTTCGTTCTGAGGAACGAGAGCAAAATTATGTGATATAAAAACTGATTTAAAGTTATTTGAAATATACTTTATGTAAGTATCTTCTACCTTTTAGAAAATAATATCACACTTGTGTTCCCGGGAGGATAAGCAGAGACATATTAATTGTACGTAATTGGTGGCGAGTCTGTTGCCGTTAATTGGGACATTTTGTTTAAATCGTCCATCGCTAAGCAGATGCACCACTTGCAGGTGAGTTTAGTTTGTAGTTCTAAGTTCTTGGTGGTGTTGTTATTTAATGAAAATATATTTAAAATATACTGAATTATTTGACTTAATTTTGAAATAAACGTTTAACAATGTTAGCGCTAGTGACATCCACAGAGTAAGAAGTGAGTAGTGCTGTCTACCTCCACAGACTAACAAATCACAAAAATATAGTGAAGGTGAGAATTTATATTACAACAGGTGGGAACCCTATGCAACGATAAAGAAACGGTTCTATGTACTTATTATTCATAATATTGCAACGAACTGATAAACTGAATACGATATTATTATTACTCAAAATGCTGAAGAAAAACCGCCGAGTTAATGAACGTTTTGTAGAGAAATGAAACAATAATTAAATTTATTAGTTTTAGTAGGATTTGTTACACTATAGCATGATATATTTGTGACATGCTTGCTTCTTTTGTAATTTATTAAAAAGTATCACAGTAGCATATCGTAAATCTACGAGTGGTTTGAAAAATGGCATAATAGGCATTAATTTTTCTTATTATTGTACCAAGTTTACTTATATGTAATTGAAAAACTAAGAATTTATCAGTATTATTATTTAAAATACAATTAACAAATTGTTACAGATGGTCAAAACAAAGATGACAACATGAAAACATGACACAAAATTGTACAGATTAGTCGGAGTAATATCAGACCTTCAGAAAATAGATGTCTTTTTGTTATTTTTACTCGCTTCTGTCAAGTAGTGGCAACACACTTAACATTACACGGTTCACTTCATCAATTTACCATAAAAATATTGCATGCTGTATAATCGCAAATATTCAAAGATTTCTTGTGTCGTTTCTATATCGTTTTTGTACCATTTTAATATCGTTTCATGTAACCTGATATCTAAAAGAACAGCGATTTCAAGCACACAGTAAATAGCCACAGTAACAATACTCTGTGCAAATGTGGCATTAATAACTGGTAACCACACGATATTGAACTTTATGTTATGGCAATAAGAGTCATGGATAACCACAGCCACAGACTGGATGAAAGAAATAAAACCCCGGGTTTAAACTGCAATTTTTAAGTTACAACTTATGTTTGCTAGAGTCCCTGTTGTCTGTTTGATACAAACTTTAAGATTTTAATAATATTACAAGCAAAAATATAACAAGAGCTCAACCAAAAGTTATTTTTAGAGTTCGGAACAAAAACTAACAATTTACAAGGAAAAGTTTTGTTTGCTGAACATTTTACTCTCATATATTATAAAGTTTAAATTCTTCTTATTCTTAAACTATAAAAAGGAGTGAAGAGGTCAAGAATTTTTTCTTAAAGTAAGGTATTTATTACGTAATACCGATGATTCCCATAATACTTCTATGAAACTACATCTTGCTATATGAGACAACTTTTAGACTCTTATTTTTACATTAATTATGATCTCTCATAACCAATTTCTTAATAAAAGTAGTTTTTCAATAGATTTCGGCTACGGCAGCCAGACTCCAAGGAGATCAGTCCACTATACAGGGGATATTATTGTACACAAGCATGTGCAAACACAAGTTCACTCTCTATTTCTTCACTCTCACAATTCGAAAGGACTGGGAAGAATCTAGTGCAGGAACAACGAATTTAAATGCTCTCCAAGGCACACGGGTTAAGGCCCCAACTTTCAAACTCCGGGTTGCTTTTAAGCATGTCTAAAATCAGAAAAATTCATCAACAAATTTTCGATCCAAGCCGGAAATTGAAGACGAGACGATCGGCAGTCGCATACGCTAACCGCTAGACAAATAAGGCAGTTTTTACTACAGTCACAATATAAACAAAAACAATAAAGCTTCGTAACACAGCTTAACATTTATAAATTTAATTCAATCTTCTCAACCTTTAATATTTATAACCTGATTCCGTGTCGATCGGAATTGCTGCATCTGTAAGGCGTTAACCCAGAGCTAGACACTCGTCGCTTGCATTATGAATGACTCTCGGTATTACATGACTAATCCAATACCAGTGCTTTATTCCGGACTTTGTGATCACAAGAAAATCTGCTTTGATTCTACTACTGTGAAGAAATAGCGATTGTGACTAACGTCTATTTATAGTTACATTTATAAATGAAATTAGGATCATGGATTGTGTCTGACTTGGGATAGAAAACTACCCAACAAAATGAAACACAACACTACACTTGATACTGAGACATTTAAATTAATAACACTCGTACATTTTGTAAAGTTTCTCTCAAAGCTCAGGTAGTAGAGTCCAGATGATTTTAGCATCCGTGCTCTCGTGGTTCGTTGGCTGCGTGAGCCTTACACTGCCACGATGACTGTCATGCCTTTCACGTCCTCAAGTGGGGCGTGAAGCCATTTCACCACGCCACCAGTGGGTCTACGTACTACATTGTCTGTATTCGCAATGAGTATGGTAATCACAAATTTTGGATCCTATTCTTACTTTCTATCATGCAAAGTTGAGTCACTTTGACAGTCTTGTAAAAAGAATGAGAGTTTGGAAAAACATTATTATTATTCTGAAACACATGGAAGAATTCCTCTATGTTTTGTCTACTTAGATTTTTATAAATTAGAACAAAGGAATAAACTAGAAAAGTTATTAAAAATAAGCAATTTTACTTCCGTGTATCTGGGGTGACGACACCATCGAGAAAGAATGTTTCATTCCTTAAACACTACTTCTAGAAAGCTAGACTTATTTATAGATTTCAGATAATTAACAGCAAGATATCTTCACCAAGTATAATGACTTACTACACAAATCTAGTACTATTTTTTGTCTTTCAATTTTAGAAATTGGTAGAATCATCCATCGAACGATCGTAATTCCAATAAACGAGTCTGTCGACGTATTGTTTTGGCAAACTTAATTTTTCTCTCTCGTTATACGAGTAAAACCAGCTGTATAAATACAAGGCCGACACAAATATACGATAAATTGGAAAAATACACCAACATGCGACGTTTACTGAGGTTCCGTATTTTGCTTTTATCCTTTTCACTTTAATCTGGTCGTAGGAAGTACTATAATTATTTTTTCTCATATGACATTCTATTAATAGCATTATTTTTTAATCAATCTGAAAAAAATACTTACTTTAAAAAGAAAAAGGATTCTTAACTTGACTAATTTACTTTTTGTGTTGATGTGAAGTGATTTTTTTCGCTATTCATGAACCTATTAAAAAAACTCGTTTTTATTTATTAAGGTATTTGTATCTCAAAATGAAATATTCTACATCTACCTTAAATATGAAAGTACACTGTGTCTCGTTATATCATGATTTTAGTGCATTAAAATTCATAGTTCATCATTCATTCATAATTTCAGCCGAAAAACATCCACTGCTGGATTTAGACACTAAAATTAATTTAACGAAATTCTGAATTAGTCTTTCTTTTTTTTTGTTGTTGGGCTGGAAAATCCCTTCAGATCTTCGACTCCTCGGGGACACAGGAGCCTGGAGTATGTGGTGTTTCCACTAAAAATCATCCCAGCGGCCGGTTTCAAGCGTCCTTCACTGAAGGGGACCCGGACCATATTATTTCAGGTCCCCTCCAGAAACAACGCCGCGCTTAATCGAATTATAGCCTAAAAGTTATGTTATCAGGAAAACATTTATTGTCACTTCGATAGTTCCTATCCGTGGGGGTCAAATTTATATAAATAAGGGATCAACTATTCTGTGCGCGTAATAAAATCTGAAATATACGAGAAACGAACAAGTACCTATTCTGTTGACTTAATATAATGGGAGCTCAATAATTATTCCTCATACAGTTTTACACCAAGTTGAAAAAGCCCCTAAAACCATGCAAATTGGAACCGGATCGTAACACCAGACCAGGTCATGTGAAAATGAAACTTTTTCCAATTCCACCAATCATATACGCATTCTGCTAAATGCCGAAACAGAAATATTTTGTATGATTGACACACACAATTTTTCTGATACGTTTAAGTAATATTTCATTTGCAATTCATTATAATTAGCATTATGCTTATTCTATTTTTGCCGTCTCTTTCTATTAATTGGCTATTTTATGAGTAAGATTTTATACCTGTACTTATGCTTCCAATTCTAGGTTTAGATCTATATAACACATATGGTCATGTCTGCTATTCCCGAAGACGGATATAATAATGATAACCATGAAATCTAGACAACATAATGAATTCCTAGTTTTCTTAAAAGCATACAATGCCAGGAGCATATAATTAACAAAAAATAAAAAAAAATACTGAAGTGAAAAGTGAAAATAGTTTGAATATTCACAATTTACTTACTTAATGAAAGCTTAAAATAATGTTTCATATTTTTTCATAAAACAAACAAAATCTTCTAAGCGCTATAAGAAAATATATTTTCAATGAGTGTATTGTACAATTTATTACAGAGTAAGATATTTCTTCATTGGTTATTCCAACAAAGCAGATGAAATTAATTCAATACTCACCAAAAGTCAGGTAATGAAAACAACGGATACGGATACGAGGTTCGTTGTGTTTTTCAGATTCATAGATATTTTTTTTTTTTGCAGTTCGTATCTTTTCCTGAAAAAATTAATTAATTACAGAATTGTTTCCCAAATTTCCTAAAACCGTGACAGCAATAAACACTTTTATTTTCTTACGTCTCTATCACCTCTTGTTTTTATCGAAACAGGTAAAAGGAAAATATTTTGCATCAAAGTATTAATTAAAGATTGAATTAAATCTAAAATATAAAACTGGTTTCATTGTTTTTGTGTTTTAATACTCTTCTACTTCCGAAGTGGCATGTAAAAGCAATGTCGAGAATTTAAATTTTGCCAAGTCTCAATCTCATTCACTCATGTTAAAAGAAGTGAATCAAATGCTATTAAATTTTGAAATTTATTTTCTGAAAAATTAAAAGTTTATTATTCCAAAGGAAAGATAGATTCAAAAGAAAAGGGATATTGATTTCTAACAATCTAACCGTAGAAGTTGTGTAACAGTGTAAGAAATAGTTTTTCTGAATCAAACAAACCAGACTTAACTGGTTAAACCGGAAAGTATTAGGTTTAGTTATCAGACGGGGCGGCTCGACCGGGGCAGTACTACCCTCTCATAGAAGATCAACCTTAAGCGACAGCATCCATGTTATCGTGTTTCGTTGGTGAGTGCGAGACCGGAGGTTCATTGATGCAAGGGCGACAGTTATTGTAGTAAACGTGTGAGCCTTACACTGCCATAATGACTGTCATACCTTTCACGTCCCCAAGCAGGGCGTAAGAAGACATCTCACTAGGCCGCCACAGTGTGGTTCACCTTACTGCATTGTTTACATTTGCAATGAGTATAGCAACCACAACTCTTGGATTCTACTGCTTTCATTCTTGCTTTCTATCAGACAGAGTAGAGTCACTTTGGTAGATTCTTAATATAGAAAACAAAAAAAAGTCAACAAAAGCCACACTGTTTCACTTACTTATTTAGTGACTAAATAATCATTACATATTCGTTAACATTTCTAAGCAACTCAAACGTTGATTTCATGGCTCAACCATTTTCTCTACACCACCGAGCCGTCCGGATGATAACATGTAGCGTGTAATGGATTAAAATCTCTTTGTGTAGTGAACACAAAGCCGGATGTGAAATGCTTTTAAAATATGCTCTGACTTCTCTCTTGATACTTTTCGTTAACAAAATTAATCTTAATAATTAAAAAAATACTTTCAAAGATTATGTTTACAACAAAACTTTTAATGAATTATAAATTAGGATTCATTTATCAAAACGATTTACGATTTAAGAAATTGGAAACTTTACATGATGTAGTATCAATGCCAATAAAGTAAGGTTATATATATGAACATTCAAAAGACCATTTATAAAATTAAAAATTAAAATGTTGTCTTTTGCTATGTTTGATTCATATAGGATAATGAGTGCTTTCCGAGGCCTGAAGCGGCTCTGACTGCCCAGAATAGGGCTCACCTCTGGCGCCTTCAGAGGATATTGACGGTTAGAGCCACATGCGATTACTGCACCGTGTCGACGTTGGCAGCGTGCAGTTTGGCCGGAGCTCTATCGTGGAATTCGGAGGCGAAAGTGCTCGCTGAATTTTATCGGCTAAAGGCTCACTTTCAGACGGGTAGCGGCATACGGCCCCAGCCCGAAGAGATATGCGAGTGGCGCGAGGCCACTCGTCGAGCCACGATGGCTCGTTGGTCGTCCCGGCTGGAGGCTCCAAGTGCTAGCTTCGCCACCGAAGAGGCTCTCCATCTGCTTATCGTCGAGTGCGCAGGGCGAAACCACGGGACCCTTTCCTTCCGACTGACGCAAATCCTTACCGGGCACGGTTGCTTCGAGAAGTATCGGCACTCGGTCGCTAGGAGGGAATTGAGTCCCGCCAGTCACCACTGCGACTGCAGAGAGGACTCGGCTCAGCACACACTAGCGGTTTGTTCCTCCTGGGCGGCGCAGCATGGTGTCCTCACTGCAGTTGTAAGGGGAAATCCATCACTACCAGCCGGCATATGCTCCATTGCCTGTAGCGAAAGTTGTTTTATCGCGGTCACTACCTTCTGCGAAGACGTAATTTCGCAAAGGAGGCGGTGGAGAAGGCCCTATAGGATGATCTCCACTCGGAACCAATTCGCCACCGGTGAACTTGGTGGCGGAGGCGCACATACCAGTGCCACATGCCATCTTGAGTGTGACCGTGGGTGGCCAGGTTTTTCCTTCCATCTGTTACAATGATCAGCCGCAAGCAAGCGACGCTCGCGTGTGCCGTACGTCACCTAAATAGAGAGTTTACCCACAGATGGTGCCCACGGTAGCGGGCAGGCGCTAAGAGGGATCTGGATGTTGTAATAGCAGCTGTTCCCGTATTCCTCCTACATATGTCAGGCGCAGAGCGGCACACCATGTGGTTTTAGTCGGTTCGATTCCGACACACCACCCCGTCGTAAACCCCGGTGGGATGGCGGCCCGAGGGGGTTTCCACACGTAAAAAAATAACAAAAAAAAAGGATAACGAGTGCTTTAGAGAATACGATTAAAAAATACCGATAAGTGAATTATAATAATAGACCCCGATTATCTCGTTTGCCCATTCATGAACGTAATTTAGCGCTTGTGAGTGTCCTAGATTCGCCGTTATGTACCTGATTATTTTGATAACAGTGAAGATTTTAGTAATAAATATTTTATTTTAAATTTATTGAACGAATTAGTACTGCTATAACTAAAAATACTGTGCCAGCTTGGTAGTAGAATTCAACGTCTTATTGCTGAGACCAGGACACTCATTAGTAAATTGATAATTGCAAATACAGACAATGCAGTGTAATGACCCACACTATAGCGGCCTAGTGGGATGCTTTTTCACGCCACGCTTGGAGACGCAAAAGGCGAAACAGTCATTGTGGCAGTGTCAGGCTCACATAGTTATCACGATAACTATCACCCCTGTATCAACGGGCCTCCAGTCTTGCACTTACCAACGAAACACGACAGCATGGGTGCTAGCGCTTTAGGTTGGTCTTCTATGGGAGATTAGTACTGCGCCGGTCGAGCCGGCCCGTTCGTATTGAAATCAGCATGACTATACTACCTTAAACCTTTCAAAGTGGTATTATGCGGCCAAGTGCCATATGCTTTGTGAAATAGGCATTCTTGGGGACTACTATTAGTTTTCAACAGTACATGTCGTGTGTTATAGAGCGCATAGACTTTCTAAGCAAAAAATTTATTTATGGGCAAATAGGATAAGATGGTATAGAAAACAAGTAGGTCGGCATAATAAAAATCGAATGTTCCAGTGAAATGAGAAATGAGTATACAAGAAAGGGGAGGAACCGAGTCCATGCGTGAATGATGAGCATTTGCCAAATGAAAATACCACTATACATTTTCGTGCAATATCTGGTCGATGCCTGTCGCTCATACAGAAGGTGGTTGGTTGCAGGATTTTAAACGTTCGTGTAAGTCTGTAACGGTTATGGAACCTATTACTATTAAAACGGGTGATGTAAGTTGTGCATTCCGTTCATTACCGAATTGAAAATCACCGGTTTCAAACGGACTTCAAAACTTTTGGCTTTTGGCCAAGCTCACATGCGTGTTTCACATCTTAATTTCAAGTAACGGTAGGTTCAGGTTCAAAACTGCAATTTTTCACTACTGGCGTGACTCATTTACTCCATAAACTTGGTAATGTCATGGAT
Source organism: Hypercompe scribonia (assembly GCA_949316085.1). NCBI lineage: Eukaryota > Metazoa > Arthropoda > Insecta > Lepidoptera > Erebidae > Hypercompe > Hypercompe scribonia. Next base: position 7,967,076 of record OX438969.1, on the reverse strand, counting down.
CCCAAAAACTTCTAACATCTATTTTGAGACTTAAAATCACTACTCACTGCCTGCTGACAAACCTACACATTCATCGATTATGAGATTTAGAAAGTTTAAAGGTCGTGGAGGATTAAATATCAAGATTCTACACAATCGCTAGGTATACAATCTCAAAGAATATTTTGTATATGTGGGAGGGCCTTGCATTATAATTTCAATGGACAACGATTTTACCCTGCTTGCTCTGGATAAAGAGAATAGGCGCAAACTTGTAGTATATAATACCCGTACCAATGACCGCAGGGAAGTACGTAAAAGCAAAGAATTGCATGGTCGGTTGTTTCGAACACTAAATGGGTCTGATGTAGACATCAAAGCATCTTGATTATGATATGGTGATTTCTTCGGCGAAATCGAAGGTTTTGTTTGTGCGATCATGGACAAAGTTATCATTAGGAATAACTATCGAAATAATAGCCTGAAAGACAATACGGTTTACATCTGTCAGGGATGTCACCGTTTGGGGAATCTATTAGGCATATTTTTTTTTGTAATACATTAATAATAAATAATAAATATACTTTGGTTCTTTTCATCTTGCTAACAGTAAGTATTTGTACAGGCATAACCTAGTAGTCGATCTATTATGACCGATAGGACTATTGTAGCCAATAAGCCCGGTATATGGCTGAAAAATCTACACCAGTTATATTTTTATTATTGTTTTATTTTATTATTGTTCAATGAGATGAGAAGGAGGAACAAAGACTTTCAGGTAAACTATTATGATTTAACATCAATTATACTGAAGATAACTAACACGAAATCAATTCTCAGTAAGTTCATGATTTAAAGACAAATCTGTAAAAAATCTACTATTAAGGGGTGATAGTTTTTTCCTTAACCCAATTTTACTAATTTATCTGCATAAGAAGAAACCACTCTTGCACCGAGATCAAGCTGGGAATATTGAAAATTCTTAAATGCAAAAGCGTCTTGGTGCACTAACTCAAAATTTCTATTATAGTTCTGTTATAAACTGTGTGTACATGTGATGCCATAACCTTATCGCTACTATAATTCTCTTTATGTGGAGCGTTCAAGAAATTTCACAACTAAAAGTGAAGGATGACTTTTGTAAATTTATAATCCATTAAATATGAATTATTAACAACATAAATGTTAGTGAAAATAAATCTCAAAAGGAGACTGAACCAATCAAACATTTTTTCATTTGCCCAATATATTCTTCTGTTTACTTGGTAATACCTAGTCGTTGACTAATGAAATCTCTACTTAATTTAATAATTTTGTGTGTTTAGCCAAAAATATCTGAAAATATACTGAGATACATTCTGCTCATACATAGACTTATAGTACTGTATCATACGCCTAATTTAGCATTTCCTACTTCTTACAAAAATAATCTAAGTGAAAGTAATTTATGGTTATTACGTCTATTATAACTTTTTTTTTTGTGCGTTAATCCCCATGGATACCACTGAAAGGTGGTTATGTCGGACTCGAACCGACTAAAAACCGCACACCGTCCCAGGTACCAGTGACCGAGAAACCAGATGCACCCTAGTAAAGAAATCCCTAGAACCCCGACGTACCTCGGGCAACCTACTGACAGACAACCTCACCTACCACCCCCAGGACTGCGCTTATAGAGGACGGAAATCGTTTAAAGATCTCCGGTGCCCTAGTTTCCTGCTGTACCTGGCCCGTTCCCGGGCCTGGCAGACCAGGAGAGTTCTGAAGCTCTCCCGGATCCGCTCCATCATCTCTTTCATAAGCATAACCTGCTCGCAGTAAGAGACAGCGGAGTTCCCGTCGCTCTCGCTCCGTATCATGGCCGCAATCATGTTACTGAGCGAGGAAATCCCCACTCCGATGGCCGCCACGAGATTACGCCCATCCATGTCCATGGTCCGGCCAACGCAGTGGTGGCACTCAGGCGTTGGGTTCTTGCAGATTAGATGCAAGTGATCTCTGAAATATCCTTTTCCAGTGATCACCTGCGTCAGCCGGTATGAGAGGGTCTTGTGATACCTCCCATGCCAATTCACCATAATAGATCTTACTCCCAAACGTGTATTACATATAACCTAATCTTCAAAGTAATACTTATACGCTTAAGTGATATGATTTACTGTTGAAATCATAAAAAACCACCATCTTGAAGCCATTGTAAATAATCTTTTCCATTTCTGCCAAGAAATTTTAATATATACTCAAGATATTTTGCATGAAATTTGAATGTTATATTGGTGACGTAAAAGTAAACCCCTGAATTACTTGTCTCAGCTAATCAAAAAGTTTAAAAATTATTGGACACATCAAAATATTTTTACCAAGTTAGTTTACAACATCGGGTATGGTAAGGCTGTTACGGTTTAAAATTAGACAGAAAACACCCATAAATATTGAGGTACTATCGTCTAATACTAATTTAATTCAACTAAACAGTAACTTGGTTAATAATTTTGTAAAGTACTCGTATGTACATGAGTAAAACAATATCATCGTCATCATCATCATCATCAGCCGGAAGACGTCCACTGCTGAGCATAGGCCTCCCCACTAGAACGCCACGCCAAATCAACGATCGGCTCCCCGCTACTCGGACTATAAAAAAAAATGTAATGACTATAAAACAATATATTTTATTGGAAATGAATAACACTTGTAGAAGAAAAAGATACTTACTCCAGGCAATACATATTATAACTTTTTTAATAGAAAGTTAGAAGCAGATTTAAAAAATGTATTTATATCTACCCAAACCCAATTTTGATTGATCTACGTCAAGGCTTTGATTCAACCGTATATTAGTTTACTTTGATGTGACATGAAAAGACCTATCAAGAAAATAATCTTCATCTCCACATTATTAACTAATATATAATTGATAATATGTCGTGTAAGGTTCTTCGTGCCTTAATTGACTGAGAAGGACATTATTTCCTGTATTATTTTTATTGTTCAGTAAATAAAAACATGTTTATATATTGTTATTATATCTGACGTTATCCAATGCTCTCTTCTTTCTACTTTCAACAGAAAATAATAATTATTTAACTTATATTTCTTCATCAATGAATTTGAATAATATTTCTTGGTAGGTTTTTAATTTTATGTTACGCTTATGATTTATTAAAATAACTACGTGGCTATTAGCAAATCGTCTTCGTCATTATTTTTTAAAATGTTTGCTTCATCCCTTTGCCGTCCACTACTGAGTCAAGCTCTTGAACAATTCGCATCCATCCGCTGCTAGTCATTTTTCCCAACACGTCAGTCGATCACGCTGCAGGGCGCTGTACACCACTTTTGTATAGTAGTTGTCTCCATTCTAACACATGTCGCCCCCACCGACCATCAGTCGGTCTGGAAACATGAACGGCCCACTTCCACTTCCATGTGTTGATTCTCTGAGCGATATCGTTTCGCCAGATAAAGTGTTACGTTTCGTATTCTATCAACTTGAGAAGTACCCAGTATCGCACATTCCATCACATGCTTAGTGACATTAAACTTGTACTCTACGAGTAGTCCAACGATTAGTGTCTATGTCTTCGTATAATACATGTTACGGATAGGATGCACTGATCAAAAACCTCGATTTTTAGTGATTGCAATATTACATGAAGATACGATTTTTTAAAATAAAAACTATAAAACGTTATTACTCGCCAAATTTCAGTTTGTTCGTGATAGTATAGTCAAATCCAAAAATAAAAAGTACACGTGGTAAATTAAATATACAGCTATAAATATTTGCCTAGAATCATCTTAATTTGTGTATAACACAAATTTCTCAGCAATAACTAGTTGCTAGTATGCACAAGTATATTTGTGTTATATTTAATTTAAAATTTATTTATTTTTTACATATGTAGCAGTAGAAAAGTCACAAAATAGAAAATAGATCTTTATATTGTATAAATTAAATATGTAAATACTCTTGCGTGTATTGTGTGTATAACAAAATTTCTAATACATTTAAAAAGTTTCTAGCTTCATTTACTTCAAATATTATTATTGGATGTTGTTGTGTTGAAGATTTTCATCCGTTTTCATAATGTTTTCTTAATATTTAATAACTAAGTCTCGCGTGGAAAATTTATTTTCCGCTGATTCATAAAGGAGAATATTTGTAATGGTTTTTATTAAACGCTAAAATTAATAAATTATTAAAGCAATCTATATTCATTAGGTAGTAGAGCCACGCTGATTTCAGCACGAACGGGCCGCCTCGACCGCGGCAGTACTACCCTCCCACAGAAGACCAACCTAAAGCGACAGCATTCGTGTTGTCGTGTTTCGTTGGTGAGTGTGAGACCGGAGGCCCATTGATGCAGGGGTGACAGTTATCGTGGCAACTGTGTAAGCCTTAAACTGTCATGATAACTTTCATGTCTTTTACGTCCCCAAGCGGGATGTGAAAAAGTATCTCACAAGGCCGACATAGTGTGGGTCACCATACTACTTTGTCTGTATTTGCAATGAGTATGGTGACCACAACTCTTGGATTTTATTCATGTCTTCCATCAGGCAGAGTAGACTCACTCTGGCAGGCTCTTAATATAGATTAAAAAAAATGTAAGATTATTGTCCTTGTTTTATGACATCAGTACTTTAGTATATTAGTAGGTAATAGAACGAAATTGAAAAATATCGAAAGTTATCTAGGCCAAGAACGTCTTCTCTAGAGAATCACATACAGTTTTACTAAGCCCAGAATCTCAAGAGTGCTGTGACTTTTGACAACTCTTGAACGTGACTTCTAAGCTAATTACTGCCGGCTATTTCAAGATTATGTATTCTTTTCTTTTTAAAGAATAAAACTGCTATTTTCCTTCATATATAATAGACTTTACAACCGTAAGAGGTACAATTTACTTACAATTACTAACTTTTCTTTCCATCTTAAAGCAGATTTAAATAAAATGTTAACATTTTTTTAGAACCAATGAAATGTTTATTATTTTTGTTTCAGCTTTCACAAGCAATAACAATACGTTACCCGTCACTTACGAATTACGAAAACGATAAACCTAAAAAATACGCCCGCATCAACTTGATGGACAAGATTGACTATCCAATAAACTGTCAAGTTTTGTGGGATAGGCAAAGCTTGGATCCTTGATTATAGAGAATTATTACTGAATGCTCGTCTTGTTTTATTCGAATTGAGACAGACATTCGACTTTCTGGGAAAACTTTACTAAAAAAAAGAAAAATACAAAAGTTAGTTCACATATCTTTCTACTATTTCTAACAGCGCTCAAACAAATGTATCCGTGGTACGCAAAAAAATAAGTTCCATCTGTATTCGACAATTTTTCACTGAATTCCAAAGTGAAACTGTAACAAAGGCAGAGCGTAAAGTGGACCCGCATAAATCGCTGTATGTCATCTCGGGTCCTTTTGTTCGTGTGACCAAACTTCATTTTACTATATACCAACATAAGTTGACCTCCGCCAAGGTTATAGAACTATGAGTTTTAATGACTTAAAAACTATTTGAATCAGGGAATGAGGTTGACTTGTTATACTTAAAAACTTTTTGCTTAAACATTATAAAGACAACATATTCTGGTAATTACTTTGATCTCTGACACGAGTCATGTTCGAAACAACATGTTATGGTATATATTTTTTAAATGTGGCTTTATAATTGTTTTGAAAACATTTAGGGATTAAAAAAATATAAATCTTTCTCTATTTGACATGACACAGATTTTTACAGTGCCTCAAATACTAACCAGTAAAACGTCAGCTTTTGGACGATTAAAATAGTTCTCTATTTTCGCCAAACACAGAAAATACCATGTTTTTCATTCACATTCATTCGGGATATCTTATGAGTGTGTCACTAAACGATACACAAGAATATATATAATATATATACACAAGATACACGAGAATATAGTTGGGATTACAAACATTAAATGCTACTAATTCTGAATTAATGATGTTACTCAAGTACAAGAAAAATATTTGAGTTATTGACTTGAAGATATTTTTCATGTCAAGTAATATGATTTATGCAAATTTTCGTCCCCGAAAGTAAAAAGTTTTCACAATTAATACCTTGTAAAGATAACAGAACGCACATTTCTAACTAAAACACGGCCGTAATTAAAGAGAGACATCAAGTACAATCTTGAAAGAAAACCACCTAAGACAAAAACTCCAATTATTTCACGTCAAATCTAAATCGATAAGATTTGTTCTCGGTCTGGTAATTAAGAAGTTTGGATTGGTCCTGATAAAACTTAGTGAGTTCTTATTGACGTCCCCACTCACAATCAAATGCTTTTACTTATTTTTTTTTGGGTAAAATACTTTTGGCAGTTTTAGAACAGGTGTCTGACAGTAAAGATGTTTTATTGAAATGTGTTTGTAAAGGCGTCGTGTATGTAAGCGATAAAATTTATGTTAATAAAAATAATAATGATAATAAAATCTAATTATAATTTTGTGTAAGCGGTGTTAGAGTAAGATACGTACATGACGAGACGTGTGCCTCTTTGAGAATATGAGTACTTTAGTTTAAAATAATAAATAATTCAATATTCTTTAAATTTTTTTAATGTAAGCAGTTTTAGAAAACGGTATAATAAGTAATAAGATTATTTATAAGATACTAACTTCTGGTTTTGTACGTTTCTATGGTAGATATTAATTTAATTGTGACTTACAAGTGAATACAAGTACCGTGGTCACTTGAAGCTTGTATATGACTACAAAAAGTCCTAAAGTGACTTACACTAGACCAGAATACTAAGGTATAAATTCAATATAAACTTCAGCCTTTCCACCGAGTCAATAAGTTTATCGGAGCCCACTGATTCTGGGTGGTAATCGGTCGGTCTGGTAAATACATGAGGGAGGCAGAAGTGCGGTTCACGAGACAGTAAAGCATCCACTTTATATGAGTTGCGGGTATCCATGGATGGCGGTGGACACTTACCATCGGGTAAAACCTGTGCTCATTCACCCTTTATAAAATATGTATGTAAAGAATAATACAATTGCAAAAGAGGAAGACAATTTTGGGCGCAGCAATTATTTAATGCCATGTATATTATTTTATCTAGGAAGAGAGAAAACAAAATATATGTAATTAAAAACCTAATAAATACTCGTACGACATATCTGGATTCTCTTGAACTGATTTGTATGCCTCGATGGCATAGTGGTAATGAAAGCGACTGCTGTGCTTGAGTTCGATGCCGAGGTCGGACCAAATGTTTGTATGATCAACAATTATTCGTTTCAGAGTTTGGGTGTTTTCTACGTATATAAGTATTATATCAGTCAGTCTAGTTATCATAGTACAAGCTCTGCTTAATTTGAAACTAGATGGCATTGTGCTTCAAACGTCCAAAATGTTTATTTATATTTATTTCTAGTAATCGATTGTGAATAAATCGATAAAATTTAGGACTATGTATAAAAATCAAGTGAACATAGAACTTAAGTATTGCAAATATAACGTTTGTTTTTCCGTGTACAGGTATAACCGCAAATTTTTTCTTTTTTTATTTTTTTTTTATTTTATTTTTTATTTTTTTTGAAGTGAAAACTTCTTTAGGCGCGTTGAGCGTTTTGGTAGAGGGTAAAATCCTCGGTTCGCGTCACCGACATGCTAATGATAATAGTATATCTATAGCTATGGAGAATATGATATTATATATTATATATGAAATTTATTATTATTATATATTATATATGATATTATATATTATATATAGCTATATATGAAACATAAAAAATTTCATATAATTTTTGCATATAGTTTTAATTACTCTCAACTTAATATCCGTTCCGTTTTCACTTCTATCGGCAGTCCCACGACCGCTATTTATTTTTTTAAAAAAGACAACGCCCGCATTAAGAGTAAATCCTGTGTCGCGGGGGACTTTTATAAACATACAAGAAACGGACACAAAGAACACCCAGACTCAGAACAACAATTTGTGGATTACACAAAGTGTTGTCCCATGTAGGATTTGAACCCACAACACTCAGCGAAGTAGAGAGCGGCGTGGCGACCGCTTAAACCACTAGGCCAATCGTGCAGTCAAAATTAGATTTGTCTTATCTCAGTCTCATCTCTTATTCTACTCTTAGTCACTTTCACCCAGACTTTTGGAGTATATGAAATAACTTTTGTTCGTCGATAGTTGTTGCATATTTGAAAGACGTTTTACTTTTGAAAATCGGTACTAGTTTTACACCATTTCTTAGAAACACCTTTTCGTGTAATAACTTATTTAAGAATAACGTTAGCCACTTATATCCATCTTCTTTCAGTAACTTCCAAACTTCCACCGGTATATCGTCGAAGTCAACTGCTCTTCCATTTTTCTTACTGCAGACTGTCAATCTGACTAATCGTGCTCACTTTTCCGACATTCATGTCCACAAATTTTAGTACTCCGCTCTATTCATTCATAAGTTTTTCAAAATAATGTTTGCATTGTATTTTATATCTTTCTCTTTAATCAAAATTACAACAATTTTATCTTTAACACATCGCACATAATTTAGATCGTTTTTTTCCTGCTTTTCACAATATGGTAGAGTTTTCTTTAACCTCTAGTTCACGTAAATGATCATATATGTTGTATTGAGCTAGGCTACTGCTACCGCTTTTCCTGCCCTTTTTCTCTTTATCTTTACATTCTTTTATTTTGATTTCTTTAATTCTATCACTCTTCTTTTCATTTTTCCACGCTTTAAAGGCAACTTTCTTTTCTTTTAAAGTTTGTCGTACTATATCACTTCACTACAATGTATTTCTTTCAATAAGATTTTTAGCTTTTATTTTTTCGAACACTTCTCCTGTAATCTTTCGTATATAATTTGCCATTTCACTCCGAAATTCATCCACAGTTGCATCCTTTTCATGCTGCTGAAATTAAGTTTTGGCTTATTCTTTTTATGGCAGGCTGCCGCCGACGACGACCCTGCTTGGGAATATTACAGTATATAAGGTAAAAGAATGGGAATAAAAGGGAACATTAGGGCGGGAGGATTGGCTGAGAGGGAATATTTAGGGCAAGAGTACCGCAGAACTCGAATGGGGGACTGGGTTAAGACTACAATATGTATGAATTTCCGGAGGTTGGAAAGGCCACTAGGTCAAGTACAATACGGACTTAACATATACTGTCTGCTGTCATACAGTCCAAGAACCTTAATTACCGTTTATGACACCAATGGGAAACAATGCGTTGTCCTAATTCTACTCCATTGAGAACTACACGGCACCGCCAGATTGCAGTCAAAGTAAATATTACAAATCCAAAAGTGAATGAGCAAGTGAATCAAAACAAAATCTAAATACAGAGGAATTTATGTGTACCGAAATCTAAGAAAGTGAATAAAGCCTTGTATTTTGTACACGTTGCTTACATGCTGACGCGCACTTTGATCAAACGCGTGATAATTGAGATCATTGGTTCCCTTATTCATTAACATATTACGCGCTTATACCTATCATATAGACTGTAGTCACAGGTTATGTGGTGTACGCCTGCAGTCATAGAAAGTATGAGGTAGAGAATTTCACATTTAAATACAGTTTCCAGTATTACTACGAAGATTAATTAGAAGCGTTTATACCTGGAACAGGTTTATGATAAATAAAAATTTTATTTATTTACAAATAGTTTTTGTTGTATAGCAGAACTTAATCGTAATAAAATTATTTCAAACGATACGCTACATTAAATTTTCCAAAGTTTCAAACGGGTTTTATCGCTCATGGTCACGGGTAGACTGGTGTAAACTTAGTGATATTTTCGTGATGTGTATGGTGTGACTAGACGTACTTGGTCGTGTTGATTGTTTGTATAGTCGGTACTTATACACAATACACTTAAAACGTCTTTACACATTGTTATGACGGCGATTGTACCCGCTGATGTCAAGGTTCCAAGTTGTTCACAGTCAATATTTGTTAATCATATACTTTTAAAGCCAGGGTCAGACAAATATTCAAGAAACAGCTAGCAGATATTCCTCCATAGTCTAATCATTTTATATACTATATTTTGTACCGTACTCGTATATTTACTGTTAAAATATTTATTTGTGTTTTCATTTATGTATATATCTTTTTCTTTTTTTGGATAATTCATTGTAAATTATTGCTTTCAACTACCAACTCATTGCTTCTCTTAAGGATACACGTGCACCTGCCATGTCACTGAACCACCTAAAGATTGACTGGTAGAGAATGCCATATGGCATTAAATTCGACTCATGCAAATGTAATGCAGGAAGTGTTAAAAATATTTGTCTTACTGGTAGAATTTTTGATTTCAACCACTTTACGTATTACTCTAGAATAATAGTAACGTTAAAACAGTTTTATATGTCTATTATCTTGAAAAAAGATATTTATTATGATTTTGCTTTTATTTTCCTTAGGTGGGTATAAAAGATGTTTTTTCCCAACATTAACAAACGAAACAGTTAACTTCTTATAGGCAATTAAGGTATAACTTCTTTGTTCCCTTCAAAGACTCTCGCAAAGTAATTGAAAAACTTTTATTTTTTAGCTAAAAAGAACCTTGGTATTCATAATCCACCTGTATAAGAACGTCATTTTATTTGACAGCGTTTTTATGGTAAAAAATATCTTAACAATCTTCTGTATATTAAGGGTACGCTACTATGTTTAACATAAATTTAATTAGAGTTATGAATGCCGTAAACTTGTGGCAATCTATAGGTATTTCTATTAATATTACATTACCATTCTTCCTAAAACCACCATCATACAGACTACAGCAAAAGTAATGATAACACCAATACAGTTGAGATTAAAATTCACAGCGTAAAAATGATTAATCGAATGAAATAATTTAACAAAAACATTTGCAAACATGTTATTTCTCGAGTAATAGTGAGACTAAACGTAATTGTTGAGTCAGTTGTGTTTAATCTGTGTATTCCGTGCGCTGAGTTTTTATAAGTTCAATAATATGAAGTTTAGCGAGCTGTATACTAATGAAGTGGAGCAGAAATTTCAAATATTGTATATTCAGTTTAAAAGAGAACTCTGGAAACGAGACTTAGTTCTGTACACAATTTTTATTGTTGAATAAAGTTTAAGGGACCTGATGGTTCATCTTGTCTGATAGTAAGTGGCTATCATCGCCCACGGACATCTGCGACTTAAGTAGTCTGTTTCCCAAAATTAGAAAATTTCTTCAGCAACCCATTCATATGTGAGTATCCATCTGATCATGCCCGCAACATGATGGAAACATGATTCTCTCCCGACAAATATAATACCAGTCTGCAATAAAACATAGAAGTGATAAACGACACAAATTGGGTACCTACAAATGAATTTACTAAAGTAATAGATCGAATTTTGCTAGAACTTGCTTTGCCTTAATGAATAGCCGCACAAATAGTGAATAATGTTCTTTGTAATTAATAATAGCATCAGAATGATGACCGAAAACTACTAAAATTTGGAAGATAACTTAATCGTTTCTTTAAAGCCAAACGTTTGCAGCACAATTTATTGCCTGAAAAAATTCGATATAGTCCTTGAGGCTTTTTAACAGTTATACAGAATCAAACACTTTTTTACAAGGAAACTGTAAGAAAATCAGTATAACTATTTTTTAATTAGATTATGTTCTATATGGCGTTTATCAAATGATCAACTACATGAACACAAAAATAAATGTTTCTTTCTAATGAGTAGTATAAGACTATTTTTGAAGCGCTATTCGGTGAAACCAAAAAACAGAAGCCAAAATATTCAGCGTTTGTGCAAAGTACATTGCATTTGATGCTTACAAAAAAGGAAATTCTCTGCTAGTGACGGCTTACTAAAAACCTTTGTGAAATTATCTGCGACGAACACTCTACTTATAACGAACGTGTATTATATTATTACGAAATATAAAAAGCATCTAAATTTTTAAGCATCTAAAGCAAGAAGACTTAGACAAAAGATGAAACCGCCAGATAATTTTATCTCACTGTTTCATCTTTTATAACGGGCCTCTCTTTGTTGCATTTTATTTTACCTGCAATGTAAGTATATAATTATGTTTGCTCAGGTGGAATCTTGCAACTCAATTTGCACGTATATGTACATCGCGTGACAAGACACAATGATGATATGAACCTAATCTGATTAATGGACGATGGAGCTAGAAGGTGACCCTAGGCACTCTGTAATGAAGTTACGCGACTCTATCGAGTTTGGACTCATTTCATTCGATTTAAATAGTATTTTATCTTTAGATTTAGTATCCAGGAGCAGATAATAAAGCTGGAAGGTGGTCATAGGAACTCCCATCGAATTTTACCCCGCATGATACGTCTCCAACAGTACTTAGCTTTGTATGGTATCCAGAGTCCGGTAATGGAGTTGAAGGTAGCCATAGGAGTTACGTATTAAGACGACACATTTCTTGACGAGTATTTTAGTGCAGGTAATCAGTGATTAGTGATAAAGTGGGAAGGTGGTGAAAGGTCTCAGTAATGAAATGACGTAACTACCTCGAGTTTAGGCTTTTTTGATTCGTCTTGATGAGTACTTCAGTCTTATATAATATTCATATCCATCTGTGTTTATTAATTTCCTACGAGTAAGATGTAACAGTTGTAAAATTTACAAAATGTATTAAAACTCTTTCTATGTATGTGGTGTGTGTAATATGAGAGTATTTTGTTGCTTTAAGTTTTTAATTTAATCCATTTTCATAACATAAGTTGCAGCTGTTACATTGTTTTATAGTATGAACCTGTAGCGGTTTAAGTTGTTGTTTGTGAGCCCTAATAAATAAATTAAAAAGATAATAATATGAAACCCCACCAGATGTGGGCAAAAAAAAATATTCCATTTGTCATGTATGTTAATTCAATGATGAACAGACTGGGAAACCTGTTCCGTGATAACTACAAAGCATAAATTAAAATTAAAAAGCTTTTGTATTATTTCGTGCGTCTAATGACATTATAAGTTAATAGTACAAATGTTCAAGGAACAAGGTTCACTAGGTAGTAGAGCCACACTGATTTCAGCACGAGCGGGCCGGCTCGACCGGGCAAGTACTACCCTCCCACAGAAGACCAACCTGAAGCGCCAGCATCCATGTAGTCGTGTTTCGTTGGTAAGTGTGAGACCGCAGGCCCATTGATGCAGGGGTGACAATTATCGTGGTAACTGTGTAAGCCTTACACTGTCACAATCACTGTCATGCCTTTTACGTCCCCAAGCGGGGTGTGAAAAAGCATCTCACAAGGCCGTCATAGTGTGGGTCACCATACTGCATTGTCTGCATTTGCTATGAGTATGGTGACCACAACTCTTCGATTCATGCTTTCCATCAGGCAGAGTAGAGTCACATTGGCAGGCTCTTAATATAGAAAAAAAAACAAGTTAATCTTTTACTTTTAAATGGTTTTTGTAAAAGTTTTTTTCTTTTAATTTTTGAATAGTTATATCTTCCATAATAAGCATTTTTATAGATTCTTCAAATTTATTTTATCTACAAATAAATAGTACTAAAGTCATTTTTGGTCTTTTAAGGAGAATTATTTAAGAAATAAATTTTCATTCCGGTTAATAGTTTCCTAGTAATAGTTTCCTTTTTTGTAAATAAGGCTCGTTAAGAGAGGGTCCATTCAATATTAAAGGGCATCAGCTACATACTTCAGTTTTGTTACATCAGGTTTTACAAAAAATAAATATTTACGAAACCAAACAAAAACATCAAGCAAAAAGTGAGTACTTGTTTTCCAGTTAAGTTCAGTTTTGTCCAGGTAAAGTATAACTATTTTTCACTTTCAAAGTAATCACAAAGATATATTACATACTAAACATGATAATTTATAACTTTTCTTATTTAGAATAACTTAAATCAATCACAATAATGAATGTTTGAAATGTATAATTGGCTTAACAACGGGATAAAATAACAACAAAAATGAGTTTTATAAGAAAATATCTGTTACGTGAGACATGACGCTTATACGTCATATTAAGAATTTAGAATCTTCATGCATCTGATTTCAGCACGAACGGGCTAGCTAGACCGCGCTGGTACTACCCTCCGGCGGAAAATCAACCCAAAGCGACAGCATCAATGATGTCGGTGGTGAGCGTGAGATCGGTGGACCATTGATGCAGGGGTCACAGTTGCCGTTGTAAGTGTGTGAGCATTACAATGCCACGATGACTGTTATGTTATGTTTGCAAGCGGAGCGTGAAGAAGCATCTCACTCGGGTACCATAGTGTGTGTTGCCATATTACATTGTATGCATTCGTAATGAGTATGTTGACCTCAACTCTTCAATTCTATTCGTGCTTTCCATCAGGAAGAGCAGAGGCCCTTTGATAAAAATCTTACCGCGTAGTATAGTGTCGCATCTTAATTCTTGTTTGTCGTGATTGTCACCACATCACAATTTGTGACTGGTGTGTGGTATTGTAACAGCCACTTGAACGTTTTCATCTTGTTATATCAAGAAGAGAGGACAAAGGAGGCTCACGTTAGAAAGTTAAATCAAGAGTCTGATGCAGAAGGCAGTCGACATTGACAGGGCCTGTATAGTGAGGCGATTCCTCGCGTGAGGAAAATCCTCTTACCACCGGTATCTTGGTCCCTATACCCGAAATCGTTGATCTATGTTTTTTTCTATTTTTAATGTTTTTCATTTTCCATTTTTTATTTTTAAAACTGTAATAAAAATGTATGCAAATATAATAAAGAGAAATATAATATTTTCAGACTTCAAACGTACAAAACCATCTAGTCCCAAACCCAGCAGAGTTCATCCAACAGGTGCCAGTCAATTGTGATAAATATATTTTTATTTTTATTTTGTAAATACATATATATATTATACATAGAAAAGACCCAAACTCCAAAAAAAATATTTGCAGATCATACAAACGTTTGGTCCGACCCGGGAATTGTACAGTAATCGGTGTTAATATGAAATACACACTTGATAGAGCTCCACACCCTCACGATTCTTATGTCTTAAAGTGGTGCTTTTTACATTTATTGGTAAATCAGAATCTATGGATTATAGACAGCATGATTGGTTAAAATATAATCTAGAGCTTAAGGTCGAATGCGATGGTTTTGTGACATCCTCTATTTTTGCTTGTACATTACAACCAGGTCATATCGTCTAGTATCACTCTGAGTCCAGCTAATTTATATACGTATGCGGAAATGTAGAAGTGAATTTTGAAACTAAACAATTAATTAAAATATCACAACCACTTTTAACGCATACTAAAAAATAAGATGTGTATATTTTCAACAACTAAAAATTTAAAGTAAGTTACTGTTTTCTAATATTCCCATTACAGATTCAAACACATAACATACTATCATTTGAAGCATATTTTACTGTCATACATTACCCACGATTTACGACAGCCCTGGGATATCTGATCGGGTTATAAATAACGAGGACATTCCCCCTATGTATATCTATATGATACTAGTGTAAAATACTACAGAATATTTTGTTTATCACTTCAATATCTCGTGTAAAACGGTTTTAACAATTTTGTAGGCTGTGGTCCATAGCTTTAGGGAGAATGACTTTAACCCAATTCTTAAACGTAAAAATAAGGGTAAGTGCTGATTTGTTTTGTTATTTTCATGTTCCACTTAAGAAAATACTATTTTATTAGTTTCCCAAAAATATAAGAGATGTACTCGTATTTAAAGTTTAGTTAACATTGCACTCTTTGTGACTGTTGTTTTATGCTTTTTAAAAAGCAATTTTAGGATGGGAAAATCTTAGGATGAAGTGTTTTCATCGCTTAGAATATTTAATAAATAAATTAAGGCTACTCAAGTGTTACTCATTGCTTTATACTGGCACTTACTACATATAAGTCTATGTGCATTGGTAAAGATATTTCGATATTATAAACTATTTCGGGTTCTAAATTTAGGGTCGTTGCAATTCTTAACACAGCAGGGGGTTGTGGTTAATTTCGTTTTCGGTCGTTTATCTGCCAGGGCTAAACTTTGTTTAGAAATATAATCGTTTTCACATAGAAAAAAAAAACGGCTTGCTCCGAGAGTTGAAACATAAGAATATTACAAATTTCTAATGGAAAAAACGGGATTCAGCTAGGGTTAAGGATATTACAGTTTTTATATGGGCAAGCGAGATTAAAGCCAATGTAGTTCCAATAGGTCAAGGTCGCGTAATTGAAGATACTACTAAGATAGAAACTCCAATGGGCTGTTAATCTATGTCAGTTATTAATTCTAGGTAGCTAGAGTAGGTATGAATAAGTCTGGACAATAATTTCTGCACCTGCACCTTTCTGTAGTTAGGTACATGACAAATAGTAATTTTTGCACCTCTATAGATCAACACAGAGAATGCAAGACCCACGCTAGGATTTCATGTTTCTATAGAGACTATTGTAATCTTGTCATGCGTTTTACAGCATTGTTTTTTTTTCATTACATTCGCATGAGGCGGAGTTAATGCCATATGGCATTCTCTACCAGTCAACCTTTAGGTGGTTCAGTAAATGATACGGCAGGTGTACGTGTGTCCTTAAGAGAAGCAATGAGTTGGTAGTTGGAAGCAATAGTTAACCATAAATTTACCATAAAAACTTTCTTTCTCTAAAATGAAATTATTATTGTTACTATTGAACAATATGTGCTACAAACACATATTGTTGAATGATATAAAAATGCTTTTGTTACTGGAAGTAAATCAAATAGAAATAGTAATTACTGTTATGTGTGCATTCTGTTCTAGAACTTCACTTATTGCCTCTATGTAGGCCTATTCTATCAATATATAAAATATAAAATTCAACTTATTAACATTACAATAATATTTTTCACTTACTGAAATTTTAATTAAGTTTAACATTTACTAAAACAAATAGCAACAACAATAGACCCAACATTTGAACGCGAAACTATGAAACCACCACACCGAGTAATATATCCTGTCCTTATTAATATTTAAGACCACAAAACGCATTTTGGACGGCACGATTAGCCCAGTGGCAAACCCGGGAATATTTATTGGTGAAATTACCCTTTTAATGGACACAAACTGGCCACAGCAAATTGAAAGCAACACCCCTTACCACGAAACAGTATAACACATTCATATCACGAGTTACGGAGCCCAAATCACTACGATGGGGGCAATTGACTTTCATATCCTCATTAAGAGAACGTTTCGAGGTACGAAGTGAATGACGTAATTATACTGTTAACTTTTTTCTAAATTTTTTTCAGGATATGACTAAAATTACCTTTTAAAATTGAGGTTTAAATTTTTGTCGTGATTAAAGCACACCGTCGTTGAAGTATTTCATTGTAACGATCATATGATTTTCAGATTTTTATGCGAATGGTTTTTCGTATACGCTTTATTTAATAATGTTTCATAATTTTTGATATTTTTGCTTTCTAACAATGAAAACATTCCAAATAATGGTTGGTTTATAAAGTTATCTCTGTTGCATAATTTATTGGCTTAAATAAAAATAATCTCTTATTTTTACTACAATACAAAATAGATCATTTAGTATCTCTTCGACAAGATATTGTACTAATATTTATTAAAAATTGAAGGTATTTAGCCTAGACGTTAATTGGGTGGGTGACTTTTTTCTCATCTATTCCATAGAGTATAACGTGTTAATATTTTAAAAATATTAGGGCACTGTGAAGATTATTTTTTCATTCAGTGATTTGATTATGAAATATTACATTTGAAGTTTGGTTGGGATTGGTTTGGGATTGGTTAAAACACGATTGCACTGATTGCGTTTAATACTTGTGAGTGTCCGAGTTTTGAACTCACATTAGTACCCACTTCTTGGCTTCACTTATCTTTATATCGATGAGATATTTACTTCACTATACGTGATATGCATCTATTGCGAAAAATTAAGCATTTGGAATGTAAATATGTTAAAAACATTTATATTTTAAAATTTTGTGGTTATGTTATTATTTTTTTATTATAAACATACCAGATACATGTAAAAACTCATCTGGAGATGTGTGACGTCAAAATTTACCTATAAAAAACTGATGCGTGATCGCCAACAAGCATATTGCATGATGTACAATGATGAGCGATCACTAAAACTTATAGACTCTTTTAACTTAGTTTTTTCTCGTATCGGTTTCCTCATCATAATATAGTTATATATATTATAATTGTTTTACCATGATGCATAGAGTTATGTTATTTAGATACAAGAACGAAACGAAGACACTATTTCTATTTCATGCTTTACTTTTCATTTCAAATACCATTTTAATTCAAGCAAAAACTAACCTAACTATCGTTTGCCTAAGTAGCAGTTTTTAAACAGTTGCACAGACTATACAGTAAGCAGTTATTTTAAATATGTAACTAATACTGTCTACAATTGGATATTTATTCCACGTGGTCGAAATTTATATTTGAATTTTACAAATTCGAAACTTGAAAAAGGGATAGAAACAATTCCACTAAATTACATCTAATTCTTATAATTTATCGTATTTTGTTTTATAATGAAGTTTAAAAAGTTCTCGGCCAGTATTCTCGGCTCAACGACAATCGCACTTCACTTCACGGCTTCAATCCCCTTTCAACGGTTTCACGACTCGAGATCCCTTTCAAAAGTTCAGGCGTGTGGATGAAGGCTATTGTTCCAATCTTTTCCTAATTATTCTGCGTTACCCTCGGAAATAACCTGAGTACTAATTAATTATTTCAATTCCCTTTAGCCCGTAGGGTTTTTAGTGTAGGTTTAATTATAATCTATGATATGGGCTAAAATTAATACAATCTTAGAGATCACATAAATAATATAATAAATAATAGGTGGAAAGATAGAGGTATGAACGTATTAATGGTTTATATTATCAACAGCCTTCAACAGTCCGCTGCTGGACACAGGCGCCTCCTTAGAAGATTTTGGCCTACTATACTACGCTGGCCGGACGGGTTGGTCTAGGGTTTGTTTTAAGTCTTTCAAAAGGGCCCGGGACAGTCTCGCACGCGATTTCGGGACAGTAGGTGTCAGAATGCGCCTCGCCCAAACGGGAGCTCGAGTCCTCGAGTTCCCTGGGGCTGAAGGTGCTAAGACGGCGGACACAATTGCCGAGAAGTTGCGAAGTATGTTTACGGCTACGGATGGTGTCAAGATCGCCAGGCCCACCAAGTGCGCAGAATTGCGCATTTCGGGCCTGGACGACTCCATAACGGCCGAGGATGTCCGTGTTGCAGTAAGAGAGAAGACGGGTTGCAACACGGACAACATTAGGGTCGGCACCATCCGCCCCGGTCCAGGAGGACTTGGCGCAGTGTGGGTCAGCTGTCCCGTAGCGTCGGCCAAAATGTTGGGCGACGCCGGCAGGCTGCTCATCGGTTTCGTGAGCGCTAGGATCACAGTCCTGGCGGCGAGACCGATGAGGTGTTACAAATGCCTGGCATCGGGGCACACACGCGCCAAGTGCGTCAGTTGTTGCGGATTATGTTTCCGCTGCGGTCGACCGGGGCACAAGGCGGCAGATTGTTCTGCTGCCCCTCACTGCCCCGCGTGTGCGGCGGGTAACAAACCCGCCAATCACCAGATTGGGCAGGGGGGTTGCAAACTCACACATCACTGTATATGGTGTATACTTCTCCCCCAACCAGAGTTTGAACGACTTCAAGGTTTTCCTTAACAACTTGGAAACCTCGCTGCGGCGTCTAACGTCTGGGCACGTCTTAGTGCTGGGGGACTTCAACGCAAAGTCGATTGCGTGGGGTTCCCCCAGGACGGACGCTAGGGGCGAGGCCGTAGAGGAGTGGGCGGCCTCGGTGGGCCTCTGTTTACTAAACAGGGGCTCCACCAACACGTGTGTGCGATAGCAGGGAGGGTCGATAGTGGACCTTTCGTTCGCTACCCCTGCCCTCGCCGCACGAGTAAGGAACTGGCGTGTCCTGGAATAGGTTGAGACGCTCTCGGATCATCTCTATATCCGATTTGAGCTCTCCCGCTCCCAGGACCCCAGTAGGGGTCACGCGGCGCGGCGTTCTTCTCGCTTTCCGCGGTGGGCTATAGCCAAACTGAATAGGGACCTACTGGAGGAGGCAGCCATTATTCACTCTTAGCTGTCTCCGCAGGCTCCGATCGAGGAGGTCGACATGGGGGCTGGTCGTTTCCGTGATGCGATTACGCAAATCTGCGATGCGGCCATGCCCCGCATCCGAGGTTGTCGGCCTCCACGGAAGGAAGTTTACTGGTGGTCCCAGGAGTTGGCGGACCTCCGCGCGGCCTGTACTCGTGCGCGGAGGTCCTACACCCGTGGTCGGCAGCGACACCGCGAAGAAGGCGGGGAAGACCAGCTTCATGAGGAGTACCGAGAGGCGCGAAAACTCTGAAGCTGGCCATCAGCCGCGCCAAGGAAATTAAGCGTAAGGAGATGCTGGAGGGTCTCGATCGTGACCCCTGGGGTCGCCCTTATCGTGCGGCGCGACAAAAGCTCCGCACGTCGGGCCCCCCCCTTACAGAGACACTCCAGCCCAGCTTCCTGCGGGATGTGGTCAAGGGCCTTTTCCCGCAGCGGGTGGATCACACACCCCCGTCGATGGTCTTCATGGCCAGAGACGACGGGGGGAACGAGGACAATGTTCCGCCCGTTAGGGAATCGAAGGTGGGGGCGGTTGTTCTACGGATTCGCTCTAAGAACACCGCCTCTGGGCCAGATGGGATACCTACCCGAGTATTGGCACGATCCCTCGACCACATGTCGGACCGCCTCAGGGAGGTCTTGGACGCTAGCTTGTCGTCCGGACGCTTCCCTGAGTGCTGGAAAAGCGAGAAGCTGGTCCTATTAAGGAAGCCGGGACGGCCTACCGATTCGGTGGCGGCCTATAGGCCCATTGTGTTGCTGGACGAGGCGGGTAAACTGTTTGGGAGGATACTCTCTGCCCGCATCGTCCGGCACCTCTGCGAGGTGGGCCCCGATCTGTCGGACGCTCAATTTGGTTTTCGGGCGGGGCGTTCGACGGTCGATGCTGAGATGCGCCTGAGGGCCGTTACTGAAGAGGCGGTGAGCTGTGGCGGCGTGCTGTTAGCGGTGTCGTTGGACATCGCCAACGCATTTAATAGTCTGCCATTTAGCTGCATCAGGGAAGCACTCCACTACCACGGGGTGCCCGAGTACCTGAGGCGGCTTGTGGCAGACTATCTTGAGGAGCGTACCGTCGTGTACGAGGACCGAGATGGTATTCTGAGGCGGCGGCCCATGTCGTGCGGTGTTCCACAGTGTGCGGTCCGTCCTCGGACCACTCCTGTGGAATATGGGATACGACTGGGCCCTTCGAGGTCGTCTTCCTCCCGGGCTGGGCGTAATTTGTTACGCCGATGACACATTGGTCACGGCGCGGGGGGCGAACTTTCAAGAGGCGGCGCGTCTGGCCACCGTGGGAGTCTCTTTGGTGGTCGGGCGCATTGAGGCGCTGGGTTTACGAGTGGCCCTAGATAAGACGGAAGCCTTTTGTTTCATGGGCCCCGTCGTGGTCCACCCCCCGGTGCCTCTATCGTTGTCAATTCGGTCCTCGTACCGATTAAGGCCCAGATGAAGTATCTGGGCCTAATCCTCGACGGCTCTTGCTCGCTCGATGGCTCTTCGACGAGCACTTCCGACAGCTTACTCCAAAGCTGGTCGGCGCTGCTTCTGCTCTTGGGCGACTTTTGCCCAATTTGGGTGGAGCCAGCGTCGTGACGAGACGGTTATACACGGAGGTTGTTCGGTCAATGGCGCTGTATGGTGCACCGGTGTGGGCGGCGGCTCTGACCGCCCAGAATAGGGTTCGCCTCTGGCGCCCTCAGAGGATATTGGCGGTTAGAGCCATACGCGGTTACCGCACCGTATCGACGGAGGCGGCGTGCGCCCTGGCCGGAACTCCCCCGTGGGATTTGGAGGCGGAAGTGCTCGCCGAAGTTTATCGGCGGACGGCTGACTTCCGGGCGGGTAGCGGCATACGGCCCCCGCCCGAGGAGATACGCGAGTGGCGTGAGGCCGCTCGTTGAGCCACGATGGCTCGTTGGTCGTTCCGGCTGGAGACTCCACGTGCTGGCTTTGCCCTCGTGGAGGCTCTCCAGCCGGTCATCACCGAGTAGGCAGGGCGGCAGCACGGGACCCTTTCCTTCCGACTGACGCAGGTCCTTTCCGGGCATGGTTGCTTCGGGAAGTATCTGCACTCGGTCGCCAGGAGGGAATTGAGTCCCGCCTGTTACCACTGCGACTGCAGTGAGGACTCGGCTCAGCACACGCTAGCGGTTTGTTCCGCCTGGGCGGCGCAGCGTGGGGTCCTCACTGCAGTTATTGGAGGAGATCTCTCCCTACCGGCCGTCATACGCTCCATGGCTGGTAGCGACAGTTGTTTTACCGCGATCGCAACCTTCTGCGAAGACGTAATTTCGCGGAAGGAGGCGGCGGAGAAGGCCCGGGAGGACGATATCCACTCGGACCCAATTCGCCGCCGGCGAGCCGGGCGGCGGAGGCGCGCATACCAGCGCCTCATGCCTCCTTGAGTGTGGTCGCGGGTGGACGGGACGGGTTTTCCCCTCCACCCGCTATAATGGCCAGCCGCGAGGAGGCGACGTCCGCGTGTGCCGTACGTCGCCTATATAGAGAGTTTATCCGCAGATGGTGCCCGCTTTGGCGGGCAGGCGCTAGGAGGGATCTGGATGTCGTAATGGCAGCGGTTCCCGGATCCCTCCTGTCTCAGGCGCAGAGTGGCACACCGTGTGGTTTTAGTCGGTCCGATTCCGACACACCACCCCGCCGTAAACCCCAGTGGGGTGACAGCCCGAGGGGGTTTCCACACGTTAAAAAAAAAAAAAAAGGGTTTGTTTTAAGTCTATGTTAGGCGTAGAGTGGCACACCGTGTGGTTTTAGTCGGTCCGATTCCGACACACCACCTCGCCATAAACTCCGGTGGGGTGACGGCCCGAGGGGGTTTCCACACGTTAAAAAAAAAAAAAGGTTTGTTTTAAGTTTTCCTGCTTTTCGCAGTGAGATTACGTCGTCACCACAAAAAAAATCTGTGAGTTCTACATCACTAAAGGTTAGTAGTGTAAAACACACTTTATTACCTAATTATCAGTGAAACGGCTTAACATTCCCGCTTGTTAATGCAAATATTTGTCCAACAGTGGTTAATAAACCTTACAGGAATATTTATTTTAGTTCAAACGTTAATTTAAACATTTTGAAAATTTAAAGCAGCCAAAGTCAAGATTCAAACAAACTGCAGACTCGTTTGTACTTCAAGCTGCTTCGTTTTAAATACAAATAGTGGTAAGTTATGTGTGTGTTGTCTATTACAATTACTCAAACTATTTTTGCTAAGGTCGCTTGGGAACGGTTGCGATATTATAGCAAGCAGCCATTGAAAAAATATAACTGTGCGTTATATTTAATAGTGGATTTTTAGATGATTTCGTTCAAAATACAATGTAAGGAAATAAAACAAAAGTTTTCTAGAAGATGCTACAGTGAAATAAAAAGTAATTTACACAGCATCACTGGTCGCAGCAACCTCTAGTATTGGAGGACTGTGTGTCAGCGAAGTGTAGCTTCTAATAATATAGGTTACAAATGATGTACCTACATATTAATATCAAAATTTTACTAATGTTGTCTTGGTGACCAAAACATCCTCTATGAGCTTAATTTAAGTCGTTAGATGTTAGTTAAATTTGTTCGTTACTTGTAAGTAAAAATGAGGGTGTCATATCCGAAACGATAAAAATCTTTAAATACCTAATTAACGAGAAAAAAATGCCAACATAAATATTAATTATAAGTATCAATGTACTCCTTATTTATTTATTCGATTTATTGTATTTATTAAGTTTATATGTAAGTCGTCTTTTTCATTGGTTTTGATAATCCTAGCATAGCAAGTTAGAAATTAGTTTAACTATGAGTTAAAGTATCTTATATTTATAGAAATTGTGACTATTCATTAACTACTAAAATTATTAACTAAAGCTAATTAAATTTGTTTGTTTTTTTCTTGAGAGCCATGGGAGTCTCATACTTCGGCATAACTAAGCTCGCTCACGGATCAACCACCGCCTATTGCCTACAGCATAAATTGTAATAAATGATTTATTTTCTTACATTTCCTACTTTAGCGGTCATATTTAGAAAATACTCACTCACAAATAAGTGATATAAATCGATTTATAAATGACTGAATGAAATGTAACGAAACAATTGTAAATACTATGACATCAATAATTTACGTTATACGCAAAAGAAATATCACTATACGGTATACACTCACACAAGAATCTGTAAGGTACTTATGTTGACAAGTTCTAGAACCTGTAAAATAATCTATTGTAAAAGAAATTTTTGACCCCCGCATTTTTTATTACTTAATTTTAACTCTTGGGTGTGTATTTTCAAGTTAAATAAAAGAGAGTTTTCTAAATCAGTTCATAAATGACAGAGTTCTGAAATGATAAATATACAGAAAACATATAACCGTATGGTATATATCGAGAAACATAATAAGAATCAAAAAGCATGCATTCGTTGGGCATATTATCATCACTCTACGTAAAAAAACCCTACAAAATCTTTTCATGAAAAGGAACACGTTATGTTTACTAACAATTGTTATAACAAAGGCGAATTTACTATTTTTTTAATTATATATTTTCCAGATTGCTTATGATATGTAATATACATAGTACACTGAGATTAAATGGATGACTGTTATCAATTAATTACTGATAATTGAAATGTAACATGAAGATGACAGTTGCCACTGACGTGTTGACACATACGGGTTTGTTTGAAATATATCACTGTAAACATATCACTGTAGTCATCAACGAGCTCTCGTTGTTATGTCGCTTCTTGCAACAGTTGACTTTTAAAATTTAAGGATTCCAATCTTAGAACACATTGTCAGTAAATTCTCATAAGGTTTTCATATTGTGGGAATTGAAAACCTTCAACCGTGAGAGTGCTATGCTCCACCAGAGTATACGAACTCCCAGAAAACAGTTTTAAGAACTTTTTTCATTGTGTTTCACTGAGTGAGGTATCCAGAATTCAAACTGAAACCCTAGTCCTAGGAGAGGGAGTCAAACAGCGGCTATACGCATGTGACTTTTGAGTTGCAGATGTGCTTGGTCACAAATATATACGAACAACTACTTGAATACCAACGTGACTGTGCATTTAGAAAAAAGTTTGTCTTTTACAAAAAAGAAATAAATATAGTCGTCGGTCCATCAGGACCGACGACTTCAAGAAGATGGCTGGAAGCGGATGGAGACCTACATTCAGCAGTGGACGGGAATAGGTTGATCAATTGGTTGGTTGTAATTAATTTAAGAAACGGAGTGTCTCATGAAGAGCACCAAAATATAAAACATGGTTTTTAAGATTTTAATCTCTTGGCTAGTTTGTCCTGTCTTTTCATATCTGAAACTACTGAAAACATTCATATGGAGATTTTATACACTAAGGCTCGTATTTTAAGACTCTTGTAAAAGTCGTCTTATATACCCATTGAACTCTGATTACCTGAAATCAGTTTTAAGTTCACATTAAAACTTAAGAGTCATTCTCATTGAAGAAAGTGTTTGAACAGTTACTCAGCTAAATTTAGTTTCAGTAATTGATTTTAACTTACAGTTTGTTCTCAATTACCTCCCCGCCTTATCAACATTAATATTTCGTATCACACGGTAATTCATATTAAAATAGATATTTCTTAAACATTATTTCTTTAAATTCACTCGATTGGCTAAAATTAAATATTTAAATAAAAATAGCATATATCTGGTGACACCTCATTTGTTAAAATCCGTTACATAGAAACTCGAAAAATAAGCCCGACACTGGTGGTTTTGTATTATCAATAACAGAACGTTCAAATTGCTATCAACACTTTTCATGTTGAACTGTCAAACTATATTTTGTTTTAATATAATAATTTTATTTTTTTGTGATAAATCAAAAGGTAGTAGGAATTTTTATTTAAAAAAATATTTGATTGTATATTTAGTTAAATTGAATATCATTTTAAGTTAATTAAAGTAAATTGAAATATATAAATTAAGTAATTCTTACGTAAATACATTAAGGTTAAGAAAGTCTTTTCTAATTATTCAGAAACATATCATTGTAAAACACGTCCAATTTCCCTAAAACGCCTTAGAAATCACCACTTAAGACAAGTTTCAACTTATCTCACGCAAACAAAAATCATATCTGTCAAAATCTGGGAGATTTCGATATAAATATCGTTCTGTAATAAGCTACTACTCACTCAAGTTTGGATCGGTGAATCTTGTTTTAAGTTACGTTCAATAATGAAGTCTCTACCTAAAATCAGTTTTAAGACTAGATTCACGACTGAGACACGCTTTAAAATACGTGCCCTGATTCTGTTTTAATAAGTAAATACAGCTTTATTACATGTGATTATATTAATAAGTCTGCATAACGCCGGATAAAGATCGAGGATCATAAGAGGAGCCTAAGAAAGCATACTATGCAGGACAACGTACCTAAAAAGAAAAAAAAAAGCTTAACACAAACCCTATAGTAAACAGTCTGGCTAGTGTGGTACAGTAGACTAAAACCTTTTGTTAAGAAGTAGCCGTTTCTCCAAAAGTGGATTGTTAAAACATGAATGGCGTGATTTGATAAAAATAAAATCTTCCAATATTCATCTCAAGTTCATTTTTTAGCCAAGAGACTCGACCAACACCTTAAGAGGCTCATGTTGGAAGGTTGGATTAAGAGTCTGATGCACCTTCCGCACCGATCTGGGAGGACTTGGCGCTGTGTGGATCAGCTGTTCCGTGGCGTCGGCCAAAATTTTGGGCGATGCTGGCAAAATCCTCATTGGTATCGCGAACGCTAGGATTACAGTCCTGGCGCCGAGACCAATGAGGTGTTTTAAGTGTCTGGCATCGGGACACACACGCGCCAAGTGTGTTAGCTGTTTTAAGTGCAGCGGACTATGTTTCCGCTGTACGATGGTATGTTCCGACTATGTCGACCGGGACACAAGGCAGCCGAATGCTCTGCCGCCCCTCACTGCCCGGTATCTGCGGCGGGTAACAAGCCCGCCAATCACCAGATTGGGCAGGGAGGCTGCAAACCCAGCATTGCCCGCAATTCTCGGCAAGTGTCAGGGGCTGGCCAGTTGACCCAGGCTGTTTCAGACATCGTTCGTGCGTCAGTGCACCAACACGTGCGTGCGACAGCAGGGGGGGTCGATAGTTTACCTTTCTTTCGCTACCCCTGCCCTCGCCACACGAGTAAGGAACTGGTGCGTCTTGGAAGAGGTTGAGACGCTCTCGGATCACCTGTACATCCGATTTGAGCTCTCCCGGACTCAGGAGCCCAGTAAGGGTCACGCGGCGTGGCGTTCTTCTGTTTTTCGCGGTGGGCTGTAGCCAAACTAAATAGAGACCTATTACAGGAGGCGGCCACATCTAGTCTTGGCTGTCTCCACAGGCCCCGGCTGAGGAGGTTGACATGGGAGCTGGTCGCTTCCGCGATGCGATTACGTAGATCTGCGATGCGGCCATGCCCCGCATCCAAGATTGTTGGCCTCCACGGAGGGGGGCTTACTGGTGGTCCCAGGAGTTGGCGGACCTCCGTGCGGCCTGTACACGTGCCTGGAGGTCCTACACCCGTAGACGGCGGCGACACCGCGAAGAAGGCGAGGGGGACTAGCTTCACGAAGAGTACCGAGAGGCGCGGAAAACTCTGAAGCTGGCCATCAGCCGCGCCAAAGAAATTAAGAGAAAAGAGATGCTGGAGGGTCTCGATCGTGACCCCTGGGGTCACCCTTATCGTACGGCGTGACAAAAGCTGCGCACGTCGGGGCCTCCCCTTACAGAGACACTCTAGCCCAGCTTCCTGCAGGAAGTGTTAGAAGGGTTTTTTTCGCATCGGGTGGAACACGCACCCCCGCCGATGGCCTCCTTGGTCAGAGACGACGGAGGATGGAACGAGGATAATGTTCCGCCCGTCAGGGAATCGGAGATAAGGGCGGTCGTTCTACGGATCCGCTCTAAGAACGCCGCCCCTGGGCCAGATGGGATACCTGCCCGAGTGTTGGCGCGAACCCTCGACCACAAGTCGGATCGCCTTGGGGAAGTCCTAAACGCCAGCTTGGCGTCCGGGCGCCTTCCTGAGGGTTGAAAGAGCGGGAAGCTGGTCCTACTACGGAAGCCGGGACGGCCGGCCGATTCAGTAGCGGCCTATAGGCCCATCGTGTTGCTGGATGAGGCGGGTAAATTGTTTGAGAGGATACTCTCTGCCCGCATCGTCTGGCACCTCTGCGAGGTGGGCCCCGATCTGTCGGACACCCAATACGGGTTTCGAGCCGTACGTTCGACAGTCGATGCTGTGTTGCGCCTGAGGGCAGTGACCGAAGAGGCGGTGAGCTGTGGCGGTGTGCTGTTGGCGGTATCGTTGGACATCGCCAATGCATTTAATAGTCTGCCATTTAGCTGCATCAGGGAAGCACTCCACAACCACGGGGTGCCAGAGTACCTGAGGCGGCTTGTGGCAGACTATCTACAGGAGCGTACCGTCATGTACGAGGACCGAGACGGTGTTCTGAGGCGTGTGGTGTTCCACAGGGGCCTGTCCTCGTACCACTCCTGTGGAATATGGGATATGACTGGGCCGTTCGAGGTCGTCTTCGCCCCGGGCTGTTCGTGTCCACCACCACCACCACGGGTGTCTCTCTGGTTGTCGGGCGTATTGAGGCGCTGGGTTTGTGGGTGACCCTGGAAAAGACGGAGGCCCTTTTGTTCCATGGGCCCCGTCGTGGTCCACCCTCCGGCGTCTCCATCGCAGTCAATTCGGTCCTTGTACCGGTTCAGGCCCAGATGAAGTATCTGGACCTGATCCTTGACGGCAGGTGGTTCTTCGACGAGCACTTCCGACAGCTTTCTCCGAAGCTGATCGGCGCTGCTTCTGCCCTTGGGCGACCTTTGCCCGTTTTGGGTGGAGCCAGCGTCGCGATAAGATGGCTATAAACGGGGGTTGTCCGGTCAATAGCGGCGGCTCTGACCACCCAGAATAGGACTCGCCTCTGGCGTCCTCAGAGGATATTGGCGGCTAGAACCATACGCGGTTACCGCACTGTATCGACGGAGACGACGTGCACCTTAGCCGGAACTCCCCCGTGGGATTTGGAGACGGAAGTGCTCGCGAAGTTTATCGGCGAACGGCAGACTTCCGGGTGGGTAGCGGCATCCGGCTCCCGCCTGAAGAGATACGCAAGTGGCCGCTCATCGAGCCACGATGGCTCGTTGGTAGTCTCCGCTGGAGTCTCTACATGCTGGCTTTGCCACCGTGGAGGCTCCCCAGCCGGTCATCGCCGAGTGGGCAGGGCGACAGCACGGGACCCTTTCTTTCCGACTGTCACCAGTGTACACAGCGTGTGCGGAGCCGTGTCACCACTGCGACTGCAGTGAGGTGTGGTGTCCTCACTGCAGTTATTGGAGGAGATCTCTTGCTACCGGCCGTTGTTTTACCGCGGTCGCAACCTTCTGCGAAGATATAATTTCGCGGAAGGAGGCGGCGGAGAAGGCCCGGGAGGACGACCTCCACTCGGACTCAATTCGCCGCCAGTGAACCGGGTGGTGGAGGTGCGCGTACCAGCGCCTCATGCTGCCTTGAGGACAGGACGGGTTTTCCCCTCCATCCGCTATAGTGACCAACCGCGAGGAGGCGATGTCCACGTGTGCCGTACATCGCCTAAATGGAGAGATTATCTGCAGAAGCCTGTGGTAGCGGGCAGGCGCTAGGAGGGATCTGGATGTCGTAATAACAGCTATTTCCGGATCCCTCCTATGTCACGCGCAGAGTGGCACACCGTGTGGTTTTAGTCGGTCCGATTCGGACACACCACCCCGCCGCAAACCCCGGTGGGGTGACGGCCCGAGGGGGTTTCCACACGTTAAAAAAAAAAGGGTCTGATGCAGAA
Source organism: Hypercompe scribonia (assembly GCA_949316085.1). Lineage (NCBI taxonomy): Eukaryota > Metazoa > Arthropoda > Insecta > Lepidoptera > Erebidae > Hypercompe > Hypercompe scribonia. The sequence continues at coordinate 7,937,042 of OX438969.1, read as the reverse complement.
GGCAGTCCTTCTTGACACGGCCCGTATAGTGAGGAGGTTTCTGTCTTTGGAACCCCAACCACTGGTGTCTTGGTCGCTGTACCCGACATCAAAACACAGATTACACATCTCAATACTCTCATCATATCTCCCATACAATAGCGGGCAATTACATTGGCTAATTGCTCCAAAACGTTTCCTGTTTAAAGCTTATCGCTAAACAAATAATCATTAATTATTGTTTAAGGCCTAAAATCGGTGTTCCCGTTTAAACAAAGTTTTGCATAATTTATTCTATTTATTTTGGTGGCTCTTTCACAATGATTACTTGTTTGAAGATGGGCAATTAGGCTTTAATGGAAAATATTTTTGAGAGTGTTGACAATCGATAATGGATACAATTCGTGGTCTTGTTGTCATAGTACTTTGTTGATTTGAAATATAGCTTCGGGAATTTCAATAGGCTAGTTCAAAATTATTAATACGGAATATCTCTTGAAGTTTTTTGATTTATTTCCTTAGCCAATATAACTTTAAATGAAATTCAAAGCTCATTAGATTTGTATACCATGACTTTTAAACTAGCCGTTTTATGTAAATTTATGCATAAATTTCTTATTTTTCTGCACTATGTAGTTTGTAGACTGAGTTTACACTTGAAAAAATTTCATTAGACGGTCATATTCACCATGAGTATGATGACCAACACTCTTGAATTTTATTTATGCTTTCTATTAGTCACTTTGGCAGGCTCTCAAAATTATAAAAAAAATAAAAAAATCTTCGGTTAGGTAAAAGTGTTTCCCTTAAGTATGTATGTATAGAATATTTATAACTTTCAGTTGTTTTTTTATATAAACTCGTATTTATTTTAAAATTCACACGACGTGTTGCTATTACTCTATATAATTTATATACATTACTTTAATTTTACTTTTCCTATGCACTTCTAATACACCAGGCACTACCCTATACTTTCCATCTCACGCTTTTCTTTCCATCCCATGGTTGCCTGTAAGAGATTGCCAACGCATGCTAAGGCCGCTACTTCCTTAGCTTTAAGGTACCTTTGTAATTAATCTGGTGTACAATAAAGAGATACATTATTAATATTATTCTCTTCATTTCATATATATATACATATTAATTCTATTTTTAAATATAAAAAAGTAAAACAAAAATACATTATTATTTTGCTGAGAAAGAATCTAGTAATTTCATACTAAGGATAAAAAAATAGGCGGGCGAACGGATGCCCCGTAACTTACTATAATGGTAACAGTATGTCGTGTATAGGATAACAAGGTTGATAACAGTAGAGATGGTACTACTTTTAGTCCTTGTCACAACTTAAAAGTTTGTAAACAGTTTTCTGGCTGGCGGCCAACTTGTCGCCTCGCCTGCCCAGTCCACCAGCCAACCTTTGACACCAATGACTTCTACAACTTAATAAACATAAATTATTCTATTCTTAAGGAGGCTATCGATTTTAAAGAATCGCTTCTAGAACTGTTTTCATTTTAGCTCTGGTACGTTATGCCTACTATGCCATCATTATTATTTTTTATTTTCTTTTACTGTAAGAACCTGCCAAAGTAACTCTACTCTGCCTGATGGAAAGCATGAATATAATCCAAAAGTTGTAGTCACCGTAATCATTGCGAATGCTGACAATGTAGTATGGTGACCCACACTATGGCGGCCTATTAAAATGCTTTTTAACGCCTCACTGGGAGCCGTAAAAAGTTTGACAGTCATCGTAACATTGTATTGCACACACTTACCACGGCAACTGACACCCCTGCATCACGGGGGCCTTAGCTAATGATATACTGATTTTAGCCCAAAAATAACAATCGTTATTTTCTGTAGTAGTCTGTAGTAGTAGTTTACTACCAGAATCAGACTGTTGTTAAACGTGCCTTAATATCTCTAAGTACTTAAATATTTATTACGCGTTTACCTTATATTATTAATAATTCTAATATAGGTAAGGGATTGTAATACACATGGAAACATAACCTTACAAATTACTTTTGGATCAAGAAAATTACTTTGCATAAGCTGTAGAATATCTCGGCATTTATAAAATCACATACAAATAATTATTAAGATACATAACAGTCATTTTAATCTTAGAAATCTGCTTTGAGAGTTTCAATTATATTAGCTAAGAATTACGTTTCTTGTTTCAAACATTTTGGTTTGAAAACGTGAATGGAAGCGCCTCATTGTAGTTAAGAATAGCGTCGAATAAGAGCATGAAAATTAAATGTCCGTTGGGTCGCTCAAGACGGGCTCGAGGCCCAGAATGTCGGGACAGTACTTCATTTTTATTTCTTTTGTGTCTTGACTTTGGACGTGTTATTATCTCGCTACAGTTTTCTTAAATACAGTTTATTTGAAAATGTGCTAGGTAATTTTGTTTAGCTTAAGTTGGATAAATGAATTAGTATGGTGAATTAAGTATTGGAATGTGAAAACAATGAATAAAGACGAACAATTCATTGATTTTAAAGTTATTGAAAATTTAATGGATTGCTTAGAGAGTATTCTAGAGACTGTATCACTGTTAGGAAAACTACTAGGGTAGCTACTAATCTAAAGTTCTATTTACATTAGAACACAACCTTAATAAAACTGTTTTTTGTACTATTTCGTTCTATAATTAATTATTATGTCAACGGAAGTTTCAATAAGATTCTCATAATGTTCTCATACACAAGATGGTCTTTACTGAATTCATTTTATTAATTTTTATTTATGATCGTTTTCAAAAAGTAGGAAGTTTGTTCATCGATTATTCGAACGATTGGTTACCGATTTTGAAAATTCTTTTTATGTATAGGTACTTTCGAAAAAATTAAATTATCACCATGTCAAGATCTGATGATGGTATCCCAAGGCAATCGAAGAAAACCCTCAAAGTTTGCAAGCACGTATTATGTCTTATATATATTTTGTTCTAAAGTTATTCCTGTTTTGCTTCTGGTGGTCATCATAAGACTTTTAGTTGTATACTTTCAAGTTATTCAGGCGAACTGATAATAGAAGGTAAAATTTTTGGACAGTCAGGGGTTAGAGGATACTTATTTCGTTGTTATACGTACGTGGTAGTGAAAGGCAAAAGTCCTTATAGAGTGTGGTTCTTTAAACATCATATGCGCTCATATGCCCTCAGTAGTATTCTTTCAAGTTGTTGAGGTGATCTGGTAGGTACGGTTCGAAGGTGATGATATTTTAAGTTTCCGATGTAGTAACCAGTATTCTGTAGGAAAGGAAAGACATGTTAAGCTGAAGTTTGGTTTAGAAACTTACACTATTACTATATATCTTGCTTATTTTTTTTTTCTATCTTTAAGAACGTGCCAAAGTAACTCTACTCTGCCTAATAGAAAGCATGAATAGAACCCAAAAGTTGTGGTCACCATACTCATTGCAAATGTAAACAATGCAGAATGGTTACCTACACTATGGCGGCCTAGTGACTTGTGTACTTTTTCACACCCCGCTTGGGGACGTAAAAGGCATGAAAGTCATCGTAGCAGTGTAAGGTTCAGACAGTTACCACGATAACTGTCACTCCTGAATGAATGGGCCTCCGGTCTCGCACTCACCAACGAAACACGATATCACGGATGCTGTTGCTTTAGGTTGGTTTTCTGTGGGAGGGTAGTACTGTCCCGGTCGAACCGGCCTGTTCGTGCTAAAATAAGCGTGGTTCTACTACCTGAAAAAATTGTTTTAGTGTTCTGATTAAAGTATTTACATTTAGTATTAATTGTTATACTTCAGTATGGTTTGAGCGGTTGATTGAGCGGTTTTTTAACAATTTGTTCGTGTCTAAGATGCAAAGTACAAGACGATCTAGAGTTTTCGGATGACCCAATGCTGCGTAAGCTTGGTCTGTCGCAATATTTTTTAACATCCATTAATTAATTATGCTTAACGTAATGATAGCGGTTTTGTCTGTGTTTAATGTCAGATCGTTCCGGAGAAGTGTTCAAAGGATCTAATTTGAGTTTATTTCACATTAACTCGATCGTGACGGTGAGCGTGTTCAGTTTTGCGGTTGATTAAGATTTCAGTGCGCACCAATTAAAACACGAAAGCAGTCACCGTAACCAGCCAACTGAAGATTATCGGGAGCATTCTCTGTTCAACATCCACGTAGCCTTCAGGTGACTTATAGGCTGTAGCCTCTCAATGTATTTTGCTTTTAGTGAGTCGCCTCCTTGTATTTAGTCACGGAAAGGGGCACATTATTAAAACTTCTACACAGTCTTTATTGCCCCATTGACTACGCTCTCAGTAACAGAATTATTGAACCTCCATATTCTTATAATTTTGAAGACTATGCATAGTTTCAATACGTTCCTTAAACTAGTTATTTGTATCTGTAGAAGAAATATTCAAAGGTGGTCGTTTTCACAGGTTGTTGCCTCTCTCGGTTCTTAAGTTACGATTACACTAGGCAACACTCAAAATTTCCCGGGGAAAATTCATACCGTATTTTATTGATAATCATACACCTAATACCAGAAAAATAATAATTTATTTCAGTCACGTATAGGAATGGAGATTTTAATATTTTTGTAAAAAATCACTTTTTTTATTAGTTTTGGAGGGTAGCTCTAAATTCTTCTTAGTAACGATCACAATAATATTTTGTAGTGTCAGTATACATTGATTTCTTTCACCATGTCTCGCTTTTGTGTTAATTCTCCGGATTTCTTTTGTTTTATTTGCGGTTTATATTCACCGAAGAGTCAAAAAAAACCCATAACGCCGTTAATTACGAAGTGTTATCGTGCATATTTTGGTTTAGACGTTCGCAACCAAGATAAATATTGGGTGCCACACATGTGTTGCTTCTCATGCCACAAGAATTTGACAAACTGGTTTAATGGAAAACCAACAAAGATGCCTTTTGGTCAACCTATGATTTGGCGAGAACCTAAGGATCATGTAAGTGACTGTTATTTTTGTCTCACAGATGTCAAAGGATTTTCTAAGAAATCTAAGCACACAGTAAAGTACGCAGAGGTGTCTTCCGTAACAAAACCAATACCACATTCAGAAGATCTTCCAGTACCTAACCCACCAAGTCACGTTGAATCCTCAAGTAACACTTCTAGTTCTGATGATGAATGTGAAGACTTTCAAGTGGCAAGTACATCTAAAGCACCACATTTGATCAGCCAATCTGAGCTTGACGATCTTGTTAGAGACTTAGACTTACCTAAGGAAAAATCTGAAATATTAGGTTCAAGATTAAAGCAATGGAATCTTCTTCAACCCGAAGTTTGTGTTACAGCATACCGTAAACGACATAGTTCGTATGTGGATTTCTATTCTAAAGATGGAGATTTAATTTATTGTAACGATGTTGTTGGTTTATTGGATAAATTGGGCCACCAGCATTCAGCAGATGAATGGAGGCTGTTTATAGATTCATCTAAAACTAGCTTGAAAGCCGTGCTTCTTCACAATGGAAACCAATATCCATCCATTCCAGTGGCATACGGTGCACATTTTAAAGAAACTTATGACGTCTTAAAGCATTTATTGACTAAAATAGAATATGATAAACATCATTGGGCAATATGTGCTGACTTAAAAGTGGTTGCTTTACTTCTAGGATTGCAAACCGGATACACGAAGTACTGTTGTTTTTTATGTGAGTGGGATAGCCGTGCAAAAGCTGAGCATTATGTGAGACAAACTTGGCCACTGAGAACTTCTTATGATCCAGGTCAGAAAAATGTAAAAAACGACCCATTAGTAGATCCAAAACATGTACTGTTACCACCTTTACACATTAAATTAGGGTTAATCAAAAACTTTGTGAAAGCAATGAACAAAGACGGCCCAGGCTTTAAGTTTCTAAAGCAAAAATTTCCAGCTTTAAGTGATGCAAAATTAAAAGAAGGTATTTTCAATGGCCCAGACGTTAAGAAGTTAATAAAAGATCCGTCGTTTATTTCTACGTTAAATCCTGAAGAAAAAACTGCTTGGTTGGCATTTGTTCAAGTCACGGAAAATTTTTTGGGAAATAAACGATCGCCTCAATATGAAAGCCTTGTAAACCAATTGTTACATGCTTATAAACAACTGGGGTGCAATATGTCATTAAAAATACACTTTCTGCATTCGCACCTTAATTTTTTTAAAGAAAATCTAGGCGCAGTGAGTGATGAGCACGGTGAGCGCTTTCACCAAGAAATTGCCTCAATGGAAAAGCGTTATCAGGGAAAATGGACTACTGCAATGCTTGCAGACTACTGCTGGTTTTTAATTAGAGAGACACCAACCTCTTCTTATAACAGGAAAGCCAAAAGAACAAAAACTAGTTTATTTTTCAAGTCTAAATAATATTTTACTTTAAAATAATTACAAAAAATTGTTAAAAATAAAAATAAATTTCTCTTAAAAGCTATACGTGACTGAGATGTTTTATTTACTGTTCTAAGTTCTCTATACCATGGCCATTCCGAATCACACAATCAGATCTCTGGGAAAAAAAAAAATATTTTTTTTGTTGCCTAGTGTTATTTGTACTAAAAATGGAAAAAGAAACAATTAAAAATACGGCTTAAAAAATATTAAACGGAGACTCCCTACCAAGAAACACTAAAAAGCATAAAATAAAAAAAATGCGTAACTTTTAACGAACGTTTTTGGGACAGGTTAAGTTAAATCAGCCAGAAGCGAGAATGAGTCAGATTCCCTCTGTTGTTGGTAAACCACATTATACTCGTATACCCACCTAATTCTTGCTAGATTACTAATAATAAGCCGTGAACGGGTCTTTCATAAAGTATTTTAAACACTATTAAAACAGCCAATTTCGTAAAAATTCATTAGATTAATCATACGCTAGAGCGATAAATATCAGTTTTTTTTTAATTCTGAGTCCACCAAAGTGATTCTACTCTGCCTGGTGGAAAGCATGATTAGAATACAAAAATGGTGGTCGCAATGCTTATTGCGAATACAGACTATTCAGTGTGTATTCAGTTTAATCAAAATATAGCGATATGGGTCTACCATTATAAGTTGTAATCTAATCGACTTTTATATGTTGACTAGAAAATAGAATTGCTTTGAGAAGTTTTTATAATATGTAATTGGTGTGGTGGGAGTGGACGTACATAACTTATGAAATATCTATTGGGCACGGTACCGACTTCAAACAGAATTTAGGTACCAGGCACACATACTACTTTACTCAAATTAATAGATAATTAACTGCCTCGCTGGCCGCAGCAGTAGTGAATGCAACTACTGTGCTTGAGGTCTCGGGTTCAATTTCCGGGTCGTACCAAATATTTGTATGATCTGCAAATGTTTATTTCGAAGTTTGTGTGTTTCCTATGTGTAATATGTGTGTATTTACATTAAAAATAATAATATATAAGTATTCTATCAGTCAGTCTAGTTATCATAGCACAAGCTCTGCTTAATTTGAAACTAGATGATGCTGTGTGTCAAATGTCCGAAATATGTATTATTATTATTATAATTGGGTATGGATAAGAGTTGCTACATAGTAATTTAAGCCAGAAAACGTAATGTAAGTATTTTTTTCTTGCATTTGGTTACTAGGCATGAAGTTTTCGTTTGATGTTTTTTTGAAACCAGTGTTTTTAGTTGTTCATAATTTTGCCTTTGTCGTATCTAACTTCATACCAAGTTGTAAACTAAAACTAACCAAAAATAAGTGTCTTATTTTTTTGTGGGTGACATAAACAACGTTATCTTGTAATAATTCTTTAACACTCCAGGAAATACTTAACCTATTTTAAAACAAAGCCGTCGCATAATTTAAAATTGCATGTGATAAAAATATAATTAAAAAAACCACCCAGAAAATGTTTACGAGTTCTTTCATTGTAATAAAGTACACATTCTTGGTTCACTACATAAAATATATAATAGGTCTCATCATAATAATGAATTTTATCTTCTGAGCTACAAGGTTGTCTTTGTGGTTGGCAAAACAAAAACAAACAAGCAAACTATTACAGTAAAAACGTTTTTAAAATCCGTCTTGTCTCTGGTTAAACAGAACATTTTGCTTATATTGTGTAGGAAAGATTATTTGGCGAAAAATCTTCTTTTTCTTTGTAACCAAAATAAATGGAATTGATTGTAAATGGACAGTCAATACTTCATTATTTCAAGTATTCGTCACCATTGAGCTGATTAGTGGCATCGAATTTCCAACGCTACTAAGCCTATTACTATTAAATATATAAAATAACTGTATATAAATTGCCATTAGCCTCAACTAATGCGGCTTAACTCAGTCCTTCTAGAGTTTTATAGGATAGATGGTGCATTGGTCAAAATTATTCTGTCTAAGTATAGTATTTACATTATTCAATTAGCCCATCGCAGTGGTAGACAGAGGCTTTACCCAGTTTACACCATAGAACACGTATTTGCCAGTAGAATTCTATAATTACATTTTTTTATTTACAACCTACCAAAGTAAGTCTATGGTTGGTGAAAAGCTTGAATAGAATCCAAGAGTGGTCGCCGTACTCTCTGCGAATGACGACAGTGTAATATGTACATTCAATATGATTCCAACAGTAACGAGTAGTAATTGCGCCGCTTTATGATTTGTTATTATGTAAGTAAGCAATAGATACTTGATTTAGAAATTGTTTCCAACTAATATTATTACTTCTTTTGTTTTTTTTTGCAAAATCACGCATCATTTTAAATTTTTTATTTAATGTTTGTGATATAAATTGTTATGGGATATTTTTTTAAACTTGGTTACACAAATTACAATGGTCAACAATCGCAATGAACCAAAACCAGTTTAATTACGGAAACAAGAACTCATTAACATAACAACAAAAGTTGAGAGTGGTTTTGAAACAAAAATTCTTGACGTAAATATAAACGATTTATTTTTTATTAAGAAGACATTGAAATTATGTGATTGCCAAAAATAAATTTATTCTGTTGTGTGGATGGAGAAAAGAAAGAGATAATTTATATATTATGGTGATTTTGAATAGCCTGATGTTAGCGATCCTGAATGTGATCCTGAAGGTAGAGATTGTGGATTCTATTTCTGCCTAGAAAACATATAATCTGATGAACAAGATCATTTGTATATTCATTTATTATATCTGTCCACTTATTGGCAATAACCTTTTACATAAGTGAAACTAAAATTATAGTCACACTGGTTTAGGGGCTCATTTATGCTTAAGCGAGAGTCTCCTATCAACTCATCCAATCTGTCGAAGCTTAAAAACATCCAAATATAAATGTGTGTACAAATGACGTGACAATTAATTTCGACCCAAAGCTATTTTCCACTCCAGCCACATTATAGAGAATGTCACGAGTAAACGCACGTGAAAAGTATACAGTGCTCGTTATTCAAAGGCAACAAAGTGTGAAACGGTCACGGCGTGCAGTTTGATCGAACGACTAAAAGCCATAGGCACCCTTGTTTACGTTTTTGCGATATTGCACTTTGTGCCGTGTTTTTTGATTAAAGGGTCTTGGGTCACATTAGGAATATATCTTGTGTCACAGAGGATATGAAAAACATTCATGAAACGGACACAGATAACACTCACACTAAGAACAATAATTTATGGATCACATAGCGTGTTATTTCATGTGGGGATGAACCATATTCGGCGTGGTAAGATACAGCGAAGTGACCGCTTAACTCAGTAACGTTCAGAAAAAGGTTTATCTAATAACTCTTTGCGGAAATTTCTCGTGGCAGTAATAACTATTAGGAACTACTAGTAGATTGCATGGATAGTATAATCATCAACAGCATTTTACAATCCACTGCTGGACATAGGACTCTCCTTAGCAAGGAGGTTTCGGCCTACTATACCACGCTGGCCAGACGGGTTGGAATAGAGTATGTTCCAAGTTTTCCTTCTCTTTGTAATGATGTTGTCTTGTATCCTTGGTCCCTCAGTCGCCTTTTATGACACCCACGGGATAAATAGGAGTGGTAACACTATGTATTCTTAATCCGTCACCATACGGCCAAGGATAGTATAATTATACTATTTATTGCCAAGAAAAATTTCCGAAAAGAGTTATTGGGATAAACATTTCTCTGAACGTGAAGGTATTTACACAGTTCACACCACATAATTTGATGCATCGGTGCTCTTGTGACAAGGGTGTAATGGTCCTTCAACAGACGAAAAGAATACTGTGGTCATATCAAGTGATGTTGAGAAGTTGCATACATAGTATACTGCGTAAGGATTTTGCAGGATTGTGTTAAGGTGTCTGTAATGTTATTCAAAGCTTGTTACGTGAAACCGTCCATTAAAAGGTAATCATATGATAATCTATTTTTTTTGACTGCTAATTGTTACAAACTGGCTGTTGAACCGAACAGACTAGAAATTATGATAAAGTATATAAGAAAAGAAATCGTTGAATAATTACGTCCAGCGACTATTTCATGTAGTCCCCGGGTTTTTTCGACATTTTCGACAGTTGCTGTATTTAGTCATGTATATCAATTGCTGTTGATTTTATTTTTATACGGTAGGGTGACCTTCTTTTCATAGGTTATATTTGATACTAAGGCTAAAATTGTATCTAATCAATATAACAATTTATATTAAAAGAAAGTTAGTATTTGGAAGGTATACAATGAAAAATATATAAGTATAAAATTACAATTAACTTTGCTCTACTGTATAAATTAAAGTATTTATTTTTCTATTGTTTTTTTAATTCGAAGAAAAAATTGACACCACTATGATTAAAACAGTAAATCTGTAACTCAAATATTATATCAAACATTTAAGTATACTGGTAATTATAAATACAGCCTGCAGTTAGTTTAGCTACAGTCTTCATACTGTAAGAGCTTAATCTAAAAACTCAAAGACAATATTTTTTTTTTTAAGGAAATAATTATCACTATGACTACCTATGATAACTTACCAGTACATGGATACTAATGTTTCAAAGGATTATGCATGATTTTTGTCTTTTCAATGTTCATCCCCAGTCCCACTTGTTTTGAAGAATCGTCCAGACTATCGAGTATTTCTTCTTGAGTGTCATCTGCAAATTGCAAATGTGAAAGGTATTGGCCATATATATATTGATTCTACGTCCGTTCCGTTGAATTGAGCGTCTTGAAGTCATCTTCCAATACATTGGTAAACAGTTTCTGAGATATAACGTCGCCCTGCCTTACTGTCTTTGTTGGTCTTCTGCTCTTTTCATGTACTTGAACGGTAACCCTTGCAGTTTCATAGAGGCATCTTATAACCGGGACATATTAGCAGTCGATTAGCCATCTCTGCATGGGTACTAGAACTGCCCAGGTCTCAACGGTATCGAAAATTTTCTCATAGCCTACATGCACTAGGCAGAGATGCTGGCTATATTCTTCTGTCTTCTCAACTATTTGCCCTAGAGTGTGTATGTAGTCTATGGTATCAAACCCTTTTCGAAACTCAGCCTGTTCCACGGGCTGGAAAACATTGAATTTTTGGGCAAGACGATTTATAATTATCCTTGGAAACAACTTGTACATGTGGCTCAGAAGTGAAATTGGGCGGTAGTTCATTAGTAGATTTTATCTCCTTTCTTGAAGAAAAGTACAACCACGCTCCTGCTCTATGCCTCCGGTGTAGTGCAAGTATGAATGATGAAATTAAATAATTTTAAAAGCTCTAATAATATAGAAATTCGACCGGCTTTTAGGAGCTTTGTTGCAATTCCCTCCTCACCCGTCTCAATGGCAATAACAAAGCGGACAACTTAACAATGTTAATTTGTCCGAGTGCCATTCCAATCTAAGTCAGTTCGACGCCAGAAAACTCGTCTACAAGGTGGCATGCCAATCTAGCACACTGGCCATCCATGCGGTAAGTCTCAGGTAGTCAACTGGTGGCAAAACTATGCAACTTCAGTGAGAAGCTTTGATTTTGTACGGCGTAGTCTGTGATATTCTGAGTTAGGTCAGGTGGCAACAGGAGCCCTGTGGCTCGGTAAAAACTTTTATGAATAGTGTTCTCAATCGCTCAAGTATTTAATTGACGAATGTCTCATTTTACTAGCCTTTTCATCTGCCCGTTTAATCCATGACACTAAGATGGAATGGTGTTTATTATTTCTCGTCTTTTCCTCAACAAGTCCAGGGTCTTGCTTGTGAGCTTCCACTTGGGTCCAATGTTCTTTAGTCGAAAATTCTTTGGACTCACTTTATGGATGACTCGTCCCAGGCTATTGGCGGCGTCGTTTATGTCCTACACAGATTTTAACATGTCAAACTAGTTCGGAAGCTCCAACTGTAAACTTTCACAACCAACTTTGACTTGTCGTGACTTTCACATACAGCACAAACAAAACTACATACTACATTGCTATCTAGAGAAGATACATTAACCTACGAAGAAATGAACTACGGAACAACTACTAATTCTGAATCGCGATACAGAAATTCTCGCGTTGATTAGCATATACACAACATCCCAACATTATCTGTTGGGCTGCGGCTCGCTAGGCATGCTTACCTCGGCCTGTCGGAGGATCCTCCCTTTGTGACGTAGGGACATGACACACGTTTCCTCCATAGACTTACTGCAAAGTTATTCTAAGAGCGCGCCCGTTCTCTTTTAGTGTATAATTTCAGGGTACCTCTTACATGTCGATGATCACTTCTTGTGTTAAACCTGTCTGTTTGAGATGCTGAATTCGATCTCATTTTTTGCAGTGCTATCCAAACTTAGCAAGGTCCTCTTTCTTTGAAGTTTATTCTTAACCAAAGAAATTCATCAGATAGAGCACCTGGACCTTGAGGAACCGCCGGAATCTAGTTCTATAATACCCTCATTCTGGCTTCAGCCTTCTGATAGCCCGAAAATATGGCGATTTATATGGTTTACTTCCGCTTCCAATCCAAAATGCTATTGTCCATCCGCAGCGTGCATCCCTTATCGACAGTCGCCAGATACAGTCGTCGGTGCCGTATTGCAGATATTCTTCGCATCCGTTGCTACGGCCAATACCATTTCCAGAAATAGTGCAACTGCCGGAAACTGGGGTCATGAAATTTAGTTGCACTCCGCCCCGTCACCAGTATAGAATTTTAGTGATTCCCACAGTCGTGTTTTTAATCCCCCACGATTCGGTGACCAGAACCTTGTCCGTTATTTGACAGGGTGCACCGCGTACAGGTATCAGGTTTGTAACCCTGAGACCTATGACCATAAATGGCGCTACTATTGAAGTTGTGCAAAAATATACGAGTGTGTATCTTAGCCAAACTATTAAAATTGCACGGCACAACTTTGCTCAGAAGGCGGATAGAATGATTAGTCTGGATTGAAACTACGTCACATTTTTAAGTTGCTGATACTGTAATCATTAAAGACCTAGGTATTTGACTAATGCCTCCTACCCTCAGTGACATATGGAGACGAGACGTGGATCCTCATCATTGGACTGGTTCACAAGTAACTACGGTGTTTCTCTGTCCGATAAAATTCGTAACTAAATTGTCCGATAGATAACTGGAGTAACTGACATCACACGGAGAATCAGTATGTGGAAGCGCAAGTGGGCCAGTCTTGTCTCCAGATGAACCGATGGTCGCTGGAACCGGAGTGTGCTAGAGTTGAGACCACGATAAGGCAAACGTAGTGTAGGGTACCAAGGAGTACAATGGACCAATGACTTGAAGAAAGTAGCTGGCGACGGATGAATACGATTTGCCCAAGACCGGGATAGTTGACACTCCTTGGGGAGAAACCTTCCTTCAGCAATGGACACCGATAACTTTATTTAAAAACAAAATGGATAAAATATTTATGAAAAATATGTTGAATTTTGGCTATAGTTAGAGTGTTTAGTGAATATTATTTCCATGGGGCAAAGACAACATAAATTTGTTATTTTACTCGACTGTGTCAGAAGAAAGGTAATGTATTTCATTCTACACTGCTGCTATCAATGTATAAAGCATTTTTATTACCTCTTTCTAATAAGGCATTGGAAATCCCCTTTCAACTTCTTGACTTAAGACGAGCTGTAAGTAAGCTGTCAGTTTTTTCTTTTTTTTCCTAAAAAGACAACGCTCGCACTAGGTATAAATCCTGTGTCATGGGGGACTTTACAAACATACAAGAAACGGACACAAAGAACATCCAGACTCAGAATAATAATTTATTGATCACACAAAGTGTTGTCCCATGTGGGATTTGAACCCACAACACTCAGCGCAGTAGTGAGCTTCGTGGTGACCGCTTAAACCACTTTTTTTTTTTTTTTTTTTTTTTTTTTTTTTTTTTTTTTTAACGTGTGGAAACCCCCTCGGGCCGTCACCCCACCGGGGTTTACGGCGGGGCGGTGTGTCGGAATCGGACCGACTAAAACCACACGGTGTGCCACTCTGCGCCTGACATAGGAGGGACCGGGAACAGCTGTTATTACGACATCCAGATCCCTCCCAGCGCCTGCCCGCTAATGCAGGCACCATCTATGGGTAAACTCTCTATTTTAGGCGACGTACGGCACACGCGGACGTCGCCTCCTCGCGGCTGGCCATTGTAGCGGATGGAGGGGAAAACCCGTCCCGTCCACCCGCGGCCACACTCAAGGCGGCATGAGGCGCTGGTATGCGCGCCTCCGCCGCCCGGCTCGCCGGCGGCGAATTGGGTCCGAGTGGATATTGTCCTCCCGGGCCTTCTCCGCCGCCTCCTTCCGCGAAATTACGTCTTCGCAGAAGGTTGCGACCGCGGTAAAACAACTGTCGCTACCGACCATGGAGCGTATTACGGCCGGTAGCGAGAGATCTCCTCCAATAACTGCAGTGAGGACCCCACGCTGCGCCGCCCAGGCGGAACAAACCGCCAGCGTGTGCTGAGCCGAGTCCTCACTGCAGTCGCAGTGGTGACAGGCGGGACTCAATTCCCTCCTGGCGACCGAGTGCAGATACTTCCCGAAGCAACCGTGCCCGGAAAGAATCTGCGTCAGTCGGAAGGAAAGGGTCCCGTGCTGCCGCCCTGCCCACTCGGCGATGACCGGCTGGAGAGCCTCCACGGCGGCAAAGCCAGCACGTGGAGCCTCCAGCCGGGACGACCAACGAGCCATCGTGGCTCGACGAGCGGCCTCTCGCCACTCGCGTATCTCTTCGGGCGGAGGCCGAATGCCCCTACCCACCCGAAAGTCTGCCGTTCGCCGATAAACTTCGGCGAGCACCTCCGCCTCCAAATCCCACGGGGGAGTTCCGGCCAACGCGCATGCCGCCTCCGTCGATACGGTGCGGTAACCGCGTATGGCTCTAACCGCCAATATCCTCTGAGGGCGCCAGAGGCGAGCCCTATTCTGGGCGGTCAGAGCCGCCGCCCACACCGGTGCACCATACAGTGCCATTGACCGAACAACCCCCGTGTATAGCCGTCTCGTCGCGACGCTGGCTCCACCCAAATTGGGCAAAAGTCGCCCAAGAGCAGAAGCAGCGCCGACCAGCTTTGGAGTAAGCTGTCGGAAGTGCTCGTCGAAGAGCCATCTGCCGTCGAGGATCAGGCCCAGATACTTCATCTGGGCCTTAATCGGTACGAGGACCGAATTGACTACGATAGAGGCACCGGGGGGTGGACCACGACGGGGCCCATGAAACAAAAGGGCTTCCGTCTTATCTAGGGCCACCCGTAAACCCAGCGCCTCAATGCGCCCGACCACCAAAGAGACTCCCACGGTGGCCAGGCGCGCCACCTCCTGAAAGTTCGCCCCCCGGGCCGTGACCAATGTGTCATCGGCGTAACAAATTACGCCCAGCCCGGGGGGAAGACGACCTCGAAGGGCCCAGTCGTATCCCATATTCCACAGGAGTGGTCCGAGGACGGACCCCTGCGGAACACCGCACGACATGGGCCGCCGCCTCAGAATACCATCTCGGTCCTCGTACACGACGGTACGCTCCTCAAGATAGTCTGCCACAAGTCGCCTCAGGTACTCTGGCACCCCGTGGTAGTGGAGTGCTTCCCTGATGCAACTAAATGGCAGACTATTAAATGCGTTGGCGATGTCCAACGACACCGCCAACAGCACGCCGCCACAGCTCACTGCCTCTTCGGTAACGGCCCTCAGGCGCAGCACAGCATCGACCGTCGAACGCCCCGCCCGAAAACCAAATTGGGCGTCCGACAGATCGGGGCCCACCTCGCAGAGGTGCCGGACGATGCGGGCAGAGAGTATCCTCTCAAACAGTTTACCCGCCTCGTCCAGCAGCACAATGGGCCTATAGGCCGCCACCGAATCGGCAGACCGTCCCGGCTTCCTTAATAGGACCAGCTTCCCGCTTTTCCAGCACTCAGGGAAGCGTCCGGACGACAAGCTAGCGTCCAAGATCTCCCTGAGGCGGTCCGACATGTGTTCGAGGGCACGGGCCAGCACACGGGCAGGTATCCCGTCTGGCCCAGGGGCGGTGTTCTTAGAGCGAATCCGTAGAACGACCGCCCCTATCTCCGATTCCCTGACGGGCGGAACATTATCCTCGTTCCGTCCCCCGTCGTCTTCGACCATGAAGGCCATCGACGGGGGTGTGTGCTCCGCCCGCTGCGGGAAAAGACCCTCGACCACTTCCCGCAGGAAGCTGGGCTGAAGTGTCTCTGTAAGGGGGGGGCCCGACGTGCGGAGCTTTTGTCGCACCGCACGATAAGGGCGACCCCAGGGGTCACGATCGAGACCCTCCAGCATCTCCTTCCTCTTCACTTCTTTGGCGCGGCTAATGGCCAGCTTCAGAGTTTTCCGCGCCTCTCGGTACTCCTCATGAAGCTGGTCCTCCTCGCCGTCTACGCGGTGTCGCCGCCGACTACGGGTGTAGGACCTCCGGGCACGAGTACAGGCCGCGCGGAGGTCCGCCAACTCCTGGGACCACCAGTAAACCTCCTTCCGTGGAGGCCGACAACCTCGGATGCGGGGCATGGCCGCATCGCAAATCTGCGTAATCGCATCGCGGAAACGACCAGCCCCCAGGTCGACCTCCTCGGTCGGAGCCTGCGGAGACAGCCAGGAGTAAATAATGGCTGCCTCCTCTAGTAGGTCCCTATTCAGTTTGGCTACAGCCCACCGCGGCAAGCGAGAAGAACGCCGCGCCGCGTGACCCCTACTGGGGTCCTGGGTCCGGGAGAGCTCGAATCGAATGTAGAGGTGATCCGAGAGCGTCTCAACCTCTTCCAGGACACACCAGTTCCTTACTCGTGCGGCGAGGGCAGGGGTAGCGAACGAAAGGTCCACTATCGACCCTCCCTGCTGTCGCACGCACGTGTTGGTGGAGCCCCTGTTCAGTAAACAGAGGCCCACCGAGGCCGCCCACTCCTCTACGGCCTCGCCCCTGGCGTCCGTCCTGGGGGAACCCCACGCAATGGACTTTGCGTTGAAGTCCCCCAGCACTAAGACGTGCCCAGACGTTAGACGCCGCATCGAGGTTTCCAAGTTGTTAAGGAAAACCTCGAAGTCGTTCAAACTCCGGTTGGGGGAGAAGTATACACCATATACAGTGATCCCCCCCCACTCGGCAGCAACATATCCAGTGCCCTTGTCTCTTAGCGACAAGGGCGGGGAATGAGCCGCCGTAGAGCCGACGACTGCCACGGAACCGTCCCGGTCACCCAACCAGTTTGGACGGGGAGGAACATAATAGGGCTCCGCGGCTACGGCAACACCGATCGACCACTGTGCCATAGTTTGCAGGAAAAGGTCCTGCGCCGCAGCACAGTGGTTCAGGTTCGTCTGGACCAGGAGGCTGGAGACTTGGTCCATTACTGGACTGTCTCTACAGCCTCCTCCATGGGCGACGATGTCGACGTGCGAACGGCATCGGAGGCAGCCTGGGCCGACTGGCTAGCCCCCAACGTTCGCCGAGAATCACGAGGAGGTTTGCAGCCCCCCTGCCCAATCTGATGATTAGCGGGCTTGTTACCCGCCGCACAAGCTGGGCAGTGAGGGGCGGCAGAGCACTCTGCCGCCTTGTGCCCCGGTCGACCGCAGCGGAAGCATAGTCCACTGCAGTCAAAACAACTCACGCACTTGGCGCGTGTGTGTCCGGATGCTAGGCATTTGAAGCACCTCATCGGTCTTGCCGCCAGAACAGTGACTCTGGCATTCACAAAACCGACGAGGATCCTGCCTGCGTCGCCCAAAACTTTAGCCGACGCCACCGGACAGCTGATCCACACTGCGCCAAGCCCTCCAGGACCGGGGCGGATGGTGCCGACCCTGATGTTGTCCGCGTTGCAGCCCGTCTTCTCGCTAATTGCAACGCGAACATCCTCGGTCGTTACGGAGTCATCCAGGCCCGAAATGCGCAACTCTGCGCACTTGACAGGCCTGGCGATCTTCACACCATCCGTGGCTGCAAAAATTCCTCTCAGTTTCTCGGCGAACCTGTCCGCCGTCTTTGCACCTTCAGCCCCGGGGAACTCGAGGACTCGAGCTCCCGTCTGGGCAAGGCGCAATCTGACCCCTTCAGTCCCGAAATCAGTGGCGAGACTATCCCGGGCCTTCTTAAATAAGGCCGCATAGGACAGCCCGCCACTAGCCGCCTCCGGTGTTACGGTGACCACCACAGCCGCGCTTTTAGGCAGCTTGCGCGGCTTTTTCGCGGTAGCCACCGCAACCAACGGCGACTGCGGGGTAGAGGCTGCTTTTTGAGCTGCTTTTTTACCCCGCTTTCGGGACTTAACCCCGCCGACTACCTGCCAACCATCTTTGGATGGGGCAGATGTGGAGGGGGCAGATGTAGTGGTGCCAGGTACACTCGTTGGAGTGGGGAGCGGAGGATATTCCGCTCCAGCCTTTACCACTTTTTTGGGCCCAGACTTCGGTGCAGCCGTCTTGGTTATTACCTTGGCCGCCTGTCGTGCCCTCGGAGTGGCCACAGGAGTAGTCGACACTGACGCCGCCGCCGCATAGGACACACGACCGCCCACAACGGGCAGAGATGTTGGTGCTGATGTGACCACCGCTTAAACCACTAGGCCAACCGTGCAGTATTAATTATCAAATCAATTGATAAAAAATTGCCAGTATTTTTATGTGATTCAACACGTTTAACGAGACATGTATATATATGTATCGAACACTTGCGCATTGATTCTTATGATTATACACATTTACACATGAATTTAAAGATATACGGATACAAATTGTATCTATTCACATGTACAAAATAAAGTCAAACTATGCAAAATAAATGGGATTGTTCATCATTACGACTATTATTTTTCACGTAATCTTTGTGAGTAAAAGATGTTAACATTTTACGAAATTAGCTAATGAGAACTTTGACATATAAAAGTATACTCTTTGCCGAAAGGTATAAGGATAAATTTTGCTTAAGAGTTACCGAGTTAACATAAAGTAATCGCAAACTCGGGTTGACTTAACCGCTACTTTAATTTTAACAAAAACTCTCGATTATTCTACTGTAATGATGTATATTTCTTACACTGAGTTTTTGCCTTGTTCCTAGTTAATGCTTGCGCTCTGTGTATTTGAAAGACTATTAGAGTAGTTGAATGTTTCTCTTATTAGGTTTCAGCAAATATTGTTATTTTTTTCTCATTATAGGGTTTTGGTGCAGGGCAGGGGTAACTTATAACGTTCAAAGCCTAAGATACTTTTAAACTAAATTTTATTTTCAACTTCATTATTGACATTAGAAAACAAACATATTATTACGTAAAAAGAAATATTTATTTATTTATACATCATGCACTTTATGTACATAGGCAGACTTAACGTCTAAGGCATTCTCTACCAGTCAACATTTGAGTGATGCAGAGAAAATAGAAAGTAGGTGCGTTTCAGGTGTTGAATAAAAGAGGTTGACATATACATACTTAAGTTGATGTAAGTCTATATACATAACATACATACATAAATAAATATCATAACAAGTATAAAATGATAATCAAGTATTAGTTGATTCTGCCAGCTGTTTCAGTAAATACAGCTTCTCTTTTTTTTAAGTTTCAGATTACTTGTATCTGTAACACACAATTGAGAAATGTCATCAAAAAGCAAAATCAATTTATCTTTAAAATTCTTAGGAACAATAATAAACTCAGATCTTATGTTACCTGACCTGTTGACTCGGTAGTTAGCGACTGCTAAACCAGAGAACATAAAAATTTATTCATGGCATATGCACATACTCTTTAAATATCATTTTATCTTTTACTAAAAGTTTTATATCAGTATCAACTGGCTTTTAGTGCAGAACGTATTAAATTGAGATGACTATTTAATTTTCAGATGGACGCCGTTTTATTGCGCACTTATCATCAACTTGTGTGTCATATGTCAGGGGTGTTAAATGATATTTGAGACCATACTATTTTTTTAAAGAACTATTTAGAGTTAGGCTTTGGTTTTTGTATAGACGAGTGATCATGGCTGCCGATTGGCAGCTGCAACTCAGCAGTCACAAAGTAAATTCAATTTTTGTCGAACAAAAGCTACTGAGACTCTTCTCGACCATATTTAAATTTTAGAAATACAGTACCGTCATCTGATAAAAGTCTTATTATGCACTAAATTAATTTGTATTAGGTTATTTAGATTATTATATAACCAAAATCGTAAATAATATTTCACAGAATAATGCATCATCAGACAGAGTTATCAAAAATGAATACACTGAAGAATATTCTAGTTTTCACACGGATTTATAACACGTTGCTAAATTTAACATAGACGGTATGAATAAATGTTCAAAATTGATATTACACCTTCGTAGATAAATTGAAACTTTGATACATTATTGTCATTATATGTGTCAAAATTCAGTTGCAACTCAGTTTAGACACTTAGTAGAGGATATGACAGGTATGCTCTTGTGTGGAGCAAAGATAATTTATTCATTAACGCTTTCGCTCAACGTTCCGGATAAAATTCAATCGTAACATCTACAGACGGTGCCATGTTTATTCAGATCACATCAATAGCTTTTAATAGTCCACTGCTGGATATAGATATAGAGTTTGTACTGAGTTTTCCTTCTCTTTGTGGTGATGTCTTGCGTAATTTGTTCCCTTAGGCGCTTATTACGAAGAACCACGGGACAAATAGAGGTAGTGGCACTCTTTATTCTGAATCCGATACCACACGGAAATTTCCATTACTTATATTAAATCAGACAAGCAATGTTTTTGTCTACTTTTTATGTTTATTAATTCCGAATTACTTAAAAAAACCAATGTCAGAAGTCTTTTTTGGACGTCTATTTTTTGTTTGCATTCAAATTGCAAAAAATTATAATAAATTGGGCGAAAAATTAGATATGTTCAAGTCTGGGACACAGTTAACGTCAAAATAAAGATCGTGGAGAGTGGAGTTAAATAATATATTCAAAAGGGGCAATAACAGTCATTAAAAGTTATTACACCTAGCGCAATGTATACCTATTATTATCCTCTTTTCCCTTCCACCTTCTCATCGGGGTCGACTACTAATTAAATCAGCTTTACCTGAATATCCGATTTTCCACGGAGCGACTGTCATTAGGGCGAACTGAATTCGAATGTTGAACTAGATATATTTGAAATTATTTGAAGGCACTGATTTCCCAATAACGATTTGTCGACAGCTTAGCGTGCTCTCCGAGGCACGGGTGCAAAACACAACCAAACTACCGCCAAGCTATTATTAAGATTTTCTTGTGAATAGAACCTAACAACACTTTTGGTCGGAGTAGTTTGGTGGTGAAAAATTCCTTGTGAATACAACCCAACAATATTTTTGACCCAACCCGAGAAACGATCCCAAGACCTCTTGATTGGTAGTCGCATACGCTAACCGCTAGACCAACAAGGCAGCTTACAAAAACCGTACAACAGGTTATATTATACTTTACACTCATTTTTTATAATAATTGAGTGCTTTTATATGCCCATAGAAAATGTGAAGCACTTTTTATCATGAAGCAATTTTACTTGATCATGTCTTAAAACAAGCAGAATTGCCTCATGATCAGTCTAAACCGAACCTTTTAACTTTGAATGAATTCTATATAACAGTAAAGTTTTATGGCACATCAAATGTAACATAACGAATATTAGAAATGTTATTACCGACGCTTATTATGTAATATAGTAACTGTTAGAATTTCATTCACGTAGTATGCGGTGTGATGGAAATGGGGAAGCCGATAATCATGGCCTCTGCCGTGCTGAGTTGCCTAAAATGATAAAAAATATTTAAGTGAATTGTGATCATGCGGCGTAACATATGTGGTTTGATTTTTGCTTAGTACAAGTATTGGTAGGGTTATGGATGGCTACAAACTTACCAGCTAGACCAGAGCGATAACAGAGTCTTACAAAAAGTTGATGTAGATAATTTTTTCAAAACTGTCATTCTCTCAATTATCCAATATAATATGATCTCGTGCCTCTGATTTAGGGGATGGGAGACACGAAGGTTGTCAGAACATTTAGTCTCTTAATTTACAAGTGTGGTAACCTGTCTACTCGTGTGTTTCCTGCATCATAAAAAAACTAAATAGAGATAGAGTGTTTTTTTTTTCATAAACTGCCTGCCAAAAGGCTTCTACTCTGCACTACGACGACCTAGTAAGATACTATTTGCACACCTCCCTTAAAGGACCCCAGATCATAGTGGAAGAGAAATGTGTGTAAACAAAATGCTGGCAGTGAGTTCATGGTTTTGACTGATTTGTAAAGGAAGGAAAAGCCGGACTGTTAATTCGAGATTGTATATCTATCATTCTAAAATAGTGACTTCCAAGGCCAGCAAGTATTGTCATGTATGTAGAGGAAGGAAGAAGGTGGAAATGGCCGTCAGAATACTCTCTATTGTCAAAGTGATAGACGACTGCCATAGAGGCGACATCTTTTCGCAATGCAGATACTCAAGGGACGCGGTTGTTTCTTATTTCGGCAATATTGATAGTGCAGACTAGACAATTAATCAATAGTAACCAGCAAATACTGTGCGAATCAAATCCAAGAATGAGAAAAATCTTCTATACAGGTACCAACCTTTGTCTTGTATAGAAGACATAGATACTTGTGTGAGAACAACCGTCTCACTTTAACCGGTACACCTAACTCCTATGAGGCCTGCCGCATTAATGATGCTCTCAATGTAATCACGTGTTTTGAGATCGTGGCGAATTCTATACCCAGGACACCGGTCTTCTCCTGAAATGACACTTAAGTGTTCTGAAAAGTGGAAAGGAAAGAAACGAAGACTTTTTGGTAAAAACGAGCACACCTGAGTTTTCTTGGCGTTGACCTTGGCTAGATTTTGAAATTCCCATTAGAAACGCAGCTTATTGCCGTATTCATTAATAATGAACCATTAATGTATATATCTATTTACGTCTTCAGCTCGTTTGATGAATATTTAAATTACGTTCGTTACGTTACGTTCGAACGTTAGGTAATATAATTATGGTACACAGTATTTAAAGCCAAGTCACTTTCCTAAACTTAGATAGCCCACTCGAGTACGGCAGATTATTATTATTTATTATAAAGATAACAACAAACTTACCTCTAGGACCGCAAGGAATGCTCTAACTTTACATCTTACAAATTTCTCCTTAGAAAGCTGTAAGGAACTTCTAACCACAAACTCCTGCATCATTCAGGAGCAAGAAGACACAAAAGTGTACCGCATTAATTATTAAGTCTGAAACTAGTCTTTGTTTCGTTGTAATTAGGCTAAATTGTTCCCGAGCCGGGGCTCGGCGACAAATTTGCAATGAGCGGTGCACTTAGGAAATGCAGTGCTAGTAAGGGTGTGTTTATGAAGAAATTATTCTATACAATTTGAGATACGAATTAAACATAGTTCATCTAGGAGTCATACTGTTTATGTTGTTGTGTTGTGTCCATAGTTCTTTTTTATCTTTCACTTTGTTGAAGAGGAAAGTGGATTTATTATATTTTGAACTCCTGCAATTTACTTCTAATTGAATTTATTACGTGTGTCAAGGCAGTTTAACTTTTCATGGGACATCCCATGTACTATGCCTCTGGATTATTGCTGTTGATAATAGTGTATATTAGTTGCGGTGGCGGATATTTGAAAGGGATAAGTAACATAGAAAAAATAGCTTAATAAGAATTCAGTACTGGAAAATAAAAACTTGCAACCTCATTTATGTTTGGGGTTGCAATAACATCAAGTATCAACTTTTGACAATGTTCTCGTTTGTTTTATCTAAAAAAATAGTCACAATTGAATCTATCCCTATCCAAAATGCCGTCCAGATCCATTAAGTTGTTCTCGCTAGAGTGAGTAACAAATTTCCGCAAATCAAAACTTTCATTTTTATCACTAAAGTTAGAACCTAGACGTTGAAAAATGCAGTAGTTATGTCTTTCATCTCTTCCTATTAAGAACGTACCTTAATGTAGGACACAAACATATAATGATGTGCTTTCCCGCTTCTTGTAATTGTGTCACTTCGTACACAGAATTTGAAACGTACGTGGTGGTTTGGATGCATATGATGAAACTTCGATACAAAGTTGTGTTTATCAGTTTATTTTACACATCTCTACCATCACCTGCATTAAAAGTTTTGGAATAATAACATTAATTTTATTTGAAATTCTATAAATAAAATGATTTTGAATATCAGTTTGTTTATTCATTGGGGAGATTGTACTTAAAGACGTTAATGCATCTTAGGCTCTTGATTTGTAACGATACGTTCACGACGGTAGTCACACGGCGCTAGTCACCAGCAGATGAGCTGCCTGTTCGTTTGTCCCTAATACTATAAAAATATGTATGGAATTAGCTCGCTTTATTTGTAGGAGACAGCTATTTAGGACTGAAGCCGAAGAGACTAAACTGACTTCGTTCAATTACATTACTTGAATAATATCACTTTTTCTACATATGTACATACATTTTCTTTATTTTTTACGCATTTCAGATATTTGACACACAACACCATCTCATCTCAAACCAAGCAGAGCTTCTACTATAATAACTAGAGTGACTGATTGAATATTTACATACTTTTTTTGTGTATATACATAAAAAGCACTCAAACTTCGAAAAAAATATTTGCAGATCATACAAACACTTGTTCCGACCCGGGAATCAACCCGAAACCTCAAGTACAGTAGTCACATTCACTACCGCTGCGTCACCGAGGCATGCTCATTTCCAGAGGGATAGGCAGACACAATTGATTTCCAATTACTATGGTCCTGACACACCTTTTTTGCTTCATACACATTTATCAATCGCTGCAGGCATGCTCGTCGGTTCTTGGTACATTTCACATAGCCAATTTCCACTTTTTCTATATGAATAGAAATAGTATTTACGCAAGTTTTTAGTACGCTATACAGTTTCAATTGCTAAACTCGAAAATCCAGTCGATTTAAATTTGATAGCGTTCAAATTCATGTATTCTTGCCACATACATCAATGTATGTGACGCCCATGTAAACGACGAGGTTCAAACACAATTGTTTTTGACATTTTGCGGTCAAAACCCTTTTCAAACTTAGCACTAAGCTATTCAACAAAAATATCTTTGAACGTATGTCTTTACGTAAAATGGGTAACTAATATATTATGACACGTATCTTTGTTGTGTAAGACAAGAGAATGGATTAGAAAGTGTTTAAACGACAATAATCTCAGAATTAAATAATGTTTGTTATTTGGTAATTTCTGAATTGAAAGTAAATAAATGAAGAAAAGGTTATAAATCTAGAAATATATACAACTGATATAAATTAATATATACACCACATATACACAACAATCATACATACATATAGATACACAAATATGTATATATTAATACGCGATACAAAAACTTTATTCCGCTTTTTACGAAAATTGTGCGGACGCAGGAGCATAAAATTTGGCACACTTATAGTTTATGCGTTGGAGAAGTGCAGAACGCTAATATTTTTCAATAATAATGCTTATAAAGTACATTAAATCAATAAATAAAACATTACACACACTACCATACATTTCACACACACATACATACACAAGTATTTGTACACGCATGCTTTCCTTTTGTCCATAGACATAGAGTACTGACATAGAGATATCAAAAAGAAAAGTTTTATTTGCCTCATTTAATATAAAAAAAGATTTTAATAATAATGCATAATAAGTACAATAAATCAATAAATAAAACATTACACAAACCAGAATACATTTGACACACGCATACACAAGTATTTGTACACGTATACATACTCTGTGGTCAAATTGTTTCTTTTGTTTATTATAGACATAGTTGAATGTCAAACAGAAAAGTTTTATTTGACGAATACTACGTGAAATACTGAGCGCTTATACAAATTTATGTAATATATATAAGTTGTGTAGCAGCAACATACATTTAAATGTACACGGACTATCATTATATGCATAAAGAAAGTTCTGTAGCAGCAATCTGCAATAACAACATTCAGGTACAAAAAAAATATAATTTGCTATTGCTGGTTCTTAATGAAAGAACTTTAATTATACCTCGACATAGAACATTAACGGCTCGGAGTGAGAGACAAAGAAGGAATATCTCTCTAAGAGGAAGGAATAATTCCCCATCAGTAGTATTCGATAGTAATATGATTTTGAGAGATACATTTAAATGTGCTCTAAATGTCATTTAATGGATTTAGGATTCATTTTTGAATCTGAAGTGACTTTAGGCGACTGAACTGCATTCACTTCATGTTGTCACAAAGGTAAAGCATTATTACCACCCTTAAGTCAAAATGAATATTTTAAATCATTGTATAATGGACTTACTTCAAATGAACCTTCAATAAAAATCAAAAAATTATTTTGAAAATATTAGGAAATATAATTCATGTTTAGCTATGGTTAGCTCAGAAGCCAAAGTTGCTGCGACAAGGGGAGTGTATCATTTCAAAATACATGATGTTTTTTATCACAGATCAGGCCCAATGGCTGCCGCTTATAATCGCTCACCATGTTATGCACAATTATATTTTTATGATATTGACACTGCTATTAATTATAGGTTACAAGAACGTATTAATCAAACATGTAACAACAACATAATGCGTAAAATTTCACTGGAATTGGACAAAACATTCCAAATAATTGGAGTTTTATTAAATTGGCCAGTTTTTACACATGGGCATGTTGCAGTAAGTAGAGTTCGTTCATTCGATGGTTTAAGGTTTTATATATCCAAATATAACGGCCCAAGACATTTAGCAAACGATGAAAGATTTTTTACAAAAAACATTGTTTTCAGAGAAGTTTTAAATCATTTATTAAATTATTGCAATATGCGATAAAAAATGCTCTAAATGGATAGTATTTTTAATGCATGATTTTTTTGTTTTGCATCTTCTTATAGCAT
The DNA here is from genome assembly GCA_949316085.1 of Hypercompe scribonia. Taxonomy (NCBI): domain Eukaryota; kingdom Metazoa; phylum Arthropoda; class Insecta; order Lepidoptera; family Erebidae; genus Hypercompe; species Hypercompe scribonia. The sequence continues at coordinate 7,909,672 of OX438969.1, read as the reverse complement.
GTTTTGTTTTAATAAACATTTTTTAAATAGGTATTCTTTATTTTACTTCTTTTTAATTTCATATAATTTGTTCAAAAAAGAGATTGGCAAATAACAGTCTTGGTCAAATCTGTGGTTATAGTAGTTTAGTCTTCGACAGTAGAACCTTAATAATGTTTGAATATTATATTTTAATAATGTATATTAAGTCACTTACAATTTAAATTTATTATGGTCGAATTTGGACCACTGGGCGACCACTAGTATTTATAAATATATGTATAAGTACTCATAGATACATATTTTATATATTTTAACACTGGAAATAATAGACTATAGCGAGTTTTCATCAGCAACGTTTAGTAGCCCACTGGTGGACATACGCCTCTCCTTAGAAAGGAGGTATTTTCCTACTATACTAAACTGGCCAAATGGATTGATATAGAGTTTATTTGCAGTGATGTTATCTTGCATATTTTGTGCCCTTAGTCGCATTGGAAGAATAGGTGTGACGACACTCTGAATTCTTAATCCGTCACCACACGGAGATGACGTTGATGAAGGAGGTTTACAGTTATACACGTGTTTTTCAATGTGCCGTAACTGCTTTGGTATTGCATTTCTGTACGCAACACGAAGAAAGTCATGCCTTGTATCCTTAGCTATGTAAATCACTAGTTGACCCACTAAACCTCGTTTGCGTCTCCTATTGCTTGTAGTGTGATGTTATATAGTGTGAACTGCTTGTTTACCATAAAAGAGTTATAGTGAGTCAAACTTAAGAGATAGGCATAAGTTGGCGTGGATTTTTTTCTAGAACCTTTAAAGGGAAATAATTATTTCGTACATTATCTTTGCGAAACCTTAATCTTTCACACAGTGCACGCAATGCAAGGTCTCAAAAGAAAAATTTGCCACGTTTTTGCATTGGTACTCTGATATACTGATTTAAAATGATCCAAGTTCCACCTGTGATAGCCGTGATTGTCTAAATTTGGATGAGCACAAACATACATTTTGTATTTTTGTATTAATATATGTCTATTCACCAAATAAAAAAAATGGTGGTACCATTAATTTTTGAGATTTGCGCGTTTAAAGAAACCAACGAACACTACAGCTTAACAGTGTTAGTATGAATTATATTTAGTGTTGATTTTAAGATATCAAAGAAAAAGAAACCTTAAATTGGTGACGGTAGACAATACAGACTGTTTCAGATATTAGAAATAATAACATAATATTAAAGGTAATTTATTTGAACTTTAAATCATCCGTGTGGTGACGGATTAATAATATATAGTGTTACCACCCCTATTCATCCCGTAGGTATCGTAAAAGGCGATTAAGGGAACAAAGTATGCAAGACAACATCATTAAAACATCATTATAAAGAGAAGGAAAACTTGGAACAAACCCTTTTCCAACCCTCTGGCCAGCGTTTTATAGTAGCCCAAAACCTCCTTGCTAAGGACAGGCCTACGTCCAGCAGTGGACTGTAAAGGCTGTTGATGATAATGATGATGATGATGATGATTTGAAACTTAAGAATACACTGCCAATCAAAATCAGTTTCTCGTAATTAAATGGTATTGAAGTTTAGATTTTATTGAATGATGACAAACTTCACATATTCGTACAAGGAATAAAAACACGAAATTATTTTAAAGTTAACAATTAAAAAAAATATATTATCTACTCACACAACAAAAAGAGTACGAAAGGGCCGGTTCATCTAGAGCTCCCTCTCACAGAAGGCTAACATAAATCGACAACATTCGTGCTATCGTGTTTCATTGGTGGATGTGAATTTGGAGGCCCATTGATGCAGCGGTGACAGTTATCATAGTAAGCATGTGAGCCTTACACTGCCACGTCATGCCTTGTACGCCCCCAAGAGCGGCTTGAAAAAAGTTCTTACCAGATCACCATAGTGTGGATCACCATATTGTATTGTCTGCGTTCTCAGGAAGTACGGTGACTTCAGCTCATAGGTTGTATTCATGCTTTCAGACAGAGTACAGTCACTTTAGTTAGCTCTCAAAAAAACTGAAACAAACGGTATATTTATAACCTTAAATTGATTTTGTGATTTTAAGTGACCTTTACTGTCATATCACTTAACTCATAAGATGTGGGAGACATACCCTTAGAAGGTTTAGTTGTGATTTACATCTAATAAGAGATGTGATACTCTACTTAAAGGGGATTACGTATGTAAGTAAGCTCTTATCGTTTACTTCTCCAATTAAAAATGCAGCTAACTTGGAATGTTATTAAAGCTTTGCTTACTTTGCTTTAAATCTTTACAAATTATTAAATAAAGTTCTTGCCGCGTTCGTATGTCTTTCCGTCTCAACGTAATATCTCTAAAAATGCTGCACTGCTTTTTATATAACATTCTCCAATAAATATTTTATATCACATGTTTTTGTGTAACATTTACAAGGTGAAATACTTTATAATTGGTATTTTTCATTTTATTGAGAAAATTAGATACTGCATAAGGCTACTTACATTATTCACTTTCACAGAATGAAACACAAAAACACAAATTTCACAGATCAATGAAACAAAATAAAAACTTATTCATTCCTTATTATAAATTTCGAAACACAATTATCATTTCATTGTTTCCCCGTAGATTTATTCAACTCAATAATAATAATTGTTATTATTGTATATAAGTATCATTATCAGTGTAGTTATTTCATTAAATCCGTATTGATTGCACTTTTAAATACATAAAATAGTGAAACAAAAATACATATTTAAAAATATAAAAAAATAGTAAACCAGCGTCTTCGGGTACAGAGTGGAAGAAACCGATGATGAGGTCTCCAAACCTTCCCACTATACGGGCCATATTAAAAAGAACTGCCTTGTGTATCAGTCCCTTGATGCAGTCTTCTAACGTGAGTCTCTTAAGGTGTTGGTCGAGGCTCTTGGCTATCAGTCCGTGAGCAGATACGACCGTCGAAAAAATGATCACCGAATCCACTTTCCACATAACGCCAATCTCGTAACATAAATTTAAATATTTTATTTGTTTTTCTTTTTCAACTTTCACGAGATTCTCGTCACGGGGCTCGGTGAAATTGACAATCATTACGCAGCGCTCTATTCGATTTATCACCACAAAATCAGGCTTATTGGCAACAATGGCCACTATTATTATTATTGTGCTAAATTAATCATTGGTATAAATATAATTATTAATAAAGTTAGTTAATAATACGTAATTTACCTGTTTAATATTTTACTTTTATTCTCTACACACATTTTTTATTAATACAATACAACTTGACACATCTCACTTACGGTTGTCTGATCTGCAAATAAACAGAGTATGTGCTATGGTTACCAGACTGTTTAGAAATATTTTATATATGTTTATACTATAAAATAATAATTTTTCTTTCTATTGTATAAAAACAAATTTCACACAAAAACATCTAAATCCTGGACTTATCATCGTACTCATTGGACTGTTCTTTGTCTTAGGTGGCAGCTGAGACAAGAACTTCTGGCTCAATAGTCAGCATAGTAGACAAACGACGACAACCGCTCAGAAGAAAGTGAAAAAGAAATGGGCTCTCGTTTAAAAACATTAATATTAAGTGTGTTATTAACTGCCACTTACACCCTGTAGAATAAACACACAAGCTAATGAAAATGTTAACAATAAGTATATGATGGGTTAATTGGTCTAGTGGTTAATGACTTTAATTGTTAAGCCAGATGACGTGAACCATTATTTAATACGTATATTTTTATGAAGACAATCATAATTTGTTTCGTATGTGGGCGTCATTTATTTCCAGTCTGTTATTAATTAATGTGTTGTTACACATTTCTTAATTTAACAGACCACTGATTGTCATCAGTGGTCTGGTTAAAATAAAACAAAATCTACACAGTTTAGAATCAGTCCATGTGGTGACGGATTAAGAATACATAGTGTTACCACCCCTATTCATCCCGTGGGTGTCATAAAAAGCGACTAAGGGAACAAAGTACACAAGATAACATCATTACAAAGTGAAGGAAAACTTGAAACAAACCCTATTCCAACCCGTCTGCCCAGCGTGGTATAATAGGCCAAAAACTTCTTGCTAAGGAGGGGCCTATGTCCAGCAGTGGACTGTAAAAAGGCTGTTGATTTAGAATCAGACTCTCGAATTTCGTTTGTTTTGAATGTCTTTCTTAGGGTTCTGTAACCAAAACGCAAACAAAACCTTTATAGTTTCGTCATGTCATCGTCACTTTATAACATACAGATACAGAAAAAAAGGCCCGAAAACTTTACCATATCTCGAAGCTGCAAATAGTAAATCTCAAATGAAAAACTCAATTATTTCCACTAACCTTTATTAAAGAGAGGTTACACTACAAATGTGGACGTAACTGTCTGTTCTAACGGACAAAGAGGACTGAATTCGATGCCCATTGAACTTCCTCGGGTACAAACAAAAACGTCAGTGGTACAAAAGAGCTCATTCCACATGCGACCGTCAAGGAAGCTTTTACAGTTTTTCAAAGGAATAAAGTGCTACCTCTTTGTAGGGCAGCCCTTGGTAAACTTGATTTATGGTGCAACTGTCTTCTTAGATTTGTCAGTGCAGGAGATGGGTGATCGCGTGGAAAAGTGTTGGTATATATGTAGTTTAAAGTTTATATTTGAACAGATATGTAGAGATCAAAACCTTCCTTTAAAGGTTATTTACATTGTGTAGGAAGAAACCAGCAGACTTATCATCTAATCGTAAGTGACACCTACAACTTTAGGGTTCAGAAGTTGGGTACTACTTCTGACTGAGTTAAGAGACGAACCCTTTTTACGTACTAAAAGTTTGCGTTAAATCAAAAGGAATGTCGTGTTAGTTAATTAGTCCATCATAAATAAGGAATATATCAAGAAATGTAATTTATAATGATAATAATAAATATTTGGCACATCTGACATACAACGCCATCTAACTTCAAACTAAGCAGAGCTGTACAATGACAGCTACATTCATTGTTAAAATGGTTACATATTTTTTTCGTAAACATGCATACATATTATACATAGAAAGCACCCAAACTCCGACACAATTTTTTGCAGATCGTGACGACATTTGATGTGGCTCGAGAATCGAACCCGAGACCTTAAGCGCAATTATAAGCCCTATCACTGTGCCACTGAGGCAGTCTATTTATACTTAATTCAAATTGGAATATGTTAACAATTTATATTTACATTTTATGATTATTATAGTTACAATATACACTAAAACTAATTAGTTTTTACTACATTCATATCTTAGATTAATAACGAGTTGAATTTCTATGTTAATATTTATAAAACTTTAAATAACGTTTTCCACGACTCTACAGGTGGGAAATGAGTCTTCTTCTTTTATTTAGACGAGATAAAACTAAAACAGTTCTTATTTAGAAGTTGTGGAGAAATGTTCTAAGAAAGTGTTAAAGTATAAAATCGTTTTTTTAACAATGTAAATTTACACACGGCTTTGGTTGGTTGTTATTGTTGGTTGACAAGAACTGAATGCAAGAAGTTAAAATTATATCAAAATGACGTGCAATGGGGGAGACTACATCTAACAGTAGAATACAATGATAATGGTTCAATTAAATATCCAGGAATTCAAATAACCGTTTTCCGCTTTTGAATCTTTAACATAATCAGTAAGAGTAGCCACGTTGACAGACGGTGTCTTCAGCGCAAGTACAACGTAACAAACATAACTTGCCATCGAGCACACGTTTTTTAGCCTTGGGTTTTTAGTATAGTGGCTACCTCCTTTTCTCGTGTCACGATATTGTCCATGTCGAAATAAGTAGCTAACACAACTTGCCTTCGAACGCACGTAGTTCAGCCTTGAGTCGTTGGTATAGTGCCCAACTTGTTTTCGGGTGCCATGTTGGCCCTGGACTAATACGAAACAACAGCAACATTTTACACTGTTACCTGTATATGGAGTAATTATGTTCGTGATCAAGATATTGTCGTTATGCTTATTCTAACATTGTTAATCATGGTTGGTTCAGACAGAATAACAGCGACTACCATGCTTTGCGTCGTCATCCGTATGCTGAGTTCAAGATCAACTTGTTTTTACAATGTCAATGTTCAAGTATTCTTAGTAAATTTAAGTAATTTTACAAACAAATAAAGTGTTTCTTCCTTTGGCGGCAACGGGAAGAGAGGCTGGAGACTTTACAAACATACAAGAAACGGACACAAAGAACATTCAGATTGAGAACAACAATTTATGGATCACACAAAGTGTTATTCCATGGGGGTTTCAGCCCATAATACTCAGCGCCAGTAGAGAGCGGTGTTGTGATCGCTTAAACCATTAGGCCAAATATCAAAACATCCTTTGAAAATTGTTTTTAATATTTTAAAAACATATATAAATTAAATGTGAAATAAAATTTTAAACGAGAAGTGCAACAAATGAAACAAAAAATATAAAATGTATAAATGAGGGTTTTGTTCTTTTCTTCACGTAATTATATTTCACGCTTGAGATAGTTATTAAAAATTTATACACAGTCACTAATTTCTTGTGTTATTTTTCTCTAAGTACATAATTTTTAATTACCCAACATGTTGACCAGCCCACTTAGCAAGGATGACACTCTATAAGCGTACATGTTATTAGAAAATTAACAAATGTGTAACAATGATGTCTCTCAACGCTAAGCTTTCACGTCAAACAAAATATTAACCAATAATGTAAGAGAATAGAGGTATTGAGAAAAGAGAATCGGCTCGAAACACCTACATCTTGGGAAAGGCAGGTCATATTGGCCGCCGTGGTCACAAATTGATTCATACTTTAAACTAATTTGTTACAAATATTAAAGTCTAGTATTAACTTACCTTATTCAAAGAAATATTTGATATATTCGATCCGTAAATATTTTTCACCTTAAAAACCTTTCATTCCAAGTGTAACTTTTACTTTATTTAAATTAAATACAAATAAATTGGAGTCGTATCTATTACAATGTAATAAGACCTTTGAGGTAAAAGGCGTAAAATCGAATAAAACATTAAAGCGATTTCTGATTTAATCGGCTGCCATCAAGCGTTTATAGTAACCTAAATGTATTAAAATTCCACTGCGGGTCTCAGGATATTATTATTAGAATGTTCTATAAGGCCGGCTGTGCGCTACCGATTGTCATTATAGTGTTATTAAAATTCGAGAAATGTCTAATGAGTATTTAAATTAGGTCGAAATTGAACAGACTAGTATGGAAATTAGATGAAAATAATATCAACGATCATTCTTTCTTTTTATATATTAATAGCCTGCCAAAGTGACTCTACTCTGCCTGATGGAAAGCATGAATAGAATCCAAGAGTTGTGGTCACAATACTTATTGCAAATGGAGACAATGCAATATGCTGACCAACACTATAGCGGTCTAGTGAGATGCTTTTTCACACCCCGCTTGGGACGTAAAAGGCATGACAGTCATCGTGATAGTGTAAGGCTTACACAGTTACCACGATAACTGTCACCCCTGCATCAATGGGTGACATCATCATCTTTTAATAATTAAAGGACATGCTTTTGATATTTAGTATCTTTTCTCTCACTTTTTTATAATCTGTGAAAAAGGACGTAAGTGTATAACGGGAAGCCGTGACTGTCTACTATTTGATCATGAAAGACGTTACATATTATATTTATGTGACTATTAACACTCGTTTTTACTTTATTGATTAGTTAATACAATATTTTTATATCACATAAAAACGTGTGTATTATAGACAATTAAACATTTTTTAAATCCTATTTTGGAATAGATAGGTGCAATAAATAAAAAAATAGACTTTATTCATGTCTTATAATATTTATTTATACATATACATACATAAAATAGAACGATTTTTGGAGCTAAGTAATGCCCTAAAAAGTATTAACTGGGACATTGTAGGTCTTGCAGAAATTCGGAAAATGGGATGTAAGATTGAAGAGTACAGTGACCTTATCTTTTGCTTCATCGGTGAAACTAAAGGACTACATGGAGTAGGATTTATAATTAAGAAAAAATATAAAAACAACATTACAAATTTTATAGGAATCTCTGAAAGAGTAGCACTTTTACAATTAAAATTTGGATGCTTCTCCTTATCAATCATTCAAGCATACTCACCAACGGAGAATTCAACAGACGAAGAAATTGAAAATTTTTATAAAGACATTGAATATGCTCACACCAAGACTGAAGGAAAAGTCATTGTCATGGGAGATTTTAATGCAAAAATAGGATGTCCAAAAACAAATAACTATCCAGTAATGGGAAAATATGGTTACGGATTGTGTAATGACAGAGGAGAACGTCTTTTAAGTTATGCTTACCAATATAAACTCTCAATAATGAACTCATTCTTCAAAAAGAAAGATAGCCGCAAATGGACATGGTTATCACCTGACCAAAAAATTAGGAATGAAATAGATTTTATAATGATAAACCAACATAAACTTATAACTAATGTTGAGGTATTAAACAAATTTAAATTCTCTTCCGATCACAGGTTAGTGAGAGGAACTTTACTATTAAGTCAACCAGTAAAGAGCAGAAAAACCTACACAACACCACCCAATATTCCCAAGACAGAAACGGAAATCAAAGAATTTATGGAAAATCTACGAACACATACAGAGAACATAGAAGCTAGTTATATTGATATCCAGACATACTACGATATCCTAGAAAGAGGCTTGACAGAAAGCCTAAGATGTAAAAACAGGGCACAACCGTATCAACACAAAATTTTCTCCAAGGACACAATCCAACTTATAGAAAGGCGCATGGAGCTATTACATACAAAGAATAAAACCAAAGATTTTAAAGAAGAGCTAAGTAAAATTTACAAAGAGACCAATAGGTCAATCCGTAAGGATTACAAAAACCACAGGTACGAGATCATTACAAGAAATATTAAGAATTTTAGAAGTGCCAAAAAAGCGTACAAAGAACTAACTACACACAGGACATGGATTCAAAAACTCGAGCATAATTCACAAGAAACAAAATCAAGAAAAGATGTAATCGACCTGGCAACAAACTTCTACAAGAACTTATACAAGCAACAAAAAAACGCTGAGACCGAAGCACAAATACCTCACACGAACGCAATAGACTGCATCAGGCAAATTAAAGATTTCGAAGTTTTAGAACATATAAAAAAGCTGAAGGCTGATAAGAGCCCCGGGCCAGATGGACTATGCAATGAAGCTTTAAAAATAGGAGCACCAATTTTAACACACCATTTTACTCAATTGTTCAATATGATACTAGAAGAAGAAAAAGTACCAAAACAATGGTGTACATCAGACATAATCCTACTATTCAAAAAAGGAAACGCCTTGGACATTGGGAATTATAGGCCAATAAGTCTGCTGGCAAGTATATACAAACTATTCTCGTCCATAATCTTAAAAAGAATATTCGACAACATCGATAGGCAGCAACCGAGGGAACAAGCAGGATTCAGATCAGGCTTTAGCACAGTGGACCACATACAGACACTAGAACAAATCATAGAAAAGTACAGAGAATATAATAGACCTCTGTATGTGGCCTTCATTGACTACAGCAGAGCTTTTGACAGTATTAGCCACTGTTCAATTTGGAATGCACTGCAACAATTAAATATTAACTACAAATATATATACATCTTAAAATATATATACACAAATAGTACAAGCAGAGTCAAATTAGAAACTAGAGGAGACGTAATAAACATAGAACGAGGAGTAAGACAGGGAGATCCTCTTTCTCCGAAGTTGTTTATAGCAGTACTTGAGAATGTCTTTCGAAAACTAGACTGGAAAAACAAGGGTGTGTACATAAACGGATAATATGTAAATCATTTGAGGTTCGCTGATGATATTGTCATAATTGCTGAAACTGCCAAGGACCTAGAGGAAATGATGAAATCTCTGGATTACGAAAGCTCCAACATCGGCCTAGAAATAAATTTAAATAAAACTAAGATACTGACCTACAATTGCGAACGCCCGATAATGATCAAAGAAAACAAAATAGAATACGTCAGCGAATACATCTACTTGGGTAAGCAAATTTCATTTAAAACTACAAGCAACGAAGAAGAAGTAACAAGAAGAATCAACGCAAACTGGAAGAAGTACTGGGCATTAAAAGAAATTCTAAAAGGGAACTACAGCTTACATATGAAAAGGACAACATTTGAGACGTGTCTACTACCCTGCTTGTTGGATGGCTGCCAAACATGGGTATACACAAATAAAATAAAACAGCGAATTAAATGCAGTCAGACGGCAATAGAAAGGAGCATGTTAAGACTAAGACGAATACATAAAATTAGGAATGACAATATCCGTCAAAAAACTAGGCTCACCGATGCTCTTCGGCACGCACTCTCACTCAAGTGGAAATGGGCAGGGCACATCTCACGATACCCAGACAGAAGATGGACCACTGAAGCCACACGATGGAAAGGACCGGTGGGAAAACGGAATGTTGGCCGACAAATAAGACGGTGGGCTGATGACATTACACACGTCGTAGGAAACGACTCCATAAAGTTAGGCAAGGATAGAGAAGCATGGAACAGGATGGAGGAGGCCTTTACCCAATGAGGGTTTCAAATTTCAGAATAACACAAGCACCAAATTAATGAAAAATACAAATAAATTATAGTACTATCATTATTTTTCTAATACTGTTCGCATGAGAAATTTGAAATAAATGGCTTATTTATTTATTTATTATTTATTTATACATAAAATGATGTATGTACCTTTAAATCCATACATATCGCTCATACAAAAAATAGGCTAAGTTACTAGGTTTGGGCTTACATTTATTGCCAAAATTATTCTTTAAATACGTTTAGACAACTTTTGGACATTTCTAGAAAGTTTTCAAGATAACGAGATAGACACTGACTTTTTTGTATCATTATTAAAACTAATGGCTGCTACGCAGTGAACGTAAAAGATCTGTAGCAGTGTAAAAGCGTAAATTTGGGCTTGACAACTGTAATATTTTTTAAATTATCGGCTATAGAAATGTATACGATATTTAAATGCTATAATTACAACACTTATCTTCACTCTTCAATAGCTTGTGCTGACTATTTATTAAAAATATCTTATTTTCTATTTGTTAATTTTTCACTTTGGGCTGCCCGTCATAAAACGGATGCTAGCCGTATGTTATATATGTTACAATTTTTGACTACTCTCACAGAATGGGTGTTGACACCCTTAAGTCATTTCTTCCAGAATAAGGGGCGGGAAAGAGTTGCCTCATTCATTAGATGAGAGACTACTCATTTGGTGAAAATGTAAATAAATAAAAATGAGAGACACAGACACAGAGCGCCATCTAGCTTCAAACCAAGCAGAGCTTATACTGTGACAGCTATATTGATTGATAGAATAATATATAATTTTTTTAATATACCTATGTTATACACAGAAAATACTCAAACTCTGAAACAATTCATATTTGCACATCATCCAAGCGTTTGGTCCAGCCTATGGATTGAATCCGAGACATCATTAACCACACCAATAATAAAACACTAATAACCGAGCTAACATTACGCCATCGACATAGTCGGCAATGAAAAACCATAAAAGAACTACTCAACATTGACTTTCTTTTCGGTTCAGTCTTCTCACATGGAAATAGTGCAATCACTTGTGACCTTAATGATGTAAAAATAGATAAGCAGTTAATAAAAGACAGGGCTCTTGAGGTTCCCATGTAATCTTCATTATTTCAACAAAATATCTTATGGGATTTTTCTCTCAGCCAGAAAGATAGTTTCAAGACAGAGTAATCCCATTACATCTCCATGTTTTTTTTAAACTTGACAAATTGGATACAAAACTACTTAGTCGTGCTTGTACATCTACCCTAAACGATTTCGGGAAGGTTATAAATTCCCCTTACTCGGAAACGGGCTGGTGATGAGATAGCACGGCGAAATTAAAATGTAACAAAATAAATCATGGCAGAGTAACCCGGCCTTTGCCCGAGGCTCGTGTGAGACACCGACATAAATTCGTCGTGAGACAGTTTGCGACTAACTTAAATTGCCTCAAGCTTCTTTACTTGGTTTCTGATATTTTTGGCGTATCTCATGTTTGAGTCGAAGAGTTTGACATTAATAATCCATAATAGTATGAGAAATGTATAAGTTGTATAAATTAATTTTTAAAAATAGAATAAGGATCACTGTAAGATAAATGACTACCGCCGTCCATGGACACTTGCAATCTTACAAATGGATAAGGTTTATTGACTTTGAAAAAATGATTGTGTTTAACACACAATATTTGTCTTGGGTAAGAATCTAATCCATGATTCTGGCTTAGCAGTCAGACCAGATCAATGGGCCCATCAATTTAAAAATCATCAATTTCTCAATTTAAAAATAATATGTGGAATATTTTATGTTTTATTTTAAATATTTCTCAAGAATACTGCTTAGTATGGATAAATAAAAATTCGTTTCCTCTATGGGTGTGAATATCCAGATCAAAAGATTTTCCAAGACTTTATTTTACCACTTTGTCAGCGTGATAAAATATATATGAAATAGCAAAAATTCAGCTTTCTCGTAATAGTGCCTCAGCTAAGATGTTTAAGGTCAGACAGACGGGTACAGTGAGATTGCAAGTAACCATATTATAACTGGTACGGTCTTTAGCTGTCAAATTGTAATTCCTCTGTCACCTCAAGTTATTACTTACTGTAGTAGTTTTAAATAGATATAGATGCCATAAATATTCGTCAAGTATTTAATAGACCATTTTCTACTATTCTATATTTAGCCAAGCGTTGTGGACTATCACAGTGGAAAAGTACTGGCTTATTATTTCAATCACGCTGCTCTGAAAGCATGGTCATCGCAAAAATATTTGGTGATTCAGGTTTTTTTTTTATAGCAACCTACCAAAGTGACTCTATTCTGCCTGATGGAAACCGTAAATAGAATCGAAGAGTGGTGGTCGCCGTACTCACTATAAATGAAGATAGTGCAGTATGGCGACTCACGCTATGGTGGCCTAGTGAGATACTTTTTCACGCCCTGCTTAAAGGACCCGGTATCGTAGTGGGAGGGAAACACGCGCGGTGGTAATGAATTCCAGGCATTAACTGATTTGCACAGGAAGGAAGAGTCGAACCGTTTAGTTCGGGAGCGTATGTCTACCATTCTAAAACAGTGACTTCCAAGGCCAGCACGAGTTGTCCTGTAGAGGAACGGAGAGGATGGGATCAGTTGGAAGAGTTCGTCAGAACACTCTCCATGATAAATGCGATAGAGGCTTAAGCCTGTCGTCTGTGAATATATATTTCGTGTGTAGCAGTAGTTTAAGCAGTCGCCTTACCACTTAGAATATCTTTCGCTGAATGTTGTGGATTCAAACCCCATGTGAGAAAACACTTTGTATAATCCACAAAGTATTGTTCTGAGTCTAGGTGTTTTTAATGTTCATTTCATGAAGATTCGAAGAGAGCCGTACAAAAATACTCATAACACGCAATTTTATGTATAAATAAAACAAAAAAGTGTACTATTCGGCTGTCAAATGTAAGGCCGAATATTCAATATTCGGCCAAGTCATAACTCGTGGCGTCTCTAGTTTTTAGTATTAATTTAAAATAACAGCCGAGCACACCTGTTTAAATGTTATAATTTAATTAAGTTAATGTTCACCTTAATTGCAAGGTACAGTGTATAAACGACCAGAATTTATTACATTTATGTATTATATCATTGCATTTATCTGAGAAGAAAGATAAAGTTAAGTCTTATAGGAGTTATGTTCGTGTTTTACATCACAATGGGAAACAAGTTTCGGCACACGATTTTTCTGGAAATTTCTGAAATACCGACCCATGCTTCGGTACTGGTCTGGTTCGACTGGAATGTTACTATGGCTTCTTATTAGAACCGATGTAGATGTTAAACTATTTTTTTATCGAGTAAGTGAGTTTCTCTGTAGAACCTTCACACATGTCTCGCCTTTCAGTGATTCTGGACACTAAAGTTGCAGGTGTCCACAATTCACTAAAATACTGACTTTGTGTGAGGTCACAGTTTCCACGTGATGATGGATTAAGGTCATAAAATGTCATTACCTCTATTCATCCCATGGTCTCGAAAAAGGTGACTAAGGGTGTAAATTATATAGGAAAACAGCACTGTGAAGAGCAGGAAAATTTGATACAAACTCTATGCCAACCTGTCTGGCCAGCTTGGTACATATGAAGTAGTAATAGGCTAAAATCTATTTTCAGCCTATTAGACATAGGCTGAAATGGCACAAAAGACGGTGCACTATGAAAAGCTGCTGATGTGATGTGATGTGATGGTATTACAGCCCCTACTTGCCAAGGTATGACTGTTCTGAGCATGCTACTAATTTAAAAATATGAACACTTGAAAAGAAGAGAAGTACAATAAGCTCATAAAATTTATTGGTTGATATAAATTGTCGAGAGAACATATATTTCTTATCTTTAAGGAAACAGCCGTCAACTTCCACATAAAAACTTTAAGAGAAAGTTTGGTGCCAGCCTTGAAGTCTCTTTTATCATCGGTTCATGTAGTGTTGAAAAACTTTCTTACGTTCATCAAAATCATCTCTTTGGGAATGATTAGCTTTGAATAAACTTCTGATATTCAAACTTGTACAAGTGGCCTTGATACGAAAACTTTTTATTATACTCGACATATCCACATCCTCAATTTATAGCTCATTTTATTATATTGCTGTAATATTTTGTGACGTGTGTAAAATTTCTGTTGAAACTGGTGTACGTAAAGCTTAGCATAAATCCATCAAGTTTCATGATCTACTAAATACTGAACGGGATCGAGAGCAAATAAATTTTTCGTATACATCACTATTCATAACAACTGAAGTAAATATTGAATTTCTTAAGATTACAATTGTTTCTGATAAGCGACAAAGTTAATCAAATAGTAGGCATTAATTTAGACGATATATGATGATGGGCCGGTTGATCTAGTATTAAGTGATCCTCTGGATGTCATAATAACAACTGTTTTCGGATCCCTCCTATCTCAGGCGTAGAGTGGCACACCGTGTGGTTTTGATCAGTCCGATGCCGACACACCACCCCGCCGTAAACACCGGTGGGGTGATGGCCCGAGGAGGTTTTCAAACGTTAAAAAAAAAGTAGTAAGTGATCCTGAATCTTAAGCCAGAGATCCAGCGACAGTTCACTTCCCAGCTAGTATAAAGAATTGTGTAATAAGTATGATCATTTGTTCTGTATCTAGGTGTAGTGCATCTTTAATATGTATGTATTTGAACACATTTAAGTATGTTTATCAATATAGGATGTGTTAGTTAATTGTTATTATTTCTAGATAACTGAGAAGCACTTATCAAATATAGCGTTTCCTAACTACAACACGTTTACACGAATTATAAGTATATGTGATATATATTATATATATGATATATTATAAATATCATTTATATATTTACACGGTTTGACAGCTCGTTTTTGGTGAGAGTCGCCAAGATTTGGAACGACCTGCCAGGGTCTATTTTTCCTGATAAGTTGAACTCTGGAGCCTTTAAGAGTAGAGTGAACAGGTTTCTTCTGGATGGGCGTGTACCACCTTCGTCTTCATCTAGACTTTCCATCAGATGAGATGGAAGACATACGCCTATTCCATTACAAATATAAAAAAAAGAATAATGATATAATGCTAAATGAACGCAGAATGTGTTGCTGTAGCTGTGCAAGTATAACTGTAATTTCAGGCAAGAGAGGATATTCATCTTTTATTTGATTCCCAAAGTAACAGCGTACTGTAAAATTAGAATATTTAAAAAATAACATTGTTTCCAGAATATAAGTGAAATATTTAGCATACACAATAAACAAAGCCTTATTCACTTGAAACCAAGCCTACAATGTGTTATCTACATAAATCTTGCGTTAATGGCTATCGGGAAGAACACCTCCGATATTAAGTTTAGATAGTACGGCACTTATTATTATAAGAAGCAGTCTAAGTAACAAGAGAGAAGCATATTACCGTATCAGCGGTTAAGTCTAAATAACAAGAGAGAGGCGTTTTATCCTAGTAGAGGCTTAGTCTTATAACGTCCTCTTAAACTTGTGTTTTGAAATAAAAATGATTGATGAACGAAAACCAGACTACTGATAAGCATAATCTTAAATACATATTTTGTTATTATTATTACAATATTTACCCGTAGTTTATACATTTCGAACTGTTTAAGTATATTTAACCAGAGCACAGATTTTGTTTTCTTTTAAGATTAGAGGTTATATAAGACATATTAAGCAAAAAATTCAGATCTTTTAAAATTGTTGACAGTTATTTAAAAACTAAATTTCTTACATTATAATCAGCAAAAAGTTTTTTTTTTCTATATTAAGAGCCTCCCAAAGTGACTCTACTCTGCTCGATGGAAAGCATGAATAGAATCCAAGAGTTGTGGTCACCATACTTATTGCAAATGCAGACAATGTAGTATGTTGACCAATAATATGGTGGCCGCGTAATATACACCCCGCTTGGGGACGTAAAAGGCATGACAGTCATCGTGATAGTGTATGTAAGGCTTACACAGTTACCACGATAACTGTCACCTCTGCATCAATGGGTCTTCGGTCTCACACTCACCAACGAAACACGACAACACGGATGCTGGTGCTTTAGCTTGGTCTTCTGTGGGAGGGTAGTACTGCCCCGGTCGAGCCGGCCCGCTCATGCTGAAATCAGCGTGGTTCTACCACCTAGCAAAGTACTATAAAAGTAAAATATGTTACAAGCTCTTTCCTCATTCGCTATCGTCAATGCCTTAGCGCCTTTGTCCGTTCCAGCCATCACATTACCGTGTATTTGACATAGCGAACCCTTGGGAAATTTATACACCCCAAACCCGAAAATTGAATTCTAAAGTAACCTGTTATCATATCATAGTTAATTCTTTATGAGTTCAAAATAAGGTGCTATCTAGTTGTCTAGCGTGGAAAGGATTGTGTGAAATTGGTTTTGAGTAAGTCGTGAAATTATATGGCTTGTGTCGTTCACAATTGCACCTGAGGTCCATAGCTAGCTGTCCATAATATTTCCATTGCATTATGAACATGCTGAATTCAAAATTCCTGTCCATTCACACCGGTATCTAGGAGTTTTCATTAGCCGAGAAGATTTTAATTGACCTGTTGAATCTCGCTGTCGCTATTTTTTTTATTGTCTGCATCTTTCAAAAAAGAAGTTGAATTGTTTACGCACAAAATTTTCGTTGTTATGTCTACAAAGTAATTTAACATTTTAAACAAACTATTCAAGGAACTCGTAAACAAAATTTTAAAAAATGTAGATTTTCTAACTTCAGAAAGCATACATAAATATGTTTTGATAAAACTATAAAATTCAAATTTATGTTAATGAAAATGCAGAACTTCAGTTATTAGACTAGAAAGAGATTATTAGCCGAACGTAGGTTTCTGTTATGGTTGTTGCTCAATAATTGAATTTGTGATGTTAAATAAGTGCGAGGGGATGGTTAATTGAGATAAGTATACAGTAATGTGAGTGCGCGCAATTTTCTGCGTTGACGAATAGGTAGCCATGTGAGCTGGGACCGGAAACTGGAGATATGATCATACTTACGGAGGTTAAAGATGAATGGAATGCAATTATTGAGAAGACGTTCTAGCTTGTCGAGGAAATTTGCATTCAGGTCGTAATAGCACACGTCACCATAGTCAATCAAAGGGAAGATTAGAGATTGCACGAACGTTAATTTAGTTTTCACGGGAAGGAAGTTTTTGAGGCGGTATAGTATTCTCAAGATTCCAGTAAGCCTCCGGCATACGTATGTAACTTGATCTTGCCAATTCAATGTACAATCAAGTTGTAAGCCTAAGTCTTTCACTGTTACACAAATAGGTATAGTGGCACCATTTAAAATAATCTTGGGCAGCAGCTCAAGGTTGACTCGGGTCATCAAATGGCTACTGCCGATTATTGTAGCCTGACACTTTGTTGGGTTAACGGATAACCCAAACCTCTCCGACCAGTTTTTGTATCTTTAAGGTCTAAGGTTAATCAAATCACACTCTTTTATCTTTATATTTTCTTTTTTTATCTTTTTAAAAGACAACACCCACACTAGGAATACATCGCGTGCCGTGAGGACTTTAAAAACATACAAGAAACGGATACAAAGAACATTCAGACTCAGAACAACAATTTGTGTTATCCACAAATTGTAGTTTTCACATCACCACTAAATCTTTCTTGACATTAATGTACCATTATAACTGCTCTGGTTATAATAGTAACAGTATCTACAATCATATTTCAAGGTATATCTCCTTTCATAACGCAAATAAATATAATATTTCCCGAGAATTGGTCTTACATAAAGGTAATAGTCAACTACAGTAGTCCAAATAATGAAACCCGCCCGAGACAGAAGCCAATCATTAGACAGATTAGATCCCTTTCGAGACTTACTTTAAATCCAACATGAAGCATTCGGCGTTTTGTTAGGTCAACATACCGATATTTTGAGGAATGAATTTGGTTACTTCTGTTAAATGTGGATTATGTGTTCAAAGTCTATAATACGTTCTTTTAGTAAATATCCCTTCTTAATATGTATTAGCTTTCTATTATTATGATTGGCTAGCTAATTTGGTGGTTAGTGACCCTAAATTTAATTCACAGGTCGTGGATTTAATTCCCCTCAGGATAATTAATTGTGTAATTGGAAGAATCATATATGTTTCATATCTGGCGTTATTTATCTATAATACAATTGTATTTAGAAGTATATTTAACAGGAATCTGGTCACTACAGTACAGGTTATTTTAGGATCAGAATTCCGTGTCTAAACAGACGAAGTTCTGCCAACGATTAGCAAGATCATATAGAAATCCATAACATTTAAAATGATGATGATGTTAAATAGATTTATACAACCATAAACTTTTTATTTAACTACTACATGAATAACAATATCACAAGTAAGTATTAAAAAATGTTGAAGTTTATACTATACTCGTAAAAGAAATCCTACCATTTATCAATAAAACTTTAACGACGTTGTAATCGAACGGATCAGGATTGTGAAAGACCTAGATAAAGTGTTCGGTGATATCTTTTCGACAGCACACTGATACGTCATGCAACATGTCATTTCGCAATCTTTGTTTCGTTCTAAGATCTTACCTACCTTTAGAGAGTGTGTTAAACTCAAGTATATTGCTTTTGTTTGTAGTTTACAGAAATATGGTTGTTGGATATGGTTTATCTGTTACAGTCTTCAACTCATTTAGAAATAGTGCATCAGTCGTCTGAATTTAAAATTTCGTCAATGTTTACATAACCACTAAGAGAATTGTCATATTTACAATCTCTTCACTCTTGAGGAGAGATATATCTTCATGGATATGGGGTTACTAAACTATAATGGTTTTTAACAATCTCAAGTTCCATTCCCCACAGAAGACCAACCTGAAGCGCCCGCATTCGTGCTGTCGTGTTTCATTGGTGAGTGCGAGACCGGAGGCCCATTGATACAGGGATGATAGTTATCGTGATAACTGTGTGAGCCTTACACTGCTACGATGACTGTCATGCCTTTTACGTCCCCAATCGTGGTGTGCAAAAGCATCTCACTAGGCTGCCATAGTGTTGGTCACCACACCGCATTATCTGCATTTGCAATGAGTATGGTGACCACAACTCTTTGGATTCTATTCATGCTTTCCATCAGGCAGAGTAGTCAGTTTGGCCCGGCTCTTTTTACTCTCTCTCTCACACGACTAATTACCGTAAAAATAGTGTAATATCAAGTTTACCAGACTCTTAGAATAAACACTTTAATATTAATTTAATAATTCTAATTTTGCTTAAATTACTATCTTCATTTATGTCTCCTATCACCTATATATAAGAAGGGATCAATCGATTTCCTAGGCCTTAGAATTGTTTTTTAGTTTTTATTTCTTATATTTATATTTGTGTGTATGTCATTTATTGATATACAATCATAGTTATTAGTTATCATATTCTTTTTTTATATTAATATACCTCTCCCTTTTAAGTTTGCCAATCAGCCTTAGTACTATGTATTGTCATATGTATGTGTAATCATTTACTTTAAGTATCTGTGGTGGATAACTGTTATTGGTCATACATGTAACTATAGCTTAATATCTAGTTAAGAGTTGCAGTTGTTGTTAATCCAAGAAATAATTCAATTATAACTAAGTTTTTTTTACAATGATTTCTTTTTATCGCTTCTTGGCATTTTGTAGGCATTTCTTTAATCTAAGTTTTGAGTTTTCAACCATTTTTACGCAAATTTCATCTCTATCAGAATACATATATCTTCATCTACACTAATATTATAAAGAGGAAAACTTTGTTTGTTTGGTTGTAATGAATAGGCTCAAAAACTACTGGACCGTTTTTAAAAATTCTTTCACCATTCGAAAGCTACATTATCCACGAGTAACATAGGCAAAATTTTATTTTGGAAAAAAATAGGGTTCCTTAAAATATTTGGGTTTTTCGGACACAAAGTGTAAAAAATCAACCAGAAAAGTTACTTATTTTGCGTACGCTGCCTAAACTATAAAAGATAGAAGCATAAAATGTTCTAATTAATTGGAGATCTTATAAATATCTACAAAAAAGTCCGCGACACACTATACCTATCTATGTCGAGTGAGGCACAACAACCATTTTTTTATTTAAAAATCTTAATTTTTTTTTGGACTACATTTAAACGCATTTATTTTACTCATGCTATTAATCCTTATCAAAATAAATTATTTCATCACTAAGTACAGTTTATGTAGATAATATTTGGTATTTAAAAGATTAAAATTGGACGTTTGGTTTTGAAGTTATGGCGAAATTAAAATATTACTATTTCTGCGTTGCGAAGTGGGCGTTACCAAGGCGGGGATGCGAGTGCGGGAGGGGAGTTTAGATCTATGAGTAAGGTACCCGCGCGGCTCAGTCGCGCGGTCGGCTCCCTACGCAGCGGTCGTGCGCGAAGTCTAATCATTTTCATTCGATTTTTATTAGACTTCATTCTTAAAACTACACCTACGCAAAAGTTCTTCTCAGAGCTAAACAACAGTTCTTCTCAGAGCTAATCAACAGTTCTTTTCAGGACTAAAAAACATTTCTTTTCAGGACTAAACAACAGTTCTTTTCAGGGCTAAACAACAGTTCTTTTCAGAGCTAGAATATTACAGGCTATTAACATTTTCTTAAACATTTGAAAATGCCTAAGAGAGCCAGGTCCCAACTTTCTAACCATAGTTCTCAAGCACGGGCAGCAAGAATACGTCGTATGGGAGAATCTTCACCTGAACGTTCACAACGCCTTGCTGAACAAAATCAGAGAAACTCTCAGGCTCGCGCACGAGAGTCGAGTGTCGAACGTTCGCAACGCCTTGCACAACAAAATCTGAGAACCTCTGAGTTGGAGCGTTCCCAACGTCTTCGTGAACAAAATGTAAGGACCTCTCAGTTGCGCGAAAGCGAGTCGAATGTCGAGCGTTTGCAGCGACTTAGAGCTCAGGCAGAGAGACAGCAGTTGTCCACAAATAGAGTTCGCAATCGAAGTTTAGCTAACAGCAACAGACTGGCTTTCAGATATGATCCGCAGGTTGATTATGCACAACAAGCGTCCGTCCAAATCGGAGTCATGAATAAGATCTGCTCTAACTGTTCTGCCAAGAAATGGGCGGATGAACCTAATGGTATGTGCTGTGCTTCAGGTAAAGTTTGTCTTCCTAACCTTCAGGAGCCGCCACAACCAATAAAAAATCTTTTAACTAATAACCATCCATTATCTGGTCATTTTTTAACAAATACACGTAAATACAATAGTCTTTTTCAAATGACTTCTTTTGGGGCTAAAGAAATCAGGGAAGGTCATTTTATGCCCACTTTTAAAATTGAAGGACAGGTGTATCATCTCATTGGTAGCCTTTTACCACCATCAGGCCAAAACCCACAGTTCTTGCAAATATATTTTATTTCGGATGCAGACCAATTATCGTTGCGATCAAGCATCGCACCAACCTTAAAAATGGATTTAATTCGCGAATTACAGACCGTTCTGAATAATCATAACGCGTATATACAAAGTTTTAAACAAAATTTAGAACTCAACTCCTCAGATAATTTAAAGTTAATTATTCATTCAGATCGCACTCCACAGACAGCACACAGAGGCAGATATAATGCTCCTACTGTAAACGAGGTAGCCGTTCTCTTAGTCGATGAAGACAAAGGTCCCAGGGATATAGTCTTACACGGGAGAGACGGACAGCTCAAGAGAGTTTCTGAGCTACATCGGTCCTATGATCCACTACAGTATCCCATAATGTTTGTGTCAGGAGAAGACGGTTATTATTTGACTATCTCTCAGCAGGGTTCTGCGCGTAATAAGACTGTTTCATGTATGCAATTTTATGCATTTAGATTAATGTTTAGAACTAACTCTTTTAATCCGTTACATAATTACAGAGACTTATTTAGTCAATATTGTGTTGACATGATGGCGAAAATGATATCTGAAAGATTAAATTATATTTCCCGGAATCAACAAAGACTGAGGGCTGATGACTACATTCATCTCAGAGATGCCTTAAATCATGACGCAAATGTTGACCCATCAAACATTGGTCAACATGTCATATTGCCATCTTCATTTACGGGTTCTCCGCGTTTCATGCACGAGAAAACGCAGGACGCGATGACGTACGTCCGAAATTATGGTAGACCTGACCTATTTGTCACTTTTACATGTAACCCTGAATGGCCTGAGATTAAGGCGGAGCTACTACCAGGACAACGGTCTTTCGACCGTCATGATATAATTTCCCGTGTCTTTCATTTAAAGATGAAGAAATTCATCAAATTATTTGTCAAAGAACAGATATTCGGTAAAACAAAATGTTATATGGCAAGTGTGGAATGGCAAAAGCGCGGTTTACCTCATTGTCATTTGCTGTTCTGGCTAGAAAGTAAAATACAACCAGACGAGATCGACAGCGTCATAGTTGCGGAGCTACCCGATCAAGACATTGATCCGGTACTACACAATATTATAACTAAAAATATGGTACATGGACCCTGCGGAGAGCATAATTTAGCTGCACCATGCATGAAGAACGGTGTCTGCACAAAAAAATACCCTCGCCGTTTCATGAACGATACCCAAACCGGAGAGGATGGGTATCCAGTTTATCGTAGGCGCGATACAGAAAATGGCGGTCGGAGCACTACGCTACAAATTAGGGGCAACATGGTGACGATAGATAATAGGTGGATTGTTCCATACTCCCCGCTACTATGTAAGACTTTTAACGCTCATATAAACGTGGAGTATTGCCACTCTGTCCAAGCCATTAAGTATATATGTAAATATATAAATAAAGGCTTAGATCAGGCAACTTTTAGCCTTAGGAACCCACAAGATGAGGTCGAAAACTATTTAAATGGCAGGTACATAAGCACATCTGAAGCTGTCTGGCGCTTATTTGAATTTCCCATTCACGACCGGTATCCTACTGTAGTGCATTTGGCTGTTCATCTAGAGAACGGTCAAAGGGTGTATTTTACACCAGGGACAGCTCATCAAGTTATCCAAAACCCACGCAATACCACATTACTGGCATTTTTTGCTCTCTGTAATGAAGATGAATTCGCGAAAACTCTTCTGTATCATGAAGTCCCGCAGTACTATACATGGGCAAATAATAAATTCACTAGAAGGAGGCGTGGTGAAGATGTAGTTGGACATCCGGGGATAAAAAAAGATGCCGCTTTAGGTAGAGTCTACGGGATACATCCATCACAATCGGAGTGTTTTTATCTTAGGATTCTACTGCACCACGTACGCGGTCCGACCTCATTTGCATACCTCAAAACTGTAAACGGTTTTGTCAAAGAGACGTATCAAGCAGCTTGCCGTGACCGAGGTTTACTTGAAAACGATGACCATTGGGGTAATACTTTAAGCGAAGCTTCGTTATCACATTGTCCAAAAAAACTAAGGGAGTTATTCGTAGTCATACTTTTATTTTGTCAACCATCGGAACCATTGAAGTTATGGCATACTTTCAAAGATCAGTTCTGTGAAGATATTAGACATCGTATCAGACAACAAAATCAGGATAACACTTTACCCTTTACTGAAGTAATTTATAATGAAGGATTAATTGAAATAGAAAACAAACTTCTAGAATTAAACGACAAAAATTTAAGTGATTTTGGATTACCTTCTCCCGTTCGTACCCAGAATAATACTATTGACACAATGGTACAACAGTATAACAGAAATGATCTAACAGCGTTTGTAAATGACAATGTGCCAAAATTAGTACCAGATCAAAGACATGCTTATGAGACTATTGTGGATAGCGTGAACAATAACATGGGGAGATTATTTTTTTTGGACGCACCAGGAGGCACCGGAAAGACTTTTCTCGCAAATTTGATACTTGCTAAGATACGGCAATCAGGGAAGATAGCGATTGCAGTAGCTTCGTCAGGAATTGCTGCAACTCTCTTGAACGAAGGAAAAACTGCTCACTCTACGTTTAAACTCCCGCTATCTGTATCTTTAGATCAACGGTCTACGTGCTCTATTCGGAAAAATGGGCCTCTTGGTAAGTTACTGCAAGACGCGTCGTTGGTAATATGGGATGAATGCACCATGAGTCATAGAGCTCATGTGGAGGCCGTGGACCGTACTTTAAAAGACCTCCGAAGCTCTGCTAATGTTATGGGTGGTATCACTTTTGTATTTGCTGGAGATTTCCGACAAACGCTTCCAGTCGTCAACAGAGGTACGCGAGCAGATATTATGAAGGCATGTTTAAAATCGTCTCAACTTTGGACATCTGTTCAACATTTGTATTTGCGCACCAACATGAGAGCTCACTTACATGGAAATGCGCATAGCAATTTTCCACAACAGCTGCTGAAACTTGGAGAAGGAATTTTTCCATTTTTAAATTTGGGCACCAATTATGCAGTTACTTTAGATGAGTCTCTAGGCCAAATAGTCCATAATTTAGATAGTCTGATAAATGCTATATATCCTGACATCGAAAACTTACATCAAAATGATTTTCGTTGGCTGTGTTGTAGAGCAATAGTTTCTCCCAGGAATGAAACAGTCAACGAAATAAACAATTTAATTATGCAGAAAGTACCGGGTGAAGTTAAGTGCTATAAATCCATAGACACCGTCACTAACATCGAGGACGCAGTACACTATCCCCAGGAATTTTTAAATTCTCTGAACCCCGCTGGGCTACCACCTCATGAACTGTCGTTAAAAGTAGGCACGCCGATAATGCTTCTCAGAAATTTAAACCCCCCTAACATGTGTAATGGCACGAGACTTCTTATAAAGGAGCTAAAAGATAATTTAATAGTAGCGAAGATTATCACCGGCCCTGCAGCTGGTGAATTAGCTCATATACCAAGAATACCCATGATTCCTACTGATTTGCCTATACCCTTCAAAAGGCTCCAATTTCCAGTAAAAATTTCTTTCGCACTAACGATAAACAAATCCCAGGGCCAAACATTCAAATTAGTAGGAATTGATTTACGAAAAGAATGTTTTACGCATGGGCAACTTTACGTTGCCCTATCACGGGTCGGGGCTCCCGACCATCAGTATATTTTGTTACCAGAAAATAATTTAACGTCTAATGTTGTTTATAGAGAAGCTCTACAATAATCGCTTTATTTATCTATCCTAAAACAACCGGGTTACACTTCGGGACTCCCGGCAGAAGTGAAAACTTAGTATTAATTACATTTAAATATTTTCATCATTAACAACTTTAACATCCTCATAAAGACAATCTATGCAGCCTGTGGATAATGATGATGTCGTTTGTCCATCTTTCGCGGCAAAACGGAGTGATGAATTGATGTTTTTTTTTTAAGTGGAGATAGTAGTTAAATAAAAGGATGGACAGTGACATGGGCTATTTACCACCCAACGAAGTGGGTGCGGGTCAGCTAGTATTTATAATAAAACCACAAATATGAACGTAGAGGTTATTTGAAACTATTACAAAGCTTTGCTCTGCTAACAGATTACAAATATTTGCACCAATGTTTACGATTCACGGATCATGTTTGTTTCTGAAACTATTTTAGGTACATATTTGCATCTTTAGCTGTAGCTTCAAAGGATTTTGAAATTATTTGCTTATCTCTACTTTTCATTAATCCGCATAAATAAAAAAGTAATATTAGTAATAGTACATGTCATCATCATCATCATCTCATCATCAACGCCATAACCGCCAAAAAATGTTCAATGCTGGGCATAGACCTTTTTTTTTATCGTGTGGAAACCCCCCTCGAGCCGTCACCCCACCGACGTTTACGGCGGGGTGGGGTATCGGAATCGGACCGACTAAAACCACACGGTGTGCCAGTCTGCGCCTGACATAGCAGGGATCCCGGAACAGCTGTTATTACGGCATCCAGATCCCTCCTAGCGCCTGCCTGCTGCCGCGGGCACCATCTACGGATAAACTCTCTATTTCGGCGACGTACGGACACGCGGACGTCGCCTCCTCGCGGCTGGCCACTATAGCGGATGGAGGGAAAAACCCGTCCCGTCCACCAGCGGCCACACTCAAGGCGGCTTGAGGCGCTGGTACGCGCACCTACGCCGCCCAGTTTGGCGGTGGCGAATTGGGTCCGAGAGGAGATCGTCCTCCCGTGCCCTCTCCGCCGTCTCCTGCCGCGAAATTACCTTTTCGCAGAAGGTTGCGACCGCGGTGAAACAACTGTTGCTATCGACCATGGAGCGTATGACGGCCTGTAGCGAGAGATCTCCTCCAATAACTGCAGTGAGGACCCCACGCTACGCCACCCAGGCGGAACAGACCGCCAGCGTGTGCTGTGCCGAGTCCTTACTGCAATCGCAGTGGCGACAGGCGAGACTCAATTCCATCCTAGCGACCGAGTACAGATACTTGCCGAAGCAACCGTGCCCGGAAAGGATCTGCGTCGGTCGGAAGGAAAGAGTCCCGTGCTGTCGCCCTACCCACTCTGCGATGACCGGCTGGAGGTTGGATATGGACCTCCCCCAAGATTCTTTATTGTGGTATATATGTGTATATATATAGTAATTAGTATAGAGATGCCTGAAATTTTTTAGACACAACAGGAGTAAATTTTATAAAAAGTATCCCGCAATGACAGATTTAGACATCATACTATCAAACATAATTTTGAGAGCAATACATTTGGCTGAGACCGATGATATTACCCCAATATAATCTTATTTATTACTATTCTGCTATAGCTCTTGTTAGATCTATATGGACTCCATTCTTTATAGTTAATTAAATCATTATCTTAAATATGCCATGCACCGAAGGTTTAACAAAACACCTAAAGGATTAGAAACAATATCGTAAAGAAAAACGCCAATAAAGCTAATAAACCATTGATGAACTACCAGTTACACTTTCATAATCCACATTTACGAGAGCTGAATCACGAACACCTACTTTAGTATCTTGTTATATAAGCTTTTACCTGCCATGTTTATATTAATATTTCGTAAATTTTTTATACCTCTAAAAACGTATGAGCAAAGTTTCATTATGAACAGAGTTACGGTTAACACATGTACTCATAAGTTAATAAAAAAATCATATATTCACTTTTAAATACGATTCTCGTAAATTATAAATATATTTATATTGTTTTTTTTATATAAACCTACCAAAATGACTCTACTATACCTGATGGAAAGCAAGAGGGAAGTCCAAGAGTGATGTTTTAATCACCCAAAATATTGAGCTTTGTTTTAGACAATATGAGTTTGAAATTCACCGAAAACAAAATTTAAATCTGCCTTCTGCGGTTCTACATCTAGATTTGAATTTTATGATCAAAGAAAACTAAAATTGGGATCAATAAACCACAGTCATAGGTTTGCCCCCGGCGTTTATCTCGTATTGCTTGAATATTTGTTCATTTTACGATAGCCAGAAACTTTTATATTGCTGGTATAAAGTTAGAAACTAACGCTCCTCGAACATACTATTTGAAAAATTTTTAGAAGATGTTTGACTTTTTATTTATTTCGTGGTGTTGAGTATAAAATATTTGATAAACGTTACATTTATTAAAATTATGTAGCATTTTTTTACAAACAAGTAACATTCAATGTTTACTCATTTTTGTATTCTAAATTTTTATTATCAATATCCACTTCCTCCCTTCCTATAACAATTACTCTCAATGGTTTTATGACAAACGAGAATACCATCACCTGATGATTAATAACTACTATTTATCTCCAACACCCGCAACCGCGCTCCGACACCCGCAACTCAAGTCTCAAGTGTACCTTTTCTTTCCCCACTGAACCTGCGGACCAGCCTTATCGTAAGTGTCCTCGTTTCGACTCCGTTTGTCATTATAGGTAGGATGCACTGGTTATGGCCTTTTGTCTTTAGGTACTGTGGGATCGATGATGAGAAGACTCGACGTGACTTCCCAAATGTTGCTCAACCAAAAGAATTTTTCTATTCACATCGTCCTCGAAGTTGTTTCTACCCAACTGTAATGTCTGCTCAAGATAATCATGTATTGAAGAATTTCGAAAATGGTATCATGTACCGTAACTGGTATCGATAGAACATGTTCATGGAACGTGACCTGGGTTTTATCAAAGTTCATCCGTAGACCGATGCGTACAAAAGAGTTAACCAGGTCGTTTAGCATCTGTGGTAGGTCCTGCAACCTCTGTCGTGATGACGATGTTGTCTTAATATCACAAGTGAGAGATGAATTCGCAATTGATATTGATGACACACCTTTTCCAGTGCAGTATCTTGAACTTGTCCTCCATAGCATTTGTGAACAGGTTTGGGGAATTAGCGTCTGCTTGTCTCACTGCAATGACTGCCCTACTTGCTGTAGTCAACAATACTTCTGTCCCCCTCACCCTCTTCCCGATTATGCTCGATTTCTCTTTCAATCGAAAGAGTAGTTTTTTTCGAAAGTTTCGACTTTCGGCCCTTACGCTATATATTACAAAATCTCGAAGTACGAGTAAAAATTCCTATGCTAAATACTAACGGAGGAGAAGTAATTACTAATATAAAAGAAAAGTGTAACAAGCCTTTACATAATAATTACGAGTATATCTCTAAATGATAGATATGTTTTACTTAACAAATGATAATTATTCTCGCAAATGAGATCCCGCTAATGCTCAACTTCCAAATTAATTACCAACTCATTCAGAGTAACTACAATTTTTACACATACTAGGTATTTATGTAAAGTGTGTCTCTGTTAGCAACAAATCTCATTACACCTTTGCCCTTGGGAGCTTGAGGTTAAAATATTAAAATTTAATTTGCATGTAACGGGCCTAACTTCGGCATCTAAATTATTCTCATTGCGTGGTTAAACTAAGAGGAACTGCATTAATTAAAGCGGTCACGGCTGCTACCATAATTCATTTCATTAACGTCTCTGCGTAAGTAACCGAAGCTTCGACTGTGTTTTTATTGATAGACCGTACGTTTTGGTTTCCGTGTATTTCTCAGAACCGTTAATGCTTTCAAATGCTAAATTTCAATCGACGGAATGTTTGTTGCTCTAGAGGTTAGTAAACCATCGATTAGAGTAGCTCTAGCTGGACGAGAAGCTCAAAATCGATAAGAGTGGCGTGCTATGAAGAAACTTATGTCCAATAGTGGACTGCAATATTCTGATAACAGTGGTGGTGGTGATACTAAAGATCCTGTATGTGTTTCCTATTATAGAATAGAATATAATAACAATATTATATTTAGTTATTTGACCAATTCGTGGCGTATGTAGTATTTTCATGTAACTAGTGTGGGAAATAAATAGCTAATCCAATGCAAACGGCCACAAGTCAAAATTATCCGAAAATCATTATAGTGTAAATTGGGGTCTAATACCACAATGTTTGCAATTTTACTGAAGACACAAATGATTTTCACTGATTTTGATGCCAAACTGATTAATCGCTTATTTTTTACATTCAACCGACTTAAAAGACAAATTCAGATCAAAACAGCCACCTTTTCCTTTGTGACTCAGAACTTGGAATGATAGCACATCAGCTTCATATAAAATGGTCACAGTTTAGAAGAACACCGAACAATGTGTATAGTGTTCTGTGCAAAGGGGTCACATTTTAGAATAAGTCTATTTTGTATTCCATTTTCAAGTTATTTTATTCAGAATTATTAATAAAACTATACCTTGTTTCGAAAAACATACACTGTGGATTCCAAAATGAAAAAAAGCAATGCTATATTTATAACTGTGTACTTTTTGTATAAAATTTAATAATAGCTTTATTATAGCTACTTGATTAAATGATTATGATTTTAACTAAATTAAATGATTAGGAAATATGTTAATTTCATAGGAAAAAATATCATCATAATTATTAAATTATTTAACATTAAAATTTACTATACGATCATTCAGTTATCGGTTAGAAACAACCCTTTAGATTTTTTAAATTTCTAAAGTAGTGCATCTTCATTACCTTTAAATCAGTCAGTTTAGATAAATAGCTTGAATAATACCCCGTTTAAATATGTGACATTAGTAACTATTTACTATTCCTGTTGTTGCGTTAGAATTATTAAATTATTATTCTCTTTATTTCGTGATATACACATATTTGTTACATTTTCAAATATATATAAAAAACAAAAAATACACATTTAAAAATATAAAAAATAGTAGTAGACCACCGACATCGGGTACAGGGACCAAGACACCGGTGGTTAGGGCTCCAAAGACAGGAACCTCCTCACAATACGGGCCGTGTCAAGGAGGACTGCCTTCTGCATCAGACCCTTTCTGTTTTTTTTTTTTTTAACGTGTGGATACCCCCACGGGCCGTCACCCCACCGGGGTTTACGGCGGGGCGGTGTGTCGGAATCGGACCGACTAAAACCACACGGTGTGCCACTCTGCGCCTGAGAGAGGAGGGATCCGGGAACAGCTGTTATTACGACATCCTAATCCCTCCTAGCGCCTGCCCGCTTTCGCGGGCGCCATCTGCGGATAAACTCTCCATTTAGGCGACGTCCGGCACACGCACACGTCACCTCCTCGCGGCTGGCCACTATAGCGGATGGAGGGGAAAACCCGTCCCGTCCATCCGCGGCCACACTCAAGGCGGCATGAAGCGCTGGTATGCGCGCCTCCGCCGCCCGGCTCGCCGACGGCGAATTGGGTCCGAGTGGATATCGTCCTCTCGGGCCTTCTCCGCCGCCTCCTTCCGCGAAATTACGTCTTCGCAGAAGGTTGCGACCGCGGTAAAACAACTGTTGCTACCGGCCATGGAGCGTATGACGGCCGGTAGCGAGAGATCTCCTCCAATAACTGCAGTGAGGACCCCACGCTGCGCCGCCCAAGCAGAACAAACCGCTAGCGTGTGCTGAGCCGAGTCCTCACTGCAGTCGCAGTGGTGACAGGCGGGACTCAATTCCCTCCTGGCGACCGAGTGCAGATACTTCCCGAAGCAACCGTGCCCGGAAAGGACCTGCGTCAGTCGGAAGGAAAGGGTCCCGTGCTGCCGCCCTGCCCACTCGGCGATGACCGGCTGGAGAGCCTCCACGGCGGCAAAACCAGCACGTGGAGCCTCCAGCCGGGACGACCAACGAGCCATTGTGGCTCGACGAGCGGCCTCTCGCCACTCACGTATCTCTTCAGGCGGCGGCCGTATGCCGCTACGCGCCCGGAAGTCAGCCGTCCGCCGATAAACTTCGGCGAGCACTTCCGCCTCCAAATCCCACGGGGGAGTTCCGGCCAAGGCGCACGCCGCCTCCGTCGATACGGTGCGGTAACCGCGTATGGCTCTAACCGCCAATATCCTCTGAGGGTGCCAGAGGCGAGCCCTATTCTGGGCGGTCAGAGCCGCCGCCCACACCGGTGCACCATACAGCGCCATTGACCGGACAACCCCTCGTGTATAGCCGTCTAGTCGCGACGCTAGCTCCACCCAGATTGAGCAAAAGTCGCCCAAGGGCAGAAGCAGCGCCGACCAGCTTTGGAGAAAGCTGTCGGAAGTGCTCGTCGAAGAGCCACCTGCCGTCGAGGATCAGGCCCAGATACTTCATCTGGGCCTGATCCTCGGGCACATACCTGTAGTAAGGTACTTCGAAATTGATAAGTTGGTATTTAAGGGCAAGTTGTTGGTGTACGATCCTGGCTACTTGGTTGTGCCTGTGCAAATACTCACCGTTAGCAAGACGAGAACAACCGGAAATAATATGCCTAATAGATTCTCCAGGACGGTGGCACGCCCGACAGATGTCAGCCGTACTATCTTTCAGGATATATTTCCGGTAGTTATTCGTCATGATAACTTCGTCCATAATTGCATAAACAAAACCTTCAGTTTCTCCGAAGAGGTCACCAAACCGTAGCCAAGACGTCGACGCTTTAAAGTCT
This sequence comes from Hypercompe scribonia, assembly GCA_949316085.1. NCBI lineage: Eukaryota > Metazoa > Arthropoda > Insecta > Lepidoptera > Erebidae > Hypercompe > Hypercompe scribonia. The sequence goes on along the minus strand of OX438969.1, from coordinate 7,877,090 downwards.
ATATCAGACCCGTGTAGGGCCCGATAAAATCGACCATAAAGTTCTTTACCCATCCATACTTCCTTGCGATCAGTAGTATTAAGTACTACAGGTTTGCGCCAATTCTCTTTAGCCAGAGCGAGCGGGGTAAAACCAGTATCTACTGCAACTACATTGCGATGCACTCCCACATTAGTCTGTAGAAAATATTCTCTGAGATTGTATATCTCGCGATTGTGTAGAGTCTTGATATTTAATAGACCACGACCTCCAAACTTTCGCGGAATATACAATCTCATAACCGATGAACGTGGGTGGTGCATGCGGAATGCAGTCAGCAATGTACGGACTCTCCTGTCAAGGGCATCTAATTCGGTCTGAGTCCATCTAAGTACACCAAAGGAATACATCAGAACCGGCATGACCCAACTGTTACAGGCTCGCACCTTGTTACCGCCTGATAAAAGACTTTTAAGTACTTTTTTTAGGCGGCCAAAGAAGCGTTCCTGTAACATTTGTTTCACACCAGGTTCTGGTATTCCCAAAGACTGTGAAAAACCTAGATACTTGTAAGTTTCGGTGGCAGACAGAGATCTGAGTTTTGTTGAATTTGAAAGTTCTATTCCTTCAGATTCTACAATCACGCCCTTCTTTACATACATGACTGCACACTTGTCTACACCAAATTCCATTTTGATAGAATTACTAAAGTTTTCAGTGACCCTTAATAACGCCGTCAATTGTAATTTTGTGGAGGCCAGTAATTTCAAATCATCCATATAAAGAAGGTGAGATATAACTTGATCATCTTTCTGCAACCGATAGCCTAAACCTGAACCCTCTAACAGAGTGCTGAGAGGGTTCAAAGCTAGACAAAACCACAAGGGACTCAGACTGTCACCTTGAAATATACCTCGCTCGATCTTTATAAGTATGTCGTTTATCGCAGTCTGCCGACATCCTGGATAGCGAAGTGTTGTTCTCCATTGACTCATACACGACTTTAAGAAAGTGCACAGAGTTGCATCAATTTTGTACAACTCTAGCACTTTCAAAAGCCATGTATGTGGAACTGAGTCATAAGCCTTCTTATAATCTATCCAACATGTCGCCAGACTCTTACGATTACGACGTACCTGTTGGCTAATGGTCCTGTCTATGATAAGGAGCTCTTTAGTGCCACGGGCCCCACTTTTTCATCCATTTTGAGAAATAGAGAGTACCGAATTATTAATTATATGTGTAGTAATTTTGAGTCTCAAAATAGATGTTAGAAGTTTATATGTAGTTGGTAAACAAGTAATAGGTCTAAAATTTTTGGGATCCATGGCACCACCAGATTTGTAGAGTAAATGGGTTACACCAGTGGTTAAAAATTGTGGTAATGAACCAGAATCCAAAGCTGCTTGGAATTGTGATGCCAAACACGCATGTGAGCTTCGGAACCACTTAAGCCAAAAGTTGTGCAGTCCGTCTGGACCAGGTGATTTCCAATTCGGTAATGAACGGACTGCACAACTTACATCATCTTTATTAATAACAATGGGTTCCATAGCTGTTATAGACTCACACGAACGTTTGACATCCTCCAACCAATCACCCTCTGTATGAGTGACAGGCACTGACCAGATGTTACGCCAAAATGAATTAGTGGTATTTTCATCTGGAAAATGCCCATCACTCACACATGGATTCGGTTCCTCCCACTTCCGGTAAACCCATTTCTCATTCCTTTGGAACATTCGATTCTGATTATACCGGTCAACTCGTTTTCTATAACGTCTTATCCTGTTTGCCCATGCATAAACTTTCTGCTTTAGAAAGTCTATGCGCTCTGTGACACAGGACATGGAGATGGAAGAGGTCCCGCACGCTAGGCCGCCGCGTGAACAGCGTTTTTAAGTCGCTCCGCGCTCGAAAATTGCAAGTCGTGGTATAAATTTTCATAATAGTGTCTTGTGATATATCAAAAGTTTTGTTTTCGCGAGCTCTATGTGGGCGTGAAGTTTCTGTGAAAATCGGAGTGAAACTGTGGATTTTCCTAGAACACTAACCCTTTTTCTGGATTGATCTTATGAAAATTTTTCACATAAATGTAAATTCCTCGGATTTACGATCGGTGACCCCTAGTTTTTCAACTGTGGGAGGGTGCGTCTCGGGGGTACTTACCTTTTGAGACCCCTCTCATATTTTTCCGGCCACGTTCGGGAAAGCTACAGCGGTTCTTCCAAAAACCGCGTGGCCACGAGGCCCCTGATCCCGAACTTCCAGGACAAAATTGAGCGGTGAACCTTGTGCAGGACTATACAAGGACCAGGAAACCACTTCAAGAATATAAAAAAGTTAAGTGGTTTTATTTTTATAAAAGTGCAAAGTGTTACAAACTTCTGACAGCCCTAACTTTTAATTTAAAGCGACGACCCTAACTTTTTAAAGTTTTCGCTCAAAGTGTACAAACCACAGATTGTTTAAAAATTTAATTTGTCCAAATCGCTTCACAAAATTTCAAAATACAGCACAAAATACATTCAGTGAAAGTGAAAATAAGACTAAGGCTGTTAAGGGTTGAATATTCCACCCCCAACCCTACACTAACTATTTTAAATTAAAGATCAACATAAGACAGTTAACCTGAAACTTCTTCGTTCAAAATCGGTGTTAAGACAACGAAGATATAAGGACTTTAAGTTTTTAGGTTTTAGTTAGTGCATAAGTAATTACTAGAAACTAAGCAGCGATTAGTCATAAGATAGTGGACTTTAAGACAGTATTTTTTCAGGCCCTGTTGCCTGAATAAGATAAGTTTTGGTTGCGCCTATTGTAAAAATTTTTAGGATAAGGATTACTAGTTATAAGTAGAATTAAATAAGACCTAAGCTGGACCTAGAGAATTTGATCGACACAAATTCTTTAAAATTTCAAGAGGCTGTGAACCCTAAGTCTGTGGCTCAATTCGTAATCTGAAACCGCAGATGCTATTTTGCTAGGCAGCTTGACCCGACGCGTTGAAAAAATTCGATCTAACAAAATTTTTCAAGGGGGTCGAAATCGGTTTCAGATTACGAAACCTTAATTTTGAAGTAAACTTTGAGTTGTAATAACTCAGCCATTTCTGCTCCGATTTGCTCAATCTTGGTGTCAAAAAACTAGCCCACGCCGAGACCAATCAAGTTCTGGCACCAAGACGACTCTACATAGAGCCAATCAAGACTTGGGTTTTTTAATGGTACATTTTGACTGGTGAAGTATTGAGACATATTACCCGGGACTCAACAATTGGCGCACATAAGGCGCTCTACCTAGAGCAACAAAAAATTTTCAAACTTTAAGAGTATACATCGTAAATCAGCAGTAACTGACCTTATAGCGTACGTAGAGCTGCATCATATACAAGAAATAGACAGCTCTATATTTTTCTTCTCGCTCTACCATCACGCCAACTGCTTCTTGAACCACGTTCGCTGGTTCACATTACCCGGTCATACACCTAAAATAATCTACCTTAGTTTAGATATTTACAACTTATACAAACTTACTTAGAATAGGACTAATTATAACTTTACGGCAATTTTTTCAAATTTATTTTATCTTTTAATTTTGTGTATTGATTATTGACTTTATAATAGTGTGTCCTTTACAACACACTCACCATAATTCTGACAAATCCTGTGACAATAGTACCATAATGTATATGCATAGAACACCTGCTAAAAAGACCACGGACACGTCTCCCAAAGCCGACAGCCAAGTTGACGACAGGGCAGGCCCCTCGAGATCACCAACTAAGACAGCAAATGTAAGACGCAGCATAGGCGAATGGGAGATAGGGAGAGCAGGAAAAACAGTGTCGCCTGTAAAGTCACCGATCATAGTCGCTCCCGGCGCCCCTACTAAGATGAAACACAAGACTTTAGCCTCGACCGAAACCAAGATCTCAACACACAGAACATCAGTAGATGCGTTAGCTCAATCGCCGACAGTAAATAAACCCAGATACGCATCACGAACCGCGGAAGCAAAGGCCACTCTGGTCAGAGCCAAAACGCTTCTTGGTCAGTCCAGAAATATTAGGGCTGATATCAAAGCAGAGGTAGCAGCAGCGATTGAGCGACTCTATGAGTTGGTAAAGGAAGGGGAAGGAAATAAGAAAGGACAAGAAGAAAGTACCACTATAACCGACGTCCAAGAACGGTCAATAAACCAAAACGAAGGCCAACTGACAGCACTCATGACTGAACACATTAGAGTCATTCAGGAAAACACGGCAAAAATGTACGATTTAAAAAAGACGCTGGAAGACCGAGCGACCCAGAACAATACCACAACCTATGCCAACATAGCAGCACGGGATCCAAAGAGACAATCCCAGGAGCAGATAACTCTACACTCCATGGTCATTGCGTCGAAAGACACAACAGACTCAGGAGAAGAGGTTCTGGGTAAAATTAGAGAAGCCGTGAACGCCAAGGAGGGCTGGGTAACCATCGACCGAGTCAGAAAGGTCAAAGACCGTAGAGTGGTAGTGGGTTGTAGAACGAAGAAAGAGCGGGATGAAATCAAAGAACGGCTGACCAGTTCGGGAGGGAACTTGATCGTGGAGAATGTCAAAAACAAAGATCCGCTGCTCGTCTTGAAGGATGTACTTAAGTACAACACGGATGACGACATATTAAAGGCGATAAGAAATCAGAACAGTGATCTCCTCCACGATCTCAGAGAAGAAGACCAAACGTTAGAGGTCAAATATAAAAAGAAGACGAGGAACCCCCACACTCACCACGTGGTAATAAAAGTGTCAACTAAACTCTACAACAGAATTCTCAATAAAAATGCCCTACATATTGATATTCAAAGAGTAAGGGTCGAGGATCAGTCCCCACTCGTACAGTGTACATGTTGCTTAGGGTACGGGCATAGCAAAAAATTCTGTAAAGAGACCATAGAAAAATGTAGCCATTGTGGGGGGCCTCACACGAAAGCACAGTGTAACGATTTGCTCGCTGGAGTGGCCCCATCATGCATAAACTGCATGCATGCAAAATTAACCAACACCGAGCACAATGCATTCAGTAATGAGTGCCCCGTGCGTCGTAGATGGGAGGCTCTAGCTAGGGCAAGAGTAGCATATTGTTAAAGTCGAACTGGTCACCCAAAACAACAGGGCAGGCAACCCCACCGGCGGCTATGCAGTTGCCCAAGCTAACCTCCAGAGAAAGAAGCTTGCAACACACGAACTTATGATTGAGGCTACCAAGCGAAATCTTGCCTTCGCTTTGGTTCAGGAGCCGTACGTGGGTGGGATTCGTAGAATGAAGAGCTACCAAGGAGTGCGAATATACCAGTGCGAGGATGATGGAAACGGGACAGTAAAAGCAGCGGTTATAGTTTTTAACCCTGATTTTGACGTCATACAGTGCCCAGAACTCACTACAAATAACATCGTAGTGGTGAGGATCCGGTCCAAAGCATGGGAAATCGCAGTAGTTTCTTTGTACTTCGAGCCCGACCAACCCATAGAGCCATATCTCGAGCAAATTAAGCGAGCGGTAGCAAAAGCGGGCTCTAAAAGACTGCTCATTGGAGGCGATGCCAATGCCAAGAACACCTGGTGGGGAAGCACCATAAGTGACCACAGGGGTATAGAACTATCCGGGACCCTGGAAGAGTCCAGCTTGCAGATATTAAACAGGGGCGAAACACCAACCTTCGACACTATACGGGGAAACAGAAGGTACACCAGCCATGTGGATATCACAGCTTGTTCCACCAATTTAATACCAAATATAACAGACTGGCAACTTGATGAAGGACTGACCAGCTCAGACCACAACACCATCATCTTCAAATTACATCTGCGAAAGGAGAAAGGGATTTGCATCCAACGCACGACTCGCCTATACAACACGAAAAAGGCTAATTGGGAGAGGTTTGATGCAAAACTCAAACAATTACACTCAAATAACATAACATCAGAGACCATAGGCAGAGTCAAGGAATCAATCCAATTGGATGCCATTACAAACACCCTAACAATCTTGTTAACAACAGCATGCAGGAAGAGTATACCACAGAAAGTCTCGAAAACAATACTCTCAACGCCATGGTGGTCGGAAGAGCTGGCACAGCTTAAAAAAGATATGGTCACTAAGAAACGCCGTATCAAGCGAGCAGCACCGGATCGCAAAGACAGAGTTGTCAGTCAATATCTGCAGGCCAAAGAATATTATGAGTGCCAAGCCAAGAAAGCCCAAATACAAAGTTGGAAATCATTCTGCCAGAGACAGGATAGAGAAGGAGTGTGGGAAGGCTTGTATAGAGTTATCGGTAAAACCGCAAAGCGACAGGAGGATCTGCCGCTAAAAAAGGACGGTGTGTATCAAAACCCAAAAGAGTCAGCTGCCTTACTAGCCGCAACATTTTTCCCCGAGGATGCCGCAGAGACGGACACTGAACACCATCGCCATATAAGAAAAACAGCACGAGAGATAAACGCCCCGAGTCATGATGACCACAATGATCCGCCGTTTACGAAAGACGAGCTAAGGACCGCGATGGTGAGCTTTAATCCCAAAAAGGCTCCAGGAGCGGACGGCTTTACCGCGGACATCTGTTGTCGAGCAATCTCTCAGGATCCGGACGTGTACCTTGCCCTGTACAACAAGTGCCTACAGATAGGACACTTCCCGGACATATGGAAGGAAGCCACAGTGGTGGTATTAAGAAAACCGGGCAAGGACGATTATCAGAACCCCAAGGCTTATAGACCTATTGGTCTGCTGCCGGTCATGGGGAAGATCCTAGAGAAGATGATAGTAGCGAGGATTAGGTGGCACCTAGTACCGAGGATTAGTACTCGCCAGTACGGCTTTATGCCCCAGAGGAGCACCGAAGACGCCCTCTATAACCTTGTGAACCATATTAAGGGCAACATAGAGCTGAAGAAGCTCGTAACCCTAGTTTCACTTGATATAGAGGGAGCCTTCGATAGCGCATGGTGGCCGGCCATAAAAGTCAGACTGGCTGAGGAAAAGTGTCCGGTCAACGTAAGGAGGCTACTGAATAGCTATCTCGACAACAGAAGAGTCGGTTTAAGGTATGCTGGGGAGATACACACGAAGAACACCCAGAAAGGTTGCGTCCAGGGATCTATCAGCGGACCGATACTCTGGAACCTGCTTCTCGACCCACTACTACACGAATTAGAGCGAAGAGGAGTATACTGTCAGGCATATGCGGACGACGTTGTCCTGGTCTTTTCGGGGCACACGGCCCTCGACATCTCGAGACTCGCGGATGCAGCCCTCACCTATGTTCAGGAGTGGGGAGCCCAGAACAAATTAAAATTCGCACCGCACAAAACGTGCGCAATGTTGCTGACGCGAAAACGAAAATTTGATACTCCGCGGCTGAGCATGGGAGGAGTCTTTATAGACATGTCAAAGGAAATTAAGATTCTGGGTCTCACCATAGACGAGAAACTAACTTTCAACACGCATGTCGCGAAAGTGTGTAGAAAAGCCACGAACATATACAGGCAACTCTCCCGCGCTGCAAAGGTAAGCTGGGGTCTACACCCAGAAATTATTAGGTGTATCTATAACGCTGCCGTTGAACCAATAATAACTTATGGAGCGAGCGTATGGGCACCTGCAGCCAAGAAAATTGGAGTACAAAAGGCATTGAATGCAGTACAAAGAGGCTTCGCTCAGAAGCTGTGCAGGTCTTATCGCACAGTTTCCCTGAATTCCGCGCTGGTACTGGCCGGGATACTGCCTCTGGACCTCAGGGTTCAAGAGGCAGCCGCTCTGTATGAAGCGAGAAGGGGGTCGTCTCGACTGGTCTTCGGAGATTGGGAAGTGGAGCGTGTCATAGATTTTGCGGAGGTCTCTCACCCGGCGACACATATGGCACTGAGTTTCGCAAGCTTGACCACTCAAGCTCATGTTGAAGAAAACAACGTGCAGGCGGTGCGAATATACACCGACGGCAGTAAGCTTGACGGCAAAGTCGGAGCGGCAGTATCCATCTGGAACGGCGAGGTCGAGACGAAAGCCGTCAAGCTCAGTCTGTCCGCGTACTGCACGGTGTACCAGGCGGAACTCCTTGCCATATGTCGAGCCACGAGTGAGGTGCTGAAGCGTAACGAGCGCACCTATGGCATTTACAGTGACTCCAGATCCGCACTGGAAACCATTGTTAACCACAAAGCACTGCATCCACTCGCAATGAAGGCAAGAGAAAACCTGAGAGTGGCTATTGGTCAGAATAAAGCTGTCGATTTATTCTATATCAAAGCTCACGCGGGTCTCTTAGGCAACGAGCGCGCCGACCATCTGGCAAAGGAGGCAGCACTTTCGTGTCGGAGGTTGCCTGACTACGATCGTTGCCCGATCTCATTCGTCAAAAGGTGTATCCGTGAGGATACCCTGGACGAATGGAACAAGAGGTTCCAGTCAGGCGAAACCGCCTCCGTCACGAAAGTGTTTCTTCCTGATGCGGTGAACGCATATCACACTATCCGGCGGATAACCATCACACCAAAATTGGCTCAGGTGCTCACAGGGCACGGAGGAATTGCCCAATACCTTCATAGGTTCAAATGTAAGGACAGTCCATCCTGTGCTTGTGAGCCTGACAAGGAAGAAAGCATACTCCACTTATTGGTGGAATGCCCAATCCACGGAAAACTTCGTTACGACCTAGAGCATCAAATCGAAACAAAAATATGCAAAGAAAATCTATGTATTATATTAGCAGATAAGAATAAAAATAGTTACTTTATAAAATACTGTGAAGAAATAGTAAAAATAGTTAACAATAGGAATAAAGCAGAATAAGCATTTGATAGTTTATATATCGTAGGAATATATAATAAATATCAAAGATATAGCACATAGTAAATAAGAATTTTCTTTTGTAACTAGAATAGATAACAAATAAGATAACTTAAATACGTACGTACAGCATAAGAAAAATTTAAGGTATTATATATATTATAAGATAGTTGATAAGCAAAACAGGACAGTAAAAACTTGTGATAAATTGTGGTGGGCATGAAATCGGCCCGGACTGCTCTAGACGGTTCGAGCACGGTCTGATAACAGCACTGTAAAATAAATAGTAACCTAGACTAGACTAAACGATACATTAACCAATTGTTAAATATTAGCTTTAAAATTATTGTAAGTGTCAACAATAAAATGAAATAAACACGATCTGTGACACTTACATGAGTCACAGGAGGCTGCAACACCCTGCGATGGCGGGTGCCTTTTTAAAAAAAAAAAAAAAAAAAAAAAAAAAAAAAGACACAGGACATGTATTGTTGAGGACTAATGGTAGTCCCCAAGAATGCCTGCTTCACAAAGCGCATGACTCTCGGCCGTGTATTACCACTTTGAAAACAAGTTAATTTAGCGATGAGTGTCCGAGTCTCAGCAATACGACGTTCGATTCTACACTGCCAAGCTGGTACAGCATTTTTGTTGCGAGTAGCACTTACGCGTTCAATAAATTTAACACCAGCTACTCTACAAACTGCAATAGCTGCACAGTACAGAATGGAATGTGTATCACTAAGATCTTCGCTATTATCAAAGTAGTCTGATAGTAACGAATCCAGGGCACCCACAAGCGCTAAATTACGTTTATGAATGGGCAAACGGCGTAACCGTGGTCTACTATTATTATTTACGAATCGGTATTTTTGAATCGCATCCTCCAAAGCACTCCTTATCTTATCGTTACATTGGGTACTTACGGAAATAACTTCACTCTCCACTAGTTCATCAACATCTTCATTTGATAATGCCAACAGAGGTGTGCTGTTGGCTACCATAGTGCGTGACGAAGAAGGGATAGTAAGGTTTCTCCGTATGTCAGAGCGTATCCTCTCAAGTACTGCATCATCCAGCAGGTGACAGCGCTGTATAGCTCGTACTTGATCCGACAATCTTTGTGCTGATACGTTAACGGCTGGTTCAAGCTCCTGAAACAGAGAGACTAGTCTAACACGGTACGCAGTAAGGTTTGTTCCCAACTCTGTAGCCCGAAAATATGCCCGCATGACATTCTCATTTATAGATTTTGTCCACTTCATGCGGCGCACATCACCACCGGTAGCGGGGACCCTGTTTGAGGTCAGTGGTCCTCGTGATCCCAAGCTGGTCTGCGGCCGGGTACTCTCCTGTCGACGTACAGGTGTTGGCGACGTCGGCGGAGAGAAAAACTCGTCGCTAGAACTAGAGCTCGACGCCTCTGCAGGAGCCGGAACTTCCATTATTGCTGCTGGGGATGGCAAGGCGGAGTGGAGCGACGAGTCCGAAGATGTTAATTGTGCTTTTTTTCTAGCTCTCGTAAGCATATTGGCAATTTCTTGAAAATAATTGTATTGACATGACGTTTAAACGTCATGTCTTCGGTAACATATTTTTATTGAAAATGCATTTTGATTGTAGTTTTATTCAAATAATTTCTTGTATACATGTTCATTTTTGTTTCGCTTGATACTTTATACTTTTTGATGATGAATTTGGTAAGTTTGTAGTAATATATTATGTATTTTTAAAATGTGTATGAAAAATGCCAACTGCTTCTGGTGTTGCTAGTTTATTATTATTATTAAATTATTATTATTATTATTATAATGAGTAGCAAACTGAGTATTGTAGATGATAATTTATGTAAAGAATCAAAGAATCGGTCCATTATCAAGTTTCAACTTCAAGAACGCGATATCTTTGCAAAAGTTCATCAAGACGATACGAGATAGGATTCATGTTTGAAAAAGTGTCGTCCAGTCGATCGGCTTAAACCTAACAAACAGACGTTAATTATAGATAACAAATACAGAAACTTTGAATTATCTCAGCCCTTTGGTAGCGTAACAGATTTTAAAACGTATCCATTAAATTACCAGTGGTAGAAATCGGTGGCGTCAAGGATCCTGAATAGGAAGGTATACAGTAAATGATGATTTTGAGACTAATTTCTACCCTGATTTGATTATCAGGTATCGTCGTTAATTAATGATGAAAAGAGTTTGATGTTCCAAACTTTGACAAAAACAATAAAATTTGTTCCACCTATCAATTTATGTTAGATGAGCAGCATATCTGACAGTGACCAGCACAGTTCTACGTCATTAGTTCACTTGATTTTTCTCGAACGGTAGTGCTTTCGCAGGATCGTTAATCCGGATTTTTTACCTGAGGAACACATATAAACAAAAGCATTTAATACAACAATCACAAACATCCAGTATTGATGTTTCGTTTTTAGAACTTATTTAACCCGCTCCGGTCGCCATACGAGTGAGATTTTTGGCAGGGTGGTGTGTCAGAATCAAACCGACTAAAGTCATACCTTGTGACAATCTGACCTTGAAGTTAAGGCTTCCAGATCCATCTTACGCCAACAATTACAGACGGGAAGCCTACGATTGCCTAATTAAACGACATCTGGTACATGAGGACATCATCTCCTCGTAGTTGATCGTTAAGGCAGGGACGATGATAAAGTCACGTAGAGCCTCTAACCAGGATGTCATTATTTTAAAAGATAGAGTAAAAGAACACAAAAAATAACTATCAAAGTAAACAATAAAAAAAATATAAAGAAAACATTTTTTTTAAAAGATATTCAAAAAAATATATGACATTTTTAAAAATGGAGTTTTTGATTTGTGGCCATTTCATTTCAATGAGCGAAATGTGTAATGAGTACGATCGACGAAAACATCGTTGCTGATGTTTTTCTTTAGACCAACGAGATCTCAAAGTCAGGTTTCTCAAAACTGTTAACACAAGTCTACTTCACTTATCTTATCTCTGTTTAATTACTTTTCTTAATAAGAAATAATTAACACATTTTCATACATGTAAAACTATTGTACAAATAAGTTTTGATTAAGGAATTCTCTTAAGAACTACATTTTTGTTGCTTTCATTTACAGTAAACTCCATCCTAGATCAAATGGACTTAGTTGATTGAAACAACACGCTTTCTTAGCATTTTAATTCTTTATACAGTCAATTTGATTGAAAGGCATGGGGATTGAAGGAGGTATTTCGAATTGATTGAATGCAGAAAGCTGAGAGGATCGGACGCTTTGGCATAAATAGGGAAAATCCTTAGTACAGCAATGACTTTCTTTCGTGTAATTAATTGATTTTGCAATTAATTTACAAGATAATATATTTTTACTCTTTTGATTATAATAGACAAGTCTTTCACCAGTTGCGAATCTCTAACCATTTAGAAATTAATCTACTATACCAATAGTTATCTAGTTACCCACGCCCCAATAGGCTAGATGACACCTTAGTCAAATTAGTTACTTTTTATCACCTGTCAAAACGACAATTTTGTATGAAAAATGTACTAAATACAAAATTGTGACGTCACTGTTTTAGATTACTCAATTGAACAATATATTTGATTGAAAATCGTAATAATAACAAAAAGCTATGTCAATTGTATTTTCCGAGATGTTTTGTTATATTAGTTGTAATGAAGTGGATATTGATATTTATTTACGATACTGTCATCTACCCAATTGCCTTTTAATTTTAACAGAATTCTAAGGCAGGATTGCAACACACTTGTATCACTCCAGTGGCAGCTGTCCATAGGAGTAAATAATAATTTACCATTAGGTGGCTCCTTTGCCCCTTGATTACATAAGAAAAAAATACTAAAAGACTAAATATAGAACAATAAAATTTAATTTAAAAAACAACTTGCTGACATTATTAATACTGAGTGTGTCCTAGTGACAATTGGTTGACCAGTTTTATTGTTTCACATATAATTAGTTTGAGTATAGGAAAGAATAATATGGATTATTTAAAAAGTTAATTGTTGTTAGTTTGTATGTTTTTTTTCTGTTATGTTGTTTATAATTAGATTTTTATGTTGTAAGTAATAGCTAAAAAATAGAGATTCCTTTCCCAGCAGTGATGGACTACTGTAAGTTAGTTGATTGAACAAGAGAGCGAATAATAAAGCAATCATACATAAATTAATAATGCACGAACGCAAAGTGCTACAGTATGTTAGAAGTTACAACTCAAATCGATAAAGCTTATCTTACGGTAGAGTATCTAATATTAATGGACTATTCGTTACTAAAAATATAAGTCGGAATACTCATAATCCACTTTAAGGTTAATAAAACTAAAAGCGTTCTGTTTCAGGAAACAGTAAGAAATTTCGAAAAATTTAAAATCCACCCATGACCCACATACATTACGCAAGTAAATTATGAACACTAAACCAAACAAATAGGTGCTTTAGAGCCACTCTGTCACACAGTGTTCTCGTAAATTCGCTATAACCTTATCGACCCAATAAAGGAGAAAGCGTGTAAAATTCTGCATGTGTTGAATTTACATAAACGTATGTTTATTTCAAGTAACTGCGGTTTTATTATAAATTTATTTTATAAATCATTAGCTATTCTTTACTAATTTACATTTAATATTTTCGACATTTATCTATTTCGCAAGAATTAAGCTAATTTAATATATTAATGGAATTATGTGAATTCCGTATGTGACGAAAAAAAAACCGTTAACGTCATCTATTAAAAACGGAGTAAGTTCTAATTCAGACCATTTAGCATATAAACGACTTTTGTGTACAATTGCAAGTGCAATTTGCTAAATATGATCGCATAGCTTGCTCCCATGATAGCAAGTTTTTTTTTTTTTTTTTTATACCACGACGGTGGCAAACAAGCATACGGCCCGCCTGATGGTAAGCGGTTACCGCAGCCTATGAACGCCTGCGGCACCAGGGGCATCACGTGCGCGTTGCCGACCCTTTAAAAACCTATTTACCCCCTTCTTGAAGAGCCCCATACTGTAGTTTCCAGGGAAAACCTCGGCAGGGAGCTCATTCCATAACGGGATTGTTCGCGGGAGAAAATTTCTCTGAAACCGCACTGTGCGCGACCATTTAGGTTCCAATGTATGTGGATGAGCTCCCTGACGATGGCGAGCGGTGCGATGGTAGAAAGTGGCTGTGGGCATCATATCAAACAATTCTTCAGAACACAGCCCATTGTAGAGACGATAGAGCACACACAAGGAGGCAAAGTCTCTCCTAAGACTTAGTGGCTCGATACCGTCTGTGAGATCAGGATCGTCGACTATTCTCACAGCACGTCTCTGAACTGAATCGAAAGGCTCAAGCTGGTACTTCGGTGCTCCCGCCCAGAGATGACAGCAATACTCCATGTGAGCTCGCTGATCAAATCGTGCTCTTCTAGGTAACTGAGGAGCCGTGTGTTGATTACACGCTCCATCACCTTAGAGAGAAGGGAAGTTATAGCTATAGGCCTGTAATTCGATGGGTCCGATCTATCACCCTTTTTTGGCACTGGATGCACATGGGCAGTCTTCCACGAAGACGGCACTTGCCTTTTGCGGTAGGAAAGCGCTAAAAGTCGCGTTAGTACAGGGCACAACTCAGGAGCACACTGCTTGAGCACCACTGCAGGTATGCCGTCTGGCCCACTCGACTTATGAACGTCTAGACAGTTTAGTTCCCGCCGCACTTCTCTTTGCGAAATGTGTATTTCCGGCAAAGAGTGTTGGCACGGCGGGTTAGTAGGCGGTACCGCACTTCCACCCTCGTTCATGGTCGAGTTTGAGGCAAAGAGTTGCCCAAGTAGGTCGGCTTTCTCTTTGGCACTGTGGGCCAAGTTACCATCGGCATTTCGCAATGGTGGTAAAGACGACTGGCAAAAGTTTCCCTCGGCCGCCTTAGCAAGAGACCAAAAGGCACGACTCCCAGAGGGGTAGCCCGTAAGTCGCTCACCAATCCTGCCGATGAAATCGAATTTGGCTCTGGCAATTGTCTTTTTGCAGGATCTCGAGGCAGCATTTAGTTTGCGTCTCACATCAGAGATGTTCGGATCCTTATTAGCACGGGCCGTGGTCCAAGCCCTGTAGGCAGTCTGCTTGACTAGTCTGGCTTCCTTGCAGAGCCGGTTAAACCACGGTCGCTTTTGTTTTCCCGCAGCTACTGATGAGTTAGGAATAAAATACTCCATACCCACCAGGATCGTCTCAGTGACAGCGGCTGCGCAGGGGTCGGGGTCTTCTGACGCGAAACAAAGCTGCCTCTACGGGTACGATGCGTAGAATTCACGCAATCCATCCCAGTCTGCTGATTTATATTGCCACATGCGGCGCAGGTCGGCTGGGCGAGGTGGAATATGCCGCGTGCATGGGACTACGGTCCGGACGAGGCAGTGGTCGGATGAGCCGAGAGGTGCGTCCACTGTGATAGTGTAGTCGTCCAGACACGTCGTCAGCAGAAGGTCCAGCAAAGAGTGCGCATGGCTCTCAATATCAGGTATTCTTGTTGGGGAATGTACCAGTTGTGAGAGGCCATGGGCCAGAGCAAATTCATGAGTAGACCTTCCCGCAAAGTCGGTGGATTGAGAATTTAGCCACTCACAGTGGTGGGCATTAAAGTCTCCTAAAATCACCAACTCAGCACGGGGGTACTGCTCAAGAACTTTGTCAGTCGTCACTTGCAGGTGCTCAAAGAGTGCTCTAGTCTCCCTGTCGCCGCTATGAGACCTGTATAGGCACGCATAGATTCGAGTCTGACCTCCGTAGTCTACGCGCACCCACATTACTGACAGGTCCCTGTCTTCATAAAAATGAAGACGGCGACAGCAGATATCCTCCCGGACGTACATGCATACACCGGCACGTCTCAGGAATTTGTGTTCGAGTTTGTAGCCGGGGTAGTGTAGGTATGATGTATCAGCCGGGCAGGATATCTGTGTCTCCGTAAGAAATAAGAGGGTCGGCTGCGCAATCTCCAGATGAAGGTGGACTGCGTTCAGGTTGGAGTGAAGTCCCCTGATATTGCAGAAGTCCATATACGTGGAAGAGGATGCCGCTGTAGATACTCTTTTTCTACTTTTCTTTGTCATTTTTTTTGGGGGGGTTCAATTGGTTTGTGAGGATTTACTGTGTTGACAGCTAAGGGGGCAATGGGGCGGTGCCAATCCGCACATGGCTGATGCGGGTAGTGCGATTTGTCGGCGCGGCGTACGAAAGGGCCCCCGCTCCCCTCCTGCAGCAGCAACCGGGTTCCACTCCGGTCTCCTCCTCCGGCACGACTACTACTGCAGGGATTTTTCGCAGGCTGGCGGTTCGGCCTCCCAGGGTGGAGGTTGTAGTGATCCCTGGGTTCGGGAACCCATCTATCCTGCGGGCGGCCAGCGGACAACCGTTTCAGCGGGTCTTCCTGACCGCCGCGCCCACATCCCGCGCCCACACGAGCCAGTAGCAGTATTATAAGCACCACTGGTCCCCCGTTGTCAAAATAGCGAATCCTCTAGAGCTCTGGATACCTTACTCACCACAGGAACACAGCACTGCTGAAAAACGCTGTGCTATTTGGCCGTGGTCTTCTGTAAGGCGGAGGTCCTTCCCCAGTCGGGCTGCTCTAATGTTTGAGCGGAAAATATCGCGCTATGCCCTACCTCTCTTAAGTCTAAAGACAATACTCATTTCTAAAAATATCCACTTATAGTTAGTAATTCTTCGTAATCTGATGAACACAACGAATTCAGCCACAAATGGGGACTCATCCTTTTAATTTACTTAGTTTTATGACACTGTAAGGATGTTTTACTTAGCTCTAATAATTTTATACTTTACATGATTTAATATGTATTTTTGAAATATACGCTTTTTGGCACGACACGTCACTTCAAGCAAAACATATTTCGTGACAAAAGAAACTTGATCACACTAGTTAAATATACATACGCTAATAAATAAAATAAAAGTATTGAACATTTCTGACCTAACATCACAACTCGTTCAATTAAATCTAATAGCTTCACTTATTTGCTGAACTTTTGGTACTTATACATAAAAATAATGACCGTTCAATGCGATGTGCTTTAATGAGAGCCAAACAAAGTCCCTGATTTTAAAATTTATCTCCAGTAAACTTAGTGTAAATTCCTTGTGAGAGATCGCGTTCCTTAGTATAAAGTAATAAGTGAAAGTAAACGATACCTTTAGAATGACAGCTACATAAAACTAAATTTTCCCCAGAAATGTACGTTTCAGAATCAGAAAATTTTGTTCAACTTTTTAGTTTCTGTTAGATGATGTTGTAATCTACAACAACTCACTATAATATTCCACAGATGCTTAATATTTGAAACTAGTTTAGGCTTGAATTCTTATGTAAATATGAATAAATGATGGCAGCGAAATTAAAGCAGTTTAGTAACCCCAGTCTCTGCAAGTTGCAAAATTGCCTGTGCTGTTGGGCTTGCTATTCTATTGCAAGTCTCCTACTAGAATTGTTTTAATATGCAGCTAATTTTCACGTAAATTATGCTAGCTCTTTTGATTTTATATTTTTTATCAATATATTTTAAGATAACTTCAAATTCTACACTATGGAGTATGAACATAGTGCAACGAACAGTTTTGTGTTTGTAAGTAATTTGTACCAGACAATCTTTGAGCGCGAAGTGGAGTAAATAGCAGAATTTTGGCCTTGTACAGTAAAACTTACGTTTCAATATTATTATCAGTGTTTTGGAAAAGTCTAAAACATTTATCTCCAGTGCTATCTCCAACGCTGTTCTTGCTGCATATCAATGATATGCTGTCCACGGATGGTATCCATTGTTATGCGGACGACAGTACTGGAGATGCGTATTACACGAGCCGAGCTAACATCCCTCGTACCGTTGTAGTAGAAAGTCGCGAACAACTTGTGTCTCAAATCGAGAGCACCTTACACAGAGTCTCCGATTGGGGTCGGGATAACCTGGTCCAATTTAACCCCTCTAAGACACAAGTCTGTGCGTTTACCGTTAAGAAAACCCCGTTCACTGTGGTTCCACAATTCCAGAATACACCCCTTACCATCTCACAGAGTATTGGAATCCTCGGTGTCGATATCTCCAGTGACGTCCAATTTCGAGCTCATTTGGAAGAGAAGGTCAAGCTGGCATCAAAAAAGCTTGGTGTTCTGAATAGAGCGAAGCGATACTTCACACCGGCACAAAGGCTACTACTTTACAAAACACAAGTTCGACCTCACATGGAGTATTGCTGTCATCTCTGGGCGGGAGCACCGAAGTACCAGCTTGAGCCTTTCGATTCAGTTCAGAGACGTGCTGTGAGAATAGTCGACGATCCTGATCTCACAGACGGTATCGAGCCACTAAGTCTTAGGAGAGACTTTGCCTCCTTGTGTGTGCTCTATCGTCTCTACAACGGGCTGTGTTCTGAAGAATTGTTTGATATGATGCCCACAGCCACTTTCTACCATCGCACCGCTCGCCATCGTCAGGGAGCTCATCCACATACATTGGAACCTAAATGGTCGCGCACAGTGCGGTTTCAGAGAAATTTTCTCCCGCGAACAATCCCGTTATGGAATGAGCTCCCTGCCGAGGTTTTCCCTGGAAACTACAGTATGGGGCTCTTCAAGAAGGGGGTAAATAGGTTTTTAAAGGGTCGGCAACGCGCACGTGATGCCCCTGGTGCCGCAGGCGTTCATAGGCTGCGGTAACCGCTTACCATCAGGCGGGCCGTATGCTTGTTTGCCACCGTCGTGGTATAGAAAAAAAAAAAGCATTTGTTTTATAACATTAAATAAATTAAAGAAGATAAAAACAGTCGTTATAGCTTAGGTCATGAAAAAACTAAATTTTTCATATTAGAATATTTTATTCGGTCACTATTCATTCTCATACAATGCAAACATGATTTCAATTTTAGATAAAACAAGAAATAAATTTACTAGAAAAGAATGAAATGTGTAATGGGTAGTAAATTGTGAGTGAAGACGACTTACGAGGTGAAGATAAAAACTTAACAAAACATAATATCGTTGAACTTTAACAAGAGTATCGTGTCTAAAGAGATTTAAATAATGTTAATGGTGCGACGAAGAATATTTTTCAAGATTATATGCTTTTATTAGCCTGAAAAGTTAATTTCTTTGTGTTGAATGACTTTACTTTCTACCTATTGAGAAAATATAGTCGCTATCTTAAGTTGTAGTGATAGATTCCATTTCTAAAGCCAATTACACGATTTTTACATGTTTATTTAGTTTTTCTATATGTGACTCTACTCTGCCTGATCGAAAACATGAGTAAAATCCAAGAGTTGTAGTCACTATACTCATTGCAAATGCAGACAATGCAGTATGGTGACCCATACCATGGCGGCCTTGTGAGTTGCTTTTTCACACCCCGCTTGGGGACGTAAAAGGCATGACAGTCATCGTGACAGTGTAAGGCTTATACAGTTACCACGATAACTGTCACCCCTGCATCAATGGGCCTCTGGTCTCACACTCGCCAACGAAACATGACAACACAGATGCTGGTGCTTTAGGTTGGTATTCTGTGAGAGGATAGTACTGCCTCGGTCAAGCCGGCCCATTCGTGATGAAATCAGCGTGGCTCTACTGCCTAGAAAAATGAATGAATGAAATTAAGTAATATTATTCCTTAACAAATTACGTAAAGATTCACTACCAAACTTTACTGTTCGGTATTATCATCACATCTAATAAATACAACATAAAATTTAAGATATGTTTCAGATGTCAGTTTAAAAGAAAACAAATAATAAAAGAAATTTAAAAACAATTCAACTGTTAATTAACTTTCTCCATTTACCAGCAATATTAAATTCCACAAAACTCATTCACGTCTCGTAGCTAGAAGAGCGACCACAACTCAACGGTCAGACCCCTAGTGGTCAATACAAGAGGCAAGTTACTCAAAGTACCTACCAAGAGTTAATGAACACTTGAGGTTAACCTCCTTTCTAAAGAGAGACCTACGTCCAGCAGTGGACTGTTAAAGTCTGTTGACAAGAGGTAAACTATCAGTACATAACGTGGTATTCCTTTATTATAAAAGGGTTTTAAGATGCTTCTGTAGACGTTTGAGTATTTTAATGAATTTTAACGTCCAACAGAACAATAAAACGGTTATCGAAAAGTTTTTTGCTATGCAAAGATGATCTTTAAGACGTTATGCTTATAAAATGTAAAATTGTTTAGTGAATAAATGTTCATGAAAGATCTTGCAATGGTTATTAGTAATAATAAGAGGTAACATGATGATTTACTTAATTCACTTTTTAATTTTTGTATTTTCTACATTAATATAAGAATGTATTAAAGACGTTTCATCCGCTGTAAAGATTATTAATTTTCAGCATCAAATTTCGTGTGCTAAAAGATCACACTAGACAGTATAGAAGCAGTAAAATACTCTCAAGAAATATTGTAAGTTTTACTAGCACTTCTCTAATATGAACTGTGTTCATCGGTTCATGCATGTTTCTTAATAATCATACAAGTTAGAGGAAGTGATGGCTTTAATGATTATACAATTTAGAGACTTTCAACAATTTAGAGATTTAGCTTCTTTAATGTTTTTGTGGTGACAGTACAGTGCAAAACAGAAAAACATACTAAAGCGCCATCTAGCGAAGATACATCGAACTATAGAGTAAGGAACTATGGAACAACTATTAATCCTGAATCACGATATAGAAATTCTCGTGGCAATAAGCATATGTACAACATTCCAACACCAACCGTTGGGCTATGGCTATTTGAGTGTATATAAGTGTTTGGAAGGATGAGTGCACGACGATTGAGGCGGCGCTATTTACCCAGGATCATGACTTTTTCGAACAGTCCACAACGTCTTGGTATAGCAAACGCCAAAAACGTTCGAGCTGCTATAACCACATTAATAAGAATAAGCCGCATATTACAACGTAGCTAATATCACGATACGGGAAGAAGTTGTCGCTATACCAACGGCCTAAGGCTAAGCTATGCCTGTTCGAGGGCAAGTTGTATTAGCTACTACTCCCAACGTGGACACTATCACGACACGAAAAGAAAATTGACAGTTGAAATTAATGTTTTGTGATGATGATAAGTTACACATTTTTTTCCTAATGATTTGATTTTTACATATTTTTAAAACGCAGGATGTAACTTTTCATTGTATAAGTTAGTCACAATTTTAGCATTAGATCGCTACGAGCTTAGCGGAGTAACTAATTACTTTGATGTCTCAATGTATAGTGTAAAACATTTTACCACGGTGTCTGTTATATATGTAGTAACATTAGTTCAATGATTACTTATGATAATTTTAACCTTTTCACGTAATACCCTATAAATACACTATACTGTTTTACTCTGCTGTTCCCTGTCAATTATTTTCTCACAACGTTCTCTAGTATACTTCCTCAGGGATTTTCATGAACATCGCCTGGAGCCTTTAGGAGTAAGAGTAGGAGAAGCCTTTAGGATTTCTTTTAGATGGGTGTGTACCACTTTCGTCTTCATTTACACTTTCCATCAGGTGAGATGGAATACAAACGCCTACTCTATTACAAATATATAAAAAAACATCGATTTTGAGGAAAATAAAGGCAAGGGTAAATTTCGTTCGTCTACGTATTCCTTTCTGCTTTGATTCCACTGAGAAATGTCGGATATATCCCTATCTAGAACTCATTGAAACACTCTGAGTTTTCTTATTGAGCCTTTTCGAGTTATATTGTTTTTAGTGGTAACACTCACTTGTGCTATTTATACGAGTACATACGAGTTTAATAATTTAAACATTATTTCTTTTGTTAAAATAAGAGTTTTGTTCGTATTTTAATAAAATATTCTAATACTAGTAGCTATAATATTAAATGTTAATTCAGTAAAATTTAAAAAGGAAAAACTGATTTAACCTTAGATACCTTTGCAGTATTTTTAAATATGTAAAGAGCTTTCCATCTAACTTCCAACATGAGAATGTGTACCCTTTGGCTTTAGCTTCATTAACCGGTCCAAACTGTTAGAAATTAAACGGATTAACCGAGATAGCCGCATCCTGAGTACTGCATACTTTATGACAATGGATGCGTCGTGAATTAATTATTGTACCTTTGGTTTTTGTAAAGTTTGTACTATTTAACATTAAATTGTTATATTCTTTCGTTGCCTGTCTAGCTGGTTAACGGTTAGTGTATGCAACTGCCGATTAAGAGGTCTTGAATTCGATTCCTAGGTCGGACCACAAAAGTGTTATTAAGTTTTTCTTACTATAAAAATGCTTAATAACAACCCGCAGCTTGGGGTCATAACACCGGTGTCTTGGAGAGTATGTAAAGCCGTAGATCTTGCGTCTGATATCTCCCCGATCGTGTCGGATAGCCGTCCTAACAGATTGAGAAAGTGAAGGAACAGAGAGTGCTCCTGTGTTTGCACACACACTTGTGCATTATAATATCTCCTGTGTAGCTATCTGGTTTCCGTTTAGACTGACCACCGTGGTCGAAATCGGTTAGGAGTATATCACATTATTTTATTCTTTGACCGAAGGTCTCATTCATTAATAAAATTTAATGTATTTATAATTTTTATTTTAAATATATGTTATCTATTAAATTCAATAACTTAAATATAATGTTATCTGAAAGTAAACAGTATGAATATAATTTAGACATGGTTTGGCAGATTTATTAGTATGATAAAAGGTATTCAATTTTTGAAGTATCGTTTTTGTTTAATATGCTAACAACGCGATCAATCTATTCATACTTTCCATCAGGTAGAGTAGAGTCACTTTGGCAGGCTCCGAATAAAATAAAACCATAACATTTTCATCACGTTATTAAAATCATACTTATTTTGGCGCGCTAGGGAAAACGATTTCAGTAAATTTTTACGATGTGCGCGCACAGAGTCATGAAAAACCAACACCATGAAATTAGCTAGTGAACATTTTAGTTTTTTCATTATAGATTGTGTACAAAAAAATATTTTATATAATTCAAATAAAATGTATTTAACTAGATAATGCGTTATAATAAAACTTTCTTTCAATGTATTTGAAACCTTTTTTCCTATTATTAGAGTCATTTTCTCTACAAATATAGGATAACGTGAAGGGTGAAATTTTCATCTAGTTACGACAAAGAAGTAAATTCTTACTGCGTACGTGAGCACTGTTTTGTTTATAAATGTTGACTGAACGAATGTCGTAGTGCTTTTAACAGTCACCACACTGCTCTCTACTGCACTGAACAATATAATAATAATAACGGCACAACGTCATCTAGTTCCAAACTAAGCAGACCTTATGCTATAAGTACTAGACAATGGATATGAATATAGATAGATAGATAGGTACTCTTTATTGCACACCATAAGTAGGAAACACACAATGTAGGATACAAACAAAAAAAAACAGTGGTATAATGGTCGGCCTTATCGCAGTCTGCGATCTCTTCAAGGCAACCGTTAGACGGACTATACCGTATAGTATTATGTAGTTTGTGGTGCACATTACAATTTATATATATTAGCTACCAATACACATACATATATACGAATACACATTCATACACTTACATAGGTATATAAATATGAATACATACAGTAAAATATATGTATTTTTGTGAATAATATAAATACATATTCTATATCTATGTGTAGTAAAAGTATGTATACATTTACATCAGTTGTCTACTACTCGTAGTATAAACTCTGCTTAGTCTGAGATTAAATGGCGTTTGTCGGTTTTCTGAGATAATAAAATAAAAACATTACCGTTTAAAAAAATATTTTTACTGTTTTATACCTATTTCCATGATTACCTTATGACTTCTATATATTGACCGTGTAAGATTTTTTTTAAACTCTCCAATTGATTTCATTTTTCTTCTTAACGTTAAATCGATTTTCATATTTTCACACCACATTGTCGTAAAATAATTTCTACACTATTACACTCTCAAATAAAGTACAACACAAATCTAGAGGTGGCAAACAGAAAGGTTAGAAGGCAATGTAAAAGCTTTTTCCTGGAAAGTCGTCTGTAAACATCGGCGGGTTGACTTTACATATGACACATGGGACTTTTAAAACAACAACACTTGATAAACTCGACATGAAAAGTTAACTTGAAACGAACAATGGCCTTTTTACATTAAACGCCTTTATTACTAGACTTATATTCATACGTATAAAATTAACTACTGTGAATGACTGCTTCATTTGACAACGTAGAGCCTAATATTTTGGCTACTGTTGTAAGCACCCTTTAAGAAAGTTACTATGTAATAGAGCCACGGTGATTTCAGCACGAGCGGGCCGGCTTGACCGGGGCAGTACTACCCTCCCACAGAAGACCAACCTGAAGCGCCAGCATCCATGTTGTCGTGTTTCGTTGGTGAGTGTGAGAACGGGGGCCCATTGATGCAGGGTTGATAATTATCGTGATAACTGTGTGAACCTTATACTACCACGATGACTGTAATGCCTTTTAAGTCCCCAAGCGGGGTGTGAGAGAGCATCTCACAGGCTCCAATAGTGTGGGTCACCATACTGCATTGTCTGCATTTACTATGTGTATGGTGACCACAACTCTTGGATTCTATTCAAGCTTTCCATCAGGCAGAGTAGAGTCACTTTGGTAGGCTGTTAATAAACAAAAAAAAAGTACTTTAGTAAATATTCCATTGTCGCGGCTTCCATATACAGTGCAAACAAAAAAACATACTGTAGCACCATCTACCGCAGACACATCGAACTACGAAGTATTGAACTACGAAGTAACTACTACTCCTGTATGGCGATACAGAAATTTTCACGGTGAGTAGCATACACACAACATCCCAATATTAACCGTTGGGCCGCGGCCCATCAGGCATGATCACCTCGCCTGGTCGGAGGATCCTCCCTTTGTGTTGGAACTGACACTTGTTCCTCTACAACCCCTAAAGGACTAAAATAAAGCATACACAGTTTAATGGAAGTTCACCATTTCGAAAGTAAGAAACACAAACAAAGAAATAACAAACAACAAGTTTATATTCTAGTAATCCAGAGTTAAGTTAAATCAAGTTTAAAAGCAACAGGTAAACAGATGACCTAATTATATTTAAACATTTTGGCTTACCAACTCCTGTGATAAATGATGATGAATCAGCGATTTTTACGTGCTCTTCCATTTTTAAAACTTATATAGGATCCATTTGAAAGAACATGGATTCTAGAAAATGTTATAATTTTTTCATAGCATAATCTTTAGAAAAATTAAATAGATTTGTGATATACTTTTCACTAATTTTAATAGTTTTTCAAATGAGGTTTGACACACAACGTCATCTCGTTTCAAACTAAGCAGAGCTTGTGCTATGCTAACTAGCCTGACTGATAGAATACTTACATACTTTTTTTTTGTATAATAAATACACATATATTATACATATAAAATCCCTAAATTTCGTAAGAAATATTTGAAAATCATACAAATATTTGATCTGACCCGGAAATCAATCCAGCTGCGCTATCGAGGCAGAGGTAGAAATTTCTTACTTTTAATTTTTTTTTTAGAATTGAAGCAAGTAATGACTACTTCTGTTGTGTAATTAAAACCTATTCATTTTAGTATTAACGAGATCACAGCGAAATAAAAATATAAATTGAATAAAATTAGAGCATAAAAATTGCATGTAACTGATTGGCCAAAAACCTTATTCTGTAAAAATATAAGGTCAAAATTCGAGTAGGTGAGGTTTAAGTCCTATCTTAATTTGTCTTGAGCGTTTCCACCGCACAGTTCATCATTGGTTACAGCAGTATGTCCCATGTAGACGACACTACGATTGTTTCCTTGAAAACTTTTTAGTTACTCGGAGATTGCATTTTCAACTGTCGCAAAGTCGAGCATTTTTATGTCTGTACTTGCGACTACGGAATAGTCTTGTTTTACTACGCTTAATATAACTTGCTCAAATAAGATACTTCTTGCCATATTATTTATTTTTCGAGATACAAAACCACTGTGTGATATTATATTTCAGTATAAACAGGTGGACTGGACTGGAACAGAAACTTCACAGAGAACCCGAACGAGGCTTACCTCACCTTCCGCTAATTGATCTCAAAAAGAGTTGACGTTGTTGCAAAACGATTTTGAGTTGAAAGTATTCATGGGCGGTTGTAGACATTTATCATCGGGGAAGAAGTCAACTTTGTAACCCACTATGCACCAAATTTAAAACATAAAATCGAAGCTTTGTATTTGTGGATCGCACTCAAATGAGCGACGGTGCATATTTCTTTTTAAATTTACAATTAGTTCCGGCAGACATGAAATGAATGTAAAATTTTGTTAAACAACTAAGTTTGAAGTTAAATTGAACTTTAAAATGTTTATAAAACTATAATGCGCGAACAAGAAACATGTATATTTGAAACGTGTGAGTAGATTATGGGAAGAAACATGCTGGTATAAGCACGAACGGGCCGCCTCGACCGGTGCAGTACTACCCTCTAACAGAAGATCAACCTAAAGCGATAGAATGCATGCTATTGTATTTCGTTGGTGAGTACAAGATCGGTGTTCCATTGATGTAGGGGTCACAGTTGTCGTGGTAAGTCTGTAAGTATTACAATACCACAATGACTGTCATGCTTTTTACGTCCCGAAGCGGGGCGTGAAGAAGCATCTCACGAGGGCGCTATAGTGTGTGTCGCCATATGGCATTGTCTGCATTCACAATAAGTATAGTGATCACTACTCTTGGATTCTATTCATACTTTACATCAGGGAAAGTAGAGTCACTTTGGTAGGGTCATAAAAAAAAATATAACATGATAATAAACTTTCTCCTCTCAAGAATGATAGTTTAGGAAAATAAAATGTTTAACATCTATCACATAAATCAAATCATATTTCCTTTGGCCATTAAATGCTTCCTGTTATACATTTCCATCTTTTTCCTTGAAATTATAAAAAAAGTTAATAAAATTTTTTTTAATAACATTTTTTTTTGTCTATTAAAAAACACATACAGGACACAAATCCGTAACATCTAAAAAAAGAGTGAGGCAGAAAAATCTGATTTAATTATGATTAAGATTCCAAATTTAATATGCTCGAATGTGCCGTGTGTGTTTAAAACAGTTTTCACATATTCATATGTATTCTATACGTCTATACATTACATTTGTGCAAATATTACATTCCCATCCTAACAAATAATATCCAAGTGGTAGGATTAAAGCTAAATTCTTTCCACCATAATTTATGGCGTCTTTATCGGCGCAACGCCGATTCAAATTTGGGCCCGTCACTTCCAGCGTGTTTCTGGATGTGGAATATACGGACCAATATCTTGCCACATATTGAACAGGAATATTTTAACTATTTTTAGGCTTTCACGGTTCTTACACATATACTTGGTTTTATTGTAAAACGGGACTTATTCGTGATAAAATTATATAAAAAGTTACAATACCCACCTGCGTTAGTGAATACTTTATTTCATACAAGTAATATTCAAAATTTTGAAAATAGTAAATAAGTGAGCTATCATAAAATGAGCGGCACGAACTTTGCAGCTCTCTGAAACAGTATGCAACTCATTTAGAAAACAAACATTGATACTTTGTAAAAAAATCATCACTTTTTAACCTTTTGCAACTAAACACAACTCTAATTGAATTTTACGTATTGCGGAGGGATGGTATCATATTCCTCCGACACAAAGGGAGGATCCTCATACCTGGTGGGCCACGGCCCAACGGTTGATGTTGGGATGTTGTTTATATGCTAAATGCCACGCGAATCTCTATATCGCGATACAGGGTTAGTAGTTGCATTGTAGTTCATTACATTCATACGCTTCGTTCATACTTCGTAGTCCGATGTATCTTCGCTATATGGCGCTGTTGTATATTTTTCTGTGTGTTGTAATGTGAAAATCGCCACACGTATATTTTTTTAATATTACTGTGGTCGAGATATCCCGAGATAAATAGAATTTGTGAATGGTTTTATTAATTTTAATTGTATTGTTAATAAAGAATTTATTTGAACGATCGTATTCAGTTAGAGATATGAGTAGAGCTTTATATCATTAACAAATGGTTCAAATATTCCAACTATGTTACCAATTTCAACAGAAAATCTATATTTCATGAATGGGATATTTATAGCAGTTAGATTCTGTATTGGCTCGTCTAGCTAGCTACTACGCGTAAAGGATCGTTTTTGAGTTTATAAAAAAAAAATAAGTAGTTTCAGTTCAACTAGTCACATATTCTCTCGTGTATTCCCCTACCGTAGTCGTCACGTGCGCCTCATTCTCTCACCCAATATATCAGCACTGTGATTGCGTATAATGTATGTATCTCGCTACCTGATAGTGATATCGGAGGCAGCATTATATATAAGAACTTGAATAACAAGTAGCGCAGTTCTCAGCTAACCGTACGTCTTCTAAATATCTAGTGTTGATACTGTAAGATGGATTATATTATGAAATACAAAATCAATTCATTTAAATAATTTGTATATTATAATCGTTTGCATTAAACGAAAACTCCATAAATGTAATTAAATAATGAACACCGAACAACAGACAGAAAACTTTCCAATCTAGTAACAAAATTAGGGACGGTTACACAAAATTGTCCTCTAACATAAATAAGCGTAAGATAAAAATGAAACAGAGTTAAATGATATTCAAAACATGAGTGGCACAAAATTTGCAGCTCTCTGAAATAGTATGCAACTCATTCTAATTTTATTTCAGAGTTTTTAAATGTATAAAAATGCTTTGTAGCTGTGTCTAGAGATACGTGACTTTTTACAAGTTTCACGTTCGCCGTAAGTTCGTACGGATTCGCGGCAGTGGCAAATGTGTCGTGAATTACGACGTGCTCGGTTTTTATTGGAACTTATTTCTTTTGCTCGTGATTCTCAGCTCTTACGTATTTTTGGCCTCATTGCGATTCGGATTAGCTCCGTGATTGACTTATCGTGCCACATTCAGCTGAGACATTTCTCTCTTTGAATATATCTTTTGGGTAATCAAAAGTTGAATGATATTTACATCAAAATTTTGTATTTGGACAACTATTAGTGGGTATTATAATTCGATTTTCATTTTAAGTCGTAAAATGTAGAACCCTTGCATAACCCTGAAGTGTCTTTATTCTGTAAAACAGGTAAATCAATGTTATTTATCACAAAATATTTTCCTTTACTTGTTTAAATAAGGATTAATTGAACGTATTGTAGTACCATTTAATATACTTAGCTACTCGATAAAGTGTTTTAAAATTTTGACATTATTTATCAAACTAAATACAGATTTTAAGGAAAAGGTCACAACATTTTTACTAAAGGACGGATGGATTAATATTAATCTTCGTGAATCATCCGTCATCCATATATATTTTCTTTTTTACAAACAAATTTTTTCTTATGTAAGAAGTTCTTATTTTAGAAAATTTAAGTAAGTTATCGTCCATCTATAGTAAAAATAGACTGACGTTTGTAACTAGACAATGTAAGATTAGAAGAAAGAAGTTCTAGAAATAGAAGTTCATAGGGTTATGGTAACCAACTTCTATGGCCCTTAAATATACTGATATGAAGTCAGTACCCTCAAATATGATACTGATAACTAATTCAAACTTTGAATTCGATTCACCTTTTGGATTACAGAGGTCCGGTGCCAATCGCTCCGTGGAACAATTTATATTCAAGTAAAAACCATTGAACTTCATTTTAAATCATAGCCCACAAAATATCAAGCATACGACACTAAAGTAATTATATTTTAAAGTGAAATAGTACATTATATACAACATAATATATATAAGGTAGATGGATCAGAATAAGAATGTGGGCGAGAACGGGTCTCACTCAATTAAACACAATATGTGTCTGCGCAGCGCTGATTTCTGGACGTTTGTACGCTACACAATGTTATCAAATGTAACAATACAAACAATACCATAAAAAACGCAGGGCTCCTGCAAATGTATATACCATATTGATTACCTGTGCTCCTGCGCCGATTACGACTCTTGGTTTGATATAACACAAAAGTGATAGACTGCCAAAACTTTACTTATCACAAAGGATTACGTAATACTATACGATTACATAATACAAGTAGATGAAGTCAAGATGTAATGTTTTGTGATGGTTGTTGTAGTGATCGTGCAAGTGATTGTATTTTTTATTTTTTATTTTATTTTATTCATTTGGCTCACCAACAATTGTATACACTGTTTCATGGTTAAAAGACATTAAAAAGTATGAGATGACATAGTATTACAATTACTTATAGGTAAGCACCACGTGCACTATAAACAAAAAAATAGTGTATGCTTATGCTAAAAATACAATACAAATTTGGTTGAGAACAGATAAGAAGGAAGTAAAGTATTTTTTATTTAATATTTTGTATGGTATTGTGGAGTTTGGTAAGTGAGTCAGTGTGTATATCGACCAGGGAGCTGCAACTATTAAGCAGCTTGCAAAGTCGTGGAATGGTAGAGTTAGCACCGAGGACACTTCTGCGAAGCGGGGGATGCAGGGGGGTGATAGGAGAACGAGGATATCTAGTTGGAGCATGGAACTTTATTTTGCTTAAAAGTTGTGGACAATCTGTCTTGTGTCTCAGAAGCTTAAATAAAAATATGGAGTCTGTCACATTCCTTCGTTGTTCTAGTGTGATCAGTTTAAAATATGTCAATTTCGCTTCATACGGTTTCATTCTTTTAGATATCTTAGAGGTATATGCTAGGTGCCAAAGGAACCTCTTCTGTATACGCTCTAACCTTAATTTATGTGTCGCATAATGCGGTCTCCATACTGGACTGCAGTACTCTAAGATGGTACGTACAAGGTAGTTATATAAAAGAATTTTTGTTTTATTACTTCGTAACTTAACTGCATTTCTTAAAACGAATCCCAGAATTCTTGAGCCTTTTTTACTACACTTTCTACGAGTACGTGTGGTACAAATGTGAGTTTACAGTCAAAAATAACACCTAAATCCCTGATTTCCACAACTCGAAAATTTTCTCGAAAATTTAAGGTACATAAAAATTTCGGAGTAATTGAAGCTGTATGGGATATCGTTAATGAAGTAGTTGAATAAGATAAGACCGATGTGGGAACCTTGTGGAACACCAGAAACAATTTTGTGCACGTTAGAATGAAAACCGTTTACTGCCACGAAGAAAGAGCGATTATTAAGGTAGGACTTGAGCCAATTCAAGAGAGTATCAGTAATGCCATATGTTGCCAGCTTCTCCAAGAGGATGAAGTGCGAAACTCTGTCGAAGGCTTTGGAAAAATCAGTATAAATGACGTCCACTTCCTCTCCACAGTCCACAGCTTCTACCAACGTCTCAGCAAAGGTCACAAGATTAGTGCAAGTAGATCTGGCTCTCACAAAACCATGTTGAGAGTTACTCAAATATAGTGCCAAGTGGGATTGCATAAATGGGCATATCAGTGACTCAAACACTTTGGCTAGGGTGGATAAAACAGAGATGGGCCTGTAGTTAGCTATCTGATCGATCTCGTTGGATTTATGAATGGGTACGACCTTAGCCTTCTTCCATAGATCTGGGAAAGTGCTGGTAGTAAGGGATTTATTGAAAATTACCGTTAGAGGAAGAGCTAGATAAACAGCACAATTAGTTAAAAATATTGAAGGAATACCATCTGGGCCAGGACCTTTTCGAGGATCTAGAGATTTAAGCTTATTTAAAACGGTCTCTCGCTCAATGACTGGAATTGTTAGAGGCAAACTGTTGTTTCTAATGTTATTTAAGTAATCTGAGCTTGAAAAACTTTTTACTGTTTGACGAACGTTAAAAGAAGAATAAAAATGAGTAGCAAACATTACGCAGATTTCATTGCCTTTAGAGGTAGTTATGATATAGTATATAGGTAGGTAGTAGTATATAGGTAGTACTGCCTCGTTTACCTTTAATATAGCTCCAAAACCTTTTTGGATCCCTATTTATCTCTGCTTCTATATTTTCAATGTAATTATTATAACAGTTGGTCGACATTTTAGAGCAACGTTTACTGAATAATTTAAGTTCTAACTCATCCATTGGATTTCCATAGACTTTGTAGCGTTTTCTTATCTTTTCTTTTTCTTTCAGTGCTTTTTTAAGCTTTTGTCGAACCAAATAGGAAATTTCATTTTTGATACACTTTTAGTGGATGTATTAGTATTAATAATACCCTCGACGACATTGTAAAATACACTGATCATATGATTAACATCTGTCAATTCTTTAAATTTATGTTGCCAATCGACAGAACCTAACTGTGTGCGAATGTTATCATAGTTAAGTTTATAATAGTTAGGTTTGGGTGTGCTGTTGTTATAAGGAAGTCTGGCATCAGCAGTTGATTTAATGTAAATTTCAAAAGGGGGATGTAGACTTCCACAACACTTAAAGAGTTTGAAGCAGCATGCACGCTGGTAAAAGGCAAGTTAGTAAGAACCAGATCCAGTATACACCCAGAATTGTTAGTAATATCATTAAGTTGCGTGAGTCTATTGATATGAGTAAAGTCAGTCAATAAGTAACTGATGCCTGGTGGTGTATACAAACTATCTGAGTCACTTACCAAGTTCCAGTTGATACAAGCCATATTAAAATCTCCTAATACATACGAGGGTAAGTTTTTAAGTTCGCGGAATGACAGTGAAAAAGGCGGGTAAACGCGCTCTTTTGATGCCTACCATATTCAGTGACTCATAATTAGTCTGCATAGTAAAATTTGTTGTGATTGGATTATTAGTTATTAAACTATCGTTGACCAAGTATTTTAATCGGGAACGAAGTGAAAAAAATGGAGAAAATTGAATTCCGTGCGGTGATAAAGTTCCTTACTAAGCAAGGAAAGTCTGTTCAAACCATACTCAATGAGATGTCATCGGTTTACGGGGATTCTTGCCCAGGAAAAACAATGGTCTACAAGTGGCATAGTTTATTTAAACAAGGCAGGGAATCACTTGAAGACGACCCGAGGCCGGGGCGCTCCGTTGAGGTGACTACGCCAGAAGTTATTGCAAAAGTAGAAAAAATTGTATTGGAAGATGCTCGACTAAAAAAGAAACAACTCGCAGAAATGGTTGGAGTATCGGATACAATAATTTTTAAAATTTTACACGATCATCTTGGCATGACTAAGGTTAGCGCACGGTGGGTGCCGAGAATGCTCACGCCATTGCAAAAACAACAGCGCGTGGAATGTTCACGTGCGTTTTTGGACCTCTGCAATGAAGACAAGGATGGCGTATTGAATCAAATTGTTACTGGGGATGAAACTTGGGTTCATCATTATGAACCCGAGTCCAAACAAGACTCCATGCAGTGGCACAAAAAGGGCACAGCACCACCCAAGAAATTTAAGGTTTCACAGTCGGCTGGGAAACTCATGGCAACGATTTTTTGGGACTCAGAAGGAATATTATTGATAGATTATAAAGATAAAGGCATTTCTATAACGGGGGAATACTACGCTTCAATCTTAGAACAGTTAAAAGAAGCCATCAAAGAAAAAAGACGGAGAAAATTAACGAAAGGTGTCCTGCTATTGCATGACAATGCTCCCGTTCACAAGAGCCGAGTCGCACTGGCTGCCCTGCATAAGGTGGGCTTCGATATTTTGAATCACCCACCCTACAGTCCAGATTTGGCTCCGAGTGATTATTATCTCTTTCTAAAAATGAAAAAAGAATTACGTGGTAAGAAATTTTCAACTGATGAGGAGGTTAAGGAGGCGGTTTCGGCGTATTTTTCAGACAAAGATAAAACTTTTTTTTACGAGGGAATAAAAAAACTAATTGAAAGATCTGAAAAATGTATTCGTGTTGCAGGGGAATATATAGAAAAAGAAAAATAATTTTGTGTTTTTATTATTACTCAATACCCTCCATCCCGCGAACTTAAAAACGCCCCCTCGTATGTGTACAGTTTTGATTGTTCAAGAATAGTGTTACAACGATCTAGAAAGTGTTCTAAAGTTGAACGGATCACTGGCGGAGGTAGGTAAACTGTGTACAGTGCAACTTGACGAATTGACTTTGAAATAGGTACGTCAACCATGACCCAGAGATCCTCGCATTGACTTTCCCATTGTAGCATACGTTTTGACTTTATTTTCTTTAACACAGCTATCAGTACTCTGCCCCCATCCTTTTTCCTACCATTTCTATCTCTTCTATATACTAAATATCTATTGTCGAATAGCTCTGCGCTCAGAACAGAACTGTTCAACCATGTCTCTGTTAAGATTACGATGTCGTACGTTTCACATGATAATTGCTGATAAAATTCATGTGTTTTTGTACGTAGCTCTCGTGTGTTTTGGTAATATATTTTTAACGTACCGAATGTGATTTATTTAATCAATATAAACAAGAACAAAAAACAAGTACTAAGCTAACTATACTATATACTATACTAACTAAACTATGAGAAACAATAAAAACAACTAAGTATGTCTACATAGGACGAGCATTATTTATTTAATTTGTGTAGGGCGACCATGTCTCTAATTTGGACATGTTCACATTCTTGATTCTTCCTCATGAATATCCGACCTCCTCTAACCCAGACAAACTGGTAACCAATTTCTTTGGCTTGTAATGGTCCCCCCTAGAAACCTAGTGCGAGTATAGTAATTTTTCCGGCTATTTAATGAGGTATTTATCTATAAGCCAGCACCCTCCAATGTGGAGGGAGGTCTAACGCTCCTCCAGAATCCGCGTTAGACTGTAGAACTCGACACCAGACTGGACATTCTCCCACTGGCTTATAACGATTCAAATAAATAATAAGAAACCGCGATAAGAGGGAATCAAAATGAGAGATTATGAAACAATTAAATACATTTCTGTTGGTTGTGCTTATCACTCTTCCATCCGTTGTGCACTTAAGAATTAGGTGAATTAACTGACTTTAACTCGAGGGGGTCAGGAACGCTAAGTCCAAACCTATAACTCGCTTTGACAGGTGTATTCAGCTGTATACGACCGAAGCTAAACGCTTTCGCGCCTCCGCCCCGACGTGGGACTCCGACCCATCGGTTTCCTGTGTACTCAACCCGCTATATGAGTTAACCCGCCTACTGACCCCCGTGCATCCGCCCCTTAAGACTCCTAGAACTCAAGCACACGGCACACACCCACACACGCTGTAACTACAATATAAATACACCACAGGGACAGTTCACCCAGATATAATCGTGTAACGGAACCGTTCCAGCGATCTACCGGAAGGCTCCGTTCGATCGTAAATGGACTCCCCACACCGCAGCGACTTATAAAGAGTTCTACTCATTATCTCTATCAAAGGTACCGATTAACCAACAGTAATGCTCATCGAGAAATAATAGAGAGATATCATCTAATTATTCAACGATTATTACTATACTCAGACCGGCATATAAATACATATAAATCATTATCCTACGAAATAATAGGCAACAAAGACTTACCTAGCTACTGCAGCGTTATATATGCTAACTTACTCAACGTCATGGTAACCCACACAACCGGCTATCCCCAGCTTTCACGAACGTCCTGCCTTCACCCTGCACCCTCACTGACCCCTCACTCACGACTCTCCCGACTACCTCAAACCCTGTCGTTTTATCTCACCCCGCGCCCCGCTTCCTACCGCTTTTTTTGTTAACAGTTATATCAAACTCTAAGGCATTCATCACTCACGTAAATGTATACCAGATGTCGCGGGCACCGAAGTCCAAAAAGATCTGTTAAGAGCCCTTTCCAAGGAATTTCGTGTAAAGAGTGCAATAGATCCTTTGTCCATACTTGCACAAGAGCCGCTTAAGAATCTGTTCGTTAAGTTTCGCCCTTTTTATGTTGTCTAAACACATGCACGTGTTGCCAACGGCTAAGAATATATTGTTGCATTGATGTAACAATAATTGTAAATTCTAAATAACATAATATGATCATACTATCACAGGCTTTAACCCTTGCTGCAGTGTGCAAAGCCCTGTTACTTGAAGAAAGATGTTCAGAGACGAAAATTGGTGTTCTAGGGCTCGAATATCCCAGGTGTGTGGAATTTAGCTTGTTTTCAGCATTGGATTTGTTATAGTTGATAGTGGCCGCGAGCAGCTGATCCCGAATGCGTGGAGAGGCGAGCTGAACCACTACCGATCTCGGGCGAGAACTATTGGGATTAAGCTTGGCGACTCTAGTGCAATGCATAATGTCCCGGGGTTCAATGTTACATCCAACAACCTTCGATAGCTCACTCACAATTTCAAGAAGATTTTCATGTTTCTTTTCTGGCAGGCATTGAATCTCAATATTGTTCGAGCATGTTTGTTGTTCTAGTTGGTTTAGTCGCGTATTCAAATCACTAATTGTGCTTTTTATACTAGAGTTTCCCACTTGTAGTTCTTTCAGTGCCTCCTTGCTAGATAAATACTCTTTGAGAAGGTCCTCATATTGACTGTTCATATAAGTCATCGAATCATTCATTTGTTCCATTTGTTCCTTAATCGAAAGTAATTCTTTGCTTAAATTGCCCTTAAGAGTGTCGTTAAATACAGATAGCTGTTCCTTTAGTTCGTGGTTCATGCTTTTCCGTATTATTTGGAGAATATCTTCTGTGGACATGTTCAAACAAGAGGAAGTTTGTTGCAGTGAATTAGGGGGTAGTTTTTTATTCCTTCTGGTAGTCGTGATGTTGCGCAACGGTGTGATGTCTGCACTTATATCATCATTTAAACAACCAGCGCACAGCCAGATAGCAGGTAAAACATAACTTTCGATAAACGATAGGCAGGCATAGTGATACGTTTTCATACATTTACTGCACATGGCATGTTTACTTCCTGTAAGTTTCCGACTACAACTATTACAGTGGTGTTGTCTGTGTGGTTGTATAATGTATTCATGGAGACCTCTACACCTATCTCAAAGTCAAGATTGACTGAATAAATTATCATATGATGTGCAGGCATCAACTAGAACTAGTAGCCGACCCTAAATAATTTTGGGAATAATAAATTATTGGCTAATATTTTGTTTTGACCACTTTCCAACCTAAATCGCCAGCATCCGTGTCGTCGTGTTTCGTTGGTGAGTGTGAGAACGGAGGCCCATTGATGCAGGGGTGACAGTTATCGTGATAACTATGTGAGGCTTACACTGCCACGATGACTGTCATTCATTTTACGTCCCCAAGCGTGGCGTGAAAAAGCATCTCACTGGGTCGCTATGGTGTGAGTCACCACACTGCATTGTCTGCATTTGCAATGAGTATGGTGACCACAACTCTTTGGATTCTGATTATACTTTCCATCAGCCAGAGAAGAGTCACTTTGGCAGGCTCTTCATACAGAAAAAATAAATAAACTTAGACTCTCAATTTGGCTAGGGAGACAGGTTCTCTACAAATTAGAAATTCATAGGAATATAGTAACCTACACCAATACAGCTATAAATAAACTCATTAAAGAAATAATATTATTGCAAAACTTGAGAAATACAGTTTCTCAAATAACAAAATTGCCACACGAAACACTTAAGTGCTATGAAGTAAAACCACTTGTCTCCCATAAGTAGTACTACAAAGTAAAATGTCACATATGTAGCCTAGAATGGTACTGAGCAGTCATCAAACCTCGGCTATATTAAAACATAGCACTAAACATAAAAAATAAAAGGAACCTAAAACCTTTTTGCTTTAGTATTAGTTAAACTTGCTTTATATGCTCTGTTCAGACAAGCAATCAACTTAATGATCATGCTGTATTTTTATTCAGAAAATCTAGGAGAGATTGTTCTAAAATAGATTTTCAAGTAGAACCTTTAAATGAAATTTGAAACCCTGTAGTGAGTTTGTCATAAGAATTGATTTTATAGTCATAATGGTGAGATCTAATATGATTAAATATTGATATCTATCATCGTTGTTATGTGTAGGATGAGTCCTTTGATATTACATCTTAAGTTAGAATTTTCTAACGATTCTACATTAAAAATAACATAATTTCATTTGAGTATCACTATCTTACGGCATTAATACCTAAAAATTTGTTAGTTATCCAAGACAAAGTTCACGACAGACAAAAAAATAACACAACAACAAAGACTTGATACAGAAAATATGGTATACTAAACATTTACGCCCTCTAATGCAGTACGGCGGCGCAGGCGGATCTAACTGCGCGAGTGGTTGGGAGGAGTGTACCGTTGTGTAATTGTGTCAATGATTTCGTAATTGAGATATTAGTATTGCTAGGTATTTTGTCCTTGGCTGATAAAGACTTCAAGAGTAACGTTAATTGTAGACAAAAGCATATGTAACGTTGACGTACTCAATAGCGGATGCTTAAAATTGCTGCGTACTAAGTGCCTCTTTTGTAAAATGATGATTTAAAAGTATTATATTAAAGTTAGATAAGTAGTGTCTTAAGAGAAAAATATAGAAATATTTATCACATATATTCGTCACTTGTTTGTATTCGTAAATCAATAGCTTAAAGAATAATTGTACGATTCGATGTTGGCTTCAGGAAAACGCGTGTATTTCGTACTGACTCAATCTTGAATGCTCATTTCTTTCTTAGTGAAAAAAATTATGATTAAGCATTAGTACATTGCTAATTACTTTGATATATTTTTAAAACATTCTTAAACAAAAATCTAACAACTAACTTTCTAAAGATATAGCTTTCAGTTTTCAAAAAATTAAAATGAGACAGTAATAGGAAAAAATGAGTGCGTCTCGGGACGCCCAACAGAAGTGATAACTCACAGTAATCTAAGTTAAACTATTTAATATTGAAATTGTTTTACTTTACAAAAGTTCAGGTTATTACTTATATTTCATGTATCTTAATATGAAAATATAAGGAAAAGTAATTTTATAATATTTTTTTTTGATTATAAAATACATTAGTTTTAGTGCAATTCTTAAATATGTACATTAGAATTTTGTTTATGTACATTATTAGTATCATATGTAATAATATCTGCAAGAAACATCTGTCTGAAATAGGGCTAGCACTGTAGGTTAGGGTGAGAGAAGAGAAGCCTGCCTACCGCTACCGTATGCGCGAAAGAAAGAGAATCTAGACTGCCACCGTAACGCGTTACGTAATGAAGTGGTTGATCCTCCAATAAGAAGTCACTTCAACAATAATTTTAATTTTGTTCTAAGACTGACTCCGTTTAATGTATTTGTAATGCATTAACTAATATTTAGTAAGTTCTGCAAATTTCATTACCTACAATGTCTACAGTTATTAGCAAGATATACTTAAAAGCATCTACAGCTGTGAAAATCAACTTTGTCTTACGTAAGTACTAGCTGATCCGAGCAACTTTGTCTGTGTTTCTTAATTTATTTTTTTCTCACATAAACTTTCCCTGGACTTTAATAAATATTTATAGTGCAAAATTATCCGAATCAGTCTAACCATTCATGAGTTTTCTTAGGACTAATGAGCAGCAATTGAATTTTACAAATAAGATTTTGGTGAATTTAGTATTTATAATTTCAAATATTGTATTTTTGTTTTTAAAATCTCACTCAAATCCACCTATCGCCGTCCAATGCTCAACGAAGATCTAACCTAAGGAACGGCAACCATCCCGGTCCTGGTTAATCCGTATCCACAATAAAATATAAAAATCTCATTAATATTAAATATTCGTGGCTACTGCACCTAAGTAATATAAATCATAATATATTAATAGTAATATAAAAGCCTAACCAATCTACCTACGCTTTTGCAGGGCTCAAGACATGAGTAATCAACAAAGAACGCTTATGGTACACCCGTGTTCGTTCGTCCCTTTTATTCAAAGTCAACGTCACATTACTAAACAGTTAATATGTAGGTATATAGATTGATCCTAAAAACGCGGGTATTCGTGGCATTTTGTTCGTGGCACTCGCGGTGTTAGGTTGTATGGGAGATCGCGTGAGCTGTTTATTCTCATTTTCATTTTTCTTTTGATGGATTTTCTTATTGTTGTGTGTAATTTAATTGATGAGTTAAATATTAAAGAGGTTGGTTTTATTTCGTGTAATTATTTAATTTGGTTAAAATGAATCAGGTTCGTTAAGAGTAATTGTTTTTTTTTTTAATATTACTCTACTTGTGATCCTAAAAATAGAGATAGACTTTTTAGCAACTTGACTGTCACTTTATAGTATTCTACTTTTAACACTTCAAAACGGAGGTTGACTACCTTTTTTTGAAATCGCTTAACAAAATTGGATACTAAAGCAGCTATCTTACACTAACTGTACTTCAAAGGTTTTTAGAATTATTTTTTGATTCATTTTAATATTATGTAACAGGTATCTATTAGTTAATAATAAAATTTAAAATATTTAATAACCTTGAAGATAATGTCTAATCGACATGTAGGTCGTATATACTTTTGTAACAATATTATGATTATAAAACCTTCTAGTTTCATACCAAGTGGAAATATTTTATTGGAAGCTTCTGACTTTTACACTAGACAGCAACATTTCTTCTATTGAAATGGGCTTAGTGGTTTAACAGTTTCAAATAATAATGGAATGAAAATACAAAACATGCCCTCTTTGTACGATTCGCCACGATTGGGGCTGGAGACATCGCTGTGACTTATACAGGTACAATATTTTTTGGCATAGATATTATATAAAAACAATTTTTCTTAATTCAAACATTTCTTAATTAATATTACAAATTATCAAAAACACAAAATGCTTTAAGTCAAATGTAGACATAATTTCTTTCTCCCATACGTGGTTTAAAGCAGTATCAAAACAATTATTTTAAGGCAGCAGAAATTCTGCTCACGTAAGGAAATTATACACGCATACAGATTCAGTCGTAATAAATCTTCAACTGTAAACTTACTGGTTGAACGTTATTCTGCTCCAAAAAGTCTTTAATTTATATATTAATTGTGTTTTGCTTTTATAATGGCAACACTGATTGTTTTAATCTCATAGTGGTTCGGTCACGCAACCGTTAGCGCAATTAGACATAGATGGAGCGAATGAATGAAATAATAAATAAAATATTATACATTAAAAGTCATAATCCAACACAATAAACTAGCACAAGAATGTGTAATTGGGAAATTTTCTAATTTAGTATTTAAAACACGATAATTTGGTTCAAATCGTCTAGGTCACAGTATGTAGAGAATGTAACATTCTTTTTTTGAAATCAATCAGTGAACGTAACATAAGTTGGAATTGGTTTTTACGCTGTAATATAAGTGTAAAGTATGTGTACGAATATTGAATAGTCACACCAAGTTCACCCCAGCTGGTATTTGTTGGCGAACTAACATGATTAATGGATGAAACTCGTGCAGTGCTCTATGCTCTATGTGAAGGCGTTATAATATATTTTATCACAGACCACGATCGTTTATTAAAAGTATGGGTTAGCGTAAGTGGTGGGGTGAGAGTGGTTGGATATATAATATTAATATTATAAGTTAATGTTTATTCTTTTGTAAATTTATTTATAGTTAGGTTAAGTGGTTTTTGGTTTCCAATTTAAGAACTTTACTTAGAGTAAGTATTTAAAAAAAAATTAAGATTGTGTTAATTATTGTATTAAACAAAAATAAAATCCTAAACAAACTCTCAGCTTCATACTGAGAGTTTGTTTCCCATTTAATTGTCACAGTGCGTGAGTGACGGCGTGAATCCAAACTATAGCCACCAGTATGGTTATTCACTGCGCCTCTGTTTGGTGATGCTTTTTACCGTATATTTTAAGTATATCATTACCAATCACTCAACAAAAATGAAATCATTTAACGATTCATGACGTGTAGAAAAAAAACGCCGCAGCTTGCCCCCAAGGAAATACACCTAAGTGAAGTTGGATTAGCTTTGGCAGTGAGATATTCGATAGCACTTTCTTTGTTTAAGGCTTTCGTTAATAAACTAGAGGCTTTGGCTATAAAATAGTGCCACGTAAGATGTAAGATAGTCTGAGAATAAATTACTCGATAAATTTTAGTCAATCGATTCAATAGGGTTCCGCTTCGGGCCATTAGTGTTTCCTTAGGTTGGGTTTCGTCAAAGTGCATTAGATAAAAGGGTTTTGTGTTACAACTTTAGCCTAAAAGTAAGTCCCTTTAGTTTGAAACTTACATAAGCTAAAATCCT
Organism: Hypercompe scribonia; assembly: GCA_949316085.1. Taxonomy (NCBI): domain Eukaryota; kingdom Metazoa; phylum Arthropoda; class Insecta; order Lepidoptera; family Erebidae; genus Hypercompe; species Hypercompe scribonia. The sequence goes on along the minus strand of OX438969.1, from coordinate 7,835,039 downwards.
AAGGGATAACAGAGCAAACATAGAATATATATTGCTTTTATATCACTAGAATTGTTTTAACATCTCTATTGGCAAGATATAAATGATAAAGGCATGGCTCCTACTTTGACTATTCAAGATAGGGAATCATGTCACATTACATAATGTGATGGTCGTCAGGGCTTTGTCTATATCACATTAATAGACCTATTGGGATGATGGATCCTAACAGCTAAACCAGAAATAGTGAGTTTAATTCCCTCTCTGGACTAATACTTAGTAATGAGTGTCTTCACGTGATTTATCTGTAAAACTTATGTATTTACACATAGTCCTATTGTACAGTGAGATATATACACAGTAAAATTATTAAAAACGTTACGATACCTTCTATTTCCTGACATTTCAAACGAGTCTACCCGTTACCATGAACGGTGTAACTCGTTCGAAACATCGGTATCGTAAGTTTTTTAAATAATTTTAACACGAACAAGTCCCGCTGTATAACAAAATTATGTGTACGTGTAAAAATATTGAAAATCTAAAAACACCTCTGTATTTAGTTCTTTAAATATACGAGTACACTCCATGTCTAGTTTCCATAAAACAGGCTCTGCCTAGTATGAAATATATTATATAATTGAGACCGGAGGCCCATTGATGCAGGGGTGACAGTTGTCATAGTGTGTGTAATACAATGCTACGATGACTGTCATGCCTTTTACGTCCCCAAGTGAGGCGTAAAAAAGCATCGTAATAGGCCGCCATAGTGTGGGTCACCATACTACATTGTCAGCATTCGCAATGGCTATGGTGACTACAACTTTTGGATTCTATTCATGCTTTCCGTCTGGCAGAGTAGAGTCACTTTGGCAGGCTCTCAAATAAAAAAAAACAGCGGTATTTGAGCTGTGTCAAATTATGTATTTATTTTATTAGGTATTTAACAAAAGTGACTTTGACAAAAAAAATCGAGTAAAATCAAAATTTAGCTTTTACTTTGATGTAATAGTTCTTTTATCTAGTTGGTGATAAACTGACTATCATCGAAAAATTTATCAATTCTATAAGTTAATGCACAGATATATTACGCATTAGCGAAGTTAATGCCTACTAAAAAATGTATTAACTTTACGTTTATGGCAACTGTTATTATAAATACAATGTATTATTCTTATCGTTAAATCGAGTCACGCTCCAAACTAAACTAAAACACTGCAGTTAAATGTTATTCTCCAGCGTCACAGTCAAACTTTCAGACTACTAACTGTTAAAAAGTTACACCGACAGGGCGTGGCTGCAGTTCTATTGAACGAATTTGTGACCAGTTAGTTAAATTGTTTCCAGCGCTGCTTCGCTCTGTTAACAAGCATTTGAATAATTTATAGTCCATTGAGATTGTTTGTTTTTGTTTTTTGGTTTATTTGTTCTATTGTGGTTTTGATATTACAATTGTTTTATAGATTTACGTTAAGAAAAAAAAAGGTTATTCAAAAAGTTTTTATTGCTCAGTGTAAAAGCCTTGTAAAGAGAACGTGGATACTAAAGATTCTCAAAAACTTGATCAATTATATATTTTGGCGAGTTTTATTAACTTAGATCTTTGTGATCTATTGGAACTCTTATTAGAAGAGTTCGTTAAGAAAAAAATACACCCTTCAGGTGATAAAGACACACAACATAGACATTAAAGTGGATTACAATTTTTACTTTAATATTTCTGTATATATGTAGTTATGCACGTCCACCAACGTGTTGATTCGCATTCATTGCCCATGTATTTTATATTTCACTTAGACCTACATTTTATCGAAAAAACTCTAAAGCTTAGAACTACATTAAGATTGAACCGACCATTTCAACAAATGGGTCCGTGTCGATTTGAAAAGAGTCAAACCAATTTCTCTCTCCTAACAATTTTAATAACATTGGTTTACATCTAAAGATAAGCATTCTAACCTCGTATCTATTACTTTTTTCTGTAAATATATTTACAAATACCACCGCCGTGGATATTTAAGCATCATATTTTTCAACTGCCTGTCTCCAGAGAAATCAAACTTTTCCGCTATTACAGTAACCTTATTGTTTTTTTATTCCCCAACCGTTTTTTTGTCTTTAGCTAGTTCTGGTGTATTCGATATAGTATCGAAATTATTTTTTTATTTCAATCTTTATAGATTTTGAGTGTTCTTTGTTTAATCATATAATCCGGTGAAAATTTAGACTTTATTTTGTCTTCAATTTCTTTTTGTTTAAAATAAAGCTGGGTGCATTTTGATAACAATCATAAGTTCAGCGGTTAAGTTATTTATCTATAATAATTTTGTTCTGTTGATTACTCCGTGGCACAGGAGCTTAGCTAAACTTAGCAGTAGGAATCGATTTCCACTGTTCCAAAACGTCTGTCAAAATAATTAAGTTGCGTTAAAAATTAAATCTCGTTTATAATCTATGTCATATTTTTTATGTGATGGTATGTTTATTGACTTTTGATTTTTTCTTGTATTTGTTGAAAAAATAAATTATCAGATTGTATGAGTTTGAAGTCATTTTTGTGTTAATTGTCGACGATGAATTTTATATTTATAAACAGTTTCTTTCAGCAATCTATAAAGTTAAACTATCAACGAAACTTATTGCCGTCCACTGATGAACGAAAGGCTCTCCTAAGAAGTATCAACTATCCCTGTCTTCGTTAATCTAGATCTAACCGTTGTCATCTACCTTCTTCAAGTCGTTGGTACATATGCAGCAGAATGCCCTACACTACATTTGCCTAATCATGGTCTCCACTCTAACACATTTCGGTTCCAGGGGCCATCGCTTCATCTGGAGGCATAACCTGCCCACTTCCACATCAGCATACTGTTTCTCCGTGTGATGAAAGTTACTCTAGTTCTCTGTTGAATAACCACGTTACGAATTTTATCAGACAGATAAACACCCAGCATCATACGCTCCATCGCACGCTAAGCGACTTTAAACTTGTGGACCAGTCTAATAGTGAGTGTCCACGTCTTGACTCCGTATATCATTATGGACAGAACGCACTGATTATTAATTAAACTGTAGTATAAAATATTTTATGAAAGAAAATAGTAGATATACATATATCTTATTATTTGCACTAATGAAAAATCTCAATAGCGACAAAAAAGGTACAGAAAAAAGCTTTCCTGATAAATATGTATGATAAAAAGACCAAGTATTTAGAATTTAATAAACCGCACAACAGCGTCGTTCTTCGCCCAGTTGGTTGCAAGTTTCAATGTAAACTTGTAAAGGCATCTCATGAGTAAAGTTGTAGATAAGAACTTGGCACGAACACGTGAGAAGAATACCAACGTTGGCAAATGTCTTAACGAGTTTTGTGAAGCCGCACTGAATATTTTTTTATAGGAGTATAGGTGGCCAAACAAATATTCAAGTTACCTGATGATAAATGGCTGCTATTGCCCATAAAGACTTCAATATCAAGAATCAGTTAAAGCCTGGCATTCATTACCAGCGCACGTGTTTCCCTCCCACTACAATCCCGGGTCCTTTAAGCGGGGCGTGAAAAAGCATCGCACTCGTCGCCATAGCGTGGGTTGCCATACTACACTGTCTTCATTCGCAGTGAGTACGGCGACCACCGCTCTTGGTTTCTATTCATGCTTTACATCAGAAGAATAGAGTCACTTTGGTAGGTTTCTATAAAAAAAAACAAAAGATCACAACTGCGCGATCGTTTTTGGAGTTCTCAAAATCACAGAGAGGAAATTTTTGCTCCGATAAACGGTGGAGAACAACGAAATAATTGTTTATCGCCAGTTTCCTGTGAGTCTCCGGTTGAGCTGGTCCTCATTTGCTAATACACAGTCCTCTGACGGTTGGACGTCCTCATTTTAATAGTAATTCCCTATTTAAATCCTAGAGAGTAGATGTAAGCGAGAATAGAGTTATAACTAAATAATATTTCAACAAAAACAGTCGTTCTCTCAAACACTTACAATATTAAGAGGCAAAAACATTCCATGTACAGAAGACACGCTTAAATACAAGACTGTACCTTAGTTTTCTCAAGTAAACTAGAAGTAAAATTCACTCACTGAATATTTTACAAAATTATACAGTCTAAAAACATATTGGTACATTACTACAGACGCAATGCAGCTGCACTAAAATCGTACATTTTGTCCCATGAGAAATAACACAGCGATGCTATGATCAATACTCTGTATTAGTTCAATAATGTGAGTAGTCACGTATATGTGATATTATCCATGACTGGTTGATAAAATAACATTTTTAATTTACCGTGGTTTTTGATACATCAAAACCTGTTAGTACATATCAAACCGTGAGTGAAACATTCTTTAGAACAGAACAGAAAACTGGCAGTTAGCAAGTTTTTATCCGTGTGGTGATGAATTAAGAATACACAATGTAACCAAATTATCCCATGAGTGTCGTAAGAGCCGATAAAGAGGTCCAACTACGCAGGACAATATCACTGCAAAGAAAAAAGAAAACTGAAAGAAAAAACATACTAAACTATCTGGGTAGCATGGTATAGTATGCCAAATCTATATTATATTCAGCACGAACGAGCCGGTTCGATCGGGACAGTACTACCCTCCCACAGAAGACCAACCTAAAGCGCGAGCATCGGTGATATCGTGTTTTGTTGGTGAGTTCGAGACTGGAGGCCCATTGATGCAGGGGTGACAGTTATCTTGATAACTGTATGAGCCTTAAACTACCACGATGACTGTTATGCCTTTTTTGTCCCCAAGCGGGGTGTGAAAAAGTATCTCACTAGGCCGCCATAATGTGGGTCACCACACTACATTGCCTGCATTTGCAATGAGTATGGTGACCACTACTCTTTGGATTCTATTCATGCTTTCCATCAGGCTGAGTAGAGTTACTTTGGCAGGCTATTTATACAGATACAGAACCTCCTTTTTAAGGAGAGGCTTGTCTCTAGCAGTGAATTTTTTAATGCTGTTGATGATGAAGCAATTTTTACCGAGTGAATGAGGTTAATAGACCCTAAACTTTCCCATTTCCTGATTATATGACAATAGACTCAGAGTGTCAACGTACTTGTTACTTATGCGTTACAGTTGCCCATAAGTGGTGGTATTTGAAACTTGATGAAAGATGAAAGATGTTAGCTCAAACAGCAGCCAATATTACAGCTTTTGGGTCTAGATTACGATCCTAGAATAGTATGACAAATTTTTCAATGATGTACAAATAAACTTATAGCAATAGTTCACTATACAGAACCCTTTTTCATTTTTTTTAACGTGTAGAAACTCCCTCGGGTCGTCACCCCACCGGGGTTTACGGCGAGGTGGTATGTCAGAATCGAACCGACTAAAACCACACGGTGTGCCACTCTGCGCCTGAGATAGGAAGGACCCTGCCAGGTATTATACAGAACCTAGTCCAACCTCTGTCTCATACTTGACGATTATAATTTACATAAAAACCTGTAACTCTATGATAACTACAATCATACACAATAAAACAATACGTAAATTTAAAATTAAGGTAATTATAATATTAACAATTTTTAACGTGAACTGAAAAAAAGTCATAAAAGTACAAACAGGATCTACCCTATACTCAATACCGCGTAGTGATGAGGCACAGTTTAATATCCGCGGTATTTTAAAATCTGAATAAGAAAACTTTGTGTTTCTTTAATAGATGATTAAGCTGAATGAAAGACTGTTATACTTACGTAATAATCCTACTATTATCCGTTATCTATCAACAGCCGTTAACAATCCACTGCTGGACATAGGCCTATCTTCAGCAAGGCGGTTTTGGAATATAGTGCCAAGCGGCCAGACGGCTTAGTATAGTACAGGACAGTGAAGTTGCATTGCAGTCACTTCCATCTTTTCTCAAATACTTCCAAACTCATACATTTCAAGACAACGAAAGGTTGTGTTTTCTATATCACCATAAATATTTTAAACTATATAACTTGCTTGACTTATTACTTACCGTCAATTATTAGTATTTACAATACATTTCTCTGTCTATTATCTTTCGGTATACTCTAGACTTTCTAATCTTCAATTTCTAAAATGTCCAACGGTAATTGCTTACCCCACATCAATTGAATGGTAACATATTCACAGTTTGTAAAACGTATTTACTTAATATAGCTTTTGCCATTCCCATAGCCCTAGAGAATATTATAGTTCTGTGTATTTCAATGTAATTAAATTAGTTCCTGTGCCGTGTATCAGATACCGAAAATGTCGGATATTTTACCCCATTAAAGAAAAAATATATCGATTATTTGAATAAGTAGAACACATCACTACATCCGCAATTATGCGGAGCACGCAGGCTCCTTAATTGCGTTTGTACTAAACACAAATGCTTAGTAATTAATTCTAGATTAAGCTTTATTCCTTTGTAAGTTTAGAGTTCCAATAAGAATATTCAAAATTCCTGAGATATTTACTATCTTAACTATAAATGTAGACCATATAATGTGTTTTTAATAGATTAGGAATACGTGGTGGAACAGGGGCGTAAAAAGCATTTCACTAGGCCGCCATAGTGTGGATCGTCATACTGAATTAACTGCATTCACAATGAGTATTGTGACCACCACTCTAGGATTACATACATGCTTCCTATCAGGCAGAGTAGAGCCACTTTGGTAGCTATAGAATAAAAAAAAACAGACTGTCACTACCCCTACTTTTTCTTTGGAAGTTGTAAATAAAATATGCAAAGTGTAGCGGACCACACTTTGTATCGTGTCTGATTATGCTAAGGTATGTTGACTGATGAGTTCAGTTCATTTGTGTTTATATATATATAGGTATTTTAGTTCTTTCGTTTTATTATTGTTTTATGTTTCAAATTATATATTATAACTGTATAGTATTGATGTATAATTTTATTGTGTAATATATCTTGCAATATAGTTTTTATATGTGTCGGACAGACCGACCGCCTTTAACAATACATATTTCATCGAGTGCTACGTCACAGCGGTCGCGGCGCGACGAGCTTTCAAGTGAGAACTATACATTCCTTTCATACGCGCCGCGCCGCTAACTGACTGTGAATTACGCCCGAGACATATAGCTACCGTCTATATCACAAATTGTTTTTACTTTTTATTCAATACCTAAAATCTTATATCTTTCGCATCATCTCACCTTCCTTAGTAACTGTGTATATATATTCGTGTGTTAAAGTTTCTTGTGTGAACAGTGTATGTCCATTTATAATACAATATACCTTCAAGAACTTTGTGTGGACTTTTCCCTAACTTATTCGTAAGTTAACACTATAAGAAGCACAATCCTACAACGATCCTATACAAAGCAACATCCCGGTACTGCACTATACCAATCCGTCCACCTAACACAGCCAAAATTTTCTTTTAAAGGCGTATGACCAGCAGTAAATATAAATATTTCGGACATCCGACACACAACACCATCTAGTTGCAAACTGAGCAGAGCTTGTACTATGGGTACACTAGACAACTGATTTAAATATTAACATACTTTTCTTGTAAATACATATATGTTATACACAGAAAATACCCAAACTGCGAAACAAATATTTGCAGATCATGCATTTAGTTCGATCCGGGCATCGAACCCGAAACCTCAAGCACAGCAGTTGCATACGCTACCACTGGCAGTCAGTCGAATTAGAAGCAGTGGACTGTTAAAGGCTGAATTGATGACGAATTAACATATTTTCATTATACTGCCTGTCACAGTAGATGGAACTTATTATTTACGTAGCCTGAAAGAAAAAAAATCTTAGATAATTTTATTTAAATAAATATACTTAACAAAGTACAATCTTTTTTTTTTACGCGGGGAATGCTTTTCGCACCATATCCTCCGGAGGGACGAAAGGCGTGTGTGGGACTCCAGAAATACCGGTCTACCCACTAAACCCCGCGGTGGCCTACCTCGGCAGTCGGCAGGAGCTCTAAGAACGCTAAAAAAATAATTAATAAAGTACAACCTATCTTAATTTTAGTAGAGAATCATTCTGGATGGTATACATTTACAATTTAACAATTAACACCATTAAGGATTTAGTAACTATCGTAAGAGTGTTATTAAAGGCAACTAAGTGAACAAATTACGCAATAAAACATCATTGTAAAGAGAAAAAAAACCTTAAGCAAACACTATACTGACTCGTCTAAGCAGCGTGGTATATTTGGTCAAAACCTACTTTTTTTTTCTATATTAAGAGCCTGCCAAAGTGACTCTACTCTGCCTAATGGAAAGCATGAATAGAATTCAAGAGTTTTGGTCACCATACTCATCACAAATGCAGACAATGCAGTATGGTGACCCGCACTATGGCGGCCTTATGAGATGCTTTTTCACACCCCGCTTGGGGACGTAAATGGCATGACAGTCATCGTGACAGTGTAAGGCTTACACAGTTACCACGATAACTGTCACCCCTGCGTCAATGGGCCTCCGGTCTCACACTCACCAACGAAACACGACAACATAGATGCTGGTGCATTAGGTTGGTCTTCTGTGGGAAGGTAGTACTGCCCCGGTCGAGCCGGCCCGCTCGTGCTGAAATCAGCGTGGCTCTACTACCTCCTTGCTAAGGAAAGGCCTATATCCAGCTTGTATGGACTTTTAAAGGTTAAACTTGATAATGGTTAGATAAAAATATCAATTGTACACAGTTAGTGAATATGGTCAATAGGCATTATAAAATATGCATAGGTAATCTGTTCGATATATTAATTAGCCTAATGATTTAATTGACATGTAAAACGAGTCACTCTACAGTCCTTTAATAACAATTTCTACTATCAATTATTTCGAACAAAATTAGTAACAGTGTATAGTCCCTTTTAATTATGAATTAACTAAATATATTCAACTAGAAATTAGAGTAGGATTTCTGACTTACAACATCACTGAAACCAAAAACAGCAACAATAATTTTCAAACGAAATGTTCTAATAAATTCGTGTGTGTAATTTGCACATACGCGACCGAGACCGCACCGCTGTGTTTATTTCATGGTCTAAGTTACAAAAGATATCTTTAAAACTTAGAGAAATTTCTTACATGTAAGTTACAGGTTAGACTTTTTTAGACCCAGTACAGAGGTTTGAGTTGCAGATGCCTACAATAATCACTTGCTTTATGATCTACACTTCTTATGATCCAACCACTTGTTTGATTCCTGTACAGAAAAAGTATGAACCTGATTCTCTACAGATACGTGCAGCAGCAGCTAGTAATAGCAATAACTTTTAGTAGTCCAGTAAATATGTCCAACAGTACATTAATAAAACCTCCTATCTAAGGAGAACCCTATGAACCTATCCTTATATAGATAGTACAGTACGCTAGGCACCGGGTTGATGTAGGATTTGTTTGAAGTTTCCCCAGAATTCCGTCACCACAGGAAATACCTCCATCATAAATTCCAAGTACTTTTCTATTTTTTTTTCTATATCAAGAGCCTGCCAAAGTGACTCTACTGTGCCTGGTGGAGTGCATAAATAGAATCCAGAAGTTGTGGTCACCATACTCATTGCAAATGCAGACAATGCAGTATAGTGACTCACACTATGGCGGCCTTGTGAGATGCTTTTTCACATTCCATTTGGGGACGTAAAAGGCATGACAGTCATCATGACAGTGTAAGGCTTACACAGTTACGATAACTGTCACCCCTGCATCAATGGGCCTCCGGTCAAACACTCACCAACGAAACACGACAACACGGATGCTGGCGCTTAATACGACTTGCTAGGTGTTTCGTGTACCGTATGCACATACCCAAAACCTTCACCGTATCCTATTAAGGATATTTTCAAGTAGTCCGTTTTTTATACTTATAACTTTAAATTCGCAATTTCTTGTTAATCAGACCATTTGTGAACTGATGCCGCAGCACCACTGACAAATGAACTGTACGGCGCTTGTTTATTACCGAATAGAAGCATTTTATGTGCATGTTCGCCACTTACGTCACTGTAAGACACTAATATTGCCCTAGTTTCAAACAATAATCATTTGCCTACGTGTTAGCTGTGATTTTTAATTACAGCTTATCAGGTAGACAGTCAGTAAGACACAAGATATTCTAATGTGACTATCCAAAGTTTGACTTCTATTACGAAAATGAAGATGATAAATTTTACATAGAGAAAAATGTTTCAAGCACCTGAATATTATGTTCATCGAATCAATTAACCATGTTTATGTTTCAACGCATAACAAAATACAGACGTTGGCAACATTTTTCATTTTAAATGGAACAATGAAAAAATTTTCATCAAAAACTTGAAGAATATTTACGAAACGTTCCTCATACAAACTAAATGCGTTACAAACATTTTCTTGTCAACAACGCCTCCGTCAGTATTCGCAGCAAGTTAAACAACGTTTATGTCGAACGGTTATGTGTCTAATGCGGTAAAAACGTCCCTTAAGTCCTAAATAAACCTCGAGCCATGAAATTATGCAAGCGAACAGGTAATAATTAATTTATTCCGTTTATGTAAAGAGCTATAAAACTTAAAGTGGGTACCCCAGGTTATATTTATTTAAAGAAACCTTTAGAAGTATCTGCCTGTTTTTGGTTCTTTGTTGAGTGGAAGTACTTTGAGAAATGATGTTACAACTTTAACAACAAAAAGTAGGTAGTAGAGCCACGCTGATTTCAGCACGAGCCGGCCGGTTCCACCGGGGCAGTACTACCCTCCCATAAAAGACCAACTTAAAGCGCCAGTATCCATGTTGTCGTGTTTCGTTGGTGAGTGAGAGACCGGAGGCCCACTGATGCAGGGGTGACAGTTATCGTGGTAACTGTGTAAGCCTTACACTGTCACGATGACCGTCATGCCTTTTACGTCCCCAAGCGGAATGTGAAAAAGCATTTCACAAGGCCGCCATACTGTGGGTCACCATACTGCATTTGCAATAAGTATGGTGACCACAACTCTTGGATTCTATTCTTGGATGCTTTCTATCAGGCAGAGTAGAGTCACTTTGGCAGGTTCTTAATATAGAAAAAATAAAACCAATGCAGAACACTTACATTTAAATTATTTGTAAAAATATTGCTCCTATGTTTACGTTCATAAAATGATCCAAATAATAATTCAAGTTAAGTCAATTTGGGTTAACGTACCTTATTCATGCATTACTTGTAACTGCCTCGGTGGCGCAGCGGTAGTGAATGTGACTGCTGTGTTTGAGGTCTCGGGTTCGACTCCCGGGTCGGATCAAACTATCAGGCAGACTACTACATACTAAATGAAATGGTGTCGTGGGACACCAGGTAGGAACGAAGTTCCTTCGGATAATGTAGAATCGACACAATTTGCAAAAAAAATCGTGCTCAATTTTATGTAGGTTTTCTTAATTTTTCTCTTAAATTTTGCTGATTACTTTTTATTTAAGGACAAGAAAGTATTTAGGAAATTCAGTATTTTAGGAAATAAAATAATAAATTACTTAAAATAAAAAAGCACTGTAATTCAAATTTCAACTAAAAAATAACAAAATATGTCTCTTTGTTTTTGTTTGACAACATAAAATTACATAGAAATAGAAAAATAGTTCTCTCATCCCTTCTCTTTCTATTACCACTCCACCCCGCTTCTATTATACTCATGAATTCATGGACAAGCACGTGGCGAATACTCACATTATAGATACATTTTTTATTCCATAATCTCAAGTATTCTCAAGAAATGATACGAACACTCTTTCTATTTCTAAACGAAAAACGAAACAATTTCAAAACGCTAAGTTTGACATTTACGAAAGTGCGTCATATGTGCTACGTTTCATACTATCTATCACGCACTTAACATTCGTACTATTTCTACCTCTTTCTAACACATGACAATGCGCATTAGACAAAATAGTAACATGTAAATTGATTTCAAAAGTCTCATATTTCCAGATCTGGAACGCGATCTCTTAAATGTGAATTCCGCTCAAAAGCGAACACAAGGAAGATATTAACATTTTTTTTGTAATATAACTGCATATGCGATTGTGGAAGCCAATGCTAGTTACAAAATGGGAGCAAAAGCAAGATGGAATTGCGGAGTCAATCGTGTAAATGTGATGCGTGCGGTCGAAAATTCCGTAACGAAAGAGGGAGAAAGCGAAAGGTATTATACACTACTCACTTGTGTATGCTACTATCGCGCCTGCGCACGTCTCATTTAACGGTTTTATTCCACGGATTTTTTCTTACGGTTTTACTATCACATTTTTTTTAGTTCGGTTCTGCAGCAAAATCCCTATCCCCTCCAATCCTTTTTGTTTTGTTTTTTTTTTTTTAACGTGTGGAAACCCCCTCGGGCCGTCACCCCACCGGGGTTTACGGCGGGGTGGTGTGTCGGAATCGGACCGACTAAAACCACACGGTGTGCCACTCTGCGCCTGAGACAGGAGGGATCCGGGAACCGCTGCCATTACGACATCCAGATCCCTCCTAGCGCCTGCCCGCCAAAGCGGGCACCATCTGCGGATAAACTCTCTATATAGGCGACGTACGGCACACGCGGACGTCGCCTCCTCGCGGCTGGCCATTATAGCGGGTGGAGGGGAAAACCCGTCCCGTCCACCCGCGGCCACACTCACGGCGGCATGAGGCGCTGGTACGCGCGCCTCTGCTGCCCGGTTCGCCGGCGGCGAATTGGGTCTGAGTGGATATAGTCTATATATACCGCGGTAAAACAACTGTCGCTACCGGCCATGGAGCGTATGACGGCCGGTAGCGAGAGATCTCCTCCAATAACTGCAGTGAGGACCCCACGCTGCGCCGCCCAGGCGGAACAAACCGCTAGCGTGTGCTGAACCGAGTCCTCACTGCAGTCACAGTGGTGTCAGGCGGGACTCAATTCCCTCCTGGCGACCGAGTGCAGGTACTTCCCGAAGCAACCATGCCCGGAAAGGACCTGCGTCAGTCGGAAGGAAAGGGTCCCGTGCTGCCGCCCTGCCCACTCGGCAATGACCGGCTGGAGAGCCTCCACGAGGGCAAAGCCAGCACGTGGAGTCTCCAACCGGAACGACCAACGAGCCATCGTGGCTCGACGAGCGGCCTCACGCCACTTGCGTATCTCCTCGGGCGGGGGCCGTATGCCGCTACCCGCCCGGAAGTCAGCCGGCCGCCGATAAACTTCGGCGAGCACTTCCGCCTCCAAATCCCACCGGGGAGTTCCGGCCAAGGCGCACGCCGCCTCCGTCGATACGGTGCGGTAACCGCGTATGGCTCTAACCGCCAATATCCTCTGAGGGCGCCAGAGGCGAGCCCTATTCTGGGCGGTCAGAGCCACCCCCCACACCGGTGCACCATATAGCGCCATTGACCGAACAACCCCCGTGTAAAGCCGTCTCGTCGCGACGCTGGCTCCACCGAAATTGGGCAAAAGTCGCCCAAGAGCAGAAGCAGCGCCGACCAGCTTTGGAGTAAGCTGTCGGAAGTGCTCGTCGAAGAGCCACCTGCCGTCGAGGATCAGGCCCAGATACTTCATTTGGGCCTTAATCGGTACGAGGACCGAATTGACTACGATGGAGGCGCCGAAGGGTGGACCACGACGGGGCCCATGGAACAAAAGGGCCTCCGTCTTGTCCAGGGCCACCCGCAAACCCAGCGCCTTAATTCGCCCGACCACCAGTGAGACACCCGTGGTGGCCAGGCGCGCCGCCTCTTGAAAGTTCATCCCCCGGGCCGTGACCAATGTGTCATCTGCGTAACAAAGTACGCCCAGCCCGGGGGGAAGACGACCTCGAAGGGCCCAGACGTATCCCATGTTCCACAGGAGTGGTCCGAGGACTGACCCCTGCGGAACACCGCACGACATGGGCCGCCGCCTTAGAACACCGTCTCGGTCCTCGTACATGACGGTACGCTCCTCAAGATAGTCTGCCACAAGCCGCCTCAGGTACTTTGGCACCCCGTGGTAGTGGAGTGCTTCCCTGATGCAGCTAAATGGCAGACTATTGAATGCGTTGGCGATGTCCAACGACACCGCCAACAGCACGCCGCCACAGCTCACCGCCTCTTCGGTAACGGCCCTCAGGCGCAGCACGGCATCGACCGTCGAACGTCCCGCCCGAAAACCAAATTGGGCGTCCGACAGATCGAGGCCCACCTCGCGGAGGTGCCGGACGATGCGGGCAGAGAGTATCCTCTCAAACAGTTTACCCGCCTCGTCCAGCAACACGATGGGCCTATAGGCCGCTACCGATTCGGCTGGCCGTCCCGGCTTCCTCAATAGGACCGCTTCCCGCTTTTCCAGCACTCAGGGAAGCGTCCGGACGCCAAACTAGCGTTCAGGACCTCCCTGAGGCGGTCCGACATGTGTTTGAGGGCTCGGGCCAGCACTCGGGCAGGTATCCCGTCCGGCCCGGGGGCGGTGTTCTTAGAGCGGATCCGTAGAACAACCGCCCCTACCTCCGATTCCCTGACGGGTGGAACATCGTCCTCGTTCCCCCCGTCGTCTCCGACCATAAAGGCCATCGACGGGGATGTGTGTTCCACCCGCTGCGGGAAAAGGCCCTCGACCACTTCCCGCAGGAAGCTGGGCTGGAGTGTCTCTGTAAGGGGGGGCCCGACGTGCGGAGCTTTTGTCGCGCCGCACGATAAGGGCGACCCCAGGGGTCACGATCGAGACCCTCCAGCATCTCCTTCCTCTTCACTTCTTTGCCGCGGCTTATGGCCAGCTTCAGAGTTTGCCGCGCCTCTCGGTACTCCTCATGAAGCTGGTCCTCCCCGCCTTCTTCGCGGTGTCGCCACCGACTACGGGTGTAGGACCTCCGCGCACGAGTACAGGCCGCACGGAGATCCGCCAACTCCTGGGACCACCAGTAAACCTCCTTCCGTGGAGGCCGGCAACCTCGGATGCGGGGCATGGCCGCATCACAGATTTGTGCAATCGCTTCGCAGAAACGATCAGCCCCCATGTCGACTTCCTCGGTCGGGGCCTGCGGAGACAGCCAAGAGTGAATAATGGCCGCCTCCTCTAGTAAGTCCTTATTTAATTTGGCTACAGCCCACCGCGGAAAGCGAAAAGAACGCCGCGCTACGTGACCCCTACTGGCGTCCTGGGATCGGGAGAGCTCAAATCGGATATAGAGATGGTCCGAGAGCGTCTCAACCTCTTCCAGGACACGCCAGTTCCTTACTCGTGCGGCGAGGGCAGGGGTAGCGAACGAAAGGTCCACTATCGACCCTCCCTGCTGTCGCACGCACGTGTTGGTGGAGCCCCTGTTTAGTAAACAGAGGCCCACCGAGCCCGCCCACTCCTCTACGGCCTCACCCCTAGCGTCCGTCCTGGGGGAACCCCACGCAATGGACTTTGCGTTGAAGTCCCCCAGCACTAAGACGTGCCCAGACGTTAGACGCCGCATCGAGGTTTCCAAGTTGTTAAGGAAAACCTCGAAGTCGTTCAAACTCCGGTTGGGGGAGAAATATACACCATATACAGTGATCCCCCCCCACTCGGCAGCAACATATCCAGTGCCCTTGTCTCTTAGCGACAAGGGCGGGGAATGAGCCGCCGTGGAGCCGACGACTGCCACGGAACCGTCCCGGTCACCCAACCAGTTTGGACGGGGAGGAACATAATAGGGTTCCGCGGCTACGGCAACACCGATCGACCACTGTGCCATGGTTTGCAGGAAAAGGTCCTGCGCCGCGGCACAGTGGTTCAGGTTCGTCTGAACCAGGAGGTTGGAGACTTGGGCCATTACTCGACCGTCTCTACAACCTCCTCCATGGGCAACGATGCCGACATGCGAACGACATCAGAGGCAGCCTGGGCCGATTGGGTAACCCCCGACGCTTGCCGAGAATTGTAGGGAGGTTTACAGCCTCTCTGCCCAATCTGATGATCGGCGGGCTTGTTACCCGCCGCACACGCTGGGCAGTGTGGGGCGGCAGAGCACTCTGCCGCCTTGTGCCCCGGTCGACCGCAGCGGAAACATAGTCCGCTACAGTCGAAACAGCTAACACACTTGGCGCGAGTGTGTCCCGATGCCAGACACTTAAAACACCTCATCGGTCTCGCCGCCAGGACTGTAATCCTAGCGCTCACGAAATCGACGAGTAGTCTGCCGGCGTCGGCCAAAATTTTGGCCGACGGTACGGGACAGCTGACCCACACTGCGCCAAGTCCTCCTGGACCGGGGCGGATGGTGCCGACCTTGATGTTCTCCACGTTGCAGCCTGTCCTCTCTATAACTGCAGCGCGGACATCCTCAGCCGTTACGGAATCGTCCAGGCCCGAGATACGCAGTTCAGCGCACTTGGTGGGCCTGGCGATTTTAACACCATCAGTGGCTGCAAAAATTGCCCGCAGCTTCTCGGCGAAAGAGTCCGCCGTCTTTGCACCTTCAGCCCCAGGGAACTCGAGGACCCGAGCTCCCGTCTGGGCGAGGCGCACTCTAACACCCACCGTCCCGAAGTCGTGTGCGAGACTGTCCCGGGCCTTCTTGAAAATAGCCGCGTAGGACAGCCCACCATTAGCCGCCTCCGGTGACATGGTGACCACCACCGCCGCAGTTTTGGGCGCTTGCAGTTTGCGCGGCTTCTTTGTGGCGGCCACTGCCACCGATGGCGACTGCGGGGTAGAAGCTGCTTTCTGGGCAGCCTTTTCACCCCGCTTTCGGGACTTCTTAGCCCCCCCGACTACCTGCCAACCATCCGTGGACGGAACAGATGTGGAGGTGCCAAGTACAGCGGCTGGAGTGGGGAGCGGAGGGAATTCCGCTCTAGACTTGGCCGCCGTTTTGGGCCCTAACCTCTGTGCACCCGTCTTAGCTACTGCTTTGGCCGCCTGTCGTGTCCTCGGAGCGGCCGCAGGAACAGCAGATACTGACGCCGCAGGAACTGCAGACACCGACGCCGCCGCCGCATAAGACACACGACCGCCCACAACGGGAAGCGACGTCAGCGCCGATGCGGCCTTTGGTCTATGTGCCACGAGCGGCGGCCGGACAACAGGGGCTGGGGGTAGTCTCGCCTTCAGGCCAGCGAGACGTCCGTCCATCATGCGCTACACTGCGTCTGTGATTTGGCGCAGGTGGGCATCAGCGATGGTACCGGTATTGACAGGGACAAGCGGTGGAGATGGGCCTTCTCGCTCAGGGCGAACCGCCCGGAATTGGGCAAACTGCGCGCTCAGCTCAGCCACCTCCCGAGTGAGATGGTCGTTGGCCGCTTGGAGACGAGCCACGTCCCCAATAAGGGTCTTAACAACCCTCGTAACTGCAGAAGAGGAGTCCTTAAGGGCCTTTACAAAAGCACCCTTAAGGTTACTCGACTTGGTGGCTACCTTATGGATGATAGCCACCGCTGCTTTCGCTCTCTCTTGCATGGACGATGGCGTTTGGGGAACAGAATCCCCTACCATCGGCTCCCTAATCTTATGCAAGAGATCTGCGATCTCCTCCTCTGCAAGTGCTTCGCCGTCCGCCCTAACCCGCCTATAGGCTTCCGCCTTACAGAAGACGGAGCCGGACGGGATCGAGATCGAAGTTCGCGACCTTCCTCTACGGTTGTTGGCGACTTTAGGAGGTAACATCTCCTGGGACGTGTCACTTTCCTCGTCCCTGGAGCGCCCGCGTTTTCGGGAGTCGCACAGCTCCGTTTCCATCAGGCCACCTCCCGTGCCATCCGACGAACATGTAGACCTGGAACGCAGTCGTTGCGATGTTCTGCGGCTCCCAGCAGTCATAATGACTTCTGGGAGCCTCATCGGCATAGGCGTCCCAACCGATGTGTCCTTTAAGTTGGACGAGAATTCGTCCACTCTTACGCTTTTCTCTTTCTTTTCCTTCTTCTCCTTCTCTCCTTCTAAATTTATGTTTTTGTTTTTAATTTCAGTTTCCATATTAGACCCACGAGTGGGGGAGAACTACAGGTCGACCCGGGCAGAGATCCCCCAATACCCGGGCAAGCGTACATTTATGCCCAACCGAGGGGTCCGCAGGTGCCCCAGCTGGGGGTGCGCTTACGACTGAACAACCCATCAGCCATGCATCCCCTGGTCACGCACCAGAACACGGGATTCGGGGTAATTTTTTTATAGAGGTTTTCTTCCTCGCAGTCCGGGCGGCTAAGCCAAGACCCTCGCCCCCGCTTGGAGTCGCAAGACTCCAACTCGGGACTACGATATGTCGACGGCGGCAGGGAGACGACGTCTCCTGATGCCTACTCGGTGGCAGTGTGAGTGCACACCGAGCCCGTCCTACCTTTTTCACCGCTGAGCGGAGGAACTCCGACCCTAGCAAGGGTCCCACCATCGTGATTTTTTACCGAGGTTTTCCTCCTCAATGCTCCGAAGAGCGAAGAACCAACAGAGGATCCGACAGACACGCCCGCTCTGTTGGACCATCTCTCGGCCGAATTGCCGAAGAAAATGGCTTCCTCTTCGTGCTAGAATATTAGCCGCTGGCAGTGATGAACAACACCATCGCCAACGTTTCCAGGGTGCACCACGTGGAGATTTTCTAGCTCAGCACCCCATCCCCTCCAAGCCTGCCGTAAGGAACTTCGTTCCAAAAAAGAAATCAAAATAATATTAACTAAGTGACAATTTCGAAGTTAATAAGTACATCGAAAGAAAAACATTGTTCTGCATGTTGATAAAGAAAATATTCTAAAAAAATTGGCCAGTAAGTACTAGGGTTATATCAACCAGAATTTTCTCATGCCTTTTACTATCAATAGAATTAAAATTTCAAAACGAACAAGATGTCTGAATTTAGGTTTCTACAGTAAATGTCGATAACTTCCTTCTACACTTGTCTAACATAGGAAATATCAACAAACAAGATACGATATTTCAAACCACAAATGTCTTAAGCCAACCTGATCCACATTCTAAGTTCGGAACTACAGATTAAGATATTTATAACAATCTGTTTACAATATAAAGTAGGTCAGCAGAAACAGCGTTATCTGTTGACTTAAAGTTGATGTTGGTTTATGATATGCAAGTTCCAATAGATATAATAGTTCATGATCCTGACTGTTAAACCAGAGATAGTGGGTGTAGGGGTTTAAACGGCGGTAGCTTCGCGTCGAGTGTGAAATTTCGCACACATTCTTAAGGAACGCCTGTCGTCGCGCGGTCGATGTCGATTGACGCTGCATCAGTCGTTAGCTATATAATTATACCTATATATAGCTAACGACTGATGCAGCGTCAATCGACATCGACCATGTTATTAAACAACATGTGTGTCCGTCATTATCAATGCAAATTACAATAATACAACATACAAAACAAAAATCATATCACGCCACAGTGGGTTCGATTCCCACCTAGTATAAATTTTAATGTGATGAGCACTATCATCTATCTAGCTAATTTCGACCACTGCGACTAACGGAAACCAGCCAGCCAGACCAAACGCCGGGCTATTATTAAGAACTTGTGTAACCGAAAAAAACTCAATAACACTTTTGACCCGACCCGGGAATCAAACCCGAGAACATTTAACAATTAAAATAAAAATAATAATTAAAATATAAATTTATATTAACTTTATACAACTCTATCACTTTCAAAAGCTATGTGCGGAACCAAGTCGTAAGTCTTCTTACAAACACTTATAAACTACACAACATACTGCATTGTCTGCATTTGCAATGGGTATGGTGATCTCAACTCTTGGATTCACTTCAAGCTTTTCGTCAGGCAGAGTAGTCTCTTTGGTAGGTTCTTAATATGGAAAAAAAAAGACATCGCCAGACTCTTGTAATTACGACGTACCTGTTTGCTAACGGTCTGTTCCACTTCTACGACCATTCTAAAAAATGAAAAGTATCGAATTGTTATTGATGTGTTTAGTAGTTTTCAACCTTTTGAGACTGAAAGTTAACATCTGTTTTGATAGATGTTAGAAGTTTAAACAAAGTTGATAAACATGTTTTAGCTAAACGGTTCGGCTCTTCCTTCCAGTACAAATCAGTTTAAACCTGGAATTTATTACCAGCGCACGTGTTTCCCTGCCACTACGAGCTCGGGTCCTTTAACCCGGCGTCATGGGGGTGGAAATGAGTTACATGGACATCGGGGTGGGTCTCACAGACCCGTTAATTAGATATCAGTTAATTCAATACTTTTTATCTTAAAGTGATAATATTTATTTGTATTTAGTTTTTTTAGGTATTCATATAAATAAATAAAAGAAAAAGTTATATATACTTAGTCTGGCCATAAATACTGTTACACTTAATTATAAAAAAATATTACATTTGAATTTCGAATCTGTCATTTTTATACGATTGTTCATTGTGTTTTCTCATTTTGGCGCCAATACATTGTAAAATATTTTGCGATATTAAAATGGTGTGGGGTGATAAAGAGAACCGAATCGCTGTGATAGCATTACACAAAGTAGGTATGGAGCCAAATGCAATTTTTAAAACTCTCCATACACTTGGTATTAGTAAAATGTTTGTGTACCGGGCTATTAATAGGTACAATGAGACCTCCTCTGTTTGTGACAGAAAAAGATCTGGCCGTCCACGTAGTGTTCGTACGAAAAAGGTGGTCAAAGCAGTAAGGGAAAGAATTCGAAGAAATCCTGTCCGAAAGCAAAAGATTTTATCTCGGGAAATGAAGATAGCACCTAGAACCATGTCGCGTATTTTAAAAGATGACTTAGGACTTGCAGCCTATAAGAGACGCACTGGCCATTTCTTAACTGATAATTTAAAGAAGAATAGGGTGGTAAAATCGAAACAACTACTGAAGCGGTACGCAAAGGGAGGTCACAGAAAAATTTTGTTTACGGATGAGAAAATTTTTACAATTGAGCAACATTTTAACAAACAAAATGACCGTATTTATGCTCAAAGCTCTAAGGAAGCTTCCCAATTAGTCGACAGAGTGCAACGTGGACATTATCCGACTTCAGTGATGGTTTGGTGGGGTGTTAGCTATGAAGGAGTGACTGAGCCATATTTTTGTGAAAAAGGTATCAAAACATCGGCACAAGTGTATCAAGATACCATTCTTGAGAAGGTAGTTAAGCCCCTTAACATCACCATGTTCAATAACCAAGTATGGTCCTTCCAGCAAGACTCGGCGCCGGGTCATAAAGCTCGGTCCACGCAGTCTTGGTTGGAATCGAACGTTTCGGACTTCATCAGAGCTGAAGACTGGCCGTCGTCTAGTCCCGATCTTAATCCGCTGGATTATGATTTGTGGTCAGTTTTAGAGAGTACAGCTTGCTCTAAACGCCATGATAATTTGGAGTCCCTAAAACAATCTATACGATTGGCAGTGAAGAATTTTCCCATGGAAAGAGTGCGTGCTTCTATTGATAACTGGCCTCATCGTTTAAAGGACTGTATTGCAGCCAATGGAGACCACTTCGAATAAGCTTTTTATATTTTTAATTGTTTTATATTTATGTATTAAACTGACACACTGTAAAAGTAATAAATGTTATTTGCAGTTAACAATTTTCTTTTTTCTTTATTACAATATTTATGGCAAGACTAGGTATATAATGTTTTAATCATATTTATTACAGCATTTAAAAACAAACGACAAATATTAATAAAAAAATTATCTGCTACTTAAATGTAATTCTACTATTAATAAACAATCAGTCTTAACATTTTAATTGCATTTTCTTGTAGGTTACTAAATTATCTTTGGAAAAAAACAAAAATTGGTTACTCTGAATCATTGTCATTGGTACAGTTAGCACAGAAAGTTACAACATGTTCTAAGCAAATATTTTTGTTGCAACTCTTACAGGTATAATTTGTTTTCCGGTCTTTCTTTGCTGGACACACTTGGCACCTTTTTCGGACATTAGGCTTTTTTGCCGGAGGTTGCCCTGAAGATTCGCCAACAAATTTTTCTATTTTTTGTCGCAACTCACGTGGAAGGACTGATATATTTTGGCGAAGTTTTAGATATTCCATGACGAGATCGATGCATTCTATCCTGGCGGGTAGTAATATCATCAAAGGTCAAAGAATTTTGAATAAAATGAAATCTGTCTAATGACATTACAACCCTAAAAATATCCATCAGTAGCCCATAAATCACTTAAATTTCGTCTGCCTGAACAGTAAAGACCAGCAAGATAAAGAAGGCCTATAAAAGCTTTCAATACCACCATAGTGCATTCTTTTATATGGGTGTACTTAGATAAATTAGTACATGTAGCTAATTTAGGTCTAATGCGTGTATTAGTATGCATAAGTATGCTTTGCAGCATATCCTCTGTAATAAAAATGTTCCAACATTCCACTTCAAACATCACCGATTTTGCTGCTGGCTCTATACCTGGCAATTGATGGATTATATTTTCAGATCTGGTTCTGACATTTTTTCTAAAAGGCTTCTTATACCAAATCGTACCATCTTCGCCACTATAAAATCTCGAAGAATACTCTCGGTTTGCATTTGAAGAACTAGTAGATCCAGATGCAGAATGCTCCTCCGACTGTGGCGAACGATTTCTATCCGACAGCGTAGATAGCGGAATATTATCGTCGTCAGACTCTGAGATTTCTTGCTCTGTGTCACTGGGATAACTACGCGCACTCAAATTATCATCTTCCACCCATACTCCTGGTCTGAGAACATAGAATCTGAGTCAGATTCTTCTATAATAAAATCGATAGTATTTGCTGTCTTCCTTTCTCTTCCCGGTCCATTTTTCTTAAGTACCTACAAAATACACAAAGTAAATAGATTTAACTGTATTATAGCAACTTACATTATAAACAACATAAAGAAACTAAAATAAAAGCATAAACACATTGGAAACATTAAAAATAATATATATACAAAATGGCGCGAAATTGTTACATCAACTGCGGGGATGGGTCTCACATACCTTTTTTAACTTCGTGCATGTGTAGCTCCCACTGTGACCGTGGCACGACTAATGTGTTACCTGCGACGCATGTAACAAACCAATGACTCCAGCTACTGAGAAGAGCGGCAGCGCCGCACGCATAGTAACTGAACTATAGGCTGAATAAAATGTGACGGGTCTCACAGACCCAACCCCCATGACGCCGGGTTAAGCGAGGCATAAAAAAGCATTCCATTAGGCCGCCATAGCGTGGGTCGTCATACTGCTTTATCTTCATTCGCAGTGAGTACGGCGACCACCGCTCTTGGATTCTATTCATGTTTTCCATCAGGTTAGAGTAGAGTCACTTTGGTAGGTTGCTTTAAAAAAAAACATGTTAAAGTTCTAAAATTTATAGAATCCATGACTACTAGATTTTTAGAGTAAGTGAGTTAGTGAGTTCCTTGCGCCTAAAAATTCAGCCATAGCAATAGGCGAAAACGCAACTTGTTTAGTGCTCTCGATAACCTTTTACACTAATATAGTAGCTTATAGTATATAATAGTTCTCGCATATATACATTACATTACATTACATCTACATTAGGGTGTCCCTTAAATTTCAAGTTCGATATTTTTTTACGCATACCTTCTTAAAAGTTTCGTAATAACCCTATATTGTCTAGAAAAAAATATTAGTTCGATATATAAACGATAACCCGTGCCGACTTGTTATTTAAACTTGTCGATACAAGTTGCTTAAGTACTGCCCAGTGACCTGTTACAACATGTTTTATTTGCCATTTCGTACGTGATTTTTGAGACTATTAGTGCTTCATTGTTTAGTGCGTAAACATGTCGGTGGAATTACGGAGTGATAAACAAAATATTTTTCTTATCGGTTTGACTAGCTACCAAATAAATGGTGCAAAATTACCATCTAATCGACAAGTTCTCTCAGTCCTATTTTACAATATTCGTGAGGTTAAATTGACTGTTAGTGAAAGTGCAAATCTTGTGATTAGGGAGTGCATCATATATTGGGAAAAAGCAAGAATTCCAACAAGGGCATTTCCTAACTGCGTGAAGAAACTTATTGATTTATATCATGTTTGGAGAGAGTTGCAAAAAAATTGTAAGAAAACTCAGATTACGTTTAAGAGTCGTGAGAACAATTTTATAATTAATCTTGATAATTTGTTTGATATTGCACATGCTGATGCTTTTGAGAGAATGAAAATAGAGGAAGATAAATTATTTTTAATGAAACAGAGAGAGCCAGGTGGACCGGGATGCTTAGGTGGTGTAGATAAAAAATTAGCGGAAAAAGAACAAAGATCTAGACAACGACGATTGGAAGAAGAGGAAAGGATTGTAAGACAAAGAGAATCACTAGCTGTTGCATCTACTTCCACCACAAATAACTTAGACAGTGTAGAAGATTCAGACGAAGAACAGATCTTGAATTCTGAACTCAGCTTGCCGGACGTTCCCTGCCATGAACAAAGTTCAAAAAGGGGTAGAAAGAATCTTATAACACCTAAACTAGTTGCAGCTTTAGATCGATGCCAGTTAAGCATTAGAGATACCGTTTACATTCTTAATGCGGTGGTAGAAGCGCTTGGTCTGAGCAGCGATGATTTCTGTATTAACAAATCCTCGATTCAGCGAATTCGTACTGTAACTAGAAAATCAAGGGCAGAAGCAATAAAATCTAACTTCCAAAACAATGTACCCGACATAGTCACAGTCCATTGGGATGGAAAACTATTACCGGGGTTGGATGTACGGAGTTCAAAAGAAGAACGCTTGCCAGTTATAGCTTCATTTGACGATAGAGAGCAGCTTCTTGCAGTGCCGAAACTAGAAAGTTCTTCTGGAAAACATCAAGCGAAAGCTGTATCAACAGCTCTCTTTGACTGGAACCTTTATGATAAAGTGCAAATAATGTGCTGCGACACAACAGCTTCCAATACGGGCCGTTTCAATGGAGCTTGTGCTATTTTGGAGCAAACTTTAGGAGAGAATTGTTGCTTTTCGCCTGTCGTCATCATGTTTATGAATTGGTCCTAAAAGCTGTCTTTGAAACCAAAATTAAGCAAATTACTAGTAGCCCAGATATTCCGATGTTCAAAAAGTTCCAAGAAAATTGGAAAAACATTGATTGTACTAAAATTGAACCATCTCTTAATTTCGTAAAAGCACGGGTTGCCGAGACAGACATTCAAGCGTTGTTACTATTTTATAAGGCAGAATTAGATAAAGGTTTTGTAAGAGATGATTACCGCGAATTGGTCGAACTGTGCGTAATATTTTTAGGAGGAGACACAGAGAAAAAATTAAAACTAAGGCCCCCCGGAGCTATACATCAGGCACGCTGGATGGCGAGAGCGATCTATTCTTTAAAAATATGTTTACTTCAGTCACAATGCAGAGTAACTGCGAAGGACAAAAAGGCTCTACAAGATGTTTGCTTATTTCTCGTAATATTGTATGTTAAACCTTGGCTCGAATGTACAGTGGCGACCAAAGCACCTAATCAAGATTTGCGCTTCTTGAAGATATTAAAAGAGTATGAAAAAGTTGACACAACAATTTCTAAAGCTTCTATAAGCAAGTTCAGCCATCACTTGTGGTATTTATGTGAAGAGACAGTCATTCTATCACTATTTGATGACGAAGTTGACAACCAAACTAAGAAGAAGATGATTGCCAACTTCAACAGGGACAAAATCTCGGATTTTAGCAAACGCTATGACCCGTCGAAGGAAGAACTGACTCAAAAGTTGTTTGGTAAGTTAAATTGACTTTTTGTTGGCTTTCAATTTCAATGTCCAATACTTATTTATTTATTTTCAAAATTGTTGTTGATTTTTATTTGTTATTTAACTTATTTTTCTTTTTTTTTAGACAAAGCACTGGATGATTTCGTATCGGAAAAGAGCAAACAATTTTTATCACGACTGCAGATCGACGACAGTTTTCTAAAGGAAGATGTATCTTCTTGGAATAACAATGCTGCTTTTCTGGAGGCTAAAAGAAGAATAAGTTATTTGAGAATTGTAAACGATACTGCTGAAAGGGCTGTTAAATTAATGCAAGATTTTAACGGACTTATCACGGCTGAAGAAGAACAAAAACAGTTCTTGCTGCGCTGTGTCCAGGGACATCTAAAATTGTATCCAGACTGTAAAAAAACTACTCTAAAAAGAAGTTACCCTGAATGATTCTTATTTCTTTATGTTTTTAATTAAAGATTAATGTTCATCTAATTTATTATTTAGTTTTATTCACTTAATTCATTGCATTTATAGTGAAATTATAGCAGACTGAAATTTTAGGACAAAACACGTTTTTTACTAAACTTTGAAGCTCGGTCGGCACTGGTTGCAATTATGCTAGATTGATAAAATTTTATATTTAAGTATCTTATAGCATTAGTAAAAATTATAGAGGGTATGCATTTCGAAACTCGAAAAAAAATTTTTTTTTGTCATATAAGGGACACCCTAATCTATATCCATGAAGGTATAAGGAGAAGCGTATTGAATGCCCTTACTAATCTGGCAATAATTTAAACCATAATTATATTACATAATAGGGGGCAAGATAATTGCTGTCAATCGGACACTAAATGGATAAGATGAGAAAATTGGGTATTCAC
The DNA here is from genome assembly GCA_949316085.1 of Hypercompe scribonia. Classification (NCBI taxonomy): domain Eukaryota; kingdom Metazoa; phylum Arthropoda; class Insecta; order Lepidoptera; family Erebidae; genus Hypercompe; species Hypercompe scribonia. The sequence goes on along the minus strand of OX438969.1, from coordinate 7,808,556 downwards.
GCCTCATTAATGGTGTAAAGGGGAAAGATTTGTATTTTGTTATGTTTGTAACAATTAAACTCCAAAAGTACGGGGCCGATTTCAAAAATTCCGAGTGACACAAATTACATTCATTACTGTAAAACCGTCAATCATGAGCCTCATCTCTTCCCGGTCATATCGGATAATGGTTCCATTGGATTGTAAAAGTAAGAGAACAGAGTGTGCACCTCTGTTTAGATGGTCTCCGTTGAGACCGGCCGCCGTGACCAGGATTGGTTAGGAGTACATCATCATCACCCTAATAAATATAGCAAAAATTTCAAATACAACCACTAGGTGATGGATTAAAAATATGCAGTGTCGTGTACGTGAAATACATAAAACAACAGAAAAACGTGTATTTATACAATTCGAGTAATGAAATTTTAAATTTTAATAAGTATTGTGGAGGGAACGGGTGTCATGTCCCTCCGACACAAAGGGAGGATCCTCCGAGCAGGCGAGGTGATAATGCCTGGAGGGCCACGACCCAATGGTTGATGTTGGGATGTTGTATATATAGCGGGCAGGCGCTAGGAGGGATCTGGATGTCGTAATAGCAACGGTTCCCGGATCCCACCTATCTCAGGCGCAGAGAGTCACACCGTGTGGTTTTAGTCGGTCCGATTCGGACACACCATCCCGCCGTAAATCCCGGTGGGGTGACAGCCCGAGGGGGTTGCCACACGTTAAAAAAAAATGGGATGTTGTATATATGCTAATTGCCACGCGAATCTCTATACCGCGATACAGGATTAGTAGTAGCTAGATGGCGCTGTTGTATATTACTTTTTGTGCTGTAATGTGGAAGTCGCCACAGTATGTTTTCTTAGTATTTAGTGTTGCGTTATCCGAAAATGTTACAAAAATGTGTTATGTCTTATGCTTGCATTTGTAAATTCAGTTATTTAATAATTAATCAGTAATATAGGGCTTATTAAGAAAATGGAAACCCTTTAAAAATTTAATACACAAGTGCTTAAAGTTAAAAAAAAATTAAATAGAAAAATAAAGCTTTGGCGATAAAAATAGGTTTATGGATAAAAAAATAAAATCTTGTAAGTTAAATATACTTGTAAAGGGCAATTTTAAATCAAAAATTATATATGTCCGATACGAAGACACATAATTTTACTCTACGTTGTTCCAAAATGTTTAAAAAACTAACGTCTACCCATGTAAAGCCGGGACGGGCAGTAATTTCTAAACAATCTCGTGTCAGTTCAAAACAAGCGATACTAACTATCGAATGACCTCAACGTCAATAACAAATCTATTTCAGTGACGTCAGTTGAACCCTTGTTTTCAAACGTGTTAAGGTCACTCGGACCTTCGGGACCCTTGTCTCGCCACCTCCCACTTATAAGGGACGGTATTCATTACGTCACTTTGTATCTACGTCCTAGCACTAACCCTTTTATTTCGTTTTCATTTGTTTGTATGTATTTACCATCGTATTATTTAGATGTAATGCTGAAACATGAATAGATATATCATTTATACAATGTGAAAAGACTAAATGAGTATAGCTTGGATGGTGTTATGGTACTACAACGCCAAGATCGTTAGGTGTTAATGATCTGATTCCTAAACCTCGTCACAAATATATCTAAGAAAGTCTTTCGACTGAGATTATGACGATGGATAGAAGTATTAACAAGCCGTCAGGGGACTCTTCAACTCGTTTTCTAAAAAAAAAGAAACATGGATTAATTAAACTAAAGTAATTGTCGTCTAAACCATGAATAGGACGTGTTATTATTAATATACCTATATCATCATCATCATTACCTTAGCCAAAAGTCGTCCACTGCTGGACATAGGCCTCCCTCAAGGCTGATGGGGTGGTGCTATTCTTAGCCAGCATCACACGGCGGTACACCTATATATCTTTTAATTCAGTAAATAAAGTTATTCATTAAAGCCAACTTACATTTGGGCTGTCAAACTTACATTACGATTAAAATTAGTTAATTTATCATTTTAGTGAAGCAGCTGAACTGAGAAATATATTACTACTAGTTTATGCTCTCGACTCCGCCCACGTGTTTGTCGGTTATCGCGGTAAATAGTAACCTATGCTTTATTCTGATGTGTAAGCTATATTACTGTACTTTTTCATCCGAATCCGCACACATCCGCGTGAAAGAATTACAAACATCCATACATCGTTACAAACTTTACCATTTTTAATATTTAAAGTTAAAATGCATTAAAAATTTATTGATAGAGAGAGTTTAAGTACATTTTTTAAATAAACCACTAGCTATCAGAAATAGTAGTTTTTATGAAGTCTAATGACAGATTTTGTAACGTATGCAACCAGGTCAATAACCTAATAAAACCATGCTATTCAAATACGTATCATTTAGGGTCTTCCCATAGCAATGAGATGTTTTACCCCGGTAAAAAATAGTCTATATCACCCTCCAGCCTCTTGATTATCTTCAGACATAAAAATCATGTCATATAATCGTTCCACTGTGACATGAAAGAAATACAAACATACGAACAAACACCTTCCACATTTATAGTATTAGTAAGATTTATGGAACGTGGAATAACGAGTAATCTGAATAAGTGTCTACACAAGATATTCGCTATTCCAGTTCAATAATAGTGACGTAGACCTAGTTGATTTCAGCCACAGTAGCCTGTCTCAACTGAGACTAGCCAACTAAGCAAGAGATACATATTAGAGTGCACAAGTGAGGGCGCCAACACAATTGCACTCACTCTCACAATTCGATGGGACGTTTATCCGACACGACTGGAGGAGATATTACGAGTAGGTGCACAGTACCGATGGCTTCACGTGTTCTTCGAGACACAGTAGTACTTCCAAACACTGGGTTGTTCTTAAGTATTTATGTAACCAGTAAAATTCAACAATACTTTTTGACCCGACTCGGGAATTGATCGAATAAATTGAATTGAACGACAGTTGCATACGCTAACTGCTAGACCAACGAAGCAGTTTAAAGAAGCAGCAAAACATAGCAGTAACTCTCAACTTTTACTGTCATTACATTTGTCATAAACTTCTTTATATTGGATTTTTATTTCTGATATTAACATTTTTTTTTTGTTTTTTAAAGATGCTTTATTTTTTCAAACCTCTAAAATATTACTTTCATTACAAAACAGCTAAGAAATTCTCACCAAAAACGTTAAATTTTACCTTAAAAAATATTACCCACTCATATTTTAATAGGAGATGATAAAAAATACACGTTTTCGTTAATCTCAGCAGGCGTAGCGTAACTTTGGCTTCAAGTATTTTAATTATCTTAATCCTCCGACAAAACTCTGAGAGCTCCCTCTAGAGACTTAGAAATTTTAATGGTCCAAGTTATGAAAAAGTTTTCTTATGGGACAGTGGTGAGGAAGACTACTTCTTATTTATAGACTCGAAAAGTTCTGACAGAATTAACACCCGAGAGCAATGTTCCGGGTCATATAATTAATCAATCTATCTAACAAGCTATCCACCGCTGGACATGGGCCTCCTCCAATGTGCGTATATGGCAATGCGGCCTTAAGTTTCTTCGAAGAAACAAGTCTACAAGAGGATATTAAGATCTTATTTATTTATATTTAGAATCTATTTTTTTTGAAACAACGTATTGCAGAGACATTGATTTCACGTCGAAAGCACTCCTAGTTTTCTGAATGCATTCCCTAAGGCGTCAAGTATCGTATCTCTGAAAGCTGATTTAAATTATATGCATCTAAATATGCTTAGAATCTGCATAGTAGCAACTTAAAGTAATTATAAAAAATACAAATGAAATTGCTTGAATATTAAAGAATTGAAATAAAGTTTCATGTGATTTGTATTACAAATTTACTTCTTTCAGTAACCATTCATAATAACCGCGAGTATATCCTGCATTGTATATCGTGTTTTGTTGATGAGTGCGAGACCGGAGGACAATTGATGCAGGGGTGACAGTTATCGTGGTAACTGTGCGAGCCTTACACTACCACGATGACTGTCATGCCTCTTACGTCCGCAAGCGTGGCGTGAAAAAGCATCACACTAGGCCGCCATAGTATGGGTCACCACACTGCATTATCTGCGTTTGCAATGAGTGTGGTGCCCACAACTGTTTGGATTCTTTTCATGCTTTCCATCAGGCAGAGTGGAGTCACTTAGGCAGGCTCTTGATATAGAAAAATATAGATACAAATCGTCATGTAACACAAATTCCTTAGTTGAAGTATTTTTTGTAAGAGGGACACACCGTTACACTATAAATGTTGAGGGATCAGAAATTTGTGTTTAATCCATTCTGAGCAGTACAGATAACCGAAAGCTTTTTTTTAAATTCAAATACAGTCAATAATTCAATAAAAAATTTACAAGGAGATCTTAAAGTCTTCACGAAACTCAATCAGTGTTCGTGACAACTTCGTTTACAGATGTTTTTCTTTTCTTTTTTGAGCTCAAGCTACCTATAAACCTTTATTTTCTAGTAAATACGTACGACTCTGCCCTGATTTAGCAACTTTATATTATAGGCTTACTTATTATATCGTTATATAAAATGAGACTAGATAGATATTTTACTATCACAGTTTCCAAGGACTAAACAAATTTTCTTAAGTGAATAAATCAATTGATCAATTATATCAACTTGGAAAAATGGATGTCGCACTAATTTTTTTTTCTGCTAAAACTGTCATCGTATAAGTATCTAAAGCTTTCAGTTAAAGTAACGTAAGTCACTTTAGAACCATTTAATCTCAATGATATGACGTAACGTGTGATGTTTCATATTTTTTAACTTCGTAAAACGTGTTAAGAAATCATCTTTATTTTATCATCATATGTACAATTCTTTATAACTAAATTGAAACGTAAATCTTTGAAATAAAGTAAAAACTAACACATATACAACAAATGTTGTTTTGGGACACCATTTTTAAGTCATATAATAATGTCCTTTGCATTAAGTCTTATGACTTTTAGAATTTACTTTTGTACCAATAATCATTAATCGTTGGAATAATATTTTTTTAAACTACTTGTTTATTTATTCTAATCTTTATTATTATTATAAAAGCGAAAGTATATATATATTTGTTTGTATGTTTGCTTTCTTTCACGTCTCAACGAAGTGATTTTATGGTATGATTTTTATATCTTACGATAATTACGGAGATGGAGAGTGCTACAGACTACTTCTTACTGTCACAAATTATCTCATTTGCATGGGAAAATTCATTATAATGCCTACTTGAATCACTCCAAACTTTAAAAATTCCATTGGTGGTGCTATAAGGGTTTTTCGTTCGATTGTATTCAATACAAAATCTTTGTCATTACATTGGAGTATAAAAATACCCGTGGTTTCTGACAGATGGCGCTATATTGAATAAGTTATCTAGATTCTTTATCTACAAACTTTTAAAAATAAATTACTTTAAATACTACAAACGCAAATGTGTGTAAGAATGCATGGATGTATGGATGTTTGATACTTTTTCACGCAAGAATTACTCGGACAATGTGATACATTATGTTTTGTCTGTACTAAGAAGTAATTTTTCATCTTTTTCGAGTAAGTTTGGTTTTTTAAGTATTGATATTGTAATGCGTATGTAAGTTAATTTTATTTTAAAATATATCTTTGTGGGTAAAAACGCAAAAAAAAATATTCTAAATGACAGATTTTACCAATTAGAATATACAATCTCCCACCATCCTGGAGACTGACTGTGCGTGTATTTTTTCGCATGTGTGTGTGTAAACTAATTCTTTTTTAATTTACTTACCTTGGCAACAGTTATACTGGACTCTGAACGAAGCAATTTATAATAATGTCGATAAAAGGACGCACCGTAAGCATGTAGGCTCGTGAAATGATATTATAATCAATACGAGTGTATACAACATCAGTTAGCTTACGACGAAACTGAAAAAATATCACTTTCTTATTAAATTCTGACATTTACCCAGACTCGTTGGTATATACTAAGATTCAGTAGCAAAACCTGAGATCAAACAGTTTATGGGTTTTGATAGTAAAACTATACAAGTGAAATCATTTTGTAACTATGAGGAAATGATATCGAAATCGGATATTATAGTGATCGATTTCTTTGACACCCTTTCTGTTCTTCAATGTATCAGAGCTGCCTTATGATGCCGCTTAGATGACATGTAGTATAAATTGACAATAATAATAATAACATATATTTCACACGGGCCACTTGATCCTTAACTAGACAGAGGTTATACTATAGTAACCACACTATTGATAAACATACTTATAGACTAGATAAATATAAATCAAAGCACGTGGTTCCCTCCCACTACGATCCCGGTCCTTTAAGCGGGGCGTGAAAAACATCTCATTAGGCTGCCATAGGGTGGGTCGCCATATTACACTGTCGTCATTCGCAGTGAGTATGACGACCACCGCTCATGGATTATATTTATGCTTTCCATCAGGCAGAATAGAGTAACTTTGGTAGGTTGTAAAAAAAATCATAACACAGTACTCCGTGTGGTGACGGATTAAGAATACATAGCTTTACCACCCCTATTCATCCCGTGGGTGTCGTAAGAAGTGACTACGGGAATAAACTATTTAGAAAAATATCATTACAAATAGAAGGGAAACTTGAAACAAACCCTATACCAACCCGTCTGACCAGCGTGGTATGGTGATGGTGGCCAAAACTTCCTTGCCAAGTAGAGGCCTCTGTCCAACAGTGGATTGTAAAAGGTTCTTGATGATATTACACGATTCGCCCTGGGTGGAAATCGAACTTACGATCCCTAACTTAGCAGATAGCGTTCTAACCACAAGGTTAACAAATAAGTCAAAATTATTCAAACACAAACAGACGTCCAAACAATTGTATACATTTTTGTTGATATTAAACATCCCTTTAATGTGTTATGAATAATTTCAAAATAGGGTTTTCAGAGTGAGAGTAGTAAGTTCATAATAATTAATGAAAAGGAAACACGAACAATCCTTTGAAAACACGACGAGAATTCATTTAATTAACACTTTCCCATCTTTTCTTTTCTTTACGTATGATTCTTGGAATGTTAAAATAATTACTGTGCTCTAGAGTAACTTCACGACTCTACATTTTAACCATGTTAAAATTGAGTAATGTAAGCGTTTATATTTTAAATGTATTTAAATCGCACAGAAAATGAGATAGGTATTTAATCTCTTCATTTTGCTATGTATAATCATCTCACATAACACGAGGTAAATCTTTGACCATCAAACAAGCTGTTTGGAAATTTAAGGTAAAAATTTTGGGGTACACTAGGAAGGAAAGGCTTCTATAGCTCTTTTATCAAATAATGAAAAGAGTTGTAAAAAGAGAGGGCATAGTTCCTAAATAAGAAGGAGATGAAACTAAACAACAGTCGTTATTCAAAGTATATGTGTAGTAGTAGTATTTAGTTTATTTTAACTAACAAAACGAAGCTGAAAAATTTTTCTTTCTTTCCTGGCAGTTGTGTTCACCATACTCATTGCGAATGCAGACAATACAGTATGGTGACCCGCACTATGGCGGCTTTGCGAGATGCTTTTTCACACCCCGCTTGGGGACGTAAATGGCATGACAGTCATCGTGACAGTGTAAGGCTTACACAGTTACCACGATACCTGTCACCCCTGCATCAATGGGCCTCCGGTCTCACACTCACCAACAAAACACGACAACACGGATGTTGGCGCTTTAGGTTGGTCTTCTGTGGGAGGCTAGTACTGCCCCGGTCGAGCCAGCCCGCTCGTGCTGAAATCAGCGTGGCTCTACTACCGAGTTGCTCTGCACGCAGTTAATTTTCTTTTAAGAACCTCTATTCATCCCGTGGGTGTCGTAAGAAGCGACTACGGAAACAAACTATTTAGAAAAATATCATTACAAAGAGAAGGGAGACTTCAAACAAACCCTATTCTAACCCGTTTGGTTACCGTGGCATTGTAGACCAAAACCTCCTTGCCAAGGAGAGGCCTATGTCCAACAGTGGACTGTAAAGTGCTGTTAATGATATCACACAATATTCCCTGGGTGGGAATCGAACTTACGATCCCTAACTTAGCAGATAGCGTTCTAACCACTAGGTTAACAAGTAAGTCAAAATTATTCAAACACACAAACAGACGTTCAAACAATTGTAAAAATTTTTGTTGATACTAAACATCCCTTTAATGTGTTATGAATAATGTCAAAATAGGGTTTTCAGAGTGAGAGTAGTAAGTTCATAATAATTACTGAAAAAGAAATACGAACAATCCTTTGAAAACACGAAGAGGATTTATTTAATTAACACTTTGCCATCTTTTCTTTATGTATGATTCTTGGAATGTTAATATAATTACTGTGCTCTGGAGTAACTTCACGACTCTACGTTTAAACCGTGTTAAAAATTAGTAATGTATCCGTTTATATTTTAAATGTATTTAAATCGCACAGAAAATGAGGTAGGTATTTAATCTTATCATTTTGCTATGTATAATCGTCTCACATAACACGAGGTAAATCTTTGACCATCAAACAAGCTGTTTGGAAATTTAAGGTAAAAAATTTGGGGTACATTATGAACGAAATCTTAGGAGGAAGGAAAGGAGAAAGGAAGGTTATCAAACAATGAAAAGGACTGTGAAAAGAGAGGGCATAGTTCCTAAATAAGAAGGAGATGAAACTAAAGTCGTTATTCAAAGTATGTGTGTAGTAGTAGTATATTGATTGTTTTAACTAACAAAACGAAGCTGAAAAGTTTTTCTTTCTTTCCGGGCAGTTGTATTCACCATACTCATTGCGAATGCAGACAATGCAGTATGGGGACCCCCACTATGGCGACCTTGTGATTCTTTTTCACGTGCCGCTTGGAGACTTAATATGTAAGATAGTCATCGTGGCAGTGGAAGGCCAGATAATTACCACAATAACTGTCATGCCTGTATCAATGGGCCCGTGGTCTCGTGTGATGACAGCACGAATGTTGTCACTTTAGATTGGTCTTCTATGAGACTGACTTCGTTTGTTGGTAAAACGCCTTAGTATATAGTCCTGTTACATTAATATTGAATAGAATATACATTGGCAAGTTAAGATGAATTAATTCTAGTACCAAACCAATTAATTGTTGAGTATCAAAGGCATCAAAACTATGAGACACAATAAGTGTAAAATACTGTCCTTGCTGACCCTAGCTGTTGTGTTAATTCCAATATATCAGTAGAGGAACGTTAAAGTTACTTTGCCGAATTCAGGCCGTTGTGAGTCTAAACAGATTCCATATTTAGTGTTATTATAAGCTTTTTAAACACCAGTATTAAAAATAAATAGGAATTTAATCACAAGTAAAATATAGAGCTGCTTCAAATTTCTCAACAACGCTTCAAAAATATAGCTAAAACAAAAATTCCATTATCTGATAAAGACAATGTCCATCAGACCCTTGGAAAGAAGTGGAATAATATTAAATCAGCTAAAGATAAGACCACTCTTATCGTGTCATTTCGGCCCTATCAACGAATCCGACCCGACAAATCCCACATCGAAAGTTAACAAGAAACAAACTTTGAAAGCGAAAAAATCTTCAATCACGTTCAGGATTTTTGTTTTAAAAGATAAAAAAATGGTAAATTATGATTGTATTTGTCTTACGCTACACATATACTACTTTCCGAAGTTTAAAAAACGTACATAATAGGTACTTCAAATTAAATTACAAAATGAAATATTGGACGACAGTTTTAAAGTAATTTGCCGCACAAAAAGCAAAGGAGAATGGGCAAATTTGTATGGCGCTTGGTCTATCAGCGGCCAGGAACAATTTTTTTTTTTTGGTGTATTATCACCCTACACTACTTCAAGTTGTTTTATATCTGTGGTGTAATTATTAATAGAATTAACACATTTTTATTTTAGATAAGTCAGTCTCTGATTTAGCGCATTATGACTAAGTTTTAGTCTTAAAAATAAGGAAATAAAATAAAATGACTTGTAGATTTCATTAAAAATACATTTACTAATAACGCTAACGTCATCAGAACTTCGAAAGAACGATCAAAAAAGAACGTTCAAAAGTGTACTTTTCTATCTAATTGAAATAAATGATTATGATTATGATTATAACTCTAGTGCACATTAATACATTATTGTACATTAATACATTTAATGTACAATAATAGCACTAAGTTCTGATGCCGGTAATAAAATATCCTCGTCTTGATGTCTAGCCCATGCCAGATACCACACTACACACATAACGTGTGCACAGCAACCGATTGTGCGCCTTCCACTTATACAACTGCAATAATAATGAGCAATTGCTTCTCTGTTTTGCGCTTCGCGGTTAATTACGATGTAAGAGTAATATATTCTGGACCTCACATGTCTCGATTGGATACGTACACGTAAGAACCAAAAGTTTTCTTCTTCAATAAATTCTCTGAGCTCTCTTATTTGACGCTCCCGGTATAGTTCAATACTGTACAACCCTTCAACTACGTGTTCAACGTAGTAACTGCGAGCCAACTTGATTTGGTATGTGCCAAGTGCAAACAGAATTAGGTCTTCTTCAGATAAAACCGGGAAGTCTTCAAAAATAGGTTGATCACTGCTGAGTCTTTCAAATGGTGCCCTCTGTCTATTTATGTTGTGACGGATAACATAGTCCGCTAAAACGTTTGGTATTTCAATGCGTTCATTAACTATATTCACGAACGACGATGCATGAATACTATCTTGTATTGGTGTTTGAAATGCATTGATGAGTGCTGCTGCGTTTTGGAAGTCCTCGAACATGTGACTTAAGGCGCGATTAAAATATTCTTGCCTAAACAATTTAAAGTCTCGTTTGAACTTGCCATTTATAACTTCCACTACCCAGCGGCATAGAGTGACCAGCCTAGTTTTATTGGCCTGTTCAGTAGTAAGCTGGTCTGCACCGCAGTCTTTGGTTTCGGGCATATAGGCACTGTAGTTGAATCGCCGCAAATCGCCACAGACCTCTCTAAACCCACGATCTAAAATGGATATATCAACAGCCCGGTAAAACCAGTGAAATGTGCCTTCTTCGTCATATATGGAAAGATTACTTTCCAAAATACTGGCATCTGAGTCGGTAGCAGCATAGGGCCCACAAACATTGATTATATGCCCATCGGAACACACCATTAAAAACGGTTTTAACAGATTTTCGAATTTGTGTAGACTGTAGGTCTCTCGCTGGAATGAAAAGTTGGAGCTCTTTTGTATATAAATATATGTTCCATCCATTATTGTTATTGCCTTTCTTTCTTTTGCAGATGACTCGGGATTTCCAAATAACGCGTTTGGTACACTAAGATTGCGGTCAGTGACCATTCTTCTATTTAAATGGTTGAGTCCCAGGTGTCTTGGCTTAAAATCCAGAGATATAGTACCACGCGCGGTTTTTAAATGCCTTTCTAGAGTCCTTCTACTTATGTTAAAGAGCGTGGCCAATCTCTTGTTGCTATTACCAGTTCGCAACTTCATTAGATAAATGGCTAGTTTCGTTTTGGCGTTTGACTCGGACAATGAAGGTGTTTGTTCCAAGATTGAATTAAATTGATCTCTGCTAACGCCCAATCGAATATGAATCTCATTAGGATCCATATTTTCGATATCTTCAAAGTCAAGAATATTTTTTTTTAAAACAGCTGTTTTCAAAAGCTCTAATATTTGCACGAAATGAGTGCTGTTAAAATCATGTCTGAGGTTTGGACTTTCAATGAGCTCCTCCCAATCATTCGATATTAAATGTGCATCACATATTCTGGTACTGTCTGGTATGAATAAGTTAGAATGTAACAGAAGAGTAATCCTTACATTCTAAGGCATTCGACGACGTGACACACTACGGCATCTGTCAAACACACAATTTGCTGAGGTGCTAGGCACTCGTGAATATTCTTCTACTGGAAGATCACATTCGTGCGGGGCAGGGTTATTGTCTGGCTGCACAGCCCGTTGAGCTCGTTGCCAACATGGTCGACAAATACATTCTCGGCCGTTGTATTCAACCTGAAAAGGAAATTAAAAAAAATAGTTTATAACATAGTATTTTAAACTCGCAGCGGTTTCGGTCTAATCATGTTTCGTATAGTGAAGAACATGCCGAGACCCTTTGCCACGTGACGAATGAGTCATGCTCATACGCATTGTTAGTGAGTTTGACCTCTATTATGTCTTAAAACTAGGGTAGGCACACACGGGTAAAAACAACCAAAAAAAGTCTAAAAATACTTACTTGCAGTGGAGCTATAGCTTCAATAATATATTGAGCATTGGCAGCATTTTCCTCAAACAGAGCATGGGTTATTTCTAATCTTCTTCTGTTAACCACTGATCGATTGCACAAAACACATATAGGTCGATTTTCTGCCATTTTTCAACCAATGTTCCGTTGGTATATACAAGTCCAGAGTCCAAGTACACAAGCACAAACGTACAGAAGTTCCGAGTTAATAGCCAGGTCGTCAGGTTATGAAGAAACAGTGTCCAGAGGGTAGCCAAGGTTAAAATGTTTGAAAAAGAATCCGTACATGATCGCACAGTACACAACGTCACAAGGGTAAACGAAAGACTGCGCGGAGCGCGAGAGCGGAGTTACGCATCCCACGCCTCGGGTCTCTTGTTTTCATTTAAAGCTGATTGGTGCGTTCGAGCTCAGGTAGTCAATGTAGTAAACTCGTTTTCGGGTTGAGTCTTGTAATCGGTATGCTGACAACGTTTTGAAATACTTATTAATGTATTTTAAAAATGAGTTTCCACATTTTCTTACATTTTTTATCTAAGTATTTAACCTATGTGTAATTTTTTTTTTCTAAATGAGCTGCAATGTTAGATTCCTAGTAAAAGTTAGTCCTTAGTAATAGTACTTTCATTTAATACCTATTCCGTTGATAGCCGCTCATAGACCAATTTGCCCATTCTCCTTTGTGACGTGCGTGATATAGGATGCAAAAATAAATATAATACACCTCTTTTTATAATGATAACCTTACACATCTCAAACAGAGCAGGGCTTGTACATAGATCTAGTTTAGTAAGCTATAAGACTACTGATATAGACTGAATAGACAACGCCCGCACTAGGAATAAATCCTACATCGCGGGGGACTTTACAAACATACAAAAAACGGACACAAAGAACGTCTAGACTCAGAACTATAATTTGTAGATCACACAAAGTGTTGATCACACAACACTCAGTGCAGTAGAGAGCGGCGTGGCGACCGCTCAAACCACTAGACCAACCGTGCAGTTATTATACTACATTTCAAAATACATGCATACAGTAATATAATGAATAAAATGTACCACGAATACTATCTCTTGAACTAAACATAAAAGCATAGCGAAGATTTATGTGTTTACTATCACAATGGTTTACTAACGCCGATGAGCATAAGAAATAGGTCATTCATTTTTGTCGTTTGGTACTCTTTATTACGCTTTTATTATTATCTTATTCGTGTTAAAGAAGTGGTACAATTTATTACAAGTAAGGTATACTTGACAGTTCTATAAATCTTATGTCAGATAAAGAAATGATCATTCAAATTATAATAAATCGGCTGTCACTTGGCCGTCATTTTCAGGCTTAACTTCAAATAAGTAATATGAATTAACCATTCTAACTGATAGCTGACGTCAAAAATATGTTGTTTATTGTATATCACTTTTATATAATAGAATTAGGGTAAGAAATAAATTAAATGTCAAAGTATCTTTTTTTTATGTCTACGATAAAATAACATCTTGTTTTCTATTATTGCTGTTTTTTTACACTTCTTAATATTTTGGGTAAACAAATTATATTTTTAAACTTCGACGCAAGGAGGAGGTTGTTATAAGTTTGACGCGTATGACGTCTGGCTCGTAACCCCGAAGTTGCCAAATATTTGGACAAACTTGCATAGAGGTTTTGTTTGTGATCGTGTGGTGATTTGTGATATTAGTAAATTAAATATAATATTAAAAGTAGACAATTTCTACATTATTTTCTATGTTTTTTTATTATTTATTACTATTTAAAAGATATGGAGTAAGTGAAAATGTTATGAGAGTAAAAGTGGGAAACATGGTGTGTCCTGTACTCCTTTTTTGCCAACAAAAACATTTCTTTATAGGCACGTTTAGCTATGCTCAACGGTATGTTGATCCCAATCCTTATGTACGATATTTTAGGTATGGCAGAAAAGAAAGTATGTGTGGTGTGAATTTTAGTGATGTATTCAAGAATGTGGTAATCAGAGAAGGTTGCAGACTGAAAGAAGATGCAGTGAAAAGGATTGAAGAGAGCACTCTTCAATTGGTAATGTAGAAAGTAAAGATGATGTTGAACTCTTCTGATTTCGACTATGGCGGCCAGTCTCAATAGTTCAGTCAGTTTAGTCAACTACGCAAGAGATATTATAGTGCACTAGTATGTTTTGGCAAACATAAGTGCTCTATTCCCTTATCCTCATAATCCGATGAAACGGCTCTCAGACATGACCTGGGAGGGATGAGACGCTTTCTGAAGCACAGAGAATAAGACCCCAATTGCCAAATTTCAGGTTGTTATTAATAATTTCTATTTTTAGAAAAACTCAATAATACATTTTGGCCTCAAGGATTAAACCAGGGATTAAACCCAAGACATCAATCGCATATCAGCAGTCGCATGTACTAACCGCTAGACCAACGAGGCATCAGATAGATGATACAAGGTTCACGAAAGGAGTTTATGGAGTGAATGTGTATAGACGTGTTGGTACAGGTTATCTACTGTGAACATTTACTAACCAAATTAGAAATATTTCGAATAAGGTCCTTGTGAAAACCAGCACGCATGCAGCGATTGATAAATGTGGACAAATTTAAAAAGATATGTCAGGACCGTAGTAAGCGAAGATCAATTGTCTCAGAATACCTTTAAGGAAAATATACAATATACATTAACAAAAATATAGTTTACCAACCAAAAAAAAAGAAATATTTTAATATCATATAATTATTCTCACTAATAGGAAATGATATAAAAGAAGTCAGTGAATACAATTTCGCAGGCGGAGCAGCCAAGGAATCGATGAAAGCACTGAGCGAAGAGGATAAAACTTGATGAATGATGTAACAAATCTTAAATGATAGAGTAAAATGAAAGAAAAAGAGAAGTGAAGAAATGACACTGGTCGCCATTAAGTTTTAAAAAATTTCCAGAATCAACCCCTTATGCCATATATTATTATTGGCCTATCCTAGTGAGGAATATTTGGGCTTTTTGTAATTCTGGAAAAAACTATTAATTTTTTTTAATACTGGTAGCGATAAACTTCTAAAACATCAGCTATCCCTTTAAATATGATTAATAATGAAACATAGAGTAGAAGATTCCATATATACCTACCTGTGACGATACTTGGCAAAAGTTTCAACGGGAAAAATGAAACGGGCAATCAACCAAACAGAACAAGAAGATTATTGTTTCGCAGACTTATGTCTGTTCTCTACTGCAACTCTACTGCTTAAGCAGTAGAGTTTTTTTCTTCTTAACAGAGAATTACTACCATACATTTTTAGGATGAATATTCACACTCAATGAGATCATATCAAGAAAATATATGACACTAAACAGGTTACTTATTATTCAAATAGTATTCAGGGAGAATGATAAGATGCCAGAACCAGGAGGTGGTAAGTGTTCTACAGATATTAAGCACCCATTAATGATGGTGGCTTCTGATAAAACAAGGACAGAATTTCAAATGTCCCATTAAAAGAACTGTATTTTTGCCCGTTGTATTTATTCAAATTAATTGCTTTTTTATGGCGACGGTTGGACGCCGTTTTATTTTTTTCCCGGTAAAGAAAATTTTATTGTTCGGTGTGAATTTTTTTGACAGTCATGTAAAAGATTTAAAGATTTTGCTTCTCCTAATATTTATCGTTTATTGTACTTGAAATTAAAAATTACAAAAGGACCATCTATAATTTTTGTTTCGGGGTACTTATTACAATAATAATTTAAAAGTTGTCCTTCATTAAAAGATCCAATTGCAGTCCAATGATCGATACTACGGATGCCACGGACAATCAAGATGCACCAACTTGCTTTAAAGGCGTTTCATGGTCATCGGAAAAAAAAACACAATCACGTGTCAAATATTGCATCTTACTTTTACAAATATCACTTTTAAACCTGTTTAAAGAAATAGAAACGCGACCAACATCAACTGATACAATGCGCCTTGCATTTCGGTGTACTATTGGATGATGGGATGACGAGATTTTGGACATGACAGCTAGTCTCAAAGAAAATCAGCCAACCACTTAGGAGGTATTATAGTGCACAAGTATGCGTGCAAACATAAATGCCCTCTCTGTCCTCTCTCTTTCACAGTCCAATGAGACGGCTATCCAACACGACCGGGGAGAGATCAGGTGCAGATCCAACGGCTTTGCATCCTCTCCGAGGCATGAGAGGTTAATACCCTAACTTCCAAACTTCGGGGTATTATTAAGCATGTCTATTATGAGAAAAACTCAATAACTCTTTTTAGCCCAACCTGGACATCGAACCCATGATCTTTAGATTGGCAATCGCATATACTAACCCCTATACCAACGAGGCAGTCTCTTTACGAGTCAGGTGTACAAACCAAGATCTTTTACGCAATATTAATAGCTATTACAAAAAGGCGAAAATATTATATATATAAACTATTACGAAGGTTAATTTACGCGAAAGCAACACAATGTGAAGAAATGTATTCGAAATCTAATAATAAAATAATATGCCTCAAAGATAATAACTAACTTTGGTAAAAAGAAATCTCTTTGTTGTCGTGTCTTTGCTTAATTTTCAGACAAATTCCTAATTAACAATTACGAGATGAAATGATGCCGTATTGTTTTTATTTAATGGTTTCTGGAATTTCACGGACATTTTTATTTGCTGGTATCGAGAGATCGTATTATAGATGTTAGCATCGTAACAGTTACAGGAATTTCAATTCAATTTTGCTCAAGTTTTTGGAATAAATGGCCAAAATGATAAGTTTTGTTGAAGATTTCAAACTTTATGAGTTTTGAGTTGTGTTTTAATTTAATATAAACGCTGAAACATTGTCAGATGCGAAACGTATCGTAGATAAATCAAATATAAGGGCCATATTCTACAATTTAAATTTAATTTTTTTTGTGTACTAATCGTTAATTGTGACGGAGCATACATCTTATATGGAGGAATAATAGCAAATAATGTGGCTGTACTCCCTTTTTTATATTCTGATTTATTAGAAACGTTCTAAATTTACCCTCAATCTGCAATATTTCCATGGCTATCTGTTTACCTTGATGACGAACATTTTATTCTGCACTGTCCAATTCATCATCGTCATTCTGAAAATTGTGGGCTCCACCGACTACCTTTTGTTCAAACCATACACATGTCAAAAAAAATAAATCTCGTAAATCATGTTTGCGAATAAATCCGTTACGGAAACAAGAATTTCTTTTGAGTCTTGTTTCATATCATGGCTAAGAAATAAGAACGCCCACGACGCATCTGTTCTAATCTGCGCGCAAATATTTATTATACCTCCTATTAGGGTGCGTACAATTTGGAAAAGATAGCAAAAACGGATTTAGTTCTAAGCTGATATTACATTGTTGGGAATAACATAAAGTTTTCGTGTCATATTATTGTAGTTACTAGTAAAATTGAGTTAGTAAATATAACATTGTAATTCTCTTTAATCCGACTCAGTTATTTACACATATAAAACCCAAATATTTCAGAGAATATAGGATTAACTAAAATCTAAATTAAGAACTGGTTACTTGAATTAAACTACGACCAAACTGCAATGTTATTGCTAACAAATTGATGTTACCTTTAGAGACACAGGGAATCATCTTACAAAATCCACCTTTTTTGTTTTTTTTTTTGTACCGAACACCTTTTGCACACGCATACACACGTACACATGCACACAAATTCATTATGTGAACTCACACACACATACACAACATAATACATAAACCATTATTATACAACATACATAAACTTAATCTGTTACTTACTTATTGGGGAGGGCAGTGACTTCTGTAATACAGATTGTTACCTAGCTCAGAAGTCAGGAACCTCTTAGGAACTACATATGTAAAGAAGATCGTGAATAAATTCCTATTTTATATTATTTCAACATATGATAAATGAATAAGTAAGAAACATATATATGTGTAAAATTAGTCTACGAGACCGATTTTATATAATATCGGAATTACGGAAAAACAAATTCAAGTATTTCTTAGGTTGCTATTTACTGAGAGAGCGAGATTATCAGAACTCGTTCTGATTTTAGAGAGAGGAGAGAGACACTCAACTGTTGTTGACAACGCACTAACGATTCTTGAATTATCTTAATAATTGAACTTTCTTTTGACGACGACAGTCAAATACCATCAGCAATAGTGGTATATGAAGGTTATACCATTAATGATCTTTTGATTGTTTCGAGTATTATGTTAGCAACATGAGGGGTTTGCAAGAACAAACATGTCTGTCATTAAGTTTATGGTAATTGGATTACTAAGGTGAAATAAACGTGGTGACGAAACTAAGGGTCGTTAAAATAATCACTAGATTGTTTCTTTCGACATGTTCTGAAAGTCTCTGCTTGGTGAATGCATAGAATTATTACTAGACTTTGGGCAACATCAAGAACCCATTGTAGATTCACTTCAGTTCTACGATACAATGGTTCAGCAGGCAGTACAATATCTGTGAGCATTGTTAATTGTGAATTATTTTATACGACAGGATAAATGAGAAAAATATTCTATTTAATATTAAAATTGACCTAAATTATCCCCAATATACGGACACAATGGACGGCGATAGCTTGATTTTGATACTGAATATTAACTTTTACCCACGGTGTCATTCGCGTGTATGTATGTTAGTTATTGTGGTAAGCAGTAACCTTTCTTAACAATCCGAGTTATCTCTATGCCAAATGTCATTCAATTTGGTGTAGCAGTTCAGCTGTGAAATCGTAACACACAGACAGAGTTACTTTCGCGTTCATACTTAGTAGCGAGTAGTATGGACCGCTCCTCCGGCGTTTAATGACGTCTCATACAGACCCATTTTATAGCAATAACTTTTAAACAATTCGTACAAAGTACTTAGTACAAAAGATAAAGTTCATCTACATTAAATATTAAAAGTGATAATTGTATTAGTTTGGGTAAGAATATTACAAATATTCTAAAATGTGCATTGTAAAAAACATACAATAACTCTGTGTTTATGGCTCACTGTTTAGAATTTACTGGTTTTTACATTGCCTGTTGTGGATTTTTATTTGGAACTACTTAAGACAAATAATCCCATGGTATGGTTTTGTCATATAACTTCAACGGTTCAGGCAGCACATGTCAAAAATAGTTCTCTAATGCCAGGAACTTTGCCAACCTACTTGATACTTATGATTATACTGTAGCCAAATTACATACAATTAAAAAAAATCTAATCTATGTATTTTACTGATGTATAAGTTATATTCCTATTAAGTTTCATCTCAATTATTCCAGTAACTTTCACTTGAAAGAGTGACAGACATTTATTCTCACAGACTTTGGTATTAATAATTAGTATGCCGATGATGCCCAGAGTGGCATATGTCCAGTAGTGGACTGTTAAAAGTTGTTATTGATGATAATGATAATGATGAAATTAGCAGAATTTACCTCAAAAATCTTTGTGTAGGTAGTTGCACCCAACAACTCATGTTCTTGACACAAGATGTAACATGTCATGTATGTAATACCATTGACCTGAGGATATATATAAATTCTTGAATAGAGAATTATTCTCATTTGATACAATACCATTGCAACTGCTAACTCCAGTAAGGACTGATTGGCTACCACAAAACAATTCAAAATTAAAGAACGAAGAAAATCTGAGGCGAAAATCACATGAAACAAGATCCTTTGTGTACAAACCGTTAGGTTGTCTGTTTGTTTGTACTTTTTGCAATCGATATCTCTGGAGCGCAGCAGCTGTGCCGGCCGCGGAGATCTTTTTGTTCGTATACCCTTACTTCCAGAATATTTTCGGTGTGCGGTACCGAACGGATTTCTGAAGTGACATGCAAGATACCATGTGATGCTATTGTGACTATATAATTATGTACATGTAATGCCATAGCACAGGTTAAGATATACGGGTGCATAATTATATTACGTATTGGTTAACTAAGCTTCTGTCGGTTCATTTTAATATAAAATACAATGAATATTTTGTCTTACAATTCCAATAGAAATTGATTTTTTACACTGTCTTTTTATATCTATTTATGTGAAAATATTAAGTTGGTTTGCAAACGCTTCAAAAACTCAAAAAATTCTACATAAATTAAGCTTAAATATTGAAATGATATATAACCCACTTCGAGTATGGTTTTTATGAATTTTTTCATATTTTAACAATGAAAAATTAAGAATTAAGTGGAGCACGGTACCACTAGTCCCTTACGTATTTCAATTGTGTGGAATTATTACACGATTAATTAATATTGTATTTTACTTTTGGAAAGTAATAATAATTAGAAAATCAACATAATAATTTGGATAGAAAAACGTTTCACGTATTCTCTGTTATCGATTTGTATACATCAACAATTGGCATATACTCTACTCCGCTACGCATCATGCCCGTAGGGTGAACGCACCAATTATTTAACCACATACAAAACTATTTTCTAATCTTAAACTAAGCAGTTATAGCATCGGTATACGTGGCTCCTGGTAAATGATATTTTAGGCATAGTACACAAGTCTAAATCGGTCTCGAGCACTGCCCTAGCTTATTACAGTGGTGACACGTGAAAGGAGGTTGACAGGTGACTAGCTGTCAACGTTCAAGTCGAATGAGTTCCGATTTAGAAAACAGTTTGTATCATTTATTAAAAGCAGTTTTTGTTTAAAAGGTGAAGAAACTTGTTCTGAAAGAAGTTATGTCGTAAATATTTTTTAAAGAACTAAAAACTAAGAATAAGCCCCAAATGTAAAATATTTTGTTATTAGTACTTGTTGTCGTAAAAATTTCATGTTTCTATAATTCATTCATTAACTGTAAATTGTTTTCAAATCTTTATACTATTTATTGTGTCAATTCTAAATACACTGTATAGATTACCAGCGAATATGTGCACATTGGTCTAGCAGTTATCATCTGAGAAGAGATGTTGGGCTCGATTCCATTGATATTTTCTAACTATATTACAAGTATACTATTTCTAATAGTTAACTATTGTTAAGCCCGGAGTTTGGAAGTTAAAAGTTAAGAAGTAGATATGTTCTAATTCTAAATCCAACCATATGGTGATGAATTAAGAATACTCAGTGTCATCATCTCTACTCATCTCATAAGTATCGTAAGAGGTAACTACGGGAAAAATTATGCGAGACAACATCACTATTAAGATAAGGAAAATCAAAAAACAAAACTTATACCAACCCGTCTGGCCAGCTTGGTCATTTATCCAACAGTGGACTATTGAAGGCTATTGATGATGGTGATGATGAATTTCAAATGAGTTCTTTAATCATAAAGATTTCGAGTCGCGAGTCAACTGAGGTAATTTAAGATTACCGTACATAGACACCTATAGTTCAAATATTGCATTTTTATCCTTCTTGTGCACTTCATGTAACTATGAAGAGCCAGTGAAGGAAGGAGAAAGGGCGATGAAAGGTGTTTGCAATGTTAATTTCACTCACGAAATACCTATTTTCCTTAAAAGACAACGCCGCTTTAGGAATGTATCACACGTGTCGCGGGGGACTTTACAATCATACACGCTACAGACACAAAGAACACCCAGGCTCAGAATAACAATTAGTTGATTACACGAAGTGTTGCCCCATGTACAGCTTGTAAGCAATCAACGCAGTATTTAATACTAGGTTTTTGATAGGTACCTTATTCTTCATTTATTTTCAGTATAAAATGTGAAATCACAAAATACGCATATAATACTATGAATCATAAAATAGTTTAAAAATAAAACAGTCGAAACCGTTACCATATGCGCGAATTGCTAAACTTGGAATGCTTCGTTGGTGACTATTTGTGTACTTCAAATGTCGCACCTGGTCCTTAGAGTTTGATTTCTTTTATTCTTTAAGCAATAATTTGTCTTTAGTTGAACTATTTATTTAAACCTTTTTAACCATTAAGGACTGTTCTTTTTATTTTGTTACATGCGTAATATGTATGTATTGTTTTCACGTAACCAACTCAAAGGAGATGAAATACTTAACACTTTTAAAGTGTTAATAATGTTTTTTATGTATATATTTACAAAAGTGCTATTTATTTTGTACTAAAGTAATAATCACTATAGTAAAAATTATTTAATATGGAAGTCTATGTAAATAGAGCGCCACAAATCTATATTTGCAATTTTAATGTCATTTTGTATTCTCAATATATTTAGACCGTAATTTTTTTTGCATTGAAGCAAGTAATATACAATTTTTTTTACATATGAAATGTACTTCCGTATATTTCATATGTAAAAAAATGAACACTACATGACAAATATTCATATGGACATTTATTTCTTTGCTTTAAATAACAATCTGTTATACAAAAATTATAATTAATAAGAATGCTTAGAATATTATCCTAACTAATATTATAAATGTGAAAGTGTGTTTGTTTGGTTGTATTTTTGTGTTTCTTTCATGTCGCAACGGAGCGATTTTATGAAATGTTTTTTGTATCTGGAGACAGTTAGAAGGCTGGAGAGTGATATTCTCCTTTTATGGCTCCTTTTTACAGCGATAAAACACATCATTCCTATGGGAACATTCATTATAATATATATTTAAATCCCTTCAAATTTTATAAATGCATATAGATGACATTATTAGGCTTTTCACCCGATTGCTGAAGGTACAAAATCTGTCTTCAGCCTTTATAAAAAAATATCTATGGCTTCTGATAGATGAAACTATATTAAACAACGTACCTAGACTCTTTATCGACGAGATTTTTAATATTTTTTTAATTTTAAATATTAAAATGCGGCAGTTTGTAACGATATATGAATGTTTGTTATACTTTCACGCAAAAACTACTGAACTAAGACCCTTCAATTGGTCATGCCTTCACGAGATTTTCCTCCTTAATGTTCCAAGAAACAGTAAAACTTTCAGACCAGATCAGACTAGAATTTGTTGGACCAAGTTTCGAGCGAATGGCCGAAGGAGAATGGCCTCCTTTTCTCACTTATATATTAATTGTCAGTGATTATGCCCTCCCTAAAATAGAGGAGGACAAAGCGGCGCCATCACCAACTATACCAGGCTGCACCTTGTGAAGATTTTTTTATCTAAGCACCCTATCCTTTAACACCCTCACCGCGATCAACATGTATCCTATATTAACAAGTAAATTGCACCGAAAGGAAACGTTAGTATATTTCTATCTGATTCTCCATATGAATCACCACGATGCTTAAAATAAACCGTAATACGGAGATCCATCTTCTGTTTTCATGGAAATCTGTTTTATACGACCGAACATGGCGATCAGATACATAATTATCCATTGGTTTTAGTTTAGTTACAACCGGTTAACTTCAATAATATTGACTATGGAAAATATAATAAAATTAAAATAAAGTAACTAATTGAAAAAAAAGTAATTTAAATAATATTTCACACTGAACTACACGTAAACAGAATTGTCACCCATCCATTCGCAAACACAGTAATTGTTGGATCCGAATTCAGATCATCACTCATCGTAATAAGTGTTCTTGGCACTAGTAAGTTTATCCTAACGGACATTAAACACATAAACGGCCAACAAACACCTTGAGTTATGAAATAGTTTTTAGGGATAAAAAATCAACAAATTCATTAAAAAAATCACGTTTTGATATGGGCAACTCAACGGCTGGCAATGCACTTGTGTCACTCTTGCGATACGACTGTTCATGGGCGATTGTAGTTTCTTACCATCATGTAATATTTTGGTTCCTTATCCTATTTATCCTCCAACGCGATAGAAATATCTACTCCTGATAATTTGTACGCTTTTACCATTTAGTACTTTCTATACACACACAGTATTTATTATGGATAATTTGGGTAGTGAAAAGTCTAGTTCAGACGTATATAAAGAAAATTAAGACTATATTTTTTAAATTATATTATGGCCTTAAAACATCAGTTCTCACAGACTGCATACTAAGTTAGACTTCGTATTTTCAAACGCAACCAACTAAGCAGATAGCTGCTGTTTACAAAACTCTGAAACTTTTGAATTGCAGGTGTCCATCGATGTCAGAAGTCCCTTACCACCAGGAGACCAGCCTACCCGATACTTCGATATCAGTTGAGAAACACTTTTAAGTACCTAAAAGCTCCATGACTTTAGGCTAGCGATTACACCAAGTGAATTTCGTCAACAAACAAATACGCAAGAGAAATTATTTAATTTCACACTTCAGTGAATCCGACACCAGGTAATGAAATCATCGTTAATGAAAATTTTCCATTTAAATGTAAAATTGAAAACAAGGTGAAATGGCGAAATGAAATCGGAGAAATGTTATTGTTCAACGTTTTAGAATCGTTTAATTCGAACCTTTGTTTATTTTGAAATATTTCTGTATTCGTTTTACCCTGTGTTTTTTCGAAGATCATGTCGATATATTTATATAAGTCTTTGGCCTTCTAATATTTTTTTCTGTTATTGATAAAATCACAAGATAGCTTATGTTATATGTCTACAGCTACGATCGTATCAAATATCACTCACAAGAAGTTTTTTTCATATGATTATTTTATTGTTAGTGTTTTGTTTGTTAGATAGTTATTGAACTCAATACACTATATACACTAACTAGTGGACACTGACTAATACTCCAGTGATTGTGAGTTTGATTATGTGAATTTCAATAATAACCGTCAACGAGGTTGATTTGTGTGGGGTTGGTTGGTTAGCTAAAGAAGACATGAAAAAAAATATAAAAAGGTTTGTATAATTTTTGGCATGATTATTCGTATAATGACTCATGCTTATTGTGAAATTAATACACCATGTGCGGTATATTCCTTGTTGGTACAAAGAAGTACAAATAAATAAGTATGTGGCTGAAAATAATCACATAATTCCACGTATTTACACGCATTTCCCAAAATCAACAAAACATCCGGATTCAAGGGTTGTTTCCTTCCTGGCCGGTCATTAGCTGATGCCACGTGTTGTGACATAAATAACCTAGCGTTAGTCCAACGGTTATAATGATGCGCCTGCGACGATGATATTTCGGGTATAAGGGAGATGCGTTGTGGGGACGTGTCTTTAGATAATTTTATTTACACTAGTTTTTGGTTACGGTTTTGCTCATGTAATAATTTATTTATAACTCAGTAGCTGGTTACAAACATGAAATGTAACGAACAGACAAACACATCAACTTATTTTAACATTTATTACATCAATTAGAAGTAGATGTTGCAAGTGACTTCATCCACTTGAATATCTGTTTTTTTTTAATTCCATCAAAATCCGAAATATTTGACAATTATATTTTCATATACATTAAAAAAAAAATCTATCATTTTCTTGAATAACGTTAATATTGTACATATAGAAAAAAAATAGATACAATAGTTTTTTCCTATCACCTATACGATTTGAACCCACAACACTCAGTGAAGTGGAGAGCAGCGTGGCGACCGCTTAAGCCAATAGGCCAATCGTGTAGTCTGTTTAATAAAACCCATAGTACACAATTTCCACCCAAAAACATTCGAAGTTGCGTCCTGCATCAAAGAGCACAGAATTCTGACGTCGTCATAAGCTACTATTAATAAACAAATCTCTTAGGGTACGCAAAGTGACTCAGCTCTTTAACATAGCTTGAATGTCATCCAATAAAACAACATGAACGTGGAAATTGGTAAAACTAAAGAGTGACAGACAAATTTATATACGCTCCATTAACTAGATACATCTTAAATTCGGCCGTCTAATATCAAACTAGAAAGTAAAGAAAAGGGTATGTTTAGAAGTATTGGATTGGAAGATATATAATCTGTATACTACTATAATTTTCTTTTCCTATACACTTCTAACACACCAAGCACTACCCTATCCTTTCCATCTCATGCTTTTCTTTCCATCCCATGGTTGCCTGTAAGAGATTGTCAACGGGTGCTAAGACCGTCACTTGTACTTCCTTAGCTTTAGGTTACCTCTGTAATTAATGTGGTGTACAATGAAGAGATATATTATTAGTATTATTATTAAAACCAACATTTTCAGCAGTCAAGACTAGTAAAATTATATCGACAAATCCGTCAGTATCTTAGCTATCAAATATATTCCGTGGTTATTGTAGTTGATGCTGTTGTTATGTTGTTACTTCGCTTATTCTTAATCAACATATTCTCTTACTGTTGGCAGAAGATCAATTCTCTAAAAACCTGCATGGACATTTAAAGAAATGGAGGCGCAGTTACTAAGCTAAACTAATTGTCAGTATTTTATAATATATTAATGTTTAGGATATAACTGTTACAGTAGATAAAAAAAACGAAATCGAACCTAAAATTATTTTTGCTTGTATTTACTTTAAGTATTCTTATACTAATACTACTCTTACGACACTTAAAACTAACTATGTGTTAATAACAGCTAGGAACTAAGTAATTTTGTCAATTATTGTCAAAATTTCTAATCATAAAGTAAGAAATGAACTTTGTATCTAGACAAATCGATTATCCTGTCGTCAAAAAATTAAAAAAAGTTAAATTAAAATATGTTTATTAAACATTAAAGTTTTTAAAAAATATGTCATTTATTTAAATTCTAAAGTGGCTAAAATATTATAAATATTACATCATGAGATGTATATGCTAAACATCAATTTATTAACAATTGTATTGTTAAATTTTAAAATCAATTGTTGAAATTTCATGCTATTTGAATACAAAGAGGTTGACACAACAAGAATTATGTTAATGACGGACTAAAGTGGTTCCACTATAAAACACTCAAGCACTCAATGCAATTGTTTCTCGACTAAATCCAGATTGACACAAAAGGAAATCCATCGCATAGGAATGTTTGCGTCTTTAGAAACAATCTTAGCGATGTATATCCCCTCTGCTTTAGATACCGTAGTATTTTGGTATTAGAGTCTCGGGGACAACTTTGGACGCTATCCAGTTGGGATCACGCGCCGCGAACGCGCAAACGCCGTTTATCGATCGTAAAAGAAATACGAAACATAAATAGACTGTGACATTTTTTGAAATTTGTATCAAATTTAAATTTAAATATAACAGTATGAAAAAAAACTATAGTTAAAAAAAACAACAACAAGTGTTCCAAATTGAAATTTAAACATTGTTGACAATTGTAAATTTTCGGCAAGTGTAATTTATTACTTGAAATAAATTCTATTGTTATAAATGTATTAGGATTGAGATCACAGAACAGTGTATAGTGCATAATAAAATCTGAGTGCAAACAAACTATAAAACTGCAACTATTTTGAGCACGTCGAGCATAAAACGAGCAAACCGATGGTCATAAACAAAATGGCCACTAACCGGCACGCGACTTCGTTTATAAATCTCAATATGTTTATTTGTATTTTCATCTCACTCTTATTGCCGATGACAAACGAAGGAGCCTCGAATGTTTACGTTGATTCCCGAGGTTTTCCGAAAGACGATGGAAAGCGTTTGACAAAGGAATATCATCTAAGACAAGGCGCTCTGAGGGGTCTTATAGTGAAGCCTAGTAGACAATATGACTTACAATATGTGGAGATGTTTCTGGGTATTCCTTACGCTGCTCCTCCTACGGGTAGCCTGAGATTTATGCCACCAGGTAATAGAGATCGTTTAACAAAGAAAATTCAATAATTGTGTTACTTTTTGTTCTTATTTGTATTAATTAGTAACTACCGTCATATTGCAATCTGACGCCAACTATCGTATTCATTAAGATTCAATTAATGTATTCAGGTAAAAACAGAATATTGGGAAAAGGTTTTTCTAAACAAACAATTGTGATTGCATGTCAGAAGTAGATATTAATTCTGATAAATCTTTCATGACGAACTTAACTCAAATGATGTATTCTAGGATAATAACATGATTAGACATTTCCTGGCAAATATAAAGTGGGCTAATAGAACCTGATTTCTTCCAGCTTCTGCGGTTTCTGTTCCAATTCCTACTTGAAACTTGAGGTATCCATTACCCAATTTTCCTTCTTTTATGTGATTTATTGAGTCCAATTCCCTTTTTCGTTTACATTCTTTCCTTTTATTTACTCTTTCTCATTATCTCGTGTGAGAATGATTACATGTTCACAGAGAATTAGCACTAGTAGACGGTTAGCTATAAAGAGATAATCCAAAACTATTTGCAATGTTAGACATTGTCCAGTTAATTGAGAGTGTGAAGAGGACGATTATTGATCAGTTACTTTGTTACTATAAAACTCATTCATACTATCATTATAGAATGATCAAATAGTTTTTAAGAAGGTCAGAAAAAGAAAATCGGTAGATGACCAATTCTTTTGTCTTCTGACTCCTGACTTTTACCAGTCTTGAGGAAGAGGATTTGGGTTCTTGTAACCTCACTCTGTGGCTGAAAACTAATAAAAATCTTGCCAACACCTAGAGGATAACACGAGCAAAGGATTAATATTGAGGAATGACTAAAAAGTTTTCCGTCTCAGTCAGCATGTTCAAGATTGATTTTCTTCTTTTATTTTATGTTACACCCAGTAATTATTGTTTGATGTGGTGTCAATATGTATAATACCGCGTGAGCCACGAATTAGTTAACATTTGAAAAAATTGTAAAAAAAAATATTTGATATATTATAAATAATGTTGAAATTTATTTTTTTAAAATTACATCGTCTAAATGACCACTGTTTCGACATTTGCACTCTTCTAAGCGAGTACCGAAATTTTTGAATACTCGTTAGCAAAGAGACCGCGAGATCGCTGACAACTCTTCGCTGATTTTTTCTTTTAGTTGACGTAGTGTATTTGGTTTATTGATATAGACACGATTCTTTAAATAGCCCCGTAAAAACAAGTCTGCTGGGTGTACATCTGGACTTCTGGGTGGCCATGGAATGTCACCTCGTCTGGAAATCAGTTTTTCCGGAAACATATCTTTGACCATCGGTAGGGACTCATTGGATGTATAAACGTGGCTCCATCTTGTTGAAACCATGTGTTACGATTATAGCCCGCAAATTCTAGTGGCATCGGTCCCAAGAACCCTCGTAACATATTTTCACATATTCAACAGAATTAACAATAACTAAACGGTCGCAAGAATCTTCGAAAAAGTAGGGTCTAATGATTCCTTTAGCTGAAATTGCAGCTCATACAGGTATCTTGGGAGAATAAAGTGGCCTCTCATGCTTAGGTTTGAGATTTTCACTGCCCCAACACCTGCAATTCTGTTTTTTTTACATGTCAGTTGAGGTGAAAATTGGCTTAGTCAGAAAATAAGATGCTATCAAAATTACTGAATCGTACTAACATTGTTTCGGTATACGACTTGCAGAAATTTAAATTATTAGGCTTTACTTTCTGCACTATCTGAATCTTATATGGATGTAATTTCCAAATACGGCGTAATGATGTGCAGTGTAACCCTAATTCAGCCGAACATTTGTGTGTCGATAAATCTGAATAACGGCGAACAGAAGCGGAAACTTGCAGCACGTTCTCTTCGGTCCGAGAAGTCCGTGGGCCTCTAATTTGCTTCACATAGACCGTAGACCCTGTCACTTCGAACTTGTTCACCCATTCTTTTATTAAAGGAGCACTAAGACAGTAGTTTCAGTCGTGTAAATCGTATTCAACGCAAAATAAGCACCTCACAGTAGTAAGCAAATTATTATTTAAATAAAATAGTTTCACACAGTAAGCGCGCTGCGGCCCAGTGAAGCTATCCATTGCGATAAAACTTCCGAGAAACGAGTTAGTGATCAGATTACTCATTTACGCGGGATATTAGATTCAATTCAAATTTTAATAAATTCTTGGCCCACCTGTATAACGATAAGTAAGAAGTAAGTTGGTAAAGTTCCTGGCACCAGAGAACTATCTTGACGTGTGATGCCTGAACCGTTGAAGTTACACGATAATAACATACCGCAGGATTGTTTGTCGTAAGTACTGCCAAATAAAAATCTACAAGAGCAAATGTAAAAGTCAGTAAATTCTAAACAGTGAGCCATGAACACAGGGTAATTGCATATTTTTTACAATACAATTTTAGAATATTTGTCACATTCTTACTGAAAGTGATATTTTTATCATTTTCAATATTTAATGTAGATATACTATAACGTTTATGCATAGTAATTGGACGAATGGTTTATAAGGTGTCACGATAAAATTGGTCTAAATGAGACGCCATTAAACGCCGGAAGATATAAGTATGAACGCAAAAGTACCTCTGTCTGTCTGTTACGATTTCACTACATCACTGCTATACCAATTTTAAAGAAATTTTGCACAGCGATACTTTAATCTTGAGAAAGATCATAACCTACTATTTACTGCGATAACTGATATACAGCACTACTATGCCTACAAACTTTTCAGAGAATTGGTCTATCTATATTTTCCAATAAATTATATAGTTTCTACGTATTCTACCGAAAGTATGTTTACAAAGTTATTAATAGAAATACCGGAAATTAATCATAGAAAGAAAAAACACCGGGTCATTCTGTTGTTGTCACTACTTTTTACAGTATTTACTGTGTACAAATAATATTAATGTACAAAGTGAAATGAAGGTTATAAATCGTTCTGTAAAAAGAAACTATAAAAATACTAAAATATAAAAAAAAAAAATTGATATTAACCGTAGGCTACAGATTAATAACGATAACCTTTTTCTGTATCATAAGGCGACTATTGAATCAAGTTTGGTTTAGTCGCAAAATAAAGGTATTTCATGTTATTGTTTTCCAAAAACATCATAACCATCACATCATTGCAGTACACTGTTGGGTATGACCCTCTTCTGTTACAAACCGCACTGATCTTTTTGAGCTTCTCACAATCAACTGAATGCCTGCACGGATGACGTTATGGGTTAAAGCGTTCAATTTGCCACTTTCTACAGCGCTGAAGAGTTGCGAGTCAGAATCCAAGTGGGATAGCACTTTGTGCGATCGATGATTTGTTATTCAGAGTCTGAATTTTCTCTGTATCTTTAAGTTGTCTGCCTGTCTGACAGTTTGTTGGCTTTAAAAAAAATATACCTGAATCTAATAATTTTACATAATTCACGTCGTCATCAACAGCTTTTAACAGTTCACTGCTGGACACATACCTCTCCTAGAAAGAAGGTTTTGGCCTACTATACTGTATTGACCAAACGGGTTAGTATAGGATTTCCTCATAATCCAGCCGAATCGGTAGCGGCCTATAGGCCCATCGTGTTGCTGGACGAAGCGGGTAAACTGTTTGAGAGGATACTCTCTGCCCGCATCGTCCGGCACCTCTGCGAGGTGGGCCCCGATCTGTCGGACGCCCAATTTGGTTTTCGGGCGGGGCGTTCGACGGTCGATGCCGTGTTGCGCCTGAGGGCCGTTACCGAAGAGGCGGTGAGCTGTGGCGGTGTGTTGTTGGCGGTGTCGTTGGACATCGCCAACGCATTTAATAGTCTGCCATTTAGCTGCATCAGGGAAGCACTCCACTATCATGGGGTGCCAAAGTACCTGAGGCGGCTTGTGGCAGACTATCTTGAGGAGCGTACCGTCATGTACGAGGACCGAGACGGTGTTCTGAGGCGGCGGCTCATGTCGTGCGGTGTTCCACAGGGGTCTGTCCTCGGACCACTCCTGTGGAATATGGGATACGACTGGGCCCTTCGAGGTCGTCTTCCCCCCGGGCTGGGCGTAATTTGCTACGCAGATGACACATCGGTCACGGCCCGGGGAGCAAACTTTCAAGAGGCGGCGCGCCTGGCCACCACGGGTGTCTCTCTGGTGGTCGAGCGAATTGAGACGCTGGGTTTGCGGGTGGCCCTGGACAAGACGGAGGCCCTTTTGTTCCATGGGCCCCGTCGTGGTCCACCCTCCGGCGCCTCCATCGTGGTCAATTCGGTCCTCGTACCGGTTCAGGCCCAGATGAAGTATCTGGGCCTGATCCTCGACGGCAGGTGGCTCTTCGACGAGCACTTCCGACAGCTTTCTCCAAAGCTGGTCGGCGCTGCTTCTGCCCTTGGGCGACTTTTGCCCAATCTGGGTGGAGCTAGCGTCGCGACGAGACGGCTATACACGGGGGTTGTCCGGTCAATGGCACTGTATGGTGCACCGGTGTGGGCGGTGGCTCTGACCGCCCAGAATAGGGCTCGCCTCTGGCGCCCTCAGAGGATATTGGCGGTTAGAGCCATACGCGGTTACCGCACCGTATCGACGGAGGCGGCGTGCGCCTTGGCCGGGACTCCCCCGTGGGATTTGGAGGCGGAAGTGCTCGCCGAAGTTTATCGGCGGACGGTTAACTTCCGGGCGGGTAGCGGCATACGGCCCCCGCCCGAAGAGATACGCGAGTGGCGAGAGGCCGCTCGTCGAGCCACGATGGCTCGTTGGTCGTCCCGGCTGGAGGCTCCACGTGCTGGCTTTGCCGCCGTGGAGGCTCTCCAGCCGGTCATCACCGAGTGGGCAGGGCGGCAGCACGGGACCCTTTCCTTCCGACTGACGCAGGTCCTTTCCGGGCACGGTTGCTTCGGGAAGTATCTGCACTCGGTCGCCAGGAGGGAATTGAGTCCCGCCTGTCACCACTGCGACTGCAGTGAGGACTCGGCTCAGCACACGCTAGCGGTTTGTTCCGCCTGGGCGGCGCAGCGTGGGGTCCTTACTGCAGTTATTGGAGGAGATCTCTCGCTACCGGCCGTCATACGCTCCATGGCTGGTAGCGACAGTTGTTTTACCGCGGTCGCAACCTTCTGCGAAGACGTAATTTCGCGGAAGGAGGCGGCGGAGAAGGCCCGGGAGGACGATATCCACTCGGACCCAATTCGCCGCCGGCGAGCCGGGCGACGGAGGCGCGCATACCAGCGCCTCATGCCGCCTTGAGTGTGGCCGCGGGTGGACGGGACGGGTTTTCCCCTCCATCCGCTACAATGGCCAGCCGCGAGGAGGCGACGTCCGCGTGTGCCGTACGTCGCCTAAAATAGAGAGTTTATCCGCAGATGGTGCCCGAGGTAGCGGGCAGGCGCTAGGAGGGATCTGGATGTCGTAATAGCAGCGGTTCCCGGATTCCTCCTATCTCAGGCGCAGAGTGGCACACCGTGTGGTTTTAGTCGGTCCGATTCCGACACACCACCCCGCCGTAAACCCCGGTGGGGTGACGGCCCGTGGGGGTTTCCACACGTTAAAAAAAAAAAAAAAAAAAAAAAAGGATTTCCTCATACTCTTCGATGATTCAAAGATGGAAAGGAATAGAATTGGGTTTGATTGAACTTTACCTTACCGGTTGACATGTTCGGAGTCGTCTGTACCCTATCTGTACTGTTATTTTAACTGGCAGGGTATTAAACTAAAGACAGCTGACTTCTTGTTTTATGTACAGTAAAAGAAAAATCAAATTAGTAAGTTGTCATCCTTACAAGTTATGCACTACGCTCTGAGCTTGTTTACTAACACTATTCTTTAGTGTATGATTAGTAAAGCCAGATTGATTAGAAATATCTCATTATATAATATGTCAAATAAAAATTATTTGCGCTGGGTTGAGTTGAGATACGTTAATATTTAGGCATTCTAATTATGATACAATACACTAACTTTTACATGTATAATGTATTTAATATGTTCTCAGTTGAGATCATCTATTTTGCCATCAAACAGAATGTGATAATTTTGTTCTAACTACCGTAACAAGTTTCTGTATTATGTTATATTCAATTAACTAGAGTAGATGTGTATTTAAAAGCTATTCGTCCGGAGAAACTGAATTGGGAGAATAGCTGTGTTTGAACTTATAACAAACATGTCGGTTGATTCAAATAAAAAAGTATAAAGGTACCATTCTTAGAATCGATATCAAACTGCGTCTATGAACACAATAAAAATACTATTACCAAAACAGTTTTCATGTCTTCATTTTAATATTATTATCATCAACAGTTTTTAACAGTCACTGCTGGACAAAAACTTCTCCTTCGAAAGTTTTAGTATTGTATAATTAGGCATATAAAGCAAGCAGACAGTGTAAAATATTGAGTTCGAAGTATTACTGCCCCGGTAGCGCTGCGGTAGTGAATGTGGCTGCTGAGCTTGTGGTCTCGGTCCAAAGTTTGGGTATTTTCTATGTATACTTAGTATATATTTACAATAAAAGTATATAAGTATTCTATCAGTCAGTCTAGTTATCATAGCACAAGCTCTGCTTAGTTTGAAACTAGAAGACGTTGTGTGTTTAATGTCCAAAATATTTATTATTTATTTTATTGGAGTGTACTCCTTAAGAATCGGTTTTTCATATAAGGTGCCCGGTTTGAGAAAAATGTGAGAAGTAAAATCTACTGAACGAATGACCTCGTTACGTTTTTGGTACGGCTGCACTGGTTTTTGTGCGGCTGCACTGGTTGTGAGTGTAATAAGACGTGTATAGAGTATGTTGCAAAGCGACTATCTATATGTTATTTTCATTAATTTGTTAATTTACTCTTTCATACGGTATCAATCTTTTTTCAGTTAATTTCAGTTAAATAAGCTTTTTTTAAGGAGTAAACTCCAGTCGTGCGTCGGAGCTGACTCACATATTTTTTTTTTAATTATTCTAAGCTCAAATCTATTAACTTGCCCGCTTAAGCCGTAAAGTAAGCAATAGCTATATATCACTTCATTCAGCAATAATATGTTAAACAGTTGATAACCAAAACGTTCTTTCTTCTATGCACACCGTTTCATTTAATATTTATGTTAATCTTACTGGCTTCATTTTCATATTACAGTTGTAACTCAAATTTATTTCATTTAATTAACATTCTGAAAATACATTCGTTTTTACTGAATGTGCTATTAATTCATCAAGTTTATAATAGCCACTTTTGGACTTAACCTAAGGTTAAGCATTCACAGTTAAGGTTCGTACACTTAAGGATCTCTGTATAAGATTGAAAATGATTTTTTCTTTTTGCCGTGATGTTATCTTGCATAGCTTACTTCCTTAGTCGACTCTTACGACACCCACGAAATGAATGGATTTGGGGACATTAAAAGAAATTCAAGTACATACATAAATTTATGATTTATATTATTAATTGTCTCGGTGGCACAGTGGTAGCCTATGCGACTGCTGTGCTTGAGGTCTCGGGTTCGATTCCCGGTTCGAACCAAATGTTTGTATGATCTGTAAATGTTTTTACGATGATTATATTACTAAGAACATTTTCTTTCTTTAGTTTTCGTTGTAGTATTTTTATTATATTAATGCTTGAAACGAAATAAGTAGTTAACTAAGGGACGAAACCAACATTTTTTTCATGTACCATTTTGATCAATAGATTTTTCTACATCATTAGATAAATATAACTCAATTTTAGATGTTGTCTACTTATTTTTTACTTTATTGGTATGATATTACTTTTTTTAACCGACTTCGAAAGAAGGGAGGTTCTCAGTTCGAATGTTTTATTATGTATGTTCGGATATAACTACGTCATTTAGACTGCTTCGATCGCGTACGGTAGCGAATGCGACTGCTGTGCTTGAGGTCTCGGGTTTGATTCTCAGGTCGGACCAAATCTTTGTATGAACTGTAAATGATTGTTTCAGAGTTTGAGTGTTTTCGTTGTATAGTATATATGTATTTATAAAAAACAAGTATATAATTATTCTGTCGGTTAGTCTAGTAATCATAGACCAAGATCTGCTTAGTTTGAAACTAGATGGCGTTGTGTATCTAATGTCCGTAAATACATTTAGGGACGCATTTGCAAATTATTTATTGCTCAAACTTATTTCGAAATCAGCTCATTTCAATTTTATGTATATCTGATGATGAGTTTCGATCACGGACAATGAAATTCTTAAAAAAAAAACGAATCAACCGCGATTGCTGTGATCGTCTAATTATGCATGGTTCACGCAATCGTAAAATCGTAAAATTGCAAATTGTATAAGTCGGTTCAGTTTTTTCAAACAGGATTTATTAATTGTATTAATATCAGTGTCACCTTTCTTGGAACGCGCTTCCCTTCGAAGTCAGGATGGCTACAAGCCGTGATTTTTTTAAAAGTAAAGTGTAGAAGCTTTTACTGGCTGAATCGGCGACGTCTTAGTCCATCACCTAATATTATTATATTTTATAGTGGTAATATGTATGCACGGATATCTATGAGTTATATGTATGTGTATTACATATGTATCTGTTATATATTTATGTGTTCATGTGAATGTATTTGCTTATTTATGGTCAAACTAGTCTATCTCTGTCAATTACTTCTTATCCTTAAGTAGACCTACCTCATATTTTCTCTGTATCGCGCAATCGGTTGACTGGTAGAAAATGCCCGAGGCGTTAAGTCCGCCGATAATGTATTTGTGCATTAAGTTGTAAATAAATAAATAATTAACTAATCCTATCCACATACTTAACACATATTCATATTATTTGTAATCATGCAACCATCCAATCCTAGACTAGGCTGAGACTATGCTATGATATTCTTCCCACGGGAGTCACAAGAGGCGACTAAGGAAACAAAATAAATAATACAACATCACTGCAAAGAGAAGGAAAACCTAAACAATTCCTATGCCAGCTCATCTGGCCAGTATAGTATAGTTGGCCAAAATCTCCTTGCTGAGAAGATGCCTATGTCCAGCAGTTGATTGTTAAAAGCTACTAAAAGATACTCAAATAGTCCGACTACTGATAAATATTCTTATTTATCTTTTAATACATATACATATATACATATTTTAGATAAAAAACACCAACAGAACAAAGCGATCTTACTTATCACAAAACTCATTTAAGTATCATTTTGTAACTTACATTCATTTCTTTCATTTGTTGTTGAGTAACTACTAATGTGTGGTTAAACGTAAGTACAACTTGTCTTACTTTGTTACAGTTAATGCTCCACCGTGGTCCGGCACTAAAATGGCTACGCGATTCGCTCCAGTGTGTCCTCAATCTTTCCCCACCATAAAGAAGGAAAACCCTCCTTCTAAAGGTCGGCAGTTGTACATGAGTAAGCTGAAGACGTTCTTGACGAATGAGTCTGAAGACTGCTTGTATTTGAACATTTATGTTCCTTATAGAGGTGAGTTTAATAATAGCAATAATTCACAAGGTACTAAATAGCGTGGGTCGCCATATTACACTGTCGTCATTCGCAGTCAGTATGGCGACCACCGCTCTTGGATTCTATTTATGCTTTCTATCAGGCAGAATAGAGTCACTTTGGTAGGTTGTAAATAAAAAAGAAAAGAAAAATTAACGATGAACAGTTGATTTAGTATCCTTGTGTTATTTTCAACACAATGACAGTTTTGTGACGTTCGAGTTTAAGCACTCTTAATATTGAGGATCAATTCTGGTAAAAAAAAACATTTAAATTGCAGTTCTGTCTACTCTCAATCTTACAGACATCATAACCACGTTGATTTCAAAACGGACATCTCGGTTCGACCTGATCAGTACTATCCTCTTACAGTAGACTAATGTGCCGTCTTGTTTCGTTGGTAAGTGCAAGACTTCAGGCTGCAGGTGCGACAATTATCACAATAAGTGTGTGAGCCTTACATTGCCAAGATGACTGACACGCTTTTTACGTCCCTAAGAGGGTGTGAAAAAGCATCTCACTGGACTGCCATAGTATGAGCCACCATAATATATTGTGTGCATTCCGCAATAAATATGGCGACCTGACCAGGCAGAGCAGAGTCCCTTGGGCACGCCCTTAAAGTAAATAAAAAAATCATAGCAATAAGGTATTCTCGTAGTAAATTATCGATTCAACTTCGATAAAAATTCGATATTGTCACATAATAGCGAACGTTGTATGTCTAATACTACGTATACTATGTGAGAATCACATTTGTAAGATCAAAAGTTGATTGGAAATGAATTTCAAATGAATGTTTATTGTAAAAATATATCTTGGGTTTTAAAATCTGTTATTTAAACTATCTTATACGCTCAGATTACGTGGTCTCTTATCTATAATTCATTCTTTTTTTTTGTACTGTATCTCAATCAATTATATCACGAAAGACAGAAATTTATCGTGGTAGAGCCAAGCTACAACAACACCAGTAGCTCAAAAGGGCTAGGCTCGAATCGGGTAATTTTCACGCTTTCACAGAATACCGTCGTGAAACAGGAGCATAATAATGCTGCTGTGTTTCGTCAGGTGAGTGAGAGTTCCGGATGAATAGGTCTGGGTGTTTGTACTATATTGGACGGCCGTTTGGGCTCGCAAGCTATCGGTGCATTGGGTCACTTGTTCTGGAGGTCAGCGGGATCCGAAGAAACGGTGCTCCGCTAGCTGCCCGTGGTTTGTTGGGGGCCCAACTAGCGTGCTAGCCTCACGTGAAAAGCTGCCCCGCCGGCCACGCATAATCCTGGAGTTGCTCCATCGTGTCGGTTGGCGACCGGATGGAGAGGACCCAATGGCGACTCCCGGGGGGGCTTGGGCGTCCCCGTGCTCTCCATACAAGTTCCCCATCGGTGTATTGTTCCTTGCGGGCTGCTTGGCTCCTGGTGTGGTACTTTTCCCAATTTCTTTCCCTTTCCCCTATTCACTCTAATTATGAAAAGAACCAAAAAGAAAAGTAAGTTTAACCAGCGGTTGCACTTCCTCTCCCTTAAAGTGCATTTCTCTAATATCCGAGGATTGCACTCAAATCTCATTGATGTCCATCACCATCTCGAGACTGAGAAACTGCACTTGCTCTTTCTAACGGAGACGCAGATCTGTAACCCGTCCGATCCAACATATCTGGACTATCCAGGGTATATACTGGAGACCCAATTCCGTGCCCACGCAGGTGTGTGCGTATACATCAGAGACGTGATCTGCTGTCAGCGTCTTCGTAACTTGGAGGTTCCAGACCTTTCTGTTTTGTGGGTTCTTGTGAATACTGACCTTGACCAAATAGTTTACGCCAGTGTCTACCGTTCGCATAGCGGAGACGAAGAGACGACAAGGCTATTGAATCATCTAAGTGAAGCTGCAGATTCAGTCCATCGACGCTTTCCATCTGCGTAGTTGGTGTTTCTTGGGGACTTCAATGCACACCATGAAGAGTGGCTGTACCCATATAGTGACACTGATCACGCTGGAAGAGAGGTCTACAAATTTGCATTATATTGTGGCCTTTCTCAGCTCGTCCACGAACCCACTCGTATTCCTGACGTCGTGGGCCACACTGCGTATTGCCTGGACCTTCTGCTGACAACCGATCCTGACAGATATTCAGTTTCCGTTTCACCACCACTCGGGACATCGGATCATTGTGTGGTGAAATCTG
Organism: Hypercompe scribonia; assembly: GCA_949316085.1. Classification (NCBI taxonomy): domain Eukaryota; kingdom Metazoa; phylum Arthropoda; class Insecta; order Lepidoptera; family Erebidae; genus Hypercompe; species Hypercompe scribonia. The sequence continues at coordinate 7,768,940 of OX438969.1, read as the reverse complement.
TGTCTACCTACTCACCTCCTGACACCAGCCCTAAAGACACTAGGCGAGTGTGGCGAAACGAGTCAGCGAATTGGGATGAGATGCGTCACTTTTTTGCCTCTTATCCTTGGAGGCAGGTCTGTTTTTCTTCTAGAGATCCATCGTGCTGCGCGGATGCTGTCTCAACATGAACTCTGGAGCCTTTAAGAGTAGAGTGAACAGGTATCTTTTGGATGGGCGTGTACCACCTTCGTCTTCATCTGCACTTTCCATCAGGTGAGATAGAGGACAAACGCCTATTCCGTTACAGACGTAAAAAAAAAAAAAAGGTATTGAACAGGCGACCTCCCCTAAGAGTAACATCCAAAAACAAAAGAAAGTAATAAATGAAAAAGATTACGAAAACACAAACTTTTAATCTTTGTGTGGAGGGGACATACTACGCATTAAATCTGCCGGTGCACAAGAGTGTACAAAAAGTAGGTACTTTCGAATATGTTAAAGTTCAAAGTAATTTATAAATATAACCTCTAATGTCATTGTAAAATTGAGTAATGAACCATTATCTGATAACACGAATATGAAAGACAAACGCAAAAAGAAAAAATAAAAAATCAATTTCCTTAGAACTAAGCCCTCTAAGAAATTGTGCGGTTTTATTCTCTTTGATCTGAATGGAATGATAGACACATTGAAATTCAGTAATTTGGAAACGTATTATAAACAAACAAAGTGTGTATGTATATCTTCATGCATGACGCTCGGTACATAATGCGATCTTTAATGTCTTTGTAAAAATTAAAACAATATTTAAATAGCAAGAAATATAAATAAATGATACGAATTGCAAAGGCTCGTGTATTAGTGGTAAAACGCGTAGGTTAACATATTGTGAAGTTTAGCAATCTTAGACAGGTCAGTTTATGGATGGGTATTCCGTCTTAATTCATTAAGACCGTAGGCTTAAGCCATCGATCTTCGTTGTCATGCAAAGATCCTTGGCAATCGTTACGAGTAGTTGAAGCTCTTAAAAGTCCAATTAGAGTTTCTACAGTTTCCACATCGCCTTGAATTTGGGTTGTCGAGGTCTAATGGCCGTCGGAACCCATAAGAAATTGAAATTCAGCTATATTCTAGTGGACTTAAAGCTGACCTCAACCGTGGATAAGATTTAAAGAAAAAGTTATAAATTTTAAATGAATGATACCGATTTTTATATGACGGTTGAATAACAAATGCGATTTTTAAGTTAATGCATAAAATACATAATACTTACTCGTATGTACTGGCACTGCGCCGTTTTTCATAGTATGAGGTAACTTAGAAGTCATAAATACGTTGCCGCCCTTTAAGCTCCTCTTAAAATCAGGTTGAGGGTGAAGATTTGAACATCGATGACCTTATTCTCCAGTCAAAAGCATTGAAACTACTGCTTAGCATAGGTAGTCTGTGATATCACTCCGGATGAGCTTAACTCCTACGATAAGCATGCCTCTCCCACGATAAAATCTTTTTTTTTTTTTTTTTTTTTTTTTTTTTTTTTTTTTTTTTTTTTTTTTTTTTTTTTTTTTTTTTTAACGTGTGGAAACCCCCTCGGGCCGTCACCCCACCGGGGTTTACGGCGGGGTGGTGTGTCGGAATCGGACCGACTAAAACCACACGGTGTGCCACTCTGCGCCTGACATAGGAGGGATCCGGGAACAGCTGTTATTACGACATCCAGATCCCTCCTAGCGCCTGCCCGCTACCGTGGGCACCATCTGCGGATAAACTCTCCTTTTAGGCGACGTACGGCACACGCGGACGTCGCCCCCTCGCGGCTGGCCATTATAGCGGATGGAGGGGAAAAACCCGTCCCGTCCACCCGCGGCCACACTCAAGGCGGCATGAGGCGCTGGTACGCGCGCCTCCGCCGCCCGGTTCGCCGGCGGCGAATTGGGTCCGAGTGGAGGTTGTCCTCCCGGGCCCTCTCCGCCGCCTCCTTCCGCGAAATTACGTCTTCGCAGAAGGTTGCGACCGCGGTAAAACAACTGTCGCTACCGACCATGGAGCGTATGACGGCCGGTAGCGAGAGATCTCCTCCAATAACTGCAGTGAGGACCCCACGCTGCGCCGCCCAGGCGGAACAGACCGCCAGCGTGTGCTGAGCCGAGTCCTCACTGCAGTCGCAGTGGTGACAGGCGGGACTCAATTCCCTCCTGGCGACCGAGTGCAGATACTTCCCGAAGCAACCGTGCCCGGAAAGAATCTGCGTCAGTCGGAAGGAAAGGGTCCCGTGCTGCCGCCCTGCCCACTCGGCGATGACCGGCTGGAGAGCCTCTACGGCGGCAAAGCCAGCACGTGGAGCCTCCAGTCGGGACGACCAACGAACCATCGTGGCTCGACGAGCGGCCTCTCGCCACTCGCGTATCTCTTCGGGTGGGGGCCGAATGCCGGTACCCACCCGGAAGTCTGCCGTTCGCCGATAAACTTCGGCGAGCACTTCCGCCTCCAAATCCCACGGGGGAGTTCCGGCTAAGGCGCACGCCGCGTCCGTCGATACAGTGCGGTAACCGCGTATGGCTCTAACCGCCAATATCCTCTGAGGACGCCAGAGGCGAGCCCTATTCTGGGCGGTCAGAGCCGCCGCCCACACCGGTGCACCATACAGCGCCATTGACCGGACAACCCCCGTGTATAGCCGTCTCGTCGCGACGCTGGCTCCACCCAAATTGGGCAAAAGTCGCCCAAGGGCAGAAGCAGCGCCGACCAGCTTTGGATCCCACGATAAAATCTAGTGTATAGAAACTTAATGAATAAAGACTACAGACATTGAGCCCTTACATTAAATTGCCTAGAATCTAATTAAATGTAATAAGTTGTATTAGTCACATCTCACGACATTCTGATCGTAATCAAAACGTAATGTAATATTATAATTACGCGAGCTATGAAATCAAATAATGTATCATATTATTATTCATGCCTTATTAATTAATCCTTTTAAGATATTACACGTGACGCCTCTGATCCCTAACGGTATTATAAATAAAATTACAAGTGATGATAATGTAGTACCTAAAACTATATGTAATATAAACAATGCTGTACTCTGGAAATCAACACAGTTGACGAATAGTAAAATACTTGACACAAACTCTTGCTAGTGTTAAATTTATTTTCTTACCTTATATGAACGTAATTTTATTCTTGCAATAAAAAATAATTGGGCCAACGATGGACCTTTTGGTCTTGTAGTTAGTAATCCTGACTAATGTGAAGAGGTCCTGGGTTTCATTTTCACACAGGACAAATCTTTATATGATGGACACGATAATTTTTCTATGGGTGGGTGTAATTTATCTATAATGTATGTATTTAAAATATCATCAACAGCCTTTATAGTCCACTGTTGGACATAGGTTTCTCCTTAGCAAGGAGGTTTTGATCTACTATACCACGCTGGCCAGACGGGTTAGAATGGGATTTGTTTCAAGTTTTCCTTCTCTTTATAATGATGTTGTCTTGCATATTTTGTTCCCTTAGTCGCCTTTTACGACACCCACGGGATGACTAGGGGTGGTAACACTATGTATTCTTAATCCGTTACCACACGGACAATTTGAAATATAAATATAAGTATGTTTCTAAACAGTCTGGTTACTATAGTACAGGCTTTGCCTAGTTTGGGATCAGAGGCCCGTGTGCTGAATGTGTGAGAATATTATTATATTGTAATATTATTATTAACTTTTTGATATGTGCTAAATATTGTTATAATTATAAAATATTGTGCAACTTATATAATAGTAACAAAATTATAGCGATTCCATTTCGTAAAAGTAGTAAAAATTTGTGTCGATATTCAGCCGTTCTACGTCACAAGGTCGTCTGCATTAAACAAGTGTATATAATTATACTCTAATGCTATTTTTTGATATCACACGATTAGGCTAGATCTTTAAAAAGATAGTGTGTACTTTTTTACTCTATAGTAATTTGTGTATTTTTAAATTTGAATTTTACTCACTGTTCCGAAAGTAAAATATGAAAACAGCTGTTTGATGTGAATTCAACTGGCTAAAAATACTTAACAAAAATATTTAAAGTTTCTTGTATTTTTCTGTTGGTATGTTTGCTAATAAATTGCTGATAAAACTAATCACATAAAAAGAAAGATGGATACTTAAATAGTTATGTTAATATTATTGTTGTTTATTGCTTTACGACATTAATTTACTTATTTATCTATATATTAATACGCGATACAAAAACTTTAATCCTCTTTTATGAAAATTGCGCGGACGCAGGAGCATAAAATTTGGTACACTTATAGTTTATGCGTTGGAGAAGAGCAGAACGTTAATATTTTTCAATAATAAGGCTTATAAAGTACATTAAATCATTAAATAAAACATTACACAAACCAGAATACATTTGACACACGCATACACAAGTATTTGTACACGTATACATACTCTGTGGTCAAATTGTTTCTTTTGTTTATTATGGACATAGTTGAATGTCAAACAGAAAAGTTTTATTTGACGAATACTACGTGAAATACTGAGCGCTTATACAAATTTATGTAATATATATAAGTTGTGTAGCAGCAACATACATTTAAATGTACACGGACTATCATTATATGCATAAAGAAAGTTCTGTAGCAGCAATATGCAATAACAACATTCAGGTACAAAAAAAATATAATTTGCTATTGCTGGTTCTTAATGAAAGAACTTTAATTATGCCTCGACATAGAACATTAACGGCTCGGAGTGAGAGACAAAGAAGGAATATTTCTCTAAGAGGAAGGAATAATTCCCCATCAGTAGTATTCGATAGTAATATGATTTTGAGAGATACATTTAAATGTGCTCTAAATGTCATTTAATGGATTTAGAGTGCAGGTTTTGCAATGCGAAACATTTTGAATCTGAAGTGACTTTAGGCGACCGAACTGCATTCACTTCATGTTGTCACAAAGGTAAAGCATTATTACCACCCTTAAGTGAAAATGAATATTTTAAATCAATGTATAATGGACTTACTTCAAATGAACCTTCAATAAAAAGTAAATCAAAAAATTATTTTAAAAATATTAGGAAATATAATTCATGTTTAGCTATGGTTAGCTCAGAAGCCAAAGTTGCTGAGACAAGGAGAGTGTATCATTTCAAAATACATGATGTTTTTTATCACAGATCCGGCTCAATGATTGCCGCTTATAATCGCTCACCATGTTATGCACAATTATATTTTTATGATGTTAACACTGCTATTAATGACAGGTTACAAGAACGTATTAATCAAACATGTAACAACAACATAATGCGTAAAATTTCACTGGAATTGGACAAAACATTCCAAATAATTGAAGTTTTATTAAATTGGCCAGTTTTTACACATGGGCAATTGTATGTCGCAGTAAGTAGAGTTCATTCATTCAATGGTTTAAGGTTATATATATCTAAATATAACGGCCCAAGACATTGAGCAAACGATGAAAGAGTTTTTACAAAAAACATTGTTTTCAGAGAAGTTTTAAATCATTAATTAAATTATTGCAATATGTGATAAAAAATGCTCTAAGTGGATAGTATTTTTAATTCATGATTTTTTTGTTTTGCATCTTCTTATAGCATGTTTTATTTTAATAAACATTTTTTAAATAGGTATTCTTTATTTTACTTCTTTTTAATTTCATATAATTTGTTCAAAAAAGAGATTGGCAAATAACAGTCTTGGTCAAATCTGTGGTTATAGTAGTTTAGTTTTCGACAGTAGAACCTTAATAATGTTTGAATATTAAGTCACTTACAATTTAAATTTATTATGGTCGAATTTCGACCACTGGGCGACCACTAGTATTATTAAATTGTCGTTTTTTGGTTGGGATGATAAAGTACTTAATTTACTTTGTATGTTGTGGTACAATGTATAAACCTGATTGGATTAAGATTTGACTCTATTTAATGAATGAGTTATGAATAAATAAATAAATCACCGAGAATCAGTATGCTGAAGTGGAAATGGGCCGGTTATGTCTCCAGACGAACCGATGGTCGCTGGAACCGTAGGGTACTAGAGTGGATACCACGATTGGGCAAACGTAGTGTAGGGCGCCCTGTGGCGCGATGGACCGACGACTTGAAGAAGGTGGCTGGCAGCGGATGAATGCGAATTGCCCAAGATCGGGATGGATGGCGTTCCTTGAGGGAGACTTTCGTTCAGCAGTGGACGGCGACAGGTTGATTGATTGATCGATTATGAAATAAATAAAAAAAACTTAATTTTTAAATATATAACATTTAGAAGTCTCAGACATGAAAGCAAAATGATTCATTAATTTTAGTCTAGAGCACTAACAATACGCTCATTAACAACCTTTGCTTTGAGTGGCAAATAGTAGAAAACAGTTAACGTAACTTACGAGTATTACGCTAAGTGTTTATAATTCTTCATAGTAATACATAGTCGTGTATGGTTTGTCTTATACACGGCACTTAATATTCATTTTATCATAAACAGCAGTGTAGTTCTAACAATCTATAAAAGACAATAATGATGACATATGTACATTTCTATTGACTTTTATAATCCGTAGTCACTGTAAGTAATTTACTGTATTCCAATGATCTAAGATTGGTATTGTATTATATACTTACTCATGATAACCATTGTGTAGATACATTAATTAACGACCACAATTATGAGCTAAGTGACACAGTTTTGCTGTCAATGAAAAATATAAAAAAATAATATTTTAGGTGTTTTTAGGTCACTGATGGTTATAGGGCTCCCAAATGGTTCTCCACAATAGCCGATCCTGTACTGCCCGCATCTTCGTACCTTGTGTAATGAATACCGTGTTTCCCAGTAAATATTTTTAGGTAGATATTTCAACTAACTTTCCGTTTAAAAATAATTACACTTTATTCTTTTCTTTGGATCTGCGTCTGGATTTTCATGTTTAAAATATTTGAACAAGTGTCAAATTATTTTCTTTTTTATTGTCACTGGTTCTAAGAGTTTATTACGACTTTTGTTCAAATTACAAGTTAAATTGAATCTCGATAACTTTACTTATTTTTGTAATACATAAATAAAACAAACAGAGTTTTTATTTAATCATTAAAGTAAATAAGAAAAAGGAACAACTCAAACGAGGGTTGAATAAAACCAGATGCTAAACTTCCAGACGTTTTTCTACACATCCCAGAAACCAATAAACCTGATTAAATTACAACGTATCTCCGAATTTATCCAATGCTAGTTCACCTAAAGAATAGGTGCCATGTCTTACAACGAATCAGCTGAATAATGATCAGCTTACGACTCATTTGTTAAGTTATAGAGTGCAGGATTAAACGCCATGTGCTGCAAAACGAGGTGTAAGCGTACTTTAGAATAAATTTGGGGCAAAATCTATTGTTTAAAGAGAGAGTTTTATATTTTTGAATTTATGTTATACGCATACTATCAAACAAATTGGCAAAAGAACAAACATTTGTAACATTTCAATATGAATCACATCTTGAGACTGGCTTGATATTTTTAAATGTAGGTTTAACTAGTTTTAGAATCGTTTGAAGTAATGTAGTTACGGATGGTATGGGGGTTTTTTTACATAACTCAAATTTGCTGTTACTGAAAAATATTTACATAAGAAAATTTATTTTATATTATTTTATGAAATACTGAAAAACATATTTATAATGGAAATTTAATCTGATCATATTAAGGAATTGGGAAAAACCACTTCAGTATTCTGTTTTTATCGACTGATATCTAGATTAATTTTATTTTTAATGACTATAGCTATACATATAAGAAGTGTATGTGTATGAGGCTTCCGTTTCATTTCCCGTGTCAGACCAAATTTTGGCATGATCTACAAGTATTTGTTTCGGTATTTGGGTGCTTTCTATGTGAAATACGTATTTCAAAAAAAAAAATTAGTATTCAATCAGTCATTAATTAGTTTCAAACTCGATGACATTATTCATCAGATGTCTGATTGTCAAAAAAACATTATATAATGTAAAAAAAATGTGTGGTATGGACTTCTAAAAAAAGTTATTAAACTATTAGGGTTTAGAACTTCAATATTGTTCACTTAAAAACTTTCGTAACAAAATCGAAATTGTTTTAACTTAGTAACTACCACTTTGTACAAAATCTAGGATTTTTAGAGAAAAATATATTACGAAAATTTTTACTTCAACTAACAGTAACGTCGGACGTACACTTTCTTGAAGAATAATGGAGTTAAAAATAAGAGCTTGTAGATCTATTCTCCGATATTTTATCTAGTATAAAATATTTGCCATTTTCTTCTTCAACTAAAATAATAACATATGCCAATAAATTTGCAGATGTGTTTAAATTTTTAGGATGCCTCATATGAGTCACATGAAACTGCCCCACGCCACATAAACAACCATAAAAATTTGTTGAAACACACTTTGTGAAGCTGCTGTCAAACATATTTACTGCGTCGGTTGCACAGTGGTAGCGTACGCGACTGCTGGTACTGAACAACTAGTTACTTAAAAATTTTTAAAGAAATGGTAAAATTAGGTAGTACCGTTAGCAGTTTAAATGATCATAATAAATCTTAAGGTTAAGTAGGTCCTTTGTAATTAAATGCTCAATTTTGTAATTGTGATCCGCTGGGTTTTAATGTCCCTAAATACTAAGTAGAAATGACTGTAGCTGACATTTGCTTTATTGCAGGTTTAATGCGTTGTGAGGTATTTGTACTCTAAAAAGGATAAAATATTAAATCTTTTGTACATAGCAACTCGACTTCAAAATTATTTATGTAACGTTTAAGACTATCTGCTTATTTTTTTAGTTTTTGAAAATAATAAAACTATTTGATAAAGTGTTAATATAATTTGACAATTAAAGACGTTTTTTTAATGCAGAAACTAAACAAGCTGATATTTCACTTTTTTCTTTTTAAATTAAGAGCCTGCCAAAGTGACTCTACTCTACCTGATGGATAACATGAATAGAATCCAAGAGTCGTGGTCACCATACTCATTACAAATGTAGACAATGCAGTATGATGACCCACACTATGGCCGCCTTGTGAGATGCTTTTTCAGACCCCGCTTGGGGACGAAAATACAAAATATTTTCTTGCTACTAACTTGAAAAGTGCTTCCCAAAATAAGATTAAAAGAAATATAATATAATAGTAACATTGTAAACTGGTTGAATATATCCAATGCATAAAGTTTATATATGAGCTCTTTTGTGAACAATAAAAGAGAACTAGTAGGTATATTTGTGTATTAACAATTAACATTGTTGTTATAAACATCGTTTATCTTAAAATGATAAAATTTATTTTGCCATTTTATTTTATAATGTAACTGGTTTTAAATATTTTCCAAGTCTGTGTCAAAGTCAAAGTCAAAGTCAAAGTCAAATTCATTTATTCATTTAGGTCACAAAAGACACTTATGAACGTCATAAAAAAAAACAATAAAAGATGAAAGATGAACAATCTGTCTATTAAAATTACAGCTAGCTGGGTTCGCAGATTGTTCATGGTATAGTGGCGAGAAAAGAACCCAGGAAAGAAACTCACCACCACTCTTTTAACTCAAAATCTTTTAAATATTAAAATAGCAGTTATATTCACAATCATAGGTCTTAAAAAAAGAGCAATTCATTTCCAAACATCTAAATCTGTGACATAGTCTGAAACTGAGTAATAAGCCTTTTTGGACAACCTCAGCTTAACAAATTTCTTAAATTTACTAATAGATAATAATACTATGTTGTTTGGTAATTTGTTATAAAATTGTATACATTGACCCACAAACGAATTCGATATTTTATGGAGCCTAGTAGTGTGCAAGGCAAGTTTAATTTTATTTCTTAAATTAAATTGATGGAGATCACTATTTTTCTTCTGTACTTCGTGTACCCTACTTTTAAATCTGAAGCTAGTTTTCCAACTGATAACACTATAATTTCTGTACAATTAAACTGTCATCGACAATCAATATTTAAACTGCCTAGTTGATTGACGATGTTTAAAAGCACCTCAAAATTTTTTCATCCACCGTAGAGAAAATGAGGCCTAATGGATGGTGCGCTCATCACAAAGTTGAATTGCCTGTTTAGCGCCAGAAATAAGCGTCGAAAATTTTCAAGCAAACTTAATCGTATCATATCCGTCAAAAATGTAATCACTGCTTAAATACTTCAGGGTTTTTTTGCTTCAATTTTCTTTTTCTTGTGTTTTGGTAATCTAAAAATATATTTTGATGGGTATTAATTATCAATTATCTCAGTTATCTACTCATCTATTGTTTCTCTAACTATTACTAGCTATAACAAATTAATAATATTTGTAACATGAGCGAACGAGTGAGGTTCCGTAATCTGAAGTGTGTGTTATCATCTCTGTTCATCATATGAGTCTTGTTAATATCACTGTAAACTGAAGGAGAACTTGAAATAAATCGTACACCAACTCTCCTGGAAAGTGTGGTATAGTAAGCCAAGACTTTTTTTAAAGGACAGTTGATGATATGATAAAACTCTTCATCTCCTTGATTCTGGCGAAGACAGAGATAGCTACTGTGTAGTCACTTTCTGTCAGGTGATCCGTTTATTTTGTGTTATTTACTTAAACTCTATGTATAAATGTTGCAAAGGCGTACTTAATGACAGACATTTTCTGCCAGTCAATCTCCGAGCTATGCAGACTCAAACACTTACTAGTTAGCCCTCCTATACTATAAAAGTATAAATAAATAAACTACGTAACATATTTAACTTTGTACGGCAAATAGTTTCGTATGATACATATTTACGCTTGTCTAAACTCTAGATTCTTGATAACACAATCAACAATCAGTATTTACGCTTAAATAGTCCATCTGACGACTTCTTGACTCCAGTACAGGAAAGCAAACTACTGTGCCAATCTGACATAACCTGTCATTATTCAACCTATTCCTTTGATCACAGCAAATTACAAACGAGTCAAATATTCCAGTCACTTTCATTTGTTACCGAGATGCTGGAGAAATGTTCGCTGAAGGTAAATTCTATGAGAGAAATGTAGCTATGTTGTATTGTACTATTGGATGTCTATAGGCCGTAATTTGATCGTAATTCATTCAAGCTTCGAAAGCAATAAAGCAAAACTTCTCCATAATAAAAAATGTATAGAAACTAAGTGAAAATAAAAGGAAAAACAGATACCGAAGTTAAATATTTTAATTATACTAACACTAATTTTCGCCCTTGACCTCCACTCTTATTACTATACACTGTTGGTCATAGGCCCCTCTTTATGAAGAAGGTTTTGGCCTACTATTATATATCATGCTGGCCAGAAGGGTTAGTATAGGATTTGTGTCAAATTTTTCTTCTCTTTACAATTGCCTTGCGAAGTTTACTGCCTTAATAGACTCTTACGACTAACACAGGATGAAAAGGAATGGTGACACTTTTAATTCTTAATCTGTGACCACATGGAGAAATTCAAATCAGTATTATAAATTAATTCTATGTCAAATTTGATGTAAATCCTTTCAGTTATAACAAACTTATCAATCATTCAATAAGCAGTGTGAGTCAATACACTTAATTAAGGAAAAACAAAAATAGCTTGACTTTTTATCATTAAATAAAGATAAAACATATTAGAAAATGTAAAAGTAAAATTATCTATTGTTTGTATTTTAAGAAAGTTTACTATTTAGTTTTCCAAACGTACAATTTACTGATACAACATACATCCACAATCAAAACAAATATTCATACTTAACCCACACCTCATGCAGAGATTGGGTCGACGAAACTAGAAATGGCGATAGTTGGCAAGACTCCCACTAAACAACAGTCAAAATATATCTGATATGAAATATCAAATTTTAGTTACTTAGTAGGTGGGAACTAGGTATTTACCCATTCACAAAAATATAAAACGATAATTTTAGATAAAAATATATTCTGACATAATTTTGTGGACATTGATGTCTCTACATGTTATTGAACACATGTTTAAAAGTCCATTAAATGCATATACATTTAAATCTAAGTTAATAATAACATTAAGGTGTATGAGTGAGAATGCCATGCTGTGGCATATAATTGTAATATGGGCTGATTCTGCACTTTGCACAAAAGTATTGGTAAAGAAAATTATTTCATTGCTTGAGTTTGAATGAGTAAGGTAACCGTAGGTTAATATATACCAACCATATTTGTTCTGGCACTCAGAAAGTGGTTACAATCTTGTGTCTCTTTTCTTGTAAGTATCCCTAGAGAGTCATATGAAAACTGAAAAAAAAAGCAAAATCTACAAGAATCATCGCAACGTGACTGTTAAAAATAATGACATTTAAGTTCAAAATTCCTTTAAAATAATTGACATATTTCTTACCTTTCTTTGTAAAACAATCAATTTCTGTAAAACATTAATCAGATGAAAGTACAGCCCGCGTCACCGTGCCGTGTCCCTGTTTTACAGTTGACTGCGTTGTATCTGCCACGTCACTAGAGTACTGCGATATCGATGCCTCAGCGAACTGAATTGTATTTAAATAGAAGCAAATAAAAATCTCATCTTATTTATAAATTTAAAAGCTTAGGATCAGATGAGGCTCCTGGTTGTAAGTAATTACTCCCGTCCATAGACATCTGTAATTCAAGAGTCATAAATGCATTCTCACTCTTTTAGTCCCGCTAACTAAATTGATAAATAAGAGAGCTTTACTTCTGGTTACCTAACTCATTTGATAAAAACACGGATATAATTATGTAATATTGGTTTTCTGTGAGGCGTGGTATCACCGAATCGCCCAATTTCTGCTGAAGTACCTACACCTTTTTATGGTAAAAACAAAACAAATATTTTTTTTTATTCAATTTAAAGATCTATATGAAACTGCAAGAGGTATATTGTGAAATTTTGTTGATACCAATCAATAGACCAGCCTGGTTGTCTACTGTTCCATGATGTATGATGTGTGACTACACGAACAGTGTAGTGTCCGTTTCCTGTGTATTTTAAAGTTCCAAATGACACAAGAATATTTCTGGTGTGAGAGTTGAAAAAAAAATGACCATATATGGTATATGGTTACACACAGGGCGGTACTGTTTCAAAGACAAGTGTAAGATTAGAATTTTGCAGTCTGTAATGTAATGCTACTTTGTGCGGTAGTAATTAATGTAATGTAAAAAGTAACGTATATATTTACGAATTTTATATAATTATATTAAAGAAAACTTCAAATAAACCGTCTACCAAACCGTCTGCCCAGTGTGGTATAGTAGGTCAAAGCCTCCTTTCTAAGGAGAGGTTTATGTCAAGCAGCGGACTATTGAAAGTTGTTGATGACGATGACGTCCAGGGTAAACACAAACAACAACAACAACAACAAAACAATTAAACATTCAGTATTATGAGAACAAATTACATAAAATCGTATCGGATAAAATCGAATTTTACAGAGGAAACAAAACATTCTTAATCAGTTATGTCTTATTTTTCAGTCGTAATCCATTATTATATTAAATGTATCATGAAATGTAAAAATATCATTAAAAATGTATATTTCTAAAGTTATTACTAAAATTGTGTAATACTGATATATGTATATAACGTGTTTATTACTAAGGATACATTACAATTTGATTCCTGTGAAATTGTTATATAATCCAAAACTATTTTTTTCAATTACTGTATTCTTCTACAGTACTTACATGAAGGCAATATCTATATAAAAAATTAATACAATGTCGTTCTTGCAAAAAAATGACATTTTCGTTTCTTTCAATACAATAATAATGATTTTAATTAGAGTAAGAAACGAAAAATATCACATCGTTACTTTCTTACAGGTCCTTACAACCTATATATTCTTGTAAATTGAGCTTACCTAAAATATTATAAAAATTAAGTCGATAATAAAACAGTAAAGTTTGTTCATCGGTTAAAGCTTGTCATGTTTTTTTATGTAAAATGTGTAAGCAAAATTAGTGATCAATATATCTACCAAAATCCCCGTATAGTAACAGTATGTGACGAATTCCACATACAACTCAAAACATAAAGATATTCTAAAGTGCCATCTGCCGAGGACACATTGAACGACGAAGTAATGAATTACGGAGCAACTACTAATCCAGAATCACGATATAGAAATTCTCACTGCAATTAGCATATATAAAACATCAACCGTTGGGTCGTGGCCCACCAGGCATTATCACCTCATCTGGTTGGATCCTCCATCCACCCTTTGTTTTGTAGGGACATGACACCCATTCCTTCACAAGTAGTAGTATAATTCTATACCAATTCAACGAGATATTATGGTCGCACGATACTACTTGACCACGATATTGTTATGGGTTCCAATTGTTACATGATTTCTAAAGAATATAAATTAAAATATATAATTATGATTTATAGACACCTTAAAAAAAGTAAAAAACTAAGAGATGTATTTGCATTTTTGGCTTCTGTACTCATAGAAACCAAAAATACAAAAATATTAACACTGAACGATATTTTATTTTCTTGATATTTTCGGTCCCTTTACGATTCATACTATTACTAGGACTCTACGATTTTGATATTAATCCTTGAAATATATTTATATATTTAATAAAAATAAAATGAATGGTGTCGTGGGACACCAGGTAGGAACGAAGTTCCTTCGGATAATGTGGAATCGACACAATTTGCAAAAAAAATCGTGCTCAATTTTATGTAGGTTTTCTTGATTTTTCTCTTAAATTTTGCTGATTAGTTTTTATTTAAGTACAAGAAAGTATTTAGGAAATTCAGTATTTTAGGAAATAAAATAATAAATTCTTTAAAATAATAAAATAGCACACATGATGCGCTTTCGCGCCTGCGCACGTCTCATTTAACGGTTTTATTCCACGCACTTTTTTCCATAGATTTATTCCACAGATTTATTCCACGCACTTTTTCCACTTACGGTTTTACTATCACATTTTTTTCATTCGGTCCCGCAGCGAAATCCCTATCCCCTCCAAGCCTGCCGTAAGGAACTTCGTTCCAATAATTTCTTTTTTAATCTCTTATAATAAAGAGTTTCGTAAAGGCCAATTACAAAGGTATTTAAAACTCTGTGATACAAAAAAGTTTTTGAAATAAAAGGCGACACTAACGAACAAAACTTTTAAAATTTGGCTATTACGTGAAATAAATAACACACAGAAATACAGCACGAGAAACTTCACATTTTAAAACTATTTCCTCGTAAAACTAATACAGGTTATTCCCGCCGTTTAAAATAACGTTGGCGCCATCACTAAGATTCGTAAGAGTAAATATATGTCAATCATGCTAATGTTAGCCGTATCTACAGAAATAGTGTTTGGACATTCACTAACTGTGGAAATGGAATTAGGGCAATCAATCAATTTATTTAGGGCAGGACTGATACTCTAAGTTTTGCTTATCGTGGAAGAGTCATGTTTTACCAAAATTATGGTGTGAAATCAAGATTTCACAGAAAACTGATATTAAGCAGCTCTTACGTTTCTTTGGCCGTGTGAATGAAGTTACTGGAGCTTCAATCCTAGAATGCAGAATCTGTATGGCTGGACTTAAAAAGTGGTTACGCAATTATGAATTTATAATTGCAGGAGTCTTTGGGTGGTAATTACTTGCCAACAAGTAACATATTGCTTGTTCACTCTCCTTCATCTTCTTAGGCTTTATTATTTCCAAGATTATTTAGAGTTGGCTACTATTTCAACTCATTTTACCTGAATCAACTAGTTTTTTCTTAGAGCAACTAGCACCGGACCTCCGCAACCCAAAAGATGAACAGAATCCTAACATTGAACTAGTTGTCGTGGTAGTTGGGACCGATAGCTTAGTGTTCTCTGAGACATGGACATGAAACATCATCAAAATGTTATTGCTGTTATTAAGAATTTACTGTAAGAAAAATCCAGCAACACTTTTGGCGTGATCCGGGCATCTAACTCGAAAGCCTTTATCTATAACACTAACGGTCTAAGACCTACAAGGTAGTTAACCCAATGAGTCTTTAAAAAAAAAATTACTCCATAAATTTAAATGAACTATGTAAGATTCTACCATTACGGGTAATATTTTGCCCTCTGATTTGAACGGGTATCTTTCCCGTTTAATGGGACCAAACATAAAGATTCAAAAAAATATAAAATTAAAAATCTGTCCGTTGCTTTACTTCTTTGTATGAAAAAGAAAATGTGTCCAGTGTCCAACAACAACAGATTTGTCTACAAGTACTGTTACGTATTATTTAATATTGTTTATCTTTTTAAATATGGTGATTTAACTAAAACTTAGAAAATCATACGTGCAACGGACATAAACTACGCTCAGATGTAGAGCTATAATTTATCAACATTCATGACAAAAATACTAAAATTTAGAACGAGATTTTTATTTGATACATTTCAGTAACAAGATTAACATATAAACCATAAGTACAATGTCATTCCAACACTGAATTAATCATAGAATTTTCTTGATTCCTCGGAAGCTATAATTGAGTCACGTAGTGAATCATCTTAGTTGACGTCACTTTTCGATTCAAAAATAACTGTCTGGTTTTATAGCTGGAGTATGTCGCGTTAAAGGGCTTGCGTCAACTCTAGTTGATTTTACTTTCGCCTCTTTTTTCTCTTCCCTGTAGTTAAAATATTGGAGCCTTTTAATTATATATATGAAATGGTTGTCAAGATTAACAAAAATAATGTAAAAGAACATTTTCATTTTTTTAAAAACGACTCCCCGCATTTCACGTATATTATGTGTCACGTTGAACTATACAAATATACATGTAACGGATACGAAGAAACTAGTTTGGTTGGTTAACCAGACGCAGAGCACAAATTTTAGCAAATAACCTACAACATTCAGCTGGAAGTAGCAAAGTGACCGTTCAAAAAGCTACACTATCCGTGCAGTCGACATTTATGTGCTAAAAATTGAAATATATCAATAATAAGCTTGTTTTCGGTACTTTGAAGCCGCGTTTTAAATGTCTAAGTTCTGTGAATCGATGAAACTATAAACTTAGAATCGATGATCAACTTACACGTTACCGATTTGTTGGTCAAGTGGTTAGTGAGGACCATAATTAAGCTAGAGGTTATGGTCAGTTTTCCACCCAAGATAAATAATTGTGTGATGTTCCATCAAGGAATTCGGAAAATAACTTACTCTACAGCAAAAATTCACCACAATATTGAACTTTCTAATATTGAATAAAGTGATTAGAGTAAGCCCTAAAATACTTTTACTAAAACACACTAGGAAAAATCTGCATAACATTTCTAATTATACTTTAAATGACCTTCAAAAATCATTTCCGAGATTTCTCTGATTACGCTTGGATGTCTTTTAAAAATTATAAAGTTTTAAATAAAAATCAATCTTAAAATAAGTCAATTGTGATACTAAATTGCTACACGTTAATATTTCTTCATATGAAACGTTACTTTGACGGTTTAAAATATCTCACATTCAAATGTAATAGTTACAAATGTTTATTTTTAGCTAAAGAATTTGGACACAGCGGGGACGGAAGTGTTAAAATAGTTCGAGAGTAGAACGCAGCTTACGTTGTATTAACAGGATTGTAGTACTGTAGGGGTTGGGCATGATAACTATATATGATATAATATATACGGGTATTTACCGAGAAGGGTAGATAGAGTCAGTATTAAATATCCACTTTTCGCCAGTGTTTTGGTCCCACGTAATAGACAGACAGCCTTTTGCCGCTAATCGGGAGTTTTTGTTTGCCAGTGCCTCGTTCGTCAATTAGCAGATGCACTATTTGCAGGTGAGGTTGATTTGTGGCCCTAAATTCATAATGAGATCTTGTTGTGGTGTATATATATATATATATATATATAAATATATAATATAATGACAATCGTTTTACATGATCACGTCGCCTAGTCTTTGGATTCTCTTTTTGTGTTTCCAGGACATAAAACGTATTCCTCCATATATGGTCAACAATATGTATATTTTTGATATTATTAGTTGTTATAATAAAGAATATCGTACTACGTGTTCTGTGAAACGATTGTAACGTCTTGTGATAACGATTCAAAAGATACAGCCTTGTAACTAAATGACGGACAGAGAGCGTTTTATTTTTGAAGGTGCGATGTCTGTCTAGATCTAAGGGGCTTTTACTTTAGGCATCTCTTGTTGTTATTATTATAACTAGAGCTGATACAGTTCTGAAGATATAATTCTGACGGACAGTGAAAGGGGCGGTATTACAAAATACACGATGAATTTATTTTAGGCGTGCTGGTTACCGTTCAACAAATAAGTGGGAATTAAGAAATGATAATTTGAAGCATAAACATTTTCATACAAAATTGTAAATTATGAAACAAATTACATTCAGTATACATGTGAACTTAAAATCATGCCTGTTTAACCGGAGAGGTATGCAGAGCTATATTAAATGCCCACTTTTATGGATATTAATTACACTCTCTTGTTTCATGAAGGAGACCTGATGAAGTATAGACTGCTGTATAGTTAGGTCACATAACTTGTACATGTTCTGTTCTAAGGTTACTGATTCAATTATGGACCTTACAAGTCTTATTAACCTTGTTGTTTGAGTGTGAGAGAAAAATAACCTTTATCACTATCTTCACAAAGACATGTGTTATTATTTGTTTATTTACCCGCATTATAAAATATACAAAACAAAAGATGAATTACAAAATAAGTAAATGTAACAATTGACGTGTTACAATGTGTGTATGTATTAACTTAGTACTGTACTACCAGCTGTATGTTCGGATTTGCCGCTCTAGAGTTTACATTTTTCATGGTAATCAACGCTACTCGTGAAATTATTTAACGGTACATATAAGTAGAGGCAAGAGGTACAAGTGCTTTGCTACCCCTTGAAAAGTAAAGTAAGAATGACGTAACACCTGTTTTCTACGAGCTATTCTACGATAAAATGGAGTATGAAAATCCAGAGTTTTTGTAATTAGTAGAACAATCAAAAATTTTTGTATTGAATTTTTGATAATTTTCTTTAAATCAGGTCATGATCAATCACGTAAGAAAATTTTAGTTTTTTAATAAATAAAACTTATTTTTTACAGATTATAGAAACACTTGATCACTCCTTTGTTAAACCAAAAACTAGACCAATAAGCACCCTCAATCTACGTACCTTTGTAACAAGGAGCCCGATAAAATCTTCAATAGAAAAAGTGGAATTACTAAAAATAATAAACGCTAGGGTATTGTAAATTTTAGTATGTTGAGAATAAGGCTTGGTTTTGTGTAAAAGATTATCAAAGTGCCGTCAACTCCAGACGTTAACCTAACGAATGTAGTTGTACGTAAAATGTAAGAAGTTTAATTTTGTACAACATTTTCTGTGCGAGTGGGGGCTTGAGTACGTCCGGTTTGCATTCTTGCTTTGTTGTAAACTCTTGTTGTAATGTACCACAATTCTCGTACGTTTACACATAAGTGGTACATTTCAAAGGGAATTGTTCAATTCACTTATTTGTTTCTTAATGTTTTGTACTGGTTCATAAAACTGGCTCCTAATATAGTCTTATAAAGGAAAGAGAAAAGTTTTAAGATCACCGTACCAACAGATATTTTTTCTCTCTTTATTTCAAATATCGCAATATTATTAAAAGTTTAAAGACTATGTGGGTCATCACATCCATAATTGGAATTGTGGAATAGAAATGGAAGGAGTTGACGATGATTTTTCGGACTACAAATAAAAATATATGGTCTATAAAACTCATTTCAGTCTACTGAAGTTAACGGATTGAGATGGGAGAAAGAAACTGTTACATCTTTGATTGCCTAGGGTGCAAGTGATTACCATATGACATGACTTTCTGATGTAGTAACATAGTCTTCAATGACAGCAATATCAAAAACTTTGTAAACCACTCTTAGAAAAAAGACAACCCTAGGAGTGCAGTTAATAAAAAACATAATTGGTACAAGTAACCAATAGACCACGTTTGGTTTCGATTTTGTCAATATTGGATTTTATTCGTGTTAAGCAATATCTATGTACAATAGCCTGTATTGGTACAACTATTTACGTCAATAGAAGAGCGATTTAAGTGCTTTAGCTAACTGCTTGTGTTAAAGATTTTGAGTTCGAACTTGCATCTGCTAAAGCTACTTTAACAGAAATTTGTTTAAAGTCTGGCTTTACTTTGCATCTGCAAACTGCGTAATTGTTTTCTTGAAATACAAAGATAATCCCCTGCTGAGATTCTCATGTACTTGAATTTCTACGTAAACTGTAACATTTATAGTTTATATTCTCGATGATTTTCTAGCCTCTAATTAATTTTTTTAGTAAGTCTATTTAAATTTTAAATAAAATTTTATACACAATCGTGTATAAAATCTTACATATACATATATGTTGGACAGTGGGAAAGACGATTGATACTAAGGCAGTTTTCGTACGTGCGTTTCGTACAGACGGTAATGTGTTTGTGTCTTTTCAGTGGTAGGTATCCATGGGTGGTTTTTTACTATCTTTTGCCCCTTATCTACAAAAAGCAATAAACGAACACAGCTTTCAAACAATTTGAAACTGGACTACCTTCGTTGTTCTGCATATTGTCACAAGTGAAATTTCCACGTAATTTTCCTACAAACAAAAGATTTTAGAACAAAGGACGTTGTACAATGAATGGACGTGTTAGCTGCAAGGGTTCAACACCATTGTTTAATGTTATTTTTAAATGTCCAAAAAACATTAAGTAATTATCCAGCGCCCAATGTGTCATGTGGTTTGCGGATTTAGCGTTACTTTGAAATATGATGTGTTGGTAGTTTTATACGCTTGTTGGCTCTTTGTGAGTTAGATTCTTAATTTTCTTAATATTTTAAAGTATGATTCTACTATATCAGTAACCTAACCATGTATGTTCTTATTCACACAAAACACAAGTTATTGTGTATACTGGTAGTGTTTGTATACACTTTGAAACTTTGAATTCTCAAAAACTTGTGCACCATTTGAGTTAAAATTGCTACGTTTTAAAAATTCATTTTACCTGTTTTTAACATCAAAGTTATTTTTTTTTTTATAATATGGGGCCTACCAAAGTGACTTTACTCTGCCTGATGGAAAGCATGAGAAGAATAGAACGGTGATCCATACTCATTACGAATGCAGACAATACAAACAGTGACCCACACTATTGCGCTCAAAGGACACGGCATCATAGTGGAAGGAAAAAACGGACGCTGGTATTGATTTCTAGGTTTTGGCAGTTCTGCATAGGAAAGAAGAGCCGAATCGTTTAGTTCGAGAACGTATGTGTACCACTCTTAAACAGGGACTCTAAGGCTGGCATATATTATCGTGTAATTGAAGTGAGAAGTTGGGACCAATTGAAAGAACCCGCCAGAACACTCTCTATGATAAAGGTGATAGACGACTAGGTGTATCATGAGGCATTATTTTTACAGTGAACACTAGTATCACATGGATAAATGAAACCATTATATTTGAATTTATTAAAGAAGTTTCTATACTTCCAAGTAGGTAGTTTCTCCATTTTGGAAGTCGATTTCTCAATATTCTATATCTGTATTTGTAAAGCTTACTAGGGCCACAGACATAAGTATTTCATGTTAGTTTCTACTTATTGTCTCAAAATGTTCGCAAGTAAAAGGGTCTTGACAGCCCGACAGATAGGCAGACAGACAACAAAGGGATATTGAAAACGTTTAACGTGTCAAGATTTGTACCTTAGTAAAAGAAATGGGATCTATACCCACATTTAGGCTTACAGGCGGTCTTTTACGTGTTCCAATAAGTTTGACTAGTTCTACCAATCTTGTTTTTTCTAGAAATACAAAAGAAGCCTTTTGAGACGTTCATTGGCATCTAAGAAAGTAGTCACAATTCGCAGTAAGAGTTATCCACTCAGCTAAAATCAACAAAAAAAGTGATATCTCCCATTTGTGTCGAATCATGGTTTCCTAAGGCTAAACGACAAACATAGATGTCGCAAGGGACATGAGGTACATACCCTGCAAAAAGAAAATTCTTTGTTCAAATTTTATAAATTGTAACAATTATTTTTATAATTTTTAAATTAATTATTATTTTTAACCGTCTTCAAAAAAAAGGAGGAGGTTGGCAATTCATCTGAATTTTTTTGTGCGTTTGTTACTCGATACGTCCGTCATGTGTGGACCTATTTTCTAAACTATTTTTATATTCAAAAGATTATACTTTTATTTGATCGCAGTTTCACCATATCAGAATCTGATGGTCGAATCTCAAAGAAATCGACGAAAACCTTTGAATTTGACGACGCGTTTTGTCTTGTTTCTCTACAAGTGCATACATACTGTGCAAGTATTTACATTTAATAGTCGATATCTTATGTCTTTGAACTAATGATGAACTATCTTTAGGAGTTAGCGAAAATTCTTTTAATAATATAATCATATAATTGACCTATTTTGTTATTTAATTGGTGTTTATTAGGTGTTTAAGCTGGATTATAGAGATGTGTATAATTGTATATTTTTGCCAAAAAAATTTAAATTATTTTCAATGTGGTCATATGTCATGTTGTAACTCTCATAACTCTTCCATTTCTTATGTTATTTAGTAAATTATTATTTCGAATAGTATATGGGGAAAGGTTAGTGGTTCCTTTGGGAGGGTTTCATGACAAAGTGGTAACTGAATAGGTTAACACAATGCACGTTGCATCGTGTTAACCTATTCATCGTAATTCGGGTCAGTCTGGATGGGTGACCATTTTTAGGGAGCACGATAAGCTGACGGTCTCGGTTGCCATGCATTACGATTAGGTTAAGTAAGACTTCAAAAAGATTTTAGGTACCTAGCACATGATATAATAATATTTCATTCAAATTATTAGATAATTTGGCTAATTGTAAGACAAGAATTATCATATAGTAATTTTGTCAATAAATCTTAAAACACACATATATTGATTGTTGACTTAAATAATTTAACATTACTGCTACTCTTTAATTGGGTGATTACGGTGCATAAACTCCGGTAAACACGTTCAACGTTTCGATTAATCTGCACTAAATTATTTGTCAATCGCAACACCGAGTTAATGTGTAACAAACTCACACTAGACCTGAAAATTTCACTTACCGAAACGGCAAATGCAGTCACCATAACGATCTGACGTCAATTGACTCAAACAAGTCCTCACCTCAAACAAAGGCGTGATTAACCAAAGTAAAAAATGTTGCGAAATGATAAGTTTACACTGTGCTAAGTCGTGTAAATATACTAAATAGCGTAACTCTTTGTGACTTAGAACCCAAAAAATTTCTAAAGAAACTGTATGATGTCGCATGATGAGAAAGCACAATAATTAAGGTTAGTTGTCAATATCCAGTCAATCAATAAATCTTTATTATGAATCTTAGGTAGGTATATAATACAGATATTATCAAATACACTGTGATCAGCCATATACCACATATATTTTAACAGTAAGAGAAGGTGTATAGTCATATTAAATATTTATCCCTACTAATATTATAAATGTGAATGTAAGTTTGTTTGTCACGGTTTCACGCGAAAACTACTTAACCGATCATCATAAAAATTATACACATATTTTTGGAGGTATTAGAAGTAACATAGAATACATTTTATTAAAAAAAAAAACAGTAGCAGTCGTGGGACTGCCGATAGAAGTTAAAACGGAACTATTAAGTTGAGAGTAATTAAAACTATATGCAAAAATTATATGAAATTTTTTATGTTTCATATATAGCTATATATAATATATAATATCATATATAATATATAATAATAATAAATTTCATATATAATATATAGTATCATATTCTCCATAGCTATAGATATACTATTATCATTAGCATGTCGGTGACGCGAACCGAGGAATTTACTCTCTACCAAAACGCTCAACGCGCCTAAAGAAGTTTTCACTTCAAAAATATTTGTTTAAAATGATCTGTTACGTAACTTAATGTGGCAAACCAAATTCCACGCGAAGGAATAATACTAAATATTAGTTACTATATCGACAACTTAAAGTATCATCTCACTCCTTTCTTTTAAGTGTGAAAACCCTTTCGGGCTGCCACCCCACCGGAGCTTACGAAATGATGGTGTATCCGAGAACATTTGTTATTACGACATCCAGACGACGAAATTGTCTCCTATTTTAAACTATCAGATCACATGAACAATTAGATAGAACTAAGAGCCTATAGGGGAGACCGGGGATAGTTGACCATAGGGGTAGGTAGACTAATCGCCAAAAACTCGTCAACGATATGAGTATTACATAATTCTGGCCCAGCTGTGCATTACTCTTCGCCCCCCGCTCAGTTGTCCGGAGCGCAGCGCCGCGGACGCACGTTGATTTCAAGCAGTGACATGTTATTTGTTTTCGTACCAAGTAAGTAATATTTTCATATTGCATATTTTTTCAACTGACACCTACACACTTTATGTTAACCATTTGCCTATTAGTCAGAGTGTTTCGTGAGTGCATGTTAATCATGTTTCATGTATTATTTCTTAAATTGATGACAGTGTTTAGGTAACCCATGCCATTAAAACTTAAAACGGCGTCTGGGGTTGGTGGACTAAGTTCTTTCGGGGCTGGTTGATTAGCTAGTCAACTAACCCTAATATAATTTGAAGTTTAAAATATCTCGTAAATTAACCTTTTATTCGTGTTTCAATATTTATTTTGTTACAGTACAATGAGAACCTATAAAAGAAAGTCTGAACGAGCTGTTACACCAAAAGATGTCGTAGAAAGAGCATGTCATCTTATAATTTTTGATAAAAAAAGTATAAATGCAACTTCAAAACAATATGACATTCCCTACAAGACGTTACACCGTTATGTGGCAAAACTAAAGGAGAAATTGGAACATAATTCGAATTTGACGAGAGCAGAATTGACCTTGGACTCAGTGGGATATATTAAAAATAGGCAAGTTTTCAATAATGTAGAAGAAGAAGCTTTAGCAAGTTATTTAAAGAAAGCCGCTGACATTTATTATGGATTAACGCCATATGAGACTCGGAAATTAGCATATCAGTTCGCCATAAAAAATAATAAAGCTATGCCTAATTCTTGGAGAACAAAGTTGTTAGCTGGCGAAGATTGGTTAGGCTCGTTTCTCAAACGTCATCCTTCTTTATCTATAAGGACACCTCAAGCAACAAGCCTTTCCAGAGCTACATCATTCAACAAACATAACGTCAGTATGTTCTTTGCTAATTTAACTGCTGTTTACCAACGTTTGAATCTCAGCCCTGGTGATATCTGGAACGTTGATGAAACAGGTATGACAACCGTACAAGTACCTAATAGAGTAATAGCACGCCGTGGTGTTAAAAATCTAGGCAAGATGACATCTGCTGAGAGAGGTACACTGGTGACAGTTGCAATAGCTGTTTCAGCTGTAGGAAATATGGTGCCACCTTTTTTCGTATTCCCACGCGTCCATTATAAGTCCTATTTTATTAGAGGAGGCCCTATAGGATGTGAAGGTGATGCTAACCCGTCTGGCTGGATGAAAGAAGAAAATTTTATAAAGTACACCAAACATTTCGTGAAACATGTTAAACCTAGTAAAGAAAAACCTGTACTTTTGTTGTTGGACAACCATGACTCTCACTTATCAATTGAAGCGTTGGATTACTTTAAATCTAATGGGGTGACAGTTTTATCATTCCCTCCACATTGTAGCCACAAGCTACAACCTCTTGACAGATCTGTGTACGGACCATTGAAAAAGTATTTCAACCGAGCATGTGACAACTGGCTGGCTAGTAACCCGGGAAAAACTATTACAATTTATGAAATACCGGAGCTACTTAAAACATCACTACCATTGGCTGCTACAATTGAAAATATTCAATCAGGATTCAGAGTATCCGGGATTTCGCCACTGAATGAAAACATTTTTCCTGACTCCGAGTTTAGTGGTTCTTATGTGACAGATAGACCGATGCCCACTTCCCGTGATGGTGATAATTCTTCAGCATGTGATGTGAGCACAGTTGCTGTTCCATCGACTTCAGATGCATCAAATAGGTTGTCTATTGTCGAAGAGGTGCCAATTCCTGACCACCATACAATAACTGAAACTCACTTTCTGGCACCGCAGTATTTAACTGTAAATACAGATCAGATTACTACCACAATATCCTCTCCTACAAGATCTTTGAGGACTGAATGTGAGTCACCTTCTCTTTTAGACGAAACATTTAATTCTGTATTTGAACTGGAACTGAGAGAAAACCTCAAAACACCAGAAAACGTTCATCCTATAGAAGCAAATGTGCCCCCATCTTTAATCAATCTAAATCTGGCCTTAACTTCATCAGCAACATTTGAAGAGCTAAGACCCTTTCCAAAAGCGGCGCCACTTTTAGAAAACAGAAGAAATATTCGGCAGCGTAAAAGTACTATATATACCGACACCCCAGAAAAACTAAATCTTTTAGATATGAAAAACAAAAGAGAAACTTTTAAGAAGAAAAAAACAGATACAAAGAACAGCATAGAAAAAAGAAAAGGAAAGAACAAAGGAAAAGGCAAAGGAAAAGGAAAGGGCAAAGGAAAAGGAAAGGGCAAAGAAAAAGGAACGGATAAAGTTAATGAGATTACTAATGACACCGTCGATGAAAATGACGGTAATGCTGTAGACTCAGATGACGAGAGTACGTTTTGTTTAGAGTGCACTGAATCCTACGTCGATAGTGTTCCAGGCGAACAATGGATTCAGTGCATAACTTGTAAGTTATGGGCTCATGCCAAATGTGTAAGAGGTAATCTAATGTTTTTTGAATGCAAACATTGCACTTCTGATATTGAAGACTGATAACTTGTATGTTTTTTTAAGAATACAAAGACTAATATGAGACTGATTAAGAGTTTACTTTGAGCAAAATTATTTATACTTTTGATGATAAAACAAATATATAAATATATAGTTTAAATACTAAATATAGATATTTAATAACTTTATACTATAATTTCAACACATCATTAAAAATGTGCATTTAATTTCTAGCGTAAGAAAAGTTGATTTAAAACTATTTAATTAACAAATAAATAAATGTTTAAGTAAAAACGAGGCGTTGATAGTTTTGTGAAAGACTTATTGTAAGATAATGATTGTACCTGATTAAAATTGTTTTTGAATAAAAAGTTTTGTTAAATTATAAAAAAGGTTTTATTACTTGACTCTTCTCGTAATTTATCACTTATTAATATGTTAGTCTACTTACCCTGGGCATATAGTCAATTTACCCCGGACCCGGGGTAAATTGACTAAGAGTTGGTGTTCTGTAAAATACGTTAAATTGTGATCATTATATTGAATAATAGACTAGTTTTTATATTTTTTTATTAGTTTAATAGTTGTTCTTTCCATTGATTCAGTTTTATTGTCTGTATGTATAAAAACACAAAAAATATGTATGATTTTGTAAAAAATTAGTCAACTATCCCCGGTCTCCCCTACGTGTATATGATATTTAAAGAATCATCCTCTGACCCTTAATTGTTAAGAAGTTTTACTTTCCAACATCAGCACATGTAAAATATTTAAAAGAACACATATGACATTGAAACAATCTTCTTCGAAACCCTAACTGTTAAAGAGTTTTACCTTATGTCATCACTTCACCTAAATAATTCGAAAACATACAATTAAAAGTCTATACATACGTGTGATATTAAACAAATTAAACAGATGGATAAATAGATAATACTTTATTTGAATACGAAGGTTTGTACACATTATATAGTAATAAAATTCGCAATAATTAAGATATATGTATACATATATATTATAATATATTATAGCGGTTTCTTCCAGGCAACGTTTCAATAAACTAGTTTCATTTGAAGGTGGTGCTAGCTATGTAATCGTTAAAGTTAAAGTAATAAATAAAGTCTTTGCATATGAAATATCCGTACTTATCATCTGTGCAAGTGCAATTTTAGTAGTTATTGGAAGAAATTTTCGTAATATTTGCAAGGAATCTGCTACAATATACTTTTTGGCACACTACTCGAATCAGAGATCCCTATGATAAGATGCTGTCGATTAGAATTCTCAAGTTTTTAACTAAACTGCTAATTGATCTAATTTTGTTATCAAATTGAACAGGAGATAAGATTGACCAATTAATTTTAGCAGAAATCATGGGAGTGATTGCGATTTTTTAGGATTAACTTCAAGTTGCGTGTGGTGACGGATTAAGAATCCATAGTATTACAGCCCTTATTCATCCCGTGGGTGTCGTAAAAGGCGACTAAGGGAACAAAGTATGCAAGATAACATCATTACAAAGAGAAGGAAAACTTGAAACAAACTCTATTCCAACCTGTCTGGCCAGCGTGATATAGTAGGCCAAAACCTCCTTGCTAAGGAGAGGTCTATGTCCAGCAGTGGACTGTAAAAGGCTGTTGATGTTGATGATAATGACAAACTGCAAGTTCATAGTCATTATTCCACGCACTTACGAGTTCTAGATTGGAATTGAAGATAATGAGTGCATTCGACAATATACTGACCTTTGCTTGGGTGTATACCTGCAAATCATTAGCGTAAAGGTGGTACGATGAAATTAAATTACTGAAAATATAAATGTTAAAAGAATTATCCTCCAACTCCTAACTATTAAAGAATTATAACTTACGTTATCAACTCACCTGAACATCTTAAAAGTAAGCAACTTAAAGGTAATAAATATATACATTTACATGCTGTTTAAAAAAAACCTTCAACTCTTAACCGTTAAGGCAATGCACTTTCTATCATCTGCTCATCATAATTAGACGGTAAGTACCAGACGCAAATACTTCAACAGCTTTAGAAAGCATATAAAATCATTATACAGGCGTACAAATTTTGAGGGTTGCTTTCAATTTTGTTTGTTCAATACCATCATCAGATCCTAACATGTTGATAATAAGATTATTTAAGAAGTATACCTTTTCAAATAAATAAAATATTTTTCAAATTTCGTTTATAATTGACGAAGTGATCGGTGAACAAACATAATATATAAAAATACGTACAGTGGAACACATAATCTCTTTTATGAAGTAGACTCTCAATATAATAGGTAATGTTATTACTGTAAAAAACAATCTTATGTTTTATTGTATTGAAATAAATACTATAAAAGCTCAATATATAACAAATAATACTGGAGTCATAGAACTTACATAAAAAATTAAGAATCCAATGTTCATAAAATAAAAATAGCAGATTTTGATAATTTATAAATATCAATCAGTCAAATTACCCAAATGTATCAACTACTTAAAAACATTCAAGATAATAATATCATTTGGGTTGTAACTCAATTTGGCTCATTTAGTATGTCATGTGTTGCATAAAGACCCTCGTAGCGCCGCGGCACCTTGTACATAGCTTGTCAAATAACTATTGGCTTTGGCACTGACTTCAAACAGACTAGAAGGTGTCTATTGCTGTAATAATATAATCTGTTATATTGAGGGTTGTATTTATTTTAGATTTTCAATTAAAACTATAATTACTTTTCAAATTTTAGTTATCATTGTCAGTTTTAATTCACGTCGTTGCAATTAAAAAAAAAAGATTTATTTAAAATGTACATAGTTATAACTAGAAAACAACTTTTTGAATTTTTATTCGCATTTGATCTCAAAATATTTCTAGATCAACATCAATCAAAAAACGAAACAGAAAATTAGATATAGATTCATGCTAAATTGATTTTTTGACTCTACAGAAGAAAGTTAAACGTCAAGTCACGTGAATCTTGTACCTTCAAATATTAAAGTAAGAGAAAGCATTATAATGATATTTAATAAGGTGGTCACGTACAAAATGACAGACATTTACATTCCTTGAGGTGAATAAAATATTATAATTTTTCCCTATAAATACATATAATTATGCGGTGCTTAAAGATTTTGTTTAATGAAAAGTGTGTATAACTAGTACGAGCGCTTCAATCCCAATTTACCTCCGAATACTTAAGTCATTAAAACCAAAACCCTGAAGGCGTAATGCTGACTCGTCAAAGAAAATCTCTCTTCGGTTTCAACAAAAGGGCCGGTGATTTACGTGGCGTTTGTAAAAATATCACCATCCCTTTTCACTCAAATACGTCAGACCAGGATAGGTATATACCATTTTACACGGAATTTGAGGAAACGGTTGTTTCATGCGCTCATTTATTTGTCACTCTTAATTAACAAGCGCGAACATTAGTGTTTAGTGAGTTTTGCAGAAAGGATAATAGCTACGTAATCGTTTGTAGTTTGTGACTGTTCACTCAAATTTTACAGAAATAATTACTAAGGGTGAAATTGTTTGGTAGAATTATTTTCAAACTTTCGCAATTTACGTTCCAATTGCGATACGATGGCATTTATTCAAAATAGTACCGATGATAGAGACGAGTTTTACTATTGCACAATCATATCTGTGAAGTGTCATAAAAATTCTGAAACTTATCTCACACTAAGAATATCTTTGATAAAACACACAGAAACATACTCATTAATAATAGTTTTGTTGATGATCCACAGATTGTTCTCCTGAGCGTGGGTGTTCCTTGTGTTCACTGTTTGTATTGTGTGAAGTCTTGAGAACACTAATGAAAAATAGTGAGGGAATTGTATTTCTTATTTGCCTATATAATGTTATTTTTCAATCTATGCAATGTATTCATTGTTTTATCCTTTTGTAGAACCTTTTTTCGCAGTTGTGTCTTCTTTAGTTATTCGAAATCATTATCATTAACTGACGGAAACGAATACGGCCATGAGATGTAGCAAACCTTTAAATTGTTTGAGATTTGACCAGTTTGCTTTAATCATGGTTATATGCCACATGACCATGGCTAACATGGCCAGACGATAGTAAGCCCACCCTAGGCATAACTCCTGTGTCGCGGGAGACTATACAAACATACAAGAAACAGAGACAAAGAACACTCAAACTCAGAATAACAATTTGCGGATCACACAAAGTGTCGTCCCATATGGGGTTTGAACCCACAACACTCAGAGCAGTAGAGGGCGGCGTGGTGACCGCTTAAACCAATAGGCCAATCGTGTAGTTATTAAATGAGGAAAGTGCTAATGTAAATTATTACTGTACGTACAGATATTTAAGCGGTTTATTGAATTCTAGGTAGTAGAGCCACGCTGATTTCAGCACGAGTGGGCCGGCTCGACCGGGGCAGTACTACCCTCCCACAGAAGACCAACCTAAAGCGACAGCATCCGTGTTATCGCGTTTCGTTGGTGAGTGTGAGACCGGAGGCCCATTGATGCAGGGGTGACAGTTATTGTGGTAACTGTGTAAGCCTTACACTGTCACAATGACTGTCATGCCTTTTACGTCCCCAAGCGGGGTGTGAAAAAGCATCTTACAAGGCCGCCATAGTGTGAGTCACCATACTGCGTTATCAACATTTGCAACGAGTATGGTGACCACAACTCTTGGATTCTATTCATGCTTTCTATCAGGCAGAGTAGAGTCACTTCGGCAGGCTCATAAGATAGAAAAAAAAATTCTTCAATACGCTCTAAGTTGAACATATAAGTAACTATCGTTTTTTGCTACTTTCTATTTTTTCTGAAAGACTAAAAGAAATATTACTGATAATCCACAACTATGAGAAAGCTACAATAAGTTATCATTAGAGTGATGTTCACTTCAAGAATACCTGATATAATGGATTGTATATTACCTAAAGCTCGATTGCAAATGGATAATAAGAGTCTGGAAATGATATTTGATACATACATAGTTTAGATTTTTATTACTCTTGTGTGATACATTATAACTTAGTAGATTGCATTGATTAGAACTTTCATCTGTAAATGTGTATAATCCGAAAACTAAATATCTCGCTAGGTTGCCATAGCGTGGGTCACAATGGGGTGCTGGGCTAGAAAACCTCCACGTGGTGCACCCTGGAAACGTTGGCGATGGTGCTGTTCATCACTGCCAACGGCTAATATTCTAGCACGAAGAGGAAGCCATTTTCTTCGGCAATTCGGCCGAAACTTGGTCCAACAGAGCGGGCATTTTTGTCGATTCCTCTGTTGGCTCTTCGCTCTTCGGAGCAATGAGGAGGAAAACCTCGATAAAAAATCATTATGGTGGGACCCTTTCATGGGTCGACGTTTCTCCACTTTCAATGGTGGAGAAAGGAGAACGGGCTCGGTGTGTACTCACACTGCCACCGAGCAGGCATTGGAAGATTTAATCTTCCTGCCACCGTTGTCACATCGTAATCCCGAAAGGAGTGTCGTGGTTATGTCTCGCGACACCAATCGGGGGCGAGGGTCTTGGCTTAGCCGCCCGGACTGCGAGGAAGAAAACCTCTTTAAAAAATTACCCCGAATCCCGTGTTCTGGTGCGTGACCAGGGGATGCATGGCTGATGGGTAGTTCAGTCGTAAGCGCACTCCCAGCCGAGGCACCTGCGGACCCCTCGGTTGGGTACAAACTTACGCTTGCCCGGGTATTGGGGGATCTCTGCCCGGGTCGACTTTTATTTCTCCCCCACGCGTGGGAATAGTTATGAATATGCAAATAAACAAAAATTTAAACAAAAAAGACGAAGAAAAGAAAGACGGAAGTAAGACGGGAAAGTCCAGGAATACGGACGACTTCTCGAGCAATGATACGGAACGTGTGACGCCTGTCTCGCTCTCAGAATGTAATCTCGCTTCAGAGAGCCGTAGAAGATCGGATCGACTACGTTCGAGATCCGCTATTCCGACAGACAGAGGTGACTCTAGCACAACAACTGAGACGCTGGGAGCAATGGAGGTGGAGATTCAGGACAGCCGAAAACGCGGACGCTCTACAGACGACGAAGGAGATACTTCTCAGGAGTGGCTGCCTCCCAAAGTGGCTAGTAGCCGCAGAGGGAGATCACGCACTCCAGTTTCGGTTCCCTCAGGCTCCGTATTCACTAAGGCGGCAGCCTACAGACGCGTCAGAGTGGAGGGCGAATATGTTGTGGAGGAGGAAATCGCTGATCTCCTGCAAAGAATTCGGACGCCGGCAGTGGAAGAATTGGCAGCTCAGGCACCGGTGTCTTTGCAGGAGAGGGCGAATGTAGCTGTGGCCATCATTAACAAGGTGGCCACGAAATCTACAAACCTTAAGGGTTCATTTGTTAGGGCCCTTAAGGACTCCTCCTCCACCATTGAAGGGGTTGTTACTACCCTCATTGGGGATGTAGCTCGCCTGCAGGCAGCTAACGACCGCCTGACGGGCCAGGTGGCTGAGTTGAGCACTCAATTTGCTCACTTTCGGGCCCAGACGGAACACCCTGAGCGACAGGGCCGGGTTTCAGAGCGACCTGCCCGCAGTCACGATTCTGGTGACGTCTTTGATGCCCATCTGCGTCAAGTACTTGACGCAGTGGGGCGTCTGTTGGACGGACGTCTCGCGGGCCTTGAGGCGAGGCTACCTCCAGCCCCCGTAATTCGGCCGCCACTCGCAGCGGAGGGGGCGAAGGTCAACCGATTGAAGACGTCGCCTCCGGCTCCGCTTCCCGTTGCGGGCGGTCGTGTATCGTATGCGGCGGCAACACTTACGTCCGCCCCTGTTGCTGCTGCGAAGACAGCTAAAGCGACAAAAGTGGCGACAAATGCGGCTGTGGCAAAGACGGCTGCTCCCAAGACTGGCCTAAAGGTTACAGCACAGACGAGAGCTGAGTTCCCTCCGCTTCCCACTCCGACACCTATATCTGGCCCCTCTACTTCTGCCCCCTCAAATGATGGGTGGCAGGTAGTCGGGTCGGTCAAGAAGTCCCGAAAGCGGGGTAAGAAGGCTACGCAAAAAGTAGTAGCCTCTTCCCCACAGTCGTCATCGGTGGCAGTGGCCACCCAAAAGAAGCCGCGTAAACTACAGACGCCAAAGACTGCGGCTGTGGTGATCACTGTGTCACCGGAGGCGGCAAATGGCGGGCTATTCTATGCGACCGTATTCAAGAAGGCTCGGGATAGTCTCGCCAATCAATTTGGGACTGTAGGTGTCAAGATGCGCCTTGCCCAAACAGGAGCTCGAGTTTTAGAGTTCCCTGGGGCTGAAGGTATAAAGACGGCTGATACCTTTGCTGAAAAGCTGCGGACTATATTTTCTGATACGGATGGTGTAAAGATCGCCAGGCCCACCAAGTGTGCGGAATTGCGTATCTCGGGCCTGGACGACTTCGTGACGGTTGAGGATGTCCGCGTTGCGATTCGGGAGAAAACCGGATGCAGCGTGGACAGCATCAGGGTTGGCACCATCCGTCCCGGTCCAGGAGGCCTTGGTGCGACGTGGATAAGCTGTCCCGTAGCGTCAGCCAAGATTTTGGGCGATGTCGGCAAGATCCTCGTCGGTTTCGTGAACGCCAGAGTCACAGTTCTGGCGGCGAGACCGATGAGGTGTTTTAAATGCCTGGCTGCGGGACACACTCGCATCAAGTGCGATAGTTCTTTCGACTGTAGCGGATTGTGTTTCCGCTGCGGTCGACCGGGGCACAAGGCAGCGGAGTGCTCTGCTGCCCCTCACTGCCCAACGTGTGCGGCGGGCAATAGGCCTGCCAATCACCAGATGGGACAGGGGGGCTGCAAGCCTTGCCGCAGTTTTCGGCAAACGTCGGAGGCTAGCCAGTCGGCCCGGGCTGCCTCCGACGTAGTTCGTGCGTCAACCTCGTCGCCTATGGAGGGGGCTGTAGAGATGATTCTTTAATGGATCAGGTCTCCAGCCTCCTTGTCCAGACGAACCTGAACCACTGTGCCGCGGCGCAGGACCTCTTCCTGCAAACCATGGCGCAGTGGTCGATTGGTGTTGCTGTAGCTGCGGAGCCCTATTATGTTCCTCCCCGTCCAAACTGGTTGGGTGACCGGGACGGCTCCGTGGCAGTCGTCGGCTCCATGGCGGCTCATTCCCCGCCCTTGTCGCTAAGAGACAAGGGCTCTGGATATGTTGCTGCTGAGTGGGGGGGGATTACCATATATGGTATATATTTCTCCCCCAACCGGAGTTTGAGCGACTTGGAGGTTTTCCTCAATAGCTTGGAGACCTCGATGCGGCGACTAGCGTCTGGGCACGTCCTAGCGCTGGGGGACTTCAACGCAAAATCCATTGCGTGGGGTTCCCCCAGGACGAACGCTAGGGGCGAGGCCGTAGAGGAGTGGGCAGCCTCGGTGGACCTCTGTTTACTAAACAGGGGCTCCACCAACACGTCCGTGCGACAGCAGGGAGGGTCGATAGTGGACCTTTCGTTCGCTACCCCTGCCCTCGCCGCACGAGTAAGGAACTGGCGCGTCCTGGAAGAGGTTGAGACGCTCTCGGATCATCTCTACATCCGATTTGAGCTCTCCCGGACCCAGGACGCCGGTAGGGGTCACGCGGCGCGGCGTTCTTCTCGCTTTCCGCGGTGGGCTGTAGCCAAATTAAATAGAGACCTACTAGAGGAGGCGGCCATTATTCACTCTTGGCTGTCTCCGCAGGCCCCGGCCGAGGAGGTTGACATGGGGGCTGGTCGCTTCCGCGATGCGGTTACGCAGATCTGCGATGCGGCCATGCCCCGCATACGAGGTTGTCGGCCTCCACGGAAGGAGGTTTACTGGTGGTCCCAGGAGTTGGCGGACCTCCGTGCGGCCTGTACTCGTGCCCGGAGGTCCTACACCCGTAGTCGGCGGCGACACCGCGAAGAAGGCGGAGAGGACCAGCTTCATGAGGAGTACCGAGAGGCGCGGAAAACTCTGAAGCTGGCCATCAGCCGCGCCAAAGAAACTAAGCGTAAGGAGATGCTGGAGGGTCTCGATCGTGACCCCTGGGGTCGCCCTTATCGTGCGGCGCGACAAAAGCTCCGCACGTCGGGCCCCCCCCCTTACAGAGACTCTCCAGCCCAGCTTCCTGCGGGAAGTGATCGAGGGCCTTTTCCTGCAGCGGGTGGAACACACACCCCCGTCGATGGCTTTCATGGTCGGAGACGACGGGGGGAACGAGGACAATGTTCCACCCGTCAGGGAATCGGAGGTAGGGGCGGTTGTTCTACGGATTCGCTCTAAGAACACCGCCCCCGGGCCGGACGGAATACCTGCCCGAGTGCTGGCCCGAGCCCTCGAACACATGTCGGACCGCCTCAGGGAAGTCCTGGACTCTAGTCTGGCGTCCGGACGCTTCCCTGAGTGCTGGAAAAGCGGGAAGGTGGTCCTTTTAAGGAAGCCGGGACGGCCTGCCGATTCGGTAGCGGCCTATAGGCCCATCGTGTTGCTGGACGAGGCGGGTAAACTTTTTGAGAGGATACTCTCTGCTCGCATCGTCCGGCACCTCTGCGAGGTGGGCCCCGATCTGTCGGACGCCCAATTTGGTTTTCGAGCGGGGCGTTCGACAGTGGATGCTGTGTTGCGCCTGAGGGCCGTTACCGAAGAGGCGGTGAGCTGTGGCGGCGTGTTGTTGGCGGTGTCGTTGGACATTGCCAACGCATTTAATAGTCTGCCATTTAGCTGCATCAGGGAAGCACTCCACTACCACGGGGTGCCAGAGTACCTGAGGCGGCTTGTGGCAGACTATCTTGAGGAGCGTACCGTCATGTACGAGGACCGAGATGGTATTCTGAGGCAGCGGCCCATGTCGTGCGGTGTTCCGCAGGGGTCTGTCCTCGGACCACTTCTGTGGAACATGGGATACGACTGGGCCCTTCGAGGTCATCTTCCTCCCGGGCTGGGTGTAATTTGTTACGCTGATGATACGTTAGTTACGGCCCGGGGAGCGAACTTTCAAGAGGCGGCGCGCCTGGCTACCACGGGAGTCTCTTTGGTGGTCGGGCGTATTGAGGCGCTGGGTTTACGGGTGGCCCTAAATAAGACGGAGGCCCTTTTATTCCATGGGCCCCGTCGTGGTCCGCCACCCGGCGCCTCTATCGTAGTCAATTCGGTCCTCGTACCGGTTCAGGCCCAGATGAAGTATCCGGGCCTGATCCTCGACGGCAGGTGGCTCTTCGACGAGCACTTCCGACAGCTTTCTCCAAAGCTGGTCGGCGCTGCTTCTGCCCTTGGGCGACTTTTGCCGAATTTGGGTGGAGCGTCGCGACAAGACGGCTATACACGGGGGTTGTCCGGTCAATGGCGCTGTATGGTGCACCGGTGTGGGCGGTGGCTCTGACCGCCCAGAATAGGGCTCGCCTCTGGCGCCCTCAGAGGATATTGGCGGTTAGAGCCATACGCGGTTACCGCACCGTATCGGCGGAGGCGGCGTGCGCCTTAGCCGGTACTCCCCCGTGGGATTTGGAGGCGGAAGTGCTCGCCGAAGTTTATCGGCGAACGGCAGACTTCCGGGTGGGCAGCGGCATTCGGCCCCCACCCGAAGACATACGCGAGTGGCGAGAGGCCGCTCGTCGAGCCACGATGGCTCGTTGGTCGTCCCGGCTGGAGGCTCCACGTGCTGGCTTTGCCGCCGTGGCGGCTCTCCGGCCGGTCATCGCCGAATGGGCGGGACGGCAGCACGGGACCCTTTCCTTCCGACTGACGCAGATTCTTTCCGGGCATGGTTGCTTCGGGAAGTATCTGCATTCGGTCGCCAGGAGGGAATTGAGTCCCGCTTGTCACCACTGCGACTGCAGTGAGGACTCGGCTCAGCACACGCTGGCGGTTTGTTCCGCCTGGGCGGCGCAGCGTGGGGTCCTCACTGCAGTTATTGGAGAAGATCTCTCGCTACCGGCCGTCATACGCTCCATGGTCGGTAGCGACAGATGTTTTACCGCGGTCGCAACCTTCTGCGAAGACGTAATTTCGCGGAAGGAGGTGGCGGAGAAGCCCGGGAGGACAACCTCCACTCGGACCCAATTCGCCGCCGGCGAACCGGGCGGCGGAGGCGCGCGTACCAGCGCCTCATGCCGCCTTGAGTGTGGCCGCGGGTGGACGGGACGGGTTTTCCCCTCCATCCGCTTTAGTGGCCAGCCGCGAGGAGGTGACGTGTGCGTGTGCCGGACGTCGCCTAAATGGAGAGTTTATCCGCAGATGGCGCCCGCGAAAGCGGGCAGGCGCTAGGAGGGATTAGGATGTCGTAATAACAGCTGTTCCCGGATCCCTCCTCTCTCAGGCGCAGAGTGGCACACCGTGTGGTTTTAGTCGGTCCGATTCCGACACACCGCCCCGCCGTAAACCCCGGTGGGGTGACGGCCCGTGGGGGTTTCCACACGTTAAAAAAAAAAAAAAAAAAAAAAGCGTGGGTCACAATACTGCATTGTACTCATTCACAATGAGGATGTTGACCACTACTCTTGCAATGACTTAAAACAGAGTCATTTTGGTAGCTATTATAAAAAAACTTAGTTTAATTTTGTAACAAAGAGAAGTTAGGTAATTATGACGGGACTGCAATTTACACAACCATGTCTAAGTTGATGAATTAAATGAAAAAATATTATTAGTCATCATGGTGAATAGGATACATTTTTGTAACTTATTTGTGTTTCGTAGGGATAAGATAAAAAACTAATATCGCCATTATACTTATTTATTTAAACATTCAAATTTACAACTTTTATGGCTAACGAAAGTGTGAATTTGCTTAATCCCTAATAATATTATCGACTTAGAAGACTGCTTGATGCAATTTTATGAAGACTCATTTGCAGAAATTCTAAATTACACTAATTAAAATAATAGTTAAGGAAACCCAAATAACTCACTTTTGTAGAAAATCAAACTAAAAGCTGAAGAACAAGTTTCAATAAATTTGAATTAAGGCTAACGTGATCAGCAAAGAAAAGAATTTCATCGTGATTATTATTTCCTACTTCTTAGTTTGAATATCTTAAAAAGCGTGTTTCATTCCAACTGTCATTTATCTTTAAACTTTACTAGTAATGAACAAAATATCAACTTTATGATGTAATCACACGTGGAAACTGGCTACCAAGTTGTTTTGAATTGTGTTATTGTATCACCAGGGAATATGCATAAAATTTAAATATGACCGAAACATTTCATTCTCGAATCTTTATTATCATCGTATTATAAGCAAAAGATTTTTTTTATTTCATTATTATTATTTAAGCCCTGAAAACATCACATGAAAAGTGAAAATTAAGGAAGGGAAATTCGAACTAACAAAACGCGTCACAGACGGTGACGTCATACGTCCCAGCATTAGATTTTTCGGTGACGATATTCATATGTCGATGTTATTAGTGTTTGTGAGTAAAAAAGCTAAACCTCTATTCCTCTATTCGTTGTTACTGAACCTAGAATTACCGATAATCTAAGACAATGACTGAAACTGGTTTTTTAGAAGTACAATCGGACAATTTACCCAAAATAGACGCGTTCATGACGACGGTCTATTTTGCATCAAAGCGTGATTTTACGTACGCAGTGATCAAAGGAGTGAAATCTGCAAGGCAATTAGTATGTTACATCATATATTTTAGCCCTTAACATAGACGTATTACGTATGTGTCTATAAAATGTATTCCTAATACTGCAGTCTACTTTGATAAGTTTACTTCATCTTTAGTGCTGACTTAGAGATAGGGGGTGGTCGTATGAGGGTAACTTTTTGGCTTCTAGCAAACATGACAAGTGTTTAATTATTCTGTCGGTCATAACTGCTTGTTAGAAGTTAACACTGTAAGTAGTTTTTCCACGGTATCTTTCACAGATAAAATTGATCAAGCCATCAAGCGTATATGAAATTAGGTTCATTAAGGTGTTAAATTTTTGGTACAGTGAATTTGAATATTCGGGCAAGCAATGATGGAAAAGGCATTCGTATACCTACACCTAAAAGATATAGGTAATTTTTAATAAACATTGGTGTTGGCCACAAAATCAAGTCTTTCAGTTTTATTGCGATATGAAGCATATAGGTAGTGAAGATCCTTTTAGTAGTACTCTGTGAATATCTAAATTGTAATGTCAATATAATCAAAGACTTATTTAATTTCATTTTCTTACGGATAATAAACATTTATATATAAGGTAGTGGCATATCATCAGTTTTTTTTAAAAAGGAACGCCCGCATTAGGAACGAATCCTGTGTCGCGGGAGACTATACAAACATAGAAGAAATGAACACAAAGAACACCCAGACTCAAAAAAACAATTTGTGGATCACAGAAAGTGTTATCCCATGTAGGATTTGTATCCACAACACTCAGCGAAGTGGAGAGCGGCGTGACGACCGCTTAAACCACTAGACCAATCGTGTAGTCAGATTAATTTTCTTTTAAATCATACAATTTTTTAAGTAATCCTAGCAACATTTTAGGCTCTTTTTCTATAGCAGTTATATTTTTTAAAGATTTCTCATCTTCTAAATCATCTTGCATTGAACTTAACTTAGATGAACAACTTGGTTCATAATCAATAGATGTCACAGAAGAATAAGAAGACACAGGAGTACCATTAGCCGGGTTATGTGTGAACAATTTTCCTATTAAAACAGATTTTAGTTTCATTGAGAAATTGCCGATATTGCCGAAACAGCACGTGGTGACAGTGTAACATTTTTCTTTCCAGTTGATACTTTTACTTCTGAATTTCAGCTTAATGTTGACTTGCACAACTTTGTCACTATATAAGCTATCTTCAATAAGAGAAGTGCTAGGTCTCTTTTTGATGATTACTATATAGTGTAATACGGTAAATACAAGAACCTGCTTGATTTCACTAACATTTGTATTGGAATTATTAGGGCACTTTTTTGTATATGTTCACCAACTTTTAAAACATCACTACTTTGATACCATAGTCTGAAAGGGTTTCATTTACCAGAGTTAATCTGTACCTTTTAACTGCGCATATTTCGTTTTTGACACAAAATATATGAGCACAATTCCTTTCTTCAACGGGATATTATATTGTTCTCCTTGCTGTTTCATTATATTACGTTTAATATAATTTGATGTATCCTAATTAACTTGAAACATGTCACCAATCATCAAAATTTTGTAATACCACAATAGGTATAAGTAAAGTTTCATCAATCATCAATCAACCTATCCAAGGTCTCACCAAAGAACGCCAACCATTCCGGTCTTGGGCAATTCGCGTCCATCCGCTGCCAGCCACCTACTTTAAGACGTCGGTCCATCGCGCCGCAGGGCACCCTAAACTACGTTTGCCCAATTGTGGTATCCGCTCTAGTACACTTCGCCTCGCGACCATCGGTTCGTCTGGAGACAAGGCCGCCCCACTTCCACTTCAGCATACTGATTCTCCGTGCGATGTCAGTTACTCTAGTTCTCTGTCGAATAACCTCGTTACGAATTTTATCAGTCAGAGAAACACCCAACATCGCACGCTCCATCACACGCTGAGCTACTTTAAACTTATGGACCAGTCCAACGGTGAGTGTCCACGTTTCGGCTCCGTATGTCACTACAGGTAGAACGCACTGGTCAAATACTTTGATCTTTAATGATTGTGGGATCGGCGACTCGAAGATTTGTAAGTAAAGTAAGGTTTACATAGAAAGTTTTACTGAACTTTTTGTAAAGCAGATTAAATTATTAATAAAGCATACTCACATCGAAATGATCTTCACAGCAATATAGACTCGTTAATGTAGATACTTTATACCTTCTCTTCATCTTATACCATTATTTACGTAGTTGCACATCAAACAATCCATGTTTTTTCGTATGCCGACTGACGGGTGTACTCCTAATATTTCACTTCAGTACCACACAACACATAATAAGGTTTTTTAGCTTTATCTATGATCAGTATATCAACTAAAATTGAAAAT
The DNA here is from genome assembly GCA_949316085.1 of Hypercompe scribonia. Classification (NCBI taxonomy): domain Eukaryota; kingdom Metazoa; phylum Arthropoda; class Insecta; order Lepidoptera; family Erebidae; genus Hypercompe; species Hypercompe scribonia. The sequence continues at coordinate 7,727,131 of OX438969.1, read as the reverse complement.
ATGTCTGAAGTAACTGAAACGCTTAAAGTAAACAAACACAGGTAAAGACATGTGACGTCATCCAAAGCGTGCGCTAGATGGTTGTGTTTAAGCGGCTCATATTTATTCAGAGTCTTAAATTTGATTTTCAGAAATAATTGGAATGTTTTCAAATGTACTTTTTTTCTGTTTTATAAAGATGTGAATGATTAATTTAAGATATAAAAAAAATCGTATTCATACTTTGAACAATCAAGTTCTTCCATCCGAATATCGTTCAGAGCTACGATTGAGTGATAATTAAGCTTGTATAGTGACAAACTTGTATAGATAAATTGTTGCATGATTAATCGTGCAACCTTGCATTTGTGGGTATCTGATGCGCAACTCAGGATCAATTCTGTAGTCTACAACATTCTGTTCCAAAAGTGAAATGACGTTCAAAAATTGTGTTATATACATACATATCAAACTAATAAAAGATCGTTAAAAATCATTAATTCTGAGGATCTTGGTAAGTATTATATGTATAATGGGACAAACTATTCAAGTTTTTGTATTATAATCAGTCCTTAACAAGTGTACTTAGTTCGTCACCGAGGTAGTCAGTGTCAAAGTGTAGTAAAATAGTCATTAGCAGTATTTTTAAAGTTTGATTGTATTTTAAATTATTGTAGTCATTAAGTCAAACTTTAATTTTTCTGTGTAAACTTTCAGTAAGTATTCCAGATTGTTCTTTTTTATCTGTGAAATTTCTGACTAAGAATTATCTTCACATTATAAATAATAATGATGATCTTACGAAATTAGTTGATCATGAGCTATTCAAACATGACGGTCTGACGTTCAATTAACGTATATTTTCAGATCTACTACTACTAACTTCATAGAAAATTTTAAAAAAGTAATTTTATAAAAAATAACTTTGTAATATCATGTCTTCTTAAGCTAATGCTTTCTTAATTATCACAAGTTAATCATTTTTATCACACTGCCATCTCTTGAAAAACGCTAGCATTACTGGGTTGACGATAGTCGCTTCTGAAACACGTCAGTTGCCTCGTTTAAGGTTCAACGTATCAGTAACGCAATTAGTTCTAAGAACTGTTATGAGATGGCGTGGCTAGTCACATTTTGCTAGTCACACAGTGTTTTGATAAAATAAAAGTTACTTTACTTATATTAGAAAACTTTGTAAGTGCTAGTCGTGATTTTAATTTTGTGCAACAAGAAATATTACTTTAAACTAAAATTATATTTGCGTTTATGAATTTAAAAAATGGAAGGTAGTTTTAGGCAAATGTGCAATGAATTTTTAATAGCTCAATAAACTTTATTGAAAAAGTAAGTTACACAGCATACACGATTAAAAAATATTTTTTTTTTTAATAAAAATAAAAATTAAGAGAACTACTACAGTAGAATTTGAAAGTAATAACACAGAATGGTTTCGTAACAACAATAATTTCTAAATGTATGAATAGAGAAACAAGTTATTTACAAATATGTAGGCACACTAAACCTTTCTAATAAATAGAATTCCAGAAATAACTTAAGCTTTTACCTTTAAACCTTAGTTCCAAAATAGAATTGTAACGATAAATTTGTAGAAAAGGTAAATCTGACCTTTCTAATAATTACATTCAACCGATCACATTTATTTCAACCCAATATAAGCAGTAGTACTAACATAAGGCTAAAATTCTCATGGGGTGCTGGGCTAGCCTCAACGTGGTGCATCCTGGTGACGTTGGTAATGGCGCTGTTTTATCCTCTGTTATTTGGAGGAGGGATTCACAGCCAACGGCTAGTGTTCTAGGACGAAGAGGAGGTCTTACTTCTTCGGCCATTCAGTCAAGGCTTGGCCCAAAAAGGCGTGTGTATTTTACGGTCCCTCTGTTGGCTCTTCCCTCTACGGAGCCATGCGAAGGAAAACTCGTAAAAGAATCACGAAGGTGGGACTTTTTCACAGGTCGGAAATTCTCCAGTATCAATGGTGGAGAAGGAAGGATGGGTTCGGTGTGTATTGATAACCACCGAGTAGGCATTAGGAGACATCGTCTGCCTGCTACTATTAAAATTATCCCAAATCCCGTGTTCTGGTGCGTGACCAGGGGAGGCATTGCTGATGGGTAGTTCAGTCGCAAGCGCACTCCCAGCCAAGGCACATGCGGACCCCTCGCATAATACCTGGGTATAAATTTACGCTTGCCCGGGCATTGGGAGATCTCTGCCCGAGTTGACTTCTATTTTCCCCCAATCGTTGAATTTATTATGACAAACATTAAACAAACACAAAACAAAGAAAGCAATGACAGAAAGAAGGAGAAAAAGGAAAACGGAAGCAGCAAACGGAAGCAGAATAATCTGAATCAGAAAAATCTCATTGGCCAGGACCCCTATCTCGAAGGGGCTCCCAGAAGTCATTTTGGCTGCTGGGAGCCGAAGAAAATCGGAACAATTACGTTCCATATTGACTAATCCTACTGACGGAGGTAACTCCAGTATACCTTTGGACGTACTGGAGTTACTTCCTGTCGATTTACCGATATTCTACTAATGCACCGTATCGATCCCTGTGGGATTTAGAGGCGGAAGTGCTCGCCGAAGATTATCGGTGGACGGCTGACTGGCGTGAGGCCGCTCGTCGACCCGCGATGGCTCGTTGGTCTCGAAGTGCTAACTTTGTAATCTTCTGTGAAGAAATTATTTCGCAGTAGGAAGCGGCAGAGAAGACCTGGGAGGACAATCTCCACTCGCACCCAATTTACCACCGGTAAACCAGGCAGTGGAGATGCGCTTACCAGTGCCTCATGCCGCCTTGAGTATGGCCGTGGATGGACGGGATGGGTCTGTCCGTTCATCCGCCACAGAGGCCAACCGCGAGGCGGCGACATCCGCGTGTGAAGTATGTCGCCTAATTAGAGAGTTTACCCGCAGTTGAAGCCATCGTTGCGCTAGGCGGGATCTGGATGTCGTAATAGCATCTGTTCCTGGATCACTCCTACCACAGGTGTGGTGTTACAGGGTGTGGTAGCACACCGTGGTTTTAGTCAGTCCAATTCCGACACACAAGATTTGTCCTAGGCGGGAATCGAACCCACTATCTCTGACTTACCAGTCAAAATCACTTATCAATAGATCAAGAGGCCCGTAATTCCTGATAATTTATGTCTTATAAAACAAATATACTACTTAGTATATTACATATGTAATAAGTAGAAGGAGAAATTTTAATATATACCATTAGATACATTGTAATTCTTTAAAAAAAATATTGAAATTTCTACAAAATTATCAAGACTCACTAGTAGTCCACCGCTGGTCATGCTGGCTTCTCCTTAGCAAGGAGGTTCATATTTACTTATCCAAAAATCTTTTTTCTTTTTTTTCACAAAAGCGACGAATTATATGAATTCATTGCTTTTACTTATTATCCTCTATATTTTAAATTATTTTCAGAACAGAAGACGCGAAAATTTCCCGTTCTCGTCTTCATCCATGGGGATTCCTTTGAGTGGAGTTCTGGCAACCCATATGATGGTAGAATGCTTACCTCTTATGGGAATATCATGGTGATCACTGTTAACTTCAGACTTGGGATATTGGGTAAGTATTATATAAATCATTAAGCGATCGGTTCATAAGTGACGAAGTTCAGTATTACCAAACAACTCAGGATAAAACCGAATCGAGAGCCACATCTTTTTATTGAAGTCGGATTCAATCAACCCATCGCCATCTACTGCTGAACGAAGGTCTTTTTTTTTTTTTTTTTTTTTTTTAACGTGTGGAAACCCCCTCGGGCCGTCACCCCACCGGGGTTTACGGCGGGGTGGTGTGTCGGAATCGGACCGACTAAAACCACACGGTGTGCCACTCTGCGCCTGACATAGGAGGGATCCGGGAACAGCTGTTATTACGACATCCAGATCCCTCCTGGCGCCTGCCCGCTAGCGCGGGCACCTTCTGCGGATAACCTCTCCATTTAGGCGACGTACGGCACACGCGGACGTCACCTCCTCGCGGTTGGCCACTATAGCGGATGGAGGGGAAAACCCGTCCCGTCCACCCGCGGCCACACTCAAGGCGGCATGAGGCGCTGGTACGCGCGCCTCCGCCGCCCGGTTCGCCGGCGGCGGATTGGGTCCGAGTGGAGGTCGTCCTCCCGGGCCCTCTCCGCCGTCTCCTTCCGCGAAATTACGTCTTCGCAGAAGGTTGCGACCGCGGTAAAACAACTGTCGCTACCGACCATGGAGCGTATGACGGCCGGTAGCGAGAGATCTCCTCCAATAACTGCAGTGAGGACCCCACGCTGCGCCGCCCAGGCGGAACAAACCGCCAGCGTGTGCTGAGCCGAGTCCTCACTGCAGTCGCAGTGGTGACAGGCGGGACTCAATTCCCTCCTGGCGACCGAGTGCAGATACTTCCCGAAGCAACCGTGCCCGGAAAGGATCTGCGTCAGTCGGAAGGAAAGGGTCCCGTGCTGTCGCCCCGCCCACTCGGCGATGACCGGCTGGAGAGCCTCCACGGTGGCAAAGCCAGCACGTGGAGCCTCCAGCCGGGACGACCAACGAGCCATCGTGGCTTGACGAGCGGCCTCTCGCCACTCGCGTATCTCTTCGGGCGGGGGCCGGATGCCGCTACTCACCCGGAAGTCTGCCGTTCGCCGATAAACTTCGGCGAGCACTTCCGCCTCCAAATCCCACGGGGGAGTTCCGGCTAAGGCGCACGCCGCCTCCGTCGATATAGTGCGGTAACCGCGTATGGCTCTAACCGCCAATATCCTCTGAGGACGCCAGAGGCGAGTCCTATTCTGGGCGGTCAGAGCCGCCGCCCACACTGGTGCACCATACAGCGCCATTGACCGGACAACCCCCGTGTATAGCCGTCTCGTCGCGACGCTGGCTCCACCCAAATTGGGCAAAAGTCGCCCAAGGGCAGAAGCAGCGCCGACCAGCTTTGGAGTAAGCTGTCGGAAGTGCTCGTCGAAGAGCCACCTGCCGTCAAGGATCAGGCCCAGATACTTCATCTGGGCCTGAACCGGTACGAGGACCGAATTGACTACGATGGAGGCGCCGGAGGGTGGACCACGACGGGGCCCATGGAACAAAAGGGCCTCCGTCTTGTCCAGGGCCACCCGCAAACCCAGCGCCTCAATACGCCCGACCACCAGAGAGACACCCGTGGTGGCCAGGCGCGCCGCCTCTGCAAAGTTCATTCCCCGAGCCGTGACCAATGTGTCATCTGCGTAACAAATTACGCCCAGCCCGGGGGGAAGACGACCTCGAAGGGCCCAGTCATATCCCATATTCCACAGGAGTGGTCCGAGGACAGACCCCTGTGGAACACCGCACGACATGAGCCGCCGCCTCAGAACACCGTCTCGGTCCTCGTACATGACGGTACGCTCCTGTAGATAGTCTGCCACAAGCCGCCTCAGGTACTCGGGCACCCCGTGGTAATGGAGTGCTTCCCTGATGCAGCTAAATGGCAGACTATTAAATGCGTTGGCGATGTCCAACGATACCGCCAACAGCACGCCGCCACAGCTCACCGCCTCTTCAGTCACGGCCCTCAGGCGCAACACAGCATCGACTGTCGAACGTCCGGTTCGAAACCCGTATTGGGCGTCCGACAGATCGGGGCCCACTTCACAGAGGTGCCGGACGATGCGGGCAGAGAGTATCCTCTCAAACAATTTACCCGCCTCGTCCAGCAACACGATGGGCCTATAGGCCGCGACCGAATCGGTCGACCGTCCCGGCTTACGTAGTAGGACCAGCTTCCCGCTTTTCCAGCCCTCAGGAAAGCGCCCGGACGCCAAGCTGGCGTTTAGGACTTCCCCAAGGCGATTCGACATGTGGTCGAGGGTTCGCGCCAACACTCGGGCAGGTATCCCATCTGGCCCAGGGGCGGTGTTCTTAGAGCGGATCCGTAGAACGACCGCCCCTATCTCCGATTCTCTGACGGGCGGAACATTATCCTCATTCCATCCCCCGTCGTCTCTGACCAAGGAGGCCATCGACGGGGGTGTGTGTTCCACCCGCTGCGGGAAAAGCCCCTCGACCACTTCTTGCAGGAAGCTGGGCTGGAGGGTCTCTGTAAGGGGGGGGCCCGACATGCGGAGCTTTTGTCGCGCCGCACGATAAGGGCGACCCCAGGGGTCACGATCGAGACTCTCCAGCATCTCCTTCCTCTTCACTTCTTTGGCGCGGCTAATGGCCAGCTTCAGAGTTTTCCGCGCCTCTCGGTACTCCTCGTGAAGCTGGTCCCCCTCGCCTTCCTCGCGGTGTCGCCGCCGACTACGGGTGTAGGACCTCCGGGCACGTGTACAGGCCGCACGGAGGTCCGCCAACTCCTGGGACCACCAGTAAACCCCCCTCCGTGGAGGCCGACAACCTCGGATGCGGGGCATGGCCGCATCGCAGATCTGCGTAATCGCATCGCGGAAGCGACCAGCCCCCATGTCAACCTCCTCGGCCGGGGCCTGTGGAGACAGCCAAGAATAGATGACGGCCGCCTCCTCTAGTAGGTCCCTATTTAGTTTGGCTATAGCCCACCGCGGAAAACGAGAAGAACGCCGCGCCGCGTGACCCCTACTGGGGTCCTGGGTCCGGGAGAGCTCGAATCGGATGTACAGGTGATCCGAGAGCGTCTCAACCTCTTCCAAGACGCGCCAGTTCCTTACTCGTGCGGCGAGGGCAGGGGTAGCGAAGGAAAGGTCCACTATTGACCCCCCCTGCTGTCGCACGCACGTGTTGGTGGAGCCTCTGTTTAATAAACAGAGGCCCACCGAGGCCGCCCACTCCTCTACGGCCTCGCCCCTAGCGTCCGTCCTGGGGGAACCCCACGCGATGGATTTTGCGTTGAAGTCCCCCAGCACCAGAACGTGCCCAGACGTTAGTCGCCGTATCGAGGTTTCCAAGTTGTTAAGGGAAACCTCGAAGTCGCTCACACTCCGGTTGGGGGAGAAGTAGACACCATATATGGTGATCCCCCCCCACTCAGCAGCAACATATCCAGTGCCCTTGTCTTTTAGCGACAAGGGTGGGGAATGAGCCGCCGTGGAGGCAATGACTGCCACGGAGCCGTCCCGATCACCCAACCAATTTGGGCGGGGAGGAACGTAATAGGGCTCCGCGGCTACGGCAACACCGATCGACCACTGTGCCATGGTTTGCAGGAAAAGGTCCTGCGCTGCGGCACAGTGGTTCAAGTTCGTCTGGACAAGGAGGTTGGAGACTTGGTCCATTACTTGACCGTCTCTACAACCTCCTCCATGGGCGACGATATCGACGCACGAACGATGTCAGAAGCAGCCTGGGTCGACTGGCTAGCCTCTGACACTTGCCGAGAATTGCGGGCAATGCTGGGTTTGCAGCCTCCCTGCCCAATCTGGTGATTGGCGGGCTTGTTACCCGCCGCACATACCGGGCAGTGAGGGGCGGCAGAGCATTCGGCCGCCTTGTGCCCCGGTCGACCACAGCGGAAGCATAGTCCGCTGCAGTCAAAACAGCTAACACACTTGGCGCGTGTGTGTCCCGATGACAGACACTTAAAACACCTCATTGGCCTCGGCGCCAGGACTGTAATCCTAGCGTTCACGAAACCAATGAGGATCTTGCCAGCATCGCCCAAAATTTTGGCCGACGCCACGGGACAGCTGATCCACACAGCGCCAAGTCCTCCCAGACCGGGGCGGATGGTGCCGACCCTGATGCTGTCCGCGTTGCAGCCCGTCTTCTCGCTAATTGCAACGCGGACATCTTCGGCCGTCACAGAGTCATCCAGGCCCGAAATGCGCAACTCTGCGCACTTGGTAGGCCTGGCGATCTTTACACCATCCGTGGCTGCAAAGATTCCCCTCAGTTTCTCGGCGAACCTGTCCGCCGTCTTTGCGCCTTCAGCCCCGGGGAACTCCAGGACTCGAGCTCCCGTTTGGGCAAGGCGCAACCTGACCCCTTCAGTCCCGAAATCAGTGGCGAAACTATCCCGGGCCTTTTTAAATAAGGCCGCATAGGACAGTCCGCCACTAGCTGCCTCCGGTGTTACGGTGACCACCACAGCCGCGCTTTTAGGCACCCGCAGTTTGCGCGGCTTTTTTGCGGTAGCCACCGCAGCCGATGGTGCCTGCGGGGTAGAGGCTGCTGTTTGTGCAGCCTTCTTACCCCGCTTTCGGGACTTCTTAGCCCCCCCGACTACCCGCCAACCATCGGTGGAAGGGACAGATGTTGAGGGAGCACATGTGGAGGTGCCAGGTACAGCGATTGGAGTGGGGAGCGGAGGGAACTCCGCTCCAGCCTTTGCCGCTGTTTTTGGCCCCAACCTTGGTGCAGGCGTCTTGGTCGCTATCTTCACTGCCCGTCGTGCCCCCGGAGTTGTTGTGGCAGCAGCAGACACCGACGCCGCCGCGGCATAGGTCACGCGACCGCCCACAACGGGCAGCGCTGACGGTGCCAATGCGGCCTTCGGCTTATGCGCCGCAAGTGGCGGCCGGACAACGGGGGCCGGTGGCAGTCTCGCCTCCAGGCCAGCCAGACGTCCGTCCATCATGCGCCATACCACATCCGTAATTTGGCGCAGATGGGCGTCAGGAATAACACCGAGGTTGGAAGAGGAAGTAGGCTGAGACGGGGACGGGACCGGATCTACAGCCGGACGATGCGCCCGGAATTGGGCGAACTGAGCGCTGAGCTCAGCCACTTGCCCCGTCAGGCGATCGTTGGCCGCCTGGAGACGAGCCACGTCGCCGATGAGGGTATCCACGACCCCCACAATAGCGGAAGAGGAGTCCTTAAGGGCTTTCACAAAAGAGCCCTTAAGGTTACTCGATTTGGTGGCCACTTTGTGAATAATGGCCACCGCCGCGTTAGCTCTCTCCTGCATGGATGATGGTGTTTGGGGAACTGAATCCCCCACCATCGGCTCCTTAATTTTCAGCAGGAGATCTGCAATCTCCTCTTCCGCCAGCGTTTCGCCGTCTGCCCTGACTCGTCTATAGGCTTCCGCCTTGCAGAAGACGGAGCCTGACGTGGCCGAGACCGGGGTTCGTGGCCTCCCTCTGCGACTGCTTGGAACCTTAGGAGGCAACATCTCCTGGGATGTGTCGCTCTCCTCGTCCCTGGAGCGTCCGCGTTTTCGGCTGTCGCATCGCTCAGTTTCCATAAGTTCCAGTGCGTCCTCCCTCGCACTGGAGTTACCGCCCGCGGCGGATCTGGAACGTAATCGTTCCGATGTTCTACGGCTCCCAGCAGCCATAATGACTTCTGGGAGCCCCACCGAGATAGGCATCCCAACTAGTGTTTCCTCTTCGTTGGAAGAGAAATCCTCTGCTTTTGCATTTATATCCCTCCTATTATTGATCTCCTTTCTTTCTTTAACAATATTGGTGTTTTTTGTTTTATTTAAGTTTGATTCCATTTTTGAACCCACGAGAGAACGAAGGTCTCCTCCAACGAACGCCAACCATCCCGGTCTTGGGCAATTCGCATCCATCCGCTGCTAGCCACCTTCTTCAAGTCGAAATGTCTTCGTCAGTCTTTTTGAAGTCGAATAATTAAAATAATAGCCGTTGGACGCAGTTCGATAAATGTAAATGGCCTCTTAGAATCAATTTGTAGAGTAAAGTTAGAAAAAAACAACGTAGCTTAAAGAAGCAGGCGATAGCAAAGATTACACTGTATGTGTATTAAAATTGTATTATAGTTTTTGTGACATTCGAAAATTATACACCTATTTTTATTTGACGTAAATAAGTTATTTTTACAAAAATCAAACTGAAAAGAAAATGATAATTTTATTAATATACAATGTAATTAGCAATGTGATTAGCAAATTAATAAAGTGTGGGGTATTTGGCGTTAAGTTTTTTTTAATTTATTGAAGAATAGCCCAGTGTTTTGACAAATAAAAACTTTTTTTTGAATAATCGTATTATTGCATAAATATAATAAATAGTAATAGAAATAGAAACGTGTTTCTTTCCTTTTTTTTAAAACTATTATTTGTTTTTACTTTTTAGTATTGTTCAAAAGAATCATCAAGGACAATGGGACAAACTATACAAAATATCACATTGTCATCGGTCCTAGATAAATGTGTAAAGTTTCAAATCAATCCTTCGTTTCGAAAGGGGTGAAAATCACGTTCAATTATTCCGTTACATATATACTTTGACTGCACGGTTGGCCTAGTGGCTTAAGCGATCGCCACACCGCTCACCACTTCGCTGAGTGTTGTGGGTTCAAACCCCACATGGGACAACACTTTGTGTGATCCACAAATTGTTGTCCTGAGTCTAGGTGTTCTTTGTGTCCGTTTCTTGTATGTTTGTAAAGTCCCCTGCGACACAGGATTTGTTACTAATGCGGGAGTTGTCTTTGTAAAAAAAACACACTAAGCTAATAAAAGCGTGTTAGTAAAATTTAAAAAAAAAGTTGAATCAAACAACAAACTCGACTATATCAAAATTTTAATTCTACGTTTGACATTCGTTATATAAACCTTTCACGCTATTTTACACCTGTTTTAATTGCAGAACAGAATGATCTAGAATCTTTACAGACATTTATATGTTATATTATGTTATAGTGTAGGCATTCATTTCCCTATAAGTATCTTCTTCTAGAATATTTATGTTACAGGTTTTATGAAACCAAGTTTAACAGAACACGTTTACGGTAATAATGGACTTCTAGACCAACTGGCAGCACTTCAATGGATCAAAGACAATATTGAGGATATGAATGGGGATCCAACATCAGTAACTCTAATGGGACATGGTACTGGAGCTGCGTGCATTAATTTCTTAATGCTCTCGCCAATATCTAATGGTAAATATGTTTTACAGTTATGTTTTATAGCAGACTAGCTGACTTGTGCCACTTTGTCTGTGTCTGTTAACAGCAAAAAAAATCCTTTTTTTAATATTTTAAATAATTCTCGGCTCCTAGTAGTCATAACATAATATGATATGATATAATAGTCTTCCGTCTTTCTCGGTATGCAGAATAATATTAAAAGATTTTTTCCGTGTCGAATTTACAGTTTCTGCGATTAGCCCGTTACATCATACAAACCCTTCAGCTTCGTGATATTAGTATCGATAAATTCGATTATTTATGTTATACCTTTGACTATGTCTCGTTACACCAATAGGATTATAGCATAAAACAAAGTTTGAGAGATGTAAACGAAGTAACACGTATTATACTCCATTTAGTATTTAACGAATAGCCGTTAAGTACTAAATTAAAAGGCTCGTCTTTGTCTCGTGGTTCTTTATTCAAAAGATTAATGTGGTCCATTTTTCAGGTCTTTTTCATCGAGCAATACTCATGTCAGGCTCAGCGCTCTCCGACTGGGCAATGACAAAAGATCCGACACCTTACACGTTACAAGTAGCACAAAGTTTAGGTTGCAACCCTAATTCCAAGAATATGATGGCATGTTTGCAGAAAAAACCGTAAGTATACCCTTATCGGGGAGATAACGCAAAGAGTGAAATAGTTATTTTGCGACCAATCATTTAAAAACCTGCAAGTTATAATTGTTTTAACAATACACGAGAGATCAGTTGGTACCATAGCTATTTCTTTTTATTTCTCTTAAAAAAAATGATTCCTGTCTCCGATTTTTTATTCAAAGCTATCTAAAAGTCATTTTTTTTTAAATATGTAATCATCTCAATATCCTCTTCATTATCTCGTTGCAGTCCATTGCTTGATCTCTACATACAAAATTAGTAAATATCAGAATACTTGAATTGTAAACACTGAAATTTCTGAACTAAAAACAGGTATGAACATAATTAAGGAATATTACTAAAGCGTTTTCCAAGAAAATGTTATCAACACAATTTAAGTACCCATTGAAGCTACAATAAAATGAATCGTTAAACTTCTTCTCTAGAAATTGCTTTAAATGACTTAAAAGCGTTGATAGCTATCTTAAAAGTAAATAAACATAGAGGTTTGTATGTGATTAACCAAAGAGAGACTAGAGATTAAAATAAATTTACCTACTACAAAATTTATTTACAAAGCAAGGATAATCTAATTATAAACAACCTATCATAAATTTTAAGTACATATATATATTTTTAAACAATCTATTTAGAAAATATATTACTTAAATGTATTAATTTTGTAAAAGTCATGAGAGATCAATACTCATACACGGGCACACATGAAAGGGCTCGATCATTGTCATACATAAAACCGGTGTTAAATAATTTTTTCGTGGCTTTTCACTGAGAGTGAGATTATTTGAGCCCCAACAATTATGGGGGCGCGGCACTTCAGTGTCTTTTGAGTGACAAATGACCGTGATGCTTAGTTATTATTGAATGTATCGGTTGCCTCCTGTACAATACAAAAGATTACTGCTTCATTTGAGCAATCCTCCCAATCGCAGGGCATTAGAATATTTTCATTTTCATTTATTAGTTTCAGTAGTTCCTCATCTAGCTGCCTCGCCTTATTTGTTCTCCTAATTTTCTTTTCTTTGTCCTTTCACACATTTCCCAATGTAATACTTATAGAGCCGACCCAAAACAAATCTGAAAGAACAGCAATGCTAATTGGTATACAAACATAAAATATTGAAGCAACAATATTCAGGTAATGACTGTAAATACCTACAGTGGTGAACCTACCCTAAATAAACCTTTATAAATTCATTAGAAATTTTATTACCTTTGTTATTTTGTTCTGTCTTTAATAATTAATATAAGTAATGAAAGTGTTTTCAAAACTGCTTTGTAACCAACAAAAGGTTTCATGTTATAAATTTTACCTTCAGAAATTGTAACGTATTTTAATAACTAGTTTCTCAGAATTTAGTATTGTTTATCCGGTGAAAACATTCTCCAGGATCATAATCTTATTGTTTCTTTACTTCCGATTAAACTTAAATAAAAAAGACTTGCTCGAGATGAAAACCAAATTTACAGAAGATCTTTAACAAAATAGTACCTGCGTAACTCAATTTTTGTATAAAATTTTGCAGCAATATCTATACTCAAATTAAAGGTTACAAAAGCTACGAAGCTACCAGTTTTAGGAATAAAATAATAAGTTAAGAGAGATTTTCTTGTAAACTTGTTCATTTATTTTAATCATGCTCATAGCAAGATCATTCCTTTATTTAAGACAGATAGCACGATTGATTTCAAAAACTATACTGGTGCAGGTACAAACTCCCTTTAGTAAAAACAATATTCTACACAGGAAATGATTTGGTTTCAGAAGAGGTTTCTTAACAAGAGATGCTAGTTTTAAACTTTTCGGAAGTATATTTAATACCTGGGATGATAAACTGGATACGTTAGGTGTTTTTGTGATTTTATCTGAAGCCTTCGATTACGTTTCTCATGAAAAATTTAATAGGAAATATCATCACTAGCGAATTAGAAATATTCCTTTGGATCTTCTTATCTGTTATTTAAATTATAGGATCCAGAGAGTCAAAGGAAATTGTCAGATGATCTTGGAGTCTCTAGTCACAATGAGGCTTCCACGAAGCTTAATTCTCGGCCAAATTTTGTTTCTCGTTCATATCAATGACCTACCTTATTTGATTGTTAGATGATCTGAAGATAGTGCTTTTGCGGATGATACTTTACTTTAATTTGAATTTAAACGATAACAATTGCAGCAGTAAGAGAGGAAAAAACTAAATGTACTAGATTTTTTACACTTAACATCAAACAAGGGAAAATCAGTGTTCTAGCTATAACTGTAAAGTCTGAATTGTAAAAATATGTGTAAAAGTTTTACGAATACTTACAAAAATAAATAATATTTATCATTTACATCGAAACACCTAGACACATGATCTGGCAATCAACATTTCAGCTTGTACATCAAGCTATTATAAGCCTTCCAGTCTCTGTCGTTTGATTGAAAAGAAAAATTCTATCACATGTGTTATCGTATATTTTTGTTACCAGATTATCTGAAATAAAAAAGGTGCAAATTCTGGCAAGAGAGTTCGAGACATCACTGGGACCGGTGGTCGCCGGATCGTTTATACCTAATGAACCTGCCAAGACTATGGAATCATACCCTAACCTTTTAAGCAAGTGAGTATAATCTTTACAAGTGTATTTAAATAAATAAGGAAATTTATTAATAAGAATCAAGTTTGAGCGTCCAGAATTGCCAAAAGTAACCAGTTTGATTAAGAGTTGTGTGGCATAAGCAATATCCTTTTCTATAATGGCTGTCCTTTCTTAATCTAACCTGGTGTCGAGACGACTACAATGGGTTTATCCTCTATTACATAATATGTACTATAACTATAATTTTTGACTGCTTCGATGGTGTAGTGGTAGCGAAAGTGACTGCTGAGCTTGAGGTCTCGGGTTCTATTCCCGGGTCGGACCAAATGTTTGTATGATCTGCAAATATTTGTTTCAAAGTTTAGGTGTTTTCTATGTATAATATGTACGTATTTACAAAAAAAAGTATATAAATATCCTATCAGTCAGTCTAGTTATCATAGCATAAGCTCTGCTTAGTTTGAAACTAGATAATGTTGTGTGTTGAATGTCTGAAATATTTATTATTATTTATTTAATTATCAAAACCTGCTCATTTATATGCTTCGCGAACCAAATAAAAACCCGTGTGGTCTGCGTGGTATAGTAGCCCAGAGGCTCTTTTCTAAAAAGAAGCCTGTGTGCAGCAGTAGACTATTAAAACCTGTTTATGTTGATTATGACGATATGCTCTCCTATCGGATTTTGGCCAACAATACCTCGCTCAAGTTCATTTCGTTTCAAATTTTTCTTCTCTTTATAGTGATCTTGTTCTATGTGGTTTATCCCTCGCCACCTTTTACGATACCCGCATGATGACGACCATATATTGAATATCCGAAATTTGTTTCCGTGCTCTAATTTTTGTTAGTTTCCATTAAAGAACTCGTCTGCTTGTTGGTCTGTTCATCATCATCATCACAATCATTAAAAAAGATGTAAAAAGCAATTTATTTATTATTCTACAACTTCTAAAAAATCTACTAATTTATTATATGTTTACGTCTTAAATACTTCTACGTTTAAATGACAATCAAACTAAATTTACAGAACTAATTCTATCATTGACAAACTAAACGAAACTGTTAGCAAAATCTAGTACTATAACAACAACATTTTTGTTTTCATCTTCCAATAATTCATCAAACTGCCAAATTATTCAAGAGTTTAGATATTATAAGCTTAATGTAAATTTTATCAGCAAAAGTTACCAAATCCTTTATCATTAATTGTTATAACCTTCTTTGATCCCCAGCCAGGGATAATAAATAAAAATCAATTACGTATTATCTCTTGACTGGAGACTTCTAAAGGTAATTGATTCGAAGATTTTAAGTACTGTTTGATCTGTAATCCTCTTGATAAATTGAATTTAGACACAAATTATTCTAGGAAAAGGCAAATCGCATTTCGTATCGCCTTGAAAGATGTTATTAATTCTTAGATGATAATAAGGATAACAAGAATATATAAGTATTCCAATACATTTATTTGATATACGTGTGTGTTACGTATTTTTAAATATACTCACATCAAAAACAGTCTACCTTCAGTTGGTAAAGTTGAGATGTTCATACGCGTGTAAAAACGTATTTAATTAATACTATACGAATTGCATTTAACATCTAAAAATATATTATTTTAATCACAAAATCTTTAAATTCTTTTTATTTTCTTGTAGTCTGCAGTCTTGTAGTATGTCTTTGTGAAAATCATAATTGAACGTAATACGAAAAAGAAGAGAAACATTAAAATATATAATTGTATTCAACTTAATCCGTTCTTATTTACAAATCTAACGGAGTTCTAGGCGGTGGCTGACAATCTCATACAATTCGTTTCATTGTGTTTATGACCGAAACGCTGGCACCAGTCTAACCGCGTGATTTAGTGCTCATGAAACATACTACTCATTCGTTGAACTCGATGTAAAGCCGTATCGTCGACCAATATGAATTGATATCGAATTCTAAATGATTTGATGATACCATCACTAACAGCTATCTTGTACAAATTAGCTGTTGTAGAGTGTTGGTATGGGATTAAACGTTTTTGAGTCCCAATCATTATTTTGCTCAAAAAGTTCTTTGTGGCAGTTTTTTGTCTTCAAAATAACAGACTATCTCCAAACTTGGATACGTCGTTTATCAGGATGCATATGAATCCGTGCTTGTCAATAAAAAGGTAACTAAGCTAGATATCTTCTTCTTCGATTTTTTGGATCATGAGTGGCAAGAAACCTGATTTAGTGGTGTTTTACATCATTAAATACAACCAGGCAGCCGCTACGAGGTAGATCACTCATGGGGCCCATGCTTTAGTATCTCTGCTGGTTAGTAACAACGCAGGTTTGAAAAATCGAGATTGCCTACGATTTGAATTATCATTTATTAATTGCAAACAATTTGCCTTGTAGACAATCCTACATCACAAACACAAAAATCCCTTTTCACGCAATAACACTATTCTTGCTCGCAAGACTTCAAACGGACCACCAAATTTTTCAAATGAATAATTTTAGAAAAAAATTCAACTTTCAGACAAAAGAAAACGAGGATCATTTCGCATGTTTTTATCTAAAAAAGACAGCAGAAGATTTTACGTATTTTATATTTAAGTGAATGTATTCCTAAATAAAGAACACAGATGTAACAATTTAGTTTAAAACTATTCAAGTTTACTTTTTATGATGTGTGTATATGGGCTTGTGGACTTATGGATGTGTATGAAAGGTGATGTGGTCTGATAGCAATATTGGTCATACCTGTTCAACATAGCAGCATTTAAACCATACCCAAAATACAACCCAAATAATTAAAAAAGGAAATACCCGATCAGATGGATTGAAAATATAAGAGTAAAAGAGACGAAATAAATTCAGAAGTTTGTATGTATCTTGTATTTTGTGTTAAATCTCTTTTAGATTTTATACATTTCTTCTAGAACTGCCTCCCAAATAAATGTTTAAGTACCGATACAAATGATTTCGACGCCATGACATTATAGTCCTTGAATGGTGTGACCGATTTAAATTTATTCATTTCTTTAATAAAATTAAAAACTGTTTATCTAAGGTCTATAATTAATATTAAACTAATAGCAATATTTTCAAATTAGATTTTTATATATAATCTATTATTAAGTGTTTTTTTTAAATTTACACATTTAAATTGGTCATCCTGTTGCTTATGTAGGTATCAGTTTACAATGTAATAAACAAAAGTCTATACTTTGAGATATGAGTCTTGAGAATTACTAAAGATTTCTGAAGATCTATTGTCAAAGAAGTCCTATCTATAAAGGACAGAAATATAAATATTTTTCAACAAAAACCCTTCACACACTCGGAGCTTCTATTTAATATTCGTAAAATCCATTTGTTACATACAGCTAAGAGGCGTGGTATAGAGAAATTTGTCTCTCTATTATATTCAGCAGATATTGATAGCTATAGTTTTGTTAGTCATTGTTTGTCTGTCGCTCGTTATGACTCTCATAGTTCTACATAATCTACAATATATAAGTTACTGTTTCATATTTATTTGGCTAGAAGAAAGAAACTACAAATCATATCATATCTACAGCCTTTCATAGTCCGTTGCTGGATATAGACCTCTCTTTAGAAAGGAGGTTTCAGCCTACTATATCATGTTGGTTAGACGGGTTGAAATATAATTTCTATCGAGTTTTTCTTTATTCACAATGCTGTTGGCCTGCATAACTTGGGCCTTCAGTCGCCTTTTACGATACCCATGGGGTGAATAGAGGTGGTGGGAACTACACGGAAATAAGCTAGTTTGGTAACAATTGTATCCTAC
Organism: Hypercompe scribonia; assembly: GCA_949316085.1. Lineage (NCBI taxonomy): Eukaryota > Metazoa > Arthropoda > Insecta > Lepidoptera > Erebidae > Hypercompe > Hypercompe scribonia. The sequence continues at coordinate 7,709,290 of OX438969.1, read as the reverse complement.
ACGCAAAAAATAGGTCCAATTCTGTGTCATTATTTCTGCACGTATTTACTTATCTGTCTTGTTACTATCTGGTTAAAATATTAAAAAATTCAAATGTATATGATACTTATTTACTTATATTATTTAATTTCCATATATACACATAATGATGTCTCGTGGAACGTTCAACTTATTATCTCTACTGTAGAACTCATTACTTGATTGATTTAAACTGTTATTAATTGTCATAAAGTAAGTACGTAAACAATAATACGTGGGGCCATAAAGTTCTGGAGTGGCGACTGCGTACTGGAAAACGCAGCGTTGGTAAACCCTCCACAAGGTGGTCCGACGACCTGATGAATGTCGCGGGAAGCTGCTGGATGCGGGCGGCACGGGACCGGCTGTTATGGAGTTCCTTGGGGGTGGTCTATGTCCAGCAGTGGACGTCTTTTGGCTGAGATGATGATGATGATGATAATGATGATGAACTACGTAAAAACACGTTTACTTCTAAAGAAAATGTAAAAATATTTTTTTAATATTAACTTACAGTTACTATACATATTGTTATTAGTGGCATAGCCAACTAAAGCTGGAAGTAAAATTGAAATTGGCTCAGAACTTTCTTATCGTGTAAATTCCTTATGCTATATATTTATGTCTAATTATCCCAGACCATTGATTTAAATTGTTGATTTTGTTCAATATTTTATTTCCATCACAAAATCACGTTAATATCCCCAAGTATAGAGACAGTAAGTATAGGTAGTGACGTATCAAGTACTCACATTTGAATAAATATGGGTAGTTAGACACATACGTATAAGAACAGGCCGATTGCCGTCAATGAACTGTTTATTTATTTACATCATGGACTTTATGTACATAGGCGGGCTTAATGCCTAAGACATTCTCTACCAATCAAAATTTTGGTGATGCAGAAAAAATAGGAAGTAGGTGCGTTTCAGGTGTCGAATAAAAGAAGTAGACATATATAAACTTATCATACACTAAAATTTATGCAAATACATAAATACATACATATACAAATAACATACATACATATACATATACAAATAAATATCATAACAAGTATAAGATGATAATCATGATAATCAATTATATGGGATACAGTAAAATATGTAAAGTATACGAACAGATTATGGAGTATAAATGATAATTCGAGAATGTGAGGGTCGTTTACTTGTAATTGGACCTTGCGTTTACAACGGTATTCGAGTCCTTTGACTTATTTCATTTTTTGCTGTTACTTCAAAAAGATTAAAATTATGTATATTTATATACCTGCAATACTCATTACGTTTAAAGGATTCTTTTTCTAACAAAAAATAAAAAAAAAATTAAAAGAATCATTGAGTTTACGCCAGTAACATTGTTATCTTAAAGTTTTTATTTTTGCTTTCGTATCTCTAAAACGAACCAAAATTTTATTATAATGTTTTTTCAGGTACCAACTCTTAAGCGGGGTAACAGAATTGGATCGATATCATGATTTTGGAGTAATAGAATTGGAACATGGAGTACTAGAGAACCAAAGGGATGATTTCATAAGAAAATATGCAAAAATAATATTTGAAGGTGCTGAAAATGAAGCGCTCAAGACAGTATTGAAAGAGTAAGTAGCTGAAGAATGTTGCTCATATTTACAAAAAAAACAGTACTGGAATAAAGTTTGAAGTAATTAATTCCAATTGTAAAAAAAAACTAAATTTTGATGGATGGATGGATTTGTAAACACACATCTATTGCAACTTTAAACACTTAAAACAATTTAAATACTAGACAATAAAATACAATATTTAGTGTAGCGTTTCCAGAACACTGGTAGTGAACGGAAACCTTGGAATTGGCATATAAAAAAAGATTCTACATTAATACCATAACAAATACCAAACAACATAAAATTGCAGAATGATTTCTCGTAAACAAGGATTTTCTAAAAAAAAACGTGTGTCTTACTTGTACGTGCACGTCATAGTTATAGTTCTTTGGTGTAACAAAATAAAAGTCTTTCTAACAATTTTATTCTTAGTGTTATCCTATAAATGTGACGTTTGAGAAATCGGCACTTATGATACAAAAAAGTATAACTTAAAAAAGTATTTAAAACAATGAAAGAAAGTTTTATTAAAACGCATTATCTAGTCAAATAAATTTCATTTAAATACCATAAAGCACTATTTTTACTTAGTAAAAAAACAGAAATGTGTGTTTGTTTTTCGTGACGGTGTTCGCGAGTATTATAAGAATATTCCCCCCCCCCTCCTTTTTCCCTAGTCCACTTAAAGAAGTATACATTCAAAAAGAAATTTAAAACGTAAAATCATGTCAAAGAAAGGAATTGACTGAAGAAAATTTCTGTAACACTTTTCCGTTCAAACTATTGGACATTTAGATTCTGTTACACGCTAACAAGCAGTTTCAAAGTGTACAAGTTAAATTCTGAGTTGTGAGCAAAGGAGAAACTGTAATTTCAATTTGTGCAAAGTTTTCCTACTTTTCCAATTGATATCTACGATTCTAAATGCCCGTCTAGGCAGTTGGAATATATAACATTACTATTACTTTAAAGGCAATGAAGAATGCTTGTTTGTCTAGTGTGAGTTTTCAATTTTTTTTCTTTTAATCCATATTTTGTAAATTGATACATGGATTTAGTATCATATAAAATAGATTTTGTTCTTTCTAGATATTCTCCCTCAAAGCTGGATCCTCAAAGATGGAACGTGGAAACCAATCGTGACGTCATCCTTAATATGTTTAGTGATGCTCGATCATTATCTCCAGTTATCCGTTTTGCTGACTATCAGTCGAAAGCCAACAGTCAGTCTTATTTCTACGTGTTTGGACACAACTCTATCAGTTCTGATTACGCTGCAGTAAGTATTAAATTGACCTCTTTTGCGTTAACTCTTCCTTATTGTTTTTTTTTTTCGTTTCATTTTCTTAAAAAAAAAAGCAAATCTTTATTTATAAATTCAGTACAGTTAGATTATTTACCATACTGGTTATTTAGTATAAGGAGTAGAGTTATCTACCAATTGAGTTTAAAATATGCGTGCTAAATAATTCACTGTATCTTTATCTTATACTAAACGACAGACCATTTCATGTCTCGTCTTAATACAGATAATTTGAACACGTTTAATCAAACTATCTCTGTCATTAAAACCGTTACGAAACTATCTTACTGCAGAACGAAGTTCTAAATTTTCAAACTTTTCTGAATAAAATTCAAATAGAACGTACATTTTAAGCAAATAGAAATATTTCACGAACGAAATGTATTTCCTGATGTCAAATCGACTTTCACATTTCAGTTGGAAACACTAGACCAGTAAAACGTTTCGTGAATATCTTTTGTTCTAGTGTTTAGGTTTTTTTTTTGAGTTCCAGCCCATCGGAACAATTGTCGACAGTAATGATGATGGTGCATTTAATGGATTTCAAATTTGAAGCTCTGGATGATTTTGAGCTGTGTTTACATTATGTCATTTAAATACTTTTTCACTTGTTATTTGTTTCGAATTTTTGCCGCTGTTGTTTAATCTTACTACAAAAAGCAATGATTCGATTTGATCTGTTTTATTTTCTGTCAGTACACAAATTTATTAAAAAAATATGTAACCTTAATAATAAAATAAATTATAGTTTAAAAATCTAAAAAAACACGCTTTTATTGCTAATCGAACTAAAAACTAGAAAATAATCTTTAATGACAAAGAGTCTAATATTACAGTAGTAGAAGATCGAACAATCAATCATAGTGAATCGTCTCAAAATAAAATTATAATAAAATTTAAGTTATTAACAGAATAATTCAATTCAGAGTAAAAATCGTGGGGTGCTCGATATTTTAAATATTACAATCATTCTATTGGCAACTATCTGTGAGACGATAGTTATGAATCGCAGTAAAATGCACCGCACAGTAATATTAGACTCTTTGTCATTAAAGATTATTTTCTAGTTTTTAGTTCGATTAGCAATAAAAGCGTGTTTTTTTAAACTATTACTTATTTTTCATTTTTTAGCCTGTGACAAACTCATAAAACTATTATCAAATTATCGCATCGTCATCTGTCCTTGAGACGTGTGCAAAGTTTCAAATTGATAAGATATTTAGAAACCGGTGAAAATTAAGCTCAAAGATTCCGTTACATACATAGACACAACCCAAGCTAATAAAAAGCGGGTTGAAAAGGATATTAAAAACACTGTCATAGTTGTTAAGATATTGTCTCGATTGTCTAGTGATTAGTGCAACTCCAGATCAAGAAGTTTCGAGTTCCATAAATTTTTATTGAGATTTTCTTACAAGAATTTCTTAATAACTTTTCAGGGCATAGAAGTAGGGGGCATTTTACGCTGAATGAATTAACAAATAATGTTTCACAGCTATATTAGCATTGTGTTTCCGTAAGAAGATCATCCTTTGTACATTATATATGTCATTTCTTCTACAACTAGGGGAGACCTACTTCTTTCTACAAAGTAATAAGACAGTACGTCTTATTACTTTGTAATATGGTACACAAATAAAGAGTTCTCTATCTATCTAAGCATTTTACTTAGTAGCACCATTATTATAATGTTATTGTCATTGCAGCTCAATAAAAGCGTCCAAGGAGAAGAATTGCCATATGTTTTCGGAGTTCCACTTGGTCTTATAAATACGCATTTTAGTGTCGACTACACACAACAAGAAAAACTTCTCAGTGAAATTGTTATGAAGATGTGGACCAACTTTGTCAAAAATGGGTAAAGTCTGATAGACTTATATAATTCTATCATATTTTCTATCTCAATATAATCTATAGAGTCACTTGTAAGGCATTAGAAATGAACGGATCTAGAAGAAGTGATCTACAAAAAAACTTTAACTTCTGCTGGAACTCAGTCCTATGAAGAAAATAACTTGACTAGATTAGACAAGAATTCAGTAACTTCAAGTCATATCCATTGTGATTTGAAGAATCTCTACAAAGTTTTAATAATGTAGTATTCTTTCAGTAGTAAGCAGTTTTGTTAATAGAACGAAGGTGGGTGACCAACTGAGACATATATATTATAGGTATTTAGGTCATCGTATGTGCTTAGTACGCTTAGGTAAAACATCCATTACATATCCAAATGTACACAATCACAGGTGATCAAAGTTAGGCACCAACAAGTATCACAGTCTTTTGTTGCAATTCAGAAAGCTGAAATGTTTAAAATTATTTCTTCTATTTATTTTCTACCTATCTATCTTGCATCATCAGCTCGGTAGCATATTCCTACCTTATAAAATATGTATTTATATATATATACAGTAAAATAAATATCTCTAATTTTTCCTCTTTACTAAAACTGAAATAGTTTGCATTCAGCAGCGTAAATGTAAGTTTACCAAAAACACACAGCAGTAAAGTGAACTGTAACAAAACATTTGTATAAACAAGGGAGCGTTCTAGTAAAAATATAACGTAATCTTGTTATCTGAACCTATTTCGTTACGCTATGTCACACGGTGGTAGAATTTCAGCTATTGCTACGATTTTGGGCTCTGTTTGGTACGCCTGTATGTTATATTGTATGAATGGATCCAACCCAATTTGCCAGATTTGATATTCTGTAATAACGTGACGACTATAAACGCGTACTATTCTTTTAGAAAATTAGACATTGCTTATGAACAAGTTAGTATTTTACTTTATAGAATATATTAACTCGTTTTTAAAGGATATAGTTGATTAGGTAGACATAGATAACAGCCAATAGGGATTAGGTTGATAGTGATTCCGGCCTATTTCGGTCATGGCAGCTAGTTCCATAAAAGAGAGAGAGGAGGGGGCTATGTACGAGATATAGGTGGCCTGAGGTACGTCGGAGTCCCAGAGGCTTCTGGTTTCCCGGCTACTAGTACCTGAGATGGTGTGCAGTTTTTAGTCGGTTCGAACCCGAGGCGACCAACAGCTGATGGAGTCCGGGGGGATTTATATATAGAAAAAAAGGTACACTCTCAGTTCCCTCACTCTCACAATTCGGTGAGTCGGTTTTTCGACACGGTCAGGAGGAGATCAGGTGCGGGACCGACAGTTATACGTGCTGTCCGAGTCACGCGTATCAAGACCCCAATTTTCAAACTTATTCAAACTTAGTAACTATACATATTAATGGAATATACACTTTCCGTGCTTTCCACAGGTCTCCAAATATACAATCACCAGTGAAATTCTTTAACCTGGATAAAAGGCAATGGAGTTTGTACAACCTTTATTGGCCTGAATATGATTCTGAACATCAAACTTATATAAGATTCGGTAAGATACCTTTTGTGTGTTTCTCTACAATTATTAATGAATGAAATATCTAACTAATATTATAAATTTTAGTATCTTCTCTATTTAAAAGTCGATATTCACACTACTGATTTAGAAAAAATAAATACAAATAATACGTGTCATTCATACATATGTAGCTTACTACATTAGTTTAAAGATATATGTCTCTGCGTCCATTTATATCAAGCAAGTGAAGCATTGATTTATTTGATGGTGGAAGTTGGCCGGCCATGACTCGAGACGAACAGATGGTCGCTGGAGCCGAAGTGTACTAGAGTGGATACTACGATTGGGCAAACGTAGTGTAGGACGCCCTGCGGCGCGATGGACCGATGACTTAAAGAGGGTGGCTGGCAGCAGATGGATGCGAATTCCCAAGAGGGATGGTTGGCGTTCCTTGGGGAGACCTTCGTTCAGCAGTGGACGGTGATAGGTTGAATTGAAGTGCAGTATTTAGTATTGTGTTAAACGTGTTCACGTATACTAAAGACTTGTGCAAGATACTCTCCATTAATTAATTTTATATTAACTGTGATCGCGACTTCGTTCGCGTAGGATTTTAATTTTGAGTTTTTATCTTAGAGACGTGATTGTTGCTGCGTAAATCGCTATCCCATGGGAAATCTGAGATATAAAGTGTATATGTTCGCTAGTAACCTGCTCTATCTCCTAGTGACAATCTTGTTTAAATCGGCTCAACAGTTCTATAAATGAGCCCGTACAAACAAAAAGACAGACAAAAATTAAAAAAAAGTTGTATGTGTTTTAGTGTCATGGAAAGAGCTGTAAGCACTTGAGAAAACATAGTTTTTTTTTAAATCACAGAAAGTTACTATAATTTTTTTTTATATACATATATTGATGTATTGATATTGATATTAGCATTGGTTACACTTAAAATGTTGAGCTAATTTTGTAGAAGTTTACAATACCTACATGCTTTGTATTTATTTTGATAATCAACGACGTCACGAAATAATAGTGAAACAACATAAGTAACGTTTCATGAGCAGCCAAGTACAGCGATTGGTTTATGACGATTATACCATATAAATATAGATATATTAAGGTTAGAGTACGCAAGCTTTACGGAGACTCCTTGAGGAGTCATCAAAATAATTGCTTGCCTATTCATCATTGTATGAATGTGTATCTATTTATGTGTGTATGTATGTATGTAGGTATGTGTTTCCTTTTATATATATATATATCTATATATATAAAAATTCAACACTACTAGCTCTAATGTTACAGCTGCTACACACACCTCTGCATCACCCAAAGGTTGACTGGAAGAAAATGCCTACGGCATTAAGTGCATCTTATGCAATGTAACTTATTTGCAGAAAGTACAATGTATATATATATACATACATATGTAGGTTATTTGTCACCGTCAAAGATTGCATCAAATCTTCTTTGCATACCTTGAGTTTTTATTATATTGTTATGACTGAAAAGAGTAATTGAAAAGTGTATGAATTTGGATTAAATTAAAATTAATGCAATTTTACAATTATAGATCTTCCACCGGGACAAGAAGCTGCATATAGGTCAAACTACACTAAGTTTTGGGGAGTTACCTTGCCAAAAAAAATGAGTGAGTTCATTGTAGACCCATTATATGAATACACGCATAAAGTACAGACTACACAGCGACCGAAGCCGGTGGTAACCAAACCAGTCCACAGGAACACTTATAGCCCACCAGGTAAATGTTTTTTTCTAAATATGAAATCTAGTCAATTTTATCTAATATATTTATATTTTTCACATTGATTATTGAATAAAAAACATGTAGGTTTTAATTTTCATATAATATATATATTTTTGCAGATGACACACGTAGAATATCGGCACCACGTGTAGCAGAAACACCACATTATTCATCATCTATATACGGTAGATTGAGGCCTTATTCGCAGCCTATACACAGGGAGGATACAAATTTTATGTATAAAGAAATCATGTCCATTGATAAGCCGCATTCTGCACCATCAGGATTAATTGATAAACCTACAGTACAAACTACCACACTGAAACCAAATCTCAACATGCCAGTTAAAACATCAAGTGCTACAATTACGTTAATAGTTTCATTAGGTATTCTCTTCTTAGCGATTAATTTTGGAATATGCTCCATTTTATATTTTAAAAAACGTAAACTAAGACTTCGGGAGCAAACACTGGATATTTCTCATCAACCCCGTGCTGAAATAGGCGAAGTAGACGTAATCGGTCAAAAAAGTTCTAAAGATGATAAAAGTGCTTTACGAACTTTAAAAAATAGCTGCAGTGTGATTAAATCTATGAGCTTCAATAAAGGGAAAACTAATACTAAGAAACAAAAAAAGAAAACTGAGGTCTGTAAAACTCCAAAATCAGATGATTCAGGGGGTTTTAGAGAAAGATTTCAGTTGAGGAGACACTTATCTACTAGTACACTGGATGCGCATACAAAAGTAAGGGACTGGATTGCAAATGAAGTCATGCATCGATGTTCCCCCGGCATTCTGAGAAAATCAAATTCTGATTTAAACGAAAAAAGTATGACAGTGGCCAAACCGTTCACAAGATCTGAAGAATTACTTTCAGAGTCAAAGAGAAAAAAAGATGAATCAAAAATGACCGATAGCATTAACTCTAAAAGCTTGATATCTAAAAGTCATAGTAAAACTAAAACATCAGAAAAAACGACTTCTACTTCGGCACTTGGTTCATATTCATCTATAAGTAGCACTACTAAGCGGTCTCTTAATGACAATAAAAAAAATAATAAATCTATTGAATCTGTTAAAAGTAAAGACACAGAAAGTCTTAAGTCCAAAAAAGTATCTGTAGCTATTGATGCCACGCCCACTGCCCGCACTAATTCCATACTCAACCAAGACCCAATTGAAATTCTTAAATCGCGCGATGCCGGTGATCAAATACATTCCAATTCAAACACCCCAAATAAACTTAACAAAAATGATTCTAAGGATGTTATTAAAAACAGGAAAGAAGATGAAACATTTACAAATATTATCACTTTATCCGTCGAAGAAAAACCTTTGATAATTTCTCATAAACATTCCTCATCTGATCCAGTAACAGACATCAACTATGAAAAATTAATGGAAAAAATGGAATATGGCAATATTGCGGACATTTTACCACCAGTTACGTTTCGAAATGATATTAATGTGACATCAAGGGAAGAAAACTCAAACAACCCCATGACTGCTGAACAAGCCTTGCAGCATATGAAGAATAGAAACTTTCCTAAAGTACTACCTGACTTGCCCAAAGCACAAAAAAGGCTGTCCCTCCAGCCTAACTCATTACAAACCTTTCGTAGTTTTTCTACGGAGAGTCAAACTGATCGTCCTCGTGTCCCACCTCAGCCACCGCCAAGAACCACAACATTGGAAAGACATCTTGCTTTTAAAAATATTAAGCCTTTATCTTCTTTTGACGTTCCACAAGTTAAGAAAATTAATGAAATTATTACACCAAAAGATTATGAAAATATTGATGACCTGTCATCTTATCATGGTATGCAGCAAAATGTCTTATTCGATAGAAATAAATTTATCAAAACAGATTCCACTATCACGATGCCAAAAGAAAGAGTTCCAAGAGTAATAATAGCTTCAAGTGACATTCCATCCACACAAGATCCCAAAATAGTTATAACTCCATCTCCTAGTCAGGTTGAAATATCGATGAATGCTCCGAGGGTGCGTCTGCCAGATGATTTTCATGCAATGCAAGGATCACTAACATCATTTTCTTCGTTTAACTCTGATGACGATGACGATGAAGACGATGATGATGATGAAACCTTTGAAGATTTTGAAAATAAACTCATCAAAGAATTAGTTGGAGGCATTGACTCGCCAACAAATATGCTTGATTCAAAAGGTCCTGAAACAATTTTTGAAAAAAAACTAGAGATCGTACCAGTTAAGATTAATTATGGGAATATTCCAATCAAGATTAAGGATGACAGAGATTATGTGTGTATCAGCAACTTGCTGTTACCAGAAGTAAGCGATTTAGAGAAAACAGCGCAAATTAAGCCAAACTTAAGCTTAAATAAACTTCAGAATCGTACTGAGAGTATTAATAAACCACCTGAAAAGGCCGTTAAAGTAAAACAAAGAAAAAGTATGAGAACATCTTCCATTTTGAATAGAAATACAAAAAGTAAAAGGAGTGACACCGTGAAACTTGAACATTCTACTTCTGGTTCATCTAATGATACTGAAACGAGCACCGGAACTGTAAAGAGAGTTGAATTAAAAAAAGAGTAAATATAAAAAAAAAAAATCTCTTCTGTCAGTCAAAATACGTCCACTGCTGGACATAGGCCTCCTCAAGGTTCTCCACAACAGCCGGTCCTGTGCCGCCTGCTTCCAGCAGCTTCCTGTGATCTTCACTAGGTCATCGGACGACCTTGTGGGAGGCCTACCTGGGAGGATCCTTCGACCAGGCGAAGTTAGCCCGCCAGGCATGATCACCAAATAATAAAAGAATAATTATAGCATAAAGCAAAATAATGTACCTCCTTCATATTTTTTAAGTGTAAGCATTTAAAAATAAATATCACAATATATTATTTCCTCGTATTGATGTAGTATAAAGCCTAAATATCCATTACAAAGGTTATTCTTTAACCATCAGTATTATACATGTATGTTCCTAAAAGTTAATGGCTATTTTACTATATTAAATAATTTTGCTATTTTTGCGTGACGTCAAGATCTCGTAGTTATAATGAAATAACTTTGTATTGTAAATATTATTTTATGTCATAAATAAATACACAATATTAAATAAAATAGTAATCATTATTTTACAAATTAAATTTAAATTACCCTATTCAGAAAATGTTTAGTCTCTAAAAACACTTTCTTCTCTTTCGTATTCCATGTAATGCTATATTATAATATTTACCTAATCAATAGTAGTTATATCAATAAATATAAGTTTAAATAAATGAATAATATTAGCTTAAAAAAATATAAATAAAAACAAATTTATAAACTTAACATCCTCGTGGAAAAAATACTATTTTCTCTCGAGTTTACCATTGCTCTCGGATTCTGACAATAAAACCCACAATAAGTCACGTAATCCCACATTAAACGATACTCTCAAGATCGCGAATCTCCTATTGTCTTTCGAAATCGTTGTTACTTTCCAAATGTCTCAAATTATACTGTGATCTAATCCCTGGAGCAAGTTATAACCTCTAAATTTCCTTCATTCATTTTACCATAATTGATGATTCTGAAAGTATAGTTATTCATACACCGAGGTGTTGTAAAAAATCTTTAAGAAATATTTTTTAAACAAATATTTGCGATATTTTAATTGAAATAGTAATATTTATTTAGTTAGTTTATATAAATGAATAAAAATTATCAAAGTCAATTAGTGTACCTACTCGTCGAATTTAAAATATCAAAAAGTACTATCAAAGCTTAAATCTTTTTACTTGTACCATCTAAAAGCTTCCAAACTTTACATTCACCAAGTGCTATCGTAGAGAGAGTTTGTAAGTGTAATTCTTGAATCATGACTGCCATTTGAGGCCCGTCATCAGAGCAAGCCAATTAGCTCCTGATCCTTACCCAGACCAAAAACTTGGCCAATTATAAATTGTAATCTCCGGATGACAGCCGTTGTTGGACAATTTTGGATGATTTGTGTTTTCTTAAAGAGCTCCGATAAAGGCAGATATTGCAAGTAATCCTATTACATTTGTAATACCAACGAGATGAGTTGGCAAACGGTATGTGGTTTATATTTTTGGCTGATCTAAATCTTACTCGATATGTTTCCGAAGTTAATGTAATCAAACTGTTATTACTTTGATTCCCAACTCACCATCAAATAAAGTATTTATACTGTTATAGGACTGGCATATGCCGATGCACATAAATACTTGTTATCGTCACTAATCTTATTGAGAAAAATATTCTGTAATGTTATTACCTTTGTAAACTATGATCGCAAAAATCTGCATCATTAATCGTTAATTGCTAACAAACGGAAATTAACGCTTTTAGTAGGTCTATTATTCCATCATGTTGTAATTATTATTGTTATTGCATTGCCTTATTATAGTATATCTGTGACTACTTGCAGTATAACCCGATCATACTTTTCATTATTACTTATAAATAAGCAAATATTTGAATTATTTGACACACAACACCATCTAGTTTTTAAACTAGCCAGAGCTTGTACAGAACTAGATTGACTGATAGAATATCTATATACTTTTTTTTTGTAAATACATACAGTCACAGTCCGATCCAGGACTCGATCACGAGATCTCAAGCAGAGCAGTCACATTCACTACCGCTGCAGCACTGAGGCAATATTTATTAACTATTATCTACTATTATTGTTTGTATGTAACACTAATTAATTACGTTACTTTCTACTTTATTAACATTAATACACTATATCATTATTATCATCAAAAGTCTTTAACAGTCCCTTGCTGGCAATAAAAAAATAATAAATAATAAAATATTTAATGGAAGGTGAAACTTTTAAAGTTAGTACTCTTCGCAGTCTGATTGCATCAATATACATTTTGAATATTTTTTCAGAATAAATGTTAGAAGCATTAGTTGAGTGGTTCAGGTGTTAAAATATTAATATAAGCGTCTTAGATATTAAGCAGTCATATTTTAAAATTAACCATCCTGGGATGAATAATTGGACAATCGTATAAAATTGTCATGCTAAAAATTTTCTGCTAACTTCTTCTCTAACGACGACGACAGATGATGTGTGAGTTTTGTGATTTAGTAAAGTGATTGGCAATATCACAGCGATTGTAATTATTCATAGAAACGTAATGTGTTCAAAAGAATGAATGGAGTTCTATATTATTATCAATATTAGTAAACAGATAACAAAATTATTTGGTACTTTCCCATTTCACACAGAAATTCAAAATGAGTTTGATGTATCCGAAAAATAAAGGAAACAATGTAGTTTTATTTTAGTATAACAAAATAAAAATTAAAATATTCTGCAAAAATGTTGCAGAAATAAGAAGCAAATATAAAAAAAAACATAAAAAGTGAACTTAACACTTAACATCAACAAAAGGTTACTACAAGCAAATGTTTTACTATTCACTGTTCGCAGTAAATTTACTTTAATCGCGTCATATTTTTACAAAACAGCCGCGTATGTAACGAGCCCCGTGCGGTTTCAGTAAAAAAGCCCCTAAGATGATACGAAGTGGAAACGACTCAACGTGTTCACTAAAATATTTTTTTTACATTTGCGTCATAATATTCATTTAACATAACCATGATCATTTTTTGCTCTTTTTTTTTAATTTTGTTGGGATCGGTTTTTTTACAACTAGTCGTCTTTTCCATTGATGTGTTGGGGCAAACGTTTACACGTTAGACCTGATGATTAGCGACTAGTAGGAGAGTACGTTTAGCCATCTGCGCCTACTCTCTTCCTGGTCATGTCGGATAGCCGTCCCATCGAATTATGAGAGCGAGGGAATAAAGAGTGTACTTGTGTTTGCACACAGACTTATGAACCATAATATCTCTTGTAAAGTTCGTTGGTCTCCATTGAGGTTGGCTGCCGTGGTCGAAATCGGCTAGAAAAACATCATCATCATCATCACTATCGCATATTGTTACTGTGAGTCAATAGTCAAATGTACGTTTACGTTCGGTGATGTCTAGAGAATGGGTTTTGGCTTCGGTTATTTAATTTTTTCTATGAGTATGAAAAATAATGAAAAAATAGTTTAACACTGGTTTTCTATAAGACCGAGTTCGTTCGAGCCGGCTCATTTGTGCCGAAGAATGCGTTGTAAGTATCTTCCTTAGCAATGTAATCTGTGTTCAACAGGACAGAGATACTCAGAGAAATAAAAGAAAATATTGCAGAAATTATGCTCAGCCTGTGACTGGAGATATCTTCAGAACAGGATGAGAGATATCTCATATTAAAAATGTCTCAATGTCATTTCCTGTCCGATGTAAGTTGATACTTGGAACCGGTAATCAAAAACGATGTAAAAATAAGTTTAAATTGTTTTCAATTAGAGACAATAGTTTAAACAAAAATAAAACGATGATAAAGTCTCCACTGCCATTTTGATTTTTCACCTAACGAAATAACAAAACAGGAAATTACGTTGAACGTTTGAACTTTTGTGGTAATAAATTTTTATTTTGGGAATATATTCGTAGAGTTTCATTTTGTTTCATTTAGTCTAGTTCTTATGAAAATGGATAAAATAATGTTCTGCTATACTAAGTTTTATCCGACATTCCGAAGATATTGCTATATACATAAACTGTTGGAGTCATAAACTGCATCAAAGGCCTTAATATTTTTTTTTTTGAATTAATATTTTGAATTAATATTTTTGATGAGAATGCAAATTTTTAAATGAAATGAAAATATTAAGACTGTCCATTAATAATAATAAAAAAAAACTGAATTTAAAAATAGGAATGCAGTAAAAGATAGAATTATAACCGACAAAATAAAACACTAAACAAAAATTTCGTTACCATAAATATGGATACCTCGTCCGGACAAATCGCTCAAATTGTAGTATTGATACAGAAAAGCTTAGATCAATAAACTATTGATAGAAATTGAAATTTAAACCAATCTACAGTTTCTGTAGTATACTAAAGGTTTGTAGAGACAGGTTCTTACAAAGAGAGGCTCGATAGTGACAGAACTTGAGCAATCAGTCATCTCAACGGCCGATCTATTGTTTTAACTTCCTGAAATAGGTTACTCACGACAATAAACGTCAAAACAGAGTCGAATAAAATATATCGAGTAAATGTGAGTGAACGAACAATAAGAAGAAGGCTAACGGCAATCACCTTTCTATACCAGCAAATGGTCCAAAGTTATCTGTAGCTCGTAAATCAGCTCGCTTACTTTCGGGTCCCGAGTGTGTCACCTCGACCTCCTGCACTCTATCCTGGCGCGGCGTGTGGAGCCCTGCGTCCTACGGGTCGCTAAGGCACATCGGGCTTGCGAAACCTTTGTTGACTGCCATTCCACCTATGGTCCTTAGAGGCTCTCATACCAATCGGACGAGGTTCAACCGCATGACTTGACAGGGTTCGCTGAGCGGTGGCACCAGTGACATGGATACCTGTGTCTAGGGTTGCCTCCGAGCCCCGGCCCGCTCTCCCACACTTTTAGACTTGTCTCCAAAATTAATAACATCAGCGGGCCGTCGACCATCCCATCGGAGCAATGTGCAGTACGCCGGCGGTAGTGGGGACAGTGGGAACCTCGTCGGAACAATCCATTGTGATTACGACCTACGTCACTATGGAGGCATGATGTACGTGCTGATAAATACTCGTAGGTTTACACGTGAGCGTCTTAATTGGACTGAAGAACAATGGGCCTCCATATTCACCGATGAGTACAGGACATATTTAAATGATGCAGATGGTTGCAGAAGAGTCAACTATTGACGTGGAGAGACACGCTCAAAGTTTCATTATGAAGTGTTCTTTTTGAAGATGGCTCGTCTATGGTGTGGGGTGACATTTCGATAATCGAGCAAACGAAACTTGTGATCATCGACATGGTTAACCAAAACGTTATAAGAAGTGGTTTCACTGCTCAACGATATAACAGAGGTTTTAAAACCTCTCATTGTATCTTACATGGGTTTATTCAGTGACAATTTTGTTGTAAAGCTGACCAATTTTTTAAATAAACCAAACAAAATCAGTTTTTTGTTACGAAGTCAACGAATGAAATTCAAGATTTTAATTTAAATTCATGTTAAAAGTATGAATATTAGTTTAAAAGTGTTTATTTCAAAGACGTCTTGAACATTGATACAGTTTATGAGTGTTTTTAATAAGTCGTCCTTTCTGGTATTGGGGACACATAACACAAATGAGGAGATTATTGCATTGTCGTCGCCTGATTATAGAGTAAAGAGGTTTGGGCCTCCATTAATTTTACTTACTAGGTGAAAAGCAACAAAAAAGTCTACGATTTGCTACGAAGCCAATCCACGCAATTGGTCCACCCAGTCTCAAAAAAAAGACGAGCAATCACTGAATGATGAAAGGTGATGATATATTATCAGTTTAACAACAGTCACAAGGTACTGGTTGAAGTACTAAAAATGTTAGATACTTGTTTTTGTCGTTTAAAACAATAATAAGTATGTCACTTATATATACGTTTACATAAGTGAAGACTTGTTCGGATTAGCCAATATTATTATACCGTTACCTAAATTAATCACCTTGCTTAGGAATTTGCCTACTACAAATCTACATTACTCGTATAGTATAAAATATCGGGAGATCTAAATGTCTTATAGCAATCGTTTTCATATTTCGGTAAGAATTTATAGTTTTAAGATATTGTGTATTCCGTTGCAGAAACATTGTTACGTTTTCATCGGAAAATTCCCTTTAGAATGTCCTTTCGAAGTCTGTTGAAAGTTTAATATCAACATTCCTTTTCTATGCAAATATTTAAAGAATTCCATACCAGTTCCTTTGATGAGATTCCAAAATTGAATAAATTCAAGAATTGTGAAGGAAATTGATGGTAAAAGCAATAGTGTAGAATCATTCGATGGCCACGTAAACTTTTATAACAAAATTTTGTTTTAATATATTGAAGTAGATTAAAAAGTGTTTTTTTTTAATTAATAAACTATAGAGTAATATTAATATAAACTATAAAGTATAATTACACTCAAAACAAAATTCAAGAATGTTCCTTAATTAGTTTTTTATGTTTTACAAAACTTTTTCTAACGATACGTGCCATATACTTGTTACTTAAAATTAAACTGAAATTGATAAAGACATTTAGGTATCATTTGGAAATGATCTTTGGTAAATACAATCTTTAATAATAAAACTGTCGTAGGTGAGGCTTTATAATTAACATGATTGCAACCATGTCATGGAGAGCATAGAACTCCACTGTCTCTTTATGCGAGCAAGTTATGTTTATGAAATAGATGGCAAAGTGGGACCGTGAGAGATTTAAAACTCTTTTGGTTTGCCAGGTCCAGGAATAGGGCAGGTTCCGCAAACGACTTAGGTGCCGGAGGTCGCAAAACGATGTACGTCCTTTATAAGTTCAAACGAAATCATCAGAGTTCTTACAAAGTATGAGGTTACCTGCAAGCTCTGGATGGCTCGGGTAGGTCGGGGTTCCAGGGATTTCCTTTCTAGGGTACATCTGCTTCTTCGGTTACTACGGCTACAGCTATCCGAGACAACATATGATTTCGATCAGTTCGAGTAAGACATGACCAACATCGGGTATCCTGGAGGATTACTGAACAGACAAAAAAAAAGAGATTTTGCACTAACAAACTCGTAACACTAAGGTAGCAGAACGTCGAACTTCCTATTCTGACACAAAACAGTTAATACACGGACGCGATTCGATCTGGAAACCATAAAATGAATGCTATAACCAAATATTTTACAACTTTAGAAAACGCTTTATAACACAACACAAAGTACTAAATCATCTTATCGATAAAATATAGCTTCCGTTCCTTGAAGCAGTTTCCAAACACTATCTTCATAGTCACGAAATGTAATAAAACTTTATGATACACTGCGGCTTTGCAACCGCTTGTTTTAATATTGTAGCATACGATTGGTGGTTCTAACGTTAAGCAGTACTAAGTGTTAAAAATATAATATTTACAGCACATTTAGTGTTTACATACATACATATATTAGTATTTACTCGAATTCGCTTATTAGCAATAACAGATATGTCTGAGGAGCACTGATTACTGTAAATTTTAGATGGGATGGAAAACATTCCGACTGCATTAGCTCGGAAAGACCTTAATCTTGACTGCCTCGGTTGCACAGTAGTATCGTATACAACTGCTGTACTTAAGGTCTCGGGCTCGACTTCCGAGTCAGACCGAATGTTTGTATGACCAGCAAATATTTGTTTCAGAGTTTGGATGTTTTCTATGTATAATATTTTTTTTTTTCAAAAAAGTATATTTGTACTTAGATGCTTATCCATAATACAAGTTGTACTTAATTTGAGACTAGATGGCGTTGTGTGTCAGATGTCCTAAACATAAAAATATAAATCACATACCCGTGTACTGTTAAGACCACTAAGGCAATGCGAAATTTACCAATAATAGTTAAGTGTAAAATTAGAAGACCTTTGATAGTGCGTTCAAACATTTTCTTGAGTTTCAATTCATTTTCTTTCCCCATCTATAGAAGTTGAATATCAATGAGATCAGTCTTTCAGTGTTGCAAAAGTTGTTCAGTTTTAATCTTTTACAAAGATCAAGTTAGAGAACACAGTACGAATTTCAATTCCAAAAAAAATTCACTTACCGAAATAGTCATAAAATTCTCTTTTAGCTTTGCAATGAAAATACAAAGTAGAAATTATTATACAGCAATGCGTAAGCAATAAGGAAAAAATACTCCAACGCTTAAATGTTAGCTGAGGGGAAGCGACAAAGACTAGCACTTTGTACCAGAAACCCTTTTTTTTGCAAAAAATTGATACTTCAAAAAACTTAGAATATATTTAACGTTTAGCGTTTTTTGGTCTTAGTTTTCTAATAAATGTGACTATGTAAATATTATCTTTCAATTTTTAGTTAATCATCAGAACGACCTCGTGGAGCCCTTTAGAGCGAGAATAATAAGCTGTATAACTTTATTTAACCGGATGAAGGGTTTTACCTTTTGGTCTATTTTACCTTACCCTGTATCTATTCTTGAATTTAAATTAATCTGATGATGATGCTGTTCAGAGAACCGAAGTTTTCAATTACTGCTAGGTAAGTCTTTAGGTTTTAACTTTAGTTGGGTATGCTAAGAAGACTAGATTATTGGAACTGATACATTTTGAGGTTTGAGGTTAACGTTTTTGGTAAAAGAAAAAACTTGAATGTTTTGGTAAATTTATTAACTCTGTGCAATGCTTATAGTATCTTGCTTTTCTTTACTAACATATCGTTATGTATTTCTACCTTGCAGCAATTACTATATCTTCATCCTACCTACATGCAAATATTTTTCATTTGCCTTTGGCTTTTTGAAGAGATGTTTCAAAAAACATTATATATATATGAGTACACGCTATTAAGGCCTCACGAGCGTATTACTACTTATATTAATCATACAAATACGTGTGCAATATTATTTAAATTTATGGGTAATGTTTAGAGTAGTGTTGAGCTATATCCAGAATAGAGCAAATCGGTTTTTTTTTTCTTTTAAAAAGACAACGCCCGCACTAAGAATAAATCCTGTGTCGCAGGGGAGTTTAGAAACATAGAGGAAACGGACACAAAGAACACGATTCAGAACAACAATTTGTGGATCATACAAAATGTTGTCCCATGTGAGGTTTAAACCCACAACACTCAGCGCAGTAGAGAGCGGCGTGGCGACCACTTAAACCCCGAGGCCATCCGTGCAGTCAATCAGACTTGGTTAAAAAGAAGAAGAAATTAACTTATTATTAAGAAGTTATTTATTAAGAAGTTGAGTAGAAATTAACTTAATATTGTATGTTTTTTAAGTAAGTAATAAGTAAGTATAGTAAGCTTTAATATAGTATGTTTGTCTTAGATACGTAATAGATATCATTGTAGGTCTATAATACAATGAATATACGAATATACTCTGTTTTTCTTTTTTTATCTTTTTAATTGAAATTTAAACTTTATCTTCTAAATTTGTTCTAAACATTTTTTCACTTACGGACCTAAATAAAATAAAAAAGCCTTTAATTACTCATAAATTTACAATTTGTGTTAATATTAGTATGGATTGTATACTATGTTATTAAGTTTTCTCGTGTTTATTAAATCAAAATACATATCATTAGGCATCTTAACTATTTATACATATGTGTACATTTGTACAACTATTGTTCTGAATAATTTAGTTCTGATTAAGTAATATAATCTAAATAGGGAACAATACAATGACTTAAGAAAATTATGTAATATTTATATGTATTTGAAACATATATAAATTCTATTTATGACTAATTAAAAACATGTAGATATGTATATGTTTATCTATGTAATCTAATGAATTAATTAATCTACTCGAACCCCAGGATGGGTTAAGGCCTCCTTCAGTGATGCCCAATTGACTCTGTCTTGTGCTACTTGTCTTCATTTTGTGCTCTTCAGCTCAGTGGGCCCCTCTAGAATATCACTCTTTAGTCCACCTGAGATCAGCTGCCGACATTTGCTGCCCAACATTATGCTCACTTTCATTTCAATTTTTATGTGTAACTTACAGTACTTATTTAGTTATTTTTCTTATACTAGTGTATCGTATTTTATAGAGTTTATTTTATATCTTTAGGACGCTAATGTCAAGTCTTTTCTGGCAGTAACTAACCTTTTTCTTGTTTCGGCAGTGAATTTTCACGATTGACATCCATGTCAAACAAAGCAAGAGGCTTGAGTTCCTGACATTTGTTTTGTCTTTGTGAGACCAGTACTTATTCCACGTTAATTGAATTCTTGTTTCTACTTCTATGATCCTTCCTATCAAAATTCATAGTTTTTCTAAATAGACACATTTTTTCACGAACTCTTGGCAAATACGGGGTCGATTTTATTAGAAATAAATCATTCGCAACAAGTCACAATAATAAATATAAATTTACAAAGCCATATTGTTTCCCTTATACTAGTTTTTGTACCAACGAAATCAGCAAGAGAGTATGACATTGAGACATTCTAGTTAACGAAAAGGTTGAAACTGCCAAATCAGAAGAATATTATATATTATATATCAACATAAACAATCATGATCAAATACTTTGTAAAAAACTAAGAAACGTCTACCATTTATCAATTTTTCATAATGAGTATGAATTATTTCATAACTTCCAACTGGTCGCCATCAAAAAAATATTTCTTTTAAGATGAGAATTTAATAAAGTCTATCAATTTAGCAAAAAGAAAATATAAAAGGTCTACCTTAATATTCTAGTTAGTATTACGATTGCTTGATATCTTTTTCAATCGCTTCAATGAAACTTGGAAAGTCTCAGCCTTCATTATAATTTTTTTTCTCAAAGTAATTACATTGTCAATGACCCGCATACACAGTCTTGGATCTTGTATTTTCAAGTATCCCATTATTTTCAAGGAGATGAAGAAAGTTCAGTAAGTATGTAAGGAAATTATGATAGATTATGATAGAATAACGAAAAGTTGAAAATATAAATTGATGAAAATTACTACTCATTATTTATTTTGATTTATTCTATCACCTCGAAAGTGGAAGACCAAACTTTAGTTTGGTGACTTAAAAAGGAAATGTAATTACAAGTAATTGTAAGAGCCTTAGAATAAGATGTTAAAAAAAGTGGATTAGCCGTTGAAGATACACAGATAAAAAGAACTATTTGATCGTAAAATATGTATAAATTATCTAACAAGTTTTATAAAAGAACACTCATAATATTTATCATCGATACCGTCATTAATATTAACGACCCAGCCAATGACACCAGAACTTACACAGGCACAAATTTAAATTAAAACTTACTCGAATCCCCAGTACTTACCGCACAATATTATAACATTCACAAAATGTTCCTAAAGTATAAAGTAAAGGCAAAAAAGTTGCTACCATCGAAAATTAAAACTTTATGAACGCGAGGCCATTAAAAGTTTTTTAAAATTTATTAACGATCGACACGAAGAAATTCATTTGTTGGATGACAAGACATCTTTGACCTTAAAAATAATTATTTAAGAGCTAAAATTGACTGTAGAGATAGCAAAACAGTTCCAAAAGAACAAATTTGTTATTTGCGGGTGAATCACTTTCACGTTACACTACGAATCACCGATCACAAGGTTGGATTTTGTTGATTCGAATGGATTGATACTTGTTCTATCGGGACACTTCATGTGTGAAACCTACTAGAACTTCTTACTGAACCTGGAAAAGTTGAAGTTTGTCCAAATTACCTACTTAATAGTGTTTTACTTACATAACTTAGTACCTTAAACCTAATGTTTTAAACTTAATCTGAAATGTATTTTTGTGTTATATCATGTTAAATCTAGCCAAGTTACCGATCTACTTTCCATTTCCTGTAGAACAATGTTGGTATATCGATATATTACGATATCCTCAAAAGAACTTTTTTTTTTATATTTAACCTACCAAAGTGACTCTATTCTGCCTGATGGAAAGCATGAATAGAATCCAAGAGCGCTGGTCGCCGTACTCACTGCGAATGAAGACAGTGCAGCATGGCGACCCACGCTATGGCAACCTACTGAGATGCTTTTTCACGCCCCGCTTAAAGTACTCGGGATCGTAGTGGGAGCGAAAGACGTGCGCTGGTAATGAATTCCAGGCAATAATAATAATAATTGTTGTAAACTGAAGTCTATCTTATATCAAATTGAAAATTGTTTCAATTGTACATAACAAAGTATGAATAGGACATTTCTACTCTATTTAAACAACTTTTAGTTGTTTGTATCACTTTCTTCAATTTAAGTTTAAAACTGAATGTAACAGACAAGTTATTGAATACTTTAGGTTCTTGATATTAATAAACATAACGTTAATTATTTCACACAAATCGAGAAAGGTCCAATATATTTGATACTTCGAAATATTTATTGTGTGTGGAATGAGCCAATTTATGAAAAAAAATATCTACGTGAAAATGAGCACTTAAAATTTATAAATCGGGGATTTCAATTTTTAAATATCAAGAACATTTTACGCGATCTTTGCATGCACTAAACTCTGAACAGTTGTTTGGACATATACATGCCTCAGATTTCCACCTTTCAATACGGTAAAACTTTTATACGTACCAATTGAATCTTTGGCACTTTACCACTATGCGCTTTTTTTTTTAAATTTTACCTCGCTAAAGCAGTGGCATAAACATTATTTTATGCGCTATTTCTGGTTAGATATGACATCCAAACCTTCAAGGAAAGAGCCTGCTTTCACCTTCAATGTCTCTCGTGTAATAGTGAGTTGTTGTTATAGTTTCTGCGATAATACTGCATTATATTATATTCTGATTATAACAAAACTATGTTCATTTAAGACTCCTACAAAAATTTATAAGTATTATTTATTCTATTGTTTTGTAATTCACGACAAATGGCTTTATACTACTGTTTGAGTAAGCCAATCAGTTTAAAGTAATGTCATTTAAGGCAGTAATCTCACGTCACGTCATTCGGCACGTAACATAATCGAAAACTGAAGAAGAAAATTACCAGTTTCATAAATGATGTTTCTGCTCTCAAATTTTGAAAAGACATTGTTTTTATACAAGCTAAAGACAATTCTTACTATAGAATCGAGAATTTTCTACATGTTAGATAATTTATGAGTAGCTATGAATAGAAAGGAAGTTACATCTGTCACGTTACTAGAAGATGACATTTGACATGTTATTTCACACATGAATTTGACTCTTCAAACTCACTTCCTCCCTCTAATTTCAGGGGGAGGGAATGAAAGGACGGAATTGCTCTACTGCAGTTTTAGTGACTCTAACGGCGACGGTGGTTATTTATCATCAGCTGAACCATCTGTTCGTCTGATTTTCTTCATATTGAAAAAAGAAAGTCTTAAAAATCAACCGTTAGGTCATAACTTGTGTAGATGCTCAACTCACCTGGCTCGCAAATCCACCCTTTGTTTTTAGGGGTATAACACTAATAATAATAAACTAAATAATAATAGCAGAAATTTCGAAATCACACAATAATTTTAGAACGAAATGTGTTCCAAACAAAATCTATCTGACATCGTAAAAACAGAAGCTAGTTTATTGTTCACCATTACGACTGTCATACAAGAAAATATCTCCAATACAGATTCCGTTACCTACTTTCTAACCCACACGATGTATTCGTACCACCTAACAACACTTAGTAGCCCAGTAAATACACCCCAGAGACAATTTCCTCTCTTTTGGTGTAGATAAAATAAACGTTGTAGGTAATAAACTCGGTTCCGAGTTAATTAAGAGGTACGTGTCACGGTGTGAACTGGCTAAATTAAAATACATAGCTCGCAAGTGCACGATGTTTTGAAATTAACTTTCCAGAGATTGGTTGTAGTCAGTGATGCGTGAAAACGTTAAGCTCTACGATTATGCCCCTTGTAAATTTTGTGTTAAATTTTCATGGTTATATTTGGTACGGAAAATTGGTGGATGTTCAATGAAAGGTAAATTTAAATTGTCAGGATTATATTTTCAATTTACAACAATTGATGTTTACAATGCTTACACATACGGAGTCATCACAATTTAATACCTGTGAATTTTGAGTTGCAAGCCTATTGGTAGTGGTTTTTCCTGGCCATTAGACGACTCCTGTACAAGTTTGTCCCTCTATACTTAAAGTAAAATACGTCATACCGCAATGAGTAATTAGCAGCACTCACTACCAGCACACGTGTTTCTCTTTTTTTACAATCCTGGATTCTTTAAGCAGGACGTAAAAAAGCATCTAAATAAGGCGCCATAGTGTGTAGGTCACATGTGCGATGATCGTCACTCTTGGATTCTATTCATGCTTTCCATCAGGCAGAGTAGAGTCACTTTGGGAAGTGATAAATAGAAAAAAAATGGAAGAAAACAATCTACTACAATTGATAAATAAATAAGATAGAGTATCACGATAAACAATGACGTATAATGTGTAAATTTCTTTGTTAATTACTGATCTGGCCAAAATAACGTTGTATTTCTGAACAGAGAGATATTTACTTAAATTTACTCAGACTTAAAATTAAAATCAAGTCATGAGTTTGTTTATACATAACATTTTTCGACGTCTAAAAGATTTTTTTTTATTTTACTGCGGTTAAAAATCTTGGAGGCCCCTTAATTTTTCTCCGCTCGTATTCATAATTTGTATACGGTCCCTAAAAGTTTTACACTGTGTATTTACATAATCAAATTTTGTACGAAATAACTGAAAAATGTTAATATTTGTTTTAATTTTGCACACGGACTTTATTACTTAACAAGCTAATTACGAAGGTGTACTTAGAATTAACTGAAAAAGGTTATTTTTTCTTAATAAGACGAGTAAGAAACCACCTTTATTTAAAATTGTATAAAACCTGCAGGTAAAAAGTAAATGTTTTGTAAAATATATTTTTAATTTAACTTCTAGTTATTGGCGTCAATCTTATAAATTTTTTTATTTATTTTTAACATATCTATATATTTATAAATATATACGTATAAAAACAGCTACATTATATTCAAACACAGAATAAATGATCGCGCTCATCATATAATAAAGTCCCAGAGAGAAATAAAACCCACTATGACTTGTTTAGTAGTCAGAATCACTAACCCATTTTGGAGTTTCCATGTTTGTGTAACTCCACAATATATTTTTATCTGTTGCATCTACCACTTGAATGGTCAAATTAAACGCAGTATATATTCAATATGGATTTACTGTTCAGGTGGTACCAATATTCGTAGTCTTAGTCTCCAAGAGCTTGAATTACACGTTTGTGAATCAGAGTGTCCACTTAATATTTTTGTGTACCCAACTCTGTGTATAAAAGTGGCTGCGTCAAAGAGAGTGTTGCCACATGAACGCTACACTATATTCTATAAAATAGTATTTCCATCCAAATGTTCTATGCGAATACCTCTTTCTACGAGTATGTAGACACTTAAAATTCAAAAATCTGCAGTCAATTGCACTTGACAGCACAAAATAGTTGATGCAAATAAAATCTTTATGCAGCTAAAGAAATACCCATGTATAATTTCTTTACACTAGCAATAAAAGTTAATTCGTTTTTTTTCATTATTTTTCAAGTTTTTTTTTTAATTTTGACTTAAGTTTCAACTTTGACGGTAAGACTAGAAAACTAAAGACAACTCCCGCCCTAGAAATATTTGTACATGAAACAGACACAAAAACATGACTTAGGATGTCCGGGAGGACTGTCCTACGTGAGGTTGGAATGCCCAATACTCAAAGTAGTAGAAAACATTAAGGTACCCACTTGAACCACCATATCATTCACCGCCTTGCCTTAATTTGAAATAGTTAAGAACCAGTCAAAACATCAATTTCTAAATTAGATAGAAACATATCCATAAACGCACCAATTTACTTTTCTGTAGTCTTTTTTTTCTGTGCGGAAATACCATCAGGTAGCATTGACCGGTGGGGTGGTTATGTCGGACACGAACTGACAAAAAACTGTACCCCGTCTCGGGTATCATGAGTACATGTAGTATAATTGGTACACAGACCAAGACCTGAAATTGAAATTTTAAACACAGTCCCAGTATTTATTATTTATTTGTTACCTCAAAATTAAATGGATCATCATCGAAAATTAAATCGAGTGGCAGCAAATTAATTTCTTACATAACGATGATTCCTAAAACCAAATCGAGTTTTTTGATATCCTCGTGGAATAAGTTCAAATACTTATTTAACCTTGCGACATGTGTATCTACAAAATGGTCTGGAACCTTCACATGACATAAATATCAAAGCCACAAAACTATAAAACTGTATTAACAACAACGATATATGATTTTCCTCGAACACATCCAAACTTTATCTTCACAGAATTAGAGCAAAAATTTTATGACCGTCGTAAAAACTTTGATAAAGATGATATATTTATTGTATGATATAAACAATACCCGAGCGACAATATGATTTAAAAAAATTCTTGCTCTGAACATTTCGGATTACACATTTTTGTAGCCAGTAACTAGACAAGTTGACAGCGGCTTCGCTCGCCTGTTTACTTATTATTCTAACTTTAAAAAAGACGCAATACCTTTCAACTGATTATCCCTTAGTTTATCTCCTTGCGGACATAAAAATATTGGACAAAGAACAGCTAATGACAGTAGTACAACTAGCTGTATTTTGTAATTTAACAGTCCATCAAACATGAATTACACCTAATCTAAGAACTACATAGAACTTATGGTATTTCAATTCTAACCAACAGAATGATTAGTATGAATAAATGGAGTGCAGCTCCAGATACCATGGTGACAAATTGTGTCGCTGTTTGATAAAAGACTCCCTTCGGACCCAAAACTAAGTGCAAACATATTTAAAAGAAAGGGCCTGTTTTTTTTTTTTTTTTTTTTTTTTTTTAACGTTTGGAAACCCCCTCGGGCCGTCACCCCACCGGGGTTTACGGCGGGGTGGTGTGTCGGAATCGGACCGACTAAAACCACACGGTGTGCCACTCTGCGCCTGAGATAGGAGGGATCCGGGAACCGCTGCTATTACGACATCCAGATCCCTCCCAGCGCCTGCCCGCTAATGCAGGCACCATCAACGGGTAAACTCTCTATTTTAGGCGACGTACGGCACACGCGGACGTCGCCTCCTCGCGGCTGGCCATTGTAGCGGATGGAGGGGAAAACCCGTCCCGTCCACCCGCGGCCACACTCAAGGCGGCATGAGGCGCTGGTATGCGCGCCTCCGCCGCCCGGCTCGCCGGCGACGAATTGGGTCCGAGTGGATATTGTCCTCCCGGGCCTTCTCCGCCGCCTCCTTCCGCCGTCTTCGCAGAAGGTTGCGACCGCGGTAAAACAACTGTCGCTACCGACCATGGAGCGTATTACGGCCGGTAGCGAGAGATCTCCTCCAATAACTGCAGTGAGGACCCCACGCTGCGCCGCCCAGGCGGAACAAACCGCCAGCGTGTGCTGGGCCGAGTCCTCACTGCAGTCGCAGTGGTGACAGGCGGGACTCAATTCCCTCCTGGCGACCGAGTGCAGATACTTCCCGAAGCAACCATGCCCGGAAAGAATCTGCGTCAGTCGGAAGGAAAGGGTCCCGTGCTGCCGCCCTGCCCACTCGGCGATGACCGGCTGGAGAGCCTCCACGGCGGCAAAGCCAGCACGTGGAGCCTCCAGCCGGGACGACCAACGAGCCATCGTGGCTCGACGAGCGGCCTCTCGCCACTCGCGTATCTCTTCGGGCGGGGGCCGAATGCCGCTACACACCCGAAAGTCTGCCGTTCGCCGATAAACTTCAGCGAGCACTTCCGCCTCCAAATCCCACGGGGGGGTTCCGGCCAACGCGCACGCCGCCTCCGTCGATACGGTGCGGTAACCGCGTATGGCTCTAACCGCCAATATCCTCTGAGGGCGCCAGAGGCGAGCCCTATTCTGGGCGGTCAGAGCCGCCGCCCACACCGGTGCACCATACAGTGCCATTGACCGAACAACCCCCGTGTATAGCCGTCTCGTCGCGACGCTGGCTTCACCCAAATTGGGCAAAAGTCGCCCAAGAGCAGAAGCAGCGCCGACCAGCTTTGGAGAAAGCTGTCGGAAGTGCTCGTCGAAGAGCCACCTGCCGTCGAGGATCAGGCCCAGATACTTCATCTGGGCCTTAATCGGTACGAGGACCGAATTGACTACGATGGAGGCGCCGGGGGGTGGACCACGACGGGGCCCATGAAACAAAAGGGCTTCCGTCTTATCTAGGGCCACCCGTAAACCCAGCGCCTCAATGCGCCCGACCACCAAAGAGACTCCCACGGTGGCCAGGCGCGCCGCCTCTTGAAAGTTCGCCCCCCGGGCCGTGACCAATGTGTCATCGGCGTAACAAATTACGCCCAACCCGGGGAGAAGACGACCTCGAAGGGCCCAGTCGTATCCCATATTCCACAGGAGTGGTCCAAGGACGGACCCCTATGGAACACCGCACGACATGGCCCGCCGCCTCAGAATACCATCTCGGTCCTCGTACACGACGGTACGCTCCTCAAGATAGTCTGCCACAAGCCGCCTCAGGTACTCTGGCACCCCGTGGTAGTGGAGTGCTTCCCTGATGCAGCTAAATGGCAGACTATTAAATGCGTTGGCGATGTCCAACGACACCGCCAACAGCACGCCGCCACAGCTCACTGCCTCTTCGGTAACGGCCCTCAGGCGCAGCACAGCATCGACCGTCGAACGCCCCGCCCGAAAACCAAATTGGGCGTCCGACAGATCGGGGCCCACCTCGCAGAGGCGCCGGACGATGCGGGCAGAGAGTATACTCTCAAACAGTTTACCCGCCTCGTCCAGCAACACGATGGGCCTATAGGCCGCTACCGAATCGGCAGGCCGTCCCGGCTTCCTTAAAAGGACCAGCTTCCCGCTTTTCCAGCACTCAGGGAAGCGTCCGGACGCCATGCTGGAATCCAGGACCTCCCTGAGGCGGTCCGACATGTGTTCGAGGGCTCGGGCCAGTGCTCGGGTAGGTATCCCGTCTGGCCCAGGGGCGGTGTTCTTAGAGCGGATCCGTAGAACAACCGCCCCTATCTCCGATTCCCTGACGGGTGGCACACCGCCTTCGTCGTCCCCGACCAAAAAGACCATTGATGGCGGCGCGTGCTCCGCCCGCTGTGGGAAAAGGCCCTCGACCACTTCTTGCAGGAAGCTGGGCTGGAGGGTCTCTGTAAGGGGGGGGCCCGACGTGCGGAGCTTTTGTCGCGCCGCACGATAAGGGCGACCCCAGGGGTCACGATCGAGACCCTCCAGCATCTCCTTACGCTTAATTTCTTTGGCGCGGCTAATGGCCAGCTTCAAAGTTTTCCGTGCCTCTCGGTACTCCTCATAAAGCTGGCCCTCCTCGCCGTCTACGCGGTGTCGCCGCCGACTACGGGTGTAGGACCTCCGGGCACGAGTACAGGCCGCACGGAGGTCCGCCAACTCCTGGGACCACCAGTAAACCTCCTTCCGTGGAGGCCGACAACCTCGGATGCGGGGCATGGCCGCATCACAGATCTCCGTAATCGCATCGAGGAAGCGACCAGCCCCCATATCGACCTCCTCGGTCGGGGCCTGCGGAGACAGCCAAGAGTGAATTATGGCTGCCTCCTCTAGTAGGTCCCTATTCAGCTTCGAAACAGCCCACCGCGGAAAGCGAGAAGAAGGCCGCGCCGCGTGACCCCTACTGGGGTCCTGGGTCCGGGAGAGCTCAAATCGGATGTAAAGGTGATCCGAGAGCGGCTCAACCTCTTCCAGGACACGCCAGTTCCTTACTCGTGCGGCGAGGGCAGGGGTAGCGAATGAAAGGTCCACTATCGACCCCCCCTGCTGTCGCACGCACGTGTTGGTGGAGCCTCTGTTTAATAAACAGAGGCCCACTGAGGCCGCCCACTCCTCTACGGCCTCACCCCTTGCGTCCGTCCTGGGGGAACCCCAAGCAATGGACTTTGCGTTGAAGTCCCCCAGCACAAGGACGTGCCCAGACGTTAGTCGCCGCATCGAGGTCTCCAAGCTGTTAAGGAAAACCTCGAAGTCGCTCAAACTCCGGTTGGGGGAGAAGTATACACCGTATATGGTGATCCCCCCCCACTCAGCAGCAACATATCCAGTGCCCTTGTCTCTTAGCGACAAGGGCGGGGAATGAGCCGCCGTGGAGCCGACGACTGCCACGGAGCCGTCCCGGTCACCCAACCAGTTTGGACGGGGAGGAACATAATAGGGCTCCGCGGCTACGGCAACACCAATCGACCACTGTGCCATGGTTTGCAGGAAAAGGTCCTGCGCTGCAGCACAGTGGTTCAGGTTCGTCTGGACTAGGAGGCTGGAGATTCGATCCATTACTGGATCGTTTCTACAGCCCCCTCCATAGGCGACGACGTTGACGCACGAACTACATCGGAGGCAGCCTGGGCCGACTGGCTAGCCTCCGACGTTTGCCGAAAACTGCGGAAAGACTTGCAGCTCCCCTGTCCCATCTGATGATTGGCAGGCCTATTGCCCGCCGCACACTTTGGGCAGTGAGGGACGGCAGAGCACTCTGCTGCGTTGTGTCCCGGTTGACCGCAGCGGAAACACAATCCGCTGCAGTCGAAACAACTGTCGCACTTGATGCGAGTGTGTCCTGTGGCCAGGCATTTGAAGCACCTCATCGGTCTCGCCGCCAGAACTGTGACTCTGGCGTTTACAAAACCGACGAGGATCCTGCCAGCATCACCTATAATCTTAGCTGACGCCACAGGACAACTGATCCACGTCGCACCAAGGCCTCCCGGACCGGGACGGATGGTGCCAACTCTTATGTTGTCCGCGTTGCACCCAGTTTTCTCTTGAATCGCAACGCGGACATCCTCAACCGTCACGGAGTCGTCCAGACCTGAGATACGCAATTCCGCACATTTGGTAGGCCTGGCGATCTTTACACCATCCGTAACAGAAAAAATACTCCGCAGCTTTTCGGCAAAAGCATCCGCCGTCTTTGTACCTTCAGCCCCAGGGAACTCCAGTACTCTTGCTCCCGTTTGGGCGAGGCGCATTTTGACACCTACAGTCCCAAATTGATTGGCGAGACTATCCCGGGCCTTCTTGAATACGGCCGCATAGGATAGCCCGCCGTTTGCCGCCTCCGGTAATACAGTGATCACTACAGCCGCGGTCTTTGGCATCTGTAGCTTACGCGGCTTCTTTTGGGTGGCCACTGCCACTGACGGCGACTGAGGAGTAGAGGCTACTTGTTGGGTGGCCTTCTTACCCTTTCGAGACTTCTTGACCGACCCAACTACCCGCCACCCATCGTTTGAGGGAGCAGAAGTAGCGGGGTCAGATGTAGGTGTCGGAGTGGGAAGCGGAGGGAACTCAGCCCTCGTCTTTGCTAAAAGAAAGGGCCTGACCTCAACCCTTTTTCTTATAAGCCGTTCTGTGTATCAATGTATTTGAAGTACTCTTGCAGCATAAATATAAATGTAAAGTTTATTAAAATATACCCTTAAATGAACAATATCAAAGTAGTAATATTTTTATGAAACTAGAGATAGTCTGGCGGCCAAAGTTCAATCAATTTGAGCATATCGTTTTATTTCATTGTCCAGTTTAATTTGAATTGTTACTGTGTGGACTTTGGTACTGGTCCCGTATTACATAAGTTATATACAAGGACTTGTTTTATACATACTTTTCTTTGTGAACTTTGGAATTCTATGCATTATTACACAACATTTATTAAAAAACGCGTGCCAATAATTGTTTACACGTATATCACGAGTGAAGGAAGGAAGTGGGCTGGCCATGTCTCTAGACGAACCGATGGTCGCTGGAGCCGAGGTGTACTAGACTGTATACCACAATTGGGTAAACGTAGTGTAGGGCGCCGACTTGAAGACGGTGGCTGGCAGCGGATGGATGCGAATTGCTCAAGACCGGGATGGTTGGTTTTCCTTGGGGGAGACTTTCGTTCAGCAGTGGACGGCGATAGGTTGATTGATGTATAAGTAATGTTGCGCTAAAATACAGTTTTGTGGCGAAAAATTCAAATTCGAGTGGTTGGTTGTGAAAGCTTAGGTTTTGGGCCAGATTAATTTTACATACAAGTAGTAAGTGTGTGTGTATACTAAATATATAAATATTTGTTACTGTGTAATATCTACTAATGTAGATATAAAAGTTACTGGACCTTACGTAGCGTCTTACGTAATTCAGCTCTTTACATTTTGGTTCATCTCGCGATTATTAAAACTTGCCTCTCTATCTATTATCGAAAGTTCTGATAAGTACAAAACATAATTGTAGGTAGTGGAGCCATACTCGACTGTCATACCTTTTACGTCCTCAAGTGTGAAAAAGCATCTCACTAGGCTACCATGTCACCATACTGCATTGTCTGCATTCGTAATAAGTATAATGATTACAATTTTTAATTCTATTTATGCTTTCCGTCAGGCAGAGATAGTCACTTTGGCAGGCCCTTAAAAAGTCTTTGTAGTGGTATACATCTGAGATTTTTTTAGGAATTTTAAATTAGGAACAATTAAAGTTAAAAGTTTATAAATCCATTTCTTAAGGAATTTATGTTACAAAATTAAAATAACATTATACCACATATACATTATTATAGTATTTTAATCTGCAGTGGTACCTAAACTAGACAAACATAGAGAGTCAACTACAGATAAAGTTGTACTAGGTAATAAAATGATCCAATAAATTTTTATTCAGACAAATTCTGTTGAGTCTGTTGTTTATTCAGATAAACAAACACAGGTTGTGGAACAATTTCTGAGTACCTATACAGTTTTGCTGTGTATATTGTTAATCACTATAACCAAATTTAATTTAACTTTTCTATTTATTATACAAATAATAAAACTAATAATATTTCGGACTTCTGACGTAGGACGCCATTTCATTTCATACTAAGCAGAGCTTATACTATAGGTAATAAACAACTGGTGTAAACACAAAAACACTTTTTCTTGTAAATATGTACGTAAAACACATCCAAACTCTGAAAAAAATATTTGTAAATATTTGATGCCACCCGGGAATCAAGCCCGAGACTTCAAGCACAGCTGTCATGTATGATACCATTATGCTACTGAGGCAGTGAAATAAATAGCAATATTCTACTTTTGAAATAATAACTGTTCAAGATGATGATAGACTTCTCATCACCTAGTCTAATTCAAGAGCGAATGCTCATATCTCTTTTTACATAGGAGCAAAAGACCGGACGAATCAAGTGACGTAACTGACTTCCTGTTACCTGAAACTAAAGATTTAGTAATTCCGTTTTGTTTAAATCTACAAATGCAAGAAATAGTTATAGTATATTTATTTAAACAACATCTTCAAAAGTCAATTTTATAAATGTGTAGTCAAGACAGTAATAAAATATTAGTTTGTAAGTATTTACTCCACTGAGACATATCTGTTAGCAACCTTTCACCGCTATTACAATTAAGTTTATACTTGATCTGTAAATAGATTTGCTAATTACAAAACACTTCACTGTGAATAATGTGAAAGTTTTACACAAAATTACCGGACCAAAATGTACTCGGATACTTGGAATACTAGATTTTTGATTTTCTTAAATATTTAATATTCTCCAGAAAAGTTCAAGATGCGAAAACTTACTTCAGTCAAGATAAATATTTCACGAACTTGATTAACGTATTATCAATGCCCAAATCCCCTCCGGCTAGATTGATCTGCGGTTGACCATTATGTTCAAACTTTGTGAGTCTCTAGACTTATCTTGGCCTTTGCTTTTTGGAGGCTTTTAGATTATACGATTAAAATAATCACAAGACAATGTGATTATTCTTGTTGTGAATAAAATCACACTAGAACTTTATTATCAAACATGTATGAACTTATATCAGTAATTTACTTTAGAACAAATAGAAATTTATAAATGTCTCATGCAGAATGTTTTCTTTAATCCTTGACGTGGCTGACTATTTATTGATAAATGCTCTCTGAGTCAGGATTTCGCCTGAAATATTTAAGTAAATCTACAGAAAACTCTTATTTATGGAGAAATGTTTAACAAATGAAATTTCCTGTGAATGCTTCCAGTAAAGCATCTACTCGTATTACTAGCTGAAATGGAAAAATCACCAGTTTTTGTGTAAACAATCATTAATCATTTCCATTTGTATGTTTTCCACCATTAGAAAAGGCATACCCGAACTCAAACTTCTAAACACTTTTTTATATCGAGAAGAATGATAAAATAGCCTCACAGATAACCGATGTTAGGTTTTTCTGTGTGAGGCAGATTACTCGACAGCCAATACCTACTTTTCTTTTTTATTTCTTTCTTCAAAAAGACAAGTTTTGCACTTAAAATATTCCAGCGTTACAAGGGACTTTACAAACTTACAAGAAATGGACACGAAGGCTCTGAAAAATAATTTATGGATCACATAAAATGCGGACAACAGTTTGTGTGATTTGAACCGCGCGTTTTTTGCGTGATAGAAAGTGGCAAGGCATCTATGCAGTCTAATAAGTCTTATTAGTCCTTTAACTTCGGGAAGGAAGTAGCCCACAAAAAGTGGCACGGTACTTGTTTTTTTTCAAAACATTGCATTTACTGTGATATAATATACCTTGCTCATTTATACGAGAGTAATATAAAAGTTAAAATTAAATACCAACTCCAAAACCTACAGAGCAAACTATTAACTCTATCGTGAAATGTAACTGCCACTCATTGTTTAAATATTCCAAGATTTACCGAATTCAAACTTTGTTCTAAACGTGTAATACAAAATAGTTTTGAAACTTCACGGTTGTACGGTAATCGGCTAAGTCAAATCACTTTTATATAAAACAAGTTGTTGTTCATTTGACAGGCCTTTCAATGTTTTGTTTATTTAGGATTGTATTAAAACAGTCTATACACACGAGATTTACAGATTAATTAATGAGTTTTTTATTTGTGTTGTTATCAAGGTCAAAAGTTTCTAAGGCAAAGATGTGCGATTAATTGATTGAAAACTTGAGAAGTTCAAATTGAAATGTCATTAGTAAGTAGTCCAAAGTCTTTTACGTGAGAATGTCATAACTCAACACATATTATTAGTCAGCTCAACAGGAGTGATACCAAATTGCTTAAAATCAGAGTTGAGCAATTATTTCCTTAATTTTCATAGAATATGTGAGCTTATTAAAGGAACAATCCATGATATCTCCAATCTAGAAGGGAGGGAGGCACTCATAGTGTTGCATAATACTTCTGCTTTTAAAGTTGCAGACGCTTGCTCGTTATTTACATACTCCATAAAAACAAAAACCATAGTGTTACGTGACGTAAAAATGTGCTTGGAGGCTTTTGGCTATATATAAATGCACTTGGGTTTCATTAAGCTTATGCTATATGATTTTTAAACTGAAAAGTGCGCAATCCTTTCACTAGATTCTGAAAAATCGGACTCCAAAAGCATTTTATAAACGAATGTTTTGTTTCATAAACGCACCAATTTACTTTTCTGTAGTCTTTTTTTTCTGTGCGGAAATACCATCAGGTAGCATTGAGACAAACATAGAGATGTTTGTCTAGTTTAGGTACCACTGCAGATTAAAATACTATAATAATGTATATGTGGTATAATGTTATTTTAATTTTGTAACATAAATTCCTTAAGAAATGGATTTATAAACTTTTAACTTTAATTGTTCCTAATTTAAAATTCCTAAAAAAATCTCAGATGTATACCACTACAAAGACTTTTTAAGGGCCTGCCAAAGTGACTATCTCTGCCTGACGGAAAGCATAAATAGAATTAAAAATTGTAATCATTATACTTA
Organism: Hypercompe scribonia; assembly: GCA_949316085.1. Taxonomy (NCBI): domain Eukaryota; kingdom Metazoa; phylum Arthropoda; class Insecta; order Lepidoptera; family Erebidae; genus Hypercompe; species Hypercompe scribonia. The sequence continues at coordinate 7,672,841 of OX438969.1, read as the reverse complement.
TTACGAATGCAGACAATGCAGTATGGTGACATGGTAGCCTAGTGAGATGCTTTTTCACACTTGAGGACGTAAAAGGTATGACAGTCGAGTATGGCTCCACTACCTACAATTATGTTTTGTACTTATCAGAACTTTCGATAATAGATAGAGAGGCAAGTTTTAATAATCGCGAGATGAACCAAAATGTAAAGAGCTGAATTACGTAAGACGCTACGTAAGGTCCAGTAACTTTTATATCTACATTAGTAGATATTACACAGTAACAAATATTTATATATTTAGTATACACACACACTTACTACTTGTATGTAAAATTAATCTGGCCCAAAACCTAAGCTTTCACAACCAACCACTCGAATTTGAATTTTTCGCCACAAAACTGTATTTTAGCGCAACATTACTTATACATCAATCAACCTATCGCCGTCCACTGCTGAACGAAAGTCTCCCCCAAGGAAAACCAACCATCCCGGTCTTGAGCAATTCGCATCCATCCGCTGCCAGCCACCGTCTTCAAGTCGGCGCCCTACACTACGTTTACCCAATTGTGGTATACAGTCTAGTACACCTCGGCTCCAGCGACCATCGGTTCGTCTAGAGACATGGCCAGCCCACTTCCTTCCTTCACTCGTGATATACGTGTAAACAATTATTGGCACGCGTTTTTTAATAAATGTTGTGTAATAATGCATAGAATTCCAAAGTTCACAAAGAAAAGTATGTATAAAACAAGTCCTTGTATATAACTTATGTAATACGGGACCAGTACCAAAGTCCACACAGTAACAATTCAAATTAAACTGGACAATGAAATAAAACGATATGCTCAAATTGATTGAACTTTGGCCGCCAGACTATCTCTAGTTTCATAAAAATATTACTACTTTGATATTGTTCATTTAAGGGTATATTTTAATAAACTTTACATTTATATTTATGCTGCAAGAGTACTTCAAATACATTGATACACAGAACGGCTTATAAGAAAAAGGGTTGAGGTCAGGCCCTTTCTTTTAAATATGTTTGCACTTAGTTTTGGGTCCGAAGGGAGTCTTTTATCAAACAGCGACACAATTTGTCACCATGGTATCTGGAGCTGCACTCCATTTATTCATACTAATCATTCTGTTGGTTAGAATTGAAATACCATAAGTTCTATGTAGTTCTTAGATTAGGTGTAATTCATGTTTGATGGACTGTTAAATTACAAAATACAGCTAGTTGTACTACTGTCATTAGCTGTTCTTTGTCCAATATTTTTATGTCCGCAAGGAGATAAACTAAGGGATAATCAGTTGAAAGGTATTGCGTCTTTTTTAAAGTTAGAATAATAAGTAAACAGGCGAGCGAAGCCGCTGTCAACTTGTCTAGTTACTGGCTACAAAAATGTGTAATCCGAAATGTTCAGAGCAAGAATTTTTTTAAATCATATTGTCGCTCGGGTATTGTTTATATCATACAATAAATATATCATCTTTATCAAAGTTTTTACGACGGTCATAAAATTTTTGCTCTAATTCTGTGAAGATAAAGTTTGGATGTGTTCGAGGAAAATCATATATCGTTGTTGTTAATACAGTTTTATAGTTTTGTGGCTTTGATATTTATGTCATGTGAAGGTTCCAGACCATTTTGTAGATACACATGTCGCAAGGTTAAATAAGTATTTGAACTTATTCCACGAGGATATCAAAAAACTCGATTTGGTTTTAGGAATCATCGTTATGTAAGAAATTAATTTGCTGCCACTCGATTTAATTTTCGATGATGATCCATTTAATTTTGAGGTAACAAATAAATAATAAATACTGGGACTGTGTTTAAAATTTCAATTTCAGGTCTTGGTCTGTGTACCAATTATACTACATGTACTCATGATACCCGAGACGGGGTACAGTTTTTTGTCAGTTCGTGTCCGACATAACCACCCCACCGGTCAATGCTACCTGATGGTATTTCCGCACAGAAAAAAAAGACTACAGAAAAGTAAATTGGTGCGTTTATGGATATGTTTCTATCTAATTTAGAAATTGATGTTTTGACTGGTTCTTAACTATTTCAAATTAAGGCAAGGCGGTGAATGATATGGTGGTTCAAGTGGGTACCTTAATGTTTTCTACTACTTTGAGTATTGGGCATTCCAACCTCACGTAGGACAGTCCTCCCGGACATCCTAAGTCATGTTTTTGTGTCTGTTTCATGTACAAATATTTCTAGGGCGGGAGTTGTCTTTAGTTTTCTAGTCTTACCGTCAAAGTTGAAACTTAAGTCAAAATTAAAAAAAAAACTTGAAAAATAATGAAAAAAAACGAATTAACTTTTATTGCTAGTGTAAAGAAATTATACATGGGTATTTCTTTAGCTGCATAAAGAAACATATATAATTATTATTGTTCATAGTAATATCTGGCTCCGATCCTAAAAACACCTGTCGTAAAATTAAGTATTCCACATGACTGCCACCAATATCGTAACGAGTCGATCGTGAAATCCCTCAGGGAATTTCTTGGGTTTGAATTTAACCCTATTTAATGGTCAGGGACCTTGGAATGAAAGGTTCTGATCCGACCCCATATATATTTTGTTAAATTCATTTCTAAGTATGGAGCGTAATAGAAAAAGGGTTAAAAAGGATTAGAAGTGTTAAGTTCTAACATATGTATGTGTTAAGCTTTTAAGATTAATCTACAGTTACAGTCAAATTTAATTTGTCAGTAAAGCCAAAAGACTTCTACTGCTGGAGATAGGCCTGCCCCAAAATGGGAAGGGTTTGTCCTAATCGCTATGCAAGTGGCATGCGGTTTGGCGATCGCAGTGAGATGGTATACTTAGCAGGACGGTGTTGCCCATCCTCGGGTGTACTATCTCTTAGTCGACTTTTACGACACCCACACTCTTGCTTTATAAGCGACTTCAAAGTAGAAGATGTTCTCCATTCGGAATATATTTTTATGTTTTGTATTATATGTATATGTACATATATGTGTATTATAATTTTAAATATACTATTACGTGATTTTTATAACGTAAAAACATAAAACTAATTAACTACTGTAATTAGTACGGAGAATCAGTATGCTGAAGTGGAAATGGGCCGGCCATGTCTCCAGACGAACCGATGGTCGCTGGAGCCAAAGTGTACTAGAGTGGATACCACGATTGGGCAAACGTAGGGTAGGGCGCCCTGCGCCGCGATGGACTGACGACTTGGGGAAGAGGCTGGCAGTGGATGGATGCCAATTGCCCATGACCGGGATGGTTGGCGTTCTTTGGCGGAGATCTTCGTTCAGCAGCGGACGGCGATAGGTTGATTGTAACTACTATATATACTACTTATTGACTCAAAATGGCCAATTTTCTGTGTTTTTTTTTATGTCCCTTTTTTATTTACGATTTTATTTTTAAAACACGCAATAGCTTACACTACGTTTGGCTAATGTACCGTAATTAACACTATCATTATCAATTTAATTAAACAAATACTATGGAAAATACACGTTACGAAGGCAAAAAGTAAAAATACTTTTTCTACCAAGAGCAAAAGAGCAATCCATACTACTTTTATTATGCTATACAATTCCATAAGTAAATTAATCTTTTCTTAAAAGAAACCATTTACTCAGAAGTGACGAACTAATAAAGACTAAAATTGTTCACAAAACAATCCCCGCACATGTATGTTTAGTATAAATGCCCATCGCTAAGCAATTTCTCAGGATAAGCTGCCTTCGATCGGTCTCGACATTGACAAATGACAATCCTCTTTTACAGATTAAAGAAAACATCCGGCTCTTTCCCGTGATTAAAAAATACTGCAGGTCTACATAGAACTTAAAATGATCATAAATAGGTACGTAATTTCAGTATTAGGTTAGTACAACACTTCAGAACACGTTTTTTTATTGTTGTTTGTTCATATACGAATGGATGAATATTATGGAATATTTTAATCTAGACTGCAGAATATATTTTAATATGTAATCATAAATATAAAACAATAATATCACACATTTATTGGAGACCTATCCCGTAAGAAGTTGAAATTGCAAGGTTACGCAATCTTAATCAGGTCAATCTGTCTAGATGGGTGAGATAGGTTTCGTAGAGTTCTTAAAAATACTGTTACAGATAACCTATCAAACTTATTTCAGTAATGCCACGTTTATATTTTAGACGAATTTATAATCATCAAGTGTGATTATCTAGCGACATTTTTGAATTAATCAATATTGTATTTTTTGATCAACAGAACATGTTTCATCAACAGCCTTTTACAATCCACTACTCACATAGGCCTCTCCTTGGCAAGGAGGTCTTGGTCAACTATACCACGCTGACCAAACGGGTTGGAATAGGGTTTGTTTCAAGTTTTCCTTCTCTTTGTAATGATATTTTCCTGAATAATTTGTTCCCTTGGTCGCCTCTTACCACACCCACGGGATGAAGAGGGGTGGTAACACTATGTACTCTTAATACGTCACCACACGGAACATATTTAGACCTCTATAAAATTCAGAAATAGTTGTTAGTTGATATATCTGTTATAACTACATCAAGTATATGTTATAATGTGTCAAGATAATTCTTAGACTGTCACAGCCACGACTTGTTCTATAACATATTTACTGTTTTAGACAAGAATATTATTCAAATAAAATAACTGTCAGTAATTTCTAGAGGCATTCTTCCTAGAGTTTCAACTCATCGTGGAAGTAATATCTATTGTAATCAATTATAATAACGAACAGCACTTTGCTTTAAACAAACCTTTTACTATTTGTGGTCCGTGAGCACGTGTTTCTGTAGGGTTATGTTACACGAAGTATAAGTTTATAACAGACAAGTTTTATTATTTACGAATATATATATTTTTTTCTGCTAGTCGACTTTCAGGTGATGTAGAAATAAAATATGGTAGAGGCAAGGTCTTGAGTTTTACGTGGTACATAACGATTTGGTAAGTAAGAGTTAAACCTACATTAAATATAATCAATTTACATAAATTACATAATAAATACAAAATTTATATGTGGCGACTTCCACATTACAGCACAAAGAAAAATATACAACAGTGCCATCTAGCGAAGATACATCGAACTACGAAGTATAAACGAAACATATGAATGTAATGAACTACGAAGTAACTACTAATCCTGTATCGCGAAATAGAGATTCACGTGGCAATCAGCATATATACTATACAACATTCCGACATCAACCGTTGAGCCGTGGTCCGGCAGGCATGATCACCTCGCCTGGTTGGAGGATCCTCCCTTTGTGTTGGAGGGACATGACACCCATTCCCTCCACATTAAACATACATAAATTCAATATTATATACGAAGTTTGAATTTAGTATTAAAGAAGTCGGGTACTAGAGTTGTGACTGTGCGGACAGTTCATTCCGAAGACATTCGTGTACTATCAATTTGAATTTAAGGCGGTTTTTGTACATGTTACCTTATTTATACTAGCTTATACTACAAGTTTTAGTTTTTAAATAGATGTTTTCACTATACAAAGTTTTAAGATTTTTTCTTAATACTTTTAAATTACATTAAAAAAAATATTAAGACTTACAAACATTTTTCAAAAGTATATACAAATGTACACAATAATTTATCGCTTTTAATAAAATTTCAAAAACAATATTGTTTTCCAGAATAAACATCTATTAAAGTACTCGATCAAGTTAATCAACAAGCAGTTTTACTAGCAATCGATTTGTCACTCGGCCATCCATTAGTCTCAAACCTATGTACATCCTAACATAATGCTTATTTAAAATATTAAAAGCTTAAAATCATTCATATCTTACACAATCTAGATACCATTTACTTGACTATAATTGATTTCAAATGACGCCCTATATAACTTTCAATTTCATAAATTCATTTCTCATTTTGCCCACTCCCCTTATAATTCCCTACAAATTATTCATTCGACACCCCTAAGTTTGAGCAAGTCACGCACGTAATTAATGTGGAAACGAAAGGTACCTGTTGTAATGAATCTTCTGAGGTTACTGTGTTTTGAGAGCCTGGAATAGGGTTTTGCGTTGATGGTAATGGTTTGTCGTTGGAAAACGGACTACAGACTGATGTATATGTAGATACTTCCATTAGTACGGTGTCAACTCATTAATGGTTAAATTTATGGAGTGTTTTGAACCAGTTCGGGTGTAGATTACCAGCGCGTGAAAACGAAATTTAATAAGAGGACTGTGGTAACCTTATAATTCGTCTATTTAATTAAGCATAATCCGTCTATTTGATGAAACATATAAGATATTCAGTACAACGTTAAGGAAAGTGTTAGGTTCACTGAATTGATACTCTCATTAGAAATAACTACCTAAGAACTATACTTACATTTTTGTATTGGAACGAAGTTCCTTACGGCAGGCTTGGAGGGGATAGGGATTTCGCTGCGGGACCGAACTGAAAAAAATGTGATAGTAAAACCGTAAGTGGAAAAAGTGCGTGGAATAAATCTGTGGAAAAAAGTGCGTGGAATAAAACCGTTAAATGAGACGTGCGCAGGCGCGAAAGCGCGTCATGTGTGCTATTTTATTATTTTAAGAAATTTATTATTTTATTTCCTAAAATACTGAATTTCCTAAATACCTTCTTGTACTTAAATAAAAACTAATCAGCAAAATTTAAGAGAAAAATCAAGAAAACCTACATAAAATTAAGCACGATTTTTTTTGCAAATTGTGTCGATTCCACAGTATCCGAAGGAACTTCGTTCCTACCTGGTGTCCCACGATACCATTCATTTTTTTTTATATTTTTAAAAAGACAACGCCTGCATTAGGAATAAATCTTATGTCGCGGGGGACTTTAGAAACACTAGAAACGGACACAAAGAACACTCAGACTCAGAACAACAATTTGTGGATCACACAAAGTGTTGTCCCATATAGGATTTGAAGCCACAAAACTCAGCGAAGTGGAGAGCCGCGTGGCGACCGCTTAAACTACTAGGCCAATCGTGCAGTCAAATACTATAATGCTATGAATACTAAGTCGAGAGTAATTAATCGTCCATCCAGAAATGAACCTAGATCATAATTTTTCACGTAAAGTGAAGTTTTGAAGTCACCGACAATGCGAATTTCTAAAAAGTTCAAAAGGTACGGAATATTTCTTAATGCCCGATGAACAGGAGTGATTGTTGAATTGATAATGATAGAGGATCAGGCGGAGATATGACGCAGCAGAAAGACAAATGAAAGGTGTAATGTTGAAAAATTACAAAAATTTTATATGTTTAGGTAGATTGAATCTTTTTTATCAGTAATTTATTCATTTATTCTTCATTATCAAACAACATATGTTTGGTATAATTGTATTAATATGACATTATTAATATTGTATTATTAATGTATTTTTATACTAATAATATGAGTTTATGAGCACTAAAAAGCTATCGGTACTTGGATATAAATATTTTTCTCAAAACTCGAAATGTATGTTTCTTGTCCGTTTTTCTAATAAATGTACTGCCATATTGTTCATGTGATGTATCCAGCAATAGACTATTAAAGGTTGTTGATGATGATGAGTGTTCATCCGATCATCTCATACATTGTTAAGGATACAGAGAAAGACATTATATAATTTTTATCTAGAAATAATACTGTTCCTGAATAACAACTTTTAAATAGAATAGAAAGGTTTTAATACTTTAGTATAGTTATATTTATTTGATTTTAAGTAAGAAGACAATAAAATAAATCATTCGTTCGGTACAAATTCACAATTACAGAAATTAACCTACCAAACTGTAAAACAGCTTGTCAGTGGGATTAGTGCTTGTTTAGGTATACAACAAGTGCCTCAAATTAACAAGTAGATACTTTTCTCAAAACAGGTCTTAGTTCAATTAATGACTATTTATTGGGACAGTCGTCCGTAATACGATGTATTAATTTGTATTTAGCTGACTAGTCATGACATGCCTCAGTTTGAATTTTACAGAAAATTTACTTATATCATCTGTATTGTTTCACACAAACCAACAAATTATTGGTCTGTGTCTGAGTGTTCTTTGTGTTCGTTTCTTGGGTTCTTGTTTGTAAAGTCCAACGCAACACGGGATTTCTTCCTACAGCGGCCTTTATCTTTTTATAAGAAATAAAAAAGAAAAATACATGTAAACTTGACGCTTAACTGAGCATAAAATAATCTACAGGGCCATAGACTGAGCCGGTAGGGACATTTATAATCCTCCAGGGCTTCTCACCCTACAATTGCTGCAATGCAAGTCAGCAGTATCTTGCTAGTCAAGTAAAATCTGAATTATCGATTAGTCGGTCGTCTAATGCCACACTCATGCTGTGTTTGAAAATATGTGATTCTGTTGCTATAAAGGGCTTATCTGCTCGAACACAATGTTTTTGACAATCTTATCGATCACTTACAAGATGGTAGTCTGTCTGTAGTTAGAGCAGTCACTCGATAGTTTCTGTTTATATATAAGTCTAATGAAGACCTAAGGAGATTCAGATATTCCCTTTCTGCCAAAGTTAAGGTAATGAAATGTAGAAAAAGTGGTGAAAATGTGGTATTTAATATTTTTAAGTCAATAATTCAAATGCCATCCATACTCGGTGTCATATCATTACAAATCCCGTATATACTGTACACACAGTAACACTTGACACAGATTTAAAATTAAATAAAACATTACAATTCTTTACATTTCATTCTTTACTTTTCTTTTTGCTTTGACTTCCTACTACCAAAGTATTTCTTAATTGTGTCATCTATATTCGCATTTTTTCTACTCAACCTTTAAGTTTGTTCGCAAAATAAAAATAAAATAGTATAGTACATCCAGATTTAGATATTCCTGGGTAATGAAATAAGCTCCAACAACTTTTAGCTAACAAAACCAAGGACACAATCTAGTAACTTATAACACAATATTTTTAGGACAATTATTAAGTTAACCAATCAAAGTTACAATATTTAGTAAAGTCTAGAAAGTTTATCGAGTTTGTTTTATGTATATCACTAGATATAACCTAAAATCAGTCTTCGTATAAAATCAGGCCAGAGAGCGAGTGTAGGTTCTCCTTTGTATTTAATACGCGAGTAAATTTCACACTAGAAATATACCGAAATAACCAACGATATGTCCCAGAATGCGTGAAGGATCGTTTCAAAGCCAGAATTTCGTTCCAAATGGAAATCTGGACGTGAATTTTCATGCAAATTTCCCAAAGGTGTTATACATGGGAGGCTGTAACGTGGTCGTTAAAATCTGAGAGTAAATTCTATTCGTTCATTCTTATGTGGTAACAATGTTATAACGCGAAAGATTTTTATTTTTGAAGGTAAAATGTAGGAAGTCGGGGTGGATTTCAACGAAAATTAAATTCAAGTTTATTTCAAAGTTAGTTGAAATTCTTGTTGGTTGGCTTAAAATATTATTACATGTAATTTTTTCTTTATTTTATAACTAGCCGAGTATTTTAAAAATACTCTACAGCTACTACTGTTTCGTACGTTTGTTTTATTTTTAATACGAATAACGGTTAAATTTTACACCCTTGGTTATAATATGATAGAACTTATACACTACAATTTGTTAGTATGATTCTGTTTTAAATTTTGAACTTAGTTAAAAAAATATTCCTGTCCGATTTAAGACGGCCCAATACTTGAACCAGTTTTAGCACTTGGAAAAACATATAATTACAAGAAAATAAAACACGAGGGTTTATATAAGCGTGGCTTTATGTCGTGAGAGTTGAGGTTTCTAAAAGTACCGGGGGCGTAACATTTCCTCCGCGTGGGCGTACATGTTCTCCTCCCTGGCAAAAAATCAACAATAGCTTAGTAGCCTGCTATCATGCATATTAATATACCACCTCACCTCGTATTTGACAGTGGACTTTTAAAGGCTGTTGATGATAATCCGGAGCTCACATTGATAGAATTGATATGCGCTTATAATGGAGCTGGAAGCGAAACCAGTGCTTGGTCTAATTCGCTCCCAACGCCATTTATCGAAGCAGTTGGAATTTAGTTAGTGTTACATGGTTGCTTACAGACCCACAATTGTTTGACAAATTCTACTTGAATCCGATCGAGGCACTCAACATTAGAATATCAACAATTTACTCATTTCATAAATAACGATTAACTGTTAATAAACTTTTGATAGAACAAATAACTGCTTATTGAAATTCGAGTAAGCTTGTAAGATAGACATTAAGCTATCAAACTTTAAGTTTATGTCAAATTAATCGGCTTAATTGAAATTAACTGATAAGTGTGACACATTTCTAATTAATCCTCGTGGTTTGCTTGTTAATAGATAATTGGAGATTCTTTGATAAGATATTTCTGTGTATGTAATCATAGAAACTGACTTTGATTATTAATTTGATTTAAACAATATTGAAGATACTACAAAAGATATTTATCTCTAAAACAAATAGTTTTTAGAGAATTTTACTGGAGAGAGATGTAACTTTACCTTGCAAAACTAAACTAGAGAATATGTATATAATTTTAGATAGTTTGGAGAATATTTTTTATTATTACATACATACATGAAATCACGCCTGGTTCTCCGGAGAGGTAGACAAAGTTCAATAAATTGATGAATTATTTGTTAGGGAATTAGAAAATCTATATATTAATACGCGATACAAAAACTTTAATCCTCTTTTTACGAAAATTGCGCGGACGCAGGAGCATAAAATTTGGCACACTTATAGTTTATGCGTTGGAGAAGTGCAAAACGCTAATATTTTTCAATAATAATGCTTATAAAGTACATTAAATCAATAAATAAAACATTACACACACTACCATACATTTCACACACACATACATACACAAGTATTTGTACACGCCATTTTGTCCATAGACATAGAGTACTAACATAGATATATCAAAAAAAAAGTTTTATTTGCCTCATTTAATATAAAAAAAGATTTTAATAATAATGCATAAAAAGTACATTAAATCAATAAATAAAACATTACACAAACCAGCATGCATTTGACACACGCATACACAAGTATTTGTACACGTATACACTATACATACTCTGTGGTCAAGTTGTTTCTTTTATTTATTATAGACATAGTTGAATGAATGTCAAACAGAAAAGTTTTATTTGACGAATACTACGTGAAATACTGAGCGCTTATACAAATTTATGTAATATATATAAGTTGTGTAGCAGCAACATACATTTAAATGTACACGGACTATCATTATATGCATAAAGAAAGTTCTGTAGCAGCAATCTGCAATAACAACATTCAGGTACAAAAAAAATATAATTCGCTATTGCTGGTTCTTAATGAAAGAACTTTAATTATGCCTCGACATAGAACATTAACGGCTCGGAGTGAGAGACAAAGAAGGAATATTTCTCTAAGAGGAAGGAATAATTCCCCATCAGTAGTATTCGATAGTAATATGATTTTGAGAGATACATTTAAATGTGCTCTAAATGTCATTTAATGGATTTAGAGAGATTTGTCACAAAGGTAAAGCATTATTACCACCCTTAAGTCAAAATGAATATTTTAAATCATTGTACTCATTGACTTACTTCAAATGAACCTTCAATAAAAAGTAAATCAAAAAATTATTTTGAAAATATTAGGAAATATAATTCATGTTTAGCTATGGTTAGCTAAGAAGCCAAAGTTGCTGAGACAAGGGGAGTGTATCATTTCAAAATACATGATGTTTTTTATCACAGATCAGGCCCAATGACTGCCGCTTATAATCGCTCACCATGTTATGCACAATTATATTTTTATGATGTTGACACTGCTATTAATTATAGGTTACAAGAACGTATTAATCAAACATGTAACAACAACATAATGCGTAAAATTTCACTGGAATTGGACAAAACATTCCAAATAATTGGAGTTTTATTAAATTGGCCAGTTTTTACACATGGGCAATTGTATGTCGCAGTAAGTAGAGTTCGTTCATTCGATGGTTTAAGGTTTTATATATCCAAATATAACGCCCCAAGACATTTAGCAAACGATGAAAGAGTTTTTACAAAAAACATTGTTTTCAGAGAAGTTTTAAATCATTAATTAAATTATTGCAATATGCGATAAAAAATGCTCTAAATGGATAGTATTTTTAATGTATGATTTTTTTGTTTTGCATCTTCTTATAGCATGTTTTGTTTTAATAAACATTTTTTTAAATAGGTATTCTTTATTTTACTTCTTTTTAATTTCATATAATTTGTTCAAAAAAGAGATTGGCAAATAACAGTCTTGGTCAAATCTATGGTTATAGTAGTTTAGTTTTCGACAGTAGAACCTTAATAATGTTTGAATATTATATTTTAATAATGTATATTAAGTCACTTACAATTTAAATTTATTATAGTCAAATTTCGACCACTGGGCGACCACTAATATTATTAAAACTCTGAAATTATACTTAACCTACAAAGCAAAATTTGCAAAACACATCTAAAAAGTATAATTCTCAAGGAGGAGTAGTAACTTCGATATGAAAATCTATGAAATTCTAAATTCATTTGCTTTCTTATTAAAAATGCACCGGGTAACCATTGTTAAATAGCCGTCCGGGTATAATTGTTTTACAACTTTCTAAATATTAACATAGTAAATTATAATAACTATAATATCAAACAGTCGGAAAGAGTTACTATCGTGTTGCCTTTTAATCCTATCCTAATACTAGAAAATCAGAAGTTTGTATATTACAAGTACGGTCCCCTAAACTCGTATTTGACGCAATTTTTTAATGTGATGGGCAGTAAAGATGACCAAAGAAAGAATATCAATGTTTTATACTCATTCTCAAGAATTTCAATCAGTCGGCAGTGGGCGTTTTGCTACTTTTTATTACACCTCAAACCAGAAATTACTAAAAATTGAGTTATAACACCTTGTATTATATCCTAAAATTACAGATCTATGGGAAAGAATCGGATCAGAGAACATTAGTAAGTCAGACTAATGTTGGTAGTATCTTTATTAAAGTTTAAATTATTTAGTAAGGTCTAAGAATTACTTTTTACGGTTTGTAGTTAGTTGTAACAATAAATTCGTGTAGTCTTACCAAGTTTGTTAGTGTTTAAGCTTGGAAAATGCTAGTAGTAGAAAGTAGTCATTCAAATTTTATATAGGTATATACAAATTATATCTTGAAAAAAAAATATCCTCGTTTCTCTCACTTCAGTTATTGTTACTATTTGAACTAAAAAAGTTAAAATTATTTAACGACCTTTATAGTCAGTTACTGTCTTGGAGTCCTAACCACGGGTGTCTTAGTCCCTTCACACAATGTCAGTGATCGACTATTTTTATATGTCAGCAACATTAATGAATGAAAGCAATTATAATATATTTACGAACCTTAAGCATGATATACAATGTTTTAATATTTTTTAGAACACAAACATATTTTTCTAATATCTAGTAACGTACAAAATTTTTACTGAAGAAACACCTTAATACTACGAAAACTATTATTGAGAAGTGATGCATGTAACTTTATTTTAAAAAGCATTAAATTTAATATTTGATCGAGTAACATATGATAGATACAAATGAATATAGCTAAACAATTTTTGTTTTATTTAGTTTACCGAGGAATGTCTTAAACACTTACCTATGTGGGTATTCTATTGCATGAATTTGTGCCATTTGCTATGATAAATAAATATAGGTTTCTTTTTCTAATGAACATGCAACTTTCTTAGTTTTTTAGACATATCATGAAGGTTACGATAATAATCCAAGGCTTTAAAAGTATGGCCGACATGTTTTGTCCATTTGTAGTCCAGAGATTGTCCTCATATACTTTATGTTTTAGTGAAATGAAGGCTTGATTCACTTTAGTACTGTTGCTCCACATTAATCATAATACATAGCCATAACGTGACACTGACACATCATATGCACAGTTAGATATACTAACCAAAACTGCTGTAATATCTATTTTATCTGACTCAGTGCATATAATTTATTAATTTTGTTTGATGTATTTACCACTTAAGCTTACCTGTTTAAATTTGCGGCTGTGGTTTCGCCTAGAAATTTCATGTCTTGTGCCTAAAAACTTGTATTTATGATTTATCAAGTTATTATGTTAAATATTAATAGTTAAATGAATTAAATTGTCTATTATATTAACGATGTCAGCTTTGTGGTTACTATGTTCGTTTTTTATCAACGGTGACAATGATTGATATTTCATGAACGTGTAAATAGTATAAAATTATATAATGTTATTTACACATAAAAGGAACAGTATTAGACCCAATATGCTGCCTTGCGAAACTCCAATTGTGTTCAGACTGGACAAAAGTAATTATTGTTCAACTGACAAAGTATACCTGCTTCAAGAAATCTTACAAAACATTTTAGATAACATCGTTGTTATCCACATAAAGACTTATTGTGGTTTGGCAAATCCATTAGGGCATAAAGTTGGTTTTTTAATTTTCTCATTAATTTGATGCTAAACAAGTATAAGCCAGTGAGGTATCTTATTTTAAAGAATATTTGATCTGTCTACTAGTTTAATCACTATACACTAAATATTTGCTTTCGACAAAATCAAACATTTTGATTCTGAACTGAGTAAATAAGATTTGATGTTTAGAAACGTTGTAGTCGTGTTAGTAAGTTTATAATGACGATAAACGACTGAATTACAAATAAATAAACTATGAACATACTACAATAGACTTAAACCAATTAAATAATATAATGCATTATGTGAAACATTATTAATATCATTACATATACGTCCAAGATAGTAGAGGCAAGCTGATTTCGGCACGAATGAGCGAGCTCGACCAGTACAGTACTACCCTCTCACATAAGATCAGCCTATAGTAACAGCATCCGTGTTGTCGAGTTTTGTTGGTGAGTGCGATACCGGAAGCCCATTGATTTAAGGGACCAGTTATCGTTAGCAATGTGAAAACCTTATACTGTCTGATGACTGTCATACCTTTCACGTCCCTGAATAGGGCGTATAAAAGTATCTTACAAGGCTGCCATGGTGTGGCTCACTGTTTTGTCTGCATTAGTAACGAGTGTAGTCCACAACCCTTGGATTCTGTTTATGCTTTCCATCAAATAGAATAAAGTCACTTTAGTAGGCTCTTAAAACAATAAAAAGAAAGAAAGAAGAAAAACAAGACGAACAGGCCTGTCAGATAATTAAGAAAAGTATAAAAAACTACCTTTTATAGAGATTGATGATGAGTGAATGGGAAATCTCCAAAAACCAACTCTTAACTCTAAAGTAATCATTATTCATGAATACTGAAAATGCAACGGGTTTCTTGTCTTGCTTAATATAAGTACTCTCGTGGACACTACCACTAACGAATACAAACTTCTAACTCTATTATTTAAAGTAGCAACGAAATACAAATTTAAACTGGGTCTTGAAATTAAAATCTCTTGAATAGATTTAAATTAAAAACTGAGTTGAATGTACCTCCAGTAAAACATCCGCAACGTAGGTATTGTAAGGGGATCAAGTGCGACATTGTTCCAAGTTCACGCAAAGGTATTAAATCTTTCTAGGAATTCGTCACGCACAACTCTTTTGTTACTGTGTATACTCACTTCTAAAGACTGTGCGGAGTAAACTTAAATAGATGCGGTATTTTAATTTAAAGAAAATAAACAATATTAAAGGCGTACGAATATCCACTGCCCGAACTGAGGACCGCCAGAAAGTGGGTCATTTGTCGTTCGTGACACATCTTGTGCTGGTGGTGGTGGTAGTCCGTTCTTCCCTTATTTTTTTTTAATTTCAAATATAGAACCTGCTAAAGTGAAAAGCTACTCTGCCTGATGGAAATGATAAGCAGAATTTAAGAGTCTTGGTCACCGTACTCATTGCGAGAGCAGATTATGCAATATGGTGACTTACACTATGGCAGTTTAATGAGATACTTTTTCACGTCTCGTTTAAAAACCCAGGATCATAGTGGGAAGGAAACACGTGCGCTGGTAGTGAATTTCAGATTTTGACTGATTGGCATAGAAAGTAAGTACCGAACCGTACAGTTTGAGAGCGTATGACATGTTTATTCCAACTGTGATGATTGTATCGCAAAAATTACGCTTTTGTTGTAATGTCATAATTATAATATAGTAATGAACGAAATATGCGGCATAAAATATCTATAATAGACGAAGATAGGTTAGTGCGAGTATATGTTTACAAGTGAACAGTTTCAAAAAATGAATTCATTACTGCCTGAATTATTACCGTCTTATAAACGAAAACCTGTTCATGAAGGACTGGGAAAAAAATCACATTTTAAATGACATCATCAGTCTGGTTAAAGTCACAGACTAGAATGTGATGCTCATTTTTGTGGTTCGTGATTGAGAAATGTCACCACCTAAAGGACTTTTTGGTGGTACAAGCCAAAATCAAAAATATGAAGGAAACGTACGCTACTCTGGAGCATTTAGCGAATCTCAAGAAAGAATTTCAGGATGTAAAATGCTCCTCATCATCCTTCTCCAGTAGTAAAGGCACTACAAAGAGTAAGAGGGCTATTGATAGTAACAAAACGGGAAACGAAGAAATCTCTCAAACTAAAAAATGTGGCATAATTAAAATATTTATTTGCGGCGCTGGTTGTAGAATCAAAAAATAATAAAAAAATGACCTCGAGCTCACTAGCCCATTGCTCTGTTAAATCTGATGTCATTCCGATCTATTGATAAGAAGATGAGGGAACAGCTGTGCGTTTCAGTCAATACATGAAAACAGCGGCCACCATTGCTACTTTAAGTGTGCAGATGCAAAATGAGAATAGAACAGAAAATGAATGAAAACTTTAACAACACAAACCAAAGTCTAAAAACCTTTTAGTAGGTAAAATTTTCATGTCCACATAACAAGTAAATTGCAAGTAAACCGACCCACATATTTTGATTTTGTTACTAATGTGCATAAAGAAACATTAGAAAACATAGTAGAAAGTAGTTATATCTTTAAAAGCGCAAGCGAAAAAAATCAATTAGAAAAGTAAGTAAACATAATGAATATGAGTTTTTTTATTGCGAATAAAATTAGAAATCTTTGTAAATAATAAATTATGATCACAGGAAGTTATTTTGCGACGATTTATGCATGTTAAATCAAAAATTAAAAACAGATCATGTAGTTCTCTTATCGGTGATAGTTAAAATACAAATATTTTGTATTTTATATTACACGATATTACACAATATTCACGACATCACCGAAATACAAAGCGTTCCCTTACGATATTCGACGTTTATGTTGTACTGATTTGATAGTCCTGCAGGAAACGTGGCTACCACCATAGGAGTTGTCATACTTAAATGGAGTAGGTACTAAAGGGAAACCACAGGGAGAGGTAACCATTTTCTGGCGGCTAAGTGTTTTTGGAACGCGTTGGTCACTAAGTGTGAAAATTCACGTATGTGTAATATAGAAAGTAATAATTATAGGAAGTAATAGTATCGAAAACGTTTACATATTAGGGGACGTTAATGCGCAACTTTAAAGTAAACACACACTTATAAGTAAGGCACACGGTTTTAAATATTAATTAGATTATTATGTTGTGACCAGAGTGGTACTGTGCTCGATAGTGGTGGTGTATGTGCATTATGATCGGACTTCTTCCCTGTATTTGCTGTGTGTAATTTGTTTACCGTCCCACAAAAATAAATCATTGTTCCTTTTCACAAAATAAAGTAGTGTGGAGGGGAAGAAGTCCCGAACAGATCAATGAATACATGAGAATTTGTCACGATAAACTGGACCTACTCGTTTTTCCGTGGGAGCTCCTACATCATGATTGTACAACGAGTTTTCAGAGTCACTTTTATTATTATACTAACAGGACATTGTTCCTATTTATCAATACTTATACGTACAGTAAAGGTGAATTAAAATTGTGTTAACAGTTTAGCAGTTGCTGTGGCACCCTATGTACTGTGATATTTTACCAAAATCTTACCCTTCGCTACTGGTGTACCCATGATAAAATAAACCTCTTGCTAGAACGAAATGTCTTTAATTATTTTTTATTTTACTTTACCTTTATTGAATTTGTGGGGTATGAAGGGTGCAGAGCAGCGCCAACAGCATCCTAGATATAATATCCAGCCGACTGGACTGTGCGACGGTAAATCGGTGCAGCAAACTTTTTGGTGGAACTGCAGCATAATCATTTGTTAGACTCATACAGATGTAAGTCATTTTTTTACTAACATTATGAGTTATTTTACTTGAAAAAATCAATTATTATTATATATTATTATTATATGAAACGGTGACTTCCAAGGGTAGCACATGTTGTTGTTTAGAGAAAATGGAATATTATAAAAGCATAAACTTTATTTTTTCCCTCTTATTTTGTAAATGTTCTTTTATCTTTGTATAATCTCATAATAATCTTCCTACATCCGGCCGCATCTTACACACAAGGGTTACCGTTTCTATTGTTGATTATATTTTATGTCTATTTACGAGCGTCTCTTGAATTATGAGGTGTCACTGTGGCGTGATTTATTTGTTTAGACACGCACTGGATAGATGTTTTGTTACTCTTAATTAATTTTACAGAATGTTTACGCTAAAGGAAGGAGATTAGAGGAAAACTTTAAAGGAAAAATAGTGGATTGAAACGGATGTACGTTTAGTTCCATTCCCTGTGTATATTTTTGTTATTGGATTGGACAGTTGCATGGTCAATAGAGTGTTAAGGATATTCTCCGTGCGTTCAGTGGCAATTTTTTTTTTCTCGCGTCGTTAGGTAAAAGTGAAGAGTGCTTCGTGTGTCGTGATAAAGTCACCTCAAAATTGTTGACTTGGACGAGAAGTGATTACTAATAAATTTTGAACTGCTTGAGTGAGACCGGGCGCCGGAAGTTAACCCCGGCTCAATCATCGTTTACTCATCTTACCACCCACTTACGTGCATTCAAATAGCATCGACACTTTACAATCATCGGTGTACGACAAGTAAATACCCCGCAGTAACCGGCAATTTACGATACAGACTGTATTGAGCATCTGGTAAGTTCACTTACTCGCAATAAAACAAAGAAACATGTTCTTAATATTGCGTTCTGCGGCTCCTGGATTGCTCGACATTGGTAAGAAAAGAATGTTAACTTTTGAGTTCAAATTAGATGAAGTATGATCTAAATGTTAAATTAATTTGACGATATCCATACACAACGAAAAGATACTATAATGTCGTTTAATGGAGACACATAAAATTAAAGCCAATTAGCAATATAAAATTAGACCAATTAGCACCTTTGAACTCACAATATTCGGCACAATAGAGAGCGACAAAATGATAGGACTAATCTTAAATTAAACTTAAAACACTACAATTCAAGTAAATCCCTTAGTAATATGTTACTAATTTATATCTCCAGCTTAGCAAGTTAATCTGACACTAGCTCTCAATCTACACACTATAACACTACTCAAGTATTGGCACTTAATTACAAAATCTTGGAAGTTCTTGAATCCAATTAATGTGATCAATTGTCGCCAACTTAACAAAGTGATTGCTACATGAAGTACTTGGCAAAGAATGAGAACAGAATTTTTGTCTTGTACAATTGTTTTATTCTATCTTTTGAACGAAACTTGGAAACGCTGTTCAGTGTTTTATTTTTTCATTACAAATTGGCAAAGTGAATTTACCATCAATAGAAGAAAATATTCTTTTTTCTAATTACTCGTAGATATAAAATGTTTTTGAAGTGAAAACTTCTTTAGGCGCGTTGAGCGTTTTGGTAGAGGGTAAAATCCTCGGTTCGCGTCACCGACATGCTAATGATAATAGTATATCTATAGCTATGGAAAATATGATATTATATATTATATATGAAATTTATTATTATTATATATTATATATGATATTATATATTATATATAGCTATATATGAACATAAAAAAATTCATATAATTATTGCATATAGTTTTAATTACTCTCATCTTAATAGTTCCGTTTTCACTTCTATCGGCAGTCCCACGACTGCTACTGTTTTTTTTTTTTATAAAACTTATTTACATCATTAATTTTATGATTAATATCTTTTCTCTCCCATTCCTGGACTCTGTGGAAGTAATTTAATAAAAATGGTTGGAAAAGGTTGGCTAAAATAGTAATAGTAATAAGAAATAATAAACGAGTTGATCGGTATAATCAGAATCGAATGTTCCAAAGGAATGAGAAATGGGTTTACCGGAAATGGGAGGAACCGAATCCATGTGTGAGTGACGGGCATTTTCCAGATGAAAATACCACTAATTCATTTTGGCGTAACATCTGGTCAGTGCCTGTCTCTCATACAGAGGGTGATTGGTTGGAGGATGTCAAACGCTCGTGTGAGTCTATAACAGCTATGGAACCCATTGTTATTAATAAAGATGATGTAAGTTGTGCAGTCCGTTCATTACCGAATTGGAAATCACCTGGTTCAGACGGACTACACAACTTTTGGCTTAAGTGGTTCCGAAGCTCACATGCGTGTTTGGCATCACAATTCCAAGCAGCTTTGGATTCTGGTTCATTACCACAATTTTTAACCACTGGTGTAACCCATTTACTCTATAAATCTGGTAGTGCCATGGATCCCAAAAATTTTAGACCCATTACTTGTTTACCAACTACATATAAACTTCTAACATCTATTTTGAGACTCAAAATTACTACACATATAATTAATAATTCGGTACTCTCTATTTCTCAAAATGGATGTAGAAGTGGGGCCCGTGGCACTAAAGAGCTCCTTATCATAGACAGGACCATTAGCCAACAGGTACGTCGTAATCGTAAGAGTCTGGCGACATGTTGGATAGATTATAAGAAGGCTTATGACTCAGTTCCACACACATGGCTTTTGAAAGTGCTAGAGTTGTATAAAATTGATGCAACTCTGTGCACTTTCTTAAAGTCGTGTATGAGTCAATGGAGCACAACACTTCGCTATCCAGGATGTCGGCAGGCTGCGATAAATGACGTACTTATAAAGATCGAGCGAGGTATATTTCAAGGTGACAGTCTGAGTCCCTTGTGGTTTTGTCTAGCTTTGAACCCTCTCAGTACTCTGTTAGAGGGTTCAGGGTTAGGCTATCGGTTGCAGAAAGATGATCAAGTTATATCTCACCTTCTTTATATGGATGATTTGAAATTACTGGCCTCCACAAAATTACAATTGATGGCGTTATTAAAGGTCGCTGAAAACTTTAGTAATTCTATCAAAATGGAATTTGGTGTAGACAAGTGTGCAGTCATGTATGTAAAGAAGGGCGTGATTGTAGAATCTGAAGGAATAGAACTTTCAGATTCAACAAAACTCAGATCTCTGTCTGCCACCGAAACTTACAAGTATCTAGGTTTTTCACAGTCCTTGGGAATATCAGAATCTGGCGTGAAACAAATGTTACGGGAACGTTTCTTTGGTCGCCTAAAAAAAGTACTTAAAAGTCTTTTATCGGGCGGTAACAAGGTGCGAGCCTATAACAGTTGGGTCATGCTGGTTCTGATGTATTCCTTTGGTGTACTTAGATGGACTCAGACCGAATTAGATGCCCTTGACAGGAGAGTCCGTACATTGCTGACTGCATTCCGTATGCACCATCCACGTTCATCGGTTATGAGATTGTATATTCCGCGAAAGTTTGGAGGTCGTGGTCTATTAAATATCAAGACTCTACACAATCGCGAGATATACAATCTCAGAGAATATTTTCTACAGACTAATGTGGGAGTGCATCGTAATGTAGTTGCAGTGGATACTGGTTTTACCCCGCTCGCTCTGGCTAAAGAGAATTGGCGCAAACCTGTAGTACTTAGTACTACTGATCGCAAGGAAGTATGGAAGGGTAAAGAACTTCATGGTCGATTTTATCGGGCCCTACACGGGTCTGATATAGACTTTAAAGCGTCAACGTCTTGGCTACGGTATGGTGATCTCTTCGGAGAAACCGAAGGTTTTGTTTGTGCAATTATGGACGAAGTTATCATGACGAATAACTACCGGAAATATATCCTGAAAGATAGTACGGTTGACATTTGTCGGGCGTGCCACCGTCCTGGAGAATCTATTAGGCATATTATTTCTGGTTGTTCTCGTCTTGCTAATGGTGAGTATTTGCACAGGCACAATCAAGTAGCCAGGATTGTACACCAACAACTTGCCCTTAAATACCAACTTGTCAATTTTGAAGTGCCTTACTACAGGTATGTGCCCGACCCAGTTCTCGAGAACGGTCGTGCTACGTTATATTGGGATCGATCTATTATCACAGATAGGACTATTGTTGCCAATAAGCCTGATATTGTGGTGATAGATCGATTAGAGCGCCGCGCAATGATTGTCGATATCGCCGTTCCTCATGACGAGAATCTCGTGAAAGTTGAAAAAGAAAAACAATTAAAGTATTTGGATCTGTCTCACGAGATTGCCGACATGTGGAATGTGGATTCGGTGATCATTGTTCCGATAATCATATCTGTTCACGGATTGATAGCCAAGAGCCTCGACCAACACCTTAAGAGGCTCACGTTAGAAGGTTGGATCAAGGGTCTGATGCAGAAGGCAGTCCTCCTTGACACGGCCCGTATTGTGAGGAGGTTCCTGTCTCTGGAGCCCTAACCACCGGTATCTTGGTCCCTGTACCCGATGTCGGTGGTCTACTATTTTTTATATTTTTAAATATGTATTTTTTATTTTTTATATATTTAAAAATGTAATCAATATGTGTATTTATACGTAATAAAGAGAAGAATAATAATAAAACGTACCAAACTCATAGTGTATGATGAAGTTTACGGACATTAATAAATACATACATAAATACACAATACAATACATAAATACGTACATGGACCGAATTGACAGCGATAGGATAGATGAAATAATATGACCTCCGTCTTATCCAAGGCCACTCGTATGTATCTAGCACCTCATTGCATGCAACCACCGGAGATACTCATTTGGTAGCCTATCGTGACTTCTCTTGAAAGTTTATCCCACGGACTGTGAGCAGTGTGGCACCGGCGTAACATATTACACCCAATCCGGGCAGAGACCCAGTCGTGTCTCATGCTCCATAAGAGTATTACTGCTTGTGTCCCCGTTAATATATTATTTTACTGTCATTGTTAAGCTAGATATCTGAAATAGGAAAACATACGAGTTAAAACATAAAGGGAAAATAGACATCAATATTTTAGTAACGCAAGGAAACTGTTAGACAAACAATTGAAATCATATTTGATAAAATACGAACGGAAAGAATACTAAGAGGGAAAAGGGTGGAAATTTTAGCCTCCGCATTTGCGAATATGTGACAGATATACTTAACGGCAATTATTTAGTGATAAATTTATGGCGTGAATGGCGAACGATGAATAGATCAGATGGCATGTGGTTGTGGACGCCTGTATCTCCAGGGAAACAAGTGTGAAAATGAAGAATTGAGTACCAGTAACTTAGTCAGTACCCCTAATTCTGACATGAATAAAATAGGGAAGGGAAACAAGGATTCTGACTGAACTAAACAAAATTCTGAGAACTTAAACGAATTGAAAATTAAATAAAAATTGTACAATAATATTTAACTTAAAAATCTAATTCTAAAAGAGTTTTAAGATTATTGACTATTTTATGTTTTCATTTTATCGAACGTTTTCTTAAGCTTTATATAACAAAACCTATGTCATACATTTTTCGAAAGAGAAAATAATATAAATAATGAGATAATGGCACATCATTTTGTACAAAGTAAACTTTTTCATTTAACTATTTTGCTAGCGTTGCAAGAAAAGTTTAAATACAAAAAACTTTGTAGGTACGTTTATCTGCTACTTAAACTTCTTGAAGTAAAACTTTTACAGTGTTCTAGAAGGCAGATGTTACTTTGATGTATCAGTTAGTTATTAAGTTATTATCACTCCACAACAGAGATTGTGCAATCAATTTGTGTCCCGTTCACACAATTTTTAATGAACATATTGATTTGTTTTTTGTTTGAATATAATTTATCATCTATAATCTACGTTTGGTAAAACTATAAACCTTTTGGTCAAGAATTTAATTAGTATAATAGAGAATATGTTATATTTGGGGTCAGAGGTTTGAACATTATCAAGTCATTCTAATTATTTTATTTCTTTATAGAAGACTTATCAAGGATGCATAGATGGATCCACTGAGAACTCGGCCTCATGTCAACCTCAACTACAAGTGGTGCCCCTGCTGAACAACGGACGAGGCTCTGGTAAACAAAACATCCCGATTAGCAGCAACAGACTTACCACTGTGGTACTAAAACATTGGCGAAAAGTGGGCTTTTAATATGCTTCTGTCTACCCCTTCGGGAAATAGGTGCGATTTTATGATTTTATGTAAAATTTATCAAAGCTTTATTAAGTTCTTTTAAATATAATTCCATTAAATTATATCTCATTAACCAATAACTCTTAAACATATACATATACATTATAACTCTTAAACAATATAGAATGACATTTAAAATGAAAAACAAACGCAACTAATATCATTTTGTCAGCACAATTAGCGTTGTCACAATAACACCTGCGTTCTCTGAGATTGTTTCATTTCCACATTTAGAGTAGTTTTGTATCCAACATGTATTATATGTTAGTATTTTTTTTTTGTGATTCAATTCTAGCGTATGCGACTGCGGTGCATGAAGTTTCAGGTTTGATTCCCTGGTCGGATCTAATTTTTGTATGTTTTGGTATCTCCTACATATTATATATATTTATTTGAAAAAAAAAGTATCTCTCTCTCTCTCTCTCTCTTTAGCAGTTGCCTGGTATCTATTTTATTTATTTTTTTATTTTAAGAGCTTACCAAAGTGACTCTTCACTGCCTGATTGAAAGTATGAATACAATACAAGAGTTGATGCAGATAATACAGTGTGTGGCAGATAATAGAGTGTGTGACAGTATGGTGACACCCATTATGACATCTTATTGAAATGCTTTTTCACCTCTGCTTGGGAACGTAAAAGAGATGATAGTTAACGTGGCAGTATAGACTCGCACCATGACAACTGTTATACGTGCATCAATAGGCCATTATTGCAAAGAGAAAGGAAAAAAGGTCAAGCACGTGGTATAGTAAGCCAAAACCTCCTTCATAAGGAGAGACCATTTCCACTAGTTGCCTGTTGGCTGTGATGTGATGTGTGAATATGAACTCTATTACACATCGTTAAAATTTTATATACAAAGGGGAATTGAAAACAGTATACTGTATATATCGATTTTAAAACGCTAAAATATTTTTCGTCCTTATCTGGCTGGCCAGCTACGATATGACCAATTTATCGGCCTTTGCTAATGACTTTAATGATGATTGACTGCGGCTACTACGTGCCAAAGTATCTCCCCTAATCTCTTTAGATGAAGAGTGACTCTTGAGACGTAGATTTATATATGTGTTATCACTTACCACGAGGTGACCCGTCTGTTCCTTATGCTTCCAATAGTACAAAAATATCACCCAATTTGATTGTGTCATATTTTTACCTCAACATATATTGGACGCATGAATTCTGAAAGAATTTATCGTTAACACTTTGACCTGTCAGCGATCTTATAGGGAGCGATATTATTTGGAGCAGGTTTGCGAAATTATAAAATATTCACAAAATTTTACTTGTGTTTGAATTCTTGTAATATTATAATTATAATTTATATTTTTATTTTTTTAACTCTCATAGCTTGCAACATTATAATGAACTGTGAATCGTTAACATATTTACCGGGAAACAAAATCTCAAAAGTATTTGCAAAAGCTTTTTCTATTAGGCTGATTTAGACTCGAAACCTGTGATCCTGAGCGATATTGAGAAGTTCTACACGGAAAAATTAACTCTGTAAAGTGTCAAGTTTACCTGATGTTATATAGAAGGTATAATGGACATCAACTTGTACGAGATTGATATGACTCTCAAACAGCTCAAGAACAACAAAGCACTGGGTGGAGATGGAGCGTACTGCTAAGATCTTGAAGGTAGATAAGAAGCCGTTCTTAAAACTATTTCAGAAGATATTTAATTCTGTCATAGTCATTGGGAAGCCGCCTAAGGTACAGTTCTTAGATGTAGTGATGCTATTCTTCAAAAAGGATGATAACACCTTGCTAAAATTTTGGCCAGTCTCTGTTTTGAGCGTCAAATCAGACAGATTAGCAACAAATCGTCTTGAACCTAGACTTGACCATTTCCCGCCTCCCATACAATAACGTTTTCGAAAAGGCTTTTTGGAAACTTTGCCTTTGCTTCTGCCGAAGAGTGTGTGGTACAGAGGTTTCAGCAGGTTATACAAAAGTCTAAAGAATGTAATTTTCTGCTATGTTTGGTGATTGTAGACTACAAAAGCTTTTGACTTGGTCTAAGTTCGAGCTATGTTTCAGTGTCATCAGCGAGCAAGCAAAAATCATGTCAAATCTTCATGTCGTACCGTTTCAGTGAAAATTGGAGACTCTACACTCGAAGTTGTAGATCACTTTGTAAAAGAACTCAATCGTCGGCTGGGCGGTGTTCAAGAAGTTGCGTGAATTTTTTTTCGATCCTAGTGTCTTAGAACTATTGTTTTTGAACAGTGTGTGTTGCCAGTGATGACCTATGGTAAAGTTGTGCTGCATGTGAAAGTTATAAAAATTTAAAAAAAAAGAAGCTGGCTACCTATTTTAAGTTTAACTTATTTATATTGCAACAGGTTCGTCAAAACTGTATACCGTATATTTTCATAATTCACGTTTAGTGTTGTATCTGCGAAGGTATAACAAATAGTTCTTATTATTCGATTCGGCCTACGCACCTTGTGTTAACAGCAGCTCTTAGGAAATGTTGGACTAAAGGATACCATAGAAATGTTTCTTTGTTATCCTATCGTTTACAACTGTCTATGTTTGTTGGAATTCGAATGATTACAATTTCATATTAAACAGAAACGGTTTCAATTTGATATCTGGTGATGAAGGTTAATTTTGGTAAGTTATTTTTTTTTATGACATGGAACACAAAGGAGCAATCGGATCTAAGTAAAATCAAAATTAGTGGGAGTGGCACGGCAACGTGAACTCAATGATGTCAAAAAACAATGATTAGTGATTTGACATAACAAGTGAAATCGACCAATATTTTTGCCGTAATCTATTGATGATATTTTCTTTAATGAAGGTACTTATTTAAAAAAGCATGTTAAATTATTTTTTCTAAAACATCACAGCTCAAGTTATTTTCTTAAATCACCGTTCGTTGGAGTAATTCTGCAGATTAATACTAAGTTCTTGATCACAAACTATATCGAACTGTACTTCTAGTTCCGAGTCTTTCCACTTAATTATTTTGGTTTACTTTACAATCTGTTTTTAGTTTCAGTCGTTACTTTAACAAAATAATGTTGATATTTTCTTTGTGCAGTAAAAGGAAAAAAAATAATCGTTGGCATGTGTATGCTTAATTATTTTATTTTAGACAAGTTCGCTAGTTTATTATTAAAATATTTTTGGTAGGTATTTGTGTAACCTAGGTCATTTTAAAGTAAAAACTAGATTGTACAACACTGAGTCGATGCAGAAACGTGGGCACGAGTGATAAAAAATATTACTATTTAAAAATATTAAATTATGCATAAATTATTATTCTCATTATTTACTGGAAGTTCAACGTAGATATATCAGTACTGAGATTTGTGATCTGGTGTGACAGCGTTTTTTACAAATGTTATAACTTCATCGTAGACAAAGATCCAGCATACCAAGATACCAAGGATAACCAAGGATATGTGACCTTATAACCTCAGAAAAACCGTAATTACTTATAATCCTCGAAAGGTATAAAATTATTAGCTGAATGGTAATTAAGTTGGAGTACCCCTTTACTTACAAAATATCACAGGAAGCACGACGAAGAAAAAAGAATTAACATCGATCAAGTGACCAAAATCACAAGTAATAAAAACAGTTGAAAAGTTTCAATGGTAACAAAGAAATAAAATATATAAATAAACTGTTAAATAAACTTTTTTTTATAGTTTACATAAAATTAAAATAAATTAATGATAGGTGATTGTGATTTAATTTCATTCTTAACTGATACCGCTAGATTAGTGCAAGTCGCTCATACGCTGCTCGATACGTACTCCCCGTGCCGCTGCCTTCGAGGCCAGTTCCACATTAATGAATACGTCACTGCCCGTGCCACTCAGGCTGTGTTTGTGTCCATAGCCTTAGTGACTACCGTCGCTCATAGACTCAAAAATTAGATGAAGGGATTTTGCTTCCGGTAACTCTTAACTTTGTTGTGTATAACTCACTTCACTTCAATGAGGAAGAGGAAGAAAGTAAGAAAGAAATACGTATCTTAATAATAAAACTTTTCAAACTTTCTAATTTTTTAAAATGGCTTTTTCTTTTTCGTGAAAATCTCTTTGAATTCATAACAGATCTATTTTTTCTGACTGAGTGACTTACCCGTATCCGTATCCAAATTGATATAGTCTAAACGTTAATTGGTTTCAAATAAGTTTTCGTTAACCTTATTGTTATGTTAAAAATCATCTTATTTTTTTAGGACATAACTTCAGAAATTAACCTATAAATTTATAATTTTCACAGTAAGAGAACCACGTTTCAGCATGAATGGGTTTCATGGGTTTCACAGAAAACCGATGTAAATTAGTTCTTTCATTAGAAGAGTACGAAATCTTCTTTCATTTATCTGAGTTAGGGTGAACTCAAAGAACAGCATCTGACACATTGGATTATTGAGGTGGAAAAGTCCGTAGGCAGCAGTAGTGATCCGTCTGAATAAAAACATTAATTGAACTTTAAAATTACAATTTACTCATTCAAAATAGAACTGACGGTGCGGTGTAGATTGGACCGAATAGATAAAGCAGAGAGGGTAATCGTAATATGTTTAAAAGAAAAACTCTTCAGAACTTCTATCCAACCAGTATTTGCACAAAGGTGGCAGATATAATCTACTTAAACTGTAGTTAAATCTCTAATTAATTTGAAAGAATAAAAAGCCAAGCTGGCTCAAAGGAATTGAACACAATCACTAAAAAATTCAACATCGGCGTAATGGTTTCGTTCCGCGGAGAAAAGAACTTAATTCTTTCATTACTGTTTTAATACGTTGTATTTAAGTCAACGTTCAGTAAAAAAAGTTTAATTGCTTTTTATGATTAGGTTAGTGTATTTCTTGAGCTTTTAGTTACGGCAAACTTGATATCTCATGCATTTTACTCAAATTTCTATTTATTTCATATTAGCACATTACAATTAGGAGATCCATCCGCCACCCATGGACAGCAGTAAATCAGTTGACATAATACAAAGAAATAATAAGTAATAGTAATAACTATAGATAGTATTGAAACGTTCTCTTTATAGCTTATATAACAATAGGCAGCAGTTCATTGCTATATAAAATATAAAAGCCAGTAGTTTTGTTCTTGATTATCTGGAAAGATGGAAGAACTTAAATATTTGATGTTTACAACATGAATATGCATACTCGACGGTCTAGCTTAATGTGTTCAAGTATGAATTATGAGTGTAAGGCGTGGTGTATTTAAATTCAGGAACGAAAACATCGTAAAAGAATGTTGTGGCTTCATTTCAACGAAAATGTTCTTTAAATTTTAGTAGATATCGTTATGCGCTTTTATGCGCTCTTATTTTAGAATTTTAGAGAAAAAAAATGAAATTTTATGATTTTTTTGTAGTTTAGTGTAAGAAGAGGTTTGAGCTCCAACTTCACTCATAATAAATTATTTAATTTGTTTTTTTTTTGTGCATTCTTTATTGTGAGATCTTTAAATAAAAAAATAAATACAAACTAGTTTATAAGGATAAAGGCTGTCCTACCCCTCTGTATTACCTCTATAATAAATAGAAGTAGTTACTCCTATCCTTTTTTGTCTCAAAGAAGTTACGGATACCCTGTTCAATATCTCGAAAGTTGAAAATCAATGACGATTAGTATTGCACGAAAAACTAAAGCCCTGAATTATATTTCAAATGGGCGGACTTAAGACGGAAGATGCATAAGCGGTGGCAAGCTTTAAAATTGGAAAACCAGTTGATATGTAACGTCACACTAATAGCATGAAACGTCACACTAAAACATGAATGAAATTTTTTAAATGATTATCAAACATTTAACATTTTTGAACGACGAAGATGAAGTTGTGTGAGTCAATTCGTCAAAAATAAAAAGAAACTAAACAGAATGAAGTCGATTAAAACGTCTCTTTTTGTGATGTTTCTCTATACTAATTATTTTGATTTAGAGAGAGAGATTGTTTCAATGTTAGTGATTAACAGCAATAAGGAAGCATAGCAATTATTCGGATCCCATCTATTATTAGACAAAGTCAACCACACTACAGTCGCCGCTGTTAAATCTATCAGACGCAGGGAAAACTGTCAATTAGTAACAGTACGTGATCAGTTACACTTAATTGACGTGTCGAGACCAAGTGCTGTGTGGACAAATTATTGTTTCAGAACATTGATACATTTTCATAATAATTCATATTATCTTTCACTTGTTATGGCAAGTTTTTGACATGTATAATGTTAAAAATAATGTTAT
The DNA here is from genome assembly GCA_949316085.1 of Hypercompe scribonia. Taxonomy (NCBI): domain Eukaryota; kingdom Metazoa; phylum Arthropoda; class Insecta; order Lepidoptera; family Erebidae; genus Hypercompe; species Hypercompe scribonia. The sequence continues at coordinate 7,642,169 of OX438969.1, read as the reverse complement.
CATGACAGTCATAGCAAAAAAAAAAATTCTGTAAATAACGTAGTTACTCACATTATTTTTGATTTAATTGATGTAAAATGAAAAAAAATACTGATTTCACAAGAACTTGTTTTAAATCTTAATTAAAATCGAAATCATTTCACCGTCATCATCGACAGCCTTTTACAGTCTGCTATCATGCCATCCAGAAAATTTACTGGTCAAATTACTAATTAACTATCAAAATCATTTCTATCTTACTTTTTGAAACAAAAATATTGTACTATAATAAAATAATATCAAACTACAAATAAAAACAGATATCTTATTATTTATAGTTTGATATTAACATTTCATTCCTGATCACTTTGAGTGTACTTTTAATCAAATTTTTATTCGATCGTTTCTAGTACAACATGGTTCATTTGTTTAAAAGTGATTAATGTAACGCGAAAAGTCACAGTACGAGTACGTTTGTGGAAGCATTTCAATAATAGTACACTACAATGAAGCCGTTCACACTTGACATTTATATTTTTCATTCATTAATGTACGAATTTTATTTGTAATATTTTCCTTTCCCAGCTGATCTATTCTAGCACTTTTGCATCCCAGCGCATATTACGTAACAATAGTTTTTGAAAGCGGAGTTTGTGTTTAGTCGACACTGGAGCGAAGCATTCCCGGGGGTCGAATAATTTGGATGTTGTTGGCAAAAGTTTCCGCTTCGTTAGTTTTACCATTTGTTTGGTAAAAGTGTATTTAAAAGGGTACCTATCCATTTGTGATATTTTATGTTGTATTTGAAAATTTTCTTATTTTTTAGATATAACATGAAACAATAAATTACATGAAATGATATATTTAAATAAAATAAAAACATATTACCGCTTTTCAAAACTGTTTATGCCTAGAAACACAAAAAAAATATGTCTAACCTTTCTTTGTTTGTTTACTACTATTTGGCCGCGTGTATGTGTATTATCACGACAGAAAGAGTAACTTATGTATTATATTAAATAAATAAATAAATAAATAAATAAATATTATATAATTAGTTTAGTAGTTAGCACTGAAAGTGTAATCGACAGGCACAATTAATTTGGCATTGATAATATTTTATAACGATAAGGGATAGTTTTGACTACCTCGTTGGTCTGGCGTGTCGTTTCGATTCCAGGGTCGGGTCAAAATGTGTCATTGAGTTTTTCTTATAAGAAATTCTCAATAATAGCTCGGAGTATAGGAGTTGCCGTGATGTCACACACGCACCTGAGAAAGCAGTTGTCCCAGTTGTCATGAGTATCAATGGTAATCCTTACTGGGCAGTCAGTGCCCTCAAATATGCTGATAACTACTAATTCAACCTTCGGATTAAGTTCGCTCTCAGGGGGTTGGGGAGGTCCGATCCCTGTCGATGTCCCAGAAGCAGTTGAACTACAAGCCGACCTCAAATATAATGGAGATTAATAAAGGCAGGAGATAATGGATAATTTCGAAATACAAAAATATTTTACCCTCAACTCAACCTATCCACTCTGTACTGATTTCCATTCAGATCAAGTGAGAGCTAATTGACTCCCTATACAAACTTCCACCTTATTTTTTAGTTGAACGAAAAGGAGAATGATTCGAATGATGAAGAATGATTTTGGGGATAAAGTTATTCCCAAAATGATTTTTTAATGATCTGAGCAGTCAAGCAGTTTAAGCTTGACGAAGTAACAGACAAATAGATAGACAGTTTCGCACTAATGTAAGTATGGGTAAGTTGTAATTGACCTTATTCAGATCTTTGTTCAGCAGTGGACGGTGGCAGGTTGGTTTGAGATGCAATTGTTCAATCTAAAATATCTTATTCGGTCGTCAGTGTAATTAACTTTATCTGTATTCCATGTGTATCAGACGTATCGATTACTGTGACTAATTATACTGTGGCTAGTCATAACCTGACTGCAGCGTTCGAAGCATTAACGGATGGGATGACACAAACTATTCGTGAAAAATCTCAATATTTGCTAGAAGAGAAATATAACTTAACCTAAAATGAAATATTTTCGTTATAAATACTAGCACAGCAAGTCTAACTATATCATAAAAATGATGTGTATTATTCTTATTATTGTTATATATAAAGGAATTTATATGAAGAAACTTATGATGAAGTGGTGAGTGCTCTATAATGATCTGATCTGATGATCTCAGACTGCCGTAAAATTGTTCTCTCGATGGTTTGCAAGACGCGCGGCTGAAGTACGCTCAACCAATTAGCTAGTCTGTCCCTGGGCAACGCCAATGACTGACGTAAAAGAATGGTTTCGCATCTAATTTTTGCTTATACTACTACATACAGTATTCTTTTTCAACATTGATAATCTGCTTACTCTGCGTCATAAAAAAATAAAATAGATATGCAAAAATTATGTTGTTAAATAATTTAACTAAAAATTGGTAATTAGTAATTAATTAATTATTTAAGTAAAAGTAATTATTAAAAAGTAACAAATTATCTTTAAAACGTACAGTAAACAGAAAATATAACCTATACAAGAAATCTGAAGATGTCGAGTTTAGAAATTGTGAAGTATGTAACCGAGCATATCACCCGCTTCACGTCCTACTAATCATCTGGCGGGTCAAGCCTACGGCGCTTCGATTATTGTCCATATGGCGACAAATTAAGGATATGACGTGTATCATCCCATGACCGTTGTAAGAGGCGGCTTGAGGAGCAAACGCTGCGTGAAAACTTCCTTGGAAAGACAAGGAATCTTTAAAACAGATCCTACACCATACTAACCAAGTTACCCAGTTGAGTAGTAGGCCAAGACCTCCTTTCTAAGGAAAGGCCTAAGTACAACAGTAGACTAATAAGACTGTTGATCTGATTCCTACCTAAGATATAGAATGCCTTCATCATCATCATCATCATCATCAGCCGGAAGACGTCCACTGCTGAACATTGGCATCCCCCCTAGAACGCCACGCCGTACGACTGGACACCAACTGCATCTATCGGCTACCCACGACTTCGACTATATCGTCTTCTGCTACGTGGTCACCACTCGAGAATGCCTTCTTAAATTGAATAATTTAGAAGATAACTTGTAAATGTAATAGAATTATTATACTCATTGTGTACCTCTAAGGTATTTCCTTCTCTAGATTCAAAATTGCTCGTCAGTTTGTGATTAGGTTAGTATGAAATCCAGCCTAAATTGTAGCGTATTTTATTTTATGAAATTATTCAGCTGTTTGTGTTTTAGTAAAAAGCTTAGAGGTTATCATTTTAAGTTAATATTCAACCTCAAAAAGTCAAGCATATTGAAGTCGGCAATCATTTCAAAAAGTGTAATTTTACGTAACATTATTATTTCTTACTATCAAATTCAAAAAGTTTAATCTTATGTTTAATATATTACACATTCAAACAAGAATGTATTTAATAAAGCAATTTAAACTTCTTGGAACTCATTATACGGTACAGTATTGTTTAAACGTAGCGGTTAGCACAATAATGTAATATGTACGAACTTTATCCTTTAATAGGAAATTAGCCAACCAACAGCCATTACGCGATCAAACAAACAGAATAAACATTAACATTAGAAACTTTACAATTACAGTATACTGTGACGTCAAAATCCAAGATGGCGGCTACACACCGCAATAATGGCGTTAAGTGGATACGGTTGTTATCTGTAGTGCTTCTAAAGTGAGTATGTTTGCGTATTCGTCAATTATATAGATAAAGCATATTGATATTATTTATTAATATGGTTTATATAAAGTTATAAATGCAACTGTTTTGAAATTTTAAACATCCAAGTTGAATAAAGTTTAAAAACTAATAAACTGGACTAGTATATTAGTACTAGAATTTTAAGTATAAAAGAAATAATTTACAACAGGTTTTAAAATAAATTTGAAAATATGTATAACCTCAAGGAGGTAATTGTTCTAAGAGTCTGCACCCTTTGAATTACTAGTCATCCTAGATCTTTCAGAGATTTTTCTTTTTTTAAAGAACCTTGAAAAGGGTCTGGACGGAGAGGGAGGCAATCGTCCTAGTATAAAATGAGGTTGTCTCCTAGTCTTGAATCGTCCAGTTGATCAAACTTTAAACTGAAGTTAAGATCTTCGACTAAAATTATTTCTTATGGTAAAAATATCACCGCTTCAGGCTTGTGGTCTGACAAAAAAATCCGATGTAACTTTTTATAGAGTAAAAACAGTACTTTATGCATAATTGTGTAACATTAGAAATATATACCTTGAACCTACACACCACCTACACTCACATCGCGTGCTTTTAAGGATTATCGGGCGTGTATAACCAGACCTTAACGTTAGAATGTGTGTTAAATTCTTTGAAAAGAAATCATAATATAAAAAAATAATAATAAATGGATATATATAAGATTGGATGAAATTTTCATCAAATATTTACGACTAGATGATGTTATGTGGTCGCCAAATAATCTGTTCCGTCATCTAGGCGTTAGTTTTCGATTCGTTTGATTTAATCGTAAAAAAATGCGATATTTTGGATTATTTGTTGATGAGAAAGTATAACGCAAAGGACAGCAAAATCTTGAATTTCGGGTTCAAAAAAAACAAAATTGCGTCTGAGGATCTAATAAGCAGGATAGTCATGTTCATGTGATAACTCCTGATAAAAAATGAGATTTTTGTATCTGTGCGTTGTGGTGACAAAAAAGCCTAAATTAAATAGTCGATGATCTTTCTGAAGGATCAAAAACATGCTCACAAGGAGCACAAATATTTTAATTTAACTTCTAAACCTCATGGGGGAGAAACATTATCACTCAATATTATGAGAATAAGGCTGCATGAACTGCCCGTAATATTTTGGAGAGGTGTAAACATTCCTATGATGAAGTATATGTATGGTTAAATATATATGTAATTAACAGTACTGAGCGGTTTTATTAAGTTCGACTCCAACTCTCTGTCAAGCCTTTATCGAAGTTATAATCCGGGATTTTCATTAAAACCTTTATTTAACTTTTGTTCTTGTTTTCCAACTTACTTCACAACAACAACTTACTTTACTGTAAATTAAGTGCTTTCAGCAGGTTTTAGATGAATTTGACGTATTTTGTATCATCACAGAAGAATTTGTGCATGGTTCTTCGTCACGTATGGAGCTGGGCCGTAGATACCTCGACCTTAAAGAAAATCTTCATTAAGTAATTGGGTTGCTGTTTTTATCGGCAGCTCTACCCCCTTCCCCTTATTTCTAGTTGGTGGGGAGGAACTACTTTAGTTCGGTAATGTAACTACGTTAATTGGCCTGTCTTACCGTTTAGTCATTCCATCCACTTGTTTGCCCCGTACATTAAAAATATGATGTCTGCCAAAAAATATTTTTATCAAGTCTTATCTAAAAACAATACGTTATAATTAGCATGACTTGTTTCACTTTCTCGTCTCAGTTAATGAACAACAAGCATTAAACGAGACAGTACTGAGACCCCGTCTTGATTTCCCCGGAGATCTTCAACAGACCTTCAGAAAAATTGAAACTGAACACAACTTCATAACGATAATATTTTTTATTTCATACTTTGAAGAAAATTAAATTTTTATATTTGTTTTCTTTATTTTACCTCTTCAACTTTACGAAAGCAGTTCTGAAGTATTCCCCTTAGAGTTTAAACCATTAATACATTTTATTTAATCGTTTAAGTGACAAGACAAATCATCGTAGAACAGAAATTTTCTACAAAATATAGTAGATACCATCATCATCTCAGTCATAAGAATTACACAAAAGTATATAAAAAGTAAGTCGCTGCTTTTCACCAAGTGAGTGGAGTACAAATTTCCCCTAGGTTTGGGTTCAGGCAACTTCAGTTCGAAATTCTAAAGTAAGGGAAAGACTCTTGACGCAGCAACCCACTCGTTACTTTTGAGTTGTAGGTGTTTGAAGAAGGTGATGATCACTTAATATTATCAGTCACATCTGTTCGTTAGCCCTCTAAAACAAAAAAAGGGTCCTTAAAAAGTCTTTGTTATGAAATGTTATGTTGTGGTTTTAACAATATCATGAAAACTCACAACAACCCAATCATGGGCCAAAGTTTGACGCGTTCAGTATTACCAAAGTACAATATTATAAATCTTATTTAGGGAAGGAAAACATGTTTACGCCACCATGCTGTTACGTCATCTTGTTTTGATCTTAAGGCGTTAGGAGGTTTATATCAACATTTAAAAACAGAAGCTATTAATATTTCATGCAAAATAAACCATGACTTTCTTTCACAAACACCTTTCGCAATGTCATGGGATTTAAAAAAGAGAAAGTAAAAAGAAAGAAAATAATTTATTCTGACACTTACAGGACAAGACGTTTTTAAATAGATACAGTTTTTTATTAACTGCCTCGGTGGCGCAGCGTTAGCGAATGCGACTACTGTGCTTGAGGTCTCGGGTTCGATACCCAGGTCTTACCAAATATTTGTTTCGAAGTTTGGGTGTTTTCTATGTATAATATGTATGTATTTACAAAAGAAAGTATATAAGTATTCTATCAGTCAGCCTAGTTACCATAGCACAAGCTCTGCTTAGTTTGAAACTAGATGACGTTGTGTGTCGAATGTCCAAAATATTTATTATTTATTTTTTCTTTATTTTCAATATAACACTTTCTCATGAGTATGTACAGAGGCTCAGCAGTTATAGTACCCCGTGCAGTGCCAGAAAAACATCGATTTGTCCGTCCACGTGTGTTATTTATTTATGTTTTTATGCAGTATTTTAGAATGCAAAAAAAACGTGTTTGTGTACTTATGTATGCACGTAATAAACTATACTTCTAAAAAATTTTATTTATGTTCTCTACGTTATCCTGTTTGTAGAAAAAACAACACTTAATAGAAAAAAGTATAAACACACAAAGGTACTTGATATATAAAAAAATGTATAAAAGTTAAATCAATTTTATTAAAATGTCGTAAAACAATTATTTGTACTTAATAAAAAACTAAAATGTTGACTAACTAATTTCATGGTGTCGGTTTTTCCAGACGGTGTGCGCACGTTTCGTAAAATTTTACTCTCATAATTTTTCCCTAACGCGCCAAAAGAAGTATAACTTCTGAAATATAAGAGATATGTACATAAACATAGAATAAATATGACATCAATAACCAACATAAAGTATTTAAATATATCGTTAAAAAAATAAAATAAATAAACTTTAGAAATGCATGTTTAGCGAGAACTATAAACTAACTTTAAACTAAAATAAACTTTACTCAGTTTGTGGCCCAGCAACAGATCAAATCTTGTCCGTGTGCTGACGGATTAAGAATACATAGTGTTACCACTCCTTTTCATCCCGTGGGCGTCGTAAAAGGCGACTAAGGGAACAGTATGCAAGACAACATCATTACAAAGAAAAGGAAAACTTGGAACAAATCCTTTTCCAACCCGTCTGGCCAGCGTGGTGTAGTAGGCCAAAACCTCCTTGCTAATGAGAGGCCTATGTCTAGCAGTGAACTGTAAAGGTTGTTGATAATGATCAGATGCAATAATTAGGTACACATTTTATCTGTGCGAGCCGCATGAACATTTGTTTAGGCCTCCATCCTCTTTGTCTATGACAAAGGAAGGGAAATCACAGTAACGTAGCGCGTCTTGAAACTTCATCCACGCTTACGGTCTATACAGTATTTTTCTCAAATCATAATTTATCCTACAACGGAATTGTTAACTTCTTACTACTTACGTAACACTAAGTGCAAATAACTTAAATTTTCAATTAGATACTATATAATCATCATCATCATCATCATCATCATCATCTCAGCCAAATAACGTCCTGCTGCCATCACTGCTGGACATAAGCGTCCCTCAAGGTTCTCCACAACAACCGCTCTCGTGCCGCCCGCATCCTGCAGCATTCGATGATTGACCTCTTTTTCGAGTTTGGACCCACCTAACTAGATATTTATCTTAGATACACGTAATCGTCAACCACTTCGAAGGTAGATTCTCCAATTTTCACTGGAGTGGGTGTAACATGGGCATTCAACATAATTTTTGTCTTATCCATATTCATTTTTAAACCCACTTATTTAGAAACTCAACTGAAGTCATCAAGCATTGTGCTTAGATCTGCCACGGTTTCAACCATGACAACTATATCATCAGCAAATCAAAGATGGGTGATATTCTCGGCATTGATGTTAATGCCAAGTCCATTCCAGTCCACAAGCTTGAAGACGTCTTCCAGTGCTGTGGTGAACAGTTTCGGAGATATTACATCTCCCTGTCTTACACCTCACTGTAGTTTGATAGGTTTCGAGCTCTGATCTTGTAAACGGATTGGCATACTGGGGTTTTCAAATAAACACTTTAATACTTCGATGTACCGACAGTTAATTTGGCACCGCTGGAGAGACTGTAGCAAAGCTCAAGTTTCGATAGAATCAGAAACTTTTTCATAGTCCACAAACGTCAAGTATAGTGGAAGGTTATACTCTTCGGTTTTCCGTGTAAACTGCCGCAGCGCATGAATGCAGTCTATGGTATTAAAACCTTTTCGGAATTCAGCTTATTTGGGAGGCTGAAAGTCGTCAAATCTGTATACGAGACGGTACGTGAAAAATTCTCTAGAACAATTTATAGACATGGCTCAAAAGAGAGATGGGTCTGTAGTTCTTCAGCAGAGTATTGTCGCCCTTTTTGAAGCTGAACCACAACCACAGCTCTAAGCTATACCTGAGGTGGTTTCCCATTGAGTATGACGAAATTATCAGGGTGAGTCTTAGGAAACGTCGGCGTCATTTAGCTGTAAAATCCAACGTGTAAAAATGTCTGTTAAGAGTTACTTATAAAAATTAATTCATAATTTCATATAATTATTTTATTATAGGTTACCTTTTTCATATTTAACATTCCTAGCACACAAATCTTTCCTTAAGAATTTTATTACTAACACTGTCTAAATTAAATGTTGTGTCAAAGAGTTAAACTTATAATGAATGCTCATCAGATACATAAAACAACATGTCTCATGAACTTGTTTCATTTATGATGTCTTTGGTTTAATATTCAATCTTCATTAGAACATATTAAATACAGTGGTCTGACAAGGAATTGGTGTAATATTACAGAGGTCACAATAAACGTATTTATAGGCGTTTGCGCCTCCCCTATTTTCTACTTAATTGACACTTAGTTAGATTAATGCGAGTTGCTAGAGCCATAGAATCGTTAAGACTGTAACGTCAGGGTTGTACAAAATTGCTAAAACAGACATCTTAAATTTTACAATTACCAAGTTACTTAACGTCATATTTATAATCCTCGTTCTCTTTTACTGGGAATGAAACGAGATTATTCTAATTATCGTGGAATTTAATAAAGGAAGTATAAATAATAGAGATGCAACATTTTGTTTGTTTATTTTGATCATCAACAGCCTTTTACCTTCCACTGCTGGACTTGGGCTTCACCTTAACAAGGTAATTTTGGCCTACTATACCCTGTTGGACTGGTATAAGTCTTATTTCAAATTTTGTCTTCTTCTATTTTGTTTATTATATTATTATGGTTCGATTTCCACCCAGGAAGAATGTCTTTTGTAATAAGCGTGATCATTGGTTCTATGTCTGGGTGTAATTTATCTATGATATGTATGTATTTACAAATATCAAATGAGTATAATTATCAGCAGTTTGATTACCTTAGTCCAGGTTTTTGAAACATTCTGAATGTCGTATTAGCAGCTGTTCCCGCATTCTGCGGAAGGCGTTCTCAGGCGCAGAGTGACACACCGTGTGGTTTTAGTCGGTCCGATTCCGAGACACCACCTCGCCGTAAACCCCGGTGGGGTGACGGCCCGAGGGGGTTTCTAAACGTTAAAAAAAAGGTTGTTGAAACGTCCATGCATTTTGGTACCAGATGGCCGTGTGAGATTATTACTACTTTGTAAGAATGTAACCAACTTCTCGAATCTCTTTACTCCAATAAAAAGATGAGCATGATTTCGTCCGAAGATTTCATTAAAACTGTATTTATACGATAAAATGGAAAAATTATGCTGGACACAAGCTTCTCCTTTCTAAGGAGGGGTTTATGTCTAGCAATGCACTATTTTAGACTGTTCATGTATGATGTGATATGAATAGTTTTTCTTTGTTTGATTATTTATTTAAATACACAAATCAATACAAGCAGGGTATGAAAAAGCATCTCACTAGGCCGCCATAGCGTGGGTCACCATACTGCATTTGCAATAAATATGGTGACCACAACAAATGTTAGATTACGTTTATTTTTTATTATTTTTGTTTACAAGCTACACTAAAAATCCCAAAAAGACAAAAACTGTCGGGCCAAAGATTGTTATTAAACGTTTCTGGAGTTTTTCCCGAGTTTTGGAAGTTGAGGCCTTAATCCCTGTGCCTTGGAGAGCACATAAAGCTATTGTTCCTGCATCTGCTCTCTCCCAAGTCATATTAGATAGCCGTCTCATCAGATTGTGAGAGTGGAGGAACAGAGAGTCTTGTTGAACTCAGGAATTTGTGAACATCTCCAACATGCGTTGTTGGATGGTCTCCGTTGTGGCTGGTCGCCGTGGCTTAAATCGGCTAGGAATTTATAATCACCATTATCATATTAGCTATATTTATGGCATCTAGAATTTAACCAAGACGCTTACTACTGTATCATTTAACAATAAAAAAGAAACGATGTTAAGTATTAGTTACATCCTTCTGAATTGTCTGATTTTTCAATCGGAACATCATTTGCAACAAATATAGGAATAAGATGATCACTTGTCTATCAAGCATTTCATGACTCTCAAGATTTATATTGTATTCCGATGAGTTGATCTTTTTAAATCCTATAAACAATTATAGTGTAAAAATTACTTTGTTTTATGACAAATATTTGTTTATAAAATACGAGTATAACACAGAGGGTGTTTATTGATATAAAAATTAATGATTAATTAGTAAATAAATATAACTTAATCGTATTTTACTGGTATCGTCGGTCAACATACTTGTAAAAACTACCTCTGCAATTTCGAATGTTGTGCTGTTGTAGAATAGAATACTATTTTCCCACACATTTGTACAACTACACTTAACTGCACTTTTTTACGCTCAAAATGAAGTGTTACTATTTCTTTCATAACCAAACTAAAGAATCACAATGATATTTAAGAAACGACCTTACAGCGTATTTTATGAGTTGCCGGACATAACTTCAACCGCTTCTTTCAAAAGAAATACTTTTAGCCGTTATGTGCAACACTTTTATTGCAATCCGGCTACTTTTTAGATGAATGGACAATCTCTTAAATAACTTTCGAAATCAAACCAGTGAAACTGCGATTAGTATCAAGTGTTGTTCTGGCTTTTTTTTTTTTTTTTAACGTGTGGAAACCCCCTCGGGCCCGCACTCCACCGGGGTTTATGGGGGGATAATGTGTCGGAATTGGACCAACTAAAACCACACGGTGTTCCACTCTGAGCCTGAGATAGGAGGGATCCGGGAACCGCTGCTATTACGACACCCAGATTCCTCCTAGCGCCTGCCCTCAAACGCGGGCACCATCTATGGCTAAACTCTCTATTTTAGGCGACGTACAGCACACGCGGATAAGCAAACTCTTCAACCTGTAACATTAGTATCTATAGATTTCTTTAACTAAATTATTTCGTTACTTAAATAAATATTTGCCGTGATTTAACAGTCTCCTAGGCCTTGAAATAATCTTTTAAATTGCCGGCAAAAAGTGCAAAAGCCTCATCAAGGATTGCGGGTCCAACCAGCAATAACAGTTCCTTAAAAATATAACAATAAAAGACCCATATTTTTGCATAAAAACGTTAACCACATTTAAGAATGAGCCGGACTCAAAAGTTTTCTCATTTCCTTTAAAAAGATTAACACGTTGTTGCTGAAACGTGATTCGAACGCAAATTGCTACAACATTCATATTCATTTTGATATATTTTGATTTTCGTATTTATTATTATAATTTTTTGTTACTTTAGTAACTCGAGAGGAAAGTGAGAATACGAAACATGAATGCTAATTTTCATCCTAATGGACATGATGTACAAAAGATCTATTTGAATAGTTTTGTGTATTCTAAATGATTTTACTTCGTGGAGTACACTTAAAATATCTGGCACATTTTAATTATAATGATAATAATACGTAGAGGAAATCGGCTACAGGTATGCCTCTAGCCGATTTCGGCCACGGTGGCCAATCTCAACAGAGACCAACAAGAGGTGCTGCCTGTTTTCTCAGTCCCGTAATCCGACGCAACAGCTATCCGACACGACCAGGGAGATGCGGGACCGATGGCTTTGGGTGTACTTCGAGGCATGGGATCAAGATAACAACTTTTAAACTCCAGGTTATTATACAACATTTCTATAATCAGGAAAATAAATATAACATTTTTTAGCTCTATCTTTAGGGATTTCAACTCAAGAGTTCTTGATCTGTGGTGGTATATGTTAAGCTTTATACTAACGAGGCAGTATAATAGTAGAGAGATACAATGGTAATTACAGAGCCAAGGAGACATGTAGATGTGTGTGTTACTCTGTTTATATTTGTTTGTTTATTATTAGTATGTGCATTGTAAACAAATGTAAAATTGTGTGCTTGTAAAGTAAACAGTTAATGCTTCTGTTAGTCTAATAATTAGTAACCCAAACGACTGAGCTAGAAGTCTTTGGTTCGATTCATTTCCAGAATATTTATCTTAACAATCTCACGATCTCTGGACTTCATTACAATTATTGGAACGAAGTTTCTTATCATCGGTTGGCGAGGGGACCTAACTGAAAAAAATGTAACGCGTTACAAAAAACTCTAAGAAAAAGAGAGAATGAAGGAGACCGATGTATATTCTTCTACATAAATATATGTTTGTGTGTATTTATGTGTGTATATTATGTATATACATTTATTTATTTCCACACTATCCGTACGTAACACCGTAAGTTCAGTACAATGCATATATTGAAAAATGTTCATTAAACCATCGAAGAAAAACATAGAGCATGATAAGAAAGTCATTATAATTGTTTAGAATCTATTTTCAAATTATTTTACGACAACCGTTCAAAAATATAAACGCGATATCTCAAAGGGAAAACAAAAATGAACATACAAAAGGGACTCCAATCACGTGTGCCGCGACACATTTATTTTACAATAATGTAATAACTTATTTCACTTAATTATCTCGTCTTAGTAATTACTTCTATGAAGAACTTATGCCATAAGTAAGTGGTACCTAAAGATAATTTATGAAAATCATAATTCTGACCACATTTTAGAAAGTACAGTACACTATAAGTGCGGAATAAATTCAAATAAATAACCTATCTTCTCGACACACATGATATAAACACTGTAGGAAGCAAAATGGTATACCCCCTTAATTCATTAATTAATATAAGCTAATCAAGCCTTGTTATAATTAATTATATTTTCCATGTAAACAATATTAAGAAGGGAATAGAATTTCAAGCGGCGTTTCAACGTAAATTGTCCACGCTAGAGACAAGGTCGATGACACTTACTCTCAGCGTGAGATAATGTAAGAAAACTTTTTATATGAAACGACTTTTGTATGAAATAATACATCATTTAAGTATTGTTTATTAAAGGCATCAACTACATAGACAACTCCACAATAGCAGTTCCAGAAACTTTAACTTGTAATGGTTAAGACGACAATTCGGTTGCGGGCGTGTGTTGATTACGGGTTTTGCTTTCGTGTAGGTTGCATCGGGTTCCCAAGAACCAAAAACTCTGAGCCTCAAGTCAACTTCACCTGTAAGTGGTGCACCTACTGATCGATGGACGCACCCACCCACTCACACAAATATAAATGTTTAGCAAACTAAATCGCGCGATAACATCTAGGCATGTACGCCGTTAAAAAATGTGTTTTCTTGTTGGAGCAATAAAAGCGCATTAATCAAACGTACGTCATACTGCCGTCATTTGAATACCACAAAACTCCCTCTGCTATGACCTGCTCATTGTCGTGTCACAAATGTTTCAATAAATGAACTTATGTTATTGTGGTATAAGGGTAGCATAGTTCGATTAAATTGTTAACTTTAGATACCTATGATTTGGATTAAACACACATTATATTCTCTGAAATGGTATTGTCAATTAATTATTCATTCACCTCTTAGTATTCTTGAGCATGTGCCGTTTGATAATAATTTAGAATGACAAGGTTGAAGTTTGTCAATTATCGATTTTACCTCCTTGTGTTAGATTTCTGCAACAAAACAATTCTGTTTGATATATTGTGACTACATTGTTGGTTGTTCATAATTTGTGTTTGTTTTAAACCTATCTATTTCTTAATCGCCTTTAGGTCTTTTTTTACCTATATGATGGTCTTAATTAACTATATAGTTGTTATATTACTTGACTGTTTTATTGCGACAAAGCCTGCTGCAGTATATAAAGATTGGTTTGATCTTAGTAACACCATAGCCAATAATTCACAGAAAACTAATGTTAAGTAATTCTCTCCTTAGTTTCTATCCTCAGGAATTTCTATGAGGAGACAATGAAGAAAGAAAAAGAAATCATTTTGGTATGTTTGTTGTCTAAATATGTCAGGTTTTTCAAATTGAAATTTCATTACAAATTAAAAACAAAGATTTATATTTCTCTTGTATCGTGGATTGTAAAAATTTCGCAAAGTAGTGAATCTACCAGAGACAGGGTAAATCGCACATCTTGGCAATTGTGTAGATAAACCACAGTGGAATATATCGAATCTATATCAGTCATTTTAGATGAAACTCCAAGGCCATGCCCCGCATCCGAGGTTGCCGGCCTCCACGGAAGGAGGTTTACTGGTGGTCCCAGGAGTTGGCGGACCTCCGTGCGGCCTGTACTCGTGCCCGGAGGTCCTACACCCGTAGTCGGCGGCGACACCGCGAAGAAGGCGAGGAGAACCAGCTTCATGAGGAGTACCGAGAGGCGCGAAAAACTCTGAAGCTGGCCATAAGCCACGCCAAAGAAATTAAGAGAAAGGAGATGCTGGAGGGTCTCGATCGTGACCCCTGGGGTCGCCCTTATCGTGCGGCGCGACAAAAGCTCCGTGCGTCGGGCCCCCCCCTTACAGAGACGCTCCAGCCCAGCTTCCTGCGGGAAGTGGTCGAGGGCCTTTTCGCGCAGCGGGTGGAACACACACCCCTGTCGATGGCCTTCATGGTCGGAGACGACGAGGGGAACGAGGACGATGTTCCGCCTGTCAGGGAATCGGAGGTAGGGGCGGTTGTTCTACGGATCCGCTCTAAGAACACCGCCCCCGGGCCGGACGGGATACCTGGTCCTATTGAGGAAGCCGGGACGGCCAGCCGAATCGGTAGCGGCTTATAGGCCCACCGTGTTACTGGACGAGGCGGGTAAACTGTTTGAGAGGATACTCTCTGCCCGCATCGTCCGGCACCTCCGCGAGGTGGGCCCCGATCTGTCGGACGCCCAATTTGGTTTTCGGGCGGGGCGTTCGACGGTCGATGCCGTGCTGCGCCTGAGGGCCGTTACCGAGGAGGCGGTGAGCTGTGGCGGCGTGCTGTTGGCGGTGTCGTTGGACATCGCCAACGCATTTAATAGTCTGCCATTTAGCTGCATCAGGGAAGCACTCCACTACCACGGGGTGCCAGAGTACCTGAGGCGGCTTGTGGCAGACTATCTTGAGGAGCGTACCGTCGTGTACGAGGACCGAGATGGTATTCTGAGGCGGCGGCCCATGTAGTGCGGTGTTCCACAGGGGTCCGTCCTCGGACCACTCCTGTGGAATATGGGATACGACTGGGCCCTTCGAGGTCGTCTTCCCCCCGGGCTGGGCGTAATTTGTTACGCCGATGACACATTGGTCACGGCCCGGGGGGTCAACTTTCAAGAGGCGGCGCGCCTGGCCACCGTGGGAGTCTCTTTGGTAGTCGGGCGCATTGAGGCGCTGGGTTTACGGGTGGCCCTAGATAAGACGGAAGCCCTTTTGTTTCATGGGCCCCGTCGTGGTCCACCCCCCGGTGCCTCTATCGTAGTCAATTCGGTCCTCGTACCGATTAAGGCCCAGATGAAGTATCTGGGCCTGATCCTCGACGGCAGGTGGCTCTTCGACGAGCACTTCCGACAGCTTACTCCAAAGCTGGTCGGCGCTGCTTCTGCTCTTGGGCGACTTTTGCCCAATTTAGGTGGAGCCAGCGTCGCGACGAGACGGCTATACACGGGGGTTGTTCGGTCAATGGCACTGTATGGTGCACCAGTGTGGGCGGTGGCTCTGACTGCCCAGAATAGGGCTCGCCTCTGGCGCCCTCAGAGGATATTGGCGGTTAGAGCCATACGCAGTTACCGCACCGTATCGACGGAGGCGGCGTGCGCGTTAGCCGGAACTCCCCCGTGGGATTTGGAGGCGGAAGTGCTCGCTGAAGTTTATCGGCGAACGGCAGACTTTCGGGTAGGTAGCGGCATTCGGCCCCCGCCCGAAGAGATACGCGAGTGGCGAGAGGCCGCTCGTCGAGCCACGATGGCTCGTTGGTCGTCCCGGATGGAGGCTCCACGTGCTGGCTTTGCCGCCGTGGAGGCTCTCCAGCCGGTCATCGCCGAGTGGGTAGGGCGGCAGCACGGGACCCTTTCCTTCCGACTGACGTAGATTCTTTCCGGGCACGGTTGCTTCGGGAAGTATCTGCACTTGGTCGCCAGGAGGGAATTGAGTCCCGCCTGTCACCACTGCGACTGCAGTGAGGACTCGGCTCAGCACACGCTGGCGGTTTGTTCCGCCTGGGCGGCGCAGCATGGGGTCCTCACTGCAGTTATTGGAGGAGATCTCTCGCTACCGGCCGTAATATGCTCCATGGTCGGCAGCGACAGTTGTTTTACCGCGGTCGCAACTTTCTGCGAAGACGTAATTTCGCGGAAGGAGGCGGCGGAGAAGGCCCGGGAGGACGATATCCACTCGGACCAAATTCGCCGCCGGCGAGCCGGGCGGCGGAGGCACGCATACCAGCGCCTCATGCCGCCTTGAGTGTGGCCGCGGGTGGACGGGACGGGTTTTACCCTCCATCCGCTACAATGGCCAGCCGCGAGGAGGCGACGTCCGCGTGTGCCGTACGTCGCCTAAAATAGAGAGTTTACCCATAGATGGTGCCCGCATTAGCGGGCAGGCGCTGGGAGGGATCTGGATGTCGTAATAGCAGCGTAATCCCTCCTATCTCAGGCGCAGAGTGGCACACCGTGTGGTTTTAGTCGGTCCGATTCCGACACACCACCCCGCCGCAAACCCCGGTGGGATGACGGCCCGAGGGGGTTTCCACACGTTAAAAAAAAAAAAAAAAAGACATTCGTTAACTTTATTATACTAGCTACAATTTTCGACTTACAGCGTACGATCATTGCGTATTTCATGTTCCTAATATTGAAGTTATCATAGTGCCATACATTTATTCACTTCCAATCCTACCTCCTTAGACATAAAATTGTCAAAAATTGTTTTTTTTTTGAATGGGTGCTTACGATGTTAAAAGTGTGAGATACCAAAATTTTAAGTTAATAGCCAAGCGGATTTTATTCTATGTAGATGAATCAGTGAAACAGTCAGGGTAAGTGTTTACGTGATAATAATATTTTCATCAATTTGGCACTTCCGCCTAACACCGACTAAATGATTTATGACTACAGTGACTCGTGAATACTAGAATATATTACAATGATACAACAGACATATAACAATACCAACCAATATGATTTGAAATGAGTTTCATCGATTTGGTTAATTCGCATGAATGTTAGAAGTACTTTTTTTAATTATCTTATTCTTACAGGAAAACTTACAGCTATTCACCTTTATGAGTAACACATACGAGATGTACTAAAAGCGTGCAATAATTACATAAAGGAAAACAAACAACTTACTGTCAAAAAAATTTGCTACTGAATTTAATTTCCAATGTGCTACACTTGATACAAACAAATCAAGATCGAGTCTTCGACAATCCTTATTAAACGTATGATACGTTCTAACAAAATGTTAGTTTTGTCTTCTAGCAACCAAAGTATTCGTGCCCAGAAAGGACCTGTGTCAGCTAAAAGAAAAGGCATGACAGTCATCGTGGCAACGTAAGGCATACATTTAACACTACAACTATCACCTCAGCATCAAAAGACCAGTTTTCATGGTAATATTTCATTGTGTGATATTCTTAAATTCTGATAAATATAACACCTAACGCTTGAGATGTTTTATTAACCCTTGTTTATTCGGAATCGAATGTTAATTTTGAGTCAAATGTTATCCCGAAATTCCTGATAGTCTTGACTGGGTTTTACTGGTATAAAAGATGGATAAATATTGGACTAAAAAATTTTATACACACACATTATCGACCTTAAGGTGATTTTACTATTAAGTTATTTTCACAAACATTTTTGTAAGAAACTAAAGAACACTAATATTAATCTTCATTGAAACAAGATACATATGTAAGACAAACGATACATTTATTATTATTAGTAACTGAGAGAGGATATTAATCACTATTCCAATCAGTGTCCTCGTACGCGGTAACTGTTAAAAAAGTCTTATGTAGTCATAATACTTTTTATCTTCAAATGTGAAGGTATTCGTAGATATCAATAATGGTTGTTAAATATGTAAGTAGAACATCAATGTGCAAATATCTGTAGAGTACAAAAATGTTATTGAATATCTAAAATATTCCACCGAAAACCTTTACCGTAAGTAACTTCCCGATAAAACTGCCAATACCTTTTACCTATAAAGTAAACGCGAAAATTCTCCCTTTGCTAATTTATAGCGAGCGTTAAGAAGACAAGTGTCAGATCTACATGATGTAGATAAAACGGCGTGAAGATATAACTATGGCGATAGAATGACATTCAGAGCTATTAACTGACTTACAGTGTGATCTAACTTGAGAGACAGAACCGCTGTTCTCGAGCATGTTAAATTTTCTGCAATTTATACTCTGGTTTGTAGTGAAAAATATAGAAATTGAGAAAGAATGTTTTTGGTTGCAGTTTACCCGGAAAACCCTGGGCTTAGAACAGACTTGTGTTGCCAGCTATTTTTCATTGGAACTAAAAAAATAAAAGGAAAAAAGAGATTTGATAGTGTAACTTACATTTGTAGAAGTTATATATTGCCATTTTTGTACAACTAAGATTTCGCTCGCTTAGACTTTTGCCGCCGTGTACTTATTCGAGTATTCTGTACAATTTATATATTCATATCTATGTATAATTACGTAGTTAGTAGTCAGCAGCATATTCCGTTAATTATATCAGTCTGTTAGCCTAATATGGTGTATTTCAGTATATACTGATAAAAAAGAAACACAAAAAAATGTTACTCCACCGCTCTCTTTCTATACCAATTGCCAATACGCCCACTCTACTTTATGAGTAATTTTTACTTTTATGTCGTTTCTTTTAGCAAAATTAAATTATTTATGAGACGGGCGAGCTGTTCCGCCTTACAGGGTTATATTTGGCAGTCGCCGTTTAAATATTCATACATTTAAATGAAGATTAGCAAACAACGTAATCATAATGAATCTATAGAATCAACAGAACTATAGACTTAATATAAAAGATAAAAATATAAGCAAATAATGTATACAAATTTAACATATAATTTTTTTTTTTTAATATATTTTTTATGTTGGCGTTCCTTAACGGAGACCTTCGTTCAGCAGTGTACGGCGATAGGTTGATTGATTGATTGATTGATATATTTTTGGCTTGTTCCAAGTTTTTAAAATTATTTTAATGTATTGTAATAATAATTCTTGTAAGTGGTATTCGAAATTGTTAACTACCTATCAATGCCCGTATTATATTGCCACAGTTTTATGTGTTTATTTTTTATATTTTTTCTGTTTTCACAACAGTTTTCATTGATGCTTGACTGCTATTCACTCGGCGTATTGTTACATAGTCTACAGTATTTCTTGATAATAAATGTGACTTTCAATACTAAATTATTATTTTTAGTTCGTACCAGTTCTTTTAGAAAATAGTGCATTTTATCAAAGTTTGTTTAAACCTTCAACTTAGATTAATATGTTGACTACTCCAAACTTAAAAATGAAACTGATTTTCAAAAAAGGAATCGTTAGTTAATTTAAACATCTGCAAAATTCATGCTGCTGAAAATGCAAGGTTTATCTCGGTGGGCGTAAGGAGCACTTAAATCAATTTTAGTAACTGTATATATTTTGCATCATGAAACTGACGATAAATTGGAATAACTGAGCTCCAAAACGAATACAAGAAACTAATCTTGAGTCGGTGTCAAAACAAACACACAAACGTAAGTGTAAAACAAAGTTTTTACTTTTTGGTTAAAGCTGACATCAACTTGTTTACTGCAACTTCTATATTTTTTATGTTTTATGTTCAACGACTTTTTTAGCTTTTATGATCATATTAAATGTTTTATTTTCGCAAGGTAGGTAGGTAATATAAGAAAGGCTTAAAGTAGTCGAATATACTCGTAATGCATGACATCTGACATCTCACGACCAACGATAACACTACACGATCTCATTGGGTAAATCAAATAACGTGCGATTCCCTATTTTCCCTCCATTACGTGACGTAAAAAGTGTACAATAATATTTAATTTATTATACAACTTAGTACTGTTATACATCCGTTTCATGAGTCTGAAGTTTCCGTTAACGTGCGTTGAAACATTTTTTTTTTAACGTGTGGAAACTCCCACGGGCCGTCACCCCACTGGAGTTTGCGGCGGGGCAATGTAAAGCCTCACAATGGGCCACTCGACGTATGGAGTTGGAGGGATCACCTGAATCTTTCCCAGCGCCCACACGCTCTGACACGGACACCAACTACGGGTAAACTCTCTATTTAGGAGGCGTTAAAAAATACATTAATGTTTAAATTTATATAAAGTTGAGTTACCGTAGTCTCTATCTGTATAGAATTCTTGATCTATAATCAAGCACCCTTAATTTGAAATCAAAAAGCGTTCGTCGGCCTTTTCTAACAGACTTCCGTCTGTTATATCCAAAAATCGTTAATGAATCAGTCCAACGTAATCAAACGAACCTTAAAATAAGACGACATTATTCCCCTTCCAAAGCAAAAATTCTGCAGTCATAACTTTTATAGAACAGTCTATTTTTTCCGGCACACATCCCATATCGTAGAACAGTGTCCACATCTACACAAAATGTCCCGACTGAGCGTTGATTGATTGCCTCGTATCAGTCCCGGGCCAAAGACTCACACATTTGTCAGGAGCTGACGTATACGCATGCTGACGAGACTCACTTTTATGATACTTTTTGTTACCTTTAGTTGATGGAGAGCATAGTTTTTGCGCTAGATAATATTATGTTAGAATTTATAGACTAGAGATAATCGAATCGATTACTATCGAGTACACAGACTTTGTAAATTGATATTTTTGGATAGAATAGATATTGAAATGAATTTACATTTTTATGTTATATCGAACCAACAAGTAAAGAATTCACATGACGCTTAGTAAAACTAGAGTCATAAGTACGATGATAACGACCCAGAATTAAGTAGATGACTGTATCGTAAATAAATACCAAAGTCCACGTCATTAAAACTAATATCGCGAAACATCTCGGAAAGTGCAATTAACATAGTTTTTTATTATTATTATGAATTTCAATCAAATATACAGTGAAATATATTGTTCAATTGAGTCGTCTAAAACAGTGACGTCACAATTTTGTATTTAGTACATTTTTCATATTGTCGTTTTGACAGATGATAAAAGTAACTAATTTGACTAAGGTGTCATCTAGCCTAATAAAAGGAGATGGGTAATTTTGGCCACCTGTCACCCAACCACATAGTGAAAACCAATAAACGAATTATTTATCAATTCACTGGTATCCATCTGGACGAGTATTACTCCTGTTAGTTCAAAATCCTATACTTCCATGGTTGAATGTGATAACATTGCAATGTAAAATTGATTCAGAATAATGTAGTAGCAGCATATACTTTGGCAAAACAAAAGCAGATTCAATTAAACAAAAGGACTTGTACTGCTTCAAAGGTATAGGTTTAAGTTGACTATTCACACCTAACTTCGCTCCAACTTAACCAATTTAAATGGACAAAAGTTTAAATGAAAGAGTTCGTTTCAGCGAGTGTACAAAATCTGCCGTGTACTTCAATTAGAATTGGAAATTCTTTTCAAGAAAGAAAGCTATGATTAAACAAATAATATAATTCGATAAATAAAAAGCCAAAAGATTTTGATTGGCTTGTAGCAAATACAATTAGAACAACTTCACACATCACACACATGAACATCTGCTCCCAAACTAGGTCGATCCTGTATTACGTTAACCAGACTGCTGCTAAACATGAACAAATTCATGTAAGGTAAATAACACCCAGTAGCACCTAGAAGTAAGCAATTATTATTATTAACCATGTTTTACGAACATCAAAGTCGGTTTTAAAAGTTATTTCACTTCATACTCAAATATAACATGTACGTTTTGTGCAGCTTGGATGAGTAATGTGAATAAAATGCATAGTAACTATAGCATTAATTTAACACCACTTGCCCATATTTCATGCATGTCTCCACTAATTGCTCATTAAACTATACAAGACGGTGCATAATCTCTCAAATTGCAACAGTTTTAATGCCACCTCTTTGGTTCTTGAGAGTACAAGTTGCTACCATATTGCCAGGATCAAAATTTACATATTCAGAACGATTTACATAGAAACAATTTTATTTAATTACTTAATTAGTGGTCTTAACTTAGTTTAAAATATAAACAATATAAACATGCATCCAAAATATAAAATATATTAACAAATAGCAATACAAAGTTGTAATACTAAAATGGGCATTAACGTTATTACTTGATCAGTTGATGTACAACTGGTGGCGAACATTCGGGGTGCTTTTGTTACTATGCCGGCCACGACACGTGTAAAAGATAATCCATACAATATTGAACTGGCGTCAGTAAAATATATTAATACAAAAACATGTACGCGCAAGTTCTGTGTAACTGAAGTAGGAAAATATATCGTGTATGTCGAAATCATAAAAAGGGACAGATTCTCAATTTAATTGTTTTTATTTTATGACTACTACTTTAGAACTTGCGCATATTAAAATCATTGCGGAAAATTGTATTTTTTTGTTCACCCTCCACGGTTACAAATGCCAGTCGCACCATTGGAAAACTGACGGTCAGCTAAAAAAGGTAGAACAGGTCGGCTACTACGACCAAAAATAATCTCAGGATTAATAATATTTTTTTTCTTAATCTTAGTTTACGGAATTAAGCCACAATTATGACTACTTTTCTAACCGTTAGGAAAGTAATGTTAGATAGGATATTCTATCTATTTGGCTCCATATGGATTTCAAGAAAGAGTAGCACCTTGACAGGAGGAAATTAAGAAATGACGCAGTATATTAACATTCATTATGATGTAGCTAGTGACTATTTTTTTTGATTTATAATGTAAGTTAAAATAATTTTTACATTTAATATAGATTTGAAAAATATCCCATATTTTTCAAGCAGCCTGTACAAAACTATATCTAGAAACAATGAATTAAGCAATCTATATTCTCCAACAAGAGGCAAAAAGATTAATTACAGCCACGCTAAATGGTATTTTCGCTAGACGGATTACTAAACTACTCTATATTGGGAAATTGCAGGCATATAGTGGAGCGACCTTCTACTAAAACATAGGAAAACATGCTTCATTACTTAACATCCATATGGATACATATTCATCCACACGTACGCTATTTTAGGTGTCACATCACACATCAATAGTCTTTCATAGTCTACTTCTGGATCCCTCTCAGGGCTCTCCTTAAAAGACGTTTTTACAAACCATACCACGTTGGCCTGACGGATTGGTATAGAGTTGATATAAAGTTTTCCTTCTCTTCACAGTGCCTACCCAAGGCAACAGTACTGCGTTATTTGCTCCTTCAGTCACCTCTTACGACATCCATGGAATAATTAGAGGTGGTGACACTTTGTATTTATAATCTGTCACCACACGGACACTTTTTAAGTTTAATGGTATTAAAAAAAATGTGAAAAAAATACAAAAGACCTAAGAAGCAAAATTAAAAATTAGTACATCACAGAATAATTAAGTGACGTAAATACTGCACGTAAATACTGCTTCGCCAGCATCGTTACATTCATACGCCCTTATATATGATAAAATAATGTACTGTGATAATAGCGTGTCATTGTGTATCATTCTTACCGTGGCAACTTGTAGTGTTATTTTTTTTTTAATTTAAAGAAATAAATAAACATTCCGGACATCTGACACAACGCCACAAGTAGAGCATGCACTATGAAAGGTAGATTGACTGATAGAATATTTACATACATTTTTGTAAATACACATATTTTATACATATAATTATAAAATATCTAAACTTCGAAGCTAACTTTTAGATATCACAAAAGCATATGATCTGAACCGGCAATCGAACCCAAGACCTCAGCATAGCAGGCATATAGGCTACCACTGCGCCATTGAGGCATTCTAATTTCTACCTGTTTACTGTTTGTTTTTTGTTTGTGTGTTTGTATGTAGTTCTTCGGTATTCTTTTGTAGTGTTAAACAAGTTTTGAGGTATTTGAAATATCGTTAAATTCATCTTAACGGTGTCTAATATTGGAAGACATCATTATCGAACCTATCCAACCAAATTGTGTTCAAATACTCAAGTAGGGTGATGCAAATTGTATTAAGTGCAGAACTAGAGCTGCTTAAATAGAGTGCACTGTTTGTCGCATTAATTAATCGCTAACGTTGAGCTCTTACATACGCTGGATCAATTTCCTACTCAGTTCTCGTCGTCAACGTTGTGGTCGTTGCTTTCAAATTGCTTGTATTGTAAAGATTATGATGTTATATACTCATACACTCAATTGTAAACATTTATGTTGAGATTTCACTACAAAAATATAAAAAAGTGTGTTTCTTTCGTTTATCGAATGTTTCAAGTTTCACATAATTTACATAATGTGGGTATTTTAATCAAAATTATAATAATAATAATACTTTATTGGACAAAAAAAAGGTTATACGTGTACTCTGCAGTTACGAAGAGAAGTCGCCTCTATGGCAGTCCTCTATCGCCTTTATAATGGAGAGTGTTCTGATGAGCTCTTTCAACTGATCCCATCCTCTCCGTTCCTCTATAGGACAACTTGTGTTGGCCTTGGAAATCACCGTTTTAGAATGGTAGATATACGCTCCCGAACTAAACGGGTACCTGTTTCCGTCCCACTACGATCCCGGGTCCTTTAAGCGGGGCGTGTAAAAGCATTTTATTAGGCCGCCATAGCGTGGGTGGCCATATTACACTGTCGTCATTCGCAGTGAGTATAGCGACCACCGCTCTTGGATTCTATTCATGCTTTCCATCGGGCAGAGTAGAGTCACTTTGGTAGGTTAAATATTAAAAAAAAATGTTGGAAATAGCGAAAACTTTCCTACGAGAGTTTAAATTTTGTACAGTGTGAGTTACTCATTTACTTACAGGTCGCTTGTTAATTTCTGTTTCTGAAAGGCAAGTTATTGCGGGAACAGATTTTAGAAGTATTTCAGGTACTCTGTCTATCTTTTAGTAATAAGTCGCTTATCATCTTAGATAGAGACCCAAGTCTGCTACAGGACGGTAGTTAGTTTTTAAGTTATCAGGTTCATTTTTGAAAATAGAGTGAATTATCGTTTTCTTGAACGACATGGGCAACTGTACGAACGTAAGCGCTAAAAATGAGAAACAGGATGGGCGCAAGGGCACGTGCATAACGTTTGAGAAATCTCTCAATGATATCATCTCAACCAGCAGCCGCATTGTACTTTAATTATAGTGCCGGCCGGATTTGTCAGCTTTAGGGTATAGGAATTTGACTAATAGGAATTGTGGGTGTTGATGGTAACGTAGTTAGTTGTTACTTTAATAAAAAACTGATTCACTTCATTGCAAGATTGATGTGGCGACGAACAAAGGGATATTAGTTGAGAAGAAGTGTTTTTTTTTTGTTTGGATGTATTTGTTTTAACGTATCTTAAAGTTTTTTAGTATTTTAGCTTGCCTCATTCAGTTGTAGAGCACGAAAATTACTGTCCTGCCGCCTCCCTTAAGCCTCTGCGGTTGCAAAGAGATATCGCCTCTATGGCAATTCTCTATCACCTTGGAGGAGGATATCATGTAGTGTGTTCTGTCGAGTTATTTGGAAAAAAATATTTGTAGACAGTAAAGTCACGAACTTCGGAAAACATCTGCAATATGTTAAAGTGTGTAAATTATTTAATCTTACCTGTTATTGAGTTTGTTTAGACAGTTAATGTATGTTTTACATTTTAAATTGATCTCCGACATAAATAATTGATGTTAATTTTAACTTAATATTTATACATCCTATTAAAAAAGGGTTATGATAGACAGCAAGACGGGAAAGACTTGTTCCTATAAGAGTTTTTATAGAGATATTGAGTATAGAATAACACGTTCAAGTTTGTTAGATTCATAAAAAAATTGCTAATTATAGAACGGTCAGTAATACGAGGTGCGTTCAAAAAGTATCGCGAATTTTGAATTTTCACGGGTTATATTCGAATTTCAATTTTTTAAGGCGTTATGTTGGTACATATATCTCTCACTTATGCTAACAAGTTCGGCCATTTTGAATGTTCAGTTAATTGTTGACAGCTGCTTTGCTTGCACGTGTTTTGGTTCGTCTTCGATTTTTACCTATTAAAAAAAATATTCGGTTTAGTCTAAACTTGCTATTAATATGAATAAATCGGTATTTATGTACACATATAATTAGGATCTCCTTTCACAGACATCTGCAAGAAGTTTCAGGCAAAGTTTTCGCCTGATTTTGCAGATTCGATTATACAACTTAGTGGTTGGAAATACCGTATTACTTATGAAGGAATAATAAGCAGATTAAGCGAAACTTTGCTGAAATGTCTGTTGGTGAATTTGCCAAGTTCCTCTTTTCGTTTATTGAACTATCAAGATTAAAAGGTTTCTTAATATTTGATTAGCTTCTTTTACCTATAACTTTCAGTGTTAAAATTTTAGCTTACTATATGAAAACATAATATGTAAATGAAGATGTGTGTAAAAACTAGATTTGTTCATGATATATAAGAATCTAGAATATTCCTAGGTGATACGTTATCTTCTTTTTTCCTTACCATACTAAAAGCTTGATTCTATGGTAGTGCTTGTAAATATTTTAAATGACCATTGTGAAGGAGAAACGCTTTGGCAAATATATTTTGACGAAGGTCTTCCATTACTGGTTAAGTTACCCGAGCCGAGTACATAAATAAAAAATAATAATAAGAAAAAAGCTGAGTTCTAACCGAACATATTTTTTAAAAACATAAATGCACTAATAATTTAAAAAAATAATAAATTAACTTGTCTTGTCTCGTCTCCTGCTGCTCATGTGTAATAGTGTATTTGTATCAATAACTTCATAATTTAGTTATTATCATATTATTATTATTGCTAGGTATATTGTTAATACAACAACTTTATATTTAATTTTTTGACCGACTCCAAAAACCAACAATTCAGAACCTCGTCCTTATTTAAAGTCGATTAAAAAAACATTTGAATTCATACCATTTTAAAACGTAGACACTAATACCCACGGTATGTATAAACAAAGTCGTTATTTATTTTACTGTAATACCATCTCACATTAGCACCAAAGAAAGAAACATTTTCTACCCTCGTCATAAGTGGACAAGTATTTTTCATACAAAGGCGGTATATAACGCAAAAGGGTTTATATAGGTACCAAGTCAATGAGGCTCTGTGTAACATATATGTTTGATTTAAGTGAAGGGTAGAGCACCTCATATAGAAACATCTCTGAGAAGCAACGAAGTCTGTTGAAAATTTGATAAACATATTTATAAATAATTTATAAAATCTCTAGTATATAACCATTCTTCAGTAGTAGTAATAGGTAGTAGAGCCATGTTGATTTCAGCACGAACGGGCCGGCTCGACCGGGGCAGTACTACCCTCCCACAGAAGACCAACCTAAAGCGCCAACATCCATGCTGTCGTGTTTCGTTGGGGAGTGCGAGACCGGAGGCCCATTGATGCAGGGGCGACAGTTATCGTGATAACTATGTGAGTCTTACACTGCCACGATGACTGTCATGTCTTTTACGTCCCCAAGCGTGGCATGGAAAAGCATCTCACTAGGCCGCCATAGTGTGGGTTACCACACTGCGTTGTCTGCGTTTACAATGAGTATGGTGACTACAACTGTTTGGATTCTATTCATGCTTTTCATCAGGCAAAGAGGAGTCACTTTGGCAGGCTCTTCATATAAAAAAAAGTCTTCTTTACCTTTCATTTTAAAAAAAAAATGAATTGCAAGTGTAGTGAAACAAACCAAAAGAAACAAAATTAACATATTTCAATAACCGGTATAAGGTCGAAAGAATTTATTATTAAAATGATATCTAATTGAATAGAAATAAAAACGAAATGAAATGAAGATTTATTCTGCAAATAGATTTTGAATAAACACTTTTAGACGAAATCGCTTTAACTTACCGGTACCTCAACGTGAGCTGTTTGAAAAGAAGGACTGCGCCCCAGGAAATTCTATATTTGAACGTTTTTTAAGTTAAAACACGAACATTATTACACTTTTGGCAATACTAATTAGGTATTATTATTTTGTCAAACATATAGTAACGTAACTAACAGTAACAGTACCTTAACATTTTCCTCCTCCTTCTGCACAAACGAAGTCTAATTGATTCAACACATTAATTAATTAAGAGATTCAGACAAGTAGAAATAAAACAAAATAATGAAGTACCTGTTTCATTTGATTCCTCTATTCGTTATCTTTGCTTGATTCAGTTTTTTTTCTGCCAGAACTTTTATCAAGAGTGAAATATCAATTAATTTTGATTCAAACACTCGACATGAACGGATGAAAATCATGTTTTACGCTAATTGATTTTGAAGTTCGGAGAATTAATGTGAAATTTATTTAAACATCGTGGTAATGCCTCTCCAATTCTACACCTTTACCTACTTTTCAACTACGTTATTTTCTTTTTAACTTTATTATGTAATTTCATATTTATGAAAGTCTGATTTTATTATGTGGATTTAGATGTATAACCGGAGTATAACTGAAGTTATTACAGTCATGAACAACGCTAATCAGGCTTAGACTTAGTTAGCTTTTTGCTTTCTTAGGTACTACACGATGATGATGAATCCAGAACAAACCTGTCGCAATACATCTTTAATTTATTTGGTTCTGGTTTGTCATTTAATCTTAACTGTTTATATTTATATCGATAGAAAAAGAAAATGTAAGCAGTAAATCAACGTAAAATCTAAATTAAAAGGAAACCGTCTTTACTAAAATCTTCAATAAATCAAAATACTTTTTCCTCTTGTCAAATACATTTGTATTAAGTTTTCGGAGCAGGAGTGTTTGATTTATGAAATGTAGGTGAAATTTAATTTATCGTTGACTTACTACATAGAAGCAATTTTATAAGATCGAAAAGGAAATATATTCTGTATTTACTATTTGATACTTTACACACGAATGAAATTGCACAATATTTTTATTATTTCTTTTAGTATTCCTTAGGGTGATACTGAAACGAAACAAAAGGATTAATTGTTGATAAGAAATAATGTGTATATATCTATACATATAATACAAATGTAGAAATGTGATTGTACATGGAACATATGCAAAAAATTTACAAGGGTTAATACAATATCGATACCGAATCTAAACGTGTGATTAAAAAAAATTTTTGTCTGTCTGTTTATCTGTTTATCTGCTTGTCTGTGTCTGTGCACGCTAATCTCAGAAAAGGTTTATCCAATTGAGACGTGGTTTTCTCTAAGATATTGTGGTAAACTTAACATTTAATTGTTGTCTCATGTCAATCGGTTCATAATAAAAAAGTTATATTAATTTAAAA
Organism: Hypercompe scribonia; assembly: GCA_949316085.1. Taxonomy (NCBI): domain Eukaryota; kingdom Metazoa; phylum Arthropoda; class Insecta; order Lepidoptera; family Erebidae; genus Hypercompe; species Hypercompe scribonia. The sequence continues at coordinate 7,612,079 of OX438969.1, read as the reverse complement.
AATCGCTTCGAACATTTGTTAAACTATTCTTCTATCTATATAATTATATATTCTTTCTTTCTATGGAACATTTATGTAAACAATATTATATATAAAAGTAATAGTAACATAATATCATTATTTTATTATTGTTATACATGTATTATATTTATACTTATAAATAAGTTTTGGATATACACGTTTTAGCTTAGGTTGGACGTTCGTAGGTTGCTGGTGCGGGTAAATAAAGCGCGCCGAGAGCCGCACCGCAGCCTTAAGAATTCAGTTATTCGCAGCGAACGCACGTATTCTGAAAGCGCATGAGCGAATAGTTGCATTCGATTATAGCGATTCTACACTGACTGTTTTCATACTCCATTTATTTATATTTTAGAGTTTGTATATACATATTATATGTATTTAGTACAGTTTAGGCGTTTTTTTTCTTGATTTTTTTTATATCTTATTTTTTTAGGGTTTGAAAATACATATTGCAAGTATTTAGTATAGGTTAGGTTAGATCTTTTCTCGATCTGGATGTCGTAATAACAGCTGTGCCTGGATCCCTCCTATGTCAGGCGCAGAGTGGCACACCGTGTGGTTTTAGTCGGTCCGATTCCGACACACCACCTCGCCGTAAACCCCGGTGGGGTGACGGCTCGAGGGGGTTTCAACATGTTAAAAAAAAAAAAAAAATAAAAGGTCTTTTCTCGATTTTCTTTGTTTCTTAATTTTTATGAGTAAAATCTGAAAGTACTAACAATTTAGTTGTGATAATTTTATTCATATTTGTTTAGGATTTATAGCCTTTGTTAATACATATTCTTTTATATTTTGAAGTTTGTTTTAACGTTGCATTAACACGTTTTGTAAGTTAATATTAAGTGTAAATACAAGTTATATTTTTCTTAACAATTAAATATTTAGTAATTTTTGATTTATACATGTCTTTTAGTTTAGGTCGAGTCATAAAATAAAATAATATATCTTTTACACATTTCTTTCGTCTAGATAGTTTATAGATTAGGTTTCTTAACACTTATTACTTGAACTCTGTAATAATCTATAAGTATTCATAATTTAATTGAGTATGATAATACGTGTTTACTTAATAAGGTGGTATTAACTAGTACCTACTACATATTGTAAGAATGCCTTGTATTGAAAGAATGAAGCATATAACAGTGTCAAATCCATAAAATATTTTTGCAAATATGTGAATAAGGGCTCTCACCAAGAAACTGTGGGATTCACTAATAATGATAACGATGAAGTTACGAGGTTTCAGTCGGGCCGATATATTAGCACTTCCGAGGCAGTTTGGCGTATTTTAAATTTTTCCAGTCATGAAAGATATCCACCCGTTATCCATCTTGACGTTCATGATCAAGGTGGATAAAGTATATACTTCAACCCTGATAATGTAAGAGAACGTTTAGAAAACCCAAGACGAACCACACTGCTTGCTTACTTTAATCTTTGCGAAACAGACGCATTTGCTAAGTCACTCTTATACAACGAAGTACCATCGTATTATACCTATGATAAGCAACAGGGTATTCTTAACCACAGAAGATGTGGAACAGCTGTAAAAGGTGAACCAGGTATTTTTAAAGATCGCATCATTCGTAAAGTTTATACGGTGCATCAGAATAACTCCGAATGTTTTTACCTGCACCTACTTCTACACGCTGTTTGAGGGCCTACTTCTTTTGCCGAGCTCCGAAAAGTTGATAATATCGTATACTCTACATACCAAGCGGCTTGCCGGGCACGTTACTTACTGGATGGGGATCAAAACTGGGATGATGCTTTAGTCCGGAGCAAGTATTAGCGAAAGTCCTCACCGGTTGTGTCATTTGTTTGCAGTCATACTGGTGTTCTGTGTACTTTCTGATGCTGCACAGTTATGGTATAAGTATAAGAACAAATTAGCTGAGGACTTTTGCAGGCATGCACAACTAAATGATGACAACTCAATTAGTGAGAGATTACGTGAAAGTCACTTGAATCGTTGTTTGTTGGCTATTCAAGATATTGTTACGTCTGGGGGTAATTCTATTTCTCAATATGGCATGCCCGAGCCATCATATAACTTTGAACGTATTAATAGAGATTACGCCGTGGAAATCAACTGTGATCGAGTAGTTCTGGCCGAAATTATACAAAGTGATGTATCGAGACTAAATGAAGAACATCGTTTATTATTTGATCGGGTCTGTCGTAGCGTTGGTAGTGCTTTAGGAAAACTGCTATTTAAAGATGCTCCCGGTGGAACGGGTAAGACATTTCTTACCAAAGTGATATTGGCGAAGGTACGAAGCCAACGTAAAGTCGCGCTGACTGTCGTTTCATCGGGTATAGCAGCCACTTTATTACCAGAAGGGAAAACTGCCCATACTACGAGTATCTTCAAAATGCCGATATCGACTTAGACCATACAGAAAGCCCTGTTCGTAACATTTCTAGAAACAGCGATAAAGTTAAGGTTCTTTGTGATTGTAGCCTTATTATATGGGATGAGTGCACAATAGCAAACCGAAAAGCAGTTGAAACAGTTAACAGAACGTTGTGTGATCTCAAGCAAAATGACTCACCCATGGATAGTATTGCCATACTTTTTTGTGGCGATTTTCGTCAGACTCTCCCTGTAATACCACGTGGAACAAGGGCTGATTAAGTCAGACCCTGTCTAAAGAGTTCTCGACTGTGGCATTACATTATCCCTTTGCATTTGACATTAAATAAGTGCGAGCACAAATCGGAGGCAACGAAAATGCTCAAGAATTTTTAAATTTGCTACTTGAGATCGGTAACGGAGTGTATCAGCAGGAACAAGGCAGAGTTGTTCTTAATCAAAACCTATGCTGCCAAGTTTCATTAATGCAAGACCTCATGTCATCTGTAAATGGAAACGTAAGGCAATAACAACTTGTGAAAATTCTTGGCTTTGCGAAAGAGCCATTTTGACTCCACGAAACGACCAAGCAGCACCAGTAAACGTTGAAATTATGAACTTTGTTTCGGAGACAGCGTAGAGTATATCACCATTAACAGAGTTATGGAAGAAGAAGAATTAACCAGCTACCCAGTAGAATTTTTAGAATCCCTCTGTGCTCCTGGAATACCAGCTCTAAAATAAAATTAAAAGTCGGCGTACCCGTAATACTCCTTAGTCCGCCAAAGCTTTGCAACGGTACCAGATTAAAAGTGACCAATTTACAACGAAATATGATAGAAGCAAAGATTTTAACAGGGTGCGGAATAGGTGATAGTATTTTCATTAATTCCTTAGATTCCTCACATTTCAAACAATTTTCCATTTAGGTTTAGACGAGTCCAGTTTCCAGTGAGCCTATGTTTTTCAATGACGATTACTAAAGCCCAATGTCAGACGCTAAAAGTTATGGGTGTTGACCTAAGTATTAGCTGTTTTTCGCACGGTCAGTTAAATGTGATCCTGTCACGTGTTAGCAATCCTAGCAGCCTGTATGCTTTCATCCTTGATGGCTATACGTCTAATATCGTATATAGAGAAGTATTACTGTAAAGTACATTTTTAACTGCCCAAACGACGGTGTATGATCCAAAACAAACCAAAAGATTTCTCAAAAAAATGCTGCTGAAAGTCACTATTCCACGCGGACGAAGTCGTGGGCACAGCAAGTACATATATAAACTTGCTATTTGACTGCTACTAACTCGTTTTGTCGGGTCTTTTAATCTTTTTGATCGCTAGTCCAAAATCAGAGGTCCGGGGTTTAATTTCTATTCATTTAAAATAATTGTACGTTGAGCACAATTGTCTGCTACTACTACTACTGTCTGTTGTCGGAATGTTATGTACTCGTATATATAAGTTAGACACATATAAGTATGTTTATCAATAGTCTGGTTACCATACTACAAGCTCAGCGTTGTGACGGATTAAAAATACAGAGTGTCGCCATGCCTACTTTTCCCGTGAGTGTTACAAGAGGTGACTAAGGGAACAAAATGTGCAAGACAAAATCAAACGAGACAAAAGAGAAGGAAAACTTGAAACGAACCCGATACAAACCAGTTTGGCCAGTGTGGCAGGCTAAAATTTCCTTTCTAAGGAGATGCCTATGTCCAGTAGTAGACTGTTAAAGGTTCTTGATTAGTCTCACCCTAGATTAGAAGATGTGTGGAGATATTATTATTGTTTCGTTATTCTAACTAAAAAAAATAATCATTTAGTTACTTACTCCCTGATATGACTAAAATTTTGGACGTGTTGGTAACAAAATAATCGCATTTAAAAACAATTTACTCTACAAAACTTCAGTTATTTAAAACTTTTATAACTATTTTTAATAAAACAAGAAGTAAATACTTGCAAGTAAAGTTTCCTTTTGTAAGGGACTACTATTGTCCATAGACTCTTAAAAGTTTGTATTATTATTTTTAGAAGACAACTCACGCGTTAGGAATATATGAATATTGTATTGTGTACTTTTCAAACATACATGAAACAGAAACAAAGCACACCAATTAATATTTGGCACTCCAGTATCATCATCTCACGATAGGTTTTACTCGGTTTTATTCAATTTATTTATCGAGTGCGTATTTTGGGGTGCTTAATTAGTTTCCAACCCTTTATCGAGGGTAGAGTATTGGTGTCAAATAAATAATTTCCACCTACATGATTCGAATGTGCTTTTCAAACTGTACATCTGAGGTGTGGATTTCAATTAAGCAAAGATTGGACGCTTGGAAAAGGATTTCGTTGCACACTATTGGTAGAAACAAATAAATATGAATTTTTCTACCAAATTCATTTGATCGCTTTTATCGTTTCATTTTGGCAATGTGCCAAAAAATGTCTAAACTGGGTTTTTTACATTTTCACGATACAAATGATTCAGGAAAATAATCAAATAGTGAAATAACGTTGTGTTGCATTCTGATACATAGATTCTTGAACGAAATAAACTTTTGTTTTATTTATTTGTTTTTAATTAACATTTTGTATTGCTAAAAGCCGCGTTAATACCTCAGCAGAAATTAAAATTAAATCTAACTAACATTATAAATATGAGTTTTTGGAAGTTGTAAAGACTACATTATCGGCAAGTAATATAGGCCATTTCTTATCACGTTAATTAACAAACAATTAAGTGGAGCCGCAGGTTAAAACTGGAATAAAAATAAATAACAGCAGATACTCTCCATAAGACTAATTGAAGATACAATACCAGTAAACACTAAAAGTAAAATATAAATTGAACAATTTGAATTACCAAACAGCTAAACATCATAAGGTATAAGATAGGTATTGTTTTAAATCATTAAAATTTATAACTGAAACTTTACACATATATTTTATAAAATCATCACTTACCTCCTAAAGCCTTCCGAAACATATGAATACGACATTTGTAACTTTAAACTCATAACTGTAATTGAACTACTTCCAGTGATTCTCCCAATAGGCAACACATTTGAATAATTGCCCACAAAACTTATAACCAGATGCGAATAATTTCACAATGAGTGTAATTTTTTCTTCTTATCTTTTGCGTTATGCATTTTGAAGATTTAAAAAGCAAATATGATCTAAATGAAAGACTCAGGTCTTCCAGGAATTGACAGTTTTAGTTACGGACATGTCTCTGCCAGGCCAGATGGTCTAGTGCGAGAGACTAGACTCGAACTGCTAAATCAGATGTGATAAACCATAACATAGACGCGCCAAAGTTAGAGTTATATCTACCGTGTTTGATATGTGTAATGTTATACCACATATATTTATTACCACAGTAAATTATTCTTTGTGCAATGTTTATTACCTACTAACTGAACGGCATAACTTTGTATGCGTCTTTTATTGATCGTACAGCATGAACAATTTTTTTTGGCATATAAAAAGTTATAGTGAGCTGACCTACATTGTAAAATATAACCTTGGGATATTTATTTTCCTAAATCTTTGTAAATAGACAAGTTTTGTAATAAACTCTAAGGGGAGTGGTGGACATGGTGAAACATAGGTCTCACCTAATCTGGCAGTGGATTTTGGTACTAATAGAGTACTGAGTCTTTTTTTTAGAAAGGTTACTCAATTTGATCGTGTCATATTGAAGACTATACCTATGACTTGCCCCAAATTATTAGATTTCAATACATAGATGTTACCACCCCTATTCATCCCGTGGGTATCGTAAAATGCGACTAAGGAAACAAACTATTCGGGAAAATATCATTACAAAGAGAAGGAAAACTCGAAACAAATCCTATTCCAACCCGTTTTACCAGCTTGGTATAGTAGGCCAAAATCTCCTTGTCAAGAAGAGGTCTCTGTCCAGCAGTGGACTGTAAAGGGCTGTTGATATCATATATATATGTTATGAGGAGAATCAAGATCAGATGTCTAAAATGAAAAATGTTAATGCATTTTTAAGTTTTACATTTTTGTTTCTGCTATGTAAATTAACGCGGTGCTGAGCACCTTGTTGCTGTGTTTCATTTAATTTTTTTGCATCGTCACTGGTTCGTGCATTAAAACGTCGACATTGTTCTTGGTAAGAGAGCAGATTGAAAAAAAATATCTCATATATTGGTAAAACTTTTCATAAAACCAAGATTGAGTTTCACCAAGATAAACTTTTATAATGTTGACATTTTCTTGTCTACTCTCGTTCCGCGTGACATTCTGACTCGTCGTGGTATCTGCCGTTTTCTTTGAGAGATGGCTGCCAAAATTGTATGGGATGTGACGTGACGATGTTTAGTCTTTCGACGTTTTAATCTTGCAGATGAATTTACGTAAAGCTTTCATACATTCTGAAATTAACATTTTGATATTGATTTTGTTAGGTATTATTTGTCCATTTATAGTTTTACGTTCAAATGGGTAATGTTCCTTACCTACACGTAAACAACAATTTTTGTTAATATTTTCCTGAGAATGAATTATTATATTACTGTATTATTATTAACCTTTAATGATAGCAATATGCTGGCTGTGACTTTTTTTTAAAACTAGGTGGAACAAATTGGTCATACAGTCTTTAACTGTTTATGCAGCTCTCAAAAGGAATCATTTTGCCCCGATTTCGCAACATTTTTCATTGATACTAAGCTCTTATTGGTTTTAGCGTGATGATATATATTTTATAGCCTTCCATAATAAATGGACTTTGTAATACAGAAATAATATCTAAATTGGACCAGTAGTTACGGAGAGTATAGTGAGAGTTAGAGTGCAAAATGTTTTCCGAACTTGGCTCAACCAAGAACTTATGGAAACACACATGGACCTGGGTCCTGCGTCTCCGAGGAGTCAGAGATCCGAAGGGATTTTCCACGGCGACAACAAAAAAAAAAAGGGTCAATAGTCAACCTCATCTGCAATTAGTGCACCTGCTGATCGACGGACAAGGTTCTGGCAAACAAAATATCCCGATTAGCGGCAATAAGCTCGTCTCTTATTACGTGGGATCAAAACATGGCCAAAGTGGGTGTCTGCCTACACCTTTGGGGTAACAGACCTGAATTTATTTATGTACTTCTTGAGATTAATTAGTTAATATAAACAAATAAACAAACTAACACTTAAGCTTTATAATAGTAGAATAAATTCGAACTATTTGTTACGCATCACAACTCATTTATACCAGTATTCCTTTCCTCTCTTGCCAACTTTGATCTTCATATTGAACTCTCAATTTTTCTTATTTAATTCCTATTCATTGAAATTAACAGCGTAATTTTAATTTCATCAGGTATTTGAAACGGAACATTTACCATGTTTATTTCGTTAATAGCTTACCAATATTTCGACACTGCTGCAAGCGTTGTCATAAACGCACGCACTGGGTGACTGTACGTTAAAAAATTTAAAACAAATCTTAAATATTGTAGTATACTATCGATATAAATTACATTAGGGTTTAAAGATTTAGATTTAAAAGAGATATGTATATAACAATGTACAGAGATTTAACAAAATTCATTGACATTGTATCACGATAGAGATATGATTTAATATTTTCCTAGACACGATTTTTAACAAAATTCAACCCAATTCAATTGAACCATTTCACATTTCATTATACATTTTTTACCAGCAAAATTGGAACAGCGTGTCTCTTTGAAAAATGGCCCATGTGGTTTACAATTTCACGCAATATTTTTATGATTTTATATGTCGTTTGAAACAGACAAATCGTTTTGAAGGCTTCAAAAGGAATTTATGATAGGGACTGTTCTAAGGACAGGAATCTAAACTCAGTTGAATGTTGAAGGATAAAACGAGTTGGTTACTTTTAATTACTCATATCTACATACTTGTTAATTTATACATATTTTTTATGTTAAGGAGTACATGACCAGACAAGTTATCTGAAGGCAAGTGACTACCAAATCACAAATGCATTACCGGCCTTTAAAATTTCCCTTCAGGATTAAATTATACTTGGTTAAAGGAGTGGGGTCCAGATGGCTTAACTACAGCATTTCCCGGATCCCTCCCATTACATCCGCAGAGTGGCACACCGTGTGGTTTATAAGTATGTAGGTCCGATTTCGACACACCATCTCGACGCATACCGCGGTGAGATGACGGCCCGTGGCAGTTTCCACATGTTAAAAAATGAAATAAAAGATTTATCTCAAACTGTTTCCTGAAAAATACATGAATTTAGTTATAAAACAAATTTCAACTACGAGTAACTACAAACAAATAAAATACATTTCAACATTTTACTCTGACTATTCACAAATAAATAAACAAATCAAGTTTTGAACGATGTGAGCACTATAACGTTATAGATATCACTCACAACACACAAACCTATTTATTTTTCATTGCCATTTTGAAGCTTTTAATAACATAAACATAATAGTATATTGTTTAAGAACACAAACCAGATCTTTGCCCCAATTAATTTTTTAAAGAATTGATTGCGACAAAGAACAAACACATAACATCATTCTTCTTATCCCTAGAGGGAGAGACATAAGTATATTTAATACCCACATTTTACAATATATGATTAGACGTTTCTAAATGTAAAAAATTCAAATTATTTTATATTTATTACATTTCTAACATTTATGTATTATTAAATATGCCAAAAAGAGTATGCTAAAAAAAAATTGAAACGAAGCAAACGAAAATTAAGTGAAACGATGACCAATGGGGTCATACAATTCTGAGTGGTGACCGCGTACTGAGAAACGTAGCGTTGGTAGGCCTCTCACAAGGTGTTCCGACGAACTGGTAAAGGTCACGAGAAACTGTTACATGCATGTGGCACGAGACAGGCTGTTGTGAAGAACTTTGGGGGAGGCTTATGTCCAGCAGTAGACGTCTTTTAGCTGAGATTATGATGAGATATAAAAATGTATGTAATTTGCCAGGTATTCCGAACCTAAACCTTATTCTTATTCCGAACCTATTCCTAAATGACTAATCCACCATTCTATACAATCTATGTTTCTACATGCACGTTCTATTCAAAATACCTCACATGAAAGAGTTTAAATTTCAATATAAACAGTAGCCAAATTCTCCATTCAGACATTTAACATTCTCAATAAAACAAAGTACTACTATCAATAAAGTACATCCTCCTCAGCTCTATTATTTTTAATTGCTTTCAACTGGGAGTTTAATTAAACTTTATAGTAGACTGCACGGTATATTATTTTAACTTAAATTATAGCCAATATTTAAACGAAATCATAGCTCTAGGTTGACTAATGTGTAAATTGTTATTAGAAAGAATGAAAAAAAAATAATAAGAACAATAATATAAAAAAAAGATATAAAAACAATATTAGTACCAAAAATGGACCCAATTCAGCATAGTGTCAGACGAAAGCCTATCGCTGATTTTCAACTGCACCCAAGTAATGTTATACATGTATCATATATAATATAATACGTAAAGTAACAAGTATAACATCAATACGATAAATAACATCATAAAACTAAAATAACAGATATTAGACCCCAAAATTGCCGGCAAAACTCGGCAAAATTTTTGAGGTGGCCGTAAAGCGATGCATGGTAGCATTGCTTTGCGCTATATAAATGATGTGTTGGCGTTGACTATATTTAGTTTCTGCTGTGTGACTATTAGATACTGTCGCAATCTGTATTTGGATGTGCCAATAGCTTTTAACGATCTTATAGCGGCGGCAAATTGTACCAAATCTTTGAAACCGTATAGCAGAAACTACCTCTAAAAGCGGCTGTTTTATGAGGCAATATAGAGAGTTGCTACGAGCACTATCTCATAGCACAATCTCATTTGTTGGACATCTATTATTAGACCGTTGCGTGGTATTTTTACTGAAATTACGTGATTATCCTTATCGCACATTGAGGTCTGTAAAATATTGGTATTAATTGAATGTATGTTAGTGTTTGGAAGGGTGAATACACGACTGCTCGGTGAGGACGGATTTTCTGGACTCTGACTTCACTCGATCAGTTAAAATTTCTTGGTTTAAAAAGCTGTATAACGTCCAAACGGCTATAATCACTTTACATTCAAGTTACAAATTTCAACGTGAAAAATATTACGACACAAGAAAAAGTTACTGCAATACCGATGACTCAAGGTTAAATTACGCACGTTTAATTGTACTGCTTCTGACGTTAATTTTATCACGACACGTGGCAAACGAACCAACCGCTATGTCGACGGCCCAAGGATAGAACTACACGGGCCCGCAGGCAAGTTGATTTACCTACTATCACACGCGACAACCGATACCGGTTGACATTCACTTCAAGATTACCAAACCACAGTATTTATCTTATAACCTTAATAAATAAGTTATTTAAGCGACAAACGAAATTCTTTACTAAGTTTTATAATTTTACAGCTCAAATTGTTTTGTACATTTTATTAGAAATATGCATCATCAACAGCCTTTAACAGTCCAGTGCTGAACGTAAGTCTCTTGGCCTACTACACCACACATACTAGGCTATAGGCTTTGTTTTGTTTTTTTTTCTCTTTTCAATGCTGTTGTCCTAGGTAGTTACCCTTAGATGGCTCTTACTAAAATCACGAGATGAATGTGAATACCAATAAAAATATTGATGTATGATAATTATTCATATTTATTACATTAACAATACGTATCAGTTAAATTCACAAAACAAAAATAAAAAAAACGTGTAGTAATATCTCTTTGGGATGCGGGTAGCAGTTGCTTATAGTGTAACTTTTAACTCGTTTATATTGACAAAATATTTAACTTACACAATCTTGATGTATGGTCCTTTTCTCTTGTAAAAAACGAACCTCACACTAGAATCATATCCTATGTTGAGTAGGATTTTATACTTTAAACTGGATCATAAAAAAATACTACCACACCGTATCATAAGGATGAAGACCAAACCCACAACACTCAACGTAGAAGAAAGCAGCTTGATTCTGCTGTATAATATTGATCTGTTGTACTTCTTTGATGTTTGTAAAGTCTTTGTAAATAATTATTTGTTTTGAACCTACCGGCAATCAATTAAAAGTTTATAATCGATTGCACAAAATTTGTTTATTGAACAAAATTTAATTCCACGTGACTTCAGAACATATTAGGTGGGGGAGCTCAAAGCTCGACAACACATTTGTGGTCCTGGAATTATAAGTAAGTGTCCATCGGCCACTTAACACATACGGTGTGTTCAAAAAGTATCGCGAAGTTTTGCTTATAGTTTTCTTCGATTGCAAGGGCATGGCGCGTCACGAGTTCTTGCCACAGGATAGAACGGTAAATAAGGAATATAACCTGCAAGTTATGCGCAATTTGCGCAATGCAATCCACCAGAAATACCCGAATTCGTGGAGAAACAAAAATTGGCTTTTGCACTACGATAACGCCCCTGCTCACACATCGCTGCTTGTACGCGACTTCTTGGCCAAAAACAACACACTAATGATACCGCAGTCACAGTATTCCCCAGATCTGGCCTCTTATGACTTGTTCTTATTCCCGAAACTAAAAGAGGCCCATGAAAGGACGATGCTACGCCACGATTGACGAGATAAAGACAGCATCGAAGTGATTCGAAGATTGGAAAAAACGTTCTCACTAGTGTCTAATATACCAGGGGGATTACTTTGAAGGGGACAAAATAGATATTCACGAATAAATAAATATTTTTTGAAAATAGACAAAATTTATGATACTTTTTGAACACACCGTAATAATAGCCACAGAAATACAAATGCGATCGATGGTTTAACGTGCTTTCCGTGACACAGAGGAGGTCTCAATTTGTTTAAAATTCAAAACATCCATCCTAAAACTAACCTGACTAGGATTGTATCATTTTACAATGTGTAAACCTACTCGGTTACCACTTAACCACGAGGGGCTTGTGGTTAAGTGGTTTGCCCCCTATACTATGAAATAATGGTTTATTAATTAACAAGAAATTATTTACACCACAAATAATATGTCATAATCATTGAACACATTCTCATCTTCATATATTCTACTAGTACAGATTGTATTATAACGACTGAACAGCTCAATTGAGTAACATAAGCGACTTATGTACAACTTACTAAGTAAAAAGTTAGTAATATTTTCGTAAGTAGAGCAATGGAACTGAATATCCATTATAAGATATTGTTATGTTCAGTTGATAAGTAGCATAATAACTATTTTCTTACACATCCTATGTCACTATGCACGTTATATCGCAATTATAATTGGATTGGCCTGCTACTTACCTCGGACACCTGATACTAATAATTATGTTATTAGCATATTCATTACTTTGTTCTGTTTCTGGATGTACTTTTTTTGTAATACATATACATTGTTATATAGACATATGTAAGTATGTTTATCATTAGCCTGGTTACAATTGTGGCGACTTTCACATTACAGCACAAAGAAAATATACAACAGCGCCATCTAGAGAAGATACATCGAACTACGAAGTATGAACGAAACGTATAAATGTAATGAACTACGAAGCAACTACTAGTCCTGTATCGCGAAATAGAGATTTGCGTGGCCATTAGCATATATACAACATCCCAACGTCAACCGTTGGGCTGTGGCCCGCCAGCCATGATCACTTTGCTTGGTCAGAGGATCCTCCCTTTGTATCGGAGGGACATGTGACCCTCGTCTCTCCACACAATAACACAGGCTCTGCCTAGTTTGAGATCAGACTCTCATGTGTGACATATGTAGTGTAATTACTATCATCAAAAAACAATGTAGTACTCGTATCTATTATTTGATTGCACGGTTGGCCTGTGGTTAAACCCCACATGAGACAACACTTTGTGTGATCCACAAATTATTGTTCTGAGACTGGGTGTTCTTTGTGTCCGTTTCTTGTATGTTTGTAAAGTCCCCCGTGACACAGGATTTATTCCTAGTGCGGGAGTTGTCTTTTTAAAAAGACAAAAATAAAATATAATTGTTACACTAAGAAAATACTCGTATATCAGTAGTCTGGTTATCATCAATGGAGATTTACCTGTCTATATCAGTATTATTATTACTAAGTATGACTAAGATAAAGATTTAAGAAAAATGTATAAAAAACTTAATTTTTCCCTGAAAGTAATTTGAAGTTTCAGTTAAATTATGTGTTTACCCCATATTTCGCGATTACCTTTCTGTCGTGGGTGTAAATATAATGAGCGAGGCTCCAGGTGTAACCGGGGGTGTAAATTTAATTAATGATAAATAACCAGCTGTATTAAGAGGTCTGTCGACGTCAGGTTGTTATTACAATAATATCTCAAACATGAATATAATACGTCATCTTTAATATTAACACCGCTCCGTCTAATTATGTCGGAAAGAAATCAATTTTAAAATGATATATGAAATTGATTAACACAGTGTTGACTGTGTATATTAAAATTTTCTTCTCTGATTCCAGAAACTTGACTATTGCAGGTTGTCTTAGTTTAATACGTACGTTCAATTTTTAAATTGACCTTACTGCGTACATCTATGTGGTGATTGATTCAAAATTCAGAGTGTCATTACCCCTATTCATACCATAAGTGTCGTAAGTCCCAGCTAAGAGCGAAATAAACTTGTAACAAGACCTACATATAACAGCGTGTTACAATTGGCCAAGAGTTCGTTTCTAAAAGCAGCAGATTATAAAAGCCTGTTGATAATGGTACAAGTATATGTGTATATATATGTAAATGTAAATGCATACACACATATTCACTTAACAACAAATGACTACGGTTTAAGATACAATATTAATAACAATCGTAAGATTACATAACAACATCAAACGTCTTTAGCGTGTGAGTACATTACAAACCATAATGACATACATTATATGATCTATAGATTAGAAACTTGATGGAGTTAGGTCTAATTATTACAGACTTATTATTTCGTGTAAGTTAATCACTCCCAAGACTTAGACTTTCTTAAAGCATGAATTATGGTATAGTAATCTGTGTGTATTACATAATATTATATAGGTATATTACGTAACACACACAGATTATGTAATCTACCTAATATCCTTGGAAATAATACCTATTTGCTAGCTCGAGCTGCCTTTTTATTCCCAACCATGCTTCTTACAATTCACACCATTAATTGTTCTATATATTTCACTTACAGCTTTCGGTTTAACGTATGATTTATGGTATTTTCATGGACGTAAAGAAAAAGAGGTTTTACACCATAAAAGGTGACGTTAATATACTTGATTGGACTATTAGCTTAGTAGTTATACAAACTGGTGAGTAGCTCAGGCCAAATCAGTATGTACAGAGTCTTATCATTACAGGGTCTACCTCGTTCAGGATCGGATGGCTTTCTATTAACTATTTCAAGTTATTATTATTAAATGAAAGTTACAATATAATACAAAATTATGCAATACTTTACTTTTTTTTCCATTAATATTAAAAAGACATTTAGTCGTCTTTAAAAGACTTTATCTGTCTATTTATTATATACTAAGTTGAGTTACAAGTATTAAGATTAATTCAATATTTTAATTAAACACCACAATAATACTTTGGCATACAAATGTAGGCATATTCAGATAACAAATATGACACCGTCTTATTGCGCTTATTAAGCTTCCAGTCTGAGTTCATACTATATGTATATATATCATAAGGCTGTATCATGGTTACGGTTCGGTGATTTCATGGGATAAATTCAATGTTTTGTCTTTAGAGTTAATAATTGAGTTGCTTTGAGCAAGGAAATCCGGATACTGTAGAAACGTAATGAGATGGTACTGTTGACATTTCTCGGATTCTGGAGATATTCTAAAACATATTATTTCAGATTGTTTTTGTTTTATTACTTGAAAATATTTATTTGAAAAATTGGCACTAGTTATCGATTCTAAGTGTCTATTATAGTTGTGCCACATAGTTAGGATTTATAGTTTGTGACTGTAACACAACGAAGCTATTGGGGCATTCACTTCTTCCCCAAATTCAGGGGGTGAGGTTTTCTTACAGCGGGTAAACAACCAGATAGGTAAGTAATAATCTCACTCAGTTGGTAAAAAAGCGACATAATTACTTAGCAACGATTTTCTGGTAACATTATTTTCTCTACGAAATGTTTTCTACAAAAACCAGCAGCTATCCTATAATCATCCATCCGTCTTACCATTAAGTTGAGCGATCGTAACATTGAATGTATTTGGGTAAAGTAAACGGCATCAATTTTCAAGGCCTGCGGTTTATTCCGCATAAATATGCTGAACAAATTGTCGAGATATAGAATATTGATTGAGTGTGGAGCAAATATGAATTTATGAACTGTTCCCACAGACTGAAGGTAAACCAGAAGTTATAATACGGGATAATAATACACTAGGCGTCTATACCATCTACACCTATGCCATAAATCTAGTAATCTAGATACATATCACATAAATTTAGAAATACTAATATCATAATGTGGATACTTTAGTGTTTGCCTCAAGTGGGATCCAATTTCTGGTATAAAACCTTCTTTCCTCTTCCTTTTTTGGTATCCTCCAAATCTGTGTGGTGGCGGATAAAGAATACGGCACCACCTCTATTCATCCCGTGTGTGTCGTAAAAGGTGACTAGGGAAGCAAATTACGCAGTACAACGTCACTGCAAAGAGAAAGAGAAAACTTGAAACAAGCCCTATACCAATTCATCTGGTCAGTTAGGTATACATAGTAGGACAAAGCCCTCTTTTTTAAGGAGAGACCTATGTCCAGCAACAGGCTGTTAAAGGCTATTAAGTAATATCCTCTTGTGACAAATTGTTTCTCGAAAACGTGTTATTGGGTAATTATTTTTGTCTGTCACTGCAAATAATGCACATTTTCATTATGATTGACTGTGATGATTAGTAAAGTATTGTAAGCCGACAAATATACACACATTCACACTTATAATGTTAATTCAGATTAATGTTTATCGTATTCTCACATACATATAACATAACTTTCATTATTAATCATGTGTATACTGTAAAAGATGAAAGACGTAGACATGATGCCCTATTTACCGGCACATAACAATTATCATGGCCACTGAAGATCCTAGCTATCCAGTCCTGTTAGTTCATTACACAATAGCGTGAAACCCGGGTTTTTGTTAGACTTGATACGATAATATACACGTACAGTAACGTCTGCGAGAAGGAACGTATTGAATAAATTGACATTTGATAAAATGAATGTCCCCCTATCGTTATCAATATAAGCAATAAAAAGACGATTAGTAGCAGAACTATATTGATTTAAGCACGTACGAGGTGATTCGACCGGGGCAGTACTACTCTCTCACAGAAAATCAACCTAAAGCGACAGCAGCCGTGCTGTCGTGTTTCGTAGGTGAATGTGAGACCGGAGACCTATTGATGCACGGGTGACTGTTATGGTGGTTAGAGTGGGAGCCTTACACTGTCACGATGACTGTCATGCCTTTTATGTCCTCAAACGAGTCGTGAAATAGCATCTCTCTAGACTGCCATGGTGCGGATCCATCATCATACTGCATTGTCTGCATTCACAATAAATGGTGCCAACAACTTTTGAATCTTATTCATGCTTTCCATTAGGGAAAGTCATCGGGTCGTCAGGCAGAATTACTGTGGCAGGTTTTTAAAATAAAAAAATAAAAATTAGTAATTTATTGAAAGGAAAAATTTATTGAAATTCAATGCAACGGAAGTGTTATTGTAACAGTTACCGTGAAGTTGGCACCAATTTAATTAACTTAAGCACTACCTAACATTAACACAGTACTTATAAATTTAGTCAAAATCACTGTAAAAACCTTTTCCTCATTTAACTTGAGAAGGTATTCTGTATGAAAATATAATATTTCGTAAATACCTTAACTCTTTGAGCCGTAGAACAATTATAACGAAGCATAATGGCACATCTACCTCATACATATTAACTTGACAAAAGGCACAGAATCGCTACACTATGTGCTACCGATAACTTGACTATTTAGGCATAAATTCCCCCTTTTATTCATAAATGTTACAATAGATAGGCGTCATGAATATGCGATGCTATTGTCAACAGTTTTAGGGCCCGTAAATAAATGGGGCTTTAAGGGCTAGCGTGTTTTGTACTTTAATGTCTAAGCATGAGGAAAGTGATTTAATCGGTCTGTTAAATATTGGCTATGAATTGTTCGTAAATGGAGCATGAGCATAGGGTATCGATATATTGTGTGTAAATAATATTTAAACAAATATTTGTGTGATGTGCTTTTTAATAGTTTTATGTAGACATGTTATGACGTAAAGCAATTTTGCCGTTGTGTTTCACCAAATAAGTGAGTACCGGCCTAATACTTTCTTACTAACTAACCTTCGAGTGATATGGTGACCGATTAAGAATACAAAGTGTCCCAACCCGTATTTTTTTTTATTTTAATGGCCTGCCAAAGTGACTCTACTCTGCTTGATGCAAAAGCATGGATAGAATCCAGAAGTTGTAGTCACCATACTCATTGCGAATGCTGACAATGCAGTATGGTGACCCACACTATGGCGGCCTATTACGATGTTTTACGCCTCACTTGGGGAAGTAAAAGACATGACAGTCATCGTAGCATTGTATTGCACACATTTACCACGACAACTGTCGCCCCTGCGTCAATGGGCCTCCGGTCTCGCACTCACCAACGAAACACGACAGCACGGATGCTGTCGCTTTAGGTTGGTTTTCTGTGGGAAGGTAGGATTCGTTACTAGTTCTACTAGTTTTACCACAGTGTCAGTTTTTCAACGAAGCAACTGGGATTGAACCTCCGCAACCCCAAAGATGAACTGAATTCGAAGTTTGAACTGGTTGTCAGTATATTTGAGGGCATTGACTTTACAATTACGGTTCCCATAGACGTTCATGACAATTGAGGCCGACACCAAATTATATAAATATTTAAAAATGTTTCAAAATAGATTCGCCTTAATAGAAACACTTAGCGAGAGCTTAAACGGTCCTTTGTCGCTAAAAACTTAACAAAGTTCATTAACATTTTCTAAAATATTTATATCATAAATAAACTTAAAATTCCGGCTTATGTTGTGTAAACTGTCAAGTTCGTGCTTATTGATGACTTAGAAATTTATATTACAGATACATAAACATATTTATGCAATTATAATTGACTAATTAAAAAAAATCATAACAATGTAATTTATATGTAAGAATTTAAATTGTTCATCTTATGTTTCCGTATTTCGTGCAGTAACGGATTAAGTATACATACAGTGGCATCACCACTATTCATCCTGTGGATGTCGTAAGAGGCGACTAAGAGAGAAAACTACACATCATCACTGCAGTGTGATGTTCACTGCAAAGAGCAGGAAGACTTGATACGAGTTGAAATCATTTTTTTAACGTGTGGGAAACCCTTCGGGCTGGGGATTTGCAGTAGGATGATGTATCGGTATCGGACCGACTAAAACCACACGGTGTGTCACTCTGCACCTGAGATAAGAAAGATCTGGGAATAGCAGTTGTTACGACATTCTGAACCCTCTTAGCATCTGTCCACTGACGCGGGTACCATCTTTGGGTAAAACTCTCTTTATGCGACGTACGGCACTCCTGGACGTCACCTCCTCGCGGCTGCCCACTTTAACAGATGGAGAGAAAAATCCGTCACGTCCACCCGCGGCTACACTCAAAGTGGCATGAGGCGCTGGTTCGCCGACAGCGAATTGGGTCAGAATGGAGATCGTCCTCCCGGGCCTTCTCCACCGCCTTCTTCTGCAAAATGTCACCTTTGCAGAAGGTTGCGACCGCGGTAAAACAGCTGTCGCTCACGGCCATGGAACGTATGGTGGCCGGTAGCGAAAGGTCTCCTCTAATGACTGCAGTAAGGACCCACGCTGCGCCGCCCAGGCGGAACAAACTACTCGTACTAGCGTGTACTGAGCTGAGTCTTCACTGCAGTTGCAGTTGTGACAGGCTGGACTCAATTACCTCCTAGCGAATTCTGACGTGGTCCGATAAATACGATTCCTTTTCGAATGTAGATACTTCCCGAAGTAACCGTGTCCAGAAAGGACTTGCTGCAGTTGGAAGGAAAGAGTTCCGTGCTGCCGCCCTACCCACTCGACGATGACCGGGCCAGACCAATAAGTCACCGTGGCTCGACGAGCGGCCTCACACCACATGCAAACCCCTTCGGGACGAGTAGGAACCCTGTTCAATATTGTTTTAATATTAATTAGGATTTACTAGCATTATGAAATAATTAATCGTAAACATTTTATAAGATATAGTTAATTAATTATCATCATCTCAGCCGAAAGACGTCCACGTAGTTAATTAATGAACGATTTTCTATAATAATGGAGTACATACTGCTTAAACAATACTGCGTACTAGGTGTTTTAAATTGATTACATAATGTGCTAAAATGCCTACTTCTTTTTATTTTTTTCATTCACGATTGTGTGCCCATTTCTTGCGTAGGTATCGAATTTTGTAAAACTATGTGGATACCCTTTTAGGTACACCCATTACGTAATCTCTTAGGGGACTCATTGTTGATCTGAGTCATTTAATTCGATATTTTAGTGCGTGAAAGCTTTTCCTTACACGTTTGACTAGTGACCATTTGAAACTAAATTTATACTTTGCTATTTAAGTCAGATTGAAATACATACAAGCTCGTGAAGGTTAAGGTAATACAGAATTTGCCCACCTGCGCCAAATCACGGACGCAGTGTGGCGCATGATGGACGGGCGTCTCGCTGGCCTAGAGGCGAGGCGGCCTCCGCCCCCTGTTGTCCGACCGCCGCTCGCAGCAAATAGTCTGAAGACCGTATCAGTGCCATCAACGCCTCCCGTTGCGGGCGGTCGTGTGTCCTATGCAGCGGTGGCGTCTGTGTCTGCCGCTCCTGCGGTTGCTCCTAGGGCACGGCAGGCGGCTAAAGCAACAGCCAAGACAGGTGCACCGAGGTCAGGGCCCAAAACGGCGGTCAAGTCTAGAGCGGAATTCCCTCCGCTCTCCACTCCAGCCGCTGTACCTGGCACCTCCACGTCTGCTCCCCTCATATCTGCCCCTTCCATGGATGGTTGGCAGATAGTCGGGGGGACTAGGAAGTCCCGAAAGCGGTGTAAAAAGGCTGCTCAAAAAGCAGCCTCTACCCTGCAGTCGCTATCGGTGGCAGTGGCCACTACGAAGAGGCCGCGCAAGCTGCAGGTACCCAAAACTGCGGCGGTGGTGGTCACCGTGTCACCGGAAGCGGTTAACGGCGGACTGTCTTACGCGGCCATCTTCCAGAGGGCCCGGGCTAGTCTTGCCAATGACATCGGGACGGACGGAGTCAGGTTGCGCCTCGCTCAGACGGGAGCTCGAGTCCTCGAGTTTCCGGGAGCCGAAGGCGCAATGACGGCCACGGATGGTGTTAAGATCGCCAGGCCTACTAAGTGTGCAGAGTTGCGCATCTCGGGCCTGGACGACTCTATAACGGCTGAAGATGTCCGCGTTGCAGTTAGAGAGAAGACAGGGTGCAATGTGGACAACATTAGGGTCGGCACCATCCGCCCCGGTCCAGGAGGGCTTGGCGCGGTGTGGGTCAGCTGTCCCGTAGCGTCAGCCAAAATTTTAGGCGACGCCGGTAGATTGCTCATCGGTCTCGTCAGCGCTAGGATCACAGTCCTGGCGGCGAGACCGATGAGGTGTTTTAAGTGTCTGGCATCTGGACTCACACGCACCAAGCGTGTTAGCTGTTTCGACTGTAGCGGACTATGTTTCCGCTGCGGTCGACCGGGGCACAAGGCGGCAGAGTGCTCTGCCGCCCCACACTGCCCAGCGTGTGCGGCGGGTAATAAGCCCGCCGATCATCAGATTGGGCAGGGGGGTTGTAAACCACCACACAAATCTTGGCAAGTGTCGGGGGCTAGCCAGTCGACCCAGGCTGCCTCTGGCGTCGTTTCTGCGTCGATATCGTCGCCCATGGAGGAGGTTGTAGAGACGGTCAAGTAATGGACCAAGTCTCCAACCTCCTCGTCCAGACGAACCTGAACTACTGTGCCACAGCGCAGGACCTTTTCCTGCAACCATGGCGCAGTGATTCACCCCATCCAAACTGGTTCGGTGACCGGGACGGTTCCGTGGCAGTCGTCGGCTCCACGGCAGCTCATTCCCCACCCTTGTCGCTAAGAGACAAGGGCACTGGATATGTTGCTGCCGAGTGGGGGGGGATCACTGTATATGGTGTTTACTTCTCCCCCAACCGGAGTTTGAGCGACTTCGAGATTTTCCTTAACAACTTGGAAACCTCGATGCGGCGTCTAACGCCTGGGCATTTCTTAGTGCTGGGGGACTTCAACGCAAAGTCCATTGCATGGGGTTCCCCCAGGACGGACGCTAGGGGCGAGGCCGTAGAGGAGTGGGCGGCCTCAGTGGGCCTTTGTTTACTACACAGGGGCTCCACCAACACGTGCGTGCGACAGCAGGGAGGGTCGATAGTGGACCTTTCGTTCGCTACCCCAGCCTTCGCCGCACGAGTAAGGAACTGGCGCGTCCTGGAAGAGGTTGAGACGCTCTCGGATCACCTCTACATCCGATTTGAGCTCTCCCGGACCCAGGACCCCAGTAGGGGTCACGTGGCGCGGCATTCTTCTCACTTTCCGCGGTGGGCTTTAGCCAAATTAAATAGGGACCTACTAGAGGAGGCGGCCATTATTCACTCTTGGCTGTCTCCGCAGGCCCCGACCGAGGAGGTCGACATGGGGGCTGGTCGCTTCCGCGATGCCATTGTGCAGATCTGTGATGTGGCCATGCCCCGCATCCGAGGTTGCCGGCCTCCATGGAAGGAGGTTTACTGGTGGTCCCAGGAGTTGGCGGACCTCCGTGCGGCCTGTACTCGTGCCCGGAGGTCCTACACCCGTAGTCGGCGGCGACACCGCGAAGAAGGCGAGGAGGACCAGCTTCATGAGGAGTACCGAGAGGCGCGGAAAACTCTGAAGCTGGCCATTAGCCGCGCCAAAGAAATTAAGAGAAAGGAGATGCTGCAGGGTCTCGATCGTGACCCCTGGGGTCGCCCTTATCGTGCGGCGGGACAAAAGCGCCGCACGTCGGGCCCCCCCCTTACAGAGACTCTCCAGCCCAGCTTCCTGCGAGAAGTGGTCGAGGGCCTTTTCCCGCAGCGGGTAGAACACACACCCCCGTCGATGGTCTTCATAGTCGGAGACGACGTGGGGAACGAGGACGATGTTCCGCCCGTTAGGGAATCGGAGGTAGGGGCGGTTGTTCTACGGATACGCTCTAAGAACACCGACCCCGGGCCGGACGGGATACCTGCCCGAATGCTGGCCCGAGCCCCTGAACACATGTCGGACTGCCTCAGGGAGGTCCTGGACTCTAGCTTGGCGTCCGGACGCTTCCCTGAGTGTTGGAAAAGCGGGAAGCTGGTCCTATTGAGGAAGCCGGGACGGCCAGCCGAATCGGTGGCGGCCTATAGGCCCATTGTGTTGCTGGACGAGGCGGGTAAGCTGTTAGAGAGGATACTCTCTGCCCGCATCGTCCGGCACCTAAGTGAGGTGGGCCCCGATCTGTCTGACGCCCAATTCGGCTTTCAAGCAGGGCGTTCGACAGTCGATGCTGTGTTGCGCCTGAGGGCCGTTACCGAAGAGGCGGTGGGCTGTGGCGGCGTGCTGTTGGCGGTGTTGTTGGACATCGCCAACGCATTCAATAGTCTGCCATTTAGCTGCATCAGGGAAGCACTCCACTACCACGGGGTGCCAGAGTACCTGAGGCGGCTTGTGGCGGACTATCTACAGGAGCGAACTGTCATGTACGAGGACCGAGACGGTGTTCTTAGGCGGCAGCTCATGTCGTGCGGTGTTCCACAGGGGTCTGTCCTCGGACCACTCCTGTGGAATATGGGATACGACTGGGCCCTTCGAGGTCGCCTTCCCCCCGGGCTGGACGTAATTTGTTACGCCGATGACACATTGGTCACGGCCCGGGGAGCGAACTTTCAAGAGGTGGCGCGCCTAGCCACCACGGGAGTCTCTCTGGTGGTCGGGCGTATTGAGGCGCTGGGTTTACGGGTGGCCCTCGACAAGACGGAGGCCCTTTTGTTCCATGGGCCCCGTCGTGGTCCGCCCTCCGGCGCCTCCATCGTAGTCAATTCGGTCCTCGTACCGGTTCAAGCCCAGATGAAGTATGTGGGCTTGATCCTTGACAGCAGGTGGCTCTTCGACGAGCACTTTCGACAGCTTTCTCCAAAGCTGGTCGGCGCTGCTTCTGCCCTTGGGCGACTTTTGCCCAATTTGGGTGGAGCCAGCGTCGCGACGAGACGGCTATACGCGGGGGTTGTCCGGTCAATGGCGCTTTATGGTGCACCGGTGTGGGCGACGGCTCTGACCGCCCAGAATAGGGTTCGCCTCTGGCGTCCTCAGAGGATATTGGCGGTTAGAGCCATACACGGTTACCGCACTATATCGACGAAGGCGGCGTGCGTGTTAGCTGGAACTCCCCCGTGGGATTTGGAGGCGGAAGTGCTCGCTGAAGTTTATCGGCGAACGGCAGACTTTCGGGTGGGTAGCGGCATTCGGCCACCGCCCGAAGAGATACGCGAGTGGCGAGAGGCCGCTCGTCGAGCCACGATGGCTCGTTGGTCGTCCCGACTGGAGGCTCCATGTGCTGGCTTTGCCGCCGTGGAGGCTCTCCAGCTGGTCATCGCCGAGTGGGCAGGGCGGCAGCACGGGACCCTTTCCTTCCGACTGACGCAGGTTCTTTCCGGGCACGGTTGCTTCGGGAAGTATCTGCACTCGGTCGCCAGGAGGGAATTGAGTCCCGCCTGTCACCACTGCGACTGCAGTGAGGACTCGGCTCAGCACACGCTGGCGGTTTGTTCCGCCTGGGCGGCGCAGCGTGGGGTCCTTAGTGCAGTTATTGGAGGAGATCTCTCGCTACCGGCCGTCATACGCTCCATGTTCGGTAGCGACAGTTGTTTTACGTAGTGTGAAGACGTAATTTCGCGGCAGGAGGCGGCGGAGAAGGCCCGGGAGGACGACCTCCACTTGGACCCAATTCGCCGCCGGCGAACCAGGCGGCGGAGGCGCGCGTACCAGCGTCTCATGCCGCCTTGAGTGTGGCCGCGGGTGGATGGGACGGGTTTTCCCCTCCATCCGCTATAGTGGCCAGCCGCGAGGAGGCGACGTCCGCGTGTGCCGTACGTCGCCTAAAAGGAGAGTTTTTCCGCAGATGGTGCCCGCATGAGCGGGCAGGCGCTAGGAAGGATCTGGATGTCGTAATAACAGTTGTTCCCGAATCCCTCCTATGTCAGGCGCAGAGTGGCACACCGTGTGGTTTTAGTCGGTCCGATTCCGACACACCACCCCGCCGTAAACCCCGGTGGGGTGACAGCCCGAGGGGGTTTCCACAGGTTAAAAAAAAAAGAAAAAAAAAAATAAAAAAAAAAAAAAGTGCAGAATTAAACGTTAACAAATTATAATAATAGCAAAACAAAACAACTTGCCCTTAAATACCAACTTGTCAATTTAGAGATGCCATACTACAGGTATATGCCCGACCCAACGTAGCAGGTCGTGCCACGTTATATTGGAATCGATTTATTATCACAGACAGGACTATTGTTGTCAATAAGTCTGATATTGAGGTGATAGATCGATTAGAGCACCGCACTATGATCGTCGATATCACCGTTCCTCATGACGAGAATCTCGTGAAAGTTGAAAATGAAATACAAATGAAATATTTAGATCAAGCTATATAAAATGTCAATTGGGTGATCCTTCTTTCGATACTCGTACTTGCTCATGGATTGATTGCCAAGAGCCTCGATCATCATTTTAAGAGGGTCACGTCAGAAGACTGGATCAAGGGTGTGATGCAGATGGCAGGGTAAATTGAGACAGACAAAATGAGTGAATTAGTTATGAATTTAGAAAAATGCTACTCAATAAGAAAAAATGTATACTGTTTACTTATATTGAAGGTCATCTGATGGGAAGTATCTACCATTGCGCGTAAAACATGCAACTCGGGCATCACAAAGTATTTAAGGTATTTCAGAAAGACTGTTGCTTTTTTTTAAGGCTATGAAATACATCTTTTTTTTTCTAAATTAAGAAATACTAAAGTGACTGCAGACAATGCAATATGGTAATCCACACTAGGGCGGCCCAGAGAGATGCTTTTTCACACTCTGCTTGGGGAGGTAAAAAGCATGACAGTCATTTAGGTAGTGTAAGGCTTACACAGTTACCACGATGACTGTCACCCCTGCATCAATGGCCCTCCGATCTCGCACTCACCAACAAAACATGACAGCATAGATCCTGTTGCTTTAGGTTGGTCTTCTGTGAGAGAATAGTACTGTCGAGTCGGCCCGTTTGTGCTGAAATCAGTATGGCTCTACTACCTGACAGAAACATAAAATCAGGTCAGCGTAAATTTATAAGTAAATAAAGTTAAATATCAAGTAAAATTCACTACGAAAACAAGGTATCGTATTCCCATTGTACCAGTTCTTTTACGTAGCCCGTCAAAGTTCAGTTAAATGTAATACACCCAGAGGAATACTGGCCGATGGAAAACATACGCAGTGTTATTCTTTTAATCTTAAATAGTACTATCTTTTAAAAATGTTACGACTAAGCTTAAATATGACCTTTTTGACCTATATGGATGAACTAGAAGGGCCCAAAATTAAACCATATCTGTTATTTGATCTATTTATTATTTATTACTGAATCTAAAGTACGTTATACTGCTGCTGGTAACGAAACGATAGCGCGATTCAGACAAATAGTACAACGCCACCTATTGAGTTGTAGTGTCAATATATTTGTAATTTTTGATTGAACAAAAACATGTTTTAATAGTAGTTTTGGTCGTAAACAAAAAGAAATCATTTAAAGTGGTGTACATAAAACGAGAAAATCTCTTGGGTCACGTTGTCATAGAAGAGTTACAGCTAATCTAAAAGGGTTTTGGCAGCCTTATTTTATCAACTTAAAAATCACACTATGATGTCACACACGTGTATTTCTCAGCTGAAATTTTGCAATAGAATCAATAACTAAAAGGAACAAACTAAAAAAATGCTATTCATTTAGCACCACAAGGCTTACAACAGACTTTAGGAACAATGAAATCATAATGCCAAGCTGCAAGCCAATAAGCTAGCTATTGATATAAATGTGTAGTGCCAAACACTTTTAATTATTTTTTTTTAGTGACTCTACTCTGCCTTATGGAAAGCATGAATAGAATGCAAAAGTTGTGGTCACCATACTCATTGCAAATGCAGACAATGCAGAATGGTGACCTACACTGTGGCGACCTAGTGACATGCTTTTTCACGCCCGCTTGGGGACGTAAAAGACATGACAATCATCGTGGCAGTTTAAGGTTCACATAGTTACCACGACAACTGTCACCCCTGCATCAATGGGCCTATAGTTTTTATTTTTAACATTCAATTAAAATAAAATCCATTTGAAAGTTATTACAGTTTTAATTTTCAGACATTACCAGTTCTGATTTTCGAAAAAACAGAAACATCGTGATATATTAAAGATTTTCATTTCAACAACATTTTAAGTAGGTAGGTACTTTGTTTCCGAAATGAGACACTTTCGGCTTTTAAGTTGTACTGAGGTATCCACGGGCGATGATAATCACTTACTACATAATCAAGTGATACCATAATAAAACCTGAATTATTTTGTGAAATCAACATAAGCACAAACGAAACTGGGCGTAAAACTTAGTATTGTTTTTTTATTTACAACTTTATGCACTTATGTACATCGGTAAACTTACTGCCTTAGTTTCTTTATCAGTCGGCCTTTGAGGGGTGTAGAAATCTAGTTCTAACGTGTACACTACTATGCTGCCATTACTAAAACAATAATTTGTACTATACACGTGAGTAGAGCCATAGTTTTCTCAGTGAAGGAACTCCGTGTGAAAGGGCTGTCCCGCCCGTCGGAACGGGTAACATTGGTTTTTGTTAACGGTATCCTAGAAACACGGAACAGAATGTGATTTAGTTGGTAAGTTATGAGAATACGTTTCATTGTTTATGTTAATACTTTTTGTATGTGTGTGTGTATGATTCTGTTTACTAAAGTTGATATATCTATGATCACATTATGTTTTAATATTTAGTCCTCACATTCTCATATCACGATGCATCATGTCATCAATTTAAATAAATAAACTAGTCTATTCTGTAAATACCTAAGAAAGAAATGTTTACAAAATGTAGGAGAATGGACATTGTCCGTATCATAAATTGGTCTGTGTAGAGTCCGGATATAAACCCGTCTGGTGAGCGCGGTATAGTTGATGGTGGACTGTTTAACGATGTTAATGAATATTTACAGAATTAAATTGAAAAATAGGTATATTATGTCCCAAAGCATGTCTCAGTTACGATCAAAAACCATTTTATTCTTATGACTACTTTTCACTTTCACATTTATTAAACATTTTTTGAGTTCCTGATAAGTATACAAAATAAGTTCTCAAATATCATGACTCAAACGACCCGATTATAAACGCCTTAGAAATATAACCACCTGGATTAAAATGTTATTATGTATGCTATTTGACAGTCTCGGTGATGCAACAGTAGAATTACAAAGCAATTAGTTGTGACACAAAAGTGTTAAGGCACATAACCTTATATGTATTTAAATTTCTCACACATAGTCTTAGTTATTTAATCGTGGTTTAAATAAAAATAAAACTATTCAAATGTTATTTAAACAGTACAAATAGAATATTTCAGAGATTTCCTTTCTTTTCAGGGATTTCCTCTCTAGGGTACATGTGATTCCCGGCTACTGGTACCTGAGGCGGCGTGCGGTTTTTGGTCGGTTCTAGTCCGACATAACCACCAGTAGGTGGTATCCGGGAGAATTTGCGCACAGAAAAAAAAAAAGGTACAAATAGAATACAAATTAATCAGATTAAACAAAAACTAAAAAAAAAACTATTCTATTCTTCGACAATTTAATTTATTACCATTATTATTTGATTTAATCCATATACAATTGTGGCGACTTCCACAAAAACATACTACAGCGCCATCTAGCGAAGACACATCCAACTATGTAGTGTAATGAACACAGAGCAACTACTAATCTTGAATCGCGAAATAAAAATTCTCGCGGCGATTAGTACATGTACAACATGTCAACATTAACCATTGGGTCGAGGCTCGTCAGACATGATCACTTCGCCTGGTCGGAAGATCCTCCCTTTATGTCGGAGGGACATGACACCCGTCCCTTCACAATCATTTTTTTTTACTATTTTGATTGCTTTTAAGCGGTCAAAGCATGATAAGTGGGTGATTTCATTGTCTCACACATTTTTTAAGCGCACGATGATTTAGAATGTAATCTGTAATCATTGTTATCAAAAGAATATCTAACGTTGCTCATATTTAATCGCTAACATTAAAAATACCTTACACACTCCTTTCATTTCTTTAATTCTTACACCAATTTCCAAGACAACCTTTTTGCATAAACACAATACGCAATTTCCTTAGCTCACCTTTGTCCAATTTTCTTCACAAGGTCACGTTATATCATCCCACATCAACATCCTCGAAATCTAATACTGCCTCCGAGAACAGCCGTCATCAATTCATCCTTAAACAGAGAAAAAGCGCACACCGCATTATTTACTCAATGTCAGAACGTAAGCCGAAACGAATTCATTTCAGTAGGCACGTACAAACGCCATCTATCGCCTGTTTTCATCTAATCTTAGGAATGCTTAGACGTTGAGTTAGGTTAAATATTTTGAATATAACTTACATTAAGTAAAATAATGTATATAATTCATTTTGAATTTGCTGATACCTAAGAAACTGTCTTCTACTGCACCAAGTTTTAGTAAGATAGCGACCACTATATATGTTCTAGAGCTATATTCATAGATATAGCTGTCTCATCTAGCGAGAAAATAACATGCAATCAAAAGAAAAACTGATAGCAACTATTCATTTGCCGTTCTCCAGAAGATGTATCAGGAGTTGGAGTGAGT
Organism: Hypercompe scribonia; assembly: GCA_949316085.1. Taxonomy (NCBI): domain Eukaryota; kingdom Metazoa; phylum Arthropoda; class Insecta; order Lepidoptera; family Erebidae; genus Hypercompe; species Hypercompe scribonia. The sequence goes on along the minus strand of OX438969.1, from coordinate 7,582,569 downwards.
TAAACGATTTTTAAACTTGATGTGTGTCCGAAACTGATATTTTTCTTTTTTTTTCTATATTAAGAACCTGCTAAAGTGACTTTACTCTGCCTGATGGCAAACATGAATAGAATCCAAGAGTTGTGGTCACCATACTCATTGTAAATGCAGACAATGCAGTATGGTGACCCAGACTATGGCGGCCTAGTGTGATGCTTTGTCACGCCCACTTAGGGACGTTAAAGGCATGACAGTCATCGTGGCAATGTAAGGCTTACACAGTTATCACGATAACTGTCACCCCTGCATCAATGGGCCTCCGGTCTCGCGATCACCAACGAAACACGACATCACGGATGCTGTCATTTTAGGTTGGTTTTCTGTAGGAGTGTAGTACTGCCCGATCGAGCCTGTCCGTTTGTGCTGAAATCAGCGTGGCTCTACTACCTAAAAAGTGAAAAACAGAATTGTGTTTGCCTTTGTTTTGTCAATCAAACAAAAGCTATGTACATAGTAGTATAGTTAAAAGTAATTTATATGTGTGATAGTAACACAAAGTTATTCAAGATAAGATAATCTGTTGAGTTTGCTTCAACATACAACATACATGATATTTTATTAGAACACATTGAATGAATACCCTTCATTCCAACTACTTTGTTACACTCTGCAATGTACAAAGTCGGTCAAGGAGTTAACACTTAAATGAAAATGTTTACAACATATAATATCACAATGCCAAACCCGCCTAAAGCCCCTAACTCACGAGCCTAAATAAATACATACATCAAAGGTAAATGCCGTCTGTTTAGGTTTTAATCAAAACTTCATATATTATTCACCAATGGTATTCTTTTACCAAGTATGAATTTCATTAGTGCTGCTTTACATGTGGCAGGAATGCAATCGAGTTTCATAACGTTTTCACCTTCCTTTTTTCTTCCAACATTTTTAATCTGTGTATGTAATGTAAAATGTAGTTATTGATATATATTTTCTTTTGTAAAAGTAAGGCATAATTTGCTGTACACTTATTTCTTGTAATGATTATTTCATAATATTAATATACTCGATTCAATGTGCTTCAGGTGTTTTAGATTAACTCGAAACATAGTGTCCGTGTCGGTAAACATATAAAATTTGTGATTTTTAAAAATTGAATTAAAAAAGCATTGTATGGAAATATGGATTCAAAGGTCTTATTTTCATAATTAGTATGTCTGAAATGAAAAAAAAAAACAGGAATTAGTTTTTTATACGCAAACTCGCTTTTGCCCGCGGTTCCGCCTGCGTATATGTCAGTTTTCACGGTAAATAGTAATCTACGTACTCTCTCAAGAATCAAAGTATTTCCATGTTAAATGTTATTAAAATTGGTACAGTGTTTTAGCCGCAAAAGTGTGATAAACAGGCATTAATTTCACATGCAAACTTATATTATAAACATTGTATGGACCCGCACGTCCTCGATATAGATGCTTTATAGCGCTTGACTCAGATTAATATTATCATGATAACTTTGAAACTAATCATCCAAATTACTAAGGGTAGAAGACAAAATTCAGCTACATTAAATATTGAAAGCGATAAATGTATCATTATTGTATTTAGAATATACTGGCCTCCACATAAAAGTGAAAATATGATTTCGTGAACTTTTATTTAGAACTACAAAAGATCGTAGTGATTGCTATCACTACAAAGAGTTTGTACGACGATACCATTTTGTTTTGAAATGTTTCACTGGCTCACTGCTACAAACAGATCAGTGCGCAAGCGCATGTACAAGCCGCGTCGCGTTTAAACACCGACTGTCAGATTGACGGCTACTCTACCCCCGCTACTGGTATACATGAGACAATGTATTATATCTATTGTATAGTTACAGTATAGGTACAGTAGTATAAGCACTAAAAAGACAAACAATCCCACGGTATATTACGGTTATGTTACTCCAAGCAGCGTATATAAAAATATTTCTCAGAGGGCAAGAATTTTGTCGACTTATTATTATCATATTTATCGTTATATTTTGATTAAATTAGACAAAATCTTTATAAATTATAGTTTATATGTGAATATCAGATTGATTTACTAGAAATAAGATGCAACTCGAAGCAGAGAAGAGAGTATAAAAGATTTGTACGTTACTCTGAATAGAAAACTTACTTTTATACTTCATATTGATGAAGTTATCAAAAATATTTTGTTGGAAGTATTCTTGAAGACTGTTCGGTCGTTTGACGTCCTCACTATGCTACACATACTCTCAGAATAGAACGTATTATACGTTACAATACGTATATTAGGGTGTCCCTTATATGACAACAAAAAATTTTTTTACGAATTTCGAAATGCATACCCTCTATAATTTTTACTAATGCTATAAGATACTTAAATATAAAATTTTATCAATCTAGCATAATTGCAACCAGTGCCGACCGAGCTTCAAAGTTTAGTAAAAAACGTGTTTTGTCCTAAAATTTCAGTCTGCTATAATTTCACTATAAATGCAATGAATTAAGTGAATAAAATTAAATAATAAATTAGATGAACATTAATCTTTAATTAAAAACATAAAGAAATAAGAATCATTCAGGGTAACTTCTTTTTAGAGTAGTTTTTTTACAGTCTGGATACAATTTTAGATGTTCCTGGACACAGCGCAGCAAGAACTGTTTTTGTTCTTCTTCAGCCGTGATAAGTCCGTTAAAATCTTGCATTAATTTAACAGCCCTTTCAGCAGTATCATTTACAACTCTCAAATAACTTATTCTTCTTTTAGCCTCCAGAAAAGCAGCATTGTTATTCCAAGAAGATACATCTTCCTTTAGAAAACTGTCGTCGATCTGCAGTCGTGATAAAAATTGTTTGCTCTTTTCCGATACGAAATCATCCAGTGCTTTGTCTAAAAAAAAGAAAAATAAGTTAAATAACAAATAAAAATCAACAACAATTTTGAAAATAAATAAATAAGTATTGGACATTGAAATTTAAATCCAACAAAAAGTCAATTTAACTTACCAAACAACTTTTGAATCAGTTCTTCCTTCGACGGGTCATAGCGTCTGCTAAAATCCGAGATTTTGTCCCTGTTGAAGTTGGCAATCATCTTCTTCTTAGTTTGGTTGTCAACTTCATCATCAAATAGTGATAGAATGACTGTCTCTTCACATAAATACCACAAGTGATGGCTGAACTTGCTTATAGAAGCTTTAGAAATTGTTGCGTCAACTTTTTCATACTCTTTTAACATCTTCAAGAAGCGCAAATCTTGATTAGGTGCTTTGGTCGCCACTGTACATTCGAGCCAAGGTTTAACATACAATATTACGAGAAATAAGCAAACATCTTGTAGAGCCTTTTTGTCCTTCGTAGTTACTCTGCATTGTGACTGAAGTAAACATATTTTTAAAGAATAGATCGCTCTCGCCATCCAGCGTGCCTGATGTATAGCTCCGAGGGGCCTTAGTTTTAATTTTTCCTCTGTGTCTCCTCCTAAAAATATTACGCACAGTTCGACCAATTCGCGGTAATCATCTCTTACAAAACCTTAATCTAATTCTGCCTTATAAAATAGTAACAACGCTTGAATGTCTGTCTCGGCAACCCGTGCTTTTACGAAATTAAGAGATGGTTCAACTTTAGTACAATCAATGTTTTTCCAATATTCTTGGAACTTTTTGAACATCGGAATATTTGGGCTACTAGTAATTTGCTTAATCTTGGTTTCAAAGACAGCTTTTAGGACCAATTCATAAACATGATGACGACAGGCGAAAAGCAACAATTCTCTTCCTAAAGTTTGCTCCAAAATAGCACAAGCTCCATTGAAACGGCCCATATTGGAAGCTGTTGTGTCGCAGCACATTATTTGCACTTTATCATAAAGGTTCCAGTCAAAGAGAGCTGCTGATACAGCCTTCGCTTGATGTTTTCCAGAAGAACTTCCTAGTTTCGGCACTGCAAGAAGCTGCTCTCTATCGTCAAATGAAGCTATAACTGGCAAGCGTTCTTCTTTTGAACTCCGAACATCCAACCCCGGTAATAGTTTTCCATCCCAATGGACTGTGACTATGTCGGGTACATTGTTTTGGAAGTTAGATTTTATTGCTTCTGCCCTTGATTTTCTAGTTTCAGTACGAATTCGCTGAATCGAGGATTTGTTAATACAGAAATCATCGCTGTTCAGACCAAGCGCTTCTACCACCGCATTAAGAATGTAAACGGTATCTCTAATGCTTAACTGGCATCGATCTAAAGCTGCAACTAGTTTAGGTGTTATAAGATTCTTTCTACCTCTTTTTGAACTTTGTTCATGGCAGGGAACGTCCGGCAAGCTGAGTTCAGAATTCAAAATCTGTTCTTCGTCTGAATCTTCTACACTGTCTAAGTTATTTGTGGTGGAAGTAGATGCAACAGCTAGTGATTCTCTTTGTCTTTCAATCCTTTCCTCTTCTTCCAATCGTCGTTGTCTAGATCTTTGTTCTTTTTCCGCCAATTTTTTATCTACACCACCTAAGCATCCCGGTCGACCTGGCTCTCTCTGTTTCATTAAAAATAATTTATCTTCCTCTATTTTCATTCTCTCAAAAGCATCAGCATGTGCAATATCAAACAAATTATCAAGATTAATTATAAAATTGTTCTCACGACTCTTAAACGTAATTTGAGTTTTCTTACAATTTTTTTGCAACTCTCTCCAAACATGATATAAATCAATAAGTTTCTTCACGCAGTTAGGAAATGCCCTTGTTGGAATTCTTGCTTTTTCCCAATATATGATGCACTCCCTAATCACAAGATTTGCACTTTCACTAACAGTCAATTTAACCTCACGAATATTGTAAAATAGGACTGAGAGAACTTGTCGATTAGATGGTAATTTTGCACCATTTATTTGGTAGCTAGTCAATCCGATAAAAAAATATTTTGTTTATCACTCCGTAATTCCACCGACATGTTTACGCACTAAACAATGAAGCACTAATAGTCTCAAAAATCACGTACGAAATGGCAAATAAAACATGTCGTAACATTTCACTGGGCAGTACTTAAGCAACTTGTATCGACAAGTTTAAATAGCAAGTCGGCACGGGTTATCGTTTATATATCGAACTAATATTTTTTTCTAGACAATATAGGGTTATTACGAAACTTTTAAGAAGGTATGCGTAAAAAAATATCGAACTTGAAATTTAAGGGACACCCTAACGTATATACTTAGTCTGGCCATAAATACTGTTACACTTAATTATAAAAAAATATTACATTTGAATTTCGAATCTGTCATTTTTATACGATTGTTCATTGTGTTTTCTCATTTTGGCGCCAATACATTGTAAAATATTTTGCGATATTAAAATGGTGTGGGGTGATAAAGAGAACCGAATTGCTGTGATAGCATTACACAAAGTAGGTATGGAGCCAAATGCAATTTTTAAAACTCTCCATACACTTGGTATTAGTAAAATGTTTGTGTACCGGGCTATTAATAGGTACAATGAGACCTCCTCTGTTTGTGACAGAAAAAGATCTGGCCGTCCACGTAGTGTTCGTACGAAAAAGGTGGTCAAAGCAGTAAGGGAAAGAATTCGAAGAAATCCTGTCCGAAAGCAAAAGATTTTATCTCGGGAAATGAAGATAGCACCTAGAACCATGTCGCGTATTTTAAAAGATGACTTAGGACTTGCAGCCTATAAGAGACGCACTGGCCATTTCTTAACTGATAATTTAAAGAAGAATAGGGTGGTAAAATCGAAACAACTACTGAAGCGGTACGCAAAGGGAGGTCACAGAAAAATTTTGTTTACGGATGAGAAAATTTTTACAATTGAGCAACATTTTAACAAACAAAATGACCGTATTTATGCTCAAAGCTCTAAGGAAGCTTCCCAATTAGTCGACAGAGTGCAACGTGGACATTATCCGACTTCAGTGATGGTTTGGTGGGGTGTTAGCTATGAAGGAGTGACTGAGCCATATTTTTGTGAAAAAGGTATCAAAACATCGGCACAAGTGTATCAAGATACCATTCTTGAGAAGGTAGTTAAGCCCCTTAACATCACCATGTTCAATAACCAAGTATGGTCCTTCCAGCAAGACTCGGCGCCGGGTCATAAAGCTCGGTCCACGCAGTCTTGGTTGGAATCGAACGTTTCGGACTTCATCAGAGCTGAAGACTGGCCGTCGTCTAGTCCCGATCTTAATCCGCTGGATTATGATTTGTGGTCAGTTTTAGAGAGTACAGCTTGCTCTAAACGCCATGATAATTTGGAGTCCCTAAAACAATCTATACGATTGGCAGTGAAGAATTTTCCCATGGAAAGAGTGCGTGCTTCTATTGATAACTGGCCTCATCGTTTAAAGGACTGTATTGCAGCCAATGGAGACCACTTCGAATAAGCTTTTTATATTTTTAATTGTTTTATATTTATGTATTAAACTGACACACTGTAAAAGTAATAAATGTTATTTGCAGTTAACAATTTTCTTTTTTCTTTATTACAATATTTATGGCAAGACTAGGTATATATTAAAAAGGTTTTTGCATCTTCTAGCTTATACCACTGGTTGCGCGAAAAGGACGCGAAGTTACACTGAACGATTACAACCTCTTAATGTCATGTCGCTCGAAACACGAATAGAATCACTTGACCTGATATTTCTATATAAACTGATAAATAATTTCGTTGACTGCCCTCAATTATTGTCTAGAATAAATCTTAATGTCCCTCGTAAATATCCCCGAAATCCTGCCAACCTACTGAACCCACAGTCACGTAAAACGGTCCTCGGCTTCAACTCGCCAATACCAAGACTAAGTAGACTGTAGAATAAATTCGACAATGAAATTGATATGCTTAGTACCAGCCTCTTTGGAATTAAGAGCCAATTTCACAACAGAACTAATTACTTTTAAATTAGTAACTGTTGAATTGTGTCAATTATATATCTGAGTTTATAAACTGTAGGCCAACTAAATTATGTGTGTTAACATTACTGTCTGTTGGTCTTTGTGTTCATTAATACCTAAGATCTTGCCAGTGTCAATACTAAAATCTGAATGTTTTCTATAAATGTTGTGTTTACTGATTGATTTTGTACACATATATATTAATATTATTTTTGAGTAATGTGTAACAGTTGTAGGTAAACCTATAAATAAATAAATAAATCACCAGGTCGTCATACCACCTTGTGGTGGGCCTATCAACGAGTTCCACTGTACATTTTCGTTAGATTATTTCTTTCTGTTCTGTAACATAAACACCACAGCTGTCCGTAGACAAACAGCGTTCTTCTTTAAAAACAGGATCTAATTTCAAATAGTAAAGGAACACCCCGTTCTACACCCATTCACCTTTTGGCGGCTTATTAGGATATACTATGATGAGATAATTCTTAATTTAAGAACTGAAAATATGTAAACATTTGACAGGATTCTAACTTTGTGACATCTTGACAAATTTTACCGTTAATTTACTGTAAAATTGAACTTTGCAAGAGTACATAAAACGTCCTCACGAAGAGATTATCGCTTCTTGCCAAACTATAATCTACGTTCGAAACAATATGTTTAACGAACTAAACACTACATATATAGTAACCACCTTGAGACCAAAATAACTATTTTGTACGTGCTTCAGTACGACGAAATCGAGGAAACAATTCAAATAACACAGTGTTCTTTTGTACGGCGTGGGCAGTGAAAAAAAATACAACCTCATGTATGTATCGTCTTCCAGAACTCCACTGATGGTTTTAGGTTGGTTGGTCTGGGTTTGCAGTTTACACGTTTTACACATCGATAATGGATTCCAGAACGGAAAATGTGGTTACAGGATATTTTTAAGTCACTTTCCTATCATGTCGAAATATAGGGTAGACGCTTAGTACATGCCCGAGTCTTCAAACGTTGTTTAATAAGAAATAATTGGCCTGCATTGCTATTTGAATCGCTTATTTCGCTCACAACCAAGTAAAGTACATAGCATATTATGTAGAATACATACATGCGCATATGTGTTTAATAACGAAACAAAGGAATGTAAGAGACGAGCATCTACTCTAATAGACAGCATGCTGAATACCTTTGCGCAAAACTGGAATCAGCATCCATCTGAAATATTTCAAAATTAGTCTTCTGGTTCCAAGGCTTGTTAATTGTATAGTTGTTCATACATCTGAAAACGAGTACGTTTATAATTTAGATTAGTTGCCAGGATTATGCTGAGTAGTGAATGACATGGATAGCGTAAATAAAATATTCATGCCAGGTCTGAAATTGCATTATTTTTTTGTACAAGTTATATAGTGTAAATATGTAAGTACTGTGACGAGTTGAATACTTGTCTTGTACTAAAAAGCAATGCACCTGGATCATATAAGATACTACACAAGTTTCTTTAGGTTCTCGTGGCCACAGTCACCAATCCAGCTGCCAAGCGTAGTGATTACGATAAAGTCACCACTCTGGACCACAACCAATTCCACGAGATACGGGCATAAATATTTTAAAACACCCTTTGAACTTTAATTCGAGCAATAGTAGAAGTACCAGGTTATTGTGAAACCGGGTAGGACGGGTTGACTATGAACACAAATCACCAGAGGCAAATGTTGGTAAACTTCCACGAGGCTCAGGGCTTCAATTTCTTTTTTTAGCAGAAACTCTAATGGAAGTGAACTTGGTTAAGACACGATAGCGCGACAAAGAATTCATTATTACAAGTAAACACCAAATATTGAAGGATGTCTCTACGATTAACAGTTTTGACCGCGGAAGTGATCACCGAATCGTAAGGGGTACACAGGACAGGTCTTTGGCAAACCAAAGGTCTTCTGTTGTCACCTGACCAAATTCAGAACAATACAAGGCACCACAGTCACTTCTAAGTCAAATGCTCTCACTGAAACCGAAAAGGTATCAGGATATCTTATATTAAATTCACTTTTACTAGTTTTACATTAAACAGAATTTACTGTCTAATATTATAAGTACCATTTTCCAAAAATCTGTTTTATTACGTCATTCAAATGTAAAATATATCTCAGTGGCGTAATAAAACAGTCTTAACATTGCTTACAGTAATGGATTAAATAAAAGTCCTGTTAAAAATTCTGCGCTTAGAAGTAACATTACATTACATTATTATTTTTTAACAAGCGAAACTGTAAATACATCGCATTCTTTGATATGGGAAATATAATTAAGCGGAAAAACCGTAAGTGGTACTTACATTCTGTATTTTATCACAGTGTAGAACGTCGTAAAAGGCATTATCATGTGTTGTTACAGCATAAGAATTATTTAGAAAACGGACTTGTATGATTGAAGTTTTTTTTTTTAATAAGGGCGTAAATAAATAAGGAAATGTGTGTAAATAAACATTAATCATAGATAATCGAGATTAAAAATATTTTAGTATATAATGAAAGCTCATAGAATGAAATACATAGCATACTTACTTAGATAATTAGTTTTATTGCGTTCCTCATAAATTAGGGTATTTCTTTTACGGATTTATTTCTTTGGTGTGCGATATAAAGTACATAGTTCCTACGCCTCGGAAGAAGTAACGTAAGTGTATGAATTCTATGACATTATTACGTATACATAAGTATACACGTGCTTATTATTTCAAGATATTTTTTTTTCTAGTAGAGTAATTAATTCTCTATTAAAAGCAATTTGTTTCACTACGTAAGCATCTTTAGTTTCCGACACTTTTAGGGTGCTGTAGGTGACCTGGATTCTTTGTTCTCGGGAGCATATCGAATTTAGCTAACATAGTAAAATATAGTAATTTATTTCTAAAATGTATGTATAATATACTCATATAAGTGCCTTTAGTTTACCTACAAACAAGTATATTATATTTTTAGTTTTTAATAAAGCGAAAACAATGTTTTTACTTAAGGTTTGGTTTATTTGAAATTAAATACGTAAAATTTTTACCACAAGGTAATTATATTAAGTTCAGCTCTTTTAGGCATCCAAATTTGAAATCATGTTAAATTAGTGGACTGTTAAAAGTAGAAAATGAAGTGGAGCAGAAAACACTTCGCCGATTAGCGAAAAAAAAAATCTAGAAGAAAACAATAATGAAATTTTATAAAAATTAAAATAGTGAAGAACTTGAAATGAAGAAAAAATTTATTAATATTGTAGAGAAGCGTTTTAATGATTTTGATACCAGAAATACGGTGTTTAAACTTCGGTCTATGTGATGCTTGTCGATTCTTTAGAGATATAGTAAAAGAACTATTACGAGGTAGAAGATTTGTACTCTTTTTCTTAAGAAATAAAAGTCTAAAGGACATTAGCAGTGGCGTATATAATATTATTATATAGACTTGAGAGACTTGTAACACGGTAACAGTATGATTACCGAAACATTATAAAACTTGAAATGTGAATGTAAAATAGCCGTTAAATTGATAATTCCTTAATTTAATTACACTAATATCACTTTTCAGTTGAAACGGAAACACCAATAATTATTTTATGCCTATTAAAACGGAATTAATTGCTAGGTTACTATATTTCACATAGCATTATGCAAATACATGCATTGCTCTAAATTTGGCGTACATTCACAATGTCCGCTGAATTTGGTGTATACAATAAATGACACCCAACTGCCATCGTTCTTAGACTTTTGCAATGTTTACACATAGACATATTTTTTGTTGTATAGTGAGACTTATTCGCGATATTTTTTTTTAAAAGTTCCGATACTTTCCATATCCCGACGTTATAAGAGATCTACAGCTCGTGGGCGCGGATAGACTGGTGTGAACTTAGCGACGCCTTCATAATACACGAGGCGTGACCCACCCTTGGTCGGGTTGATTGTTTATGCTGCCGGTACTTCTACACGCTACACTTGCTGAGTCTCATGTTCAGAAAGTACTAAGGTGGATAGGATAAATAAAATGGATATCGATAGTCCTCAAGTCATCCTAAGACGGGGATGCTGCGGTGTAGGGTAGACCGAGTATCAGCATTTCTACAATTTATAAAAGGAAGGACGCACAAGTTGGAACAGCATTAATAAAGCACTCTATTGAATTTGTAAAGTCAGCGGTTTACAGTAGAGTATTTTTTAATGACCTTGGATAGTGTTCCAAGGCAACTGCCTTCAGTGATTCAGAAAACCTAAGGATGTGATATATACAACTTGGAAATACAAAAGGTGAATTGCAGCTGTGGTAGTTCCTTCATCGGCCAGATGAAATGCACAATAGAGGATCTGATAAAAGAGCTTTTAGAGATCAGGACCAAACCACTAGATTGTACAACGTATAAAGCAGGTGGTCTTCATAGATCGTTACTATTTTTGAAGAATCGTGTGTGAAGCCTAACAATGTAAAAATTTCAACCGGAAGGTTGGATGACGACTATCAACATCTTGGGATCTTGTAATTAGCGAGTGTAATCTCAATCGTGAGGATGACGTGACAAAGTGTGCGTATGTTTAAATGTACCGACAGTAGAAACTCATATTGAAATTTCAATAAATAATAATGTAATAAACATTTCGGACATTTTACACACAATACCGAATAGTTTCACACATAGCAGAGCTTATACTATGACAGCTAAATTGGCTGATAATAATACTCATATTTTTTTAAATACATGCATATTATATATAGAAAACACCCAAACTCCAAAACAAACGTTTATATTTTTTATTTTACTTAAAAGCCTGCCAAAGTGACTCCACTCTGTTTGATGGAAGTCATGAATAGAATCCAACAATGGTGGTCACCACACTCACTGCGAAAGTAGACAGTGCAGTAGTGTAAATCACACTATGTCGACCTTACCCACAACAGGGTGGCCATTGCCATTCAGATCACACAAACTTTTGTTTTGAGCCGGAAACCAAGCCGAAGACCACCGGCATATCATAGGTTACTACTGCGACTTCGAGGCGTAATTTGAAATACATGTTTTTAAATAGCAATACATTTCACACGAATATAAATGTATAATAATCTACTGTATTATTGTTATATAGTATACTATATAATTATATTGCTGTACTTTTTAGGTAGTAGAGCCACGCTGATTTCAGCACGAATGGGCCGGCTCGACCGGGGCAGTACTACCCTCCCACAGAAGACCAACCTAAAGCGCCAGCATTCGTGCTGTCGCATTTCGTTGGTGAGTGTGAGACTGGAGGCCCATTGATGTGGGGGTGACAGTTATCGTGATAACTGTGTGAGCCTTACACTGCTACGATGACTGTCATGCCTTTTACGTCCCAAAGCGAGACGTGAAAAAGCATCTCACTAGGCCGCCATAGTGTGGGTCACCAGACTACATTGTATGCATTTGCAATGAGTATGGTGATCACAACTCTTTGGGTTCTATTCATTCTTTCCATCAGGCAGAGTAGAGACACTTTGGCAGGCTCTTCAAATAGAAAAAAAAAATCATCTACCACGTGTACGTGTTATTCAGAGAGATGCGTTATTTAGAGACAGACTGTCCATGTATCCAAAAACAGTTAATCTTACCGCAAAGGACTCTTTCAGTCTCAAGATATCGATCTTTACGTCATTTTTAAAATCTATACTCATATTATAAATATCAAAATTTAGTTGGGTGGATGTTTATTGCTTAATCAGACAAGAATGGCTCAACTGAATTGGATATAATTTGGCGAAGAGATAAATTGTAGTCTGAAACCTATTCCAAACTATAATTTATTTTCTAAATACCAACTTAGGTTACTATTTGTACTGATATTATAAGCTAATGACGCGGACAAAGGCTAGATTTCGTATGTCAGTTAGATAAATTTGTACAAATTTGTTCGAAACAAAATTAATTTAAAAAGAGTGCGTCATGAACATGTTTCAAACACAGAAATCAGTTCTGAAGTTTTGACATTTTTCTTACTCATATACAGTTCGAAAAATCTGGTACACTTTTGAAACAAAGTTTTAACTGAAATATTTCAATAACATATTGGTTCGAAGGAGTTGCAATTTAGATATAGAATAGGTTGCATCGGTATGCTTCGTCACATATGTGCCGGCTTGAGCGAAGTAATATCACAGCCTCACTAACAAATAAAACCGCATCCAATTCTGTCTATCCTTTCAGAAATTATAGTACTACAGACACACAGACAGACATAACGGTCAAAATATAACAACTCTCTGTCCGGTTGGCGTGACAATGGGACAACACTTTGGGTGATCCACAAATTGTTGTTCTGAATGCAGGTGTTCTTTGTATCGATTTCTCGCATGTTTATAAAATCCCACGCGTCTCACGGTATACTCTTAAAGTGGGCGTTGTCTTTAGAAAAAAAGAAATTGCGTTGAGGGTTAAAATGGTTTTCAGATATTCTTTTGTTGCTTTCACCGAGTTAGTGAGGAATACGCTCCTCCCTATCTGGAGTAGGAGGCACTCATAAGGTACCAGCACACTTACGTCTGTTCCCTGTATAATTTTTCCCTATAAATTCTTCAAACGTATTTAATTGTATCATCAGAACAGGGTATTCTCTTCTATTGGTGAAGATTTCTCAAGTAATAATGATCCATAAATCTGGTAAGCCCCCACATGAAGTATCTTTCAAGCTCCTGAGAAAAATCTAGCAGCGACGGTTGCCACAGACTATGAATAAGAACTCTGTAACTCCAGATCATCAGTTTGGCTTTAAATCAAAAGCATACCCTAGTTGAATGCCAAATATGAAATCATACCTATTCTATTTAAGTGAAGGAAACCAATCACACATGTAAATTTTACGATATACTTATACGATAGTCTTGCACACCATATTTATTGCAAATTTACCAGAGACACCAGGAGTCACTATCGCAACTTAGGCGGATGATATCGTAATATTCGCCTCATAAAGACCCTATAGAGATCTCTGCCATATTGCAAAAAGTCACAATGGTATCAACAAACGGATAAATTAAGAATCAAAGCAAGCGCAAACAAATCAGTGCAAGTGACATTTACATTACGCAGAGAAACATGCCCTCCAGTCAAACTAGATGGTAAAGCCCTTTCTTATAGTAATAATGTCAAATATCTGAGATTGCATTTGGATCTTCGCTTAACCTGGGGTGGATATATTGAAGCCAAGAAAAATGAAATTAATTTCAAATCCAAGGGCTTATTTTTATTACTTGTCAGTAATTCAAACCTGCCTATTGACAAGAAACTCCTTGTTTACAAGTTCGGTATAAAATCAGTCTAGACATATGGGATACAATTGTGTGGCGCTATCTATACAACTATTATAAATAAAGTCCAAAGAACTCTGAACTGTATATTAGAGCAAATTAGCGATGCTCTTGGTTTATAAGAATCTCCGATGTCTACAAACCTGAATATATCAACAGTGAAGAAGAAAATAAAGACATATGCAGCGCAATATGATTTGAGAATGGAAAACCGTTCTAACTAGTTGGCCCAGCAGCTCATATTATCGGATTGCATCAATCGACTGAAGCTGGGCAAATCATTACAACTTGGCAGTATTAAGTGAGCCACTATTTTAATATAGGTGATATTCTACGGAGAATAAACCTAATCGGTAGACCTCATCTGCTCATAGTTGAAAGGATTAATTATAGGATAAGCATTACTATACAAAAAAAGTTATGTCTTTTCAGTGTCAGGTTCACACAAGCGATGATATTCACGTACTATCAGATGAAGCTACTTTTTTCCTCTTGTTCACCCTCTATTCAATAAAATTGTAACAATAAACGACATTGAATACATTACCAACATGTGCCTTCTCTTCTCACAAGTAGTTAGCCAATAACACCACAGCTATGAAAGCTATTCTGGTTTTGATTCGAGGTTCTGTTTATGAAATCACGGCGATGAGTTGATCCACTGCTGAACGAAGGTCACCTCCAAGGAGTGTCAACCGTCTGTTTATGCTGCATCTTTAATCTTTGTACTTTTTAAGAGAAATATATTATATTTTTTATTATTATTATTGCAAAAGCTAAAGTAAGTTCAGTTCACTACGATATTTTTGTGCAAGGTACATAAATTACACTTTAAGTGTTCTTAAGCTGTTTAGGTATACATGTATGTATTTATGTATTAACGCGAGAGACTTAGATGTATAAATATGTCCAGAGAAGTACATTTACATATTTGAGAAGTATTAACTGTTTATCGATTGTTTAAATAACAAATCGATAAGTTTTCCGTTTTTTTTAATAAATTTATTTGATAGTTAAATAGTGATATTACGCTTTTAACTGAGTAACATTTAGCAGCAAAAATTTTCAAAGCTTAAGTACTTTTCTGGAAAATGACCAAATAAAAAAAACACTCAAAAAAGGCTTTTATTAAGTTTTTAGTAAACAAAATGTCACACACGCGGTATAAACATGTTTTTTCATTTTCTATAAATGAAATAATTATTGATCCAAATAATTATAATTTAACATCTTATGTAAAATATAAAGATACGCCAAAATCAACGACGTAAATTTTAAATTAGTCGTATCTTTCTTTTAAGGCCCATTCACTTTTTTATTCTTTTGCTGTCTGCTTCGTTATTGCCAATTTACTTTTGACTTAATTCTTTATGTTTTGACACAGTCTCATTTTGACAAAGGGTGTTTCTCTCTCATCGTTTTTAATCGACTTTGAAAAAAGTAAGAGGTTAACAACTCGATTGTATTTTTTGTTGGTTATTTCAGAACTCGTTCATTAATGAATCGTTCGTTCGTCTGGAAAATTCTCTTTTTATTTGGAAGGGTACTTCCTACTTTATACTTTCTGTTGATATTCTCTTATTCTTTTTGATATATATTTAGTATTATATAAAAATATAGCATGACATATCTCCAGAAATATATATGCATAAAAATATTAAGTAACTTTGTCTACGCTTCAAAAGCAAGCAAATATTTCTGCACCGATTGAGTTAAAATTTTGACACACATTTCGAAATTTATTATTTCATTTGTTTCTTGCATCAGTGCTGTTTCAAATTTTCCAGCAAAAACTCAATGTGTCCCCTCAATGTGTGTGTGTGTGTAAAGCGTGGCAGGACGCAGCAAGGGTAAGTAAAGTTATTTTAAGAGAATAACATTTTTTTTAAAGATTTTTTACATACATAGAATAAAACATACAAAATGAATCGGACCAAAGATCATGAGTTTAATGTTCAACCAGGACAAATAATTGTGTGATAAGCATATTTAGTTATTCTGTGTTTGAGTGTAATTTGACTATCTAATCAACCTATCACCGTCCACTGCTGAACGAAGGTCTTTTTTTTTTTTTTTTAACGTGTGGAAACCCCCTCGGGCCGTCACCCCACCGGGGTTTACGGCGGGGTGGTGTGTCGGATTCGGATCGACTAAAACCACACGGTGTGCCACTCGCCCAATTCGCCGCCCGGCTCGCCGGCGGCGAATTGGGTCCGAGTGGATATCGTCCTCCCGGGCCTTCTCCGCCGCCTCCTTCCGCGAAATTACGTCTTCGCAGAAGGTTGCGACCGCGGTAAAACAACTGTCGCAACCGGCCATGGAGCGTATGACGGCCGGTAGCGAGAGATCTCCTCCAATAACTGCAGTGAGGACCCCACGCTGCGCCGCCCAGGCGGAACAAACCGCTAGCGTGTGCTGATCCGAGTCCTCACTGCAGTCGCAGTGGTGACAGGTGGGACTCAATTCCCTCCTGGCGATTGAGTGCAGATACTTCCCGAAGCAACCGTCCCCGGAAAGGACCTGCATCAGTCGGAAGGAAAGGGTCCCGTGCTGCCGCCCTGCCCACTCGGCGATGACCGGCTGGAGAGCCTCCACGAGGGCAAAGCCAGCACGAGGAGTCTCCAACCGGAACGACCAACGAGCCATCGTGGCTCGACGAGCAGCCTCACGCCACTCGCGTATCTCTTCGGGCGGGGGCCGTATGCCGCTATCCACCCGGTAGTCAGCCGTCCGTAAACTTCGGCGAGCACTTCCGCTTCCAAATCCCACGGCGGAGTTCCGGCCAAAGCGCACGCCGCCTCCGTCGATACGGTGCGGTAGCCGCGTATGGCTCTAACCGCCAATATCCTCTGAGGTCGCCAGAGGCGAGCCCTATTCTGGGCGGTCAGAGCCGCCGCCCACACCGGCGAACCATACAGCACCATTGACCGGACAACCCCCGTGTATAGCCGTCTCGTCGCGACACTGGCTCCACCCAAATTCGGCAAAAGTCGCCCGAGGGCAGAGGCAGCGCCGACCAGCTTTGGAGAAAGCTGTCGGAAGTGCTCGTCGAAGAGCCACCTCCCGTCAAGGATCAGGCCCAGGTACTTCATCTGGGCCTGGACCGGTACAAGGACCGAATTGACTACGATAGAGGCGCCGGGTGGTGGACCACAACGGGGCCCATGAAACAAAAGGGCCTGCGTCTTATCTAGGGCCACCCGTAAACCCAGCGCCTCAATACGCCCGACCACCAAAGAGACTCCCGTGGTGGCCAGGCGCGCCGCCTCTTGAAAGTTCGCTCCCCGGGCTGTGACCAATGTGTTATCTGCGTAACAAATTACGCCCAACCCGGGGGGAAGACGACCTCGAAGGGCCCAGTCGTATCCCATATTCCACAGGAGTGGTCCGAGGACAGACCCCTGTGGAACACCGCACGACATGGGCCGCCGTCTCAAAATACCATCTCGGTCCTCGTACATGACGGTACGCTCCTCAAGATAGTCTGCCACAAGCCGCCTCAGGTACTCTGGCACCCCGTGGTAGTCGAGGGCTTCCCAGATGCAGCTAAATGGCAGACTATTAAATGCGTTGGCGATGTCCAACGACACCGCCAACAGCACGCCGCCACAGCTCACCGCCTCTTCGGTAACGGCCTTCAGGCGCAGCACGGCATCGACTGTCGAACGCCCCGCCCAAAAACCAAATTGGGCGTCCGACAGATCGGGGCCCACCTCGCAGAGGTGCCGGACGATGCGGGCAGAGAGTATCCTCTCAAACAGTTTACCCGCCTCGTCCAGCAACACGATAGGCCTATAGGCCGCTACCGATTCGGCTGGCCGTCCCGGCTTCCTTAATAGGACCAGCTTCCCGCTTTTCCAGCACTCAGGGAAGCGTCCGGACGCCAAGCTAGCGTCCAGGACCTCCTTGAGGCGTTCCGACATGTGTTCGAGGGCTCGGGCTAGCACTCGGGCAGGTATCCCGTCCGGCCCGGGGGCGGTGTTCTTGAAGCGGATCCGTAGAACAACCGCCCCTACCTCCGATACCCTGACGGGCGGAACATTGTCTTCGTTCACCCCGTCGTCTTCGACCATGAAGGCCATCGACGGGGGTGTGTGCTCCGCCTGCTGCGGGAAAAGGCCCTCGACCACTTCCCGCAGGAAGCTGGGCTGGAGTGTCTCTGTAAGGGGGGGGCCCGACATGCGGAGCTTTTGCCGCGCCACACGATAAGGGCGACCCCAGGGGTCACGATCGAGACCCTCCAGCATTTCCTTTCTCTTAATTTCTTTAGCGCGGCTGATGGCCAGCTTCAGAGTTTTCCGCGCCTCTCGGTACTCCTCATGAAGCTGATCCTCCCCGCCTTCTTCGCGGTGTCGCCGCCGACTACGGGTGTAGGACCTCCAGGCACGAGTACAGGCCGCACGGAGGTCCGCCAACTCCTGGGACCACCAGAAAACCTCCTTCCGTGGAGGCCGGCAACCTCGGATGCGGGGCATGGCCGCATCACAGATCTGTGCAATGGCATCGCAGAAGCGACCAGCCTCCATGTCGACCTCCTCGGTCGGGGCCTGCGGAGACAGCCAAGAGTGAATAATGGCCGCCTCCTCTAGTAGGTCCCTATTTAATTTAGCTACAGCCCACCGCGGAAAGCGAGAAGAACGCCGCGCCGCGTGACCCCTACTGGCGTCCTGGTACCGGGAGAGCTTAAATCGGAAATAGAGATGGTCCGAGAGCGTCTCAACCTCTTCCAGGACATGCCAGTTCCTTACTCGTGCGGCGAGGGCAGGAGTAGCGAACGAAAGGTCCACTATCGACCCTCCCTGCTGTCGCACGCACGTGTTGGTGGAGCCCCTGTTTAATAAACAGAGGCCCACCGAGGCCGCCCACTCCTCTACGGCCTCGCCCCTAGCGTCCGTCCTGGGGGAACCCCACGCAATGGACTTTGCGTTGAAGTCCCCCAGCACTAAGACGTGCCCAGACGTTAGACGCCGCATCGAGGTTTCCAAGTTGTTAAGGAAAACCTCGAAGTCGTTCAAACTCCGGTTGGGGGAGAAGTATACACCATATACGGTGATCCCCCCTCACTCGGCAGCAACATATCCAGTGCCCTTGTCTCTTAGCAACAAGGGCGGGGAATGAGCCGCCGTGGAGCCGACGACTGCCACGGAACCGTCCCGGTCACCCAACCAGTTTGGACGGGGAGGAACATAATAGGGTTCCGCGGCTACGGCAACACCGATCGACCACTGTGCCATGGTTTGCAGGAAAAGGTCCTGCGCCACGGCACAGTGGTTCAGGTTCATCTGGACTAGGAGGTTGAAGACTTGGGCCATAACTCGACCGTCTCTACAACCTCCTCCATGGGCGACGATATCGACGCACGAACGACGTCAGAAGTAGCCTGGGCCGACTGGCTAGCCCCTGACGCCTGCCGAGAGTTGCGGGAGGTTTACAGCCTCCCTGCCCAATCTGGTGATTGGCAGGCTTGTTGTCCGCCGCACACACCGGGCAGTGAGGGGCGGCAGAGCACTCTGCCGCCTTGTGCCCCGGTCGACCGCAGCGGAAACATAATCCGCTGCAGTCGAAACAACTGACGCACTTGGCGCGTGTGTGCCCCGATGCCAGGCATTTGTAACACCTCATCGGTCTCGCCGCCAGGACTGTGATCCTAGCGCTCACGAAATCGATGAGCAGCCTGCCGTCGTCGCCCAACATTTTAGCCGAGGCTACGGGACAGCTGACCCACACTGCGCCAAGCCCTCCTGGACCGGGGCGGATGGTGCCGACCCTAATGTTGTCCGCGTTGCAACCCGTCTTCTCTCTTACCGCAACGCGGACGTCCTCGGTCGTTATGGAGTCGTCCAGGCCGGAAATGCGCAATTCTGCGCACTTGGTGGGCCTGGCGATCTTGACACCATCCGTAGCCGTAAACATTCCCCGTAACTTCTCGGCAAATGTGTCCGCCGTCTTAGCACCTTCAGCCCCAGGGAACTCGAGGACTCGAGCTCCCGTTTGGGCGAGGCGCATTCTGACACCTACTGTCCCGAAATCGTGTGCGAGACTGTCCCGGGCCCTTTTGAAAATTGCCGCGTAGGACAGCCCGCCGCTAGCTGCCTCCGGTGACACGGTGACTACCACGGCCGCGCTTTTAGGCGCCTGTAGTTTGCGCGGCGTCTTTGTGGCAGCCACTGCAGCCGATGGCGCCTGCGGGGTAGAGGCTGCTTTTTGTGCAGCCTTCTTACCCCGCTTTCGGGACTTCTTAGCCCCCCCGACTACCTGCCAACCATCTGTGGAAGGGGCAGATGTGGAGGGAGCACTTGTGGAGGTGCCAGATACAGCGGTTGGAGTGGGGAGCGGAGGGAACTCCGCTCCTAGCCTTTGCCGCTGTTTTGGGCCCTGACCTCAGTGCAGGCGTCCGGGCTGTTGCCTTGGCCGCTTGCCGTGCCCTCGGAGCAGTTGCAGGAGCAGCAGAGGCCGTTGCCGCCGCTGCATAGGACACACGACCGGTGGCAACGGGAAGCGATGCTGACACCGATGCAACCTTCGCTTTATGCGCCGCGAGCGGCGGCCGGACAACCGGGGCCGGTGGTAGCCTTGCCTCCGGGCCAGCCAGACGCCCGTCCATCATGCGCCATACTGCATCAGTTATTTGGCACAGTTGGGCATCAGGAATGCCACCGAGGTTGGAAGAGGGGGCAGGCTGAGACGGGGACGTGACCGGATCCTTTGCCGAACGAATCGAATCGAATTGGGCGAACTGAGCGCTGAGCTCAGCCACTTGCCCCGTCAGGCGATCGTTGGCCGCCTGGAGCCGAGCCACGTCACCGATAAGGGTATCCACGACCCCCGCAATAGCGGAAGAGGAGTCCTTAAGGGCTCTCACAAAAGAGCCCTTAAGGTTACTCGACTTGGTGGCCACTTTGTGAATATCTGTGAATATCTCTCCTGCATGGACGATGGTGTTTGAGGAACTGA
Source organism: Hypercompe scribonia (assembly GCA_949316085.1). NCBI lineage: Eukaryota > Metazoa > Arthropoda > Insecta > Lepidoptera > Erebidae > Hypercompe > Hypercompe scribonia. Next base: position 7,561,410 of record OX438969.1, on the reverse strand, counting down.
ATGCCCCACCATCGGCTCCTTAATTTTCCGCAGGAGATCTGCAATCTCCTCCTCCGCCAGCGTTTCGCCGTCTGCCCTGATCCGTCTATAGGCTTCGGCCTTGCAGAAGACCGAGCCTGACGGGGTCGAGACCGGAGTTCGTGGCCTCCCTCTGCGACTGCTTGGAACCTTAGGAGGCAACATCTCCTGGGATGTGTCACTCTCCTCGTCCCTGGAGCGTCCGCGTTTGCGGCTGTCACCCAGCTCCGTTTCCATGAAGTCCAGTTCATCCGTCCTCACACTGGAGCTTCCGCCCGCGGTAGATCTGGAGCGCAATCGCTCCGATGTTCTTCGGCTCCCAGCAGCCAAGATGACTCCTGGGAGCCGCTTCGAGATAGGCGTTCCCACCAATACGTCCTCTTCGTGGGACGAGTAACCGTCCGCTCTATTCTCCTTCCTACCCTTCCTCTCCTTCGTTCTTTCGTCAGTTTTATTTTTATTTGAAAAATTGTGTTCCATATTTAATCCCACGATTGGGGGAGAATTAATGGTCGACCCGGGCAGAGATCCCCCAATACCCGGGCATGCGTAAATTTATGCCCAACCGAGGGGTCCGCAGGTGCCTCGGCTGGGAGTGCGCTTACGACTGAACTACCTATCAGCCATGCATCCCCTGGTCACGCACCAGAACACGGGATTCGGGGTAATTTTTTAGAGAGGTTTTCTTCCTCGCATTCCGGGCGGCTAAGCCAAGACCCTCGTCCCCGATTGGAGTCGCGAGACTCCAACTCGGGACTACGATATGTCGACGGCGGCAGAGAGATTATGTCTCCTGATGCCTGCTCGGTGGCAGTGTAAGTGCACACCGAGCCCGTCCTACCTTTTCCACCGCTGAGCGGAGGAACTCCGACCCTAGAAAGGGTCCCACCATCGTGATTTTTTACCGAGGTTTTCCTCCTCAATGCTCCGAAGAGCGAAGAACCAACAGAGGATCCGACAGACACGCCCGCTCTGTTGCACCAAGTCTCGGCCGAATTGCCGAAGAAAATGGCTTCCTCTTCGTGCTAGAATATTAGCCGTTGGCAGTGATAAACACCATCGCCAACGTTACCAGGGTGCACCACGTGGAGGTTTTCTAGCCCAGCACCCCGAACGAAGGTCTCCCCCAAGGAACACCAACGATCCTGGTCTTGGGAAATTTGTATCCATCCGCTTCCAGCCACCTTCTTCAAGTCGTCGGTCCATCGCGCCGCAGGAATAATAACTTGACTATATATTTACACTTTATATATTTCACTTTGTAATTCTTATTCCGGTAATAGTAAAACTAACAAACGAGTTCGTTGTTTATTCATATAAGATAACACAATAGAAGCCTTTCATACAATTGACTTGATAGTAATTTGACTATAATATGTAAATAAATAAACTGGTTGTGCAGACTTTATCTTTTTTCGGATCAAAGGGCCCTGTGTGAGATGTATCAAGTTAATGTTGTTTGGTATAAGCAATCAAAATATGAAGAGGACACTCATAAGGACGTTCCCTAAGCACGTCCGAACACGCACCACCAACAAAGACGTTGTACGATTCATGGACGTTATTTATAAGATGTGCGTGACATTGTTAACGGATATGAGCACTATATATTATGTATATATAGTCGTGTATAATATGAATATAAACCAATTGTGTTATATTTAAGAATGTTAGAAGTGTTTGTGTGCGTCGAACGGTCTTAATGAATATTATCTGATTGGTTTTAATGTTTATAGGCCATTTTCAGCAATAGATTTGATATGGTGAGGAATAAGGAAGTAGGAAAGGTGTGGATATTATTTTAGTTTTTTTTTTTGACCTCGCTCTAGGAATAAATCTTGTGTTGCGGGGGACTTTACAAACACAAAAAACGGACACAAAGAACACCCAGACTCAGAACAACAATTTTTAAATCACTCAAAGTGTTGTCCTATGTGGGATTTGAGCCCACAACACTAAGCCCAGTAGAGTGCGGCGTGGGACCGCTTAAACCACTTTTTTTTCTTTTTTTTTAATGCGTGGAAATCCCCTCGGATTTACGGTGTCACCCCATCGTGGTTTACGGTGAGGTGGTGTGTCGGAATCGGACCGACTAAAACCACACGGTGTGCCACTCTGCGCCTGACATAGGAGGGATCCGGGAACAGCTGTTATTACGACATCCAGATCCCTCCTAGCGCCTGCCCGCTACCGCGAGCACCATCTGCGGATAAACTCTCTATTTAGGCGACGTACGGCGCACGCGGACGTCACCTCCTCGTGGACCGCTTAAACCACTAGGCCAACCGTGCAGTCCAAAAGATTATACAGAGTGAGTTAGTAATAATTGGCAATTATGAAGTTTTCATTCAGAAATTTTAATTTAAAATAGATATTCATATTAAATGAACCGGTATTTATTGAACTGTAAAATAATAATTAAAAAATGAACATTAAGAAAATTTCTGGTAGTACGGATTTTTTAAAAAAATAACCTAATCAAGAAACAAAATGGGCTTAAAATGACCTTATATATTGTTCAGAAGTGTTAATTTGTTTTGTATGGATGTCTCTCACAACTAAACGGTTTTACCTCAACATTATTCACTGACGTTAAAAAAGACACCTCTATGGTTTGCTTTGGCATTTCTTCCCAGAGTGTGACTTAGAAAATATCGACCTGTTAATTCCTTCGAGCACCTTCGAGCTATTAAGTCCGACTTGTTAAATATTTGTAAAAGATTTATACACTTACAAAAATAAAAAATCATTTATCATTAATTGAAGTCCACCCTTTTATAACTGTAAGAGTAATGCCGTACCTTAGACCTTTGTGTTTCAGAATGATAAGGTTTTCTGTTATGTACTGTTTGTTATATAACACATACCGCCTGGACATTTATAGTAAAAGAAAAACTGGTATTTGAAAGCCCCAACGAAATTAAATTTGCTGCTTTGGGATCTTTATTTACTCGGTTAAATACAATGAAAAATTTGATAAGTACCAGTTTTTATAAGCAAAATTAACACTTTATATATTTCACTTTGTAATTTTTATTCCGGTAATAGTAAAACTAACAAACGAGTTCGTTGTTTATTTATATAAGATAACACAATAGAAGCCTTTCATACAGTTGAACTATCATAATCCCAGCAATAGCATTCCAACAGATGTTTTATTTTATTAAGGGCGTATAAACCACTTGACCTTTAAGCTATATTGCGTCTTTAAAGCTCACATTTCAAAACAATATCCATTATCAACAACACTAAATAACTCTACTCAATATGGAGGGAGTTATCTCCATAACCACAATAATAATAATAACTTTATATTCAAATTGAGACGGGGGTAGCTGACCCCTCAAATTGCGCTCGTAATGTCGATCATTTGGTGTATAATATTGAAGGTCCGAGGTCCCTAGGTAATGATGATGAAGTATTTAGACTTGTAAAGGAAAGCTATTTTCAGGTTTATAGGCTTTGTCCTCATGAATAAACTTACCCACCCTTACTAGAAGTGAAGGATATGTATTCGGTGGTACATTTAAATATTGTTTAGATAAAATGTTTTAGTTAGTAATACTCTTACTGTTTGTTTGCCATATTTTTAGAATGATACAGATATATGCAAAACTTAACATCATGATTATCATCATATCAATAGCCTTTAACAGTCCACTAACGAATATATCCTCTTCTTAGATAAGAGGTTTTGGCCTACTATGCCATTTTGATCAGATGGGTCGGTATAGGATTTCTTATAAGCTTTTCTTTCTCTTTACAGTGATGTTGTTCTGCGTAATTTACTATCTTATTCGCTGTTTACGACATCCATTGTATGAACAGGGGTGGCGACACACCATATTCTTAATCTGTCCACACACGGAATTAAGAAGAATTACCATTCTGACCAGACGGGACGGTATACAGTTTCTTACAATTTTGCTAGGAGGGATCTGGATGTCGTAATAATAACTGTTCCCGGATCCCTCCTATCTCAGGTGCAGAGTGACACACCGTGTGGTTGTAATCAGTCCGATTCCGATACACCACCTCGCTGCAAACTCCGGCGGGTGACAGCCCGAAGGGATTTTCACGCGCTAAGAAACAAAAAGGGTTTCTTACAAGCTTTCCCTTCTTATTTCAATGATGTGATTCCACGTATTTTTTTATTTTAATCGCTGTTTATGGCATCTATGGTATCAACAGGGGTATACACACCGTATTCATAGTCACCACACGGAGTCAAGAAAAAATTAGAAAGGAAAGGAAAGAAAAAATTATAATATGTATTTTGAGGATGCCGCACTAGTTGTGGCACCGATAGTGTCAGGCGCATCAATTTATTCTTTATAATAAACAGATATAGCAATTCTTTTATTACTTTTCAACAAGTGAGTATTAGAGAGTGAATTCCTTCAATGTTTACGTCTAGGGATAAGGAAAGATTATAAGGTAACCCACTGCACCTCTTTGCATTAAGTGACCCATTCGATTGCTGAAATATACCATAACACAATGTTTTTATTTTTTATTTTATCTTTTTTATTTATATAAATAGATATTTTATACAAATTAAAACTAGTAGTTTTTAACATGATCACAAATTGCAAATTTAACACAGTATATTTCAGTTCCAAACTAAGTACAACTTGAACTGTAGGTACAGGGTGGATAACTGATATAAATACTATATACATTTTTTTTGTAAATACGTACATATAATACATAGGAAACACCTAAACCCCCGAACAAATGTTTGCTGATCACACAAACATTTATTCTGACCTGGGAATCGAACACGAGATCTCATGTCGGTTATACTACTCTATTTTTTTTTTTCTATATTAAGAGCCTGCCAAACTGACTCTACTCTGCCTGATGGAAAACATGAATAGAATCCAATAGTTGTGGTCACAATACTCATTGCAAATGCAGATAATGCAGTATGGTGACCCAAACTATGGTGGCCTTGTGAGATGCTTTTTCACACCCCGCTTGGGGACGCAAAAGGCATGACAGTCATCGTGGCAGTGTAAGGCTCACACAGTTACCACGATAACTATCACCCCTGCATCAATGGGTCTCCGGTCTCACACTTACCAACGAAACACGACAACACGCATGCTGTCGCTTTATATGCTACTAAGTACCAAGTATTGACGTAAAAATATTAGTTTTAGTGTTTAACAGTTAATCTATATGCCAATTTAACAACTTACTATATATACAAAGTTTATAAATACATGGGAGACCGGGTGTTATGGCTATCTAACACAAAGGGATAATCCTCTGACCAGAGGAGGTGATCATGCTTGGTTGACTGCGACCTAGTATTGTTTGGAAGTTGTATTTTTGTATCTACCTACAATTATGTAAGCGATTAATAGTTATTACGCGTTTGACTATCAAAGTTTGCCTTTATACAAATATAATTTAAGATCGCAGGTATAAAGTACTACATATTAACCAGTTAAAAGAAGTAGGAGATTTTCAATTCTATATGAAGTACAAAACGTATGTCAATGTCAATTTATTCCATTATCACATCAATGCTTAGATAAATTTTACTTTTTTTGTGACAAAGGAGCTAACGAGCCGGTGGGATACCTGAACTTAGCGTCGTCCATTGACATATTCAGTTCAAGAGGCACATGACACAAATAAATTCTCATTATCAATATTTTCGGCAGCTGTGTAATATAGGCGGCCGTAATCAAAAACTTTTGTTCTAAATTCAAATCAGTACAAATTCCACAATAGTGCAAATTCAATTCATCATAATCTTTTGTTTCTTTTTTAAAAAGACAATGCCCGCGCAAAAACACTCAAGAGTCAGAACAAGAATTTATGGATCACACAGTGTTGTCCCATTTGGGGTTTGAACCCACAACGGTCACAACACTCAGCGCAGTAGAGAGCGGCGTGGCGCCCGCTTAGACCACTAGGCTTACCGTGAAGTCACAACAGTCAGCATTGTGTACATATATCATACATTTTACTTCAAAAACATAAAATAATTTTACATAATTATAAAGTTGCATATTGTTTCTTTTTTCTTATTTTGTTGCGAGAGCCTCTCGTCAATAAATTAAAGGTACATTAGTAAAAAAATTTTTGGATGACAATTATTTTGTGCAATAAATTTCTTTCTCCAAAGAGCTATGGCCCACCTATGTAAATAATTTATAGTAATAACGCCTTCCAGTTATTGTTCAATTCAGTACACATCTGCAAACAGATCTCTATCCAGCGCAGTCAGCCACTCGAAAACAAAATTTGTAATGCAGTTTAGTACGAGCCACACATTGTAATTGAAAGTTGGTTCAAGCTATAAGCTTATAGCTAGAAATTTTCTAGGACAAAACTATTTCTACTCCTCATCACTAAATTACGAAATAAATAAAAGAACTAGGAGAACATACACCAGATTAGCTCCAAGGAATCAACTTACAGTATTATCGTCAGGATGACATCCTCTAAGTTCCATTTTAATAAGATTTAATAGTTCACTACCGAGATTTGTCAAAATAGTTAAAAATGAATTGGAGCAAATTATTAAAAAGATATGAAGTTATTACATTGATAATTCTACCACTCATAAATTAAAAGTCATTGAACAATAGTAGTAATTTGTGAAATTTTGTCTTTACAAGCAAGAACAAAATCTTAATTACGCACAAAAAAGACCCTAACACATTTCTGACGTCTTTGAAAATATCTATCATAATTAAATATCATTTGAGAAACGCTGAATCTTAATTACTTTTATAGATTATCTAACAATTAGTGATATGAAAATGCTATAATAATAGAGTTAAGCATCGTATTTTCTTATTTTCCGAAAAAGAGGGGTGATACAATGTCTTAATTGTTCAATCTATATTGTCTTTATTCAAATGTAAATGAACAGTAACAGTTATTCTGTCTTAGGTTCTATGAAAGCGGTTTACATTCAATATCGATAATTAGGTCTTTGTAGTTATTATTACATATTACGTCTCGCATTGTCCGTGTGGTGACCGATTAAGAATACATAGTGCCACCACCCCTATTCATCCCGTGGGTGTCGTTAAAGGCAACTAAGGAAACAAAGTATGCAAGACATCATTACAAAGAGAAGGTAAACTTGAAACAAACCCTATTCCATCCCGTCTGGCCAGCGTGGTATAGTTGGCCAAAACTTCCTCGCTAAGGAGAGGCCCATGTCCATCAGTGGACTGTAAAAGGCTGTTGATGATGATGATGACGTCTCGCAGTAAAGCAAGATAACTGCCACAGATAAGGAAATTATTTTCTCAACAGACAGGTACGCATAGCAAAAATCTTAGAAAGTAAACATTATGTGATTTAAGTTAGAAGCGCACGCGGTGTAATATTGGCTTGCATATAGTAAGATATCGGATGTTACACATACAATACATGAAACTAATAACTATAAGTCAAAATAATGAAAATTTCAATGTTCTAAGAAGAAAAAAAACCGATTCAGTTTATGCCTTGCACATCTCAATGCGAAAGTGGCCATAAAACAAGGTAGCTGTTTTGGATTTATACTAGCGGTAGTCCTGGTTTATGTTCCCCCTAATGTGGTCACTTGAGTGTTGGATTAGCCAAACAAAGTTCATGGTCTTTGCCGCTGGGATTATTCGTATTGCTTTACAAAATGGAATGGTTCAAGTAATACGAATACAGTGGTTTTAGGGTACGAATTGAATCTATCTATCAAGTTTTATTGGGCATTATTCAAAGGATTGCTACCACAGTCGGCATGTACTCACAGTAATATTTGTTACAAGCTTACGATTGAAATAATTCGAAAGTGTGTAAGTGGTATTATTGATTTTAAGTGATAGCCATTTTAGGTATAAAGTAGGTTGACCTTGGAAGAGAAAGCTATTTCATAAAGTAAGGCTATGAAGAGAAACAAATATACCAATACGAATGGATTAGGCAGTAAAAACAAAAACTCGAGCTGATCACAGTACTGTCCTTGTAAAATGAACTGGCCGTTGTCGAGAAATGAAATCTGGCCTTTGTCAGATGTTTATTTAGAGCATAAACTTTAAGATAGATGAGTTATAAATAACATGACTAATTAAAGTACATAGCAATTAGTAAACTGAACTAAGTGTGTTTGTACGATAAATAATACATTTTGTGAACAGCTGTTCTAGTTGGTGCGTAATACTTTAGTAATTTGACTATCTCGGTGGTGTAGTAGTTGCGTGTATGACTTATGTGTTTGCGGTTTCGAATCCCTGGTCGGACCAGATGTTAGTATGAACTGCAAATTTTTTTTCGGAATGTGGATATTCTCCATTATATTTATATCAGTTGTGAAGTACCCATAGTACAAGCTTTGCTTAGTTTGGGACTAGAAGATTTTGTGTGTTAGATGTCCGAAATGTTTGTTTTCGACTTGTCAGAAAGACTTACAATCGTGGCATTTTAGTTAAGTAAGCACAGCATAATTAAGTCGAAGACTACCCTACTATTATTATATATTCTACCCTACTACTCTCACCCTTCTTATTTAATAAATATGTATTAACATAACTCAAGACATCACAATTAATATGTACTTGAGCACATGTACATAATATAACGTACACACTTACAGTTTCCTATTAAATGTATCTACAATCTTGAGATACGTTTCACTCAAATCAAAGCTTGAACGACATAATGTGGCTTCAAATTTATCCTGTCTAGTAAATTTATTAATATATGCAAATGTAAGCACTTAATTATATAATGCTAAACTTAGATGTTAAGGATCTCATGACGAGTAACTGTAAAGATTATTTTGAAAGTAATAATTTTAATCTTAAACAATGTTTAAACTTTATTTTGTAATCAAAAGATATTCTGACATATTTGTGCATCATTGTGATAATGCAAAGTTAATCATTTTGAGTCAAAAAACAATAAAATTTCATTCAAAAATAATACACGCAACAAGAATATCAAACAACAAAGTATGTATTCATTGTATTATGTTATGAACATAATTTAAAACTACCTCAAAATATTATTTTGAAAGTCAATGTTATTGTAACTCCTTCTAAAATATTAGGGAACTTGGTTAGAAAATACTTTTAAAACGCTAGAACTTTCATGCTGAATCATATGCCACGTCTGTGGACGGTTCCATTTTATGATATTACTAACGCATCTAAAAGCCACAGTGAAGTCGAATGAATTGTGTGGTCACTACCGTTGGTTACAATAACATGTTGGTAGCTATAGTGTATAATATTTTAATTAAAAGTTTTTAGCGTTGCTAGCTGCCAATTGTCAAAAATTAATTTGCAAAAAACATATCACATTAATTTCTATATAAGTTTCTACATTGCTTTATAAAAATAGTGTTCTCAAACTTACGTTAAAATTGTTGGTGTAGATTAGGTATACGTAAAAGAGAATACCCATTAGTGGAACAGGTTTTTTTCATGCCTGAATATGAAAGTTATATTGACAACACGGTTGGGCCAGTGGTTTAAGCGATCTGGATATCGTAATAACAGCTGTTCCCGGATCCCTCCTATGTTAGGCGCAGAGTGGCACACCTTGTGGTTTTAGTCGGTCCGATTCCGACACACCACCCCGCCGTAAATCCCGGTGGGTTGACGGCCCGAGGGGCTTCCACACGTTAAAAAAAAGTGTTTTAAGCGATCTATGGCCGGTAGCGACAGTTGTTTTACCGCGGTCGCAACCTTCTGTGAAGACGTAATTTCACGGAAGGATTTGGCGGAGAAAGCCCGGGAGGACGATATCCACTCAGACCCAATTCGCCGCCGGCGAGCCGGGTGGCGGAGGCGCGCATACCAGCGTATCATGCCGCCTTGAGTCTGGCCGCGTGTGGACGGGACGGGTTTTCACCTCCAAGCGCTATAATGGCCAGCCGCGAAGAGGCGATGTCCACGTGTGCCGTACGTCGCCTAAAATAGAGATTTTACCCATAGATCGTGCCCGCATTAGCGAGCAGGCGTTAGAAGAGATCTGGATGTCGTAACAGCAGCGGATCCCTCCTATCTCAGGCGCAGAGTGGCACACTGTGTGGTTTTAGTCGGTCCGATTCCGACACCACCCCGTCGTAAATCCCGGTGGGGTGACGGCCCGAGGGGGTTTCCAGACGTTAAAAAAAATGGGTTAAGCGATCGCCACGCCCTGTTCAAACCCAACATGGGACAACACTTTGTGTGATCCACAAACTATTGCTTTAGGTTTGGGTGTTCTATGTGTCCGTTTCTTGTATATTTGTAAAGTCCCACGCGATGCAGGTTTTATTCCTAGTAAGTGCGTTGTCTTTTCTTAAAAAAGAAAAAAATATTGAAGTAATGTTCTTTATTTTTTAAATGACACAACCTACATGTTACCTGTTTTCTTGGGTTATATTACGTTTTCCAAGAATACCTTAGTTTTTATTACAAAATAGTAATTGTAGTTTTTTTTTTCAGTTATCATTATTTATTTATATAGAAGAGTTACAATAGTGGTTACAGTATTGATACAATCATAATCTCATTCGAGGTATACCGTGCATCAAGGTCGTCTATTCACAATAAACAAGTTACAAACTACATCTTATCATATTAATATGACGTAAACGTATACTGTGGGTAGATATAAAAAGATTTGAGTGAATTAACTGGCGCTGACAACGCCTCCTGTCCATGCTCACCATTTTTGTTATAACCTCACGACTTCATCCATGAGGGTGCGAGTAGGAAAAAAAAAATTGCAACAACAGGCTGTTGTATGGTTATAAACAAGTTTGTATATAAAATTTTAATTATCTTTTTAGTGTGTATCATTTTTAATTATAAGAAATATTACTTTAATTTATTTAGTTAAAGTCCGTCCATGTGGTGACGAATTAAGAATACATAGTGTTACCGTCCCTATTTATCCCGTGGGTGTCGTAAAAGGTGACTAAGGGAACAAAGTATGCGAGACAACATCATTACAAGGAGTAGGAAAACTTTGACAAACCCTTTTCCAACCCGTCTGGTCGGCGCGGTACAGTAGGCCAAAACCTCTTTGCTAAGAAGAGGCCTATGTCCAGTAGTGGACTGTAAAGGCTGTCGATGTTGATGATTATTTAGTTATTGTGTCTTCCAAGGATATTAGTAGCTGAGTGTTTGATTTTGTATTGTAATGTCTTTTTAACATGTGAATTGTTATATTTTGGGAGTAACAGCTCATAGTTTGTAATACTAAGTGTCCTAGTTTCGTTATTATCAATTATTTTATTTTTCTTAAGATTTTCAAGTTGAAGCAATACTGTACCGCAACCTATTCGTGGTCATTCTCCTTAAAAATTGGTAAATATAAAAAAAATATTTATTCTCCAATGTTTGAAGTGTATTTTTTCTTCTTTTGCTAGGAAGTAATTTTGTTCCTCTTCCATAAGATAAAAATTGCCATACAAAGAATTAATTGAAACATATTCTTACATACTTAATAACAGCACGATTTAAAAAAAAGCGAAACAAGTTTCGGACACTTGGTTAATACACCTAAATAAACAACATTGAATAAATATCAACTATTCACAATTAATTAAAAATTTATAACATTGTTTTGAACTAAAATTTTATTACATAGGTATATAATTTCTATACATAAAGTTAATACTCACGCAGGAGATTTTATAGCGCAGAAGTTTGTGTGCAAACTCACGGAAGTTAGGACCAGAAATTCCAAGCTCCACGCTGTTATTAAGTATTTCCACAATCAAAAAACTCAATAACACTGTTTTGATCCGATCCGAAAATCAAACCCGAGACCTCTTGATCAGCAGTCGAATATCCTAACCGCTAGACCGATGAATCCCTACCTTATTGCGCAATATTGATCCACGAATATACGAGCGCATGAATAGTTTACTCAAGTAATACTCGTAGTACTAGACGTTGGACAAAAAACCGGACAGTTGAAACTGGATAGACGTCGAAGCTGACGTTTGGCTTACAGAGTAAATGGCATATCAAGTCCATCTGGTCTGAACTCAGATGGTTTAACACAGCAGATCACGACTAAAATGAGCAGAGGTACATTGCTGTTTTTTAAGGTTCATCTACCAAAAAAGCGTTGAAATAAGATACGTAGGTAGGTTTTCCGTTCAATAAAGCTAATCGTGTACACTTTATCCACTTTGGCTGGTGTAAGTTGTAAGAGACATATGGATCGTCCATCCAATCATTCATTTTCCCCGTTTCTGTTTGTTATATTTAATGTTCAAAGGCTGTGTAAAAAATATTAAAATAAACAGTAACATTAAAGAGCAAAATTTTAAGGACAAATTTTATTATAGGAGATAGACTCGATGTCAGATAAATGTAGATACTTATCTACGTCATTAACTTACACCTTTTTTCCTGGAACGGTATACCCGTTCACGGTCATGGTTCAAAGTTCATATGTGACGTGTGTAGATAGATATAACTGAAGCATCAAAAAGTATAAATGCATATATTTATTATTAGCTTTATTACTACGAGACAGACTTTGCGCAGTTTCTGGTCACAGGTGGACGGGACTGGCTTTCCCCTCAATCCGTTACATTAACCAACCGCAAGGAGGCGACGTCCACGTGTGCCGTATATCGCTTAAATAAAATTTTACCCGAAGCTGGTGCACGCGCTAACAAGGGTCCGCATGTCGTAATAACAGCTGTTCTCGGATCCCTACTATCTCAGGCGCTGAGTGGCACACCGTGTGGTTTTAGTCGGTCCAATTCCGACACACCATCCCGCCGCAAACCCCGGTGGGGTGACGGCCCACGGGGGTTTCCACACGTCAAAAAAAAAGGCTTTGACTAGTTTGAGTTCAGACGGCCGTGTGTGAAGTTATTATTATTACTGTTACAATATTTATAACACTATTGAGCAAGGAGTTACTTGTACTGTTACTGAGCATCCCGGACTAACTAACGTAAAATTCAAAGCCTTATGAACGTTCTATTACCTATATTATTCAAACAAAACTCACCCTCGAACATATATACAAAGTGTAATCATCTACATTAGTATCGGTTGCGGTTTATATAGCTTTAGTAATTCTAGTACGCACTAGGCAATAACGTGACTAGGTATTGCGTCACCGCTATTACCTCACTTCTTTAACTTGTCAGATGCTGTGGATGAAAGCGTTCGTAATTAAAACTATAACAAATTTATTTTTACTTTGTTTTAGATCTTATTTAGTTTTGTATAGATCTTATAGGCACTTAATTCTTGCAGGAATTTCAATATAATAAAATGTTGTAACTACTTTTGCTTCACCAGAAAAATTCAAACATATATGTAAGAAACTTAGGCGTGGTGCACAAGATACGTATAAACTTACATTTGTTATAGGCCTGGTTCTAAAAGATAAGCCAAGTGATAGCTTACACAAAGTGTAATGAGTTTAACCAATATGATTAACGCTACTAAATACCGTAAACATTAAATCTACCAGACTGAAACAACATATAAAAACAGCCTCATCACATTGATTGAACTGTTTTATAGGTCCATACTTATACAACAAAATTAACTGTCTCCTTTCTATATACTCCTTGAACAAATTTAAGTTACAAGAAAAATTAACGTCATGGCTAAAAAAATTATCTTACAACGATACTGAAAACCTAATTGTACCATTAACGTAATAAATCCAAGTATAAAATGAATTTACACATACTAACAACTAGATATGCATAGAAAGACACACACACATATGCATAGAAGGCCCCATATGTACGTATATTTATGTATACTAGTGGTCGCCCATTGGTCGAAATTCGACCATAATAAATTTTAATTGTAAGTGACTTAATATACATTATTAAAATATAATATTCAAACATTATTAAGGTTCTACTGTCCAAAATTAAACTACTATAACCACAGATTTGACCAAGACTGTTATCTGCCAATTTCTTTTTTGAACAAATTATATGAACTTAAAAAGAAGTAAAATGAAGAATACCTATTTAAAAAATGTTTATTAAAACAAAACATGCTATAAGAGGATGCAAAACAAAAAAACATTTTTTATCGCATATTGCAATAATATAATTAATGATTTAAAACTTCTCTGAAAACAATGTTTTTTGTAAAAACTCTTTCATCGTTTGCTAAATGTCCTTGGCCATTATATTTGGATATATAAAACCATAAACCAGCGAATGAACGAACTCTACTTGCTGCGACATACAATTGCCCATGTGTAAAAACTGGCCGATTTAATAAAACTCCAATTTCTTGGACTGTTTTGCCCAATTCCAGTGAAATTTCACGCATTATGTTGTTGTTACATGTTTGACTAATACGTTCTTGTAATCTATAATTAATAGCAGAGTCAACATTATAAAAATATAATTGTGCATAACATGGTGAGCGACCATATGCAGCAGTCATTGGGCCTGATCTGTGATAAAAAAGATCATATATTTTGAAATAATACACTCCACTTGTACCTACCTCAGCAACTTTGGCTTCTGAGCTAACCATAGCAAAACATGAATTATATTTCCTAATATATTCTAAATAATTTTTGATTTACTTTTTATTAATGGTTCATTTGAAGTAAGTCAATAAGTACAATGATTTAAAATATTCATTTTGACTTAAGGGTGGTAATATTGCTTTACCCTTGTGACAACATGAAGTGAATGCAGTTCGGTCGCCTAAAGTCACTTCAGATTCAAAATGTTTCGCATTGCAAAACCTGCACTCTAAATCCATTAATCCACAATCATAACTTAAAAACACATTTGGAATGACATTTAGAGCACATTTAAATGTACGTATCTCTCAAAATTAGTTATTTATCCTGAAGTATATGCAATTACTGAAATCGTAAACTACATACTACAACTGCTAATAATTGCTTTGAACCAGCAATAGCAAATTATATTTTTTTGTACCTGAATGTTGTCATTGCAGATTGCTGCTACAGAACTTTCTTTATGCATATAATGAAAGTCCGTGTACATTTAAATGTATCTTACTGCTACACAACTTATATACATGTATATATTACATAAATTTGTATAAGCGCTCAGTATTTCACGTAGGATTCGTCAAATAAAACTTTTCTGTTTAACATTCAACTATGTCTATAATAAACAAAAGATACAATTTGAACACAGAGTATGTATACGTGTACAAATACTTGTGTATGCGTGTGTCAAATGCATGCTGGTTTGTGTAATGTTTTATTTATTGATTTAATGTACTTTTTATGCATTATTATTAATTTTTTTTTTATATTAAATGAGACAAATAAAACTTTTTTTTGATATGTCTATGTCAGTACTCTATGTCTATGGACAAAATGGTGTGTACAAATACTTGTGTATGTATGTGTGTGTGAAATGCATGGAAGTGTGTGTAATGTTTTATTTATTGATTTAATGTGCTTTATAAGCATTATTAATGAAAAATATTAGCGTTCTGCACTTCTCCTACACATAAACTATAAGTGTGCCAAATTTTATGCTCCTGCGTCCGCGCAATTTTCGTAAAAAGGGGTCCTAAGTTTTTGCATCACGTGTTAATATATAGATACAAACAATCTCACTAACACATACACTCATATACAGAAGCTTACTGCATTCTCTCAAACAGGTATTCGCAAAACCGTTACTGTATGCCTACGTTAAAAAAAAAATGTGTGCGTGTACTAGCGTACACATGTAAGAAGTGAATCTTCTTTATGACGTTATTTTTCAAAAAAATAATTTAAACCCGTCCGAAGTCGATGTAATCGCCACCTGGATTTCAAAAATGTAACTACTCAAAACGGGCCGCAAAATACATTTCAGACATTTACCAATCCCTACTCCGCTGGAGAAAGTATACTTCGAATCACGCGTGGTAGGGATAAGAAAAAGATGGCGCGTAACGGAAAAATGTGACGCGTAACGAAAAAATGTTACACTAAATTTTTTTCCAACCCCGATAAAGAAGTTCCACTTCAATAAATCAAAATATATGGTATTTCCTATATATTGTTACTAAGATTCGCCCAGGAGGTGGGAGCCTGGCGATCTGTAACACAGGTTTTTCCTACTACAGTCACCACTCTCTCACGAAGGAATGAGAGTGACAACTAGTATTGTACATATCCGATAAATTGTACTTACGTTTGAAAGTGAGACAAAAAAATAAAAAAAAAATATGAAAATAAAAATTACAAATATAAAAGCATAAAATATTGAAGAAACAAGTGTTTTTTTTTTGGTAAACCTATGAAAATTTTTTTCTTAGCTTTATTAGCCTTGTTAAAAGGAGCGAAAAGAATTAACAACCATGGACTTGATGTACAACAACCCTTTTTTTCTACGTGTAGAAACCCCTCTGGCTGTCACCCCACCGGGGCTTACGGCGGTGTGGTGTGTCGGAACTGGACCGAATAAAACCACATGGTGTGCAACTCTGCACCTAGGATAGCAGGGATTTGGGAACAGCTGCTACTATGACATCCGGACCCCATCTACAATAACCCTTCACCAACACAAGTATTCGAATGAATCGAGTGCTTTGTTATAAAAAAAAAATAGCATAAATAATATATAACATTTATATAAATAATATAACTTGATTACATCGATGGCGTAGTGGTAACGAATGCGACTGCTGCGCTGAGACCTCTGGTTCGATTCCCGGATCGAATCAAATGTTTGTATGATCTACAAATATTTGTATCGGAGTTTCAGTGTTTCCTACTTATATGTAGTATATATGTATATACAAAAAAGATATATAAGTATCAGTCAATTTATTTATCACAGTACAAGCTCTGCTTAGTTTGAAACTAGATGGCATTGTGTGCCGAATTTTCGAAATAGTTATTATCATCAAAAAGCATCTAATTAGGGCGCCATAGCGTGGGTCGCCATATTACACTGTCGTCTTTCGCAGTGAGTATGGCGACCAGCGCTCTTGGATTTTATTCATGCTTTCCATCAGGCAGAATAGAGTCACTTTGGTAGGATAAATATAAAAAAAAAATACAAACAACATTTCGTACTCTCCATAGATTTTAAACCCTTTTAAAGATTTCATAGTTTCTATTATTCTTTAAATGCTCATTCAAACGTTACCCTACAACTCCACTGAGAGTTTTCATGGCTAAAGTCTGAAAATTTGAATGATATTGGGATCAACTGAATGCATGTATTTTATGGAAATTTGTAATTAAGTCACCTATATTTCTGTGTACATCAATTTTAGTGCTGTATAAATAACTGCTTTATTGGCTCAGGAATATCAGATATTCATATACATACGACCCTTTAATATGTATGTGGTATAACCAAGCTCGATACGTTGCATTTACGAGTATCTCTTTTGTCCCTTAATTCTGTTGCCTATTATCACTTGTCTATGTTTTCTCAAGTGTATCTCCAATTTCGAGTAAAATGTTTTTATAAACTTTCTGAATGTTGTTTGGATACTTATTCTGTAGTAAATATATTAGACTGTTACATTTTCCATTTAGTCCGTGTGGTGACGGATTAAGAATTCATAGTGTTTTTTTTTTTTTTTTTTTTTAATTACAGGCACCCGCCATCGCAGGGCGTTGAACCTGTTTCCTAACACCTCCAATATTTACAATTTGGAGCCTTTATCGAACTTTTATCTGTCGTATCGCTTATTTTTATTATTTACAGGACAATAAAATTTACGTTATATTTACATTGGTTTCTTACTTGACTATTACTGCTTGTTCATTAATATTTTACCTTAAATCTAACTTATAATACTAACACTATATACATGTGGAAGGGGCTTACATTATTTCTTATATACTACTTCTTAAATACTATTACTTAAGTTTACTTACGATATTGTACTTACTTACTATCTTAATATATAACTTGTTTGTACTATGATGAACAACAATAACTTTATATTATTTGTTATCATATTATTAGTCTACCTTATTTCTATTATTTACTATTTCTGTACAATATTTTAGGAATACCTTTCTATTCTTACTAGCTATTATTTCACTTAAATTTTTATTAGTAATTTTTATGTTCAGTACCTGTTCCACATTGTATCTTTTACTATCAAAAGCGGGGCATTCCGTGATCAAATGAGGGACGGTCTCCATCGCATCCGGGTCGCAGATACACGAAGGGTTCTCCTTACACTTGTATCGCGTCAAGTATTCGGAGAACCCACCGTGTCCCGTCAGTAACTGTGTAGTGTATTTATTAGCTTCGAATTTCCCTATAACTCTGTACGCGTCCACCGCATCTGGGAAGAAGAGCTTTGTTATTGAAGCGGTCTCACCGGACACATACCTCCGATTCCATTCCAAAAGCGAATCCATACGGATTCTTCGCTTGACGAAGGAGACCGGGCAGCGATCATAATCCGGAGCCCGCTTCAATCCCAAAGCCGCCTCTTTCGCCAGACGGTCGGCTCTCTCATTCCCCTCCATCCCGGCGTGAGCTTTGATCCAATACAATTTTACAACTTTGTTTTGGTAGAAACAAGTTCCAAAATTTTGCCTGGTTTCTACAGCTAAGGGATGGAGGCTACTGGGATTGACGACCGTCAGGAGTGCCGCCGTCGAGTCACTAAGAATCGCAAACGTAGTTGCCCTATATTTTGTTATCATCCTTGACGCTTCGCATATAGCTAGGAGTTCCGCCTGGTATACTGTGCAGTATGACGGCAAGCAGAATTTACAGGCCTTCGTTTCGACTCCACCGTTCCATAGGGACAATGCAGCTCCCACCTTACCTTCAATCTTACTGCCGTCTGTATAAATTTGGATGGTGTCCACCTGAGTTTTCTTTAATTGTTCATGAGTTACCAGTGGTATGAACTCCAAGCGCATATGTTCCGCAGGATGGAGACTCTCCAATGCCGATGACATTCGTTCGATCTCTCTCCCCCCCAGGCCCGGCAATGGATCTCCTTTTTTAATTTTGTACAGCGCAGCCGCTTCACGCACGCGTAGGTCAAGTGGGAGTATTCCGGCCAGTATCAGCGCTGAGTGGAGAGAGACCGTACGATAGGCTTTACAGATTTTCTGGGCAAAGCTACGCTGGATGAAGTTTAACTTCTTCTTAACTCCCAGTTTCTCAACTGCAGGTGCCCACGCGGCGGCCGCGTACAGAACCTCAGGTTCCACCGTTGCCGTGTAAATGGTGTGTATAATCTCCGGATGGAGTCCCCAGCTCACCTTTGCTGCCCTAGTCAACTGTTTGCATATATTGGTGACTTTCAGACATATTCTCGACACATGCGAGTTGAAAGTCAACTTATGGTCAATCATAAGGCCGAGAATCCTGATCTCGTTTGCTGTGTGAATTTCGATCCCGCCCATGCTCAGGCGCGGTGTGTCATATTTAAGTTTACGCGTGATGGTCATTGCGTTTGTTTTTTGTGGTGCGAATCTTAGCTTATTTCTGTCACCCCACGCCCGAACATAGTCCAGTGTGGCACCAGCACATCTCTCGATTTCAGAACCCGTGGCTCCCTCAAAGACCAAAATTACATCATCAGCGAAGGCTTGCACATATATGCCCCTGTCTTCCAGTCCTTTAAGCAAAGGATCCAAGAGTAGGTTCCACAATGTTGGTCCACCAATTGAGCCTTGGACGCAACCTTTCGCTATTGCTCTACTGTGTTCCTTGCCGCCGTATCGCACCCGGACCTGCCGGTCTTCCAAATAGCTGTAGACTATCCTTCTCAGGCCCTCCGGACAGACCTCCTCGGCAAGGCGTGTTTTAATTGCAGGCCACCAGGCACTATCAAAGGCGCCCTCTATATCTAAGGATACGAGGGTTAGGATTAGTTTTTTGTCCAACTTAGATCGTATGTGTTGGACAAGGGTATAGAGGGCGTCCTCACAACTCCTCTGGGGCATAAAACCGTATTGGTGCTTGCTAAACCGTGGATGAAGATGGTGTCGGAGCCTAGCCATTATCATCTTCTCCAACGTTTTTCCCAACACAGGGAGAAGTCCGATAGGCCTATAGGCTTTTGGAACCGCATAATTAGTTTTGTCCGGTTTTCTCAGCGCGACGACAGTTGCCTCTTTCCATGTCTTTGGGAAGTGGTGGAGTTCTAGACATTTGTTTGCTAGGCCGAGAAACAGCGCCGGCTCACTGTCGATGGCTTGACCGCAAATGTCAGCGGTGAATCCATCCGCTCCGGGGGCCTTTTTAGGATTGAAGGACTTGGCCGCCATCTCAAGTTCGGTTAGAGTGAATGGAGGGTCCCGCTGTTCCCCGCCAGTATCTATGGATAACCTTCTCGCCTTTTCCCTTAAACGCGCCTGTTCATGCGAGTCCTCCTCCTCCAAATCGTCTGGATAAAATGTCTCGGTCAGGAGTCTTACCGATTCTTCCGCGTCCAAGGTCACGCCATCCAGTTCAAGGGGTACGTCCTCAACTCTCCTAGTGGTTCTGCCGATAACTCGGTAGATCCCTTGCCACATCCCTTCTCTATCCTGTTTGCAGCAGAATTGCTTCCAGCTGCTTATCTGGGCCATTTTAACCTCCTTCTCGTATTCTTCCTTGAGCTTTAGGTATTCCTCCACAACATTCTTTCGGCGAACAAGTGCGGCACACCTGATACAGCGTCGCCTGGTGGTAACTTCCCTCTTCATTTTCGCCAGTTTGTCGGTCCACCACGGAAACCCTATCCTCTGGTTTTGGAATTTTTTGGGGATTGCGGTTGTACAGGCCTTTGTTATATTGTTTGTGTATCTCAGGACTATTTCTTCCAGTTCATCGCTAGTTGTAATGTGTTCAGTTTCCGTTACACCTAGTTTGGTTTCGATGTTAAGTTTCTTCAATTCTCTACGAAATTGGTCCCAGTTTGCCTTCTTGGTGTTGTATATCCTAGTTGTTCTTTGGATATTAGTACCTATCGATTTCCGCAAACCAAGCCCGAAGGTGATCCCATTGTGGTCCGAACTAGTGAGGTTCTCCACCACTTTCCAGTCTTCCACTAGATCAAGCGCGTTAGCCGAGCAAATGGTTAGATCCACGTAACTGTGGTATCGTTGCCCGCCTCGGATGGTGTCGAAGGTCGGGATGTTGCCCACGTTTAGCAATTGCAGGCCCAGCTCGTCCATCATTGACATCATGTCTTCACCTCGGGTATCCACTGCCGTACTTCCCCACCACGTATTCCAGGCATTTGCGTCCCCGCCCATAATTAGTTTACCTAGTCCTGGTTTCGAAGCTATCTTTTTTAATTGACGAATGTATGGGTCTAAGGGTTGGTTTGGCTCAAAGTAGAAGGAGACCAATGTGAGTTGTCATGCAGCAGTTTTGAGACCTACCACTGTGATGTTATTTGTTGTAAATTCAGGGCACTGCACCACGTCAATACTGCCATCTAAAACAGCTATTGCTGCTTTAACAGTGCCCTCACCTGGCGTGTTGTTTTGGAACACTCTTGCGCCTCGGTAGTTCTTCATACTGCGAGTCGCGCCAACATAAGGTTCCTGAATTAGAACCGCCACTGCTTTTTGGTTTGTAGCCTCAATCATTAGCTCTTCTGTTGCCAGTTTTTTCCTCATTACATTCGCCTGGAGCACGCGGTAGTCCGCCCCTCGCACTGAATCCATCTCAGCAATACGCAACTGTAGACCGGGCCAGAGACTCCCAGCGCCTACGGATGGGACATTCTTCGCTGAAAGCGTTGTGCTCGGTGCGATCCATCCTGGCTTTTGTGCAATTTTTACATGTCGGCGTTGCGTTTACTGCCCAAATCTCGCATTTCGCTTTCAGGTGCGGACCCCCACAATGACAACAGGTGTCCACATCCTCTGTGCATAGCTTCCTGGTGTGACCATAGGCCAGGCATCGTGAGCATTGTACCAGTGGAGACTGGTCCATGACCCTTACCCGTTGTAAGTCAACATGGAGCGCACCCAGTTCTATTGATCTTCTCCATATAATAGGGGAGACTGCAAGTACCAGGTGGCTCGTGTGGGGATTTCTTGCTTTTTTCCTAAATTTTATCTTGATCCGGTCGTTCTCCTTTGCAATGCCGGCAAAAACTTTCGTGTTTTGTTTTCTCAGGGCTTTAATCACCTCCTCATCCGAGTTTATATTTAGGACGTCTCTTAGGATTATTAATGGATCCTTATTCTTTACGTCTTCAACAATGAGGCGGTTCGTCTCAAGTCTCTGCCTCGCCCTGTCCCTATCTGTTAACGATGAGCACCCGATGATAATTTTTCTGTCCTTCGCTTTCCTTACTTTTTCCACCTTAATCCAGCCCTCCTTTGCATCTACCGCTTTTCGTACCCTATCCAGAACCTGTTCACCTGTCTCGTTCTCATTTTCCGAAGAGACGACTATGGAGTGTAGTGTGGGTCCAGCCGGCATTGCCGAGAGCGCCCTTGCAGTAACAGTCGCATACGTCATGGTTTCGTAAGTCCCGGCTTTTGCTTCTAGTATCAGCTTTAGCTCATTCATTTTTTCAGAATTTGCTGCTAGTAGCTTTGTGTGTTCCTCTATCCTTGAGGAAAGTTCATGGATGTCGTTTTGGTGTGTAGGTTGTGTAATTTTAGGCTCCAATTTGTTGGATTTCATTTCCCTATCCATTTCTTTAACGAGCGTGTATAGTCGGTCTATCCACTTTGTGACCCCAGTCTTGATGTCTGCCCTCAAATTTCGTGAGTCATTCAAGTGTCTCTTGGCGTTGTCTACATAGGTCTTTGCCTCTTGTGTCTTATCTGGGTACTCTATAGTCTGTTTCGGGCTACATTCCAGCCGCGTGTGGGTCACAAGTGAACCACTCGCTTTGGATGAGAGCGCCTTTGGGGATGTGGGTTTGCTTCCTAATTCTGTCCTGGTCTCAAAAGTCTCCAAATTTTTTCTGAAAAGCGACTTTTTGACAACCGTCTTAATTGGTGTTTTACAAGGGTTTATTTGTTCCCCTGTGGCGTCTTTTTCTGGAGTCCTATACATTTTTGTTTATGACTTGGAGGTGCGCGTCGATTTATAATTGAAATATATAGAAGGTATGTAAAGGTACCTTCCCGATTTGTATATAAGGCTGTATTTGTGTATGTATAGTGTAAAGTGTACGCGTATGTGTTATTATTATATGTGTTATGCACGTGTGTATGTGTGTGTGTGTGTGTGTGTGTGTGTGTGTGTGTGTGTGTGTATGTGTGTATATGTATGAGTTGCGAATGGGTGTGTTTGTATGCGTGTGCGTGTATATGTGTACAGATACACAGTCTGGCCGTCCCTCAGTAGCGTTTTAGTTCTGATTCAACTACTGATGTTCTATTTATGTTGTAGAGATACAGGTAATATAACCTATGTCGTGAGTAGCCCAGCTACTACTTGTCTAGCTTAACCTATAGATGCCAATAGAGCTCTAGTCAATAAACTAGTAATTTAAATTAACTTGACTTATAACTACTTAGTCACTAAATTATTGAATATGGTCTTTCACTTATTATATACGTATCTGTGACAATTTAATCAGTTTGTTGGTCTGTTTTTAAGCCTTGGAAACAGATTTGTGGCGTACAGCCCGAAAACCGGCCACCCGACAGTCGAATTCGATTTTGACTCTATGTAGAGTCACGGTAAGTAGCTCTAGTGATAGAGCTCTTTACACCCCTTCCAACGATACCAAACTCGACGTATCTGGTCCAACCGGCTCGGGAGTAATTCAGGGTCAAAGTTTCGGATTTCGGTGAAAACCAAAGAAACCAATTTATTCTCTCGTGGTTATCTGGACAGCCCGTGGGCCGATTTTTCCGTGCTTAGGCTCACCGTGGAGGGCTCGACGAGATCTATATTCTCACGGTGACATAAACACCGAGATTTTTCAGGATCTGAAAACGTCTGAAAATGAACCCAGACCCAGAGCGCCTCATCGCAATCACAACACTGAAAATCCCACTCTTCTAGGACCAATAGTTCAGGAGATAATCGACTCCGAAAATTTCCAATATGGCCGCAGAGCTGTCAAAGTGAAAGTCCGAAGATTGATATCTCCGGAACCCGTGGTCGTAGAAAGCTCGGATTTGTTTCCACGAACGTGGTTAGACGTTATTTAGCCCGCGAGAGCCTTTTCAGGAGGTCGATTTTTTGAGGCTTTTTTCAGCCTGAAAATGTGACAGCATTCAAGAAGCTGTTTCCCATAGGCTGAATTTAAAATCTCGGCTTTCCAAGTCCTCCGGTTACCGAGATATAAGCCTTTAAAGTTTTTCAAAATGGCTACCGAACTGTCAGATTCAAAGTTTAACCTTTGATAACTTTGGTTCTAGACATCGGAGAGACTCCGGGTTTTAAATGCTTAGCTCGGCGGAGTCTTTTTTTTCAGCTCAGATTGTTTTCAGGAGTAAAAAAATTTCAGGCCTGAAACCTCCTTAAAAGTATACAACATGAAAGCCTGAGTTGTGTCACAACTTATACTGCAAACGCCAACTTCCTAAGTCGTCGCGTTCCAAAGATATCAACTTACGAATTTTGGGTTTTTGAAAAACCAAGATGTCGGATTCTCTCAACTTCTACAATTTAGCGAATTTTCGCATGGTTTTTGGGCTCAAACCTGCAGATTTAGTGTTTGAAAAAACGTTTTTGGACTCAAATTTGTATTTTAATTATTTATTTCGAATTAATGCACTAAAAACACTTAAAAATCGATATCTTTGGAACCGTTGACGCTAAAAATTTCGGAAAAATACTGTAACATGTAAAAAATCAGGCGCATAAGACTATAATACTAAAACTAAAGATTTAACATTTTTCAAAATTATATCTAAAGAAAAGTCAATTTTTCAGTTTTTGAAAAACCAGGACTGTAGCTTCTCGACGAATTTACTTATTTTCAGCAGACAGACAGAGAACTGCAGCGCGCAAAAGATAGCAGTTGCCAAATTTTGCTAAATTTATTGGTATCGTAGCTATTAAGCTTCAAAATTTTCAAATTTAAACGCTTGTTAATTTTTTCCTATTAACAGTAAAATTTTTCTACTTGCGGCTTCTAGTAGCAGTTGTAGTGTTCTTGATTCTTGCCAAAACTCGTCGTCCTCAGACGACTCTATCCCCGAGCACGTGGTGAAGTCAGAAACAGTTTGTGAGGTTTTCCTGAATTCATAGTGTTACCACCCCTATTCATCCCGTGAGTGTCGTAAAAGGCGACTAAGGGAACCAAATATGCAAGACAACATCATTACAAAGAGAAGGAAAACTTGAAACAAACCCTATTCCAACCTGTCTGGCCAGCGTGGTATAGTAGACCAAAACCTCCTTGCTAAGGAGAGGCCTATGTCAAGAAGTGGATTGTAAAAAGCTGTTGATGTTGATGATTTTCCATTTTGTTCCATTGTTTTACTATTTTAAAAGCTTAAAAGTAGCTATCCAGTTCTCAAAAGAAATCTTGTTAAAAACCTATTTGAAATACTCCCTGGGGAAAAGAAGGGGCAACTCTAATTTATGTAACGCTTTTCCAGCTAATGTTTTGCTAACGTGGCATCGACTTTTAGATAATCTGTGTTTTGAAAATTACGTAAGTTTATTTCAGTGTTTGCATTCATAATTTTCTTCGAAGGTCGTCACTAAAATTAATATGATCAATCATTAAAAACAAATATTTTTAAGCAATCCTCGTGTTATGTTAAAATAATTCATTACCAGAGTTCGTGAAAATGAACATTTGAATGTTTGAAACAGCATAAATAGCAGAAGATTGACTTGTATCAAATCTCTTTAATAGCCTCTAATAGTCCACTACTAGACATAGGCCACTCCTTAGAAACGAGGTTATGGCGTACTATACCACGCTCGCCAAACTGGTCAATATAGGGTTTAAATCAAGTTTTCCTTCTCTTACAGTGCACTGATGTTATCCTGCTCATGTAGTTTGCTCTCAGCCGCCTCTTATGACACCCACGAGATGAATGAATGTGGTGATACTCTCTATTCTCAATTCGTCATCACACCACACATTTACTTGTATAGTTTTTACTCATATAAATTTTTCAGTTAATTTAAGATAATTAGGATCCTAGGAATCTCTTAAACCTTTTTAAGTTTTTTCTTGGTCATGAGAATAAAAAAAACTTAATATGTAGTTTACGATAGATTTCATAACAAGGTTTGTACTTACATCCAGTTAACAAGTCATTGTTTTACTACCCTTTTTAAAGAAACATAAAACCAAATTTTCTTTTAATTTATTAGAACATTTCTTCCTTTAAGATATTTTCTTTCTGTTCTTCTTCTTGTGTACAGGTTTACTAAAGCTATGACAGCGTTTTCCTTAAACAAACTCGGTTTTTTAATACCTTCAGCATCCTTTTCCGTAGACATTGTAACCTATTTTACTCTTTTTATTGCATTTGTACCTCTTTCGTTTCCACCTGCGTTTAGAAATCTAATCTGAATGTGGCTCATAATGGTGTGAAAAGCCTTTGGGACTGATATTTCATTCTGTACAGATTGTAAGAAAATCGGAATAATACTTTCGTACGGCAATTATGTTAATGGATGAGGATCAGTCACCGTAGTGACATTTGTTTCAATGTTTTTATGCCGTGTATTTCAGTCTTGAACACATTTTGACGACATGATATATGTTGTATCGAGTTTGTATCAATTTGGAAAAAAAAAAGGTAATCGTCTAGGGAGACAGTGTTTTTAAGGGTGACTGTTGTTTGTCCACGCGTAATCCAGGAGTCAATTAGTGGGGATTCAAATTGGATTATGTCCATAAAAGGGCACAGAAATGTACATCAATTATCATATTAGCATTCATTTACAGTTTTTTTTTTATTTACAACCCACCAAAGTGACCCTATTCTAACTCAAGGAAAGCATAAATAGAATCCAAGAGCGATGGTCGCCATAGTTACTGCGAATCAGGACAGTGTAATAAGGCGACCCACGCTATGGCGGCCTAATGAGATGCTTTTTCACGCCCTGCTTAAAGGACTCGGGATCGTAGTGGGAGGGAAATACGAGCGCTGGTTATGAATTCTAGACTTTAGACAGTTTCCCTTGTGGAAATTTAATGTTCAAAGCCTTTAGCTTATCGCGAGAAGCTTTTGGGTAGTTATTGTGGAGAGCGTTGGAGGAAACCTGTTTCCGCCAGTATAGGTTTCTCGGTTGAGATGATGGTGATGATGAACACACACGATTAACATTAACATCACACATCACATCAACAACCTTTAAAAGTGTGCTGCTACACATAGACTTCTCATTGAGAGAGTGGTGGTGAGTTTCTTTCCTGGGTTCTTTTCTCACCACTCTACCATAAACAATCTGCGAACCCAGCTAGCTGTAATTTTAATCGACAGATTGTTCATCTTTTATTGTTTTTTTAAGACGTTCATAAGTGTCTTTTTGTGACCTAAATGAATAAACGAATTTGACTTTGACTTTGACTTTGACTTTGAGAAGTAGGTTTCAGCCTATTACACCACGTTTTCTTTCTATTTACAGTAATCTTGTATTACTTAGTTTGTTTCATTAGTCGCTTTTTACAATACCCATGAGATGAAGAGGAGTGGTGGCATTCTCTCTTATCAATGTATTGATTAACACAGCTAAATAAATAGATGGTTTACCTGATCTTTGATTCCCATCTAGGACAAATAATTGTGTAATACGCACGATCACTTACTCTGCTAGGTGTCACAAATGTCTAACATATATATTTTTAGAAATATTAACACATGTTTCAGTGTATATATTTTAAAGTGTATGCCACAGCTTTACTTAGTTTAACATCCGGCTATCGCGTGTGAGATATTTGAATTAAGTTACATTAACGAGTTTTCCCTTTACTGACTAAGATATGACTTTACTGAACATGTCAGTATTGCATACTCTTAACGCGTACCAATAAGATGAATTACGAACATGTAGATATAACTATTGGAAGTATTATCGCTCACGGTGATCTCTTATAGACAACTTTGATGCAGATTACGGTACTTAAGAATTTAAAATTATATTATTTAGAAACACAGAGATTCGTGGCCCAGTAGTATCCGCGTAGGTTAACACATTGCATTACACAAGCAACCTCAGTCAGGTTAGAATACGATGAAAGACTATTCTTAACATTGTTTTTTTTTAACGTGTGGAAACCCCTTCGGACCGTCACCCCACCGGGGTTCAAGGCGGGGTGGTGTGTCGGAATCGGACTGACTAAAACCACACGGTGTGTCTCTCTGCGCCTGACATAGGAGGGATCTGGGAACAGCTGTTATTACGACATCCGCAAGACTATTCTTAATATAATAAAACCTCTTCGTGCCTTGGAGTGCACGTCAAGCTGCGGTCGTTGTTCCCGGTGGCCATACGGACACCTATGGTAATTATATATTTTTCTTTTTCTTTTTTATTAATAGCCTGCCTAAGTGACTCTACTCTGTTTGATGGAAAGCATAAATAGAATCCAAGAATTGTGGCTACCATACTCATTGCAAAAGGGCGACAATGCAGTATGGTGACCCACACTATGACGGCCTAGTGAGATGCTTTTTCACACCCCGCTTGGGGACGTAAAAGGCATGACAGTCATCGTGACAGTGTAAGGCTTACACAGTTACTACAATAACTGTCACCCCTGCATCAATGGGCCTCCGGTCTTACACTCACCAACGAAACACGACAGCACGGATGCTGGCGCTTTAGGTTGGTCTTCTGTGGGAGGGTGGTACTGCCCTGATCGAGCCGGCCCGTTTGTACTGAAATCAGTGTGGCTCTACTACAGACTGTAGTTGAAGCCCTAAAATGTCCGAAAACAGTATTTTTGCAGAATTTCAATATTACGTAGTACTTGTTTTGTGTAGATCTGATGTCAGTCGTTCCACATAAAAAAGTTCAATCGTACCGTATTAGACTTAAAGCCAGCCAAAAGAATTCTGAGAAAAAAGACTTGAAGGAAAAAGAAACTTGAGAGCAACAAATGTTACTGTTAGATCTTTGCCATCTCATTTTGTCGTGCTATTCGATGTTAGCATAAATAAAACTATTAAAAAGATTCCAGGTTCCATTTTCTTCAAAAGAATCTCATTTTAATTTCACATACGATAAATTTTTAAACAAATAATCACCTCTATGGGAAAACAATAATTTATACTAAGAAAGTACAAGTGGCGGCCTTATCGCTCTGAAGTCATCTTACAGGCAACTATAGGATGGAAAGAAAAGTATGTTTGGGAATAGAAAGCAGGGAAACCATAAAATTTTTAAGGTGTAAGATATAGGGGCCTTAAATCATTGTTAATGTTCCGGTCGTCTGACATGTTCAGGTTATTGGCTTTTTTCGTTGTGTATGCATAAGTAAGGACGTGTAATAATAGTGGTGTACGATTACATTACTTTTCAAATGAACAAAGGCTTTCTCTTTTCCTGTTGAAATTTGTGTGTAATAGAAAGCATAGAATAAAAAGGAGACAAATATACTATTAGATGTAATTTTTGAAATTTGTAGTTTTTTCAGGTGAGTGCGCGTTCTTCTATTTATGTACTTTTTATTAGAATAATAACATTTATTTTTTAATCAAATTCTGATTGGAATAAAACCAATATTAATTCTTTTAACAAAATTTAAATCAATTTCATTGAATATCTTAATTTTATCCTATAAACTAGGATAAAGTTGAACAAAATTGATCGACGTTACGATATTTTAACAAAAGGAAAAGGTAATTTTATAAGCAATTCCATGATTATTATTTAAATTAGAACCATGTGGTGACAGATGAAGAAAACGAAATTTCACCAGAACCTAGATCTAGTTCCAACAGAGTCAATTAACGTAGCTGTATGCAAACTACAAGAGTAAGAAAATTTAAAAGAAACCCTATATCCACCCAACTGGTCAGCGTAGTTTAGTATGTCTAAACCTACTTTTTAAAGCAAAGCCTACATTTAACACTGTTATACTAAATTAAACATAATAAATTTTATAAATCTTTCAGTCAACATTTAGACTTCTTGACAAAAGTAAGTTTCGAAAAAGAAAACGAACCGCCTGTCCACAACTCATTTATAATGCTTACTGCCTCGGTG
This sequence comes from Hypercompe scribonia, assembly GCA_949316085.1. Classification (NCBI taxonomy): domain Eukaryota; kingdom Metazoa; phylum Arthropoda; class Insecta; order Lepidoptera; family Erebidae; genus Hypercompe; species Hypercompe scribonia. Next base: position 7,531,373 of record OX438969.1, on the reverse strand, counting down.
GCGCAATGGTAGTGAATGCGACTGCTGTGCTTGAGGTCTCGGGTTCGATTCCCGGGTCGGGCCAATTGTTATATGATCTGCAAGTATTTATTTTGAAGTTTGGGTGTTTTCTATGTATAATATTTATGTATTTACAAAAAAAAAGTATATAAGTATTCTATCAGTCAGTCTAGTTATCATAGCACAAGCTCTGCTTAGTTTGAAACTAGATGACGTTGTGTGTCAAATGTCCGAAATAATTATTTATTTATTTATAATCTCGATCGAGATGACGTTCTAAACACTAAAGTATTTTAAAAATATCATATTCCAACATTAAAGCCGATGGTTCTACCAATACAAAATGTTACTTATGTTTTCCATATTTAAAACAATCTTCATAAGAATTACTTCATAACCAAAAATTGAAACCATTTATTTTATTTAATCTTAGAAATGACTAACCCACCAACGCATGCCTCAGTCACTGTCACACAAAGTTCTGCCCTATGTGGAATTCGAACCCAGGACAATCGACCCAATAAGAAACGATGAGGTGATCGCCTAAATCAAAACGCTATCGGACTGATCAATCCAAGTACTTACATTCAAAAAGCCAATGGTAAAATAAAAATATCTCTCGATTTATTATAAATATAAACGATAGTGCAAGTTCATTTGAAGGAAAAAAGAAGCCTCAACAATCAACCGCTATTTATTACACAAGATCCCAAACAGGCATGATAATATATCTCACGTAAGGCTGAGAAATGTTCGCCACACCCTACCGAAGCGGTTGTTCTTAGTCTCGGATCACTTTTTCCTCATAAAGTAAAATGGCTTCCATTTATACGAACAAGAAACATTTGAGTTGAAAATCATGAAGAGATTCGCGGTCCATTTGTGTGGCGAACTTGTGGTGTAGTAGTTATTGTAATACATTTTTTCCCGTAGCTTATTAATTTAAATATATAAATGTATATTTTTAATTAATTTGAAAGGTTTCCTTTACCTTCACCCTTTTACTCTTTAGCTAGTTCCTTTAACATATAACAAACGGAATGTGTTTTTAATTCTACCAAGTTAATTAATTTACAATTACCCACTATCTATTTATATAAAGAATCATTTTTTATTCATTACTCATTCCCATTATTACATTTCATCTGTACATATAAACTTACTTGCCCTGGATAACTGGCGTATTTATCAACGCATAGCCTAAATAGTTTTTTGTTTTGTATTCTTGTGCTTTTTTTACAAAAGACAACAATCATACGAGGAATCCTGTGTCGCGAGGGACTTTACAAATATAGGAGAAAGCACACAAAGAACACCCCAGACTCAGAACAATAATTTGTAGATCACACAAAGAGTTGTCCCATGTGGGGTTTGAACCCACAACACTCAGCGCAGTAGAGAGCGGCGTGGGGACCGCTTAAACCACAAAGCCAACGGTGTAGCCGTGTTGGGACGAAAAATTTAAAATTTTGGCACCTGGTGTTTTTTATGTCGTAAATAAAGGATTATTGGCAATGTCATCGATAGTCTGTAAAATAAGAGAAAGAGGATGATTAGGAGAGAGAGGGGAGAAAGAGAAGAGAGAAGGATTAGATGAAAGTTCGGAAGCTTTGGCGAAATAGGCAATAATTAAGCTAACGAAACCACTGATGCATGGAAATTAGTGTTAATAGGTAGTAGGCATTACACTACCTGTGACTTTAAATGCTCAAAGTTTTTCTGGTAACACCAGCTGTCATAATGTAAAACGAGTTTAATTCCCAGGTTAATTTAGCTTACCACTTCATTCACGGCCTCTTCTTAAAAAGCAGGTTTTCTATACCAGACGGGTTGGAATAGTGTTTGTATCAATTTTTTTCTCTTTACTGAGCTGTTGTCCTGTATAATTTGTTCCCCTAGACGTCTCTTACGATACCCTTGGTATAAATAGGGGTGGTGATACTTTATAGTCTTAATTGTCACCACATGGAAAAGTAAATAAGTAATCATAATTTACGTATAACAAACAAATTAGTTTTCGGACTAGTTTGACCGGTTTTATTTGAATATCAGTTTTCTCATGGAGCAACTGGCATCGGAACTTCACAAACCTGAGGATGCACCGAATTCTAAAGTTGAACTAATTGTTAGTATATTTGAGGGCACTTCCTTCGTAATAACGATGGCCATAGTTGTACATGACAAGTATTTGATGCAATTTTAGTTACTTTAAACATACCTACTTGTAGGCTTTCGTCGTAGATTGCATTATATTTAATATTTAAATTAGGAATATTATATCGTAACAAGAACATTGATTGTCCAGTAGCATTATGTAATAATCAATTTCAATACATCCACATCACGATGTATTCTTCAATACTTAGTGTTTCCAATTCGAACCAGCAGTTTCTAAGCTTTGTGCGTTCAACCAAACAAACTAATAAAGTCTTAAAGTAATACTCGTATATCGTATTTCAATTTAATGTTTCAAATCACAACTTTACATAATTAAATCATTGCTTCTTACATATAGGAGTAACAAATTTCAGTTGAGGGTGTTTTTATATTGTCTTTGGTCATCGCACTTTGGTTTAAATTTTCAAACTACCTACAACGAAAATAAAAATAATTTCGTATAATTCAATTTCAATATAATTATAAAATAATTTCACATAAGTGATGTATGATGTACTAGTCAATTTCGGACATGGTGACCTGTATCAACTGAGACCATCCAATTATGTAGGAAATATTATAATGCAGAAGTGTGTGCGTAAACACAGGTGTACTCTTTGGTCCCTCCCTCTGATAATTCAATGGGACAGTTATCCGACACAACAGGGGAGAGATTACGCGCAGGACCGATACCTTTACGTACTCTCCAAAGCACGGGTATTAAGATCCCAAATTCGAAACTACTGGCTGTTAGTATTTCTGTAACCAGAAAAACTCAGTAACGCTTTTGGCTCGACCAGGGAATCGAACCCGAGACCTCTTGGTTGGCAGTCGCATACCTAACCGTAAGACCAATGAAGGAGGGAAAGTATTATTGTTTTATATTGCGCTCGTCAAGTGACTTGTACCTTATAATTGATCTATATAACTCATACTATTTAATACAACTTCGAACTATTGTACTGTAGCGTTGCTAAGATTTAAATCAATACGTTTCTTCTCAACAATGATAAAAAAAGGTAAATTTATCTTAAAGTTTTGTATTATATTCAAATTTTAAAACAGACGGTATTGCATATTTCCAAACCAAAGAACTTTAAAAAAATTATTTTCCGAGACAACAATACTTTTTAATTGTGCTACAGGAGCTTAATCTTTGAATTATGTAATCAAATGGGTTTTCAACCAAATTATTGTTTAACAAGTGTACACAATATCGTTCACTAGTTTAGAGTTATAGAAGTTTTTTCCAACTGCCATATAACTTTAATGACATATGCAACTTTAAGAAAAACTAGACACACTTTCAAAGTCGAGGGCTTCATTAGTAGCATTACGTTATATGTGGGTATATTAAATAAACTCAAACAAAGTTTAGTTTCAAGACTACCTATTATTTGTTTTATTTAAATAGACTCTTATGTTTGAAAAACAATATTAATTATCAATTACAACAAAATCGTTGAACGCGTAAAGCCGTCGAATCTACGCCCGATCTCTCCGCGGTCGTGTCGGACAGACGAATGAAGAAAGTGAACACAGAGAGCAAATTTTTTTTTCTGTGTGGAAATCCCCACAGATACCACCAACAGGTGGTTATGCCGGACTCGAACCAACCAAAAACCGCACGCCGTCTCAAATACCAGTAGTTGGGGAACCAGGAGCACCCTAGTGAGGAAATCTCTGGAACCGCGACGTGCCTCGGAACACCTACGGCTTGTAGATTGCCATCCCGTGTTAGAACCCCAAAGTTCCGTTGTCTTTCTCCTTTGACCTCACCTCACCTGCCACCCCCAGGCCTGTGAGTGCATCTGTGTTAGCGCACACATTTGTACACTTCAACATCCGTATAATTGGTCTTATAGGCTTTAATAGGTGACCAGGCCTATATACGTAACCTCACTGAAGTTATAATACTATGTGATTGTAGTCTGAAGAAAAGTTTCATAACTGACATACATAATCACACATAATGCATATAGATACGATCGTGACTTAGATATTTATTAATACGTTTATTTAGAAATATAAGGTACCCATTTAACGGGAATAGGCTCGTCCCTTCTCCGTAGACCGAGCCTGAAGTCGATCGAGGAGGAATTCAAATCACTTTATGTGGGTTCTCCAAGTATAGGGAGCTTGAGGTCGGACGTCAGGGAATTTTTAGTTGAAAGTGATGGTGAACCGGAGATACACCAACCTGTCACCAAAAAAAAGTTTGTCTCTTCTACGTAAGTGGGACTAAAATATGAGTGTTAAATATGAAAGAGGTAGAAAGTAGATAAACTATTTCACATCATCACCTTTAACAGTCTACTCGCTTTAGAAAGAGGGGTTTTTTCTACAGCACCATCCTTGCCAGACTGGTTGGTGTAAGATTCTTTACAAGATTTCCTTATCTCTTTGCTCCCTTCATCGCCTCTTACGATCGATAGGAAGAATAGAGGTTACAACAATCTGTATTCTTAATCCATCACCACACGGATATTTTTATATACACATATTATAGATAAATTATTTAATGTAGTAAATAATTTCCATACGGTGCTTAGGGTTCCCACCAAGAATTCAGGACCTAAATCGACCATTGATTATCTGATCGACGGCTTTAGCAAACAAAACATCCTGATTAGCAGCAATACACTCAGCCCATATAACGCGAGACCAAAACATTGACGAAAAGTGGGCGTTTAATATGCCTCTGCCTATACCTCAGGCGTGATTTTATGTAAGTATGTAATAAAAATACAATTTAAAGGCGTAATTATATTGAGTTCTTAGTGTTAATTTGTTACCTTACAAATAAATTGGATGTAAGAAACATCGTGAAATAGTTGACTATCAAACTATACGAGTACAATCTGCGCACACGTAATATCAAAACTGAACATCACTTTATTTAGTCCGTAGCTTGAATTTATAATAAAAATATACCTCAGTTATTTTTAACTTAGCATGTCGTTTGGGTTCAGGTACGAGTCCTCTTCTTCTGATTTAGATAGAATGATTTGTAGTTGTCAGCTCATAATAGTGTTATTGAATTTTGACTATTGGCAAGTTGATATTTTTAGGGAAATAAGAACTAAATACGTTGTGAAAAAATGCGTAGGTATAGTATAGTACAGTTTTTGCTGTTCAATGATTTTTAATCAAATAGAGTCTGTTAATAAGTGAGTAATAAGAATTGTGGACAGTACAACAGTACAACAGTACACTTTCGAATCACAATATAACAATAAACAGTGTTCATAACATTCAAGACGCTTAACGCCTTTTGTTACTTAATTATTTTAACTAGAAATAACGCGATAATTTACATACCGTGATGCAGAATACATAGTTACATCGATATTTGGTGTATGTTTATTAGATGGCATTGTATTTTTCGACGGATATTAGAGAGAACGAACAAAGAAGAGAGGAGTCAACTGCGTTAAAGAGTTAGAAATCACTGACCCCGATTAAATTTGGAAAAAGACAAGATGACGATCAGGTTAATAAAACTTGTAGATAATTAATACCATTTGATATTCCTAGATAAACTGGTAGTAAACAACTTAATAATATAAGTGTGTAATATTGTCACGTTGGGGAACAAACACTGTTACGAAAATATAACTAAGTATTGTAAGAACCAGGGAATAAAACGTATAATACATGTGGGAATTACCTCACACCTACCTATATTTGTATTGTGTTTAGGGTTGCCATAAATTGTTTCGGTGGCGAAGTGGTAGCGAATGCGAAGTCGGACCAAATGTTCGTATGATCTGCGAATATTTGTTTCGCAGTTTCAGTGTTTTCTATGTTCAACATGTATGTGTTTATAAAAAAAAGGTATTAATAAGTATTGTATCAGTCAATCTAACTGTCATAGTACAAAGTCTACTTAATTTGAAGCTAGATGGCGCTGTGTATCAGACATCTGAAGTATTTATTTATTTCTTTGAAAATAATAGTTATCAAATATCTTTCATTTTTATATGGTAGTTGGATTGAAAGAATTTCTACTTCAGAATAGAATAAAGTCAGAAGGAATCAAATAAAATCTTCGAGCGGAAAATGATGAGATCAGATGAAATCTCGATATATCTTTAGCATTTGTTATAACAGTGAAAATTGAAAACAACTGCTTGAGGTAATGATGGATTGAACAGTAATCGTTTTGTTTTTTCTGTTTGTGAAGATAACAACTATGTACTGATGAGTTCTAGGCTTAAATTTTCAGATTTTTGAACTGTAAAGTTTGTGTGAAAGATTTTAAAGTTTCCATTCGTAGTTTTAAGTTTTATTGTTTAGAGTATATGTAGCATGCTATTTGATCGGTAATCTGCTGATTAGTCTCATATATTATAATTTATAGGTAGTAGAGCCACGCTGATTTCACCACAAGCGGGCTGGTTCGACCGGGGCAGTACTTCCCTCCCACAGAAGACCAACCTAAAGCGCCAGCATCCGTGTTGTCGTGTTTTGTTGGTGAGTGTGAGACCGGAGGCCCAATGACGCAGGGGTGACAGTTATCGTGGTACTGTGTAAGCCTTACACTGTCACGATGACTGTCATGCCTTTTACATCCCCAAGCGGAACGTGAAAAAGCATCTCACTGGGCCGCCATTATTGGGGTCATCACACTGCATTGTACGCATTTGCAATGAGTATGGTGACCACAGCTCTTGGATTCTATTCATGCTTTCCATCAGGCAGAGTAGAGACACTTTAACAGCTCTTAATACAGAAAAAAAAAGAATTAGTTTGTCTTGGGTGGAAATTGAACCTATGACCACTGATTCAAAAGCTAAATTACTAACCAGTAGACCTCACTAGATCATACATAGTTTTATTTCCTGTTAGTAATATATACGGTGGGCCAAGAATTGATTAACATTTGAATCTACCATCCCGCGTAAATATGTTACTTTAGTTCTTGGGATCAGTGCTACTGGAATTTGCTGGCTACAATCGTAACACATGGTTTCAACAATACAGCCACTTAGATTAGCCACGATAAAGCTACTTGTCACACATCCAGTTAGTCCCTGCCGGTGATCAAAGACGAGTTTCCGGAAAAACTGGCTTCCAGAAGAGGCGACATTCCGTGGCCACCCAGACAGCAGACTTCTTTGTGTGGGGTTATTTGAAGAATCATGTCTACATGAATATACCACATATACATCAACTAAAAGAAAAAAATCAGCGAAGAGATGTCAGCGATCTATTTGCCGACGAGTATTCGAAAATTTTGGTGCTCGCTTAGAAGAGTGCAAACGTCGAAACACTGGTTATTTAGACGATGTATTTTTTAGAACAATAATTGCTACTACTCTGCTTTCTTGGAAATAAACAGTTTTTATAATATATCAAATGGTTTTTTTATACGATTTTTTCAAAAGTGATTAGTGGCTCGCCCTATAATACCTTGTCTATGTCTATTGCCCGTTGGGTGATGTTGTAAAACGTGAATAAAATTACTTACCATATATAAGGCTATCATGAACGAACCTTAAAAGATAGACATATGATGTCGTGGATTTTTCTTTAGATCTTTTAAAGGAAAACAATTCTTTTGTACATTATTTTTGCAAAACTTTATGGTACGGGAGCTAGCAACGTTTGAAAAGTAAGAATTTTAGGTCAGCTGATTTTGTGATATGTCGTCCTTCTAGCACTTTCGGTTAGAGTCTGGGCTATCTGGCTGGTGGTAGTGGTTGCGTTCATTATTGCGCATCCTACCTGTCCAGGTAATAATCCTGGATTTTAAAAACATTTTAGAAGGCGTAATTTTTCATTTTTTGTTTTTAAATAAGTCTACCTGACATACTTTTTTTATTGCCAGACATTTTTGACATTGCTAACTATGTGCCATACGTGATTTTTTTAATTTTTTTTATAAAAATTTCAAAGTATTTTATAATGTCTGTAATTTTAATATTATGTTACTTAAATATAAGAAAACTTAAAATAAATTTGCCAGACATTAATTCGATTGTTAAGTCTTGAATTAAAATAAAAAAGTCATGAAGTATTGCAGTATGATGCTAGTAGTCCGAGAGAGACAGCTGAAGGCGCGAGAGAGATAGACAACGACAGTGGCGCGACAGGCAAGTTTGCAAAATGGCGTCAGTCTAATGTCACATGTTTGTTTTTGTTTTGATTTTAATGTTTATTTTTTAATTTGGTTACAATGGCCAGTGATAAAATAAAATGTGTTTTTTGTAAAGGACATAACGATAACATAATACTTTTCATATAAAAGGCTGAATCAACTTGAAAAACTTAATATTAATTATTTATAATTTACATTTAGTAATCAGAACAATTTAAATAAAAAGTGTTGTTTTTTAAATTTTAATCTAATTTTATATTCCTTTTTATGCTTAATTTTTTTTGAAACTAGCTCTGACTAGAATACTCTGAATAGATTGTTATTATTATTATTTTCTTTATTTCATTATATACACACATTTATTACATTTTTAAATATTTAAAAAATAAAAAATACACATTTAAACATATAACAAATAGTAGTAGACCACCGACATCGAGTACAGGGACCAAGACACCGGTGGTAAGGCTCCAAAGACAGGAACCTCCTCACAATACGGGCCGTGTCAAGGAGGACTACCTTCTGCATCAGACCCTTGATCCAACCTTCTAACGTGAGCCCCTTAAGGTGTTGGTTGAGGCTCTTCGCTATCAATCCATGAACAGATATGATTATCGGAACAATAATCACCGAATCCACATTCCACACGTCGGCAATCTCGTGAGACAGATCCAAATACTTCAATTGTTTTTCTTTTTCAACTTTCACGAGATTCTCGTCATGAGGAACGGCGATATCGACAATCATTGCGCGGCACTCTAATCGATCTATCACCACAATATCAGGCTTATTGGCAACAATAGTCCTATCTGTGATAATAGATCGATCCCAATATAACGTAGCACGACCGTTCTCGAGAATTGGGTCGGGCACATACCTAGGTAAGGTACTTCAAAATTGACAAGTTGGTATTTAAGGGCAAGTTGTTAGTGTACGATTCTGACTACTTGGTTGTGCCTGTGCAATTACTCACCATTAGCAAGACGGGAACAGCCAGAAATAATATGCCTAATAGATTTTCCAGGACGGTGGCACGCCCGACAGATGTCAACCGTACTATCTTTCAGGATATATTTCCGGTAGTTGTTTGTCATGATAACTTTGTCCATAATTGCACAAACAAAACCTTCGATTTCTCCGAAGAGATCATCATACCGTAGCCAAGACGACGACGCTTTAAAGTCTATATCAGGCCCGTGTAGGGCCCGATAAAAGACTTTTAAATACTTTTTTAGGCGGCCAAAGAAGCGTTCCTGTAACATTTGTTTCACGCCAGATTCTGGTATTCCCAAGGACTGAAAAACCTAGATACATATTATTATTATTTTTTATTATATGCACAGTGAAAAGTAATTTACTTTCGTAATGGTTCTCTGTATCATTCTCGACTTATTCTGCGACTGTCTCTCTCGGACTACTAGCATCATACTGCAATACTTTTCATGACTTTTTAATTTTAATTCAAGACTTAACAATTGAATTAATGTCTGGCAAATTTATTTTAAGTTTTCTTATATTTAAATAACATAATATTAAAATTACAGACATTATAAAATACTTTGAAATTTTTATAAAAAAAAATTAAAAAATCGCGTATGGCACATAGTTAGCAATGTCAAAAATGTCTGGCAATAAAAAAAGTATGTCAGGTAGACTTATTTAAAAACAAAAAATTAAAAATTACGCCTTCTAAAATGTTTTTAAAATCCAGGATTATTACCTGGACAGGTAGGATGCGCACTAATGAACGCAACCACTACCGCCAGCCAGATAGCCTAGACTCTAACCGAAAGTACAAGAAGGACGACATATCACAAAATCATCTGATCTAAAATTCTTTCTCGAAAACGTTGCTAGCTCCTATACTATTAACCGTTTACGCAGCGCGCAATGGAAGTTCCCAAAACGAATAATGTTCCCTTGTCTTTGCACTATTTTTCGTTAATACACAGTTTCTTTTGACTGCAGTGTGATAATATATAGCCTTTACTGATGTTTGAACTAGTAGTACTTCCTGAGATTAACGTGTTCTACCAAAAACCAATCAGTTAAAGAAACAAATTTTTTAGCTTTATAATATTAGTATAAATTTGAGACATCTAAAGGACCGTTTTATTTGGTACTTACTAAATAATAATTGCCATCCCTATAAATACAATTTATTAGGTATTAATGATAAAACATTAAATATAATAACTTCACAGATCTTACACGCGACCATCTGATTCCAAATAAAGCAGCGCCAAACAGAGGTAAACATATGCACTTATAAATTTCTCACAATATTCATTTTGTACTTAAATTACATCTAGATACAGAAGAAATCATCGTGCTCTCCACACAGTTATTTGTCCTGAGTAACAATTGAACCTACAACCTTTAGCTTGGCAGTCAAGATTATGCATTGGACCAACACGCCCGTCAATTATATGTAGTAATATATTAAGTGACAATCCTGTACTATTATAAAATAAATGATCCATGAAAATACAATAATCTGAGTTTTATATTTGTAAGTCATTAGTTTTGATGCTACGAACAATGTTAACGTGAAGCACCATTTAATTTAGTATATATTCCACCAGGTTTACTCCACGTTTCATATTTTATTGTATAGATCATACTTTCTTTTTTATTTTTATTGCTTTTCGCTGCTGTGTAAAGCCACAGGAGATCTTCCCTTTCTTCGCCATGACTTAACGGGGATTGAAGGCGCATAAACGCACTTATAACACTTGAGTTTCACGTGTACGTGAACCTTGACAGTCATTTAATCATTTACCACTTAATACCATTAAAATAGTAAAAGCAATACCTAAAATATTTTAAATTCTTAAACAGAACTCATTTAATATTGTGTCTCTTTCTAGAGCTATGGTATTGATAAAGTTTGTACAAATATTCTGATAATTTAATAATTGTAACAACGTGAGGCAGCCCTACTCGTTCCATTATAAATTCACGACAAGTATTTATGGGCGACTGATCAAAAGAGTTTATAATGACCTACTCACCGTATGTACATTCATTGATACGTGTAGGGGGGTCCTTTTGACGGTTTTTGTGCTATAGTATGTTGAATGAAATTTTATGAAATTTATTTTTAATTTCGAAATTAATAAAAAAACTAGATGATAGCAGTATTTTTAATCGACCTAAAAATCGGAGATTTTCATTTTGATTGAATTTATTACACTACGTTTCTTACTGCGAGTTTGTCACTTGTATACGTAATTAGATTTATTTTTATTTCAGAGGGTATCATTTCCAGTTACGGAGGATTGGCTTGAGAGGCATCATGAGACCCTCTCATACCGGCGGATGATTCGGAGATCACATATGTCTAATCTGAAAGGAGTCAGCACCTGAGTGCCACCATTGTGATGACCGGACCGTGGACACAGCGCTTCACACGCTGGCAGAATGCCCGGCTTGGATGGAGAAGAGGCGCAACCTTATGGCGGCCATCAGAGTGGGGATTCTCTAGTTAACATGATTGCGGCCATGATACGGAGCGAGGGCATGTGGAACTCGATCGTTTTTTTTTTGCGAGCAGGTCATGCTTGTGAAAGAGATGGCGGGCCCGGACCAGGTCTGGGAACGGTCCAGGTACCGCTGAAGACTCAGATGCCGGAGATCGTTAAACGATCTCCGTCCTCCATAAGCGCAGTCTGGGAGTAGCAGATGAGGCCATCTGTCATCCTAGCAGAAGCAGGCTGGGGTGGCGATGCAAGCGCTACGGACTGCGCTCGCCCTTTTTGGGAGCAGAAAGAAAACGAAACTTCGGGGTTCTAACACGGGGGCAGGGAGGCATCCACAAGCTGCAGGTGGTCCGAAGTACGTCAGGGTTCCAGAGATTTCCTTACTAGGGTGTACTTGGTTCCCCAACTACTGATAGCTGAGACGGCGTGCGGTTTTTGATCGATTCGAGTCCGAGATAACTACCTTTTGGTGGTATACGTGAGGATTTCCGCACAGCAAAAAAAGATAAAAAAGAGGGTATTCATTGCGCTTCATTGTATTTACATCTTGACTAAACTTTATAAGAGAATCACTGACTTTGCGTGCTTGAGGTCTCGGGTTCTATTCCCAGGTCGGACCAAATGTTTGTATGAACTACAAATATTTGTTTTAAAGTTTGGGTGTTTTCTATGTATAATATGTAGGTATTTGCCAAATAATAAGTACATATATATGTATTTATATCAGTTGTCTAGTACCCATAGTACAAGCTCTGCTTAGCTTAGGACTAGATGGCGTTGTGTATCAAATGTCCTAAATATTATTATTATTATTTAAAATTACCCTCGTGTCTTCTGTGCTACTGTACCCAGTGTTTAGGCTTTAGACCTTCAACGCTTGTTAAGTCCCTCGCGGCACAAGATATATATATTCCTGGTGATGGTGGTTTTCTTATTTTACATAGCTGTACACTGTACAAGCTATGCTTTATAATACCCTGTGCATATGTTAAGAAACTGATTCTCTGAAAATCTTAAGTTTGTAGATAATTATAAATGGTGATTCAATTTACATTCAATATACAATATACAATCTGTAAAACAATTGTTACCTGCGGTATTTCTGGGCTGATCAGACCTTCAAACCTTCAAGAAAAGAGCGTACTTTTATCTCGAAGGCCGGTGACGTGTTTATGACTGATGAGTTACATTTTTGCTCCTTTGAAAGCTTATACCATGACAAGAAAAAATAGTTGGCACTTAAGTTGAGCCAAATGAAGCCATTAAGTGTCAAAAGAAGTAATCGTGCAATGTCTGGGAAACAAACGAGTGTCTGTGGATTTAACTTTACCAGTAATGAACTACGTTCATGAGCAAAACCACAGTTAATCTATTCCTTACAGTGACTTGGCCGCGACATCACCTACTTGTATGGCACACCCGTACGCCTTTATTAAGTACTTGGGGGTAGTGATTAATGATGGCTTGACGTATTGACACCGTATTAACTACATCGCTTCCAAAGCAAGAAGGATTATGTCATTATTGCTAGATGGAAATGTTGCTGGAGCTTTGTAGCCTGAAATACAGTGAAAGCAAGTTTAGTTGATTGAAAATCAATGCGGGTAGATGATATTTTAAAAATAACACGTACATGTTACTCGAATCGTTGAGTTTTATGAAGGTTCCTAGCAAAACGTAAATTTACTAAAACCTTTAAAACTTATTTGCTTATGCACTTTACCATGGTCGAGAATTTTTTTTTGTTCCCTTTTTAAAAAAAAGAAAGACAAGGCCCGCACTAGGAATAAATCCTGTCGCGGGGGACTTTACAAACACACAAGCAACGGACATAAAGAACGCGGATTCGGAATAACAATTTGTGGATCACACACACACGGGTTTGTGTGTGGAGTGAGGCCACGATCTTACAGAAATTTCTTTTGGTAAATTTTCACTAGGAAATGAGATTACTGGATCTAAGCCCCTCCTTTGCTTGACTTTAGCGGAGAAGAACTTGAAGGACTTGAGTTGTAGGTGTCCACGGTGGTGGTATTTATGATCAGATAACATAACAGGTTTTGCCACATCAGCACCATCGTCACATCAACAGCTTTTTACAGTCTACTGCAAGACATAATTGCTTATCCACTTAACTATGAGTAATCATGGTTCTTTCTTCCATTGGTATGTAGTTGTGTACCAAAAAATATCTTTTTATCTAGAACTGCAAAAGCCTAAGCCTGCATATACGTTAAAATAAAATATTCGCGCAGTATTGGATGCAATCTACTTATCTAATAACAAGTATACTTTTCTTCATATACCCTCACGGATAGCATTTATTCATGGTAATGTTTTTTGTATGGCTGTAATGATATTCAATTAATTTATCGACGTTTATTAGAAATTCACAGCTTTAAAATTAATCTTTGTAATTTTCTGATTTAAAGACTCTTACTCAGTATTAGAAATTTTAACAGACAACAATATTAAAATATCATTAAGATTTATAAATTTATATAACTGATGATCTAATTAAATAATTGCAATATAACATACTCTTTTAGAAAATTATAATCGTCGTCATCACCAGTCATTGCAGTCATAAGCCTTTCTTCCACTGGACATCACTTAGATCGTGTTTATATATAATAATAAACTGAACAGTTTTTTCATATCTAATCTAATCTAATAATATATATCTCATTAGTAAGGTAAGCATTAAAACGGACTCTTAGCCGATAATAAAGTTTCTCAACAAGTAAATTGCGTGCATCACTAATACTTGCGTAGGGTATAACAATATTTTAACATTAGTATATTGCGCTTAGAGTTTTATAGCCTTAAGTAATAAACAAAGCTTAAAACAAAAATGATTTTAGGTTTTTAATCATTTAATTTTTTAAATATTTTAAGCAGTTGAAGGTGTGAATGTCGTCAAAATTACCATCATAACACCTAGGTAAGTAAGTACAGTAAAAAATATAATGATTGAAATATAATTATTTACATAATAAATAAATAACCTCACACGGCTGTTTGATTCCTAATTAGGCAGAGCATGTGCAATGATAACCAAATTGTTGATAAATATACTTAAATATTTAAATACATACATATTACATATGAATTACACCCAGACACAGCACGTATAATCGTGCTCAACAGACAAATATTTGTCCTGGATATAAATCGAACCCAGGACCTCTAGCTTAGTAGCCAGGGTTACCAACCACTAAACCAATAGGCCCGTTATTGTAACAACAATAATTTACACACTAAAATATTGTAAAATACTGTGATCAATTCTATACTCTGTTACATCTATATTATGTCCTTCCTGTGCAAATCGCTTAAAATCTGGAATTCATTACCAGCGCACGTGTTTCCCTTCCACTACGATCCCGGGTCCTTTAAGCGGGGCCTGAAAAAGCATCTCATTAGGCCGCCATAGCGTGGGTCGCCATATTACACTGTCGTCTTTCGCAGTGAGTATGGCGACCACCGCTCTTGGATTCTATTCATGCTTTCCATGAGGCAGAATAGAGTCACTTTGGTAGGATGTAATTAAAAAAAAAAAATGTCCGTTAGTGGACATAGGCCACTCCGCCGATAGAAGGATTAAATACAGCAGTGGACGATATAATATTCTATTTCTGTATTTGCAAATAAATTGATTTAATTTGTATTAAAGTACTGCATATCAAGAAATTTTGAGATATTAATAAAATTGACACCAACTTTGCATTTAAAACAAAACATACTGAATTGCATTCATTGATAAAACCTAAGATCAACTATGATAACCTGCAAAAGATTTTCAAATAAACCCGTTTAGGTACATATCCTTAAACAAACCGACTTTGCAATGAAGATTTCGTAAGTACCCGTTGGAGGTACTCGTAAAACCGTTATAAGATTAACGACGTCTACCCACTTTTGAAACAAAGAAGTACCTTAATTTGAGTGGAATAATTGAATAAAATCCAGTATACACGTATCCAACTTACCTGCTTGAATCTACAATGATATATTCCAAAATGTATCGTGTAACACTAATCGATTTCCATTTCGATCTAATAGCATACTGATCGATTTATAACACGGTAACCAGTGGGCTGAGAATTCGCGAAATTGTTCGGATAATCTAATACAAGGTTCATACTGAATGATTGTGTTCGATATATTATGATAGAATTGATTTTTTGTGCTGTTTTGTAAAAGAACTCGCCTTTTAAAAACAGACAATTTATTTGGCACAGTATAAAATATTCTGCATGTCAGTCGTCTAGGTGATACATGTATAGCCATATCTGGTTGTAAATAATCTGTAATATATATGAATTTTTGACTGCCTTGATGGCGCAGTGGTAGCAAAAGCGACTGCTTTGCTTGAGGTCTCGGGTTTGATGCCCGCTTCGAACCAAATGTTTGTATGATCTGTAAATATTTGTTTCGGAGTTTTGGTGTTTTCTATGTATGATATGTATGTATTTACAAAGAAAAGGTACGAAAGTATTCTATCAGTCAGTCTAGTCATCATAGCATAAGCTCTGCTTAGTTTGAAACTCAATGGCGTTGTGTGTAAAATTATTTATAATATTTTATTTATTTATTTGTTGAGAAGTATATTAGTATGTTTGTCTTTATTTTGTATTGTATAGGTATTTAATTTTTTGTAAATAATATAGGATAATATTTGTAGCCTCATGTAGTAGAACCACACTGATTACAGCACGAACGGGCCAGTTCCACCGGGCCAGTACTAACCTCTCACAGAAGACTAAGTGACATCATCCATGCTGCATCATCCGTGATGTCGTCTTTCGTTGGTGAGTGTGAGACTGGAGACCCGTTGACGCAGGGGTGACAGTTATCATGGTGGTGACCCGAGACAGGTGACACTCCGGTGCGGCCGGGGAGTGTCGTCTGGGGCGGGGCGCTGTTCTGCCTCTTACTGTGCAGGGCGGAGAGAGGTGTGATAGCGTCCTGTCCTTGGGGCATGAGGTGCCCGGGATGTACCTCACTTGTGAGGTACGGCAGGGAGGACTCTAGAAGCCGCTAATGCGTTCCTGGAGCTCCTTCCGACTGCCGAGGTAGGCCGCCGCGGGGTTTAGTGGGTATATCGGTTTTCCGGGAGTCCCACACACGCCCTTCGTCCCTCCGGAGGGTATGGTGCGAAAAGCATTCCCCGCGTAAAAAAAAAAAGGGTGTGAAAATACATCTCACTACGCCACCGTAGTTTGAGACTGCATTGTCTGCATTCGCAATGAGTATGATGACTACAACTCTTGAATTCTATTCATGCTTTCATCAGGCAGAGTAGAACCACTTTGGCAGGCTTCTAAAATTAAAAAAAAATATTAACTTGTTTTAAATAATCACTTTTAAAGTTTTATTGTTTTTTTTTCTGGTAAATGTATATTTCAATTAATTATTATCCTTACACGTGTGTGTTTTAGTGTATAAACTGGAAGTTTATATTGTTTAAAAAAGTTAACGAATCTTTGAATGCCCTCTGTACCAGAGAGAGACACGGAGACATAAGACATTTAAGAAGAAATAATGAATTAAATTGAATATTATCGATAAAATACTGGCGTTTAATATATGTCACTAATATTCGAGTGCGACCATAGACAAACACGTTCGAGAAATGCGCGGGCGCTCGCGGGGTATGCGGTGCGCAGGACGGGAACCGAGGGCAGACGTCCACTTCGGCCAGGCGGTACACATCACTTCTTTTTCGGCTTGCAGAAGGCTCGTACGTATACTTAATGCCTACTCCTGTGTATATACCAAAGTATAATATATAAAAATACAATCGAGTCATGCATATCCTTCGCAATCAACTGTGGTTAACAGGAAGCGTAATAACAGTAGTCCTTCGACCTGAAGATAGAAGAACATTGACAGTAAAACGAGTAAGTTTCTTACTATTTTGCTTTCTTTGTCTTTACTTGCCTTTGTCTCATTTGATTTGATCGGCTTGCTTTTTTTTTGAATAATTGCATTGTCGGCTTTGTGCATATCGTAACCCAGGATGTGTTTCAATTTCACTTCATCGTTCTTACCGCCACACAAATAATATTACTACCGTCAATTAAGATGATCAAAGACTTAGTTCTTTTTGAAAAGGACAAAAGTTTTTACATCGTTTTTTGTACACAAACGTTTTTTGTAGTCCAATATATATAAAGTAGTTGTAATTGTCGTGTTCAGCTGGTCGCATGTGATTAGGAATTTTCATTTGAATTTTTTTAGTCTAATATATAAATATATCATGCAACGATGTTTGTCGGCGCAGTTCTCCGAAATGGTTTGACCGATTTTAATGATTTTTTTTCTCTTTCGTAGGTATGAGAATTTAAACTTTATAAAAAATATTTCCTTACCTTCCATCAGTAAATGATTAAATCACGATTTTAGTGTATTTGTATAAACATATTTAATTTTCTTCCTTTCGAAAGAGAGGTTTATGTCCAGCAGTGGACTATTAATAACTGTTGAAGATGATGAACATGTTTATACATGTAATTATTCCTGAACAATTTAAGTTTCAATACATATTTGTTTATTAAGTTTTAAAATAATATATTATTTTACTAACTGTGCCCGTAATTTTATTCGAGTAGGATTTGAATTTTGAATTTTTACCTCAGAGGCGTGGTTTTTGCTGCGTAAATGTCGATCCCGTGGGAGTCTGGGACAAAAAATTGCCTATATGTTGTCTAGTGACCTCTTCTATCTCCTAAATAAAGTCTCATTAAAATTAGCTCCCCGGTTCAACGGTTCCAGAGCCCAGACAAACAGACAGATAGACAAAAATTTAAAAAAGGTATTTTATGATTTAATATTGCTTTTTTTTAGGTCACAGACAGATACTTAAATTTAATTTATATGTATTGATGTATTGCTTTTATAGCATTATTTGAAATATTAAAGGTGTTATAGATAGGTATAAAAAATTACTGGTATTGTAAAGGCGATAGTTTTTAAATTTATATGTTTGTAAGGTTGTTAATTTCAACGCTAAAACGGCTGGCAAAATTTCGATAAATTTTGGTATTTAGGTAGGTACCCCGAAAATATGAAGTGTCCCCGAAAAACCTAGCACTAGCTAGAATCTTAAATAACTGCAACATTAAATGTGAGTAACAACGCGGAACTCGGTGTATTTGTACGCAAAAAAAAACAAATGAAATACTTGCTTTATGTTTTTTTTGCATTCTTTTTAATTTTTTATATTTATTTTATTTTTCCTAAAAAACACTGTAACGTATATTATTAAAACAATTGGCATTATTCTTGCCATACTGCGGTTCAATTACTGTTTAATTACTATACTATAACATATATGTTGTACTACATCTTTGCAACATCAACATCATCAACAGCCTTTTACAATCCACTGCAGGACATAGGCCTCTCCTTAGCATGGAGGTTTCGACTTACTATACCACGCTGGCCAGACGGGTTAGAATAGGGTTTGTTCCAAATTATCGGAGGTAGGGGCGGTTGTTCTACGGATCCGCTCTAAGAACACCGCCCCCGGGCCGGACGGGATACCTGCCCGAGTGCTGGCCCGAGCCCTCGAACACATGTCGGACCGCCTCAGGGAGGTCCTGTACGCTAGCTTGGCGTCCGGACGCTTCCCTGAGTGCTGGAAAAACGGGAAGCTGGTCCTATTGAGGAAGCTGGGACGGCCAGCGGAATCGGTAGCGGCCTATAGGCCCATCGTGTTGCTGGACGAGGCGGGTAAACTGTTTGAGAGGATACTCTCTGCCCGCATCGTCCGGCACCTCCGCGAGGTGGGCCCCGATCTGTCGGACGCCCAATTTGGTTTTCGGACGGGGCGTTCGACGGTCGATGCCGTGTTGCGCCTGAGGGCCGTTACCGAAGAGGCGGTGAGCTGTGGCGGCGTGCTGTTGGAGGTGTCGTTGGACATCACCAACGCATTTAATAGTCTGCCTTATAGCTGCATCAGGGAAGCACTCCACTACCATGGGGTGCCAAAGTACCTGAGGCGGCTTGTGGCAGACTATCTTGAGGAGCGTACCGTCATGTACGAAGACCGAGACGGTGTTCTGAGGCGGCGGCTCATGTCGTACGGTATTCCACAGGGGTCTGTCCTCGGACCACTCCTGTGGAACATGGGATACGACTGGGCCCTTCGAGGTTGTCTTCCCCCCGGGCTGGGCGTAATTTGTTACACAGATGACACATTGGTCACGGCCCGGGGGATGAACTTTCAAGAGGCGGCGCGCCTGGCCACCACGGGTGTCTCTCTGGTGGTCGGGTGAATTGAGGCGCTGGGTTTGCGGGTGGCCCTGGACAAGACGGAGGCCCTTTTGTTCCATGGGCCCCGTCGTGGTCCACCCTCCGGCGCCTCCATCGTGGTCAATTCGGTCCTCGTACCGGTTCAGGCCCAGATGAAGTATCTGGGCCTAATCCTCGACGGCAGGTGGCTCTTCGACGAGCACTTCCGACAGCTTTTTTCAAAGCTGGTCGGCGCTGCTTCTGCCCTTGGGCGACTTTTGCCCAATCTGGGTGGAGCTAGCGTCGCGACGAGACGGCTATACACGGGGGTTGTCCGGTCAATGGCGCTGTATGGTACACCGGCGTGGGCGGCGGCTCTGACCGCCCAGAATAGGGCTCGCCTCTGGCGCCCTCAGAGGATATTGGCGGTTAGAGCCATACGCGGTTACCGCACCGTATCGACGGAGGCGGCGTGCGCCTTGGCCGGAACTCCCCCGTGGGATTTGGAGGCGGAAGTGCTTGCCGAAGTTTATAGGCGGACGGTTGACTTCCGGGCGGGTAGCGGCATACGGCCCCCGCTTGAAGACATACGCGAGTGGCGAGAGGCCGCTCGTCGAGCCACAATGGCTCGTTGGTCGTCCCGGCTGGAGGCTCCACGTGCTGGCTTTGCCGCCGTGGAGGCTCTCCAGCCGGTCATCGCCGAGTGGGCAGGGCGGCAGCACGGGACCCTTACCTTCCGACTGACGCAGGTCCTTTCCGGGCACGGTTGCTTCGGGAAGTATCTGCACTCGGTCGCCAGGAGGGAATTGAGTCCCGCCTGTCACCACTGCGGCTGCAGTGAGGACTCGGCTCAGCACACGCTAGCGGTTTGTTCCGCCTGGGCGGCGCAGCATGGGGTCCTCACTGCAGTTATTGGAGGAGATCTCTCGCTACCGGCCGTCATAGGCTCCATGGCCGGTAGCGACAGTTGTTTTACCGCGGTCGCAACCTACTGTGAAGACGTAATTTCGCGGAAGGAGGCGGCGGAGAAGGCCCGGGAGGACGATATCCACTCGGACCCAATTCGCCGCCGGCGAGCCGGGCGGCAGAGGCGCGCATACCAGCGCCTCATGCCGCCTTGAGTGTGGCCGCGGGTGGACGGGACGAGTTTTCCCCTCCATCCACTATAGTGGCCAGCCGCAAGGAGGTGACGTGCGCGTGTGCCGTACGTCGCCTATATAGAGAGTTTATCCGCAGATGGTGCCCGCTTTGGCGGGCAGGCGCTAGGAGGGATCTGGATGTCGTAATAGCAGCGGTTCCCGGATCCCTCCTATCTCCGCCCGCCGTAAACCCCGGTGGGGTGACGGCCCGAGGGGGTTTCCACACGTAAAAAAAGGGTTTGTTCCAAGTTTTCCTTCTCTCTGTAATGATGTTGTCTTTTGTACTTTGTTCCCTAAGTCGCCTTTTACGACACCCACGGGATAAATAGGGGTGTTAACACTATGTATTCTTAATCCGTCACCACATGTTACCATTTTAACACGACAAATTAATTTATACAAGAATGAAAAGTTTTAATCGTCAACGTAATTCATTTAATACGATGTTTAATATTTACCGCCACCCACTTTTTTCCAACCGACGCTATGTAACTTGTGTTTTACATTTGTGATTAACAGGACCGAGTTAATACAACTTTTGGTAATTTTACAGTTAATTAGTCTTCTTGTGGTTCTTCTCGTAGGCCCCTTTGGGGAGGGGTTTCCGAGAAGAACCACAGTTAATTAGTAAATAAGCTATCGAATATTCCAGTTTTAGCTGGATCATACTTAGAATATTGTTGCCTGGTCTATACTCGTATGTCTAGTGGTTTGTTAAACTGTAAACTTAACAAAGTGACTTTGATTATTACACTGAAAAAAAAATTTACGATCCGTTGTTTTGTCTGCATGTAAACCATATATAATTTCTATATATTTAGAAATATAGATATTTAACAACTGTTTGGTTACCATAGGTTTTATCTAGTTTTACTGCACTAACAAGGTTGTACTTTAAGAGGTCACCTCACCGCTTTTTACTACGCTAAGTGTTGTGTGCTGTAGACAATTATTGTAGATGACTGTATCGTAAGTAAATACCAATTTCCACTTCATTACAACTGATATCGCAAAACATCTCGGAAAATACAATTAACGCAGCTTAATATTATTATTACGAATTTCAATCAAATATACAGTGAAATATATTGTTCAATTGAGTAGTCTAAAACAGTGACGTCACAATTTTGTATTTAATACATTTTTCATACAAAATTGTTGTTTTGACAGATGATAAAAAGTAACTAATTTAACTAAGGTGTCATCTAGCCTATACTTTACACGGTCCGCAAAGTACTGTTTTGAATCTGTTCTTTGTGTCCATTTCATGTATGTTTGTAAAGACTGGAATATTCCTGGTGTGGCGGTGGTCTTCTTTTTTAAAGGCTGAGATCGAATACCGGCGTGCAAAATATTTCAAGTTATTTATTAATTTATTTTAAAAGTTATTGCGGATGTTGTTTGTAGACGGACTTAATGCTATAAGGCATTCTTTCCCAGTCTACCTTTGGATGATTCAGAAATATGATGTTAATGTATTTTTTACATAAAAAAAACACTATTTTCAAGGGTTAGATAATAGAACTAATATAAACTCTGAATCTTACTTGAGCCTGTAAAACCTTACACTAGTTAAAATCCCGAAGAACCGCATTCCATTCTCAACCATAAGGTAGGGTTCATCTCGTCTAATTAAGTAGAGGTCAAACAATAGGCGCAGCTGTCCAAACTCGTGTCGAAGACGCGTCCATTAAAGCTTAATGAGGAAGCCTTTGAGTTGTAACGATTGTAGTTAAAATTGCTTTGGGATTGTTAAATTTGGAGTCTGAGAGAATATGATTTGAGAGCAGTATTATTTAAAATTAATATATTATTAACTAGTAAATAAAACTCAAAATTGTGCTTAAAAAATATGTAATTCTTAATAATGTTTTTCTCGTTCATGTAAATACGATTTGCCTCAGCAAAGTGTGGCAAAATACGAGTATTTTATTGTTCCTCAACTAAAACTCTACCCAGTAAAAAAGCATTTGTATTCGTCCTACTCGTAGTAGGTCCAGATAGTGACTGACAGACATGACGGTAGTTAGAAATAACTTATTTTTACTAAAGAAAAAAAATATACCTACTATTACAAGAATTCTAACTCTCACGAATTGTAAGTGTTATTGTGCAATATTAATAGCATTAAATTTATCTATTATTGTTTTAAACAAAAATGTAAGGGGAACTCCCGCCTGTATTAGAATCGATCTGGAGCTGGTCAGCTTGCGCCGTTTCTATGTGTTTGATAGTAACATACAGGTGGGCCAAGAATTCGTTAACATTTGAATCTAACATCCCGCGCAAACAAGTGCCGCGCGGGGCTCGGGTAGGAGTATGACCAGTATATATATTTAATTGTATAAAATTTAATATGTGAATTTGTGTACGGTTCAACAATCTAAGAAATTCTATACATAGCTTAAATTTTGATATGAATACAACACGCTTCAAATATGGCTTTTACAAACTTGTTTACGACTATAATGTGCCACAGTGAAACGCGACCGGTATAGTATAGTTATTCCGGCTACACTTCGCTGTGGCCTAAACTAGCTAGTTAACATTATATTTCGAATATTCCAGTCAGAGACCGCTTTAGTGGTACGTCGCTGAGCGTCAACACCCGTGAGAGTTGCCGTTCCGTGATGAGCACAGCTATTTCTTCGGCTTCCCGTGCTGTACACACCACCAACGCGGCCCGTGAGTTTATTTTTATTTATTTTTAAGTTTAATGTATCCATTACCAAACTTTTCTAAAAATATTTTTTTTACTCTTTAAAATTCCGATATATAAATAATAATAATGGTTCCAGGCGATGATGCTTAACGTACGATAAAAAACTTAGTCGAATCGACTGTGAAATATAGTTATGTGTGAAACGAAGGAACAAAATTTAGAAATTATTTAAAAAAATATCACAACTCGACTGTTTTAATGCTACGATTTTCACTTAAATTTAGCGACTTTGAAACTTTCTTTAACATGTTTACATTGCTTAATTTTAACAAGTCTGAAGCTTCTAAATAAAGTTGTTATATCCATCTAAAATTAGATAAACAACCTTTAGCATTATCCATGAGAATTGATCATTCAAGCATGTATGCAACTTCCGATCAAAAAGTCTTGGATTCGAAACCCGGGTCAGATCAAAAAGTCTTATTGATTTTTCTGGTCATATAAATACTTAATAACAGCCCGGAATTTGGAAACTGGGGTCTGTGTCTCAGAGAGCACATAAAACCGTAAGCCTTGCGCATTATCTCTCCTCGGTCGTGAAGGATAGTCGTCCCATCGGATTGTGAGAGTGAAGGAACAGAGAATCCACCTGTTTACGCACACACATTTGTGCACTATAATAACTACTGTGTAGTTGGTTGGTCTCCGTTGAGACTGACTGCCATGGCTCGAATTGGCGAGGAGTACTTTTATCTATCTGATACTTGTTTTTACAACTAAAAAGCAGTTCAAAAGTAAAATTTTTAATATAATTTATTTATCTGTGATTCGGTGATAAATAAGATAATAAACCGAAAACCAGATTTACTAAAAAAAGGCTTTATAAAGCTTTATTTGTAAAAATATGAAAAAAAAAAAATCTTTCTATTAGTATATTTTAATACAAAAATTTCTTTATTCTTTAAGAGAAAAAATAACGGAATCTCCAACTCAATGTATTATGATAGAAACTCAATTTGAAATATTGCTTCCTACAGATAAATGATTGATTCCCTATTTCTTTTTATGCAAAAATGTTCCATATCATTTCTGATTAGCATCAATGTCAATCATGTGTTATAAGAAAATGGTTTCTGATAAATTAAATTTACTAGACGACGCGTAGTAACTTATGTACGATCGAAAGACTGGGTATTATGCTTTTAATTAATTACTGTGCCCATATATACATATAAATATAAATATATATATGTATATCTTAGTCAAGTCTTTAGACTTTTTGCCTGATAGAAAGCATGAACGGTTTCAAAGACAAAATGTAGATAATGTAGTACGGTGATCCACACTATGGTGTCCTCGTAGGTTTCTTTTCCACGCTCCGCTGAAAGGACTCAGGATCTTAGTGCAAGATACATATCTTCTATATATTTATAAATGTGTGCGTGTGTTTATATAATGTAATTACTCAATAAACTATCGCAGCAAAATATATAACATAATAGAAAAGTTTCAACTATGAGCAATATTGTACGAAATCAAAATACATAACACAATCTTTTAAAATAAATAAATAAGTTTATGAATATATATATATATATATATATATTTATTTATTGTATCAATAACCAAAAGTAAAGACAGGGGAGGGTACAGGGAATGAATTTGGCATATTAATGAATAATTATATCAACTCTATATAAAAAAGTCAGTTCATTCCAAACGAAATTCCCCGAGAAATCTATTAGTGGTTATGTCGGACTCGAACCAACCAAAAACCGCTCTTCGCCTCGGATGCAAGTATACCGTGCATTCTGCCAGTATGTAGAGCACCATGTCCACGGTCTGGCCAATGCAGTGTTCACATTCGGATGTTGGGTCGTTTCGAAGCAAACACAGGTGATCTGCGAAGCATGCTTTTCCAGTGATCACCTGTGTCAGTCATTACGAAAGGGTCCCGTGATTCCTCTTGAAGGTCCTCTAAAACGGGTCTTATCAGCAATAATATCGCAGTAGTAGCGTGCCCAGCACTTAGTTGACCAAGTCTGTCCTTCCACTCTTCCACGAGGATCTTGGGGAGACTAGGTTTCTTATTTTGAGTTTCAGGATTGTAACTCAACTCCCACCGCTCTTCCAGCCACTGATGAAGTGCCGCAAGGGCTCTCGCTTCCAGGTTTCATTGGATTCCGGTCAAAAGCAAAACAGCTCAAAAGAGATGTACGGTATCCTCTTACGACCATGACTGCCAGCACTCGCTGCAGTCATTTCTGGCCTTGAGGCCTGGGGGCTGCGGCTTTGTAAAGAATTATTGACTGTATAACTTCCGTGTATAGCCTCCTGCAGGATTGAGTGACTTGTTCTGAGTACCATGAAAAAACAAGGCCTCGAATTTGTGCAAAGCCACCTCAAGACTCAGCTGCTGGATTCACTACACGATTTGGATAGCCCCAGTTGTGGACCTCAGTGCTACATACCTCACGATGCATCTTACCACACGCTGTTACAAGCGTGTCGTCCTCATAACACGTGATGGCGACGTCAAGTAAGAATGCACCGCGAAGCATGCTATGTGACAGAGGTAGACAGTGATATAGTCGTATGAGTGATATATGAGCGCCTTCCTGATGCAACTCCACGGAAAAGTATTGAACATATTGGCGATATTCAGAGTTAAGGCCAATAACATTTCACCCCAGGAGATTACTTCCTCCGCCAGAGCCCTTTAGTTCATGATCACATCTACAGTAGAGGGCCCTTGACAAAGACCAGATTGTTTCTCCTAAAAATATCGACAAGTTATTTTTTTATTATGCTCGGAGTTTCTTTGCGTGATCGAATCAAGAATGAGGAAATCCGCAGACGAACCAAGGTTACCGATATTGTAAGTAAAATTGCTAAACTAAAGTGGCAGTGGGCGGGGCACATTATACTCAGAAACGATGGCCGATGGGGCCATAAAGTTCCGGAGTGGCGACCGCGTACTGGGAAACGTAGCGTTGGTAGGCCCCCCACAAGGTGAAGTCCTTAGGAAGCCGCTGAATGCGGACTGCACAGGACCGGCTATTGTGGCGAATTTTGGGGAGGCCTATGTCCAGCGGTGGACGTCTTTTGGCTGAGATGATGATGATGATGATGATTCTGCAGAAATTCGATACCGCCTAAAAAGTTTGAAAGTTAATAGGTAAATTATACTCTTGTTATATTACTTGTAATGTATACAGTGCTTAGAGTACAATTAGGTGACGTTGCGCAAAGAATTTAGATGAAATTTATTATTAAAAAATTAATTATGAAACCGTGACGTCACTCCCTCGTAGATAGAACCCTCGCATTAATGTTTTGTGTTTAGATATTTTGACTCTCGACAAAAGCCTGAAGGGGTTTCGTTTTCGGTAGAAATAAAACCATTAACCGTAAAATTCAATTTAAGGCACAGAAATAAAATTACTTTTTATAACTGTCCTGGTAACGTAATGATAAGTATTTTATTTCCTTGAAGACTAAAAGGAAATATATTTTTTAAATTAATTATAACACTTCAAGATATATACATAAAAAGTGCAACAAAGCCTGAATGTTACCTTAGTAACCTTTATTTTATTATACACAACAGATTTAATTTCACCATTTAATTCCCAAGGGCCCGTGTGACTAATAAGCTTACCCCCAATCAAATTAATGAGTGGGACAGAATTATATTGTACAAAATGTGGGTCTTTAATACGCTTCTGTGTATGTAGGTATGTGTATATGTATACTTGTATGTATAAACCCATTGCCTGTAGATATAAATCTAAACATACCATACCAGAGCTTGGACCACTTTTATAATGTTTTCTTACGGTATAACCATATTTACTGTAATTAATCCTACTAATACTCGTATATCCTTCAAACAGAAATCTAG
The DNA here is from genome assembly GCA_949316085.1 of Hypercompe scribonia. Lineage (NCBI taxonomy): Eukaryota > Metazoa > Arthropoda > Insecta > Lepidoptera > Erebidae > Hypercompe > Hypercompe scribonia. The sequence goes on along the minus strand of OX438969.1, from coordinate 7,503,685 downwards.
GTTAGTTTTTCAGTTCTTAACTCATCCATCAGACTTATTCCCTCATCGAATCGTCTTTCTAGTGTATTGCTATCGTGTCGTGTCAATGGATGTATGAATGAGGAAGGATAACCTACATTGGCTCTAGAAATTAAATGATTTGTATACTTGTTCTTATATCAAGTAACAAAATAGGAACAACAAGACTTCATATTTTAGTTCTAGTTTTTCAGTTCTAGTTATTAATAGTTTATTGGTAACACAAAAAAATAGCTTTGTGTATTGCTATGCCAAATTATTTAGGCGTCAAATTACTTAATAAATTGAAAATTGAAAAAACCTGACGTGTCAGAATTTTATCTTGAAACGTTGCAATTTTTCATCTTATAACTTTATGGGAACACGTTTCAAATAAACACCCAGTTCTTCTCCCGAAGCTGCGACTTCATTAGTTTTTATGTATTAGTTTAATATTTAGTACAATCATGTTATTTAAATATTCTCTGTATTATTTACTTTGTTATGTACCAAGAGAGATTGATAACTTTTACAGTTTACATGATGATACGCAATTGAAAAAAGCTGAACTATCACATAAATAGGTATAACTATATTATACACTAGGGGTTCATCGTACCTCATGCCAATACCCACTTAGTCTCACAACTGCTATGTATCTGGACGTCTTTAAGCTGGCATGGCTGCATCCGGAATGACTTGCCATCGTCATTTTGTAGGCGGAAAATAGCAAACTCTTTTAGGAATAAATACACTACTGGAAAAAATTAAAGGATCAAAAAAAAATTCCAAATTTTTGGGCAGTTTTCAACAGGCCGTAACTTCGAGAGAAATAGTCTTACAGAAAATAAAAAAAAAGAAAATTGTAGCTCCAAGTGTCTAGTTTTTGGATTTGAATTTTAAAATTTTATAGCCTCCGCGGTTTTTGAATAATCGTAGAAAAACCAGCAACAAAAAAATTTTTAAAATTTTTTTAGTTTTTTTTTTTGGTCTACGGACGTGGAAAAAATTTTTTTAGCTTAACCACTATAAAGATCGGATACCTTATTTACTTAGCTTTAATTTGTTTTTCTATACACTCTGATACGCCCACTTCTCGCCCAGATATCGGTTTTCAAATGGAAAAAGATCCTTTTGTCTTTGATTATCGATATCTCAGCAACCAATGATTGCATATAAATTTAAAGGTAGGTTTCAAGAACATGAATAGATGTTGCTTAACAACTGGCCATTGTTTTTTCGAAAAAAATTTTTTTCTTTTTGTCACATGAATTTGAAAATGCAACAAAAAAAGGGCTTTTAGTGGTTTTTTGGAAAATCAAGCGCTGGATCGAAAATATTGAGGAAACCACTAATGTTAAGTGTGCCTTTTACAGTTCAATATGTCCACAAAAACCCCACAAAAAACCAAATTAATCTAGCTAGCTGGGTTTTTGTTTTACTCGATCGAATTTTTGAAAAAATGAAAGGATCACGTTTTTTGCTCTGAATGCTCATAATTTTTAAAATGAGAGAAAAGACTTGTTTTTCCGAGCTTTCCCCACATTTTTGTTCCAAAAAGTGCTTAAATTGAAAAAAAAGGAAATTCAATTCAATTCCATCTGCATTAACATGGCTGAGCGTTTGAAAGCCGTTATTGAAAACAGAGGTGGTAACACCCCGTATTAAATAAACAAAAATCTTCGGAACATGAGTTTGGAGTCTTTAAATACGGTGGAACTGACGAGCCACCGGTTCTCAATTCTCCTGAAATACTACACACACACACACACACACACACACACATACACATACATACACACACACACACACACACACAGAAGCGTAAATTCTTCGACCGCGCTACCTCCACGTGGTACGTTTTGGATAGCGCTAATACCGGCGATAATTATAATTATTTTATTAAACTTCTCAAAAGAATTTTTTTTTTATTTGAATTTCCTTTTTTTTCAATTTAAGCACTTTCTGGAACAAAAATGTGGGGAAAGCTCGGAAAAACAAGTTTTTTTCTCTCATTTTAAAAATTATGAACATTCAGAGCAAAAAACGTGATCCTTTCATTTTTCAAAAATTCGATCGAGTGAAACAAAAACACAGTTAGCTAGATTAATTTGGTTTTTTGTGGGGTTTTTGTGGACATATTGAACTGTAAAAGGCACACTTAACATTAGTGGTTTCCTCAATATTTTCGATCCAGCGCTTGATTTTCAAAAAAACCACCAAAAGCCCTTTTTTTGTTGCATTTTCAAATTCATGTAACAAAAAGAAAAAAGTTTTTTTCGAAAAAACAATGGCCAGTTGTTAAGCAACATCTATTCATGTTCTTGAAACCTACCTTTAAATTTCTGTGCAATCATTGGTTGCTGAGATATCGATAATCAAAGACAAAAGGATCTTTTTCCATTTGAAAACCGATATCTGGGCGAGAAGTGGGCGTATCAGAGTGTATAAAAAAACAAATTAAAGCTAAGTAAATAAGGTATCCGATCTTTATACTGGTTAAGCTAAAAAAATTTTTTCCACGTCCGTAGACCAAAAAAAAAAACTAAAAAAATTTTAAAAAATTTTTTGTTGCTGGTTTTTCAACGATTATTCAAAAACCACGGAGGCTATAAAATTTTAAAATTCAAATCCAAAAACTAGACACTTGGAGCTACAATTTTCTTTTTTTTTATTTTCTGTAAGACTATTTCTCTCGAAGTTACGGCCTTTTGAAAACTGCCCAAAAATTTGGAATTTTTTTTTGATCCTTTAATTTTTTCCAGTAGTGTATAAAGTGTACCTGTTACATAAAGGTTTTGAACTTACATAAAATATATACTAGAATTGCGGCAGCTTCTTGAGTTAATGTGACTACATATCATATGATTTATTCTGATCATCTGATTATCAATCTTGACTTCGAGATAGGTACAGACGTTATTCCGATGTCCACCCTTCGACATTTTTGTGGTGGAGTTAGGGTTAAGGCATAGACTGTTTCTTCGGGAGTCTACACACGCTCCTAGTTTCCTCTACAGAAGGTATGATGCGACAAGCATGTCCGTGATACAGTATCATGATATGGTACACACATTTGCAGGGTCACTGTGGTTTTTGTGGTATTGTTAAATTAGTTATTTATTAGTACTACAGTATGCGTGTGTTTGACCAGTGCGTTGTACCTGTAGTGACATACGGAGCCGAGACGTGGACACTCACCATTGGACTGGTCCATAAATTTAAAGTAGCTCAGCTTGCGATGAATTGTGCGATGTTGGATGTTTTTCTGGCTGATAAAATTCGTAATGAGGTTATTCGACAGAGAACTAGAGTAACTGACATCGCACAGAGAATCAGTATGCTGAAGTTGAAGTGGGCCGTCCATGTCTCCAGACGAACAGATGGTCACTGGAGCCGAAGTGTACTAGAGTGGATACCACGATTGGGCAAACGTAGGGTAGAGCGCCCTGCGCCGCGATGGACCGACGACTTGGAGAAGGTAGCGGGCAGTGGATGGATGCCAATCGCCCAAGACCGGGATGGTTGGCGTTCCTTGGCGGAGACCTTCGTTCGGCAGTGGACGGCGATAGGTTGATTGAGAACAGTGTTATTAAGGAAAGTATTCTTTAATAACCTTAGTGCGCACGAACGCGTTACTGTCAAGTGTGCACGTTTGGATAGTGACCCTTTCTGGGCTATGTTCTTTTACAAATTCTTCGGTTTTTTATATATTATATTGTTGATAATGTTTTATTCTGCATTTACAACTTTACATTAAGACTTCTAATGTTAATGTATCAGTACCAGGAGAAATAAAGGACCGAATTCAATTGTTATATATTCCAAATCAATGCGTCTTCTTCGATCAAACTCCGTAGTACTTTCGTCATATCATTACATCTGCCTAAAATAAATTTGAAGGTTCTTTGGGTCCTTCACAAATTACACGTCGACCCTGCTCACTTCAAAGCTTCTTTGTAACTCGTCTAGTGATTTGGTATGACGGTGCCTTTTTACAATATGTATGCTAATCTCTGTTAGGTAAAGTAGTGTGGAATTTACAGTGTTTGTGCCTTTAATTTTATCCCTAAAGTTCGTTGTTTTCCTTTTCATTGATCATTAACGATTTCATTATCTGAATGTCGATTTAGTCGTACAGTAAGACAAATATATCTGCTTCTTTCTTTGAAGTATTAAACCTTTCGTTTTCTACGATAGCTATTTCAATCATTGTAAAACTGTTTTTATTTCTTAGAGATTCATAACTGATTTAAAAATCTAAAAAAAAACTAGATTACCACTATAATTTTTAATAAATCAAGATGGTGATGAAAACACTCTTTGAATCCGTTCGGATACATACATACATATGTAAAATGACACCTGTTTTCCCGGAGGGGCACTTTTCGCCAGTGTTTTGGTCACACGTGGTGGTGAACCTATTGTCACTAATAACACAGAATATATATAAAATGAAAAAAAATTTATCAAATATGTAAATATACAAATATAATAATAGCCTCTGTTGTAGCAATGAACCTCATCTACATCAAAAGAAAAATGAGTACGAATCTAAAACTTAATTGCGATATTTATTTTAGGATCGAAAATGCAGTATGAATCTATGAATAATCCGTAAAATATTCGACAATATTTCAAATTTTGTAATAAAATATTTTTACATCGATGTTGTATTAGTAGTTTTGAGGCTGAGCACTGATACGTACATACTTATAACTGATACCTTTTTTATTTTATAAATGGCTGCCAAAATGAGACTACCCTGCCTAATGGAAAGCATGAATGGAATCCAAGAGCTTTGTATTTCTTGCTTGCTGTATCTTGTGTATGTAGTAGTATTGTTACCCACACTATAACTGAAACCTTTAAAGTGTCAAAGTAGGTTACTGTAAATGAAATATTAGAAATTGAAAGTCTTGAACTGAGAGATAAGAAAAATGATCCAATTTCACATATCTTTAAAAAATCCAGCAATAGGCTAGATGACACCTTAGTCAAATTAGTTACTTTTATTATCTGTCAAAACGACAATTTTGTATGAAAAATGTACCAAATACCAAATTGTGACGTCACTGTTTTAGACCGCTCAATTGTACAATATATTTCACTGTATATTTGATTGAAATTCGTAATAATAATAAAAAGTTATGTTAATTGTATTTTCCGAGATGTTTCGCGATATTAGTTTTAATGAAGTGGACATTGGTATTTATTTACGATACAGTCATCTACCCCATTATAATATGATACTACATTTTAGAATTCAGACAACAGACTATCATTAACAAATTACATGAGTACGTTATAATTTCTAGTCAGAGTTTCTTACGATTTATTATATTATAGTATTTGTCATACAAAAACAAATTTCATATATGAGCTACTAAAATAACACTCTGAAAACAACTTTAGCTTTAAAGAAATACGAGCTTTTTTTAAACGTATTATATAAATATTTAAATTTATGTGTTTTGTCTTCTAAAAATTGCTTTTACTTAGGATAAATCGAATTTCTGTAACTTTTCGTCATTTCTCTGTCTCGATTATGAGTTAACAGCGAATCGATATCCTATATAATATTTGTTTCAAAATATTCTTTCTATAAAAATCATCATACAACCGACTCATAACCTAATATAATATACCAGTCTAGTTGTCTATGTTTAGATAGTTCGAGCGTTTTAGTTCTGAAAAACATTCTTAATTTATTGACGGTAGTAATAACATTTTTACTCTTTATAAGGGTTGAACAATGTCATTAACGGGTGTATTATGGTGACATCTTTTTAAAAGGTGACCCTTTGCCTAATTCTAGGAGACAGGGTTTTAACTGGCGACATTTTGTTACTTGAATAAAAAACCTCTATACGAGACATAATATTAAGTTAAGATATCTAGAAAAACTTCCAAAAGGTCCGAATTTGTCATGGATTGCTGACCAAACTTACATATATCACGTCCAGACTGGAACTTTCTACATATTTTACAAGTTTTCAAAAAGAAATATAAGATTAGTTAGAATTAATGAAGATGGTAAGTCTTTGACTGCTTGTAAACGAACAGCGGCCAAATAAACAAGTACCTGCTGGTCGCTTTTGATATATAATTGATGAAAATCCACAAAGATAACTTCAATATTCTTGGTCCTTTTCTGTTTACCTAGTTTTTGGTCCCAAACGTTTCGATAATTTATTAGGGACATGTTCTTCATTTAGTTTCATCCATTAGTTGATAATAACTCGAAAGAAATATCTCGCATATGTTCCCCGAGTGTGAAGTTTGCATACATTTTTTTGTAGAAGTATCGATATAAGGCATAACGTGTAATATATTACTAAAAAAAATACTTTTTTTATTCTTCTATCTAATTCCAATGGTCTGACCAGTTTTGGTTTATGGAATTTTCAAAGGTTACAAGTGTTCTAATACTATTTATATTCAAAACGTAACATTTACCCGGAAAATTTCAGTAAAATCCATCGATAGTATTTGTCCAATCAAATTAAATTGAACGCCTAAAAATTAAATAATATACGTAAATAATTATTATTAACTTACAAATTGACAAACAATACTGCACTAAATTTAATGATTCGGTGTTTAATGAGTAACTCATAAATAAATAGTGACTTTAATTTAATTATGAACAACCAGTACTCATTTTTCCTAACATATGTTAAGTAACACTTTAAAAATCACATGTAATTTTTGTACTTGAATTAAAAAACAACACAAAGATTTAAGTTTTAATTAAAATTTCCTTAGAAATTTGGATAATGTTGAAGATCTTGCTCTTATTTGTTATATATATGTATATAATACTACTGTACGTGTGTATGTCGCTGAACTCCTCTTAAATGGCTCAAACGATTTGAATGATTTTTTTCGTATGCGTTTAGATGGTACCCTGGATGGTTTAGAGTCACAAATCAACCCGGAGGAAATTTAAAAATTCAATTTAAAAAAAGAAATAGTCTTGCGGTACGAAGTTCGCCGGGTCAGCTATTATATATGTATATGTATATACTTTATCTACTATAACTTAATACCGCAAGACTATTTCTTTTTTTAAATTGTTTTTTTATGTCGTGCTGTTTGCTACGATATGTATACATATATATATATATATATATATATATACATATCATAGCAAAGAGCACGCATACTCGCAGCAACAATTTTTGGATCACACTAAATATTCTCTTTAGTGTTCGGGTCCACAACACTCGGCGCAGGAAAAAGCTGTGTGTTTTCTGCTTACACTCTTAGGCCCTTCACATGTACATCAAATATTAATAATAGAAAGTCGTCAACTAAGACGCGGAGAGACCTTGTCATAAATTTTATCATTTAGTAACCCACCTGTTAGTTTGTCTCTTATATGTTAAGAATGGTCTGTCGTTTTCACATTTTTAAAATTATCTTCAAACCGAAAGAAGCCGTGTGTAAGCCCTCATTAAACCAATGGTAGTTACAGTAAGAATGTCTTATTGTTTATTAATATCAAGTTTCACACACTAGCTCAGATAACACCACTAGTCAGCCTACCTTTTTTTTTTGTTGTCGGGGTGGAAAATCCCTTCGGGTCTCCGACTCCAGGGGGACGCAGGAGCCAGGAGTATGTGATGTTTCCACTAAAAACCACCAAGCGGGCGGCCTCAGGCGTCCTTCCCTGAAAGGGACCCGGACCATATTATTTCAGGTCCTCTACAAAAACAACGCCGCGCCTAGTCAGACCCTATCCTAGGGAGGCCACAAGGACTTCCCCACCTATCGGCCCGGTTAGTCAGCCTACCTAGGTAGGCCAATAAGGAATATATACATGTTGTATCTACAGGTTCTTTGATGGACTCTGACTCACCTTGTTATAAATATTGATCTGATCCTTTGAAAAACGAAACTCGTTATCCTATTTTCTGGACATATTCTCAATACAAAGTGATTATTTTCGAGACAGCTCATGTTAACTATTCAGTTTCCACTGATATCAAAAGTCGCATGTGAATTCACAGATTTATGATTTCCAGATCCGAACGACACAAGGCTATTCGTACATTTCATTTCACCTACCTACCTACGTCCATTTATTACAATTATGAGTAAATAAACTAATTAACAGAGGAAATCTCTTTTAAAACTTAAAGATTGAAAATCAAATAACCATTGTTTAAAAGAAAATACAATGAGACACGAAAATAAAAGTAGAATGCTCTGAATTTTAAATAATTAAGTTTCTTAATAGACTATATACGTGCATAATAAGTTTTTTTTATTTAAACCACTTGTGAGACCTTCGTTCAACAGTGGACGGCGATTGATTAATTTGACTTGCGAGTCTGCATATTTTTGGTCGCTATTGTAAGGTTTCTGGTTATAGTGTCAATTCTTCATTTCTCATAATTGAATTACCAAAAAATTTCACATGGCTAAAATTTATGTAAGTTTTGAATCGAACATTGCTGTTAAAACTAACTATAAATAAATATTATTTGTTATAAATTCGTACACAAATAAAATATTATTTAGTTTGAGGACCATTATATTAAAAGCAAATATTTTAAACTCTGTTGAGCCTTTACTGCAACCCTTTTTTTCTGTGCGGAAATCCCCCTCGATACCATCTACTGGTGGTTATATCGAACTCGAACCGACCAAAAACCGCACGCCGTCATAGGTACCAGTAGCCGGGGAACCAGGTGTACCCAAGAAAAGAAAACCCTGGAACCCGACGTACCTCAGGCCACCTATCTGTACGACCACCCCCTATCTCTAAGTACTTTACTGCAACCCTAAGTATATTACTGATTACCTTCGCTAAATTAGTTGTGGTTATAATATCTATATTCGGTTATATTCGTTTAATAATATCAAGCTTCACGTCCTTATTCATATTATGTCACTAGTCAGCCAACATAGGTAAACCTAGAAGAAGTACACTTGTATCTACAGCTTTATCGATGGACTGCAACCCCCGTCTTTTGTTTTGAAAAGTTTTATATTTGGATGCTTTAAAAAAACATCAACCGAAAAGTGGAAAAAATTTGTAGGTATATTTTAGAAAAGAAACTGTAGAAATTCATTGGATGACACACATAATATGTTAGATTGCCTTTGATACATTAATAAAAAGGTCTTATGCTTTCTAATTTGTATAATTAGAAATTAACTAAAGGAAGTCTTACTTTGTTTTTTTTTTCTTTCATAAGAGCCTGCTAAAGTGACTCTACTCAGCCTGATGGAAAGCATCATGCTGAGTAGAGTCACTCATTGCAAATGCTGACGCATGCTGAACGCAGTAAGGTGACCTGACCTGGTGCTTCTTCACACCTCGCTTGGGGACGTAAAAACCATGATAGTCATTGTGACAGTGTAAAGCTTACACAGCTACCACGATAACTGTCACTTCTGCATCAATGGGGCTCCGGTCTCGCACTCACCAACGAAACACAACAACACGGATGTTGGCGCTTTGGTCTTCTGTGGGAGGATAGTACTGTCCCGGTCGAGCCGGCCCGCTCGTGCTGAAATTAACGTGGCTCTACTACTATCAAATAACTGTTAGTGACTGTCCAAATTAAATCTGTTTTGATCAAAGAACATCTTATTGTGCAGCAATACCAAGTTCTATACGTTTGTTCACATTAAAACAACATAGGTAAACAAACAATAGGTATATTTGCATCCGAAGTTTTGTCTTTAGATCCTCTTAAAAAAATATATCGATCTCATATTCTAGACACATTCTGAATACGAATAAACTTTTTCAGGAAACTTCTATTAACTTTTCAGTTTCCACTGATGTTATATAATTTCACAAAGTTACTTAAATCCCAACTAAGCATGGCTATTCATACGTTTTATTGCCTATGTAAGTTAGAGCATTTTTGCAGCATTTAAAAATAAACGTACCAAAACTATTTTTAAAACTAAAAGACTGAGAACCAAAGAAAGAAAACACTAGTTAGCATAATACTAAAGACAGTACAATGTACATACATAAAAATTTAGATGTGTGACAAAAATAAAGAAAAGAAAACTGTATTCATTTAAGTTATTAAATTTACTAATTATTATACATACGTACAATTGTTGCCAAATTGGCAAAATTTTTGACTTAATGTAGGGGTTTAAACGGCGGTAGCTTCGCATCGAATGTGCAATCCGACTGCCGCACGCGCACCTCATTCTTAAGGAATGCATGTAGTCGTGTCGTTGCCGTGGCGTCACGCTTCATTGACGCTGCATCGGTCGTTAGCTATATGCAATAAGAATATGTGTGTCCGTCATTGATAAATGAAAATTTTAATAACACAACATACAAAACAAGAAACATATAACGCCACAGTAAATAAGTAGCTTCTTAATATACGACGCTAGAAGGAAAGGTCTCTTACTGGCAAATAGTGGTTGAGAACCCACAAAAATTACTTCTGAATATTTTGCGTCTTTGGCTAGTGTCTCTGGTCTGAAAAGTTGGCGTAATTTATTGGCTACTTACTTTTTACTTGTTTCGATCATTTGAAATATTCTCCATTCGAAATATATTTCCCGAATCCCTTGTCAAAGAGTGGTTTTAACATATTCTTATGTCTGAAATTGAGAATAAAATGTCGAATGTCATGCGGTGTACCCATAGAAGTATAATTTTCTACCTCTGATCATCCAACACAGGTAAACAAAGAAAAGGTATACTTGTATACCACAGCTTTATCTTTAGCTGCTCTCAAGCAAATATCTCGATCTCGCTTTCTAGACACATTCTGAAAAATAAATTAGCTGTTTCGGAACACTCATATTAATTTTCGCTAATATCAAACATTCTATATGAATTCACAAATAAGGGTTGCTTAGATCTCAACGAAATACAGCTATTCATACGACTCATGTCTATGTCAATTAAACTGCTTTTATAACATTTAAAAATAAAATTACCAAAATAATTAAAAGATTGAAAACCAAATTACTTATATATGAAGGAAAACACTAGTTTGTTATAGCACTGAGGCCAGCACTAGCATAATAATTTGGATATAAAGTAAAAATAACGAAAAGAGAGTCACATAAATTTTAAGTGGTTAAGTTTATAAATGTACTAAATACAACGCAATAAGTCTCATTTAGGAGACCTATTGTGAGTTTATACGTATTTGGTTACATTTTTAAGGTTTTCACAAGCTATTTGCCTAAGAAATCCAAATGGTAATAACTTAAAAGTTTCCAAAAAAAATTTATAAAATCTAAACTAAAAGGTTACTAATTTTTTTTGTAAAATAAGAGATCTATAGTAGTCGCGGACCGGTGGTCGCACATTACCTTTGCAAATAATTAAAAATCAATATAATTGTTATAAATCCATAATCAAACGTAAAACTGCTAAGAGTAAGTAGGATAATTTATTTCAAATTGCAATAATTTTTGAATGGGCAATATTTTTGACTTTTCGTTACTAAAGGGAGTCTTAATACGACGACGCTCTGCGACGCACTGCCTTTACAGCTAGGCAGAGGTACTAGTCTTTTACAGGAAAATAATGGCTGAGATTCCACAAAAATTATATCACTATGTTTCATCTCTGCCGGGTATCTTCAGTCCAAAATGTTGCCGTAATTCATTGGCTACTTACTTTTTATTTGTTTTACATTATTTAAGATACTCATTTTGAAATGTATTTCTCCAATCCCTTACCAAGGAGTGGTTTTAACATATTTTTATCTCTAAAATTGGGAATAAATTTCTCCAATCCCTTACCAAGGAGTGGTTTTAACATATTTTTATCTCTAAAATTGGGAATAAAATGTCGAAACTCACGTGATGTACCGAGTTCTACACGTTTTTTCACATAATTATTCCTCTAATTATCTAGCAGAGCTAAACTAAAGATAAACAAAATCACTTAACCATTATAGAATGTAAATGATTGTGACTTACAAACTGAGAAGTCGTGACGCTTCGCTTAATTTACATGAAATATAAAATTGAGACTAAAATGTCGGATGTCCCGCGCCTTACCGCCAAGAGGTACCCCCCTTTTACAGGAAAATAATAGCTGAGAACCTACAAAAATTACATCGATTTGTTTTATACCTGTCTAGTGTCTCTGGTCCGAAATGGCGCCGTAATTTATTGGTTTCTTACTTTTTACTTGTTTCGTATCATTTAAAATACTCTTAGTTAGAAATATATTTCTCAAATCACACGAAGAGTGGTTCTAACATATTTTTATCTCTAAAATTGAAAATATAATGTCGAAAATCACGTTATGTACATAGTTCTACACGTTTATTCACATCATTTCTCAGATTATCTAGCACAGCTAAACTAATGGTAAACAAAATCACTTAACCATTATAGAATGTAAATGATTATGACTTACAAACTGAGAAGTGGTGACGCTTCGTATGATTTATAAGAGACATAAAATTGAGACCAAAATGTCGAAAATCACGTGATGTACCAATAGAAGTATAACGTTATTGTAAGGTGTAAAAGAGAGCGCTTAATTGACTGTACTTATCAGACTAATTCTGATCAAAGAATGGCTAATTATTGAGCAATTCTGAGGTCTACACGTTTATGCACATCATTCCTCAGATTATCTAGCACAGCTAAACTGATGATAAACAAAATCACTTAACCATTATAGAATGTAAATGATTGTGACTTACAAACTGAGAAGTGGTGAAGCTTCATATGATTTATACGAGATATAAAATTGAGAATAATATGTCGGATGTCACGCGCCGGACCGCCAAGAGGTACTGTCTTTTTGCAGGAAAATAATGGCCGAGATCCCACAAAAATTATATTACTATGTTACATCTCTGCCTAGTATCTTCGGTCTGAAATATTGCCGTAATTAATTTGCTACTTACTTTTTACTTGTTTTATATCATTTAAGATTCTCTCAGTTTGAAATATATTTCTCCAATCCCTTACCGAGGAGTGGTTTTATCATATTTTTATCTTTAAAATTGAGAATAAAAGTCGAAAGCCACGTGATGTACCCATAGAATTATAACATTATTGTAACGCGTAAAAGAGAGCGGTTTATTGACTGTCCTTATTAGACTAATTCTGATCAAAAAATCTGTAATGGTTGAGCAATTCTGAGTTCTACACGTCTATTTACATCATTCCTCTGATTATCTAGCACAGCTAAACTAAAGATAAACAAAATCACTTAATACAATGTAAAAATGGTGACCTACAAACTGAGAAGTGGTGGTGCTTTGTATACTTTATAACAGACATAACATTGAGAATACAATGTCCAAAATCACATGATGTACCCATAGGATTATACCGTTATAGTTAGGTGTAAAAGAGAGCGCTTAATTGACTGTCCTTATCAGACTAATTCTGATCAAAGAACGTCTAATTGTTTAACAATTCTGAATTCTATACGTTTATTCACATCATTCCTCTGATTATCTTGTACAGCTAAACTAAAGACAAACAAAATCACTGAATCATTGTAGGATGTAAATGATTGTGACTTATAACCTGAGAAGTGGTGACGCTTCGTTTAATTTATATGAGATATAAAATTGAGAATAAAATATCGAATGTCACGCGCCGTACCGCCTGGAGATATTGGCCTTTTATAGCAAAATAAAAGCTGTGATCCCTAAAAACTACATCAATATGCTTTATCTCTGCCTTGGGTCTCTGAACGGAATTGTCGCCGTAATTTATTGGCTGCTTATTTTGTCCTAATTTTGTATCATTTAAGATACTCTCAGTTCGAAATATATTTCTCCAATCCCTTACCGCGGACTGGTGTTAACATATTTTTATCCCTAATATTGGTAATAAAATGTCGAAAGTCACGTGATGTACTCAAGCAATTATAACATTATTGTGTGGCGTAAAAGAGAGCGCTTTATTTACTGCCCTTATCAGACTAATTTTAATCAAAGAACGTCTAATTGTTCTGCAATTCTGCGTTCTACACGTTTATTCACATCATTCCTCAGATCATCTAGCACAGCTAAACTAAAGATAAACAAAATCACTTAACCATTATAGAATGTAAATGATTGTGACTTACAAACTGAGAAGTGGTGACGCTTCGTATAATTTATATGAGATATAAAATTGAGAATAAAATGTCAGATGTCACGCGCCGTACCGCCAGGAGGTAGAACTAGTCTATTATAGGAAAAAAATGGCTTAGATTCTACAAAAATTACATCAATATATTTTGTCTCCGCCTAGTGTCTCTGGTTCGAAATATCGCCATAATTTATTGGCTACTTACTTTTGACTTATTTCGTATCACTTAGAATACTCTCGGTTCGAAATATATTTCTCCAATCCCTACCGAAAAGTGGTTTTAACATAGTCTTGTCTCTAAAATTGTTAATAAAATGTCGAAAGTCACGTGATGTCCGTACAGAATTATAATATTTTGGCAAGCTGTAAAAGAGATCACTTTATTGTCTTCCCTCACTACACCAATTCTGATTAAAGAACGTTTAATTGTTTAACAATACCAAGCTGTACACGTTTATTTACAGCATGCCATTGATAATTTAACACAGATAAATAAAAGGGAGGCATACTTATATCCCATATATTTGTCTTTAGCTGCTCCTAAGAAAATATTCTGATCTCACTTTCTAAACACATTATGAAACTGAGTTAACAGTTTGAGAACACTCATATTAACTTTTTTTCTTTTCACTGATATCAAACATTCCATATGAATTTCCAAATAAAGATTGCTTAGATCCTTCTATAACATTTAAAAAATAAACCTACTAAAAATCTCTAAGACTAAAGGATTGAAAACTAAATTACTGATATTTGAAAGAAAACACTAGTTAGCAATAGCACTAAAGGTAGCGCTAACATAATAATTTGGGTATGAGTCAAAAATAAGGAAAAGAGAGTCGTATAAATTTTTGGTCGTTAAGTTTCTAAATATACTAAGTACATACGCAGTCGCAATAAGTCTCTTTAAGGAGACCTATTATGAGTTTATACATAGTTGGTTACATTTTTAAGGTTTTCACAATTTAATTGCCATGGAGTGTAAAACGATAATAGTTTAAAGGTTTCCAAAAAACTTCTTACAATAAATTTGCTGTTAGTCGTGGAACAAGTGGTCGCACATTGCTGTCCAATGAATCCATAATCACGCATAAAAATATTCAGAGTAAGTGAAATATTTAATTGAAAGTTGTAATTATTTACATATTGGCCAAATTTTTAAGTATTCGTAATTATTTTATTAATTTGTCTTCGTGTTTGGCTAGTATTGTTGGTCCGATGTGAGGACGAAATTTAGTGCCTACTTACTGTTTACTTATTTAGATCATTTAAAAATATTCTTCATTCAAAATACATTTTTGAATTCCTTACCAAATAGTGGTTTTAACATATTTTTATCTCTTAAACTGCTACTAAAATGTCGAAAGTCACGTGATGTACCCATAGAATTATAACATTATTGCACGGCATAAAAGAGAGCGCTTTATTGACTGTCCTTATCAGACTAAATCTGATTAAAGAACGTCTAATTGTCCAGCGATTCTGAGCTCTACACGCTTATTGACATCATTCCTCTGATTATTCAGCACAGCTAAACTAAAGATAAACAAAATCACTTAACCATTATAGAATGTAAATGATTGTGACTTACAAACTGAGAAGTGGTGACGCTTCTTATAATTTATAAGAGATATAAAGTTGAGAATAAAATGTCGAATACCACGCGCTTTACCGCCAGAAGATACTGGCTTCTTAGAGGAAAATAATGACTGAGATCTCACAAAAATTATATGACTATGTTTTGTATCTGCCTAGTGTCTCTGGTCCAAAATGTCACCGTAATTTATTGGTTACATACTTTTTACTTGTTTCGTATCATTAACGATATTCTTAGTTTGAAATATATTTCTCCAATCCCTTACCGCGGACTGGTGTTAACATATTTTTATCCCTAATATTGGTAATAAAATGTCGAAAGTCACGTGATGTACTCAAGCAATTATAACATTATTGTGTGGCGTAAAAGAGAGCGCTTTATTTACTGCCCTTATCAGACTAATTTTAATCAAAGAACGTCTAATTGTTCTGCAATTCTGCGTTCTACACGTTTATTCACATCATTCCTCAGATCATCTAGCACAGCTAAACTAAAGATAAACAAAATCACTTGACCATTATAGAATGTAAATGATTGTGACTTACAAACTGAGAAGTGGTGACGCTTCGTATAATTTATATGAGATATAAAATTGAGAATAAAATGTCAGATGTCACGCGCCGTACCGCCAGGAGGTAGAACTAGTCTATTATAGGAAAAAAATGGCTTAGATTCTACAAAAATTACATCAATATATTTTGTCTCCGCCTAGTGTCTCTGGTTCGAAATATCGCCATAATTTATTGGCTACTTACTTTTGACTTATTTCGTATCACTTAGAATACTCTCGGTTCGAAATATATTTCTCCAATCCCTACCGAAAAGTGGTTTTAACATAGTCTTGTCTCTAAAATTGTTAATAAAATGTCGAAAGTCACGTGATGTCCGTACAGAATTATAATATTTTGGCAAGCTGTAAAAGAGATCACTTTATTGTCTTCCCTCACTACACCAATTCTGATTAAAGAACGTTTAATTGTTTAACAATACCAAGCTGTACACGTTTATTTACAGCATGCCATTGATAATTTAACATAGATAAATAAAAGGGAGGCATACTTATATCCCATATATTTGTCTTTAGCTGCTCCTAAGAAAATATTCTGATCTCACTTTCTAAACACATTATGAAACTGAATTAACAGTTTGAGAACACTCATATTAACTTTTTTAGTTTTCACTGATATCAAACATTCCATATGAATTTCCAAATAAAGATTGCTTAGATCCTTCTATAACATTTAAAAAATAAACCTACTAAAAATCTCTAAGACTAAAGGATTGAAAACTAAATTACTGATATTTGAAAGAAAACACTAGTTAGCAATAGCACTAAAGGTAGCACTAACATAATAATTTGGGTATGAGTCAAAAATAAGGAAAAGAGAGTCGTATAAATTTTTGGTCGTTAAGTTTCTAAATATACTAAGTACATACGCAATCGCAATAAGTCTCTTTAAGGAGACCTATTATGAGTTTATACATAGTTGGTTACATTTTTAAGGTTCTCACAATTTAATTGCCATGGAGTGTAAAACGATAATAGCTTAAAGGTTTCCAAAAAACTTCTTACAATAAATTTGCTGTTAGTCGTGGAACAAGTGGTCGCACATTGCTGTCCAATGAATCCATAATCACGCATAAAAATATTCAGAGTAAGTGAAATATTTAATTGAAAGTTGTAATTATTTACATATTGGCCAAATTTTTAAGTATTCGTAATTATTTTATTAATTTGTCTTCGTGTTTGGCTAGTATTGTTGGTCCGATGTGAGGACGAAATTTAGTGCCTACTTACTGTTTACTTATTTAGATCATTTAAAAATATTCTTCATTCAAAATACATTTTTGAATTCCTTACCAAATAGTGGTTTTAACATATTTTTATCTCTTAAACTGCTACTAAAATGTCGAAAGTCACGTGATGTACCCATAGAATTATAACATTATTGCACGCCATAAAAGAGAGCGCTTTATTGACTGTCCTTATCAGACTAAATCTGATTAAAGAACGTCTAATTGTCCAGCGATTCTGAGCTCTACACGCTTATTGACATCATTCCTCTGATTATTCAGCACAGCTAAACTAAAGATAAACAAAATCACTTAACCATTATAGAATGTAAATGATTGTGACTTACAAACTGAGAAGTGGTGACGCTTCTTATAATTTATAAGAGATATAAAGTTGAGAATAAAATGTCGAATACCACGCGCTTTACCGCCAGAAGATACTGGCTTCTTAGAGGAAAATAATGACTGAGATCTCACAAAAATTATATGACTATGTTTTGTATCTGCCTAGTGTCTCTGGTCCAAAATGTCACCGTAATTTATTGGTTACATACTTTTTACTTGTTTCGTATCATTAACGATATTCTTAGTTTGAAATATATTTCTCCAATCCCTTACCGCGGACTGGTGTTAACATATTTTTATCCCTAATATTGGTAATAAAATGTCGAAAGTCACGTGATGTACTCAAGCAATTATAACATTATTGTGTGGCGTAAAAGAGAGCGCTTTATTTACTGCCCTTATCAGACTAATTTTAATCAAAGAACGTCTAATTGTTCTGCAATTCTGCGTTCTACACGTTTATTCACATCATTCCTCAGATCATCTAGCACAGCTAAACTAAAGATAAACAAAATCACTTGACCATTATAGAATGTAAATGATTGTGACTTACAAACTGAGAAGTGGTGACGCTTCGTATAATTTATATGAGATATAAAATTGAGAATAAAATGTCAGATATCACGCGCCGTACCGCCAGGAGGTAGAACTAGTCTATTATAGGAAAAAAATGGCTTAGATTCTACAAAAATTACATCAATATATTTTGTCTCCGCCTAGTGTCTCTGGTTCGAAATATCGCCATAATTTATTGGCTACTTACTTTTGACTTATTTCGTATCACTTAGAATACTCTCGGTTCGAAATATATTTCTCCAATCCCTACCGAAAAGTGGTTTTAACATAGTCTTGTCTCTAAAATTGTTAATAAAATGTCGAAAGTCACGTGATGTCCGTACAGAATTATAATATTTTGGCAAGCTGTAAAAGAGATCACTTTATTGTCTTCCCTCACTACACCAATTCTGATTAAAGAACGTTTAATTGTTTAACAATACCAAGCTGTACACGTTTATTTACAGCATGCCATTGATAATTTAACATAGATAAATAAAAGGGAGGCATACTTATATCCCATATATTTGTCTTTAGCTGCTCCTAAGAAAATATTCTGATCTCACTTTCTAAACACATTATGAAACTGAATTAACAGTTTGAGAACACTCATATTAACTTTTTTAGTTTTCACTGATATCAAACATTCCATATGAATTTCCAAATAAAGATTGCTTAGATCCTTCTATAACATTTAAAAAATAAACCTACTAAAAATCTCTAAGACTAAAGGATTGAAAACTAAATTACTGATATTTGAAAGAAAACACTAGTTAGCAATAGCACTAAAGGTAGCACTAACATAATAATTTGGGTATGAGTCAAAAATAAGGAAAAGAGAGTCGTATAAATTTTTGGTCGTTAAGTTTCTAAATATACTAAGTACATACGCAATCGCAATAAGTCTCTTTAAGGAGACCTATTATGAGTTTATACATAGTTGGTTACATTTTTAAGGTTCTCACAATTTAATTGCCATGGAGTGTAAAACGATAATAGCTTAAAGGTTTCCAAAAAACTTCTTACAATAAATTTGCTGTTAGTCGTGGAACAAGTGGTCGCACATTGCTGCCCAATGAATCCATAATCACGCATAAAAATATTCAGAGTAAGTGAAATATTTAATTGAAAGTTGTAATTATTTACATATTGGCCAAATTTTTAAGTATTCGTAATTATTTTATTAATTTGTCTTCGTGTTTGGCTAGTATTGTTGGTCCGATGTGAGGACGAAATTTAGTGCCTACTTACTGTTTACTTATTTAGATCATTTAAAAATATTCTTCATTCAAAATACATTTTTGAATTCCTTACCAAATAGTGGTTTTAACATATTTTTATCTCTTAAACTGCTACTAAAATGTCGAAAGTCACGTGATGTACCCATAGAATTATAACATTATTGCACGGCATAAAAGAGAGCGCTTTATTGACTGTCCTTATCAGACTAAATCTGATTAAAGAACGTCTAATTGTCCAGCGATTCTGAGCTCTACACGCTTATTGACATCATTCCTCTGATTATTCAGCACAGCTAAACTAAAGATAAACAAAATCACTTAACCATTATAGAATGTAAATGATTGTGACTTACAAACTGAGAAGTGGTGACGCTTCTTATAATTTATAAGAGATATAAAGTTGAGAATAAAATGTCGAATACCACGCGCTTTACCGCCAGAAGATACTGGCTTCTTAGAGGAAAATAATGACTGAGATCTCACAAAAATTATATGACTATGTTTTGTATCTGCCTAGTGTCTCTGGTCCAAAATGTCACCGTAATTTATTGGTTACATACTTTTTACTTGTTTCGTATCATTAACGATATTCTTAGTTTGAAATATATTTCTCCCATCCCTTACCGAGGAGTGGTTTTAACATATTTTTATCTCTTAAATGGAAAATTAAATTTCGAAAGTCACGTGATGTACTCATATAATTATAACATAATTGGATGGCGTAAAAGAGAGCGCTTTATTGACTGTCCTTATCAGACTAATTCTTATCAAGGAACGTCTAATTGGTTACCGAATTTAAGTTCTATACTTTTATTCACATCATTACTCTGATCATCTTGTACAGTTAAACTCAAGATAAACAAAATCACTTAACCATTATAAAATGTAAATAATTGTTATTAACAAACTGAGAAGTCGTGACGCTTCGCTTAATTTACATACAATATAAAATTGGGATTAAAATGTCAAATGTCCCGCGCCTTACCGCCAAGAGTTACTGGCCTTTTATAAGGAAAAAAAAGCTGAGATCCCTAAACATTACATCAATATGCTTTATCTCTGCCTAGGGTCTCTGGACCGAATTGTCGCCGTAATTCATTGGCTGCTTACTTTGTACTTATTTTGTGTCATTTAAGATACTCTCAGTTCGAAATATATTTCTCCAATCCCTTGCCGTGGAGTGGCTTAACATATTTTTATCCCTAATATTGAGAATAAAATATCGAAAGACACGTGATGTACTCATACAATTATAACATTATTGTATGGCCTAAAAGGTGGCGATTTAGTGACTGTCCTTATCAGACTAATTATGATCAAAAAAACGTCTAATTGTTCAGCAATTCTGAGTACTACACGTTTATTCACATCATTTCTCTGATTATTCAGCACAGCTAAACTAAAAATAAACAAAATCATTTAACCATTATAGAATGTAAATGATTGTGACTTACAAGCTGAGAAGTGGTGACGCTTCGTATAATTTATATGAGATAGAAAATGGACAATAAAATGTCGAATGTCACCCGCCGTATCGCCAGGAGATACTGGCCTTTTACAGGAAAATAATGACTGAGATCTCAGAAAAGTTATATCACTATGTTTTGTATCTGCCTAGTGTCTATGGTCCGAAATGTCACCGTAATTTATTGGTTTCATATTTTTTACTTGTTTCGTATCATTAACGATATTCTTAGTATGAAATATATTTCTCCAATCCCTTACCGAGGAGTGGTTTTAACATATTTTTATCTCTTAAATTGAAAATAAAATTTCGAAATTTACGTGATATACTCATATAATTATAACATTATTAGATGGCGTAAAAGAGAGCGCTTTATTGACTGTCTTCATCAGACTAATTCTGATTAAAGAACATCTAATCGTTCGACAATTCTGAGTTCTATACGTTTATTCACATCATTCCTCTGATCATCTCCTACAGCTAAACTAAAGATAAACAAAATCACTTAACCATTATAGAATGTAAATGATTGTGACTTACAAACTGAGAAGTGGTGACGCTTTGTATTATTTATAAGACACATAAAATTGAGAATAAAATGTCGAAAATCACGTGATGTACCTATAGGATTATAACGTTTTTGTAAGACGTAAAAGAGACCGCTTTATTGACTGTCCTTATCAGACTAATTCTGATCAAAAAACGTCTAATTGGTTACCGAATCTAAGTTCTATACTTTTATTCACATCATTACTCTGATCATCTTGTACAGTTAAACTCAAGATAAACAAAATCACTTAACCATTTTAAAATGTAAATGATTGTTATTTACAAACTGAGAAGTGGTGACGCTTCGTATAATTTACATGAAATATAAAATTGGGATTAAAATTTCGGATGTCACCCGCCGTATCGCCAGGAGGCACTGGCTTTTTACAGGAAAATAATGACTGAGATCTCAGAAAAGTTATATCACTATGTTTTGTATCTGCCTAGTGTCTCTGGTCCGAAATGTCACCGTATCTTATTGCCTTCTTTTTTTTTACTTGGTTTGTATCATTTAAGATACTCCCAGTTCGAAATATATTTCTCCAATCCCTTACCGAATAGTGGTTTTAACATATCTTTATCTCTAAAATTGGGAATAAAATGTCCAAAATCACGTGATGTACCCATAGAATTATAACGTTATTGTAAGGCGTAGAAGTGAGCGCTTTATTGACTGTCCTTATCAGACTAATTCGGATCAAATAACGTCTAATTGTTCAGCAATTCTGACTTCTATACATCTGAATTCTATACTGTCAGTTCGAAATATATTTGTCCAATCCCTTACCGATGAGTGGGTTTAATATAATTTTATCTCTAAAATTAGGAATAAAATATTGAAACTCACGTGATGTACCGAGTTCTACACGTTTATTGACATCATTCGTCTGATTATCTAGCACAGCTAAACTAAAGATAAACAAAATCACTTAACCATTATAGAATGTAAATGATTGTGACTTACAAACTGAGAAGTTGTGACGCTTCGTATAATTTATAAGAGATATAAAATTGAGAATAAAATGTCGGATGTCAGGCTTCGTACCGCCAGGAGGTCCTGACCCTTTACTAGAAAGTAATGACTGAGAATCCACCGAAAAAATATACTAATAGCTTTCGTCTTTGTCTAGTGACTCTGGTCGGAAATGTCGCCGTAATTTATTGATTATTTACTTTTTGCTCTTTTCGATCAATTGATATATTCTCCATTCGATGTCCATTCGATTTCGTTACAATTGATTTACATTAAAAAAAACAAAATTAAACCTTTAATTACTACAAAGTACATTAACATTTCCTTTTTTTCTACCTAAGAAATAGGTTATAATTGTTAAGTAAAAGAACTATGACGTAACACATACATCATCACACGAATGACTTTGAATAGACCATTGCTGAGAAGTGATTTATATCCACGCATACTCAAAGTATTCCCGTATAAAGTAATAATGACTCAAATGGCCCAGATAATGGCATTACTTCCAATAATATAAAGTTAAAATAACTTAATCCTAATAAATGGTAACAGCAAGTAGTGACGATTATTCTCCGTACTATTAACAACTATCATCGACTTACGTGACAATAGTAAGGTGTTAGTGAAAACAGTTCAACATCAATAGTTGCTTGCATAGTATGACAGGCATAGCAAACGCAAAATTGACCCATAAAACTAAACCAGTATTAAATAAAATGCAAACAAATTATAGTATTTTAATTAAGAAACTAAGAAACTGTGTTAACTTAAATTAATTATACTAACATAAATATCATATACACATTATGTACCACACACATATTGGCCCAATTAAAAAAATAATTATGTTTTTTTTGTTTATATAAGAATATAATTAGAAGAAAACATATAATCCTTATACAGGTTTGTGATGGGTTAAAAGATGTTCTTAAAATTTAAGATTTTCATTACTACTCTTAGTGCCCGTTCCTCTCTGATAATATTAGTTTTTTCAGCACTACCTCAAGCTGAGATGCCATATGTTAATGAGGACTACCACAAGGAATAATATACTATCTTATTTATTTGAAGATCCTGAATGTGACTTATTTTCTTGAAAATGCACATTAGTTTTCGCAATTGGTTGCTGAGCATCTCAATATGACACTTCCAATTCCTTTTTTGCTCGTGCTGAAATCAGCGTGGCTCTACTACCTAGCAGAATATTCAATTAATTCAAATTTCAGTCGATAATTACACCTAAGTATTTGATGGAGGAGACAACAGTAAGTGGAAACAATCACTGGACGAGTTTATACAGCGGCTACATGTACTTAATTGAACTTTTATACTGAAACTTAGAGGTTGTTTGTCATCATAGATACTGAAAGTAATATATTTGGTTTTTTTAAGTTAATTATTATATTAGCCAATTATTGTTTAAAACGTTGACGTAATTTATTGGCTACTTACTTTTTACCTATTTTGAACATTTGAAATATTCTCCATTCGGAATAGATTTCTCGAATCTCTTACAAAAGTTTGATTTAAACATGTTTTATCTTTGAAGTTAGGATTTACCCATAGAATTATAAAGTTCTAGAATGTCGTAAAAGTTAAGGTAAGGTTTAGACTTAAAGGTTTCCAAAAAACTTCTTACAATAAATTTGCTGTTAGTCGTGGAACAAGTGGTCGCACATAGCTGTCCAATGAATCCATAATCAAGCATAAAAATATTCAGAGTAAGTGAAATATTTAATTGAAAGTTGTAATTTTTTACATATTGGCCAAAGTTTTAAGTATTCGTAATTATTTTATTAATTCGTCTTCGTGTTTGGCTAGTGTTGTTGGTCCGATGTGAGGACGAAATTTAGTGCCTACTTACTGTTTACTTATTTAGATCATTTAAAATATTCTTCATTCAAAATACATTTTTGAATTCCTTACCAAATAGTGGTTTTTACATATTTTTATCTCTTAAACTGCTACTAAAATGTCGAAAGTCCCGTGACGTACCCATAGAATTATAACATTATTGCACGGCATAAAAGAGAGCGCTTTATTGACTGTCCTTATCAGACTGAATTTCATTAAAGAACGTCTAATTGTCCAGCGATTCTGAGCTCTACACGCTTATTGACATCATTCGTCTGATTATCTAGCACAGCTAAACTAAAGATAAACAAAATCACTTAACCATTATAGAATGTAAATGATTGTGACTTACAAACTGAGAAGTGGTGACGCTTCGTATGATTTATAAAAGATATAAAATTGAGAATAAAATGTCGGATGTCATGCTTCGTACCGCCAGGAGGTCCTGACCCTTTACTAGAAAGTAATGACTGAGAATCCACCGAAAAAATATACTAATAGCTTTCGTCTTTGCCTAGTGACTCTGGTCGGAAATGTCGCCGTAATTTATTGATTATTTACTTTTTGCTCTTTTCGATCAATTGATATATTCTCCATTCGATGTCCATTCGATTTCGTTGCAATTGATTTACATTAAAAAAAAACAAAATAAAACCTTTAATTACTACAAAGTACATTAACATTTCCTTTTTTTCTACCTAAGAAATAGGTTATATTTGTTAAGTAAAAGAACTATGACGTAACACATACATCATCACACGAATGACTTTGAATAGACCATTGCTGAGAAGTGATTTATATCCACGCATACTCAAAGTATTCCCGTATAAAGTAATAATGACTCAAATGGCCCAGATAATGGCACTACTTCCAATAATATAAAGTTAAAATAACTTAATCCTAATAAATGGTAACAGCAAGTAGTGACGACTATTCTCCGTACTATTAACAACTATCATCGACTTACGTGACAATAGTAAGGTGTTAGTGAAAACAGTTCAACACCAATAGTTGCTTGCATAGTATGACAGGCATAGTAAACGCAAAATTGACCCATAAAACTAAACCAGTATTAAATAAAATGCAAACAAATTATAGTATTTTAATTAAGAAACTAAGAAACTGTGTTAACTTAAATTAATTACTAACATAAATATCATATACACATTATGTACCACACACATATTGGCCCAATTAAAAAAATAATTATGTTTTTTTTGTTTATATAAGAATATAATTAGAAGAAAACATATAATCCTTATACAGGTTTGTGATGGGTTAAAAGATGTTCTTAAAATTTAAGATTTTCATTACTACTCTTAGTGCCCGTTCCTCTCTGATAATATTAGTTTTTTCAGGACTACCTCAAGCTGAGATGCCATATGTTAATAAGGACTACCACAAGGAATAATATACTATCTTATTTATTTGAAGATCCTGAATGTGACTTATTTTCTTGAAAATGCACATTAGTTTTCGCAATTGGTTGCTGAGCATCTCAATATGACACTTCCAATTCTTTTTTTGCTCGTGCTGAAATCAGCGTGGCTCTACTACCTAGCAGAATATTCAATTAATTCAAATTTCAGTCGATAATTACACCTAAGTATTTGATGGAGGAGACAACAGTAAGTGGAAACAATCACTGGACGAGTTTATACAGCGGCTACATGTACTTAATTGAACTTTTATACTGAAACTTAGAGGTTGTTTGTCATCATAGATACTGAAAGTAATATATTTGGTTTTTTTGAGTTAATTATTATATTAGCCAATTATTATTTAAAACGTTGACGTAATTTATTGGCTACTTACTTTTTACCTATTTTGAACATTTGAAATATTCTCCATTCGGAATAGATTTCTCGAATCTCTTACAAAAGTTTGATTTAAACATGTTTTATCTTTGAAGCTAGGATTTACCCATAGAATTATAAAGTTCTAGAATGTCGTAAAAACACCCAAACTTTGTTACTAAAGCTTTTCATGCATTGGTTACCATGAAGTGCTAATTTGTGTTTTGATTTTTAAAAGTGCTTTTACTTCCCACCTTGTGTTATGATAAATTGCATCTTTGTATGCTCATATTTACTATTTAGTTTCCACTGACATTAAACATTATTGACAAATAAGGGTTGTTCTGATCGCAAAGAAATATGACCATTTATAAATTTTACTTTTATGTATACTATATCTTGTCTTTTTATTTCATTGAAGAAATTTACAGGTAATCTCTTTAAATTGCAAACCAAATTACTATAATTTCAAAGAAAATATTAACTAGCATTATCACTGAGGATATTACTAAGAAAATGATTTGGATGAGAATGAAAAAAGAAAAAAAGAAAGAAAGAATACTAAGAATTTTAAATCATTAAGTTTCTAAATACACTATACACGTAGGCAATATTATTTTTTAATGAAATCATTTGTGAGTCTACCCATTTTTGGTTACATTTTCAAAATTTTTAAACATATTAAAATTTCCTAAAACTAATAAATGGTAATAACTTAAAAAAAATACCAAGAAATGCTGCTAAAAGTAACTACAAATAAACATAATTTATTATAAATTCGTAAACAACAATAATATTGTTAAGAGTTAGAGGCACATTTCATAGCACAACAAATATTTTTATCTCTACCAAGTCTACCACTACTGTACTGCTGACTACACTCACTAAATCAATAATGAGTTAAATAAATATGTCTAACAATTCAGCAATATCAAACCTATCAGTCAACATAGGTAAACCAAAAATACACTTATCTTTATAAATCTATCGACGGACTGCGACCTACTTTGAGGTGTGAAAAGTTTTAATTTCGGATGCTTTCAAAAAGAGAATGTCCCAAATATGTCAAATGTAAATAACTTAAAAATTTCCATAAAAATTATAAAAGATCTAAACCCATCATGGGTAGTTGAACGTATAACTTCATAAGTAAATATACAAAAAAATTATAAATATATATTTTGACAGTGTACAACACACAAGACTAGCATCGGACACAATACTACCCTCAAATATACATAATACAAGAAAATTTTCATTTAACTGTCAGAAATATATCAACGGAATTGATATATTTTTAGTCCTTCGAATTCACAATTTTGTTTTGTGATACATATCTAAAAGGAAATTCAGAAGGACTATAGAAAGATCTAATTTAAAATTGTCAACATTTTTTATTCTTTACTCTTTAAATGATCAGCCGCTATAGAATCTAAGCCATCAGAGAAATATACAGACCTCTTTCTATTCATACCATTTGATAGATTTTTAATATTGTAACACTTTAATCTTCATAGATCGAAAAGCAAATCATCACGCTTTTCATTATCAAAGTAATAATTGAAAGTACAACAACTTTTACTCAGTCAGTCAGTTTGTTAGTTACTTAGTTTTTGTTAGTTAGTTAGTAGTCTTTAGTTGAGTGTTTGTGTTATAAAATACTAAATTCTCTTAATATTTGAAATCTTATAAGTAAACAGTTCAATCTGGAACTAAAACTGCTAACGTAATAATTTGAGTAAGAGTCAAAAATAAAGAAAAGGGTATCGTAAAAATTTAAGTATCTAATATACTACATACACACTTATAAAAATCTATTTCAATTTTTACATTTTTCCTTACATTTTCAATATTTTCACAATCAAATTTCGATGGAACGTGAATATGGTCATAAATTAGAGGTTTCCTAAAAAAATATGTGTAATAACAGGTGTAAGGTAATCGCAGCTGGGTTGTCGCACATTGCTGTCAAATAAAAAAATATTATTATTACGAATCCATCATTAACAGCCTTCAACAGTCAACTGCTAGATGACCGTCACGCTGATGGACAGACAGGTTGGGTTTGTTCCAAGTTTTTCTACTCTTTCCAGTGACGTTGTCTTTCATGTTTTATATATACCCTTAGATACCATCGACTCTTAAGACATCCATGCTAGGAATAGGGGTGATGACCCTTTATATCCTCAATCCGTCACCGTACGGAGATTAAAGACAGGAAGTCTTACCTTTTCTATAACTTATTATTTATGTATAGTATTTGGCATCTGTGGTAAGATTTAGAGTTTTTATAAATAAAGAGCGCCTAAATATACGGCGTTGGGAGGTACTGCTATGTTACTATCAATCACAGTTGAAAATTTTTGAATAAAACATTAATATTATTCTTCATATCCTCTCTAGTTAGTATCTCTGGTTCAAAATATTGTCATAGTTTATCTGCTTGTGTACTGGTTGTGTTTAATACTCTTTACTTCTTTTGATCATTTGAAATATTCTCCACTCCAAATATTTATTTTGGTATGAAAGTATGGATAAAATGTTGCATGTCATGCGACAGCTTATAGAAACATAGTGCTCGGGGGAGCCGTGAAATGATGAAAATCATATAATTGGTCACTGTTAAGTTGTAATTTGTTATCGTCTCTATAAAAGTAAGATCAAACTTCTATGTTTTGTCTTCCAGAAATGCTTTGACATTAGGCAAATCAATACAATTTAATATTTTCTTATGCCAATATGTCCCGTACAAATTACCAAAGGATTTCAATATTAGTTTACCTGAAAAATTTCTGTTGGTATTTGGTTAGTCTTGAAGACGAGCCTAAATATTGTCAAAAATACTATTACAGCTTTTCTAAATATTATCAATATAATTTAAAGCAAATAATATTCTATCGACATAATATAGGCAGACGATGCGCAAAGATGTGATACAGAACCATGACGTATCACATGTTCTGTCCGCAATACGGCACGCTCTAGTCTTGTTTGACACGGATCGCTGAAGGTGGCACGACATTTAGCATTTACTTAATGCCCTTGAATCATTATGAAATATTAATAATTGGAACTTATTAACTGAGAGATGTAGAGACTCCACATAATTAAAAAAATTAAAATCTTAAAATTTTATTGCCTCTACGTTAAAAAGAAATGCTTAATTTTTCAAAATGTAAATGAACTACAGGAAGTCTTACCTTTTTTATAACGTATTATTTATGTATAGTATTTGGCATCTTTGGCAAGATTTAAAGTTTTTGAACATTAGGAGCGCCTAAATATATGGCGTTGGGAGGTACTACTATGTTACTATCAATCACAGTTGAAAATTTTCGAATAAAACATTAATATTGTTCTTCATATCCTCTCTAGTTGGTGTCTCTGGTCCAAAACGTTGTCGTAGTTTATCTGCTTGTGTACTGATTGTGTTTAATACTCTTTACTTCTTTTGATCATTTGAAATATTCTCCACTCCAAATATTTATTTTGCTATGAAAGTATGGATAAAATGTTGCATGTCATGTGACAGCTTATAGAATCATAGTGCTCGGGGCAGCCGTGAAATGATGAAAACCATATAATTGATCACTGTTAAGTTGTAATTTGTCATCGTCTCTATGAAAGTAAGATAAAACTTTTATGTTTTGTTTTCCAGAAATGCTTTGACATCATGCCAATCAATACAATTTAATATTTTCTCATGCCAATATGTTCCGTGCAAATTACCAAAGGATTTCAATATTAGTTTGCCTGTCAACTTGCTGTTGGTATTTGGTTAGTCTTGAAGACGAGCGTAAATATTGCCAAAAAGACTATTACAGCTCTTCTAAATATTATCAATATAATTTAAAGCAAATAATATTCTATCGACATAATATAGGCAGACGATGCGCAAAGATGTGATACAGAGCCATGACGTATCACATGTTCTGTCCGCAATACGGCACGCTCTAGTCTTGTTTGACGCGGATCGCTGAAGGTGGCACGACATTTAGCATTTACTTAATGCCCTTGAATTATTATGAAATATTAATAATTGGCACTTATTAACTGAGAGATGTAGAGAATCCGCATAATTAAAAAAAAGGAAAATCTTAAAATTTTATTGCCTCTACATTGAAAAAAATGCTTAATTTTTCAAAATGTAAATTAACTACAGGAAGTCTTACCTTTTTTATAACGTATTATTTATGTATAGTATTTGGCATCTTTGGCAAGATTTAGAGTTTTTGAACATACGGAGCGCCTAAATATATGGCGTTGGGAGGTACTACTATGTTACTATCAATCACAGTTGAAAATTTTCGAATAAAACATTAATGTTATTTTTCATATCCTCTCTAGTTGGTGTCTCTGGTCCAAAACATTGTCGTAGTTTATCTGCTTGTGTACTGGTTGTGTTTAATACTCTTTACTTCTTTTGATCATTTGAAATATTCTCCACTCCAAATATTTCTTTTGCTATGAAAGTATGGATAAAATGTTGCATGTCATGCAACAGCTTATAGAATCATAGTGCTTGGGGGAGCCGTGAAAGGATGAAAACCATATCATTGGGGCCTTGACTATATTGGTCACTATTAAGTTATAATTTGCCATCGTGTCTTAAAATATGATCAAACTTTTGTGTTTTGTTTTCCAAAAATACTTTGACATCAGACAATTCAAACTGGTATGACATGAGTTCTGTTAAACATTTGTCCAAGTTAGTAGTTAATATCGAGATTTGATAAATTACATTAAAAAGTACTCTGAAGATACTAATTTTAATGTATACAATTTAATATTTTCCATGCCAATATGTCACTTACAAATTACCAAACGATTTGAATATATGTAAGCTTGCCTATAAAATTTCACTTGCTATTTGGTTAGTCTTGAAGGCGAGCGTAAATATTGGCTAAAAGGGCTATTACAGCAATTACGAATATTACAAATATAATTTAAAGCAAAAAATATTCTATCGACATAATATACGCAGATGGTGCGCAAAGATGTGATGCAGAGCCATAATGTTCTGTCCAACATACGGCACGTTCTAGTTTTGTTTGACGTGGATCGCTGACTGTGACACGACATTTAGCATTTACTTAACCCTAGATTACTAAACTATCCTACGAGTAACGTTTTTGCTAAACTTTCGTAAAAATTACGACGTTGAAATGAAACAACATTATGCAAAAAAATCAAAAGTTTTATTGTTTTAGAAGTTATATTATCATTCTTTGGGTTTATCGGATCACATTAAAATAAAAATAAAATAATTAACTTATTCTACACAGTTAGGACACATGTTCATGTTATGCGCCCTATATATGGCTCTTTTGCATTTCATGCAAAAGTTTGTTGTCATTTTTCTTGATTTCGATAAACAAAAGGCACATATTTTTCTTGAATTTGGTTTTTCGTTAGATGCTATTTCTTGGACAGGTTCAAGATGTAATGTACTTTTAATTAGCTCCTGTATATTACGCCGCAAAGTATATATGTTTAATTTCTCTTTCAGATGAGGCTCCATAAGAACATGAGCCATTTTTAAAACAAAAACACGTCTGGATTTGCTTTTTGTGTTGTTTTTGCTGTTGCTGCTAACATATATAACGTATGAGTCTATAATTGTAATGTTGATTAAGTTATAAAACAAACATAATGGCCATCTATGTGTCTTTCGGTTGCAGCACATGATAGAACACATCTGATCGATTGTATCGATAGCTCTTTTGTTGAATTATAAAACTCTATTATGTGAGGTTTCCCAGTAGTAGCATTTCTCACAATATCATCATGTGTTGTTGACAATAGATGAACATTTTTTTTTTCTTTGGCTTATAGGAAACTAAAGTCTTTTGTCCATCAAAACAGTAAACAGATGTCTCAATTTGGCGACTATTGCTTCCACTAAAATATTTTCTGCCGATTCACTTTCAGTCAGTCGATGCTTTTCCACTTCCAAGTTATCTTCTGGCTCACGCAATATTTCTCGCTGTGTTTCACTTTCGTCATCATCATTCAATATATCCACGTTCCATAATCTAGTAATGGCATCATCACGAAGTATTTGTGAAATTTAAAACAAAAATATATGATATTTGAGACAAAAAAATCAAATAGAATAAAAGATAGTGAAGAGTACAAACATAATACACAAAATAAACTGAAATCAATAGAAAATTATTGCAAATAAATGATAAAAACAAGTACCATCTTACCGTCGTTCAACAGTGCCGTAAACACTAAACATTCATAAATTTTACGACACCTCTGCTGTATCTTAATGCAAAAATGACGCGTGACCATAATGACAGCACGTTGCACACTGTCCGAACATATGAGGAAGGTACTGGGAAGTTTTTTCCGGGAATCGTTGTTTCACCATCGTAATTTTTACGATAGTTTAGTATTCTAGGGTTAATGCCCTTGCACCATTATGAAATATTAATAATTGGGACTTATCTACTGAGAGGTGCAGAGACTCCGTATAATTAAAAAAATGGAAATCTAAAAATTTTATTGCCTCTACTACGTCAAAAAAAATGCTTAATTTTCTCAAAGTGTAAATTAACGACAGGGAGTCTTACCTTTTTAAAAATAATTATTTATGTACAGTATTTAGCATCTGTGGTAAGGTTTAGACTTTTTGTAAATAAGGAGCGCCTAAATATACGGTGTTGGGAGGTATTGTTATATTACTATCAAATATAGTTGAAAATTTTCGAATTAAACATTAATATTATTCTTCATATCTTCTCTAGTTGGTTTCTCTGGTCCAAATCATTGTCGTAGTTTATCTGCTTGTGTGCTGGTTGTGTTTCATACTCTTTACTTATTTTGATCATTTTAAATATTCTCTACTCCAAATATTTATGTCGCTATGAAAGTATGAATAAAATGTTGTATGTCATGCGACAACTTTCATAGAGATATAGTGCTCGGGTGAGCTGTGAAATGATGAAAACCATATAACTGCAGCCTTGAATATATTGGTCACTATTAAGTTATAATTTGTCATCGTCTCTATAAAAGTAAGATCAAACTTTTATGTTTTGTCTTGCAGAAATTCTTTGACATCAGGCAAATAAAACTGGTATGACATTAGTTCTGTTAAACCTTTGTCCGAGTTAGCAGTTGATATCGATATTTGATAAATTACATTGAAAAGTACTCTGAAGATTCTAATTTTAATGTATTTATTTAATATTTTCCTATGCCAGTACTTAATGTACAACTTTCCAAGGGAATTTAATATTAGTTTGCCTTAAAAAATTCTGTTGGTAGTTGGTTATTCTTGAAGATGATTGAAAATATTGCCAAAAAGACTATTACAGCTCTTACAAATATTATCAATATAATTTAAAACAAAAAATATTCTATCGACATAATATAAGCAGACGGTGCGCCAAGATGTGATGCAGAGCCATGACGTAACACATGTTCTGTCCGCCATACGGCACGCTCTAGTCTTGGTTGACGCTGATCGCTGACGGTGACAGGTTATTGAGCATTTACTATTGAGCCTTTGCATCATTATGAAATATTAATAATTGCGACTTATCAACTGAGACGTGTAGAGACTTTGTATAATTAAAAAATATCAAAAAATCTTATAATTAATAATAGTTGTTGGTTTGCCTCTTAAACGTTAACAAAATCTAAGGCTTTTTAATTTTTTCGAAGTGTAAATAGATGACAGGATGTCTTACCTTTTTATAACTTATTTGTTATGTATAGTAGGTTGCACCTTTGGTAAGGTTTAGGCTTTTTATAAATGAGGAGCGCCTAAACATACGACATTGGGAGATACTAGTATATTTCTATCATATAATATAATACTTGAAAATTTTCGAGTAAAACATTAATATTATTCTTCATATTTTCTCTAGTTGGTGTCTAGTCCAAATCATTGTCGTAGTTTATCCGCTTGTGTGCTGTTTTTGTTTCATACTCATTGATTGTTTTGATCATTTGAAATATTCTCCACTCTAATTTTTTTTTGCTATAAACTTGAATAAATTTAAAAAAAAACACTAGTTGCTAATATCGGTTAGTCTATACTTGGTATATGCTTATTAAATTTGAGACAAAAAAGTAATTAAAGTATTGTCATGTGAATTTTACATCATTAAATTTCTACATTGTTTTATGTGCCCATAATAAATCTCTTTGCGGAAACCACTTCTGAACATTTGTGTTTTTAGTTACATTTTAGAGGTTTTTGTTATCACAATTCGATAGAACATCAAATGGCAGTAACTTAAAGATTTCTAAAAATGCCTGTATTAGATCTAAATTCATCATAAGAGAGTCAAACATTTATCTTAAAACTACTATATACTCGTATTACAAATCGGGTGAAGCTATTTAAATACCATTGCAGTTCCTGCAAACGAATATAAACAAATATAATATTATTTAGAATAAATGGGACATTTTGTTTTGAGTAACAAGTATTTTCATCTATGGTAAGACTTTGACCTTTATAAATAACAAGCCTCTAAATACACTTCGTTGGAAGATACTAGTCTATTACCTTCAAGAATCGGATGATTATTTACAAATAAAACATCAATATTCTTCTTCATATCTTGAGAAATGAGGTCGTTTAAACCTTTCTTTCGGTCACCAGCTAATATTGAGTTGATATCATATCCCATACTTCTTTATAACATGTTTTTTTCTTGAAATTCGTCATATAATTTATAACTTAATACACAATTCTAGTGTCTCTTTGGACTTCGGTGCCCGCAACATCTGGTATACATTTACGTGAGTGATGAACGCCTCAGAGTTTGATAGAATTGTTAACAAAAAAGCGGTAGGAAGCGGGGCGTGGGCTGAGATAAAACGACAGGATTTGAGGCAGTCGGGAGAGTCGTCGGTGAGGAGTCAGTGAGGGTGCCGGGTAAAGGCAGGACGTTCGTGAAAGTTAGGCATAGCCGGTCGTGTGGGTTACGATTACGTTGAGTAAGTTAGCATATATAACGCTGAAAGTAGCTAGGTAAGTATTTGTTGTCTATTATTTTCGTAGGATAATGATTTATATGTAATTATATCCCGGTCTGAGTATAGTAATAATCGTTGAATAATTAGATGTAATCTCTTTGTTATTTCTCCCTAAGCATTACTGTTGGTTTATCAGAACCTTTGATAGAGATAATGAGTAGAGCTCTTTATAAGTCTCTGTGGTGTGGAGAGCTGAGGTATAGCCGAACGATGCTATCCGATTGATTACCGGATAGCCTCCGTTACACGATTATATCTTGGTGATCTGTCGCTGTGGTGTATTTATATTGTAGTTACAGCGTGTATGGGTGTGTGCCGTGTGCTTCAGTTCTAGGAGTCTTCGGGGGCGGATGCACGGGGGTCAGTAGGCGGGTTAACTCACATAGCGGGTTGAATACACAGGAAACCGATTGGTTGGAGTCCCACGTCGGGGCGGAGGCGCGAAAACGCTAACTTCGGTAGTATACAGCTAAATACACCTGTCAAAGCGAGTTATAGGTTTTGACTTAGCGTACCGGGCCCCCTCGAGTTAAAGTCAGTTAATTCACTTAAATCTTAAGTGCACAACGGATGGAAGAGTGATCACCACAACCAACAGAAATGTATTTAATTGTTTCATAATCTCTCATTTTGATTCCCTCTTATCGCGGTTTTTTATAATTTATTTGAATCGTTATATGCCAGTGGGAGAATGTCCAGTCTGGTGTCGAGTTCTACAGTCTAACGCGGATTCTGGAGGAGCGTTAGACCTCCCTCCACAGTGGAGGGTGCTGGCTTGTAGAAAAATAACTCTTTTAATATCCGAAAAATTACTATACTCGCACTAGGGTTCAAGGGTGGACCATCACACAGTCACCAGCTAATATTGAGTTGATGTCGTACACTATACTACTTTTTAACATGTTTTTTTCTTGAGATTCGTCATATAAACGATTCATAACTTAATACACAATTCTAGTGTCAAATTTTGTAAGATTATCCTTGGGTTCATCTTAAAGCAGCATAGAATTTGTTATAATCATGACAAGTTTATTTTCACGTTTAGAAGGTTCTTGCATCAACGTTCTGAAAACAACTTGGTGACTCATAGATGGTATAGGAAATATCCCTAATGTTCTAGTAATGTCACAAAAACATGAGAACATAACTGAAAAATATATAAGCAACGTTAGGGGAAATGCAATATCCTTTGTCTTCAATATTCGTATTTTATTGATTTTGATTCCTTTCTAGAAGGGTGTTTATTGCAAATCACATATAAAACAAAAAGCAACGACCGAGTACACAAGGTCTAGTATATATTGAAATTTTGTGATCTTTAAAATAGACCTATTGACTGTAATAAATTTACCTCCCACCAAATACCTAAAGATCTAATTTTGCAGCTTAAAATTTATCTGACAAGAAATAAATAAACCATGAGCTAAACATAAAACTATATTGGTTACTATTAACTAGTAATTTGCTATCGTTTCTATAAAAATAAGGTCAAAGTCTTTGTTTTTTTCTTAAAGAAATGCTTTGACACCAGGCAATTCAAACTGGTATGACATGAGTTCTGTTAAATTTTTGTCCGTGTTAGCAGTTGATATCGAGATTTGATAAATTACATTTAAAAAGTACTCTGAAGATACTAATTTTAAAGTATACGATTTAATATTTTTCTATGCCAATATTCAACATACAAATTTCCAAAGGATTTTAATATTAGTTTGCCTGTAAAATTGCTGTTGGTATTTGGTTAGTCTTGAAGACGAGTGTAAATATTGTCAAAAAGACTATTACAGATTTTACAAATATTATCAATATAATTTAAAGCAAAAATATTCTATCGATATAATATACGCGGACGGTGCGCAAAAATGAGATGCAGAGCCATGACGTAGCACGTGTTCTCTCCGCCGTACGACACGCTCTCGTCGTGTTTGACGCTGATCACATAGGTGACAAGACATTTAGCATTTACTTAATGTACTTGCACCATTATGAAATATTAATAATTGGGACTTATCAACCGAGAGGTGTAGATACTCCATATAATCAAAAAAATTAAAATCTTGAAATCTTATTGCCTCTACGGTAAAAAAAAATGCTTAATTTTTCAAAGTGTAAATTAACGACAGGAAGTCTTACCTTTTATAACTTATTATTTATGTATAGTGTTTTATATCTATGGTAAGGTTTAGAGTTTTTGTAAATGAGGAGTGCCTAAACATACGGTGTTAGGTGGTATTGCTATATTACTATCAATTACAGTTGAAAATTTCGAATAAAACATTAATTTTATTCTTCATATCTTCGCTAGTAGGTGTCTCTGGTCCAAATCACTGTCGTAGTTTATCTGCTTGTGTGCTGGTTGTGTTTCATACTCTTTACTTATTTTGATCATTTGAAATATTCTCCACTCCAAATATTTATTTTGCTATGAAAGTATGGATAAAATGTTGTATGTCATGCGACAGTTTCCATAGACTTGTAGTGCTCGGGTAGGCTGTAAAATGATGAAAACAATATAACTGCCGCCTTGAATATATTGGTCACTATTAAGTTATAATTGTCATCGTCTCTATAAAAAGAAGATCAAACTTTTATGTTTTGTTTTTCAGAAATGCTTGGACATCAGGCAAATCAAACTGGTATGACATAGGTTCTGTTAAAGTTAGCAGTTGATATCGAGATTTGATAAATTAATTTGAAAAGTAGTCTGAAGATTCTAATTTTAATGTATTTATTTAATATTTTCCTATGCCAGTACTTAACGTACAATTTAATATTAGTTTGCCTAAAAGAGTTCTGTTGGTAGTTGGTTATTCTTGAAGACGAGCGAAAATATTGCCAAAAAAACTATTACAGCTCTTACAAATATTATCAATATAATTTAAAGCAAAAAATATTCTATCGACATAATATTCGCAAACGGTGCGCAAAGATGAGAGCCATGACGTAACACATGTTCTGTCCGCCATACGGCACGCTCTAGTCTTGTTTGACGCTGATCGCTGACGCTGACAGGTTATTGAGCATTTACTTAATGCCCTTGAATGATTATGAAATATTAATAATTGCGACTTATCAACTGAGAGGCGTAGAGACTTTGTATATTTAAAAAATATCTAAAATCTTATAATTAGTAATACAGTTGCTGGTTTGCCTCTTACACGTTAACAAAATCTAAGAATTTTTAATTTTTAAAGTGTAAATAGACGACAGGATGTCTTACCTTTTTATAACTTATTATTTATATATAGTAAGTTGCATCTGTGGTAAGGTTTAGGCTTTTTATAAATGAGGAGCGCCTAAACATACGACATTGGGAGGTACTTGTATATTACTGTCAAATAATATAATAGTTGAAAATTTTCGAATAAAACATTAATATTATTCTTCATATCTTCTGTAGTTGGTGTTTCTGGTCCAAAACATTGTCGTAGTTTATTTGCTTGTGTGCTGGTTTTGTTTCATACTCTTTGATTGTTTTGATCATTTGAAATATTCTCCACTCCTACTTTTTTTTGCCATAAACTTGTGTAAATTAAAAAAAAATACCAGTTGCCAATATCGTTTAGTATATACTTGGTATATGCTTCTAAGATTTGAGACAGAAAAGTAATTAAAGTAATATCATGTGAATTGTACATCATTAAATTTCTACATTGTTTTATGTGCCCACAATAAATCTCTTTGCGGAAACTACTTTTGAACATTTGCGTTTTTAGTTACATTTTAAATGTTCTTCTTATCACAATTCGATAGAACATCAAATGGCAGTAACCTAAGATTTCTAAAAATACTTGTAATATCTGAATTCATCATAAGAGAGTCGATTATTTGTCTTAAAAACCACTATATATTCGTATTACAAATCGGCTGAAGTTATTTAAATAGCATTGCAGTTCCTGCAAACAAATATAATATTATTTAGAATAAGTGGGACATTTTGTTTTGATTAACAAGTATTTTCATCTATGGTAAGACTTTGACCTTTATAAATAAAAAGCCTTTAAATACACTTCGTTGGAAGATACTAGTCTATTACCTGCAAGAATAAGATGATTATTTACAAATAAAACATCAATATTCTTCTTCATATCTTCTTATTGGTGTCTCAGGTCCAAAACGTTGTCGTAATTTATCTGTTTGTGTTTATTGCTCTTTACTTACTTTGATCATTTGAAATATTCGCCACTTCAAATTTTTTTTTTGTTATAAAAGTGCAAATAAAATGTTGCATGTTATGCGACAGCTCACATAGAGTCGTAGTGCTGAGGTAAACTGTAAAAGGATGAAAACTTTATCATTCGAATTTTGAATATATTGGAGACTATTAAGTGATGTATAAATAGATCAAATTTTTGTGTTTTGTCTTCCAGAAATGCTTTGACTTCAGGCGAGAAATGAGGTCTGTTAAAGCTTTGTCTCAGTCACCATCGAATATTGAGTTGATATCGTATACCATACTTCTTTTCAACATGTTTTTTTTTTGAGATTCGTCATATAAACCATTCATAACTTGATACACAATACTAGTGTCAAGTTTTGGTAAATAATCCTTGGGTTTATCTTAAACCAGCATAGAATTTGGTGTAATCTTTACAAGTTAATTTTCACGTTTAGATGGTTCTTGCATCAACTTTCTGAAAACAACTTGGTGACTTATAGATGATATAAGAAATACCCCTAATGTTCTAGTAATGTTACCAAAACATGAGAACATAACTGCAAAATATATTAACAACGTTAGTGGAAATGCGATATCTTGTGTCTTCAATATTCGTATTTTATTGATTATGATACCTTTCTAAAATGGTGTTTATGGCAATTCATATATAAAACAAAAAGCAACGACCGAGTGTACAAGGTTTAGTATATATTGAAATTTTGTGATCTTTAAAATAGACCCATTGACTGTAATAAAGTTACCTCCCATCAAATACCTGAAGATTTAATTTTGCAGCTTAAAATTTATCTGACAAGAAATAAATAAACCATGATTAACTTATGGTTTATTTATTTCTTGTCAGATAAAGATTATTTATTTCTTGTCAGAATAAAACTTATAAAAAATTTCTTTGGTGATATGAAATACAATTTACATTCTTTTAGACATTTTGGATTGTTCGAACAGCTAACAACATGCTAAACGGTGATGACAGATACTAAAGTTATTATAAGCATAATACGGATTTTTGCTAAGATTCTATTTGTAAGTAAACCTTAGTATATGTTTTGTTTTTGTTTTGACAATTCTTTTTTTTTTGCAACTTACTATGACTTGTTCTATTATTGTATAAAATTTTGCAGGATGGTAGTTAGAAACATAAAATTATCTATGTGTGGGTAAAATGTTGTATGCCATGCGACAGCTCTCATAGAATCATAGTACTCTGGTTAGCCGTGAAAGGATGAAAACCATATCGCTGAAGTCTTGAATACATTGGTCACTATTAACTTGAAATTCGTATCGTTTCTACAAAAATAAGGTCAAAGTCTTTATTTGTTTCTTAAAGAAATGCTGTGACATCAGGCAAATCAAACTGGTATCGCATGAGTCCTATTAAACCTGTCCACGTTAGCAGTTGATATCGAGATTTGATAAATTACATTGAAAATTACTCTAAAGATACTAATTTAAATGTATATAATTTAATATTTTCCGATGTTAGTATATCACGTAAAAATTTTCTAACATAACATTAATATCGTTCTTCATATCTTCTCTAGTTGGCCTCTCTGGTCCAAATCATTGTCTTAATTTATCTGCTAGTGTGCTGGCTGTGTTTCATACTCTTTACTTATTTTGATCATTTGAAATATTCTCTACTCCAAATATTTATTTTACTATGAAAGTATGGATAAAATGTTGCATGTCATGTGACAGCTTTCGTAGAATCGTCGTGCTCGGGTGAGCCGTGAAATGATGAAAACCATATAACTGCAGCCTTGAATATATTGGTCACTGTTAAGTTGTAATTTATCATCGTCTGTATAAAAGTAAGATCAAACTTTTATGTTTTGTCTTCAAGAAATGCTTTGACATCGGGAAAATCAAACTGGTATGACATGAGTTCTGTTAAAACTTTGTCGAAGTTAGTAGTTGATATCGAGATTTGATAAATTACATTGGAAAGTCCTCTGAAGATACTAATGATTGAAAAATACTTTGAAGATACTAATTTTTGTGTATATAATTTAGTATTTTCCATTGCTAATATGTCATGTACTTTCCAAAGGATTTTAATATTGGTTTGCCTGTAAAATTTCTCTTGTTTCTTGGTTAGTCTTGAAGACGAGCGTAAATATTGGCTAAAAAGACTATTACAGCTATTACAAATGTTACAAATATAATTTAAAGCAAAAAATATTCTATCGACATAATATACGCAGAAGGTGCGCAAAGATGGGATGCAATGGGATGGTTTTGACTTCATTATTTTTCTAAATACCTTTATATGTATGTAAATAATGAGTCTTTTGCGGAAACAACTTGCGAATAGTTACGTTTTTTGTTATATTTTCAATGTTCTCCTAATCAACATAAGACGTCAAATATCTACTAGTAACTTAAAGTTTTCTAAGCATATTTGTAGTAGATCTGAATCCATCAAAAGAGGGTCGAACATTACTCTTAAAGCTACTATGTAATACAACCCAACTGAAATTATCTAAATAGTATTACAGTTTCTGTAAACAAATATAAATCGTTATTTATACTATATATACTAATATTATAAAGAGGAAAATTTTTTTCGTTTGTTTGTTTGTTTGTACCCTAAAGACCGTTCATTAATAGAAAGCTTTTTTCTATGGTTGGGATCGACTTAAGAAAAGAGTGCTTTCCTCATGGGTAACTATATGTTGTTCTTTCTCGAGTAGGATCTCCTGAAAATCAATATGTGTTATTGCCATCTACTATTACTAACATCACTGCTAACATAGTATACCGTGAAGTTTTAAGGTAAAAATTTATGGAAAATATAAAAGTTGTTGAGATAGATTGTATCCACCAAAATTTCTAGGCTGTTAACAGTTTGAGCCAATTCATTAACCAACAATACTTGGGGACTATTTGGGATTGTAGGTGGCAATATTCCGTCGAAGTCCATGAAAGTCAATGGAGAAGGCTTATGTCCAGCAGTGAACGCATCGTGGCTGACATAATGATGATGAAATACATTTTTTAATGATGCGTAAAGATAGTTTACACTCTTTTAATTAACAAATGTCCACCCGTGCTACGCCGGATGGGCAGCTAAACTTAATACAAAACAAAAAATAGGGATCCGCGTGAAAATTTCGACGATGTAACCCGACGTGTGAAAAAAGTACCAAAAGAATCCTTATATCGCGTATGCTGTGGAAATTATTGACGATAGAGCAAAGTGATGTACTACTAATCGTGATATCTATAAAAATGTCCGCGATCCCATATGTCTAAGTGTTACAGTTATGCCACAGTAACTTCGTTCAAAGCCGGCACGGGCCGCTAGTAAATTTATAAATAAACAATATTATGAGAACTAAGTGAAATATTTTATTTAAATTACTAGATAATTTGCATCTGTGGTTACGTTCCGACTTTTTATACATGAGGAGCACCTAAATGTACAACGTGGAAAGGTACTAGTCTATGGCTAGCAAATAGTGGATGAAAATGGGAGAGACATGACATTCGCAGAAGGTGCGCAAAGAT
The DNA here is from genome assembly GCA_949316085.1 of Hypercompe scribonia. Classification (NCBI taxonomy): domain Eukaryota; kingdom Metazoa; phylum Arthropoda; class Insecta; order Lepidoptera; family Erebidae; genus Hypercompe; species Hypercompe scribonia. The sequence continues at coordinate 7,460,765 of OX438969.1, read as the reverse complement.
GTGATGCAGAGCCATAACCTAACACATGTTCTGTCCACTATACGGCACGCTTTAGTCTAATCTGACACTGATCGTTAACGGTGACACGAAATTTTGCACTTACTTAATAAATACAATACAAGATCTAATTTGCTTGCTTAAAATTTGTGTAACAAAAATGAATGAAATGTTAATAATCTGGACTTGTCAATTAAGACATGGTGAGATTTTATTCCGATCGAGTATTTTCGTCAGTGGTAATGCTTTGACTTTTGTAAATAAAAAACCTTTAAATATACTTCGTTCGAAGGTACTAGTCTATTACAAGCAAGAATCGGATGAAAATTTACAAATAAAACATAAATATTCGTCTTCATATCTTCTTATTGGTTTCTCGGGTTCAAAACGTTCCGTAGTTTATTTGTTTGTATTATGTTTGTGTTTCATGCTCTGTACTTATTTTGATCATTTGAAATTTTCGCCATTTCAAAAATTTTTTTATTATAAAAGTGTAGATGAAATGTGATACGTAATGCAACAGTTCCCATAGAGTCATAGAGCTCCGCTAAGCTGTAAAAGGATGAAAACTGTGTTATTGGAGCCTTGAATATATTGATTACTATTAAGCGATCTTTAAAAAGATCAAATTCTTATGTTTTGTCTTCCAGAAACGCTTTGACTTCAGGTGAGAAATGAGTTCTGTTAACTGTACTGTACACCATACTTCTTTTTAACATGTTTTTTTTTAGATTTGTCAAATAAACGATTCATAACTTGACACACACGCTTGTAATAATTACAAGCTTATTTTCACATTTAAAAAGTTCTTGCTTTAACGTTCTGAAAACAACTTGGTGGCTTATAGATGGTGTTGGGAATATTCCTAATATTTTTACAGTGTCACCAAATCATATAACGGCCAAATATATAAGCAACATTAGTGTAAATGCAATATCTTGTGTCCTCAATATTCGTAATTTTATTGATTATGATACTTTTCTAGAAGGATGTTTATCGCAAGTCAGATATAAAACAAAAGGCAACGACCGAGTTGACAAGGTCACGTCGTGGTTTACCTAGAAAATTTACTTTCTTAACGAATTATAGGAGCAGCTGTGTTATTAAAATGTGACTAATATGTAAAATTTATTTAACTTATGAATACATTTAAGAGGCTTTTAAATGTTGGTTTTGCGAATCATAATTCATGAAACCCCAAGGGTCTACTTTAGACATTATTAGATTTTATTGATGTACGACTTCACTACACGATATATATTTAATTTCCTTGTTATACCGTGGAATTGATTTTGATTTGTTTGATATTCATAATAAATGTATCTCTACTTATTTATTTCATACCTTAATAATCAATTAACAATTCATCGTGATGAAATTCTGACAATAAATTTTAAAGTGAAGGGTATTTCACAAGTTAGCATAAAAATATATAACCTGTCACTTTAAAAACGTACGCAAAAGCAATCACTCAATATATTCATATTTACTTAAAGTTTAATGCTTATGATGCCTTTTAATATAAGTGCCGTATTAAACACTGAAATTTTGCGATTTTAAAATAGACTCATTGACTGTAATGAACTTACCTTGCACCGAATTACTGAGGATCTAATTTTTCGCTTAAAATTTGTCTGACGAGAAATAAATAAACCATGAGTTAAAAATAAAGCGTATAAAAAAGTCTCCTTGGTGTTTAGAAATACAATTCACATTTCGTTAGAGAGTTTGGATTGTTTGAACAGGTCAATATACCAAACTGATTACAGATATTTAAAATATAATTAATGTAATATTGATTTTAATAAGGTTCTATTTGTAAGTAAACCCGAGTATATGTTTTGTTCTTCGTTTGATTATTATTATTTTGTAGCTATGACTTGATCTATTATTGTATAGTCTTTTGCATGATGGTATTTAGAGATATAAAATTATTTCCTAAAATTGAAACGATAAATATAAAATTGGACTGTATTCTTTCTTTCTATATTTAAAAAGAATATACGTATTTTAAATATGATCCACATTTTCATATATTACTTCCAAACATTTTTTCCCAAACTAGGTTGGAATCGACCTTAAGTCTTCTGCGAAATCGCTGAATTTCAAGTTTTTACTTGAGCGACTGCCATCCGACAACCATAACCCTACTTGGGTTATTTCCACCCTACCAGGGGATATCTGCGAAGTTCTGCAGAAAGATTGTTGAGAGACATTTTAGGACTGAAACTGCCTGTAACGATTGCCAAAAAAGTTTGTATGATATTCGCCGAGATACGGAAGAGTCTCCATACGTGAAGTATGGTCAACCATTTAATTGCTTTTAGACTTTCGCGACTTTTACACATGATTTTGTTGCACTAGCTAGGAGATTTTCTATAGCTGTAAATAAGTGGGTATATATACGATATACAGCTAAATTTTATATGGAATGTAACGATTTGTATAAATACGACTTTTCTTTTATTCCATTATTCATTCTTCCTATCACACATACAGCCGGTCGTGACCATAAAAATGACACATGTTACGCAAACTTTCTCTTAACTAGAGGCCATAATTCAGACAAACTGAATTCCTACGGTTGTGTTCATTCGTGCATTTCAGATTTATGACTGCATCAGCCGATCCTTTAATCTGTTATATCTTTATATATGTTGGTTTTTATTTTAATAGTTTGCCATGTACATTTTCAAAGTTCGAAATCAATTCATTTCTCTATAACTATTTCATCAATAAGATGTCATCAATTTTTTTTAATACATATCAATAAAAGAAGATCTAAAATTAAGTTTTCAAAAAGAGTAGAAGAAAGTATTGTATTAAATTAACTCTTAAGTACTGTTTTTTCACATTTAAATTTAATAACAGGAAATATTTGCATCATAAATGCTGATAGGATTGAAATCGGCCATGTTGCAATACGTGATCATGCTCTGTACAATTACATTTTGGTAAATAAATAATTTGTTATTTTTTCTTATTACCTATTTTAATTTGAATACTAATTAATTTAATATTGGAATAGTCTTGGAGCTAACTATAATAAAAGTTACTACTTTAAAATATAGTGAATTCCTCACGCAAAATAGAAATTCTCATAAAAAGTTTTAATCTTCAAACTTTCAGAAGACTCGTTAGAGAAAACTTTGTAATGAAAGCCTCTTTTGTTTAATATGAAGCAAAAAAAAAGTAAGTTCCTTATATACTCACTACACTATATTGAATAGATAGTTGTTGAACGTAGGCTGATAGGCAGGCTCACGTAGATAGTGGTGAAGCAGTTGCCACGCCAAATACACGACTTTACGGCGTTTAGAGTTGTGAGTTCAAACCAAGCATCGGACAACACTTTATATGATCCACAAATTATTGTTCTAGGTCTACTCACAACACTTATTTGTTAATCACAATCAAAAACACACATTTCAGAGTTGAGTCCAAATTCGGGAGTGGTATTGTAAACAATAAGCATGTTGTTAAAAAAAAAAATTTGTTCTACTGTATAGCTTTGACTAGATGGGTTGTTGTATTTTTTCTCTATGAAGAGCCTACTAAAGTGACTCTACTGTGGGTGATGGAAAGCATGAATAGAATACAAAGAGTTGTGGTCACCATACTCATTGCAAATGAAGACAATGTAGTGTGGTGACCCATACTATAGCAGCCTAGTGAGATACTTTTTCACGCCACGCTTAGGGACGTAAAAGGCATGACAGTCATCGTGGCAGTGCAAGCTTCACACAGTTACCACGATAACTGTCACACTGCATCAATGGCCCTTCGGTCTCGCACTTACCAACGAAATACGACAGCACGGATGCTGGCGCTTTAGGTTGGTCTTTTGTGGGAGGGTATTACTGCCCCGGTCGAGCCAGCCCGTTTGTGCTGAAATCAGCGTGGTCCTACTACCTTAGAAATACCTAAATACCTTATATGGTTTGTGAAAAATTTTAGTTTCTTTTTATACGTTGTAGGAGTTTGCCTCACGTAGTTTGTTCCCTTAGTCATCTATTGCCATCTGTTTTTTAGGCCCTTTATACGATAAATACAAATTTTAAAGCCAATCAATTTTTCTCGTTCTAAAGTACCTGAAATTCTACAGGTGTTTACCATGTTTCCCTACACTTCTTAATTTATTTAAGATTATGAAAAATTGGGCCTTATCATAAGCTTTCGTCATGTCAAGCACTATTCCTATTGCATATTTTTTTCTATTTATTATTTCTACCGCTCCTTATATGTTTTATAAACCGCCAATATTGTGGATCTATTTTTGCGAAACCCATTTTAGCTATCGTTAAATATACTAAGTTTTTCACAAAGTGCATAAACGCGGTTACACATAACATTTTCAAATATCTTGGCGGCTGTTGGCAAAAAGGCAATAGAACGATTGTTATTTGGATCAGTTTTCTATTTTTTTTTGTGCATGGGCTATATGATATTTTTTTCAAAAGATCTGGTAACGCTCTTTTCTCAAAAGATTGATTTAATAAGTAGTAAAAGGATAAAAGTTAATTCATCTGCATATTATCTTATCAAAGTAGGTGGAAGTTCATCTATTTCACGACTACTTTTATTATTTAAGTATTTAATTAATTTATTCATCTCATATGGGTCGACTGGACTGAGGAAAAGTGAATTCTGTGTAGGAGAGATTGCTTTACTACCTTTTGGTCTGCTACTGGTTCGGGTTGATTTTTCGGCAATAAAATATATATTAAATATGTTTACTACCTCATTAGGCTGTGTGATCGGCTTGATATTTATTTGTAGAGTTATATTATATTTTTCACTTTCAATTTTTTCTTAGTTCTCTCATTGATAATAGACCACATTGTTTTGACTTCGTTTTGTGAATTGTACATTTTTTTTCGTGAAGTGTTGTTTCTTAATTGCTGGCACAGTTTTCTTTTAAGCTTTTTCATAATTTCTAGTATATTTTGTTTTTTTTTTACATTCCGTATGGTGATGGATTAAGAATACATAGTGTTACCACCACTATTCATCCCGTGGGTGTCTTAAGAGGCGATTAAGGGAAGAAACTATTCAGGAAAATATACAAAGAGAAGGAAAACTTGAAACAAACCCTATTCATAACCCATATAGTGGTATAGTAGGCCAAAACCTCCTTGCTAAGGAGAGGCCTATATCCAGCAGTAGACTGTATAAGGCTGTTGATGATTATATTGTGTTAATATAGGGTTCTTGATTTTTATGACTAATATTTTTATTAATGTATTATTTTGGCTAGAGGTTTTCATGTCTACAGTGAGTCAGTCTTTTTTGTACTCCGTTTTTAATTTCATTTTTGTGAATGGTATACGTTTATTCAGGATTGCTATTGTTCATCATGGAATATTTTGTAATTTTCATTAATATTATTATCAAAAGTTAGAATTTCATTCCACTGTTAGGTATGTAAATTAAATTTAAATTTAAATATGTTTTGGTTGTTGTACAAGTTTTTTTTTAAGTGTGGCAGATTATTTGTTTACTTTGTTCTGGTAAATGTAAATGAATTATAGTATCACCATGATCTGAGAAGCCTAACTCATTTACTGTTGTATACATATATTTATTTTTAAAGTTAGTGAGTATGAGATCAATGCAAGTTCTGGTAGTTGAAGTAAATTGCGTGGGTGTTTTTATATGTTGTGTTAGTTTATACTCTAGCATTAAATTTAAAAAATTGACTAGTTTTTAAGCTATTTTCTAAGATATCTACATTAAAAACGTCACCTGTGATTATGTTTTATTTTGAATATTTATTGGTAATATACTTTAAGATCAAGTTTAACTGCTTATAAAATATTTCTTCTTCTCTTCTGTTTCAATACATTGTTATTTTTAATAATTTTTCTTTCGGCAGTTTGGTAACGCATATTTATATTACATATTCTAATGATATTCCAGTAATATTTTTCCTATCTATGAAATCTAAGTAATCTTGAAGCAGAAACTCTAGACCTCCGATTTTTAAGAAAATAGTCAGTTTGTTTTGCAGCTACGTTCGATCCTTAGAGCAAAATCCTTGTTCCACATTCACAATTTTCATTTACTTCTTATTTTGGTAGCGTTGGTTTACCTCCTATTACAAGATTGCGACCAAAACTGTAGTCAGCAAAATACGGACACTTAAAACATTTCTATTTACTGCCTGAAATATGCGAGTGTACACAGTACCTGTCCTAACAATTAAATATGAACACACCAAAAGTCGTCGTCAAGCCCAGTCGTTCTATACGAGTGTTAAGAATTAGTTAACATTCATCAACAGCTTTAACAGTACACTGCAGAACCGAAGCCTCTTCTTCGAAAGTTTAAAATTATAATATTAAATTTGTGCTACGTTTACACTTGGAGTCACAATTTGTAGTAATCAACATCGAAACGAACAGCGTTGACGCCAAGCTTTTATATAAATATGATCGATGTTCTGTCGCAATATTTTGATACATAGGAGAGGTTGTAAATTGAGACTTAGTAAATGTATGAGTTTACATTAATTGTGAAATTGTAATTCTACTTAAGACTTGAAAGAGTACGAACATAGTTTCTGAAGATTTGTAATAAGCGGTTTTGTAACTATATTTCTCAAAATGAACAAAAAAAGGACTCAAGTTAATTACGAAATTCAATTAATGACAAAGTGAAACAAATTGAAAGATATTTTGTGGAATAATGTTTATATTTAGCTTAAAATAATTTGTAAAGAAATAAAATTCATCATCCTTTAGTCTAGATTTACAGTCTGGCCATAGACCTTTCCTCAAAAGGCTTAGGTTTTAGCCTGTTATACCATGCTGGCCAGAAAAATTGGTATAGGTTTTATTTTAATTTTTGTTTCTCTTTGCACACAAATAGTGTTGTTATCCTAGTAATAGTACTGTTAGTTTACTCTTTTAGTTGTTTTTTTGGACACTCGTGGGATGAATAGGGTTGGTGACACTATATTCCTGTCACCACACGGACAAATTAAAGTTAATGCCTCTGACTCTTTTCGACTTTTGCTTTGCCCATTTTATTCGTCTCACACATTTTGCAGATGTTCTTTGCCTAATTTAATACTTATTGACTGCACTGTTGGCCTAGTGATTTAAGCGGTCACCACGCCGCTCACTACTGCACTGAGTGTTGTGGATTCAAATCCCACATGGGACAACACTTTGTGTGTACCATAAATTGTTGTTCTGAGTCTGGGTTTTTTTTGTGTCCGTTTCTTGTATGTTTGTAAAGTCTCCCGCGACACAGGATTTATTCCTAGTGCGGGCGTTGTCTTAAAAAAAAATATTGTTCATCTTTAAGGTGACCTTAATTGACAGCCAAGGTTTCCTTAGAGGGTTTTCAGTCTAGAACCTGCTTGTAGATGTAATTGTTTGGAGTCCCTTCGGAGAATATGATTGATTCCGTTCCATTTTCAGCGATTGGTTTGCTGGTTGATCTATTACTTGACTTACACAGATCCGAGATAAGATTTGGTAATCTTTCGATTGTAGCCGTGGTAAATTATGTATGTTAAATTCCCTTTTTACCATAGAACTCAAGAGATAAAGTGTGGCTTGAAGTGTTCTTTAATATTCTTTCCGCTTATTAAAAAAGAACGTTGAAAAAATTTTAGTCATACAGTTTTAGAATGTCAATTTCATTTAAAATCCATCGAATCTAGGAGTGATTAAAATCAGAACACAACTGTCAAATAAAAATAATAAATCATCATCAATAAATAATTTATTTGCGTAATAAATTAAAGAACAAGTTACTTAAATATGCCCAATACTTTTTTAATTTGTTTTGTGCCAAAATCGATATGCTATACAAATTAAATAATACTATAAAAATATTAATTTATATTTATAAAAATTACAACTTATGTACCATGTTCGTATTGTCCTATTATTTTAATTTCAGTTTCACCCTAAAGTTTCTTCTGAAAATTTGAATACTTTTGAAGACAACCATAAATACTACTAAAAAGAATGTTAAAATTATTACAAATGTTGCAAGTACAATATCAGGCATAAAATATTCCATCCACGTGGTATTCGCAGAAGGTGCGCGAAGATGTGACGCGGAACCATGACGCAACACATGTTCTGTCCACCATACGGCACGCTCCAATGGTGTTTGGGGCTGATCGTTAACGATGTCACGAAGCTTTTTTATGTTTGCACTGTAACTGAAGGTAAACAAAATTTTTACATTAATATCAAATATTAATGACAAATAATTACCACCGATATATTGTAAATTTTAAAAATAATTCATAAAATTGAAAATTTCTTTTTGATTTCTAAAGTAATAAATAAACTCAAAAACATATTTCTTTTTAATTACTTACCTACTATTAGCGAGCACTTTGTTGACTGCCCTCGCTAAATCAGTTGTGGTCAAAGTAAGTACGTCTAATTGTTCAGCTATACCAAGCTCTACACATTTGTTCACGTTATACCACTGATCAGCCAACATAGGTAAACCAATAAGAGGTACACTTGCGTCTATAGCTTCGTCTATGGACTGTAACCCGCCTTGTGTTATGAACAGTTTTATTTTTGGATGCTCTGAAAAATAAAACATTTTATTTTATTTTTCATCCATCGATTAACAATTTTTTCGTATGTTCTCGATAGATAGTAACATTATTTCATACAACACATTCTAACTTTTAAGTATCCACTGATATCTTCAAATGATTATAGTTTAAATAACAGTAAAATATTGCTATTCATATATGTCGTGTCTATGAAAGGTAGATCGCAACTTATATATATTTCAAAAAAAAAAAATAAGGAAAATATCTTTTTCGCGAAAATATTGCAAACAAAATTACTTTTCTTAAAAAAAAACAAGTTACTAATAGCACTAAATATATCCTTAGTACAATAGAATATGAGAAAAATGGAAATAAAAGTTTGTTATACACATACGCAATAAGTCTCTTTGAGGAAACCACTTGTGAATCTTTACATTTTTGGGTACATTTTCAAGATTCTCATAATCAAATTTCCAAAGAACGTCAAATGGCAGTAACTCAAAGGTTTCTATAAAGACTTGTAGTAGATCTGAATCCATCATGGAAGGTCGCACATTGCTTCCAAAACTAACGTATATTACGCCCCGACTCGAATTATCTAAATAGTTTTGTAGTTCCTGTAAACAAATATAAATCATTATAAATCCACAAATAAATATAATCTTACTTGAAATTAGTAACAAATTTCGTTCAAATTAATAAATTTTCACCTGTGGTAAGGCTTTCACTTTTTGTAGATGAAGACCGCCCAAATATACAACGTTCGCAGGTACTGGTCTATTACTCGCAAATAATGGATGAGCATTTACAAACATAACATCAATATTCTTTTTCATATCTTCTATGGTTGGCGTCTCAGGTCCAAAACGTTGCCGTAGTTTATTTGCGTCATATTTTTCACTTGCTTTAATCATTTGAAATATTTTCCACTCCAAATAAATTTCACGTAACCGTTCCGAAAATGTGAGATTGGCATATTTTTGTCTATAAAAGTGTGGATAAAATTTTGGATGCCATGCGACAGCTCCCATAGAATTGTAGTGTTCCGGTAAGCCGTAAAAGGACGAAAACCATATCACTGGAGCCTTGAATATATTGGTCACTATTAAATGGTAATTTGCTATCGCTTCCACAAAAATTAGATCAAACTTTTGTGTTTTGTCTTCCAGAAGTGCTTTTACTTCAGGCAAATCAAGTTGATATGAAATGAGTTCAGTTATGCCTTTGTCTGAATCACCAGTTAAAATTGAGTCTATGTCATATACAATACCTCTTTTTAACATGTTTTTTCCTTGAGCTTCATCATATTGTCGACCCATAACTTGGTATACAGTGCTTGTGTCAATTTCTGTAATATTGTCTTTTGGTCTATCTTTAGGCAGTGCAGGATTTGGTGTAATAATCACAAGCTCGTGTCCATGTTTAGATAGTTCTAGCATCAAAGCCCTGAAAACAACTTGGTGACTTATTGATGGTATAGGAAATACTCCTAATATTCTGGCAGTGTCCACCAAAGTGGCTTGGTGTTGGACACATAATAAAACTGTCAAAAATATGAGCAACATTTCGTTTGACTGTCGAAAATCAAATGATGGAAATGCAATATGTCGTGTCCTCTTTATTCTTGGTTTTATCTGTTTTGATATTTATCTAGAAGGGTGCTTATCGAAATTGAGATAATTTACCATTATTAATAAATTACGTAAAACAAAAGGCAACGACCGAATTCACAAGGCCAAGGCGCGGTTTATCGAGAAAATATTATTCTTTAAATTCTGAATGGAATATAGGAGCAATTCTGTGATAGGGAAAATGTTACTCAAATAAAATATTTATTTGATCTTATTAATTTGAATTCGATTAAATTTATGTATACATCTAAGAGACTATGAAATATTAGTTATGTGAATTATTATATAGGTCATGAGATACAAGAGGACTCCTTTATATTTACAGAACTTTTGGATGATCAGTCAGGTTTTTTTAATATTAAATTGCCTCTAAAAATATCATTCGTTTCTTTGTTATGTCATGAAATTGGCTTAAAATTATTTGATATGTTTAATTAATTTTCCTTTTTTATTTCTACTATGCAATAAAATAAAAAAAAATCTAGTCTTAGGGAAAACAGCTGTGTATGTTACTCACTAGTTGTAAATTCATCATAATGAAATTCTGGTAAAAATTAGTAATAAAAGACTATGGCAGGCATGTATGGGATTTTGTACGACCTTACGTATTGCCTGGAAGGGATTATTTTTGTATTTATTGGGTTCGTAATATCATCGACAATAGTATTTTAAATTCTCAAATTTTTATAACTTTATGTTAAAAAATTATTTCAGTTTGTAGTTTGCAATGTGACACACAGTGGTGTGCTAAAGTCGAGTAATGAAAGCTGGCTATCATTACTTATACATGTGAGTTGTCATTGTTGTCACCAAGATGACGTAGTAACATATTTTTAAAATTAATTCATTCGAGTACGATTTTCTTGATCCGTCAACAAAATATTATTCTGCTCCTAATTACACATCTCATTTATAAATATCGATTTAGTTGTTTTTTATGTGATTTATATTTGATAATTAACTTACCTAAGCTAAGCACTTAAGCTGATTTTCAGCAAGGCAAGTCTAGAAAGTATTGGAATGCGATTTATTATTGGAGCTGTTACAATTTTTTGAGACGCATTTACATTATTTTAGCAAAGTACTAAAATATTCATTACATGAAAACAGATGATTCACTTTATAAACAGTATAAATCTTATAACCATCCATAGCATATTGCTAGCTCATCTTAAGTAAACAACAACTCATTAGTTAGCTTTAAAATGAGTATTCTGTCAATTATACAACGTTAACAAACCTAGATATAAATTTCACATTAATACAATAAACGCTGGGTGTATTGCATTAATTTGAAATTTATATTAAGTTTTTAGTCACTCAATATATTTCTTGAAAATTTGAATTATGCGACCAATTCATGGAAATGTTGGCTTTTGAATAAGATTCTATTTGTATGTAAGTATGTAAAAATGTATTGTAGCCAACAAAATGTTTGCATTTAATACATCTCTGCTTACTGTTTTATAGGCGTGAATGTATATATTCTCTCTAATAATAGTTAGGTATGAACACACCAAAAGTCGTCGTTCACCCAAATCCTTCTGAAGTGATTCTCCTACACGAGTGTTAAGTGAAAAATATTAAGATTACAATATTTAATTCATACTCCATTAACACTTGGTGACACTATTTGGAGTAATCAATATCGAAACGCTCTTAAAAAACTTTAACCTAAGTATGATTGATGTTCTGTCGAAATATTTTAATGCACGGCACGGCACGGTGACCAACGGAGCCCAGCCAGCAGGAGATGTTATAGTGTACATGTGTGTGCACAAACACAGGTGTACTCTCTGCTCCTTCACTCAAACAAATCAATGTATATTAACCTACGTGCTCTCCACTCCGGGGGTTAAGACCCCCATGTCTTGGAGTTTAGAACTCAAATTTAGTATGGCACCAAATTAATAATAAAGTAGTGTAAATGTAAATAAGTTAGTGTAAATAAAAGTTACTACTTTTGATTTTGTTTCGGCTTCCCTCTGTACATTTTCTTAATCTTATATTACTTGGTTGGGACTCACATACTTTCACCATTCGACAGACACTCAAATTCGTGCTAATTTCGTCTTCAAGTTTACCTTGGACGCTGCTTGCCCTTACTTTGGGGGTTCCAGGGTCTAGATCTAGGATATAAACCTGGGACCTTTGTAACCTGGGATCCTTTTGGATAATATGACTGACTCAGTTACATCGGGGTTTCGGTGTTCTAAAAGTTTTTGGTTGATGATATTCACTGGCGAGTATATACCGAGAATTGTGGTTCAATAATAAAATATAATAAAGCAAGTATAATGTAAATACAGCGGCTTATAGTTAGTTTATAATGAATATTAAAAGTAAAGTGTCACTTTTTGAATATTATGAAATTAATGAAAGCCATACTGGAAAGTAAAAGGCTTACCTACATTTAATGAAATAAAATCTTCGAAGGCATTATTGCGAGTATCGGCAAAACTAAGCAGGATAAAATTTCGGCTTTTAAAACTAAGCTCTAAATGTAGGCTCTTTCCGTGGTTTGAAAAACTTTTACCGACTTTATCTTGGCAGGCACTAATGGTATTAGAGCAAGAAAGTAACTTTCTTAATTTATTGACAGTCCTGCCTTCATTGTCTTAAGATTACTTGACTTTCACAGGTCTTAGATGAGATTAAGTAAACTTTCGATTGTCGTGTTAGTAAGTTATGTAAGTAATAATTTCTCTTTTTACGAGAAAATCAAGTGATCAATTGAGTTCTGCAAGTGTTGTTTAATATCCTTGCCTCTTAGACTGGCAAAGTGACTTTATTCTGCCTGATGGAAAGAATGAGTACCGTTCCGGAGTGAAAAATATTATGACAACATATTAGTTCTATATTTTAAGGTAAGAAGTCACTCAATTTATGGAATGAACCTGCTAGTAAAATCTCGTATGAAAAATATTTAAAAAACAATTAAGATAAAGTAGTGGAACCGGCCAGATAAGATTATTTTTAATAATTTCAATAAATTGACCGCACCTTGAGTTTATATTAACAATATGTTATGTAATTAATAATATGGAATATTTTACATAAGTGCATTGACACAAGCTCATAAGAGATAAAGTTGTTGATAAATTTGATAACAGTGCAAGCAATGATAACGAGAACTGCATAACAAAAACCTATATATATATATATACCTAATATGTCAAAGTTGCTTTACAACATTTAAATACAATTGAATCAAAAGATTCTAGTCCTAAAACTGTAGCTTGATTTCTGTGACAGATGGCTACCAAACTGACAAAGTAACTTCGGACATGATTTTATTTTGTATCCTTTATTTTCGTTCTTTACTGCTAGTTTTATCACAAATAGTAAGCATAAAAATTCACATCAAAAATTTTCCTGCAACTGTCACAGAGATCAAATTATATATTAAAGATTATGGATCTAAATAATAATTTTCAAATACATTGCTTATGAAAGTTCAGTTCAATTTTTTTAAATGTAGAGGGCTAATAAGTTAATGGTTGGCCTAATGGTAAGTGAATACCGCAGCTCACTGTCTCACGTTACTCAAGAGGCATACATGCGTTGTCACCCTTTGAGTAGGAGATAAAGTGGCTATAGTTAGGGTAACCCACTCTCTGGGACAACAGAAGCAAAACAATTGCTTAACATCGATTTTCTGTAAGGCTGTGGCACTGAGGAGAATTTTGTACTGTCTGTTTTTTTTTCTATTACAGAGCGAATTTCGTTATTTTCAATCTCAAAATATAATTACTTCATAAAAAAAGTAAAATTTTTTAGATAGTATTTACATATGTAAATTCTCAAGTCTTAAATTAACATACATAGAAGCAAAAACTTATATTTCGTCAAAAATTTAAGCTTGTACGTATTGAAAATCTTTTATATGTCCGTACTGATTTTCAACTGGCCATTTTATTTGAGGATCTTGGAGGCTTATATCAATTTTAATGTAATACAAAAAACAACACATGTGTTTCTTACCTTTTATTAAAAATAACAATAAAATGTTAAAAAAAAAGTTAACAAAAGGTCCTTCTATCCTTTTGATGAAATTTTAAACTATCGCGTTCGTTAATATGTAATTACGTTTAAATCTTCCAGGGTAAAAAAACTTCTTTGCTGACTTGATGGTGGAGAGCGGCACCGTTGCGTCATTGACGACCAGCAGCACTACCTGGTCAAAATGTCGGATATTTTAACGGTATGTAGTTAGTATCTGTCGTTCTTGTAAACTAAAATAAATATCTGTTTTTAATGTTTCCGATTTCTCATAACTACTCAACTCATAACATCTGTCTTTAAAAAGAATTATTATTTTTCATTTTTAATATAAAATATAGTTTATACAGTATTTGTAGCATGCACGTCTTAAAGGATAACACGATCAAGATATCTGTAGCCACGTGAGTAAAAAGAGCAATGGCTTATTTATTTGGTTCATGTCAATGACCAATAAAGTACGTAGTATTTTGATTATCACATAATTTCCGCGAGTGTTACGTATATTGAAGTACTTTATTATTCTTATCATAGATATGAACGAAACAAATCATTGGCCATTAAATCCTTGTGCGAATGTCAACTTGATCTGACCTTCAGAACGTATCATGTTAATCGATAACGCCATTTTGGTAAAAAAAAGAATGTTGTAAAATATGATTCATTTAAAGATATAAAATATTTTATAGGTTCGAGTGAAAGGTGAACGACCGCGACCTACTCTAACTGTAAATTATACTCACCAATCTATTCGTATGAACAATTTCCTATTGCTACAATTACTTTTTCGTCGTCGCATTTTTCCTTTCATAATAAGTTTTGAGCGTGTAGTCGAGTTTGACAGTTGACAGCTGTTTGGTTAAAATTGTAAAGAGTAAAATATTAATATTTGTAGTAAGCTGCATAGGTACCCTTACTGGTTTTATTTACTAATTGATTTAATAATTATATTTATTTTCGTTATTAAGTATATAACATTAGTTGGTCGGGCGGGGTCGGGGTTACTTTTGTATTTCGGCCTTGGTGTATATACTCGTACTATGTACAAACAAGCAAACAAGATTTTAGAAATTGGTAAATAGCATCGTCCATTTTTTTATTTTAAAACAAGACTGTAGTTAACTTGTCAAACAGTAAAAGCCCTCGCCACATTATTAACTTGAAACCGTCATCTATACAAGATCGTTAAACAGATACAGAAGCAAAAGATACCCATGTAATCTTATTATGAAAATTTTAACAATTACTGCTATTGTTATTATGGTATCAAATTAATACTGTACTCCCAATACGGTACAGTTACAGCTTAAAATATTCTACAGCACAAAATTATCCTTCGTAAATTGTAAAATAATAGAACCATAACTTGCTTTTATTCTGCGGTCGACCAGAAAAGGAAACAAATTTTGGGTGATTCTCGGAGTTTGTAAGTGGATCCTTTTTATGGTAATAATGCCTGTTTAAAATGGCATAAAGTTTCTGCACTGCCTTATCTCCGGACGCTTGTTTGATAATTTATTCAGTGGTGGTAAATGGGGGCTGGAAGTTTGAGGGTATATTCTGAAAGTCCTTATGGGTTTCTCCTTCGAGAATCACCAGTGTGATAAGGACAATAATCTTTTTATATTTAAAGCACGTCTGAAAATAATGACTCGTAAATTAATTTATACTATTGTTATGGACTGGTTTTATTTGTTTTATAAATTCTTAACCAGACAATGTCTTAAAAGTTTATGAGCTGGAATAAATGTGTAAAGAATTAAAAAAAAAGTAATAGTAATTTGATAGTCATACACACATACACACATGGCTGTCTGATCCCAAACAAGGCAAAGCTTGTAAAATACTAATCAAACTTTATTTAGTAACATGTAATACTAACAAATAATATTTACATTTAGTAACATGTAATTATTAATAAAATAGTACTAAATATACCCAGAAAAATTACCAAACAAATCATCCAATTGATAGTCCTGGTACCTCTTTGTGTTTTGGCCAGAGTTTATTTCCTCGTGAATTCGACACTCATCCCAGACAATCCATTAACCACATATATTATCACAGATTCTCAGGGAAATGTAATGTTAAACTTGCTTAACACTGGTAGGCCGTCAAAATATGGTTCTCCTACGAAAAAATTGGGTTCGTTTCGAATTCAACAAAGCCTCACACCATCATTTATATTGTGTGTTTTTTTTAATACACTATTTCCAAATAAAATTTTACATTTCTTGTGAAGCGGTTGTAAGGGCAGAATGACAGGAGTGTATTAGCATTTATCAAAAGTGGTTGAGGAATTGTGCGGAATGGCCGTGCCGCTAACGGGATATACATCAAAATTTGAAAGGTGTCTGAAACCGGTGTGGGAATATTCTGTCGAGGTCCCATCTGTCAATTAGGGATATGTAGGTTGTCATTATTGCGCTCATATTCACCTTCCTTAGACCTTCGAAAATATTTTTATTTAATTTTGTAATGACTACAATAACTTTCAAGTATGATATAGAATTAGAAAAATATATAAAAATGTGAGTACGACCTACAACTGACTTAGAATATTTTGATTGAGTACGATCTTTTGTGCACAATAAATCAAACATGTTAATTTGGCTTACATACGCTTCAAAATCTCAAAACATCCTGTACCATGTTAGTTAGACTTTTATCACGATATTCAAACTCTTTTAATGATCATTTTTATATATTCATCGACTCAGTTTTGTTTCTAATTTCTCATTAATGCTTCACAATATGTCATAGCGAAACGTGACAGGGTACAACTAAATAGTTATTTATAGTTATGTTATTTTTAGTTACCCATATATTTTTTTAACTTTTAAAGGGTGAATGAGGAGATGAATCATCTGATGTTAAGTTTTTATGAGGCTGCGGTATCTCCACTGTCTGCTCAAAATGTATGAAAGTTTTTAATTTTTCTTCAAATGCAATATTGTTTCTATTGTCTTGCATTTAAATGTTAAATTATCTATTTCTACCTCTAAAATAAAATAAATTGTGTAACAAAAAAGAAATGTCTTCGCAAATGCTACTATCGCGACAAATAATCAAGCACATGACCATCTAGTCTTGCAAAATAGATTCAAAATGTCAGTCGACCCTTTTTGTGTCGAAATCTGATGATACTTGGGTTATCTAACAGAGATACCGCAACTCTATAAAGATATTTATTGAAGTGGTCATTCTATAACTTCTGGTAACTCTTTTCGTAAAGTTTTTCATTTATTTTAACGCATCACAAATTCTTGCTTGAATGTTATTATTTAAACAAGTTTAATAACATTGTAAAATTTGTAAAATAAATCCAAAATTCACAATAAGTTTTTTCGATTATACCGATTTTCATGAAAAAAGAAAATAAATGAAATTGATAGCCATATGAGTCATTACTGCACCAGAACAGAGATGGTGGAATTGCAGTTACTCTCACGTTGAATCATATACAGTATCATGGTCTTGAGGCTCCCCATTTCAAAAGAAATCATGAAGTTACTTCGATGTAGTGTCTACGCAAGGCACTTCATTGAAGTTCGTTCGGAGTATCCTGATTTCACAAAGCCTCTACGCTGGTATCAATCATACATTCACTCTCGGCTTACAACATACTAAGTACTTACTGAAACAGCTATGTCGCTCTTTAATTGTTTATTAAAATTTACTTTAAAATTTTTAATTTATTGTTGAGATTATACTCGTATAACGAAGAAGAAAAACAAAAAAACAATGAAAATATTTACTCATATTACTAATACATCCATATATTTCGCAAGCTAAGTTTCTCGATTGACACGTTAAAAATTGACAACACTTCTGCAACATCGTTCTGTATTGGTTACAATGTTACCAGCATCATAATCTTCCTACTCTTTTCTCCACTTTATTTTAAATTGGTGCAATGAGTGTACTTATTTTGTTTCTCCCTGATCACTTGATATCCTCTTTTCACACTTCTTTATTTTATTGCAAAATCTATTTGTTCTTTGCAATATAATCATTCTTAGTACAAAATATGCAGTGAAAGATAATATTGACCTTCAAAAAACCCAGGGTTTTTCCTGTTGTCAAACTAAAAAGCCATTATCACATTAATATTGCTTTTTCCTTATCTGTAGAGAAATCGGGCACTACGAAAATTCAAAACCATTTTTGAAGATTTAAATTTTAGTCACTATTTATACATTTTTGACGTATTTATTTTATTAATCCGTAATTAGTATGTCAAATTGATATTATATTTTTTTTCGTAGCTCAAGATCAAACGATATAGAGAATTACTATGGACACTTTCTGTCATACAACCAGGACATAAGGCATCAAGTCAAAGTAAGTCATAATTAATTTATTCTATCTAAAAATTATTTTCAGACTGACTGTCACTTTACATTTTGAGTATCAATAACAAATAAAAAGTATAAATGGTAAAAATTAATATGATTTGTGATTAATGCCAGTAATCGATACCTGCAAGTGCGTTGCCACCCTTTGAACCACATATTTCCGTATCAAGGGTAGACGGGTAATCTTTAATAATATAACCCATTTATACATGTATTTATAATTTAAGTTATACTTGTCGAACGAATAAAAATAAGTTCCAATAGGTCACGACGTATCATCGACACGGTATAAATTCGACCGCTATACGTTCTCTGATATCAAGCAGTAGTAAAAACGTAAAAACATTTAGAATGACTTACTCATACGTGTCGTAAAAAATAATAATCAGATGTTATGTAACGTAAGCAAGTACATATACGCTATCGTTCATCGAACTTAATTTCAGTTCATTGTTATATAAATCAAAAGTCAACGACCGGCAGTCATTGACATAGTCACCTTACGAACTAATACCTACTTCGATCGATCAAAATGGATTGATAAGCGATTAGGTTATTGACATACTTTTAATAGTCAAAGATAATCATTATTTTAGTATCACCACGTTTATATTACGGTTGTAAAAAAAGTGACAGATATGAAAATATATGTCCACCTTTATTGCTCGTATTAATCGTATGAAGGTAATGGAAAAGTATGTAATCCTTCATTATACACAATCCCTAAAATTGACAGAAAATATATTATATATTTATTTATCAATACTGGTATAAATCGTAAATATATGTAAACAGTGAAGTGGGAATAAGTTATGTTAGGCCAGGGAAAACGACTTCCACTAGTATCCAACTCACTGTCAGTGTACGGAGCAGCGGAAATGCGCCTACTAACACACATGCCACCTTGAATGTGGCTACGGGTGGACCGGACGGATTTTCTTCTCTATCTGCTTTAGAGGCCAGCCGCAAGGAGACATGCACACATCTACATGCACCATATATCGCCTAAATACAGAGTTCATCCGTAGATGGTGCCCGTGTTATTGCGAGCAGGCACTGGGAGGGCTTTAGATGTCCTAATAATAGTAGTTCCCTAATCCCTTCTATTGAAAGTGAAGAGGGATTTACCATGGAGTTTTAGTAGGTTAAGATCCTACACACCGCCCTTACCACCGAAAATCCTAGCGGGGTGACGATAAGAGTAAGTTTTCATATGTAAAAGAAAAGGTTAAGTTAGTTATTACCTATAATATTGCGTCTTGTAAATATTCTGTTTCTTAACGTGTTTAATTCATTTTATTCAGAGTAAGCCTGTTACAGAGTTTTACATATTTTCATAATTTACATCACATGATACTGTCGAAATGACATACAATACATTTTCTCGTAAATGTGTATATTGAAGTATAGTTAAAACAATACGAGTAATTTAGACGTTTCCTTTTTATAAATAGGTTAGTCATTTTTAAGGAAATGTTTACAATGCCTAGGTTTCATGTATAACGGTAACATAGATATTGCACCAAGCACTGTCCAAAAAATTATTGGTTCTTAAACTGGGGGTAAATTTTCACGAATGCTCAACGGGGTATGACTTCTATTTCCATTACTTGGGTGATTTACATTTGATCACTGCGCTTTTCTAGAACATTTATGGACATCGTTGCCTTTAGTATTTTCGCCTACAGCATTCTAACCTAAAAATAATAGTACATACATTTCAAGGGCTGGTTATGATTTAAGAGTTGCATAACATAGGTAACGGTAATCACTTACCAGAAGGTAATCTATGTACTTGATTGCCCACCATATTTTAGAGAAAATGTGTTCACAAAATGGTTCTTACAATGGTTATGACAATCCTATTATATGATATACATGACTACACATATATATGTACGTACACTCTCAGTTATGCTCCCGAAGGAGTTAACAAAAGCATACTAAAAGTCCACATTTTAACACTTACTGCAAACTCATTACTGTTAACCGAACTCCTATAAATATTATGGGCACTCTAGGAATTTGAGTACATCAGAACACCCAAAAATGAAACTGGCTTTCGTCAGGAAGTCAGAGCCTTCCAACTTACATAACTAATGTAATATATATACCCGTAACGTAAATATGAATAACCATTGGCTGGATATCAAACAGAACTTATGTTTACTACTCCTCTTAAATGCGTATATTGAACTTCCACTAAAATAAGTAGTCATAATCTCTAGATTTATGTATGATAGCGCTCATTTTACTTAAAATTTATTTCAATTAAATTTATAATTTAAACTATGTATGTGCTTGTTTCAGCATAACCATTTTGGTAAAATTACAGATAGGGAGTACGATACATGGTTGCTGCGTTGTTTACTATGGTATAAAATATATTAAAAGTCTGACATTAATTTAGCCAACTAAAACTAGTTGGGCATCCTCAAATTACAGAGGTGATTTAAACCAACCGATTTTTCATTTAGATTTTCCAACAATAGAGATTTGATTTGCCATGCTTTATTCGCAAGATAAACTTAAAACATTTTTTTTAACTTTGAACTTAAAAATTTTTTTTAATCAACAACATTTTGTTGATCCATCAGTAAAGCTGTGTGAAAAAAATTGGGAAAGTGATACTAGAGTATCAGGTACTATGTAATTATAACAGTAGACAAAATTCAACTTCATTTATATAAATTATATCAAATAAATTTAATATATGAGTCACATTTACAGTATTACAGCACCGCTCCTATAATCCGTTAAGAAACCAAAAGATATGTACTTGATAAAACGCGGCATGGCCTTGTCAACTCGGTCGTTGCCTTCTGTTTTACGTAATTCGTTAATGATGGTTTATTATCTCAATTCCGATAAGCACCCTTCTAGATAGACATCAGAAGATAAAACCATGAATAAAGAGGACACAAAATATTGTATTTCCATCATTTGATTTTCGACAGTCAAACGAAATGTTGCTCATATATTTAACAGTTGTGTTTTGTGTTCAATACCAAGCCGGTTTGGTAGACACTGCCAGAATATTAGGAGTTTTTCCTGTTCCGTCAATTAGCCACCAGATTGTGTTTAGAGCTTTAATGTTAGAATTATCTAAACAAGGACACGAGCTTGTAATTATTACACCAAATCCTGCTCTGCCTAAAGATAGACCCAAAGACAATATCACTGAAATTGACACAAGTGCTGTATATCAAGTTATGGGTCGACTATATGATGAAGCTCAAGGAAAAAACATGCTAAAGAGAGGCATTGTAATGGACATTGACTCGTTATTAACTGGTCACTCAGACAGAGGTATGACGCAACTTATATCAAGCCAATTTGATTTGCCTGAAGTAAAAGCACTTCTGGAAGACAAAACACAGAAGTTTGATCTTATATTTGTAGAGGCAATAGCAAATTACCATTTAATAGTAACCGATATATTCCAAGCTCCAGTGATATGGTTTTCTTCCTTTTTCGGTTTCCCGGAGCACTATAATTCTATGGGGGCAGTCGCATGGCATCCAACCTTTTATCCATATTTTTATAGACAAAAGTACACAAACCTCACGCTTTGGGAACGGATCAGAGAAATTTATTTGGAGTGGCGAATATATCAAATGATCAAAACAAGCGAAGAATATGATGATGACAAATTAAAGAAACGATTTGGACCAGGTACATCAGCCATAGCAGATTTAAAGAAAAATATTGACGTTATGTTTATAAATTCCCATCCGTTATTTGCTAATAACAGACCAGTACCTCCAAGCGTTATATATTTAGGAGCTCTTCATTTACAAAAAGTTAAAGAATTACCACAGGTGAGAATACTTCTTGCTATTAACAAAAGTTTCCAATAACTGAAAATAAGATTATATTCGTTTTTAGATTAATAATAACTTACTATTCTATATTAACTTTGTTTACAGGAACTTAAAAGCTATCTAGATAATTCCAGCCGAGGTGTCATATATGTTAGTTTTGGCAGCAACGTTCGACCATCCATGATGGACTCAGATCTTCTGGAAGTTTTCTTGGGAACCTTCAAGTTATTGCCATACGATGTATTATGGAAATTTGATTCCGAGAATCTCGAAAATGTACCCGAAAATGTGAAGATTCAAAAGTGGTTCCCTCAACGAGATTTATTACGTACGTATACATGTAGTAATATTTCGAAACTTTATTACTTACATTCATACATATGTCTTAGCCTAAAGACGTCCACTGATAGAAAGAGGCCTCTGCCATGGTTCAACACAATGGGTCCTGTGTCCAATACAATTGATAGAATCAAATTATCCTTTTCTTTCTCACCTTCTAAATACTAAGCTAATACGGCTTTATACATATTACTCCTTTGACGTTATAATTAAATTCAGTTTGGTTTTCAATATTTTTAAAAAGACATTTTCTTTATCTGTTTTTTTTTAGATCAATGCATGTAAGGGCTACGAATAGCATTCATGAAAAGATTATACATTATTTTAATAACTCTTGCTTGTTTTTCAGAGCACCCAAACATCAAACTATTTATATCGCAGGGTGGATTGCAGTCTATAGATGAAGCTATAGACGCAAGTGTACCTATTGTCGGTCTACCTATGCTGGCTGACCAATGGTATAACATGAACAAGTGTGTAGAGCTTGGCATTGCTGAACAGGTTGACGTTCTTACTATGACCACTAATGATTTAGTAAAGGCAGTTACTAAAGTCGTCACTAACAACAGGTAAGCTGTTACAAAGTAAGATTATTTAGTTTAATTGCTATATATAAACTAGATTGGACCAGAAAATTATGTTATGCTCTTGCTAAGTAACCCATCTATATAGTTTGTTAATTAAAAAACTGAAAGATTTTTAGATTTTTGTGATTTGTTTCTAAGTAACACTATTCCCTTCCATTTCCTAGTTGACGATTTAAAATTTTACGTTTTATTTATATATGCTTATAAGATAACTTATTTATGAATGTCTAACACATATAATGATATTATAATATTTTGTACCCTCAGTTACAAAGAAAACGTAAGGAAGCTGCATAACATCATCAATGATCAGCCGCAAACACCGCTGGAGCGTGCCGTATGGTGGACAGAACATGTGTTACGTCATGGATCTGCAACACATCTTCGCGCACCTTCAGCAAATACAACATTTGTAGAATATTTTTTGCCAGATGTCATTCTTTTCATAGTTGTAGTAACTAGTTTAGTCTTAATAGTGGTATTTATCGCAGTTTTCAAAATGGTTAGAAGAAATTCGAATGTTAAACATAAATTAAGTTAACTATAGATATAGTACGTGTTATGTAATTACTATTTATTTATTTTAAATTAAATTATTCTGGTGTTATTTTCACTCTTTTTTATTTAAATAAGCTTGGAGTAATTTATTGTACAGGTTGGGCCACAAATTAGTTAACATTTGAAAAATTGTTAAAAGAATCATTTGATTTATTATAAAAAACGTTTATTTAAAAGAAAGCTAATTAGTTGAAAATTATTTTTTGAAAATTTTCGAAGGTTCGTCGGCAAGAGAGCGCGATATCGCCGACATTTTGTCGTTGACTTTTTTTTAGTTAATGTAGTGTATTTAGTTTATTAATGTAGACACGGTTCTTCAAATAACCCCATAAAAAGGAGTATGCTGGGGATAGATCTGGAAGTCTAGGTGGCCATAAAATGTCGCCTCGTCTGGAAAACAGCCTATCCAGAAACATGTCTTTGACCACCGGTAGGAATTCATTGGATGTGTGATAAATGGCTCCATCTTGTTGAAACCATGTGTTATGATTATAGCCAGCAAATTCCAGTAGCATCGATCCCAAGAAGTCCAGTAACATTTTGACATATTCAGCAGAATCTTCGCGAGAATCTTCGAAAAAATAGGGTCCAATGATTTCTTTTGCTGAAATCGCAGCCCATACAACTGCAGAAGGATGTACGGGCTGCAATTTCAGGCTGCAATTTGCTGCACGTTCTCTTTGATCCAAGAAATCCGTGTGCCTCCAGTTTGCTTTACATTAAAAGTGGATCCCGTCTCCTTTAACTTTTTTACCTATTTTTTTATTAAAGGAGCACTCGAACATTGATTTAAGTCCTGTGAATCGTATTCAATGCAAAATTAGCGTCTATCAGTACTGTTGTTTTAATATAATTGTTTGATACAGTAAGCGCGCTATGGCCCCGTAAAGCTATCTATTGCAACAAAATTTTTAAGAAACGAGCTAGTGGTCAGATCCGTCACCGCACCCCGCAGGTCTTTTATTCGCACGGGATATAAGATTCAAATGCTAACGAATTCTTGGCCCACCTGTATAAACCTAGGAATTTTTAATCACCTGTTATTTTTATATCTGAAGAGATAGACACAAGCATTGACTCCCATCAACTTATTAAGAGCTCTAGAAATAAATTCGGTTCACGCAGATTTACCTGTGTGAATTTCCGTATAAGAATCTAATCAAGAGACCTGTACTTAAATTCCACAAATACACTGTAACCTAAACTACTTTACCTAACAGAGATTAGCATACATATTGTAAAAGGCGCCGTCGTACTAGATCACTAAATGAGTTACCAAGAAACTTTGAAGTGAGCTGGGTCGACGTGTAATTTGTGAAAGACCCAAAGTACCTTCAAATTTGTTTTGCACAGATGTAATGAAATGACAAAAGTGCTAGAGAGAGTTTGATCGAAGAAGGTGAAAAGAGCATTGATTTCAAATATGAGACGATTGACATCTGTCTTTTACTTTTCAACGTGTTACAGAAACGTTTCACCCGGAGACCATAAGAACCTAAATATTGAAATCATATCATTTATTTGCTAATAATAGACCAGTACCTCATGGTCTTATATTTTTGGGCGTTATTCATTAACAAAAAGTTAAATACTTGCCAGAGGTAAAATTATTTATTGCCACTAGCTAAAATATTATATTTATATACAGATTTATTATAAATTATTTTTATTTATATTTTTTATAGCCATGATACAGGTATGTCATGGCAGTTTTAGAAACAATATGCCATCATCCTAATTATCACTTCAACAGCCTTTAATAGTCCTCTGCTGAACCTTTTGTTAGAAAGAAGGTTTAAGCCGACTACACCAACCTGGCCAGACGGGGTGCTTGGTTAGAAAGTCTCCACTACACGCATTATGGTAGTGTTGGCGATGGCGCTGTTCGTTCGTTTGCTATTTGGAGGAGGGCATCACCGCCAACAGCTAATATTCTAGCATGAAGAGGAGGCCATTTTTACCAGACGCTAGGTCTAACTAGCAGGCGTTTTTATCGATTCCTCTCTTGATTCATCGTTCTTCAAAGCAACGAGAAGAAAAACCTAGTTAGAAATCACGAAGTGGGATCCTCTTACAGGTCGGAGTTTTTCGGCTATCAGCAGTGTTAAAGGTAGTTATATCGTTATCCCGAAAGTAGTGTTGCGATTATGTTTCACGACAGGAGTCGGGTGCGAGAGTTTTGGCTTAGGCGCCCGAACTGTGGAGAAGAAAACTTCTACAGAAAAAAAAAACACTACAAATCCCGTGTTCTGATGCGATACCTGGAGATGTACTTGCAGCATAAACACCTGCAGATCCTTCGGTTGGGCAGAAATTCATGCTTACCTGGGTAAGGTAATTTCTGTTGGGTTGACCATTATTAATCCCTCAATCGTGGACTTTACCATTCATATTGCACAAAATTCGAATAAAAATAAAGAATAAGAAGAAGAAAAAGCTAGAAGGGAAGAATGAGCAGAAGTGTATGAAGGATTAAAACACAAGAGCGAACGCAAGGAGATCGAAGAAGATGTATTGCTTTTAACATCTATCTCAGTGATGTTCCTAGAATTAATTTTGGCTCCTGGAAGCCTAGAAACATCGGCACAATTACGTTCTGAATTTACCATTCCATCAAATGGTTCTAACTTCATTTCTGGACGTACTTGAATCGTCAGAGATGGAGCTTTGGAGAGCAGGAAACGTGGACGCCCCAGAGACAAAGAAAGTAATACGATCCAGGTGATGCTGCCCCCTTAAAACGGGTAGCAGCCATATGACACGTACGCCAATCTAGGCCCTGTCAGGTTCTGCCTGTGCTAGACAGAAGGCTATAGAAGAAGTCAAAGCAGAAGACGAAAATATTGTGTAGGAACAACAGATTGTGTTAGCTAGAAAGTATTTTAAATATTTACGCGAGGGAGCAGCGGACCTCCGGAATACAAGGTAGTAGAATACTTTGCGGCTTCTTACTGCCCTGTATAAGCGACAGCAACGGTTAGCAGCCGTAAAGGGAGGAGTCGCAAGGGGAGGAATGATCAGATGAGGTAACGATGGGGCTGCAAGCCTACCTGAAATTCTCAGCAAACATCGAAGACTAGCCAGTCGACTCAGGCTACCCCCGACACAGTTTGTGCGTCAACGTCGTTGTTCTTGTATGAGGTTGTAGAGACGGTTCAATAATAGATGAAGTCTCCAACCTCCTTATCCAGATCTACCTCAAACTGTGTCGCGGTACAGAATCTCTTCCTACAAACGATGACATAGTGGTCGAGAGGTGTGGCTGTAGCCGCGGGGCTCTATTAAGTGCCTCCTAGTTAAAACTATTTGGTTGGTTAAAACTGAGTATGTTGCTACTGTGTGTATATATCAAGTTTTCCTTCTGTTTATAGTCTTTAGACATTATCCTGCATAGTTTGCTTCCTTGTTCATCTCTTATGCAACCGCCCAGAATAGGGCTCACCTCTGGCTTTCTCAGAGGATATTTGTGGTTAGAGCCATACGCGGCTACCGCACCGTATCGACGGAAACAGCGTGCGCCTTGGATGAAACTCCTCCTGGAGATTTGGAGGCCAAAGTAAAAGCAGCCTGCTGATGCAGATCCTTTCCGCGTATGGTTGTTTCTGGAAGTAGCTGCACTCTCTCTGTAGGAGGGAATTGAGTCCCACCTATCACCACTGTGACTGTAGTGAGGACTCAGCTCAGCACACGCTGGTAGTTTGTTCCATCTAGGCGGCGCAGCGTGGGGTCCTCACTGCATTTACTGGAGGAAATCTCTCGCTACCAGCAGTCATATGCTCCATGGCTGGTAGCGAAAGCTATTTTACCACGGTCGCAACCTTCTGCGAAGATGACGGGAGGTGGTGGAGGAGAAGGCCCGGGAGGACGATCTCCACTCGGACCCAATTAATTCGCAGCCGGTGAATCGGGCGTCGGAGATGCGCATACCAGCGCCTCATGACACCTTGAGTGATAGTCGTGGGTGGACGGGACAGGTTTTCCCCTCCATCCGCTACAGTGACTAGCCGCGAGGAGGCGTCGTTCGCGTCTACGATACGTCACCAAAATACAGAGTTTACCTGCAGATGGTGCCCACCTTAGCGGTCAGGCCCTAGGAGGGATCTGGATGTCGTAATAACAGCTGTTCCCGGATCTATCTGTATCTCAGGCGCAGAGTGGCATACCGTGTGGTTTTATTCCATCCGATTCGGACACACTATCCAATCCCGGTGAGGTGACGGCTTGAGGGGGTATCTACACGCTTAAAAAAATGTGTGCTAGGCAACCGATACATACACGTATATATTTTTCTTTTTCCAGATCCTTCGACCATTAATGATAGAATTAGACCTTTTGAATGTTTTTTGAAAACTGTGAGTTATCAGAAAGTTTTTAACTACATTAAATTATAACAATATATCAAATATCTTTTGGTAAAGTCACATCCAAATGCAATTTTTGTTTTTCAAGAATTCACCAAGAGTTCTACCAGTGTATGGAACGCGATACTTATAAGGCAACTTATATATGGATGGTTATATACACATGTTAATGGAATTGTATTTTGTACCCTCAGTGCGAAAGGAATACGGAATGTGGCAGTTTCGTGACATCATCAACGATCATCTTCAACACCATTGGAGCGCGTTGAATGGTGAATAAGTAATTTAAACTTAAAATGCATTGACTGCATTACAAGGAAATGCAAATAGATTTAATTTATTTAAAACAAAATTATAAGCCGAATCTATTGTTACTTCTTTCATTTAAATAAACCTAGGACGATCAATTGTAAAAACCTATGAATTTTTGAGCTTAATTTTATAACAAAACAGCTTTAAATGGTAATGATGAAATGTTGTACACCCTATATCATGATAACTTTAATAAGTTAATAATAAATTACATAGCATACACTCACGTTTTTATCCCCAATCTGTCTACCTACCTATTGCTTAGCTCTAAAAATAAATTTTGCTGAACACGGCGAACCTGCAGATATGGACGTAAAGAGACCTGAGTTTAAATTATCGAAATTCCGTGTAACCTAAAATATTTTACCTAACGTAGATTAGCATACATATAATAAAAGATACCGTCATACCAGTTTACTAGATGAGTTACAAATATTTTTTGAAGTGAGCAGGGTCGACGTGTAATTTGTGAAGGCTAAAAAAACCTTCAAATTTAATATAATGCCAATATAATGATACGACAAAAGTGCTACGGAGTTTGATCGAAGAAGGTAAAATTTCATTTGAATTTGCCTAATCCGATGAAGTAATATATTATTATACCTGTAGTTAGAATCAAAGCTGTTGATATTGTAGATCAAAATGATTATAGACCCATCTTATTGGTCACTGCAGTAGTTAATTTAACGAACTGCTCGAAAATCAGTTCAGTTTTCGGCCGCACTTATTTACTGAAAGCGCTATACTGTCTCTGAAACGAGATGTCGGGTATTACAATACCATAAAATACTTATCAACGATACTTACTAGATTCCTTCAATTACGAGTAAGTTTAAAATAAAAGGAGTACCCAATGAATTGATTAATACTCAGAAATATTGATGTGGCGGCCAAATTAACCTGGTGCATTGTGTACAAGTATTGTTAGAACCAACGGACAGGGATAGGGGATGAGACATGCTCTTGAAACAGAGACTGAAGTGAATGAATTCCACCCAAAGGGGAAGCTGCCAGAACCTGAGATTTTTAGAGTTTTAATGAATATAATACCAAAAGCCAAACATCAAAAAACATAAAAAAAAAATTTTTTTAGCATTCACTTCAAAATCCAGCGGCGTCCTATTTGAACTTGCACCACATATCTACGTCTCACAACATGAGTCGAACATAAATCCCATTTAATACATGAACGTCACTAAGCCCCTTTGTTTTCCCGGGAATAATTCGCGCTTGTGATGTAACTGTCTCATATTTCATCACTACAGAATCGAATGAAGTATTCTGCTTTTAAGCCGCTGTAATGGAAACGGTAAGTGTGATAAGTGGGATTTGTGATTATTAGCTGATACTGGATGAAATAGATGTAATTTTGTACCACATTTGTCTCTACGAAAAGGTTATCAATATATTTAGTATGTTACAAGGACAAACCAGTATTCGGGTTATCATTAAAAGTAATGAATACATTGAAATAATATTTTCGGAGGCAATTTAAAAATATTGATGTTATTTATTTTTGCAGTTCACACTGTCGTAATAGTCTTATAAAATTGCACGTAGGTGCAAAATATTTACAATCATGGTTTATCACAAACAAGGTTGATATTGAAATTTACAAAATTACATAACTAGCATTTTAAGATATTTAATTAACACAATGTCTGTTTAAGATTTTTATAGTAATAACAATATAGATAAGTTATTTCATCATCAGCTTATTGTAGTCCACTACTGGACATGGATCTTTTTAATGCCACGTCATTTGATATTATTAAAACATACATAATATTGTAAATATAACATATATTTATAATTTTGATGTCAAAAAAAGCATTTTCTATATTTGCTTCAAACTCATTTCTGTTAAAAAATAACCTGACAGTGTTCCCTCCATCGCGTCGGCCGCTCACACTTCGTTTGACTGCCTAAATGACGTGCGTAAATCTTACGCCAAACAAATGTGTGGTTAACATTTACATATATATATGTTGCGTTCTGGGCGACTCCTAGAATGGTTTAGAATGAATAAGTAAAATTAATTAAACAAATGAGAGAGGGACCTGTGATTGAGCAACATACACTTTGACTACTCTATTATCTCTACATTTTAGAAACGAAAGTTATGTTAGTTGCTTTTAAATATATGTACATATTAGCCTCAATGCTGGTGATATTTCGATTTCTAAGTATTATAGCTGCAAGTCTTAGTACTTTACCATCCAAGACCTGTAGATTTCTTACTTCCAGTCATCCTATCTTTTTACTTACCTTTACACTTTCCTTTGTCTAAACATTCGTTCCTCTTAATTACATATTCAAGGACAGTCAAATTTCTTTCTTATACGAGAAGAAATTCCTTCAGACTATCCATGTATCAGTGTTTTGGTGAAGCGTCTTGTCGAATTTGGATAGTCAACTGGGACTTTACAAACATATATAAAACGGATACAAAGAACATCCAGACTCAGAGTAACAATTTTTGGTCCACAAAAAATGTTTTCTCATGTTTGATATAATCCAAAACACTCAGCGCAATAGAGAGCGACGTGGTGACCGCTTAAACCACTATACTGATATGATGTGATACAGGTTTTTGTATGTTCTTGTAACACATTCTGGATTCGAAAATTGCATATAAATAAACGCTTGATCAAAATTTACATGTTCATTGTATTTGAAGCAACAAGTCTTGTTGTAACTGCGGTCGTGTCACCAGATTTCAGCTAAACAATAACTCTCTCAATAGTCATATTCAGATAAGACAAAAAATTACGAAGAAATCATTAAACATCTTACCCGAACTCTTGACATTCTTTTGTCTTACTGCTATAGATTTCGTTTACCAGAAGACACAAATAAAAGTTGCGTTTTCTTCTCTTCAATATCAGACAATTTTTTTAATGCCTCAATAGTTATATCAATGCATTACGCACTTAAAAATTTAAAGCTTCCCGAATTTTTACACAGTTTGAATCATTGCCATTATAAGGTAACTATATATAAAGTCATTCTTTACTGTCCTCTAAGGCACTCTATAGAAGGTACTTGACCCTCTTAAAAAGGTAATCGGTGTTAAGAACAAAACACTTATCTTTATACACAAAGATTTATGGAAAACCTTCAAAGTGCTTGATCCCTTCAAATTTAATTACATCAGACGGCGATATTATTAAGGATTAAAATGATATAAAAGAAGCTAAATTTCTTTTTATAATTTACACGGTCGGTTTAAAAATTTTCAGGATTCATTCAAAACAAATAAACAATTTGTTTCTACATATATTAGTACTTATAAAAGTGACGTTAATCTCATAAGTAACGTCACCCACTTAAAGACTACTACGTCCAATTTCATCTTCTTCGCTAAAAAACTGTCAAACAACTATGAGTACGCACGTACTTTTATCTATACCTGCTTTCTTAAAATCCAAGATGGCCTATGATGTAATTTGTACTACGTACTACACCTCTTTGTACCTAATTTATTGTGACGTATATCAGTGCCTCCCTCAAGGTTCTCCACAACAGTCGGTCTCGTGCCGCCCACATCCAGCAGCTTCCCGCGACCTTCACCAGGTCGTCGGACCACCTTGTGGGGGGCCTACCAACGCTGCGTTTTCCAGTACGCGATCGCTGCTCCAGAACTTTACGGCGCCATCGGCTATCGTTTCTGCGTGTAATGTGGCCTATGTCCAGCAGTGGACGTATTTTGGCTGAGATGATGATGATGATATCAATGCACTACTAAACTTGTGACGAAAACGTGCATTTTAGCAAGGCTACCAACCTTACAAGGAAATACGGGTACTTGTATTGGATTTTTTGGAAATCTTTTGGGAAAAAAAAATAAAGCAGATGCTTTACTATTTTTGAATAATAACAATAATTTAATTATTGAAACATTTTCTTTAACTGAATAAATAGATGCTAAATTAATATTAATTTAAAATGTGTTATTTTTAGCATTATAACATTTCAAATGTTTATAACTTGAAAATCAAAATGCGAGATATTTTTAGAGATATCGCACACGATTGGCAACCCTACATTTTATTCTAGTGATAAAATATGCATATGATATATTATAATGCAAAGACGTAGATCAAATTTAAACTGCGTATATTTATATCAGTATATTTTTTTATGTCTTTATCACGGAGTAAATTCATAAAAAACATATAATACTTTAAGTCACTTCTGGGTATTTAAAGATAAAATAAACTAGTTTTCGTCATTTCCTTATCGGATCTTATCACAAGAGTTCGTTGACACAGATATGTTGTTTTATGTTTTGTATTTGCAAAAATTATATAAGTGATAAAATTAACACGTAATAACACACTGACACCAATTAACCCGGA
This sequence comes from Hypercompe scribonia, assembly GCA_949316085.1. Taxonomy (NCBI): domain Eukaryota; kingdom Metazoa; phylum Arthropoda; class Insecta; order Lepidoptera; family Erebidae; genus Hypercompe; species Hypercompe scribonia. The sequence goes on along the minus strand of OX438969.1, from coordinate 7,427,899 downwards.
ACATATTCTATTGTGTATAAAAATAGGGCATCACTCAAAATGTAGATTTTTTTCACTAAATTTGGTCAAAAATGGACTAGTCGACTTTTTGTTAAGCTCTATTACGATAAATGCTCGTTGGTCTATCTAAAAAAACTCTTTCATTGGTCTAGCTGATAGCGTATGCGAATACCGGTCAAGAGGTTCCGGGTTCGATTCCTGGGTGAGGTCAAAAAGTGTTATTGAATTTTACTGGTTACAGGAATACTTACCCCGCGTTTCGGAGAGCACATAATGCCGTCGGTCCTGCGATTGATCTCTCCTGTTAGTCGGATAACCGTCCAATCGGAGTGTGAGAGTAAGGGAACAGAGAGTGCACTTGTGTTTGCGCATATACTTCTGCACTGTAATATCTCCTGTATAGTTAGTTGGTCTGCATTAGACTGGTTCCCGTGACCAGCTAGGAGTGCAACATCTTTATGCTAATAAGATAAGACAAGAATATACAAAGTAGTGCTGTCAATAGAGTAGCTTTTAGTATAGCAATAAACCTGCCCACGAGTTACAAATTATTATTTGTATCTAATTATGGTATGATCTGTAGTTTTACTCAAACATAAATACATTTGTAAAACATAATTAAGTTTATCAGTATATTTATATAACTACCTACATTTTTGGTTTTCAACGAATCGTGTTTATTAATTTTATGTTTTGTAGATGTTGACGAACTCTGATAATATTAATTTCAAAAATACTGATAATTGGGTAGATGACTGTATCGTAAATATGTACCAAGTCCACTTCATTAAAACTAATATCGCAAAACATCTCGGCAAATACAATTAACCTAGCTTTTTCTTATTATTACGAATTTATATCAAATATACAGTGAAATATATTGTTCAATTGAGTAGTCTAAAACAGTGACGTCACAATTTGTTATTTAGTACATTTTTCATACAGAATTGTCGTTTTGACAAATGATAAAAGTAACTAATTTGACTAAGGTGCCATCTAGCCTATTATTGCATTTCCAACACATTAGTACGTAGCCCTCGTAAACTTTATGTTAACAATAGGTACCGTTAACCCTATAAACCTCTATTCTTATGAGTAAACAGACACCCATTCGAACGCTCACGCATGTAACCTTCCGCTAAATAGAACAGAATTAGGATGTTAACCCTCCAATAACTCAGAGTTACACGAATCGTTAGGTAGTGGTCTATTAGGCCCCAAGTTTTTGAACAAAATTTACGTCACAAATGTCTTTGTTTTATTTGAACGTTTATCTTGTAAAAAAAAAGAAAATGAAATTCGAAAACCGTTTGCGGTGATTGTTTCTGAATTTCGCAATGTGGGGTAAAGTTTTGGGTTTACTTTGACAATAAAATTATATGAAACTTCTTTGTAACCGACTTCTTTGTGCTCTGCCTACATAACTAATATTCCGTTGGTTGCTGTCGTCTAATGCCACCGACAGCTATACTAAATAATTTCTAGTATTTCTTTTGTATTATGTTTGTTTATACGTGAATTATTTTTGTTCTCCATATTTAGACTCTTTGATACGTGTTGAAATATATGTAAACTGATAGTATGTTTTTATAGAATTATAAAGTATTGGTTGTGTTCGCGGTTTTTCAAATTTATTTCAGTTTCTTGCTTTTCCCATGAAGATGCTGTTTTTTTCTAGACAAAAGTAGCAGCATGTGTCAGTATAGAATGTGAGTTACCTCCGTGAATTTTTTTCAAAATTAGTCAATTAATAACAGCGTAAAGCAGTAAAAACATACAAATACACAAACCTTTTATTCTTCATTAATCCCATAGGATAAAATAACTAGTTCAGACATGTAACACAAAAAATCATCCAGTTTCCAAGCAAATAGAACTTGTAATATGAAAGCTAGATAGATTTCTCTAACACTCATATACTTTTTTTATAAATAAATACATATTATACATAGAAAACACCCAAACTCTGAAATAAACATTTACAGATCAACCAAATATTTAATCGTATCTGGCCATTGAACCCGAAACCTCAGTACAGCAGTCACATACTCTTCCACTACTCAACCGAGGCTATCAAACCAATCCAACATAATCTCAACTAAATCAAAAAAATATTATTAAGACTAGGAATTATGCCTGAATTCAACAAAAAAATGTAGCTTATAATTTATATTTTATTGGATAGCACATGTAACAAGACAAGAAAATATAAACGTTCGTCATTTGTTCGAACTAAGACATCGTGTGACATAGGTATGTGTTATTTGAGCCACAAAATCTTTTTTCTTTTCATATTTACTGCTCGAATTTTATGAGAAGGCCTATTTTTCTCTCTTGACTATTTTGAGGAGTGGTGCAAGTGACATAAGCAATGATTAAAACTTATTAATAATTTCGTTACTTGCATTATATGCTATTGTAAGCGAAGTGCTGATAAGTTAATATGATAAGATATAATAGAACAAACACAAGCAAATATGTGTAAAAAATTATACATAATACTTTGTATTCTATAAATTATTTGATGTACTCTTACCTTATTTTAGCAACGGATCAACTACGTAGATGTTGGAGTGTATATGTGTGTGCCTAAATATAGGTGCACTCTCTGTTCCCTCACTCTCACAAACCGACAGGATGGTTATCCGAAGCGATCAGGGAGAGATTAGGCGCAGGACAGACGGCTTTACGTGCTCTTCGAAGCACAGGGATCAGGACTTTAACTTTCAAACGCCGGTGCTTAATACTTTTTTAACCCGACCCGGGAATCAAACCCAAGACCGATTGATCGGCAGTCACATAGGCAAACCGCTAACACAGCGAAAAAGTCTCAAAATGCATAGCCGTCTGAGTCCAAAATCGGCAGAAATTGTGATGAGACTGATGACAAATATACATATAAATATGTTTTTTTCTAAATAATTTAATGGAATACTCCCCTCGTACATATGTATGTGTAGTTATGCTATGTAATGGTAGCTAATAATAATGTAATATGTACCACAAACTACATATTACTATACAGTACGAGTATAGTCCGTCTAAAGGGTGCCTGGAAGGAATCACAGACTGCGATAAGGCCGCCCATTGTACCACTGATTTTTTTGTTTATATTCTACATTGTATATTTCCTAGTTATCTTGTGTTATAAAAAGAGTACCGATCTATCTATCTATCTCACCTTAACACGAAACAAAAGATTGAACTCATCTTGCAAATTATCCCAAAATCGAAATTGTACAACCGTATCGGTTTGATCCATTGCAGTTGAAATCCATCGTGACACTTATCAAAATTTGACTGTAAGATAATGTCCTCATCGCTCAAATATTCACGCTCGTAGATGAAGAAAATCAGTCACGTTACTAAGTGTTACAAGTATTTAATATTTACTCGTATCGATGTAAACCCCTGCAGAAACTCAGTCATATAAATATAATAGAAATAGAATAGAAATCGAGTTATAATACCTCGCTATACATCAACTTTTAATCGTCACGCTACCGCTAGTACCAAACAAGTAATATAACACGACATGATTTATTACTTGAGCTTTTCACTTGGACCATAATATTACGTCACGTAAGTCATAAGGAGCGGGGGTCTCGCATAAAATGTGCATTAGTCTGAACAAATAAACGCTTTTATCCCCACTTTCCGCGGATTTGTGGTCTCCACGATGTGCTTGCAATAAACTGTATTGTGAGGATTGCAATACGATTCGCTAAGCAATTGGATTTGTTAGATTTCTTCAAGAATTCTGCGATGATTTGATCAGTTTGAATGAAGGAAAAACTATGGATAAAGTTTTAGGAAGCTGACAAAGTAAAGTGTCTAGTTTTATTTATGGTATGAAATGTCTTGATTGTAAACTGTACCGTAAAACAAGAAAATGTAACTTTATTTATAAAATATTTTAATAGGTAATTTTCATATTGACTCGACTCTCTTCGTAGTGAGATTATAATTTTAATATTGTATTTCCAAAATTATTTAGAGACTACAAAATATACATCGAATTTTTTTTCACGTCAGGCAATTCAACCTGTTGTAGGCGCATTAATACTCAAAATACATTCTTGTACACGCAAAAGACACTTGTCTGATTAAAAAAATGAGCTGAAAATTGAACTTTTCATTTTCAACGTAAAAAAATAAATCTATTAGAGTCATGACTCTCTAACTTCAACTGCTCATCATATTTTCCAAAACATTGTTTTTTTTTTTAATGCAGTTCGGCTAACTGCAGTTCGTAATTGACATTTTTGCAAGCAAAAATTGTTCAGCGACCATATTACATACTGTTGAATCGGTAGAAACTTAAAAAAAACTATTTTTAAGACTTTAACAAGGCTTGTAACAAGTCTAACTAAAAAGATTATTTGTCAAAAAATCTCTTAGGTGGGTGGGTCAACCAATTTTTGAACCATGAATAAAAAAAAGATAGTTATACGAGTAAAACGTGAATCTTTACCTTTCTTTAAAATCGATTATAAAATGATTTCGAATACCACAGTCACGCGGCAAGAATGTTTTCCGACTCTGTTTAACATTCTGTATTAACACTCGAATCACGTGTCTTGGAGTAATTTTATATCGAACCAATATCCGGTGATGTGGAGGTACAATCGTTTATTTTTAACCCATGCGGTCATTGTTATTGGTAGGAGATTTATTGATGTGAGGCACGTCTTGTCTTTTCTTTTGAAGCTTTGTGGTTTCTACACCATTATTTATCAAGTATAAGGCAGAGCATTCCATGCATTAGGAAGTGCTCCCACGTACTGTTGTCATCTGAATAATACGAAACTTAGTTGAACCTACATCCTGGATTTTATATTTATAACTTTATTTTGAAATTGTTTATAAAACATCGAGCAAATAAGAAATACATAAAAAATATGAATCTCAAAACATAGATTTCGAAAAGTAAATAATTGCTGCGATCCACTTCGAGCCTTGAAAAGTTTGATTGCAAGCGTTCATTTGTTTTCGTTACTCGATTTCTGCTGATCCGCTTCGACAGCTTCTGAAACTGTTTTGTACGTTCCACCATCATGAATTCTGCTATTTTTATTTCAAATTCATCTGTACAAAATAAAAAAAATTGAGTTAATTAAAACTTCAGTAATGTTTGCTTTCTGTAATACATAAGATAATTGGACCCTGTAAAGAGGAAAAGATTCAATCAACAATTTACCGAAAATCAAGTTATATACATAGCAAGAATCTACAAATCAAATTATATACATACACAAAATCTCCAAGCAGTCTCATAATATTCATTAACAACACTAGATGTATCAACACACATTTGCCATTTTTTTTGAAAAAACAAGAAATACAAGACTGTTGGACTTCAAAATAGTTTTTTTTAAACCATACTGTACGAATTTAATTAATAAAAATGACACTACTCATAATTTTGTTAAATTTGACTTATTGGACGGGTGCAGTGATTTGGCACTTTATTGTATATTATGAAATTTTAGAATTAGTTTTAACAGACACCTATCCTGCATGGCCGATTTAATTTTATATATTAAAATTATTGTTATAGATAATAATTTTATATATTTGAGTAGAAATTTCTTTTACATTATTATTTAAATTACCTTAGTTAAAAATGAAATTGTTTTTGAATGTAAAAAACTTTTATAAATCTGGTAACATGTAACTTTGGGTCTTCCTTTAAATGGAACCATGACGCTAACCGAAATAACTGAATCTAGTATTGATGTACTAGTTTATTTACCGTTTACTACAAATCCACTTGTTGCATCAAATAAAAAGAACAAAAAATCACCATGTTTTTACCACCACTGACGACCCAGATGTTATTTGTTGAAATTTTGGACTCTAGTTTAATGGCGGTCACGCCTGTAATGGGAGTGTAAATAATATAGGCTAACATTGAACCTCCAAATATTTCGCTAGTTTTGTCAAAACCATCTCTTGTTTTGGATGATGAGATACCAGAACCTTTTCCATTATCGCTAATGTCTCGAAACCCATCTAAAACTAATGAAATATAAAATATTTTGGGCTTTCAAAATTTTAATAATGATGACTCCATACGAGATTTGTACAACCAAAGTCACGTACGGATATTCAGATTCACATATTTTTTCATTCAGATATTTTTAAAAGGTATTTTATTATGATGAGATATGATCGTGAAACTACTCAGCAAGATATACAGAAAGATATACCAAAAAGAATTGATATGGTTCTTAAAAAAATGAGAACTGATTCTATTACTAATAAATGGGGTATTAATGGGAGTCACAACTAATTTTCGGCTAATCGAAAGAAGACGATGATGTAGAAGAGCATGAAACTCATCTCGAAACTACAGAAGACCTTCATAAATATATAAGAAACGATAGGATTCTTACTAAAATAACCCTAATTTATAAACTATTTCATTTGGTATGAAAAAGATGCTGCCACTTCCATATAACCCAACTAACATTGTATTTGACTAACGCCAGATATGATTATATAACTTAGCTATACATACATATCGGGAAGAGGCGCAAAGAAAGTTGGATCTTGCCTCATTAAACACCTGTCACCTGCTTAAGAAAAGAGTAAGCCACCCTGTTCTGTCGAGTGATTCTTGTGGCGACTAAAACTGCAACCTTAGGTTTATTCTGATGCTTAAAATTATCTAAGAGGAGCACCCAACATTGCAGTAAATGAACATGAAAGTTTTAGTATTTAGACATAATTTTTTACCAAACGATACAGATTTTGAAAAGAGGAAAAATACGTTGAAGTGCCAACAAAGAGTGTATTCACCGGTAAACTACATAAATGTTATAAAATCATTTGAAAAACATACATATGCCTCTTCAAGTTCATCGAATGTTATCAACAGATTATCTTCGTCCACGTCCACTAGAAAGTACTAATTAATAAAAAGAAATTGATTCCTGGAGAAAGTCTAGCGCCAGATAACAGATAGTTTATTAAAAAGAAAGCGATCTTTTCTTTGTTTATGAGGCACAGTCTAGCTGGTTCTTTTGTAGAAGTAGATTTGAAAAAAAAATACTGCAGCAGACAATACTTGGTATCAAAAAATCGAATGCAAATGCTTTGGCCTGATGAAAACATGATACTACAAGCAAAGTTGAACTACATGAAACTAATAAAAACTGCTGATTAAAAGCATCACGAAAAAAATGAGTCAAAAATGTTTTTATTATTCATATTATATTTGATAAATATTTTTACAGCTCATATATTTATTATTTAGATCCCCCGTGTAGATGCTATTGTTGCTTTTTTATTTTGCATAACACAGACTAAAATTGAGATAGTTTTGTGATTATGGCTGATTTCGGAAAGATTGTTAATTTTGTATGAAGATTAGGAAAATCACGGAAGTAACATTTGTCCTTACATTGCACTAAACGAAATACTTTTGATAAATATTCAGTGTTTTATGTGCTTCATCTTCGTTATCATCATCTTCCTAGGTAGTACAGCAACGCTGATTTTAGTACGAGCGGGCCGGCTCGACCGGGGCAGTACTACCCTCCCACAGAAGACTAACCTAAAGCGCCAGCAACCGTGTTGTCTTGTTTCGTTGGTGAGTGTGAGACCGGAGGTCCATTTATGCAGGGTTGACAGTTATCGTGGTAACTGTATAAGCCTTACACTATCACGATGACTGTCATACCTTTTACGTCCTCAAGCGGGGTGTGAAAAAGCATCTCATAAGGCCGCCATAGTGTGGGTCACCATACTGCATTGTCTGCATTTGCAATGAGTATGGTGACTACAACTCTTGGATTCTATTCATGCTTTCCATTAGGCAGAGTAGAGTCACTTTGGCAGGCTCTTAATATAGAAAAAAAAGAAAAAAAACAACAACATTTAACTTAATGGCCTCTCTTTTGTAAGTGGTTTTTTACCTGCTATACCACGCTGGCCAGAAATGTTGGTATAGGGGTTGTTTCAATTTTTCTTCTCTTTACAGTGTTGCTTTCCTGCGTACTCTCTTCGTGCGTACCCTATGTTTTCCTTAATCGTCACCACATGGCTTAAATTTTGGGATATCAAATCGGTCTTTCTTAATCTAGTTTTATTGATTGTGTCAAAGAAAAAGCTGACACGCTATGTGCAGGTGCTACTTCCTAGTAATATAGAGATGTATATTATATTGAAATAGCCCTAACTTAATTTTCTCAAGTCTTAAAATACATATTCTATTTACATGAAAATGTTTAGTTGATAAGTGCACGTTTCAAAAAGTCATAAATTTCTGCTTCAATTGAGCTCAAATTTTGACACGATTAACAACCCACTTCAAAAAATGTTATGTGAAATATTCACATCAATTTTGTGCTTCATTTCACATCAAAGCAACCAAAGCAAAATGAGGCAGGGTACAGTTGGTATTATATATAATATATAGTAACTACAAAACTATAATCAAAATTTTTTTTTTTTGCTTTTATAAACGAAAAAAATAAAAATTTCTTATAACGATAACGAAGATTTTCAACAACAACGAACGAACGACGAACAAATTGACTAAGTAATGCATTCCGGTGCGTTACATGACTTAGAAAAATAAAATATTCAATTCCATGTCCATATACCAAGTTAACTAATTCAAAACACTTGACAACGAATGCTCGCTGCCACTAAAAACACAATGCCGTAACCATGCGATCTCAATTAACCAAATTCTTTATTCACCAATTTCTATCTACTTAACAATGAATCCATGCTACCACAAAAAACTAGACACCGTAGTCACACGACCTCACTTAACTAAATCTCTAACGAGAAACATTAATTTATTATTTAAATCATCAATTAAGATTTGAATTCAAATTTAATGTATGACAATGATGATTAAACGACCAAGATATAAAGGGTAATACATCACCTAGTGGATGAAAATAAAAAAGAGCATGTGGGTATCTACTTCATACCCTTAAAGATATTTACAATTTTCTTTTATAACCTCATCAGCGTAATAAATACTCTAGTGCATTTACAGGGTTTTCATCACTAATAGTCTGTGAGATATAGGCTAAGGTTCGAATTGTGCTCACAGCACTTACAACGTTTAAACTGCTAACGTGTGGTCCGATTTAGTAAGCGCGCCAACGTCTGTTCACAGTATTAATAATTCGGACCACTTGTGAGTGTGCTTACGAATTCAAAAAGTTGAACATAACAGAGCATTTTTTGACCTAAACATGAGTGGAGTATGTGGTGTAGCCGATGAAGATGGTAAAATGCTTGTATTTCGAGCATTTGCCGCAATCGAGGAAAGTCAACTCAAATAAATGGCGCAAAATAACATCAATGTTCATTATGCTAACGATCCGACCCGTCAGTACTGTAAGCACTAGGTAGTGACGTCATAGCATCCACAACGCTAACATTGAGCGTGAAAAGCACGAATCGGACCACACGTTGGTACGTTATGAGCGCTGTGAGTGTGATTCACATCACGGCCATAATGTGGACAAACAGACGGATGGACGAGTATGACGAAACTGCAAGGGTTCTATTTCTGCCATTTTGGCTATAGAATCCTAAAACCTAGACTTTCTAGAATGTATTTGTTTTACACTAAGTATCCACGTTAGAGGTTTGGCTAAGCGGGCTTCAGCGACCAGTTTATAGTGGTACCGTGGACTCGTTATTAAGTGATTTGAAATTAGTAAATTAGAGATTTATTTATTTAAGACCATATCGCTACGTTGTCTTGTTTTTCTTGGTAGCGTGCATTCGTTGTCGAGTGATTAGAAATGGTGAATTTTTGAGATTTGATTTCGTGATTTTATGACTGCAGCGTTATGTTTTTTGAATTCAGTGTGAAGTGTTCCGTATTAGTAAATATATGAGGACGTGGCATTCGACTTTTATTTTTTCTAGGACATATAACGCACCATTTAAATTTAAGCTCTGAGAGAGAGAGGCACATCTTTTATGGAGATAAGTACCTATAAATGGTAAAATTTAATGGTAAAAGATACATTTTCATATTTAGTAACGATATATATTACAGTTCTGAACATAACAAGTTATCTTTTTGTGTAGGGACTAATTATAAATACAGAGTATCACTACTCCCGAATGGGAGTATGTCTTACGATACCCATGGAATATTCATTCCACGTGACGTGACTACAGAATCAAACCACATTGCAAATTAAGAAAAACTTAAAGTCATATACGTGTATACAGGTTAACCGTATAGCCAGCGAGTGTTAATGAAAACCTCTTTTCTACAGAGTGATGGAGGCTGTTGACAATGATGATAAGTAAAAACAAAACTTCAACTAATAGATTCAAATAAATAATAAAAGAATGAGGCGATTTCCACATTACAACACAAACAAAAATGTACAACAGCGCCATCTAGCGCAGATACATTGACTTACGTAGTATGATGAACTACTAAGTAACTGCTATCCTGTGTCGCGAAATAGAGATTCGCGTGGCAATTAAAATATTTACAACATTCTAACATCAACAGTTGGGCCGTGGCCCGTAAGGGTTGATCACCTCGCCTGGTCGGAGGATCCTCCTTTTGTGTCGGAGGGACATGACACTCATTCCCTCCACAAGAAAAATATCTCAAAATATCTCATCTCTCAATAATATAATATGTCAAAAAAAATTGTGTACGCTTGCGCTTTGCGAAAAAATGCAAGTAAATAAAACGCTTAACATATGTACGATTGTGCGAAACACCTTCAATTTGTACATTTACGGGATTAAGCTTAGGCCGTGGTTTTAGGGCCTTCACTCATGCTATTTGACCCGTACCCCTTTAATTGAGTATGGCCTAAACGAAAACGATAGCGACTTTATATTTTTAATCTTTCTATTCCATTGTAAATATGGCTAACAATTAGCAACAGAGTAGCCACCGCATATTTGCAAATGAAATATGAAGTTAAGAAAGGAATATTACTTTATCCCAAAGCTAGTCTAAACATTTAAATATTAAATCATTGCATCAAGATTGCAATGTGTCTGAGACCAAGCCTCCTTTGAAATGGCTTGTGTTTTTTATGAAACAGTATAAACACAAGCTAAATTGGGACAGATTGTGAATATGTAAACAATAACTGACATCTTAAATATGTAAATAGTAACATATATTATGTAAAATACATTTTTCAGAAGTATTTAATGCCAATTTTATAGTGCATCTCAATATTTTAGATTGGGCAGATGTAACCAAATGAAATAGGTAAGCATTTTTTTTTTTATATTTCTCAAAGATTTAAAATAGAAAGTACTCCTTCGGTGGTATATACAAATAGGGCTAATTCAATCCACTGCTACATCAATTACGGGCTTTTAACAGAGCCTATATGAAACATTTTCTATTATGATTTCGTTATTTGCAAGCGAAAAATTTTTTTTTCTATATTAAGAGCCTGCCAAAGTGACTCTACTCTGCCCGATGGAGAGAACAAATAGAATCTAAGAGTTGCGGTCACCATACTCATTGCAAATGCAGACAATTCAGTATGGTGACCCACACTATGGCAACGTGGACGTAAAAGGCATGACAATCATCGTGACAGTGTAAGTCTTACACAGTTACTAGGCTATCTGTCACCTCTGCATTAACGGGCCTCCGGTCTCACACTCACCAACGAAACACGACAACACGGATGCTAGCGCTTTAGGTTGGTCTTCTGTGGGAGGGTAGTACTGCCCCGGTCGAGACGACCTGCTCGTGCTGAAATCAGCGTGCCTCTACTACCTAGCAATATAATACATAGAAAACTCCGCCATTAAATTGTACGACGCCGGTAACAAATTGTGGCATTCTGTATTGACAAATATTTGTTTCAGTTGCATGACCAATATTTACATAGATTTATACCATCAATATTTGTATTTTCTTTAAGAGATCGTGACTGTGTATACTAAGTCACAGTGTTTTATATGACATTGAAGCATTAAAATACAGTTAGAACACGAAATCACATACATTGTTAGATAAAAGTTCTAAAATCATATCTCATCTGAGAAAACTAAATATATCGATATCTAACACTAAAGTGAGTGACGCTATTATTGAAGTTGTTTTCGAACTTGTATTTGTGTTAAAAAGATAACGTATACAACTCAATCTTATTGATTAATGTTAGGTAACCTTAACCTATATTGTTGCAAGAAAAAATAAAAATTAAATAATGTTGCAAGAAAATAATAAAAAATAAAATATTGTTGTAAGAAAAATATATATATATAATATTGTTGCCCTGAAAAATATCAAGTTCCATTCTTAGAATCGCCGTATTTAATTTTGAGTAAAAATTTGAAAACCGTTTTTGAAATTATTAACTCAATCGTCATAATCTTGCTTGCAAGTTCGTATAATTGATCAAGGTTATTTAAGTCATTAATTCCGATCGAATTCTATTCAGTACAAATAAAATCTTAATATAAATTACAAAGAGTATGTACTTTTTAAACATAGACAATAGAACCAGCAAATAAGTCATCCGTTGGTAAGTGACTATCGTCATTCTTGGACATATACAACTTCATAGGCACAAACGTGTTGAAGTTTTTGAAAATATAATATAAGACTGTTTCGTTAGTCTAATGGTTAACAGATATTATGTCAGGCGCAGAGTGGCACACCGTGTGGTTTTAGTCGATCCGATCCCGACACACCACCCTGCCGTAAACTCCAGTGGGGTGACGGCCCGAGGGGGTTTCCACATGCTACAAAATCAAAAAAAAAAAAAAATCGTGGCCGAAATCGGCTAGGAGGACTTCAAATCTGTTGACGTATATCTGCTCAAGTTTGTGGATGTACTAGTATCTACTTGAAACTCGCTTACACGTAACACTTAAGCCTTACAATATTCGTATTGGACCGTCCATATTGTCCATTTTAAGGTTAATTCACTAGAACCATTTTACTTACTGTGTAAATTTGAACAGTTAAATGTGCTCAACTGGTGTAAAATACCTAGTCTTGCCATAAATATTGTAATAAAGAAAAAAGAAAATTGTTAACTGCAAATAACATTTATTACTTTTACAGTGTGTCAGTTTAATACATAAATATAAAACAATTAAAAATATAAAAAGCTTATTCGAAGTGGTCTCCATTGGCTGCAATACAGTCCTTTAAACGATGAGGCCAGTTATCAATAGAAGCACGCACTCTTTCCATGGGAAAATTCTTCACTGCCAATCGTATAGATTGTTTTAGGGACTCCAAATTATCATGGCGTTTAGAGCAAGCTGTACTCTCTAAAACTGACCACAAATCATAATCCAGCGGATTAAGATCGGGACTAGACGACGGCCAGTCTTCAGCTCTGATGAAGTCCGAAACGTTCGATTCCAACCAAGACTGCGTGGACCGAGCTTTATGACCCGGCGCCGAGTCTTGCTGGAAGGACCATACTTGGTTATTGAACATGGTGATGTTAAGGGGCTTAACTACCTTCTCAAGAATGGTATCTTGATACACTTGTGCCGATGTTTTGATACCTTTTTCACAAAAATATGGCTCAGTCACTCCTTCATAGCTAACACCCCACCAAACCATCACTGAAGTCGGATAATGTCCACGTTGCACTCTGTCGACTAATTGGGAAGCTTCCTTAGAGCTTTGAGCATAAATACGGTCATTTTGTTTGTTAAAATGTTGCTCAATTGTAAAAATTTTCTCATCCGTAAACAAAATTTTTCTGTGACCTCCCTTTGCGTACCGCTTCAGTAGTTGTTTCGATTTTACCACCCTATTCTTCTTTAAATTATCAGTTAAGAAATGGCCAGTGCGTCTCTTATAGGCTGCAAGTCCTAAGTCATCTTTTAAAATACGCGACATGGTTCTAGGTGCTATCTTCATTTCCCGAGATAAAATCTTTTGCTTTCGGACAGGATTTCTTCGAATTCTTTCCCTTACTGCTTTGACCACCTTTTTCGTACGAACACTACGTGGACGGCCAGATCTTTTTCTGTCACAAACAGAGGAGGTCTCATTGTACCTATTAATAGCCCGGTACACAAACATTTTACTAATACCAAGTGTATGGAGAGTTTTAAAAATTGCATTTGGCTCCATACCTACTTTGTGTAATGCTATCACAGCGATTCGGTTCTCTTTATCACCCCACACCATTTTAATATCGCAAAATATTTTACAATGTATTGGCGCCAAAATGAGAAAACACAATGAACAATCGTATAAAAATGACAGATTCGAAATTCAAATGTAATATTTTTTTATAATTAAGTGTAACAGTATTTATGGCCAGACTAAGTATATACGTATTACTGAACTGATTGACAATGAAATACATTCAAATTAATTTTGTAATTCATAATGAATTCATTAGTTCATACAATTTTAAATATATGTTCAACATATTGGTTTTAGGGTCTATACAATGATATTAATGTGTTATTTATTTAATTCATTCTAGATGATTCAACTTCATTTATTAATTCAAAAATACTCTTCAATAACTTTATGTTTGTGTGAACTAATAATATGCTGTATTTTATGTAACAATAATATAATTATTTTTTTAGAACTTAAAAGAAATCAAAATCGTTGAAACTAAAAAGCTAGTACATACAGTAAACTGAATCAAATATTTCTGAATTTGTAATCGGTTTTATTCAGAATGGATATCCATTCAAACGGATACCTAACTAAAATACTTATTGGTCTTTATTTCTTGATAGGAATAATCGAGTGGCAGGTTAGCCTTAAATTTTAGGGTGTCTTTCATAAATTTAAACCCATTGTCTTAAATTACATATCTATATAACTAAATGCTCATTTATTTATCGAATTTCGTTCTTATAGACCTACTCAGCAGTTTATTGCGTAACTAAAATCAAATCCGGTTTAAAAATAGCAACTTAAAACTCTCACATAAATTGATAAACATCTCATGTGATAAACATACATCATATCATTGATTGCCTTGGTGGCGCACCGGTAGCGAACGCGATTGCTTTGCTTTAGGTCTCGGGTTCGATGCCTGGGTCGGACCAAATATTTGTAGGACCTGCAAATTTTTTTTTCGGCGTTTGGGTGTTTTTTATGTGCAATATGTATGTATCTATAAAAAAAGCATATAAGTATTCTATCAGTCAGTCATAGTACAAGTTCTATTTAGTTTGAAGCTGGATGGTGTTGTGTGTCAAATGTCAATATTTATTTTATTTATCATCATTACTTCAGCAGTCTTTTATAGTCCACCGTTAGACATAGGCATCACCTTAGAAACGTAGTCTCCACCTGTTATACCACGCTGGCCAGACAGATAGGTTTGGAGTTTGTATCAAGTCTGCCCTGAGTGTGGCCGCAGGTGGACGGGACGGACATACCTCTTCATCTGCTACAGTGGCCAGCCGCGAGGAGGCGACGTCCCCGTCTGCCCCCGTCGCCTAAATAGAGAGTTTACCCGCAGATGGTGCCCGTGCTAGTGGACAGGCGCTAGGAGGGGTCTGGACACTGTGTGGTTTTAGTCGGCCCGATTCCGACACACCACCCCGCCGTAAACCCCGGTGGGGTGACGGCCCGAGGGAGTTTCCATAAGTTAAAAAATAAAAATAAAAAAGGGTTTGTTTCAAGTCGTAATATCGTGTCGTAAGAAAAGCTGTTCCCGCATCCCTCCTATGTCGAGTGCAGAGTGGCACACCATGTGGTTTTAGTCGGTCCGATTCAGACACACCGCCCCGCCGTAAACCCCGGTGGAGTGTTTGCCCGATGGGGTTTCCCCACGTTAAAAAAAAAGGGTTTGTTTCAAGTTTACCTTCTCTCTGTAATGATGTTGTCTTGCATACTTCCCCTTAGTCGCCTTTTACGATATTCATGAATAGAGGTGGTAACACTATATATTCTGAATACCTTACCAGAATAGCAGTTAGCAGAATATACACAAAGATGATGACCATGTTTTGATCGTGTCTCAAATAACTAAAAACAGTGATAGGTGTTATGAAAAAATAAAGTAAAACATAAAATAAACGCTGCCAAACAGGTAACCGATGTATTTTTTAGAAAAATAACATGAAGTATTACTTAGAGTTCTGTAAACTCTGCGCCTGACATAGGAGGGATCCGGGAACAGCTGTTATTACGACATCCAGATCCCTCCTAGCGCCTGCCCGCTACCGCGGGCACCATCTGCGGATAAACTCTCCTTTTAGGCGACGTACGGCACACGCGGGCGTCGCCTCCTCGCGGCTGGCCATTATAGCGGATGGAGGGGAAAACTCGTCCCGTCCATCCGCGGCCACACTCAAGGCGGCATGAGGCGCTGGTATGCGCGCCTCCGCCGCCCGGTTTACCGGCGGCGAATTGGGTCCGAGTGGAGGTTGTCCTCCCGGGCCTTCTCCGCCGCCTCCTTCCGCGAAATTATGTCTTCGCAGAAGGTTGCGACCGCGGTAAAACAACTGTCGCTACCGACCATGGAGCGAATGACGGCCGGTAGCGAGAGATCTCCTCCAATAACTGCAGTGAGGACCCCACGCTGCGCCGCCCAGGCGGAACAAACCGCCAGCGTGTGCTGAGCTGAGTCCTCACTGCAGTCGCAGTGGTGACAGGCGGGACTCAATTCCCTCCTGGCGACCGAGTGCAGATACTTCCCGAAGCAACCATGGCCGGAAAGAATCTGCGTCAGTCGGAAGGAAAGGGTCCCGTGCTGCCGCCCCGCCCATTCGGCGATGACCGGCTGCAGAGCCTCCACGGCGGCAAATCCAGCACGTGGAGCCTCTTCGGACCAGTTTCGGAGAAAGCTGTCGGAAGTGCTCGTCAAAGAGCAACCTGCCGTCGAGGATCAGGCCCAGATACTTCATCTGGGCCTGAACCGGTACGGGGACCGAATTGACTACGATAGAGGCGCCGGGTAGTGGACCATGACGGGGCCCATGGAACAAAGGGGCCTCCGTCTTATTTAGGGCCACTCGTAAACCCAGCGCCTCAATACGCCCGACCACCAAAGAGACTCCCGTGGTAGCCAGACGCGCCGCCTCTTGAAAGTTCGCTCCCCGGGCCGTAACCAACGTATCATCAGCGTAACAAATTACACCCAGTCCGGGGGGAAAGACGACCTCGAAGGGCCCAGTCGTATCCCATGTTCCACAGAAGTGGTCCGAGGACAGACCCCTGCGGAACACCGCACGACCGCTGCCTCAGAATACCATCTCGGTCCTCGTACATGACGGTACGCTCCTCAAGATAGTCTGCCAGAAGCCGCCTCAGGTACTCCGGCACCTCGTGGTAGTGGAGTGCTTCCCTGATGCAGCTAAATGGCAGACTATTAAATGCGTTGGCGATGTCCAACGACACCGCCAACAACACGCCGCCACAGCTCACCGCCTCTTCGGTAACGGCCCTCAGGCGCAACACAGCATCGACTGTCGAACGCCCCGCTCGAAAACCAAATTGGGCGTCCGACCTCGCAGAGGTGCCGGACGATGTGAGCAGAGAGTATCCTCTCAAAAAGTTTACCCACCTCGTCCAGCAACACGATGGGCCTATAGGCCGCTACCGAATCGGCAGGCCGTCCCGGCTTCCTTAAAAGGACCAGCTTCCCGCTTTTCCAGCACTCAGGGAAGCGTCCAGACGCCAAACTAGAGTCCAGGACTTCCCTGAGGCGGTCCGACATGTGTTCGAGGGCTCGGGCCAGCACTCGCGCAGGTATCCCGTCCGGCCCGGGGGCGGTGTTCTTAGAGCGAATCCGTAGAACAACTGCCCCTACCTCCGATTCGGGCTGGAGTGTCTCTGTAAGGGGGGGGCCTGACGTGAGGAGCTTTTGTCGCGCCGCACGATAAGGGCGACCCCATGGGTCACGATCGAGACCCTCCAGCATCTCCTTTCTCTTAATTTCTTTGGCGCGGCTTATGGCCAGCTTCAGAGTTTGCCGCGCCTCTCGGTACTCTTCATGAAGCTGGTCCTCCCCGCCTTCTTCGCGGTGTCACCGCCGACTACGGGTGTAGGACCTCCGGGCACGAGTACAGGCCGCGCGGAGGTCCGCCAACTCCTGGGACCACCAGTAAACCTTCTTCCTTGGAAGCCGGCAACCTCGGATGCGGGGCATGGCCGCATCACAGATCTGCACAATGGCATCGCGGTAGCGATCAGCCCCCATGTCAGCCTCCTCGGTCGGGGCCTGCGGAGACAGCCAAGAGTGAACGATGGCCGCCTCCTCTAGTAGGTCCCTATTTAATTTGGCGTGGAAAGCGAGAAGAACGCCGCGCCACGTGACCCCTACTGGGGTCCTGGGTCCGGGAGAGCTCAAATCGGATGTAGAGGTGATCCGAGAGCGTCTCAACCTCATCCAGGACGCGCCAGTTCCTTACTCGTGCGGCGAGGGCAGGGGTAGCGAACGAAAGGTCCACTATCGACCCTCACTGCTGTCGCACGCACGTGTTGGTGGAGCCCCTGTTTAGTAAACAGAGGCCCACCGAGGCCGCCCACTCCTCTACGGCCCCCAGCACTAAGACGTGCCCAGACGTTAGACGCCGCATCGAGGTTTCCAAGTTGTTAAGGAAAACCTCGAAGTCGCTCAAACTCCGGTTGGGGGAGAAGTAAACACTATATACGGTGATCCCCCCCCACTCGGCAGCAACATATCCAGTGCCCTTGTCTCTTAGCGACAAGGGTGGGGAATGAGCCGCCGTGGAGCCAACGACTGCCACGGAACCGTCCCGGTCACCCAACCAGTTTGTACGGGGAGGAACGTAATAGGGTTCCGCGGCTACGGCAACACTGCGCCCGGAATTGGGCGAACTGAGCGCTGAGCTCAGCCACTTGCCCCGTCAGGCGATCGTTGGCCACCTGGAGCCGAGCGACGTCCCCGATGAGGGTATCCACGACCCCCGCAATAGCGGAAGAGGAGTCCTTAAGGGCTTTCACAAAAGAGCCCTTAAGGTTACTCGACTTGGTGGCCACTTTGTGAATGATGGCCACCGCCGCATTCACTCTCTCCTGCATGGACGATGGTGTTTGAGGAACTGAATCCCCCACTATCGGCTCCTTTATTTTCAGCAGGAGATCCGCGATCCCCTCCTCCGCCAAGATTTCGCCGTCTGCCCTGACCCGTCTATAGGCTTCCGCCTTACAGAAGACGGAGCCTGACGGGGCCGAGATCGGAGTTCGTGACCTCTCTCTGCGGCTGCTTGCTACCTTAGGAGGTAGCATCTCCTGGGATGTATCGCTCTCCTCATCCCTGGAGCGCCCGCGATTTCAGCTGTCACACAGCTCCGTCTCCATGCAGTCCAGCATGTCCGTCCTCGCATTGGAGCTTCCGCCCGCGGTAGATATGGAGCATAGTCGCTCCGATATTCTTCGGCTCCCAGCAGTCATATTAACTTCTGGGAGCCCCCCACCGAGGTAGGCATCCCAACCAATGCTTCCTCATCGTTGGAAGAGAAGTCGTCTGACCTTTTCTGCTTCCTATCATCTATCTCCTTCTTTCCTTCCATAGTTTTTAAGTTTTTGTTTAATATATATTCCATTATTGAACCCACGAGATGGGGAGAATAAAGGTCGGCCCGTGCAGAGATCCCCAATACCCGGGCAAGTGTAAATTTGTGCCCAACCGAGGGGTCCGCAGGTGCCCCGGCTGGGAGTGCGCTTACGACTGAACTACCCATCAGCCATGCATCCCCTGGGCACGCACCAGAACACGGGATTCGGGGTAATTTTTTAGAGAGGTTTTCTTCCTCGCAGTCCGGGCGGTTAAGCCAAGACCCTCGCCCCCGATTGGAGTCGCGAGACTCCAACTCGGGACTGCGATATGCCGACGGCGGCAGGGAGACTACGTCTCCTGATGCCTGCTCGGTGGCAGTGTAAGTACACACCGAGCCCGTCCTACCTTTTCAACCGCTGAACGGAGGAACTCTGACCCTAGAAAGGGTCCCTACCATCGTGATTTTTTACCGAGGTTTTCCTCCTCAATGCTCCGAAGAGCGAAGAACCAACAGAGGATACGACAGACACCCAAATCAGGCCCAGCACCCCGACTTGAAACAAACCCTATTCCAACCCGTCTGACCAGCGTGGAATAGTAGGTCAAAACCTCCTTCCTAAGAAGAGGCCTATGTCCAGTAGTGAACTGTAAAAGGCTGTTGATGTATATTCTGCAATATGTCCAAACTTGATAAAAAAATAAAAGAGCATTTTGTATTCTATTTGAAGATAGAACTCTCTTCTATTTGATTTTCCTCATTGTAGATGAGGTTATTCTGTTACTCGATCAGATCTTTATTACTGAGAAGTTCGTCGTGTGTTGTTGTAAGTTTCACAGAATCTTTTCTAGACCAAGGAGAAGTAATTTCTTAAGTAAGAGTAGTATAAAGTTCTTAAGTAACACATTCGCGTAACGTGAAGCATTTAACACGAAATTTGAAATTCGCGTTACAGTAAAACCACATATAACGGGGTCGCGTAAAGCGGGATATTACGTAACATTAAAGATCTTAATTTGCCTTATTACGATGCACAGGAGTATTTACTACATGTATTATATTCAGGCAAACTTACTTACACGATTTTATCGTCTCAAAATGAAAAGTAAGTTTAAGCAATTTATAATATTTCTGTTCTTATTTCTTCCGTGGACTGATGGATTAAGAATACGTTGTTTTACCACCTTTATCCATCCGGTGGACAGCGTAGGGGGCGACTAAGGAGGCAAACTCTAGAACAAGGGGCAAGGTCGCTGGATGGAGAAGGAAAATTTAATTGAAACTCTATGAGAACTCGTCTGGCCAGCGTGGTATATTAGGCCAAAACCTCCTTTCTAAGTAGAGGCCTATGTCTAGTAGTGGACTATTAATGTGGATGTTACGATGTTTTTTTTATTAGTGGTTGTGCTAAAGAACACCACCATCTACCAACTACCCAAATAGTACACCCAGCTTTTTCCTATAGCGTTGATTATGTTAAAATCAACTTTGTTACTCTTGTTTTTTATTATCACAATCGTATATATCAATAAACTTAAATTGTTCAGTGCCAGACATGGGCATCTTTTCCTGTAGTTACTTATCACTGAGTAAATAATCCTCGTGACCAAATCAGAAATGAGCTGTTCCGTAGACCGTAGACGAACCAAGACCATCACCTTAAACCGGAGAATTGCGAAACTTAACTGGTAGTGGGCGGGGTACATTGGTTACGATCACGCATGTGGAGTGTAGGTAGGCCTCTTACAAGGTGGTCCGACGACCTGGTAAAGATCACGGGAAACTGTTGGATGTGGACAGCACAGGACTGGTTTTTGTGGAGAACCTTGAGGGTATCCTGTGCTCAGCAGTGGGCAACTTGCAGCTGAGATGATGATGATGACGAAATACCCCCTCTAAGAAATGTCAAAGTACTTAAGTCTCTTCAGTTGCGTGTGTCTTTGGGCGGCGGTAGCCACTTACCTTTAGGCGACTCGTCTGTTTTTTTATACTTGTAATGTATGTATAAATATTAAAAAAAAAAATGTGCATATATGTATGTATATACAATGTATACACATACATATATGCACATTTTTTTTTTTAATATTTAGCGTGGTGACGTGAAAACTATAGTACAAGGAAGACGCCTGCAACTTTAAAGAATTTAAGTAAACTTCATGATTGAGTAATTATATGTATGTTAACTATGTGCTTTAAGGACTTTTATTTTTATTTCAACGTGTAGGTTTCAGTCTTGAGTTACTCTTTGTTGTGTTTGTGTCTATTTCCGGTAACCGCCTTACAGGCACTCACTACTGTAACTTTGAAAAAGGTTTGTGCAGACTATAGTGATAAATATTAGATTTAATTTAAAAAAATATTGATTGTTGTAATATAGTACTTGGTACATGATATATTATTACGTATTAGGTACAAATGGCTACACATGCAGTTCAAATATACTCGTGAGTACATAAAACAATGTTTTATAAATAAATAATTTGTTTTGTTTTAAAATTACAACTTCTGCAATTTTATTAAGTTTATTAATAAAGTAAAAAAATAATTATACTTTTATTTATGTCTAACGTATTTATACCACGTTGGTCTAGTGGTTAGGAGCGATTACGAGGTCTCAGATTGCATTTCCGGATAGGGTTAAAAAGCATTGTTAAGTTTTAACAGTCCGGAGTTTGGAAGTTGGGCACTTAATCCCGTGTCTCGGAGAGCACTTAAAGCCGTCGGTTCTGCGCTTGATCTCTCCCCGGTCTAATCGGTAACCGTCTCATAGAATTGCGAGGGTGAGGGAACAGAGAGTGCACCTGTCGACACCCTTGTGCCCTATAATATCTCCCGTGTAGGTGGTCTACGTTGAGATCAGCCGCCGGGGCCTAAACCGGTGAGATGATAATTATTTATATAAAAAAAGAAATTAATTACGATCCATCCTAAATCTACAATTTTTTTTCTCAATATTAACTTTTTTTATTATTTTTTTATAAATGTTTTATCAATTTTTCTTTGAAGTGATGAAAAAATCACAGTAAATTATGTTAAGAATTCGAATAACCCGATCATTTTTACGGGCAAAGAAAAATTTAGTTACACTGTTTAAGCTTATTGGAAATTATAATATTGTCTAACCGTCTGTGCATGAATTTCTGTAAATCAACAAAATCGTAATTTGTATGTGTATCTAAAAATTATATACTAGTTTAACCTACATAAAAAAGAAAGAGAATCAAAAGTTAACTTTTTCATTTATGAATCGACTTGGTAAATTATTTACATTTTATGGGATAGCATTCTTTATCATCGTCCAAATATTATATGTAACATGTTGTTAGTCATAATTCTTTATTAACACGATAATTACTCCTTTTTTATTACCTGTGCGGCAATCCCCCGGATACCACCTAATGGTAGTTATGTCGGCCTCGAACGGACCAAAAACCGCACGCCGTCTCAAGTACCAGTAGCCGGGGAACCAGGTGTAACCTTGAAAGGAATCCCTGGAACCCCGACGTACCTCTGGCCATCTACTTACGGCTTGTTGCAGGAGTTTCAGGACTCCGGCCCAACTCTTGTACCTCTTTGCGCCACTGATAAAGAGCCGCACGATAGTTACTCCTAAAACAAATAATTCTTTTTATAATGTTACAGTGGACTTCAACCTCAAAGCTACAAAGTAACTCGTTTATATGAGGGGCTTCAAAAAAGCTACGAATTGGAGAAAAACTCAATTACAAGCACGTAGCCGTGTGAATATTACGTCATCATTCATGTTTAACTGAACTGTGTGCTGAATGTATCAAAAAATACATGAACAAATATGAATTAGAACGTTTTGACGCAGTAACGTCTAGTTTTTACCTGCGGCTTCACTCGTGTAATTATTTCTTACGTTGTGTTTCTTATTTTGAAAGTGGCAAACTTCAATACGACCTTTCGTTCTCTATTTGACCCGCGTAGGGATGATATTTGAAAAAAAATGCTAATAGATACTTACAAACTGTAAAGTCACCGAAATTTAAAGTTTGTAGCACCAGTAATTTAGGCTATGCGTTCGTAAATCACTCAGTCAGTCATGGCAAGTAATTTTGTATATGTATGTATAGATTTTTGTGTACTCTTCCTTCCTCCAAAGTTAAGAAACGTAATAATAATGTATTCTGATTTATCCCCACGATTTACACAAGTCTTAACAATAATTTGACAAAAAATAATGTTTAATTAGTCATTTGTGGGAGGTATAAAGTCCAAGCTAAACCTAGGCTAATATTTCAGAGCTCCAGGCCACAAAAATATTATAACACTTATGTTGTCAACTCTATGCTTAAGCGTAAATATTTAGTACGCATTCGTGTGTACATGTGTGCGTGTGTGCGTGTGTGTATACTAGGGTGTCCCTTAAATTTCAAGTTCGATATTTTTTTACGCGTACCTTCTTAAAAGTTTCGTAATAACCCTATATTGTCTAGAAAAAAATATTAGTTCGATATATAAACGATAACCCGTGCCGACTTGCTATTTAAACTTGTCGATACAAGTTGCTTAAGTACTGCCCAGTGACCTGTTACGACATGTTTTATTTGCCATTTCGTACGTGATTTTTGAGACTATTAGTGCTTCATTGTTTAGTGCGTAAACATGTCGGTGGAATTACGGAGTGATAAACAAAATATTTTTCTTATCGGATTGACTAGCTACCAAATAAATGGTGCAAAATTACCATCTAATCGACAAGTTCTCTCAGTCCTATTTTACAATATTCGTGAGGTTAAATTGACTGTTAGTGAAAGTGCAAATCTTATGATTAGGGAGTGCATCATATATTGGGAAAAAGCAAGAATTCCAACAAGGGCATTTCCTAACTGCGTGAAGAAACTTATTGATTTATATCATGTTTGGAGAGAGTTGCAAAAAAATTGTAAGAAAACTCAGATTACGTTTAAGAGTCGTGAGAACAATTTTATAATTAATCTTGATAATTTGTTTGATATTGCACATGCTGATGCTTTTGAGAGAATGAAAATAGAGGAAGATAAATTATTTTTAATGAAACAGAGAGAGCCAGGTCGACCGGGATGCTTAGGTGGTGTAGATAAAAAATTGGCGGAAAAAGAACAAAGATCTAGACAACGACGATTGGAAGAAGAGGAAAGGATTGTAAGACAAAGAGAATCACTAGCTGTTGCATCTACTTCCACCACAAATAACTTAGACAGTGTAGAAGATTCAGACGAAGAACAGATCTTGAATTCTGAACTCAGCTTGCCGGACGTTCCCTGCCATGAACAAAGTTCAAAAAGAGGTAGAAAGAATCTTATAACACCTAAACTAGTTGCAGCTTTAGATCGATGCCAGTTAAGCATTAGAGATACCGTTTACATTCTTAATGCGGTGGTAGAAGCGCTTGGTCTGAGCAGCGATGATTTCTGTATTAACAAATCATCGATTCAGCGAATTCGTACTGAAACTAGAAAATCAAGGGCAGAAGCAATAAAATCTAACTTCCAAAACAATGTACCCGACATAGTCACAGTCCATCATGTTTATGAATTGGTCCTAAAAGCTGTCTTTGAAACCAAGATTAAGCAAATTACTAGTAGCCCAGATATTCCGATGTTCAAAAAGTTCCAAGAAAATTGGAAAAACATTGATTGTACTAAAATTGAACCATCTCTTAATTTCGTAAAAGCACGGGTTGCCGAGACAGACATTCAAGCGTTGTTACTATTTTATAAGGCAGAATTAGATAAAGATTTTATAAGAGATGATTACTGCGAATTGGTCGAACTGTGCGTAATATTTTTAGGAGGAGACACAGAGGAAAAATTAAAACTAAGGCCCCCCGGAGCTATACATCAGGCACGCTGGATGGCGAGAGCGATCTATTCTTTAAAAATATGTTTACTTCAGTCACAATGCAGAGTAACTACGAAGCACAAAAAGGCTCTACAAGATGTTTGCTTATTTCTCGTAATATTGTATGTTAAACCTTGGCTCGAATGTACAGTGGCGACCAAAGCACCTAATCAAGATTTGCGCTTCTTGAAGATGTTAAAAGAGTATGAAAAAGATGACGCAACAATTTCTAAAGCTTCTATAAGCAAGTTCAGCCATCACTTGTGGTATTTATGTGAAGAGACAGTCATTCTATCACTATTTGATGATGAAGTTGACAACCAAACTAAGAAGAAGATGATTGCCAACTTCAACAGGGACAAAATCTCGGATTTTAGCAAACGCTATAACCCGTCGAAGGAAGAACTGACTCAAAAGTTGTTTAGTAAGTTAAATTGACTTTTTGTTGGATTTCAATTTCAATGTCCAATACTTATTTATTTATTTTCAAAATTGTTGTTGATTTTTATTTGTTATTTAACTTATTTTTCTTTTTTTTTAGACAAAGCACTGGATGATTTCGTATCGGAAAAGAGCAAACAATTTTCATCACGACTGCAGATCGACGACAGTTTTCTAAAGGAAGATATATCTTCTTGGAATAACAATGCTGCTTTTCTGGAGGCTAAAAGAAGAATAAGTTATTTGAGAGTTGTAAATGATACTGCTGAAAGGGCTGTTAAATTAATGCAAGATTTTAACGGACTTATCACGGCTGAAGAAGAACAAAAACAGTTCTTGCTGCGCTGTGTCCAGGAACATCTAAAATTGTATCCAGACTATAAAAAAACTACTCTAAAAAGAAGTTACCCTGAATGATTCTTATTTCTTTATGTTTTTAATTAAAGATTAATGTTCATCTAATTTATTATTTAATTTTATTCACTTAATTCATTGCATTTATAGTGAAATTATAGCAGACTGAAATTTTAGGGCAAAACACGTTTTTTACTAAACTTTGAAGCTCGGTCGGCACTGGTTGCAATTATGCTAGATTGATAAAATTTTATATTTAAGTATCTTATAGTATTAGTAAAAATTATAGAGGGTATGCATTTCGAAATTCGAAAAAAATTTTTTTTTTGTCATATAAGGGACACCCTAGTGTATACGGATGAGTGTATATTAGCGTGTGTGTGCTATGTACTCATAAACATAATTCTTGTCTATAACATCACAATCTGCAATACCTCCAGCATAATTTCTGTTTGTGGGTAGTTTAGATTCAATAAGAGTTTTTCATTTTGGTTTTACACTCTACCCATGAACAGTTAATTGTGGGTACTATTTTTTTAATTTAATTAGATTACTTAGATTATTCTAATAGAACACCAGTAACATCATCTTTTTGTCCAATGAATATTTCGTTTCATTTAATATATAAAATACCTTTGAATGGCACACGAAAACCATTCTCTGTTTATTTGGGACCGATTGTTTAAGCTCCAGTTGTTATATCTGAAGAGTTCAAAGCCTACCATTGAATTTTGGAATGATATCAAAATAAATATAATTTGAATTTAATTAAAATACATAGGATTGTTTACTATTTATAAAAGGAATTTAATATACCTTTTTTGATTGGAATTGTTTTATTGAAATGTGTGTAATTATCTATCAGTAGCGAAATCTTTACTTAAGATATGTGAGGTTATTATTATTTTGAAAAAGCATATAACAGATTACAGGCATTAAGTATCTCAGAATAGAGTCAATGTTTTATCAGATATGTAAAATTATTATTGCACTGGATATACTACTAATTGAGGAAAACAAAGACTGGTCCCACCTTCTCCCTTCCACCATTATGGTACGTGGTGAATGCTAGACATACGCTCCCAACCTAAACAGTTCGGCTCTTCCTTCCTGTGCAAGTCAGTTAAAACCTGGAACTCACTACCAGCGCACGTGTTTTCCTCCCACTACGATCCCGAATCCTTTAAGCTGGGCATGCAGAAGCTTCTCGACGTACTGCATTGTCTGCATTTGCAATGAGTATGATGAAAACCACTCTTGGATTCTATTTATGCTTTTCATCAGGCAGAGTAGAGTCACTTTGGTAGGTAAACTTAAATTTGCATGACCCTTATAAGCAAAATAGTGACCTTAGTCACTGGTAAAGAAGTGTTGAAATTCGAATAATGCTTTTCTTGACACAGAACGCAATATTTTTACACAAATAAATTATTATTGCGTTTACCCTTGAAGAATTTTTTCGTACGGACAAGGCGTTAGGAAATATGTCCGATAGATGATATTCGATTCGTTACTATAGAATCAAAAAATATGTGTGATGGTTTAACAAAATTATTGGAAAAATGTACACGCCTGCTTACTTGTGCCCCTCCCTAGTTGTCCTCCTGCCCTTTACATCATAGAAAAAAACTTATATGTTAAATTACGAAGGTAATATTAATAGTTTGTTTATTATGCCCAACTGATCTATAAATTTTGCAATGATGGGTACAGAAAACTACATATGATGCTTTTCATATGGTGAAAAGTATTGTTCCCTATAACGTTTAACATAAATCACAGAAATGATAAATTGGTGGAAAACATGATGTATCAGCACGCCTTTATCTTAAGAAACCAAATGTTGTATGAAGGATAGGGTTGGCATAGCGTTCGGTTGCAAGTGATAAGGGATGGTGGTTTATGACAAAATTATGCATAAATAAGGGAAATGTCATGGTTTTCCTCACAATTTTCTTCAAAAAATATCTTTTTAGTATATCTTCGGGTTGAATTGAATGTAATATTTTATAGATGATACACAGTTTCGATAAATATAATATGGAATATTTAAAAAACTCTATGAAGTCTTATTATGAATTCATATATAAAAAAAAAATTGAAAGGAACGTAAAAAAAATATATTGAATACTAAAATAGAAAATAACGTTTATTAATAAAACACCCACTCACACAATTTCGAAATCTCTCTTTTTCGCATAATGGTCAGAGTCAGGTGTGCTTATTGTACACAGATCAGCCTTTACTAGTCTTAAAGGATACAAGGGTGATGCCATATCAATTAATGGGAAACACTACGTGGCCAAACACTGGGTACGTGGATTCTAAGTATATGGATCTTCTCGCTTCCAAAGAGTACACCCAAAAGACTATTCTTAAGCCAAGATCTTAATGAATACATTTAAAATACTTTGACCAGCCAAGCGTCGTCCATACAACTTGAATTGACTTCTATCCAAATTCACATTATTGCCAAAAACTCTTTACACAACAGATATTATGTGTGATTGAATGAACTTGAAATGAAGGGTCAGAGAAGTTATTCCGACAGCCGGGAATTGTTTCAATCTCAATAGGAATTCAGATGAGTATTTTGAATAACTGCAGTCAATTTCAGAAACTTTTCTGGAACTATTAGTTATCTAGTCAATATTACCGATAAATTTCAACGCATCGAAAGCTTTCTCGAATACGAGATAAATTCCCTATTATTTCAAATCTTGATCGTAATATAAAGACTAAGAGTGACATACTTACAAAATCAAAATTACCTTTCCTGAGTTTCTTGTGGAAGTACATAGTTTCTACTACTCACATGTCCTTAAGATGCAAATTATGAGACTATACAAAATATAACTTCAGTAAAGTTAATTCGTTCATTCGTACTAAAATCGATACTTAAAACCTGATTGAATGTTATAGTTTTATCATCATCACCAGTTTCTTAGTCCACTGCTGTACATAGGCCTCTCCCATTGTACGCCACTCTGATCAGCTTTGGGCTACTCGTATCCGTTGCTGTATAGTGTAGAAAATGTGTAGTTATTGTTACTTAATCCCTCTCATTTAGCTTTATTTTTTTCCAAATTTAAATTAAAGATTACGTGCAGTAAATCTTTATTAAAATCGATCATCATAATTAATTTGCATTAATATATGTACTATCACACGTAGTTCAAAAATTCTTGTAGTTTTTTGAAATAAATAATTAATTGGAAAAAAAATCGCCTAAAACTAGCAAAACTGCGGTCAAAATCTGGTAAAATCTGGTAACATGTTTAAAACCCGAGTATCTACCGTTTGACTTTATATTACAGTTTGTTTCAAATATATAGCTGCGAACTAACATTTAAAACTATTTAATGCGCTCGCAGTAGTAAGTGAAAAAGTCCATAAAGTCACTAGCGATGTCGGTCGAGGCTTTTGTTTACTTTTTCTATTTAATGTATTATTCCACTTTGTGAGACGGCATTAAATTCTTCTTTATGTGTGAAGTAACATTGTTTCTCTACAGTATTACCCACACATGAAACGTTCCAGCTAAAAATTTAGTTCAAATGAGACGTTTTAATTACCAGTCCAGTTCTGGGAACAAAAGGCTCACAGCACAAAAAAAATCATATTACATTTGTATTTTTTAAAAGGGTATCCTTTTTTTACAAGTAAACACGAGTTTTCTTACAAATCATTTAAGAACATATAATCGTTGTGAAAGCGTATTAGCGTGTATTTAAAAAAAAAAACAGAGTAAAGTTATTCTATTTCATGTTCAAAATATCCTATGGGTTCTGGAATATGGATTATGGAGTATAGAATAAAAGTGATTTTTGTTCAAATATACTAAATGATTGTATGTACATATGCATTTGCATATGTACATATAATCTTTTAGTATATTTATGTAGTTTCTTTGTCCGAAATTGTATGGCAGACGAGTGATGCACTTGGACAACTACTTGGAACTCTTATTTGGTGTCGTTTGACATACTTCTCTAGACATAAATGTTGATGGTTTTCCCTTTTGTATTTTATTGAATGGTTAACTTTCTTCCAACTTTTATAAACAGATGTATTTTCACGCGCTGTTCAAGAGTTCTTGTAGGTTTTTAAAGGTAAAGTAATTAATTTAAAAATACCTCATTCCTTTTTCCAAAAAACGACAGATTTGTCTACGAGTACACAAGTTTTTACTGTGTTCCTATAGCTAAATTTGACAGATAACTGTTAAATTATTCTTCATAAGATATTTTGAGAACTCGAAGCCTGATTAGGCAAAAGTTTCGTTGTCCATGTTCATCTCTGGAAGTTTTGTACCTTACATACTCTAGATACTATTGTTCTACGAGGGAACTTTAACGAGTGAACTTAGATCTTATTTTTAAGGTATCTCTTTAAAGACTCAATCAACATAAATGGACTTTAGTTTTAATATTTTCTGGGTTATTATTCAGTTTTTTTTTATTATTGTGTTACATTGTTACACAAATTAACCAAGTTTATAAATTTTAGATCAGGTAAGATTCCCTAGGCTTAAAGTTATCTTCGCTGCATTGTTGCGAACTAGTTTAGAAGTTATAGTAAGTACTTATTATAGAAACACACAGTAGAATATTTTAACGAACATGTTCGAACATAACTGGTAAAACTAAGAAAAAAATTTAAGAAGTTCGTTTAGAGCGAATACACGGGCGTCAAAATATTTTTGCAATGGAACTGTACAATTTTTTTTACTTAATTTTTTTTGTTTCTTATACTGATTTCCTATATATCTTTTCAACTTTTTCGTGTAATGTAAATTTTGATACTTGTTTTTTCGTATTAATTTTCTTTTTATCGTATATAGCACGCTAGAGTCATAGATGCGACAATGCGAGAATTGAGTAGGTAGGTGTTAAAAAAATTAAAACATTCTTTGCTCTGAATAACGATTTTATTTTATTCATATAGTTATTTTTTTTAGATCATAAGGTGATGTATTGAGAATACGGAATGTCATAGCCCCAGTTCATCCAGTGAGTGCCGTAAGAGGCGTAAACCTGAAACAAACTCTTCACCAACCCGTCCGGTCAGCTTAGTATAGTAGGCTAAAATCTCTTTGCTAAGGCCGAGACCTGTATTCAGAAGTAGACTGTTGGAGGCTTTAGATGATGATTACATAATTTTTGCTCAAGATAATACTTGATATCAAGACGGCGATGGAGGAAGGCAAAATCATTGTAACTGCATTGACTTCCCAAAAGCTTTCAATGCAATGAGCCACGAGATTCTACTTACAATACTTTCCCACTTCATGGTTTCTGATGATGTATTGAAATGTTTCTCGTCCTGTTTTCAAAGACACCAGCAGTCTGTATGAAATGATGAATCGCCATCACTATCAGTGAAACTTCACTCTGGTATTCTACAAGGTGGCATTCCTTCTTCACTTGTGTTTTCGCTATATATCAATTAAAAAACTCACGAACTTTAGTATTCGTGTCATCTACATGTAAACGACTTACAGATCTATTCACATGTGAGATAGTAAACTTAGACAAATCTATAAACAATAACAACCATGGCCTAGACACAAAAAAAAATTAGTCCAGCAAGTCCAGCTTCAATGTGAAGTCTTGTAAATGTCAAGTGATCATCATAGGGAGATCTAGAATGATGGGCAGAACTAACGATGACGTTTTCATCGATATCATTTTTGACAGTAAAATTTTGTCCGTCAATTAACCTTAAATTAATTTAGTAAATGAATAACATGAGGGGGCAGTAGGATGGTAAATTATTGTATGATTTAAACTATATACATCCAGTACGTCACTGTTTACGAGTAGAAAAAAAACTTTGAATATGAGTTTTGGCAGCTGGGCAAAAGTTGGATGTACGCTGGCGCACTAGGTGCTATTAAGCGAGCCATATTACATTTTAAGTGTTGTATAAATATGTATGATTGCACAATCAGGGAATCGTATTAACTTCTACCTACATTATAATATTATTCTGTTAGTATAACGTAAAGTTCTCAAAGGCTTACATAACAGAATTTATGGATAGTGATGCACTGTGACGAGATCTTAAACTCACTTGCTTCGATTATAGTTTGCGATACCAGTAAGATTTATGTTTTAATTAGACTGAGGTTATTAAACAGTGAACGTTACTGATGTCAAATGCTTTTTACTTCTGTTGCTTGACATCATAACAATGTCAAACAAAGACGGTGAATGTTTTACGAGAATAGGTAGAATGTTTTTAACATTGAGTAACGAAGACACAGTGAAATTGATGACTACTAGATCAGATGGTTACTAAACTTGACAATTTGAGAAATTAAAAATAAATGTCTGGGGTGTCACATGTGGAATACCCGACTGGAACGAAATTCCTTTCGTTTTGAAATAAGTATTATAGGAGGTATAATTAAATAAATGAACAACATTTAGGAGTTAAACGATAAATTAAATAAGTGAAGGAATGCTAATAAAATTATGATCAATGTTCAAAAATATTAAAAATAACAGAAATTACTTACACGCGAACACGACAAAACAATGTATGCATACACAGCAGACGCGCGCGCTACGTGGTTTCTCACTATCGAGAGAGAGACAGAGAGAACAAATAAGTCGAATCCTATACTCGGCCTACCCCCTCTCCTAGCGCTATGCCATATAACAAAAGTGTCGTGAGGAATTTTCGTGACGCTTGCCCTTAGCCAGCGTACCGTGCGATAAGGAACTTCGTTCCAAAACTGCACGAGGAACAAGACATCTCGGTAATTTAAAATTATTTACGTCATAAAAAGTTATTTGATTACTCCTAATATATTAATTGGTCTTGAGAGTTAAAGAGCGTGGTGTTGAGATAGCCTTTTATCACCAATCTTATAGATTGTATCCTTAAAGAATAGGGAGAATAGTCTCGTTAAAATATGTACATAATAGAAGAGGGTTATCAGAAATAGCGGAGTGTAAGATGGCTGGCTACTGACGGAGTATTTTGAACAGTATTAAGAATTTGGTCTACTCCATCAGTCATTCTAGCTTTCATAGTACAAGCTCAGCTTAGTTTGAAACTACACGATGTTGTGTGTCACATGTCTACAATTATTATTATTTTTCAAGAAAATCTTGCATAAGATTATTTTTTTCTTATTTTCAATAAACTCTTCAAAGTTTCAGTTCTTGTTCAAACTACCTTGATGGCGCAGTGGTAGTAAATGCGACTACTGTGCTTGAGATCTGCGGTTCGATGCCCGGGTCGCACCAAATATTTGTATAATCTACAAATATTTGTTTCAAAGTTTGGGCGTTTTCTATGTATAATATGGTATTTACAAAAAAGAAGTATATAAGTATTCTATCAGTCAGTTCAGTTATCATACCACAAGCTCTGCTTAGTTTGAAACTAGATGACGTTGTGTGTCAAATTTGCGAAATGTTTATTCAAATTTATATTCCTAGTTCCAATTTTCAAACCATTTGCTAGAAACCACAATTCATTTCAATAGAAATCTATTATGTACATACAGAGGCGAAGAAAGTACCTAATAAATATAATACACAAAAGATAAAGTTTCAGTAATATTGCAGTATTCAGTAGTCTAAGTGTGTCCCAGCTGCAGTGAGGACCATACCATATGAATGTAACTATGTGGATATGTGAGCAATATTAAAAGTTTACATGTTTCACAAAATACTACACCAGTTTACTTTGTCTGGAATTGAGCATTTCCCGTTATTGTAAGTTTTACGAGTGAATAAGATGATTTCATTTTATTTTTGTTCAGCTATCATGAAGTTTTATCTTGGATAGAAAAAATGTTCAAAAACTTACTAAGTGTAATTCATAATTCAAAATTATTCGTAGGAGAGCACAAATAAGTCGGCTTGACCTTAGTGATACTCGGGCCATCTGTTCTTGCGTAAGAGGGAGCTCTATGGTAGGTACTTTCCATCAGGTAAACTGTCTGCTCCATTACTCTCTACATCTACAATAAAACAAAAATATCAGGTGACCAAATATTTTCTTGTATCAGGTTGTTTTGAGATAGGTATGGTGAACTTCTTATAAAAAAAAAAGCCGTTAACATAAACAAAAAAATATATTTTAATTAATCTATACGAAGAAAGTAGCTAACTTACATACTTCAGACAAACAGTGGGTCATTGTCTGCATTTGCAATGAGTATGGTGACCACAACTCTTGGATTCTATTAATGCTTTCCATCAGGTAGAGTAGAGTCATTTTAGCAGGCTCTTAATATAAAAAAAAAACAAAAAATGAGGACATGATTTACCTATCTCATTGGAAGGGTTGTAGATTCAATCATAATATCAGTGATCTGGTACTAGATTTCTATGAAATATGCTTTTCGTAGGAAAGACTACAATTTTCTTCCTTTCTGAAACTGAAGAATGCTGCGTCTGCCATAGCTTTTTTATATTTTATTTGTCAAGATCACAATATGATAGATTGTTACTTTATTAGCACAAAATTCTTCAGATATTCAAACATTCCTTCGATACATTCTTTAAAGAGTCTATTAATATTGATAACTTGACATTGTTGTTCTGTCAATACAAACATAGTTCTTTGTAAACATATATAAATAAAACTATACATATACACAAGAATACAAATCGGTTCTGAAAGTAAGTAGTGACAATAAATATTTGCATCAAAGTAAAAACGCTTCCACAGAACAAATACAATATTTGCGTCCCACAGTAAACATTCTCAAAAGAAAAGAATTCAGTTAAGCGTGAAATAGGGAAATTCCTTATAGAATGTTAGCAGGCGGGGCGACGTTGATACATCGTGAAGAAGATGTGAGTTGCAATCCACTACGTGTATTTACTCACAAGGACTCCAATAAAACGAATTTCGGGCCGGTTGACTAACACGTTCAAATAAATTTGTCAGTCTAGGTTTTTCTTAGCATTTCTCATTGGAAAATATGGAAAAAAACTTGGTAGACTAACTTTTGAAATTAAGAATTTCATATAAGAAAAAAAGGTGAAAGTGACGTGAAATTTTTGGATGTTGCATAATGTGTCTATCTTAAATTATCAAATATGTTTGTGTTAGCTATAGTTACATAGTTTAAAACGCATATAAGATCCACCTCTAGTAGATGTACAACAGAAGTAATTTTGATATATGTATAATAATCTACATCTATAAGTGAGATTTAACATTAGTTTTGTGAATTAAAGTAATGAGAAAATCTCACTTATAGACATAGACTTGACTGCTAAGACAGGGATGGAGGACTAATTTTGTCCCCTGTATCAATAATTAATAACCACAGTATAGGCTCTAACTAATTTATAATTGGATGGCTATTTGTGAGGTGTAAAAAAATATTATTACTATTGAACTGCCTGATATTATGACCAGGTTGCACTAATCTGAATCACAAGTTGATTAAAATGTAAGGCAATTTAAGTGTATATACTAAAGGACTTTATTCATGCAATCACAATGAGGCAGTTTGTTGTCCAGCCAGCAGCTGCAGTACATTTTTTTTTGTCTATCTTAAGAACCTTCCAAAGTGACTCTATTCTGCCTGATGGAAAGCATGAATAGAATCCAAGAGTTGTGGTCGCCATACCCATTGCAAATGCTGACAACGCAGTATGGTGACCCGCACTATGGCGGCCTTGTGAGATGCTTTTTCACACCCCTCTTGGGAACGTAAAAGGTATGACAGTCATTGTGACAGTGTAAGGCTTACACAGTTACCACGATAACTGTCACCCCTGCATCAATGGGCCTCCGGTCTCACACCCACCAACGAAACACTACAACACGGATGCTGGCGCTTTAGGTTGGTCTTATGTGGGAGGGTAGTACTGCTCCAGTCGAGTCGGCCCGCTCGTGCTGAAATCAGCGTGGCTCTACTACCTAGAAAAAATGTTATTATGTTTATATGTTTATATATATGCTTAAACCCTTTAGTTATCAGGTAAACAAATTATAATCTCTAAATATTAACATAAAATGTTAAAATAATTTTTAAGTCAGATTCAAATAATAATGATCTGAATTTAACAATACAAATAATATTACTACAGGCTATGCTAAAACATGTGTATTATCAACTTTTGCTGTAATTTCCATTTTAATTTAATGATTCACGATTGCCATCGTATCATACTATTATTTTATTACTACCGGCTGACACCAAACGTGAAATATGTATCATCATTTTATTAACCCTCTTTATCATGTCGTAACTTAACATGACTCGCTAGAAAATAGTGCTATGTTATTGTGAATTAAATTGTACATGAACAACGATTTGCAAATATTTCGGATATTAGGATTCTAAAAGATTAATATCGTGTGAATGTGTATAAATAGTATTTCAACCAACCACTTTTTTTTTTTTTTTTAACGTGTGGAAACCCCCTCGGGCCGTCACCCCACCGGGGTTTACGGCGAGGCGGTGTGTCGGAATCGGACCGACTAAAACCACACGGTGTGCCACTCTGCGCCTGACATAGGAGGGATCCGGGAACCGCTGCTATTACGACATCCAGATCCCTCCTAGCGCCTGCCCGCTAAAGTGGGCACCATCTGCGGATAAACTCTCTATTTAGACGACGTACGGCACACGCGCACCTCCTCGCGGCTCGCCACTATAGCGGATGGAGTGGAAAACCTGTCCCGTCCACCTGCGGCCACACTCAAGGCGGCATGAGGCGCTGGTATGTGCGCCTCTGCCGCCCGTCTCGCCGGCGGCGAATTGGGTCCGAGTGGAGATCGTCCTCCCGGGCCTTCTCCGCCGCCTCCTTTCGCGAAATTACGTCTTCGCAGAAGGTTGCCACCGCGGTAAAACAACTGTCGCTACCGGCCATGGAGCGTATGACGGCCGGTAGCGAGAGATCTCCTCCAATAACTACAGTGAGGGCCCCACACTGCGCCACCCAGGCGGAACAAACCGCTAGCGTGTGCTGAGCTGAGTCCTCACTGCAGTCGCAGTGGTGACAGGCGGGACTCAATTCACTCCTGGCGACCGAGTGCAGATACTTCCCGAAGCAACCGTGCCCGGAAAGGACCTGCGTCAGTCGGCAGGAAAGGGTCCTGTGCTGCCGCCCTGCCCACTCGGCGATGACCGGCTGGAGAGCCTCCACGAGGGCAAAGCCAGCACGTGGAGTCTCCAACCGGGACGACTAACGAGCCATTGTGGCTCGACGAGCAGCCTCACGCCACTCGTGCGCCTCTTCGGGCGGGGGCCGTATGCCGCTACCTGCCCGGCAGTCAGCCGTCCGCCGATAAACTTCGGCGAGCACTTCCGCCTCCAAATCCCACGGGGGAGTTCCGGCCAAGGCGCACGCCGCCTCCGTCGATACGGTGCGGTAACCGCGTATGGCTCTAACCGCCAATATCCTCTGAGGGCGCCAGAAGTGAGCCCTATTCTGGGCGGTCAGAGCCGCCACCCACACCGGTGCACCATACAGCGCCATTGACCGGACAACCCCCGTGTATAGCCATCTCGTCGCGACGCTGGCTCCACCCAAATTCGGCAAAAGTCGCCCAAGGGCAGAAGCAGCGCCGACCAGCTTTGGAGAAAGCTGTCGGAAGTGCTCGTCGAAGAGCCACCTGCCGTCGAGGATCAGGCCCAGATATTTCATCTGGGCCTGAACCGGTACGAGGACCGAATTGACTACGATAGAGGCGCCGGGTGGTGGACCACGACGGGGCCCATGGAACAAAAGGGCCTCCGTCTTATCTAGGGCCACTCGTAAACCCAGCGCCTCAATGCGCCCGACCACCACAGAGACTCCCAAGGTGGCCAGGCGCGCCGCCTCTTGAAAGTTGGCCCCCCGGGCCGTGACCAATGTGTCATCGGCGTAACAAATTACGCCCAGCCCGGGGGGAAGACGACCCAGAAGGGCCCAGTCGTATCCCATATTCCACAAGAGTGGTCCGAGGACAGACCCCTGTTGAACACCGCATGACATTTGCCGCCGCCTCAGAATGCCATCTCGGTCCTCGTACATGACGGTACGCTCCCTAAGATAGTCTGCCACAAGCCGCCTCAGGTACTCTGGCACCCTGTGGTAGTGGAGTGCTTCCCTGATGCAGCTAAATGGCAGACTATTAAATGCGTTGGCGATGTCCAACAACAACGCCAACAGCACGCCGCCACAGCTCACCGCCTCTTCGGTCACGGCCCTCAGGCGCAACACAGCATCGACTGTTAAACGCCCGGCTCGAAACCCGTATTGGGCGTCCAACAGATCGGGGCCCACCTCGCAGAGGTGCCGGACGATGCGGGCAGAGAGTATCCTCTCAAACAATTTACCCGCCTCGTCCAGCAACACGATGGGCCTATAGGCCGCGACTGAATCGGCCGGCCGTCCCGGTTTCCGTAGTAGGACCAGTTTACCGCTCTTCCAACCCTCAGGAAAGCGCCCGGACGCCAAGCTGGCGTTTAGGACTTCCCCGAGGCGATCCGACATGCGGTCGAGGGTTCACGCCAGCACTCGGGCAGGTATCCCATCTGGCCCAGGGGCGGTGTTCTTAGAGCAAATCCGTAGAACGACCGCCCCTATCTCCGATTCCCTGACGGGCGGAACATTATCCTCGTTCCGTCCCCCGTCGTCTACGACCATGAAGGCCATCGACGGGGGTGTGTGCTTCGCCCGCTGCGGGAAAAGACCCTCAACCACTTCCCGCAGGAAGCTGGGCTGAAGTGTCTCTGTAAGGGGGGGGGCCCGACGTGCGGAGCTTTTGTCGCACCGCACGATAAAGGCGACCCCAGGGGTCACAATCGAGACCCTCCAGCATCTCCTTCCTCTTCACTTCTTTGGCGTGGCTAATGGCCAGCTTCAGAGTTTTCCGCTCCTCTCGGTACTCCTCATGAAGCTGGTCCTCCTCACCGTCTACGCGGTGTCGCCGCCGAATACGGGTGTAGGACCTCCGGGCACGAGTACAAGCCGCGCGGAGGTCCACCAACTTCTGGGACCACCAGTAAACCTCCTTCCGGGGAGGCTGATAACCTCGGATGCAAGGCATGGCCGCATCGCAGATCTGCGTAATCGCATCGCGGAAACGACCAGCCCCCATGTCGACCTCCTCGGTCGGAGCCTGCGGAGACAGCCACGAGTAAATAATGGCTGCCTCCTCTAGTAGGTCCCTATTCAGTTTGGCTACAACCCACCGCGGCAAGCGAGAAGAACGCCGCGCCGCGTGACCCCTACTGGGGTCCTGGGTCCGGGAGAGCTCAAATCGAATGTAGAGGTGATCCGAGAGCGTCTCAACCTCTTCCAGGACACACCAGTTCCTTACTCGTGCGGCGAGGGCAGGGGTAGCGAACGAAAGGTCCACTATCGACCCTCCCTGCTGTCGCACGCACGTGTTGGCGGAGCCCCTGTTCAATAAACAGAGGCCCACCGAGGCCGCCCACTCCTCTACGGCCTCGCCCCTGGCGTCCGTCCTGGGGGAACCCCACGCAATGGACTTCGCGTTGAAGTCCCCCAGCACTAAGACGTACCAAGACCTTAGACGCCGCATCGAGGTTTCCAAGTTGTTAAGGAAAACCTCGAAGTCGCTCAAACTCCGGTTGGGGGAGAAGTAAACACCATATACGGTGATCCCCCCCCACTCGGCAGCAACATATCCAGTACCCTTGTCTCTTAGCGACAAGGGCGGGGAATGAGCCGCCGTGGAGCCGACGACTGCCACGGAACCGTCCCGGTCACCCAACCAGTTTGGACGGGGAGGAACGTAATAGGGTTCCGCGGCTACGGCAACGCCGATCGACCACTGTGCCATGGTTTGCAAGAAGAGGTCTTGGGCCGCGGCACAGTGGTTGAGGTTCGTCTGGACAAGGAGGTTGGAGACTTGGTCCATTACTGGACTGTCTCTACAATTTCTTCCATGGGCGACGATTGCGATGCTCGAACGACGTCAGACGTAGCCCGGGTCGATTGGCTGGGTAATCCCGACGTCTGCCGAGAATTGTGGGGAGGTTTACAATCTCTATGCCCAATCTGGTGATTGGTGGCTTTATTACCCGCCGCACACGCCGGGCAGTGAGGGGCGGCACAACACTCTGCCGCGTTGTGCCCCGGTCGACCAGAGCGGAAACACAGTCCACTGCAGTCAAAACAACTATCGCACTTGATGCGAGTGTGCCTGTAGCTAGGCATTTGAAACACCTCATCGGCCTCGCCGCCAGAACCGTAATTCTGGCGTTCACGAAACCGACGAGGATCTTGCCAGCGTCGCCCAAAATTTTGGCAGAAGATACAGGACAACTAATCCACACCGCACCAAGGCCCCCTAAACCGGGACGGATGGTGCCGATCCTGATGCTGTCTGCGTTGCATCCGGTCTTCTCCTGAATCGCTACACGGACGTCCTCGACTGTTACTGAATCATCCAGGCCTGAAATTCGCAGCTCCGCGCACTTGGTAGGCCTGGCGATCTTGACACCATGTGTGGCTCCCAATATTCCCCGCAACTTCTCGGCAAATTTGTTTGCTGTCTCTGCACCTTCAGTCCCAGGGAACTTAAGTACACGAGCTCCCGTCTGGGCAAGGCACAATCTAACACCTACTGTCCCGAAATCTTGTGTCAGACTGTCCCTTGCCTTTTTAAAGACGGCCGCGTAGGACAGTCCACCGTTAACCGCCTCTGGTGACAACGTTACCACCACAGCCGCTGTCTTAGGGGTCTGCAGTCTCCGTGGTTTCTTCTTGGTGACCTCTGCTACCGAAAGTTGGAGTGTAGACCCTG
Organism: Hypercompe scribonia; assembly: GCA_949316085.1. Lineage (NCBI taxonomy): Eukaryota > Metazoa > Arthropoda > Insecta > Lepidoptera > Erebidae > Hypercompe > Hypercompe scribonia. The sequence continues at coordinate 7,387,057 of OX438969.1, read as the reverse complement.
CTTTCCTCGCAGCTTTTTCGCTTCGCTTTCGGGACTTCTTGTTTCCCCCTACCACTTGCCAACCGTCGTTCGTGGGAGCTGAATTAGAGGGAACAATTGTAGGTGTTGGAGTGGGAAGCGGAGGAAATGCCGTCCCTGTTCTGGCCAAGGTCTTAGGTGGCCTCGTCTCCGGCATAGCCTTTTTTACCGCTGCCTTGGTCGCTCGTGTCACCTTCGGTGCTGCCGCAGACCGAGACGCCGCTGCGGCATACGACACGCTGTCACCCGCAGCTGGAAGTGGAATCGACACTGTAGTTGTAGCTGGTTTATTTGCTGCGAGTGGCGGCCGAACTATGGGTGCCGGCGGTAACCTTGCCTCCAAGCCAGCGAGGCGCCCGTCCATCATACGCCACACTGCGTCGGTAATTTGACGTAGTTGGGTATCAGAGACACCACCAAAAGACGAAGAGGTGGTAGGCTGCCGCGGAGCCGGGTTCTGTCGCTCAGTACAGTTCGAATGCACCCGAAATTGGGCAAATTGAGCACTAAGATCTGCCACTTGTACTGTCAATCGGTCGTTAGCCGCCTGGAGGCGAGCCACGTGCCCAATTATGGTCTCAACGACCCCAGCGATAGCGGAAGAAGAATCCTTTAGAGCCCCTACAAAGGAACTCTTTAAATTTCTAGATTTGGTGGCCACTTTCTGAATTATGGCCACCGCTAAGTTTGCTCTCTCCTGCAAAGATGCCGGTGTTTGGGTGGCAGAATCTTTATCCACCGGCTCACGGATCCTCTGCAAGTGATCCGCAATCTCCTCTTCCGCTAAGCTTTCGCCCTCCGCTCTGACCCGCCTGTAGGCTTCTGCCTTTGAGAAGACAGAACCTGAAGGGGTAGAAATGGTCGTGCGTGACCTGCCTCTGCGATTGCTCCCAATTTTAGGAGGTAGCATCTCCTGGGACGTGTCACTCTCCCCGTCCCTGGAACGTCCGCGCTTTCTGCTATCGCAGATTTCTACCTCTGTGGACTCCAGCGCGCCCATGGTCATGCTTGAGTTACCACGGTCTGATGGATGGGCAGACCTGGAACGTAATCGTTCCGATGTTCTTCTTTGGTTCCCAGAATCCAAACTGACTTCTGGGAGCCCCACCGTGATAAGAGTACCAAGTACTTGTACATCCTCGTTAGACGAGGAATCATTTGTAGTACCAGGCTTCTCTGTCCTACTTCTCTCTTTCTTTAAATTTTTGTTTTTACTAATTGAGGTTTCCATATTTAGACCCACAAGTGGGGGAGAACAAAAAGTCGAACCGGGCAGAGATCCCCCAATACCCGGGCAAGCGTAAATTTGTGCCCAACTGAGGGGTCCGCAGGTGCCTTAGCTGGGAGTGTGCTTACGACTGAACTACCCATCAGCCATGCATCCCCTGGCCACACACCAGAACACGGGATTCGGGGTAATTTTTTAAAGAGGTTTTCTTCCTCGCAGTCCGGGCGGCAAAGCCAAGACCCTCGCTCCCGAGTAGAGTTGTGAGACATAACCACAACACTCCTCTCGAGATTACGATATGACGACGGTGGCAGAAGGATTAAATCTCCCAATGCCTACTCGGCGGCTGTGTGAGTACACACCGAGCCCGTTCTCCTTTCTCCACCACTGATAGTGGAGAAACTCCGACCTATGAAAGGGTCCCCTCCGTGATTTTTTAATGAGGTTTTCGTCCTCATTGCTCCGAGGAGCGAAGAGCCAACAGAGGAAACGGCAGTTATACCCTCTCTGTTGGACCACACCTCGATCAAATGGCCGAAGAAGTAAGGCCTTCTCTTCGTGCTAGAATATTAGCCGTTGGCGGTGATGCCAACGTTACCAGGGTGCACCACGTGGAGGTTTTCCAGCCCAGCACCCCATTTCAACCTACCATCGTCCAATGTTGAGCGAAGGCCTAATCCCAAAAAGCATCAACCATCCCAGTCTTTGACAGTCCGCATTCATCAACTACCAGCCATTTTCTTTAAGACGTCAGTCCATCATACCATAGGGCGTACTACACTACATTTGCCTAGTCGCGGTCCCCAACCTAAAACTCGTTTGCTCCAGCGACCATCACGCCATTTGGAGACATAGCCGGTCCACTTCCATTTTACCGTGTTAATTCTCTGTGCGGTATTGGTTACTCCAGTTCTCTGTTGAATTGTTTCGTAACAAATTCTATCGACCAGAGAAACATCTAGCATCACATTCTCCATCGCACTCTGAGCAACTTTAAATTTATGAAGCAGTCCAACGGCGAGTGTTTACGTCTCAGCTCTGTATTCCATAACGGGTAGAACACACTAGTTAAAATCGTTAACTTCCATCGATTTTGGGATCAGTGACTCGAAGATATTATGAAGCTTCACTTGTGCTGCCCAATTTAAGTGTGTTGGATGCTGCGAAGTTCTGTAAACCGAGTTGGATAGTTTAGCCAAAATACACGTATTCTAGTAAAACCTCTATAGTAACACCATTTACATTCCTTCGTCTTGGAGAATGGTCTAGACGATAATTTTGTAATACTGCCAGTACAGAACTATTCCTCTGACTTTCAGGAGCTCTATCGTAATCCATCTTCATTCTGAGCTTTATTGTAACTAAGTTGTCTGAGTGCTATTCTAATTTTGCCTAGATCGATGTAAGGAAATTCGACTGTGATGTGACGTGTTGTCTAATACGTGGGTCATCCTCGTTATGCGTCTTGAGTGGGCGGGTTCGTGAGGTGTATAAATCCTCATAAAATCTTTTGATTTCAGCGAGAATCTCTATTTTAGAAATGACAGTGATGCCTTGTGCAGTTTGGAGTTTGGACAGATGACAACAGTAGGCCATATGCTTGGTTTGAAAGACTTTTGAGCTCTTGTTCCGAGCAACGTGTCCTCCATCGCTTGTATGTTTGGCCTACGAAATTTTTATCTTACCAGCCTTATTAGTGGTGAAAATTAATAACAAATAGATTTTTAATATTGCCTGTAATCTAGCTTCCTTGCAATTTTGTGACGGTTTTTTTGTGTCTGTGTATAATGTCATACTCTACTGTTAGACTGCGCCACAATGTTTTACTAATGCAATCGTTATCGAATTCATTGATTTATTGCAATTTGTTGTCTTTTCCAAATAAAGAATTTATTATTAAATACGTTAACATATTGTAAGATGACTTTGAATTGGAAAAGTCATAACGCTATTCTAAATGAGTTCCGAAAATGAAGGCCGATTATCTAAAGCTTATTGACAAATAAACTTTGAATCAGTTAGTGCAGTTCGTCCTTGTGTAAATTTACTACTAAAATTTCAAGCTCATTCAATTACATTTACTAATGAAAATATTTTGAAACCATTGTTGTAATAAACTGTGTTCCACGATGAACTTTCATTATAATCCTTCCTTGGCATTTCGGTAAAAAATAAGATGGACAGTATCGTTTCTTTGATATTTTGAGAAACAAAGAGAGTAATAGATATTTTTTGGGATCCAATAACAAAAATATTAAACTACAATCAAAAACTTCAATTCAACGAAAATAAACAGTAAAAATCACTGTCTAGCAGACCTGATTACTTCTTCTATTTAAACGACTTCAAAAAAAGCAGGAGGTTCCATGTTTCAGTGAACTTTTTTTTTTTTTTATTATGCTCACCGATTACTCCGTCAAAGGGGTAGAGTCTAGAAGTGGCCCCATTATCACATCAGGATCTGATGATGAAATCCCAAAGATAAACGAGATCAACTCTCAACTTTTGTTAGATACGGTTAGGTGTTGAAGGATATTTACGTATTTATGTTACCTATATTAGTATTCTTCAAATTATTAAGGTGAGCTCATGATGAAAGGCACAACTCCTTAATAGTTAGGACTTGTAGGATAGTTCTTCCAATGTCATACATATGTATAAACCTTTAGTTGTATTCTTTAGAGTTATTCAGCAAAAGTGATGATGGAAGGTAAAACTTCTTAATAGTTAGTCAGTTAGTTAAAGCATAATTTTTTGTATGTATACTTTCAAGTTATTCGTACGAGTTGATTATGGAAAGTCAAACATCTCTAGGGTTAGAGATTAGATTCTTTAAATATCATTTCGACGTATAGGCTCGTATACGTAAATTGTTCATGTGAGCTGATAGGATAGATTAAGAGATGTAGATTCAGATGTCATAAATAGTAGCTCTTTTTGGATACTCAGTGGCAATCTTGTAATTTGAAATTTAATTAACTTTCTCTTATTGAAGGAGGTTACCAAAGCCCGTAACCCCCTCTCTTCACGGTTTTCGATGGGGCGTCTCAAACAGCGTCAAAACACTTGCGAAAATTGGATTGAGGTATCCATAAGTAGCGATCACGTACCGTTACATTATCCGTCTATTTATTTACTCTATTGTCCTAAAAAAGATATATAAAGTTCCTCGTATTAGAGATGATTGTCTTGAGTTCATGTTACGTTGAATGTACATTATTCCTTTAATTATCGTAACATAACCGTTCCTTGCCAAAATAATTTGTTTGAAATTTTAATAAGAGCCTTTATAACCGTCTATAACTATCTTCTTACAATTAATTTATTGCCAAAGTTTACCTTATGTAAAGTTAGGGAACAAGTAAGTCCGCACTCTGACGCTGCCATGAAGCGGCGCATAATTTATTTTACATGCTTTAGAGTACTGAAGCTGATTGTTGTAATTTCTGTTGTAAGTTGAAAAGTGGTTTCGAGTTTTAATATCAATTAAAGTAATGTGTGTTCGGTTGTTTTAGAATGTATCAATGTTTTGAGTTTGTAAAGCTATAAACGTATAATATTTTTGTATATTTGAATTGGTATATATGTCATCTGTTAAGTCTCTACGATATATAGTGTCTTTTAAAATTTTGAATGTGTGGTTTGCACTAAAATATAATGAAATAAAATTACTGTTTGTCTAGCAGTTATTCTAACTACTAAACTAGAGTTAATACCACTCATGACAAATATTATATGTATACATTTGGGTCCAACATATATATTTAAAAATTGTATGGCCGGTAGACAGTAATACAGTTGGTTAATGTTAAAACTCTCTGTACTCCTGTGTGTTGGGATAAAGTTAGTAATTGTGTGTATGTAACGAAATTTAAAACTTGTCTCTATGAAAAGAAAAATAATTCACACTCATGTTTTATCCATCACTTTTCTTGAACGAACGAAAGTTTATGATTATTACTATATTTTTTGTTAGATTAATTACACAGACAGTAGACAGTAACTACATTTTTTTATGCTAGGTAGAAAGTCGAGATATAATTTAGGGGAGGTATCAGACAAAACAGTTTTTGTTAAATGATGTTGACGATGTATTCTAGCGGATTTTGGTCACGGCGGTCAGTCTCAACGGAGACGAGCCAACTACGCAGAAGATAGAACATGTAATAGTGCACAAGTATGTGCACAAACACAGGTGCGCTATCTGTTCCCTCATATTCACACTCGCATACGGTTATCCGACGCGACCGAGGAGAGAACAGGCGCAGGAGCAAAGGTTTTACGTGTTTGCGAGGCACGGGGTTCAAGATCCCAACTGCCAAAATGCCGGACTATTATTAAGTATTTCTCTCACTAGGAACACTTTTTTGACTCGACCTGGGCATCGAACCCGAGATCACTTGATCGACAGTTGCATACGCCAACCGTTAGATCTACGACAACCGTTTGAACTAGACACTTTTTTTAAATATACGAAGATCTTATGTGTGAATAATCACTCACAGATAAGTAAAGAGACAATTGTAACACGCGCATCGTTTGTTTAAATTACTCTATAATTAGACATGCAAATAAATAAAGAATATTAGCGTGTATACAAAATGCTACCTTATAACGAATATTACATTATTACAGATTATATTAAATAAATTAGAAAAAATATTACGAATTCATATTTAATTTCTTTGTATCTCTCTCTCCGATTTCCGATGGGCCGTAAAGTTCTGGAGTAGCGACCGCATACTGGGAAACGCAGATTTGGAAGGCCGCCTACAAGGTGGTCCAACGACCTGGTGAAAGTCACGGGAAGCTGCTGGATGCGGGCATCACGGGACCGGTTGTTGTGGAGAACCTTGGGGGAGGCCTATGTCCAGCAGTGGACGTGTTTTGGCTGAAATGATGGTGATGGTGATGATGTATATACGTATTTGTAAAATATATTTAAATATGTGGAGCATACACTCGTAAATGTGTGGAACTGACGACGTGTGATTTCATACAGAATGACGTTTATGGCACTTCACACTGGGAAAGTAGTCATCATAAACGTAAATAGTCTTTAACATTCCACTACTAGACATACGTCTCTACGTAGAAAGAAGATTTTTTAGGGAACATAACGCTTTGGCATATGTGAGTCGTCAAAACCGAAGACCTATACGAGAACAGAAAGATTACTTACCTAAATTCTGGAGAAGGTGAATGGCACTTAAAGGGTGAAAAGGTGCCTGCGTCCCTTGAGTTACAAGTAACCTTATAGACCTATCTACTCGATCGTCTTCTGTGCCATGAAAAAAAAACTGCGCTTTAAACAGTCTCTACCCTTGACTCTACGTCGTTCAGTTTTAAGATTCTCACTCTGTAGATTTATATCGTCGTAGTTTAAAGGTTCACGCTAGAGATAGTAAAACTATGATCTGAATAAAGAGTTATAGGTTAGGATTTGCAGCAACCACTTTGAGCCTTATTACATTACAGTATAATTTAAATTAAATATTCGTCATATTGGGGCGTTTTCCTCTCTCTATATTGACAGAAGATTATGGAGGCAACCTATGCAGGACAAAATCAACGCAAACAAAAGAAAAACTTGAAAAAAAGTTTATACCCGTCTGGCCAAGGTCGTATAGTAAGCCAAAACTACGTTTTTCTTTTTTAAGTGTGGAGATCTCGTCTATGTATATGTATAGGGTTTTTTTTTGGTGAGGAGCAAAATAATGTCAACTCGTTAAGGTGTGGTAAAAGAATGTAATCCGTTTATTATGGATACACTATATATAAAGGTTGAGATTACATCATTATTACTAATGCTAATGTCATGATGTCATTAGAATAAAACAAGAGCGCGGTCAGTGACCGCTACATAAGTACTTCTCAAAGTAACTTCACTCTGCTTTATATAAAGTATGAATAGAATTCAAGAGTTGTGGTCAGCATATGCATTCTCATTGCGAATGTAGACACTGTAGAATGGTAACCCACATGCATTTTCTAAGACGTCTCCTACATTCACTAGTGGACTTTAAAGGCTGGTGATGATGTATGTTTGTATGTCTTTTGCAGCATGCGACATTGATGAGAGCATTTTAGACACTCAACGTTATGTCTTTTCATACAGATCCGTTTACATGTTTACTCGATGAATTCACAAGAGTTTTTTACGCGACCGACTTTTTACTGGATGTTATAATTCATAAACTTGAGTTTTTTTTTAATTATGTTATTTGTTATTTTTTTTAATAATAATATTTATGTGAATACACTGTCGTATTGGTCTGCGAGGCCTTATGTATAATAAATAAATATTTGTGCGTTTAATACTCTTTTGCTTATCTGTACATATAAAGATGTAAGTGAGAGTATTTGTGTGTTTATACAATTGTAGATATCCCCGAATTTTTCCTATAAATAGCTAATAGTAAACGTTAAGCCTTCAAAAACGTTCCAACATCCTAATCCCAATATTTACGGTAGCTTATACGACGAAAATGCCAGAAATAAGTGGTACATTCACAACGTCGACCATAATGCTAAGACTGTCATGGAAAAAAAAATATCTTCAAATTTCTTTAGAACTTCTTTATCAATATTTTAAGAAGAAAATATCCACCTCCACGTTGACATTTACTTTATGTTAAATTTTGTAGGATATTAACAATTTGTTGGCGAATTATCCAAGAGTTCCTGAAACTTCCATTACTTGAGAATGTTAATGACATCTCATTAAATAGTATCTTAAGATCAAGGCTATTATCAATGATTGTTAAGAAATCAAGATAGGTATTTTTTAATTACAATATAGGCTTTGAGTGGATAGTCGAGTGGCAAGTAATTAGATGTCAAAACGATACATTATTTAGGAACTCGTATGAAAGAAACCACTGATGTTTTTTCTTATATTTTTCAACAATAAAATAATAAACTTCACACATATTTCTTTCATCATGTAATGACGGACCTGATCTAGTAGCTAGCGTACCGGATTACTAAGTCAGAAGGTCGTGAGTTCACTTCCCACCAAGAACAAATTTGGTTTAAAACTAGATTATTTTTTGCGGCTGGTAATTTATCTATAACATGATACATATTTAGAAATATATAAGTGTTGTTTGTAATCAGTTTGATTACTTGTAGTACAGGCTTTATTTACTCTTGACTGCCGTCTGTGGGTTTTGTGTGACTTTATTATCATGACTATTAAAAGAATGTAAAAGTTTTACAACTATACATTTAATTAGATTAGCTTCACCTCTTGAGCTTTCGTATCTTTGCTGTATATTCAAATGCTGTGCATTTATTTGTAACCAGATGAAATGGTTATCAATTTTAACTGCTTAGAGACGCAACTAGCCGCTCCGATCCTATTAAAGCGATTCAGTGATATGTCGTTGAGCACTTGATATTTCATCACTTTTATGATATGTTGTTATGGTTGTGACGCACGTCGATACTTTGCTGTATATTATACCTAGTCTTGCCATAAATATTGTAATAAAGAAAAAAGAAAATTGTTAACTGCAAATAACATTTATTACTTTTACAGTGTGTCAGTTTAATACATAAATATAAAACAATTAAAAATATAAAAAGCTTATTCGAAGTGGTCTCCATTGGCTGCAATACAGTCCTTTAAACGATGAGGCCAGTTATCAATAGAAGCACGCACTCTTTCCATGGGAAAATTCTTCACTGCCAATCGTATAGATTGTTTTAGGGACTCCAAATTATCATGGCGTTTAGAGCAAGCTGTACTCTCTAAAACTGACCACAAATCATAATCCAGCGGATTAAGATCGGGACTAGACGACGGCCAGTCTTCAGCTCTGATGAAGTCCGAAACGTTCGATTCCAACCAAGACTGCGTGGACCGAGCTTTATGACCCGGCGCCGAGTCTTGCTGGAAGGACCATACTTGGTTATTGAACATGGTGATGTTAAGGGGCTTAACTACCTTCTCAAGAATGGTATCTTGATACACTTGTGCCGATGTTTTGATACCTTTTTCACAAAAATATGGCTCAGTCACTCCTTCATAGCTAACACCCCACCAAACCATCACTGAAGTCGGATAATGTCCACGTTGCACTCTGTCGACTAATTGGGAAGCTTCCTTAGAGCTTTGAGCATAAATACGGTCATTTTGTTTGTTAAAATGTTGCTCAATTGTAAAAATTTTCTCATCCGTAAACAAAATTTTTCTGTGACCTCCCTTTGCGTACCGCTTCAGTAGTTGTTTCGATTTTACCACCCTATTCTTCTTTAAATTATCAGTTAAGAAATGGCCAGTGCGTCTCTTATAGGCTGCAAGTCCTAAGTCATCTTTTAAAATACGCGACATGGTTCTAGGTGCTATCTTCATTTCCCGAGATAAAATCTTTTGCTTTCGGACAGGATTTCTTCGAATTCTTTCCCTTACTGCTTTGACCACCTTTTTCGTACGAACACTACGTGGACGGCCAGATCTTTTTCTGTCACAAACAGAGGAGGTCTCATTGTACCTATTAATAGCCCGGTACACAAACATTTTACTAATACCAAGTGTATGGAGAGTTTTAAAAATTGCATTTGGCTCCATACCTACTTTGTGTAATGCTATCACAGCGATTCGGTTCTCTTTATCACCCCACACCATTTTAATATCGCAAAATATTTTACAATGTATTGGCGCCAAAATGAGAAAACACAATGAACAATCGTATAAAAATGACAGATTCGAAATTCAAATGTAATATTTTTTTATAATTAAGTGTAACAGTATTTATGGCCAGACTAAGTATATATTTTACAATATCTTCAATTGTAGCTTCGCTATTGACTATTGAGAAAAACTATTATACATTATGTAGAACAAAGGGAATTCATAATATCTTCTATATCAAAATCTCTTTTTGTTACGCTACATTTATCAAAGCCTATTCACGTACTCCTCTAAGAGTATTTGTTTATAATAGATATAGTTCATTTTATGTAACAGTTCAAAAATGTTATATCACAGAAGTGTGAAACTTATTTTTTTTTAGTCTCCATTGAATTATTCCATGTCCAGTCCGTGTACTGTCTGTGAGGTGAAGGATTAAGAGTACATACTCGTAGTGTTACCACCCCTATTCATTTCATGGGTGTCGTAAAAGGCGACTAAGGGAACAAAGTATGCAAGTCAAAATCATTACAAAGAGAAGGAAAACTTGGAACAAGCCCTATTCCAACCCGTCTGGCCAGTGTAGTATAGTAGGCCAAAACCTCCTTGCTAAGGAGAGGACTATGTCCAGCAGTGGGCTGTGGTTTTGATTGAATTATTTATGTGTCTAACTAACACTAATGAAAACTTAGGGCTTATTTTATTTAAATGTATGTCAAATCGGTTTATGAATGTCGTAGTTCTAAAGTAACAAACTATGAAAAAATTGTGTGCCTGGATCTAATTTATTAGGCGACGGTAATTGGTTGCCTTTTATTACGCAATCGTAATATTAGTTGGGCAAATGTGAGCGTTTTATACAATTTTGTTGACTTCTTCGGGAATAAAAAGTCGTAAAATTATGTGTTATGGCCAAAAATACGTTGGCAAATATTTAAACCTTGTTACTGTTGTGCACAAGCCTCCTTTTGATCGAGTTTTTAGCCAAGGTAATGTTTTTTGGCAATAATCGTGTAGCTTATTACCGTGTGCTATGGTAGGGACTTACTTCATTATACATGTCGTTGACTGAAAGTAGCAAAATATTGTCCGAGCCGGATCACGAACGACTCGAGAAGAAAATAATTAGAATTTCATGAACGCTGTTTCAACCTGGATACTATCACGACAAGCAAAAGAAATTATTTCTTTTATTCTGGCGAGGGCATGTGAACGACGCGAGAAGAGGCAGATTAACTATCGAACGTGAGAATCCAATCAATACTACTGTATTGTTATTAATACTACTGTAATGACCAAGCCTGTTGATGTTTCGAAGACGATTTGGCACGTGCCGTGTATTGAAATACACTCCTCATTACACAACTTACAGTTCATAAATTACTAAGCAAACGGTACACTTGAAGTTTTCACTTAATTGAAACAGAATTTCTATAAACTTTTACTTAGAAATGTTTTATTACCAACATGCGTCAGTGACGTTAAAGAAGATTGATGATACATACTAAAATAGAAAATAATGAAGTAACAAGGAAAATGATTTCATGAATTATTTTCAAATAATTTGTCACGTAATTGTGTTGTACGTTTTATGTACTTATTTATTAAGTTCATAGTCTACAATTTATTGATGTTATCCTCAATTTTTAGAAAGCAGGATTCATAGATAACCTAATATTACATCTGAGCAACTATTTACTAACATATTTTATATTGTTAAAGGAGTCACGGTCAAAAATGGAATTTTCTTGAAAACATAAATTGAGATTTGATAGGTTCGTTTTTAGCTTTAAATACAATCAATTAAACTAAAAATATATATATGATTTATTAAAATCGATGCACAAAGTAAATAAAGATATAAAACAACAAAACAAAACAAAATCAGGTGACCACTTAAAATTCGTTCATTTTAAAGCCATATATTCTCGTATATATATAAAATATACTATTTTACTTTATAAGTGTTAATTTGGTCTTTACGTCAAGAATTTAAATCAAGAAACTAATCCGTATTCTCATTCAGACTTTTGCTGCAACATATAACAGTACATAACTAATTAACTTATAGCCCGAATGTGCCAAAGCAAGAATTACTTTTATGTGCATCGGTTTATAGATTGTAGTCCTTGATCGATGAGGATGTGTACAAACTGAAACTAAGCTTGTCACATATCAGATTTACTCGAAATTATGAGCTAAAGAGAGTAGAGGAAAATGTACAGAAGTTTTTGGTAATTTTATTGAAATATCTGAAATTTCTTCAAGGACACAAATGTTTATATAATATTCATTTTATTAAAGAAGTAACAACGTCAACAGCAAAATTTCATATCAAGAATATGAAATTGAGCGATCCTTCATTAGCTACTTAATTTATTTTTACAGTTTATGAAAGTGTACAAATATTTATACTATAATATTATATAATAAACAAAAAATGTTAAAAATAACTTCATTTGTGATTGATTCATATTTATACATTCAATATTTAACCTCTTTAGTTATTTGTGGTATTGTCTTGGCTGGGATGGAAACTATTACAGAAACCTAAATATACTTCCAATAAGTACGATGCTACTCGCGCATTGCAAACCTTATCGATACCTACGTTTGGCGAAAAGCCAACCGGTCTGTTGTAGATCCTGTCTTGATTAGAAACGTCACTATGTCAAAATGAAATACGAGTATCTTCGAAAGCTGTTCCAAAATATTTTTCATTTTTTTTTTAATAATAGCGATCATTCATATATTAATACATTCATGTTCCAATAACAAAAATCCTTTTAAAAGAACGGTGACTACAATCGCCCATGAGAGTCATATGCGCATAACTACATGTATTTTCTTCTCAGAATAGAAGCAGAGGTCAATTATGGCTCTAGTAAGCTCACTCACTGGATAAAAATCAACTTTATAATTGCTGACTATTCTATAAGACCACGGCCGGAGCAAGGCAATTGGCTGGCTTTACCAAAATGATGCCATGATATCATTCTGTTTGCGACGTTTTGTTACGAAAAATGTATTCCTGGCGCATTTGCATGTAATGAAGTAAATATAACATGAAATAGACTAAAGTAAAATAAAAACCCACATTTTGTATTTATTGTCCGCTTTTATGAAGTTAAAGCTTTACAGAATACTGCTTTTAGAGTAAATCCGATTGTACAATAGAATTCATAATGACCAAATTTGTCCCTTGTCAACTGGGCTTGACGTTTGAATTTGTCTGTTGTTGAGCCTGGAGACGTGAGGAGATGTGTTTGAATACCTGGGCTATGAAATTTCAATGTGCAACATAAATTAATCTGAGTTTTTATTGATATATTTATTAATTGTTTATATTTTTGCTGTCATCAAATTTCTTTCTACACAAGTTTCTTCTACAGTTTTCTCACAATATTTTTTTAATTAAAAATATATTTACATCCCAAGACTGTTATGAGTACTACTATCAACGCACGGGTTATTGTAGCGGCGAGGGTCCCGGTAATGACTTTTTTGGTTTACATTGCATTGTTCAGCTTTTGTATGTATATATAAGTTAATGTATTATAGACCACATTTTGAATCTTTAATATGGCTCTGGGCAGTATTAAAATGTCCTAGAATATTATATACACGTATAACACTAGTATATATGAATGCAACTGCAGACTTTAAAATATGAAACAGACACGTTTAAATTACCAATCAAATATAAAGTTGTTGTTGATGTTAATTACTGTTCAGAATGTAACGACTGTAACAAATTTCATTATATCACATTTCATTTTGGTTACTAATTGTGATGTAACACAGATAGTTGTAGCATGTATTTACATTTTGTTTTAACTGTAACAGCTACTGTTTTGTCTGAACAACCAGAGAAAATTAAATGGATTGTTTAAAGTAATTATAATAAAAATCTAATCTCACTTTTTAATTTGAATACAAGTTCCTTTTTTCTATGTACTTTCTATATACTACTAGTGCTTCAATATTTTTTCTAATATTATAAAATTTAAGAGTGGTTGTTTGGTTGAATGTGTTCATTTCAGGATCTACTAATTCGATTTCTAACACTCTTTCCGTATTAAATAGTCCAATTACCAAGAAAAGCTATAGGCTACTTATCATGACACATTAACCAAAAGAAACTAAGTATCAATGGAAAATATAATAAAAATGGGAGAAAATTATTCCTTTTAAGAGCTTCTCTTACCTTTGCTGCGTAAACGGTTAAGGTTTTGCAAAAACAATGTATTACAAAATTATTCCGCTCTAAAAGTTTAAAAAAAAACCGCATCAATATATGTCTATCTTTTAAGATTGTCTCACTATCACTACCTTTTTTAAAATATACAAATTTTTGAAGTTTACTCCTTAAGAATCGGTTTTTTGATACAAGGCGCCCGGTATGAGAAAAATGTGAGGAGTAAAATCTACTGAACGAATGACCTTGTGACGTTTTTGGTGCGGCTGCACTGGTTTTTGTGCGGCTGCTTTGGTTGTGAATGTATTAAAACGTGTATAGAGTATGCTGCAAAGCAACTATATCTATATGTTATTTTCATTAATTTGTCAATTTACCCTTTCATACGGTATCAAGCTTTTTTCAGTTAATTTCAGTTAAATAAGCTTTTTTTGCGTCTGTTTTGACAATCGTACTTAAGGAGTAAACTCCAGTCGGGCGTCGGAGCTGACACACACAATTTTTTTCATGCTGTACAACATCACGATACAGGCAATAGGAGAGGCAGATGAAATTGCTCAAATAAAAAAGTAGCACCAACAGACCCTATAGTGTTCTGATTTCATAGGAAAACAATCATAAATTGGAGAAATATGAATGTCATTTAATAAAATTTTCAGAAAAATTTTCAATTTTAATTGTATCCAAGGTTCTAACCGTACATATTAGTTATTACAAATCCAACGTCAGAAGCAAAACAAATAATAAGTAGACTGTTAACACTTGTTACGTAAATCATATGGATCAATAATGCAGTGTAAGGTAAGAAATCTGTGTTGTAACTAGCACGACCTAACGCCCTTATTAATTAAACAAGTATTTGTTTGGCTTAACCGCTAAACCTTGGTAGTTATAAAGCAATTAAGTTATGCAAGACGTATACAAAACACAAATCAAAGTCTCAATTGAGGAGAAGTTACATAAGACACAAGTATAATACTTAGTCATGCCTGGACTAAAGAGGAGGGGTCACTAACTCGGTAAAACGAACGAAATTGGTACTTAGCACTGTTTTGTTTGCTACTAAGGCAAGTATTGGCATTCAAAAACTTTTCATTGTTTTAAATTTAATTTGGTTTTTTTAACAATACTCACTTTTCAAAGTAAATATTGACACGTTGCAGAACACATACTTGCTTCTTCACAAGATGTTGTACTTTGAAAAGATCTTTTCACAACATCTATGGACATTACACATTAATAGTTTCAGTAAGTGCATGTTTATGCTTGTTCAATGTAGATAACATTATTCAATTTCCGATAACAGCACACTTTAACTAAAGTCAACAGCTAGTAATAATACATATTTTATTCTATAAAGTGCAGCTATAATTTTGACGAGTTACTAGTGAAATATACTTATGTTGAATGTATGGTTACTACTTGATTCAAAAATACTGTGCCAACTTGTTAGTATAGAATTGAACATGGTATTGCTGAGATCAGGACACTCATCCGTGAAATAATTAGCCTTCAATTTTAATTCGGCAGAGAGTCACGTGCTTTGTGAAAGAGGCATTCTTGGGGACTACCATTAATCTTTAATAGTACATATCATGTGTTACAGAGCGCATAAACTTTCAAAAAAAAATCGGCAGGTGATTATTAGAGAAAATGGTATAAAAAACGAGTAGATCTGTATAATCAGAATCGTATGTTACAAAAAAATGAAAAGTCGGTGTACAAGAAAATGGAGAAACTGAGTCTATGTGTGTATTATACACTGTACTTGTGAGTAATTTTTAAATGAAAATAATAAAAATTGACTCATATATCACCGATCAAATTGTGTTATTTGGCGTAACATCTGGTCACTGCCTGTCACTCTTACAAAAGATGATTACTTTGAATGTCAGACGCTCATATAAATCTATAATATATGTGGAACCCATTCCCATTGACAAAGATGATGTAAGGTGTGCAACTGCAGAATTGGCTATCATCTGGTAAATATGCACTGCACAATTTTTAGCTTAAGTGGTTCTGAAGTTCACATGCGTGTTGGCATCTTATTTACAGCAATAATTCAGGTTGAATCCCACATTTTATTCTTGTTTACTAATTTTGCATAAAGTTCATATCAATAACTACCGACATTAATAATCTTCTAATTCTGAGAGAATATCTGGGTTAGAGGAGACGGCATGACCGTCGACCGTTATCAGTTTAGACATGTGACTACTCCCGAGACGATTCACAATTACTTTAGAACCTTGGTTTTGTTCTTTTACATCCTTAATGAGACATGTATTATACAGCTGAATACACCTGTCAAAGCGAGTTATAGGTTTTAACGTAACGTTCCTGACCCCCTCTAGTTCAAGTCAATTAATTTTCCTAAATCTTAAGTGCACAACGGATGAAAGAGTGATCAGCACAATCAACAGAAATATATTTAATTCCCCCTTATCGCGGTCTTAGCACATCGGAGGGTGCTGGCTTGTTGAAAAATACCTCATTAAATAGCCGAATAATGACGACGATGTTTTCAGGGTAGGATTATCACACACCGTGGCCTCATTTCAAGTTTCAGTCTCATCTGAAAGTTTGAACTTCCTCAGCGCATACCTATTCCGACAGAATCTGATCTCTCGTTACTTTCATTACCCTATTTTAGTCCTTGTCAAGACACGCGCTCGGTGTCTAGCATATTGAATCGATTCGAAGCAGAGTAGGCCGGAACATGGGTCTTATCAGACGGGTACAGTAATCGGTAATCAGTGATGACTTCCAGTATTAAACCTGTAGATCACTGAGACATCTTTGAATGCCCACTTCTTATCCGTCTTGATAAAGATCGATCTCATTTTTCGTCGCGGCATTGGAATTTTGTTGGGTCCACTTTTTTTCTTCTTTTCGTTTTTTTTAGATCATACTATAAAAACACTTTCTGAACAATATGCAAGGATTACTTCGCTAGTGACACACGTAGTGAAAGCCACTTACGATGCAAAATCATTATTTATTTGAAATAATATATGATTTCTATGCAACACACTTCGCCGGCAACAAAAAAAAAAATACATTAAATTAAATGATCACTAAACAATTTGATTTTAACTTTAATTTATGTTTACAAAATATAATACCACTTTAGTAAAGTAATAAAAATGCTTATAATATCCGTTTCATGTTTAATTTTTATATTTTTTTTTACTGACGATAATCGGCTATGTTAGTGCAAACCATTATTGCAACTTATCTACAAGTACGATTTTGATGGAGTTTTTAGTAATGGGTTTGTAGTTACTTATTAGATTGATAATCTTGGTTTATTACTAAGTTCATAGGAAGTCAAATATGTTATTACCAGACCTATGTCATAGAAAATCAAACAAGTACGTAGGGAAGTACCATGAAACTGATACTTTATTGTTTAAATGAGCCACTCCACAAGAGACCACCTCTACTACTGAAAAGCTCTTTGTGTTTATTATTTCCCGTTACATACATTTTTAAGTCAATTATATTTTTAACTATTGTAGGCTTTTCAAATTTTTTTATTAAACTTTGTATTAAATTACATTTTACAGTCTTTGTTTACTTGTGAAATGTATTCATACTTCGTTGTCTCTTAACCTAGTCAATGTTAAATGAAAAGTAGAGAACAAAATATTTTTATACTAATTTAGTTCAAGGTCTTCTCGACCTGTGTAGTTTAGTTCCGTTAAAATTACACAAAGTTTAATGTTCGGTTCAGCGATTTCGGTCATGGTCGGCGGCGGCATTAAGCATTATTTCAACTGTTTAGTACAATGAAATAAAGGCTGGGCGATAGCATTATCTAAAAGTTATATATTCATTTATGAGTAGGCTTTTCCATTTATTAAAGTAGACATAAAATGATATCGAAATAACTGAATCAATATGAACAATGTAAGTAATAACACGTAAAACTTATGTAAGTATTAAGAAAAAGTATGAAAAGATGAGAAAAAGTACGTAATGAAGGTACAAGGTGGGCCACGAATTAGTTAACATTTGAAAAAATCATATAAAAAAATCATTTGATATATTCATGATAGTTAGTTATCAATTTATGATAGTTGGAACTATTTTCTAAAAACTACGTCGGATATATGACCACCGTTTTGACGTTTGCTCGTTACTAACCGAGCACCGAAATTTTCCAATACTCATCAGCAAAGAGACCACGAGATCGCCGACATCTTTTCGACGTATCTTCTTTTAGTAGACGTTGTGTATTTTTTTATTAATGTAGACACGATTCTTTGAGTAGCCCCATATAAAGAAGTCTGCTAAGGATAGATCTGAACTTCTGGGTGGCCATAAATGTGGCCTCGTCTGGAAATCAACTTTTCCGGGAACATATTTTTGACCACCGGTAGGGACTCATTGGATGTGTGATAAATAGTTCCATCTTGCTGAATTCATGTGTTACAATTGTAGCCAGTAAATTCCAGTAGCATCGATCCCGAGAACTCCCGTGACATTTTCACATATTCAGCAGAATTAATAGTAACATAACGGCCACCAAAGTAGGGTCCAATGAATCCTTTTGCTACCTTAGAAGAATGAAGTGACCTCTCGTGTTTAACCTCCAATACCTACAATTTTGTTTGCTTACATGTCCGTTGAGGTAAAAACGGGCTTCGTCAGAAAATATGATGTTGTCAAAATTACTGAATCGTTCTAATATTGTTTCGGCACACGACTTGCACAAATTTAAATCATTAAGTAATGTAATTTCAAATAAAATTTCAAAATACGGCGTAATAATTTACGGGATAACCCTAATTCAACCGAACGTTTGCGCGTTGATAAATCTGGATTACGTTGAACAGAAACGGCAACACGCAGCACGTTTTCTTCGGTCCGAAAATCCGAGGGCCTTCAGTTTGTTTCACATTTAGCGTAGATCCCGTTTCTTCGAACTTCTTTACCTATTCTTTTATTAAAGGAGCACTCTGGCACTGATTTAAGTCGTGTAAATCGTATTCAACGCGCACTAAGCGTCTCACAGTAATAAGCGAACTGTTTTTTAAATAAAATTTTTTTACACAGTAAGCGTGCTGCGGCCCCGTGAAGTGATCCATTGTGACAAAATTGCCGAGAAACGAGCCTGTAATCAGACCGCTTCCGGCAGCCTGTGCGGTATTTGTTTGCGTGGGATATTAGATTCAAATGTTAATGAATTCTTAGCCTACCCTGAATTTAAAATCTCTTTACTTAAAGTTCTCAATCTCTGTCATAAAATGCTCGAAATTCAGTTTTACATTTTCACTTCTATCGATAGTCTTCATAACTGCCTCCGATTTTTTACAGTTAATCATTATCGTCATCAGTAATAATATAGCTACAATAATCTACAAATCATCACCAAATAACTGCCTTTTTTAATCGCTGCAGTGTCTAACAAATAAAAGTAACAATTTTAGCTAAGAACCAATAAAAATGCAGAAAGAAAACACTTCATATTGAACAATAGTGAGCACAATTTGTCAAAAAAGAATAGAAGAAGTGATTTAAGACATTCACCTGTAATTTACTACCTTTGTTTATTTATAAAATTTCCTTTTTGACCCGTTTCATTGTTTAGAAAGGTCCCTTTGTGCATAACTGAAACTGTAACAAAAAACAGGTTATATATTTTTGTTTAAAACATTTGTGGAAGGAAAATGTATCAGATTTATTACTGTAGTGTCACATTTGTTATAGTGTATTCTATGTGTATTCTTGTAATCTTTTAGCTCGGCTCGGGAATAGAATCATTTCTTTAATTGTATGAACATAAAGATATTATGATGCTTTATCTTGAATTTTGAAATAATTTATGAATACTGGCTGTTTACTAAGTCCCATCTTTAGCCTGGATGGTATTGAATTCTACTTTTCTTTGTTTCTAATTTTACCCTTTTGATAACTAAACGTTGCTTAGAAATTTGTCGTACATACTATTAATTTTTATTAAAATAATACAATAAAACGCAAAAAATAACTGAATAAAACAAGAATTTCCATTTGTTTGATAGCAAAAAAAAATGTGATATTTATAGGAAAATAATTCCTTGAAGTATCTTCGGAAGGAGGCACGGAATACTCATCCGCAAATCGAGCACTTAACAATAGTCTTGTTTTTTAGTTCTGTTACATAAACTACATATATGTACATACGTATGTGACTAATACGATTTCCATAAACTTAACTGTTCACAAACCAAAGGCTATTTTCCTATGTTCACAATTTACTTATCCGAAGCCTGTTTTTGCTCATTTCATATTCCACATGGTATTACTTGCAACCTTCAATCGCACCATCTTTTCTCGGCAGCAGAGTCGGAACATTATTTCGAAGAGTCTCGCACATGGATAGCCATTACCTTATCGCAAATGGAGCTCGTTACATTCGTATTTGATGTACAAATGTAAGTAGAATACAAATTAAATATGTTTAGGTAAATATGTGATGCTCACTTGCACTTCAATTTATTTCTGTACCGGCTATTTCCAAGTGTGTGTTAGTTTGCACTGGAATTAACAAAATTAAGAGACAAACTAAACTACAGAAACTTGAGCACATTTTTATGCATTATTTCCTTTTACGTACATGCATGTATGTACGTTAAAAGAAATAAATACATATAATAATTACAAAGAAAGCGCATACACGGACATAAGCAAATATACACGTATCAACACACAAGCATGCACATACAAATACACTCAAACGCACATTTTAAGAAATTTCATTGCTATTTTGTAATTATTATTATTTTTACAAATTTGCAGAAACCTCAAGACTTAGCTGTATAGATAAACAAGTAAGTTAAATAATTAGATCTTATCCATATTATTTTTAAAGTCTTCAAACTAATTAGATACAAGTCCTACAATATTGAGACAAGATTTTTTATCATAAATTGTGTTTTTTTTTCTATATTAAGAACCTGCCAAAGTGATTCTACTCTGCCTGATGAAAAGCATGAATAGAATCCAAGAGCTGTAGTTACTATACTCATTACAAATGCGGTGTGGTGACCCACGCTATGGTGGCCTAGTGAGATGTTTTTTCACGCCCCGCCTGATTTCATGAAAAAGTTTATGTTATTCTTTTTAGCCTGCTTAAATAAGAGCTTGTTCTTAAAGAAATTTTTATATTTCTTTTTAAAAATTGTATGGCTCATACTACAAGTTGGAAGTTTAAATTCACGATACAGAACTGGGCCTCACAACACGGTATTTTGACATCCTCTCTAATCCCTTCGTATAAGCAATAGCCGTATCCTAAATCATTTCAATATCTTTCTTTCTTACGTATCTTCTCTTTCATAGTGGTTTTAATCTTTTTATCCCATTTCATTGCATATCAATCACGGTATCGTGCAATCTCAAATACGAAGAGCTTCTTTTTTCAAATGTGAAAGGATAATCCATAAAATTATAAAAACAAATTAACTAAGAAAAACATTCAGCTTATACGTTCTAATGGAAAAGTAACACAGTGTCTAACATCGATAGTAATTATTACAATAAGTCAACGTCCCGAGGATTAACGATGAAGAATCATGATGGATTATAATGAGTGGGAAAAGAAATGTTGTGTCCGCTTTCAGAGAAAATGAGAAGTTTGTGAGATTATTTGCTTGGGTGTGTGGGTCATTCGTTTCTGTTAGTAAAAAGGTCTCCAATAATTTTGTATTTTATATTACCCCTGCCGTAATGATTCTACTTTCTCTGATAAAAGTATAAGTAGAGTTCAATAACTAACTCATACTATAACGGCCTAGTGAACTATTCCACATTTGTGTTTAAAATTTAGAAAAAGTGGCGACTAAAGAAAGTTAATGGAATTAAAAATAAGAAGTTGAAAAACGTAAAAGTAAATTAATAATTAATACGATATTATTTCACATTACTATCTAGTTTTAAATTAAGCAGAGCTTGTACTATGAAAGTTAGATTGATTGTTAAAATACTACTAATAACTTATCTTTTGTAAATACATATATATTATACATAGGAAGCTTAGAAACAATTATTCGCATTTCGGTCAAATATTTTGAATTCGACCCGGGACTTAAACCCGAGATCTTAGCACAATAGTTGCATATGTTACCACCGCATCACCGAGCTATTATAGTTAAAACTATGTAATGGTAATAAAGACATGCATTACTAATCAGAATGAAAAAAAAAAAGCTTTTAAAAGAGTGTAACATGTTGTTGCAACGGTACGTGGTCCAAGGTGACAATGAATTTGTAACGCCTCTACTTTTTTTTTATAGGCACCTTGAATACGGACTGTAAGTTCCACTACGCTGTATTTTTGCAGTGTTTTTATTGACAGGCACTGTGGTCACACTTGCAGATCCTACAAACATTTGGTGCGACCCGGGAATCGAACCCGAAGTACAGTAGTCACATTCACTACCGCTGTGCGACCGAGGCAGTTGAATATTTGTGAACATGTATGGTTAATGTAAGCTTAAGACGTTTGTATCTTGTAACAGCAAGAATTCTCTTTATCTAGAATATTTACTTGTCTTTGAATTATATATCAACATTATATCTAATGATTTAATAAATAAATAAATAAGTAAGTATTTCAGACATTTACACACAACGCCATCTAGTCCCAAACTAAGCAGAGCTTGTACTACGGGTAATAGACAACTGATATAAATGCATATATGCAATTTTTTTTGTAAATACATACATATTACACATAGAAAACACCCAAACTCTATAACAAATATTTGCAGATTATGTAAACATTTAGTCCAAGACCTCAAGCACAGCAGTCGCATAAGCATAAGACCTTTTTTATTTCATACGATTAATATTTTTAGTGTCAAATTGTCTACTCAATATAAGCAACCTCTTTGACACAGATACTTAGTGTATTCAACATCAAAGATTTTTCAATCTTCGTATAGATATTTTGAATTCTTTCCAGAAAATGAGGAGATTACATTAAATATTAACTTGTTATACGAATTTATACCTATTAGTGAGAGGGAAAGAGTTCAATTTTGCTATGTATACGAATAATCTAAGATCTTTCAGTAAGACGTGTTACGACGACTCACATTCATTGCCAGAGCATTGTTAAATAACAAAAAGACGAAATACTCTAAATGTTGCGACTGAGGACATTATTTCTATCGAGAGTGTATTTGTGATACGCATGTTACGTACATTTAATTTTGGCTTGTAACGAAATTGTTAAGCTGTCGCATGATACCTTTATATACTTACTGGTCTACTGGTTCAGTAGCTAGCGCTTTGACTACAAAACCCACCTGAAGTGGGTTCAATTTCCAACCCGGATAATTTATATTGCATGTTAGTTATTTGCTTTGAGTTTAGATATAGTTTAACTATACTATGAAAATAGATGTGTACGTAGATAGAACTAAAATAATGGTCAACACAATGAGAGTCTGTATTACGTCTATGTCTACCCCTTCGGGGACAAAATATGTAAGTTGGTATATTTATAACCTTCTTGGAATTCCATAGTTCAAATAAATAGAAAGCTCTTTGTTCGTACATCGTATTACAGAGCTTCAAGAGAGTACATACAACGTCAAACATATAGTGTACAAAGAGCGGACTTATTGCCAACAGCAATTTCTTCAGGTAGCCTTAAAATGGATTAAAATGTTTCGGAGAGACAGTACTACGAGTAGTTGACAGTACAATGAATATTAAAGAAGAATTTGATAATAAACACAATTAGAAACCTATATATATATTCATACATAAACAAACACATAAATATAAAACACATACACAGACTATAATACTTAAGACACACTATAATTACTTAAATTATAATACAATATAATTATAAAAACTTTGTGAAAAGAAATTATTTAGTTTGAGAGCTCAGAGTTTGTGATAGTAGCTTCATAGAGAAGCTGCAACAATTACCGTCCAAGTACAAGAAAAGAGCACAAGACCAATCGAATTGCATCGTAGGGTAAGACAGGGAGATCTTATATCTCTGAAACTATTTACCAATGCATTGGAAGACGTCTTCGAAACGCTCGACTGGAACAGACGGGGAATTAATATCAATGGCCGATACCTCTCACATCTGCGATTTGCAGACGACATAGTCATCCTGACGGAATTTCTGCATGAAGTGGGCCGGCTATGTCTCCAGATGAACCAATGGTCGCTGGAGCCGAAGTGTGCTAGAGTGGAGACCACGATTTGGCAAACGCATTATAGGATGCTCTCTGGTGCGATGGAACGACGACATGAAGAAGGAGAATGGCAGTAGATGACTGCGAATTGTCCAAAACCGGGATAGTGGGCGCTCCTTGGAAGAGACCTTCATTCAGCAGTGGACGGTGATAGGATGATTTGAACTGATTAAAGAACGTTACGCAATCTTAGATATTGAAAATATTTTTATTGGCAAATTAATTGTACAATTAAGGAAAAAAAAAACAAAATATAGTAGTATTTCTTGTTTCATTTTACCTTAAATCCTTTTTTATAGAAATCATTTTAATAATACTCTCACGCACGTCACACGATATTACTGTCTCATGGGAAATTAATAAATGTATCACAGTTTCCTTACATGTG
Organism: Hypercompe scribonia; assembly: GCA_949316085.1. Taxonomy (NCBI): domain Eukaryota; kingdom Metazoa; phylum Arthropoda; class Insecta; order Lepidoptera; family Erebidae; genus Hypercompe; species Hypercompe scribonia. The sequence goes on along the minus strand of OX438969.1, from coordinate 7,362,373 downwards.
TTGCAACCAATAAAAAAAGTCTTACTTGTCTTCGAATGAAAAATGAATGGATTCACAGTAGACTTCCTTTGAAGAATCCCTTGTTCAAGTTCCGGCGCGACATATTTAAATGACGTCATGTATGATATATGAGTCGTCTCGAATCATTACATAAAATATAAGTATCTATGAACAGTTACGAGCCTTCCATTGCTAACATAAGAAAAAAATTTGGGGAACATGTTTGCATGATAAACCTTTGAAGAAAGTAATGTTTTAACGAATGCGAAATATGTTACATAACGAGCTTATTGTGTACTTCAGAACATGTTAGTCTTAATAATGCTACATACACATTTTATAATATAAAACATAAATCTGTTTACGGTAACTACGATAGGTATTAGATGCATACTAAAATTACGGGTATTGAATTACTATAGACAAGATAATTGAATAAGTCAATGATGATATTTTTTACCCTCATTACTATATTATTACCTCCCCTCTAAAAGGTTTGGTAAACCTATGCAGATATGTACTGTATAATTTTATTTTCAGTTGCTTAGTGTGGCGACTTCTACATGCAGTGTAACAAAAATATTCTACAGTGACATTTACAGAAGATACATTGAACAACGAAGGAACTGCTAATCCTGTATTACGGTATAGACATTTTCGCGTCGATTATCATATATACAACTTCCTAATATCAACCACTGTGCCGCGGTCCACCTGGCATGACCGCTTCACCTAGTCGTGTCCACTCGTGTTCACTCCCACAGTGATGATCGGTAATTAAGTCTCAGTCAGCCAGCAACCTCAGCTTCAAACAGGGATGACCACACACGAATAGAGCCCGTTTCAGTCTGGTTATCCATAGTTTCTTCGGCGTCAAGATATAGCAGTACACAGCACGCTGCATCAATGGATGAATCATCATGTAAGATATCATTATTGAATATAATGCCGTGTGGTGACAGATTAAAAATACATAGTGTTACCACCCCTATTATCCCGCGGATTTCGTAAAACGCAAAGAGAAGGAAAACTTTAAACAAACCCTATTCCAACCCATGTGGCCAGCGTGGTGTAGTAGGCCAAAACCTCCTTGCTAAGGAAAGGCCTATGTCCAGCAGTGGACTGCAAAAGGCTATTGATGATGATAATACCAGCCCCGATGCAGTTTCAATCTTGTTTCCCATTTGAAAGCTAAAGACAGAAGACAAATTTAATACTGTGTGTTGAGTACGATTATTTGTACTACGTCTGGGTGTTATTTTTTAATAATATTTATGTATTTTTGAAAAGCATAAGTGTGTTTATCAACAGCCTACTTACAGGACAGGCCCAAACTATGTAGACAAAATGTAAAATGATAAGAGTTTTCCATCATTTGAGATACTTACCGTAAAATGGAACCACAGTACAGAACTCTTGGAAGCTATACGCCATTTGATGTTACTTTTCGTTTGTTTATCACGAAAACATTGTTTCATCGGCTGGAAAAGATGGCACCTGATGATCTACTGTTCCACGGTTTTTAAGAAATTGTACGTAAAGCGCGAGAACTTGTGTATAAGTGAAAAGGCGAAGCCTCAATCCTCTTTTGTTTCAAGATAAAACAAAAGATCGATATTTAAGAAAAGAAAATACTCGTAATTCATTATTATTTAGTCTTTATTTTACAAAGTTATTAACATACAGGTCACGAGAGATGTCTGTTTAAAAGTATAATGGAAATTGTTTCGGATGTAAATTTTGTTTAGAATTTATAGATATAAAATTAAAGGCATCAACTCAATGGTGTAAGGAATCCCCGAGCATGTTATCCCTATAAGTGTCCATAGCAGAAGTGACTAGAAGAGAATAAACTTGAGTGTAGATGTCTCAGTAGGTTCAATATGGTACTAATATATTATATGCCACAGACTAGTGATTTCACGCTGATTTCAGCACGAGCGGACCGGCTCGACCGGAGCAGTACTACCCTCCCACAGAAGACCAACCTAAAGCGTCAGCATCCGAGTTATCGTGTTTAGTTGGTGTGTGTGAGACCGGAGGCCCATTGATGCAGGGATGACAGTTATCGTGGTAACTGTGTAAGACTTACACTGTCACGATGACTGTCATGCCTTTTATGTCCCTAAGCGGGGTGTGAAAAAGTATCTCACAAGGCCGCCATTGTGTGGGTCACCATACTGCATTATCTGCATTTGCAATGAGTATGCTGACCACAACTCTTGGATTCTACTAATGCTTTCCATCAGGCAGAGTAGAGTCACTTTGGCAGGCTCTTAATACAAAAAAAAAAAAACCTATATAGTGCATAAATTTTGAGAGGTTTTGCCACACAAACGTATTGTAACATAAAATACGAAATTAAATCATTCTAATCTCTTCAAATCTTCGATTTTAAATGAAACATTAATATTGACAGGTATATATGAATACATATACAATTATTTTCTGTAGAAATCTTCAAAGTGAAACGTGTTAATGGAACAATAGTTAAAACTTTAACTGTCTCGGTAGTGGTAGTGTGTGTAACTGCTATACTGAGGTCTCGAGTTCAATTTCTTGATTGGACCAAATATTTATAATTTATATTTTCACATTTAATAAAAAAAAGTATATAAGTTTAGTATTCTATCAGTCGATCTAGCTTTCATTGTACAAGCTCTGCTTAGTTTGAAACCAAATGGCGTAGTGTATTACACGTCACATACAGTTGAAATGCATTGGGTATTACAACCTTATTGATTCCGAGACTTTGTGTGTCTACTTCATCAGATGACACTGAAATATGTTTTTGTTGTACGTGGAAGTCATGAATATATCTATACTATTATAAGTTATTATTATTGTTATTATTTTCAACTTAAAGCGAAAGCATCCGTGATGTCGTGTTTCGTTGGTGTGTGCGAGACCGGAGGCCCATTGATGTAGGGGTAACAGTTATCGTGGTAACTGTGTGGACCTTACACTGCCACAATGGCTGTCATGCCTTTTACGTCCCCAAGCGGGGCGTGAAACTAGGCCGCCAGGCCTAGTGAGATGCTAGTGTAGATCGTTATTCTGCATTGTCTGCGTTTGCAATGAGTATGGTGACCACAACTCTTGGATTCTATTCCTGCTTTCCATCAGGCAGAGTAGTCACTTTAGCAGGCTCTTAATATAGAAAAAAAACCATAATATACTTCATAAAATATATTATAATATTGACCTTTTATTCTAAAATTTATTGATGTAAACGTATCTTGATTATCCTTTTATTGCAATTAGAATCTTAATTTTAGAAAAGGAGGGTTTGGTATTTCTTTGGTACTCGTAGGTGCAGTGATAGGGGAGCTTTCTCATTAAGAACATTATGCCAAAAGGAAATGTATGTTTTGTTGTTATTTTCTGTATTAAGTACCTGAAACAAAGTGAGGATGCAAAATAGTTGACATTATTCTAATGTTGGCTATTAAATATTTGTGGAGATACTTTTGTTTACTGTTTATTTTAGTACAATCCTGAAAGTTTCAAAAACAGTCATGGATATGTGTGACTCATTCTTATTTTTAAAATAAGTGACTTTCGAATAAGTTATTTAGAATTTACAGTCAAGGCGACAGAGATGATGACCACATTTAACCAATTACAATTTGATTACGTTTACATAGTAGGAAGCAAGTCTTTTAATTTTATTGACTTCGTGGAAAATCCCTTCGAATCCTCCGCTCCTTGGGACACAAAGACTAGAAGTATGTGGTATTTTCACTTAAATCTACTCCGACGACCGATCTCAGTCGTCCTACCTTGAAGAAAACATGGATCATTACATTTCTAGGATTAACGCCGCGCTTATTCTGGCCAGACCCTAGAGGAAACCGTAGGCTTCCCCACCTATTGGTCCGGAGTAGACAACAAGCCAAGAAAATAAAAATAATGGTACAGATCCAAAAAGTCAGGTACTAACACATTCATTAACATTAATTATATATAGACAAAAAAGGGGTAATAAGACTTATACTGAAATAATGGTGTGGAGAGAACGGGTGTCATGTTCCTCCGACCCAAAGCGTGAATCCTTCGACCAGGCGACGTGATCATGCCTGGGGGGTTCCGACTCAACGATTGATGTTGGAATGTTGTATATTTGCTAATCGCCACGAGAATTTCTATTTCAAGATTCAGGGTTAGTAGTTGCTCCGTAATTTATTATACTCCGTGGTTCGATGTATTTTCGCTAGATGATGCTTTAGTATGTTTTTCTGTTTCGCAATGTATGTGGAAGTCACCATAATAGCTTGAAAGAGATTTACACTGTATACGTAACCATTCTGCCATTGAAATGTACAATCCTTATCCACACGGTAGTTTTCAGAAAGTACTTGTTAATAAACATAAAACTTTTTAATAAAAAGGTTTAGTTAAGGACCAATATAGAAATTACTTTAGAGCAATTTCACTATATACTCGTATGATGACGAATGAGGCATAATAGACGCTTAAAGATCGGTGACAATTTTTAAATGTTTCAACCTTTACCAACCACCGCTGGAGATAAACCTCTCCTTACAAAAGACATTTGCCTTCTATAGTACGCTGGCCAGACGAGTTGGTATAGGATTTGTCTCTAGTGATCTGGATTTCGTAATAACAGCTGTTTCCGGATCCATCCTATTTCAGGCACAGAGTGGCACATCGTGTTTTTTTTTTCTATATTAAGAGCCTGCCAAAGTGACTCTACACTGCCTGACTGACAATGCAGTATGGTGACCCACACTATGGCGGCCTTGTCAGATGCTTTTTCACATCCCGCCTGGGGACGCAAAAGGCATGACAGTCATTGTAACAGTGTAACGCTTACACAGTTACACCGATAGCTGTCACCCCTGCGTTAATGGGCCTCCGGTCTCACACTCACCAACGAAACACGACAATACGAATGCTGGCGCTTTAGATTGGTCTTCTGTGGGAGGGTAGTACTGCCCCGGTTGAGCCGGCTCGCACGTGCTGAAATTCCGACACACCACCCTTTTTTTTTTTTTTTTTAACGTGTGGAAACCCCCTCGAGCCGTCACCCCACCGGGGTTTACGGCGGGGTGGTGTGTCGGAATCGGACCGACTAAAACCACACGGTGTGCCACTCTGCGCCTGAGATAGGAGGGATCCGGGAACCGCTGCTATTACGACATCCAGATCCCTCCTAACGCCTGCCCGCTAATGTGGGCACCATCTATGGGTAAACTCTCTATTTTAGGCGACGTACGGCACACGTGGACGTCGCCTCCTCGCGGCTGGCCACTATAGCGGATGGAGGGGAAAACCCGTCCCGTCCACCCGCGGCCACACTCAAGGCGGCATGAGGCGCTGGTATGCGCGCCTCCGCCGCCCGGCTCGCCGGCGGCGAATTGGGTCCGAGTGGATATCGTCCTCCCGGGCCCTCTCTGCCGCCTCCTTCCGCGAAATTACGTCTTCGCAGAAGGTTGCGACCGCGGTAAAACAACTGTCGCTACCGGCCATGGAGCGTATGACGGCCGGCAGCGAGAGATCACCTCCAATAACTGTAGTGAGGACCCCACGCTGCGCCGCCCAAGCGGAACAAACTGCTAGCGTGTGCTGAGCCGAGTCCTCACTGCAGTCGCAGTGGTGACAGGCGGGACTCAATTCCCTCCTGACGACCGAGTGCAGATACTTCCCGAAGCAACCGTGCCCGGAAAGGACCTGCGTCAGTCGGAAGGAAAGGTTCCCGTGCTGCCGCCCTGCCCACTCGGCGATGACCGGCTGGAGAGCCTCCACGGCGGCAAAGCCAGCACGTGGAGCCTCCAGCCGGGACGACCAACGAGCCATCGTGGCTCGACGAGCGGCCTCTCGCCACTCGCGTATCTCTTCGGGCGGGGGCCGAATGCCGCTACCCACCCGAAAGTCTGCCGTTCGCCGATAAACTTCAGCGAGCACCTCCGCCTCCAAATCCCACGGGGGAGTTCCGGCCAACGCGCACGCCGCTTCCGTCGATACGGTGCGGTAACCGCGTATGGCTCTAACCGCCAATATCCTCTGAGGGCGCCAGAGACGAGCCCTATTCTGGGCGGTCAGAGCCGCCGCCCACACCGGTGCACCATATAGCGCCATTGACCGGACAACCCCCGTGTATAGCCGTCTCGTCGCGACGCTGGCTCCACCCAAATTGGGCAAAAGTCGCCCAAGGGCAGAAGCAGCGCCGACCAGCTTTGGAGTAAGCTGTCGGAAGTGCTCGTCGAAGAGCCACCTGCCGTCTAGGATCAGGCCCAGATACTTCATCTGGGCCTTAATCGTTACGAGGACCGAATTGACAACGATAGAGGCGCCGGGGGGTGGACCACGACGGGGCCCATGAAACAAAAGGGCCTCCGTCTTATCTAGGGCCACCCGTAAACCCAGCGCCTCAATGCGCCCGACCACCGAAGAGACTCCCACGGTGGCCAGGCGCGCCGCCTTTTGAAAGTTCACCCCCCGGGCCGTGACCAATGTGTCATCGGCGTAACAAATTACGCCCAGCCCGGGGGGAAGACGACCTCGAAGGGCCCAGTCGTATCCCATATTCCACAGGAGTGGTCCGAGGACGGATCCCTGCGGAACACCGCACGACATGGGCCGCCGCCTTAGAATACCATCTCGGTCCTTGTACACGACGGTACGCTCCTCAAGATAGTCTGCCACAAGCCGCCTCAGGTACTCTGGCACCCCGTGGTAGTGGAGTGCTTCCCTGATGCAGCTAAATGGCAGACTATTAAATGCGTTGGCGATGTCCAACGACACCGCCAACAGCACGCCGCCACAGCTCACTGCCTCTTCGGTAACGGCCCTCAGGCGCAGCACGGCATCGACCGTCGAACGCCCCGCCCGAAAACCAAATTGGGCGTCCGACAGATCGGGGCCCACCTCGCAGAGGTGCCGGACGATGCGAGCAGAGAGTATCCTCTTAAAAAGTTTACCCGCCTCGTCCAGCAACACGATGGGCCTATAGGCCGCCACCGAATCGGCAGGCCGTCCCGGCTTCCTTAACAGGACCAGCTTCCCGCTTTTCCAGCACTCAGGGAAGCGTCCGGACGCCAAGCTAGAGTCCAGGACTTCCCTGAGGCGGTCCGACATGTGCTCGAGGGCTCGGGCCAGTGCTCGGGCTGGTATCCCGTCTGGCCCAGGGGCGGTGTTCTTAGAGCGGATCCGTAGAACAACCGCCCCTACCTCCGATTCCCTGACGGGCGGAACATTGCCCTCGTTCTCCCCGTCGTCTCCGACCATGAAGGCCATCGACGGAGGTGTATGCTCCACCCGCTGCGGGAAAAGGCCCTCGACCACTTCCCGCAGGAAGCTGGGCTGGAGGGTCTCTGTAAGGGGGGGGGCCGACGTGCAGAGCTTTTTTCGCGCCGCACGATAAGGGCGACCCCAGAGGTCACGATCGAGACCCTCCAGCATTTCCTTTCTCTTAATTTCTTTGGCGCGGCTGATGGCCAGCTTCAGAGTTTTCCGCGCCTCTCGGTACTCCTCATGAAGCTGGTCCTCCCCGCCTTCTTCGCGGTGTCGCCGCCGACTACGGGTGTAGGACCTCCGGGCACGAGTACAGGCCGCACGGAGGTCCGCCAACTCCTGGGACCACCAGTAAACCTCCTTCCGTGGAGGCCGGCAACCTCGGATACGGGGCATGGCCGCATCACATATCTGCGCAATGGCATCGCAGAAGCGACCAGCCCCCATGTCGACCTCCTCGGTCGGGGCCTGCGGAGACAGCCAAGAGTGAATAATGGCCGCCTCCTCTAGTAGGTCCCTATTTAATTTGGCTACAGCCCACCGCGGAAAGCGAGAAGAACGCCGCGCCGCGTGACCCCTACTGGCGTCCTGGGACCGGGAGAGCTCAAACCGGATATAGAGATGGTCCGAGAGCGTCTCAACCTCTTCCAGGACCCGCCAGTTCCTTACTCGTGCGGCGAGGGCAGGGGTAGCGAACGAAAGGTCCACTATCGACCCTCCCTGCTGTCGCACACACGTGTTGGTGGAGCCCCTGTTTAGTAAACAGAGGCCCACCGAGGCCGCCCACTCCTCTACGGCCTCGCCCCTAGCGTCCGTCCTGGGGGAACCCCACGCAATGGACTTTGCGTTGAAGTCCCCCAGCACTAAGACGTGCCCAGACGCTAGACGCCGCATCGAGGTTTCCAAGTTGTTAAGGAAAACCTCGAAGTCGTTCAAACTCCGGTTGGGGGAGAAGTATACACCATATACAGTGATCCCCCCCCACTCGGCAGCAACATATCCAGTGCCCTTGTCTCTTAGCGACAAGGGCGGGGAATGAGCCGACGTGGAGCCGACGACTGCCACGGAACCGTCCCGGTCACCCAACCAGTTTGGACGGGGAGGAACATAATAGGGTTCCGCGGCTACGGCAACACTGATCGACCACTGTGCCATGGTTTGCAGGAAAAGGTCCTGCGCCGCGGCACAGTGGTTCAGGTTCGTCTGGACCAGGAGGTTGGAGACTTGGGCCATTACTCGACCGTCTCTACAACCTCCTCCATGGGCAACGATGCCGACATGCGAACGACATCAGAGGCAGCCTGGGTCGATTGGCTAGCCCCCGACGCTTGCCGAGAATTGTAGGGAGGTTTACAGCCTCTCTGCCCAATTTGGTGATTGGCGGACTTGTTACCCGCCGCACACGCCGGGCAGTGAGGGGCGGCAGAGCATTCAGTTGCCTTGTGCCCCGGTCGACCGCAGCGGAAACATAACCCGCTGCAGTCGAAACAACTGACGCACTTGGCGCGTGTGTGCCCCGATGCCAGGCATTTGTAACACCTCATCGGTCTCGCCGCCAGGACTGTGATCCTAGCGCTCACGAAACCGATGAGCAGCCTGCCGGCGTCGCCCAACATTTTGGCCGACGCTACGGGACAGCTGACCCACACTGCGCCAAGCCCTCCTGGACCGGGGCGGAAGGTGCCGACCCTAATGTTGTCCGCGTTGCAACCCGTCCTCTCTCTTACTGCAACGCGGACATCCTCGGTCGTTATGGAGTCGTCCAGGCCCGAAATGCGCAATTCTGCGCACTTGGTGGGCCTGGCGATCTTGACACCATCCGTAGCCGTAAACATACCTCGCAACTTCTCGGCAATTGTGTCCGCCGTCTTAGCACCTTCAGCCCCAGGGAACTCGAGGACTCGAGCTCCCGTTTGGGCGAGGCGCATTCTGACACCTACTGTCCCGAAATCGTGTGCGAGACTGTCCCGGGCCCTTTTGAAAATTGCCGCGTAGGACAGCCCGCTGCTAGCTGCCTCCGGTGACACGGTGACTACCACGGCCGCGCTTTTAGGCGCCTGTAGTTTGCGCGGCGTCTTTGTGGCAGCCACTGCAGCCGATGGCGCCTGCGGGGTAGAGGCTGCCATTTGTGCAGCCTTCTTACCCCGCTTTCGGGACTTTTTAACCCCCCCCGACTACCTGCCAACCATCTGTAGAAGGGGCAGATGTGGAGGGAGCACTCGTTGAGGTGCCAGATACAGCGGTTGGAGTGGGGAGCGGAGGGAACTCCGCTCCAGACTTTGCCGCTGTTTTGAGTCCTGCCCTCGGTGCGGGCGTCCGGGCTGCTGCCTTGGCCGCCTGCCGTGCCCTCGGAGCACTTGCAGGAGCAGCAGAAACTGCTGCCGCCGCCGCGTAGGACACGCGACCGGTCGCAACGGGAAGCGATGCTGACACCGATGCAACCTTCGCTTTATGGCCCGCAAGCAGCGGCCGGACAACAGGAGCTGGTGGCAGCCTTGCCTCCAGGCCAGCCAGACGCCCGTCCATCATGCGCCATACTGCATCGGTTATTTGGCGCAGATGGGCATCAGGAATGCCACCGAGGCTGGAAGAGGGGGCAGACTGAGACGGGGACGTGACCGGATCCTCTGTCGGGCGATGCGCCCGGAATTGGGCGAACTGAGCGCTGAGCTCAGCCACTTGCCCCGTCAGGCGATCGTTAGCCGCCTGGAGCCGAGCCACGTCCCCGATGAGGGTATCCACGACCCCCGCAATAGCGGAAGAGGAGTCCTTAAGGGCTTTCACAAAGGAGCCCTTAAGGTTACTCGACTTGGTGGCCACTCTGTGAATGATGGCCACCGCCGTATTCGCTCTCTCCTGCATGGACGATGGTGTTTGAGGAACTGAATCCTCTACCATCGGCTCCTTTATTTTCAGCAGGAGATCCGCAATCTCCTCCTCCGCCAAGATTTCGCCGTCTGCCCTGACCCGTCTATAGGCTTCCGCCTTGCAGAAGACGGAGCCTGACGGGGCCGAGATCGGAGTTCGTGTCCTCCCTCTACGGCTGCTGGTGACTTTAGGAGGCAACATGTCCTCGGACATGTCACTCTCATCATCCCTGGAGCGTCCGCGTTTCCGGCTCTCGTACAACTCCATTTCTGTAAGCCCCAATGCATCCATATTTGCACTAGAGTTACCACCCGCAGTGGATCTGGAACGCAATCGTTCCGATGTTCTTCGGCTCCCAGTAGCCAAAATGACTTCTGGGAGCCCCACCGAGATAGGTGTTCCAGCCATTACATCCTCTACGTCAGACGAGAGGTCGCCCGCTCTTGTATCCTTCTTTTTCGCACTCCTCTTCTTCTCTTTCTTTTCTGCTATATTTTCATTATTTGTGTTATTAATTGTATCCATTTTTGAACCCACGAGATGGGGAGAAGAAAGGTCGACCCGGGCAGAGATCCCCAATACCCGGGCAAGCGTAAATTTGTGCCCAACCAAGGGGTCCGCAGGTGCCCCGGCTGGGAGTGCGCTAACGACTGAACTACCCATCAGCCATGCATCCCCTGGTCACGCACCAGAACACGGGATTTGGGGTAATTTTTTAGAGAGGTTTTCTTCCTCGCAGGCCGGGCGGTTAAGCCAAGACCCTCGCCCCCGATTGGAGTCGCGAGACTCCAACTCGGGACTACGATATGCCGACGGCGGCAGGGAGACTACGTCTCCTGATGCCTGCTCGGTGGCAATGTAAGTGCACACCGAGCCCGTCCTACCTTTTCAACCGCTGAGCGGAGGATTTCCGACCCTAGAAAGGGTCCCACCATCGTGATTTTTTACCGAGGTTTTCCTCCTCAATGCTCCGAAGAGCGAAGAGCCAACAGAGGATCCGACAGACACGCCCGCTCTGTTGGACCAAGTCTCGGCCGAATTGCCGAAGAAATGGCTTCCTCTTCGTGCTAGAATATTAGCCGTTGGCAGTGATGAACAACACCATCGCCAACGTTTCCAGGGTGCACCACGTGGAGGTTTTCTAGCCCAGCACCCCCGACACACCACCCTGCCGTAAACTCCGGTAGGTGACGGCCCGAGGGGATTTCCACACGTTAAAAAAAACGATTTGTTTCTAGTTTTTTTTCTCTTTACAGTGATGTTAGTCTGCGTAGTTTGCTCCTTAGTCGCTTTTTAACCCCCATGGGATAGGTTATAGGGCAGATGATACTCGGTATTCTAAATCCCTCAATATACGGAAAAATGATGATGAAATATACTTAAGGATAACACAATGTTTTGTAAGAGGTTCTAGAACTCTTCTAGAGTTGGCGTATGTATAGCAGTAGTCGTTTCATGACGAGTAATTGCTGAACAAATAAACATATAGGTACAGAAATTGCATCCTATGAATAATATACTTTATAACATTAAACACAGAGCATATATTTTGAATTTTTATATCTACTGTATTGACAATTATCCATTAATTTAAGTACAGTATAACGAGGAGGGTCTCATTATAATACCTCGGAATGTTTTAATTGGGAAGGGCTTTGTTTGGTAGACAAAAGCGGCCAACTAAGGACTACTACAAGGATTTTGGTGCGATCTCAATGTAAAAAAAATGTTAATAGAATACAAATAAGATTAAAATGAAAAAAATAAATAACAAGTAACAATGTTCAGAGCGTTGTACACAAATAAAAAAAAAATAGCAGTCGCGGGACTGCCGATAGAAGTGAAAACGGAACTATTAAGTTGAGAGTAATTAAAACTATATGCAAAAATTATATGAAATTTTTTATGTTTCATATATAGCTATATATAATATATATATTTTTTGTTTCTCAGAATTCTCAAGGCATCTCCAAAAATATATATGTCGATTATCAGAGTTCATATTAATCCATGTGTCAACAAAAAGACATTCATCGTTTTGTCACTATCTGGCTCACTGAAATCTGCATCTTTATCATTCCCGTGTGTTCAAATGTGTCGCCGGGATCTCTTTGATCATAATCTATAGTGATCCTAACAACTGAATGATCAGAGTGCGTTAGTACTGAGTATTACTTCAGCCCAGTAGTAGCTAGCAGCTTTAATAACAATTTGATAGTGTTTATTTAAGAATTACTTATGGCAGGCAGTCAGATATAAGCGTTTCTTAACATCACTAAATACGAATGGGTGGAGACGGATATACAGAGACTCTAACTGTGATTTGCCTTGCAGAACATTAATTTTCACACAATAATCCTATTCTTGTAATACAGTCCACTTGATTTTTCTTAAAGGAACAAATTTAGAGAAATCGTTTAAAATAGCTTTCAGACAGAAACAAGAATTTTCTAATATACATTTAAAGTATATTTTTTACATAAAGAATAAAAACTTAATAAGATATTTTAAAAAAAATTAACAAATTTAAAAATATTTTTCTAGTCTGTATGGTGACGGACTAAAAATACGGAGCGTTATCACCTATACTCATCCCATGAGTATTGTAAGAGGTAACTGAGGAAGTAAAATTTGCAAAAAAACGCACTGCAAATAAAAGGAAATCTTGAAAAAAACCCAAAATAAACCCATCAGGCCAGTATGTTATAGTGGTCTAAAACCTCTTTACTAAGGAGAGGCCTAAGTCTAACAATAAACTGTTCAAAGAAAATGATGATGAAAAATATTTTAACTTACCCAAGTGTACACAAACTTTTATGACGTAAAATTTCAACAAACAAAAAATTTCTATAGTTAAGCTAAGCTAATGATTTTTATGAAAATGTGTAAGTAAATAAATTGTCAAATTACATTAGAATCAGTAATTGTATTTGTAAAGTACCCAAAATAGTATTCTTTAAACGGTAAAGTAAATCATTTTCTTAATTCATAACCTATACGATTTTAAACTGTCCACATTTCACATTTTCTTCTCATAGTAGACATAATCAACAAAATTATATTGAAAGTGTGTTCAATATCTAACATTCAAACTTACATAAATACGAAAACTTCAGGTAAGATCTACCCCAAACACCTACATCACTTAGTATCATGACTTACACATGTAAATTATTCCCCAGAGACACCCTCAATACCACGGTATCTTTCTAAGCTCTAAATCGACTGATAAATGTATATTCGAATACAGAAACGTTTCAAATCCCAAAAGGACGGACTACATATTCGAAAATTTTCGCTTACCGCCGAGTGATATCGTTTTTAATGAAAGGAATGTGTTTGCATTTGCACCCTCTTCATTACAATTCTGTATGAATTGTGAAAAAGATGTCGTTTAAACGAAAATGTCCGACTGTATTATTAATCTAACATTTTTGGAAACATGAAATTTTTCATTCTGTATTAGTATTCAATAAAAGTTTTGAAATCTTCTTTATAGGAGATAAAGAGCAGCGAGGTCACCAACCTAGGGGCAATGTCTAACCACTGTATATGGACACCTACGACCCGTGAGACATGAGTGCGTTGTTATCCTTCCATCCAACAGAATCAAGAAAGGGACCCTCTCCCTCTTCTTACTGAATTTTTGCTCTTCACTCTGTGATAAACAACAAAATAATTTAACTTGATGGGCTTGCATGTCACATTTTTTGTCGAAAAGGAAAGTCACAGTGTTTCTATTATCCCAGTGATCTAGATTTCGGCTTCTTACCTTAAATCACATATAAACAGAATGACAAAATTGTTGCCAATATGTTGTCCATTGTGTTAAGATCAAAATATGCTATAATTGGATCAGGAATCTACAAATCAAATTATGTGATGCAAATTGAAAATGGAACAAATGTAAAATTAGCTTCTCAGGTGATATCATCAAATTACGAACTCATTATTTACCATATAAAACATAGAATAAGAACCGTCAACGAGCTGAGTCAGTCTTCTCACACCACACACCAGAAACACATAGCTGTAATAAGGCTTTGCATACAAATTAATTCTTCCTAAATCAGATTATACTCTACTTTTGTCTGTAAATTTTGCGAAACATTTTCCCGGGGCAATCAAATTGGACGTTGAGTTAATTTTGCTTGTCACACGACGACGGTGTTTGATTAGAAAAATGGTGTGGTTAAATTTATTGTGAAGTTTTTAGTATTTCCGAAGCTTAATTAGTTTGGAACTCCGTAGATTTTGTTTTAGACACTTTTATAGCTACTGGCCGCTAAAACTTATCGATTTGTACCGAGGAGTATGAAATAGAATGAATATTTGGTATAGGGGTATATAATATAGTGGATATAGTATAGATACTTTATAGAATCGTAACTATAAAATCATTACAGCAGTCTGTATTTCTGTAACGATTCTGTAAAGTACAACAATGAGTGTATTATTGAAATAGACAAATTCATATAGAAATGCCTTCGAAAATTCGAATAATAAGTTTTGCACACATCGGTTAGAAGAATCGGCCTCTTTGGTACAGTCACTTGCAAAATATGCATGTAACTATGTGTGTCTCAGTAACTTCTTTTCTTATTACTGACATTTCCTTTCATATTTTTTCATGTGATTTTTATAATTTATGCTAGACGGCAACAAATATACTTCTTTTTACGTGAGTAGGATTAAAGTTAATGTCCAAAAAATTTAAGCGTAAATTTACCATACAAAGCATTAGCATCTGTGCGATATGGAAATTTAAAACGTACCGTATTGTTTTTCTGTTATACTCGTTAAATTGCCGTTCATTTACTGAGCTTAACACGTATTAATAGCTGCTTTACATACACAATCGAACACTGCATTTGCAGTGTTACATATCCCGTTTTGTAAATATGTTGTTTGCAGCTTGACTCTACTGGATTTCATTTGTATGATTTATTTAATAAAAGCATTGCCGATTTATTTTATCAGTGTAGTATTTTAGTTCACTGACTGTATTTCAGTGCTCTAATTTTATAACCTTGGTGTTATTACTGTCTTTAACAAAATCAGACCCATTGTCGCTAACAGGGCACACAAATTTACAAATACAAGCGTATTAGTTCATCATTTTTATGTTAGATCAAGCTAACAGTCATTATCGGCACAGTTAAAATAATATGGTACACACATTTGTGAGGATACTGTGTTGCTTAAGGTGTTTTTGTACATATTGTTACATTAGTTAAGATTACTTTATTTTTGTTATTTTTAGTAGTGCAATAGTCGCAATAGTATTGCGAGGGGACCATCTGAAAATAAGAGCTGCACAGAAACGTGTAGTATCTCTGTTCTTACTCACATTCTTTTGTAGATCTTTTCTTATTTTAACGGCCTCCGAGTTAAATAATTGACGAGCAGAATGTGTGAACCACATGTAGGTTAAAATGCATACAGCCAACAAGTGGAAAAAGTTCCTGATACAAGACTGCTTTAGTGAATACTTTAGTATGTATTATGGCAGTCAAAGTGAAGAGCCAGAGCGAACAAAATAATTGCACAGTACGGAATGAGTTGGCAAAACAGTCATAACCCTAGCACCATACTGTGTATCATACAATATTAAATTTAAGCATGTGTATGTTCATATTTATTGTGCATATATTATTTATTTAATAGTAAGTTCATGTATATTATTTATATTTAAAGTATATTTATAAGCTCAATAATATTGCACCTACCGCATCTTATTTCTACATCACCCGAAGGAAGGAAGGAAGGTCGACTGAGAATGCCACATGGCATTAAGTCCACCTTTGTACAACAAGTGCAATAACTTTAAATAAATATGTAAATACATACATCAATACCTATATATACCTATGTAAGTATATGAATGTGTATTCGTATATATGTATCTGTAATGGTAGCTAATATACGTAAATTGTAATGTGCATCACAGACTACATAATACTATACAGTATAGTCCGTCTAACGGTTGCCTGGAAGAGATCGCAGACTGTGATAAGGCCGCCCATTGTACCACTGTTTTTTGGTTGTATCCTACATTATATGTTTCCTACTTATGGTGTGCAATAAAGAGTACCTATCTATCTATCTATCTATCAATACCGTTGAATTTTCGAGACCGTTTCATAAGCAATGTCTATTACACGTGTGTGGTAAAAGTGTTTTAAAATACACTGGCCTAATAATGTATTAAAGCCCACACAAGCAATTACAATTGTCTTTTTTTACTTATTCCTCAATATTTTTGTATGGTAATCGTGTGTACGTGATGGGTTCAGGCTTTATTCCGTACAATTTATTCTGCGTACACTCTCGGGGGCGCATTGTCTACGTGACACACGCGACGCGTATGTGTGAGAAAATATCAGTGTATTTGTTTTATTTGTTGTTTTATTGAGATATTTTCGAGATGAATGCTTTTTAGATATGTGATCAAAAATTTTAACAGTTTATTGTGTTGGTTCAAAATTATTTTTACCACTTGTTGTGAAACTAAAGCTGCAGTAAAAAAGAGAACAAACTTCCGTTTGTCAGTGAGTTTCAAGTATAAAAATACTACCAAATAAGTAAAATAATTTTGTTACAAAAGTCTGTGAAAGATACACAGTTTACCAAACAATTACAAATAGGTGTAAAACTTATCATAAACATAACATTTCCTCACAATACATCAAACTATAATTTCAAAGTACCTGACGAATTTCGAGCCCATTTCCACAGACTTTATAACTTCAAAACCCACAAAGGAAGTTTTTTTACCAAATATTTTTCTCACAATAGATTTTATTCTATTGTATATATTTTGATGTTATTCTTTGCTACAAAATAATGTTTTATTCTGTAAGGACTTGTACTTACACGTGCGTTAACTACAAATGTAACATAAATATTGGAATTATTTTGCCAAAATACAATACAAATAAAGAAAAATAAGGAAAAGATGAAATATTGTAGGTACACAGTAATCACTTGATCTAATGTTTCGAATAACTGTTCTGTATATGGGCGGTAGATTTACTGATCTTGAGAGAAATATTAAAAAGAAAACAACTGCATTTATTTTGACAAAAAGAAAATTTCCGAAACAGACGTATGCCTATGCTAATAGATATTACAAGTATGAGGTAGTAGAGCCACGCTGATTTCAGCACTAACTGGCCGGTTCGATCCGGGACAGTACTACTCTCTCAGCGATCTAAAGCGACAGTACTCGTGCTGTCGTATTTCTTTGGTGAGTACGAGACCGGATACCCTTATGACAGTTATCGTGGTAAGTGTGTAAGCTTTACACTGCCACAATGACTGTCATGAGTTTTACGTCCACAAGAGTAGTGTGAAAAAACATCTCACTAGGCCTCCATAGTGTAGAACACCATACTCTATTGTCTGCAATCACAATGAGTATGTGACCACAACTCCTGGATTTTATTCATGTTTTCCATCAGATAAAACAGAGTCACTTTGGCAAGACCTTTAAACAAGAAAGAAAAGTGATTTTTGCTTGTGTATTTGAAAATGAGAGAGAAAGTAGAAAAATAGAGAGTCAAAGTTAATTAGAAAAACCAATCAGATGTCAAGTTTATGCATATTGATTCTGATAATGTGCCTTCTAAAGTCTCACGCCACACTCTTTTTTTGTTCAAAGTGAAGTAAAATGAATTTGGATTGGAAATGATAAAATTGAAAGCCAATCAAGTGGACTTCGATTAGTGTTATTTGCAGAAGCAATATTAATTACTTGGGCTATTAAACTATCGCAACAGCTATACGACTCTGTTTGAAATGGAAATTTAAATTATTGATCCGCTCTTGGACGGTTTGCACGTTCAAAAGCAAATCAATAGTTTATGCGTCAATAACTTTGTATATGAATTAAAGATAATTTTAACTTATACGCAGTCTTAACCCACGTATATATTCGAAGGCTGGCCAATTACAGACTTGAAAAGGGTCCCTTTTTAAGGTGTAATAATAATAATTAAATATTCTACCACAGTTACACAAAGCCATCAAGTTCTAACTAAGCAGAGCTTGAATATTTTTTTAAGCTTAACACTTAAACTACGAAAAAAAATTACAAATCACACAAACATGTGGCCCCAACCGAAAAACAAATCCAAGACATCAAGCACAACAGTAGCATACACCTGCAACACCGAGACAGTCACAGTAAGAAGAGTAAAGAATCCTGTTGTAATATAACGTTATGCTTTATGTGGCTTAAAATAAAATGCGATAAACTCGAATACTGTTGACTTTTTTTGTTGAGTAGCAAGAGATCTTAATTGGCCTCAAAAACTCAAATTCCAAACTTACATATTTTTAATTTCCAACCTTCATATATTAAAATAAAAGACTTTTTAAAAGAATTTTAATAGATGATGAAAAAATCTATAATGTCTATGAAGCATGTTCCCATTACGGAATTAACTTGTCACTTTCCATACATTTTGGGCTTTGGTGCTGAGTCAATCGCAGCTATTGCGCTCAAAAGTTATCGTTAGTGCGGACCAAATTGTGGCATGTGATTTCCTTTATGGATGGTGTTTGTCGGTGTGGTGAAATTTAAATATAACAATAGTAGTTATTGAATCCTTACTTTAATAAGTAAGGTGAAATGAGTTTGTATTCAATTACTAATAATACTACATACCGTGTTATATTCGATATTGATCGACGCATCGACGACCACGACGACGATCGCAACAACGGGATTGCCCGTTGTTGAGTAAGTCAGATTGTAATAGCTTAGTTTAATTAAGATTTAGTATTTAATATTTCAAAATTGGTAAATGTTGCGACTTCTACATACGGCGCAAACAGAAAAACATGTAGTATGTTTTTCTGTTTTATAATTGTGTTTTATGTTTATTGTGTATGTGGATAAGGATTCTATATGATGAATCTTTCAGTGACCAAATGGTTAGCTAACAGTGTAGATCTCTTCAAGCTATTATGGCGACTTCCATATAAATTACAAAACAGAAAAACATACTAAAGCGCCATCTAGCGAAGATATATCGAACTACAGAGTATAACGAACTACGAAGCAACTACTAATCCTGTATCGCGAAATAGAGAGTCTCGTATTGATTAGCATATATACAATATCCTAACATTAACCGTTAGACCGCGGCCCGCCAGGCACGACCACCTCGCCTGTTCGGAGGATCCTCCCGTTGTGAAGGTACAGGACACTTGTACCTCCACAGTAAAATATTTTTAATGTGTTTTATTAGTTTCACCTGTTTCTCTTTTTTTTTGTGTGTGGGAATCCTCACGGATATTAGCGAAAGATAATTATGTCGGAATCGAACCGGCCAAAAACCGCACGCCGTCTGAGGTACCAGTAGCCGGGGAACCAGTTGCACCCTAGTAAGGAAATCTCTATTTATTAGTTTCATCTGCGTGTTTACGTGTGATGTTACGTTTGTGTGTGTGTAGTAACCAACTTTTCTAAGTGCATTTTGTAATTTTTTAAAACTATATTTATTATTTGTTGTTGCTTTCTTACTCCGACGTTTTCGGACAAGCCCAAACTCGTAGACAAATTTTTAAAAGACATAGGAACATAATACTGACTTATAATTTAAACGATTATCGTCTTCCCTTTTATATTACCAAGTTCAAATGATTTTCAAGTTTCAAAAAAGTATAGCGAATAGGACAACGTAAAGCAAGGCAGACAAAATTTACAATTATGATTGTGGAAAGAAAACTCAAAGTAAACCCTTTTCTCAGCCTAAACTGTATGTGAATAATGACCAATTGGTTACAGAGCTTTGACCTTTTCACAATAGATAAAATGAGTTACATCACCTGATCTTACCATCTTTCCCCGACTGTGAATGCTGTTAGATAAAAATATTGAATACTTTTTATTTAGTTTATACGACTCGACACTAAACAATTCTTACGCTTGAAGCAGTTGATATAAATAGGGAAAGTACTTATACATTAGCTTTTTTTATTTTACTACAACGATTATTCTAAAATTGGCGCTCCAGACTAAAATGTAATCAGCGTTGATAATTGCAAGTGGGCTTCTCGTACACGAAATGGCTGTTATGAAGGTAATTGGAGAAAACAAGAATAAGTATAGTAACAAACAAATTTAATTTGATCCCCACTATCCTACTCATCACATTTATTTGAAAAGCGATATAAATATATATTTTTATCTTGATATATAGAAATATCAATCAACAGTAGTGTAGTTCTGCGTATTTTGTTCCCTTAGACACCTGCGACATCAATGATGGGGTGATGATACTGTGTATTGTTAATTCATCATCACACAGATACATCAGTATAGCAAGAAGGCCCATTGATGCAGGGGTAACAGTTATCGTGGTAACTGTGTAAGCCTTACACTGTCACGATGACTTGACGACGTCTCCAAGCGTGGTGTGAAAAAGTATCTCACAAGGCCACCATAGTGTGGGTCACCATACTGCATTGTCTGCATTTACAATGAGTATGGTGACCACAACTCTTGGATTCTATTCATACTTTTCATCAGGCAGATTAGAGTCACTTTAGCAGACTCTTAATATAGAAAAAAAATGTGTAGAGATACAGAATAAAAACAACTACATGATGCCTATTAGAGGACGACCTAACCGATTACTACTTTTAGCGTTGTTATTTCAGGTAAAATCCTTTAAACCTTTTCATAAATAAATGTTTAACACACACACCTGTATTAAATTTAAATATAAACAGAACTGAAAAGATATAAACGCGATAATAGATTCGAAGGACCAACGTAACGTAGTGAATATGTAACATAAGAGAGAAGGATTTACAATTAGGATTGTGTGAGTATTTTATAGGTTATTGTATCAGCTAATATTATAAATCAATAAATATTTCGGACATTTGACACACGACACCATCTAGTTTCAAGCTAAGCAGAGCTTGTGCTATGATAACTAGACTGACTGATATAATACTTATATACTTTTTTTTCGTAAATAATATCCATACTAATATTATACATAGAAAACACCCGTACTCTGAAACAAATATTTGCAGATCATACAAACGTTTGGTCCGACCCGGGAACCGAACCCGAGACCTCAAGCACAGCAGTGCATTCACTACCGTTGCGCCACCGAGGCATAGATAGTCTGATACTTGTGCCCCAGTTTTCATAAACATCTACGACAACAGTTATTGGGAAGTCACTGCCCTCAGGATTATGGAGGTCCGATACCAGTTGCTTCGTAGAAAATCTGATAGTCAGGTAAATTGGTTCAACTATTAGCTCATCCTAAATAATCTTGGAAAGACTAGGAAGAATAAGATGTCTGATACTTAAGTCTCAATTTTCATCGTTGTCTAAATAAAACTTTTTAGTATTGCACCGAAGAAGTACGTGAACAAAGAATTGGAAACAATTGGTGCAAAAAAACATTTAAGTGCACAAGCCAATATGCATTACAATTTCCTTACTGTTCTTTCGTATGCAAATAGTTTCCATTCAACCCACCATGCAATTTACCGTATTGTGTTCGATTCTTGTAGATGGATATCTGCATTTGCTAGGCGTTATGCATAGCATTAATTCTTGTTTGACTATGGCACACATCTGTATTAAATCTAAATATAAACAGATCTGAAAAGATATTAGCGCGATAATAGGTTCGAAGGACCAACGTGACGTAGTGAATATGTAACATAAGAGAGAAGATGAAGCATATAAAATGTTGATTTTGTGAGTATTTTACAGATTTGTGCACCAACTAATATTATAAATATGTAAGTAAATAAATATATAAATATTTCGGACATTTCACACACAAGGCATTCCAGTTTCAAACTAAGTAGAGTTTGTACTATGATACTTATATACTTTTTTGTAAATACATAGATAGTATACATAGAAACTCACTCAAACCTCCGAAACCTTTGATTCGACCCGTGAATTGAACCTGAGACCTCAAGCACAGCAGGCACTTTCGCTGCCGCTACGTCTTTTAGGCAGTCATCAGTCTCTGTTGTATCATGTCGTGTAACATACAGGTATTGACGCCAGGGATATATAACAAGGACATATGACAGGTTAAGCATACCACGTTGGGTTGCAGTGGATGGTGCACCATGAATAACTTCTTATTTGCTGTCACCGCATCGTTGTTGAGAGGTCTCAACAACATCGTAACAACTTGTAATGCATCATACTATCCTTAGGAGCGGAGTACCATTAACTCCCGAGAAACTGCAAAGTAAACCTTGGTTAGATGACTTTTTTAAAGTATTTAGTTTCAATCTGTGGAGTCGTATTAATGGCATATTCTTGTTATTTTTTTTTAATTTATGTAAAGTGTATTGTACTATGTATGTGTACTGCTTTAGTTTCTCTAGCACTAATGAAATAAAATAAATGTACATATTTACATAAAATCACGTCTGTTTCCCCAGATGGGTATGCAGAGGCACATTACACGCCCACTTTTCGTCAATGTTTTTATCTCATGTAAAAGGTGTGAAGATATTCCTAAAAAAACGGAAGAAATTTTATAATTAAAACTTTAAACGTTAACATTACGCACAAAATATACTCGTATCATTGTCGTTTATATTATATTAGTTTACCACGCGAGCTCTGTTCCACCTTAGAGGCAATAAATAAGCAGATTTTTTTTACTTAAACCCGTTCTAACGGGATAAAAAGTATCCTATGTCCGTCTTCTGATTCTAAGCTACCTCTCCACCAATTGTCAGCTAAATCCGTTCTTCCGTTCTTGAGTTATAAGTGGTGATGTAACTAACACCGCTTTCTTTTATATATATGGATTTATAAAGAACTTAAATATTTTAGAGATATTTTTTATTCTGATGGTTTATGTTCCCTTTAGAGTAGTAGATTTAGTAGATTCTTATTAGATCATTCCTCAACCTCAGTTCAACGGCATCTGTGAACACACAAGCTTTCAGTATATAACGGGACCCAGCGTGGGAGTAAGAGTACGTGACTGTGGTAGATAAATCGTATCCCCTCGTCCTGTTGCAAAAATTGTGATTTTTCTTACAACTTTCCTAATTGATTAATATCCCAATACATTAATATATATTGTTTCTGCTATTAGTTTTTAATTTGGAGCTTAATTTTAGTATTTTAGTTTACAGTTTGAAATATGAAACCCACTTGTAAGAAATACAAATAATTTATCACGATTTCAAATGACCTGATCTGATTTGAGTAATAAACCGTTATTATATAGCAACATTGGTATAATATAGGTTATTTTTACATGACTACGTGGAGTCTAGTTTAATAAAATATTTATAAATTTATTGCTAGGATAATATTGCTGTACTCCCCAGGATAGCGTCTGACTTTTTTTTTTTTTTTTTTATACCACGACGGTGGCAAACAAGCATACGGCCCGCCTGATGGTAAGCGGCTACTGCAGCCTATGGACGCCTGCGACACCAGGGGCATCACGTGCGCGTTGCTGACCCTTCAAAAACCTATTTACCCCCTTCTTGAAGAACCCAGTGCTGTAGTTCCCAGGGAAAACCCTGACTAGGCGCGGTGTTGATTCTGGAGAAGATCTGAAATAATATGGTCCGGGTCCCCGCCAGAGAAGGACGCCTGAGACCAGACGCCGTTGTGGTTTTTACTAGAAACACCACATATTCCTGACTCCTGCGTACCCGAGGAGCCTGAGATCTGAAGAGATTTTCCACCCCGACAGCAAAGCGTTGATCGGCGATCAACGATGTAAATTGATGAATGGATATACAGCAATATTATCCTTTTCTTTTGCTGTCGGGGTGGAAAATCTCAATTCAATTATGATAATATGACTAATATATGTTTTTGTATATACGATGTTTTTATTGAATTGCGTTTGTTGTAGTTATATACATTATGTTGTCAACGAGTCGTAGAAGAAATGATAAGAGCTTAGTGATGGCTGTTAGCCATTTCTACAAGTTAAAAACTTGGCAATGTTACAGATTTTTAAGATAAATAAACAATACTAGCTCGCAGGGCTGCTAGAACAACATTAACTTAATGAATTATTGCGAGTAAGAGCCGACTAAGTTCAATGGGTGAGTCGTTACATATAAGAGTTGTTTCAAAAGAGAAACATAAAAAATATGATCTTATAATTATTCAACTGATACAATCTTATAGAGTTTAAAAAATGGCTGTAGTTTCTACCTTTAAGTATGGTAATAAGTTTCTCTTCGAGGTAGAAGCACACCGAGGTAGACATTGTCCTCGTGAGTGTTGGGTTGCAGATTGTCGTTGGTGACGGTCAGTTGTTATCGACTTATTCACCTGCTCTTCTACCCTCTGTGTTATGAACCAAAAAACAGAAACAAATAAAAACGATGTCTCAACCGCTTACTCGATATCAATAAAATATACAAAATCGAAAATGTTTCCATACCGTTAATTGGTACATAAATGAGAGTACTCATTTAAAATTTCCAAGCTGATTTCAAAGCTATGTCAGGTTTTCTGGCCTACATTTTAATAAAACCTAATGTTATTTACGTCCGCAGCCAAGGGAAACTAATTTAGTAACGTATTACAGTTGTTAAAACTTAACCTTAACAGCTAAAAGCACTACTTCAGCCTCTATTCACGTTAGTATTTTGCCGACAACTATTTTCCCGCACGAAACATTTCGTCGAGTGTGTCATTTATATCTGTTTTCCGGGTGGACGCTCTAAATAACGCAGGTAAGTGGAAAAAGCAGCCATTAGCGTTTGAAAGCGCCGATACTTCAGTACTCTGAGCTGCTTTAGATTGATTCTGTGCAGCGAGTTCTCTAAAAACTTATACCAATGTAATGTTTACTTTGTTTACTGTATTTATCTTGCTTTTTCTTTATCTTGGTTAAAACTTTTTATGGGTTTGAAAGTAGTTGCTACTTCCTATGGTCATACGGGTTATTTTTTGTGACGTGAAACCCTTCACAATGTTGAAACTGGCTTCAATGTAACATTTTTAGGCGTAAAAGTTGGACATTTAATACTCAAACTTACTAATAGTTTACTGGTAGCTTTTAGTTAATTCATCCAAAGATTTTTCACAACTAAAATGTTTTAGTTCAATTTGATATTAAACTATTCTTTTTATTAAGTATGGAAGTAGCGACACTGATATCAATACTTCGTCCAAAACTAGTACCGTAATACATGAGCAGAACCATTTCTTTCTTATAAACATATTTTTTAAATTTTATTCATTTAACTATAATTATTTTATTGTGTAAGGATACTTCAATACGTTGGATTTACTTGTACTGGCTCTCAATTGGTGAATTCAAAAACTTATTTTGTGTAATGATAACAGTCTTCTCGTTTCAAGAACATTTTTTTCAAAAATGTAATATTTTAGCTGACCTGTGCAACCTAACCTGTCTCCTATTGCCCGTAGCGTGATGTTATACAATGTAAATAAATTTGTTTACTATATCTATCTATATCTAATTTATATCTTGAGACAAAAGCCTTTGACCAGTGTGTGTTGCCAGTAATGACTTACGGCACAGAGACGTGGTCATTTACTATGGGCTTGATAAGAAGGCTCAAAGTCACCCAAAGAGCAATGGAGAGGGCAATGCTCAGAGTTTCTTTGCGTGATCGAATCAGGAGTGAGGAAATCCGCAGAGGAACCAAGATCACCGATATTACCAGTAAAATTACTAAACTTAAAAGGCAGTGGGCGGGGCACATGATGCACATAAATGATGGCCCATGAGGCCATAAAATTCTGGAGTGGCGACTGCGTACTGGGAAATGCAGCATTGGTAAGCCCCCTACAAGGTGGTCGGACGATCTGGTGAAGATCGTAGGAAGCTGCTGGATGCAGACGGCACGGGACCGGCCATTATGGAAAACTTTGGGGGAGATCTACGACCAGCAATGAATGACTTTTGACTAAGATGATGATGATGATGATGAGCGAGCTTTGAAAGATAGACGTAAACTGTTGTGGATTTTTTTACAACTATTAAAGTGGAATAATTCCTTCATACATTATTACGCAGCGCACTTAATGGAAGCTCTCAAAACTAATAATTTGCTCCCGATTCTGCAACATTTTTCCTTGAAAGTCCGCTCCTTTTGGCACTAGCGCGAGTATATATAGTTTACAGTCTTCGTCAATACCTGGGCTCACTAACGCTAAGAGTTTTTCAAGTCCGATAATATTAGTAAAGATTATTATATCGAGTAAATGTAAAAAGTTTATTTAAGTGCAATAACTGTAAGAAATATAAACGGCAAACAAATATAAATATTTCTATAGATATAAGTATACTTTGGATTTAGGAAGATTGGATTGGAGAATTCAGGTCCCTTGAACGAGCAGTGTGCGTGAACTTTACTGCTAAATTTACTACATACAATATTGGGACAAAGATCTAGTGCGGAAACGTTATGAAACTTAGGATAGAGGACGTGATTGCAGTATCTGGATATTACTACAGCAAATGTGAGACAATACTAGTGCAAGTAAACGTAGAATTGATTTATAACTTTGTTATATATATTATATAATAAACTGGCAAATCGGTAATAATTATTATATTACCAAAATTAAATTCTAGTTCACCTAACTTTTAGAGGTAATATTTTTATTAAATAACTGTAGGAAAGCCATGTTCTGTCACAAATGAGTTAGTCTGATACGGGGAAAGCTGGTTTTAAATATTTTTTTCTTTATTTTCACCAAGTGCGTAAGAGTACTGAGAATTCGAGTTGCAAGTGTCATTGGTGGCGGTAGCCACTTACAAGTTAGCTTAGCATATCTTGTTGTTGTTGATATAACGTTTATGATAAATTTTAGATAATCGATCTCTGTGTGTATGCGTACATATATACATGTATGTGTGTGTGTGTGTGTAGGATGACAGAAACGATACATGGAATGGAACGTGAGGTTGGAAAGAAAGAGATAGAATGATGTGTAAGAGCAAAAAAAAAGATGAATAGACGACGCAAAAGCTCGAAGTCACTGAAAAAAGTTAGAAATAGTCAAGAGTAGTTTAAAGACGAAATAAAACCAATAAGTGATATTTATGATATTTATATGTTTGAGTTTAACATTCCACGCAAACATGTTAAGAGAATTCTTGGAACCCATGCTACAAGAATTTGCTGGCTACAACCGTAACACATGGTTTCAATAAGACGAAGTCACTTATACATCCAATAAGTCGCTGCCGGTGGTCAAAGACATGTTTCCGGAAAAGCTGATTTCTAGATAAGGCGACATTCCATGGCCACCCAGAAGTCCAGATCTATCCCTAGCAGACTTCTTTTTTCGGAGTTATTTGAAAAACCGTGTCTATATCAATAAACCAAATACACTACGTTAACTAAAAGATAAAATCAGCTAAGAGATGTCGGTGATCTTGCGGTCTCTTTACCGACGAGTGTTCGAAAATTGTGGTGCATGTTTAGAAGAGGGCAAACGTCGAAACGCAAACATTAGGACGATGTAATTTTTATCAAATAAATTTCAACTAATTAACTTTCTCGTAAATGAACAATTTTTGTAATTTATAAAATGTTTTATAATTTATGAAAATTCGTGTCCCATCTTATATGTCTCTTCCTTGTCCATTAATAATTACGAAGTTTGAGAAAGCGACAGTTTATTTTTGACAATAGAGTATAAGTCTATAATAAGCAATCTTTGCGATGGCTATTTAAGGTATACTTAGTTCGTTTTTTAAGATAGAAAAACGCTATTTACACAATAAATTGATTCGTTCTTTATTACATTAGATTATTTATTTTTATCTAATTTTTATGTATTAAAAATAGATTTCGACTCAGTCTGTTGTATGTACTCTCAGCTCCTTAAACAAAAGATATTGTTGCACGAATTTGTCATTGTAGAGTAACGGGTATCATGTCCCTCTGACATGAAGGCAGGATCCTCAGACCAAGCAAGGTGAAAATGCCTGGCGGGCCACGGCCCAACGGTTGATGTTGCGATGTTGTATATATGTTAATTGCCACACGAATCTGTGTTTCGCGATACAGGATAGTAGTTGCTTGGTAGTTCATCTTACTGCGTAGTTCAATGTATCTTCGCTAGATGGCGCTGTTGTATATATTTGTTTGTGTTGTAATGTGGAAATCGTTACAGTCATTATGTCTTACAAGTATGGATGGCGTAGTGGTTTAAGCTATTGCCACGTCATTTTCTACTATTGTTTTGATTCTGGGTGTTGTGACCGTTTCTTGTATGTATGTAAAGTTCCCCGCGACACAGGTTTAATTGCCAATGCGGGTGTTGTCTTTTTTTATTAAAAAAAACTCTTCATAACTTGCCTACATAAGCACAGTCGGTTTGACCGCAGTGATACCTCAGTCTCACAGAAAATCGCAGTTATGAAATTCTTTCATTGCGACAACTTCTTACGGCAGTCCAAAACTTACCCTTCCCATTTTAATATATTTTTAATAGGGTTCTTACCAAGAACTTAGGGCCCCAAGTCAACCTCACCTGCAAGTGGCGTACTTGGTGATCAACAAACGAGGCTCTGGCAAACAAAACATCTCGATTAGCGGCAATAAACTCGCCACCTGCTTTGTGAAGTGAAAATACTGGCGAAAAGTGGATGTTTGATATGCTCCTGCTTACCCATCCGGGGAAACAGGCGTGATTTTGTGTATATATTTTTATATGTATTTTATTTCAAATTCAATTAAATTCTTAATTTAATCCAATAATCTTCACGTATGTATAACTAAAGAACTCCGATTCAACTAAAAGGAATTGTTGTGCTGTAAACTACTAGGAAATTTAAATTGTCACGACGAGAATCCCGGGACAAATTTTGAATAAAATGTGCTAAATTGAATATTGACATATCAGCTGGTGAACACTGTAATGTCACACAATATACAACGCGTTCTCTTACGTATTCACTGAAATGTATTTTCTCGTTTCGTTTTTAACAGTAAATACATGTGATAAAACGTTTCCTTTTAAAAATTTTCAAATTATATACAAGTTCTGCTTCATTTTATTCTACATAACAATATGTAATAGCTTATTATTGTGATTGGTCGTCATTTCCTTCCGCTTTAAGTTGCGTATAAAGTTTAATCATGTTTAAACAAAAAGCATTGTATTTGAAATGTCCTTCAGTGTTAGAAAACAAAAGTGTCTCCATAATAAAATTAACATATAAAATATACGAACAAAATAGAAGAGTGTAATCTGATTGGATTTTCCCTTTTGTTTGAAATAACTTCAAGAAATCAAAGAAAAAGAAACAATATGTTCAGTTTTCTTTCAGGAGATGGCACCCAGGGTGCTGCGCGTACGAGGTGATATTGAACCATAAATGGGGCCATAAAAGTTCCGTTTTTAATTTTGCCTAAGGTGGTAGAAGGGTTCTTTGTATTCAAATATTGATGTTCAAATTAACCTATCGCCATCCACTGCTAAATGATCCAACCATCCCGGCCTTGGGCAATTCGCATCCACCTTCTAGCAACCACCTTCTTCAAGACGTCGTTGTATCGCGCTGCAGGGTACCCTACATTATGTTTGGCCAGACTTCGTTTCCTCTGGAGACATGACCGACCACTTTCACTTCAGCTTACTGATTCTCCGTGCGATGTTAGTTACTGCCGTTCTCTGTTGAATAACCTAGTTACGAATTTTATCAGCCAGAGAATCACTCAGCATCGTACGCTTCATCGCACGCTGAGCTACTTTAAACTTGTGAACCTACTTTGCGACTCGCTGATCTACTTTAAAATAGTGACTTTAAAATGAAAATAATAAAAAAACACTGCTTTGCATTGTGCAAACAGTAACATCTATAAACACTAAATTTTTGTCCTGGACGTAGAATACATTGAAATAGATTCTGGAAGTTCCAAAAGTAATGAAAAACGCCAAATTGAGAGAAATGCCTATGTTATAGTCAAACTTTTTATATACGTAAGTTGTTACCAGGGTCGCCAGCAAAACTGGTCGTTATGACTTCTTAGCAGATTTTTAAGCTTACGAATTGTTTTAGTGTTCATAAACTGTTTATGTTACTTTTATGGTGTTTCCAGGATGTACTTTTATACGTTTCATGTTCTTTTTAAATCGTAAAAATGGTGAGTGTGGTGTTCAAGGTTATGAGTGAAATATCACTATCTATAAAGTTTATTGCATTGTTTATGGATTTTGTTAAAGATGTAAAATTTATTCAGAGATATACATCATATTTTAGGATTTTTTTCTCTATATTAATAGCCTGCTAAAGTGACTCTACTCTGATGGAAAGCATGAATAGAATCCACGAGTTGTGGTCACCACAATCGTTGCAAATGCTGACAACGCAGTATGGTGACCCACACTATGGCGGCCTTGTGAGATGCCTTTTCACACCCCGATTCACAACGTAAGGCTTACACAGTTACCACTATAACTGTCACCTGTGCATCAATAGGCCCCCGGTCTCACACTCACCAACTAAACACAACGTGGATGCTGGTGCTTTAGGTTGATCTTCTGTGGGAGGGTAGTAATGCACCGGTCGAACTGGCCCGCTCGTGCTGAAATGAGCGTGGTTCTACTACCTAGCAGGATGGTACCTAATCCACACGCTTACTACTGATAATCCTGTACATTAGTATCAAGATTAGTAAGCCGTTATTACTTGGTAAATTATGTAATAACGGAGTTTATAACATTATGAATACATTAACGCTAGTAACAAGATACAACGACAACACTTAAAGGTACAAGTGAGACGTTTGATACGTTTTTTTTTGACATAGTTCATTTTCAATTTTCTGAGCTTTTTGATCTGAATCTCTTCACACAAAATAAGAAAGTATATCTTACTTTTATTTATACACTATAAATACTATTTGACAATAAGACTTCGTATTCTAGAATGCAATCTAGTATTGAAACAAAAAACTAAAAATAACTTCACTAATTTTAATTTGCAGTTTTTCCGACATGGAACTAAATCGTTTGTAGATTATTTTTTTAACATCTTCAAATTAAAAAAAAACTATTGTAAAATCGCGTGTTCAATAGTTGGCCACTTATTTTTATAATTTGAAAATAATGTACATTGTATACAGAGGGCGATATTTCTCACTGAAGGTCTAATACCGCCTTGAGGGCTAGTCTATAGTTCAAGATTTATGTACAATGAATCGTTATGTAGAAATTAATTACACTATCAATCCAAGTCGTAGCACTTCCTAAAGGATGACATATAGGTCTCAACTGCTGTAGAATATGTGTTAAGTGTGTTTATTTATATGTACACTTGTTCAGTTAGCGTTAGCGTTATCGTTACGCCGTCGATATAGTGACCACTTTTTTTCATGTCGGAATAATTAATTAATGTTTTCCCTTATATACAGGTATAGCGAATTAGGACATTTTTTTTAGTTTCATATTTAATTAATAAGAATTAATTCTTTTAAATAAAAAAAACAGTAGCAGTCGTGGGACTGCCGATAGAAGTGAAAACGGAACTATTAAGTTGAGAGTAATTAAAACTATATGCAAAAATTATATGAAATTTTTTATGTTTCATATATAGCTATATATAATATATAATATCATATATAATATATAATAATAATAAATTTCATATATAATATATAATATCATATTCTCCATAGCTATAGATATACTATTATCATTAGCATGTCGGTGACGCGAACCGAGGATTTTACCCTCTACCAAAACGCTCAACGCGCCTAAAGAAGTTTTCACTTCAAAAATAGAAGTTCAGAGGTAACAAACATTGAAAGTACAACACATTGGAAATCTCCACCTTTTTTGAACTTGATTATAAACATAAGGGTATTAAATATCAAAGAGGGAATTATACTCAGGCAAATATTGTAACAAAATTTATGGATTATAAATTAAATCCACTTGGAATTTAATGTTCTTACGATGCTGTACAGTATTTCAACTAACATTTTTCTCATGTAACTTTACATTCAAAAATGTAACGGGTACAATGAAACATCGACCGTTGTTTTTCTAGCCATACAAATTCGTTTTGTATCCGAAAGTTTCGAAGAATTTGATTTCGTGAACTAGCACCTGTGTATTGGCATGGCACTTTTCTGTTTCACTTTGTTACCGATCACTTGCATGGTTTGCTTTTACTTACACTTCCAAGGACTTTCGTATATATAAATCTGTTTTCTTGTTTTTTATTCAAAGTTGACACAAGTTGTAAACAAAGGCAATCAAACGATTTCATCTATATATATAGATATATATATAGATGAAATCGTATATATATATGTGTAATGAAACGTTATTTCAGCTCATTCATTGGCCGTGCTCCGCGCGTTTTTAGGTTGTCTGTGGTGCATAGAGAGATTGACACGTCATTTTTAATGGTGGATAATATTTTACATTGTTTCGTGAACATTGGTTGTTATAAAAACTTATAGAGTGATAAACGAAAGGATATAGTTAAGGAATCGATATTAGTAAACTTTAAATATCGTTTCTTTGTATTTTCAGGTAAGATAATAATATGTTTGTAGTAGGTAAATAAAATGGTTGTTATATTGTGAAACGTATCAAATAAAACAAGAACTTTGTATTTTCAGAGAAACAATTTATGGTTTATTTTGATAATCCTCGATAACATACCTTATATATATTTATATACATATAAAAATTTTTCAACATTTATCCTTTTATTTCATATAACAATGTGATATCATTTCTTGAACCCTTACATGACTCTAGTCCTTTTTAAATGTAACATAGAGAGAAAATGAAAAGACCAATCACATAATGGTAAGATTACATTTGCCATTCGACAGTCACGCTTGTGACTTCCACATACAGCATAACCAAAAAGACAAACTTCAGCACCATCTACTAAAGACTCGACGAACCATGATGTGCCTACTGGTACTGTATCGCATGGAAATTTTCGATTTTCGACATGGAAATTTTTGAGGTGATTACAATATATATAACTTGCCTGGTCATGCTAAACTCGCCTGGTCATAGGATCTACCATTTATGCTGAGGAACACGACAATCATCCCTCCAAGATCACTTGTACATCATCAGTCGAATGACTAGAACTGATTCTAAATCTTGTCTGATTACTAAAAACATTTAATGAAATTTCTTCTGTATGAGATTTTTCAAGTTTAGCAACAGTTAAATTTCTAATCGTGTTAAAACCGAACTCATAATTTCAGACTGTACTTCATAATTTATTGATCGTCGTAAAATATCCATTAGCAGTTTTTGTTTATTGCATTCATCTTTTTCACTTTTTCGTTGTGAACAGCGGTAAAATAGAATGTTTCGACTGAAGATATTATATACACTGACAAACCACACTTATAGTTTTTGTTTAACTTTTTTAAACAAAAACTATAAGTGTGGTTTTAAGTAATTGTAAGTGCATAATGTTTGCTATACGATGATATTTGGCACTACCATACCTTGTATGCCAGCTCCATTCCAACTAGAATTGGGAGGGAATAAATTATAAGGAAGACAAAAAAGAACAATGTTAAAAAAATATGTATTATGTACTTATGCGGGTAAATACGGAAGTTTTTAACAGTAGTTCATATCAACACCTACAGTTTTAGAAACTGTAAGTTTTTAAGAATTTGTTGCCATATATAATTTTTCGATAATAATAGTAAAATACAATCAATCTTAAATCTAAAGTTGAGATAAAACTAACATCATTGTATTTAATTAGTACCAAATTATCGGCTAGATGGCGCTGATCAGTAATGTAAATCGCGATATGATTTGAAAGGTTGGAACTATATGTGGTTTATTTGATTCAAGTACTATATATTGTTGTGTTCAATAATTTATTTTACAATACAATGGGACAAATTCATCCCACACGTCCATCACTGTAAAACTTGTACACCCGTACCATATCATTCACCCAAAAAACATCAAGTTCCAAGGAAAATTAAACTATCTTAGAATTATTATTTGAAGAAAATTAAAGAAATCGTAAATAAGCAGGGCGGAGCACGGTGACGATGATGCATAAAATTATATGGAACTGGCTTTAAAGGCAACAGTGCAGGGAACGACGATGAGCGACGACGACGACGCTCACTAGGTCACCACCTCCACCGCTCCGCGTGTTCTGTCATCGTGACATGTCTTAAAGTTACAATGACCAGTAAGAAGTTGAACGACACAGTGATCCTCATCAAACCATTTTCTCGACAATCATTTGAGAACCGAGGAAAGCACTGGTGAATGGTTGCCCCCTTTAGATGATTCATCCTATAGCCGTTACCATTTACCTATGAGTTCGTTATTGACATCAAACTGTCATTAAAGCAGTCTTATGATTTTATCACATTCTCATATGCCTAAAAAGACATATTTCATGTTTTCTATGTTAAATAGTACATGGCTGCACCTCTTTGCGCCTTGAGATCGACCGAAAGCCCACTGTCAATATCGGTAAAGCCTCGGTGCTAACAGTTACTTTATTGGTCTATAAAGGTGCACCATACCATACAACTTGGTAAGCAGCTCCATATATGATTTTTTGCGTATTAAATGATATTCTTGAATATCACATTAATATGACCTAAAACGTCTATGGTATGGTGGTAAAACTAATCATAAATATGATATGCAAATTGATGATTTGTTATTTAAAATAATTTTACATCTATATACACAAACAGACATATTTAACGCTCATATTTTGCCGAATTTAATTTTTATATCACTTTAGTAAAACAAGTACACCTATTGTCATATTGCGAACAGTCTAGAAATTAGATGAGAAAATTGTGAGTATATTAAAAGGAAAGACAAGGCAAGAAAATTGTTCTGAGTTTGCATGTTCTTTGTGTCAATTTCATGTATGTTTGTAAAGTCCCCTGCGACACAGGGCATAATCCTAATGTGAGAGATGTCTTTCTAAAAAAAACTAGTGACAGGATCTTTCCTATTATTACTTTTCTTCGATGATAACTTTACATAAAATTATATCCATAGCAAAATCCCTTGATCTCGTTTCTATGGATAGAAAGAGGTGATTTTAATATTAACTCGAGTAGGTCAGATTCGCGTTCCACCTATAATCTATGTTAAAATAGTCTAGTGACATATGTGGCTCTTCCTCTCTTTGTTGCGGTCGTAAAACCTATGTAAAAGTTACAGAAGATAAATTTAGTTATATCAACAGCCTTTAACTGTCCACTGTTGGGCAAAGGCTTTTCTAATGTTCAACTTCATAACCGATCCTCTGCTGCTCGCACCTAACTTACCTATTGGCTAGACCCAGAGCGCGTTTCACTTTAAAAATATAAATATTTGACTTTGAAGATTAAATTTATGGTTAGCTAAATACTTGATAGACACCTCAACTCAAGCAATAGTTGAAAAATGATAATTCGATAATTAGTATTTGATGAAACTTTTATTGTTTTCCAAAAAAAATGACCTAAAAACAAGTCAAACAAGAAAAATATAAACTTTATAAATTTATTCAAACCCAATTTATGATAACAAACTGTCTCTGTTGTTCGGGGAAATCCCTTATACCCTTGTTTAGCTCTCATTGGTCCTCTTACGACTTCCTGTGTGGTCTCGAGGCAGAGACCTCAATTAAGGTTGAAAAGAACGCAGCTTTATTTACAGTGACTATTATAAATTAGTTGTTACTTTATAAACAAATAAATAAATAAGATTTTTTATTGAATCTGTTCAAAATTATTCTTTTAATTAAATAAAAGATATTTTAAGACACCCCTTAACACAGTTCGGTACGTAGTGGCTGGCTAAAGCGGAGCCACAACTAGTCACACAAGTGTTTCACGACGATTCTCTTTCTTCAGTCGCTAATACCTCTATTTTCTTCTATTATTTTGTTTTGCCCACGTGACCAAATGTTAAAATGACGTCATAGCCATACATTTGAATAATTTACTTATAACATGAATGTTTGTAAATTGCCAACTGACATTTAATAATTCAACGAGTGAATTAAAACCAGTTCAGTCCAGTTACTTTTATTCTGGATGTATTCTCCAAAGCACACTTGTGTCTCTTTAATTGTAGTTGTCCATTGTGGTACTTATCATCACGTAATTTGAATACTCGTAATATTACTAGAGTCACACAGTAACTTCCATGGCATGACTTCACATAACTTGTCTAAACGGAGGGCCTAACACAACGGCCACCACGCTGCTCTTTGCTACGCTGTGTTTTGTGAGTTCAAACCCCACATAAAATAATCCCACATGGGAAAACACCCAGATTCAGAACTACAATTTGTGTTCTGAGTTTGGGTATTATTTGTGTCCATTTTCCCTCACAATGCAGGATATATTTCTAATGCGGGCATCATCTTTAAAAGAAAAGTCTTTAACCCTAAATAACCTCAAAGAAGAAACCCAAATTTATTACGGAATAAATTTGTGTAGCTAGATGTTTAATGACCTAACCTTGGAGCCGACAACCTCCTCAGTGACATGGAAAATTGGGACCAAGTCTGTGACCTGTTCAGTCATTGAACCTGAGCTGTATAGATATTTTTTGATTTGGGCGAAGTTTTAATAAAAAAGAAATGTTTAGACAATCTTTGACAAACTAAACACAATTAGTTATAACTAATATAACTCTAATAAGTTTGAGAGACCATTGTGAAGTATTAAAAGGTAAAATAACTTTTATTTCAAATTATCCCTTTGATACTGAGAAAATTTACTTTGGCAAGCAAAGTTTTCTTTATTGGAGTACCTCTTTGAATTTTGATCTTTATGTGACAAGTTTTTGCGAGATAGTAAGTATGTAGCATTTTATCACTAAAAACATAAGTAAAATCTTAAAAAAAAACGAAAATGAACCCACGTTTCTTATATTTTCTAAAAAAATTAACTAGTCTGCATTGTTATTCGGGTAGATCGATATTTTTTTAAAAATTTGCTTTTGTACTGACCAAAAATAAAGTATTTTAATATGCAAACTACAAAAAAGAAGAAAAATTTGGGGGATTACATATGTAAAATATGTGTTATGTAAATGACTATTGCGATCACATACTCAACCTTAAATGTGCCAACCTTCAACCTTGCAAACGTCTTACACTTTACAAAGCGAGGTAAAACAAACGCATATTTTGTTTTTTCTATATTAAGAGCTTGCCGAAGTGACTCTACTCTGCCTGATGAAAAGCATGAATAGAATCCAAGAGTTGTGGCCATCATACTCATTGCAAATGCAGACAATACAGTATGGTGACCCACAGTATGGCGGTCTTGTGAGATGCTTTTTCATACCCTGCTGGGGGACGTAAAAGGCATGACAGTCACCGTGACAGTGTAAGGCTTACACAGGTACCACGATAACTGTCACCCCTGCATCAATGGGCCTCCGGTCTTACACTCACCAACAAAACACGACACGACACGGATGCTGGCGCTTTAGGTTGGTCTTCTTTGGGAGGGTGGTACTGCTCCAGTCGAGCCGGCCTGCTCGTATTGCAATCAGCGTGGCTCTAATATCTAGTGAATATATACTCGTATAAGTTAAATTTCCAACTGGTACAAATGGTTTTCCCTTGTCGTCACTTAGCCCAAACTGTCCGCTTGATTCACTGTCCCTCTTAGAAGTAAGCATCACCGAAATTGAGGCAATTATTTTGGACCTTCGTCCAGACTGTTCCATAGGCTGGGACAATGTCTCGTCTCAGGTGCTGCGACAAAATAGTCGGGTTCTGGCTCCAATAATAACTCACGTATACAATCTCGCAATAAGTACTGGTGTCTTTCCAGATGTCTTCAAAAAGTCAATAATACACCCTATTTATAAAACTGGGGACAGGTACTGTGTAAATAATTATAGACCAATTGCAGTGCTTCCAGCAATATCTAAGATTTTAGAAAAAGTGCTAAATCGCACGCTGAAATCTTTTATGGAACGGAAAAAAATACTTGCACCCAATCAGTATGGCTTTCGTACTGGAATCTCGACCGAGGATGCAGTTTTGGACCTCACCAAAGTTATCGTAGATGCAATAGACACAAAAAATAGAAGTCTGTGCTTGTTTTTGGATGTTTCGAAGGCATTCGATGCGGTTCCTGTCCTTATCCTTCTTGAGAAGCTTGAGAGACTTGGGGTGCGGGGATTGCCACACGCTGTATTGAAAGACTACCTTACCAACAGGAGTCAACAAGTAAAAATTGAGACATATCTTAGTGATGAGACAACTATGAATTACAGTGTCCCACAAGGGAGTGTTTTGGGCCCTACGCTTTTTTTGCTTTATGTTAATGATCTCTGCACATTGCAGTTGCCCTACACTAAGATCTTCACATACGCGGACGATACTGCTATTTTTGTCTGGGGTCCAGATTGGCAAGCGGTGAAGGATCGTGCAGAACACTCTCTCTCAGAAGTCATGCACTGGCTGTGTAAAAATCTCCTAACACTCAACATACCTAAAACGAACTATTTACCATTTTCCTTAAGCAAAAGGACCGACCCTGCCCATAATTTCTCCATTATAGCTCACACATTCACAAACCGTAATGGATGCTCATGTCTTGAAGTTACACCGGTCACACATGCAAAATACCTAGGTGTATTGATTGACAATAGACTAAACTGGGAAAAGCACATTCAATTGGTTACAACCAGAACGAGACGATTGATATACGTTTTTCAGTCCCTTCGAGACGTTTTGACGCGAGACAAATTGACTCTTGTGTATCTTGCCCTCTGCCAGTCTGTTATACAGTACTGTATCACAGTTTAGGGCGGAGCGGCTAAGACGCATCTAATAAAACTAGAGAGAGCACAGAGAGCATTACTAAAAGTAATGCTAATAAAGCCTTATAGATACCCCACAGAAAAAATCTATTCAGACTGCAAAGTTCTCTCAGTCCGCAAATTATTTATCCTGAAGGCCATTATTCGGAAACATCGAGATGTTCCCCTTCCAGATCCTAAAAAACGTGTCTCGTCAGCTGTCTGTCCTCGTATAACGTGCAGAACCATCTTCGCGAGAAAACCGACACGTGGTATAAGTGTGAAGTTGTATAATGAACTAAATAAAAAAGTCAAAGTAAAAATTCTGAATTGGCTACAGCAACTTGACTACACACAGACGGAAGATCTACTTACTTATCTATCATAAACATACACACGCACACATACACTCGTACACAACACACACACACACATACACACACGCGTACTCACACACACGCACACATACACACATACACACACCTAGATACCTTCTCACACTTTTGTAATTTGGATAGTTAAGAACGTATAAGTACATGTAGAAGCTACTTCTAAGCATACAATCTATATTATGATTTTTAGCACGATTGAACACTGTTTCCCAAGATACAGGCCACGGCCTAGTTTGGGAATCAGAATTTGTACCAATAATGATATAACCATATAAACGATGTACCCGTAAACAATGTATGAATAGTGTTGTAATTTTAGAAACAAATAAACATTTTATTTTATTTTTATTTTTTAAAAAAAATTTCAATCTATACACTATTGTTTTTAGCTATTGAATATTGGTAATAAAAGACTCTCAAGTGAAGTAATATTTCATTTTTATAAATCTCATTAACCTCCCAAGTAATTTCCCATAGCAGTCAATCATGATAACATTTCTTTAAACAGCTCCATAAACAATTCATGAAACTTTTTACAATCATGACTCAAAACGAACGCCATAAAGTCTTATTCTCGAGTTTATAGCTAAGATATTGAGGCTTGTTTTTTTACAGTGCCACGTAAATTATAAAATTTATAGCAGCCATATTTTTTTTTATTAAAAAGTGAATTCACTTTTACAAGAACACGTAGACACCTATTCCATGGATATTTCGTTTAATTTTCTTTATTGTTCATTTCAATGTTAGTTTCAACTTTTATGATTTTTATTATACTAACAGTTTTTGGCTGACTTTTGATTTCTTCTGACTTTAAACTATTGCTAATTCAGATTTAAGTGTGTACTTTTAATTTACTATAATTAAGTTATTTGTAAGGAAAAATAGTGCTAAAAATACAAAGGCAGGTAGAAAAATATTAAACGCCCATATTTCATCAAATATAATTTTACTTCTACTTATTTAATAAATCTTGATGCAGTAACACGAGCGCTTATGATATTTTTTTTACTATCTATCAAACGAGCAGAAGAATCACCTCATGGAAGTGACTACCTGCACTCATGAACGCCTGCAATGGAGTCACAAGCATATGGCTGGTCTTTGAGGTGGGCATCCGACTTTTTCTCCGATTAATTCTGAAAATTTGTACAATATTGAAGAAATAAATGAGAAAAGAAGAAATAAAAAAAGGAACAACTGTAATGATAATAAGGAGATTAGATGTACACGTAATTAGATGTACAGAAATAAGAGTAGCTCGAATTGGTCAAGGTCACATTACTCGAATTAACTACAACTAGAACCCTATAAACAAATTAAAATATTAAAATATATTTAAATATTATATCTGCAGTAAGTATAAATTAAATAAACTCGAACAATATATCATATTATACTAAAAAAAAACAGAAGTATGGTTAAATTACTCTAAAAAACGGAAGATGACTCAATATCCTTGAGCAAAACACTCAAATACTTGTCCAAAATTAATGGTTGTATATTTTAATGTACTCCTAGCCGAATTTGACCGAAGATATTAAAATGCACAAGTGTATGAGCAAATAGGTGTACTCTTTGTGTCCTCACTTTCTCAATCCAATCATTCGGTTATTCAACACAATCGGGAGAGATCAGACGCAGGAACGACGATTTTACGTGCTCACCGAAGCATGGGGTTTAAAACCTTAAATTCCAAATTCTGGGCTGTTATTAAGTATTTCAAAGAAACTCGTTAATATACATATATTTTATTCAGAATCAAAATCACAGAGATCTAGTACCAGTATATTTTTATTTTGGCAGCGTCTTTGAAATAATTGGTCACGTAATTGACCCATCTGCTGATTTTCTTGTAAGAAATTATTGCTAAATTAGCTGATTGTTTTCTTTTCATAATATATTTTCTCCTTATTTAATAGATTAATCAAATATATTATGAAGTGTATAATAGGTAAATACTTTGCGTTTTCTGTTCGATAATGAAAAGAAAAATATTTCTGACTGGAAGTGTATTGCTCTATGTAGGCCTATAACTATAACTGCCCTGTGAATTTCGGTATAAATGATTCCAAAACACTGCAACTTACTATTAAATAATTTTTTCATTGCTTTTCACCAAGTAAAATCAACCCAAACTCTCTTTTCCGATACTTGAGGGCTCAAAAGTGGCAATGTATTCTGTGATTCTTGAGTTGCAGATGTCTGAAGAAGATCTCATTTGTCTCTGTTTACCACATAAAATTATCAAAATTGTAATACATAAAAATTTCAAAACAATCGATAAAAACTTCAAAAGTTTGCGTTTATGATGAAATGTAGGTAAAAAAAAAATATGTATATAAAGATACGACCCCAAGTACATATCTTTACTGAAGAGCAGTTTCTTGCGTTTTATTCGTTGCATCACAAGTTAAGTAGGTTTTTAAAAAGAAATTTTTAAAAAGAAATAATTGGGTTCAGTATTTTAAACGATCGAAGCCTAGCAACAAAGTGTTTTTGAATGTTTAGCATCCAAGAAGAGCTGTTGCTCAAATGACTCTAAAGTCAGTAGCATAGAATCTAAATCGTTTAATTGCTGACAAAAGAGAAAAGATTTTCAATCTGGTTGATATGATTTTAAAACAACTTTTTGGTTTTAAAGTGTTTTGTGTATAATATAGGTATATTCTTTTATTTTCAGTTATATAACTCATGTTGAGGTATATTCTTTTATTGCAATATTCTTGAGGTATATTCACTTGAGGTATATTCTTTTATTTTCAGTTATATAACTCATGTTGGATGAAACAAAGCTTTATTATGGAGGATTCAGTACATATGCAAACAAAGCCTTTTATCTAAGAAGGTGCCTACGTATAAAAGGAGACTATGAAAGATTGTTGATAAAGCAAAGAAAGCGCTCATCAATAAAATATTATTGAATGTAGTAGATTTTGACCTTACCAATGATTAAATATTTGTGGGTAAAGTTATATTTCTCAAAAAGAAATTTACCCTTCACTTACATGATCATTTGTTTTGTATTTAATACATTACACATCTGTATACCACTGCACTCAAACATTACAAAATGTAACAAGCTAAACATTTTACATTTTGACAAAAAGAAAATAAATAATAATGCGTATGGGTACTCAATCTGTATACAAGTAGAAATGCAAATGTAAATATACCCTCGTGCTAGTGCAAAGAATGTGAACTCGTAGTGACAATACAGATAAAGAACACAAAGTATTGCTTTATTTCATAAAACCATGATAGTGTTTTTTTTTTGTATTCATGTAATAATATTTAACATCGTTAAGGTAACCAGAATACCAATACAATTCTGATTCTTTCTGTGATCACGGGGCATTTTATGGTGCCCTGTCAGCTCCTTTTTCCCCCTACACCATAAAAATAACTATAAATAACAAAACAAATGTGAAAAAAACATTTATGCATTCATACAGTTGCGCAGATCGACTCCATAACTGAATGGTGTATGCACACACGTCTCTACAAAGACGAACAGAGACACATTTTCAAGTTTATTTTTCTCAAGTTATGAGTACTTGTTCTTCCAATGCTTAAAAGGTAAGGTAACATCTAGGTTATTTAGTTCAATATTCCTAATATACCTTCTCATGTTCATTGAGTTTACACAACGTGAGTAGATCAACCCTCATGGCATATCGCCAATGTAATGAACATGCTGACCAACTGCTACAATCACGGAAATGTACCTCTGTAGCAGTTGCCAAATTGTATGTGTCTTACAGCATTGATAAACTGTGATCCCTTGTTTGTTAGTTTACCTTTTAAACCGCAACAGAATCTACAAAACTCTTTTTAAGAAACTAGTGCTGAAATTATGTAAAAATATGAATTAAATTGTTAATTTGGATACTCTGTAACTATCAGTAGTGGTTTAAGTGGTCAAGTGGCCACTTTCTACTGCGCTGAGTATTATGAGTTCTATATCTGCATGATACGAGATTTCATGTTCAGTCTCTGTGTGTTTTATTTTATTCGTTTCATAAATAAAAAAAAGACCCTCGTGAGACGGGATATATTCTTATTGAAACGTTAAGTCTAATTTCGAATAAATAATACAAACTTACAGTATGTTAACAAAATGCTTCCATGTTGTGAAGTTACTTATTGAAATGGTAG
The DNA here is from genome assembly GCA_949316085.1 of Hypercompe scribonia. NCBI lineage: Eukaryota > Metazoa > Arthropoda > Insecta > Lepidoptera > Erebidae > Hypercompe > Hypercompe scribonia. The sequence continues at coordinate 7,318,921 of OX438969.1, read as the reverse complement.
GCAATGGTGTAAATTTTTCACACATTCATAACAACTCACAACAAAAATAAAAGATCATTATATTGATTAATACATTAGATTGCAAAGTAAATACTCATATCATCGATTATAATTTGACACATAATTGAATATAATAAGAGAAAACAGCACTGGGTTCATCAAAAAATATATTTGTGACTGGATTATTTTACAAAAAAATACTTATATATTTAATTTCCCTAGCCATACGGCTGTAACGTGCTTGCGAAGTGCGTCAAATGGCTGGATAATTCTAGGTAGTAGAGCCACGCTGACTTCAGCACGACCGGGCTGGCTCGATCGGGGCAGTTCTACCCTCCCACAGAAGACCAACCTAAAGCGCCAGCATCCGTGTTGTCGTGTTTCGTTGGTGAGTGTGAGACCGGCGGCCCATTGATGCAGGGGTGACAGCTATCGTGGTAACTGTATAAGCCTTACACTGTCACGATGACTGTCATGCCTTTACGTCCCCAAGCGGGGTGTGAAAAAGCATTTCACAAGGCCGCCGTAGTGTGGGTCACCATACTGCATTGTCTGCTTTTGCAATGAGTATGGTGACCACAACTCTTGGTTTCTATTCGTGCTTTCCATCAAGCAAAGTAGAGTCACTTTGGCAGACTCTTAATATAGATAGTTTAAGTGTCAAAGTTGTCTCTATTTAAGAAAAAATAAGACGAAAGATTGTTCATTTATTATAGTTATGTTGTAGTCTGTATGACACTTCATCAATGCATTTAAGTCATCAGAGCATTAGCCTTTCTTATTGACGAGTTGAGTTCGTTTATTTGATAACGTTAGTCACAATTTGTTTAAAATACTACGCCTATAAAACAATCCACATACAAAAACATTGGCCGATAAAGTTAATATCAGTTTAAAATTTAATCTCTTTCAACACATTTTCACAAACCATCGAATCAATAACGCTGACAAATAGATAAAACTACCGTGGGAAACAGAAAAATACATTCTCTGGAAAACAAAACCGAGAATTCGGGAAATAAAATTAACACGTTCCGCCATATGTAGCATTAGATTACAACTGTCGTATCAACTGATATAATAATAAGAACACTAACACGTCTAACACACGACCACCTGATCTCAAATTAGACAGAGTATGTACTGTGATAATTACATTACTTATAAATATGCTTATATTACATTATTATTTAGTATAATTTATTACAACCAGATCACACAGTTACTTATCTTGATCGGGAATCAAAACTTTGATCCCTGGCTTAGAATCGCCAACTACCAAACCAACATCCCAATCAAAATAGAATAACTTTATCTATGCCCACATCCAAGGTGGAATACTCTCAGAAGGGTGATAAATTGTGCTATTTATCACGATCGGTAATATATCCGAATACAAGTACCTCTTGCCACGCTAACCACGGATTAATCGATTACTTGGGGTCTGAAACGAGACAGGTGGGAACTTAATATCTGTTGGTTCGATCTGAGTACGGTATTATAAGAAATAAGAAAGACTAAGATCTATACGTTCATACACCTTTGGGATCTACAACAAGAGCTTTTATAGTTTTCTGAAGTTGAATAACAATATTTGTTTTTCTCCTTTTGAAATGGATAACTGGATGTTTATTTATTTATTTATTTACGAGCATGCCAAAGTGACTCTGCTCTGCTTAATGGAAAGCATGAATAGAATCCAGGAGTTGTGGTCACCATACTCATTGTGAATGCAGACAATGCAAGATGGTAACCCACACTATGGCGGCCCCGTGAGATGCTTTTACACGCCTCGTTTGGGGAAGTAAAAGGCATGACAATCGTCGAGGCATTGTATTGTACATACTTGCCACGGCAACTATCAACCCTGCATCAATATTTATGAATAGTACTATATCTATACTTTGACCAACGATAGCCAACTTGTATACTTATGAATCTACTATAGTTACTTACTTTCGATGTAGATAGTTTATTTATATCCTTATAAATCATTTTGGTCCTTTGGCTGACCAAACGACATGTGAAATGATGTGGAACCACTTTGTCGATATATTAGCGAATCTTTCTCTTGCCCTTTTTTCAATTTTATTTAAACAGTTTGAGTTTTTTCATAATACAGGAGGGCAAACGAGTGATTTCATCACTTAATGGTAAGTAACTTTTATCACCTATGGTTAACTGTAGCGGAAATACCCCCAGACACCACGCATCTCAGGTGCTAACCGGGGAACCAGGTATGCCCTAGAAACGAAAACCTTGGAACCCCAACCTACCCCAGGCCATCTAACTACGACTTGCAGATGACATCCTCCTGAGTGATGACCCCGATGTTCCCTTTTCTGCTCCCAAAAGGTCTGCTTCTGCTAAAATGAGAAATGGTCTCTCTTCTTCGGAAGGGCTTGGCTTGCCCTCTTTTATGCCAAGGTATCAGTACATAGTATAAAATAAAGTAGTTGCCCGTTCCTGTACCCTTAAATCTTTCAAACCACGCAACGGATTTCAATATGATTTTCTTCAACAGAGCGAGTGATTCAAGAGGATTTTTTAAATACATAATACATGTATTTTATAATTTATCAACAGCCTTTACAGTCCACTGCTAGGCATAGGCCTCTCCTTAGCAAGGAGGTTTTGGCCTACTATACCACGCTGGCCAGATGGGTTGAAATAGGGTTTGTGCCAAGCTACCAAATGTGCAGAGTTGCGCATCTCGGGCCTGGACGACTCCATAACGGCCGAGGATGTCCGCGTTGCAGTAAGAGAGAAGACAGGGTGCAACGCGGACAACATTAGGGTCGGCACCATCCGCCCCGGTCCAGGAGGGCTTGGCGCAGTGTGGGTCAGCTGTCCCGTAGCGTCAGCCAAAATTTTGGGCGACGCCGGTAGACTGCTCATCGGTTTCGTGAGCGCTAGGATCACAGTCCTGGCGGCGAGACCGATGAGATGCTATAAATGTCTGACATCGGGGCACACACGCGCCAAGTGCGTAAGTCGTTTTGACTGCAGCGGACTATGCTTCCGCTGCGGTCGACCGGGGCATAAGGCGGCAGTGTGTTCTGCCGCCCCTCACTGCCCAGTGTGTGCGGCGGGTAACAAGCCCGCCAATCACCAGATGGGGCAGGTGGGGTGCAAACCTCCCCGCGATTCTCGACAGGTATCGGGGGCTAGCCAGTCGACCCAGGCTGCCTCCGATACTGTTCGCACGTCAGCATCGTCGCCCATGGAGGAGGTTGTAGAGACGGTTCAGTAATGGACCAAGTCTCCAACCTCCTTGTCCAGACGAACCTGAACCACTGTGCCGCGGCACAGGACCTCTTCCTGCAAACCATGGCACAGTGGTCGATCGACGTTGCCGTAGCCGCGGAGCCTTATTATGTTCCTCCCCGTCCAAATTGGTTGGGTGACCGGGACGGTTCTGTGGCAGTCGTTGGCTCCACGGCGGCTCATTCCCCGCCCTTGTCGCTAAGAGACAAGGGCACTGGATATGTTGCTGCTGAGTGGGGGGGGATCACCGTATACGGTGTATACTTCTCCCCCAACCGGAGTTTGAGCGACTTCGAGGTTTTCCTTAACAACTTGGAAACCTCGATGCGGCGACTAACGTCTGGGCACGTCTTAGTGCTGGGGGACTTCAACGCGAAATCCATTGCGTGGGGTTCCCCCAGGACGGATGCCAGGGGCGAGGCCGTAGACGAGTGGGCAGCCTCGGTGGGCCTCTGCTTATTAAACAGAGGCTCCACCAACACGTGCGTGCGACAGCAGGGAGGGTCGATAGTGGACCTTTCATTCGCTACCCCTGCCCTCGCCGCACGAGTAAGGAACTGGCGCGTCCTGGAAGAGGTTGAGACGCTCTCGGATCACCTCTACATCCGATTTGAGCTCTCCCGGACCCAGGACCCCAGTAGGGGTCACGCGGCGCGGCGTTCTTCTCGCTTTCCGCGGTGGGCTGTTGCCAAACTAAATGGGGACCTACTAGAGGAGGCGGCCATTATTCACTCTTGGCTGTCTCCGCAGGCCCCGGCCGAGGAGGTTGACATGAGGGCTGGTCGCTTCCGCGATGCGGTTACGCAGATCTGCGATGCGGCCATGCCCCGCATACGAGGCTGTCGGCCTCCACGGAAGGAGGTTTACTGGTGGTCCCAGGAGTTGGCGGACCTCCGTGCGGCCTGTACTCGTGCCCGGAGGTCCTACACCCGTAGTCGGCGGCGACACCGCGAAGAACGCGAAGAGGACCAACTTCATGAGGAGTACCGAGAGGCGCGGAAAACTCTGAAGCTGGCCATCAGCCGCGCCAAAGAAATTAAGCGTAAGGAGATGCTGGAGGGTCTCGATCGTGACCCCTGGGGTCGCCCATATCGTGCGGCGCGACAAAAGCTCCGCACGTCGGGCCCCCCCCTTACACAGACTCTCCAGCCCAGCTTCCTGCGGGAAGTGGTCGAGGGCCTTTTCCCGCAGCGGGTGGAACACACACCCCCGTCGATGGCCTTCATGGTCGGAGACGACGGGGGAAACAACGAGGAAAATGTGCCACCCGTCAGGGAATCGGAGGTAGGGGCGGTTGTTCTACGGATCCGCTCTAAGAACACCGCCCCCGGGCCAGACGGGATACCTGTCCGAGTGCTGGCCCGAGCCCTCGAGCACATGTCGGACCGACTCAGGGGGGTCCTGGATGCTAGCTTGGCGTCAGGACGCTTCCCTGAGTGCTGGAAAAGTGGGAAGCTGGTCCTATTACGGAAGCCGGGACGGCCTGCCGATTCGGTAGCGGCCTATAGGCCCATCGTGTTGCTGGACGAGGCGGGTAAACTGTTTGAGAAGATACTCTCTGCCCGCATCGTCCGGCACCTCTGCGAGGTGGGCCCCGATCTATCGGACGCCCAATTTGGTTTTCGGGCGGGGCGTTCGACGGTCGATGCCGTGCTGCGCCTGAGGGCCGTTACCGAAGAGGCGGTGAGCTGTGGCGGCGTGCTGTTGGCGGTGTCGTTGGACATCGCCAACGCATTTAATAGTCTGCCATTTAGCTGCATCAGGGAAGCACTCCACTACCACGGGGTGCCAGAGTACCTGAGGCGGCTTGTGGCAGACTATCTTGAGGAGCGTACCGTCATGTACGAGGACCGAGACGGTGTTCTGAGGCGGCGGCTCATGTCGTGCGGTGTTCCGCAGGGGTCTGTCCTCGGACCACTCCTGTGGAACATGGAATACGACTGGGCCCTTCGAGGTCGCCTCCCCTCCGGGCTGGGCGTAATTTGTTACGCCGATGACACATTGGTCACGGCCCGGGGAGCGAACTTTCAAGAGGTGGCGCGCCTAGCCACCGTGGGAGTTTCTCTGGTGGTCAGGCGTATTGAGGCGCTGGGTTTACGGGTGGCCCTGGACAAGACGGAGGCCCTTTTATTCCATGGGCCCCGTCGTGGTCCACCCTCTGGCGCCTCCATTGTAGTCAATTCGGTCCTCGTACCGGTTCAGGCCCAGATGAAGTATCTGGGCCTGATCCTCGACGGCAGGTGGCTCTTCGACGAGCACTTCCGACAGCTTTCTCCAAAGCTGGTCGGCGCTGCTTCTGCCCTTGGGCGACTTTTGCCCAATTTGGGTGGAGCCAGCATCGCGACGAGACGTCTATATACGGGGGTTGTTCGGTCAATGGCGCTGTATGGTGCACCGGTGTGGGCGGCGGCTCTGACCGTCCACAATAGGGCTCGCCTCTGGCGTCCTCAGAGGATATTGGCGGTTAGAGCCATACGCGGTTACCGCACTGTATCGACGGACGCGGCGTACGCCTTAGCCGGAACTCCTCCGTGGGATTTGGAGGCGGAAGTGCTCGCCGAAGTTTATCGGCGAACGGCAGACTTCCGGGTGGGTACCGGCATTCGGCCCCCACCCGAAGAGATACGCGAGTGGCGAGAGGCCGCTCGTCGAGCCACGATGGTTCGTTGGTCGTCCCGACTGGAGGCTCCACGTGCTGGCTTTGCCGCCGTAGAGGCTCTCCAGCCGGTCATCGCCGAGTGGGCAGGGCGGCAGCACGGGACCCTTTCCTTCCGACTGACGCAGATTCTTTCCGGGCACGGTTGCTTCGGGAAGTATCTGCACTCGGTCGCTAGGATGGAATTGAGTCCCGCCTGTCACCACTGCGACTGCAGTGAGGACTCGGCTCAGCACACGCTGGCGGTTTGTTCCGCCTGGGCGGCGCAGCGTGGGGTCCTCACTGCAGTTATTGGAGGAGATCTCTCGCTACCGGCCGTCATACGCTCCATGGTCGGTAGCGACAGTTGTTTTACCGCGGTCGCAACCTTCTGCGAAGACGTAATTTCGCGGAAGGAGGCGGCGGAGAAGGCCCGGGAGGACAACCTCCACTCGGACCCAATTCGCCGCCGGCGAACCGGGCGGCGGAGGCGCGCGTACCAGCGCCTCATGCCGCCTTGAGTGTGGCCGCGGGTGGACGGGACGGGTTTTCCCCTCCATCCGCTATAATGGCCAGCCGCGAGGAGGCGACGTCCGCGTGTGCCGTACGTCGCCTAAAAGGAGAGTTTATCCGCAGATGGTGCCCACGGTAGCGGGCAGGCGCTAGGAGGGATCTGGATGTCGTAATAACAGCTGTTCCCGGATCCCTCCTATGTCAGGCGCAGAGTGGCACACCGTGTGGTTTTAGTCGGTCCGATTCCGACACACCACCCCGGCGTAAACCCCGGTGGGGTGACGGCCCGAGGGGGTTTCCACACGTTAAAAAAAAAAAAAAAAAAAAAAAAAAAAAAAAAAAAAAAAAAAAGGGTTTGTGCCAAGTTTTTCTTCTCTTTGCGATAATGTTGTCTTGAATACTTTGTTCCCTTAGTCGTCTTATACGACACCCACGGGATGAATAGAGATGATAACACTATGTATTCTTAATCCGTCACCACACTCATAAATTTTATAATTTACAGAAAAATATTTTTTTTAAGAATTCCATACGAAGCCTGGGCGTATCGCTAGAGGACTATTACATATAGTTCTAAGACGGTATTGTATGTGGTTAGAAATGTAGGTGTTCATTTGACGGCAAATATTGCTATTAAAACGCCGAAGTGTATATATATATCAACCTAAATAAGAAAGATGTATAGGCCGAAGATGCTTGTGTATCTAAGGACACCGTAAGGTAAATAGGCTGAAACCGCAGTTTGTGGAAGGGGCCGAGGTCACTAACCATTGTGTTCGGCCCTTAATTAAAGAGGCTATTAGAACAGGGACATCAATTGGTCAAGTTTTAGATAATATACCAAGGTATCTTAATGAAAAGTCTCTTTTAGATTAAGCAACTTATTTTTATTGGATCAAAGGAAATTTATTGCTTTATTTATTCGTAATAATGTTATTGGGAAAAGAACTAACATTAATTAAGTGCTAAGTTGTAGGCTTGCAAAAAAAATGTACACAGTGCGTAAGATTCATTAAGCACAAAGACCAATCTCCTCTCATTTTTTCCCACAAAGTTATTAACAACCTTTTACAGTCCACTGTTAAACATAGGCCTAGAACATAGCAAGGAGGTTTTGGCCTACTATACCACGCTGGCCAGACGAGTTGGAATAGGGTTTGTTTCAAGTTTTCCTTCTCTTTGTAATGATGTTGTCTCGCATATTTGGTTCCCTTATTCACCTTTTATGACACTCACGGGATGAATAGGGGCGGTAATGTATTCTTAATCCATCACCACACGGACTTCACATAAAGTACGGCGGTCTTATAATTACATAACATACATAAGTGACAATAATGGCCATTTACCACCCATTGTCCTATCTTCTCATATCTATCAAACTAAGTAATATTATTGAATGTAAATAAAATGTAATCCAATAAATATGAAAGTTTTACCAGATCTAACTTCCGACAATATATTACAGGTAATTATTAATGTGCTTTGTTTGGGGCATATGGTGTCGTTATAATACTGAACTATGAATGCATACATACGGTGAATACATGAATATTTAATCACTTCTGACCTGCTCCAATTATACCCTAAGTGTAATTTGAAAACTTATTAATATCACCGTTGAAATATAATTCAATTTTACGCATTCCACTCATGTGTTTTAATGTATTCATCTATTTAATAAAAAAATATGTAATGGTAAACTCGGTTAGGTATAAAACATTTTTAATCAACACATTATACTTTGTTTTTAATGGGAACAGAGACAAAAGAGCAACCTGAAGAGATCTTGGATCTGTGGTAACCTTACTCACTCTTCTGTGAAAGACATTCATCAGTCTCATTCTGTCACAATCTGCCTTCAAATAGGATAAAATAATAAAACAAATAAGGCGTGGTTTTATTGGAAAACAAGTAGAAATATTCTGATGATTTCTTAATCATAACTTTGATTTATAATTATGCTTTTTATTTACTTTTTCATGTATTTATGTAAATTGACAATAATTATAATTTGTGTAAAGAAAGTTTTCAAACTTGCAACTAATTTTTAAACTAATAAATATTTTGTAAGATTTTCATACTTTTTATTGCAGTTTAGCAATTTAAATTGAAATCGACATCAACCTAGCGACCTCCTTTTATCCTTTAATTTAGAATTTTCCAATAAAAAATTACGTTCTTCTTAAAATATATATAATACCCCCATAATATTTTATACCCTTACTTTGTAGAATCACCTAAAATATTTTCGTATCAATAATACGATATAAAGTTAAAAGCGTAACTTAATAGTATACCATGATATACACTCATTAAATCAGTTTTGACGTTACATAATGTAAACGAGGCGGAGACAACAAAGGGCCCACAACGTTATATCTGAGAAATTAGTTAATAATATTTGAGTAACAAAACTGAAACCCGTGTTTGGTCGTTTTTAATATTGTTTAAAAACCTATCATTATTTCGTTAAAATCGATCGCTGGGTCGAAGATAAGAATGATCGGTAAATAGGTACTCATCATCTTAGTCTGTATTTTAATCTGTAACATGTCTTCTTTTGTACAAGACAGATAAAATGTTTGACTGCTTGTTTTTAAACCTTTTTTCAGTTCAAACCTCTTTGAAGACTTTTAACATTTTACTTTCAACACGTTCTTTAAATTCCATAATAGATAGTACCCACTTGGACTAAGCAGGTGAGAGATAAATACGTCACAACCTACTTTTACGATTAAATATAAAAACGACGTAAAATTCAACATCTGCTGTTGTTATACTTCATGTTACACCTAAATGTTTCAGTGGAGGCATAAGAAGACCATTGACACGGAAAATATAAAGGTTAGTAGTATGTTTTACGGCCCTTCTGGTGTGGCTTTGCGATTCGTTACACTTTTACTTTACGATGTACTTAATAAGGTATTCTTTTTTAAGGATTTCTTTTATATTGCGAATTGGATTTTGTTTGACTTGTTGGAACATTGAACTATTACGTCACGTAAATACATAGAATCTCATTCTTTGTTAAATATCTTTATTCTCTTGACCTTATTTCAATTTTATTTAAGATTGGTTTTGAGTGCGATAATAGCGAGGCGATGACGTCTTCATGTGCCTGAACACTACTTAAATGAGATATTTATCCAAAAGTCAGTTCTATCGCTTTTGTGTGTTTTAGAAAAAAAAATCTAATATTTTCTTCTTTCGACCAATACAATTCCGGAAATTTAAAGAGAAGAGCATACCGACTCTTGGCATAAGAGCCGTATATATAAAAGGGTTACAAGTACATACATATGTATGTGTGTATGAAAAGTTATAACTAGTTAGTGAGTAAATAGCCATACTACAGAAAAATATCAAAAAATTTATACTAGTATAAAATCTATGCTTGAAATACCACCGCAGCACAATAATTCTGTTTGCAATTATTCATCAATTATGCTAGAAGTGTTTGATAATTTGTAACAAGCGTATTTACGTTAATATGGATTTAGATGATCACGTAGTGCAATGCATTGCAGATAATTATCAGCTCATGTTGATTGAAGCCAGCGAGTTAATCTGTTATACGTAAGCTCATGATAACTTGAATCTGTTTAACCAAATGGGAGTTAGTCAATATAATATTTTGTATTGGGAAATATTACTGCCAAGTATAAACTAATATACTGGTCCTTTTATAATTGTGTACACAACTGACAAAGGTGCAGAAGAGAACAAAAGGTACCTGTTACCTAAGAATAGTAAACTTGGTATAGCTGACTATAATTGTGGTCATAGTGAGAGTAAGTGGGATCCCACTACTACTTTTAGTGAGGAAGTGATGTCTGCTGACGAAGTGGTGACAGGGGAATGAGAGTAGACTAGTATTCTATCGTGTTAAAGAAGTGACACAATAGTCAGGAAGTGTGGAACAGGCTGGGTGAAGAGATCTGAGACCTGCGCCTCCATCGTAGTCAATTCGGTAGTCTTCTGCCCTTGGGCAACTTTTGCCTTATTTGGGTGAAGCCAGTGTCGCAACGAGACGGCTATACATGGGGGTTATTCGGTCAATGGCACTGTATGGTGCACTGGTGTGCCTAAATAGAGAGTTTTACCCGAAGATGGAACGGTCCGGATGTCAACTGTTCCCGACTCGCTCTTATCTCAAGCACAGAGTGGCACACCGTGTGGTTTTAGTCGGTCCGATTCAAACCACCCCGCCGTAAATCCCGGTGGAACGACGGCCCGCGGGCGTTTCTACACGTTAAAAAATAATAAGTTGGTCAGAGATCTTTAAAACCCTTAACTGAAGCCGGTCCGATAACGCACCACCACATTTTCCTCTCACAAAAAAAAATACTCAAATAAGAATTCTGTATCCATTTACCGCCACAAGATATATGTTACCAATATCTTAACACCACGACTTAATAAACTCCGCTTATCGACCCGATGTTGTTCGAAACTAACTTTTTTACGACTCCAACAGCTTTGAGTAGCCCTTTAAAATTTAAGTACTTACTTAATAGTCTTATGAAAGACATAAAGTACAACTTGTGTGCGATATAACCTGATACCATATGAACACAATTTTGATATTATTAAAATATAACTAGAATAAAATTAAACTGTATGCAGATCAACAACCCATTGATGCAGGGGTGACAGTTATCGTGATAACTATGTGAGGCTTACACTGTCACGATGACTGTCATGCCTTTTACGTCCCCAAGCGTGGCGTGAAAAAGCATCTCACTAGGCCACCATAGTGTGGGTCACCACACTGCATTGTCTGCATTTGCAATGATTATTGTGACCACAACTCTTTGAATTCTATTCATGCTTTCCATCAGGCAGAGTAGAGTCACTTTGGCAGGCCCTTCATAATGAAGAAACAATATTAGGCCAAAGAGTTCATCAGTACAAAATCAAATAAACGCATATACTTACAATTATGTACTGCACGATTGACCAAGTGGTTTTAGCGGTCTCTTGGCCGCTCTCCACTTTACTGAGTGTTGCGGGTTCAAATCCCACATGGGACAACACTTTGTGGGATCCACAAATTGTTGTTCTGAGTCGGGGTGTTCTTTGTGTCCGTTTCTTGTATGTTTGTAAGGTTCCCCGCGACACAAGATTTATTCCTAATGCGGGCGTTGTCTTTAATTAAAAGAAAAAAAGAAATATATCCCGGGAATAACATTTTTATTATTAACACTGTTTAATGGGGTACTGCTGAAAATAAGCCTTTTGTTAGAAATAAGGTTTTGACCTATACCAGCTGGCTAGATATTTTCGTATAGGGTTTGTTTTAAGCTTTCTTTCTTTAAGCAGTGTAATTATCCTGTGTTAATACTCATGCTCTCTTAGTTGACTCTTACGACATACATGACGAGTAGGAGTGATGACACGTTATATTTTTAATCTATCATCATACACATAAAATATATATAAATGTATATCTGTATATATATAATTCTACTGTACATGTGTGTGGCACTGAACTCCTCCTAAACACCTGGATCGATTTGAATATGTTTTTATATGCGTTTGGGTGGCGCCCTGGATGACTTAGATTCACAAATCAACCCGGCAGAAAAGTTAAAAAAAAAGAATAATCTTGTGGTACGAAATTCGTTGGTTCAGCTAGTCTATATATACATACATATATATTTAAAATTAGGTAAGGATTAGTCAGTTGAATCACTATAATTTTAATGTCACTCACGTAATGAAGACAAGGAGGATATCTCACCGTTTAGTGCTTTTGCAGTACTTCATAATTTAATAATACAATTGACGGCTGTCTTCTATTAACAGGAGAGTCGTCTTTGCCCAAATTACCCATAATATAAATAAAGACACCATTACAGATTCTCATTAAATGCTTCATAACACGAGGACCGCTTCTTAAGCTTACTTAAAGGGGTGGATTATGAGTAATAAAACCAGATATTTATTATTATTGACCTAATGAATGGCTACAATAATATTATAATATAGGTCTGCTAACTCTGAAGACTTAGAAGTCGAGTTTATAGTCCTGACTATAGAGCTTATAGGTCATGGTAATTTCCACCCTAGATGACTAGTAATTGCATTATAAAGAGAACTTTATTAGCCTGAGTGTAATTTAAGTTTTTTTTTCTATCTTAAGAGCCTGCCGAAGTGACTCTACTCTGCCTGATGGAGAGCATGAATAGAATCCAAAGAGTTGTGGTCACCATACTAATTGCTAATGCTGACAACGCAGTATGGTGACCCACACTATGGCAGCCTTGTGAGATGCTTTTTCACAGCCCTCTTGGGAACGTAAAAGGTATGACAGTCATCGTGACTGTCTAAGGCTTACAAAGTAACTTTTCCTGACATTGAAAGAAGAGTAATTACATAACATCCCTGTCGGATCTCTGAATAGGCAAAAGTCAACTTCTGTTCACTAAACTTTTACATAATTATACATTATTATATTATCATTTTTCTAGGAAGTAGAGCCACGTTGATTTCAGCACGAGCGGGCCGGCTCGACCGGGGTAGTACTTCCCTCCCACAGAAGACCAACCTAAAGCGCCAGCATCCGCGTTGTCGTGTTTCGTTGGTGAGTGTGAGACCGGAGGCCCATTGATGCAGGGGTGACAGTTATCGTGGTAACTGTGTAAGCTTTATACTGTCACGATAACTGTCATGCCTTTTACGTCCCTAAGCGGGGTGTGAAAAAGCATCTCTCAAGGCCACCATAGTGTGAGTCACCATACTGCATTGTGTGCATTTGCAATGAATATGGTGACCACAACTCTTGGATTCTATTCATGCTTTCCATTAGACAGAGTAGAGTTGGCAGGCTCTTAATGTAGAAAAAGAAATGATAAGTCGATATACATATGTAATACAAACACTATTAGTTTTAGATTGTAAGGTTTACGACACAAAAATAAATGTAAAAGTACAGATATACTTGTAGAACATTATGACTATAGGCGGTGCAACTTGGTCCAAGCGTACGGCAACGCAAAGGTAGGTATGCCTAATATACTCGTATGTATAAACTTAAAACGTAAGTTCAAACTTAATTATTCTGAAAATTTATCAGAGAAAACTTATGTTTTTGTGACTTAATATAATACATTATTTGATTATCAAATTAAAAAGTTTTTTTTTTTATTTATGGGAGACCGCCTGCCTGACGCAAACCCTGAGAAATGTAATTATTCTTCAGAAATATATTAGTATGAACTGAAATGCTGTTAGCTATCACTACTATTGCTTATAATTCAGATTAATATATTCGTCTTTTGTTTTGAGTTTCCACTCTATAATTAACCTTCCACGTAATACAGTATATTGTTTGATATTTAATATCCTTTATACTAAAGCAAAGTAATTTTTAGAATGTACTATAATTCGTCGAGCATTATCTCTATATTTTGGAACCGGTCCATTCCTTTGTGTAGCTGTCTAATTTAGTCGCAGTAATAAAATTATATAACATGTGAAATTTTATTTAGGTAACGCAAACATGGAAGCATTAAAATGTACCCAACATGAATACTGATACAATGAATTTATCCGGTTTAGGAAAAACAAAAAGAAAAAAAATGTTTTACCTATTAGCACTTTATATTACAGATGATTTAGTTACATTATACCATTTGTACGATAAATTCAGAATACATATGACTTTTTTTCTGTTTATAGCCTGCCAAAGTGACTCTTCTCTGCTTGATGAAAAACATGAACATAATCTAAGAGCCGTGGTCACCATACACATTGGGAATATAGACAACACAGCATGGTGAACGACATTATGATGGCCTAATGAGACGCGTTTTTACGCCCCGCTCAAAGAAACAGGAATCATAGTGCGAGGGAAATACGTGTGCTGGTAGTGACGTTTTGACTAATTTATACAGAAAAAAAGAACCGAACCGATGAGTTCGAGAGCGTATTTTTACCATTCTAAAATGGTGATGTCCAATGCCCCAGCATGTGTTGTTGTGAAGAGGAAGAGAAAAAGTGAGATCAGTTAGAATATTATAGGTAGTAGAGCCACTCTGATTTCAGCATGAACGAGCCGGCTCGACCGCAGCCTAAAGCGACAGCATCCGTGTTTTGTTGGTGAGTGTTAGACCGGAGGCCCATTGCCCCGTGCTGTGATAACTGTCATGCCTTTTACGTTCCCAAGTTAGGCGTAAAAAGCATCTTAATAGGCTGCTATAGTGTTGGTCACCATACTGCGTTGTCAGTATTTGCAATGAGTATGGTGACTACAACTTTTGGATTCTATTCATGCTTTCCATCAGGCAGAGTAGAGTCACTTTGGTAGGTTTTTGAAATAAAAAAAAAGAATAGTTCGTCAGATCATTCTTCATGATAAAAGGGATAGAAGACTGCTATAGAGCCAATATTCTTTGCAACTGCAAAGGCTCAAGGGACCCGGTAGCTTTAGTACTGGCTACAGGCTACAGGCTACTGGACAGGGGTTTTGCAGTGGGGTGGTGTGTCGCAACCAGACCGACTAAAATCACACGATGTACCACTCTGCACCTGGAATAGGAAGGATATGGCAACTGCTGTTATTAAGCCATCTGGACCCTACCAGCGCCCGCCTGTACTTACGCGAGCACTTTCTACGGGTAAACTCACCATTTAGGCGACATATGATAGAGATAAACTTCACCTTCTTGCGGTTGGCCACTGTAGCAGATGGAAGGGTGAATCAATCCCATTCACCCACAGCCACACTTAGGGCGACATGAGATACTAGTGAATGCGCCTCCGCCGCCTGGTTCAGCGGCACCGTATAGAGTCTAAGTATAGGTCAGCCTTCCGGGCCTTCACCGCCGCCTATTGCCGCGCAATGACGTCTTCATTGAAAGTTACGACCGCAGTAACACAGCTATCGCTACCAGCCATGAAGCATATGACAACCGGTAGTGAGAGATTGCCTTCCGTAGCTGCAATGCGCCCCACGCTACGCCGTGGAACAAACCGCCAGAGTGTCTTGAGCCGAGCCCTCACTACAAGCACAGTGGTAACAAACGGGACTTCATTTCCTCCTCGAAATATGATATTTTTTAATTAATATAAAGCCCCTGTTACCCGTAAAATACTAATGATGTTGAAATTAACGTCTGTGTTCTAAATGAATTAAAAAAGAATGTAAATAATAACCATAAAACAATAACAAAACTTAAAAATCCATTCCCAATGGGCGAGTAAACGCGAGATAATAAACAATTAAGCGGCTGAATTGCCCATTCCTTTAATTTAGTGTTGCGTTTGCTGAATTAAAATAGGTTAATTAGACATTATAAATTTCTTATAACGATCATGCTTTACAATTGGCTCAATGAATTGCTTCAGTGTAGTCCGCTTCTAAATTATATAATTGCTCATTGACAATTTAATTTAATATCACAGTCATCAAGTTTCTTATGAATGAATTAAATTTTGGTACAGTAACATAATTTATATAAACTTTGACTCTGTTTAATTTTTTTTGAATTGAATTTACTTTGACTAACAAAGAGATGATTTGTTTGTTGATTTTCTTTTTAATATTGGAGTAGGTTTAAGGTCTAATATTCCTATGGATTATCTGTCTCTAAACGATTTGATTTTGTTAGGTTATTAGGAAGAAACGAAGTTTTTACTTAAAACTAATGTCTAAAACTGCACTAGGCTGAAATATTTTCAAGACAAATACAATTTTATGTGATTTCAGGTTATCAGGTATTTAGAGAAGTTTTATTGGGAAGTAATTGGTGTTTAGAAACTAAGAGGGTAAGTATTTAATTATGGAGGGACGGGTCATGTCCCTCTAACACCAAGGGAGGATTCTTCGAGTAATCGAGGTGATTATGTCTGGCGATCCACGACCCAACACACACACACGTACGAGCACACACGTACGCATGGACGCACGCACGTCCGCATCCACGTACACATGCGCGCACACAGGCACGCGCGCACGCAGGCACGCACATACACAAGCATAAACGCACGCACGCCCGTACGCACGCACGCACACACTCACGCACGGACTCACACACGCACGTACGGACACTTGCACGCACTCACATACTCACACAGAAACACACGTACGCATGCACAAAAATGACACACATGTTTTCTTTTGATTTTTAGTTATAAGGAATATATTAATCCCCAAGACGCAGGGACTCTTAGAGTACACACAATAAATAAACAATAAATTATCAGAATGTCAGAATATTTATTCTTGCAAATAAAGTTCTCGAAATTCTAATAAATTAAATTTGAATATGCGGAATCCTGTAGTGGATACAAGACCGACAAATTTATAGCTACTGTTAGCTACTAATAGCACACGCACGGGATATTGCTTTGTAAACAGACACTAAAAGAGCATAATATAATCCCATATCAATAACACATTACTAATATTCAAATGCCAGCATTCTAGAAATTTAAAAAAACACTCACATAATAAAACGCTGACACTGAGTTTGAAATTTTAAATTAAAATACACGCCGCTTTGTTTTTGCGTAGCCACGTCGTAATATCATAAAAATCAAATTATTTTCATACCGCTCGTATGCGTTCTTTGATAACGTGAAATTCCAATCTGCATCTCATCTGCATTTCATAGCTGTACTATTTGTTAAAATAATAATTTTACTCTGTTAATGTTTATATCCAAATGCTTCAGGATAGTTGTTGAACTGTACATTATACACTCAGTAGATACGGTTCAACACTTACCTAAAAAATGGATAAACTCTAAATAAAGGTCTTAATTTGAGAGCTTGAAACTTCTGGCAGGAGCTAGTTCATCAACACTGCCTAATCTCTTTCCCTTTCCTACCGTTACGCACTTTGTCTTCTTACACCTTTTCCATTTCATTATATGCCTAATTTTCCAATTTACATATATCTTGAAATGTAACTTCAATAGACTTGCCCTCTATTATGTGTCTGGTTTTAAAATTATAATTGGTAAGATGTAAGTGTTTAATATGCGTGTGTTTATCCTTACGAGGATGTGAGTGAGTATAATATATATATATTTTTAACATAGAGAAATTAACTTATATAAATAGTAGATATCAGATAGTACCTAAAACGACATCATCCGTGCTGTCGTGTTTCGTTGGTGAGTGCGAGACCGGAGGCCCATTGATGCAGGGGTGACAGTTATCGTGGTACTGTGTAAGCCTTACACTGCCACGATGACTGTCATGCCTTTTACGTCCCCAAGAGTGGCGTGAAAAAGTATCTCACTAGGCCACCATGGGTCACCACACTGCATTGTCTGCATTGGCAATGAGTATGGTGACCACAACTCTTTGGATTCTATTGATGCTTTCCATCAGGCAGAGTAGAGTCACTTTCGCAGGTTCTTCATATAGAAAAAAAAATATATCAATGTCTGAAATGGACCCTATTAATGATAAATTTTAACACTATCAAATCTTAATTTCTGGAAGAGAACAATGCCACAGTAAAAATAATATCTAATCAGCTTTACGTAATGGTTCTTTAACTGGTTTACGTTATTTACAATAGCGTGAACAAGTCATGGGAAAAAGATACTCTATTTCAACAAATAAAATACTTGTTAATCTAATAATAAAATTATTAAAAGTTTTTGGGTATCAGATGGAATGTATAACATATGACTTACAGTTACACTAGCGCTACTAGTGTCTTCACCGGTAAGTATAATTTACTAAATATGATAAGTGTGATAAATTTACAAATTATTTAACTAAATACTCTTAACCCTGCTACTGATACTTACCGGTTGGTGTAATTTCGTTTATACTTGTCCCTATCGGTCGGGCTACAGGTTACTGACTGAAATAAAACAGTCATCTAAAATTTTTAAAGAAGGCCTGATTTTTAAACGTTGTACAAACAATGTTTATGATTTTACCAACTATTTACTTAACTAAGTATAAATAAAATTACACTCAACCCTCCCTTTGGGAACAGCTAATAAAAATAAGCGTAAGTAGCAAGCGACAGATATGACTACAATAATTTATGTTCATGTTATATTTCCATATTATGTTCTTAAGCTTCTTAATTAACCCATTACTTCCCAACCACCGAAAAATTTAGATTTTTCTGATCAGATCATAAAATATATTTGTTAATGCAGTAAAAAAAAATTATATGAAGCAAAAAACAAAAAAAAGAATTATTCTAGGGTCTGAATCAGCCTGTCCTATATGCAAAACATTGGGATCATATGTTGAAAAAAAATATATATTATTACGACTTTATTTTCTATTTCATGTTTAGTAAAGGTTGCCCAACAATTTTAGGTAATTTGAAATATATAATTACTATATTTATATAG
Source organism: Hypercompe scribonia (assembly GCA_949316085.1). Taxonomy (NCBI): domain Eukaryota; kingdom Metazoa; phylum Arthropoda; class Insecta; order Lepidoptera; family Erebidae; genus Hypercompe; species Hypercompe scribonia. The sequence continues at coordinate 7,300,168 of OX438969.1, read as the reverse complement.
CTACAATTAGCTATATAAAACAAACAACAATGCGCTCTTAATGGCTACGAAATATATAAACTTTGAAATTATATATCTAAATAATGTCTGAGTATTTTTAATCAAAATATTTTTTTAACGGCAAAATAGTTCAAAATGTTTGTCATTTACAAAAAACGCTTAGAAAATTAAAGCCAGTTTTAGAAAAAAATTGATAATCTGGTGTCGTAAAAATATGACAGTGGGAAGTAATGGGTTAACAAAAAATATAAACTTATTACAGCTGTCAGGAATAGCTATGAACTGCAAAAATATTCTAAAAAATATTACCTTTCAACTTTCTTCAAGGAACAGTATGCTCAATAGCGGTACTCATATTTATCAGGGGTATGTGATTTTTCCACTGTAAAGTTTTACAGTGAAAACATCGTATACCCCTGACTAAATAGGTCCGAAATTAGGTCTCAAGATAACCACCCTGAGCCCTAACTTTGGACCGCACGGATAATGTTTATCAAGTAATGAACTGACAGTCAATTGAAGTACCTGACATCGACGCGTTCTATCGAAAGTACTCCAATGTGATGATGATACTCCCATTGATGTAAGGGTGACAGTTATCGTGTTAACTGTGTAAGCCTTATACTGTAACGATGATTGTCATGCCTTTTATGTCTACAAGCGGCGTGTGTAGAAGCATTTCACAGGGCCGCCATAGTGTGTGTCACCATACTGCATTATCTTCATTTGCGATGCACTCATCGCAAACTCTTGGTGATCATAACTCTTGGATTCTATTCATTCTTTCCATCAGGCAGAGTAGAGTCACTTTGGCAGGCTCTTAATATAAAAAAAAATGTTCTTGAAACTGTTCTCTATCCATTCCATCTTCTATAATTTAAGACTCTACTATACTCTGTCTGATAGAAAGCATGAATAGAATCCAAAAGTTGTAGTCACCACTGCGAATGCAGATAATGCAGGATAGTGGTTAACATTATGGTAACCAAGTAAATTGCTTTTTCACGCCCGCTTAGGTACATTAAAGCCATGACAGTCATCTTGGCCGTATAAGGCTCAAACATTTACTACAATAACTGTTACCATCGCATCATTGCGCTGCCGGTCTTGCACTTACCAACGAAAAATTATAGCACGAATACTGTTGCTTTAGGATAATTGTTTTAAAGGCGAGTAACTGTTTTGCTCAGATTTATTGAGGTACCATCATAAAGCTAATCAAAAAGGTAAGCTTTATTTATTGCTACTGGTATGTGAACCCACGTCAAAATGTTAGTTTAACGAAATAAAAGAATTGTAAGACTAGAAAGTCACGTATGACACATTTGCCTACACATACAGCACAAAACTAAAACAAATCACATTAAAATGCCTTCCCAATGCTGCACAATTCATATTGTGCATCGTTTATGACATTTTTCATTACTTTGAAAAAAGAAATTCTTGTTTGTTATAAAATGTTACATTAAGCTTTGGAATTTTTTGTTCAACACAGTATTTGTGAAGAAAATGTCTATATGCAGTAGAGGACTTAACAAATATAAGTAAACCTGAAATATACGCAGAGACACAAGGAATATGTATGTAGATACATATGTAGGTGTAAAGGTAGTTAAGAAAGAAAGAAAGTATCTCCTGTATACTTAATACAGGAGATAGAACGAAAATTGAACACGAAGAACATGAAACAAATTAATTTATACAATTGTTGCGGCGAGTTAGACTGTCCGTCCTCATACCAATGGGCCGCCGCAGCACGAGTGCGCAAGCGCAACACTACAATAGTACCATCTCGTCTACACGCGTGCGGCTCGTGTGTCGTGGCAGGTCCACCGTTCGATGGACAATAGACGTGTCATAGCTACGCTGACCGGCTGACAACAAACTATGTAATAATAGTAAGAAAAGATGTTTGTACGGTAAATATTATTGTATGCCTGGAAACCGAACTTTGCTCGGTATGTTTTTTGATAAATCGTGTTTTGTGATAAACATGGATAAAACAACGTTTTCTAAAAATAAAACCTAGCTCGATCGATTTATCGCTCGCGATCGCGAAACCCTCTGCATAGGAAATGTCATATATCTCAATCAACCTATCGGCGTCCACTGCTGAAAGAAGGTCTCCACCAAGGAACGCCAACGTTCCCGGTCTTGGGCAATTCGCATCCATCGGTTGCCAGCCACCTTCTTCAAATCTTCGGTCCATCGTGCCGCAGGGCGCCCTACGCTACGTTTGTCATATATGTCCACTCTAGTACACTTCGGCTCCGGTGACCATCCATTAAATATAATATATATATGTACATATATATACAAGAATTTCTCATTTAAAAGTACTAGATATTGTAAATAGTTCAGTTCATTTGAATTTTATAAGATTAAATATGAAGTAATATAAATGTTACATAATCTTAATGTTTTAAAAGCAATGTAATTTTTACAATAAGGAGGAATAAATCACTAAACATAGTTTTCTTGCAAAAAAAAGTACCTTTAGTATGAAAAAAAGAAAACAACGGCGAATAAGGAATCACAGTAATTGAAAGCTATAATCATGATCTTGATCGCTCACTTTTATTGATTCTTTAAACATAAAATGTTCTACATCTATGTGACTGGAAATCAGAAGTGTTCTTGTAGTGTGCTCCAGAACACTTTGAGCACACAATAACAAGAATATATGAGACTCGACACAGTTTGAAAATAGAACAAATTCATTCTAAAAATATTCTGCACAATAACAAAGGCCAACACAGTCCACTTAATTGCACAATCGACCTGAAACGTGCAGAAAATAAGTTTGCATGGCTCTCAATAGTCACACTGGACTGAAGGTGCAAACTTGTGTCAAGTGCTATACGGAATGTAACGATCCTTAGGCAATAACATTTGTCTCGTACAAGCTGACCTCGTTAACTTTTATAACTTTTAACTTACCAGTTGGTTATCGTTTTCTGATAATGTTATACCGTAATATCAAATTGTGGGGAGTCATTCTTCTATACTTGTGAATCGAGTTGAGCTGAAATCGGTATTGAGTAATCCTTTTGTTGTTAATCATTGAAGAGTAAGGTAAATAGATCCCTAAGTCCGCTTCTTCCTAATTCTTGAGATAGAGGTGGATCTAAGAGTGGCAACGTACTTTACCTCTTAGTTGCAAAGTCCATATAGACGACTTATGATTGCGTGACCCGTCTGCTCGTTTCCATATGAAAAACTCTTTATAATTTTTTGTAATTTCAAGTGTTCTAAGATTTGGCAAAAAATAATAAATAAATAAAGTAAAAAGGCTTTTTTTTCTTACAACTAGGCATATTACAAAGTTTTTTAAAATTAAGAAGAAGTACCTTCAGGCTGCAGGGGTTTTTATCAGTTGTTTCAGCTGCCTGCCTGCCTATGTAAAATACAAATAATATAATATAATAATAATAATAAGTAAAAGTTAACGAGGTCAGCTTGTACGAGACAAATGTTATTGCCTAAGGATCGTTACATTCCGTATAGCACTATATTTAAAGCGTCTACATCTTGGCTACGGTATGGTGATCTCTTCGGAGAAACCGAAGGTTTTGTTTGTGCAATTATGGACGAAGTTATCATGACGAATAACTACCGGAAATATATCCTGAAAGATAGTACGATTGACATCTGTCGGGCGTGCCACCGTCCTGGAGAATCTATTAGGCATATTATTTCCGGTTGTTCTCGTCTTGCTAACGGTGAGTATTTGCACAGGCACAACCAAGTAGCCAGGATCGTACACCAACAACTTGCCCTTAAATACCAACTTGTCAATTTCGAAGTACCTTACTACAGGTATGTGCCCGACCCAGTTCTCGAGAACGGTCGTGCTACGTTATATTGGGATCGATCTATTATCACAGATAGGACTATTGTTGCCAATAAGCCTGATATTGTGGTGATAGATCGATTAGAGCGCCGCGCAATGATTGTCGATATCGCCGTTCCTCATGACGAGAATCTCGTGAAAGTTGAAAAAGAAAAACAATTGAAGTATTTGGATCTGTCTCACGAGATTGCCGATATGTGGAATGTAGATTCGGTAATCATTGTTCCGATAATCATATCTGTTCACGGATTGATAGCCAAGAGCCTCGACCAACACCTTAAGAGGCTCACGTTAGAAGGTTGGATCAAGGGTCTGATGCAGAAGGCAGTCCTCCTTGACACGGCCCGTATTGTGAGGAGGTTCCTGTCTCTGGAGCCCTAACCACCGGTATCTTGGTCCCTGTACCCGATGTCGGTGGTCTACTATTTTTTATATTTTTAAATATGTATTTTTTATTTTTTATATATTTAAAAATGTATTGAATATGTGTTTAAATGAAATAAAGAGAATAATAATAAGTATAACTAGTGCAATTTATAACATTTATTAAAAATATTAATTATAATTATTTTATGCTGGAACACCTCTCTCTTTCTCCTTTATGCAAGAAGGTGAAGGTAATGACTTCCTCTGAAAAATTTCATTTTTCTGTGTCTTGAGCTATTTGTGGCCAGCAGGGGCAAGCTATTTTTGATATTTCATCTGCCCAACTCGTGTAAGATCTGTCTCGGTGACGCTTGCCATTAGACCATTCCATAATGTTACTCTGCTATTCTATCTCCCGTCCTATAGTTTCACTACGTGACCTACCCGTTTCCATTTAAGTTTTTGGCACAGCTTAGAGCATCAATGTATGTGACGAAGTTTTGTATTTTTTTTGAATATTAAGCATGCCTCGTTCCATTCGCGTTGACAGTTAGCGTTAGTTAGTATTTTATTTATAATTTTGGAAGTATTAACGTTGGTTTCCTACAAGTTTAACATGCAAAGGTTAAGAAAATGACAGTTAAACGTTGAAAATTATATATCATCATATTATATATCATAACTTTTATTATTAAATTTACTGATTTGTTGTTTTTGAAAAATTCGCTTGAAAATCAGTACTTATCCCAAGTATTTTGTACCATATGCTTAACTTCTAGTTGATGTTGTTTTCTATTGAATCAGTTTGCTTTCCAAATGTATTTCTGTATATTTCAGTTTCATTTCTACTGTTATGTTTTTGCTTATGCTGTTTTTCATGACCATTGTTTCAAAAGGATTTATTTCTATACTGACTGCATTGAATTAATCATGGTTTGTAATTGTATACAAGATTTTGACAGGAGTATGAAATCATCCGTGATGCGCAGGTGACTTAAATATTAACCATTAGTATTGAGCTCTGTTTGTTCCTAACTTGTCTTCTTATTATTGACTCTAAGATCGTAGGACAAAAACTAGTTTCTACAACAGGTCTCTAGTTTCTAGTATCTGTTTAGGATTCTACTTCTTTTAGTTTAAATTAATCTTGTGAGTTTTACTGACTATCTAAGGTTTTTTGTAATGAATATATGCTGTTTACTTCTTCTGTTTTTTTCTAGATTGCAGAAACACGCTTTTATAAACTTGCTTGTTCTATTAGTTTCTTGCACCTAGTGCAATAATTATTCTTTTGTTTTTGATGGAAGAAAACATTTTGTAGATTCACGAGAGTAAGGAGGAGAGGAACTGCTAATTTGTAAATTAAAATTATTTCTGGCTCCAACAATTGTGATGGTATTTCAGCAGTTTCTAATATATGATTTAATAGGTACGTTAAAGAGTAAGTCAGTAATATGTGGCCGTCTGCTCCTGGATCTTGATCTATCTTAAACCTTTTTATTTCTTGTATGACTTCCTTTTCAGATATGTGTATCACGTTTCTACTCTTAGTTGTGCTTAGTTAGTTTAATTAAAATATAATACTTGTTTTTCCTGGATATTATACAGAGTTTTATAGAAATCAGTTTCTACCCCTGCAACTTATTTTTTATTATTTATGGTTCAGTATTCGCACTTTAAACCATCTATCCAGTATTACTCGTAATATGTTCTTAATTGTTTTAGAGCAAATTTTGACTACCCGCTCACTTTAAATATTTCTGGATAGTCATCAATTTATAAATGTTAAGTGTGTTTTAGGAACCTACTTATTAGTACAAGAGTTGTAGAGCCACGCTGATTTCAGCACGAGTGGGTCGGCTCGACCGGAGCAGTACTACCCTCCCACATAAGATCAACCTAAAGCGACAGATTCTTAAAATAAAAAAAACTAAAAAAGTTTGTACTGGGCTGATAATTCATTTTTTGTTTTACGACTTTTGTTCTTACTATGATGGAACTCTTGTCTTCTCCTCAAAAGAGTTCATGTACGCTCTTTCAAAACTTTATGGATACTTTTTGATATTTCGTTAGGTGTTTGTGTTTCAGCTAATAATTTTGCACTAATATTTTTCTTTGGTGGCTACTGATATGTTGTGAGTGTAATACAATGTTTTATTTTTAATTAATTATTTCTTGTTTGTTTCATTGATCAATACTATTATTTTTACATCCAGTACGTTTCTTCTTTCATTTTGTGAAGATCGGGGTTGCTGTAATTGGTCTGTGATTTGATGTAAGATTAAGATTTAAGACGTTTATATTTTGGCAGAAGTTAGATTGACTTAACAAAAGTAATTTATTTCATTTTTTTTTCTATAACATTCAGTTATCGTCAGGTCCATCTTTGGTTAGATTGTTTAGAGAAGAAAAAACTTAAAATTGCAAATTTACTTTAAGAGCTAAGTCAATTAGCTTCTGACCTGTCTGGTTTCTTTTGCCGTAACTATATGTTTTCATTATTAAGTGTTCATCTTTTTTCGGTTGTCTTATTTTCACATTTCAGTCGTTCATGTAAGTTTAGGTAGTGGCCTTATTGACGTTTACAAGCTATTTCATTGGGTGCGTATATTTGTATTACTGATATTATCAGTCCCAGGGCATTTGAGTTTAAAAATGCTACTTTATCGCTAATACCCGTGAAGCTTTCAAAACCATTCCTTGTGAACTTTGTTTATTATAAATTCAATTTTATATTTACCACTTGTGTGACCCATGTTATACTATGAAATTCTTATGTTCTTCTAGTAGGTCGCCCCTACACCCTTTTTCACACAAACCCATTATGTCGTATTTAATTTCTTTGATTTCTTCACTGAGTCGGATTAAACGTTAGTGAGTGGACAAATTTGTGACGTTATAAGTTACTATGTACAACTTTTCTTTGTTTTTCTCCTTGGTTGAATATTTCTAGTGTTTGTATCTCCTGTGTTTATGTCACTTCTTAAATTTTTGAGAAAATCGATATTTTTACTACAGAGTGTTATGGTTTTGATCTTTCAAAGTGACCAGGCCGACAGGAAGATAAGGTTTTGTTAACGAACAATAAAAATTATTCGTTTTTATTATTACCAGTGCTGGAGGAGGTTCGAAACTACTGTTAAATATTGTTTGTACATTTTTTTACCTTATATTACTGTTTCATCCTCTGTGTTTCAGGAGATAATGTAAACATTCTCTTATAATTTTTGACTTGTATGTCAAGTTCATTGCACTTAATTTTATTTCATTTCCTTTCTCTCTTTGCACTTGTAGCTTCTTTATTTTCCATAGTATTTGCTTCGGATAGTTTATTACGTAATATATCGTTTCTTTACATGTATCTCTTCTCAGTTTAAGTATTTTTATTTTGGTGCTAAGTACCTTAGCTTTGACAGAGAATAAAAGTTTTTTGCAAAATACCAACAATATTCAGGATAGGACCAGTTAGTTTTATTATAAGTATGGATCAAAAGCAGAGTACGAAAACGTCAAGTGAACGGCTTGGTTTGAGTAAGGTTCTTATGGGTCTCAACGTGACGTTTGATATTTTTGAAGTGGCAGTAATCATTATTGGAGATGGTAGATTTTAGAAAGCGACGAATAGGCGAAAAATTAATGATTTTAATTGTGTATTCACTAGATTTGATTCATTAATTCACAAGTACTAATTATTTTAAAAGGATAAATACTAGATATATATGTATAAATACTGATGTTATATAAAGAAATCTCGTACCACAGTGTTTGTTATTCAACTTTTCCAGCTTTTCCTTTTTTTATGATTTTTTTTGTATATATTTGGTAGGATAAATAGTGGTTCGTAGGCTGTTTTTATGCCCTTAGGTGATAACGATTTAACCTAATAACTTTTTGTATATTCATTCACAATCTACGACAAAAATTTTAGAATCGCTTAAAAGTCAATTTCACAAAGAAATTTGGATAAAAGTGGGATCTTTTTTACTTAAGATGGTCCTATTGTAAGGCATTCCATTTCTTTGTACAAGAGTCATATTTGTCTCAGTAGTAGTCTCAAAAAAAAAACTATATAATCTCTGTTCTCGTAAATTTAATTCAACTCTGAAAAACTTAGGCAAAAATGAAGTTTCACTGTATCACGTTTTGAAGCGTTAACTATTTAACAATTGCGTACAAGGTTACCAGGGGTGCAGAAAAGGGCATACGTTATTATTTACCTAAAAATGAATCGTCCATAAATTGCATTTCACTGACAAATTTACATGAACGTACAAACTACTGGTTAATGTTTCAAGCTGAAAAATGTGATCATTACTGCATATTTTATCACCTTTGTAATGGGGAAAGAGTATTAGTGAATGATTTATGTTAAATGCGTAACCCAAACGGCTTACGTAGCCATTCTGTACGGGTGATAAAATTATAATGTTTTATGACAATTTAGGACTTTTTATATTTTTATTATTATATTTTTAAAGTACTCGTAGGTGTTATGGTATAACAACGACTTTTTTATTGTAATGACACATAGATAATATTATTATTGTGATCATTTACAATAGCGTAATATAAGAAACGTCTTTTATAATTCAAGAATAGCTGGCACAAATTTTTGTAATGTTAAAATGTTATAAAAATGTCAAAAAAATATGAAGAAAAATAATTTTCTTACACATACATATTAAAGTCGTAGGAGTAACTACAGGAAACTACGGGTATGTTACAAACAGTATCTTTAAATAAGTTTACTAAAATAATAAAATATTGATGTTAAAGCCGTGTGGACGGAGGGGTTCATGGTTTAGTGGGTACTGAGTAGGTCAACACATTGCAAAGCAAACCAATTCTAGCCAGGTCAGTCTTTGGACCGAAGACTATTCTTGATACGATGGGACTCGTTTGTGCCTCGGCAAGTATGCCTTCGGGTCCGATTTCCATACAAGCAAATATGGCAATCGTTACGAGTAGTTAGAGACTACAAAAATCTGAGAACAGTCATTCCATAGAACTTCGATATCGCCTTGTACTTATATTTTTGAGTTCTGATAATAATCGCTAATAACAATAATATTGTGTACACATACATTCACAACAATAGTCACGCGTAAACAATCGAAGCTTGATATAAAGTCGATGTCGACACAGTTTAAGAAAAAAAGATTCGAAAGAGAAAGAGGACGCGACTAGAGTACTATTTGTACCCTTCTCTACACTACCACGCGTGGTCTTATTTAACCTACACACCAAAAAAGAAAACTCGAAATTAAACCACACTCAAAAAAGTCAGAATGTTTATGGCCTTTACTTGCCAGAGTCCATGAACTACATGGCCTAACATCAAGCCACCGGTCTACTTATTTTCCTTCTGCATCATAAAAACGTAAAAGATATGTTATTAGTAAACAATGCTAATCTGTGATGAATCAAAACTTTGACAGATCAAAGAAAGATAATCTACATAGAAATACTACAACACTAATGCAAAAGTATAAAAAGATATAAAAGTAAATTTTAAATATACATTGTATACATAACAAATGGTTAGTCACCCAGTTACTTTCCTGAAATCGTTTGAAGTTGCGCTACCTTTAAGTACAAATAAATATTTGTATTCAAAAGCATTCTGACAGTCGTTCAACCGTTAAATCAAAGGGCATTAGGTTCACATTACAATTCCAATATTATTTACCAATATTCGGTTACACTGGATGTTTTTTTTGGCCAAAAAATATTTGCCCACATGCTTTTTATATTAAATTTGGAATTTTACGCAGGAGCACTTTTATTACGACCTGCTACTTTACCAAGCGTAATATTTGGCATAAAACCACTTGGAACCAGTTACTTACTAATAATTTTCTTGAATTTTTCAATCTTCATAAACGTTACACTCAAGTATATTTTCTAATACGTCGCAATTTTTTTCTTAAATGTTGATGGCTTTATTTTGAGGAAATTTATAACCTAAGCGAATAAATGTGTAAAATATTTAAAAAATATCAACATAACAATATTATATGGATCTGTAACAATAAGTGTATCAGTAGCAAGAAGTATTATTAACTGACTGACTATAAATAATTTGGTCCTATAGGATCTCTATTTATAGGCCATTCATAAGGTTACACTACACAGGCCTCTCAGCTACTATAATCTAAAAGTCATTTTACGTGGCTCCGAACTATACTAACCTTCTTCTTTTATCCAATCTGAAAATAGGCTAGATGACATCTTAGTCAAATTAGTTACTTTTTATCATCTGTCAAAACGACAATTTTGTGTAAAAAACGTACTAAATACAAAATTGTGACGTCACTGTTTTAGACTAATCAATTGAACAATATATTTCACTGTATATTTGATTGACATTCGTAATTATAATAAAAAGCTATGTTAATTGTATTTGCAGAGATTTTCACGATATTATTTGTAACGAAGTGGGCATTGGTATTTATTTACGATACAGTCATCTACCCAATTGTAATCGGTAGAGGTAAGTTTCAGTGATTGTGGTGATGGATTAAAAATACGAAGTGTCATTACCCCTATTCTCCCCATGGATGTCGTAAGATGCAACTAAGTGTACAAAATACGAAGACAACATCCCTGCAAAAAGAAAGAAGGGAGAGGCCTATGTCCAGCAGTGGAATATCAAAGGCTATTGATGTTTGATGAAGTTTCAGTGTTACATATTGCACTGATATGAAAATTGATATTGGGGAAAACCAAGAAAGTGACAATGAAAACAATAGTTCCTTAAAATAAAATAAATCTAGCAAGAATCTAAAAACATTTTACACCATTCGAAAGAAATCATTTGGTTGTAAATAAATTAATATAATAAAAATACGGATGAAACAAAAAATCTAGAATTTTCTGTGGTTAATTTAATTATTTAATTGTTCGTTAACAAACTTTCAAACATATAATAGTGCTACATTATTACAATTAAACAATCTTATTGCTAATTACAAGTTTCTACATATAGGTAGTCTAAGAAAAGCTGTCGACTTTTATTGAATAGGAGTGTAAGTAAACATTGGACACATGCATTTTTTTTTTGAACATTTACACAATTATTTATGATATATTATATATAGATTATTATAAATATTCATACACACCTAAATGCCGTTGCAAGGATATGCTAAAAACAACCAAAAAAAATGACAGAAACAGAGTAGCACAGTTTTGGTGAGTGCCACTTTCGGTTTAAAATAGTGAATTTATACCCAAGAAGGCTAATACTCTGTTAAATAAAAATATTAATTTATTCGAATATAATGAACATTATAATCAAATAAATCACTTTTGCTATATCCACCAGAGGAGTCATTTTGGTGATTGAGCGCATTGAGGTGGTGGGCTTATGGGTGGCCTTAAATAACGGAGACCCTTTTATTCCATGGGCCCCGTCGTGCTCCGCCCTCTGGTGCCTCAATCGTAGTCAATTCGATCGTTGTACCGGTTCAGACCCAGATGAAGTATTCTTACCGGGAGGTGGCTCTTCAGCGAGCACTTTCAACAGCTTCCTCCAAAGGTGGTCGGTGCTGCTTTCACCCTTGAGCGACTTTTGTCCAATTTAGGTGTAGCCAGCATCGTAACGAGACGACTGCACACGGAGGTTGTCCACTAAATGGCATTGTATGATGCGCCGGTGTGGGTGGTGGCTCTGGCCTTCCAGAACAGGGTTCGCTTCTGGTACCTACAGAGGATATTGCTGGTTAGGGCTATACGTGGCTACCGCACCATGTCAACGGACGCGGCGTGCAGTTTGGCTGGCATTCCTCCGTGGGATTTGGACGCGGAATTGCTCACCAAAGTTAATCAGTGAACGGCTGTCTTCTCAGTGGGTAGCAGTATACGACCCCTGGCCGAAGAGGTATACGAGTGGCGTGAGGCCACCCGTCGAGCCACGAAGGCTCATTGGTCGTCCCGGCTTAAGAGGTCATGTGCTGGCTTTGCTGCTGTGGAGGTTCTCCAACCGGTCATCTTCGAGAGGGCAAGGTAGTAGCTTAGGACCCTTTACTTCCGACTGACGCAGGTCCTTTCCGCACACTTTGCGGTTTGCTTCACTCGGTCACTAGGATAGAATTGAGTTCTGTTTGTAATTATTGCGACTACAGCGAGGACTCGGCTTAGCACACCCTAGTGGTTCATTCTACCTGGGCGGCGCAGAGCAGAGCCCTCAATGTGGTTATTGGAGGATCTCGTACTGCCGACCGTTATACGCTCCATGGCCGGTAGCAACAGTTAGTTCACCGCGGTTGCGACCTTCTATGAAAATATTATTACACAGAAAGTTGTAACAGCGGACAAGATAGTACCCGTGCTAGCACGCATTCGTCAGTAGGAGTCTGGATGTCGTAATAACAGCTGTTGCCGCATCCCTCCAATCTCAAGCGCAGAGTAGCACACCGTGTTATTTTAGTCAGTCCGATTTCAACTCACCAGCCCACCACAAGCCCCGGTAGAATGATGGCTCGAGAGGGTTTCCACAGAGTACAACAGAAATATAAAAGGTAGGCTCCGAAGAAAAAAAATTCTAGGTAAATATACCATAATCATTGAAATTATGATTTTTAATTCACGGTTAGTCAGAATATAAACCGGTAGCCTAAGAAAATAGTTAAGCCTGTTAAAAGATCATTCTAAGTAATGAAAATCTTGTAGAAAATGTTAAAATTTCGATGAAAATTTATAATTAGTAAGCGGCTGGAATGTGTTCCCTATATTACATTCCCAAATAGTTGCCTCGGAAAATTGATTTTCGTTATTAAATGCAGTGAATACTTGAAATTCCAGTCCTTTGTGGTGGTCATGCTCGACAAGCACTGTAGCTTATATTTTTCATCGCACTTTACTACTAAAAATAATAAAAAATGTTAGGGATCCGATCAGCTTTTCAAATGAGTGACGTGGTCACCGTGTCGATTTACAAGTTAAAGTGTATCACATATTTAACTTTAGAAAGGGACAGATAATGATACTTCCTCGTTGATCTAGCGGTTAGCGTATGCAACTACAACTAAAGAGGCCTCGGTTTCGATTCTAGGGTCAGGACAAAAGTATTGTTGAATTTTTTTTACAAGAAATTCTTGATAACAATCCAGAATATAAAAGTTAGCTGGTTTTGTACGCCCGTGCGTACACCTGTACGTTTCGGAGTATACGTTAAACTATTGATCCCAGGGTCACCAATATCTATGGCAATTGTTATTGGGCAATCAGTGCCCTCAAATATATTGATAATAAGTTTAATCTTCGAATTCGGGGTTGTAAAAATCCGATACCAGTCGGTCCGTGAAAAAATAGATATTCAGGTACAACCAGATTCATTTGTAGCCGATCTTAAATAATTTTGGTAATAATAAAGGTTAGAAAGGTGAAAGCGCAAGACACATCGGATATATGAAGCAAATGTTTGAATGAATTAACTAATAGTAAACGACTTTGGTACCAATGAACACTTACAATGCTAGAGTAACAAAAACGCTGTTACCTTTTGGTGTATCCTCCGGTAGTATCTCACAAATCAGAAGTCACATACTACTGGCTACAAAAACTCAGTACCTACTTGGCTGGAGATAGGAGAGGCTGGTTATCTGTCACACAGGTTCTACTTAGTTGAATCTACCTATCTGAATCGAATAGGACGGGAGGCTGCGGCACAATGCCACCACTGTGAGTCCGAACGGGTCTCCGCCCAGCACACGCATGGGAGTTTAAGTGACAAGTCCTAGTCGGACGGATCGGACGAAACTTGTCACAATGCTGGCGAGTGGTGGAGGATAGTAAGCCGCGGTCTCCTTCTGTGAGGATGTTCTGCTCCAGAAGGAGACCGCAGAGCGAGATCGGGATAGGGCCGATCCCACTCGAAGGCGGCTGTGAAGGGGACGCGGTAGAGGTTGCTAGCTCTCTAATCACCGCCTAAAGGTCGCTGTGGCCACATCTCGGAGTGATGTGAACACTGCAAAACGACCCGAGACAGGTGACACTCCGGTGCGCCTGGGGGTGTTGTCTGAGGCGGAGTGCTATTCTGTCTCTTACTATGTAGAACAGTGAGAGGTACGATAGCTTCTTGTCCAGAGTTATGAGGTGCCCGGGATGTACTTCAATCGTGAGGTACGGCAGGAAAGACTTTAGAAGCAGCCAATGCCTTCCTGGAGTTCCTCCCAACTGTCGAGGTAGGCCGCCGCGGAGTTTAGTGGGCAGACCGATTTGCCGGGGGTCCCATACACACCCTTCTTCCATCCGAAGTGTATGGTGCGAAAAGTATTCCCCGTGTAAAATAAAATCTCTGATACAGATCATCGCTTTCTTAAATTGTTGTTAAAATTTAAACGATTTCTGTAACTTTTGTGTGACAGAAAATGTAAATGTTTTTATTAGCTATGATTGTAAAAATAAAAGGGAAGCTAGAAATAATCTTGATCTGGATGTACTGGACATCCATTTTGTATGTGTCAAATCGTGGCTAACAAATTAAGGGAGTCTAGCAAATGGGACGACAAGAAACGTTTGGGATTGCTTCATAGATAAACCGAACATAAAGCTTTTGTGCAAAGAAGCAATTCATATCATCCAGATTCCAAAATCAACGATCTATTATGAAGCGATATTGTTAGTCATAGACAATATACACTAAAATTCCACTATCACAATGTTCTACAACAAGAATAGAACTATTATATTCAATGAAAAGCAAAATGCTAGAGATTTGCGAGTTTGCCATAATTTTGACTGTCACTGTCATGGCACAAAATTTATTACAGCGAGTAATTGTACCTTGGAATTATAAAGGTTATGGTATAGAATACAACAAATCTCTTAAGGTTATTATTAAAAATATTGTGATTAAATTAAATTTAATTACACGATAAATTTCACAAGAGTTGGATTATGGGTACAATAAAACCGTCTAAATGTGAGCTTAACTCGTGTGTAGAGGTCGATTCGTGATAATATTATTATTATTTGATGATAATAGATGAATAGAAAAGAATAAAGTAAAATTATAAGTAAATATTAGAGCCCAGCTCTCTGGTCATCTTGGTTAACAGACAACAGTAAACAATTTCCTGCGTTCCGTAGAATTTTTTTCGAGCCAATCTAATGCACCGTAGCATGTCTCTCCTACAATAACTATGTTTGTTTATACAAATATATTTTATTTAATGATGACTTATTTTGTGATATATTAATACTATATTACTGTACTATATTAATTTGAAATTAATGATTCAGAACATAACGAATTGTTATTTCAACAATTTTGAATTTAGTAATAATAACATTAAACATAATTACAGTTTGATGTTTTATTACCACTAATAATTCAGATCAAAAGATTTTTGAGACAATACATAGTATAATATAAGGTGATTTGTTTATTTCTAGTCTTTGGCAATTTTCGTTCAGTTCATAATAAAAAGTTAAGACAATTTGTACCAATACAGAAATAATAATTATATCAAAATCCACATGTAATAATTATTACTCAATTTAACTTTGTTTTATTGTTTTATTTTGTTTTGCTTTTATTAAGAGATAATCTAGTTATATTTATACTGATCAACTAATGAAATACGCTGACAACCAATACTATTTGGTGTTCTTACTTTAATTTTGGAAATAATATGGATTGCAACACTGGTAGAACGATACAAAATTATCTTTTTTAGACCCTACAAATCGGTACTTAACAATTTTTTTTATGTCATAAATGTATGCGATTTGTCGCAATATAACACTAGTTTGTAATAGTAATGGATAACTCGAATTGACGTTTTCAAATGACTCCTCGATGTTAAGAATTTCTTTGATTAAAAATGCTGATAGCTAACTTTGGTAAAGACTGTAGAGAAAAATATATTAAAAGTTAAATTTCCGTAGAAGTTAGATGGAAATAAGTTTTCTTCTAGAAAAGTCACAGAGACAAACATATTTTCCCTGAGCTGTTCAAAACCAGGTTTTTAAGATTATTCATAATCTGTTTTTAGTAGGCTTCTAACACTTCTTAAAGTTTATTTTTGAGTGTCTTAAAAATTCTCTCCGATGCACTTCTCTCAACCTATGCTGGACTCATAGGAGATAAAATCGTACCCTGGGCATACTAGCAACTGTGTTGAACCAGTTAAAATAGTTATCATCCAGCTAGACTTCTTATCGGTGGCCAAACAGATTACTACAGTACTACTTGTTGGAGATGTAAGAGAAAATTCGGTAGTGAATACTTAAAGCAGAAAATTCTGATTTGATTCTAAATTTTTAATTCAAATGTATAGTTTACTTTAAACATACAGATTTATCATGGTGACCAATACTTTTGATGAGCCTATTTACGGTAAAGTCTTAAGAATCATTATTATCATTTCAATAACCTGTTCTATAATCCTACATAAGTCTCTACCACCAGCACTATATCGGCAATCAAATATCATGACTTTGTAATAGGTTGATTGATTTTAAGTAAGCAACATTAAAATTCTATTAGCTTATCCAGCTGAATATTAAATTTCAAATGAAATTCTTTAGTATTATTTAAATGTTTATTCAACACAACAATGAGGGCATCAGTTAAGTAATTAAGTAACTTTAGGGAAACCAGAACGAAGTTTGCTACTCATTATTGAATTGGAGCGAGAGAGTTTTTAGAGATTAAGGCGTCTTTTTAGGCAAAGCGGCAAAGAACAAAGGTGATAAATACTTTAACGTTTGCGTGCACGAGGTGCATGCTGAGTATTCCACAAAGTAACCACGTAGTACCTACAAGTACTTACAGCGAGAGCATCACATTATTCTGTCTATAATCAAATTTAACATTCTTCTAAATATTATTTAAAAGAAAATATAATTTAATAGTATTAATAATCATTACTTATGCGTGAGAGAACCGAAGAATTAAATAGCTATCTGTTTCATTTACGTTAACTTACGCTCACGTTTATATTACGCTCAGTTTATTGCTGTTAACCAGGCTTTAAAAGAAACACATGGGAAAATTAATAAAAGGGAAACGCAGATAAGAAAGAAAAGTATGGAGTAAAGAAGTGAAGAATGGGAAGAAAAGAATATTACGTATATTTAAGTAAGCATAATTAAAGCAGCCCGGGGATCAATAATTATAATTTGATTTATGTCATGTTGTTGAATAAAACTTGAAACATTTGATAAATTTCGCTTGAAGTTTTCAACTAGATTTCCTAGATCTGACTTGTTTAATTGAACTCAGTACTCAACCGCCTGCAGTTTACAAAATAAGATTTGCATACAAAAGGGTTGTTGACGATGTTGTCTAGTATTGTAGTGAATTGTGCCAAGAATACTGATTGTGGGAACTGAAACACAACAACAATAATCTAGTCGAGCAAATGAACTCGGAGTATAACAAAATCAGGTAAACACATTTTTTTTTTTGTACCAACGAACAAAAGACGTTAACTACTAAGCCTGGTTTTAGAGGCTTAATGATTTGAAAGTCCAAATTAGTATTTTCTTTTCTTTTTTTTATAGAAACCTACCAAAGTGACTCTATTTTCTGCCTGTTGGAAAGCATAAATAGAATCCAAGAGCGGTGGTCGCCGTACTCATTGCGAATGAAGACAGTGCAGTAGTGCGACCCACGCAATGGCGGCCTAATGAGATGCTTTTTCACGCCCCGCTTAAAGTACCCAGGATAGTTGTGGGAGGGAAACACTGATTTAAAGATATTAGTTCTTCATAAGACTAAGATCTATTGTAAGAGCCTTCTTTATTTGGTGTTAAGTTTTTCGTTTTTGTGCAACTTTAACATTTTTGATATTGAGGTAATTCATAAAACAACCAATTTTTAAAACTACAAGTTGCTTGTCTAACTTAGTGAGTTTAATTATATGCTTCTATGAAGAACTTTACAAATTTATAAAGTTTTGCAAATCTCTATTATACTTTGTTCACTTCAATAATGTAAGACCAATAGTTTCTGCTATTTATTTTGAAATAATCATACAACGTAATTAAATATTTGACTGTACTTAATGTTTGATTAGAGCGGCTATATTTCTATATACGTAATATAATTGGGTTTCATATTAAATGTGATTGGGTAACCACACTTGTGATTATTGATTGTGTCAAAATCACGCGTGGTTGAATGGCGTACACTAATATACTAAATACTGATTTTAATCGAAGTTTTTAATTAACAACAGATGTCTATTAGAATATCTCATTAACTACCCTACTATTTTTAAATAATTATCTGGCCATGTAATAACTATACGTCCGAGAAACTATTAGAAGAACTGTCACCTGTACCTGTATTGAAGTGTGAGAGTTGGAAATTATTTTTTTTTAATATTAAATATTATTATTTAACAAATCTTTTAAAGGTTTAAAATTCTTTTAAGTATTTTTACACTCTTGTAATAATATACTGTGCTTGCACGTACAATTTATTTTCCTGTATTGACAAGTGCAAATTATTGTCAGTCATTTGGAATAAACGTACAATAAAGTTACGGAACGTTTAATAAACGATGATTGGTCAATCAAGATTAACTTAGTTTTATTTCCATAGTCGTAGATAACGCGAATGCTAAGAATGATTAACGTCGTTTAGGGTTTTATTTTTGGAGATTATTTCTTGCTCTAAATGAGTGTCTTAGAAGGGTTAAGGCTATTTATCAAATAACAAAATTGTTTGTAAACAGAAACAGCTTTGCTATATACCTTAAGTGTAAGACTATATTTCTGCTGAGTCAACAGGGTCACTTCCAAGGAACAGAACCTCTTACTTTTATTTTGCCTTCAGTACCCTTTCCAAGTCTGTAATTACAACCCTCTCGAATTTGTTTTTCATTAAAATTGTAAGTAAGAACGTTTTGAAATGAAAGTGCTCAGGAAATTGAAAGTAATCTTTATTATCACGACTTTGGCGGCCTTAGATACAATTTTAGCCGTACTAAAAGGAAAACCCTAAAAGTTTATTTGAAATTTTACGCCTTTTAAAGTAAGATTTACAGTCATTAGATGCTAAATAAAATTCAGACTTCGAAACCTTGGCATAGAATTACTTTTAGATTTTAACTCAACTCCATCTCATCACACAATATTTATGCAAAGGTTTCTTCTTTACCTGGTGGTAAGTGTATACCCATGCCTCGCAGAGTACATTATACCGATGGTTCCTGAACATTTTTGGTAATCGTTATTGGGAAGTTAGTACTCTCAAATATATTGACAACTCGTTCAACTTTCGAAATCGTTTAACACTCAGGGTTGTGGAGGTCCAATACCAATCGTTTCGTGGAAAAAAATGATAGTCAGGTAAAACTGGTTGGACTAGTAACTGACCTGAAGGGGTGCTGGGCTAGAAAACCTCCACGTGGTGCACCCTGGTAACGTTGGCATCACCGCCAACGGCTAATATTCTAGCACGAAGAGAAGGCCTTACTTCTTCGGCCATTTGATCGAGGTGTGGTCCAACAGAGAGGGTATAACTGCCGTTTCCTCTGTTGGCTCTTCGCTCCTCGGAGCAATGAGGAGGAAAACCTCATTAAAAAATCACGGAGGGGACCCTTTCATAGGTCGGAGTTTCTCCACTATCAGTGGTGGAGAAAGGAGAACGGGCTCGGTGTGTACTCACACTGCCGCCGAGTAGGCATTGGGAGATTTAATCCTTCTGCCACCGTCGTCATATCGTAATCTCGAGAGGAGTGTTGTGGTTATGTCTCACAACTCTACTCGGGAGCGAGGGTCTTGGCTTTGCCGCCCGGACCGCGAGGAAAAAAACCTCTTTAAAAAATTACCCCGAATCCCGTGTTCTGGTGTGTGGCCAGGGGATGCATGGCTGATGGGTAGTTCAGTCGTAAGCACACTCCCAGCTGAGGCACCTGCGGACCCCTCAGTTGGGCACAAATTTACGCTTGCCCGGGTATTGGGGGATCTCTGCCCGGGTCGACTTTTTGTTCTCCCCCACTCGTGGGTCTAAATATGGAAACCTCAATTAGTAAAAACAAAAATTTAAAGAAGGAGAGAAGTAGGACAGAGAAGCCTGGTACTACAAATGATTCCTCGTCTAACGAGGATGTACAAGTACTTGGTACTCCTATCACGGTGGGGCTCCCAGAAGTCAGTTTGGATTCTGGGAACCAAAGAAGAACATCGGAACGATTACGTTCCAGGTCTGCCCATCCATCAGACCGTGGTAACTCAAGCATGACCATGGGCGTGTTGGAGTCCACAGAGGTAGAAATCTGCGATAGCAGAAAGCGCGGACGTTCCAGGGACGGGGAGAGTGACACGTCCCAGGAAATGCTACCTCCTAAAATTGGGAGCAATCGCAGAGGCAGGTCACGCACGACCATTTCTACCCCTTCAGGTTCTGTCTTCCCGAAGGCAGAAGCCTACAGGCGGGTCAGAGCGGAGGGCGAAAGCTTAGCGGAAGAGGAGATTGCGGATCTCCTCCAGAGGATCCGTGAACCGGTGGATAAAGATTCTGCCACCCAAACACCGGCATCTTTGCAGGAGAGAGCAAACTTAGCGGTGGCCATAATTCAGAAAGTGGCCACCAAATCTAGAAATTTAAAGAGTTCCTTTGTAGGGGCTCTAAAGGATTCTTCTTCCGCTATCCCTGGGGTCGTTGAGACCATAATTGGGGACGTGGCTCGCCTCCAGGCGGCTAACGACTGATTAGCAGGACAAGTGGCAGAGCTTAGTGCTCAATTTGCCCAATTTCGGGTGCATTCGAACTGTACTGAGCGACAGAACCCGGCTCCGCGGCAGCCTACCACCTCTTCGTCTTTTGGTGGTGTCTCTGATACCCAACTACGTCAAATTACCGACGCAGTGTGGCGTATGATGGACGGGCGCCTCGCTGGCTTGGAGGCGAGGTTACCACCGGCACCCATAGTTCGGCCGCCACTCGCAGCAAATAAACCAGCTGTGTCGATTCCACTGCCAGCTGCGGGTGACAGCGTGTCGTATGCCGCAGCGGCGTCCCGGTCTGCGGCAGCACTGAAGGTGACACGAGCGGCCAAGGCAGCGGTAAAAAAGGCTATGCCGGAGACGAGACCACCTAAGACCTTGGCCAGAACAGGGACGGCATTTCCTCCGCTTCCCACTCCAACACCTACAATTGTTCCCTCTAATTCAGCTCCCACGAACGACGGTTGGCAAGTGGTAGGGGGAAACAAGAAGTCCCGAAAGCAAAGCAAAAAAGCTGCGAGGAAAGCAGGGTCTACACTCCAACCTTCGGTAGCAGAGGTCACCAAGAAGAAGCCACGGAGACTGCGGACCCCTAAGACGGCGGCTGTGGTGGTAACGTTGTCACCAGAGGCGGTTAACGGTGGACTGTCCTACGCGGCCGTCTTTAAAAAGGCAAGGGACAGTCTGACACAAGATTTCGGGACAGTAGGTGTTAGATTGCGCCTTGCTCAGACGGGAGCTCGTGTTCTTGAGTTCCCTGGGACTGAAGGTGCAGAGACAGCAAACAAATTTGCCGAGAAGTTGCGGGGAATATTGGGAGCCACAGATGGTGTCAAGATCGCCAGGCCTACCAAGTGCGCGGAGCTGCGCATTTCAGGCCTGGACGATTCAGTAACAGTCGAGGACGTCCGTGTAGCGATTCAGGAGAAGACCGGATGCAACGCGGACAGCATCAGGATCGGCACCATCCGCCCCGGTTTAGGGGGCCTTGGTGCGGTGTGGATTAGTTGTCCTGTAGCTTCTGCCAAAATTTTAGCCGACGCTGGCAAGATCCTCGTCGGTTTCGTGAACGCCAGAATTACGGTTCTGGCGGCGAGGCCGATGAGGTGTTTCAAATGCCTGGCTACGGGACACACTCGCATCAAGTGCGATAGTTGTTTTGACTGCAGTGGACTGTGTTTCCGCTGTGGTCGACCGGGGCACAAAGCGGCAGAGTGTTCTGCCGCCCCTCACTGCCCGGTGTGTGCGGCGGGTAATAAGGCCGCCAATCACCAGATTGGGCAGAGAGATTGTAAACCTCCCCGCAATTCTCGGCAGACGTCGGGGTTACCTAGCCAATCGACCCGGGCTACGTCTGATGTCGTTCGAGCATCGCAATCGTCGCCCATGGAGGAGGTTGTAGAGACAGTCCAGTAATGGACCAAGTCTCCAACCTCCTTGTCCAGACGAACCTCAACCACTGTGCCGCGGCCCAGGACCTCTTCCTGCAAACCATGGCACAGTGGTCGATCGGCGTTGCCGTAGCCGCGGAACCCTATTACGTTCCTCCCCGTCCAAACTGGTTGGGTGACCGGGACGGTTCCGTGGCAGTCGTCGGCTCCACGGCGGCTCATTCCCCGCCCTTGTCGCTAAGAGACAAGGGTACTGGATATGTTGCTGCCGAGTGGGGGGGAATCACCGTATATGGTGTTTACTTCTCCCCCAACCGGAGTTTGAGCGACTTCGAGGTTTTCCTTAACAACTTGGAAACCTCGATGCGGCGTCTAACGTCTGGGCACGTCTTAGTGCTGGGGGACTTCAACGCGAAGTCCATTGCGTGGGGTTCCCCCAGGACGGACGCCAGGGGTGAGGCCGTAGAGGAGTGGGCGGCCTCGGTGGGCCTCTGTTTATTGAACAGGGGCTCCGCCAACACGTGCGTGCGACAGCAGGGAGGGTCGATAGTGGACCTTTCGTTCGCTACCCCTGCCCTCGCCGCACGAGTAAGGAACTGGTGTGTCCTGGAAGAGGTTGAGACGCTCTCGGATCACCTCTACATTTGATTTGAGCTCTCCCGGACCCAGGACCCCAGTAGGGGTCACGCGGCGCGGCGTTCTTCTCGCTTGCCGCGGTGGGCTGTAGCCAAACTGAATAGGGACCTACTAGAGGAGGCAGCCATTATTTGCTCCTGGCTGTCTCCGCAGGCTCCGACCGAGGAGGTCGACATGGGGGCTGGTCGTTTCCGCGATGCGATTACGCAAATCTGCGATGCGGCCATGCCCCGCATCCGAGGTTGTCGGCCTCCCCGGAAGGAGGTTTACTGGTGGTCCCAGGAGTTGGCCGACCTCCGCGCGGCCTGTACTCGTGCCCGGAGGTCCTACACCCGTAGTCGGCGGCGACACTGCGTAGACGGCGAGGAGGACCAGCTTCATGAGGAGTACCGAGAGGCGCGGAAAACTCTGAAGCTGGCCATTAGCCGCGCCAAAGAAGTGAAGAGGAAGGAGATGCTGGAGGGTCTCGATCGTGACCCCTGGGGTCGCCCTTATCGTGCGGTGCGACAAAAGCTCCGCACGTCGGGCCCCCCCCTTACAGAGACACTTCAGCCCAGCTTCCTGCGGGAAGTGGTCGAGGGTCTTTTCCCGCAGCCGGCGGAGCACACACCCCCGTCGATGGCCTTCATGGTCGAAGACGACGGGGGACGGAACGAGGATAATGTTCCGCCCGTCAGGGAATCGGAGATAGGGGCGGTCGTTCTACGGATTCGCTCTAAGAACACCGCCCCTGGGCCAGATGGGATACCTGCCCGAGTGCTGGCGCGAACCCTCGACCACATGTCGGATCGCCTCGGGGAAGTCCTAAACGCCAGCTTGGCGTCCGGGCGCTTTCCTGAGGGTTGGAAGAGCGGGAAGCTGGTCCTACTACGGAAACCGGGACGGCCGGCCGATTCGGTCGCGGCCTATAGGCCCATCGTGTTGCTGGACGAGGCGGGTAAATTGTTTGAGAGGATACTCTCTGCCCGCATCGTCCGGCACCACTGCGAGGTGGGCCCCGATCTGTCGGACGCCCAATACGGGTTTCGAGCCGGGCGTTCGACAGTCGATGCTGTGTTGCGCCTGAGGGCCGTGACCGAAGAGGCGGTGAGCTGTGGCGGCGTGCTGTTGGCGGTGTCGTTGGACATCGCCAACGCATTTAATAGTCTGCCATTTAGCTGCATCAGGGAAGCACTCCACTACCACAGGGTGCCAGAGTACCTGAGGCGGCTTGTGGCAGACTATCTTAGGGAGCGTACCGTCATGTACGAGGACCGAGATGGCATTCTGAGGCGGCGGCCCATGTCGTGCGGTGTTCCACAGGGGTCTGTCCTCGGACCACTCCTGTGGAATATGGGATACGACTGGGCCCTTCGAGGTCGTCTTCCCCCCGGTCTGGGCGTAATTTGTTACGCCGATGACACATTGGTCACGGCCCGGGGGGCGAACTTTCAAGAGGCGGCGTGCCTGGCCACCGTGGGAGTCTCTTTGGTGGTCGGGCGCATTGAAACGCTGGGTTTACGAGTGGCCCTAGATAAGACGGAGGCCCTTTTGTTCCATGGGCCCCGTCGTGGTCCACCACCCGGCGCCTCTATCGTAGTCAATTCGGTCCTCGTACCGGTTCAGGCCCAGATGAAATATCTGGGCCTGATCCTCGACGGCAGGTGGCTCTTCGACGAGCACTTCCGACAGCTTTCTCCAAAGCTGGTCGGCGCTGCTTCTGCCCTTGAGCGACTTTTGCCGAATTTGGGTGGAGCCAGCGTCGCGACGAGACGGCTATACACGGGGGTTGTCCGGTCAATGGCGCTGTATGGTGCACCGGTGTGGGTGGCGGCTCTGACCGCCCAGAATAGGGCTCGCCTCTGGCGCCCTCAGAGGATATTGGCGGTTAGAGCCATACGCGGTTACCGCACCGTATCGACGGAGGCGGCGTGCGCCTTGGCCGGAACTCCCCCGTGGGATTTGGAGGCGGAAGTGCTCGCCGAAGTTTATCGGCGGACGGCTGACTTCCGGGCGGGTAGCGGCATACGGCCCCCGCCCGAAGAGGTGCGCGAGTGGCGTGAGGCCGCTCGTCGAGCCACAATGGCTCGTTGGTCGTCCCGTTTGGAGACTCCACGTGCTGGCTTTGCCCTCGTGGAGGCTCTCCAGCCGGTCATCGCCGAGTGGGCAGGGCGGCAGCACGGGACCCTTTCCTTCCGATTGACGCAGGTCCTTTCCGGGCACGGTTGCTTCGGGAAGTATCTGCACTCGGTCGTCAGGAGGGAATTGAGTCCCGCCTGTCACCACTGCGACTGCAGTGAGGACTCGGCTCAGCACACGCTAGCAGTTTGATCCGCCTGGGCGGCGCAGCGTGGGGCCCTCACTGCAGTTATTGGAGGAGATCTCTCGCTACCGGCCGTCATACGTTCCATGGCCGGTAGCGACAGTTGTTTTACCGCGGTCGCAACCTTCTGCGAAGACGTAATTTCGCGGAAGGAGGCGGCGGAGAAGGCCCGGGAGGACGATCTCCACTCGGACCCAATTCGCCGCCGGCGAGCCGGGCGGCGGAGGCGCGCATACCAGCGCCTCATGCCGCCTTGAGTGTGGCCGCGGGTGGACGGGACGGGTTTTCCCCTCCATCCGCTATAGTGGCCAGCCGCGAGGAGGTGACGTGCGCGTGTGCCGTACATCGCCTAAATAGAGAGTTTATCCGCAGATGGTGCCTGCTTTAGCGGGCAGGCGCTAGGAGGGATCTGGATGTCGTAATAGCAGCGGTTCCCGGATCCCTCCTATGTTAGGCGCAGAGTGGCACACCGTGTGGTTTTAGTCGGTCCGATTCCGACACACCGCCTCGCCGTAAACCCCGGTGGGGTGACGGCCCGAGGGGGTTTCCACACGTTAAAAAAAAAAAAAAAAAAGTAACTGACCTGAAATAGTGTTGGAAATAATAAAGGTTAGGAAGATGATGATGACGGTAAGTATATGCTGGCGAGATATGGATACCCAGATTTTTGTGGGTCAGGTAACTATAATATACTCTTTATTATATACCTTTGTTTCTTATTAGATCTGGTAATAATTACCGCCGGTTTTAGGTTTCTTGGATTACATATACAGCTTAAATGAACTAAAAAAGGTGTAGGTAATAGAGACACGCTCATTTGAGCTTAAACGGGCTCAACTGGGGTGGATAGTACCACCTTGGTTGAATCTGCCTCTCACAGAAGACCAACCTAAAGCAACAGCTTCTGTGCTGTCATGTTTTCTTGATGATTGCGAGACTAGAGATCCATTGATACAGGGGTGACAGTTATCGTGGTAAGTGTGGAAGCCTAACACTGCTAAGATGACTGTCATGCCTTTTACGTCCTCAAGCGGGTTGTGCAACAGCATCAAACTAGGTTGCCATAGTATGGGTCATCATAGTGTATTGTCTGTATTCGTAATAATTATGATAACCACTACTCTTGGATTCTATTCAAACTTCTCATGAGGCAGAATAGAGTGGCATACTTGGCAAATAAAAAAAATTAAAAAATAACATTTTTTCAAAAGTTTACTAATAAAAACGTGTTAAAAGTAAACAGAAATCAATTGACTAATGGAAATAATATAAATTGTTCATGTTATATTTAAGAATATAATGATAGTTACTCATTTGTCATACAAACACTCTCAATTTAATTTCTTTAAAGTTATTGATTGATTTTTGTTGTTGGGCAAAAAACAATGAATTGTTGCAAATTTTTGAGGTTTCTGCAGTCAAAGTTACTATAATTACAGACATTCCGAATTACTACATTAAATAACTACGAAGTTAGTTAAAATATTAAATATCTAACTATGAACAGCCTAACCTATATATTTTTAGACATACAAATTAACTTTTAGGTAATAATTTTGGATGGTATAATATTGTGACCAGTTAGCAGTAACCACGGATTTATCTCGTGACTACGTACATAGTATGTATAGAATGTATCATGAAATACGAAAGTTTAATTTATGATCAAATTTTATTCGGACAAATCGAGTTCGATTCATTACAAATGGCTAATGTGAAATTGATCTAGACGCCATCCAATTAATATCTCATAACTGATATTAAAATTATTGTAATTTTTGTACTAATTGCGTTGAAAATCAGCCTACAGCTTAATTAAACTCACATGTTTTATTACCCGTGCGAAAACAAGTGAATATCTAATGCATTCATAATTAAAACTAAAGTAATTTTAGACTGACTCATGCAACACAAACATAAAAGAAGGATTTTTTACAGATCAGGATCGATTAAAAAAAAATAGTTATTTTCTTGATAATTTTATTGTACTCCCAAGCCGTATCTTACTCACAAACTCTTGGAAATAATATTAATATCTTATATAAGATTGCGTGACCACGCGATTGATGCGTGCTTATATTAATTGGAATTTCTGAAGGACATCGGCTGGAAAAAGTTCATTTCTCTCCTATCTAACCTTGTCAGTGGACATGTAACTTTATATTATATTATAAAAGAAAAACCATAGTCTGAAATTAATATAATCTAAAGTCATTTGAGCTATCATCACAATTGTAAGCTATTAAACTTTCAGCCTTATTGTGAAGGGATAAGGTTGACGTTAAAGTAATAATGGTATTAATTAAAATGTAATTTGATCGACACGAAAGTAACGGAGTAGAGTTGAGAAATATTATTAATTAGGAAAATAACACGAAGAAACATTAAAGCCTTGGAAGCTTACTATAGTACTGGGAAAAGTTATAGTGAGTCAACATTGTTGTAAGTTTAGTTATCCACTGAGATTATTTTAACCGTTATAGAATTACTCCCATTTGTTGAATGTGTGTTTAAAAAGTAAAAAAAAATCTATTTCAATTGCTTATTATTTGTATGTTTTTCAAGTAACTTTTTGGCTCACAGAAATTTTGCAAATTGGGAAATTATTGACTGTGGTATTTTTAGATCGATCTTAGCTCAAACAACCTTGCGACTTTTAAGCTGCGAATGTCTATAGAGGGAGTTGGTAACATATCAGAAAATGATTGATCTGTTCGTTTTACCTATCTGACCTTTACGATACTAAGAAAGAGGGATGTCTCTGGTAATGGTGCAAGGCATAGATAACTTAACACCAGGCCTGAGAGACCGACGTTTCATTTCGTTTAAACCAATACATTTATGCGGCACTATGACTGTCTCACGATAAAAAAATTAAGAACAAATCCTTAATAGTCCACAACCCTTAACAGTCCACTGCTGGATATAGGCCTCTCCCGAGAAAGGAGGTTTTGACCTGCTATACCACGCTGGACATCATCACTGCGAAGAGAAGAAAACCTTCAAAGGAACCCTATACCAATAAACCTATATTGTTCTCAATTTGTCTATTTGTGACTTGTTTTAACTTATCTCTCACTGAATTCTAAATTAAAATAAACATATGAATTAAAAAACCATTGGGATTTAGAAAGGCTCTACTTATAAATACATATATAACATGTAAATAATATGGCCTGAAACCGAGAGATAAACAATCCCTAGAATTATATTTTATGGACATTGCTATTAATTTTAAACATTTTATATTTAAATTAAAGTTCTATCGTTATATTTTTTATTACAGTTTTAACAAAATTTAATCTATTCGGAAATTTAACAAACAAAATAATTGTATTCTACGATGAAAAGAATATGTTCCTGCTTACATTAAAACAACTTTTTCTATTTAAAGTTTATCAAAATACCAACTCTGTCTGATGAAGCGTGAATAAAATGCAAGAGTGGTGATCAACACACTTCGATTCGAATGTAGACAACACAGTATGGTGGCCCATATCATGGTTACCAACTAAGATGCTTTTCCATACTCCACTTGAGAGCGTAAAAGGCATAACAATCATCGTGGCTGTGTAAGTTTCACACAGTTACCATAATAATTGTCACCCCTTTTTTTTTTTTTTTTTTTAACGTGTGGAAACCCCCTCGAGCCGTCACCACACCGGGGTTTACGGCGAGGTGGTGTGTCGGAATCGGACCGACTAAAACCACACGGTGTGCCACTCTGCGCCTGACATAGGAGGGATCCAGGCACAGCTGTTATTACGACATCCAGATCCCTCCTAGCGCCTGCCCGCTAAAGCGGGCACCGTCTGCGGAAAACCTCTCCATTTAGGCGACGTACGGCACACGCGAACGTCGCCTCCTCGCGGCTGGCCACTATAGCGGATGGAGGGGAAAACCCGTCCCGTCCACCCGCAGCCACACTCAAGGCGGCATGAGGCGCTGGTACGCGCGCCTCCGCCGCCCGGTTCGCCGGCGGCGAATTGGGTCCGAGTGGACGTCGTCCTCCCGAGCCTTCTCCGCCGCCTCCTTCCGCGAAATTACGTCTTCGCAGAAGGTTGCGACCGCGGTAAAACAACTGTCGCTACCGACCATGGAGCGTATGACGGCCGGTAGCGACAGATCTCCTCCAATAACTGCAGTGAGGACCCCACGCTGCGCAGTCCAAGCGGAACAAACCGCCAGCGTGTGCTGAGCCGAGTCCTCACTGCAGTCGCAGTGGTGACAGGCGGGACTCAATTCCCTCCTGGCGACCGAGTGCAGATACTTCCCGAAGCAACCATGCCCGGAAAGGATCTGCGTCAGTCGGAAGGAAAGAGTCCCGTGTTGTCGCCCCGCCCACTCAGCAATAACCGGCTGGAGAGCCTCCACGGCGGCAAAGCCAGCACGTGGAGCCTCCAGCCGGGACGACCAACGAGCCATCGTGGCTCGACGAGCGGCCTCTCGCCACTCGCGTATCTCTTCGGGCGGGGGCGGGGTGCTGCTACCCGCCCGGAAGTCAGCCGTTCGCCGATAAACTTCAGCGAGCACTTCCGCCTCCAAATCCCACGGGGGAGTCCCGGCCAAGGCGCACGCCGCCTCCGTCGATACAGTGCGGTAACCGCGTATGGCTCTAACCGCCAATATCCTCTGAGGGCGCCAGAGGCGAGCCCTATTCTGGGCGGTCAGAGCCGCCGCCCACACCGGTGCACCATACAGCGCCATTGACCGGACAACCCCCGTGTATAGCCGTCTCGTCGCGATGCTGGCTCCACCCAAATTGGGCAAAAGTCGCCCAAGGGCAGAAGCAGCGCTGACCAGCTTTGGAGAAAGCTGTCGGAAGTGCTCGTCGAAGAGCCACCTGCCGTCGAGGATCAGGCCCAGATACTTCATCTGGGCCTGAACCGGTACGAGGACCGAATTGACTACGATGGAGGCGCCGGAGGGTGGACCACGACGGGGCCCATGGAACAAAAGGGCCTCCGTCTTATCCAGGGCCACCCGCAAACCCAGCGCCTCAATACGCCCGACCACCAAAGAGACTCCCACGGTGGCCAGGCGCGCCGCCTCTTGAAAGTTCGCTCCCCGGGCCGTGACCAATGTGTCATCGGCGTAACAAATTACGCCCAGCCCGGGGGGGAGGCGACCTCGAAGGGCCCAATCGTATCCCATATTCCACAGGAGTGGTCCGAGGACAGACCCCTGTGGAACACCGCACGACATGAGCCGCCGCTTCAGAACACCGTCTCGGTCCTCGTACATGACAGTACGCTCCTGTAGATAGTCTGCCACAAGCCGCCTCAGGTACTCTGGCACCCCGTGGTAGTGGAGTGCTTCCCTGATGCAGCTAAATGGCAGACTATTAAATGCGTTGGCGATGTCCAACGACACCGCCAACAGCACGCCGCCACAGCCCACCGCCTCTTCGGTAACGGCCCTCAGGCGCAACACAGCATCGACTGTCGAACGCCCTGCTCGAAAACCGAATTGGGCGTCCGACAGATCGGGGCCCACCTCGCAGAGGTGCCGGACGATGCGGGCAGAGAGTATCCTCTCAAACAGTTTACCCGCCTCGTCCAGCAACACGATGGGCCTATAGGCCGCTACCGATTCGGTTGGCCGTCCCGGTTTCCTTAATAGGACCAGCTTCCCGCTTTTCCAGCACTCAGGGAAGCGTCTGGACGCCAAGCTAGCATCCAAGACCTCCCTGAGGTGGTCCGACATGTGTTCAAGGGCCTGGGCCAGCACTCGGGCAGGTATCCCGTCCGGCCCGGGGGCGGTGTTCTTAGAACGTATTCGTAGAACAACCGCCCCTATCTCCGATTCCCTGACGGGCGGAACATTGTCCTCGTTGTCCCCGTCGTCTCCGAACATGAAGGCCATCGACGGGGATGTGTGTTCCACCCGCTGCGGGAAAAGGCCCTCGACCACTTCCTGCAGGAAGCTGGGCTGGAGTGTCTCTGTAAGGGGGGGGCCCGACATGCGGAGCTTTTGTCGCGCCGCACGATATGGGCGACCCCAGGGGTCACGATCGAGACCCTCCAGCATCTCCTTTCTTTTAATTTCTTTGGCGCGGCTGATGGCCAGCTTCAGAGTTTTCCGCGCCTCTCGGTAATCCTCATGAAGCTGGTCCTCCTCGCCTTCTTCGCGGTGTCGCCGCCGACTACGAGTGTAGGACCTCCGGGCACGTGTACAGGCCGCGCGGAGGTCCGCTAAGTCCTGGGACCACCAGTAAACCTCCTTCCGTGGAGGCCGACAGCCTCGGATGCGGGGCATGGCCGCATCGCAGATCTGCGTAATCGCATCACGGAAGCGACCAGCCCTCATGTCAACCTCCTCGGTCGGGGCCTGCGGAGACAGCCAAGAGTGAACGATGGCCGCCTCCTCTAGTAGGTCCCTATTTAGTTTGGATACAGCCCACCGCGGAAAGCGAGAAGAACGCCGCGCCGCGTGACCCCTACTGGGGTCCTGGGTCCGGGAGAGCTCCATTCGGATGTAGAGGTGATCCGAGAGCGTCTCAACCTCTTCCAGGACGCGCCAGTTCCTTACTCGTGCGGCGAGGGCAGGGGTAGCGAACGAAAGGTCCACTATCGACCCTCCCTGCTGTCGCACGCACGTGTTGGTGGAGCCCCTGTTTAGTAAACAGAGGCCCACCGAGGCCGCCCACTCCTCTACGGCCTCGCCTCTAGCGTCCGTCCTGGGGGAACCCCACGCAATGGATTTTGCGTTGAAGTCCCCCAGCACTAAGACGTGCCCAGACGTTTGTCGCCGCATCGAGGTTTCCAAGTTGTTAAGGAAAACCTCGAAGTCACTCACACTCCGGTTGGGGGAGAAGTAGATACCATATATGGTAATCCCCCCCCACTCAGCAGCAACATATCCAGTGCCCTTGTCTCTTTGCGACAAGGGCGGGGAATGAGCCGCCGTGGAGGCAACGACTGCCACGGAGCCGTCCCGGTCACCCAACCAATTTGGACGGGGAGGAACGTAGTAGGGCTCCGCGGCTACGGCAACACCGATCGACCACTGTGCCATGGTTTGCAGGAAAAGGTCCTGCGCCGCGGCACAGTGGTTCAGATTCGTCTGGACGAGGAGGTTGGAGACTTGGTCCATTACTGGACCGTCTCTACAACCTCCTCCATGGGCAACGATGCCGTCATGCGAACGACATCAGAGGCAGCCTGGGTCGATTGGCTAGCCCCCGACGCTTGCCGAGAATTGTAGGGAGGTTTACAACCCCCCTGCCCAGTCTGGTGATTGGCGGGCTTATTACCCGCCGCACAAACCGGGCAATGAGGGGCAGCAGAGCACTCTGCCGCCTTGTGCCCCGGTCGACTGCAGCGGAAACATAGTCCGCTGCAGTCAAAACAACTCGTGCACTTGGCGCGTGTGTGTCCGGATGCTAGGCACTTAAAGCACCTCATCGGTCTTGCTGCCAGTACAGTGACTCTGGCATTCACAAAACCGACAAGGATTCTGCCTGCGTCGCCCAGTACTTTGGCCGACGCTACCGGACAGCTGATCCACACTGCGCCAAGCCCTCCAGGACCGGGGCGGATGGTGCCGACCCTAATGTTGTCCGCGTTGCAGCCCGTCTTCTCGCTAATTGCAACGCGGATATCCTCGATCGTTACGGAGTCATCCAGGCCCGAAATGCGCAACTCCGCGCACTTCGTAGGCCTGGTGATCTTTACACCATCCGTGGCTGCAAAGATTCCCCTTAATTTCTCGGCGAAAGTGTCCGCCACTTTTGCACCTTCAACCCCGGGGAACTCGAGGACCCGAGCTCCCGTCTGGGCGAGGCGCAACCTGACCCCTACCGTCCCGAATTCAGTGGCGAGACTGTCCCGGGCCCTTTTAAATAAGGACGCATAGGACAATCCGCCATTGGCCGCTTCCGGTGACACCGTGACCACTACAGCCGCAGTTTTTGGGGGCTGTAGTTTCCGTGGCTTCTTCTTGCTGTTGATTATCACTGATAATGACTGCGGGGTAGGAGCTGCGTTTTGAGCAGCCTTTTTGTTCCCCTTTCGGGACTTCTTCTTAGCCCCTCCGACAACTTGCCAACCGTTATTGGAGGGGGCAGATGTGGAAGTGCCAGGTACAGGTGTTGGAGCGGGGAGCGGAGGGAACTCTGCTCTAGGCTTTACCGCCATTCTAGGCCCTGCCACCGATGCAGCTGTCTTTGTTGCTGCCTTGGTCATCTGTCGTGTTTTCGTGGTAACCGCAGATGCAGACACCGAGACCGCTGTCGCATACGATTTGTGCTCATTTGCTATAGAAAGCGGAATCGGTATTGATGCAGCCTTTCGCCTGTCTGCAGCGAGTGCTGGTCGAATAACAGGGGCTGGAGGTAGTCTTGCTTCCAGGCTCGCAAGACGCCCGTCTAGCATACGTCCCACTGCGTCCAAAATTTGGCGCAACTGGGCATCGCTGACGTCACCGGAACCAGGAGTAGAGGTAGGTTGCCTCGAAGGCGGAACATTTATCTGCGACCGAAACTGCGCAAACTGGGCACTCAGTTCCGCCACCTGCCCTGTCAGGCATTCGTTCGCAGCCTGGAGGCGAGCAACATCCGCAACGAGGGTCTCAACGACCCCAGCAATTGCAGAGGAGGAGTCCTTAAGAGCCCTTACAAAAGAGCTCTTAAGGTTCCGAGATTTGGTAGCCACCTTTTGGATAATGGCTACCCCCGCATTTGCTGTCTCCTGCAAAGATACTGTTGTTATGGGGACAGAACCCCCTTCCGCTGGTTCTCGAATTTTTTGCAGGAGATCGGCAATCTCCTCCTCCGCTGTACTTTCGCCTTCCGCTCTAACTCGTCTATAGGCTTCTGCCTTGCAAAAGACAGAGCCTGACGGGGCCGAGGTCGACGTTCGTGACCTACCTCTACGGCTACTACCCACTTTAGGGGGTAGCATTTCCTGGGACGTATCACTCTCATCGTCCCGACCGCGTTTCCTGTTTTCACAGGGTTCCATTTCTGCTGATCCCAGTACATCCAGATTTGTACTGGAGTTACCACCATCCGATGTAATAGCAGACCTGGAACATAATCGTTCCGATATTCGTCGGCTCCCAGCTGTCAATATGACTTCTGGGAGCCCGATCGAGGTAGGCGTCCCAAGTGCGACTTCCTCATCGTTGGACGAAAAGTCTTCTGCTTTTTTAGACTTTCCCTTCCTTGTCCTCTCCTTCTGTCCTTCCTTTTTATTATTTTCTGTGTTATTTTTATGAGATTCCATATTAGACCCACGAGTGGGGGAGAACTAAAAGTCGACCCGGGCAGAGATCCCCCAATACCCGGGCAAGCGTAAATTTGTGCCCAACCGAGGGGTCCGCAGGTGCCTCGGCTGGGAGTGCGCTTACGACTGAACTACCCATCAGCCATGCATCCCCTGGTCACGCACCAGAACACGGGATTCGGGGTAATTTTTTAAAGAGCTTTTCTTCCTCGCAGTCCGGGCGGCTAAGCCAAGACCCTCGCCCCCGATTGGTGTCGCGAGACATAACCACGACACTCCTTTCGGGATTACGATGTGACAACGGTGGCAGGAAGATTAAATCTTTCAATGCCTGCTCGGCGGCAGTGTGAGTACACACCGAGCCCGTTCTCCTTTCTCCACCATTGACAGTGGAGAAACGCCGACCCATGAAAGGGTCCCACCATCATGATTTTTTATCGAGGTTTTCCTCCTCATTGCTCCGAAGAGCGAAGAGCCAACAGAGGAATCGACAAAAATGCCCGCTCTGTTGGACTAAGCCTCAACCGAATGACCGAAGAAAATGGCGTCCTCTTCTTCGTGCTAGAATATTAGCCGTTGGCGGTGATGTTCTCTTCCAAATGGCACAGGAAGGAACAGTGCCGTCGCCAACGTTACCAGGGTGCACCACGTGGAGGTTTTCTAGCCCAGCACCCCTAATTGTCACCCCTGCAACAATGGGCATCCGGTCTCGCCCTCAACAACGAAACACGTCAGCACGGATGCTGTCACATTATCATCATCATCATCAACAGCCTTTTACACTCCACTGCTGGATATACGCCTCTCCTTAGCAAGGAGGTTTTGGCCTACTACTCCATGCTGGCCAAACGGGTTGGAATAGGGTTTGTTTCAAGTTTTCCTGCTCTTTGTAATGATGTTGTCTTGTATACTTGGTCCCTTAGTCGCTTTTTACAACACCCACGGGATGAATAGGGGTGGTAACATTATGTATTCTCAATCCGTCACCACACGTACATTATTAATATAAATTAATTTAAATTACCATTGTATTATTTAGTTATGTACGCAGGGCGCTCCTTGTCACCACTGTCGCGTCGCTGGGGGTGATTCGATTAAAACCACCGTATCGCACTATACTGTATATTTCACACAAATATAGCAACCAATACATGTGCCTTGAAAGGTTTTTTTGAACATTAAACATCTGACGTATTTAACTTGCCATGCGAAACAAAATATATCGCGATTCAGAAAATATGATAAACGCCATCTATCGAGCGATCGACAAACTCTGTTTATGCCGCTTCTAAACATACCGCCCTCCAAGGACAAATTATGAAGTTGAAACAAAAATCGAAAAATACTAATTTGTCCATAACAATTATGTAAGTATGGCTTCGCATGGCAATATTAAAGTAGTATTTGGTAAAATTTAATTTACAATATACGAAATATTTAATACTAACTAGTGCTTACATCTTAAAATGATGACACTTCACAAAAAAAATAGACAATATTTAGTAATAACTTATCAACTACTTAACAATAACATATTACAAAACAAGGTTATTGTACTGTGTTAATAGGTAACACGCACAATATTACAATGGGTCGTTTTATTACAGCGTTTTTACACCTTAAACTTACAACGCGTGTAACTCCGTCCAAACCCGGGTGTTTTTGTTCTACGATACCAAAAAGCCACTGAGCAGGTGGCAGGCCATCCTCCTTTACCAAGACCAGGTCACCAATTGCAGGTTCTGGAACCTGGTAAGTCCACTTGTATCGATTGAGAAATTGTGCTAGATATTCGCGCGACCAGCGTCGCCAGAAATCCTGCACCATTCGTTGAGTCAACTGTAATCGTTTCAGGCTGTTGATGTTGGACTATTCATAGTTTAAATCTGGTACAACTACCAGAGGCTCTCCTACTAAAAAATGTCCAGGCGTTAGCGGAGCTGGATCTTGACAATTGTCAGTCGCACGAGACATGGGGCGAGAGTTTAAGCATGCCTCGATTTGGGCCAACACAGTAGCCATCTCTTCGTAAGTTAAGGTATTGTTTCCAATAACACGCTTGAGATGATACTTTGTGGATCTTATACCGGCCTCCCACAGTCCTCCGAAATGAGGAGCGTGTGGAGGTATAAAGTGCCAGTTGGTACCATTATCCGCCAACCACTCTGCTATCTCCTTAGCTACATTAGATCTTTCGATTACTACTAACTCCTTCAACTCCTTGGCTGCCCCGACAAAGTTAGTGCCATTGTCGCTGTATAAGTCTGCACAATGACCGCGTCTGGCGACAGAACGCTTAAAAGCAGCCATAAAACCGTTGGTACTCAAGTCACTCACCGCTTCGAGATGTATAGCTCTGGTAGCCATGCATACAAACAGGCATATATAACCTTTGTATACGTGATGTCCTCTGCCCCTTGCAGATCTAAGATTAATAGGGCCTGCATAATCCACTCCACTTTGGTGGAAGGCACGACTGGGGTTGACGCGTGATTTTGGCAACTGACCCATAAGTTGTTCTTGGACCTTAGCTGCATGACGAATGCAAGATATACACTTGCGAACAAAGAACTTAACCTTATTCTTCACATCGAAAATCCAATACCCAGATCGCAGGAAATTAACCATCACTTGTGATCCCCCGTGTAAAGTTCTTTTATGGGCATCGGCTATTACCATCTCCATAAAGTGTGATTTTGCGGGTAGAATTATCGGGTGCTTCATACCTTCCTCGAGTGCAGCTCTGTCTAACCGTCCACCAACTCTCATAATGCCATCGTGGTCTATAAATGGATTCAAGGAGGTAAGTATATTTTTCTTAATAACTGTTTTAATTTTCAACAGACTGTCGAGTTCTGCAGCAAAATATTGCCCTTGGCAATGCTTAACACATACAAGAAGTGCATCGTTCAGTTCTTTTGTTGATAACCACGACTTGAATTTGACAGAAACCCTTTTAAAATTTAAAAACCGTCTACAGTATGCTATGACTCTAATTAATTTAGTTAATGATGAAAACTTCGACCATACTGCCAGCTCTTCTGTGTCTGTAGTTGCTAGACTAATTACCTTGGTTTTTTGTTCTAATTCCGTTTTGTATTCTTGCCGTTTTTCGTGGTTGATAACTTTATCCTTCAACCACAAGGGTCCCTCCTTCCACAATGTACTTGTGATTAACTCCGTTGGATTCATTCCTCGGGATGCACAATCTGCGGGATTCTCAGCCGACTTAACGTGACCCCATTGACTACTGCCGACTACGGATAATATTTCAGACACCCTATTTGCTATAAAGGTTTGCCAATTGCATGGATGTTTACTTAGCCACGCCAGAACTATTCATGAATCTGTCCATGCATAAATGAGATGTCTTTCAATATTCAACACCTCCGAAACCTCGCGCAACAATTTTGTTAGCAAAACTGCAGCACATAGTTCCAGACGAGGAATAGAAATTTGTTTAATGGGTGCGACCTTTGTTTTTGCAGTTACCAAACGAGAATAGACGCCACCTTGGCTATCAACGACACGGATATAAATTACTGCACCATAAGCAAGAATAGACGCATCACTGAATCCATGCAATTCTATTGAATCACCAAGTGATGTTCGCAGCCATCTAGATACTCTAAATGGAACTAGATTTTTAAGTTCATCTCGGTAAGTATGCCATTCGTTTAATAATGTGCATGGCAATTCTTCATCCCAATCTATACCGGACAACCACAATTTTTGTATTAATATTTTCGCTTTTATGATTACAGGTGCGAGCCAGCACAGGGATCAAACAACATAGATATGTGGGAGATAACGTTTCTCTTTGTTTCAGATGGTTTCGAAACAGGTAGTTTTACTGTGTAAGCGAATTCATCTGTTTCTCGACACCAGGTAAGTCCCAGAATTTTGATTACATTATCGATTTTTAGTTCATGGCTTTCTTCTTGATGCTTTCCTAAGTTGATGTATTTCAACAATTCTTCGCTGTTGCTTGTCCATTTTTGCAACTCAAAACCTCCTTTTGCTAATAGTGCCGTCATTTGTTCATAAATTTGTCTACCTTACCTAGTACCTTATATAGTTTGACAGCCAGCCATCATGTCATCCATATAAAAATTCTGCGTAACGATGGACTTCGCGACAGGGTACGCATCGCCTTCATCTTCAGCAAGTTGATGTAACGTCTTAACGGCTAGGTACGGAGCCGCTGCAGTTCCAAACGTTACTCTTAGAAGACGGAAATGTTTGATTTCTTCTGTACTGTTCGAACGCCACAATAAACGTTGAAAATCCACGTCTT
Source organism: Hypercompe scribonia (assembly GCA_949316085.1). NCBI lineage: Eukaryota > Metazoa > Arthropoda > Insecta > Lepidoptera > Erebidae > Hypercompe > Hypercompe scribonia. The sequence continues at coordinate 7,261,407 of OX438969.1, read as the reverse complement.
CACTAGAAACAAGTACTTGGCGGTACATTTTCACTATATCCGAAACAAGGCAAATCGGGTATGTACGCCATCTCATTACAGTGTGACGCAAATCCGCTTGTAGGGTTGGACCCGTCATCAATTCACCATTAAGTGACACTTCATTTCGACCCAAGCAAGAGGCGTCGAATACTTTTTTTTTTTTTTTTTTTAACGTGTGGAAACCCCCTCGGGCCGTCACCCCACCGGGGTTTACGGCGGGGTGGTGTGTCGGAATCGGACCGACTAAAACCACACGGTGTGCCACTCTGCGCCTGACATAGGAGGGATCCGGGAACAGCTGTTATTACGACATCCAGATCCCTCCTAGCGCCTGCCCGCTCATGCGGGCACCATCTGCGGATAAACTCTCCTTTTAGGCGGCGTACGGCACACGCGGACGTCGCCTCCTCGCGGCTGGCCACTATAGCGGATGGAGGGGAAAACCCGTCCCGTCCACCCGCGGCCACACTCAAGGCGGCATGAGGCGCTGGTATGCGCGCCTCCGCCGCCCGGCTCGCCGGCGGCGAATTGGGTCCGAGTGGAGATCGTCCTCCCGGGCCTTCTCCGCCGCCTCCTTCCGCGAAATTACGTCTTCGCAGAAGGTTGCGACCGCGGTAAAACAACTGTCGCTACCGGCCATGGAGCGTATGACGGCCGGTAGCGAGAGATCTAATCCAATAGCTGCAGTGAGGACCCCACGCTGCGCCGCCCAGGCGGAACAAACCGCCAGCGTGTGCTGAGCCGAGTCCTCACTGCAGTCGCAGTGGTGACAGGCGGGACTCAATTCCCTCCTGGCGACCGAGTGCAGATACTTCCCGAAGCAACCGTGCCCGGAAAGAACCTGCGTCAGTCGGAAGGAAAGGGTCCCGTGCTGCCGCCCTGCCCACTCGGCGATGACCGGCTGGAGAGCCTCCACGAGTGCAAAGCCAGCACGTGGAGTCTCCAACCGGGACGACCAACGAGCCATTGTGGCTCGACGAGCGGCCTCACGCCACTCGCGTACCTCTTCGGGCGGGGGCCGTATGCCGCTACCCGCCCGGAAGTCGGCTGTCCGCCGATAAACTTCGGCGAGCACTTCCGCCTCCAAATCCCACGGGGGAGTTCCGGCCAAGGCGCACGCCGCTTCCGTCGATACGGTGCGGTAGCCGCGTATGGCTCTAACCGCCAATATCCTCTGAGGGCGCCAGAGGCGAGCCCTATTCTGGGCGGTCAGAGCCGCCGCCCACACCGGTGCACCATACAGCGCCATTGACCGGACAACCCCCGTGTATAGCCGTCTCGTCGCGACGCTGGCTCCACCCAAATTCGGCAAAAGTCACCCAAGGGCAGAAGCAGCGCCGACCAGCTTTGGAGAAAGCTGTCGGAAGTGCTCGTCGAAGAGCCACCTGCCGTCGAGGATCAGGCCCAGATATTTCATCTGGGTCTGAACCGGTACGAGGACCGAATTGACTACGATAGAGGCGCCGGGTGGTGGACCACGACGGGGCCCATGGAACAAAAGGGCCTCCGTCTTGTCTAGGGCCACTCGTAAACCCAGCGCCTCAATGCGCCCGACCACCAAAGAGACTCCCACGGTGGCCAGGCGCGCCGCCTCTTGAAAATTCGCCCCCCGGGCCGTGACCAATGTGTCATCGGCGTAACAAATTACGCCCAGCCCGGGGGGAAGACGACCTCGAAGGGCCCAGTCGTATCCCATATTCCACAGGAGTGGTCCGAGGACAGACCCCTGTGGAACACCGCACGACATGAGCCGCCGTCTCAGAATGCCATCTCGGTCCTCGTACATGACGGTACGCTCCTCAAGGTAGTCTGCCACAAGCCGCCTCAGGTACTCTGGCACCCCGTGGTAGTGGAGTGCTTCCCTGGTGCAGCTAAATGGCAGACTATTAAATGCGTTGGCGATGTCCAACGACACCGCCAACAGCACGCCGCCACAGCTCACCGCCTCTTCAGTCACGGCCCTCAGGCGTAACACAGCATCGACTGTCGAACGCCCGGCTCGAAACCCGTATTGGGCGTCCGACAGATCGGGGCCCACCTCGCAGAGGTGCCGGACGATGCGGGCAGAGAGTATCCTCTCAAACAATTTACCCGCCTCGTCCAGCAACACGATGGGCCTATAGGCCGCGACCGAATCGGCCGGCCGTCCCGGCTTCTGTAGTAGGACCAGCTTCCCGCTCTTCCAACCCTCAGGAAAGCGCCCGGACGCCAAGCTGGCGTTTAGGACTTCCCCGAGGCGATCCGACATGTGGTCGAGAGTTCGCGCCAGCACTCGGGCAGGTATCCCATCTGGCCCAGGGGCGGTGTTCTTAAAGCGAATCCGCAGAACGACCGCCCCTATCTCCGATTCCCTGACGGGCGGAACATTATCCTCGTTCCGTCCCCCGTCGTCTTCGACCATGAAGGCCATCGACGGGGGTGTGTGCTCCGCCCGCTGCGGGAAAAGACCCTCGACCACTTCCTGCAGGAAGCTGGGCTGGAGTGTCTCTGTAAGGGGGGGGCCCGACGTGCGGAGCTTTTGTCGCACCGCACGATAAGGGCGAAAGAGGCGTCGAATACTACCCTAACCTTGGTGGTAGTTTTGTCTTCCCTTAAAACAGCGTGGTGAGGAAGATATACAACATCCTCTCGATTCACTACGTCTGCCGGTACAGGTTCCATATGACCGAGTTCGAGATATTCGTTAATTACCTCCGAGTATTTCTTCTTCAACTCGAAATTCTGGTCCAACCTTTTCTCTATACTAAGAAACCTGCGTAATGCAATATCCTTTGTTCGACCATTTATGCAGTTTCGTTCAGTAGTTTTGAAAGGCAGTCTAACAATATAACGACCAGAAGGGTCTCTTACTGTAGTCTTCTTGTAAAATGCTTCGCATTCTTCTTCTTCCTCTGTATAGTGTTTTTTAGAGACTACCGCTTCTTCTATTTTCCAAAATCGTTCTAAATAATTTTGGTCTTCTTGGAGGGATAAGTAACAATGGCTCTTGTTACTTGCTAAAATTTTATTTCCTGGTACTTCTCCCGACAGGATCCACCCTAAGGTTGTATCCTGTGCTATCAAAGAACCTGACGGTCCTTTGCTAAGTCCTTGTGTTATAATTTTACTAAACACTGAAGAACCCAACAACATGTCTATACTTCCAGGTTTGTTTATTTATTTATTTATACATCATGCACTTTATGTACATAGGCGGACTTAATGCCTAAGGCATTCTCTACCAGTCAACCTTTGGGTGATGCAGAGAAAATAGGAAGTAGGTGCGTTTCAGATGTTGAAAAGAAGAAGTAGACATATACAAACTTTCATATACTAAAATTAATACAAATACATAAATACATACAAATACATACTTAAGTTGATGTAAGTCTATATACATACATACACAAATAAATATCATAACAAGTAATAATAAGATGATAATCATGTATTGGTTGATTCTACCAGCTGTTTCAGTAAATACTGCTTTACTTTTTTCTTAAAAGTAAAAGCGTTGCTAGCCATCCTGACTTCGAGGGGAAGCTCATTCCAGAGAAGAACGGACTGCACAAAGAAAGATGAGCCAACAAACTCAGATGTATGGGAGGGGCAACGAAGGAGAGGATTCTTAGAAGACCGAAGCTTTCTGTCGTGATTGCTACATAGGAGTTGGAAATAAGAGTTTAAATATGTTGGCGAAGATGGGTTATTAAGTAAAGAGAATAGAACAGTGAGCGCGCGTAATTTTCGGCGTAGACGAATTGGTAGCCAATTGAGCTGCGAACGGAAAGAGGATACATGGTCATATTTACGGAGATTATAAACAAATCGAATGCAGTTATTAAGAAGACGGTCTAATTTATCGAGAAGATCTGCATTCAGGTCGTAGCAGCACACATCACCATAGTCGATTAAGGGGAAGATAAGAGTTTGCACAAGCATAGTCTTGGTTTTTACGGGCAGGAAATTTCTCAGACGATTTAGAGCCCGAAGTGTCCCAGTAATCCTCCGGCACTGTTTTGCAACTTGTTCACGCCAGGTTAGTGTGCAATCGAGGTGTAAACCTAAATCTTTCACCGATCCACTCACAGGTATGATAGTCCCATTAAAAGTAATAGCCGGGAGAGTTTTAGTGTCTACTCTGTTCATCGACCGGTGACTTCCCACTACGATAGCTTGACATTTTGTGGGGTTCACAGATAAACCAAACCTTTGAGACCACGTGTTGATTGTTTCCAGATCGTGGTTGATCATTTGTATTGCTCTCGAGATATCTTCCACTTTGCTCTGTGAATAGAGCTGTAGGTCGTCGGCATACAGATGATACGCACAACGAAGTTCCAGGGACAGGAGGTTAATATACACAGAAAATAATATAGGAGAAAGAATGCCGCCTTGAGGAACACCAGAATCGAGATCACACCAGCTCGAGGAAGATCCATCGACATGAACAGATTGCTGGCGTCCCCAAAGATATGATGAGAACCAATCCAGTGCTTCAGGTGAGACCACAAGATAGGAAAGGATAGACAGGAGTATATTGTGATTGACTGTGTTGAAGGCATTAGAGAAGTCAATTAGTACCAAAACAGTAACTTCAGTGTCTTGCATACCTGCCTTGATATCACCAACCACTTTAAGAAGAGCAGAAGTAGTGCTATGACCAGGCCTGAAACCCGATTGAAACGGGCTCAATAGGTTGTTTTTGTAGACAAATTCAGAAAACTGTTTGTGCACACAGGATTCTAGGACCTTTGAGAGGAAAGGGAGGACGGATATTGGTCTGAAATGGTTGGGGTGTGTGGGATTTGAATTTTTAGGTAAAGGGATGACACAAGCTTTGCGCCACAGTGATGGGAAAATTCCAGAATATAATGAGTAGTTTATGATATGGGCGATTATAGGTAAAATGTGGTCAATAATTGTTACGATCATACGTCGGCTGATTTTATCACAACCAACAGCGTTGGATTTGATAGAGAATATGATCTTTTTGATCTCACCCGACGCAACCGGAGAAAATCGGAAGGGATTTATGTTAGGGCTATTTAAGCTTGTCAGGTAGTCAACAGTGCGATACTCGGTTTGAGAATCCAAATGAGCAGATAGAGAAAAATGGTGGTTCAAATCCTCCAAACCAACTGTCCCCTGCAGACCACCCGACCGCTGCTTACCAATACCCAGAGTTCCAAGGAACCTCCAAATATTGGCGGGAGAAGAATGGGAGATGTTGTCAAAAATGTGTCGGCGTTTGGCGTTGCGTATCATCTGGTTGCAGCGATTCCTCGCGATTTTGTATAAAGTGCGCTTTGCCTCGGTACGGTCCCTTCTGAATTTGAAAAAAGCTCTATCTCTTCGTCGCATAGCCAAAAGTACCTCTTTCGTCATCCAGGGAGCAGGTTGCCTCTTTACTTTAATACTTTTGATGGGTGCATGGTTATCATATAGAGCGAGAAGTATGTGATTAAAGTTATGAAGCTTCTCATCTATGCTTATAACTGACGTTACTGCATCCCAATTCAGACAGGCAGCATCCCTAAGTAGCTTGTCCAGATCCATACGAGCAAAACAACGCATGCGCAAAACTCTTGGTTGGGGTTTAGGTGGTTTAAGGGCATAGGAGAGGAAGATTAGATCGTGATTGGAGAATGCCGGCGCTTCAAGTTGACCATGGTTACGGACAAGCATAGGGGCCGACACCAGTATTAAATCTTACCAAGTGTCCACCCCCAGGCTGTTATGATGAGTTGGCTGTAGAGGTAAAACATGCATACCGGTCGACTCAACAATCTGAAGGAGTTTGCAGGCACGTGAGGTAGGGCGGGTTAGGTCTGTATTGAAATCTCCCATGATGATGTGATGAGTGTATACAGACCCCAAGGATTCCAGCACTGTTTCCAAACTGGAGAAGTAATCTACCGAGGGAGGAGAATACACTGCCCCCAGGACCACCTTAATTCCTCTCACAAGGACCTCAAGAAATAAATATTCTACGGCAGCCGAAGAAGAAGAAGAGGGAGAAGAAGCCAGAATTTTAAAAGGAAGAGAACTGTGTATGTAAATGGCAACTCCACCTCCCCTCCTGGTGACTCGATCATTTCGAACAAGGATATAGCCAGTGAGAGGATAGAAAGCAGAAAGAAGATTAGGTTTGAGCCAACTCTCCGATATCAGGATGGCATGAACGTTGGTGCTACTAAAAGCCTCAGTCAAATCACTATAATGACTGGGTATGCTCTGTGCATTAAGGTGACATACATTAAGCAGGTGCTCTGACTGACGGTTGAATGTAAATTGTAAGCGTTCACCTAATGTCTCAGTTATAAAGGCAGAACTAACATCTACAGAGGATAAAGTAGACTCGTGAGCAGTATTGTCAGAATCATAATCATCAGTTATCATACATATTAAATATAAGCAATAAAAATATACTACAAAATAGTAAATAAATATAAATGTAAAAAAATAAAAAAAAAAATTGGAATTATTTATACGATATCTCAAAATATGCAATACCTTACTATGTTGGCACGAAATTACTCCTCTGCACCACCCACCAGCTAACACAACACAAAATTTGATAATAACAACTAAAAAGAAAAATAAAAATACAAGTGAAATAAAACGTATCAAATAGTGATAGTGTAAACAGAAACATTAACACGTTACGTTGTCCATTAACGCATTTCCGAACGCAACCCGTCATGCATATGTCACTTTACGGATGTCAAATATGATAAGTTAAATATGTTGTTGATGTTAAATAAACAATTAGACAAGGCCAAGTAGACACAAATAAAGTAAGACTATATTGTTTACCTGCCAGTTAGCCGACGAGCTACGTTCAGAAAAACGTACGTTAATGTGAATAAGTCCGATGTATTATATTTTGACTGGACTTTTCTTATGCGGGCCAGACGACTTATTCTCTTTGCCACTTCTGCCATGGTGCCCCACTGCATGAAGAGCTTTTGGGTGCTTTGAAATCAGGTCCGACAGCTCCTCAACGGTAGTGATCTTACACCGGATGCCGGCAGCGACCATAACAACAATTGTGCCGTCATTAGTCCAACATGCACGAGTGCCGAAGTGATTCCGGGCCTTGGCAAATACTGTCTGTCTTGTTTTGGTGAGAAATTCACGAACAGAAACGGCGGAACCTTTAAGTGCAGATTTAGCCCTCCAGGCCGCCGACCGGAGTTGCAAGCTACGAAATCTCACCAAAATGGGCCGGTGATGATCTGTATCCGGTGTTTGTTCCAGGTAGGGTCTTCTAGTTTCTTATTTTCCATGTATGGCCACAGTGGAAAACCTATTGGTTGTGTTGGTAAGACTGATGTAATACGTTTTTGAACATGAGCTTTAACGGTTACAATTGAGTTAGGATCATGCATTGATTGCAATTTAGGGTACACAATATATTTTGAGGTCAATGCATTCTTACCTTCCTCATTTTCCCCCAACCTTAGTGCGGTGTTGTAGCAGGTATGTTTCTTCAACCCAAGGAGTTGTACGGCCGATTCCGTTACATATGAAGCTTGTGAACATTGGTCAAGCAACACACGTAAAATAACTCCTGTACCTTTCACCTTAACTAAAGCCGTGGGCAATAAATCTTGGCTGCTACCAGCAGCGGCACAATTGGTTACTGTACTGGTTTGGTTTTCTTTAGTATCAACTGATTGCTTAATATCTTCTTTTGAGTCAGCTGAAACTGCTGACGCATCCCCAGTATGTAATAAGGAGTGATGTTTCCGTTTACATATTCGGCATCTTGTCGGCAAATGACAGGCATAAACCGCGTGACCTGACCCGAGACAATTAAAACATAACCCGTTTGATTGGATGAAGCTACGACGTGAGGTGACATTTTCGTTACTAAACTTTTTGCAGTGACCGAGTTTGTGATCTGATTTACAATAAAGACACAATCTTGTAGCAACATATAAAGTTTTGACAGAAGCACCTTTAGTAGTATTATTTTTTGAACCTTTATTATCCAGAAATTCAAGGGAGCGAAAACGTTGTTCTAGAAATTTTTTGAACTGATCCCATGTGGGCAGTTCTTCAGAAAATTCACAAAGTCGCGCTTCCCAGAACTTTCTGGATTCTGCATCTAATTTCAAACTTAAAATATATATAACAATAATGTCCCATGAGTCCACATCAATGTCTAAATTTCCGAGAGCATTCAAACAATCGCTGCTTGAATCTAATAGTTTTCTAAGCGCTGTGGCTGATTCAACGGTAATATTTTTTTGACTAAAAAATCTTTTCAAAATTGAATTGGCCATAAATCATTTATTATTGTATCGGTTGTTTAATTGCTCCCAACACGTTTTATAATTTACACTGGTAATGGGTACATTTTTCAAAAGCTGTTCAGCCTCCCCAGTCAAACGACTCTTTAAATACTGCAAACGTTGAACGTCGTCCAATGACTGATTGTTGTGTATTAACGATAAGAATAAGTCTCGGAAGCTGACCCAATCAACATATTGACCCGAAAACATCAGCAAGGAAATATTTGGAAGCTTGACATTAGAGGCCGACTTAGACCCTTCACTTGAGTATACACAATTTTCAGACGCATCAACTTTATTTAATGTCGCGAGGATTTCGTTCAGTTCCGTTTTATAGTCCAAATACAAATCCTCTGTCCTCTCATAAACTCCCGCAGTACTATATTGTGATGCATTATATTCCGTTTCATCAATTTCACTAATTATTTTCTTGTGAATTTCACAAAAAGATATCCACTTCACTTCCAGATTTTCTAACCTTACGGTAACATAGACTTTAGTGATTCTATCCTTAGGTGATTTTTTAAGATTCGTCCTATTCCGTATAATACTATTCATGGAATTTATTTGAACTTTGTTGTATGCTTCCATGATGAAATTATTTTAAGTCTTTTACACTTGTAATATTTCTTTAATTTCAGCTAAACTTTTCTAAGTATTGAAGATTTTTGTGCAAATTTTTCTAAGTCTTTTTATTTTAAACACTGACAAAAATCGGGCATAGCTTCGCCGTTACTTCACTTTTTAGAGAATTATTCTAAGTCCTAAACACTTGTAATTTTTTACTGTTCATACACTACAAACTTTAAATTTACTAAGTCTTATTCACTTTGATACTAAGAAGTAAAATGTTCAAACACTTACAGTTTTATGGTACCTCACTTTAGTTTCAGAATATTCCAGTTCTAGTTCAGGTCCGCGTCACCGAAGATGCACCTTGTTTGGTATCGGTGTAATACCTCGCCTTCACTAGACCTGTAGCAAACCGTATGTATTCGGTACTGAGTAACGGGTGCGTCCTCTGATACCGAGTAACGAAACGTTACTCTCGAATGTATTTCGTTATTCGCACTATTTCGTTCCTCGCATTTATGTACTAAGGTATGATGTACCAAGTTATGAGTTTGCCAAAGATACACTGAAAACTGAGTTGCAAAAGGAATTCAACTGTAAACAGCAACCTATAGAACCTGCTCAATCAATGTTACCTATATCAACTAGGAACACTGACGCTGATAAGGAAGATTCAATTTGGAAAGATTTTGACACTCTGGTGACGTCAGCGTCAGCTTCAAACTGTGTAGTTAGCAACAGTATTATTACTATGAGACAATATTTAGAGGAAAGAATTATACCTCGAAATGAGTGTCCTTTGAGATGGTGGCAAGCGAGGGCAATACTATACCCGGAGCTCTCAAGCTTGGCTGAGAAATATTTATCAGTCATGGCTTCATCGGTACCATCTGAAAGGACTTTTTCGAAATCGCGTCAAATATTAAGTGAAAGGCGCAGCTCTATTAAGCCAAAGAGAATGGAAAAGCTTTTATTTTTAAATATGAATCAAAGATTCTTGCAATAAACTAGCTTTTTGCCCGCGGCTTCGCCCCCACAATTACTAACTTTAAAATCATAGCTCCCCTTTATTTTATTTTTGTCGTAGTCAAATAAAAAAAGCCTTACTTACGGGCTATCTCTAAACCAAATTTTACATATAAGGTATGATATTATAATTAGGGATTGAGTTAAAAAAATAGTTTTTGATTTGTTCTAATTTCCTTTTAAGAACAAAAGATTTTTATTGTTTAAAATATGTTTTTATTTCATATGTCTAATTTCATTTTAAAACAAAAAGTTTACGTTGTTTAAAAATGTTTTTATTTAATAAGTGTAATTTCAGTTGAAGAATAAAAGATTTTTGTTGTTGAAATGTTAGTGTCAATAAATAAGTTTGACACAGTGTTGCTTTTTCATTATTATTTAGAGATTCCGTCAATAGGTACTAATGACTCAATCGTACATTTACAGTTCTACACGCGTACCAAAACTACCAAACAATACAACATACGAATCGATTCGTTTCGTTGGTTATACTGAGGTACCAAAAGTAATGAGTAACGTAACGATACGAAAGTAACGAGTACATTTTTCGTAATAACGAATACATACGGGTTTGCTTTTTCTCGTTACTTTTACACCTCTAGCCTTCACTTCCCAGTTGCTTCGTCGTCGCACTAACTCGCTGTGATGACTTCCCAACCTGGGAATGTTGGCGCCCCGAGCAGCGATCCACTGCCCATAGGTGCGCGTCTCCGACGCCAGCAGGTTTTCCCGCTGAAAATGCCCTCTTCAGCCATTCTCCAAGATCCGGCTCGAAGGACCAGTTATGTACGCAGGGCGCTCCTTGTCACCACTGTCGCGTCACTGGGGGTGATTCGATTAAAACCACCGTATCGCACTATACTGTATATTTCACACAAATATAGCAACCAATACATGTGCCTTGAAAGGTTTTTTTGAACATTAAACATCTGACGTATTTAACTTGCCATGCGAAACAAAATATATCGCGATTCAGAAAATATGATAAACGCCATCTATCGAGCGATCGACAAACTCTGTTTATGCCGCTTGTAAACAGTACAAATGTAAGAAATTCTAATAAAATTAAAGTCACTATTGCAGATTCTTAAAGAAAAAAAAGTTAAATTTAAATATTATAAGTAAACAGCTATAGTTATCAACCTGTTACACCTAGTTACAACCAGTCCATGGTATGATCTAAAGATACATCATTTTTTTACGTGGTGAATGCTATATATCATGATAACCGTCATCTTATAATGGTCAATGTGTTTGGAGATAATGGACTTCAAATTCTATACTTGCTATGTTATTTTATCCCTAGAGGCTTTCTCGATGAACCGAGGATAAGGAAAGTTTTAGTTCTTTAAGAATATTTTGTCGAAACTTTCTAAGTTAATCTTTTGAAAGCTTATCCTACACATCATATCACATCTACACCCTTTAACAATCCACTGCTGGACCTTTTTTTTGTTGACTGGGTGGAAAATCCCTTCGGATCACCAGCTCCTCAAAGACGCAGGAGCCAAGAGTATGTAGTGTTTCCACTAACAACTACCCCGGCGGCTGGTCTCAGGCGTCCTACTCTGAAGGGGATCCGGGCCATGTTATTTCAGGTCCCCTCCAGGATCAACGCTGTGGTTTGTCAGACCTTCTTCTTTGGGACGCTACAAAGGTACCCCAGCTGATCTGGTGGCTATAGTTATAGTTGCGGCCTGATCGTGTTTTTGCAACCAGCTGGCATTGCTGTCACCGACCGCAGCGATTTATTCAATACCAGAGGTCCCTATTCTCTGGCAGCTTGCGGTCCTGTCGGCGGTTGCTAACGCCGCCGATGTCTTTTAATCCCCTGCTGGACTTAGCCTCTCTTATAAGCTTATGTTTTAAGCAAATTTTGAATAACAAAACATATCTATCCATATTTTTTCTTGAATTAAATGTATTTTAAGGGGTTTGCTGCTCTAGTCTTTGGTATTACTAATCTGTACCAGAGACTGTAAATTATTAATGAATTTAGTTTCTAAGTCTTTACAGAGACTTTTACAACTCACAGTTGGGTGGCTATTTTTAGCACGACTCTGGAAAGAAATGTCGAAACAAACCACAGAGATGTAGGTGCAATTCTTACAGGACAGTTAATATTGTGATGATTACGATTATTTATTCTACCTGAGTGTAATTTATACGCAATATATAATGTATTTGTGTCGACAATTTGCTTACTATATAATACAAGTTCAGTATAATTTCGTAAGTAAAATCGGATACATATTCCTTTATTCACAATAATTTAACTAAATGTGTATACTTTAACGGTAAAATATGTTTACATAAATACATTGCTAATAACGAATTTACGTATTACATATATAAAATCATCGTAAATCTATCAATCTATGCGAATTTATGCGACACAACGTTAAAAATACAATATTGGGCTTTGAGGATAAATATTTGTATAAATTATTGACAATTTCCAAAATATAACGATGGATTCTTATCATGCGAAAATCACAGACAAGAGAATCTTGAACCCATTAGCAACATGACAAGTGTTTTCTTTTCACTAAACTAAAAACTTAGGAAGATGAATGGTACTTGCTATTTTTCTCATTCACATGTCATTTAGAGTAGGTTTTATAGCCCACTGCTGAACACAGGTTGTTCTAAGAAAGAAGGTTTTGTAATAAAAGTTAGCTTACCACAGTTTTCTTTCTAATGAGTAACTAAATTCTTTTAAAATTTTCTTTGTAATTTTCTCTATAAACAGGTAACTGATTTGTTTAAAGTAACTGCTGTTTTACAGCCGAATAAATTACTCGTACGTAGGAACAATAGTTTTCTGAACTAGAAATTTTAAGCAAACTAGAAATATTCGTTACAATAGTAGTGTTTCGGGATGGGTGTCATGTCCCTCCGACACAAAGGGAGGAACCTCGGACCAGGCGAGGTGATCGTGCCTGGCGGGCCACGGCCCAACGGTTGATGTTGGGATGTTGCACATATGCTAATCGACGCAGGAATCTCTATTTCGCGATACAGGTTGTTAGTATTTGCTTCAAAGTTCATTATACTGCGTAGTTCGGTGTTTCCTCGCTAGATGAGGCTGTTGTGTGTTTTTCTATTTGCACTGTATGTGGAAGTTGCCACAGTAGAAACAACGAAACAATTTAATATCGTTTAGAACTTTGTGGTATCAACTTCAATATTTTGACTCGTATATACATTCCTTATTCGGAAAAAAATGTTTTATGTTGAATTTTTTTTATCGATTTTAAAGATATCAGAGTTTAACAGTTAACAAACAAATATATATAGATATACTCACAAAACTTAAAACTCCTTCTGGCACAATAAGGTAAAAAGAGATAGAAAAAGAGTATGAAAAATAAAAAAACAATACAACTACCTCCGTTATACTCGTCCCAACACTGTCTCGTTGGTCTAACGGGTAGCTTAAGCGACTGCTTATCAAAAAAGATTTTGGGTTCGATTTTCGAGTTCGGTCATCCCTGCCTGAATGTCTGGCTAGTTATATCTTACTGTGTTTTATGTTAAGATGTAAAATGATTTACGACACAAAAAATAACTTTTTGACGTCAGATATATAAGTTTAATAATTTTTTTCATTAGTAAAAATTTTATGCTCAACTTTAGGTGAAATAAACTGCAAAATTGCCCTCAAAATCCTATTTTTGTTTTAATTTAGTCAATACACAAAAATTTATACGTAAAATAAATTTGATTTACTTTTAGTTGATATCAATAACAAAAAATTAGAAAAATGTTTCGTGTCACTGGAATGACTAATAATATCCATTCCTGGCTTTGATGAATAAAACATTTGGCTTAAATGAACGTTAATTGCAAATGAAGTATTTCGCTTTACAGCGAGTTTAAAATCAGTTAATGTTTTTTTATTTTACAACCTACAACTGACCTTGTTTGAAAACATTTTCTATAACAAGTACGAAATAAAAAGTGCAATATCATGAAAGTGATTACAAAGCTCTCAGCAACCTTGAAGCGCTGTTTTTCTTGTAAGAAAACAAGTAAAAAATATTTCGAAACTTTATTACTAGTGTTAAAGAATAAAAGAGAAAATTATCACTGAAGAAAAAGAATTAGAAAGCGATTTGACATAAAACGATATATTACTTATTTTAATTAGCTTTTCCACTCGCTTTAATTGTGTCTATTAGATTTGGGAAACACAGATCCGTATAATTCAAATGAAATTATTCAAATTTTTATTTAGTTACGCTGTCAGGATATATTTAAATAAATTATCTCAAACTGAATTCCAGACGAAAACATACGAAAAAGAAAGAAAAAGTAACAAAAGATTACGTGGTACCTGCACAAATGATTTAATTCCGACGATGTTTTGCACGACTAAATTCAACGTCACATGTTCTTTAGTGTCTGCCAATTAGGATTGCCCACCATTATCCAGCCCAGGACGACTCTTCGATAATTTCCGGTGCCTTGCACCGGAAATAATTTCCGATGCAAGGACATATTATGTAGTCTGTTACACCTCGAATTATCTTCATTTTAAGACGAAATTAACTCATTTTATTTGCTTTTTATTGGTTGATAATTCAAAATTTATGATGACTTTATCACCCTGACTACTTTTTTATCATACAATCATCAAACTGTATATTACAGGAGTTTCAATAGTCTTGGAGGTAACCTGATGATAGATGACTACCACCGCTCAAAGAGACCTGCATTTCTGCATTTTAAGAGCCCAGTGTCACACGCTTGCAGCTGCAAGATACAATTCGTCCATGAAGTATTGCTATCTCTGTTTGACAAGGCGTGTGTGAGTATATTTTATCATTCATTAACAATGACTCGAGACGCAGGTATTTATATTTTATTATAGTATAATAAGGTATGTTCATTATTTGCTTTATTTTTGTTAACTATTTTGAGCAGTCGTTAGCACAAGTAAAGCGAATAAGACTAGTAACGCATTTTTTTGGAAATTACTTTACTGTGCCCATATCTCAAAATTAATTTATTAAATCAACTGTTAGCTGCACTTACAGTTTGCCCAACACATACTGCCAACTATCATACCATTAAAAATATAGTAATAAAAAGTTACGTATATTAATATATAAGTTACGTATATATACGTTTATTAATATCTATTCAAAAAATACTGAATTTAATATAGAAAATGTCGAGTTCCAGATGGTGAGCAATCAGAGAGTTGAGCAGACTAACTGCCTGACTAGTGAGAGCATCCTGTGCCGTACACGTTTGTATTTGTGGTGCAGCGAGGAGATGGCACGAGCATATTGGATATACTTGTTTTAGTACTCATAGCATTCAACGGGATTATGTACGCGAATTATCAATTTTATTATTTAATAATAAATAATCGTGTACCATTAGAGCGCATTTCAAGTGTATTTAGACCTATTTTTTTATTTACGCAGGAGCCAGGAGTATGTAGTGTTTCTATTATAAAACCACCTTGGCGATCGGTTTCAGGAATCCTACTCTAAAGGAGACCCGGGCCATGTTATTTCAGGTCCCCTCCAGGATCAACGCCGTGCCTGGTCAGACCCTCTCCTGGGGGACGCTACAGAGGTACCAACGCTGATCTGGTTATTATAGTTGCAGCCCGATTGCATTTTTACGACCAGGTCGCATTGCTGTTGCCGGCCGCAGCGATTTAATCACCGCCAGAGGACCCTATTTCCTGGCAGTCTTCTACGTTAGGGATCAGCCCTCTCCCGATCCCCTTCAGCAGTCTCTTTTAGGAGCATTACAGCTTCATAGAAAGAGATCAGCCTTCCTTAACCACTGCCACTATGGCAGCAATGATGGCTGGCGGGCAAAGGTCTCATCAGATTTGTCCAACTAGGACTCCGCGTTCAGACGCCCATGCGAGGCAGCCCTCCAGCGTATGTTAGGCGTAGTCTCATTTGGCTGCAAAATGGTGGTATTGTGCCGTCTTTTTGCGTCTTCTTCTTGATTTTGTGCAGATACTCACCGAAGCAACCATGCCCGGTGAGTTCGGCCGCATTTTGCGACTGTCCCAACTGCGCACGCCACTGTGCCAATGGTAAGACTTCTACCACATTTCGAGCTCGTCCTGGTCTTCCCCGCTCTCACCTCGATAAGTGTATTTAGACCTATCAGTTCGAAAATAAAAAATATGGATATAAATATGTGTAGAACTCTTTTTTGATATGTAACTTTTCATGTAAGAACCGTGCGAATTCAAGTTGAACATGCTCTATCATCGTGTTATACTTCTTCTCGTGCGAGTCCCAGATCATGGGTTTATACTACATTGCTGCGAGCAAAGGAAAAGTATAACACGACGATTGTGTTCGTCGATCTAGTATTTAAGTAGGCACCTACGTCATTGTCTTGTCACAGCTAAGCCACAATTTCTTCTGTTTTATTTCTGTATCCCTTTTACCTGCTAAATTTCAAATACTTACCGTTTTTACTAAATAATGAACATAAGTAATAATAATATTAAAAACTTTTTGCAAAGTACGAGTAGGTACAACACACATATTTCAATATGTAATTAATATTTCCGCTGTATCCATGTGTGTGTGTATACATACAGTGTCTAATCTAAGAATATTAAAAAAATAATATATTTATTTAGTTACGCCCTTACTTCATAGACATTCATCTTTAAAAATGTATGAATAGCAACGTGATAAAGTCGTGTAGTGTGACCACATGTCCGAGTCAAAAGATTTCGTTCCTGAGGTATTATTTAGATCAGATCGTCTAGCATAGTCAATCGACAAAATAAATTAAAGTGTTTTCGAAAATTGGCATAACGATTTTTTAGTAAACATTTGAAGTTGAAAATCTGAAAAACTATTTTCAAAGTTTGATTGAAAAAGAAACACACTTCCACTTGCTTATTATACAGATTTTTAATTTGCTATTATATAATGAGATACTCTCCAAAAAATCAATAACCTTATAATTATTTTTGTGACATTACATAATAAACAATTACAAGCAAAATAAAGCGTTGATAGATAGATTGATATAGTTTAGTAAAAAGGTGCACTTATTAAGGTGCTAAGGTGCAATTAAGAAAACTACATGATTATATTTTTTTGTAATGTCTTCTTTACATTTCTTTTTTTAATTTATAGTGTAGTTTCTTAGTAAATAATTGCTATATTCAAGTCTTTTGACGGTTGTCCACGTCCATACGGCAAAGATACGTAGAGATCGCCAGGAACTTTGTAATTGCCATCACTGGTCAGCATTTTGTATCTTAATTAATTTATATCGTGCTACATTTAAAGACCTGTACAATTTCATTTGCTGCCATAACCGTCGACTTTTTTGACCAATTTGTAATTGGAGTGGTTTGATTGTCTTAACAACAGCAATTCCTAGGTCTCTTCTGTTTCAGGTACAGAGTGGCACACAAATCATTTGTCGTTAGTCCGATTCGGGCATACCATTCTGCCGCAAATCTCGGTGGATCGAGAGCCCTCACGATGGCGGTTGGTTTCTGCACGATTAAAAAAAAGGTTATATTTCAAGTTTACCTTCTCTTTATATTGATGTTGAGCCAGTTGAACTATGATAAAGGGCTTGACCGAGGTATGATTCAGCCATGAAAATCATAAACATGCGGTCACGAATATTTAAGATTTTTTTGCGTCATCGACAGTAAAATAAATGGCCTATATTTATGTAAGGTGATACGTCTTTCATTCAACCATTCCCTGTATATCAATTTATAGAAGTTGTCCTTTTTTATTGAAATTGCTCACATTAAAGTGTGAAAATGTTAAAAAATCAACTGTTTCTCGTACACACCCCAGCGTAAATACTACGCGTGAGAAATGGACCGAACCACTAAGTAACAGTAACTCTGCCTAAGAAGCTTAGGAAGTGAGCAGGAAATTCTAGCTAACGTCATGATATATAAATTCGATTTCTTTTTAGTATGGTTGGCATGTGCTGCTTCGAAATTAATGGTTTTATCAAAATTATAAAAGTATCTCCTATTATTATTAATCGAAAAAAATATTCCACGTGTCGGTACAACTAGAGATCAATCTTATTTATAATGCGAGCGATAAGACATCATCTTCTTCTCGGTTATCTTTTCTTTTAATTTTATTTTATGTGTAAACAATAGAATTAAATAAGTAAATAAATATAATAAGATAGCACTTTTGTGTAGAATTTATTTAACCAATGCAATTATGGTTTTGTAATAATGTATTTTTGTGTTAAATATTTAGGTGACATTTTTTTTGAGTTGGTTGAGTTATACCTCGGACTTTGTAAATGAGTGACATTGCTGGGTTATGGAAAAAATTGTATCAAGAAGTTCTGAGTGTGATATGACTGTGGTAATTTTTTTAACAGCGTGTCCTTGTGGATCCTTGTTTTAATGTCATCTTCATAAATAATCGATATCTAAAATGACACTAAAAGCCAATATGTAAATACTTAAGATCAAATGATCAATATAATAAACTTAATAATATATAAACTTTATTCCTACCATTTTCAGGTAATAATTAGCCTATACTTTAAATATGTGTGGATATAAATCACTCCTCAGCGGTGGACTGTTAAAGGTGGCTCATGTGATGATGTATGTGAAGTCACATAGTTTCGTTACTTATCTAATATGACTTATTTTTTAGGTAAAAAAAGGTAATGTTAATATGTGCTTTGCAGTAATTAAAGATTTTGTTTTTCTTTTTTTAATAAGCATGTGTGTTCGATAATCTTGAACTGAATGTCAGCCGTGGAGTGGGCAGCGGATCGGGTCGGTTCGAATTGACTGTGGGTATCTGTTGGCACATGTAGGAGACCAGACAACGTGCCCACGAGTCGTCACGTTGTCGGCGGTCATCGTCTTTTCTCGTGTCGTGATAGAGGTCCACGGCAGGATTTATGGCTTGCATGTTGTGTTGTTACAGTCAGTCGGACGTTTTCGGTTTGTTATACCAAGAAGTTTTATACTGTTTGAATGAGGGGCCCTGGCTATTAACTTCCGTTCGATAATCGTGTACTTACCGCTTCTAACACTTACATACATACGTACATTCAAATAGCACCAACACTTTACAAACGTAGATTTGCAACAAGGATAATCAGGTAAGTGCACCTAAATATATCACAAACTTCATGGTAGCAGAGTATGGTTCTGACTGAAATATCACACCAAGTATACCAAAATAAACTTGATCTGGTTTGAGTTATTAAACTTATACCACCAAACCTAATCTATGAGAAATCAGACGCATTGGTGTGTCAAAAGTTGCATAATATTTTCATTCTATCTGTACTATGTTGATAGACTTTATAAAATATCACTAGAAAATCTGTAACATATTTGAGGTCTTGTGGCACTGTCCATATTTAGCTGCGTGTCGTTTGTTCCAGTTACATGTTAATCGCAGAGGTTTCTCAATAGTTCGGGTAAATTTTCGGGTCAGCTGGATTGCTTCTGAATAACTTCTTAAATCCCAGTAATTATTAATATTTTTCATCTAAGATAGATACTCATTAACTGTCACACGATACAGTCACATCTTGCTAGGTAGTAGAGCCACGCTGATTTCAACACGAGCGGGCCGACTCGACCAGGGCAGTACTACCCTTCCACAGAAGACCAATCTAAAACACCAGCATCCGTGTTGTCCTGTTTCGTTAGTGAGTGTGATACTGGAGGCCCATTGATGCAGGCGTGACAGTTATTGTGGTAACTATGTAAGCCTTACACTGTCACGATGACTGTCATGCCTTTTACGTCACCAAGCGGGGTGTGAAAAAGCATCTCACTAGGCCGCCATAGTGTGGGTCACCATACTACATTGTCTGCATTTGCAATAAGTATAGTGACCACAACTCTAGGATACTATTCATGCTTTCCATTAGGCAGAGTAGTAGAATCAGTTTGTCAGGTTCTTAATACAGAATATTCTCAAAACATAGGAAGAGAGTTTTAGCTGTTGATAGTATACTCTTTGTAAAGTGTGTTCTTTAATACATATTTTTGTCGCAACAGAGCCAAACCAAATACAACGCCAGATGCTACTGTGCTCGCAAAATTATTAAATTCTTTGTATTTGAATGCAAACTTTTCCTGCATAATAAAAAAATATTACCAAGCACTGTATGGCAATGTGAATTTAACTTTCAAAAAAAGAGTACTTTTGTCGCGTATCTATTATTTGTATAGTAAAAAGTTTACGTACATTAGTTTATGAACTCGAACACCGCATTTAATTTCTACATCACCTAAAGGTCGTCTAGGAGAAAATGCCTCGTGTCATTAAGTCCGTCTTAGTACAACGACTACAAGAAATTTAAATAAAAAAAAAAATATAAGGCCTGAGTAGGAAAACGTAATTACTCATAAGAACTTAATAGTAAGTAACCAAGTTAGTACAAATTTATACTTTTTCTTTGAAGCAACTTAGTGGCTTACATGTATGTGGGTTATTATAAAAAACCTGATTGTCGTTATCTGTTTGTATTTAAAGTGAGTTTATTTGAAGTCGTTGCCAACTCAAAGTCGGAAGATGTCTCAAGTAATTTTTAAACAAATAATGTTGTGTTCTGATGTTAATGATGAGTTTTTTGATGTAACTGCAGAGTTTTTATACTGAGCTATTCTTGGTCGAGAGTTGAGAATTCTAAAGTACACACGTAAGCATGTTTCATATTGATCTCCGGTTTGAATGATATGAAAATTTTGTTTAACGTGTTTCAGCACCCACAAATTAAAAAAGTTTGAATTTAATAAAACTTCAATGGAATACCCATTTGATGAGTTGACTTTTTTCCAGCCGATTTACGGCTAATTAAAATTACGTACCGCAGCGTGTTTTGCATTAGCGCTAGCAATATTCACATTAAGCTGTTTTTGACATGTCAATTACAGTGATGAACGATAACAGTGATTCAACTGACGTCGGATAATGACTTTAGTATATTTATGTGTTGATCACGGACATGATCTACAACAATGCAACATTTTTCTAACGTTTTATAACCTTTAGAGAATACTTAATTAAGTAAAAATAACTAGTAATGAACTCTATTTCTTCTTCTTCTTCTAACAGAAATTCAAATATGTCGTATTAAAAAACGTAGAATATCCAATGAACATATTGAATTTTTTAAGGACTTGGACCAAGTGTTTCATCTCATGATGGCTATCGCTAAAGTTTTTTATGAGTCCCTTTCATTGTTTAAAGATTTCTACGAAAGTAAGTTATATTTTTACTACCATTGAAACACCATAAAAATCTGATTACATAAATTGCGCTTAAACTAGTCTTAAACAGCTTTTAATTGTCCTAGTAAATAATCACACATAGCTTCTATGAAATGACACAATCTCACGACGATTAATTGGATAATGAACTCATACGGCTAAATAAACTGTTTATATTCCAAGTTATGATTATAAATGAGTTGATGAAAGCTCTTTGTAAAAGATCGCGGCTTCGTTGTTATGTTATATTAAATAATTAATCTCAATTCATTTGCCTTTTAGATTAGTTTTACGACACAATTTATCTAGCAATAAATCACTGGAATGTTTCGTAATAATTGCAAACGAGAATGTAGATCCATGTCGGTACAGTAAGCGACATTTGATAACATGTAATAAATTTAGAGTTCTTATTTTAAATTTAGAGTTTTTATTTTTTTAATTTTTTCTGATTTAAATCAGATTATATCTAACTTAAATGATTTTTGAATCTTCAATAATGTTATTATGTAAAAATTACTTCATTTAGTATATTATCACGTCTTAGCTACTGAAGTTATTGTTATAAAACATTCATATTTTACTAAGCTGCTCTGATAACCTTTTTTATTTGTGCTTCATTGCATTGCTCTCGTGAAAATTATGATGGCATATATAGCCTATAGTTTTGTAACGAGTATGAGCTTCGGCCACTTAAGTCTAGAAAGGCACACATAGATCACGTGGCGTCACTCTCTCCAACCTAGAACAGAACTAGGTGGCAAAAGTTGGTTCCAGGGTATGTGATGTAGCTGGTGCGCTCTTCAGGATCGGAAAACAATCTACTCCCGTTCCCTTTCTGCCAGTTTTTTTATGTAATTTATAATATATCGGTAAAATGAGACAGTGAAGTAAAATGCACTATCATTTAATACCAATGTCTCCTATGCTGTTGGTGCTAGCACAAAATTTGCCTAACTCTGACTTACCCATTGGTGCAAGGGTGATAGTTATCGTAGTAACTGTGTAAGCCTTACACGGTCACGATGACTATCATGCCTTTTACGTCCCCAAGTGGGGTGTAAGAAAGCATCTCACAAGTCCGCCATAGTGTAAGTCACCATACTGCATTGTCTGCATTTGCAATGAGTATGGTGACCACAATTCCTGTATTTTATTCATGCTTCCCATCAGGCAGAGTAGAGTCACTTTGGCAGGCTCTTAATATAGAAAAAAAAATTACACATCTACAATTAAAATTAGTTTTTGCTGGATTCATCGTTATGTTAATATCAAATATCATACAGTTAATATTTAAATTGAACTTTACATGATATGTATACAACTAACTATAAAAAAAACACTGAGATAGTCACCAATTTCGTGCTCGAATGTACTAGGTCATACATAATACACCTCAATTATAGCTCTATAACGATTATGGTTAACAAAATAGTTATTACTATGTAGTAACAGCGTGATAATGTTCTCCACAATGCCTAAACTTGATAATGAAATTTTGACATAATTGAAAACGTTATGTCTACTTGAGTATTATGTTTTAATTATTATCAATATTAAATACATTTGAGTATCTGGCAATTGTTACATCTACAGAGGCGATGATGGATCTTGCTCCATGTGGTGACTGATTAAGAATATGGGGTGTCAGCGTCCCTTTTAACCCCATGAGTGTCGTAAGATACAACTCAGGGAGGAAACTACGCAGAAAAACATCAGTGCAAAGAGAAGTAAAACTTGAAACAAATCCTATACCAATTCATGTTATCAGCGTGGTATAGAAGGCCAAAACCTCCTTTTTAAGGAAGCCTATGTCTGGTTGTGGACTGTTAATGGCTATCGATGTAGAATAATGTATGATCTTTATTTTCATTGTCTGATCTTAGGAAATGGTCAAACTTTAGTTTTGTTTGGTATAGAGATAGAAAAAGACCGCTTACCATCAGGTATTTCACGTTCACCTGATAGTAAGTGACTACCGCATCTCAAAACAGATATGTAAGTGTGTTACTGATTTTCGAGTATCCCAAAAGTTGTGGAACGGGACGCAAAGGTAGAGAATCATCATAATTAACGGCCTTTAATAGTCCATTTCTAGACATAAGCTTCTCTCTCGAGAAGAAGTCTTGGCCTACTATATCACGCTGGCCAGGCGGCATGGTACAGCTCCTACGACTTCCACAGGATAAATAGGTGAGGGAGGAGGGATTTGACGCCGTATTTTTGATCTGTCACCACAAGGACCAAGATCGATCATCGTCTCGGTAGATGTAACAACAAAAGGGATAAAATAGAGAGTTCCAGAGTCTTTCTAACTAGTATACACTTGCTACCCCGGCTGCTGGTACCCGATACAGCGTCCGTTTTGTGATCGGTTCGATTCCGACTTAACCACCTGCCGATGGTATCCGTGAGGATTTCTACACAGAGAAAAGGTGTGAAACAGAAATATAATAATATAATTAAATTCAGTTTAAATTTAAAAACGTCATTATTTTACCGATAAAGTTGTTATATTGGATAAATATGAATTTTATTAAAAATCAGTAATCTGTAATATGTGCAGTGATATATATTTTTTGCTTTGAAATGTTTAAATTGCAGGTTTTTTTTAATTTATTATTTTCATCTGTTTAAACTCAGTAACAAAAAATTCTAGTCTTTAATTCCATTGATAGAAATCAACACTCATTTGTTATAAAACTTTACGATAATCGTTTTATAAGAACCTTTCAAAGAATCATACATTATGAGTAAATGAGCGTTAGTGAATCGAAGCCTGGAAACCATTTACTGCAGGTTTTACGCAGTACTTTATGAGTGAAGTTTGATTCGTGTTATGAGGGACTTGAGTTTTTGAACATTTAAGACCAGTTTCACCAGTTCTTAATAGTTTCAGATAGTTATCAGCCGTATAGTATAATAATACAGTAGATAGAAAGTGCTGAAATATGTAGTTATTTGAAGGATAACTTGACATTATTTCATCAGGTTGTTTATCAGCAAGTAGTAAAACTGGACCTGAAAATCTTTTAGTAACTTTTTTTTTGGTTTTTTTTTTTAACGTGTGGAAACCCCCTCGGGCCGTCACTCCACCGGGGTTTACGGCGCGGCGATGTATCAGAATCGGACCGACTAAAACCACACAATGTGCCACTCTGCACCTGACATAGGAGGGATCCGCTGATAATCAGTAACTACTACAACCTATGAACAGAGTCACAAGTACGAATATATTGCCGGTTTTTAATCCCAAAAAAGGGTTTCGGTTCCAGCAATCTCACTCACTCTGTAAAAAGTAATGCAAAATCTAGGCTATTTGGACTTAACTATTGGTCCAATGATCAAGTGATCCGATCCGCTAAGATTGTGTGTTCAATTCCAACCCAGGATATATATTGTGTGATGACAATCATTTGTTTTGTATCTGGGTATAATTTATCTCAGGCTCTACCTAGTTTGGGATCAGACGATCACATGTGAAATGTGTCCAATAAAAAAAAAGATTTCTGTGAGACAATAATATTACTCTAATCGAGGTAATCCATTTTTGACAACTATGTCATTGTCAATATGCTTTTATTAGCTTGGTATGTATCTATGAATCTAAAAGCTTGAGGTACTATCTAAGATATTTACAAAATGACTACTTCTGTCAACATTTATCAACAAAATGTTTATAATATATGACATTAAATTTTCCATGCTTTTTTAAAATAAAATTCATTTTTCTGCTAATCACTAGTTTAAATTCATCGAAGATATTTTTTAACTTTTAATTTAATATTAAAATATTCAACGCAACACAAGAATGACAGTTTATCGCCATATATTATGACAGCACACGTTATTCAGAATATCAAACTGTCCATAAAACTGAACTGCAAGTGTCTACCATAAACGATTCACCACATTAAAATTCACCCAGAACATGGACACGTGAAACTCATTTCCATTTCACTAAAAGCTTTAAAAACACAGTTCAGTTAATTGTTACTGACCAATATTTGTTTTTATTTAAAGATACGTATTGTGGCGAAACGAGCTTTGGTGAAAAATATAGTAATTGATATCGTAGGTTTACTGTAATCAATAATAGCGGGCCTGACTTGTTTGTGAAGTTATACAAAGGGCATGTTTCCATAATTTGACCACGTAAAGAGGACGAATAATAGAAGGCTCACTAACAAAATGTATAGAGTAAATGTGTGTGGAAGTGTCAAAAGAGGTCGTCGACGGTGAACGTTTGCCGACGAAATTGGTGATGTCTAAAGAAGAGTCATGCAAAAAGAACTAGGCACCGACGAAGCAAGTACATGTGTCAGAATTCTCTGAGATAAATTCATGACTTTATGTTATTTGTGAAGTTCGGACTTGCAGAAATAGAAGCTTGGCTTAACATGTGATCTGATTATTTTTTGGTAGTTCGAATCATCTGGTATTGTCTTAAAACATTAAATAACTATTATAATTTTACTAGAATGATCCAACAGTGATTATTATAACAGAATAAATTAGTAATAAACATTATAGGTAAAATAATGATATTTCTGTGAAAATATTATATCAGTTTAATATGAACAATACAATTAATTGCCTAGCTAAGAAGGGACCTACGTCCAACAGTGGACATGATGATGATGAAACTGTGTTCTTCATTTCTTATTTTTTCACTCTTAGCGATAATATTTTTCAAATTTTTAAAGGAACCAAACGAGAAATAGTTACATCCATTCACAATTAAATAAATATTCTCAATTCGTTTAAAAAAACAGAGTTCTCAAGTAACAAACATAAATAAAATAATATTTCTTTTTTTAATCATTTAATAAAATATACACCAAAATTGATCAGCAAAATTGTTGATCTTCTTAAGTGACCCATTTTTCGATCTCCTGAAGAATTGAGATGATTTCCCGCGACACCATTAAAGCGATTGACAAATGATTCTGTATGTACAAAAAAATACTTTTCCGCCTTTTTCCCGCCCACTTACTTTATTCCCAGGATTATGTGAGCATCCTATTGATTTGGTGTCGTATAAATAAACTAGTGATTGTATAGAAAATAAAACTGTATGAAGAAAAATAATTTAGATATCATCAAAATTTTGCTTATATTTAATTTTCTTGACAGAGTGGCAAATATATTTAAATCTCCCACTTTTTTGGTACGCAGAAAATCAAACTACCACTACCCATTGCTAATATCACCACCGACGTATCAGTATAGTCTCTTACTGTAATGTTACAGCTTCACAGAAAGAGACTATAGCGTCTAAGCCCTTATTGTACCCAAACCATGTAACAAGAAAATATTACCCATACCATATTACCTATAACGAAGTTCGATTCATATATCCTTAACTTTTCAATTCTTTAATTATATTTAGTATCTTTATGCCTAAAAATAAAAATATACATATCTAACTCCTGAACAACCGAAAACGACAAATTTTTAAAGCAATTACAGATTTTTATCGAACGCAGAAAAAATAATCTCGGGAAATTGGGAAATTACTGCTCGAAACGCGAGGCCACGGCAGATTAAACAAAGTTGATATATGAATAGATGTAATTATGTCGTTGAAAGTTTAGTAATTTTGAGTGTTTCTGTAACCTAATATCAATATATTTCATTGATAATCTAAATCTGTGTATAGCGTTTGAGTGTACATGAATCACGACGATGTTAATCAATTCTAAATACTACAATATTGTAAGCAAAGTATTTAGAGCCCCTAAGCTTTTAATGACGCTCTACTAATTAGAAAATCCCAAATATACAAAACGTTTCATTCTTGTGTGAATATACAACATACTTGCTACTTTAAATATTTCTCAATGCTGAAGTACTCTAAATCATGTACTATTAATTTATTCTAAATTATAACCAATGTAACAGAGGCGTAAAACTAGTGAATACAGCGACTGAAAATTTGATAAACAAAACAAGGTTATTTGTCACTCCGATATTCATTATTATTTCACCATAGAAAAGTGAAATTGTCTTCAATCAAACAACGAATAAAAACATTACCATTATAAATAGATATTTATCTCTTATAATTTACGACCGTGAATATCTGAATGGTATCAATTCCTCTCATTGATTGATTACATCTACCAAGGGACAACCCTAGCCGGATTTGTACATTTTTCAAACTGTGACACCCCTTGACAACGACTTTATTGAAGGACGTTATCTAAGATTGATAGTTTTGTTAATTTTCGTCTTGTCAAGATGCTTACTTATCTGGCAGGCAGTTTCTTCAAACACAAATCACTTAAAAATTACCCAATTTAAAGGTTTTTTACGCCACTATAATATAATTAGAAGTTGGTGTTTTGTTGTTGTGATAAATAACTTTCATAATTACCAAACTTAATGAGACTACGTCATAATGAGTGAATGATACTACTTTGACTGCCTCTATGGCGTAGCGGTAACGAAAGCGGCTGCTGTGCTCACCGTCTCGGGTTTGATTCAGGGGTCGGACCAAATGTATGCATGATCTGTAAAAATTTGTTTTGGTGTTTGGGTGTTTTCTATGTATAATATGTACGTGTTTACAAAAAAAAATATAAGGATTCTACCAGTCAGTCTAGTTATCATAGTACAAGCTCTGCTTAGTTTGAAACTAAATGGCGTTGTGTGTTATATGTTCAAAATATTTATTATTTACTATAGAGAATAATTTATTTATATATACATATTGTTTAAATTTTTAAATACATATAAAAGGAATACAAAAACACATATTTCAAAATATAAAAAATAGTAGACCACCGACATCGGGTACAGGTACCAAGACACCGGTGCTTGGGGCTCCAAAGACAGGAACCTCCTCACTATACGGGCCGTGTCAAGAGGACTGCCTTCTGCATCAGGCTCTTGATCCAACCTTCCAACGTGAACCTCTTAAGGTATTGGTCGAGGCTCTTGGCTATCAATTCGTGAACAGATATGATTATCGGAACAATAATCACCGAATCCACATTCCACATATCAGCAATCTCGTAAGCTGTCTTAACAATTGAAGTTTTGTATCTGTATACAAAACTTCAATTGTTTTTCTTTTTCAACTTTCACGAGATTCTCGTCATGAGGAACGGCGACATCAATAATCATTGTGCGGCGCTCTAATCGATCTATCACCACAATATCAGGCTCATTGGCAACAATAGTCCTATCTGTGATAATAAATTGATCCCAATATTACGTAGCACGACCGTTCTCGAGAACTGGGTCGGGCACATACCTGTAGTAAGGCACTTCAAAATTGACAAATTGGTATTTAACGGCAAGTTATTGGTGTACGATCCTGGCTACTTGGTTGTGCCTGGGCAAATACTCACCGTTAGCAAGACGAAAACAACCAGATATAATATGCCTAATAGATTCTCCAGGATGGTGGCACGCCCGACAGATGTCAACCCTACTATCTTTCAGGATATATTTCCGGTAGTTATTTGTCATGATAACTTCGTCCATAATTGCACAAACAAAATCTTCGGTTTCTCCGAAGAGATCACCATACTGTAGCAAAGACGTCGATGCTTTAAAGTCTATATCAGGCCCGTGTAGGCCCCGATAAAATCGACCATGAAGTTCTTTACCCTTCCATACTTTCTTGCGATTCTCTTTCGAATTCTCTTTAGCCAGAGCGAGCGGGGTAAAACCAGTAGCCACTGCAACTACATTACCATGCACTCCCACATTAGTGTGTAGAAAATATTCTCTGAGATTGTATATCTCGCGATTGTGTAGAGTCTTGATATTTAATAGACCACGACCTTCAAACTTTCGCGGAATATACAACCTCATAACCGATGAACGTGGGTGGTGCGTGCGGAATGCAGTTAGCAATGTACGAATTCTCCTGTCAAGGGCATCTAATTCGGTCTCAATCTGTCTAAGTACACCAAAGGAATACATCAGAACCGGCATGACCCAACTGTTACGGGCTCGCACCTTGTTACCGCCTGATAAAAGACTTTTAAGTACTTTTTTTAGGCGGCCAAAGAAGCGTTCCTGTAACATTTGTTTCACATTTGTTTATTTATTATTATTATTAATGAATTATAGTACTTTTTAATGTACTCAAAACGAAAAAATTACAAAACGGTTCATAACTAATGAAGTTTTGGGGTAGTAAAGATAAAACCTACTGAATTGAGAAACTTCTCCTTTTTTAGAGCTGATTAGAATAAGTTTAATATGCATCAGAAAGAAGAGATTACTTTCATATTTATACATAAAAAATTGCCAAAACATAAATATAGTTGCCAAGTATTTTTTATTCCTTCAGTATGTGGCAACTTCCACATATACTGCAAACGAAATATTCTACAATGCCATGTACCGAAGACAAACTGAACTTTAGCCGAGGATTAGCATA
This sequence comes from Hypercompe scribonia, assembly GCA_949316085.1. NCBI lineage: Eukaryota > Metazoa > Arthropoda > Insecta > Lepidoptera > Erebidae > Hypercompe > Hypercompe scribonia. The sequence continues at coordinate 7,231,859 of OX438969.1, read as the reverse complement.
TTTACAACTCTATACAGGATACCAGGCCGCAACCTGCCAGGTATGATTACCTCGCCTGACAGAAAGGCCTTTGTGTTAGAGAAGCATCACACCAGTTCCTCTACACGTAGATTGCATAATAACAGATTTTAGTTTGAATTCTGGTACTGAATAACTTAATTATTATAAATTCTACATTGCTTGTGCTCTTTGTGCGTTTTTAACCCAGATAAGCCTGAAACTAAAATTTTCTGAAAATTTTGAAAAAAGTTACATTATTTAGTTTATTAGATCTTATGCAACATAAAAAAAATTATGAAAAAAAAATTAAGTGTAAGGCTTTCAGGGAAACAGCCGTCCTATATGTAGGACAGTAGGATAATAAGAGGAAATAAAAGACCATTTATGACAAAACAGAATGTAATCAAAAAGTGTAGTTTATTAGATAACTATTGATTATATTACCCATTGTTATATGTAATTTACTAGATTAACACTATTTATGAATGATATGTTTCAAAACACTTGACACACACTCCAACATCACATTTCTTGCAACGTGTCAAACATTTTTTGTGACATTGACGACAGTGTGTTTGCTTCGATTGAGGAATAACCAGATGATTCATCTGGTCTTTACGACTATCAGCATGTTCATGATGGGAGGGTCGGCTAGGCCCTCTTTTGGCATTTTTTCTGTTTGATTCAATCAAAGCAATTGCTACCCTTCTGCGAAAGCCAAGATGATCCAGTTTTCCATGATTTATTTTATATAACTGCCATGCATTATGTTCGGCAAGATCAATCATGTGTGTGAGCAACGGCATGTACCATTTCTTACCTCGTATACCAATTCGGTAATGTGAAATATTTTCATCAGACCGATCCACTCCTCCCATATATTTGTTATAGATGGACACCATATGTGGTTCTTCTATGACAATGTTTCTCTTTTCACTTTGTGAGAAGCGTTTGGCAGATTGTTTAGGATTTATTCCTACAGCATTAGAAGCAATACTGAATATATTATTGTCATGCCATTTAGCAATAATGAACGTGTTGTCATGTGTCGTTCTGTAATCGACAGCACCACGTTCCTTTTTTTTCAGTAACTTCGATGTAATCAGAGGACAACTAGATGTCCTGTTTTCTCGAACTGTCCCAGTGCAACGAAGGCCTTTCTTTGTTATCTCTTCCAGCAAGGGCGTCCCAGTAAAAAAATTATCAAAAACTACGTGGTAAGAAAGGTCGAAGCCACGTGAAATCAGCACATCGCAAAAAGTGAGAACAACGCTTGCACCCAGCCCCAATTCTTTATATATTGGATTGCACATAGTTGTAGCACCTTGGTATGGTTCCATCCATAAAACATACCCTAACCGTGTAGCACCAACCCAAGCTTTGAACCCGTACCTAATAGGTTTACCTTTTATGTGCTGTTTGCAGCCATGTCTACCATAGTAGGGGATCATGGCCTCATCTACACTGTAATGCTCTTCAAGAGGAGAAAACTCTAAGAACTTTTTATTTAGAAGTGTAACTAGGAGGCGTACTTTTGTGTATTTGTCTTGCAAATCCAGATTATCATTGACATGAAGGTGGCGAAAAATAAAGTTAAATCTATCCCTAGTCATAGCTGAGCTGATCAATTCATTCTTTGTATCAGGGGAGTTTTCCCAATGCATTCTTCTACGGGGGAGCCATGAATAACCACTAACCAACAATATGCCGATGAAACATTTCATATCTTCAGTGGTTATGTCTCCAGGCAAATTCTTTTTGACAGCATATTTATCCCGTCCCGTTTTCTCCATGCGTAGGTACGCCTACGTTTAGTTCGACCTGTAGAATCAGAAGGTTCTTCTTCTGTATCACTCACCATAATCTGCCCTTGAATCATTACTTCAGCCGGTTGAAACAGAATGTTTCGTGGCAAATTATTCAAAGTTACATTATCTTCTTCACCCGAATCTTCGTCAGTGAGACAGTCAGGATCAACAGGAGGAGGTAGAATACATATCAGTCGTTCTCTATAATCTTCTTCATTATCAGAAACATTTTCTAAAGCATCTAAAATTTCATGCGCAGCTAACGGTCTGTAAAGAAAAAGTTGTATTATTGTACTAAAATCATGTATATTACCCTACTGTCCTATATATAGTACGCTAGTATTTGTAACAAGTTATACGTAATTTATTTATATTATTTTGCTAGAATATTTATTTAGTACTAAAGTTAAGGTTATCAACTACATATTAACACAGAAAAAAACAACTCACGAGTAAAATATAACTTTTTATACATACCTGTCATTTGCCATGTCTGCAACGCACTTTTATTACACACTTATAAGGTAAAATATAAGGTAAAAACTGTTAAAATAACTGTCTTTTTATTTTTTCTAATAAAGCTGACACGTTTCTTACTGCAAATCATAAGACTAAATAATCTTAGATAAAGAGGGTATTCTGATATTTTTTTTTATTTCTACTGTGCTAAATATAGGACAGTAGGCTTATCTGGGTTAAGACTACTCGTAGATGTATTAAATTTAACGGCCCAATTTTTTTTTCTATATTAAGAGCCGCCAAAGTGACTCAACTCTGCCTGATGGAAAGCATGAATAGAATCCAAGAGTTGCGGTCACCATACTTATTACAAATGCAGACAACGCAGTATGGTGACCCACACTATGGCGGCCTAGTGAGATGCTTTTCACACCCCGCTTGGAGACTTATAATACATGATAGTCATCGTGACAGTATAAGACTTAAACAGTTACCACGATAACTGTCACCCCTGCATCAATAGATCTCCGGTCTCACACTCACCAATGAAACACGACAACACGGATGCTGGCGCTTTAGGTTGGTCTTCGGTGGGAGGGTAGTACTGCCCCGGCCGAGCCGGCCCGCTTGTGCTGAAATCAGCGTGGTTCTACAACCTAGCAAATTATTATTACCTAGCATACTAAATACATGCATATTATAGATAGTGACTGCACGGTTGGCGTAGTGGTTCAAGTGGTTACCACGTCGCTCTCTACTGCGCTGAGTATTGTGTGTTCAAAGCCCGCATGGGACAACATTTTGTGTGATCCACAAATTGTTGTTCTGAGTCTGGGTATTCTTTGTATTCATTTCTTGAATGTTTGTAAAATCCCCCGCGACACAGGATTAACTTCTATAACAAGTGTTGTTTTTTTGACTTCTGACGTTAATTTAGTGTGTCAAAGTAGTTTTAATAACCGTGGTAACTTAAAAAACCGTACCAGCAGCGAAATATGGCATGAGTAATGTACGTTTCATTAATCAAACTTTATAATAACATAAAGTTTTCGACGACCACCAACTAATTTAATAGCCAACACGCACCCACATACCCACCCTTATTAATTTACATTAAAAACTTCCAGAAATTTATTAAGCCTCCCGCTGCTTCTCGGCCTTTCTGAGACCCCGGTGGTGAACACATTATTAAAATATTTTCATTCCATTTCATAGGATCATTTTCTGTTTATAAGAATATTGTATAAAGGAAAACCTACTTAAAATTCTTATAGATCAATATTATAACGTCAATGTGGAGTTTTTTCGTTTAGATTATTCATATATTTTTTAAAACATTAGATGATACATTTTTCTACTGTGTTCAATATTTTATTTTTTAAGGCACATGGAGCGTCACCGCACCTATTAATACCTTGGGTGTCAGAAGAGGCGACTAAGGAAGCAATTTATATAACAATACTGCAAATTGAAGAAAAACTCGAAACTAATTTATGGGCTATGCTCGGTATTTCCTTGCGTGATAGGATCCGGAACGAAGATATCCGCAAGAAAACTAAGGTTACCGACATAGCTCTTCGAATAAGCAAGTTGAAGTGGCAATGGGCAGGCTACATCACTCGTAGAATCGACAACCGTTGGGGAAGAAAGGTTCTCGAGTGGCGACCACGTGCCGGAAGACGAAGCGTAGGTAGGCCCCTCACTAGATGGACTGACGACATAGTCCGAGTCGCGGGGAGCCGTTGGATGTAGTTGGCGTCCAGTCGTACGGCGTGGCGTTCTAGAGGGGAGGCCTATGTTCAGCAGTGGACGTCTTCCGGCTGATGATGAGTAATGAGTGGCGCGTGTAGCAGTACGTAAGATATCTTGCCCGTGTAGTTTATCGTCGTTCCAACGGTAAGGCGGCTAGTTTTTTTTTCGTGTTGTGATAGTGGCCCATGTCTATACAAGTAGCCAATGTTTAGGCCTTGGGCCGTCGGTACATAGGAAAACCTTTTTTCGTGTGTGATAGTCACACCGTTGGAATTTGTGACTTGTATGTAGTGGGGTGCAGCTGTTCGGACATTTTCGACTTGTTATATTGTTATACCAAGAAGTTTTGGACTGTTTGAGTGAAGTCGGGGTCCCGGCAATTCACCCCGCTCAATCATCGTATTCTCACCCTTTAAACACTAGTATACAATTAGCACAAATACTTTACAACAATTAGTCTGCGACAATCATGTGAGTAACGGACGTAAATATCTAAATACTACACAGTTTCTGGTAGCAGAGCGTGGTTTTCGACACCACAGGCATAAATTTATGGAACAGGTAGTCATGTTTGTCTCCTTTTCCATAAAAACATGATAAAACATTGTACATGTATCTGAAACTATACGAAGTAAACCCAAAGTAATTTAAAAATAGCAACTTCGTGAAAAAATTTAAATACAAATAAAACGAACATCGTTCTTTTTTGCTATCTGTACAATATAAAGAAAAATTTCAATTTAGAGTAATACCTAACCAGATGATAACTTTGATAATACTCAAAAATAAAAAGGACTTCAGTGTTATGTAAATTATATTTACTTTAATATACCTGGATAGGTCGTTGAAAAAAAAATCCATCAACCGACTAATGGGTCAGACAGCGTTCATTTTAAAAGAAAACAGTAATGATACTACTGTACACAAAGCAAGCCTTTCAGTGGCACGAAATAGCAGAAATCTCGGTAGATTTTTTTTAAGTATAAGTAAAATATAAAACAAAATGTAGGTTAATGAATACTTCAAGCCTCTAGGCACAGCACTGTTCTTTTAAGTAAAAGTTTTTTTTTTCTACTTCGATTCCACGATTGCGACACTACATAATAATTGCTTCCTCTTAAAGGGCTGTTCTGTAGTTTACTACGAAAAATCGCAATGAGTTTAAAAAGAGGGGATAGAATTTTTCATGTGAGTAATAAATTATAAGTTCAACTTTTTTAGCACATAGTAAATATCTACTTTGATTTTGCATAGTTTTACAAACAAATATTATTCTTCAGTTGCGTGAAAACACTTAATATATTTATATTTTTGTTGAAATGTTAGATTTAACTTAAAAAACCACTATTTCAAAACCATTATAAGATACATTACACTGTTACTACGTAAATTTTATGTTGCTTTTAAAATCAGAATAAAGTTTCTATTTAGAAAATTATATCGTACTTTTCACTAACTTTACTTATGCGACCAATTCATTTCTTAAAACTTCGCTACATTTCACAAATAACAGAATTTAACAAAAATTAATCAAATATTTATCATCATTATCACCACAGTCCATTGGTGGACATAGACCTTTTCAATTGACCACCAATTGGTTCAATTCAATGTTTTTCACATCCAGTTCCTGCCAGCCAACTTGCGCAAATCATCACTCCTTCTGACCTGTAGACGTCCTACACTACATTTGCCAAGACACTAAAACGTGTTTACCCTAACGGTTGTCGGTTCTATGTACATTTAATATGGCTTGCCGACTGCCATTTCAGTTTGCTAATCTTGTTGGCTATGTCTATAACCTTAGTCATATCTGCCGGATCACCTGATTCCTCATACGATTTCTTCGAAAATCAGCATAGAATCCCTATCCACGTCAGCCCCATCTATAGCACTATTGAAATTTATACTGAGCAATTTTGAACAAAAATAATTAATCAGATTTATTTATTTTTAAACCGTATTATCAACAATCTAACAAAATTCGTAAATCGCATGTATTAGAACCATTCTTTAACCGCTTAACATTCCGCATCGGAACTGACGAGCACCCTCGGTTTTTAGGATGTCAGTGACTTAAAGTTACAAATACAAGTACAAATTGAACATTGTACAAACATTTAGAACGATTAATTTGAACAAAGATACGGAGCTTGCATAATTTTAGGTTTTGTCGGAAGTACTGTAAATACAAATAATCACCACCATTCTCATCATCTCAGGCAAAAGACAGGGATTTCCTTACTAGGGTGCACCTGGTTCCTTGGCTACTGGTGCCTGAGACGGCGTGTGGTTTTTGGTCGTTTCGAGTCCGACATAACCACCTTCCGGTGGTATTCGTGGGGAATTTCTGACAAAAAAAAAGGCAAAAGACATCTACCTTCTCTGTCAAAAGATATTTATTTTATTTAAAGTAAGAAATAAGTAAGTTATAAGTTATTTTGTTTTGCGTCATTCATGTCAAAGTTATTTTTCCAAAAAAAAAAATTGTTTTTGTGATCACTGTACTAAATTGCATTCCCGGGATGTCATTTAATCATTATTTATATCATTTTATTTTATAAAATAATATATAATATAAGTATGTTTAGATATATACATACATACTTATATTATATATATATACATACATAATATATACATACATACATACATAATATATAATATAAGTATGTTTGTATGATATATACATACATAATGTATGTATGTATGATATATACATACATACTTATATTATATTCGTACACTCTGACAACTTGAATATAAGGTATACCAACTAATTGTTATGACCATTTTATGTAACATTGTGTAATATCTATCCTTTTCTATCGCATAAGAATGACATAACTATAGTTAGTATACCTTTTGTAGTATTACCATAATTATGTAGAAAATGTTTACCCAAGGCAAAATAAAAAAAAAAGTATTCTCTTGGTTCTACTAAAAACGTCCGCTTACTTGGGTATTTCGCTTTGCATATGTATGAGACAAGTATTACACCGTGTGAATGGAATAAGCGACATCTGACCACTGCACAACCATCGGTAGGTTTATATTTTCGCATGTCAGTAATTTACATATACTGTGGTCACTTCAGGGACGTTGGGAAAAGTTCTCACTAACGAAGGTGAATATGTAAATGGTGTTTGTGGATGTTTTTGGTGTAAAACGTGAGCATACACAAGGTGCTTATGTTTTCTTATATCTATGTAGATTCAAGTTAAAGAGAGCTTGTACTATGAGTACTAGAACACGAATAATAATAATCAAATAGAATAAGACTGTATAGAAAACGAAAAGACCGATATGATCAGAATTATATGTTCCAAAGAAATTAAAAGTGAAAAAACAGAGTCCATGTGGGAGTGATAAATCTTTTCCAGATGAAAATGCCACCTATTTTATTTTAACGTAACATTTGATCAGTCCGTGTGGTGATGGTTTAAGAATACATAGTGTTACCACCCCTATTCATCCCGTGAGTGTACTAAGGGAACAAAGTATGCAAGACAATATCATTACAAAGAGAAGGAAAACTTGAAACAAACCCTATTCCAACCCGTCTGGCTAGCGTAGTATAGTAGGCCAAAACCTCCTTGCTACGAAGATGCCTATGTCCAATAGTGGACTGTAAAAGGCTGTTGTTGATGATAACGATGATGTGTCATTCATACAGAAGCTGATAGGTTCTGGAATGTCAGACGTACATGTGAGTCTATAACCGTTATTGAACTCATTATCTTTGACAAAGATGATCTAAGTTGTGCAGTCCGTTCATTGCCGATTTGGAAATTACCTGGTCCTGACTGCAACTGCACAAATATTAGCTGGTTGTGATTTGGATTTGTGATTGTGGTTTCGAAGTTCATATACGTTTTTGGCATCGCAATTACAGGTAGCATTAGATTCAGGTTCATTGCCAGACTTTTAACCATAAGTATAAACGATGTAGGATTTATCTCACGAGAATATCACTGTAGAGAATGTGGATTCAGTGTTCATTGTTGTGATAGTTGTAACTGTTCATAAACTCATAACCAAGAGCCTCGACCAACACCTTAAGAGAAAGCTAGATGGCTAGATCGATTGTATATGCTAACCGCTGGACCAACAAGGCTTTTGTTAGACAACTTCGTTTTCTAGTACATTAATTTTTTTGAAGACGATAGATAGTTTGTGAGTGTGTACTTGTACTCGTATATGCTTGTTCCTTCTACCTCAACTACCTCATTGATGTAGTGGTTAGCGTATGCAACTACATTCTTGGATTTGATTCTCGGGCAGAGTCAAAATGTGTTATTGAATTTTTCTGATTATGGGAACACTTAATAACAACCTGAAGTTTGGAAGTCAGAGTGTTAATCACCGTGCCTCGGAGCAAATGTAAAGTCGTTGGTCATACGCCTGATCTCTTCCCGGTCGTGTAGGATAGCCAAGGTAATAGAGAATGCGTCTGTGTTTTCCAATACACTTCTGCACGGTTAAGAGTTTGACTAATTGGGATGAAATTTATTATAGAGGTGAGCGAGTTTTATAGTTAACTCGCTGGAACGCAGTATAGAATTAATAACTTTTTTTAAAAAAAAATTGCTGATAAAAGTATTGATGGTTATTAAAAGCTTGAGCTTAATTCACCTCCAATGTTTCTAAACCAACCGTTAGCGTGTATTTTTTTCAAAGAGGCTATCTTACCAATAGCTCCCAAGAGATCGATTCCCGTTCTATGTTGTAACGTTTTTAGGTTGAACCGAACTGAGATTTATGTTGCGAAATTTTCTCCCAAATCAAATAGAAAAATACAAAACCCTATTGAGAATTCAAAGCTATAATTCACTTCTCTTTTATTCGTGGAAAATTATTTTGCACATCTTATCAGCGTCTGTGGTAAGGTTTACGTATTTTTTTCACACAATAAGATTTGCGCGTCATTCCTGTGAATCTGATATATGAATTAGAGTGTCGACCTAAGGTGTACTCGTATTTTGAAGCAGTTTTTATAACATCTTGAAACTTTGAATATAAACGAATTAGAAGAAAAAACTGAAAAATAATATATGCATTAACACTTAATAAAACAAATGTCGTGTTTACTCTTGTAGATACAATTTTCACATTTTCAAGTCACAATCAGTGTTAGCTACAATAGTAAAATTGTAACAGGTCGATGTCTGTGCATTAAAGGTATTGAAGAAAAACTACTAAAGGGATTTTTTATTTTATTTAACTGTCTCGGTGGCGGTCTCGCGTTCGATCCTGGGTCGGACCAAATGTTTGTATCATCAGTAAATATTTGTTTCGAAGTTTGGGTGTTTTCTATGTATAATATGTATGTATTCACAAAAAAATGTATGTAAGTATTCTATCAGATAGTCTAGTTATCATAGCACAAGCTCTGCTTAGTTTGAAAATAGATGATGTTGTGTGTTAAATGTCTGAAATATTTATTTATTTATTATTAACAGAGCTCAAGCGTTTTTTTTTTATTTTTTCACAATACAGTATCCTCGCACCCTCATTTTCATTCCTTAAGGAATAATTTGGTGAAAAAAAAATACTATACACTCCACAACAACCCAATTTCATCTTAAACGTTTCACTGGTTATTGATTCCTCATACAAACTTCCACCTCTTTCAAGGTGATTCTTAAGATAAAAACTATCCTGTGTCCTATCTCTTTACCAAATTTCATCCAAATCAGTTTCACAGTTTAATCCGCGTGATGAGGTCACAAACAGACATTTTCGCATTTACAATGTTACTCGATGTGAAAGTAACTTTGGCTGCCTATTGTGTTTTCACGGTTAAAAAGCTGCAACAATTTTACAAATAAATTTTTGCTTTAAAAGAAATTTATTTTTCCAAAGAAAACACGTTCTACGAATATTAGTATGTATTATAAGTATACAACAAATTGTAGGCATCTTAAATTATAATTGTTTTAAATTTAAAATACTTATGAAAAATTCCTTGATTTTATATTATTATTAAAATAGTTTAGTTTTATGGGAACAGTTCTACAACAGAATATTATAACAGTTTTCCAAAATACAGCATTTACTGATAGAGGAAATCAGTACAAATATACATTCCTTATATTACGCAAAGTCATTTTAAAATAATGAACGTGAAGGTAAACTCGACTCTCCATTGTTTTGGATGAATACGTATTCAACAGCAATAGGCTTGCCCTACATTATGTGAGTAGGACGAAATTCTAGTCAGCAAAATGTAGGTCATTAATACACCTCTGCCTGAACCTTTGAACAGACTCCCATGAACATAATTATGGATATGTACGTAGGTATTCCATGTTTATCAGCACATATAAGTAGGAATGTAGATGATAGACTGTGTTACAATAAATAATGTGTCGGTGTGAAGAACGGGTGTCATGTCCCTACAATGCAAAGGAGGGATCTTCCGACCTGGCGAGGAGATCATATCTGACCGGCTACGGCACAACCCTTGATGTTTGAAAATTGAATATACGTTAATCGAACGATAACGAACATGATTAGTAGTTTCTCCGCCGTTAGGTGTCTTCGGAAGATGGTGCTGTGTTATGTTTTTAATGTGTTGTACATATGTGGATGTCGTCACATATGTTTTTATACATATATCTAAACTATTTTCGATTTACATCTACTAGATGTGAATCACACTGCATTTTAAACAATGTAACTATGGCTAATATTAATATATTTGGTAATTTTAACATAGACACATTGGGCAACATTCAAAAATTACATACAATAAAAAAAACACAATGACATTATTCTATCATCTCTCTTAGTTTGAATCTCACTGAAACCAAAGAACCAGCAAAAATATTCAATTCATTAAGGAAGGAATTAGCGAGACAAGACACGCGAATCATGGGCGAAGAATAACCTATGTTGATGCGGTAGTAAGGCAAAGCAAACGTCGTCCGGTTTAATAAGCGACTGCCAACGCGAGGAACACAAATATTGACCATTCCTAACAAATATTGCCATAGTTTAACTCGAAAAGAACCAAACCGCTTGCTTAGTGATAAATCTATAGATAAATAAAATTATTAACATCATCAACAAGCTAAAGAATCGTATTTGTGACTAGGTTGTCATAAAATACTAGTGCAATGCCAATGTAAAGCCACATGGAGCTCATATTAATTATGTTACTGTTAAAAATGTTAAGCCATTGTTACGATTAAAAAGTTCTTGTTGACAAAGTTGATAGATTGTCCAGCAGTAAATTGCTAAAAGTTGTTGAGTTGAGATGAGTTGATAAAGAATGATTTTAATTAATTTTCAGATTGCTAGATAAATGGATAGTTAATTGTCTCAAAACTATCTAATTTAAGCATTGATATAGATACAAGTTCATAAATTAACTGTAAGACTTCTAAGCTTACAATTTTCTAATTCATTCTCTTTCTAAGGACCGACTGTAGAAGAAGTAGTGTTTAATCTTAACTTTAATCTTATTGCAAAGGAAAGGTCATGGCTTATTAATAGCATTCTTAAGTGTGCTCTCTTTAATTACGTTTAAGTTGAAATTTTAAAAAATATTACCAATTGCAATCAGACATTAAACTGCGTGTAATCTTAGTCTTACCCACATGGTGACAAATATAAGCAGAGAAAACAGCGACATAGAGCTTATTTCAGCACGTACAGGCCGGCTCGACTGGTGCAGTATTACCCTCCCACAGAAGACCAATCTAAAGCATCCATGCTGTCGTGCTGCGTTGAAGAATGTGAAACCGTAGGCTTATTGATGCAGGGGTAACAGTTATCGTTGTAAATGTGTAAGCATTACACTGACAAGATGACTGCCATGCCTTTTACGTCTCCAAACGGGAGATTTAAGGATGCATCTCTCTAGGCCGCTATAATGTAGCTCGGCATATTTTATGGTTTGTATTCGCAATGAGTATCGTAACCAAAACTCTTGGATTCTATTCATACTTGTTATCAGGTAGAGTAGAATCACTATGGTAGGCGTTTAAAATAAATAAAAAATCAATGTTTTGTTAGACTGTCCACGATACATAACTTAGATCGTTAATTAGCTTTCAGGGGTAACTGTGATTATTCAGAAACTCAGCAACACAAAATACGCACTTTGACGTGGAGTTGCGGAAAACAGCATGGTGTATATATAAACAGTAGATGTAATCTGCAAAAAGAGCAAAATAAAAATAAACAAAAAAAGGTTAATTACTTACAAAAAACAATATGAAACTAAATAAGCGTCACTCTTTACCATTTTAAAGTTGTAACTTAAAACTTTGAAGTAAATATTTTGTAACATAATTACTTTAGCTGTTGTGTTGTCAACGTAACGTTAAATACCGAAGGTATGCTAATATTCTTTGACTGGTAAGCCATATAAGTGATAAGGTGAAACAAGAATATAGAAAAAGATTTTTTATTTTTTAGGAGCCTATCAAAATGACTCTACTCTGCCTGATGGAAAGTATGAATAAAATAGAATGTATTGTGATGACAAATGCTATGGCGACCTAGTGATACATTTTTCCACGCTTGGTGACGTAAAAGGTATGACAGTCATCGTGACAGTTCATAATTTTATCATAGCTTAATTTCTTTTAATTTCTTTTACCGATAAATCTTTAGTCAGATGTTTGGCAATATATGATTAAAATTTGAGCAGAAATACCACTCAGTTCTATTTACACCTGCCGTTGTAATGCAATATTAAAAAATGAAATCACGAGAAAACAGTTATTTTACTTATTCTGCGAAATTCTATGAATATTTGACGAAAAACTGTATATACATTAATTACTGTGTCATGTCTAACACAAATTATCCTGATATTTTACATTCTATAAAAATAATATTTGTTAAAAAATCAAGTCTCGCAACTCAGTTCTTCTACCGCAAAAAGTTATAAAATTCATGTAATACCAAGGTGGTTATTAATTTATTCAGTCCCTACTTAAGGGACCTTATGTCTGAAATTGTTACGTAATTATCTAACCTAACAGCATCTTATAGTGACTATATCAATGTTAAAAATCTTTATCTCACAAGTAATACATGTATAAATTAAATTAGTGCGGTTGCCAAGTCAGTCTATTTATTTAAAACGTCAAACTAGGACTTGCTATTAAATGGATCTCACAACTTTTTGCGGTAGAAGAACTGAGTTTCGACACTTTTTTTTTGACAAGTGTTGTTTTTTTAAGGGATCTCTTTTCATTTTGTAAATAGTCTTACTTTTCCTTTTCGGTACCTTCTACTTTTTGTATAACGATAACGAATTTTCTTAAAGCCCTCTCTCTGTCATAAGACAGAGAGTTCATAAGAGCTTTTCTTATATTTATATCTATATCTTCTTATTTTTACATTTTGTAGGTAACCTTTTTTCTTTTCCACTTCTTGAGCTTCATTTAGAGTTTTTCTCAATGCCCACTCCCTATTTCTGTGAATTTTCCTCGGAAACTTTAATGTTACAATTTTTAACAAATCTTGAAAATGCGCTTTGAGAGTGTTAATATAATTGAAATACTCTACTATTTTTTCTTTTTCTCTTAATGAGTAATACTGAGTTGAAGTTTTGTTTACCAAGTTCTCGAAAATGTTTGTTAATAATATGATTATATTCTCATCTAGTGTACACAAATCATTACAAGATCAAACTAAACTATGGTCATGCTTTTTTACATTTCCGAAAACTGTCTTGCCTGTATCGTCAATTTCAGTGGCTTTTTCCTTATTTTCAAATAAATTGTAAACTTCCTCTGCTTTATATGGCTCCTGGTTACTTCTTTGCTCTGATTTTCCAAGAAAATATTCTAACTTGTCAAAGTATCTTTGAACACTATTATATCTATGTACCTACCAACACCTATTATTCCATTAAATCTTACATGTGTACAGGTACATTGCTTAATTAACTGCAAATGTAACTTTGTAATCCTTTATATTTACATAGGATTACAAAGTTATTTATGCAGTTAATATATCTAGAAAACTGCACTGAAATTGAAAAATGTTAAGGGTTTTTCTTGATTCTTACACTAAGTATTATTTGTAGTCCAAATTTGAAGCTTCTATGTCTGTTAAAAGTGCCTTAGACTTTTGATGATCGATCAGTCAGTGGGTGACAAAATTAAGAAACTTTGATTCGTTATAATGCTTAACATACAGGTTCAAATTGATTGAAATTTAAAATATATCGTGCTTATACAAAACATGCTTGGTTACTGAAAATTCAGACTTATAGTTTTATTCACAACAAAGTCATAGGGTGATAGAAAATGACCTAAGCTGCCTCGAGAAAAGGATGATACAGCCGTGTTGCTTTTTTGCTCGAGTTGGCGTGGGCACTGCCGTGCCCCCCGATACATACTTTCAAAGACACATGAAACGGCAAAGCGGGCTTGAAAATAAGTATTTTTTAGTTTAACTTCATCCAGTAATAGTTCAGAGTAGATCTCGGTTTGTACTGTAGGTAAAGGTAGGTAAAATATCTGTCATAAAGTCTCGTTAAAACCGTGTCGTATTTTATACGTTACACAAAAACTAAAGGATTCCTTCGGGTCTGTCTGTAGCTTGAAATGGGTTCATTTAAAATTTCCATTAGCACGAAGCCTGGCCACAAAAGACAAGAGTCAACCCAACCTTCTTAGTCCATAATGGAACATCTGTGTTTATACCTTGGACGAGTTTTTTTGCAGTCGACCCATGTCAACTCTGTCAACCGCAATGTTTTAGAAAAGAACCAGTCATGGGGACAACGACCACGCGTTCTGTAATTTTTTGTTGTTTTAAAGTTCAGTTTGTGTTTAGATTTTGTCTTTATTTATGGGCTTGTTTGTGTGTGGTACCGCAGTCGAGAACTTTCATTGGCTGGTGACATAAAAGTTAGCAAAAAAGGTGGAGAAATTTTAGTTTAATTACTTGAGAAAGAGCTATATACATGAACAAACCTGTGTTGAGCAATTATTTTACTACCTTCCTTAATTGAGGTTAGCAAAACTCTCTAAAGTTTCCTTTTAATTCTAGGCCTGCCTAACGAGCAGCCACGCAATTGTATCTCTGAAGTTACATGTGTATGTAACGTCTCGGAGGATACAGGAGGTAATTATTTTTCTCCTGGTGATATCTCAGATCATTTGGTTCCTAAACTAAAAAAAATGTGATATTGCCCTGACGTTCTTAAAAATTACTTAAATTTTTGGAATTAACTATATTGCACCTGCCTAAAGTGTGGTCCATAGAGTAGGACATTACCTCTACGTTCATTATTGTTGAAGCAAATTTAGCATCTGATGGCATTTGTTCCAAACTTTAAATAGTTGTCGCCTCGCCATCTAGGTTATTTAAGTTGTGTTTAAGTGGTAAAGCAAACAGCTAACATTCTAAGTGTGAAGTTAAAGTTTATTTAAACTGTGAATAATTTTTTTTTTTGTAATAAAACTGTGAATAATGCTAAGTTCTATCCAAGTTGGGTAAACCGTTTTGGTGCTACTGAGTTACAAACATACATATAATCATCATCCTAACATAGTTCCACGTGTCTAAAGAGACTAAATAAAGTTTGTAAAATAAATACTGACACAGTATATATTTGGCTTAAAGTGTCATGTATTAAAGATTACCGAGACTCAACTTTTCTTCATTATTCGAAACATTTAAAGTCTGTTCAAACATTTTGACACAGTTGCAGGTTGACTTTTAAGAAACAATTTCATACTTGGTAGTTGTCAACAGATCGTCAGACTGAGTACAAACTTTACTAGGAAATGATTTCCTACGAGGCAAACGATCTGTGTACGTGTCAGACTATTTCTCAGAACGTATGTGGCATTTTTTTTTATTTATCTTTTTATCACATGATAATCTTAATTACAATTGGTAATTAAAATATAATGTTTCATATCCTTAATAAATCTCTTTTATACAGAGCAAGTTTAGACTATTGAATACTTCTATTTAATGTAGAAATGCTAATAGAGAACATACTGTACTTTTTCATATTGCATTACTTACTTATGTTTCGCGGTCACACCACAAAAGGCAACTTAAGTCACGTTACTAGTGTTGAACTATATTTCTCTGAGAAAATATTTGCTATAGAGTGTTGAAAAATATGTTATAATTTTCTCAATGTAAAAATCATAATAGTATTTTTAATATTTTCATGAAATACATCACAAATTTTTCTAGAAATGCTTTTCTGTCTACAACAAGAATGAGGTATATGTAGTGAGGTAGGTGTGAAAACCGTAAAAAAAATAAAATAAACACATGAACAAGTGTAACTCGTTCATTCAGGGTTTCATACAAACCTAAAACGTAGATATTTGGTTTATTATAGCAATTATTTTCGTTATTTCTTGTTTGTAAAATCATAATCAAAAGCATCTCACTGGGCCACTGTAGCGTGGGTCGCCATACTGGACTGTCTTCATTCGCAGTGAGTACGGCGACCACCGCTCTTGGATTCTATTCATGCTTTCCATCAAACAGAATAGAGTCACTTCGGTAGGTTGCTATATAAAGAAAAATTGTGTGTGTTAGCTCCGACGCACGAGTTTACTCCTTAAGAACGATTGTCAAAACAGTCGTCAAAAAAGGTTATTTAACTGAAATTAACTGAAAAAAGATTGATACCGTATGAAAGGGTAAATAAGCAAATTAATGAAAATAACGTATAGAAATAGTCGCTTTGCAGCAAACTCTATACACGTCTTAATACACTCATAACCAGTGCAACCGCACCAAAACCAGTGCAGCTGCACCAAAAACGTAACGAGGTCATTCTTTTAGTAGATTTTACTCCTCACATTTTTGTCATACCGGGCGCCTTATATCAAAAAAATGATTCTTAAAGAGTAAACTCCAAAAATAAAAAAAAATAATCAAATTGTGGAACCTGAATAAAGTTTTCATTATTAAGAATGATTTTTAATAGAACAAATCGTGATGCATTATAAATGCTGCAACGTTCATAAACACCATTTATATAGTATATATAAATGGGATTGCCTCATACCAAATATCACTCGTGACCATCGTAGTCATAAAACTTCTACGGGGCTCTTACGACCCGCACACACGAAAGAGAAATAAGATTGCGTTATTACAACTAAAACCAAAGTACTGTTACGAAAACTATAAAGTGTATAGATTTCAATCAAATCTCGTACAATTCTATCAACTTTTTTTCGAAGTGCCTTACATAGAATTGTTATAAAAATAAAAATTCAAAGATGATAGCTAGGAATTCCTAGGCATTATCAAACTTGTTTATCGATTAGACGATTCTTTTACTGTCTCAAAAAATAAATTATTAAAAATTGAAGAAATATTTTATTTGAAAAATAGTTTTAGTATCTACCGTCACTTACATAAGATTCTCTAGAAAGAAGAAGAAGGATAATTTGAGACCTTGTTTGTTTTTTTTTGTTTTAAGGGCCTGACGAAGTGACTCTGCCTGATGGAAAACATGAATAAAATCCAAAAGTTGTAGTCACCATACTCATTGCGAATGCTGCCAATGTAGTATGGTGACCCATACTATGGTGGCCTATTAAGATGCTTTTTTACACCTCACTTGGGGACATATCTATTTGCAATGTGTATTAAAAAATTCTTATTTTTTTCTAAGCAATAGTAATAAAATAAGTATAATTTAATAAAACTGGGCCTAGGAAACTATGGAGTCGTAATTTTTTTTTGTGTTCTGTTTTTCAACAGAGTATTTTCAACTGAAATAATTTGGGTTGGATAAAGCTATTACGGTACTTTATCTTATGGTAAAAAGTACTTTGACTGGTTTTTTCGGTAAAAAATAGCAATGACCGTTTAAGAGTTCTTACCTTATAAATATTTGCTGGCTTTACTTTTCTAACGTATTGAAAAGTCAAACGTATATTAATTTTACATCTACCCAAATTCAACAGTTATTTCCACCTGCGCTGAATTCCGACCTTACAGTTTATGTTCCAAAAAGACCTGAGTAAGCGATAAAATTTTAATAAAAGTGGCAAAAAGTATCGTTTCAAGAGATCGATGTGGATTCTATGTAATATCGATAACCGTTTCCCGAATTTTATTATTCTCAGGTCTGTCTAAGATATTTTTGATACTTACTGATTCGATTGTGACACAATCATGAAGAGGAAGAGCTACATATATTTAGGCACAAATAGGCTGGCTTGATATCGTGTTGAGTAGATTTTATCGATACTTTTAACTTAGCAAGTGAGGTAACCGATTAAAGAAAACAGAAAATCGTATTCACAATAGTATGTTAACTTGCTTGGTCAAATACTTCAACTTAACCGTAAAATATTATCAATATTACATATATCACCAGTAACTTAGAGCCAATAATTGTGATCAACACTATTACAAATCTCAATAATAATAATATTTCGATGTTTGTTGTATGAATTCTTTGAATGTTATGATTTACAAAATGTAAGATGACGTAAAAGTACGAAAATCATCCGCTGTTAGAGATAAGTTTCCCCCAAGGCTCTTGTGCAACTTACATCCAATGACTTCAGACAAAATTAACTAAACAGTAACATTTTACCGTTTAAATGCAAGTTATCTAGCCACAGTTCAAGTGAAATTATTAAGCATTTCATTTAGTTTGTTAAATCGATGTCTGGCTCTGAGAGATTTATCCATTTTTCATCTAAATCTAAGATATATTCAAGCAAAACCAACTGCAGATTTTAAATTCGGTGCAGTGCTTTTGACGTTTCGCGAACTAGGCAAACTAATATTTAAAGGAAGGAACGTGTTTTTAATATCTACTTAACTGTAAGAATTAATAGATTTTCTTATCTTATGTTTAATGGAGAAATGGGTGCAGCGTTGAACTTGTGATCAAAAGGTTAATGAGTTGAGCTCTATCTAGTGCGCCACAGGCGTAAATACGCCTCTGACCTCTTGTTATAACTTTAAGGGATTTGCAAATAACTTAAATGGAGAAGTTTACAGTAAAATTAGTTACTTTTAATATATATAGGAAATGTAAATTCTATAAAAAAGTTTTAGGCTATTCATTGTTTTCTTTTCCTTTTAACAATTGCTTAAGAACGGACCTTTGTTAGCGTTTCTAAGTTCTAACTGTAAAGAAACGTAAGTGCTATTTTCATTTGATTATATTATTTACAATGCTTTTTAGACATATTTTGACGGTGTATTGTTTTTTAATGTCTCTTTGAAAAGCAATATGAGTTACTTTCAATCTTATGTAAATAAAATTATGATACCGATAATTATAAAAGGAGATTTTGTTTATTTAAAAATATTTCAACTTTTGAAAGGTTTTTTTTTAAATTCTCAGGTTTATAATCAATTAAATAGTTATCGTTTGATTCCAATTATATTTGTTTTATAAATTCTCTGATTGAATTCCTAAAAATAAAAGCGGAAATTGACCCTTTTGTTTTCGACAGCTTTAAGGTAGGCACTGTGCTTGGTTATTACATATTTTTATGATTATTGAGGTATTGTATTTATACTTTTTTAGGTTTATAAATTAAAAAATACATTTCTAGTTGTCATTTCCTTTTAATATAATGAACTAATATCTTATACTTATTTACTTTTAAGAGCGCTTAGAAAATGAAACTAATTAATGTGAAACAACCTTTTAAATTGAGAAGGCTTTATCAATAGTGAATTTCTTCCTGAAAGTGTAAAAGCGAGGCTTGACTTGCTTATATTCGTTCTCTCTCATAGAACCATAGAATGCTCTTTTTCAAGTAATCAAAATGGTACCAAGTCGTTAATAGGCTAGATGACACCTTAGTCAAATTAGTTACTTGTTATCATCTGTCAAAACAACAATTTTGTATGAAAAATGTACTGAATACCAAATTGTGACGTCACTGTTTTCGATTACACAATTGAACAATATATTTTACTGTATATTTGATGGAAATTCGTTATAATAATAAAAAGCTATGTTAATTGTAATTTCCGAGATGTTTCGTGATATTAGCTTTAATGAAGTGCATATTGGTATTTATTTACGATGCAGTCATCTACCCAATTGTTCCGGGTTAAAGTACAAGCTCTCCTTACCCAAAATATAGTGGAATATTCACAAGTTTGATACTTTATTGATTGTGGTATGGATATGTGCATGTACTCGTATGTAGTTTTGTTATGTATATGTGTCATCATCACCCTATCGCAGTCCACTGTTGGACTTAGACCTCTCCTACTGCACGTCACTCTGATCGATTTTGGACTAGTCATATCCAACTCCTGCCAGGATATAAATATGTATTAATATATATAATAGTAGTAACATATACTTGTATTATGTACATATGCTATGCATATTTGTATGTATGTATTCTTATATAAATGTGTAGATTTTTTTTTTCTTTTTATTGTCATAATATTAAGTTTGTTCTTGATTGCTTTAACATTCCTAACAAAAGTATAGTGCATTTTCACACTCATTTTCACACTACCCAACGGTAGACGTGCTGAGTGGTAACAGATTAAGAATACAGAGAGTCTTCTGTCATCATCTGTCGTTATCATCCCTATTCTTGCAAGATAGCATCACTGCAAAGGGAAGGAAAATTTTAAGCAAACATTATATCTATCTGGCCTGAGTGGTATACTAGGCCAAAACCTCCTTGCTAAGGAGAGGCCTTCATCAAACAGATCATTTTAAATTAATATATATATATTGATAGAAAGTATTCTATGTTACTACTAATACCGCCAAGAACTTGTGTACAAAATTTCATGATGATCGGTTGAGTAGTTTTTGCGTGAAACCGTAACAAACAAACTTACATTCGTATTTATAATATTAGTAAGATTATGCATATAGCTAAAATTTATATCTCTAAAATAGGTATTTTATGAAACAGTGTTTAATTTTATAGAAATGTGAACCGTGTTTTTTTTTTACCAAAAACATTGGGCATGTGACCATAATTGTTTATGTGTTGACTACAGAAGGAACCACGCCTTTGGTAATTTTATGCTAAGGTAGAGAGAGAATTAGTCTCAATTTTATTCAGGGCCAATAGGAAAATATTTTTCAAAACTACGCTCCTTGTCATTAAGTCTTTTTTATTTTTGTCAAACATGCCTGTTTCACTGAGGAAAATCAAAACATTGTGAACAGAATATCTCACGAAAATAAAACATTAATAATTAAACTTACAACAATTCACATTTTATTTTGTAAAGAGTTTTACATATTTCCTTTTATATTTTCAAAATAAGGAATAAAAAGTAAAATATATTTCAGTTTTAATGTAAATAGCATTTTTTCAATAGTAGTAAAAATCAAGGAGTCGCAGTAGAAGTGATCAAACTACAGAGCTGGTTGCTCTGTAGTTGTCTTTTCAGTGTCGTCAAATATACTAAGGTATTGTATACATTCTATAAGAATTATATGTGATGTGAATGTTAATAACAGAGTCAAGAACGTGATAAGAGACCGTAGAGAAAAAGATGTATTCACAAAGATTGAAAAGCGCATGCTTCGATGGTATAGCCATGGTTTACGAAAGAAATTCATAGAGTAAATATGTGTGAAAGTGTTAGAAGAGATCATCTTAGGCGAACATTTGGATATATTTGACCAAATTGGTAACGTTCTGAAGAGAGACCATGTGAAAAGTACCAGGAAGCTATGAGCATGTATGCAACAATTAATGAATGTGGACGAAACAAAAGAGCTGTGTTAGGACCACAGTACGTGGAATATCTCTGCCTACCTCTCTGGGAAATAAGCGTGACTTTATTCTGTTAAAAATCAATCCAATGTTTTTTCTCTGTACGTTGACGTTCGATTTCATTCTACAATCCTCAGAAGCGAAAATACATTTGTACATAAATTGATACCTTAAAAAGTCCCGACGGGTACGCGTGATTTATTCAAAATCCATATCGTTCTACAAAATGGTTGAAAACATTATCTTATAGAACAAACCTTTCTCTATCTTTTGACGTCAAGGTACTACTGTATTTCGTTTACATTTCTTTGTATTGAATCTGTTACATTTCGAAAAGCAAAAATTGACAGGAAAAATACAACAACTATCATGGTTCCGTAACATATTAAGCTTTAAATTTGTATATAAACATTTTATTTTGTTAAAACAGTTAAAAGTACCATAAAAAATAAAATAACAAAGTGACGTGAAAGTTATAAGACAATAGAAAACCAATTCAAGTTTTGAAATTTTCACTTGCCTCGCCAGGCTTGACTGAAGCCAATTCAGCTCAAGCAAGATCTCGTTGCTTCAAACTCTATTTATCATTTACGACAAAGTTAAAGTAAATTTTAACCTGACAGATAAAATTGATTCTACAAGGAATCTTATAAATCTGTAGTAGAATTGCGCTCCAATGACAGTTTCTTTTCTCTACAAGAAGAAAGACTTGGTGCTCATATTTTAGAGTGACATCGAGTTAATTACTATGAGTATTGGCAATTTAATAGAATCCTAAGCAATATTTCAGTTATAAAACTTCGATGGTCAAATATCTAAACTTTAAAGTAACGTTACCTTCACAGCTAAATTATTTAAATAATTTAGAACCTGACTCCATACAATCATTGTGCTTAAAGTAGTCTCAAATAATGGACATAGTCTTAAATAAAAAGAATAATTCGTAATTACATATGTTAGTGAAAAAACTATCAAGATACGTGTTTATGTAATGTGAGTTGTGTTTGTAATCATGTTTTTCATTTCTTATATTGTATTTTAATAACTTTGATATTTATTATATTTATATCAATAATCTATGTTTTGTTTTATATATATTTTGTATGTATAATAATTTACAAGTATATTTAGTCCAATATAGTTATGAGATAATGGCTGAAGCAGCGTTCAATAGCTTCAATACTTAAGTCTATAATTTCTGATTTCTCCTTCTGAGCTTACTTTGTGTTTAGTTTCATATTATATTTCGTTCTATAACTATTGTAGCAACTGCTTTCATCTATTCAACAAGGAATCCCACATCAACATAATAAAATAGTGTTATTCATTATGTGTGTATGTATTGTCATATTCACCTTCATAATCATCATCATCAACCATTTGGTAGGTAGTAGAGCCACTGCGAGGTGGGCCCCGATCTGTCGGACGCCCAATTTGGTTTTCGGGCGGGGCGTTCGACGGTCGATGCCGTGCTGCGCCTGAGGGCCGTTACCGAAGAGGCGGTGAGCTGTGGCGGCGTGCTGTTGGCGGTGTCGTTGGACATCGCCAACGCATTCAATAGTCTGCCATTTAGCTGCATCAGGGAAGCACTCCACTACCACGGGGTGCCAAAGTACCTGAGGCGGCTTGTGGCAGACTATCTTGAGGAGCGTACCGTCATGTACGAGGACCGAGACGGTGTTCTAAGGCGGCGGCTCATGTCGTGCGGTGTTCCGCAGGGGTCAGTCCTCGGACCACTCCTGTGGAACATGGGATACGACTGGGCCCTTCGAGGTCGTCTTCCCCCCGGGCTGGGCGTACTTTGTTACGCAGATGACACATTGGTCACGGCCCGGGGGATGAACTTTCAAGAGGCGGCGCGCCTGGCCACCACGGGTGTCTCACTGGTGGTCGGGCGAATTGAGGCGCTGGGTTTGCGGGTGGCCCTGGACAAGACGGAGGCCCTTTTGTTCCATGGGCCCCGTCGTGGTCCACCCTCCGGCGCCTCCATCGTAGTCAATTCGGTCCTCGTACCGATTAAGGCCCAGATGAAGTATCTGGGCCTGATCCTCGACGGCAGGTGGCTCTTCGACGAGCACTTCCGACAGCTTACTCCAAAGCTGGTCGGCGCTGCTTCTGCTCTTGGGCGACTTTTGCCCAATTTGGGTGGAGCCAGCGTCGCGACGAGACGGCTTTACACGGGGGTTGTTCGGTCAATGGCGCTATATGGTGCACCGGTGTGGGCGGCGGCTCTGACCGCCCAGAATAGGGCTCGCCTCTGGCGCCCTCAGAGGATATTGGCGGTTAGAGCCATACGCGGTTACCGCACCGTATCGACGGAGGCGGCGTGCGCCTTGGCCGGAACTCCCCCGTGGGATTTGGAGGCGGAAGTGCTCGCCGAAGTTTATCGGCGGACGGCTGACTTCCGGGCGGGTAGCGGCATACGGCCCCCGCCCGAGGAGATACGCGAGTGGCGTGAGGCCGCTCGTCGAGCCACGATGGCTCGTTGGTCGTTCCGGTTGGAGACTCCACGTGCTTGCTTTGCCCTCGTGGAGGCTCTCCAGCCGGTCATCGCCGAGTGGGTAGGGCGGCAGCACGGGACCCTTTCCTTCCGACTGACGCAGGTCCTTTCCGGGCATGGTTGCTTCGGGAAGTATCTGCACTCGGTCGCCGGGAGGGAATTGAGTCCCGCCTGTCACCACTGCGACTGCAGTGGGGACTCGGCTCAGCACACGCTAGCGGTTTGTTCCGCCTGGGCGGCGCAGCGTGGGGTCCTCACTGCAGTTATTGGAGGAGATCTCTCGCTACCGGCCGTCATACGATCCATGGCCGGTAGCGACAGTTGTTTTACCGCGGTCGCAACCTTCTGCGAAGACGTAATTTCGCAGAAGGAGGCGGCGGAGAAGGCCCGGGAGGACGATATCCACTCGGACCCAATTCGCCGCCGGCGAACCGGGCGGCGGAGGCGCGCGTACCAGCGCCTCATGCCGCCTTGAGTGTGGCCGCGGGTGGACGGGACGGGTTTTCCCCTCCACCCGCTATAATGACCAGCCGCGAGGAGGCGACGTCCGCGTGTGCCGTACGTCGCCTAAAATAGAGAGTTTACCCATAGATGGTGCCCGCAGTTTCGGGCAGGCGCTAGGAGGGATCTGGATGTCGTAATAGCAGCGGTTTCCGGATCCCTCCTATCTCAGGCGCAGAGTGGCACACCGTGTGGTTTTAGTCGGTCCGATTCCGACACACCACCCCGCCGTAAACCCCGGTGGGGTGACGGCCCGAGGGGGTTTCCACACGTTAAAAAAAAAAAAAAAAAAAAAAAGGTAGTAGAGCCACGCTGATTTCAGCACAAGCAGGCCGGCTCGACCGGGGCAGTACTACCCTCCCACAGAAGACCAACCTAAAGTGACAGCATCCGTGTTGTCGTGTTTCGTTGGTGAGTGTGAGACCGGAGGCCCATTGATGCAGGGGTGACGTCCCCAAGCGGGGTGTGAAAAAGCATCTTACTAGGCCGCCATAGTGTGGGTCACCATACTGCATTATCTGCTGTTGCAATGAGTATGGTGACTACAATTCTTGGATTCTATTCATGCTTTCCATCAGGCAGAGTAGTCACTTCAAAAATACATATATATTTTAATAATTATGTATATCTATAAATAATTACATGTTCAAGCTTAAGCTTTGAAGAATCTAGACAAAGGATAGTTTGCGGTGTAACTGTAACGCTACAAACTTATAAGTTGCTTAGAACACATCTGATAATTACTTTATAATTTATATATCTGAAAATTAATCAATTTATGTGTGATATAACCAGTGTATTGTTAACTTGTTACCTGAATCTAATTTACATGCTTATAGGATGTATTTTGATGTTTTTTTTTTCTATACTAAGAGCCTGCCAAAGTCACTCTTCTATGCTTGATGGAAAGCATGAATAGAATCCAAGAGTTGTGGTCACCATACTCATTGTAAATGCAGACAATGCAGTATGGTGACTCACACTATGGCGGCCTTGTGAGATGCTTTTTCGAACCCCGCTTGGGGACGTAAAAGGCATGATGGTCATTGTGGTAATGTAAGGCTTACACAGTTACCACGATAACTGTCACCCCTGCATCAATGGGCCTCCGGTCTCACACTCACCAACGAAACACGACAGCACGGATGCTGGCGCTTTAGGTTGGTCTTCTGTGGAAAGTTAGTACGGCTCCCGTCGAGCCGGCCCGCTAGTGCTGAAATCAGCGTGGCTCTAATACCTACTGATTGTTCTTTTTTCAATAAAATCCGATTTACTTATGCCATTTGAAAGAGCAAGCTTATGATAAAAGTGTATATTTTACAATTACATTTCTTTATGCCACATTTTCTGTTAGTTGTTTTTAGACGATTTGTAAAAATTGAACAAAATATTTTCAGTACTTTAGCCACGGAACACTTTTTGTGTTTTACAGTTTGCAACACCATGTGGTAACAAAAAGCTAAAGTACGAAGTGCCAATGACCTTTTCTCCGTCGCTAAACAAACGTTACCACACATATGATATAATAATAAACAAACCTTTAAAAAAAAAAATGTGTGCGTGTACTAGCGTACACTCGTAAGAAGTGAAACTTCTTTATGACGTTATTTTTCAATAAAATAATTTAAACCCGTCCGAAGTCGATGCAATCGCCACCTGGATTCCAAAAATGTAACTACTCGAAACGGGCCGCAAAATACATTGGAGACATTTAAGGAGAAAGTATACTTCGAATCACGCGTGGTAGGGATAAGAAAAAGATGGCGCGTAACGGAGAAATGTGACGCGTAACGAAAAAATGTTACACTAAATTTTTTTCCAACCCCGATAAAGAAGTTTCACTTCAATTAAGTGTTTTTAAAGCAAAATCGATAATATCTCAAAGAGTATACGGAAGATAATACTATGTATGACAAAGAGGTACACGAACTTCATTTGTTTTGTTGGTCAGTGTGCCGGCAAATATAAAATAGAAGCATGTAATTGGGTATTTGCATGAAAATGATTTTTTAAATAAAGTTCAGTTAATAAACTCTTTGATACACATAAGATACCTACGTAAGATTAAAATTTAATTTTTACAAATAATTTTTAAATAAATAAATAAATAAAAGTGGTCAAATATGATGTAAAAATCACGTGATGTGAAACGTGATGTGTTTGGTCTGACGTCATTGTGCATATTATTGGCGCGTCATTTGAATGCATGATAAACGACGAATGATAAATTATTGAAAAAAATTTTAAGTTGGTTTTTATTTAAAGTGAGTTTAATTATATTTTATCATTAAGATTAAAATGTACTGAAAGTAGCGTAAATAACAAATAACAAATTTAAATGGAATACGCACAATGACGTCACATACGCAAGAGGGAGCTACCTGTACGCTTAAATTTTAACAATTTTTTTTATTGTTAAATAGTTTAAATGTTTATAAATAAAAAAAAATTTTTTTTTCAAATATTTTAAAAAAAATTAAAAAATAATAAGACATAACTATTTAATGGATTGGAAAATCATGCAAATACCCAATTGGTTAATACGTCATAGGGATCATTACTGCCAACCTACAACTAATCGCTTTTTGCATTGTAATGGCACGAATTTTTATCTCTTGATTACAAACAAAATATGTTAATAAATAAGAATTTTTATATTATTAGACTGTGTAAATTGTACTGTTTATTTAAGTATTACATTTTAACAACACGTAGTGATTACTACCGATAAACATAGAATATTTTTTTTCGAACTTTAACAGTTGATAGCGTTGATTCATTATTTAATATTCGATGACTTCTGAGTACTAGAAAGTAGCGTCAGTTAGTGTAAAACTTTACTTAATGTTGTAATGAGTCCCATTATTTCATTAAAAAGTAATAATATTAGTTTGTGTTGTGCAGTGTGTCTGAAGTTGAGTGCTTTGCTTGCTTGTTTTAAATTATATTGATTTATCGAAATTAACATTTACAATAAATTGAATGACCTTTATGTGTATATATGTATATAGTCGTATATTTATATACTGACATGATTTTAATTTAAGAGAAATGCCCCCAAAACGCATTACAACGAAGCTACCGTGAGACATATGAAACCATTCGTACTACAGTCAGCTGAATTTTTCGTTTAAAATAAAAGCCCTAGCCACGGATGAAAATGTGCGTAAAATACACGAAAACATCTTGCGGAAATGTTGTCTGTGCATTAATGAGAGCAGTAGACACTCTGAAAATTTAATTAAATGAACATTTAATTAAATTTTAAATAAAACTTGCGAGTGGTAGTCATAAATAAATTGATATAGTGATTTCAGTGAATACTGATCAGTGATAAGAATGTAATATTTCGCGACTTGACACTATCCTTCAAAGCTATTTTTGTACCGCCCACGCTGCCACCCTTTGTAGGTGAATGACCCGTATAATCAAAGACACTCTAATTCGTAATTGAAATAATTGTATTTATTTTGTTGTAAATTATCAATTCTGTATTTCAATTTTTTTTTTCTTTTAACTTTAAGAGAAGTATATTGGATCGTATTACTTACTGGTAAAAGATTTGCCAAAACTTAAGTGTTACGCTGTATAAGTACTTTTGTTATTATTTAAAATTACTTGTAACCCTACGGTACCCTAAAACTACCGTCTGTTAGAATGAAATTCTATGAAAAGTGTCGTAAACCGTTTTTTGTTTACTTGATAAAGTGCCCGTTCCAAGTTACGTATCGACGCCTCTGTTCCATTTCACGTCTGAATTTTAGTAAAGTGCTCTTACATTATTTCCGTTGTGATAGTCGTTTATTTTTATTGGCCTTATATGTGTTTCTGTCGTAGTTTTTGTGGTGAAAATGTTATAGTAAGGATTTTTCCCATTGTGTACATTTTTGTTAGTGTGCATTGTTACTGCAATATATTTTAGATCAGGATAGCAATGTACTTGCTCTTGAGCTTAAAATGGATGTTTTGGTCATAATTTCATGTCTCGTGGTCCTAATTTTACTGTCATGAAAAACGTATCATTGAGCTAAACAATTCTCTTACCTTTTAAATAAATACTTCTTTAATTATATTTCGTAGGATATTTAATATTCGAAAAAGATAAACTTCATTGAACATTCAACACTTCATTCAACACTCATAAAAACACTGTTCAAGGACATAGTAACCTTGAAGATAACCAGACTACTATCAGTTAAATTGATAAAAATATAGGTTCTACTGAACCAACATTACAATTTCATAAATTTAACAAACGTCCGTGGTCTCTAATAATTGAACATGAATAATTTATGTCTGTTCATTCATTCGCTGTGCCAAGATAAATTGATTCTGATTGTGTTAATATTCCTTTGGGATTCAGGTGAATAGGGACCACTGGAGGTGTTTGAGAATTTCCATTTGACATTCAGAAAAGCTGAATTAAGCCGTGAAGTGCTTCAAATTGAGATTTTAATCATATTTATATATATTTTTTTTGTACTTAGAGGCATGTAAATGAATTTTTTTAGTAAAGGTGTGACAACTACAGAAAATATTTCTTGTTAAAGAGAAAATAAACTATTTATTTTCTCTTCACAAAAATGGTTCTTACTACAATATTACAGTTGAGTCTGAAATCACATTTTCTGAGAGACTGGTGCCTGTGATAGGTATAAAACACCTGTGGTAAAGAACTTTCACTGAGATCCTAATCAAATAAACAGACATAGACTATAAATATTGCATATTCAGTAATATATCTATTGACATGTAAGAAGAAAGTTTATGCTCTCTCTCTAGTTAAACTGGTAGAACTATCTAATCCACAGCATATCTTATATTCTGGTATTTATGGTGTATAAGTGTAATATATATGTGTATGTCAATCTGTATGTGTATATATTCTTATCATATGTTGGTATCATACAACCACATAATACTATAATGTTCTGAATTTTAAAATAAATTGAAATTTCAGTTTTCGTGGCTTGACCATTAAAATTTTTAATTTCGCTGCTGCATTTCACTTTTATTTGTAAAAGAATACTCGTAAGTATATTTTTTGGTAAAGTAATTGTAAATTAACTTTATCTTGACTTAAAATAAACAACATTCCATATACTGAGTTAAATTATGGACTATCTTGATGATAGTGGCACCATGGCATTTACTGAGTATTTGTTTCGTTATATGTCGTAACGTCTGAGGTTACTGAAGCTCTAAATTCTCTTCCTCCACCACCAAAGTCTAGAAGGGCACGTGAATACCGGTAATGGGCTTTTGACTCTAAGATACTCATTCTCAGAGGGATTGGTAGTCACTTAAATGTCTGCTTATGTAATAGCTATCGTGAGGGCGGTAAGTTTAAGAGTTGAAAATTATTAATACGTAATATTTCTTTTACAAGATTTCAAAAAAATTGTAACAATAATATGATGAGTCTGCATTTAAAATAATCTTAAGAAACTTTAGTTATTCTTAAACTGTTACTGAACTTGGAAGATTTTTCTTTAGGGACCGATGAGTTTACCCAAAATCAAACAAAAATATGTCTTAAGAGTTAAAGAACTAAAGTTTAGTTAAAGTTGAAAGACATTTCAAATAAAGGTGAAAAATAATAGTTGATATAGAACGCATTTATTCCGATATTTTCCAAACAAAAAAACCTAAAAACCTTCTTCGTTATGTATTTAAAGATCCTGGACCTGATCTACCTTTGATTTTTATTCATTCATTTGATTTTATTTTATTTATTTAATATGTACACATTAAATGAATAAAATAAAATGATATTATTATTTTTATGTCAATCCACAGTTCCATCAAATCTATATTTATCAACGACGTCATTACTAGAATTAACCGCGGGCGAATCCCGTAATCAGACTGCACTTAACAAAATTGTCGACATTATTCCGGGATAGACGATACTGTGTTATTAGGGTCTATACGCAAATTAGTAGCTGTGTTAACGCAATTTATTTTGAAATTGTAGGTGTAATGTTTTGGCAGTGTAATTTAACTCTATGTAACAATATTAAGTAGATTAACATAAACTAGTCAAATTCAATATTTGACACTACGCAGGCTATTTATCTGTAACATATATGTATACGTACTGATTATATGTATGAAAATAACCAGTAAAAACAAACAACTGCTATCGTTCATACTGTTTTTCCATATGGGCCTTATCATCTTCATCAATCGCCTTTAATAGTCTACTACTGGATATAGGCTGATTTAGTGTTGAATGTGTTTCAAGTTTCTGTTCTTCTGTAGTGGTTTTACTTTGCGTAGATTGACCTTTAATTGCCTCTTACCATACCCATAATGTCGTTTGGTATTCTTTATCCACCACCACAGATATATCATATGGGCAAATCTTTAAGTAGATCAGGTGTAAATCAGCAGCTGTGATTAGTTTTTATTCCAAAGAGATCTTTCCCAAATCAGATTTAAAAACGATTCTGTCAATATCCTATTAAACAATAATTTCTGTTTAAGAAATTATGTTCTGCTGCTATTATTATACTTGAACGTAATATTTGTGCGCCGTAAAAGGCGCCTAATGCAATAAACTATTTAGGTAAATATTACTACAAAGAGAAGGAAATTTGTAAAAAACCATATTTCAACCCTTCTGGCCAACCCTATGTCCAGCAGTAAGCTGGTAACGGCTGTTAATGATGATGAAAATGAACATTTTGTTGATAAATCGACTTATAAACAAAATCTTTATAATTCACAATTAAATATAGCTTATTCAAATTCAAAAGTCTCAAAAATTCTTTTATCTACCATACAGCTTTTCCTTTTAAATATTATCATATGCATATTTCATATGAAATATTTTCAAACTAAAAATGGTACACTGAAAGTTTTTCATTTCCTGGTAGAGTTTTTGCATAAAAATTCTGAACAAATAACTGCTGTTCATTGCGACTTTAAATATTAAAATGAGTTTGAACAGTGATAGCCCGTACTATTTGAGTAGAACTGTTACGATTGCTTTTGCTACATTTATGTCCTCGATAAAGCAGTGTACTTTACTATTCTTTCGAAATATGTGTGTTTATTCGCGAAGTCTTAGTTTTAGCAAAGAGGTCCTCAGTGGGTAGTTAAAATTTTTTCGGATGTCCTGTAATTATCAGATAATTGATCACTAAAATTTGAATACATCAACACTTTTGACCACTATCCTATGGGCTCAGAAGTATTTACAAAATATCTAGTAAACATTTCAGGATACAATTATTGAAATTAAGTGACCCAAATTATCGACCAGAATTTGGATCTTGGTCATTCTCTAATTAGCAGAAAGTTAAAAGACTATAAGAGTGTAAAGGTGTCTAACGTTCCAGAGTCATTGCCACTTAAATGAAGTTTATACAATCGTCTATCGAGAAACATCTACCATATTGTAGATAATCCCAAAACTAGTAAAATAAAATTGTAAATTTTACTAGATATTTCTATTTTTGCTAGATTTTGCTTTTTATATCTATATGATTCATGAGGTGATTCACTTAAAGAAAATGACGGTCTAAATCAAAGAAAAATCTAGTCAGATTTTAATTAGACACATACTCGTAAACCAACAATTTACTGGCAAGGAAAATCTCGGTATTATAGCAAGAAAACTCTTTTATAAAGTTTTATAAGCACGAGACCTTATTACTCACTCATTTGTAAGTAGAATGCATTTTATCAGTGCTTAAAAAATACAGTTTACGAATTAAGTTAGTAACAATTGAGCATCAATCTGTGCGTAAATATAAATAATAT
This sequence comes from Hypercompe scribonia, assembly GCA_949316085.1. Taxonomy (NCBI): domain Eukaryota; kingdom Metazoa; phylum Arthropoda; class Insecta; order Lepidoptera; family Erebidae; genus Hypercompe; species Hypercompe scribonia. The sequence continues at coordinate 7,199,376 of OX438969.1, read as the reverse complement.
GAAAAAAATGAAACTGTGGAAGGAACGGGTCTCATATCCCTCCGACACAAAGGGAGGATCCTCCGATTAGGTGAGGTGATGATGCCTGGCGGGCCGTGGTCCAACAGTTGATGTTAGGATGTTGTAAATATGCTAATTTGCCACGCGAATCTTTATTTCGCGATAGAGGATTAGTAGTTTTTAGCTCATTATTATCCTTCGTAGTTTGATGTATCTCTGCTAGATGACGCTGTTGTATATTTTTGTTTGTACTAAATGTGGAAGTCGAAACAAAATTAACATAGAAGTAAAGGCGTAAAGAAAAATTGAAACATTAAATACCCGTCAGAATAAATAAACTAAATAAACGAATCTAAATTTATTTAACTTGTCAAACAAAAGATAATAAATCTATTTTATAGAGATATAAGATGTATGAGATTAATTACGTTTGCTTAAAATAAACTTAAAGAATCTTAAAGAATCACCCCAAAGACCTTATTTTTCTTTCTTTTTTAAATACTATATGACTTATTTATACAATTTTTATGCTTCAAAATATTTCAGCTCATTAATTTCCAACCTCTTACTGTATTCTCAAAGACTCTGAATACAAAATTGGAACGCCTTTATCCCACCAAATAACTGCTTTTACAACAGAGATTTTGCTTTTCTAAGATAATAAAGCAAAAATATGTTTCACTCTTTGGAGTCTTTGTTTCAATTTCTTGGTTCCTGTACCCAAAATTGGTGAACTACTATTTTTTACAGTTTTAAAAATATCTTTACAAATACGTAAATGTATTTTTGATGAAATAAAGAGCATAATAAAAATATTTCGGATATCTAACATACAAAATCATCGCGTCTCAAACTAAGCACAGCTAGAAATACTCGACAATTGATATAAATGCTACTACTATACTGTTTTCGTAAATAAATACATCTGATACATAAAAAATGAATTATATTTAATTAAAATGTAACCACCGGCTTTTCTTAAATTCTACTAAAACAGATAACATTGCACCAGCTCTCCTTTTAGATAAGTCCTGTTTCAACGAATCTCTGTATTGAACTTAAGTACAACAAAATCCGTGTCGCGCACTGGGTTTTCGGAATAAAAAAATCACCATTCAATGTGCAAGTGACAGTAAACATAAAAGAACATTTTGTTTATACATATGTCTCTCAGGTGATCTTGAAATAAACATGTGATACATGTGATAGATGACAGAAATGTAACAAAGACAATTCTATGTATGAAGTTGAATATAAGAGTAGAAGAAGGAGAATAAAAGATGGACAAACTGTGTAAAAGATGATATGATAAGAAACGGGATAAGCAGGATAAGCCGAAATCAAATAAATTTGGAAAAAAGCAAAAATATGGGCATAATGAGATTCATAAACAGTGTGGTTCCCGTTACCATAGTACAAGCTCTACCTAGTTCGATATCAAATGGTCGCGCATGACACGGTCATTTGATATCGAACTAGGTATGTGAACTCGATTTGTGAAGTTATTATAACAGTAAGAGTTCATCCAAAATCGCACTTTGTATAAACACATAATGCGGCTCCATCTAGCGAAGTGTTCTTGACTATGACAGCGCAAATGCTAGTCGCTAGACCAAGGAGCAAGTGACTGACGTTTGTAACTGTTGAGGGCTCGGGCTCGAATCCTCGGTCGGGCCAGAAAAGAATTATTGAGTTTTTCTGATTATAGATATGCTTATTAATAGTCTGGCGTTTGGTTGGCTTTAACCTTCGTGCTTTGAAGAGCACGTAAAGTCTCTACTCATTTGTATCGGGCAGGCGTCCCATCTGATTGTGAAAGTGAGGGAACAGAGAGTGCACCTGTGTACTCCGTCGAGATAGGCGGGCCAAAATTGGCTAGGAGCACATTATCATAATTAAAAATTTGAAGAAATAATTTCTCCTAAGTTTCGCAATGAACATTTGTAATCGTCCACTTTAGTATGTTTATGTTGAAATATATAGAGACTCATAATCACTATTACCAACAACATCTGAATTACTTCGCCTGGTACTGAAGTAATACAGTGTATACTCCACGATGATACCTCTCCTCAGAGTCCGATACTTGATACTGTCAGTGTACGGATTATATCGATTGTAGACTTCAGATTTGGTCAGGAAGCGATTTACCTGTTCGAATACAGACAATTACTTTGTCAATAATAAATATATTATAGTGTATTGTAAGCCTTCTTCAGTTCGGAACCAATCAAATGCACGTTTAAGCCTCTTGTCTCGCTTGAATTATGAACCACTATTCACGTCGTAAATATTTCGCCGGCATTCAATAGCATGGGAATGAAATGTAGAGATCATATTTTTGTTGTACAACATCTGGTGGGAAGTGTAGTGCTGATATTGACAATTTAAATTGCACAATAACATGTGAAAATGTGAAAACTGACGGTGAGTTTAAGTAACGCAGCAATAAAGATCAGAGAAAGTTGTCACAAGGATATATTAATATAAATTATATGACGTCACGATAGGTATCTTTTGACTTTTTGTTATAATTGACTTAAGCTTTTGTTCGGACAATCACGTAATATAATATTAGCCTGGAAAAATATTAGCATATTTACTATAGAAGCAATCACGTGACCATTTGAAAATCAGACTTTTAGATCCGGCCTCCCTCCTTAAGCCACAAGAAGAAATTTATTCGCATACTTAATCTTTTTAAGTTGAGAAAAAGACTCTAAAAATGTGTCTGGAAATATTAATCGTACGTTTTCAAGAGAAATGTGTGTATGTATAATATGTGTTAGCTACTTATTGGGCGGTAGAAATTTCTTTTCATCAAGCACATATTGCTTGATGAAAAGAAATTTTTTTAATTTTATTTGAAGTCTATACTTTGATATTAATAAAAAGTGTTGAATAATTATAAATTAGAAAACCGAAGTATGGCTAAAATTAACAACTTTTAATAGTATGTTACATAAATAAATTAAGCAGTAATGTATAATCTGTAGTTATAAATATCATTAATGTAAAAGTTTGAATGGGTTAATGTTTGTTAATCGGTCATAATAGACCGGTTGCAAGGAATAAGATGAAATTTGTGACACACATAGTAAGAAGATATTAACGTTTGATGAACACTCGTACCGCGTAGTGTGGGTTATCAAACAGCATTGTGTGCATTCGCTATAAGTACGATGACCACCACTCTTGGATTCTATACAAGCCGTCCTTCAGACAAAGAAGTCACTTTTGTAGGCACCTAAACATAAAAGAAAAAGACCGTGCTATGTTATAATATAATAAATTCTATTAAACTATGTACTTGATTTCTTATCTTTCACCCTTAAAGTATAAATTCAACATTAATTGATATAATTTTATAGGTATATATTTGTCGTAATATTTTAACTTTAACTTTAAATTAGGTATATAATACATATTCAAAAAGAAGAACTCAAAAGCCAGCAGTGCGTTTGCAACTCTCGATTTGCGAGTGTTGATAAGTGTTGATACTCATTTAACATCAAGTGATCATACATACTAAATTTAAATGAATTTATTTGAAAATATGTTGACTACGTGGTTGGCCTTGTGGTTTAAGCGGTTACCACGCCGCTCTCTATTACGCTGAGTGTTGTGGGTTCAAATCCCACATGCGACAACACTTTGTGTAATCCTCAAATTGTTGTTCTGAGTCTGGGTGTTTTTTGTGTGTTTGTAAAGTCCCCCGCGATATAGAGTACGAGTATATGCCTAACGTAGGCGTGGTCTTTTTAAAAAAAGAAACAAAAAGAATGTTTAAATATTATTATTTAAATATTACTATTAATAGTACAGCTAAAAGTTTAACACTGAAAACACACTGAACTTAAAGTAGTATTATCATTGAAGTGACAATTTACGCTACGTTTGTTCTAAGTACGTGACAATGTGAGACCGTAAACTGGCAAGAATGTTTAATGAGCTTGCACTGTAACACGAACTTTAAAAGCATGCCAGTTTATGCATAGGACTAATCTCTGAGAGGTGCTAAATATATCACGTTTTATCTATCTGTATGGAAGAAAAGAGTAGACTTAGAACAGGCAGAAACTACCGCTTTCTATAGTTTTTAATCAGGAGCAGTAACAAGTAAACGAGTGGTTTATCGTGCAATAAGTAATGAACACCATAGATACATGCCTCCGGTAACCTAACTCACTCTACGAAAAACAAAAAAAGAAATGCGTAACATCAGTTTTCTGGAAGGCTGCTGCGCCACACCAATCAAGTCGGCCTAGGTGCGTAGGTAGGAGGTCATAGTAGGTGGTTTGACAGTTTATTAAATGCTTGGATGCGATAACATAATTAACAAGTCGTACAGTAATTCTGAAAGTTAGCGGCGACGGCGAGTCGCGACCCTAGTCATCAGCGACCACGACCACTCTGCCAAGAATGTCTAACTAATAAGATGTGATAGTTACATATGACTTTTCAATATTAACACCTCAACGTTTAATGACAAGTCTCTACAGTGTAGTGTACATGATATAACAAATTCAAAGTCTCAAACAAAGAAAGAACTTGTATATTCCTCTGTTAAATTGCCGTAATGCATTACACTGCACCTTACTTCCATTACATCTTTCATGAACACACTTTAATAAACAAAATAATTGTCAGTTCCTATGATGAATCACGTAAGAAACAAAATACACAAAATTGTCCATCATCACTTCTAAGAATCGCTTTAGGCATATATTTTAATTCACACACTTCAAATTTCAGTAAATAAACCATCCATATTGACATCCATTTATTTGATAAACCATTTGTAAAAATATTAACAATTAATATAGATGTTGCATTTATATTACAAATTACAAAACGCTGTTACAGGTTTATCTAGGTTCCAATTATTAATGCACGAATGATTTGCATCCCGTAATGAGAAAGGTGATATTTTCAATCTAGTTTCTGTTTCTGTTGTAATTGCTTTTTTATATTGGATTTTGTTTTTAGTTTTCCAGCTTATGCGGGAATAGAGAATAAAATTTTAGAAAGGTTGAGTTTTATGTAAGAATTAGAATTAATTTTGTGATACTTTTGTTGCATTTTAACGTAAAAGTTATTTGTGAAATCATTTCATAATATTTACATTATTAGGACATGATCATAATAATTGATATTCCATGATTTTGATCAAATCGAGATATTTGAAAACTTGGTTACAGAAAGGGATACATAGTTAAAGAAATTATAATTATTCTAAACTTAGTTTTTGTACGCGACTCCAGTCGCGTAAATAGTGATTATTACGGTAAAACATAGCTTATTTTAATTGGTAAATAAGTAACTTTCAATTGGTGAAGAGTTTAAAAATCCATTTTGTAATTAAAGCGTAATAAACAAACAAGCGCATATTCCCGTTTGTAGTATTTGTTAGGATTAAATTGTAAATGGCACGCGTATTTCTCAAGGTATCCTTACCAGTCACGGCTTGGCAAGAACTGTTTGCATTACCAACATTTCCTTTTTTGTCCCTAAGCTGTGAAACATGAAAGTCTAAGCAAACAAATGCTATGTAGTTATCTTTAACGAGTTATAAATACTAGAGATAATAAAATAAGTTTAGTCGTTTACGACATCTTTTTTATTTCATGATCAGGAAAATATATTTATCAAATTATTATTTAATATTTAATAATTCGTCGTAAGCAATTCAAGTAAAAGACGTCCTCAATTCTGACATTAACTGTTTATGGGAACATGGTGGACTTACATAAATATTAAAAAAACTTTAGAAAGTTGTTTATAGTTTACAAATATTACGATATACAAGTATTTTTGTAAAAAGCACTGTAAATTTCGTAGACCTTTAAATATAATTGTTTGAATAGCAAAGTATAAGAAATCATAATAGCTAATGTTTTAACCTATATATAAAGTAAAAAGAAATATGAAAAAATAGCTTAAAAAAGTCTTTATTCAGAACTTTGTCAGATTCAGACAGATTAATTACAATATGGAATAAAATATGGAGTGTCATCAAACTTTGACTTTTATACAATACGGTCACTTTAAACTGGATGTATAATGAAATACATACATCATAGAAAAGTCGAACAAATCATGAAACAATCAGTCATAAGATGTGAACAAGACGTATATATAAGTACATGAGTATTTGTCATTGATTTGAAAGCAAATATTGATTTCTGAAAATAGCAAGTAATTATAGAATCATTTACATATATACACACACATACACACACAAACATGCATAGACATTAACGTACCATACATACTTATACATTTTTTTTAAAATAAATTAAAATATAAACATAAAAAGTACACTAACTCGTAATATAATAACTCCTAATAACGAAAACACTAACTCTCTTTCATATGCTATTTTTGCATTGCATTTAATGCTTCTGATAAAATTTAAGCCATTTTATGTCAATTAATAAATTTATTGACATAATTGATATACAATATTAATTGACATAAAATGCTTTAAATTTTAACTATACTTAAGTTAAAATTTCTTTGAAAACAAAATAAATAATAACCGTGTCTTTTTCTAACAAATACTGTCTTATACACATTTTAATTCACTATACGTGTTGTAGACTTCCATTTAAAAAAAATACAAGCTACGGTGATATTCTCGCAATCAACGATAGAGTTAGAAAGTTTAATTGAAAAATAATATCAACACTCTAAACACATAGAACCTGGGCTTTATTAACCATTTGTTATTGAAGGACCGTATTACAAAACGTTATTCAAGACTCAAGACCCACTTTAAATTAATTTCAGATGGAGTTTCAATTTTAGAGCCGTACTTGAGGGGTAAAATTTTACCTACTAAGAGTCACCTGAGTTTAACACTACGTTTATTGGTTAGTATAGTACAATGTTTAAGTGTCGGTTTACGGCTATTTTATTATAACATTTTTTGATCTACGAGCAGAAGAGTAAGGTGGCAGTCACTGTACCGATGCTTCCAGTGCGCTGAGTGTTGAGAAACAAAACCTTGTGTGATCCAGAAATTGTTCTTGTTTGTTTTCGTGTAGATAATACAGTCTGGTGATCAGCACTATGGTGGTCTAGTGAAGTGGTTTTTCATGCCTCGCTTGAAGGACCCAAGATCAATGTTGTGTCAAGTCCGGTGTAAAATACATTTTTAGCTTTTGATTTGATTGTATATGCATGACACATATGCATACATTTAAAAGTACATACTAATATACAATAGGACAAAGAGTCATTTTCGTGCGACAGTTGAAAAAAGACGTCAGAATTGACTCTTGTGTAAATTTATTTGCATTGATATAATTAGATTATTTTATTGTTATATAATAAAATTATTGAAATGAAAATGTTATTCAAGAAAATAAAATATAAACTGACAATTACGATTGGAAATAAATAACAAAAAAATACTGAATAAATTAAAAACACAATTTCTCAACTTTAACTCAATTTATCATTGAAAGTGCGGTTCTACCAAAAAGACTGTTTGCCAAATTCACTGAGATTTCAGTACAAGTTCCTGCCATATATCACTGCAACTGGACAGCGGTTTATCAAAAACTGAATTGTACCATAAATCAGGCGACTATCAAACCATTTGAGTTGATAAATTTAAGCCTTTTAGTCCATTTAATTGGTTGGTTTACAGCTTGATAGTGGTGTTTGAATAATAGAAGGTTGTTAGTTTAATCAATGCTATTTTATATTACTGTATTATCAGTAAACACTAGTCAGAACTCAAAGGTTTTACATTAACATGACTGCCCAAAAAATAAAACGTGCATTCACATTTATGAATTTATTATATAGGGCCGTGGTCTAGCCGATAGTGGGCCTGACTGCTTAATCAGAGGCCATGGCTTCGATTCCCACCCATGATAATTATTTATACGATGAGCACAATCATTTATTTTGTGTTTGGGTGTAAGTTATATAAAAAATGTGTCTATTTAGAAATATTTAACTATCCACAGTCTGGTTACTACAACACACGTTGTGCCTAATTTGGAACCAGACAGCCGTGTGTACCTCACAGTGTGAGGGTATTTATTTGTTATTTATAATATTTACTGGCACCATTCTTGTTACTTTTACGTATTTCTCACCTACAAAAAAGTTTAATAATCACGAAGATTTTACATAGTCTTGCCTTGTTAACATTTACTTTGAACTATGATCATTTGTTTGAACGAGTATACAATGACTTCTATGTAATACAACGACAGCCCATCCTACTATACTCAACAAAGGTTTTCTCCAAATATAACAAAAACATCTGAGGTTCAGTTAAATATACACCTAGATCCTTAAGAAAAGGACACTGTAAGGAGGACTTGATACAAGTGCGTTGTACTTTGCGGTGGTGCAATTTTCTATTTCATGTTAAGATTGTGAGATAAATTTGTTATTTTTAACAATGAACTCGTATTTTAAAATCAAAATATACTTTGTAAGTTTCCGATAAAGCAAATGATTCATAGCAACTATGAGTTCGTAACTTTAACTATCCAATGCCTGTGGGTTGTCCACATTTTATGAAAATATTCATGTAAAAAAAAAATACATGTTGGACTCGGTGACTGCCACGGTAAAGCTATTGCATAGCATTTTTTATCGGCTTCTGCAATTATAATATTTTGGAGCAGCTCATCTCGATCAGTGCGAGCTTCGTACAGTCTACACGCATACGTCTAGTCGCACGCACTCAAACAGCGTGCCGAAATCTGTCGAACTTAAACGACGTTAGACGATGTACGGTTTTCAACGCCGTACCATTGTGCCGGTCGTAGTATTTATTTATATTAATATGATTTTTCTGGTTGGTATATATATATACCAACCAGAAAAATCATATTAAATGAAAAAGGTGTAATTAATTTTTTAAGCCAATTGTCTTTTAACTTAAATCAATTCTTTTTGTTTTCGTATAACTTTCATTTTTTTTTTGTCCTTTAATATATTAGATAACTACAGTGTGTTACAAAAGGATGTGACGAGTAGGTATACTTATATACTATATGGAGTATTTATTTTAAGAGAATTCGTGATTTTTAATAGCGTGGAAATTAAAAAAAAATAAGAACTGTATACCGAGAACCTGAAGTTTTAAATTTACTAATAGGACTACTGCGAAAAAAAGGATATCATTAAGTAAATAAATTATGGGCGTTTTGTAATATAGTTAAAGTGGGCAGCTAACAAAAGACATTATTGAAATATAAACGAAAATTCGAAATTAATTTTGTATAAGTTTTAAACGAATAAGAATATAATATAGTGTACACAATATAATAAAATTTAATGAATCTAAGAAGAAAACGGATTATAGGTATGTCAACAAATAATGAAATAGTAAGTTGCCGTGAATTTCTCACACGACTGAACCACTATGTCAAGACAGAACAATTCTAAAAGTCCACAATCCTTTTCAGCCATAGAAAGATAATACACTATGGCGAGAGAACAAAAAAAAGAATATAAACTCCTTCGAAATCAAATTAAATTAAGTAACAAAACAACCCAACCGGACCGACAATGGAGGTCCTACAATAATGGACTCTTTGATAAACTATCCTTTCATCTGGCCATTCTTCCGGCCTATTGTGGCCTCAATTCGGCAATAAATCGCCTATTTGCGGCCTCGAGTGCGGTTCGTTGATTGGTTTTCTTTACATCGATCGTTTTACGTTTAAGTTTTGGAATGTTCGTTTGATGCGTTCGTTTGTATTAGTTTTAGTTTCTCTCTGCGGTAAACATTTGAAAACTTGGACAAAAAGGATTCATATCAGGATTAATTAGGACTGTTTAAAGATTGAGATATTTAAAAAGGTAGCAAGTAATAATACAGTCTCTATATTTCTCGTTACCAATGCAAATCACATACCCAGTGACAACGAATAATTCTGTTTTAAAATGAATAACGTAGGTACGCAATGTCGAGACATATGTGTGCCACATTACCACAAATCTTATCTAAAATTTAAGATAAAATAATGTCAAAGCTGCATGTAATTTCACTTTATTGTACAAGTTAAACAACCATAAAGATAAGTCTATTCTGGTCTCCGAGGATGATCTCATGCGTTATTAATGTCCAAAATGAAGGCCACCGAAATTATGGACCTTTTAAAGAAATTGCTGTCTCGCTTTAGAACGGATTGTTAGAACAAATCTTTTTGTAAATATAGTTGTGTAGTGAAATGTGATAAAATATTAATATTTAAAGAAAATCGCGAACAGAATACGTTTGATGATTGGCTTATATCCTTTATTTAGTCACGTCTCTCATCAATGGACGTATAAACAATTGTGTGTTTTCGACTTCTTTCAGCTACTGCTAAAAAATAAAGTAAAAATATAAACTGATGAACTATCAAGACTCTATTAATTTTTATAGTTTTAAAAGAGTTAACAAATTTTAAATATTCTTCAATTAAAACCATGAATGAACTATGTTTTGGTACACGTGGGTTGCCTCAACCGAAGTGGTATACGAACACACAGAAAATCTGTGTTAAGTGATTATTTTATCGTTCGCTACCAATTGAGTGAGGTTACTGCCATCTTCTCTTTTAATCTAAGGGAGTGGGAGTGGAAATTGTTTGAAGGTTGGCAACATTTTGTGATTTTTGATTTACTAGTGCCATAAGTGGCGTTACGTGGTGTAGTGATCCGTGTAATGATGGATTAAGAATATGGAGTATCACCAACCCTACTCATCTCATAGATGTCTTAATAGGCGACTAAGGGACAAACTATGCTGGACAATATCACTACAAGGACAAGGCAAAGTTGAAATAAACTCTATGCCAATTCCATCTAGACAGCATGGGATAGTATGCCAAAGTCCTCTTGTTAAGAAGAGGTCCATGTCCAGCAGTGGATTATCAAAGGCTATTAATGATTTAAAATACGCAGCGTTGATCACTTAACTTTAAAATTATCCCATAACTGGGTATAAATTTTTGAACGATTTTTTTAAAAAGAAAATATACTCTACAATTACCACTAAATAAAAATCCTAAGGAGATTACAAACAGAGAGTACGACCGAAGTGAGGACCTTACCATTTGTTTTAAGTTGGTAAAAAACCAATTATCTAGAGAGTATAAGAAATACTATAAGTTACAGCCTATTCCATTTTTAGCACTCTCGTCTGCGAAAACCCAATCAACAAAAAGCCAATAACCGATAATTTCCAACACTTTCACACAAGACAATTTCATTTATTTCTTAAACGATTTTCTTGTACTTTGTTTTTTTTTTTGAGACTCAACAAATATTTGATCTTGTAAGTTAGCTACTTTAATGAGAAATGAAAATACATTATAAAGAAAGAAAAATGAGAACATACAAAGGAAATTAGGTGTTTTCTTATGATTGACGTCAAGTTTGTATATAAAAATATAGTAAATATAGAATTTATATATAACAAAATTAATTATTATTTATGAGAGAGCATTCCTATAAGGTGTAAGTCACGATAAACCGTTGGATGGTAGCACAAGACAGGATGTCCAACAGTGGACGCCTTTCGGCTGAGATGATGATGACATATATGTGTATGTATATAAAATCAACATGTATATAGAATTATCTACAACAAAGTAAAAATGCAATGATCAGAAGCATCTCACAAATGCGCCATAGTGTGTGTTGCCATATTGCTTTGTCTGCATTTACAAGGAGTATGGTGACCATAACTCTTGGATCTTATTCATGTTATCCATCAGGCAGAGTAGAGTCACTTTAGCAGGATCTTAAAAATAGTTAATGTAACTTAATAGATCCTACAATTACTGTTTTCAGATAACATGAGCTTTAAAAGCACAAAAAAATAGAGCATTATTTGTTTTCATTAAAATAAACGTGTTAAATACTCAATGGCTAATACAATTACAACTTTAAACACAAGCAATCTTCACAAAACAAGATTGCTAGTTTCTACTACAAAGCTATTTTTCTTTAAATATTTCAAACATAACTTTTGTTTTGAAAGCACTTTTCTCAAGATATATTACGTATAGCACATCACCAGCCTATCGCAGTCCACTGCTGGACATAGACTTGCCTCATTGTACACCACTATTTTTTATTTAAGGTTTCTCAGGTATAGCACAATGTGCAGAATTTTTTTTTTTGTTTTTTTTTTTTTTCTATATTAAGAGCCTGCCAAAGTGACTCTACTCTACCTGATTGAAAGCATAAATAGAATCCAAAAGTTGTGGTTACCATACTCATTGCAAATGCAGACAATGCAGAATGGTGACCTACGCTATGGCGGCCTAGTGAGATACTTTTTCACGCCACGCTTGGGGACGTAAAAGGCATGACAGTCATCGTGGCAGTGTAAGGTTCACACAGTTACTCACCAACGAAATACGACATCACGGATGCTGTCGCTTTGGGTTGGTCTTCTGTGGGAGGGTAGTACTGCCCCGGTCGAGCCGACCCGTTCGCGCTGAAATCAACGTGGCTCAACTACCTAAAGAATAAACTTTTCTAATAATATCTCTGTCCAATATTAAGAGAATGTGTTAAATTTGGTTGACAGTTCCAGAGATTTATACTGGTAAAAAAACAAACAACAATTTCTTCAACTCTATTACATAATGTAACTGAATATTGTTCATCTCATAATGATTTACAGACACCGTTATATGAGCCTTTGAAAATCCCGGTGAGTTGTTACCTTATTGTTCGGCTTTGTGATATCAGAACAATATGTCTGCTCTGTTATTAAATGACTGCAATTATCGCAATATCCTCTTTTTTCTCTTTATTTATGGAGTTATAATCAACATGTTCAAGCCAATCCAATGGACCAGTTCACAACAATTTGTTATATCTAGTCTAAATAATCTCTCTAAGTCTATATATATTACAATTAGTAACAACAGCTTATCAGCATCAATTTCATATATAACAGATGACAGATACGATAGAATGCAATTACATCTCCGTACTTCTTTTAAATTGAGAACATTGTATCACATTGCACTGTACCTAAGAACCTCGTTTCGTAAACATTCTACTATTATTTGTAAAACATTATCTACAATTCCACTCTCTGCACACAAAAGAGGTCGAGCTTTTTTACTTAAAAATGCATATTTATTGAGTGGAATGTGTCAGGATCACGAAGCCTAAATGCAGGGGTTAACAAGTGCCAGCCTGTTTTGCCATTATCGAACCATGGATTCCAGAAAGGTTCAGTTTGAAGTGTCCTATACCATATCCCTCTCTTATTAGATCTCTTACCGACGTGTACCTTCCACAACTTATGACAATAACTTTAACAAAGTAAATACACTCAGAAAACATTCGTCACCTCTTGAAGTCTCGTTGGCAGTTCTGTCTACTGTTTAATTTCCTACTAAGCCAATGTGAGAAAGGACCCATTGGAGAATAACTTCTTTAGATTTAGACTTTAATCCCAATAATAATTTAAGAATACTATAAGCGATCAACAAACCTCTCAAGGAAGAGGCAATGCAAGACACATGTTGTAAAAAACTCTTCGGGTTAGTCAAATACGGATTAGTGCTTCTAACATGGTAATTAGTTTAATATACATAATTGAAACATTATACTGAATTTTGAATTTACATGATTGTACAAATTGTGGGTCGAAAATTGACGTTACCATATGTTCACTCCTCTTTGAACCAATATCATCATAACCGTACAAAAAAATCGTTTTCGTGTGAATAAAATGATGAATAAAGAATCCACGTAGTATTCGAACTAATTTATTCTAGTTCCACGTGACCTATTCCACATGGAACTAATGGGATTAGAATTTGAAATGGAAGTTTTATCCCTGTGGTTCCATTAAGCCAAGTCCACATGTAACTGGTGTAAAATTTAATTTTATGCCACCATTACAGCTTATATTTATTAAAGATTTTTTTTTATTTTTAAAACATAATAAAAAGCTCGGATAAACTAGTGTACGTCAGAAAAACAATAAATGTCCGTCTATTAAAACTGTTAGAGAGCTGATGTTAAACTGGATTATAAAATATTTTAAAAGGGTCTTTATTAATGTTAACAATATAATCGTGTTTAAGTGTCAATATTCTTGCTGCTATGGATATGAATATTAGATTAAAATATCGTAATCAATCTATAAACAGTTTTTGTAACGTCACATTCCAATACTTACGGCCCAGCTCCTCTGAATGATCAAATTAATTTTTGTATGTTACACAAAATTGCATTTAACATAAATGCAAATTTAACTCAAATCCGTCTAGCTGGTTTTACGTGAATTTCACACAACAGATAGAGAAGGCTATACATATAAATTAAAACTTATTTTTGGCATCTATTACATCCACGATGACCCTCTTGGCGTTTTCCCCTTACTTTGTTTCGTATTTCAGAAACAGTAGCATCAGTTGTAAAAACAGTACAAAAATTACATGAAACGTATAACAAAAATCGTATATTTTAAGGTTAAAAAAGTATCATGTGAAACTGGCTACATGGAACTGCTGTGAATATACGTATATAGGGCTATAGAAAAATCTTAAAGTAAAACGCGCTTCAGACACTAGCAACACACTAACCCATCTTGAGTTACTGGTTTTTATGAGCAACGGTTGCCCCTTAACATCAGGTAACTCACCTGTTCATTTCCTTCCTAGGATGTAAAGCATAAATATTTATATTTTGTTAACTAAAATTTGAAATACATACCTACACAGTAGCGGGTTAACTTATTAAAGTCAGTCGGACACTTTCTGGAGGTTTGGATGATAAGTTGAGAGCATATCTGACGGATTTTTATTACATATACGAGGGGGCGTTTTTAAGTTCGCGGAATGGAGGGTATTGAGTAATAATAAAAACACAAAATTATTTTTCTTTTTCTATATATTCCCTTGCAACACGAATACATTTTTCAGATCTTTCAATTAGTTTTTTTATTCCCTCGTAAAAAAAAGTTTTATCTTTGTCTGAAAAATACGCCGAAACCGCCTCCTTAACCTCCTCATCAGTTGAAAATTTCTTACCACGTAATTCTTTTTTCATTTTTGGAAAGAGATAATAATCACTCGGAGCCAAATCTGGACTGTAGGGTGGGTGATTCAAAATATCGAAGCCCACCTTATGCAGGGCAGCCAGTGCGACTCGGCTCTTGTGAACGGGAGCATTGTCATGCAATAGCAGGACACCTTTCGTTAATTTTCCCCGTCTTTTTTCTTTGATGGCTTCTTTTAACTGTTCTAAGATTGAAGCGTAGTATTCCCCCGTTATGGAAATGCCTTTATCTTTATAATCTATCAATAATATTCCTTCTGAGTCCCAAAAAATCGTTGCTATGAGTTTCCCAGCCGACTGTGAAACCTTAAATTTCTTGGGTGGTGCTGTGCCCTTTTTGTGCCACTGCATGGAGTCTTGTTTGGACTCGGGTTCATGATGATGAACCCAAGTTTCATCCCCAGTAACAATTTGATTCAATACGCCATCCTTGTCTTCATTGCAGAGGTCCAAAAACGCACGTGAACATTCCACGCGCTGTTGTTTTTGCAATGGCGTGAGCATTCTCGGCACCCACCGTGCGCTAACCTTAGTCATGCCAAGATGATCGTGTAAAATTTTAAAAATTGTTGTATCCGATACTCCAACCATTTCTGCGAGTTGTTTCTTTTTTAGTCGAGCATCTTCCAATACAATTTTTTCTACTTTTGCAATAACTTCTGGCGTAGTCACCTCAACGGAGCGCCCCGGCCTCGGGTCGTCTTCAAGTGATTCCCTGCCTTGTTTAAATAAACTATGCCACTTGTAGACCATTGTTTTCCCTGGGCAAGAATCCCCGTAAACCGATGACATCTCATTGAGTATGGTTTGAACAGACTTTCCTTGCTTAGTAAGGAACTTTATCACCGCACGGAATTCAATTTTCTCCATTTTTTTCACTTCGTTCCCGATTAAAATACTTGGTCAACGATAGTTTAATAACTAATGATCCAATCACAACAAATTTTACTATGCAGACTAATTATGAGTCACTGAATACGGTAGGCATCAAAAGAGCGCGTTTACCCGCCTTTTTCACTGTCATTCCGCGAACTTAAAAACTTACCCTCGTATGTAGATATTCAACGCATATATAACGCTAGCCGCTTGCCGTACAACACATACCGGTAACACCGCACTATGTCCTTATGTCTTATCTCAGTAATAAACTAGTATTGAAACTAAATATTTATTTCATATACATATTATGAGTATACATATAGTGTTGTTGAGTGTAAAGGTTGTTCCCCAAAATAAGTTCTTGGTGAAGACACCTTAGGGAAATACGCCAACCTCACCTACAAGTGGTGCAACCGCCTATCGACGGACGAGGCTATCGAGATGAGATATTCCGATTGATGACAATAGACTCAGCACCTATTACCTGGGACCAAAACACTGGTGAAATGTGAACGTCTAATATGCCTACCCTTAGGGGAAGCAGGCTTGATTTTTTATTTGTATGGTACATATGTATGTGTGTTTCTTTTACAAGTTTACACCAAAGCCTGAATAATAATATGACTTATAATACTTTGTGAACAATAAAATAGCTATATAACTAAAGCATATCATACTATGTCTTGTTACAGTGACCACTAAAGTAAGCCTTGTGCTCTAAAAGAAAACATAAGCTGTGATTTGAATATAATCCATAATTATGTTAAAGCATATAATTTTATATAAATCAAAATTTTGTCGCCAGATGTTCCTGACTAAATTAAATTTAGAAGCAACGCTTAAAAGAAAAAAAATACAAAATTATTCCGCTTAGTTTTTCTCGTGATTCAATTTTATTAAAGCTCATTTTAATTCTTTTGGATGCTTTCAAATTTAAACTTGTTTTAAAGCTTTGACTAGCCTTTTCGTCTAATGGTTAGTGTTCTTAATTACTGAGCTAGAAGTCGTGGCTAATGTTTCGTTGTGCTCTTTTATTTTTCTTTACGATATAAACGTACTTAAAATAAATGTGATTATGTTTTGATTTAGAGTAACTATCACTCTACCGGCTCTATCTCAGTTTAAAATAAGGAAGTCACGAGTTAAATGTGTCAAGTTATAACGATGATACACTCTTAGCCGATTTCGGCTACGGTGGTTGGTGTCAACGGACACCAGCCAACAACACAGAACATATAATGCACAAGAGTGTGCGTAAACTTAGATGTCTTCATGTTCACTCACAATTACAATCAAATGAGCTAGTTATCTGGTATGACCTAAGAGAGATTAGGCCCAGGACCGACGGCTTTATGCTTGCCGAAGTACGGAAGACCCCAACTTCTAAACTCCGGGCTGTTATTAAGAATTTCTGTGACCAAGTAAACTCAATAACACTTCTTGACCTAACTCAGCAATTGAACCCGAAACTTCTTTATCGACAGTCGCATACGCTCAATGCTAGATCAATAAATTAAATAAATTTCACTAATGAAAAATCTCTGGATGGTTTTCTTATGGTTTCGATATTTTCACAACATGCTGATTCACGTTTTCTACTACTACTTCTGTCTCGGTCTATTGCCGTCAGATTCTAATGAAAGACTTCCCTCAAAGAGCACTAACCCGGTCCTAGTCTTGAGCAGTCTGCATCCACTTAACAGCAACCATTTTCTTCAAATCGTCAGTCTATCGCGGTGCAGGATACCCTACGTTGTGTTTGCTCAATTGCACTTAGCAGCTTCTCGGCACTATCTTACTTAGGTTTTGTGTGTTTTTCAAAAATATTCGATTCTACAGTTTCTTTTCGAATCATCTTGTGGATCTGACAGAGTTTTATTAATTTACACTTTATACACTTTGTACATCGGCAGACTTAACGCCCAAGGCATTTTCTTCCAATAAACCTTAGGGTGCTATAGATTGAATGTGCTAATCTTAGTAAGTACTAATTCAAATTTAAAAAATTCTTTAGTTCATTTTAGCAGTTTATCAAAGATCTTGTACTTACACCCTTTTGCTTTCCGACGAGTCATAATGTAGCTAGGCTGTTGAAAATTCCGGAGATGAAAAATTTATGTCGCTATCGAATCAGCCTGGGCGGCAACTCAAGCCACAACGGAGGATATTATGAGGATAGTGTATCCGAGGACAGTAAAGTGAACTCATTTTTTAAAACCTTTTATAAAGTCTTTTTAAAGACTTAATAATCCGTGACTTCAATTATAGCCTGAATAAAAAAAAAATAGCAGTCGTGGGACTGCCGATAGAAGTGAAAACGGAACTATTAAGTTGAGAGTAATTAAAACTATATGGAAAAATTATATGAAATTTTTTATGTTTCATATATAGCTATATATAATATATAATATCATATATAATATATAATAATAATAAATTTCATATATAATATATAATATCATATTCTCCATAGCTATAGATATACTATTATCATTAGCATGTCGGTGACGCGAACCGAGGATTTTACCCTCTACCAAAACGCTCAACGCGCCTAAAGAAGTTTTCACTTCAAAAACCGGAAAATTAATAAATATATTTTAATTCGCCTTATTATCAGGATTGACAATTCAAATATGAGTAGCGAATTATTTTTTTAAATACGATGCACATAAATGACTGTTTTATTGTTTGCTGGTATGTTCGTATAATATTTATACTTCACCTTAGAAGGCAGAATTTTGTATTTAGTGGATTTCAATTATCAAGTACATTTGGTATAATTTGGTTAGGAAATATATTCGTAGATTTAGAATAAAATTACGTGGAAATACAGGTACTGTAAAATAAACACATATACTAATTAAAGCTGGTTCTCTAAATATAAAGTGTGTCGCAGCCATCTTAGTATGCCGAAATATAAATATTATATAACATGCAGCAATATTATACAGCTGATTAACATGCAGCAATATTATACAGCTGATTATATAATGAAATTTAATATTGTTTTCTATACTTACTATGTAAGTAATAAAGTTATATTTCTAGTTTTATTTTACTAAAATACGACCTTTCTAAAAGTTATTTCCACTCCATTATAGAGCATTTTCTCTGTGAAACCTGCACCGTAATAGATTCAGTATTTCACTTAACACAGCTTACCTGACTGATGTATTTTTGCTACAGTAAAAACTTGGTGCCCTCTCAATAATATTTTCTCTTTCTCTCTTTCTTTTTGAAATGCATAGGAATACGCATCAGAAGAAACTTCGCTCTCCACTCTTATTGGTAACGTTACTGATCGGGATCCTATGTGTTACTATTTCTTATTATATCTGCATAATTTAATGATTCCAATAAATTGTCTATGAAGAAAAATAGAAATATTTGAAGGTCATTTGTAAATTTATCATGTATTCTGTTAATGTAATTTCATTAATTTAATACAGATAAAATTTATGAGATAAGTCTCTTAAACTTTTTATTAACTGTTAAGCACGTAATGAAAATTAATTATCCTAAAAAAGTGAATAAGTGTACAATTTGAGCAAAGAGTGCTCTTGCGGGAATAATTTAATTATCTTTATACTTTTAGATCACATACAAAGTACTTTTTCTAAAGGCCTGCTTGCCTGATGAAGTGCAGAATGTGAATGTATACAATGCAGTATGGTGACCCACACTATGGAGGCCTAGTGAGTTGCTTTTTACGCCCACTAGGGGACGTTAAAGACATGATAGTCATCGTGGCAGTGTACGACCCACACACTTACTACTATAACTGTCACCCATGCATCAATGGGTCCCCGCTCTAGCACTCACAAACGAAACACGACAGTATGAATGCTGTCGCTTTAGGTTTGTCTTCTGTGAGATAGTTATACTGTCCTGGTCGAGCCGATCCGTTCGTGCTGAAATCAGCGTAGCTCTGCTACGTTAATAGGATGGCAATCAGCACCACAGAATGTATTAAATCTATTAGACAAACAAAATTGACCAACTGCTTAAAATGACATAATAATTAAAAATTAGAAGGAAAAGACAGGTGCAAAAATTGAAAAGAAGAAGAAATGATTAAAGTTAGTCGTCAGACAGAATCAGAACTGAAAGTACCAATAATTAGATGTGTATTGGAACCTTAATCGTTTACAACTGCAGATGATGCTTAGACAATATCTATAAAATCAAACTAGAACAAATAAAAAAAAATCTGACTGAACCCTAAAGTTACAACAAACAGAACTGAGATTGTTATTTTTACTGGTAAGACGAAATTTAAATACTCCCTAATAACATATTCCAGTTGCAATATTTTCGCTGCAACTGAAACCAAAAGATTTCAGGTAGAGTGGATAGAGACATCGTGACTATTAAATATATTCAAACTGTCAAATTGTACAATAAATATATAAATTCTCACATACTTCCAAAACCACACAAATCCTGTACTATGGTAACCACACTGCTGATAAAGATACAATAATTAAATTGCAGTCCGACTCAGAACAAATAATCGTCCTTATCATATAGTTATTTGTCCGAGGTGGGAATTGAATTCTCATCTTTTCGTTTTCCTTGGCTCCGAATAATACGATCACTCCTCAAACTTTACTTCAGTATATAATAATAATACTCGACATTTGGAAGTGAAAAGCAAGCAATTAAAATAATAGGAAAAGTGAACACCGTGTCCAGGAAATTATTCCTAAAAATACTCCAGAATAAAGAGCAGAGTAAATCTTTTCCCTTGATAATCTCTGTCGCTTGGTAAAAGTGAAAGAAAGAAATGCTTTACACCGACTTCCAGTGTTAAATAATACTTTTGTAACTACAATTAGCGTAAGTCTATTTAAATTTTGACAAATTAAATTAGGCATTTGTAAGTTAAATAGTAAATGAAATGAACAGCTTTTTAATATCTCTGCAAACCACAAATTGTTAAAATCATTCGTTCGAATTCGTTATTCGATGTTTAATTTGGTTTGTGAAGAGTTCTAAATAGAACACTAGTCACTAATGCGCTAATTTGTATTCGATTCACAAAGCTGCTGTGTGGCAACTCGATTAAAGCGTACCATTCTACAATTATTTGAAACTTGTACAAACACAGTTGCCCATTAATGGAATACGAAATGTGTTGGTTCCTGAAAGTATTTTTATTCTTGTATCTATTTGTATTAAACATTTTTCGCAGACAGTTAAAACAGAAAGTACAATAACATTAAGTTACTTATTCTGTTTAAAATTGTAGTATACATTTATTAAATATTTCACTATTCTCTGCAGCACCTTATCAAGAAACAGTTAATTATAGATAATATATAATCGTTGCAAAACAAATAAACACTTCATAGTATTTATTTCTGTGTCATATTTTCTTCTCCTTTTTTTTCTTTTTAGACAACGCTCGCACTAGGAATAAATCCTGTGTCGCGGGGGCTTTACAAACATATAAGAAATGAACCCAAAGAACAGCCACAATTATGTATATATCCTTAAGTACGGCACTAACAATTCCATTACAATAAATGATTGAAACTGTTTGCAACAAGCACCTTAATTGCTTTCCCCCTCAACTAAATAGCACAGAAAAAGGCATGTGTTTCATTAATAGCTTGTACATTTTCAACACGGAAACGTATTTATTGCGCTAAAGTGAAATAAAGTGTTTGCAACTGCTATTTGAGGAATTAAGCAAGCTAAATGAACCATGCAAAACTTTTAATTATATTTGGTTTTCCATGTAGTTATGAAAAAGTATTACTATTATTATAGTATTATTACTTCACGAATATTGCCAGCATATATTACACAAATAACTCATGAAAAATGTTAGATAATTATATGAAGCTTAATTCGTTCCGTTTTAATGTGCATAGGATGTAAAAATATTCATCAGTTTGCCAAAATTTAAATTTACTTTTTAATGTTTACAATTAATTTGACGAATATTATCATTGGATCATCTTTTATCCTCATCAAATTAATCTATCGCCGTCCACTGTTGAACGAAAGTCTCCTCCAAGAGCGTCAACTATCCTGATCTTGGGCAATTCGCATCCATCCGCTGCCAGCCACCTTCTTCAGGTCGTCGGTCTATCGCACCGCAGAGCGCCCTACACTACGTTTACCCAATCGTGGTCTCTAGCACACTTCAGTATCAGCGACCATCGGTTCGTCTGGATATGTGACCGACCCACTTTCACTTCAGCGTACTGATTCTCCGTGCGATGTCAGTTACTACCGTTTTCTGTCGAATAATCTCGTCTTTTTCTTAGTCTCTAGTATTTTGGCTAATGTTGTTAGAGGTTGGATAGTAGGTCAACCGGTTTTACCTTAATAAGAATTTTCATGAAATGACTCTAAGGGTGAACTGAAATTGAAAATTGAACTAGTTGTTCAGTATATTTGCGGGCATTGACTTCCTAATAACGGTTGTCATAGAGGTTCATGACAATCGAGACCGACGGCTTACTGTGTTCTCTGGGGCACGGTCGTAAAACACAGTCAACTTTCATACTCTGTGCTGTTATTAGGGGTTTTTTATAAGGAAAACCCAATTTTGACATTTTGACCAGACCTCAGAGGAAACAAACTCCAAAACCTTTTGACGGGCAGTCACACACCCTAGCCACTATACATTTCAAAGAAATTTTTAAAGTTTTCTTTATAAAACAATATAGAATAGAGGGTAAAGGACAAGATAGATCATTTGCTTCCAAGAGTTTACTGCCGCTCATGATCATTTGCAATGATTGAGCCATGATTGCTTTGACTTCCTTTGAGATCACGTGAGTTTAAGAGAAGAGCTTTGGCCTCAGATGTTCTCATTCACTTGATGAAGAACAACAAAAAGTTGCTTAATACTAGCTTCACTGTGAACGACCCGTCTCTTATATGCGTATATCATAGCCAAAAATACAAAAATAAAACATATATTCGAATGAAATCTTTGAAATAAAATTGAATTCAAAAATAACTAACATAAATAAAACACAACATGAATAAAATTTTTCGAGTCAATATTCAATCAAAACGTAAAAGTGTTTGATTGACATTTATTGAATTAAGGGTTTCATACACTTTATCCGAAAATTTATTTATGAGAACCCCTATTGAACAACAAATAAGGCATTCAAAATGTAAAATAAACTACCAAATATTTAGTATACTCGTATAAATTAAAATCGATGATTCACTGCACGCTTTTACTAACAACAAAAAACATTTAAAATATCTTAAAAAAAAACTATAGTAATATAAATATTTTCGGACAACCACAACGCCATCTAACATCTCACACTAAGCTGAGTTTATACTATGCGTACTAGGCAATTGATATAAATACATAAAGACTTTTTTTCCTTTTTTTGTAAAAACAAACAGAAACTCCGAAATAAATTTTTACAGATCCCAGATTTAACATTCCGTGCAAACATGTTACGGTAGTTCTTGGGCCCGATGTTACTAGAAATTGCTGACTACAATCTAACACATGGTTTCAACAAGATGGACCCACTTGTCACACATCAAATGAGTCCCTGCCGGTGGTCAAAGACATGTTACTAGAAAAGCTGATTTCCAGACGAGGAAACATTCCATGGCCACCCAGATCTCCAGGTCTATCCCCTGTAGCCTTCTTTTAATGGGATTATTTTATTAATGTAGAATAAATCAAATATACCTACTACGTCAACTAAAAGAAAAAATCAAAGAGATTTCGGTAATCTCGCGGTCTTTTTGCCGTCGAGTATTCGAAAATTTCATTGCTCACTTAGAAGAGTGTAAACATCGAAACGATGATTATTCAAACGATGTAATTTTTAAGAAATAAAAATTAACTAATTAGCTTTCTTGTAAATACATAATTTTATAATCTATCAAATAGTTTTTTTGTACAATTTTTTTTGAAATGTTAACTAATTTGTGGCCCACCCTGTATTAACTTTCGTAAAATAAACAATTACGCTCAAATTATCATCGACTTTTTTGTATCAAACTATCTATCAAAGTTAGATTGATTAACCGAGCTCGGGACAATTCATTCGTACGTAACAAATATACTTCCTTGTAGTAATTTTTGAAGCCCAATATGAAGTATCCTTAGAATGTTTGCTTCTTTAGGATTCTTCAGGGTGTTTTGTAAGGGTTACGTCGATCCCACTCATCGACATAATCTTAGAGGTTCTTTGATCATGTTAAAACGTTCTGGTTTAGGGGTTTCTTAAAATGTAACTTTGAAAAAAGTGTCTCTTGACAGCTTTCAGATGACTTTTGAACTTTACTGTATCTGTTCAAACTGTGTTATTAAATATAATGTGTATTTAAATTAAAACACAGTATTTTTAAATACGGTAGTGCTTCAAGTTACGTAAACAATGGTTTTTTATTATAGCAAAAAGTAGAAATTAGGAGTAACTATACTTTTACTAAAACCGATTTAAGACAATTATTTTCTAGTTTTTCACCGAGTTACTGAAATTTCTGGAGCTCAAACACCTACATTTTCGTTTCAGCTTAATACCAACTACTGCTGAAGAACGAGCTTCCTGAAAGAGTAAAAAGCATCCCGGACTTAAGCAAGAATCATCAGCATTGTGGCAATGATCATGCAAACCGTTTAATTACTTCGTTAGTTATTTTGATCCCGGCCTTCCTTTCTAATTTAAAGCGCTCAATTTTTTCTTGTGCTTCGGTTAGCTTTACGATGTTTCTGAGGTGATGTTTTCTTTTAGTAGATGTAGAACTCCAAACTCATAGGAGAGTCACGTTTCAAATTTCCGTTGGCAATAGAATTCACTTACCAGATGGTGCCTTTCTGCTCGTTTTTTATGCTATAAAAATTAAAAAATCATCAACATGGTGACGATAATTTCTTTTTTTTTGGTTGCCTTGAAAATGCCATTTTAATCTATAGAAAAAACTAAATCATGTTATCACGATAAAAGCAATAAAACATAGTCTACGAGTATTTTTATTCTCATTTAATATCACTTACACTTTGAAAGTATAATGTAGACCACCGAAGACAAATTATTGAAAGATACCTTAAAACGTCATGATGCTTAAAAAAATATTCAATGGGTTAAGATCTCTTAAAGATTGAATGGAAAATCTTTATAAATAGGATAAAAACTCACACAATGGAAAAAACTGCCTCTGTATAACCACAAACTTTTATGAAATCTAGTAACGCCCATAAAAAAGAAATTAAATTATTTACTAATTTACTAAAATAAACTTACAACTCAGAAACAAATCTGGTTAAGTTAATCGAAGTTTTGAAAGAAATTAAGCATCTTAAATCAGGGAAAAGATCGGGATTTGAGAGAATAATCAAATGAACCAATTAAAACAGTTTCATAAACCTTGCCATATCGCTGACCATTCTCTTCAACAAAATGCAAGACACCTCATCAATGGTCAGAGATATTAAATTGTATGTTATGTCAAAAAGACAATTCCAATGAAATAAGCAACTATAGACCCATCAGCCTTCTGCCGTCAGTAAATGAGCTTTTCTCTTCGATTTAACAAATAAAATTAACTCCACGTTCGATTTATACCAACCAATTCGTTCGATTACTCTACAATCGATCACATTCATTCTATGGAGCTACTTATTGAGAAATAACAAAAATTCCAACAGCCGTTCCACATACAGTTTATAAATAATTAAAAAGCTTTTAACATTATACTCAATTCATAACTGGCAACCTCATTCCAATAAAAGAGGGTAAGACAAAGAAACCCGCTGTCACTCACAATTTTCATCTCAATATATAAGAGTTCATAATGAATAAACTAAAGTGGAATATGATTGGCTGCAATAAAAATGTAAATTATATAAATCAATCAAGATTCAGTGACGATCTTGTCTTGATACCCCAAAAACAGCACAAAACTAGAGCACATGGTAAATACACTACAAAAATCAAGCAAACAGGTTGGTCCAGAAATCTAATTCAACAACAATGAAAAATACATTAAAAGTGAAATAAAAGGAGATGACATTTCAATAGAGTTTCTCGATTCATACATCTATCTGAGCAAACAACTATTCTTTGATAATAAAAGTAACGACTTGGAAATTGAAAGTACGATAAAAAGGACATGGAAGAAGTATTGCGGCCTGAAAAAAGTTTTCAAATGCCAGTAGGAATTAAGAGAAATGTCATGAATACCTGTATAGTCCCATTATTTTAACACCTACCAAACTTTACTTTATGCTTATGAAACGTGGGAATTCACCAGCAATTATAAGAACTAAATAAATTCATTTCAGTAAAACATGAAAAAAACATATTAAACATTAAAAAAATCCTAATCCTACGATAAGAGAACCAACAGGAGTGATAAACGACCCATCCTATTCTATGAGATTGAAATGGCAACGGGTGGGCCATGTGGCGAAAATTAGTGACGATAAACGAACTTCTTGGCTTACGTAATGTCTAGTTGCTATCGAAAGTACAAAGAGAAGAAAACTCAGAAGTAGATAGGCAAACGACATAGAAGAGACAGTGGGAAAACATTGGAAGGAAAAAGCCGTAGATAGAGACTGCTGGTTGGACATAGTAGAGGCGTTAATGAAAATTAAAAAAAAATCCTATAATTTAAAAAAGTTTCCTATACCTTTTTTTTCTCTGTACTAAATTAATAATATTTATTTTTATTTGCAAAGATATGTATGGTACATGTTCAACTTTAAGCGTGAATTTTTTTTATATATTTTAAGTCTATTATGTTAATAATTATTTTTAATTAAGTAATCAACTAGTTCTTTTAAAAGGATTTCCAAGAAGGACTGATATACTAACGTAAAAACGATTACAGAGGCAATTTAAAAACGAAGGTCATAAAATGCACATAATATACATTCTAACACAGTTTTAATTTTGATGATTTGATTCGCCTACAGATAATAGTTAAAAATTTCTCGTGAAGCAAAGCAAATAAGTACATAGGAGTATAACTTATGCTATGTGGTTTGAAATAACATTATTTAGAGTTAATTTTAACACCAAGTAACCACATGAATGTTGTTATATCAAAATCCTTATGGTTAAAAAAACTGTAGCGTAAAATTTAGAAGCAAAATAATCTCAAAATTGTTTAGATAATATGGGCTTTCGTTCTAAACTTAAACATAAAATCCTTTCCATTTTAAAATAAATCCCATTCCAGTCAATTGAATACATACAAGAGGCTAGTCACGTATAGCAGTTGATAGAGGGTGCAGTGCTACAGACTGACATTGAAACATTCGACATGAAATCCACTCCGATGAATAGCAATTGTCTGAGTGCGAGGGCGTACAGCAGACATGGGAATGCGCTATTCGTATTGTGTGATGGCGATGCCATTATGTTTCTCAATCATAATTAACTGTACTTAGTTTTAGTAGATTCTTCTGTTTCTTATGGTTTAATTTCACGTTTTTCGATTAATTCCACTTTACAAAAGTACTCGTAAAGATAAATATCTTTCATACTCGACTCCATTTCTATTTTCAAAGTTCATTATACTTTTGTTATTATACACTACTGGAAAAAATTAAAGGATCAAAAAAAAATTCCAAATTTTTGGGCAGTTTTCAACAGGCCGTAACTTCGAGAGAAATAGTCTTACAGAAAATAAAAAAAAAGAAAATTGTAGCTCCAAGTGTCTAGTTTTTGGATTTGAATTTTAAAATTTTATAGCCTCCGCGGTTTTTGAATAATCGTAGAAAAACCAGCAACAAAAAATTTTTTTAAATTTTTTTAATTTTTTTTTTGGTCTACGGACGTGAAAAAAATTTTTTTTGCTTAACCACTATAAAGATCGGATACCTTGTTTACTTAGCTTTAATTTGTTTTTTTATACACTCTGATACGCCCACTTCTCGCCCAGATATCGGTTTTCAAATGGAAAAAGATCCTTTTGTCTTTGATTATCGATATCTCAGCAACCAATGATTGCACAGAAATTTAAAGGTAGGTTTCAAGAACATGAATAAATGTTGCTTGACAACTGGCCATTGTTTTTTCGAAAAAAATTTTTTTCTTTTTGTCACATGAATTTGAAAATGCAACAAAAAAAGGGCTTTTGGTGGTTTTTTGGAAAATCAAGCGCTGGATTGAAAA
The DNA here is from genome assembly GCA_949316085.1 of Hypercompe scribonia. Lineage (NCBI taxonomy): Eukaryota > Metazoa > Arthropoda > Insecta > Lepidoptera > Erebidae > Hypercompe > Hypercompe scribonia. Next base: position 7,171,315 of record OX438969.1, on the reverse strand, counting down.
TATTGAGGAAACCACTAATGTTAAGTGTGCCTTTTACAGTTCAATATGTCCACAAAAACCGCACAAAAAACCAAATTAATCTAGCTAGCTGTGTTTTGAAAAAAATGAAAGGGTCACGTTTTTTGCTCTGAATGCTCATAATTTTTAAAATGAGAGAAAAAAACTTGTTTTTCCGTGCTTTCCCCACATTTTTGTTCCAGAAAGTGCTTAAATTGAAAAAAAAGGAAATTCAAATAAAAAAAAAATTCTTTTGAGAAGTTTAATAAAATAATTATAATTATCGCCGGTATTAGCGCTATCCAAAACGTACCAAGTGGAGGTAGCGCGGTCGAAGAATTTACGCTTCTGTGTGTGTGTGTGTGTATGTATGTGTGTGTGTGTGTGTGTGTGTGTGTGTAGTATTTCAGGAGAATTGAGAACCGGTGGCTCGTCAGTTCCACCGTATTTAATGACTCCAAACTCATGTGCCGAAGATTTTTGTTTATTTAATACCACCTCTGTTACCACCTCTGTTTTCAATAACGGCTTTCAAACGTTCAGCCATGTTAATGCAGACGGAATTGAATTGAATTTCCTTTTTTTTCAATTTAAGTACTTTCTGGAACAAAAATGTGGGGAAAGCTCGGAAAAAAAAATTTTTTTCTCTCATTTTAAAAATTATGAGCATTCAGAGCAAAAAACGTGATCCTTTCATTTTTTTAAAAATTCAATCGAGTGAAACAAAAACACAACTAGCTAGATTAATTTGGTTTTTTGTGGGGTTTTTGTGGACATATTGAACTGTAAAAGGCACACTTAACATTAGTGGTTTCCTCAATATTTTCGATCCAGCGCTTGATTTTCCAAAAAACCACCAAAAGTACTTTTTTTGTTGCATTTTCAAATTCATGTGACAAAAAGAAAAAAAATTTTTTCGAAAAAACAATGGCCAGTTGTTAAGCAACATTTATTCATGTTCTTGAAACCTACCTTTAAATTTCTGTGCAATCATTGGTTGATGAGATATCGATAATCAAAGACAAAAGGATCTTTTTCCATTTGAAAACCGATATCTGGGCGAGAAGTGGGCGTATCAGAGTGTATAAAAAAACAAATTAAAGCTAAGTAAACAAGGTATCCGATCTTTATAGTGGTTAAGCTAAAAAAATTTTTTCCACGTCCGTAGACCAAAAAAAAAACTAAAAAAATTTAAAAAATTTTTTTGTTGCTGGTTTTTCTACGATTATTCAAAAACCGCGGAGGCTATAAAATTTTAAAATTCAAATTCAAAAACTAGACACTTGGAGCCACAATTTTCTTTTTTTTTATTTTCTGTAAGACTATTTCTCTCGAAGTTACGGCCTGTTGAAAACTGCCCAAAAATTTGGAATTTTTTTTTGATCCTTTAATTTTTTCCAGTAGTGTATTATTTATATAATTGTTACTATAGTTTTTTCTATTGTATTGAAAGATTAATTCTATTATCGACATGTTCAAAGGAGCTAACAAAATTATTTAACAAATCTTAAATCAAATTAAATTTGCAAGTTTTTATTTATAATATTGTCCATATTAAAATACTTTTCAATCTTTCAGGATATTACTTTTTTATAGGACAAATATTTTTTAATCTTGTCATAACTAAACATAAAGTTTTATTATGATAGATTCAGTAGCTATGGCAAGAAAGTATAACATACACAAAACAAATTTGCATTAAAATTTATGAATGATCAATAGTTATAGGAGTTAGGATCTGACACTACACGTTGCTATTTTTTTTGATAAAAGTGGATAACTTATATAAAAAATATCACTCTTTCATAAATTGTAATAATCTGTTTTCCATCTCTTAATGTTTCACCGTTAGGAGGAAAATATTTCCTTAATTATACACGGGGTCACCTCGATGTTGGTTTCTAAGCAATGAAATTAAATGAAGAATAATCGAGATTGATTTACAAATGGTGAAAGTAGCAATAACCTCAATAAAAAAATAGATGTGACTTTAAATGAAGATGCTAATATTGTATTTGATTTTGTAGGTCTGTAGTGGTATTGTGTGGGGTTGATGTTGCAAGAATGAAGATGGAGTAAGAAATAAATAGTCCAAGGTACACAAGAAACAGATTGAAAGTTTATTGAAAAGGATTACACACTACACAAGTTCAGTTTGGAAAAGAAGGAGTGATAGAAACGACAGATCGAGAGAACGTAAAATTAATAAGGAAGTAACGTATCAGCGCGCGCCGAGTTATCGGCGGTAGGACCAGGAAGGCACTGTCCGTCCTCAAATCTCGCGCTGGCGCGGTGCGTGTGCGCAAGCGCAACAGTGAGATATCACCGTCTCGCCCACACGCATCCGGCTCGCGTGACGTAGCCGGTCGATGGACAATAGACTATAACTACGCCGGCCGTTGTCAACAAAATAATATCTACTAATAAAGACAGTTTGTATACTTAACATTTAATTTAAATAAATAATATATTATATATATAAATATATAGGTAGACACATAATGTTAAGGCAAGTCACTACAGGTCATTAAGTAATGGCATACATATAATAATAAAATAGATGTGACTTTAAATAAAAATACAAATATTGTACTTAACTTTGTATGCCATTAAGTAATGGCATACATATAATAATAAAATAGGTGTGACTTCAAATAGAAATGCAAGTATTGTACTAAGTTTTATATGCCATTACTTGCCAATTATATGTGGCCTAAAGTTCAAAAATTTTCTTTCATGGCATGAGCTACAGATGAGACGAAATTATGAAAATGTAGTAACAATTTTTTTTTCTGCAGAATATACATGATAAGCCTTAAAAGAAATTAAGATTTAAAAAAAAAATCAGAAAAGCAATATTTAAAAAAAGTACTAACACAGGGTATCTTTAGTTCTAAAATGTAACTTTTCTCAAAAAATAAAACATTTAAGTTTACGTGACTCATTTAAATTATTAACATTTGAACAGAATACCGTGATTCAGGTTATTTGATAAGAAAAAAACCCGTTGACCCACCAGTTCCAGTTTAGAATCTTGAAGACGTCTTCTAATACGTGTGTAAACAGTTTTGAGAATATCAGGAGTTATTTCTCCATGCAATAGAATTGATTGTGTTTGTTCGTGTTATTTTCACTGAATAAAAAGCATCAATATCATCTAAAAGTCAGGTCTCAATCAGTATAAAAAAAACAATTATTTATAGCTATGTGACCTTTTCGGCTCAAAGACTTCTTTGATGATAAGAACTAAACAATTAGTCAGCCCACTGGTTTGTGTCTTCGAAAAAATCCTTTGCATTTCACTTCTCTTTATTGCTGGACTAGATATAACAGAATGGCAACGTATCAATTATAGGATCGCTGGGTGAGAATGCCGAGTATTACGACGACATAAATTTTATAGCGGTTTTACCCATAAAAATGGGAAATTATCAAACTGTGACGAAATTACCTCAATAAATTATCGCTTTTAGGTTGCAGCTAGAGTAATGGTGTTGATACACTGGACTAAATAAACTCAGTTAATTTGTCCCGGGATGTGCGCGAAGAATAGTGATTGGGCAAACCAATTGATGTTGCTTTTTATTTGCTCACTTTAATTAAGCGAAATTTATTAAACACTCGTGCGGCAAAACTGCAATATTAATTGTAACTTTGGCAATCTATTTTGTCAAAATTTGTGTTAAAATTTGTATTACATTAAGGTGTTTATTTGCTTGTTATAATTGTACTAAAAATTTGAAGCTCATTACTTATTGGAGAAATTATGATGTTAAACAAAAAGTCAACTACTTATCCAACCCTGAAAATTTATACATTATCTATTGAATTTTTAAATTAAATTGGTTTCATTCTAAATAACAGTAAAATTGTTTCTGGTACTTATTTTCGAAGCTTTTGAAGCTTTCATATGTTATAGAAATATAATTATTTAGATTCAACGTAACCTTAGCTTGTATACAGTTAATTATTGTTATTTATCTACTGATTCAACAAAAAAATATCTCTACCTTGATGAGCTGTCAGTATTCTACTGATTTATCAAATAATTGTTAATAATACCATCGATAAATAATTGGTGAAACTCCTCTTAGATGCCTCCATCTACTAGAATCTTCTGATTAAATCCCTTTGAGGATTATTTGAAATTTCTTCTCTTCTTTTCCTTCTCCAGGGGGATTTATTTGGAAGTTTTTATACACACAACACCCACTGGGATTCCTTCCTTGAATCCTCGGGGGTATTTATTTTGATTTTTTTTTATCTACACCTGTCTCTTTATCAATTATGATCCCCTAATGGATTTAAATAAACACGTTTGTTTTCAGAAGTATAATTATTTTCCTATTTTATTTTGTTTAATTAGCTGAAATTGTCACTCCACTAAACGGAATGGAGGTTCGCTAAAAAAAAATTAGTTGCCAAAATAAAGGTACATTTGCACATGACTTCATACTAGTTGGACATTATTTTACCGAAAACAGTTACATACAATTTCTTTCCAGATACCTTTTTCTCATATTATTATTTCGCAAAATAGTCAACATGCAGAATATTTACTTCGAGAAAATTGAAATCCTAAAATGTTGTTACGAGTAAAATACATTGTTTCAAATATTCATATTATAGAATAACAAATAGAATATAGGGGATTATAGTGGAAGTTGTGTTTACAAAAGTTTTCAGACAAATTCTCTTGAAAATTAAAATGAAATAAAATCCAAAAAATCGCCTAGGAGAACGACGTGGACATCTGTTAAAGTTTGAAAGTTAAGAAATAAATGTTTTTTACTGTATTCATTACAGATAAAAGATTTGTTACAAATTTATAGATGGTATTAGCGAAACTAATGATGTTCTAACAATATAATATGTTCATGTGTTCACAAATCGGATTTATTTTATTAGCCTAGGAGTACGTTACTTATTTTCACATAGCTTGGAATAAAAATACCGATAACATATCTACAAACAACTATCTTTTCTCAATCTTTCTTTTATTTTATGAGGCTGCCAAAGTGACTACTTTGAATGATGAAAAGTAATAATAGAACCCAAGAATTGCGGTTGACCGTACTCATTGTGAATGCAGCAGGTAACCCATATTATAGCGACCTAGTGAGATGCTTATTTTACGCCTCGCGTAAAAGGCATGACAACCATCGTGGTTGTGCAAAGCTTACAAATTCATCACGATAACTCTTGTATCATTGTAATTAGAAATAGAGAAAAGAGGGGTTTGGCGTACGATAGCCTCACTCTAAAATTATAGTAAAAGTATGTGTAAAGTATCAATATAACTGGTTAAAAAGCTTCTCTGCAAGGGCCATGATACCCTGGTCGGACCAGTTCATTCATACTTTGTATGACTGTTTCCATTCTCCTATATTAACATATAAAATACATAATAATAATAATAAGCAATAAAATATATGTAACACCTCGGCTTCAGAGAAAACCAGTGATTTTTTATATTTTGTTCATTTCATGAAATCTGTGAAATATTTAAGCAAGATATGTTTTTCCTTCTTTTTCTACTTCATAATATTACCATCTACGATTATGTTATCTACTTTCGTTTCTACTCACGAAACTGAAACTTTGCAGTTATGGTTATTTGCGGTCACATCTGTGCCATTGTAATCAAATCCAATACAAAATGTCTAAACACAATACGATTATAGCATGTCCATAGCTTCAAAACCTCAGTAGTATTGCGCACGATGTTTAATACGTGACCAGAAATCGTTAAATTGTTCAGTAGAATAAGCTTCTGCTGCACAATTAAGGCAATGCCACCTGTCTCCTGATCGTGACTCGTCTGACGTCGATAATTATTTAATGTTGTTCCAGACTTTGAGACAAAAGGAAGCTAGTGTAGCCGATGAATTTTCACTGTTGTACTGAATAGTATACAGGTTCTATTAAATATTAGAACTTCGCGTGTCTATATATTGAAATAAAAGAAATAACAAAGAAAGACCAAAAAATTGTTGTAAAAACATAATCACATATGTACACATTCTCATTTTCATTCATTCCGTAACCCTATGTTAATAATTATATCTTGACTACTTTCGTACACTATAAATATTTTTTATTATAAAAAAATTATGAAACACACATCACATAAAAACTACCATTGTTCGCTGTAAAGCCTTAACACGAGAACTTTTTGAGAAATCGATTACTTCACGTTAAAACTTCATGAAAGCACCCGAATATATTGGAAAAATAATTGAATCTTGACATATCGAATTTTTAGCAGTGAATAAAAAGGACTCCACACAGGCTCCGAAAGGATACGGTTCACTATTAGGTAAGAGATGAAACTGTATTACGAGTTATATACTATCGGAAAATTTTAATAAAATGTCAACTTTTTACGTACGATTTTACTTTGTAAGTCATTCATTTTACATATTTCATACACGTTACCCTAATACTGTTCGACAGGCATATTAATGTTGTTTTTCTTTTTCTTTTTTAGTCTAGGGAGTTACGTTGATAAGATTAATGGATATTTCTTTATAGGCAATGTGAATAACAGAATAATTCTATACTTTCTTTCATTGATCTGAATCCAGAGATATTAATTATGTAAGGCAGTTTTACAAAGTGATATCAACCAAGAGTCAAAAGTAAAAACGTATGAGTGAATCTAAATGCGCCACTAGAATTATTGGGAAGTTAGGAAAGACATCATTAAATTATAGTTCGAATGGAAATTGTGATTAAATTAGTTTACATCAGATCACAAGATGTTTAGATATTGAATATAAATGGTTAACATAAGTTACGGAATTAGACCCTATGATAAAAGGGACGAAAGGGACACTAGGTCTTAAATAATATACATTTGTTACATTAGATTAGTTTTGTATAGTATTTTGACATAATATTTAACTTTATCGGACAGGTATATAGTGTTCATATGGCAACACTGTTTTTTTTAACGACGCCACTTTTTATACACAGAGTTGAGTACACAAAAATGTTAAGTGGAGACTCTGATTAATGAATTGTGTAATTCAGGCTCTTGGAGTCAAAGACTATGAATATTAGTACCTCCTGAACAGTAAATCCATATTAAGTATATACTGTGTTTAATTTGACCATTCAAGTGGTAGATGCATCAGATAAAAATATATTGTGGAGTAACACAAACATAGTAAAATCCAAAGGTATATTGTCTAAATGAAAAATGTATTTTTAGACATCTAAATTTAAAGTAATTTAAAATGCACATTTCTATCCTTTTGCATACTTCTTTTCTCACCACCTTTTTGTAGTACAAATGTAAACAATTTATAGCTAAGTACGGACCCGTTACGGCTTCACTTGAATGTAATCGGAGTTTGCCACTCGGCCCAGGTATTTTAGTTCACTGATATCTTCTTAGATATTCATTTGATTGGCACACTGTATAAGATAATTTAATTTTTCATTAGATGCACAATATATCTAAAATTACTTCGAAAGTTTAACCCATAAATTAATTGAATCTTAAATTTAAAATTAGTTACTATTTAACTTATCACCGTCCACTGCTGAACGAAGGTCTCCCCCAAGGAACACCAACCATCCCAGTCTTGGGCAATTCGCATCCATGTGCTACGAGCCACTTTCTTTAAGTCGTCGGTCTATCGCGTCGCAGAGCGTCCTAGACTACGTTTTCCCAATAGTGGTATCCACTCTAGTACACTTCGGCTCCAGCCACCATCGGTTATTATGGTTTATACGTAAGAAAAAGAAATATACCATTGTGAATATTTGTACATGTTACATGAACTATCAACAGCATACGGAAAGTTGCGTCAGATCTCTGAGTCGCCGATCCCACAATTATTAAAGACCAAAGTATCTGACCAGTGCGTCCTACCTGTAATAACAAACGAAACCGAGAAGTAGACACTCACCATTGGACTGGTCCATAAGTTTAAAGTAGCTTAACGTGCGATGGAGCGTGCGATGCTGGCCGTTTCTCTGGCTGATAAAATTCGTAACGAGGTTATTCGACATAGAACTGGAGTAACTGACATCGCACGGAGAATCAGTATGCTGAAGTGGAAGTGAGCCGGCCATGTCTGTAGACGAACCGATGGCCGCTGGAACCGAAGTGTACTATAGTGGAGACCACGATTGGGCAAACCTAATGTACGGCGCCCTGCAACACGATGGTCCGACGACTTCAAGAAGGTGGTTTTGGATTGGATCTACGAGAATTACCCAAGACCGGGATGGTTGGCGCTCCTTGTGGGAGAACTTCGTTCAGCAGTGGACGGTGATAGGTCAATTTGAACTATAACTAACCAGCTCATTTATTGCTAGCTTGTACTGCCACATTTACTTTTCAGTACTGTTATACTTGTTTGTCTTGGACACCAATCTTATTAAGACTGCTCAACTGAGAAGTAAGGTTTTGTGTTTCATACTCATAAGTCAAGTAACTATTTTTTTATATTTTTCAGAATATTTTTAAAGACAACCTCTCTTTATTCAACTTGGCATTCTTATTAAAAAACTTTTGTCTATGTGCCAACTTTTGGGTTTTCTAATGTAAATGTTTATTTTTACGTATTTTTTCAATCTATGACCCACAAACTTTACCTTAAAATTAATGGTTTTCGTACTAGCGCCGCAAAGTGATTCAAAACACGTTTTCGCTGAATAACTCCATTCCACACCACCTGTAGATGTAGAGATACGTGTATTTCGTACATTTACGCAAAATATACTATAGTTTGGAGTAATTAAAGTTTTTAGAATGGTGACCTTGGTAAGAATAAAGATACGCGGTGGTAAAATTTAAATTCGCTGAGAACTCATCAAAATCTACAAAATTATCAATTTCAAAACTCTTGAAACTCTTTTTTTTCTGCACCAAATGATTGTACATTTATGTCCCGTTTAGTAATGATTAAAACATGTCATAAATTATCAGTATTACAAGTATTTATGACAATTACATATTGTCTAATACATTACCTATGAATTACTCTTTATTTTTGGTATTTTTTTTATTTCATTTAGTTTCTGTTTCTTAATGTAACGTAAACACATTTTTGTAACGCCTTCTGTATATACGTAATCATTTTTAAACTAGTAAATGGAAAATTATATTAATCATATATTTACTTATTCACTGTTACGATACAATTTTTTTTATATACATTTTTGTTATATACAATCGTTTTATTTTTTTAATAAATTAAAACTTAAGTAAAAATTACACATATCAGCAACAAAAATACCATAACTTTTATTCAAAATTTTGTTACTTCACTCAAATAATCACAATGAATCGTTTACTTAGAAGATTGGTGGAATAAGAAATGACTGGAAATCTAAATATCTAATCAAGCTCGAATAAAGTTTTGAACATACTCAAGAAACCACAATTACTCTTGTAGTTTAGGTTCTTAGATCAACAAAGAATACTAATCACTTTTTCACAATACCCTTAAGAATCCCTTGTTGAGTTTAAGTAACTGTTCTAACAAAAATACTGAATGAAATACAATGTTCAAACTTTGGTATATTAAGACTGTACTAGTTCATTAAAAATGTCACAATTATGTCTAATATAACATTAAATAGACGTCGATAGATGTTCACACGTTTCATTCCAGATTTTTTCAATTCATAATTATTATAAAAATATAATATCATAGAGCCACGCTGATTTCAGCACGGACGGGCCGGCTCGACTGGGGCAGTATAACCCTCTCACAGAAGATCAACCAAAAGCAACAGCATCCATGCTGTGATGTTTCGTTAGTGAGTACGAGACCAGAGGCTCATTGACCAGAGACCTTAACAGCCATGAAGATTGTCATGCCTTTTACGGCCCCAAATAGGCTATGAAAAAGCATCTTGCTAGAACGCTACAGTGTGGGTCACCATATTGCGTTGCCTGCCTACACAATGAGTATGGTGACCACCACTCTTGGATTCTTGCTTTCCATCAGGCAGAGTAGTCTCTTTGGCAGGCTCTCAAAGTAGAAAAAAATCATATTAAATTAAAAGTGAAGGATGTTGACACTACCTTTTAATAATATACTGGAGTATCTCATTTCATCTCAATCACATGCTACGGCAAAATTATAATTCATTGAAAGTAAGATTTACATGTTACGTTGTCAGATACGTGTATCTTGTATACACATTAAACATTTACATGAAAAAAGAATATTTCTAAGTATTCAATTATCACATTAGATTCATAGAAAGTTCAGTGACTGGAAAAACCCTTTTGACGTAGTAACTGTAAATTACGTGTATAGGTTGCCATTTTCACGGTATCAGAACGATCTAGGTCACGCTTAGTGGTGTTGTTCGGTCTATATACGAATGTTTTGTGGCTATGCTATTGCAAGCTTTTGAAAATTATTCAATGATACTCCAATGCAATTACAAGAGTATCAGAATATACTGAATGCAGGATTAGTGAACTTTTTTACATTTTATCAGTTTCAACAACACGCTAAATTGAAAACAATAAAAATACTTAGTAAGTTGTTTTTAAAACAATCGAGTTAGCCTCATGTCATTTACGCAAGATTAAATAATTATAAACTCGAATCAGTTTTATTCCCTAAAGCGTTATCGCGTTGTGGTACAAAAATAAAACATTGTTTTTTCATTAGTGTAAAGCAAAGTAGCATTGTTTTTTCATGGAATCAAATTTATAAAATATACTAACAGAAATCGGACACACGAAAGCTTAACCAAGTGTCTTTAAAATTTATTTTTATCATACAGGAAAACACATCCTTAATGAGAAAGAATCCATTAAGGAAAATATGTGTTTGCCAAAAAAGAAGACTTTTGAACTACATAATAAGGTCTCAAATAACAATAATGTAATATAGAAAGGTTTCTCGAGGCGGTCAACTTGAAAGAAAAAGTCAAATGTTTGTTTGTTGCTCAACATTTCCGATTATCTTCAACAAATTTAGTTTATCAAACATGATATTACGTGTAGTCAAACCACTCAATTATACTTTTTATTACTTTATTCAATCGTTCCACTCGAAGTCGTATAGTATTCGCAAATCACAAATTTACAACGATTCTATATCGGATTACAGAAACGTGGACATGAATATGTAAATGAGCTAAATCATTTGTAATGTACAATTCATAGTGAATAATCGGATTTGTGATATTGTAAATTATGTAAATACATTTAATGGGTGGATCGCTTTGGTTTTTAATCGAATTGCAACATATTCTGCCATTTTACTGAAAGATGGCAAATCATTTATTTTTCTATATTAAGAGCCTGCCAAAGTGACTCTACTCTGCCTGATGCAAAGCATGAAGAGAATCCAAGAGTTGTGGTCACCATACTCGTTGCAAATGCAGACAATGCAGTATGGTGACCCACACTATGGTGGCCTTATGAGATGCTTTATAACACCCCGCTTATGGACGTAAAAGGCATGACAGTCATTGTGACAGTGTAAAGCTTACACAGTTACCACGATAACTGTCACCCTTGCATCAATGGGCCTCCAGCCATTTTGTTACTATCTACGTCTAAGCCGGAAAATATCGAAATAGAACAGTTCCTAACAGACTACGAAAAATACCTCCAAATAAATTCAAACATACTCGTACTTAATCCCTTCAACTATATCAAGTATTATTTCTAAAGCTTTCATTTAGATGTAAATATGTTCAGAAATAAAATCTTATGATAATTTGATTTAGTGGTGTTATTGAACTCGGCTACTTGTTAAAATTAACAGACTTTGGGTTAGTTATCGGAATTTCAATATCTTATTTATTAATATTACCTTAGTTATTGTTAATATCCTCGATATTTCTGATGACTTGCCCTACAATACGACGGATATGAGAATGCCGGTATTCGTTACCACAAATCTCTCTTCACATACATACATAATGATTACATTTCTAGGATGAGGCTGCTTTAGATTGGAGGTCGTTCACTTAATAGTCACCTCAGGACTCGAACTACTGTAGCTTGTAGAGGTCGTTTTTGCTAATCATTATGCACTTTCTTTTCTTTATGTTTTGGCATGGTATAAGGGATAAACATTGAGGTTAACCGATGATTGAAAGCTACAGCCGCCACAATCAAGAATGTGAAATAAATTGCCACCCTTTGTGTCTGTTTCCAGAAATAGAACGACAGGATGATACCTATCACCGCGGAAACCCCAAACGATGTAGATAGTAAAAAAATTTCAAAACCTGCTGGCCCACCCAACCTCACCAAGATAAATGCTGAGTGTAATAAATACAATGGCAATTCCTCAATACATACTTATATATCTAAAATAAACACACACGCATACACACACTCACGCACGCATACACACACTCACGCACGCATACACACACACACACATATACTTGTATTTTATTTTATTTTTTGTATTTTAAAGTTTTCACGGCTACTGCCACCGTATTTGTTTTCTGTTAGTTACTGTATTTTCTTGTTTATTCTAACAATTTAAATATTTCACTGTGAAATAACAAATCGTGATCCGAGTGGGTACCTGGTGTCCAGTAACACAGGCTTCATACCTATCTCAGCACCAGCAATCCACAAACTGAATTTATTTTATTTTTTTAAATGTTGTTACGTAACCTTTATTGTTATTGTATTTCGGTTTTTGGTAAGAAATAAACTATTTTATTACTATGTGTTTCGTGAGGCTGGTTTTCTTATTTATGATGCCACTAAAACATCAACATCGACGTACTTAATACATATAATTATAAATATCGATTTGACTTCTATTCTATGACTGCTTTGTTTTCATGATATCCCATACCTCGTTTCAGTATCGCGTAGGTGTATCAACAAAGAGCATATGGGTTATTATCTTCTCGCATATTACAGATTCATGAAAGATTTTCCTTCAATAATAAGCTCGTGTCCACAGAGGCACAATGTAGACGAGAAACCTTATTGAACTTAGAGACATAAAGAAGCCTCTTTTAATAAATGAGGAAAATTGTTTGGTTTGAACATTGACAATGTTACTTTTATTAAAACTGAACCTTAAAAATCATTTTTGTAAACGTGACCGGTTTAAATAATTTTAAAACTGAGCTTCCAATTTCCGGTATTTGAGCATCAAGAGGTTGGGATTTAAATAAAATTGTATGCCAATAGTTCTGTATCAATATAAGTTTAATAATTCATGAAGACGGAAGTGTATCATGTTTGAAACATTTTAACGTTAAAATAAGCTAAATTTTCAAGCAATATTTAATGCGAGTGGCACGGGACCGACTGTTGAAGTGAACCCTGGGGAAGTCCTATGTCGATGATGGCGATGATTTGATATGAAGTTAATAATTTTGTAAAACGGCTACATTCGTAACTTAACATAATATTCATAACAATGACAATTCAAATTTTACTTGGCAGTATAAGAAAATAGACGTACGAAGTAATCGAAATTTGACTGACAGGCAATGTCTACTTACATATGTATTAATATGAAAAATATTTTTTTTGGTATTTATGTGTATTCATAGCGTAATTGAAATTTTATTCTATAGTTTAAATAATAACGATGAAACTTTTTTTAAATAAACCCAAGAAAAACGAAGTAAGAGGGTATTTTTAATGTAACTAACGAGCTCTCGCCACAAGCGCCTTGAGGAGAATTTACGATGCACGATGCAGAAATAAAATCCAACATCCATTAGCAAAGCACTATATAAAACTAGTAAATGAGAAGCCAGGGTCTGTAGGCGAGAAATAATACTGCTCAATAATAATTGAAGTGTACATGTTCTCAGAGTTCGATGTACGAATCTCACACAAAACATGTTTCTCCGAGGTATTTAATCAATTACTCAGACAACCAAACTATGCCACAATTCAGTCAACTCCAACAACGCCAAAAAAAAAAAAGGTTATTGTATATTTTTTAATAATTTGATATCCGTGACCTGAACAACTCGTACAATGTTTTTTGATATCTTATAACATTATAATATTATATCCACCCGCTTTTCTGCAACTAGTGAGAATCATTTCGTAAAAAGTACGTATCGAAATGATAATTTATTATTTCATTTCGTTGCTTTCAAGTGAAGTTATTAGAGGATAAACGTACATGTGGTTTTGAATTATAGGTGCACCATGAGTGGTAGCAGTCGAATAACTGCAGGTGAAAAAATTATAATATTTAGTTAATCTAACTTACAATGTTGAGATAATTGTATGTATTTTTGGTATTGAAAAACGACTCTTGCGTTAAAAATATATCCTGTACGATAAACGGGGAACCTTATTAACATGAATGAAATGAGCATAAAGAACACACATATTAGTATTCATATAACATTATATCAATCATACGAAATAATTTCCAATTTATTTTAAATCTATCAATATTGGCGTGTTAACAAGAGAAAGACACCAAATCCTACAAAACTTGGTCTTGCGATAACAATGAAAACAAAAAGCCGCGAAGATGCCTACTTAACCTTACTTTTATCACTTGAACTTGACTATCTCCGTTGAGTACGGAAGTTTAATCATTAAACCGATAATAAAGCTAAAACAGCGTTTTGATGTTCTACAAAAGAAAGTTTGTCTGAACGCATCCAATACTTTCTTATAAGCGGTGGCAGTTGTATAGTCCAACATAAGACCAAAAACTTGTCCGTTCTGAATGTAGAAAGTTTTAGGAAAGGTATCGTTGTATAGGTCGTTATTAGCACAAATAATCTACAATGTTTGGTCATTCAGTTTACCTTGTAACTGCATGACTTTATTTTTATTTGGTAGGAAATCGGATATTTTTAAGAGTACTACAAAAGTTCTGGAAACATTCAAACTTTATGGTTAAGCACAATGTCAGGCATTTTGTCGCAGGCAATATGTTGGCAGAGTTACGTTGTAGAGGAAATTGAGATGACAATAATGATGAAGATTAGTTAATATTGACTAGCTATTCTCTGCCGAACAATCTAAGGTCTGCTCTTATATTTTAAAGCTTGTTCCTGAATCGATGGATGATCGCAAAATATAGTCAATATTTTGCGATCACTGAAAGTCGTACACAAAAATCGGTCTTATGTTGTATGAGGAAAGTTGCCTTTCCAACACAAAAGGAGGATCCTCCAACTAGACGACGTGATCGTGTCCTGTGAACCACGGTTCAATGGTTTATGTTGAGAAGCTGTAAATATGCTGATCGGTGTGAGAACTTTTCATATCAATACAGAATTAACAGTTACTTTTTAGTTCAATATGTCTTTATTAGACGGCACTGAAGTATGTCTAGTATCACTGTGTGAACCTTATCTCTAGTGTTTGAGAGTTCGTTTTCTATTAAAATTTCTACCATGAATTAAATTCCCAACATTTCATAGTAACCATAGTGTGTTGTGAGCATTGCACTCAATGAACGTTTTCGGTCTTAGAGTATTACTTATCCAAATATTCAACGTATGGAAATGGCAGACCGATGCAAATGGATATAATGTATGCTATATCAAATCCTTGTGCTTCGATAGGCACCGCTCTGCCGAGGAACATATAGAATTATTATACCAAATACAAATTTAATGTATTATATATTTTAGGCACGTTAAGAAACTTTTAATCTTATTGATAATAAAATATGTATACTCGTACTAAATGATGCTCGCATTCAACCAGAAAGATTTAAATCCTACATGTTGAAGACGAACAAATACAAATATTACACCGTTTATGTTACACTGATATTAATTAGTTGTTTTGGTATTTGATATTAGCTAAACGAAGAGCTCCCTTAAGGAGCGTTAACTATCCCGGTCTTGGGCAAACCATATTTAATTATTTGCCTGATACCTTGTATCGTTTGATGTGACCTTAAATTTATATATTCTAAAATATACGATGATCAGATTGAAGATATTCAGGGAATATGAACAAATAACTTTGATTTTTGCATATTATATTTTTTTAAAAGGCTCGATCGGAATGGTACAGAAAACCGAAGTTAAATAACTTTTAATTTCATCTTATTCCTGAATGAGTTAAAATCAAAGTGCGGTAACGAGGCGAAGTCTATGGGCAGCGGGTAGTCATTAACCATCAGGATATCTGCTTACTTTTTTTGCCTCTATAGTGTTTATAGTGCCGCTAAATGTTTACATAGTATGAATTAAAGTTGCTTTTCGTTCTTGTGCGCTTAGATTTTTCAAACTACGTAACGAATTTAAATACTTTTTTTACCATTATTTAGAAGGAATTACGAGGAAGGTTGATGTGCATAATGCACTCATTTTATTGCTAATACAATACAAATTCCACTTTATTAGTAACTAAGAATATCGTGTGGTGATAGATTAAGAATGTAGCGTATCACAACCCGTATTCATGCCATGGGTGTCATAAGAGGTGATTAAGGGAGCAATCTACCCAAGACAATATCACTGCAAGGAGAAGAAAAACTTAATACACCCGTCTGAATAGCGTGGCAAGTAGGCTAAAACCTCCTTGATAAGGAAAGGCATAGGTATGCTAAGAAGTTGACTATTAAAGGCTGTTGATGACGATGTGATGTGATTTGGAATTATATAGCTTAAAAATATTTTGGAAAAATCAGCTGTCGCATACGTCTATATTCTACGGATAATTCACAGTAACCATTTTTACATTTTAAGATAAAATTTATTTGTAGGTTATAATTTCAAAGTAATTTAGGTTCATATAGTATTAATCCTTATCCCGTTAAATACATTAGATATGTTGTGCTCTTAATGTAGACCAAAATCATCTATAACAGCATATTATACAAAGGATTATCTTAAAAGACATCAGAGGATTAATTCACTTAAAGTTAGATGGTTCAGTTGTCTCAATATCTACAAAGAAAATTTAAAAAATTCTGGTATAAAATGTTTCCTGTTTATTGTAAACTGTAATATCATGATGCGGTCCATAGCAGTGTTGCAGTAACTACAAATTTAACACGTACGCTCCGACTAACACATCCAGTTTAGTAACACACTTTAAAAACGCCATACGTGATAAAACTTTGAATAGAATTAAGAATATAGCTTCTGGAAATGTATAAAACTTAGACAATTTTGATAATGGCAATAACCACAATTTAGTCATTTCGACTATTCACACAAATAAATATTTAGGCATTCCATAACAAAGCATATTTTAGTAGTAACTATTTTTTATTTAAGAGCATGCTAAAGTGACCCTACTTTGACTGACAGAAAGCATAAATGAAATCCAAGAGTTATGGTCACCATACTTGTTGTGAATGCAACAAATACAGTATGGTAACTCACGCTATGACAACGGCCTTGTGAGATGCTTTCTCACACCTCGTTGTGAACATAAAAGGCATGACAGTCAGCATGGCAGTATAAAATGTTACACACACATCGTGGTAACGATAACTAGTACTCTCACCCCTGTAACAATGGGTCACCGGTTTCAATGATAGCTATACATAAATATTTTAAAGTGGCGTGTGATATATGTGAGAGTTTCTGGCTGGTCACGTTTCATACTTCAAAAATATTAAAAAGAATGTCGAATTAGATAAATGAAACAACGGAATTCATGCAAACGTGTAGTCAAGTTTACAATCTTTAAAAAGATATGAATCGTTAAGTAACTTTGATTAGAAAAAAATCGACTTGAACAAAAAAGAAATCGTTTAATAATAATATTTTTTGAAGTCTGAATTCTTTTGAAACTACTGAATATACTCGTATACACTCCTAGATACAACCTTTTAGGAAAATAAGGTTACAAGTGCATAACTATTTTTCTGCCCTTGACCATTAAGTATCGAATAACAGACCTTCATAGCTATTGAACCCTTAGACCTTGAATAGAAAGTAAGCATTTGGCGCAAATACTCAATATCACTCACCAACCGATTGGCAAGCTTTTCTGCCAAAAGTTCCGGTTAGGCATGATTAGACACTATATTTTGTAAGAACATGGCCTTATATCGAAAACCGTAAAGTTGTGAATTGGATGGCATATTTTGAGACAAGTCATGTACAGTAGTAAAATGCACGTACATTAGTATCTGCTCATATGAACGTCCGCTTTTAAAGTAGTTGGCACGTAGTATAAGCGTCAATATATGGTATATGAGTATTTATTTATGTACTCAAGTAACGATCATGAAAATCTTTTCACAACATGTTCATAATTGTTGAGATGACGATGGTCTAGAGTGATTGTTATCTTGGCGCCAGTACGTATACGACAAGTTACTTTATCGTTAGTTATAGAATAAGTTCTCGCTGTATTTTGTACTTTAAAAAATAAGACATTAAATGACTGTAGCTAAAGTTTTATCCATTACTAATCTAAAGTGTCTAAAGATCCCCCAATAGTAATCCCCCATAAGAAAACGATTCATCTTTAGATGCAATCCATGAATTGACCCATAATTCGGTTTCTTCGAGAAAATGAAATCGCTGCTCGCTTGAGACATTTTCAGTCAAATTTTGACTGGTTTTGCCTCATGTAGCCAAGCTTTATCATACAACTGAATAACTTTATCGTGTCTCTGCTCGTATAGTGACCGATATTTTTTTAGAGCTCGACTGCATCAGCATCAGCAACTCAAATGCATCAGCCGCCGCAGCAGCTCATAGTGCATTCCATAATAGAATTGATTAAACAGTAAAAGAAGAAGGAACAGGAGAAGAGGTGTGTTGGACAGAAGAGTAGAAGATTAGTGGAGTGAAGATCTCTGTCATGTTTAGAACATAGTAATTTAAGTTGTGAAATAAGATAAGTGTAAGCTGTAGTATTATTAAGTAGAGAGTGAAGAGTAGTCAGAGCCTGTCTGCTACGACGCTGACGGATAGGTAACCATGAAGTACACGTG
The DNA here is from genome assembly GCA_949316085.1 of Hypercompe scribonia. Classification (NCBI taxonomy): domain Eukaryota; kingdom Metazoa; phylum Arthropoda; class Insecta; order Lepidoptera; family Erebidae; genus Hypercompe; species Hypercompe scribonia. The sequence continues at coordinate 7,152,452 of OX438969.1, read as the reverse complement.
GAGATATAGTCGTACTTGCGGAGGTTGAAGATGAACCGAATACAGTTGTTAAGGATGCAGAATATCTTTGCTTTTCCGCCGTTGAAACTGCAATTCACACGTGAGAAAACATCATTCAACGTCTTTCGACTTCTACTCATATGGCACCGCTTTTAAACGTTTTGAAACTGTTGAAACATCTACTTGTAATGTTTGCCCGAGCTCTACTAGTATTTGACATGGATTTTGATCAATTCATTGAACAAAATCCATGTCGAAGAATTGGAAGGCATTCCTCCAATTCTTCGTCTTCAAACTTTGCGTTAAGTTATTATTTTGAAAGTATCTAAACCAATCTCTGCATGTAACATTCGACAGAGCATTGTCACCATATTTTATTCATCATCTTTGTCATCATATTTTAATAAGAATTCTGTGTACTTCGGTTGCAGATTTCTTTTGAATAAAGCAGTGCAATCAAAATTCTCCGCAAATCATTTTATTTCGCACAAAAGTAGACATTTTCACCATAGGTAAATAAACACGTAGTTGACCATGTGGTAAACTATATCTAATAGAATAGAAGTTATACATAATATTACTGATGTGTTACCATATAAAATTCCATGCATAGAGTGCCACTATGAAATCTTTTTAGAAACAGCGAAACAGTGAAATTATTGAAGGTGTAACAAAAATGTACATCTGAGTTCTATGCTCAGTAATGTTATTAAATTGAAAATATTGTGCCTATGTAAGTTTAAGTTCTTTTAATTGTAACATGTTTTGCCCATAACCACGTAAGTAATCATCACGTAAATTGGGATACATGTTACCCGAGGCACAAACGGGTATAGTGTACTTTTAATTGTCATTATGACACTTGTTAGTGCTAGAGCTGAGAGCATATCATTTTACGTACTATGTGAATAATTAGGCTCTGGAAACAATTTGTATAATTTAATCGTAATTACAGAAGGTTTTTATCGTCATCATCACAAATAAAAAGCCTTTAACAGTTAATTGCATGTTACATTTTTTTTTGTATTTTACAATATAATTCATTATCTCCTCAAGGGATCCACATAAAACGAACACATTAAAGTGTGAAAGGTACCCAATAAATTGTTTACTACGGGGGGTCAGTTATAAATAAGGTGAGTAACAATTACGGGACATGTACCACATTCAATACCGAATAAAGTGAAGTCGGTTGGCGATAGGCCAGTATGATCTATAAAACTGTGTGATCTAATGGGTCTTGCTTGAACGTGACGCAATGTGTATGTCAGCAGTCGTAAATCGTATCAATATAATGAAGGTGATGTAATCCTTGATCTGTCATTGACTTTGGTAGACATTATGAATAAGTTTTCTATTTTGAGTCGATAGTATGTATATCAATATTGTATATTATTTATGATTAGGGTAGAGATAAAAAGAACCACCCAGTAACCTAATGGACGAAAATATCATAACATCGTGTTTGGAGGCACGAGTGTCATGTCCCTTCGACACAATGAGAGGATCCTCGGACCAGGTACAGTGATCATGCCTGGCGGGCTAAGGCGTGTCAGTTATTTTTAGAAAGTTGTATTATCCTAATCGGCAATAGAATTTCTATAGCGCGACACAGGATCAGTAGTTACTCTGTAGTTCGGTATGTCTTCGGTAGATGGTGCTGTAATTTATCTTTGGTTGCGCTGTACGAGTAGCATCTTTAGTTACATGAGTTTTGTTACTATAGTTATCTTTTGACTATTATTTCGGCAAAATTTCATTTGATGAAGTTCTTTGGTGCAAGCTTTATTGTTTAGCAAATTTCTATTGATAAACAAAACATTAAGTTCCTGTTCGTTCATTTCATGAAAATTTTGCGACTGAATGCAATAAAATGTAAGTGTGTCGTGTATTATGATATTATTAAAACAATTTCCCTAGAAAATCAATAAGTACATAAGACAAAATTAAATAATAATAATTACAGGTTATGATCGTCAAATAATAATGTAAATGAAAATTATAAAAAGAACCTCTAAAAGTTTTGGGCATATATAGGTTAAGTGATCAAAACCATTTTCAATTATTATGAAGTACAATTTCATGTATAACGCGTTATTTAAAAATAAAAAATAGTTAATGAATTCCGGTTTTTATGTCTCCTACATAAAAACTGTATGTGTCTCTCTCCAAAAGCGGAAACTGTATGTGCGTATTCTAGCTGTTTTGAACAAGTATCGCTTTAGTTATTTTTAACGGGTTGTTGACAACAGATAAATGAATTTACCCGCTTAATGTTTGAATTAGTTACTAACTTTATTGAGTAGTTAATCGGTGGTGTGTAAATCGAATAATATCGTAAAATAGTGTAGTAAAATAGATTACGTTGTGAGGTTGTTGAACTTTGTAAAACATTAGATCAAGCAATCAGAAATTCTATTAAAATAGAAAACCTATTTATTATTAGCTAACAAATGTAAACTAAAGCAAGAGTTCAAAATAAGCTCAGATAATTAACACTCACTTGTTATTAAACTAGTACAAAAGCTCCAAATACAATTAAAATATGTCGGGATATACTCCTTTGTGTCCAATAGTTTTGTTGTACACTTTAACCGACTGCATGATATTATTAAATTCATGTCTGTCTCTGACTATTCATACACCAGTATGTAACTTACTCAATGGAAATACTGATTACGACAATTTTGTTTACAAAATATTCTACTTAAAGTGCGTCGGCTTCCTACTTTTGGGCTCCAAGTGAACCTCATCTGCAAATGGTACACTAGCTGATTGATGGCCGAGGTTTTGGAAAATAAAATATCTTGATTAGCGCCAATAGGGTCACCGCGTTATGTGAGACTAAAACACTGTCGAAAAGTAGGCGTTTAACATGCCTCGGCCTGCCCATGAAATAAGCGTGATCTATGCATGTATATTCTACTTACTTTACATACAATTTTTAATGTATTCAAAAGCTACATTGTTAATTGTAATTATTTATATATAGGTATAACTAAAAATTAAGAATCTAAATGAAACAAAAATCACCTGTATTGATTTCATATAATTTAAAAAAGATAAATTTAAAGTTTATGGATAAGAGCATTATTTTTTTTATTAATTTCAACCAATCGACAAATTTATTTATATTTTGATGCTGTCTCGTATTGATAACTGAAATAAGTGTAATGAAAAACAAGAATTGATATTACCAATTGCTGACCACTATTCTTTGCTTTACGATTTTTCAAAATTAAGTAATCTTAGAATCACTTACTTCGGTATTGAAAATTTAATTTCACTTATTCAGAATAATACTAAACGAAAAAGTTAGAGATAGACCGAAAGACATAGAAAATAACGTGAATTCCTGATTAATGTGCTTCAAATGTGTATTTGCCTCAAAAATTTACATCTTCACGTGAATGAACACACGTTCATTCTTCTGTACACGAATTAAATTTATTTTCAAAATAACTATTATTTCAAAAAGGGTCTTCAATATGTATATTTCTTTGTTCCCAGTAGCAAAAAGAGAAAAAACAAGACAGTACGTAAGTTTCGTTAAATAATATTAATTAAACTTAATATTATATAAAAAAAAAATAAATCAATAGGAGAAATTACTTGAAACAAAAACAGCAGTACACCTGCTGATCGACGGACATGGCTTTTGCAAACAAAATATCCTGATTAGCAGCAATATGCTCGCCACCTATTACGTGGGATCAAAACACTGGCGAAAAGTAAGTTTTTTTCTTTTTTCTTTTTAATCACAACCCACCAAAGTGGCTCTATTCTGCCTGATGGAAAGCATGAATAGAATCCAAGAGCGGTGGTCGCCATACTCACTGCGAATGATGATAGTGTAATATGGCGGCCTAATGAAATGCTTTTTCATGCCCCGTTTAAAGGACCCGGGATCGTAGTGGAAGGGAAACACGTACGCTGGTAATGAATTAAAGGCTTTAACTGATTTGCACAGGAAAGAAGAGCCGAGTGTTTAATATGTATGTGCCTACCCCTCCCTACCCTACTTAAAAAAAGACAACCAAGAAAATGATTACACAAATGACGTGAAAATGATTAGCCATATTTTTAACTTTTTGAAGTCCTATGTGTCAGAAATGATGAAAATCGGGCAATACAATTTAAGTGTTAATATAAAAAACGAAATAGCATGTTGCATGACTGTTTAAACTTCACTAGATTCGAGTTTGCAGATGAGTAGTTAATGGGGGCTTTCACATTTTTCATGTATAATGGCGTTCCCAACATTTATAACAATTTTCATCCTTATGCGGTTTATTGTGGGCTCGGCACTATTTAAGGGCATTTTTGTATTTTTTAACGTGTGAATCGATTTATACCAGTAGTTGTTATATTTTATAGATCACACAGAAGTCAGGTGTTAGCTAAAAAGAGAGTTTATTTAAGGTTATTTTATAAACTTCATGGTTGGTTTTTTTTCCATAGGAGAGTACTTAATAGTTTTATATATTTCACGAACACACATACGTTTGTGAGTGTAATAAAATGAAAATATAATCGCATTTAGAATTTGTTATATCACAATTTGTGACTTCATTGAAATTTTGGAATACAATTGTCAGTTCTAAAGGTAAGCGTTAATAACGATAATACGGTTACAAACTACTGCAGTTATTTAAAAAAAAAAAGTGCCGAAAAGACTCTACGTTTTTTCATGGAAAGCATGAATAGAATCTAAACATTGTTCTTATGCATATTTGTTTTTTTTTATATACATATAAGGGCTAACAAGTAGATGAGTCACCCGGAGGGAAGTGACTACCGCTGCCTATGAACAACTGTAACCCAAGAGTCACAGAATCAAAGAGAGGTGGGGTTTCAGTTCCAATAACTTCATTCACTCGATAAAAAGCAACTATTAGGCCGTGGAGTGCTACACTGCTTGAGCCAGCGTATTTGTGACGAAGCATAATTCTTTTATGGTAATTATATACGAGTACATTTTTTACTTCAATAGAAAAAATACAAGTATCAGAATGCTGTTTGTAGCATTAAGTATTTATCGCCGTCATATTTTCAAAACACAGACCGTCATACAACCGATTTAACACATATTGAGAGGCAAAATCTCTATAGAAGCTTCGAAGTTCAATACCGTTTGTGAGTTTGGGATCGTTGACAATCCTTAAGTCTCTCCTTTGTATCGAATCAAAAGGCTCTAACTGCCCGGAGTTGACAACTGTACTTTGGGGGGTTGAACTTGGGACTTATAAAGTGTTAAGTGTTATTATAAAGCCAGTAGTGATGCACGTATTTTAAACGTACGTATGTGTTTTTAATAGTAGTAATGAATGTAAACCAAATTATAAAAAAAAATTATGAACAAAGACAACACGCGTATCAGTAATATATCCTGTGTCGTGCAGGACTGTAGAAATATAAAAAAAACGGACACAAAGAACTCATAGACTCAGAACAATTATTTATGGAACACAGAAAATGTGGGGGGCTTGAACTCACAACACTCAGCGTAGTAGAGAGCGACGTGGCGACCGTTTAAACCAACGGTGGGCAACCGCCGGCCCGCGATATGATTTGATGCGGCTCGCCGAGACATTCACGGAATCAAGTGAGCGAGCCAAGCCGTGCTATCTATCGCAAAAAACTATGAACACAACGACACTACTTTAAAATGTACCTACTACTTTTAAACGCGGCCCGCGAACATATTTGCACACTAAAGTTTGGTCCGCGACATGTGAAAGGTTGCCCATACCTAGTTTAAACTATTACGTCATCTATACAGTCTAGTTGATAAACAGTCTAATTGATAAATATTTATTGATTAATATTAATTTACAATTAATCAAGACTAAAACTAAATATTTTTAAAAATAAATACGATTTTTATACCTTCTCTATTACGAGTTTATGTTTTTGTGATAAAAAACAAATGAGTACTGTTCATCTGAGATTTAAACTGATTACCATTGTCCAGTAAAACCTGCAACTCAAGAGTTAATTCTTCAAAATCTATATGAATTATATAAAACCTCTAAAAAAAGTTAAATTATGTCTCTCTTACGCATAAGGTACGAGGGGGCGTTTTTAAGTTCGCGGAATGGAGGGTATTGAGTAATAATAAAAACACAAAATTATTTTTCTTTTTCTATATATTCCCCTGCAACACGAATACATTTTTCAGATCTTTCAATTAGTTTTTTTATTCGCTCGTAAAAAAAAGTTTTATCTTTGTCTGAAAAATACGCCGAAACCGTCTCCTTAACCTCCTCATCAGTTGAAAATTTCTTACCACGTAATTCTTTTTTCATTTTTGGAAAGAGATAATAATCACTCGGAGCCAAATCTGGACTGTAGGGTGGGTGATTCAAAATATCGAAGCCCACCTTATGCAGGGCAGCCAGTGCGACTCGGCTCTTGTGAACGGGAGCATTGTCATGCAATAGCAGGACACCTTTCGTTAATTTTCCCCGTCTTTTTTCTTTGATGGCTTCTTTTAACTGTTCTAAGATTGAAGCGTAGTATTCCCCCGTTATAGAAATGCCTTTATCTTTATAATCTATCAATAATATTCCTTCTGAGTCCCAAAAAATCGTTGCCATGAGTTTCCCAGCCGACTGTGAAACCTTAAATTTCTTGGGTGGTGCTGTGCCCTTTTTGTGCCACTGCATGGATTCTTGTTTGGACTCGGGTTCATAATGATGAACCCAAGTTTCATCCCCAGTAACAATTTGATTCAATACGCCATCCTTGTCTTCATTGCAGAGGTCCAAAAACGCACGTGAACATTCCACGCGCTGTTGTTTTTGCAATGGCGTGAGCATTCTCGGCACCCACCGTGCGCTAACCTTAGTCATGCCAAGATGATCGTGTAAAATTTTAAAAATTGTTGTATCCGATACTCCAACCATTTCTGCGAGTTGTTTCTTTTTTAGTCGAGCATCTTCCAATACAATTTTTTCTACTTTTGCAATAACTTCTGGCGTAGTCACCTCAACGGAACGCCCCGGCCTCGGGTCGTCTTCAAGTGATTCCCTGCCTTGTTTAAATAAACTATGCCACTTGTAGACCATTGTTTTTCCTGGGCAAGAATCCCCGTAAACCGATGACATCTCATTGAGTATGGTTTGAACAGACTTTCCTTGCTTAGTAAGGAACTTTATCACCGCACGGAATTCAATTTTCTCCATTTTTTTCACTTCGTTCCCGATTAAAATACTTGGTCAACGATAGTTTAATAACTAATGTTCCAATCACAACAAATTTTACTATGCAGACTAATTATGAGTCACTGAATACGGTAGGCATCAAAAGAGCGCGTTTACCCGCCTTTTTCACTGTCATTCCGCGAACTTAAAAACTTACCCTCGTAGGTCTAGGTGTTCTAACTGTAAGGTGCTAGGAACTAATAAGTATGTTAAAAGCACATTTATGCTATTAAACATCAATTTTCTATGAAAAGACAAGCATCAGGTGAAACAATTTTACTATGTGTTGTCGACAAATAGAAAATCTCCGATATCTGTTATCTTAAAACCATGTTCTCTTCACTAAGATTTGTGTTGAAAAATTCATTCGTCAGATGTTTTTCTCGGAGGACAATAGAGTGAATAGAATGCCATGAGCCGAGAAAGTACTGTAGTAAAGCGGTCAAGTAACATTTGGACCGAGTAGGAACCATGTAAAATTAACAAGAAAGTTAATGTTACATGATTCCTTGCCTTATTAATATGCTTTATAAAACATGTTTGGCAGGAAAACTAATTTTTAATTAAAAATAATTCATCATCGCACCGCTCGCCATCGTCAGGGAGCTCATCCACATACATTGGAACCTAAATGGTCGCGCACAGTGCGGTTTCAGAGAAATTTTCTCCCGCGAACAATCCCGTTATGGAATGAGCTCCCTGCCGAGGTTTTCCCTGGAAACTACAGTATGGGGCTCTTCAAGAAGGGGGTAAATAGGTTTTTAAAGGGTCGGCAACGCGCACGTGATGCCCCTGGTGCCGCAGGCGTTCATAGGCTGCGGTAACCGCTTACCATCAGGCGGGCCGTATGCTTGTTTGCCACCGTCGTGGTATAAAAAAAAAAAAAAAAAAAAATCATCATCTTAGCTAAAAGATGTCGTCTGTCCGCATCCAATGGTCTTCTGTGATCTTCACTTAATCAGAAAATAACGTTGTAGGAGGCCTACTGACACTCCATCTTTTAGCACTTGATCACAACTCCAGAACTTTTTGGTCCCTCGGCCAAATGCATATATACTTAGTATAGACTATCCAGTTAAAAAACTCAACTTGAGAAAGACGTCAATCGTCGAGTCCAACTCGTGGCGTTGTTCGCGTGGCGGTGGCGTTCAAAAAGCTGTGTGACGTTTGACCCAAATATTGCAATGTCTCCTGAGATAATTCGTCCGGACGAAAGTTTTATAATCATCCATGTGGTGATTAACTAAGGATACAAAGGATCACCATCCTTATCTATCCCATGGGTATCGTAAGACTAAGAAAGCAAATTACTAATTACATCAGCGCTACAAGAGAAGGAAAACTTGAAACAAACCCTGAAACAACCTGTCTGGCTAACGTAGTATAGCTTGCCAAACCTACTTAGGACAAGTATATCCTAGTAATGGATTATTAAAGGCTATTGATGAAGATACAAATGTAAGATCTAACGTAAGATCTCTCTATGATATATTGAAGCTTATCTTTACCCAATGACATTCTATGATTGAGGTCCTCTAACTGAGATCCTCTCGTACTGTCTTGAACATCAGAACAACATTAGTTTAATACTCGTCAAATATTTGCTCATTCCTGTCTGTAGTTAAATAGTACTTCGCTTTAATGAGGACATGAAACTATTACTTACTGCTTCTCGTGATGTGAGGCTATGTCTACTTTAATTAACCTTGTTTATAATCATAGCTAAACACATTTTGATAGCTATAATTTTGTCGCCACTACGCAGAGTTATCTTTGATGAAGATTTTTTTGATCTTTATGTAATTAGTCATAGCCATTTTCTTCTGCGCCATATAGCTATATACTATTTAAAATATAAAACTACCGTAAAAGCAAAAAGTCTAATACTAGTTTTTTTACGTTAAGAGCCTGCCAAGTGACTCTACTCTGCCTGATGGAAAGCATAAATAGAATCCAAGAATTGTGGTCACCACACTCATTGCAAATGTAGACAATGCAGTATGGTGACCCACGCTATGGCGGCCTAGTGAGATGCTTTTTCACACCCCGCTGGGGGGCGTAAAAGGCATGAAAGTCATCGTGACAGTGTAAGGCTTACACAGTTACCACGATAACTGTCACCCCTGCATCAATGGGCCTCCGGTCTCACACTCACCAACGAAACACGACAGCACGGATGCTGGTGCTTTAGGCTGGTCTTCTGTGGAAGAGTAGTACTGCCCCAGTCGAGCCGGCCCGCTTGGGCTGAAATCAGCGTGGTTCTACTACCTACCACTTTCTTTTTTGTTTAAAATAATATATATATATGTATATAATAAGACTTTCTTAATGCGGCAATTTTAAAGGCCCACTTTGGTAATAAACACCGTAACACACCACACCACTACTTTTTTAAGTCCATGTTAAATAAAACTATACAAGTACACTGTAGAGTATACGTTGACGTTTTGAAGAAAGGACCAAATTTTATAAATGTCTGCATAATTATCCATTGTGTAAGTGTATTAAGAGTTTCTGTCGCTACTTTTAAAACCATCGAGTTCTCTCTTTCGAGGTCACTTATTTGTTCAGAAAACTATAAGTAAATAAATGGTCCTTGTTTCAATAGGTCAACAAAGGAATTTATAGGAGTACAAACAATGTATGAACGGAGTGCATTAATATTATTACATTCGAAGTTTTCGTATTTAACTTGTATATTACATAGCGTAAGTACATCCCTACTAATATTATAAATGCGAATGTAAGTTTGTGTGTTACGGTTTCTCGTGAAAACTACTCAACAAAATTTCATGATGCAATCATCATGAAATTTTGTTCATATGTTCTTGGAGATATTAGAAGTAACATAACAGAATATTTTTATAAAAAGAAAAATACAATTATTTAAAATGATCTGTTACGAAACTTAATGTGGAAGACCAAATTCTACGCGAGCGAAGCCGCGGGCACAAGGTAGTATATTATAAATGCCGAAGTTATAATCTCATTTTATTTATCTTTGAGGAATATTGATTTCCTTGTCGAACTCTGCTCTGAAATAACACTTTGATAAAGTGCAGTTATTCTTCGGTTAATGTAGAACTTCGCTTTCGCCACCGTTCTGTTGAGTAGTGCTCTAACCCATTTCTATGTGAAGGTTAGTAGCTAATGCTCTTGGAATTGCCTTTAGTTGGTTTAGTTTAGTATTTTGTTATATTTTTAGGTAGGTGACAATTCTTTATTGAACTATTAGCATGTGTATCAACAACGACACAGATTTTAACGGTGTCCTACCAGTTTCAAACCCGCTGGAGGCAATACTTCTTGTAATTTTTTTTAATGGATTTGTAAAATGGGTTCGTAACTGCCTCGGTAGCGCAGTGGTGCTGTGCTTTAGGTTTCTGGTTCGATTCCCGGGTCGGACCAAATGTTTGTATGATCTGCAAACATTTCTTTCAAAGTTTGGGTGTTTTCTATGTATAATATGTATTTACAAAAAAAAGTATATAAGTAATCTATCAGTCAGTCTAATTATCATAGCACAAGCTCTACTTAGTCTGAAATTAGATGACGTTGTGTGTCAAATGTCCGAAATATTTAAAATATTATAAATCTAATTAAAATAATGTTATATTTTAAGTTTTTAATACTAGATTTTCATATACAGATCTTTTTCTTTTATAGAAGCCTACCAAAGTGACTCTATTCTGCCTGATGGAAGGCATGAACAGAATACAAGAGCAGTAGTCGCTGTACTCACTGCGAATGAGTACAATGCAGTATGGCGACCCTCGTTATGGAGGCCTAGGAATATGGTTAGCAAGCAGATGGCCTCGTGATCACTTGATAGAAAATGACTACCGCCGCCTATATGCAAATGTAACTCGGGAGTCACAAGCTAACATTTGAGATACTAGTAGATATCGTATTTATGCCGATTATCCAGTATCATATTCCTATATCCTATACCTCTAGGTTTGGGGATCATATCAGTCTGAAAATGTCGCAGGCGATAATTTAGTAACGAAATCACGTAATCAAAACCAAAATATATAAAATAACGTAAATAAACGTATCAATCAATCATCATCATCAACAACCTTTTGCAGTCCACTGCTGGACATAGGCCTCTTCTTAGCAAGAAAGTTTTGGCCTACTATACCACACTGGCCAGACGGATTGGAATAGGGTTTGTTTCAAGTTTTCCTTTTCTTCGTAATGATGTTGTCTTGCATATTTGGTTCTCTTAGTCGCCTTTTACGACACCCACGGGATGAATAGGGGTGTTAACACTATGTATTCTTAATCCGTCACCACACGGACTAAATAAACGTATACTAAGCGTAAATGTGTCCTATTTTTTGAAGTAAATCAGTAAAAACCAACATATCTTAAACAAATCGTGAACACATTTATGAAGATTTTCAAGAAAAAAATCTATTTAACGTTTCTAAAACAATTACTCAATTAACTAACACAAACAATTATTTTAATCTGATTTCCAAAAAACTTCAAAGAGACATTCTTTTAAATTGAATTGTTTATCTGTCAGCCTTTTGTTTTCCTTTTGAGAAAAGGACAAATCAGTTTGTTTTCTTAAGGCAGTTTTGAGAAAAGTCTTTGAAAAAGACAAAAGGTCATGTTTTAAAGGCTGACAAAACGCCTGGCTTTTAATTCACTCGTACCTTTTCGCTAGTTGAAATAAAAGATCTGTACTGTTTAAAAATAAAGAAATAGGTCTTCCAAGAAAAAGAATGTTTCCTATGGAAGTTTCCTATGGAACCTTCTAAGACGTATTGGACCTATGTTTTGGTCATACTGTGAGCACCGTGAGAGACTGCTATTGAATCTCTCCTAAACTCCTTTCACGGCTAAACTGCTGAACAAATCTTAATAAAATTTGCCATTGAGATACTTTGGTCTTTATGACAGAACATAGACTACTAACTGTATACTGCTATTACCGATATAAGCAGATGACACCACAAACTAATATTAATAGCTCTATAAATCTATATTATACCATGTCCGTGTGGTGACGGATTAAGAATACATAGTGTTACCGCCCTTATTCATTCCGTGGGTGTCGTAAGAGACGACTAAGGGAAGAAACTATTCAGGAAAATGTCATTACAAAGAGAAGGAAAACTTGAAACAAACCCTTTTTTTTAACGTGTGGAAACCTTCTCCGGCCGTCACCCCACCGGGGCTTACGGCGGGCTAGTGTGTCAGAATCGGGCTGACTAAAATCACACGGTGTGCCACCCTGTACTCGACATAGGGGGGATCCGAGAACAGCTGTTATTACGACATCTAGATCCCTTCTAGCGCCTGCTCGCTACCGCGGGCACCATTTGCGGATAACTCTCTATTTAGGCGACGTACGGGACATGCGGACGCCGCCTCCTCGCAGCTGGCCACTATAGCAGATGAGGGAAAAACCTGTTCCGTCCACCCGCAGCCACACTCAAGGTGGCATGAGGCGCTGGTACGTGCGCCTCCGCCGCCCGGTTCGACCACGCTGAGTTCGAATACGCCAAAATCTCCTTGCTAACCAGAGGCCTATGTCAAGCAGTGGACTGTAAAAGGTTGTTGATGGTGATGATAACTATACGATAGCACAGGTCTCCTGATCCAAATTAAACGAAATGTAGATTTACAAAGATAAAGATTATTAAGAAGAATGTCATGGCTGGAATTATCAAAATCTTTAGATATATCCGTAAATCAGTCAGTTTTCGAGTGTCCATTGTCCATGCTAAGGATTTCTGATTACATATTTGTAATATATAAACCGCAACTTTAGTTTTTCTATTTTCTAAAAACTGTGTTTTACTGGCATGAGAAGGTGCCTCCTTTTCCAAATACATACATATACTGTTATGAATAACTCTCTAATTTTGACGAATATTAATAAAAGAACGACTAGTTTGTTTAGTCGTCCGTGTGGTGACGAATTAAGAATACATAGTTTTAACACCCCTATTCATCCCGTGGGTGTCGTTAGAGGTGACTAAAGGACGAAGCTATTCAGGAAAATATCATTAAAAAGAGAAGGAAAACTTGAAACAAATTCTATTCTAACCCGTCTGGCCAGCGTGGTTTAGTATACCAAAACCTTCTTGCTAAATAGAGGCCTATGTCCAGCAGTAGACTGTAAAAGGCTTTCGATGATGTTGTAATGTTGATGATAATGATGGTTTGTTTAGTATTGCTAAGTTTGTCTCTTTTCTTAGATATGGGCTTTTGAAATGGTCGTTTATAATGCATCTGGAAAGATACTTCTTCTCTTGCAAAAGTTAATTAAATAACGCTATATCCGAGATGCAACACTGCCCACGTCCTTAAGAACCCCTGTAGTGACATCGTCATATCTAACACTACTGCTATAATACAAAGCTTCCGCAAACGTTTGCAGTTCAAATTCTCAGCACACAAAATGTGAAAAATACCTGAGACAATACTGAGTGTCTACTAAAATCTAAAATTATGTAAACACGTTTACTGATACATATATGTATACAATACTAGCAATCATTTCTTATTTACGTTTCAAGTACTAGAACGTAATAGCAATATGACCATGCCAAATAATAACTTCACACAAAGGTAGTAGAGCCAGGAGGATTTCGGTACGAACGGGCCGGCTCGACCGTGGAAGTATTACCCTCTCATAGAAGATTAACCTAAAGAGACAGTATCCATGCTGTCGTGTTTCATTAGTGGGTGTGAGACCGGAGGACCATTGATGAAGGGATGACAGTTATTGTGGTACGTGTGCGAACCTTACACTGCCATTTTACGTCCACAAGGGGGGCGAGAAAGAGTATCTCACTAGGCTACCTTTGGGTCATCATACTGCATTATCTGCATTTACAATTAATATAGCGACCACAACTCTTAGATTCTGTCATACTCCATAAGATAGAGGAGAATTAAATATGTAGGCTCTTAAAAAAAACACGTTTCACTCACAGCGATTTTGATCCCAAATTAGAGTCAGGTCTGTAGTGGCCAGATACGTGATATATTTCTTATTTTCCTAAATTCGTACATAAATATTATTTTTAAACACATACCAAACGAGCGTGTTCCTCACATGTTCTGGGTGGGAATCGTAACCACGACCTCCGACTTAGCAGTCAGAGTTACTTGACCAATTAGGCTGGACATAACTAAACTACGTAATATCACTAGTTCTAACCTAAATTAATAATGAAGGCAATATCTACTATATCAGAAAATAATTTTTAATATTATCTACAGTACTTATTAGAGTATTATGTTACACTCACACGATCTTTTACTGGGTGAATTGGCGACGTCTTAGTTCATCGCCTGGTATTAGAATGTTTATTGAGGATATGTATGTGTTGTGAGGACGTATGTACGTATGTAATTAAATAAATAAGGGTCACACAGAAACACAGACTCTTCAACTCACAGAAAGAATGGTGTATATATAAGATATTCACATATCCAAGTTGTCCTCACATCGTTCAACCGGCAGAGATTTTTTTAAATAGTAAGTCCGTGTATATATATTTTTGCATGAAGTTTCAATAAAAAATATATTATAAATACTAGCTGACTCTATAAATTACGTATTAGAATTTTATGATATACCGACAGTACCACCTATCGGGTGCTATAGTACTTTCAATGTCTCTTGGAACTAATTGAAGTATATTCAACATTACATACAAAACAGTCAAACCATTTAGGGGGAGTTGGTGACATACACATCTACACAAGAATTATGTATATATATATTAATATATTGCTTCATAAAATTGAAAATATATATTTTATTCTCAAGAGAAATTGTTTTGAGTTATACAAAAATAATGAAGCAAATTGATACAAGCTTCTTTGGACGCGAGCTCTTCACTTTGAAACTCCAAGCTAGACTCTTTTTTAAGTTTAAATTTTCTACGTAGTAAAGAATTTTCTGTTCTTGAAACATCTTATGAGCAAAAACTTGAACAGTTCGTTGCGTTTCAATATACTTGAACAAACTTGAAATAAAAATGTTTTATGATATTTTATCCAACCATTATTACATGCTATATACCCATCTGGTCTTTAAATGTTTGTTTCGAAAACAATAAAAGCCACCACCAGAGAACCAGGCAATTAGTTGTACGTTTCGTATTCATTGCATAATAAAAAAATCATGCCTGTACAAACACACTCACGAAAATGTACTTGTAAAAAGCACACACCAATTTTGTGTATTTCATCGTATTAATTAAAACGAACTAATGAACTTTGGGAAATAACTAAATAAGTTATGGACAATGAAATATGTTTTTAAGAACTATAGCTAATAGATCAGGTACTAGTATATCTACACACACAAAAATATATTCATACTGTTTTTAATGACACTTAAGTCTTTGACATCAACGCGTCTAAACGAAATTGAAAGCAAGCTATGGCGTTCATTTCTTAAATTTTTACTCTTAGAGTTACAACTGTAATAGTCCCCCCTAGACACCTAGTGCGAGTATAGCAATTTTTCGGTTATTTAATGAGGTATTATTTTACAAGCCAGCACCCTCCAATGTGGAGGGAGGTCTAACGCTCCTCCAGAATCCGCGTTAGACTGTAGAACTCGACACCAGATTGGACATTCTCCCACTGGCTTATAACGATTCAAATAAATAATAAGAAACTGCGATAAGAGGGAATCAAAATGAGAGATTATGAAACAATTAAATACATTTCTGTTGGTTGTGCTTATCACTCTTCCATCCGTTGTGCACTTAAGATTTAGGTGAATTAACTGCCTTTAACTCGAGGGGGTCAGGAACGCTAAGTCCAAACCTATAACTCGCTTTGACAGGTGTATTCAGCTGTATACGACCGAAGCTAAACGCTTTCGCACCTCCGCCCCGACGTGGGACTCCAACCCATCGGTTTCCTGTGTACTCAACCCGCTATGGGAGTTAACCCGCCTACTGGCCTCCGTGCATCCGCCCCTTACGGCTCCTAGCTCTCAAGCACACGGCACTCACCCATACACGCTGTAACTACAATATAAACACACCACAGCGACAGATCACCAAGATATAATCGTGTAACGGAGCTTATCCGGTGATCAACTGGATAGCATCGTTCGACTATACCTCTCCACACCGCAGAGACTTATAAAGAGCTCTACTCATTATCTCTATCAAAGGTACCGATAAACCAACAGTAATGCTTAGGGAGAAATAACAGAGAGATTACATCTAATTATTCAATGATTATTACGATACTCAGACTGGGATATAAATACATATAAATCATTATCCTACGAAAATAATAGACAACAAAGACTTACCTAGCTACTTCCAGCGTTATATATGCTAACTTACTCAACGTAATCGTAACCCACACGACCGGCTATGCCCAGCTTTCACGAACGTCCTGCCTTCACCCTGCAACCTCACTGACTCCTCTCCGACGACTCTCTCGACTACCTCAAACCCTGTCGTTTTATC
The DNA here is from genome assembly GCA_949316085.1 of Hypercompe scribonia. Classification (NCBI taxonomy): domain Eukaryota; kingdom Metazoa; phylum Arthropoda; class Insecta; order Lepidoptera; family Erebidae; genus Hypercompe; species Hypercompe scribonia. Next base: position 7,135,777 of record OX438969.1, on the reverse strand, counting down.
TCACCCCGCGGCCCGCTTCCTACCGCTTTTTTTGTTAACAGTTCTATCAAACTCTAAGGCATTCATCACTCACGTAAATGTATACCAGATGTCGCGGGCACCGAAGTCCAAAAAGGTCTGTTAAGAGCCCTTTCCAAGGAGTTCGTGTAAAGAGTGCAATAGATCCTTTGTCCATACTTGCACAAGGGTCGCTTACGAAACTGTTCGTTAAGTTTCGCCCTTTTTATGTTGTCTAAACACATGCACGTGTTGCCAACGGCTAAGAATATATTGTTGCATTGATGTAACAATAATTGTAAATTCTAAATAACGTAATATGATATTACTATCACACAACATTTCGTTTAAATTAAAAAAAAAAACAGTAGAACTGGTTTAATTAAAAAGTAAAGACACCGACTCAAAACCGACAAAGAATGCAAAACAAAACCGTTGCTTAAATATAGAATAACATGTTGAAATCTCTAATTTGACAAAAGTCGTTCCTAATATAAGGTGGGTCAAGAATCATATTACGGGAGTTCTTGGGACCTATGCTACTGAAATTTGCTGACTACAATCGTAACATGTGGTTTCAGCAAAATGGAGCCACTTGTCACACATCCAATGAGTTCCTACTGGCGGTCCAAGACATGTTTCCGGAAAAGCTGATTTCCAGTCGAGATGACATTCCATGGTCACTCAGTAGTCCAGATTTATCCTAAATAGACTTTTTTTATGAATTTTTTTGAAGAATCTTGTTAATAAACTAAATACGTTATGTCAACTAAAAAAAAAAATCAGATCTGAAAAATTGGCGATCTCGCGGTCTCTAGTATTCGAAAATTTCGATGCTCGCTTAGAAGAGTGCAAACATCGAAACAGAGGTCATTTAGACAACGTAATTTTTGAAAAATAAATTTCAATTACAATTTTTATAATATACCAATTGGTTGTTTTATATGATTATTTCAATTGTTAACTATTTCGTAACCCACCCTATACTATGGAGATGAGCGGGATACATTGACGATGTGGTTATCCTGTCTTTCATAAACTGGTTTCTGTTTATCATACTCCTTATTAAATTTTTAATTAATATGTCTACATAGCCGTTAGATTCGAAAATAGATGCATGTGGAAAATTTTGGGGAACACCTAGATCCAGCAAGCGACGTTTCTTGGTTGAGATAATAATGTTGATATACATACTTCACTTAGAATTAGAATTTACCGTTCGTTTATTTTTCACGATTTTTTACATTTTTTATGACTTGAATCTAATTCACTTTTTCTACAGTTCATTCTTTCTCATTCGGTGCAATTTAGAGTTTTCATTTCCAATAAAGTGAGATGACCTATAAGTTCTAACTGTATATGCCGTCTGTTTTAGTTCTTTAATTATTAAAACCTTCCAGTTATGGGAAGGTGGAGGTACAATCAAATAGCTAAGCGTCTAAAGATGGGCTAAATTAAACTACGCTCAGTTCGATACTGCTTGCACGAAGTTTCAGTTACAATGGTCCAAGTTATTAGACGTCATCTCAGTTAATGACAAATATACTTACGTAAATAATTTTGGCAGGTATCAATCATAAAAAATAGTTTGAAAACAGGTATAATTAAAGAAGAATTTCGTAATTGTGTTCAAATTTAATGCGAAAAACTTATAAATAAAAAAATCATTTAGAAATAATTTCTATGATTCACTAGGTTCCATTATCAGACCACCACCACTAAGCACAATCTGTTAAACACGTCTGTGGTATGTGTTAAAACTTTTTTTTTGTATATGAAGAGTCTGCCAAATTGACTCTGCTCTGCCTGATGAATAGCATGAATAGAATCCAAAGAGTTGTGGTCTCCATACTCATTGCAAATGCAAATAATGCAGTGTGGTGACCCCACACTATGGCGGTCTAGTGAGATGCCTTTTCACGCCACGCTTGGGGACGTAAAAGGTATAACAGTCATCGTGGCAGTATAAGCTTCACATAGTTATCACGATAACTCTTTCCGTTCACAACTCAATTGGCTACCAATTCGTCTACGCCGAAAATTGCGCGCGCTCACTGTTCTATTCTCTATACTTAATAACCCATCTTCGCCAACATATTTAAACTCTTATTTCCAACTCTTATGTAGCAATCACGACAGAAAGCTTCGGTCCTCTAAGAATCTTCTCCTTCGTTGCCCCTCCCATACATCTGAGTTTGTTGGCTCATCTTTCTTTGTGCAGTCCGTTCTTCTCTGGAATGAGCTTCCCCTCGAAGTCAGGATGGCTACCAACGCTTTTTCTTTTAAGAAAAAAGTGAAGCAGTATTTACTGAAACAGCTGGCAGAATCAACCAATACATGATTATCATCTTATACTTGTTATGATATTTATTCGTGTATGTATGTATATAGACTTACATCAACTTAAGTATGTATATGTATGTATTTATGTATTTGTATTAATTCTAGTATATGAAAGTTTGTGTCTATTTCTTCTATTCAACACCTGAAACGCACCTACTTCCTATTTTCTCTGCATCACCCAAAGGTTGACTGGTAGAGAATGCCTTAGGCATTAAGTCCGCCTATGTACATAAAGTGCATGATGTATAAATAAATAAATTAATAAATAAATAACTGTCACCCCTGCATCAATGGGCCTCCGGTCTCGCACTCACCAACGAAACACGACAGCACGGATGCTGGCACTTTAGGTTCGTCTTCTGTGGGAAGGTAGTAGTACTGACACGGGCGAGTCGTCCCGTTCGTGCTGAAATCAGCGTGGCTCTATTACCTTATGAAACTCGATAGTCTTACGAGTAGTTTCTGAAGAATTTCATTGTCTATCCCTCTATCTACGTTCGGGAAGAAATAATACAGGATATACTTAATTAAGTTGAGGAAATTCAAACAATAATTAATTCCTTGAACCTTATTATTATTCAAAACTACTTAGACTTTGAACATAGAAGTTCTTAATTTAATTTAGGAGTTTAGTTATTGTAGTGAATATTGAATTTGGTCTACACAAGTTAGTGTTAGTATACTTGATAAAAATTTAGTTTTTAATATGTGATTATTGAAAATATTTAGTGACTTCTAAAAATTGCTATTTTGAGAAAGCAATGTCAATAAAGAATTGAAATAAATTAGTTTAATTTATTGGATATAATGTCGCCGATTTTACATCCGTGCATGGAAGATGTATGTTTAACTTGTTTTCCGTTGTCCACAGTTACTTAACAACATCAACAATTAATTGTAGGTAACAGAACCACGCTGATTTCAGCACGAACGGGTCGTCTCAACCGGGGCAGTACAGAAGGTAAACCTAAAGCAACATCAATCCGTGTTGTCATGTTTCGTTGATGAGTGTGAGACCGGAGGCCCATCGACGCAGCGGTAACAGTTGTCGCGGTAAGAGTATGCAAGACAATTCCACAATGACTGTCATGACTTTCATGTCCCCTAACGAGGCATGAAAAAGTACCTTAATAGGCTACCATAGTGTGGGTCACCATACTGCATGTTCTACATTTGCAATGAGTAAAATGACTATCATTCTTGGATCCTATTCATGCTTTCTATCAGGCAGAGTAGAGTCACTTTGGCAGGCTCCTAAAATAAATAAATAAAAGATAAAAAATGGCCAGTCATAATAAATTGCACACTATTTTACTATTAAGTTAATAACTTATTTATTAGTAAAGCATACATCAAGAGTTAAATATATTTTATATTATATGTTTCTTACTTGGACATAAGAGTGCAATTAAAAGAAAACGTAAACTTTATAACAAGTCAATTATTTCTGTAAAAGATTCTGAAGAATTTCGAGAGCTATCCCGTTATCCAGGCCATATTCATAAGTCTTCATATAATTAGTGAGTATCTTGAAATCTCTCTAGATACGCCTCAAAATTAACTAACAATATTAGATATGAATTTATATTTTCTTACCAAAATGTATTCTCAGCAGATCATTAAAAAGAGATTATATTTGGCACCAAGGGATGCTGTAATAAAATTCGTAAATAACATGGGTTCTAATATTTTCGTGTACAGATTTTCTCACATTTTCTGTGTATTTTTGAAGCGAGTTTGATAAAAATAGGTGAAACTGTTAACTTTGATAAACTATGGAAATGTATAAAATTTTGAAGTATCGGACTTACATATGAATATCCAAATTTAAAATTGTTTCATTACGAAGGTAGTATATGATGAAATAGAAGCAGGTGGAAAAAAAAAAATAGTTGGCTAAGCCTGAGTCGGTCGCACGCTTTTTTAATTATTTTGGAATCTGTCGCTGACTACTAAAGTTACAGTCAGTTGTGGATGCGATTTCCATATATAGTGCAATGAGCAAGAATATTTGTTTTGATTTTAAGTATAATTAATCCATGTATTTAGAAATTCATAAGATGCTTATCAGAAATTTGCTTGCCACTCTACGCATTATGCCTAACTTAGGATCAGACGGATACGTGTGGTTTTGAGGTTAGTATTATTACTGTAAAAGGCAAATACATTTGTTCCGATGTCTGTGACTGAAGTTCTAAAAAATATGTTTATTTTGGGGTCAATAAGAGGCTCATTATATTTATATGTAGAGCGTACAGTCTTAAAAAAATATTTGCAGTACTGATACGTACTTTAATTTACAGGATAAAATTTTAGTAAATATTGGTTACTATCGAGGTGTACTGCAGATGGCCTTTGCTCTACCCTGGCGAAAAAGAATATAAAGTCAGTCTAGGATTGTCTACCGTCAACAGAATATAAAGTGACATTTTCATATTTTTATTAAGTTTAATTTATTTTAAGCCCTTGACTGCAAATGTATGTTGTCAATATCTCTTTTTTTTTAAGCAAGGATGTGTTAATGCCTGTTGTAGAATATATCAGCTTTATACAGATATAATGACAGCCTCGGTGGCGCAGTGGTAGCTTGTGTGACTGCTGTGCATCAGGTCTCGTTTTCGATGCCCGGGTTGGTTCAAATGTTTGTATGATCTGTAAATATTTGTTACAAACTTTGGGTGTGTTATATATTTATAAAGAAAAAGTATTTAACTATTCTATGAGTCACTCTAACTACCAGTTCTGCTTAATTTGAAGCTAGATAGTGTTGTGTCAGAGATACAAAAAGATATGGTAACAGTAGTCCCTCTACCCTCAACCTACTTGGGACAATTCCAGACTATATCTCTGAAACAGTACAGGCGCTATAGAATAAAGCACGAAAAATACATAGGGCGATACATTAATAAATAATATGTTATAAATCACATCGCGGGCGGCAATATAAAAAAGTGAAATAAAAGATTTGCTGCTTTGCGTGTTCCTCAACCGAAATTTATAGGCGAAAATAACGTTTGCAATAAAAAGTAAAACTTACTCCGCCCATGTGTTTTTATAACTTTTGATACAGGTAACGACTTTTATAAGTTAAAACTGGAATGCTATTACATTAATATTGAATGTAGAAATTATATTTATGTTCGTACTTCTGAACGCGTTTCTATATTTACGACGGCATACATGTTTATTTGCTGATTTTAGAACCAGCAAACGATACACATATTTCATGTCAATACAAAAATACAAAATATACGTTTTATGCTTATTCAATTGAAGGCAATTATAGTTCACATAAATGGAACTTGTATCATTATAAATTAAAAATTACGGAAGATAGTAATTTACATAATAAAATAAGCATTCACAGTCAAATGCGACGACATCCGCATTAAGACAAATATATACAGACTAATGAAATTACGTTACATATTAAGGTCTTATTCAATATAATATTTAGGAATATTCACAATGGACTCATACCATTAGGTATACAAGAAATCAGAAATTCAATCATGAGGTATTATCGGCAAACTAGTTAATAAAAATCTTTGACCGACTCCTTGACTTTGTTTACGATTTATTTAGGTAAGAATAAACTTCTCTTTTTTTCTATATTAATAGCCCGCTAAAGTCACTCTACTCTGCCTGATGGAAAGCATGAATAGAATCCAAGAGTTGTGGTCACCATACTCATTGTAAATGCAGATAAGCAGTGTGGTGGCCCACACTATGCCGACCTAGTAAGATGCTTTTTCACGTCCCACTTGAGGACCTAAAAGGCACGACAATCATCGTGGCAGTGTAAAGCTTACACAGTTATCACGATAACTGTCACCCCTGTATCAATTGGCCCCCGGTCTCGCACTCACCAACGAAAACCGACAGCATGGATGCTGGCGCTTTAGGTTGGTCTTCTATGGGAAAGTAGTACTGCCCCAGTCGAGCCGGCCCATTCGTGCTGCAATCAGCATGGCCTTACTACCTAAGTTCTCTGGTAAAAACAGAAACATTGGTCTTAAAGTTGTGTACTATCAGAAATATTACTATGTCACAATTATTTCAAGTGATTTTTTTATCACATCATTATGATTCAACTTTAATATTATGCCTATGAATAATATTTCAGCATTGTTTGTATAGTTTTCCTAGGACAGCCATTATTGCCAATGTTCCCTTGATGATATATTTAAGATCGTGATTGTTACTTTGCATTGTCAAGCGTTGATCAATATCTCGTGATTTAAAGTCTTTTATTTAAAGAGACAAAACAAATTTTAATATTTTTGACGATTGAATGAAGATCAAAATAGATGTAAGTGCTTGTTGATTAATCTTTAAAAACTACAGAATATACGCTTCGCTGGTGTTACTAGTTGTTACTAAATCGAAACACTTATTAATTACATTTATTTATAAATACTATTCGAATAGAAAATCGCTTACATCTATGTCTCAGACCCTAAAACGCCCACTTGGGTCTGTTGACAGTTCCTATTGTTTGCGCGGCCGTCTCCAAGGACCTGCTTACAACCTAACTAGAAACTTGAATGGGACTTACGATCTTACCATAAAGGAATGCAATATTATAACTTGGACGGTAGATAATGAAACTTTCGGTGTTTATATTCAGATTTTGACCGCGTTTATTGTCTCGAGGTGTTTTGGGATTTGGAACAGGATTGTAAATAATTGTGAATTTGTCAGACAGTGTCAGTAGAATAGTAATGCTTAGCTGGAAATTTTTTGTACTATTTAAGAACAATTTTGACGATGAAACTCTATCAATACAAGTTTTACTTCAAATGACCTTATAAATAGATCAGAAAAACCTGTACCTGAATTTCCCGACAAGGTTTGTGTTAATCAAGAGCCGGTCATAAAACAATAAAACTTCAAACTCTCGTAAAGGAAAAATCCATTTTCTAGATACAACCTTTTCACACATAAGTCGATAGTAATAATAATAAAATTTACAGATAAATTGATAGAATATAATAAGCCAGACGTAACTCAGCACGACAAAGCTAGGAAAGTCACATACCTTATAGATATTGCAGTCCTCAATACACATTCACCAAGGTAGTAGAGCCACGCTGATTTCAGCACGAGCGGGCCGGCTCGACCGGGGCAGTACTACCCTCCCACAGAAAACCAACCTAAAGCGCCAGCATCTTTGGTGAGTGTGAGACCGGAGGCCCATTGACGCAGGGGTGACAGTTATTGTGGTAACCGTGTAAGCCTTACACTGCCACGATGACTGTCATGCCTTTTACGTCCCCAAGCGGGGTGTGAAAAAACATCTCACCAGGCCACCATAGTGTGGGTTGTCATACTGCGTTGTCTGCATTTGCAATGAGTATGGTGACCACAACTCTTGGATTCTATTCGTGCTTTCCATGGGGCGGAGTAGAGTCACTTTGGTGGGCTCTTAACATAAAAAAAAACATAACGTACAAAAAACAATATTCGAAGAGAAAACCAAAAATACTGATCTGAAAGAAGAAATGCTCAGAATATGAAAACAAAATAACTTATATATAGTCCCTACAATCTTCACAACAACCGCTATCACACCCAATCATTTTCTTTATAGCTTATAACATTTAGGTTTGTCAAAATTCATTATTATAAGTTTACAGAAAGTCGCCATATGAAACAATTATAGAATCTTAAGAAAATTGATGCAGTCAGATGACAACAAACTAACATAATGTACATCTCTTGAACTGTCTTTACTTAGCTTTGACCCGTGAATGCGTTAGAACTAGTCAAAAAACTGAAACAATAAACCTTACGATCTATAAATAATAATAATCATTTCATTTTCTCTCTCACGCAGAAAATTACAAAAGAACTATACAAACTTAGGCTTATCGTAATATCAATATATATAATATATAATAAAGAAATCTATATAAGACACAGGTAACTATACCGGGATGCCTTGAATGATAAGTTACTAACCCCATCTCAATCTAGATAACTGGTACCCTAGTGAGCATCCATAGGTGTTGATGTGTGTGGAGTAAAGAATCAATATTATGTGTTGTGTGCGTGTATGTGTGTGTATTGGTGTATGGGTACGCTAACCATACGGTAATGTGAATCAATCCGCTTAGGATCAAGACTTGCTAAATAATAAAATCAGCAAAATGAGTTTATTGATCATAAAGAAATTTTAAATTCAAATCGATAGAAGTATTGAAAAGAAAAAACCATTGAGGTAAGTACTCCGAAAAGTTGAAAAACGACTTGTTTACTACTACTAAAACTACTACTACTAGTAAAACTAAAAGACGCAAGTAAACTACAACATGTGATTTTGAGACAGTTTCTTTGTGATATGTTCAAACCCTTACCACTCAACAAATTATCATAAATTTTGCATTACGCCTAATAGAAAAAGACAGATACTTAATTAAAGAAAAATACTGAAAGATATCTTTTATTCGGGGAAAGCCGTGGGGAAAACCTTGTTTACACAAGTAACACAAGATACACACATATATACGTAACTCAATCAATGACACATGAGGTATCGCTACCAATATTATGTCAGAGTAATGTGCTGTCTGTTTTCCTTATATTTAGATAAGTATATTGTCTTTGGCGATTAAATCCAATAAGTTACTCTGGTTGCTGAATACACAGAAACGATGGTGTTTTTTCCTGTTGACATAAAGTTTAACTTATTGGATACAGTTTAATAGAAGAGATATTGATATTCGGAATACTCATTATTAAATAGATGTATTTTGAAGTGTATGTAATTAAATGTTTTGAAGGAGAAGTATTCAAAGGCGTATTAAGTGTTTACATTTTGCCAAGTGTATTTTGAAAAATATTGAACGGAAAACTAGGTACGCAGATATGAAATAAGAAAGAAATTCAAAAATAGATTTTAGATAATGTTACGGCTGAATTTGAGAAGCACATGCTCAAAAGGTTTCGATCAAGTATTTTTTGAATATATTGTCTTAGGCTCAGTTCTGCGTCAGTAATCTTTTTTTTGAAAATGTATACCAATAAGGTTCTTCATTATATTTTTATTTATTTATTTAGATTTAATAGTGTCACAAAAATGGACTTAATACCGTAGACATTTTCTACCAGTCGACCTTAGGACATTGCAGAGCCAAAAAAATACAATTTTATGACGAAGAAAACTAATAGTAATAATAATACTTAGATTTCTACATACACATAAACACACATGTAAAACATTTCCAACGTTTTTCCATCCCGATCTCGAGAGGGAGTATTTCCTTCATTTCTATACAAAGTATTGTATTATAAACGAAAAACTCAATTTACAGTTGAGTTTCCTTGTAGACACAATAGAAACAAGTCTGTGCTCAATTATTTGTTTCACATATTTGCGTCAAATATTTGGTTCGTAGTCCTCAAAGCTTTAGGAGCTTCAAAGAGACTAAACGGGTGTATTTTTAGCTTGTGAATGTGGATAATTGGCCTCGTTATGAAGTATTCGTAAAGTTTTACATCGAAACTCAGTCAGAATGTCTTAGTTCTGTAAAAGTCAATATACGTTTTGTTTAAATATTTTAAAATTGGAAGTTGTTAGTGTGAAACTGACAAAGGTCAAGAATGTCTTTTAGGTGATACACGGTTGTCTGTAAGTTAAAGTAGTGTCTCGTACACTTACCCACACTTATCCTAATACAGTAAAATATATTATCGACAGTACAGAAGAAAAATAACAATGAATGCTCAATTTCCTATTATTCTTCCACGTTCTTTTTTTTCAATAAAAGAAGTCTTACTTAAGGTGTACTTAAGTTTAGATTTATTTTTCAAAAAAAAAAAAAATACTAATCCAGAAGTTAAAATCTCTAAAACATCTAGCAAGAATCTGCGGGTCGAATGGAGACCACTATTTTAATGTGAAAATATAGTAATGAAATATCAGTAGCCAGCCAGCAGTTTGTGGAGCCAATTCCAAGAGTCGTATAAAAGAATTATTACAGGTTTAGATTACTGGTAAAAGAGTTTTATATGTTTTAGAACCTGTGTATATAACTAATTTACGTAATTTTTTTAAGTTTTCTTTCTAATAACTGAGATTTTTGTGCAGAAACTGCATGTAAACCGTGAATTTGGTGACTTCATTTCTAAGTGATAGTTAAGTGTAATGTAGAAATACATTGCTAAAATGAAAATCATTTATCCTTTTATTGCACGATTTAATTACAATTCACTTAACTCGTTTCACCCTACGGCCAAAGTAACGTTTGATAATGCTGTGGGGCAAAACTTTTTTAAAAAAAACAACTTCTGTAGTAAAAATAGTGTAGCGGAGGTCCGAGCCATACGTCCACCGGTTTCCCGGGGCTGCCTGGGAGACCGACTTGGATGGCTCGGCGGCACTGGTGCACGGCACTGCTGCTGGCAATCCTCCCCTTGCCATGGTTGCTAGGGAACGGGGTTGCATAGCGACGGTGGTTGGGGATACAGCGGCCGTGGCCGCTTATTTCACGCCAAACCGAGACATAACTGAGTAAGAGCAATGGCTCGCTCAGCTAGCCGTCGCTCACGAATCCGAGGAGAAGGGCATTGGAGAATTGGGCGGCAAGATTCGGCCTAGTTGTCCTAAACCGGGGTGCCGTACCTACGTTCGTTACGGCGAGGGGCAGCTCGATCGTTGACATTTCGTTCGCGTACCCCTCGCTGGCACGACATGTTCTGGACTGGGGCGTCATTGTGGGGGAGGAGACAGGTTCGGATCACCGATACATTCGGTTTGAAGTCTCCACTCCTACAAGCGGCGCGCCGCCCAGATCGGTTCCACCAGAACCACGTTCGGCGCTCAAGCGCTTAGATCGTGAGCTCCTCCTGGAAGCTGCTATCGTTCAGGCCTGGGCCCCTGCACCGGCTTGTCAACGTGGAAGAGGAGGCAGAATGGTTCCGGGAGGCCATTACCCGCGTCTGCGATGCGGCAATGCCTAGGGTCCAGCCAAATACGGTCAGGTGCCAGATCTACTGATGGTCGCCGGATAGCGCAAGGCTACGACAAGCGTGCGTGACCGCGCGCCACCAGTGGTCCAGGTTCCGTTGAAGGCGTCGCCGCCCCGAGGATGCAGCAGCTCGAGAAGCGGAGCTGTTAACGGGATACAGGGATGCCAAAAGGACCCTTTAAGCAGCGATAAAGCGGGCCAAAAGTGAGGCCCGCCGCGAGTTGCTGGAGACCCTGGAGCGAGACCCGTGGGGGCGCGCGCGTAAGATGCGACCATGGACTCCACCGCTAACCCGGTGTCTTCAGACAGAGTTGCTTGAGCGCGTTGTCGGCTCCTTGTTCCCGGTGCGAGTGATGGAGCACGCTCCACCACTGATGGCTCCGCCTCCAGCGCCTGAAGCGCCTAGTATGGATGGCGACGACGTGCCAGAGGTCGCTTGGGAAGAACTAGCACTGGCGATGCGACGGCTTAAAGCAAAAAGCACCACCCCAGGACCCGATGGCATACCAGGCCGAGCTTGGGTCCTGGCTCTAAGCGACGATGCTCCCAAGCCCCGACTGAGAGAGTTTTTCAGCGCAGTCCTCGAGCAGGGGCAGTTATCAAAATTGTGGAAGATGGGGAAACTGGTCCTCATCCGAAAGGAGTGGGGCCCAGCAGACTCACCATCTGCCTACCGGCCCATAGTGTTGCTTGACGAGGTATACAAACTCTTTGAAAGAATAATTGCACGACGCCTCGTCAAGCACCTCTTCAGGGTGGGGTCGGATATGGCGGAGAACCAGTATGGTTTCCGTCAGAGGTGCTCCACCGTGGATGCGATCATGCGCGTGAAGACTCTGACGGAGGAAGCAGTTTCAACAAGCCACCAAATCGATCCAGCCTCATAACAGGAGATACTCGCATCGGTATTGCGTCCTCCATGAGGTGTCTGGGGTTCGTACTCGATAGCCGATGAGACTTCGGCACTCATTTCCGAAGTCAGGTCCCAAAGTTGGTAGGAGCAGCGCGGGTGTTGGTGCATTTGCTGCCTAACATGAGAGGACCTAATGACTCCTGCAGGAGACTCTACGCGGGAGTTGTGCGGTCAATGGCCCTTTACGGGGCCCTAGTGTAGTAGCAACGTCGCAATACTGCGACGACCGTAGCGAGTGCTGGCCATCAGGATTATAAGAGGATATCGGACAATCTCCTTTGAGGCGGCGAGTCTCCTAGCTGGAACGCCACCATGGGACCTGGAGGCGAGAGCCCTTGTGGCTCTTTATCTGTGGCCCAATAAGGCACGGGAGTTGGGCCGGAGTCCTGCAACTCGTGAAATTGAGAATCAGAAAACCCAACTCCGCCAGGTCCTTGTGGAGGAGTGGAAGGAACGACTTGGGCAACCAAGCTCTGGGCACGCCGTCATTGCGCCGGTAAGACCCGTTATGGAGGATTGGCTCGAGAGGAATCACAGGTCCCTCTCATATCGGCTGACGCAGGTGATCACTGGGAAAGAATGCTTCGGAGATCACCTGTGTCTGATCTGAAAGGAGCCAATGCCTGAGTGCCACCACTGCAATGGCCGGACCGTGGACATGGCGCTCCACACGCTGGCAGAATGCCCAGCGTGGGCGGAGGCGTGACCTTATGGTGGCCATCGAAGTGGAAACTCTCTCGCTCGGCAGCATGATCGCCGCCATGTTGCAGAGCGAGAGTGCGTGGAACTCCGCCGTCTCCTTTTGCGAGCAAGTTATGCTTGCGAGCGGGAGCGGGACCGAGGAACCGCGAAAAAGTGTAGCGGAGGTCTTTAAAGACATTAATGAAACAGACACAAAGAACACCCAGACTCAAAACTTCAATTTGTGGATCACACAGTGTTGCCCCATGTGTGGTTTCAACCCACAAAACTCAACTAGTGTAATGTAATATATTAGTGCAGAGCTTATTGCATGAATACTAGTTGATTTTTATGTACATAAATCGTCATTTTTTATAACTACATGATGATGATGATGATGTCCTCCCAGACGTATCCGTCGACGGCGACACACTGTTACTAACTATTAGTACGACGTTCGTAAGCGCGAATGTGACTCGCAAAACCGAATTTAGTTTTGAAGATTCGGCCACAAATAGCGCAGTAAAGCTGCCCGCTATCATTATATGTGTAGTTATAGGAAGGCTTAGCTCGAGCTTTCAAAAGCTGGCGTTTGGCGTCAAGATGTTCAACGCGAGCGCGCTCAAAGTTATTAATGCCCGTTTTGACAGCGTTTCGCTACTTCGGTCTCCGAGTAGCAAGCTCCTCCCAAGAATCGCAAGAGATTCCACAGGATGTTAGGTGGCGTTTCAGAACATCTTTGTAGCGTAGATATTGTCCTCCGGGTTTGCGCTTTCCTGAGCTAAGCTCTGAATAAAAGACTGACTTTGGCAACCTTGAGGAGTCCATACGCACTAGGTGTCCAGTTCAGCGTAGTTGACACCTCATTAGCAGACTCTCCATACCGGTCATCTTAGTCCGACGAAGAACTTCAGAGTTAGAGACACGATCCTGCCATTTCAAACGAAGGATGACACGGAGACACTTCATGTGATAGACGTCAAGACGTCTGATGTCACCCTTGTACAGACACCAGGTCTCCGAGGCATACAGAAGCAGAGGTAGTATAATAGCTCTATAGACGGCAAGTTTCGTGTGGAGCTTTAAGTCGTGAGATTTCCATACTCTTTGGCTCAGCCTACCAAAAGCAGCAGCAGCCTTAGCGATTCGCGCAGATATGTCAGACTCGAGACGATTGTCGCTACGAACTAGACTTCCTAAATACCGAAAAGTATTGACTTCGTCTAGTTTTTTTCCCCCTAAGTAGACAGCAGTGTCACTAGCCGATTTTCCCCTTGCAGGCTGTTTCAGAATCCGAGTTTTCGACGCGCTGATTACAAGGCCGAATTTTCGACAGGAGTCATCTAAATTGTCGACGTATCTTTGCAGATTCCCCATACTGTCAGCCATAAGGCAAACATCGTCTGCATAAAGAATTTCCAGTACAGAGGTCCGCCGGACTTTATGTTTTGCTCTGAAACGGGTAAGGTCAAGTACACTCTTGTCCATGCGAACATTTAATGAAACACCATCACTGCAGCTCCCAAGGGCATCCTTCATAACCGCAGCAAAGTATATAGCAAACAGGGTTGGAGACATTACACAGCCTTGTTTCACTCCGCTTATCACACTAAACCCTTCCGTGAAGTCGCTTTCGTGGAGTACACGGGCCATCATGCCTTCATGAAATTGACGCACCAAATTTACTAGCTTCACAGGGCAACCATATTTCTCGAGTACTGTCCAGAGGGCAGATCTTGGTACGCGATCAAAAGCCTTTTCAAGGTCCACAAAACACATGTAGAGGTCACGGTGTTGTTCAAGGCTTTTTTCTTGTAATTGTTTGACAACAAAGATGGCATCAACCGTCCCTCGATTCGGTCTGAAACCACACTGGGAGTCGGGAAGGAAGCTTTCAGCTAACGTACACAGGCGCTTGTTGATGATATGCGCCAGGATTTTGCCAGCCACTGAGAGCAGAGCAATTCCTCTAAATGAGCTGCAATCTGAGAGGTCTCCTTTACCCTTGTATAGTTTAACAATAGTAGCGTCCCTCCAGTTTTGTGGAACAAGTTCATCAACCCAAATTTGTTGAATTAAGGCAAACAGTCTAGATTTAATGTTTGGTCCTCCGTATTTGAAAACTTCTGAGGGAAGACTATTTGCACCTGGTGACTTGCCGTCCTTCAAACGATTTATCGCGGAAATAAATTCTGTAAACGACGGTGGCTCATCCAACTCCGACGCGACAGGCAGCTTCTCAAGGGTGTCGAGGTATTGCAGATCCACTCCTTGACTGTCGGGATTAAGCACTTCATCAAAATGCTCAGCCCAACGAAGGAGAACTTTTACGGGATCAGTCAGCCTCTTGGTCTTATCTCGCGAGTACACTGGGGCGGTTTTCCTAGTCCGAGGTCCGAAAACACTCTTAAGTCCCTCGAAGAATTTAGCAGTTTGGTTGGTATCTGCCAGCCACTGTAATTCTTCGGATTTTCTGATCCACCAGTTATCTTTTAATTGCCGCACTTTGATTTTGAGTTCCTGCTGCATAGATTTTCGTTGTCCAGACTCAACAGTGCTTCTTAAAGTAGTTCTGAAGTTCTCAACGAGCTTCCGTATTTCTGCATCAGAATTGTCGAACCAATCTTGGTTTTTCTTCTGCAATCCACCAATAACTCTTTGTGATACTCCATGTAAGGTCTCCGCGTACAGACGCCATTTAGCATCAATGGTTGAGTCACTATCAGCACTGGACATGGCATGTTCAAATTCTGCGTCAAGGAGGAACCGAGTTTCGCTGGAGTTTTATGTTTTGCTCTGCGCGGAGGCTTATAGTTAAGCCTCATCTTAGATCGAATGAGACGGTGATCCGTCCAACCCTGGGCACCCCGCATCGCTCTTGAGATAAGTACATCCTTCAGGTCACGCCTTCGAACTATGATGTAATCAAGAAGATGCCAACGGCCAGAGCGCGGATGCATCCAAGATGTTTTGTATTTTTCAGGTAGCCTGAAGAACGTGTTGGTGATACTAAGCTCGAATTCCGCACATAGAGCTAATAATGCAGTACCATTGATGTTGCACTTTCCGATACCGTGTTTGCCCAGTACGTTTCTCCAAGCCATGTGGTCCGCCCCAACACGCGCGTTGAAATCTCCAAGAAGACAAATCTTATCCCGCTGCGGTACGTTCAGTAGAACTGTACGAAGGTCCCCATAAAATTTAAGTTTATCTTCATCTGATGAGGTCAAGGTAGGTGCGTAAATGCTGATGAAATGCAAGTATTTAGCAGGTCCTACGTAGAGTCTCAGGGTCATGATTCTGTCACTAACGCCTTTTGGAAGTTCAATGAGAGATCTAGCTATCTCATTTTTTATGGCAAAACCTACACCACTAGCGGATCGTTCCGTTGCTGGTTTACCTATCCAGTAGTATGTAAACCCACCGAGTCTCTCACAGAGCTCACCACTATCCGCCAGATGCGTCTCACTAACTGCAGCAATGTCAATATTATAGCGGGATAGTTCGCGCGCAATGAGCGCTGTTTTTCGCTCGTGGCACAAGTTGCTCTCGTTGTCCAACAAAGTTCTTACATTCCAAGCAGCTATAGTAAAAGATTTCATATATTTTTGTTTCTTTCGACCGCATTAAGATGGTGACCGGACGACCGCTGTTAGCCGACCGGGTAAAAAGTGAGACAAACTTTGTTTAGGCCACCTTTTCTAGGCCCCTCCCCGGATTGGGGAAAGCAGTGCGATCCCTAAATAGGGCTGCTTTGTCGATGGGCGAGCTGCCGAACCAGACTCTTGCCTCGGTCAAGTCATGAAACGACCATCACCACCCAACCGCCTACGTGCAGAGATCCAGCTAGGGACCAAACTCACCAGATCAGTATCCACCACCAGTCTCCATCGCCGTAGGACTTTGCTCACTGTTCCGTGTTATTGCCAGGTGTCATCTGTGCGGGAATATGTTATAGTACATAAGTGTATGCGCAAACACAGACGCACTCTCTCGTCCGCCCGCTCCTTATTCCAATGGAACGGAGTACCGCTACGATCAGAGGAACGATTGGATGCAGTGTCTGGCCGACGGTAACTGCACGCGCCCTCTACCGTCGCCCTGGGCCATCCACCTTGCCTTGCTGGATCGCCAACTCTGCCAGGCCCTTTTGCACTATCTGCGTTGGGCTGCCATCCTTGCCGCCGAAACAGACTTTTGTGTTTAGCAGGAGGGAACTGCTTTTGTTGGACCTTGGGAAGGAAAATAGGGATGGGATGGAACTGAATGTGGAACAGTGGCAAAGGATATAGAGGGAATAGGATACTACTGCTTGGAAGTTTGAGAAGCAAAGACAGTAGAAGCTCGGGGAGCCGGGGTCGCGTACCCGTGTATCACACCGTAGCTTTTGGTCCATAAGCTGAGATGGATACCCCCTGACATAACTACATATACTTAGTCTGGCCATAAATACTGTTACACTTAATTATAAAAAAATATTACATTTGAATTTCGAATCTGTCATTTTTATACGATTGTTCATTGTGTTTTCTCATTTTGGCGCCAATACATTGTAAAATATTTTGCGATATTAAAATGGTGTGGGGTGATAAAGAGAACCGAATCGCTGTGATAGCATTACACAAAGTAGGTATGGAGCCAAATGCAATTTTTAAAACTCTCCATACACTTGGTATTAGTAAAATGTTTGTGTACCGGGCTATTAATAGGTACAATGAGACCTCCTCTGTTTGTGACAGAAAAAGATCTGGCCGT
Organism: Hypercompe scribonia; assembly: GCA_949316085.1. Lineage (NCBI taxonomy): Eukaryota > Metazoa > Arthropoda > Insecta > Lepidoptera > Erebidae > Hypercompe > Hypercompe scribonia. Next base: position 7,118,116 of record OX438969.1, on the reverse strand, counting down.
CCACGTAGTGTTCGTACGAAAAAGGTGGTCAAAGCAGTAAGGGAAAGAATTCGAAGAAATCCTGTCCGAAAGCAAAAGATTTTATCTCGGGAAATGAAGATAGCACCTAGAACCATGTCGCGTATTTTAAAAGATGACTTAGGACTTGCAGCCTATAAGAGACGCACTGGCCATTTCTTAACTGATAATTTAAAGAAGAATAGGGTGGTAAAATCGAAACAACTACTGAAGCGGTACGCAAAGGGAGGTCACAGAAAAATTTTGTTTACGGATGAGAAAATTTTTACAATTGAGCAACATTTTAACAAACAAAATGACCGTATTTATGCTCAAAGCTCTAAGGAAGCTTCCCAATTAGTCGACAGAGTGCAACGTGGACATTATCCGACTTCAGTGATGGTTTGGTGGGGTGTTAGCTATGAAGGAGTGACTGAGCCATATTTTTGTGAAAAAGGTATCAAAACATCGGCACAAGTGTATCAAGATACCATTCTTGAGAAGGTAGTTAAGCCCCTTAACATCACCATGTTCAATAACCAAGTATGGTCCTTCCAGCAAGACTCGGCGCCGGGTCATAAAGCTCGGTCCACGCAGTCTTGGTTGGAATCGAACGTTTCGGACTTCATCAGAGCTGAAGACTGGCCGTCGTCTAGTCCCGATCTTAATCCGCTGGATTATGATTTGTGGTCAGTTTTAGAGAGTACAGCTTGCTCTAAACGCCATGATAATTTGGAGTCCCTAAAACAATCTATACGATTGGCAGTGAAGAATTTTCCCATGGAAAGAGTGCGTGCTTCTATTGATAACTGGCCTCATCGTTTAAAGGACTGTATTGCAGCCAATGGAGACCACTTCGAATAAGCTTTTTATATTTTTAATTGTTTTATATTTATGTATTAAACTGACACACTGTAAAAGTAATAAATGTTATTTGCAGTTAACAATTTTCTTTTTTCTTTATTACAATATTTATGGCAAGACTAGGTATATTGTACAACTCCAAACTTTGAAACAAATATTTGCAGATCATACAAACATTTTGTCCGACCCGGAAATTCAACCTGAGACGTCAAGCACAGCAGTCACATAAGTTACTACTAGGCCATCCGAACAGTCGAGCTTTAATTAAATAATGAAATAAAAGTACATGTGATTTTTAGTTAAAAAATGTTTCTTGTGCCTAAACCTTCCTGTTTTTTTCAGTTTTATATAAAAATTACTGAACGAAATCACATTAAGCTTTGCAGTAATTTAGCTTACAAGCCAGAATAAAACATAGTCTACTATTTATTGTGATAACCGACATACGTGTGTGGAGCTACGAGCAAAAGCTACTTATTGGACATTACTATTACAATTTAGGAATGAGAAAACAATACAACTTATATATGCACGTAAGACGTTGTAATCCTTTCTAAAAGCTTTATCCTTCGCGTTATTTTACAAAAAAATGTTTTTAATACATTGAAAGAAAGTTTTATTAGAACATAATATCTAGTTAAGTAACCTTCCTTTGAATATCATAAAATAATTATTTATTCTTAACTATTATTAAAAAAATTAAAATGTTGATTAGCTAATTACATGGCGTCGGTTTTTCGTGAAGGTTTAAAAATCTACTCTCATCATTTTCCCGTAAGGTGTCAAAACAAGTATGGCATACAGAATAGCAGTATACAAAGTTACAATAGAACAGTGGTATACAAAATTATAAGTGACTCCGGAGTTATAAGTCTTAGACAGTCTTAGTATGTGTCACCACATCCACTTATTTCACTGACAGTGACACCGCAGTATCAGAACATCAGCCACCGTCGCACGTATTCATGACTATCTATTGATTATAAGCGAGTTCCTACTTTAAGAAAAAAGTAGATCAATATGAATATCGGTTACCAAACTGACGTAAAAATTTTATATTCCGAAGCCGACTGACAATGTCAAATATAGATTTGACGAGCAAAGAAATCAAATTACAATTTGCGAGGAAATCGTTGTCGTTGGTTGTTTCAGTATCAAACACTATTCCATTACGTATGTAACACACAGTTTCAATATTCATTGTTTTTTCTTTTCCTTACGACTGGTAGCATGATTTAGAAAAGTAATAATCGCTCTACAACAGTTGATTTATCAATTACAATTTTTTTTTAAATAAATACTATAAGGTTAACTTGTCTATAATATTGTAGACTACCTTATTACCAATTTTAGATACGACATCTATTTTCCTTTCTAGATAATAGTAAATATTGTTACTGAGTGACAGTAACTAATACAATCAATAAACTTAGTTTCCGTTATATCGCTTCTGTTTACACCCCAAACCTAAATAGGTTAAATCTATAAACCGGGCAAACACACACTTGTTTACGCGTGTCATCCCCAACTGATATAATATTTCAAAATAATGGCTACACGCTGGAGGAGTTATAAACCATGTTGTGTTTTATCTCTTTGCTTTTATGTTGCATTCATTAATGAAAATTACTTTCGTTAAGCGATTCCGTTGTATATGGATAATAAACAAATTAGGCAATATTTAATTTAAAAAACAAAGAAAAAAAAGAAATACATAAATTGATAACTTAATTTTTCTTGTTTTAGATGAAAAATTTTAAAGCAAACGTGTATATAGAATTAAAGAAAGAATGAAATAAAAAAATTAAAGAAGTGAACCTATAATGAAATCACATTGTTTTGTTTTTTATTATTACTTTTTTATGACTTTGATGACTTTTGATGATTAGATTTATGGAAACATTTTTCTGGTTATAAGGTTAGTCTCTCTCCCTCAATATAGTAGGGTTAGGTTATTGCCACAAGGGGTGCTGGGCTAGAAAACCTCCACGTGGTGCACCCTGGAAACGTTGGCGATGGTGGTGTTCATCACTGCCAACGGCTAATATTCTAGCACGAAGAGGAAGCCGGAACAGAGCGGGCGTGTCTGTCGAATCCTCTGTTGATTCTTCGCTCTTCGGAGCATTGAGGAGGAAAACCTCGGTAAAAAATCACGATGGTGGGACCCGATTTGGGGTCGGAGTACCTCCGCTCAGAGGAGGAAAAGGTAGGACGGGCTCGGTGTGCACTTACACTGCCACCGAGCAGGCATCAGGAGACGTAGTCTCCCTGCCGCCGTCGACATATCGTAGTCCCGAGTTGGCGTCTCGTGACTCCAATCGGGGGCGAGGGTCTTGGCTTAGCCGCCCAGACTGCGAGGAAGAAAACCTCTTTAAAAAATTACACCGAATCCCGTGTTCTGGTGCGTGACCAGGGGATGCATGGCTGATGGGTAGTTCAGTCGCAAGCGCACTCCCAGCCGAGGCACCTGCGGACCCCTCGGTTGGGTACAAACTTACGCTTGCCCGGGTATTGGGGGATCTCTGCCCGGGTCGACTTTTATTTCTCCCCCACGCGTGGGAATAGTTATGAATATGCAAATAAACAAAAATTTAAATAAAAAAGACGAAGAAAAGAAAGACGTAAATAAGACGGGAAAGTCCAGGAATACGGACGACTTCTTGACCAATGATACGGAACGTGTGACGCCTGTCTCGCTCTCAGAAGTTAATCTCGCTTCAGAGAGCCGTAGAAGATCGGATCGACTACGTTCGAGATCCGCTATTCCGACAGACAGAGGTGATTCTAGCACAACAAACGAGACGCTGGGAGCAATGAAGGTGGAGATTCAGGACAACCGAAAACGCGGACGCTCCACAGACGACGAAGGAGATACTTCTCAGGAGTGGCTGCCTCCCAAAGTGGCTAGTAGCCGCAGAGGGAGATCACGTACTCCAGTTTCAGTTCCCTCAGGCTCCGTATTCACTAAGGCGGCAGCCTACAGACGCGTCAGAGTGGAGGGCGAATATGTTGTGGAGGAGGAAATCGCTGATCTCCTGCAAAGAATTTGGACGCCGGCAGTGGAAGAATTGGCAGCCCAGGCACCGGTGTCTTTGCAGGAGGGAGGGAGGAGGGCGAATGTAGCTGTGGCCATCATTAACAAGGTGGCCACGAAATCTACAAACCTTAAGGGTTCATTTGTTAGGGCCCTTAAGGACTCCTCCTCCACCATTTCAGGGGTTGTTACTACCCTCATTGGGGATGTAGCTCGCCTGCAGGCAGCTAACGACCGCCTGACGGGCCAGGTGGCTGAGCTGAGCACTCAATTTGCTCACTTTCGGGCCCAGACGGAACACCCTGAGCGACAGGGCCGGGTTTCAGAGCGACCTGCCCACAGTCACGATTCTGGTGACGTCTTTGATGCCCATCTGCGTCAAGTACTTGACGCAGTGGGGCGTCTGTTAGACGGACGTCTCGCGGGCCTTGAGGCGAGGCTACCTCCAGCCCCCGTAATTCGGCCGCCACTCGCAGCGGATGGGGCGAAGGTCAACCGATTGAAGACGTCGCCGCCGGCTCCGCTTCCCGTTGCGGGCGGTCGTGTATCGTATGCGGCGGCAACACTTACGTCCGCCCCTGTTGCTGCTGCGAAGACAGCTAAAGCGACAAAAGTGGCGACAAATGCGGCTGTGGCAAAGACGGCTGCTCCCGAGACTGGCCTAAAGGTTACAGCACAGACGAGAGCTGAGTTCCCTCCGCTTCCCACTCCGACACCTATATCTGGCCCCTCTACTTCTGCCCTCTCAAATGATGGGTGGCAGGTAGTCGGGTCGGTCAAGAAGTCCCGAAAGCGGGGTAAGAAGGCTACGCAAAAAGTAGCCTCTTCCCCACAGTCGTCATCGGTGGCAGTGGCCACCCAAAAGAAGCCGCGTAAACTACAGACGCCAAAGACTGCGGCTGTGGTGATCACTGTGTCACCGGAGGCGGCAAATGGCGGGCTATCCTATGCGGCCGTATTCAAGAAGGCTCGGGATAGTCTCGCCAATCAATTTGGGACTGTAGGTGTCAAGATGCGCCTTGCCCAAACAGGAGCTCGAGTTTTAGAGTTCCCTGGGGCTGAAGGTATAAAGACGGCTGATACTTTTGCCGAAAAGCTGCGGAATATATTTTCAGATACGGATGGTGTAAAGATCGCCAGGCCCACCAAATGTGCGGAATTGCGTATCTCGGGCCTGGACGACTCCGTGACGGTTGAGGATGTCCGCGTTGCGATTCGGGAGAAAACCGGGTGCAGCGTGGACAGCATCAGGGTTGGCACCATCCGTCCCGGTCCAGGAGGCCTTGGTGCGACGTGGATAAGCTGTCCCGTAGCGTCAGCCAAGATTTTGGGCGATGTCGGCAAGATCCTCGTCGGTTTCGTGAACGCCAGAGTCACAGTTCTGGCGGCGAGACCGATGAGGTGCTTCAAATGCCTGGCTGCGGGACACACTCGCATCAAGTGCGATAGTTCTTTTGACTGCAGCGGATTGTGTTTCCGCTGCGGTCGACCGGGGCACAAGGCAGCGGAGTGCTCTGCCGCCCCTCACTGCCCAACGTGTGCGGCGGGCAATAGGCCTGCCAATCACCAGATGGGGGCTGCAAGCCTTGCCGCAGTTTTCGGCAAATATCGGAGGCTAGCCAGTCGGCCCAGGCTGCCTCCGACGTAGTTCGTGCGTCAACCTCGTCGCCTATGGAGGGGGCTGTAGAGATGATTCTTTAATGGATCAGGTCTCCAGCCTCCTTGTCCAGACGAACCTGAACCACTGTGCCGCGGCGCAGGACCTCTTCCTGCAAACCATGGCGCAGTGGTCGATTGGTGTTGCTGTAGCTGCGGAGCCCTATTATGTTCCTCCCCGTCCAAACTGGTTGGGTGACCGGGACGGCTCCGTGGAAGTCGTCGGCTCCATGGCGGCTCATTCCCCGCCCTTGTCGCTAAGAGACAAGGGCTCTGGATATGTTGCTGCTGAGTAGGGGGGGATTACCATATATGGTGTATATTTCTCCCCCAACCGGAGTTTGAGCGACTTTGAGGTTTTCCTCAATAGCTTGGAGACCTCGATACGGCGACTAGCGTCTGGGCACGTCCTAGTGCTGGGGGACTTCAACGCAAAATCCATTGCGTGAGGTTCCCCCAGGACGGACGCTAGGGGCGAGGCCGTAGAGGAGTGGGCGGCCTCGGTGGGCCTCTGTTTACTAAACAGGGGCTCCACCAACACGTGCGTGCGACAGCAGGGAGGGTCGATAGTGGACCTTTCGTTCGCTACCATTGCCCTCGCCGCACGAGTAAGGAACTGGCGCGTCCTGGAAGAGGTTGAGACGCTCTCGGATCACCTCTACATCCGATTTGAGCTCTCCCGGGCCCAGGACCCCAGTAGGGGTCAAGTGGCGCGGCGTTCTTCTCGCTTTCCGCGGTGGGCTGTAGCCAAATTAAATAGGGACCTACTAGAGGAGGCGGCCATTATTCACTCTTGGCTGTCTCCGCAGGCCCCGGCCGAAGAGGTTGACATGGGGGCTGGTCGCTTCCGCGATGCGGTTACGCAGATCTGCGATGCGGCCATGCCCCGCATACGAGGTTGTCGGCCTCCACGGAAGGAGGTTTACTGGTGGTCCCAGGAGTTGGCGGACCTCCGTGCGGCCTGTACTCGTGCCCGGAGGTCCTACACCCGTAGTCGGCGGCGACACCGCGAAGAAGGCGGAGAGGACCAGCTTCATGAGGAGTACCGAGAGGCGCGGAAAACTCTGAAGCTGGCCATCAGCCGCGCCAAAGGAATTAAGCGTAAGGAGATGCTGGAGGGTCTCGATCGTGACCCCTGGGGTCTCCCTTATCGTGCGGCGCGACAAAAGCTCCGCACGTCGGGCCCCCCCCTTACAGAGACTCTCCAGCCCAGCTTCCTGCGGGAAGTGATCGAGGGCCTTTTTCCGCAGCGGGTGGAACACACACCCCCGTCGATAGCTTTCATGGTCGGAGACGACGGGGGGAACGAGGACAATTGTTCCACCCGTTAGGGAATCGGAGGTAGGGGCGGTTGTTCTACGGATTCGCTCTAAGAACACTGCCCCCGGGCCGGACGGGATACCTGCCCGAGTGCTGGCCCGAGCCCTCGAACACATGTCGGACCGCCTCAGGGAAGTCCTGGACTCTAGTCTGGCGTCCGGACGCTTCCCTGAGTGCTAGAAAAGCGGGAAGCTGGTCCTTTTAAGGAAGCCGGGACGGCCTGCCGATTTGGTAGCGGCCTATAGGCCCATCGTGTTGCTGGACGAGGCAGGTAAACTTTTTGAGAGGATACTCTCTGCTCGCATCGTCCGGCACCTCTGCGAGGTGGGCCCCGATCTGTCGGACGCCCAATTTGGTTTTCGAGCGGGGCGTTCGACAGTCGATGCTGTGTTGCGCCTGAGGGCCGTTACCGAAGAGGCGGTGAGCTGTGGCGGCGTGTTGTTGGCGGTATCGTTGGACATTGCCAACGCATTTAATAGTCTGCCATTTAGCTGCATCAAGGAAGCACTCCACTACCACGGGGTGCCAGAGTACCTGAGGCTGCTTGTGGCAGACTATCTTGAGGAGCGTACCGTCATGTACGAGGACCAAGATGGTATTCTGAGGCAGCGGCCCATGTCGTGCGGTGTTCCACAGGGGTCTGTCCTCGGACCACTTCTGTGGAACATGGGATACGACTGGGCCCTTCGAGGTCATCTTCCTCCCGGGCTGGGTGTAATTTGTTACGCTGATGATACGTTAGTTACGGCCCGGGGAGCGAACTTTCAAGAGGCGGCGCGCCTGGCTACCACGGGAGTCTCTTTGGTGGTCGGGCGTATTGAGGCGCTGGGTTTACGGGTGGCCCTAAATAAGACGGAGGCCCTTTTATTCCATGGACCCCGTCGTGGTCCGCCACCCGGCGCCTCTATCGTTGTCAATTCGGTCCTCGTACCGGTTCAGGCCCAGATGAAGTATCTGGGCCTGATCCTCGACGGCAGGTGGCTCTTCGACGAGCACTTCCGACAGCTTTCTCCAAAGCTGGTCGGCGCTGCTTCTGCCCTTGGGCGACTTTTGCCGAATTTGGGTGGAGCTAGCGTCGCGACAAGACGGCTATACACGGGGGTTGTCCGGTCAATGGCGCTGTATGGTGCACCGGTGTGGGCGGCGGCTCTGACTGCCCAGAATAGGGCTCGCCTCTGGCGCCCTCAGAGGATATTGGCGGTTAGAGCCATACGCGGTTACCGCACCGTATCGACGGAGGCGGCGTGCGCCTTACGTACGCCGGTACTCCCCCGTGGGATTTGGAGGCGGAAGTGCTCGCCGAAGTTTATCGGCGAACGGCAGACTTCCGGGTGGGTAGCGGCATTCGGCCCCCACCCGAAGAGATACGTGAGTGGCGAGAGGCCGCTCGTCGAGCCACGATGGCTCGTTGGTCGTCCCGGCTGGAGGCTCCACGTGCTGGCTTTGCCGCCATGGAGGCTCTCCAGCCGGTCATCGCCGAATGGGCAGGGCGGCAGCATGGGACCCTTTCCTTCCAACTGACGCAGATTCTTTCCGGGCATGGTTGCTTCGGGAAGTATCTGCACTCGGTCGCCAGGAGGGAATTGAGTCCCGCCTGTCACCACTGCGACTGCAGTGAGGACTCGGCTCAGCACACGCTGGCGGTTTGTTCCGCCTGGGCGGCGCAGCGTGGGGTCCTCACTGTAGTTATTGGAGAAGATCTCTCGCTACCGGCCGTCATACGCTCCATGGTCGGTAGCGACAGTTGTTTTACCGCGGTCGCAACCTTCTGCGAAGACGTAATTTCGCGGAAGGAGGTGGCGGAGAAGGCCCGGGAGGACAACCTCCACTCGGACCCAATTCGCCGCCGGCGAACCGGGCGGCGGAGGCGCGCGTACCAGCGCCTCATGCCGCCTTGAGTGTGGCCGCGGGTGGACGGGACGAGTTTTCCCCTCCATCCGCTATAATGGCCAACCGCGAAGAGGCGACGTCCGCGTGTGCCGTACGTCGCCTAAAAGGAGAGTTTATCCGCAGATGGTGTCCGCGGTAGCGGGCAGGCGCTAGGAGGGATCTGGATGTCGTAATGACAGCTGTTCCCGGATCCCTCCTATGTCAGGCGCAGAGTGGCACACCGTGTGGTTTTAGTCGGTCCGATTCCGACACACCACCCCGCCGTAAACCCCGGTGGGGTGACGGCCCGAGGGGGTTTCCACACGTTAAAAAAAAAAAAAAAAAAAAAATTGCCGCAAATATGAACTTTCTACTTTCTGTTAAAACATACTCGTACTTATATATATTCTTCATAGATATACGGAGTCGACACGTGGACTCACCATTGGTCTGGTCCAAGAGTTTAAAATAATTCAGCGTGTGATGAAGTGTGTGATGCTGGGTTCGATAGAGAGTGAGAGTAACTGACATCGTATGGAGAATCAGTACGCTGATGTGGAATTAGGCCAGTCATATCTCCAGACAAACCGAAGGTCGCTGGGGCTGAAGTATGCTAGAGTGGAGACCACCATTGGGTAAACGTAGTGTAGGGCACCCTGCGGAGCGATGGACCGACAACTTGAAAAAGGTTGCTGTCAACGGAAGGATGTGGATTGCCCAAGACCGGGAGGATTGTCGCTCCTTGGGACCTTCGTTCAGCAGTGGACGGTGATAGATCGATTCGATATATTCTTTTTATTTATATTGAAGTTGTTAATAGTTTTAATAAAGGTAACATTTTCAATTTGTTGAGTTTATGTCTATAAATGGTATTAAAAGGTCCGTTATCCGCAGCTACCACGACGCTAATGGACACACTTAAAATACACAGTAATCTATGTTAGAATAAAACATTAAATATCGTCTATGGGCTTTTATTTACTGAGCTCGTAAGAAAATTTCTGCTTTTAAATATTTAAATTTATATTTCATCAATAATTTAATTTACTGAAACAGCTATCACAAAAATATAATCAGTGTAGTCTTACGTAGCAGTAGCTTTAAATATTATGCTTAAAGATGCCAACCAATTTTTTAATGGAAAAAGTTGATCAACCAAATATTGAAACCACATTAATTTAATAATCTTCTAACTTAAAACTAATAATATTTTGGATAATAATATTATATTTAAAATAAAGACTAATTAAATTCTATTTAGTAAGAAATTTAAAACATTGAGCTTAACATTAATTGTACGTATAAGAAGTAAAAAGTAAATAAGTGTAACACAATAACAGCTAATTTACCCATCTCTGATAATTTCCAGTAGAAAGGTGTCCATCACACTAGTAGTCGGAAGGTCACCATTACTCTCCATAAGTCTCGGCCCAGTTCACCCTAAAATCTCCTGGTGTCGGCAGCCCAGCCTCCCGTGGTCTCCATAGTCGCAGGGAAAGAAGTGGTAAAGCTGCTCCAAAGCCGCAAATTTTTGCTTTTTCTATAACATATCCTCTACGGCGACCAACGGGCAGTGGGTGGTGCGGTTCAGATGGTTGGTGGCAACAGTGTTGACACAACTAGCACTAGTAATCAAGCACTTGTCGTTCTTTGAAGGCATCAGAACCAATCCGTCCGGCTTCTTACCGTCGCAGGATCTGCTCATACCCGGGATTAAGCTAACATGAGATGTTGGTCAAAATGAGGGCTCTGTGCAAAATACCGTTTAGGGTATGGTGACACAGAAAGTTTCTCGAGCAATGACGACAACTCAGGCCATCGGCCTTCACCACAGAACCATAGGTACACCTACGGTGTTCGCAAACCTTGCAGCCCAGGTGAAGGGCAACGGCCAAGCCCAAAGAATCGTCATACAGTAAAATCTCCAAGTGAGGCAAAGGCCGCTCATGTAATCATACGCCGTACTCAGTCCATGACACAATCCGCAGCCTAACCATATCTGCTGCTGAAAAACCCTCCATTAAGGCGCCTTGAATCCGTTTCACATCCCGTATCATCCCAAGATCGCTGCTAACTCACTAACAAAAATTAGTAAAAACTGAAAACCGTATAACTTAAAATATCACTAACACGAGAAGGGGTTTAAAAACACATTGCTTATGTAGGACGGGCAGGTGTAAAAATTTAGTTTAGACAAGTTGAAATCTTCACATGCGAAAGCGGCGACTGATTAAGCCGTAATATGCAAATAAGTCCCTCAAACCTCAAACAGAGGACACAAATTGTGAGATGAAGTGAAAACTTTGCATAAACTGGTACACAGAGGTGTGGTTAGATTTAAAGCTGGTCGATATTTGAGTCAACTTAATAATAGGTTCAGAATATTTTTTTGTGAATGTTTTGAATTTACATTTATTTACAGTGTCACCTCAAAGTCAGGCTGCGCCGGTGTGTATGTCGGTTATATTTGTGAAAAGTAAAATTATCTGCTGCAAATGTTTAACAAATTTTAGTTTAACAATTTTTTAAATGGATGAAGTGGTTCAGATTTAAGGCATAGCAAAGAAACCAACATTCACATTTATAATATAAGTTAATTAGTACCTTCCAGACAATCCAAATAGACAAGCTGCAAAGTTCTACCACTTAGAAATCTATATTACAGATAGCCTCAGTAATTTCCAGGGACACAATTTCTTTCGGAACTCGTGTACCAGATGCCACGTCTGTTGTGCCTTAAATAATTAATTCATAATCATCTAACCACCTTATCTGTATACTTGAGGACAGGAAGCTCATGCATAATTCAGACCCTGTAAGTTTTAGTTTTGTAGGTATACTCGTGGCAGTCAACCTGTGGGTTGCTTGTTGTGCCTGTTTAATGCGAGCGAGCGCAGACACAGTTTCATGTGGTAATCTCCGTTGAAGGGAAATTAGCTACAAATTTGGCTTTGCGAAATGTTTGAATTAACTTTGACGACTGTATACCTATGAGAACGTAAGAGTTTACTTTGTAGTGTAAAATAAATTCTAACGTGTCAGCGTCTAGATCTAGTTTCTCAATGGCAGAACTGAAACTAGATAAATTAACTACAACATAGCAATGGTCGCTTTCTACGTAATGTGTAAGATCAAAACTAGCGCTTGTACAATTATGTTTATAGTAAAAACAAAAAATGTATACATCGACCCCGGTATTTTTTTGTCAAATGCCTGCCAAAGTGATTCTACTCTGCTTGATGGAAAGCATGAATTGAATTCAAAGGTCGCAGTCCCCAAACTCATTGTGAATGCTGACAATTCAGTATGATGGCCCACACTATGGCGGCGTATTACGACTTTTTACGCCTCGATTGAGGACTTAAAAGACATGACAGTCATCGTAGCATTGTATTGTGCACATTTACCACGCCAACTGTTACCCCTGCACCAATGGGCCTCCGGTCTCGCACTCACAAACGAAACACGACAACACGGATGCTGGCGCTTTAGGTTGATCTTCTCTGGAAGGGTAGTACTGATTTGTCCATTCAATGATTCTTCCCAGCTTATGCCAAAAAATCTGGTCCTAAAAGTTCTTGTAACTAGTTCTTTTTGATATAATTGATTAAATCTAACAGTTTCTGTATTGGACCCTTGATACCGTAATGTGTTATTGAGTTCCTCACAACTTTTTTTTTTATATATTTAACCTACCAAAGTGACTCTATTCTACCTGACGAAAAGCATGAATAGAATCCAAGAGCGGTGGTCGCCATACTCACTGCGAATGACGACAGTGCAACTACACTTAGTCAAGCAAATATCTAACACAAAAAATAGTACAAATCTGATCTCATAAAGTCATATATTTATCTCTAACATTTGAGTTGCATACTATTTAGAAGTACTATAAAGTATAGTAAGTAAGTTAATTAACTTACCCAGAAAATTAGAAAGTTTGTGAAAATATTTACAACTCAATTATGTGCTGAACGTTGAATGAATTTAGATTATTTTCTGCTCTCAGAATACAAAGTTTATAGTCATAAGGGACCGAAGATTATTAATATTATAATTAAGGTCTACCTATAAATGATTTATGGTTTGACAGTTAGTGAAATCCTATTCTAACAAGAAGAAGCCTGTGTCCAACAGTGGGTTAGTAAATTTTTCTAATATTTATTTTAAATATTTTAAATACTTATATTGTGTTGTGTCACGTTGCTTAAATACAGAGGTAAACTTCTTAATCATTACGGGGAGGGCCTGGAGATTTGTCACATAGGTTTCTAATCTACTGAAAACTTCAGTTTTCACTAAGCGTATTATATAAGGCTGTTGAAGATGATGAAGGTGATGTAATTTCATAATACTATCATTAACCAAAATTATATGTTATTTCTACAAGATTCAAATATATTTACCTACTCAGGCTTAGGAACCGGTAATGAAGTCAACGATCTGACACAGAAATAAGAATAGATTATTACTAATCCTTTTGCAATTATTGTCACATGCATAACTGGTACTAAATAATAATGTTCCACTAATATCTACAATAATTATATACTCAGCAACGTAAATAAAATATAGCATAGATAGCAATATAAAGCAAATTTTTTACAAATACAGTACCCAGCAATCCATAGCACCCATTGACTAGAACTAATCCATACACACGTAACGTCAATATAATCTTATGAGTTTATACACGGGCAGATGATTGACAATACAGAACCCGTGAACGTAGCACGATTTCTTAATAATATGTGTCTGTGTTATTATACATTATACTATATATTATACTGTGTATTAATAATGCCTGAAGGCTGCGTTGGCGTAGCCATTCCTTGGTAGATACTAAACGAAGTCACTGGTGCCGTGGACCATGCAGCAGAATCCTCGAGCGATGTATTAAGCGTGAAATGTCACTTGCAGTTTTTTCAGGAACAACAAGGTTTAGTGTATGTTCTGTCAGAATCATTTGTTAGAAGCATGATGTCGGATACAAATCAGGTGATGATTTATTTTGTTTAATATACGAACGTAATTTATTCCAGATGAGCATAGACATCGTTTTTCCAGTACCTAAATGTGTACTGTACCTTTTAGTCAATTTGTTAACATTTTTTTTCTGAGAATGTAGTACTTATAGGTGAGTTTTAGTGTTCTATAATAAAAACGGAATTTAATTGTTAACAATAAATTTAATCAATTATAATTGAATTCCGGACTAGTATTGAACCCTTTTATTTATTTTTTTGAAAGAAGCTTTGAAAGATTTAAATATGTGATGTTTTCCACTGAATGCTTACCAGTATGTACTTTTATTGACAAAATACTACACTAAATATCTTAAATGCTACTTATTACATATACATATAACTCAAGATAACTCGACAAAAGTAAAGACAAATATAAGGGTTTTTATAAAAATAAACTTTCAAAGATTTTAATTTATTGTTCGGTAATTTATGAAAGATGTTGCATTTAGTGCAGCGATCGACTCGCCACCTTTGACATTGACATCACCTTGGTTCACTGACCACTATAGTAAATACAGTCGATTGGTATACTTATTTTTTCTCTTCGGTAGCAAGCAATACCTAATTCGTCTCTTCTCACGTTTTGGTGTCCGCATCAGTGTAATAAAATCACTAAGTCTTAATCGGTGTTTATATGAAACAGTCACCAGAAGTTTGAAGTGCTTGAGTAGGATCGGGTTACGTAAGCTCACTCCGATTCAATCGTCGTATACTCACTAATCAACACACTTAATAAATTCAATAAGTACCAATATTTTACAACTATCTGTCTAAGAAAAAGATGCCCAGGTGAGTATATAAGCTGGTACAGAAACCACATGGAGTCGAAATACGTCTGATAGCATTGTTTTACCTACCGATTTACTCGTAGCAAAGCGTTTAAACCTGTAGTTATATTTAAGTAACTATCAGTTTCGTAGAAAGTCGAAGATTGGTAACAGAGTTGAGAAACTGTGTTCTCTGCTACCAATCATCATCTAAGCGGTTACAGGGACTGTTTTAAAGATACACACTTATCATACACAAAGTCTACATACTTAAAAAAAAGTCTGAATACACTAATACAAAATTATGAAATTCGATTTGATAAATGTCTAAAATTTCATTTTCAGTCATATTATAACTTGGCGTCAATATTCCATTTATAATTATATATACCAAAGTAAACTATCGTTCCAATATCAGAGTTCTAAAACTAAGCACTAAAATCGTTCATCTATTAAACCATTCACTTAATCCTTTTGTTCAAGGCCTTGCTATTGCTCCAGAAATTATTCCGGTTCGACGCTTCACCAAACGTCTAGGCGAGCTCCGAAAACTGTTTAATACAGGGCTGTCATAATTGGCTAACAGTTGTATATAGGAGATTTAATAACATTTTGGAATAGGTCTTGATAAGTGATATGAGATTGTTTTGATAAAAAAAATATCAAGAGTTACTATGCGCTTTAAAATTTTATTCGGTAGCCATGAAAAATTTAAGAAAAGTGCGCTAAAATTCTTTCTTATCAATTTTCAAATAAATACTTCGATGAAAAATATATTTAAACACACTTAAACTTACCTCACAAATTATTGGCTCGAATCAAAAACATATTTTACTGTTACAAAGCAATTTTTCAAGAAAGGCTAATTGACATCAGACTTCGACCAAAAAGGGACTCTAAAAATATTACAAGTTATTATATACATTAATTTAAAATATACAGATAAGTAGTACAGGCTTACTAGTAATGAAAAAAACTAAAAGATTTGACATAATCTACATCAATTCATTTACATTTCGTTGTTATAGAGAAGCTTCGAAGTTACAGTTTTCTCTTATTTCTTTATTTTTAAATGAAAAATTTATCTGCTTTACACACAATATAAATCGAGCGAGTGACACCCCTAGCATCTAATATATACTAGCTGCTCCCCGTGACTTGAAGACTTTGATGTAAACATCAGAGCAATACAATAATATAAATAAAAATCCACCTTTTGACATATACTTTGCATACCTTTACAAAATGTTCGAATAAAATGTACGTTTAGTATTTAAATTCAAACAACGTGAGAAGGATACAAAGAGCTTTTTATTTATAAGCTTTGTACTATACAATACTGTGAAAGAGAGAACTAGGTAACTAGTAAATCCTAAAATTTTTCAACTCAAAATGGCAAAAGTCCGAACTATGATCATCGTTTATTTCAATTTCTTACCATCCTTCATTTGGTAAATCTTCAAATTTTCCTCGAAGATGTGACATATGTTTAAACAAACATATCACAAGAATGTCTACTTTTAATTTTGCATAAATTGCCATTTTCGTGTGAACAAAATTTTTTTTGTTGTCGTTTTCGGGTTATGTACCTACATCATCTACCTAGACTTTATTATTATTAAGATTATTTGATCTCAACCTATTCAGGTAAACTGATGTTAATTAATTTTTCCAGTTTCAAGTAACTGGCATCAAACCTCTGCTACCCTCAGGGTAGCTAACTGAATTTGAAAGTTAAACTAGTTGTCAGCATATTTTACCTTGTGGGATTTAGAGGCGAAAGTACTCGTCGAGGTATATCGATGAACGGATGAGTTCCGGGAGGTAACTGTCATTCTTCCCCCATCCGAAGAGATACACAAGGGAGCTCGAACTGTAGTTATTGGAGAAGATCTCTCGCTAGTAGCCATCATACCCTCCGTGGTCGATAACGACAGCTGTTTTACCAGGGTCGCAACCTTCTGTGAAGACGTCATTTCGTAGAAGAAAGTGGCGGCGAAGGCCCCAGAAGGTTGAAGACCAGAGAAGGGAGGGTGGGCTCCACTCAGAAACAAGTCACCTCCAGCGAAACGAATGACGGAGGTAGAGGCGCATACAAACGTTCACTAGTGCTATACGACGCTCAAACAAAGAATTATCCTAATAAAGAGTTATAGATGAGATCCGCGTCGGTGCGGGCAGATGGTAGGAGATTCGAATAGCTTAATATCTAACGGTTCCCGGGTCCCTCCTATTCCAGGTGCAGAGTGGAATACTGTGTGATTTTAGTCGGCCCGATTCTGACACACCACGGAGATGGTTTCCAAACATTAAATAACAGTACAGACCAGTGACCGGCAAATTTCCTCTGTTTTTATTGAATGTTTCGCATTAGTTCATTTAGGTTGAATTAAATATTTCCAAGATAAATATTTAACAATTTTCACTGATAAAACCTGCTCGGTTTACTAAAGTTTCAATCTAAAAGCCCGAAATAATCGATCGCTTTTATAAATTCTCATATTTACCAACTCATGTTAGTTAATCCTAAAGTTTACTCGTAAAACCTCAGATTACCTAATATTCGGACTCTTGCAGTAACTCAAGTATATTATTTCCCTTTCACTTGCAATATTGAAGGTTATGGAACAAAAACATGGACAAAAGAAAATGCTACCAAAAAATGTAACTTCGCTGTATTCAAACAGAATTGCAAAAACGTTTGTTTCTCCAAAAGAGGTTTATTACGATATAGTCTCATTTAAATGCCATATACAGTAATGATAAGTTTCTGACACAAACTGAACTCTACACTCTCTCTCCTATTAATGCAGGGGTGACAGTTATCGTGGTAACTGTGTAAGCCGTACGCTGTCGCGATGTCTGTCATGCTTTTTACGTCCCCAAGTGGGGTGTGAAAAAGCATCTTACAAGGCCGCCCTAGTGTGGGTCACCATACTGCATTGTCTGCATTTGCAATGAGAATGGTGATCACAACTCTTGGGTTCTATTCACGCTTTCCATCAGGTAGAGTAGAGTCACTTTGAGAGGCTCTTAATACAGAAAAAAAACTACAAAGAATACAGCAAATCAACCTCGATTATTGCTATCGCGTAAATATACATTGTTTACACAATCACATAACATAACATCACATAATCCAGGTCTAGATTGCCATACAAACATCCATACGCTTAGCTACAGAACTTCGATGTCGTCTAGTACTTAGGTTGTAAAGGTCTGATGGCAGTAATTTCGTGTAACAAAATGAAGCTCAGCCGTTTCACAGTGGGCTCAAACCCGAAACCAGGTCCATTTGGATAAAATGGTTGAATAAACAATTCCTATTCCTTCATTTCTAATGGTGAATCACAACTACTCCTTACAAACGTATCTCATACTAAAATGGCTATAATAAAAATTGAGTAGCAAGTTTTACTTTACAAGTAAGTTTTAATTATGTTACTTTTGTTTTGAATTCTTACGTTAGGTTGTATCTATGAATCTTCTGCAGTGCTTACTTAAAATGCTACTGAGACAGTTATAAATGACACTGCTTATAATGCAACTGCGTAAACTGGATTGTTTGTACATAAAGCTCAAGTTTTACCAGCAGCAATAGCCAGCATCCGTGTTGTCGTGTTTCGTTGGTGAGTGTGAGACCGGAGGCCCATTGATGCAGGGGTGTCAGTTATCGTGGTAATTGTGTAAACCTTACACTGTCACGATGACTGTCATGCCTTTTATGCATCTCACAAGGCCACCGTAGTGTGGGTTACCATATTGCGTTGTCTGCATTTGCAATGAGTATAGTGACCACAACTCTTGGATTCTATTCATGCTTTCCATCAGCTAGAGTAGAGTCACTTGGGCAGGCTCTTCGTATAGAAAAAAAAACTTTTACGTGTGTTTATTATTCTTCGAAAACACAGAATACTTAGTATATATCGGGAGATAGATAGATTGACAGGTACTCTTTATTGCACACCATAAGTAGGAGACATACAATGTAGGAGACAAACAAAAAAAAACAGTGGTACAATGGGCGGCCTCAGTCTGCGATCTCTTTCAGGCAACTGTTAGGCGGACAATACTGTATAGTATTATATAGGCTGTGGTGCACATTACAATTTATGTATATTAACTACCATTACACATACATATATACGAATACGTATTCATACACTTACATAGGTATATAAATCTGAATACATACATAAACATACATACAGATGCAATAGAATAATACAAATAATACAAAAGAAGAATATTACACTGCTGCTGCTTCTATTTAAACAACTTTACCTATCGATTAGATAATAAGAGCATCGGCTATATAAATGGCACAAAAGTCATTTGACCGCAAACATACTACTTCAGAAATCCACGATACTTGTCTCAATTGCCAGGTTTTAATCACCAGACCTACAGCCTAATCGCAATAAAAATAATTACTTAATAGGACACGGATGTTTGCTATCCAAAATAACATAACATAATAACATAACAAGTATGTAAGTGTATGAATACGTATTTGTGGCGACTTCCACATAAGTAATGAACAACGGACACACAGACTTATTTGTCTTTGTGTTTGTTGTGTCTGATTGTAATTTATATATGTATCTATAATATGTACGTATTTTGAAATTTTTTAACATACTTATCAGCAGTCTGGTTATGATAGTATAGGCTTAGCCTAGTTTGGGAACAGATGGCTGTTTGGGAGATGTGTGACGTTAAAAACATTGAACACATACAAAAGAGTTTAATTGAAAAGAAGACGTTAGAGTGGGTTAAATGTATTTATATTATATGTGTATTATATACTTGTGTTCGTAAGTGTTTTTTTACACAGCCATATCATTCAAGGCAGTAACAAAAACATCCAAATTCGATCAACTATAACCATGTTCCACTTTCAATAGAAAGAAGAGAAGTAACAGGGTACTATAGACAGACAGTAGGAAACGAAAGTGAAAGCAAAGAATATACTTATATCATGATGAGGAATGTAAGCAATAATATAAGATGTTACAGCAGTTTACACAATTTTAACTTAACCTTGTCCTAGATCTCTAACTAATTATTTACCTACTGATGTAGTAAATTAAATTTAACTGTAATGAAGAACGGGGCAACTATTAATCCTGTATCGCAAAATAAAGATTCGTGTGACAATTAGCATATATATAACATTCCAACATCAACCGTTCAGCAGCGGCCCGCCAGGCATGATTACCTCACCTGGTCAGAGGATTCTCCCTTTATGTCGAAGGGACATGAGACCCGTAGACGTCCCTCCACAGTATTCTTATATATGTACGTGTAGTTATGCTATGTAATAGTAGCTAATATTATGGTATGCAATAAAGAGTTCATCTATAACAACTAGAGTCTATTTGTAATCTATCTATAACATGTCCGTATTCTAAGATAATTTGTATCTAAAATAGAAAGAGACCTCGTTAGAATAACGACACCAGAAGGAAAAGGACGAAAGCTTGTTAAATATATAGCGCTATTATACAGGTCAGTTCGATAAGGAAGACGTTCCACGTAAAATATTCTAAAGATGGAAACACCTCGTTGGAATTGTAATTAGAAAATAATTGGATTTCTGAGAGGTTGGCAGAATCATCTGCCACGGAGAGTCAAGTGGTGCTTGATTATTTCATAGACGACCTCCTATTTATATGTGGCAAAGAAAGGAATATAGATGAGATTGTTAATGTGATAAATATTTGGCAGTAAAGTTTTATCAGATATTTATGAGATTATGTTACAAGGTCAAATTTTGATTTTCGATTAATATATTATTTAGTTTTTAATACATTTCACATTTTCCTAATTTAAAATAGTAGCAATATGTATTGAGCAATCTCTTACTTTGAGTTACTGTTTTTTTTTTAGTTTGACTAAACTCTATTGATCGTTATCTTTATAATAGAATATCAGACTTTGTTTAGTAATTCATACTAAAACCAATTATAGAGATGTGATAATAAGCCTAAAAAGCTACCAACGCAAGAAATAATTATGTCTTAAATCTGGAAGTAGCCTCGAGTTTGACCTTATAATTTGTTAATCAACACGGCTTACTCAATTTATTTCACAACTGAAACACAGGTTCATTAAGAATTGATGAGCCGGTACCACAAATAACACCTTTACTTGAGTTGCTCCAGTTGAAAACCTTTCCCATGGTTGTTTGCCATTCACTCATTGGACTTACAGTAGAATATCACTAGTTTAATTACTCTAATTACGAGTATAGTAACCCTATCATTATTGTTACTAGCCTACCACACTGACTGCTGAATATAGACTTCTCTGCAGATTACTCTGATCGATTTTGGGTTTCTTGTATCAAAATCCTGCCAATCATCTTGCACGAATCATCACTCGATAACACTTTAAGAGTACTTGATCGTTGTAAAATTGTCTGTTAGCTGTTTTCATTAGTTAATATGTTCTGTGTCTCATTGCTCTAGTGGTTAACATATGGGACTGCCGATCAAGAGGTCTCGCGTTCTTTTCTCGGATCAGTTCAAAAAAATAATTGTTGGGTTTTTCCGATTACGGAAATGTTCAGCAACAGCCCGGAGTTTTTAAGCTGAGATCTTAATCTTCATATCTTAGAGAGCATGTAAAGCCGTTAGTCTTGCATCTTTCCTCGGTCATGTTGAACAGTCACCTCGCCGAATTATGAGAGTAAGGGGACAGAGAGTGCACCTGTGTTTGCGCACACATTTGTGCACTATTATTTCGTTGCGTAGTTGGCTGATCTCCGTTGAGACTGGTCACCGTGATCTTTCTTTTTTTTCTTTTTTTTAAAAAAGACAACGCCCGCATTAGGAATAAATCCTGTGTCGCGGGGGACTTTACAAACATACAAGAAACGGACACAAAGAACACCCAGACTCAGAACAACAATTTGTGGATCACACAAAGTGTTGTCCCATGTAGGATTTGAACCCACAACACAGCGAAGCGGAGAGCGGCGTGGCGACCGCTTAAACCACTAGGCCAATCGTGCAGTCAAAGATGCTCAATTAGTGCTGATCAAAATCAGCTTGAAGAACACATATCTTCTGTGTGCCTTGTTAACCCTAGTGCTGATAAATTAAATATATATCCAGTCACCTCTAAAGGTTCAGTTACTTTTGAAGGAGAAAATTTAACACTACCCAAATTATGACCCAATTTTTTCAGTTTAGTGGAGTTTTTGACAGCGCATGGCTTCGTTGTGTGCTAATTGTAAAACTTTCTGTAGATTTTTTGACAAGTATCGTGTATACTGACTGACATTCGTTGATTAGCCTGTAGGTCTACTCAGCCTGTTAACACGGAGATCGTCGGTTCTTTTTCCATCTAGGACATAGAATTGTATGTAAGCGCGAACATACATTCTTTGTATAGGTATAATATATTATTATTGATATATGGGTTACAATAAACATAACACATCGATTTCTCACTAATCAAAAACAGTATGACATTTCTTACAGAACTTTATACCTACTTTCTAATGTCAATATAACTAGCTTAACCTTCCTCAAAAAACGAAACGCTAGGAAAAGGATATTTCATTCGCAGTTGCGAGAGTCGAGCTATAAAATGAATGTTCTTCCATATCCCGTTATTTCTGTACTTATTCGATAAAGTATGAAACATTCTATACATCGTTTTGGCAGTTCAAACAAGTCATAAATTTTCTTTGACACAACCAAACTTTTCTTAGTTATTTTGGGCCTTTAAATGGTATACGAAGAGGATTTCAGTGAAAACGTCAGTGATAAGTTTAAATTCAATTTATAAATAGGCTTGAATTAAAATTATCTAGCAATTATAAAGAGCATGCCTTTAATGCAACATGTTTTTAATTTTTTTTTAATAGGAAACCTACGAAAGGGACTCCATTCTGCCTGATGGAAAGCATGAATAGAATCCAAGAGCGGTGGTCACCGTACTCACAGCGAATGAAGACAGTGTTGTATAGAGACCTAGGCTATGGCGATCTAGTGAGATACTTTGTCACTTTCTTTAAAACTCTATTTTACGGACATCTAAAAACCTTGTGGTTTCTAAGATAAAGCAATAAGGTACAATTTTAATTGCAAATATGATCTTAAAGGCGTAACCAAATTTCTTAAACGGAGGGTAAAATAACAAATAGACGAGAAATAAAAAACAAAAAAATACAAAATGAACCTCTAAGTTTTAAAGAATAATTCAAAACCAAAAGCGTGCAATGATTTTGGTTCTACAGGAACCATTAGTCTAGTTAACATGCTGAAATTAACAACACAATGTTAATATTGAGCAAAAATTTGTTCCTGTATAATTAAAAGATCATAGACGCTTTTCTTCATCCCACGCCGTTTCTATCTCACAACCTAATAAATAAGGCAATATGAAAAATTAATATAGCATAATCGAATATGTAACAACATCGAGCCCTTAATTGACAACATGATACACTGTGGATACAACACAGGGCTTACTTTAGATCAACTATGACAGCACTTCACCCCAACTCACAAGAACCATGGACCAGTGGTAAGGACCAACATTATAGCTTCTAATTCTTAATACTTACATTATTTTAAGAACATGAGTATGGATGTATTAAAAATTTCACACAAAAATTCAAAAAATTTTAAAATGAGAATATTTGTAATGAAATCTTAGTAACTACACGGTTGGCCTAGTGGTTTAAGCGGTTACCACGCCGCTCTCTACTTTGCTGAGTGTTGTGGCTTCAAATCCTACATGGGACAACACTTTGTGTGATTCATAAATTATTATTCTGAGTCTGGGTGTTCGTGTTCGTTTTTTGTATTTTTGTAAAGTCACCCGCGACACAGAATTTATTCATAGTGCGGGCATTGTCTTTTTAAAAACAAAAACTTTAGAGTACGAATTTTTCGATTGTTGGCTGTAACTGTAGACGGTTATTATTCATTTCTACGGTCACTATAACCTCAGTTTTAAAATCTCTCTATTGTTTGAGAAATATTTCCGTAGTAAAATAATTTCAGAATTTCAATAGCATTCCTTTTCTAGTTTGTTCAAGTATTTAAACCATTTGTTCTCATGTGAACAGTACGTGAATTTTACTAGTATACTAACATTGTTTGCCAATAAAACATCTATTATTTTTGATATTACAAGCTAGTTGTAGTACTGTAAGACCACGCCATAAATTTAAATACAGTTCATTCGTTAAGCAAAATAGAAACAGTAGGTTATTGACACAAATCGTAACACAGTCATTTGTACTAACTTGTATTATGCACAGTTCTGTGATGAAGCGAGATGTAAAATTAAGCTTCATTAAACTGTACCTATTTAGTTAATAAAAAACTGTTTGCTAAAATGTACAGTTCTTAAGGGAATTACTAAAAGACTCTTCATATTGAATTAAGTTCATTCACACTTTTTTCATTAAATTAAACTTTCTTTACACACTTTCATTAGCTTCGCTTCGAAAAAACGTAAACAAATCTTGGAATTCAATTTCAAACTACAAAACAAAATAAATTTAATTTAAAGCTTCTTAAATATTTGTAAGAAATTGAAACCTAGCATATATGTATATAAGTCATCATCATCAACAGTTTTTAACAGACCACTACTCTACATAGACCGTTCTTTAGCAAGGAGGTTTTGGCCTACTATCTGACGCTGTGTAGAGGGGTTGATATAGGGTTCGTTTAATTTGGGGTGCTGGGCTAGAAAACCTCCACGTGGTGCACCCTGGTAACGTTGGCATCAGCGCCAACGGCTAATATTCTAGCACGAAGTGAAGGCCTTACTTCTTCGGCCATTTGATCGAGTTGTGGTCCAACAGAGAGGGTATAACTGCCGTTTCCTCTGTTGGCTCTTCGCTCCTCGGAGCAATGAGGAGGAAAACCTCATTAAAAAATCACGGAGGGGACCCTTTCATAGGTCGGAGTTTCTCTACTATCAGTGGTGGAGAAAGGAGAACGGGCTCGGTGTGTATTCACACTGCCACCGAGTAGGCATTGGGAGATTTAATCCTTCTGCCACCGTCGTCATATCGTAATCTCGAGAGGAGTGTTGTGGTTATGTCTCACAACTCTACTCGGGAGCGAGGGTCTTGGCTTTGCCGCCCGGACTGCGAGGAAGAAAACCTCTCTAAAAAATTACCCCGAATCCTGTGTTCTGGTGTGTGGTCAGGGGATGCATGGCTGATGGGTAGTTCAGTCGTAAGCACACTCCCAGCTGAGGCACCTGCGGACCCCTCAGTTGGGCACAAATTTACGCTTGCCCGGGTATTGGGGGATCTCTGCCCGGGTCGACCACTATTTCTCCCCCAATCGTGGGATTAAGCATGGAAAATTTAAATGACAAAAACCAAACCATAGAAAGAAAGAAGGAGAAAAAGAATAGAACGGAGAAAGGTAAAAGAACGGACGATCGCTCTTCAAACGAGGAGGACGTATTGGTAGGCACGCCTATCTCGGCGGGGCTCGGTAGCCGAAGAACTTCGGAACGCTTGCGTTCCAAATCCGCTATTCCATCGGATGATAGTAGCTCCAGAACGAATATGGACGTAGTGGAGCCTATGGAGAAGAAACTTTGCGAAAGCAGGAAACGCGAACGCTCCAGGGATGAGGCGAGTGACACATCCCAAGAAATGCTACCTCCCAAAGTGGGCAGTAGCCGTAGAGGTAGGTCGCGAACATCGACCTTGGCTCCGTCTGGTTCTGTCTTTTCTAAGGCAGAAACCTATAGGCGGGTTCGAGCGGAGGGCGAAAGTGCAGCAGAGGAGGAGATTGCAGATCTCCTGCAGAAGATTCGAGAGCCGGTGGAAGGGGGTTCTGTCTCCCAAACAACTGTTTCTTTGCAGGAGACAGTAAATGCCGGGGTGGCCATCATCCAAAAGGTGGCTACCAAATCACGGAACCTTAAGAGCTCTTTCGTGAGGGCTCTTAAGGACTCCTCATCTGCCATTGCTGGGGTTGTTGAGACCCTCGTCGAGGATGTAGCTCGCCTTCAGGCAGCTAACGAATGTCTGACGGGGCAGGTGGCGGAGTTGAGTGCCCAGTTTGCCCAATTTCGGGCGCAGGTGGACATCCCAATACTGCAGGACATGGCTTCGAAGCAACCTGCCTCCACTACCGGTCCCAGTGACGTCAGTGACGCACACTTGCGTCAAATTTTGGACGCAGTGTGGCATATGCTGGATGGACGTCTCGCAGGCCTGGAAGCGAGACTGCCTCCTGCCCCTATTATGCGGCCATCACTTGCTGCAGACAGGCGAAAGGCCTCATCAGTTTCGACTCCGCTGTCTGTCGCGAGTGGTCGCAAATCGTATGCGACAGCGGTGTCAGTGTCTGCACCTGCTGTTGCCACGAGGACACAACAGGCGGCCAAGTCAACAACCAAGATGGTTGCACCGGTTACAGGGAATAAGACGGCGGTAAAGAGTGGAGCAAAATTTCCTCCGCTCCCCACTCCAACACCTACACCTGATCCCTCCACATCTGCCCTCTCCAATGACGGTTGGCAATTGGTCGGAGGGGCTAAGAAGAAGTCCCGAAAGCGGGGTAAAAAGGCTGCCCAGAAAGCAGCTCCTACCCCGCAGTCGCCATCGGTGGCAATAGCCACCAAGAAGCCACGGAAGCTAAAGCCGCCAAAAACCGCGGCTATAGTGGTTACCGTATCGCCGGAGGCGGCAAGTGGCGGACTGTCCTATGCGACTTTATTCAAGAAGGCTCGGGATAGTCTCGCCACTGATGTCGGGACGGTAGGGGTCAGGTTGCGCCTCGCCCAAACGGGAGCTCGAGTCCTGGAGTTCCCCGGGGCTGAAGGCGCAAAAACAGCAGATTCGATTGCCGAGAAACTGCGAAACATGTTTGCACCCACGGATGGTGTCAAGATCGCCAGGCCTACAAAGTGCGCAGAACTGCGCATTTCAGGCCTGGACGACTCAATAACGGCCGACGATGTCCGTGTTGCAGTTCGGGAGAGGACTGGATGCAACACGGATAACATCAGGGTTGGCACCATCCGCCCCGGCCCAGGAGGCCTTGGCGCAGTGTGGTTAAGTTGTCCCGTAGCGTCAGCCAAAGTTTTGGGCGACGCTGGCAAGATACTCATCGGTTTCGTAAACGCCAAAGTCACAGTTCTGGCTGCGAGACCGATGAGGTGTTTCAAATGCCTGGGCGTGGGACACACCCGCATCAAATGCGACAGCTGTTTTGACTGCAGCGGACTTTGTTTCCGCTGCGGTCGACCGGGTCACAAGGCGGCAGATTGTTCTGCTGCCCCTCACTGCCCCGTGTGTGCGGCGGGTAACAAACCCGCCAATCACCAGATTGGGCAGGGGGGTTGCAAACCTCCCCGTAGTTCTCGGCAGGCGTCAGGGGCTAGCCAGTCGGCCCGGGCTGCTTCTGACGTCGTTCGTGCGTCTATGCCGTCGCCCATGGAGGAGGCTGTAGAGACGGTCGAGTAATGGCCCAAGTCTCCAACCTCCTTGTCCAGACTAACCTGAACCACTGTGCCGCGGCGCAGGACCTTTTCCTGCAAACCATGGCACAGTGGTCGATCGGTGTTGCCGTAGCCGCGGAACCCTACTACGTTCCTCCCCGTCCAAACTGGTTGGGTGACCGAGACGGTTCCGTGGCAGTCGTCGGCTCCACAGCGGCTCATTCCCCGCCCTTGTCGCTAAGAGACAAGGGCACTGGATATGTTGCTGCTGTGTGGGGGGAGATCACCGTATACGGTGTGTATTTCTCCCCCAACCGGAGTTTGAGCGACTTCGAGGTCTTCCTCAACAGCCTGGAGATCTCGATGCGGCGACTAATGTCTGGGCACGTCCTTGTGCTGGGGGACTTCAACGCAAAGTCCGTTGCGTGGGGTTCCCCCAGGACGGACGCTAGGGGCGAGGCCGTAGAGGAGTGGGCGGCCTCGGTGGGCCTCTGTTTACTAAACAGGGGCTCCACCAACACGTGTGTGCGACAGCAGGGAGGGTCGATAGTGGACCTTTCGTTCGCTACCCCTGCCCTCGCCGCACGAGTAAGGAACTGGCGTGTCCTGGAAGAGGTTGAGACGCTCTCGGATCATGTCTATATCCGATTTGAGCTCTCCCGCTCCCAGGAACCCAGAAGGGGTCACGTGGCGCGGCGTTCTTCTCGCTTTCCGCGGTGGGCTATAGCCAAACTGAATAGGGACCTACTAGAGGAGGCAGCCATTATTCACTCTTGGCTGTCTCCGCAGGCTCCGACCGAGGAGGTCGACTTGGGGGCTGGTCGTTTCCGCGATGCGATTACGCAGATCTGCGATGCGGCCATGCCCCGCATCCGAGGTTGTCGGCCTCCACGGAAGGAAGTTTACTGGTGGTCCCAGGAGTTGGCGGACCTCCGCGCGGCCTGTACTCGTGCCCGGAGGTCCTACACCCGTGGTCGGCGGCGACACCGCGAAGAAGGCGGGGAAGACCAGCTTCATGAGGAGTACCGAGAGGCGCGGAAATCTCTGAAGCTGGCCATCAGCCGCGCCAAGGAAATTAAGCGTAAGGAGATGCTGGAGGGTCTCGATCGTGACCCCTAGGGTCGCCCTTATCGTGCGGCGCGACAAAAGCTCCGCACGTCGGGCCCCCCCCTTACAGAGACACTCTAGCCCAGCTTCCTGCGGGATGTGGTCGAGGGCCTTTTCCCGCGGCGAGTGGATCACACACCCCCGTCGACGACGGGGTGAACGAGGACAATGTTCCGCCCGTTAGGGAATCGGAGGTGGGGGCGGTTGTTCTACGGATTCGCTCTAAGAACACCGCCCCTGGGCCAGATGGGATACCTGCCCGAGTATTGGCACAAACCCTCGATCACATGTCGGACCGCCTCAGGGAGGTCTTGGACGCTAGTTTGTCGTCCGGACGCTTCCCTGAGTGCTGGAAAAGCGGGAAGCTGGTCCTATTAAGGAAGCTGGGACGGCCTACTGATTCGGTGGCGGCCTATAGGCCCATTGTGTTGCTGGACGAGGCGGGTAAACTGTTTGAGAGGATACTCTCTGCCCACATCGTCCGGCACCTCTGCGAGGTGGGCCCCGATCTGTCGGACGCCCAATTTGGTTTTCGGGCGGGGCGTTCGACGGTCGATGCTGTGCTGCGCCTGAGGGCCGTTACCGAAGAGGTGGTGAGCTGTGGCGGCGTGCTGTTAGCGGTGTCGTTGGACATCGCCAACGCATTTAATAGTCTGCCATTTAGCTGCATCAGGGAAGCACTCCACTACCACGGGGTGCCCGAGTACCTGAGGCGGCTTGTGGCAAACTATCTTGAGGAGCGTACCGTCGTGTACGAGGACCGAGATGGTATTCTGAGGCGGCGGCCCATGTCGTGCGGTGTTCCACAGGGGTCCGTCCTCGGACCACTCCTGTGGAATATGGGATACGACTGGGCCCTTCGAGGTCGTCTTCCCCCCGGGCTGGGCGTAATTTGTTAGCCGATGACACATTGGTCACAGCCCGGGGGGCGAACTTTCAAGGGGCGGCGCGCCTGGCCACCGTGGGAGTCTCTTTGGTGGTCGGGCGCATTGAGGCGCTGGGTTTACGGGTGGCCCTAGATAAGACAGAAGCCCTTTTGTTTCATGGGCCCCGTCGTGGTCCACCTCCCGGTGCCTCTATTGTTGTCAATTCGGTCCTCGTACCGATTAAGGCCCAGATGAAGTATCTGGGCCTCATCCTTGACGGCAGGTGGCTCTTCGACGAGCACTTCCGACAGCTTACTCCAAAGCTGGTCGGCGCCGCTTCTGCTCTTGGGCGACTTTTGCCCAATTTGGGTGGAGCCAGCGTCGCGACGAGACGGCTATACACGGGGGTTGTTCGGTCAATGGCGCTGTATGGTGCACCGGTGTGGGCGGCGGCTCTGACCGCCCAGAATAGGGCTCGCCTCTGGCGCCCTCAGAGGATATTGGCGGTTAGAGCCATACGCGGTTACCGCACCGTATTGACGGAGGCGGCGTGCGCCCTGGCCGGAACTCCCCCGTGGGATTTAGAGGCGGAAGTGCTCGCCGAAGTTTATCGGCGGACGGCTGACTTCCGGGCGGGTAGCAACATACGGCCCCCGCCCGAGGACATACGCGAGTGGCGTGAGGCCGCTCGTCGAGCCACGATGGCTCGTTGGTCGTCCCGGCTGGAGGCTCCACGTGCTGGCTTTGCCACCGTGGAGGCTCTCCAGCCGGTCATCGCCGAGTGGGCGGGGCGGCAGCACGGGACCCTTTCCTTCCGACTGACGCAGGTCCTTTCCGGGCACGGTTGCTTCGGGAAGTATCTGCACTCGGTCGCCAGGAGGGAATTGAGTCCCGCCTGTCACCACTGCGACTGCAGTGAGGACTCGACTCAGCACACGCTAGCGGTTTGTTCCGCCTGGGCGGTGCAGCGTGGGGTCCTTACTGCAGTTATTGGAGGAGATCTCTCGCTACCGGCCGTCATACGCTCCATGGCCAGTAGCGACAGTTGTTTTACCGCGGTCGCAACCTTCTGCGAAGACGTAATTTCGCGGAAGGAGGCGGCGGAGAAGGCCCGGGAGGACGATATCCACTCGGACCCAATTCCCCGCCGGCGAGCCGGGCGGCGGAGGCGCGCATACCAGCGCCTCATGCCGCCTTGAGTGTGGCCGCGGGTGGACGGGACGGGTTTTCCCCTCCACCCGCTATAATGGTCAGCCGCGAGGAGGCGACGTCCGCGTGTGCCGTACGTCGCCTAAAATAGAGAGTTTATCCGCAGATGGTGCCCGAGGTACGGGCAGGCGCTAGGAGGAATCTGGATGTCGTAATAGCAGCGGTTCCCGGATCCCTCCTATCTCAGGCGCAGAGTGGCACACCGTGTGGTTTTAGTCGGTCCGATTCCGACACACCACCCTGCCGTAAACCCCGGTCGGGTGAAGGCCCGAGGGGGTTTCCACACGTTAAAAAAAAAAAAAAAAAAAAAGGGTTCGTTTAATTTTTCCGTACGTCGCCTTAAATAGAGAGTTTACCCGTAGATGGTGCCCGGGGTAGCGGGTAGGCGCTAGGAGGGATCTGGATGTCGTAATAGCTGTTCCCGGATCCCTCGTATGTCAGGTGCAGGGTGGCACACTGTGTGGTTTTAATTGGTTCGATTCCAACACACCACCCCGCCGTAAACCCCGGTGGGCGTTGGGAGGGGTCCGAATGTCTTAATAACAGAAATACCGTACGGAGTGGTACATCGTGTCGGTTTAGTTGGTCCATTTCCAACACACTATCCAGCCACAAACTCCGGTGGGATGACGGTTCGTGGGAGTTTCTACATGTAAGAAAAGGAATTTGTTTTAAATTTTCTTTCTCTTTGCAGTGTTGTTGTCCTGAATTATTTCCTCCCTTAATCATACTTACGATAACCACGGGTGGAATAGGAATTCTGACACTATATCCCTAATAGTAGTATCACCACACGGAGAACATGTGTTTAGTTTCTTCAATTAGTAAAATCATCGATTTAACGACTTACTACTTCTTAACATGCATAAATACATAAAATCACGCCTATGTCCCCGGAGGGGCAGGCAGAGGCATATTAAATACTCACTTTTTACCTTTATTTATTATTATGTCCTTTTACCTTTATTTTTTACTTTTTAATTAGATTCTATGATCAAGTGTATGGTATAGGTTTTTCAATTTTTATTTTTGTGTCACTTACCGTACTTTTCTTATATTATATATATATATATATATATATATCTATATTATCATTTAGGAATAAAAAATCATGAGTTATCGTAAATTCTAAGCACTCTCAGGCTTAACATTTTTATTTTATAAATTTGAAAGGAAATTGAAACGTTTAACCAAGAATAAATTTTGTTACACTTCAGTGAACTTTGTTATTATATCAATTTTCGACCAGACTATGGTCAGTTAACATTCCTGACGTAGTAACTTTTCCAAACATGAACGATCATACGGAGATGTACTCGTACCTGCTGTGTCTTCAAATTACTATAATCTCTGTTCTATTTATTTATTTATTTTTAATTTTTTTCTCTATATTAAGAGCCTTTCAAAGTGACTCTACTGTGCCTAAAGGAAAGCATGAATAGAATTCCAGAGTTGTGGTCATTATACTCATTGCAAATGCAGACAACGCAGTATGGTGACCCACACTACGGCGGCCTTGTGTGATGTTTTTTCACACCCCGCTTGGGGACGTAAAAGGCATCGTAACAGTGTAAGGCTTTTACACAGTTACTACGATAACTGTCACCCCTGCGTCAATGGACCTCCTAATTTCTCCTTTCCTCCTTTCTTATCTAACAACAGCTTTAAGCTTGTCTACCTTACCGAAATGTATTAAAGTCTTTGTCTTATTCGAAAACAATTACTTGACTAAGATTGGTGGGCGTTAGGTAGGCGGGCAGGTAAAACCTGCCCCGAATCGTAAGGTGGGAAGGTGAGGACTAGTTAAATCTCTGCCTTTTTTTATTTAATACTTCTCCTATAAATAAATAATAAATGATAAATAAATAAATATTTTGCACATTTAACACACAATTCAATCTAGTTTCAAACTAAACAGAGCTTGTAATATGATAACTAGGCTGACTAATAGAATACTTATATACTTTCTTTGTAAATACATACATATATCACATAGAAAACACCCAAATTCCGAAACAAATATTTGCCCGAGACCGTAAAGCACAGCAGTCGTTTTCGCTATCGCTACACCATCGAGGCAGCCAATAAGTCAAATAAAGAAATAAATACAAGAATCTAGAAACTGTTTGGTGTCTTAAATAAACCTCAAGTAAATATTTCACATATTACAATATTCATCAAAGTAACATAATTATCTTGCTTCAAAAGATTCTATACACACAAGTAAAATACGTCATGATATTAGACTCAACGCTACAATAGCAAACGTTTCAAGAGAAAATTATATCAACAATTACTTAAATAACTACTGTAATATTATCTCATAGCATGCACAAAGTACTTTACCAAAACATTCGAGAAGTTCCCTTGATGTTTTGACAAAGCTTGAAGTATGTTTGCCTATAGTTGGTTATGTATGAGTTAAATATTAGCTTCACTGTTTATGAAATACGTCATCTTACCACGTTATATGTGAAGACATGGTGAGAATACAATTTGAGTAAATAAATAATATACATTATTATTTCTTGTCAGTTGTACAAGTTTTACATGTTCAAATAATTATACAAATTTACAATTATAAATTTTGTAAAATATAATTGACGATTGATTTAATTTTTATTATATTTTAATTAAATCAGGAAATTTTAATTTGATAATATGCTTTTTGACAGATTAGCAAGAACTCTTTTTAAGTGAAGGCCTCCTCAAGAGATTACAATGTGTCACTATTCCTTGCTGAAATTAACCAGTCATGATAAGTTGTGTGTGACATCGTCTGCTCAGCTTGCTTCTGGTTTACCTCTTTTTCTGTAGTCGGTTGGCCATACTGTGTCCATCTGTCCTCAGTCATTTTAGCTGCATGGCTCGTCTATCTTTATTTTAATTTCTGAGCATAGATTAGTATCATGTCTGTATCTTGTTTTTGATCATACGAGTAAATTTCCACGTTGAATAAGCAGTCGATAAGCAGGACAAAACACTTGTATTCATTATTCTTCTTTTTAATTTTGTATGTGTAGTAATTTCTCTGAACGTGTGTGGTTGCAAATCTTCGCAGTGGCCAGGTCTATTAGAGATGGAGTAAGGAGGTAACAGTGATACACCTCAACGGTAACTAGTCTGCTTGAGGGGCTGAGAGGGTTTAATTAACTGTTTTTTTATTGGTTCTCATACCTTGTCATAAATGTTTTTGATATTTGGTTCATTATGAAAAAAAGAAGTAATATTACCTGTCTAGGTTTTCTTCAAACTATATTTCACTTAGCCCTTCGTCTGAATTGGTGTTTCCACTGATTCGGATGATTGTGATATGTCCTTTCTCATTTAAATTAATGATAATTAATTAGAATCAAATTCTACCTATTAGTCCTACCTTTTTTATTTAAATATAAGGAAAGTGGCATTGCTAATGCTAATAGCTGGCATTGATCTTTTGCTTAGTTTATCAAATCGTTGATAGATAGCACTATCCACACTGTGGGACATGCAGCCGTCCCATCAGATCAGGAACCACAACTTCCAAACTCTGGGACGTTATTAAGCAATTCTATAATTAGAAAAACTTAATAATACTTTTTGACCTGACCTAGGAATCGAACCCGAGACCTCTTAAACAACAGTCACATACTCTTACTACTAATGTATAATAAAACAGCATAAGCAGTAGTGCTGGAAGTATTTAGTAACTACGAGTTTAAACAATATCACATGTCATTTATATAGTCATTAATTGGGTCATTCCAAGTGTTGTTGTCATAGTGAACAGTGCACACTAAGTTTCTTTGACGTCAAAGTGCCACACAAACGAAAACCACTGACAAAGGATGCTTTAGATATGCATACATACTTCCATTGCTAAACCAGGCGCTACTGTGCAGTATTAGAAGCGGCAGTTGGCGTTCGTATGGACACAAACATAGTCATTTGGGAAAGTTTTTGCTATTTGTGTTCTGTTACTAAAAGATGATACAGAAAGGTTAGATTCCATTTTGGAGAGAACATTTAAAGATAAGGAAAGACAATAGCAATTTTAGGCAGTTTTCTTTTTTTTTCCTCTTATAAAATTATTGTTTTAAAACTGACGAGTTAAGCTGAAAAGCTTACAAACAAAGTAATATTTTATATAGGTAAAGTTTGTCATGAATGATAAACTGCCATGTGTGGCTTAAATTCAAGAATGTTAATTACGTGTCCAGATTTTCATAAAAGTTCTGCATAAAAATGAATACGAACAAAACAAAATGTTGTTGGTGTCATATAAAATGCTTAAAGTTGTTTAAAAATGCATTTGCAGCGGAAAATACGTTTCTGTGGAAAATACTTTGACATGGACAGAATTAAAAACTATCCCAATTAACTACTCTCATGTGCCGACTTCATGTACTGCTTCTAAAA
Source organism: Hypercompe scribonia (assembly GCA_949316085.1). Lineage (NCBI taxonomy): Eukaryota > Metazoa > Arthropoda > Insecta > Lepidoptera > Erebidae > Hypercompe > Hypercompe scribonia. The sequence goes on along the minus strand of OX438969.1, from coordinate 7,083,561 downwards.
TATTTTATAAGCAATACAGAATAACTTTTTGTAATACCCATTTTTTAACCATTTTTAAAAATGGTTCCTCCAATGGCAATAGGTACTGTAATTACCCTGCTTGATGTAAAGACTTGTGTAATCATTTCCCCCAGCGTTATAGTAATACGTTTGTGTGTAAAACTTGGCACTTTCATAGATAACATAAGAGTCTATCTACATTTATTTATAGACCTATTATTAATCTTCTAATCGGCTATAAAGAGGTCAAGGCAACTATTACGCCTCAAAAAAAATATTGACTGCCTGCGAATATACTCGTTGATGTTAACGTGATATCATTGTTACTTCATTTTAGAGATATACAACCAATTGAGTAGATATTTGTAGCCATTTTATCTGTATCACAATAAAGAAATTATTTATGTCTGGATGGAGCTAGATTTGACATAGTGACAAATATGTCGTTCATAAATTTAGGTTAAACTGTTGTAGTTAGCTTTTAAAGTATACTGAGGTCGTTACGTTGCTGTACTGCCTCGAGTTGTAGGGACAATTAGTGAAATTAACAAACATTTACAAGAGCCGCTGTTCTAGAGAACACCAACAGGTTTGTTGTTTACTTCTGCCCTAACTTTAGTGTAGCACCAACGGACAGGTGGACGTATGATGAAAACGGTAATTTAAGAAATAAACTTTTAATTAGCGTTTTATTTTATAAAATTCAAAGTTATTGAAACGAAAATTTTATTATTTTTATAGTGAAAGCACAATATCATCCTATAGTTTCCTACAGTCAACTGTAGGAAACTCAGTGTACAGTTGACTGTAGGAAACTACAGGTGATTTTATTATTTTATAAATGTTTTTGTTTTCACATGTCTCACACAAGACCTCGTTATTCCAAATTAGGCAGAGCCTGCATTACGGTAAATAGACTACTGATAGACATACTTATATATAATATTTATAGATAAATTACACCCAGACTCAGACCAAAATGATCATGCTCATCACACAATATTTTTTTCTGGGTGGGAATCAAACCCACAATCTTTGGTTGAGTAGTCACTAACCACTCGACCAACAGGCTAGTTATTCAAATATACCATACAATATCAAATTTGTTGGAAGTACAGAAAATGATCTTTAAGGAGATGCTAGACTTTGTCTTTGAAATGTATTATTACCATCATCAATCATCAGCAGCTTATAACAGTCCACTTCTGGATATAGGTCACTGTTTAGCAAGGTAGTTTTGGTCTACTTTACTACGCTGGCCAGACGGGTGGGTTTAGGGATTATTTCAAATTTTCCCCTTCTCTTTGCAGTGACGTTGTGTTGCATATTTTGTCCCTTTAAAGGTGCCTATCTTTTATAATACTCATGTAAAGAATAGGAGGAGTGACACTCTTGAAAATGATTCAAACTCGCGTAAGGTGTCAACAGATATACAAGTGTGCCTTAGCTCTTTACGTATAATCGGTAATAAAATCTATCATATTATATCTTACATTAAGTCATCAATATTTACAATATATAGGTCAATGAACATAATACGTCACATTTAATCTGACCCATCTTGTAACCGCTTTGTGCGTTTCGTGTTTAACGACTATCACTAACTCCACAAAGATGTTAAGATGTTTATTGCTCTGTTTATCGGTTCCCCTTACTCGGAAATTGTCAAGGAAAACTTCGGAGCTCTACTGTCATAAAAATTGAACTTTATACGGACGAATTCCGATGTCATATTGACTTGGTTCCATTTTTTGTTCAAATAGGTAATAGCTTAGAAAAATAATAACATTAATATCTTCTGTGAAATGATAATTTATAGGAAGAATCCAGATTCTGAGTTTTAACAAAACTATTTTGCTACTAACTTTTCTATCGTTGAAAATAGTCGACGGTGTCAGCGGTTTAAGCTTTTAACGCTGACATTTAGTGCATTAGTAAGAAATGATAAAATTCCAATGACCTCCAAAGTAAGTTTGATCTACAAAACTGACCGAGTTAGGTTGAATGGTATTCATATATTTCTATTTTTGATGATATTTTGTGGCAAACGCGTTTTTTTGTTTCAATATTAAATAGATTTACAATTTTTTATTACGTTTTCGTTATTATTCTACTGCTCTATTTTTCTGCATCAATAATTTGTTCGTATGAGTACATGACAACATATTTCCTTTATCTTTCTTTAAATATTCTTTAGGGGAATTGTCTAAAATCAAGTCAATTTTTAATTTAAAGAAACCATGTTTACGAGATCTGAAATTTGAAATTGAATTTGTAGACATAATATTGGACTCCCGAGAGAGGTATTGTAAAATTCGTTTTCCTTTCTAGTGCATACCTTCAAACCAGTTGGCATCGTAACAGTATGTTATGTAAGAACAGTGGTGCTGAATATTTGTTCCTTCGTTCACGAAGCATCCAGATAAGATTGGTTCTTTGTTAAGAATTTGTGATAGTATGTGCCAGAATAAGCCCGAAGCGTATTCTAAAAATGCTATGTTCGTTGTATTGAAGACACAAGAAGAAGGTTGAAAATATGAGCTGAAGAAAAATATTAAATACAGCATTTTCTTTTCGTCATAATCTAATGTAACAAACTATACTTGTTTCACTAAAATTCCTACATTTTTCAGTAATATTTTTGTACTTTAAAGTAAATCTTCATTAGTTCTATAAATGAAGCTATACGGAATTCTTTTACTCAAATTAATGGAGAATAACGTGTATTGAAGTATTAGAGATTTTTTAGAAATGTTTTTTATATGCAAAATTAATGTTAATGTAAGCGATTTTGTAATGAGATCTTAGCGGGTAAGCCCCGTGTGGTGACGGATTAAGAGTATAGATTATCACCATCCCTATTCCTCATATGGCTGTTGTAAGAGGCGACTAAGGGAATAAAACTTGAAACAAACCCTATGGCAACCCGCTTGGCCTTAGTGGTATAGTATAGTGGGCCAAAACCTCCTTGCTAAGAACAGGTGTATATCCAGCAAAAGTTTGTTAAAGACTGTTGATGATGATGGGTAAGCGTCAGCACCTAAATAAGCACATACATTTACTTTCAAACACCATATCAGGTTACAAGTTGTTCAGCTACACCACGACAATATTATCTATATGTTTCCATGGCTACACACCATTGTTTTACTAAACATTTTTAAATATCTCTTACAGTAAACCAATACACCAATTACTTGTATAACTCATTTCTTAAAATATATGAATAATATTTAAATATTAAATATTCTAACAATAACGAACGACAAAAAAGGTTTACCTGATATTTTTATAAGATTACGTGTCAAATAATAATAACCTTCTATAAGAACTTTTAGCTATAAATTAACTATTTAATCAGTAAGAAGCTTAGTACTTTAGAATACTTGTTAAATCTTGGTAATTCATTAAACTTAGTTAACGGTTCATAAGAAAATTTTGTTTAAGTTATCCCAATTTACGTCAGTGAGATTATTTCGTATTTAAAAATGCGCATAGAGACTTTGTGTCTTGCGTATCGAATTAATAACAAACGTTCTCTGACACATGTTGGTTTAGTGATGAGAGAAAACAGTTGAAAAATATTAGCAAAACATTTCATTTAAATTGGAATGAAAAAACATTTAGGGTATACTGGAATATACTGTAATCGCTTCAAATATAAATAGCACTAAAATTGTTTGTTTGAAAATATCCTTTTTATTGAATATCCTGTGATTTTTGGAAATAGATCCCGCTTGATTCAGAAACAAAAATAAATAAAAATGAGTTTTTGAAGGTACATTACAAATAAATAAACACAGTATGATACAGTTCAATTTATTCCATAATCATATTCCAAGGTCGGAAACAATCGATAACATTTCTAAAAAAAGATTCTCCCGTCTTTATTATAATAGCTATTTACAATCATGACAATTAAACACACATACACGCACAATTTTAATGTTGTAATGTAAAGTCAGATGGAATTATCTGTCACACTCTCATTTCATCAATGGCTGCTTGCGGGAGGCTAGAGTGAAGGGAGGCTTTTCCCCGTCGAAGGGTAGCGTGTGGCCCCCTTACCTCTGCCTCCCTCCCCGGTGAGTTTCCCGTCGATCCGTTTGGAGGCTGGAATTTCTGTTGCCGTAACTCTTGTAAAGGCGGCGAGGTATTAAACTGACTCAAATTCTTTGGCATAGTCACGTAACCCATCTGTGTATAACTCACGTTAGGTATTCGAAAACTGCTACTTCTACTCCCGAGTTTGCTCGGTAGCATAACGTTGTCCATACTCAGCGTTGGACTAGGTGGCGATTTTGGGACGTCTAGCGGACCCTTAAAATTTAGGTTTGCTAAATGTTGATCTGTGTTCATCATATTATGTTTCTTTCTACTCTGACGTTCAACATCGACTACCAAGCTAGGAGCGTGTGTTGGATCGATGTGATAGTGTGAATGTTTACCAGAAATTGTTTCAAAATGTTTTTCGTTAAACCTCGATTGTTTAGTTCTTGACCTAGATTTATCTCTCTGATAATATACACCAGCAAAAATAAGTACATTTAAGATGAGTAGTGAACACCCTATGGCTATTGTAACGCTGAGTGCGGTTGAGTACGCTGCGTAACCAGCTGCCTCTAAATTAGCCAATGTATTTTCAGTCGTGTTCAATGTTTGCAGATCTCTTCCCGGCAATATTGTGGCACAGGTCGCTAGTATCGTATCTACGGTCGTTAGGGCTGTGTCAGTATATACTGTACCATTTGTTCGCCTGATCGGGTCATTATCATTGATATTTCTTGCCAATGGATCCGGTCTGACTATGCCTTCGTACAATTCTTGTTCATTGTGGTTTTTGAATAGGTTATGTCGTGCGGCTACATCCTCCATTCCGGCTCTGTGTAATTCGGGAACTAAGCGCAGCCAAACGGAAAGTTGATGAGCACGATAATGGTTTTTGAGGCGAGGTTTCATACCTGTTTTAACAAAAAAATATTAGTGGATAATGTGTATATTTTAGTTGTAAATTTAATGAGATGAATAAAGAGATTAAATATATTAGTAATATCTATGAAGGTCATGAATGCCATTCCTAGATTTCAATTAATACAATACAATACAATTAATAAATATATACACACACACTTTTACACTTAATACTTATACGTACTTATATATACTTATATACTACACTACATTATAGTATATTATATATCACGGCAGTTTAAAAGTTTTTGTGATACATTGCTATAAAACTCACCTATTTCCAAATATTTCTGGTGTGTGGAGTCATATTCTTCCCAGTTTATTCCTCTGAATTTATTTCTTTCCCTTGACGCAGGCAGCAAGGCCTCCTGTCGTACATTGTCGTTTGGGTTTCTGAAAAGAAAAACGTTCGTGTAATAAACCATCCTACTATATTTGGTTTTCCCCTGGGTTATAATTAGTAGGAATATTTTCAATAACAGTTGCTGATGAAACGACTATCTTGAACAATATAAATAGGGGCTTAAGGTTACGTTGCCACTTTTATTATAAGCAGTAGAAAGTTTTCATTTAGTCTGTTTTTTAACTAAATACGTGTCAAGGTAACTAAATATCATTATGTTAAAATAGAACAAAATTATTATGTAACTTCACTATTTAAGATTAGAGAGTTAGAGAAAATCTTGAATTACAAAACTTTGAACTTGTCTTGAATTTTTAAATATCAATAAGTAGTAACAAAATGCTATAATATTAGATATATATTTGATAGATAATAGACTCAAATACAGATGAACTTACAGATACTAATGAAAAGCAAGGAAATTCGTTATAATTGCACAGATACCTATATTTTATAAAAGATTTTTCAATGTATCAAAACAAATAAATACAACGAACTCAGAACAAGTCTTTCATTGTTAAATATCGTCATTCAAAACAAATCCCATTGAAATACACACAAAACCTTACGTGCGAATAAAATTATCCTTTCCATTGATTTGGCTTTGTTAAAGAAAACAAAATGTAATTTAAAACTGTTGTTCAAACGGTCGTCTGTTTAACACATAGCTTGAACTACTCTACAAACTTATTCACCAAACAAAAAACACCACCGCTCTGTAAAACCAATTAAAAGTTGCTAAAAAAAAACAACTGGATTGTTTTCTCTGTTCAAAGCTTCCGTGAAATCCTTTTAAAGCTTGAAGCCAACACGGTTTACGATTCTAAAGAAACTAATTAAACAAAAACTGTGTCAAAATATATATGCACTTATTTTTTTTTTTTAAATACATTGCGTATGTGATTCTTTCACAATTAAGAAGAGGTTAACATAAGCTCTAACATTTTCTGGCTGATAAAATTTGTAATAAGGTTTTTGACAGAGAATAGGAGTAACTGACGTAACACAGAGAATCAGTACACTGAAGTGAAAGTAAGCCGGCCATGTCTCCTGACGAACCATAGGTCGCTGTAGCTGAAGTGTGCTATACTGGAGACCACGATTGGGTAAACTTAGTGTAGGCCGCCCTGCGGCGTGTGGCGGCGGTGGGTGGATGTGAATTATCCAAGACTGGAATGGTAGGCGCTCTTTGGGAAAGACCTTCGTTCAGCAGTGGACAGTGATAGGTTGATTTGATAACATCAGCTTAATATCTAAAATCCATCGGCCGTAGTCTAACCACATACAATCGAAAAATATATCTAGCCCTGCTTCTGACATAGTCAGACAATTGAAAGTCGAATCTTAACAAACATTTGTACTGAATGACATTTCAGTTAAAACTTAAGGTTTTTGAAGCTTAGGGCTCAGTACTTCTCTTAACATCACTACTTTGCTAAAAGATAACGGATTCCGAAAAGTTAACAATCCCATACAACGTTTGAAAAATTAAAATACGTAACTAAAATCAGACATAAGCGTAATGCGACCTTCAAAGGTATACTTATCGAAGAACATCAAAGTAAATACAACCTTAATACCTGCTATAGAAAATTTACACTTGTTAGTAACTTCCAAAAACTTTGAGGACCTATTAAGCAGTTCAGAATAAATTAGGGAGTCAACAGTAGTCTTTATCTCTCTCTGTGTAAGATTCATATTACAATGACATTTTAAATGCTCAAAGCGAACTTATTTTTCATAAATATTTGACGTTATTAAAGGTGACTGGGATTTGTGCACGTCCTTAGTAAGATGTCTTAAAATTTTAAAGGAGACGTAAAAGAGACTATCCATAATGTCATGGCCTGTTTACGGAACAATGCATCTTTTAATTTATTATTCAGCATTTTAATATTTCACAACATATTAATTTGATATATTACTAAAGCCCACCTAATCTAAGAGGTACCGTATGACAGTTCTGATAGATTTAAGAATAGGGAGGTGTCAAAAAAATCGATTGTTACAATATCCGATTCTTGATATTTATTTTTTTTTATTTTTTTTAGAAAAAACAACGCCAGCTTTGGGAATTTATCCTGTATCACGGGGGGATTTTACAAACATACAAGAAACAGATACAAAGAACTCTCAGACTCAGAAACAGTGTTGTCACATGTGGAGTTTGGACCCACAACACTCAGCGCTGCGAAAGACAACCGCTTAAATTACCGCTACATCTGTGCAGTCAGAAGCATGTCTTTATTTTTACACATCGATTTTGATTTTTACAGATTTATGTACTAGGATATAAGACATAATAAAGTAGAGGATAGATATTATACATTGTTAAAATAGACAAACTTAATATTTTCTCGATGAAAACCTCTACGGTTAATAAACAGTTAATAAAGGAAAGGATCTACTTTCATTATGTGTCTTTATTGACAGTTAAATATCAATTGAAATTTATGTATTACGATATGTTAAAATATTTTTGGATTGAAGATGGTAAATTATTAATAAATTTGGTTATTCGTATATTTCAATGATTATTAACTTAAAAGTGAATTTGAAAAGTTGAAACACTATTGTAAAGGATCTATTTGAATACGTAATGATGTCAAAACAAAACACATTTAGTGTTTATATTTTTTTTGTGTTGTTTTAAAGATTTACATTTAAATTTAGTAATAAAATTTTATGTATCTTGTAATAGAATAAAAATAGCTTCATTATTCCATGGCTTAATAAAAAAAACATATGTTATTGAGATTGTGTGAGTTACGCATACACAAAGATGTTACGTGTTAAAAAGCAAACGTCATATGGTACCTCTTAGATTGGATAAACTATAGCTGTTGTTTAACTCAAAAAGTATTAAGACTTATTTTACAATAAATTAAGTAAACGAGCAGATTAGTCACTTAAGGGAAGGTGATTACCACACCTTAGAGATGGATACGCTCTTTTCTTGAAGTTTTAGAAATGTTTAATTAGGAAATGTCTACATTGGCAATGAGTATGGCTGCCATAACTTTTGGATTCTATTCTTGCTTTTCATCAGGTAGGGTAGAGTCACTTTGGTAGGTTCTTAACAAAATAAAGAAAAATATATCGGTCCGGGAAAACCAAGGCGATATTTGTTGTTTTCTCCAAAATTGCGCAGTCAAAAGGAACATATTTGTGACTAATGATAATGCTAGTTATTTACCTGTCTGCTAGGTAGGACAAGTATCTATATCATAAAAAAAAGTCCGACACTGTTACATAACATTTCAGGTTGATCAGCTGAGAAATTAAAATGTGAAAATGTTACAAACACAAATGAACCAACATTCGTGTTCATAACAGTAAGGATAGCTAATTCTAAACGCCTTTTGTGTTAAATACCCACCCAGACTTCACAAAGTTGGCTAAACACAGCATAATAGACTCCGACAAAGCAACTTCAGATTTGGTGTAGTTTTGCGGAAAGTGGCCAAATCCACCCACTAAAGGCGCACCAAACACATACGGTAATTCCTCGCCGTGGACCACTCCCATTCGCTGCAACAATAACAGAATATTCAAAAACAGATCTTATAACAAGTAGCTTTAAAACTCAGTTTATCTAAAATGTTCTTGGATATCAACCTGTTCACTATATTATGAAATAATTTCAAGTTGTTATGATTCTCTTAAGTTTCCTTTCATACTTAGATCACTTTGTCTGGTGAATATTATAGAAACGAAGTTACATAATGCTGTGTAATGAACTCGAGACTATAAACGCACCCATAGTGCGTAGTAATGGTAGTTTAGAACGGGTATCATATTCAACGGTGACATTTATGACTGTTAAAAGGAAATGAGTTTCAGAATACAGTACCTTAGCTAGCTTGGAGTACATTGTTAGAATATGAAACACAAACTTTTGCTCGAGGCTTTGCTCCATAATAGATTGTGTTTTCTTTTGATTTGCTTATACAATTAAACCAATGCTCGTACATATTGTAACAAACACATTCTATATTTGCGAAATAAATTCTATTCACTATTATATAGAGAGCAAGAAGACAACGACCTGATGGAGGTCGTGGGAAGCTGTTGGATGACGGCAACAACAGTAAACGTCTATCACTTGAGATGATGATAATGATGATGCCAATATGAAGCAACCAAGCACACGGGTTAACTGAAAGAAATTGTGCGCTGCAACACAAGAGTGACAAGTAACACTTGTCACTCTTGTATTTCTGGAGATACGTGAAGCATTGAGGTGGCAGTTTGCTCTTCGTTTCATCATCTCATCTCAGTCAAAAACATCTACTGCTAGACCTAAAGGTCTAAAGTCTTCAAGGTTCTAAATAACAGCCGATGTGGTACTGCCTGCATGTAACGGTTTCTTGTAACCTTCACTGGGTTGTGACTAACTACTCTGTGGTGGGCCTACCAACGTTTCGTCTTTAAGCACGCGGTCACCGTTCTATAACTTTATGGACCCATCGGCCATCGTTTCTGCACGCAATGTTGTATGAGTATGCTTTTATCCCTATGTAAAATAATTTATGGATTTCTCTGTACTCTAATAATATACACACTTGTATGTATATTCAACATTTTAAGATGATCATTAGAGCAGTTGATTTAAATATTAACTTGAATGATGAATATAAACTATGGACTTAATATTTGGTTGATATGAAATATGATAAATACATATGCAGACAACACAATGTACAAGTATTTGTAATTAAACTCGGTCCTATGACAACTATTATTATTATTGTGACATCATACAGAAAGTTTATCAAAGCCATACATTGTGTAGGTAACCCAGTTTACTTCACTGCGTCCGGTATATGATGACATATTGAATATTCTGTTCGGTAACTAAGACGCCTGAAGAGTCAATCTTTTCGACATCTAATTATTTTAAGTTTATACCACATTCATATCGTTTATACTATTTTAGAAGTTAGACAAAGTAAGAAATAATTATAAATGTGCAAAGAAGTGAACAAAATAATAATTACTTAGAGTATTTGAGTATTTATAGTATGGGACAAAGACGAGAGAATTTCATCAAAAGATAAAGCGACTGTAGGCAACGTTGTCAGGCTTTGCATTGAAAATGCGACTAGTCGGATATACCCGGTAAATACAGGTGATTAAAACCGTATATCCTTCATCAATATTAAAACAGTAAACAATTTTATCATACGATCATAATGTTGGCTTAAATATAAGCACCTGTATTTTATTATATCAATAAACAACAGAACACGGTTACGTTGCGTGAGAATAGCTTGGAACGCATAACATAAGTATTACGGTGTCAGGATAATCGATTGTTCGAGCCATTTCCTCAGCTAACCTTCTTTAGAACGGATGAGGTATTGCTGTTTGGCACACAACTGTTATCGAAATGACGTATATTCGTAATGTATTATTGAGTGATGTAGTGAAGGGTGGGAAGGAAAATCTCATCAATACTTATTTTTTATAAGAATATACTGAAACTTTAGCTTTAATGTTTAATTAACATTCTATTCTTACGTTAGATGAACTTTTAGTATAATTAAGTAACGCATTATTATTAGTACGCTCAGTGGATTTTATTATTTTTTTATTTGGAGCCTGCCAAAGTGGCTCTACTCTACCTGATAGAAAGCATAAATGGAATTCAAGAGCGGTGATCACCGTACACATTGTGAATGAAGATAATGCAGCGTGGTGAACCACATTATGACGGCCTATAATATTTTGTTAATTTTATTTTAATTAAAAATAATTATGTTTATTAATATTAAAAATAGTTATTAAAAATGTTAGACTACACCCGAAAGCTGAATACACTAGTTCACTACTCCAAATGTTAAAAAGTTGAAGTAAATGATCTCGATTAGAGGATTAATTTATATTGTATAGATACTCTTAGAAACGCCAAAACTCTTGAGGTCAAATGTCAACGATTTAAAAAAAAATTACCAATTTACAGGCTGGTTTGGCAAAAATATCAGAATTGACACACAAGATATTATTTTTGTTTATCATTTTCTTTGAACAAATTGATTTCTTTAAACAATTGAATACTGATACATTTATAAAACAATTTTCACAAAACAAAAGATAAAACTAGTGGTACAATATACAAGTTTTATCAGGGTTCATAGATATTTATGGGATCCAGTACCGGTAGCTTTCCGCGTATACTGAGACACAAACGTTCTTTGAAATGACGGAATTCATATTCATGTTCAGAAGATAGTAAGTCACGTAATAAATTGCTTGCAATGTTGGTTCGTTGTTGTCATAACACAATATTATATATTTTAATATAGTGTTCTGCAAGTTTGATGTTGTAAGCTGGTAATAGATTGTTAATTTAATAAATAAGGGTTTTAAAGAGCTTTATGCTTAATGCTTTTGTATTACAGAAGTAGTAGTTTTTATTTATGATAAATCTTTTCACTCTATTTTGAATAAATCATGATATAATCTTTCTTCTTTCTTTAAAAGACAACGCTCCCACTAGGAATAAATCCTTCGTCGCGGGAGACTTTACAAACATACAAGAAACGGACACAAAGAACACCCAGAATCAGGGCAACAATTTATGAATCAGACAAAGTGTTGTGAGATTTGTACCCACAACACTCAGCGCAGTAGAGAACGATGTGGCAACCGCTTAAACTAGTAGGCCAACCGTGCAGTCAAAAATGCAGTCAAATCTATCTCAAATCCCTTGTTATCACAAGGGATTTGAGATAGATTTAGAAAATATTTATGACATAATGGGAAATGTGTTTAAGTTTAAATGTAGCTAAGATTTTAAGACATATATCTACTAGTATTACTATACCTGTTGTCATTTATAAAGTATTTTAGTTGTAATACTCAAATTTAGTAAATAATAATATACACAGGTGTAATGTAAGAATAAGATATACCACTTACACGACATTACTGCTTAAACAATGTACATTATAATACTGACAGAATGTGTCAATCTACTGATTTCATTATTGTAATCGAACTTGTCCAAACTTACGTTACCAATTTGTGTCAAAACTAAAGGAGAAACTGTCGTTCAAAACTGTCCTTACGAGTCTAACATTGCTGCATTGTTAATGAACCAAGCAAACAAAACAAAATGTCAAAACTTATTTTGACCAGAACTATGTCATATATTCTTTTGTGACAATAAATAAAAAAGATGTCATTCTAAGCAGGCTAGGTATTCCATGAAACCCCATCTTATAAATAATTCAAGTCCAATAACAAACAGATGTTTTCTTATACACTGTCAATGTCTCTAACGCATTTATTTGAAATGTAATGCTAATAGTATAGATAAAACAAGTTGTGTATAGAATTGGTTTTTCGTAATCTCATTTGTCGGTTGATACATCTGGAGATTCTTATTATTGTGTGTTGTTTGTACTTTATGTACTTTAATATTGATACGTTAGATATTTATCTTACGCTTACAAATAATATGCATTTCGTACTAGTCATACTAACTTATTTGGATAATCTAAGACTATAAACAGCAATGATTAGATTTTGGAACACTAACGTCAATCAGATTTCATCAATGTAGGTAAAAGTATATTAATCAAAGGGGACCTAAAAAAGTCTTACACAAAAATCTTTTGACCCAAACCTTCTTACTATAGACGGGAATGTCGTTATAGTTACCACCTATGAAGTAGAAATGCTTTGAAAACATTAGCCAGCTGGTATGAGGAAAAAATCTCAGTAAATCAAGCATATCACCTGGTAGTGACGGTGAACTTTTTGCATCAAATGAATAATGGGTTATAGAAAATACATTATCTATAATTTACACGAGGTTTTTAAGAGATTTGTAAAATTTTGTCGTGATAAAATTAGTGATTAGAAACTGTGGAAGTAAATGAATCATCTTAATGCATATATAAATTATGGGTTTGATGTCGAAGACACTAAATGATTACGATGTAGTCCACACTATTTAAATACAATCACTTCATTTTCTGTACGAAGTTGTCGTTTTAAATTACGTAATTTGTTGGTAGCTGTAAAATTTGAAGAGACTTTTTATTGGTTTTGTCTAGATTTATTATCGAATCACATAGAAAAACATCTAAAGTGTTTCTTCGAAGTTCATTTATAATTTATGGCTGATTTCATAATTAAACCAGAATACTAATATTATTAACACTAAAAATATCTCTTACGATATGTTCCAATCTCCAAAAAATATCAATTTGGCAGCTGAAAGTTAATTTGTTAGAGTTTGTTTTGAAATTTGAGACTGAAACTTACCTGGGGATAAACTCCATCTTTAGTCTGGTAATCAAAAACATAGAAAAAAGTTTTCGTCGGTCTGCGAGGTTCATCTTCTTCTGTCAGAACGGGTTTCGGTCCTCCGCTAAGCAAGTCACCACTTTGAACTAACGGTGCTACATACTGAGCATCTGATAATGCCGCCACTGCGGCATCTCTTGTATTTATTGGATTCTGGAAGAATTCAACTAGTATAAGCAAAGTCTTAATATATTTTATCGGCACGATTAATCATTTCTTTAGATTTAAAGAGAAAAATTTGTTAATCATAGTAATATTTTTTATTTAACTAACTGATATTTTCTATAATTTTAGTAATTTTATTTATTTTTAGTGTAAATTTCAGTTTAAAACAATACAAATTATTTACTTTTTTTCATATATGATTCCTAACATTCAATTAAGAAAAACTTAAAAAATCTAGATAGAATTAATTACCTATCATGCAACATTTAGTGGCTGCGTCTACAAGAGGTTCAAGATTGCAGAGTAATGGATTTACCAAAAGAGTAAAATCAGTAAAGCCGCCCTACAGTTAGCTCAGATTTATGAAACTACACACTTAACGTTTGCTACAAAGAAAATATCTACAAGTAAGAAATATATCCTAACATTTTTGTCTATGTTTCTAGTAAAACAAACCTCTACCGTTCTTTCCCAATCGGTGTATTCGTTGACAATTGTATAAAATATTTCGCTCAGGTGGTAAGTATATGAATTTCTGACGTAGGTTCTGCAAAAGAGTTACAAAGTTTTAAGTATACTACCAATATACCGCAAAACTTAGTAGGTGTTAAAATTTAAATAGGCTTATTATTATTAGTAAAGAAATTCTAATTTACTTAATTAGATAGGACCCGAATATCTCTAAGGTTGTCTCTAAGGTGATGTATTAGTTGTAAATCATTTTATATTCTATGTTGTTTTCTTTTTCATAACTAGATAAGTAGTGAGCTCAAAAAAAATAAGTCTCTAAATCAACTTCCTAAATCTCACCTCAACATTCTATCTCTTTTATCCGGCTCAATACCATTCTGAACATCGTGAGCCGAAAACTTCCATAACGCTTCACTCGTGACAACTCCGAACAACAAATCATATTTGTTTTGAAATAGACGTCTTCCACTATCACTCCTCTTTCTGTGGACGTTTAAGTTAATATTCATGTTATTCAGGGGTCCAAAGCTTGGAAAATCCCCCGTCGAATACATAGTTAAAAAGTCTTTGGCGAAATCTGTTTTTATCACTACACCGTCTACTGATGGTCCAAATGCAGTCAAAAAGTTTGGTGGGGATATGTCGGCTGATAGTAGTTCTTCTATAGTTGCTTCTCTGAGACAATCAACAATAATTTCATGGTCTTTTGTGAGATCTTCTGGTATAGTACAGTTTAATTGCTTAGCCAGCTTTAGTGAGTAGTACACGGGATCATCAACTATTGCCCAAGAGCTTAATGCTGAGCCTGACAGTAGAATTGCTCGATGGAATAAACCTGAAAATATTTATATTATGTAAAATAATACAAGTTATAGGTTATACAATATTGCTTACCGTACAAAAATAGATTTTCTATTTAAAACATTTCTTAGAATATCTTAGTATAACATATACGCTTGAGCTAAATATAATATAACTTTATACGAATATTTAAACGACTGTTATATTAAAATACTATATTACATATAAATAGAATTTTATTATTTCGTTAGGATGTAGCTGTAGGATTTCTACGCGTGTAAATTGTACAAATGAGAACCAACGGCCAATTTCTTTCTACAACAAGCTAACAATTCTAGTTTATAAATATTTTTTAGCATTTTTCTTCTGTACATATACATCTTTGAAAAACGTTAGGTAAGCAATCATGACTTTATTCGCCATACCGCACCTTCCCACGGAAAAGTTCAGTATTTTTCACTACTTTTTCACTACAAATTGTATGAACTTGCTTCCAATTATATACGGTTTGAGATTGATACCACCTGAATATTCATTGTTTCATTATCTTAGAGATAACAGCTTCTAGGAAATGTTTGGAAGTATATTGTTTATGAATAAAATAACTTTACTGAGTTGAGTCTTTGCTTACTCAGGTTCTTAGAAAGTATAAGATCTAACAGTGTTAGTATTGTTAACCATGAGAATTTTATTTTTACTTAACTGATGATTACGTTTTTATCAACCTTTATAAGAGTATTCATATTTTTCGACTTAATAATTTTTACTATTTCATTATAAATTCATCATCATTCTCATCAAGAGGCTTTAATAGTTTATTCACTGCTGATCATAGGCCCCTACTTGGAAAGTATATGTTTATTAGTGCCCGTATGTTGCTAATTTTAATACTTTCCGGTTTTACGAACAAATACTGTAGTTACAAATACTTCCGTATTTTTTTAATGGTATGCTTTTCATCAACTCTATATTAAAAATCCACACATACTCGTACATAATCATAACAACAAACTTACCAGGCATAACTGTAGGTGATATCATTAAGAAATTAATGCACGCCGCTCCAGATCCGTGCCCCATTAGTGTTATGTTGGTTGGGTCGCCTCCAAATAGGGCTATATTCTGCTGGACCCAGTGCAACGCTGCTATTTGATCCATCAGACCATAATTAGCTACTCGGGCCTTTTGCTGTGGTGTTGGATTAGCATTCAGAAATCCTACAAGCAATTTACTTAATTGTTTTAATAAGATAACAATAATAAGATATATTATGCGATATACTATAATATATTGTGAAGAACACCTACACTAAACTTTGTAATGAAATTTTATAATAATATCCCTGCAGTAACGTAGACTTTACATTGAATAAATAATGCTTTTTCAAGAATTTTACTAATTACATTGCAACTCAGAAAAAATATTGATAGCAGTGTTTGTAAATAACTATTTACTTTTTTGAATTCCACACTACTAACAATTTGTACATAAACATTGCCCACTTCTATTTAAGTTATATAAAACTTTGTGTACCACTCTTCTTATATTAGTTGAGCTTGAGCTAGGTGAAAAATAATTTCATGTAACTCAATAACATATTTAAAAATTAAGCTTAGAAAAATTAAACAAACGATATTTGTTTTTTGAAAGGTACTGAAAAAATCATATTGCTTTATAATTAAAAGTTGAGCTTCGTAATTAATACTACAGACTATAGTAGTTATCATTAATTTAAGAAAATTCTATGAATACCCAAAGAAAAAAAAAACAATTTAATAGACCATAAATTTCTTTCACAAAGAATAGGATGGAAATAAAACTTGATTATATGTATTTCACGAATTCTTTCAACTTTCCAACGACCGGTCTTTGAACTTTCAAATATTTAATGGAATAAGACGTTGAGTTTATGACGTTCCTTTAATTCACTTATTCAAATGAAGATGAATTTAAACTTTGTGTTGAATTCTAAAATTATGCAGACTTGATTTTTTGGAGTGGTTCTTAATTCGATTATTTTCGTTTAATGATTGGACCAAAAGTAAGGAGGTATACCGCAAAAAATGTTGATACGAGTTTTAAGTATCTAGTTATATCTATTTTTAAAATCATTTTTCAGGTTTGAAAGGCAAATCTAGGCTTTTGTACTATTTTGCCTTCTAGAGATAATCCTACATCAAATGTACAGGTTTTCGTTCTCCATATTAGGGGCCGTAGATTTTTTTGTAGAAGGTTCTGGCATTCCTAATATAAATTTAATTTTTAAGTATAAACATGAACTGTCGGTACTATATTTTTTGTGGTGTCTTTATTATATTTTTATGTAAAAGTATATTACATTTCGCCATCGCGTACAACGCCTTCGGCTATCTCTCGAAACAATACTTTTTTTCTGGGCAACAAGTATTTGTCATTTTCTTTTACATCGTAAATGTATATGGTTTCAGTAACTAAGATGGGAAGTAACCAAACCCAATTTTACAATTTTTAATTAGAACTTCTCAGGATTTTGCCATCCTACGTGAGTTCTGCAATGGGCAAAATTACAACAATGCCCAAGGTTCTCTCCGAATACTGTTAGTTAAATTTTAGTTAGTTTAGGTAGTTAAGTTAAATTTGACTGCACGGTTAGCCTAGTGGCTTAAGCAGTCGCCGAGCCGCTGTCTACTGCGCTGAGTATTGTGGGTTCAAACCCCACATGGGACAACACTTTATGTGATCCATAAAATGTTGTTTTGAGTCTGGGTGTTCTTTGAGTCCATTTCTTATATGTCTGCGTATTGAATCGTAATGAGAATATGGTCTAAAATTATTTTCTTTTAAGTTTAATTAAGACCAAACAACCAGACCTATGGTAGTTAGATAATATTGGCTAAAAAACATTTACTTTTAAATTTCACAAGTTCCGATTTAGATTTTGTGTAATGGATATCACCCAGACAATCTCGAATGACGAATAAAAATACTTAAGTAACTGCTCAAGTTTATTTCTATATTTTAATATACATGCATATTAAAGATAAACCACAAGCGTAAAAAATAAATGGTCGTTACACAGTTATTTTATCCGATCAAATCCACGATTTGTAAAGTAGCAATCGGGAACGTTAACCTCTAGATCAAGACACCTTTTTGGAACGAAGTTCCTTACGGCAGGCTTGGAGGGGATAGGGATTTCGCTGCGGGACCGAACTGAAAAAAATGTGATAGTAAAACCGTAAGTGGAAAAAGTGCGTGGAATAAATCTGTGGAAAAAAGTGCGTGGAATAAAACCGTTAAATGAGACGTGCGCAGGCGCGAAAGCGCGTCATGTGTGCTATTTTATTATTTTAAGGAATTTATTATTTTATTTCCTAAAATACTGAATTTCCTAAATACTTTCTTGTACTTAAATAAAAACTAATCAGCAAAATTTAAGAGAAAAATCAAGAAAACCTACATAAAATTGAGCACGATTTTTTTTTGCAAATTGTGTCGATTCCACATTATCCGAAGGAACTTCGTTCCTACCTGGTGTCCCACGATGCCATTCATTTTTTTTTCTTTGCGGCAATCCCCTCGGATACCACTTACTGGTGGTTATGTCGGACTCGAACCGACCAAAACGCACGCCGTCTCAGGTACCAGTAGAGATCAAGTCACCCGTCTAAACAATAAAAGTTATAATATTAAGTTTTAAGTACCACTCACCAAGAACGCCAAGTCTGAAATTCAAAGTGACTACGATAAGATCAGTGTAGCTGGCCAGCACACTGCCATCGTATGGATGACTCGAACTCCATGAATAGCTCTCTCCATGAATGTATACCAGTACCGGCAGTGCTAATTTGGTTTCATCCACTAAAAAAAATAAGAAGTAATTGAGACAAAAACAATGAACACTAATATTATATTGTTGTATAGACTGGCATACATACATATAATGTGTTTTTAAAAACATTATGGTGCTAAGAACTTAAGAGAAATAGCTAGATCATCTAATCGCAAACTAACCATAGCATTTATGTATATACATATATGTATGTAAACTTGTCGAACTCGTGTGATTATGGATTAAGAATACTAAGTGTCACCATCACTATTCATCCCACGGGTGTTTAAAGTGGCGATTAAAGGAACAAACTTCGCAAAACAACAACCCTTCGAAGAGAAGGAAAACTTGAAACAAATCCTCTAACCAACTCATTTTTCAGCGTGGTATACTAGGCCAAAATCTCCTTTGTAAGAACACGCCTATGTCCGGCAGTGGACTGTACGGGCTGTTGATCAGATAATACGAATAATACGAATAACTTAAATTAAAACATAAAACTGTGCTTATCACAGTTATTTATACCAGGTTCAAAAACAAATCCATTATCTCAACAATACCACCAATCTCAGGATCAAGAGACTAAGCCATTAAAAAATTATGTTGATTGTTATGGAGCTAAAATTTGATTATCTCTTTGAGATTCCAAGAAATTTTAATTACAAGTCTAAATGGATTTAAATAAATTGATATCCCATAAAACTCACTATAATTCGACTGTTGAGCCCAGATTTAACGATAAAACTTAAGAGATTACGTTCTCAATTTAAAACCGTATAGAATTACTGACGCTTTTGTGTTCATGGTTATAAAATTCGTTCTGTTCTAGCATTCATGTGATACGCTAGTTGTATCTAAGTACTATGTCAACAATTATAAAATATAAAAAAAAGTTTAATGATGTTGTCTACTAAAAAGAAACAGTTCTAAAGAAAGCACCAGTCAAAAATCATAGTTCAAGTTAACATCAAACGTAATTTTTAAGAACAGAACAAAATAAAATATAAATTCGGCCTTAGTATATTACAATAAATTACAAACTTTTTTGTTTTCTGAAATAAATGATATTGCTTAAAACAAAAGAGATATCTTTTTATTATCATATCAATAATTTTGTAAATAAAAAACTAATAGTAACAGATATTTTGCTAACTTTATTAAAGAAAATGTAAACAAGGAATGGTCTGAATTTCTGCCTTTTTATGAACTGATTTCCACATATTAACTAAAGATATAAAAGAAATTAATAACATGCTACAATAAAATTTTATTATATTTTGCAAAAATAATTGTACTCACTTTGCAATGGAGCAAATATGTTCAAATATAGACAATCTTCACTTTGATTCTTAAGATAGGGAATCAGTCTTTTCAAATATTCTAGTCTGCCTTTAGACATTTTTTCTAGTATGGTCCTTTCGTCTTCAACGTCTGGTAGTTTCTGTGGGCAAGCAGGACCTGGCCTATCAGAAACACGCACGCCATCCCATGGTGAAGGAGTTCTTGTTGGGCTGAACCTGAAAATACTGAATAGTCTTACTATACTGATCATTATAACCTTCGAAAAATAATAAGATAAAGTTTTCTGAATTGTCAGCATTCACAATGAGTATGACGACCACCACTCTTAAATTCTATTCGTGCTTTCCTTCAATCAGAGTAGAGTCACTTTGGTTGGTTAAGAATAAAAAAAACAATTAAAGTGAAATTGGTGGTCGATTCATCTTTGCTAGACCACGAAGATCGTGGTATTTCTTAAACCGTAACCATTAATTATTAAACATGTATTTTGTTGCACTAACGGCATCCAAATAGCTTCTAATATCAATTTATAATGTTATTACACAAGTCATATGATACAAAAGGATGTCGTTATGTTTAAGTACTCGTATTTACTCAGTCTAGGAATTAAAAACAACTAAAAATAATTTAATTATTTAATTTACTCATTTATATATACTTTCATATCATATAAATTGTGTAAAGACATTACAAGATGATAGTAGAAGTTTTCAAGGAAAAGTTAATTTAATTCTTTTTAACGTGTTTAAATAAAAGTTTGTTTTTAGGATTTTTTTTTAATACTTTCAATATATTTTTTAATTTTTAGTGTCACAGAATTCTCAGTCTGTTCATCCTGAAATAGACATTTATAAAAAACGGAACGAACCCTTTCCTGAAGCTGATGGAATTGCATATGAATATTATCTAGGACTAAACTATCCCTCTAGACAAATCAAAAAAATACTCATACTCAGAGTAGTTACCTTGTTTTATCACTTTAATCTTATGACCCACTTCCGGTTTCAACATCAAACACTAATTTCCTATTAGGACTAAAGTGAAAAAATCAAACGAGCGTAAATTGAATGGGGTTGTGTCGTTTTAACGTCGACCCAAAGGTCATTTTCAACTTCATTATCAGACCCTGGCTATCATTTAGCTACAAAACACAACTCAAGAAGAATCAAATGAGTCCAAATTCGGTGGGGTTGTGACGTTTTGTTACAGAATTTCTACGGCCATCTTCTAGCTCCACCAGCAGATCAGATTCATGTCATCATGATATTGTAGTGTCACGCGATATAGGTAGATAGACAGTTATTTGTACAGGTTTTCAAAAGAGTACATACAATTTCAGATACATAGTGTACAAAGAGAGGCCTTATTGCCAAAAACAATCTCTGTCAGGCAACCTTAGGCGATACATGTGTGCGTGCAAAATTTCAACACAATTGGTTGAAGATATCTACTTCATAATTGAATTGCAAGATACAAACCGAACCAATACATAGTTACATACAAATTTATACTTACATACATACATTGCAAGTTAAACAAAAGTTTGTAAAATATAGATGTTATCTTGTAAGCTTTGCAGATAAATTTTGACAGTTTAAGAATAACCGAAACTCTCAAAGTTAGGGAAATAATTTGAAAAATACTGCTTATTTCTAGGACAATTTACCACTATTTCAGAAGCATAAACACATAGAAGCAACAAAAATAATTCTTAAATATCTCACCTGTTGGATCCCACTGGTGGTGTCGCATAAGGTACTCCCAAGAAAACCTCAAGCGGACTCAAATATCTGTGCTCGTCCATAGCCAAAACTATTCCCTGTAATTTTCCATACTTAGTCTGCACTATTCTACTGCTTATCTTAAACTTAAAATTAGATTTAGGGATTGGATTAGAAGGATTCAGATAGTACTTTTTATAGTCTTCGTAGTTACTGTAAGCGTTATTTTCATTATTGTAAAATTTTGTGTTTAAATGTAGAAAACTTTCACTATTATAATAAGGGTTCGTATCGAAATTGACGTCTGCATGTGATGTGTCGTGATCTTCATAATTAGTATCGGGTGCATCGTTTTGTTTAGATCCTAGATATTTTACACTTTTTGTATTGAAATTTCTGTTCATGTTTGCAGTATTAGAGTTCACTGTATTTATAGAAAGACATGTCACAACAATCGTAAAGTAAATATTG
The DNA here is from genome assembly GCA_949316085.1 of Hypercompe scribonia. Classification (NCBI taxonomy): domain Eukaryota; kingdom Metazoa; phylum Arthropoda; class Insecta; order Lepidoptera; family Erebidae; genus Hypercompe; species Hypercompe scribonia. The sequence goes on along the minus strand of OX438969.1, from coordinate 7,061,126 downwards.
AAGAACACAATATGTTGAGCAGGGTTTTTACTATGTCCACATATTTGTGCATGGTGTAACATGCTCGAATCGCAGTACTTAGTCTTTGCGCTACAGCATTTGTTTAGCATATTTCGTCATGTTATCATATTATTTAATTATATTCACAATCAACTGTTTTTTATTCTCGAGACCTCTGAACTGTATCTGAAACAAAGACAAAAAAACATGATAAAAATTTGTATAGTTGATAATGTGTACACATGATAAAAAAATATCACTAAATTTGGCAGTATACCTAGATAATATAGACATGACGAATATATACTCGAATAAGCAAATATAGACGGTCCAAACAGGATTCTAATATATTCCATAAGCTTAAAATGAAACCTGTAATTTAAATTTAAATAGGTTTACGTTTAATGCTAGTAATTACTTTCGATATTATTAGTTCACCAGTGAAAGCTTACAGTCTACGTATTGGGCCGTCCTAATGACGACGTAATTACGTCATATATATATATATACAATATATGCTAAACAATGAATAAATACGTACACTTAGATGTGTCGGTATATAAAGAAATCTGTAGAGCGCAATATATTAATACGGCTTCAAAAAATTCGACTCTGTCCTAACGCTGACCTATTAATTACAAAATACTTCATATATATGTAACAACAACTCATGTTTATTTACTCAAAACCGTATAATTTATTACTAACAAAAGAAACAACAGGAAAATTCAATTGTATTTATTTATCTCTTTATTTTGATCATACTATAATCTGTAAATATGTTATTTTTAAAATAAATGTCCTAACATCAACAAAAAAGGTTGAAAATTTAACGTAACCTTTCTTTTATCAGCATAATAAATAAAAAAGAATCGCAAACAACACCTTTAATGTACGTGGAAAAAAATTCAAACATTTTTGTCATGGAAAACGACCGGTCATTTCCCGTTTGCCCCGCAAAAATCCGTTCGTAAGCAGGATGTAATAACTCAAAGTTAGTACTAGTATATACATCGACGCAAAAAAAAAAGAAATCGAGAAAAATCCTTCTTAACCATTTACCCGTACCAATGGACGGGACATAACGACCCAACGAATCTATTCTCTAAAAACAGACTATTACAATGCTGCTTTTGTTTACAATACGATTGTCCAAGGAGAGGAAAATGTTCGATATGTATCCTTTACTCCAATTGTCTCCTTTTATATACGAAATGTGTCGGTTGAAAGGGTCAGAGGGAGGCTATAGCAATGTATCTGATGGAAATCAAGGCTTTTTCTCTGTCGATATACGAAAATATCATTTCTAATACTTATGTATTATTTCGCACGTTTTGTAATGTAGTTTTTTTAAATACATTTGAATACTCCTCACAGTAAGTGATTTCATTGTATATCGGCATTAACGTGGCCTGCAAAAGCTAGTAGACTTAAATTCCATGAGTACAAGCAGTCAATGTACGGAGTACAATTAAAACCTCTCATATTCAGAGTATTAACGCTATCATCGCTTGCTTGCATTTTAACTAACTAATGGATGCGCTCTGAACATATTAGCTTATTATTAATAGAATTTGTAACTAGATTGGGCTTTAGGAGATGCCAATGGACACATGGAATACTTCAGAAAACATAAAAATGTTAAAATCTATCAAGTCGCTATTATAACTTAAAAAAACTTTAAAAGCAGTTGCCTCACAAAAATATGTAGGAACTGAACTCATTGAAGATTTGGGTAAAAATAGTTACGTAAAATCATTTATTTCGACAAAGCTTCATTTTATAATAACGAGTGTACGTGCTAGTATTTGGAAGTTCTTAGTGTAGTGTATTCTGTTATGTTTAATTATGATAATGCTTCGCTGAGCGTGTTCCCGAATAAATTTAGTATATTAGTGAATAGGAATATATATTGATCATTATATCACGGTAATATCAAACGATATTGTATTTCTTTTCGTAAATTGATCATGTTACGATAATATGATCTAATCTGGGTTAAGCAAAATTGAAATGTTGACTTTGGGTTATTAAATTTACCCGTATTTATATTTCCTAGAATTTTTATTTGACTTTTTGAAATTGTTTTGTGTGCCTCTAGATTTTTTTTTTAAATACCAAGAAGGAGGATATTAGGAGTCCATACACAACGATTCTCTACTCTTTCTCTTTGTAATCTTTATCGTTTTTTTGCCATTCGAAACTTGCATATTTGGGTACTTTATCAAAATTTTCTCTTTAAGTTAATTTTCCCTACCTTCTTCATTGATCTAGTCTTAGCATAAAACATGTGGGTAGGTAACTGAATTTTTCTTGTAGCGACTTTAAACAAATTTTGATGAATTGCAGCAATATGATGATAGTTGTAAAATAATAATTTCAATGATTAATTAGCGATATTTAGTTACATGAAACAAATAGTTTGTGGGTTGAATCGTATCACTAAAAACTTGATAAAAACAGTTTAACAGCTAAAATTACTTTTGTATAAATTGTAAATACAAACAAGTAAGTTCTTTTGTTAGTTTTTACATTACGCAGAGTGAACTTTATAACGTAGACGTTATATTCTGAATATTTATAACTGTTTATTTAATAAAGTCTGCTTAATTTACCATTTGAATGTACATCAAGGTTTTTACAACGTCGGAGGAGTTATGCGAGCAAGAAGTTTATATTAAATCACGAGTGTAGACTGACTGATGTTTTTGTGGCTTGCTTAAACTAGAAACGAAACTTTATCTTATAATATTAAAATGAAAATCGCTGTTGTGTTTAAAAAGATATTAAAGGTTTAACTTGCCAATAGCATGCGATACGAATTTAGAAAAAAATTATTGCAGCCGGACCGAAAACTACGGGCGCTCACTGTACTCTGCACTCAATCATACAATTTCTTCCAGCTCTTATGTAGTAGTCACGACAGAACACTTCGGTCCTCTAACAATCTTCTCCTTCTTTGGTTCTCCCGTACGTCTGAGTATGTTGGCTCATCTTTTTTGTGAAAACCGTTCTTCTTTGGAATGAGTTGCGCCTCGAAGTCAAATTGGCCCTCAACGCTTTTTTATTAAAAAAAAAGAGAAGCAGTATCTATTAAAATAGCCGGCAGAATCAATCAATACATAAATGTCATCTTATACTAGATTATGGTATTTATTGGAGAACGTCCGAGTATGTTATATATAAATTTACATCTACTTAAGCATGTTAATTGCCATTGATACAGGGGTGATAGTTATCGTGGTGACCGCATAAGCCTTATACTGTCACGATGACTGTCATGCCTTTTACGTCCCCAAGCGGGGTGTGAAAAAGCATCTCACAAGGCCGCCATAGTGTGGGTCACCATACTGCATTGTCTACATTTGCAATGAGTATGGTGACCACAACTCTTAGATTCTATTCATGCATTCCATCAGGCAGAGCACAGTCACTTTGGTAGGCTCTTAATATAGAAAAAAAATGTGTACAAAAGTTTTAGTGCATGATAAATTTGTATATAGTGAAATATGAGAACAGTACTTGAAATATTATAAATCAACTTCACCCAATCCACCAATGGTGGACTGGGTGAAGTTGATTTATGCATGTTAAATAAATAAAAATGTTCAGATTTTTTTAAATTATTTAATTAATTTGTAATTGATATGAAATAGGTAGTAAAAAATTAAACATATTTGAAAGTTTCTTAATATTCATGTATCGCTTAGTTGAAATGGTACTCGATTATTACCATCTTCTTAAAACTAGTGTTTGTAAAGTGCTGCACGACACAGCAATTATTTCTAGTGCGGGCGTTGTCTTTAAAAAAAAACAAAGAAAAGTTACCTTTACTTTTTCTAACAAAAAAGTTTGATGTCAAATTAGTGTCTGATCTGCGTCACTTTCTATTTTAGACGACTTGCTTCGAAGTACAAACGCTGGTGTACTATTTTTGAATGAAGTATGATAATATTTATGCATACATACATAAACTAATGGTTTATATAAGCTTCGTCCTACGTCAGCATATTCCATATTAAAAACAGCAGTTCTACTAAAGTGATTTGTGTCAAACCAAACAAACAACAAATTCTTCATCTTAATAGTTTTAGTATTGATTTCATAATTCTCATCTAGTTTAGTCTTGTCGCCAATGTTAAATTTATTTCAACCAACTAATGATATTGCAAAATAAATAAAATGGATATTATCTGTTAATTTAATAAGTAGCTAAAGCTACTTTCTGACCTTTTTTGACTGGATCTACAAAAATAAAAAATACACATCACACATCTCAACCAAGTACTATCAAAAATGTTAAAAAATATATTCCTGTCACGTGAGACGACCTCTTGTAACGAGGAAAGAATTCTATTTTACAAATCTCAGAGCAATTTCAACCTTAAGTGAAACAAAGACGTCTTAGATTTGTGTGTTTTTGAAAATTACAGGATACGAAAATGTCAAAAGAAGAAAAATTAGATGACGAGTGTGTTGGAAACCTGAGGGTATTTCATTAGTTTATATAATTATTGAATTTAATGTCGTTACGTATCAACAAGAATTATTTCAGGAATAAATTGAATTCTTCAGTATTCAATCACATGTCGTGGGTAAGTTTTTAAAACTTAAAAAAATACGATATAAAAAAATCCTATATAAATATTTAAATTAATGATGATTCTAGTCATCAGTATGTCTATCAGCCAAAATATTCAGTTTTTAACACTTTAGTAAGTTCATCATATCTTTAACTTCATTCAATGGAAACATTGGGAAATATCACCGATTTGTTCGTATATTTTGATGTTCGCATCATCTTTGCCTTTACCAGCATTCGCATTTGAATAATTTGTCTTCAGACTTCATCATTATCATCATCAACAACCTTTAACAGTCCAATGCTGGACATAGCTCTTAGAAAGAAAATTTTAACCCATTATTCCACCTATATATGCCAGATGGGTTGGTTTGGGTTTGCTTCAAGTTTTCCTATTCTTTTCAGTGATGTTGTCATTTAGTCGCTTTTTACAACACACATGGGAAGAGTACGGGTAGTGACACTATATTCTTGATTCGTCACAATACGGACAGTCTTAGATTTAAGGAAGTTTAAAACAAAGTTCAAGAGAATTTTAGACTTTAAAGGTCTATGTAAACAAGTATAAGTATACAAAATTAAAAAAAAAACGCTTAAAATTAAGAGATTCATGTCGGTTACTTTCGTGGTGATCGCTCAAACGGTGTTGACTCTTATTAATATCGTGTATACGGTACGGGCAACCACTTTGATTAAATTAAAACATATAATATTAAGAAACTACTGATTTACAAGCATACTTTTATCATCTTAGTAAATTAATGTAGTCTGAGCACACTCGACAGCAATAATAATTTTATCGCTGTAGTCTAGCCATGGCCACACAAGTGCAAACATTGAACCTTAAACATATATTATCACAGTTGATTTTCAAGCTACGCGTCCAAAATGAATGTAAGTCGTAAAAGTTTAAAGCCAACAAAAATTTATTCCAACACAATATAAAAATATTTTTTTATTTCAGTATTCTGGTAGTCCACAATTACTGACTTAGGTACTTTTATATAAGATTTAGTTACTACTAATGAAAAAATAGAACACACAGATATCAGAGGAAATACCAACAATAAATATTTGTGTTTCCTTTCTGTCAATCTAACCATTATTGGACTCCTCGAATATATATTTCAATTGTTAATGTATCTGTCTGTCTAAGCAGTAATATATCAATACATTGTCTGACAACTTTTAAACTGCTTTAGTAGTTTAAACCTCAATAGTTTGCTGTGGGTTTAGGTAAGCAAATTTGTTATTATTTTACCATCGTTTGTCAGTATTGACTTTAAAAGATTAAGTAATTACACACAGCCATCAGTTCGTGATATTAATGTTAGTATCTAATAAATATACCGATGACCGATCTGACTCGTTCAGTAATAAAGAAGTAAGCTTTTGATGTTCTACAATTTAGAAGGCAGGTATTTTTTAAGACTAATTATTTAACATAATTTTTCACTTTGGTCATAGTTACCGTAGTAAAACTATGGTCAAGTGAATACTACTGCCCATTTTTTGGAATACAATCCATTTCTCGATTGTTACGATACACATGGAAAAAGATAGTGTGGAGATTAACCCACATAGACCACACGATCTCATACGGTTTTCCAGTCTCATTCATCATAGCACTACAGAGCCAGGCTTGCCGACACCCAACACGTTTTAGTGATATGAACTGAGTGAATCTGAAAACTGTTAGCCTGCCAACCAGTTGACTACTTAAATTAATCACTACTTAATAGAAATAATGTTTTTCAACTCCAATACATTGCAATGACATCACAAACCAAATTACTAATTAATTGTAACACCAATAGGGTACTGGCAGGTGTCTTATACTGCTCATTACACAGTACGATATTTAACTGTTCATTGTTATTGACGCTATTTTACGTAACCATGCTTTCTGAATTACCTCAATCGTGTTCTGAGCACATTTGATCAAATTCTAATCAAAATGGAACCTTAAAAGTTCCATTATTAATGATTAAACATCGAACTCAATTCGAAATGTACTAATTGAAGCAAAGTTTGGTTGAATGCCAATGTTTTATATTGGATTGGAGCCAGTATTGGGACTTATAATTATTGTTTCTGTCATTATTGCGTAAATTTGTAGCTTTGAGTTATTGTGATTCTTCTATAAATAGTTAGGTATAAATAATATTTTAATTATGAAATAATCTTCTTACATATAGGTACGATAACAATCTATGTTTAAACTTAACGGCTGTTATTAATCTGCTGCTATTTAAGTGGTTCAGATAAACTGCAATCTATTTTAGAGGTAAAGGTTTTTCGGCCAGGAATTTTACCTTTAACAGCTTAAACGAATTCCCGGTACTGTTTGAGGTGCTCAAATCAGTATTGCTCTAGTCAAGAATAGATAAATGAAATTTCTACAGAACTGGGTAACAGTAAGTGCTTTTGATTTGGTTGTAAGGAAAATACTAATAGTATACATTTTATGCGCTGCGTTAAAGGGAAGATGGTTTGATTTATTTTTCTTCAAGTTTTTATGCTTGCAATTGGCGTCATTGTATTAGTGTCTTTTCTTCGAACGGTATTTCACGATGTCTATTGATATTACTAATATTATGAAAATTAGTTGAAATATTTAAAAACAAAAGTTCCTTTACAAGTAATATATTTCGTAATTTCATGACTCAGTTTCAGATTATAACAGAGTAAGAAACGTTAATAATACATACATAAAGTCACACCTGTTTCCCGGAGGGTAGGTAGAAGCACATTAATCGCCCACTTTTCGCTAATATTTAGGCGTGCCTATTACCGCTAATCAAGATATTTTGTTTGCCAGAGCCTCATTTGTCAATTAGCAGGTACGCCACTTACAAGTAAGGTTGCTTCGGAGCTCTAAGTTGTGGGTCTGGATGTCGTAATAAAGCTGTACCCGGATCTTTTCTATTCCAGGCGTAGAGTGATACACCGTGTGGTTTTAGTCGGTTCGATTCCAACACACCAGCCCGCTGTAAACTCCGGTGGAGTGACGGCCTGAGGGAGTTTCCACACGTTAAAAAAGAAAAAAAAAGGGTTCTAAGTTGTGGGTCCGGATGTCATAATAAAGCTGTACTCGGATCCTTTCTATCCCAGGCGTAGAGTGACACACCGTGTGGTTTTAATCGGTCTGATTCCGACACACCACCCCGTTGTAAGCCACGGTGGGGTGACGGTCAGAGGAGATTTTCACATGTTAAAAAAATGGAGCTCTAAGTTCTGGCGACTCTATGTACCAAATTAATAATATATTTTAAAGTTTAAAAAGATGTTAAATATTCGGTAATTTGCTTCTTTGACACATTTAAAAGGTGACTTACATTCACCGCACAAATAAAACTGTTTCGTTTCTTAAGAACTTCATAAATCAATTAAGCAGTTTTATTTTCCCAATGCTACAACGTCCATTCGCATTTCATAATAGAACGCTTGGTATGTTCAATGAATGAATGAATCTTGAATCGCAATAGGTTTCGAGTGCATTGCCGTATTCGAGTTTTGAATGCAGAGTTGAAACCACTCGAAAATTCTCAACTGGTATGAGTATTAGTTAGTCTAAATAAAAACTTTACAATGTATTTGAATAACAATGACCGCCTGTAATTTTACTTGTAATCCTATATAAATTATTTTCTTTATAGAGTGATGTTGTAGATGTTGTAGTACTTGCTGAAGATATTTTTTATGACAATCCTAAAAAAAAAAAATATTGTATTTTTGTTAATTTCTAAGTTTCTTACTAATATTTTAATGACTACTCAACGTGAAGTATTTAAAAAACACGTCCCAGATAGTAATTTACAAGCAATATATATCTTAAGTTACGCATTAATAATTGTTCATAACAAATACACAAGTCACTAGAAAATATAAAGGAAAGATTTTAATTATTGGGATTACCTTCAATTTCTCATAAATACCATCATTTCTTTTCTGACAACGAGACAAACTTCACTGTGTACATTTACAAAGAAAAATATATGAATTGTTAAAATTAGACCATTGATTATTTCAGTATGCCTGTTATAGAAAATAATTTTTTTCCTTGTGTTTTAATTTCAAGTGAAAATTGTTTTTTCAACACGGTGGAATGCAGTATAAAAGTATCCTACAAGTAATTATTCGTGTTTTTGACAGATATTTTAGTATCCATTTCAGGGCGCCCGATAGAAAAGTCAGCATCGCACACAATATGAAGAAACAGACATTGGATTTCATGTAAATTTGGCTGAAGCGATGGAATTTCAATTCTTAATTTAAATTCTAATATTTACCAAGAACATTTAACTAGTAAAAGATAGTTATTTCTGTGTGGGGCTTTATAATACACAATTAACGGACACAAAGCTACTGTGGAGGTACTCTATGTTATTTAAAGACTTATTTCTAGAGTACAAAGAGTCGTTCTATGTAAGCTTTTAAGCATGGACAATAACTAAAACTATTTAATGCAATGTAATTTATAGCTCTTTGTAGCACTGAAATAGCTTATCAAATACTGTGTGGAGTACAAGACAATAAATTATATTATTTTAGGAAAGTAATTTCATACCTACTGTTTACTTAATGTGTTATTTAGTAATGATTGAGTTAGTTTATAACAATTACTTTATTTCTGTGTACACAGTAATTCTATGTCACATTTTTCACAAAGTGTCACGTCAGTATGGTTTCACAGAAAATCGCAAATCTTTCATAGTTTTTGTCGGAAACCATTTTTGTCAGTTTGGAAGATACGCAGATATAAATATTTAATATTGACATCAATTTAATATCTTCACGTATTTCTTGGAAAAAAATTGACTGCCTCGACTGTGTAGCGGTACAAACGCGACTGCTGTACTTGAGATCTCAGGTTAGATGCCCGGGTCGAACCATATGTTTGTATGATCTGCAAATATTTGTTTCAGAGTTTGAGTGTTTTCTATGTATAATATGTATGTATTTCGAAAAAAGTGTATAACTATTCTATCAGTCAGTTTTGTCATCATAGTATAAGCTCTGCTTAGTTTGAAACTGGATGGCATTTTCGAAATATTTATTTATTTATTTTAAATAGACAAATGTAATACAAATTAATCTCCCAAAGGTTTCATTTTGACAAATGACACCCTAAAAATGATCTATATTTATGATATTTCTACGAACATATAGTTTATTTATGACGATCAGCAGTCCTGTTCTGTTTACAACTACGTAAATATTTTTTTAAGTAAGTGGACTGAATCTTCTCTACATAATAAAGTTCTATTTTATTTTTACTCAGTATTTTGACAAATGCAAATTATCCACGTGTGAGCATGGAATGGTGTTTGTAATTACTAAACAAAAAACTTATGATCACGTTTTGAGAAGAGCCCAAATGATTTGACCAGATCACCTTATTCAATACGAGTAATTAGTACTGTGCACCTTTGTCGAAGTATTTTTTTCTGTAATTCTGATTTAATACACTGTGAAGAAACTTATTTCATGTCACTCCAACACAAAGAAGGGACCCTAAAACAATGTGAGAGTACTGAATCTCGGCCGGATGTAAATAAATATTATATTTCAGATCATACAAACATTTGGTCCTATCCGGGTATCGAACCTGAGACCTCAAGCACAGCAGTTGCAAAAGCTACCACTGCGCTATCGAGGCAGTCAATGTATTAAATGCTAATCGGTGTGAGAACGTTTCATACAAAATTAGCAGTTACTTCGTAGTTCAACATGTCTTCGTTAGATGTTACTATAGTATATTTATTTTACGATTCCGTTGCGTGTGAAAGTCATTTTCAGTTTTATTAATGTATTATTTTACTAATGAGCAATTAACACACTTAATAGGTTTATTTAGAATTGTGTTAGTTTTGATTATTACTCATTATTCGTATAGTAATAATTACCACGAATTGTCTGTTAACGAGTAATAATAATAACGAGTTATAATATTATTAGGGTATCGACGTTTTTGTACAATAAATGTTACTTTTCTATTTGTAAAATGAACAAAAAAAATATCTGTTCAATATAACTATTGAACTTGTATACAATTAGCTTACTAGAATAAGCAACCCTTTTACTAACACGTACTGAACACACGTCCGTATAAAAGATACGACTACATCCGTCCGCTTCCAATGTCAGGAGGATACCCCTGTTGGAGATAAAACTAATTGAACATCCTCAATTCTAATCTCCAAAATTTAATAAAAGAGAGGAAAGTTTTTGTTCTACTTTGTACAATGACGATGATAAAGATAAAGTCACTTAAGATATTAACCCCTTAAGTCCAGAAGAAATCTGGCAGACCCATTGATGCAGGGGTGACAGTTATTGTAGTAACTGTGTAAGCCTTACACTGTCACGATGACTGTCATGCTTTTTACGTCCCCAAATAGGCTGTGAAAAAGCATCTCACAAGGTCGCCAGGTTATCATACTGCATTGTCTGCATTTGCAATGAGTATGGTGACCACAACTCTTGGATTCTATTCATGCTTTCCATTAGGCAGAGTAGAGTCACTTTGGCAGGCTCTTAATACAGACAAAAAAAAGACTTCTTGGTAAACATCTGTCTATTGTAGTTTGTGGGACTTCCTTCCAAGGATATGCTCGAGTTCTTCACAATGGGAGCTCATGTGACGGCACATCGTCTGATTTTACCTTTTTGCGTGAGTCCTTGAGTGTAGTGATGATGTATGGGTATTTAAACACGACAGATATACTCACTCTCGCCTTTATCCCTGAAAAGGTAGGTAGGGACATAAGAGGCGGTTTATATCATTTTGGTTGATTTAATATGAATATTTATTTCATACAACATTATACATTTAATACAACTTTGGTGTATAGTATTTTTTGGGTGTTCTTTGCAAAATCAATCGTATTTTTTTAGTAGACGATTTGCTAACATACATTTATTTATGATTTTTTGTTTCCAGAAATAATTGGTGTATATTTTCTATTTCACAGAAAAACTAGATTAATGATATTACCGAATTACGTAAAATGTCAATAGGAAACATCATAATTAGGTTTATAATATTATATAAAAAATTAAAACAATACTAATCAAATACTTCATAATTTTAAGTATAATTATATGACATGAAATATCAATATACCATTTTGTTGTAAGTTAATTCACTATACAACTGGTGTACTAATTGAAACACAATTATCGTTAACATTATTCGAACAAAATTGCAAATAATTATGCGATAAAAAGTACAGAATATAGGACCTGTGAGTATTATTTTCTAGGGCAATTCAATTATCTCTCTTCAAGCCACACTACGGTAAGTGAAGGTACTGAAATTACCACTTCATTACGTTCTTATAGTACGTACGAGAATAGCTATGGCATAGGAAATAATGTCACGTGAATTGGTAGAACGGTTTGCATTGTACGTATAGAATCACGACCTTATCCATAGACAAAGGTGCACTAATAACCCACGTTTTGTTATCTTTGTTTAAAAATGTATTATGTGTCTGGTTAACGGCACTTGATTAGCCTCTGTTACGTCAACACGACTAAAATTGAAAAATATGAGAAGTAGAAAGACATAGATGTATATTATGTAATATTATACATTATAAATGAGACTTTTTACTGTCTTCAGCGAAGAACGATTTGTGAATTCGTTTACAATGAAAGACTATTCAGACATAAGAAATAAATCCTGTATCATGAGGGACTTTACAAACACACATGAAATGGATACAAAGAACAGCCAGACTCGGAACAACATGTGGAAATTAGACTTACAACATTTCGGCGCAGTAGAAAACCACAAGGCGACTGTTTAAACTACTGTGTCATTCATGCTGTCAATTAAAGATATTTGGATTAATTAGAAAGAATAGAAAAGCTTTGGAGTTCATACTACAATATTTCATTAGTACCATGTTTTATTATAACGAAACGAAATGCTATCTTTAAAGAAGGTTTTCTCTAAAAAGGGCAAATTTAAAACTGTTGTATAATAATTTATATTTTCCATTTTCCCAAGAAGCTTTTTAGGTAATTCTATCCAATCACTCTTAAAGCTCTTAGTTAGCAATACCTAATTTTCCTCTCGTTGTATTTAATAAAGCAAGCACCTTACTCTAAAGCTCAATTAGCTAACTTATTTCAACCGAATAAAAAAATTCATTACTTAATTTCGTGTTTAAAATTTTCTCACAAAGGTAGATGAACACAACCATGGTAACCTTACAAAAAAGGAAACACAAAAGAGAATGAAGAAAATGGAAAATTTATTCATCGCCAACACTTAGATTGGTGTCGCAAAGAAAATAGCGCTACAAGCCATTGAGCGAAACGTGGAATTAAAACTTAATGGGATGTGTTAAGAAGAGACGGTGGAAAAAGTTACAAAAATAAGAGTTTCATTAAAAGTAATTGGGTTCTTTTCTTAATAAGATAAATAATACCATGCAGCAGGCTATTTTGGATGTGGTACTTTGCATCGTCATTTAAAGCAAATATGGTAAGCACATGCTGTTGGATGAAAACAATGTCTTCTTCGCCATTTTAACTAATATTTATCACACATGTCTCCTTGACTTTTCATCATCATAAAATTAGATGCAAGCACGTTATAACTTTTATCGTTAAAACGGCTACTTTTGCCTTGAGCTTTCCTACTAAATGTGGTACTATATCGTAATTTTAACTATTTTAATGGCATATTCGTCAAAGAAATTGCAAAAAAATGCCACTTTAATGTTATAGTGATAATAAAAAAACACTTGCGATCCTTTTCTTCCGTACTGTATACTTTTAACTTGATGATTCTATACTTAAATCACTGTATACATAATAGTATAAGAAATAAGTGTCTCTAAACAAAAACTTTTCAGCAAATAATTCTTCCTCCAATAAAGTGCAAACCGGATTGCACATCCTTAATAACGTGCGGTTTTATACATTTTCTTTTTGCCAGGTTGGAAAATTCCTTCGGACATTCACACACACATCCACAGCTCCTTGGGAATTCGGGAGTTAGTGTAGTAATCGTAAGTATGTAAAACTTCCATTAAGAACTACCTCGACGCCGAACCGTAGTATACACCTAAAACGTATTTATCTTTTTATAGTGTCTATGTCTGTCTATTTCAACAGCCGAATGTGATAGAAGATGCTTTTGTCCTTAGTGTAATCTCTCAACCGCATAGCGCGTATGTGAGTACCGAAAAAAAGTATAATCACACGTGCGATTCACTCGCAGCGCGACAATCTACTGAGTTAGTCCGACCCGTCCCCTGACATACCATCACGTACATGTATTGCATAGTTCAATGTGGAATGATCTGATCTTTCCTCACATCTACAGACTCGACAATGGAACAAATAAAAAATCTCTTGGGCTTGGCAAAACGAATCAAGTAATCCTTATATCTACTCCAAGAGTTTGCTACTTAGAGTTCATACATCCTGAAACTTTTTTACTTGTGATTTTTAGTTGTATAACTGTCAGAATAATAGTAAATAAGCTGCTTTATCATATTTTTTTAGTAAGTTACTAGTGAAATTAAAGGTAGAATGTTGATGAAGTTTTTGATCTAAGCTTCTAATAAAGTAAGAGACATTAATGAAGCCTTGCGTTTGATTAATTTAGGCTTAATTCAAGCGTGTCTGAAGCGTATGACGTATGATTTAGCTCTCTCTGCGTCTAATGGTGATAGATTCCATCGCGTGATTCAAAACAGACCTCGAAATAATGACGTCGACATACGACAGAGATTAAATCAACATATACCACAATCCAGAATAAAAATATCAACGATCATTTTTACAGCTGAAAGAAATAAAATAATATAATATATTACTATACCCAAAAAATTGGCTCTTAAATTAGTTTATAAATAAATGGTTATACCGAATTTTTAGTGTGTGCAAGTGCAGTAACACCAGCAACCAGAAACTATGTAAAAATATTTACATACTTCGTATAAATAAACATTTATTTCTGAAACAAGAAGAAAATAAGATGTTTATAATGGACTCGTAAAAATAGAGTTAAGGCGCATAAATTAACCTATTGAAAGACAAAAAAATTTTCGAGAACAAGTTTCTTCGAAGAAATTCAGCTAATAATCTTTAAAAAAAATTAAAAATAAGTAAATTAATAAATAAGTATATTTTTTTCCTTCGCGAGATTAAAAAAGATCAAAAACCTCGTAATTACAGATCATTCCCAAACGCTCACATTTTACGTTTCTATTATAACAGATTCCAATTCACTTTTTTTCCTACACAATCATTCCAATGTCGTGTCAAAGATTGAACAATGGCACCAAGTCACACGGGTACCATAAAACAGAAGGAATCAATATCTTAAAAGGCTCCAAACATCTGTGTCTTATCTGCACAACGTAACCTCTGAGAAGGGGTTCACTATTCACAAATTTTCTTTTTCTACTGAAATCTAACTTGGAATCGAAAGACAATCCGATCTCAAGGGTATGCCAACATTTGTATGCTAAAAGGGCGATCAAACAAAACAGTAGCCATTGTGTAGTGCACGTTCAAAACTCGAATGGTTACATGTTTTTATTCACACTTTTGCAAATGTTTTGGGTTGTATTGTAACAAGAGGGATTTTAGTTTTAAGAAGTTTTAAAAGTTATTTTTCCTAAAGTAGAAAGTTAAAATTCTGGATAATATACGATTTATTGTGAACTTTGTTTGAGGCGTTATAAATTGAACCTTTATGAAGTTTTCATTCATAAGATTCATAATCCTTGAGTTCTAGATTTAAAAAAAAGAAAACAATTGTGATAAGTCGTTAAGGATTCAAGAAAGTTTCAGTAAAAGTATTCAATATAATGAACAAAAAAAAAACAAATTTAACAAAACACAACACTACTTTATAGTGACAAAGCGTACACAGAGCACTAAAACTAATCTAATCTTATATAAAAAATAAAGAAAAAAAAATTTTTTCCTTTCGAAACAACCCGAGAATACGCAAACTGAGAAAATGTGTCAAAAATTGAATTAGATACGAGAAGTGATGCTCTAGTAATGTTTGGGAGTTTTCAAAAGGTTTCACGATAACATCTTAAACTATAGAACTTTTATTTTGTTTTCTTAAGACTTTTGTGAGGCACCCACTCTAGGGTTACTTAAAAAAACTCTATTGAATTATATTACCTAAAAGAATTATGTTTTTTTTTAAATTTAGACTTGTTTCCAAGAAGGTATATTTTTGAATTTCTTTATGAATATGCAATGCTATTTTATGAATACTTTATGGTCATAATTCACAAAAAAGTTTCATGAAAAATTCTATTGTCAAAGGTTTTCATCAAATGTAAGCTAACTCTGAAGAACAAGGTTTGACCTGAGAGATATCATGACGTCACAGAAAATGGGCGATTAGCAATTGTTTCGTTGTCAAATGTTATATCTATATCAAGTTCCAAAGAATTAAAAATCTCATTGCTATTATCGTTCCTATAATTTGTTTCACATTATAAAATATTCAATACATTAACATCAAAACTACTATTGAAACATTGCAAAACCATTTCTACACTCTATAACAACTAACAATAAAATAGAAAAACTTTATCTGCCAACATCACAATATACTACGCTCGAGATACAACGTGACACATACTCTGACAGTTCATTCATCAAAATCTATTGAGAAATAAACCCAAGGCGGGAATGAAATAGTAATAGAATGGATTGTTATGTAACGATGTGTTCTTACTTATTTACACGTAAACTATTTAACTGACATATTCACTTATCTATATTAATTAACATTACACAATTAATCTATAAAAACATATACTTATAAAAATCAAAATAAAAACTTTATCTGAGTTCTAAAAACCCCAACAAAATCGTGCATGTATGTATATGCATGTATCCATGCATGTTGTGAATAAATTACACCCAGACACAAAATCAATATATCATCAATTTTCAATAATCAACAACAAATGTATGAAATGTCATATTCACATAATCTTTTACAGTGGGATTTGAATTTATAATATCTAGAGTGGTAGTCAAAAGTAGGATAAACAACAATTAGACTTATAGGCCTACGTAACATACTATACAAAAAGCTAAAAACATTTTTTTATAAAACGAAAACATATAACGTTAACAACGATACAAAGTGACAACAAAAAAATGGCACGCAATAAGAAGCAAGGAAAAACAAGAAAACGGTAATTAGGGTTCTGTTGGCAATCAAAAGTGAATCCCTCCAGGACGGAAGGCGAGATCGACGGCAATTTGCGATGTGGTCCCGTTGGGCACATTAACCAAAATATGCTGTTGACCCATTTCTTTGTATCTCTGATATTATCTTTTGATATGGGCCTTTGGACAACAGAATTATATTTGCTTATTATCAGTACAGAAAGGGTAAATAATAGTTACAGCGCAGTTATTAAATTCAACAAAGTAACTCTATTGTGATATCTTTATTGATATTCACTAATAGTTTATAATTGATATTTGGTATTTCCTCAGCAGCCTCTTACAGTCCACTGCTGGATATAGGCCTCACCATAGCAAGGAGGTTTTGGCCTAGTATATACCACGCTGGCCAAACGGGTTGGAATAGGATTTATTTCAAGTTTTCTTCTCTTTGTAATGATATTGTCTTGCATATTTTGTTTCCTTAGTCGCCTTTTACGACACCCACTGGAGGAATAGGGGTGGTAACACTATGTTTCTTAATCCGTTACCACACGTTTGATACACATTTGATATTTATATCTCATTTAAAGTGTTATTATGAGGCTAAAGATTTTATGAAACTATATTTACAAAATTTTAGTTCACAAAGACATGAAAATCATCTTGTTTCTGAAAGAAGAAAAATAATTTCCTTTTTACAGTCTGAATTTAAAAGCACGCTAATTTCAATGTTATGTATAGTTATTTTTACTGTTTCTGAGAACAGTTATATATCTTCAAATATATTTCCAACATAGCAGTTTTTAACCTAAACATCACATATAACTAAATAGATTATCACTTATTACAACATACATCCCCGAAAAAAGGTTCGAGCATTGAGGAAAACTATGTGTTTGTTACAAATCCGATATCCACCTTTAAGGCAAAAGCATTTACAGATGAGACTCATTCAATCTCTATCGGCTGACCAAACATAACGATTGTGTAATATTCTTTATCTATTAGACCGTTTCTATCCCACCGATTTGTTTATTATTCTTGTTTCTATGGATGAGATGACATACAGCATACAGGCATTAAGCAATTCTAGTAATAGAGGGAATGAGATTATCGGGAGCTAGAGCCCATTTCCCCTTCCCTTTGCTTGTTAGGGAATACTTAAAGGGACAATACACGTACGATTCATGAATCACAGGTCCCATTAAGAGACGATAGTCACTTGTCATCAGGTGATCTAACAAGCTTAAGCCACAAAAAAATAAAAAGTGTCGTTTTATAGTTTTGTCATGAAGCTTTTAAGAATAACTTTCATCCTTCCCAAGTTATACTCAAACGCACTTTATTTCTAAACATTTCTTTCTTTCTTCTTAATATCTACGAATTTAATTGAGGTACGCAATTTATTTTTATTAGATACTTGCTGAAAGTAGCTCTTTCATTTGAGAATTTGCCAATTTAAATTAGTTGACTTGAATGGAAATTAAGTGTTAGCGTTCAACTTAAAACCTAATGCTGCGGAAGAATATGGTGTTCATTCGCATATTCAACAGAAAGGAACCTTTAATAAACTCTTCACTTAAGCTGTGTAATCATCATATATCATGAGAATAATCAGACATTTTTTTACAAAAGATAAGGCCGATGTGCTCTCCTCAACTTCAGAGGACACATTCACACCTCATATCGCAGTAGAGACAGATAAATTGTCAGTCATTTCAGTGGGTGCCATTTCAAAATTAAAATCTTATTTTTTTTTTAATTTAAGCACCCTGTTTCGTAATAAATGGTACATGCATAAAATTTTGAAAAGACAAAACTTGTACAGAAATATCTCGCTTTTTTCAGTAAAATAAATATTTTACATAACATTTGTGGTTATAACGGGTTGCTTGATATTAAATATGTGTTTATTAAAAATTCTTCTATGAATGCATTATTATAGAATTACTAACCTTTTAATTGTTTTTTACTCTAAGGAAAGCCAATAATGAGAAGTCTATGTCCAGTTGCAGACTGTGATAGGCAAACAGTGATGAAACATTTCGGAGTAGTTCACAGATCTCGAACTGTAATACACTGCCTATATTAAGGTACAAAACAGTAAGTTTACGAAATACTTTACATCTTCGTAAAACAAACAGTTATGAGTTTTATTTGTGTATATCAAATTTTTATCTCTCTAGTAGTAATTATCTTTTATATTTACTAGTGGACGACACTTTGATTCATCCAAAACTGCCTGGAAGAGATTACTTTGCACCGCCCTTTGTACGTTGCAAGTTTGAAATTTTAATGCATTATATTACTCTGTGAAATTTTCTATCGATCTTCTATCTATTTAACAGTTAAGCATTCCTAGAAGATTCTTGCACTTTAGAGACTTGTATTAGAAACTGTGTAATAAGAGTGAGTAGATTACGAAGATGTACTGGATGTACCAAAGTTCGTTAATTCTCATGAGACACAAGAAATATTCCTAGAATAGGAACACTCATATAAGTCTTATAAAATCAGAAACATCTTAGTACATATATTTGAATTAAGTGGTTATATACATATGTATATGAAAGTCTAATATTCAGCAATTTGTATGAGTAAGAACTTAACAGAATATATGACAAAAGAAATATATGCAAAAGTACTAGATGACTTTCGTTAGTATCTAAAAGTGAACAAGATTTATACCACGTAAACTTTTTAAGAATTTTAGACGTTGGTAAAACTTGGCTTTAAGCCAATGACCGAAACTTCTTAACAGATATAAGTGACAATTTTTTATATTTTTTGTTGTTACTTACCATTCAATTTTTTTTATTGTTTTTAAAGCAATCGTTTACTACTAAATAATTTAAATTCATATTCACATCCAATGGGACCCTCAATATAGCAGGTAACCCCAATATTATAGCAATAGATTTCTTCTCGTCTGTTTGAAGTCGGTGTCAAACCCAAAATATATGTGAAGGCGGTGCGAGGCTGCGAGGCCATCATGCAGCATAAAACATGCATGCCAAATTGTGTTACGTACACTTCAAATGATATCATTACTTTGACTGCTTTATTCAGTAGGTGATACACTTGCGGACGTTATTGTCATTATGGACTGGTTGATCCTTATTATCATCTTTATTATTCGTCCATGTGGTGATGGATTAAGAACACGCAATATCACCATCCCTAATCATCCCGTGGGGTCGTAAGAGCCGACTAAAGGAACAAACTATTCAAGTAAATATCACTACAAAGAGAAGGAAAACTTGAAACAAACCCTTTTTTTTTTTTTTTTTTTTTTTAACGTGTGGAAACCCCTCGGGCCGTCACCCCACCGGGGTTTACGGCGGGGTGGTGTGTCGGAATCGGACCGACTAAAACCACACGGTGTGCCATTCTGCGCTTGAGATAGGAGGGATCCGGGAACCGCTGCTATTACGACATCCAGATCCCTCCTAGCGCCTGCCCGCTACCTCGGGCACCATCTGCGGATAAACTCTCTATTTTAGGCGACGTACGGCACACGCGGACGTCGTCTCCGGCTGACCATTGTAGCGGATGGAGGGGAAAACCCGTCCCGTCCACCCGCGGCCACACTCAAGGCGGCATGAGGCGCTGGTATGCGCGCCTCCGCCGCTCGGCTCGCCGGCGGCGAATTGGGTCCGAGTGGATATTGTCCTCCCGGGCCTTCTCCGCCGCCTCCTTCCGCGAAATTACGTCTTCGCAGAAGGTTGCGACCGCGGTAAAACAACTGTCGCTACCGGCCATGGAGCGTATGACGGCCGGTAGCGAGAGATCTCCTCCAATAACTGCAGTGAGGACCCCACGCTGCGCCGCCCAGGCGGAACAAACCGCTAGCGTGTGCTGAGCCGAGTCCTCACTGCAGTCGCAGTGGTAACAGGCGGGACTCAATTCCCTCCTGGCGACCGAATGCAGATACTTCCCGAAGCAACCATGCCCGGAAAGGACCTGCGTCAGTCAGAAGGAAAGGGTCCCGTGCTGCCGCCCTGCTCACTCGGTAATGACCGGCTGGAGAGTCTCCACGAGGGCAAAGCCAGCACGTGGTGTCTCCAACCGGAACGACCACCGAGCCATAGTGGCTCGACGAGCGGCCTCACGCCACTCGCGTATCTCCTCGGGCGGGGGCCATATGCTGCTACCCGCCCGGAAGTCAGCCGTTCGCCGATAAACTTCGGCGAGCACTTCCGCCTCCAAATCCCACGGGGGAGTTCCGGCCAAGGCGCACGCCGCCTCCGTCGATACGGTGCGGTAACCGCGTGTGGCTCTAACCGCCAATATCCTCTGAGGGCGCCAGAGGCGAGCCCTATTCTGGGCGGTCAGAGCCGCCGCCCACACCGGTGCACCATACAGTGCCGTTGACCGGACAACTCCCGTGTATAGCCGTCTCGTCGCGACGCTGGCTCCACCCAAATTGGCCAAAAGTCGCCCAAGAGCAGAAGCAGCCCCGACCAGCTTTGGAGTAAGCTGTCGGAAGTGCTCGTCGAAGAGCCACCTGCCGTCGAGGATCAGGCCCAGATACTTCATCTGGGCCTTAATCGGTACGAGGACCGAATTGACAACGATAGAGGCACCGGGGGATGGACCACGACGGGGCCCATGAAACAAAAGGTCTTCCGTCTTAACTAGGGCCACCCGTAAACCACACTGAGACTCCCACAGTGGCCAGGCGCGACGCCTCTTGAAAGTTCGCCCCCTGGGCTGTGACCAATGTATCATCGGCGTAACAAATTATGCCCAGCGCGGGGGGAAGACTACCTCGAAGGGCCCAGTCATATCCCATATTGCACAGGAGTAGTCCGAGGACGGACCCCTGTGGAACACTGCACGACATGGGCCGCCGCCTCAGAATACCATCTCGGTCCTCGTACACGACGGTACGCTCCTCAAGATAGTCTGCCACAAGCCGCCTCAGGTACTCTGGCACCCCGTGGTAGTGGAGTGCTTCCCTGATGCAGCTAAATGGCAGACTATTAAACGCGTTGGCGATGTCAAACGACACCGCCAACAGCACGCCGCCACAGCTCACCGCCTCTTCGGTACTGGCCCTCAGGCGCAGCACAGCATCAACCGTCGAACGCCCCGCCCGAAAACTAAATTGGGCGTCCGACAGATCGGGGCCCACCTCGCAGAGGTGCCGGACGATGCGGGCAGAGATTATCCTCTCAAACAGTTTACCCGCCTCGTCCAGCAATACAATGGGCCTATAGGCCGCCACCGAATCGGTAGGCCGTCCCGGCTTCCTTAATAGGACCAGCTTCCCGCTTTTCCAGCACTCAGGGAAGCGTCCGGACAACAAGCTAGCGTCCAAGACCTCCCTGAGGCGGTCCGACATGTGCTCGAGGGCACGGGCCAGCACACGGGCAGGTATCCCGTCTGGCCCAGGGACGGTGTTCTTAGAGCGGATCCGTAGAACAACCGCCCCCACCTCCGATTCCTTGATGGGCAGAACATTGTCCTCGTTCCCCCCGTCGTCTCCGGCCATGAAGACCATCGAATCGACGGGTGTGTGTGCTCCACCCGCTGCGGGAAAAGGCCCTCGACCACATCCCGCAGGAAGCTGGGCTGGAGTGTCTCTGTAAGGGGGGACCCCGACGTGCGGAGCTTTTCTCGCGCCGCACGATAAGGGCGACCCCAGGGGTCACGATCGAGACCCTCCAGCATCTCCTTTCTCTTAATTTCTTTGGCGCGGCTGATGGCCAGCTTCAGAGTTTTCCGCGCCTCTCGGTACTCCTCATGAAGCTGGTCTTCCCCACCTTCTTCGCGGTGTCGCCGCCGACCACGGGTGTAGGACCTCCGGGCACGAGTACAGGCCGCGCGTAGGTCCGCCAACTCCTTGGACCACCAGTAAACTTCCTTCCGTGGAGGCCGACAACCTCGGATGCGGGACATGGCCGCATCGCAGATCTGCGTAATCGCATCGCGGAAACGACCAGCCCCCATGTCGACCTCCTCGGTCGGAGCCTGCGGAGACAGCCAAGAGTGAATAATGGCTGCCTCCTCTAATAGGTCCCTATTCAGTTTGGCTATAGCCCACCGCGGAAAACGAGAAGAACGCCGCGCCACGTGACCCCTTCTGGGTACCTGGGAGCGGGAGAGCTCAAATCGGATATAGAGATGATCCGAGAGCGTCTCAACCTCTTCCAGGACACGCCAGTTCCTTACTCGTGCGGCGAGGGCAGAGGTAGCGAACGAAAGGTCCACTATCAACCCTCCCTGCTGTCGCACGCACGTGTTGCTGGAGCCCCTGTTTAGTAAACAGAGGCCCACCGAAGCCGCCCACTCCCCTACGGCCTCGCCCCTAGCGTCCGTCCTGGGGGAACCCCACGCAATGGACTTTGCGTTGAAGTCCCCCAGCACTAAGACGTGCCGCTAAGAACACCGCTCCCGGGCCGGACGATATATCTGCCCGTGTGCTGGCCCGAGCCCGCGAACACATGTCGGACCGCCTCAGGGAGGTCCTGGACGCTAACTTGGCGTCCGGATGCTTCCCTGAGTGCTGGAAAAGCGGGAAGCTGGTCCTATTGAGGAAGCCGGGACGACCAGCCGAATCGGTAGCGGCCTATAGGCCCATCGTGTAGCTGGACGAGGCGGGTAAACTGTTTGAGAGGATACTCTCTGCCCGCATCGTCCGGCACCTCTGCGAAGTGGGCCCCAATCTGTCGGACGCCCAATTTGGATTTCGGGCGGGGCGTTCGACAGTCGATGCCGTGCTACGCCTGAGGGCCGTCACCGAAGAGGCGGTGAGCTGTGGCGGCGTGCTGTTGGCGGTGTCGTTAGACATCGCCAACGCATTTAATAGTCTGCCATTTAGCTGCATCAGGGAAACACTCCACTACCATGGGGTGCCAGAGTACCTGAGGCGGATTGTGGCAGACTATTTAGAAGAGCGTACCGTCATGTACGAGGACCGAGACGGTGTTCTGAGGCGGCGGCCCATGTCGTACGGTGTTTCACAGGGGTCTGTCCTCGGACCACTCCTGTGGAATATGGGATACGACTGGGCCCTTCGAGGCCGTCTTCCCCCCGGGCTCGGCGTAATTTGTTACGCAGATGACACATTGGTCACAGCCCGGGGGATGAACTTCCAAGATGCGGCACGCCTGGCCACCACGGGTGTCTCTCTAGTGGTCGCGCGTATTGAGGCGCTGGGTTTGCGGGTGGCCCTGGACAAGACGGAGGCCCTTTTGTTCCATGGGCCCCGTCGTGGTCCGCCCTCCGGCGCCTCCATCGTAGTCAATTCGGTCCTCGTACCGATTCGGGCTCAGATGAAATATCTGGGGCTGATCCTCGACGGCAGGTGGCTCTTCGACGAGCACTTCCGGCAACTTTCTCCAAAGCTGGTCGGCGCTGCTTCTGCCCTGGGGCGACTTTTGCCCAATTTGGGTGGAGCCAGCATCGCGACGAGACAGCTATACACGGGAGTTGTCCGGTCAATGGCACTGTATGGTGCACCGGTGTGGGCGGCGGCTCTGACCGCCCAGAATAGGGCTCGTCTCTGGCGCCCTCAGAGGATATTGGCGGTTAGAGCCATACGCGGTTACCGCACCATATCAACGGAGGCGGCGTGCGCCTTGGCTGGAAGTCCCCCGTGGGATTTGGAGGCGGAAGTGCTCGCCGAAGTTTATCGGCGAACGGCTGATTTCCGGGCGGGTAGCGGCATACGTCCCCCGCCCGAAGAGATACGCGAGTGGCAAGAGGCCGCTCGTCGAGCCACGATGGCTCGTTGGTCGTCCCGGCTGGAGACTCCACGTGCTGGCTTTGCCACCGTAGAGGCTCTCCGACCGGTCATCGCCGAGTGGGCAGGGCGACAGCACGGGACCCTTTCCTTCCGACTGACGCAGATCCTTTCCGGGCACGGTTGCTTCGGGAAGTATCTGCACTTGGTTGCCAGGAGGGAATTGAGTCCCGCCTGTCACCACTGCGACTGCAGTGAGGACTCGGCTCAGCACATGCTGGTGGTTTGTTCCGCATGGGCGGCGCAGCGTGGGTCCTCACTGCAGGTAGTGGAGGAGATCTCTCGCTACCGGCCGTCATACGCTCCATGGCCGGTAGCGACAATTGTCTTACCGCGGTCGCAACCTTCTGCGAAGACGTAATTTCGCGGAAGGAGGCGGCGGAGAAGGCCCGGGAGAATGATATCCACTTGTACCCAATTCGCCGCCGGCGAGCCGGTTGGCGGAGGCGTGCATACCAGCGCCTCATGCCGCCTTGAGTGTGGCCGCGGGTGGACGGGACGAGTTTTCCCCTCCATCCGCTATAGTGGCCAGCCGCGAGGAAGCGTCGTCCGCGTGTGCCGTACGTCGCCTAAATGGAGAGGTTATCCGTAGAAGGTGCCCGTGGTAGCGGGCAGGCGCTAGGAGGGATTTGGATGACGTAATAGCAGCTGTTCCCGGATCCCTCCTATGTCAGGCGCAGAGTGGCACACCGTGTGGTTTTAGTCGGTACGATTCCGACACACCACCCCGCCGTAAACGCCGGTGGGGTGACGGCTCGAGAGGGTTTCCACACGATAAAAAAAAAAAGAAAAAAAAAGTGGCTTACACGGTAGCTACGATGCTCTCTACTACGCTGAGTGTTGAGGGTTCAAACACCACATGGGATAACACTTCATGCAATCCACAAATTATTGTTCTGAATCTGGGCGTTCTTTGTGTCCCTTTCTTGTATGTTTGTGAAATCCCCCGCGACACAGGATTTATACCTAGTGCGGACGTTGCCTTTTAAAAAAAACTCATTAAAAAGTCTATATTGTTAATCTTCATTATATCAATACGTCAGGAGATTTAATTGCTCCTATTTTTCAGAAAATGAAACCGCCGAAGAAGTGTAGAAAACATTAAAATAAGACACTTGAAACGAATTTACGACGATGATCTGTAGAATATTTAGTGCGTAAAGTTTAGCAACAACATACAAGTACTTTAAGTCATTTTCTGGAGAAGTCAATCTTGAAGTAACAACAACTTAACAATATCGTGTGTAAATTCAATGAAAACTTATCTTTTATACCGAGCGGCCTAAAATTTATATTCTTGACAGACGCGACTGAAAGTTTGTTATGCTGGGAGGGATTTATTTTGATGTGTTTTCTTTAGACGGAAGCCTTCAAAAATAAACCTTAGTAAATTTCAAATGACTTTTGCTTTTTGGGATTTTGTTTTGAAAATATATGTATACATAGCTTTACCTTTCCTTGTTGTTCCATTTACTGTGATGGAGCTGTTCATTTATTCATTACACTTTGGAAAACAGTGATATACAAAATCTGAGATGCTAATTTAAATATGATAAAACTTAATGATAACAAGGTGTGTATTATAAAGTAACAAACTAAAGCAAAACATTGAGAAGACGTTGGGCTATTGGTTACCGAATCTAACTGCTAAACCAGAGATTGTGGCTTTGATTCATATCCATAAACAATATTATGTAACTAAATCGCAATTACTTCTTTGTCTGAATAATTTATCTGTTGTAATATAAATTTTCACCTTTACTATATTTTTGTGATATGTTAGTCTGTGGTGGTAGACAGCACTACTCACTCTCTACTCTGTGGATGTCACTAGCGCTAACATTGTTAAACGTTTATTTCAAAGTTAAATAAAATAATTCAATATATTTTAAATATATTTTCATTAAATAATAACATTATCCATAATAAATATATATTTACTAGGTAGTAGAGCCACGCTGATTTCAGCATGAGCGGGCCGGCTCGACTGGGGCAGTACTACCCTTCCACAGAAGAACAACTTAAAGCGCCAGCATCTGTTGTCGTGTTTCGTTGGTGAGTGTAAGACCGGAGGCCCATTGATGCAGGGGTGACAGTTATTGTGGTAATGGTGAAAACCTTACACTGTCACGATGACTGTCATGCCTTTTACGCCCCAAGCGGGGTGTGAAAAAGCATCTCACAAGGCCGCCATAGTGTGGGTCACCATACTGCAGTGTCTGCATTTGCAGTGAGTATGGTGACCACAACTCTTGGATTCTATTCATGCTTTCCATCAGGCAGAGTAGAGTCACTTTGGTAGGCTCTTAATATAGAAAAGATGAGAGAGATGTTGCACTCAAATTGTAGGTTCATGCAAGGATGCACAATACAAAAACATACATTACAGACAAGATATACTGGTAAATGACTCTTGTTGTTAGCCATTGCAGAAAATGCAATGAGAAATCGTACGACGTACTTCCTCACTCCTTTCCTCGCTTTCTCAGTGCACAATAGAAGCTACGCTCGTAAAATAAAATTTATTTATTGGTCTCGTTATTGATTCTCTTTGAATGTGAATTGCTTTAGAAAAGAAACTAATAGAACGAATGTGTATTCATTTATGTATAGTATTAATAAATGTGTATTCACTGTATTTGCTGGGGCTGTTTAAAGAATAACACATTTCTTTTTGTTTTTGAATACCTGAGTTATAGCTACGGTTGCATTTGAACCAACCTAAATATATTATATTTATTTATTTATATGTTACACAGTGTTTACAACTTGTGGAGCAGTTTGTTTTGTATACTATTATAAATGGTTAAAACAATGTTTATGTTCAGCTGGTACTTTAAATACGAAGACCTGTGCTATAAATAGCAGCAATCTATCAATGACACATTTTCCTTTTTACAGTGGACAATTAAAGCTAAAATGTACTATGTTAAAATAATTAGACTAGTGATTAATTTCATAAGAAGCATAACTTATTAGATATTACTTATTACAATTTCTTTTAGTTCTTTTTTTTTTGTAAACAAACCTTTACTGTGTAAGAATGTGCGGGTGAATGTGCGTGCGTGTGTGTGCGTGTGAATGTGTGTGTCAATGTGTGTGCGTGCGTGTGTGTACGTGTGTGTGTGTATGTGTCTGTGTATTTGTGTGTGTGGGTGTGTGTTGTAAATGATGAAATACCATCACATATCAAAGGATTATGATCCCTACTATAGAACACTTAAACATGCAAAGCTATTAGTTGCCAACAACAAAATTAGATCGTTTACTAATGGATCATAAATTAGATATTATCCTATTACAAGATCAAATTCAAAATTCGCGCCACGGTAATAGAGTTTCACAATTTAAAGGTAAACCCTCTTAGTACATTTCAGCTCGGGCTCGGCCTCGAGACCTAATTTTACTGTAACGTCTTTAAGTAATCTTGTCACAACCCACTCTATCTCATAGCCGTAAGCTGCTATTTTTAATTTTCATGTGACCTTTTTTATTTATTTTTGTGCCTCGACTATCATTTCATGATAAATGTAATTAGAACGTCATTAATGTTCACCACTTTAAACCAATACTACATCGTAGATGAATTTGCTGCAGACATTCAATCGTCTATAGCTACACAGTTACATACGGATGTCTATGGAGAAATCATTATAAATGGTTTGTGCATCTTTGAGATATGCCTCCACGTATTTATCTACAGTAGTACTGGAGCCTTTAAGAGTAGAGTGAATAGGTTTCTTTTGGATGAGCGTATACCACCTTCAACTTCATCTACACTTTCCATTAGGTGAGATGGAAGACAAACACCTATTATTAAACTGTACTCAATTGACTTTCATGCTGATCTAGTGTTTTTTTTCAATTTGTGTTGTCAATCGTATGCAATACTGATTGTCTAAGTTATATGCAGCTTAACGTTAACTTGTGTATACATGAGCCTCGACCTGTTACCAACATGGAGTCGTGCAAATTTGTAGCGGTATCTGTGCGTTGTGTGAGCTTACCATAAAGAACACGATTAGAAAATTTTCGGAGTTCTTTTTCTTTGACTGGCCTGTTGGTTGAGCGGTGCGTGATCCTGACTACTAAGCCGGAGGCCTAAGGCTTAATTCCCACCCAGGTCAAATATTGTGTGATTAGCATGATCATTTGTTTTGTGTTTGAGTGTAATTTACATATAACGTTTTCTAAACACATACTGTTTAGAAATATATAAATATGGATATCAGTAGGCTGGTTACCAAAGTTTGGACTCTGCTTAGTTTCCAGATGTTATAATAACAGCTGTTCCCGGATCCCTTGTATCTCAGGCGCAGAGTAGCACACCGTGTGATTTCAGTCGATCCGATTGCGACACACCACCCCGCCGCAAACGTCGGTGGGCCACTGTTATCAATGGTTTAGTCTCTTCCTGTGTAAAAATATATTAAAAAAAACATAAAACGATATGTCGCTTTCGATAACCAATGTGCATAGCGAGGCCACCATACGAGGATACCACATGGCATATCATTAAGAAATAATTGTTCAGTAACCATTAAATATTTGTTTTCTAAGCAAAAATTGAATAGTAGCCAAAACCTTGCTTTTTATATACATATATTGATCTGTCTTTGACTGTGAAAATAATAAAATATAATTTAGTAAGTTTGGAATGGTGCAAAGCCTCGGGAGTATGACCTCTACCAGCTACATACTTGTATAATGTTCAATAGACCCGTGTTTAGCAAACATTTATTATCCGAAAATATAGCCTGGATGAAAGGTAGTGTAATTTTCTACATTAAAATTTCAACTTGGAGGGTTCTAATGCAACTTAAATTTGAAATGTTTCTCTCTGTTCTAACAATACAACATGCTAATTATTTATTTGGTCTTATCAAGTTACTTTTTTATTTTCATTAACATATGAAAGTGAATAGCCTTCTGAAACGATATGTTTTTATTAGCTTCACCTGTGTGTTTGTTTGTTTGTAACTGACTTTTGTAAGTGTATTTTTAGTTTTTAATGTAAGTTTAAATGTTTGCGAATTTGATTGGAACCTAAATTTGAAAATGTTATTTAGTGAAAAAGTAATCCACGTATACTCGGCTGTACTTCAAATTTAGTCAAGTTTTTAAAAAAAAGGTAGTTTTAATATTCTAAGTTCAACATTCACATACTGAAATTTTAACAAAAATATATGTACATACTAATAAACCAAATTGACAGCGTTCAGGCCTTGTCCAGCAATAAATCGATGGGTGCAGACTACTCTGTAACCTTTTAATATCCAAGTTTTTTTATTCTATATTAAGAACCTGCCAAAATGACTCTACTCTGGCTGATGGAGAGCATGTATTGAATCTAATTGTTATGGTCACCGTACTCATTGTAAAGGCAAATAATACGATAACCAACACTATGGTGGCCTAGTAAGATGCTTTTCACACCCCGCTTGGAGACGTAAAAGGCATGACTGTCATCGTGGCAGTGTAAGGCTCACATAGTTGCCACAATAACTGTCACCCTGTCTCAATAGGCCTCCAGTATCACCAACACAATACGACTGCACGGAAGCTGTCGCTTTTAGGTTGGTCTTCTGTGAGAGGGTAGTGCTGCCGTGGTCAAGCTGCCTCGTGCATGCTGAAATCAGCGTTACTCTATTACCATGCATGATATTTAAACAAATTATATGTAAATAGTTAAATAATTTCTATCCAGATTTAGTCGAGATTCAGATGAAATAACAATAGTTAAGTGCAAGCTATGATACAGTAAATATGGGCTCACTTAACTGTAATGATACCTCGACCTCACAGAAAACAACAAAGCGTTCTTTTATTGTTTTCTCTGAATGAGTAAGTAAACTCAAATCCTCCTTCCTTAGCTTTTGGAGGGAGAAAGGACGGCTACTTCTTGTAATACATGTCTGTTGTCAAAAACAGGACTTGCTACTATTTATCATAACACAACATGGGGACCTCTTTTTTCAGATTTTCAAATATGTTCATGTACAAACCAGAATATAATACTGCATTACAGTAATTGTTTGAAGTCAGATTTGTTCTCTAAATTTATATATAAATATAAATGTCCATGTTGTGTGCTGTAAATCAATTGGCTGCCACAATCGACCTATTTGACCTGCTTGTCAACCCTGCATTTGAAATTGAAAATATTTTTTTTTATACCGTGGGTATAATACCTTGTCAGTTGCTATATTCAACATTCATGCGAGGGTTTAAACGATGTTGACTTTGAGAGGTTTTAGCAGGATTTGCTGTTTTAAAAAATGCGTTGAATGTCATTTGTATTTGCAATAAACAGAAAAAAGTATGACTCGTCAAAATATGTATAATCCTCTTATGTCATTGTATTATGTAAATTATTCCGCTGGCTAGAGCCAGATTATTTATAAAGTAAACACACCTTTAGATAGCTTTGGCAGTTGCTTACAGGTCGAACTTTCGTCCTAGCTTATAGTATTTTAAAGTGTTAACTTCAGAAAATCCAGAGATATCAACAGACGTTGTTCATTTATGAAACTTTGATATTATAAGTATATACGAGTACTTCGTGCCCATTTTGGTTATGGTAACTACTTATGTTAGTACATTCATGTTTTGAGCGTATATTCTGGTGTGTATGACCCCAGGTGCCAATTTTATTATGTCAGATTTGAACCAACCAAAAAGCATACGCCGTCTCGGTGTCCAGTTGACCAGGACCTCTGTGTATCCTAGAAAGAAAATCCCTGGAACCCCAACGTACCTCGGGCAACCTAAAGCTTGCAGGTAGTCTCTCCTGCTTACGAACTCAATGTTTCTATTCTGCTCTCAAAAGGACATGCGCTCTGTTGCACTCGCGTCACCAACCTGGCCTACTTCTGCTAGTGTGACAGATGACCTTACCTGTCGCTTCCATGCTATCGCTTATGGAAGACGGAGATCGTTTTACTCTCTCCGGCGCCTAAAGTACCTGCCAGTTAACAAGCCATGTGGACTGGGAGAGTTCTAAAACAATCATGTTAATGAGCGAAAGCATGCCCACTCTGATGGTCGCCATGAGGTCACGCCTTTGCTCCACCTTCGCCAAACGTTCTGCTAGCTCGTGGAGCGTCGGTTGAATTAGTTCAGTTGAGGTATTCAGGTGTTGGTTCCTTACGGATTAGGACAGGCGATCTCCAAAATATCCTTTTCCAGTGATCACCTGTTTCAGCCGGTATGAGAGAGTGCCGTTATGGCTCTCGAGCCATACCTCCATAACGAGTCTTCCCACCACAATTGCGATGTGCCCATCGCTTGCACACCTTTTATTGTGTACAGTAGGGGTAAGTAAGCACACCATTAAGATAATTGAACTTTATGTTGAGAATTATTTTTTTTTGAAATTGTCTCATTTGATATATAGCTCTTATCTCCTTTGATCTTCAAAATTGCACGCCCTATGCTGTAACATCTATCTCCATTCAGGTCCATCAATAGCTAAATCCTTTTAGCAAGAGGTATCCATATCACATATCTTCATACATATATCTCTTCTGAACATCTTTTCATCTGAGGGACTAGCCAGAATAAAAGATACATGTAGCGACCCTTTCGTCAGGCAGGTATTCTGACAACATGTCCAAACTACACTACTACTACGTATCAGATTATTTTCAATGATGCAAACATTAACTTTCCGCAGAACGTTTATGTTCCTATCCCAGTCAGACCACTTTATTTTCAAATTATTACTAAGACACTTAAGATGGAAATGGTTTAATGCACGTACATTACACACGCCACGTCTCCAAAGAATATAGGATGTTCGGTAGGATGATAGCTATGTACACACTGACCTTTGTTTTTTAATTTGAGGTCTTGTGAACAGAAGACCTTCTCCTGATGTCTACCAAATATTGCTGAAGTAACACGAATCTTGCTATTAGTTTCCGGGTCAAGGTCATCCTCGCATGTTAAAGTGTTACCATGCTATTGGAATTTATCCATCTACTTTAAGACAGCATCATGGAGTCGTATATTCAGTGGGTCCTGGTTAACGATATCTGCTGACATGGCTGCAATCTTGGTGGTATTGTTCTTTAGATCGGAAATACGTTAAGAGTTATTAAATTTTCCCATTCACTCCTGCAGGTCCTCCGGGGATCTCACTACAAGATACAGGTCATCAGTGTACATAACTTTAGTGATAAATTCGTAGGAAACTTTGCCATTTGTTGCTTTCAAATGTATTAAATTTAAAAAAAATATCGTCAGAATTGAAATGAATATGCATACTCGTACTGTTATTTTGTGAATGTTTGCTTAAACAATAAACTTACAACTGCTGTAAAACACAAGGCAAATAGCGAAGTGCCGTTAGCCTATATAGCCATAAATTTAATTTAAATAAGTAAAAAAGTGAATTGAATTGACTTTTTTTTAATATTTTGAAAATAAATTTAATCTTAAAAGTTAACCAATTTTATACTTTTTAAAAGTTTCTCATAGATACGACAGTAAGGATGTATGTTTGTTACTTTGACAAGCTATAACAACTTATTAGATTTGTATCCAATCTGACACAATTTGGCACATATGACATACAAAATATGGCACTTTTTATTTCCTTAACTTATTGCCCAACGACATTAAATACGATTTAACCAGAGTCAATTGCTACAAAATGATAGATTAACCAATGTATAATTAATAACTTACGCCAATTATCCATAAGGTATCCCATTGTAATACCTCTAAGTTTGCTTTCATAGATAGTCAATATTAACTATGTGTCCCTCTTCCTACCGTATCTCCTGCCACACTTAGTCCCATGCAAATCTCATTCAGTTTGTTTGCTGAGTGGATAAAGATATTTACGTTTGTGGTTTCTGAGGAAGTTGGCGTTAGAATCGATATAATAGTTGGCTTTGACTTGTGAATTGGACGTATATATGTATTATATATATCGATTAGGAATTAAATCATTTTGCTGACTGAATAGTTCTCTGTTTGACTTAAATTGTTAAATAGTTCTTGTGGAGTTAAATTTCTTATAAAGCTGTGAAAATTAATGACTAAAAACGATAGTTTTGCCATTTTATCGCTCATTGTGATTTCACGAAAACATTTTGGAAAGTACTACCTAGCAATTTTGCTATGTACAGTACTACCCTCCCACAGAAGACCAACCTAAAGCGCACGCCATGTCGTCGTGTTTCGTTGGTGAGTGTGAGACTGGAGGCCTACTGATGCAGGGGTGACAGTTATCGTGGTAACTGTGTAAGCCTTACATTGTCACGATGACTGTCGTGCCTTTTACGTCCCCAAGCGGGGCGTGAACAAACATCTCACAAGGCCGCCATAGTGTGGGTCACCATACTGCATTGTCTGCATTTACAATGAGTATGATGATCACAATTTTTGGATTCTATTCATGCTTTCCATCAGGCAGAGTAGAGTCATTTTGGCAGGTTCTTAATATCAAAAAAAGTAAATGTAAAAAGTAAATTCAGTGACTTGGTTAAACTTATATGTAACGCTGTAATTCTTTAATTTTATTTAAAATCCTGTAATATAATTCTGAGGCTTAACAATTTAACTTGATAGGTGAATTCTGTGTCATTCTTAATTAATAGATATGAATATTAATTTAACAGGTACCCAATACTAATTAAACTTAACACTAGAATTTACTTAAATTGCAAATGAAAACACAAAAAACTATATTTCAATGTATTGGAAAAGTTATTTAAACGTATAACTAAATAGGTAAGCGTAACATACAATTTCGTCTAAAATATTATTTTGTTTTATGTATTAGTAAATCTAGATTTTTTAGCAATTTATTTGGGATTAATTTTATATACCTAAATTAATTAAAAAACAGTAATTTGAATCGAGTGAGAATTAAAATATGGATGGAAGAAGATACTACTTAATAGCAGTTTAAATTCCCACTATTAACAATGTCAACGAAACTTTGATTTTTCAATCAATTCTCTGAAAAAAGGAGTACGCAATAAATCAATACAATCACTGATGTCTTTTCCATCTCTTGATTTAATAATGCAGAAACGAATATAGCGACACAAACACCAAAAATGTCACCAATACGCATAACTCTTCGAAAAGCGTGTCGCATATGTCACGAAGTTGACGCAAAATGTATTTAATATTTCATAGCAAACATTTTTCTTATTCATATGCAAGAAAACCTACAAAGTAAAAGGTTATTGCTTGACTATGTCAGATATTGCCAAGGGCTAGAAGGTAGTAGTGTATTCTACTGCTATGAGGATCGTGAATTTCATTTTCACTCAACGAAAGATTTGCATATTTTTTTAATTTAGGGCTTGCCAAAGTGACTACTCTGAATGATGGAATGTATGAACAAAATCCAAAAGTGGTGATCATACTCGTGGAGAGTCTACTAACGCTGCAATTCCCAGTACGCGGTCGCCACTTCAGAACTTTATGGCCTCATCGGCCATTGTTTCTGCGTGTAATGTACTCCGCCTGCTTCCACTTAATTTTAGCAATGTTACTGATAATGTCGGTGACCTTGGTTTATCTGCGAATCTCCTCATTCCTGATTTGATCACGCAAAGAAATTCTTCATTGCTATTAGGCAGCCTTGGTAGGCACCCCACAAGGTGGTTCAACGATCTGGTGAAGGTCACGGTAAGCTGCTGGATGCGGGTGACACGGGTCTGGCTGTTGCGGAGAACCTTGGGGGAGGCATATGTCTAGCAGTGGGCGGTTTTTGGCTGAGATGATTGTGATGTTGATGATAATGATGATCATAGTCATTGTGAATGAAAACGATGCAATATGGTGACAAACACTGTGGCGGCCTAGTGCGATGCTTTTTCACTCTCCGCTTAAAGGACCCGGGATCATGTTGATGGAATAGAGGGGAAAGTGCATAGATATGCCCTAAATATTTGATGTAGGTGTTTATGTACATATTATGTTTACAGGGCAGGGTGCTGACGAGCAGATACGTCATCAAATAGTAAGTGGGTACCGTACCGTAGACAGCTTTGTCGACATAAATACGCTCCAAATTACAGAGGGTTTCCTCCTCTCTAGTAACGTCACTCATTCAACAACAAAATAACTTAATACCACTTTTCTGTGTGGTAGCACTCCAGACTGTTTATTTTCAATATTATAGACCAAACTTATTAATATATATAACTTATTAATATTATTTGAGTGGTATGTCTAGATTTCTACATTAAGTACCGCATCATTACAACTTTTTAGCAAAATAATAATTTCCATTGTGATTTAATAACATATTTCGTGATTTCTAATAAAAAAAGTGGAAATGTTAGGCTCACGCCTCAAAAAGTAAAAAAAATATAATTTTCACACACGGAGTACTCATATGTCACATTGGTTTACTTAATATTGTTCATTTTCTCATTCTTACATTTGTAAAAAAGAAAAAGACATTGATAAATCAAATATAAAAAAGGCGTGTTAACATTATGCGCTCACCCATCCATCTTCTTAAACCACTCTTTGCAAAATTAATAAGAAAAGTTACTGAAGTGACTTGACAGGTGAAAAATACTGTCGAAAGCACCTGTGAGAAAAAAATATTAAATGAAGGGTAATCCTTTGGAAAGCCTCTTAAACTGTCATCCAAACGGGTCGGGAGGCGATTATGAGATATGACACAGACGGGACATCTGTGTTTGACGATGGTATGTTTGGTAAATTAGTATGCTTTTAGTATTAAAGGGTTAAGAGGCACTTTCACTTGGATGACGGTGTTTGTGAGGCTTTATCTTATTACCTAACACGATGTTTGTGACGGTTCATAAGAGTGATTATGAGTTTCTATTCTCCATTTCTTCTTTCACAATTTAGATATTAGGCTAGATGACACCTTAGTCAAATTAGTTACTTTTTATCATCTGTCAAACATGACATTTTTGTATGAAAAATGTACTAAATACAATATGGTGACGTCACTGTTCTAGACCACTCAATTGAACAATATATAATATTTCACTGTACTGATTTGACTATACTGATTTGAATTCGTAATAATAAAAAAAAATATGTTACCTGTATTTTTCGAGATGTTTTGTGATATTTGTTGTAATGAAGTTGACATTAGTATTTATTTACGATACAGTCATCTAGCCCTTCATGGTTGGTGGTTTAATAGTCATAATATATGTGGATACAGTATCATATATCTTCTGTTTTTATAGTTAAATATTTATTAAAGAATAGTTACTAAAGTAAGCATACAAAAGTAATGATATTTTGTGTGTTAGTCTATAATGTTTAGTTAAACTTTTTTGAAGAAAAAAAAAATTAAGGAATTTTTACATTATTATTAGTATTAGTAGTAGTAAAAAAATCTGTAAATTGATGTAAAAGAACAGGTGTTTCTCACTGAATTAAGCCAGAATGATTTAAAGTTCTGGACACATAAACAAAAGTCTAACATATTTCAAAGAAAGATTAAATACTAACATTGACATAGACTCGATACGATTTCATTATTTGAGGTTTATGAATTAAAGGTTTAAGTTGATTTAAGTTTCATTTCGTGGCCAGAATGAAAACAATCTTTGTAAAAGTATATTATTAATCATAAAAATACCTAAGTGAACTCGTATTTGTTTGAAACAACTCCAGCGTGTTTAAAGCTAGTTAGCTATTTAGGATATATCAAGCCATCCTTAGAAGGTTTTAAGTCATATCAAGGCGGGGTTAAACATACCCCAATTAATTGTAAGGACAAGGTAGGCTCGGTGTGAGGTACGTTCCGCATTAATTATTCTAAGTAAGCCCAAGACGTCTGGGTCCAACTATTATGGCCCCGTTTCAAAAGCTGTCAGATAACATCAAGGTGATTTATGACTGACAATCTGCAAGATAAGTTTGGGTTTTGTCTTTGAATTTTAATTGGTCTCACCATTCCTAATTAAGTGTGCTTGTAAACATCAATTCTATTATTTACTAATAACAATTTGACACTTTCACTGACATTTATAGATAGCTTGTATATTGGTGGTTTATACGATAACTGATGTGGTTTTATCTGTTTCTTGTTATTGTAGCGTAATATTATTAGGAAAAATTACGAAGTGTTATATTTCAAATGTTGCCATCTATCTAGTATATAAATTTTCAACATGATCGAAGAATGTATGTACAGAAGAGATATTATATAACATGAAATAACATTCTATTTAAACACAATCAAATAATAATTTATAAAAATATGTATATGCATTACAAATGTTAAGGAACACGACATCATAGTCATATATGAATTAATATTAAACTAATTATGGCCACGTTGAGTTTTTGCACTGAGTTACATATGTGAAATTTTTTTATTTTAATATTGAATTGATCTAAACGATCGTACTAATAAAGACTCAATACAATTGTACCACAA
This sequence comes from Hypercompe scribonia, assembly GCA_949316085.1. Taxonomy (NCBI): domain Eukaryota; kingdom Metazoa; phylum Arthropoda; class Insecta; order Lepidoptera; family Erebidae; genus Hypercompe; species Hypercompe scribonia. The sequence continues at coordinate 7,023,209 of OX438969.1, read as the reverse complement.
AATATCACCCTTAGATGACAAGAAAGCGAATACTTTGATGGAAAAGTAATTAAATACAAAATTTTTGACAAAATATGATCTATCAATATTCCGAAGCTTCGTTTCCTATTACGATTTTAATTAACTAACTCCAAAGTCTCCGTAGTATGACTTACAATAGAAATTTGTGCTCCTTTGTGGACACGTCCTTTCTAAAAATGTTCTTTGAATATCATTTGTGGAGTGAGATAGCACTATTTGTTACCAGATTACATACAATTAGGATGAGAAAAGCGGTAACTCGGAGATCGGTCTTTTTTTCTTTTTTTTAACGTGTGGAAACCCCATCGGGCCGTTCGGACCCCTTCTAGCGCATACCCGCTAACGCGGTCATCATTTACAGGTAAATTTTTTTATTTAGGTGACGTATGGCATAAGCGGACGTCGCCTCCTTGCAATTGGCCACCGTAGCGGAAAGAAGGAAAAACCCGTCCTATCCACCCGTGGCCACACTTAAGGCGACATGAGGAGCTGGTAGTTCGCCGCCCGGTTAGCCGGCGAAATTAGGCGAACTGAGCGCTGTGCTCAGCTACTTGCCCCGTCAGGCGGTCGTTAACCGTCTGAAGTGGACCTACGTCCACATAAGATTTTTCTGAAATCCAGCAATGGCAGAGGAGGAGTCCTTATAAGCCCTTACGAAAGAACTCTTAAGGTTCCTGGATTTGTTGGCCACTTTTTGAATCATAGTCACCTCCATGTTTTCTCTCTCCTGCAAAAACACGAGTGTTTGGGGACAGAATCCCTTTCCACCGGTTCCTGTATTTTCTGCAGTAGATGAGTAATCTCCTCCGTTACTTTTTCACCGTCTACTCTGACCCTTATATAAGCTTCTGCCTTAGAAAAGACAGAGCCTGATGGGGTAGAGATTGGAGTGCGCGACCGACTTCTGCGGTTGCTACCCACTTTAGGGGGCAGCATCTCCTGGGATATGTCACTCTCCTCGTTCCAAGAGTGTTTGTGCTTTCTGATTTTGCAGAGCTCCATTCTTGTCGACTCCAGTGCGTCCATAGTTACATTGGAGTTACCTCCATCCGACGAAATAGGGGATTTGGAACATAATCGTTTAGAAGTTCTTCGGCTCCCAGCAGTCAAAGTAACTTCTGGGAGCACCACCAAAATAGGTGTTCCCTGCAATACGTCCTCTTCATTTGAAGAGCAGTTGCCCGCACTTATACTTTTCTCCGTTCTATTCTTCTTCTCCTTCTTTATTTCTTGGGTTTGATTTTTCTTATATAAATTTTCTATGCTTAATCCCACGATTGAGGGAGAAATAGTGATCGGCCCGGGCAATGATGCCCCAATATCCGAGCAAGCATAAACTAATTCTCAATCGAAGGATCCGCTGGTGCCCCGGCTTGGAATGCGCTTGCGACTGAACTACCCATCAGCCATTTATCCCCTGGTCACGCACCAGAATACGGAATTCGGGGTAATTGTTTTATAGAGGTTTTCTTCGTCGCAGTCTGGGTGGCTAAGCCAAGACACTCACCCGAGTAGAGTCGTGAGACATAACTACAACACTCCTCTCGAGATTATGATGTGAGGATGGTGGTAAGTAGATTATGTTTCTTACTGCCTACTCAGCGGCAGTGTGAGTACACGCCGAGCCTGTTCTCCTTTCTGTAGCACTGACAGTGGAGAAACTTCGACCCCTGAAAAGGGTCCTACCTTCGTAACCTTTTAAAGAGGTTTTCCTCTTCATTGCTCCGAAGAGTGAAGAGCCAACAGAGGAACCGGTAGATACACTCTCTCTGTTAAACCAAGCCGCGACCGAATGACCTAAGACAATAGCCTCTTCTTCGTGCTAAAATATTAGCCGTTGACAGTGATGTCCTCTTCCAAATGGCATCGGAAATCATTTACTAAAATTTTATATAGAGACATATTAGGCAGCTTAAGTTGTCAACTTGAGCCTTGTTGAAGTTGGAGCTCCTCTAATATTCTAGATTTACATATTATACAAAATATAATTTGCCTACGTTACGTCATTATCTTGTTGCCTGACACAGCTATTAAACGTAAATAACCACGCTCGGTCAGCCACACCTTTAAGCTACTTAGTATTTTTCTTTTGATAAATGACAATTACTTTAGCATGTAAGTCTTTTACAGATATTTTTATATGTCGGACTTCACAGCTACAAGGCGCTTGTATTTCCTAAGATTCACTCTGAAACAAAATGCCGAAACAAATTCTTTATATAAAAGCTATGCGAGGATAGTTTAGAGTCTAGGTTGGCCTTTTGAAGAAAGGACCATAGTTTTGAGTAGGCCTGTCCATACAAACCCCAGTTGTAGTTTTACCTAATCAGTTCCAAGAGATACCTGATGATACACTTATTAAACAGTGGTCACTGACTACTGTCGCTCATTGACACCTTCGAATGTGCTTACAGCTCGATAATCATAATAATGTAGTCATATTTTGAGTTCAACAGCCTCCCTACCCCTGAGAACAAAGAAAGAAGGATTTCAGGGTACAATAACACTCGGTAAAGAATTATTTAACACTGATTTTATGTAAAATATCACTCTAGTTGAACCGTTCCCTTCACGCCCAAGTATGGCTCGTTACAGAGATTATTTTTCAGAACATCGAATTACTTATTACAAAATTTGAAGTGGGCTTATTTCTTTACTGATGTTTTTCTCTCTTGCCTCCATTTTTGAAGTTAGATGACATCAGATTTGATTTTGACAAAGGTTTGTTTTTTTCAAGTTGAAATGGGCAGTTTGGAGTCAAGTTTTCATAAATTTTGATAACACCTATAAAATTTTATGTTACTACACAATATTTAGTAAACATGTCCAAAGAATACAACAAAAGAAGTTTCTTTTCGACACGATTGTAAACTTTTACAAGTTGAACTTCCCTAAATAAATTCATCGAAGTTTATCAATGAATTATTACGTTTAAGAACAATGGAAAACATGTGTGGGACTTTTGAAACGCCTTGTGTATCTCATGGTAGTGATAATGGTTGTATTTATTTGACTTTTAAATCATCTAAAATCGGTTAGTACCATTTAAAACATCTTTTGAACTTTACATTCAAAAGTTATTTGAGTTTTAAATTTACATGTAAACTGTACTGAAATTGATAGCTATGACACCTTGCTGCCACAAATGAGTAGTCATTGCTGTCAACAAGATGATGTAGCGTCAAAACCATGCGCATATGATTTTTTCGATCCGCTGATAAAATGTAATTCTATCAACTCAGTTAAACGAATGTTTGATTACTGCAATTGTAACATTTTCTTGAGAAAATTTTAAAATCAAATTTCTTTTAGAAAAATTCTACAAATATGATAATTACATGAAAATAGTTAAGATCTTTAAATTTTTAAACAGCAAAAACTCACAATGACAAGTAATATATTTATTGATTTAAAACTTATTGAACATCCGATCTTCAGACGCTGTAGAAATATTACGCGATAGGTGTAAATATGTCAAATTTTCATGGTAAATTATCATTTTGGTAATAAAGTGATAAACCTACATTAAATATGAGTGATATACAATATACATACAATTACTACTACATATCTTAATAAATACTCAATACATACAAATACAAGATACATATATTTAATATTACACATATATAATACGCAGACAGGAGGCGTTTGATGCAAGGGTGACAGTTGTCGTAGTAAGTGTATGCAATACAATACTACGATGACGGTCATGTCTTTTACGTCCCAAGTGAGGCGTAAAAAATCGTAATAGACCACCATAGTGTGGGTCACCATACTGCGTTGTCAGCATTCACAATGAGTAATGAATGATGAAAAATGAATAATGAGAAAATAACATGCTTATCACATAATTATTTGATATTGTTGATTACTGAACTCAAAGTCTCTGGCTCTGAATTATCAAAAGGCTAACAGATCGGTCAAATAAAAAAAAAAACAGTAATTTTTTTATTTAAAGTACATTTTTATAAAATCGTACGACACTTTAAATCGTAAAGATAATCTAATTCTGTGGAATAGATAACGCACACCTCCACTCAATAGGTCTTACTGATCAATAGATTCTCACCGCTTTTAAAACCTTCCGTAAAATATTCGCTAAAGGTATAAGATATTTTAATGTACTCTTACACGTTTTTTCTCCCTTGATATCATCTGAAAGGTTATTCAATACAAAAAGAGAATAATATATTATGTTTTCAAGACCTTTGCGCCATTCATGTGACATGTATACATTCTATTGTTAAAACTTTTCTGTATTTAGACGTTAATCGAGTTTATTTTTTCAGTGATGTCTAACAATGGACGACGTCGAGAATAACATCACTCTCTGTCAAAATATTTACCATATTATGTTATATGCATTTTTGTAAATTAATTGCCTGCCTCGATGATGAATGCCTAGATGAAAGCGACTGTTGCGCATGAGGTGTCGGGTTCGATTCCCGAGTGTTATCAAATGTTTGTATGATCTGCAAATATTTGTTTCGGAGTTTAGGCGTTTACTATGTACGTATTTACAAAAAAAAAGTGTATAAGTATTCTATCAGTCAGTCTAGTTTTCATAGTACAAGCTTTGCTTAGGTTGAAATTAGATGGCGTTATGTTAAATGCCCTAAATATTTATTTAATTAAACTAAGGAATATATTTGGTCATTTACTTTATTGACTTTCTCAATTATATCCAAGTTATTTTTTATAAAACTTCTGCAACTAAAAGACGGTGGCGCTTGAGGCAAGAAAATTAACCGAAATATTTTAACTTGAAGAATAATAAAAATAAAACTTTTTAATGAATGTACAAAGGAATAATCTTAATTCTCTCTTTCATTAGCACCACGAAGTTACTATAATAATAAATAAAAGGAAAATGGTAAATTTATTTGTTATGTAAATTTCTGAAATATTTAATTGCTATATGACATTATGAATTGTCTTTGCATCTGATATTATTAATATTTTCTTATTATCCAATCTAGACTTAAAAACGGTGGCAGGAAAAAAAGTATTGATCCATTTTTTGTAGTTTATTTTATGATCTACAATTTTTGTCAGAGATATTTTTATGATAAAACTTACCGTTTCGCTGAAAATCACAAAAAAATCATTTTTTTTACATTTGACCTTGAATATTTTTTTTCCATGCAGGGGAAATATGGGGACCGGACTATATATCGGTTAACTGAAACGATTGATATTAATAACGATGGTTAGATACCAGCCAGAATATGTATGTATAAACAATATCGATGAATCAACAACTTTAATAATCTACCTAAAAACTAACAATAAAATACGTCATGAGGACTAAATAGATAAATTGAAAGCCAATGCTCCCAGGATTATTTGCGTTTGTTCATTGCTTTTTCAAAACAGAATTTAAATAGAGCCAAAGAATTATGTTTTGATCAACAGATAAAAATGAGTAATATTTCATTTTTAGTTGGCAGTAAACAAAGATATTCATAAATATTTATTGACAACTTTTTACACATAAAATTACGTCCATCTATATTTACATACATAAAATATTATTTGTTTCTTCGGAGGGGTAAGCAGAGGCATTTTAAACACCCACTTTTTGGCAGTGTTTTGATCCAAAGTAATAGGTGGCGAGCATATTGCCGCTTATCAAGATGTTATGTTTGCCAGAGCCTCGTCCGTCGATCAGTAGGCCAACATCAAGTGCAGTTGAGGTTGACCTGGGACCTTAAGGTCTTGATGGAAAGTCAATGCAACCTCTTTACTTACAACCAGCGCTAAATGTATAAAGATAAATAAGTTGTGGTAAAAATAACTTTGTACTAAACTTATAAGAGATTAACCTTTGTTAGTAAGTTACAATACGAGTATATCTATAATACACAAAAGGGGACTGTCTTATTACAACAAATATTTTCGACGATAGTATTGGCCATTATCTCGGGCGATGTCTAAGAAAGCGTAAGAACTACCAAGCGTGAATTCAAACACATAAAGAAAGGTAACACACGGCGTTTGTCACTGGATTTATTAAAACATTGGATATATATTCCCAGTCCCTTTTCAGAACCTTTCATGAACCAGATGTGACCAACGTCTTTAAGCGCTATATATTTCAGTAAGAGTGTATTCGTGCCTAATATTTCAGTAAAACCAACCTCCATTAGATCGCCCATAGCCAATGTGAAATAGCATTTGACGTTTTTGTAAGTATTCTTTCTTTTTGGGTCCAAAGTTTTTTTTATGGTTAGTGACACGTAATGAAATTATGGCAAAAGAATTCTGAAGCATTCAAACGTATAAGGTGAATGGGATAATGGATTAGAGCGACAACAGATCGTGGTCTTAAAAGGTATTCAGAGGAAAGGGTTTGAAAGGATAATTTCTACCATTTGCTCATTCGCACAAAAGAACTATGGTTTCCCAATAGCAATGAGATGAAGTAAGTATGATATTTTATGATATTTTTTATAGTTTGAAAGAAATCATCTTAAAGCTCATCTGCCTACGTACTTCGAAGACAAGAACTCTCGTAATAAAAATTCGTTCAAAATGTCACTCCGGTAAAAGGTATTTTCGTATTAAGGCTAGCAGAATACTTATTTATGTGGCTTTCGGTAACAACATGACAATATCACATTTCAATCAACTTACTATGTTTAATACTTCACTATGACAATATTTTTATGAAATTAGTAAAATCAAGAGCAGATCAAAACTGATATTGAACAAATTTCTAATACGAGAATTGACTTTCAGGGGAATAAGTCAAGCATTGGCTATTCTATAAAAGTAAAACCAATATTTTGTAATTATACCGTTTTGTGTTGAGAGATAAAAAATATATGTATTTCATTTCGATTGAAATTGAAGAAGTCAATTCTGAAACTCTAAATAAAATGAAAATGAATAAGGTCTATTAGGTCTGAATTAATGTGACTCGTGAAATTACTTTTGACAAATGCAAATTTTAGAAAATGAAAACTAAAACAATGCTTTTATTTAACACTTTCTGTAACAAAAATGTGGGTAAAGCTCGGCAAAACAATTTTTTCTCATTTTTAAAAATTATAAGCTTTTTAGAGCAAAAAACGTGATCCTTTAATTTTTTCAATAATTCGATCGATTGAAACAAAAAAACGGCTGGCTGGATTAATTTGGTTTTTTGTAGGGTTTTTGTGGACATATTGAACTGTAAAAGGCATACTTAACATTAGTGGTTTCCTCAATATTTTCGATCCAGCGCTTGATTTTCTAAAAAACCACCAAAAGCCCTTTTTTTGTTGCATTTTCAAATTCATGTGACAAAAAGAAAAAAAATTTTTTTGGAAAACTAATGGCCATTCATTAAGAAAAATTTATTGAAATTCTTGAAATCCACCTTTAAATTTCTGTGCGATCATTGTTTGTAGAGATATCGATAATCAAAGATAAAAGGATCCTTTTCCATTTGAAAACCGATATCTCGGCGAGAAGTGGGCGTATCAAGGTGTATAAAAAAAAATTAAAGCTAAATAAACAAGGTATCCGATCCTTATAGTGGTTAAGCTAAAAAAATTTTTTCCACGTCCGTAGACCAAAAAGAAAAACAAAAAAAATTTTGAAAATTTTTTTGTTGCTGGTTTTTCTCCGATTACTCAAAAACCGCGGAGGCTATAAAATTTTGAAGTTCAATCCCAAAAACTAGACACTTGGAGCTACAATTTCCTTTTTGTTTATTTCCTGTGCGACCATTTTTCTCGAAGTTACGACCTGTTGAAAACTGCCCAAAAATTTGGAATTTTTTTTTGATCCTTTAATTTTTTCCAGTAGTGTATTATAGTTCGAGTTTAGTTTACAAGCTTTTATTTACATAGCTTGCAGTATATAATCATTATGACCCTTTAATAGTTGAGTATGTATGTTCCTATGTTTCTCCAGATGGAATTTTGTAACTTGTAACTGGTGAAATTTTGCGTGCATATACATAAAAAAAAATATATGATATAAAAACTTGTCACGAGATTTACCTTTGTATATAAATCATTTAATTAAATAATTAAGTCAGATACATTTTAATTTTCAAAATTTACATAATAAATAAATACGAGTATTTAATACTCTTGATAAGCTTTTGGTCATATTAATTGAATAATGACATTATAAGTAAAAGATAAGATGGTTTAAAATTTTAAGGAAAAGTTTATTTTATTCTTTTTAGCGTGTTTAAATAAAAGCTTGTTTTTAAAGAAATATTTATTTATTTTTAATAGTTTATTTTAAACAAAGTAGCAATGAGAACATAATCTGAAGGAGAAGATGAGTGTTAAGGTAGGATACTATCTGAACATATTATATAGAATCATTTACTCTGGCTGACTGATTTATTCCTCAAAAGAGTCTGAACTGCTGAGGTTACAATCTTGAAATTTTGATATTTCATACTTTCTATGGTGCTCCTTGCTCCTGTATCGTAACAAGTCGGCGATCTGAAAGGACTTTGTATACTAATCATCAAAAAAGTAAAGACATAGAGTATCAGATAAGCTCGTTTGTTTCTTGTATCACAAAAAAAAACCTTTCCAAGAGGTAGATACTTACAAATTTATAAAATGAAACCAGCCAAATATCTGTAGTTTTTGCTTCAATATTCACCTATAGTTTTGGAAATAGTTTTAATATTTAATCAGAAAACCTTACAGCATATTCCATTAAAGGTTGATGTTCCTTATTTTCTCCTGCTTAATTTAAGTATTCTACTTGTGCTAAACTAATAAAATGTGACCCTTGGCCTTAAATAAAAGGTAAAATATTCTAAGCATGTTTGTACTCAACTAGCTGTTTTAGACATAGAGCCGTGTTAACATATTTTCAGTGCTATTACAAATTCAGTAGGGATTTCTATCGTTCTTATCTCATTATATGTATGTGTGGACTTTGAAGGCAATTACTATGTAACGAGTTAGCATAGTATGATATATGTTCTATGTTTAACTTCTACTTAGAAATATTTGAAACTGAAACTAACATAAATGTGAAAAGATTTCAGTGTCTATATTTAGACAGAAATGAAATAAATTTTGACTAGCTCCACTGGAGTTAATTATTTCACTTCTCGCTACCAAGTGAGAATAGTTACCAGACTACTCAAAAGGTGGCATCGTTTAAGTATCCATTGACCATCTTCTTGTCGACCGCTTATCTCTCAAAAAAATAAGTTTTTTCGTTACGTTAAATTCAGCACTGTTGAACAGAGACGCTGGTAACTAATATTAGGTATTGTAATGCCACCGAATTTACTTATGTGTTGAAATTAGGTTCCTTCGAGCAAACTGTATAATTTAGTACACACTTTCTTGGGCTTGTGAGTGTTACAAAATTTTGTAACAAAAAGGTTCGGTAGTAATAAAAGCGAATGAGTATACATTTTGTGAGTATAATTTGAAATGTAACAATTATGCTATTTTACAAATTTGGTTTAGAATTCATTAAATTACTAAACTCTATGGCGACACAATTTTTTCAATCATATTTTTAGAAGTCGTAAGTTTGTTCAGCCCATTAGATAATTAATTTAAAATACATGTACATCACTTTGTACGGCAAATTTACGACAAATCCAAATTCTTGCTTTGGATCGAGTATTCTCGGTAATTACTCATGAAAATGGTATGTATTCTATCCAAGCCACCCTAACTCTAAGGATAACTCCAGTATTTCGTTTATATAACCAACTTTAGACTGATCCTGGTGAGCAAAGTTACTTAATCCGCTCTCATACTACGCACCTACATACCTGACAGTGATAGCTGCAGTTGCCGCACGTAACTGATTTGAGAGCCAGCTGTTAATGGCGACGATTACCGTTCTACACAGCCCGCTATTATTGATTATAATTGTTGATTAAAAATTATGTGTCTCTCTTATATTTTCTCTGTATTATCTTAACTATTATAAGTTTTAGGCGTATTAAGCTCCAAATGTCGCTAATACCTCTTCCATTTTAATTTACAACATTAATTAATTTTTTCTCTTCCCCTAAGCCATTTTCTATTTAAATAGTAGTTAGTTTTTATACACGAAACGACTATTATCGGCCATCCACAGTTCAAATACGAGGCAATATCATAGTTCTACAGAAAGAAGTAACGGTTGCCACAGATTATCTTATCAGAACCAGGATCTATTGCTTAATATGCTCTCTATGGCAAGGAGGCATTAAATTAAATATTAATTAACTACAAAATGAAAAACGAAATATACTTTAAAAATACTCAAATAGCATTATATGGCATTTATAATAAGTTATCATAGAGATTATTACCGCAGAATCAATGTAATGCCTTTACTACATTGAACCATTCGTTGGATATTTTTCTCTGGGGTCCGGCGACACAATTAATATGATTTAGCAAATTCCCTTTTTATTCCATAACAATTGAGTTAAAAAAAAACTTAGAAATATGTTTTTTCTATTTTATATTTTCTTTTACTATATTTCTAAATTTAATCAGATATCTATGGTGAAGGTAAATTTTTCTATAGATGTTTCCATAAATATCAGAGATGAAATTTAAAATTCCATGTTCGTATACCTTTTAGAGAACCTAAAAAAATTTTGCGCATTCAAATCATTGTTTTATTTTAAGAAAGTTAAATAGTGAATAATATTATCAAAGGTTATGTTGTGTTATTGTATGATCATTTTACATAGATTACTCATAACTTAACCACAAGGTATATACTATGGCTAAATATAAATACTCCTCTTCCATTGAACACTACTGTGATCGATTTTGTACTTTTCACATCCAGCTTCTACTAGCCAGTTTATGCAAATCTTCACTTCAATTAGCTTATAATGAGAGAGGCCTATATATGACAGTGGACTGCACTAAGCTGCTAATGAGTCTTGGTATTGACAGTAATCAAGAAATTTTATCGATCCCATTCTTCTGTGCGGAACTAACATTTAATAATACGTATAAGTTTTTACATGAAACTGATGGACTCTTCCTAGCCGAGTTTGGCCACGACGGCAGTTCTCAACGGAAACCAGCCCACTACGCACGAGATATTTTAGTATACAAGTATATGTGCAAACTTAGGTGCACTCTCTGTTGCTTTAACCCACAATCTGGTGGGACCTTTAATAGACACGACCAAGGATTGATCGCGGCGATCGATTAAACGTAGTTTTTTTGGGACAATGGACTGACGAGAAAATGGTCAAGGGACACTTAAACGGTACGCAGGATCGATGACTTTACCTGTTCGCCAAGGCACGGGAACTAGTAGCATTGTATACTGGAATATTTTAAGACATCAACAATTTCTCAAAAAGAAATCTTATAATTTATAAAGAAAATGGTTTGTTTTTATCACAGTAAGAACGTAAAATTTATCGCTTGGTATTAGAAATGTCAGTTGAAGTATGTTTAAGTTCATCTTCTAACCGCAGCTACAACAGTCACGACCGCGTCACCTTAAATAACATGGCCGTTGGCTAGAATTATTAGTATCTGTTATTTTCGTAGAGTTATTATTTTATAAATGAACCTGAAAGCAACACGCTTTTCAAGAAAGATAGTTAATAAAAAGAATCAACAGAGAAATAAATGTTTAAATAATACGTAATTAGTTATTCATAAGGTTATGTCATTACAAGTATTTTTGTCCGACCGTCCAGCTAAGTGCACATAGTTCGTCTCTCTACAAGCTTTCGGCATTCAGCTTGCACCACAAACTCTACAACTGGGTTACCACCTACGTCCACTAGACCACCATAGCGTGGGTCACAATACTGTACTGTCTTGGATGCTATTCTGCTTTCTATCAGACAGTGTAGAGTTACTTCAGCAGGCTTTAAAATAAATATTAAAAAAAATAGAAAACTGGGGTTAAGCAATTTTGTTCGTTGCTTTTCAATTAGCGAGTGACTGTCCATAGGTGGTGGTAGTCGCGTAACATCAAATGATCCGTATACCGACCCCTGTACTAAAAAAAAAAATATTACTGATTTTTTTTTTAATATATCGAATAATCTTATATTTCCCAAAAGTAGGTATAAAATTATTAAATACACTTAACGGTTCCCTTGCGATACACTTCTAAACTAACAACATTCCAGTTTTATTTACATTTAAGTGTTGACAGTTCCAAAAACTTTTCAACTTGTTGTCTCAAATAATTCGACGAGAGAGTTAGTTAGATAAGCAAGTTGAAGTCGATTGAGCGATGTCTTGTAACAAGTATTAAAACTACGGTTATACGGGTTCAAACTGTGACATCTAAGGGCAAAGTTCATTCAACCTATTAAAGATGCGGAGGCAGATAACCTACTTATCAGACTATTCTAACATTGCCTCATAAGTTATTCTATGTCATTAGCTCTGTAAGTGCGAATTATAACTTGAGAATAATCTAATCGCGAAGTTGACATTGAAGTAAGTAAATTGATATATATTAGTGCTTCAGTACTCGCTCTATATTTTTAAGTCATCGTCAGCGTCAACAGTTTTTAACAGTCCACTGCTGGCTATAGGCCTCTCCGTAGCACGCTGAGCAGACAGATTGGTATAGGGTTTGTTTCAAGTTTTTTTTCCCTTTTTCCCTTTTGATCACATTGGGCTAATTCAACTAATTTATAACTCAACTAGATTTAAAATGCATGAGATTTATTTATATTGCTAAGATATGCATGTTTGTGGGATATATTTTTCGGAAGAGATGCAAAAAAGGCTATTAAAATGTCCTCATTTCCTCAAGCATATTTTCAGACGCACTTGCTTAAGAATATTTCTCTTTTAGCTCACGTAAATTTGACTACTAACCTCATTAACTAGAAATAAACATGTATATCCTATGTTTTATTTCACATCGTAAAAGAAATCCTATAATGCATATACAACAAATTATTAGGTTCATATCAATCATACGTGAACATTAAATTGTCCTTTATATCCCATTTGAAACATTTATTTTGTTAATTAAATAGGAAAATATGCAAACGATATCCATAAACTTAGGCCCTCAGTGACATTTGGTTTAATATCGTATACATATAAAATTTAACTGATAATCGTTTTCATATTCATAGCACTCGAACAAGCTAAAAATCCTCACTAATTTTATAAATTCGGTAGCAAGTTTGACTGCACGGTTGGCGTAGTGGATTAAGCGGCCACCACACCGCTCTCTACTGCTCCGAGTGTTGTGGGTTCAAACCTACGTGGGAGAAAACATGGTGTGATCTACAAATTGTTGCTCTGAGTCGGGGTGTTCTTTGTGTCCATTTCTTGTATGTTTGTAAAATTCCCCGCGACACAGAATATATTCATGTTCATAATGCGGGCATTGTCTTATAAAAACAAAAAAATGCTATCTGTTACGCTTTCATGGCTAAACATAGTGTGCTGGCGTTCTTGATATAGTGCGCTTCTGACTTTCCCCTATTTTGATTTTATGTTCAGAAAGGGATTGTAATATTATCTTAATTATTAATAAATTTAATCTAAATTGCTAATCTCCATACTTATATTAGACATATGTAAATACTGTAAAAGGCATCATTTTACTGAAAAATGATACATAATACACGAAATTGTGTTATATGCCTAAAATAATCACAGCAAAATCGATTCTTACCGGCTACGGGAATGAGGTCAAATGAATGAACATAAAGAATTGGCTGATGAAGTAAAAGCATATGTAGGGACTACGTGAGGGTCGGGCGAGGTTCGTGTAGAATGGAATACACGGTAAGGTGGATCTTTTCATACCAATCGATGTAGGAACAAGAAATTACAATGAGAAACCTCTGGTCTCTAGTGCAATAGAAACTGATAATAATTATTTCTGAACAATCAACTTCTACATTTTCAACTTTGGAATTGTACGTATTAGGTGTGACTGTCTACTAAGTCCCAATCCACTCACTCGGTGACGCAACGAAAGATGCGATTAACAGCGGCTTTTTATAAAGACCCAGTATAAATCCGGTCGAGTCAGCCGTTTGCACTAAAACATGACTCTCAAATGATAAGAGTTACCGGTATGTTGTTATAGTTTTCAAAAATAAAGACACAACACACACTTTATCGTAGAGGGAAAATTTTTCATCGAAATGTAATTTGAAAGAACTTATGTATTCAATTAATAAATGAAAGATACTAAGAGATTGCTGCTGGATATGAAACAAAAAAACCTTTTTTTTACGTGCAGTACATAAAGACAAAATAATAATAATAGAAGAAGTGAATTCCTTGTTGTATTGTTTTGTGAAATTCGACGATAATATGAATATTAAAGTTATTTTACGTTTGTTGTATTTGAAATTTATAGACATTTAGTTAATTGTTATATTTCATTTTCTTGTCTTTTTATTATTATTTTTTTTTCTTACATGGAGGTCGAATTATAATAGATTTTTTCACGTATGCAAAGGTAAGTATAGGATAGGTTTATAATATTAGTTCATATTTAGCATCTTTCTGGTGATTTTGAGTGTTGCCACAATCTACCCAAATATCTTGCTGGTGGTAGAGTCGTCCTTTAGGTCATTAATTTACTAATGCTCGTTAGGTAGTACGATGACTGGGGCTCATATGCCGTCTGTATCGGCAGGTTGACTCAAAAGTATGGTTCCATCTTCAATAAGGCAACCCAGACATAACACTATACCCACTTATTTTGTATTTAATTAATGTTCACGAATTTAAAATAAGAGTACCTCTGTGATTTGTTTCAGTATTTCTTACCAGAGTGAGCTTAGAAACTGCCTGTGCCTTCTAGCTGTAAAGTCTGACATGGAAGAATACCTGTAAATAATTTACTTACAGAAATATTTATCATTTACTTTTGTAAATTTTCTAAGATTGTCCAGGAAAAATTGATACGCTTAGGGTTTCGTTCTGTTCGTAGTATACAAGAGTAATCATTTAAGTGGAGTCTAAAAGTAAGTTTCTGGTTAATATATACGCTACCAACCTCTTGATGTCTCTCTTGAGGTCTTGAGTTCGATTCAACGGGTCGAGCTAAACATGTGTTATTGAATTTTTCAAGAAATGCCGGAGTATGGAATTTTGGTGGGCTATCACGCCTGTGTTTCGGAGAATACGTTAAACCGTCGGTCTCAGTTGTCATCAACATCTATGGCAAGCGAAATTCGGAAGTCAATGCCCTCAAGTATACTGATAATTAATTCAACCTTCGAATTCATTTAGTCCACAGGGTTGCGGCAAAATTTAGGTAAAACAGGAGTTGTAGCTGACCCCAAATGGCCTTGAGAATAATACAGACAAAGAAAATGATTTTCGGGTAATATTTATGCATTTTTTATGACAAAAGGAGGCGAACGACCGCATGGAACACTTGATGCTGTTTCGCTGTCTATAAAATATACGCCTTTGACTTTAAAAGCAAAAGTACGTTACTGCCCTTTGAGATTTTTGGCTGCAATAACAGTTCCATACAGTTCAATATGTTTCAATAACATTTAATATACTTATTGAAACCAGGGAATAGCGAGATATTTGTTACAAGTCTTAAGTAATCTAATCCCGGAGTGACTTGTCTTGTACTTCAGATATCCACTGAATGGAGCATCTTTTGTCATGTAAGTAAAGGATCTCGTGCAAGGACCGTATTACGATGCTTTTAGAATCTCGTTTTATTATCGTGATTTTGAGCGATACTGATCCCGTTTAAGTAATGTATATTCTTTATTATATTATAAGAAGCAATAGAGAATAACCATAATTTATTACAATGATACAAATATACGTGAGTAGAGAAGTCGATTAGAAATATTTGTCAAATAGAGTTTTGAAATTGTGTTTAGACAGAAAAACTTTGTGTATAATAATAGAACCAGACCACCAAGATAGTCGTGTAATATAACATAATTAATACAGAAATATTAACATAGCGTACGACGAATCTTTTCATTTTAATCTAAGAAGTAAATGGTTAATATGTGTACTAATATTTAAGAATTATCTTAAAATTTATGTTTTACCGTTTCATATTAAACTCTTTTTTATTTAAGCTTTAGTAAATGTGCCTAGTTTAACTGGAGTAACAATATGAGTGATAATAGCGATTTTCTATCGTAATACAATAATAATATTTCACCAGAAACTAAAATCTAATTTTTGATTAGAACTAGAACTTAGCTCATATATCACAATCTTTACACACTTTAGTCAGACGCCTTAGATTTGTAATTCTAAAAGCACACACCACGTACTAAGTGACACACATAACTAACGAAGTTACCTACCTTAATATAAAGAGTTACTTAGAACCTCACTCAGATTCAGCTCCTCATTATGTATAAGTATGATTTCGATATAGAACCTTATACGCTTCGACGTGGAATGAACAGAATGTTTAGTTCGATTTGATTATGGAATTATTTTGTTTCAATTTTGTCACTTCAATTATTTATGAACTTTTTTGTAATTTGTAATCAATTTTTTTTTTTTGTATACCACGACGGTGGCAAACAAGCATACGGCCCGCCTGATGGTAAGCGGTTACCGCAGCCTATGGACACCTGCGGCACCAGGGGCATCACGTGCGCGTTGCCGACCCTTTAAAGACCTATTTACCCCCTTCTTGAAGAGCCCCATACTGTAGTTTCCAGGGAAAACCTCGGCAGGGAGCTCATTCCATAACGGGATTGTTCGCGGGAGAAAATTTCTCTGAAACCGCACTGAATTTTCATTTTGTAATCAAATTCATTATTTTTTTGTAATCATAACTAATAAAAATATGAATAATATTATAATATATAATCTTTAACGTGACATCTTCGTTTGAATTTTTTCCCAAAACTAATTTAGGTTGGTTTTCAGAATACTGCACTCGACTGGAGTACGATTTTTGACAAGTAGCGACTGACATTTTAGAAATTCAATTACGAGCCTTGATTGCCATAGATCTTCGCGTAGCAACTAAGACTAACGATTAACATTGTACTGATTGAAATTGCTTAATTTTGCAATGTGTCTACTCAGTTATCGTGTTACGGTATTCTTTAAATGTATCAAAATTCTCAGTTCGAAAATTATGAATTGGATTTAAAAATGGATCCAGTATTTGTTGCAAAAAAAAATGCACTAGTTGAATGTTTACACACAGGTGTGAATCTCAAATATGTGTCAGTTTAAAACCTGAAAAACTTCAAAAAGTGAGAAAAAAATAAAACCAGACGCAAATGTGTGGGCGCTCTGCCGTGAAATCTTAAAAGGATTTAAAAAAAAGTGCTCCACACATTTCTTTGCAAAAAATACTTCTATCCAAGTTGAATATAACTTTGTGCATTTCAATGTAGAAGTCTTCATTTCTGTCTTTTTCTTTTAAAGATAATTCTTAGTATTCATTTAAAGATTATGTTTTTAGTTAAAATTAAAGTGAGGCTTTGTCGTGTTACAGTATATAAAATCCTAAGGGCGTTCCTCCTCCGCGTTCGGAGTTGCGATTGACCCAAACTGAAATAATTACCGGTTAAGGAGTGTTTCATTATCAGCTCTCGGAATAACTTTCTTATAACAATTATCATCAGCCCATTCAGCACATAGCAGACCTCTATTGGACATAGGCCTCCCCAAGGCACACCACAGAGACCAATCTGCTGCTCTTTGTATTTAATGTGTCTATCATACCATATCATGTGTGTAACCACCACGTTGGGCAAGCAGGTTGGCAATCGTAGTTGATATAAAATATCAGAAAGCAAGGAGGTCTATACATATGTATGAAATATAATATAAAGTGTCATCCTCTAAGCCCTAACTATTAAGTAGATTTATCTCCCACCATCAGATATATTGGTAGATTTTTTTTATTCGCGCTATCTTAAACAGTAAAAAGAGAGTATATAAAATTTCTGACATATAATGTACAAATGACAACCGTATTACCGTAAAGCAATCTCTTCCAGACAACCTTAGGGTGGATCAAAATATTATGGAGAAACAGCAAAAATTCACAGCTCACCTTAATGACTTTAAAGAATATATCTAAAGGTTTATACATACGTATAATATTGAAAGAATCATTCCCTAACTTCTAACCGTTAAGGAGTTGTATCTTCCGTCATTATTACCAAGGTTTTAACATAAGCATAATACTTAAAAAAATATTCACATTAAAAATTAACGCGTCGCGGGACACACATTTGGAACAAAATCCCCTTCGTAAGCTGGGTTGGCACAATTAATCATTAACGTGCCAGTCTGTCATTGTCTCTACCCAACCCTCTCTTCAAAATTTCGTTAAATTTATCTAATTTACAACAACTTAATATTTTCTTATTATGCTATTATGTATTTTTCTCCGGTGGTTTAATAACCATATATCAATTGTATTGAAGTTATCATTGTATTTATCATTATTAGTTATCATTGTATTGAAGTTACGATATCCTTACGGATAATGTGAAAATAAATATATATGAAGCAGCTGGCTTGACTATGTTTTCATAAATTCCTGACTGGGAAAGTGTTGAAGATCGTAACAAGTGAAGAACGATCCTCAGAATGACAAACATATCATGAGAAAAATTCTATGTATTATCATTGATCTACAGTATTCTATTGAAAGAAAAGTGTTTTTACTATTTTATTGCATAAGTATAGTATAAGATAAAGGATCAAAATATTTACAACATTATCAACAGCCTACTACTAGGCTGTTGATGGTAGCAGTGGCTGGACATATGCCTCTGCTTAGGAAAGAAGATTTTGGCCTACTACACAATCCTGGTATTTGTACAGGGTTTGCTTCAAGTTTTTCTTCTCTTTACAGTGAAGTTTCCCCACGCAGTTTGCTCTCTAAGTCACCTCTTACGACACTCATGGTATGAATAGAGGTGGTGACACTCTATACACACAATCTGTCACCAAACGTCACCTGTATATATAAATATGGCGGAATAGGTATCATGTCCCTCCAATAAGAAGGAAGGACCCTCCGACCAGACGAGGTAATCATGTCGCGACACAACGGTAGCTCTTGGGATGTTGTGTGTATGCTAATCGCTGCGAGAATTTCTATATCACGATTCAGGATTAAAAGTTGCTTCGTAGGTCATTACTCCGTAGTTTGACGTATTGTTTGCACAGTGTGTGGAAGTCGTCACACAAAAAAAAATCATTCATTTAGTGCATAGGGATTCTGAGACACCCAGGACTTATTTTGGTCTTGGTGTCATTTTATCTTTAGATATTTACTCGTATATACACAAAGGTACTAGATGTGGGAGACTAGTTATCGATTCCCTTATTCCGCCTTTCTCTTATGTTGTATTATATTTTTTTTCAGCTAAATCCCTCATCAACCCACAAGAAGGAAATTCATTCAAAAAAAGATCACACAGACCATAGAATTACCACCATACCATAGACCATAGCATTTCTTTTTTCTTGAAATAGATTTCTTGAAAAAAAAAATCCCATAGTTCAATCGAATCTATTTTTGTGTTTCCTTTTGTATGAGATGAAAGAACTTGATCGGATTGAACTTTGATGTTAAACGTAACATACAGTAGTATATTTGTGTTTAACACAATGTTCATCCGATTTTTTAACAGATTTTCTAGACAATTATACGAAAATATTACTTTATGCCTGATGAATGTATTTGATTGATTGATTTGATTTGATTTGTGTAAATATATTTACCCATACATGCACTCACGTTTGTGTCCCCGAAGCAATCCCTCCTATATCAACACCAGCATGGTGTAGTAGGCCACTACGTTCTTTATATTAATAATAATAAATACTTCGGACATTTGACACAAAACGTCACCTACTTTCAAACTAAGTAGAGCTTGTACTATGATAACTAGACTGACTGATAGAATATTTACATGCTTTTATTTTGTAAATACATGCATATTATATATAGAAAACATCCGAACTTCAAAAAACGTGTTTGCAGATCATACAAATATTTGGTCCAACCCGGGAATCGAACCCGAGACCTCAAGCACAGCAGTCACATTTACTACCACTGCGCCACCGAGGCAGTAGTTTATAAGCAGAGGCACATGTCCAGCCGTGGATTATTAAAAGTTGTTGATATGATGGTGTAAATATCTTGATCTTTTGTATAATGAAAATACTTTTCCAACCATACATTAATGTATGTTAATGGTCTGAGGGTTGCTCATCTCTTGTTACAGTTTTTAACACTCTTCTAGTCAGGAATTAATGTAACCATAGCTAAGCCACCTGTTTTGAATATAATTTCGTAAATTTTTCTTTCACACATCTGATTCACACATTTGATTCGTCTAGTTCATATGAAGCCTTGCTCTGATTCACTTTTCTCATGTTTTCCTGTTACCAAGTCTTCTCCAAAAGTCCAGAAATTTTAAAATCCAATCTACTATAAAAACAGAATCATTTAAATTTGGAATGGAATACCATAAAATACACTATCGTGATAACAGAATTCTCTGAAAATTACATCTATATCATTAAAGAGGTTACAGATAATATTTTGACTTTATTAAGACTTAAAATTCGTGGAATACCGTTTAAAAATTCGTTTATATCAGTCCCGAACGAACGGCGAGGCGTGGCTGAAAATAAAAAGAAAGGCCAAACAAAGCCATCTAAGTACTTTCATTTGGCGAAACGCAATTCTCCCTTTTGTCGTTTTCACAATTTTGCTTCCATTAAATGTAATAAGTTTTAAAGAAGAATACGGTAATAAATCGAATATGGATACGGCCCTTAAACAAATTAAGGTTTAAATTGCTTATTTTTCATTTTATATTTTGCTTTCAGCGAGAAATTATCAATATACTTAAAGGAGTTTTCTTACTGAGTTTGTCCTTATAGCATTTGGATTTTTATGTTGTACATGTTATATTCAACATTTTATTTTTACTTTAACTTTTCTTCAAAGATTTACAGCTTGTAAAACATCGACATTATAGTTACATGGGTATTTGGGTTTGTATTTATTCATTGAATGACCTATTTAACGTTCCTAATTTAGATTCATGTCAGCTACCTATACTATAAAGATGGTCACCAAATTTTTAGAATTAAAATTTCTATCAAAAATAAGCTGAATCTCTCAACTAAAGCAGTTCTTCTATGTAAAAAGTAGTAAATGTTTAAAAATACAAAATGAATTCGATAATTTTCGAACAGCCAAATACCGATGACATACCAGTACAGATATTTTTTCATATTATATACCTATCACGTTGCTGTATGTATATAAGGTACATAAAAAATATGAACTCAGTATTATAACATCAAATTACAAAGTCATGAATATAAAAAAAATGAGAGATTCAGGCTCGAACGTCTTGGACTACCAAGTGACACAATTTCGTCGTCAGAATATTAATAAGGCGGGCAAATCCTATTAATATTGATGGTATCACTATAAATACGAGACTGGCTATGTCGCAATCAGTGGACACGAGTTTAGGAATCTTCTATTTATGTTTCGTAGACTGTTGATAGAGTTGTGGGAAGTCAAGCTAGGAGGATGTTATTAGTGTAACATTCCAGCAGAAACTGACTAGTTTTGCAGTTATTATTTCTTCTTCTTTTACTTATATATATATATATATATATATATATAAGTATATAGTATATATATATATATATATATCAATTAAAATATTAAAGGTTTTGGTTTTTCAAATAATAATACCCAATTTATTTAAGGAATCAAAAAGATACACAATATTTCTAAACAAAATTAAACTACCTAATTAACTAGTTTTAACAACAACCAATTGTGATATTATTCTAATATTCTAAAATTTCATTACTATTTATTTAAAATCTTGCATTTACATTAATATCTCTTTTAATTGCTTTCGCATTTCATCGAGTGCGTGAAGCTAACTGAGTCCAATTTTTTTCTTGACTCTTGAGTTGTGGTACTGCACTTTTGACTGTTGAGTTCAAAATATTCATGGACGGTAATAATTACTTACCATTAGGTGACTCTTGCCGCCCTAAGTCACATCACAACAGCCTTTACTATCCACTACTGGACATAGTCCACTCCTTATAAAAGTTTGGTTTAAGTTTTTCTTCTTTCTGCTGTTTTCCTGTATTGTTAGCTTCCTTAGTCGCCTCTTACAACACTCACGAACTGAATATGGGTTGTGAACCTCCATGTTTCTAATCCATACGAATATGTAACAAGTATACAAATCAAAGAACTCTGCCTGAAACTTTTATACATATGTATTCTATAAAAGTCACAATTGGTAATTTTATTGAAAAAGAAAATACCATGTCAAACTCTAACACAACTCCAGAGACCAGTTTAACACAGTAAATTGATGTCGTTTTCGTTCACATTTTTACACAGAACAGTACAGAGGCTGTTTTTTCTTTCGTCTCTCTAATTGCCGTCCTGAACGATTTATGCAGTCAGCTTTTAGTTCGGTTGTCGATTGTAAGCACATTTTCTGCTTTTCAGCTCATTTGTTCTGTTTCATTCTGAAGACTGTATTTAGCAATACAGGGCTGTGATTTTGTTTGATAAAAGTTGGTAAAAAGCATTATTCTTGGCAAATTATTTGATATTAAAATTTATATAATAGCTTAAGATTGTATAGATTTATGTCAACGAATTCGTGAGACAGAGAATGTTTAAAAAGAAATAATTCGCAAGATATTTTAAATTCTACTAGAGCACCTTGCTCCCCTAAAAATTATTAGTCTTTCTCTAAAGGAGGAGGATTAAAAGTCAACATAACTTGTGTTTCTTCAAAGACTGATGTTCATGGATGACGGTAATAACTTAACATCAAATGACTCATCGGCTCATTTGTCCCTTACGCCTTTTTCTTTAATAAAAATATTTTTATAATATTTAAATATTATCAAATCACTTTCACTACTGTGGTCAAAAGTCGCCTGTTACCACGTTAGGTATTTAAAAGAGAAATAATACCTTTTATTTGTCTTAATTTTCAAAATATTACCCATTTGTAAAACTTTAACATTAAATATTATATCTAGGAAGAATTAATTATTCTTCAAAAAAAAAATTGTCAAAATTATAAAAAAAAACTTCTATGCCACTGTTATTTGTATCCATTTTCTTTTTATAAACAAACTTTTGATACATTTTGGCCAAGTTCAAGAGAATGTTCTATTATATCATGCCGATCGGGCAAATGTTAGAAAATACGCGTTTAATTAGACTTTGTAAAGCATGTTTTACTTCAAAGGATACCACAAAAACTCTATGGCGAAAAGGGTTCGAACACGACACAATTTAAAAGCTTTTTATAGCAACTTTGACTCAATGGAAACTACGGTCGGACACGGTTAGGGCGTATCGGTAGAAAAATTTACTGTGTAATGTTGAAACAATTAGGGCTTATGTTGACTTACTAATCATATTTTATACTGGAAATAAAATGAAATAAAATGTATAAACTTGGCCTTAACTTAGAGCGTGTTGACTTTTTATCCTTTGTTTAAGTATCTAATTTAATTTTAGGTAAACCAAAATAATGAGGTAAAATGTAATACGCTCTGGCATATCCCCTAAAGAGTACACAGGACATATTAGATCCTGACATAAAACGATGGCAATTACAAGGATTATGAAGACTAACGTAAATGTTCTGCAAAGATCGCGTGAAGCTTTAGGCACCAAGAGGATACATTGAGAAGGATTGAGAGTATCGAAGGAGGAGTACATTACAATTATCGAAGCAGATTGAAGAAGACTAAGAAGATCTTAGTTTTATTTCTCAAATTATTCTCTAATAGGTATTAAAAAGAATGTACTCGTATATAAAAAGAAAAACAATAAATATACAGCAGAAAGCTCAAGAAGAGTAGAATAACCTCAAGACTAAAAGTATCATAATTTGATCTATCTCTGTGCTTTTTCTTTAATTCTATTTTTCTATTTTGTTGGCCAGATGGTTGCACTCCAGCGGCTGAATGCAAAAAGCAGCAGACTGGGCTTTATACTATGCCTTCAGAGAGAACTATGTCTAGCAATGGACTGCAACGGATTGATGATAATGATAAGTTAAAAAATAATCCAAACTTTTACGTTTATAATGACAATTCAAGACGAATTTCAATAGTCCAAATACTAAAAACTAATAATAGAAAAGAGAAACTACATTCTACAAAAATAAACTAAGTTAGCTAATTCAAGTTAGGTGCTTAGTTATATGCCATATTCGGCCAAATATTTTATCGAGTTTAGTAATATTGTCACAACCATAAAAGCGACCTTATACATTTAGCCAAATTGCACAGACAATACAATGTAATATTAGGAAAGCCATGTAATAGAATCTCGTGTATAATGTAGATAAATCGATGCACACCTCCTTTGTGAATTGCTTGTTAGTTTGGAAACTATGGGGAGATACAAAAGTCCTTTCAATTATGTACACATACAGCTAAAGGGTTGATAATTTCCGTCGAACTGTAAACGAACTAGTCACCTAAGAGCATGATATTAAAATGTAAGAGACTGTGATCGTTTATATATGGTTACATTACTAAAATAAATATTTTTTTATTAATATAACATTGAGATATAACTATACTGTTGCCTGTGAGAGATTGCCTCTGAGCGATAAAGCTGCCACTTCCTACATACACAGTGTTGGGTCCTTCTGGCAAATATCTGATGTACAATAAAGTTATTATTATTCTCTTTATTTCGTTAAAATTCATATGTATTACGTTTTAAATATACATATAAAACAAAACTTATTTTAAAAACATGAAAAAATAGTAGACCTCGTCATTGGATATCGGGTGCAAGGGACACCGGTGGTTATGGCTCCAAAAACAGGAAATTCTTCACTATACGAGTCGTGTCAAGGACGCTTGCCTTTTGCATCAGACCCTTAATCCAGCCTTCCGATGTGAGCCTCTTAAGGTGTTGGTCGAAGTTCTTGGATATTAACTCATGAGTAGATACGACTATCGGAACAATAATCACCGAATCCACAATGTTCACGAGATTCTCGTCATGAGGGACGGTGATATCGACAATCATTACGTGGCACTCTAATCGATCTATCACCACAATATCAGACTTATTGGAAACAATAGTTCTGTCTGTGATAATAAATTGATCCCAATATGAGGTAACACGGCCATTCTCGAAAACTGGGTCGGGCACATACCTGTGGACCTCTAAATTTATTGATGACATTTAAGGGCAAGTTGTTGTACGATCCTGTCTACTTGGTTGTACCTGTTCAAACACTTCCTGTTAGTAAGACAAGAACAACCAGAAACAATGTACTCAATAGATTCCCCAGGACGGTGACATGCCCGATAGTTGTCATGAGAATTTTGTGATAGCTATTTGTCATGATAACTTCGTCCATAATCGCACAAACAAAAACTTCGGTGTCTCCAAAGCGACAGCATACCGTAGCCAAAACGTAGACACTTTAAAGTCTATATCTACATGAATATTATTATATAAGAAGTAAAGCAATTGCTATTGGATGCATCCTTGTAAAAAATTAATGAAACCTCGACTTATTTATTTCAAATTTTAAAGTAGCTGCAACATCTAGTGTAGAAATTGTATTAAAATCGTTACACGACTACAAACATTAAAGGCTCTACAGAAACTATCATATTTAAACAAGAACTATATTATTAGCTAGTTTAACTAATTTGATATTCAAATCGTTTTGAAGTAGATAATCAAATTTGTTCGGGTAAAAATTTAGTCATTAATAAAACTCCAATCTAGAGTTATAATCTAGGATTAATCCACTAATTCAGTTTTAACTCAATTCAGTTTCTAAATGAAGTTTCAAATTAATAATATAAATCAGAAAATATGTTAATGTGTTTTGTTATTTTTAAACAACTGCAGGTGGTGATATTTTTCAATGCGTATTATGAAATTTTACGTACCTGTAGTTTATATATGATATCTATGATATCTATTACCTACAGAAAATGTAGTTTCCAAGTAATATAAACCCATAGACAAAACGTGTAATGATATAAAAATGGCAGAAGGTAATGAACTACGTGAATAAATTACTCATCAAATTCAATTCTAATGCCATTTTCTAAGAGGATTCCTCTCTTTACAATCTTGTTTTAAATTCTTCAAACCTACACTTTATTTCTGTTTCACTCCTCTAAGACGTTACAAACTATAAAAAAACTAGAAAAGATATCAATAAACATTGTAAATTGTTCTAAATTATTCTAAATCGAGAGACCGATGCCTTGACAGGCTCTTGAAAGCCACGAGATGCTGCAAGGCATCTAATATTCCGTTGACCCAAATAGTACATCGTTAGGGAAAAGCCCTAGCATAAATTTGTTTTCTTCAACTTTATTTATAAAATAAATAGCATGAAAGTGTTTTAGTGAAATTAACTTTTACTTTACACTTTTTTAAATCGTGCTTTTTTAATTTCAATAACATACACATCATTCTGTACAAAACACAGGCAAAAAGTCACATCGTGTGGTTTTTATTACTTTATCAGGACTGTACAGTGTGTCATAAAATTATGCTACAACATTGTAACAACATCAGATAAATCTCTTGCAGGTTTAGAAAAAACTTTGAGAAACACATGGTATTCACAACTCTATACTAATAAAGTATAGTTTATAAAGATAATGTGAATTAATATATATATAAGTCAGATTTTTAAACAAAAAATTAAGATAGAACTATTGTTTAAAGTTACATACCTTTCTAACACCATATTGAAGTTTCACATATCCATTTATTTGCCACCATTCACTCGCGGCATATCGTCACATCTACGATGACAAAAACACTGCCTAATCTAATAGTCACATAAGAGTAAAATTTAATTCACAGGGAACTTTGTCTTTCTATTTTATATTGTTTTAAAATAAACACGGTGCTTGTATCAGCGTGTCAAACGCTGGCGCCAAGACGTACTCGCGCTAGCACGATCGCGAGGCGACTGGCTGTATCAGTAAATATGAACCTAATTTTGCACAGCTCTGTGCGTATAGGTGGAGAGCAACTGTAGTAGTTTTTTACAGACGTGTCGTAAAAATTCACGATACTGATCAGAGATGGCGTTATATGCAATTTTAATTGGTACAAAAATTTATTTTTTATACGCTTTTGAACTAAACAGTATAATTATAGTACAGCACTTTTAAATAAATTTAATGTCGTAATATCTTGGTGACCTTATCGTGACTGTACCTTTTTTGTCAGATGCAACTCAAGTTTATAACTAAGTAGGCTAGGTAACAGTTACATATAATACTGTAAGACTATATTACAAATTATTACATAGTATTAAATCAAGTTGCTTTTTGTAGTTTTTTAGGGCAAGAGAGGGTAGAGGTAAATTAAGAATTCCAAAAACGTTTCTTGCAAAATAAGAGCGGATCGAAGCGTAAAAAAAACCACTAATAAAATTAAAAAATAACACCGCCAGCGTCCTAATTAATTATTAATAGTGTTAGAAAATTAAAATAATTAATCAAATTCAAATTGAATGTTTAATTAAACTATTTAATTGGCAAATTGGCAATCGGTTTATACTCAGTGGCTTCATCTACTAGTCAATCTGTGAGTGATGAGTGTAAGTATAGAATTGAAATCACAGAATGATTATTATTAACTATTCGAAATGAAAGAGAATTTAAAGTTTTCTCTGAAACATATACTAAAATAAATTAAATAGACTCCTTGAATAAAAATAGGAACTTTTTTGTGATTCTTGTGCACAAATAAGATTTAAATATGCCACGAAAACGGCTGGACCTAAAAAAATAAAATGAACGATATAAACTAACATTACTAGATATTTCCCACAAATATATCCCTTTTAGGGCCGCTGATATTATTGTCATTCTATGTGTGGTACAATATATAAGCTTATGTACGTTTTGTTTGTGTGTGTAGATTTTTTAGTTTTCTCTTTAGGATTGTTTCTTTACCTCTAAAATGTAACAATTTTTACACCATATACTAAAAGGATCAAGAGATAATAAAGCATTTTTTTTTAACGAAAAGGTCATTTTGTTTCTTACATAGACTAAATAATAAGTAAAAGTTTAATGAGTACAAAACCAATAAAAAATGACAAAAATGTATTCATGGTAATTTTTCTTTTTAAGAAATGTTAAATATTTAAAACAAGTCGTATAGCATAATGTTATTTAGAAGTAAAATAATTTAAATTAACAGTTTTGCAACTGTACTAAGAGATACATTTCAATAAAGCTACGATCTACGAAACAGCTACAATCAACTACGTTGCAGCTACAAAATCTCTACGAATGTGCTACGATAATATTATCGTATGCTACGGCGCATGGTGTTTTATATCATAGTTACCATTCCACAGTCTTCATTATTATTTTCTCATTTACATAATTACAAAGTCTACCGATTATAAAAAAAATGTATCTTTTATGTTTAGTCTTCATAATTATTATGTTACATTTTATTTATGCCTACAGTAGTACTAAGTCCAGTTACTGCACTGGCACTAGTACGTATTTTAAATACTAATGTGCTTCACAGTCTTTAATGTTGGTTTTATTATTAAATTTAATACGTCTTTTTAAGATGTTTAACTACGTATCCACGATTCACATTTGTTATCAAACATGTAGTTATATGAGTATCCATATTGAGTTATACAGGATATTGCAACATATTTAATATACATGTATTAGGGTGTCCCTTAAATTTCAAGTTCGATATTTTTTTACGCATACCTTCTTAAAAGTTTCGTAATAACCCTATATTGTCTAGAAAAAATATTAGTTCGATATATAAACGATAACCCGTGCCGACTTGCTATTTAAACTTGTCGATACAAGTTGCTTAAGTACTGCCCAGTGACCTGTTACGACATGTTTTATTTGCCATTTCGTACGTGATTTTTGAGACTATTAGTGCTTCATTGTTTAGTGCGTAAAAATGTCGGTGGAATTACGGAGTGATAAACAAAATATTTTTCTTATCGGATTGACTAGCAACCAAATAAATGGTGCAAAATTACCATCTAATCGACAAGTTCTCTCAGTCCTATTTTACAATATTCGTGAGGTTAAATTGACTGTTAGTGAAAGTGCAAATCTTGTGATTAGGGAGTGCATCATATATTGGGAAAAAGCAAGAATTCCAACAAGGGCATTTCCTAACTGCGTGAAGAAACTTATTGATTTATATCATGTTTGGAGAGAGTTGCAAAAAAATTGTAAGAAAACTCAGATTACGTTTAAGAGTCGTGAGAACAATTTTATAATTAATCTTGATAATTTGTTTGATATTGCACATGCTGATGCTTTTGAGAGAATGAAAATAGAGGAAGATAAATTATTTTTAATGAAACAGAGAGAGCCAGGTCGACCGGGATGCTTAGGTGGTGTAGATAAAAAATTGGCGGAAAAAGAACAAAGATCTAGACAACGACGATTGGAAGAAGAGGAAAGGATTGTAAGACAAAGAGAATCACTAGCTGTTGCATCTACTTCCACCACAAATAACTTAGACAGTGTAGAAGATTCAGACGAAGAACAGATCTTGAATTCTGAACTCAGCTTGCCGGACGTTCCCTGCCATGAACAAAGTTCAAAAAAAGGTAGAAAGAATCTTATAACACCTAAACTAGTTGCAGCTTTAGATCGATGCCAGTTAAGCATTAGAGATACCGTTTACATTCTTAATGCGGTGGTAGAAGCGCTTGGTCTGAGCAGCGATGATTTCTGTATTAACAAATCCTCGATTCAGCGAATTCGTACTGAAACTAGAAAGTCAAGGGCAGAAGCAATAAAATCTAACTTCCAAAACAATGTACCCGACATAGTCACAGTCCATTGGGATGGAAAACTATTACCGGGGTTGGATGTACGGAGTTCAAAAGAAGAACGCTTGCCAGTTATAGCTTCATTTGACGATAGAGAGCAGCTTCTTGCAATGCCGAAACTAGAAAGTTCTTCTGGAAAACATCAAGCGAAGGCTGTATCAGCAGCTCTCTTTGACTGTGGAACCTTTATGATAAAGTGCAAATAATGTGCTGCGACACAACAGCTTCCAATATGGGCCGTTTCAATGGAGCTTGTGCTATTTTGGAGCAAACTTTAGGAAGAGAATTGTTGCTTTTCGCCTGTCGTCATCATGTTTATGAATTGGTCCTAAAAGCTGTCTTTGAAACCAAGATTAAGCAAATTACTAGTAGCCCAGATATCCTGATGTTCAAAAAGTTCCAAGAAAATTGGAAAAACATTGATTGTACTAAAATTGAACCATCTCTTAATTTCGTAAAAGCACGGGTTGCCGAGACAGACATTCAAGCGTTGTTACTATTTTATAAGGCAGAATTAGATAAAGGTTTTGTAAGAGATGATTACCGCGAATTGGTCGAACTGTGCGTAATATTTTTAGGAGGAGACACAGAGGAAAAATTAAAACTAAGGCCCCCCGGAGCTATACATCAGGCACGCTGGATGGCGAGAGCGATCTATTCTTTAAAAATATGTTTACTTCAGTCACAATGCAGAGGCAAAGGACAAAAAGGCTCTACAAGATGTTTGCTTATTTCTCGTAATATTGTATGTTAAACCTTGGCTCGAATGTATAGTGCGACCAAAGCACCTAATCAAGATTTGCGCTTCTTGAAGATGTTAAAAGAATATGAAAAAGTTGACGCAACAATTTCTAAAGCTTCTATAAGCAAGTTCAGCCATCACTTGTGGTATTTATGTGAAGAGACAGTCATTCTATCACTATTTGATGATGAAGTTGACAACCAAACTAAGAAGAAGATGATTGCCAACTTCAACAGGGACAAAATCTCGGATTTTAGCAAACGCTATGACCCGTCGAAGGAAGAACTGACTCAAAAGTTGTTTGGTAAGTTAAACTGACTTTTTGTTGGATTTCAATTTCAATGTCCAATACTTATTTATTTATTTTCAAAATTGTTGTTAATTTTTATTTGTTATTTAACTTATTTTTCTTTTTTTTTAGACAAAGCACTGGATGATTTCGTATCGGAAAAGAGCAAACAGTTTTTATCACGACTGCAGATCGACGACAGTTTTCTAAAGGAAGATGTATCTTCTTGGAATAACAATGCTGCTTTTCTGGAGGCTAAAAGAAGAATAAGTTATTTGAGAGTTGTAAATGATACTGCTGAAAGGGCTGTTAAATTAATGCAAGCTTTTAACGGACTTATCACGGCTGAAGAAGAACAAAAACAGTTCTTGCTGCGCTGTGTCCAGGAACATCTAAAATTGTATCCAGACTGTAAAAAAACTACTCTAAAAAGAAGTTACCCTGAATGATTCTTATTTCTTTATGTTTTTAATTAAAGATTAATGTTCATCTAATTTATTATTTAATTTTATTCACTTAATTCATTGCATTTATAGTGAAATTATAGCAGACTGAAATTTTAGGACAAAACACGTTTTTTACTAAACTTTGAAGCTCGGTCGGCACTGGTTGCAATTATGCTAGATTGATAAAATTTTATATTTAAGTATCTTATAGCATTAGTAAAAATTATAGAGGGTATGCATTTCGAAATTCGAAAAAAAATTTTTTTTTGTCATATAAGGGACACCCTAACATGTATATGTGACAAGGCGTACCTTATAACATGTTTTTGATCCCAAAGAGCATATTAAATAGGTTAATTAACTGCTAGACCTCAGTGTTGCGATATTAACTTCAGTCGCTTCGAGGTAATTTTAGTGTATACATGTCTATTTCTAAAGAAACCCACCTATTTACCTAAGAAACAACATCGTTAGCACTAAGACCAAGAACTATTTATTCTAAAAAACAGTAGCAGTCGTGGGACTGCCGATAGAAGTGAAAACGGAACTATTAAGTTGAGAGTAATTAAAACTATATGCAAAAATTATATGAAATTTTTTATGTTTCATATATAGCTATATATAATATATAATATCATATATAATATATAATAATAATAAATTTCATATATAATATATAATATCATATTCTCTATAGCTATAGATATACTATTATCATTAGCATGTCGGTGACGCGAACCGAGGATTTTACCCTCTACCAAAACGCTCAACGCGCCTAAAGAAGTTTTCACTTCAAAAATATTTTACCTGTAAACCTGGGACAAGACAGATCAAGTCACAATAAGGAGATGAATTGTTCGACTTTTACTTGCTTAAGGAACAAATATTGTGAAAATTGTTCTCAGCAAAGGATGGATTTTGATATGTCCCGTGACCTGTAGAAATTGTAAGTAATATCTGGCGATATGACGTGGGCCATTGAACGTCCCGATTGTTTTGTTTCAGGCTATAGGTGTTATGTAGTGGAAACGTGGCTGGCTGCTCTGTAGATAATTCTATGATAGTTGGGTAGTGTAGACAGTACAGTCATTGACTTAAAATACATCACCCGCCGACGATACGTTTCTCTCTGCAATATCTGCCCTAGTTCGTACAAAACTTAAAATTTTGTGCATACACCTTGTTATATTTTTCAATCGCTTCACATTTAACAGTAATACAAAAAAAATATTATGAATTTCAGGTAATGTTGGGATAAGAATACAGAATGTTTAACTACGTATCTACGAGTAGCACTGTGAGTATCAAAAGAGGCAACTAAGGGAATACTTTTGACCGGAGGCCCATTGATGCCAGGGTGACAGTTATCGTGGTAGCTGTGTAAGCCTTACACTGTCACGATGACTGTCATGCCTTTTACGTCCTCAAGCGGGGTGTGAAAAACATCTCACTAGGCCGCCATAGTGTGGGTCACCATACTGCATTGTCTTGCATTTGCAATGAGTATGGGGACATCAACTCTTGGATTCTATTTATACTTTCCATCAGGTATGGTAGAGTCACTTTGGCAGGTTCTTAATATAGAAAAAAAAGATACTACGCAGAATAATAGTACTGCAATGATATGGAAAACTTGACACAAATCATATATGGTACCACCTGACCATAATAGGCCAAAACGTCTTTTTTTTAAGAAGAGGACTATGTCGAGCACTGTTAAAGGTTATTGATGATGTGATATTATCCTATGAACACTTAGACTTTCACACATTCATTATAATTATAATGTTCTCTCCTTCGGTATTAGATTGCCAGTGCGTGAGACTTCCCTTGGAGAATCCGAGATGTCACCTGCTTTATGTAATTTTAGTTAGTCTAATGCTATTTTAATACCTTTTATCTAGCTCCCACAGATTGCTAAACCAAATAAAGGAATTTAGCTCTTAATTATAATATGTTTAGGTATAATTGTTTCAGCAAACGCTTAAAGATTACAACATAGACCACCTAACATTAGAATTCAGCAAGAGTGGGATATTCTTTGCGCTATGGACACAATTTAGTATCGTTTTTATTTGTTTACAAGAAATATATACGGGTTCTTGGGCATTAAATATCAAAGTCTGCCTTTTTTCTTTTTTTCTAAATAATTCTTAACGAGACCTTCGACTACCTTTCGGTTTGAACTAGTCAACGTCTTATTAGTCAAGCAGCTCTATTGATTTTGTATGTAATTACCTACTTAACATACACAAGTATAATGACAAAAAAAGAACATAAAAATGTGCTCTGAGTAAGGATTATATCCGGGTATGCAATATAAAATGGTAGAAAAAAATATTAAGTACATATTTTTGAGATAAGAACTATAGAAAACACAAACAAATGGAGAAAATTCGAAGGGGATTCTTTGAAATCCAATATGCTAACATGCAAATTCAGTAATGAAAAAATTTGTATCTGAAAAATTATTTACACTATAAATAAGTTGGTTAGAGAAGTCAAACATATATCTTAAAATCTTTTGGTATTAATAGTCATACTTAAAAATAATAATAAAATCAAAAATTCCTCTTCATTTCTGCTAAATTTTACTCCGGCATCTTCAACTTATAAATTTCTATATCAAAATTTATTTCCGATAAAGTTGGTATAAAATTCCCACGTATGCTATAGTAAAGTTTGTTCAGTTTTACAGATTCAGGAGTGCGAATCTAGCGTGTTAAGAAAATCAATTCATATCTAAGTTAGCAAGCGCCACAAACGCGTTCGTTTTCTGTGATTGTGTTAGAGTATTTTATTTGTTGGTACATTTTATATTCGATTTATGTTTCATAATCTTTTTTTAGTTCTAATCCATCATTAAATGGAAGCTTTTCAAAGTAGAAACAGATCCGTTCATGGATTTGTGCGGTGGATTATAGAGGTATAAATTATCTCAAAACATAAACTTATTTTAGGATGAATACTGTACTTAATGCTTTGAAATTATACTAAATGTTACTAAGTTATAAATAAATATAAAATTACAATTAATTCCCACCGGCTAGCCAGATCTTTGGCCCTTCTGACAATAGTTCTTTTCAGAAAATTACTAAGTACACAAAATTAACACACATTATACATGAAAATTGTTCATATAACCCTATTTTTTTCTATATTAAGAGCCTGTCAAAATGACTCTACTCTGCCTGATGGTAAGCATGAATAGAATCCAAAAGTTGTGTTCACCATACTCATTGCAAATGCAGACAATGCAGAATGGTGACTTACACTATGACGGCCTAGTGAGATGCTTTTTCACGCCCGCTTGGGGACGTAAAAGGCATGACAGTCATCGTGGCAGTGTAAGGTTCACACAGTTACCACGATAACTGTCACCCGTGCATCAATGGGTCTTTACAATTTACTTTTTTACATAAAACATATTAAATAAAGTTGCTTTTTAGCGATATAAGGTCGTCGCTACTTCTAGAGCAAATAGAATTCATCATTCTAAAGATAAAAATGATATATTTTCTCAAATATTTCTTTGAAATATTCAAACTGCATCACAACGTGAGGTGCTCCCGATAATCTTGCTTTAAAACTTTTAGTGGAACGTAAATCAAAGTTCAACAATAAGATAGGAAGTCTTACGTTGGGATAACGCCTGCTAGAACGAGATCCTGAACAAAACTGCCTGTGGTGATGTAAGATAAGAGAGCTAGCGTACAAATATTAAACACAAAATTTACTATTGGATATTGTAATTGTTTTATTACTTTGGTACAAAGCTGTATACATACCAATACAAAACGGAAATATAGTGACCTTCAACACGGGTTTCGACCTAGCTTAGGCACCAATCCTCTACAATATTACTTTCAGATCTTGTATTTGTTACTAATATTTGCAAATATTTATAGTATTGTGGTGAGAAAATAAACATTTGATAATTATTTTATTATATAAGGTGGGCCTAAAATTCGTTAACACTTGAATCTTACATCCCGCGCAAGCATGTTACTGACGTTCTTGGGATTGATACTACTAGAATTTGCTGTCTACAATTGTAACACATGGTTTCAAAAAGATGAAGCCACTTGTCACACATCCAATAAGTCCCTTCCGGTGGTCAAAAACATGTTTCCGGAAAAGCTGATTTCCAGACAAGGCGACATTCCATGGCCACCAAGAAGCATAGATCTATCCCCAGCAAACTTCTTTTTATGGGGTTATTTGAAGAATCATGTTTACGTCAATAAACTAAATACACTACGTCAACTAATCTCGCGGTCTCTTTGCGACAGGTATTCGACAATTTCTTAGAAGAATGCAAACGTCAAAACGGTGGTCATTTAGACAATGTAGTTTTTTAAAAAATGAATTCAAACTAATTAGCTTTCTTTCTAATTAGGTTGCTCAAAAATAAAATATAATTTAAGATGTTCGTAGAGGTTCCTGAAACAATAATGAATCCTATGTTTGGCACATGATTAATTCTTAATGACAGATCTCTGCTATGTCTGATGATGCCATCGCTGGGCAACAAGAAGTTGTTGCTTTCATAAGTTGACATGATTCGTTTTCGTTTTTTTTTTGTTTTAGGTGTCTAGTAACACACGCTCTTTTGGGGCAGAGAAAAGGTCATCTGCAAGCCGTAGATGGATGGCCCGAGGTACGTCGGAGTTCCAGGGATTTCCTTTCTAGGGCACACCTGGTTCGCCAACTACTGTTACCCGAGACGGCGTGCGGTTTTTGGTCGGTTCGGTGGTATACGAGGGGATTTCCACACAGAAAAAAAAGGGGTCTGGTAGTGAACTTTTTTGTCTATTGATATTTGTCAATACTTATTCTTTTCTTTTGTTATCTACAGATTTTGAAAACTAAGTAATAACCCAATAAATAACCTATAAAAATCCACTTCAGTAATATACCACCAACTAAATCCACAAAATGTTTTGGTGTTATAATTGACGAGAAATTAACTTTTAATGAACACATAGCTGCCATATCCGTGAAACATAAAAAAATCATTTAAGTAATGAATGAACTTAGAGATATTGTCAATGTTTAATTACTAAAAACCTTAAATTATATCGCTGTGCCAGTCTATCCTAATATACTGCTTAAGCGTTTGGGGCGGTACAGCTTCATTGCACCTAATGCAGTTAGAGTGAGCTTTTTTTGTCGAATCGATACTTCGAGTGATGCTTAAAACACTAATTAAGTTTCCGACATTGCAAACCTATAAAACTTCTGGCATCTTGAGGATTCGACAGCTGTATATATTAAATGTAGTCATCTACTTGCACTACTTAGCATTGGATTTCACAGACTCTAATTCAATGGTGAATGCAAGTCTTTAATTAAGCTCACTGATACCAAATGTAAAACTAAATTCACAAAGAGGTTTCCTAAGTATATGTTTCCCTACTTATAAAACTCTACGTATGGTATTGGAATTAAGAATATGGAATGTCAGCACCCCTATTCATATCATGGGCGTCATAAGAGGTATCTAAGGCGGCAAGACAACAGCACTGCAAAGGAAAATTTAAAAAGAAATCCTATACCACCCCGTCTGACCAGTGTGGTGTAGTAGACCAAAGCTTCGAAAATCTTCTTTCGATGGAGGGACTTGCATTCAGCAGTGTACTACCATGATAATAACGATGACACTTATAAAACAAAGTATAGTATAGTATCAAGCTAAAATTAAAAATTACAGAACTTTGTCACTGGCTAAAACTGTAAAGATACGAACAACATTTAAGATTATAAATTGACGGATCACTTAATATATATACACGCATACTCAGCATAAGACAACCAAATTGTTTTATAGCATCCACACAACGTAACTATTAAAGTTTATGTTGGATATATTCGAAATAAAAGCATTTTTTTTATCATTGGCCCATCAAAGTGACTACTCTGCCTGATAGAAAGCATAGTAGGAATCGTAGATAATTCAGTATGGCGGCCCACACTATGGTGGCCTAATGAGATGCTTTTCACACCCCGCTTAAAGGACCGGGGTCACAGAGTGAGGGAAACACGTACACCGGTAGAAATTTCCAATTTTCAAACGATTTGCACGGGAAGGAAGAGCTGAACCGTTTAGTTAAGGAACGTATATCTATCATTCTAAAACGGTGACTCGGTGAACGGTGAAATTCTCTTTATTTCAGTCATAATTAACATTTTAAATAAAAATGCGTTCATATAAAAATACAAATATAAATAGCATTATTATCTAATACTTACACCACCACATTTATTTTGAAAATAAATAATAATAATTATTATTAAATATCTAAGATTGTAATTGCTGTTGAGCTGTTTGCTGTTGAGAATATAAAAAAACAACACATGTGTTCATAATACAGAGCAAAGTCTAACACTACTCGTTTGAGTTTTTGAAATATTAACAAAAATATTTCAAGATTAAAGCAATAAGAGCTATTTTCCCTTTTCCAAAAATTTTGGCCTTTCAAAACATCTGGCAAGACTGTAAGTGTTAAGAGTGAAGAATGACTTCGAGACGGCAACATAAATAAGGTTCGTGTTGAGATTTCAATAGATTCAAAATATTCCGGCGGCCTTCATCCCGTCCCTCAACTTCGAGATGTTCTTACTACAACGCTAGTGAAAATACATTTTCACTGTTTCCTTCCCGTTAGAAATATAAGTTTACTCATTCGGGCAACGAATGCAGTAAAATAGAACTCTTTGATATACGTGCAGAAGGCGTTTCTGATAGAATAAAAAAATAATATTTCCGAAGAGTTAATTAGGTACGCACTGATTATATTAAGATCAGAAAAACGTCATTTTATATTAATTAATAGTCGATACATTTTTAGTTTGAATTTTAAATGTTCAAGTAAAATTTTCTTGAGTTCGTAACAACACGTCACCATACTTTAAAAGGGTTACAGAAACTATAAACGCTGTTTAAGCTAACATATCACTTTATCTAGTAGTAGAATCTAAACAAACTAGAAAACCAAATATAGAACTTATTTTCTTAATCACAGAAGCTAGTTAGTTTAATTGCTTGAAGAAGAAAAACATATTCAATATGTGAAGTAAGTCACTTACAAGAGATACTAATTGAAACTCCAAGTAAACACAAATATTGTTTCAACTGCAATCAAAATCTAATCAACCTGACTTCTAAATTAAAATTCCGTAAGGGTACCAAAGACCATTCACTGAATAAATTGGAAGGGAACTGTTTTTACCATAAAATACGTGGCTTAAAGGTATACGAGAGAGGGTCTGCATCCAATGGGTAATTACTGACGAAACTCATCGAATTTTATGAGAACCAGTTTTTTTGGCACTCTAGTTTATTGTTAAAGTTATCGATGAGCGAATTCATCAAGTAACAAAAAACAAAGGTGTACTTTTTATCCATAGAAATAGAGACGAAATGTCTTTTCATATTGCCTTTCTTCCTCCGTAGACACAAGTCTGTAGACATCAAAGACACAACGTCGAGCGTATAAATGACCCTTCAACTGAGAAATTGGGTCAAAGGTCAATTGACTATGATTAATACTTGATTCAGGATATGGAAGGCAAGATAGTAATCGACACATGTTAATGTTCGTAACCTCATCATTGCATGTAGTAATAAAATTCTGCTACTTTTACACAACGCCGTCAAGTTCCAAATTAAGCAGAGCTTATACTGTGGAAATAAGAAAATAACTATTCTAGCAATCTACCTTTAAGTTGAATTTTGATATCGACTTATTTTTTATTAACTATAAAGAGTACAAATGTCCTCACTGAACTCTCTTGAAACTGTTGATAAATTTTTAAACTATAGACATCTGTATGCTGTATCTACAACCAGATATACCAAAAGAACTAACAAAAATATTTGAACAAAAGTAACATAAAACCAATACGTTTTTTCTTTGATGTCACGTACACGTGCTTTTAAAAGCACATCACAGTCGAGAATAAACTGACTTTATGGCGTCACAAATCAAATAACACATTTCTACCAAATAGTCGGTACGGGAAATATGAAAGACAAACACACAGAGTAGATACAGTTCCTCCAGTAATTCAAACCAACACAAGCTTACTATTTCGTCTTGCAGCCTCTTGCCCCACCTTCTCTAATGTATATCCGCCACTTACATTATTCTGACAAACAAAAAATGACTGTATTCTCATAAGAGTAATGCTTTATTTTGAATGATACTGTCAAAATGCACGTTACGTTAAGCTTTTTTTGAAAATAGATTTTTCCTATTTGACTCTATGTCGTTAAACATTAAGTTGATTTTGGCTTATCAGAATTTTTGCATAACGCGTACGCTAATTGGTGCTTTCGCATTAAGATGTGATCCGTAGGCCATTAACCCTCCATTTCGTATTTACTCACACGCGCTCTCGTTTTGCACTTCAGCAGTAATGGATCAATTTCGTTTGAAAGTACTTTTCAAGCCTTTTTTTATGTTTACTCTTCTGTTTGCCCAGAGATTTTATTTTAAATGATTGACGCTGGGAAAAGACATGAAGAAATTTACCATATAAGCTTTTCTAAAGAAAATTTTTCCTATAACAAGGGTTTTCTTTGTATTGGGTGTTTAATATATTTTTAGTATACTTCATTGTAAAATTATGTTCAGATATATTTTTCATAAGTCTTTGAAATAACTCTTGTAATTTTTTCTGTAAATGATTATGTTACAGATGAAATTGTAATTCATATTCAATCGCCGAAATGTCGTATACAATTTTATTACACGTTATTCTTCTTAATTTTTTTCATATAGAAGTTACCCATTAAAAATGAGTAAAAATCTTCATTTACCTTGGCTCAGTCACTACCATGGGAGAGTCATGCGTTTTATGATGCAGCTTGAATGACATGTTACTGTGGTTACACAGAAAATTGTTATCAGGTCTGATGCTTAATAGTCTATCATTGACCACGTAAACTGTATATTTGTTTATCATTGTAAAAAAATACGCATAAAACTGTTTTGTTTTTACATGTTTTTATTAGCTTGGTATGTATTTTATATATATATGATTTTATGTAACAAATTCTTTGAACGTTATTTTCATCATTGTTTTGAACGATTTAAAACTTTGCACACTTATCAAGGACCAATGACATTGCAATAGTAAATACAGTTTGTTCCATTATACTTACCAAGAACCTTAGATTTTTTTACACGTTTTTATTAGTTTGGTATGTATCTATATAACGAAGTTTTCAACGTAATTTTTACATTTGGAACAGATGGTACACATATAATTAAATCAGGTAGTAGAGCCACGTTCGAGAGCATATTTTTACCGTTCTAAAATGGTAATTTCCAATGCCAGCACGTGTTGTTGTGTAGAGGAAGAGAAAAAGTGGGATCAGTTAGAATATTATAGGTAGTAGAGCCACGCTGATTTCAGCATGAACAGGCGGGCTCGACCGGGGCAGTACTACACACCCACAGAAGATCAACCTAAAGCGACAGCATCCGTGCTGTCGTGTTTCGTTAGTGAGTGCGAGACCGGAGGCCTAATGATAGAGGGGTGACAGTTGTCGCGGTAAGTGCGTACAATACAATGTCACGATAACTGTCATGCCTTTTACGTCCCCAAATAAAGCGTGAAAAAACATCTTACTAGGCCTCCATAGTGTGGGTTACCATACTGCATTGTCTGCATTCGTAATTAATATGGTGACCACAACTCTTGGATTCTATTCATGCTTTCCATCAGGCAGAGTATGAGTCACTTTAGCAGGCTCGTAAAATAAAAAAAAAATTGTTACAGTTTCCTGCAATATATAGCTACATCCAGTCATTTACTGAATTTTCGATTGTTTGCCACAGGATAAGTTAACGTGTCACTAAGTCGCAGAAGGTCTCTGGACAGTACTCGGATAGAAGAATTTCATTCCTCTAAATTGACAGGGAAAGTCCCATATAATAGTGATATATTAGATAAAAAACATGGTTAGATTACGAAATAATTCATAAAACATGAACTTGGTAGCCAGTTCTTACATATAATAATTAATAATAAATAATTTGCAAAATAATTAATTTTATTGTGAAAAAGTATCAGGTGTATTTTAAGATTTTACAAAATGTAACTTCTAACAACATTTGACAACAAAATATTTATAACTATTGGCATTAAACACATTCTTAACTTAAATTTATTGAAAATTATTATATACATTTTAGTTTCATTTTATACGATTTTTTTTTCTTGCCTTTTTTATAGTTTTGGACACTGTTGTAAGGTTGAGTAGGTAGCATAATATGTACAAACCAAGCCGTCTAGAATGTTATTGTGTTCCGTCGCAGTCTTATTACTAGGGTCTGAGAGGTACACTCAAGGGAAATTCTTTTGAAACCTAAGACTTAACTGTTTGTTATAGTATGCTGGTATCCTTGCTTCTTCTACTCGTACAGATATATACTAAATATAGAACTGCCATCGTGGACCTACTCGTAATTTAAGACAAATTAACCTGAACGAAATAAATATTTTCCCTAAAATACTCTACACAATGTTTTTTTATTTATTTATGGTATACCAACAGCATATTTACAACACACTCGTAAACAAAATTTCCAAAATAAGTAATACCTGGTATGCATGCCCATTACAGGTACACAAAACAGGACCACACCTGACAATACAATACTACAAGTAAAATAGTAAGTATAAAATAAAAAAAAAGAAATAAAACTTTATACTACTTAAATCTAGATTACATTTGCTTCTGCAAAAACGGTAAAACAATCAAGGACAAACAATAGAAACTAAACAAACTAGACCATTCCACTTCGTATATTTATGGTATAAATAATGTTGATTAATTTAAATATTATTTACAAAAAAAAATATTAATATTATGTATAATATATTGTGTACATAATAATTTAAGAGTTTGATTAAAACAATGTTTTAATATTGAGAGTTATTTTTTTTTCCGTATTTTAAGAGCCTGTCAAAGTGACTACTCTGCCTGCCTATTAATCCAAGAATTGTAGTCATCATACCGTCCTATCATCACATCGTGATCTGCACCATCGGGGACGTAACAGGCATAC
This sequence comes from Hypercompe scribonia, assembly GCA_949316085.1. Lineage (NCBI taxonomy): Eukaryota > Metazoa > Arthropoda > Insecta > Lepidoptera > Erebidae > Hypercompe > Hypercompe scribonia. The sequence continues at coordinate 6,980,830 of OX438969.1, read as the reverse complement.
CAGTCGTCGTGGCAGCGTAAGGCTCATACGCTTACCACGATAACTATAGGCTTTGCATGAATGGGCCGCATTCACCAATGAACACGACAACATTGGTGGTGTCATTTTTGGTCGGTATTCTGTGAACCACCTTCTCAGCCGTGCTGAAATCAGCATAGCTTTTCTGCCTAGGGTTACTGTTAGTTTCTCATCTATACGCCTAAAATAAATAAATGTTATGAGTTTTTACAGGGTTAACAGTGAATGTCTGCAAGGCTATAGCGTTACTCCATACAAACTAAAGCATGGTTCACCCACAAATGATGTGTTATCAATGTGTTTCGCAGTTTTCTATCAGTTCAAATATAACAAATCAAATCAACCTGCTTATCACTAAAATCTACATTATTCAGACACTGACCTCAATAATCTGGAACAGACATGAGGATCTATGTTATGTGACACAAATTATGTCACGCGCGAACCGCACCCCTTCAACGGTAAGCCGCAGACAAACTTTGTTATCGCATCTACATTACCCAACGTTTTGAGATAACGTGATATTATTCGCAACGCTTCTTTTTTATTTATTTATATTTTCGACGACTAACGTATAGTGAATCTACTTGTAATCGTGCAATGTAATCGTAGTCATTTATGTAAATCGATTTAAAAGAAAGATTGATTTCAATTCTTTTAGTATGATTTGTTGTTACTCCAGAACTCTATCTTTTACGCACGGAGTTGATTAGTGACTACCACTACTACCGCCACTCTTGACCACCACTCTTGTGGTCCTATTCAAACATAAAAATGAAACACCAAAACGTATATAATTAAGAAATTAAGAATACAGTAATTGTAGTTTAATATGACGTAGACTCACTAAAGTTTGTAATATTTTGAAAATAAATACCTCATTTTGCATTTTGATTACATTGCTTCATTTATCCACATTCTAAATAAAAATATTTGATTATTAAGATAGAAAAACAGTAAGATGTAATGTATAAAATGAAGAATGAAAATTTTGAAGTACAATTATCAAAGTTGCAACTTTCGCAACGAGAAAATTGTTTCAAAGAGCTTATCACTCGCCGAAGCACGACTTGTCCCTTTTTGTACAGTTACACAATAACTCCATTACGAATTTACAAAAACATGCTCTAATCTCAGCCCTTCAATTAAATAATTTAAATAGTTTAAATAACGTTTCCCTTAGTAAAAATCATAAATATAAAACGGACGTCAGGCTACGAGTCCCGGAGCGAATTAAACTAGTAATTACTGTGATTGCTTTGCGGTACATTCGATGCTTTTAAGCAGAGGAAATAAAAATAGATGTGGTATTGTTGCTGTTTTACATACGATGATATAATTGTTCTCAACTATTTTAACATAATATTTCCTTTTCAATATTAATATGGACCACAATATGAAGAACCAGTTAAGACGTCGATCCCAATTGCCGTATGAACAACCTTGGAAATCGTTATAGGTAGTTAGAGCCCTAAAAAAATCCGACACGTCTTTCTACAGAACTTCGATTTCGCCTAGTGTATAATTTATTCAGGTCTAATGGAAGTCACTCCACGTAAAAACCGAAGTACAGTTGTAAAATAGTACACTTGAAGAAAACCAAAACCACCTACCCCACCATAGTGTGGGTCACCATACTGCATTATAATCTATCCGTAATTAGTGTGGTGATCATCACTCTTAGATTCTATTCATGCCCCTAGATCCTATTCATGCTTTCCACCAGGCAGATTACAGTTACTTGGTTAGGCCCCAAAATAAAAATAAAAAAATGTTACAAAATACATGAACATGATATTTAACAATTATTTAAAAAAAAATCTAAAGCAACAGAATATAAGAGAAATACCGCGACTTTTTTCCTGAAATAACAATTTTGTTTTAATAAAACGACTAAATCCGTATATAAATGTTACATTTAGTTAATTATAAAAGTATCTAATACCTTAACACAGTAGCGACCTTCTTACAAAATGTACAAACTATGAAAAGCACAAAAAGAAAATGCCAATACAAATTTGAAATTATATTAAAATTATTTACTTAAAACTGTTATTTACGATAATTAGGTAGTAAACATTAATTTGTTAAATTTTAATCAACATAATAGAATTATTACCTCTTTGTTTAAATGTTGCTTAGGTACACGATTAAAAATATAAAGTTTATTCTGGTTAAAATTATGGGCAACTATGCAGTTAAAAACTTGTATATTAAGTTGCCCATCTGAATCTGTATGACACTGTAAATCCTATTTTACAGAAACTCTTTGATCAGTTTTTTTTTTATATACTAAGAGCCTGCCAATGTGACTCTACTCTGCCTGATGGAAAGCGTGAATAGAATCCAAGAGTTGTGGTCACCATACACATTGCATATGCAGACAATGCAGTATGGTGACCCACACTTTGGCGGCCTTGTGAGATGCTTTTTCATACCCCGCTTGAGGACGCAAAAGGCATGACAGTCATCGTGATAGTGTAAGGCTTACACAGTTACCACGATAACTGTCACCCCTGTATCAATGGGCCTCCGATCTTACCAACGAAACACGACAACACAGATGCTGGCGCTCTAGGTTGGTCTTCTGTGGAAGGGTAGTACTATCCCGGTCGAGCCGGCCCGCTCGTGTTGAAATCAGCGTGGCTCTACCAGCTAGAAAAATTTGTAATATTTTATAATAAGCTTCTAAAAGCATACACAACATTCACTTTCCTACTGAATAGAAGCCACCAACACGTAAACTAAGCTTATCGTATATAATATGCTATCCAATAGGGTAATAAACTTTGAAAAAGTACATACTGTCTAACCTGCTTTCGAAGGAGAGGTTTATGTCCAGCAGTGGACTGTTAAAGGCTGTTAATGATGACGATGATATATTGTCATGTAAAATCCAACACATCGTAGTCAAACTTTTACTTTAAAGTATAACTTTACAAATTTTAGTATTACTAAATCAATAAGGCCTATAAGCGTTTAAGAAGTTAAAAAACTCTCTCCTAAAGTCCAGAAACGCATTTTTAACTTCAAAATTTCATGTGTACCAATAAAAATATATACCAATAGCTTATCCGTCTGTTCGTGTTCCTCTTACATTGCTAAAACGGCTGTTTAAAGACTATAACATTGAAAACTTTTAAACCTCTTAACCAATGTAAACCTTCACTTGGCAGACGAGTTAATTGTTGGTATTACTGATTAGATATTCCACAGGAGTGGTCCGGGGACCGATCCCTGTGGAACACCGCACGACATGGGCTATCGCCTCAGAATACTACGTCGGTCCTCGTACATAACGGTACGCTCCTCAAGATAGTCTGCCACAAGCCGCCTCAGGTACCTCTTCCCTGTAGAAAGGACACAAATCCATTTAATTTAATAATAAACATTAAGCTAACCCCGTCCACTATATTCAAAATTGTTACTGTATGAGTTGCGAATATGTAGTAATAATACACGAAATACCTTCTCCAAGTTTTATTACATCTCGTACCTTGAATCTAAAGCTCCCTTTCTCCAAGATGTATAAAACTGGAGCGTCAAAGATAAATTGGGTTCCAGGATTTACACAGTTTGACCGTGACGTAATTAAGATTAGCTTGCCGAGTTAAATAGCAACTTGAAATATCGCGTCGAAGAACACCCGCATTGAATATACAACTTGGCTTTAGAGAAACTGTTCAACGAAAGCTTTGAAGTATTTTATTTTGAACAATAAAAATTGATGCAACTTCTCACTTTATCAGTTTATATTAGCATATGCATAATATTACACAGCACAATGTATACATAACACACAATCACGATATATAAAAAATATGATACCATTAATGTTGGAAGCTCGAATGTTTCTGAATTCAATCACACTACAATTATTAAACACACTTAGATGAAATTTATCACAAAGTTTGATTATAGTCTAGCTTAACGCACAGGCTATGGCATAACAAGTGAAACTACTAATAAAAACTAATATTTAACAAATTAACAGAGAATATTTAACAGTCTTCTAGTCCACTCAAATATATAGAGCAATAAGTATCATGAACAATTATATTAACAAAACCATTGGGAATATCGAATTCAAGACCCCAAGGACCCTACAAAACAAATTACAGTTCACTCATACTCCACTTGAAAAGGTTGAGGAGCCGTATATAGAGATCCATTCTTATTGTTGGCATTTGCTTCAGTTCATGTGGAAATCCTTTTCCGATGGCCCACTCTAATGAAGGATGATAAGTAATTGTCTCTAAACAGGATAGTTTATCTTTATTTTATTGAATGTAGTGTGTCCTCGAGGTTATGATATGAGGATAGAGCTTACTACATTTTATATGCTATTGAATTAGATATTTGTATGTATCTTTAGTTACAGCTGCTGTGGCGTTTATTCTACATTTATCTACTTTGAGTACATGGATGTTACGGTTGTCAGGCAGTTATTTCAGTGCTCGATGCTCCTCTCTAGCGATAGTTCCTACATCGGTCAGATAAAGCTCATAATAGTGAAACGAATAAAGAAGCACATTGCAGTTGGAAAAAACCGCCAAATAACCAAGCCGGTGACCGCAGAGTAGTTGTTGAAGTCAAGATAAGTAAGAGGTAAGAACTACTTCTTAATTGATTGATTTGATTTGATTTAATTCACATGTCCTCTCTTCAGCTCCTTCTCCTTCTGCAACTTTTTTTGAAGAATAGTATGTGAACCGTTTGAATTTAAAAAATATAAAATTTCAACCGAGAAGACGGATATCGACTATCAACATAATGGAATCCTGTCATCAGCAAATGAAGTAAAAATGATAAAGTGAGTGATGTTCTTCTAACCGAGTTCGGTCACGGATTCCAATGTCAACGGAGAATTAGCAGCTACGCAGGAGATATTACACTGCACAAACTCAGGTGCACTCTTTGTTCTCTTACTCTTACAATCTATTGGGACGGCTATCCAACCGACATGGGAAGAGTAGGACCAGTGGTTTTGCGTGTTTTCCGAGGTACGAATGCGAGATTTCTTGATAGGCAGTCACATACACTAACCGCTGGACCAACGGGGCACCTAACGAGGTATACAAAAATGGTAACCTAAGGCGTGTATGTATAACATCGATGTTGATCCTACACTACGACTCCATTTATTTGACCATAAAATTGTCAAATATATAATGACGTGGAATAGGATCACCCTTTTACACGTAAAATACAGGGTGTATTACGTTTATTGAAAAAGAAGTACATGAATGAATAATTATACATTAATTAAATATAATTGTATAAAAAAACTGAAAATTTTTATCTTTCATATATTTATGAATAACTGGTTAGAATAACAGATGTATGACGCTTACCAGCTAAAGCCATTTCTTACACACCCCGATCAATCCGCAAATGTAATAAGTCACATGTACTCTCAACTTTTCCTGAATAGTAATAAACTTAGTCCCTGTTAAGTAAATGGGACAAATAGTAAAGCCTGGTCATAAAATGATGCAAATTATTTTAACGAATGAGGCTTTCATCCAAATTATGATACCCTGCAACATACTTGCTGAAAGACATAATTTTTACATAACAATAAAACCTGACCATACTGAGTACCCCTTAAACTAACCATTTTACTATTATGGCAAACGGTGAGAGCAAATACGTGTGTAAATATCTTTAATAACAGTCCGTAGAGAAATCGTAATGACTAACCTAAATGCTAGTCGTCAAAATATTATGTTCACGACATAATTTTCTTTCAAACATTACACAAGGTCCATATAATCGTCGTATGTTGAAAACTTCCCTTTCTCACTCGTTTTCGAGCCTCCACTCTGACCTCTGCACTCGTCATCACTTAAAGGTAATATTTTGGTCACAAGCATTCACAGAACAAACTCTAAACAATACCTTAATATAAGCATTTGAAGGTTTAGTTTACAACAGAAAAGCAGATGGTGCTAAATTGACACGTGACAGTGGCGGTAACAATATCAATGTAATTTAAACTTTCCGTGTTCAGAATAAGAATCAATTTATATTAGAGACGTTCTATGTAACTGCCTTAATTTTATACTGCATTCTGAAATTTGAACACTATTTAACGAGTCTGTAAGTTTATTTTTCAATGTAGGTGTAAATGAGCTTAAAGAAAATCTAAATTTAGATGTAGGTCATTGCATAGAGGTTTGCTAATTGTTGGGTGTGCGTTAAGGAGTACTATCCAGGCTTTTAGCAAAGACGTTGCGTTGTAAATATTGTACTTTGTTGTATGCTTAATGGAAACTTTCGTAAGAGGGAAGTTATCAGCTGTTGCAATAGTAAATAATTCTTGTACTAATGGACTTTTACTTAATAGTTGCGGATGTTCTTTACTAAACCATTAAAGTTGACGTTTTTGTTTGATGTCAAGTTATAACATTTTAGCATCCTTATTGATCTAGTTTTGCTTTTGCCTTAATAAAATTGCTTTTTATAACCAGTTTACGATATGTAGGCTAGATTTTGAAAAGATTAGATTAAGTGTTATGGAGAAAGTCAAATTGTTTTTACCGTCAACTTTGGTTTTGTTACTTATCTCTTAAAATAAGTAAAGATTAATAAAAAAGAAACAAACACTTTAAACTCATTCCAGTTGAGCCTGTTCTTAATTATAATTAAACTTGAAATCACGATTAAACATAAATTGTCCAAATAAACGGTAAATGAAAAGAACTAAATTCCAACAAAGAATTATTTAAAACTTTACAAATAAAATCTCCTTGGCTACAAAATGCCTATCTAAAGAAAGTTTTCCGAAAGTCACAAATTGTCTAAGAAGACAAAAACGCAACTCCACACTGTCAACAACAGAAAAAAGTTTCCTGAAATTGAATTAACCGTGGGGACAATTGAAAATGCCAGTCTCAAATTAACAGTCGACGTGAAAATTAAAAACTTAAGTTTTAATCGTTCATTTTTTAACATTTTGAAGGGATTATTGAGTTAATTTTGTTCATATTCGTTTCGCGAGGTTGGATGCACGCTTTATGTTTTTTTAATTTTACAAAGCATCTGCAAGTCTGGATTATTTAAACACTTTGTTAAAATTACAAATTAAGCTGATGAGATGACAGCGTAGTTTTAATAAGAACGTGTCTTGTTTGATGCAGTAAGGTAATAATACAATGTATTCCTTTCGGTTTATATAAACTGAAATAAACAAAATAATCTACAAAATATAAACTTTTTTTCGTACACTTGATTACACCTAAACACTTGAGAACTGTATATATGAATATAATCTAGTCCAATGTAATACTTACAGATTCTTGGTGTTCAAACTTTTAGATAAGTAGAACCTTACTTTCATATTAGATTACTGCTCATCATCAAATTACATATTGTTTGGTTGTGACTATAATAGTAAAAGCAAATATAATAAGCAAGTTTCATAGAATAATAAACGTTCTCTTTCAGCAATCACAACTTTATTCTTCAGTCCTATTAAAAACATTTTTTGAATTTAAACGTTCCAAAAATCCACAGCAGATTTGATCCTTACTACGCTGAAGTAATCAAAAGCAATATTAAAGTGTTTTTCATTTACACTGTAAAAGAGTACAAAACTGTATGAAACCAATTGACCGGCATTCATATTTTAAGGTTGTACTTATATATTTGGTCTTTATACAATATCCTTAATGTAATTGCCAATTCACTTAGCGTCCGTTAACTAATTTATTGAATTTGCTAAGAAATTGATGACTTATTTCAAGCAACATTTCTATTCACAAATATAACCATTCGTGGAAAACTTACTACTTAACGATAAATGAAAGTAACTTGGATGAACTTTGGGAGACTTAATCTTAAATACTTTGGAAGCAATATACAGCACGTAATACATCGAAGTTAAGTTTATTATTTCTGAGTTTAAGAACATTTTAGCGGTGTTGGTAATCTTTTTGATTAAGGAGCAATGATTCTTGTTCACACAAATAATCAGAAAATTTATCTCACTAGTAAATGTAAGTTTTGTTCTTTATTATTTTTATTACTACACACAATTTAAATGAACACTTATTTCGATCTGAAATAATTTCAGAGGGTCTTCCCCTTTACTAGTTTAAAGTTTAAAAAACTGTTTGACTACACAATTGGCCCAGTAGTTTAAGCGGTCTCATCGCTGCTCTTTACTTCGCTGAGTGTTGTGGGTTCAAACCATATATGGGACAACAATTTGTGTAAACCACAAATTTTTGTTCTGAGTCAAAGTGTTCTTTATATTCGTTTTTTGCCACTCTCAACCAATTGCAGCGGCGAGCAGTCCGCATTATCAACAGTCCCAAAGGCACCAAGTCGTTAGTCTCTGCAGTTGCTAAGAGATATAGCCTCTATGACAGTTCTTTATCGCCTTTATCATGGAAAGTGTTCTGATGAGCTCTTCTAGCTTGTTCCACCTTCTACCTTCGTCTACACGACAACGTATGCTGACTTTAGAAGCCACCGTTCAGAGTGGAAGACATAGTCTCTCAAATTAAATGCTTTAGCTCTTCTTTCCTGTGCAAATTAGTCAAAACCTGGAACCCAATACCTGTACACCTGTCTCCGCCGCCATAGTATGAGTCCCATACTGCATTATCATTATCGTGTTTCGTTGGTGAATGTGAGACCGGAGGCCCATTGATGCAGGGGGTAACAGTTATCGTGGTAACTGTGTAAGCTTTACACTGTTATGATGACTGTCATGCCTTTTACGTCCCCAAGCGGGGTGTGAAAAAGTATCTCACAAGGCTGCCATCGTGTGATTCACCATACTGCATTGTCCATCAGGTAGAGTAGAGTCACTTTGGCAGGCTCCTAATATAGAAAAAAAAATATATAAGAAAATTATATTTTATGATTTGTAATTTACTAACTATACCATGATTCAGCCTTAAAGCAGTGTGATATCTATCGAACCAAGTTGTAAATATTTAATTTACTATTAAATTTTGACGGTACTGACAGTCTTGACAGGAATTATTTAACAGAAAATGAAATAAATAGTTCAAGATAAGAAAATTTTAATAACAAAATTCAATGCGAACGTTGATTATTAAATTCTTTGACGTCCCCATTCATTTCGTATTGCACGGAAAGTTAAGCCAAAGTTAAGACATTAGCGAAAGTTCTAGTAATTAGTTATGCAATAGCGCAAGAGATGAAATTAGTTGTGTAACTTTAAAATATGTTACAGTAAGTATTATATATTATATAATATGCTTCTTATAAACTTTGCAATTGACTGACAAGAGCGTGAATTTTGTATAGAACTGTAGTATTTTTTAAAGTAGTTAAAAACAAAGTTAAGTACAATTTGCTTTGATTCACAAATATTCAATATTCTAAATGAAACAATTTCACAAGATAAACAAGCCAGTTTAACTAAAGTAGCATTGGAAAATTATAACATTTACTATAATTATTAATATTTAAATTTTCAGTTTTTCACAAGCGTTATTACTACCACTGACATCGTAATATTGCAGCCATTAAGGGGTTGAGCTGGCAAGAGCCGCGAAATTACCAGCGGTATACATAATTAATATACAAACTGTTTGTTGTCGTCTGACCATAGCGTGGTACACAAGGAGTCTGGCATGGATTAAGTTCAAAGAGGAAATGCCCTAATCAGATTTTCCTATGAAACAATGTGTGATAATTTGCAGAGTAAAGAGGTGTGTAAGCACCACTAATTAATTTTTTTTTTCATCTCCCAGACATTGGTGAACAACTTGCGACTATTTAGTTTAGCTTTCTCACACTGTATAAAGGATGTAAGTGACGTATTCAGAATTTCCCAAGATAAAACTTTTTGCTTTTTTAGAATTTCTGGAATTCTTTCCTTAGCTATCGTTCAAATTCTAAGTGAACTGCAGTTTTACTACTGTCACAAACTTTGAAAATTTCATTGTATCTTTCAACAGTCTTGTATACAAACATTGATTTTAACCAGTTGTTTGAATACCAAGCTATTGAAAGATACTGAGATAATCGTATTAACTAAATAAATAGAGAATGTCAAAAACTACATTTGGCTCCGTAATCATGTAAAGCTACTAGTATCATAGTGATTCCGTTCTCTTTATCACCCATTCAGATTGGCGTCATCAATCTAAGAAAAACAAATTTGTAATTCCAATTTCACGTAAATGAGATTGATAAAATTCGTTAATATAGGCCCAAATATAATTTCCTCATTATCTCATTTATGTAAATAAATTACTATTCGTGAATATCTACAACTCGAATATTCGGATTTCTTCGGTTAATTCTGAAACTGCAAATAAAGTATTCAAAACAGTTTCTAGTTTACTGTTGTTCTTATTTTCCGTAAAAACAGATGAAGTATGTAAAGATAAACATTTTAAATCTAAGTAAATATTGCCAACTGGAATTATTCAGTCTATTATTGAAAAAAATTATCAAGACGCTTTAATTATTATACAATTGTTTTTAAAATGGGTAGTTTTTTGAAGTGTTGCAATTTCCGTTCTGAAAAGTAGTTTACTATAGACGTCTAAGCGTAAGTTCAATAATTGAAATCAAATTCTATACTTACTTTTTCGTTACAATTCTTTATTTTATTTTTCTTCGGATAGCAAGTAAATAAAACTGCATCCAAAACTAATATCCTGATAGACTCATGGCTGATTGTGTAGATTTAAACTTTGTTTCACCACATAATTGATAGAATCCTTTCACAGTTAACGCGATTAAATTAAAAAAAACGCAGAACTTACCATCACAAATAGAATCATAAAGTCGTAAATAGCTTCATTGTCGTCATCATCATCATCTCAGCCAAAATACGTCCACTGCTGGCGTAGGCCTTTTTATTTAACATGTGGAAATCCGCTCGGGCCGTCACCCCACCGGGGTTTACGGCGGGGTGGTGTGTCGGAATCGGACCAACTAAAACCACAGGGTGTGCCACTCTGCGCCTAACATAGGAGGGATCTGGGAACAGCTGCTATTAGGACATCCAGATCCGTCCTAGCGCCTGCCCGCTCTCACGGGCACCATTTGCGGGTAAACTCTCTATTTTAGGCGACGTGCGGCACACGCGAACGTCGCCTCCTCGCGGCTGGCCATTGTAGCGGATGGAGGGGAAAACCTGTCCCGTCCACCCGTGGCCACACTCAAGGCGGCATGAGGCGCTGGTAGGCGCGCCTTCTCCGCCTGGTTCGCCGGCGACGAATTAGGTCCGAGTGGGGATCGTCCTCCCGGGCCCTCTCCGCCGCCGCCTTTTCCGAAATTACATCTTCACAGAAGGTTGCGACCGCGGCGAAAGGATCTGCGTCAGTTGGAAGAAAAGGGTCCCGTGCTGTCAGCCGTTCACCGATAAACTTCGGCGAGCACTTCCGCCTCCAAATCAGACGGGGGAGTTCCAGCCAAGGCGCACGCCGCCTCCGTCGATACGGTACGGTAACTGTGTATAGCTCTAACCGCCAATATCCTCTGAGGGCGTCACGTGAAAGTTCATCCTCTGGGCTGTGACCAGTGTGTCATGTGCGTAACAAATTACGCCCAGCCCGGGGGAAGGACGACCTCGAAGGGCCCAATCGTATCCCATATTCCACAGGAGTGGTTCAAGGACAGACCCCTGTGGAACACCGCACGACATGGGCCGCCGCCTTAGAATGCCATCTCGGTCCTCGTACATAACGGTACGCTCCTCAAGATAGTCTGCCACAAGTTGCCTCAGGTATTCTGGCACCCCATGGTAGTGGAGCGCATCTCTGATGTAGCTTAATGGCAGACTATTGAATGCGTTGGCGATCTCCAACGACACCGCCAACAGCACGCCACCACAGCTCACCGCCTCTTCGGTCACGGCCCTCAGGCGCAACGCAGCATCAACTGTCGAACGCCCGGCTCGAAACCAGTATTGAGCGTCCGACAGATCGAGGCCCCGGGGATGCGGGCAGAGAGTATCCTCTCAAACAATTTATTCGCCTCGTGCTGCATAGGCCTCCCCTAAGGTTTTCCACAACAGCCGGTCCCGTGCCGCCCGCATCTAGCAGCTTCCCGCGACCTTCACCAGGTCAGTGGACCACCTTGTGGGGGGCCTACCAACGCTGTGTTTCCCAGTACACAGTCACTACTCCAGAACTCAAATAGCTTCATAGTTATATTCAAATCATGAACCATTTAAGGACGGCTTACAATTTTATCGACCATATATTATACATACATTCATGTCATTTTGTTCAAGATCATTTAAAATGTATTTTAATCATGTCATTATACACGATATAGCTTGTTGTTTAAGTTTCTGACTACAGAAGGCTATTAATGAAACCCATCTTTGTAGATTATCTTCATTGGAAGGAAGTAGCGAAAGCCTTATCGTTAATAACACGGTGACGTAAAACTTTGCCAATTACCTACTACTATGAGTTTAACGCGATTCCGATCGACGAATTTCAAGTCATAAATTTTGCTTTATATCAAGGGCATACTGAGTTTACACAAATATTATAGCATTATTCTGGAAGGAGTAATTTATAATTAAAGATAAGGTTAAACGATTAGTACACTGCTCATGAGTTATGGTTCTCAGATAGTAGTTACAGGATCTTGTTGCTGAAAGTAAGACGTATTTTTAAAGTTATTAGGTCACTAACATTTGTTTACACTAAACAATTGTACAACAAACATTTGTAGATAAACATATCATGCTAAGTACATGTTGAATCCCTAATTTTTTTTTTGTGTATATTAAATATCTTTTTTTAAGAAATACATAAGCCGTAGATAACACTTAGAGTAGGAACTAGAAAAGGTGATGTATATGTGTGCGAATACCCACATCTCTCTCTCATTTGTGTATGTCGGAAATGTCATGAGGACGGAACATCAATTGACTAGAAACGTAAATGTGTGAAGTTAGAAGCGCTTCGGCAGTGTCGAACATGAATTTGGCAAGAGTCAATGAGTGGAGAGGATGCGTGGGCAGTGTTCATTTCAATGCGAATGACCGAGTTAACAAGTGTTTTGAAACTGTCACATTACTATGTAACAGTGTACCTACTTTTATTTAATTTATTATTTTCTCAAAAGTATTATTTATGGGTATTCTTTTTCAAATTTTATTTCCCATGACTAAATATGTCTGATGGTGAAAAACGTTGCTACGATCGGTCATCGTCTTCGACATGTATATGTACATATATGGAACAAAGCTTGCTCACAAGAAAGTGTTGTTAAGTAATTAGTTCATTGCTACTCCCCGAGTCTACGAGGATAAAACGACACATCCCTTACCACTGATACTGGGGGACAGAATCAAAGGATGGCAACACACTTCTGACTAGAATTGCATGTGTAAATGGGCCCACACGGGGGAGTGTATCTACAAGCCTTAGGTGGCCCGAGGTACGTCGGGGTTCCAGGGATTTCCTTACTAGGATGCACCTGGTTCCTTCGCTACTGGTACCTGAGATGGTATGCAGTTTTTGGTCGATACGAGTCCGACATAACCACCTTTCGGTGGTATCCGTGGGGATTTCCGCACAAAACAAAAAGGTGTGAATGGGCGTCGTTAGTCACTTATTATCAGTTAACCTGTACGTTTATCCCCCTACTATCATAAAAACACAGTTAAGAGATGTATCAATACATTATGCAAGGATTTAATTTTTTCTAAGATTCGTCAATTAAACTTGTACGATAACCTATTAACCCATATATGTATGCTCAACACTTTTAGGACATCAATTCTTATAATTTTTATGTGTACTATTAATTGATGAAAACAAATAATGACTGTAGTTATTATTTGTAGTTTTCGTAACTGAAAGTGTGTTTTTTTAGTGAGTCGAAAACAATTCCATGGGCACATAAGATCGTACCTAAATAACGTCTAGATCATCGTAAACAAAAGAGAATTGTACGCAAATCTATCTTTATTTTGATTTAAAAACACCCAACAACAATTTTACCTCCAATAGCAGTCTGGTAAACTCCGATTTCAGCATTGAACCTGCCCGTATATCGATTATATGCTGTACCATATTTGGATGTTCAATATCAATATTACAAAGTTTCGCTTCATGTGTTTGAAAACGTATTCGCTGAATTTGGAAAATTCAATTAGATTACGTTCCTTAGTCAGCACCAGCACAACACGTGGTGATACAGGAGACCACTTGTCTACGTAGCAACACAAGTATCGATGTACCGAATTTTGTAACTTGATTGAGAGCTATAACGTTAGACTTCATACGAAGTTATTCTAGATAAAGAAGAGTTTCCTGTTGACTCTAAAGCTTGAATTATTTCAACATTTGAGAAAAAATACTTCTTAGAACGCAGCCATTATGGCCTACGGTAGCTAATTCTGGCTGTCATAAAACAGGCTTCGATATTTTGAGACATAAAAATTGACTAATACCTCCTCGGTCATTGGATTGCTGTTCTTGGGTTTCTTCGCGTCAAAACACTAAATACTTACACATCGATGCCTAATATAATTTGGTTATCATCAAACGTTTCCAACACGTTAGTAAAGAAATAGGTGCCAAATACAAAATTTCAGTCAAGGCTTTTACCCATGGTTTAATTGACCTAATAAAATGTTTTGTTTGTATATGACTAGAAAGACATATCTCACATAACAAAATATACATGAGTGTCTAATGCACTTATTAATTTACTATTAAATCAGTTTTAAAAATAATATGATGTAAGAACACTTGAAACACTTATATTTTATTGCAACTAGTCTCAGAATTTGTGTTGAAATGAATAAGCAGTAACTTAACTAAGAGCAACTAAGCAGGACTAGGCTGCCATAGTGTACGTCGCCTTACTGCATTATCTTCATCCGTAGTGAGTATGGTGACCACTAGATTCTATTCATACTTTCCATCAGGCAGAATAGAGTCACTTTGGTAGGCTTTTATAAAGAGAAAAAAAAACTTGTCGTTTAGCGGTTTTCTATTGACAATCTGTTGATTGGTTTTCTATTGACAATCAACCGTTGTATCGTGGCCCACCAGGCATGATAACCTCACCTGGTGGGCGTATCCCCCTTTTGTGCCTACGATAAAGGCATACATATGATTACAAGATAGTTTTGCTAATAAAGGTAAATTTGCACATGAATTACAGTACCTTTCTATAATATATGAGTAGGTTATAAGAGTCGTGATGCTCAGAGTTAACGAGCTGTCTACATGAATAGTTAAGTTTAAATCAAACTTCCAAGATCCAAGTCCTGCTAGAAATTACATATTTTTTTCAATATATTGTAATATATTTTGCTGAGTTAATGAGGTAATTTTATAGAGTTTTTGTCTTCTAAACTTTATATTTCTTTATTTTAAGTTATGAACGATCGGATTAAAATTTGTACGCAAAAAAGTTTGTCTCAAAACAACAATTTATAGCATTTCAGACATTGTCAGAACTTAGTGAAAAATTTTAATTAAATTATTTCAATTAACTTGAAACATCTTTTGAAATTTATTTCAGAGTTGAACTGAATACTATTAATGCCAGCAGTTCGATGACGTTCGTTTTTTTTATAAACTATCATACCAAAAAAGTATATTGAAAATATTCAAGTGAAAATATTCACGTCCCACAAAGGGATAAGTGTAAGTATTTGACACGCTAATGTTAATTTTATTCTATTTACGTAATATAGGTCAAGAATATTATCATTAATCAGGTTTTTTTGGGATTTAGACGGCAAAACTGTGCGTTCGATATGACAATAATATTTACCGAGACAAAACGGCAAGTATACCAAAAGAATGTTACTAAATAATTGCTCGACTAGATTTAAGGCATACAGATAGCTAACATTAATATTATTATGAAACTTTCTAATAGTACAGTAACTATCCCCAATGAAAGAAACAGTTAGTTTATCCCTTAATTTAGTCATATAAAAAGTTTGTATTCTCAAATTAAATCTATGTTTAAATACACATCAACACGCTAGTATGTGCAAAATAATATACTCGTAATAAAATTCTTTAGTGAGCACGGCAAAAGGTCTTTTCTTATTTACGAGAGACTTATTAACTACGTACGAAGGCAAGTTGTTATAATGTGTCTATAAGTTATATTCATATACTTCGTTTATTCAGTTAGAAATAATCTCAGAAATTTTCATATTGAAATGTAATATTAATAGATTTCATGGCTCTTGGGTAACGAGATAAAAGAGCTATGTAAATGTGTGTAAGTTGTCAATTTGATGTCAAAATATTCTGGTAAAAGAATAATTATTAATGTTATTGTTTCTATACGTGCTATAAGAATGCTTCTATTTTTTAAAACATGGTAAAGTTAAGTTTAAGTTTAAGTTTTTATTTTTAACATATACGCTTTGTTAATTTAAAGTAGTTTAGTGTATTTCAAGATTACAATTTTTGTATTGTAATTAATTATACAATACTTTTTGCATTGCCAAATTTCATTGTTGTTTAATCAAATAAATCATGCATTTCTTTTTGATTAGTAACAAATGATAATCAAACATTACCTAAAGAAATAAAAATCTCAATAATTCCGATTCCACGTTAATAAACTTGCAACGATTCAATAATTTTATTCTTATTCAAAACTTTTAGCTAAAAAGCTAACTACGTGATAACTGAGACACAAGAAATTGTGTTATATTCTATTCAAAAGTATTAGAATAAAAAAAAATACTTTTATTGTAAGAAAAATCTATACAAATAATTCTCCATGTTCAACATAATTTTTATTCCGAGTAAAGTAATCTCCTTGGCTCTCACTCCAGAGAGAATTACTCCAGATAATATAAGCTTCGACGTAATGTTCTAAGTTTCCATTTAAGCAGAAGATTCATAATATAATGATCCTTATTTCTCATTATGAACACTAATGCCACACACAACAGCGAGTCTATGAAACACGTGAAGTACATTCGAGCTCATTCATCACGTGCAACGCTGCATATCATAAATTAAATGGATAAAGGAAAGGGTGATTCATATATATCAGAATGATGTATTACTGGCACTCGGATGTCCCGTAATTTGATCATGGTTTTCCTTATTTCGGTATTATTATTAAGTGGTTGTGCATTCAACAGCGGTTAATATGTTAAACAAATTGTTTTAGCATCACTTCTAGAGAGTAGTTAAAAGAGAATGCTGTTCAATTGTTTGTCTGCCAAATGTCATTATTACCAATTGTTTTAGTTCATTTTATTTACTAGACTATTTTAGTAATATGTTTTTGTGCTTACTAATGTATTTTATTGATGGTATGTTAAAAGTTCTGGAAGCCTAAAAGTTTTGGGCCTAACGTCCTTCGGTTGAGATAATGATTTTAAAGGTATTTATCTCACATTTCGAAAATTACTGTGTCTATAAAATCTCAACCGTTTACAATAAACTTACACGGAAGAAAATAAAAAAAAATATAAACTGTAATTTAGAATTTAAAGATTCAGTTCAGTTTAATGTGTCTATCGAGTTGAGGACTGAAAGTATTATAATTCAAATAAATCACTGATGTGCAATAATTTTAATAAATCGTCTGTGTCAATTCACGTCATAAACGCTTGTCACTATTGACTGACAATCAATTAATCTTAGTTTACACCGTGGAAATGAGGAAAAGATTTTTTCTTTTTTGTCGATGACTTGCTATGATGCATTTGCACAAAAGAAAGAAAATTTTCCTGGATTATTGACAAAAGAACTTATCGATAGCAAAATTCTAAGAAAGACAAGTGTTTAAGGAGTAATTTTACGACAATGATAAATTCTCAAGTATGGA
Organism: Hypercompe scribonia; assembly: GCA_949316085.1. Lineage (NCBI taxonomy): Eukaryota > Metazoa > Arthropoda > Insecta > Lepidoptera > Erebidae > Hypercompe > Hypercompe scribonia. The sequence continues at coordinate 6,963,028 of OX438969.1, read as the reverse complement.
TTGAGAACATTGAAATTTGGAAAAGCAATCTTAATACTATAGTAATAAATTTGACAGTGGTTAATTCTCCGTTTTAATATTTTCTTCCTCGATAACATAGTAAGAAAACATGTATGAAATTTTAAAGAAAATAAGGAATATAAAATATTAAAATTCATCCATTTTATAGCACAAAGTTTACGCCACATTTGGTATAAGTTCGTGAGTAGATACTAGAGCGGTTGTCTAAGTATAATGCTGCACTAGTTCTGAAAAGTAAAGACTAGATTTCTAGTAAACTTAAAAAAGCATTCATGACCTGAGCTTAAATAAACTTAATCATCTGAGACTCACATGAATTCAAGCCTCCATCTCTGTCCATTGTGATATATTAATAAACCTTTTCCTTTTCCATCCATATCGTTGATTTTATACGTATCTTTTCAATATTCTACCTCATTTTTCTAACAGTAATCCATAAAGTGGTTGGTTGATGGCAGTATATTTTCTCTTGTAAAAAGAGTGATACCAAATTACATTTGGCAAAATGTGGATATGTAATACATCTTTGCGCACCTATTCAGTTACATAGATGTGAATATGTAGGCACATTTTGAATATTAGATATAGTGTATGGGGTTTCCACCAAGAATTTAGGGGCCGAAATCAACATCACTTGCAAGTGGTACACCTGCTGATCGACGGACAAGGCTCTGACAAACAAATCATCTCGATTGGTTTCAACAGGTTCGCTATCTCTTACTTGGGATCAAAACACTGGCGAAAATACCCGTTTAATATGCCATTCCCTACCCCTCCGTAAAGGCACAGGAATGACTTTATGTATGTTTCATGTTATGTATTCGTATAGTTTTATAGTTTACCCTCGTTAACAAAATACTAGTTCACAAAACTAGACTCATAGATGTGAAGTATTTATTGCTTCAGTTCCACAGCACGACACTTATAAAGGACACGCTACAAAAGTTGCGTTGAAACGGTAATGAAGTCTAAGTTATACATGTACTTTCACTAATCTGTGAGATGGGCTTTGGGATTACGTTTTGTGGATAGTCCACAATGGGATTACACGTTATATGGTTTGTGAGTTTTTGAGGCTTTATGAGTGTAACAAGGGGATTTATGGCAAAACTATTCCAACAAATGCTGAGTTAGTAATAATGTAACAATGGGTTGTTAAGATTTATTTTAATACATCATGTAAACGAATGCAATTATCTCGCCATATCAAATACTGGTAGAACTAAAGATAAGCGAAAATTGCATTGAATAATTAAGTTTCTTGCCAGTCGCTCCGTTGAAAATTAGTGTCCAGTTAAAACTGGTTGAACCAGTAGAAACCCTAAATAATCTTGGGAATAATAAAGGCCAAGAAAAGAAAGGCCTTAATTTTCTTGCAACAGTTCTCATAACAGATAGTACATACTCGTATGTACTCGTATATTCAATGTTCAATTTCATACAACAGTTATTTTTACTTCAAATTTAAAACTTTATTTTTGTATTAATATAAACAATTTTTAATTATTGAGTTATCTTAAATAAATTCTTTAATGAAATAATTTTAGTCTTTGCACTAAAAATTAAGTCAAGTAAGATTGAACGATGTTAAGGTCTTATAATTTTCTTTTCATTTCCAACATTTTAATCCTTAACCACATGAAAAAAAATATTGTTAATCGAAATGTCAAACTCAAAGTGGTTCACATACATGATTGCGTTCGAGTTTAATAATACAGTATCGCTGTGAAAAAAAGAGGACTTTTTAAAAAGTCACGATGAAAAAAAGAAAGAGGGAGAGAGAAGAGAAGAGAGCCAAATCAATGCCAAATAACTGCATGTCCTACTCTTAATATTTAATTTAAGTCTACGTTTTCCAACTCTATAAATCTACATTATATATCAATGACAAATGATCAACGGTTAAGACAATGAATTATTAAATTGATTTACCACTAAATAATCTGCGGATATAACCCTTTCAACCCACATCAACTCTAAAGAACCCAGTGAACAGGACCCGCTGAATTATAAAAAGAGATAAGGAAATTTACACTAGGAAGTAAAAAGCTTAGATGAAGCCAAAGAATCAAACATGATCCATCACGAACTCGGTAGGGAGACATTCAGCAATCATTTCAAGGCAAACAATAACTTGGAACACAATATTTATATAATAAAAGATATGACAATGCAATTAGGTTCAAACTGAATTAAAAAAAATGAATATTTAAACTACACTAATATCGCTTATTTGGTTTGGATAATTCGCAATCATTGACAGGAATATTGTAAATTGAAACCTATTTAGTGAATTGACAACCAAATGGACTTTGGTCATGTAATTGATAAAATGAATAGATAAAGTAGTAACATAAAAGCTGTGTTACTATCTGTAATATAGGTATTCTTCTTCAGTAGTGCAAGAACTGAATGAAGGGCATCAAGATATCCGTCAAAGCATACATCTGAGTGATTTTGGTTGGATCTGAATTAGAGTTGTTACGTAGACGTGATTTATTTTCACACAATGCCAATAATGTTTCATCTGCAATGCTAAGCTTTAAATCACATTGTTGGAATGGCAGAATACAGATATCATACAACCAAGTTGGGTTAGTCCTACTTAAGCCATAAGACGAACTACCAACTGCCTCCTAAATCTGTTTACTATATCTCAATTTATGTTACGCTTACATGGTGTAATGCTAGTAGATGGTCTGGTTTAGATTATGGCATGTACCCTGAATTGTAAATACCTAGTTGAATTGTATCGATCAGGGTCATAAGCATAAGCTCTATGACATCTTTGGAGTTTCAGTTTCTATATTATGTAAATGTGCTCTTGTCATATATCACTATAAGGACATCTATGATTTATGTATTTTACAACAAATAAAATTGCATGTGAAAATGCAGAGAAAATTATCAACTAGCTCACAAATCGTATACACATTTACAAAGTATACAGAAAACAATGACAATTTTTAAATACAGTATAATAAAACGTAAAACTAAATATGAGGCGGCACTTTATGTCAGCTACTATTTATTCCTCAACTTGCACTATCCTTTTTATGATGTCGTTTCAAAAGTTGCGTACGCTATGTTACTTTGCATAATTTTATCCCATAAACTTCTGATTTTCATCAGCTTCGCTTACTCTAAATACAGAGAGCGATCGTGATTTAGATAAATTTCGTTGTTAGTGATCGAAGTTTTGAGTTTAATGGTTTGATTCAGAATTTGCCGAACGAGATGAATATTTCTCTTATTTACATACATGTGTGTATATTATAACTGGGAGTAAATATGTGTTCGTTAAACTTTTTTCACCTTACGAGTATACCAATATTATTTCGAATTGTAAAGTTCTTTATACTGAGTTCATACAGTGATAGCAATACCATTCATATCATTGTAGAACTTACTTCTTATAAATTTGATTATCCGTGTGGTGATGAATTAAGAATACGAAGTTTTTATTGCTTGGGTGTCGTTACAGGTGACTGAGCACACTGCGCAGGACAATAGCAGTGCAAAGAGATGAAAACTTGACACAAACCCTGTACTCACCCGTCATGCCAACATGGCATAATAGCCCTAAACGTCCTTTCTAAGGAGAGGCCTATGTTCAGCTGTGGGCTATAAAAAGCTGTTGATTTGATATAATGATAATGATAAGTTTTTGGAATGAAGTTCCTTATCGCACGTTGCGAAGGAGGCTAGATGGAAAAAATTCAGACTAAAAGTTGTCACGACACTTTTTGCTATAGTGTAGTAAGCCGTGCGGCGTGCGCATGTTTATCTCTCTCTCTCTCTCATAAAAAGCAAGCCAATTATGTTCGTTTTGTCTTTCTATTTTGAACAGTGTACTCGAAGTGTCGTGATGATTATTTATGTTTTTTTATAACTTAAAAGAAATAAAAAAAATATATTCCTTCACTAATTATTCGAAAGGAACTTCGTTCCATCCGAGTGTCATTTGACACCTCTCATTTTTCTTTTTTTTTATTATAATACTGTTGCGCTATTCTTCTGAAATAAGTTTTCTTTTACTTCTCTAGTATTCATTTAAATAACTAAGCTAGTAGCTCCACCTATAACTTATTTGTGAAAACTTAAAACACACCCTCTACCAGTACTAGTTCAAACTAAACACTTAACACGCGAAATTTTCTTCCCTTATTGTGATTACTCGAAGATTCGGTAGATGTCGTTGTCATGAAATCTGCCCATTTCATTTGATTTTATTTTATTTTTAGAATATATATAAAAACCTACTAAAATTACGACACAATGATCAAGGTCTGTTTTCATTTAAAAAAATATGAATTATAACAGCAATGCGTCTTTTGGTTACGTTATAGCATTTATAGTCAAAACTTAACCAAGTGAATTTGAACGAGTTTTTTCCAAATATCTAAATTTATTTTCAATGGTTTAAAGTACAACACAAATAATTTTAGATTAACTTTTTAAATACAATATTGTAACTGAGATTTGTAAACATACTTATAGTCATACAGACTCAAGTTTTGATTGCCGAAGAGATAGACAAACACGGATTAAACACAGACTAAGATCAAAAACTTAAAATTTGAATTCGACAACATTTTTCTGTGAGCCTTTTGTAACTAGGTTTTCGTTCGATTTTCAGTCTTCTATGACACGTTTGAATTTAGATTTACATTAAGCGGCTACCATCAAACTTCCACAACTCAAGTTGATAAGTATTGGGTGGTATTAAATTAAAATAAATGACTATTCATGGGACATAAAATGAAAAAAAAATATAACGTTACAATATCAAAGTAAATACATCGAAACTGAACCCGTAAGCGGATTTTACTAATCTGTGTCAATTTGCCGAAGTCAATGAATATAAGATTAATTGGGATACGTATTTCAACGATCGAAGACCTCTTTTGAATAATTAATGGAGATGTAGCGCTATACCCTTTTATTATGTAAATGTGTCTCTCTCACACATTGTAAATGCATAAAATAAAGGTATGAAACTTTGTTCCTACAAGGAATATGCAGAGATATTAAATCTTGTTTATCAGAATTCGACTGAGAGTATTAAATTATGATATAATATCGTTTAATTATTAAATGGTTACAAACTAAACACAGAACCAGTTGATTAGGCCATTTTGTGTTTGTGATTCCATCTGTCCGCTATTTGGATTGGACAATTTGCATAATAATTATAGTTAATTAAGTGGAATCAGATTTATTTATTACTCCTTAATAGGATGGTACATGCCTTTATACCTAATGGTACTACTTATATCTATGTTTAAATATTTGTATGTGTGTAAAATATACACATTGTCACGCGTTTTATCTTCGGAGGGTTACACAGAATCGTGTGGTAGTGTATTATAAGCTTATTTCAGATGGGCTATGTCTAAATAACACTTCATTTATATTTCTAAGTCAGTTCTAGATATAATACATTCAGATACAGAACTAACGTGGTGACATAATTTGTTCTGCGTCGAAATTAAATACATGAACACTAGTTTAGTAGCCACTAAACCATTTCGTTAACCAAACCACTAGACCAATAGACTCTTTTTTTTCTTTAAAGAAAGACCAATAGGCTTAGAATCTATCTTATTCTTTTCAAAACTTTATTTAGGTTCAACTCAAGGTCTAACATAGCAGAAAGTTTTAGATGTTTTTTTTATGACCGATAGAGTGTCTGGTGCAAAGTTTTCATGTAACATTCTTAAGCAGGATTTAGGAGAGAGATACGGAAAACGAGACTGATGTTGCAGTGGCTTATAGATACCAGGCTTAAGTAATGTGTTTATCCGTCTTATGCCACTGGACATACACACCATCTACGCAATTTTTCACAGTGTGATAATCTTTTTATTATTTCACTAGAATATTTAAACAAGTTTATACTTAAAATTAACCGAAATTCTTGAAAATACACTGAAACTGGAATGAAAATACATTTTTGCGCCTAGGAATCCTGTCGGACCAGTATGGTGGAATCGAAAATACCAATACCCGATGGTGTGCCACGTTGCGCCCAAAATTGAAAATCTGAAAACAACTTCCATTAAGAACTCCATCTGACATTTGTGTGTAAAAGGAGTACCACCTTCATATAGCGATTGTAATTTAGACGATACTACATCAAGTCTTACGTGGACGTCATCTTATCGGGATGGAGAAGATAACCCATTATGAGTCCCTACTGCATGAAAAGACTCAGAACTTTCCATATTCTTTTTAACTGAAAATATTTCAATTTTTACACATCCAATTTTATGATAATTACGTAAGTTCTGAGATAGAAATTGAATAGTAAATATTTCTAGAACATTATTCACGATCAATCAAAAACTCCAAAGAACTTTGAACAGCAGTGTGATGATACTGCGTTAAACACATTTTACACGATCAATACTACTCATTAGCAATCAACGTTCATTACTTGTTAAAATATTTAAATTTACAATGAAATTTTCACCCGAAAAATCTCCTACATACAGCGTCTATATTTCTACAGGTATGTAATGTTCACTGATTATCATAAGAAAATATTCCATGTATGTGTAAAAATCATGTTAACGAAACTCACACCTGAATATCTAAATAAATTCAGGCAAGCATAAATACACCTAAATCGGAACGTACGCCTTATATCGGTAAACCTTTCTTATATTTACGGTGTGTGCGTTTATATTAAATACAAGTCAGCATTTCCTATTCTAAAAAAAGTTTAGGAAGGTCCTAGTAAGCTATATTTTGAATGACTATGAGTCGAATATAATAAGAAACGGGAGTTTGTCATGCCTCCAGGCGGACTGATGATTTCTGGAGTTGACATTGTATTAAAGTAGAGGCTTTGATTAGATAGAGAATGTAAAGGATTCCTTGCAGCACGATGGTCAACGACTTGAGGAAAGTGTCTAGTGGTATGGTTGATGTTTTTTGGGGGAGGCTTTTGTTCAGCTGTGGTAAACTGATAATGATTGAGGAAGTTGTCTCATATTTGAGTTGTAGTCAGTGTTTCACTCTAATTCGTTACAAAAACACACAACGCATCGCACCGTCCGCTGTCTGTCTCATAGATACATAGGTCAATACGTCTAGACTAAACAAAAAATAATTTTACCTCTAATGTGAGCGAGATAATATTTTCAAAAAGTAAAATAAATATGCTAACAACTAAGGGGAACAAATTTGTGTTTTGAAGGCAAAAACAGAAACGGAGGGTCGAAGTTTCGTAATAAATACTTTATACTTTTTTCTTCAAAGTATGCTTTTAAAGAAATCGTTAATGGTATTGCGACTATATTAATATGTACTTACGTTTCTTTTTCCGATCACTTTATTTTTTGTACTTGTGGAAACTCCCTCGTGCCGTTTTCTCACAGCGGTTCACTGTCGGGCATAGAGTTGGAATCGAACATATTTAAACCGACTGTCCATAAAGTAGTGTACCGTACTTTTTTAGATTTAACAGCGCAGTAGACAATTTCATCTGTACTCGTTCGGTTACTCAAGTAACTTTTTACAATGCTATGTGGGGAAATAGATCAGATTATTTTTAACTAAATACAGTGGACCCCCGGTAATTCGACAAATGTTTTGCAGGGCAGTGTCAGACTATCGAATTTGTCGGATTATAGAGTAGTGCCTAAGACCCCTATAGTCAGGATTTTTTTACGAAAGAGTACCTTATAATCCGACAAATTATAAACAAATGATAAAATTCTATATATGTTGTCTTCTGGGCTTGTGATGACATTACTAGGTATGTATACGTAATACACAATGAATAAACGCTGAACTGCACCGCTATCACATTTAGTCAAATTCAAACTAAGCAATCGGACTTGAAACGATACCTACGCGTCGAGCACAAGTTGTAACCTGTTCAATCATGCATGATCTACATTAAAAGTTGTTTGCGAAATGTTAAATGCGAAAATTGTTTGAGTTATGTCGGATTACAAGGGGGTTCGGATTAGCCAGGGGCCGGATTACCGAGGGTCCACTGTAGTGAAATATTATATTATAAATGCAAAAGTTTGTGAAGATAGACGTATGAAGGTTTTTTACTCTATCTAGCATGTACATACATGCTACTGAACAGGTTTATTTGAAACTTTACGATAATATAGCTCATCATCAGGTCATAATTTATTTCAAATTTACGCAATTTGGTCATAGTTTGTACGATAAGTATCAAGTAAGTCAAAAAATTCCTGTCGTCTGTAAGCTATCTTGACGAGCGCTGCCTAAACAGTAGTTACACGACAATAATATACAGTAGCATTGTTTGACGTAAATAATACTAAATAAATCACGACAGTTTTCTACGTTTTATGTGAAAATCAGTACATTCTAAATAGTGAATCATAAACAGACTAAAATTAGACAATAGAAGAATATTTATCAATTTTATTATCAAAATTCATACATTTGTCGCGTTTAGTATTTAATGTAGATGACTTTGTATTACACACTAAGAAATTTCGACGAGTAGTTTAAAAGTTATCACGATAAGATTGACTTAAATGCCCTTTTTTTCTTTAAATACAAGGCCCGCACTAGGAATAAATCCTGTGTCACGGGGGACTTACAAACATACAAGAAACGGACACAAAGAACATCCAGACTCAGAACAACAAATTATGGATCACCCAAAGTGTTGTTCCATGTGTGGTTTGAACGTACAACACTCAGCGCAGTAGCGAGCTGCGTGGCTATCGCTACCACTAAGCCAACTGTGCAGTCACTTGAATGAAGCGTGAGTAAGGTGCAGCGATGGAGGGGTGGTCCATGCAATGTTTATAATATTGATGATGATGTATTCCTAGCCAATTATGACCACGGCAGCTGGGCTCAAAGAAAACCTAAAAAGGTAGTAGTGGAACAAAAGCACAAGTAAGTGGTGCAAGAATTACAAGAATTTTATTTCAGGAATGATACTTTTTTTTTATGTTAAAAGCCTGCCAAAGTAACTTTACTCTGCCTGATGGAAAGCATGAATAGAATTCAAGAGTTGTGATCACCATACTCATCGCAAATGCAGACAACGCAGTATGGAGACTCACACTATGAGGGCCTTGTGAGATGTTTCTTCACACCCCGCTTGGGGACGTAAAAGGCATGACAGTCATCGTGATAGTATAAGGCTCACACAGTTATCACGATAACTGTCACCCCTGCATCAATGGACCTCTGGTCTCACACTCACCAACGAAACACGACAACACGGATGCTGGCGCTTTAAGTGTCTTCTGTGGGAGGGTAGTACTGGCCCGGTCGAGCCGGCCCGCTCGTGCTGAAATCTGCGCATTTACGTTTAATGTTTTCACAATTCATGGTGAGCCTGTTTGTCTAGTGGTTAGTGATTTTCACTGCTAAATAAGAGGTCATGAGTTCGATTCTCACTCAAGAGAAATAGTTGTGTAGCACAATCATTTGTTCATGTCTGTGTCTAAATGCAGGTAATTTATCAGTAGTCTGGTTAAGATAATACAGGCTCTGCTTAGTTTAAGACTAGACGGCCTTGTGCAAGGTTTGTAAGGTTAACACTACAAATGCTTAACCTTTGTTTATATTAGCCTTATTTTGTAATATTTGCAGTATTTTTCTAATGGCGGTATTTTAATGACTGTGCTCTTTCTAAGTTATAATAATAACATTTAATTTATATATTAGATCTCCGATGTACTAACTCTTAACTCCTACACTAAAATTTGCACATCCTACACAAAAACCTTTACACAAACAAACAACATCTTGTTATGAAATTAATTTTGTAAGCATCACTTGATAAGTAACTTAGAGCTTGTACACAAATAATGCCGTAATCAGATCATTTTTTTAAAGACAACTCCCGCATTAGGAATGTACTCTCTGTCGCAGGGAACTTTACAATCTCACATTAAACGGACACAAAGAATACTCAGAATCAGAAAAACAATTTGTGAATCACAAAAAGTGCTCTCCCGTGTGAGGTTTGAACCCACAATACTCAGCGTAGTACAAAACGGCATTGTGGCTACCAAAACAATTTCTTTTTAATTTTTTTTAAATGTATTAAATCCTCACGAGCCGTCACCCCATCGGAGTTTGCGGTGCAGTGGTGTGTCGGAATCGAACCGACTAAAACCACACGGTTGTGCCACTATGCGCTTGGAGTGGGGGGGATCCGGCAACTGCTGTTGTTAAGCCATCCAGACCCCTCTCAACGCCCCTCAACATCAAGACCATTTAAACAACTTTTTTTTTTCTTTTTTTTTTGGTTGTGTGTCGGAATCGGACCGACTAAAACCACACGGTGTGCCACTCTGCGCCTGAGATAGGAGGGATCCAGGAACTGCTGCTATTACGACATCCAGATCCCTCCTAGCGCCTGCCCGCTACCTCGGGCACCATCTGCGGATAAACTCTCTATTTTAGGCGACGTACGGCACACGCGGACGTCGCCTCCTCGCGGCTGGCCATTGTAGCGGATGGAGGGGAAAACCCATCCCGTCCACCCGCGGCCACACTCAAGGCGGCATGAGGCGCAGGTATGCGCGCCTCCGCCGCCAGGCTCGCCGGCGGCGAATTGGGTCCGAGTAGATATCGTCCTCCCGGGTCTTCTCCGAAATTACGTCTTCGCAGAAGGTAGCGACCGCGGTAAAACAACTGTCGCTACCGGCCATGGAGCGTATGACGGCCGGTAGCGAGAGGTCTCCTCCAATAACTGCAGTGAGGACCCCACGCTGCGCCGCCCAAGCGGAACAAACCGCTAGCGTGTGTTGAGCCGAGTCCTCACTGCAGTCGCAGTGGTGACAGGCGGGACTCAATTCCCTCCTGGCGACCGAGTGCAGATAATTCCCGAAGCAACCGTGCCCGGAAAGGACCTGCGTTAGTCGGAAGGAAAGGGTCCCGTGCTGCCGCCCCGCCCACTCGGCGATGACCGGCTGGAGAGCCTCCACGGCGGCAAAGCCAGCACGTGGAGCCTCCAGCCGGGACGACCAACGAGCCATCGTGGCTCGACGAGCGGCCTCTCGCCACTCGCGTATCTCTTCGGGCGGGGGCCGTATGCCGCTACCCGCCCGGAAATCAGCCGTCCGCTGATAAACTTCGGCGAGCACTTCCGCCTCCAAATCCCACGAGGGAGTTCCGGCCAAGGCGCACGCTGCCTCCGTGGATACGGTGCGGTAACCACGTATGGCTCTAACCGCCAATATCCTCTGAGGGCGCCAGAGGCGAGCCCTATTCTGGGCGGTCAGAGCCGCCGCCCACGCCGGTGCACCATACAGCGCCATTGACCGGACAACCCCCGTCTCGTCGCCACGCTAGCTCCACCCAGATTGGGCAAAAGTCGCCCAAGGGCAGAAGCAGCGCCGACCAGCTTTGGAGAAAGCTGTCGGAAGTGCTCGTCGAAGAGCCACCTGCCGTCGAGGATCAGGCCCAGATACTTCATCTGGGCCTGAACCGGTACGGGGACCGAATTGACCACGATGGAGGCGCCGGAGGGTGGACCACGACGGGGCCCATGGAACAAAAGGGCCTCCGTCTTGTCCAGGGCCACCCGCAAACCCAGCGCCTCAATTCGCCCGACCACCAGAGAGACACCCGTGGTGGCCAGGCGCGCCGCCTCTTGAAAGTTTGCTCCCCGGGCTGTGACCAATGTGTCATCTGCGTAACAAATTACGCCCAGCCCGGGGGGAAGACGACCTCGAAGGGCCCAGTCGTATCCCATGTTCCACAGGAGTAGTCCGAGGACAGACCCCTGTGGAACACCGCACGACATGAGCCGCCGCCTCAGAACACCGTCTCGGTCCTCGTACATGATGGTACGCTCCTTAAGATAGTCTGCCACAAGCCGCCTCAGGTACTTTGGCACCCCATGGTAGTGGAGTGCTTCCCTGATGCAGCTAAATGGCAGACTATTAAATGTGTTGGCGATGTCCAACGACACCGCCAACAGCACGCCGCCACAGCTCACCGCCTCTTCGGTAACGGCCCTCAGGCGCAGCACGGCATCGACCGTCGAACGCCCCGCCCGAAAACCAAATTGGGCGTTCGACAGATCGGGGCCCACCTCGCAGAGGTGCCGGACGATGCGGGCAGAGAGTATCCTCTCAAACAGTTTACCCGCCTCGTCCAGCAACACGATGGGCCTATAGGCCGCTACCGATTCGGCTGGCCGTCCCGGCTTCCTCAATAGGACCAGCTTCCCGCTTTTCCAGCACTGAGGGAAGCGTCCAGACGCCAAGCTAGCGTCCAGGACCTCCCTGAGACGGTCCGACATGTGTTCGAGGGCTCGGGCCAGCACTCGGGCAGGTATCCCGTCTGGCCCGGGGGGCTACTTAAACAACTAAGCCAACCGTGCAGTCAATTACAGTATTTATTGTTACTAATATTCCTTCGAGAATTAACGATATTCGCTTACGAATTACAGATGAAATAGAATTGTATTCTGATTCTAAGAATTTCAATCTGTACACTCTTTTCTTTAAAATATGTAGTTAATTTAATGGTAAATTGTTTCGCTACACATTAAATGGCCGTTAGACGTATATATATATAACAGAATATAATTTCTTAATAGTTTTGATTGTTTCTCAATTTTCATTTTAGAAATTGTTTTATCATTCTTCTCAACTTTAAAGGCAATAGGCTCTTGATGTAAATAAGCCTAAATAAAACTTCTCTAGTTTCATTAGCGGCAGATATTTGGGAGTGGAAATTGGTATTACCCTAAGTTGACACAATCACATCGATACGCTAGATTCTCGTGTCCGTAAACTAATTTTGTCAAAGACGAAATTACAAAAGGTAGCCGATACTGCACTACTTAGCTTTAGTTCAGACTTTGATAACCTATTATATATCAGTGTGAAGCGGAACTTTTAAGATTTTGTTTTTGCGTTTAGAGAGAGCGCAGAGAACTGTCTTGAATGTACTACTAAACAGGCCTAACAGATATTCAACTTTGAATTTATACGGAGAGTTATTCGTATCAACTGTGAGATAGCTGCTCGTGATACACACAGTTCTTCGCAAACATTCTTCGATAGGTTCAACCTCTCAACTACAGATAGATTAGCGGCATAAAGACTTTATGTCCAAAACTCAATGTTAGGACGGCCTTAGCAAGCAGACACCACCAGAGTCTTAGTGGTCGTCTTTATAATAGACTAAATAAATTATGTAACCAATAACTTTTTAAAATTAGAATGTAAGAATGTAATTGCTGGGTATTTTAAAAATGCAACGTATGAAGTGACGGAAAACTTGTTCATGAATGTGACCTAAAGTCATCCTGGTGTACACTACAATACTCGCACAAACACACATCACACAGAAACACTCATACACATGTACGTACACAATAGCGTGCGTACAATTTTACACTACACACTTGACCTTGTCTTGTTTACTACTATAAAATTGCTTCCAAAACTTTCAGAGACAAAATACTACATTATTCTCTAAATGTTCCAAAATTGTTTTATATAACTGCAAGTTACAGGCAGTGCGTCGATGTCTGTCACACAGTTTTTACTACCGCAGACATCGCCGTTGATACTATCTTCAAGGCATCATGTGTTTATAGCAATTATATGTTTAAAATTAACATAAATTTTAAGATAGAAAATATTGCATTCTTGATTTAGGTTAGTAAAGAATTATTATTATAATATTTAATCTGTTGGTAGACCTTGGTTTTTTGACATTTCAACGCGTGTGTGATCCAGTAACCGTTGATTAGAAATATTCTATGTACCGAAAATGCGACATAGACAACGACTGAAAAGTTTGAAGTCGCATTAAATTAAAGCTGTTTTACGAATATAAGATATTTAATTTTCTTCTTCTTCTCAGCTAAAAGACGTCCACTGTTGGACGTAGGTCTTTTTTTTAACGTGTGGAAACTCCCTCGAGCCGTCACCCCACCGGGGTTTACGGCGGGATGGTGTGTCGGAATCGGACCGACTAAAACCACACGGTGTGCCACTCTGCGCTTGAGATAGGAGGGACCCGGGAGCTGAACATAGGCCTCCTCCCAGGTTCTCCACAACAGCCGGTCTCGTGTCGCCCGCATCCAGCAGCTACCCGCGATCTTCACCAGGTCGCCGGACTACCTTGTGGGGCCCTACCAATGCTGCGTTTCCTAGTACACGGCACTCCAAAACTTTAAACTATCGGCCCCATCGGCCATCGTTTCTGCGTGTAATGTGCCCCGCCCACTCCCACTTAAGTTTAGCAATTTTACTGGCAATATCGGTGACCTTGGTTCACCTGCGGATTTCCTCGTTCCTGATTCGATCACACAAAGACACTCCGAGCATTGCCCTCTAGATTGCTCTTTGGCTGACTTTGAACCTTCTTTTCAAGCCCATAGTGAGCGACCACGTCTTCGCGCCGTAAGTCATCACTGGCAACACACACTGGTCAAAGACTTTTGTCTTGAGATACTGCGGTATTTGTGACGAGAAAACGTTACGTAGCTTCCCGAATGCTGCCCAACCAAGCTGGATTCGACGACGACCTCTTTTCGATATTATTAGATATTAGATATGTATATCTTATTAGATATTAGATGTTTAATACGTTCAAAAAACAATTTACTTAGAAACATTGTTAAATATTATGAAATTTTAGTTCATCAAAAATAAAATGTATTTTAATGTTGAACTTAAAATGTTAAAAAGAGTTCATCTGTCTAAGCCAAGAGAGATTTATCATCGTTCTATCAATACCAAGTCAAGTTTATTAACTTCAACTAGGAGTATTTAGGTCTTTCCTCCTTTTCTAGTGTATACGTACATTACGTGTGCAATTGTTTTTTGATCCAAGTAGTCCCAAAAGATCTTTTATAATATACTATGAGTCCACGTACTTTGCATATGGTAAACAAAAACACGTCTTGTTTGAGTAGCAAAAACATTCATCTCGTCAGCACTGAACTAATTTAAGAGAAGACTCCTTCGAGACAATACAAGTATATCTGTATGTGTAATAGGTTTAGTGTTGATACACAAACAAGAAGCGCCGGCGACAATCGTTCGATGAAAAGCAATGAAAATTTTTTAGAATGCCTGCTTTTGATGAGATCCACCAAAAGCAGGCATTCTGAAGAGAGTGAGAAGAGTGGAAAAATATTTAAGAAAAATCACCTCTTACATTTTATACATGGCAAGCTAGTCCTGAGCTAAGTAGAGCTTGTACTATGGTAACCAGACTATTGTCTACGTGTGCATCGCCTAAATAGAGTTTACCCGCGCTAGGAGGGATCTGGATGTCATAATAGCAACTGTGCCCGGATCTCTCCTATCTCAGGCGTAAAGTGGCATACCGTGTGGTTTTAGTCAGTCCAATTCCGAAGCACCACCTCACCGCAAACACCGGTGGAGTGACGACCCGAGGGGTTTACATACATTAAAAAAATGGTAACCAGACTATTGATAAATATACTTATATATTTCTAAATATATACATGTCATAGATAAGTTAAACCCAGACATAAAACTATTCTATGTGCTCATGTAATAATTTGCCGAATCTGTGTAAAATTCCTGTAGACCCTTTGGTGTTAGTATGATGCTGTTTTAGTAAGTTATATCGGTTTGAAATACAAAAGAAATATTCTTACAAAGAAATACTAATAATAATAAAATATGATATTTGTTTAACATTTGGATACAAATATTTATCAATAAACAGGGTCTTTATGAAAACAAATATTCAAACTCAAACAAATCGCGCTAACGCAATCCTTTGCACCATTTCTCACAATATAAGGTAAAGCTTCCTTTTGACTGCGGGTCATTCCCTGAGGTCAACCTCGATGTTTTATGATAATCGTCTTGTATAATTTATATAGGCTTGTTATAATTGACATAAACTAATTATTGTGCGTACATGTAATGAAATTACTTGTATTCCTTGCGGGTAAGCTTATGCTGTAAGTAAGTTAGAAGAACTTTACATGGATTTGCTAAACTAATATCTTCTATAAGAATTGATATCACTTTAGTCATGTATGATACTGTATTATTACTGACTTGAAGAACCAGTAGTTATGAGCTAAGTTTAATGGGTAGTTAATTATACCTGTCAAAGTTTTTATGTCAAATTTCGCAAACAATAGACCAATTTGTCCTTACGGCAGCAAACATAAAATGAAATCAGTGAAAACTGAAAAATACTTTAAGCAAAGTATGTTTCATACAATGACTGTTAGAACTTTCAAAGAAAATTTCATATTTATACAAATTTTTAAGCTCGACTTGCAATGTATTGTCATCCGATGCACATAACACAGCTTGACGCATCTAAATGTTTAAAGATTAAAAAAAACAGACTAGTTTAATTAAGATTTATACAATTCCATTTCTAAGTGCAACTAATACTGGTCAGCTCTTGACGTGAGCTCGCCGCACATGCACATTCTAACTTACTCCTTGATACAATTCGACGGTAGCCATCCGTCCTGTTTTGAAAGTTAGCAACTTAACTTTAAATCCTGACTAACGTAATTGCTAAAGTTTGAATACAAAACCTTGTTCGCGGAACGCGATTTAGTGTCAGACGTTTTGTAATTGATGTAGTGGCTTTGCCCCTTTGCATTTTGTTATAGAAGGCAGAATAACCAAAGTATATTAAATTTTTTCGGTTTTTCGAGTGAAAACTTGATTTCTCGTGCCTCGGAAAGCATATAAACGTCGGTCCTGCGTCTGATCAGTTACCGGTCGTATTGGATAGATGTCCCATCGGATTGTGAGAGTGAGGGAACATAGACTACACCTGTATTTACACACACATTTGAGCACTTTAATATTTCCTGTGTAATTCGCTGGTGTCCGTTTAGACTGGTTGCCATGGCCGAAATCGGTTATAATACATGATCATACTTGTGTAAACTACAACACTTTGTGTTTTTCAAAAATTGTTGTTCTAAGTCTGGGTGTTTTTTGTGACCGTTTCTCGTATGTTTGTAAAGTACACTACACTACACTACACTACACTACATAGATTACTTATTAGAAGGCGTTGCAAATTCAAAAACAAAAATCATTCGCAGCCTCAATCACTTAGTCCTGTTGTTTCAATTTGATATTTATTATTATAATTATTTCAGTGGACTGTTAAAGACTGTCGATAATGATGTTGATGATTGTGATGCATGCGAAAGTAAATTTATTTATTGCTTTTTCATATCAGAATAGCTGCACCGAATGATATAAAATATTGCTTCCATCTCAAAAGTTGAGAAAAGGACATAGTGTTGCCCCTTATTAAAAAAACATACTGACTATACATATATGACTGCCTCGATGGCGTATTGGTAGTGAAAGCGACTACTGAGCTTGAAGTCTCGGGTTCAAATCCCCGGTCGGACCAAATGTTTGTATGATCTGCAAATATTTGTTTCATAGTTGTATGAGAGATAATATGTATGTATTTACAAAAAAAAGTATATAAGTATTCTATCAGTTAGTCTAGTTATTATAGTACAAACTCTGCTTAGTTTGAAACTAGATGGCGTTGTGCGTTAAATGTTCGAAATATTTATTTATTTATACTATTTAAATTCATTCATAGACAATAAGAGATTATTTATTGCAAAAAACTGTTAAAAATAATTATATTGATATATTAAAAATATATTATAGTCAATCGTGTATTGTAAATTCAGAATACAAAATTTTCATCCATTTAATTTCGCTATTGTTCAATTTATAGTACAGTTAACAGTTACATGAAAACACAGCATTACCTCACAGTCTAATATATTATTTACTGACGAGGGTTTGTGGTTTTGTATAGATTATGACTAGGTTTATTATTGGAAGTACAAATTCCATCTCAAAAGGTTTAAAGCAACAAGTGTCTATTACACTTTCTGATGTGAGCAATAAGTTTATATCTAAATAGTGGTATATTGTGTGTTTAATCGCAGACTTATAACTTTATTTTATGCGTAGAAATAGTTGAATTAAAATACAAAGATGATATATTAAAGGCCCTTTTAGAGACACATATTCCCCGTTAATAATAGAAGTAACATTCTTCAAATACAACATAATTTTCATGTCATTTTTAAACCACGAAGATTGTAAATAAAATAGCTTCACATATATCTTATATATAGGCTGCGGTTCGAATTATGCTCACAGCACTTACGACTTTTAAACTGTTAACGTGTGGTCCGATTCAGTGAGCGCGCCAACGTCTGTTAGCAGTATTAATAATTCGGACCACTTGTGAGTGTGCTTACGAATTCAGAAAGTTGAACCTAACCTAACAGAGCATTTTTTGACATAAACATGAGTGGAGTACGTGTAGTCGATGAAGATGGTAAAATACTTGTATTTCAAGCATTTTTCGCAATCATAGATTCATAGATTCAAATAAATAGCGCAAAATAACGTCAATGCTCACGATGCTAACGATCCGACCCGTCAGTATTGTAGGCACTAGGTAGTGACGTCACATGTGACATCATAGCATCCACAATTCTAACGGTGAGCGTGAAAAGCTCGAATCGCACCGCACGTTGGTACGCTAAGAGCGCTGTGAGCGTGATTTAGACCACGGCCATAGTTTGAACTAGGCAGAGTTTACGTATGATAACAAGCGTGCTGATAAATATACTAATATGTTTCTAAATACATACATATTAAAGCTAACATACGGCCAGACACAGAACAAACAATCGTCCTCATCACACAGCCTTAATTTCTGGCCCATTAATTAACGTGTTGGAAATAGAAAAATTTTCACTTTGTGGAAGTTAATAGGTTTAAGGTCCGTGGGGTGACCAAGGACCAGGCAACACTGCTTAAGAGTTAAGCTTTTTGGCAGAGTAACTCGTATGTGGAGTAATTTATATCGTAGTGTTACCTTTTTTCGAGTATATATTTGAAACCCAGTAATATGGTTAATAGTTTTATAATAGGCTTATCCTTTGAGGAGATTAATCTTAAGAACTAGTTTTATTTCCTAGTAGTTATAATTACGAATTTAGATACGTGACGATATTGATGACAGACAAAGAGTTAATAATTAGGATGAGTAACACAAATAAGTGGTTTATTGCTTCAAGTACTTAGCTTTTAGTTTTAATTTTAACATTGTGAGATGTAACGGTGATGAATTAAGAAAGCAGAGTGTCACCACTTCTATTTACCCTGTGGGACGTACGAAGCGACTAATGGAGAAAATTATGCGTGTCAACATCACTGCAAGGAGAAGGAAAGCTTAAAAATAAATCCTATAACAATATGTCTGATCAACGTAGTATAGTAAGCCAAAATCGTCTTGCTAAGGAGTGACCGGAGGCCCATTGATGCAAGAGTGACAGTTATCGCGGTAGCTGTGTAAACCTTATACTATCACAATGACTGTCATGCCTTTTACGTCCCCAAGCGGGGTGTGAAAAAGCATCTCACAAGGCCGCCATAGTGTGGGTCACCATACTGCATTGTCTGCATTTGCAATGAGCATGGTGACCACAACTCTTGGATTCTATTCATGCTTTCCATCAAGCAGAGTAGAGTCACTTTGGTAGGTTCTTAATTTAGAAAAATAAAATAAAATATAGACCTATGTCCAGCTGTGGGGTATTAAACGCTTAGGAGGATTGATAGGAGGCTAATTTTGAACTTTGGTGACTGACATCTTATCCTTAGTTTTAACCTTTAGTTTGATACTTTGGTTAGTGATAATATAATCATGGATCCTATATAATCGTATACTTCTTGTAGTTCCGTGAAGAAATTATGAGAGTTCAAGTAAATTGACTGCACGGCGTTCGAAAAGTTTCGTCACATCTTAGAGTCGCCGATCCCACAATCATTAAAGACCAAAGTATTTGACCAGTGCGTTCTGCCTGGAATGACATACGGAGCCGAGACGTGGACACACACCATTGAACTGATCATAAGTTTAAAGTGCTTTTGCTGGGCATTTCTCTGGCTGATAAAATTCGTCACGAGGATATTCGACAGAGAACTAGAGTACCTGACATCACACGGAGAATCAGTATGCTGAAGTGGAAGTGGACCGGCCATGTCTCCAGACGAACCGATGGTCGCTGGAACCGAAGTGTACTAGAGTGGATAGCACTATTGGGTAAACGTAGTGTAGGGCGCCCTGCGTCGTGATGGACTGACGACTTGAAGAAGGTGGTTGGCAGCGGAAGGATGCGAATTGCCCAAGACCTGGAATTGGGATGGTTGGTGTTCCTTGGGGGAGACGTTCGTTCAGCCGTGAACAGCGATAGGTTGATTAATTGATTGATATCCTTATTCTACTGAACAATATAAAATAGGCTATCTATGGTCATATGAACATTTTTCTAAATATTATCGATTTTATAAATGATAAAAGTAACAAACATATTGATGTACTCGCATAATAACTGTTAATATTTGATCAGTATTAAATGAAGTTATACTAAGGTAAAACGTTATTCCTAATACCGAATCAAATATATATTTTTTCAAACTTTACAAACGGGACGTGACATGTCCAATATTTCAAACCTTTCTATACACATACGTCAAAGTATAGATCACTTACCAAATTATAAAAAAATAATCCCATCACAAAACAGAAGGTGTGTAAAAGTGTGTATTTATACGAGTGAAACAATTCTTCTTTTGTGTTGCTGTCAGAAGTTAAATCAGCTTGGAAGTCCTTTGTTTCCAATGGTGTAAATTCAAAGCTATTTAATTGGAAATAAAGTGAACATTTTAGTATCAGGATAATAATGTTACAACATAAATAATATTGAATGCTTTAGTAGTTAGACTTTTAATAAAGTCAGCGGTTCTCCATTTTCATTTATAGTGACAAATATTTTGATTCATAGCATGAATTTGAGATTCATTGTAAGAAAACTTTGAGGTCCTCAAATTTACTATTTCTAAGTGACATAAATATTTTCGTAGGACTCTACTCTTGAAGGGTCAAACTTATCCTTACAAATAAAATGTTACTATGTGTTTGTGTTTGTATAAACTCCACCCAAGCCCTTGGACTGGATTTGTATGTGTTTAACTGGGTCTCCGATCAGTTTATATTACGAAGCGAATTTTATAGATGAGTGCTGCATTGGAATTGTAGGTTTCTTGAAACAGTTTTACACTTAATATTATTTTGTTTATTGGAAGAATTCGACGAATTTTGTCCGTTAAGGGTCCGTTAAAGGCTAGACAATATATTTTTTATTTAGTGACCACTGTTGCGACAAGAATATAAGGACGCTGATTATGATTATCAAAGCTTTTTATTGTAATTTTATTTAAGTTTAATTACGAGTACTTAACTTTTTTTTTTAATTGAATATGTTGCCTACCTAAATACGTTTTTATTGTATATAGATATAGCTATGGATATTTGTATATTATAAATAACAGAATTAAAAAAAATTAACAATAATACTTGTATATTAACTTCACAGATCATTTAAACGGAATTCGTCATTAATTGCCTAGTTTCTGTGAAAATAATATGAAATGTAGCGTTAAAAGAAAATCTATCAGAACTCAAATGGTTTGTTGGTTTACGGCCAAAGGTAAACCCGTCTCAGAATGACTGGCATAAACTTTGTTATTTAAAAATATTAGTCATGGATATAAATATAACTTTACAGAAATATGAGCCAGGTTATTCACTACTAATATATGTAAGGCACTTAACCATATCTAATCAAACTGATGACTATCTCGGTGGTACATTAAGCGTGTATACGACTTCTGTCTGCTACGTCTAATTCCCAGGTCGGGCCAAATGATTTACGATCTGCAAATATTTACTTTTGAGTTTGGGTGTGTTTCTATGTATGTCTTTATTAAGAAAGTACATTGGTATTCTATCAGTCAATTTAACTTTTATTATGTAAGTTCTTTTTAATTTAAAACTAAATGGCGTTATGTGTCAGATGTCCGAAACATAAAAAAAAAGTTGAGAGGTGTCAAGGGACACCCGGGTGGAACGAAGTTCCTTTCGATTAATTAGTGAAGGAATTGTAATAATTCTTTTTATTCCTTTTAAGTTATAAGATAATATTTTTTTATTATTAACAAATATAATGTAATAAAGTTAATCAGTAGGCTCTTTGGCGAAACGAAAATAATTGGTTTACTTTCTATGAGGGAGAGAGAGACATACAGAGAAACATGCGCACGCCGCACGGCTTACTACACTATAGCAAAAAGTGTAGTGACAACTTTTCGTCTGAATTTTTTCCGTCTAGCCTTCTTCGCAACGCGCGATAAGGAATTAGTTTCAAATGTAAGAATTGGTGTGAAGTAATTCCTTTCTTACACATTACTGAGTAACTGAGGTAACCGAATTCTCAACCCTGGTATTAAAGCAGAAGATTCGAAGGGCGGTAACGCGTGCTTTTTGAGTTGTGTGTGTCTATGGGTAACGTAAGTTACGGAGTCATATCTGATGTCTTACCAGCTCGATTTACCCTCGGTATCATAAAAAATTATTACAAGAGCTAATATTTCAGCATTATTACATTAATACACAGAGTCGGCGGCACATGCTTTGGGCGTGAAGTGCTTCCATACTTTCGGAGAAATTGATCGCAAAGATTGCGTCAAAAGATGAATCATTTTTTCGATGAGAGATTTGATTATACTTACATTCATATTATTGAACACATAATAGTTTTCTATTATTAACTTCCTTCTGTGTAAACACTTTATTAACTAATGTAAAGACTTGTTCTTATTATACAAATTACGGAATAAAACTGTTACTTTACGTTTAGATACTATTCTACTATTTACACTTGTACTTTACATATACATTATCATCATATCATCATCAGCCGGAAGACATCCACTGCTGAACATAGGCCTCCCCCCTAGAACGCCACGCCGTACGACTGGACGCCAACTGCATCCATCGGCTCCCCGCAACTCGTCTATGTCGTCGGTCCATCTAGTGGGGTACATATACATACATATGAATACTTAAAGTAAATTGAAGAATTTTCATTTATATTTAATTCACTGTAACGAGTCCACACCTTATTTTACGAGCATTTGTATTTCTATTATATTATATTTATTATATACTGTATACTATAATATTCATTTAAATTTTTATATAGGATACTAACAGAGGACTTTATGACGCAAGGGATAGCTTTAAATTAAATCCTCTACCCAGTGGTTTTCTGTGGTTTTATGCAAGGCCGTGGGTCGGCCATGTCAACCCATATGCGCCAAAAGATAGCAAAATTATACTTATTTTATATATCTATACTAGCTGACCCGGCAGAGTTCGTACTGCCTCATCGATAAATAAAAGACCTAATCTTTTGTATAAAATGATTTTAAAACAAACAAATCGAATCCATATTTAATAAAAAAGTATTTATTGAATAAATCATGAAGTTTTATTATTATTTTCGATACATCATGTTGCTAAACAGAGTTAGAAAACAGAGTTTTCCTAAAATATTGGCTATTTATAAGGTTTAAATTTGATATTCACAGACACACACTGTTAAAATACAGTCTGTTAATTAATTTAAAGCTTTCTCATAAACTATATTTTTTGTTTTGTTTTGTGGTGCGTAAATAAACAAAGAAGACGGTTTTCCGACGCGCGAACACGCGACGTATAATTGTCCATGCGCGAAACAGGGAAACTCCAAGTTGATTCCACAAACTTCTAACGACTGTCCTTGCGATTTATTTATGGTCATCGCAAAGGCCAGACGTACTGGAAATTGTAAGCGTTTAAAATCGAATGGTAAATCCGTTGGAATCATCGGTATCCGCGGGATCAAGACATCCTCTCCTTTGTATTTTCCTTTTATGATTATCGCCTCAATGACGTTATTCATCAGTCTTTTCACAGCCAGTCTTGTTCCATTGCATAGTCGAGGTTGATTAATGTTACGCAGCATGATGACAACTGATCCTATTTTCAACTGCAAATTGTGAGGTGGTAATCCAGGCAATTCCAGTGAATTTAAGAACTCAGTGGGATAGTTGACTACGTTATCCTGGTTCATTACGGTGTCGACTGATTTGAAGGAAACCAACTGTCCTGGCAGTAAATTCTGAATAGTCGCATTAAGATCCTCGACATATTTATTTTTCGCTGCTAATATTGCTCGTTCACCCAGCCAATTATGGTTATTGAACTTTTGCGGTATATCTGGGAAAACTCGCTGAATAAGCTCCACTTTTGAGTCTATGATGTGACAGAAATCTGTAGGTAATGTGATGAATCCTGTCGAGGTGTCCACTGCAACTTTATTATTTCCAATGTCTAACAACTGCTTCGCAAACACATTTGCAGTTTCATCTTGTTGCAAAAATACTCGCATGTTAGTTGTTAAGTGGAGTGTCTTTACGTACTGCCACAAATTTGATGATTTTAGGCATGCATTTAGTTTATCAGCAACAGTTGATCGGGGAATAACTGGAAGAGTCTGACGAAAATCACCTGACAACAGAATCATGGCCCCACCGAAAATATTTTGGTTGTCACGAAGATCTTTCAACGTTCTGTCCAGTGCCTCCAGTGACCTCTTATGGGCCATTGTGCATTCATCCCAAACAATCAATTTGCATACCTGTAGGATTTTGGCCATTGCGCTATTTTTGGCGATATTGCAAATTGGTGTTTCGGTGATTTGCATGTGTAGTGGTAATTTCAAGGCAGAATGTGCAGTTCGCCCGCCTTCTAGCAGAGTTGCAGCTATTCCAGATGAAGCCAACGCTAGAGCAACATCATTTCACGATCTGATCCTCGCCAAAAGCAATGAAATTAAAAACGTTTTTCCGGTTCCTCCGGGAGCATCAAGGAAATAAATTCCACCAGATCCACTGTTCACAGCTTCTATCAAAGTGTCGTACGCAATTCTTTGTTGTTGATTTAATTGTGGAACATTTGTACGAACTGTTTCGGCCAATGCTTCAATGTCGTACTGATGTTCTCTTTGCAACTCGTGGTTTAATGCATCGTGCATATGACGATTGGGTGCTGTCATTCCCAAACACGACAATACTTTATTTGCCATCATTAAACACATATCTTCTATCATGATCAATGTGTCATTGTAAATTTCTTCAATCATTTGTAGTGTAGGATTCAAAGTTTGACGGCGCACACGATGCAAAACATCCTCAGACATGTCATCTCTATACTTAACCCACAAATCTTTTGGATTCGAGGGGAAACATGTCGATATGATAATCGCAAACAATGTACGAATTTGATGCGGCGACGAAGATATTACGGAATCCTTGAGCGTATCATCCCAGTGCGAATCGTTCTCAAGTAAATTTAATAGTTGACATGCCTCACGGTAAGTCGCACACAGCTGTCCATTAACTGTTTTCAGTTGTTTAAACGATGTCGGACCACGAACATTCACCAACAACAACCACAAATAATAACATTCATCGTTATTTGGATGTACTGTGTAGATGCGACCCAGAGCATCTGAAGCAAATACATTTGGATGTCCTTCAACTGGTGTTCCTTGTTTTCGACGCTGAAACGATTTCGATGATGCGTTCCATGTGTAATAGCGTGGCATGTCAGCATACAGCAAAGTGCGAGCAAAATCATCAGTTTGACAGACTGTAAAGAAACTTGTTAATGTTGTCGACGGTGGATGTGCCGCCCTGTCTGCCGCGTTAGATTCATTAAAATAAACTCGTTGACCATTTTCTAAATGGACTGCCAAATGGACTACTGTAGGGTGTCTTTCATGGATCGCAAATGAAAAGATACGCCAAATAGCTTCGTTGCTACTTACATAGCGACCCATCTGGTACTGTGATATTTCATCATTTGCATTGGTTACACCGAAGACAGCCATATCACTACCTTTATTAACATATTTACATATGTACTTTATCGACTTCACAGAATTACAATATTCCACATTGATGTGAGTCTCAAAAGCTTTGGACAATATTGGCGAGTATGGCACAATCCAACGATTGTCTACATCAACATTTTGTCCTCTTACCTTCACAACTACCGATCGCCCACTGTCCGCAACTGATCGCCGACGATGCAATGGGTATCCATCATTTCCCGTTATGGTTTCAGCAAGCAGGTCTCTTGGGTATCGCTTGGAACGCCTACCGTCGACCATACAGGGTGAGTTGTAGTTGAAATGTCCGCAAGGTCCATGTATCATGTGTTTGGTAACTACTGCATGCAATTTTGGGTCAACTATTTCATCTGGAATTCCAGCTGAAATTATGGAATCAATCTCATCGGGCCTTATTTTGTCCACTAACCATACTAAAATGTGCGCATGTGGCAATCTACGCTTTTGCCATTCTACAGAGTACATCCAACAACGGACTCGGCCATACACACAATGCTTTATTAAGAAATTCATGAGAGATTTTAATTGTTGTTTAAAAACTCTGGCAGTTACGTCATGTCTATCAACTGGTGTTTGGCTATGTAGTAATTCCTTCTCGATTTCGGACCATTTTGGGTTACATGTGAATGTAACAAATAAGTCTGGGCGGCCATAATGCCTAACATATGACATAGCATCCTGAGCATATTCATGCATGTGGCGTGGGCTTCCTATATAAGTAGCTGGCAAAATTGTCATTCTTCCTACATTATTCACATTGCCATCAGCATTTATAGCATCGCGGAGATGGATGTATTCCTCTGACCGTAGCCGTCGTTGGTTCAAACGGATGTATGTCAATCGTTCAGTCTCAATTTTGACATACATGTCAACTGCAAACTGATGAAAAAGTCGTTGACACATCAAAATATGATTTACTTCACCTTGACGGATCATGAGTCTGTATGAATAGAAATTCATAGCACTAACTTTTTTGTTGGTTTCAGCACCTGCAATCAAAAATGATATGTGTTTAAATTGTTACTTAGATGAATTGAATTTAAAAATATTATTTAATCTTGTTCAATTCATTTACCTGTTACTTGATTTACCATTTTAATATTAAAATGGTATCCATCTTCCCCCTTCCAGAAGATCAAAGGATATTGTAGTGCATCATAACTCCTGTGTGTTTCAGATACACGTTTTAAATCACTATTCCGACGATGAAGCACAATATCTCTAGATTGTAAATTTTCTCCCACAATGACAACAGCCACTTCATCAATGGTAGGTGAATTGAACCTCCTTGTGTGTTCATCGGCAGGTGTTTTGTCAGCTCGAATAATAATATTATGGCTATCAGATGGCATCCGATCCAATGCTATTTTGAACATGTTTACTAAATTGTTATACTGATGAAGAAACATTTGTAATTGTTGGACAATTGTTCTCTTCACTGTTGGATTGTGAGCACAACGATTATTAATTTCCGCATCTGAATTTCCCATAAAATAAATTTGTAAAAATTGATGATCTGCATCAGGTAGTGGTAACAGAGTTCCCAGTAAGTGATAAATTTGTCCTTGAATCTGTAATTTTTTAAAATTTGTCCATTAATTATTTCCGATATAGTACAAACTTGAATAATATAAAAAAATATTCTTATATAATACCTTGAAAGTGGGCATGAAATTGTCTTGTATAATATGTGTAGCACCAAATGATGTCATCTGGAAACAGTTGTTATATTTCTGAATGTTGGTCAAGAAGTGCTTAGAATCATTTCCAATCCCAGAAACTAAAGAGCGTAAAGGATCTGGTGGTGGGACCAATTGTGGCAATTTTACTTTGCCTTCAGCACAACATAATCCAGTAGATTCACCAGTATATTTTAACGCCTTACAATATTTACAAATTGTTTTCATTTCCCCAATTGTTACCGATTTGTCGGCACAATAATCAATTGCCGGATCATAGTGGAATGCAGCTCGTTCAAGAATCACAGGAGCACTGCGTCTGCGGATTCGCTCAATTTCATTATATCTAGCTTGCTGTTGTTGTGTTTGATGTGCACGAACTCATTGCATTCTAAGCCTATCTCCTACATTGTCACTCACTAAAGAACGCAATTCTGACATAGCAATACGACTATTTTCTTGATCTGTCTATCTCTGGTCATCAGTGCGGTTAGCACGTGAGGTAGCTCTTCGCACATTTCATTGACTACGACGACCTAAGTCAGGTCATCTTCTCCTCGGCATCGTAATTTGTAATTAATCAAAGTGAGAAAATTTCCCGCTCATTTAGCAGTAAAAGAGCACATTACTTGGAATGTCACTATCACAAAGGATCACCAAAGTAAAGAAAGTTCTCGTGCACGTAGCCACAAAGATAGATATAATATCGTAATACTTTTTTCCGTGCTCTGAAATGTGACAGGATGGATTGACATATTAGTTGGTTGTCAATTCTAATGTCAAATATTATGATTGCGTTCGGAAATTTAACTTAAGATTTATAATTTAATTTGTGACAAAACTTAAGATTTATCTTTCGATTTCTATATAGTCTTATTAAAAAAATAATCAGACAGTTTAACAACTGAAGTTAGCTAAAATTGAGTTTCTCGAAGCCGACCACTATTTATGTACTATGTATTTTGAGACTATGCAATTTTGTCGCGTTCGCGATTCACTTTCACTTTTGTCGAGTTTCAGAACGCGATATTAGATCCTCCAACGTGCACGCGAATTTGAACTTTATGCAGGGGTAATAAATTAGAAATTGACTCTCCATTTTATTTAGAAAACGTTTGTATGGGAAATAGAAATATGCTGTTTTGAGTATTTTCCCGGCAAGTATTCGAATTTTTCTCACCTTTTAAACCTTCCCTAGACCTCCACGAATAATTCAAGACCAAGATAAGATAAATCCGTTCAGCCGTTCTCGAGTTTTAGCGAGACTAACGAACAGCAATTCATTTTTATATATATAGATATATATATAAAAGAAAGCGGTGTCAGTTACACCACTTGTAACTTAAGAACGGGTGAACGGATTTAGCTGAAAATCAGAGGGAAGGTAGCTTAGAACCAGGGGACGGACGAAGAATACTTTTCATCCCGTTCGACCGCGTTTCAGTCCAAACTAAAAAATCTGCTTACTTATTGCCTCTAAGGCACAACAGAGTTCGCGGGGTAAGCTAGTATGTACTCAACCAATCATGCTACCTCACTCTATTCAAATGTAGTTCAAGTTATCCTAGCCAATTAAATAAATAAAAAATAACTTCATTTATGTTCAAGTTACGACCACTTGAGGCTGTATTTTAGAAAAATTAAAGATAATGTTTCAATAAAGTTATGCTAAGTAAGGAACAAAAAGTTTGATTTTAATCTGTGTCGTTTCTTCCAACCATAAAGTGCTCATTATAATTCAATTACAACTTTGGAAATTCATAAGACATACATACTTATTAAGTTAATCTTAGACATCTAGTCTAAATTCAAGTTAAGTTATAAATTTGGGTATGAAACTTTCCCCCCTGGGAACTTAATCTTCATGATTATATCAAAACTTGTTAAACTAGCCAAGGTCTTGGTTATTTATGTAAAAAGCAGAAAAAGGTTTTATTTTCGAATTTTTGAAACTGGAGACTAAGAATCGAATCTTAATTGAGTTGTTGGAAATATAGTATTGCGTAAAAGAAAACAGTTTAATACATTTCACGTATTAAATTGTCTATCAAACTTAACTCACTAGGTAGTAGAGCCACGCTGATTTCAGCACGAGCAGGTCGGCTCGACCGGGGCAGTACTTCCCTCCCACAGAAGACCAACCTAAAGCGTCAGCACCCGTGTTGTCGTGTTTCGTTGGTGAGTGTGAGACCGGAGGCCCATTGATGCAGAGTTGACTGTTATCGTGGTAACTGTGTAAACCTTACACTATCATGATGAATGTCATGCCTTTTACGTCCCCAAGCGGTGTGTGAAAAAGCATTTCACAAGGTCGCCATAGTGTGGGTTACTATACTGCATTGTCGGCATTTGCAACGAGTATGGTGACCACAACTCTTGGATTCTATTCATGCTTTCCATCAGGTAGAGTAGAGTCACTTTGGCAAGGTCTTAATATAGACAAAAAAAAACTTAATGAAACAAATGAAAAAACAGTCGTTTGCACTTGTAGTGGGGAAAAAGTACATAGAGGCATATTATACGTGAACATTTTGTTGACTGTAACATAACTTTAATTATTTGAAAGTCACTAAACCTTCAACCGGACATTTTGGCAACTCAGGAATATTTAATAAAGGAGCAAGAGAGAAGGGAGACAAAGAAAATAACCCTTATTTGAGAACACGAGATATTAGTGAGGCTTAGTTGCCAATATTTAGGTACTGTTGCAAATACTGTGAGCACGGATGACCTGATTCATGCTACACATCCCATTTCTAATAACTGATCGAATATAAATGATTATAGTGATTGGAATGAAGACGTCGAAGGAGGTATTACCTACATGGTAAACATTGATTACTGTATCTACGAAATAAATACCTTCAACAACCATTACATGTATCATAACTTATACGTATCTGTATCGATCAATTGAAAAATGTGCGTTCTGTATGAGACCATTGCCAATTTACCGCGCCAAATTAGTGCTTAAATTTCTTTCGGTATCGATATTTTGCATTTTTGGCAGCGTTCACCAAGTTTTGGGCTTAAATGCACTCCTGGGATAGTTGATAAAAAATTACGATGCCACAGAGCCCAAGTTTTTAAGAGAATTCAATTAACTCCACACTAGCTTTTTTTAAAGTGACCGAGCATGAACAGTTTGTGAAAACTGGACCAGAATTTTGAATGGCTCAATTCGTTCACTGGCACAGTGAAGTGTAACGTTGTAGCGAGAATTTATACCGGTTTTATTCTAGGTTTCTGAAAAAATGTTTCGCTAAAGTGGTAACACAGTGGTTCAAAACTAAATGCCTGGTGATATTGTTAGTAGCACTAGTTTGAAAGTTGTACCAACGAAATTAAAATATTTGCTTTTGTATAAAGGACATCGACAATTTTGTAGAAACTCCAGGCCTAGAAATTAACAATTTATTATTGAAATAACAATATCATTTTTCAGTGGTCAATCATATTGTGGCAAGTCACAGGTTATTTGGGCCTGGACGGGAATCGAACCTGTGACTTGCCACAATAGTAATACGTATAGTATATAATACATATTTTTTTCAATAGAAAACCTAATTTTATGAACTTTGGCGTCCATGACTTAGGTAATAAAGTTGAAACAGAAACGTAAACTTAAAATCACAAGTCAACAGTAAGAGCGAGTCGCGCAAAGCGAAGGTGATGCATGCAGGAAACATAAACTGACATTGTTAAAATGTAATTTTTTTAAGTTTATTAAATAAAAATTCAGAAGTTTAAAAAATAGTATGTTAATGTATCTTTTGGTTTAGGAAATATTTTCATAACTTGTTTCGTTTTCTGCCTTTGCTTTAATAGTTTTCCTACTGCACTTATGTGACAACACGAACGATTAGTACTACCATAAATTGAATAAATGTGTTACGAAAATACTTTTTAATAAATTCTATTGAATATAACTCAGACAATATTGGATTGAGACCATAAATTATTATATATTGAAAAACAACAAAATAATTACTAACCAGCTGTCTTTGTGCAAGCCACGATTGGTTGGTGCCTTTTATGTGTTATACAATGTTAATAAGTCTCTCTATGAGATTTTTAAAACCGATAGTGATCGTATCTGTAGCGCAGAATATGAGTAGATACAAAATAGGTGGATAAATGACCTTGCACTCAGGTTTCAGATCACAGTTGATGTAAGACACTTACAACCAACTTTTAAAGTGGAATGTTCTATAACTGGTGACGACAATGATAAAGATTTGGAAAAAAGTTTATGTTACTGTACATTTTGGTTACAAGCAGCGATTCTATTATCTTATTTGAACATCTTAAAAAGAAGCTATGTTACAAAATAGTACAACCACGCTGATTTCAACACGAACGGGCCGGTTTGACCGAGGCAGTACTACCCTCCCACAGAAGACCAACTGAAAGTGACAGCGTCCTTCCTGTCATGTTTTGCCTGGAAGAGAATGCCTAGGGCATTAAGTCCGCCGATGTACAAAGTGCATAAAGTGTAAATAAATAAAATAAATAAATGTTTTCGGAGGCCTATAAATGTAGGGTTGTCATTTATCGTGGTAAGTATGTTAGCTTTACACTACCACGATGATTTTCATGCCTTTTACGTCCTCAAACAGGCTGTGAAAAAGCATCTCACTATGCCACCATAGTATGGTATCCTTGACTCTTTTTAAACCTTCCAGCAAGAAGAGTAGAGTCATTTTAGCAGGCTCTTAAAAAAAAATAAAATAAAAAAATGTTATTTCATGAAAATAATGGCACATATTTGTCACCCAGAAAAAACGAAGCAGAAACAAATTAAATAACAATTATCGAGTTTTATCATTACGTTAAAAAATCAGTTTTGTTAGTAATAATTACTTACAATGACTAAACAGTAAAATATTTCTGACTTAGACTAACTAGTCTAAACGTACTGAGAATATGTAATGTATTCTTATTCTCACTCATGCCTCTTTGTAGTCCGTATTTCATAAATACGATAACAATAGTGAATGCTAAAGTCCCTTTTATACTCTGTCTATAGCATACACAGGTCGCAAATATGTAGTTAAAATTTGGCTTCAAAAAACAGCGGTTCGCAAATTCTAGCAGTTAAAAGTAGACAATGAAAACAAATGATATACAGAAAATAAGCTTATTGATTATGTAAAGTTCCATGGAAAAAGCAGCAATAATGATTACAATTTTAACCTTTAGGGTACTTTACGTAGAGTTTACAATATCTTATTGTTATGGTAGATGTAGCCGCTAATAATTCTCTCGCATTTTGTTTTGTTCCCTGTTCTCAAATAAATTCTTTACAAATACTCTATACCAAATAATGCCAAAATTTCATTACCATTACATATTTAACTTCGTTCGTAAATATTCGTATACTAATTAAATTATTAGAATATTTATAACAAGCTCAAACTGGTTTGGGAGCCAAATAACTAAACAGAAAACTCAAAAATCCTAACGTCAAAAACATTAAAACACTGATTTTGAACCAAGGTACTATTTAATATATGTAAAACACAGCTTAATAGGCAAGCCAGTTAGCACTTCACGAGTTTATTAACCTGCCTATTAAAGTTAATAGACGTATTACTGAAGCGGTCTCCTGTAAAATGCATGAAGGTCTTCAGCTAAGTCTTAACTTGAATTTAACTTCGGTAGGTGATTATACGCGTCGAGGTGCAATATTCACAGTTGGAGATAATGTGTATATGTATGTAAAAATAGATTATGATGTACGATGAATAGTAATATATGTTATTACTATTCATCGTACATCATAATTTTAATATTATTTATCGCATTAATAATTTTACTTTACAGTTAAAAGGCTAGTTTGTAGTTAATTAAAATACTATTGTGGAGGGTACAGGTATCATGTCCCTCTGACACAAAGGAAGGATGCCTCGACCAGGCGAGATCATAGCTCCTGGTGGGCCACAGATCAACCAAGATGCTGTGTATGTGCTAATCGCCGCGAGAATTTCTATATCGTGAGTCAGGATTAGTAGTTATTCCGTAGGTCATTACTCCGTAGTTCCATGTGTCTTTGCTAGATGGCGCTGTAGTATGTATTTTTGTTTGTGCTGCATGTGGAAGTCACCACATTATAAAAAAGAATGATTTGTATTGACTTTGGATGATTAATTTTTGAAACATTAGTTACGAAAACGTTTCAAATATGTATAAAACCGTTCCAAAAACGGTTTCTTAAAAATGTTAATGTAAAAAATAACGACATAATCAATTCAGAGCAAAATATCAACCTCACATTGTATAGTACGCCGAGAAAAATCTCTCTATTTTATTTCTTAAATTATACCGCGAAACCACACCATTTCGTACAGTGTTTTGTGTTTTATGGTAATCATAACTCTGCGGAACAATACAGGCCAAATAGTCGGTGCCGAGAGGGTACCAGTAAATCATTGCGAACAAAGTATGTCCGCCATAATGGTGATTTGTCAAAGGACTTGCAACGGACTGTGTAGAGTAACCTTCTATCTGGGGACTCTGGGAACGAGGAATCGTATCTTGAGATGCGTATGTATGTCCCGGAAGCATTTAGGATGTCCATCATTAAATGTCAAACACAAAATCGACATAAATATATTTAATCGACATTTATATGTTCAACCTTATTGTCATGTAAAAAAATTTGTAAAAGGTCAGTTGGTAACCCCAGTAAAGTATAAAAAATGACGAATTAAGACATGAAAATTTGTGAAAATAGTTTTTTATTTCAACAAGCAAAGGTGGAATACCTGTGCTTGTTGATATTTTTTTATTGTTATTTAACCGCTTCAGTGGCGCAGCGGTACTGAATGCGTTTGCTGTCCTTGAGGTCTCGTGTTCGATTCACGGTTTGGACCAAATGTTTGTATGATTTGCAAATATTTGTTTCGAAGTTTGGGTGTTTTTTATGTATAATACGTATGTATTTACAAAAAAAAAGTATATAAGTATTCTATCAGTTAGTCTAGTTATCATAGCACAAGCTCTGCTAAGTTTAAAACTAGATGACGTTGTGTGTCAAATGCCTGAATTATTTATTTATTTATTATTACACTTAAATATCAAACTAAAATGTCTTCTAAATACAAAAAATATACTTAGTGCTAGCACTTTGAGTGATTCGTTCATATTTTTATAAATTTTGTATGTAAAAATGTATTCCGCCAGTGCTATGTCCAACTAGAAGTTTTTAGTAGAATGCGATAGATGGCTGTCATGTCAAAACAGTACATATTTTTACCCGTCGGTATTTAAATGTTACATTTCATTATTCACGCAAAACAACTTAATTTTAAACTTAACAATCAACCATATTGGTATCTGTTATGTAACTAATTATAATTAGACACACCTCAAACATGGTGTCCGATTACAAATTGGGCTGATAAACACTTATATACCTAAATATCAACATACTACAGAAAAATTATACTCAGACACAGAACAAATGATCGTGTTTATCAAGTACAAGTACACATTACGGATACTCAAAATTAATCATACTCCTTATTATTCATTTTGACTCAATAACTCTTCAACACGTTCTTAGTTAACTTCAACACTTAACAACAATTTATTTCATCATTTTATTGTAGAAATTTATTTACAAAACTAGCATTTTTATATTGTATTATTAAAGAAATATTGTAATGGTTAAGTGTTTAGGTTTAAAAAGTAGAAGTACAAGTTAAAAAAGACTGTTTCCGCCCGGGGTCGAACCGGGGACCTTGTGCGTGTGAAGCACACGTGATAACCGCTACACTACGGAAACACATTAAACTGTATCGAAATAGTAGTTCATGTACAATACGAATTAAGGTTTTGGCTCTTAAGGTGTTGTGTTAAGGCTCATAGTATGTACAGACAAAAAATGTGTAGCTACAGATGTCTATAAAAATATTTTAATCTGGTGTAACGCGAAAATTTGTGAGGATTGGAATATGGATGTTTTAATAAAAGCCATGCCACAGTTGCGCCACCTATCAAGGTAAAATTTAATACATGAAAATTTTCAAAAAAAAAATCGACACTGTCAGGAGTAAAGCTGCAGATAAAAATTATTTTACAGATAGCCGACTAGCTTTGATGAATCAAAGTTAATTTAAATGTAAGTTAAATAACAATTTAATGAACTTTATACACATGTTGAAATCATCCTTTTAACGTTCACAATAAAAGATTATTTTTACAGTTGCTTGTCTGCTACACGGTACAAGATTCAATTATTGACAAATATTACGGAAATGTTTCACAGACAACTGGTACCATTGCATGTTTAACGAACGCCATTTATTGGTTTAAGGTGATGGTAATGTATTTTTCCTTTAAATATATATTTATTTATTTAAGCTTAATGCACATGTTGTACAAGAGCGGACTTAATGCCATGGGGCATTCTCTTTGAGTCAACCTTTAGGTGATGTAGAAACATGATGCGGTAGGTGGAAAGTTAAAATACAGAAGTTGACAAACATTATAAATAAAACATTATTTTATATAAACAGTACATACACAATACATAAAAATACATGTCGTATATAAAATTAATACAATATTGTATATAAATACTCACTCGGGTACTATTGATGTGACGATTCTAACAATTTATTTCGAAGTAGATAACGTACTTTCGTCTTAAATTTGTATACTGTCGTATACATACATACATAGTATGTAATATTGTATATATCTGTGTTGAACAACCATGCCTGTATAGAGTGGGCCACTAATTAGTTAACGGTTGAAAAAATCATATGAAAAAACAATTTTGGTTTATTATAAAACTTGTGTTTTTACAAGAAAACTAATTAGTTGGAATTTATTTTTTAAAAATTACATCGTCTAAATGACCGTTGACCGTGACGTTTGCGCTCTTCTAAGCGAGCACCGAAATTTTCGAATACTCGTCGGTAAAGAAACCATGAGATTGCCGACATCTCT
This sequence comes from Hypercompe scribonia, assembly GCA_949316085.1. Taxonomy (NCBI): domain Eukaryota; kingdom Metazoa; phylum Arthropoda; class Insecta; order Lepidoptera; family Erebidae; genus Hypercompe; species Hypercompe scribonia. Next base: position 6,926,512 of record OX438969.1, on the reverse strand, counting down.
TCGCTGATTTATTTTTTAGTTGACGTAGTGAATTTGGTTTATTGATGTAGATACGATTTAATTTACGATAAAAACTCGATATTATCATATATGTATTGTGATCTGTGTATGTATATGTATATGTACGTGTATTTTTATATGTTTAAGATGAATACATATGGATGTATATACGTTCATAAGGTATTTATAGTTTTGTGATTGATGTTCCTATTTTTATTAATTCATTTCTTGTTTCCTTTTTTTTGTTACTTTTTTATGTAAAGTATAAGTTTTGGATGTATGTGCCATAAACTATCCAAATTTGTTAATGCTTAATCACCATACAAAGGTTGTAAGAGATCGCCGTGAGCGATAAGACCGCCGACTGTTACGTTTGCATAATTTGTAACTCATTTTTCTTTTGTTTCTGTTGATATGAGAATAAAGATTAAACAAACAAATAAATGTTTGCGAAGTATAGAATTAAGTTTTTATTTGCTAGACTTGTGATTATCAATTGAAGTAAACAACGAAATGTTTAGGGAAATATAAATAGTCAAACTGGTTAATATTATTCGATGTTCTCCTGACTTTTTCTAAATTTTGACTGCACGGTTGGCCTAGTGGTATAAGCGGTCGCCACGCCGCTCTCTACTGCGCTGAGTGTTGTGGGTTCAAACCCCACATGGGACAACACTTTGTGTGATCCACAAATTGTTGTTCAGAATCTAGGTGTGCTTTGTGTCCGTTTCTTGTATGTTTGTAAAGTCCGCCGCGACACAGGATTTACTACTAGTGCAGGCGTTGTCTTAAAAAAAAAATCTTGTAAGAACACAAATTATACGAATCGCAGGCATCTCAAACACAGTTATCTAATCCCAAACTTGGCAGAATATTTGCCATGACAAACAAGATGCTGATATTCATACTTATATATTACTAGATGACCCACATAATCTCATCTGAGTCACTGATTGCCCGTAGCATTATGTTATAGAGTATGAACAAATTTATTTACCATAACAAAGGTTACTGCGAATTAACTTTTTTTTTCTATATTAAGAACCTGCCAAAATGATTCTACTCTGCCTAATGGAAAGCATGAATAGAATCCAAGAGTCGTGGTCACCATACTCATTGCAAATGCAGACAATGCAGTATGGTGACCCATACTATGGCGGCCTTGTGAGATGCTTTTTCACACCCTGCTTGGGGACGTAAAAGGTATGACAGTCATCGTGACACTATAAGGCCATGATAACTGTCACCTATGCATCAATGGGCCTAATGTATGAACGTATGCGGTCGTCGTATTTTTAGGACATTTAAAGAGGAATAATTCTTTGATACATGACTTTTACCCGTATACGCAGCACATGAAATGGAAGTTCTTATATATAGTTGTAGCGTGATGATACGGCTATATATAAGAGGAAGTTATCGAGTTATCGAAGAAGACTATAAACTATCATATAGCTATCTAACACTGAAAGAGTATTTCAAATTAGACCAGTAGTTCCTGAGAGTAGCGCGTTCAACCAAACAAGTAAACAAATTCTTTAACTTTATAACATTCAGTTCAAATTTCATTTCGTAGAGACAAATGATAGTGATCGTGACACAACTATTTTGGGTCGGAATCGAATCTAAAATTTCTGGTTTAGCTACCCGCTAGTTAAATAGAGCTATAATGATACTAATAATATAATTTATTTTATTGGAATTTAATGACAAAGTATCCAGCACTACAAAAAAAAGATCAAACCATATTGGGTATTGACTTAGATGCCTATTTTTTTTAAAACTGTTGTCGTTCATTCATGAAATTAAATTCACTGTCATAGAAGATTGGTCAGAACTTTCACAGCATTAATTCACGAACTTAAACGATCGAATAAAATTTTATTGTTGCCTATCTTGTCCGGGTTGACCGGGGCAATTAGCCATTGTTATACCCGGCTTTATGGACAAATACCCGGGTACGTGGCACTTCGGCAAGGCTTCTATGATTTATAAGCCTACGTGGCCTCGTTTAGCTATTGTTCGATGTTGCCGAGATATTCCGATTTAGATCGGATTGTGATGCCGCTACATTATTTGGGGGTGATTTGTCTCGTGGTTAGTGAATTGTGTGATTTATTTGTTCTGTTTCTTGAGATTCTGGTATTTACAAAGTTTAATTGGCTAAGAAAAACTTCAACACTTTACACTTTATGACAATAATTTTGTTAATGGCTTATGTTGCGGTGATGGTAGTTTCTTCGATTGCTACTGGAGAGGATGCAGGCTTAATTCTTTCTTCGAGAAAATATTCAAGTACAATGTTATACGAAGGTCTGGATTTCTGCATACATATGTAAAAATTTACCTGCATACATTTATCTGTAGTGTAGCACGTATAGTATTAACACTGCATAGGCTTAGAAACTTGGGCATAATACGTTCGAAAATGTTATTTTTACATAAGGAGAAAAAACCACTATACTCAGCTTTTGATGCATTTGATAAATTACGATTTTTAGTAGACTTGCCAAGGCAGAACCAGAAATGTTACTGGAGCTCAAATTTCTTTCCCCTGATTCTAGGAGAACGGACTCGAATGGCGGTAGCGCACTTGTGATCTTTGAATTGTAGATGCCTATGATCGACGGTGGCTACGTGCCATCGGGTGTACCATCTAGTCAAAAAACATTTTTTTCTTAAAAATGTATATTTTTCAATTGTTAAACGATGACATTGCAACACTTTACCTGGATAGAAAACTAAAAGGAAAATCCGTGAAAAAATAAAGTATCTCTGAGTGTGACGCATTTGATAAATTACTTTTATTAGTGGATTTGTCATGGGAGCCATCTATCACGCCATAACGATCGAAAAACGATCTTATATCGCTTACTACGAATTGATTCAGAAATCCAAACACCCTTGTAAATTTCATCAGAACATTTTTCATAGTAAAGGTATCTTTAAGGGCTCTTCGGTGATTTTGCAGAGATTGGAAAAGTGATTGCAAGGTCAAACGATGTTTTCTGTCTATTTGTTACCTGATTAATGATATATTTGCAGATATAGCATTTTCATTTCCATTGTTCACATCCAACCCAGAATATATAATTTTGTAATGAGATCATTCGTTTCGTGTATGGGTGTAGTTTATCTATAATATTTACGAATATGTATTTGTACTTGTAAATATCAAGAACCTGCCAAAGTTATTCTGCCTTGCCTAATGTACCATAAAGCATGAATAGGATTTAAGATTTTAAGTCACCATACTCATTGTGAATACAGACAACTCAGTATGGTAACCCACACTAGAACGATCTAGTGAGATACATTTTCACACTCCACTTAAAGGACCCAGGACCATAGTAGAAAACACGTGCGCTGGTAACGAGTTTCAAGTTTTTGACTGCTTGCACAACAAGGAAAAATCAAACCATTTCATTCGGGAGCATATTTTTTCCACTCTATGATGGTGGCTTTTGGGGGGTGGAGTGGTTCGCGTCCGTAGGAAATTACCAAACCAATACCCTACACGTGCTCCCCGGGTGGTGCAAAACGAACCCCAACGCCGAGCCTCGGGCGGCGGTTAAATAACCCGACAACTCTGGCTTAACAAGCCGGTCAGATGTGGATATTAGGAAATGAATACCCACGCTCGCAACTGCTAAGGAGCAGTCGGGAGTCTTGGCTTAATTGTCTGGACTAAGAGGAAGACAACCTCCATAAAACAATTACCTCAATTCCACGGTGGGATACGTGCCAAAGGAATGCATGGCTGATGGGAGATCAGTCTCAAGCGCCAACCTCGGCGGACCTGGCAAACGTCGTTGAAATTTGCCTTCTTGGAGGAAAGGGCGTCACCCCCCAAGAGACCTTTTATATCGACCCATCTCGTGGGAACAAAATGAATGAGATTAAAAAAAACAAAATTCCAAACTACGTACAGCAAACGCTTCAAGAAAGTATATTTAAACATTCAAGGAGTCACTCACTTGGAAATTTAACAGCTACTAATACTGAAATGAACGCTGAAAGCATGACACTAAACAAAAACAACAAACAAACTCACAAACCGTGGCAAAACGATCAAATACCCGTTAAAAGGAAAGCTGAATTAAGTCCTAGCACAATGAACAAAAATAAATTAATGAAAACAGCATATACTGTTAGAACACAAAATAGATTCCAATTATTGGAAACTGACGATAATAATGAACCTTCTAAGCAGAACATAGAGCCTAAACCACCGAAACCAGAGCCTATACTTGTAACAGGAGTCTTGGACATAAAGAAATTAAAGGAACTCCTTTCAATAATTACTGATACCAACAAATATACCATGACGACCTTAAGATCCGGTCATATAGTAAAGTTAATGCCACTGGATGTAGACACGTATAAAAGCATAAGAACTAATTTTATAGAGAAAGACATTAGCCACTACACTTACAAACTAAAAAGCGAGAGAGCTTATCGTGTAGTCCTACGTGGTCTTCACTGTTCGGAAGACACTGAACTAATAAAGAAAGAACTTGCCGAACTGGGCCATGTAGTTAGACACATTACAAATGTAAAACATAGAAGCTCAAAGCAACCAATGCCACTTTTTTACGTGGACTTAGAACCAAAACACAACAACAAAGAAATCTTCGACATAAAAAATTTAAACCACACCAAAATTTTATTTGAGGCACCATACAAAAAAATGGACATCTTGCAGTGTAAAAGATGCCAGAGATTTGGACATGCTAAAAACCAATGTAACAGACCTTTCAGATGCGTTAAGTGTGGCGAAGACCATCCTACAACAAGCTGCCTAAAAAAACCGGATACTGATGCAACGTGTGCCAATTGCCAAGAAAAACATCCAGCAAGCTATAAAGGTTGCACAAAATATAAGCAATATAGGGACTTAATCCTGAAAAATAAAACAGAAAGGAAAAAAGAAACAGAAAGAGAAATTAAACAGCAAGCCAGCCATTACTCAGGTATAACTAGACAAAATGACAATCAAAACTGTTAGAGTTATTGGATTATGTAGAATTTATTTGAAATTAATGAAAAGTTTTATAGTACAACAACAGTCTTTTAATGATGCCCACAGAGTATAAAAAGGAATAGACAAACATTGAAAAAGGTGCGAATTTACACCACAGACTATATAACTATTACTAGTGTGTTACTTAGTATATTAGGCACAATATAGAAACTAATATTTTAACACTCCTACCAAATTCAAGCCTTTCATCGGTTTTATACAGTAACAAAAGTTCAACAGAAGTTTACTAGACTTCTAAATAATGTAATCTATCTAATACTCTACAACACACATACAAATTAATTTAGTTTTGACATTCCAATACTATTTCTCATGAATATAAATTTGTCTTTAGACAAGGCTTTAGTAAACATATCAGCATACTGATTATTAGTGTGTACATAGTTCAGACTGATTATATTATTATAATATTTTTCTTTTATAAAGTTATACTTAATATCTATGTGTTTACATCGCTTATGAAATTCACTGTTTTTAATCACGTTTATTGCACTCTGATTGTCAATGTTTATGCACACGGATTTTTGTCTGAATACACCTAAATCACTGAGTAACTGTCTAAGCCACATAGCCTCTTTAGTTGCAGCACAAGCAGCCATGAATTCGGCTTCTGTCGTGGATAAGGCCACAGTAGGCTGGCGTTGTGATGACCAAGTGACAGCTGCTCCACTTTTTAAAAAAACATAGCCAGTCGTTGAGCGTCTGTTTTCCAAGTCATTAGCAAAATCTGAATCGCTGTATCCAGTTAAATCCGTGCTGTCACAGTTAGATGTATAGCATAATCCATAACTTTTTGTCTCTTTCAGGTATTTTAGTATTTTCTTTACAGCGTTCCAGTGGGGTTCATCATGGGAATGTAAGTATCGACTCACCTGGTTTACAGCAAGCATTATATCAGGTCTGCTCACCGTTGCTGCATGTACAAGTGATCCTACAGCTTCTCGGTAAGGATAATCTTTCTTCAGTACATTCTCAGGCTTCTGCAACTTCACATTTGGATCAGCAGGTATACAATTAGGGTTAGCATCCTGCATGTTGAATTTCTTTAGCAACTGATCAATGTATTTGGACTGATGAATAAAAATAAAATTATTGTGCTTTTCAATTTGCATCCCAACAAAGTTAGTTGGCACAGAGTATACTTTTATTTCAAAGTTCTTTTGCAACTCACTAATTGCTTCCATTATTGCAGATTTACTTTTACAGAACAGAAGTCCATCATCAACATACAGGCACAGGTAACATTTGAAGCCATTTATTGTTCCTATATAAACACACTGATCTGCACTGCTTTTCTCAAAACCAAACTTATTGAGAACTGAGCTGAATTTAGTGTTCCAGCACCTGGGTGCCTGTTTTAACCCATATAATGATTTTACAAGCTTACATACCATATTAGGATTGCAGTCTAGTCCCTCAGGTGCTGTCGTCAGGATGTTTTCCTTTAGCTCCCCATACAGAAAAGCAGTAGTAACATCAAATTGACTTATTTCTAACTTTTCTTGAGCTGCAATGGACAATAAAACTCTAATGGAGTCATACCTGACTGTTGGCGAAAAAGTATCATCATAATCAATGTCCTCTTTTTGTGCATACCCTTTTGCACACAGACGAGCTTTATAACGAGGGCCTGTTGGTTCATCTTTGACTCGAAAAACCCATTTGCATCCAATTGGCTTCGCATCTTTAGGCTTTTCTACCAATACCCAAGTTCCATTTTGCTTATGTGATTCTAGTTCCTTTTCTATTGAACATTTCCATTTTTCGGAATCAGGTGATGAGATCGCCTCACTATAGTTCAGCGGTACAGGAATATCTTCACTACAGCACAGGTAACCTTTTCCTTCATCATCTTTTTGTTTTGAAAATAATTCTTTATTTCTTGGTCTCAGTGTTATATTGGAGTGAGACGGTATTTCAACCTTTTGGTTTGGTGAGTAGTCACTGTCAGTACCTTGATCTTGATCAGAGTCAGCAGTGGCAGATTGTAATGTGTCATTAGAGCTCTCAAATGTGTCATCATCAGTTGATTCGGATGATGAGTGACACATTGTGCTGTCCTGTATCAAAACCTCTGAAACATAATTTCTCTCTACAGTTGTTTCAAGAAAAACTGCATCTCTACTTTTGATTACTGTTTTGGTGCCAGGAATAATAAATCTGAATCCTTTAGTATTATCACAATAGCCAATAAATATTGCTTTTTGTGCTTTTGGGTCCCACTTTCTTCTTTTTTCTTTTGGAAGATGAATCATTGCTTCACACCCAAATATTCTTAAGTGACTGATATTTGGTTTGCTTCCGGACCACATTTCTTCTGGTGTCTTGAAGTTCAGTGACTTAATTGGAGATCTATTGATGAGATAAGCAGCAGTGTGTATAGATTCAGCCCAGTATCCTTTAGATAATTTGGCGTCAATTAACAAGCACTTAGCTTTTTCAACCAATGTCCTGTTCATGCGTTCTGCAACTCCATTTTGCTCTGGAGTATATGGAGTGGTGGTTTGATGAACAATTCCGGCAGCTTTTAAGAACTCACAGAAATTTGCATTCATATATTCAAGACCGTTGTCAGAGCGAAGACACTTTATACTACATTCTAGTTGTTTCTCCACTTGGCTCTTGAATTCTTTAAATTTCTCAAATGCATCAGATTTCTTGTGTAGAAAATAAACAAAAACTTTCTTTGAGTAGTCATCAATTAGGGTCATAAAGTATCTTGCACCACTCAGCGAGCTAGTCTCCATCGGACCGCAGATGTCGGAGTGTACCAACTGAAGTACTTTAGTAGTGCTGGTTTCACTTTGTTTTAGAGGTAAGCGAGTTTGTTTTCCTTGCAGGCAGGTGACACATGTAATATTCTTATTTTTCTTAGACAACTGTACACCTTCAGTGTTATCTATTAATTTTTCCAGACTTTCAAAATTCAGATGGCCCATGCGTTGATGCCAGAGGTACATGTCTTGCTTGTCAACTTCAGATATGTATGCATGTTCACTTTTCATATCTAGCCTGTACATATTATTGATTAAGCTTGCCCTTGCAACAACAACATTGTTTTTATTAAATATTAAACAGCCTTTACTGTTGAATTTTACCTGACCTCCATTCTTTATAATCTGACTGACTGATAGTAGATTTGTTGCCAGTTCAGGTACATACAAAACATTTTGGAACAGAATTTTGTTGTACTGATTTTTATCATTACACACATCTAATGTCAACTGACCAGTACTGTGAACTGATAATAACTTGTCATTTGCTACCTTTATAGTCTTGATAAGTGGCTCCTTTTCCTGTTGTAATAGATTTCTATGTTTGGTCATATGTACAGAAGCGCCAGAGTCTATATACCAAGGATCTTGTTCCAGGCTATGTGTTGAAGCTATGAAAGCAGCGGCATAACTTGAACTCTCTTGATTCTTTTTAGAAGATTTCGACTTACACTCCGCAGAAAAATGGCCATATCTATTACAGTTGTAGCAGCGCGGGCCTCTTCTAGGTTGTTTCTTGTTACCCTTATTCTTGTAGTTATGGTTGGCGGCAAATGCAGATGAGTCATTTTCACATATTTTGACATCTTGTAGAATTTTTGACTTAACTGAGTCAGCAGTTATTTTCATACCAGAGCTTTCTATACCCATAATCATCGGCTTGTATGTTTCGGGTAGACCGGATAGTAGCAGTGTCCCGAGCCACTCGTCATCTACTTTAAAGCCGATGTTCCGGAGCTTGTGAGCCGTGGTCATAATTTTGCTCACGTATTCTTCGACATTTAGACATCCAGTAAGATTTGTTGTACACAGATCTCTAAGTAATCCCACACGGCGTGTTAGCCCCGAGTCGTCGAATGCACTTGCCAAGCAGTCCCACACTTCTTTTGCAGACTTTGCATCTTGAATGTGAACGTAGTTTACAGAGTCCACCAGTAAGATGATCTTAGATTTTGCTTTTATGTCGCGTTTTGAGTCGACAGAGTCACCGGGCGCGGGTTCAACACAGTCCCACAAGTCTTCGTGTTGGAGATATGTTTTGACTGCAAATCTCCATGTGGAATAGTTTTCCCGACCAGTAAGCTTTTCGATCATTACGAGAGGATTGCTTGACGACATTTTTGACACAATATTTGTAATGTTCAGTGTTTTCGATCCGTAAAACCAACAGTCACTTTGAGGTTATGTTTTACCGGCGTGCGATATTTTCACAATTTTCACTGTAATTTTATGTTCACTGACTTTCACTTCGATTATCAGGGCTATACTGGGCCCATAACCTGTTAGAGTTATTGGATTATGTAGAATTTATTTGAAATTAATGAAAAGTTTTATAGTACAACAACAGTCTTTTAATGATGCCCACAGAGTATAAAAAGGAATAGACAAACATTGAAAAAGGTGCGAATTTACACCACAGACTATATAACTATTACTAGTGTGTTACTTAGTATATTAGGCACAATATAGAAACTAATATTTTAACAAAAACAAAAAAGACACGCTAACTAAAAACAACTTGACATATGCACAAGCAACAAAAACAAAAACTGACATCAAGGATCCAAACAATTTTGTGGAGGTACTAGATGTTATGTTTGACAAATTCCAGAACATAATGAATATTATGTTGGACAACATGATGGATCGCATGATTCAGCTAGTCACAAGTCTTATTAAACACCCCTAAACTTGAGAATAATTACGTGGAACGCCAACGGCCTGACAGAGCGCAGACAAGAACTTGAACTATACCTAAGAACTGAACGAGTCGACGTGGCTTTGATCTCAGAAACACGGTTTACAACAAAAACTAATTTTAGACTTCAGAACTACAAAGTTTATAGTACAAATCACCCGTCAGGTAACTCTCATGGAGGAACAGCTGTACTCATTAAGGAAAACCTCAAACATCATCCTTTTGAGGAATACCAAACTGAAAAGATACAGGCTACTTCAGTCAGAATCCAAGACGATAAAGTTGAAACGACACTATCTGCAATCTATTGTCCACCAAAGCACGCTACTACAACGAATGATTTCACAACATTCTTTAAAACACTCGGTAATAGATATGTTTGCGGTGGTGATTGGAACGCAAAACATATGTTTTGGGGTTCCAGATTAACAACTTCACGAGGCCGACAGCTATATGTAGCTATGAAAGATTTAAACCTCCACTGTGCTTCACACGGTGCACCCACATACTGGCCGACAGACGCAAATAAAGTACCGGACTTACTGGACTTCTTTATGATAAAAAATATCTCACAAAGTTTCATAAGTATCGAGGAATGTATTGATCTTTCATCTGATCATACACCGGTTATAATCAATGTCCAATGCAATGCTATGCCGATCGAGTATCCCCAGAGACTTTACAACCATAAGACTAACTGGGATAACTATAAGGCTAAAATAACAAAGTCCACTAATCTGAACTCACCATTGGATAGTGTGGTCAACGTTGAATCAGCTATTGAATCATTTAACAAACTTATACACCAAGCAGCCAAGGACTCAACACCACTAGTAAAACCAAAAATCACTTGCAATTCATCCTATTCCAAAATAATTAAAAATAAAGTACACGAAAGACGAAAACTGCGGAAAATATGGCATACCACAAAATACCCTCAGGATAAGAAAGCCTTCAACAAGGCATCAGACGATCTCAAACGCATGATTTGCCAGGCAAACAACGAACGCTTGCAAAATCAGCTGGCTAATCTAACTCCATATGCGGACACTAACTACTGTCTGTGGAAATTAACAAAAAAGCTTAAAAGACCTATAGCACATATTCCACCTATAAAAACAGCTGAAGGTAAGTGGGCCAGAACAGATCTTGAAAAGGCTCAGGTGTACGCGGAGTACTTGCAATCTGTGTTTAAACCGCTCCCTAGTAAGTATCCTGAACATGACAAAAAGGTCAACGAATACCTTAAAGCACCAATGCAAATGTGCTTGCCATTGCAAAGTGCCAGTCCCAGGGAAGTTCAGAGAGAGATATTAAATTTACAGGAAGGTAAAGCGCCCGGATACGATCAAATAGACGCGCGGCTAATAAAACAACTTCCTCAAAAGGGCATAATCCACATTACAGCAATTTTTAATGCTTGTATACGACTTCATGTATATCCCGCTCAATGGAAAATAGCACAAGTTATAATGATACCTAAACCGAGCAAACCACTACAAGAAGCTAGTTCGTACAGACCGATAAGTCTTCTCTGTGTATTGGCTAAATTACTAGAGAAAATATTACTGAATAGGATACGTGCATATTTACCAGCAGTCATACCTCTTCACCAGTTTGGCTTCCGAGAGAAGCATGGAACCATTGAACAGGTCCACCGTGTAACAAACACCATAAGTTTGGCGTTGGAGAATAAACAATTCTGCTCTGCCGTATTTTTAGACATCAGCCAAGCCTTTGACAGAGTGTGGCATGACGGGCTTCTTTTCAAAATCAAACAACTGCTACCTCATTCTTTCTACCAATTGCTGATATCATACCTGAGCGGGAGATGCTTTGAGGTGAAATACAATAATGATACTACTCCCTTGAAGAAAATACTTTCAGGAGTACCACAAGGAAGCATATTGGGCCCCATCCTCTATCTCCTGTACACTGCTGATTTGCCGACACAAGATGACACTATAACTGCCACATACGCAGATGATACAGCCATACTATCAGTTAGTGAGAACCCAGTAATAGCATCAGTGAAACTACAGGCCCACGTCCGCAGGGTAGAGGAGTGGCTGGATAAATGGCGCATTAAGGCAAATCAAAGTAAATCTATCCATGTAACATTCACCCTGAGAAAACCAACCTGTCCGCCTATAAAACTCTGCAACAGAGAGATTCCCCAAGCTGAAGACGCTAAATACCTCGGGATGCATCTTGATCGTCGGTTAACCTGGAGAAAACACATATGGACCAAACGAAAACAGTTGGACATGAGAGTGAGATCTATGTACTGGCTGATAGGTCGTAAGTCAAGCCTGACACCTGAAAGCAAAATAGCAATATATAAGACCATACTGAAACCCATATGGACTTATGGTATTCAATTGTGGGGAACTGCTAGCAATAGTAATATCGAGATTCTCGAGAGATTTCAAAGCAAAACGCTAAGAGCCATGCTAAATATACCGTATTACGTGAGCAACAAACATATACACACAGATTTGAATATCAGAACAGTTAAACAAGAGGTCACTGAGTACAGTAGAAGCTATCAAACCAGAATATCCACTCACGTAAATGAGTTGGCCTCAGGACTGCAAGGTACAGGCAGTGTATCGCACGATCGATTAAAGCGGCATGATGTGCCTAAACTGACTACAAGATTTGGTTGGGGAATCTGAAGGATACTCTTACTGCTATAGACAATTACTAGATTGAATACCAGATGATTGGCTCATTGTGTTAACACAGATCGCCAAGTGGCAGATAAAAAGAAAAAAAAAAAAAAAAAAAAAAAAATGATGGTGGCTTCAGAGACAAGCACGTGTTGTAGAGTAGAGGCAGGGAGAAGGTGTAACCAGTTGGAAGAGTTTGTCAGAACACTCTCCATAATAAGGGCGATTGAGGACTACTACAGAGGCGATATGTATTCGCAACGTAACTGCAGAGGCGATTGCATTACGATTTATAAATTTATTAGTATGTTTGACAGCAGTTTGGTTACCATAGTAAAATCTGTGCTTAATTGGAAATCAGGCGGCTGTATGTGAGATGTGTGTGGTTATTACTATTGTTTGTTACCAAAAATCTGTCAGTAACATAATTATTTTGATATAATCGTAACATGATAAAAACAATAATAATGATATGTGAACTTAGTTCAGACTGTCTAAGTAGTCCAATACCATTACTCTTGGTACATAAATAATAAATCAATTTTTGGAATAAATCATTAAGAAAAGGCAAAAAACAGTTTACATACTTAGGTACTAATTTGTTTTAATAATCACAAAAAATGTTTTCTTGACAATCTTTAAAAAAATAATAAAGCGAGTGGCATTTCGAAATAAAAAATATTTTACAGATCGATCAATACTCATAACACGATTTAAAGTTCAAATTTAAGGCAAACATTTTTGCTTCCAGCTTTTGAAATTTTCGGTAGAAACGGTTCATAAATTGTACTTAAGTGCAGTTTAGACTTTCATGTTTTATGAGAAAATGTAAAATCTTTCACGTGAAAGAATAAATGTAAACCAATAGAAGGTATGTAAGTATTTTTATTTTATTCAACACTAGTTGCATTAAATACACTGGCTTAGCACTGAATTTCCCTTTTATAGAGTTAAAAGTTTAACAGAATACTCGCAATCTTCTTTATGAAATTCTTGATACTTAATATATTACTAATTATAACATATTTTGCTAGTACATTCTTTTATAACATATATATATAAAATACATTTTTAAATATATGTATGCTTGAAAAATAAATATATAATATATTTTTTATTTTTCTCTTCTTTTAGAATGTAATATTAATCAACGATTTAATCGTAATCTATGTATGTAAATATTTATATTTTTCTTTAAGATCTCAAAAAAGTAACAATATGTAATCTATGTTACACATAGGTCTCTTCAAACATGTTCGAATAAACTAATATCCATTGGAGATTTTTGCTATCTTTTGCTAGAGTTGAACGTATAAAGGCAAAAACTATAACTGATTTAGGTTAAAAATACCAGTTTTAAGTGTTAATAAAACGACTTCGTGTTTTAAGCTCTGCGTGTAAGCTTTTAGAATCTTATTTTTTTAAATACACTACAAGAAACTACATTTAAAACGCTCAAGACTTTGAGTAGTTCAAAAACTAAAGTCAGCTTATTTTGGTGTCTCTCCAACGTATGGTGTAGCTCCAGTCCAGGTAATTTTAGCATCTTGCCATCTAAAAAATAAAGTTATACAATGAATTTTACGAGAATTAATTAGCTGTACAGCAAACGATAAATTAGTACTCTATGTATGTAAATATCTGAATAGCTAAGTCAGTTATGTAGCATTATTTATTCTATCACATAAATTCATATCTCACAAAATTCGTTGAATTATTTTATATTTATTTATTATTAATATATTTTTCTTAACCAATCTTAAAAGTAAATCATTGTAATTGCATATAATTAAAAAACGCCAAATAATTTCAGCAAAAATTCTAATTCTTATGTTATAAACAATTGATACAGTTTTATATCTACTAATTACATATGACATTATATATTTTATATGAATGCATTAAGTTTACTTAATGATTAACTTCTTACACAATATAACCATATTATATTTATAAATATAAACGTATCTTTTAAATCAATAAACGTGAATTTTATCGAGATCTGCATCCCGAGAATGATACATCAGACACATATCATGAAATTTATATTAAATGTCTGTAACAATATTGAATTTCATAAATAAACTCATCAACGTTATTGAATTGAATTTATTGAAGTCAATTAGCTGGGTCGCGGTATTTATGGAAAGATTCAAGCAACGTTTACTTATTGGTGAATGTTGTATTTAACTGGACATTTACCAAATTAGTTGATCTAGTTTGAGTGTATTATTGTGTGTATGATTTTTAACCTATATCATAAGAACGTAAGGTTATAGCGCAATCTTTATACTTACTTTGACAGGTTTTTCTCGAGCTTAGTGAATCTGATTGCTGTCGTGAGTGCTTCCAATCAGGACAAATAGTTGTTTAATTAGCACAATTATTGCTCTATGTCATCAGCGAAATAGAAACAATATGGTTGCCATATTACAGGCTCTGTTTAATTTATAATCAAACGGCCAGGTATGAGATGTATGATGTTATTATTTAATATTACTGAAAATTTAGTACTTTAGAAATAACTTACTTCGTGTGAATCAGTTTCTCAAGTGGAGTAGCACTGATGTCATCTTTGCGTAACTGTCCAACAGCATCATCATGAGTTCGTGTATCAACATTTAGCAAAACGTGACAACCGCCACATGTATAATAATGTATATCGAACCTTAAAACATAAATTATATAACAGTCAATATAAGTTGACAAACAAGTGTCCTGTTTGAATTAGATGCTTGAAGAGTACTTAGGAAAGGCCTTTGTGTAACAGGATCTCTTAATGAGGATGTATTCAATTAAAGGTTGTGATATTTTGTTGTCCTTTGAAACCGAATAACAAAACTTCACTCAAAAAGTACAAAGATTTTATATTAACATTACCAAAATGTTTATGTGTGAGTTATTGGTTCAAATGTGGTCTCCAAAGTCATGTTATAAACTTATTTAAAGAAATCATAATTGAGGTCATTCATTTGATACTAATTTATCTGGTTAACTGTGTTCGAAGTGTGATTCTGTTTGCATTTTAGTTATAGGCTGCTAAACGGTTAAATCGATTTAGTTTTTTTTTACAGCTTAAGCCACTAAGAATTTCCTAAGTTAAAAATCTTCATACGTACGTGACCGAAGAAATAAAGACCCATTCCACATTAACAAAACATGTCATAAGGCTAATGGAATACTTAATTATGCTACGAAAGGTGCTCGGTCCCTTTAACCCAATGCCTAATTAATATCGACCACTACGGACTCACGACTAGATACATAATTATACTCAAATGACTGAAATAACAATAAAGGCTGGCTTCAAGTAAAAGCTTGTAACTTTAAACTAGAGGTCACCCGTTGGTCAAATTACGAACATAATTCACTAAGATTGCTGAAGTTTGAATGTTCCGTTTCATTTTATGGGCTTTTAGCATAAGTTGATCTGTTATTGTACTTACGTTCCGTACCACGATAGGTCGAGATTTATGTTGGACAGAGGTTTAAATGTGAATAGTGACTACAAGAAGCTACTAATTACAATAATAATAAAACCCGTGTGAAATAATCTCTCGTTCCTTTTCAGTGTGTTATCACTGACTCACCTCATCTCACGATCACATCAGCCCTAAACTGATTTTAGAGGGACTCTTAAGTTGCAGGCAGCCGATAACCCGTTAATTCGTTTGCCTCCCATATCAACAACCCTCTTCTAGGGAAGTCTCTCTTCTCAAAACAAAGTGAATTGTGACATTGTCATTAAAATGACCTATTATAGAACACCTAGAAACTATAGTAAAATGATAAGAAAATAACACTGATACAAGAGTTACTATGCCCACTAACATTTTATTTGAGCAATGCCAGATTATAAATATTGGCAGTTATTGACGGGCTTATCTACTGTCAATAGAAGTCAAACAGCTATTGAAGTGTGAAGGTATGAGATGGGTGTGACGCCTTATCTTGGTGACAGTGCGACTTGGAAACGATAGCAATATCAGATGTTACACTTGCTGTTAAAGTACTATTTATGAGTAATTTTATAATCATGAATCATGAATAGGTCCATTTCTAAAGCCTAAATATAATAAAGGTAGACCTTGTATTTCCAAAAATGAATGGTGTCGTGGGACACCAGGTAGGAACGAAGTTCCTTCGGATAATGTGGAATCAATACAATTTGCAAAAAAAATCGTGCTCAATTTTATGTAGGTTTTCTTGATTTTTCTCTTAAATTTTGCTGATTAGTTTTTATTTAAGTACAAGAAAATATTTAGGAAATTCAGTATTTTAGGAAATAAAATAATAAATTCCTTAAAATAATAAAATAGCACACATGACGCGCTTTCGCGCCTGCGCACGTCTCATTTAACGGTTTTATTCCACGCCCTTTTTTCCACAGATTTATTCCACGCACTTTTTCCACTTACGGTTTTACTATCACATTTTTTTCAGTTCGGTCCCGCAGCGAAATCCTTATCCCCTCCAAGCCTGCCGTAAGGAACTTCGTTCCAATAATATTTATTTATTTCAAAAGAACTTAATACTAGATTACAAATAACTTGCCAATATTTTTACAAATCATTGAATGTAGCACCAGCAATCGGACTAGACAAAGCCTATATTTCGATTGGCAGCACGAATTCGTTCTAATTATTTTGTTGCATAAATACCCTATAATTGTTTTATATAGTTGTACTGTTTTGGTATTCATACAATGTAACACCTATCCAGAATTGAATGTAAATGTGAAAAATTTGTTCTTGAAAATTTGTACATACTTATTTACATATCTTTCTACAGAAATCATGTCAATTATGTAAGAATTATATCAATAACAGTCAATGATTTAAAATGGGTACGTGTCGGTCTTAGAATACATATTCTGATATTGTATACTAAACAAAAGTGGTGAGAACGTATGAAAGAGGTGTGAGCTTTATGGTAGGACCATTGAACCCTGATCGGTACACTGGATCAGAATTTGGTACGTGTGTGTACATAAGAATGCATACTAGAAACATTAACCTTCTCTCAGCATGATAATTTCTCAGTAGTTCACGATTAGTGTTGAATAAAACGCCGTAGTGTCCAGAGCAGCTGGTCACCTGTTTTGAATATTGAATAATGTTATAAATTACAGTGTGTTGTTTTAATAGTAAAACAATCTTAGAAGAAACAACAGCTTTTTATCTTTGTTTTACTATTACTTTATAAGTAATAGGAATAAAAATTTGATACGTTGAATTATGATCGGTAGTTATGACAGCTACGAGTCCAAATAATATTTCTGAGCACTTATAAATTTTTTTTCGTCGTAATTTTATGTCAGTGAATCTATACTATGTGTTATATGTAATATCAAACATATTATGCTTTTCTCTATGCTCATAGTCTAACATCTTAAAAACTAATTAAAAATTATTAATTAAAATAGGCCGCCACAGTGTGAGTCAAAATACTCTTACTATGTTTTCTACATTCGCAGTTAGTATGATGACCAGTACTCCTGGATTCTATTCATGCTTTCCATCAGGCAGTCACTTTGGTGGGCTCCGAAAAAAAAGTTCTGTTTCTCTATTTTGTTCCTGATAGCTGAGTTCACAATGGTCAGTTACAGCGTTTTATGTGTGTGTCAGATATAATCACTGAAATTAATTTTACCCAAATCGGCAAAGCTGGAGTTTTCAACCGAGATCCTGGATACTGTTTATTAATAATCGCTTTAGCGTTTTCTTCACCGCCATACCACATTAGAAGACCGACAGGACTACGAGACAGGATGCCAAATTGTGGCATAGCCTGGAATAAATTGATATTAATTGTGGAGAAATTATCCAAAGGATGATTGGTGTGCAGTTTTAAAATAGACGATTATATTTTAAAATTATAATAGTTTAAAAGTGTCTTGAATTTAGGTTAACAATATAAGTGGCAAAGCCAACATCGACATCGATTAATACAAGTGGGTACAAAATTAAGTATACAATAGAACTTATTATCATTTAAGACGTCTAACCGGTTGTAAAAAGGAAAAACACATTTTATTTTTACACTTGGAAATAGAACTCTAAGAGCCAGTTTTACCATTTCCTGATAAACCAATGTCAATTCATTTTTCAGATAACTACAGACTTTTTTTTCACAAGTCTAGGATAGAGACTTATGAGTATGTGTAAGATAACTATCTGAAACTTTATCAGGAACTGGTCAGTGTAAAAGAAATAAAAACAAACTCACGTAATGATCTTCATCACCGACGTACAAAACACCGTTATGGAGATACGGAGTGGCTCGTCCAGTCAGAAGAAGAGTCACAATATTAATAGATCCTTCCACCTGAGCTGATACCAGATGGCTCAGTTTCCCATCTAAATCTTTCTTGACACTGTTTTAGAAGAAACAAATTGGACTGGCATTTAATTTTCTTTACAGATATTTTTATTTACTAAGATACTATTTACGCAGTGTTGGTAGGCCTACCATACCACCGTCGGACCACCTTATGGTGGGCTCTCCATAAGGTGGTCCGAAGAATGGTGAAAGTTGCGGGAAGCCGTTGGGTGGGGGCGTCCATGACGCCCCCACCCAACGGCTGTTGTGGAGAACCTTGGGGAGGCTTATGTTCAGCTGTGGACGTCTTTTGGCTGAGATGAGATGAAGATATTAATTTGATTCACACTCTTATAATCTGATAACTACTTAAATTGAATATTTGGAATAGATTTTAGTTCCTGAGGATTGTAGATCCATTCATCAGGAACTATTTCTTCTGCGATATGTATTTTTTTCTTTTTTGTAAATGTTTTGCTAGGAATAGTATTAGTAAATTTTTAGATCGTTTTATCTGTTATGATTAGGTATTTTCTGTTTCTATTTAGGTAGAAAATAAAAAAGGAATTCGAAACTTTTCCTTTAAGTATTCATGCCGACATGATAGATAAAGTATAACTTAATTGACCGCAATAAATCTGGATGAAATTTATCACAGAGATAATTTATAGTCTGAAATAGTATATGCGATAATCTTAATAAAAGAAAAATTGAATATCAAAATCAGAACGAGCCAAAGTTAGCTAACAAGCAGTTAGCGTATACAACTGCCGATCAAGGGATCTCAGATTTGATTCCAGGTTCAGGTAAAACAGTTTTATTAGATTTTCTGGATGCTCAAATGCTTAATAACAACTCGGAGTTTGAAAATTTGAACTTCAACTACCGTGCCTCGGAGAGGACGTAAAGTCGTGGGTCTTGTGCCAGATCTCATCCAGGTCGTGTCGAATTACCGTCCCATCAGATTGTGAGATTGAGGAAAGAAAGAGTGCACCTGTGTTTACACACACACTTATGCACCATAACATTACCTGTGTAGTGGACCAGTCTCCATTGAAACTAAGCGCCGAAATCGGCTAGGAATACGTTACACGTTACTTACTTTTCTAATTCCCTTGACAGCACACACGAATACAAAATTAGTAAAGCACCTGCGCCATCTTCCATTTGGAACTGTAACATAAAGAGTTTCAAGGGATATTAAGAATTCGTTTTATTATTAAACTTTCACACTTTAAATTTTTTTATGAAAAATTCCATACATTTACAAAAAAAGAACTAGAAAAACCCCAACAGTGTTACTAAATAAGAACGCAGCCATTATATCTTCATATTGTCTATATCTCCATTTTAATTGGTCAAGTTTTGTTTCCCTCTGTTTCTCTTGCATATGCAAAGCAAATTATTGTAACAATAAAATACGCTCGTTCATATTAGTTTACACTTTTATTTTTATTTGAATCTGAAATATCATCAATAGTATTTTTATCTATAAAAAGGACTCGTTTACGAGAGATACAAATGAAATATCTATTTCATTTATGGTTAAAATTATTAAAAACCTTGTAAGTATATGCAGACTGCACATATGATTTAGTGGCTTTAACGGTCATCACACCACGTCCTACTAAGTGTTGTGGGTTCCAACACTTTGTGTGATCCACAAATGATTATTCTAAGCCTGAGTGTTCTTTGTGTCCGTTTCACGTATGTTTGTAAAGTTTCCCGCGACACAGGATTTATTCCTTGTGCGGGAGATGTATTCAATAAAAAAATTAAAAAATATTTTCTTACCAAATAAAGATATCGTTTTATGAATATTTGAAGATCTTCCAAACTCTTAAACTCAAATAGATGCAGCTTGTAAAAGAATAAGGACATGATAAGGTGGTGAACTGTAAAATATAAATGACAATGAATTCATTAAAAGATTTGTACTTATTTACTACAATTTTTTTTTCCATGACCACGGCTATGCAAAAACATATCTACTAAATAGCTAGCTAAATAGACAAAAACACAATAGATGCGTTCGAATTCATTTGGTCTAATTTCGTTTAAGTGTCTATTGCGTTTTTTTTTTGTAACACACGAGTACACTGAAATAACAAGTTGCAATTACATATAAATTTAATAAAATTAGTAAATATAAAGTAGAAACTACAATCTGTTTTACAAAAGAATTGATCAAACAAATTTATAGCCGTAAAGTTTAAAATAAGACATTTCATAAAAATTAAAATCTGAACAGCATCATAAATTTCAACATAATTGATTGAAAAAAAAACATGATATAATAATGTAATACAATATTTCAGACGTCTGACACACAACGTCATCTAGTCCATTGGATACCAGACAACTGATATTAACACATATATATTTTTTATACATATTATACATGGAAAACACTCAAACTTCGAAACAAATACATCTTGCAAACAGTTGGACCGACTCGGAAACCGAATCCGAGACCTCAAGCACAGCAGTCGCATATTGCCACTACTTTATCACCGAGGTAATCAAAAGAATGAATGAAGACGAAAGAAACAATGAAAATAAATTCACCTTCTCTGTAACACCATCTTGATAGTACTGGGAGCTATGTTTAACATAATTGTTATCACTGGGCAAGCACACAATCGCTTTTGGTTCAGCTCCTGTCTGATGATTGAAACCGCCCGCGCTACGCCAGATGACATCACTGCAAGCGCGCCACATTGCTTCTTCCTGGCGTTCCTCTGAAGGGCGGAGGTACCTTGAAACCAAATTAAATATAAACACCTTGATAACTAACCTACACTCTCCCGCGCATACTAAACGTTAGGTTTAAAGACTCTCGGGTTTTAAAATACGCAGATATTTAGTAATTTACTTACATCGGAGATAAATCTTAACTTAGGACTGCATACAATTTTTAAGACAGCTCAAAAACCACCAAATGAACTCAAGCTAGGCAGTCTATAGTATAATAATCAAGTTGCTGATAAACCTACAAATCAATCTATCGCCGCCTATTAGTAAACGAAGGTCTCCCCTAAAAGCGCCAGCCATCCTGATCTTGAACAGTCTGCATCCACCCACAGCCAACCACTTCCTTCAAGTTATCACTTCGTCGTGCCGCAAAGCGTTTAACACTACGTTTGCCTTCGTGCTCATCAGATACTTATTAGACCTGGATATGGATCATACCTAAGCTTCTAACCTCTTCTAGCTCAGTAGTCGTGATCATTAACATCAACTATCCCGCAAATCTGAATAAGAGTTTTTTTTTCTATATTAAGAGCCTGCCAAAGTGACTCTACTCTGCCTGATGGAAAGCATGAATAGAATCCAAGAGTTGTGATCACCATACTAATCGCAAATGCAGACAATGCAGTATGGTTACCCACACTATGGCGGCCTTGTGAGATGCCCTTTCACTTCCCGCTTGGCGACGTAAAAGGCATGACAGTCATTGTGACAGTGTAAGGTTTACACAGTTACCACGATAACTGTCGTCCTTGCATCAATGGGCTTGATGGCAAAATGTTATCAGATCTTCTCATAGCGTAATAAAATTTTATAATAGTGTTGACAATATAGAGAATGTATCTCCATAGAAAAATATTCTCGACCAAAAAACACCCTTATTATAATAATACATCTTTCACTTACAGCGATATATTGGGTAGTTTAAATAAACACGCCGCTTCCGTGGGTTAGAACATAACGTCGACCATTTGAACTAAAATATTGGACGACGAAGCAAGTATAGTGCAGATTTATGCCAAAACACGTGGCGTTCCAGAGAATTATGATCGGTATTTTGAAGCCATGTTGGATTCCTCCGCGCATATTTTTTTTTTTACTTTAAGGAATGATATTTAAACGATATGAAGTAATGTTATATTGCGTTTGTTTGTTTTACTCTTTCGTATTTAACATCTCAACTAACTGTAATACTAAAATTTATATATATATATATATATATATATATATATATATATATATATATATATCATATAATAATAACCTGAAAACAAATTTATATTTCGAGGAACATCAGTTACTCATCTTTGTATCAAATCGAGATTTCCTTTATAAACCTGTTATGTAAGTGACTCTACTTTGCTTGGCGGAAAGTATGAATAAAATCCAAAAGTTGTGGTCACCATACTTATTTTGAATGAAGACAGTGCAGCATAGTGACCCACACTACAGCGGTCTAGTGAGATGCTGTTTCACACCGCACTTGGAGACGTAAAAGGCACAACAGCAATCGTGGCATCGTAAAGCTTCCCACACTTACCACAGTAACAATCACCCCTGCACCAATTTTCTTATAAAAGCAGTATGTTTTCAAGTTCAGCGATGTTTGTAAATTTTTACTCATATCAGCAAAAATATTTCTTAAAAAAAAAACTTTTCAAGAGGTATCTTTCTCTAAAATAATGAATTATAATTTTACACAGAAGCCGTTTTAATCGGCTACGAATTATAAATGCTTTGATGTGCGTAATACTCCAATTTAAGAAAATGAATATAATGAATGTTGGATCATTATCCTTAATTTTGAATGATTTGTTTGCATTATCACCTAAGTAGGAGTATTGTGGGTACATTATATATAATAGAAATATTTTCTTTTGACCGATTCGACAACCTAATATGTGCATTTTTTCTAAACATAATCGATTGCTCTCCAACGTGGCAGTCTTTTTTATTTTTAAATGTATAGATACTAATGAAATTCCTTTTTAAAAAAAAACAATGCACTTATATTTGTAAAGAAATGGACGAGTAGTTAAAAATTAATCTACGAGTATTTTAAAATAGTACCGTTAAAATAGTACAATTAATAATTATTATTATTATAATTACATAATTCTTATCGGTTTTTTTTGCTAAGGCTCTATTTAACAATAAATTGTCACCAGTATCACTATCTATCGTCATCATTCATCATCACAGTGGGGATGAACCAAAAAATATCAGGTTTGATGTTAAGCTGTAACTCTCAGCATTATAAGGACTACTTTTAACAGGCTTTTAATTTGTTTCACTTGTATGTTTGTTTGCTTTTAATCGAATTCCGTAACGTGTTCTTCAGGTTTTTAAACTACATTTTTTTAAGCATCGTTCCAATCTCATAAGTTTGAATAACCTCTCTGTTAGTAGTGACTTTAGGATAGGGTACTAATGTAGTTTGTCAGATATGAGTGTGAAAGTGAACGTCAGTAATTTTTACTCTGTGTTGTCTATGGTTCAAAACATACTGGTTGAACACCCAACTTTTTTGAGATAGATTTTTGAAGTTGTTAAACTATTTTGTGTGTTATTATTGTGCGTTATGCAGCTATAGCGCGACTATAAATCTTGACACTTGAAACATATTTCAGATATTTTATTTTGTATTTATTGCATTTAAATATTAATTGTCAAGGGAATTGATTTGCTAGTTCCAACTGTATTGATAGGTAAGGCTAACTTGTAACTAATTAACTATTGCGTTTTATGGCCAATAAAATTTTTGCAATCAGATTAGTCACAAAGACGATCCTTTCGTTTCTTAGGTGGTTATCAAATAATTTATAATAATGGAACGTCCCTTTGATACGTTAAGGTAACTAAGGGAACAAAATATTCAGAAAAATATCACTCCAAAGAGAAGGAAAACTTGAAACAAATCCTATTCCAACCCGTCCAGCCAGCGCGGTATAGGAGGCCAAAATATTCTTGTTTAAGAGAGGCATATGTCCAGACTGTAAAAGACTGTTGCTAATAAAACAACTAGTGTACCACCTCGGCTTTGCACGGGGACAATAGCCATTGGCTGTTTCGAGTGTGAATTTTAATTATCTGAGTGTTGATATGCTGGAAAAGGTTATTTTAATCTACACTAAATGTACAGTATAACGTACACATTTAATTGAATAAAAAATAATATTATATCTGTCAAATTATTAAATCCTAAAGCATCGAAATGATTACTGTGGATTATCTATAAAGTACAGATGAAGTTCATCGCGGACTTTTTTGTAGATATTTTTAAGTTAAACAATATCGTAATACATTATTTTAATATATCTAGTAAAATTGATCTAGTAAAATTGTAAAAATGACTGCACAGTTGACCTAGTGGCTTAAGCGGTCGCCACGACGCTGTCTACAGCGCTGAGTGTTGTGGGTTCAAACCCCACATGGGACAACACCTTATGTGATCCATAAATTTTTGTTCTGAGTCTGAGTGTTCTTTGTGTCCGTTTCTTGTATGTTTGTAAAGTTCCCCGCCTTACAGGATTATTCCTAGGGCGGGTTTCGACTTTTTATAAAATAAAAAAAATTGCCAGTACTAGCAATAAGAGTGTTCAATTAAAAATACGTTTCACAAAACATTAAATTTGTTACATATTCCTTTATTAAAACGTATAATATATCGGTGTAGTACTCGGTGGTGCAGCGGTAATGAATGCGACTGCTATGCTTGAGGTCTCGGGTTCGATGCCCAGATCGGACCAAATGTTTGTATGATCTGCAAATATTTGTTTCGAAGTTTGGGTGTTTTCCATGTACAATGTGTATGTATTTACAAAAAAAAAGTATATAAGTATTCTATCAGCCAGTCTAGTTATCACAGCACAAGCTCTGCTTAGTTTGAAACTAGACGATGTTGGTATTAAATGTCCGAAATATTTATTTATTTATTTAAAAAAAAAATGGTTAGCGCATGTGATTACCGATCAAGAGATCTCGGGTTCCAGTCCCAAGTCGAATTAAAAAGTGTTACATTGTTTTTGTGATTATAGAAATGTATAAATCAACTGTTGTGTTTGATAGTTGAGATCTTAGCCCCCGTGATTTGGAGAGTACGTAAAACCCTCGGTCCTGCGTCTGATCTCTCCCCGGTCATGTCAGATAACCGTCCTATCTGATTACGAGAATGAGGCAACAGAGAGTGCACCTATGTCTGCACATACAATTGTGCAATATAATATTTTCTGTGTAGTTAGCCGGTCTCTATTGAGACTCGCCGCCGTGGCCAAATCGGCAAGGAATGAGTGTATCATACATGGACTGTTCTTTGAGTTTGGGTGTTCTTTGTATATTCGTATTTTTGTAAGGTCGACCGCGACACAGGATATATATTCCCAACGCGGGAGTTGTTTTTTTAAAAGAATAGAAAAGATAAAGAACGTTTCTTGAAACAGAACCTTGTTAATGGTTAAAATCACATTTAAATCCGTTAAAAGACCTAAACATACAAAACGTTTAATTATTATTTAGGTTCTTAGAACACTAAGTAATTCTATCAATAGCTTACAATTCAGATATTTAATTCAAATGATTCAAGTCACCTAAAATTTATTAATTATATCTACCCAAGGATACTTATACTGCAAGAGATGATGTACTCCAAACTAATTTCGACTACGCCAATCTAAACGGAGACCACCCAAAAGATATAGTGCACAAGTGTGTGCGCAAACACAGGTATACTCTCTATTTCCTCACTCTCACAATCTGATCAGATTGTTATCCGACACGACCAGGGAGAGATTAGGCCTAGAACCGATGTTTGCTGACTAATGCAAGAGATACAAGGATATTGTCACTCTTTATGTGAATCTCCCAGAATTAAGGGGTAAAGTAAAAGTGTTTCATCAACAGCCTTTAACTATCAACTCCTGAATATAGTCCTCTCCTTAACAAGGATAATTTAGCCAACTATGCCACACTGGCGAAACGATTTGCAATAGTGTTTATTTCAAGTTTCTGTAATTAAAATATAAATTGCTTATATACTTTCTAACTTTTGTGTATCCAGACAACAAGCAGTGTCATTTTTTTTTTGTTTTCTGTTACAGATTAGCTTGTGGCAACTCTTTCCGAGAGCCAAAATGGCTAAGCCATGCTATTTTTTTATTAATAGCGAACATAATGTGCCGCATATTTAAGTAATTTTATCACGCGTAAAATTGATGTACTTTTGACCAAGTCCGTCTGAAAGCAACATAATGTTTCAGTGGTAGTACATATGTATGTGATATGTTCCTGAGATGTGGGTTCTAACTGGAAGGTTAGTCCACACTCTTGTCGCACATAAAGTGAGATCTTTGGATAAATAATCAAAGTTGTTAGCTAATTAGTTCGTAAGATATGTATTCCAAAAGTAGTAAAGTTTTGTCATATTTTCCGAAGTACTGAACACAATTTGAGCAAACACGCCCTAGAACGAAGAACACACAGCAGCAAACGGAAGGTGGAACATGCATATTAATACATGCTGAGCAGCTAAAGATAGTTATTAAGTTAGTTTGATCTGAGCTTTTTTAAGAACCTGTCAAAATGACTTTACTCTGCATGATGGAAAGTATGAATAGAATCCAAGAGTTGTGCTCACGATACTCATTGTAAATGCAAACAACACTGTATGGTGACCCACACTATGGTGCCCTAGTGAAATGCTTTTTCATGTCCTGCTTGGTAAGGTGAAAGGCACGACAGTCATCGTGTCATATCACGATAACTGTCATCCCTTTATCAATGGACTACCCATCTCGCTCTCACCATTGAAACGCGGCAGCACGAATGCTGTCGCTTTAGGTTGGTCTTTTATGAGAGGATAACACTATCCCGGTCGGGCGAGCCGAAATTTCTTATTATAATTTTCAATAAAAACAAAAAGCACAGTCGTTCAATCCCAAATATATGATGTTTATTTTACCAATAAATAGTCACTCCTTCCTGCCTACAAATATTTGTGTTTTTCGTGAATATATTGATTTCAGCAAACGTTATGTAAAACTATATTTCATTATATACATTTTCACCCTTTGTTATTTATAGATGAAACTTATCTATAAATATGAACTGGATGAATAATAACGGAAAATTTCGCTGTACACGTGGATAGGATCACAAACAACTTGTTTGAACAGGAAATAATAACTCACTCTCCAATACTTAATCAATATCAATCAAGTGGACCTGAAGTGTTTGTGTAAGCTTTAATGATTGGATCAGAAATGAGCAATATGCCCACAACGTAATGTGACGGCGAGGGTTGTTCGATTTTTATTATACCTGCCACGTGACGTTCCATCAAAATGACTACAAGGGACAGTCTTCACAAATATTATATGAAGAAACACTAGCTATATAAAAAATAATCAGCAGTCTCGTTACCTTAGTACTAATTTGGACTTGAAAGTGTTAGGTTTGTCTAGTTATTACAGTTAGTACTCACGTGTCAGGTGGTACATCACACTTATTGTCCTTCGTCTGTGGCCGTGAATCAAACAGCAACCACTTAATCATGTGTGCTTGAAGAGCAGACAACAGAGACCTAGCTCCGTTCCTCGGAGCAGCTAAACCGTATCCTAGAGGTTGATCTGGAGGCCTCATGACTAGAGGAGTTCGTATCCATTCTCCTCGAGGTGGGCTGGAAGCTGAACTGAAGCAAGTTATTCGCAGATCCTGTAATGTTAATGTTTATAAATATAACTAAGTGCAGAGTGTATGGTTTTTAAGAGTTATGACAGAGAGGAAAAGTACAGATGGTCTCTTTTAATGGAATCCCAAAAGTTGGATAGTTAAAGATATTCCCAGGTCTGAATTCAGGTTTCAGAACAAACTAATTTAGAAAGGTATAGTCACCGCTGATTAGTAGTTCCTACCTAAAATTGAACTGGCATTTGAGTAATCCACAGTTTTTAGAAGAGTTGATGATTTAGACTTATTTATTATCTATTTTCAGTAATAAGCTGTTTTAAACTAGCAATATACAGTTATCACTATTGTCACCAATAGATGCAATAATATATTTTCTTGCACTAAGACTGCTAAAAGATGTAGAAATTGACAATATACTCACAGAAGCTAACTCTTCGCTTATCGGTTTCCCGCCGACCACAGC
The DNA here is from genome assembly GCA_949316085.1 of Hypercompe scribonia. Classification (NCBI taxonomy): domain Eukaryota; kingdom Metazoa; phylum Arthropoda; class Insecta; order Lepidoptera; family Erebidae; genus Hypercompe; species Hypercompe scribonia. Next base: position 6,897,885 of record OX438969.1, on the reverse strand, counting down.
TGGTTTAGCGCCATTCAATAACTTGTTCCTAGCGTACAAAACCCGCTCTGAAAATGATTTGTAGTTTCAATCCTTTTGCTCTTACACTGCGAACTTTTGTCAGTTCTTTTATTAATATTACTGCTTTGTTTTAGAGCTTATTTGCTGTATTGAGAAATATATGATTCAGATGATATATACATACATATACAAATTTGTCGATATATTCACGATTTTGAAATTGCATAGACATAAATTTGATCAAAGATATTTTATAACCTTCTATGAAAAAAATTTGTGAAAGGTATAACATTTTTTCGTTCGGTATAAGAAATAAATATGACTTATCGATTTCATAACTTTAAACATCTATAAGACTTTGTACATACTCAATCTCTGGTACCATTTTATTAATTTATTTGTTTTATCCGGATGTCGGAGTAATTTAGGAATAAAATAAACCATTTGTAAAAAAATTTCAGAAATTTCAAAAAAATTGTTAACAATTTTTAAAGTTGTTTTTATTTCTTTTTATCTCATCTCTCTAACTTAAAATTGTAAAAGCTGTAGACATATATTATTTATGTATGTACTAGATCAAAACATTATACGCAGTAGTTATCATTATTTATGTTCCTTAAAATAAACTTATTTCAATACCGAAACTTAACATCATTCTTTTTCAAACATAAAGACAGTCGATCCCTAAGTAGTACCCATGAAAAGAAAAGAGATAAATCAGAATCAAATACATACTGACAGTAATCCTGACACCAATCTATAAAAAGCTACAGGCAATGTCTAGACTCCCATTCATAAATACGATTATGGAAATCTGATTTAAACATAAAATATTATTTTAAGAAACTAAGTGTACTAAATTCATATTGAACCTCCCTTACTTTTTCAGTTCCAAAGAAACAAATTTCTGGTATGGACGCTTGTAATTCTAGAGATAGATTATGTTCGTTCTTTATATATCCTGGTCTTCCAGAATGGGGGAGGTTCCAATGACCTCACTAAGTGAAAAGCAACTAAAAAACCCCTTGCTCCTTCTGTGAGACCAGAGTATTTATATGTTCAAACCTGGCTAAAAGTCCCAAAACATATCTCTCCGTATTTAAGTGTCTATGCTCATGCATTTTTTTTTATATATTTGTAATAGAATAGGTGTTTGTCTTCTATCTCACCTCATGAAAAGTGTAGATGAAGAGGAAGGTGGTACACGCCCATCCAGAAGAAACCTGTTCACTCTACTCTTAAAGGCTCCAGAGTTCAACTCATCAGGAAAAATAGACCCAGGCAGGTCGTTCCAAATCTTGGCGACTCTCACCAAAAACGAACTGTCAAACCGTTTAATTCGACTTGTCAACAACGTATGGATGAAACTTTTGCCTGCACCTAGTAGTCCGATAAAGAAATGGAGATGAGCTATCTCCAATCAGTTCGAAAAGAGCCTTCGAACACTCTCCAAGCATTTGATTTTAAAAATACTTATCTTGTTAAATATTTTACTATTTTATCATTAAATGTAAGTTAAATTACATTTACCACAAAACAGTGGTTGTTAAGACTTAATAGCATTTACAAATTAAGTTTCATTCCATAGCAGACATTTTTTATAATATTCACCATTTTGTAAGGGTATTCAAAAAACACATCTATTTCAGTAATACCTGGCCCACGAATCCTTACTTTCTCATATAAATGGACCCCCCATTGAATCCGGTTAGCTCAACCATTGTTAGGATCACAATACGTTCCAATTACGAAGGTCTCGTACCAGATTTTCTTGTGCCTTCGTATCTTGAAACAAATTGGAGAAAAAAAGATGGAATAGACAATCGTAAAGTGTGTTCTATTCTATCGAAATGATTTTTAAGCACAGAATTATTAGTGTGTTAGTTTTGTGTTCATTTGTTTTAGATAGATATTTAGATAAATAGATTAGTATTACATTTTACACACATTTAACTCAAGGTGCAGTATTAAACTAAACTGTAATATCTCATGGATAAGTCATCTTGCCGTGGGAGAGCCATATACCGGCACAGCTGACTTGACCGGAGACATACTGTAGCTATACAGAAAACTGGTGTTGCGTAACCTTTTGGTTGTTTTTCCTGAGACGATATAGTATATATAGCTTATTCCTGAGTATATATAGCTTATTGGAGTTTCAATTGCTTTTAAGGGAAAAGTCACGCAAAGAGTCGCAATGCACTTGTGATACTCGAGTTGTCATCTGTCTATAGTCTCGAGCCTTGAAAGAAACATTCCTAGAATATGATATCCATTAAACAAAAAAAAATTAATGTCAAAATAGTTAGTTAAATAATTACCCTCCCTATTTATTACCAAACTCATATTACGATCTTATTTTTGGCATGTCATGATGCTCACGGAAACCCAATTTAAAGTAATTTATTTGATAGTAGATGTGCAAGGTAACGCTTAATCTCAAAAGTAAGTTACTTTTTCTGAAACATTTAAATCTCGATCGACGAGAATTTAAGTTTCACAAAATGGCCGTTTTTTTCAATTCAAACTTCCGATATTGGATCCAATTGAATTTAGAGAACCTCAATTTGTCTTCATTTATTTTGATCTTGACCTGCAAAGCATTCAAGATTCTGTGAATAAATTGAACACAACGATTTAAATTACACTTGATTTATCATGCTCACGCTTTTGAAAATATATCTGTGTACATCACTAGCCAATAACAATAACGTAATGAAAACTGAAAAGTTTATTAAAAATGTTGCACGGTAAATATTAATTAAAGCTTTTTGTGTAAATATAATAGGTTTTCAAGGGTTGCTTAGTCATTGTACACCGACACAATAATTACCTTGAAAAATACTTATTTCCACAACAAACCGTGCGAAAATAAACAGGTGTGGCATTATGTTGTCCAAATACGCTGACTAATCACCAGTGGTCAATAACGTTGTGTTTACAAAATACAACAAATTAATATAAAAGTTTATATAAAATTGTATTTTGGTTTTATTTATTTGTATCTTGAGAAATTTAAGATTACATTTCGAGTATGATTTACTAAAATTACAATAAGGCTTTGTTCTGTTCTAATTATTTTTTTGATAACATTAATATTTTTTGTGAAACTGTTTGATAAAGTTTAATTATTCATTTTTATTTTTTATACAGAGTACTACAAAATAGTGTACTTATATAATATCTGTATAATCTATATTTCTTTGGTAGTTTTTATAAAGACAATTTCAGAATACCCATAGTGTCATAGGGTTCACACCAAGAACTTAAGGCGCCAAGTCAACCTCACCGGTAAGAAGCACACATGCTAATCGATGGATGAGGTTCTAGCCAACAAAATATCTCGATTAGCGGCTAAAGGCTCACCATCTATTACGTGGGATGAAAACACTGGCGAAAAGGGGCGTTTAATATACTTACTCCTCTGGGGAAATAGGCGTGATTTTATGCATGAATTTATGTTTCAGATTGTATTTATGATTTTTTTAAAAAAAAGAAAGATTATTTGTTAGAGTTACCCGTCATTTACAGTCTATTTTTTACAGAATAAAAAAAAAACGGTTTTACATATAATTACATTGGCTGTCAAAGTGACTCTACTGTGCCTAATAGAAAAAGTTGTGGTCACCATACTCATTGCGAATGCTGTTTGCATATATGTAGTATGGTGATCCAAACTATGGTGGCCTAGTAAGATGCTTTTCACGCCCCGTAATGCTCTAAATTTTAATTTACTACCATAAAATAATTATCAATACCATACACTTCCTCAAGCGAAGTTCCAAGCGCAGCCATCCTTAACATCGGCCCTTCCAGTTTAATAATGAAATAGAGAAAGTGCTGCTAGATACTCATGTGGACCTTGGTGTCCAGATATAACGAGTTTCAACAAGTTGAAGCGCACTTCCCAGTAACGAAGGCACCGAGCTTCCTCTTGACGTCCGATGAAATTTGATGCAAAACTATGGCAACGACTTGTGGTTCTCGGTATTTGTAGCAGTTAGGTAACGTTATTTTGTTCTTTGTAACGTTATTCTGTTATTTGAAACACTTTATTATTTCACTTTCGTTATTTTTTTAACATAAACAATTAATTACCCAAAAATGAGTGATGTATATTTATTATACCTATTTTTATTAAAGTTTAAAAAAAATATTTAAAATAAATAAATTGTAAACAAAATCTTTTTTTTCGTTATGATAATGCGACAATATAAATTAAAAATTTAGGCTTAGGTTTAGAACAAATTATGAGCGAATTATTTATCTATATTTTGTGCCACTAATTTCTATCATCTAGTTTTGTACTATTATGTTCCAATTTACGAAATGAATGACGAATTGAATGACAATCAAAATATTTTTCATTTCTTCTAAAACAAACTTTTATTTTCTGTTTTGTTTGGATGGTTATTCCCTTAATTTTTTATTTTATTTGGTATATATTTCTCAGAAAATGTTAGAGTAACATCAAAGAACTACGAACAGTTAACAACGTTCACAGTATAAAGAAAACAGTAGAATTGAATGCATCAGTTTTCACTTTGGAAGTGTGAAATGTATGCAGTAATTGTATTCGTGCTACACGCTCGCTGAAGGCCAACCAAACATAAGTGATATGTTGGCTATTGAAGACTAAGTAAATATCCCTGGTACAGTAACGTGCAAAAATGCAATAAGCGAAATTGGAATATTAAGTTTAAACCAATTGTCTGTGTAGTAATAGATTAAGAACATGAAGTGTCGCCATCCCTACTCATGCTTTAGATGTGATAAAAACCGTGGTGTTATAATCCAAAATCTCCTTTCTAAAGAGGGATTTGTGTCCCACAGTGGTCTATAAAAGGTTATTGATATGATGTGATAAATAATAATAATCTAATAATAATAATACAAGATTCGATAACATAAAACGTATCAAGAAAACTGAAAAGAGTTACAAATCTTTGGCAAATGTGCCCACATAGCGTACAGTTTATCAACAGTGCTAATGTAGTCCTAATGAAGTTTTTTTTTTCTATATTAAAAGCTTTCCAAAGTGACTCTGAAACTGACTCTGCCTGATGGAAAGCATGAATAGAGAGTAGAGAATTGTGGTCACTATACTAATTGCAAATGCAGACAATGCAGTATGGTGACCCACACTGTAGCGGCCTTGTGAGATACTTTTTCATATCCCGCCTGGGAACGTAAAAGGCATGACAGTCATCGTGACAGTGTAAGGCTTACTCAGCTTCCACGATAAATGTTACTCCTGCACCAATGGGCCTCCGGTCTCGCACTCACCAACGAAACACGACAACACGGATCCTGGCGCTTTAGGTTGGTCTTCTGTGGGTTTTTCTGTCAATTATGTTAAGTTATCAGATTGTGGGTCATAAGGAAGCAAGATAATGGTTGTTGAAGATAACATACAAATAATTCTTTTTATTTGTGACTTTTAGTACTTACTTAGATAAATCGATTGGAAAAACCAAGAAAATCTTTATTCATTAAATAAAAGTACTGTAATAATTATTTTTTAATGTACATAAATACTAGGTGATTATCATTAAACTGGCTTTTCTTGGCAATTAAAATTTTTTTCCACGTCTCTTTTGGCCAGTATTTTGGTCCCTCGTAATAAGTGGCAAGCCTATTAGCTATTCGTGATATTTTATTTGTCAGAGCTTCGTCCATCGATGAGCAAGTGCACCACTTGCAGGTGAGGTTGACTTGGATACGACTGGGCCCTCCGAGGTCGTCTTCCCCCCGGGCTGGGCGTAATTTGTTACGCAGATGACACATTGGTCACGGCCCGGGGCATAAACTTTCAAGAGGCGGCGCGCCTGGCCACCACGGGTGTCTCTCTGGTGGTCAGGCGAATTGAGGCGCTGGGTTTGCGGGTGGCCCTGGACAAGACGGAGGCCCTTTTGTTCCATGGGCCCCGTCGTGGTCCACCCTCCGGCGCCTCAATCGTGGTCAATGCGGTCCTCGTACCGGTTCAGGCCCAGATGAAGTATCTGGGCCTAATCCTCGACGGCAGGTGGCTCTTCGACGAGCACTTCCGACAGCTTTCTCCAAAGCTGGTCGGCGCTGCTTCTGCCTTGGGGCGACTTTTGCCCAATCTGGGTGGAGCTAGCGTCGCGACGAGACGGCTATACATGGAGGTTGTCCGGTCAATGGCGCTGTATGGTGCACCGGCGTGGGCGGCGGCTCTGACCGCCCAGAATAGGGCTCGCCTCTGGCGCCCTCAGAGGATATTGGCGGTTAGAGCCATACGCGGTTACCGCACCGTATCGACGGAGGCGGCGTGCGCCTTGGCCGGAACTCCCCCGTGGGATTTGGAGGCAGAAGTGCTCGCCGAAGTTTATAGGCGGACGGTTGACTTCCGGGCGGGTAGCGGCATACGGCCCCCGCCCGAAGAGATACGCGAGTGGCGAGAAGCCGCTCGTCGAGCCACAATGGCTCGTTGGTCGTCCCGGCTGGAGGCTCCACGTGCTGGCTTTGCCGCCGTGGAGGCTCTCCAGCCGGTCATCGCCGAGTGGGCAGGGCGGCAGCACGGGACCCTTTCCTTCCGACTGACGCAGGTCCTTTCCGGGCACGGTTGCTTCGGGAAGTATCTGCACTCGGTCGCCAGGAGGGAATTGAGTCCCGCCTGTCACCACTGCGACTGCAGTGAGGACTCGGCTCAGCACACGCTAGCGGTTTGTTCCGCCTGGGCGGCGCAGCGTGGGGTCCTCACTGCAGTTATTGGAGGAGATCTGTCGCTACCGGCCGTCATACGCTCCATGGCCGGTAGCGACAGTTGTTTTACCGCGGTCGCAACCTTCTGTGAAGACGTAATTTCGCGGAAGAAGGCGGCAGAGAGGGTCCGGTAGGACGATTTCCATTCGGACCCAATTCGCCGCCGGCGAACCGGACGGCGGAGGCGCGCATATCAGCGCCTCATGCCGCCTTGAGTGTGGCCGCGGGTGGACGGGATGGGTTTTCCCCTCCATCCGCTACAATGGCCAGCCGCGAGGAGGCGACGTGCGTGTGTGCCGTACGTCGCCTGAATAGAGAGTTTGTCCGCAGATGGTGCCCGCGTTGGCGGGCAGGCCCTAGGAGGGATCTGGATGTCGTAATAGCAGCGGTTCCTGGATCCCTCCTATGTCAGGGGCAGAGTGGCACAGCGTGTGGTTTTAGTCGGTCCGATTCCGACACACCACCTCGCCGTAAACCCCGGTGGGGTGACGGCTCGAGGGGGTTTCCACACGTTAAAAAAAAAAAAAAAAAAAAAGGGCCCTAAGTTCTTGTTGGGAACCCTATGCACCTTATAAATACTTCAGTAATAAATATATAAGCCGAAAGCTACGTTAAGCTGTGTGCTATTTTGTGTAGCTAAACATGAAGTTACCATCTTCAAATACCGTGTTTTAATGCAAAGGAGTGATGATTATTTTCATTCAAAATTTTTCATCATTTATTTCCCTTCGATCTCTTTACAAATTCCTAATGTTGCTTCTTTAAAAGAAGATTATTAAATGCTCCTCCGCACACAATTCATTGCAAAGAAAAAGAAATGTAAAGTAAATATAAAAGAAACTGCATTCAGTGTTGAAGATACAGATACAAATTGACCGCGACATAATTTCCCCTAGGTATCGTAGAAGCTAACTTTGGAATTATATCTGGGGCGTGATATTTTATCTCATTAATATAAAAATAAACTAATAAAAATGATGGGCGGTATTGCAGGTAATCGTCAATAACTTTGAACATACACGTTGAATATATTGTCACATTTCTGTGCATCAAATTGCCCCTTACAAGGGTAAATGAGTACGGGTCAGTAGACACCTGAAACGCAAGTGTCACAAATGCTTCACTACCCTCCTCCGTCAGAATTAGAAGAAGGAAGTGTGGGTACCAGTAAAAAGTAACAAAACAACTGCTTAACATAGGTTTCCAGTTAGATCGTGTCATCATTTTGCTAGAGCCATCTCATTTATACCGAAACATAAATTTTTTACAAATAAAATATATCCAATATCCGTTCAAATAAATTCTGAAACTACGTTCGTTTTACATCATTTTGACTGAAAGTATGTTAAAAATGTGAAAAGAATCTAACAGGCACGAATGATGCGATTATACCTCCCTTCATGAGCTCCGTTGAGGAAGGTTTATAATAGAGTGCCAATCAATGTGAGTAGTACCCGACGTTCAATTTATCTGCACTATATAAATTAAAATTCCATAGATTAGATTGGTAATAATTACTCTTTATACTAGAATTAACCTAAATTATAGATTCAAAGTATATTACTAAAAGTACCTATACTTAAATATCGCATCGAAGTGTAGTAAATAAAATGTAAAAACTTTTCGTGTCAAGTCTGTACTATTCAATTATTATGATATCTTTTTTAAATTTTAGTTTTGTTTTGTTATTGAATTATGAATTTAAATTTTTGAATTATTCAAACATTTAAAATTTAATAGAAATACGTTGGAAGATTCCATTATGAAGATAAATGAGTAGGTTGACGTGGGTGACGAAAATGAGACGAGTGGATTATTATATCTTGAAATTCTATTTTATTTTAGGACGAACTTGCGTATCTAATTTAAATAAAGTATGATGTGTTAGTGTGTGATAGTCGCAGTAAAATTTTAATAACAAAATTTTTTTCTATTGAATCAAAAAGGATCACAAAGACATTTTGAAATTACGTTGGAAGTGTCGAATTAATTTAACCTTAGTCCATTAATAATCTGATATCTAAATTATCAACGTTAGTGTAAGAAGTAATGAGGAAGTAATAGCAAAATAGGCTGTTTATGATGATAATGATAATGGTAGTGATGATGATAAAAAATAAAAATAATTAAACCTTTTAAATGTAGTATCATTACAGCCGCTAGCATTTGACAGTTATTACTATTCTTTATTAATATATCATGGACTGCAGATTGGTTAAGTATAGAGTGAATAAAAAATAACACATTAATGAGACTACTATTAATCCTATTACGTAACAAATTCTCAGGAAATTACTAAGTGAAAATTACCTTCGCACGGGTGAGCACTGGGTCCGTCAGGAAGTCGAGAAGGTCGATGCATTTTACTAAAATTTCTACAAAAATAATGATATAAGTAGCACGTATTCTTAAATATATTTTAAATTTGAATTCAACTGCAGGGTGCGAATAACGTTTCAAACCGAATGCCATTACATCAAATTATTAGATGAACGAACGAACATTCAGGTTTGACAATCATCGCTCGTTATTTCAGTCAATCAAATTTCGCAAAATGACTATAGATTGCCAATCAGAAATATCCAAAACTTACCGTGCTGAACAAAAATTAATCTTAACGCTACTCGAGTAAGGCTCACTTTGATTATAACTTGATGCAGTAATATCACACGTCAAACCAGTGTAGGTGATTGTTTGGAAATGGTTGCATTTGCTTCACACCATTCCCCTGCACATTATAATGTAGATAAGCTTAGGGTTGTACCTGCGTGCTAAATAAACTGCACTATGTCAGTGGATAAGGTACTTTGAAAAATGGAAGCATGATGAATTGTAGTAGTATATCACTGTTAAGGTTACACGGTTTAGTAATAAATCTTAAAAAAATGTTTTGCGAAAATGTACGTGGAAATATTTTTTTTAATTTTTGATTTTTGTGGTTCAAGCGGTCGCCACGCGGTCTACTGTGGATTCAAAACTCACATGGGATAACACTATCTGTTATGCACAAATTGTGGTTCTGAGTCCGTTTTATGTATGTTTGCAAAATCCCTCGTGGCACACGCATTTGGTATTTACATCAAATACCAAATGCGAGAGTTGTCTTAAAAAAAATCTACATGGTATTTAACATAGCTGGTAAGGTATACGTCGTATTTGCTTTTTTTTCCGTAAAACATCTCAAAATCTAAAATTTGTAAAAATCAGCTACAATATAACTGCTTGAATTTGAAATTGGTGCAGAGGTTTACGTAAATGCATGAATATATTTGCTTACATAGTTCTGGGCGTTGTGTCGTGTCGTGCAAAATATTCTATAATTAAATATAGGTGAAATAATCATACAATATTTTATGCCTGCCATAATATTAAAAGAGGTTTCTCAATGTTTATATACACATTTTAATTTTAATAATCTAAGTATGAGCGTATGAGCAATAAATGTTAATTCTGAATTTCAAACAGTCAATATTTGATAAATAAATGATTATTAAAAGAATACTAGTCTGTGTTTAATATATGATAATATTAGCTTCTAAATAAAGGCATTTGATTATGTATACGATTTTATATAAATAAGGTAATTTCTAATTATTTTTGTATACTCATTGTCTGATAGTTTCAGCTAATCCTCACAAAAGTGTTTACTTTTTTCTAAGTAACTTTCACTGACAGGGTTTTGTAAGTTACAAATTATTTTCTCTATTTTTTAAATTAGGGTACCACTCAAAAATGTAATAATAAACTTGCGACATCACTATTATATGTAGCTACGAGCCCGTACGTCCTGCAAGGCACGTTTACTTGGCAAAATTTTACCCGTGTTAGGATATGGTGCCTATTCACTCTGTGAATAAAATAAAAATTGAGAGGTGTCAAGGGACACCCGGATAGAACGAAGTTCCTTTCGATTAATTAGTGAAGGACTGTAATAATTTTTTTTCTTATAAGTTATAAAAAAACAAAAATAATCGTCGCGACACTACACTGTTCAAAGCCAAATAGAAAGACGAATCGAAAATAATGGACTTGCTGTCTATGAGTGAGAGAGAGACAGACAGAGAAACAAGCGCACGCCGCACGGCTTTTCTTCTACAAAAAGTGTCGTGACAACTTTTCTTCTGAATTTTTTCCGTCTAGCCTCCTTCGTAACGCGTGATAAGGAACTTATGAATATTTAAAAATATGTTTACTTGGGGGGCAAATTTTGTTAGTTGTATGGACTCGTAACCACCATTATTATCATCAGCCTATCGCTGACCTAGCCTATGATGGCCTAGTGGTTTTAACTACTACCATGTGCTGAAGTACTGTGGGACTGATCGCCACGTGGAATGACACGTTGTAATTTGTAATCCACAAAATCGTTGTTCTGAGTCTGGGTATTCTTTATGTTCGTTTCATGTACTCGTATGTTTGTAAAGTCCAGTCTGGATGTATTCCCAGTACGGAAGTAGGCCTAAAGAACTAGTATTTGTCAAAAGATATTTCAATACTATAGTTACAACTAAGAATTATGCAAAAAGAAATCATGAGAACAAGTTATCAGAAAGTAGAATTCAGCTTGTACACGAAAATAAATCTTACTTCTTGAAATTGTAATTGGAACTGTATCACACAAAGCCTACATCTTAGACCAAACATTATATACAGCAACTTACATAACTGTTTTAGATTAAAGTCATGCCACCTACTGACCTTATAGGAAATTAATATTTTATTTTTAGCACCAATATCGAGCGCGTGTTCGTGTATCCAAGCAATAATATGTTGCAGCCAAGCCATATTTCAAAACAGCGAGGCGTCGGTTACGATTTTTAAATTTTCGACACACATTGTGATTTATGTGTTTTTGTTTTTATAAATATGATTTTATAAAAAAATGGGTTCAGTAACGATTTGAATTTAAAAGTTCTAATTACAGTTAGAATTCAGATTGATTGAATGATACTAGCTTAAGTTAGTACGTTAAAATATTAGAAGGCAGTTGAATAAATAACCTTCTGTATGGTGACGCATTAAGAATACAAAGTGTCACCAACCCTATTCATCCCCTGGGTGTCATAAGAGGCACACATCAATGGAGACCAGCCAGCTACGCAGAAGATATTATAGTACACAAGTATGTGCGTAAAGACAGGTGCACTCTTTGTTCCTTCACTCTTACAATCCGGACACGACCGGGAAGAGATCAGGTCCAGGACCCATGGCTTCACGTGCTTTCTGAGGCACGGGAGTATTAACCTCAACTTCCAAACATTGGACTGTTACTAAACACTTCTATAGACAGAAAAATTCAATGACACTCTTTGACTCGACCCGAGAATTGTTAACTGCTAGCCAGCGAGGCAGCAGGCATAGAATTACCACTTGTTACTGTAGTAAGATTCACATCGAATTCACTTCAAATGTAGGTTCAATTCAACAATAAAATAGATTAAAACTGTTGTCTCAAATTGAATACCTTGAAAAAACTTACCTTCGTAAACTCTTTCTATATCAGGTGATAGAAGAAGAACTCTTCTATCAATCGCTGCACCTTTTTCTTTAACGTCTTTCTTCTGTGCTTTTATGGTGTCGTAATCCATGGGGTGTCTAGTCGTTGGTGTTTTATTGTACACTAAGTATTTTGTTAACGGATCCATATTGTTTATTAGGTTAGAGAATAGCTAGTTTTAAGTTCACTTTTGTCCAATCATGGCTTAATATTAGATTTTTATTTTTATTTTTTTTTGTTTTTTTTTACACTTTAAGTATAGGTAAATCAAGACGGGTAAGTGTAGCTAGAGCAGAAGGTGTATTAAGTAGAGGTACGTGAAGAAATACTGGTAATGTAAACTACAAAGTGTAGTACTTACACGTGGGCATTCCTAAAGCTTATCGTGCAGAAACTACTTATCTGTTAGTGAACTATTTGATGAATGAGTGTAGCGGTGAATATGAATATGTTGTAAAGAGGAATAGTACTATTATTATTTTATCATTAACCAAGCTGTGCACTACTCTATTAAAAAAAATCGATTGTCTGTAATGTCGGTTTATTGTCGACAGTTGAACGTGACAACGTCATATCACTGCATGAAGTGCAGTGATATGACTTGATGAAACCATGTAAATGTATTATTGTATAGCAGCTGTCCACGCAGACGCATCACTCACTCAAGTAGGAGGGAGACAGATGTCGAACGCTGCCGATCGCGGAGGCCAATTGTGCCTATTTGTCGCTCGTTCCGCGCTCTTTTTTGCACTTCAAGCCTTAAATGGAACGCTTCAGAGCGAGGTAACGCCGCATGAGTCATGCTTTTTGATACGTGCAGGTGGCTCCATCGAATTATAAGACGTTGTCACGTCAAAAAATATTAATAAAAAATAATTGCAGAATACACGGACTATCACATGAAACTAATGCAGTTAATGCTTTTGATTGTCAAATTTGTTCAAACCCAATACAATTGCATTTTTTAAAAGTCTGTTATTTTTGTTTTAATTTTGTTTTAAATGTTCAAATGTTAAATAATTTTCATTTTTCACTTTATTTTTAAATGAAACATAATAAACAAATGTTGCAATGTAATGTTTTCATATATCCGGCAGGTATCTTTTATTTTATGTTGTAACAAATTATCATTGTTATATCAAAATGTTATTTTTTTGTTTTTTATTTTAACAGTCTTCCAAAATGACTTACTTACATTCTATTCAGAATCCAAGTGTTATAGTCATCACACTCATTGTGAATGCAGACAATGCACTATAAATTTTAATATGCAAAAATAGAAACAAATTTTAATTTAAAAAATGTTTTGACATTTTCTTATATGATAGCTAAAAGTATACAGTCAATCTAGTTAATTTTCACATAAACAAACGAATTCAGAAGCTAAAATGCAACAAATTTAGAAATTTTAAATTTACTGATATACAAACTAGTTATATCTATACTGCGCTATTATAAGTTAATCAAATAAAATATTAACCATTAAGGAAAAAAAACACTTCGGGAGTGCTGACAGAAGTGAAAACTTGAATATTAAAGTTGTGTTTGTTGTGCTATATCAGAATAAAATACAATATTCCTTTATTCTGCCATCGTACACAAACATGACAATTTATATTGCACTAAAAATTTAACACTTCGGTACTATTATTTCGCTGTGCGGTAGAAAGAGAGGGGGATCCTTCCTCTCCTACGCCGTGCCGGTGGGCTACTCTATCTCTCAAGAGGCGGCGCGCCTGGCCACCGTGGGAGTCTCTTTGGTGGTCGGGCGCATTGAGGCGCTAGGTTTACGGGTGGCCCTAGATAAGACGGAGGCCCTTTTGTTTCATGGGCCCCGTCGTGGTCCACCCCCCGGCGCCTCTATCGTTGTCAATTCGGTCCTCGTACCGATTAAGGCCCAGATGAAGTATCTGGGCCTGATCCTAGACGGCAGGTGGCTCTTCGACGAGCACTTCCGACAGCTTACCCTAAAGCTGGTCGGCGCTGCTTCTGCCCTTGGGCGACTTTTGCCCAATTTGGGTGGAGCCAGCGTCGCGACGAGACGGCTATACACGGGGGTTGTCCGGTCAATGGCACTGTATGGTGCACCGGTGTGGGCGGCGGCTCTGACCGCCCAGAATAGGGCTCACCTCTGGCGCCCTCAGAGGATATTGGCGGTTAGAGCCATACGTGGTTACCGCACCGTATCGACGGAGGCGGCGTGTGCCTTGGCCGGAACTCCCCCGTGGGATTTGGAGGCGGAAGTGCTCGCCGAAGTTTACCGGCAAACGGCTGACTTCCGGGCGGGTAGTGGCATACGGCCCCCGCCGGAAGAGATACGCGAGTGGCGAGAGGCCGCTCGTCGAGCCACGATGGCTCGTTGGTCGTCCCGGCTGGAGGCTCCACGTGCTGGCTTTGCCGCCGTGGAGGCTCTCCAGCCGGTCATCGCCGAGTGGGCAGGGCGGCAGCACGGGACCCTTTCCTTCCGACTGACGCAGGTTCTTTCCGGGCACGGTTGCTTCGGGAAGTATCTGCACTCGGTCGCCAGGAGGGAATTGAGTCCCGCCTGTCACCACTGCGACTGTAGTGAGGACTCGGCTCAGCACACGCTAGCGCTTTGTTCCACTTGGGCGGCGCAGCGTGGGGTCCTCACTGCAGTCATTGGAGGTGATCTCTCGCTACCGGCCGTCATACGCTCCATGGCCGGTAGCGACAGTTGTTTTACCGCGGTCGCAACCTTCTGCGAAGACGTAATTTCGCGGAAGGAGGCGGCGGAGAAGGCCCGGGAGGACAATATCCACTCGGACCCAATTCGCCGCCGGCGAGCCGGGCGGCGGAGGCGCGCATACCAGCGCCTCATGCCGCCTTGTGTGTGGCCGCGGGTGGACGGGACGAGTTTTCCCCTCCATCCGCTATAGTGGCCAGCCGCGAGGAGGTGATGTGCGCGTGTGCTGTACGTCGCCTAAATAGAGAGTTTATCCGCAGATGGTGCCCGCTTTAGCGGGCAGGCGCTGGGAGGGATTTGGATGTCGTAACAGCAGCGGTTCCCGGATCCCTCCTATCTCAGGCGCAGAGTGGCACACCGTGTGGTTTTAGTCGGTCCGATTCCGACACACCACCCCGCCGTAAACCCCGGTGGGGTGACGGCCCGAGGGGGTTTCCACACGTTAAAAAAAAAAAAAAAAAAAAAAAATCTCTGTCTTAGGAATTTTCAATCAGGTCACATGTCCTGACGTATTTTACAAATCGCAAACCTTGCACAATGCCACTAAAGAAGCTTTCAGTTTAAAAAAAAAATAGTTATAAGTAACAATTTTCTAAATGATAATTGAAATGGAATACAATATTTCTTATCTTATTTAAATATACAAACGGAGGTATTACTGTAGGAACACATGTAGTTCCATATGGTAAGGTAACACCTGCAACGCTCGTTCATTGCGGCGTGATTTTGAATATAGATGACTTTGTATTCAAAGGTTTATAATTGATATTTAAAATGATCATATACTACAGTCCCAATTTTAGTACATAAAACAAGAAATAATATTGTATTTGCCATAAAATATGAGTGTAATCAGTTGTTAAAAAGAAGGAATTAACAATTCTTTTTGCTTAAGTTATTACTTGCAATATCTCACTTACAGCCGTTGATTTTAAACAACATAGATTCTGTGCTATAGTGACTAGAACACTGATTAGCAAATTCAATATTTTTATATTTTTAATATAATTAAGATAAAAATATATTATACACTAATTACACTCAGATACAGTCCTAATGATCGGGGTCACGTAGATAACTGCATTCAACGAATATGCCAGAATTAATTGTACGCACTAATTTAACTGAAATTTGAAAATTTCTTTGAACATTATATGAATGTATATTTAAGCCTTACATTATTACGATGACTGTCATGCCTTTTGCGTCCTCAAGCGGGGTGTGAAAAAGCATCTCACTAGGCCGCTATAGTGTGGGTCACCATAGTACATTATCTGCATTTGCAATGAGTATGGTGACCACAACTCTTGGATTCTATTTATGCTTTCCATCAGGCAGAGTAGATTCACTTTGGCAGGTTCTTAATATAGAAAAAAACAATCTATTTCGCAAAACCATGGTCAGAAATTAACAATGATCATTAATGTGGTTAAATTTTCACGAAACCTGTACCCAATAACTACTTACACATAACACAAATAGTGCTTTGAAAGCAAACTAGATTATTTACTAAAAGTGGGGAGTTATACATATGTATTTGTAAGAACTTAACAGATCATGTGAATAATTTGTATGTTATATTTAGATAAGTTTTACTATATTCAATGACTATTTGACTGGGTTTCTTGGTCTTGTATTAAACGACCATAACTCAGTCAGTTTCAATTTTCATTAAAAAAATATTGTGTGACGTATACAATCATTGACATTGTTTGTAAACTGTTGTTTATTTAGATACTGTATGTGACTATAGGCTCACAGTCTATTATGTTAGTGGTATTGAAAAACAACAAATAAAAAAATTAAAAAGTTAAATTCTTAATCACATTATTTACGATACAGTTTGTCCATAAATGTATCACTTTTTATTTCGAATTTATTTTCAACTCTATACCACTTGCGCAATTGCTCAATTCTATAGAATCCTGATATCTATGAATAGAATCGTGCTACAAATTGGATGAAGCACCACTGCTACTGGTTAACGAGGTGTCCAGCTATGAAAGGAAACGTATTACAAGACTATGAAATATATATGAAATAATTTTTATTTTTATTTTGTGACGTCATTATTATTTTATTAAGTTGGTTAAGAATTAAACATTTTACTCGTCACCAACAACCTTTAGCAGTCTCCTTCGTAAGGCGGCTATGGTCTACTACAGCACACTAGCAAGACAGATTGGTATAGGATTTGATTCAAGTTTCCTTCTCTTAATCACCTCTCACAATATCCATAAGAAGAGCAAGGGTGCTGACACTTTGTATACTTTATCTGTCACCACATGGAGAATCACAATTTACTTAAAAATATTTTAAATGAATTGTTCTATATTTTTAATTATTAATCCATACACGAATCTCTTAAAGTCTAAAACATATTTACACTAAGCTAATTTACACTACTTTAAAAAACAAAATACAAAGTTTTAAATTGCAAAACAAGAGTGCAGCAAGCGGAGGATTAAGCGAAAACCAAATACATTCGGAATAGTTACGTATTGAACGGCATTTGTTGGAAAAATGTTTTCATTTACACAAAACAACCGCATCGCCTGCTGTTCTCTTGTTTAACATTGATTAAAAAACTTGCAAGACACAAAAGTTTTATAGTGGGAGTGTTATGATATAGATAATTTGACAGTAAGCGACTACCACGACCCGTTAGCGCCTGTAACTCGAGAGATACAAGCGCGTTGGTGTCTTCGAATATCTTCCATCGAGGGAGAGGGAGGGGTTAGTAAAAAAATGGTTAAAAAGAATGTTATTACAATTTAACAACATTTGTAATAGTTAGTTAGTTAGTTAAACGTCTTGTTATAAAATATTTTTCTATTTTGTGATCTTCCTAATTTATAAACTACACTGCAAACACATAACAAGCACACGCAGCAAAAATACTTAGACGACATTGTTTGATGTCATTTCTATCAGCAGTGCGTCATTAAAATGATCATTATTAAAAAAAACATCAAGAAACTTAATCGCTTTTTTTATGTTACTTGACACACAAGTGACATTGATTCTTAAAGCATTTACAGAGTTTCATGGCAATTTTACATTCACTTCCACTGAATACTAATTATTGAAACGTTTCTAACGAGCTAATTTTTTAATAAAAATATTTCAAAACTCACCAATTTCTTTTTTGTTTGATTCCTGCCAATCAGAACACATTTCAGGATCTACAGTAGCCAAACCAATCCTTTGGGCGTTTGTCATTATTCGTGGAATTTAACTTTCGAATATTCCAGCAGTGATTTTAAATGAACAAGACACTCGACTATCGTGTGTCACGTTCCGACACCATTAAGCCTAATAACCATATAATGTCATATATATTTGGCGACGTTTTAGTCATCTGCGCAGTAAAAAAAGGACTTTTCAAAGTCTTTGAAGAGTTTTCTTCTGTTTATTGCGAGAATTTAAACTATTAACAGAAAAAATATTGCGATACTGCTGTAGATTTATTATATACTACTAATATTATATGTACGAATGAAGTTTGGATATTTGTTACTCTTTTACGGAAAAATTACTAGACGGATTTGGATGATACTTTACAGTAATATAAGTTATATTATGATGATATACCCGAATAACATAAAGGCCACAATTTGTGATGATTTTATATAATTTTGGTCGTAATATGCATGTCAATAAAGTCGGAAAAAATGTAGCCTCTGAGAGTTATCTTGGCGTACTATGCCTAAACCATTGAAGTTACACAAAGACGATATACCGTAAGATTATTTGTATGTTAAAAAGAATACCTTTTTAAATGATCTGTTACGAAACTTAATGTGGTAGACCGAATTCCACGCGAGCGAAGTCATGGGTAAAAGCTAGTCTTAAATGTAAATAACTTCGCATGTGTTAGGTTTCTTTTAAATGTTTCATGACTCAATTCTTACCGAAGTATTCTTGCCGCATAAAAACTTTCGATCATCTTCAGATCTCTAGGCTTTAAGGCTCTTTTAGTAGTAATTTATATATAACATAAAAATGACAGCTCAGGCTCTAATTTTTGGAATGTTTTATAAATTCCTTACTTTAGACAAACAATGTTTTTTTTGTGATAGCGAGATGATAAAAAAACAAAGATAATTTGGCGAGTACACATTATAATTCTCTCATTTTTTTAGGTGTTGGTAACACCTACAATTGTGTCTTGCAAGTTAAAAATGACGGAAAAGTGACTCTCACCTTTTTCTCTTGAAAGATTAATAACTTTCGCAAGACCCGGTGGTGTTTCATTTTTTTCTTCCGTTACTTTGTCTTGTGTTAAATTTTTAACATTTTTCCAACGATTTATAATGTTTTTACTCGAGTTTTGCATTACGTCACTTAGTTTTTGCAGTTATTTGATTCTTAAGAGTACTATCACGGCGTGTGGTTCGATTAAATGTGTTCTTCTTGAAAGAGTTAACCGATACTGGTTCGAATATGCGCGTGTAGTCCTCTTGATACTTGAATTTTTGTATTTCACTTCAATTTCTTTGTAAAACTTTTACTATGAGCGATTAATATTATTGCAATATAATATTAATCATAAAAAATAATCGAAATCAGCACCAGTAGAACTATTAAAACCTACTATTTTTATTTTTCAGTTTGTCGTATTTCAAAGTTGGAGTATTTATTTCTTCAGCTGACATCAAGTTGAGCATAAGTTGCTCGATAAAGAATAATTGAAAATTATCCAAAATGTTGCTTAGCACACACAATATATTGCTATATTACGTGGAATTGAGAATTTCCTATTACAAAAACAGATTTAAAGTTCTCTTGCATAGGCGTGTTATTATCGGTTGATAATACCGGATGTGTTATTGCGATATTCACTTTTAGTACATTATGTATAAGAACGGCTATAAAGTTACACACTTCTTTGATTTTGGGTTCTTCTATCCTGCACTATTCACATATAAGTGTCTATAACATATTCATTGGAACGTATGCAATTCGTAACACAGCTCTGACATAATTATTGTTAGTATTACGTTAAGAACAAATTTCAGTTTTACTACCAGTTACTAGTGTTTTGAAATCTGTAATACAGATATAATGTATAGATATAATTTATCATCAAAGGAAAATTATATTACTAAGTAAGTATGGAAGATGTGGGGACCAAAAATGACAAATCTGCCCGTCATTAGGGAAAAATTTCCCAAAAACACAAATACGAAAAAGAATTATTGAACGATAAAAACACAATTGTGAGCAAGACAACGGGATGTATTATCGCTATAAAATTTCCGGTATAATTGGCCGATATTAACCCACGTATGTGGGCAAGGACAAAAATTGATTGCACTTTGCTTAAAGTTTGAAATTAGGTGTATTGTAATAGTATTAAAATAAGACAATTAATTGAATTGTAAGAACAAAAATTGATTGCACTTTGCTTAAAGTTTGAAATTAGGTGTATTGTAATAGTATTAAAATAAGACAATTAATTGAATTGAGTAGCCTTGACTCGAGTTTTGAGTTGTTTAAAATAAGTTCGGGTACATTTTCATTCCTATTCAAGTGATTAGAATAATTGAGTAGCGAGAAAAGCTTCGTGGAATTGTGTTCCTAATTTGCTTGGCGACAAGATTTTTAAACATAACGTGTATGTTGGCAAATATCAAGAACATCCACGCTCACTATACTAACATCGATTTAAGTGTTTCACAAAAAGATGTATTGTTGCACCCAAAGGTCACGGTGAGGCTATTGATAAAAAATTGTATGCATAAACATATATACCACCTATTGTAGTAAGAATAATAGTCTTTAGTTTTTCGCATAAAAACTCTATGATACTCCTTAATGAATATAACTTGACTTGCAAAATTGAATTTGTGTTGACGGTTTGATACTTTGATGGTGAGTAATTGTTTGAGTGCAAGGTGAATATCACACAGCTGTAGCTCCCTCACTATTTACTCACTCTGCTCACTTTAGTTGCAAATACAGAGATTAAGGCGATGTTATGTATAACGTTCTCCATATTAATTTTAACGATGTGTCTAGTGGTTTGTGATCATTACCGGTAAGCTGTGTATGTTTAGCTAATAAGGCACTCGGTATGAGTCACACCCTTCACAAATAATTATATGATAAACAATAGATTTAGTTTGTAAAATAAATATTTGTATTTAATCATACTGAGTTTGAGTTCAGATGATCTTATGTGAGATGTGTCAAGACATCTTACTAACATATAAATACGAAAGCTTGTATGGATGTTTGTGACTATTTCACGCAAAAAATACTGAACGGATTTAGATGAAACTTTACAGTAACATAGCTTATACATTAGAATAACACATAAACTATTATTTACTGCGATACCTAACATTTACGCGGGTGAAAGTTAGTTATTATTGTAATTAAGGCTGAATTTTACATTTTATGTATTTATTACCTGACGGTAAGAGATTTGGTAGAAAACAGCAAAGGAGTCACTTAACACCAGTTTCATGTAAGACAGTGGCAGTACTCATTGATTGGCACCGACTGATGAAGCTGCCACTTGTACTACCTTAGTTTTAAGATAACTTTGTAAGAAATCTGGAGTACAGTACAGAGATATAATTATGCGGTTAGTATATACGACTACCTGAAGAGATTTTGAGGTCAGGTCGAAGAGTGTTATTGAATTTCTTTAATTACAGAAATGTATATTTACTGAGTTCAGGCGTTGAGGCCTCAACCCCGTGCCTCGAAGACCACGTAAAGCCGTTGGTCCTTCGCCTCTGTCCCCGGTCGTGTCGGAGAGAGTACACATGTGTGTACACTTATACACTATAATATTTCCTGCATAATTAGTTGGTCTCCGTTGAGAATGTGAATGAAATTTTGATTAGGAATAATATATAATACTCAAATCGATCCGGCCTATTTCTGTTGAAGTATTGCTCCCACAAGTAAATCTCATTAAAAATACACACTGAATCTTCAAACTACTAATAAAGTATAAAATTTGTTCAATTTTATACTTTATTAGTAAACTAATCTAATATTTTGTTACGTAAATACTTAAAATATTTCGATGTGTATTTAAGTCAAGAAGTTATATCAGATAATATTGGTTATTGACTCGAGAATGTTCAACATCAGCTATTGGTAGCAGGGTGATTGAGCGATTTTCTTACAATTTAACAAGAATGAGCTCAAGGTTCATTAAAGTGTTAGTAGTACGAGGTTAAAGAGCTTTCTGTGAAGCTATATTGTATATGAGACGGCTGTTATTAACTATAAATCACGATACTTTAGTAGAAGAATATTTAACGGTTTCATTAGTCACTTAGACGATGTCTAACATATTGTTTTGTACCATAACGGATTGTTTCTATATTTTTATACTATTAATTAATTTTTTATGTCATTCATACTTGTTACGTCTCCAAATCAGTGTTAAAACATGATCACACATCATGGCGTCATGGTGCAATGTATAATTTTAATGTCTTGTAATATCCATGGTTACAAGAACTATTTCTATTTCTAGAAACTGTGTTTCCAAAACATAATCTAAATTAATGTCTCCTTTGTCACCTGGGCAACATAAAAAAACTTTGTATATATATTTATTTGTGATTTGTAGATTTCAAATAATTACGTAGCAATCCAATTTGATCATACTCGTTTAATCACTTTTCAGTCAATAAAATCCATTGGAAAAATAGACGATTTTCTTTGACCTTTTACTAATGAAGGTAATAGAGATTTATATACAAATTGCTTTCCACTTTTCTTCGTATCTACGACATGTTTAACATAGCACTGGCACGTGATAGACGGAATTGGAAACTGGATGTAAGTGAACTCCGAGGTACACTTTCAGTCGCAACTTTAGAAGCATGCGCTGAAAATATTTGTTGGGGAATTTCTTGCCAGCATTAGTTAAGGGACGTTTCGTATATATTTATTTTATGTATTTGTGAGTTAAATACAAAATTAATAATTATCTTAATAATTCAATTCATAGAAAAAAAGGATTGAGAAATTAATAACGTGATAATTATTTTATAGTGGTAACCGATATCACTAAATAGAAAATAAATAAATAAATGAATATTTCGGACATTCAACACACAACATCATCTAGTTTCAAACTAAGTAGAGCTTGTACTATGATATAATAACTGACTGATAGAATACTTATATATTTTTTTTTGTAAATAGATACGTATTAAACATAGAAAACATCAAAACTTCGAAACAAATATCTATAGCTTATAAAAACATTTGATCCGACCCGGGAATCGAACCCGGAACCTCAAGTACAGCAGTCACTTTCGCTACCGCTACGCCATCGAGGCAGTCAAATATAAATATAATTAATACCGTCACTATTAAAACCAATTGTTAGTGGAAAATAGGTTTACGTTATAAAATCACAAAAGGAAACAATAAACAAACAAGCTATACTTACATGTACAAATATTTCCTTTCGGAGAAGAGGGTATGTCCAGCAGTGGACTGCTGTTGTTGATGATGTGTAAATAACACATTAAATTAAGATTCATTATTGTACAGAGTAGGCATTTACGAGAGAACGACATTCGCCACGATCCAGACTTATATATGCTTGTGCTTCCATATTCATCAGAAGTGAAGAAAATACTGCAACTTAACAGTCACTAGGACGTTTTCTGAATTTTTTTTTATTGTTATAATGGAATAGGCGTTTGTCTTCCGTCTCACCTGATGTAAAGTGTAGATGAAAACGAAGGTGGTACACGCCGATCTAAAAGAAAAAAAAGGCTCCAGAGTTCAACTTATCAGGAAAAATAGACCCAAGCAGATCGTTCCAAATCTTGGCGAATCTCAACAAAAACGAGCTGTCAAACCATTTACTTCGACTTTCGAGGTGGAAGTATGATGTTTTTAAAAAGATTGAAAGGTTGTATAGTTTCGAAGACAGGGCCGCAATTTATTTCAGAAGTATTTTAAAATAATATCAAAGAATATAAAAGAAGCCTCAAAACTTGTGGGAAACACGCGTTCCGAATTTGATATTTTTCATAGCATCTCAGTAGTAGAAGCATTTATTGGTTTTACATGAAAAGTTTGCGGGAAGTTTATAAATGAATTATTTAATAGATTTTGAAGTAGTCTTTCAAAATTTATACTTTAGCGCATTTTTACCTTATCAATTATAATGTACTAATTTAGTATTATTATTTCACCAGTATCATACTATATTTCTCTTGCACTCGTGCCGCTTCTGTCAATTAATCGTAATAGTAAAAGTGAAAAAACGTTTTTTGAAAAAAAAAAAAAAACAGTAGCAGTCGTGGGACTGCCGATAGAAGTGAAAACGGAACTATTAAGTTGAGAGTAATTAAAACTATATGCAAAAATTATATGAAATTTTTTATGTTTCATATATAGCTATATATAATATATAATATATAATAATAATAAATTTCATATATAATATATAATTTCATATTCTCCATAGCTATAGATATACTATTATCATTAGCATGTCGGTGACGCGAACCGAGGATTTTACCCTCTACCAAAACGCTCAACGCGCCTGAAGAAGTTTTCACTTCAAAAATTAATGAACAGACCTCAAACAATACAAAGAATACTGAAAAATAAAGACAAGTGCAACCCTTAATTTAACAGGTAAACATCGTAACAGCAGTAGATAGATACCTTCTAGCCTGTTTGATATCAATGCTTAACCCAATAAGTGCTACTGGACAAGTTAGGTATATTGTGGTTTTGGGAGGGTCGATGGTGGACCTTTCGTTCGCTACCCCTGCCCTCGCCGCACGAGTAAGGAACTGGCGGGTCCTGGAAGAGGTTGAGATGCTCTCGGACCATCTCTATATCCGATTTGAGCTCTCCCGGTCCCAGGACGCCAGTAGGGGTCACGCGGCGCGGCGTTCTTCTCGCTTTCCGCGGTGGGCTGTAGCCAAATTAAATAGGGACCTACTAAAAGAGGCGGCCATTATTCACTCTTGGCTGTCTCCGCAGGCCCCGACCGAGGAGGTCGACATGGGGGCTGGTCGCTTCTGCGGTGCCATTGCGCAGATATGTGATGATAGGATAGGAGATCTCTCGCTACCGGCCGTCATACGCTCCATGGCCGGTAGCGACAGTTGTTTTACCGCGGTCGCAACCTTCTGCGAAGACGTAATTTCGCGGTAGGAGGCGGCGGAGAAGGCCCGGGAGGACGATATCCACTCGGACCCAATTCGCCGCCGGCGAGCCGGGCGGCGGAGGCGCGCATACCAGCGCCTCATGCCGCCTTGAGTGTGGCCGCGGGTGGACGGGACGGGTTTTCCCCTCCATCCGCTATAGTGGCCAGCCGCGAGGAGGCGACGTCCGCGTGTGCCGTACGTCGCCTAAAATAGAGAGTTTACCCATAGATGGTGCCCGCATTAGCGGGCAGGCGCTAGGAGGGATCTGGATGTCGTAATAGCAGCGGTTCCCGGATCCCTCCTATCTCAGGCGCAGAGTGGCACACCGTGTGGTTTTAGTCGGTCCGCACACCACCCCGCCGTAAACCCCGGTGGGGTGACGGCTCGAGGGGGTTTCCACACGTTAAAAAAAAAAAAAAAAAAAAAAAAAAAAAAAAAAAAAAAAAACTGAACAAATTCAATTTAAAACAATTATCTCTTGTTTTTATCTTAATTAAAAAATAACTTATTGTTTCTTACATTCTAATATCCACATAAATGTGGACATATAAGAGAAATGAAAAAAATGTCCGGTCTAAGAAACAGTCGAGTAAGAACATCGAATAAAGAAGTGCAAATTATCCGCCATATTTCATTATAGCGTCGCCTCAGCACTAGTAACTTGAAATGTCACGGATATTGAATAGCTAGATGATTTATTCAACAATTATTTGTACTAAAAAAATAGTAGTTCTTTTAAATATGATCTTAACAGTTAAGTTTTTGTGCATTTGTATGCTAAAGTACTCTCGCCCTCTAACGACAAGTTGATCTACTTCGTAACTACTGAATTTGCATCTCACGACAAAGGTTCTTGAATAGATTAGTGTACAATCACTGAAGTCGGGTAAAACAAAATTTTGTTATATTATAAAACTATCACATATCGTTGTCGAGCAGTGGTGATGAAATTATATCAGTAACAAAATATTCAAAATAATTTGCTTTTCCAGAAATTTCAGAAACAGAAATTGTTGTCGAAAATATCAATGAAAAATTTAAAGCACCAACTTAAATTTATATAATACTAATTCATTTATATCATGCTTGAAAACCCAGTGACAATACTTTAATAATTTACTGACTTCAACCATATTTAATCTGCATACTAAGTATTTTGATGGCAGCTCGTTTCCTTTCCTCCCTTAGGTATTTACTTCAGACGTAGAAAGAGGCACAGATTAAGTCTGATTCGAAATTGTATTTCGCTACAAGAAAATTAATCTAAATGGTTACGCATATCTTGAAGTAAACATTAGACATAGACTTTCGCAGTTATTATTAATCTTATGTGCAAATCTTAGTTTCTTAAAAACGTTTAATCTGACAGTACAAATTAGAAATAGAAATTTTGTATGATATAGGAGGGTAAGTATGCACACGTGCTTTGAATGTCACCATTTTAGAGTGTTACACATTTGCTCTAGACCTAAATAGTTCGACTCTTTTTCTTGTGCCAATCAATTAAATGTAGGTGCACACGTATAATACCCACTATGATCCCAGGTCTTTTAAGCGTGTGTAAAAAGCCTTTTAAAAAGGTTATTGTAGAAAGGTCACCATGCTGTATTATCCAAATTCACAATGAAGATGGTGACCACCGTGTGATGATAGATTAAGTATACAAAATATCACCACCTCTATTCATCCCATGGGTGTCGTAAGGGACTTAGAAAGTAAATTAAACAGGGTAACAGCACTTTGCACAGAAGGAAAACTTGATACAAACCCGTTTCTTCAGCGTGGTGTAGTAGGTTAAAAGCTCGTTCCTAAAAAGAGGCCTATGTTCAGCAGTGAACTATGAAAAATTGTTGATATTGATGTGACCACTGTTTTTCATTAGGCCGAATGAAATCATTTTAAAACAAAATGTGTCACAAGAGTTATAAGTGTGGGACTGCCCTTTGAGTCTTCCTCCCGAATTAAGTGGAGGTGAAACTCGAAACAGGGGATATTTGGTGGATTTGTGATCTATCCATTTTCCTTTATCTGCCTTTTATCCTCTGTTATACTTGATTACGATTTCATTGCCAAGAAAAGTATGCGTCACACAGGCGGCAGTCACGGAAGAAATTAGTGAAATTCTTCACAATACTCTTTCCAACTTTTTCTTCCATATATTGTCGACCCCAGAAATTAACAGGTAACCAAATGCTTAGGTATTATTGTTATCAGACAGGAAAAGGAACTCAAACGCATCCAGTTACTAAAATCGTCTGCAGTAACACCAGAAAGTAGTTTAACGTTTCTCAGATTTTATTTAACCAATATAAAATATTTGTTATTCTAGTCTGGTGTAACTACTGAATCGGTGCGATACAGCGCGTGCTTATTTAATGGGTTATACATGGAACAATATGGTGTAGAAACGACTGCACTTTAACTTTTATACAATTCAGCGAAACAGTTAACCAAATCCTTAATTCAGTACAAACTTTGATTGTTTGATGTCGTTTTGACTAGATGCCATTCTTTTAGATATTTTTGGTATTTTTACAAATAATAATGTTTTCTTTAATTCATAGATGTTTTTATTGTTTTAACGAATTCCTTTTTTTTCAGTTGTATTTTGTTCACTAAGTAAATTAATAAAAAGAAAACAGACATAGAAAGATCATATTTAAAAAAATATAACATTCACCTTTAATATTTCACTGCTGTTCATAGGCCTTTTCTTAAAAAGCAGGTTTTGGTTTTTATTTGTGTAACAAATAGTTTTTTTATATTTAATAATGAACAATAAATAATACGTTGAATTGATTTATTTTAGGTACTGGACTATTACTGAAGGTAGCGTGTCATATTAAAAAATATCCAAATTAATCACCGAGGAAAGATTTTCAGGTAACTATTCCTTAGAACTTAATAATAATACTTGATATGAGCAAAATAATTTAAATGAAATTCAAAAACCTATATTTCAAAAGAAAAATATGTTATTGACATATTTGCGTTTAATCAGAACGTTCTTAAGGTTGAATTTAGTGTTCGGATTTACGACAACTTACTACTTAATACCTAACCAGTTTCTGTTGCTCAAATGTTTTAGTCACTCTCGATTTAGAGTGCCCAAAATATATTTGGATCGCAACGTCTACGGGTTTGATGAATATCTTTAAAATTACTACAATTTTGAAAACAAAACTTAGAATACATTTTTTGCTACTTAGTTGATGAATTGTTAGGCTGACTAAATAATTTCTACAACTTTACAAGGTTTTCCTTAACTCTATAATAATTAAGTATGATTAACTTAATTAAAAATATTCACAGATGAATTTGGAAAGTAAAATTAATGTTATTAAAACGCCACTCTAACAGCACTGTTCTATCAGGTAAGTGCGGTAACAAATGCTCGAGACTCGCAGCGAGACGTTGATTGAGCCAGCGCATTTATCCGCCTGAGTCGAACCTATTTCGTTCACATAATATACAGTTTATTAGTTGCCGTGATGGATTACACAGCAAATTCACAAGATAATTACTAGTTTATTGGCTACGTGAGAACGTTTTTTATGTTTTTAACTTGGACTTTTGTTTTGGGTATCAGACGAGAATCTATTTTTATGATTTAGAACCATTTTCAGATTTAAAAGATTAAGTTTCCATAACACATGTATGAAGTTACAAGACAGGGTAAAATTGACAATCGTAAAGAGATGACAAGCTAAAGAGAAATAGACTTCTTAAATCAGTTTCAACTTGATTAAAAAAGTGCACTTTCATCAACAATCATGAATCGCCCTTATTAATCCATTCTTTTTCTTTTCTATATTGGATATGGATGGAAAGCATGAATAGAGTCCAAAAAGTTGTGGTCACCATACTCATTGCAAATGCAGACAAAGCAGTGTGGTGACCCACACTATGGCGGCTTAGTGAGATGCTTTTTCATGTCACGCTTGGGGACATAACAGGCATGACAGTCATCGTGGCAGTGTAATGCTCACATAGTTATCACGATAACTATCACTCTTGCATCAAAGGGTCTCCGGTCTCGCACTCACCAACAAAACACGATAGTACGGATGCTGGCGTTTTAGGTTGGTCTAATCCATTGCTGGACGTAGAGCTCTCTTTAGAAAGAAGGTTTTGGCCTACTGTTCACGCTAGCTAAATAGTTTGGTATAGGGTTTGTTTTAACTTTTCTTTCTCTTTGCAGAGATGTTATCCTGTGTAGTTAACTCCCTATATTTTTAATCCGTCATCACAGGGAGATGCTTCTGAAGGGAGAAAAAAAATTATTCTCTTCATAAACGGTTTCAGACTGCACGGTTGGCTTAGCAGTTTCAGCGTTCGCCACGCTGCTCTCTACTACGCGAGTGTTGTGGATTCAAACCCCACATGGAACAATACTTTGTGTGGTTCACAAATTGTTGTTCTGAGTCTGGGTGTTCTTTGTGTACGTTCCATGTATGTTTGTAAAATTTGCCGCAACACAGGATTTATTCCTAATGCGGGTGTTGACTTTAAAAAAAATAAGGCAAGGATTATAACATACTTAGTTATATGGCAGTTTATCCTTTGTTTTAACAAGACTTTTATTAGCTTTAGCTATAAATTATTAATTTCATAAGTTAATTTATATGTGGATTACTGATCAAATTAATTTAATTAAGTGAAATATATTATAGATTTATGTACTTTTTAGAATGTCTTGATTTTGTGTCATTAAATTTACCAGATCTTTAGTTATTTTACGCTTTTCAATCGCTTTACATCTTTTATGTCGTAAATATCAATAACAATGTCATAGATTCCAGTGTTCAAACTTTGAGAGTTCTTAATTTGAAACAGCATCCAAATCGAATAATTATTTTTATTGTCATTTCATGTGATTATTAATAATCTTAAAACTTACATATCTATCTTATAAGCCTATAGAGTTTAGATAGATAAGCAGAAAAAATAGCAGATAAAATTAAACGTTGAAATATTGACGAAAATATGAACGTCATTTCAAAAGCTCAGCTTGATACCAAAACAGTAGGCAGAGTGAAGAAGCACTTTTTAAAAGAACACTCCAAAAAACTAATTACTATGATAATTTTATGGTAAATAAAATACATTTTTTTTACAAATAAAATATTAATGGAAAAAGATCCAATGTGATGAACGATATCACTTTCTTAGAACACTACAACCTAACCATACCAAGTTACTTAAAGAAAAATTAAGTACTCTTAGTCCCTAATTAAAGATAATTAATCAATCAATCAATAATTTAATCTTATTCACCACCTAAATATGACCTAAAATAAAGTTTGACTTGACCAGTTTCATGTTGCTCATTCACAAATTGCTCAAAGCAGTCTAGTGTCACGGCTACTGTCCAGCAGCTGATCCACCTTTAATATCGGTGTCCCGCTCTTATGAGCTGTAACTTAGTATTTGATGACTTCTAACTTTTCTCAATATATAGTTTATGTATTTATTTTATTAGAAAGTCTTAATATGATGAATACCTCTTTTTTTTTTATTTTTCTGTGCTGAAATCCCCTCGGATACCACCTACTGGTGGTTATGTCGGACTCGAACCGACCAAAAACCGCATGCCGTCTCAGGTGTACCAGTAGCCGGGGTATCAGGTGTACCCTAGAAAGGAAATCCCTGAAACCCTGACGTACGTCGGGCCATCTACCTACGGCTTGCAGATGACCCCTTTTCTGCTCCAAAAGAGCGTGTGCTCCGTAGCACGTCCCGCTGCTATCCTGGCCTACTTCTGCTCGGGTGACGGATGGCTTCACCTATCACCCCCAGTCTAGCGCTTATGGGGGACGGAGATCGTTCTGCAATCTCCGGCGCCGGAGCCGTCTGTGATACCGGACACGTTCCCGGGCCTGGCGGACCGGGAGAGTTCTATACCTCTCCCGGTCCCGCTCCGACATCTCCTTTTCAAGCATAACTTGCTCGCAAAAGGAGACGGCGGAGTTCCACGCGCTCTCGCTCCGCAACATGGCGGCGATCATGCTACCGAGAGAGTTTCCACTCCGATGGCCGTCATAAGGTCACGCCTCAGCTCCGCCCACGCTGGGAATTCTGCTAGCGTGTGGAGCGCCGTGTCCACGGTCCGGCCATCGCAGTGGTGGTACTCAGGCGTTGGCTCCTTACGGATCAAACACAGGTGATCTCCGAAGCATCCTTTTCCAGTGATCACCTGCGTCAGCCGATATGAGAGGGTCCCGTGATTCCTCTCGAGCCAATCCTCCATAACGGGTCTCACCGCCGCCATGACGGCGTGCCCGGCACTAGGTTGCCCAAGTCGTTCCTTCCACTCCTCCACAAGGACCTGACGGAGTTGGGTTTTCTGATTCTCGATTTCTCGAGTTTCAGGACTCCGGCCCAACTCCCGTGCCTCCTTGCGTCACTGATAAAGAGCCTCAAGGGCTCTCGCCTCCAGGTCCCATGGTGAAGTTCCAGCCAGGAGACTCGCTGCTTCAAAGGAGATTGTGCGGTATCCTCTTATGACCCTGATGGCCAGCACTCGCTGTGGTCATCGCAGTATTGCGACGCTGCTCGCCTTGAGGGTCGGCGCCCACACTGGAGCCCCGTAAAGGGCCATTGACTGCGCGATTTGACAACTCCCGCGTAAGGTCTCCTGCAGGAGTCATCGGGTCTCCTCATGTTAGGTAGCAGCCGCGCCAACGCCCGTACTGCTCTCACCAACTTTGGGACCTGACTTTAGAAATAAGTTCCGAAGTCCCATCGGCTATCGAGTACGAGCCCCAGATACCTCATGGAGGACTCAATGCCGATGCGAGTATCTCCTACCATGAGGCTGGATCGATTTGGTGGCTTGTTCCGAGGCCCATGAAAGAACAAGGCCTCGGACTTGTGTAGGGCTACCTCAAGACTCAACCGCCAGATTCGCTCCACGACTTGGGCAACCCCGGCCGTGGCTCTCAGGGTTGCCTCACGATGTGTCTTGCCGCACGCCGTCACAAGTGTGTCGTCCGCATAACCCGTGACGACGATGCCATCTAAGAAAGCACCGCGAAGCACCCAGTCATAACCAATGTTTCACAGGAGCGGTCCTAGGACCGAACCCTGCGGAACTCTGCACGACATTTCACGTCTACCAAGACCTGTCTTACTTGGGTAGATGACGGATGACGGATGACGGAGGTAGAAAGGCACTCGGTGATATACGGGTACCTTCCTGATGCAACTCCAGGGCAAAGTATTGAACGCATTGGTAATGTCCAAGGACACCGCCGCTAGGGCGTCAGCTTTGGGCCCACTGGTGCTACCGGGAATCTCGAGGAGCCGGGCTCCTGTCCGTGTGTTTTTACACCGGACGCCCAGTATCTCGAGAGCCTTGAGGTTAACTTTGGCCTTTATTTTCGCCAAGACCTCGGCGTACCTCAAGCCCCTCCCTGCTGCCTCCTCCGTTAGAGTGACGACGACGGCCGCAGAGCGAGAAGCGCGGAGTGTCCTCGGTGCTGCCATCGTGGCGACAGTGGCCTTTCTGGCTTTTTTGGCTTCTTTTTTGGCGGCCTTCCGCTTCTTCTTTTTATCCCCGGCCACCACCCAGCACTCTTCCAGCGGGTGCTGTATGGTATTGGCCGAGGTTAAAGCTGGGGTCTGGGTATGACTCGCCTTTCCATTTCCCTTTCTTTTCTCCTGGGTGACTTTAGTAGGGGCCGTTCACGCTGGCTTTGTGACCACCCTACCTACTGGCTGAGCTGTTGAACCAGCTTTGGCAGCGGCCGCATAATTTATCTTCTTTAGTGGAGCTAGAGGTGGGTGGTAGTGGACACTCTCTACTGCCGAAATACGCCTCATGAGCCGCTCCTCCATCTCCACCATGAGTCCAACTATGTTCTATTCCACCCGGCTTGATGATATCGCCGGTGGCGATGATGCTAGCGTAGCCCCAATGTTGGTACGCGTAGAGCCCGACGCTCTCTCTCTGGCTTCGGCGAGATTCACTTCGAGGCGGGCTTTCTCCCTATCATGAGCCTTATTTTCTGCTATGAGAAGTCTTCCTGCCTCGACAATGGAGCGCACGAGTGCCAAAAGGGCCTCATGTTCAGGGCTCTTTGATACTTCAGGTGTCTGAAGTAGCCAATCGGCTAAGCCGATTGCCTGCTCGATCCGTTCCACGGGGTTGCCAACTCTGCGGCGTAGCTCCTCCAAACTTACGTCACTCGTGGTGGTAGTCGTTGTCATATCGGATGCGACCTTCTCAAGTAGGGCCTTGAGCAAGAGCTCACCTTCGGCCCTCTTTGATGTCGCAGATCCGCCAATCTGCCTCTCTTGGGCCATCCGCCCAGTCTTGGGAGGTCGACCTCTGCCACGAGCCCCCCGACGGTTTGTATCCCCTTTGACTAATGTGACCTCGTCACTAGAGGCCGACAGCATGCTTTCTTCTGCTGCGTGGGTCTGGCGCCTTTTTCTTTTTTGAGCAGTCCGTTGGTACTGTTCTACAGCTGACATCAACGAGGTGCTCGCACCACTCCTTTCCGAGGCAGTGTCACAATCTAACACCGCTTCACGGTTTTGCACGTCCTTCGCGATATGTTGGTCGCCGGATTTACCGCTCGGCGACGGGCAGGTTTGGCAGTGGTTGCTCCCCCCAGAATACGACTGGGAGCTGCCAGAACCGTTTGGCTCCGGGAGGGATTCCCCAGGCGAAGTGCGTCTGGGACCCTCCTGGGTAGGTGAGGCCTTTACTTTACCCATGCCATGTTTTTGAGTTTAGTGTCCTCCAACAATAGGACGCCTTCGGCACTGGATTCCCTCCAGCGACTCAACCCATTGCCAGGCGCCAGAACGTGAGCTTGGGGTTTTTTTTTAGAGAGGTTTACGTCCTCGTGGGTCTGAAGATCCACCGGTCCTGTCCGTTCAGGATTACGGCTGGGCCTAACGGGGTCTGCACCAGACCGGGTCTGTCTGCCCCAAGGTTTTTTAAAGAGGTTTTCTTCCTCGTGGCCCTCGAAGAGCCGTCGCTCCTGACTGCAAATAGTCAAGTTTACGACTTGGCCGGACGGTGGTCTGCATCAGACCAATGTCCTCTACCTCTGACAGTGCCAGTGGTTGAGAACCCGTCCGCCCGCTGGCATACTCTCTACTATGCCCTCTGCTAAACAGAGGGACACGTAGAAAGCCTCTGAATGACCCTCACAAGGGTTTTTTTTCCCACCTCGGCCGGAATTCGCCGTAGGCGGCAGCGTCTCTCCCATTTGACGAGAGAGGCGCTGCCGGCCCCGTTGCCCAGGGTGGACCACGTGGAGGTTCCAGACCCCGCACCCCAATATGATAAATATCTAGGAAAAATTATTTTTATAACTTTTTCCACTAGTGCCAACTTACGACATGAAACGACGATACAAAATAGAGTAGTTCAATAAATTTTATATCTTGAGGATTTTACAATTAAGTTTAAACTAATTTGTACAGTATATTTTATAGTCCTTTCAAAAGTATTACTGAAAAACGATACTCACACATTCTGCTGAATTATTTTTATTAGCGATGTCAATTTATATGTTGAAATGTGTGTTGATTGGTGTAATATTTGCGATACTTGATCTCGTTTACCCACATCAACTTGTTATCGTTTTGAGCCATAGTGGTTACTATTTGATCAAAGTAATCGTTAGTTTCAATGTGTAGTATATCGAAATAACGATGGCAAAAATATATAACGCTATATTTTTTGTTTAATATAAACAGCAAGAAATATAGCAACCTCAGGTAAGTTACTGAAAATATTTTACGTACGTGTGTTTTATTGCTGTTTCTAGTAAAATAGTACAGGCATTTATTATTATTTATGTCATAAATAGATCAGAAATTTGTTTGAACAGTCATCTCACCGCTTCCTATTGCGCCGAGTGTTGTAAGTTCAAACTCAATATGGGACATTAGTTTTTGTGATCAACTAATTGTTGTTCTAAGTCTGGGTGCTCTTTGTGTCCGTTTCATGGATGTTTGTAAAGTAACTCGCAACACAGGAATGTTCTTACTGCAGGAGTTGTCCTTTGAAACAAGCAAAGAAATAATATATTGTCTGAAAATTCGAACAAGATTTAAATGTACTGGCTATATTCATAACGTCCTTGTATCATTGTATTGATATGTATAAAATACATATTTACAAATTAAATTAATATAAAAACTGGGACTTGATGATAATAAATTTTACCTATGTTGATATTTTATTGTACAATAATAATATGTATTTTAGAAATAATCACATTTCAACAGTATTCAAACAAAGGAGATGATAAATTTAAAAAGAAGCAATCGTTTGTTTATAATTCTGTATTTGACAGTTATTCGGTATTTTCATTATTTTTTGCTGTAATCGTAATTTATACATTACATTGCTTTCATAGTTATTTTGTGAACAAATATGTTCTTAGTACTGTAATTATGGATGCTGAAGACTTCAATCTGAGAAATGAAGAAACGAAAAGAGACTCATGGGAAGCTTCAGCCAGCGAATTGTCTTTGAAACTAAGTACTCAACTGAGCAAGACTAGACCAACGTTCCAGTTGTATCTCATTTCAAAAGTAAGTTTTTATATTTGTACCTCCTTATTCCTCTATTTGTGCATCTTCGCTCAAAGATAGTAGAGGCTGTGCTTAAAATTTAGTCTTTACGTGACATTATGGGAGAACCTCTGAAACCAGCTCAATGTAAACTGGCATTCAATAATTCTTTCTTTGCTTTTCACGGAGTGAATAGGATTTACTGAGCCCAAAACAAGATTGTTAGCTAACAACTTCTGCGCATCCGAGGGACGGTTGACATTCAGTTCAAGATTACCAAACATCTTGTTTGGAAGGAGGGAAAGGAAACTATCCAAGAGAAGGCAATGTACTTGTGACTCGGGGGTTGTCAACCACTATCAGGTGATCTGTCTCCACTCTTGCCCACCATACGATAAAAAAAATCAAGAGTACCAATACCAAAGCAGAATTTGTCTAACAACAATATTGTTCTACAATACATCTACGGTTAATTAAGTAACGAGTACATAAAACTGTCTTCATTGTTACTTATTTTTACAGAAGGCACCAAAACCTACAAGACCATTAATAATATCGACTAAGTTTGAAAGATTATCGTTTTACAACACCTATATTATACCAGCATGTAAAACTGAACCTATATGTAAAGAAATTGTACTCCATAATAGGTAAATGACATTGAATTAAGAATTAAAAAAAAAATTCAGGAAAACATTTCGAGTAAAAAAAATTTTAAATATTTCAGACATTTGACACACAACGTCATCTAGTTTCAAACTAAGCAGAGCTTGTGCTGTGATAACTAGACTGACTGATAGAAAACTTATCTATTTTTTTTTGTAAATCCATACATATTATACATAGAAAACACGCAAATTTTCGAAACATATATTTACAGATCATACAAACACTTGATCTGACGCGGGATCAAACCCCAGACCTCAAGTACAACAGTCACATTCACTACCGCTGCGCCACTGAGGCAGTTTCAGCTTGATCAGAGTTATCAAGAGAGTAATCATCATCATCAGAAACCTTTAAAAAGACCACTGCTGGACACAGGCCTCTTCTTTGAAAAAATTTTTGCCTACTATACTACGCTTGTGAGACGGATTGGTATAGTGTTTATTTGTGGCCAGCCGCGAGGAGGTGACGTGCGCGTGTGCCGTACGTCGCCTAAATAGAGAGTTTATAAGCAGATGGTGCTGTTCCCGGAGTGTTTATTTCAAGTTTTTCTTCTCTAAGCAGTAATGTTGTCTTGCGTAATTTGTTCCGTTAGTCAGTGGGGGTGGTGATACTCTGCTTAATTTGTCTCTATATGAAGAGCCTGCAAAAGTGACTCTACTCTACCTGATGGAAAGCATGAATAGAATCCAAACGGTTGTGGTCACCATACTCATTGCAAATGCAGACACTGCAGTATGGTGACCCACACTAAGGCGGCTAGATGCTTTTTCACGCCACGCTTGGGAACGTAAAAGGCATGACAGTCATCGTGGCAGTGTAAGGCTCACACAGTTATCACGATAACTATCACGCCTACATCAATGGGCCTCCGGTCTAACACTCACCAACGAAACACGACAGCACGGATGTTGGCGCTTTAGGTTGGTCTTCTGTGGGAGGGTAGTACTGCCCCGGTCGAGCCGGCCCGTTCGTGCTGAAATCAGCGTGGCTCTACTACCTAATAACATACATAGAGAAGGGTTATCATGTGATCATTATTTTATATTGATTACTTTTAGCTTAGTTGGGTCAACTAGAGTGGTACTGCCATGCCGTCTTAAGCAGACACACCGAAGAACAGAGTAATCTCTAATTCTCCTAACGTGTGTCACGATATTACAAGATCTTACGACAATTATTTTCCCTCTCTCAATAATCCCGGACCCTTTCAGCGTAACGTAAAAAAGCATCTCACTATGCCGCCTAACTGCCTCGGTGGCGTATAGTAACTTAGGCGACTGCTATTCGGGAGATCTCGGGTTTAATTCCCGGGTTGGACACAATTGTTTGTATAATGTGCAATAAACATTTAGTATCGGAGATTGAGTGTTTTCTATGTATAACATGTATGTTTTTATATAAGTTGTCTAGATAGTATTGTGTGAATATTGTAGACTATTATAATATTATTAATAATATTATTAGTGTAGGTCACCATACTGCATTTTCGACTCGCCTTAATAATGCTTAGTGAAATATTTTTTTTTTTTTTTTCAGTTTAATATGGCTTCACATAGGCAACCTTATATTCAAGAGTTTATCCCAAACTTTTGTTCACATATTCTATGCCTCATA
Source organism: Hypercompe scribonia (assembly GCA_949316085.1). Classification (NCBI taxonomy): domain Eukaryota; kingdom Metazoa; phylum Arthropoda; class Insecta; order Lepidoptera; family Erebidae; genus Hypercompe; species Hypercompe scribonia. The sequence goes on along the minus strand of OX438969.1, from coordinate 6,859,979 downwards.
TTCTCCAGAAGAGCACATATTTCCCACTAAAATGGTACCGTTTTGTGTCGGTATGTAGCCCTAATGTTTTGAATTTTGTCTAATATCTATTAGTCTAACGGTTAATACATGCGACAATCGATCAAGAGGTCTCGGATTAAATTCCTGGATCGGGCCTAAAGTGTTGTTAGATTTTTCTTACAATTTTTTTTTTAACAACAACAGAGTTCATACTCTACTCTAACTTTCATAAGTTTGGCAGTGTTTCATGCCCGTATTTCAGAAAGCACGTTAAGTCGTCAATTCCGGTTGGCTTGAGCATCTATGACAATCGTTATTGGGAAGTCGCAAGACAACGGAGCACCGATAGCAGTTACTCTGCGAAAAAACCAGTGAAACTGATTGAACTCAGAGCCGATCCCAAATAATCTTGGGAATAATATTATAATGGGCTAGAAAGGTCAAATAAAGTATTGTTTTTGTCATAGTTTTTATTAGCCCATTACTGCCCAACCATCGAAAAATTTGAAATTTTCTGTTCAAATTACAAAATATATTTTTTAATACAGTAAGAAAAAATAATGTGCAGCAAAAAACAAAAAAAAATATTAAAAATATATTATTACGACTTTATTAGCTACTAGCAGCCCATCCCGGCTTCGCACGGGCATAATATTATAATATAATAAAAGAAAATATACAATGTTTTACAGTGAGTTACTAAAAAAGTAACATTCATTGAAAACCAAAAACTAAGATATTTTTTTTGTGAATATATTCGCATGAGCTGCGCGGCAAGTTAATTTTGTGGTGTTGACTCCCCTCCAGTACCTCTTCAACGCATAGCTAGCCGAGTGAAGTTTTTCTATTATTTAAACTGGTGATATCTTTTGAATGGAATATCCGAATCAAATCATTTAAAAGGTGATATGAAGGTATTGAAGTAGTCTTAAATAATGATTTATTTATTTTGATAAGGATCAATACTTTGGTACGAATAAAGAGCCTTTTCTAGCGGTGGTATATATTTTTTTTTAATAAAAGGACGCTTATTATGACGTAACTATAAAAGATAGAGACATGCTATTGGGACAGTTTTTATAGATAGTGATGTGTCCTGAAAAATTGTAATACATCATTTTGTTCTAACATAAATAGTTTTCGCAGCGCACGCGATTGAAGGAAGTTTTTTGTTAATTTTTTTAAACCTTGGCTTAGATTATTCAAGTTTTAGTAAGAATCCCTAATTTTTTTGAAATCGAAACATAGCCTATGTCACTCGGGAATAGTGTAGCTTGCCAAATATGAAAGAACTTTTTAAATCGGTTCAGTAGTCTCGGAGCCTATTCATTTCAAACAAACAAACAAAAAATCAAACCTTTCCTCTTTCTAATATTAGTATAGATTTCATGTTTAGTATAGGTTGCCCAACAAATTTTAGGTAACTTGAAATATATAATTACTTTTATTTGTATAGTTATAATTAGCTGTATAAAACAAACAACAATGCACTCTTAACGGTTACGTAATATATAAACTTTGAAATTATATATCTAAATAATGTCACTGTATTTTTTATCAAAATATTTTTCTTTAACGGCAAAATAGTTAGTAATGTTTGCTATTTACAAAATTAAATAAAGTAAAGCTAGTTTTAGAAAAATCTTTTTGGAAAAAAAAGCTTGAAAATTGGTAATCTGGTGTCTTAAAAATATGACAGTGGGAAGTAATGGGTTAATAAGATATCATTCACCGTATCAAATTAATTCTCTTTCTCCCATTATTATTTTAATGTACTAATGTATTTATAATAACAAATCAAACTTTGTTATGTAAAAAAATAAGTTTAGTAGAACATATACTCGCATTACTGCTACTATAGCGCAAACTAACTTTTCTCCTGGGCAACGCATACTGCATTGTCTGCATTTGCAATGAGTATGGTGACCACAGCTCTTGGATTCTATTCGTGCTTTCCATCAAGCAAAAAAGAGTCACTTTGGCAGGGTCTTAACTAAATATATATACTAAATATATTGTGACTTATCCACGATTAGTTCAAAAAAAAGTATTTTCATAAATACAATAAAAGTAACTACACATATATACTTAGAACAAGTTTTAAGAAACCAAGTGAAAATATATTTTTGTTTTAAATCTTTCAGGTCACAAGTTTTTGGTAATCGTAGCATCTATTTCAGCGTTAGTGATCTCAATGAACTCATTATATTTGACATTTTACTACTTTATCAACGGACTTATGTACAAAAATCCATGGAACAGGTGAGAAAACTTTATAATTTAGTCATGATATTTAAAAAAACGTCCTTATGTAAAAAAGTGGCAAGTCGAAGTTCCTTAAGGTTAATGCGAGGAGACTAGATAGAAATCTTCAACTGTTTTATAAGACAGATTAGAAGAATAAAAGCAGAAGAGCATCCTGCCATACTCAGTAATTAATTGATCATTAAAACAAAAAAATGAACTCTATGAACCGGTGTTAACTACTCTAGTATGAGACACAGATACGAACACTATCATAATGTTACGTATGTCTGCGAATGAGGCTGTAAAGACCGATCTTTTAAAAAGGGATTCTGCTTACGGATGCGATCTTAAGACTGAATGATTGATATAGAGTAATTGGAGTAAGTCGTTCAAAGCGTAGAAAACGAATTTATCGCGAGTACTAAACGTTTTTCAGATTAAGCATATAGTTACATGTATTTGCTTTGAATATGTTGGTAGATTAACTAATTCTAATATTACAGATGCAAAAATAGTACTTACTATGATGTGAATTTCGATATAATTATTAATTGCTATGAATTAGATGACTTCACTCAACAGTTTGCAAATATGACTTTTGATCGCTCAAAAAATTTATATGTGAATTCACATAACGAATATTTTTCGCTGGCGCAGTATGAATATATGAGGTAATATTTTTTACATCATTTCACTTAAAGTAAGTTCTGAAATATTTATTCCTAACGTCAAAAAATTACCAATAGTGTTCAAATTTTGACCCGATATCTGTTTTAAATATCCTTTTTTCGCGTTAGTTTTAATCTCCATTTCTCGCCAATACTATTACAATATACAACAGCGAATCACGACAGGGTGCAACCAATTGAACGTAAAACAGCAACTGTTTATGTAAGAAACGTTGCAAAGTACACAAACATATGGTCTGGCAGACAGATGGCTTGGTACTCCTTGTATCTTGGGATTCCGTAGCTTCTTTGACTTTTTTGTGTTATATACTTTTAGCGATTCACTATGAGCATATATGTAGAGTAGTAGTAGAACTAGAGTAACTGACATCGCACGGAGAATTAGCATGCTGAAGTGGAAGTGGGCCGGCCAAGTCTCCAGACGAACCGTAGGTCGCTAGAGCCGAAGTGTACTAGAGTGGATACCACTATTGACTTACTTGACTTCACTTAAAGAAGGTGGCTGGCAGCAGATCGATGCGAATTGCCCAAGACCGGGATGGTTGGCGTTCCTTAGCGGAGACCTTTGTTCAGCAGTAGACCGCGATAGGTTGAATAGATGTATGTATAATTGTGTACTAAATCATCACTATCTTTTACTTCCAGATATAACTTTGAAGATAACTATGTTTCTGGCAATATGTCTCTCTTATACTATGTGGTGTTGTGGGGCGTGACTGCCCTTTTAACTTTTTGCGTTTCAAAGAAGTTATTTTGGAAAGTAAGTAGTAACTTGGTATGTGGCTTAAAGTCTGCTTCATTTTGACCCACCATAGACTACCTAGATGACGTATTGGTAGCGTATGTGACGGCTAAGCTTGAGGACTCGGATTCGATTACCGGGTCGGACCAAACGTTTGTATGATCTACAAATATTTGTTTCGGAGTTAAAGTAAGTTAAATAAAAAAATATATATGTATGTAGTTATATCAGTTGTCTAGTACCCATAGTGCAAGCTCAGCTTAGTTTGGGGCTAGATGGCATTGTGTGTCAGATGTCCAAATTATATTAAGTTATGTTATTATTATTATAACGAATACGTTAAAAATATTTAACTGTATTCTTCAGAAAATCACACTTGTGATTCAAGACGTAGATATTAAATGCTTAATAGCCACAATTGTCACTTGCTATTAATCATATGTAAATTTCTTTGCTTCGTATTTTATAAAACACTAATGTCTGTTTAAATAGATATTACACTACGTTTACTGGTCAATCATTTTGATATATATCTTGACGATCCTCTACATATTGATAAAATTATCTGGATTAAGAGAGAAAAGAGAATATGTGGCTCCTACATCGGATGGTATTACTTATAAATACTTGGTAAGTAAATATTAAGTTTATTTTTGTCCGTGTGGTGACGGATTAAGAATACATAGTTTTTCCCCCCATAATTATGAGTAATATACCCACGATGGTGTCGTAAGAGGCGACTAAGGGAAAATATGCAAGTACAAAAAGAAGGAAAACTTGGAACAAAGCCTATTCCAACACGTCTGGCCAGCGTGGTAAAGTAGGCCAAAACCTCCTTGCTAAGGAGAGGCTTACGTCCAGCAGTGGACTGTAAAAGGCTGTTGATGATGAAATATTAAGTACAATTAATTGTGGCTTAAATTATACTCTATGTTAAAATCCTCAAGAACGTATGATAAATAAGACTAGAAATTATGTATCATTCTTTTCCACTTTGTACTAAAATTGAAAGTAGGACTTTACTGAAAAACTTGCCCTTTCATCTAATAAGTATAATAAAAGATAGGACTGCCTCGTTGGTCTAGCAGTTAGTGTATGCGATTGCCGATCAAGAAATCTTGGGTGGCATTCCCGGTTCAAAGTAAAAAGTTTTATTGAGTTTTCTGATTATAGAAATACTTAGTAATACCCAGGAGTTAAGATGTTGACACAAGTGTTTTGGCAAACACTCAGAGCTGCTGATCTTTTCCCGTTGGTGTCGGATATCCACCGCCATCAGATTGTAAGAGTGAGGGAACAGAGAGTGTATCTGTGCTTACGCACATTCTTGTACACTGTAATATCTCCTTCATAGTTTGTTGAACTCCATTGATATTGGCCGCCGTGACCGAATTCAGTTATCATTCACAAAGCTGCAACACGTGTCGAATTTATATTCTTAAGTTGAATTTAAATTCATCAATTCGTCACGTTGAAATTTAAATTGTCTTATCGTATAATTATAACAGAAATCCAACTTAGAACTTAGTCCAAGTTATATTAACTCGTAAAGAACTTAAAATTACTGCAAAAAAAAATTGAAAGCAATATATGTTAAAATAAAACTTAGCGTTTAAATAATATCATTTATCGATGTGGTTGCGTAATTTTAACGATGTTGTAAATATTAAATTAATAAATAAAGATTTTGGACATCTGACACACAGCGTCATCTAGTTCTAAACCAAGCAGAACTTGTACTATCGATATTCAACAACTTAAATAATACATATATACTTTTTGTGAATACATTTAATACATACATAGCACTCAAACTTTGAAACAAATATTTGCAGATCAGATAAAGATTTGATTCGACTCGAGAAACGAACCCAAGACTTCAAGCACAGCAGTCGCATACGTTATCACTGCATCATCGTGGCAGTTAATTAGTATTCGTATTCACCTCTATACGAATTATTGTAACCTTACCATTATTGCTAACTTGATCGAACTATTAAATAATAGCAGCTTCCTTGTTAGCTTACAGATCTCAATATATTAGAAGGAATTACCACAGCGCCGGCATTCGCCCATATCTTATCTTCTAGAAGTACACAATCGGTAAAATGTTATTCAAATTTATTAAATACAATAATTTAATACAACCAAAACCATACATTCTAAAATGAAGTGCGTGAAGGAGCATGTCGAGAGATTAAAGGGAATGGAAGAAAAAAGTCATTACGACTTTAGAGTCGTATATAAATTCTGGAAAAAGCTGGAAGATGATGACGATATGATGACAATATCATCACTTTTATAAAGTTTATGAATTTAAAACAATTAATTCATTAAATCATTAAATTAAATCATTAAAATTAATTCATTCATTTAAATAAAAATTTCAATTCATTTAAATAAAAAAATAAATACATTACAAAATTATATAAAAGTTTTCGTTTAATAAGATGAGTACTTTTCATATTAAATGTATACGTATTTAATAGACTAACAAACACCAACATTAGCAACAATCTGCTTCCCTGTGTTTGTGACTTTTGTACTGGCAGAAGGAACATAGGAGTACGCAACCCAACTTTTGCAAGTTTCGACACGTTCAAGACTTTTCGATCGAGACGTACCGTCTGTGATCATTTTCACAACCTTTTACTCATTGGTCCAACTTGAAACAAAATTAAACAAAGCAAGAAAAAAACACGACCAGATAGGTCACCTAATGGGAAATAACTAATTCTGTCCATGTACACTTGCATCTGAAAAAATAGAAATGCATTGTTTGTGAGATCAGTGGTTGAGCCTCAAATTACCTTACTCACTATAGTCCTTAAAATATAGCTTGATCCCTATGACAGCTGTCACTAGTGTCATTCTCAAACTTGTGAAGTGCATTTTAGGTGTATTTTTTAAATTTACCATGTGATTTGTGATAAAACTGGCAAGTAAAAATAAAATTAAGGAGATACAAAATAAAATCCTTTGGACAAAGTTACTTCGTTGGTTTCAAAGCCATTTGTCACAGAGATTATGCTATATTTTAAGGATTGTAGGTAAATAGATATGAAAACATCGCTGGTCTGAGTTATAACTCTGGTCAAACTTACCTATAAGTGCAGAAGTTTAACTTTTCTATAGCAAGATATTAATATCATAGATTTTTTCTGACGTTGAATCTATTTAACTTTAGTTTGTATGTCACTTTGTTTAAAATAAATATATACGTTTTCAACGTACTGAACTGTCTGCATTCACAATGAGTATGGTGACCACCATCTTGGATTACATTCATGTTTGCCATCTAGCAGAGTGGAGACACTTTGACAGGCTCTAAAAAAAGTAGGCTCTGTGCACAATACTCTGAATATAAAAAGAGGCTGAACAGTTTTGCTTAAAACAACAACACAACGGTTTAACAATTTAAAATATTGTCACCACCGGTCATTTTCAAAACCTCCACGACAGGTTTTAAACATGAATGGCCAAAAGTGCAAACTGTGAAACAGCTGTTGTCCTTTCCTTTATTAAACGTGTGTACATAATGCTTGTGTAATAATAGCACGTACGTTCAAAATGTGTATCGTGAAATGTGGTGTAATACAACGCTGCATTGTTGAATTTTGCCTGAATTTCTAATGAATATTGGAAAACGCTTCTAAACGACAGCAGTTGATCAAACATTGTAGGCCATGTTATTAATTAAAATCACTCTATTGTATAACTTCTTTATAAGTGATAAAAGTCAAGTCAAATACACAAAGAAATGAATAATTTCCAGATGGAAATTTGAAAGCCTCAATATCCTTATAATGACATATACGTGAAAAAAATTCAATACCTTAAATTTACATTTACATTTGAAAGAAGGGTAAGACTTAATATAAGTAATTTAATTTCTATACTTAACTTATCGGTCACGGTAGTTTTTAATAGTCCGCTGCTGGACATAGTCCTCTCCTGTAAAAGGTTTTGACCTACTATATCAACAGTATACACTATATATACTGCTGACAAGACGGGTTGGCATAGGGTTTTATTCAAATTTTCCTTCTCTTTGCAGTAATATTGTCCTTTTTTTTTAAAAAAAGATTTCAATGAGGCCCACACTATGGCAGCCTAGTGAAATACTTTTTCTCAGCTCGCTTACACTTACTCTACGGTTTTTTTTTCCACATTAAGAACCTGCCAAAGTGCCTCTACTCTGCCTGATGAAAGTATGAATAGAATCCAAGAGTTGTAGTCACCATACTCATTGCAAATGCAGACAATGCAGTATAGTGACCTACACTATTACGGCCTAGTGAGATGCTTTTTCACGCCCCGCTTGGGGACGTAAAAGGCATGACAGTCATCGTGGCAGTGTAAAGCTCACAAAGTTGCCACGATAACTGTCAACCTTGCATCAATGGGCCTACGATCTCACACTTACCAACGAAACAGCACGTATGCTGTCGCTTTAGGTTAGTCTTCTAAGGAAGTGGAAGGATAGTAGTGCCACAGTCCAGGGGGCCCATTCGTGCTGAAATCAGCGTGGCTTTACTTCCTAATTAACGGTTCATATACTTAACAATCAATGTTTTGTGTGGTATACTTCCTTAGTTGCCTCTTAGGACAACCACGGGATGAATAAAGATAGTGATACTCTGTATTCTCAATTCGTAAAAAACTATTTAAAAAGACGTTTACATTATTTAGATGGCTTTAACTTTCTGTAAGACGTCGTATACAAGGCGATTTTATATGGCATTATTTATTTGAAAAGTAATAAGAGCCACTGCTATAAACTAAATGAGTTTTATTTCTTATATACCACAGATAGAACCAAGTAGTGACAGTACGGCAATTATTATATCTAATGCAATCTACTATCTATTCAGAATATATTTATCGGGAAAGATGTCGACTTTTTGTAAGAGTGTCATTGGGATACCACTGGATGAATATCCTTACAGTAAGTCCTAACATAATACTTTCTCTTGACTCCAGTAGTTAAATTAACAATAAAGTTAAACAACACGTTCCTCAAAAACAACGCTCTTGGATTTTATTCATGCTTTCCATCAGGCAGCGTAGAGTCACTTTGGTAGCCTTATAAAAAAGAAAAAAAAATACCGTTACTGCTATTGTGCAGCTAACCGGTGTGAGTTCTTGAGTCTAATAGCCTGTTGAACAACGCGAGCACCTGTAGTTTTTAACCTTGATCTGATGGTATAGCAGCCAACCCTTTCGTGTATCATTATAATGACTACGTCAAAATCTGTGGCTTGTATGTACAGTTACAGTCATTCGAACATTTTTTGTTTGGAGTGGAGTCGGGTTCCTGGAAAATTCACCTTACAACATACAGTCAAATAGCATAAAATTTAGCACACAGTTGTTTTAATTTGTGATAAATTCACACATCTTATATACGATCGATGAAAAAAAAGTATATTATATATATAGTGTTTTTACTTTTGACCGGTAGTGTATATATATATATATATATATATATATACACTACCGGTCAAAAGTCTTCGCCCACCCCATACTTCATTCATTAAATTTCAAAATAATACACTTTTAGCAAATTTCCCTTTCATGTTGTCAAGCGAAGGTTAAAATGATGTTATACAAACCAAAAATAATAGTGCCCATTAATTGTTTACTTCATACGAGCGCATGTTTATATTTTGTCGGTGAGTGCGTCAAGTTACAACTTGCGAGTACCCGCTGATTCGTTTATTATTCTTTAACTGTGAATTATTTCTTCGGCGTTTATAATTGCAGTTTAGTGCCAGTTAGCCTTGTGAGACGCAATAACGTACTGTGATTTATACTTTTTGTACCAAGACATCTTTTTGTGAAGTTCGAATACGAATTGCTATCGTTTTCGTAAATTCAGACCTTTAAGTTTTAAAATGGATAAAACCAAGGAACTATCAGTTGAAACTCGTGCTTCAATTACAAGTCTTCATAATCTAGGTAAAAGTAACCGTGCCATTACCGGCGAACTAAAAATACCTCGACGTACCGTGGACTACAACGTGAAAAAATATGAATCCACTGGGAGCTTTGGCGATAGAAAACGTTCAGGGCGGCCTAGAAAAACCACAACAGCTGAAGATCAACGTATTATATTGACCAGTAAACGTGATCGACGACTCACGGGTACAGAGATAGCAGCTCTGATCAATGTGTCTAGGGATCAGCCTTTGAGTACTTCTACAGTGAAAAGGAGATTAAGAGAAACTGGCCTTTTCGGAAGGGTGGCAGTGAAGAAACCTCTTTTAAGACGTCAAAATAAAGTTAAGAGGTTGTAGTGAGTTAAAGAACATAAAAATTGGACGCCTGAACAGTGGGAGAGAGTATTATGGAGTGATGTGTCAAAATTTGAGGTTTTTGGGTCTAAGAGAAGAGTCTTTGTGCGCAGGTCAAAGGAAGAACGGATGTTAGATCCATGTGTATCCCAACTGTAAAACATGGCGGAGGCTCGGTGATGGTTTGGGGATGTTTTGGAGGGCGGGCGACTGGAGACCTGGTAAAAATTGAAGGGATTTTGAAGACAGAAGGCTATAAAAAAATATTAAAGGAAAATGTAGTACGTTCTGGTCAATGCCTGATTGGAAGAAAATTTGTCTTCCAGCATGACAACGATCCCAAGCATTCCTCGAAGCTGAGCAAAGAGTATTTGAAAGAATTGGAAAGGAAGAATGTACTGGAAGTAATGATTTGGCCGTCACAGTCGCCCGACCTCAACCCGATTGAGTTGTTGTGGGACAAATCGGACAGGGAAGTCAGAAAGCAGTGTCCTACTTCCACTTTACATCTTTGGAATATCCTGAAAAACGAATGGAACCAAATAGACGACGATTATTTGTCCAAATTGTTACAGAGAATGCCAAGATTGTGCACCGAAATAATTAAATCAAAAAGGGGGTTACATTGATGAAACAAAAATTTAAATATATAACAATTACAGACTGTGTTTTTATTATTACTATATTCTTATCTATATATGTTCTATAAAATAAAAATATCAAAATCGATTGTATTGTTTTTATTTGTTGTGTATCACGCAAATTGTACGGAGGCGAAGACTTTTGACCGGTAGTGTATATATATATATATTTTATATATATTGTATATATATATTTTATATATATATATATATATTATATATATATGTATATTATACATATAATAAATTACGATTGATTTCATTTCTGCGCCACCATACCTATAAACTTAATACTAGTGTTTGTCTTTAATACTGTCGTATTATCTACCTATCTCGAAGAGTTCGTTGGTTAAGGATTGAATCCCTTATAAACTTATCAAAATGGTATATCAGGATCAAAAGTATTTAAGTTATTATTACTTCTAGTAGGACATCAAAGTTTAGTATCATTTATGCAAGTGGAATTGCAACCAAACCGCTGACTATAAGAAAATATGATTTTTTAAAGTTTACCAAATCGTAGGAATAAGATATATCTTTTTCGATACTCCTGTACTTTTGAAATTCATATGAAAATTTAAACGACGAACGTAGAATTTCTTTTTCAAATTTAATAACACCGTGCACAGATCAAACAGCTGTAGCAAACAGGAACGTGCTTAAACACATGTAGTTCAAAATATTACTCTACTAGATAAAACTACACCGAAATATTCGAAGTGATTTCACTATATCCTTAATAGAAGAATATACACATTATTTGTTGGAATAGCTAGGATGTGTTCAATGTAATGATGGCTAGTGACCTCGTGACACATGACAGTTACATTCAGCTTCGTTTTTACACTACTATTAAAGAAAACCACAAAATTGCTTTTATAAACTGAATTAAAAGAAAAACTTTCTAGATTTGAGAGGTTCATACTTACCGTTTGATCCAATCCATAACTTAAAGAGAAAATATTAGTCTTAAAAAAAAAACAATATACACAAAAAAACGTCTGTTTCCATGGTAGGGTAGGCAGAGGCATATTAAACTTTTCACTAGTGTTTTAGTCTTACTTTATAGGAGGCGAACCTATTGCCGCTAATCGAGATGTTTTTTTTACCAGAATCTCTAGAACTTCTTCCGTCGATCAGCAGGTTCTAATTTCAGATTCAGGGCAGTTCTTGCTGGGAACCTTAAAAAAATAAGGCATAAGGAAAATAGTTGTAATTTAAACTCCTTGAAGTAAATGATATTTATATAAATTTAATTATTCAGACTGGTATAAATTTATTAACTGCTTTCAGGATATCTTTTCTTCCTAGTCTGGCCAATATTTTTTATGTACTTCTACTTGGGCGATTTGTACAGTTTATTATTTCTTGGACTAAATTTTGTAGCAGCGCTTTTGTCTTCTGTGAGTATATCAAACTTCCTTTTCTTCATTTTTGTTTTCATAAGGTACTGTTTTTTATAGTTTTTATTAATATATATATAAATTTAAACCTTTTGTAGTCACATTAGATTAAGAATTTGATTAGCTACTTTTTGTTTCAGTCAGTTACATTTCGCTGTCTTATTGAAATGGTAATTTATGAATGGCAAAATATTGTAAAGATAAAAGCATGGATGGTTATTATCACAGTATATATTAGTGTTCTCCTGTTAATAACATTCTTCAGTCAACAAGTAAATATTTCTTTTTTAAACGCATGGAACAGTTTTCAGACATGACATTTCCTGATACTATTGAACTATGACACAATAAAAGTATGTAATACATATTTTAATACATATATATTATGTATTCGACTGCCTTGGTGGCGCAGTGGTAGCATCTGCGATTGCTGTGCTTGAGATCTCAGGTTCAATTCCTAGGTGGGACTAAATGTATGTAGGATCTGCAAACGTTTATTTCGGAGTTTGAGTGTTTTCCATGTATATGTATGTAAATACTTAAATACTATATATTTACAAAAAATAAAGTGTATACATGGGTACTCTATCAGTCAATCTAGCTCTCCTAGTATAAGCTTTGCGTAGGTTGAAACTAGATAACGTTGTGTGTCAGTTATCTAAAATATTTTACATCTATCACATTTTTAAAGAAAATTATAAATATTTATCTTAAAAGTAGTAGAAAGATCCTGCAATTAGTCTTGATGTAGGTTTCTTTTAGTAATTTTTGTGTCTATTTAACACTTAGGAATCATGATTTTCTTACGAGAATATGATTTTTGTTTCTTTGAAAATTTTCTGAAAGAAACCCTCTTACCAACTTGTGAAGGAACGGGTGTCATGTTCCTCTGACACCTCCTCGGATCCTCCGACCAGGCGAGGTGATAATACCTGGTGGACCACGGTCCAATAGTTGATGTTGGTGTGTTGTATATATGCTTACACCACGAGAATCTCTGTTTCGTGATACAGGATTAGTAGTTACTCCGTAGTTCACTATACTTTGTAGTTCGATGTATCTTCACGAGATGGCGCTGTAGTATGTTTTCCTGTTTGTGCTGTATGTGGAAGTCGCCTCAAACACGTCAGAAAATTTTAACTTTTAATTATTATCTTTAAGTACCATTTTTTCTTAAACAAATAGTGGTTTAAATTACGTTCGAGGTTGACTCTAATATTCTTTACTGCTTATAAATGGGGAATATAGTGAACAAGTGAGTGGTCCACTCTACGGTCATAATTCCATTTGCATCTCAGTGTCCATGTTCGCCTGTGTGGTCTTTACGTTTGCTGTATATCGTTGTACATCGAATCAAACTAACACTTCCAACAGACACGAAAACTTTTGTCCAATTTTTTTTCCATAAAAGGGTAATTGAATAAACAAGTTCCCTGCTGGTAAGTGACCACCGCAGCAATTTAGTTAACCTTGAGTAACTGTACTTAATACCTTTTTATTTTAATTATCAATAGAGAAAATTCGTTTGTCTAAAGTATATGTTAGGGACTAGCAATCGGACGGGTCATCTGACGGCCCATAGATACCTCCAGTTGTGGAGAAACAAATGTGTTGTCACAGTTTGTACCCCCAAAACAGATATTCATGAAACGGATATAAAGAACATACTGATTCAGAAAAACAATTTGTGGATTATATAATCTTATCCCATCAAATACACAACTCTCAGTGCTCCTTCGGTTACAGGTTCTAGCATTGCTATGTATATATGCCATTGGATTTACAACGTTATCTGAAATGATAATATTGTACATTTTCTATCCACTTGGGAGGTTAATTGATGATTATACTTTTCATTACGGAGTACCACCGACGAGATTGAGAAAACTGTGCTTGCAAGTTCTACCCTTTTATTATATGGTACTTTATCTTTTTTTTACAAGTATTTTTAGTACTTACACAGATTTTTGGATATAAATGTTATTTCATTGGTAAAAAAATTAAAATATTTTAGACTAACTTATTAAGAAATTCATTATTTTATGTCATATGAAACGAAATTTCGTTGAGGTCTTTGTTCGAGACTCTGTAACTTTTTATGTTTTTCAGACTTAATTTCACAAGAATTTAAGTTTCATAAACTGAATATTTGAATTTCCATTTCAGATTAAATTTTTCGCACTGATGTACTCATTATATGGTATGCGCAACAGTACCAAATTTCTAGCATCTAAATATTTGTGGTGTTGGTACTTAGCACTGGTTCCCCTTATTCTGGGCATGTTATATAATATTTCGAAGAAATACGGCAAACATAAGGCTGTAAGTTATTAAAATCTATTTGACCGACAGTTCCACAAGCTTATTCTTCGATTTCGTAACATATAAAAAACTTAGAACTCGATACTCTTGTTAAAGGTTGAATAGAACTCTTAAGGAAAAGATTATCGCAGAAAAGTGTTAATCTTATTTTCCGTAGATTAGATTCCTAGATTTGCCGAATTCGAGTATATTTCTACAGTGTCACACAAACGACAATTGTGTGTGTTTCATCGATAACTATGATTTAAGTTTTTCTTTTATTATTTCTTTGATTATTATCACATGATATTTTGTTATAGGTTTAATAATTTTAACTGAATACCTAAGCCTTTTTCATTTTTACATTCAATCATTCTCAATTTCAATGGACTGTATTGTGGGTTCAATCCTCACCTAAGACGTAGCTTTGTGTGATTTACATGTGATTGTTCCGAGTCTGTGTGTTCTTTGTATCCGTTACAAATATTTTTAATAATACCCCACGATACAGGATATATTCCTAAAGCGATAGTCTTATAACATGTATACTTTTAATGTGTTCTTCAAATTTTACTGTTACCTACTTTATATTATTTGATGGAAGTGCTGTGTTTTAGAGTATAAGTCAATTACTCAGCCCGGATCCTAAGTGGGGCCCAAAAAACTTTTCTGTGAGACAACGAAGAAAGCAATATGATTCCAGAGTTGTAAGTATTTATGAAAATAAATTTTAGAAACATAAAGCAGTTTGTGTTCTATTACATTCGTATATCTGGAGTGGGATTGGTCTATTACCAAACCAGAAGAGACAGAACGAAAATTGAAAAGGTGATGCTACATAGAGGACTTGTCCGTAGCTCAACAGTATAACTAGTGTCTTGTAATTGAGTCACTTGTGCCAAAAACTCATGTATGTATGCTACTTAATGCCAGCATTGTCAAAATTATAATATAACTTACATTATTCCAGTACGTCAAATCCGATGTGCCACGTTCCTTAAGTCGCCATCTGTTCTCCCAAGCGGAACCAAAAGCCTACAAGTTAGATGTTCGCTATGATGTGTATAAAAAGCAAAACGTAGAACAGGGGATTCGGTTCAGATTTGAGAAAGAGAATAAAGACAAATGATTCATGATGCAAACTTATAATAGAAATGTCCTTGAATAACTATTTTCTGTTAACTTGTAGACAACATGCTAGTGAAATTTTATTTCGTTTTCGTTATGGTACTGTTTTTTGCATGTAGACCCTACTACTTGTACAATTTCGTCACAAAAAAAATTGTTTTAATTTTTTTTGTCACTTTAACATCTATAAAATACCATAAAACTTTACGGTTTACGGCTTAAGAACGTTTATTTATCAAAAATAATAATATAATAATTTGCTTACATGACAATTGAAAACTAGTATTGGTAACTCATAATGTCACTTGAGCGTGCTTAGCTTAGAAATAAAGTTAAAAAAATAAATAAAACCGATATTGATAAAATTTAAATGAACGTAGGTGCGAAAAACTGCCTATCGTAGAAAAATAATATATCAGCCGATCACCACAGTAGTGCCAACCGTAAGCATTGTACCGAGAACAGTGTTCATAGTCATTACCAGATGTGACAATGATAAGCCGTAAAACCGAATGTTTTGAATATTTGTTTGTGTCAAATAGACGAATTAGTTTGTTGAAAATGTGTATATGCAGTATGTTTTTCTATTTATTTACCTATGTACCTATGCATTTGCTTCATTTTTTATCACTATTATATTCTATTTAAAATTCTGAAATAGTGTTTAGGTGATTTTTTTAAAGGTTTCAAATGGCTGCTACTGCTAATTGATATTTCATTTTATATCCGTGCCACTTTGTACACAATATTTTTTTAACATAGTTTGTTCTAGGATAATAAAATTGTGTATTATTTCCTTGTCACAATAATCTTTTCTACGTATTTATCTTTTATAAAATGTGACTAATGAATGAATATTTTTGTATGAAATTTGGCGAAT
Source organism: Hypercompe scribonia (assembly GCA_949316085.1). Taxonomy (NCBI): domain Eukaryota; kingdom Metazoa; phylum Arthropoda; class Insecta; order Lepidoptera; family Erebidae; genus Hypercompe; species Hypercompe scribonia. The sequence goes on along the minus strand of OX438969.1, from coordinate 6,843,652 downwards.
TAATTTGTATGTATTAGATATATATGTTTGTTTAATATTCATTAAGTTTGTTTTACTGTTCAATTTAACGATTGGTATAAGAAAATCATAATTACAAAAAACGTTTAGCAATTTAACTTAAGCTGTCTGAATAATGTCGAGATTAGGTTTAGCTGACTTATCCCAAATCCCTATTAAATAATCAGTGTGTGGTTTTACTAGAGAATTGGAGATTTGAAATTCTACTTGTTTTGTCAAACATCGAGCAATTCCACATAGGGCTCCCATTAAGGCAGTAGTCTGCTTTAGGAGCCGAAAAAAAAGCGTTTTTTCAACAATTTTTTTGAAAGGGAAGGAAATGATTGCGGTAAACGAAATTTTGAGACGATAGTATATTATATTCAAGTTTTAAAAAACAATTTTTATTATTACAAATTATTGAAATTTGCCAAAGTTGTAACGATTTTTCTGGGGCGCCTGGAGTGTGCACTCGTAAATCGGTGCCGGTGATGGAGGTCGTGCGATGCATCTGAAACAGTGGTACCAAATTTTTTTTTAGTTTTTATAAGTTCCTTTTCTATATGAACTAAAAAAATACCGAAGAAATGACGAAATTCCAAATTTTTTCGAAGTTTGAAAAAAAAATTCACTTTTTTGAAAAAAAAAATTCACTTTAAGTTGCAAAACAAGTAATTTAAATAGTACTTTTGTCCAACTTTTTTTAGTTCAAATAGAAGATAATTCAATACTGAAGCTAGATCACTTTGGTTTTTTTCGATCGGACATATATTGTTTCCACTATCGCCGGCACCGTTTTCCAAAACTTGTGAAAATGAAAACTCGAGAAAACGGGCTGTAAAGTTTTCGGTCCAAAAAAATGTAAGTTTTTGGATACTTACACCAATTAGATGTTAATCGGCTATCCCCGGGCCATACAATAATCCTTCCTCTTCTTCAAAAAACTCGTTACAAAGGACCGTTCAATCTTTTCAGGTATATACGAGTATAGTCAAACAATAGAATACACGAAGGGGGGGAGCGCGCGCGCTCGGGTCTGCCCGAGCATTCGCACCTGCTCGACGCTCGGCCACTAAAACTGATCTAGCTTCGAAAATATGTTGAATTGGCCTCTAAAATTTTGAACACATATTCTTGGATAGTTTTGGAATAGATTTAAGACAAAAACGAAAAATCGATTTTTTTCGGCTCCTAAAGCAGACTACTGCCTTAAAGATGCTTATTTGCTTTTCAGACTTTCTAGATGTGATCTCCACGTTAGATGGCTGCCAGTATATATATATCCTAAATATTTTTCGGCACTACTTTTCTCTATGGGTCATCTTTGATAAATTTTATACCCAAGTTTTCCTATACGCTTGACGTACATATATGCAGCTCATTTTTAAGTTTTTTCCTATGCTATGCGTGCGTGCGTTCGTGCGTGTGTGCATGCGTGCGTTCGTGCGTGCGTGCGTGCGTGCATGCGTGCGTGCATGCGTGCGTGCGTGCGTGCGTGCGTGTGTGTGTGTGTGTGTGTGTGTGCGTGTATATGTGTGGATGTTTATTCTAAGAATTTCAGTGATTATTTGGTACTTCCGTAATCTAGCGAGATTAAATAGTTGAGTTTTCATTGCAGTTTGCTCGAGGACAATTCTATCTCTGGTCTGATTTATCTTGTTCAAGTGGATTTTAATTGATGATATATCTCCTCTTACTTGTGTTATACTTTCAATTAGATTCGTGTTAAATCTGTCAAAATGTTCATAATAGCATCAATTTCTGTTCGCTGTTCAGACAGTTCATTCTTTATCTCTTGATACTCATCCAGCTTTTCTTTTATTCCACAATGTAATTTTGGACTCTTCACATTGCTTGATGAATGAATCTGACAAATTTAGTTCAGAACTATAATAAGACATGCTCATGTCACTTCTAGTAGGATAATATCGTACACTTATGTTGATCTGCGTTGATCAGTAGCACCAACGTAAGATGCAGGATGAAATGTACCATCGGTTTTTGGCTGAGCAGAATGATATAAAAACCTCCGCGGTTTTTCTACGATTACTCAAAAACCACGGAGGTTATAAAACTTTGAAGCTCGAATTCAAAAACTAGACACTTGGAGCAACAAGTTCTTTTTTTTTATTTCCTGTACGACCATTTCTCTCGAAGTTACAATCTGTTGAAAACTGCCCAAAAATTTGGAAATTGTTTTTGATCCCTTAATTTTTTCCATTAGTGTACATATACAACTTTCAAGTTATATTTGTGTGCGTCCTTGTATGCTCAACAGACAACGATATTGATAACGATGATAATATTAACAATGAAACTTTGATAATTAGAACTAAAAATTGAGAGTGAGTGACAAGAAAGATGATATGACGTCATTATTTCCAATATATAACGTTAAAACTAGTTTTAATAAAACATTAACTCAGTAATGAGCAAAAATAGGAGCTATAAAATGTGAAGAAACATTTTCAAAAATGTTCAGTTGCTCCAGAAATTTAATTTTTCAACTGTTGCGATACTGCATAAGCCTAAATAAATAAACTCTCAAGCTGGTATCTCGTCCCAAAACTAATATCAGTTCTGAGTAAACATAGTGTACCAAAATTGCTGGAATAGCGCCTCAGGCGATTCTTTACCAAGAAAGTGTACAAAATGGTAGCAAGTCGAAATGCCATCTTAGTTTTTCCAGGCGTTGAATTTTTGAAATCTTCAAGCCATGAACAAATATAAACATTGACTCGCTGGCTAGATGTAGTTTCTTTTTTGTTGAATAGTTAGAGGTTGTGATTTTTTAATTTTTCCTTATATTCAAGCTTGCGCAGCTATTTCATTTTATAAAAGTTATAAGTATAATGGTGCAAGTTAATTGGTATATAATAAATAGGATGCTGCTCGTCATATCAAGTTCCGACCTGAAGAAAATAGCTGCAATTATATTGGAATACTGCATATAGAATTAAAGACTTGATTGTATGACTCATATTGTATGATACCTGTGTTCAGTATATTGTACTAGACTCAATGAAAAATTGGATCACTATTCCTGCATTCTATATACCTGAGCTGCTGCTATTTTCCACGTAGTGATGTATTACAGACAGTTTATTTTGTGGGTGTCGCAAGAACAGACGAATAGAGCAAATTACACAGAGTAAACAGAAGGAAATTTATTAAACAAGCCAATAAATATATAGTACAGCAGGGCAAATCTTCTGAAAGTTCTAGAGTGGCGACCGCGTACTGGGAAACGCAGCGTTCTTAGGCCCCCCACAAGGTGGTCCGACGACCTGGTGAACGTCGTAGGTAGCTGCTGGATGCGGACGGCACGAGACCGGCTGTAGTGAAGAACCTTGGGGGAGACCTATGTTCAGCAGTAAACGTCTTTCAGCTGAGAAGAAGAAGAAGAAGTCTGAATCTCCTTTTTAAAACGATGGTTATGTCTAGTAATTAAGACTGTCTACGAAAATTTATGATCACCCGTATCATAAGCTAAACTTTTGTTACAAATCTATATGTCTACTTATAAATCACTTGCCGAAGCCTAGTCAGTATTTTTTCTGTATATCCGTTTTGTAATTTTTACTCCACTCTTCTCCACAAAACTACTAAATAGTCAATCAAATATAAATTATAATGACATAAAGTGATACAAATAACAGTGTTGACTTGATGAGATCTCGCGACACTAATAATATGTCAAATGCAAAACTATTTCAAACAGAAAATAGCAACCATAATTCAATCAACCCTTTGTCGCCTAATTCATATTAATACATACAAAATTTTCGCTGGCAGATCACTCCAGCCTATGTAAATATTTAACAGAGGCCCATTTCATCGTGTCAAATGCAAATAAATTCAATTCAGTTACAACGATCGCATTGGCAGCAATGTTAATTAAATTTGTTTGGTCGATTGCAATTTAAAATATACTAAATTACTCAGTTTGTCTGATACGAAATTGATTACGCGAAAGTATTCAACTGCTTTTGAATTTTAGATCTATTGTCGATCTTTTTAGATAAATCTATTTACAAGTAACCACGAAATATTTACATATATATATTGTATAGTGTAGTATAAATTACTAAAAAAAAATATCCAGGTATACTCGTCGTTTCACGGGGCACCGGGGGACGGGACTGCCTGCCCTACCGCCCCTCATTGCTACTCCCGTACAATGCTTTAACCTAATCCGGCCTTGTGCCCAAGTACGCTAAACGAGCCCGGCAGACGCATGAGGGCAAACGTCGTTGTTAGTCGTCTTTCGAATGCAATTTGTTTCGTTAATTTAGCAATCTCATTGTGAATTTAAACGTCATTCATATTGTATAGGCTGATAAGTAGGTATTTGCTTTTTTTCACAGATTGCACTTTAAGTATTTTAAGACTACAAAGTAGTTATAGATTTATAATAGTCTGTATGCAGCTAAGAAAATTTTTGTAGGTATTTGTTTAATTTTCATTGTGTAAACTGCTTTTTAAAATTGTTATTGTTTCATATTTATTAATTTAAGGTTTAGTTTAGGATTACATACAGCTAGTAGTTTTCTACAAGCTGTGTTGATCCTGATAAAAATATTTGATAGTCATAATACTAATATACTGAATTGCCTAGTGTGGCGACTGCCATATTACAGCACAAAGAAAAATATACACCAGCGCCATCTAGCGAAGATACATCGAACTACGAAGTATGAACGAAACGTATGAATGTAATGAACTACGAAGCAACTACTAATCCTGTATCGCTAAATAGGAATTCGCGTGGCAACTTGCATAAATATAACATCCCAACATCAACCATTGGGTCGTGACCCACCAGGCATGATCACCTCGCCTGGTTGGAGGATCCTCCCTTTGTGTCGGAGAGATATGACACCCGTTCTATTATTGACGATATTTGCTTTGATATAAAGGACTGTCTCAAATATTAAACGCGATTTGTATTTGAATGTTTTTGTTAGTGTAGTTAGACTCACGATAGGTAATTAATACTTCTTATAAATTAATGTAGATATATAGGTTAGTTATAAATAAAATCAGAAACATTTTGTATCTGAACTGAAAATTTTAAAGTAAAACGAAAAAGCTAGAAAGTTTTTTAATAATCCTCATGACAGATCGGTTCTAGCCGAATCACAAAGACTAAGAAGCGACTTCAATATTGTGAAAGGTAATTTTCACTAAATTGTTGCTTACAACAGAATTAAATGTCTACAAAACATTTTAAAATCCTCAATAACATTGAACAAAATCCATTGATTATTAAAAAAAACAATTTATAATGTTTATTAATTTATCCCTGAATCGTCACTTAGACATTAACAGTAACTTTGTTTATATGTTTTAATAACCACATTGTATAATATTATCTATTTACCTCGATCTTTGTCGCCAACTGTACGTTTACCCGGTCATCGAGCCCTTTTCAATGAGACTAAACACAACATATCTGCTGTTAATTATTGAGGAATCAAGTACTCTGCAGACTATCCTGACTGCAGTATCAGGTCAAGGTCACCATATTATTATCATGCCATAGATTTACTATATATGTACTAAAAGTCCATTAAATGAATGATTACCTCTACATCAAGTGGGAAAAGAGCCGATGACCTTGAAATGGCTACAAAGATTTTCATAAAACATAGCTAAGAACCCTCTTGATAAAGTAACTTTTCTAACTAAAAAGAATTATTCTTATAGATTCACCTGTTTAGGAGCTATGATGCCATAGACAGAATGACACATACACACATATCAAACTTATAATATTATTTGCGTCGGGGGTTAAAAATTATATTACAGGAAAATTAAAATTGACCACATTATCATGAAATACTAATAGTGGATTGACAATAATGTTTCGTTGATTTAGTCAAGCTATGTCATGGTGTGACAAACCAGTTCGGATTGACTGGAAATTTGGCCTGTCATATCACTAAATACTAAGCGTTTTGTTGGTCTAGTGGTTAGTGTATGCGATGCCCGATACAGAAGCCTCGTATTCAATTGCCGGGTCCAGCCAAAAAGTGTTATTGAGTGGTGTTAGATAGCCATCAGATGTTGAGGATGAGGCAACAGAAAGTGCACTTGTGTGAGTCTAAAGTAGTCAATAACGAGGACCTCAATTTTAATTTACATTTTATTAGACTTTAAACAACAAATATCTAACAGTATAAATATTAGTATCTACACAAAGTGACAGCGGAATACAACTACATCTTCAGCACATTATGAAGCAGCGTAACGCAGCAAGGTTAAAATCAAATATTAAAAATAAAACTACCAATAGTATTATCAAATTTATTCAACCAATGTTCCAATCCATTCAACTAGTGTACCGACATAAGATCTTGAAATAGCTCTCAGTAGCAATAGCAGAGTAAAGGCAAACAAAAACAGGTACGAAATTTCTAGTGTACGATAAATAAATCGATACTTGACCTGTAGTGGTCTCGAGGCTACCACAACACCAAACATTCACTCATAAAATATTAACATGTTTTGCATGACCCGATCAGATACAGCTGCCTACAGATCGTTGTGCAAAATAAACTAAGTATTATTTGCCGCCTTCAAAAAAGTGGACGGTCACAATGTGGCCGTCATCATCATCTCTCCGTTATATCTAAACAGATTTAGAAAATTATTTATTTATTTGAGATGCAAATTATTCACCCATTTCGTAAATTGCTTCTTCGGTTAGCGCAATTGAGATTGAGCAACCGAAGAACCGAAGAAGAAATGGCGCCTGCCGATCAAGAGGTTTCGGGCTCGATTCCCGGCATCTTAAGAATTCATAATTAAATGTTTTCATTGAAGAATTCTGAAATATTTAAATTTTATTTTATTATTCTTAGAAAAACTTACAGCAGTGCACATTACATAAATTAAAAAAAATTAGCAACAATAGCAAAAGATACAAGTTTAATACTTTAAAAAAATTTAGACATTATTTTTATAAAATATAATATTAAGTCCGTTTTATAATAATAATAATACATCAGTTTATTGTACACTAGATTAAATTCAAAAGTAACTTAAAGCTAAAGAAGTACAAGTGGCGGCCTTATCGCTCGTGGCAATAATATCTGCTACTCAATATGCTTTGTCTCTTTTTTTTTCTTTATTAAGAGCCTGCCAAAGTGACTCTACTCTGCCTGATGCAAAGCATAAATAGAATCCAAGAGTTCTGGTCACCATACTCATTGCAAATACAGACAATGCAGTGTAGTGACCCACACTATGGTGGCCTTGTAAGATGCTTTTTCAAACCCCGCTTGGGGACGTAAAAGGCATGACAGTCATCATGATAGTGTAAAGCTTACACAGTTACCACAATAACTGTCACCCCTGCATCAATGGGCTCCGGTCTCACACTCACCAACGAAACACGACAGCACGGATGCTGGCGCTTTAGGTTGGTCTTCTGTGGGAGGGTAATACTGCCCCGGTCGAGCCAGCCCGCCCGTGCTGAAATCAGCGTGGCTCTACTACCTAGTAGATAATAATATATACATACAAAATATGTTTAAATTAAACTTATAATTTTGAAATGACATCGAGCGCAGTCTCTTTCTTATGTAGAATATACTTATGACAAAAAATATCAACGTCATAGTTGTATACTTTTTTTTTTTTAATTTACGTATGTTTGGATTGTACTACAGTATAATACGCAATGGATTTTTCACAGTAACTACTTGTTCTTTTAGTCTTGCTTCTGAACTTTTGCTGGGGATCTCCTAAAGTTTTACATCGTATTTGTGTCTCACCATCAGGTGAAACTGCTCATAGACCCTCTATTCTTTATTCTATTATTTAAAAAATCAGCAAGAACATTTCGAAATGAACGTGTAATAAAATTCTCTGAAAATAGCAATCCAGTACTTCGTTTCCAGCAACAATGATAGTCACTTATTCGGTTAGTCACAAGGGACACGCGTTATTAACGAGAACACTCACAACGGCTCGTTGACTTATTCTCTTTTGATGTAACCCATTTGTTACGAGTATCAAGCTGATTGACCGCTGTATGAGAAAATGAATAATAGCCGTTGGAATGTATTATTTCCTATATGTAATAGTACAGGGAAATTATGACAATGAACCAAAGTAAAATTCTGAAAATTGATCATTCAACTTTTATCTCGAAATCTTTCCTTAAAAATAACATAAAGTAAAACCCACTATGGAACTCAAGACGAAATTTAATTTATTTTTCTGAGTGAGATCTAATTGTTACTTGAAAATACTATCAATAATATATCAATTATAGACACCATAGAATTCTTTATATAAAAATCTTAGCGAAACTCTAAGAGTATACGATTTTAAATAGTCTTAATTGAACACCACGTTAACGAGGTTTCATGTTTAACTGACTGATGTGGTGTGTGTTGGGTTTCCAAAGTTCGATTTTCTAATGACCTCAAGCATCGTGTATGTGTATCATGAATAAAAATGAACCGTTTTTTTAAGTAGATAGGAGTTGTAGGATTATATAGGATATTATATACTAGCGACAGGATATGAGTATTCCGGCGAAGTCATATTGGGAGCCACTTGAGTTTTGTACGAAATTCGGATATATGATCATATTTGCGTAAACCAAAAATGAATCTGATACAGAAATTTTGAAGTCTCTCAAGTTTATCAAATTGTTCCTCGGTTAGATCGAGATAGCTGACATCGGCATAATCGAGAATGGGTAGAAGAGTGGTTTGTGCAAGTTCAATCCTAGTGGCAGTTGGAAGGAAATTCCGTAGTCTTCTTAAACAGGCTGCAGAGGCGTATATTTTACGGCTAACATTTCGAATTTGAATATTCCAGGAAAGCGTTTTGTCGATATATATCCCTAAGTTCTTTACGTTGTCACTGATTGGTATTTTGACTCCTTCGATAGACACTTGTGGTAGTGCAAGCCAGTCCACCTTTGCAATAAGTCTGGAGCTGCCGATGACTGTCACTTGAGTCTTACTAGGGTTAACTTTAAGCCCGTACATCGTTGTCCATCGACATATGTTACTCAGATCCCTGTTTATAGTATCAATGCCTAGAGGCAGCTCGTTAGGACTAGTTTGGAAATATATTTGCAAATCGTCTGCGTATAGGTGGTAGGAAGAAATAAGTTTATTAGTGATGGTATTAATGAAAATTGAAAATAGCAAAGGAGATAAAACGTCACCCTGTGGTACACTAGCGGACGTATTCAACCAGATGGAGTAGTTGTCATCAATACGGGTACGTTGCCGGCGACCAAATACCAAATAAATAACCAAATAAATAACCAATATGTATGTATTTACAAAAAAAAAACTGTATAGGTATTCTATAGTCAGTTGTCATAGCACAAGCTCTGCTTAGTTTGAAACTAGATAACTTTGTGTGTCAAATTTACGAAATATTTATTTATTGTATATAAAATATTGCTGTGTTGACAAAAATACACCAACCAACTATTGTCCGGAGCTATTCCAGAGCATAACTGAACAAAATTTGTCCAATCGTTTCAACTGGCTGCACTGATATCATTCATGGTAACCGTTTTACCGATATTCGAATTTTTGAAACTAATCTAACAATGAATCAACAAGTATTGTTGGGAAAGACAAGATTAAAGGACCATTATGTACCAACTTTGTGAAACTCTAGATATTTCTCTTATTAATATACTAATTTATGAGATCCTAGTTTGTGTCTGCGGCTCCGCCCGCGTATATATCGGTTATAGTGGTAAAAAGTAGCGTATGTCCTTCCTTGAGATTCAAAGTATCTAGATGACAAGTTACATTGAAATTGGTGCAGCAGTTTAGCCGTGAAAGTGGACAGCGTGACAGGCAGACAGTTACTTTCGAATCTATAATATTACTATGGATACAGTCATTAATATAATCATTTTATAGGAAAACACTCGGTTACGTAAACATATAAAAAAGTAGTAGGCAATATACTTAGTCTGGCCATAAATACTGTTACACTTAATTATAAAAAAATATTACATTTGAATTTCGAATCTGTCATTTTTATACGATTGTTCATTGTGTTTTCTCATTTTGGCGCCAATACATTGTAAAATATTTTGCGATATTAAAATGGTGTGGGGTGATAAAGAGAACCGAATCGGTGTGATAGCATTACACAAAGTAGGTATGGAGCCAAATGCAATTTTTAAAACTCTCCATACACTTGGTATTAGTAAAATGTTTGTGTACCGGGCTATTAATAGGTACAATGAGACCTCCTCTGTTTGTGACAGAAAAAGATCTGGCCGTCCACGTAGTGTTCGTACGAAAAAGGTGGTCAAAGCAGTAAGGGAAAGAATTCGAAGAAATCCTGTCCGAAAGCAAAAGATTTTATCTCGGGAAATGAAGATAGCACCTAGAACCATGTCGCGTATTTTAAAAGATGACTTAGGACTTGCAGCCTATAAGAGACGCACTGGCCATTTCTTAACTGATAATTTAAAGAAGAATAGGGTGGTAAAATCGAAACAACTACTGAAGCGGTACGCAAAGGGAGGTCACAGAAAAATTTTGTTTACGGATGAGAAAATTTTTACAATTGAGCAACATTTTAACAAACAAAATGACCGTATTTATGCTCAAAGCTCTAAGGAAGCTTCCCAATTAGTCGACAGAGTGCAACGTGGACATTATCCGACTTCAGTGATGGTTTGGTGGGGTGTTAGCTATGAAGGAGTGACTGAGCCATATTTTTGTGAAAAAGGTATCAAAACATCGGCACAAGTGTATCAAGATACCATTCTTGAGAAGGTAGTTAAGCCCCTTAACATCACCATGTTCAATAACCAAGTATGGTCCTTCCAGCAAGACTCGGCGCCGGGTCATAAAGCTCGGTCCACGCAGTCTTGGTTGGAATCGAACGTTTCGGACTTCATCAGAGCTGAAGACTGGCCGTCGTCTAGTCCCGATCTTAATCCGCTGGATTATGATTTGTGGTCAGTTTTAGAGAGTACAGCTTGCTCTAAACGCCATGATAATTTGGAGTCCCTAAAACAATCTATACGATTGGCAGTGAAGAATTTTCCCATGGAAAGAGTGCGTGCTTCTATTGATAACTGGCCTCATCGTTTAAAGGACTGTATTGCAGCCAATGGAGACCACTTCGAATAAGCTTTTTATATTTTTAATTGTTTTATATTTATGTATTAAACTGACACACTGTAAAAGTAATAAATGTTATTTGCAGTTAACAATTTTCTTTTTTCTTTATTACAATATTTATGGCAAGACTAGGTATAGATATTTAGTAAGCTTCTGTTTATCCCTTCAAGGGTAAAGTCGTGAATATGTATTATATATCTAGTTACAAATCTGATGAGTTTTCAACTGTTCAGAAAGGCGAGATAAAATATTTTTCATCATTGGCTGCTGTAGATATTTCAAAACTCTTTATTGTAAGTTTTATGTTAAAAAACAGTAGCAGTCGTGGGACTGCCGATAGAAGTGAAAACGGAACTATTAAGTTGAGAGTAATTAAAACTATATGCAAAAATTATATGAAATTTTTTATGTTTCATATATAGCTATATATAATATATAATATCATTTATAATATATAATAATAATAAATTTCATATATAATATATAATATCATATTCTCCATAGCTATAGATATACTATTATCATTAGCATGTCGGTGACGCGAACCGAGGATTTTACCCTCTACCAAAACGCTCAACGCGCCTAAAGAAGTTTTCACTTCAAAAAAAATGTTATAAAAAGGTTTATAACGATAGAACTCAACATAACGTTATCTAGACCGATAATAAATATCTAAAATAATCATCATCATCATCACCATATCAACCAAAAGACGTCCACTGCTGGACATAGGCCTCCACGATAGCCGGTCCCGTACCGCCCGTATCCAACGGTTTCCTACGACCTTTACCAGGTTACCGGATCGGTTATGATTATTTTTTTGAAAATATACAAAACCCAGTTATATTGTACGTTTTACTTATTTACTTTAAAATTTAATTCAAGAAATTTTTGTGAAATTATGGATAAATAAACGCCTAAAGGGGAGAAATAACAAGATTGGTATTATTAGAATCTATTTCTTCTACGTTACGTAATATTTGGGAAGGAGCCTTAGGCATTTCTTTTATAAAAACCGCATACATTTTTTGTATAAATAGCAAATATAAATTTACTCGTTAACAAAATGAAAAAATCTAACCCAAATAGTGGGAAAACATGTACCTATTTCCTATCCATATTACCGTAGATTTAAAATGTTATAAAATGGGATTTATTCATGTAAAGGAGAAGCTCAGAAATTTAATTTTACGACGAAATTTCGTAGGAGCAAGTGAGTAACTGTTTTTGTTTTTATTTTGTTTTGTTTCTTGTTTCTTTTTTATTATTATTTTTTTTATTTTTTGAGTATATGATATTTTCTTGTTTCTGTTCATTTGTTATTTTTATCATAAAAATAAAACTGTTTTGTAATTAAATATATAATTATAAACTTAATATTTTTATTCCTAGTGACGGATGAATGCCGTAATAACAGCTGCCACCAGACCCCTCCTATACCAGGCGCAGAGTGGAAGACCCTGTGGTTGTAGTGGATCCAATTCCGACATGTTACCCCGCCGCAAACGCCGGTGGGGTGATGATGTGAGTCGGTTTTCTTATGTTAAGGAAAAAAAAGTAAGTTGAAAGTTACCAAAAAAACATTTTATTCATTCAATTTTTTCATAAGATTAAGAAAGTCCAATTTATATAACAAATTAATATCTGCGTTATTTCTTGACTGATACGACCACCAAAGTTTCCTGATGAAAATAAAATTGCGTCAATGACCGAACCACTTGTAATTTTTAAATTGCAGAGTCCATGGACAATGGTAGTCACTTAACATTAGGTGACAGACTGCTTTTTTATTCCTATTTCATAAAAGGTAAGATACAGACTTTCATTTTGAAAGAGAAAAGAAAAAAGACAGAAAAAAAACTCAGATTTCAATAATTTCAACCTTTGATCTCTGATATTCAAATATACATAAAATCTATTTATTAATAAAATGCAAATAAATTTATATTATCACAGTTTAAATACTAAATATCAGAAAAATAATGGAAATGTTACTGAAATTTTAACAGATTTTATTTTATTACGAGTGAAAGTTCTGGAGTGGAATGAAATCGTGTTCGCGAAAAAATTAATCAATTATTATATGAACAAGAGCAAATTATATTTTATTCAATTACTTTAGGTCTCTAGGTACTGTTATAGTGCCTTCCAAAGACCAAACCACGGCGTCAAATGCAACGACCACCGGTTACACGCGGAAGGCGGTACACGCGATCTCATATTACTGGCGCGGCTAATGTGGTTCCTGGCGTGGGAAGAGTGGCTCGACGGTCACGAGAGGGGCGACGTGACTACCGTTAAAGTTCTCACACTGATCGGAATGACTGACGGTGGTCAATGCTGAACACCAGCAACCGGACAGCCCGACCCGCAGACGCCAACTTATTGAGAGCGGGGGCCTTTAACCTTCGTAGGAGACTGGCCAACAGGAGAAAACCTCTATAAAAAACCACACGGATAGGATGGCTCAGACCATATGTCCAAAAAGTGCCTCCGGGTGTCCCTCTGTTACGCAGAGGGCACATGTGAAGGCTATGTCGGAGGACGACGACTCATAGGGGCGACGGGCGACGGGATCGCCGTCGGAAACTCTGCGTGGAGTTGCTGACGGTAGTCACTGCCGAACTCCAGCAACCGATCGGCCCAACCCGTAGAAGCCTAGATATGGAAGGGTGGAGATGTTCGCGAGGAAGAAAACCTCTATAAAAAATTACTCCTAACCCAAGCTAAGGAAGCCCGGTGAAGAGGTTAACGGCTGGGGGGGTATCCCAGTCGCTAGGGCAACACGACGTAAGTTCACGTTAAAGAACAAACAACAGAATGCACTCGACCTATAAAAACTTAGTACCCCAGGAGGGTACCGACCGCGCCGCGGTCGGAGAATTGACTTCGATTGATACCGGAGTGTTCAGCACACCGTACTCTGGAGGGGCAGAGTTGCGTGCAGAGCGGTGTCCGAGTCCGGGCACAACGATTGGGGCGCACACGCCCAGTTTTGTGCGACCCACAACGCCGAGTTCGGCGTCATCCCGCGCCCAGTCAGGTGAACGAGGGAGAAGAAGTAGGCGGGCGCCAACAACCGAGCGCACAACTACAGAGCATGAGCAAGAAGTGGAGTGGCAGCGTGAGGATTCAGGGAACAGCGATGCCTCATCGTTCTACTCTGTCTCCGTGCAGTCATCCCAAATACGCAAGCGGAAACCGAAGGGTCCAGCAGAAGAAAATCGACGCACTAAGGTTGCGCGGTCTAGACGGCGTGCAGCAAATGGTGCAAGGAGTGAATCGGGGACAGAGACGGAGACGAAACGTGCAGGTACAGTTGGTTCATCCACTCCTCTGATTCCCTCAGAAGAAGAGCAGTGCCGCGAAAAAACAGCAACGGAGCTGAAAGGAAAATCCACTGACGGCATAGACACCAAAATCCGGGAGTCCCTGTCAGCAGTCGAGAAGGCTTTCGCGGGACTGAAGGGAGCCAAAGGCGGCAAAAGAACTGCCGCCAAAGAGGCTATGACGACCATCAGGGCCGGTGTGTCAGAACTCCTTATGAGAACGAACACATCGATCCTGACAGATGCAGTAGGAAGATTAGAGCGAGAGAACAAAACACTCCGCTCCCAGATAGCCTCCCTACAAAAGGAGATGGAGAAATTACGCTGTGGGGGCCAAAAATTCCTCCAAAATAACCCGGCACAGTCCAAAGAGGGGACAGACAGGGCCACGCCCTCTAAGGTAAGTAGCGAAGCAGCAAGCCGGTCCGTGCTGAGGCCAATACCGGACCGAGATCAATATGCGGTCACACTGGATCGTGTGTTGGCCGAAGTCCGGGCTAAAATGCTAGGGGAGCAACGCCAAGAGAGTCACTCTCCTTTAATTTGCGTAAATGAGGCCACGGGTGCAAGGGCGGTGGAGGTCCTCTATCCGCCGCCAACTAAACAGAAAAAAAGAAGAGGAGACGAAAATGGACTACCCCACAACCTCTAGCGACGCATCAATCCACGGGGCAGCAGCAAATTGTGGCCACGTCGACAGATGAAACTTGGGCCGTGGTTCTTGGTCGGAAGACCAAAGCCAAGGCTGCAAAATAGGCAGCAACCACGAGCCAGTCAAAGGGGAAGCCCCAACCTAAGAGGGTTGTGCCACGGCTTCCCGCAGCTGCAGTTGTCACTGTCTCCGTACCTCCTGGCTCTGAGACGAGGATAGTTGCGTTAATGGAGGCTGCAAAAGCTAACATTAATCTTGGTGATTTCGGCATCGTAGGCGAGCTCCGTACCAACCGAGTGATGACCGGGGCCCTCATTTTGCAGATCCCCGGTAAAGGTAGCGCCGCTCTGGCGGACAAATTGGCAGCACGCCTACGGGAGGTACTGTCCAGCACGGACGCTATCATTGCGCGTCCTTATAGGGCAGGTGACCTACGGGTGTTGGACTTAGAAGAGTCCATCACCCAAGCTGAGGTTGCCAGAGCCATAGCAGCGGCGGGGGAATGTCCCATCTCCGACGTCAAAGTTGGAGATATCCGTATTTCTCCATCAAGGCTGGATACGGCTTGGGTCCGCTGCCCGCTTGCGGCGGTTCGCAAAATTGCGAACGCCAAACTGGTGCAAGTGGGTTGAGTCTCGGCCAGGGTGGAGGCAATAGCAGCGCGGCCGCTGCAGTGTTAACGGTGTCTCGAATTGGGGCATGTGAGGGCGAAGTGTCCCAACGAGACAGACCGCGGTGCGCAGTGCTACACGTGCAGTGGCATAGGCCACGTGGCGCGCACATGCACCGCAAAAGCGCCCAGGTGCCCTGTCTGCTCAGACCTTGGCCGTCCCGCGGATCATGGGCTGGGGAGCAAGAAATGTTCTCCACCGAAAAAAAAGAAAAAGGAGCTACAGACAGCCCCCGCTCCAGTCTTGGCGAGAACTGACAATAGTTAGCACCCGCTGACTACAAGAATGCCACAGCCGGAAACCCGTCCGGCAGAGGAAGTAATGGAGGCCTAAAATTCGTGCATCCCCAGAAAGTTTTGCAGGGTAACCTCAATCATTTCCGCGCAGCGCAAGATCTGCTGATGCAGATACTCGCTGAGCGGTCGGTTGCCCTAGCGGTAATGGCAGAGCCGTACTGTGTCCTGGATCACCCTCGGTGGTTCGGGTCGGATGACGGCACTGCCGCTATCTTCTGGGCAGGGGTCGAAAATAGCCTCCACTGTACCCTCCTTCAGCGAAGACTGGGATTTGTGGCAGTTGAATGGGGCCCCATGGTCATTGTGGGCTGCTACATATCGCCGAATTGCGGCCTCCCGGTATTTGAGGCGTACCTGGAAGGCCTCAGGAGCTGCATTTGCACGTACCTGCACCGTCCGGTACTTGTCCTGGGCGATTTCAACGCCCGCTCCACACAGTGGGGAGATCGTCTGGACAACGTGAGAGGAGATACACTCGTTGAGTGGGCGGCGGGGCTGAACCTCGGTATTGTGAACCGGGGCTCAGTATCAGCACCTGCGTACGATGGCAAGGGGAGTCAATTGTCGACCTGACGTGGGTGACCCCCCTTCGTATCGGGCAAGTGTCAGGATGGAGGGTGGCGGAAGAGGTGGTCACTTTGTCGGACCACCTCCACATCGTGTTCGATGTGGCCATCTGCCGCCCGGACGCAGGCCTAGACCACCGCTGTAGCTGCCCTCCGCAACAATGGTCCCTCAAGCGGATAAACCGAGATATGCTCGTCGCCGCAACCATCGTCGCAGGCGAAAAAGAACGGGTCTCGTCTGATCCAGAAGCGCAGGCGGCCTGGTTCCGTGGCGTTATGACTGACGTCTGTGACGCGTCGATGCCACGGGTCAGACCGGGAGGCAGGAGGGGTTCTGTGTACTGGTGGACAGCGGAACTCGAGCAACTTCGCACAGCGTGCTCGAGAGCCCGTCGCCGATTTCAAAGAACCCGAAGAAGATGGCGAGCCACAGCCGAGGAGATTGCCGAAGTGAGGCGGGAGTATGGCGCCGCAGCAAAGGCTGTAAGCCTTGCAATCGCGGAAGCCAAAGCTCGGTCTTGGAAGGAGCTCATACAGGGACTGGACAGGGACCCATGGGGGCGCCCTTTTAAACTTATATTGGGAAGGCTCAGACCGTGGGTCCCACTACTGACTCAGACCCTGGATCCTGTATTCTTGGGCAGAGTTGTAGATACTCTCTTCCCCAGGGACCAGGTAGTACCTCATGCCCTCCATTGCCGTCGGATTCCACTACGTGGTCCGACGACTTTCAGATGACGGAGAATGAGCTGGACCGAACCGTGAACCGACTCGCCGCCCGCAACACCGCTCCTGGCCCGGATGGGATTCCAGGTCGAGCATGGGTGTGCGCTTCGGTGATCCTAGGGAATAGGTTGAGGCAACTGTTTAGCAGCTGCCTCCGTAACAGCGTATTCCCTTCCGGGTGGAAGGAAGCCAGGCTGGTACTCATCCAGAAACCTGGCAGGGCTGCAGATACTCCTTCGGCGTTCCTACCTATATGCCTGTTGGACGAGGCGGCGAAACTCTTTGAAAGAGTTATCGCCGCCCGTATCAGCCGACACCTGTTGCTAGTGGGCCCTGACTTATCAGACAACCAATTTGGCTTCCGACAGGGACGTTCAACACTCGACGCGATCGAACGCGTCCGCTCCTTATCGGAAGAGGTTGTCTGTCGGGGTGGAGTGACGTTGGCCGTCAGTCTTGATATAGTCAACGCCTTTAACTCCCTGCCGTGGTGGGTAATTACAGAGGCACTGGTATACCACCAGTTGCCCCTCTACTTGCAGCACATCATCGGGGCCTATCTTCGCGATAGGTCCATATCCTATTGAGATGTGAGATGGTGCACCCTAGAACCCTAGTGCGAGTATAGTAATTTTTCGGCTATTTAATGAGGTATTTTTCTACAAGCCAGCACCCTCCAATATGGAGGGAAGTCTAACGCTCCTCCAGAATCCGCGTTAGACTGTAGAACTCGACACCAGACTGGACATTCTCCCACTGGCATATAACGATTCAAATAAATTATAAGAAACCGCGATAAGAGGAAATCAAAATGAGAGATTATGAAACAATTAATACATTTCTGTTGGTTGTGCTGATCACTCCTTCATCCATTGTGAACTTAAGATTTAGGTGAATTAACTGACTTTAACTCGAGGGGGCCCGGAACGCTAAGTCAAAACCTATAACTCGCTTTGACAGGTGTATTCAGCTGTATACGACCGAAGCTAGCGCTTTCACGCCTCCGCCCCGACGTGGGACTCCAACCCATCGGTTTCCTGTGTACTCAACCCGCTATATGAGCTAACCCGCCTACTGACCCCTGTGCATCCGCCCCTTAAGACTCCTAGAACTCAAGCACACGGCACACAGCCATACACGCTGTAACTACAATATAAATACACCACAGCGACAGATCACCAAGATATAATCGTGCAACGGAGCTTATCCGGTGATCAACCGGATAGCATCGTTCGTTTATACCTCGGCTCTCCACACCGCAGAGACTTATAAAGAGCTCTACTCATTATCTCTATCAAAGGTACCGATAAACCAACAGTAAAGCTTAGGGAGAAATAACAGAGAGATTACATCTAATTATTCAACGGTTATTACTATACTCAGACCGGGAAATAAATACATATAAATCATTATCCTACGAAAATAATAGACAACAAAGACTTACCTAGCTACTTCCAGCGTTATATATGCTAACTTACTCAACGTAATCGTAACCCACACGACCGGCTATGCCCTGCTTTCACGAACGTCCTGCCTTCACCCTGCACCCTCACTGACTCCTCACCGACGACTCTCTCGACTACCTCAAACCCTGTCGTTTTATCTCACCCCGCGCCCCGCTTCCTACCGCTTTTTGTTAACAATTCTATTAAACTCTAAGGCATTCATCACTCACGTAAATGTATACCAGATGTCGCGGGCACCGAAGTCCAAAAAGGTCTGTTAAGAGCCCTTTCCAAGGAATTCGCGTAAAGAGTGCAATAGATCCTTTGTCCATACTTGCACAAGGGTCGCTTACGAATCTGTTCGTTAAGTTTCGCCCTTTTTATGTTGTCTAAACACATACACGTGTTGCTGAGAATATATTGTTGCATTGATGTAACGATAATTGTAAATTCTAAATAACGTAATATGATAATACTATCACACTATGTAGGTCAGGACGGTGAAGAACTTCAAAGGGAGGTCACATGTGGTGTTCCCCAGGGGTCGGTGTTAGGATCCCTTTTGTGGAACCTCGCGTATGATGCGGTCCTGAGGACCAGTCTACCCCTAGGAGTGAGTGTCGTCTGCTACGCGGACGACACTCTAGTACTGGCTAGGGGGTATGGCTTCCAAGAAGTCCTGGAGCTCGCCGAGTTAGGGGTGATCTGTGTCGTCCAAAAGATCAGCGATTTCGGTCTACGGGTTGCACCTCATAAGACGGAAGCCCTGTGGTTCCACAGGAAACGCGGAGGTGTCGTTTCTACCAGCTCGTTTATAGGAGTGGAAGGAGCGGAGGTCGAGGTCAGTCGATACATTAAGTACCTCGGTCTAACCTTGGACAGTCGCTGGAGCTTCGAGGAGCATTTCGAGCGGATGATCCCTCGAGTTCGGGGGGTGGCAGGCTCCCTACAAAGGCTGTTGCCTAACATAGGGGGCCCGCGAGAAGAAGTGCGCCGCCTCTACTGTGCGCTGCTACGATCCATGGCCCTCTACGGAGCGCCGATACGGGTCAAGCGCCTATCGGCCTCCTCCCGCTGCAGAGCTAAGCTCAATCGAGCGCAGTGGGTAGCGGCCATTCGGATCGTACGAGGGCATCTGAACGCGGAGCCCTAGTCTATGAAATAGGACGAGACCTATCACCGCCAGCAATCGTTGCTGCCATTTTGGCGGGTGAGGAAAGCTGGGCCGCAGTGATCTCTTTTTGCGAAACTGTTATGCTCCAGAAAGAGACCGCTAAACGAGATCGGGAGAGGGCCGATCCCGAACGAAGAAGACGACGGCGGCGTTATGAGCCGTCGACGGGACCGCGAGTCGCCAGAGAGTGGGGACCTCTGGTGGCAGATTAGTTGCTGCGGTCTGCGATAGGAAAATTTGTTGCGGTCTGGTAGCAAAAATGCGATCGGGTCGCAACAAATTATAACAACCGTACTGATAGGTGGGGTTGCCTTTGTGGTGTCCCCAGGATAGGGTCTGACTAGGAGGGGACCTGAAATAACATGGTCCGGGTCCCCTTCAGAGAAGAACGCCTGAGACCGGCCGCCGGGGTGGTTTTTAGTGGAAACACCACATACTCCTGGCTCCTGCGTCCCCGAGGAGTCGGAGATCCGAAGGGATTTTCCACCCCGACAACAAAAAAAAAAGGTACTGTTATAGTATGCAGAAGATATTTGTCGTTGAAAGAATATTCGATGACTGTGATGCCTTTTACATCACCAAGCGGGAGGTGAAAAAGTATCTCACTAGGCCATAGTATGGGCCAGCGCTACATTGTCTGCATTTGCAATGAATATGGTGACCACAACTCTTGGATTATATTCATGTTTTCCATCAGGCAGAGTAGTCACTTTGGCAGGTTCTTAAAAAAAATTCTTTTGTTTGAAACTGATACTTCTGCTGAAACAGATATTGTACCACAAACTTACATAGAACATATACGTGATCTCAATATATATCATTAGAAAAGATTTTTAGGAATGAGAACAGTGGCTTTAAAAAGGGATTAAATTGCAGAAAATAGCCTCTAACATATTTAATTAAATGAAGACTTATAAACAACTTAACCAAACACTTTGGCACGAACTAACTCGGTGCTATCACTAATTGCATTAGAAAATACGATGCAATTTGTCCTAATAAAGATAAACACAAAAGTAATGTTTATATACATACAGGTTTTAAAAGTTAAGATAATAAAACTATTTTTAAAGTAGTTACTAGGTTGCTGTTTGTAAATACAGAAAGGATTGAAATTTGATACTTTGATTAACCAAGACTTAACCGATATTAGACACAGAGATAGATTACAGAACAAAATCACACGTCAGAGTCTTTTATATAGATGAAATTGAGAGACGATACTTATATTAAGGCTAGCAACGGCATAGTCAACAGTTAGCTCCTAATAAACGTTACGAATCGAATTAAAGAATGCGTTTAAATATATACGTACAACTACTCATTTGTAAATCTTTTTACTGTGAGACCGTGGCTGCATATAATTTCTGGTGTAGCCGGTTCATTTTATGCCGAAACATGCCTCTCTCAGGGGTTAATCGATTTTTTGATAAATGTTTACATTAAGAATCTGTTTCCTAGATCTCAATTTCAAGCGTTTACGTTTTCTTTAATCTTTACAAATCATATTTGCTTACAACTCTCATTTTTATGTAACATAAATTTCATAATCGTTGTATTAACAGCAAGTATCCTATATTTAATATGTGTTCATAAATAATACACGTATAACAGCCATTAATGACGTCATTACATGCTATATCACCATCGCTGGATGCACTAATGCGGGGATTGATGTAAAGACTAACGGTAAGTTGTGGGGAAAATGTAAAAAAATTACCCCATAGTGGGCTAGTGTTGTACAAACACACCACAGTCGATAATATAAATGACAAAATAATAAAAGTGGTAGTTAATTATTTAGATAATGTATTATAAAAATATGAAATGTTATGTAGATTATATATTACAAAGCAATATTTGCTTGATTTTTTTTTCTGTAATCTAAACCTTAAATGCCTTTATAATGCACACTGCATTATAAAGGCTTTTGCTTGTAAATTCAGTTTTGATTATGTAAAATAGATTGTGTGTAAAGTAACTGTAAGTAAAATTTGTCATAGGCGTCTAAACATTGCAAAAATCGGCATCTCGAGATTTCTTTTCTAGATTATATCAGAAAAAATAAACTGAATTGATTAATAATAATTCAAAAACATTTGTAAAACACAACCATATTTGGTATGATTATACTTTATAGCGTATAGATACGGCTCGCAACCTTGGGGTGCCAGGAATTTACTTACTAGGGTGCACCTGGTTCCCCGACTACTGGTACCTGAGATAGCGTGTAGTTTTTGCTCGGTTCGAGTTCGACATAACCGCCTTTCGGTGGTATCCATAGGGATCTCTGCATAGAAAAAAAAGGGCTCGCAAAAATTAATAATGCAATACTATTACTAATTACGGTACATAAATATTTTTGATAGTCCTTAAACCATTTAAACACAAGAGTGTATAAAGATATTAGTATTGACTGCACGATTGGCCTAGTGGTTTAAGCGGTCGCCACGCCGCTCTCCACTTCGCTGAGTATTGTGGGTTCAAATCCTACATGGGACAACACTTTGTGTGATCCACAAATTGTTGTTCTGAGTTTGGGTGTTCTTTGTGTCCGTTTCTTGTATGTTTGTAAAGTCCCCTGCGACACAGGATTTATTCCTAATGCGGGCGTTGTCTTTTTAAAAAAAAAAAATAAAGAAAAAGAAGTATGTCCAAATAATTGTAAACAGTTTATTGGAATTTGTTATTACGTTTTCTTCTATTCAATATTCCAATAACAATTTATTATTTACAAATACTTGCTCCTAATCTTATACAATAAATAGCGAACAAAGGTCGTTGAAAAGGTGATTTTATTTATGTCGATATCTAAGAACACACATCACTACGTTTGAGGAGACGTTCTCAGTAATCCGTATTTATTTTATTTAGTAGCTAAGTACAAATAATGGGGGTGATGGGGACGAGGTAAGGGCGCGGAGGGGGTTGATTATTTCACGACATACGTTACTGAAGGGATTTACGCTAGTTGCTACATTTCGCTTACATTTTAAGGCAATGTTTATGTTAATTAAAAATCATGTGTGTAACTTTTTTTGTTGCTTGATTGTATTAGACGTGTATTTTGGTTGTTATGAATTGTTAGTTGACTTAAATGTACAGGTTTTTATTTCATGAATTGCTAAGTTTTTTTTTTTAATATATCTTAGAGCTAACGGGTGTGATCTCAATAGTTAACGTCTGAAGGATCGTCGTCTTCGTAAAACAGCTTTTCCTGGGTGGGAAAACCTACTAGACTAAGTTGATAGTGAACTGTACTTTAGAGAACCCAGATTGGCCGGCAGCAGCCAGTATTAGTCAAAGTAAGCATAACAACTAACTTCTGATTTCTCAATTCTAATTTGTTAAAACCTGAGTTGAAAGCATATTATTACACCATACTTCTAATGGATGTTTTATATATCTGTGCCTATCCTTTCAGGATTACAGGGTCGATATATTTATGTGTGTGTAACAGCAGGTACTGTACTCGTAATGTATCCAACTCGAATTTATTTATTATAATTTTTTGTTAGACTTTTGATTTCTTTAAATTTTACAAGTCCTTATGTATGGTCGGTACTACTAAGTGATTAAACTAAATTCTTAAAATATTTCATTACTCACGCACTCTATTTTTGAACATATTTCGTTTATCGCTCACAGAACAATTTCCTTTTAAATATTTCTTTTACTAAAACCAGGCCAGAGTTCTAAAAATATGTAAATACATCGGCAACATTCAGTTTTCAACGCTTTCTAAGAAGTTTTCCCGGAAGATTTCCCATCCGCATATCTTTGGTGTGATTTATTCTTTTATCCTGGCTCCTATTTCAAAGGTCGAATGGCTCGGGTCTTTTTAAGAAATATTTATATTTTTTGTCGGCGCTTGATATTTGAACGAGTGTAGGTTTATGGTAGTATAACGTTTTGAACACGTAGATAAGCACTTTCTGAATTCACTTATTTCTTTGTTGTTAGATATGTTCAAGATTTGTCTTTTTAGAGGAGAGTGGAGAAAAAATATTATTAGGTAAACAGTAGTCGGGAACTGATTATATCTATGATAGTGTGTATCTATGTGTTTCAATTCTTGACAGGCCTACCGGTCTATTAGTTCACTAATCAATGACTGCACGGTTGGCCGAGTGGTTTAAACGGTCGCCACGGCGCTCTCCACTTCGCTAAGTGTTGTGGGTTCATATCCCACATGCGAAAACACTTTGTGATCCACAATCTGAGTCTGGGTGTTCTTTGTGTCCGTTTCTTGTATGTTTGTAAAGTCCCCCGCGACACAGGATTTAATGCGGGCGTCTTATTAAAAAAAAAATCATGATCACTAATCCTGATTGCAAAGCTGGAGATCGTAGGTTTGACTTCCAATGAGGACAAATCTTTATGTGATGAACTCGAACATTTACTCAATGTCTAGGTGCGATTGGGGTGTATATTATCTATATTAAGTATATATTAATATTTTTATCAGTATTCTGGTTACCATAAGTTTTTTTTGCGGTTTGTTCCCCTTGGGCGGCGCAGCGTGTTGTCATCACTGCAGTTATTGGCGGAGATCTCTCGCTACCGGCCGTCATACGCTCCATGGTCGGTAGCGACAGTTGTTGAGGTTTCCACACGTTAAAAAAAAAAAAAAGGTGTTATATTGAAGGTATGCAGCTTAATCAAAGACACGTCTGTTGAACACACAGTATATTTCTCAACAGAAATACAATGCTACCTACTAACAGTATATGAACAATTATAAATTAATATGTACCTACATCACACCTCCCCACCTAAACCCCCCTACGTACATGATTTACATAACCAAATCACAGTAAGGTGTAGTACAATATTTCATCACTTAATGCTATCGAAATGTGGCCGTTTAACTTATATAATGCTAATTAATTATTCTAGTAGTATTTTATTTATTCTAAATAGTAATCTTACTTAATTTTCATACCCAAATCTGATTGGGGGTCTGCGTGTTCGCATCAGACGCCTCACCGGCGACCGCACAGGTGACTGCTGTGTCAGTTGCTTAGGGGAGCCTGGAGAGTGAGAGGTCGGTGATTGCAGACACTGAGATTGATCTCCAGCCAACGTATTAGTATCCTTTTCCTCCCTCTCAATCTCCGCCCTCTCCTCCACCAGGCCCGACTCTGGTTGTTGCTCCACGACATCCTCGAGTTCCTCCACACCTTCTTTTTCCATGTGGGGAAAAATATTAGTGGATCTGCGTCTGATTTGGTCAATATGCCTCTTTACCAATTGACCGTCATCCCTTTCTAGTATATATCTACGAGAACCCTCTCTGTCCACAACCGCGCCTTTTACCCACTTGTCCCGGTTGTTGTACTCCCGAGCCCAGACTGCGTCCCCTTCGGAAAATATACGTTCCTGTCCCCCGCTATTGGCTACCTGGCACTGTTGCGCGCGCCGCACGCGGTCCTCGAGAGCCCCGTCGTTCCGCAGCAAGTCCAATCGTGACCGTAGCGGCCGGCGCTGGAGTAACATGGACGGACTTTCACCGGTCGTACTATGAATGCTATTTCTATAGGTTATTAAAAATGTCTGTAGTGCTGTTTCGATATCAATAGAGTCTCTGTAAGCTTTTTTTATTACCCGTTTACACAAATTCACCGCGTTTTCCGCTGCACCGTTCGATGAGGGGTGATATATCGGCGAATGTGACTGACGTATGCCATTGCTCTTTAGGAAATCTCTGAATTCGGAGCTTGTAAATGGTGGGCCCTGATCCGAAACCACTTCTAAAGGCAACCCAAAACGAGCGAAGGTCGATCTTAACACCTTAATTACACTGGAAGCAGTTGTTCGCGGCATTTCAAATACTTCTAACCATTTCGTTGTCGCATCAATTACAATAAGAAAAGTCTTCCCATAAATTGGACCTAAAAAATCCACGTGTAACCTACTCCATGGCTGATCTAAATACGGCCAAGGCTTAGGCGTCGCTCGCGGCGGTGCTTGCGCCTCTATCGCACACGTCTCGCATCGCCGACAGGTGTCTTCCACGTCGGCGTCTATCCCCGGCCACCACACATAGCTACGAGCCAAACTTTTTGTCTTTACAATACCCATGTGGCTAATGTGGAGCTGTTCTAAGACTGAACCCCGTAACGTGGATGGTATTATTATTCTGTACCCCCACATAAGACAACCCTTTTCTATGTATAATTCCCGTCGTCTAAGAAAATAGGGTTGAAGGTCATCGTCATTGCACGAACTAGGCCAGCCGGACTGGACGTAAGCCTTCACTCTGCTCACTAAAACATCTTTCGACGTAGCTACTTTAATATCACTGTTTGTTATTGGTAAAAATTTCTCTACAAAATTAAAATATGTTACTTCGTTTTCGTCACTCGACGGGCGCGAATTGATTGCCGACTGAGGTAGTCTAGATAATGCATCTGCACAATTTTTCGTGGAGGTTACATATTCTATTTTATAATCATAACCCGATAATAGAATAGCCCATCTTTGTAATCGTGATGCCGCCATCACCGGTATACCTACTCTATCTCCGAATATGTACGTTAATGGCTTATGATCCGTTCGCAGAATAAATTTACGACCATATAAATACTGGTGGAACTTTTTGATTCCAAAAACAATAGCTAGCGCCTCCCTATCTATTTGGGCATAAGCCCGTTCGGCCGCCGTAAGTGTACGAGAGGCGTACGCGATCGGACGCTCCCCCTCCGGTGTGAGGTGAGAAATGACGGCCCCCACCCGGCTGTGCTGGCGTCCGCTGTTAACACTAACGGTAAGTTGGTGGAGTAATGACACAACACTTCACTACTCTTCAGTACACACTTCACGGCCTCGAATGCACGCTGACATTCTATACTCCATACGTATTTATTACCTATTTTCAGTAACTTATATAGTGGCGATAATATAGTACTGACGTTTTTTATAAACTTAGCATAATACATAACTAAGCCTATAAAGGCTCTCAACTCTGACATATTTAACGGCGCCGGGGCATTCACTATCGCGTCCACCTTGTCCGGGCAAGTGTGAACTCCATCCTTACTAATTACATGACCTAAGTAGCTAACCGACTCCGCGAAGAAGGTGCATTTTTCTTTCTTTACCTTCAACCCACGTGCTCGCAATCGTTGCAATACCTTATCTAAATTGTCTATATGTTGGACTGTATCTTTTCCCGTTATAATTATATCATCTAAGAATACCCCAACATGTGGCATATCTGCGAATAATTGTTCTAGCAGTCTCTGAAAAATCCCAGGACTCGATGCCAAGCCATAGACTAATCGTTTGTACATAAATAGCCCCTTATGCGTATTGATTACGTATTGATTACGGCATACGCCTGTGATAAATCTATTTTACTAAAGCGCTGCCCTCCGTGTAGTCTAACTAGTAAGTCTTCCACTTTTGGCAAGGGATAACGGTCAATATCGAGTACCTTGTTTAGCGTTAGTTTGTAATCAGCGCAGATTCTGATCGTGCCGTCCTTTTTTACGACCGGCACGATCGGCGTGGCCCAGTCTGAGCGTTCCACCGGCTCGAGGATGTCGTCGCGCACCAACTGCTCCAGCGCCCGCTCGACCGGCTCGCGCAGCGCGTACGCCAGCGGTCGCGCTTTCATATACACGGGCTGCGCGCCCTCTCGTACCCGCACCGTCACCTGGCCGCCGGTGAAGCGCCCGAGGCCGTCCGCGAACACCTCACTATACCTGGAACTGAATTCACTTAAATTAAATAACTCATTTTTCACATTATTAACATTTTCCTGATGAATTGAAATCGGTATTTTTAATTCTAACAACCACTGTCGTCCTAACAATAATGTTTTGCCATTTTTTAATACATACATATCCAATGCTTTAATCGTGTCTTTATAAATAACTCTCGGCCTTATTACTCCTAATGGGCGTACTAGTTCCCCTGTATAGTATCGTAATATTACATTACATGGATAGACTCTTAAATTTTTAAACAATTTCTGATAAAGATCCTCACTTATACATGTTATTGCACTACCTGTATCACATTCCATCGAAATATTGTGACCATTTACATTTAGCGTAATCAAGATTGGTTTGCATTGATTTAAAGACAATTTATTTATATTAATAATTACCTTGTCACCAACCTCTCCTCGTAACTCCTTGTGAGATTGAACGGGCTCGCTCACTGCACTTAAGTTATGATGCCCGGACACATATGGACACATTCGCTTGAGGTGTCCTTGCCGGTTACAAACCCGACACACGTAGGCCGCAAACCGACACGACGCTTCCTCGTGTGTAGCACCGCATACTCCGCGCTGCTGTTGGTGCCGACGCTCCCGCCAACCGGCCGCGACCTGTGACCGCCCGTCGCGTCGCGCGCCGCTCGCCGACAGCCTCCCGCGGTACCCCGCCGCCGTCGCCACCGCTACCGGTAGCCGTGATGGTGTTTGCGGCGACCGCGCCGCGAATTTTTCACGGCTGTACATCGCTGGACACTCAATATGGTCAGCGGCTACGCCCGCTCGACCTTGGCATACCGTTGCTGCATCTTTTTCTGCCGCCTCTAAATTAACCGCCAACGTATAGGCCTTGTTGAAAGTCAGGTCATCCTCTGCGAACAACCGCTGTCGTATTGTGTCGCTTATGATGTTACATGCGAACTGATCCCGTAGATTTTCCTCTAAGGTAGTTTTAAAATCGCACATCGCAGATATCTTCTTTAGTGCAGCCACATAGTCAGCTATACCTTCGTTGATATATTGTTTCCTGTTACGAAATTTATATCTTTCTGCCAGTATACTGGGTTTTGGTTGTAAATGTTTTTCCAAAATTTCTTTCAATTCTTGAAAATTTTTCTCACTGGGCTTTTGTGGTGTGCATAAATTGACTAATAATTCATAGCACTCAGCTCCTATAACCGTTATCAATGTCGGTACCTGCATGTCGGCCTCGATTTTATTAACTTTAAAATATTGTTCCAGTCTTTCTGTATACAACCGCCAATTGTCGGTTCTTACGTTAAATTCACTTATTTTACCTATCGACATGATTCTAAAATAAATACTTTTTCACGCACGATTCTAATAAACTTCGTCGCCAAATTGTTATATTGAAGGTATGCAGCTTAATCAAAGACACGTCTGTTGAACACACAGTATATTTCTCAACAGAAATACAATGCTACCTACTAACAGTATATGAACAATTATAAATTAATATGTACCTACATCACAAAAGGCAGTTCTCTTTGTGGAAGATGTGTGAGGATTTTAATATTTTAATATCATATTTTATTCGATAATTTTTAGTTTTTAACACTTGGAGATGTTAAAGTTACTGTAGCCTTACCATCTACCCTCTAACCCTGTAGAGAGAGTTAGAAATTCAAAAGGTGGCAACACACTTGTGAAACTTCCCTGCAGATATCCATGGCTAAAGGTAGCCATTTACCACCAGGTGCAAAAGAAGAATATTGACAAAATTATCTCCGCCATCGTCAGCCTTTAAAAGTCCACTACTGGACATAGACCTTAGAAAGGAGGTTTTGACCACACTGCTCAGACTGATTGGTATAAATTTGGCTTCAAGTTTTTCGTTTCTTTACACAATTGTAAAAAGTCTCTTTTCTTTTACGTAAGGAAGTTTCTTTTACGTAAAGTCAGCATGAAGGTATAAATCTTTTCATGTCTGGGTAGTATGACATGTTGTTAAAAACATTGAAGGTTTGTTAAAACTATTTTTAGAACACTGAACTTTATATAATTTATTTTTGTTAAGGTCAGGTGTAAAGTGTCGTCCTCACTGCACAAGCCAACATGTTTGAAAAGTCTGGAAACAATAGATGTATTGTTTATTACGAATTGAATACAAAAGTCTGTGTTATTTATCAGCTTGATAAAATGTACTTACATAAATAACGTCTTAAAACAAAACTTTGAAAATCCTTAAAAATTACTACGTCTTTCAAATAGGTAGTAACAAATACCAGGACCGTATATTGTTAATCATACTCATATGATTTACTTTTGAATATTTAAATATTTAACCTATAAAAAGGTATAACTTCAAATATGAATATCACGATGGTGCTGTTCTCCTGGTTGATTGCGACCACGGCGCGGTAGCCAGTCTCACCGAAGACCCGCCATCTCCGCAAGAGGTATTACAGACCAAAAGGGTATGGGTAAGCATGGATGCACTCTCTGCTTCCTCGCTCCCATAATCCAATGGGACGGTTATCTGGCACGATCAGAGAGTGATCGGGTGCAGGGCCGACGGCTTTAAGGCACGGTTAAGACTTCAACTTCTAAACCCTGTACTGTTATTAAGCATTTCTTTAAACTAAAAAACACTTTTCTGGCCCGATCCGGGATACAAATCCGAGACCTCTTGATCGACAGTCGCATACGTTTACCGCTAAACCAACGAGGCAGAATATACATTGACACTCAGTACAATATTAAAAACTTGTGTCCACCAACAACATTGTAAATAAAATGATTAAATTGTGTATAATTGTACGTATCAACGTCACGGAGGTGCTGTGTCACATGTCAGATTGGCAATTACCATGTTCTGCTCTGTAGTCGCACAATCGAGAACGATTATTAATTTAACGTGAATCGAGAATCTGTCCAACATTATTCGGTTCATTATTAGTTTGAAATTCAATATAAATGGCGGCTTTATTAAATTTTTTCGTTATAAGGTACAAATTTGAGTACATAATTTCTGTGATCAATTATCTCCTTTGCTGTTTAGTAAAAGTAAACAACGAAATAAAAGCAAACGCTTAGATGATGTATCTCCTGACGTTAAGTGACTCTGTCAGGTCACTCTTACCTGTGTAAACATGCAACTCGATTGTTAGAAGAGCTGCGCTGCACTCTGTTTTCTCTCTCCAAAATAGTAGTAGAGTAGAGCCACGTTGATTTCAGCATGAACGTGCCGGCTCGTCCGGGGCAGTATTATCCTCCCACAGAAGACCAACCTAAGGCGACAGCATTCGTGCTATCGTGATTCGTTAGTGAGTGCGAGACCGGAGGCCCATTGATGCAGGGGTGACAGTTGTCGTGGTAAATGTGTGCAATACAATGCTACGATGACTGTCATGTCTTTTACGTCTCCAAGTGAGGCGTAAAAAATCGTAGTAGGCCGCCATAGTGTGGGTCACCATACTGCATTGTCAGCATTCGCAATGAGTATGGTGAATATAACTTTTAGATTCTATTCATGCTTTCCATCAAGCAGAGTAGAGTCACTTTGGTGGGCTACTAAAATAAAAAAAAAATAAGAAACGAGTACGATGGGCTTGTGACTCCGGTTATCATACTCAATAAAATAATAAAAGAATTTCTTAGCGCTAATATTCTACGAGGCTGTAGTCTAATGCTAGTCGGACTCGTATTCTAGAATCACATGACATGTATTAGCGTTTAATACGGTTTTAGTAAGTTAAATACTCATTAGAAGATACATACATACGAATATTTTTAGTGCAATGATGCAGAATGAAGAAATGGTTCTGATCAAGCAGTTAGTGTACGCGACTGCTGTTCAAAAGGTCTCGGATTCGATTCTGTGTCGGGCCAAAAAAGTGAAATTGAATTTTGCTATGAACACTTGATAACCCCGTGGGATCTTATAACCCCTTGCCTCGGCAAACACGCAAAGCCATCGGTCCCGCGTCTGATCTCTCCCCGATCGTGATGGTTAGCCATCCTGTCGGATTACGATATTTTTTTTAAAGAAACGCCCACATTATTAATATATATATTGTGTCGCGGGGTTACTTTACAAATATACAAGAAACGGACACAAAGAACATCCAGACTCAGAACAACAATTTATTAGTATATAATTATGGATCACACAAAGTGTTGTCTCATATGGGGGTTTGAATCCACAACACTCAGCGCTGTAGAGAGTGGTGTGGCGATCGCTTAAACCACTTCTTTTTTTTTAATGTGTGGGAACCCCCTCGGGGCGTCACCCCACCGGAGCTCACAGCCAGTTTGTGTCAAAATCGGATCGACTAAAACCACACGATGTGTCACTCTCCACCTGAGATAGGAGGGATCCGGGAACAGTTGCTATTACGACATCCAGATGGACCGCTTAAACAACTAGGCCAATGGTGGAGTCAAAATGAGAAAACAAATAGTGTAACTATATTTACGCACACACTTGAACACTATAATATCACCTGCGTAGTTGACTAATCTACGTTGAAACTGCCCAAGTCGGCTAGAAGAACAATATTATTAGTGATAGAATAGACCGAAATGTCTCTTGATATAATATATCAATGTTATTGGAGTTTACTTCTTAAGAATTTGTTTTTTGATATAAGGCGCCTGGTATGAGAAAAATGTGAGGAGTAAAATCTACTGAACGAATGACCTCGTTACGTTTTGGTTCGGCTGCACTGGTTGTGACTGTATTAAGACGTGTATAAAGTATGCTGCAAAGCGACTATATCTATATGTTATTTTCATTAATTTGTTAATTTACCCTTTCATACGGTATCAATCTTTTTCAGTTAATTTCAGTTAAATAAGCTTTTTTTGCGTCTGTTTTGACAATCGTACATAAGGAGTAAACTCTAGTCGTGCGTCGGAGCTGACACACACAATTTTATACCCCACTTACTTAAAATAGGTATGTTCTTTACCGTTAAATTTAAACTAATTATCACAAACATGTACTAATAAACGTCTACAGTTATGGCTCCAATTACTTGAACATGAATTTCTCGGATAAGATAAGTTTACGGCATAAATAGTTTAATATAAACTCTGTCTGCTAACTTTCCTAACTCCTTTACATATTGCTCTAGACCTTGTGAATGATTTTCAAATAGAATACAGCTAACCTATGCAGAAAGGTTGGCTGTATTATATTTGTAATTCATTAATTAATTTAACGCTATTAATCTTGCTTAAGTAATCATTAATGTACCCTTTCTTTACTTTCACTTAACATCGTAAACTCTATTTCATATAGAAATGAATATGGTGAATTAACGCAATCAATGTTTAAAACACATTTTAAATTATTTTTTATAGGTAAGTTCATAAACCCTAAATAAGAGACGAGTAGGCAAAAAGTCAGACTTTCTCGCAAATGTGTTGTAAGAAAACACTTATTTGTTTTATTTTCCTGTATATTTGAACTCTGCGTTGGTAATTACGTCGTTCCTGGTCGCGTCGCGTAGAAGTTGCGGCCGAAGAAGTAAGGAGTGTGGTGTAAATCAGAAGCTTTTAGAGTATTTGGCACTGAAATTTTTTTAATGACATTTTTAAAGGTATGAAATGTAAGTTCTGAAACATAAAGTCACACACTAGAATTGAAATAGTGTCTATAGTAGCGTCAACAAAAATTACCATTTTCAGTAAATTTTTTAGGCAAATCCTCGGTGGTCTTTGTATACGAGTATAATTATTATTACAGCATAAGTATAATAAATAAATAAAACTCTTTTTACTAGCCTTAATTGAATGTCACTTTTTCAAATGTTTAACACACATTTAAGCCTTTAATAGTTTTTTTGCTCGACACAGGCTTTCATTCGAAAGGAGTTTTTGGTATATTGTACAACGCTGGACAGGTTGTTGTACCATTAGAAAGTTAAAGTGTGTGTGCTATACACACACAGTAACTTTACATAAGATACACATGTAGAACGCTCAAAACAGGAGCAAGCTTAGTACACTATAAATATACAAACTATTTCACTACGCATGACGCACACGGTAAATGAAGAGACGAGACGAGATAAGACGAGACTGGGGTCGTTACGAAACATCGCATAAAGAGGAGACCGTGCCATGTATTCTGCCTTAATCATACACATTTTTATAGTAACACATTTCCGTTTCATCAAGTTTCAAATAACAGTAATTCTAAAGTAGTTTCACTTCAAATACCAAGCTACTTTGTTAAGAAATTAAATCGTGTACCTTCCATGAATTGAATCAAGACGCCTCGGATCGTTATCTTTTCACTAAATTAGAGGCAGGCGGCAGAAAGGGTTCAGTTTATCTCACCCTTTAATGTGAACAGATGCGGGCCACCATTGTTTACTCTAGGTCTAACCACTTTATTCTTATTCTAGATCTTTGTATGAAAGTAATTGATAGTGTAAGAAATTCCTTCACAAAAAGAAGATAGTTAAAATTACCTTTTTAATTTTGATGTGTTAACATCAGTTTATTGTGTTTTCTACTTGTAAGTTCACATTTATCAACAATTAGTACTTTGTACTTGTTTTTATGAACATTCTGCATATTAATGTACATATTATTGGAAATACAGTTTGTTTATCAAAGAAACGCAGAAAGCTAAAATGTGCTACAAAAATAATGTAAAACGCATACATTAAGTTTCACCTGTCCAATAAATATCACCAGATTTTTTTCATAGAAACAGTTTGACGATGAAAGTTGAACTTATGCTGGTCATGAATATGTGAATATGGTTGAATTTCGAAAACCAAGTCATGCTCTAGTATGCCGAAGTGGAATTACTACGTAGTTCTGTTTAGCTTGACTAGATGGCGCTGACGCAGATTTACTGTACTTATGAAAATAGCCACCAAACGTTATATGTCATTTGAATACAAGGACAAAGCAAAATTTCACAGACATTTTAAGTGCCAGCGCTCACGAATGACTTTGACCACTTTCGACATTAAGACTTTTGGTCTACCTACACTAGTTGTATAAAGTTAACGCATGCGACTGCTGATCAAAGGATGTCGAGTTCGGTTTCCGGCTCGGGTCAGTTAAGTGTTATTAAAAATTTTCTGATTATAGAAATGCTTAATGCCCACCCTCGTGCCTCGGCAAGTATGTTAAGCCATCGGTTCTGTGCCTGATCTCTTCTCGGTCATGTCAAATAGCTGTTACACTGGATTGTGAGTATGGGGAAACAGAAAATGCGCCTATTTGTGTACACATTTATGTAATGCACTATAATATCTCTGGCCTAGTTGACACGTCTCCGTTGAGGCTGACGACCTTGGACGAAATCGACCAGAAATGTATCATAATCGTCTTAATGCTCAAGAGTTTGTTCGTTTTGTTGGTTGGACGCACCAATCTCAGGAAGTACTGATTCGATTTAAAAAGTATTTCAGTGTAAGATAGCCCAACTATATAGGTAGGCTATTGGTATATATCGTTATGCCGCTAAAAAAAGATGACTATCAATAAAAAATATTTCTAAAATGGTGAAAAATTATTCCCGTTGTGTGAGAACTTCTATTGTATGCACTGTGTTAATGGTTAAATATGAAAGAATAGTTTCACTTAAAATGCTCTAAAAAGGTCCACGACAGCATGTATTTATCTTTAAAGATTGACACACTATAAACTTCCTTACAGTAAACAAATTTATTCACGCCTAATTAAATCACGCGACGGACAATAATAGACGCAGACAAGGTTGCACAGGTTATCTAGTAATAAATATGTATGGATATTAGGGTGTCCCTTAAATTTCAAGTTCGATATTTTTTTACGCATACCTTCTTAAAAGTTTCGTAATAACCCTATATTGTCTAGAAAAAAATATTAGTTCGATATATAAACGATAACCCGTGCCGACTTGCTATTTAAACTTGTCGATACAAGTTGCTTAAGTACTGCCCAGTGACCTGTTACGACATGTTTTATTTGCCATTTCGTACGTGATTTTTGAGACTATTAGTGCTTCATTGTTTAGTGCGTAAACATGTCGGTGGAATTACGGAGTGATAAACAAAATATTTTTCTTATCGGATTGACTAGCTACCAAATAAATGGTGCAAAATTACCATCTAATCGACAAGTTCTCTCAGTCCTATTTTACAATATTCGTGAGGTTAAATTGACTGTTAGTGAAAGTGCAAATCTTGTGATTAGGGAGTGCATCATATATTGGGAAAAAGCAAGAATTCCAACAAGGGCATTTCCTAACTGCGTGAAGAAACTTATTGATTTATATCATGTTTGGAGAGAGTTGCAAAAAAATTGTAAGAAAACTCAGATTACGTTTAAGAGTCGTGAGAACAATTTTATAATTAATCTTGATAATTTGTTTGATATTGCACATGCTGATGCTTTTGAGAGAATGAAAATAGAGGAAGATAAATTATTTTTAATGAAACAGAGAGAGCCAGGTCGACCGGGATGCTTAGGTGGTGTAGATAAAAAATTGGCGGAAAAAGAACAAAGATCTAGACAACGACGATTGGAAGAAGAGGAAAGGATTGTAAGACAAAGAGAATCACTAGCTGTTGCATCTACTTCCACCACAAATAACTTAGACAGTGTAGAAGATTCAGACGAAGAACAGATCTTGAATTCTGAACTCAGCTTGCCGGACGTTCCCTGCCATGAACAAAGTTCAAAAAGAGGTAGAAAGAATCTTATAACACCTAAACTAGTTGCAGCTTTAGATTGATGCCAGTTAAGCATTAGTGATACCGTTTACATTCCGTTTACCGTTTACATTAGAAGCGCTTGGTCTGAGCAGCGATGATTTCTGTATTAACAAATCGTCGATTCAGCGAATTCGTACTGAAACTAGAAAATCAAGGGCAGAAGCAATAAAATCTAACTTCCAAAACAATGTACCCGACATAGTCACAGTCCATTGGGATGGAAAACTATTACCGGGGTTGGATGTACGGAGTTCAAAAGAAGAACGCTTGCCAGTTATAGCTTCATTTGACGATAGAGAGCAGCTTCTTGCAGTGCCGAAACTAGAAAGTTCTTCTGGAAAACATCAAGCGAAGGCTGTATCAGCAGCTCTCTTTGACTGGAACCTTTATGATAAAGTGCAAATAATGTGCTGCGACACAACAGCTTCCAATATGGGCCGTTTCAATGGAGCTTGTGCTATTTTGGAGCAAACTTTAGGAAGAGAATTGTTGCTTTTCGCCTGTCGTCATCATGTTTATGGATTGGTCCTAAAAGCTGTCTTTGAAACCAAGATTAAGCAAATTACTAGTAGCCCAGATATTCCGATGTTCAAAAAGTTCCAAGAAAATTGGAAAAACATTGATTGTACTAAAATTGAACCATCTCTTAATTTCGTAAAAGCACGGGTTGCCGAGACAGACATTCAAGCGTTGTTACTATTTTATAAGGCAGAATTAGATAAAGGTTTTGTAAGAGATGATTACCGCGAATTGGTCGAACTGTGCGTAATATTTTTAGGAGGAGACACAGAGGAAAAATTAAAACTAAGGCCCCCCGGAGCTATACATCAGGCACGCTGGATGGCGAGAGCGATCTATTCTTTAAAAATATGTTTACTTCAGTCACAATGCAGAGTAACTGCGAAGGACAAAAAGGCTCTACAAGATGTTTGCTTATTTCTCGTAATATTGTATGTTAAACCTTGGCTCGAATGTACAGTGGCGACCAAAGCACCTAATCAAGATTTGCGCTTCTTGAAGATGTTAAAAGAGTATGAAAAAGTTGACGCAACAATTTCTAAAGCTTCTATAAGCAAGTTCAGCCATTACTTGTGGTATTTATGTGAAGAGACAGTCATTCTATCACTATTTGATGATGAAGCTGACAACCAAACTAAGAAGAAGATGATTGCCAACTTCAACAGGGACAAAATCTCGGATTTTAGCAAACGCTATGACCCGTCGAAGGAAGAACTGACTCAAAAGTTGTTTGGTAAGTTAAATTGACTTTTTGTTGGATTTCAATTTCAATGTCCAATACTTATTTATTTATTTTCAAAATTGTTGTTGATTTTTATTTGTTATTTAACTTATTTTTCTTTTTTTTTAGACAAAGCACTGGATGATTTCGTATCGGAAAAGCGCAAACAATTTTTATCACGACTGCAGATCGACGACAGTTTTCTAAAGGAAGATGTATCTTCTTGGAATAACAATGCTGCTTTTCTGGAGGCTAAAAGAAGAATAAGTTATTTGAGAGTTGTAAATGATACTGCTGAAAGGGCTGTTAAATTAATGCAAGATTTTAACGGACTTATCACGGCTGAAGAAGAACAAAAACAGTTCTTGCTGCGCTGTGTCCAGGAACATCTAAAATTGTATCCAGACTGTAAAAAAACTACTCTAAAAATAAGTTACCCTGAATGATTCTTATTTCTTTATGTTTTTAATTAAAGATTAATGTTCATCTAATTTATTATTTAATTTTATTCACTTAATTCATTGCATTTATAGTGAAATTATAGCAGACTGAAATTTTAGGACAAAACACGTTTTTTACTAAACTTTGAAGCTCGGTCGGCACTGGTTGCAATTATGCTAGATTGATAAAATTTTATATTTAAGTATCTTATAGCATTAGTAAAAATTATGGAGGGTATGCATTTCGAAATTCGAAAAAAAATTTTTTTTTGTCATGTAAGGGACACCCTAATGGATATACATTGTTCACGACGACAGAATAATCGTGTTATTTTAGTTTGCCAACCGGCAATAGTCTGCGACAAAATTTCTATTCTAACAATAAATTTCAATAAACTATAAAAGTTAGTTTTGTGTGAACTGGTGATAAAATTGTCAGTCGTCTTATTTTGTTATGTTTCTTTTGGCGCGTTACGGAAAATCATGAGAGTAAATTTTCACACGTCACGAAAAACTCACACCATAAAATGAACTAGTCAACATTTTAATTTTGAAGTTCATACATAATAAAACTTTTTCTCAATGTATTAAGTACCTTTTTTGGAGTTTACTCCTTAAGAATCGGTTTTTTGATATAAGGCGGCCGGTATGAGAAAAATGTGAGGAGTAAAATCTACTGAACGAATGACCTCGTTACGTTTTTGGTGCGGCTGCACTGGTTTGTGCGGCTGCACTGGTTGTGAGTTTATTAAAACGTGTATAGAGTATGCTGCAAAACGACTATATCTATATGTTATTTTCATTAATTTGTTAATTTACCCTTTCATACGGTATCAATCTTTTTGTTTCAATCTTCTTACGTGCATATATAAATACACAAATACGTTTTTCTTCTCACTAGTTCGTATTTAATTGCTAATTTTCAGCTTGTTTTGATTATCCACAATATTGGTAATACTGTATTTACAAAAAAAATGAATTGTGTATATATCCCTGTTAATTTTAACAGCCTTATTTAAATGGGCTTCACTAATTTTGTCCCATCCATCATAAGAAAAGGATGGACCTAAAAAGTGCAAATGATATTTCAAGTGTGGGTCAGCTTAGTCACAACAAAAAATAGTAGCCAAATGTTTTTCATCTTTCAGGTAAAAGAAATGTTATCCAAAAAGAAATGTTTGTTGAAATGTAATAAAATTTAGTTTAAGTCATTTTGTAACTTGGTAGTCTGTCATGCCATAAAACATAACAGTCAATTAATTAATATTCACACCTATAGATAGATATGGCAAACTGTTTTAAGGTTTTTACAACTTCAACACATCCACTAAATATCTGCTTCCGCGCGGACAATGATGTAATTAATGCAAAATGGTTCGTCAAATTATACACGTGTTTGATTACGTGTTTGATGAATTTTGAAGAAACACTTATTGAAAGAAAAGGGAACGGACTTAGTATTAACATAAACGGCGAGTATATAACTCACCTTCGATTTGCTGATGATATATGTATTTGTCCTGGCTGAAACCATGAAAGATCTTAACACAGAACAAGAACTTGATGACCTCAGTAGAGTCTCTAAACGAGTGTGTCTAAAAAGGAATATTGATAAGACAAATATTATGTTGAATACCCATGTCACACCTACTCCAGTGAAAATTGGAGAATCTACCCTCAAAGTT
This sequence comes from Hypercompe scribonia, assembly GCA_949316085.1. Taxonomy (NCBI): domain Eukaryota; kingdom Metazoa; phylum Arthropoda; class Insecta; order Lepidoptera; family Erebidae; genus Hypercompe; species Hypercompe scribonia. Next base: position 6,803,886 of record OX438969.1, on the reverse strand, counting down.
GTTGACGACTACCTAGGACAAACTATCCAGTTAGGTAAGTCCAACTTCGAAAAAAAAGTCAATCTTCGAATCCAGCTAGGTTGGGCAGCGTTCGAGAAGATACATAAAGTTTTCTCGTCACAAATAACGCAGTCTCAAGAATAAAGTCTTTGACCGGTGTATGTTGCCAATGATAACTTAAGGCACAGAGAAGTAATAATAAGAAAGTTCAAAGTCACTGAAAGAGCAATGGAGAGGGCAATGCTCGGATTTTTTTTGCATAATCGAATCAGGAATAAGGAACGGTCTGCAGATGAACCAAGATCATCGTTGATACCAGTTAACTTACTAAACTTAAGTGGCAAAGGGCGGGGTACATTTCACACAGAAACGTTGGCCAACGGGACCATAAATTTCTGGAGTGGCGACCGCGTACTGTTGGTAGCAATGGCTGGCGCAATGTTGGTAGGTGGTCTGACGACCTAGCGAAGGTCGTGAAAAGTCGCTGGATGTGGGCGGCACAGGACCAGCTTTTGTGGAGAACCTTGGGGGAGTGCTACGTTCAGCAGTGAACATCTTTTGTCTGAGATCCTGATGTTGATGACTTATTGAAATCTAAATTCAGTGTTATTAAGTTCTTTAGTGAAATGATTTCGCATTTTTTGCGTGTTTGTTGTGTCAGAGGTCAAACATGGTTTGGTCAGAAGTCAAAATTGCTTGGCGTCATGTCATTGTGTAAGCGATCTCTTCCAGGAAAGCGCAAGTTTTACCATGGTATACGCCAGTGAGGCGTCATTAAAGGCTCATGAATGATTGCAAAAAGCGAGTGAGAACAGATAGTAGAGTACAGTTAAACTTAGTTAAATTTTATCTAAAAAGATCACTCAACAGTTGTTACTGGTAAGTCATTTTTAGGTAATTTTTTTCATTTTTTATAAAGACAACGTCTGCATTAGGAATATATCCGGCGCCGCAGGGCACTGTACAAACTTACAAGAAATGGACACAAGGAATATCTAGACTGAGAAATATAATCTGTGGATCACACAAAGTGTTGTCCCATGTCCCCACATGCACCCACAATCCTCAGCGCAGTAGAGAGCGGTGTAACGACCGCATAAACCGCTACGCCAACCGTGGATTGAAATATAAATATTAATATACGCCAAACTTAGTGTTAATTGTGTCAAACAGTAGCGAGTGTATGATATTAGCAAGGTTAATCTTACATATACAACTAACCAAAGGAAAAGTTTAACGCCAGGATGATCCAGGTGCAGTCTTCGCGTATAACGTCTGAATCACACCATCAGTCCCGGGTAAAACTGCCTCGATAATACTGAAAGGTCAGGATAAAAGCGTACAATAGTACCAATCGTAATAGGACTTACTGAAGAAATTCACTTTTGACGCGTTTGATGAGTGTACAAATAGTCGATTCACAAAGCCAATGGAAATGACAAATTTTAACAATTTCTAAATTTCTAAGAAATAGTCTAATCTTCGTTTGTTTGCTCTTTTTTGATATAGGTACTTAAATGTACTCTTAACAATGTAACATGGTAGTGAGTTACATATTACTCTATATTAAAAAATAACGCCATTGATTTTATTTCTTTACTTCTATGACTGTTTTAGTTAGTCCTATTGACCTATTGTAACATGCTGTTCAGACTTCCACATACAGCGTAAATGAAAAATATACTACAGCACCATCTACTGGAGGTACATTGAACTACAGAGTAATGAACTATGGAGCAATTACTAATCCTGTGTCGCAATATAGAAATTCTCACCGTGATTAGCATATATACAATATCTCAACTTCAAGCGTTCGGTCACGGTCCGTCAGGCATGATCACTTCACCTGATCGGAGGAACCTCCCTTTGTGTTGGAGGGACATGACACCTGTTCTTTCAGAAAATAATTTAATTATTATTATAAAAATAAAAGTTATTATAAACGCTGGAGGCCAGAATAAATGTGAAGTGTCAGTTTTATAACTCTGATTAAAAATAATTTAATCAGTAACAAGATAATTGGCTGGCATCGTACCCTGTTCACTAAAATTAGTTCAAAACAAGACTAGATATTTACGTATAATTTATGTTAAACAAATCTAATGAATCATTGCAATGAATCTTTTGTTCTAAACCTTAATATAATTCAAGCAACTTAAATATTTATTCAGAAGATCAAAGAAGCAGAATTAGAAACCGTATTTACGAGTATTCTTTTAATTCTAAAACAAACCTTACAGTATAAGATGTTAAATTATTTAACTCGCTCTCGCTTCCCGAAGGAACAAGTTGTCATATAAATTTCGGGAAGTGTTGCCATTATTTATAAAAATTTATTGCTGTCTTAAAGTTTTTGTTTCTCACTTTTGAATTCTACGAGTGTACGTCTCAAATTTATCTCACGATTTCGTTTATTTTTTTCCTACTCAAATTGAATATTTTTTGGAAGATTTAATTAAAAAAAAAAGCAGAAAATGCAATCTCTTAGTCTAATTTTCGTACATTTCTATTCTCCTTACTAATACCGTGGGTAAGTCATGCCTAGGTGTATTTGCAAGCTCAACTGGAGTTATATCACGGTTTAAAACAATAGCAGTAATATACATATGTACATATTTGTTTTTGTTTAGTTTTATAAATATTAATTGTATACTACATAGATTTATCAAATATATTGCAATTTCTCTTATTGTTAACGCATTGTACTCAAACCAAGATTGAGGCTAAACTAAGATAAAGATACAATACTTAGATCCAAGAACAGCTTTGTGGACAGTAACACAAACAATCTAGAAAAATAAGAAATTCCAAAGTTATTTCTTTCATCTTACGAAATTGTGTTTTATTGAACCTAATTGGGATTAAGTTCTTGGTTCTTTTTTTTGTCAATGCGCATTACGCAATTTTAGGGCTAGACGAATTTTATGCGGGGTGTGAAAAGGCATCTCACTAGGCCGCCATAGTGTAGGTCACCATACTGCATTGTCTACATTTGCAATAAATACACATCACACCATACGGTGACCACAACTCTTGGATTCTATTCATGCTTTCCATCAGGCAGAGTAGAGTCACTTTGGCAGGCTTAATATAGAAAAAAAATTCAAAACGTACCCTCACGAATAATCCCTAATAAATAAAGGGTATCACTTCAGATGAACCTTAATTAAGTTAGTACTCAACATAATACTTGCCAGGAGTCTTTAAAACTAATTCTCTTTAAAGTGTTATTATGGTAATTCTGTTCAAAACTAGCTTTTAACCTCGTCATTTATATGCAAGCCGGCTACTTCACATACCCAAGATAAATTAACCAAGAATAATAAGTATATTTTTCTTTCATTGGAAGTTTAAATAGTAAATTGTGTGCTTAAAGTTGCTAGATTAAGGTAGCAGAGTCACGCTGATTTCAGCACGAACGGACTGGCTCGACTGGGGCAGTACTACCCTCTCACAGAAGCTCAATGTGAAGTATCATTGGTGAGTGCGAGACTGGAAGCCCATTAATGCAGGGGTGACAGTTATCGTGGTAAGAGTGTGAGCCTTACACTGCCATGATGACTGTCATACCTTTTCAGTCCCCAAGCGGAATGTCAAATAACATCTCACTAGGCTACCGTGTCGTGGATTGCCGTACCGTAGTAAGTATGTATGGTGACTGCAACTTCGGGATTCTATTCATGCTCTCCATAAGTCAGAGTAGAGTCACTTTGACGTCAACACAAGTAAAATTTGGATGTTTAATGCGTTAATGTTATAAAACTTCAGTGCCAGCAAAATTATAGACATTGAAGAAAGGAGTCCCACGTAAATATATGTTAATATCAGTCGTTTATCTTTTCTTGGAAAATTAAAACTTCATAACAAAATTATCAAAGTAGCTTCTTAATAAAATTTGAAATAAAATGATGGAAATAAATCAGTTTTTACATTATATTGTACATTTTACATTATATATATTTTACCTTATATTACATTAAATTAACCGAAAAAGATATCGTGTAAATTATTAAAAATATTAAGTTCAATTCGTATCATATTGCTATCTAATAAACAATTGTATTATGTATACAATTGTTTATTAGATAGCAATATGTCTTATAAGAGCACGTGTTTCCCTCCCACTGCGATCCCGGGTCCTTTAAGCGGGGCATTAAAAAGCATCTCACTAGGCTGCCATAGCGTGGGTCGCCATATTGCACTGTCTTCATTCGCAGTGAGTACGGCGACCACCGCTCTTGGATTCTATTCATGCTTTCTATCAGGCAGAATAGAGTCACTACGGTAGATTTCCTTTCTAAAAAAAAAGTAAGATGTTATAAGTTCAAAATTTTAACAAGAAGTTATTCATTTTTGTTGTCTGTTTAATACCTACCAACATGAAGAGTATTTTCAACTGTACCTATCTTCAAACGAATACGAGACGAACGAAGCTCGAAGCGTTTGTAAAAATGACCTAGATTTTTTTTAATTCACTGCAGTTTTTACTACAAGTATTCAGTTAGGTTATTAAAAACTCTGCTAAACCTTATCACAGTAAAATAATTTAGCTGTAATTATTCTAATCACTTATGATAATTAATTAATTGAATTATTAATTGTATGTGTGGCATGTTGTGGTTTTAAAAATTGAATGTAGTTTTAATAACCATCTCTAAATTGTGTTGTGTCAGAATTTAATCTCAATTGGTGCAAAACTGTTTAAGTTTTCGAAGCATGTATGAACCAACATAGGTTTTTTTTCGGATAGATCAAAATTGAAATAAAATATTATTACCCTTGGAGCAGCTGAAATTTTTTAAATTAGGGTAACTCTAACATGGGTAAATAGCTGTAGGTATTCTTCGGGTTTGACTACGGATAAACATTTTCTTATGTCTCAGTTTATTAATATCTTTATATATATTATTATATTTAGTTTTTGATATACCGGTACTGACTATTGAGAAAGATATAACATTAAAAGCAGTATAATTTTGCAATCCTAACAAAAAAACTCTACTAATAAACATTTTTGAGTGACAACGGAAAATTTTACGTACTTATGATATTTTTTTTGACCTTTCAAATTAATAGATATTTATAAGAATTATAAAAATCTTCTGTCATAATGTTGGTTATGTTTACGTCATAAATGACTAGCCTGTAAATGTAGTCATAAATTATTTATGACGTAAGTATGACTAATATTAAGACCAACTGTCACGTAAGCCTTAGACACAGGATCACTTGTAGGATCAATTCACATCTTTACATGGTATAAAATTAAGTCACTTTTTGTTCTATTACACTTAGGTCTTCCAAAGCATCAAACGTACTTTAATGTGGTTTTCGTTTATAGAAAGAGTGATTCAATATACAATACATGTATATTTTATTGGAGGAAAATCTGGAATTACAAAAATTTCCGTGCAAAGCCAGGACAGGTCGCGAATTCAGGATAAATGAATGTGTATTGAATACGAATTATTCTGTATCTCAGTGTAATCTCATACCTGTTTATAAAATGAATTGCTGTTCGTTACTCCTAATATAACTCGAGTATGACCACACTGATTTGATTAATTTTGATCTTAAAATATTTGTAGAATTTCAAAAAAAATTGTGACAGAGGAAAAAATGTAACTAAAAATAGTAAAAAAAACAAACATAATATAACTAAAACAAAATTAAACAACACAACTTTCCAAAAATAATATTTTTTTTTACAAGAGGTGTACAAAGTTCTCTAGGACATCTAATCCAAAAATGTCTAAATAGCATTACTAGCAATTTCGTTATATTAGTATAGACTCTACCTGATTAAGAGTAGAGAATTATTCATAAAATTTTATATGAAGTGCACTGACTGCACTGAGTGTTGTAGGTTCAAACCCACACGGAAAAACACTTTGTGTGGCCACAAATAGTTACTCTGAGTCTAGATGTTCTTTGTGTCCCTCTCCTGTACGTTTACAAAGTACCGCGACACAGAATATATGTTTTTCTAGTGTGGGTGTTGTCTTTAAAAAAAGTTGAAAAGCATTATCAGTAATAGACCTTGATTTAGTAAATTAACCTTTTTGTATATAATTTTAACAAACAGTACGAAAGAAACTGCTATCTTAATGCCATAATATCGATGTTTAAAAACGTATATAATGTCAATTAACGTTATCATTCTCATCTGAGCCGTATTGCAATGTGGTCGAGTAAAATGTATATTAAAATATTTTGTATTGTGTTCGTTTTGAATGTAGGGTTTTGGAAGCATGCTGCGGGTGAATTAACATCTTTACACAATCGTAAGTAGAATTAATTAGATCATAGACAGAACAGAAATAATATTTTATTGAATTTAAAAGATGTTTTTTTTGTCAACAAGTTATATATTATATACAGTATATATAGTTATATGTTATATACATATTTTGTCAACAAGTTCCGTTTTGATAGTTGTTTGTTATGGTTTGTAAAGTATCGTTGAATGCATCGTGTTATGTCCAAAAGATGGTCATAACTAATACCTTTATAGGACAAAAAAAATAGAATTTCAAGCAAGTAAGTGACTTCATTTAAATTTAAAAATAAAATTATTTTAAAACTCTTGCGGTTTGCATACCAAACTTATAAATAAGTCTTAATCAATATAGCGAATAGCAATATGGTGAATTTGCAGTTTTAATAAAATGTCCTAAAACTATAAATGGACTTCTAAATTGTAATTTTTACATTCGTTAAGTTCCAATTCAAGGGGTTAAATAATGATGAATGGTAAAGACGATTTTGTTATATTCTAAGAAATTATAACTTCAATGTTAATTGACTAATCAATAAATACCTTTTAAATAAATTGTAAATAAAGCAGCCACTGTTGTTATTATAATTATTAATATATTGAAGACAAACATTAGAATTACACTTAGTAGTTACAGTTGCATAGTGAAATAAGTAAAAATAGTTCTGTTTGCACCTAACCATCAATATTTCAGCAAAAATGACTATTAGACTAAGCGAACTAGTTAAAATACATATTATTAATAGTTCTTAGTTCCTACTAGGTATGCTTGAATACCTGTTTACAAGTTACTACAAAATCGAGTAATATAAACACATAAAATTACATGTGGTGTAATTACATGAAGTGGAAGTGGGCCGTCCATGTCTCCAGACTAACCGATTGTCGCTGTAGCCGAAGTGTACTAGAGTGGATACCACAATTGGGCAAACATAGTGTAGGACGCCCTGTGGCGCGATGGACCGATGACTTGAAGTAGGTGGCTGGCAGCGTTTGTGGCAGTGGAGTGGGGAGTGACAGTGGTGGTAGGCTGTTACTTCTCTCCCAATCGCGGCCTAGCCGAGTATGAGGCATACCTGCACGGGTTAGAAATTTGCATACGCAGCTACACTGCCCGTCCGGTATTCGTCTTGGGTGACTTCAATGCCCACTCAAGAGAGTGGGGCGATACCCGGGACGACGCGAGAGGAGAGGCCATCCTGGAGTGGGCGGCTGGACTGGACCTCCGACTTCTCAATCGGGGTTCAGTCAGCACATGTGTACGGTGGCAGGGAGAGTAAATTGTCGACCTGTCATGGGCTACTCCCTCTGCAGTGCACATGGTATCGGGATGGCGGGTGGCGGAGGAAGTGGTTAGCCTCTCTGACCACCGGCACATCTTATTCGATGTGTCGCTCTGTCACCCAGAACGCCTACACCAGGAAAGAGAACCCCCGCGACGATGGTCCCTTAAGCGGCTCAACCGGGATATGGTCGTAGCCGCATCCCACGTCGCGGATTGGTCAGAGGAAAGGGTTTCGTCCGATCCAGAGGCACTGGCTGCCTGGTTTGGGAACATTATGGCGTCCATATGTGATGCCTCAATGCCCCGAGTCAAGGCGGCCAGAACAGGCTCGGTGTACTGGTGGATTGCGGAGATCTCGCGGCTGAGAATGACAGTCGCGAGATTGCGCCGCCCGTACCTTCGAGCTCGGAGAAGACGGCGAGCCACAGTCGAGGAGATCGACAGAGCACGGCGGGAATATGGAGCTGCAGTAAAGGATCTCAGCGATGCAATCGCTGAGGCCAAGGCTCGGTCATGGAAAGAACTCATCGCGGGACTGGATAGGGATCCATGGGGGCGCCCATACAAAATGGTACTGGGCAAGCTCAAGCCATGGGTCCCACCGTTAACAGAAACTCTGGATCCGCAGTTTCTGGGAAGAGTGTTAGACACACTCTTCCCAAGGGTCCAGGACAGTCCTGCGATTCCTCCGTCCCAATCGGTCCGCCAAATGTGGTCCGAGGAGTATGAGGTGACGGAGGGTGAACTTGACCGAGCCACGCGGCGGCTCGCTTCCCGCAACACCGCGCCTGGACCTGACGGCATTCCGGGTCGGGCGTTGGTGATAGCTCTGTCGGTACTGGGGGACAAACTGAGGCAGATTTTCACAGATTGTTTCCGCCTCGGTATCTTCCCCCTCGGCTGGAAAGAAGCAAGACTGGTGCTTTTAAAGAAGGACGGAAGGGCTGCAGATTCTCCCTCTGCGTTCCGACCGATATGCCTGCTGAACGAGTCAGGGAAACTCTTTGAGAGGATAATCTCTGACCGGATTAGCGGGCATCTGTCGCGAGTGGGCCCTGACCTATCGGACTGTCAGTTCGGATTCCGACGGGGACGTTCGACAGTAGATGCTGTTAGGTGCGTTCGATTCCTGTCGGAGTCGACAGTCCGATCGGGGGGGGTGGCGTTGGCGGTTAGCCTTGATATAGTCAACGCTATCGGCACCCTCCCCTGGCGGGCAATTAGGGCAGCCCTCGAATATCACGAGGTGCCGCTCTATCTGCGAACCGTTATTGAGGCCTATCTGCGCGACAGGACGGTGAAGTTTATCGATCGGAATGGAGTGGAGAATCGAAAGGAAATATGTTGCGGGGTTCCCCAGGGCTCGGTATTGGGCCCATTATTATGGAACCTCGCATACGATGCTGTCCTTCGCACCGGTCTGCCCTCTGGCCTAAGTGTCGTCTGCTATGCGGACGATACATTAATACTGGCTAGAGGGTCACACTTCGAGGAGGTGCTTTGGCTCGCCGAGCAGGCGGTGGCTAGTGTTGTGGAAAAGATACGTGAGCTGGGCCTGAGGGTGGCGCCTCATAAAACTGAGGCGATATGGTTCCATGGCCTGCGTAAGCGCCAGGAGCCACCCAGCTCATGTCTCCGGGTAGGTGACGCTGAAGTCCAGGTAGGCCAGTACATAAAGTACCTGGGCCTCATCCTGGACAGTCGGTGGAGCTTCGAAGAGCATTTCGGGCGATTGGTACCCCGAGTGCGAGGGGTAGCAGGTGCGCTGCATCGTTTGCTGCCCAATCTCGGGGGACCACGGGAAGAAGTTCGCCGCCTCTACATGGGGGTTGTTAGATCCATGGTCCTCTATGGGGCACCCGTCTGGTTTAATGATCTAGCGGGTGCCTCCCGCTGCCGGGCCCTACTCAGGAGCCTGCAGCGGCTGATGGCCATACGGATCGTGCGGGGCTACCGCACAATCTCCTATGAGGCAGCGACGATCCTGGCGCGATCTCCGCCCTTCGATATTCTGGCCGACATGGACGCAATGGTGTACGACCAAATTCGTTCTGTCGGTCCGAATGCTGAAGAGGCCGCGTCAGATCATGAGCCCGGAATGCTACGGCAGAACGCGCATAAGCAAGCTTTGGTGGTTTGGCAGGCACGGCTCAAAACTCAGGGTTGTGCTAGCCAACGCGCCGTCGGAGCCGTTCTGCCGAACTTCGAAGCGTGGATAGAGAGGACCGACTGTGTCACCTATCGATTGACCCAGATACTCACCGGGCACGGCTGCTTCGGTGAGTATCTGAATCGAATAGGACGGGAGGCTACGGCACAATGCTACCACTGCGAGTCCGAACGGGACTCCGCCCAGCACACGCTGGAGGACTGCCCTGCTTAGGAGTCTGAGCGTCGAGTCCTGGTCGGACGGATCGGACGTAACCTTTCGCCGTCAGCATTGATCGCGGCAATGCTGGCGAGTCGTGAAGGATGGGAAGCCGCGGTCTCCTTCTGTGAGCAGGTTATGCTCCGGAAGGAGACTGCAGAGCGAGATCGGGAAAGGGCCGATCCCGCTCGAAGGAGGCGGCGAAGGGGACGCGGCAGAGGTCGCTAGCTCCCTAATCGCCGCCTAAGGGTCGCTGCGGTCACATCTTGGGGCGTTGTGACTGCTGCAAGCGACCCGAGTCAGGTGACACTCCGGTGCGGCCGGGGAGTGTCGTCTGGGGCGGGGCGCTGTTCTGCCTCTTACTGCGCAGGGCGGTGGGAGGTGCGATGGCATCTTCCCCCTGGGGCACGAGGTGCCCGGGATGTACCTCACTTGTGAGGTACGGCAGGGAGGACTCTAGAAGCCGCTAATGCGTTCCTAGAGCTCCTCCCAACTGCCGAGGTAGGCCGCCGCGGGGTTTAGTGGGTAGACCGGTTTTCCGGGAGTCCCACACACGCCCTTCGTCCCTCCGGAGGGTATGGTGCGAAAAGCATTCGCCGCGTTAAAAAAAAAAAAAAAAAAAAAGGTGGCTGGCAGCGAATGGATGCGAAATGCGCAAGACCGGGATGGTTGGCGTTCCTTTGGGGAGACTTTCGTTCAGCAGCGAATGGCGATAGACTGATGGATGAAAATTATATTCTCAGAACCATACGTTTAAATAAGCCCAAGCCAAGCCCACAGAAAAAATAATGTTTAATTCTTTTTTTACATTTAGCTGCAGGTAAACCGTACGCCGAGCTGCCATGTATGACAATTAGCGGTTCTTGTGTGGAGGAATACAAGTGTACCAAAAACTCCAGGGTACCTATTAAAGGTCTATGCCCTCTGCAACAAAGTGAAGGAATTGAATGCTGTAAACCGGGTTAGTTGTATTTGAATGATTTTAAAATTCATCTTAACCGCAATAATTTCTGTTTCGTGTCGTAATAGATTAAGAACACGACGTGTCACCATCTTTATCATCACGAGAGTATAGTAAGAAAAAACTAAGTGATCAAACTACGCAAGACAATAGAACGACAAAGACAAGGAAATCTTCACATCAACCTTATACCAGCGACGTTTAAGGCTGGATGTTCTTTGTGTTCGTTTTATATATATTTGCAAAATCCTCCCGCGACACAAGATTTATTCCTAGAATAGGAGTTGTCTTTTTAACAAACAAATAAGTAAACAAATTAGCCTGTCTGTCCAGTATGCTATAGTAGGCCAAAACTTCCTCTTTGAGGAGAGAGGCATATGTTAAGTACTTTTTTTCTTTTTTTCTATATTAAGAACCTGCCAAAGTGATTCTTCTCTGCCTGATGGAAAACATGAATAGAATCTAAGAGTTGTGATCACCATACTCATTACAAATGCAGACAATACAGTTGGGTGACCCACACTATGGCGGCCTTGTGAGATGCGTTTTCACACCCCACTTGGAGACGTAAAAGACATGACAGTCATCGTGGTAGTGTAGGCTCACAGTTACCTCGATAACTGTCACTCCTGCATCGATGGGCCTCTGGTCTCACACTTACCAACGAAACACGACAACACGGATGCTGACGCTTTAGAATGGTCTTCTGTGGGAGGGTAGTACTGCCCCGGTCGAGCCAGCCCGCTCGTGCAAAAATCAGCGTGGCTCTACTACCTATCAAAGTGCACTATTATAGGCTATAGAGGATGATAATGATTTCTATAAAGTCATTTCTTAATCACTTGATAAACTGTTTTTAGACTTTGGCGATTTTTATTGTAGTGGGACCTTACATACATACTTAATAGAGTTTAATTCAACTTGTTAGTGACTAATTCAAAAATCGAAATATGTGAACAGCGTTTAAAAATGAGAACTCAATTATTGCTTCTGGGTCAAAGGCTTCAAGAGAAGGCACCTGGGAAAAATGTGGTTTTTATTTAAACAAAACACGTAGCATATGTCATTCTGGTGAGGAACGTGAAGTACGAATGCGAAATCTCCCGGGCGCAATTCGCTTGGTATTGAACACTTGCAAAGCGCTCGACAAAGTCGATGTTTTCGCAGGAATTTGAGACAATTCTAGGTTTGCTAAAATTGTTTTATATGCTCTACTTAAAGTAAAATAATTTTAGTTAGTCTTATTTTAATGCCGAGTTCGAGAAGCAGCGGTATTTGTTTTTCTTTTTGTATTTCTTATATTTCTTTTTTATTTTTTTATATCACCCCTAGGTTTATTAACAGACACTTGCTCTAAGTTCACACATCTATGCTCTATCCATAAAGCTTAAACTTAAGTGAAGTAGAAGTGAAGAAGAAGCGAGCGAGATATATTTTCCAGTTTGGCTCACATAAGGTTCTAAATTTGAATATATTTTCAGAGAATTCTATAATAAGATATCGATCAAGAGGCGGTAGCTGTGAATCAACTGAAGATATTGAATGCCCTCAATCTTTGACCGTCAAGGAAGCTATGGATTGTGGAAGTAACGAAGTGTGTTGTATTTTACTTAAATAAAACAGTTTAATCCGTTTTATGTGAACTTTTATTGCATATTTGAACTAGGCACCCAAATAAAATATAGGAACTAAGCACCCAAATTTTCTATTCTTAACTTGCGATCAACCGCTTACTTTAATAATTATTATAGGTTAGATAACTGAAAGAATTTTAAAATTAAATTTAGACTAAGAGTACACTGCAATAGTAAGAAAGATATAAGTTGTATGAATGCGTCGGGAAATCTAAATAATAGCACACATATACAGCAGGACCTCTTTAATCCCATTGCTGAAAATTTACCCTCCGTTCGGATTCGTGGAGCGTTGGGATTATAGTACGTTAGGGACTATAAATAGGTATATGGTACATACTTTCCTGAAATAAAACAAATAGTATTGCAAAATGTTAATTAGAATATGCTTATTCAAAAACATATAAACAGTAACATTTATTAAACTTTTTTAAAGAAATCCTTTATTTTAGTTTGTCAGGAGGTATTTAATGAGCAATTGGCGAGAAAAGCGAGTGGGTATGGGCCGTTCGGATTATAGAGAGGTTCGGATTAAAGAGGTCCTGCTGTAACTATTTAACTGCCTCAGTGGCGCAGCGGTAGCCAATGCGACTGCTGTGCTTGAGGTCTCGGGTTCGACCCAGAGTAGAACCAAATGTTTGCATGATCTACATAAATTTGTTTCGGAGCTTAGGTGCTTTCTACATATAATATGTATGTATTTACAAAAAAACTATATAAGTATTCCATCAATCAGTCTAGTTATCATAGCACAAGCTATGTTTAGTTTGAAACTAGATGACGTTGTGTGTTAAATGTAATAAATATTTATTATTATTTTTATTCTCTTTATTTCAAATATTTATATATTGATTGCATTTTTAAGTGTATAGAAAAGGACAACAAAAATACAAATTTAAAAATATAAAAAATAGTAAACCAAGACTCCGGTGGTTAGGGCTCCAAAGACAGGAACCTCTTCACTATATGGGCCGTGTCAAGGAGAACTGCCTTTTGCATCAGACCTTTTATTTTTTTATTATTGTAACCAAAATTGTAATAGACTTCCCATTTAAAATCTGATTTATCATAATTTTTTTAGTAAAGATTTTATAAAATGTATCATTTTTGTAATAGTCATGTAATATGGGATCGTGGCCCGCCAGGCATGATCACGTCGCCTGTTCGTAGAATCCTTCCTTCATGTCGGAGGGACATGACAACTCGTCCCTCCATAAAAGTATGCAAGACATCTTTACAAAGAGAACGAAAACTTGAAACAGGCCAAAACTTCCTTGCTAAGGAGAGGCCTATGTCCAGCGGTGGACTGTAAAAGGCTGTTGATGATGATGATAATTATGAAAAATGACAATTTTATTAGAGAGAGAAACAAGGTTTAAGTTAAAACACTGTAACACTTTTCAGAATTTACTATAAATGTATATACGTAACAGTTAACTGAATTAAGCAAAAGATTGGTGTTATTTGCCGACTGTCTTCATTGAAAATATCATCTACAAGTATATATTAAAATATGATAAATATATTTTGACAGAAACATTTTTAATAACTAAAACGTTTGACATATTTATCCAGGGTTTCTAACTTTTATTCTGTAAATTAATTAGATGTATTATATGCTGAACAGATCTTTCGGTCTTAATATATTCATACTTTAATATGCGGTCGTCTGATTCCAAGCTAGATGAGCCTAATGTAATAACATTAGGCTCATCTAGCACTAGATAGCTGATAAATATACTTTTATACTTCTGAATCATGATGTTACCTGGAAGAGATTGCTTCTGACGATAAGACCACTCATTATAGATTATACTCGTACATCTGATATTATATACACTCTCTTATAAATCTGTAATACAGTATACAAAAAAAAGATTTTCTACCGCTTTATCTATCTACATGCGATGGTAATCCATTTATATTCATAAAACACTCAGACACAAAACAAACAAATTTGCTCATGAGTGGGAAGCAGACTTCTATTCTTCTTAACGGTCAGTGTCACCAATCTCTAGACCTAGATCTAAAAAAACATATCATAGTACAAATATCGATAAGCTTAGTAAACACGACATCACGCTCTAAATCTAGCCATTAATATCCTTCATTATACCACGAAGCTTCTCAGTAAGTATCACAAATACACGAACAACACCTGTTTAAAAACAAACAGTCTCGCAACAAACACATTTAGATGAGCCGTGTTACGCATTGTGCGGTCGAAGCTACGAGAACACGCAATTTGCTTATTTTATTACATCACGGGACAAATAAAATGACCTATTTTCGATTTGGTTTCAAATTGGAATCAGCTCCGTTAATGGATATAAGAGAATGTTAAAACCAGGGCGCATAGGGTTCCCACTAAGAACTTAAGGCCTTCTTTTTCTTTTTTTTTAACGTGCGGCAATTCCCTCGGGCCGTCACTCACCGGTGTTTACGGCAAGGTGGTGTGTCGCAATCGGACCGACTCAAACCACACGGTGTGGCATTCTGCGCCTGGGTTAGGAGGGATCTGGGAACAGCTGTTATTACGACATCCGGTAGAGTTTAAGGTCCCATATCAACCCGCATGTGGTGCACCAGCTGATCGATCTGTGGCAAATAAAGCATCACGATTAGCGGCAATTATTGTGTATGTACTGTTTATATAAAAACATATTTTATTGGCAATGTAAGTCAACTTCATTATTTTACCTTTGAACCGCATCATATTGCCACATCACCTAAAGGTTGACTGGGAGAGAATGCCCCATGGCATTAAATCCGCCTTGTACAACATGTGCATTAAGTATAAATAAATAAATAAATAAATTAACTAAAAGAAAAATTAAAATTTCATTATTTTATTTACACAGTTGGCTGACTTGCCTTTTTGATAGCTTTTAAAAAAACTAATTTGAAGCAAGACGAATTAAAGTTTATTAATTATTAAGCCCAATACTTGTGAAAATTTCCTTAAAAAATTATTGCTACACTCTTAGGTTTTTTTTATTATTCGCTCCAATTAAAACTTTACAAGATTTCGCAAAAAGGACATGTCTAGTTTTTTGGGCTTCACGTGTAACTAACAAATAACACGTGCAACAAGCCTTTGTGAGTGAAAGACTAAATATAGACTATTATACGTAATCTATACGTCAGAAGCCTAAGTGACGCTTTGTACGAAGTCTATTGTGTTTGTTTTAACACATTTATATTATATAAAATACAAGCAACTAATGTATCTTTAATAAGACTTAGTGGTTGTGTGAGAATGATTTAAAGGTAAGCTTTTAAATGATACATGTTATGAGAAATGTATACAGAATGTACAATATTTATGGACTATATGTATGTACGAGTACTTGAGGATGAGCTGGGTTACATAAGTAAAACTGCCGCTCATGAATACTTGTAACTAAAGATGACGGGCTAAACTATGACGTGCCTAATACTATAGTGATCTTGACTGTGAAACCCGAGGCTTTGGATTCGATTCTAATTCAGGTCTCTAGGTAGTAGAGCCGCTGATTTCAGCTCGAGCGGGCCGGTTCGACCGGGGCAGTACTCCCACAGAAGACCAACCTAAAGCGCCAGTATCCGTGTTGCCATGTTTCGTTGCTGAGAGTCAGACCGGAGGCCCATCGATGCAGGGGTGACAGTTATCGTGGTAACTGTATAAGCCTTACGCTATCACAATGACTGTCATGCCTTTTACGTCCCTAAGCTGGGTGTGTGAAAAAGCAGCTCACAAGACTGCCATATTGTGGGTCACCATGCTGCGTTGTTAGCATTTGATTGATTGATTTGTAGAATCAAATCATGCTGTCCATCCGGCAGAGTAGTCTCTTTGGCAGGCTCTTAAGATAGGTCAAATCTTTTTGTGATAAACAAAATCATTTGACCTATCTCATAGTTATATCATAGTTACCATAATATGAGCTTGGCCTAGTTTGGACCATGTGTGTAATATTTGAGGGTATTATTTAAAAAAAAAATGAGACAAAAATACCTTGGCACTCATTGAGAGACCGCTGTTGTCTCGTTTTTTGTTACTTTTGAATGAGGCCGCAGGACCTCTTTGATCGAGCCGACTCATTATGTGTCAAATTATGGTTCTCTGTCATTAGAAATCTAAAAGAAATTCAGTTATTCTTTTCATGGCACAATACGTCATTCACATCAAACAGATTGATACACTGCAACTGTTTGGTTTACATTTACACCTCAATAGATGTAAAAGCCGCCATACTCAATTATTTCAAGGATTTTTGAGTTTGAAAACAGAACAGCTTAAATATTCCATGACTCTGTAGGGTAATATTTATACTAGTCAATTAACTTAGACTTAAAATGGTTCCGCTTATAATACGTTTTAATATTTGGTGAATTCCCCCTCCCACTACGATCCTGGGTCCTTTAAGCGGGGTGTGAAAAAGCATATCACTAGGCCGCCATAGCGTGGGTCGCCATACTGCACTGTCTGCAGTGAGTACGGCGACCACCGCTCTTGGATTCTATTCATGCTTTCCATCAGGCAGAATAGAGTCACTTTGGTAGGTTTCTATTTAAAAAAAAAGAATAAATAAATATGTAGTAAACGTTATTTTTTAAACTTGTATTCCTAAGTACGTCTTCATGGACAGCGGTAGTTAATGTCCGTCTGGTAACCTGCCTAATTGCTTGCACCCTACATCCTAAACAAAAGCTTTGTCATGTATTATCATTATCACCATTAACAGCTTTCAGTCAAGTTTTATATTTATGTGGTTTTTATTACTTTAGGATGTACATATTTAACCGATAAAGATTAGAACTTGTATAATATGTCGAGGAATTAAAGTTGACGATCGTTTTAACGTTGACGACATTAAACAATTTCCTGTCTTTAATATTGTTCAACATATTTTATAAACACCGGTAGCGACAGAAACGATTCTTTATTATGAAGATAAGGTACTATTTCCTTTTACACCGTTATATTTCTGACGAACTGTCGTGTCACGATTAAGCTATCGATAAAACTTTGGTACAAGTGTTCGAAGTATCTGTATAAATTAATTTTGCTAGAGTTGTATCAAACCGGTATTAAATAATTATTTTGATGGTTTTAAGCAAGTTTTTTTCTGTGCATGCTTAAATCTTTTTCAGCAACTTCTTAGCGACGTCTCCAGTTGTACTTCACTTTAAGAGAAACACTATTTGCATGTTAGAATGCAAGTATATTGTTGCACGACTGGGGCAGTATTACTCTCTCACAGAAGGCCAAGCTAAAGTGACAGCATCCGTACTGTTGTGTTGTATTTTGAGTGTGAGACTATAGGCCTATTGATACAAGGATGACAGTTATTGTAGTAACTGTATAAGCCTTACACAACCACGATGACTGTCATACCTTTTATGCTCCCAAGTGGGGCGTGAAAAAGCATCTCACTAGGCCACCATATTGTGGGTCACCATACTGCATTGCCTGCATCCGCATGAGTATTGTGGCCACACACAATTCTGAATTCTATTCATGCTTTCCGTCAGACAGAAAAGAGTCCTTTTAGCAGGCCCTAAAAATAAAAAAAGGAAATAATAACAGACATAAAATACTGAGTTGGAATTAACTGCGTATTAGCAGTGTAATTGAAAACTACCCAAACAAGTAGAACAGAACAGAATGTAGGGGCGACAGTTATCGTGGTTACTGTGTGAACTTTACACTGCCACAATGACTGTCTCCAAGCAGAACGTGAAAAAGTGTAGGCCGCCATAGTGTAGGTCACCATTCTGCATTGTCTGCATTTGCAGTGAGTATGGTGACCACAATTTTTGGATTCTATTAATGTTTACCATCGGGCAGAGTAGTGTCACTTTGGCAGGCTCTTAATATAGAAAACAAAAAAACTAAGACTGATTCATTTACTTAAATAAGAAATGCTAAAAACACTATCCCCTTATAGACAAGTTTCCAATTTCGCCGATCTTCAATCCAATTAGTCGAATCGTCAAATTGAAACAAAGTGCAGTTTATCAAACTGTCACTGTCGTCTAGAAAAAAAAGCAGCAAAGTCATTCCGCTGAAGATTTTAATTCAAGTGAAAGGAAACTTTGCTTGTTTCCAAGAAGTTTCCAGGCAAGACTAGGGGCTGATTAATGGTTGAAGGTTACAGATAAAATATATAATAAGCTTCACTATTTGGAATAATATTGGCATTATAATTGTTAGTATTTCATGAGGAATATCGTATTTTTAACTAATAGCATATCCGGTGTGGTGGCAAATTAGAAATACCCGTATTTATGCCGTAGATGTTAACAGAGGTGACTAAAGAAGCAAATAACACTGGACAACATTACTGCAAAAAGAATGAAAATTTGATACAAACCCGCCTGCCCAGCGTAGTATAGTAGGCCAAAACAATTTTTCTAAGAAGAGGTGTATTTCCAACAGTGGACTATCAAAGGCTGTTGAAGTGATGTGATGTGTGCATCTGTTCCATATTTTATATGGTACTGTAGGAGAACCATGCACTGGCACTTTTTTATGGCATAGGGAGCTAAAGAACAGGCAGGTTACCTCAAGATATGTGGCTACCGCTGCTTATGGACACACCGCTTTTCACCAGTGAAAATATTTTCCTGCTTCAACAGTATATGGAATGGAAGTAATCAAATAGAGTCTATGCCAAAATGTTTCTTCTACTGCATGTGGTCATTAGCGATAATAGGTAGTAGTAATATAAGGTGATCAATTTGTGACATTAAAAAACTTGTTCTTATAACACGAAGTATAATTTACCAACTCTGTTTCCTTATCATAATAATCGATGCTACCAGATTCAATGGTTAAATTTTCTTTGAACAAATACGTCAGAGTTCATGAAGATCGTCAAACTGCATATGATTACTTCGTATGTAATGTTCAACTCAATATAATAATAACATTTCCGTACGTGACTCTAAGCGCTGCCAACTTTCTAGTTCTACTAGATTTTGTTTGCCAAAACAGAAGAGGCTTATTGTATCGAATTCAAATAAAATCCTTTAGTATTGTTAGGGAACTCTTGATACCCACATCTGCGTCTTATAAGCCTGACCTTATTGAACGTTTTGAAAATAGCTTCAAAGTGTTTTCATAATTAAATAGGAGTAAATCCGACACTTACTTTATAAAGTAAAGTAAACACGTGTAAACGTGTGTAAGTGGCCACGTGGAAAAGTGAAACTTTATTGTATAACGACACCCAATGAATACTGATTACCCACACATCATTATAATTTTGTGAAATACTGCGATAAATAGGAATCATATCTATTTGATCTAACAGTCATACGTACATAGACATATCTAATTGTTGAAAAGTAAAAATGTAACTAGATTAAGCTGCCTAATCCTTAATGTTCAATAACTTAATTTCTCTTTTATTTTTTTCATTTAATCAAATATATAGTTTATATTTTGAGGAAACTTTTTAAGTACCTTTTTGTAATATAAATAAATACATATTTTGCTCAATCGTAACATCAATTTGTTTACTCTTTCTGGTAAAATAAACAAACACATTTTTTTTTTTTTTTTTTATACCACGGCGGTGGCAAACAAGCATACGGCCCGCCTGATGGTAAGCGGCTACCGCAGCCTATGGACGCCTGCGACACCAGGGGCATCACGTGCGCGTTGCCGACCCTTCAAAAACCTATTAACCCCCTTCTTGAAGAACCCCATGCTGTAGTTCCCAGGGAAAACCGTGGCAGGGAGCTCATTCCATAACGGGATTGTTCGCGGGAGAAAATTTCTCTGAAACCGCACTGTGCGCGACCATTTAGGTTCCAATGTATGTGGATGAGCTCTCTGACGATGGCGAGCGGTGCGATGGTAGAATGTGGCTGTGGGCATCATATCAAACAATTCTTCAGAACACAACCCATTGTAGAGACGGTAGAGTACACACAGGGAGGCAAAGTCTCTCCTAAGACTTAGTGGCTCGATACCGTCCGTGAGATCAGGATCGTCGACTATTCTCACAGCACGTCTCTGGACTGAATCGAAAGGCTCAAGCTGGTACTTCGGTGCTCCCGCCCAGAGATGACAGCAATACTCCACGTGAGGCCGAACTTGTGCTTTGTACAGTAGTAGCCTTTGTGCCGGTGTGAAATATCGCTTCGCTCTATTCAAAACACCAAGCTTTTTTGATGCCAGCCTCACCTTTCCCTCCAAATGAGTCCGAAATTGGACGTCACTGGAGATATCGACACCGAGGATCCCAATACTCTGTGAGATGGTAAGGGGTGTATTCTGGAATTGTGGAACTACAGTGAACGGGATTTTTTTAGCAGTAAACGCACAAACTTGTGTCTTAGAGGGGTTAAATTGGACCAGGTTATCCCGACCCCAATCGGAGACTCTGTGTAAAGTGCTCTCGATTTGAGACACAAGTTGTTCGCGACTTTCTACTACAGCGGTACGAGGGATGTTAGCCCGGCCCGTGTAATACGCATCTCCAGTACTGTCATCCGCATAACAATGAATGCTATCTATGGTCAACATATCATTGATATGCAGCAAGAATAGTGTTGGAGATAGCACGGAGCCTTGCGGGACACCAGCGTTTATGTCCATGATTTCGGAGCAGCTACCGTCAACGACGGCTTTTATGCGTCTGCCAGACAAAAAGCTAGCCACCCATTTGCACAAACCCTCGGGCAGGCCGTAGGACGGTAACTTCGATAGAAGGCCCCTGTGCCAGACCCGATCGAACGCCTTTGCTATATCCAGGCCAACTGCCAAAGCCTCACCTTGACTCTCAATGGCTGAAGCCCACCGGTGAGTGAGATACACTAGAAGATCACCAGTCGAGCGACCGCGGCGGAAACCGTACTGGCGGTCGCTGATCTAATCGTGCTCTTCCAGGTAACTGAGGAGCCGTGTGTTGATTACACGCTCCATCACCTTAGAGAGAAGGGAGGTTATAGCTATAGGCCTGTAATTCGATGGGTCCGATCTATCACCCTTTTTTGGCACTGGATGCACATGGGCAGTCTTCCACAAAGACGGCACTTGCCTTTTGCGGTAGGAAATCGTGAAAAGTCGCGTTAGTACAGGGCACAACTCAGGGGCACACTTTTTGAGCACCACTGCAGGTATGCCGTCTGGCCCACTCGACTTATGAACGTCTAGACAGTTTAGTTCCCGCCGCACTTCTCTTTGCGAAATGTGTATTTCCGGCAAAGTGTGTTGGCACGGCGGGTTAGTAGGCGGTACCGCACTTCCATCCTCGTTCATGGTCGAGTTCGCGGCAAAGAGTTGCCCAAGTAGGTCGGCTTTCTCTTTAGCACTATGGGCCAAGTTACCATCGGCATTTCGCAATGGTGGTAAAGACGACTGGCAAAAATTTCCTTCGGCAGCCTTAGCAAGAGACCAAAACGCACGACTCCCAGAGGGATAGCTCGTAAGTCGCTCACCAATCCTGCCGATGAAATCGAATTTGGCTCTGGCAATTGTCTTTTTGCTGGACCTCGAGGCAGCGATGTTCGGATCCTTATTGGTACGGGCCGTGGTCCAAGCCCTATAGGCGGCCTGCTTGACTAGCCTGGCTTCCTTGCAAAGCCGGTTAAACCACGGTCGCTTTTTTTCCCCCGCAGCTACTGATGGGTTGGGAATAAAGTACTCCATACCCACCAGGATCGTCTCAGTGACAGCGGCTGCGCAGGAGTCAGGATCTTCTGGCGTGAAGCAAAGCTGCCTCCACGGGTACGATGCGTAGAATTCACGCAATCCATCCCAGTCTGCTGATTTATATTGCCACATGTGGCGCAAATTGGCTGGGCGAGGTGGAATATGCCGAGGGCATGGGACTTCGGTCCGGACGAGGCAGTGGTCGGACGAGCCGAGAGGTGCGTCCACTGCAATAGTGTAGTCGTCCGGACGCGTCGTCAGCAGAAGGTCCAGCAAAGAGTGTGCATGGCTCTCAATATCAGGTATTCTTGTTGGAGAATGTACCAGTTGTGAGAGGCCATGGGCCAGAGCAAATTCATGAGTAGACCTGCCTGCAAAGTCGGTGGATCGAGAATTTAGCCACTCACAGTGGTGGGCATTAAAATCCCCTAAAATCACCAACTCAGCACGAGGGTACCGCTCAAGAACTTTGTCAGTCGTCACCTGCAGGTGCTCAAAGAGTGCTTTAGTCTCCCTGTCACCGCTATGAGACCTGTATAGGCACGCATAGATTCGAGTCTCACCTCCGTAGTCTACGCGCACCCACATTACTGACAGGTCCCTGTCTTCATAAAAATGGAGATGGCGACAGCAGATATCCTCCCGGATGTACATGCATACACCGGCACGTCTCAGAAATTTGTGTTCGAGTTTGTAGCCGGGGTAGTGTAGGTATGATGTATCGGCCGGGCAGGATATCTGCGTCTCCGTAAGAAATAAGAGGGTCGGCTGCGCAATCTCCAGATGAAGGTGGACTGCGTTCAGGTTGGAGTGAAGTCCCCTGATGTTGCAGAAGTCCATATATGTGGAAGAGGATGCCGCTGTAGATACATTTTTTCTATTTTTCCTCGTCATTTTTTTTTTGGGGGGGTTTAATTGGTTTGTGAGGATTCACTGTGTTGACAACTAAGAGGGCAATGGGGCGGTGCTAATCTACTCATGGTCGATGCGGGTAGTGCGATTTGTGGGCGCGGCGTACGAAAGGGCCCCCGCTCCCCCCCTGCAGCAGCGGTCGGGTTCCACTCCGGTCTCCTCCTCCGGCACGGCTACTACTGCAGGGATTTTTCGCAGGCTGGCGGTTCAGCCTCCCAGGGTGGAGGTTGTAGTGATCCCTGGGTTCGGGAACCCATCTATCCTGCGGGCGGCCAGCGGACAACCGTTTCAGCGGGTCTTCCTGACCGCCGCGCCCACATCCCGCGCCCACACGAGCCAGTAGCAGTATTATAAGCACCACTAGTCCCCCGTTGTCAAAACAGCGAATTCTCTAGAGCTCTGGACACCTTACTCACCACAGGAATACAGCACTGCCGAAGATGCAGTGCTATTTGGCTGTGGTCTTCTGTAAGGCGGAGGTCCTTCCCCAGTCGGGCTGCTCCAAGTTTTGAGCGGAAAATATCACGCTATGCCCTACCCCTCTCAAGTCCTTCCTACGAAGAATAGAAGGTAATTCTATTTTTAATCAAGCTTTTGTATAAAAATACTTTAGTGGAATAAATTCAGTGTAAATTGAGTGACTTGTACGCAGTCCTTAGCACAAATGTCTCCATGGACACCAAAAGCCACTTAGGGTCACTTCGGCACAAACTGTTATTATCTGTCTCTGCGAGAAAGTGTTTTGCTTTGTTGAAGAGAATAATAGAGTACTTTTAGTACTTAATACTGCTACTTTAAAATCTATTTATATAAATAAGAATAAACATAGGTATACCTTTACAATACAATAATAAACTTAATTGTAATCAATATTATTTTAAATTTGATACTGCTACGTTTGATATGACTTTTGGATTAATTGCATTTATGGGGTGTGTAAAAACATCTCACAAGGCCGCCATAGTGTGGGTCACTATACTGCGTTGTCAGCATTTGCAATGAGTATGGTTACCACAACGCTTGGATTCTATACATGCTTGCATGCAAGCCTGCATGGCTTCTAAGATAGGAAAAAAAACAAAGGTAGGTGAAATTCTTAGATCGTAGTAAATTTAAAAGAAAAATCTTAATTAATTAACACTAAATTGTAGCATAAAAACATAAGTACACAGATTGAAGCCGCGTTTAAGTGCATCTTGAAATGGTAAAAGTAAGAGGGCTTCCAAAAATTTATGACAAATTAATACAATCCAAACTAAAATAGAACATAGAGATGAACTTGGAATAGTTTTAGATTATTTAAATGTAGAACACTATTGTAGCAAATATGTAGAAATACAAGGAAATCACATAAAGCTTGATTAAAATGGTGAACAATTAGAAGATGCAAATATATGTCTGCATTTACAATACGCAAACGTTTGACGTTAAAATAACGTAAGATCTCTTTAATGTAGTTCTGTTGTAATTTGATAGTTTCAGGTATGAATAAATTGAAATTGTTATACAGCTAATAATAATAAATTCAGATTACACAGACATTACTAAAAACCTGAAAAATTGAGAATGAAATAAATTATATTTCATAGACTATTTAACACTCCTTAAACGAAATTAAGTAAATTTAATTTTCATTTTGTATTACTACAAAACTTTGTCTTACTTTAATATAAACACAAATAAATATTTTTTCCTACAACTTTAAGTTTTTTACATTTTGACTATTTTAAAGTCTTATTTAAGAAGAGATTCGTCGCCCAATTATTGGTATTGTCGCACCTTGTCCCAAGCATTTTAAATCAAATTGAGATCTGGACTCTTCTGTCAATGGATACAGTTAACCTTTGAATGTGCAATATTTCCTATATGAAATTACTATGCAGAGTAGGTATCAAATTTTTATAAAACGCGTGTTTGATATTACATAAATGAAGAATCCAAAATTCCGCAATGAAAATGAGCAAAACCTTTCAAAGTTAAAACTACTCAAATTTCCCGAACATCAATATTATAATACAACTACAAATTGAGTGCCAAAGACGTGTGGGACCGCTTCCCTCGTTAGCCAAAGTGAGTTTCGATGTAAACACCGCTTTATGCAACTCCTTGGGAATAATTGAAGGATTTCACACTTTCTGCTCTTATCGGTTTCTTATACAGAATTTCAGAGCAGCCTTAAGTGATTTAAGTAAAAGGAGAAACGTATTGGATGTATTTAGAGTGATTGTCCTGTCATCATAAATTGGTAGAATATTTACGAAAGAAAAAAAAGTTAGCGTGGTTTAGTTTCATATGTAACATTTTTTGGAATGTTAATTTTGCTTTTAAAAAGTAAAGAATAATTTACGATTTGGGGATACGTAACATAATGACACAGGAAATAAACTAACAGAGGTGGTTAGAACTTTCAGGCATAGAAATATGACCATAATTCATGATATAAGTGCAATACTATTTTCTATATCAGGAAAATGCCTCTGAGAGTATTTGTCGAAGTTCTTATTGTTATTATTTCAAATGTTACCTATTTCTTGTCAACTTTTAATACAAGATCAATGCAAATTTGCGTTGAACGATGCATGCATTTCGTTACGATGATAGTGTAGTAATAAAGTTCCATTGACTGTTGAAGGAAACAGATAAAACATGACAGAAGTTCACTATTTCACAATTTACTGAGTGTTTATTATAATCTTCTGCTATCAGCATCGGTGAGAGCTGAAAAACGAAAAACCGTGTGAAGAAGCTGTGAGAAATAAAAGTATTTTTAATCTGCAGCTTGTATCTAGCCTGTCTCGAGGCAAAATATTTGTTGTTAAAATACTGCAGAGTCTGACACGGTATCTGATTTCAAATTACTGATGAAATAAAGGAATGTTTGTCATTAAATGTTGAGAATAATTAGAATTTTACATTAACATCCATTTTTATCTTAATACCAAAAACCGTATTGCTAAAAAAAATATGTTACATATAAGCTATCTGTGGTAGCTCTTCATGTGTTTTAGTAATAATTTCTCTGATATTTCTCGAAAAATGAGGTTCGATACGAAAAACGAATGTTCATAATTTTATGTCTCCTAATGATTCCCAACATTTAACGACCTTATAGGAAAACGGCAAACAGTAGATTATCGTCTAAATCATTTCTTTATTTCATCTGTAAACCAAAATCCCACAACGTGACACATGTGACAGTGTCTAAGCTCTAAAATTTCTTTTTAGTTGACTTTTCTAATTCATGATTTAAGTTGATTTACGAATAACTTACACCAAAAGAAAACAAATTTTACATTTGTTTACGTTATTCACTGTTTAGTAATAAGTCAGTGTCAATATAACATTGATAAACGAGAATTTATTTCCTATATTTCTGTTATAAGCTTTGATTCCGTTCTGTCGGTAATTACTTTCTAGTTGGCAACTGATTTCATTGACACAGCGAACTTTCCCGATCTGATAGGTGGAAGTGTACTATAATATATAATATTTTTATCTCTTTTCCGTATATTAAAACTTTGTTTCTGACAAAATTTTAGTTTCATTTTATACGTAGAATTTACTAAATATTGGCAATTTCTTGCGATAGTTTGGAGCATCTAGTATAAAGATTTTATTAAATGCTAGCGCCAACTTAAGAAATGACAGGCGTTTCAAAAGTATGTAGCCAATATGTATCTTGATATCCGTGTGGTGACGGATTCAGAATACGAAGTGTTACCACCCTATTCATCCCGTGGGTGTCGGAAAAGACAACATTATTACAAAGAGAAGGAAAACTTGAAACAAATCCTATTCCAACCCGTCTGGCCAGTGTGGTATAGTAGGCCAAAACCTCCTTGCTAAGGAGAGGTCTTATCCAGCAGCGGACTGTAAAGGCTGTTGATGTTGATCATGATGATGATGTATCTTGAGAGTGTTTAGCATAATTATATATCGTAGAACATCAAAGCTTAAAAGTTGGTATATTAAAAGCATTCGTGTAGAACCTGGCACTATTTCGAATGATATTCTTTGCTCCCTTCACTCAGTACATGAGATATCGTCAGCAATCTTTTGCACAATGTTTAAGCCATATTTATACTTCAAAGTATGCAATCTATTATCAGCATAGCCATAAATATAGATACGTGAACGAACTTAGCGTCCATATTTAAATATAAAGGTTACATACATTTCTCATGTCTGTACAATCATTTTGATTTTTTAAAAAGTATTTTTATAATTTTAAGAAATTTTTGCCTTTTGATTTTTGTTTTCTTTAACATTAACATTTCAGTTGTTTGTGAATTTCACGCGTACTAGGTTCATAGGAATATAAACTTCTAGACGCAGGCCAAAAGTTGTGTCTGTAGGGATTTACCTGTTTTTAATCTTACAAATGCGTACATAAATTAAATACAGACTTCTTAAGAAAAGCGACGATCTCATTTAGAATTTTACCTCAGTATACACTCGTTATTTTAAGTAGATTAAATCATTAATTAATTTACACAACGTGGGTACATATTACAGAGGGGATGAGGAGAAGGTTGTGGTCGGAATTTTGGAAAGTTTTCTTGAGCTGTGACAAAACTGTACTTGTTATGGAATTATTGGATTTAAGTAATTTATTTCTGTATTTTTGGTCCAAAAAATAGGTTTGAATGTTGAATAAGTGCATAATGAAAATTGTTATAGAATTTTAACAAATATAGAATAATAAACAACACACTACACTTATTTTATAAACTACATTTGTTAAACTACTTATCTTCTTACTAACACAAACTAATTTCTTTACTGATTACAGCTTTTCGGTATCGAAGGATCTCCATAATGACTAACATAGGTAAATAAATCTATGGCATGGTCAAAAGTAGTCTACAGTATTAAGAGAATAACAATTTGTCATATAAATCAGAAAAGATTTGACTCCTCTGACTGTGATATAATTCAAACGGCCGTACAATAATTTATAGCAGAGCTTACTACAAATGAATACACACTACTGAACAATTTTGGTCTATTGCCAAAAGCATAAACCGTTACATGGTTAAGTAAGAATTGGAGCTACAGGAGAGGTCCAACTATATATTTCTTTTGATTGCAATATAAAACACTTAAAAACGTCCTGAGCCTTCATGTCATGTATCTTTTAACAATTCATTTTCAGATTTGATTTTTCTCACTTCACCGAAAATATACGAATTTCTAAAACGAATACTGAAATAAGTTTAAACGAATAAGGCACAAACAATAAAATTATTTTGGTGCCTTACATGTTATCAAATAAATATCAGAATTAAAATATAATAAACATTAGTTAATTATTATATATAAAAATTATTTCAAAATCAAAAATATTTTGGTGACGAGTGTCAACCAACCGATTAATTTATTAAATTAATGGTCAGTTTATGATTGCGACGTCATCTGTGATAATAAAGACGTAAACCTTATACCAACAACTGCACGGTTGGCCTAGTGGTTTAAGCGGTCACCATGCCGCTCTCTACTGGCCTGAGTGTTATTGGTTCAAACCCCACATGGGACAACACATTAGTGATTCACAAATTGTTGTTCTAAGTTTGAGTGTACTTTGTGTTCGTTTATTGTACTTTCGGAAAATCCCCACAACACAGGATTTATTCCCAGTGTGACGTTGTCTTTTTTTTTTTAAAAAAAAGAAAAATCCTATTTCATATCAAATTTAAATGCAATTGCGCACGTATTATTTTAGTCTCGACCGTCATTAAAATCGATTTTACTTCTCTTAAAATAAATTATCCGTACCAATACACTATTTATGTGTTAAATTTATGACAAGAATGAAAATATCTTATAAAAAAGTTCCTACTTCGAAAACCTCTACATAATCTCACCAAGTCTTCACATAGCTTCAGTCAACTTTAGTACATTAGGAGGCACTAAAACACCTAATACCCACTAAACCCACTTATGCCTATACTCAAGAACTGTCTGTGAAGCATTAACGCGGCCCATAACCAACTTGCAACTCGGATAAGGAACTACTAGATAGTCGCAAAAGTTTTAA
Organism: Hypercompe scribonia; assembly: GCA_949316085.1. Lineage (NCBI taxonomy): Eukaryota > Metazoa > Arthropoda > Insecta > Lepidoptera > Erebidae > Hypercompe > Hypercompe scribonia. The sequence goes on along the minus strand of OX438969.1, from coordinate 6,774,763 downwards.
CGCCTGAGAAATGTCGTTACTCTATGTTTATATACAAAATAAATATTTGAAGACAGATTTAATGTTATAATTTTAAGCTGTAAGTGTAGAATATGTTGTTTGATTTAGTTAACATTTTTAAATTGACACAGATTTTAAAACTAAAGTAACGGCTGTTTAAAATGCTTAGAATAAAGTACAAGCCAAATGTTGTTAGAACAAAAAATGTACAGTATCTCTGTGGACGGTAAACACAAAAAAATGTACAGTGGACGTTATGTCATAGGCAGCCTAGTCCTTCGGGTGGTGTACTAATGAGTGATCAGGTCCACTGCATGATATAAATGTGTTTGTTAAGTTAATTAATTATTCTACACTCTAGATATTTTTGTGACACCTACGATATTCAAATTGAAACAAAATCCCGAAACAATCGTCTGTCATATGCAAAAGATACATGCGCAAATATTGTATATTCTTAACAATGATTGTGAATCGTTTTGTAACAAGTTTATTCAAATAAAGACCACAACAGAGTATGTTTTAGTAATCAGAGTTATTAATTATTGTTTTTACTTATTTTGTCGCTTACAAACGAAACATGTCGACTTAACCGGAGCAGTACTACCTTCTCACAGAAGCAACCTAAAGCGTCAGCATCTGTGCTGTCGTCTTTCGTTGGTAAGTGTGAGACTGGAGGCCCTTGATGCAGGGGTAATAAGTATCGTAGTAAGTGTGTGAGCCTTACACTGCCACGATCACTGCCATAACTTTTACGTCACAAAACACGGCGTAAAAAAGCATTTCACTAGGCCACTGTAGTGTATTTCACCGTACTACATTGTCTGCATATATAGCTAGTATCATCATCATTATCATCATCAACAGCCTTTTACAGTTCACTGCTGGACATAGGCCTCTACTTAGCAAGGAGGTTTTGACCTACTATACCACGCTGGCCAGACGGGTTGGAATAGGGTTTGTTTCAAGTCCCATGTCGTGCGGTGTTCCACAGGGGTCGTAGTTAATTCGGTCCTCGTACCAGTTCAGGCCCAGATGAAATATCTGGGCCTGATCCTCGACGGCAGGTGGCTCTTCGACGAGCACTTCCGACAGCTTTCTCCAAAGCTGGTCGGCGCTGCTTCTGCCCTTGGGCGACTTTTGCCGAATTTGGGTGGAGCCAGCGTCGCGACGAGACGGCTATACACGGGGGTTGTCCGGTCAATGGCGCTGTATGGTGCACCGGTGTGGGCGGCGGCTCTAACTGCCCAGAATAGGGCTCGCCTCTGGCGCCCTCAGAGGATATTGGCGGTTAGAGCCATACGCGGTTACCGCACCGTATCGACGGAGGCGGCGTGCGCCTTGGCCGGAACTCCCCCGTGGGATTTGGAGGCGGAAGTGCTCGCCGAAGTTTATCGGCGGACGGCTGACTTCCGGGCGGGTAGCGACATACGGCCCCCGCCGGAAGAGGTACGCGAGTGGCGTGAGGCCGCTCGTCGAGCCACAATGGCTAGTTGGTCGCCCCGGTTGCAGACTCCACGTGCTGGCTTTGCCCTCGTGGAGGCTCTCCAGCCGGTCATCGCCGAGTGGGCAGGGCGGCAGCACGGGACCCTTTCCTTCCGATTGACGCAGGTCCTTTCCGGGCACGGTTGCTTCGGGAAGTATCTGCACTCGGTCGCCAGGAGGGAATTGAGTCCCACCTGTCACCACTGCGACTGCAGTGAAGACTCGGCTCAGCACACGCTAGCGGTTTGTTCCGCCTGGGCGGCGCAGCGTGGGGTCCTCACTGCAGTTATTGGAGGAGATCTCTCGCTACCGGCCGTAATACGCTCCATGGTCGGTAGCGACAGTTGTTTTACCGCGGTCGCAACCTTCTGCGAAGACGTAATTTCGCGGAAGGAGGCGGCGGAGAAGGCCCGGGAGGACAATATCCACTCGGACCCAATTCGCCGCCGGCGAGCCGGGCGGCGGAGGCGCGCATACCAGCGCCTCATGCCGCCTTGAGTGTGGCCGCGGGTGGACGGGACGGGTTTTCCCCTCCATCCGCTATAGTGGCCAGCCGCGAGGAGGTGATGTGCGCGTGTGCCGTACGTCGCCTAAATAGAGAGTTTATCCGCAGATGGTGCCCGCGGTAGCGGGCAGGCGCTAGGAGGGATCTGGATGTCGTAATAGCAGCGGTTCCCGGATCCCCCCTATGTTAGGCGCAGAGTGGCACACCGTGTGGTTTTAGTCGGTCCGATTCCGACACACCGCCTCGCCGTAAACCCCGGTGGGGTGACGGCCCGAGGGGGTTTCCACACGTTAAAAAAAAAAGGGTTTGTTTCAAGTTTTCCTTCTCTTTGTAATAATGTTGTCTTGCATACTGTGTTCCCTTAGTCGCCTTTTACGACACCCACGGGATGAATAGGGGTGATAACACTACGTATTCTTAATCCGTCACCACACGGACAATATAAGTATATGTAGAAATATATTACACAAAGCACTAAATCTATAATGAAGGCCATAAAATAACTAAACGATTACGGTATACAACAGCACACAAGGCGTACAAAAACACTGTTACGTATTTCCTTGTCAGGCTTTTTTCTTATTAACTAGCGCAAGTTATAAGCGAACAAGGATAAGCATTGGGATTCTCTTCTGCCATACAAAAATACTAAATAATAATACTGTAAGGCCAACAATTAGGCAAGTAATTCTTTATAATAACAGTGACTAACCAATGGCCTGCCAACAGCGTGATATAAATCGTCTAAAACGTCCAGCACTGGGCTATTTAAGGCTGTTAATAATGATAATGATAAAGTTCAAAAGTATTTAAATTATATGTAAAATACCCAATGGATGACCTTATCGCAAAAGGTGACATATACCTTTGTAAAGACAGGAGTATAAAAATTTAGGTAGATAGGTGATTCGAGTGACTATATGTCAATCAGTAAAAACGTCTTATCAGATACAAAATATTTATTTTATAAAAACTAAGAAAGATACGCAAAAAAAATAATTCCTGAATATACAAATATAAATAGCTCCCGCGCCCGCTACTTCTCCTTCCTTAAATAGACGCGTAAATCGTGATCAAGAACAGCGCGATAAATCCCTCCTTATGTGATGGTATAAAGGATATTCTTGCATTACATCGGCCGCTAAAATTCTTATTTATGTGGCCGCGATAAGGGACACTAGTTTCCTTATGCTTCTGACTTCCGTATAAGCGGATTTTGTTTAGATATTATAAACAGAAATATAGTTTTCGACCAAAAATAGACTCTAAAACTATGTCAGATAGAAATTGGTAAGAGTATAGTACGAAATACTTAAGTTTTCTTATGTGTTCAGGGCATAACCTTTTTGTTATGTACAATTTATGCCTTTGAGATGAAAAAAAAGTACATAACGTGTTTTACGTGTGGTTTATTATTAAGGTGTTTCTACTAATGTACAATTTCTTAGAGATAAGAAACTTGGGAGATTGAGACTTGACAGATGACAAACAGGCAGATACATCCTGATGATAAGTGTTAACCGTCGCCCGAGAACGCGTGCAGCTCAGGAGTCACAAGCGCGTTGAGGTGGCTTTATATACATGGAGGTGACTTTTTTCTTTTTGAGGTCATAAATGATGTTTATTTCTGCAAGTAAATCTTTCACAGATATTTTTACAAGTAGAATGTAATTTGAATGTACTTTATATGTCTTATGAATCATTTACTATATATTTTTCAATGCCCTTTTTTTTTGTCAACGTGGAAAATTCCTTTGGACCTCCGGCTCCTCGGGGACACAAGAGCCAGGAGTATGTGGTGTTTCCACTAAAAACCACCCCGGCGGTCGGTCTCAGGCGTCCTTCTCTGAAGGGGACCCGGACCATATTATTTCAGGTAGCCTCCAGAATCTACGCCTAGTCAGACCCTATCCTGGGGAGGCCACAGAGGTTTTACTACCTATTATTTCGATTTTTTAATGCCCAAGAAAAAGAAATAAGCCGATCAAACATAATTATTTCAATGACAGACAACTGCACTCGTTGACAGAATTGAACATTTTCCCAGTTGGATTGCACCAAATTTAGTGATGTTTACTATTTCTACTTTATCACTACTTCCTATACTTACACTACTATATTTCTTACAGCTTCTGTGATTACTACATAAAGGCACAGTACTGTTATAAAAACTTCTCTATAACAGATAAAACTGAACTAAAGCATTCCACCAGAAATGAGGTACAACAACCATCAAACACGGAATGGAACACAGCTGATTGTATGTGTGGAACTTTGGAACTGCGCCTTTCGTTCAACCTGACACTTTACTAATAAAACTTCGGCAGTGTAGGAATGTTATCTGTAGTTTATTAACTTCTGTTAAGACGAGTTGCAAAGTACTATTTGTTAACCTTTTCTGTTACTGTTAGAGACAGGTAAACGAGGAGACTACCCACAGACGGTGCTTACCCGCAGATAGTGCCCGTGGGAGCGGGTAGGCGCTAGGGGGATCTGAATGTCGTAATAACAGCTATTCCCGGAACCCTCCTATGCCAGGCGCAGAGTGGCACACCGTGTGGTTTTAGTCGGTCCAATTCCGACATACAACCTCGCCGTAAACCCCGGTGGGGTGAGGGCCCGAGGGGGTTTCCACACGTTAAAGAAAAAGGTAAACCATGAGACAGGTTATCTGAAAACCGCCACACATGGACATGGATATAGACACGAGTAAGTTCAGAATTGGTTTAGTTATCTTGCCAGTGTATTTGATTTTTTACATTTTATAACAAGACCCTTGGCTTTACGATAAGGATGCAAAACTAGGAACTTCAGAATTAAAACCACTCTGTCTGGTCTCGTCAAATCTCTTCTAGATTATTGCTTTGTAGTTTGGCATCCGCATTATGAAGTTTCGTTTATGTACAACTTGCCATATAAAAACTTGTCAAAGAAACTGTTTAGTTTAAAGTTACATAAATCTACCCAGTCATTTCAACATAACATCATATAAAGCTGCTGTAGAATTTTAGAACTATAATTTTTAGACCAATTGGTCAATGATAACATAAATTGTCCTCATTTCCTATAAAAGTTTAGTATTACGATTACTTAACTGTCTTTTTGTCTAAATATTCCTCGCTTACACCAAAGAAAGCTGAACCTCTACCTAGGCTGTTTCTCTCTTTTAAATAGAGGTAGCACCAATACTTGTATACTGCTATTTTTGTATTTCTTAGCTTTTAATATGTATGGTCTTCTTAGTTATCTAAATAAATAAAGTAAGGAAATAAAGACTATTGAGTATTACGTATAGCTTTTTGTCTTAATATGAATTATACAGATTGCGTGCACAGCTCGCTAAATGATACATTTGACTTGGTTTGACGCTATCTATTTGTTGCACACAAAATGACTGATTAGAGTAATGCTATTAAATACGCAATACGCTTAATTAAAGCAAACTGGTTCACAATTGTTATAAAATTAACACTGTGAATGTAGATACGTAGACAGATAAATACGAGTATATACTCTTTATTGTGCACCATAACTAGGAAACATACAATGTAGAAGACAAACAAAAAGAAAACAGTGGTACAATGTGCGGCCTTATCACAGTCTGCGATCTCTTCCAGGCAATTGTTAGACGGACCATACTGTGTAGTATTATGCAATTTGTGGTGCACATTATAATTTACGTATATTAGCTACTATTACATAGCATAACTTCACATACATATATACGAATACACATTCATACCCTCAATGACAGACAGCTGCAAGTAACACTGACTGCACCAAAATGTACAGTCATTGGCCCTTACATAAAAAATAGAATGCGAATTACATAACTTCTTTATTCTACAACTTATTATTTATTTTCATTCATGTTTTAGCTTCAAACTGACATAATAGTAGGTAGTAGATCCACGCTGATTTCAGCACGAGCGAGCCGGCTCGACCGGGGCAGTACTACCCTCCCACAGAAGACCAACCTAAAGCGCCCGTAACCATGCTGTCGTGTTTCGTTGGTGAGTGCGAGGCCAGATGCTCATTGAAATAAGGATGACAGTTATTGTGGTTACTGTGTGAACCTTACACTGCTACAACGACTGTCATACCTTTTGCGTCCCCAAGCGGGACACGAAGGCTCATCTCACTTGACCGCCATAGCGTGGGTCACCATACTGCGTTGTCTGCATTTGGCAATGAGTATGATGACCACAACTCTGGGATTATGATTAGGTTCTTAATATAGAAAAAAAAACATGTACAGACCTATGGAGGTAGTGAAGTTTCTAAGACGCTGAGTTGTCACTATAGTCATATATTGTGATAGGGCACTGGAAATAAAGTGGTACCGTAGAAATGAGCGTGATTATGTCTACATTCGCTCACATACTACTCATACGAGTGAGATTGGTAACGCAATTAAGAGTGTTACAAGGTTGTTGTGTTTGTAATCAAACCATGAAAAAACTGAAATATAGAATATGTTTATTTGGTTAAAAATATTTTTTGTGAAATTAAAACACTAATATGCAGCAAACAGTCGATTCTGGACAATCAGAAGCTTCTTTATATTTGAGGACATCATTGCAGTTGTTCATACATTCTCCTCCTCTTTTGCGGCATCTGGTCTCTTTTATTGAAACTGTAAAAAAATGTCAACGATATAAAAAATATTTATTACGTATATATAATTTGACACACAAGCGGGACGGGGGCAATCTGAATCTTATAATAACAATAATAGATTTTATTTTCAGACACACAGTCCATGGCAATTTACAAACAAGTTTAAAAACTTAGTCTTATGAGCGACAAATAATTACAATGATACTAAGGACAAGTCGATTTTTTCTGCTTATAAATTGACGGGTTTATTGGGTTAGCGATTAGTGGCCCTGATTGCTAAGTAGGTTCGATTCCCACCCAGGAGAAATATTTATGTGATGAGCATGATTATAATCTATACTCGTATATTAATACGCGATACAAAAACTTTATTCCGCTTTTTACGAAAATTGTGCGGACGCAGGAGCATAAAATTTGGCACACTTATAGTTTATGCGTTGGAGAAATGCAGAACGCTAATATTTTTCAATAATAATGCTTATAAAGTACATTAAATCAATAAATAAAACATTACACACACACTACCATGCATTTCACACACATATACATACACATGTATTTGTACACGCCATTTTGTCCTTAGCATAGAGTACTGACATAGACATATCAAAAAAAAAAGTTTTATTTGCCTTATTTAATATAAAATATCAAAAAAAAAAGTTTTATTTGCCTCATTTAATATAAAAAGAGATTTTAATAATAATGCATAAAAGTACATTAAATCAATAAATAAAACATTACACAACCAGCATGCATTTGACACACGCATACACAAGTATTTGTACACGTATAGTATACATACTCTGTGGTCAAACTGTTTATTTTGTTTATTATAGACATAGTTGAATATCAAACAGAAAAATTTTATTTGACGAATACTGCGTGAAATATTGAGCGCTTATACTAATTTATGTAATATATGTAAGTTGTGTAGCAGTAAGATGCATTACATTATATGCATAAAGAAAGTTCTGTTGTTGCAGCAATCTGCAATATCGACATCCAGGTACAAAAAAAATATAATTTGCTGGTGCAAAACAATTATTGTAGTCTACGATTTCAGTAATTGCATATACTTCAGGATAAATAAGTGATTTTGAGAGATACATACACTTAAATGTGCACGAATTATCAGAATTAACAACATCATCATACAGATAAAACCTTTTTCTATTTTTGATTCAGTTATTTAATGAAAGAACTTTAATTATGCCTCAACATAGAACATTAACGGGTCGGAGTAAGAGACAAACAAGAAGGAATATTTTTCTAAGAGGAAGGAATAATTCCCCACCAGTAATATTCAATAGTAATATGATTTTGAGAGATACATTTAAATGTGCTCTAAATGTCATTCCAAATGTGTTTTTAAGTTATGATTCTGGATTAATGGACTTAGAGTGCAGATTTTGCAATGTGAAACATTTTGAATCTGAAGTGACTTTAGGCGACCGAACTGCATTCACTTCATGTTGTCACAAGGGTAAAGCAATATTACCACCCTTAAGTCAAAATGAATATTTTAAATCATTGTATGATGGACTTACTTCAAATGAACCTTCAATAAAAAGTAAATCAAAAAATTATTTAGAATATATTAGGAAATATAATTCATGTTTTGCTATGGTTAGCTCAGAAGCCAAAGTTGCTGAGGTAGGTACAAGTGTAGTGTATTATTTCAAAATATATGATGTTTTTTATCACAGATCAGGTCCAATGACTGCTGCATATAGTCGCTCACCATGTTATGCACAATTATATTTTTATGATGTTGACACTGCTATTAATTATAGATTACAAGAACGTATTAGTCAAACATGTAACAACAACATAATGCGTGAAATTTCACTGGAATTGGACAAAACAGTCCAAAAAATTAGTGTTTTATTAAAACGGCCAGTTTTTACACATGGGCAATTGTATGTCGCAGCAAGTAGAGTTCGTTTCGCTGGTTTAAGGTTTTATATATCCGAATATAATGGCCAAGGACATTTAGCAAACGATGAAAGAGTTTTTACAAAAAACATTGTTTTCAGAGAAGTTTTAAATCATTAATTATATTATTACAATATGCAATAAAAAATGTTTTTTTTGTTTTGCATCCTCTTATAGAATGTTTTGTTTTAATAAACATTTTTTAAATAGGTATTCTTTATTTTACTTCTTTTTAATTTCATGTAATTTGTTCAAAATAGAAATTGGCAAATAACAGTCTTGGTCAAATCTGTGGTTATAGTAGTTTAGTTTTGGACAGTAGAACCTTAATAATGTTTGAATATTATATTTTAATAATGTATACTAAGTCACTTACAATTTAAATTTATTATGGTCGAATTTCGACCAATGGGCGACCACTAGTAATAATAAATACCCAGACACAACACCATTTAGCTTCAAACTAAGCAGAGTTTGTACTATAATAACTAAATTAACTGATAGTATACTATATACTTTCTATTTGTAAATACATACATATTATAAATACAAAAACACCCACACTCCGAAATAAATATTTATAGTATACACAAACATTACGTCCGACTCGGGAGTTGAACCTGAGACCTCCGGCACAGCAGTCACATACGCTACCACTGCGTCACCGAGGCAGTTATTGTGTTCTGTTTCTGGGTGTAATTTATTTATAATATGTATATATTTAGAAATATTTAAGTATGTTTATTATCAATCTGGTTATCAAAGCACAGGCTTTGTCTTATTTAGAATCAGACTGGCGTTTGTGAGATGTGTGACATTATTTATTAATTTCAGCTTAATGAAATGCGAATCGGTGTTCATAAGAATATTTATTAGGTATATTATATTGGAACGAAGTTCCTTATCGCACGTTGCGAAGGAGGCTGGACGGCAAAAATTCAGATGAAAAGTTGTTACGACACTTTTTGCTATAGTGTAGTAAGCCATGCGGCGTGTGCATGTTTCTCTGTCTGTCTCTCTCTCATAAAAAGCAAACAATTATTTTCGTTTCGTCTTTCTATTTTGCTTTGAACAGTGTAGATACTGATTAAGTTTATATTGCATTACATTTGTTAGTAATAAAAAAAATATCGTTACTACTTATATTATTACTTAAAAGAAATAAAAAAAAAATATTACAATTCTTTCACTAATTAATCGAAAGGAACTTCGTTCCATCCGGGAGCTATGAAACGTCAGTTTGGTCATTTGACCACACTAAACTTCGCCGCGCTGTGCGATAGTACGAGCATATGTAAGTCGTAAGGTTGGGTCAATATTTCTCTTGAAAAATCTGAACAAGATATAAATTTTACGTTCATACGGTGATAAGAGTTGACTATCCACAGGTAAGATACATCTAGAATTAATTATATTTATGTACCTGCGTGACAACATTCCACTCCTCGGTTTCTTTGGTTTGGACACAGCCCTTGTTTTTTCGCTAGGCTGCCTTTTGGACAGTCTTCAGCTATGGTGCAAATGCCCCCTTCACGGGAACATTCACGTTCAGGAAGGATGGAATCTATAATGCGAACTGAAATCAGAATTAAAAATTTAAATAGAAGCTCTTGTATCGGAGTGTCTTGGTTTGGTGAGAAATTGTGGGCTCTTTATCCCTCAACTGGTATCGTAAATTACATAAGTGTAACTGATATCTTAGGGTCTAGATATTTCTAGAACAAAATTTATTTCTCTAAATCAAATTTACGTACAGTAATTAGATGAAAGTTTATTTTAATGAATTTAACCTTTAAAAAACTTACACTGACTTCCGGATTTTATGGGAATCGAAAAAAATTATTAATTAACACCGTAATTTTTATCATTAGAATTATATTTTTAAATTTAACTGTATAAACTTTTAAATATCTTTTTATCTAAATACCACATAGCCCTCACGATAGCACTTAAGGGTAATATATCAATCAGATCAGAGAATGACTCCAACATTATAGCTTCTTTTTCTAAAAGGAGTCTGTGGAAACCATTAACGGTCAGGTTGCCGAATAAAACTCTATTCTCTTAACCTTGTATGAATACCAGTAACACAATTTATTATTAAGCTATTGCATAGCTTTTATAGCGGGCTTCGAGCACGGCGTCTGAATCAACAAATGCCGTAACGAAAATAAACCTAACATCCCCCACTCCGACCAGCACAGTAGTGCAACGTTAAAAGCCGTGCTTTGTCTAACGTCGTTTCAGTTCGGTAGATTTCGGCACGGTGTTTGTGTGCGTGAGACGAAGTTCGCACGGATCGAGACGAGCTGCTCCGAAATATTATAATTGCATAAGTTGATGAAAAATGCTATGCAATATCTTTACTGCGGCAGTTCTCGAGTGCCAACCGTGTTTGTTTAATTTATATAGTACTTTATTTTTTTTTCCTTTTTGTTAAGAACTTATCAAAATGACTCTACCCTGCCTGATGGAAAGCATGCAATCCAAGATTTATGGTCAACCCTGACCATACACCTTACTACTACCAGCGCATCAACTGGTCTCCGGTCTCCCACTCGCCACCGAAACAAAACAGCATGAATGCTGTCGCTTTCGTTTGGTCTTCTGTAAGAAGGTACTACTGCTCGGGTCGAACTGACCCATTCGTGCTGAAATCAGCGTGCTTCTACTACTTTGTGCATTAGGAAATTTATAAAACATTTTTTTTTAATTTCAAAAATTTGTTTCATACATAGACAAATTGACTAATTAGCTGATGGTAAGTGCTTAACTTCACCCATAGCCACCTGTAACTCAATAGATATTATTGTGTAGCCAGCTTTTGACCTAGAAACTTATGACGAAGAATGTTCTCCCACTCTAAATTACATAAAAAACCTATATCAAGATTATGAAGGGCACTTAAATGAAGAAACGTATTCTGATGAAGTTATTGTACATATTAATGATGCAATAAGGAAGAATTGACTTACAGTGCAAATTACAGTGCACAAGGCGACCTTAACATCATGTGGTATTGGTACTAGTTAACCTTGGGTAAGACAGCTGTCAATTTGTTTCTACATAAATGTGTTTATATAGATATAACAGGAAAACGATTTTTACTGCTATGTTCAAAATTTTGTTTGTCGTTCCATGTCGTTCAAAGTGTTGTCCCATGTAGGTTTGAGCCCAGAACACTCAGCGCAGTAGAGAGCGGCGTAGCGACCGTTTAAACCACTAAGCCAATCTTGCAGTGATTTATTTAATTCACATATTGTTACATTTGTCTTAGTAACTCAAGCGTTCTTAGATAGACAACGAGAAAAAAACGACGATTGACGATTGTGAGAGACTGTAGATTCAGGTAAACATTTTTTTTAACACTGTAATATGGATATCAAATTAAAGGGCTTATAAGGATTTTAAAATGGTATATCAAGACTATATTTTATTTGTCTGTACTGTCCGTGTGGTAACGGATTAAGAATACATAGTGTTACCACCGTTATTCATCCCGTGGGTGTCGTAAAAGGCGACTAAGGGAAAGCATGCAAGACAACATCATTACAAAGAGAAGGAAAGCTTGAAACAAACCCTATTCCAACCCGTCTGGCCAGCGTGGTATAGTAGGCCTAAACCTCCTTGCTAAGGAGAGGCCTATGTCCAGTAGCAGGCTGTAAAAGGCTGTTGATGATATTTTATTTCAAAAATGAATGCAAAAAAAATGTTAAATTATCTACATGATAGCGATAGCAATATAATAATAACATTTTGGACACCTAAATCTGACACATAGCGGTACTAGACAACTGACGTAAATCCTTTTTTTTTGTAAACACAAAAAATTCGAAAGCAATAACGTGAAATTATCCATCTCATCATAATCGTAGCTCAAAAGTATAAAATAAAAATTTAAAATGAAAAAACTCGACCATATAAATCTGATTATTTTAATCATTATGTTTTGTATTAGATTTAATTATTTGTATTTTTGTTTTGAATCTGTTTGTTTAAACATTTAGACAACCGTTAATCCAAGGTATCTAACCTTGGATTAACGGTTGTCTAAATGTTTGTACTTCTCTACATTACACACTCGAGCAAAGGCTAATAATGCCTAATTGTGAGTACGCTTAAAATCATAATATCTAACAAATAACAAAAAATATTTAAAAATGAACACCTGACTGTCTAAAAATAACTGGTACTAAATAACTAATAACTCTAAATAACAAATAAAAAGAAAAAAAAAACAAGGTAATTGCAGAAGTGTAGAAAACAATTTTATCCTGTATCATTGAAATAAATTTAGTATCAACACACACATCAGGCTTAATTTTTACAATTATACAACTTATGTGAACTTATGTATTATAAATTGACAGGTGCCATTTTTTTTCATGTTCAAAATTTGATTAAGAGTAGACACAATAGTAGTGAATGTGTGTGTAACTTGAACTCTCCTTAGTAAGCTTGATTGCTAAGACTGTAATAAAATCGAGGATTCGATTCCCACCAAGGACGTTTTCATCATCTCCATTTTCTTTTAAATCTGTTTGTTACTTATCTAGAGGCTTTAATAGTATATTTATTCATTTTAGTATCTGAGATATTGTTATTATTATTTGAACTTCATTAGAGAGAAAGAGTAACAAAAACAACAAACAAGTCGTCTTTGAATTATTAAAGAAAAATAAGTACTAAGCTTTGTTACCTTAAAGTTATTGTAATATGCAGTCTATATTTAATTGATTATGCAAATACTCGATTGTATAGCTAAATATAATCTCAAGTGGTTGAATATTGTCAAGTCGATGTGTTTCAAGAATGATTTTAAACTACTTTATTTATATTTGAAAATCGGTTAAGAGTGAATTCGTTCATTTAAGTAGTATATCCTGTGTCGCCGGGGACTTCATAAGAAACGGATACAGAGAATACCCTGACTCAGATTAATAATTTGTGAATCACACAAAGTGTTTTCCCATGTGCAGTTTGCACCCACAACACTCGGCGCAGTAGAGAGTGACGTGCAACCGCTTAAACCACTACGCCATCTGTGCAGTTCCATTAAAATTTTAAATTATATTAGTTTAGTATATTTTAATGAAATATATTCTTTTAAACATATAAGTCATTTTTGCGGCACAATTTCTACGTGCCGTACCGGATTCCATACTACAATCGATCTTGTTTAAGTTTTATCTTCTATTGTAATGTATATTCTAAGGGGACACCCTATTTTATTTTACATTTTACAAAATCCATATTGGACGAATGCGAAACCGTCTGCTATACCCACGTCGTTTTACAATGTATTATTGACTTGACTGATTTCTACATGCAGCAGAACCAAAAAATATACTACAGTGCTTTCTGCTGAACACCACTGAACTATGGAGTAACTTTTTCTGTATCGCGATATGATGTCCTCTCAGACGTATCCGTCGACGGCGATACAGGACACACTGTTATTAATAATTTTAATTAGATCGAAGTTCATGAGTGCGAATGTGACAAAACCGAATTTAGTTTTAAAGATTCGGTCACAAATAGCGCAGTGAAACTGCCTGCCATCATTATATGCTATAGGAGGGCTTGGGTCGAGTTTTCAGAAGCTGGCGTTTGGTATCAACGTGTTCGATGTGACCGCTCTCAAAATTATTAATGACCGTTTTGACAGCATTTCGCCACTCTGGTCTCTGAGTAGCAAGCTCCTCCCAAGAATCGCAAGATATTCCACAGGATGTTAGTTCGCGACATAGAAGTACTCGCGCCAATTGACAAGTATACAACATCCTAATATTAGTTGTTGAGTCATGGCCCACCAGCCACGATCAACTCGCCTGGTCAGAGAATTCTCCCTTTGTGTAGGAGGAACATGATACTCGTTCCTCCGCAAGGACGTTGTAATAAATACCTTATTAGATTAATCGTGGCATCGTACGATGGATTTTTATTATTTATATTAATCATGTTTCGTTTAATCTATTTATTTTGCTCGAGTGTATAAAATATACACTAATTTATTGTTTATGTTTAACGAATCAGTGCCTGCTAGAATAACTTTAATCATTCTTTAAGTTTACACGAAACTCTCACGAGCATTTTTAGCTATAAGGGAAAAAATTACATAGGCTTTTTTTTTCTATTATATTTAATATTGTGAAGGTACTATATACCTTGGTTTTACGGTTGTCTAAATGTTTTTACTTCTCTACTAATGTAGAGAGTGTGTAGTCACACTAATAATGCGAGAAAGAAAAAGAAAAACGAGAAAGAGAGAGAATTAAATAAATCCGTGCAGTGATTTGAAAGATAAGAGGTACTATAGAATATTGCATGCATACATACTTACATACAAGATATACTCGTATGTGATAAACATAACTCTTGTTTGGCAGTGGGGTAAATAAATTCACTTAAATCGTACGTAAACGTAATTTTCTGTATGTCGAGATACTAGTGAAACTGACAGCAACGGCATATATATAAAGCAGTATGGTACTATTTTTATTTTTTAACAACTTCACACATCCCACACACTGCTATCGGATTCCAATTTAGGCAGAGTGTGTGCTATGATAATCATATTGCTGATAAATATATTGAATGTTTATAAATACATGTTAAAGATAAACTACGCCCAGAAACAGAACAAATAATCGTACTCACCACATAAGTATTTGTTTTGGGTGGGTATCGAATCCACGACCTCTGACTGAGCTGTCAGTGTCACTAACTGCTAGATCAACAGACCCGTTGTAAGTATACAAACTTCCCTAAAAGTAATTGCATTGCATATTTTAATTATTAAAATTATTTCTATACAGATTTATGTTACAAATAACAAATCCATGTAATAGATTATTTTCATTCTATTTCACATTTACACAATTTTTCATACTTCTGAATACGATACATGAATTAAAAAATCAACACTACGAGCTCTAATGTTACACCTGCCACACACATCTCTGCATCAGTCAAAGGTCGACTGACTTATTTGAGAAAAGTATAAATAATTAAATAAATACATAAAACAAAACATTCCTAACATTTTTAGAACGTAAAGTAATTTATCCAGTACAAGAAACGTTATTCAAACACCAATAATTGAAGAGATCTGTGCTTTTAAACACACATTCTTTAGTTTTATTAATTTAGTAATTATAATATAAACTAAATTAAACAATATACGAAAGAAGTGAACCTAATAATTATTATGACGAAGAATGCCGACTAAAAATAAATATCTTTTAAATTATGAGTTCATTAAAATCAAAAATGTTTCCCAGTGTACTTACAGTCATCATTTACGTCTGCTAAACTACACGCCACACCAACTACAATAAATAACGCTATCATTGACTTCATTATCACACAGTGTACTCGTAAATAAACAATAACTTTTTAAAACAACCGCACTGTTCACTATTCCGACACCGAATGACAAAAATAAAAAATGGAAGACAACGGTTGTTGTTCTCGTGTCGTTAAATGGAAAATATGATGTTAAATGCAATAAAGTAGATAATTATCTTTAAACAAGCAAGTACATAGTAAAAAACAAAGCATCGCACTCACTGTATTTATGCATTTATTTATTTATTATTCATTTACTGTGAGCAGTTTGGACTATGCAAAACATAATTTTCACTCGTATTTTATAAACATTGTTTTACATTTACTTCAATATAAATAAATAACTGCTGAATTGCCTTTTATGTAAGAAGGGGCAAATGGAACCCAAAATTGCCCAATCCAGTAGTGGACTGCGATAGATTGATGATAATGTTGAGTACATAACTACGTCTATATACACCTGTATCTAAAGATTTCTTTAGATTTTATATGACGTCGATACATCACATTCTTTATTCTATTATTCTTCAAAAGAAAAATATAATATCAATTCAATTGATAATTTCGAACTAAAATCTGTAGAAAGAAAAGTGCTCTGGCAAATTTTTCGTTTGATGTTCACTGAATTAATTTAATTAAATTTAACTTTAAAATTTAATAAACTTTAGATGGTGCTAACTCAAAGAACTAAGTATTTTAATTTGCTAACAACAAAGATGTTAACTTGCTAATAGTAGTGGCGTAATATTTCAAGAACAATTTAGTAACTAAAATAATTATGTGTCGTGTTTTAATATTTGAAAGCTATTTCATACCTGACCAGTATGGTATATTAGGCCAAAACCTTTGTAACGAAAGGCTCTTTTCCAGTACTAGGACGATTTTACACCTACAATTTCTCTATCAAAAATACGACATAAAACTGATTTACAAACAGTAGTATCCTGTACAATAAAAAGCTGTCAAAGTACAAGTATAGCCATAATGGCACATAAGTGGCCGGCCTTGTAACACCTCTTCCATACCTTTTGGTCTCGTCTTGTATAAAGACCTTCGGAATAATGTTTGAGTTGTTCAACATTTGAAGGTTTTAACTTGAGTTTATTGTTTCATGTAAGTAAGATTTATGTGAAATGGAATAACGTGGCTTTAAAAATTTTCCTGTTCACTTCGTCATCATCATCAACAGCCTTTTACAGTCTATCGCTGGACATAGTCCTCTTCTTAGTAAGGTTTTGGCCTACTATACCACGCTGGCCAGACGGGTTGGAATAGGGTTTGTTTCAAGTTTTCCTTCTCTTTGTAATGATGTTGTCTTGCATACTTTGTTCCTTTAGCCACCTTTTACGTCACCCACGGGATGAATAAGGTTGGTAGCTCTCTGTATTCTTAATCCGTCATCACACGGACATGTTCACTTAATTGGCAATTTTTTTTTTGTTTTATACGTGAAAATTGAGGGTAGTTCAAAAACAAGTCAAGGGTGTGTATAGCTATGGTATACTACTACTACTACTACTAGTATTTTTTACCCATTTTTAAACAAAAATGAATTAAATATATATTGTTATTTGCAAAACTTCAAGTTTTGGAGTTGTTAATTTTTTTGTTTTGGAGATGTTAATAAAATCAACAAGTCTTAACAATGATAATCCTAGTTGTGGTGATCAATAACAAGTCGTTATAAATAATAAATTCATACTTATATGATACAGTAATTAACATTAAAAGGCATGTCTAACGATTACTATATATTTGGATAACATATAACACAACTGCATTAAATTAGAAAATCATGTGATAAAAAATTTACGAAAGCGTTTGGTAGAATATATATGAACTTTTTTTTTGTAATCATACATATATACAAAACAAACAAACGCCGATATAAATATTCATCGGACTGGCAATCAAACCCGACTCATACGCTACCACTGCCACATCGAGGTTTTGTCCTTGTTGGGTGTTGAAGATGACTGGAATAATATTTTTTTTTTTAATCTGAGTATCTTTTTACTAGCAATGGATAACTTTACAATATATAAGCACGATTATTGGCTGCCAGGTTATCAGAGTGCAGGCTCTGCATAGTTAAGAGTCAAATGGCTATGTGAAAAATTTTAATAGTGAAAGTACACATAATTGACGTCATTGATGTTTCAAACTTGTAACTTTATATTAAAAAAATCCCTACAGATACCACCCGGTTATATCGGACTGAAATCGGCCAAAAACCACACGTTATCTTAAGTATTAATGGCCAGGAAATCAGATGCGCCCTAATAAGGAAATTCCTTGAACTCCGACGTAGCTCAAACCACCTGCGGCTAGTACATGGCCCCCTCATGTGGGAGCATCGATATTATATTTTGCTGCTGACAGACGCGCGCTGGCGACAGATAGCTTTACCTTACACCCTCAAGCATGGGTATTTGGAAGACGAAAATTGTTTAATGCTCTCATCACCTCCTCCAATTCATTTCATAACTAGAATAAACCCACAATTACTCACTAACAAATAACAAGGAAACAAGATAAGTCAAATTAACGCAACATTTAATTAACGGCGATGAAGTCTTTCCTCAGGAATATTTAATAACCTTTGAGCAAGGATCTCTCTGAATATTCCTTGGAAATTTTTTTATTTATATTTCACTGCATAATAATAATTACTGGAGATTGTCTGGCGGTCGAATTAGTATCGTAGTTTTGAATTTCGTGTTTTATTTCACGCTAGACAACGCCCGCATTAGGAAAATATCCTGTGTCGCAGGGTACTTTACAAACATTCTAGAAACAGACACATAAAATGTATGGGGTTTGAACCCACAACACTCAGTGCAGTAGAGAGCGTCGTGGCGATCGCTTAAATCACTACATGTGTGCATTCAAATTTCATTGACTAGTTTAGCTTGGAGTGTCATTGCAATTTGCGTACACACTGATTAAACAATAAAATCCATTGACTGTATTGAAATTTACGTCTTTACAGACTGTCTTATTGTTTAAAAATCTAAGCAAACACACTTAAAGTTCACATTTATGTGAACAAAGACTCAAAGAAGTAAATTTATATCTATACAAAATTATCAATGAATGTATTAAAAGCAAAATAAATAATGTCTTATTTGCACGCCCGCATTATTCCTAACACCGACACAGAATGTGAAATCGGTATATAAGCATATATTGTGACACTTATGTGAAAATTTGCATCTGGAACCACCTTTTTTTTTAATATAATAGCATCCATTCGACACTTGGTTTAACATATGCTTCATAACACCCGAGAAATCTTAATCAGAACTATGGTGTAACAGAAAATCAACTAATCTAACGGGGGCACTTAGTGCCAGTTGCGTACTTGTCATTGTTGAATTGCAGAGGTTTGTGGACGATGATAATCCCTTACGATGACAAGTAAATCGTGACCTCATTTAATTTCTATACCATTAAAAATGATTTTATTTAAATCATGGATCGGAGTAATGGAGCTACCATACACTGCAACGATGTATTGGGAAATTATTTACGCCACGTCAGCGATTTTGCAATTATTCATTAGGCATTTCCATTTATAAATTAGTCCACAAACAGTCATCGTACCATCCATGTATTCACCAATATTGATATTTTGCTAATGTGAAATATTATTCTACGAATACCAAGTGCAGTTTTATGGCAATAGATATTATTTTTGTTTTATAGTATTGAGCAATACTATTATTCTGAAAGGTACGTATGTATATGTGTGTGTGTAGAAAAATGTACAAAGGCCTTAATAAAGAAAATCGACCGCTGTTCTAGTCGTAAACAAACAAACTTTCACTGGATTCTCGATATATTTACAGGTTGTTATATTTACGAATGACTTATAATTGTAAAATTTACCATCAATTTAAAAAACAAACTTTTTTTTTAGATCTTAATGAACTAACATTTATGTTTCTCAAATCTCAGGATGACGGTGATTACTTACCATTAGGTCATTCATTTACTTATTTGCCTTGCCCTTCCCTATAGCACAACACTATGACAGCTTCTTATTTCTGACCGCTGATTACTTATTTAAATTTATCTTAACTAGATACCTCTGTGCATTCCTTTTTTTGTGTTTTATAGAAGTCTACCAAAGTACCAAAGTGATCCTATTCTGCCTGGTGGAAAGCATGAATAGAATCCAAGAGCGGTGGTCGCTATTCTCACTGCAAATGGAGACAGTGCAGTATGGCAACCCACGCTATGGTGGCCTAATGAGATGCCTTTCCATACCCCGTTGAAAAGACCCGGGATCGTAGTGAAAGGGAAAAATGAGCGCTGGTAATGAGTTCCAGGCTTTAACTGATGTGCACAGGAAGAAAGATCCGAACCGTTTAGTTCGGGAATGTATGTCTACCATTCTGAAACGGTGACTTCCAAGACCAGCACGAGTTGTCATGTAGAGGAACGGAGAGGATGGGATCAATTGGAAGAGTTTGTAAGAAGACTCTCCATGATAAGGGCGATAGAGGACTGCCATAGAGGCGAAATCTCTTCGCAACTGCAGAGAATCAAGGGATTCAATCAATGACTTTGGGGTTATTGATAATTCGGACTGCCCGTCGCTGTAACCGATCCAAAGCATCTAGCAAATACTGCGCAGATCCATCATAAGGATGAGAACATTCTACGCAGTAGCATACCTGGGTCTTATAAAGAAGACACAGATTAATAAGAAATAGATTTTTAGAAACAGATAAGTCCACAAAGAAGTGATCCTATTGTCATCATCATCGTCAGCTTATGCAGTCCACTGCTGATCATAGATCCATACTATTAAAAAAATTTAGTAAAGATGAATAATAGTATGTAAAAGTTACTTTTATAGTCTGGAACTCCACGTATATGTATCTCATAAGTAACAATACATCTCACACATGATCCCCAAAGTTAACAGAATTTGTACTACGGTAACCAGATTGCTGATAAACATTCTAAATATAAATGTATAATGTATATTTATTATAATATAGATAAACTAGCGGCTCGTCCCGTTTTCGCACGGTTGGACATTTATTTTTTAATTTTGGGATAAACATACAGTAAATGCAGGATATACCTTAATAATAATGTATTTAGCAATAGTGTATCGCTGGCTTCCTTTGGATCCGGGACTATCAACTCCCGGTCAGTCATTAGACTGAAAACAAAATGATAACAGAACAAATGATATCAACGGGTAATTTTTAAAAACAATTTGCTGAGGTCTAGAGTATAGGTATACTAATAATAATGAGATACATTATATACCTACTATTACTGTACAGTCTACAGTCAATACTCATATCTAGTGATTAAGAAAGCAATTGTGTCTGATAACATAAGAAAATGTGTTCCTATAAGTACTTGTTGTCACATACTTTATAGAATTCGTTAACATTTGAATCTAACATCCCGCGCAAACAAACTTCATACGGGGCACGGGGAGAGGTCTGATCTTTTTGAAATCATCTTCGCCATCATATTTTTACAATGCTGATTAAACAAAGCTTTGTAATAATGCAGTGCATTGAAGCAGTTGGTCTTAATCATAATATGTACATGACAGAGTCTTATTTCTTAAGGAAACCTGCTGAGGATTCGTTTAATAATATCCGTTATCTCTTGATACAAACATTAGTGGATACTGTAACGAATCATATGCGCGATGTAATTCCGACACTCGTTTTAGCTGTCTGTCTCTACCGTGCAGTACTACGAGTACATCCCTGGGTCTTTTTTCTCATCGACTGAAAAAACACTTCATTTACAGTTAGAGTGCTATACCTGCCCCGGTGTTCTACCTGAGGTGTGAGTGAATAATTAATTTTAAACTTTCAAGAGCATTGAGTTCAATACTATGTTTGAAATTTTGTATGTATACATTATGGCCATTGAACAGGGTTTGTAATTCGCTGATCAAATGTAGTTTTAGCATGGAGCCCATATTTGATCGCAACGATAGTTGGTCAACTTCTGAAATAAAATATATCTGTAAAAATTGTGGGCTTTGTCCTAATGCCGGTAGCAGACTTCCTATGGGATGATAAACTTGGCCTTCTACCTTAAAGGTGGCCATAACATTTCCCTCTCTAACTTCCTTTGCCCCAAAGGAAGTCATTTGAAATAGGATGTTGTATCAACGTACGTTATTCAAAAAATGAGCGGATAAGGTGTGATTATTTGTCAATAGCTATTTTATTGGTTCTGGTGATTCTTCAATAATAGAAAGAATGACTTTTCCTGCCGCGCAACACATACCGTTGGTTTTATCAGTCCATTTTTTAGGAAAATATTTGAGATAAATAGACTTTAGATTAAGAAGAAGATTTGAATGCTGTTCTGATGAGAATAATCAATTTCTGAATCGTAGCTGAATGTCGATCTATTACTATGGGCTTACACTCGTATTCTTTTGTGCATTACTTTTGCCTATTTCTCTGTACTATAGCTGCGAGTGTTTCACGCTAGATCCCCATGCACGCGTCTGTGAGGTTCCAGTTCTATTCTCAGCAATGCGCTGCGAGTGTTCAGCACTAGATTGTTTTATTGCACGTGCGCATGACATTCAATCGGTATTTTTGCAAGTCAGAAAGCAACAAGTCAGAAGTCTTTCTGACTTATGAGACGATCTGAATTTTCAGAAAAAGATTCTCCAGTATGACATATTTTTGCTAATCTCGCCAGAGAAATATTTTGAGATAACTGTGACTTTCTTTTTCTAGGGATATTGTTAGTTTCTTTTTATAGAAAAATTTGAATAAACTAATTTCTAAGTAGTTCTGAAAAGAACTTTTTAATTGGAATATTGAAATAGTTCTGAAAAGATCTTTTTAATAGAAAGGTAGAAATATGTAGTTCTAAAATGAACTTTTTGTAATAAACACTTAGTAGTAGAAAAGAATTAAAAACGTGTTAAAACAGAAAATATTTCTTTAAAATTACTCAAAATTGGTTACGTCCACTGCGTAGGGAGCCGACCGCGTGAACGAGCCGCGTAGTGGCGTAGTGGCAAATTAATTTTATTAAGTTTGTAATGTCTTTCGAATAGAATGTCCAATTTTAATAAACTAAAAAGTAATTTACAGTTATTTAAACGTTCTTGCTTGAGAAATCATTTATTTAGGTAAGGATTAAGGCAAAGGTCTAAATAACTTGGTCTGATTTTGGTCGGCTTTTTATTAACTTTTGAAATGTTAAAAAGCAGTTATAGTAACATAGCTAAGTTTAGAATTTTAAGTTTTAGATTTTAGAGCATTTTGTTCTGTCATCAATAATTTTCGCAGTGCATGCGATGAAAGATATCTTATGGGCATTTTTTCACATTTTGGGTAACATTATTGTAGTTTTTGTAGAGATCTTTATGTTTTTCTTGTAATTGAAATAGTCTATATTAATCAAATGGTAAAAGATTTTTTTAAATCGGTCCAGTATTTTTTGAGCCAATTCGTTACAAACATACTTACAAATCTTTCCTCTTTATTATATTGGCATAGATTACACCCAGCACAAATAATTATGTTCATAACTTAATTATTTGTCCTAGCTCAACATCGTAGTCCGCGACCAATTCAAGAGTAACCAACAGACCAAATTTAAGTCCTAAAACTACGTGTCAAACAATGTCTAATAATGAGTCTCATTGTAAATGTAAGTTTTGTCGTAGAAAACAAAGTCACTTTTTATCTTCTACAGGCTTTTTTCAGACTGGACGCAAGAAGAAGGTGGTCAGGTTCTCAAAACAAGCATAATATACTGAAAAAAGAAATGAGGGAGGCAGATTGAAACTTTTGCTTTACTAATTCAATGTTTTTCAAGCGAAATTCAATTTAACTGTAAAAAGATTGAAACTTTTCTATTTACTTCTGTTTTTAACATGCATTTGTCGGCGATAATATGTAAATTTATTACCTGGCTATCAGAATATTCAATGCGGGCGCCGAGTTGAAATATTTAGTATAGACAAAATACCTTACATTTACAACTGTAATCTTTAGATAATCATTGTAACGTTAAATTCTGTTTTTTTTTTATATTGTTAACATAGAAGAGGATACACATCCATACCTAGGTACATAATATATTAATATCTTTAGTTCCAAGAGTTAAGCATACATTAAAAGACCACAATTTATATATTTTACACGGCACATGTATTCGTATATGCAAATAAGTATATTTTTATATTTCGAAAAAAGTTACTTCCAAACTTTTTTTTTTTTATTTTAAAAGCATGCTAAAGTGACTCTACTTAGCTAATATAAAGGTGTAAATGGAGTTCAAGTGTTGTGGTCACCATACTCATTGCGACTGCAGAAATAAATATAAATTTTAATGATTGTACTCGTTACACAGTTATTGGTACTGAATGGAAATCAAACCTACGACTTCTGGCTTAGTATAGTAGTTAAGATTACTAAAATCAATGTCGTATAAATCACACTAAAGTAATTTCTTACACTGTCCAATCCAACCGTGTAATCTCCAATTAATAATCCGCACGCACACACACACACACACACACACACACACACACACACACACACACAAACACACACACACAAACACACGCACACACACAAACACACGCACATGCGTACACAGTAAAGGTTTGTTTATAAAAGAAATGCTATTATTCTTATTATTATATATAAATTAATGTATTTTGAAATATGTACATGTTATGCTTCTAATGAAATTAATCACTAGTTTGTTCATTGTGTAGTAATTTTTGTCAAATTATAGCTTTAATTGTATACTATAAAAAGGAAAGTGTGTCATAGATAGATTGCTGGTACTTATAGCACAGGTCTTCCTATTTTAAGTACCAGCTGAACAAAAACATTGTTTTAACCATTTAGTATACAAAACAAACTGCTCCACAAGACATAAACACTGTGTAACATAGAAATAAAAAAATAGATAAATATAAAAATAAATATAAATTATCTGTGCATAATCCCTTTTTCTCAATTAACCTCCTACGCCGCTGCTAACTTTCCGTGGATAAGTAAAGTGTGTTGAATGCCCATCTTTAATAAATAATTAAAATCTATAATTCAGATTCTAATATTTTTTTGCAACGACTGTGCGTAATGTGTTTTAAAAAGTAATAAAATATTTCACGTTTTGCTTGCTCAGCGTGCGGTAACACCGAAGAAACCAATTACTGAAGGTCTGTGTGATTATTCGCCCGTGACTCTACATTTTGGATTAATGATTTTTTTTTATTGTAGTACTTATGTTATTGTTTCGGTCCGTTTCGGTTTGTACTGAGCTATAAAATCTGCTGATAGACGACTACGAAATTGATGAAGTGTGAAGTGACAATCAAAAATATGTAACAGCGCCATCTAGCGAAGATACATCAAACTACGAAGTATGAAGGAAACGTATGAATGTAATGAACTTCAATGCAACTACTAATCCTGTATCGCTATATAGAGATTCACGTGGCAATTAGCATATATACAACATCGCAACATCAACCGTTGGGCCGTGACCCGCCAGGCAAGATCACCTCGCTAGGTCGGAGGATCCTTTCTCCCTTTGTGTCGGAGGGATTAGACACACGTCCCTCCACATGAAGTAACTTTGAACAAACGATTTTTTTTGCATCTCCTAAATTTTTATTCTCTACATATCAGTTTTATCACAAATAATGTGCAATAAACAATAAATATAAAAATTTACCCCTCAAATATACCTCGTGAGTTATGAAATGATACTAGTGCCAACTATCACAGAGATCGTGTTATATTTTAAGAACTAAAATGGAGATTGTTTTTTGTGTTTTCGAAAAATGGTCAATATTTCATTTCATTCACATTTTATATCATTAATTTCATCATGACGACGACTTGAGGACTTTAGAACTGAATACTAAATACTTGACCTTGGCAGAAATAGCTGATAAATTTCAGCTGGTTACCATGTCATCAAAAAAAAATGAAAACATACCATGAAACATTTTAACCGAGGAATGTTACAACAGCTGCCCAGAAAACCGTCATTTTTTAAAATCGGTTAATAAATGCTTAAGCATTTGAGGATCAGTTTCTATGTTCCATTGTACCTCTTTTATTTCACTTAATTTCATTCTGTCAGTGAAATTACTCAACTGTGATCGATTGTAATCTGATTCATCAACTATAATCATTGTAATTGGTGTATTAAAAATTATATTATATTCTATTATTGGAGGCTCAAAACTCTCCTCAGTTTTATTTAATTCAATAGATAACTCCCGCAGTAGAAATAAATCCTGTATCGTGGGGGATTTTACAAACATATTTGAAACGGACACAAAGAACACCCAGACTCAGAACAATAATAATTACACATGGTGTTGTCTCATGTCAGGTTTGAACCCACAATACTCAGCGTCATATTTGATGTAATTCTTAAGAGGCGTCAATGTACTTGTGTCATTCGAGTCACGGATGTCCAACTATTTATTTCTCGCTTAAACATAAAAATTTAAAGAAATATTACCATCATAGTCACCTTTCTATTTATAACACAGACATAAAGACCAGGGTAGTGTACTTCGGAGGGGGCCACCTACAGCGGTAGGTCGCTCAAGGTACGTCGGGGTTCCAAAGATTTCCTTACTAGGGTGCACTTGGTGCCCTGGCTATTAGTACCTGAGATGGCGTGCGGTTTTTGGTCGGTTCGAGTCCGACATAAACACCCTTCGATGCTATCCGTAGGGTTTCGGCACAGTACAAAAAAAAATGGGTAGTGTACTTGTGAACATATTATACATATATCCATATAACAGTTATTTCATTGCTTCTAAAACCCGTTTCGTTTCGATTTTTTTATCTATCACCTGTTTGGTTTTAATTGCATCTATTTTGTTACTTTCTCTAACCATTATATCACCAAATAGAGCTACGCTTCAGACTTTTATATTAAAAAAAAACATTCGTTTACTCGATTATTTGGCATCGATTTGTTTATTGCTATACTAAAAGTTTGCAATAGAATATTTATATAACACATCAGAAACCATAAAACAAATTCTTATACTACACTTTATGTATACGGACAACCTATCTCCTTTGCCTTAGTCTCCTTTCTACTCTTAATTAATTTGTACACCGTCTTAGTTATCTATTAAAGTAAAAATAAGGGCCTACTCTTCCTTCGATAATCTCAATGGTGTCCCACAAGAGATGGAATGAATAGGATTAGGATTAGAAGCTTTCAATGGGGTTGCTAATTACAAACTCTCATTGAAACTCTGCCGAATTAAAATTATATCTAGATAATTAACGATTATTTAATGTAACTTTTTTGGTATGGATTTTGATTTGGCGGTACATTTATTTGCCATTTTAAATACTTGCACATCTTAATTCTGAAAATCTTTCAAATTCAACTCCATACGCCGTTCACTTGCACCTACAAGCCTGTATAGCGATAGTTAGATTTAAAAGGCGTAAGAGCAACTTGCAAAACTACGTTCTAGTATTTTTTTAAATTATCAGGAGGAAAAAATATTTGATTATATCCTTTAAAAGGATATATTTTTGCACTTCAATTTGCTTCTGATTCATTTGCACGATATATTTTGTAGATATATAATGAAAATTGACCAATATCTCTATTTTACCGTCTAAATATCCAAATTTTGAGACAATGTGCTCTGCTTAAGTGCTAATAAACTTCTATTATGCCTACTTCAAAAAAGATCTGGTTCAATTTGACTTTTAGTAAAACATACAATTGATTTCTTACCGTAATATGTAGGTGATACAATATATGACAATAATGCCAATCTCCACAGAGACCAAGCCAACTATGCAGGAAGCATTATAATGTACAACGTGTGCACCAATACAGGTGTATTCTCTGTTCCCTCACTCTTTCAACCCCATGAGACGGCTATCCGTCACGACCGGGGTGAGATCAGAAACAGAAACACCGGCTTAATGTGTTTTTCGATTTACGGGGGTTAAGACCATAACTTTCGAACTCTGGGATGTTTTAATCATTTCTATAATCAGAAAAACTTTATAACATTTTCTTGATTCGGCCCGGGAAACGAACCCGAGACCCTTTGATCAGCATGTCATGATATGGTGCAGATAATACAGTTAGACAGTGTCACAATACACATAAAATAAACATTGAATTTGTCTCAAAATAATGTCTGTGAAAGCAATTTTATATAAGTATCAAATGAACAGAAGGTACACCTGTTGAATGACCTATGACATTTACATTAAATAATAACGAAGAGTTATTATTTAGCTTATATAGCCAACATGGTATAGTAGGCAAAAACCTCCTGTTTAAGATGAGGCTAGTGTCCAGCAGTAGTGGCTATTGATGATAATGACGACAATTGTTTATAACAATATTAATTTCTTTCAATTTTCATTACATTAAATTATAAAACAAAGATCTTCAGCTTTACGTCTTATATCAAAAAACGTTGATAATATTTTATATTTTTAATGAGGTCGTACATAAAATACTCCATTTATAATCGTTTGCCAGCTGAATAAGGGTACAATTAAGAGAACCGTTTCCTTTAATTGACTCGTAAAACTTAAGGGTCAATAAACTGCTGGTTTAATTTTCTATGACTTTAGTATTTACTTAGAAATAATTATTTGGTTGCTTGAAATTCATTAGTTAAAATCTTATACGAAGATTCAAAGCCGTGACCTTTGGTAGAAATTACCAGTGAATTGGCAATGCACCTGTGTATTTCGAATAGGTCATCTCTAGAGTAGATGAGACAAAGATATTGAACTACAATAAATCTTTATATTTTGTTTGTTGTTCGGTTTTATCATTTGAATGGTTTGCTTTCTTTATGTTGATATTATATCATGTAAATATTAAACATTTCAAAAGGTAGTTAACTTGGACTGGAAATAAATATTGCATGAGGTGCTTATCTATAAGTGTTTGTTACACTATGTTTGCAAGAGTACTGTGTATTTTACACTGTGTCAATCAAATAAAATAATAAAACAGAACAAGTTAAGGTGAGTGCTAGTGTAAGTTGAATGTAAAGGAATAGTGTCAAATGAAGTGATACAAAGTTTACTTCAAGTATATGCTGAAGTTGTTGTGTGATGACGGATTAAGAATACAGAGTGTCAT
This sequence comes from Hypercompe scribonia, assembly GCA_949316085.1. Taxonomy (NCBI): domain Eukaryota; kingdom Metazoa; phylum Arthropoda; class Insecta; order Lepidoptera; family Erebidae; genus Hypercompe; species Hypercompe scribonia. Next base: position 6,745,725 of record OX438969.1, on the reverse strand, counting down.
CACACCTACCCATCCTACGAGTGTCGTAGGAAGCAACTAAGGAAGCCAACTAAGTAGACAACATCACTCCACAGAGAAGGAAAATTCGAAATAAACCCTTTTTGAATCAAACTGGATACGAGGAGACGGCATAATGCCACCATTGCGCAGCCGACCGTGACTCCGCCCAGTATACGCTAAAGGACTTCCTCACCCGGGTGTCCGAACGCGAAGTCCTGGTCGATCAAATTGGACGTGATCTGTCCCCGCCACCAATAGTTGTTGCCATGCTGGCGGTTGAGGAGAGCTGATCCCGAGAGAAGTAGTTTCAGAATCAGAGTTTTTAATGGGTACACCACATACTTATGACCTTTGTACCCCAAGGAGCTGGAGATCCGCTGGGTTTGCTGCCTCGTCAACAAAAAAAAAAGGCCAAGATCTACTTGCTAAGTGAACTATACTCGTATGTCCATGAGAAAATTGTTAAAGACTGTTGAGGGTGTTCAAAATAATATTAAAAATGTTTCACTTTCCTTTAAGAATACTATAGTTATTTGTCTTACAGTAAATAATGCATAACTTAAACCAGATCGACGTTACAGAAAGAAATAGTTCCACTTCGCCCGTATATTCAAGTGACATAATTTCTGTGTAATCCCTTATCGTGGGTGACTGATGTACCCACATCAAGCCTGTATCACCTGTACTGAGTGATTAATGACCTCGGCGGTTTGTGTGAGCAGGATAGGTGATGGATTATAAAGCTGTGAAAGAGAGGAGGTTGCAAAGCGTTTTTGAATTGTCAAGTTATTGGAAGTAGTGTGAATGAATTGTTTATTCGTCTTCAAAAATGGAGATAGTTTTTATAATTTAGTTGTATTTTTTGTTACCTTAGAATCCCGTCAATTATGAATCAATTTAAAATATTATTTTTTTAAATGGGAGAGAGGACTTTTGTGCTTTCAATGTAAAGGAAATGTTATGATTAAAATATCTTATAATATAATATGTTAGGTACTACAATTGATAGCACGGATGGCATAGCCATTTAAGTGGTTATTTCGCCGCTTTTTACCGCGCTGAGTGTTGAGAGTTGAAACCCCACAAGGGACAACACTTTCTGCGATCCACAAATTGTTGTTCTAAGTCTGAATCTTCTTTGTGTCCGTTTCTTGTATGTTTGTAAAGTCCTCCGTGCACAGGATTTATTCCTCGTGCGGGAGTAGTATTTTTAAAAAGAAAAAAAGATACCATCCTTAAGAACAAAACATACGACGAGATAAAGAATGCTGTTTATTATCATTCATTATTATGAAAGCGCATAAAAGTATGTGATGCTTTTGTTAGTTTGTAACATGAAACACTATTTCTAAAGCGAGGTGACAGGCAAGCATACGATCGGTTAAATGCGGTACTCAAGTAAGTCAGTATATTTGTTACTTTCTCTGCCCTGTCCTGCGTGTCGTATAGAAACTAGGGCAAATATCATCATCGTCAATTATTAACAACCTTTGACAGTCCACTACTGGCAATAGGTCTCTTCTTAGCGACGGGATTTTGGCCTATTATCCGAGCTGGCCAGTGTTGGTATAGGGTTTGTTTCAAGTCTACCTTTTCTTTGTAGTGATGTTGTCTTGCATATTTTGTTCTCTTAGTTACCTCTTACAACACCAACGGGAAGAATACGGCTGATAATACTCTGTACTCTTAACCCATCATCTCGGGGAGTACAAATACAGTCAACATTAACACAAAAACTCTGAACAGTTAAATTGCCGTGAATTTCCTTTTTAAATTACGTATTAATGCGAATGTGTGTAGTATGTTTTCTTGCAAGATTAAGTTTTCTATCGCTTTATTCAACACAATGGTGTAAGCCTTATTTTCTACCGTTTGTCATAAATAGAAGAAATATATTCCAACCACCTATGACAATAGCTTTGTATAATCTGCAGTCGTTATCGTTACAAATGGATACAAATGAATTACCCTTGTTGTTGAAATAATTCTCTATATATTTCCAGAAACACGGCTATCAGATTAAACTACTCAAAGCCTGAGGGACCAGACTACTGATAAAAATACTTTTACATCTCTAAATATATTTTAAATATATTTCATATAGTTCATTTTTTAAAAAAAAAAAAAATGCTACGCCCGCACTAGGGATAAAGGCTGTGTCGCGGGGGACTTTACAAACATACAAGAAACGCACACAAAGAACACAAAGACTCAGAACAAGAATCTGTGGATCACACAAAGTGTTGTCCCATGTAAGGTTTGAACCCACAACACTCGGCGCAGTAGAGAGCGGCGTGGCGACCGTCCAAACGACTAGGCCAACCGTGCAGTCGTAATATAATATAGATAAATTACACTCAGACAGAGAACAAACAATCATGCTTATCACAGAATGTTTGTCCTGGGTGGCAATCTCACCACTAAACCGACAGGCGTATTAATAAAATTAAATTTGTATATATTTAGCGAGTCTGTTGGTTTAGTGGTTACTACTTTTGACTGCTAAGCGAGAGGTCGTGGGTTCGATTCCTACCTAGGACAACTTTTGTGGGTGAACACAATTATTAGATCAGTATCTGGGCGTAATTTATATATAATATGTATGTATTTGGAAGTGTATAAGTATGTTTATCATCAGTTTGGTTATAATAGTACAAGTTTTGCCTAGTTTGGGATCAGATGGCCGTGTATGAGATGTGTGAGGATATTATATTATATACATTTGAATCTAACATCCCGCACAAACATGTTACGGGAGTTCTTGGAACCGATTGTACTGGAATTTGCGGGCTACAATCGTAACACATGGTTTCAATAAGATTAATTCCACTTGTTACACATCCAATGAGTCCCTGCCGACGATCAAATATATGTTTTCGAAAAAGCTGATTTTCAGAAGTCCATATCTATCCCCAGCATTCTTCTGGTTATGGTGTTATTTAAAGAATCGTGTCTACGTCAATAAATCAAACGACAACTAAAAAAAAACATCAGTCACGAGATTTTGGCGATCTCGCTAAGAAGAGTGCAAACGTCAGAAAGTGGTCACTTAACGACGTAATTTTTAAAAAATAAAGTCCAACTAATTAGCTTTCTTGTGAATAAACAATTTTTATAATATATCCGATGATTTTTTTTTGTATGATTTTTTTAAATGTTAACTAATTCCTGGCCCACCCTGTATCAGAATACTGGTGTATAACATTGTATAAATTTTTCTTGATACGTACGCTAAATGGTGGTGAAAGCCACATAAAAATCCATTAAGTACTTTGGTAGCTCTAAACATACAAAAATAAAATGGCCTGGATTATATTCATGCTTTCAATCAGGTAGAGTAGATTCATTTACCATACCTGGTGTAGCTTTTTATTATAGCCTGCCAAAGGGCTTCAATTTATACCATGTAAAGATAAAAAGAAGTTCAAACATATGGGCTGGTTACTCTTATACTCGATCGGTTATCGCGAATCTTTAGATCGTATGTCAAAATTTCTGCCATAAAATCATTTTATTTGCCTATTTTTATTCATACTTTTAAATACAATATATGATTTTAGCATTATTTCTAATAAATACTAGTCGTCTGTTTCATTTTATCATTTTTCTTTATACTACGACGGTGGCAAACAATCATACGACCCGCCTGATGGTAAGCGGTTACTGCAGCCTATGGACGCCTGCGGCACCAGGAGCATCACGTGCGCGTTGCCCACCCTTCAAAAATCTAGATTATTCAAAATTACTACTACTATGTACTTTTGATTAAATATAGAATTCAATATTTCGTAAAAGTACACTTACGTTTATTTGTTGTAGCATATGTCCAGAAATCATCACGGTAAACGACCAAATAGTTGGTCAGTATCTCATTTTAAAGCACTGGAAGCTTTAAACTTTGCTAATGGCTATAAATCAGCAATCGAAGGTGATTTTGTACAACATGTTTAAAGTGAGTGCGTGTGTGTGCGTGTGAGCGTGTGTACGTGTGTGTGTATGCGTGTGTGTGCATGTTCTTTTGTCTTCCGAGGCTGACAGGCTGATATTGTAATGAACAGCCAAAATTAATAGGGTCTACTTAAATGTATACTGTAATTAGCCTGAACAATATTAGCACTGTCTTTCCTGGCAAACGAGTACGCTTCTCAAAGCTTTATCAATCCGCTTTTATTTTACTTTTTAACAATATAATTAAACTAAATTACATTTTTCCACTCAACTTATAGTGTTGAAAAACCTTTCTATACATATATATTCGCTCCATATGTTGCAGCTTCTTCATAGAAATTAATAGGTTTGCAAACAACATACAGACTGAAAGCGCTAAGGATAAACTCAGATTACTTAGTCTGGCCATAAATACTGTTACACTTAATTATAAAAAAATATTACATTTGAATTTCGAATCTGTCATTTTTATACGATTGTTCATTGTGTTTTCTCATTTTGGCGCCAATACATTGTAAAATATTTTGCGATATTAAAATGGTGTGGGGTGATAAAGAGAACCGAATCGCTGTGATAGCATTACACAAAGTAGGTATGGAGCCAAATGCAATTTTTAAAACTCTCCATACACTTGGTATTAGTAAAATGTTTGTGTACCGGGCTATTAATAGGTACAATGAGACCTCCTCTGTTTGTGACAGAAAAAGATCTGGCCGTCCACGTAGTGTTCGTACGAAAAAGGTGGTCAAAGCAGTAAGGGAAAGAATTCGAAGAAATCCTGTCCGAAAGCAAAAGATTTTATCTCGGGAAATGAAGATAGCACCTAGAACCATGTCGCGTATTTTAAAAGATGACTTAGGACTTGCAGCCTATAAGAGACGCACTGGCCATTTCTTAACTGATAATTTAAAGAAGAATAGGGTGGTAAAATCGAAACAACTACTGAAGCGGTACGCAAAGGGAGGTCACAGAAAAATTTTGTTTACGGATGAGAAAATTTTTACAATTGAGCAACATTTTAACAAACAAAATGACCGTATTTATGCTCAAAGCTCTAAGGAAGCTTCCCAATTAGTCGACAGAGTGCAACGTGGACATTATCCGACTTCAGTGATGGTTTGGTGGGGTGTTAGCTATGAAGGAGTGACTGAGCCATATTTTTGTGAAAAAGGTATCAAAACATCGGCACAAGTGTATCAAGATACCATTCTTGAGAAGGTAGTTAAGCCCCTTAACATCACCATGTTCAATAACCAAGTATGGTCCTTCCAGCAAGACTCGGCGCCGGGTCATAAAGCTCGGTCCACGCAGTCTTGGTTGGAATCGAACGTTTCGGACTTCATCAGAGCTGAAGACTGGCCGTCGTCTAGTCCCGATCTTAATCCGCTGGATTATGATTTGTGGTCAGTTTTAGAGAGTACAGCTTGCTCTAAACGCCATGATAATTTGGAGTCCCTAAAACAATCTATACGATTGGCAGTGAAGAATTTTCCCATGGAAAGAGTGCGTGCTTCTATTGATAACTGGCCTCATCGTTTAAAGGACTGTATTGCAGCCAATGGAGACCACTTCGAATAAGCTTTTTATATTTTTAATTGTTTTATATTTATGTATTAAACTGACACACTGTAAAAGTAATAAATGTTATTTGCAGTTAACAATTTTCTTTTTTCTTTATTACAATATTTATGGCAAGACTAGGTATATGTGTTCAAAAAGCGTAAAAAGACAACTGCCACATTAAAAATATTACATAAATGAAACAAACACCAAGAATACTCAAAACAAAAATTTGTGGATCACACAAAGTATTATCCCATGTGGTGTGAAATCCACAACACTCAGCGTGGTAAAAAACGGTGAGGTGACCACCACGCCATCCATGCAGTCAACTAAACGAGATCAATGAACTAATGTCCGTAACTGTAATAAAATCAACGTGTCGATACCTTTAGACCAAAAGATTCGATGTATCGGTATTTATATAATGTTAAGTGATAATCAATCAGTATATTTATTAATCGAATTTTTTTACACCAAGCGTAGTTATAGAACTGTGAATCGCAAGGGGAAATTAATACTAATGTATCAAATTAACCTATCGCCGTCCACTATTGAACGAAGGTCTCTCCCAAGGAGCGTCAAACATCCCGGTCTTGGGCAATTCGCATCCATCCGCTGCCAGTCACTAATATTTACAGTTGATAAAATTATATAAGCCAAAGATGGACTCTCTTCTTTCACTATTGCTTATTTTTTATATGAAAACGTTGAAAATCACTGGAAAGATGTCTAGTCAGCCTGACGTGGAGTGTAACGGTTACGTCTTCACAGAGAACGGAGATACTTCTACGGAAATATCTAGTCTAATAGTTGAATAATTACTTTATCAAGTCCTCTAAACTTGATCAATTTATACATAATTTCCATGGAATATTTCATTAACATTAAATGTATATTATATAAGTTGTAAACAGATATCTATACACAAGTACTGATATCACCCAGTGCTATATCACATTCGTCTATGTAACTCAACAAAGTTATCATATATCTTTACAAAGCAAAGGTTAGATACAAATGTATTCTATTGAATTACTTTCTATCTATTGGATCCACTTACTTAGTTACTCGTTTGAGAACCTAGGAATTACACTCTAGGGCTTTCGAATACAGAATATAATAGTAAAGGTAAAACTATGTCCAGTTAGCTTTATTTTATATTCTAAAGAGATGAGAATGGTTTTTCTTTGTTGCGCCGTTTAGGTTCAAAGTAAAGTAAGTTTTAAATACACTGCGGTTTAAAATGACTGCGGTTTTATTTTAGGTCTCGTGTAGGTACAGGTCTCCAGACGAACCGATGGTCGCTGGAGCCGATGTGTACTGGAGTGTGGACTACGATTGACTAAACGTAGTGTAGGGTGCCCGACGACTTGAAGAAGGTTGCTGGTAGCGGATGGATGCGAATAGCCCAAGCTGGCTGGCGCTCCTTGGGAGAGACCTTCGTTCAGTAATGGATGACGATAAGTTGATTTGAAGTATAGGTCGTAGTATGTGTTTTTCGTTCAAGAAGAAAAGTAAAAGAACAAAATGCAAAAAAATATTAAATTTTCAGTATTAAAAACATAATTATTAATAGATAATAATGATTAAACAATTTCGTTGCATTTACATTGAAATTTGAATATAATATTACTGATATTATAAATATATATTGATACTATAAATTTCTAGAGTGGCAACCGCGTTCTGGGCAAGGCAACGTTGGTAGGCCCCCCGCAAGGTGGTCCGACGACCTGATGAAGGTCGCGGGAAACTGCTAGATGCAGGCAGCACGGGACCGGCTCTTGTGGAGAATCTTGGAGGAGGCCTATATCCAACAGTGGACGTCTTTTGGCTAAGAAGAAGAAGAAGAAGATAATATAAATTGCTTATTGAGTGACGAAGTTCTGAGTTAATAGATAAAAGAACCATGCATTCGAATTGAATAACGCGGCCGTGTTTAAGGGGTTAGGGGTAGTCAGAATTTTCAAAAAATCGATTTTTTTTTTTTTGCATTTTCTTAAAGTATAATATTTTTAAAATATTGTGTGAAAATTTTAAGTGAATCCGACAAATTCTTTTCGAGTTATTTAACAATGATCTTTCGGGTGCTACGTGGCAATCGAGAGCAGGTAGCTAGAAACAGCTGCAAGCAACCGACCTTTCGGGTTTCATTGTCATGAATATCTCCCCATTTTAATGTATGTATAATTATATATATATATATAAATCATCATCATCATCATCCAGGAATAGATGACTCAGTGTAAGTTATTAAATAATTCTTATAATTCCACATAAATCCATAGCAAAACTTTAAATGCGTTTTTCTCAAAACTATGTTTTCTGAACTGGTGATCACTGTAACTTAAAAACTACTCGGTAGATTTCAATAACATTTATTGTACTTTTGAAAAACATTAAAAACTCGTGCCTGAACGAAGAATTTTCTTTTTTTCAAAAATTTCGATTTTTTTTTAACAATAAACTGTCGGTTTTTTTCTCGAAAATTTGAAAAAAATTTCCTGAGGCCGCCATTTTGTTAATTTCGAAAAAAAATAAAAAAGCTTCGATCAGGCACAAGATTATCTATTAATAAAACTAATTTTTCTTGTCCGATTGATTTTCAATGAATCTCCAAGGACTTATGATGATCACCGCAAAGGACTTCGCGAGGAACGGGCGGGCAAAAACAGCGATAACTTTTTGAATTATTAGTTTTTTTTTTTAAATTTTTGTGAAGTCAAATCGAAACATGTTCTAATAAAGCTATGTTTTTATTTTTGTCAAATAAAGTAATTAACTACAAAAAAAAAAATTATTGAAAATCATCATTTTTTCAGGCCTCTGAGTACCCCTAACCCCTTAAATTGATACTATACTTTACTATAAAGACTTAATCTAAGTTTATTAATAATTGTATGCAATTAGACACATACATTATTTGCCAATTTTTTTCCGAAACTGCTACCTAAAGCAATACGTGGCATTTATCTATTGCAATATTTGTGAGTTTATTACTTAAACTAAACATGCTGACAATATTGAATAAAATATATGAAAATCAGACCCAAAAATATAAACCTGGAAAATAGATTTTACGAACTGTGCGGTACCGAAGGAAAACAAACATCGACTCAGGAAACAATAATACGGGCGGTATGAAAGTCACTCCCGTACCGGAAAGGGGATATTTGTAGACATTTTAAAAAAGGAAAAACTACGGGCCAACAGTCCAGCGAAATACGACATCATATCTAAAGAGTTAGGATCGTTGTTTGTTGAAAGCCTCTCTAGTTAATGGATAAGAAAGGATATTTTTGGATGAGCGATTTTCTCGGTGGCTGCTTCTTTGTACGTGTTTGTGATTTTTTATTCAGGAAATAACAGTACTGTGATACAATTTTGTGTATGAACAATAGACGATCGTGAAAATCAAATCATGTCTTTTTAGAAACACGTAAGTGTCTACGATTTAAGTTTGGATATTTTTTGTTTTCATGTTGGAATTTAAACCATTTAGTTGTTACGACTGGAACCAAATTTTAGTGCAATTGTTTCGTGAATTCCAAGACTTTATTTTTAGAGCACGATAAGCAAGGACTTATTTTTAATGTTAATGATTATCTATCTACTATCTACTACTATCTTGGTGTTAATTATTATACCTATTATTTCATAGTAGAGAATCAAAGCATTTGTCAAGTACGTAATTCCATGAGAAAAATGTCGATGGTTTAGGATGATTATAAGTATGTGTGACAAATATATATTCTGTAAATACAAACTGAATGAACTAAATGGAATTTTGTGTTTAGTTCTCGAATTTCCAATATTTTGATGTAATGTTAAACGACTACATGATCACAGAGATGTAGGTGTAGTAGCTTGTGGAGTGATTTTAACACTATCATGTATTTCGACCTCTGGGTCTTTTACTTTCGACCTTTCCTGAAACTAGCAGACTTCTAAAATTATACCTTCTTACTTTGCAATGCAGTCCAAGAGTTTAAGGTTTTTGGAAAGGCACAAAGAGAACAATCGGTCCCTTATGACCAAACCATAAAATTCGGAAAATTAACAAACTACAACATAAAACCTTAACTTCTCTGAATATTTCCAGGCCTAACGACGGGTGCGATATCATACTCAAACTTTTTGTACCGATAGTTCTCCAACAATCTACTGAAGCACGTACTAATCAAAACTATGGAACCCCACTCTAAGGTGAATTAAGATTAATCACTGTTGACAGTAGTTTGAGGTGGGCCTGATAATGGACCCGTGGCTACCCTTGTTATTTCAACGTCGAAACTTAAACAAAGTCTGTCTCATACAATGATTTGGACGCTTTGTTACTTAAAGGGGTCACAGTGTATGTCGGAAGAATAAACAATGGTATATGCCATGGACTTATTGTATGCCGGAGTATGCTTCGTTGAGTTTTTATTCCTGAAACATGAATTTTTGTTACCAATTAGAGTACATAAAATGATTTTATTAAGCATGTTAATAGGTACAAAAAATTTTGTCAGTATTTGAATGATCACTTTATTAATTTGACATCTATGTGTTTACTGTACTGAAATTTTTTGAACGAAACTTTTTGTGATTCGAAAACAAATTACCTCCAACATCAAATATTAATTGTACATTGATTAATTAAGTACATTGGTCTAGTGGTTCTAAGAATAAATCCTGTGTCGTGTAGGACTTGACAAGCATACAAGAAACGGACACAAAGAACACCCAGACGCAGAACAATAATTTATGGATCACACAAAGTGTTGTCCCATGTGGGATATAAACCCACAACATTCAGAGCAGTAGAGAGCAGCATGGCAGCCGCTTAAACCACTAGGTAAACCGTGCAGTCAGATTTATCTATAATATGTATGTAAATATATTTGGCAGCAGTTTCGTTACCATACTAGAGTTTGGGATCAGACAGCTGTATGCGACACGCGTGCAGTATAGACTATTACTTCAGAAGATGGATCATCATAAATAATGACTGAGATATTAATCAATTTAAATAAGAAATTCTTTCAAATAAAAAATAAAAATAACTAATTCAGTTCAGAAATGTAGAAAATAATTTTATTATCAATACACACTCAAAAAAGCATGTTATAAATTCTAACACTAACTGCAAATGTTCGGACTCATTATGGGTACAACGATTTTAGTATAGATTATTTAATTGATCCTAACTGTTGCAGTTAACATGTTCCGCATTAGAATTTATTATTTGTTTTATGTGTTTAATTAATTTATTTTGTGCACTTCAGGGCTGAATTTGTTCTTTTCTTTTCAGTTTGTTTTTAAGGTTATTATTTAGTTGCGATTAGTTATTTTTATGTTGTTGAATTTATTTATTTACTTTATTTAACATTTTTTAGTTACGACTTTATTAAAATAAGATGGGAAATTTTACAATTTTTGTAACATTTGCTACAAATTTCGTTTATTTAAATGTGTATTCATCACATTAACATTCACAAACCTACCGTGTCATCAACGTGTATCTTGTATAAATATACATGAATAACATTGTTTTTTTTATTTTAAAGTATATTCATGATAATAACCCTTTAATTTAATTTATTGCAGAATAAAAAAAAAAAAAATTATTTTAAGCTTTAACGACTTACAGCCGTCATTTTGGTTTATCATAGTTTTCACGTCATCTGTCTAGGAACACTTTGAATTTAACAATATGTTAATTAAATAAATCCGTGCACCAGTTTGAAGGATATGAGTTAAAAAAGAATATGACATATATATACACACAAGATATGTGCCAAAAACATAACCCTTCCTTAGCAGTCGGGTAAAAATTTATTCGACAGAACTACGAGAAATTAAGAAACTAAGTAACAACTTAATGGTAACATTATCAGATTCGGACCAACATAGCAATTATCACATAACAGCTCAAGTGTTGGGTCTAACTAGCTCTATTAAGTCAAGTAAGTTCAAGTTTCATACAATAACGTGCTTAATAATATTATAAGTAATACTAAACTGCCCTTCCGAAGTTTCAAGAGAATTTAGGGTCACAGTGTAACAACATTGCAGTAGATTATCACGAGTTACAATACGTAGTGATACAAACCTTTTTTGCGTTATCTATTTTGTAGTTGAAAACTAAATAAATTCAGATGTTAAAGTTTTAACCACATAATATCGGGACATAATATAAAATATGTCGGTTAAGTATATTCTCATTTTTTTTAAAGAAATAAATTACTGTTACTATTAAAAAGTCACTTGAAAAGTCTTGAAAATGTTTTTTACACAATACCGTTTCTTATTTTCGAAAAAAGTTATTAGCTAATGTGAAAATTCTTACAGTAATACTAAAATTCAGAAGCTATGGATAAGTTAAAAAATAAATTATAAAAAAGTGGAAACTAATTTTTTCGCCGGCTGTGTTCGGCTGTGTTCATGGACAGCTAATAAAATACAGTGTTAATTGAAACACAATTATGTTATCATTATAAATAAACTTATATTCAAAAATATGTAACTAACATACATAGTTACAATGTATTGCATGTCTACACACTTGAAGCGAAATTATTGTACTTGTTACTACTCGTTGTACTCGTATTCGTGTACTTACTTGTTTATACTCTGTGGCAGTTCTTCTCCGGTACACATAATCTGCTTAGTTATGGAATATTAAGTTTGTGCTCACTCGAGACGCAGCCTATCGTGGAGCTTAGCGTTTGCTGACAGATGACGTCATCAGAACTAATTAGAATAATTACGTTTATGTTTGCGACTGATATATACAATTATAATATGTTTGATTTGTTGAGCAAATTGTGCGGGAGAATTTAGTCGTGTTTAACGGTGCGTTAAAGGGTACGTGGCTTACATACACATGTGTGTAATTTAAATGGGGGATATATTAATATATTCTGATCTAGTACTTTCGTGTACTTCGTGGATGCGGCAGACAGTAAGGCTCAAGTATTTAAATACAGGTGTTGTTATCTTGTAACTAAATATTGTCCATACAAATAAGTTGGTAAAGGTTGATAATCGTGGGCATTAACAACGGTCCCCTAATCGAGCTCTGGTAAATGTACAAACGTGTTGCCATGTTAGTGCCATGCCTCTCGAGTTTTAAATTTAAGCAAGACTTTCTAAGGAGATAGAAAATGATAGAGAATGATTTTATACTAAATTGATATAAGTAAATATACGTATATCTTGTAGTGAAAACATTAGAGGATGCTGTAAAGCGACGCATTAGTGGTCTCCAACACGCACGAGTTATAGAATATCATACTATATCTGCTATTCCTGTGTTTTAGAAGAAAAGGCACCAAGATGATGTTAAATTTCAACTTCGAGCTCCTATAATCCATACATTCAAAGTAAATTATTACGATTGAAACTCGTTATCTCGAAAACCAAACACAAATGCGTTTGCGAAAAGACCAGCGTACGTTGTCCACACAGTCTAGATATCACAGAAGGAAAATTTTTGAAACTTTCATTGTTACCAATAGCCGTTCTTGATTTTTCCTAGAAAAGGTGCACATTGCTGAATAACATTTCACAAGTTTTCGTTTTAATTTTGGTGGTTTTGGTTATTTTATGATGGTATTTTGTCAAAACTTTGATATTTCAGCAACAGGTACATTAGCCCGCTCTTAAATGATATCTTACCCTTATTATAAAATTTTTAGATTAAGCACTTTAGATTTGAAGTATGATTTCTGAATTAAAAATCACGAAACTGCCGTAACAACTATAGGAATTAAGTGGATTTTATTCCTTACACGGTCTTTAATACACCCCTTTTTTTAACGTTTGGAAACCCCGGGCCGTCACCCCACCGGGGTTTACGGTGAGGTGGTGCGTCGGAATCGGACCGACTAAAACCTCACGGTGTGCCACTCTACACCTGACATAGGACTTTAATACAACCCTGTATTAACCACATCCTCTTGTATTTTTAGTCCTCATTAGCCCGCAGACTATTCTGACGTCTCGAAACATTTAAGGGGAAGTGTTTAGGTTTCAGATGCTAATAATAATAAATGTCATGTCGAAATATTTAACCGAGGAATTCTAGCAAAATGCTGACGAGAGCCAAATCTAGAACACTAAAAGCACAAACAATAATCCTGGACTCGTCGCTCCGCTCCGCCTTGTCGTCCCCGGAAGCAACATTGGATATTCCAGCCGTTGCAAAGGTGTCGAGCTCTAGCTCCAGCGACGAGTTTTTCTCTCCATCCACGTCGCCAAGACCTGTACGTCGGCAGGAGAGTACCCGGCCACCGACCAGCTTAGGATCACGAGGACCACTGACCTCAAACAGGGTCCCCGCTACCGGTGGTGATGTGCGCCGCATGAAGTGGACAAAATCAATAAATGAGAGTGTCATGCGGGCATATTTTCGGGCTACAGAGTTGGGAACGAACCTTACTGCGTACCGTGTTAGGTTAGTCTCTCTGTTTCAGGAGCTTGAACCAGCCATCAACGTTTCAGCACAACGATTATCGGATCAAGTACGAGCTATACAGCGCTGTCACCTGCTGGATGATACAGTACTTGAGAGGATACGCTCTGACATACGGAAAAGCTTTACTATTATCCACTCTTCGTCACACACTGCGGTGGCCAATAGCACACCTCAGCTGCCGTCAGGTATTAAAGATGTTGATAAACTAGTGGAGAGTGAAGTTATATCCGTAAGTACCCAATGTAACGATAAGATAAGGAGTGCTTTGGAGGATGCGATTCAAAAGTACCGATTTACAAATGATAATATTAGACCACGGTTATGCCGTTTGCCCATTCATAAACGTAATTTAGCGCTTGTGAGTGCCTCGGATTCGCTATTATCAGACTATTTTGATAATAGCGAAGATCTTAGTGATACACATTCAATTCTATACTGTGCGGCCATTGCAGTTTGTCGAGTAGCTGGTGTTAAATGTATTGAACGTGTAAGTGCTACTCGATCCGAAAATGGCGTACCAGCTTGGCAGTATAGAATTGAACGTCGTATTGCTGAGACTAGGACACTCATCGGTAAATTAATTAGTTTTAAAAGTGGTAATACACGGCCAAGAGTCATGCGCTTTGTGAAACAGGCATTCTTGGGGACTACCATTAGTCCTCAACAGTACATGTCCTGTGTCACAGAGCGCATAGACTTTCTAAAGCAGAAAGTTTATGCATGGGCAAATAGAATAAGACGTTATAGAAAACGAGTTGATCGGTATAATCAGAATCGAATGTTTCAAAGGAATGAGAAATGGGTTTACCGGAAATGGGAAGAACCGAATTCATGTGTGAGTGATGGGCATTTTCCAGATGAAAATACCACTAATTCATTTTGGCGTAACATCTGGTCAGTGGCTGTCACTCATACAGAGGGTGATTGGTTGGAGGATGTCAAACGTTCGTGTGAGTCTATAACAGCTATGGAACCTATTGTTATTAATAAAGATAGTGTAAGTTGTGCTGTCCGTTCATTACCGAATTGGAAATCACCTGGTCCAGACGGACTGCACAACTTTTGGCTTAAGTGGTTCCGAAGCTCACATGCGTGTTTGGCGTCACAATTCCAAGCAGCTTTGGATTCTGGTTCATTACCATAATTTTTAACCACTGGTGTAACCTATTTACTCTATAAATCTGGTAGTGCCATGGATCCCAAAAATTTTAGACCTATTACTTGTTTACCAACTACACATAAACTTCTAACATCTATTTTGAGACTTAAAATTACTACACACATAAATAATAATTCGGTACTCTCTATTTCTCAAAATGGATGTAGAAGTGGGGCCCGTGGCACTAAAGAGCTCCTTATCATAGACAGGACTATTAGCCAACAGGTACGTCGTAGTCGTAAGAGTCTGGCGACATGTTGGATAGATTATAAGAAGGCTTACGATTCAGTTCCACATACCTGGCTTTTGAAAGTGCTAGAGTTGTATAAAATTGATGCAACTCTGTGCACTTTCTTAAGGTCATGTATGAGTCAATGGAAAACAACACTTCGCTATCCAAGATGTCGGCAGACTGCGATAAATGACATACTTATAAAGATCGAGCGAGGTATATTTCAAGGTGACAGTCTTAGTCCCTAGTGGTTTTGTCTAGCTTTGAACCCTCTCAGCACTCTGTTAGAGGGTTCAGGATTAGGTTATCGGTTGCAGAAAGATGATCAAGTTATATCTCACCTTCTTTATATGGATGATTTGAAATTACTAGCCTCCACAAAATTACAATTGATGGCGTTATTAAGGGTCACTGAAAACTTTAGTAATTGATAATAATAGACAAGTGTGCAGTCATGTATGTAAAGAAGGGCGTGATTGTAGAATCTGAATGGTTGTCGATATCGCCGTTCCTCATGACGAGAATCTCGTGAAAGTTGAAAAAGAAAAACAATTGAAGTATTTGGATCTGTCTCACGAGATTGCCGACATGTGGAATGTGGATTCGGTGATTATTGTTCCGATAATCATATCTGTTCATGGATTGATAGCGAAGAGCCTCGACCAACACCTTAAGAGGCTCGCGTTAGAAGGTTGGATCAAGGGTCTGATGCAGAAGGCAGTCCTCCTTGACACGGCCCGTATTGTGAGGAGGTTCCTGTCTTTGAAGCCCTAACCACTGGTGTCTTGGTCACTGTACCCGATGTCGGTGGTCTACTACTATTTTTTATATTTTTAAATGTGTATTTTCTACTTTTTATATATTTAAAAATGTAATAAATAAGTGTATATAATGAAATAAAGAAAATAATAATAATAATAATTTCTTTATTGAACCAAGGATGCATACAATTTAGGTTCAAGCCCTGATTCCCAAACTAGCGTGAACTGTATGTTGGGAATCAGTTCCTTCCCAAAAAACAATGATACAATAATCCTTTACAATTAGCAAATGTGTCATTCATACACAGAAGTGTTAAAACTCATTTACATAATAAATTTTGTTAATTGTGTTTATAGGTGTGTGTATATGTGAGTGTGTGTGTGTGTGTGTGTGTGTGTGCGCGCGCGTGCGTGTGTGTGTGTGTGTGTGTGCGCGCGCGTGCGTGTGTGTGTGTGTGTGTGTGTGTGTGTGTGTGTGTGTGTGAGTGTGTTTGTGTATATAATTATGAGTATTCGTGTGTCCTTTGACCTATTCGTGTATCTAGTTATGAGTATTCATTCGTTTAAAACCTAAACTAAGCCGTTACCCACACCAAACCTTCAACATCATCGTAGTCGAAACTCTTAAGCCATGTTTTAGTTAAATTTTTAATTTGGTAGTTTGATAAATGTCTAGTCTTGTACTTTAAGTTAAGTTTATTATACAATCTAGGCGCAATATTGCTATATCGCTGCTGTGCAAATTTGCTTTTTGCTCTTGGGATTAGACATTTAACTTTTCTTTTACCCGAAGGGTGGAGAAAGGGTACAGTAAGCCTGTGATATTTACGAATACATTGATAGACGAACATCTTTCGTACGCTTAAAACTTCCGCTTTTTCGTACACTAGATGAGTCGGGTGGTGGAATGTTAAGTAAAGGAGGACTTTAAGTACTGCCCGTTGAGCTCTTTCTACCTCAATCAAGTGTGTTTTTGCTGCTGAGCCCCATGAACAAATGCAGTAGGTGACTAAACATTCAGCTAAGGCTTTGTAGGTTTGTATTAAAAGTGTTGTGTCAGATATTATTCGTAAATCCTTGAAAACATAAATAAGCTTCCTAAGTTGACCACTGATTGTATTTATGTGTTTTTTCCAATTTAATTTGTCATCAATAATTACTCCTTAATATTTTATTTCGGTTGTTCTCAATAGCTCTGGACAATTACAACGTGCAGATAGTTTGGTAGCTGAACGGTTGCACGGATGACAATGTATGCGAAGATTGAGTGTTTTTGGATAAGATGCCACAGTTTTACTGAAACATAAATTTTGTTTTCTCGATATTTAGTGATAAAAGACTATTTTCAAGCCAAGCTGTAATATGCGACATACCTTTTTCAGCTAACTGTCGTACGTCCTCCCACGTGTCACTATGAAACAATACCACAGTGTCATCGGCAAACATTTGTATGTCAGCACCCCGAATCTCAGATTTACATAGGTCATTAACATATGCAAAAAATAGCGTAGGACTTAGGCTACTACCTTGTGGAACTCCATATGACCCCACACAGGAGTTACTGGTATGGTTTTCAACTCTAACGTATTGGTATCTGTCTGTGAGATAGTCTCTAAACCACAAAAGCGCATTTCCCCTTATTCCTAGATTCTCAAGCCGAGACAATAGGGTAGGAATAGAAACCGTATCGAACGCCTTCTGTAAGTCAAGGAATACGGCTAAGCATTTTTTACCCCTGTCAATGTTTGATACAATATTCATTGTAAGCTGTAATACAGCGTCATCAGTGGAATGATTGACTCGAAAACCATATTGTTTCAATGCTAAAAGTTTGTTTTTCTCTAAGTAGCTTATCAAACGCTTATTCATGATTTTCTCAACTACTTTAGAGAGGGTACTCAACAATGTAATCGGTCTATAGTTGGTGGGTAGAGATTTGTTTCCTGATTTATAAATAGGACAGATAACCGCGTGTTTAAATATTTCAGGGAAAATGCCTTATTCAAAACTTAAGTTGGTCAAGTAGGATATAGGTTTGGCAAGGTGGAAACAAAACATTTTTAAAATGTTAGCTGTTACCCTGTCCATACCTGGGGCACTATGTGTTTTAAGGCTAGTAATCACATCAATCACTTCTGCAGGATCCGTTAGGTGTAGTGCCATGGATAGCAGCGGTGTGTTCGTGGTTTTAGCCTTTTGAGCGAGAGTTGTCTCATCTGTATTCAAACTTCGCAGGATTCTTTCAGCGAGGTTTGAACCGACAGATGTAAAAAACTTGTTAACATCATCTAGTGATCTAGTTTCGTTCGTGTTAATATTTAGCAATTCTACAGGCAATGTCTTATTCTGTTTTATATTACATAATTCTTTGATAGTGTTCCAAGTCTCCTTTATATTGTGTTTGTTTTTGTTTAGTTTGTCTGTGTAGTAATTTATTTTTAGCGTTTTAATTATCTTTTTTAATGTATTTCTATAACTTAAATATTCACCTTTTTTTCCTAAGTTATTTAAATCCGATTTTACTCTCTTGTGCATTCTATCTCGTTATGCTAATGTTGTTTCTCATTGTTACAGAACATTATACTGACGTTTATTGGCTATATAGGTCAACCAGTATTCCTTTAGTATTTAGAATATCATTTGAGTAGCATTTCACTAGCAACACTGCAGACATATATGGTTATTTAAATTTCGAAACGGATTTCTACGGCAGGCTAATTTAGGTTCTATTAAGAGATTTTTTATGAGATTTTACCCGTGTGTGTATGTGTATGGTGTCTTATTCTCATCAGTGTGCTGACGAATTAAAAATACAGAGTAACACCACACTTATTCATCTCATGGGTGTCTTAAGAGTTAACTAAGGAAATAAGTTACGTTGCAAAACAGTACTACAAACAAAAGTAAAACTGAGCAGCGTGTTATAGTAGACTAGAATCTCCTTTCGAAGGCTTAAATCCAGATGTGGTATTGATAGGTAGTAGAGCCACGCTGATTTCAGCACGAGTGGACTGGTCGACCGGGGCAGTACTAACCTCCCACAGAAGACCAACCTAAAGCGACAGCATCTGTGTTGTTGTGTTTCGTTGGTGAGTGTGAGACCGGAGATCCATTGATACAGGGGTGACAGTTATTGTGGTAGCTATGTAAGCCTTACACTGTCACGATGACTGTCATGGCTGTTACGTCACCAAGCTGGGTGTGAAAAAGCATCACATAAGGCCGCCATAGTGTGGGTCATCATACTGCATTGTCTGCATTTGCAATGAGTATGGTGACCCCAACTCTTAGATTTTATTTATTATTTTTATCAGGCAGAGTAGAATCACTTTGGCAGGCTTTTAATGAAGAAAAAAAACAAAGTGGACTGTTAAAAACTGCTTATAATGACGGTTTTAATTTATATATCTGACGAATTTATTTCCAGGATTTTAATTAAGTCTACTTATTGCTGAATATCGCGAAGTATGTTCAATAATGTATGTGTATAAGATATGTGTAATAGCTTATATTTATTTCAAATTTTTTGTAACTTTTTGTTTTCGTTGCCTCGTAATTATATTTTTCTGATATTTTAGGAACTTGTGAGGATGTAGTCTCATAAAACACGTATGGCACTATCGAACAAATCTACAATTTAAGTGAATACAGAAAAGTAGTTTTCTTGAAAAATAAATAAGATTTGCTATTTGTCTCACATAGAAGTTCACCCGGGTAACTTTTAATGTTGATCGGAATTGAACAACTTTTATTTGATCTGACCCGCATAGGAAAAAATGTAGAAAGTTTACCATTGATTTTGTACATATATTCTAATTCCAAACGATAATTTTCGTGTCTTACATTGATAAGATAACATACTTATTAGTTATTAATAAGACTTAATTTTTCTTTGATTTTCAACTCTTAAATTTGGTATTCTGTATTTAAATTGAAATGGGACCAAGCGGGAATAAATATGCCCCTCTAAATAAAAATGAATTTTTCAAATTGATAAAATGGCACGGCAGATTAATTTATTATCTTAAAATTCGCAACAATAAATACAATAAAACACAGTCTATTTCGTTTTTTAAGTAGATTAAAACGAAATATAAGACAAGTAATTTATTTGAAGACTGTACAAATAATAAAGTTTTACTTCAACACATGTCTTCATTTGTTTTGTTTAGAAATGCGTGCGTAAAAAATCTCGTCACATTTTTGGTACAAGAGAGTTCGTAGAATATGTAATCTATGTCGCAAAATTGAATTTTAAGAAAAGCAAAGACGAAGGAAAAGCTTTGAATCGCTCATTCTACGTGTCATACGCGAGTTGGAGAAATTCCACTGTAATATACTTAAACAAACGCAGAGTGGAATTTAGGGAAGAATCTTTATCATTCAGTGAAAATAATGGGGTGTCACTAACTATCCTCGTTTTGTTAAGTTTATGTAGTTCTGTGGTTAGGTCTAGGTTACTTTGGAATTTTAGACTAAACAATATCCATATAAAGGCTATCATCCCAAGAACTTCAACAAGTTTATATACTTCATTGAAAATTTGGGGATCATGTTGAAATATCCACTGTATGGGTAGTGAAATTCATTTAAATTTTACGCTCATATCTGTTACGAGTAGAATATGATTTATCACAAATGTTTTACAAATTGTGTATTGAATTCAAATTTTTTTTTAATACGCAATCCTTATTTGAGTATATTTTCAAGGGTGATCCGCAGGACAGAAAATAATTGTAAAAAAATTGACAATGAAATGAAAAGAGTAATGAAATGATCCTGATGACTGAAGAGAATGCTCATAAGATTCATAAGGGTTGACGGTAGGCTAGTCCATGTTAGGCTTTGTAATGCATCCGAGGTTGCCGGCCTCCACGGAAGGAGGTTTACTGGTGGTCCCAGGAGTTGGCGGACCTCCGCGCGGCCTGTACTCGTGCCCAGAGGTCCTACACCCGTAGTCGGCGGCGACACCGCGAAGAAGGCGGGGAGGACCAGCTTCATAAAGAGTACCGAGAGGCGCGGAAAACTCTGAAGCTCGCCATAAACCGCGCCAAAGAAATTAAGAGAAAGGAGATGCTGGAGGGTCTCGATCGTGACCCCTGGGGTCACCCTTATCATGCGGCGCGACAAAAGCTCCGCACGTCAGGCCCCCCCCTTACAGAGACACTCCAGCCCAGCTTCCTGCAGGAAGTGATCGAGGGCGTTTTTCCGCAGCAGGTGGAACACACACCCCCGTCGATGGCCTTCATGGTCGGAAACGACGGGGGCAACGAGGACAATGTTCCACCTGTCAGGGAATCGGAGGTAGGGGCGGTTGTTCTACGGATTCGCTCTAAGAACACCGCCCCCGGGCTGGACGGGATACCTGCGCGAGTGCTGGCCCGAGCCCTCGAACACATGTCGCACCGCCTTAGGGAAGTCCTAGACTCTAGTTTGGCGTCTGGACGCTTCCCTGAGTGCTGTAAAAGCGGCAAGCTGGTCCTTTTAAGGAAGCCGGGACGGCCTGCCGATTCGGTAGCGGCCTATAGGCCCATCGTGTTGCTGGACGAGGCGGGTAAACTTTTTGAGAGGATACTCTCTGCTCGCATCGTCCGGCACCTCTGCAAAGTGGGCCCCGATCTGTCGGACGCCCAATTTGGTTTTCGAGCGGGGCGTTCGACAGTCGATGCTGTGTTGCGCCTGAGGGCCGTTACCGAAGAGGCGGTGAGCTGTGGCGGCGTGTTGTTGGCGGTGTCGTTGGACATCGCCAACGCATTTAATAGTCTGCCATTTAGCTGCATCAGGGAAGCACTCCACTACCACGGGGTGCCAGAGAACCTGAGGCGGCTTGTGGCAGACTATCTTGAGGAGCGTACCGTCATGTACGAGGACCGAGATGGTATTCTGAGGCAGCGGCCCATGTCGTGCGGTGTTCCACAGGGGTCTGTCCTCGGACCACTTCTGTGGAACATGGGATACGACTGGGCCCTTCGAGGTCGTCTTCCCCCCGGGCTGGGTGTAATTTGTTACGCTGATGATACGTTGGTTACGGCCCGGGGAGCGAACTGTCAAGAGGCGGCGCGCCTGGCTACCACGGGAGTCTCTTTGGTGGTCGGGCGTATTGAGGCGCTGGGTTTACGGGTGGCCCTAAATAAGACGGAGGCCCTTTTGTTCCATGGGCCCCGTCGTGGTCCACCACCCGGCGCCTCTATCGTAGTCAATTCGGTCCTCGTACCGGTTCAGGCCCAGATGAAGTATCTGGGCCTGAACCGGTACTTCCACTCTTAAAAATTATCTTATAGACATAATTATATATTATGGACCTGTCGGTCTAGTGGTTAGTGATCCTAACTGCTAATGAAGAGGTCGGAGGTTCAATTTCCACCTAGGACAAGTCTTTTTGTGGTTAACACGATAATTTTTTCTGTTTGGGTTTAATGTATGTTTGATATGTATTTTTTATAATATTTTTTTAATATAAGAGCCTGAAAAAGTGGTAGAACCACTTTTCTCTTTTCTTTTCACTCTGCCTGATGGAAAACATGAATAAAATCCAAGAGTTGTGGTCACCATACTCATTGTGAATATAAGCAATGCAATATGGTGACCCATACTATGGCGACCTAGTAAAATGCTTTTTTACTCCTCGTTTGGGGATGTAAAAGGCCTGACAGTCATTGTTGCATTGTATTTCATACACTTACCACGACAACTGTCATCCCTACATCCATGGGCCTCCAGTCTCGCACTCATCAGCAAAACACGCCAGCATGTATGCTGTCGCTTTAGGTCGATCTAGACAGCCGTGTATGGGGTGCTGGGCTAGAAAACCTCCACGTGGTGCACCCTGGTAACGTTGGCGATGGTACTCATCACTGCCAACGGCTAATATTCTAGCACAAAGAAGAGGAGGCCATTTTCTTCGGCCATTCGGTTGAGGCTTGTTCCAACAGAGCGGGCATATTTGTCGATTCCTCGGTTGGCTCTTCGCTCTTCGGAGCAATGAGGAGGAAAACCTCGATAAAAAATCATTATGGTGGGACCCTTTCATGGGTCGACGTTTCTCCACTGTCAATGGTGGAGAAAGGAGAACGGGCTCGGTGTGTACTCACACTGCCACCGAGCAGGCATTGGAAGATTTAATCTTCCTGCCACCGTTGTCACATCGTAATCCCGAAAGGTGTGTCGTGGTTATGTCTCACGACACCAATCGGGGGCGAGGGTCTTGGCTTAGCCGCCTGGACTACGAGGAAGAAAACCTCTATAAAAAATTACCCCGAATCCCGTGTTCTGGTACGTGACCAAGGGATGCATGGCTGATGGGTAGTTCAGTCGCAAGCGCACCCCCAGCCGAGGCACCTGCGGACCCCTCGGTTGGGCATAAATGTACGCTTGCCCGGGTATTGGGGGATCTCTGCCCGGGTCGACCTTTAATTCTCCCCCACTCGTGGGTCTGAAATGGAATCTATCAACATTAATTTAACAAAAAACAAAAAAGGACAGAAAGTGAGCACAAGGAAGGGGCAGTCTAGAAAAGCAGAAGACTTTTCATCTAACGAGGAGGACGTGCTACTTGGGCCACCTACTTCGATGGGGCTCCCAGAAGTCGTTTCGGCTGCTGGCAGTCAAAGAAAATCGGAACAATTATGTTCCAAGTCCGCTATTCCGTCGGATGATGGTGGCTCCAGTACGAATATGGACGTATTGGAGTCGACAGAGAAGAAACCTTGCGAAAGCAGGAAACGCGAACGCTCCAAGGATGAGGCGAGTGACACGTCTGTAGAAATGCTGCCTCCTAAAGTGGGCAGTAGCCGTAGAGGTAGGTCGCGAATATCGACCTCAGTCCCGTCTGGTTCTGTCTTTTCTAAGGCAGAAACCTATAGGCGGGTTAGAGCGGAGGGCGAAAGCACAGCAGAGGAGGAGATTGCTGATCTCCTGCAGAAGATTCGAGAGCCGGCGGAAGGGGGTTCTATCCCCCAAACAGCGGTATCTTTGCAGGAGACAGTAAATGCCGGGGTGGCCATTATCCAAAAGGTGGCTACCAAATCTCGGAACCTTAAGAGTTCTTTCGTGAGGGCTCTTAAGGACTCTTCCTCTGCTATCGCTGGGGTCGTCGAGACCCTCGTTGGGGATGTAGCTCGACTTCAGGCTGCTAACGAATGTCTGACGGGGCAGGTGGCAGAGTTGAGCGCCCAGTTTGCGCAGTTGCGGGCGCAGGTGGAAATTCCAAAACAGCAAGATAAGGCTTCGAAGCAACCTGCCTCCACTACTGGTTCCAGTGACGTCAGTGACGCACACTTGCGTCAAATTTTGGACGCAGTGTGGCATATGCTGGATGGACGTCTCGCAGGCCTGGAAGCGAGACTGCCTCCTGCCCCTATTATGCGGCCATCACTTGCTGCAGACAGGCGAAAGGCCTCATCAGTTTCGACTCCGCTGTCTGTCGCGAGTGGTCGCAAATCGTAAGCGACAGCGGTGTCAGTGTCTGCACCTGCTGTTGCCACGAGGACACAACAGGCGGCCAAGTCAGCAACCAAGATGGTTGTACCGGTTACAGGGAATAAGACGGCGGTAAAGAGTGGAGCGAAATTTCCTCCGCTTCCCACTCCAACACCTACACCTGATCCCTCCACATCTGCCCTCTCCAATGACGGTTGGCAATTGGTCGGAGGGGCTAAGAAGAAGTCCCGAAAGCGGGGTAAAAAGGCTGCCCAGAATGCAGCTCCTACCCCGCAGTCACCATCGGTGGCAATAGCCACCAAGAAGCCACGGAAGCAAAAGCCGCCAAAAACCGTGGCTATAGTGGTTACCGTATCGCCGGAGGCGGCAAGTGGCGGACTGTCCTATGCGACTTTATTCAAGAAGGCTCGGGACAGTCTCGCCACTGATTTCGGGACGGTAGGGGTCAGGTTGCGCCTCGCCCAAACGGGAGCTCGAGTCCTGGAGTTCCCCGGGGCTGAAGGCGCAAAAACAGCAGATTCGATTGCCGAGAAACTGCGAAACATGTTTGCACCCACGGATGGTGTCAAGATCGCCAGGCCTACAAAGTGCGCAGAACTGCGCATTTCGGGCCTGGACGACTCAATAACGGCCGACGATGTCCGTGTTGCAGTTCGGGAGAGGACTGGATGCAACACGGATAACATCAGGGTTGGCACCATCCGCCCCGGCCCAGGGGGCCTTGGCGCAGTGTGGTTAAGTTGTCCCGTAGCGTCAGCCAAAGTTTTGGGCGACGCTGGCAAGATACTCATCGGTTTCGTAAACGCCAAAGTCACAGTTCTGGCGGCGAGACCGATGAGGTGTTTCAAATGCCTGGGCGTGGGACACACCCGCATCAAATGCGACAGCTGTTTTGACTGCAGCGGACTTTGTTTCCGCTGTGGTCGACCGGGGCACAAGGCGGCAGATTGTTCTGCTGCCCCTCACTGCCCCGCGTGTGCGGCGGGTAATAAACCCGCCAATCACCAAATTGGGCAGGGGGGTTGCAAACTTCCCCGCAGTTCTCGGCAGGCGTCAGGGGCTAGCCAGTCGGCCCAGGCTACTTCTGACGTCGTTCGTGCGTCTATACCGTCGCCCATGGAGGAGGCTGTAGAGACGGTCGAGTAATGGCCTAAGTCTCCAACCTCCTTGTCCAGACTAACCTGAACCACTGTGCCGCGGCGCAGGACCTTTTCCTGCAAACCATGGCACAGTGGTCGATCGGTGTTGCCGTAGCCGCGGAACCCTACTACGTTCCTCCCCGTGCAAACTGGTTGGGTGACCGGGACGGTTCCGTGGCAGTCGTCGGCTCTACAGCGGCTCATTCCCCGCCCTTGTCGCTAAGAGACAAGGGCACTGGATATGTTGCTGCTGAGTGGGGGGAGATCACCGTATACGGTGTGTATTTCTCCCCCAACCGGAGTTTGAGCGACTTCGAGGTCTTCCTCAACAGCCTGGAGATCTCGATGCGGCGACTAATGTCTGGGCACGTCCTTGTGCTGGGGGACTTCAACGCAAAGTCCGTTGCGTGGGGTTCCCCCAGGACGGACGCTAGGGGCGAGGCCGTAGAGGAGTGGGCGGCCTCGGTGGGCCTCTGTTTACTAAACAGGGGCTCCACCAACACGTGTGTGCGACAGCAGGGAGGGTCGATAGTGGACCTTTCGTTCGCTACCCCTGCCCTCGCCGCACGAGTAAGGAACTGGCGTGTCCTGGAAGAGGTTGAGACGCTCTCGGATCATCTCTATATCCGATTTGAGCTCTCCCGCTCCCAGGAACCCAGAAGGGGTCACGTGGCGCGGCGTTCTTCTCGCTTTCCGCGGTGGGCTATAGCCCAACTGAATAGGGACCTACTAGAGGAGGCAGCCATTATTCACTCTTGGCTGTCTCCGCAGGCTCCGACCGAGGAGGTCGACATAGGGGCTGGTCGTTTCCGCGATGCGATTACGCAGATCTGCGATGCGGCCATGCCCCGCATCCGAGGTTGTCGGCCTCCACGGATGGAAGTTTACTGGTGGTCCCAGGAGTTGGTGGACCTCCGCGCGGCCTGTACTCGTGCCCGGAGGTCCTACACCCGTGGTCGGCAGCGACACCGCGAAGAAGGCGGGGAAGACCAGCTTCATGAGGAGTACCGAGAGGCGCGGAAAACTCTGAAGCTGGCCATCAGCCGCGCCAAGGAAATTAAGCGTAAGGAAATGCTGGAGAGTCTCGATCGTGACCCCTGGGGTCGCCCTTATCGTGCGGCGCGACAAAAGCTCCGCACGTCGGGCCCCCCCCTTACAGAGACACTCCAGCCCAGCTTCCTGCGGGATGTGGTCGAGGGCCTTTTCCCGCGGCGGGTGGATCACACACCCCCGTCGATGGTCTTCATGGCCAGAGACGACGGGGGGAACGAGGACAATGTTCCGCCCGTTAGGGAATCGGAGGTGGGGGTGGTTGTTCTACGGATTCGCTCTAAGAACACCGCCCCTGGGCCAGATGGGATACCTGCCCGAGTATTGGCAGGAACCCTCGATCACATGTCGGACCGCCTCAGGGAGGTCATGGACGCTAGCTTGTCGTCCGGACGCTTCCCTGAGTGCTGGAAAAGCGGGAAGCTAGTCCTATTAAGGAAGCCGGGACGGCCTACCGATTCGGTGGCGGCCTATAGGCCCATTGTGTTGCTGGACGAGGCGGGTAAACTGTTTGAGAGGATACTCTCTGCCCGCATCGTCCGGCACCTCTGCGAGGTGGGCCCCGATCTGTCGGACGCCCAATTTGGTTTTCGGGCGGGGCGTTCGACGGTCGATGCTGTGCTGCGCCTGAGGGCCGTTACCGAAGAGGCGGTGAGCTGTGGCGGCGTGCTGTTGGCGGTGTCGTTGGACATCGCCAACGCATTTAATAGTCTGCCATTTAGCTGCATCAGGGAAGCACTCCACTACCATGGGGTGCCAAAGTACCTGAGGCGGCTTGTGGCAGACTATCTTGAGGAGCGTACCGTCATGTACGAGGACCGAGACGGTGTTCTAAGGCGGCGGCTCATGTCGTGCGGTGTTCCACAGGGGTCTGTCCTCGGACCACTCCTGTGGAACATGGGATACGACTGGGCCCTTCGAGGTCGTCTTCCCCCCGGGCTGGGCGTAATTTGTTACGCAGATGACACATTGGTCACGGCCCGGGGCATGAACTTTCAAGAGGCGGCGCGCCTGGCCACCGTGGGAGTCTCTTTAGTGGTCGGGCGCATAGAGGCGCTGGGACTTTTGCCCAATTTGGGTGGAGCCAGCGTCGCGACGAGACGGCTATACACGGGGGTTGTTCGGTCAATGGCGCTGTATGGTGCACCGGTGTGGGCGGCGGCTCTGACCGCCCAGAATAGGGCTCGCCTCTGGCGCCCTCAGAGGATATTGGCGGTTAGAGCCATACGCGGTTACCGCACCGTATCGACGGAGGCGGCGTGCGCCCTGGCCGGAACTCCGCCGTGGGATTTGGAGGCGGAAGTGCTCGCCGAAGTTTATCGGCGGACGGCTGACTTCCGGGCGGGTAGCGGCATACGGCCCCCGCCCGAGGACATACGCGAGTGGCGTGAGGCCGCTCGTCGAGCCACGATGGCTCGTTGGTCGTTCCGGTTGGAGACTCCACGTGCTGGCTTTGCCCTCGTGGAGGCTCTCCAGCCGGTCATCACCGAGTGGGCAGGGCGGCAGCACGGGACCCTTTCCTTCCGACTGACGCAGGTCCTTTCCGGGCATGGTTGCTTCGGGAAGTATCTGCACTCGGTCGCCAGGAGGGAATTGAGTCCCGCCTGTTACCACTGCGACTGCAGTGAGGACTCGGCTCAGCACACGCTAGCGGTTTGTTCCGCCTGGGCGGCGCAGCGTGGGGTCCTCACTGCAGTTATTGGAGGAGATCTCTCGCTACCGGCCGTCATACGCTCCATGGCCGGTAGCGACAGTTGTTTTACCGCGGTCGCAACCTTCTGCGAAGACGTAATTTCGCGGAAGGAGGCGGCGGAGAAGGCCCGGGAGGACGATATCCACTCGGACCCAATTCGCCGCCGGCGAGCCGGGCGGCGGAGGCGCGCATACCAGCGCCTCATGCCGCCTTGAGTGTAGCCGCGGGTGGACGGGACGGGTTTTCCCCTCCACCCGCTATAATGGCCAGCCGCGAGGAGGCGACGTCCGCGTGTGCCGTACGTCGCCTAAAATAGAGAGTTTATCCGCAGATGGTGCCCGAGGTACCGGGCAGGCGCTAGGAGGAATCTGGATGTCGTAATAGCAGCGGTTCCCGGATCCCTCCTATCTCAGGCGCAGAGTGGCACACCGTGTGGTTTTAGTCGGTCCGATTCCGACACACCACCCTGCCGTAAACCCCGGTGGGGTGACGGCCCGAGGGGGTTTCCACACGTTAAAAAAAAAAAAAAAAAAAAAAAAAAAAAAAAAAAAAAAAAAAAGACAGCCGTGTATAGGATGTGTGAGGATATGATTAATGTTAAGATAATTAATATATTATTTCAATATTATATACTATCCTACTACTATTATAAAGGCGAAAGTTTGTAAGTATGGATGTATGGATGTTTGTTACTCTTTCACGTAAAAACTACTGAATGGATTTGAATGAAACTTTACCACAATATAGCTTATACATCAGAATAACACATAGGCTATAGCTTATACATCAAAATAACACATATGCTACAATTTTTGAGGTTTTTAATGTGAGGTCGTAAAAAAAACACATTTTTTGCGCTTACATTGCAAACGCTGACTGAATCCTACAAGATAGATCAAAACAATTTACTACAGTAATGTACAACTTAAAAAGGTCTACAAAAAAGTCCGTGATGGTATATGTTTATCTCTTAGGAATAACCCACAATAACCATTTTTTATCCTTTACTTTGTACGAGAAATAATGGCTTATTTACGAAGCGATTTTAAGCAATACAGTATTAATCCTTATCCAATTAAGTATCTTAAATACATTGTGCATTTAATAAAGATCAATATGGCTTTTTACAGCATGTAAATTAAATAAATATTTTCGAAGATATCACAGAATTAAAATGCAGAGTCATAGCAATTTCGGCGATAAATACCGTTTCGGTGATAAATACCGGCAGCGGCGCCAGGCGAACGGGGCGTGGGGGGAGCGGGGTAGGTGCGGTGGGGAAGAAGTGGCTCATCGCTGAATGCGCGACCCGAACGCGGGCAGACGCGTGAGGGCAGACGTCGTTGACGGTTGTGTCCGTTTTGCGAATTTTTGTTCTACTAAGGTTGTTTGGTAAAAAGTAAGCAAAATTTAGGCAATTTATCAATTTCAAGCGTTGACATACTGACAAGTAATTTAAAATAAAAAAAAAGAAACAAATAAATCTACAGCGAAATAAAAATTTAAAAACTACCAGCTTTTTTTTTCAGAAAATGCCACCTAAAATACTTTTTAGAGTTAATTTTAAAGAATAAGTTTTTTTTTTGTAATCTTGATAAAGAATTTATTGTAAAAAACTGCGCTAAGTTTTATTTGATGATTTTACGAATTACTTCATTGATAATTCAATTACTATATAGATAGGTTACTTACAGTTAATTATAACAAATTATATAAATAGGTTAATTATAACGAATTACTTCATTGATAATTCAATTACTATATAGATAGGTTATTTACCGTTAATTATAACAAATTATATAAATAGGTTAATTATAACGAATTACTTCATTGATAATTGAATTACTATATAGATAGGTTAATTAAATAGGCAAGGATTGCATTAAAGTACAATCATAACAATAACTACCGTACTGTATTTTTTGGAAGTATAGAAACAACACGTACTTAAGAATTATGCCGCGAAAGCGTAAGTCTAATCTTTCCCAAAGCTCTAATAAAGCTCGAACTATGAAAGTAGCTAGACTTAACGAGACGTTTCCACAAGCCGAACTGCGAAGGCTTAAACAAGCAGAGCGTGAGGCAGCTCAAAGAGCTGCTGAGACACCAGAGCAGTCCCAAGATAGACGTCGATAGCATGCTGAGTATCTAGCATCTCAACGGGCTGCAGAGACACCCGAACAGTCTCAAGCTCGACGTCAACAGAACGCTGAATATCTGGCATCTCAACGGGCTTCTGAGACACCCGAACAGTCCCAGGATCGACGTCGACAGCATGCTGAGTATCTAGCATCTCAACGGGCTGCGGAGACACCCAAACAGTCTCAAGCTCGACGTCAACAGAACGCTGAATATCTGGCATCTCAACGGGCTTCTGAGACACCCGAACAGTCTCAAGCTCGGCGTCTTCAGCAAGCGACTTACATAGGGTCCCAAAGAGCTACTGAAACTGTTGAAGCTGCTGAAGCTCGCAGACGCGCTGTTGCTGAAAGGGCACAACAGCGACGATTAATATTTACAAGAAACGCGTGGGGAGTATTCGATAAAGCTGCATTTGAGTACGATGAAACTCTTGATTACGAAAGCCACAAGCTTATAAAAATAGAAGCGATGAATAAAGAATGCAGATTTTGCGGTGCTCTTAAATGGAAAGAGGAAGCTGCAGGCATGTGTTGTTCGGGAGGAAAAGTAGTTCTTCCTTCAATAGACGAGCCTGTTGAACCTCTTAAAGAACTTTTTTCAAATGAAACAGATGAGTCTCGCCGTTTTTTAAAAAACATAAGAAAATACAATACATGCTTCCATATGACATCTTTTGGAGCTGATAACATTGTGTCGATGCCAGGATTTTGCCCGACTTTTACAATCCAAGGGCAAATATACCACACAATTGGCTCTTTGCTTCCTGCTGCTAATACGCAACCAAAATTTTTGCAAGTTTATTTCATGGGTGATGAGGAAGCACAAGTTGATAGGCGTTCTGAGTACGTACCAGGTGTGGAAAGAAACACAGTTCAAAAAATACAAAAAGTTCTACATGATCACAACGTTTTAGTGCATGAATTTAAAATGGCTAAAGATAGAGTGACTAGCGATAATTACAAGGTCGTGATACACCCAGATCGTGTACCACGTGGTGAACACGAAAGACGATTCAATGCCCCGACCACAAACGAAATAGCTGCCGTAGTAGTTAGTACTGAACAAACTGCGTCTCGGGACATTGTTATTCAGGCGCACGATGGCCGGCTTACTAGAGTTCCGGACACTCATAGATTTTATGATGCTCTCGAGTACCCGATAATTTTTTGGAAAGGACAAGAGGGGTACAGTTTTGATATTCCTCAGACAAACCCAGTTACAAAACAGCCTATACCGAACAAAAAAGTGTCGTGCAAAGACTTTTATGCGTATCATATGATGGTACGTCGCAACAATTTTAATTTATTGCTTCGATGTAGGCTTCTCTTTCTTCAGTTTTTGGTGGACATGTATGTCAAAGTGGAGAGTGAGCGCTTAAGGTTTATTGCTTTAAACCAAACAAAACTGCGAGCAGAAAACTATATACATTTACAAGACGCGGTCAGGAATGATGCGGATTTAGATCCAAACAATTTGGGTCAATTGGTAATACTCCCATCGTCATTTGTAAATAGCCCGATATATCTTCATGAGTACACGCAGGATGCGTTCACATACGTGCGTAACTACGGGAGGCCTGATATGTTTATTACAATGACATGTAATCCCGCTTGGCCAGAAATTACTAAAGAGCTCATTCCAGGTCAAAATGCAACAGACAGACATGACTTAACAGCCAGGTTATTTAAAATAAAAGTACAAAAATTGGTTGCTCTACTTACAAAAGGTAAAATATTTGGAGATATGAAGTGTTTCATGTACTCGATCGAGTGGCAAAAAAGAGGTCTGCCTCACGTGCACTTACTGCTGTGGTTGACGGAAAAATTACGCCCCAACCAAATTGATGAAGTCATAAGTGCGGAGATACCAAATCCAGAAAGTGATCGAAAACTCTACGATACTGTAACCAAAAATATGATTCACGGTCCCTGTGGTGCACTAAATCCGTCATCACCATGCATGAAAGAAGGAAAATGCACCAAAAAGTATCCAAGGGCGCTTTTAAAAGATACTCAAACTAACGACAAAGGCTATCCTTTGTACAGGCGTAGAACACCAGGAGATGGCGGCCGTACGATAACTCTAAAAACCCGAGGTGGAACACAGGAAGTATTGGTTGACAATAGCTGGATTGTCCCATATTCTCCTCTTCTGTCTAAAATTTATAACTGTCACATAAATGTAGAGTTCTGTAATACGGTACAGGCGATAAAATATATTTGTAAATATATAAACAAAGGCAGCGACCAGGCTATTTTTAACATTCGACAGCAAGGGAATGTTAATATTGACCCGAGAGATGAGGTGCAAACGTATCGAGCCGGTAGATATGTTAGTAGTAACGAAGCAGCGTGGCGATCTTGGGTCTGCCTCTGCATGAAAGACACCCAACAGTCACTCACCTTGCGGTTCATCTGCCTAATGGTCAGCGGATTTACTTCACTAAAAACAATTTTAGAGAGAGAATGGCCGCACCACCTAAGACGACACTAACTGCATTTTTCCTGCTTTGCCAAAATGACGCATTTGCAAAAACATTACTTTATGTTGACGTACCCCGCTACTATACATGGAACGTGTCGTCGAAAGAATGGAAACGTCGTTTACAAGGCACACCTGTCGACGGCTGGCCAGGTGTGAAGGCAGGAGATGCTCTTGGGCGCATTTACACAGTGCATGTTAGTAACTTCGAATGTTACTGTTTGCGAATGATGCTGAATGTAGTACAGGGCCCCACTAGCTTTTTGGATCTAAAAACAGTTGACGGCCAAGAACTTGAAACTTTTCGACAAGCGTGTGAGAAGTTGGGGTTGTTGGAAGATGACAACCACTGGGATGCCACAATGGAAGAGGCAGTGCTGTGTCGCTCTCCTTCGCAAATAAGAGAACTATTTGCAATATTGATATGCACTTGCGGTTTATGCAATCCTCTTCAACTATGGGATAAGTATAAATCTGCATTATCGGAGGATATCTTGCATAGATTTGAAAGGATGGATCAAGTCAACAATGATCTATGTTTCAATGAGGCACTGAGACATATAGAGGACAAAATAATAACGATTTCCGGTAAGAAATTGTCTGACTTCGGTATGCCTACACCAGAGCGTCGAGGAGAGTTGTCGACCGATTTGATCAAAGAGCTAAGCTACGATATTGCTTTATTAGACGCTCAGGTCAGCGAAACTGAACCACGCCTGCTACCCGAACAAAAAAACATTTATAACAAAATATTACAACGAGTTGAGCTTGACAAAGGCGGCCTTTTCTTTCTTGACGCCCCGGGCGGTACAGGTAAAACATTTTTGCTTAATTTGCTTCTAGCAAAAATTCGTAAGGACCGTAAAGTTGCATTAGCGGTGGCTTCCTCTGGGATCGCTGCAACATTGCTGAGCGGTGGACGAACGGCACATTCGGTTTTTAAATTACCTCTTAATCTGGCGAGCGAAGAAACCCCAACGTGCAACATCAGTAAGAGCAGTGCCCGTGGCGCCCTCTTGCAACAATGTATGCTGATCGTGTGGGACGAGTGCACTATGTCACACAAACGCGCCATTGAGGCGCTTGATCGCTGTCTACAAGATATTCACAGCAATCGAAAGTTGATGGGTGGTGTGGTAGTGTTATTGGCAGGGGATTTTAGACAGACTTTACCTGTTATCGAGAGAGGCACTGCAGCAGATGAAATTAACGCATGTCTAAAAGCCTCATATCTGTGGTCTAAAGTTGAAAAGTTTTATCTTACCACTAACATGCGAGTCCAGTTATTCAGCGATGTCGAATCAGGAGCATATGCTCAAAAACTGCTAGAAATTGGTGAAGGCCACCTAAACACCGACCAAGAAGGTATGGTTCTTTTCACACAGCAATTTTGTCATGCTGTGGAGACAGAAAACGAACTTATTGAACAAGTTTTTCCGAATCTGCAACAAAATATTCTTGACGAAAATTGGTTGTGTGAAAGAACCATATTGGCACCAAAAAATGAGACTGTTGCGAAAATAAATAAAAAAATCTTGGCCGAAATAAACAGCGAAACATCAGTGTATAATTCCATTGACACAGTTATGTCATCCGATGACACTACAAGTTATCCCGTAGAGTTCCTAAACTCTTTAGAGTTGTCCGGGGTGCCATCACACAAGTTGGAATTAAAGGTAGGTGTACCCGTTTTGTTAATACGTAACCTGGATGCGCGAAGATTATGCAACGGTACTCGGTTGCGAGTTACCGAATTAGGAAGGCATATAGTGAAGGCTACAATTTTAACTGGAGAAGCCAAGGGAGACAATGTTCTTATACCGCGCATCCCAATCATACCCAACAACTTGCCATTCAATTTTAAACGCCTGCAGTTCCCATTAAAAGTCGCATTTTCAATGACGATCAACAAATCGCAGGGTCAAACCTTGAAGGTAGCAAGCCTACATTTGGGCACGCCATGTTTTTCTCACGGTCAGCTCTATGTGACTTGCTCACGTGTTTCCAAAGCGAAGAATCTGCATGTTTATGCTGAAGGAAAAAGATCGTTAAATGTAGTTTATAGGAGCATACTGCAGTAGCTACCTATAGGCCTATGATTAGGGCTCTGCAGTGCTTAGTTACCGTATTTCTTACTTATTACTAGAAGACGGGACGAACCTGAAGTCCACGCGAACGAA
The DNA here is from genome assembly GCA_949316085.1 of Hypercompe scribonia. Taxonomy (NCBI): domain Eukaryota; kingdom Metazoa; phylum Arthropoda; class Insecta; order Lepidoptera; family Erebidae; genus Hypercompe; species Hypercompe scribonia. The sequence continues at coordinate 6,710,474 of OX438969.1, read as the reverse complement.
GTCGCGGGCAAAAGCTAGTAACTTAATATTTTTAAAAATCCTTCAGGTTTGTATTCAAAAGTAGCAACTATTCTACTTCAACGTCCATTAAGATCATATAATTATCAAGATTTATCTTCTATTAACTTCAGCTGAAAGAAAATATTTTTCAGAAAATCTCGCTCAAGATGATAATGTTTTCGTGGAAATCCAAAAGTATTCTAAAAATAGCTTGGTCTAATCAAATGAGCAAAAATACCACAAAAATTTTTATTTCACCATTCAAGAGTTGTGTCTAAAGCCTCATAAAATCTCGTGCCCCGAAACAATATTTGCTGAAAATATATAGTTTTCTCTCATTTCTTTCATAAAATTAATATCTCCTTTGAAATAGTAGAAAATATTTTTCTGATTCTATAGGACATACCTAATACAAGTTTATATCCAAGGTGAAATCCTTAATCTATCTGGCCTAGTGTACAAAATAATAACGTTATTTATATCCATAACACGTAGTTTTATTTTAATCTAAAAACGTCCCTAAGCATTATAGTCTCCCGAGAAATAAGATAGAAATGTAATTATAACTAAAAAAATATTATATACGGACACATCTGACAACAGAGATTAATAAACTGTATGATTTACAGTCTTCTACAGTCAGATTCGTCAATCTAAAACTGTACTTTATCATTATCATCATCGTCATCATCATCATCAAAAGAATCTAAGAGTCCACTGTTGGATATAGTATATTATTAGAAAGGAGGTTCTGATCCATGTAACAGGCTTGCCAGATGGTTCTCTTTGCAGTATTGTGTGGTTTGCTTTCTTAGTCGGATCTTACAATACCCATAGAATAAATAGAGGTGGTGAAACTTTATATTCTTAATCTACCACCACACATTATTGTTATTCGATAGACTATGAGTAATAGATTGATGATCACTTACCAAAAAAACACTAATAAAGACATTAACAATCGTAAAAAAGATCACTCCCGCAAACTCGTAGCAAATTGGAAACTCGCTTTTGTACGGAGATATTTTTTGTCTGTTCTCAAAGCGATGTCTCGGCAAAGACAAGTTAGTCTAAAGGCGACACAAATTTTTACCTAACAACTAGATACTCATTTTTTAATAAGTACTATTATGTATCGGAGAAATTATTGTTAATTACTGAACATAAAATATAAATAGTGTATAACAAAACTGAAACTTAAAGCATTCACGTGAACGTCGTGTTTTTAATTCTAGCGAACCTATGTAGGTATTAGTGGTGTCCTAACAAATTAGCAAACAAAACAGTAGTAATATGCATAATAAGTTAGGCTCAGGACACGAAATCAACGGGAGCGGTGTAGACGTATAAGGAACTGTCCCCAAAGGCAGCAGCACGGGGAGCAGCGGTGAGCCTACATTGCCGCACCGCTTATCGCACTATTGCCGCCTTCTCTCTGCGCTCGCTGACTTTGAGACCACGGCCATAATATCTAAAGGTAAAAATCAATGATATTCTATTCATTAAGAAGAAGCTGTTAGCAAAAACGAATTTAAATAGTCAAGAGTTTTAATAAACTTACTTATTTTTACATTTTTATTTCACACAAATTCATACGTAGAATATAATAACGCTTAAGACATACTCTATCAGACAATGCTTGTGCAATTCAGAGAAAGAAAGACATAGGTGCCAAATGCACCTACGCCTTTACATCGAAAGTATATATCAATTAATATTTAAAAAAAAAATCCTTTCAAAGCAAAGTTTTCCGCTCCTGGTGCATACTTACCTTAGCTTAGGTGTAGGAAATCCTAGAGTAACATTGAATCCAGTAAATTACAATATTAAAATTTATTCTTGGAAAAAATAACACACATAAAATTCTCTTTTGAAATGTTACCTTATATTTACTCTATGTCCTGTTTTTTCTTTTGCCGTGCACCAAAGCAAAATTCTGAAGACCCGAACGCTTTTCATATCACGCCCTTTTTATCTTTTTTACTCATTCTTTCCTTTATGAAGGATCTTTATTTGATGCTCTTCTCTCCGATTTATATGTAGCGGTTCAATATATGGCAATATATTGGCCTTATATCACATTTCAGATAGGAAGCATGTTTGGTTTATATCGTATGTAGATTAATTACAGTTATGGGAATTGGTTATAAAGAATATTTCAAAAGTAAAACATTTGATAAAATTCTTAGGGCTATTCCACTGTGTTGACTGCCTCATTGGTCTAGCGGTTAACATATGCGACTGCCGATCAAGAAGTCTCGAGATCGATTCCCGGGTCAGAAAAGTGTTATTGAATTTTTCTGATTGCTAAAATTCTTAACAACAGCCCGGAGTTTGGAAGTTTCAATGTTAGCCTCTGTACTGCGAAGAGCATGTAAAACTGTCGGTCCTGCGCGTGACCTCTCCTCGATCATATTGGATAACCGCTGCATCGGATTGTAAGAGTGAGGGTACAGACAGTGTACCTGTGTTTGTGCACACACTTGTACATTAAAACATAAATCGGCTAGAAGTACGTCATCGTCAATGTATCTAAAACTTCAGTTGAAAATTAACGTTTAGATGTAAAACTTTTACAAGAAAATACAATTAACTAAAAACTGCGAAAATTAAATAACACTAATTAGCAAATTAATAAAATCATCAAGTTCTTAATATTTTCAAAAAAAATTTTGGTGTAGGGGCTATTAGCTGTCTTCTCGCAAGATATTAAGGTATTAACTTAGATATCTATAATGTTGGTATTCATGTTATGACGAATCATTAAATTTACTTCAAAAATATTTTTGGACGAAATATTTACATAGAAAAAAAAAACCTATATATGATAAATCAACATATCGCCGTCCACTGCTGAACGAAGGTCACCTTCTTCAAGTCGTCGGTCTATCGTGCCTCAGGGCGTCCTACTGCGTTTGCCCAATCGTGGTCCTCTACTTTAGCACACTTTGGCCCCAGCGACCATCGGTTTGTATCGATATAGATATTAGATATCCAGTGACAATGTAAAGCATTTTAAAGGTTTGGCGTGGTTCAAAAATATATTATCAAGTTGTAACAGCAAAATCACTTTTGGTCGATTCCAATTTTTTTAAAGATTTGTACTTGTCTATGAGGTATTTGATGAAAACATATTTCACTTTATTTTTTTTAACAAATTTTAATTTAATTGCATTATAATTTATATATTATATTATAATAAATTCAAAGTACATGTAATTTATTTACAATTTTATTTATAAATACATGTTTCGGTGGACTTAATGCTTAAGGCATTTTCTGTCAGTCAACCGATTGGGCGATGCAGAGAAAAGATGAGGTAGGTGCACTTAAGGATAAGTAATAATTGTCATTTATAGTTATATATATACTTTTAGGAAACCAGAAGTGGAAATAAACAAAAAAAAATACAAAATACACTTAGCTTATTTACTAATTAAAATCAAACTTAACCAAAATCTAATGAAATATCTAATATCTAAACAATCACAATTATAATTTAAGTACACACGAAATTTATGTAACAAAAAGACAGGTTGACTATTCCAACGAGCAGAGGTTCCCCTTGCCAAGTGGCCACAACGCGAAGTGTGTCCAGACTGAACTCGCAAGCTCTTATATTCACAATAGGCTCCTCCCACTCGACTCCCCTCTACTGCCACAAGAAACGTCACTCTTCTCCTAACACGGCCTCTCCTGACTGGAGGGCGTCCTCGTCCTCCTCTTCCCAGACTTGCGGCTCAACCGCTCCAGAAGTGCTCGGTATGGGCTCGGTCGCCCCCTCGTCTCTAGGCTGCACATCGTGCGTGGCAGCTCGCTCAAACGTGGACTCTGTAATCTCATCGTTGCTATCTGCGTCTGACAACATAAACAAATTACATTGCAGTTACAAAACAATGAAAATAAGTCTTTACCGTTTTCACGCTGTTAAATCATTTAGAATGAACCATAGGCACTACGTTAGCATAGTTCAAGCAAACACCAGAGAGGAAGCACTACGTTAGCTATCTCTGTTATCACGAAACATAGGCACTACGTTAGCTTATTTCCCAGCTGTTAAATCATTTAGAATGAACCATAGGCACTACGTTAGCATAGTTCAAGCAAACACCAGAGAGGAAGCACTACGTTAGCTATCTCTGTTATCACGAAACATAGGCACTACGTTAGCTTATTTCCCATCGTTAAAAACGGACACATGACATAGGCACGACGTTAGCTTATCATGAACACGCACTATTCAATATGTGACATAGGCACAACGTTAGCATATCACGTTTAATCCACACTTGTATGACATAGGCACGACGTTAGCTTATCATACCAAGCGGGCGTACTCACCCTCAAAGTAAGCAGCGCATGTCTCCGGAGTCCACTCCCCGCGCCACGGCTTCATAAACTGAGCCGCTGCTTGTGTAGATTTACCGTAGGAGCCCGACAACAGTTGTAGCTCATATCGGTCATGGGGAAGCGCTTTGACCACGCGATAAGGCCCACGCATGCCGGAGTCGAGTTTGCCAGTCGATTGCGCCTGCTTAATTACAAAAACAAGTGAGTTGATTTCAAATGCTTGAGGGTTCTCTCGGCCAGCATTCACAGTCGTGTCCTGCTGCTGTTGGTTTCTAGCCAAACGCTCCGAAGCCCGTTGTCTGTGCATCTCCCTCAGCGCTTCACGATTAGGATGAGAGCTGTCCAGGGCCGCCTCACGTACCAGGTGCCTTATGAGAGGCGTCGCTGCTTCAATGCCTACGAGTAAATTTAGTGGCGACCGCTGGGTGGTCTTCTGCTTAGTTATATTGAGGATTAGCTGTGACCGCCACATCATATCTGCCCATTCATCCTGGCGGTGATTACACTGAATGCGGATCATATTCAAAAGTGTTCGGCAGTAACGTTCCACTTGCCCGTTTGAATGGTGCATCTCTGGTGTGATGAGATGCAAGTCGATGCCTAGGTCAGAGACAAACTTTGTAAAGTCTGAGCTCTGAAACATCCTACCCCGGTCTGCGACTAACATTTTCGGTGTACCAAATAAAGAAATAACATTTGTAATGAGTCGTTTTAATTCTGTAGCTTCTTGTCCAAACATAGGGTACAATAGACAAAATTTGGAAAAGGCATCTATTACAATTAGAACGTATCGATAACCATTCGATTGGGGCAGAGGGCCTAATGCATCTACATGAATTATTTCAAAAGGGGCACAAGGCTTTTCCCACGAGTGTATTGGTTGTTGCGGAGCCCTTGGGACCTTTTTATGCGTTAAACAAATTAGACAATGATCTACGTACTTTTGAACAAAAGATTTTAAAGAAGGGAACCAAAAATGTTTCTTTATGAGCCCTAAAGTCTTATCAACACCAAGGTGATCATGTTCATCATGAAATATCCTGAGCAGACTGAGCCTGTGGCCTTTGGGAACATAACATAAAAATCTAGGTTCCTCTCCAACTGGAGAGTACTTGTAAAAGAGTAGGTCGTTTTTATGTACATAACGGTTTGAGTCTAGCCATCCGTCTGTCAGTTTTTGGATGAGTTGTTGGGTCTCCTTGTCCGCAGCCTGTGCTATTCGAGCCCAGTTCTGCTGTTTACGAACTTCGCAAACGTTAACGGGGTTCCGGCTCAAATAGTCCGCATGCGACATTGAAGTTCCCTTACGGTACTCCAAGGTAAAGTCAAAATCCTGCAGGTACATCCACCATCTGGCAACGCGTGGGAGTAAGTCTTTCTTCTGCTGGGTGGATTTCAGAGCGTTACAGTCAGTTACCACTTTAAAATGAACGCCGACCAGATAGTGTCTGTAGTGCTGCAGCGCCTTGACCACCGCCAGAGTCTCAAGCTCATAAGAATGATATCGAGGTTCAGCGCCCTGCGTTCGCTTACTAAAATATTCGACTGCTCGCTTGTGTCCATTGACGTGAACCTGAAAGAGCACCGCACCGTACCCAATTGAGCTTGCGTCTGTGTGGACTTCGATGGGCAAGCTCGGGTCGTATATTGCTAGTACAGGCTCACTAGTTAAATGTGCGATCATCTCTTGCCGTGCTTCTTCCTGTTCACTTCCCCACACAAATAATGCACCCTTTTTAGTAAGTCTGGTAATTGGAGCGCTCCTAGCAGCGAAGCTAGGGATATAACGACGGAAATAACTAGCCAAACCCAAGAATTGACGCACTTGCTTGACCGTTTTAGGAATAGGGGCTTCTACTAAGGCTTTAATCTTAAGTTCGCTCGGTCGTACCTGACCTTGGCTAATGGTGCGGCCTAAATACTCAATTTCCGTTGATAGGAATGAACATTTCTTTAAATTGATAGAGAAGCCAGCTTCAGTAAGCGTTTGAAGTATGTCGCGTAAGTAAGTAAGGCCTTCGTCTATGGTATTACTAAGTATAAGTACATCGTCAATATACACCAGGATTTTACCAGACTCCAATTGGCGTCGAAGAGTCTTTGACATTATACGCTGATAAATAATGGGGGCGTTCGCTAATCCATAAGGCATCTTTAAATATTCGTAATGGCCCTCTGGCGTAACGAATCCCGTGAGCGGTACTGACTCCTTTTCCATTGGAATCTGATGAAATCCTGTGGCCATGTCAAGGCTAGTGAAGAACTTATGCTTCCCTAACCGGTCGATTTGATCGTCGATCAATGGCAAAGGGAAACGATCTTTGGCGGTAATCTCATTTAATTTGCGGTAATCAACGCACATGCGGTCCGATCCGTCTTTCTTTTTCACAAGGAGTATTGGACTCGCATATTCAGACTCAGATTCCTGAATTATATTCTTATCGAGGAGCTCTTGGATGATCTTACGAACTTTCAAAATTTCCGGCAACGAAAGTCTGTACGGCCTATAATTAACAGGTGTTGTACTATTCAGTTTGATCGACATGCTGCCAGTATTAACTGTAGTAGCAGCGGTTCCCGAAATGAGAAATTCTGAAAATTCGTTGATCAAGTCAAGTAACCTATCTAGGTCACAACCGGTCAAAGACGTTTTAATAGGGATATCTTCGGTAGATGAAGCACACATGACGTTATTGGTACGCCCCTGTTTATAGGTCAGACGTTGCTGATCGCGAGTACGAACGTATGTTACTCCTTCACGATTCAATACATCTGTACCGACTATAATTGGAGTGGTTAGAAATTCCGAGGAGACCGCATGCAAGTCGACTTCCAAAGTAATTCCGTCGAACTCTATAGGCAAAGTAACGAAGAAGGTAGACTCTACTTCCTGACTACCTATACCTCTTAAAACTCTAAAAGCAGGTTTGCGTGCGCATCTAAAATGTTTTAGCAAAGTGGAGGAAACTAACGATATACTTGAGCCGCTATCGATGAGCACATCAACGGGTATGCCCTGTATGACTGCAACAATTATATCATTGGACTTACTACCTACATTTTCGTGACAGAAGTTCACATTACTAGCGTTACCAGATTCTTTCTTTTTAGCAAAACAATTTTCGATCCTGTGACCGGGTTTTTTACAGAAGCTGCACGGCTCGGGTTTTGTTGTACTAGAACTAGGGGCAGGGTTACTCTTATGACCATTGTCGACACTCTTACTATCGCTGAAAATGGGCTTAGACCGTTTATAACAATCAGAGGACTTATGGCCACGCTTACCACACGTAAAGCATGCCCCGTCATCAAATCTACGCTTACGTGAACTCGTACCGTAACTAGGTTTCGAAGATCGAACGTTGTTCGAGGTATTGGGTCTTTTAGAATTAGGCAGGTTCGGTTTGACGTAAATCGAAAGGAATTCTACTAACTGACTTGGCATTAACTTTGCATTTGTAGCAGACGCGCGAATTTGTGGGTCTGTAATACCGCGAATTACGATTGCAGAGATCAGTTCGTCACTCAAGCCCCTAACTATACGCAACCTAAGTAGCGACCGACGGGCGTAATCTGCATACGTCGGATACCTATCTGAATTCGTACACATTACTTCGTACAAAATATTCGCAACATCTGGCTTCCTAGGGCACAATGGCTTAAATTCCCGTTTAAAATTGCTCCAACTACGGTCACCAGTTACCCACTCATTAATCCATGTCCTAGCGTCCCCTTTAAGACAGTTACCAATACGAGACAGACATTATCGCTCCAGCCGTTCGAAACCTTGGCGCGATCTACCTCCTCACACCAGGTATCTATATCGTTGACACTAGGATCAAAATTAGAAATAAAATACGCTTGGTTGGACCTCACCGTAGTGTTGATGGAACGTATGGCGTCAATCAATCGGTCAGTTACGTTCGCATCATGCTCCGTGACCCCACTCATGGAGCGCTCGAGCGAAGGCGGAGCCGCCGAGTCGCGACGGCCCGCACCTTCTCTGGTCGCCTCCACCAGCCGCTCGCGCCGCTCGGGCAGCGGTGGTTGTGACGGAGGTGGCGTTGCACGAGGCACGGCAACAGCGGTCAGCTCGCAGGGGGCTTGCGGCAACGCACGCTGCCGTTCCTCAAGCGTTGTCAACCTATCTAACATCTGTTGCATTTGTTGGGTTAATGAATTGCCAGGTGGGGTATGTCCCTGTGACGGATTACTCGCTTGCGAATCACGACGTCGGCCACGACGTTCGACACGGCGACCCGTGTGAGATTCAGATCCCTTTGCGCGAGAATCGCGTCGGTAGTGGCGCGATTCGCGACTTCTAGAACGGCTTCTACTTTTACGATTACTGTTATGCATATTCGCCGCTTTACGCGAGATATGTAGACAAGATGCTTCACTCTCGGGATAGTAAGTAAATTGGAATGAACTCACCGGGAATTACCGATATACAAACGTACTTAATCTTATTCACTTACGTACACAGCATAACAATGCAAACCGCTTGTATTCGCCGCTTTGCGTGAGATATGTAGACAAGATGCTTCACTCTCAGGATAGTAAGTAAATTGGAATGAACTCACCGGGAATTACCGATATACAAACGTACTTAATCTTATTCACTTACGTACACAGCATAACAATGCAAACCGCTTGCTATAAAACCTACGTAACTATTTATATCTACCCACAAAAAGTATCAAAGTAAAGTGCTAAACTGCCGATTTTGTAATGGTCAGAGCGGGTCTATAGACACGTGTGGTGTATCCCACTTCTGATTTTAGGAAACCAGAAGTGGAAATAAACAAAAAAAAATACAAAATACACTTAGCTTATTTACTAATTAAAATCAAACTTAACCAAAATCTAATGAAATATCTAATATCTAAACAATCACAATTATAATTTAAGTACACACGAAATTTATGTAACAAAAAGACAGGTTGACTATTCCAACGAGCAGAGGTTCCCCTTGCCAAGTGGCCACAACGCGAAGTGTGTCCAGACTGAACTCGCAAGCTCTTATATTGACAATAGGCTCCTCCCACTCGACTCCCCTCTACTGCCACAAGAAACGTCACTCTTCTCCTAACAATACTTATATGTAGTTTCATATATTTTTTTTTCTATATGAAGAACCTGCCAACTACTCTGACTGACGGAAAGCATGAATAGAATCCAAAGAGTTGTGGTCACCATACTCATTACAAATGCAGACAATGCAGTATAGTGACTAGTAGACGCAGCAATGCTGCGAAGATCGTGCCAGGATCGTCGCTGCCTCATAGGAGATTGTGCGGTAACCCCGTAAAATCCGTATGGCCATCAACCGCTGCAGGCTCTTGAGTAGGGCCCGGCAGCGGGAGGCACCCGCTAGATCATTAAACCAGACGGGTGCCCCATAGAGGACCATGGATCTAACAACCCCTATGTAGAGGCGGCGTACTTCTTGCCGTGGTCCCCCGATATTGGGCAGCAAATGATGCAGCGCACCTGCTACCCCTCGCACTCGGGGTACCAATCGCCCGAAATGCTCTTCGAAGCTCCACCGACTGTCCCGGATGAGGTCTAGGTACTTCATGTACTGGCCTACCTGGACTTCAGCGTCACCTACCCGGAGACATGAGCTGGGTGGCTCCTGGTGTTTACGTAGGCCATAGAACCATATCGCCTCAGTTTTCTGAGGTGCCACCCTCAGGCCCAGCTTACGTATCTTTTCCACGACACTAGCCACCCCCTGCTCGGCGAGCCAAAGCACCTCCTCGAAGTGTGACCCTCTAGCCAGTATTAATGTATCGTCCGCATAGCAGACGACACTTAGGCCAGAGGGCAGACTGGTGCGAAGAACAACATCGCATGCGAGGTTCCATAATAATGGGCCCAATACCGAGCCCTGGGGAACCCCACAACATACTTCCTTTCGATTCTCCACTCCGTTCCGACCGATAAATTTCACCGTCCTGTCGCGCAGATAGGCCTCAATAATGGTTCGCAGATAGAGCGGCACCTCGTGATATTCGATTGCCGCCCTAATTGCCCGCCAGGGGAGGGTGCCGAAAGCGTTGACTATATCAAGGCTAACCGCCAATGCCACCCCCCCCGATCGGACTGTCGACGCCGACAGGGATCGAACGCACCTAACAGCATCTACTGTCGAACGTCCCCGTCGGAATCCGAACTGACAGTCCGATAGGTCAGGGCCCACTCACGACAAATGCCCGCTAATCCGGTCAGAGATTTTCCTCTCAAAGAGTCTCCCTGACTCGTTCAGCAGGCATATCGGTCGGAACGCAGAGGGAGAATCTGCAGCCCTTCCGTAAAAGCACCAGTCTTGCTTCTTTCCAGCCGAGGGGGAAGATACCAACAATCTGTGAAAATCTGCCTCAGTTTGTCCCCCAGTACCGACAGAGCTATCACCAACGCCCGACCCGGAATGCCATCAGGTTCAGGCGCGGTGTTGCGGGAAGCGAGCCGCCGCGTGGCTCGGTCAAGTTCACCCTCCGTCACCTCATACTCCTCGGACCACATTTGGCGGACCGATTGGGACGGAGGAATCGCAGGACTGTCCTGGACCCTTGGGAAGAGTGTGTCTAACACTCTTCCCAAGTGACTAGTAGACCTAGTGAGATGCTTTTTCATGCCACGCTTGGGGGCGTAAAAGGCATGAAAGTCATCGTGGCAGTGCAAGGCTCACATAGCTATCGCGATAACTGTCATCTCTGCATCAATGCCTACATCAATAATAATAATATTTTGGACATCTGACACAACGTCATCTAGTCCCAAACTAAGCAGTGCTTGTACTGTGGCTACTAGACAACTGATATAAACATATACATACTCTTCTTTTTTTTTGTAAATATATATATATATTATACATAGAAAACACCCAAACTCAGGAACAAACAAGCAGAGCATACAGAGATTTGATTCGAGCTGGGAATCGAACCCCAGACCTCAAGCACAGTAGTCGCATACGCTTCCACTGTGCCATCGAGGCAGTCAAAATGTCATCAAAATAGTTTTTTGAACACAATTTACCGAAAAGTCTTTAAATAATAGGATAGGTCTAGGTATATTTTCATTCGCGATTTATTGTGCAAAACTCTCTCCTCACCTTTTACAAATATTTTTCTTGTTTATTTATTGAGGGTGAAATACGTAATTTTATTACTGCTAAAGTTTTACAAAGTTTTAATTGAGGTAAACTGAATTGCAGTTTTATTTATATAGAAAGTTCTACACAAAGGCCAGATTAATTTTAAGGGCGATCATACAGATTTGACCTCACCTTTTGATATAAATCTTTATAATTCTCTTACCATCTAACGGTTAAAATAATGATATATACATTTATTTGAAGAAAAATTTAACAAGCATATCTATTTTTGACAAGTTTGGGATCGAGGCGCTAGAGTCACGAAATATGCTTGTTGTAAATAGAAAGTTCATTGTAAATACAAAGCAGTAGCTAAGCAACTGAACGATAAGTCTCGAAATCAGAGGCCAGCCCTTTTCTAGTACAGAGAATTAGCGTTGCCACTCAACGTGACAAATCCAACAGCCTTCTATAAATAGCATTGTATTAAGATTTTAATGAATTTTTTTTTTATACTAAGAGCCTGCCAAAGTGTCTATACTCTGCCTGTTGGAAAGCATGAATAGAATCCAAGAGTTGTGGTCACCATACTCATTGCAAACGCAGACAATGAAGTATGGTGACCCATACTATGGTGGCCGTGTGAGATGCTTTTTCACACCCCGCTTGGGGACGTAAAAGGCATGACAGTCATCGTGACAGTGTAAAGCTTACACAGTTACCACGATAACTGTCACCCCTGCATCAATGGGGGTCATCATGATTTAAGCATTATAAAGGATAAATTATAGTGGTAGGTACATATACTTTTATTTAACATTTACTTATGTGAAATAATAAGCTTTTCTCCGTAACGATATAATTATTTTCATTCCTGGTAATCACTTACTTCAATTCGTTCATTCAGCTCGTTTCTCGCTATTCAATTTGATATTATATAGAATACCATTTGAAATTAATGATAGATTTACTCGTATATTTGCTTATTAAAGTAATATATAATATTTTGAACATGTTACCATACGGACAAAACTGTATAACTGGTGCTCCTTGGGATAGATCTTAAGGTTAATGATGATGTGTTAATCAAATCAATATAATGTATAGTCATATACATAGGAACAGTACAGCAAATTTAGTTGGTTAACCAGAGATTAATAACTCACTCTCCTATGCTTCTTTTTCACAGCCAAAAGACGTAAACTGCTGGACATAGACTTGCTCTAAAGTTCTCCACAGTTGCCGGCCCCGTATCGCCCACATCCAACGCCTTGCCGTCCTTTACCTGACCGTGGCCACCTTGCGGTGGGCCTATCAACGTTGTGTTTCCCAATACACGGTCGTTACTCCAGAATTATGTACATATATGCTATGCTTGATCACTACCAATCAACTGTATGTGAAGCACTTGTGTGAGATTAGTAATTACATCGGAACTAAGCCATTCGTCGAAAGTATGAGGCATACATAAGTATCTACAAAACTACGTCGTCTTTATCTACAAAAAATCTGATTTATTTCTAATAAAATTTTAAATCTTAAATAATGAAAGGCCCTTGTTCATTTCTCAGAAATTAAAAACAGTCTCTCACCGTCAGCTATCAAATACTCTGCCATTATTACTCGGTAGCGATTATCATTAAGATCTTGTCTTCTCTGAGAATATCATCTTCCAGATTAACATTGTATAAAAAAATAAACACTTCCATTTCACAACACCTTTAAACAGATATTTCATAAATAAAACAGTTTTCATTTCCTCTGTCTAACGTCCTTAAACATTTTATAGTCTTTGTAGTTGCTAGAAAGTACCAGTTTATACACTTAAAAACATATTATAATTATATGCTGCCCATTGTACAGCACTGATTGACAATCACTTCATACAATCAGCTCTGATCTTGCAAATTTTAAGTTCAGTTTCTATTCTACTGATACTAATTTCCGTATTAGCTGTAGTTTTATTTCCTCATTGATTAAAATCATTCAAATTTGCCCGTTCAAATTGAAAAGTGTATGAAACAGGACCAAACTATTTCAGTGTCATTACTTTCAACTGGACCAACAAATAGGTTTCAATTAGGGACATCTTTGTTGGAATTTACACAAAGGAACGTTTCCGTAGACCCGAAGACCGGATGATTAAGGAGACTGGAAAATACTATTGGCTTGTACTATACGTGTGAAATTAGGTTGGAAGATTTGAGATTAAAACTGTTGGAAGCAAGACAGATGGTCCGCATTGATGGATTAGTTTGGCATTAAGCTAGCAACTAAAAAATTCATGAGAAAGAGGGGATTCTTAATTCAGTAGCTCTTTTTTATCTTAGAACTCTGTCCTTTGTGAACCAATTTAGGTAATAAACACAGAAAAACTTAACTAGGTTGTAGAGCCACGCTGATTTCAGCACGAGCGGGCCGGCTTGTCCGGGGCAGTACTACCCTCCCACAGAAAACCAACCTAAAGCGCTAGCATCCATGTTATCCTGTTTCGTTGGTGAGTGTGAAACTGGAGGCCTATTGATGCAGGGGTGACAGTTATCGTGGTAACTGTGTAAGCCGTATACTGTCACGATGACTGTCATGCCTTATATGTCTTCAAGCGAGGTGTGAAAAAGCATGTCACAAGGCCGCCATAGTGTGAGTCACCATACTGCAGTCTACATTTGCGAAGAGTACAGTGAACACAACTCTTGGATTCTATTCATGCTCTCCATCAAATAGAGTAGAGCCACTTTGGCAGACTCTTCATATAAAAAAAAATACTGAAAGAAAAAGACCTACGGGAGAGTATTAAGAAATAAAGAATATGTTTAATAATAATTCTACAGTATGAAGGAGTAAAGATATTGGTGATGTTATTTTTAAAGTTTAATATCGTTAACAGAACGTCTTAACAAAACTTAAATATACGTCACATTGAGCTTACGAAACAGACTTGCGTCTGTTGAATGTTGGAACTAGAATTATGCCTCTAAATATTAACACATATAATAAAATGTTATATGAATTTCTACGGTTGAAATAATTTCGAGTAATTCAAGCGCATCACTCAAGAGGGTGTCAGGACATCAAAGAAGTTTGTGTTCCTCATTAAAAAGCTTTGTAGCACCTCACAGCTCCCTCAATATACATCTAACAATGTTAAATGTTAAGCATGTTATTTCCAAATTGGCTGTGATATTTCTGTAGTATAATATACTTAGGCATTTGAGTGTTATGAAATATCGTGAACGTCGAAAATTTAGAACTTTGTGTATTTCTTTTATTTGTTTGTTATTACTTGACTCCTTAATCCATCACCATAATATTTTTCATAGACAATTTCAGGGGTGTAAAACAGGCCATAGACTTAGAGTATAAGGTGGGCCATGAATTAACTAACATTGGAAAAATCATATAAAAACATCATTTAATACATTACAAAAATTGTTTATTTACAAGAAAGCTAATTAGTTGAAATTTATTTTTTAAAAATTTCTTCTTCGAAATGACCACTGTTTCGACGTTTGCACTCTTCTACACGAGTATCAAAATTTTCGAATACTCGTCAGCAAAGAGACCGTGAGATCGCCAACATCTCTCCCTGATTTTTTCTTTTAGTTGACGTAGTGTATTTGATTTATTAATGTTGACACAATTCTTAAAAAAATCCATAAAAAGAAGTCTGCTGAGGATAGATCTGGACTTTTGGGTGGCCATGGAATGTCTCCTCGTCTGGAAATCAGCTTTTTCGGCAACATGTTTTGACCACCGGTAGGGACTCGTTGGATATGTCACAAGTAGCTCCATCTTATTGAAACTATATGTTACGATTGTAGCCAGCAAATTCCGGTAGCGTTGGTCCCAAAAACTCCCTTAGCATGTTTGCACGCGATGTTAGATTCAAATGTTAACGAATTCTTGGCCCACTTTATGCGAAAATGAGTTTGTTTGCTTTTCTTTCATATCTAAACCAATAAACTGACTTGAGAATTATTTGACCAATGAACAAATATACCCAGGCTTTTTCTTATAACGATAACAGACATACACACTGGCGGAGGTCGAGCAAAAGCTAGTATAGGGAAATTAAGTCCATTTTAACGTTTTTCATTGATATTCGGCTCCTATTGGTGCTGGCGTGATATAACATAGGCCTCGTCAACAAATTAATTCCAACAATAAAGAATTTCTCAATTTGTACACAGTTTCTAAGATTAGAGTATTCAACATCCATAACAAGCAAACAAAGGAATTCGTCTACTTTTTAATATTTGTGTAAATGTTACACACGTGTATATTTCAGGGTTGTCCTACTTGTTTTGAACCAAATGGAGGCCCCTTTTTTAGAAAAAAAAAACGTCTACCCACCGGCTGACATTAACACAATAAAACCATTTATCTCTAATAAATATGAAAACCACCCACTAAATGTTTCATCATAGAATACCTTTCATCCAGAAATAACCAATTTTCTCGTGAGATGGAAAATATTATAAACGTGAATCATACCAGATCGTTTCCTGAACCCAAAGTCACAGACAAACAAGCATCGAACCTACCTCCGTAACAAAACCTACACAGTTTTGTTCCGGTCTATTAAATCAGTTTGCGGATTAAGTCGCCCCAGTGAAGTACTGTGAAAGCCTTTATAGGCAAAGTTAGATAATAACACTTAATTTGTATGCGCATCTTTTGAATATTAAACATGGTGCATTGACTTTATAGACAAGATGTTACGTCGTTATGGTGTTGGCTTTGCAACGTCGAAGGAATCTAATTTATTCCAGTGTTAGTTGAATAGAAAATTAAATTACTAAATATTATCAACAAAGTGTTAGAGAGTCTTTGACATATAGTAAAACGCTTTAATACGACGTTTTCTATACTAATATTATAAAAAGGAAAGGTTTCACTTTTTGTTTGTTTGTTTAAAATGAATAGGCTCCGAAACTACTGGACCGAAGCTATGCGTTGAAGAGGTACTGGAGGGGAGTCAACATCACGAAATTAACTTGCCGCTCAGCTCATCCGAATATATTCACAAAAAAAAATTAATATCTCAATTTTTGGTTTTCAAGGAATGTTATTTTTTTAGAAACCCACTGTAAAACATTGTATATTTTCTTTTATTATAATATTATGCCCATGCGAAGCCGGGATAGGCTGCTAGTATTTGATATTTTAGTAAAAGTTTTAGTTTTTGAAATCAATTTTAATTACTAATATATTTTTGAAGATGGTAGGCCAACATGTAGCAAACATAAGTACTTTATGTTATATACTTAGGATAATAAGAGAACTGCCGTGAAAGAAAGGTTACCTGTTTTTTTCATTTATGGAAAATCTTTTTTCACGCGTAATGCTTTTCGCACCATACTCTCTGTTGTGGAGATAGAACGTGTGTAAGATCCCTGAGGAACCAGCCTACCTACCAAACCCCGCGGAAGCATACCTCGACAGTCGTGAGTAGCTCCAGGAACGCATCGGTGGCTTCTGGGGCCCAACTTGCGGTATCTCATGAATGAGCTACAGGCCAGAATATAATCATCGCAGAAACGATCTACTGTTGAGATATTGATTTATATTTTATAACTTACAAATTTTAAATTTAAATAAAACACAGAAATATATCCTACAAATATGTCTCATCGAAATAATTGTGAGTTCAACAAAGCCTAAATATGTAACTCAAGTGGGGTATATAACATGAAGAAAAGTCACGTATTCTTTGTATGACGTCCAAAAGTATATTCACAAAGTGTTCACGAAAGATTTGAAACAGCGTTCTTAACAAATCCTACTTTCGTAGACCTTTTAAGATTTGTTGAGGTCTCCAGACTATGTAAGCTGTCTCTCCATATTTATGTTTTGTATTTCTATCTCGAGCGCAACTAAGAAGGCTTTTAGATAGTCACGTACATGAGATGTGTGATTTTTATTCCAAAATATTGGAGGGTATGCGTTTGGTTATAAAAAGGGTCAACTTAAATAACACCATATGTCGGTTTATTTCATAGTTAACTACATATTACTGCAGATTTTGTTATAAAGTACGATTACGATAGCTATAATCGTACTGACGATATGTTTTAATGACTAACAACTTACTGACTGCTATACTTAGAGTAAGACTTGACAAGATTTTTTAATAAGAGGTGAATTGACTTGCAATGTTGGCGTTGATCGCCATTCTAATAGTTGAGAATCAGCTGCTTTGAACCTGTCCATCCTCTTGTTGGTCTGATTAAAAATACGGACCGTCGCTACCCCTACTCATCTCATTGATGTCGTAAAGTTAATCACTAAGTAGATAACTCATCCTCATCATCTCACCCGAAGAACTGCTGGACATAGGCCTCCCTCAAGACTCTAAACAATAATCGGTCCTGTGCTGCTCGCATACTCTGATTTCCCGTGAGCTACACCAAGTCATCAGATCACTTTGTATCATCATTACACCACCAAAAATGTATTTCTACTAAGTAGAAATTATTTTATAAAATCTAGTTTCTACTTACAATGAATAAAAAGCCCATACGGGCAAACAAATTTCATAAAGCTGAGAATTTTGTATTGTGAGAATTTTGAATTTTGTGTTGTTTCAACACTAATCTCATATACCGAATATACCAGGTCTTAAAGTCAGTAAATTGCGGAAGATTATTAGATGTAGGGGCGCTACCATAGCTACACATGAACGTCATGCCTTTTTAGTGAGGTAACACCGCGCCATAGGTAGTGTTATGTGATACCCTGTGTCACTTGATCTTCTAATTGAATTCGTATATTCAAATACATTAAACTAGTCTATTTTTAACCCCCAACGTAAAAAGAGGGGTGTTATAAGTTTTCATATATTTATTGTTTACTTTTTAGAAGTGTTATATTATGTCAGTGGGTTTTTAAATTTTTAAATTAATTTTTTTAATTTATAGGAAAGGTGTTTTCATATACACTTTTTCTTATTCAACGTTAGTCAGTTGTATTTAACTTTAGTTAGTCTTTATTGACTATTTATTTAGCACCGCAGAACTACTTACCAACTAAGTTAAATAGATTATGACTTGCACACCTTTTTGATTTTAAAAAATAGCTTATTCGTTTTTTTTTCGTTAATTACATTCACTAATTATACACACAAGTAGTACGTCTATTGGGTTTTACTTAAATAATCCTTATTTACATAGATCTAATGTACATTTCGCAAAAAAGTTCGTTATCTTATAACAAGGTTTGATGCTACATTTTACATAATGGCCCACTGTATGGGGCTATAAAATAGAAATCGGTTGCACGCACCAGATATGTAATGTAATAGGTGAAAGTTACGTAAGGTGAACAACACGATACCGACACAAAAAATGAGAAACAGTAGTTTACTTTTGTGGAGGAACACGTTTCATGTCCCTCCAATACAAAGGGAGGATCCTCCGACCAGGCGAAGTGGTCATGTCTAGTGGGCCACGGCCCAACATTTCATGTTGGGATGTTGTCTATATGCTAATCACCACGCAAATCTCTCTTTCGCGATACAGGATTAGTAGTTGCTCCGTTGTTCATTATTTTACTACGTAGTTCGATGTATCTTGGCTAGATGGCGCTGTGGTATATTTTTCTGTTTGCCCTTATGTGAAAGTCACCACATCACTCCCCTCCAAGATCGGAGGTCGATCAAAAAAAAAAAAAAAATCTTTCAGTGTTAAGTATTTCATTTTTCGAGAAAGACTATATTCTATATTCATTACGCTACCAGTTATGGGAGCGGAGTATCAAGGGAAAATGTTATAAAAACGGGTGAACTTCCGTTGCGTGTGTTGCGTAAACGGTTAAAGTTTCATAAAAATAATATACGACAGCATGTTTCCTCTATAATAGCTTATGTCTATCTTGTAACGTTAGCTCACTATAGTCTTTTTCATGGTAAACAAATTTATTCACGCCGTATCACGCCGCGCTATAGCCAATAGGAGATGTAGACGAAGTTGGTCGGGTCAGTTGGTAGTTAGTACTATTACATAAATAGTGTTTTAGTTTTTTGTCATATATTATCGACAAACCAGCAGACAGATCTCCTGATAGTAAGTAATTGCCTCCATACATAGAAACTTGCAAGTCCAGAGACACAATTGCATGTCTACCTTTTATGTGCTATCGCCATCATCGCGTGGCAGGAGGATGGTATTGACGATTGTAAAGAGTTTACATCATCATCACATCAATAGCCTTTGATAGTCCACTGCTGGACAGAGGTATCTGTTTAGAAAAGAGGTTTTGGTATACTTTTTTTCTAAAACCCTTTTTCTAAGGAGATACCAGCCCCCGCCCGACGAGATACGCGAGTGGCGCGAAGTCGTCGAAGTACGTCGAGCCACGATGGCTCACTGGTCAACCCGGCTGGAGGTTCCATGTGCTGGCTTTACCGCTGTGCAGGGTCTCCAGCCGGTCATCGTTGAGTGGGCAGCACGGGACTCTTTCCTTCCGACTGACGCAGGCCCTTTCTGGGCATGGTTGCTTTGGGAAGTATCTGCACTCGGTCGCCAGGAGGGAATTGAGTTCTGCCTGTCACCACTGTGACTGCAGTGAGGACTCGGCTCAGCACACGCTAGCAGTTTGTTCCGCCTGGGCGGCTCAGCGTGGAGTCCTTACTGCAGTTATTGGAGGAGATCTCTGGATACCGGCCATCATACGCTCTAGGGCCGATAGCGACAGTTATTTTACCGCGGTCGTAACTTTCTAAGAAGATGTAATTTCGCGGAAAGAGGCGGCCGAGAAGGCCCGGGATGATCTTCACTCGAACCCAATTCGGCGCCGTCGAACCAGGCGGTGGAGGCGCGCATAGTGTGGCCGTGGTTGGACGGGACGGGTTTTCCTCTCCATCTGCTACAGTGGCCAGCTGCGAAGAGGCAACGTCCGTATATGCCGTACGTCGTTTAAATAGAGAGCTTAACCGAAGATGGTGCCCGCGTAGGCGGGCAGGCGCTAGGAGGGATCTGAGTGTCGTAAGAGCAGCAGTTCCCGGATCCTTCCTATCTCAGGCGCAGAGTGGCACACCGTGTGGTTTTAGTCAGTCCGATTTCGACACACCACCCTACCGTAAGCCGCGGTGGGATGACGGCCCGAGGCAGCTTCCACACGTCAAAAATAAAAAAAACGGGTTTATAGTTTGCATAGTTTGCTCCATTAGTCACCCTTTACGACACCCGCGGGATTTATAGGAGTGGCCACAATCTGTATTCTTAATCCATCATCACACGGAAAGGTATAAAGAGTTAGTGGTAATTATGTAAGTGTAAATATATATCCCACAAATAGTAAACAGTAGTTCAAAGTATGTGAGCGTTTCTGAGGATGAGTACACGATGATTAAGCCACGAGAAATTGCCCAGGACCGCAAAATGTCCGAGTCGCCATAACTACATGAATTGCAAGCTACAGATTCCGATGCGATCCTTAGTAGGACACGTAAAGAAGTTGGCCGCGAGACCTATTTTTTTTTTTTTTTTTTTTTTAACGTGTGGAAACCCCCTCGGGCCGTCACCCCACCGGGGTTTACGGCGGGGTGGTGTGTCGGAATCGGACCGACTAAAACCACACGGTGTGCCACTCTGCGCCTGACATAGGAGGGACCGGGAACAGCTGTTATTACGACATCCAAATCCCTCCTAGCGCCTGCCCGCTCACACGGGCACCATCTGCGGATAAAACTCTCCTTTTAGGCGACGTACGGCACACGCGGACGTCACCTCCTCGCGGCTGGCCACTATAGCGGATGGAGGGGCAAACCCGTCCCGTCCATCCGCGGCCACACTCAAGGCGGCATGAGACGCTGGTATGCGCGTCTCCGCCGCCCGGTACGCCGGCGGCGAATTGGGTCCGAGTGGAGGTCGTCCTCCCGGGCCTTCTCCGCCGCCTCCTTCCGCGAAATTACGTCTTCGCAGAAGGTTGCGACCGCGGTAAAACAACTGTCGCTACCGGCCATGAAGCGTATGACGGCCGGTAGCGAGAGATCTCCTCCAATAACTGCAGTAAGGACCCCACCCGCAAACCCAGCGCCTCAATTCGCCCGACCACCAGTGAGACACCGGTGGTGGCCAGGCGCGCCGCCTCTTGAAAGTTCATCCCCCGGGCCGTGACCAATGTGTCATCTGCGTAACAAAGTACGCCCAGCCCGGGGGGAAGACGACCTCGAAGGGCCCAGTCGTATCCCATGTTCCACAGGATTGGTCCGAGTACAGACCCCTGCGGAACACCGCACGACATGAGCCGCCGCCTTAGAACACCGTCTCGGTCCTCGTACACGACGGTACGCTCCTCAAGATAGTCTGCCACAAGCCGCCTCAGGTACTTTGGCACCCCGTGGTAGTGGAGTGCTTCCCTGATGCAGCTAAATGGCAGACTATTAAATGCGTTGGCGATGTCCAACGACACCGCCAACAGCACGCCGCCACAGCTCACCGCCTCTTCGGTAACGGCCCTCAGGCGCAGCACGGCATCGACCGTCGAACGCCCCGCCCGAAAACCAAATTGGGCGTCCGACAGATCGGGGCCCACCTCGCGGAGGTGCCGGACGATGTGGGCAGAGAGTATCCTCTCAAACAGTTTACCCGCCTCGTCCAGCAGCACGATGGGCCTATAGGCCGCTACCGATTCGGCTGGCCGTCCCGGCTTCCTCAATAGGACCAGCTTCCCGCTTTTCCAGCACTCAGGGAAGCGTCCGGACGCCAAGCTAGCGTTCAGGACCTCCCTGAGGCGGTCCGACATGTGTTCGAGGGCTCGGGCCAGCACTCGGGCAGGTATCCCGTCCGGCCCAGGGGCGGTGTTCTTGGAGCGGATCCGTAGAACAACCGCCCCTACCTCCGATTCCCTGACGGGCGGAACATCGTCCTCGTTCCCCCCGTCGTCTCCGACCATGAAGGCCATCGACGGGGGTGTGTGCTCCACCCGCTGCGGGAAAAGGCCCTCGACCACTTCCCGCAGGAAGCTGGGCTGGAGTGTCTCTGTAAGGGGGGGCCCGACGTGCGGAGCTTCTGTCGCGCCGCACGATAAGGGCGACCCCAGGGATCACGATCGAGACCCTCCAGCATCTCCTTTCTCTTAATTTCTTTGGCGCGGCTTATGGCCAGCTTCAGAGTTTTCCGCGCCTCTCGGTACTCCTCATGAAGCTGGTCCTCCCCGCCTTCTTCGCGGTGTCGTCGCCGACTACGGGTGTAGGACCTCCGGGCACGAGTACAGGCCGCACGGAGGTCCGCCAACTCCTGGGACCACCAGTAAACCTCCTTCCGTGGAGGCCGGCAACCTCGGATGCGGGGCATGGCCGCATCACAGATTTGTGTAATCTCTTCGCAGAAGCGACCAGCCCCCATGTCGACCTCCTCGGTCGGGGCCTGCGGAGACAGCCAAGAGTGAATAATGGCCGCCTCCTCTAGTAAGTCCCTATTTAATTTGGCTACAGCCCACCGCGGAACGCGAGAAGAACGCCGCGCCACGTGACCCCTACTGGCGTCCTGGGATCGGGAGAGCTCAAATCGGATATAAAGATGGTCCGAGAGCGTCTCAACCTCTTCCAGGACACGCTAGTTCCTTACTCGTGCGGCGAGGGCAGGGGTAGCGAACGAAAGGTCCACTATCGACCCTCCCTGCTGTCGCACGCACGTGTTGGTTGAGCCCCTGTTTAGTAAACAGGGGCCCACCGAGGCCGCCCACTCCTCTACGGCCTCACCCCTAGCGTCCGTCCTGGGGGAACCCCACGCAATGGACTTTGCGTTGAAGTCCCCCAGCACTAAGACGTGCCCAGACGTTAGACGCCGCATCGAGGTTTCCAAGTTGTTAAGGAAAACCTCGAAGTCGTTCAAACTCCAGTTGGGGGAGAAGTATACACCATACACAGTGATCCCCCCCCACTCGGCAGCAACATATCCAGTGCCCTTGTCTCTTAGCGACAAGGGCGGGGAATGAGCCGCCGTGGAGCCGACGACTGCTACGGAACCGTCCCGGTCACCCAACCAATTTGGACGGGGAGGAACATAATAGGGTTCCGCGGCTACGGCAACACCGATCGACCACTGTGCCATGGTTTGCAGGAAAAGGTCCTGCGCCGCGGCACAGTGGTTCAGGTTCGTCTGGACCAGGAGGTTGGAGACTTGGGCCATTACTCGACCGTCTCTACAACCTCCTCCATGGGCAACGATGCCGACATGCGAACGACATCAGAGGCAGCCTGGGTCGATTGGCTAGCCCCCGACGCTTGCCGAGAATTGTAGGGAGGTTTACAGCCTCTCTGCCCAATCTGATGATCGGCGGGCTTGTTACCCGCCGCACACGTTGGGCAGTGTGGGGCGGCAGAGCATTCTGCCGCCTTGTGCCCCGGTCGACCGCAGCGGAAACATAGTCCGCTACAGTCGAAACAGCTAACACACTTGGCGCGTGTGTGTCCCGATGCCAGACACTTAAAACACCTCATCGGTCTCGCCGCCAGGACTGTGATCCTAGCGCTGACGAGACCGATGAGCAATCTACCGGCGTCGCCTAAAATTTTGGCTGACGCTACGGGACAGCTGACCCACACCGCGCCAAGCCCTCCTGGACCGGGGCGGATGGTGCCGACCCTAATGTTGTCCACGTTGCACTCTGTCTTCTCTCTTATTGCAACGCGGACATCTTCGGCCGTTATAGAGTCGTCCAGGCCCGAAATGCGCAACTCTGCACACTTAGTAGGCCTGGCGATCTTAACACCATCCGTGGCCGCAAACATGCCCCGCATCTTCTCGGCAAAGGCATCTGCAGTCTTTGCGCCTTCGGCTCCCGGGAACTCAAGGACTCGAGCTCCCGTCTGAGCGAGGCGCAACCTGACTCCATCCGTCCCGATGTCATTGGCGAGACTAGCCCGGGCCCTCTGGAAGATGGCCGCGTAAGACAGTCCGCCGTTAACCGCTTCCGGTGACACGGTGACCACTACCGCCGCGGTTTTGGGTACCTGCAGCTTGCGCGGCCTCTTCGTAGTGGCCACTGCCACCGACAGCGACTGCGGGGTAGAGGCTGCTTTTTGAGCAGCCTTTTTACCCCGCTTTCGGGACTTCTTAGTCCCCCCGACTATCTGCCAACCATCTGTGAAAGGGGCAGATGTGGGGGGAGCAGGCGTGAAGGTGCCAGGTACAGCGGCTGGAGTGGAGAGCGGTGGGAATTCCGCTCTAGGCTTGGCCGCCGTTTTGGGCCCTGACCTCGGTGCACTTGTCTTGGCTGTTGCTTTAGCCGCCTGTCGTGCCCTCGGAGCAACCGCAGGAGCGGCAGACACAGACGCCACCGCCGCATAGGACACATGACCGCCCGCAACGGTAGACGTTGATGGCACCGATACGGTCTTCAGTCTATTTGCCGCGAGCGGCGGTCAGACAACAGGAGCCGGAGGCAGCCTCGCCTCTAGGCCAGCGAGACGCCCGTCCATCATGCGCCACACTGCGTCCGTGATTTGGCGCAGGTGGGCATCAGGAATACCCCCGAGGTTGGAAGAGGGGGTAAGTTGTGACGGAGGCGAGCCCTCTCGTTCCGGGCGATCTGCCCGGAATTGAGCAAACTGAGCACTGAGCTCAGTCACCTGCCCCGTCAGACGCTCGTTGGCTGCCTGGAGACGAGCCATGTCTCCGATAAGGCTCTCCACGACCCCCGCAATAGCGGCAGAGGAGTCCTTAAGGGCCTTCACAAAACAGCCCTTAAGATTGCTAGACTTGGTGGCCACTTTGTGGATGATGGCCACCGCCACATTTGCTCTCTCCTGCATCGATGATGGTGTTTGGAGAACAGAACTCCCTTCCATCGGCTTCTTAATTTTAAGCAGGAGATCTGCGACCTCCTCTTCCGCTAATGCTTCGCCGTCCGCCCTGACTCTTCTGTAGGCTCCTGCCTTGCAGAAAACGGAGCCTGACGGAACCGAGGCCGGAGTTCGTGATCTCCCCCTACGACTGCTTGCAACCTTGGGAGGCCTCTCCTGAGACGTATCGCTGCCGTCATCCCTGGAGCGTACGCGTTTCCGGCTGTCACAAAGTTCCGTTGCCATAAGCTCCAGTGTGTCCTCCTTCGCACTAGAGTTACCACCCGCGGCGGATTTGGAACGTAATCGTTCCGATGTTCTACGGCTCCCAGCAGCCATAATGACTTCTGGGAGCCCCACCGAGATAGGCGTGCTAACCAATGTCTCCTCTTCGTTGGAAGAGAAGTCGTCCGTTCTTGCACTCTTTTCCCCTCTGCTTTTCTTCTCCTTCTTTTCGTCTGTAGTTTGGTTTTTATTCATTAATGATTCCATATTTGAACCCACGAGATGGGGAGAACAAAGGTCGACCCGGGCAGAGATCCCCAATACCCGGGCAAGCGTATATTTATGCCCAACCGAGGGGTCCGCAGGTGCCTCGGCTGGGAGTGCGCTTACGACTGAACTACCCATCAGCCATGCATCCCCTGGTCACGCACCAGAACACGGGATTCGGGGTAATTTTTTAAAGAGGTTTTCTTCCTCGCAGTCCGGGCGGCTAAGCCAAGACCCTCGCCCCCGATTGGTGTCGCGAGACATAACCACGACACTCCTTTCGGGATTACGATGTGACAACGGTGGCAGGAAGATTAAATCTTCCAATGCCTGCTCGGCGGCAGTGTGAGTACACACCGAGCCCGTTCTCCTTTCTCCACCATTGACAGTGGAGAAACGCCGACCCATGAAAGGGTCCCACCATAGTGATTTTTTACCGAGGTTTTCCTCCTCAATACTCCGAAGAGCGAAGAACCAACAGAGGAATCGACAAAAATGCCCGCTCTGTTGGACCAAGTCTCGGCCGATTTGCCGAAGAAAATGGCTTCCTCTTTGTGCTAGAAT
The DNA here is from genome assembly GCA_949316085.1 of Hypercompe scribonia. Lineage (NCBI taxonomy): Eukaryota > Metazoa > Arthropoda > Insecta > Lepidoptera > Erebidae > Hypercompe > Hypercompe scribonia. Next base: position 6,684,180 of record OX438969.1, on the reverse strand, counting down.
ATTAGCCGTTGGCGTGATGTCCTCTTCCAAATGGCACAGGAAGAAACAGTGCCGTCGCCAACGTTACCAGGGTGCACCACGTGGAGGTTTTCTAGCCCAGCACCCCTGGCCGCGAGACCTATGGCCCAAGGTTAAAACTACGTGTGCTCGCGGGTAGGTTAAACGAACTACCACTAGATGTATCCACCAACACCGGCCGGTAACATGGTCCCCGGCTCTCTATCTCGCAGACACGGTTGATATCTGAATACCATTTAAGGTTACTGAACACACTCATTTGACGAAAGACAAAGAATTGCTTAGCACCGACTTTGTAAGATTGTGGTATCAATTTTGTCTATGCGGTCTAATAATCTCAGAAATTATCAGTATGATTTGAATGATACATAGTTTATGCATTGTGATACACAAAATATGAATAGATCAAAAAAGTAGAAAATCCAACAAGCGCAGTTTCTTTTTTTACAATTTTCAGTCTTTTCAGTTGTAACAACAATACTTTTAATAGTCCGATAAAATGTATCGATAGAAAACGTAATTTTCTATTTTTCTGTTTTTCAGCACTCCGGAAAAGTGACTTAGCAATGTAGACAAGCCGTTGTACTTGGAAAATGAATTAACATGAATATCTGCTGTCGACACAAATGATAATGACATTTTCCTGAAATATTTATATGAACACAATATTATTATTGTCTTTAGTGAGAGTAACTTTCTGTTTTTATTTCTTTGTTTCTATTGTACATCTGATTTGACATTTACTAATAACTACTCACCTACTTGCTAGCTTTCACGTTATCACGTCAGCAATGCGAGGTAGTAGAGCCACGCTGATTTCAGCACGATCGGGCCGGCTCGACCGGGGCAGTACTACCCTCCCACAGAAGACCAACCTAAAGCGCCAGCATCCGTGTTATCGTGTTTCGTTGGTGAGTGTGAGACCGGAGGTCCATTGATGCGTGACAGTTATCGTGATAACTGTGTAAGCCTAACACTGTCAATATGACTGTCACGTCTTTTACGTCCCTAAGCGGGGTGTGAAAAAGCATCTCACAAGGCCGACATAGTGTGTGGGTCACCATACAATATTGTCTCTATTTGCAATGAGTATGGTGACTAGAACTCTTGGATTCTATTCAAACTTTTCATCAGGCAGAGTAGAGTCACTTTGGCAGGCTCTTAATATACAAAAAAAAAGCACTATCGCTGAGGGTGACATTTAGATGCTCTAGGTATATCTATAGATATAAAGAAACATTAATGTTAGACTCATACAAAATTAACAAGAGAAAAATAGTGCAACGTTGGCGAATATATTTGATTGATAACGTCCTACTAAGGGTTACCTGGGGACACTTTGTAGTACTTTAGTCTCTATAACAGGTACCTTATGTCTTTTCTATTATCAGGTAAAACATCATTATCAGTTATATATCTAATTTATCCTTCTGAATTTCTAGCAATCTACGAGTATAAGTAATAAATCAAATGAAGCACGAAAAGGAACGATAAACACGACGCTCATGTGGTAACCCCCTAAATCACAACACTTTATTGATTTTTAGTTTCCCGCTGACCTTAAATATGGTACTGGCTTATTTGGGAAGGGGCAATTTGGGCTCCAGTAACATCAGTAAGTCAGTGAAAAATAGTCAAAAAAAATTGTTACCTCCAGTTTCCTGTGATACCGTGGGGTATCAGTGATACCATACACCGCAATTAAACCGGTTAGACCTACGATGAAGTATCATGAGGTTTTCACCATTAGACGCGGCATGATGATGTAAAATAAAATTGTAATGATTTAAATCAGAATAAAGATTTCTAATTTATATCCGTCTCTACATTGAATACAAGTATACACCTAATCTTAATGTATAGCTGTGTCTCTCATTAAACTTTCGCTTTCTTATTCCATAGAAAACAAAAGTTTAAAATTTATAATAATTAAAAACTTCTAGAGATGTAAAACCTCGGTATCTACTTTTGCATTTGCAACAGTTTCTTTTCATTTTCTTTCACTTTTAGTTTGCATGTTTCTAACGGAAGATTGTTGGACTTGGAACTTTCTATAGATGACCTGTTTTACAAGGAAATCAAATAACAACAAAAACACATTATTTTTCTTAGAATCCTCTTATTTATTTATTTGTGATGCGAATTTTTAATAAAAAAAGTTATTTTCATGGTTTTAGTTTCGTTTAGCTCTAAACTATTCATCAGTGATTACTAAATTTTGGTATTAAATTAATATTTTTAATCTTATTCAGTATCTTTCCTTTTCAAAATACTCTAAATTTTTGAGGTCTTAACGCCCGTGCTTCGGAGATTACGTAAAGCCGTCTGCACTGCGACTGATCTCTCCCCGGTCGTGACGGATAACTGACCCATCGGATTGGCAGGGTATAGGAACACAGGGTTCAGCTATATTTTTGCACACACTTGCACTATAATCAATCGATTAAATATTTAAATAATCTATCAGTTTAATGCAGCTCTACCTAACCCCTCTGCGACACTGTGTAGGTAAATAAACTGTTAAAAAATCGTAAATATTCTGAACGATCAAAGTACAATCACCAGATATGTATTTCATAGTGAAATTCATTAAATTCGTAGAATAATTTAATTTTAAACGGAAAATCTTAAACAGACTTTCGCAGAATTATACATCTTTTTTCCCAATTTGTCCGATATATTCCAATGTTGTGACCTTGTTTTTTAATAATTAACAGTGTTAATTTCGGAATTTTTCAATGTAGTTTATTCAATTTGAAGCAGTATTTTTACTGTTACTGTATTTCTCAAAATACAGACAACAAGTTATATTAAAAATATTTAAAATCAATCAACTTAGCAAAGTGAATTACATCATGTTAAAAATCCGAGCCCGGTCGAACAGAAAGCGTCTTATCTGGCCAATCTTAAGAGATTAACTCGCAAAAAATAGCCTAGTAGATGTCTCTTTAAGTAGGATGGGAAATCCCCGAGACTTTGACGTAGACATTTGACTGGTATTCTCTTATATTGAAGTAAAATATCATGTTCAGAAATTTATAGTTTTTAGGCATAAGTTATCGTGAATTCTCTGTCTCTGACGTATGCAACACACCAGTGACTGTCAAAACTATTTAAAGTAAAGAAGTGACTAGACAAACAATATTTGAGACTGACAGGATAATTCATTGTCATTGAAATGTCAATGTTTGACATTTCAAAATCTATGTATTTTAACTTGGTCAGTTTTCTAGCTGTCAATTTGAAATTGAATGCCGAAAAGTTATCCGTGCGTTTTGGTTTATTTATCATTAAAAAATACAAATTTTGGGTAAAACTAACATATTATGTGAGAGTGTTGAAGCAAAATTTTATTAATTATCTAATAATTCTAATTTAATCATCCGATAACGCTAATATCTTACTAAAATATGGAAGTGTATTATTCTTTCATGCAAAAAATACCGAACGGATATGGAACAATAACACATAAGATACTATTTACCGTGAACATATACATACACGAGACGGTGCCACGGGCAAAATGCAGTAATGTATAAATCTTTTTATTACTATTTCAAATTTTATAAAACTGTCATTTAAATCAATTAATTTAAACGCATTTACTTAAAAATAGTTTTTGTAAACGTTTCTAGTTGAACTTATTTGTTAAATGAACACGTGGAATACTTAAGCTTCCGTACCCATGATAAAAATTTGTCTTGTGTTATCGGTACCGAAATCAGAAACAGAATTAGAATCAGAAATATATGCGTATAAGAATAAAGAAACTCAACTGACTTCAGATAAAAACAGACGTAATCTATTTGTCTGGTAACACTAAAGAGTGAAAATAAACAAATTTAGTTATTTATTACAAACTTTACCAATTTTTATAACTACTTAAATCATAAGTTTACATAGTGTCTACAGGAAGTACAACCTTATCACCCGTTGGTAATTTTTTACAACCGTGGGATCAAAGTATAGGGTAGTGCTTGGTGTATTAGAAATACATAGGAAAGGAAATTAAAGTAGTATACATAAATTATTCATGCATTCCATAAGGCAGGGTGGAGTTATTGTCATAATAGTAGATTAAAACAGTACTTTGGATAAACTATATAGTTCATATTATGATGAAGGTAGATGTTATATTTGTCTGTGTGGTGTCGGATTAAGAATACATAGTGTTACCACCCCTATTCTTCCCGTGGGTGTCGTAAGAAGCGACTAAGAAAAGAAACTATTCAGGAAAATATTATTACGAAGAGAAGGAAAACTGAAACAAACCCTTTGCCAACCCGTCTGGCCAGCGTGGTATAGTAGGCCAAAACCTCCTTGCTAAGGAGAGGTCTATGTCCAGCAGTGGACTGTAAAAGGCTGTTGAAGAAGAAGAAGAAAGAAGAAGACATAAATTATATAAAGAAATAGCAACACGTCGTGTGAATTTCTAATTAAATAGGTACATGCAAAAAAAATCAATTGAAAGTTATACATATTCCATACATACCTAAGTGGAACACCTTTACCTACTTGAATGTAGCAAAGTAAATTATGTAACATATCTCCCAGTTAATATTTCTTTATCATTATTATTATCTGTATTAGGTAGAAGACAAACGTTACTTAATTTTAAATATATTGAAAAAAATAATAATTAAAAGCTATCGACATAAAATAACATTCTAATAAGTAAACAATAAATACCCGTTAGCCCTTAAAGTTGGGACTGCCTCCCCTCTCGCCATTCCAACTCCCGTGCAGTGCTTTAAACTACAAGGTGTCCAGAAAGGGTATCGGGTATTTGTAAGTTCAATGAAACAAAAATTATTTGTACGCAATAAAAAAGTTTATTGTTTATTATTAGCATATGAATTGGAGAATTATTTGGAAAAGATGATGTTATCCAAATGATGACCGTTACGTTGCTGGCACTCTTCTAAACGGAAACGAAGATTGGCGATAACACGTTGACACATAGCTATCGATATTGCTGCCATTTCTGACTTGATGTTTTGCTTTAACTGGGTTAGATTCGTCGGATTGTTTTGATAAGCCTTACTTTTAAGGTATCCCCATGAAAAATAGTCAAGCGGGCTAAGGTCGGGGCTTCTGGGAGGCCAGATGATGTTACCCCTTCGCGAAATGACTTTATTAGGGAATAATTCGTTAACTACTTCCATTGAGTCATTTGAGGTATGGAAAGTGGCCCCATCTTCAGTGGCATCCAAAAACTTACTTCTTAGTTATAAATAAAATCACAAACATTTCGTATCTGAATTGAAAATTTTAAAGTAATACGAAAGAGCTAGAAAGTTGTATAATAATCCTCATGACAGATCGGTTCTAGCAGAATTACAAAGACTAAGAAACGGTTCTTCCATAATATGAAAGATTATTTTCACTAAATTGTCATTTATAACAGAATCAAATGTCTACAAAACATTTTAAAATCTTCAATAACATTGAGCAAAATCCATTGATTATTAAAAAAATCAATTTTAAATGCTTATTAACTGATCCTTGAATCATTCACTTAGACCTTAATAGTTAATCTGTTGTATGTTTCATAATCACATTACATAATATTATCTATGTACTTCGGTCTTTGGTAACCTAACTAGGTACTCAGCAGACTATCTTTGCTGCAGCATCAGGTCTCTATATACCTTGGTCTTTGTCGCTAACAGTACGTTTATTCACTCATCGAGCCGTTTTGAATGAGGCTAAACACGATGTATCTGCTGTTAGTTGTCGAGGAGTTAGGTACTCTGCAGACTATCTTTGCTGCAGCATCAGGTCTCTATGTATGTCGGTCTTTGTCGCTAACAGTACGTTTATTCACTCATCGAGCCGTTATGAATGAGGCTAAACACGATATATCTGCTATTAGTTGTCGAACAGTTATATCATGTCTAACCTCATTGAAAAGCGCTTGATGAGTGGATAAACGTACTGCATTACCTCTACATCATGTCAGAATAGAGCTGATGACCTTCTAATGGCTGTACAGGTTTTCATAAAACATAGCTAAGAGCACTCCAAATTAAGTCACCTTTGTAACAAAAAAAAATATCCGAATCGATTAAACATTTGGATTCATAGACAAAATGACACACGCACACACATGCACACACACACATCTCAAACTTATAACACCCCTCTTTTTGTGTCGGGGGTTAAAATGTTGATATTAAAACAAAAGAATATTATGAAAAATAAATATTCCTTTGTCTTTCTAAAGAAAAAACAAAGAAAACTTTCGGTCCTATGTGTTTACGTAAGCGTGAAAGTTGTAAAAAGACAGGTAGAAATGTAGGTATACTCGAAGATAGCGTCTGTACAAAAACAACTAAAAATACTAGTTAAAAAGCTTAGTTTTAGGTGGGGGAATGTTTACTCGACCCACTTTATTAGGCCTGGTGGTCTGTGGGGCCAGGAGCAGTACTGATTCGGAAATGTAAAAGATGTTATGATGCAAAATTTACAAGTACCATTTAATCAACCTATAGACGGGAAAAGCCCTTTCTTCAGGTAATACAATAGCACAGTGACAATAGCACATTTATGCCATTAACAAATTAAAATGATGAATATAGATACGCAACTTATTTATATCAACATTTGAAACACAACAGAAACTTAAACGAATGAATACAGTCCCCAATTAAGATTATTTCATGAGAACTTTAACACGTAAATACAAATCATATTCGAAAATCTCATGGAAACCAACCAAAGCAAATTTCATATTTTTTTGTACTATATAAACAAAATTAATATAATAATATAATATAATATACTTTATTGAACCACAAAAATAATGATAATACATGTATATGTTACAATGCATGACATTCTTTAAGACATTTACTATATCTTGGGTTAAGAACTGTACTCCTAGATAGGTAACTAAGTTACCTGTGGTAAGGAATTACAGTGCCGGACCCCTACTGGTATGTCGGTTGCTTTTGCTAGTATATAAGATACATATATGTTTGTGTGTGCATGCGTGCATGAGTGTGTACGAGTGTGTATATGTGTTTGTGTACGTGTGTATGTATGTGTATGTACATGTGCTTGCTTTTATTTAATTAATTATAAAGGATTCAGTTTCATCATAGCTTAACGTTAATAAATATTTAGTTGCAGCCTTTTTACAGGCAAAGTAAGTCAAGCCGTAGATGTCACACTTTGCATTGATTTTATTGTACAAGGACGGACCAAGATACATCGCAAATCTCTTGAAGAACGGTGTGTATGTATGTGGGATGGCACAAATTTTATTTTTTCTGCGTGTTGTGATGTCCCTGTATGGTGTTTGCAGGTGTTGTATCATAACTATTTTCAGTATATAAAGCTGTCTTACATTGAGTACGTTCCACGATCTATATAGCTCTCTTGTAGGGAATAAGATCGGTCGAGATGTAGCCACCTTAAGTATTGCTCTGTGAGCTATCTCTAGGGGCAACAGAATAGTTTTTGCTGCCCCACCCCAGCAAGAGATACCGTATTCGATAATAGACCGACAAAGTGCATAGTATACGGTACGTATTATATGATGGTTGGCAATATGTCGCAGGGTTTTAAAAACGTAAATCAATTTTCTAACACGGCCTGTCAAGATATTAATGTGATGTCTAAAGTTTAAATTATGATCTAAGACTATACCAAGATATTTAGTTTCGGTAACTGAGGCAATAGTCGGGCATTGGCATGGTGATTGGAAATGAGGGGAACAGCAATGAGCTATTATGGAAATAGGTGTTTTTGGCTGCGTAACTATGTTAAGCGAAAAAGTAATAAATTTAGTTTTCATTGTATTTAGAGTTAGGGTATGTGAGAAGAGCCACTTCAAGGTAAAATCAAACCCATGCTGGGCAACACTCTGAAGTTCAGACCACGAATCTGAAATTATTTACTATTACTAATCGAAGACAGAGGCAGGCGTTGGTGTGTAAGCATGATTTAAATATTTATGATATAGGTATGTTTGTTAACATTTTGGGGAACCCAATCTCAATTGCTGTACTTGATTTGTTGGAGTATTAGCGTATCAAAAGCTTTGACTTCATTATAGAGTACGACATTGGTTTAAGTACAATAGGACTAGCATATAACTATGTAAAAAGAAGAGAAAAAGAAATCTCTTAATGAATTAAGACTAAAAAAAGTACTACTACTAGTTACAACCTAAAAATGTTGCTAAAATAGTTTGCAGAGTGGTACCAACGAGATCTTTGCGAAACCAAGCTAAAAAGGGAGAAAAGAAAAAATAAATTTATATTTTTTTAGCAACACTTGCAATACTTATTTTTCCTTTTAATCAAATTTACGATTTTCTTTTTCTTTTCAAAATATATTATTATATTTTCAGTCTAATGACAGTACAGTCTTACGACTGTGTGAGATATTCATTTCTCATCCCCTTCATCTTAGCCACACTCCTCGTCTGCCTCAACATTTACATTACAGCTGTATGCAGACTTGTCCGCTTTTTTCTTCAGTTCATTGTATAATATTATATCATCATCATTAACAGCCAACCACATAACTTTAATATCCCACGACTGAATATACCTCTCCTTAGCAAGCAGGTTGGTGGCCTACTTTAAATTAAAATGCTTAATTGAAAAATGGTACAGTACTCGTTAGAGCTCTCATTGTTTGATCACTCTATAGTCCGTATTGAGAATCGTAAGGTCAACTTTAAATCGCTCACGTTGTGGCCCAACCTCAGTAGCAGAGTAGTTGCAGCACAAGCGTGGTTTGTTTATTTAAAACTTTTTACCTTCACGAGATGTGGTCGTCCATTCTACAATTTGATGACGTCGACAGATGTACGATGTGACATACCACTGTGTAATTCGGACACTGAAAGAGCTGAATTTTGGAATATTTTTTTAAATAAGAAGCTTGGAGGCAAAATAGTAGTTACTAACTATGTACACATTCTATTAGTATAGATGTCGTTAAAAATAAATATGAAAATATTGCATTTACAAAACCAAATTCTAATTATAAGTCAAATTAAATTTGAAAAATAGAGTACCATTTTAACGTTTTTGGTGACTGTGACTAACTCTACACTACTTAACCACCTCCTAAAGGGATATAACTGTACCTTGCTTACATGATGCCATTACCATTGTAGGGGAACGGATATCATGTCCCTCCAACATAAACTGAAGATTCTCCGATCGGGCGAAATGATCTTGTCTGGCCGGCCAAGGCTAAACAGTTGATATTGAACAGTTGTATCTATGTTAACCGGCGCGAGAATTTCTACATCGCAATATAGAATTAGTTACTCCGTAGTTCGTTTTGTCTTCAGTAGATGGCGTTGTAGTCTTTGTTTACCCTATATGTGAAAGTATACAAGCATCCTAATATACAATTACATTAATATTATATAAAATTTTTAAGTTGCTTGCTGTATGCTTTAAATGTTCAATACAGTTGTAATATAAAACCCGTTAACTTTTCACTTCAATTTTGTTCTTCATTTTACATCAATGCAATCACAATTTACCACAGTGAAACTGGGTACAGTTAGTTCAATAATAAAAAATATAAAATTAATAGGCACATAAGCCGTAAATTCTTGCCGTTTTTTTTCATCAAAACTCAAAGATTTTCAGAAATAAACAAATTCCAGGTATTTTTTTCTAATAAAATTGTGTCAACTTGATTAATACCCTCCACTTACCAGAAAAATACTTTTCGGTCGAACTGGACGTTGACTTTCGATCAATCTTCGTCGCATCGCATTTTGATCTCATAATTGATTTAGTTTTTATTGTTATGATTAATGATTAGCTGACGCGTAACTTGTAAGGTTTCCGGATAGGAAAGTCATGTGTTGTAATTACCGCTAATAAGTAGATTAGGTACGATAATTTATGAATACGCGTGTATTAGTGGATATGCCGTAATAGAGTATTAGATTATGAAGGAAAAAGTTTTGTGTGTTATTTTTTCATGGGAAATGGGGCTAATGAAGAGAAGGATTCCCTGGCGGTAACTAACAATTGCCGTCCAAGCATGTCTCCCTTTGAGTAGTTCGTCTCCCGTCGTCTCAGGTGTAGAATATCTCTACGATCATATATATATTATACGAACCCGTCTGGTGGTATAGTAGGCTAAAACCTCCTTGCTAAGTGCACAATAAAAGTCTGTTGATGATGTTAATGACATAAATAAGGAAAGTGGGAGAGGCTTATCTCCAGCAGTGGACTGTAATTGGCTGTTGATGATCTTATTGAAGGCAAATATTTATGATAGTTACACAATAGTAAATCAATAACAATAATAACATTACTCATCTTACATGTAACAGTCTGCTTCTAAATTAGGCAGAGCTTGTACTTTGACTACCAGACTATTGATAAACATATTTTAATAGTTTTAATCTAAATACGTACACGCAAAACAAGTGATAAAGTTCATCTTAAAAATATTTTTCCTTGATGGGAAATGAACCCACAACCTCTAGTTTACCAGTCACGATCATTAACTTCTATACCTACAGACCAGTCATTGAATAAATATCTTGATAACATATGATTTTAAAAAGTACAAATATGCTCAAATTTCAGTTTTTTTTGTAAACCAAGTAACAGTATTAAAACTTAAGATTTTGTTTCTAATTTAAACTGTTTAATTTATAATCAAAGCAAAAAGAAAACTAATAGTTTTCTATTTGCTCTTATAAGTTGGCTGAAATAAGTTTTCGGAATCATTCTAAGCAATGAGTATTAAGCACTTCTCCATTAGAGTGGCAATTTCGGTCGGCATTCCTGGTTTCCAGGTGAGATATTCCAAGTCTGTGAAGTGGCAATTTATACAACGTTTAAGCTGTGACTAGTATTTTTTTTAAATGTTAAAGACATTTTTGAATATTGTCGTATTGGTGTTGCTATGAAATAAGTTTTGGTGATTACGTAAAATACCCACTAAAAACGACTATTTCAAAAAAAAGAGATTTTCATTAACATTCTTTTGTTTAACGATGAAAAAAATATTAAAAGAAATGATCATGATGATCTATAGAGTCATCGTCACCATTCATTTTAATATTTTTTTTTATTTTGAGCAATGTTTGACCAAATCAATTTGGGTCAGTAAGCATTTAAATTACTATTTCATCTCTAAGTATACATTTACGTGCATGTATAATGTATAATTTTATCAAATTTAGATTGACCAAACAGAGGCTTTTCCCAAGGTTCAATACAACTATTGGTCCTATCGCGTCTTCATTTAACAGCTTCCCGTGACCTCCACCAAGTCAGACCACCTTGAACGTCTTTCGACTGAGATGATGATGCATCGACTAGTATTCAAATAAATGAAAAATCTTCCATATTTATCACAAATATAATTGCTACACCATAACTATACAACTTTGGTAAGCACATCTAATCTAAAGAATACATTCCTAAACGAACCAATTCTCAAACTTCAAGAAAACCAAATAATTGATACTACTTGGCTTTGACATGGCTGTCAATTCTTCTCTGACTCTTAAGTTCCTGATGTCTATGGTGGCGGAAGTCACGTACTATAAAATGATTCTATTTAAGATTGATATTTTGGATGACACAAAAGAATTTTTCCTCACAATTAGGATAACATTTACCCGAAACTTCCATATCCGCAGCATGGGGTTGCAACGATAAATAATAGCACGAAGCGGTACAGTTGTTACATCGCTTAATGGTTGTAAACGTATTATTTAGTGGCCGCCACTCGTACCAACAGTTCGAACACTAACTACTGTAGTACGTTATGAACGGTGTTCAACACAGGATTTGCTAAACCTGATATTTATATCGTGTTCAACGTGTTGCACGAAAATGTAGTAATATTTTTGGGCTGCTTATTGATTTAGCTGAAACGTAATCAGATTCTGGAAAGTTCAATCAATTTTACTGTAGAATTTAAATAAAGAGTAATTCTTATCGATAAAGACATTAGTGATGTATATGTTGTGACACACCCTTATGCATTTTCCGGCTTAGGTAAAGGTGTATCACACGCTCACATTTTATTATTATTAGTTCATTATTAGTTGCTTTAATTTCATCTAATGGTCAGTCAGTCAACCATAGTTTGTTAAACCAATCAATGTCATTTCTCTATAACCCTTAGCTCATCTATAACATTAATAATAACTGACAACGTAAAACCTTACCGATTTTGGACTCGGCGGCCAATTTCAATGGATGCCAGCCAACTACAGAGGTAATATTATAGTGTACAAGTATGTACGCAAAATCAGGTGCGCTCTCTGTTCCCTCACTTTCACAATCGTATGAGACAGTTATTTTATACAACCGGGAGGAGATCAGACGCAGGACTGACGGTTCTCCGAGGCATAGAGTTAAGACCTCAACTTTCAAACTCCGGATTGTTGTTAAGTATTTCTATAACCAGTAAAATCCAATACCACTTTTTGATCCGACCCACAAATTGAACCTGAGATCTCTTGATTGGTAGTCGCATATGCTAATCACTAAATATAGTAACAAAAAGTAATAATATATTAATATAAATACAGAATTCATTTGAAACCCATAGTTACGTCATTTGCTTTAAGGGTTATAGATCAATGGTGCTAATGGCTTTTGTTTTTTAATTACTACAGTTGGTGTTACGATAGAATATTTTAGAAGGGCCTTCTATCTATAGTCTACTGGGAACCATTAAGATGTGTAATTATATTTTTTAATATTATCAGAATTCAGAGAGATAAATGAGGAAATTTGAACTTTATTCATATTTTTTCCCCATTAAGGACACGAATCTCAGCTATCATAACAAAATTGACAGAGGTGACGATTTTTTATTGAAAAAACTTATTCGTAAACAAAACACATATATTAATCTGTTTTACTTTTTATTTTATAGTGCAGAGGCGTCTTAAGGCTCACGATTGATCACCTATAATTTTAGTTCTACTTGATTAGAAGCACTGACGGCGAGCCGTTAAATACGCACATATTATAGAATTATACTCAAACTATCCGTGTGATGATGGATTAAGAATATGGAGTGTCACCACCTTACTGATCCCATGTGTGTCATAAGAGGTGACTAAGGGAGCAAAGTATTCAGGACAACATCACAGCAAGAAGAGGAAAGCTTGAAATAAATCCTTTTTTTTTTTTTTTTAACGTGTGGAAACCCCCTCGAGCCGTCACCCCACCGGGGTTTACGGCGGGGTGGTGTGTCGGAATCGGACCGACTAAAACCACACGGTGTGCCACTCTGCGCCTGAGATAGGAGGGATCCGGGAACCGCTGCTGTTACGACATCCAGTTCCCTCCTAGCGCCTGCCCGCTAAAGCGGGCACCATCTGCGGATAAACTCTCTATTTAGGTAACGTACGGCACACGTGCACATCACCTCCTCGCGGCTGGCCACTATAGCGGATGGAGGGGAAAACCCGTCCCGTCCATCCGCGGCCACACTCAAGGCGGCATGAGGCGCTGGTATGCGCGCCTCCGCCGCCCGGCTCGCCGGCGGCGAATTGGGTCCGAGTAGAGATCGTCCTCCCGGGCTCTCTCCGCCGCCTCCTTCCGCGAAATTACGTCTTCGCAGAAGGTTGCGACCGCGGTAAAACAACTGTCGCTACCGGCCATGGAGCGTATGACGGCCGGTAGCGAGAGATCACTTCCAATAACTGCAGTGAGGACGGTAGCGACAGTTATTTTACCGCGGTCGCAACCTTCTGCGAAGACGTAATTTCGCGGAAGGAGGCGGCGGAGAAGGTCCGGGAGGACAATATCCACTCGGACCCAATTCGTCGCCGGCGAGCCGGGCGGCGGAGGCGCGCATACCAGCGCCTCATGCCGCCTTGAGTGTGGCCGCGGGTGGACGGGACGGGTTTTCCCCTCCATCCGCTACAATGGCCAGCCGCGAGGAGGCGACGTCCGCGTATGCCGTACGTCGCCTAAAATAGAGAGTTTACCCATTGATGGTGCCTGCATTAGCGGGCAGGCGCTGGGAGGGATCCGGATGTCGTAATAGCAGCGGTTCCCGGATCCCTCCTATCTCAGGCGCAGAGTGGCACACCGTGTGGTTTTAGTCGGTCCGATTCCGACACACCACCCCGCCGTAAACCCCGGTGGGGTGACGGCCCGAGGGGGTTTCCACACGACAAAAAAAAAAAAAAAAAAAAAAAAGGATTTATTTCAAGCTTAACCCTATTATGTTCCGTGGCAGTCGTCGGCTCCACGGCGGCTCATTCCCCGCCCTTGTCGCTAAGAGACAAGGGCACTGGATATGTTGTTGCCGAGTGGGGGGGGATCACTGTATATGGTGTATACTTCTCCCCCAACCGGAGTTTGAACGACTTCGAGGTTTTCCTTAACAACTTGGAAACCTCGATGCGGCGTCTAGCGTCTGGGCACGTCTTAGTGCTGGGGGACTTCAACGCAAAGTCCATTGCGTGGGGTTCCCCCAGGACGGACGCTAGGGGCGAGGCCGTAGAGGAGTGGGCGGCCTCGGTGGGCCTCTGTTTACTAAACAGAGGCTCCACCAACACGTGTGTGCGACAGCAGGGAGGGTCGATAGTGGACCTTTCGTTCGCTACCCCTGCCCTCGCCGCACGAGTAAGGAACTGGCGTGTCCTGGAAGAGGTTGAGACGCTCTCGGACCATCTCTATATCCGATTTGAGCTCTCCCGGTCCCAGGACGCCAGAAGGGGTCACGCGGCGCGGCGTTCTTCTCGCTTTCCGCGGTGGGCTGTAGCCAAATTAAATAGGGACCTACTAGAGGAGGCGGCCATTATTCACTCTTGGCTGTCTCCGCAGGCCCCGACCGAGGAGGTCGACATGGGGGCTGGTCGCTTCTGCGATGCCATTGCGCAGATATGTGATGCGGCCATGCCCCGCATCCGAGGTTGCCGGCCTCCACGGAAGGAGGTTTACTGGTGGTCCCAAGAGTTGGCGGACCTCCGCGCGGCCTGTACTCGTGCCCGGAGGTCCTACACCCGTAGTCAGCGGCGACACCGCGTAGACGGCGAGGAGGACCAGCTTCATGAGGAGTACCGAGAGGCGCGGAAAACTCTGAAGCTGGCCATTAGCCGCGCCAAAGAAGTGAAGAGAAAGGAGATGCTGGAGGGTCTCGATCGTGACCCCTGGGGTCGCCCTTATCGTGCGGTGCGACAAAAGCTCCGCACGTCGGGCCCCCCCCTTACAGAGACACTCCAGCCCAGCTTCCTGCGGGAAGTGGTCGAGGGTCTTTTCCCGCAGCGGGCGGAGCACACACCCCCGTCGATGACCTTCATGGTCGAAGACGACGGTGGACGAAACGAAGATAATGTTCCGCCCGTCAGGGAATCGGAGATAGGGGCGGTCGTTCTACGGATTCGCTCTAAGAACCGCCCCTGGGCCAGATGGGATACCTGCCCGAGTGTTGGCGCGAACCCTCGACCACATGTCGGATCACCTCGGGGAAGTCCTAAACGCCAGCTTGGCGTCCGGGCGCTTCCCTGAGGGCTGGAAGAGCGGGAAGCTGGTCCTACTACGGAAGCCGGGACGGCCGGCCGATTCGGTCACGGCTTATAGGCCCATCGTGTTGCTGGACGAGGCGGGTAAATTGTTTGAGAGGATAATCTCTGCCCGCATCGTCCGGCACCTCTGCGAGGTGGGCCCCGATCTGTCGGACGCCCAATACGGATTTCGAGCCGGGCGTTCGACGGTCGATGCTGTGTTGCGCCTGAGGGCCGTGACCGAAGAGGCGGTGAGCTGTGGCGGCGTGCTGCTGGCGGTGTCGTTGGACATCACCAACGCATTTAATAGTCTGCCATTTAGCTGCATCAGGGAAGCACTCCACTACCACGGGGTGCCAGAGTACCTGAGGCGGCTTGTGGCAGACTAACTTGAGGAGCGTACCGTTATGTACGAGGACCGAGATGGTACTCTGACGCGGCGGCCCATGTCGTGCGGTGTTCCACAGGGGTACGTCCTCGGACCACTCCTGTGGAATATGGGATACGACTGGGCCCTTGGGCACTGTCCCGGTCACCCAACCAGTTTGGACGGGGAGGAACGTAATAGGGTTCCGCGGCTACGGCAACACCGATCGACCACTGTGCCATGGCTTGCAGGAAAAGGTCCTGCGCCGCAGCACAGTGGTTCAGGTTCGTCTGGACTAGGAAGTTGGCGACTTGGGCCATTACTCGACCGTCTCTACAACCTCCTCCATGGGCGACGATATCGAAGCAGAAACGACGTCAGAGGCAGCCTGGGTCGACTGGCTAGCCCCCGACGCTTGCCGAGAATTACGGGCAGGTTTGCAGCCTCCCTGCCCAATCTGGTGATTGGCGGGCTTGTTACCCGCCGCACACGCCGGGCAGTGAGGGGCGGCAGAGCACTCTGCCGCCTTGTGCCCCGGTCGACCGCAGCGGAAACATAGTCCGCTGCAGTCGAAACAACTAACACACTTGGCGCGTGTGTGTCCCGACACCAGACATTTATAACACCTCATCGGTCTCGGTGCCAGGACTGTGATCCTAGCGTTCACGAAACCGATGAGCAACTTTCCGGCGTCGACCAGGACTTTGCTCGACACTACTGGACATTTGATCCACACAGCGCCAAGCCCACCTGGACCGGGGCGGATGGTGCCGACCCGGATGCTATCCGCACTGCAGCCCGTCTTCTCCGCAATTGCAGTACAGACATCCTCAGATGTCACCGAGTCGTCCAGGCCCGAAATGCGCAGTTCTACGCACTTAGTTGGCCTGGCGATCTTTACACCATCCGTGGCCTCGAACATACCCCGCAACTTCTCGGCAAACACGTCCGCCGTCTTTGCGCCTTCAGCCCCAGGGAACTCGAGGACTCGAGCTCCCGTTTGGGCGAGGCGCATTTTGACACCTACTGTCCCGAAATCGCGTGCGAGACTGTCCCGGGCCCTTTTGAAAATGGCCGCGTAGGACAACCCGCCGCTAGCTGCCTCCGGTGACACGGTGACTACCACAGCCGCACTTTTAGGCGCCTGTAGTTTGCGCGGCGTCTTTGTGGCAGTCACTGCAGCCGATGGCGCCTGCGGGGTAGAGGCTGCTTTTTGTGCAGCCTTCTTACCCCGCTTTCGGGACTACTTAGCTCCCCCGACTACCTGCCAACCATCCGTGGAAGGGGCAGATGTGGAGGGAGCACTTGTGGAGGTGCCAGATACAGCGGTTGGAGTGGGGAGCGGAGGGAACTCCGCTCCAGCCTTTGCCGCTGTTTTGGACCCCAACCTCAGTGCAGGCGTCCGGGCTGTCGCCTTGGCCGCTTGCCGTGTCCTCGGAGCAGTTGCAGGAGTGGCAGAGACCGCTGCCGCCGCCGCATAGGACACGCGACCGGTCGCAACGGGAAGCGATTGCGTCGATGCTGACATCGACGCAATCTTCGCTTTATGCGCCGCGAGCGGCGGCCGGACAACAGGAGCCGGTGGCAGCCTTGCCTCCAGGCCAGCCAGACGCCCGTCCATCATGCGCCATACTGTATCCGTTATTTGGCGCAGATGGGAATCAGCAATGCCACCGAGGTTGGAAGAGGGGGCAAGCTGAGACGGGGACGTGACCGGATCCTCTGCCGGGCGATGCGCCCGGAATTGGGTGAACTGAGCGCTGAGCTCAGCCACTTGCCCCGTCAGGCGATCGTTGGCCGCCTGGAGTCGAGCCACGTCCCCGATGAGGGTATCCACTACTCCTGCAATAGCGGAAGAGGAGTCCTTAAGGGCTTTCACAAAAGAGCCCTTAAGGTTACTCGACTTGGTAGCCACTTTGTGGATGATGGCCACCGCCGCATTCGCTCTCTCCTGCATGGAGGATGGTGTTTGAGGAACTGAATCCCCCACCACCGGCTCCTTTATTTTTAGCAGGAGATCCGCGATCTCCTCCTCCGCCAAAATTTCGCCGTCTGCCCTGACCCGTCTATAGGCTTCCGCCTTACAGAAGACGGAGCCTGACGGGGCCGAGATCGGGGTTCGTGACCTCCCTCTGCGGCTGCTTGCTACCTTAGGAGGTAGCATCTCCTGGGATGTATCGCTCTCCTCATCCCTGGAGCGGCCGCGTTTTCGGCTGTCACACAGCTCCGTCTCCATGCAGTCCAGCATGTCCGTTCTCGCATTGGAGCTTCCGCCCGCGGTAGATCTGGAGCGTAATCGCTCCGATGTTCTTCGGCTCCCAGCAGTCATAATAACTTCTGGGAGCCCCACCGAGGTAGGCATCCCAACCAATGCTTCCTCGTCGTTGGAAGAGATGTCGTTCGACCTTTTCTGCTTCCTACCATCTATCTCCTGCTTTCCTTCCATAGTTTTTAAGTTTTTGTTTGATATGTATTCCATAATTGAACCCACGAGATGGGGAGAATAAAGGTCGACCCGGGCAGAGATCCCCAATACCCGGGCAAACGTAAATTTGTGCCCAACCGAGGGGTCCGCAGGTGCCCCGGCTGGGAGTGCGCTTACGACTGAACTACCCATCAGCCATGCATCCCCTGGTCACGCACCAGAACACGGGATTCGGGGTAATTTTTTAGAGAGGTTTTCTTCCTCGCAGTCCGGGCGGTTAAGCCAAGACCCTCGCCTCCGATTGGAGTCGTGAGACTCCAACTCGGGACTACGATATGCCAACGGCGGCAGGGAGACTGCGTCTCCTGATGCCTGCTCGGTGGCAGTGTAAGTGCACACCGAGCCCGTCCTACCTTTCCAACCGCTGAACGGAAGAACTCGGACCCTAGAGAGGGTCCCACCATCGTGATTTTTTACCGAGGTTTTCCTCCTCAATGCTCCGAAGAGCGAAGAGCCAACAGAGGATCCGACAGACACGCCCGCTCTGTTGGACCAAGTCTCGGCCGATTTGCCGAAGACAATGGTTTCCTCTTCGTGCTAGAATATTAGCCGTTGGCGGTGCTGCCAACGTTACCAGGGTGCACCACGTCGAGGTTTTCTAGCCCAGCACCCCAACCTTGAAATAAATCCTTTTTTTTTTTTTTTTTTTTTTTCACGTGTGGAAACCCCCTCGGGCCGTCACCCCACCGGGGTTTACGGCGGGGTGGTGTGTCGGAATCGGACCGACTAAAACCACACGGTGTGCCACTCTGCGCCTGACATAGGAGGGATCCGGGAACAGCTGTTATTACGACATCCAGATCCCTCCTAGCGCCTGCCCGCTACCGTGGGCACCATCTGCGTATAAACTCTCCTTTTAGGCGACGTACGGCACACGCGGACGTCGCCTCCTCGCGGCTGGCCATTATAGCGGATGGAGGGGAAAGCCCGTCCCGTCCACCCGCGGCCACACTCAAGGCGGCATGAGGCGCTGGTACGCGCGCCTCCGCCGCCCGGTTCGCCGGCGGCGAATTGGGTCCGAGTGGAGGTTGTCCTCCCGGGCCTTCTCCGCCGCCTCCTTCCGCGAAATTACGTCTTCGCAGAAGGTTGCGACCGCGGTAAAACAACTGTCGCTACCGACCATGGAGCGTATGACGGCCGGTAGCGAGAGATCTCCTCCAATAACTGCAGTGAGGACCCCACGCTGCGCCGCCCAGGCGGAACAAACCGCCAGCGTGTGCTGAGCCGAGTCCTCACTGCAGTCGCAGTGGTGACAGGCGGGACTCAATTCCCTCCTGGCGACCGAGTGCAGATACTTCCCGAAGCAACCGTGCCCGGAAAGAATCTGCGTCAGTCGGAAGGAAAGGGTCCCGTGCTGCCGCCCTGCCCACTCGGCGATGACCGGCTGGAGAGCCTCTACGGCGGCAAAGCCAGCACGTGGAGCCTCCAGCCGGGACGACCAACGAACCATCGTGGCTCGACGAGCGGCCTCTCGCCACTGGCGTATCTCTTCGGGTGGGGGCCGAATGCCGGTACCCACCCGGAAGTCTGCCGTTCGCCGATAAACTTCGGCGAGCACTTCCGCCTCCAAATCCCACGGGGGAGTTCCGGCTAAGGCGCACGCCGCCTCCGTCGATACAGTGCGGTAACCGCGTATGGCTCTAACCGCCAATATCCTTTGAGGACGCCAGAGACGAGCCCTATTGTGGACGGTCAGAGCCGCCGCCCACACCGGTGCACCATACAGCGCCATTGACCGGACAACCCCCGTGTATAGCCGTCTCGTCGCGACGCTGGCTCCACCCAAATTGGGCAAAAGTCACCCAAGGGCAGAAGCAGCGCCGACCAGCTTTGGAGAAAGCTGTCGGAAGTGCTCGTCGAAGAGCCACCTGCCGTCAAGGATCAGGCCCAGATACTTCATCTGGGCCTGAACCGGCACGAGGACCGAATTGACTACAATGGAGGCGCCAGAGGGTGGACCACGACGGGGCCCATGGAACAAAAGGGCCTCCGTCTTGTCCAGGGCCACCCGTAAACCCAGCGCCTCAATACGCCTGACCACCAGAGAAACTCCCACGGTGGCTAGACGCGCCACCTCTTGAAAGTTCGCTCCCCGGGCCGTGACCAATGTGTCATCGGCGTAACAAATTACGCCCAGCCCCGGGGGAAGGCGACCTCGAAGGGCCCAGTCGTATCCCATGTTCCACAGGAGTGGTCCGAGGACAGACCCCTGCGGAACACCGCACGACATGAGCCGCCGCCTGAGAACACCGTCTCGGTCCTCGTACATGACGGTACGCTCCTCAAGATAGTCTGCCACAAGCCGCCTCAGGTACTCTGGCACCCCGTGGAAGTGGAGTGCTTCCCTGATGCAGCTAAATGGCAGACTATTAAATGCATTGGCGATGTCCAACGACACCGCCAACAGCACGCCGCCATAGCTCACCGCCTCTTCGGTAACGGCCCTCAGGCGCAGCACGGCATCGACCGTCGAACGCCCCGCCCGAAAACCAAATTGGGCGTCCGATAGATCGGGGCCCACCTCGCAGAGGTGCCGGACGATGCGGGCAGAGAGTATCCTCTCAAACAATTTACCCGCCTCGTCCAGCAACACGATGGGCCTATACGCCGCCACCGAATCGGCAGGCCGTCCCGGCTTCCGTAATAGGACAGTTTCCCCATTTTGCCAGCACTCAGGGAAGCGTCCTGACGCCAAGCTAGCGTCCAGGACCTCCCTGAGGCGGTCCGACATGTGCTCGAGGGCTCGGGCCAGCACTCGGACAGGTATCCCGTCTGGCCCGGGGGCGGTGTTCTTAGAGCGGATCCGTAGAACAACCGCCCCTACCTCCGATTCCCTGACGGGTGGTACATTTTCCTCGTTGTTCCCCCCGTCGTCTCCGACCATGAAGGCCATCGACGGGGGTGTGTGTTCCACCCGCTGCGGGAAAAGGCCCTCGACCACTTCCTGCAGGAAGCTGGGCTGGAGAGTCTGTGTAAGGGGGGGGGCCCGACGTGCGGAGCTTTTGTCGCGCCGCACGATAAGGGCGACCCCAGGGGTCACGATCGAGACCCTCCAGCATCTCCTTACGCTTAATTTCTTTGGCGCGGCTGATGGCCAGCTTCAGAGTTTTCCGCGCCTCTCGGTACTCCTCATGAAGCTGGTCCTCTTCGCCTTCTTCGCGGTGTCGCCGCCGACTACGGGTGTAGGACCTCCGGGCACGAGTACAGGCCGCACGGAGGTCCGCCAACTCCTGGGACCACCAGTAAACCTCCTTCCGTGGAGGCCGACAACCTCGTATGCGGGGCATGGCCGCATCGCAGATCTGCGTAACTGCATCACGGAAGCGACCAGCCCCCATGTCAACCTCCTCGGCCGGATCCTGCGGAGACAGCCAAGAGTGAATAATGGCCGCCTCCTCTAGTAGATCCCTATTTAGTTTGGCTACAGCCCACCGTGGAAAGCGAGAAGAACGCCGCGCCGCGTGACCCCTACTGGGGTCCTGGGTCCGGGAGAGCTCAAATCGGATGTAGAGGTGATCCGAGAGCGTCTCAACCTCTTCCAGGACGCGCCAGTTCCTTACTCGTGCGGCGAGGGCAGGGGTAGCGAATGAAAGGTCCACTATCGACCCTCCCTGCTGTCGCACGCACGTGTTGGTGGAGCCTCTGTTTAATAAACAGAGGCCCACCGAGGCCGCCCACTCCTCTACGGCCTCGCCCCTGGCATCCGTCCTGGGGGAACCCCACGCAATGGATTTCGCGTTGAAGTCCCCCAGCACTAAGACGTGCCCAGACGTTAGTCGCCGCATCGAGGTTTCCAAGTTGTTAAGGAAAACCTCGAAGCCGCTCAAACTCCGGTTGGGGGAGAAGTATACACCGTATACGGTGATCCCCCCCCACTCAGCAGCAACATATCCAGTGCCCTTGTCTCTTAGCGACAAGGGCGGGGAATGAGCCGCCGTGGAGCCGACGACTGCCATAGAACCGTCCCGGTCACCCAACCAATTTGGACGGGGAGGAACATAATAAGGCTCCGCGGCTACGGCAACGTCGATCGACCACTGTGCCATGGTTTGCAGGAAGAGGTCCTGTGCCGCGGCACAGTGGTTCAGGTTCGTCTGGACAAGGAGGTTGGAGACTTGGTCCATTACTGAACCGTCTCTACAACCTCCTCCATGGGCGACGATGCCGACGTGCGAACAGTATCGGAGGCAGCCTGGGTCGACTGGCTAGCCCCCGACACTTGTCGAGAATCGCGGGGAGGTTTGCACCCCACCTGCCCCATCTGGTGATTGGCGGGCTTGTTACCCGCCGCACACACTGGGCAGTGAGGGGCGGCAGAACACAGCGGACAGGTCGACCGCAGCGGAAACATAGTCCGCTGCAGTCAAAACGACTTACGCACTTGGCGCGTGTGTGCCCCGATGTCAGACATTTATAGCATCTCATCGGTCTCGCCGCCAGGACTGTGATCCTAGCGCTCACGAAACCGATGAGCAGTCTACCGGCGTCGCCTAAAATTTTGGCTGACGCTACGGGACAGCTGACCCACACTGCGCCAAGCCCTCCTGGACCGGGGCGGATGGTGCCGACCCTAATGTTGTCCGCGTTGCACCCTGTCTTCTCTCTTACTGCAACGCAGACATCCTCGGCCGTAATGGAGTCGTCCAGGCCCGAGATGCGCAACTCTGCACATTTGGTAGGCCTGGCGATCTTCACACCATCCGTGGCTGCAAACATGCCCCGCAACTTCTCGGCAAAGGCATCTGCCGTTTTTGCACCTTCGGCTCCAGGGAACTCGAGCACTCGAGCTCCTGTCTGAGCAAGACGCAACCTGACTCCTACAGTCCCCGTGTCACCGGCGAGGCCAGCCCGGGCCCTCTGAAATATGGCCGCGTAGGACAGTCCACCGCTAGCCGTCTCCGGTGACACCGTGACCACCACCGCCGCGGTTTTGGGCACCTGCAGCTTGCGCGGCTTCTTTGTAGGGGCCACTACCACCGATGACGATTGCGGGGTAGAGGCTGCTTTATGAGCTGCCTTTTTACCCCGCTTTCGGGACTTAGCCCCGCCGACTATCTGCCAACCATCTTTGGATGGGGCAGATGCGGAGGGGGCAGGTGTAGTGGTGCCAGGTATACCTGTTGGAGTGGGGAGCGGAGGATATTCTGCTCCAGCCTTTACTACTTTTTTAGGCCCGGATTTCGATGCAGCCGTCTTGGTTGTTACCCCGACCGCCTGTCGTGCCCTCGGAATGGCTACAGGAGCAGCCGACAGCGACGCCGCCGCCGCATAGGACACACGACCGCCCACAACTGGCAGCGATGTTGGCACTGATGTGACCTTTGGTCTATGGGCTCCGAGCGGTGGCCGGACAACAGGGGCCGGAGGCAGTCTTGCCTCTAGGCCAGCAAGACGGCCGTCCATCATGCGCCACACAGCGTCGGTAATTTGGCGCAATTGGGCGTCAGCGATGGCACCAATATTGGGAGATGGAGCAGGCTGAGACGGGGTCGAGGCCGGATCCTCTGCCGGACGATGCGCCCGGAATTGGGCGAACTGAGCGCTAAGCTCAGCCACTTGCCCGGTCAGGCGGTCGTTGGCTGCCTGGAGACGAGCTACGTCCCCCATGAGGTCTTCCACGACTCCAGCAATGGCAGAGGAGGAGTCCTTAAGAGCACTTACGAAAGAACTCTTAAGGTTCCTGGATTTGGTGGCCACTTTTTGGATTATGGCCACCCCCATATTTACTCTCTCCTGCAAAGACACCGGTGTTTGGGAGACAGAATCCCTTTCCACCGGTCCTCGTATTTTTTGCAGGAGATCAGCTATCTCCTCCTCCGCCGCGCTTTCACCCTCCGCTCGGACCCTTCTATAAGCTTCTGCCTTGGAGAAGACAGAGCCTGATGGGGTCGAGATTGGAGTGCGTGATCGACCTCTGCGGCTGCTACCCACTTTAGGGGGCAGCATCTCCTGGGACGTATCACTCTCCTCGTCCCTGGAGTATCCGCGCTTTCGACTTTCGCAGAGCTCCATCCTTGTCGACTCCAGTGCGTCTACACTGGAGTTACCTCCGTCCGACGGAATTGCGGATTTGGAACGTAGCCGTTCCGAAGTTCTTCGGCTCCCAGCAGCCAAGATGACTTCTGGGAGCCGCTCCGAGATAGGCGTTCCCTCCAATACGTCCTCTTCGTTTGAAGAGCAGTTATCCGCTCTTACACTCTCCTTCATTTGACTCTTAGTCGCCTTCTTTTTTTCTTGTGTTTGGTTTTTTTTAATAAATTTTTCCATATCTAATCCCACGATTGGGGGAGAAATAGTGGTCGACCCGGGCAGAGATCCCCCAATACCCGGGCAAGCGTAAATTTATGCCCAACCGAGGGGTCCGCAGGTGCCTCGGCTGGGAGTGCGCTTGCGACTGAACTACCCATCAGCCATGCATCCCCTGGTCACGCACCAGAACACGGGATTCGGGGTAATTTTTTATAGAGGTTTTCTTCCTCGCAGTCCGGGCGGTTAAGCCAAGACCCTCGCCCCCGATTGGAGTCGCGAGACTCCAACTCGAGACTACGATATGTCGACGGCGGCAGGGAGACTAAGTCTCCTGATGCCTGCTCAGTGGCAGTGTAAGTGCACACCGAGCCCGTCCTGCCTTTTCCACCGCTGAGCGGAGGAACTCCGACCCTGGAAAGGGTCCCACCATCGTGATTTTTTACCGAGGTTTTCATCCTCATTGCTCCGAAGAGCGAAGAACCAACAGAGGATCCGACAGACACGCCCGCTCTGTTGAACCAAGTCTCGGCCGAATTGCCGAAGAAAATGGCTTCCTCTTCGTGCTAGAACATTAGCCGTTGGCAGTGATGAACAACACCAACGCCAACGTTTCCAGGGTGCACCACGTGGAGGTTTTCTAGCCAAGCACCCCAACCTTGAAATAAATCCTATACCAACCCATCTGGCCAGCGTGGTACAAGAGGTCAAAACTTTCTTGCTAAGACCTGTTAAAGGTTGTTGATGATGATGGAGATTATACTCAAACACAAAATAAATGCTCGTGTGTATTAGACAATGTTTTTCCAGGCTGAAAATAAAACACCCGTACCAGGAATATTCCTACATCGTGGGAAACTTTATAAACATACATGAAACGGACACTAGAAACCTGGACTCAGGAGAACAATTTATGGATTACATAAAATATTTTCCCACGCGAGATTTGAACCTACAACACTCAGCGCAATTTGTGCAGCCAGTAATGCAATTCATAAAGGTGTCCGAATAAAGCTTCACCCAATATAATAGTTGTAATATTGTACAGTCAATTCTTGATGTGTTCATTCATATACACTAAGGTTTGTCAAAATAGTATTGAAAGAAACCATTACACAGACAAGTACATACATACACGTCCAGCCAATAAAACCATGGAATTCGTATCTAATTTGTGCTTATATCGAATACGGCTAAGAATTTCAGTGTACATTAATGTGATAGAATTGATGTAATAAATTTTGGTGTAATAAATCAACTCTATTTTTTTATAATTTATAATATAAACCAAATGTCTGCAAAAGAATGGGATACTAGGTTGAACACAAACTTTTTACTAAGGTTAACGCCTGCTACTCCTATTTTAGGCGATGTAGAATATTAGTAAAAAGTAACAGATATTTTTAAATATTTTTGAAGTACTATCATCAAAACGAAAGACTCAGTGCTACCTTTAAGATAAATCTAATGCTTACTATTCACTGTCAGTATCTGCTAGACACTCGCCAAACACAAGGTTAACACACTCTCATACCACATAAACACTACTCCCAAAAACAGTTTAAGTCATAATCTAGTGTCTTGAGAGGCCCATATGAGCCATTATTGAATTTGGAATGGATCCAAACTGGAGATTTGTGTCAGCCAAGTGGCGCTGCCAGATTTACGCGTCGCAATCGTGTTATACACCATTAATTTTCTTATAATTGTTAGGGTGTTCACGCCAGATCCCTGATGGTTAAGTAAGAATAGTGCCAAGTTTCAAATCCTGTATCAGTCCAGTCCAGTTTTTACTTATGGATAAAAATTTTACTTTGGATCCAGAAAAGAGCTCCTAAGCATTAAGCAAATACAAAAATTTTTTCAGTTACTTTTCTTTCCATCTGTATGTCAACCCTACTAATCTAATAAATGATAATACTAGAATATTTACAATAGCTTATTTATAGATTTACGTATACATTTTGATATTATCTCAATAGTTTTAATGCAATAACGGATAAACAACATTAACCAATTAATAATCATTTTTAGTGGCTTTTGTTTAGAAGCCTGACTCATTTTTCTATGTTTATTTACATACATGCGTATTTTTAATTTCTAGAATAATGATGCCACTTTTCTTTTTTACTTAATACTGATTTTATAATTTTTGATAATCGTCATTTTCCTTTACCGGGCTACAGTATGAAGATTCTACTGTAATCACTGTACTGTACTGTACTGAAATTGTAGATTTGCTCTTTTGTTTATTAAATTGCAGATCTCCAACGTTCTTTTTAGGATATATAGGACACATAATCAGTTTGACGGCTGAAGTTGTACCATTTAATTTACTCTTCTGCTATGAAAAATATAATTCGTTCCAAAGGTTGTGACTTAAAAAAATAATTGGAGCGTTCTAAGCGTTGTTGAAACATTTCGGTAGACTTTGTTCGACGGTTTTACTACCAAATGACCTGGACGAGAGCTCATTAACTACACTGCAGATTGCATATCATGTATAGTAATGTGGTCACTTGTGTTTTTTGAATCAGTAGGCTTTTTCAGAATATTCTGTTAAGATAATTTGGTAGAAAAGAGACGTCTATACCAGCAAGTCTTCTGCCAAGTCTTCTTATCAACAATATTGTCTTTCCACTTTCTAATGAAAAAAAAAATATAAAATTATCTATGTCAAATGAAGTCAAGAGATAAAAATATCATAACAAAATAAATATTGTAAAATGGATCGTTAAAACCTTCTGTTAAAACATTGTACTTTCGAAATTAAAACTTTTCCCACCCGGTCATTATATTCAAATTCCTTCTATTAATTATTTATATTGGTGGGAACATACTTCGTCATGTTTCATATTAAAAAAAGTTCAGATATGGCTTTGTCACTCTCGAAGTGATTGATCGCGATACATGGGTAACTCTGAGCCTGCCGTCCTGTGTTACATGTAAATAGGTTTTTCATTTTGACAGATATTTTATTTTGATGATATTGATAGGATACAGGGACAACACTATATATTGATTAACTAAACATTATGTGACAGAAATGGTTTTACGATCCATTTATTTTTTTGCTGAGTTGCCGACAGCAGAATCACTGTAGTTATGTGGGCTTAGTTGACTGCAGTAGTCTTGTCTTCTAGAACCTAAGCAGGGCAAAAATTATAGTCGGTGCAATATCAGTATTTAATATGCCACTATTCACTCCTAAGTAGATAAAACTGTAAGTGTATGTAAACAGATCGTAAACAGTTTTAGTGACGCTTTTATATTTTAAACTAAAAACCAATAAAAATAATTTGGGAAAAATATGTTTTCAATCGAAGCTGCGAAAAACTCGCTGACCCTTGCATAACGATCCGCCATCGGTTCCAAAACTAGATAGCATCTCCGAAATGAAGACGTGAGTTAAACAGTATGCTACTGCTTCAGCCTATTACTATCCACTGCTGTCTTATCTTATAATAAAAAAAAAATATTGTTCGTAACTGCTTGGGTGGCGCACTGCTACAGTATGCGACTGCTACGCTTGATGTCTAGGATTCGATTTCCGGGTCGAACTATTTGTTTCGGAATTTGAATATTTTCTACGTATAATATGTATGTATTTACAAAAGCTTTGCTTAGTTTGGGTCTAGATAGCGTACCGTGTCAAATGTCCGAACACTCAAGAACAGTTGAACTGATTTCGAGAATTTCGATCTTGAAATATTTGTAGAAGTGAAGGGAAGAAAGTTAAGCACTATGAAAATATGGAAAAAGTATGTAAAACGGAGATCGTATATATATGAGTATTCTTTTCGAACGACACAGACAAAGTTGTGCTGGTCAGCTAATTGTTTTCAAATCTGAATATCATTACAGAGTACGCAGAAGATATAATAACATAAATTAAAGACTAAGTAGTACATAAATCATTTCCTGACAATTTCTGATATGTCCCTATGTTTGTTTTCAAGAGCTTTTAAGTGTCTCTGCTCTGCCTGATAACTAGAACAAAATCCAAACTCATTGTGAAAGCAAACAATGCAGTGATGAATGTCTATATGAATATAGACAATATACATGTGAAAATTATTTATTTTATTTTAGTTCCAACATATTTTCAGAAAATAAAGTATTATGATCTTAAAATACGTTAAATACAAAGTAATTGTAGAATCGGGCTTATTAAATTGTTTTTCGGCAAAGGGCTGATAAAATGATATCACCCGTCTGAACTAATACTAAATATTGAAAATAAATTCAATGCTGAAATAAAATCTAGATTTTTAAGAGAAGAGAATAAGTCTGACCTAACTCGTGTTCTCAGAATTTCATTTACTAGTGATTATGCTTTTTTACAACAAAAAATAAAAAGAATTTCAGAAAATTAATTTAATCAAAGAAATGTAACCGAATATATGATAGTTAATTATAATTTTCAATATTTTCTTTAATGTTTCTAACGTCTGTTGGGATGGTTAGAGTTTTTTGAAGTTGACCCTCGTTCAGAAATGGACGGCGGTAGATTGATTTGAACGTCAGTTTTATTAAAATGTATTGACACTTGTGTTTTCTATTTTAAAAATTGTATTACATATTCTTTTTATATTTGTTTGTACTCTCTGAAGGTTATATATATAAGTCTCCCTTAGAAATATCATCATCATCATCATCTTAACCAAAAGCCGTCCTCTGCTGGACATTGACGTTGCAGAAGGACTCTCCACAACAACCAGTACCGTGCCACTCGCATCCAACTTTTCACGACCCTCACTAGGTCATCGGACCACCTCGTCAGGAACCCAATATCATTGCGCTTTCATGTACGCGTTTCTGCGTGTAATGTGCCCTGGTCATTATACTTTTCGGACTTTTGTATAACCTGCTGCAAAGTGGTACTAATAAAGTACTAAATTCTTTTCAGAAATCAGCTTGTCCTTAGAAATATGCTTTTATCTTACTATACTACTATAACAT
Organism: Hypercompe scribonia; assembly: GCA_949316085.1. NCBI lineage: Eukaryota > Metazoa > Arthropoda > Insecta > Lepidoptera > Erebidae > Hypercompe > Hypercompe scribonia. Next base: position 6,654,621 of record OX438969.1, on the reverse strand, counting down.
TTTAATAACAGAAATTCGCTTAGGTCCTAAATTGCTAAGGTGCTGCTATGTATGTATCAAAATTCACACTAAGTTTATGACTACTCAACTTGACACTTCAGCCTCACATCGCTGTTCTGTAATTCTTTCATTACTTTTCACTAACCGAGTGCCATTCCTGGGGTCTTGCAATCCCTCTCTCTCCTTACCCTAGAGGGGAGGTGAGTCTCAAAGGGCAGCAATATACCTGTGACTTTTCAGGCGTCCATGTGTCACTTTCGCGACAGTCACTTTTCACTACGCTATGCAATACATCTTGATTGCACAGATGGTATAGTGGCCACATCAGTTTCTGCTACGTTGGGTATTATCTTTTCAAATCCTACATGGGAGAACAGTTGTACAATTCACAAATTGTTATTCTGAGTCTGGGGGTTCTATATGTAATAAGTTACATGTTTGTTTGTAAAATAACCCACGATACAGGAAATATTCCTAATGTGAAAGTTATCTTTTAACAAAAATAAAAATAAAATAAATCTGTTCCTTTATCATAAAAGAAAAAAGATCTTTAATACTTATACTTAAGAATAATCGAAATTTTAAGATCGAAAATGATTTAATCTATAGCGTTAAGATGCTATCACTGTAACAGCCTATTATGTTCACAAGCACTCTTGGTCAAATGTAAGGAAAGGTTAACAAAAGAAAATTCGATGAGATAACGCCTGTGGATTGTATGAGATGACCTAAAGTTCTTGTTGTATTTATTTATTGTTGAGTAGCCTCTTTGAGTAATATCGCTATGGGTAGCTTTGATTGATGGATATGATATAGATTGCATGGACAAAGCAATTTTATGAAAATGAGTAGCCAAAATGTGATTTATTAAAAGTTTTAGTGTTTATATTTTAGTATTGATTGAAACTGAATCCAAAGGCTTCATGACTTTAATAAGATACAGTGAATTGACAGAAGCTAGAAGGTTGGAATAGTATATTCTTCACTGTACACTCTAAATATAATAACAATGGATCTCAAATTTATTGCTGTAGTTGGGCACAATGGATGCTCTTATCGACAAAATCGATCTGTCAGAAAACTTTTGGATGGATTTCATGTCAAGAATGAGTAGTGGCTAATGTTGTGCTATATTTTCTTAAACTCAATAATGTATTTCTCATCATCAACACCATCATGAACCTATTGCAGTCCACTGCTGGGCACAAACCTCTCCCATTACACACCACTCTGATCGATTTTGGGTTTCTCGCATACAACTTTTACCAGCCATCGTGCGCAAATCTCAGCCATACCTGGCCTGTGGACATTCTAGAACTCTTTTAGCCAAATTTCAGTTCTGCGGCTAATATAACCACCACACTGCCACTACAGCTTGCTAATCCGGTGGGTTTTGTCGATGACCTTTATTCTCTGATCTCTTAGAGAAACAGCAAGCATAGCCCTTTCTATAACACGCTGAACAACTTGGAGTTTATGAAGCAGTCATACCGTAAGTGTTCACATTTCAGTTCAGTGTGTCCTGACGGGTACAGACGTCCTGGCTGAAGAATTTCATCTTTAAGCACTGTGGGATTGACGACACGAAGACCTGCTGGATTCAATCGAATTTTTTTTACCTAACTGCAATTCTTGTTCCGATAGTACATGTTCATTAAACATGACTTTAGTTTTATCCAAGTTCATCTGTAGGCATCACGTACAGAATCTGATCATCATCTTCATATAATAGATCATTCAGTATCTGTTATAGGTATAACGATGTAACTAAATCTCTTAATACAGAGTGGGATGAAATGCCGGGGAAAGGGACTTTTTTTCAGACAAAGACAACTCCCGTAGTATGACTAAACTCTATGTTGCGGGGACATTACAAACATATATGAAACAGGCACAAAGAACACCCAGATTCAAAACAACAATTTGTGGAACACACAACGTATTGTCTTGTATGAGATTTAAACCCACAACACTCAACGCTCCAGAAAACGGTGTGGCGACTACTTAAAACTCTACACCATCCGTGAAGTTAATGTACTTGTAACTTTTGAGTTGTATGTAATAGGCGAAGATCGTCACTTACCATCAGGTAATACATCTACTCGTTTGCCACCCTGTGCCACAAAAGGAGCTGACATACACATGATCCTACATCAATACTGTCTTTAGTAAAAGCTATCTACACATAAAAAACCACATGTATAGAACAGTTCACTTTTAATATCAACAGCACTCTGATATTTTATTTCAGTAGGCATACACATTTTTTCTATTTGCTTCATTCATTTTCATTACAACAATAGACCTTGATTATATCTCAGTAGACAGATTGACAACGTAAAGCTAATAAGTAATCCTCTGATTTTCTTAGACTTTCCCAATTTTGTTGATGAAAAAATATTCTGATCCTGTACTATATAGTACGGGGTTTATAACTTTGTTAAATTAATTCAAGAGAGAAACAATATCATTTCGTTGACAACAGTTTTTAGATTGTTTTAGAACACTTTGTGCTTAGAAAAAGAAAACAAATACAATATAGTTTCTGAATGTTGAAATATTAGCAGAAGGTATGTCTAATCGCGTTTACTATCGCTCGTTACATTGTCATCATCTTTTATATTTGTGTCTGTAGGGTAAGATGAGAAAAATGAACGTCGAAATTATTCAAAACGACACAGTGAAGGTAAGTTTTATTTCAAATATCAAGTCTGCTCATACTCTATTTAAAAAGAAAGTTTTTCTCTAGTTTTTGTATTAAATACTTATAAGTGTTACGAAAGTTATAATTTTCGTAGAAACTTCTGAGGGAATACTTAGCTCGTTTTATTATATCTTAAATTATGTTTTTTGGTTTGTTATGTTTATTTTAAAAGTTTATAATACGCAGCTTCCATTACTTTTTTTTTGTTTTTTTATTAAGAGCCTACCAAAGTGACTCTACTCTGCCTGATGGAAAGCATGAATAGAATCCAAGAGTTGTGATCACCATACTCATCGCAAATGCAGACAATGCAGTATGGTGACCCATACTATGGCGGCTTTGTGAGATGCTTCTTCACACCCCGATTGGGGACGTAAAAGGCATGACAGTCATCGTGACAGTGTAAGGCTTACACAGTTACCACGATAACTGTCACCCCTGTAGCAATGGGCCTCCGGTCTCACACTCACCAACGAAACACGACAACACGGATGCTGGCGCTTTAGGTTGGTCTTCTGTATGAGGGTAGTACTGCCCCGGTCGGGCCGGCCCGCTCGTGCTGAAATCAGTGTGGCTCTACTACGTAATATCTAACTTTGTGTGAATTGAATAGTTTTCTTGTGAAGTATTTCTAGGTCTTAGAATTTCTAAAAGATTGTAGACGTATGTATAAGAAAGGACAGAAGTACATAAATGAAGCCGGAAACGAGCACGCTATTTGATTTGACCAATAAGCGCACGTTGTGACATAGTTGGCTGTCAGATCGTAGGTGAGATGTTATGCACACGGTTCTGTAATAGAATGAACTTTATTATAGGGAAACATCCCTCAAGAATTCTACTATTTTTTTTTATAGATCCCTACCAAAGTGACTTTACTCTGCCTGATGGAAAGCATGAATAGAATCCAAGAGTGGTGGTGGTCGCTATACTCACTGCGAATGAATACAATGCAGTATGACGACTCACGATATGGCGTCCTAGTAAGATGCTTCTTCACGCCCCGCTGGGAGGGAATCACGTGCGCTGGTAATAAATAGTTTCCATCTATTACAGTTGAATACACGATTTAAAGAGTTTTTATGACAAATATACCTAGAAATAAAAATTGTATAGTTTTTTACATAACCTTGAACAAGGTTATTCGACAGAGAACTAGAGTAACTGACATCGTACGGAGAATCAGTATGCTGAAGCGGAAGGGGGCCGTCCATGTCTCCAGACGAACCGATGGTCGATGGAACCGAAGTGTACTAGAGTGGATACCAGGATTGGGTAAACGTAGTGTAGGGCGCCCTGCGGCGCGATGGACCGACGACTTGAAGAAGGTGGCTGGCAGCGGATGGATGCGAATGGTCCAAGACCGGGATGGTTGGCGTTCCTTCGTTCAGCAGTGGACGGCGATAGGTTGATTTACTTGACTTGTATCTATGTACTTATTTAAGGTATATATTTTTATATTTTGCTGTTGAATGTTTTACCACTACATGATTACGCACGAATGGTTTTAACGAGTCTCGTCTATTTTCGGTCCTAAAAGCTTCATTTATACGCCGTATACGAAATGGATACTCTATCAAGGTGACTTCAGCGATATTACAAGAGTATTTTATTCTGTTCAAATATTAAAAGTCTGCAAAAAAATTGTAGATCTTCTAAACACTTTATTTATGAGAACTAAAAGGCTATTTCGGTAGGTTTTTTATTGTTTTTTCTTTCACTGCCTCGGTGGTACAGTAGTAGCGTATGCGACTATTGTATTTGAGGCCTCGGGTTTGATTCACGGTTCGGACCAAATGTTTACATGCTTTGTAAATATTTGATTCGGAGTTTGGGTATTTCTTTGTATAATATGCATGTATTTACAAAAGAAATATATATGTATTTATAGTAGTTATCTAGTACCCACAATACAAGCTCTGCTTAGTTTGGGACTAGATGGCGTTGTGTGTCAAAATGTTCACTATATTTATTTATTTATTTTGTGGATGATATTTTTGAAATACTGAAGCTGCATGAGTGTCCATTATTATTTTCATGAGATTAAAATTATTAATTGTCACTAACTGCTACGACAAGATGTTTGCAAGAATGTATAAAATAAGTTTGGTAATCTCTTTATAAACTGAAATTGGAAACATGAAGTCCAAGTGATCAAAGGTGTTCAATAAACCTTTATAATAAATATTTCATACTTTGACAGTTAATTATTTTAAAAAACCGTCTGTAAAGAAATAAACGCATTCTCCATTAAATGCAAATATAATGGAGTACAATTATCTTTTAGAAAATTGATATCTGTATATTTGTCTTATTCAAGCTATGTTATTTAATCACTGACTGTAGGAGAGGTCTGTTGTTTCTATGAAATCTTATTGAAAAATTAAAATTTGGTTGTATTATTTCATTAATCATTGTTTATAAAATTAATTATATCAATATTTTGCTGTAAAAGGTTAACCTCAATATTCTGATAAGACAAAATAAGACAAACACATTCTGACATGTTCGTTTCGAAATTTACCGTGTCTTTGACATGAATCCTAAAATTTCCCAAATAAATGGTGGCAAAGTTCGAAATATACGATGATATTTAAAATGTAACTGAAAAATCTTAGAATTCATTACAAAGAAAAAACAACAAATATTAAAATCGATATTAATACAGGTCAAACAATAAAAATATTAACACAAATGTTTCACATTGATTAGTTGTGTGCTAAATGTCATCTAAGTGAAGTCTTAGATGACATGTGAAATTATATTATATCTATTTTGTTACCACTTCGAGGCATTACTGAGGAGAGTTCACATTTGGTCGCCCGAACTAGATTAATCTGTTAAATACGTTTAGTGTTCAAAACAGCATTTAAAAAAGGTCATTTTTAATAGAGTTCTTTTGTTTTAAATCTTTTTGATTTGAAATAGAAAATTCTAAAATAATATGAAATGCTATCTTACGACAATTCTTTTCACAATTCTCTCGAGGACGCGGCGAGATTGCAAATTATCTACCACTTATTATAATATGTAAAGCAATGAAAAAAATTGCTTTGAAGAGAAGTTTCGATGAGGTTGTGATATCACTTCCACACACATCTTGTTCGTCACTTGTTTAGAAAATAAAAGATTCGTTTATACTTCTTCTTTTTAATTGTTATGTAAATTTTTTATTGAAACGTCATCTAATAAATTCTTTTAAAGTCTCGACAAATGTAACGTTTTAATAAAAAAAAGATCATTTTAAGCTACTCTGGTTAATTAATTTAAGTGAAAAGCAACGAAGTGGTAAAACGCGTCCTTGACTTAATTTGATTGGAAAGAATGATTGAGAATTTACCGACATGTATACAGGAAGTTACAAGTTATGATAAAATTTTAGGATCGTAGTAAAGCAACAGATAATTAATTCAACCAGTGTGTTTTTGTGTAGATATGTACAATATCTATATACTTTTTGTGATGTAGGTATTTGTAGATATCTTGATCTTAATAATGACTTCCAAACGAAATGAAATAGAACAGATGAGATAACGACAGGCTATGCATGCAAAGCGCAATAAATAGCAGGAGAAATTTCTTGATTTATAAAAACAAAATTACTTTTGCTTGCGAGTTCGCTTGCGTTTTTTTTATTGTATTATTTTTCTAACTATACCTTGATATCTTTTGCTGCGTACCTTATAACTTGCATACAAAATTTCGTGATAATCGAATGAATGGTTATAAAATGGTAACTAACAAAATAGGAATCAACAATAGTAGATCTTAACGGATTATACATTAGAATTATGTATGTCATTCACGAAAAAACAACAAAAATTAAAAAAAAAAACTAATATCCGATTGAGTGAAAATTCATCGGTATTGAAAGATAAAAATAATTTTTGTATGCTCAGTGTAAGATGGATTTAAAGACACCACCAAAATCAAAATCCACCAACCCATTTAGGCCACAACAGGCCATGACAATGCATATAAATAAATATTTCGGGCATTTGGCACACAACGTCATCTAGTTTCAAACTAAGCAGAGTTCTCACTACCGATGCGACACCGAGGCAGTTATAGGAAAAGAAATTACACTGATTACATGAAACCGAAAACTATAATCCGGGTTTTAACCTATCAATTGGCCTCTGCCATGGCATTTTAGGTCAAAAATTCATAAATACTAAGAGATATAAGTAACTAACGCCACTTTACTTACATTTGTAACGTTTTATTGTTAATTTTATTAAAGCCACGTACATTAGTATAATTAATCAAAATAATACATAATACAATTAATTTCTTAAAGTAAAACTTAAACGTATCTTATTAATAACTATTTTACACAAGTATTGAGTGTTTTAATGGCCGTGTACTTCGATAGTGACGTTTCAATACTATCCTTAATTAGAAAGTATTAAAAATAATGAACTGACTTTTGATATAATTATTATTCTTTGAATACTTAATTACAGTACGGGAGGCCACGATGCTAAATCCGGATTTACTCGAGCGTCATAGAGACCTATACGGTTGTGAAGCTTCGATGATGAAAAGAAAAATGACATATAAAACATTCCATTTCATCAGTGGAGGGAGTGGCTATAGATTTTCAAAAATGTAAAAAAAAACAGTTCCATGGACATACTCGAGCGTGTCAGATTATGATATTATATATGTCCTACGTATTTTTAAAAATGTACATATGTTAATCTGACTGTTTCAGTGATGGGGGTGGTCGTACGTAGGGGTCAGAAATGAAAAAAAAAAACTTTATCGAGCGCGTCCAATTTCCGAAGGGGATGTTAAGTGAACCTAAAAAAACGCTCTTATATAATAATCTGACGATTTGGATGTGACGCAAAGATATGACCGTTATTAGAATGTGCAAAAAAATTGGTCATTTTGAAATACTCAAGCGCGTCAGATTAAGATATATATGGTTCATCTTGATGCAATAGACGTGCTGTCTCATAATCTGACAATTATCTAGAGGCATTTCGCTAACCTGATAATTAAAAAATTGTTTTTTGTATTTTTTTAAACTATTGAACTTAATTAGTTGAAAAGCTCAGGAAATAGCATGCAAATGAGAAAGTACATGTTTTTTTGAAGTAGAATACTTGTATTTATAAGAAAATAAATATAAAAAATTCAATTGTGTGAGAGGAATAGAAGCACGGAGAGGGGAACATAGGCATCACGTAGCTGCACGTATTAAACTTTATCGATGAATTTCTGTTGCTTCGGCTTGCGGTAATTGTCAGATTATATATTTTTCATAATCCTTGAATTATTTCGTTCGAAATAAAAAAAAAATTTAGCCACGCTCAAGAATGTCCAAGTGACGTTTTTTTTTACAACTTTGTAGCTCTCCCCTTTCTTTACGTCTCACTCAAATTGTCAGATTAGTGAAATCTACACGTTTGAGCACGTAACTAACTCGTCTTATCTTAATCTGACGCGCTCGAAAATGTTTGATGATCAATTTTTTTTTACTAATCTGATCCTTTATCCTTGACGGGCGATCATATATAGAAGTCTCATATTTGGTGTAAGTACTTAATAGAGTACAAGGTATCCCCCTGTATATTAATCTGCCGCGCTCGAGTAAATCCCGGAATCCCTTCTACGGCTCCCCTACTATTATAACTGTTACAAAAGAGCGCCTGCTACTCACTTTCAGGTTGATTTGAACGTCTTTCGTCGTTGAATAGTATAATTATTTATAATTATTGGTCATAATTATTCGAGTGTCATTATGTATACTTTTGGGTCATAAAAGGTCTAGATAGATATGTTAAGAACTATAATAATTATATCACCTTATTCTACTTATATTATAAATGTTTTTCATTGGTGAGTGCGAGACCCGAGGCCCATTGATGCAAGGGTGACAGTTATTGTGGTAAATATGTGAGCCTTACACTGCCACGATGACTGTCATGTATTTTACGTCCCCAGGCGGGGTGTGAAAAAGCATCTTACTAGGCCATGGTGGCCTAGTAAGAAGTGTCGACACATCAAGTATCTCATCCTCACCCTGGACAGTCGCTGGAGCTTCAAGGAGTATTTCGAGCGGATGATCCCCTAAGTTCGGGGGATGGCGGACACCCTATAGAGGCTATTGCCCAACTTAGGGGATCCGCGGGTGGAAGTTCGCCACCTCTATAGTGCGGTGATACGATGCATGGCCCTCTACGGAGCGCTGATGTGTGCCAAATGCCTATCGACCTCCTTCCGTTGCCGAGCTAAGCTTAACCATAGTGGATAGTGGCTATTCGGATCGTATGAGTATATCACACCATCTCGTTGGAGGCGACGACAGTTCTGTTACGCTACTCGCCTTTAGATATCCTAGCGGATATGGACGGTTTAAGACCAGACTCGTGCCATTCGCCGGAGTGAGAGTGGGGAGGATAAGGACGAGCTTGAAATGCGGTGGAACGCTCACCGACAGGCACTGGCACAGTGGAGTTTGCAGCTTGAACAGCCGCAAAACTCGCGTCAATGCGCTGTCGGTGCCGTTCTGCCTAGCCTGAAGCTCGGTTAAGTAGGGAGGGAGGTCGTGTCACCTAGCACCTGACGCAGATACTCACCGGGCATGGTTGCTTCGGTGAGTATCAAATCATTGCTGCTGCTGATTGAATCAAATCAGACGCGAGGAGACAGAACAATGCTACCACTGCGTGGCCGACCAGGACTCCACCCAGCATACGCTGAAGGACTGCGCCGCGTGGGCGTCTGAACGTGAAGTCCTGGTCGACTGAATCAGACGTGACCTGTACCCGCCGGCAATCATTGCTGCTATGCTGGTTTGCGTAGTGGTCTCTTTTGCAAAGCTGTTATGCTCATAAAAGAAACCGCTGAACGGGATCGGGAGAGGGCCCATTCTGAGAGAAGACGACGTCAGCGGCATCATGAACCGTCGATGGGACCGCGACCTGCCAGAGAGTGACGCCTCTGCGGTTAGAATAATTGCTGCGGTGACGGCCTGACGGTATAACCCTACGGTCGGGCCGCCACGTTAGAACTATGGGGGAGAATTACTTTTCCCCCGGGGTAGAGCCTAAAGGGGCATGGTGTCAATTTGAGGGGGGACCTAAAATCATATGGTCTGTGTTTCTCCCTCCCAGAGTAGGGTGCCAGAGGCTGGCCGTCGAGTCGGTTTTTAGGAAACGCCACATGCTCTTGACTCCTGCACCTCAAGGAGCAGGTGATCCGAAAGAATTTCCAGACTCGTCAACAAAAAAAAAAAGTCAGCCATAGTATGGGTCTCCTTACTACGTTGTCTGTATTTACAATGAGCATGGTGACTACAACTCTTGGATTCTATTCATGCTTTCCATCAGGTAGAGTAGAGTCCCGGGCACGCCGTCATTGTGGCGGTAAGACCCGTTATGGAGGATAGGCTCGAGAGGAATCACGGGACCCTCTCATATCGGCTGACGCAGGTGATCACTGGAAAAGGATGCTTCGGAGATCACCTGTGTCTGATCCGAAAGGAGCCAACGCCTGAGTGCCACCACTGCGATGGCCGGACCGTGGACACGGCGCTCCACACGCTGGCAGAATGCCCAGCGTGGGCGGAGCTGAGGCGTGACCTTATGACGGCCATCGGAGTGGAAACTCTCTCGCTCGGTAGCATGATCGCCGCCATGTTGTGAAGCAAGAGCGCGTGGAACTCCGCCGTCTCCTTTTGCGAGCAAGTTATGCTTGCAAAGGAGATGTCGGAGCGGGACCGGGAGAAGTTTAAAACTCTCCCGGTCCGCCAGGCCCGGGAACGTGTCCGGTATCACAGACGGCTCAGGCGCCGGAGATTGCAGAACGATCTCCGTCCTCCATAAGCGCTAGACTGAGGGTGATAGGTGAGGCCATCCGTCACCCGAGCAGAAGTACGCCAGGATAGCAGCGGGACGTGCTACGGAGCACACGCTCTTTTGGAGCAGAAAAGGGGTCATCTGCAAGCCGTAGATAGATGACCCGAGGTACGTCGGGGTTTCAGGGATTTCCTTTCTAGGGTACACCTGATTCCCCGGCTACTGGTACCTGAGACGGCGTGCGGTTTTTGGTCGGTTCGAGTCCGACATAACCACCAGTAGGTGGTATCCGAGGGGATTTCCGCACAGGAAAAAAAAAAAAAAAAGGTAGAGTAGAGTCACTTTGGCAGACTCATAATATAGAAAAAAACATATATTTAGAATAAATGTGAAAGTTTGTGAATGTGGATGTTTGTTATTCTTTCACGAAAAAACTACAGGACGGATTTGGATAAAACTTTACAGTAATATAGGTCAGACATTGAAATAATATAAAGGCTACAATTCATAATAATTTTATGTGATATAACGTGATATAACGATACATTAAAAGTAAGTCGGAAAAAATCTGATCTCTGAGTTATGTCGGTGTACGCTGCCTAAGTTATTGGAGTTACACAAAGATGATGTACCGTGGGATTGTTTGTAAGTTATAATTTTTTTTTTTTAACTGATCTGTCACGAAACTCAATGTGGCAGACCAAATTCCACGCGAGCGAAGCCGCATGAAAAAGCTAGTATTATATGGTTTTTCTCTATTCCAAAGTAACTACTCTGTCTGACGGAAAACTTAAATAGAATCCAAGATTGGTGGTCACCATATTTATTGTGAATTTAGTTCAAGCAGTATGGCGACCCACACTCACACAAAACCCTTTTAAGAGGGTGCTTGCAACATAAAATAATATTAATAAAATTAAAAATTTGTTGCCGCAATAATTTATGCTCTGCTTTGATGAGTCAGTCAATCAGCAGTAGTTATTTCATACGAATAGAAAACATTATAATAGTTTGTCGCTTTCATTGTGTGAGTCAAGTTACTTTAGCCCAACTCATCCTTTTTAATTTTGAGCAGAAGTTTAAAAGACAGTAACGCATTTGTAACTCTTGAGTTGCATAGTTTCTATGGGTGGTCATCATCTTCGACAGTCTTTAATGGACCACTGCTGGATATAAGTCTCTCCTTCACAGGAGATTTTGGTCTACTATACCTCGCTTACCAGACGGATTGCCTTAATCGCCTCTTGTGACACTCATAGGATGAGTAGGGGTGGTGACATTCTGTATTATTAATCCATCACCATACCGGTTACGAATCCGTCAAGTATCATCAGATGATTCATCTGTTCGTTTGTCAAATAACAAAACATAAAACACATACTAGTTATGCACCTGTACGTATAATTAATCCATTGTTCAGTAACGATTATTCTATGTGGAGTGAAAGTAAACGCAGGCCTATTGAGAGATTAAGTACCGATAAACTGTAGCCTAGCTTGTTTATCCCGCGAGAAATTGCAATAATGGACCGTATTTATCACCCCTTAGGAAACAATATTTCATTGGAAATATTGTTTCATAGTTCGTGTTTAACAGTGTTTACTGGTAGTAAATACATGTCTAAAATTATTAGATCTTAGGTCCTGTAAAGTTGTTGTGAGCTAACAATCTTCAAAGTGAAGGATATTTTCAATTTGACTGGTTGTTTTTTATGTTTTTTAAGTTTTTTATAAGTTATCATTATTAAAATAAAACTAAATTTTTAAACTATCTTGCTTGCTTGCGGCTCCATACACGTGTTTGGTTGTTATTGTGGTCAATAGTAATCGATTTATTATCCTAATGCATAAGCTATATAAAGGTCATAGCTCATTAGAGCCACCCGGCACCCACTCCGCACCGCCTTGTCACACGGCGTCCACTCGTTGTCGACAGGTGGTTCACGGGTGGACACCGTGTTATCACCAATAAACGTCGCGTGGTCAACCATTGGACCTCGCATCGTCACCCAGTGGACCCCGCGCTGGCCGCTGGTGGACGCCGCGTGGTCTACGACTGGAGACCGGTTAGTCCAGGAATTTTCGCGTAGTCTGTTAACAATTGGCACTGCGTCTACACGTGTGCTTCATAATGTTAAATTTTACAAACCGTGAATTGGCACTCATAGCTGTAGCGCTTGATGCAGAAGAAAATGAAAGACCCAAGAGAAAAAGGAAAGCTTATTGGGTGCACGAAATGTTTAAACAAAGAAAAAAAGAGGGTGAATATTGGACAGCTCGTAGGCTGTTGCTAGCCGACGAGAAAAAATTTTATTCCTACTATCATATGCCGCAATGTGTGTTTTATAACATACTGTCTCATATTGAAGACTCCATATCTAAGCAAAACACAAGATTCAGAGAAGCGATCACACCCGAAGAGAAATTGGCTATGACTTTAAAGTAAGTAAATAAAGTTATTACGTTATTTTTTTTTTATCTCGTATGATCTATGTGTTATTTTAATACAATTCAGTTTTTGACTGGTATATATGTAAGTATGTATGTGTGTATAAGTAAAACAATGTAAGAGTATCTTAAAGACTAGTTTATACTTAAATTTGACTAAATCAATCCACATTTTTTATTTCAGATGATCCACTTCACCACGATGTTGGTCACCGCAAACCATACACATGAAAAAATTTTTTCATTGCCAGCCATTTGCCACTAAACAATGTAATATTTTTCAATAAAAAAATTACTGAAAGTTCTTCAAGATGTATTCTTTCAGATGATATATTGATCGATTAAAAAAGTTTTGTAGTTTTCTTTAAAAAAATTCATGAAAAAGGCCTTTTTTTTTGGTGCTACAAGTGGGGGTAACCTCTTAAATCAACCTTTATTTTCGTAATTTTGATATCATTTTGTCACTAATTAAGTACTTACTAATCACATTTTTAAAAATTAGATAAATCTTTTCCAGTATCAGTCAAGATTGGTGTGTTCACCTCTGTGGCATTCCTTTCTGTATCATAGTTCGTTGTAGTACTGTATCCAGAAGAGCCTGCTGTTAAATAATTTCCAGAAGGTCCTGGCGTTGAATAATTTCCAGAAGGTCCTGCAGTTGAATAATTATTACTGTTGTATTAATTATTTCCTTTTTCATTGATTTAATACAATTACATTACATTACATTACAATAGTCAATTAAATACAATTTTTAAGCACTCGCGATTTAAATACATATTATTTATTATGAAACGGGTCTATTCGCGTATGAGGTATTTATTTTGTAATTACCTCGACGTTTGTAAGCAACGTAAAAAATCGCCGAACATAATATCTACGGATATAGTGAATGTAGTGTGCCGCGGACCTAATTCACAATACGACTAAAATAAAATCTAATACTTTCGGTAATATGTTGCATACAAACTTTGCAACATATTACCGTGCTATTACCCTAGTTACGTTTTTTACAAGATTGTACAAGACGACACCCGCCACTCCAGTCTACTCGGGACCACGGCTAATGCAACTTAGCCAAAACGGCGAGGTAATTACAAAATAAATACTTCATACGCGAATAGACCCGTTGCATAAAAAATAATAATGAAATACAATTCACTTTTTTACAGCTTATTTCGTGTAATACAAAATTAAAAACTTTTTTGTTTCAGATATTTGACGAGTGGCACTTCAGTCAGAAATTTATCTACAAGCTTTAGATTAGGCGAAACAACTATTAGGTCAATAATTAAGGAAGTGTGCAAAGCGGTTATTGACAAAATGATGAGTGTTTATATGCCAACACCTACAGCTGAAGATTGGGAAAAAATTACGGAAGGGTTTAATGACAAGTGGAATTTCCCAAACTGCATTGGTGCCATAGATGGCAAGCATATAAATATAATAGCTCCACCCAACAGCGGATCGCTCTACTACAACTATAAAAAACATTTTTCGATAGTTCTCTTGGCCATAGTCGATGATAAATACAGATTTACAGTTGTTGACATCGGTGCTTATGGCAAAAACAGCGACGGTGGTATTTTTGCATCTTCAAAAATTGGAAAACGAATTCAAAATAATAGGTTAAATATTCCAAGTGACAAAGCATTGCCCGGGACAAACGTAGCACTTCCACATGTTTTCGTGGGCGATGAGGCTTTTCCGTTACAAAAGAACATAATGAAGCCATATTCTCGTTCTCAACAACTATCTCAGGACCAAAAAGAATTTAACAATCGCCTGTCACGCGCACGCAAAGTAGTCGAAGATGCATTCGGAATGTTATACCAAAAGTTTGAAATATACAATAAAAATATTCGTTTAAATCCAGACATGGTTGCTAATGTTGTTTTGGCAACATGTATATTGCATAATGTAATGCGAACTTATAATATCGAAAGTAACGAAGAGTACTGTTCCAGACCCAGGCCAGCGCATCAGAACCTGAATCAGGAGGCGTTCAATGATCTACGTCACATTGGTAGAAACACTACTGCTTTTAACGTACGTGATTCGTTTGCTGCTTATTTCAAATCATCGGTTGGACAGCTTCCATGGAATACTTAATTTGCTTACTCGTATTATCAATTTTCTTATGAATCACTAATCATCAAATATCATATTTGTGAATGTCTAGTTAATAACGAATTATGTGGTAGTACCTTGTTTCACATAACAACATTTGAAACAATATGGTCTCTTGTTTGATTTACATTGTAGGTTAAGTACATATCATTTTTGTCCATTACTAGTTTGCAATGTTACCAAATTAAAATTAGACTGAATGAACATTATGCAAAACAAGGGACAACCGAATTAAGCACCATGCAATCTGTTGTACTATCTTTTATTTAATATTTGTAATACATAAATAATACTCGTTACCTGTTACCGCTAAGGTGTTGCTTATTTCTGCCCATGCTTCTTCCTTTTTTACATTGTCACTGTACTTCGAGTCACTTAGATCATATAATAAATTATATTTACGAAATTCTTCGATAAGTTTTTCTTTATTCATTTTAAAAGTAAAAACGATACGTCCGCCTCGTTCGAAAGAAAGGCTGGGAATGAAGGGAGGGTGGGGAGCGTTGCATCGCCAACGCATCGCCCTCGAGTGAATCACTCGCAGGCAGCGCGCGGTCCACTCGTCGGCAACGCGCGATCAACGTGCGGCAAGCACGCGAGTTGCGAGTTGTCACCGAGTGGTTCACTCGCCGCCCGCGCGTGGGCAACTTGCGAGTGAGGCGATCCGGAGTTGATGTAATGAGCGCATACCCATAGAAATCCATACAAACAATATCAACCGCACTAGTTGAGGCGGTGAGGGTCGAGTGCCGGGTGGCTCTAATGAGCTATGACCTTTACTGTAAAGTTTCATCTAAAGCCACTTAGTTATTTTTATACATTTGTATGCCATATATACATTCTCAAAAACTTTCTCATTATTATATTAGTAGGAAGTAGGATAGGACTTAAAAGCAATTTTTTTTTATTTTTTGCAAAGAAATAAACCATTTCTTACAATGACTAGTAATGTTTGAAGTCGGAGAACTTTTATAAAAGGTAAATTACTTAAAATTATATCAGTTGAGAATATTAAGGTGTAATAGAAATAAAATGATGTGACATATTTTATAATACCATCCAATAATATCAGTCCATCCCTATCACATACGTCAGCATATCCCGTCACGTATCAACGGTCAACGAATACGTCAAGTATAGAGATGATAATGATACGACATGAACTATCTATAAAGTTTCTCTTCAGGGCTATACACTTTAAAAAAGTAGATCACCAAAGGAATTTCTCTTGCTTAGCAAGTTTTGAACAAATTGCTTTGGACGCGTGTCGAGTTTGCAGCATGTAAACTTTAGTAATTAAGCCTCCGTTGAAACGGTGATCGATGCCCTCTTTGCTTATTATTTTATATTTAGTTAACTTCGTCAAAAGTTAGCTGTTAGTGTTAAGCAATTATCATTTGTCATGAACACAGGGATGATGCAGGGGTGACAGTTATCGTGGTAACTGTGTAAGCCTTACACTGTCACGGTGACTGTCATGCCTTTACGTCCCCAAGCGGGGTGTGAAAAAGCATCTCACTAGGCCACCATAGTGTGGGTCACCATACTGCATTGTCTCCATTGGCAATGAGTATGGTGACCACAACTCTTGGATTCTATTCATGCTTTCCATCAGACAGAGTATTCACTGCGGGGCAGGCTATTAATCTAAAATAAAAAAAAATACATTTTAAAACTATAGAAGTTGAAAACAATCGTATCATTACAACCTATATTTAAACTGAATTAAAATTAAGTCAGTCAGTTCAGTATCGATATTTTTATGAATATGTTTAAATTTGATATTTCTTTTTATTTTTAGTAGTTTTCTTGTGCCTTCACCGTACTGAGACTTAAGATGGAGTAGTAGAATGACTAAAACCACACGGTACGCCACTCTGTCCCTAAAATATGAGAGGTCCGAGAACAGTTCACAGTTCAACAGAACACATCTCTCAGCGTCAGCCCGTCCATAATAGGTCACCACTTTCTAGCAACTTCAATGATAGTTTACCACCGGCATACGCCTGAAAGTTTGAAGAGAATACATAAAAATAATTTATTGAATTTGGAGCATATCAAAATTAAAAGAAAAATCAATTTCTTTTTAATTTACGTCACACAAAATAAGCAAGTTTGCTGAGTTACGACACTACTAAGTAATAATAAGTAGATCTAAGAAGGTAGAACTAAAGTTCATTAACTAAAACTTATTAAGGCCCTAAGCTTCCTGTTTTAAAGTAACAAATTGATTAATAAAGACAGAAAACCTGCTTCAGAATAAACTGCCATTACTCTTTGCTTTGCAAATTCCCATTTATCTAGAGCTATTTCAGATTATTGGATGAAGATGAAGCTTCTTCAATTTGGCATGTTTGCTTGCAGCTTAATATTTAACCAGAAATGTTGGTGGGAAATTCGTTCGTCTACTTTGTCCTTTTTGGCATATGGTGGTAGATAAAACACCCGTTGGTAAATGATTACCGCTGTCTATGGAGACCTGTAAATCAAAAGTCACGGATGCGTTGCCTTTTGAGTACCTACCCTCAAGAATCAGTAACCTCATTAACTCGGTGTAAAACAACGAAAAATAATTCACCATTGGTTTTCTCTGAAACAGTGGTATCATTCTCGTACCGATCTATTTGCGGCACATCATGGCTTCCCATGGTAAATAAACTTATATTTATTCCATGTTAAAAATGTTAGAAATTATCTCTCAGTATTACCACAGTTTTAAGCAAACTGCCGACGATTCAACCCTTTCCCCTTTAAACTTAGAAACTCAACTATGATCTTACAAACCACAGTTTTAGTGAGTCCAGTAAACGCCTGTATAATAATTCAGTTCTACAAATTACTTCACCTGTTCAAGTTCTCCCACTGACTCGCAAGTTTCGTAATTACGCAGTCTGCTAGTTGTAACGAAACGCTATGGGACTCGGCCACTAACTAAACAATCAAAACTAAGTTAAATTGCTATAAAACCACGTGGAATTTGTTAACACCGAATAAATTAATATAACTAAAATTAATAAACGAAACAGAATAATGATAATATTTCACTGCTCTCACACGGCCGTCTATTTGTCTCCAAATTAGGCAGAGCATATACTATGGCGACCAGACTATTGATACGAATAAACATATGAGTAAATATTTTTAGTTGCAAACATATATTTAATAAATTCCACTTCGACAAGAAATAAATTATGGTGCTCACCACGTTATCATTCATTAGTTAGTCTTGGATGGGAATCGAATTCATTCTATCTGTGATTTAAAATGATGTAAATTTACATTCGTATAATATATAAATGATATCGCAGACAACAAAAATCACATATTATGTAGCCAAGGGACAAAGTAGAATATTAACTATGAAGAACGTCAAAGAACAAAATGATCAAGTGTTTCTGCAAACAAGTCATAAACTTTTGTAAACAATAACTGCCTAGGTGGTGCAGCGGTAGTGAATGCGACTACTATGCTTAAGGTCTCGGGTTCGATTCCTAGGTCGGATCAAATGTTTGTATTATCTGCAAATATTTGTTTCGAAGTTTGGCTGTTTTCTATATATAAAATGTATGTATTTATAAAAAAAAGGTTTATAAGTATTCTATCAGTCAGTCTAGTTATCATAGCACAAGCTCTGCTTAGTTTGAAACTAGGTGAGGTTGTGTGTCAAATGTCTGACATATTTAAAAAAAAATTAACACTAAATGCAAAATTTATACGTTATTACGTAGACTCGACGCATAACAGATAACCTTAATTGTAAGTAGACCCTCACCTTAGAAAGAAGGTTTTGGTCTACTATAAGACATTAACCAGACGGTTGGTATAGAATTTGTCTAAAATTTTCTTTTTATTTGTATTATTGTTGTACTGGATAGTTTTTGCCCTTAATCGTCTCTCAGGATATGGAAAAAGTAAGGTGGAGGTTCTCTTACTATCCCTGTATTCTTAATCTATCGAAATATAGAAAGGCAAATTTAAATAGAAAATATATGAAAGCATATTTGTTTTTTTAAATCTATAATCTATATATATAAAAGAAAGTGGTGTTAGTTACACCACTTATAACTCAAGAACGACTGAATGGATTTAGTTGAAAATTGGTGGGGAGGTAGCTTAGAACCAGGAGACGGACATAGGATACTTTTTATCTTTTTTTTTATTACTTTTATCCTAATAAAAAAGTGAATTGAATAAAATATTACCTGCTTATTTATTGCCTCTAAGGCGGAACAGAGTTCGCCGGGTCGGCTAGTACATAAATAAAAGAAAGTGGTGTTAGTTACACCACTTATAACTCAAGAACGGAAGAACAGATTTAGCTGAAAATTGGTGGGAAGGTAGCTTGGAACCAGGAGAAGGACATAGGATATTTACATTTACTTATCTTGTTAGAACGGCTTTAAGTAAAAAAAAATTTGCTTATTTATTGCCTCTAAGGCGGAACAGAGTTCACGGGGTAAGCTAATAAGTAATAAATATTTGGTTGATGACAATAACTTTGTACACTATCACGTAAGTGGTGACACATTAAGCCTTTCAAACTACAAAACTTGGCAAGAAAATACAAAAATGCACTCAAAAACTCTCTTTCTAATGCAATTGGGTAACTCGACTAAGAAATAAATTTAATCACAATATTATTATCTATTAAGAAGTGTATTCTAAGTGTAAATGGTTCAGCATTAAAGAGAGTTGAAATTAATCTTGGCTTAAGATTGTAATCAAGTTATGAATAGCACAGTATTTGACAGACTGATTAGCACAATAACAGATTTATCAACAGTTTTTAACAGTCCACTGCTAGACGCAAGACTTTCTTTCGAAAGGAAGTTTTGGCCTACTATACCACACTGGCCAGACGGGTTGGTGTAAGGTTTATTCAAGTTTTCTTCCTTTTTGCAGTGACGTCGCCTCTTGCGAACCTTTTTTTTTTCTTTTCTGTGTTAAGAGTCTGCCAAAGTGACTCTACTCTGCCTGCCTCTGAATAGAATCCAAGAGTTGTCACCATACTCAATGTAGACAATGCAGTATGGTGACCCACACTATGGCGGCCTTGTGAGATGCTTTTTCACACCCCGCTTGGGGACGTAAAAGGCATGACAGTTATCGTGACAGTGTAAGGCTTACACAGTTACCACGATAACTGTCACTCCTGCACCAATGGGCCTCCGGTTTTACAATCACCATCGAAACATGACAACACGGATGCTGGCGCTTTAGGTTGGTCTTCTGAAGGAGGGTAGTAGTGCCCCGGTCGAGCCGGCCCGCTCGTGCTGAAATCAGCGTGGTTCTACTGGCTAGTGGGATATCAGGGGATATATATATATACTCGTATATGATAGAAGTGGTGACAGTCCGAATTCTTAATCCACATGGACATTGATTAATTTCCTCTTAAATTTTATAATGAATTATAGAATAAATGTAAGATTTAGTGCAGAGTTTACTATATGAACTTTAGATTTAGCTAGTTACTTTATATTATTGTTGATTTTCAGTTACCATTTTAATTAAGCCACTGAAAACGTGCCACTTTTACAGTACCGAAATATTAACATTAAAACATCGTCTAAGCAAAATTATAAATCATTATCCGAACAATGGTTTTCATATTAAATGATATTATTTGACAGCGCGTAACTTTTGCTGACTTTATTAAATGCAATTGTTTCTCTTTATCGTGACAAATGTAACACATTGTTTTAAATGTGGACAACAAACATTAACAAGTCTGTTCGCTAGAGGTTAGTGAACTAACCCCACGACCTCAGAGGTGGACAAATAGTGTGATGAGCACGATTTGCCAACAGTTGCCAACCTTCGTTAAGTTTTACATGCACACGGCTTTTTTTTGATTGGTGTAGTTCTAGTACTTAGATTTTATTACAAGTTAATTGGTTGGTATAACAGATTTCAACACCATACCCATACCTCTGAAAACACATAGAATATTTCTCAGAAATTTAAATTAATTAAACCAAATTTTCAGTAAAATGTTGTTTAAAATGCTGTTTAAAATAGAATTTCTGTGATGGAGTTACTATGGTTCGAATCAAATTGATTAGTGTAACTAGTTTTCCCAAAAATTAGTACTTTTTGAAAAGATTACAAAGTTCCTTATTATTTAAATTTTATTTGCGAAATTGATAACGAAAAAAAATTGTAACAGTGGTAAAACAACAACTAATTGAACTTCAATCATGATAAATACATAAAACGTATTAAAAGTGGTAAAATGTTTAAATAAACTTTAGTGACATTAACATATGACATGACAGTTATCATGGTAAGTGTGTGAGCCACATTTTGCCACGACGACTGTCATACCTTTTACTTCCACAAACGAGACGTGAAAAAGCATCTCACGACTCACAAGACCGGCATAGGGTTGGTCACCATACTGTCTTGTCAGCATTCACACTGAGTATGGTGACCATAACTCTTGGATTCTATTCATGCTTTCCATAAGGCAGAGTATTCACGTTGGCAAACTTTTAAAAAAATATAAGGATATAATGATACATAATTTATTATCACAGGTTAAAGTAGAAATCTCTAGGCACGAATAAACAGGTAAATCTAAGAAAACAGTAAAGAAAAAAAAAAAATATATGTTAACACTGACAATCAATTACAATAACTCTGATCCTTATCAATCTAAAAAAAAACCTAACCACAGAGTAAAAAGTCACACAGTCACTAAACAATATGGTTCCTAATTATGTTGACTATTGAAAATACCTGTGTGTATATTAATTTTATAGCAAAGTTAAGGCATAAATTAAACTTTTGCACAACAATTTGGAAGTTGGCAGTTTTGTTATTGTCACCCTTTCTGTGTTCTATTTAATACGTCAATATTTATCCTTTATTTTGTAAGTATTAAAGGTTATTATCCAGTGGCTGTTATGGATACTAATATTAAGGTCCTTCCTAATTGATTGCTTTGTGAAATTACAACAATCCAAATGGAATTTGATGATAAAGCTGTAGGAAATATATATTGGATGGAATAATTGTTAATAAATTAAATTTTAATACAGACTTCTTTTTTATTTTTGTATTATTTGTGCGCTTATCGTTTACATTAAAATTAACATAATCTATTAAATTTCTTAATAATTGCATTACATTTAAACTTTCATTTAAATACTTACAATTTTTCGATTTCAACAAATATTTTTTTGAATTTAAGTGAACAGTACTATTGAATACGAAAGGCTTAGTGGTTCCAGTACAAGGGTAATAACTCAAATATAACCAAAAAGAAGAAACACTGACACAAAAACAAGCAATTAGCCACCATAGTGTAAGTCACCATACTGCATTGTCTGCACTTACAATGAATATGGTGACCACAACTTTTGGATTCTATTCGTGCTTTCCATCAGGCAGAGTAGTATTATCACTTTGGTAGACTCTCAAAAAAAACACGCCTCTCCGTAATAAGGAGGCTTAGACCTGCTATATGACACTGACCGGATTAGTGAAGGGTTTGTATGTTTGATCAAGATAATGATTGAAACGGTCACCCCACCGCTTTTGTACTACAATGAATGTTGCGTTCCTTTTATGGATGTTTTAAACTCCGCCACAACACCGGAATTCCTTTTCCTGCCCCATAGTTTCAATTACAAAAAAAGAATCATCACCATCACATCATCTCCAGAATTCTTTATATTATGTAGATCTGTTACTGATATTCTTATTCAATTTTCTGTCAATAACTTTGTAACATGTAGTCAATAGCATATCGACCAACATAGACCAACCTAAAGCGTCAGTATCCGTGTTGTCGTGTTTCGTTGGTGAGTGTAAGACCGCAGGCCCATTGATGGAGGGTTGTCAGTTATCGTGGTAACTATGTAAGCCTTACACTGTCACGATGACTGTCATGCCTTTTACGTCCCCAAGCGGGGTGTGAAAAGCATCTCACAAGGCCGCCATAGTGTGGGTCACCATACTGCATTGTCTACATTTGCAATGAGTATGGTGACCAGAACTCTTGGGTTCAATTCATGTTTTCCATCAGGCAGAGTAGAGTCACTTTGGCAGGCTCTTAATATATAAAATTTGAGAAACGAATTCACTTGAAGATGAGACGAAAGTCAGGTAATCTGATTTCTGCCTGCATGGATGGCGTCGTAATTAAACGGTCTCAAAACTGCTCTATAGCGCTAAGTGTTGTCTGTCTTCACATGGCACAACACTTTATGTGACCCAAAAATTGTTGTTTGGAGTTTGAATATTCTTTATGTCCATTTCTAGTATGTTTGTAAAGTCCCTCGTGATACCGAATGTATTCGTAATGCGGACGTTGTTAAAAAAATAGTTTTATCAAGTTTTACACCTATACATCAGGTTCACGTTTAGGCTCATTATGACACTGATTTTCTTTAAACAAGCTGCTTAGAATCTAACAATGTTAATATTATATAAATATTAAAAGACAAAATATGTCACAAAATATTGTTAAACAAACGTTGTTTGTTCTTTTCCATTTAGATCACCAAAATAATCGAAGATAATTAGTTAGTTTATCAAGGAGGTCAGTTTATCCAAAACTCTAAATTCAAAAAAGGGCCACACAAAGGGCCCAACACGTGACGTTCGAGTTGATATACTACGATAATAATGTAAACAAAGAGAAATAATTTAATTTCTTAAGTGCACGTGCTTATTTTTTAGCCTTGTGTTAATATTAACTTATTCTAAACGACTTTCAACGAAGGCAAAGGTTCTTATTCGTTTAAATATGTTTAGTTTTGTTACGAAAGAGCTCTATAGATTATGAAACGATGCGAAAAATATTTTTAATTTGAATGTATAAGTCTACGTGCTGTTTATTTCTATTTAAATCTGGGTAAAATCTATTGTATATAAACTACGAAAACACTAAAATATAAGCTTATCTTCTCATTGTGTGAAATTTTAGAATTAGCTTCATCTGTTTTCTTCTATACAAAGAAGCAACAGTAGAAAGTCAAATATAAGTTTCAACATTTTTTTTACCACATTTAAATACTCTTAAATAGCATAACATATCACACCAGCATCTGTTACGTAACTTTCCTACGTTCCATTCATCCCTTGAGCTAAAACAGTTGAGAGATAAGATCACATAGATTTTTATTTTTCTCCGTTCTTCTAACGGTAATGTATGCAGACGGTCGGATAATTTGCCGTGGCTAAAGAGAAATTGCCCTTTTACGTGCATTTTCTGTTTTATGGTTATAGTGGCTTTTATTTTATTATTTTTAAGAACATTAACATGTCTAAAAAGCCTTTGTAAAACGTTTTTTTTGCTGTTCCTTTTGAAATATATTACAATTATAAATACTCGTATATTTATTTTCGCTATTTGCGCGTTTGTTTTCATTTAAAAAACCTGAAGATCTTAAAAAGCATGACAACATTTAGGGTGACGTATCTTGTTCATTTTTTATATAGACTGAAAATGTGTCTAACTCGCAATCAATTAAAAAAACTGTCATTTGATCATATCTTACCAGTATTTGTTACTGAAGCAACACAAATCCTTCTACATTACAAATAGTAACTAGTTATGCATTCCGACCCAATACTCAGAACTGTGTTAATACACTAAGGGCGCATCACGCCACCAACGCTGTCGATTAGCAATTTGACACCTACACCGATTTAGTATAATCATCATAAAACTAATGTAGACCAAACACATTAAATTAATTACCATGTACCAAGAAGCTACCCGTGGGTCCCATCACACGGACAGCACACACACACACTGTAATCCAGTATGTAAGCTAAGTTTAAGAATTAGATGATTCATTCTGGTCATTCTGTTCATTTTGTTAGTACCATCTTGCCAGTGACATACTGTCCTGCTGAAAACTTGTATTCTTAAATAAAGTATCTTTTTTGTGAACAACAAGTGTTCATATTTGACTGGCGCAGCCGGGTCGGATATTTAAAGTCGCGAAAAGTCTTCGTTTTCGTACACAAAAATCGGTCGTAACTTAGCACTTAACGCCTAGACGACATATCCACAAGAACCTACCAAATAAATTCGTCAACGAGCACTCGACAAGAAGACAGAATCAGCATGGAACTGAGAAGCGTAATGTGAGTAAACCCTTACCCTACTCCTTTCTATGTTTTACCACCCATAATTATTTACGTTTAATTGGACTAAATCTCGTCAAATAAACGTTCTTGTAAAGTTGGTCAAAATCGCCGAATTACAAGATAATATTAAGTCGTGTATTCTAGACAAACATAGCTAGTTACGTATTAGTTATTTATTTGCCCTAAATTTTAATTATTGTGTAATTGTTAAATAATTCATTATGAATCAGATCCAGTTGATTCCTAAAGAGATCCAAAATATCATCCCGCGATTCGACGGAGATGAAAAATTACTTAATTTATTTTTCAATAAATGTGAATATGTTATAAATAGTTTTAGGGGGGATAATAATCCCGCTCAACTAACGTATCTATACCATTGCATTACGAGTAGATTAGGTAGGTAAAGCCGCAATTTTAGTCAGCGAAAGAGAAAACGTCACAAGCTGGGAACAATTGAAAGAGTTGTTCGTCCAACATTTCGGTGATCCTAGATCCGAGGCTTGCATAGCCATAGAATTAGAAAATATTAAAATAAAAAACGGCGAATCTTACATTGACTTATGTCATAGGATACAGAATACAAGAAGTTCCTTAATTTCCAAGGTAAACCTTTTAACCGACGAGGGTATCAAAGCAGCTAAATATATAATCTATAATAATACCGCGTTAAATGTTTTCCTATACAATTTACCCGAAGAATTACTGCGTTTTGTAAGGCTAAATAAATGCACTAATTTAGAAGCAGCTTTGAGCGTCGTAACTGAGGAAGTAAACTTCCAAACACGATACAATTTAAAGAATTATAAACCTAAACAAATAACTCCCAATTCACAAGGAGGTATTAATAATAATTTTAAACCTAACGTCCCTTCAACACCATTTAAATTTAACATACCACAAAATAAACCGCAAATAACGCCACAGTTTAGGCCGAACTTTGTACCGAATAATAATAGGTTCACTACACCACAGCCTCAAGGCTATAGACCTAATTTTAATACTTTCAATTATAGGCAGATAGGTAGTAGTCAACCTCAGTTTCCGAGAGCGTTGAAAAACTATAAACAGTCAGGATTTTTCCGACCAAACCCGAATCAGCAGTTTAAATTTGGCATTAATCGACCGCCACCTAAACACGATGCAGATGTCACAATGAGAACCGTAAGAAATAATATGATCCACGATCAAAATGATTTATATATGCTAGAACAAGATGAACTAGATCATCATAATGTTTCCCCAAATTTTCACATAGAAGCCTCCGAGGAAAATCCACCGAAATAATTAATTTAAATTATAATAATTCCTTAAGACTACCTCATATTAAACTACCAGAGATAGACTCTATATTTCTTATTGATACAGGTAGCACTCGTTCGTTTATAAGCCCCGCGAAGGCAAATCAGTTTTTCTCTAAATATAAAATAAGTAAACTATTCGAAGTAATTAGTACTCATGGTCGTAGCAAGCATAATGAAGCGATACACATACCGTTAACTAAAACTTTTAATACTAATATTCAACATACCTTTTTTATTTACGACGTAGACTCAGTATATGATGGTCTTATAGGTACTGATCTATTGAAAGAGTTAGAAGCTAGTGTTGACATGAAGAGTCAAGTGTTAAAAACTAAATATGTAGACATTCCTATATGGTATACTCCATTTTATCAAATAAAAATACCACCACGTTCAGAATCAAGAGTAAAAATCCCAACAATTTTAAAAAACGGTAGTGCTATTTTAAATAAAATTGAATTCTATCCAGGCGTACGCATGCCTGACGCTTTTGTAAATTGTGTAGACTCGTTTGCTCAAACAGTCATACAAAACACAACACAAAAATATATAACCATCACGTTTGATAGGCCTATGGATGCTATTAAATTAAAAAACGAATCTTGTTATATTAATTACACTAATAACACTGATAGTTTAGATTTAAATATAGAAGAAATATTACAAAGTAATCTATCTAAGTTAAGGTTAGATCATTTAAATAATGAAGAAAAATCCTACATAACAAATCTATGTGAGGGATATAAAGATATATTTCACTGTGAGGAGATCCCTCTTTCTTTTACAAATCAAGTTAAACATAAGATTAGGACTAAGAATGAAGATCCTATATATATCCGTCCATATAGACATCCTATAGCTCAAAACGAGGAAATTCAGAAACAAGTAAATAAATTATTAGAAAACAATGTTATTACAGAGTCTCACTCCCCATGGAGCGCCCCTGTACATCTTGTACCAAAAAAAATTGATGCCTCCGGCGAACGAAAGTTTCGTATGGTCATTGACTACAGAAGGCTTAACAAAATAACGATAGACGATAAGTACCCATTACCAAATATTTCAGATTTATTTGATAGATTAGGGAATGCTTCCTATTTTTCTACGATAGATTTAGCTAGTGGTTACCATCAGTTAGAAGTAGATAAAGCCGATCAACCTAAAACCGCGTTTACTACTCAATCAGGTCATTACGAGTTTACTCGAATGCCCTTTGGGTTAAAAACAGCCCCTGCTACATTTCAAAGGGCTATGGACAACGTACTCAGAGGATTGCAAGGAATACATTGCCTCGTGTACTTAGATGATATAATAGTATATTCAACTAGTTTACAAGACCACATTAATAAACTTAGAAAGATATTTGATAGATTAAGAGAAACTAATTTAAAAGTTACGTTAGACAAATGCGAATTTTTAAGAAAAGAAGTCCTATACTTAGGCCATACAATATCCAAAGATATTAAAGCCAAATAATGATAAAATAAAGGCAGTATTAGATTTCCCATTACCGAAAACCCCTACGGAAATAAAAAGTTTCTTAGGACTAGTAGGTTATTATCGTAAGTTTATTAAAGATTTCTCTAAAATAACTCAACCACTTACGAATTGTTTAAAGAAAAAGAATAAAGTTAATCTAACTGAGGAATACATAAATTCATTCGAAAAATGTAAAGAACTATTAACTAATGCCCCATTATTACAGTTTCCAGACTTTAGTAAACCATTCCTTCTAACCACTGACGCATCAAACTTTGCGATCGGTGCAGTACTATCGCAAGGCCCTATAGGTAGTGATAAACCTATTGCTTACGCGAGTAGAACTTTAAATGACGCCGCAACTCATTATAGTACAATAGAAAAGGAACTTTTAGCCATAGTTTGGGCATGTAAACATTTTAGACCATATCTATATGGGATTAAATTTAAAATATTGAGCGATCATAAACCTCTTGCATGGATTCAATCTTTTAAGGAACCAGGTAGTAGATTAACAAGATGGAGACTTAGATTAGCTGAATACGATTATGAGATAGAGTATAAACCAGGTAAAAAGAATAATAATGCAGATGCACTGTCGCGTATAAAGTTAAATGCATTGGATGATGATATATCAATGATAGTAAACACTGGAGAACAAAATGATCCAATTCTTATTTCTTCAGATGATGAAAATAGTTTAAGTCCGCCTAACTATAAATCCAATTATTCTATACCTTCCGTTAGTAGCGTAACGCTTACCGCATCGGAAAAACTAAACATAGGAACGGTACATTCAGAGGAAAATACGGATTCCTCAGGTATTCCTATATTGCACGAAGCAATTGATACCAAGCCAAATCAAATATTAGTGTATACTTGGAATAGAAACGAAACTACGGTTAAGAATCTTTCGAGAGATAAACAAAAAGTACTTGAAGTACACATGCCTATAAATAATACAACACTAATAAAGAATTTCCTTAAAGAATATATTCGCCCTAAAATAAAATATTTCATTTATTTCGAAGATGAACGCCATCGTAAATTATTTATAAACGTAATCATAGAAATATTTAAAAAGGATTCCATTCAAATATATGAATGTACAGAAAGAGTAGTATACGTGGAGGATGAAACTGAACAACGAGACATAGTTCTAAAGTATTATGTAGGGAAAACATGCCATCGTGGCATCAAGGAAACCGTGGCACATTTAAAACGTACATATTTCTGGAATAATTTAGAACAAACAGTAGCCAGCATTATAAATTCTTGCGAAACTTGTAAACGTATGAAATACGATAGAAAACCCTTAAAACCAGAATTACAGTTAACGCAAACGCAAACAAAACCTTTTCAAGAATTATTTATGGATACCTTCTCAATCGAAGGAAACTATTTTTTAACAATTATCGATGCTTTTAGCAAATTGGGACAAGCATTTGAAATTAGTAATAGATCTACCCCAGAAATAATTAGAGCATTGCTAAAGTATTTTTCATTGTACGGAGTACCTACAAAAATCAGCACAGACCCAGGTTCTGAATTTAATAATAGCTTATTAAAAGAAATGTTAACCTTTTATAAAATAAATTTACATATAGGGACACCAGATAATCCTAACTCTATGGGATTAGTGGAAAGATTCCATTCCACAATTCTAGAAATTTACCGACTTGCTAAATACGAAAGAAAAATTACTGACCCTGTTTCAGTAATGACATACTCTATTATGTCTTATAATCAGTCGATACATTCAACAACCGGTCTTACACCTTTCGAAGTTATATTTGGTCATACCGACTCCTCGAATATATTCGATGTAGACTTCGATAGAAATTATACCCAACAACTAGTGAGAGAACGCACGTTAAACGCACAAAATATTTGTATAATTATCTAACAGATAAAATATTACAATCTAAGGTTAAAACTAAACAAAAACATGGTGGAGAAACCAACTTCAATATTAAACCGGGTGATAAAGTATTTATCAAAGGCGTTAATACCCGCCGTAGTAAAGATAAACCGCGATACCAAAAGGCAGTAGTCACAGATGACGTAAACAGAAACACAGTAAAAGTGCAAACACAAAATAGAAATACTAAAGTACCCGTTAAAGATGTTAAACGTCTTTCACAGGTTCGTCCTGATGATAGCGACGCAAACAACCCGCGCCCTTCAACTTCAAAAGATTGAAGAAAATCCAGGGGTTCTTCCCGTAAAAGAAGGTCAAGCATTTGTAAGCCTCTATAATTGGCACATATATAAAGTATTAGATCTAGAATTAGTTAGTAATAGTTTAAACTATAATATAGAAAAATATAATCAAATCATTAGCTATATAAAAGATAAGTTAAACATATACATTTTAGACGATAATATAGTAGACGCTGAACTACAAACCCAATATTTAATGAATTTAACTATAGAAAGATATAATCAATTAGTTCCTAACGTTAGAATAAAGAGAGGTATCATTGATCCCCTTGGATCTATAATAAAAGCAATCACAGGCAACCTAGATAATGAAGATGCCTTGAGATATGACAATTTGATTAACAAAATAGAATCAAAACAAAGCGCAATTGTCAATAAGATTACTTTAATTTCCGAAATAGTTGATACTTTTGTTAACTTAACGAATTCCACAAGAAATAACTTTGTTGTACTAGATAAAACTATCAGGGAAATAGAAGAAATTTTAAATAAGACCCAGTATCAAAGAAGCAAGGATCTTGTCTTGCAGACGTTTAATTTAATAATTCATAATTTTCAAATAATATTAACACGATTGGATGAAGTGGAAACTGCTGTTGCATTTAGTAGATTAAATGTATTACACCAATCTATATTGGACTCAGATGAACTGTTTAACATCCTTAAAGAAATCGAGGAAACCGACAGATTAGTTTTTCCTGTCACTAAGGACAACTTGATTAATATAGAAAATTGCATAAATATAAAAGCCTATGTAAAGGGCAAACAGATAACATTTATCATGTCAGTTCCAACAGTCCAATTAGATGTGTTTGGATATTATAGACTACACCCTTTCCCAATGTACAACTCTGGTCCAAACCGTACATTCCTAATTATCCCGAAACATCCCTATATCCTTACAAAAGGGTCGAAAACTTTACCACTTTTTCAGCCGTGCAAAGAAGTCGACGAAGGAAAATTCTTGTGCTATGAAAACCACATCTCGTTTGAAGACGAAAGTCAGTGCATCAAAGACTTAATGAAGTTTTCAACTAGGATAACATCATGTTCCCCGTTATCAGTCGAAGCAGAAGACATTAAGTTGAAATTCATACAGCCAGACTCGTGGATACTATTTACGGGTCGTCAAACTATTCTCACCGAGATCTGCGAGAACGACATGAGCCAACATGATATTATGGGTACATACATAGTAACCATAAATAATAAATGTGAAATCAAGATCGAAAAACTTACTCTACGCAAGCGTCGTGTACAAGTAGGCGAAATCATATATACAAGCACACCTAATATACATTGGCCTAAAATTGTCACTCCACTGGATGTCTTGAAGAAATCAATCAACTTAGATAACATCGACTTGGAAAATCTACAGTTCTTATCACACGTTTTAAGCAGGAAAAGTGAAGTGCTAGATACTGAAAGTCATTTTGTGAAAGTGCATAGTGTTAGTTTATGGACTCTAATCATTTACTTAATACTTACCTTTGTACTATTTGTATTTCTGTATAAATATAAAAATGTATTGTTATGCAAAGGACAAAATCAACAGCCTCATAAATCGGATGATGATTTTGAACTTACGGAGGGAGGAGTTATGCATTCCGACCCCATACTCAGAACTGTGTTAGTACACTAAGGGCGCATCACGCCACCAACGCTGTCGATTAGCAATTTGACACCTACACCGATTTAGTATAATCATCATAAAACTAATGTAGACCAAACACATTAAATTAATTACCATGTACCAAGAAGCTACCCGTGGGTCCCATCACACGGACAGCACACACACACACTGTAATCCAGTATGTAAGCTAAGTTTAAGAATTAGATGATTCATTCTGGTCATTCTGTTCATTCTGTTAGTACCATCTTGCCAGTGACATACTGTCCTGCTGAAAACTTGTATTCTTAAATAAAGTATCTTTTTTGTGAACAACAAGTGTTCATATTTGACTAACTAGTGATTTTATAACATTCTAAGGTTTCAAAAGCAATTTGCCATTGAAAATAATATTTTAGTAATAGTAGTAGTAAAGCATTTATTTCAAACCAAAACACAGTTTTTGTAGTCTACCTTTGATATTGCGTTGCAATTGTACATGTATTTAAATATATTCACTTATATATGGCGATTTCCACATAAAAGCACAAACAAAAATATACAACAGTGCCATCTAGCGAAGATACATGGAACGCCGAAGTATGAATGTAATGAACTATGAAGCACCTACAAATCCTGTATCGCGATATAGAGATTCGCGTGCCAATTAGCATATATACAACATCCCAACATCAACCGTTGGGCCGTGGTTCGCCAGGTATGATCACCTCGCCTGGCCGGTGGATCTGCCCTTTGTGTTGGAGGGACATGTGACCCATTACCTCGACATATGGCAACAAAAATACTCACTCGTTACTCACGTAAAAAATCACAGATTTTATATGACATACTCGTAGAAGGATACTAACGTATGGGTAAGTTGATGTCAAGGGACTACCGTACCATCTACAACTCAAGAGTTTCAGATGCGTTGTGGCCAAAATCTCCTTGCTAAGGAGAGGCCTATTTCCAGCAGTGGACTGTAAAAGGCTGTTGATGTGCCTCTTAGAGTTCCCACTCCAGGAGCAGAACGAAGTGAGTTGCGCTAAATTAACCTCACTAATTCAGTTCTTTCACTCCGGTTTACTCAGTCCATTTGTGCCGAAGCTTGTCCGTCGACGGTAAAAATTAACCCTAAATTGTAATTGTCGCTTTTTTATTTCACTTGAAAATGTTTATTACTGCAAAATTTTCAAGAAATATTAATACTCACTTCTATACTTAATACCGTCTTATAATATTTTACAACCGAAAACCGTGAGTCTTATTAAACCCCATAAAAGTGCAATTGCTTATCTTTCCTGTATTAAGGTACGGCATCGTTTACACGGTAACAATTTTATGATATTTTTACGACATAATGTTTACCCGTGAATTAAGTTGAAGGTATTATCAAGAATGAGAGAGGTGGTCGACTTTTTTACAACATCAGTTTCATATACTTTGTTTGATAGTAGCTAAATTAAAGAATTTGGAACGACCTTGGAAATTATTTGTTAGAAACACGAATGAGGGATGTTGAGCGCTCTGATCTAATGTGATGTAGATAAAGGAGTGCAGCATCGGTACGCTCGATATACGACAATGGACGAGCATGCCGAGTAAGGGTTAACCGAAACGATGGATCCCCGCGTCCTCACTTACCGCACTAATCAGGAAACGCTCTTCAAATTCAGTCATTCGGTAAGTCTTCGGTATCGTGTATACCGAGAGTAGTGATACTTCTTGGTACTAATGAACCAGGCAAGGTCCTAAGCAAGAAATTACTGAACATCATACATAATGTACAGAACAAATAAGAATTCTTGATATTGACATTTTTGTCACTCAGTAACTTTGAACTTCATAAGTATAATTAACATTTTAAAAAGTTTGACGGCAAAAGTATTACGAGCATTTAACGCCAGATACAACCAATCTAGCTGCTGATAGGTCAATTTTGTAATGTACATATTTTAACAGCAATATTAAAACACTATATGGTATCGATAGCTCGGAGCTTACCAATGTAAATGAAAATAAATTGAAAAGACACTGATAAATCTATGAGAAGATCGCTAACACTTGAAAAGTGTAAAATTTTACTGTTCAATATGTTACCAAACACAATTTGAGGTAGATTTATCACCATTGTCTGTTTGAATTTACCATTGAAAAAATATTTGATTTAGATTTCATTTTTTAATAAAATGAATTGTGTAGAATCAGTTAAAATAGCGGCAATAAAAAAAATAAATGCAAATATTATATAATAGTTTTTTTTTAATATGTTTATGTATGTAAGAAAATACTCATTAAATATCAAATTCTAGTCAAGTACATAATGTTTAATAGACGTCTTAGTACTAAAGTATACAAACTTTATGCCATGTCACACTATTTACACTTTAGCTGCCATGCTTTTTACATCCCTAAGCAGGGCGTATAAAAGCATCTCACTAGGCCACCATAGTGTGAGTCACTTTACTGTATTGTCTGCGTTCACAGTAAGTATGGTGACGATAATATTTAGATTCTATTCATGCTTTCCTGTAAGCAGATTAGAGGTACTTTGGCAAGTATTAGGTAAAAAAAACGACACTTTGGCACACAAAATTTTGCCTTTTGTAAAAATGTATTTTCTTTTCTGTTTAGTTATGGAATTCTCATATGTTTATTAATGGATACTTAACCTTTAATTTTGTGATATGCGTATATATTACATTGACCCATCGATAGTCTTGATCACTTTCAACTTTAGCAAAATATCAAAACCACGTCAGGTTTACACGAAGTGGCACTTTAGATAGAAATACTCACTAGTCCAGATAGGGACTATCTTTGTTTCCATACGAGTAGGCACTAGCCACTTTTTCTTTCGTTTTTAGTACCTTATAGGAATTCAAATTTGTGTTCGTTTGCTTTCAGATTAAATAGTTTTCTTTTAAAGTAAAAAGTAAACTAAGACAAAATTTAACGGTTTAATTTTTTTTCTCAAATGTGTTTGTATGTGTATGTGTTCTTCTTTTGTTCAAATTTGTTTCGACTTTACGCTTTTTGATTGTGTTTTGATTTACAGTTCACTGCTATATAAAGCGATTCGAAGGAGCACACACACACAAGAGTGGTCGAGAAGTCTAAATATAACATTTTCAAATTCACAATTTCAGGTCCAAAATTACAAATTAGGGTGAAGGGGCGTAAAAGGTGGGTGAGATCTATTTACAAAATAACTTGACTTAACGTATTTATCCTTATAAATACCCTATTTCAAACAGCTTTATCTAAATATCAATTTCATAGTGTCCTTCATTTATTTTATTTATAGGTTCAACCACAACACCAAAGAAAGAAAAAAAAACTCGTTTCGAAACTGAATTGCGTGTGAATTGTGTACGCTAAAGTTTTAAACAAATATGCAGTGCTGGCTATGCTGCAGTATTCAGTCGTAGTTGTCACTGATCTGTTGACGAACTATTACCACTGTACTTTATCACCACTCGCTCAGGTGAATTCTAAGTAGTAATGATCGAAAATGAATATATTTGAATTGTAGTAGTTTTAGTAGAATATTGTTACAAAAGCTTATAATCTGAACTGTGTGAAGCCAATCCGCTTCTGTTTGAATTGGTTTGTACACACATCCAACATAGAGATTATGTACCTAGTTTTAATTGTATATAGATATACAATATAAAACTTTGACCTCTGTTTATACAAAGGTCAAAGTTTTAAATATTAGTTTTGATTCCAATGATACCGTGACGGTTTATGATTTTGTTACTATTGTAAATGAGAAACAGCATTTCATGTTCATCTATTTTTCTATTTCATTCTTAACTTTTCATAACTTTTAAAAAATACTTTTAAAAGTGAAATTCTTATGTATATATTGAACTCAGTATAGATTTAGATTTTATTTTATCGATAAAATTAAATCAATATTTAGTATATATGTACATAGCTTTTTCAAATGTAGACTTACAAAAAAAAACAGATAACATTTCTGGTGATATATTATTTTATGGAATCATTATTTATCGCATTATGTTTCAAATAATTAGCTATAGTTTTAATGAAAACATAGCATGCATAAAATCATACCTGTTTCCTCGAAGGCGTAGGCAGAAGTATATTAAGCGTCCACTTTTCGCCAGTATTTTGGTCCCACGTAAACCAAATCATAATAAGATTAATATTGATCTCGAAGCCTGAATTAGTGAAACAAAATAGGGTTGTCAAACATAATATTAAAACAAAAATAAACTTCCTCATACCTTTTATTTTGAAATTAATTAAAGAAGCACTTATTATTTTTAAACTTCCAATAAAATTGGGGTAAACAACTTCATTTTCTTTGACAGTTTGAACAGAATGACACTTTTTTTTTCTTAAATTCGAAATAATATTTTTAAATAATTATATTATACTCATGGACGTTAATAAATTTGAGACAAGGCATTTTTAGGTACACTTCGGCATAAATGGAACGACTAGACCGGAATGATGACACGACCTTAGATGAAGCTGATGTTAAGCAATTTTTGCGTTGCTTTTCACTGAGTAAGTTAAGTTACTGAAGCCCCAACCTCCCCCTAATACTGAGAATAGGAACCCACTTCATCATCACGTCAACAGACCATAATAGTCCACGGCTGAAAATAGGCCTCTCTTTAGAAAATAATTTTTGGCCTACTGTACTGCATTGAACAGCATAGAGTTTGTTTAAATTTACGTTCTCTTTTCAGTGATGCTGTTTTGTGTAGTTTGTTATCTAAGTCGTTTCTTACAACACCCATGGGATACAAAGAGGTGATTATACTTGATATTAACAATCGGTTACCACACGGACAAGGAAGGCGGACACAAAGAACAACAACAAATTGTTACTCTGATTTGTAAGTGTCAGTAGGTCACTTACCTTTCGCTGATTCGTCTCTTCTCAAACTCCCTATACCATAGCAATTTGATTTGAAATTGATTTCATGAGTTTTTTAAACACGAGTACTATATATCTTTTTTTTGTAAACAAAGATGAGAGACCTGATGCAAAGAAACTGCCGCGTTTCGCGCATATGCACCTGCGACTCAGTAATTATAAGCGGGTTGCCAGCCTTTGAGATGAGAGTACACTCTTTTCTTGAAAGTTTGGAGGTCATATCAATCTGCCAATATCGCAAAATAAGAATAGAAAATCTACATATTTTTGTCATTATCATACTTGTTATAATATCTTTACTGAATAAGATTTTTAGTGGTACAGAAAACTATATTTTAGTTAACCTGTTGGTCTAGTGATTTACGATCTTCATTACTAAGTCAGAGATCATGAGTTTCCCACTCAAGACAATTATACATGCATGTACTTGTATAACAGCAACAGTCTTGTTTTTTTATAGTTGGTGAAATATGAGCTTCATCCACGTATATATTCCCCTTCAAGGAACAAGATTTGAGCAAATGTGTATAACTAGTTTGGTAATTATAACGTAGCAACATAACATCTAAAATAAATCTTTAAACGGCAAACATTTTACCTTTACAAATCTGTAAGAAATGCTTAACAAAATGCTCAAAGCCGAACACCCAGATTAGGTTACAATCAACTAAAGTTAAATCGTAAAAGCAGTAACGAGCGATCAGTATACGCACTGAATGGTGTGTCGTTTGTAGCGGGTGACATATTGTGGCAACTCCGGTGGAATAAATCACGCACTGTACCTGAATGGATGCCGGGGGAAAGCTTAGAGAAGCTAGATGTGGCTGAAGGATGGAAATTTATTCAGGTTTATGAAAGGCTGGGTGTCAGATGTATTGTCATTAACATACCGGTGTCCCCTTGCGTGTGTAAATTTGTTAGAACGGGTAAGTAGTCGGATGAGGTTGCAGTATTTTTAGAATGGGGTTTCATTCACTTTAATCGTAAACTGACATAAATAGAAAATGTGTGGAAGTTAGTGTGCGTATGGTCAAAAAATTGAGTGTATTCTTAATGTATTCCTTAAATAATAAATGATTCTCCTGTCATCCACAGCTGCAATCACCGCCGTAGGGATGAAACAAAGTATGCAGAAATTGTACGTGTAGTGTGTAGAGTTACTGACATAACAAACAATCAACGTAATCAAGTGCGGGTAGTTACACCTTACGTATCATGAAAACGTTGCTGAGTTCACACCAGTCTACCCGTAACCCTTTCGAAACATGAGGAAATAGAAGGTATCGTATTTTATTATATTTATATTTTTATAAAATAATTTCAATTACGAATAAGTCTCAATACGTAACAAAACTATAAGCATGTGTGAAATTAGCGAAAGTCTAAAAATAGTTAATAAATTGTTGCCAAAATTTAGTTACATTAGGCTGGCTATACAAGTTTTCAAGGTATCACATTTTTTGCAAGAAGCAAACAAGCTTTTTCAATTAAAGACAAGTGCCTATCAATCCTTAACAGGTACAGCTTCGGAGTCACACGCGAGTTGTAACCAATTGAAGCTAAGAATGAGAGAAGGAAGTAAGCTCCAGTAACATTACTGATTCGGTGAGAAGCAGTGAGGTTACTGGAGCTGGATTGTATTCCATGAAGCCTTGGCATGGCATGGTGTGAAGAGCTCTCACACGGCTGCGTATCACATAGGGAGGAGGAAACTTGATAATAATGGCACAATATCAGTTTCTAAAAGTCATGCTAATTATTCTCAATTTGACAGCATCGCCTGTTTTTAGGTGTGCTTACTATAAAGCGCTACAAACTTAATGTAAAGCATTACATTTTTTGAAGAATGCTTTCTTTAGTTTTTGTTTTTAATTATTGATTGATCCTTTTGGAACAGAAAATTGTTTAAGATCTAGTTTT
Organism: Hypercompe scribonia; assembly: GCA_949316085.1. NCBI lineage: Eukaryota > Metazoa > Arthropoda > Insecta > Lepidoptera > Erebidae > Hypercompe > Hypercompe scribonia. The sequence continues at coordinate 6,615,969 of OX438969.1, read as the reverse complement.
TTATACACTTGTAGCAGTACTTACCTCATAAAGTCTCATCACCATCAAATTATTACCCTTTGTCCAATTTGTTTCAGGTCACACGTATTGTAGTTTCAAAGTTTAAAACAGATCTTATAAAATACAACATTTCTGTTCGTTTTAAAGTTTCTTAATGAGAAAGTCTTTTCTGCATATAATAAAATGATTATATAACACAAACATTACTAGCATTCTAAACATGACCAGAGCCCAATGAGGATAGTTCTACTAACTGAAATTAATTGATGGAAATACTCAGAAATGATTTATATATTTTTTTATTTTTACTTCACTACTTATTAGTTTAAATTGAATTTGCTTGTTCTCACGTCTGTTCTTGCGCTTGTGAAACAGTACAGTGTATTGCTCTAGAACAAATTTTAAATTTGGCAAATTTCACGGTTCCTGATTCTATACATAAGGAAATTATTCTGATTATGTAATTATTAATATACATTACAATTAAATCTTTGGGCGTTTGGACTAGGTTCTATGGGGCCGAATGAAACTTGTTCATAATATGATCTTCCTTATTCCCTCACACAAACTTTCTTCTGCTTGGTTCAAGGGGGAAATCAAAGAGTGGCAACCAATTTAAAACTATTGAGACGCAGTACTTCTATATCATCCAATGTTCCGTTGGTTATTTCATTTTATAATGCTCATGATGTCACCAACATATAATACAGGAACGAAAAAACAATTTTGTATTTAGTCAAACATATTTTATATGTTTCCTTTACTACTGCTATTGTTTTGTTTTTTTTTTCTGTTACTCAATATATTGTCTTGTATGAAAATATATAAACCATTACAGTTTATTATTTTGAAGTGACAAGTCGTGATCCGAGTGGGGACTTGGTATCCTGTAACACAAAGTTTTATACCTACCTCAGGCACTAGCGATTCACAACCGATATTGACAAATTTTTATATTGTTACTTCTTATTTCTTTTGTATTTCAGTTTTGGTGACAAAATAAACCATATTATTAGTATATGTATTAGATAGGATAATACCTATTCCATATCCAGAGCCACGCTATCTCGGTTGCTAATAGAAAAATAGGCTGTGTTGTATATCCTGAGTATGTAGGACGGTTGATCCATTTTTTCCATGAATTATGGCACTCTGGGGGAAATATGAAAAAATACGACTGCGCAGTATGACATAACTGGTAACGACCATTGTGTTTGGTTGTTTTTGTGTTTTTAATTTAATTTGTATGTGTCGTTCTGAAATAGAACCTTGAACTGTTACAAGGTTCTTATTGAAATATAAATCTCTATTCATAAAAATGTTGAATTTCTTTGTGTTTGGTTTGTAAATTCGAGAAAGTCTTCACCAATTAGATGTAAATTTTGACACGATTTAGGTACTTCTTTTAACTCGTACCTCGGAGAGCACGTTAAATCATCGGTTCTGATTGTCATAAATACCTATAGCAATCATTATTAGTAGGTAAGAGCCCTCAAATGTACTGATAATTAGTTCAAGCTTCGAGTTCAGTTTACCCTCAGGATTGTGGAGGTTCAACGACAGTCGTTCCGTGGCAAAACTAGCATTCAAGTAAACCTAGTTGACTCCGACCAGTGATGATAGAAACCGTTTCAAAGAATATTTCTATCTATTTTTCGCGTCAGTTTTGTTTTTTATTTCTTGCAATAGTTTTATAAAAATGTATGGTGATCACCATACTCCTTTGTGAATGTAGACAATGTAGTATAGTGACCGACACAATGTCGGTCTAGTGAGATGCTTTTTATGCCTTGTTTAAAGGATCAAGGGTCACAGTGGGTAGAAATGCATGCGTTTTTCTTCAAGTGTTTAATTTTTAAACACAATTTCTATTTATGTATGTGTATACAACTGCTATTTGAAAGGGTATGTGTCAAGGTCTTAATAATAAAAGTTATAAATGAATCAGGGGATTGGATTTGAAAACCAGCAAACTCACTCTTTCGGTAAAATGCAACAAAAAATTACTTAACACCGATTCTTTGTAGGGGCGTAGTATCACTCCGGTAGGGCCGGTCTGTTTGTGTGAAAGTAAAAATTTTCCACGATTAAAATAATTTTCAAATGCAACTTTTTTAAATAGGTACACGGTATTGCAAATTTACAAAGTTTTGTACTCTTATCGGCTAAATAGTAACGGTATAGGTACATTACCTCTGCTATTTTTTTCCAATAACAACTTTTCTTACTATAACGACAGGAAAACATCAACTACCAGAAATGTTACTTTTTGGGACCACTTATCATTATCCACCCTCGATGTCGTTTCCTTACAATTAATTCTTATTTATGTATTGAAATATTATCTGGTATGCGACTTAATATACACATTATAGTAGAAATGAATTTAAAAGTTTAGACACAACGATTACACCTTCACAGGGAAGATGTAAGAGTTATTGAAATTTTGTTTTTTTTTAATTCAGTTTAACCTAGGTCTTTAAATTTACTCAATGGATCTTTTTGTGCCTTAATATGCCTATATCATAATATAGTTTGAAAGACTGTTTTCTCAGCTTAATTTAACAGATTTATATTTGTGTGATTTATAAGTGATGCTTTTTAAATACAGGAAAGGCAAAGATAACAAAGAAAAGGTACAGATTTAACAAAAATCAGAATTTCTTTTTTTTCTGGTAAACAAAAGATAAAAATCTATTGGAGATTGTTTAAACATTTATTGTGAGAACATACCCGCACTCTACTTAAGAGGATTGTGATCACATACATAAGGATTGCAGACACGTAAGACTTGTATTGAGTTTTGAATGACAAAGCGTCATTGTGACGTTGTTTTTAATATATTCGTACATCAAGCAAACGTACTCTCTGATAAATATACTTACTCAGTAAAATCTGAAATGCTTAAAACTAGTTTTGAGTTAGACTGAGTATGATACTGGTCAAGCTACTCAAAATGAACTGCAGTATACTATCCCACGGTTATGAGATATTTTTTTTTGTTTTTTTTTTAAGACTACTCCCGCACTAAGGATAAATACTGTGTGTGAGGACTTTACAAACATACATGAAATGGGCACAAAGAACAACAATTTGTGTTGCACACAAAGTGTTATTCCATGTGGAGATCGGACCTACAATAGTTAGCACAGCAGAAATCGACGAAGTAACCACTTAACTGCCCCATCTATGAAGTCAAATAATCCTAAGTGAAATTTCTGCACGGTGGTCAGGCCAGATTTCCTTGTCTCTCTACTCCATTTTGCTTTGACATTTTATGTCTTCGGCAACCTGACAGTTTTTTATATCCCTGAGTACTATATTCCATCTTGTTTTTGATCTAGATCTAGGTCTTAGATCGATAATTATAGTGCCGAGTAGCTAATGCAGTAAATTCAACAAACTATTAAAATAAAAAGTTAAGAATTTCTAATTATGTATTACGTTAATAGCTTCTGACCACGACCTGTGCAGTTTGCTAGAAACCTCGGACTAGTTAAAATATGTCACGATATAGTCAATAAAAAAAACAAAATAAAGGTACTTGAAATATTAGTACACAGTGATTTTTTATCTCATTTATTGTATTCCTAGTAAATCAAATTCCAATAGTCAACCAATCTCCTTGGAGCAGTGTTTTACAGTTGATCAGTTAATTATTGCTATCATGTAATAATTCATGTACACATAACATTGTGCATAATAAATACATTTCATTGATGTTAATAATCAAAGTTTGAAAGCAGGAACTATGTAAGCCACGTAGGACTTCGGTACTAAATCATAGTCACCGAGCACGCCTGGCTTAGCGAGAATGAAGGTCAAATGTCGGGACAGTGGGTTGAATTGTGCTGCTTAAATACGGGACAGGAAATATATTAATCTTTTTTTTTCGTATTACTGAGAAATTAGAGATACTAATGTCTTTACGTATTTTAGGACTCGTAGAGGTAATCGCAGACTTAAGTTTTTACCATAGCCATTAAAGAGGATATATACTTTGCCTGATGGAAAGCATGCATAGAATCGAAGAGTCGTGGTCACCATATTCATTATAAATACAGACAATGCAGTATGGTGACCGACACTATGGCAGCCTTGTGAGATGCTTTTTCTCACCCCGTTTGGGGACGTAAAACGCATAACAGTCATTGTGACAGTGTAAGGCTTAAACAGTTACCACAATAACTGTCACCCCTACATCAATGGACCTCCGATCTCACACTCACCAATGAAACACGACAATACGGATGCTTTAGGTTGGTCTTCTGTGGGAGGGTAGTACTGCCCCGGTCGAGCCGACCCGCTCGTGCTGAAATCAGCGTAGCTCTACTACCTAGAAAACGATACGATCTAGACTTCCAGATTTTTTTTAATAATAATAATGACTTGACACATCTTCTAGATATCTTAAATGTTTACCTTGATTATTTAAAGGTTCAAAATTAGATGCGCATAGACATATTATGGTATATATAAAAATATAGATTTTTCTATGATCAGCTTCTAACATATACTCTATACTAACAGAGAGATATCGTTGTCAGCATTATCATCAACAGTCTTTCCTATTTCACTGCTGGATATAGGCCTATCCATAGCACGGAGGTCTTGACCTACTATGCCATGCTGGCCAGGTAGATTGGTATTAGGTTTGCTCCAAGTTTTTCTTCTTCTTGCAGTGGTATTGTCTTACCTGTTACTCTGTATTCTTAAACCGTCACTACACGAAACAGATAGAAATAATAAAATTAAAAGTTTTTCTTTAACAATAAACCTTTATTAAAAAGAATCAAGAAGTGTTAGACACAGGTACCTTGTTAGGTAGGTCACAATTGAAACTCCACAGAATCTTTCAAACCGTCTTCAAAGTATTCAAATATTTTTCTATTATAAAATAATAACTTTCCATTATGAAGCAAATCGAGCCATTACCTGAGACGTCTACGTACGTTAAGCGTGCGTAAGTTTAATATATTCCATGTATACTAAGCTCAATAATAGCGCACAGAAGCTACCGCATAAATTGTATTATAAAGGCAATTTACCCTACAAATAGAATTGAATTGAGTTTATGCAAATCATTAACACCTACATCGATTTTAATTGAATTACGAGTTTTTTAACATTTTTAAACATAGTTTAAAATAGAGTTAACAACTTATATTATTATTATTAAAAAACAATTCTACCATGAACTGAGAAAGTCTTAAAGATCAAGAAGAGAAGGGTAGACAGACAACTAACGACAAAGTTGACCTATACACGGACTAAGAATGAAAATTAAAAAATAAAAATAGGTTTTCTAAAGATCAATTAATATTCGTATCCTACTCCAAGCGGGGTTTGTAAAAGCATTTCACTAGGCCGCCATAGTGTGAATCACCATACTGCATTGTCTGCATTTACAATGAGTATGGTGACCACAACTCTTTGATTCTATTCATGCTTTCCATCAGGCAGAGTAGAGTCACTGTAGCAGGCTCTTAACATAGAAAAAAAATGGGCTCTCTAATCATAGGACAAAAACATGGATAGGCGCTTCCATCCTTTCTTAGTATGTTTAAGTCAGATCTCTTGCACCATCGGTTTTATTTGGACCTTCTATTCCTTTATTCTGCCTGGAAGGTGTTTCTAAGATGGATTTCCGCCATGCAGACAGCCGGTCATAAAAGTAAAAAGGCAAAACTCTCCATAATATTGAGAAAGTTTTTAAAAAATGATGAAGGTAACGTTTTCGACTTTTTGGTGTTGTCCTAATTAATTTTAAAAGAGTATTTATTGATTTCACACGTACCTAATTGAGTATTTAACACATTTCACATTTATCAGAAACCTTCAAAAATACAGCATCATGACACGAGTATCTTTATCTGTAGATAATATAGGCTAGTTGTATTAGAGGACGATATCCACTCGGACCCAATTCGCCGCCGGCGAGCCGGGCGGCGGAGGCGAGCATACCAGCGCCTCATGCCGCCTTGAGTGTGGCCGCGGGTGGACGGGATGGGTTTTCCCCTCCATCCGCTACAATGGCCAGCCGCGAGGAGGCGACGTCCGCGTGTGCCGTACGTCGCCTAAAATAGAGAGTTTATCCGCAGATGGTGCCCGAGGTAGCGGGCAGGCGCTAGGAGGGATCTGGATGTCGTAATAACAGCTGTTCCCGGTCCCTCCTATGTCAGGCACAGAGTGGCACACCGTGTGGTTTTAGTCGGTCCGATTCCGACACACCACCCCGCCGTAAACCCCGGTGGGGTGACGGCCCGAGGGGGTTTCCACACGTTAAAAAAAAAAAAAAAAAAAAAAAAAGGCTAGTTGTATTACCTATTCCGGTAGGTTGACATAAGAAGATAAGGTAGATGAAACAAAACCATTGTTTGTTTGTTTTAAGGATTTCGTGACTCAAAGCAAAAGCGGCAAAGGAAGCTTTATATCATCGTTTTGCTATACTCTTGTTGAACACTATAATTTTCTGTCTAACATTTTTTCAAGTTTTTTAAAATAATGAAATTAATTATTTAATTCTACGGATTTTAAGAATTGGTCAAACCATGAGTCGGGTCACCGTAGTAATAAATTTCTGACATTTACATTTCTAATCAATTTATGAGCAAATTTCAGAATTCAAAGAAGCTGTGTATAATGAAATAGAAGAAAGCCTCAAAATTCGGTAATGGCTCTCTACTTCATAAGTTGTCTATGATTATTTATTTATTAATAGACCTAAAATATCAAAGTAAAACACATTACTTGAAACACAAAGAAACAAGAAATTTCGTGAACATTAAACATAAGAAAAAGAAAACAATAAACTTAAAATCTAACATTTACAGACTCTAAATCAATCCATGTAATGGAACGCGATCAATAGTTTGTTGAGTTTGACATTTTGTTTGACAGTTTGACACTGGTTAAACGAACGAATTGGTAACTTACAAAACAAAATATTTAATCAAGGTTATGTTTTACCGGTAACAATATTGAATATAAAAGCATAAATAGTAATAAATCGTTAATAATATAAAACAAGTTTTGTTATTAGTTTTCAAAAGTAAACAGCTTAAATGACGTCGAATGAATAATTTTTAATTTTTGCTGACAGTAAATCTAGTCGTCGTTATTTTTACTTATGCTGCTGCAGTTAGCTTTTGCAACTAATTTTGTTAGAATAATTATTCTCAACTTGATATTTACGATGCCATTGAAGCACAAACACCAAAAGCATGAGTACAAAAAGGTAAAGTGGAAGAAGAGCATCAATCAAATTGTGATTAATAATATACAATATGTACTTTAATTTGTGTAATACTTATACAAACATGGTGTCATAAAACTGTAAAGTTTAGAGTTGTTTTTAATCAAAACGGTTGAATGTATAATTTTAGATTATAATTTATAATAATCCATAAATACGTGATTACGTCTTTTGCTGAAAACCAGACTTTCGTGTTGGGTTAAAGAAGAGGATAACCTTAAAAATTTAAAGCTATCGAAAACAGGTCTTGCTGTTTTCTAAAAGATAGTGTAACGGCACTCTATATATGGAATTTCATGTGTCATCACAGTGTCAACCACGTGTTTACCAATGGTGAAAATGGTAGACATTTTGTGTTTTTCGTATTTTAGCAGGGAATTTTGTTGCAATGCTTTATTCAAAGAAATCTGAAGATCACAGTACACAAAATTCTTTCTAAAACTTATAGTAACAATGTTTTGTTGAATAAGACATGCAGAGACTGATTGATGCGCTTTTAAAATAATAATTTTGATCTTGAAAATAAAGAACGTTCTGGAGCATCGACAAAGTTTGAAGACGATGAATTAGGGGTATTGCTTGATCAAAATCCATGTCAGACGCTAGTAGAGCTCAGTAAAATATTGTCAGTGGACGCTTCAACAGTTTCAAATAGCCTTTTAAACGCCAAAAACATTGGATTCCGTATGAGTTGAAGCCGAGAGGCTTTGAATGACGTTTTTTCATGTGCAAATTGGTGCTTCAACAGTAGAAAAGAAAAGGTTTTCTACATCGTATTATCACTGGAGATGAAAAGTGGATTCACAACGATAATCCAAAGCGTAAAAAATACTACGGCATACCCCACGATTTCGATGTGTATCAACATCGTTCTGAAGCTTTAAATGTTACATTTGGTGGGATCAGAAGGGCGTAATTTATTATGAGCTGTTTAAAACTAATAAAATGTCACGGTAGTTTACTATTTACTTCAGTTGATGCGTTTGAATCAAGCTCTGAAAGAAAAGCGGCCACTATACAAGCCAAGACACTACAAAATGGTTCTGTTACATGACAATGCTCGGACACATTATACGAGAAAGTCGTCTCTAATGATAGACAATACTTTGAATAAAGTGATTGTAAGTCTTCTGTCTTAATTTTTTTTTTCAAGAACTTACTCCAGGTCCTATTACATTAGAGAAATCAATGTCTCAACACTAACACACCAGATCTTGACTAATCCAACTTCTTTTAGTTTTATTTTACAAGATAAAATAATTCTTATATTTTACATAATTGTGACCTTTAGTTTTATGTAAGTAAGAAGCGTCTGAATTATTCTTTTACAATTTATGAATTAAAACTTTTGGGAAAAGGAATTCCAATTTAAACTGAAGTTTTAATTTACTAAGTTCGTGTTCATTAATTTATAGAAACTATGTCAAAGATATAAATGTATTTTTTTTTCCTTCTTTCTTTAATTATCTAGACTTAGTTCATTCCAAAAATGTGTAATGAAAACTGATATCATTTTCTCAATAACTATTTAACATCTGCATATAACACATTCTAATCCCCAAATCCGCTGAATTCGAATAGTCATAAATCAATTAATATAATATTGGCAGTTACAGATTTATGGCTAATCCTTCATTTTCATGATACGGTTATTGTCTCATCTATTGTAAGTTACACGAAATGTATGTGTATAATCAAACCTCGTCATGCCGGATTAAGAATTAGTGTCACCTCTATTCATCCAAGACTAAGGGATCCATTCAGACTAAAGGAACAAACTACGCAAACAACATCACTATAAAGCGAAAAAAATAAATAAAACAAACCCTATACCTACCCATCTGGTCAGTGTGGTACAATGAACCAAAATCTCTTTTATTTGGAGGGGTCTATAGGAGAGATACTGGACATATCCAGTAGTGGACTGGGAACGGTGATAATGAATCAAAATAGAGTATTCGGTTTTCCCTATTACACTTTCATAGTTGGACTTATATTCTTTTTTATTGCAACCTACCAAAGTGACTCCATTCTGTCTGATAGACAGCATGAATAGAATCCGAGAGCAATGATCGCCGTACTCACTGCGAATGAAGACAGTGCAGTATGACGACACACGCTATGGCGGCCTAGTGAAATTTTCATATATGTATGTGACTCTGACTTTACTGCCATTTTTCAATTCATACTTGTAAATTTATCTGTACTAGTGGTCGCCCATTGGTCGAAATTCAACCATAATAAATTTAAATTGTAGGTAACTTAATATACATTATTAAAATATATTCAAACATTATTAATGTTCTACTGTCCAAAACTAAACTACACAGATTTGACCAATTTCTTTTTTGAACAAATTATATGAAATTAAAAAGAAGTAAAATAAAGAATAGCTATTTAAAAAATGTTTATTAAAAGAAAACATGCTATAAGAGGATGCAAAACAAAAAAACATTTTTTATCACATATTGTAATAATATAATTAATGATTTAAAACTTCTCTGAAAACAATGTTTTTTGTAAAAACTCTTTCATCGTTTGCTAAATGTCCTTGGCCATTATATTCGGATATATAAAACCTTAAACCAGCGAATGAACAAACTCTACTTGCTGCGACATACAATTACCCATGTGTAAAAACTGGCCGATTTAATAAAACACCAATTTTTTGGACTGTTTTATCCAATTTCAGTGAAATTTCACGCATTATGTTGTTGTTACATGTTTGACTAATACGTTCTTGTAATCTATAATTAATAGCAGTCTCAACATCATAAAAATATAATTGAGCATAACATGGTGAGCGACCATATGCAGCAGTCATTGGGCCTGATCTGTGACAAAAACATCATATATTTTGAAATAATACACTCCAGTTGTACCTACCTCAGCAACTTTAGCTTCTGAGCTAACCATAGCAAAACATGAATTATATTTCCTAATTTATTCTAAATAGTTTTTTGATTTACTTTTTATTGAAGGTTCATTTGAAGTAAGTCAATGAGTACAATGATTTAAAATATTCATTTTGACTTAAGGGTGGTAATATTGCTTTACCCTTGTGACAACATGAAGTGAATGCAGTTCGGTCGCCTAAAGTCACTTCTGATTTAAAATGTAATCGTAAACTACATACTACAACTACTAATAATTGCTTTAAACCAGAAATAGCAAATTATATTTTTTTTGTACCTGAATGTTGTGATTGCAGATTGCTGCTACAGAAGTTTCGTTATGCATATAATTAAAGTCCGTGTACATTTAAATGTATCTTACTGCTACACAACTTATATATATGTATATATTACATAAATTTGTTTAAGCGCTCAGTATTTCACGTAGGATTCGTCAAATAAAACTTTTCTGTTTGACATTCAACAATGTCTATAATAAACAAAAGAGACAATTTGACCACAGAGTATGTATACGTGTACAAATACTTGCGTATGCGTGTGTCAAATGCATGCTGGTTTGTGTAATGTTTTATTTATTGATTTAATGTACTTTTTATGCATTATTATTAAAATCTTTTTTTATATTAAATGAGGCAAATAAAACTTTTTTTTTGATATGTCTATGTCAGTACTCTATGTCTATGGACAAAATGGCGTGTACAAATACATGTGTGTGTACATGTGTGTGTGAAATGCATGGTAGTGTGTGTAATGTTTTATTTATTGATTTAATGTACTTTATAAGCATTATTATTGAAAAATATTAGCGCTCTGCACTTCTCCTACACATAAACTATAAGTGTGCCAAATTTTATGCTCCTGCGTCCTCGCAATTTTCGTAAAAGGGTGTAGGAAGTTTTTGGGTCACGTATTAATATATAGATAAGACGTAAACAATGATGATCCTTCCGTTTGCCTTTCCATCAGTTCAAAATTTCTTGACCGACTCCAAAATTTTTCGTCCAGTTCCTGAAGCGCCCACTCATCGGCGTTAAATGTCCTCCTTTTACGTAAGTAGATATTTCATGTTATTTCTTTGCTCAACCCGTCTTAGACAAAAACGTGAGTGTACGTATAAATCATATTTTAATATTTTTTATTGTTCAGAAACTGATTTGTAACATAAACAGTACTCCATTATCAGGCAAATGATTTATTTTATTCACTTTCAATCGCATTTTAAATACTGTTATTAAAATACTTATGTTTAAATTACTTTCGTGCTATTTCATTTAAATGAGACATCTTTTACTTTGTAACCAAAAAAAACTTTTAAAGTCCAAATAGATGTTTTAATCAAGCAAAAGCGGCTTATATAGTTTCAATTATTAGTTTTGAAATTCAATTATATACACAAAAGTTTCTGGTCCATCATTTTAATTCATAAAACTGATTATTTTATGAAATATATATTTTATTAAAAACGATAGAAGAGGATTCGTATCTGGGCAATGTGTAGACTACGAAGAAAGTGTAAGACACTCATTTAAAAACTGTCTATTAGCAACTGTCTAATGCTGAAAACTGACAAACTAAGGTCATGGATTGATTTCCACAAAAAAAATATTTTTTGCAGCGAGCAACATCGTTTACTCTGGGTAGAATTTATTAATTATTTATTATATGTATTTAAAATATTTAGGTGCGTCTATCATTACATGCATAATTAAGTTGCTGTTAAGATATATTTATCATAATGTAATAAACATCATCTAATAAACTTAAACTTCGTGTCTAATAAGTTTAACTCAGCTACGACAAGTGTTTAATGTAATAACGTTGATTAAAAATTACAAGATATAAAAGTCGAAAGAGACCCAGATTCACACACATAAAGATTTATATTTCTTGAGCTGTTAAATATTTGCGTTAAATTAAATTAATAGGCTACGCGACTAATTAACCCGAATTAATTAAACATTACACACACCTACCGTTCCCATTAAGCCATCGGCGCTCTTGCACATGTCATTAAATTCCAGTTTACTATCATCTGAGGCGTTTTATTGGTCGCTCGTAAATTGTTCCGCAACACGAGTCAACCCGAAGTAAGACGATTGGTGTGATCGTAAACTTGGCATGTGTCGGATCCTGAACATTCATTGAGGGAGGTATTAAATTTAATTTTTCTTCGTTCTATTGTTAACAATCTAGCTTTTCTTTTCCTGAATTATACTTTCGTCTAAATTGGTTTTCTTATGATAACATTTTTGTTAAAATTACATTAGTAGTTTCTTAAGAAGATTGAGTCTTATTTGATTATAAAAAATAGGGTTGCCTGAATTTTTATTTTAAAAGGAGGAGGAGGAAAGAGAGCCAAGAAAATGAGAATAGAACGGAATAAAATTTATTGTACACTAAATTTATACAGATGATATATAAGACCATATCAGTTGAGTGACCATGTAGAAATGGCAGCCTTATCGCTAAAAAGCAATATCTTTCAGGCAACCATGAGTGAGTGCATAAGCGCAGGTGTTTAAGATATTAAGCTTTAAAGAAAAATAAACAGGATCATAACAAAAACAAAGTATCTTAATAGGCCGCTATAGTGTGGGTCATCATACTACGTTGTCAGCATTTGCAATGAGTATAGTGACTACAACTTTTGGATTCTATTCATGTTTTCCATTAGGCAGAGTAGTCACTTTGGTAGGCTCTTGAAATAAAAAAAATTAAAGTAAATAACATTATTCAAAATTGTTTATTTTATGAACGTAGAAGTGTTGTACTGGTACAAGTATCGTATTATATTTTGCTGTACTGTATTGGTAGAGGTACTTGAACAAGATTTCTAACAACTCATCATCATCATCTCAGCCAAAAGACGTCCACTACTGGACATAAGCCTCCGCCAAGATTCATGATGAGAGGAGTTTGCCATAATCACCACGCTGGGCATGCGGGCTGGTGATCGCAGTGGGATGGTGTACTCAGTAGGACGCTGCTGCCCATCGTCTGCTGTATTATCCCTTAGCCGACTTTTACGACACCCACGGGAGGAGATGGGGTGTTGCTATTCTTAGCCGGCACCATACGGCAATTTCTTACAACTATTTTGTCTTAAAATGTGTTAACTCAAAGCTATCTTGTAGCAGGCATCAACTTTGGCGCTTCGAGGGACGGTTATGATGCGTCAGAAGGAAGGCTTCAGAACGTCGGACATCATTGAGCTTAGGACAATTGTGTCCGAGGCTGTATACTATAAACCTACCAACAAAGCTATTCGTGTATTAACGTGTAGGGTGGGTTTGGAATAACCCCACCCCAAGTACTACTTAACTGCTTAGAAACGGACTGCCCAACAATATAGCTTAACTTTAATTTAATTTAAATATATGTAATGAAATGTTGTTTCATTAATTCAAATACTATTTCACACAAAACCTTGTTACAAAAGCCATAAACACAAGTGCATGGTTATTATGAAAATTGTGAGTCTAGGTGTATTTAATTATTTGTAGGCTAACAAACGAATAAAGCAAAAAATAAATTAAACGTAATGCGTAAGTAAATCATATAAGAATGATAATATGTTATTGCATAGTTAAAAGTTAATTATTTTAATATCAAAAATAGATACATATATCAATCATAATCAGCCTAAGGCAGTCCACTGCTCGACATAGGCCTCAAAAATAAAAATGAAGGCACAGGGCCGCCATAGTGTAGGTAGCCATACTGCATTGTCTGCATTTGCAATGAGTATGGTGACCATAACTCTTGAATTCTATTCATGCTTTCCATCAGGCAGAGTAGTAGTCACTTTGGCAGGCTCTTAATATAGAAAAAAAGAATATAAACAAATAAGACACTTTTAAAACAATCGCTAAGATGCATTGCAACAGCCTTGCTGTTGCAGTGCATATTAGCGTTTGCAGTTATTTGAAATATTTTTTACACCTGTCCAAAATAGTGAAATTATTCACATAATATTTTTTTATTAGTTTAGTTTCCATAGCAAAACTGTTCAATTCAGCTGTCTCATAGCCTTAATAGTCATGACTACGGATCTTTTCTAGCTTGCAGCAGCTGAAACGCTTAAATAATATCAATTTATTTTCATTGTTAAATCAAAATATTCTTATGTGAAATAAATAAAGATATTTATGTGAATGATATTTTTTGGTTATAATATAGGAGAAAATGAACTGCAGATCGTTTGATGGTAAGCGATTACAACCGCTCATGGTCACCTAAAACTTGAAGCTAACATATAAATTGCAGGCTGTTAAGTACATCACTCACCAGAACTTAAATTTCATCGTCGTAGCCTTTTTTACTCAGATTATTTGAAGTCGGCTCTAGTTTAACCGATTTTATGTGAATATCAGTTTTGCAACGGACCTCCGCAATGATTGTCGGGATTGACAGTTTAACGTGCTCTCCTTAGGCAAGGGCAAGAAACACCGCCACAGTTCCATTATGCATGTTTTTTTTACTTGTAGCCCGACCCAGGAATGAAACCCAATTGCCTTTTGATTGTCACATATTCTAATTAGTAGACTAACGAGGCATTTATGGAATGAAAAAGATTAGGAGACCAGCTAGATTAATTGATAATTCATTAATTTAACATTGGTATTCGACTTTCTGAGAGATTTGGAGGTTTTGCCACCGAAATTAAGTATTTTGTTTTATTTTTCTACTAAACTGTTGAAGAGTTCTTTTAAAAAAACTACTACTCATCACCTAACCTCTGGAATTTATCTCTTTTTTATCCCTTAAGGTTTATTAAAACTGGTTCAGCACTTTTCAAGTAATGCAATTACAAACTAACAGAATTAAATACAACATTAAATCGTATGAATAATATACTAAGTGACATCACATTTTACACATAAGTTAAGGATACAAAACTTTACGACAACCGTTATCAAATCATTTTAATTAAATAGCAAGTTTATTGCAAACGAAAAGATTGACCTACCATTTGATTGTATCCCACATGTCTCTACCGCCTTATTGTGTGCCCACCCTTACTGTCGTTTCCGTCTCATTACTGCTCAAACTATTTTTATGGTTATAATTTATATCTGTAATAATGGGATCAATTGCTATAAAAATGTTGTTGATCGCTACCTTGTACATTTCTGGAACTGACTTTATGAGCACGACATTTTAACGTTGAGGAAGTGCTTTTTTATTAATTTTGAACGTGGGTCTAAAAGCATGTGTCATTTATAAATTTTATTGGTATCTTAATCTTTGTATGTTTTTTCTTTTTGGAAGAATAAATCCTGTTTCGCAGGGGACTTTACAGGCGCAGGGCCCTGGATGATGAGGCGCCGGCTCTCGAACCCCGACTGAGAGAGTTTCTCAGCGCATGCCTCGAGCAGGGCCAGTTTCCGAAAATATGGAAGACGGGAAAACTGGTCCTCATCCGAAAGGAGGGGCGCCCAGCGGACTCACCATCCGCTTACCGGCCCATAGTGTTGCTTGACGAGGTATGCAAACTCTATGAAAGAGTGATTGCATGGCGCCTCGTCAAGCACTTCTTCAGAGTAGGGCCGGATTTGGCAGATAACCAGTACGGTTTCCGTCAGGGGCGCTCCACCGTGGATGCGATCATGTGCGTGAGGACTCTAGCGGAGGAAGCCGTTTCTCGGGGTGAAGTGGTGTTGGCGGTGTCGTTAGATATCGCCAACGCGTTCAACACTTTGCCCTGGAGTTGTATCAGAGAGGCGCTAGTATATCATAAAGTGCCTCTCTACCTCCGCCGCGTTGTCGGGGCGTATTTGTCGGAAAGAGCCGTTATCTACCCAAGTAGAACCGGTCTCGGTCGACGTGAAATGTCGTGTGGTGTTCCGCAGGAGTCGGTCTTAGGGCCTCTCCTGTGGAACATTGGCTACGACTGGGTGCTTCGCGGTGCATACCTAGATGGTGTAGCCGTCACATGTTACGCGGACGACACGCTTGTGACGGCGTGCGGCAAGACACACCGTGAGGCAACCCTAAGGGCCACGGCCGGTGTTGCCCAAGTCGTGCAGCGAATCCGGCGACTGGGTCTCGAGGTGGCTTTGCACAAATCCGAGGCCTTGGTTTTTCATGGGCCTCGGAGGAAGCCACCTGATAGACTCAGCCTCACAGTAGGAGGTACTCGCATCGGCATCGAGCCCTCTATGAAGTATCTGGGGTTAGTACTCGATGGCCGATGGGACTTCGGACATCACTTCCGAAGTCTGGTCCCCAAGTTAGTTGGTGCAGCGCGTGCATTGGCACGTTTGCTGCCGAACATGAGGGGACCCGATGACTCATGCAGGAGACTCTACGCTGGAGTTGTGCGGTCCATGGCCCTTTATGGGACCCCAGTATGGGCGGAAGTCCTGAAGGCCAGCAATATTGCGTTACTGTGACGACCACAGCATATGCTGGCCATTAGGATTATAAGGGGGTACCGCACGATCTCCTTTGAGGCGGCGAGTCTCCTGGCCGGAACTCCACCATGGGACCTGGAGGCGAGAGCCCTTGCAGCTCTCTATCAGTGGCACAAGCACGCGCGGGAGTTGGGTCGGAGTCCTGAAACCCGAGACATCGAAAATCAGAAATCCCAACTCCGCCAGGCCCTCGTAGAGGAGTGGAAGGAACGACTTGGGCAGCCAAGCGCTGGACATGCCGTTGTTACGGCGATAAGACCCCTTACGGAGGATTGGCTTGAGAGGCATCATGGGACCCTCTCATACCGACTGACGCAGGTGATCACTGGAAAAGGATGTTTCGGAGATTACCTGTGTCTGATCCGTAAGGAGCCAACGCCTGAGTGCCATCACTGCGATGGCCGGACCGTGGACACAGCGCTCCACACGCTGGCAGAATGCCCGGCATGGGTGGAGCAGAGGCGTGACCTCATGGCGGCCATCGAAGTGGGGACTCTCTCGCTCGGTAACATGGTTGCGGCCATGATACGGAGCGAGGGTGCGTGGAACTCCGCCGTCTCTTTCTGCGAGCAGGTTATGCTTGCGAAGGAGATGGCGGAGCGGGACCGAGAGAGGTTTAGAACTCTCCCGGTCCGCCAGGCCCGGGAAAGGGCCAGGTACCGCAGAAGGCTCAGGCGCCGGAGATCACTAGAAGTTCTCCGTCCTCCATAAGTGCAGGCCTGGGGGTGACAAATGAGGCCATCTGTCACCCTAGCAGAAGCAGGTTTCCAAGAAACCATGAGTTTTCCACACAGGAGGGGGCCACTGCAGCCGTAGTTGGTCCGAGGTACGTCGGGGTTCCAGGGATTTCCTTACTAGGGTGCACCTGGTCCCCTGGCTATTGGTACCTGAGACGGCGTGCGGTTTTTGGTCGGTTCGAGTCCGACATAACCACCCTGCGGTGGTATCCGTAGGGATTTCCGCACAGTACAAAAAAAAAAAAAAAAAAAAAGGGGCCTTTACAAACATACAAGAAACGGACACAAAGAACACCCAGACTCAGAACAATAATTTATGGTATCGCACAAAGTATTGTTCCATGTGGGTTAGGGTGTCCCTTAAATTTCAAGTTCGATATTTTTTTACGCATACCTTCTTAAAAGTTTCGTAATAACCCTATATTGTCTAGAAAAAAATATTAGTTCGATATATAAACGATAACCCGTGCCGACTTGCTATTTAAACTTGTCGATACAAGTTGCTTAAGTACTGCCCAGTGACCTGTTACGACATGTTTTATTTGCCATTTCGTACGTGATTTTTGAGACTATTAGTGCTTTATTGTTTAGTGCGTAAACATGTCGGTGGAATTACGGAGTGATAAACAAAATATTTTTCTTATCGGATTGACTAGCTACCAAATAAATGGTGCAAAATTACCATCTAATCGACAAGTTCTCTCAGTCCTATTTTACAATATTCGTGAGGTTAAATTGACTGTTAGTGAAAGTGCAAATCTTGTGATTAGGGAGTGCATCATATATTGGGAAAAAGCAAGAATTCCAACAAGGGCATTTCCTAACTGCATGAAGAAACTTATTGATTTATATCATGTTTGGAGAGAGTTGCAAAAAAATTGTAAGAAAACTCAGATTACGTTTAAGAGTCGTGAGAACAATTTTATAATTAATCTTGATAATTTGTTTGATATTGCACATGCTGATGCTTTTGAGAGAATGAAAATAGAGGAAGATAAATTATTTTTAATGAAACAGAGAGAGCCAGGTCGACCGGGATGCTTAGGTGGTGTAGATAAAAAATTGGCGGAAAAGGAACAAAGATCTAGACAACGACGATTGGAAGAAGAGGAAAGGATTGTAAGACAAAAAGAATCACTAGCTGTTGCATCTACTTCCACCACAAATAACTTAGACAGTGTAGAAGATTCAGACGAAGAACAGATCTTGAATTCTGAACTCAGCTTGCCGGACGTTCCCTGCCGTGAACAAAGTTCAAAGGTAGAAAGAATCTTATAACACCTAAACTAGTTGCAGCTTTAGATCGATGCCAGTTAAGCATTAAAGATACCGTTTACATTCTTAATGCGGTGGTAGAAGCGCTTGGTCTGAGCAGCGATGATTTCTGTATTAACAAATCCTCGATTCAGCGAATTCGTACT
The DNA here is from genome assembly GCA_949316085.1 of Hypercompe scribonia. Classification (NCBI taxonomy): domain Eukaryota; kingdom Metazoa; phylum Arthropoda; class Insecta; order Lepidoptera; family Erebidae; genus Hypercompe; species Hypercompe scribonia. Next base: position 6,597,225 of record OX438969.1, on the reverse strand, counting down.
GAAACTAGAAAATCAAGGGCAGAAGCAATAAAATCTAACTTCCAAAACAATGTACCCGACATAGTCACAGTCCATTGGGATGGAAAACTATTACCGGGGTTGGATGTACGGAGTTCAAAAGAAGAACGCTTGCCAGTTATAGCTTTATTTGACGATAGAGAGCAGCTTCTTGCAGTGCCGAAACTAGAAAGTTCTTCTGGAAAACATCAAGCGAAGGCTGTATCAGCAGCTCTCTTTGACTGGAACCTTTATGATAAAGTGCAAATAATGTGCTGCGACACAACAGCTTCCAATATGGGCCATTTCAATAGAGCTTGTGCTATCTTGGAGCAAACTTTAGGAAGAGAATTGTTGCTTTTCGCCTGTCGTCATCATGTTTATGAATTGGTCCTAAAAGCTGTCTTTGAAACCAAGATTAAGCAAATTACTAGTAGCCCAGATATTCCGATGTTCAAAAAGTTCCAAGAAAATTGGAAAAACATTGATTGTACTAAAATTGAACCATCTCTTAATTTCGTAAAAGCGCGGGTTGCCGAGACAGACATTCAAGCGTTGTTACTATTTTATAAGGCAGAATTAGATAAAGGTTTTGTAAGAGATGATTACCGCGAATTGGTCGAACTGTGCGTAATATTTTTAGGAGGAGACACAGAGGAAAAATTAAAACTAAGGCCCCCCGGAGCTATACATCAGGCACGCTGGATGGCGAGAGCGATCTATTCTTTAAAAATATGTTTACTTCAGTCACAATGCAGAGTAACTGCGAAGGACAAAAAGGCTCTACAAGATGTTTGCTTATTTCTCGTAATATTGTATGTTAAACCTTGGCTCGAATGTACAGTGGCGACCAAAGCACCTAATCAAGATTTGCGCTTCTTGAAGATGTTAAAAGAGTATGAAAAAGTTGACGCAACAATTTCTAAAGCTTCTATAAGCAAGTTCAGCCATCACTTGTGGTATTTATGTGAAGAGACAGTCATTCTATCACTATTTGATGATGAAGTTGACAACCAAACTAAGAAGAAGATGATTGCCAACTTCAACAGGGACAAAATCTCGGATTTTAGCAAACGCTATGACCCGTCGAAGGAAGAACTGACTCAAAAGTTGTTTGGTAAGTTAAATTGACTTTTTGTTGGATTTCAATTTCAATGTCCAATACTTATTTATTTATTTTCAACAATTTTGTTGATTTTTATTTGTTATTTAACTTATATTTTTTTTTTTTTAGACAAAGCACTGGATGATTTCGTATCGGAAAAGAGCAAACAATTTTTATCACGACTGCAGATCGACGACAGTTTTCTAAAGGAAGATGTATATTCTTGGAATAACAATGCTGCTTTTCTGGAGGCTAAAAGAAGAATAAGTTATTTGAGGGTTGTAAATGATACTGCTGAAAGGGCTGTTAAATTAATGCAAGATTTTAACGGACTTATCACGGCTGAAGAAGAACAAAAACAGTTCTTGCTGCGCTGTGTCCAGGAACATCTAAAATTGTATCCAGACTGTAAAAAAACTACTCTAAAAAGAAGTTACCCTGAATAATTCTTATTTCTTTATGTTTCTAATTAAAGATTAATGTTCATCTAATTTATTATTTAATTTTATTCACTTAATTCATTGCATTTATAGTGAAATTATAGCAGACTGAAATTTTAGGACAAAACACGTTTTTTACTAAACTTTGAAGCTCGGTCGGCACTGGTTGCAATTATGCTAGATTGATAAAATTTTATATTTAAGTATCTTATAGCATTAGTAAAAATTATAGAGGACATGCATTTCGAAATTCGAAAAAAAAAAATTTTTTTATCATATAAGGGACACCCTAATGTGGGTTTTAACCCAAACACTCGGCGCAGAGCTGTGTGGCGACCGCTTAAACTACTAGGCCAACCGTGCAGTCGAATACAAGTATTACAAGTCTCTATAGCGGGATTTTAAATGAGAACATTTTATCAGCTTCTGTGTTCAGTAGTTATTCAGTTCCTTTTTAATTTTATTAGTTTTATTATCCATCATCAATAATCTTTAACAGTCCACTGTTGGATATAGGCCTCTCCTTAGCAAGGACGTTTTGGCCTACTATAGTGATGCAGTATCTTTTAAACGTGAATATAAAGTTTAATGGTGTTAAATTTAATAATTAATTGTAATTTAAAATCAACCTTTAGCACTAAAACTACAGTAAATAGTATAGTAAATAAATAAATAAAATAAATATTTCAGACATTTGACACACAACGTCACCCAGTTTCAAACTAAGCAGAGCTTGTGCTATGATAACTAGACGACTGATAGAATACTTATTTACTTTTTTTTGTAAATACATACATATTATACATAGAAAACATCCAAACTTCGAAACAAATATTTGCAGATCATACAAACATTTGATCCGGCCCCGGATCGAACCCGAGACCTCAAACACAATAGTCGCATTCACTACCGCTGCACCACCGAGGCAGTAGTCTACGTTTTATCCCTGAAATCTCATTAGTATTAAAACTAAAAAGAGTAAGAAGTTAAGAAATTTTTAGAAAATGATAATTTATTAATTTATAAGTTACACATAATAACTATTGATACCCAGATAAGAGAACATAATAAATAAATAACAATTATAAATAAATAAATAAAAATAATACAAAAACTATACCATACACGGTCTAACATCATATTCCTAGTCCAAAATAGCTCTTGTCATAAAGTTAAAAAATCACAGAGAAGGCTTGGAGTACTGTAACTTACTAGTTAGAGGTACATCTCCTTACTCAACTCAAAATAAAAACATGTATGTTATATTCTCACGTATGATAGCAACATAACCCCCAGAATTTCTTTTTCCTTTGTCATTGCTACGAACACACTGTCAATACAAATTGTAACTGTGAGATACTCACAAGTGCAAATAATATAAAATATCTGAGCGTTATAATTGATAGCAAATTAACGTGTAATATCCAAGCCGTTCCAGAAATCTTATGTACGTCTTTAACAAAGTATAAAACTGTAACGTAACTAATTACTATTACAGCTATTTAAATTTTTTAACTTATTACGTTGTAACATGACGTGGAAATGGCAAAACTTGCTCTTTGCGACTGGAAAGAGCGCAGGGATCTGTCCAAAAATTCACATTGCAGAGTGCTTCTAATTAGGAAATTTCTCGTTCTTGAGGATGTATTAAGAAAGGATGCAACTGTACCATTTAATATTGAATCTTCTGCAAAGATACAAAGGTCAGATATTCTGTAAACTTTATGAGAAAGTCAACAGAGGGTTTAACATATATTCTTTAACAATATGAAAATAAAAGATTGAGGTGTCTGACTGATTTTATACGTTGTCCTATGATGATGTTGAATGTATCATAAAGGATTTAGATGTCATAAAATAAACACACATCCACGCATACTCTCACACATACGCACACGTCACACATTGTCTTTGATATTTTGATTTTTTCTACTACTGTTTACGGTCCTTTTATTTATTTTAGTTATTTTAATGTTAAATATTTCTTTTTCACTTACTTTTTAAAATGCAATTGAACAAATGAACATTACAAAGCCTGCCAAAGTGACTCTACTCTGCCTGATGGAAAGCGTAAATGAATCCAAAAGTTGTGGTCACCATACTCATTGCGAATGCAGAGAATGTAGTATGGTGACCTTCACTGTGATGGCCTAGTACGATGCTTTTGCATGCTCCGCTTGGGGACGTTAAATCAAGCGGAGGAGTCCCCAAGCGGAGCATGCGTGCTTACCATGTCATGCGGGCATGACAGGCATCATGACAATGTACGTTGTATGTAAGATTCACACACTTACCACGATGACTGTCACTCCTGCTTCAATAGACCTCTGGTCTCACACTCAGCAATGAAACACGGCAGCACGTATGCTGTCACTTTAGGTTTATTTTCTGTGAAAGGATAATACTGCCCCGGTCAAGCCGGCCCGTTTCTATAATAATTTTAAAATTTAACAACAAATAAAAATTAGTAAATATTTTTTGAATATTTTGAACATTTTAACACACAACGCCATCTAGTCCTAAATTAAGCAGAGCCTGTATTATGGGTACTAAACAACTAATGTAAGTACATATATCCTTTTTTTCTGTAAATACATACCTATTATACAAGAAAACACCCTAACTCCGAAACAATTATAGATCATGAAAACATTTGGTCCGAATCGGAAATGGAACCTGAGAGATTGCAGTTGCATATGGTATCACTGTGCCACCGAGGCAGTGAAATTACACATACTTGATAGATTTAAAAAAAAATGAAGCTTTAAGTCCATGGAGATTGATCAACACTTTACCTGCGTTTCCACTAACAAGGTATACCAGAGTGGCTTAATCGCCTCAATTTCGAATACCCAATTAATCGTACATGCGGCCAGATGATACCATTTGAAGAGGATTTTGTTTACAATACGGACATGAATGTTACGTTATTTTGTATTTGCGTATATATGTTTTATTTTGTACTCAGTGCGCAAATGTCTATAAAGTGATTTTAGATCTTGAAGCCGGAAAAAATTTTTTCTTTTCAGATAGCAATAAAAAACAGACGCATTGATGGACATATGCAACTCAAGTGTGCCTAATGAGTTACCAATCTTTTAATTAACTCTCCAGAGTTGAAGGGTTTTCTCCATTGTGGCTTACCGGTAGGATCTCTGGTAATATTACCTCCTTGGAATTAATACTTGCTTGGATAAAGTATTTTTAACACCGGTATTATTTTATTCCATTTAATCGGAGTATAAAAATTGTCAAACCATTTGTCTACCACATTTAAAGTTATCTTTTATCATACATAGCTGCATATTAAAATTCAAGTTACTTCTATATAAAAAAACGGCCTTGCAAAAATACCTACGAACTAAAAAGTAAAAATAATTTATATGTACATACATTTAACTCTTAACTTATAAATTAAAATTTGTATTACAATTGTAGTATAAAATCAATTAAACTATACACTCACTTGTCAATAAACAGTAAGTTAAATTTCTGTACTTACGATAAACTTAAGGGTGGGCCACGAAATAGTTAATATTTGAAAATATCGTATAAAAAACTCATTTGACACATTATAAAAATTGTTTATTAACAAGAAAGGTAATTAATTGAAATTTATTTATTAAAATTACATCGTCTAAATGACCACTGTTTCGACGTTTGCACTCTTCTAAGCGAGCACCAAAATTTTCGAATACTCGTCGGCAAACAGACATCGAGATCACCGACATCCCTTCGCCGATTTTTTCTTTTAGTTGACATAGTGTATTTGGTTTATTGATGTAGACACGATTCTTCAAACAACCCCATAAAAAGAAGACTGTGTAACAAGTGGTTTCATCTTTTCGAAACCATGTGTTACAATTGTAGCCAGGCAATTTCAGTAGCATCGGTCTCAATAATATCTTTAATATGTTTGCACGAGATGTGGATTCAAATAAGACAAAAGCGGACTTAATGCTGTAGGCATTTTCTACCAGTCGACCTAAAAGCAATACAGAGCCAAAAACAGTTTTCTATTTCCTAACTTTGAGGAAGTTTCTGGTGCAAATCCAGAGTCCAAGTAGTCTAACACCAATGAAATTAATATAGAACTACCTGGGAACTACACCATGCGCTAAGAACGAAAATACCTCCTAACCGTTAAGGATTTGTACCTTCCATCATCAGCTCACCTGAATAACTTGAAATCAATACATCCAAGGGCAGCATACATACATATGATTTTTAAAGAATTATTCTCTAACTCTTTACCGTTAAGGAGTTGTATGTTCCATCATTAACTTATCATCATGAGATGACGACTACCAGTGGCAAATATTAGAATGGTTTTAGAATATATATGAAAACATAATTTGTGGGAATAAAGCTTGAAGGTTATCCTCCATTTCCTTGAGATCCCATCATTAGAACCTGTTAATGATAATGGTAATTAGAACCTGGGAACTAAGCGACACTCAAATAAAAAATAAAATCAAATTGGTTCATAGATGACGAAAATATCCCTAAACATACATAAAACAAAACACATTCCAACGAATTGAGAAACTTGTCCCTTTTTGAAGTCGGTTAAATATATCACACATCAAAAAGGAAGAAAAAGAGTTACTACATTTAATCCTAATGTAGGCACAATTAAGTTTCCTTTTTGAATTAAACCAATGCAAAGGAATAGTTCTTTTTAAATTCCAGTCCAGAACATTCTGTGTTTTAACCCATCACATTGTCACGTTCTACGGGATTTAATTAGAAATGCTTAACTCTGCTCTATCGACAAGAAAGTCTAACCAATTGGATTTCTCTCCAATTTTATCACACTAAACGTACTATTTTTTTTTTTCAAAAACCTGTTAGATTGCCGTTTCAAAGAAGAATTAAGTTTATTTAAAAGAATAGTCTTAGCTACGTGTTTTCTTCGATAAATCGTTTTTGCAAGAAATAATTTCTTATCTCAGGACGCTATCATTGCACTCTGCAGGACTGAAAATCCAGGGCCAGGTATCTAAGGGTGTAGAATTGTCTCCTCTATGAGATCTGGCCTAGAGTAACGGTCAACCTTTTATTTAATTGCCAAGTCAAGTCTATAACAGAGTTGAAAAACAAAGCATCTCAATGTTAGCTATTACAAATTTATTTTCAATGTCGCTATTTCAGACACAGTTGCATAAATTTTCACGTTCATCATTTTATACAGCGATACTTTGTCGGGACATTCTACCCAATTTGTTTTATTTAATTTTTTACAATTTATCTGTAACCACGCTAGGATTTTGATTGTGTTACTGTTTAATCACTCTCTCCGCTGATGGATTATAAGTTTCACTTTTCATCTTATGGGTGTCGTAAGAGACGACTAAAGGAGCAGGAAAACATCACTCCAAAGTGAAATGAAAACTTGAAACATAAGGTAAATCACAAAACGGTGTAGTAAGTCAAAATATCTTTTCTGAAGATAGACGTATATTCAGCAGTGGATTGTTAAAGTTAATGATGTGATCTTTAAATAATTTATTCTAAGACGTATTAATCCGGTAAGCTACACAAGAGTGCTGGATGGCGCATGTCTTTACCTGAAAAGTTTACTTCACGATGCACCAGCACGTTTGTGGTGATGACAGCAAGAGCAAGCGACACTCTTTCATCTTTACACAACACTATTCATTCGTGGAAGAACCACAAATAAGTGATCCTCACAGAGAATCACTCATTTCTGGACCTCACGGAGGTCTGGTGTTAAGCAATTTTTTCGTTGATTTTGATCGAATGAGTGGACTGGAGCCTAATCTTCACATTGATTTTGGTAGGAAGGACTCAAAGAGTGATAAACTCTTGAATGTCCATTGGCTGCGGTTACTTACATATTATTAATAGATACACCATATCATTTGCCCATAATACCATAAAGTAAAAATTTAAAAAACCTAGAAAACTCGCTTTATTGAAATTTAAGAATAAAAACAAACAAGTATCAATATAGAGAAATAAAATTGAAGTATCTGACTGTGATTAAAAAAAACTGTGTTTTTCAAATTTTTATAGCTTTTAAGATACTAAAATAATAATAATAATAACACTGGCAACACTGAAAGCAGCTAGAATTTCTCAAACGTATTTTGTAAAAATATTCCATTTTCTTTCCGTATTATACAAAAAAAAACAACTGGAACAAATTCTCAAGCGAACTACAATGCACAATAATATAAAAACAAGACTTTTTACCAAGAAAAACCATATAATTACATAAAAGCAATATCTGTGTGAGACATGACATTTAAACGTCATGTCGAAATATTTAACAGAGGAATTCTAGCAAAATGCTGACGAGAGCCAAATCTAGAACACTAAAAGCACAAACAACATCCCTGGACTCGTCGCTCCGCTCCGCCTTGCCGTCCCCAGAAGCAACATTGGATGTTCCAGCCGTTGCAGAGGTGTCGAGCTCTAGCTACAGCAACGAGTTTTTCTCTCCACCCACGTTGCCAAGACCTGTACGTCGGCAGGAGAGTACCCGGCCACCGACCAGCTTGGGATCACGAGGACCACTGACCTTAAACAGGGTCCCCGCTACCGGTGGTGATGTGCGCCGCATGAAGTGGACAAAATCAATAAATGAGAGTGTCATGCGGGCATATTTTCGGGCTACAGAGTTGGGAACGAACCTTACTGCGTACCGTGTTAGGTTAGTCTTTCTGTTTCAGGAGCTTGAACCAACCATCAACGTTTCAGCACAACGATTATCGGATCAAGTACGAGCTATACAGCGCTGTCACCTGCTGGATGATACAGTACTTGAGAGAATACGCTCTGACATACGGAAAAGCTTTACTACCCCTACTTCATCACACACTATGGTGGACAATAGCACACCTCAGTTGGCATCAGGTATTGAAGGTGTTGAAACTAGTGGAGAGTGAAGTTATATCCGTAAATACCCCGTATAATGATAAGATAAGGAGTGCTTTGGAGGATGCGATTCAAAAGTACCGATTTATAAATGATAATATTAGACCACGGTTATGCCGTTTGCCCATTCATAAACGTAATTTAGCGCTTGTGAGTGCCCTGGATTCGCTATTATCAGGCTATTTTGATAATAGCGAAGATCTTAGTGATACACATTCAATTCTATACTGTGCGGCCATTACAGTTTGTCGAGTAGCTGGTGTTAAATGTATTGAACGTGGAAGTGCTACTCGACCCGAAAATGGCGTACCAGCTTGGCAGTATAGAATTGAAGGTCGTATTGCTGAGACTAGGACACTCATCGGTAAATTAATTAGTTTTAAAAGTGGTAATACACGGCCAAGAGTCATGCGCTTTGTGAAACAGGCATTCTTGGGGACTACCATTAGTCCTCAACAGTACATGTCCTGTGTCACAGAGCGCATAGACTTTCTAAAGCAGAAAGTTTATGCATGGGCAAATAGAATAAGACGTTATAGAAAACGAGTTGATCGGTATAATCAGAATCGAATGTTTCAAAGGAATGAGAAATGGGTTTACCGGAAATGGGAGGAACCGAATTCATGTGTGAGTGATGGGCATTTTCCAGATGAAAATACCACTAATTCATTTTGGCGTAACATCTGGTCAGTGACTGTCACTCATACAGAGGGTGATTGGTTGGAGGATGTCAAACGTTCGTGTGAGTCTATAACAGCTATGGAACCCATTGTTATTAATAAAGATGTCGTAAGTTGTGCAGTCCGTTCATTACCGAATTGGAAATCACCTGGTCCAGACGGACTGCACAACTTTTGGCTTAAGTGGTTCCGAAGCTCACATGCGTGTTTGGCATCACAATTCCAAGCAGCTTTGTATTCTGGTTCATTACCACAATTTTTAACCACTGGTGTAACCCATTTACTCTATAAATCTGGTAGTGCCATGGATCCCAAAAATTTTAGACCTATTACTTGTTGACCAACTACATATAAACTTCTAACATCTATTTTGAGACTCAAAATTACTACACACATAAATAATAATTCGGTACTCTCTATTTCTCAAAATGGATGTAGAAGTGGGGCACGTGGCACTAAAGAGCTCCTTATCATAGACAGGACCATTAGCCAACAGGTACGTCGTAGTCGTAAGAGTCTGGCGACATGTTGAATAGATTATAAGAAGGCTTACGATTCAGTTCCACATACCTGGCTTTTGAAAGTGCTAGAGTTGTATAAAATTGATGCAACTCTGTGCACTTTCTTAAGGTCATGTATGAGTCAATGGAAAACAACACTTCGCTATCCAGGATGTCGGCAGACTGCGATAAATGACATACTTATAAAGATCGAGCGAGGTATATTTTAAGGTGACAGTCTGAGTCCCTTGTGGTTTTGTCTAGCTTTGAACCCTCTCAGCACTCTGTTAGAGGGTTCAGGATTAGGCTATCAGTTGCAGAAAGATAATCAAGTTATCTCACCTTCTTTATATGGATGATTTGAAATTACTAGCCTCCACAAAATTACAATTGATGGCGTTATTAAGGGTCACTGAAAACTTTAGTAATTCTGTCAAAATGAAATTTGGTGTAGACAAGTGTGCAGTCATGTATGTAAAGAAGGGCGTGATTGTAGAATCTGAAGGAATGGAACTTTCAGATTCAACAAAACTCAGATCTCTGTCTGCCACCGAAACCTACAAGTATCTAGGTCTTTCACAGTCCTTGGGAATACCAGAATCTGGCGTGAAACAAATGTTACAGGAACGCTTCTTTGCACGCCTGAAAAAAGTACTTAAAAGTCTTTTATCAGGCGGTAACAAGATGCGAGCCTGTAACAGTTGGATCATGTCGGTTCTGATGTATTCCTTTGGTGTACTTAGATGGACTCAGACCGAATTGGATGCCCTTGACAGGAGAGTCCGTACATTGCTGACTGCATTCCGCATGCACCACCCACGTTCATCGGTTATGAGATTGTATATTCCGCGAAAATTTGGAGGTCGTGGTCTATTAAATATCAAGACTCTACAAAATCACGAGATATACAATCTCAGAGAATATTTTCTAAAGACTAATGTGGGAGTCCATCGCAATGTAGTTGCAGTGGATACTGGTTTTACACTGCTCGCTCTGGCTAAAGGGAATTGGCGCAAACCTGTAGTACTTAGTACTACTGATCGCAAGGAAGTATGGAAGGGTAAAGAACTTCATGGCCGATTTTATCGGGCCCTACATGGGTCTGATATAGACTTTAAAGCGTCGACGTCTTGGCTACGGTATAGTGATCTCTTCGGAGAAACCGAAGGTTTTGTTTGTGCAATTATGGACGAAGTTATCATGACGAATAACTACCGGAAATATATCCTGAAAGATAGTACGATTGACATTTGTCGGGCGTGCCACCGTCCTGGAGAATCTATTAGGCATATTATTTCTGGTTGTTCTCGTCTTGCTAATGGTGAGTATTTGCACAGGCACAATCAAGTAGCCAGGATTGTACACCAACAACTTGCCCTTAAATACCAACTTGTCAATTTTGAAGTGCCTTACTACAAGTATGTGCCCGACCCAGTTCTCGAGAACGGTCGTGCTACGTTATATTGGGATCGATCTATTATCACAGATAGGACTATTGTTGCCAATAAGCCTGATATTGTGTTGATAGACCGATTAGAGCGCCGCGCAATGATTGTCGATATCGCCGTTCCTCATGACGAGAATCTCGTGAAAGTTGAAAAAGAAAAACAATTGAAGTATTTGGATCTGTCTCACGAGGTTGCCGATATGTGGAATGTGGATTCGGTGATCATTGTTCCGATAATCATATCTGTTCACGGATTGATAGCCAAGAGCCTCGACCAACACCTTAAGAGGCTCACGTTAGAAGGTTGGATCAAGGGTCTGATGCAGAAGGCAGTCCTCCTTGACACGGCCCGTATTGTGAGGAGGTTCCTGTCTCTGGAGCCCTAACCACCGGTATCTTGGTCCCTGTACCCGATGTCGGTGGTCTACTATTTTTTATATTTTTAAATATGTATTTTTTATTTTTTATATATTTAAAAATGTAATGAATATGTTTATAAAATGAAATAAAGAGAATAATAATAATATAATAATAATAATCTTTATTTGAAACAAGAAACCGATGTACAAATTCCCTAGTCTTCGAAAATAACCACATAACTGTGTCGTGGCTATTACCGCCCACCTCCAGAAAAGTATGGCCATTAGCGTTCCACATTAATAAAAGTAAACTAATCGTCATTCGGGTAAGTTATATAATACAAAAAGAAACAATAAGATAATAAATAGGTGTGTATGTATGTGTATGTGTGTATGTGTGAGTGTGTGTGTATGTGTGTGTGTGTTTGTGACTAGTGACTCGAGCATGTCTGTGATTATAAATATGAAAGAGTGGAAGGACAGAGTAGCAGACCTAATGAACTTATAGCTTCGCTAACGATTCCAGTTCGTCATACGTAAAAGTAGCCAACCATTTATTGACAAGTGTCTTACATTCGTGGGAAGAATGTGAATAGATATCGAGTACTCTATTTATTCTGTTGCACAACAATGGAGCAATGTGCATGTATTGGCGAGACACAATCCTCAGTTTAGTAGTCCGAATAGGGCACATCCCGCGATATAAACTACCTTTTTTAAAATGTTTGTCTATCTGTCTGTTTGTTTATCTGGAACTGCTTAACAAATTAAGAGACAGGGGAAGTTACTGGGCAACATATACGTTATCCTTTAGCTCAGATTTCCTACGAGATCGGAATGTTTGCAACGAAAATCACTCATCTAAAGTAAAAATTCAAAATTTAAATCTTACGCTAATGAAATCACGAGCACAGTTAGTTTTTAATAAATGTAAAATAAAGATAGTGTAATCAGCAAAAAAAAGTGAAAAACATGGGGTGGTTCATGTTTATTGTTATAAATATTTTATAGATAAATATTCATAGAACTAGTCCTTCTGAAAATGTTTTAAAAATTACCCCACGCTAACTACCTCGATGGTATAGCCGTTAATATATGCGACTGCCGATCAAGAGGTCTCAAGTTGGATACCCGGGTCAGGTCAATTACTGTTACTGAGTTTTTCTGATTACAGAAATAGTTTATAAAATTCAGACTTTGGAAGATGGGGTTTTAACTCTCGTGCATCAGGAAACACATAACGCCGACGGTCCTACGATTGATCATTCCTCGGTCGTGACAGATAACCATTCCATTGGATTACGAGAGTAAGTGAACAGAGAGTGCACCTGTGTTGGCGCACACGTTTGTACACTTTAATGTCTCCTGTATGGTTGGTCTCCGTTGAGACTGGCCACCATTGCTGAAATCGGCTAGGAATCATTGTCATCTGTTTAAAGCAAGTGAAAATTATTTTTTTAATTTTGGTTTAGTTATCTTCAAATCTTATTTTAATTGAACTTACATTTATTTATGTAACATACGGCTGATAACATAAAACAAAAATGTCGTTTTTTAATTATGATGAAATCATTAATCCTGAGGATCCTGGTACAAATGGTACAAATTATTGCGTTGTCACCAGTTCTTGGCAAGTGTGCAAAGTCTCAAATTAATTTAACATTTTGAAAATCACGTTCAACGATTCCGTTACATAGATGTATACCAAGCTAATAAAAACATAAAAAGTAGAGTCACTCTTGTATCAAAATGGAAAAAATTAATAAAGATTAACACTTTTCAGGATATGTTCAATTTAAGAGACACATTGAAAACATTTACAATATCGTATGTGCGTATAAATGATACAATATGTGAAAATATATCTTACATGCAGTATGGATATATACCAGACTTAGCAGGTGTTCTTTCATTACCCAATAACCGTCGTCAAGTAATCATATTAGGTGGGTACGTCGCCGGCTAATATCGTTATGTAACAAAATAGTTTCGTCTATATAACGTAATAGTATTTTGATATTAGCAACTTTGTCTTGTTTGCTGGACCGGCTTAGTGATTAGTAATCTTGGCTACTAAGTCTCAGATTGAGCCTGAAAACAATTATTGTGTGATTAGTGTGGTCATTTATTTTGGATATGGGTCTGACGTTTATTTTCAATTGAATGAAGTGATGCATGTGATAGGGTGCAAGTGCGGCCACCTACCATCTCAGACCCTGTGAAGACAACCTCACTTGCACGCGGTGCACCCTGCCAAACAGCAGACGAGGCTCTGGCGACCGACTCGTGGTGATATAACCACACCACTGCAAGAATCACTAAAATTCAATCTTGATGACAGGCAGCATCGCCATCATATAAATAATTCTTGCCACTGCAGTCACCAACCCACCTGCCTAGCGACTATGGCAAATTCCCTCCATGTGGCACTGCTAAATTCTAAGGCCCCCATTTCCCGGCAGTCACACTATTCCTGGCCTTGGTATCGGCCATGGTAACGGTGCAGTGGGCGTGCGAAGAATCCCCGAGATACGGAAGGGTACCACTGACAATTATACCAGGTGGATTAACAGAAGTCCTAAGACAGGGTGAGGATAGATACTCTCTACTTGCAATAGGGAGACCAATCATCTCAAGGCGGTGTCGGATTTATGATCCAAAAATCGTTCCAGGGCAACGTGGAAGAAGTTGGCAGTGTATCGCCAAGGGTAGCGTACCTCATCTTAAAAAGCCAAAGATATTTTCTGAAGGTTATAAAGTGTACGCACCCACATTCACACAACCAGACGATGAGGAAGAAACCATGTACGAAGACATAGCTAAGGCTCTGTCTCGTACCAACATACTTATTTCACAGTTGTCATGGGCGATTTCAATGCGAAAACGGGAGTATATGATTATGGCAAAATCGGGATAGGACCGTTCGGCTATGAGCACAGACATCAGCGGGGTCGAATGCTGCTAAACTTCCTCGAGGTCCAGGGGTCTATCTGATGAATTTCTTTTTCCAGAAGAAGCTTCAAAGAAAGTGGACCTGGCTGAGTACCGATGGAGCCACAAAGAGTGAGATCGACTTCATCATTACAAACAAACGTCATAAATTTAGGGATGTCTCTGTGATCAACAAGTTTAATACAGGAAGTGATCACCGACTCGTGAGAGGAACCTTGAATCTATGCATCAAAATGGGACGGTCACGTCTGATGAAGTCGATTCTTAGGTCAACTCTCCAGCGCGTCGAAGCTGGGTGTGAAAATTTCCAGCTAGAACTTCAGAACCAGTTCGCTATATTATTCAGAACAGGACGTAAACGCTGTGCCAATAGCCTGATAAGTGTTATCCACGAGCTGGGTTCAAACCACTTTCGACCGAAGAGCATTGGAAGAAAGCGGAAGCTCGCAGGCGAGACCTTAGATCTTACGAGAAAAAGTCAAGAGACAATAAACACCACTCCATCTGAGTGTCAGGGATTGAATAGGCTGATAAGGATGCTGGTAGAACGAGACATTCGACAAACAAAAACTCGAGGGATTGAGGACACAATTGCCCGAAATAAGGGCACAAAAGTCCTTACCAAGACAAAAACCTCATGTTACCTTACTAAACTAAAAACTGCACAAGGCACCACCGTCACCTCTAAGTCAGAGGTTCTCGCTGAAGTCGTAAAGTTCTATGAGGATCTATGCACCTCACGAACACCCGAGACCAATAGCGCGGTTGACCCGTGTGCTAGACTGACTTGCTACCTCACAGATGAACTTCTCGACATCGATCTGGGCGAGATAAAAATGGCACTCGGACAACTTAGCAACAATAAAGCTCCTGGTGAAGACGGAATTACAACAGAGCTCCTAAAAGCCGGTGGAATACCTATATTAGTAGAGCGCTCAAAGTTATTTAATTCCGTCATTCATACTGGCACTACACCAGAGGCATGGAGCAGGAACGTTGTAGTGCTATTCTTCAAGAACAGAGACAAAAGCCTACTGAAGAACTGCCACCCAAATTCATTCCTGAGCCATGTATATACTCGTAAATTGTTTTCAAAGGTTATTAGTAATTGTCTTCGATTGTTTGTAATTCGATAACTTCCAGCCAGTGGAGTAGGCTGAGTTTCGATGGACTGACGACTTGAAGAAGGTGGCTGGCCCAGGATGAACGGCCTTCGTTCAGCAGTGGACGGTGATAGGTTGATTTGATTGAATGAAGTGATATTACGGCTTCGCAGCAAACCAGAATTAAATTTTCTTGTTATAGATATACACGAGTGAGTAAAACTATAAAGTGATGCACTTATAGAGGATGTTTTTTATGATGTAGGTGCCAATATGAAATGGTAATCACTTGCTATTGTGTAACTCATATTTTTGAAGTTATATGTGTATTATGTTCAAGGCTACGTTAGATATCTATTATGTCTCATCTGTCATATATTACTAAGCTGTATCTAGTACTCTCGTAAAGTGCTATTAAATTTATTGGAATATACCTTTTTTGGAGAGTTATTTAAATCGACGTAGGGTTTTGTTTTAGTATTGGAACATGAATATTTCGTTTAGGTATTATATTTCATAGCATTTGATGGATAGTGTTTTTATTTGATTGTGTCTGTTCTTAATGTTATACGTGTAAGAATATTACATACTTTAGTTGAGTGGTTAGCTGTTGATACACAGGTAAAAGTAGACAATTGTAAATAATTTGTTTTGTTTTCTCTTTTTTTTGTGTAGCTAACACGACCAATGTATTGTCTGAATGTGTTATCTGTCTTCCATATAATATAAACGTTCACACTTACCTTTTGAAGCGTTCTCGAATATAAATAGTTATTTTTTCACAAATTATAACAGATTACAAATTATGAGACAACGATCAAACCTATCATTCTACATCAACCTGAGTGCTGTCCAACGAAGAAAATGATTAAGAGTCGCCTTCAATGCGAATGTTGAGATAGACGTGTGGTATATTTTTTTATTAACTTTTATTTTATAAAAAGACCCGCCCGCTTTAGGAATATGACCAGTGCCGTGAGGGAGTTACAAGCATACATGAAACGAACACAAACAACACCAAGACTTTGAAAAACAATTTGAGGATCACATAAATTGTGTTCCATGGCGATTTGAACCCACAACACTCACCGCAGTAGAGGGCCGTGTGACGAACGCTACGCACGGGCGACATAGTAATCGTATCGTATCATCGTCACGTCGTGTCATCGTCATCCATGCAGTCTGAATGTTTAGGGTGTATGAGAGGTGAAGAATGAATAATTATTGTTGTATACTGGGGAAAGATTTAAAGTAGTGTCTCTGAATAAAAGTTTAAGGAGCAACAGAATACTCTGGTAAACATACACTACATTATATAATGATTAATACCCACGTTAGTGTTTTACGTAATCGATCAATTGAATCAGTCAGAACGATCTCTATTTATTTAATAATTAACATTGCAAGGTAAAAAGCCTTTTAATTATTTTGTCAAATCAAATCAAATCAAATTAAAGTTTATTTAGTGTGAGTTAAATTACAGATGGAATGGTTCTAAATAAACCGTGTGCAATTGGCCTTAAAATTATACAAGGTAAATGTATTTTATACAATTAGACATTTTTACAAAAAATATTATAATTTTACGGCTTTGAAATATTCGCTAGACAAGGCAAAAATGTGTATAATGTATTATGTGAAGCTGCTTAACTATAAGAATAATTTAATTTATTTTCTAAGTAACGTGTGGTGACAGATTTAGAATACAAAGTTTCACTACCCTTATTCATTTCACGGGTGTCGTAAGAGACGCCTAAGAGAGCTAACTATAGTGGGAATAAAAAAAGGGTTTTTTCAAGTTTACCTGCTCTTTGCAGTGATGTGTTCCTGCGTAGTTTGCTGCCTGGGCCATCTGGCTGTTTCTTAGGCCATCATCCCGCCAGGGTTCGCGACGGGACGGTGTGTCGAAATCGGATCGACTAAAATCATACGCTTTGCCACTCTACGTATAAGCGCACTCTACGCTTATGATAGGAGGAATTAGGTCCGAGTGGCTCCGTTGGCTGGCGGAGAAAGACCGGGAGGACGGGCTTTCTCCGCCAGCTTCTACTGCGAAATATCGTTTTCACAGAAAGTTGTGCCCAGAGCAAAACAGCAATAGTTACCGGCGTAGGACGGCCGATAGCAAGAGATCTTCAATGACCACAGTGAGGGCCCGACGCTGCGACATCCAGGCGGAGCACCGCCGGCGTGTGCTGAACCGAGTGCTCACTGCAGTCTCTGCTGTGATAGGCGAGATTCAGTTCCCTCATAGCGATGTAGTAATGGTTCTAATCGCCTCTGAGGGCACAAGAGGCGTGCTCTATTCTGGACAGTCAGAGCCCGTTCACCCAGCATTTCAATGCGCCCAACCAACAAAGAGACTCTTCGAGGGAATAATATTATATTAGATGCTATAATATCTGGTTTTCTGTGTAGTAATGGATTAAAAATACAAAGGGTTATCACCACTATTCATCCCACGGGTATCGTAAGAGGAGAATAAAGGAGCAATTTTAAATAGCAACAGTATTGTGAACAAAAGCAAAACTTGAATGAACCCAATTCAACTGGCCAGCGTGGTATACTTATATCTACTTTCTAAGGAGAGACTTATGTACAGCAGTTGGCTATTAAGGACTAAAGAGGATGATTAGAATATCTTTCTGGAGTGATATGACTTCTAAACTTTCAAAGTAGAAAGTAGGGAGGTAGTGATAATCACTGTCCATCAATTAATTCCGATTTTTATTTACTCTCTCTATTTCAAAGGAGAAAGAAAAACAATCTAATATTCAGTGGTAGACGTGACATTTTTAATGAATGAATGAATTGAGACGTAAAATAAATATCTCGCCCATAAAATTACTATTCAAGTTGGGTCTCTCCAATCGTTGTGAAATCGTCTCTCTGTGAAATGAAGTCAAATAATTTCCTAATTTAGTAAATGTTTAGTCGCTGCATTAAAAGTTCTGTGGCAACTTGCGTACGGAGTGTTTTCACTGATAAATTGTGATTTTCTATAATAATATTGAGTAAATAGTATATTTAATATTTAACATTTGGAGCTCGGAAGTGATCCTGATACTTAAAATGAATTGATTAATTTAAACATTAATGTTACACGGATTGTTATACAGACTGAAATTTAACTTATTAGATTTTAATACTAGATTTTAACACTCTAGTAGATATGTATATTTTATTTCGGACATTTGACACACAACGTCATCTAGTTTCAAACTAAGCAGAGCTTGTGCTATGATAACTAGACAGACTGATAGAATACTTATATACTTTTTTTGTGAATACATACCTATTATACATAGAAAACACACAAACATTTGGTCCGAACTGGGAATCAAACCCGAGACCCCAAGCACAGCAGACGCGTTCACTACCGCTGCGGCACTGAGGCAGTTTAAATATGAATCAAATTGACAGTAAAAAACGTTCGTCGTTAGTCAGATACATGAGTGATATATGAGGGTTTTTTTTTCATTCGTATGTATAATATCTACCTACAAAAGTATTTGAAAATTTCTTCGTATTTAGTTTTCTTAATCACGCAACAGAAAACGAACAAGGGATTAAAAAAACTGTGATGCAAGCCGTTTGGCGACCCATTTATTGCTAAATCGGCTACGCTCTGTTACTTTACAATGTAGCAAAAAAGAATACGGTACAAGATTGTGCCTGGAACAGCGCCAAATGTCGTCTGACCTAATACTTTTCTGTGCTAAGTGCGACGTATATGGAAATATCGGCAATGTCAATTTACGATACGTACCGTACGAATAATGTGTATGAATCGTCTTTTTCCTTGTAAGTCGAAATGACATCTAAATATTATAGTACTTTGTATGCAGTGGTGAATTTTGATAGAATGAGGATGGATGAATTTATAATAAATGTTGTTTTAAGAAAAATACACGCCAAAAAATTATAGATAATTCTAAAATATTGATATTTTTAGTCTCACTGATGTCAGTGGTAAAAAAAATCAGAAAACCATAAAAAATAATAAAAGATTAAATTAAAAATAGACAGAAAAGAATTTTGGTAAGTATTTATTAATAATTAAGCAACTGAAGCTAAAAACCACATGAGTAATGATTGAATATTAATGAAAACCAAAATATGTGAAAATGTTTTCCAGTATATTGTCATATCTCACATTCAGTTTCGATTTCTAAAAGTGAATTTTTAATAACGAATAGTTACAGTGATAATTAACAACAAAATGTCTACTTCAAAGGAAAACAATTTATTAATGTACTTTTAACTTGGAGGCGGCATAACTTTAGATTTTCTGAATGTAGGTATTCGAGAATTGGTGTAAACCCTTGAAGTTTAGTTACTCAATAACCATCATGATGTTGTCTTGTATACTTTGTTCCCTTAGTCGCCTTTTACGACACCCACGGGATGAATAGAGGTGGTAATACTATGTATTCTTAATCCGTCACCACTTGGACAGCGTGAAATATTTATATCTACTTACTTATATCAAATAAGCATATCCCGCAGTATTGACTATGTTTTTAATAACTGTTCGACTCCTAAAACTTTTACGGTCTATTACATAACCTGTTATGTTCTGTTACAAGTAATCCACTCATTATTATAGGTGTTAGTGCGTCAAAACAAATACTTAAACAAAAAGCCTCAGGTAGATTTATATTTTAACGTCTTAATCTTATACTATAAAGTGCTTCACTGCTATTATTCACATACGATAGGCTGAACCCATATTGGACAGACCATTCGTGATGGTAACCAGTACTGGTACTGACGTTTAATCAATATCTCGTCTCAGCCCAAAGAAGTCCACCTCTGGACATAGGCCTTCCTCAAGATTCTTCACAACAACTGGTCCCATGCTGCCTGCGTCCAGCAGCTTCCCGTGACCTTCACCAGGTCGTCAGAACACCTTGTGGGGGGCCTACCAACGCTGCGTTTCTCAGTGCGCGGTCGCCACTCCAGAACTTTAGGGCGCCATCGGCCATCGTTTCTGCGCGCAATGTGCCCCACCCAGTACCACTTAAGTTTAACAATTTTACTAGTAATATCGATGACCTTGGTTTGTCGGCGGTCTTCCTCAGTCCTGATTCGATCAGGACAAACTATCCAGTTAGGTAGGTCCAACTTCGAAAAAGAGGTTAATCGTCGAATCAAGCTAGGTTGCGTTCGGGAAGCTACGTAACGTTTTGTCGTCACGAATACCGCAGTGTCTCAAGACAAAATTCTTTGACCAGTGTGTGTTGTCAGTGATGACTAGCGGCATAGAAACGTGGTTGCTCACTATAGGCTTGATAAGAAGGCTCAAAATCACCCAAAGAGCAATGCAGAGGGCAATGCTCAGAGTTAGTTAGTATATGAGATACTTATTTCTAAAGCAGCACAGAGTATAAATTAATGACATAAATATTGAACTAATGGCCGTGCTCCTCACACAAGTATTCATCAATGGAATTCAGCTTGAATTACAGCGAAGCTAAACAAGATTCGCGGATCAACAAGTAAGCCTAAATAAAAAAAAGTAAGAAGTCGATAACATCATGTAAAACAAAAGTAAATTCGATCTGTTTCTAAAGAAACAAGTCATCTTCATCGCTGTGCAGCATATCAACATCGTATTACTGACTCAAACCGTTTACAGTTGTGTAGTTGTAAACTGAGTTTTCTGCTATTGTAAATTTATTTGAATTTACGAGTGTGAATGCTCTTGAATGCAATTCTTTTCTGATACTGTATTGCGATCTAAATTTTATCCTTTTATATTTTAAACGAACACGTTTAAAATATAAAAGGATACGTAACAACGGGAGTAATTGAGAACAATGCTAATGGAATTTGCTGGCTACAATCGTAACATGGTTTTAACAAGATGGAGCCATTTGTTACACAAGAATTGTGTCTACATCAACAAACCAAATGTACTACGTCAACTAAAAGAAAAATCAGCGAAGAAATGTCGGCGATCTCACGGTCTCTTGTCGACGTTTATTCGAAAATTTGTGGTCTCGATTAGAAGAGGAAAACGTCGAAACGTTGATCATTTAGACGATGTAATCCTTAAAAAATAAATTTCAATTAGCTTTCTTGTAAAAAAAATATTTTTATTATATATCAAATGGTTTTAACACGATTTTTTCAAATGTTATCAAAGTCGTGACCTACGCTATATATAATTATTAGTACAGAATTTTGCCTTTGTACATATTGGAGTTTTTAAAAAAGATTTCTTAAATTTTTGTGAGATTATTAAATATTTTTTAGTAGTCAAATACTGAAGTCTGCGGAAATTTTGCAAAAATATTTTAAACTACTGTCTTTGTCTTAAACGATGTTAAGCATTACAAAAAATACCGCTCAACGAACTAGTATTTGTAAAATAAAAAAATATTATTACTTTACAAAATTTTCAACTAGTATTTTTAAATGTCAAGATAAACTGACTCAGAAACGACGATTTATGGACTCTATTTTTTATAAAAATATAATATATGATCATACACTGTCATAAGTTTTCATTACAAACTGTCGTTGAACTGCAGCGCAAGTAGAACAACGACATTCTCGTTTATAAATTTAAACACGTATTACAGGCGTTGCCCTCAGTAACATCTGCTGCTAGGGATGTCTGATATCCAATACTCTTGTTCCAGAATTTTTATTAACCTCAAACAATCCAGCAGTAAGAAAATATGTTCAAAATGAAATAATTGAAAATTTTGGTTATGTAGATACTTAGTATTTCAGTCAGTTAGTAAAGTTAGTCATTACAACCCCTGTCTTTTAAGGTAACATTTAATGTTCCTAATATTAACATTTATAATGGTTCCTGTCGCGGATTAACTCCAAAGTAATGCTGAACAAAGCCCTTTTAATTGTACGTTACGTAGCAACTCTAAGACTTCTAGAGAACTCCGTACTTTGATCCATCTCGTGATTTTCATTTTCGTTCAGCAATGGACGGCGATAGGTTGATTGATATATTGATATATTATCAAATTATTATTTTAATGTACAAAATTTTAAAAAATTAGAAAGTTTGAGTATATTACAGAAGCCGAACCTAAAACGACGTCATCCGTACTGTTGTGTTTCGTTCGTGAGTGCGAGATCGTAGGCCCCATGATCCAGGGGTGACAGTTATCGTAGTAGGTGTGTGAGCCTTACCACGATGACTATCATGTCTTTGACATCTCCAAGTAGAGTATGAAAAAGCATCTCACTAGGCCTTAGGTGGGTCATCATACTGCATTGTTTGCATTCACAAATAGTATGGTGACCACAATTCTTGGATTATTTTCATGCTTTCCATCAGGCAAAGTAGAGTCATTATGACAGATTCTTAAAAAAAGAAAATGTGTACATTTTCACGAAAATAGCAAAACTTTCTGTACAGTATGCCCAGTATAGCTAAAAGCTTACAATTTATAATTATTTATTGCATACGAGTATAACGTGACAGCAAAACAATACTCGAAAAATACGCAACCATATTGAAGCAGAATAGGCAATCTAATCAATATATTGTTCTAATTTGCTTTATTACTTTTGATGTTATGTTAAATTTTCCTATTTAATAAAAGCTACTTTGAAAAAAAAATGTTGCGGTTTAAAGCTATACAAATATAAACATAACACAAAAAATATGATAAATGCCAGTACACCTTACGCCACATCCCTACGCCATCAATATTTCATTCAAACAGTTTTCAATGCGAAAAAGAAAACTAATAGTCGCCGTGGAGACTATCTCTGTATTAATACCACAATATCGGCAGTTAAAAATAAAAATATCTTAACAATTGCTCGTCCAGAGTACTTTTTTAAAAAAAAAGTATAAAAATAGTTCACTTTTGCATCTCTAAAAATAAATACACTGTTTATTTTTTACTCAACTCGTCTGGTTTTTCATATTTCTCTTTAAGAAATATGATTTAGTTTAGTTTTAAATGTTTATTTTGTGCAGAATAATTGAAATTGATGTTATGGCTGAAGTTGACGCCGTATTGCTTTTGTTAATGAAAAGTTATGTGACAGCTGTTTCTGAAAATTGTTTCAGTTTAATCAGTAAAAATCAACACTTTCTGAAACCGAAGTACTGTAATAGTAAGGCATCTGTGAAAAGAGTGGATCGTAGCGCAACTTTGGTCGCTGCCTATTGCTAGCTAATCGATGTAACATGTTGACACACAAACTGGGATGATATAATAAAAAGCTAAACAGTATTGTTTTAAACATTACAATTATTTTTTCCTTACGTTTGTTTGGTAGTTTTTCAGGTTTATTAAGTGCTATATATCTTACTTAAATGATGCATAATGCGTAATCAATGATTAGTTGATCGAGTTTTCTTCTGTAAATTCAAGAAATAGCGTTATGACATTACTAGATTTTGCCCGCGGCTCCCTCTGCGTTTGTGTTGGTTATCGCGGTAAACAATGGCCTATGTGTTTTTCTGATGTATGAGCTATGTTACTGTTGAGTTTCATCTAAATCTGTACAATAAGTTTTGCGTGTAAAAATAACCAACATCCATACCACCTAACAAGCTTCTTCATTCATAATATTTAAATAAATATTAAAAAGTTTATCACATAAAATCTAGGTACTTTATTCAATATAGTGCCATCTATCAAAATTTTTCATAACGTCTAATAACAGATTTTGTACTGTAAACAATCGGGCGAAAAAATCTATTTCTGGAATTTATAAAATTTAAAGTGATTCAAATACACATCACAACAAATTTCACCATGAAGATAAGATAATTTAATGCGGTAAAAATAGCCTATATCAATCTTCAGCCTCCTAACTATATCCAAACATAAAAATGATATCATAAAATAACTCCGTTGTGATGTGAAAGAAAGACAAACATTTAAACAAACAAACACACTTTTGCATGTATAATATTAGCGAAGATATTTTGCAAGCTGAACTTTAACACACATAATTATTATAATGCACTCTACCATACGTATCAATTACATAAATTATAACGCATATTACGTAGTATTAATATAAATGTAAAAATTATAAATGTTGTTCTCAGCAACACATAATTTATTTTTCTTCTCTCTTTCTCTTTCAAATGAAAACGCACGTATTACGTATATATCCGAGTATGGCGGAGGATTTTACGAACATTCAAAAAATGGACACAATGATTTAAAAATATTGTAATTACATCTAAGTACATTCGTGGAAGCTACTAAAATGGATGGAAAGAGGATGTAAGTACAAAAACCAGGTATAAAACATCTTCAGTTCGAAGTCTTAACCCTGTCTGTTGTATAGAATAGAGATAGATATTAGATATTTCTTTCCTATTGTTGTTAAAGACATTATTGTTGTCCTCCTGTATTTGTCGCAGAAGACTTTCAATTTTTTCCATACCTTCGTCATTGTCTCTTTCTGCTTATTTTACTGCCCATATATATTATCTTGAAGGACCATCGTGTCTTACGAAGACATCTACCATTTTTCCCCTCATGTTATCTTAAGAACTTTACGAATACTTCAAGAGAGACATCTAATCACTTTTCCAATCACTTACAACGTCAAGAACATAAAAGGTACAAGAAATTTCAATGGGGCTCACTAGTATTAGTCATCTTTTATCCCAAAGGTGTCCGGTTTTCATACAACGCAGTGCCATTAATTGAAGGTGACAGAGGATATATGGCTCTCTTTGTTTACTAAAGAATATTAATTGTGGGTCACCTAATGCCATATTATCCCATAGTCACTATGTTATGTATACCGTAACAATGCTTCTGTATAGAAGATTTACTTATTAAGGCAATTGAATAACGACTCGTTCAACCATGAAAGAAAATACAAGTTTGCACTTTAGTAAAATTGGAAATTACTTTTTTAACATATTTATTTATTTATACTTAACGCACATGTACAAAGGCGGACTTAATACCATGGGGCATTCTCTCCCAGTCAACCTTTAGGTGATTTAGAAACATAATGCAATAGGTGCAAAGGTAAAATAATGAAGTTGACATACATTACTAATAAAATATTATTTTATATAAACAATACATACATAATACATAAACATACATGTATATAAAATTAATACAATACTCTATATAAATACTCACTCGGGTACTCGTTAAGACGATTCTACCAAACTATCACGAAGTAGATCGAATACATATATAACTACATATCGAAGTATATAATCATTTTTAAGGTGTCTTTTTAAGAAAAACGTTTACTTGCCGCATTCATTTAATAGCCATTGCTATCTAGTTATTATTACTCATCAAATCCTCGTACTTAATATGTACTTAAACTTCAATAGTTTTCATTTTACTATCTAATATAATAATTCCAAGTTAAACGTATGAAACTCTGACTAAGTACCGCCTGCAGCCCATGATAAAAGTGTTATGTTCCAACATATTTTAATGTCTGTACTAACGGGTATAAGTGTTGAAACTTACACTATGATTGTTTCAAAAAGTTTCCCTGCAAACTTTTAATGGAACCATCCATCATAAGGTGTGGGTTTCATCTAAGAGACCAAAATATATTTTGCTGTGGCAATCACAAAGACTTTTATTGACGTAGCAACTTCAAGATTTTTTTTATATTTTCTATGTGCGATTGACAGTTGCTGGATATTGATCAAGTGTTTTAGCATAAAGTTGACAGGGATAAATAGGTTTTACTTGTTTGTAATACGATCTGTACTGTACACACAGTGCAAAAAGATTTGAGGTATAGATAATGATATATATGTATAACGTGACTGTCTTTCATTACCCGTTTCATACTCTGTGTGATAACGGATTAAGAATTTGGAGTATCGCCATCATAATCCATCCCGTCCTTGTCATAAGAGGCGACTAAGGTAGTAAAAAACACAGGATAAAATCAGTACAAAAGGAAGGAAAAACCTATACCAACCAGTCAAGTCAGCGTGGTATAGTAGGCCAAAACCTCCTTGTCAAGGAGAGGTCCGTGTTCAGCAG
This sequence comes from Hypercompe scribonia, assembly GCA_949316085.1. Classification (NCBI taxonomy): domain Eukaryota; kingdom Metazoa; phylum Arthropoda; class Insecta; order Lepidoptera; family Erebidae; genus Hypercompe; species Hypercompe scribonia. The sequence goes on along the minus strand of OX438969.1, from coordinate 6,570,751 downwards.
TGAGCTGTGACACATGTACTTGAGTTTTTCTGTGCATAATACACATTTACTCGCAATTAGATAAAAATAAATATCTTTACTAATTTCTGTCATTCTTAATGTCAAATCTGTCTTAATTTTTTTTTCTTAATGTAATTTAAGTAAAATTAAAATTCGTTACCAAAGGTTAGACAAGCGGTGCAATAGACCTTACACCCATTCATCACTAGAGTTAAATATACATCTTAATTGACACTATGATCAGCTGGAGCTGATTAACCTTGTCTCCAATAGTTCATGACTTCCATTTTATTTGACCTTCTCTGCAAATCTTCACAAAATTCTTTAAACGATATAACTAATCGTTTCTCATTAGGAATTTCCTCGCGTTCATCCCTCATTACATTTATGAAAGCTAATGTTTGACTTGCCTGGCGCTTGTTTACGAGTTTTCAGAACTTCTTTGTATTGTTTCGGAAACTTGCAACGAAATCTTTTAAACATCATATTATATCTCGTTTTCCTTTTCTTTTTTTAATTTCATTTTGAAAGCCTGTCAAAGCGATTCTACTCTGACCAAAGGAAAGCATGAATAAAAGCAAGAGTTGTAGACATCATACTCATTGCGAATGCAGACAATGCATTATGGTGATCCAAACTATGGCGGCCTAGTGAGATGCTTCTTTACACTCTGGTTGGGGATGTAAAAGGCATGACTACCATCGTGGCAGTGTAATGCACACATATGTACCATGATAACTGACGTAGTGACGTCAATGAACCTCCGGTCACGCACTTACTAATAAAACGTGACAGCACGGTTGCTTTCGCTTTAGGTTAATCTTCTGTGAGGGGGTAGTAATACCCTGGTCGAGTTAGGCTAGTTAGTGCTGAAATTACCATAGCTCTACTACTACCTTACTACCAATTCTTTGCCATTCAATATTCAATACTTTTTTAAAACTTTAACCTTTTTCAAAATTAGTTTAGATCGTTTACAAAAGCCAGTGAAATTTTCAGTTTAGTGAAAAAAATACAAACTGTAGTTTACTTAATATAAAGATAATTTTACTCGAAACAACGTGATCATAAAGGTTTTATTTTACTATATATCTACTGAAATGAATCTAATGAAGTGGCCTCGTATTATTCGCCCATTTGCCTTGTCAGTACTTTCACCAAATTAGAACCATTTCCGCAATTAAGATGAATAAGCGTATTTTTGGCTCCTGCGTATTTATGTGCGAAATCACGAGCTGAAGTAGCTGCTGACTGCTGCTGACAAAGATCTGGACTATTTCTTATCTACTATACTTAGTCTGGCCATAAATACTGTTACACTTAATTATAAAAAAATATTACATTTGAATTTCGAATCTGTCATTTTTATACGATTGTTCATTGTGTTTTCTCATTTTGGCGCCAATACATTGTAAAATATTTTGCGATATTAAAATGGTGTGGGGTGATAAAGAGAACCGAATCGCTGTGATAGCATTACACAAAGTAGGTATGGAGCCAAATGCAATTTTTAAAACTCTCCATACACTTGGTATTAGTAAAATGTTTGTGTACCGGGCTATTAATAGGTACAATGAGACCTCCTCTGTTTGTGACAGAAAAAGATCTGGCCGTCCACGTAGTGTTCGTACGAAAAAGGTGGTCAAAGCAGTAAGGGAAAGAATTCGAAGAAATCCTGTCCGAAAGCAAAAGATTTTATCTCGGGAAATGAAGATAGCACCTAGAACCATGTCGCGTATTTTAAAAGATGACTTAGGACTTGCAGCCTATAAGAGACGCACTGGCCATTTCTTAACTGATAATTTAAAGAAGAATAGGGTGGTAAAATCGAAACAACTACTGAAGCGGTACGCAAAGGGAGGTCACAGAAAAATTTTGTTTACGGATGAGAAAATTTTTACAATTGAGCAACATTTTAACAAACAAAATGACCGTATTTATGCTCAAAGCTCTAAGGAAGCTTCCCAATTAGTCGACAGAGTGCAACGTGGACATTATCCGACTTCAGTGATGGTTTGGTGGGGTGTTAGCTATGAAGGAGTGACTGAGCCATATTTTTGTGAAAAAGGTATCAAAACATCGGCACAAGTGTATCAAGATACCATTCTTGAGAAGGTAGTTAAGCCCCTTAACATCACCATGTTCAATAACCAAGTATGGTCCTTCCAGCAAGACTCGGCGCCGGGTCATAAAGCTCGGTCCACGCAGTCTTGGTTGGAATCGAACGTTTCGGACTTCATCAGAGCTGAAGACTGGCCGTCGTCTAGTCCCGATCTTAATCCGCTGGATTATGATTTGTGGTCAGTTTTAGAGAGTACAGCTTGCTCTAAACGCCATGATAATTTGGAGTCCCTAAAACAATCTATACGATTGGCAGTGAAGAATTTTCCCATGGAAAGAGTGCGTGCTTCTATTGATAACTGGCCTCATCGTTTAAAGGACTGTATTGCAGCCAATGGAGACCACTTCGAATAAGCTTTTTATATTTTTAATTGTTTTATATTTATGTATTAAACTGACACACTGTAAAAGTAATAAATGTTATTTGCAGTTAACAATTTTCTTTTTTCTTTATTACAATATTTATGGCAAGACTAGGTATATATTATGAAATACTTGTGGAGGCATAAAAGCTATTTATTCAAGTTGTTTTTGGCACTTTTATTAGTATCAGGCTTTAACTATTGTAGCGTTCATGTGGCAACACTATTTTGACAACGCCCATGTTCTTCCAGATAGCTGTTATAACAAGAATGTTAAGTAGCTATTCTGATTGACAAAAAATGTAATTCGAGTTCTTGGAGAAAATTTTGTGTATATTTGTATCATTTTTCAGGAAATTCATTGTTAACGTATTCTATGTGTTTAATTTGGCCATTTAAATGTTAAATGGATTAAGTAAAATAGATCGTGGAGTATCACATACATAGTAACTCCAAACCATTATATTTTAAGGTAATACTGATGATATTTCTTCAGCCTCTTAAAGACTGCGATGAGATACTTACTACCCTTATACATATTACTGTTGCAGCATGAAAATTAAAAAAAATACCTATGATTAAATGAGATTTTCAAAATTATTTCAGTTTTGAAAACTGAATTATCCAACATTTAGAGAATTATGATTTTCTTGTTTAATCTGTGTTTACTATCTCTCTTTTAATTACTAAAGTAAAACTAGTAGCGTAAAAAAAGGTTCAACTTTTTCATTTAACTTAACAATAAAATAATAGAGCAACTAAATACAATTTTAAAAGTACAAAGTTTCAGTCCCACTAAATCATTATTGGAAAATTCGGGGTCTGAAAATATGTCATCAAGATAATATTATCATACGTCTAGGAAATCAAGCAAAATCGAAACAAAAATCAACGGCAGAAGCGATCTACCTAAAATACTTTCTCATCATTACCATCGTCAACAGTCTGTTACGGTCCACTGCTGGACATAGGCCTCTTTCAAACAAAGGAAGTTTTGATCTACTACATCAAGCTGGTCAGAAGGGTTAGTATAGGATTCAAGATTCCCCGACCGGGCTCTTCGAGGTCGTCTTCTCCCGGGTTGGTTGTAATTTGTTAAGCCGATGACACACTGGTCACATCCAAGGTGGCGAACTTTCAAAAAGCGGCACCACCACGCCTCACGGAAGTCTCTCTAGTAGTCGGGCTCATTGAGGTGTTGGATTTACGGTTGGCCCTGGATATGATGGAGGACCTAGTGTTCTATGGGGCCCGCCACGGTCCACCCCTGGCGCCTCTATAGTAATTAATCCTCCTATTGGTTCAGGTCTAGATGAAGAATCTGGACCAGATCCTCAACGGGAGGTGACTCTTCTATGAGCACTTTCGACACCTTGCTCCGAAGCTGGTCGGCGCTACTTCTGCCCTTAGGTGATTTTTGGACAACTTAGGTGGAGCCAGTGTCGCAACGAGACGGCTCTACACGGGGATTGACCGGTCAAGGGCACTATATGGCGCTCATAGAGCCACAATGGTTCGTTGGTCGTCCCGGTTGGAGGTTTCACGTAAAGGCTTTCACGCTGTGAAGGCTCTTCAGGCGGTCATCGTCGAGTGGACAAGGCGACAGGAACCTTTCCTTCCGACTGACGCAGGTACTTTCCCGGCACGATTCCTTTGAGAAATATCTGTACTCAATCGCTAGGAGGAAATTGAATCCTTCCTCTCACCATTGCGACTGCAGTAAGGACTTGGCTCAATATATGCTGGTGGTTCCTTTCGCCTGGGCGGTACTAATTGAAGATTGATTTACCGTACTAATTGAAGGTGATCCGTTTCTACCAGCCATCGTGCGTTCCATGGCCGATAGCAACAACTGTTTAACTGCGGTCACAACCACCTACGAAGACATAATTTCACAGAAAAAGACGGTAGAGAAGGCCCAGGAGAACAATCTCCATTGGGGCCCAATTTACTGCCGGGCGGCTGAAACACGCTTGCCAGCGCCTCATGCCATACTGAGTGAGGCCGCGGATGGACGGGACGGGTTTTATACCCTTCAATCGCGACGAGGCGATGTCCACGTATGCCGTACGTCGTCTAAATAGTGAGTTTTCCCGTAGGTAATGAACGCGCTAGAGGGGAGACGCTAGGAGGGATCTGGATGTCGTAACAACAGTTGTTCCCAGATACCTCCTATCTCAGGTGGGCGCAGAGTGGTACACAGTACGATTTAAATCGGTCCGATTTCGACACATCACTCTGCCGTAAGCCCTGGTGGGTGACGGCCCGAGGAGGTTTCCACACGTTAAAAATGGGGTATAATATTTCCTGTCTCTTTGAACTGATATTGGTCTTCGTAGGTTGGACTCTTAGTCACCTCTTACGTCACCAATAGGATGAATAGAAGTGGTAACACTACATATCCTTAATACGAATTTTATAGTAAATTTTAATTTTTGTGTTACGAACTGCAGAGAGAGATTAACAAAATGTTCTATAGACTCATTACTAATCACAGTTGTAGGATAAATTGACATGTTTTTCTGAATAGAGGTTTCATAAATAATGCTTGGCAATTGAGAGATGTTGGTTGATTATTTTGATTGATTATTTATTTATTTTTTACAGTACGATACTGGATGGACGGTAGTATACTTTAATCTCTTGTTTTTATTTTACGTTTATCTATTTGTTATTATTGTCACATATTAATAGCAAGAAAAGAAAAATGTGTTACAAATTATGTAAACGTTACATCAGCGGTCTTATCACTCACGACGATCTCTAACAGACAACCTTTGTAAGAATGTCAAGCCTTTACAAATTTGGATAGATTGTGATACAGAAATTCAAAATCTACTCTACTTAAAAAAGAAACTAAAAAGAATATCCATCACAAAACTATAGATATGTTACATTCGTACTGTGGCGACTTCCACATTACAACACAAACAAAAATATGCAACAGCACCATGTAGCGAAGATACGTTGAACTACGAATAGTGAAGATACATCGAACTACAAAGTATAATAATGAACTACGAAGCAACTACTAATCCTGTATCGCGAAATGGAGATTCACGTGATAAATAAGCATATATACGACATCCGAACATCAACTGTTGTGCCGTGGCCCACCATGCACGACCACCTCGCCTGGTCGGAGGATCCTCCCTTTGTGTCGGAGGGACCTGAGACCCGTTCCCTCCACAGTATATACATAAATATATGTTCATCTTAAACATATAAAAATACAGATACACATACATTTATAAACTAAAAGATATAGTATTATTAAATGAAGCAATGATAAATAATAACCCATCACTAGCTTTTTAAATACAGGCAAAAATAAAACTTGACGCATTATCTCGGGCAATTTGTTTCGTAGTCGCGCTGCTTGAATACTAAAGGATTTGTTTCCGTATTATGTCGTGTATATGTTAGAAGGTATTGATAGATTTCATTTATTTTTTGTTTCATACTACAAGTCATTGTTACTACTAATCTGATCAAAATTTTTAATTCTCTCGTCTAAGTGCTTTACTCTACAAGATATAAAAAAATAGAAACTCTTCTTTTCATATTTTACTTAATAATCAACGCCTGAAGACAGTGTTTTGCATTTTGGTCCATCTGTTTGTATGTCAGCCATAAATTATGCTGAATGTACTGAATAGATTTAAACAAACTTAGCCTAATTCCTTTTTTTCTATATTAAGAGCCTGCCAAAGTGACTCTACTCTGCCTGATAGAAAGCATGAATAGAATCCTAGAGTTGTGGTCACCATACTCATTACAAATGCAGACAATGCAGTATGGTGACCCATACTATCGTGGTCTTGTGTGATGCTTTTTCACACCCCGCTTGGGGTACGTCCCCAAGCAGGGTGTGAAAAAGCATCTCACAAGACCGCCAAAAGCATGACAGTCATCGCGACAGTGTAAGGCTTACACAGTAACCACGATAACTGCCACCCCTGCATCAATGGGCCTCCGGTCTCACACTCACCAACAAAACAGGACAACACGGATGCTGGCGCTTTAGCTTGGTCTTCTGTGGGAGGATAGTACTGCCCCGGTCGAACCGGCCCACTCGTGCAATTCAGGTCCATATTGCGAGTTCATCAACATGTAGTGGAAAGAGTTATGTTGAGTTTCTCTCTGAGATAGACATACGTCGGAGAGTATTCGTCTTAAGTATCTGAAATTAAAAAAAATTAAACTACAAGAATAATAACATCCTTACCCATCTCACACGTGGCAGTGTGATGCTGTATCATGAAAACCAGACTGCTGATAATCATATTTACGTACATATTATAGATAAATTACACCCAGACACAACAAATTATCGTGTTCATCATACAAATATTTGTTCTTTTTGGGAATCGAAACCACGACCTCGGCTAAGCGGTCAAAAGCACTAACCACTAAGTCAACAGGTCCGTTAAAAATATATTTTTGAAAACAATGTATTCGTATGTTGTCCTCTAAGTAATATATTTCATATGTATGTAAGTGTGGGAGGTAGCTCCGTCCTGTTTCGTCTATTATCGAATCCCTTTGTAGTAATAAAAATTCTTACTCAATTTTGGGGAAAACGCTTTGAAGTTTAACTTGAGTTTTTTTTTCTTCTTGTGAATATAGCTTTTGAAGTTTCTCTTTCTTCCTAATAATCTACTTTGAAAGATGAATTGTGATACAATTATTGTAGATTTATTATTAAATAATATATTATGAGACTTTCGTTTTATGTGTACTTGGTTTTCCTTGTTCTTCTGTATTTAATTATTTTTTGACTAAACTGGGACCTCTTTTAAGGAGCAAAACGAATTGAAGCGTGAACAATGTCAGGTCTGACATCGTCGTGTAAACATTTAATACTACGTTAAAAAGGTGTTTCTATGGTTTCAAGTAATTTACTATTTGTTAAACGATTCTAAAATATTTCGTGATCCCGATTACGTGTGTTATTGCTATGAGCACGATAATATACCATTATGAGTTATCAGTGCTATGTTGGACGTATGTGCATTGTAATCTGTTCCAGTTATTCCACACATTAACATTGGCAACACACGGACTCTCGAGACGTAGAGTTATAAGTGTATGGGTGCTCTTTGAGTAACCTCAGGAACAGGCTAAAAGAAGGGCGGGAAAGGTTGAACCGTGTGGCTTTAGTCGATCCGATTTCGACAAACGGCCCCGCTACAAACCCGCTGCGATGACAGCGCGAGGGGATTTCCACACGTTAAAAAAAAACACAAGAATAATTTAAAAAACTTATAACTTCCCATTATAACAACTTGGACTATACCAACATTTACAAGACAAAACTTTCCTCAGAACAATGACGTCAGACGTTCAAAGACTTAATGCCCGTCGGAATTCAGAGCAGCTTATATGATTAATTTTCTTAGGGTTTCAATGTTTTGTGCAGTTAGAAACACCGGGTGTTATGGAATAAACTTTTGAAATGTGCTATTTTAAGTCTAATCTGAAAGCAATAATGTCGAATATGGTGTGGCTGAATATAGTGTGGTAATAATATGTACTTGTGTGGGTACTTTATTTCGTCATTTCTTGTTAGGAGGTTTTGATTAAAGATGATGCGGGAATCTTTACGGTTTTCGAGGTGAGCAATGGGGAATTTATGAACTTTATACAAGGGAAGAGGTTTCCTTCGCTTCTTAGATTTATAAGGTCGTAAAATACACCGTATACGTTACACATGTTATATAATTTTCTTGAAATTTATCGTCCATTTTATGGCTTAGTTAATTGTTTAAAGACGATTCAATACGATTTTTGACTGCAATTTGGTTTGTTGAAGTCTAAGGCTCATATTATGTAAAACGTCTATACATTTTACGTATTCTCTTAAGTGTATTTATAATAAAATGGGTCTTTAAATAAGCTCTAGTATCGCTAAAAACATACGCAAACTTACGGCGTCATAAGATATTCGTTCTATAATCGGCACAACCTACCTAGGAACAGGGTGGGTTCGTAGGTAGGTTGTGCCGATTATACATCTACTGGAAATTGTGACAACTAACAGATAACTAGAATCCTATCAATTTTCAAAATCTTTTCCATATATTTTAAATAGTCTTTTGCTTACTGATACTAATTAAACAATTTATAATGCAATATGTAGCTATTCTATTAAAAATTGTAATAATATTTTCTGTGTGTTAAAATCGTAGGTAGTCACACAGTGAAAAGTAACCAAACTTGAACTGGTTTTAAATTTAAATAATAATAATAAAAAATATTTCTGACATTTGACACAACGTCATCTGGTTTCACACTAAGCAGAGCTTGTCCTATGATAACTAGACGGACTGATAGAATATTTATTGTTTTTGTAAATACATACATATTATACATAGAAAACACCTAAACTTCGAAACAAATATTTTCAGATCATACAAACGATTGGTCTGACTCGGGCATCGAACCCGAGATCTCAAGCACAGCAGTCGCATTTACTACTGCTGCGCCACCGAGGCAGCTATTTATGAAAATGTACGTGCACCAACCCCTCCAAAAGAATGTGTAAGTAAAAATCTTTAACAATTCTCCCTGATTTCACAGAAACGTTTTGATGCGAATATTTCCAGAACTAATTAGTTCAAAGCTGCAAAGTTGTTTGCATTTTTTAAAATATTGTAGAAGCAGGTACTCACTATCATCAGGTGAATTATCTATGTCGTCCTATGTTTAGATATTTCTATTTAAGAGTAATATTTCCGTCAAAGAATCTTAATAGATTTAAACCGTTATCTCTTAATATTTTCCTAGGTTTATCAAGAGATTAGAATTGCACTTCTTCAACAAAATCAGATTCAATAAATTCATATTTTCAGCGAATTTACATTACAAGGGGTTTATTTCTATCCATTTATTATTTTAATATAATTTTGGTACAACAGTACGTTATTCTTCCTTAACTTCTTTAAGTATTATATTTATACCACAATCATTTCTGTGGAATTAATTTGATTAACGCATTTATCTTTATAACTGCCTGTTTGTATAATCATCTTAAAATTAACCAAATTTAATTATTATGATTAAAAAACCTTTCAAGATATAAACGTTTATCATTAAATTTCCAAACATTTTCCCTTTAAAATTGCTTTTACTTGTAAAAAGTCCCTTCCTTTCTTATCATTTTCTCGCGCGATAAACTTTAAGAGGTGTTCGCAAAAAAATACTTATTTATATTTTCCTGTTTTCATACAATTTATTCAAGCGAAATGCCCATACAAAAAACTGTCATGCATGCAATTTCCACAGAGAGCAAAAAAGTGAAATAATCTGAAAAACTTGAGTGTAACAACCTTATCAAGATCGTAGTACGTTGTTAACAACTGCTACCATCAATCAATGTCCACCAGCAGGGTTGGCGCAAAAATATTGTAATTTTATAACGCGTCTATTGAATGAATCCGATTTTTTATTACTTTGTGCGCTTGATGAATTGGGTTAGGCATTCATATCTAGGATACCGAATGTTGATTCGTTGTAATAAGAATATAAATTAAGTTTTACTTATTCATAATTACTGGTTTGTTTAATATATCACTCAGTTATTTGTGTATCATACTTAGACGTCTCATCTTGTGAATGGACTGTTATAAAAAATTCTATACAAGGGTATATCAAAGAGTTCAAAAGAAATATTTCCAAGGCTTAGTTGAAACAGTTGAAGATCACACGGCTCACTAATCCTAAAACAGGCAGAACTTAAATTATGTTATACCAAATTATGCTATCCAAATAATATTTTTTATTAATATACATTATAGATACTGGAGTACACCCTGATACAAATCATAACATTCTATTTTATTCTCATCTATTCATTTAGAGTGATCACAATCACCAATAGGCACTAAAAATTATAAATAAAAATAATTCTTATACCACTGAGTGAGTATTATAATATATTTTTATTATTAACAATATTAAATCTGACAATAACAGTGCCAGGATCTTAATACAAAAAGAAAAACACTAGAACGAATACTTTCACAAACTACAACCAATTAGGATTATACTCAAGCGTAATAAACTATTTTCCTAACCATAAGGCGAGCTATCTAGTATTATTAAACATCTAGAGATATAATAATAATATAGCAAAACAGCTTTGCTGGAATATCTCACGAAGTAATATCCACAGTGATTTAAAATAGAGGCTCACACAGAAGTATAAAGAATTCTATCAACGCGAGGTTCGCGCCTCTTCACATTTGCCTCGGCGTGTTGTAAGGTGCTACTAAAAGAGGGCGTTTTATCAGACAAAAAAGTGTAGGCAAAATAAGTGGAAACAAACAAAGCGCTCTCTAGATTAAAACCACATGTAGCATGATTTTTAGTATATGTATAGGTGTTATGGTTGCTTATAAGAGATTGCTTCCGAGAGATAAGGCTGCTACTTGTACTTCCGTAAGTGTCAGTATAGCGATGTATTATTATTATTATATTTATTACATTTAGATACATATTAATTAGATCACCGACTTCGGATACAAGAACCGAGACACCAGTTGTTAGGGCTCTTAAGACTGGAACCTCCTCACTAAACGGGTCATGGCAAGGAGGACTACCTTCTGCATCAGGCCTTCACCTCACCAGGTTTTGCGGAGGATAGTTTATCGGAATCGGCAGGACTAAAACCACACTGTGACCGGAATAGAAGGAATCCGGCAACTGTTATCATTAAGCCACACGGACCCCTACCAGCGTCCACCCGCACTAACACAGGTACCATCAACGGACGCACTCTCTATTTATGAGACGTATGGCACAACTGGCCACTATAGTAAATAAAAGGGAAAACCCGTTCCTTGCACCCGTGGCCACATTCAAGGCAGCATAAGGTGCTCATAAACGTGTTAATATATAATTTAAAATTGGGTTCGAGTGTAAATCGCCTTCCCAGGCTTTCTCTGCTGCCTCCTGCAGCTAAATGACGTCTTGGCAGAAGGTTGTGACCGCGGTAAAATAACTGTCGCTACCGGTTATGGAGCATATGATGACCGCTTGCGAGAGCTCTACAATACAATAACTGCAGTGAGTGTCCCACGTTGTGCCGCCCAACCGGAACAAACTGCCAGCGTATTTTGAACCAAGTGCTCACTGTAGTCACAGTACCACCTTACCCACTCGACGATGACCGGCTGAAGTTCTGCATCAGATCTGTGATCTAAGCTTCTATGAATCCGTCAACAGATAGCACTATCGGAATAATAGTCACCAAATCCACATTACACTTATCGACAATCTTGTGAGATAGAATCAAATATTTTATTTATTTTACTTTTTCAAATTTCACAATATTTTCATTAGGAGTAACAGTGATATCGACAATAATTACGCAGTGCTCTAGTCGAACTATCACCACAATATCAGGATTATGGGCAACAATAGTCCTAGTATCTGTGATAATAGATCGATCCCAATTCGTCGGATCAGGCACATACCTATAAATGGAACCTCTAAATTGACAAGTTGACATTTAAGGTTAAGTTGTGTCGGATAATTTTAGTAACACGATCCAAAACGTACGTACGTATAGAAAATAAATAACTTGGTTTGAAGTCTAAAGGTATATCCATTTAGAACCTGACAAAACCGACCATGAAGTTCTTTGACCATCCATACTTTCCGGCGTTTATTAGTACTAAAAACTACAGGTTTGCGTCAATTTTTTTTACCGAGTGGTGTAAAACCGGTATCCACTGCATCTACGTTGTGATTATAGATACAATAATATATCTATGTTTTAAACTAATTTTGTGAAAATTTGCTTGTGGATCAGATTTCAAAAATTGTGCGACGACACATTGAGATAACCCGTCTCGGATGCCTCGTTCTGTGAAGATGGCTCTTTGTTACGTTGAAGTTGCCAGGACATTCATAGGGTCTTTCTCTAGTGTTACGCCTAGGAAGGTTCAATGTGTTTGCAGTCAACCGACTTAAGTGTGTAAATATCGACTCAAAAAACAATGATTGGTTGTGTTGATTCTTATTTCTCATACTTTGTTTTTTGTTTGACTTGCATGATTCATTATTTTTAGTCTTAAAAGAGAGACAGATAAAGTCTCCGAGAGCTTGTAATCACGGAACATATTAGTACAAGTAGCTAAGTTATAATATTTTGATTTTGTATTTATTTCTATTTTAACAAAATTTTAGTAAGTAAGAGAATAACTTCAATTGTATATTGGCATATACATTCAAATAAAGTCAAATTTAAATGAAAAATGAAACTACTTGGAATAAATAACTTGATTTCGTCATGTCTGGCCTGTCCGTCCCGCTATCCTTACTATATATGACAGACTCTTAGTGCTAGAATGGTAAAGACCTGTAATTTTACATGAACACATATTAATCACGCCGATAAAGTGCTAAAGTAAAATCATGAAAAATATTTTTTAGGATATCTTTAGTACCTAACCGTAAAGCGGGGATGTTATTTTTCACATTCATCCACCCTGTGGTGTGGGGTGTCGTGAAATAAATTTTTATATAAGAATTAGGGTTTGCGAAGGTAGTATTATTACTAAAGTATTCATTTGTGGTAAAACTAAGCCATTAAGCGCTGATATTTGTTATAGTAGAACCTCCTCTTCTTCTTGCCAATTGATTACCACCATTTTGATATTTTTAAGAGAATCATAATAGTAGGACATATTGCGAACTTAAAAGGAAAATTATCACAGTTAGCATGCTTAATTAATTGCCGAGTAATCGGAGTAATAATCTACCAACCAATTCGACATTATAGGTCGCCGAAATCGTTAATTTGATAGTTTTATACTATGAATTAACAAACCACCCTTACCACAGAATTCTACGTTGTTTGTCTTTGCATGTGAAAAGACATTCAACGTAGAATTCTGTAAAAACATTTCTTTTTACTTTACTATTCTGTAAAAAAAATAAAATATCTCTAAATGTATTCTTGACTCGTCTAGACTAGACTCCATCAAACACTGACCTAGAATAAAATCGCTTCAACTGAAACCACACACCACATCTCACCTCACATACCAAGTGTAAATATGACACGACTTGTCGACTCAGATGAAATAAACTGTGCTATTTCGGGCATCATTTGTTGTGTTAACTTGGATGTTGATATGAAAATTTGAACCTCCTACGTAAAGCTGAATTGCAAATGATTACCAGGGAAAAGTAATGAGCTATCTGCAGGAATTATTATGAACAGGTCTAATAAGATTTCTTTTTGTGTATTTATAAGTAAGACGATTTGATGTGTGTGAACTTTTATGTAAGAATCAGCGTATGTGATTGAGAGTTAATGTGTGTATGTCATTGCACAACACTTATTTAGTGTATCAGTAATATTACGGTCTTGACTATGGTTATGTTAATAATCTACAGCGAGAGTGTGTAGGGTTCCGCTGCCTCGTTCTGCAGGGTGGTATTAAATACCATAGAAGTAGCGGCAATGGGTAGAAGAAAACTGTTGCTACTGCGTCTCGCAATGTAAATGATCTTTAGTCTATATGGGTGTTTGATTGAGGGCACTGACGAGGACTTTCTGTCATCAACACCATGTATCTACATTCTTTTCTGATAACGGGATAGAACATTCTCGTGGATGATCTTTGCCGCAATGGGCGAAGGGGGTCTATTGGACTCTAAGCGAGTAAAAATCATGTCAGTGGCTATCTTAACACATATTTTATTTGCCCAATAGTGAAAGAATACTCTTGGTCTTTTTATAACTCTTAAAAAACACACTTGAGTAACATTCTGCATAGTGATAAAAAATCATAACTGAATGAGAAAAAATACGAATGGTTAGAGAGTAATGGGAGCGTTAAAGGTCAAACAATTAACAAACGTCTCGTTGAAACAAAAAGTATTTAACTATATTATATTACGAAGACAATGAAATTTGGCATAACATTAAGATAAATTATTACTCGAACTTCAGATTAACGACATAACGAATCATTTAACAATCTAGTTACATTTCTCTCAGACCATAAGTAATAAAACCTTAATCGTTAGAAAAGTAATGTCCTTTTGCAACTATGAATATTAAAAAATAAACGAATTTAAACTTCTGTATAAAAAATATATAGAGTAAAGTTCAAAAGTAGATAGTATGATTTATTATCATCATTATCATCATCATTGTACAGCCTTTCATTAGAAAGGAGATTTTGCCTTATCATCCCATGGTAGCCAGATGGGTAGGTGTGATCCAGAGGAAGCACGTTTGTCCACCAGGGAATCTCTCTGGTGTTTGAGCGCATTGAGGCATTGACTTTACAAGTGGCCCTGGTTAAGATGGAAGTCTTTTTGTTTAATAGGCTCCGTCGTGATCTGCCCCTGACACCGTGATCAATTTTCTCTTCGTACCCGTTCAGGCCCAGATGCAATATCTCTGCCTGATTCTCAATAGGAATGGATCTCAACTTCAACTCATGTCGCAGTAAGTGGTAGCGGAAAAGTCTGAGAAGACGACCTACACTCGTAACCAATTTGCTACCGATAAACTGGGCGGCGAAAACGCGCTTATCAGTGCCTCATGCTACCTTGAGTGTGATCGCCGTTGTACAGGACAAATTTTCCTTTTCTCTTCTATCCGCTATAGTGGCCAGCTGCAAGGGTGATGTCTCTGTGTGCCATTCGTACGTTTTTCTCTTTATCCTACAGTACTCACAAAATAAATAGGAATGGTGACTCCCCGTATTCTTAATCCGTTAACACATGGACAATAATATAAATAAAGAAATAATTCATTGAATAAGACCAATGTACTCGTATGTTTCTTTTTATTTTGTGAGAGTACCATACTTCGAAAGAACAAAAGTTCGGGTTATGGACACTTGTTTTACGATATGAAAATATTTTACCGGAGAAAAGCCAAAACCATAGACAAAGTAAACAATTGTGTCCTTGTGTCCATTTCACTTTACTATTTAAAAAAGTACGGGCTTATTTAAAAAAAGTTGCACGAAAAAAAGAGGTGAGTACTTTTGATTGATTGATTTATTTTTCATAAAAAATATACAGTTAAATTGACATATCGATGCCCTGTAGGTGTTATTGTTTCTCACACTAGAACCGTCATGATTTTCAAATTTATATGGTATTTTAATCTTTACGAGGAATTCCACTAAATTATATTTCAATATACAGTATTTTAAAAACCACCAAGCTGAGAGTCGAAAGTAAAACATTTGTTGCCTTATTATTTTTGAGTGGAATAAAGAGAAATTTATACACACAACTGTATTTACTTGTATCGAATGTATTTAAAGTCAAACTTGCTGTTATAGAAATTTGAACTGAGGAAAACATAGCGCGAGTAACATTACACTAAAATTCGCTGAGCAAGTAATTTTTATTAATCCGTATTTTTTGTATTTGTTTATGTCTTCTTTTTTAAAATAAAATTAATGAACAAGTATCCACACACAAATCGACTATTAATAGTTGAATATATGGGCAGTTTTGATCAATCTCTGTCCTCCGTAAGCGCAGACCTAGAGGTGACAGGTGCGGTCATCTGTCACCCAAGTAGAAGCAGGCCGGAGTGACAATGCAAGCGCTACGGACTGCACTCGTCCTTTTGGGGGACAGTAAAGGAACCACAAGGTTCCCACACGGGAGGGGGCCATATACAGCCGTAGGTGGTCCGAGGTACGTCGGGGTTCCAGGGATTTACTAGGGTGCACCTCTTTCCCCGACTACTGGTATCTGCGACTGCGTGCGGGTTTTGATCGGTTCAAGTCCGACATAACCACTTTTCGGTAGTATCCGTTTGGATTTCCGCACAGAAAAAAAGGAGCAGTTTTTGTGTGAAATTATGAGTGAAAATATCAAAGAATATTATTAAAATAGCAAACTGCATTTGACTCTGATAAAAGTTACTAACAAAAGTATTATTATTGTAAAAATAAATATGGCAGACATACGCTCCCGAACTAAACGGTTCGGCTCTACCTTCCTGTGCAAATCAGTTAAAACCTTGAATTCATTACCAGCGTATGTGTTTCCCTCCCACTACGATCCCGGGTCCTTTAAGCGGGGCGTGAAAAAGCATCTCACTAGGCCGCCATAGCGTCGCCATACTGCACTGTCTTCATTCACAGTGAGTACGGCGACCACCGCTCTTGGATTCTATTCACGCTTTCCATGAGGCAGAATAGTCACTTTGGTAGGTTGATATAAAAAAAAAATAATTCATATGAGTATTTGATTAGTACTTATTTACATCATGTGATTAGTTTGCCAACGAGATGTAAAATGACTCACTTTGTTAAAAATAGTTTTCATTTTTATTAAATACTTTCTTGTTCCTTGTTGTTGATTCTGATCGTTTAATGATGACCATTTGCTCTGTGTCTAAGCGCTATCTATACATAATTGTGTTATTAGAAATATATTAACATGTTTAGACGTAGATAACATCCAGATCTATTTTACTCTATGAAATTAATGCGTTCTCTGACGCGTATAAGCCTTCCAGAAACATACACACAGCTATAACACCAATCAGTTACTGTTGTATTAGGGTATATTATTATTGAAATATATTAATAGATAAATCTTTGAATTTAGAACAGTTTCTACATTCAAAGATTTGAAATCAAGCTATAAACAAATTTTACACTACAATTTCCAAGTGACTGTGGCTGTCCAGTTTTTGTTTTAATTATTTTTGAAGTGAAAACTTCTTTAGGCGCGTTGAGCGTTTTGGTAGAGGGTAAAATCCTCGGTTCGCGTCACCGACATGCTAATGATAATAGTATATCTATAGCTATGGAGAATATGATATTATATATTATATATGAAATTTATTATTATTATATATTATATATGATATTATATATTATATATAGCTATATATGAAAGATAAAAAAATTCATATAATTTTTGCATATAGTTTTAATTACTCTCAACTTAATAGTTCCGTTTTCACTTCTATCGGCAGTCCCACGACTGCTACTGTTTTTTTCTTGTTGTTCCAATAAAATAATAATAATGTAACTGTAAAGGAAAACTAATGTCATCTTTTTTAATTTTAGAAACCTTATTTTAATTAAAGTAATATCGAAAGTATAAGCTTGTCAACATTCGTTTCTTTCGAACTAGACCTTGTCCTGTCAATACACTTTAGAAGGCGACTGGAGTTGCAGAGTGGAAGTCAGTACATCTGCAGTCAACATGTCGTTGGGATTTAAGTCTTATACGTATTTTTAATATAGCACATATTTTTAAAATTATTGCTTTTAAGTTAAAGAGGTAAACCTACAGGTAGGTATATTTTAAGTTGGTATGCCTCCCACAAGGTGGCCCGATAACCTGGTGAAGGTCGCGGGTAGCTGCTGAATGCAGGCGGCATGGGATCATCTGTTGTGGAGAACCTTGAGGGAGGCTTATGTCCAGCAGTGGACGTCTTTTAGCTGAGATGATGATGAAGTTAAAGAGTAGATTCATTGTCTAATTACATATACAGAGAAATTACCTACAATTCACAGAAATCATAACAAGATTAGAAGCAAGCGACTTTCCTCTACCAGAAAACTCATTTTTGTAAGCAAATGTATTTGCAAACATTCACAATATGTTCCGTTCGTTTTATGTCACAATGATACCTCACCGTTAACCTCAACATTCATATAATTCCTTTTCAGGTCCTATTTCCACAATCTCTAGCAACATGGTATCGTCTCATCCTGCCGGGTAATAAATACATTCAGTAATAAAGACAACCTACTAACATTATTGCGATTCAAAGGGCTCTAGGCTTACTCTGAAAAGTAATTCAGAAACAAATTATTCCGCGTTGAACTTTGTTTTCGGCTTTAATAAGACGTGTATAAGGCATTTTCATATACTTTGCAAACTGTTCGTAGTTAAGAGTTTATTATTTATTTGTAGGTATATACACATTTATTATTCACATTTATAAGTCGACATCAGATTCTAATAACAAGTAAATCTTTGTGAGAAGAAGATACATATAAAGTTATGGCCCTGACTGCCAGATTCATCAACACAGAGCCTTAACCG
This sequence comes from Hypercompe scribonia, assembly GCA_949316085.1. NCBI lineage: Eukaryota > Metazoa > Arthropoda > Insecta > Lepidoptera > Erebidae > Hypercompe > Hypercompe scribonia. The sequence goes on along the minus strand of OX438969.1, from coordinate 6,552,206 downwards.
GCAGAGCTACAAGCTTAGTTTTGTTATAAATACATAATTTTAGAAATTTCCTGTTTGAAGTTCAATGTTGGTTATTGTGGGATACGATGAGGCTGGTATAATCATGTTTGATTAAAGGCCTCTACATTACATTTATTACATATATGTAATCAATAAAGATTAAAAAAAAATGTTCTAAGTCTGAATGTTCTTTGTGTCCGTTTCTTGAATGTTTGTAAAGTCCCCTGCGATACAGAGTATATATACGTTGTTTTTTTAAATCTTACTTTAAGATAAGTTTATCTGTTCGCAGTTAGTTTTGAGCACTGAAACTGATTGATTGTTTTAAACTTTGAACTTTGATGTCAGTAACATTCAATATAGAGAATAATATTTACCTTTATAACTATGTATTTTACGATACTCTATTTTACTGCAATATTCAGTATACGAAAAAAACAGGATTTTATCGAAAAAATAAGTACTTCTTACTATAAAGTGGGCCCCGCATTAGTTAACATTTGAAAAAACCGAAAACGAAAAACGATTTGATATATTATAGAAATTGTTTATTTTATAACAATCGTTGATTTATATTCTATTTGTTCTCGAGTCACCCTGTTTGTTTTCGTACTTTTCTTTGAACATACATATGTACCGATTTTGTTACTGTTATCTTTAAATGCATAGAAAGAATAAACAAAAAATTGACAAAAGATAATACTAAAAATCATGGGAACATTCGCTTAGTTTTAAGAAATTGGTATTCAAAAGCATACCTACATGTTAAAAACTTACGTAATTTAGTGGACTTATCACGGTGCAAATACGATTTAAAAAGCATCCTAACGACGTAAAAAGCATCCTTACCTTATAAAAACCAGCAGCAAACAAAAATAAGCTTGTAGCTCTGCCGGTTAAGGCTCTGTGTTGATGAATCTGGCAGTCAGGACCATAACTTTATATGTATCTTCTTCTCACAAAGATTTACTTGTTATTAGAAGTTGATGTCGATTTATAAATGTAAATAATAAATGTGTATATACCTACAAATAAATAATAAACTCTTAACTACGAACAGTTTGCAAAGTATATGAAAATGCCTTATACACGTCTTATTAACGCCGAAAACAAAGTTCAACGCGGAATAATTTGTTTCTGAATTACTTTTCAGAGTAAACCTAGAGCCCTTTGAATCGCCATAATGTTGGTAGGTTGTCTTTATTACTGAATGTATTTATTACCCGGTAGGATGAGAAGATACCATGTTGCTAGTGATCGTGGAAATAGGACCTGAAAAAGAATTATATGAATGTTGAGGTTAACGGTGAGGTATGATTGTGACATAAAACGAACGGCATATTTTGTGAATGTTTGCAAATACATTTGCTTACTAAAATGAGTTTTCTGGTAGAGGAAAGTCACTTGCTTGTAATCTTGTTAGAGCTTCTGTGAATTGTAGGAAATTTCTCTGTATATGTAATTAGACAATGGATCTACTCCTTAACTTCATCATTATTATCATCATCTTAGCTAAAAGACGTTCACTGTTGGATATAGACCTTTTTTTTTTTTTTTTTTTTAACGTGTGGAAACCCCCTCGGGCCGTCACCCCACCGGGGTTTACGGCAGGGTGATGTGTCGGAATCGGACCGACTAAAACCACACGGTATGCCACTCTGCGCCTGAGATAGGAGGGATCCGGGAACTGCTGCTATTACGACATCCAGATTCCTCCTAGCGCCTGCCCGTACTTCGGGCACCATCTGCGGATAAACTCTCTATTTTAGGCGAAGTACGGCACACGCGGACGTCGCCTCCTCGCGGCTGGCCATTATAGCAGGTGGAGGGGAAAACCCGTCCCGTCCACCCGCGGCCACACTCAAGGCGGCATGAGGCGCTGGTATGCGCGCCTCCGCCGCCCGGCTCGCCGGCGGCGAATTGGGTCCGAGTGGATATCGTCCTCCCGGGCCTTCTCCGCCGCCTCCTTCCGCGAAATTACGTCTTCGCAGAAGGTTGCGACCGCGGTAAAACAACTGTCGCTACCGGCCATGGAGCGTATGACGGCCGGTAGCGAGAGATCTCCTCCAATAACTGCAGTAAGGACCCCACGCTGCGCCGCCCAGGCGGAACAAACCGCTAGCGTGTGCTGAGCCGAGTCCTCACTGCAGTCGCAGTGGTGACAGGCGGGGCTCAATTCCCTCCTGGCGACCGAGTGCAGATACTTCCCGAAGCAACCGTGCCCGGAAAGGACCTGCGTCAGTCGGAAGGAAAGGGTCCCGTGCTGCCGCCCTGCCCACTCGGCGATGACCGGCCGGAGAGCCTCCACGGCGGCAAAGCCAGCACGTGGAGTCTCCAGCCGGGACGACCAACGAGCCATCGTGGCTCGACGAGCGGCCTCACGCCACTCGCGTATGTCCTCGGGCGGGGGCCGTATGCTGCTACCCGCCCGGAAGTCAGCCGTCCGCCGATAAACTTCGGCGAGCACTTCCGCCTCCAAATCCCACGGGGGAGTTCCGGCCAGGGCGCACGCCGCCTCCGTCGATACGGTGCGGTAACCGCGTATGGCTCCAACCGCCAATATCCTCTGAGGGCGCCAGAAGCGAGCCCTATTCTGGGCGGTCAGAGCCGCCGCCCACACCGGTGCACCATACAGCGCCATTGACCGAACAACCCCCGTGTATAGCCGTCTCGTCGCGACGCTGGCTCCACCCAAATTGGGCAAAAGTCGCCCAAGAGCAGAAGCGGCGCCGACCAGCTTTGGAGTAAGCTGTCGGAAGTGCTCGTCGAAGAGCCACCTGCCGTCGAGGATCAGGCCCAGATACTTCATCTGGGCCTTAATCGGTACGAGGACCGAATTGACAACGATAGAGGCACCGGGGGGTGGACCACGACGGGGCCCATGAAACAAAAGGGCTTCCGTCTTATCTAGGGCCACCCGTAAACCCAGCGCCTCAATGCGCCCGACCACCAAAGAGACTCCCACGGTGGCCAGGCGCGCCGCCTCTTGAAAGTTCGCCCCCCGGGCTGTGACCAATGTGTCATCGGCGTAACAAATTACGCCCAGCCCGAGGGGAAGACGACCTCGAAGGGCCCAGTCGTAACCCATATTCCACAGGAGTGGTCCGAGGACGGACCCCTGTGGAACACCGCACGACATGGGCCGCCGCCTCAGAATACCATCTCGGTCCTCGTACACGACGGTACGCTCTTCAAGATAGTCTGCCACAAGCCGCCTCAGGTACTCGGGCACCCCGTGGTAGTGGAGTGCTTCCCTGATGCAGCTAAATGGCAGACTATTAAATGCGTTGGCGATGTCCAACGACACCGCTAACAGCACGCCGCCACAGCTCACCACCTCTTCGGTAACGGCCCTCAGGCGCAGCACAGCATCGACCGTCGAACGCCCCGCCCGAAAACCAAATTGGGCGTCCGACAGATCGGGGCCCACCTCGCAGAGGTGCCGGACGATGCGGGCAGAGAGTATCCTCTCAAACAGTTTACCCGCCTCCTCCAGCAACACAATGGGCCTATAGGCCGCCACCGAATCGGTAGGCCGTCCCGGCTTCCTTAATAGGACCAGCTTCCCGCTTTTCCAGCACTCAGGGAAGCGTCCGGACGACAAACTAGCGTCCAAGACCTCCCTGAGGCGGTCCGACATGTGATCGAGGGTTCGTGCCAATACTCGGGCAGGTATCCCATCTGGCCCAGGGGCGGTGTTCTTAGAGCGAATCCGTAGAACAACCGCCCCCACCTCCGATTCCCTAACGGGCGGAACATTGTCCTCGTTCCCCCCGTCGTCTCTGGCCATGAAGACCATCGACGGGGGTGTGTGATCCACCCGCCGCGGGAAAAGGCCCTCGACCACATCCCGCAGGAAGCTGGGCTGGAGTGTCTCTGTAAGGGGGGGGCCCGAAGTGCGGAGCTTTTGTCGCGCCGCACGATAAGGGCGACCCCAGGGGTCACGATCGAGACCCTCCAGTATCTCCTTACGCTTAATTTCCTTGGCGCGGCTGATGGCCAGCTTCAGAGTTTTCCGCGCCTCTCGGTACTCCTCATGAAGCTGGTCTTCCCCGCCTTCTTCGCAGTGTCGCCGCCGACCACGGGTGTAGGACCTCCGGGCACGAGTACAGGCCGCGCGGAGGTCCGCCAACTCCTGGGACCACCAGTAAACTTCCTTCCGTGGAGGCCGACAACCTCGGATGCGGGGCATGGCCGCATCGCAGATCTGCGTAATCGCATCGCGGAAACGACCAGCCCCCATGTCGACCTCCTCGGTCGGAGCCTGCGGAGACAGCCAAGAGTGAATAATGGCTGCCTCCTCTAGTAGGTCCCTATTCAGTTTGGCTATAGCCCACCGCGGAAAGCGAGAAGAACGCCGCGCCACGTGACCCCTTCTGGGTTCCTGGGAGCGGGAGAGCTCAAATCGGATATAGAGATGATCCGAGAGCGTCTCAACCTCTTCCAGGACACGCCAGTTCCTTACTCGTGCAGCGAGGGCAGGGGTAGCGAACGAAAGGTCCACTATCGACCCTCCCTGCTGTCGCACACACGTGTTGGTGGAGCCCCTGTTTAGTAAACAGAGGCCCACCGAGGCCGCCCACTCCTCTACGGCCTCGCCCCTGGCGTCCGTCCTGGGGGAACCCCACGCAACGGACTTTGCGTTGAAGTCCCCCAGCACAAGGACGTGCCCAGACATTAGTCGCCGCATCGAGATCTCTAGGCTGTTGAGGAAGACCTCGAAGTCGCTCAAACTCCGGTTGGGGGAGAAATACACACCGTATACGGTGATCTCCCCCCACTCAGCAGCAACATATCCAGTGCCCTTGTCTCTTAGCGACAAGGGCGGGGAATGAGCCGCTGTGGAGCCGACGACTGCCACGGAACCATCCCGGTCACCCAACCAGTTTGGACGGGGAGGAACGTAGTAGGGTTCCGCGGCTACGGCAACACTGATCGACCACTGTGCCATGGTTTGCAGGAAAAGGTCCTGCGCCGCGGCACAGTGGTTCAGGTTAGTCTGGACAAGGAGGTTGGAGACTTGGGCCATTACTCGACCGTCTCTACAGCCTCCTCCATGGGCGACGGCATAGACGCACGAACGACGTCAGAAGCAGCCTGGGCCGACTGGCTAGCCCCTGACGCCTGCCGAGAACTGCGGGGAGGTTTGCAACCCCCCTGCCCAATCTGGTGATTGGCGGGTTGGCTACCCGCCGCACACGCGGGGCAGTGAGGGGCAGCAGAACAATCTGCCGCCTTGTGACCCGGTCGACCGCAGCGGAAACAAAGTCCGCTGCAGTCAAAACAGCTGTCGCATTTGATGCGGGTGTGTCCCACGCCCAGGCATTTGAAACACCTCATCGGTCTCGCCGCCAGAACTGTGACTTTGGCGTTTACGAAACCGATGAGTATCTTGCCAGCGTCGCCCAAAACTTTGGCTGACGCTACGGGACAACTTAACCACACTGCGTCAAGGCCCCCTGGGCCGGGGCGGATGGTGCCAACCCTGATGTTATCCGTGTTGCATCCAGTCTTCTCCCGAACTGCAACACGGACATCGTCGGCCGTTATTGAGTCGTCCAGGCCTGAAATGCGCAGTTCTGCGCACTTTGTAGGCCTGGCGATCTTGACACCATCCGTGGGTGCAAACATGTTTCGCAGTTTCTCGGCAATCGAATCTGCTGTTTTTGCGCCTTCAGCCCCGGGGAACTCCAGGACTCGAGCTCCCGTTTGGGCGAGGCGCAACCTGACCCCTACCGTCCCGAAATCAGTGGCGAGACTATTTCGAGCCTTCTTGAATAAAGTCGCATAGGACAGTCCGCCACTTGCCGCCTCCGGCGATACGGTAACCACTATAGCCGCGGTTTTTGGCGGCTTTAGCTTCCGTGGCTTCTTGGTGGCTATTGCCACCGATGGCGACTGCGGGGTAGGAGCTGCTTTCTGGGCAGCCTTTTTACCCCGCTTTCGGGACTTCTTCTTAGCCCCTCCGACCAATTGCCAACCGTCATTGGAGAGGGCAGATGTGGAGGGATCAGGTGTAGGTGTTGGAGTGGGGAGCGGAGGAAATTTTGCTCCACTCTTTACCGCCGTCTTATTCCCTGTAACCGGTGCAACCATCTTGGTTGTTGACTTGGTCGCCTGTTGTGTCCTCGTGGCAACAGCAGGTGCAGACACTGACACCGCTGTCGCATACGATTTGCGACCACTCGCGACAGACAGCGGAGTCGAAGCTGATGAGACCTTTCGCCTGTCTGCTGCAAGTGATGGCCGCATAATAGGGGCAGGAGGCAGTCTCGCTTCCAGGCCTGCGAGACGTCCATCCAGCATATGCCACACTGCGTCCAAAATTTGACGCAAGTGTGCGTCACTGACGTCACTGGGACCGGTAGTGGAGGCAGGTTGCTTCGAAGCCATATCCTGCAGTATTGGAATGTCCACCTGCGCCCGAAATTGGGCAAACTGGGCACTCAACTCTGCCACCTGCCCCGTCAGACATTCGTTAGCTGCCTGAAGGCGAGCTACATCCCCGACGAGGGTCTCAACAACCCCAGCAATGGCAGAGGAGGAGTCCTTAAGAGCCCTCACGAAAGAGCTCTTAAGGTTCCGTGATTTGGTAGCCACCTTTTGGATGATGGCCACCCCGGCATTTACTGTCTCCTGCAAAGAAACAGTTGTTTGGGAGACAGAACCTCCTTCCACCGGCTCTCGAATCTTCTGCAGGAGATCTGCAATCTCCTCCTCTGCTGCACTTTCGCCCTCCGCTCGAACCCGCCTATAGGTTTCTGCCTTAGAAAAGACAGAACTAGACGGAGCCAAGGTCGATGTTCGCGACCTACCTCTACGGCTACTGCCCACTTTGGGAGGTAGCATTTCTTGGGATGTGTCACTCGCCTCATCCCTGGAACGTTCGCGTTTCCTGCTTTCGCAAAGTTTCTTCTCCATAGGCTCCACTACGTCCATATGCGTTCTGGAGCTACTATCATCCGACAGAATAGCGGATTTGGAACGCAAGCGTTCCGAAGTTCTTCGGCTACCGAGCCCCGCCGAGATAGGCGTGCCTACCAATACGTCCTCCTCGTTTGAAGAGCGATCGTCCGTTCTTATACCTTTCTCCGTTCTATTCTTTTTCTCCTTCTTTCTTTCTATGGTTTGGTTTTTGTTATTTAAATTTTCCATGCTTAATCCCACGATTGGGGGAGAAATAGTGGTCGACCCGGGCAGAGATCCCCCAATACCCGGGCAAGCGTAAATTTGTGCCCAACTGAGGGGTCCGCAGGTGCCTCAGCTGGGAGTGTGCTTACGACTGAACTACCCATCAGCCATGCATCCCCTGGCCACACACCAGAACACAGGATTCGGGGTAATTTTTTTAGAGAGGTTTTCTTCCTCGCAGTCCGGGCGGCAAAGCCAAGACCCTCGCTCCCGAGTAGAGTTGTGAGACATAACCACAACACTCCTCTCGAGATTACGATATGACGACGGTGGCAGAAGGATTAAATCTCCCAATGCCTACTCGGTGGCAGTGTGAATACACACCGAGCCCGTTCTCCTATCTCCACCACTGATAGTGGAGAAACTCCGACCTATGAAAGGGTCCCCTCCGTGATTTTTAATGAGGTTTTCCTCCTCATTGCTCCGAGGAGCGAAGAGCCAACAGAGGAAACGGCAGTTATACCCTCTCTGTTGGACCACAACTCGATCAAATGGCCGAAGAAGTAAGGCCTTCACTTCGTGCTAGAATATTAGCCGTTGGCGCTGATGCCAACGTTACCAGGGTGCACCACGTGGAGGTTTTCTAGCCCAGCACCCCGTTGGATATAGACCTACCCCAAGGTTCTTCACTACAACCGGTCCCATGCCACCCGCATCCAGCAGCTTTACGTGATCTTCACCAGGTCGTCCTACCACCTTGTAGGGGGCCTATCAACTGACATACCCACCTACTTATAGAACTACCTCTTTAACTTAAAAGCAATAATTTTAAAAATATATGTTAATATAAGAGACGTCAATCCCAACGAACATGTTTTAAGCTTGACAGTAATGTTTCCCTTTCTTTTCTGTATCGAACACATTCCATCAACAAGTGATGGACATTGTGACGACTTCCACATGCAAATAAAAATATACAAGAGCGCCATCTAGCTAAGATACATGAAACTACAAAGTACGAACGAAACGTATGATTGTAATGAACTATGAAGCAACTCTTAATCCTGTATCGTAAAATAGAGATTCGCGTGGCAATTAACATATATACAACATCCCAATACCTGATCGGAGGATCCTCCCTTTGTGTCGGAGGGATATGACAACTCGTCCCTTTACAACATCTTCAACAATTCCTCATTGTTCACTATTAGGACTACTGACTTTCTTCATTAAGAAACCAAATTTGTTAAGCGGAACATGTCCAGATCTCAACCAACAATAATTTGTGGACCATAAAAGTGTGGTCTACTAGGTTATCTGTGCAGTCAAGCCAATAATGAATGCTAATACCGTAGATTTTAGGGTACTTGTTAACCGTTGTAGTTACAGTAGCTAAGTTTACGTAACAAGTGGGTTCTCGTCTGTAATATTATACATTGACTGCTATAAGAACTTGCAACCACTTATTCGCGAATGTGACCCTCTAATAAATATAGAAACGGTATAAAAAATAATATAAGATTGTTTGTTAGAACATCAATATTATTCGACACTAGTTGTTCCTCGCAATGACACCTGCTGTTAAGTGTTCAAATACTATAAACCTGAAAAGTTGATGTTTCCTTAAAGGTGGCGATTTCAGGCATTAAATAAAACCATTTATTTGTAGATAGCTCTAACATCGATCTCCACTGCTTAAGATCCCACTACGACCAATAAGAGATGAGCATTTGTGGTTAATTCAGTTAAAACGTAAAAAAAAACTTTTAAGAAACACAGAAAACGTTACGCGGGTCAGTTAGCCTAATATAAAACTAATTGTTTAAATGACAGCTGTCTAGCACCTCCTGGAAGTAGATTAGTTCTCTGCGCTATTAACAACCACGTTGGTGCAGAGGTAGCGTGTGCGACTGTACTGTGGTCTCTTTTTAGTTGCATGCTTCTGCATGTGACTATAATTATATATAAACGTAATTAATTACAGTAAACGATCACATGTTTACTCTATATACCAGAAAAACAAGAACAAAGTAATTTCTTTAGTTATTCATGCGCAGAAAGGCATCGCAATCGGCCGCCATAGTGTAATTCACCATACTGGATTTTCGGCATTCACAAGGAGTAAGGTAACCACAACTGTGGATTCTATTCATGCTTTCCACTATGCAGAGTAAAGTCACTTTAGCAGGTAATTTAAAAAAAAGTTTTAACAATTTTAAAATGTGACTTGATCTCTGTGAAACAAAATCAACAATGTAACTGTGGAGGGAACGGGTCTCATTTCTCTCCGACACAAAGGGAGGATCCTCCGACCAGGCGAGGTGATAATGCCTGGCAGGCCGCGGTCCAACGGTTAATGTTGGGATGTTGTATATATGTATAAGGTATGTTATCGAGGATAATCAAAATAAACCATAAATTGTTTCTCTGAAAATACAAAGTTCTTGTTTTATTTAACACGTTTCACAATATAACAACCATTTTGTTTAACTACTACAATCATATTATTATCTTACCTGAAAATATAAAGAAACGACATTTAAAGTTTACTAAAATCAATGCCTAACTATATCCTTTCGTTTATCACTCTATAAGTTTTTATAACAACCAATGTTCACGAAACAATCTAAAATATTATCCACCATTAAAAATGACGTGTCAATCTTTCTATGCACCACAGACAACCTAAAAACGCGCGGAGCGCGGCCAATGAATAAACTAATGAAATAACGTTTCATTACATATGCTAATTGCCTCGCAAATCTCTATTTCGCGATACAGGATTAGTAGTTGGTTCGTAGTTCATTAGATTCATGCGTTTCGTTCATACTTCGTAGTTCGGTGTATCTTCGCTAGATGGTGCTGTTATATATTTTTGTTTGTGCTGTAATGTGGAAGTCGCCACAGTAACTTTGAACAACTGATTTTATTTGTATCACTTATATTTGCATTTTTTTCGTACCAATTTTATTACAAATGAAGTGCAATACATTATAAATATGAAAATTCACACCTAAATTGTACCTCGTATTTTGTAAAATGACACTAGTGTCGACTACAATAGTGATCAAGTTACATTTTAAGGATAAAAAAAACATTCCTTACATATTTTACTTAACTATTACAATTTCACGAAAAATATTATTTTTAAACTATCCTGTATAAACATAATTGTATTTTTCTATATAACTTTATCATCTCTTAACAAAACTGCCATACCTTCCGTCAACTGTATCAATATAAACCTTTTGGTCCCTTGGATGTTTCGTAAAGAAAGCTGCGTTCTCAAATATCGTTTCTATCGCCATGTTTGACTTCGAAGGTACTGTAACCTAAACAAATACTGCGAAGTACTACAGCACTCTAGCGAGCTAATCAAATCACGCCAATGTTTATATAATAGAACGTTTTGAAGGACTACAAAAATACTTTCGGCAAATCTAATTTAAAAAGAAAATATATCTATTGTAACCAAATCTAACATTTGTAAATGTTGTCTTGTCGTAATATTGTTTAAGACATATCAATTGTGAATAAAATCTCTATATTTCGTTATATTCAGATGCAAAAGAAGTAATTGTGCTTATCACATAATTATTTGTCCAGGGCGGGAAACGGACTCTCGCTCTTTGGCCAAGCAGTTAGCATTGCTGAACACTAGCCAAATTCTATTCAATTTTATTAAAAAACAATTTTATGTTTTTTTTTATGTATTCCACAATAATAATAAATCTATCATCTGCTTGGTCTATGTTATTCTCAAGATTATTTGAGATTGGCTAACTAATTTTAACTCATTGAGAGTTCAGATTTTCCACGGAGCGATTGGCATGGGACCTATGCAATTCAAAGAATGAAGTAGCCGTTAGTATATTTTTCCAGGTGGGTGGTAGTACGTGGGTAGTATGAAGCCTCTCGTCGCATCATGATGGTTCGTTGGTGGCTCAGGACTTCACGGGCTGGCTTGCCCGCCGTTTAGACACTGGACCTGTTCCTTTCAACTGGTACAGATCCTTTCCGGGCACAGTTTCTTCGGGCACTATTTACGCTCTGTCAGAAGGAGAAAATTGAGTACCACCTGTCACCAATGCAGTGAGGATTCGACTCAACACACGTTGACGGTTTGTTCCGCCTGGGCAGTGCAGCGTGTGACTCTCACTCCAGTTATCGGAGGAGATCTCTCGCTACCGGCCGCCATATGCTCCATAGCCGGTAACCACAGTTGTTTTACGACAGAAGGTTGAAATGACATCTTCGCAGAAAGAAAGATGTCATTTCATGTCCTGTAGTGTTCCGCCGGAATCTGTTTTCGGACCAATCCTGTGGAACATAAGATACGACGGGGTCCTTCGAGGTTGTCTACCCTCTCGGTTTGGGTGTAATTTGTAACGCCCATAATACACTTATTACAGTCCGGGGAGCGAATTTTAAAAATGCAGCGTGTCTAGGCACCACAGAAGTCTCTCAGGTAGTTGAACGCATTGAGGTGTTGCGCTTACGAATGGCCTTGGATAAGATGGAAGCATTATTGTTTCATGGGCTCCATCGTGGTCCCCTCTGGCGCGTCCATCGTGTTCGATTCGGCCCTCGTACCGTACCGTTCAGATCCATATGAAATATCGGGGCCTGATCCTCGTCGGAAGATGGTTCTTTAACGCGCACATCTGACAGCTGGCTTCAAGCTGGTTGACGTAGCGTCAGACCCTCACTGCAATTATTGGAAGAGATCTCTCGTAGGCCGTCCTCCGCTCCATGACCGGTAGCGACAGCTCTTTTGCCGCAGTCGCAACCGAAAGGTTGAAATGACATTTTCACAGAAGCGAAAACGTCATTTTGAAGAAATTGACCGCTGGTGAAATGGGCGTTTGTATATTATGTAAAAATTTATTTAATGTGAATTACAAAATAAATCACTGTTTACATCATTTCTTGTTATACATTTTACTTGTGAATTGGAATAAAGTCCTTTATTTACATAAGTACTTCATTGTACTTATGAGTAGCTTCATGTAAGCTCATTTTGGTGTGATAGCACATTATACAGTAACCAAAACGGTTACTGTATAATGTGCCATCAGTCTTCGCTCCGCCCTGAAGCCACAATTCTCAATCTTTTTAAGAAATGGACGGGGCATTTACCTCAAGGTCATTTAGAGCACAAGGTCTGATGAATTTTTTCATATTTTTTTTATATATATATAATTATATTTATTACATGCTTTACGAGTATATATCTTTATTTCAGAAATCTGTCACATAATACCATTTAGTCCTAAACAGAGCTTGTACTTGTAGTATGAGTATTAGATAACTGATGTAAATGTATTTGTTTTTGTCCCTACCAGTGGTCAAAGACATGTTTCAGGAAAATCTGATTTTCAAACAATTCGACATTCCATGGTCACCCAGAAGTCCAGATCTATCCCAGCAGACTTCTTTTTATGGGGTTATTTGAAGAATCGAATCGAATCTACATCAATAAACCAAATATATTACGTCAACTAAAACGAAAAAATCAACGAAGAGATGTTGGTGATCTCGCTGTCTCTTTGCCAAAGAATATTCGAAAATTTCGGTGCTCGCTTAGAAGAGTGTAGACGTTGAAATGGTGATCAGTTATATATTGTAATTTTAAAAAAAATATTTGAACTAACTAGCTTTCTTGTAAATTAATAATTTTTATCAAATATCAAATGGTTCTTTTAAATCTGTTTTTTTAAATGTTAACTTATTCGTGGCTCACCCTATACAAGCGGATATTGATAAGATATAAATTAGTAGGTTAACGACTCTACTCAAGTTTAAGATCAAAGGGAAAACTGCCAGATCCATCACCTGATTGTAAGCAATTGTACCTGAAAATCTATTCTCTTAATTTTGAAACATCAGGAACTAAATTGATGAAAACAGATGTCCGGACAAGTAAAATACAATTCAATTTCAGCATGTCTCAGTTCAGTAACATTACGAACTATTAAAATATCACTTATTGAGAAGTCAGGTCCTTAATCACCTTTCTCATGCAGAGTGTTTTGACGAGCTCCTTCAACTGGTGCCACCTTCTCTTTTCCATAAAATGACAATGCATGCTGGCCTTAGATGTCACCATTTTAGAGTCGACATACGCTCTCAAACTAACTAAGCAGATCTTCTTTCCTGTATCAATCAATTAAAACCAGGGATTCACTACCAGCAAACGTGTTTTCCTCTCACTACCGTCCTGGGTCCTTCAAGCGGGACGCGAAAAAGTGTCTCACTAGGCCATCATAGTGTGGGTCACTATGTTGCAATTGTTGCCCGCATGAGAATGTAGATCTGAACTCTTGGGTTCTACTCACACTTTCCATAAGGCAGAGTAGAATCATTTAGGCAGTTAAAAAAAAAGAATATCAATTTTCCCTTTTTTCAACATACCATGACAATGTGATACCAACACTGCCAGTCAACGTTGGATACTCCAATAATGTCTTTTATGATATTTGTGAGATCAAGAGGAGATCGAGACTGAATTGAGACTTAAATTTTGTTATAAGAATTGACCTTTTGAAACTCAAGTCACAGTTACATCCAAGCAATTAGGACATTGGACATCTGCCGTTTTAAATCTAAATAACAAATATTATTGTCATTGTCATACATCACATTACGTTTTAGAGAGGTTAAATTTATGCAAACATTTCTTAAATTTCAATTTATTAGGAGACTAATATACAGAGCACTCCTTTTACTGACGACGTAAGTATAGTAAAAATTATGTATATTATGACAATAATTTCATGGTAAAGCATGATGATAATGTACTCCTTGCTAATTTCGGCCACGGCAGCCAATCTCAACGTGGATCAGCTAGCTGTACAGGAGATATTATAGTGAAAAAGTGCGTATAAAAACACTCAATAACCACCACAAAAACTCAATAACACTCTTCCACCCGACCCGGGCATCGAACCCAAAACTTGATCAGCAGTCACATATCCTAACTACTAGATTAATAAACCAGACCGACAACAGTAAAGAACAGTTAATATGTATCAAGACTAATTTCAGAGATATCACACAGAGCTATGTTAGACTAGCATTTAGATATATGAAGTCAATAAATCAATCAAAACATTTGCCATCCAAAGTCATATGTCATGTTCCAGAAGAAAAATTGTACAAACCGTCAGCATAATCTTTTAACTTGTATTAAAATTGCTACTTCGGAGGAAAAACAATATGTAGGACCATGTTAGAAACCTTTTCTGTGCTTTCACTGAAACCTAACTTCTTATTTCAATACATCCATTCCTTCATGGTTCTCAATGATTTGTAAGATACGCACAAGAGACTACCAGTAAATCAAATGTTCCATAAGAGGGCCGGTTTAATAAGCCTTGACCTCCAATGTATCTCGGGAGTCGTGTGTTAATTATCCATTCCATTATCGAAGAGAAGAGGGAGGTAAAAACGATTGGCCTATAATTAAAATTTATTGCCAAAGTGAATGTATGTAAAAAGAAACAAATTTCAAGATAGTAAATGTATTAGTTTTCAATGAAATTGTAGTATTTGTCTAACAACTGAATATTTTCTTTCATAAACCCGTATTTATAGTTTCTATTAGAAAATCTAATAGACAAGGAATACTTTAAATCTGGTTGAAAATTCAAAGATTAACGCAACCAAAAACAAAAAAAAATAGGTTTCAGAAGGGATTTAACTCTTTTAAACCATGTTTTAAGTTTTTTCTGTATTATAAATTTAAAGTTATGATTAAAGTAGTACTTGTGAACTATAACTGTTTTTGGAAAGCAATCCGACAATTCTCCATACTTATGATATGGATGAGAAAAAGATCAATTCCACTTTACGTGGACGTGATTAATATATTCTGAAGTAAATGCCCGCACAAGATCACAACTTCGTAGACCACTGTTTAACTGTCAGACTATAAGGTTAATTATTGACAGAAAGACATGAAGACATAGACCGAACAGATCCCTAACAAACTCTTCAGTTTGGATGGATTCAAGAATTTTTAATTCAAAATTTACCCTGTAAATGACACATCAAAACGTAAAGTATAAAATATCTAATTCATTAAAAGAGAAAAATGAACAAAATATTCTGTCATCTCACTCTGGAATCTCGACACGGTGAGAATTTGGTCCATACATTACGTTAATACTCTGTCTTATTAAAATTCAGCACCACCGTAATATCTTTACAATTTTCTAAGATAAATATTATTCAAGGCACTAAGAAAAGCAGTGATGTTTTAATTATAAAGACCACTGTATTTATTTTCGTGTGAAACTTCACAGATGTGGAATAAATAAACTGGAATATCAACGCTATCTTTTTATAAACAGCAGGATTTTTCTAACATAAATTCTTTAGTTGCTTCGTTAGTTTGATTTATTCGAGAATCAGTTCTTAAGACATAATAATTTTCGTAACACTCACGGGGAGAAATCTAGTTCTCAGGACGGCATCAGACGTGAGGTTCTATCGAAAGGGCTTTAAGGCCGACCACTGGGGCATCTTGCATGTGATCGCATTTCGACGTCAGAGTCCGGTATCACATTATGAAAATTTTTGTTCATATGTATAAACTTTAAGTAACATATGTCTGCTAAACTGATTAAATTTGCATTGCATACTTAACTTCACTTGTTTTTCATAAATGACTGGTTCATTATCCTGCAATTATGGAGATTGTTCTTATGGGCGCTTCAAATTGATCCCGCCTTCTTCCTTTCTCTACAAGACAACACGTGCTGACCTTGAAAGTTACACCGCTTTAGAATGGTAGACATACGCTCTCGAACAAAATGATTCAGCTCTTCCTTCCTGTGTAAATCAATAAAAATCTGGCACTCACTCCCAGCACACGTGTTTCCCTTACACTACGATTGTGATTCCTTTAAGCGGGAGGAGAAAACTATAGTGTGTCATAGTCACCGTACTGAATTGTCTGCATTCACAATAATGTGACCTCTTAGATTCTATTCATACTTTCCATCAGGCAGAGTAGTCATTGTGTTAGGCAGCAAATAAAACTAAATACACTTCCCTGCTGCAAGCCCCGTTGGGGTGAGGGGCCGAGAGGCTATCCTCACGTTAAAAAAAAAAGAAAAGCGAAAAGTAAGGTTAAAGTGAAATGTATCGTAGACTCAGCAATAATGGTCATGTTTTATATATTTTTTTTGGCATTGATATAACAAAAATAATTCAAACATGTACAAAATTTACAGACTATGAGTATGGAGTAGTCATCACGTTAACTAAGCAACTTAGGAACAAAAATACACAATTATTTCAAGTAATGGGGGTAAAGCGATGTATTTAGACCCTTATATAATCTATGTTTTCAATGATAAGGCACTTACTTTAATTTCCTTATCACCAGCACGACACAATAAATAAGAGACAATTATTATTATTACTGAAAAGGATTTCAACTCAACCTCAAATTTAAAGGAAATGAATAATACTCAATCAAACCCGCATGACACAAACCCATGTTAAAATCCTACTGCTATAGACATATCAAACCGTCTTCAACCTAACTATGGCTTCTATTATTGTACCAACCAAATATTTGTTTGATATCATAAAAGTATTATAATATTTTAGTGTGAAAGAAACATACGGTAGACTTAAATACATCAGCTATTGTTGTCATTTCTGTTATTTCATTGAATTCTAGTTTTTTTTTTTGTAGTTTTGAGTTAGTACTAAATAAAGCCTTTCTGTTTTTTTTTCCACTGGCTTAAGCGTTATCTACAGTTTGTTTAACAAGAACGTGACCACTATTATTCAGAAAAAATCTGAAATTTTTTTACGAAATATTTTACTTAAGTACATAATGCTAGCTTTTGCACAGTGCAGTGACTCAGTAATTTGTCCAATCGTTGTCATTATTAATTATATGTAAGAAGGAAAAAAATGAAAAATGCAGGGAGGTAAAAAACCTAGATGATCAGATTTTTAACAACATTCAAACCATTAAAACTGTCGAAAATCTTATGTAATATATTTTAAATTAGATTTATTTCTATAAATCAGGGTAATCAATATGAGCTCAGGGTAGGCTATTGGACTATTTAATATTTACTGCTATAGAAATTTAAAAATAATTTATCATATTTATCTCTTTTTCTGTCTCTATTTATGTACATTAAAGAGATGCGTATAATTACAAATTATAGTCAATACTCACAATTTTTGGAGAGAGAGCCTTCTTTTTGTTCAAAGGGGGGAAAATCCTTTGAGATCTCTTCAGATTTCTTGCTCCTTAGGATTCAGAAGTTTGGAGTATGTGACATTTCCGCTTAAAACCACCCTGACAGCCGGTCTCTGGTACTCTACTTTTGGAGAAACCGGACCATATGATTTCAGGTCCTCCTGAATCGACACCATGCCTTATTAGACCCTCTCCTGGGGGAAAAATACCTTCCTCCCTCAATCTAGGCGTGGTGGCCTGATTACACTTTTATGCGAACAGGCCACTATCTCATCATCCAGTGCCATCAGTAAGTAAGTTCGTGTTCAGAAGTTTACGCGAGGTAGTCCTACTGCATACCGAAGTGATCATGCCCGGTGAGTATCTACATCAGTCAGTATATTGCGCGATCACCCTCACTACCTACCCAAGCAACGAGATTAGACATAACGGCACCAGCAGCACATTGATACGCATTCCGAAGCTGTACCAACCGTGTGTGCTACTGTACCAGTACCTAGCCAGCGTTATACTACATTTTGAGCGCATTCTCGCATCTCAGACAACCTTTTTCGATAAGGAGCAGACGTCTCAATCGCGTCCTGCGTTGTGTGTCCATGCTTGAAACTAAATTGACTGTCTGATAAGTTGGGGCCCACTCACGAAAGATGCTACTTTCGAATAGTTTCACCACTTTATTCAGTAGATCTACCGATTTGAACGATGAAGGAGAGTCTGCAGCCCTGCCACATTTCTGAATGAGTACCAACACTATTACGAAGGCAGTCGATGTTTGGATGGAGAAACTGCATATTTGAATTCATTCTTCTCCGTAACCGCCGCCGTCCGCTCTTTAGGGGTCGTGGTGGGGAAAAACAAGATGCTTGGAGAGAAAGCCTAAGTTTCCATTTTTACTCCGCTGATAAATATGAGGTTACTAATTAGTATATAAACATTTAATCATTTAATAAAAGGTGGTTTATTTTTCTTTAAGCTCCAAGAGCTAACGTCAGTTTCAAGCTTTGTGTTTCTTAGCTAAGTGCTTAGCCGTCGTAGTTAAGCTTGTTCAGTGAAAATCCTCAAGTGCCTAATTGCTCTTCAATTCATTACTTCCCAATTGTTTGGTTAATTACTACTGCATTTTTGTACTTATAAACAACTGGGTCTATAACATTCAAAATATCACCATATTAATTTATTTTTCCTTTCAAAAACTTTGAACAATATCCCTCTTTTGTTAATACAATGCAATCCGTAAAATCCGTAATGGCTCCATATTGATCACATTTCCCATTTGAGTCCTTATTCTGCTATTAAAAAGTTGAGATAACAAGACGGTTCCGGGTAAAAAATACCATGAATAAATTCTGTAAAGTGATTTCCCGAAGGTAACTTGATTTTGATGCTAGATTAATAAATGAATTTGTTGAATTTTCAAAAGTGATACAATTTTCTCGATCATATCTGTCTCAACTTATTCAAAATAAATCCAAAAATCCATTCTAGGTTTGGTTTATTTTTCTGAACTTTATAGGTAAAAAGTAATATCTTGTTATAGATTTAACCAAGACTAGACTACACAACTGTACTAATAGTTTTACTACAAATATTTGCGCTGTAATGAGCATCTACGAGTATTTCTTCTCAATTATGTATATTGATGAGTCTTCATTGTCTTCATATATTGCCAATGATCCCAATGTACATTATTTCCTATTTCACTGAATACATTGTGCTACCATAAGGATTAATTAAACTTTACATAACATCAATTTAATATGATATTGAAGTTTTTATGTAATTATCTATAATTCTGTGATTCGTACAGGATTAGACTTTAATCGTTGTCGAAATCACACGTTAAGGTACACGATACTACTTAAACTCATTGCTCCATCAGACAGCAATAGGTATATTCTCTAGGTAGCAGAGCCACGCTGATTTCAGCACAAGCGGGTCGTCTCGACCGGGGTAGTACTACCCTTCCACAGAAGACCAACCTAAAATGCCAGCATCCGTGTTGTCTTGTTTCGTTGGTGAGTATGAGACAGGAGGCCCATTGACGCAGGGATGACAGTTATCGTGGTAACTGTGTAAGCCTTACACTGTCACGATGACTGTCATGCCTTTTACGCATCTCACAAGGCCACCATATGTGGGTCACCATGCTGCATTGTCTGCATTTGCAATGAGTATAGTGACCAGAACTCTTGGATTCTATTCATGCTTTCCATCAGGTTGAGTAGAGTCACTTTGTCAGGCTCTTCATATAAAAGAAAAAATAGGAAACTCATCTTCAGCACTTATTTGACCATGTATGAATAATACTTACCGAAGATCCAATTGAAACGATCCAATGAAAATTTTGTGGACCACTACACAGAGCCACGAGCGAACAAATATATAAACTAAGGATTGCTCTAGTTTACACATTCAATGATAATACTAATAGCTCTTTGTTTTCGTAAATTAAAGTATACTTGCGTGTGTTTTATTGTTTAATGAATTAGAAAATCAGTTGTACACTTGATGAATTACGTATGTATGTATAATGTATATATTTCTTTTTAAATTTAGAACCTGTCGAAGCGACTCTTTTCATCTGCCTGATGGAAAACATAAATATAATCCAGGATCTGTGGTCACTACACTCATTGTAAATTCAGACAATGCAGTATGGTGACCTATGTGTACTATGGCGGCCTAGCGAGATATTTTTCAGACCCCGCTTAGGGACGTAAAAGGCATGACAGTCATCGTGACTGTGTAAGGCTCACATGCAACGATAACTATCACCCTTGCATGGTCTTGCGGTCTCGTACTCACCAACTAAACCAACAGCACGGATGTTGTCACTTAAGGTTGTCCTTCTGTGAGAGGGTAGTACTGTCCCGGTCGAGCCAGCCTGTTCATGCTGAAAGCAGTGTGGCTCTACTATCATGTGTGTGTCTCTCCCAACATCGCCTACCATTTGCAATTATGGCAAATATTTCCCACTTCAGCATGTTAACATGATATTAATTAGAAATAAAAAGCATACATAATCTCGAAAGAATATTGTATAGCTACGCATAATTGATAAAACAAACATTTATAAAAATCAACACAAAGCCACAGACTAAGTAAGCGACATGAGATAAATCTAAACGTATTTCTAAAACCTTTAAGTCCTCATGTAGAAAATATTCTTCACACTTTAATATAACTACTTTATGCTTTGTACAAGCTCAAGTAGTATTTACTATCATAACTCTGTTGACCCTCTTGGGGGATGTCGTGATGTTATGTATTCTTCATCATACGGACGCGGCATAAGCGCTGAATATCAATGAGCTAGATCCTTCAGTAATACAGATTCATAAGATTTTTAAATAATCTCTGTTTTATCATACGTATTTTATGACTTAGATTATTTTGGTTTGCGTGCAATGTCGTCAGTATTTCTTTTTTTTGGCAAAATGTTCTATTTAGACATCTTCAATGAGTTGAATGAGGAATTGTACAAAGGAAATTGTAGAAATAGTATTTTGTACAAATTAAGTATTCAATCGGTCGTTTAAAAATTTTGTATTTCATTTAAATATTTATCAAAGAAACAGAAAAAGTAATTTCTATTAAAAACAAGTTCAATTTCCAAAATATCGAAGGTCCAAACTATTAGTCTTCTGTCGATGATCAAACAAAATCGTTATAAAACCGAAAAAAAAAGTTGAAATATTCCTTTTTCATAAGCTACGTAATTTTATAAATCATTAAAAATGAATAGTTACTAATCATTATCTACTAACTGCCACACACGCTGCTATACAGTCGCGAACCGCACAAAGTGCTTCGTGAATTATGCAACAGATTCCAGACACATACTTACTCATGTGTCTACATCTAGTACAGTTTATTGAATAGTTTACATAGCTTATTTAAACAAAGTACTGTAATAAACAAATGTACTGCAAGTAGCAGAGGATTAATCTATTTAAATACCGATCGAAAATACGCAACTACGAGAAGGATTTACTTGAAACTTGTTCTGAATGAAATTTAAAATACGCTGAATGAGTATAAAAGAATGTAATTTAAAACGTCGTTGCTATCAATCAATGGTACTTTACATTACATTTCGACTTTTAAAATAATATATTTATAATAGTACTAAAGAAAGGAGTTGGAGTGACAAGAGCAGAGTCATAGAAGAGCATATAGAAAGAAGGCAACTTGTGAGACCTTTTCTTCTCTAACGTTTTTACTTTTTTTAATGGCTTGCCATTGTGACTCTACTCTGTCAGATGGAAAGCATGAATGGAATTCATGAGTTGAGATAACCATATTGTTACAAATGTAAACAAAACAGTACGGTGATCTACCACAATATCGTGGTCTAGTGAGATGCTTTTTCACTCAAAGCTTGGGGACGTACTCGTAAATGGCATGACAATCATCGTGGCACTGTAAGGCTTACACACTTACCACGATAACTGTCACTCTTGCATCAATAAAGTCAGAGAGTGGTACTGTTCTAGTTGAATCAGCCATGCTGAAATTAGCGTGTCTCTACTACCTACAGCTATGTGGTCAGTATAATCGTTTATACGATTACTAATATTAATATACAAACGTTTGCCGGCGATCTGCCTGATATCCAATTTAAGAGTATCCATAAAAATTATGCGGTTTTATGCGGATAGGCCTCAAAAGATAAATCTGTCGTATGTTGGATAGAAATTCATTTAAAACTATCAATAACCCTAGATTGTATGTGAAAGAAGAAGACGTATAAACTTTATGTCAAAATTTCGGTAAATAACGTCCTATCGTCTTTGCTTATCCTGGGAATAGGGCGTGGGATATGAATGTTATCACACCAGACGTGAACGTGCTCTCTACTCGGTATGTACGTGATAAGTTTATGATGTGAGTATATTTTTGGTACTACTACGCTAAGTGAGCTAGACGTTGTAGGAACCATTTGGGTTAGAGGATTAATATGAATTTAATTTTGCTTGCTGGTGTTGGCTACTTTACATAATTTGTGCTTATGAACAATTCTAGTACTAATTTTACTTGTATATTCCGTGATGAAATCAAAGAAACTTATTTATTTAGGACCCAGTAACGCGAAAACTGAAATTATGTATAACTACGAGTATATAACGTCCGTCTTGGAATTGAAGACTTCATTATGATAGAAAGATCAACTTATCATTTTTTAACAATAAAGTTTCTTATCATAAATTACATTACAAATCATGGTAAGAGTTTGTAACATTTGAATAATCTTATACAAACGCGAAAATAGACAAGCCATTGATTTAATCCTCGACGCGCAATGTTCTCCTACTAATATAAAGTGAACAATTGGCATCCACAGACAATGCCACTTACTGCCACTAATTACTGTGGGTAGCTCTAGGGAGCTGGCGACCGGAATAACGAGTAGCGTTTAGCAAAAATACAGTTTGATTTGCAATATTAACAGACTAAACCAGTGTTTTTGCTTATTTTCAGAATGTTATTTTGTGTTCAAATTAGCGCATGTGACTACTGTACTGACGTCGTGGATTTGTTTTTCGGATCAGACCAAATGTTAGAACGCCCTGTAAATATTTTTTTTCGAGTTTGGGTGTGTTTTCTATGTAGTGAATGATAAAAATACAGAGTGTGACCACCCCTATTCATCCCACGAGTGTTTAGTCGCCTCTTACAACACTGTGCGGGATAACATCTCGCCAAAAAGGAAGGAAACTTGAAACAAACTCTATGTCAACCTGTCTGCCCAGTGTGGTATAGTAACCAAAACTCTCCTTTATCCAGCAATGAACTATTTAAAGCTGCTGGTGATGATGAGGATATTTTCTATACGTAATATGTAAATACCTTTCATATATAAATCTTTCCATGGAACTGTGATTTTTTTTTTAAAGACAACGCCCGCATTAGGAATAAATCCTGTATCGCGGGGGACTTTACAAACATACAACAAACGGACACAAAGAACACCCAGACTCAGAACAACAATTTATGGATCACACAAAGTGTTGTCCCATGTAGAATTTGAACTCACAACACTCAGTTAAGTAGAGAGCGCCGTGGCGACCGCTTAAACCACTAGGCCAATCGTGCAGTCAAACTGATATAAACAGATTGACTGATTGATACATAGATAGCCTAATCAATTGCAAAGTATACCAAAGATAATCCTAGAACGCATATATTTTGTTATATTAGTAACAAATGTTTAGGAAATAGGAACACGTGTCTTAATTTACACTGCGACCTGTATGGGAAAGGAAAAATATTTTTACTATGTTCCTTACATTTTTTTTGTTGCTTTAACGAAAACATGAAAAAAAGTGAATGATCAAGCCGTGCTCAAGTTTTAGGACTAACATTGGCAATTCATTTTAGTTTGTATAGATATAATTATTCTCTTGTGAAAACACGTAATAGCTTCTTGTCACTTCACTGGGGCTTACGAAAAGGAAGTAAGCCAGACAAGAACTATTCACTACACTACACGCTGTTCTGGCGTCCTTAAGGAAGCCAAGAAAGGAAATCTCTGTCGTTGCTTATATAATAGGTGGCCTCATTTAGTGTGGAAGGTTGCCTATCCTAAATAATAATTGAAGAAATGAAAATGCTTATAACGTTTCACAGAAATACATGGTTACTTGTTATTGAGTTTACAGAATGAAAGAAGTAGAGAAACTTTTAATATATACTAGAATTATACACCAGATGATGGGTAAGATTTCCAAAATTAAAACTTTGGTGAGACTTTCTATTCAGAGAGAAAAGGAAATACTGTTACTGAAAAAGAGAAAAACTCAAGTGAAATAAAATCCTATATCAGAAGGTTAAAGAACTGTCATCAAAAGGCAATAAGCCGACGTGATGTTATGTATTGATTTTATTAATAATTTCACTTTCGTAATGTGTGGAATTTGTTTTAAATAAATGGGTTATATCCATTGCTATACGTGGATCACATTCCTGAATGAATATATTAATGTAGAAATTTAATGCTACTCAATTTAAACTATATATTAACTATTAGTAAATACTAGCATCCCCTGTCATGTATATTCTTTGTTTCAAAGAAACGGAACAGAAATAATAATCGGTGACGCCGCGGTAGCGAATGCGACTGCTGTGTTCGAAGGTCACGGGTCCGATTTCCGGGTCGGACCAAATGTTTGTATGATCTACAAATATTTGTTTCTAAGTTATGGTGTTTTCTATGTATAATATGTATGTATGCATTTACAAACAAAAGTAAATAAATATTGTATTAGTCAGCCTAGTTATCATAGTACAAGCTCTGCTTAGTTTGAAACTAGATGGCATTGTGTGTTAAATGTCTGAAATATTTATTTATTTATTTAATAATATACAAAGATTTTAATTGAGTCGTCGGACTACCTTTTGGGAGGCCTACCAACGTCGTGTTTCCCACTAAGCGGTCGGCACTGCCGTACTTTACGGCCCCGTCAGCCATCGTTTCTGCGTGTAATATGTCACTTAAGTTTAGCAATTTTACTGGCAATACTGGTGACCTTGATTCGTCTGCGGATCTAATCATTCCTGATTTGATCACGCAAAGAGTGGAAGGTCGCGGGAAGCTGCTGGATGCGGGCGGCACGGGAACGGGTATTGTGGAGAACCTTGGGGGAGACCTATGTCCAGCAGTGGACGTATTTTGGCTGAGATGATGATGATGATGATGATTGAATAAGTAATTTATTGTTGGCATTTTCCTAGCCTATGTTCCTAGCCTGTATTCTTAAGATTATTTAGGGTCGGTTGCTAGTTCAAGTAGTTTTACGTGAATATCATTTATTCTGGCATCGAATCTCCATAACCCTGAAGGTGAACTGAAATCGAAGGTGGAACTAGTTATCAGTATATTTGAGAGTACTAACCTTGAAATAACGATGGACATCGATGTTCATGGCAACCGGGAATGATGACTAAACGTGCTCACGGCACGGCTGTGAAACATCATCAGACTGCCATGCTATTAAAAATTTCTCGTCGAATCAGCAGTCGTATATACCAACTGCTAGTCCAGCGTGGCAAATGGCAACAATGTGGCCTGAGCAGGGCAGTTTGTTATTATCAGATTTATACAATTTATTAGTTTAATAAAATGATTTTTCAAATTCAACTAATACAAAGTCTTAGTGAGGTTTTGAAAGCCCAAGGCTAAATAGAATTATATTAGTAAACGTTTTTAATAACACTAAGGAAGTCATGAACAAAATAAGGAAGGAAAAGCCAGCTATGAACAATTTAGAGAAAATGAGGTGCTAAATGTCTGAAATGTAATTTGGAAATGCTAGAAACTTGTTGGATATTAATATTTCGCTATTGGATAGACGAAGATTTCAACAAGTTTTTATTTATTCGGTTAATTCTGTATTTCGTTGGACTTTACTTGAAGAGTGAACTTCCTAAAAATTAGAAAGTAGAAATGTATTCTATCACAATAAACCGAATGATTTTGTGGCGATTTTCACTTACAGCGCTAACCAAAAATACATACTACAGCGCTATCTAGTGAATGTTCACTGAACTACGAAGCAACTACTAATCCTGAATCGCGATATAGAAATTCTCGCGGCGGATAGCATATACACAACATCCCAACATCAATTGTAGGACGCGGCCCACCACACACAATCACTTCGCCAGATCGGAGGATCCTCCCTTTGTGTTCGAAAGACATGACACCTTTCCCTCCACAATCTTACAAAACTGTCTTTGTAACATTTTCTTGCAATCGTTAACAAAAGAACAATGCTTCTTCTCCTATATTTGTAATATCCTTGTTACAACCTCATTTTTATACCTAACTCGGCTAAAGCAAATTTGTATGCGAGTGTTGTTGCGTTCAAAATTAAATCATTCCTCACTTTATTTACCAAATATTATCTCGGTGTTAAAATATTCAATGATAGACGCTAGAAATTGTTACAAACCTCGTAAATTTAACAAGGAACCTGAAATAAGACTACCGCTAATTTTATGACTTTGTTTAAAGCATTAGGTTTGAGCGTGAGAAGCTTCTGGCCAAAAACGTAATGAAAATTTTATATTTTAATCTTTTGACGATTCATCTACTGTGTAGGTATATCACAGATCAAAATATTGTTCTGCTTTTTTTTTTGCATTGATCTCTGCTTTAACATATATAAGAAAGTACAATACGCTTGATTTTTTTATTTAGGATGCCTGATCCCAAACTGGGCAAGGATTCTACAATGGTAACGGTATTGTTAAAAATCATAGTTATGTATCACAGACACATTGAAGTAAGAGTCACAAACTACTAGACCAACAAGTCACTCGAAATTGAAGTAATTTGTACGCTACACGAGAATTCATAATTTATTAACTCCATTGACTACTCAAAGCAAATACTCAAATCGTTATCGATTTTTTATAATATATCAAGTGTTTCTCAGTTTTTCAAAGATTTTATCACTGAGTTACCTTTAAATACGATTCAAGTATACTATTTTATTAGTATATTTTTTTTTAATAGAAGCCTCTATACCTTTTTGGTAACATAAAAAAATTAACTAATTGGCTACCGAAGGTTTTATTCCGTAAGGCACAACTATGTCATTACTGAATGAACTATTTCATAGGAACTATTTCACCGTTAGTCTGAAAACCTACTACAGATGAGAGCCGGTACATAGTGTATTTTACGATTGTCGATATTTACGACACTTTAATACATTGTAATGAAACTTGTTTTACACTTCAAGCACTTTGTTCGCTTAATGGTGATTTCATCATTGTAACCATTTATGAAACTTTAGATTTTCTGAACTATACAATGTAACGTTATGTTCATGTAAATATAGTAGGGATATAATAATAGGGGTTATAGTAGGGTTGGCGATGTGACCGCTGCAAACGACAAGAGACAGGTGACACTCCGATGCGGACGGGTTTGGCGTCTGGGGCGGGGCGCTGTTCTGCATCTTACGGTGTAGAGCAGTGAGAGGCACGATATCGTCTTGCCCTGGGGCATTAGGTGTCCGGGATGTATCTCAATTCAACTCAAGGACTCCAGAAGCCGCTAATTTGTTCCTGGAGCTCCTCCTGATTGCCAAGGTAGGCCACCTGGAGTTCAGTAGGTAGACCGGTTCTCCAGGAGTACCACACGCCCTTCGTTTCACCGGAGCGTTTGGTGCGAAAAGCATTCCCTATGCGAAAAAAATAGGTATAATAGGGTTTTATTACTAAGTATATATAAATAAGTGTCTTCCGTCGCTCATGGATTCCTATAACCCAAAAGGCACAAGTGTTTTTTTAGTGTTTGATTGTAGGGAAGTGTCAAGATATTTATTCATGTCCCAGAATGCCTAGTTATGTTTAATGATTACACGGATTGCGTAGCGGTTCAACCGATCGCTACGCCGTTTTCTGTTGCGCTAAATGTTGTGGTTTCAAACCTCACATGGGACAACACTTTGTGTGATGCACATTGTTGTTCTGAGTCTGGGTGTTCCTTGTACCCGTTATCGTCCGTCAATCCATCGCGACGCATGATATATTCCTAATGCAAGAATTGACTTATGAAAAAAAGAAGAAACTAAAATTCAGATGACTTGATGCATTATGGTTTATTATAGAAAAAATAATCTTACACTGTCCATATTTTACGTTTAAAGTTTCTCTTAAAAATGATAATTATGAAAGGCAATTGACAATGATGTTGCCATATTTAGTCTTAAAAGTAAACATGAATTGGTGTCACGATACATTTCCTTTAAACTGAACATTTCACACATATAATGTATATTAATAGTACTCATTTATATACATGTAAATCTACTCTACCCTGTATTGAAATTCATGTAAGTCAGTGACGCGTTAATTTCAAAATGGGATTATTGGATATATTCACTTTCTGTCGAAAATACTTACAGCTAATTTTGTATTGTGAAGTCTATTGACATTAATCGGGATTTCAACATGACAGAATTGGAACTATTTTTAATTTTATTGTTTTTCGTTTTCATTCAATTCGATTTAATACAAGGCAATTGTTACATATTTTTTATGAACAATGTACGCTATGTTTAGAGGCCAATAAACTTCATAATTCTGAAAGGAATTATTGTTATCCTTGCCACTGAGCTATTTATGTATTTACTTAATCCTATGTAACATTAGAGACAATAGTGTTATACCGTATTCACCTGTTATTAGTTACATGACTAGTTGTAACCCAATAATTTATGTGTCTCTTGTAATGAATTATTGTATGTATCTGTTGGTGAATCAAATTATAAATAAATAACATTTTGTAGGAAGAAATGGTTGCAGAAGTGAAATATATTTTTCTCCCACTTGACTGATTTAAGTGTGTGATATATATAACGTATATTCCGTGTATTTTATATGTATATTTGGACTGTTTCTTTTCCATATTAAGGCCCCTGCAAAAGTTACTCTACTCTGCCTGATGAAAAGCATACATAGAATCCAAGAGTTATGGTGACCATACTCATTATAAATGCAGACAATGTAGTGTGGTGACTCACACTATGGCGGCCTAGTGAGATGTTTTTCACTGGGGGACGTAAAAAGTATGACAGTCATCGTGGCAGTGTAAGGCTCACATGGTTATCACGATAACCGTCACCCCTGCATCAATGAACCCACGCCACCGGTTTCGCAATCACCAACAAAACACGACGCGAACTGACGCTTTAGGATCTTCTGTGGGAGGGTAGTGGGAGGGCCGGACGTCCTAAAATCAACGTGGTCCTACTACTTAATGTATTTTTACTGTGTTTATTATTTTGATAATTGAAAGTAATTTAAATGGATTATCAGAAGATCAATACAGTTTTGCTTCCCTTATTATGAATACAAAAGAAACTAAACTAAATTCTCTAAGAATTTCGTATATCTGTTTCCGTCGTTCATTTTCAAATCGTTTTGAAATAATCCAACTTTCATACCCAAAAAGACAAAACAAAAATATTTTATCCTAAATTTCCTCTTAATTATAAGAAGTAAAATAAATATTTGCAAACCTTTAATTACTTAATTATTTATCGGCAAACTTCCTTAAACACTTCAGGATACCGATGATGAACAAAAATATTGAAAAATACTTATGAAAAAGAAAACATTGGCATTCTGCCACCGTCAAAAGATGGCCGCTCAGAACTGAACAATAATGAATTAACTTTGTACCAAAGATCATCCTGTCCCAATTTTATTTCAATTTAGCTTTTGGAGAAAGCCTGCTTCCAATGTTCAGAGTGAAACATTTTCACAGTTGATTTAATATTTCGAATTTACTGAATGTTTACTGTTATTAAATCAATTGCTTGTCTGTGGTTGGGAATGTGAACAGTAAATAATTCTTTTGTAAACTCAATATTTCAATCATTTAATATTGTTTCGAATACATTTTGATGTTCTTTGTCGTACGGTAGTAGATATGTCAGATAACCACAGAGTACCTGAATTGATTTGGTAGTCACATATATAACGTAATTAATGTATATGGATGTATATATATTAGAACTTTCAATAAGTTCTCTTTTCTTATGTGGACCAACAAGTCTTTCTTCGTATCGTGCGATGAAACTGATTCAAAATGAAAGGCCTAACCTAGAAAAATACTAATTGATATTCACTGTAATGAAAAAACACACTCTCTTCAATTTTCGATCTGAACTACATAAAGCCATACAGACAGTGTATTTACCCTCTTCTCAAACGATATTTACTTTCGTTAAAATTTTCATAGCTATTTCCCTGAACGGGAAATGAAGGGTCCCCATCATATTACTATGACGCAGTCTACGATAACATTAAAATAATCCAATATACATTATTAAAGAGTTATGTTCGAGCGTTTACTTCGTGAAGGAATTTCGTTGAATAAGTAAACTTGTTTTTATCGTAATTAGAAAACTAGATTCTTAGTAAAGGGTAATTAAGCATCTAAATGTTAAATAATATAAACTTTTTTTTAAACTCTAAATTCTTTATTTATTAATTAGATCTATAGATTTTGTTATTGAGTTTAAAATTCATTAATAAAATTCATTCATCATGAATAATAAATAACACTAATCCCTATGTCGAGGAACATGTGTCATGTCCCTCTAACACAAAGGGACCAAGCGAGGTAATCATACCTGGTCACAAGGTCACAAGTTCAAAGGTTGATTTTTTATACGTTGTATGGTTTTTGGCCTCAGATATACAGTAAGCGCTAAGGACTCTCAACCAGCCATTTATTAAGTAATATTGCCCAAGGGCACCCCCTGTGGGGTACGAATCTCGACTTGGGGTGTTACTGCTAAATTGGGGTGACCTAGACCTACATTTAAGTAGTTAACGTGACGCGTATTTGGACCCCGCCGGTGGGGTCGAAATCGTGGACGGTACGCTCTACGTTAAGCTAATGTGATGTTAACGTCTAGTTTCCCCAGCGCTTGTTTTAGCCTATGTATGTGTGAGATGATACTTAGTGTATAATTAACAGCTGTAACTACTATAGGATAGGATGAGTCGGAGCAGACTCAACGTTTGATGTTGGGAAGTTGTATGTATATACATATATTAAAATGAGAATTTCTATATCGCGGTACCGGATAATAGTTACTCCATAATTCGTTACTCTGTAGTTAAGCGTATCTCCGATAGATGGCGTTCTGTTCTATATTTGGTAGCACTGTATGTAGAAGTCGCCACACCTATTATAATCCTGCGCTTCTGATGTTACTTTATACATTCAAAAAAGCCCAAGTTTGCTAAAGTCACGCACATCTAATCACGCCACATGCACGAAGAAAAAAAATATACACATGTTCCTCTGCTCAAAATTTTTCTTTAACGGTGTTATGCCAAATCTCGTTGACAGATATAACTTCCCCTTGTATCATAAACTTTATTATGATACAAGAAGAATTGAGGAAAATAACAAAAGGAATTTGTCTTGTATATTTATCAAAGATGGACTAATATAAGCTATAGGCTTGCTTACAGGACAAAGAATAACTCATCGCTCTGTTTTTTTATTTATTAAAAACCTGCCAAAGTGACTCTACTCTGCCTGATGGAAAGCATGAATAGAATCAATGAGTTTTGGTCATCATATTCATAACAAATGCAAACAATACAGTATGGTGACCAACACTATGCTGGCCTAGTGGAATGCTTTTACAGGCACCACTTGGGGAAGTAAAAGCCATGACAAACATTGCCTTAACTGTCACCTCTGCATCGATGGGCCTCTGGTTTCACACTCACCAACAAAACACGAGAGCACGGTTTCTACTACCTATAAATCTTATTTTTTATAACCTTATGTAAACCGTTCGTTGAAAGAATTGAAACCGTCATATCAGTTGATCATCAACTTACTGATTACTGCAATTATAGGCGTATAAAAAAAATTATCCAAAGGTCTTTTCTATACCGTTTCGTTATCTTAATAAACTAATTTTTCTTTTCAGGGTACCTACTTGAAGAACAGTAATAGCAAGTCAAACTTAATACAGCTGACTTTCTAAAACTGGTATGTTGTAATGTTAGACATGAGTAATACCGTATGCTAAATGATGATTTTAATAACAACTGTTTTGTTATTAAAAAGTCTTTAATAATTTTATTTATCTTCATTTTTTTCTTTTGCGTTGCTATCATATACATTATATTTATGATTATCAATAAAAACTAATATAAACATTATCATTTAATTTTTTTTATTATTTTTTCTTTTTTTACTTTTGACAAGTCATGTCATGAAATTCAAAAACATCTTACACGAGAAACGAATACAATCTATACGAAAATTTACAATTAAACGTAAAAATTCGTCAGTAATATTATATGAGCATTAATTGCACTTTCGAATTCATAAAATTTGTGTTTTTCCAAAACATAAACATTTCACAAATATACCCAGCAAGCAAATAATACAGCAAAACAGTTCAGATTTTAATACCAAAAATAATCCAATACAATGTTCTACTTATCTGCCAAGGCTAAACAAAAATATACATATTTTGATTTATTAAGATTGTGGAGAACCACATAATTAGGCTTCCGTAATTTTGATGTGTCAGCAACGACAAGAACAGGAAGGATAATGTCATTGTATGGCAACTGAATTCTGGGGCAATTGATGGGCTATTCATGCTGACTTTGATTAGCGTTAATAAATGAACTGTCTATGAGGTAGAGAAAGATACAAGCTGTTGGAAGAATGGTCGTGTTATATTATAATAACTATGGCAGAACGGAAAGCAGAAGAAAATCCATCCATCCAGTCATAACATGGGGCATGGTGGGTCATGGACTTCGAAATAAACAATAAAGTAATATGATACTTTTCTTTTATTGCCGGGAATTAACGCTGACATAAAGGTGTCTTTTGTATTTTTTATCCTCTCGTATCTTATATTGTTGACAGTTTCTTATCGGGTTACATTTATGACAAATTTGACCTATATATTGTAAGGGTCCAACATATCCGGGTATGGGGTTCCATTATACGTGACGAATAGAAGAGTAAATGTTTTGAGATTAAAACTCTCATCACTTACTAGCCTAACTATTCGCTAGTCTAGCAGACGCAACTGTCGATCAAGAGGTCTCAGGTTCGGTTTCAGTATAGCTCGGAGTTCGGAACTTGGAGTCTTAACCTCCGTGCCTCGGAGAGCACATAAAGCTATCCGTCTCCGATTGTATCGGATAGCTGTCCCATCAGATTGTGAGAGTGAGAGAACAGGGAATGTACCTGTGTTAGCGTACACACTTGTGCACTATAATATCTCCTGTGTAGTTGATTGGTCTCCGTTGAGACTGGCCGCCGTGCCTGAATCGGTTAGGAAAACACCATCATCATCAACATACATAACTGGTGAAATGAGAACGGAGCAGTTAGTGTTACATGTCAATTTATAAACTATGGAATAAAATACGGTTTAAAATAATTAATTGTTGCAAAGATTTTCCGAACCTGTTAGTTAAAAAGCCGTTAATTTTCATTCACAAATGATACACTTTTTCCTAAATTTAAAAAAAAAATCATAGCTCTGGTGCTATGGTGGGAACCATGATGGTCAGTCCTTTTAGAGAACAACTCCCAGTCATCATTTATAACAAGAAGTATCTTGTGGTGTAATTTATTGAAAACACATATGTGCTTAGAAATATTCGAGTAGGTTTATCAGCAGTCCGGTTAAAATAGCACAGGTTCTGTCTAATTTAGAATCAGACAGCCGTGAGTGACATATGTAAAGGGTATTTGTTTATTTTAATTGTTATAATAAATGAATCATATTGGAAGGTGCTACTTCTACTATGTTTTGATATATATATAAGCATTGTAGAAAATTGCTTAATTGCTTTTCTCTGACTGAATGAGGTTACCGGAGACTCAGCCTAATTCTTACTCTTACATCTCTTGCGTTGCACGTGTTATCAACGATATACTTGTCATTAAGTGATCCGGCCTCCTATAATATAACAAAATTATTATGATAGTAAAATAACACTTCCTACTATAATCCTGGGTTATTTAAGCGGGGTGTGAAGAAGTATCTCACTAGGCCACCATAACGTGGGTCGTCATACTGCGTTGTCGGTGTTCACTATGAGTATGACGACCTTGGATTTTATTTCCAAACTAAGCCAAAGGATTTTATTTAAAGCTCAGCTTAATTTAAGTAAAATAAAACAATGACCTGAGGAATTCTTAAGACTGTAAATAATATGTGGTAAGCTAATAAATGTCGCTTACCATGTATGAGCATGGGCGTCATTTCGCCCATTCTGAAGCAGAATACACACATATTTTTAAAGTTGAAAGGTCAGTGACCTATCCTCGTCCAAATATCAAATTAGGGAACTAAATATAGGACTTTTTAGCAATATTAGCGTTAGAGAGTAAAACTCTACAAAAAATAAAACTTTCAGACCGAAACGACGCTGTCTGAGTTCACCGTCCGATAAACAACAGAGCCATCAAAACCCCTATTTCGGGCACGGCGAGACGACGTCCACTACGGTAACGGACGTACAGTACATTATTTCCACTCCAGAAATTACGAATAAAGCTATGCTGAGACTGGCAATAAGTGTGTAGACCTTGTAAACACTTAAAACGGATATGACCTATAAATTAAGTACCTGCTACATTGCAAAGTATCTTAGTAATCAATGGATTCTGCGTTGCCTCTTTGATTATTGCCTTAATTAATACGTATTACTGGGAGTGTATACATCGCTGTAAAGGATTTGATAGATTATAATAGTTGATCAGTGTCTGGAATAATTAATTTTCAAGGGTTATATACCTTAATATAAATTCAATCAATCAAACCCTCCTATCGCTACTGGACCTAAGTATACATTTGCTTAACAGATTATTTTAATCTGTGTTATTACTACGTAATGCTGAAAATGTATTTTCTCACTTGTCGCCTACAAACAGTTTTAACCCTAAATTGAAATATTTCTAAAAACTTTTTAGGTTTACTGTGCCATTAGTTTTAAGCCATTTAATAAAATCGTCTTAAAATAAATCTATTATAAGCGATTCAGCATGAACACAAAACATATAACAGCGTCATCCAGGAATCATCACTAAAAGTACTTAGTAACCGTGAAGTCTACACCGCGCTAAACAAAACTACGTATCAACAATCAGGTCTGCCCGTCCGACAATATAACTTAACGAATTTTCGATCACTATTTTCACTTACAAGCAGTAGATCCATGCTGATTTCAGCACGAACGGGCTGCCTTAACCAGGGCAGTACTACCGTCCCACAGAAGATTAACCTAAAGCAACAGCATCCGTGTTGTCATGTTTCGTTGGTGAGTGCGAGATCGGAGGTCCTTAGATGCGAGGGGACAGTTGTCGTCAAGCTCAAGCGGGGTGTGACGAAGCATCTCACTAGGGCGCCATAGTGAATGTCGTCATATTACATTGTCTGCATTCACGATATGGGTGGTGGCCACAACTCTATTCATGCTTTCATCAGGCTGAGTAGTCACTTTGGCGGACTCTTAAAATAAAAAACAAAAACTATTTTCAATTGGTCACTACTGCAAATCTATTGAAAATTGTGACTGAAGTAGGTTTGTTATTGTTGATCTATTGAAAGTAGTGTTGCAGAAAAAAGAATGACGCTTGTCAAATCCAGGGCCGACTGTACGTATGGCGTAGTGGCTAAAGCGTTCGACGCAGCTATCTACTGCGCTAGGTGGAGTGTGTGATCCACAAACTGTTGTTCAGAGCCTAGGTGTTCTTGGTGTTAGTTTCTTGTATGTTTGTAAAGTCCCCCGCGGCACAGGATATGCTCATAATGTGAGAGTTGCCCTTAAATAAAATAAGAAAAATGGTTTAGGTGATAAATGTGATACTATACATGTCAAATATTTAACTGCTGATACGAGACTAATCGTATCGAAATACATTGAAAGTGCTGTTGAGTCTAGAACATTCTTATATAAGAATATCTTCATTGACCAATGAAAAGGACTCACGTAGATATATGGTACCTTCCTACCTTTAAATGACACAGACATTTTCAGTAAAGCTATAATAAACCGCGGAGCCCAGTATCTATGTCGTAAAACAACGTTCAAGAAACTTGATATTCTAAAACTTGAATGGCTGACGTCATCAGTTGAGTGATAAAATTTGAAATGAAATAAGCTCCAACACAATTATCATAATAAATTTCAACAAGCAAAAGTAGTTATACTGTTGTTTGAGGTACTGACAGATGAGACTGACCAATGACTGATGAAGTGAGCTGACTATGTGATGACAGTACGGTAGTAGTCAAAATAAAAATGACTGATAGAAACCTATATTAAATAAGTTTAAATTTTATGCATATAATTAATCTTATTTAACAATCATTGACAAATTGTCACTGAATTTTAATATTTTAAAAGATAATTTTGAATAAAATGTCATCCCATTTTGTTAAGTTAAATGTTTAACAGGAAAATTTAGCACGATTAAGTGTTTTTATAACTTTACCAGTAATGTACAAATCATAACTCTAGCGCTTATTACAAAAAATTACGTAAAACTTGTAATTTCCAACTTTCCATCATCTGAGTAAACTCTAGACACTGGAATATGTAGGCAGCTATATTAAAAGTATATTCAGACTGATAAACTATAAACAAGTATAAATTTCAGAAAAAAACTTATATTAGAAAAAAAAATGTATCGTGAAGTAACGTTCAGTGTTTGGAATAATTAATTTTCAGGGGTGTGTGACGTGCCTGTGCGAGGCGCCTTCTCCACGACGCATGCGCGGAGCGACTGATACGAGCCGGATTGACTAGGGTGGGTAGGATTTGTTATAGGAATGAACCGTGGGAATTTTTAGAGCTTATTTGCATAGCTTTACGTGGCTTCTACATACCGTCCGATAAAGCCAGTCTCGTTTAAATTTCGCATAGAGAATTTTTTTTTATAGATTATTTTCATTATTGGCAATTGTTATATGTTTATACTAGTTTAATGAAATTAATATTTTTTTATGTTTCTATACTTTTAAGATTACTGCAAAACTAATAAAGTTAGTAAAATTAAGACACTCGATAGGTCAACATACCACAGTTCTTAGAAGCGGAACAGTAGCTATAAACGTATTTGAAATAGGGTGTGTGTACGTGTTTTAATTCAATATTTTCAGTGTGATATTAAATATAAAAATACTAGCTTTCCGCCCGCGGCTTCGCCCGCGTGAAATTCGGTTATATCGCGCGACGTGGTAAGGAGTAGCCTATAGTCTTTCCCAAGGTCTAGACTATTTGTCAAATTGGACAACAAAAACGGAAACATTATGATTTTATGTTTGACAATAAGGAAGCTCCATACAAACTTTCGTCCTCTATTTCAACCCCTTCTACCCTTATTTTTGCGACAAAAAATATCCTATGTCCTTTCCCAAGTTCAGTTTTATCTTCATACTTAATTTCATCAAAATCGGTTCAGTGGTTTAGGCGTGAAAACGTAACAGACAGACAGACAGACAGAGTTACTTTCGCATTTATAATATTAGTAGGGATGAGACATTGTTTATTTTAAAACTTTAATTTATTAAAATGGGCGAGAAATATAACAAGTATAAACAATATAACCCATTTACCGTTACAATATAAGGATATATTTTGTTTGAATTGTACATTGTACGTTTCCTAGTCATGGTATACAATAATGACTACCTATCTATGTATCTCTACTTTACTACGACCTAAAGATTCATATTCCAAAAATAATTAAGTATCCCCAAAACATATCCACCCTAACTGCAGCCTCCAGCACCCGAGGAGCTTTCATATTGACCTATACGTATTACGAGTACTCTCGCACACTTTCAGGGCGTGTGATAGAGACGCAACATTATACACCCAGGCAAAGACCCACGCAGGAAAAAGACAGATATAACCGGTTAGAATCCCGGCCCGCACGTTTCAGTATACGCTGAACGTTAGCAAGCCTCGGTCCAACGCGATCTAACACGAAATACACGTGCGTAAGAAAAATTGGTCAAAATATAGACACGGTGCTTTAAATTTTATTGACAGATGGTGTAAAATCTAGTGCAGTGTTTTCCAATTGATTCAGT
The DNA here is from genome assembly GCA_949316085.1 of Hypercompe scribonia. Classification (NCBI taxonomy): domain Eukaryota; kingdom Metazoa; phylum Arthropoda; class Insecta; order Lepidoptera; family Erebidae; genus Hypercompe; species Hypercompe scribonia. The sequence goes on along the minus strand of OX438969.1, from coordinate 6,514,217 downwards.
GTGTCCTAACTAGTGATTTGTGTTATTTGTGCATGTTCGAGTGATTTGTTCGTTCCCGCGACATCCGTACTGAATGTAAGTAATTTAATGTAATATTTTTTATGTTTGACGAAAGTTTAATACTTATTTTTATAGGTCCTTTTATCGAAATTTTATCTGCGTTTCATAAAAATTCTCATACTAGAAACATAAAGTAATATGCTGAAATCTAACTGAAATTCAAATTTTGAATATCAATTATTTATTTATTTTGGTAAATTTGACAAAAAGCATGCACTACTGTGGCAGCCTCGAAGTTAATTTGAAAAATGTTTTTATTTAAATATAAAATGGTCCAAACAAAACCTCATTTTTTCGTACGTTCTGAAAGCTGAAGTAAAAACAGCTGAAATAAGTTTTATTATAAATATAATTTTATATTTGTTCTATTTTACCTTGAGTACTGTTGTACAAACGAAGATGATGATGTTTATAACTTTGTTTTTGACATTTTATATATATATATATATACCTAAATATTATATTATATATATATATATATATATATAAATAAATATATAACATATAAAAATACAATTTTTAATAATGATATACACTATATGCATAGTAATACCACAGTGATTCACGATGGATATGATTGCTTAAAATATTCTTTTAATTTTATTATACTACCATGTGTCTCTGATAGTCTCATAGGTCGAGCAGTTAATTCGTTGACCTAACAGACAGACACATAGACAGACTTACTTTTGCATGGATTATATTAGTGTATACATATTTATGTATATAATTCCTTTGAATATCAAGGAAAGGTATACGACTCTTCAATATGATATACTAGAAAGCGAAATATAACACCCTATATACTTACCAGGTACAGGTAGTTATTTATTTTAGGTAAGTTTTCAAGATACATAGAAATATACTATTTTTCTTATATAAATATAACATATGTAATACTGAGTGGTGTATATACAGGATGTTATTAAAAGAAATTAATGCACGAATGAATTTTAAGGTCGTATATACACCCTGTAAAAACTGCAAGTAGTTTTACTGTTAAATAAAGGTATGTTTTAATTTCAAATTGATCAATCAAAATGTATAATCTGACTGATAAAAGTTTCTTAAGAGAAAAAGCTGATACTGATGACTGGATGACTGTAAGTTTGTAGTTACAGTAACTTTTATGGATATGTTGAAAAATATTGTTCCAGCTTCTCGTTCAGACCGGTGGGCGAATCAAATCGTAGATTTCCATAATATAAGCTTGACGTCCTGGCATTGCGTAAAGATGTACTTACACTCTGTATTCCCTTTGTAGTACAGTCACTTGCATTATTAGGAATGCCCTAAAGAATTAATTACTATTCACCACTATGCATATTTAAAATACTTTTAACTCATACAAGCAACCTATGAAGCAAAATCACGATATTTTTGACTGACCTCTAAACTTTTAAGAAAAGGGGACTACCACTACGAAGGTTAGGTGAAGCTGCTTCCTTGTCCCTACATCATTAAGAAAATAGTGTGGAGAGGCGGTCGGACGAATGGACATGACGAAGCTGTACGATTTTCCATTTTTGTCATTTTGACTACGAACCCTAAAATGATATTTCGGTTCAAAGTACCCTTTCCTAAGTACATTTAACCACACTTCGCTGTGAAGCTGTGTTTAGCTGTGTCACCATAGGGAAAAGGTAGTTTACTTGGTGGTCACCAGGTGTACTTGGTTAGCTGGCTTTAGTACCCGTGACGGCGTGCGGTTTTTGTCACTTCGAGACCGAGATAGCCATCAGTGGATAGTATCGGGGGGATTTCAAAACTGAAAAAAAAGGGGGATAAGTAGATGAGTCACACAACGGCAAGGGATCAACAACGACACCTGCAAGTCATAAATATTTGAGTGTTTTGGTAAACTCACTCACTCGGGGAAATCAACGAAGAAATTGCTTTAAACAAATGGGAGTTTTTGGGTAAATTTAACAAAAATTTATACTATTATATTACCTCGAGGTTAATTTGAAAATTCCTCTTATTTAAATATAAAGTGGCCCAAAAACGACCTCGATCTTTCGCATGTTCTGAGGGCTAAAGTAAAAACAACTGAAAAGCCTTTTATTGTAAATATAATATTAAGAGTATATTTGTTCTATTTTCCCTCGAATACTGTCGTGAAAACAAACAAAATTATATTTGTAATTTTGTTTTTGACATTTTGCATTTAAGTATATGGTACTTTTAAGTTTAACATATTTTAATATAAATTAAAATAAGCATTCAAATATAATTAGTTTTTCATGTAACTAAGGGAAAAAGTAGTTGAGGCACAAAATGGCAAGGGACTACACTTGCAATTTAAGATTTATAAGTATGTTACTGCCTCTTGAGTTCTTTTCATCGAGCTTTTCACCAAGTGAGTTAGTTAAGTTCACTCCCTCGGTGAAAAGCTCGAAAACAACGAAAGAATTGCTTCACACCAGTTTTCGATAAGGCCGTGGCATCACTCCAGTCAGGAAAGCCCGTACGTGCTTATTCGTATTTTAAACGCTGTTATGTTTGATTGCTAAAAATTATCCTACAGTCCTTAAAATATAGTTTATTGCCGTGACAGATGATTATGAAACCAAAGAAGTAACTAACTGAAAATAGTGAACAAGTTATTATAGCTTTAATCACTTACATATATTTTCATACCTCGTTATAAAAATAATAGTTTACATCTACAATGTACCTCGTAAGTTCTAAAATATCACTAGAGACAACTACAACAGAGGTCACGTTATATTTTAACACTATAACAACAAGTCCATCATTACTAAGGATTTGTTATCTACAAGTTTTTATGAAGTAATTGTGATGTCAATTTATTCCATTTAAAAATAAATTTAGTTTAATAATTATATAATATATAATTATAAAATAAACTTTCTAGTAATGCTTATGCATAAATATTTATTTCAATAAACTTATTTACAGCACTGACTTCTACCCTCTCTTACCTTTATAAATCAGAAAGCGAATTCAATTAGAATGAAACCAAAATACAAGCGTCACTAACAAATTCAATTTCATCTGCTCTACAAAATGAAATAATTGTAATTGTTTACTTAATTCACTTTATGTAAGAATAAAAACAAATTAACTTTACAGCAACTAAACGAAAATCACATGGACTTATATTTTTGTAATAAGGTATAATAATATATAGGGTGGGTGGTATATAGGGTGGGTACAAGAATTCGTTAACATTTGAATCTAACAGCCTACGCAAACATCTTAAGCTAGTTCTTGAGACTGATGCTACTGGAATTTGCTGGTTACTATTGTAACACACCGTTTCAGTAAGATGGAGCCACTTGTCACACGTCCAATGAGTCCCTGCCAGTGGTCAAAGATATGTTTCTAAAAAAGCAGATTTCCAGACAAAGCGACATTCCTTGGTCACCCAGAAGTCCAGGTCTATCGCCAACAGACTTCTTTTTATGGGATTATTTGAAGAATCGTGTCTACATCAATAAACTAAATACATGAGTATTCGAAAATTTCGGTGCTCGCTTGAAAGAGTGCAAACGTCGAAACGATAGTCACTTAGACGATGTAATTATTAAAAAATAAATTTCAACTTATTAGCTTTCCTGTACGAGTAGTTAAACAATTTTTATAATATATCAAATGGTTTTTTTTATTCGATTTTTTCAAATGTTTACTAATTCGTGGCCCACCCTTTACATTTAGTGTTCCAATACTAAAAATATTGTAGTTTATTACTAGTAGACTCGTACACTGGTATGTAAGTGAACACTGATGTAGTGGACAAAAACATATTATATAAAGGGTGTACGTTCACCCTTGAACCAAAAACTTTTGATTAGGATTTATTGATATAATAAACACATCAAATGTTTAAACAACACTTATTTCTAATCGATTACGGTCGCATTTTATTGAAACTTCTTACAAATATATTACATAAGGTGAACTTAATGCTGCAGGCATTTGTTTCCAGTCAAACATTTAGTTGTTGGGCTGTTTGTAGACAGTGTATAATTAAAACAAGTAAGACGAGAAACTAAATTAAAATAAATTAAAAAATAATGATAATTATTATTTTACTAACATCATTGTGTGAAACCTTCGTGTGGATTAAGAATATAGATTGCTATCACTCTTATTCTTCCGATGAGTGTCGTAAGCGGTAATTAAGAGAACAAAATATGCAAAACAACATCACTACAAAGAGAAAGAAATCTTGAAACAAACCCTATACCAACTCGTCTGGCCAGCTCGGTGGACTAAAACCTCTTTTCTATGGGGAGGCTTTTATGCAGCAGTAGACTGTTAAACGTAGTTGATGATGGTTGATAATCTGTGTACCTTATGAAGTAGTGATTAAATTATAGTTACAAAATTATAGGTGCTTAATACACTGTTCAAGTTTATACATGTTCATATTAATTTGGTTTTGTTTTGAAACTATTGAGATCAAGAAGTTTCTGACCTCTACCGTTGCTTGCCAATACTAATATTTATTTTTCTCTTTTTTAATTTATTATAATAATATCTTATTAATATATTCCCAAGCTTTCCAAAACCAGTTTGAGATTGCATCAATATGTTATACACTTTATTGTGAAAATTGTTTTGTCTGATTTATTTTATAGTTATCTGTCCAATAGTCAACGGTCCTTGGGAATGTAACCGGTCTCCTGCGTGACTAAAAAAAAATTGGAAGTAATGAAAATGGCTAGGACTAAGAAACTAGGACAAAGGATAAAATAAATTTTGGGTGATGAATTAATGACAAAGTTTATTACAAAGATTGTAATTGTTGAATGTTAAATAATTCTAGCAAGATCGGTCTATAAAAGGATAACCATTCTTAGCACATTGGCACTCCTCCGTGCTTCAGAGAGGACGCTAAGCCATCGTTCCAAGCTACCATACAAACATTTGTAGCAATGATGACAGGTAGTAGAGCCACGCTGATTTCAGCATGAACGGGCCGGCTCGACCGGGGCAGTACTACCCTCCCACAGAAGATCAACCTAAAGCGACAACATCCGTGCTGTCGTGTTTCGTTGGTGAGTGCGAGACTCATTGATGCAGGGGTGACAGTTGTCGTAGTAAGTGTGTGCAATACAATGCTACGATGGCTGTCATGCCTTTTGCGTCCCCAAGTGAGGCGTAAAAAAGCATCTTAATAGACCGACATGGTGTGGATCGCCATGCTGCATTGTCAGCATTCACAACGACTATGGTGACTACAACTTTTGGATTCCATTCATGCTTTCCATCAGGCAGAGTAGTGTCACTTTGGCAGGCGCTCAAATAAAAAAAAAAGAAATCGTTACGGATAGTAGGGGCCCAACAATTCACTTCACACTTCAATATCACTAGTACTTGGATGGTGGAGAATTAATGACAGTCGTTCACCTAAAAATCAAAGTTCAATAGTGTAGTAGTAGACTGAAAGTCGACGCAATCTAATTTGAGAAAAGCCTCGCAGGATGATCTTGTTATTAGAAAGGTTACATAAAATTAACCGTGCTGGGTTGGCAGGATGCCGATACGCCTGTGCTTAGGTAATATCCGTAGAAAAGAGAATGTCAGACACTATTGTTCTTAGTTATCTAGGTACTCTGTATACATATAATTTACAAATTGTTACATTGAAAGGTATTGTAACACAGAAAACCCTCCAACCAGTAAGTAATGAAATCTATTTACGATAAAAATCGTGCAGATTTGATTCCCTATTAGTAATAGATGTGTGCTAACATTAACCAGTAAAGGTATTTAATCGTTTAATGCGATTCAAATCCAAATAGATTTATATTCACTTTAAAAATATGATTTTTCTACCAATAGATGGCGTTACATGGTATTGTAACTGCGCTAACACTTCATTCCTTAATGGTACATTTTTATAAGCAGGTTAAACCATTTTAATGAGATACATACACTTAGTAACATTTAAGCAGTCTTAAAACTCGCTAACTTTTTATATTACCGATTTAATATCGCTATTTCAAAAGCAAATTGTGGTTGGTATCGGTCAATAGTTAACTTTAACATTACCTCCACTATAAATAATTAATACTGTCAAGAAATAATAACAAAACGTAACTAACGCAACGGATGAATCCTTAATTTGTTTTTTTTTTTATTTTAAAAGCCTGTCAAAGTGACTCTACTATACCTGATGGAAAGCATGAATAGAATTCAAGAGTTGTGGTCACTCATTACGAATGCAGACAATGCAATATGGTGACACACACTATGGCACCCTAGTGAGATGCTTCTTCACGTCCCGCTTGGGGACGTAAAAGCTATGGCAGTCATCGTAGCATTGCAATGCTCACACATTTACTACGACAACTGTCACACCTGCATCAATGAGCCTCCAGTTTAAACAAAAATTGTTAGTTAATATTAATAATTGACTAGTGACACGCTTAGGCTAAGTAGATACCGGGACAATATATATACGAGCACTCTTGCCGGTCACAACCACAATTTTATCAATCTTGTAAAATTTAGTCTTTGTAAATTTTGCGCACAAAACATATTTTTTACGACATCCCATTTCAAGTCTTAGAAATTCTCCAAAGATTTTTACTGAACGTATTAAACCTTCCTTTTGAATTGCTTTCTGTATTGATAAAAACCACATTTAAATTGGTTGTATCTTTTGAAAGATCTAAGCATACAAGAACTGGTAGCCACCCTATTTTATCCTATTTAAAGATATAAGGCCTACGGCTGTACACAACTTGTGTATTTCGAAGATACCCATATGATGTGAAAGGTCGCCTCACCTTCACCCGACTGATGATCTTCATCCTTTGATACGGTCCCAGATCTGAAATTAGTCGGACATCTCCAAAATTCGTACCTACGTAAGTAGCTCGATACATCTTGTTTAAGAATTATGAATCTCGAAAGATTCAACTTTTCAAAATTCTAAGTCGGTGCAAATATGTGAGAGTGACCTATCGAGATATTGCTTGCTTTACATTCCTCAATCTATCCATATTAGCAATTTCGTTTTTCCACAATGAACTCCATTTCTTACCTTCCTTTCCATTTGATGTATCACAATTTTTCTCATAATTACTACAGAGTACTCGGTGAATAGCAATGGACTTATCCCCCATTACAAACTTGGGAGCTTGGCCAAATGCATGCACTCAATACTGCGTGTCTTTGCGTATTAATGTAAGTAGGAATATTTTTATGTTAATAGAAATTTATTTTCCTCATTAAACTGTTTCCCCTAATACTGAAAAGCAGTAAATGAATAAACTTAAAACCGCCCGCGCATGCTAAGAGGGGATTATGATTTTCATGAACGTCGCTCCGTAAAGCATCCGCAGCATTAATGGATTTAGATGTATGAAGAGGCGTCAGATTCATCTTAGGATTGTGAGTGACGGGATTGAGTTTGGATTAGATTTTGTCATTGTTATGGTAATATTGTTTGGCTGAGCACAATCATTTTCTTGAAGATATAATCTCTTATCTTACTAATGTATCAAGATAAGGAGACATTAAAGGACGGTATTCTATACATACCCTTATCGAAATATATGGTATTGATATCTATCGTCATCCAATACAATAATGTATTCAGGATGTTAATGGGTGTCTTGATATTGTAGTTGAGGCACTGTTGGTACATGTTTGCCAAGAGCTTTGCCGTGGTTTTATTTGCTACATTAATGTTTATCTGTTTACTAACAACAGTTTTAAAATTTATTTCTGTACTAACTTCTGTGTTTGTATACAACTTAACTGAAACTAGTAATTCATAACAAACTCTGCACGTCTAAAGAAATAAAACTTGTCAAGCTTTACAGAAGACTGTCCGCCATTTGACAGGATATTCTCCCTATATATTCTACCATTTGAGCTGGAAAGAAGACTGCCTCAAGTTGTGATCTACAGCCAACGAGTAGTACGCTTTTCAAATTTACACAATTTACAGTCATACTATGGATGACCGTACACTAATATGACGTGGACGCAATGAAATCTTCAAGTTCAATATTTAGTTCAGCCATATTATTGGAATTTAATACATGAACTCGATATATTATTTGGATGTAGTTATAAATTTAACAATATTATGATTCCTGATATCATATTGCGTAATTATATACATGAATAACTGATTTGTATATATAAAATTTTTTAATATGTTTGTTCAAGCTAGAGATACTTTAGACATACAAGGATGTCCATATCGTAGTACCTATAATTTTCCTACTTTATCAAAGTTATCGACGATGAAAGAAAGTCAGAGCGTATAACATTACTTTGTGTTGTAAAGCAATAGATGCCAGCAAACTATAAAGTTAAGTAAATTAAGTTCTTTTGTAGTACAATGAAATGAAAATAGGTCTGAAGCGTTTATTCTTTGCCGCACACAATAACACAGACACTTATACATACAAAAACATATAAGTAGAAGAGATGCCAGTATGCTGACCGTCTCTTCTACTCATAACATAACTCTAATATTATTAAATTTTATGGACTCTTACCAAAGCGACTCTATTCTGTCTGATGGAAAGTATGAATAGAACCTAAGAGCGGTGGTCGCCGTACTCACTGCGAATGAAGACAGTGCAGTATGACGACCCACGCTATGCCGGCCTAGTGAGGTGCTTCTTTTGTATGTGTATGTTTGTGTGTGCGTGTATGTGTGCGTAAAATATTATATTACTATTTATATGATTTAATTAAAATAAATAATAAAATTGTTACAGTAAAGCACAAACAGCTCTGAATTTTCATGAGAAACATGTTTCCTTTGATATCCTCGTTCCTATATCTACAAACTACTGATACCTAATACTTGTAATTTTACATACAGAACTAAGTAACATGTGAAAGTTAATGATTCGGTAACCCAAACCTACAATTGGAAATTCATACTAAAAACCGCAAATTGTAACTTTACTCAAACAAAACTGTCTGGAACATTCCGCAGCCTGATACTAATAGATTCTACTCAACAAACTAGTTCATTTTAGGAGTCATAAAACAATCGTTTCAATGTACTTTGTTTTATAATTGGTTATGACATCTGCATAGCATAATATTATCGTACATGTTTGTTAACTTTATGTTAAGTACATTACCTATGCAAATAGATGTTATTAACATTTTCTTTCCGCATTTAATGCATTTTATATGGAAATATTAATTTTGTTTTCATCTTTTTACATCTGCTAATTATCCACCGCAGTGAATTGAAGAGTGATTAAATATTCAAATTTTCAGCAGAATTAATATTCCAGAAGATTGCCCGAAATCTTAGAACTCTTTAAAAGGTTATCGTGGCAGTAGATTTTGCGGTAAAGTTTATGAACCTTCTAGGACTTTCCTCAATAAGTTACACGAGTAAATATCCGCCACAATTCAAGATAATTATAGTAAACAAGCATATGAAGTGCTTTGAGCTAATTATATCGGTAATGTATTCTCAATAAAAATAGAACTGAGATATATTCAGTTAAGCTTGTTTTCTTTCATAGCTAGTTAGCTAAGAGATTCATAGTGATGAAACTCTTCAAACAAGGCACACACAAGTTTTGAGACTGAATTTTTATTCTCCTTTACTGGAAAAAATGACTAAGTTAGCTTATTCTTAGATGGACTCCTGCCATTCCATGTTTTCAATTGTTCTAGCGTTAGTCAATTTTGGCCTCTCAGACTTAATAAAAATTAAAAAAAAGTCACAAACATCTTCCAAACAAAAGATTGTTTGTGTTCGTACACAATTTTGTCTCCTGTGCGAATCGAACTCTGTGACGGTCCATTGTACCGCTCTTACGTGACACGTTGAAGCATTAAAATAACGTATACTCTTAAAAGATTAACTATCTATCGTTAGCAACCATGTCTAAGTACCTTAAGTCAACGACAACAGACATTACTTAAAGGTTTTAGATGCTAAACTCAGTGCTAAATCTATAATCCTGAGTACTATACTGCATGATTGGCCTAGTGGTTTAAGCGGTCGCCATGCCGCTCTCGATTTCGGTGAGTGTTGTGGGTTCAAATCCTACACGAGACAACACTTTGTGTGATCCATAAATTGTTGTTCTCAGTCTGGATGTTCTTTGTGTCCGTTTCTTGTATGTTTGTAAAATCCCCCGCGACACAGGATTTATTCCTAATGCGGGCGTTGTCTTTTTTTTTTAAAAAAAAGAAAAAACTCCTGTACTGACATAGATTGAACTCTATATTTATTAGACATAACTTGTACTGTAATAGGGGCACAAGTCTTTGTTGGTATTTTAACGCTCATACAATATAATTTGCTGATTCATTCACGGAGGCAGGAAGTAGACACACACGCTGATTTCAGCACGAACGAGCCGGCTCGACCGGAGCAGTACTATCTTCTCACAGAAGACTAACCTAAAGCGAAACGGATGCTGTCATTTTTCATTGATGAATGTGAAATTCGATACCCATTGATTCAGAAGTGACAGTTATCGTAAATGTGTGAGCTTTCCACTATTACGACGACTGTCTTGAGTTTTCCGTCGTCAAGCGGGGTGTGAAAAAGCAGATCACCAGGCCACCATAGTGTGGTTCATCATACTGCAATATCTACATTCACAATAAGTATGATAACGACAGCTCTAGGATTCTAGTCATGCTTTCCATTAGGCAGAAACAAGTCACTTCGGAAAGTTCTTAAAAAAACGCCATCCTGGTAAAAAGAGGATGTTTTCAGTTTGAATATTTGTTTTCATATTTATTATTTCTATACTCTACCAATAATGAAACATAAAAGTATTTTTTTTTTTCGGCGGCCTTTTGACATTCATATCCTGTTAATTCCTCTATTCCCCACTCCAAGACTTGTGATATCCTTACCCTAATTTCTGCAACCAATTATTTTTTTCACTTTGCCACACTTTCTTGACAATAGTCTTCTTGTGAGAAAACTATAGAAATGTATTATCTAAGCTCCTTTTGTTATTCAACTTTAATTTTACTACCATCACATACACGTGCAAACAAAACTAGTTGTTGGAGAAATTTTTATATAATATTATAATATCTTTTATTTAAAACATTTTTGAATTACTTTTTAAAACGTTTGTTAAACTATTTTAAGTGTATTACAGGTTAAGAATAACATAACACTTCTAATAAAAATAAAAGTCAGAAAACCTTTTTTTTTGTGGTAAAGGTGTCCCTAATTGTGAGATTGCACATTCCGATCAAGCGTATTTAATTATAACTAAAAGTAACAAGGTTTAATTAAATATGTTCAATCATTAAAAATACTTAAATACACATATATAATATAGCTTGATTTCTGTGAAAAATGGCTCAGAAATCCAGAAATCGAAAGAGCAATTTTGAACTAGTGATTTTATCTATATTATTATTCTTTATGTACCAGTTTTATCAAAAACGAAATGCAACATACATAAACATTCACACCTAAAATGACACTTTTTAAAGCTGGCACAGAGATCAAACTATATTTGAAGCACTCTAGAGCTTCTCGTGGAATATAACTTTATGAATATAAAACTCGGTCAAAAAACATTCACTTTGTTTTTAAAAGCTGCCTAATCAAACATGTCTACGTGACTATGGTGCTCACAATGCTATCAATATTAGCTCAACATTTTAGTTATGGAATTAATGGAAAATTGAACAGGCTTTTAGCGTGGGACGTGCGTAACTTTGATTGACCCGAAACACTGTTGATAATCCATAAACGATTGAGTAATAGTAATATAAATAGGGAAATTGCGTTTTTAATCAGAACTTTACCAGAATTCCTCGTTGACAAAAATCAAACTAAAATTTGATTGCCGGTTGGCCTGGTGGTTTAAGCGGTTACCACGCCGCTCTCTACTGTGCTGAATGTTGTGGGTTCAAACCCCACATGAGACAGCACTGTGTGATTCAAAAATTATTGTTCTGAATATGAGTGTCCTTTGTGTCCGTGTCTTGTATGTTTGTAAAGTCCCCTGTGACACAGGATTTACATAGGGTCGTTTTTTTTGAAAAAGGAAAAGAAATCGTTGATTTAATTAATTAGTTAATTATTAATTATTTTAGTAATTGTTTTCTGATTAGCATTTCTAACCATTGGCAATTTTGTCGGTAACAGTTCACCTTATTAGAGTTCGCACTGCTTGATTCCCGATGCGCTCGTAGCAGGGCGTATAATCCTAGAGGCAAAAGCTGAATAAAACAAACTATTCTACACTACAAATTATTCAAACTATAAATATTATACAAATTATCGAATTAGCTCTAAATAAGGTTAATCCGATAATTTGAAGTATAAAAATTAATTACTAGTCGTTAGCCTTACTAAAACTCGAAAATATTTAGACCGATTTACTTAATTTTGGCCTTGAAATACTTGTGAAAGAAAAATGTTTAATAAATATTATTAATTAAAGTTTACAAATCTCGTTTGAAGTTATATATAATAAATATTCATTAAAAGTCGACCTTTAGCTAGTTAATAACGATAATAGTTTAATTCAAAAACAGGTAAATTATTTGCCATCATAAAGTAAACTTTGCGAAAATTTCCAAATATAACATCAATATGTTATTAAATCCCAAATACTATAATTAAAACTTTTGTTACGTAAAATAGTCGAACCCAACTACTTAAATTATCAGGAGAGAATTTCAGTTAATCATTCAATGTAAAACTGTTATGAACCAATCGAGTTACTAAGAATTATAATTACAGTGCCTAGGGCCTGCTAACTATAAGTGGCGAATATCACGCACATAATTATAGACACGCATACATGCAAAAGATCATAGACCCTGGTACTAACCGCGAGTAACACAGTAACTCACACTAAGCTTATATATAACACACGCTCAATTGTTCAGTTGTACCAAAGACAAGGTATATTGGTATACTTCGTCTATGATTGAACTTAATATTTAAATAAATTATTCTTTATGATGTAGGGAGCAAGCTAACAGACTTAATAAGTCACTATGAACACTGAAATACCCATTATCTGAACACACAGACAATCTCCAAAGATTTATATAACTTTGAAGTGTCTAACGAGTATCGAATAGTTAACTTAAGTTTAAGGGTACAAGTTTTGACAGTCTACGTATGTTTGTATATTTCATCACAGTGTCTAAACTACTGCACCGATTCTAATCAATGAGGTGTCATTAGATTCATCATATGATTTGTGATCATTGTGATACATATATTATATCATATGATGCATAGATCATGTATCACAATTACTTCATTAGCATAGCGGTTAGCGTATTATCTCAGCCAGCCAAAAGATGTCTACTGCTGCCATGTCCATAGGTGTAGGTTAGCATATGCGAATGCTGATAAAGAGGTCTCGCGTTCAGTTACCTGGTCGGACTAAAAAGCTGTGGTATTAACCCGGAGAGCACGTAAAGTCTTCGGTTCTGCGCCTGATATCTCCTGCTCGTGTCGAATAGCCGTTATATTGGATTGTGAAAGTGAGAGAATAAAGAGTACACCTATGTGATTTTGGTTCCATTTTCATCATTAAATCAGCTCTAATATTCAAATTTTAGTATTTTCATCCAAATTCCCTAAAAACATCTACATCTAAGGTTTAATTTTGACATGATAGTAAGAAATAAATTAAAATTTAAAAAAAAATGTTTACACAATTAGTTGTTTTAACACTTTCATTAGTTTCTTTTTTAACTAACTAGATTAAGTTACTAAAAGTTTTAACTAACTAATGTAAACTAATTATTATATGCATGTTAAAAAAATCATACAATAATTTTAACGTATGACTTACGTCCGAATATATACCACTACTAATATCCACTTACTGTTTTTAATCTCTCCATAACCTCATAGTACACTGATAAAGAATTGATTGACATCAAGTCCACCATTTTTTTTTTTTTTTTTTAACCTGTGGAAACCCCCTCGAGCCGTCACCCCACCGGGGTTTACGGCGAGGTGGTGTGTCGGAATCGGACCGACTAAAACCACACGGTGTGCCACTCTACGCCTGACATAGGAGGGATCCAGGCACAGCTGTTATTACGACATCCAGATCCCTCCTAGCGCCTGCCCGCTAAAGCGGGCACCGTCTCCGGAAAACCTCTCCATTTAGGCGACGTACGGCACACGCGAACGTCGCCTCCTCGCGGCTGGCCACTATAGCGGATGGAGGGGAAAACCCGTCCCGTCCACCCGCGGCCACACTCAAAGCGGCATGAGGCGCTGGTACGCGCGCCTCCGCCGCCCGGTTCGCTGGCGGCGAATTGGGTCCGAGTGGACGTCGTCCTCCCGAGCCTTCTCTGCCGCCTCCTTCCGCGAAATTACGTCTTCGCAGAAGGTTGCGACCGCGGTAAAAAAACTTTCGCTACCGACCATGGAGCGTATGACGGCCGGTAGCGACAGATCTCCTCCAATAACTGCAGTGAGGACCCCACGCTGCGCAGTCCAAGCGGAACAAACCGCCAGCGTGTGCTGAGCCGAGTCCTCACTGCAGTCGCAGTGGTGACAGACGGGACTCAATTTCCTCCTGGCGACCGAGTGCAGATACTTCCCGAAGCAACCGTGCCCGGAAAGGATCTGCGTCAGTCGGAAGGAAAGAGTCCCGTGCTGTCGCCCCGCTCACTCAGCAATGACCGGCTGGAGAGCCTCCACGGCGGCAAAGCCAGCACGTGGAGCCTCCAGCCGGGACGACCAACGAGCCATCGTGGCTCGACGAGCGGCCTCTCGCCACTCGCGTATCTCTTCGGGTGGGGGCGGGGTGCCGCTACCCGCCCGGAAGTCAGCCGTTCGCCGTTAAACTTCAGCGAGCACTTCCGCCTCTAAATCCCACGGGGGAGTCCCGGCTAAGGCGCACGCCGCCTCCGTCGATAGAGTGCGGTAACCGCGTATGGCTCTAACCGCCAATATCCTCTGAGGGCGCCAGAGGCGAGCCCTATTCTGGGCGGTCAGAGCCACCGCCCACACCGGTGCACCATACAGCGCCATTGACCGGACAATCCCCGTGTATAGCCATCTCGTCGCGATGCTGGCTCCACCCAAATTGGGCAAAAGTCGCCCAAGGGCAGAAGCAGCGCCGACCAGCTTTGGAGAAAGCTGTCAGAAGTGCTCGTCGAAGAGCCACCTGCCGTCGAGGATCAGGCCCAGATACTTCATCTGGGCCTGAACCGGTACGAGGACCGAATTGACTACGATGGACGCGCCGGAGGGTGGACCACGACGGGGCCCATGGAACAAAAGGGCCTCCGTCTTATCCAGGGCCACCCGCAAACCCAGCGTCTTAATACGCCCGACCAACAGAGAGACTCCCGTGGTCGCTAGGCGCGCCGCCTCTTGAAAGTTCGCTCCCCGGGCCGTGACCAATGTGTCATCGGCGTAACAAATTACGCCCAGCCCGGGGGGGAGGCGACCTCGAAGGGCCCAATCGTATCCCATATTCCACAGGAGTGGTCCGAGGACAGACCCCTGTGGAACACCGCACGACATGAGCCGCCGCCTCAGAACACCGACTCGGTCCTCGTACATGACAGTACGCTCCTGTAGATAGTCTGCCACAAGCCGCCTCAGGTACTCTAGCACCCCGTGGTAGTGGAGTGCTTCCCTGATGCAGCTAAATGGCAGACTATTAAATGCGTTGGCGATGTCCAACGACACCGCCAACAGCACGCCGCCACAGCCCACCGCCTCTTCGGTAACGGCCCTCAGGCGCAACACAGCATCGACTGTCGAATGCCCTGCTCGAAAACCGAATTGGGCGTCCGACAGATCGGGGCCCACCTCGCAGAGGTGCCGGACGATGCGGGCAGAGAGTATCCTCTCAAACAGTTTACCCGCCTCGTCCAGCAACACGATGGGCCTATAGGCCGCTGCCGATTCGGCTGGCCGTCCCTGTTTCCTTAATAAGACCAGCTTCCCGCTTTTCCAGCACTCAGGGAAGTGTCCGGACGCCAAGCTAGCATCCAAGACTTCCCTGAGGTGGTCCGACATGTGTTCAAGGGCTCAGGCCAGCACTCGGGCAGGTATTCTGTCCGGCCCGGGGGCGGTGTTCTTAGAACGTATTCGTAGAACAACTGCCCCTATCTCCGATTCCCTGACGGGCAGAACATTGTCCTCGTTGTCCCCGTCGTCTCCGAACATGAAGACCATCGACGGGGATGTGTGTTCCACCCGCTGCGGGAAAAGGCCCTCGACAACTTCCTGCAGGAAGCTGGGCTGGAGTGTCTCTATAAGGGGGGGCCCGACATGCGGAGCTTTTGTCACGCCGCACGATAAGGGCGACCCCAGGGGTCACGATCGAGACCCTCCAGCATCTCCTTTCTTTTAATTTCTTTGGCGTGGCTGATGGCCAGCTTCAGAGTTTTCCGCGCCTCTCGGTAATCCTCATGAAGCTGGTCCTCCTCGCCTTCTTCGCGGTGTCGCCGCCGACTACGGGTGTAGGACCTCCGGGCACGTGTACAGGCCGCGCGGAGGTCCACCAAGTCCTGACATCAAGTCCACCATTATCCAGACTTTTGTGTAATAAGTTTACATCATCAAAATAAATATTTGTCTCTACTCTGCTTGATGGAAAGCATGAATAGAATCTAAAAGTTGTAGTCACCAGACTCATTGCGAATGCTGACAATGCAGTATGGTGATCCACAATATGGTGGCCTACTACGATTTTTTTAGGCCTCACATGGGAACGTAAAAGACATGACAGTCATCGTAGCATTGTATTGCACACATTTACCACGACAACTGTCACCCCTGCATCAATGGGCGTTCGGTCTTGGACGAACCGGAAAATTGCTCATTGAAGTTTTTTAAGACTATAATAATAACCAAAGTATTTTTATAATTACGATCTACAAAAACTTCAACATATAAATTGGGTATGGAATATTTTTTATACCTTTTTTAGTAAAAAAACTAAAGAAAATCTAATTTGCTAAACTTTTATAAGCCTACAACAACAAGTTCGTTTATTAAATTAACGAAATTAATTTCAAGAAACTTTCGTGAGCTGTTCTTTATGGAGTAGTCTTATAATTTTAAAATTAATCCAATTTATTATTTTGTAAATCTTCAATAGCTTGTAACAGTCTACTTTTGGACATAAACCTCTCATTCGTAAAGAGTTTTCAGCCTTCGTCACCACGCAGGCCAGACGGGTTGGTATAGGGTTGGTTCGAGGCGGCGGAAAGGGCCCGGGAGGACGATCTCCACTCGGACCCAATTCGCCGCCGGTGAACTGGGCAGCGGAGGCGCGCGTACCAGCGCCTCATGCTGCCTTGAGTATGGCCGTGGGTGGACGGGACGGGTTTTCCTCTCCATCCGCTATAGTGGTCAGCCGCGAGGAGGCGACGTCCGAGTGTGCCGTACGTCGCCTAAATAGAGAGTTTTACCCGAAGATGGTGCCCGTGGTATCGGGCAGGTGCTAGGAGGGATCCGGATGTCGTAATAACAGCTGTTCCTGGATCCCTCCTATCTCAAGCGCAGAGTGACACACCGTGTGGTTTTAGTCGGTCCGATTCCGACACACCACCCTACCGTAAACCCCGGAGGGATGACGGCCCGAGGGGGTTTCCACACGTTATAAAAAAAAGTTTTCCTTCTCCTTGGCAGTGATGTAGCTCTGTGTAGTGTGTGTATGTGTCCCTTTAGTCGTCTCTTACGACACCCATGGCATAAACAAGGGTGGTTACATTCTGTACTCTTAATCCGTCATATTTTCTTACGACACCCTTGGCATAAACATGGGTGGTTACATTCTGTACTCTTAATCCGTCATATTTTCGTAAACACTTTAAATCAAAACTTTCAATATTAAACTAATGTGATCATAATTGGTGCAATTGTTAATTAGTATTCCTTATCATATCGTCTGTGTAACGAAAAAAGTGATATGTAAGTATTCTAAGGAATCTGTGTGGTCATCTTCAACAGTCCAGCTATTTAAGCGTGATACAGTGACTGAGGGAAATATAATAGAAATTTAGTTTTGGTCAGGTCTTATTTCGCACAGTAGCACAGATATCAGTGTTTACATTTGTTTAAAAAAGAAGTTTAACATAGATTATGTTGGCAATCATTCTTTCCAGTGTTTTTTGTTTTTTTTTTCTATTTTAGGAACCTGCCGAAGTGGCTCTACTAGAATGCAAGAGTTGTGGTCACCATACTCATTGCAAAGGCTGACAACGCAGTATGGTAACCCACACTGTGGCGGCCTTGTGATATGATTTTCACACCCCACTTGGGGAGGTAAAAGGCATGACAGTCATTGTGAT
Source organism: Hypercompe scribonia (assembly GCA_949316085.1). NCBI lineage: Eukaryota > Metazoa > Arthropoda > Insecta > Lepidoptera > Erebidae > Hypercompe > Hypercompe scribonia. Next base: position 6,495,908 of record OX438969.1, on the reverse strand, counting down.
AGTGTGAGGCTTACACAGTTACCACGATAACTGTCACCCCTGCATCGATGGGCCTTCGGTCTCACACTCACCAACGAAACACGACAACACGGATGCTAGCGCTTTAGGTTGGTCTTCTGTAGGAGGGTAGTACTGCCCCGGTCGAACTGGCCCGCTCGTACTGAAATCAAGATTACTGAGATTGATTTTACCTAAATATCAGTTTTCCAACGAAGCGACTATCATCGGATCTTCTCGACCCTGAGGGTAAACTGAATTCGAAGGTTAAATTTGTTGTCAATGTTATTAAGAGTACTGACTTCCCAACACTGATTGCCATATATGTTCATGACAAACGGAACCAACAACTTACGTGCTCTCCGTGGCATGGGTGTGATACACAGCAAAACTTTATCATTTTCATTTCAAAAAAAAAATGTTGTAAGAGAAACGCAACAACACTTTGGCTCAACTCAGGAAATGAACTCGAGACGATGATACGCTTACGTTCTCCGCTAGATCAACGAAAGGGGGTTGCTTATGCAAGGAAACATATAAAATAAATATATTGTCCACGGATAAAATTAAATGGACCCTTACCCTTTTGGCATTCAAATTACTATTTAATAAAAAAACACTGAAAATGATAGTTTTTAATATTAAAGTGACCAATACTGTAAGGACACTCAGATATGAAAGGTGTAATTTTTTTTAAGAAAATCCTTTTCCATTTGAGACAAATCCTGCGGCGAAAGTTGAAACTTGCACTGGCACTACAAAGGTACTTTAAAAACACATGAGATGAAGACAAAAATACACAGAACACACGAGTAAGTAACTGAGACTCATAACCCATCATCAATCAGTCCCATATGGGGATCGAATCGACAACACTTCGACACAGTAGGAAGCGGCGAGGTGAACACTTGAACCACTACGACATCAGTGTAGTCAGTTGTTATCAACCAAGATATTATTTAAACGATTCTTTTCCAAGTTTTCTCGAAGAGTTAGTCGCTTCTTAAGATTGAAATTAGTCATACTTCTACTTGAACGTGTTTTGACTGAATATTTTAGAGGCTGTCGTGTACTTTGGTAAGCAAAAATGGACCTTGTGTGCATTTACTTTGTGTGTATAGTATTTATTTAACTGTATCGTTTCCTTCTATGCAGCTCAATATATTATAAGCAAATTGGTGTTTCTTGACTTACATTAGCTAACATGGTATAGTAGGCAGAAACCTCCTTACTAAGCAGGGGTTCATATCCAATAGTATGCTACAGTGATGATTTATTGATATTTAGTTCTAATAGACGACTGCACTGTAGGCCTGGTGTTTCAAGCGGTCACCACACCGCTCCCTACTGCGTTGAGTGTTGTGAGTTCAAACCCCACATGGAACAACACTTTGTGTGATCCACAAATGGTTTTTCTGAGTCAAGATGTTCTTTGTGTCCGTTTGTTGTATGTTTGTAAAATCCCCTGCAAAACAGGATTTATTCTTAGTGAGGGCGTAGTCTTTTTAAAAAAAAAAATACGTGTGGCACTCGGGGACTGCCGCGGTAAAGCTATTGCATATCATTTTTATCAACTTCTGCAATAATAATATTTTGGAGCAGCTCATCTCGATCCGTGTGAGTTTCGTACAGTCTACACGCATACGTCTGCATAGGCACACAAACACCGTGCCGAAGTCTGCCGAACTGAAACGACGTTAGACGACGCACGGCTTTCAACGCCGCACCACTGTGCCGGTCGGAGTGGGGGGTGTTAGGTTTATTTTCGTTACGGAATTTTTTAATTCAGTCGCCGCACTCGAAGCCCGCGATAAAAACTATGCAATAGCTTAAAAAAAAAAGATACAACTAAAGTTATAACAGAGAGGCCTGCCACTTGTAGATAATGTTCATTGTCGTCTTTTTTATTCTCAAGTGTTAGGGATATATCCTGTATCAACATACGTAAAACGGATACACGACCACTCAGACTGAAACAACAACTTTAGAATCACACAAAGTGTTGTCGATCCATATTATACTTAACTATTTGGCTGACGAGAGAGGCCTAGACCTTAGCACTAGCATTGTGTTTCATTAGTGAAAACAAGCAAGTGTCTAGACGTAATACCCAAAAATCATATCCTTCCATGTATTATTTCATGCCTAGAAATTACTCTATTATCAACATTATAACATTTAATATACCAGAATTTCTACAACAACTCTGAATGTTATAAAATTGTTGGGGCTTAACAGATTAAATCTAAAATAATATATTATGGTATTATATTTAATACGTCAAAAAAATGTCGGTTAAATCAAAACAAGCAATGAGATGAGATTTGACTGCACGGTTGGCCTAGTGGTCGCCATGCTTTGCCGTAGCCGCGGAACCCTATTATGTTCCTCCCCGTCCAAACTGGTTGGGTGACCGGGACGGTTCCGTGGCAGTCGTTGGTTCCACGGCAGCTCATTCCCCGCCCTTGTCGCTAAGAGACAAGGGCACTGGATATGTTGCTGCCGAGTGGGGGGGGATCACTGTATATGGTGTATACTTCTCCCCCAACCGGAGTTTGAACGACTTCGAGGTTTTCCTTAACAACTTGGAAACCTCGATGCGGCGTCTAACGTCTGGGCACGTCTTAGTGCTGGGGGACTTCAACGCAAAGTCCATTGCGTGGGGTTCCCCCAGGACGGACGCTAGGGGCGAGGCCGTAGAGGAGTGGGCGGCCTCGGTGGGCCTCTGTTTACTAAACAGGGGCTCCACCAACACGTGCGTGCGACAGCAGGGAGGGTCGATAGTGGACCTTTCGTTCGCTACCCCTGCCCTCGCCGCACGAGTAAGGAACTGGCGTGTCCTGGAAGAGGTTGAGACGCTCTCGGACCATCTCTATATCCGATTTGAGCTCTCCCGGTCCCAGGACGCCAGTAGGGGTCACGCGGCGCGGCGTTCTTCTCGCTTTCTGCGGTGGGCTGTAGCCAAATTAAATAGGGACCTACTAGAGGAGGCGGCCATTATTCACTCTTGGCCGTCTCCGCAGGCCCCGACCGAGGAGGTCGACATGAGGGCTGGTCGCTTCTGCGAAGCGATTGCACAAATTTGTGATGCGGCCATGCCCCGCATCCGAGGTTGCACGGAAGGAGGTTTACTGGTGGTCTCAGGAGTTGGTGGACCTCCGTGCGGCCTGTACTCGTGCCCGGAGGTCCTACACCCGTAATCGGCGGCGACACCGCGAAAAAGGCGGGGAGAACCAGCTTCATGAGGAGTACCGAGAGGCGCGGAAAACTCTGAAGCTGGCCATCAGCCGCGCCAAAGAAATTAAGAGAAAGAAAATGCTGGAGGGTCTCGATCGTGACCCCTGGGGTCGCCCCTATCGTGCGGCGCGGTAAAAGCTCCGCACGTCGGGCCCCCCCCTTACAGAGACACTCCAGCCCAGCTTCCTGCGGGAAGTGGTCGAGGGCCTTTTCCCGCAGCGGGCGGAGCACACGCCCCCGTCGATGGCCTTCATGGTCGAAGACGACGGGGTGAACGAAGACAATGTTCCGCCCGTCAGGAAATCGGAGGTAGGGGCGGTTGTTCTACGGATCCGCTCTAAGAACACCGCCCCCAGGCCGGACGGTATACCTGCCCGAGTGCTAGCCCGAGCCCTCGAACACATGTCGGACCGCCTCAGGGAGGTCCTGGACGCTAGCTTGGCGTCCGGACGCTTTCCTGAGTGCTAGAAAAGCGGGAAGCTGGTCCTATTGAGGAAGCCGGGACGGCCAGCCGAATCGGTAGCGGCCTATAGGCCCATCGTGTTGCTGGACGAGGCGGGTAAACTGTTTGAGAGGATACTCTCTGCCCGCATCGTCCGGCACCTCTGCGAGGTGGGCCCCGATCTGTCGGACGCCCAATTTGGTTTTCGGGCGGGGCGTTCGACGGTCGATGCTGTGCTGCGCCTGAGGGCCGTTACCGAAGAGGCGGTGAGCTGTGGCGGCGTGCTGTTGGCGGTGTCGTTAGACATCGCCAACGGTTTTAATAGTCTGCCATTTAGCTGCATCAGGGAAGCCCTCCACTACCACGGGGTGCCAGAGTACCTGAGGCGGCTTGTGGCAGACTACCTTGAGGAGCGTATCGTCATGTACGAGGACCGTGACGGTGTTCTGAGGCGGCGGCCCATGACGTGCGGTGTTCCGCAGGGGTCTGTCCTCGGACCACTCCTGTGGAACATGGGATACGACTGGGCCCTCCGAGGTCGTCTTCCCCCCGGGTTGGGCGTAATTTGTTACGCAGATGACACATTGGTCACAGCCCGGGGAGTGAACTTTCAAGAGGCGGCGCGCTTGGCCACCACGGGAGTCATACGCTCCATGGCCGGTAGCGACAGTTGTTTTACCGCGGTCGCAACCTTCTGCGAAGACGTAATTTCGCGGAAGGAGGCGGCGGAGAAGGCCCGGGAGGACGATATCCACTCGGACCCAATTCGCCGCCGGCGAGCCGGGTGGCGGAGGCGAGCATACCAGTGCCTCATGCCGCCTTGAGTGTGGCCGCGGGTGGACGGGATGGGTTTTCCCCTCCATCCGCTACAATGGCCAGCCGCGAGGAGGCGACGTCCGCGTGTGCCGTACGTCGCCTAAAATAGAGAGTTTATCCGCAGATGGTGCCCGAGGTAGCGGGCAGGCGCTAGGAGGGATCTGGATGTCGTAATAACAGCTGTTCCCCGGTCCTTCCTATGTCAGGCGCAGAGTGGCACACCGTGTGGTTTTAGTCGGTCCGATTCCGACACACCACCCCGCCGTAAACCCCGGTGGGGTGACGGCCCGAGGGGGTTTCCACACGTTAAAAAAAAAAAAAACAAAAAAAAGTGGTCGCCATGCCGCTCTCTACTGCGCCGAGTGCACACAGTGTTATTCTAAATCTGGATGTTTTTTGTATCCGTTTCTTGTATGTTTGTAAAGTCCCCCACGACACAGGATTTATTCCTAGTGAGGGCGTTGTCTTTTTTTAATAAAATGAATGATAATGAAAAAAAACCAATTGTTGCTTAATTTATTAACGAAAAATATTTTAAGGAAGCTGTCCCAATATTGAACAACGCTATTTCTGTCAAAAAATAATATAATTACATTACATTACATTATTAACAACTGTTTAGCACCGTTTTCAATTAGTTCTGTTCATAATAATAGATTGTGTTTACTTCTAACTGTAATCATTTACCACGTTTTTCATTTGTATTGGAAACCATATATTCTGACCTTCGGTATAACAAACCTATAACAAAGTAACGGTTACCAATCTCCATACTTTTTATTCACCATGAGTACAAATGCTATAAACATTTTTACATAATAGTATATATATATTTATAACTTAATATTTTATTACCACATACCCAGCTCTAGTTGGCAGTAGTCCAAAACAACAGTTTTTCTTATTACTATTCACTAAACATAAAATAGAGACGGTAAACCAGTAATGCTATAGTATTTGGTTGATCCGGAACTTAGTCCGAATTGGAATCCCTTTGAGTTTCCTTTAAGATATTTACTTATATTTTTTGTTTTGCAACCTTACGACTCCTTTCGAATATTGTGTCTATTTTTGATATTGATAAAATCATGAATGATAAATGAGTATAGGCAGAACCGTATTATCCTCTTTGGCGCAGCGGTAGCCAATGTGACTGCGGTGCTTAAGGTATCTGGTTTGATTCTCGGGTTGAATATAAATAATTGTATGATCTACAAATATTTGTTTCAGAATAAGGGTGTTCAATATGTATAACGTGTATGTATTTACAAAAAAAAGTATATAAGTATTCTATCAGTCAGTCTAGTTTTCATAGTACAAGCTCTGCTTAGTTTGAAACTAAATGGCGTTGTGTGTCAATCGTCCGAAATATTTGTTATTTATTTTTACGTTTTAGTCTGAACTGTTTCGATGTTTTTAAAACGATTTTTATTTTGGGGTGACCGTTATAAAAATTGCATACGAAAAAACTGTAATACAACGTACTGTGAAAAACTAGTATTTATTTTATGAAAGACAAAGATAAGTGAAGAAAGATGGTAGTAGATAGTGACACACAGAACACACACAACACAGAAAAACATTACTGTGACCTATACTGATTGCACCATGACGCTTACATCAGCTTGAAAAATGATAGACAATAGTGAAGTAAAAAGGCAAATACGTTACAAATATTTTGATAAGTATTATTTTGTTAATTAGGTAGCTGTTCAGATATTTTTCTCAGAGTCAATGTCTCAATTTATATTTTATTTTACTACTACGAAGATTTCTACAATAGGGACTAAAAGCTAAAAGCAAAGTAATCAAAAGAGTTCTTACTTTTTCGCGAGTACCTCTGAGTTCTCCATTTCCACATCGGTCCCTAAAACGTAGGGTCATCATACCGTACTCTCAATAACTTCTTTAGTGAATAAAACAAAAGAGCTCTGTTTTCCGTCTCAATAAATTAATCTACGGCCGGGTCAATGTAGCGTACCGGTAGATGACCCTAACTCTCAGGATATCATCAATTTTGTGAGAAAACTTAATATAATGTTCGGTTCAGTGGGCAACGTTCAGGTTTTGAGGGAAAATTATCTTTCTACGAATGAAATAAACGAATTCATTACTTAAGTGAAACCTTTTTCCGTAAGTAGATTTTTTTTCTAATGGATCAATAGTATTACTAATGATAATAATAGTGATGATTACTTATAATTGTTTTTTTGATATGATATCTAAAACGACAACTACAGAAATAGGATAGCGGACATTGATATTGAAACTTTCTCGATAGAGATCAGGGTTCTGTCCATGGTCTTAAGTAAGAGTGCGTGAAATACTACCACTTGTTTTTTGTGAAGAACTAGTGTCCGCTAAAGAGGCAGCTGAAAATGAACCGTCGGCTTTGATCTAATTTCTTTAGAATTCATTCATGAATTTTATAAATGTTTAGTACTGTTTCGGAAAGAAAGGCCCAATTTGACTGATGACTATTCGATTTTCGATTTTGTGATAATTATTCATGAAATTAAAGTGTCACAAACTTACTCAGGATTTGAACATGAATCGTACTTGTCCTTACCTATAGTTATTAAGATATATAGGGATTGAGGTGGCAACACCGATAGCTGTACATTGTCTGCGTATTTTAAAATTTGTAAACATTGTAAATTGTTGTGAAGTCTGTGAAAAAAGTTGTGTACTCAGGTGCAAACATTATTCTAATAAAGTGATATTGTTGGGAACAACTATAAAACAGTGAGTAGCGAAAAAGAAGAGGTTTAGCTATACACAACTAAGAAGAGGATTAAGTATTTGAACATTGGTTGTGAACTTCAACAAATCAATAACTCAGCCTATCATACAATTAGTGAAAGTGACGTCGATTATTGCGATCTTATTCTCGAAAACTATAATGTCAACTTATAAAATAGACGTTGTGAAAAAAAAAATTTGAATTGACCGACCTCTAGCGACACAGTGGCGAGTAGTCAAACTAAACATAACCCCTGATACCACAGACAAAATAAATTTCTTTGTCATTTGTCCATGAAAGTCAACCTAAGTCGGGTAACTTTAGCCTATTATTAACGCCACCTAGGGGCAAATAGTGGAACCACATCTATTAAAGCATACCAGAGCAAAAAAAAAAAAAAAAAAGGAGGAGAGGAGGAGGAGAAAATTGTTAAATTTATTAGCATAAGTGAAGTAACAAAAAAAAAAAAAAAAAAAAAAAAAAAAGATAACGGTATTTTATTTTATATTGGACTTGTTAACGTGTGCATATTGTGTTGTTGATTATTGACTTCAAGCTGTTCGCTACTGTTTTTTAAGTATAAAAATGCCTAAAACAGTACGAACACCACCTCCTACAACTGAACTAGAGAATCAAGATGCCTTATGTACACCTGATATGCTAGCTAGCACTGACTCAGATTATGCACAAACAAAAAATAAAATGCCAAGGAACAAACGTCCTCGTTCAGATTTCTCGCCAGTAAGCGAATTAAAAGTATTTGAAAAGAGTATAAGAGAGATGCTCGCTTCCTGGAAGTCAGATCAAGACCTAATTCTGAGGAAGATCACAGCCGATATCGCCGAAGTAAAGACACAGAACAAAAATATACAAAAATCAAATTGTGAAATAGAAAAGGCTATCGAATTTATAAGTGCGGGTTATGATGAAATGAAGAAAACCATAGAAAATCTGGAAAGGGAGAAACTGGAGCAGCGTAATTGCATTCTTGAATTGGAAAAAAAAGTTAGTGACCTACAACTAACCTCTCGTTCGGCTAGCATTGAAATAAGGAATGTGCCTCATACAGAAAATGAAACCGTGAGTGACCTGACCTCCGTCGTAATTCAAACATGTAACGCTGTAGAAACTCAGGTAAAATCAACTGAACTACGTGACGTTTATCGCCTTCCCGGCAAAAAAGACTCTAATAGGCCAATAGTTGCGGAATTTTCGAGTGTCCCTTTAAAAAACCAGGTACTTAAGGCGGTACGGACATTTAACAAGGGCTTACCACTCTCGCAAAAATTAAACACAGGACATATTGGACTTAGTGGTTCACTCAGCCCTGTATATGTTGCCGAATACCTGCCTGGTAGCTTGCGTCGGTTATTCTATGAGGCTCGCAAATTTTGTAAACAAAACAATTACAGGTATTGTTGGTGTCAAGGTGGTAAAATTTTTCTTAGGGAGCGGGAGGGTTCAGAATTTATCACTATTAATTCACTCATTTGTCTTACGAAATTATTTAATAATAAATAGGCTAAGTGCCTCGTCTAGAAGTCGTTATGCGCTTTTTGCTGTCACTTTTTACACCAACTTAACTCCGAGAGCTGATATTGCTAAAGATTGTCAGTATCCCAACTTCAGAACTACAATAGGTTCTATTGTAAAAGTCGTAAGTTGTTGGCGCTTATATTATTATATTAAGATTCTTTATATTACGTGTCATTTTTGTAAAGCTGTAAAGCATATTCAATCCTTATTACACGAACCATATAATTCAAACATAGGCAAAAAAATACAGATTGACACATTATCACTATATACGAATACCATATCAAAATACATACACTACTTTATTCACTTGATATTACTCATACTTCTGCAACTCTGCCATATAAAAACAACTGGAAAAAAAAAGGATTGCTACAATTATTATTGCAGGCCAACTTTATTGATAAATGTTGGTCCAATCATGGGTGTTTTTCATAACTTAGACCAATGTTGGATGTAAGATACATGACTGAAGAATTGGACATGATAGGTACAAAACGATCATTTCGTTGCAAACCGGAGGATTGTATCTCTGTTCTGGGTCCACCAGGTAATTCTTTAAAAATACTCCACATAAACATACGAAGTATAAACAAACATATAGATGAGCTACATCCTTTATTGCTATCCATGAAATTGCAGCCTGAGGTTCTGATACTGACCGAATGCTGGCTCAGTAGAACACCTATTTTACCCAATTTGGAGGGATATATAAGTTATCAAACTAAACGTAACTATAATCAAAATTCTGGTATTGTGATATACATTAAACCTAACCTTACACACTCTGTCACTGAACCATTGGTGAATGAGACCAACTGCTTGATCTGCAATCTACCATCTCACGATATGGTGATCATTGCAATGTATAGGTCGCCTAGTTTTCTCAAAGTCGACGAGTTTCTAAACAGCTTGAATACTCTTTTGACTGAGTTTGCCAGAGTTAGGAATATCATCCTAATAGGTGATATGAATATACACCTAGAACCAATCAACACAGACTCAGATGCTCACGAGTATTTAACACTAAACGCTTTACATGGCTTATACCCAACGCATATGCTACCTACTCGTGAAAACCGTTGCCTGGACCATGTCATACTAAAAACGGACCACATTAGTACCACCTTGGTTCTTGACGCTTCTATTACCGACCATTTTCCGATACTGCTTGACATTCAAATCAAATGTTCACTCAATGCACGTAAACGAACCCAAGTCCAAGTTGACTATTCATCCGTTTATACCACCTTATCAGAAATGGACTTTGGCTGTGTATTGGACGTGTCCGATGCTGATCGAGCGGCGGAATTGCTAGTGAATATGATAGGCCAAGTAATACAACGACATACTAAAATAAAGCACACACCCTCAAAAAATAGGATAGCAAAGCCGTGGATTACTTCAGGCTTACTTAGATGTATCCGTAACAGGGATTCCATGAGCCGTAAAGTTAAAAACGAACCTGAAAATTACACACTCAAAATTACGTATTTAAGATATCGAAATTTCTGCAACAAATTGCTAAAAAATCTTAAAGCTGCTTATGAGAAAAACGAGTTTCGCAGATCTGAAAACAATCCCAAAGCTACGTGGAAAATAATAAAAAAAATAATCAATAGAGATAGCACAGTGAATCCATCTCTGGAACTGCTAAAAACAGATCATAGCAACACGGAGTCTGTGAACGGCGTAAATAATTTTTTTGCTAATATAGGCAAGGAACTTGCGCTGAAGCTCACTACTAGCAATGTTTCTACTTTTGTGGATACACGCGACAACACCCTTCTACAATCATTCTCCCTTTTTCCTACTGACACGTCTGAAGTCTCTAAAATCATTTTTGACCTCCGTAAGGAAACCGCGGTTGGTTGGGATGGTGTGGCCGTTGGTCTGTTGCAGCAGTGTAGTGATATACTCATCGAACCTATCACTCACATCTGTAATGCATCTATCGCGTTGGCAAGGTTTCCTAAGGTGTTTAAAAAAGCTATTGTTCATCCTGTATTCAAGGGGGGATCCAGAGACGATGTTAACAATTACAGGCCAATATCTGTGCTGCCAGCTCTGTCAAAGGTTCTTGAAAAGATTTTAAACTCTCGTCTAGTCAATTATTTGGAAAACAATCATATTCTTGCACCCAATCAGTTTGGCTTCAGAAGTATGAAGTCAACTGAGGAAGCAGTGTCATCTTTGGTCGATCATGTTGTGGATAAATTGGACGCAAAGCAGAAATGTATTGGTATTTTCCTGGACCTTACCAAGGCCTTTGACACTATCTCCATTCCACACCTTCTGCATAAATTAGAAGGCATGGGAATTCGTGGCCACGCTCTGCAACTCTTTGAGGATTATCTTTCTGATCGAACTCAGAGTGTCAAAATTGGTTCGTACATTAGCGATGCAGTTGCTGTAACCTGTGGGGTGCCTCAGGGTTCTATATTGGGACCCACTCTTTTCCTAACATATATTAACTCCCTCTGCAGGCTCTCGATTCCAAACTGCGCAATTTTTACATACGCTGATGATACGGCTTTGGTTGTCCATGGAGTGGACTGGTTGGGTGCATATGCATCTGCGGAGCAGGCACTTGGCACTATTATGAGCTGGCTATGTTCTAATTTATTGACCTTGAACTTAAGAAAAACGGTATACCTTACCTTTTCAATAAATTCGTACGGACAGCCCTCGTCAAATATTTACCGCCTCAAAGCCCATTCCTGTATCGAAACCCCATCTAATGCTCAATGTGACTGTCCTACAATAACTAGATCGAATAATGTTAAATATCTGGGTGTTATTATTGACCAACATGTTAACTGGCGGCCACACCTAGCCCAGCTAGCTACACGCGTCCGCAAACTAATATATGTGTTTAAAAGGTTGAGATCCTCTGCTGATTTCAGTATACTCAAAAACGTGTATTACGCGCTGTGCCAGTCTATTGTATGCTATTGCATTACAGTGTGGGGAGGTGCAGCGAAGTCTTATTTCTTGGAGCTGGAACGGGCACAGAGAGCTGTTTTGAAGGTAATGACATTTAAACCATTTCGTTTTCCAACCTCCACGCTTTACGAGGAATGCCAGGTACTAACCGTAAGACAGCTTTTTGTGCTTCAGACAGTCCTGAGGAGGCATATGACGCTGCATTTTGATGAGGCTAAGTTGTTGAGACGCCGAGCCTATCAGGTGTGTCCAGTGCAAACTTGTAGAACTACTCTAGCTAGTAGACATTTTCGTGTCATTAGTTGCCGGCTCTATAATCTCCTTAACAGATGTTGCAATATTTATCCACTCTGTAGATATAGGTTGAAAGTAGTTGTAAGCACATGGCTTCAAACCAAGAACTATACAGAGACAGAAGAACTTCTTTGTATGTCAATTTTATAATTACTAATATCTATGCAATATCTATGTATGTAAACTATACTTGCCAGTACACATACACACACCCACACACAAACACACACACACACACACACACACACACAGGCATGCACGCACGCACGCACTCACACACTTGTTATGTGGTTTTGTAATTTTGATTTTAATCTTAGTTTTGATTTTAATTTCTGATAGTGATTTAGATTTTGTTTATGATTTTATACTTTAATTTAGTTTTAACTTTTAATTTTAGTTTTTGATTTTAATTCTAATTGACATTGATTTTGTGCTTTAATTCTATTCTTGATCTTGTTTACGACTTTAATTTTGTTTTATATTATGATTTTAGTACTGATTGGACTTTTATGGAACGGAATTAATTAAGGTTTGAATTCTTTGTCAAATTACCAGAACATGCTAACTTATTGATAGCATGATTTTATTATAACCTATTTTAATTTTAAATCTAATTTGGTCGGCAATGTTCTTTTGTGGTTTCCCTTATACTTACAAATACGTGGACAATGTCGCCTTTAGATTGCGGTGGAGCCCTGGTACCCATAACACAAGTTAAATCTTATCATGGGTGCCAGAGTTCAAATACCAATTACTTGAATGTTTGCTGTTTATTATAAGTAAAATTGTATATAAAATTGTTTTTTTGAATAAAGAATTTATTATTTATTATATATATACTGCTTAATACTGCAGTTATTAATAACTTATTGATCTAGCTACCGCTAGCGGTTAGCGCGGCTAGCGTATGCAACTATCGACCAAAAGGTCTTGAGTTGGATTCCCGGGTCGGGAAAAAGTGTTAGAGTTTTTCTGATTTGCGAAATACTTAATAAAAGCCTGAAAGATCAGGCCTGAAAGCCCATGTGCATTAAGAAACACACAAAGCCATCGGTCCTACGCCTGATCTCTTCCAGGTCGTGTCGGATCGCCGTGGCATGAGATTGTGAGAGTGAGAGTGTATTTATGTTTACGCACACACTTGCGCACCATAGTATCTCCGACATAGCTGGTTGGTCTTCGTTGAAACCGTTCACCATGGCCAGGGCATATTATGTTATTCTAATAAAATCTTTGTTTCGAAATAATTAAATATTCTAGTGGTATCGTTGCGTTAAAAATTGAATAATCTTAAAAACCAATACTTTTAGCAGAGTTTGAATGTATTTGTATCATTATCTATAAGTATGAAACTATATTTTTATTTTTTTGTTTAAGAACCTGTCAAAGTAACTCTACTCTGCCTGATGGAATACATGAATGAAATCCAAGAGTTGTGATCACCATTTTTACTGTAAACGCTAACAATGAAGAATGGTAACCCACAACATGGTGGCCCAGTGAGACGCTTTTTCACGCCCCGCAGTCAGATATGACAATCATTGTGGCAGTGTAAGACTTACACACAACGATAACTATCATCCCCGCATTAATGGGCCTCCGGTCCCGCACTCACCAACATAACACGACAGCACGGATGCTGTTACTTTAGGTTGATCTTCTGTGGGAGGTTAGTTCCGCCTCGATCTAGTAGATAGCCCATACGTGCTGAAATCAGCGTAGCTCTACAGGTTTGAGGAGGATCGATGAGCACGCGGGTTGCCTAATGGTAATCGATTACCATCGCACATGAGAGTGATATACATATCACACCTTTCACTTGAGAGTTGTCACAAGTGCATTTTCGCTCTATGAGCCCCTTCAGTATCAGGAAGAGAGGGTTTGTAAGGCTGGTGTCACTCCAGCGAAGCCAGCGCTCTCGTACCGAAACATGGCTCTCCGACAGTTGTCTTTTTTTATTTCTACCCTATATTTGATAAAAAAAAATCCAACCAATTTTCTCAGCAAAACTAAATGTTTTGAGATGAAATGTCGTCAACACAAAAACTAAAAGAAAACCGCTTTAACCTTCGAAAGCCAATCCGCAAATCTTTCAGAACAACTTCAGTTTTTCTTACTACATAACTTCTAGTTCAAGTATCTTTCGGAAACTTGTCCCGATGACGTAATACTCGCATATGTCGTGACCAGGAAAATATGTTGCCCAAGGACAAAAGTTTTTCCGAACACTTTACCCTAAAAGCTTAATACAGATACAAAAAAGTTGGAATGTTGATGATACAGTGGCTTCACGAAATTGATGTCGTTTCGTGATTTAAGTAAACCGAGTTTGTAGCTTACGATGTCACTTTTAGAATACATCAACCGTGCATTGTGATCATATAATGTTGTTTTAAGATACTTTGTCGGCTGGCATTCAAACGATGATCGTAACGACAGAATAAAGGAACTCTGTCTGCTCTATTGAAGTTATTATTATTGTCAATTTGCACTATAAAAAAATATAATGATAAAATATCCTCATACGTCTCACACAACGCCGTCTGATTCTGAACTAGGCAGAGTCTTTACTATGATACGAGATTGCTGATAAACGAACTATAATATTTCTAAATTTATACATATTATAGATAAACTACAACTAGACATAGAACAAATAGCCATGTTTATGAGACAAAGATTTATCCTGGTTTCGCAGTCAGGATCACCATCCACTGTAACAACAGGCCCGTCAAAGAACGTACAGTGCTTGCAGTCTTGTACTTACTGAAGAATTTACCACTACGAAGTGTATTAGTTTGGAGGTACGTGTTTCACACGCAAACCGGCTGAAGTAAAAAATGTTGGTATTCTAGATATAATAAACTGGTACATAGAAGGTTACTGTACCTTTATCAGAAAATATAAGGCCTATTTAAACTATTTTAGTATTTTTCTGAAGCCACAACTGGGCTTAACAATAGGTATATAGTCTGCTATATGAATAGAGTTGATTATTCAACAACCTTTTACAGTCCACTGCTGGACATAGGACTCTCCTTAGCAAGGAGGTTTTGGCCTACTATACCACGCTGGCCAGACGAGTTGGAATAGGGTTTGTTTCAAGTTTGCCTTCTCTTTCCAATGATGTTGTCTTGCATACTTTGTTCCCTTACTCGACTTTTACGACACCCATAGGATGAATAGGGGTGGTAACACTGTGTATTCTTAATCCGTCACCACACGGAAAATTGGAAACGGAATTGATTATGATACATTTATAATACTGTACAATTGCCTGAACAGCCGTAAACATTCATATCGAATTAAAAATCCATTTGTAAAAATCATATTTTCTTTTTAAACATTTTTCTTTTATTTAGACAACTCTCTCACTTCTTTAATATAAATTGAACATACTGCAGACTAATTAAGCATCTGACGGACCCTAATTTCTTTCCAGTCTCCATTATCTATGCAAATTAACATAAAATATTTAGGCCGACGAAACAATGTTCTCCCAGTATTTTATTCAAATGAGAAGGGAAGTTACCTTACAAACATTAATTGTTTTAACAATCGACATAAAGCGAATTAGTCATTTAAGCTGTCGTTTTGAACTGAAATAACCTTTTATTACAGTTTGTCAAAATAGTCAATTACAGAGTTAATTTCGCGTACGTCACGGGATAATGGGAATGTCCCTTCCCATGCAGGCAGCTTGTGCTATATATTGCGTGGTTTCATTTCATAGGTGAGTGAATTTAATTTAGAGGACTTCTCCTCAGGTGCGACATTTTAATTTATTTTTTTTGTGCAAATATAGACAGGCTCGACTTTTGTCGAAGGCATATCATAACGTTTAGCTATTTTTTCTCTTTCATTTACGTACTTTAGTTGAATTTTAAGTAGCTTTCAATGAGATTTCAAAGTAATCACGATTGTACAGTAACGATGACTTAATGAAAGTATATATATAGTATATATATATTGATTACGTGCTCAAATATTTTTAAACTTTGCTTGGAAGTCATTCTTGTTTAACTTGTGCCTACCTCAAGTTAGTTCAAATGGATTAATTCTTGAATAGTGATCATCATTATTATAATTATTTTTGAACGGACCGATCGCGGTATGAGAGTGTAATAATAATTACATTTATTTCACAAATGTGTACAGTGTTGCAAATTATAGGTAGGCTTACATGTTCGCAGATCCGATTAAGATTAAGCGTCTGTAACCGAACTAGGCAGAGGTTGTGTTTCGGCTATCAGTGCCAGTTGTATATTGCCTCTAAATAAGCCTTGTGACGCTTGAAATGTCGTATAGTTTTCATCTCAACAAATAATTTAATATACAAACAAATATTAATAATTCATGCAGCTAATGGGATCTGCTGGATTGATGGCGGATACGCCAACACACGCGCACGCACACGCACACGCACACGCATAATACATAGTAATAATTCTTTACTCCACACACATCGACACCTCACCACTATTGTTGCTTACTTGGGCACCAGTTATCTAGAGTGAGATGAGGCTGGTAATTTGTCATAAAGGGCATCCTAGTACAGATATGTCTCTCACACAGATTTCTTTATTATAACAAATATATATAAATATTATGCCTAGCCTAAGTTTTTTGTTTTTTGTTATTTTCTGTGTGAGAGAGAAAAATAAAATTTTTCCCCTATCATGTCTAATAGTCGTCCTTGTTCCCTCAATCATTAGATTGAGGGAACAAGGAGTGTACCTATGCACTGTCACCCCTGCACCCATTGATGTAGGGGTGACAGTTACCGTGATAGCTATGTGAGGCTTACACTGCCACGATGACTGTCATGCCTTTTACGTTCCCAAGCGTGGCGTGGAAAAGCATCTCACTAGGTCACCATAGTATGGGTCACCACACTGCATTGTCTGCATTTGCAATGAGTATGGTGACCACAACTCTTTGGATTCTATTCATGTTTTCCATCAGGCAGAATAAAGGCACTTTGGCAGGCTCTTCATAAAGATAAAGAAATAAAGACCTGTGTTTGTACACACACTTTTACACTATAATATCAACTACGTAATCGGCTGGTCTACGTTGAGACTGAACGCTGCAATTAAAATCGACTAGAAGAATATACATATAATAACGTCTCTCAACTTTTAAGATGTATTAAAATATACTTGTATAACGTCTAATCATTGTCCGTGAGAGACGTTCATCTCGAGTTATCTGTCAGCGCCAAATATTACGTTCTGATTAAAACACATTGTGAATGAAATTGAATTCAAATGTGATCGTGTCAAAACTAGATATTTGATTATTTTATATTTTATATCAAAGATGTAACATATTAAGCTGCCACGACATTGAACACTTAATGTGTCTACAATAGTAAAAGGAAAATTTATTATCTTTGAAAAAATACGTTTTGGTACATCAAAGTAAAGGAAAAAACACATTTTCTTTACCCTTGACAGGGTTTTGTAGAATACTGGCACAGTAGGGTTAAGCCGAAAAATGTTACAAACGACCACAGTCCCTAACAAGGTAATAAAATTCTTGTAACAAACTAAAACATGGCAATATCGCTGTGAAAACTTGCCGAAGATAAAAACTAGTAAAACTGTTACATAGGTTTAACTTCGTACGTATTTTAACTTAGATGCTCTGGGTCTCGGAGCGAATTTCGTAACCAGTTTCAATCGGTGCTCGGGTTGTATCGGGATGGTATAAAAAGCAAAAGACAGCGGGGTTGAGTCGGCAAATTCATAATTAAAACCAAGAAATACAATTATATAACTATATTAGTCAACTTAGTTTATAAATTTAAATCTAAATATCTACTTTCATGTATTTTCTGGTATTTAAACTGTTTAAAAGTTTAAATATAGTAAAAATAAACTTAACACAAAACAAAAGATAACGTAGTCTTATTCTAGTTTACTACATACATTAATCTTAAGAAATATTCATAAAATATATCTTACTAAGTAATAATTTTACTCGTCTCGATTCAAACTATTGAAAGTTTATTATTGTAGTACATGCAAAGCATAGAACGTATTATTATTGTGAATATTTATTGAGTAAGATTTATTCACCTAACATATATTTCAAGTTTAAATTAAGTTAGCCTATCAAGTAAATGAAATTTCTTATTTACAAGAAACGAAATGTGTCCTAAATTATAATGTTCATTAAAAAATGTGGACAGTTTAGTGCGAAATTAAAATAATCTCTATCGATAACCTAACTTTCACAAAGTTTCATGAATCAGGCACAAAGATCAGTCCTGATGGTTCTTAAACTATTTTGTGGGTCACACAAGGTGTTGTCCCATGTGAGTATCTAAATCACACTGAGTATTGTGATGTCTAAATATTTTTAGAGCGACAGAAGTTATCTATTCCGTAAACAATAAAAATAAGAAATCGCTACTTCTCTTATTCAGTACCACAAATACCGCATTTGCTGGTAATGGATTTTGCAGGCTCACGTGACGACAGCACGGTTTCGTGCGTCACGATTTTTAATAACTCCACGATAGAAGCGTACGTGCGGAAAATTATAAAACAAAAATACAAAATTCAACGAACATACCAAAAAAATACACCTAATTATTTAAGCTTAAACATTTCAGAGAGAAAAGCTTAGAAAGATTTATGGTAGTCAGGTTGACCCTTTTGTTGATGATTACTTATTAGTAAATGGAGGTTGTGTTAAGCTTAAGGCTAAGGCTTATTTATTTATTTATGTACATCAGTGGACCTAATACCTAAGGCATTCTCTACCAGTCAGCCTTTGGGAGGTGCAGAGAAAATAGGAAGTAGGTGCGTTTCAGGTGATGTCGATTTGTAATATATAAAGTACACATATTTAAAGTTGTACGTGTGGTGACGGATTAAGAATACATAGTGTTACCACCCCTACTCATCCCGTGGGTGTCGTAAAAGGTGACTAAGGGAACAAAGTATGCAAGACAACATCATTACAAAGAGAAGGAAAACTTGAAACAAATCTTATTCCAACGCGTCTGGCCAGCGTGCTATAGTAGGCCAAAACCTCCTTGCTAAGGAGAGGCCTATGTCTAAGACTTATCCAAATACATACATATACTTAAGTTGATATAAATATATGTATATATACATACACAAATCAATACCATTACAAGTATAAGATGATAATCATATATTGGGTGGTTCTGCCATGCCAGTTGTTTTACTATCGATTCTGGAAAACTATTCCACTGTGATGCCTTGTTGTACGTCTTACCTGCTGTTGTCTGATCATCCTCTTTGGGGTGTCGTTCAGTAAGAAGGTTTGAATAATATTTTGACTACAAAGCTGATTGAAAATAAATAAAGCAATTTTGTTACTGCCTTAAATTTCGCTATCTTTTCTTCTTCCTGTCTTTAAATTGCCCGATATTATTTGTTTTAATTTAAGGTAATATTGTAAATAATTATACAGTATTCATATTTGCAGTCATAATCTCTAATCTGTCTTGTCAAATATTTTTATTTATTTCTTTTTGTCAATCTGCTTGCTGGATCTTCCTCTCGTGTAACTATTTCTGCATAATCAAGTTAACATATGATGATAGTATACTCCAAGCTGATTCCGGCTATGGTCACCAGTCTTAACGGAGGCCATTTAACTACGCTGGAAATGTTCTCTCTGTTCCCTCACCCTCAAAATTCATTGGGACGACTATGTAAGTTTGCATATAGACATGCCCCGATTATTAAGTAAATAAATATCTACATACAACGGCCATATAGTCCCAAACTAAGCAGAGCTTTGTACTATGGGTACTAGAATACTGATATAAATACATATATACTTTTTTTTGTAAATATATATATATTATACATAGAAATCACTCAAACGCCGAATCAATATTTGCAGATCATCCAAACATTTGGTCCGACCCGGGAGTCAAACCAATAACGATAACTATAGCAGTCGAATACGCAACCATTGCGCCACCGAGGCAGTCAAATTTGTTTACTGAATACTTAATACTCGTTGTTTGTGGCAGAACTAACTTATTTAAAAACGTGCTATGTATACAAGTATATACCTACAGTTTGTTATTCGTCAAGCAGAAATAGTGACGCAATCACTTCCATTCGAGCTGAAATCATTTAAGAGCTTAAAAGAAGATAGGCTTAAACAAAAGAATGAGTAGGCAAAAATTTGCTAAAAGCTTTCAGTGGTAAGTATAACATTAAAAAGAAATTCTAATATCTTGAAAACACATAAAACTGAGAAATGAAAAAGTTTTCGATTCAGACTTTAGGCAGTTTGTTAATTTGTTTTGATTATCTATGCGTACTATATACTTAAGTGGCAATAATGTAGCTGGATGTACATTGAAACTTCACTTAGGGGATTATCAACTTTCAACAAAATTTTTTCACGCTGGGTAAATGTGACTAACGTTGCTATTATCTCATTATTGTAAAGCAATCAGCAGCGTAAAGCAATCACTCTTGCGTCTGATCTCTCCCCGGTCGTGTTAAATAGCCATCTCATCGAATTGTGAGAGTGAGGGAACAAAGAGTGCACCTGAATTTGCGCACATAGTGGTGTACTATAACATCTCCTGCGTAGTTGGCTGGTCTCAGGAGGACGTCGTAATAGTAAAAATTAAGTTTATGAAGGATCTGTTCTTAAGTTTAATCCTGCCAACACCAATACAAGATTATTTGACTAGGAGAGGTGATCATGTCCTAGTGTTACCAGCGCACGTGTTTCCCTCCCACTACGATCTCGGGTCTTTTTAAGGGAGGCGTGAAAAAGCATCTCACTAGGCCGCCATAACGTGGGTCGCCATACTGCACTGTCTTCATTCGTAGCGAGTATGGCTTCTACCGCTTTTGGATGCTATTCATGTTTTCTATCAGGCAGAATAGAGTCACTTTGGTAGACCTTATGAAAAAAAATTAAATAAAAAGAAAATTAGTATGGTTTTGGGGTGGATATTGGGAAGTTATATTTCTAATAAACTTTCATTGCGTAATTCAAGTTGGTTTTTCACTTTGTGTTCACTATTTCTTCTTTAGACTCCATTGAAATATGATTTTATTAGGTGTGGAAATCGTTACAGTATATTTAAATGTACTCATTTAATGACGTACTACCTAACAGAAACATGGTAAAATACAGTTGCAGAATCAATATATATACTAAACCAACTAAACAACATATCAGATAGAGAGCTCTGTTACATACTCGTATACATATTTTATATGTTACCGTGTATAGCATTTAGGTTCAATTGCTGAGGACGGATCGCGGTCTCCCACAAATTATTATACTGTTCCACTACGATTATATATAACGTATGTGAATACATATGTATATACACCGACATCTATATTGCTAACATTTGTTGAACGTTCATGTATTGTCAACTTAAGTAATAGAAGGCCATCCCTTTGCTGTCAATCAATGACTTGACAATCAAAGGTGGGAAATGAAGAGTATAATGAAATACATACATACACAAAATCACACTTGTTTCGCCGGAGGGGTTGGTAGAGGCATATTAAACGTATACATTTCACCAGTATCTTATAAATCCGAAAGTATGTTTGTTTGTATAGCTATTTGCTTCCTTTCACGTCACAATGGAGCAATATTATAATATGATTTTTGAATCTGGAGATAGGAGGCTGGATACTGATGTTGGCTACTTTTTACCGCATTATTCATTTGAAGATCTATTAGGATACATCTTCCAATCACTCCAAATTTTACAAATACGCGCTTACAAATGGCGCTATTAGGTATTTTCACCTGATTACATATGGTACAAAATCTTTATTATTAGACTTTATAAAAATACTCGTGGTTTCTCATATATGGCGCTAAATTGATTAAGGTATAGATTCTTTATCGATAAATGCTTTAATATTTTCAACTTTAAATACAACAAATGTGAACATTTTTAAGGATATATGGATACTCTTGGTTACTGGCAAAATCCACTGTTCAGATTTAGATGAAACTTGACAGTAATATTTTATACACCAGAATAATCAACAGCCTTTTACAGTCCACTGCTGGACATAGGCCTCTCCTTAGCAAGGAAGTTTTGGCCTACTATAACACGCTGGCCAGACGGGTTGGAATAGGGTTTGTTTCAAGTTTTCCTTCTCTTTGTAATGATGTTGTCTTGTATACTTGGTCCCTTAGTCGCCTTTTATGACACCCATGGGATGAATAGGAGTGGTAGCACTATGTATTCTTAATCCGTCACCACACAGACAATGCAAAGATGAATATACCGCGATATCCGACATATACGTGAATGAAGCGGTGGGGAAAAAGCTAGTCGGTTATAATTAAATAGTGAAGAATGTTCTTTCTTGCGTTCCCAATTTATCGGAACGTGTTTTATTGAAAATAATTAAAAAACAAGCCAGAGTAAAATGTAATTAAGCAAGTTTTATGACAAAAGTTGGTAGACTTTAAACTACTGTGTAAATTAATGATGAATAGATTGTATAAAAGAGGATTTTAAACACAGCAAAATAAATTGAATTTGGAAAAGCTTCGACAATTTTCATTACACATTTCAGGAGTTCATCTTGAGAACGATTAGGCTTAGGATAATATCTCGCAGTAAAATCTATCTGTAATGATGATAAGTAGAACTCCTTAAAGTGTCTAGGTGATTTTTTTTCTATATTAAGCGCCTACCAAAGTGACTCTACCCTGACCGATGGAACGCGTGAATAGAGAGTAAAGAATTGTGGTCACCATACTCATTGCAAATGCAGACAATGCAGTATGGTGACTTACACTATGGCGGCCTTGTGAGATGCTTTTTCACATCCCGCTTGGGGACGTAAAAGGCATGACAGTCATCGTGGTAGTGTAAGGCTCTGTATTTAACCCGTAGCTCTATATATACGTAGAGAGTAGAGTAGAGTACACATAGTAGAGTAGTTTTCAGAGCCTATAAAACATTAACAAGGATTTATTGCTTCCAACCAAATAATAATTCATTTTAGTATATTCATCTTATTTAAATAACACTTTGTTTCTCGTAATTTACATAAAATACGAAACTTAGATAAGATCTTAGCCAAACAAAAGGAGTAGGTTAGTCGGTATGATTGATCGATTTATTCTCGTACCATTGTATCAAGTGTCGAGAGAGTTCTCTACTTTGAGACATTCAGATTACAATAGACGGCTTATTGCTATTGGAATCATGTATTCTAACCTATTTAGTCTAGACTGCCTTTTTATTATTCCGCTTCGCTTATTTTTGGGGTTAAAGAAATCAAATATTATACTTTTTTGAGGTACTTAACAAAACATACTGGAAATATTTCTATTTAGAAGGTTAATTTTAATATCAAAGCCGAACTTTAAGATGTTTTGAAGCCTTGAGGGAACAATAAAAATTCCAATTATATTACTATCTTTCTAGTTTATGCTTTTACTGTCTTACTTTCTTTGACTACAGTTTTTTTCTTCTTTTTATGTAACAATTTAAGTATGCTCGTTTGTGTGGCAAACAAATCTTTTTCTTAGCTTCTTTTTGTGACGACATGTAACATCTTCCGTCACGCTCCTTTTTCCCTCCAATTTATTAAAATGGTTTCATGTAAAAGGACGACAATATGTAACAGGAAGGCGGATGTGCTCTATTTTATTTGACTAA
The DNA here is from genome assembly GCA_949316085.1 of Hypercompe scribonia. Taxonomy (NCBI): domain Eukaryota; kingdom Metazoa; phylum Arthropoda; class Insecta; order Lepidoptera; family Erebidae; genus Hypercompe; species Hypercompe scribonia. The sequence goes on along the minus strand of OX438969.1, from coordinate 6,472,232 downwards.
TGAGCACGATACTTAAGTTATATGTCAAAAGCGAAATGAAATGATGAATACTTTTAATAAAAATGTAATTTGGTAAATTGATACACTTCGAAAATATTGACTTTGAGTTTCCTTCTATCGTTAACATAAATAATAATCTTATTTAACTTTAAAAGTTATGTCAATAATGTTCCTAAGCCTTGTGAAATTCTACAGGCTTAACATCAGGTGACAGGTCACTGTCCTCGTGGCCTCTACTGATTCGTGAATGTTTTTGCAAATTCATTATTTGAGCCTTTCACCTAGGAAACTTGAATAAGGTCAAATAATTTAGTTTTCTTTTAGGTTACACTGAACACCTCAAGTTATTTTGTTTGACAGTCATCTACATACACACACATATACTCATGTTTAAATACTCGAAAGGATAGATGGAGATCAACTTCGCTCACGTTTAACAAGGCTACTGCAGCCATTTGGGCATCTCATGGACTGAACCGTTGGTCTAGCAGTTAGCATTTGCGAATGCCGATTAAGAGGTCTCGGGTTCGATGCCCGGGTAGGATCAAAAACAAATTGAGTTTTTCTAATTGTAGAAATGATTAATAATAGCCCGGAATTTGGAAGTTTGGGTGGTAACTCCACACCTCAGAGAGTATGTTAAACCTCCTGTCCTGCGCTTAATCTATTCCCCATCATGTTGATATCCATCCAATCGAATTGTGAAAGTGAGAGAACAGAGAGTGCACTGGTGTTTGCGTAAATAAATATTATAATATTGCCTGTGTAGTTATCTGGTCTCCATTGAGACTATCCGACGTGGCTGGAATTGGCTAGGAGTACCTACATGAGCACCTTAGTAATCATTGTATGTCTAAACTGTCTGTTAGTGAATGCGACTGCTGAGCTTGAAGTCGATCGTTCGATTGCCAGATAGGATCAAATGTTTGTATGATCTGCAAATGTTTGTTTCGAAGTTTGGGTGTTTTCTATGTATGTATTTACAAAAAAAAGTATCTAAGTATTTTATTAGTCAGTCTAGTTATCATAGCACAAGCTCCGCTTACTTTGAATTTAGATGGCATTGTGTGTCAAATGTCCGAAATATTTATATTTATTTATTTATTGTAAATGGAAAAATTAAATAATTTTACACATTCACCAGTAAGAAATATATCAGTTCAGACCAAAGAGTTATAAATATAATAATATAGTACAAACTTTAACTGATGGTATTGCTTGAACGGCTATCACACCACACAATTTCACACACAATTTGACTAAATTTTCAATCACATTGCATGGTGTAGACCCAAATGGGCTACATCAAATTTAATGGGTGGTCATGACCGTCTGACTCAATAGTATCTCACCAAGTTGGGTCAAATAGGTTTAGGGCATCGACAAGTCGATTTTTATATTTCAGTTTGATTGCAGTAAGAACACTTGACGCGTGTGATTGATTTTTTTCAGACTGTCAAGTTACTAATATGTTGTGCTAGTAACATTATTTCTACTCTAAGTTTAACACGCTTAGAATTTTCAGATTGTTATGTTAGTAATGTGTTGTGTTTATATGACTATTTCTTTTCGAAATTTAATACATTCAGAAACCAAAAACTATTATACTAACATTTCTTATAAACATACATTTTGGAAGTCAAACACACATGGCAATTTAGTTGTAGAAACCAAATTCGTTCATAAGCCAATTTAATCGCTAATCTGATCGACATTACATTATTATATTATATTTTTTTTGATGACGACGATGTTTCATTCACGGTTGACGTATGCGACTGTCGAGAGACCAATCGAACAATTTTGAAATCGAACCCAAGATTCCTCGGATATTATGTTCGATACCCAGGTCTGGCTTAAATTGTCATCGAGTTTTTTAGATCTTCGACACGCTTAATTCTATTCAGAGTTTGAAAGTTAGAGTCTTAACTGTTGTGCCCCGGAGAGCACGTCAAGCCATCGGTACCGACTTGCACCTGGTCTCTTTTCGGTCGTGTAAGTTAGCTGTCCCATCGGATTGTGAGAGTGAGGAAACAGAGAGTGCACCTGTGTTTGTGTACAGACTTGTACACTATAATATTTCTTCTATTTTCTTTCTTCTACTCTTTCTTACATTAACATGATATGATGCAAAATCTATTTGAAGCTAAAGTTAGTTTCAGTAACATTATACTAAGCCAATAACAAAATATAAAAATAATCCATTACTTTACGTATATTTTTTGAGTCAGTCTAATGTCACTCTATTTGAGATACTCAACAAAAATCGTTGAGAGTTTGATATATCGGATATCAAAGATACTGTCAAATACGTAGAATATCTCGAATAGGCTGTATTTCGTACTTTATTATAATAAGCATGACAAAGCATTCGATTGCATGAATAAAGGGCTTAAGTGAAAGGTTCGACCTTTTGATGTTCAATTTCCTCACGCACAAAATTGTTAATTGATTCAATATGTTAGATGTTAGATGTATACTAGTGAGATATATCAAAGACCAACTTCGTTATCGGATCAACTAATTGTTTCATGAAGATGTTTTTCCTCAGAAGTAGAGGGAACTACACGAACATTGTAATACGTTAGATGTTCTTATGGAGATAAAATGTATGTGTATGTCCAATATTCCTTTGGAAAGGTAGAATTCTGAATTTTATCTTAACATTGTTAAAGTAATCTTGTTAAAGATAATATAAAAGATAAGAAAAAGTAGGAAAAAAGTAAAATTACTTGTTATATACTATAAAAAACAACAGTAAACTAAAATTATTTCTTGTCAACTTTGTATAATGTAATACAATCTCGATTTTTTAACAAAAAGACGATCTGTGGCATCTACTAAAGTAGTTTTTATAAGTATGTGTATGTCATTGTTTCTCTTATTTTTTATAAACTGTTTTATTTGAAAACAATTCTTATCAGTGACTTTTACTGCCTATAAGGGGTTCTACTTTTAATAAAATATTTTTATATAATCGATCATCACTATTGCACTAATTATCACTAATTATTGATTTCGTATTAAAATTTTTGTAATCCATGTCACTTTCAATGTTCCATATTAGGCAAATGTCATAGTGTGATGATTCTTTTTAGTTGCCTTCCACTGTCTGTCTGTTGACTGTCTACTACATTCTGGTCAATATCCAGTATGGAATTCACTTCCTTCGCCTCTTGCTCGTGCTGGTACCACTACTGTCTGGAGTCAGATGGATGCGTATTTAGTAGTGGCATTGATTCTTTACGTCACAAGGTAGTCGTTGGACTATTGTAACTTCTTATAAAGATATTATAATCATAAAATATTCCACCAAGTCCTGGTAACCTCCCCACTGTCGATCAAGGACTGTTTATTCAATTTATTTGCAACTAGCCATCATATTCTATGGTCGTTCACTATCTGCCACCTGTGGCCCTGTTGGCAACCTGCAGCTCAGCTCTAATCTGAAGGAGAAAGTGGGAGTCATGGCCTATCAGGAGGTTAAACAAATCGCAGAGGATAGAAAAGAATAGCGATTCCTCCACCGACAAGAGCTTGGCTCTTTAATTGAGAGAGAAAGAATCCGTGTAAACTGGAAAATTTAGGTACCTAAATGACGGGTCGTGAATTCACTTCCAAATCATGATAAACAATTGTACTTTGAAAACTATTATTTTGTTCAACGAGTACATATGATTTATGTAAATAAAAATAGGAGTTATTATAGAACAGACTCTGTTTAGTTTGGAATCAGGCAGTCGTATGTGAGCTGTGTCTCCTTTTAATAACAACTTAAACCTTATCTCTATCGTAATACGTGATTAGAATTAATTAAATAGTGTATCTGAAGATTATACAAGTTTAGTTTATTCCGTAAACTCTACAGTTTATCTTTACCTTTCGTTGTGCCTATTTACAAAATATATCGCTTAAAAAATATGTAACTACGCAAAAATGTGGTCTTTTACCTATGTCTAATTGGAGGTGATCCTCACACTGTGAAGATTATCTCAGTTTAATTCTTTCGAAGTTAGAATCTGATGTTTGAATTCTGTTATATAAATTTTTGATAAAATTAACATATCTTATGTCACTCAGATCATTATTCTAAATTTATTGGTACGTTATTCATTAAAATAGATTTAGTAATTTAAACGGTACGATAAAACAAACAAATGTACATACATAGACTGCCAAAATTATTACTCTTCGTTTAGGTTTCATCGTAGTCAGGTGAAAAGGCTTCTTTTTTACATTTTTACACAAATCACATGTACTTTTTAAACTTTAATAGAATGGATCAAGCGGAGTACACTTTGTTGGGCAAGGGTCCAATTGACGTAATTTTTTACTCAAATCCTCGTAGTAACTGACTTCAATAAAATACACACCGCATTAAAACAAATTACAAAGTAAATTGTGCTGTTAAAAAGACGACATGATCAATAATATACTTCATTTTATTTACATATGCTTGAAAACGAGTTCTTAACGTGGTAAGGTCCATTGTAGGTAAATACACTTTTATACTTGGTGTGTTAACACTTACATGCAGATTTAATGCCATATGCAATTTCTTACCAGTCAGCCTTTACATGGTTTAGTAAGGGACATGACACATGTACATGTTTAATTAATAAACACAAAAATTCAATTAATTATTAACAAATTTATTAAGATATATAACAACAAATTAAACAAATAAAATACATGAATACGCAAGTAAATATTTATACAATATACATACATACAGAATTAAATATATAATATAACTATTGATATAACCGGATTATTAAGATATTTCTATTGGCTGTCTCATTAAATTCTGACTCTGGCCTAAGTACATGACGGTTAATAGAATTCCTGATCTGAAGTGGGTACGCTTTAAATAATAGAATATATTAGGCAACAAAAGAAGAATGGAGAAGAATAAGCAGGAAATGAAGGTTGAAAGAATGTTCGATAATGGTCCTGACAGTGTCGTACTTGTGGAAGTTGAAGATGAACCGAATACAAATGTAAATAAGTCGGTCAAGTTTGTTGAGTAGATCTACAGATCTACTCAACAAACTTGCTATTTCGATCTGAATACATTCAGATCGAAATAGCTATGCTAGCTTGATATTTCGATCTGAATACATTCAGATCGAAATAGCATACATAACATTAATCGTTGATTGAGAAAATTAAAGCCTGTGCAAGCATTCGCTGCAGTGATCGCAATGTTCTAATAACTTTCTGTATGATGTTCCAGAAATTTGGTTGCCAGGTAAGCCTGGAATAGCATAAATTTTTAACAAACGAGCTGGTCGGCATAATAGATCCGTTATAAGCGATCAGCAGCAGTTTTGACGTATCTGATCTGCTTATCAGTCTAGGACTACCTATGCTTATTGACTGACGCTAGCCGGAGTTAAAACTTACGCGAAACTGCTCAGAATAAATTTGAAAGTCATCCTCATAGATATGATACAAGAGTGATGAGACTGATAGACATCGAAGATCTATCTCTATATTAAGAGCTAGCCAAAGTGACTCTACTCTGCCTGATGGAAAAAATGAATAGAATCCAAGAATTGTGGTCACCGTACTCATTTCAAATGCTAACAACGCAGTATGGTGACCCACACTATGGCGGCCTTGTGAGGTGTTTTTAAAACCCGCTTGGGGACGTAAAGGACATGACAGTCATTGTGACAGTGTAAGGCTTACACAGTTACCACGATAACTATCACCCCTGCATCAATGGGTCCCCGGTCTCACACTCACCAACTAAACACGACAACATGGATGCAGGCGCTTTAGGTTGGTCTTCTGTGACAGGATAGTACAGGCCCGGTCGAGCCGGCCCGCTCGTGCTGAAATCAGCGTAGCTCTACTACCTTAAAAACATAGACATCGAAGATAAAAGTGGACTTAAAATTCGTGTGAAACGATGGCATCAAGGTCACACCAGGTTGGTGATATTTCATCAATACGGATCGACTGCTGACAAGACGAAAATAAAAACTGTTACTACTAAGGACATGCTGAATCGCTTTTTTTGCTTTTTAGATAGTTTAGATAGTGTGCTCGCATGGTCACCTATCATCCATGGCATGAATAGGAGTAGTAACAGTTTGTATATAGTGAGTGAGGAAACATAAAATGATATTGTGGTTAACTGTGTTAAAAATATCACCAATACTCTCATTTTAGTATTATCAATTAGGATGATCTTGACATGTCGACGTTCACAGTTATACAACGGAAAAACTAAACTGCGGAATAACTACTAATCCTACGTTGTGCAATATATCCCAAACTATACGCCGATCACCTTCCCTAATCGAATACAAGTCCGTTCTTACACAGTACAAGCATGTTCTCATATTCACGTACTGTGTCAAACACGGAACAGAAATGTCGGTCAGTGGTTCAAGAAGACAAAAACACGCTCAAAAATTCGACTCAAGGGTCCAGTAAAACGAAATTAAAGGGACTAATTCCAAGCTCATTACTTATAATTACACCCATTACGGATGATGAAATGGGTTCCATTGGTTTCAATTTTATAATTCTTTTGCAAGTTGTTTTCGTTGCGCATCTTAGCGGCGAAAAGACGTTTCCAGTGGTAAGTTTTATTTGATGTGCCAACAAACCTAGATATAGGTATTTATGTAACTTTAAGAATTTTTTTTTTAATAATTTGCACACAACAGAAAAGCATAAAGTATTGTTTTTAAAAATATATTTTCATGTAATTCTTAAATCTCAGAGTCTTGCCATTTCAATATATTTTTTATCTAAACAGTTCTCAATTTAAAAAAATATATCATAAATACACATGAAAAAGTAAAGTGTTTCACTTTGAAATGCGATGTAAAGTACTAAGTCTATAAAAGTGAGCTAAAAGAAACTCAAAGGCTTTATGGCAAAACCTTTATCGAAATATTCAAGATACCACACATTACTCTAAAAAGTTTTTATATTAAAAATATTGGTTAAAGTTTTAAATAAAAACTCTTTGGTACGAAAACTTTTTTTTTATTTGTTAGTCTTCGGTACAGAGACCACTTAATAAATTTGACTTTTATTATGAAAACATTCTAGAAAATCTCGTTTCTCTCATAAGACATCTTAAAGTCCATTTTACTGTTTTTTAAACTATAAAAATATGTAATCTTCGGTTAAGTATAGCACAAATTTAGATATCTTTTTAAACCTTACCTATTAATATTTCATAAAAAGAACATTGATGTTTTATTTGACTTTCACATATTTTAAAATAAAACAGCTTTTTAATATTACATTTAGTAAATCTATAGACCCAGACTAATCTCAGAACAGATGACTTACATAACCTATCGACGAAAATTTTAATGTTCTAAAATTCTGTATTAAAAGAAAAAGTACTAAAATAAGAAAAAAATAATCCACAAGTAACAAATCAAACTGTCAGAATTCATGGCTCTCTTATTCAAACAAAATGTACGAACAGCAAAGCGCAATATAACTTCTTCGCTACACTAAAAATTCATAAAGCTTCTCTAAACTACATATTATCCGCATCATAAAACTTAACCAAGTAAAATAGGTTACATAGCCGGGAAGTAACCTGTCATCGCGTTTGCATAATTATGCAACACATTGCGAAAGCTTGTCACTTTTAGTTTTATGCACATAATCATATTTGCGGTTGAAGAATAATTTGCGAGAATATGCTGACAATTTATCATACCATGCTAAAGTGTATTTTTATTCAGGCTATAACAATAGAACCAAGATATATAAGATACATTTGATGTTTTAGAAAGTTTCATCGAGTCAAAGACACGGTTATCGTATCGAATGAACTCCAATTTCAATTTATATCAATATCAAATTAGTTTTCGATTGTCACACACTGTGTATACAAAGTGTTCTAGTTTTAAAGTTATATTATTCTAGATATAATATCAGCGTAAAGTCTAAGTATCCCAAATTAATATAACAACTCAAGATAATTGGACCATTAGAGGTGTATATGACTGAAGTTGGTATGCTCCTTGCATGCGAAAAAATCTACAACAATTTTAAATTAATGCGAATAGGAAGCACGCCATACCATATTGTTAATTTTATTATTTTTATTAAGTGATTTTGGCTGTGTAATATTTAAATTATTCAACCCATACTTCAAACAATTAGATATAATGGATAATAGATGTATGATGTCTGGTTGAAACATAAAATAATCTTGTCGTATGTCTATAATTTTAGCATAAAAATAACAAGAATGAAAACTTACGTTGCCACACTTACAAAAAGTAAACATAGTTCATTGTGCTCCTGTTGTACGTTTATATAACCATAATTACATACAAAACAGTCCGCAATATCTATATACAGTTACTGGTAACAAACTTTGGCATACATTCCGTCGATTCGTCCATAAAATTCCCCTCGGTCGTGATACAAAAATGAACCACCGTAAGGAACAAACTTTATTGTCTAGTCCGCCTCAGGTAACACGCAAGCCAAATATTAGGGAAAATAATTCACAAACATCGGTTAAATATTCCGGATATTTTCCAATAATGGTATGTTGAATACGGCCTGAAGCGAAAGTTATATTGTTATCGAACACATTGTATTTAAACATGGCGTAGACGTCTCAAAAGCTTAAGCCTAAACGCACGGTTAATGTGCTATAATTACGAATAAATTTAGGAAAATTTCAGTGAAAGAATTTTATTATATTATCTACTCCTTCAATTCCCTCTGATTAATTTCATTGCGGGTTTGAAAGAAGTTTATTTCTCAATAGCCTTACTAATCGACCCTGATGTACGGAGATTACAGTGACGAGTGTGTGACAGGAATTAGTTCCGTTTAGGAACAGACTGTCTTTTGGGAAAAAATGGACGATTATTCAAAATGAAATTAAATTAAATTTCTCATCGTAAATCAAAAGTGAATTAAATTCTTAAAATTTTCATTTTATATCGCATTTTAAGTGTTCTGATATTATCATATTATTCATGATCTGAATTAGTTTTCGTACTTCTCCAGAACGGTTCTACGAGTACTTTACATGTAGATTTTGAATAATTTTAAAGCCGTCATTGTTCAACAAGAGAGTAATATACGTTTTTTAGAATATAATAGAGTAAAAAAAATGTGAAACATTACACTTCTATTATTAATCAAAACAACACAAAAATGTATAAAATTCGATGCGTTATAAGTTTATAGCCAGATTATAAGCGATTAAATTTCATATATTTCTATGCAGTAATATATCAGAGTAGGTGATAACGATAAAACATAGTATAGTAAAATCAATAATAATTAACAACGTAGATACTTACATACATAACAACCGGACCTGCAGATCCCAAGGATTAAACAGAGGCATGTTAAGCAGTCATATTGGCCAATTACAATTTGGTCGCACACAAACAATATCCAAGCATTCGAGTTCATAGCAATTAATCAAGGAATATGATGAGAAAATTAAAACTATGGGTAAGATAAATAAGTGAAAAGAAAATTAAAGAAAGTTTTAAGTTTTTAGTTTCAAGCAAAATGCTTTTTACAGGAATGGATTGGAGTGGTTAAACTGTTTACTATACTCCTCAATTCATCTCGAGCTTACTTACTACTCGAAAAGGGGAAGGTCATATTTCTATAGCTTGAACTTCTTATGGTCGGAACATTTAAGTTTTGTATGAAATCGCTATTTGTTCGAATCGATTATTATTTATCTTAGAATCGACATGCAAAACCAATTACACGCTACAGTTCATTAAAATTTAACAAGTTCAAGGAACAGAAATGTAATACTCAGTAAGGTAAATACCAAAAGTTTATTCATATTCTTTTTCTATATTAAGAGCCTACCAAAGTGACTCTACTCTGCCTGATGGAAAGCATGAATAGAATCAAAGAGTCGTGTGAATCAAATGCAGACAATGCAGTATGGTGACTCATACTATGGCGGCCAAGTGAAATACTTTTTCACGCCACACTTAGGGACGTAAAAGGCGTGACAGTCATCGTGGCAGTGTAAACCCCATATAGTTATCATGATAACTGTCACCCCTGCACCAATGGGCCTCCGGTCTCGCACTCACCAATGAAACACGTCAGCACGGATGCTGGCGCATAAGATTGGTCTTCTGTGGGAGGGTAATACTGTCCCGGTCGAACCGGCCCGTTCGTGCTGAAATCAGCGTGGTTTTACTACCTTTGAGTATCAATCATTAAATCTCAAAAATATTTGTGATCATAGGTGTACAAGATTTTATATAAAATAAATGTGATTTCTCTATGATCTGCTAATTACTGCCGTACAAATGTGTTTTTATACAATAATATAAAAATTCAAAATTTTAATTTTAGTGGTTGTGAAGTTATACTAACATTTCATTTGTACTAAGCTTTTTCTTGCATGTAGTCAAGGTAACCAGTTACTCGAAATACATCTTATTTTAAAAAGTAGAAACGGTACAGAAATATCATGACTTGTCTCTTGATCAAATTTAAATACACGCCTCATTAATCAATTATTACACATTTTAAAGTCATGAAACAGAGGCACATGGTAATTAACATTTATAGTATAGAACACTTTTATCAAAGTACAAAGTTGCTCTACTTAAAGTACCAAATGATTCTATAATTTTCATAAAAATCTAACTCAACAAAAGTCATGTTAGTCACTTTCAAATGTTCTCTTCAAATTAAATCTACAGTCTAGATATACAAAGGAAATTTAAGCAAACATTAAATCAGTAGACTAACAGCATATTATATTGTTGACCATTCTGAGATTAGTTGCTACTGGATCATTTAATCTTGCTACATTATGTATGTGTTCAAATTAAGTGGATTACGAGCATAAACCCTTAATACTTGACCTCATGCGCTGTGAATCTTTCTAAGGTTAGACTATCGCATACCTAGAATTACTGTTGGCGATGGTAAGACGATACCATTACCATCATCTGGTCACATTACAACAGTCCCGGATTTTAATGGCGGGTAGTGATCCCTATTATGCTCAAATCCAGTTTCAGAATTGTATTATTGTGTGTATAGTGATTTTAATCTTTACTTCTAAAAGTAGCTTCATAATGTATTTAGAATTTTGGACTTTAAAAGTAATATTTACTTAACAAATAACCTTGAAATAAAAAGGTACAATTCTTTGTATTGTGCCCGAGAGCAAGAACATAGAACAATATCATCATCAACATCAACAGCCTTTAATAGTCCACTATTGAACAAATACTTCTCCTCAGCAAGGAGTGTTTGGCCCACTATGCCACGCTGATGCAGATGGGTTAATATAGGGTTCCTCCTCTTTTTCTTTATTTTGGAGGTCTCTCGTTACCGGCCGTCATACGCTCCATGGTCGATAGCGACAATTGTTTGAAACATTCTGCGAAGACGTAATTTCGCGGAAGGAGGTGGCGGAGAAGACCCAGGAGGACGATCTCCACTCGGGCCCAATTCACCGCAGGCGAACCGGGCGGCGAAGGTGCACGTACCAGTGCCTTATGCCGCCTTGAGTGTGGCCACGGATGGACGGGACGGATTTTCCCCGCTATAGTAGCCAGCCACGAGGAGGCGACGTCCGCTTGTGTCGTACGTCACCTAAATAGAGAGTTTATCCGCAAATGGTGTCCGCGGTGACGTAGTAATCTTATATTGTATATCTTTCTCCTTTAGTCAATAAACTCCGAAATTTTTCCCTCTTTGCGGCGCAAGGTTTATATCATTCGTCTTTCAAAAAATAATAAGCCTTCAATACAGTCATGTAATTCTTTTATCTATCTGTACATATAGTATGGTTTCTTCTCACGGGCGACGGCAGTATGTTAAACGTGTGGGTAATGGCAACACTTAATACCCTATTCATTTCTCAATGCACTATTTTGACCTACATACTTCCGTGATCGGTTCTATAATCACGACAGAAATGTTCATTCAGGAAGCAATCTGCTTCCCTTATGTCTCGACCACAACTCCAACTTAGTGTACTATTCGTGTTTTGTCCAAGTGGTACTATACACCGAAATGTGCTCCCACTCGAAATAAATAAAAAGATAGTAAACGATCTCCTACTTAGGAATATGGTAGAAGTTACTAATTGATACTACATGAATTTAACGTAAGTATATGGTATATAAATATATGTGTGTATGTATGTGTGTGTATCTTATGTGTATTCCAGATATGTATATACTTCTATAAGTTTTTTGTATGTAGTGTTTATTTTTATTAATTATTATGTAACATCAATACAGCACTTACCTTACAAGACTTCTGCAATACGTTAAAGTTGACTGAAAGAGAATGCCTTGATGATTAAGTCCGCCAAAGTAATGTACAAAAATGCATAATCTTTTAAATAAATAAATATCATATATCGTATCAACAGCCTTTTACAGTCCACTGCTGGACATAGGCCTCTCCTTGGCAAGAAGGTTATGGCCTATTATACCACGCTCAAATTTACCTTCTCTTTGTAATTATATTTTCCTAAATAGTTTGTTCCCTTAGTCGCCTCTTACGATACCCACGGGATGAACAAGAGTGGTAACATTATGTATTTTTAATCCGTCACCACACGGAGTTACAATAATAAACAAATAATCAGATCACATTAACAGACTTTTCTTAACCTTTACCTAAAAAACGTAAAAAAATGTACTGATTATAAACCAAAAGAATGACTTCTTGTTTAAGGTATTGTTTTTAATATTCTATTAACACTTGACTCATGTCAACCTGTGTTTCACGATTACGTCACCTGTCAATTCGCTTTGCGCGCGTATTTTCGATGTGACTTTGCGTTTGCTTTTCAGCTTCGACCTATTTTATTAAATAAGTTATTGATACTAAACTTCATAAAATTATATTCTCTGTTAGGTATCAGCAAGTAATATAGTTATTTCAAAAATAAATTGTCCATGTCTAGATCAAGAGGCCATATAAAGTGGTAGACGCTTTTAATAGTATGTGTTTTATAAATTTTCATTCATATATGAAATACATGAGCATATGGGTCAACTAATAGTAAGCGACTTCCGTCGCTTATGAGCACATCTCACGAGACAAAAGTGTAGTTTACACACACCACACTCTGTTGTATAGCCGTCAATTGAGCCCCACGAGTCACCAATAACCTTACGTACTTGGGGAGAAGAAACAAAAAGGTTGCCGACTAAGCCGGTCTACATACATCGAAGTAAGGGACTCCCATGGCTATCATATGCAAATTCCAATTTTTGTCAATCAACTTTAGCAAGTGCCTTTTTTGTTCAATGTAATGGGTTGACGATGATTAGAAATGATCATTTTCTAGAGAGTGGAGTCACTTTAGCAAAGTCTGCCAAAGTGACTCCACTCTATCTGATGGAAAGTATGAATAGAATCGAAGAGTTGTGGTCACTATACCCATTGCGAACGCAGACAACGCAGCATGGCGATCCATACTATGTTGACAAAAGGCAGGACAGACATCGTGGCATTGTAAGACTCACATACTTACTACTATAACTGTCGCCCCTGCATCAATGGACTATCGGTCTCTAACTCTCCAACGAAACACGACAGCACGAATGCTGTCGCTTTAAGTTGATCTTCTGTGGGAGGGTACTGCCCCGGTCGAGCCGCCCCGTTTGTGCTGAAATCAGTGTGGGTCTAGTACCAACTAAATTGTCTCTACTATCTACCGTTTATATCAAATTAGGATCTAACTTTTATAGCATAATGGTACGCAATATTTGATCAAATTTTTATAATTTTATTTTTAGAAAGTCTTATGTGACAAAATATCATGATATAAATTATATTTGATAGATCCTTATACCTTTTTACTTTTACTTTTGTTAAGCCATTCCCAATTCGTAATACCTTTTTCCCAATTAAGATAATGGAAGTGAATGCTAAAATAAGACTTTGACGACTGTGACTCATTGACATTGATGTAGCGTTAGTACTCGTAAACGTAAATAGGACCCGACAGACGTACAGTACTTTTTATTTAAAATTTTATTACTCCTCTAAAATAACCTATTACTAAGTTGCAAGTATAAGAATAATTCTCACAAATTACTAAACTCATATTATTTCAGATTTCTATAAGATAATAACTCGCATAACTACACTCCTAAATGAACTCACATCTTTGAGAGTACTCGACAGGAAATTAGAAAAAAAACTTCTATAATATTTAAATATATTTCTGAGTAAAATTTAATTTAAAATCACTTGCTTTATTTTTATATCCCAAAGAAATTGGTTTTCTTTTAAATTGCATGTATATGGATATACTGTGACAAATTTTGAGTTCATACTACATGCTTTTATTCTGAGTACAACCTGATGTTTGTGAAATACATATATAGTAAATATAAATATGCTTGAGAAGTTACAAGAGAATTCAAAAAAATGATTTATCTATGAAAAAAAAAAACTATTATTCCATTTCTCAGTTGATTTAATGATAGATCTTATGATGAGTAAAGAACATTTACAAGCTAGGTCCAGATTGTAACATTACATTTTACATCATTTAACGGTTTTGTTAAATACACTAAGTTATCGATAACATGCAAATTTGTAAATTCAAAAGCAAATCGATTTTTTTTCCTTCAGTGAAAATTGTTGTATAAAAGTTATAAAAACCTATAGAAACGGGGGATAAAATATTTTCTTCAGACGAATTGGGAAATACTTCTTAATTATCCATTATTTTCACAAAAGTTATTTTCCTGTATTCAAGTTTCACAAAAATTCTTTGCTATTAAAACCTTATAAACTTCATCTACTTCAGACCACAAATTTCGTAAAACATCCAAAATTTATGATCACGAATCTTAGTAAAGTTAAATTCAACGCAATCAAGTCGAACAATTTTGTTAAAAGAGAACAACCGATATGGATCTCCAGCTTTTTATGTGTTAAAAGACTTTTTTACTGTCAAGATAGAATCGGCGAATGTCTTCGCGTTTTCTTTACGAGCACCCACCGGAGACACGCTGAAATTAAAGGTTTTGTTCGAAAGTATTTTCTTTAAATATTTCGTGACGAAATGCGTAATGATGATTGATTTAAGCAGACGTTCCGTTCGTCTTGCTTTTTGTGTTACCTGTGTGATTGAATGTTTTGTGACACGTTGAATGCTTCTAAATCTATTTTATTTATGTTGCTATTTCCTTTACGACCGTTGTAGACGGCGAAGGTTTAACATTGTTTTCCTTTTGGTTAAAAATTAATGATATATTCAACCATTTGAGTTCATTTATGAAGAAACGTCAAATCAAATTTCATGTGATTTTATAATATCTTCATTACATTTGACTTGGAAATTATATTCACGAAACATGTTTATTACATCGTAAAATTAATTTTGTCAATATTAAGTTACCCATTATCAGGTCCAGGAATATTTTTTTCTAAATATGTATATAAATTTTAATGAAGACGAGCCATGTAATAGTCTGTTTTATTCATCACGAATATAATAATGTAGGAATGTTCTTCGAAATATTAGAAGGGTTACCACTTTAGGTCGCTACTTATTGTATTACCTTTTGGTTATGTTGTAGGTCAGTTTGGAGTGTAGGTTTTATTCAGCGCTGGTATGGTTATAAAATTTGTTAATACGATATTGTTAAAGCGTTTAAATTTATTTTTATGAGTTTACTTTAGACTTGTGTTAAACATCTTCGGCTAACTACTCACAGAAAAAGTAAGTACAGTGGACTGGAGTCGATTTAGACTGACCAACTAATCAACTGACCACAGTATATTATTTAATCTAAATACTAACCCTGTATCGCAACATAGAAATTCTCACAACGATCAATATATATATATGGCGAGCCCCGCATTAGTTAACATTTGAGAAAATCGTGTAAAAACTATTTGATATCTTAAAAAGTTGTTTATTTACAAGAAATTTAATTAATTGGAATTTATTTTATAAAAATTACATCATCTAAATAACCACCATTTCGACATTTCACTCTTCTACGTGAGCACCGAAATTTTCGAATATTCGTCGGCAAAGAGGCCACGAGATCGTCGACATCTCTTTGATTTTTTCTGTTAGTTGACATAGTGTATTTATTCGGTTTATTGATGTAGACACGATTCTACAAATAATCTCATAAAGAAAAGTCCGCTGGGTATAGATTTAGACTTCTGGGTATCCATGAAATGTCGCCTCAACTGGAAATCGGCTGTGACAAGTGGTTCCATTTTGTTGAAACTATGTGTTACGGTTGTAGACAGTAAATTCCAGTATTAAAAATTAAAAGAACTCTCGTAATATGTTTGTGCGAGATGTTAGATTCAAATGTTAACGAATTCTTGGCCCACTTTATACAAAATCGCAACATCAATCATTAGGCCGCGGCCGCGGAATATGTTCTGTCTTTCAAAAAATAATGATGATGAAAAAATGATCATCAACAAACTAACACTACCTTTTGGCATCAAACAGAACCCCAGGTGCTTTCCCTGGACAAGGATTCATTACCAGCGCACGTGTTTCCTTCCTACTACGATCCCGGGTCCTTTAAGCGGGGCGTGAAAAAGCATCTCACTAGGCCGCCATTGCGTGGGTCACTATACTGCACTGTTTGCATTCGCGTACGGCGGCCACTGCTCTTGGATTCTATTCATGCTTTCCATCAGGTAGAATCGAGTCACTTTGGTAGGTTTCTATAAAAAAAAAAAGAATATACCAGAGATAACCCCATACTGGTGAGACATTAACATGTCGATAACCTTTAAAAAAACTAGATGTGGTTTCGAATCAGAATTATTATTAAGTGTAGCCAAGCGGCGTCTTCATATTGATGACTCACAGACATTGACTTCCGTTTTATCCTATACAAATCATACTGAATAGCATGAAATTGAAAGCGGTGAGAAGAGATGGAGGGAATCTTATCTCAATCCAGCTTCTCAGAGCAAAGATTCAGACCTCACAGTGGTTTTATTATTGTAAGACCTAGCTCGTTCATATTATATTGTTCACACAAAAGATAATTAAAATAAAGACGTTCTTTGTCTCTTAATGGACTCTCGGTAATCTGATAGCCTGTTCAGTGTGACCGCACTTTTCAGTTCACTCATATTTGTTGCATGGGTTTTATTCTTGTGACATGGCATTGTGCAAGAAATGTGTTATTTATGGAACCTTTTAGCAGAGTGAAAGGCAAAATAAAATTAATGCGTAGGTGTCGTTGATGCCATTCAATGGTAACTTTCTGAGAGCGTTATTGTGATTTTCACGGTGTTATGCTCGGTGTAGCTATTGTGTAAAATACCTTTCTTCTAATAAAATTGTACAATGTCATGTGAGCATTGAATTGCTTATAATATGCCCAGATTTCTTAGAAATAATGTTTTAAAATAATGCTATGAATGTACTGTCGAACAAATTGATGTTGATATTTTGGTATAGACGGTGTTTCGATAAAAAATCAACATAAATTTAGTCTTACCACCACGTTTTACTTCAGTGATTTTCTAACTACTGGTTGAAATATAAAATCGATGCATACTTGCATACTAATGCTATCAAAAAGTTGTGGAATGTATGTTCCATAAACGAGTAATGTATAAAGTTCTTACATTAGAATAATTCGTGATTAGTTTTTATAAGGTTTCAATCACTAATGTTTTTTTCCCCTTATTGAGTAATTGGCCTTTATCAAGTACGGTAAAAAAAATATAGAACTTTACTTGGATGTATTATTTAGGACCCCTAAAAATAGCTGTAGCAAATTGGAGATTTCTATATTTGTTTACATATCAAATATCTTATGTGCAATAGAAACTTTAACCTAACTTAAATAAAACATTCATTGAAATTTAGTATGTAACGTTAATTTCAGTATTTTACGAATCTCGTCAGTTATTCCACCTTCTAATAATATACGTAACTATTGTTCTACACCAAAATATAATTCGAAACACCTGCGCATATTACACGACAGTAGGTAAGCAAGACACATCTAGAACAAATAAATACTTACATAATTAACTCGTACATTTTACTGACATTTCCGTAAAGTAAGCTGACGTACAGTTGTGAAATAATTATACAATTTCGACAGTAGCTTTACCTTCACGGAATATTAAATTGTTTTACTTATTCGTAACTTTTAATTGAATCTGTTTTACGTAATAATTTTATGTTTGCCAGACTCTTTGTTTAAATAAGTATAATTTCATTTTTTGATTTTATGGCACTGAGTACCGTAACATGAGAATACTCTTGTCTTCTCTTGGCAACCAAGTAATATATTCTCAAAGATATATACCCATTGATGCAGGGGTGACAGTTATCGTGGTAACCGTTTAAGCCTTACACTGTCACGACGACTGTCATGCCTTTTATTTCCCCAAAATTGGTGTGAAAAAGCATCTCACAAGGTCGCCATAGTGTGGGTCACCATACTGCATTGTCTGAATTTGCAATGAGTATGGTGACCACAACTCTTGGATTCTATTCATGCTTTCCTGCAGATTAGAGTCACTTTGGCAGCCTCTTAATATAGAATAAAAAAATAAAATAGATATTCTATATTCTGGTTGTCCTTGTGTGAGACTTCGAAAAATCACTAGTCTAATGCGTTACCCCTTAGGAGTCCGATTTAGCGAAGAAAAGATGTGTGACAAGAAGTGATAATTCCTTTGATTCGCTGTTTTTTGTACAATGTTAGAAAAGCAAATGTAGCAAAATATTGAATAGAATATTTAGTACACTTGTTTATTATTTTTAAGATATTTCAATAAATACACGAGCTCAGTTCATTATTCGTGCACTTACTAGTTAGTAAATTTTTCTATCAAATAAATTTTACAGTGTAAATTAATATTGGTAAAACGTGTGTGCCACTCTGGTTTTCAACGTGAACTGAATTTTGATTACAATTTTAATAGCGCAAACACAGTAATTTTAAGCTTTCGTAATTCGCCACAACATGTATTAAACCTTCGCTTAATTTGATTGTAATTTTATCCCAAACGCACAGGTTCATTGATCGAAATCTGCGATCAAATTTCCACCTTATACATGTTTTATGAGTCAGTCTTCAAATTGATAAAAAATGCCTTTAGGGATCAGCTCTCTTAGTCGTCCTTGTGTCATTGTTGGACTAGTATTAAATCTGGCTAGACCTTCCTTATTTACTTCTTCAAGATTTTTCTTGATAATGAGATAATTACCATCTCATGTTAAAAGCAACCCAGGGATCGGATGCCAAATTTTTAGCTAGTTTTATTTCACTCCTGTCTCCTCAATATTCTGCGGTTTTATTCTAAGCTGTTGTTATTTAAATATTTCATGTTAATTTAAAAAAAAGTACATCTATGTAATTCTGTAAAAATGCATTTACATAGACAGGAAGATAGACAGAGGGACCTAAAACAAAATACTGCCATAAACGTCTCTTTTTCTTTGAAGATACGATGAGTAAGTTCTTGATACAGATGTTTTACAACTTCTTTCAACAGCTTTCCATTTATTTTAAAGCTTAGACAACTTGTTAAACGCTTTACAAAACACTTAACATCCTTAGAAACAGTCGTCTTAACGTCCTTAGACCGTCTTTAACGAGTTTACAGATTCAAATAAATACAAATAAAATTTAGATATCTATTAAAAGGGTACCAATAAACTCAGCCCTTGAAAAAAGTATCTAAGAAGTTAGAATTTATAACTTTTATACTGACTTTTATACTTCTTTTATTTGACAACTCGTACTGGCCTTGAAAATCATCGTTTCAGAATGGTAAACATACGCTCCCGAACTAAACGATTCGGCTCTTCCTTCCTGTGCAGATCGGTTAGAGTCTGGAATTCGTTGCCGGCGCACGTGTTTCCCTCTCACTACGATCCCGGATCCTTTAAGCGGGGCTTAAAAAAGCATCTCACTGCAATATATAGCAGTGAGTATGGCGATCACCGCTCTTGGATTCTATTTATGCTTTCTATCAGTCAGAATAGAGTCACTTTGGTAGGTTAAATATAGAAAAAAAAATACTGGCCTTTGCCTATCATTTTAAAAAATAATATATATGAATATTCTTTTTTCCAAAAAAAATGTTTCCTATGTTACTTCCAATACCTCCAAAAACATGTGTACAAAATTTCATGATGATCGGTTGAGTAGTTTTCGCGTGAAACCGTAACAAACAAAGTGACATTCGCATTCATAATATTGGTATGATGTTTGAAATGTCTTAGTGTAAAACAGTACAATAAAAGTCATGATATTTACTATATAAAAATCTTAAAAAAGTTTTATGACAGTGTGTCACATCGCTTGGTCGGTCGTGTGAAATGTAGGTCAAACGCCTTTTCCTATATAGGGTTTTCCATGTTTAGATTATAATTTATAATTAGTGTGTTTGATAGGGTTTCCACCAAGAACTTAAGGCCCCTTTTTTTTTTTTTTTTTTTTTTTACCGTGTGGAAACCCCCTCGGGCCGTCACCCCACCGGGGTTTGTCGGAATCGGACCGACTGTGTGCCACTCTGCGCCTGAGATAGGAGGGATCCGGGAACCGCTGCTATTACGACATCCAGAAGAACTTAAGGCCCCAAGTCAACCTCAACTACAAGTGGTGCACCTGATCAATGAACGATTCTCTGGCAAACAAAACATCCCGATTAGGGGCAATGACTCGCTATCTATTACGTGGTAACAAAATATTGCCACAAAGTGGGTGTTTATATACCTCTGACTACCCCTACGAGAAAACAGGTGTGATTTTATGTGTTTTATAGACTATGGTTTCTTTATTCTATCACAACTTCTAATATAGTGTGGGTCGCCATACTGCACTGTCTTCGTTCGCGGAGAGTGCGCCGACCACCGCTCTTGGATTCTATTCATGCTTTCCATCAGGCAGAATAGAGTCACTTTGGTAGGTTTCTTATTAAAAAAAAAAAGAAAAATATCCTTGATTTAAAATAAAATTAGACAAACTGTTCACAGATATAATATATATGCACTTATACGTGTTTTTAATTTATAAATCGTAATACCGCAATGTTAATTATATTATTCATTAGAGTTTTGTCCTATATGTGTTTTATTTCATAAAAGATGTTAATTTATTGCTATTTTAATAATTAAAAATAAATGTTGATGCGAGAGCAAGTCATGTAAAAAGCCCTGGGGTGGTTTTTAATATGCAGAATGCGTTACCGATACAATCTTCAACACAAGATGATGGTAACGTTGATATCAAAGCGAGTAAACATCGCACGATCGCAAAAAAGGCTTCCGCAAAAAGTTTATTTTTAATAACTGATTGGCAATCTCACTATCATTAAAGATCAAAGAAAAGTCGGGAATTTATCCAATAAATATGTGCGCAAATTTCTAATGAGGAATGATGAAATAATCCTCCTTCTATGTTTGTTTTGGGAATATATATGGGGCGTACCAATTGTTTATTTAATAAAATAACTAAATCTTGAACGAATAAAACTTAAAAATCTCCATATTAGATTTATCATGGCAAATGGTCCTAGATGACAACGAAAACAATATAGATAAGATGAAATCAAACATAATAAATGACATACAAACTCTTCATTAATGCGAGCACAAACTGTCAAAGAAATAAGCGATATTAATCACCCAATTTAACGTTCAGTGTCTAGCAGTTCACTGTTAAACGTAGGTTTATCCCTAAAAACGTCATCATAAACAATACGCCTCTGCTTACGTCTAGGAAAGAATAAAAATTACTTTTAATATTGCCACATCCATGGTTAATTTATAACCAAAATTTTAGAGTTAATCAAAATTTTTTGTTAATCAATGATCCGTAAGTTAGTTGGCATTAAAACAATAGCAGAAATATTATAGATTATATTTTTTTATACAATATTAAATTCTAAGCTAACCCCAGAATTAGGTTGGGGTTATAAAAGCGATGAAATTACGACTGCAGCAGTAAAACCTTTATTTACCGTATTGGCTACAATTTCACGCTGCGAGCTACAAATAGACAGCTATCAAATTCGATGAAAAATTTAATGATTGACATTAATTTGGGTCAATGTTATGAAACCAGACTAAATAATGCTATTTCATACAAGTTTTAAGCATCCAATGCTTCGGTTTATTGCATAGCGTTCCCTGGGGTCTTCTGAGTCCAGACCACACTGATGATGTCAACATTTTGAATCCCATTAACCCAAAGTAGATCATATTTACTACCTACTTTATCTCCATAACAATTATTTATTTGTAATTTGCATACATATATTTGGGAAAATCGTTATTAATTAAATTGATATGGTTTCAAATATCCATCAAACGGCTCTATTGTGTAATCACATTTACATAATAGCTAAGCTGAAATGAAACTGATATTATTTTATATACATTTGTTATAACAAGTATAATTACCTGTAATTGAATTTAGTATATGTTAAAATGTTAAAAATTAAATAAGTAAGAACGATTTTCTTAATAGTCACGCCGTGCGGTAACATCCACGGTTTATTTCATTTGAATCCAATATTCTTCACTAATTCGTTGGTTTCAATTTTGTTTTCACCTAATTCTTTTCTTTCTTCTAAAATTAAAGAAACCTAAGCTTATTCTTGTAATATCAACTATCTGCCAGTAAAAGTCTAGTCAAAATCGGTTCAGTCATGACAAAGGTTAGCCGAAACAAAGAGACAGATGGAGAAAAACTTAAAAATTGATTTTTAGATATAAGTACCATATATAGTTTCACATACATTTAGTGAGAAGCGCCTATTTTGAAATTGCAAAGAGACAATTCAATTTTATTCATTTGGATAGATAACCAGTTTAAATTATAGCAATATTTTACAACATACACACTATTCCCATAGGGTCACCTAGACTATCTAGACCAAACTCATCAGAGTTTGTACTTTGGGTACTAGACAACTAATATAAATTTATACTTTTTTTTGTAAATACATAAATAGAATATCAAATAAATGCACTATACGCTGAGCGAGTATCGAACTCACAACCTTTACTGTAGCAGTCCATTGCACAAACCACTACAGCATCCGGACGTCGCCGCGTCGCCAACATTGTATACGTTTATATGCAAATGAAGGTATCAATTTCTCTCCTTTTCATTTTTTTCCTCAAGTAAAACATTTACCTTAAAATACTACACCATACACTCTAATGTATGCGTCCAATTTCGTCATCCTATCCGTGCAAGTATAAAATGATTATTCCTCTATATCTGCAAACATTGGAGGTTACATTCATGTGTCCTTGACACCTGGGATCCCGAGAGGGTTAAGATAAGCCCCGTACTACTACACAACACGTATAGCTTGATGACAATTAAGTTCCGGTACAATAGACCGTGGAAACAATTACACTGCGAGTATACCGAGACACACAATAGGGTGACTAAAGGATTATGTAATATGCCTTGACAGATATTTGAGGTACATCCAGAGGTAGCTAGTGGAAGTTATTTGTTTAAATTTATATTTTTTTTAATTCTAGTTTCAACAAAGACCAACCTACGACGCAGGAGATATTATAATACCCAAGTTAGTACATTAACTAACTAACTAACAGGTATACTCTCTGTTCTCTCACTATCACAATCCAATAGAACGGCTATTCAATACGACCGGGGAGAGATCAGACGTAGAACCGACAGCTTCGCGTGCTTTACGAGGCACAGTGGTTAAAACCTCAACTTAAAAAACTCCGGGCTATTATTAATAACAGTTAATAACACAAAAATTCAATAACAGTTTTTAACCCGACCTGGGCATCGAACCCGAGACCTCTTGGTCGGTAGTCGTATGCTAACCGCCAGACCAACAAGATAGTTGGTCTGCTGCACAGATAGCATGGTGGTTTAAGCGGTTACCTGGTCGCTTTTTGCTACATTAAATATTACATCTATGTTCAAACTCTACATGCGACAACATTATGTACGACCCACAAATTATGGTTCTGCGTCTGGGTGTTCTTTGTGTCTGTTTCTTGTATGTTTGTAAAGTACTCCACGACATAGGAAACTACAAGTGTGGGAGATGTCTAAAAAAAGTAGCCAAGCTTTACGACAATTATACAAAGGACATTAAATAGAAATATTGGAAGCAATCTCCTTCAAATACAAGCCGTAATTTTTAAGGCGAGGATCAGTTTTATATGTAACTTGTTTTTATCTTACTTTTTTATTTATTATACAACCTAATTGGCATAATCATGAAATCCCTCTGTTCTCCTAGAGGCAGAGGGTATCCGTAAGAATCTTCCATCCCATCCAATAAAAAAAAACTATGTAATTAGACATTTTGTAACAGTAAAAGTAGATAAAGTGTACTGTTTTCAGTACATTACAGGTAAATTGCAATTCAGAATATTAAATTGTCAATTCATTTCTCAACCTTCTGAAATAAACATATCTTTCTTGATATGAAATACCATAATATCAATATAAGATCGAGTCGAACAATTTTCCGTATCAATTTTATATATCGTGTATTGAGTGCACTTCACAATCTTCAACCAGTACAATACAATACTCAAACAACTCAAGACCTTTCAACGTCTCCACATGTTACAGAGTCCTATTTTTATTGCCAACATTTACGGGGAGTGTACGTGAGAATTACAGCCGTTGGATGACCACTTAGGAGTAACGGGGGGAAAGGAGCAATAAACTGACCACATAGGGGTGACAATAATAGCCTTATTTTCGTTCAAGGAAGTTGCAATTTATCATTGATTTCATTGTGAGCAACGTAGATCATGTTTCAGAAACTGTTTTGAGAAATTTTTGTTTTGTTATTTTGTTTATTTTAATAATATTTAAATTTATTCGTACTTATATGTGTAGTTTTTTCTCGGGGATTTAGCGTGATTAGCAATTATTATATTAATTATTTTAAAATGGATTGGATCGCCTGGAGTAATACTACAACCTCACGGAAAAACAGTATTGTACCATTATTGCTTTTTGTTAAGTGAATAAGGTTATCATAACCCCAATTTTAATGGAATTAGTTCTCAAGCCCAGTAACTTGAAGAGGTCAGAGTCTATACTCTTATGTTTATTCATGATAAGAGAACCACTTAAATATAGACCTCAATATTAGCCAAAAATACATAGCCATATACTTATTGTGTTTTGTAGTCATTTTATGTGCTTTTAGTTTTGATTACTGGAATAGCTCTTCACATAAAATGGAAGTTTTCGTTCGCTACTCTGAATAACAAAAGGAAAAAAGTCAGTGAAGCTGAAAAACGGCTTCACACAAACTGGACGGCGATAGTTGTTGCTTAAAATGGATGCCGCGAAACGCTGACAGCTCGCCTTATCATCTATGTCGGTTTGTTGTGTCGCAAAAAGTTCGGAGCGAATTTATTCCTGAATTTTTTCTGCATGTTATAAATATATCGTTGAATGTTGCTGAATAATGTGTGATTCGAGGCTGAAGAAGCTTTTAGGGAATCACTTAATGCTAAGTTTGAACTGCATTATTTAAAAAAAAAATCTACTTATCAACATCATCCGCAAGTGGATGCAGATATCAAGCTGGCCAGATGAGTTTGTTTGTTTCAAGTTTTTCTTCTCTTTCACTATATAAATAGAGGTGCTGACATTCCATATTCTTAATCCATCACTACATGGAATCCAACAAAGACAAATTCTAAATACGTAAGCATATATTTATGCATACTGTCGCGCCTTTTATTTACAACTTTATGCTACATTCTTTTCTTGATTTAAGACTATGTTTGTTTTTCTTTTTTCTGTATATTTTTTTGTCAACATAAGTATTTCTTGGTCCAATTAATTTCGAGACTTTAATTAAAAATTTTATCGTTACGCAAATTATGCTCCGTACCCTATAAATACATCTTTCAGTACATTGACTTCTCTTTTTTCACTCCAGACTTGGTATGCCAAGATTCAATTCGTATTTTGTTCTACATAGTTTCTGGTTTTATTAAAATATCTTATCCGATAAAAAGCTTCACTACTTATTTGTAAAACAGTTTTTCTTCGAGACGTAACATAATAGTAGTAAATTTTTTTTTTTTTTTTTTTTTATACCACGACGGTGGCAAACAAGCATACGGCCCGCCTGATGGTAAGCGGCTACCGCAGCCTATGGACGCCTGCGACACCAGGGGCATCACGTGCGCGTTGCCGACCCTTCAAAAACCTATTAACCCCCTTCTTGAAGAACCCCATGCTGTAGTTCCCAGGGAAAACCGTGGCAGGGAGCTCGTTCCATAACGGGATTGTTCGCGGGAGAAAATTTCTCTGAAACCGCACTGTGCGCGACCATTTAGGTTCCAATGTATGTGGATGAGCTCCCTGACGATGGCGAGCGGTGCGATGGTAGAATGTGGCTGTGGGCATCATATCAAACAATTCTTCTGAACACAACCCATTGTAGAGACGGTAGAGTACACACAGGGAGGCAAAGTCTCTCCTAAGACTTAGTGGCTCGATACCGTCCGTGAGATCAGGATCGTCGACTATTCTCACAGCACGTCTCTGGACTGAATCGAAAGGCTCAAGCTGGTACTTCGGTGCTCCCGCCCAGAGATGATAGCAATACTCCATGTGAGGTCGAACTTGTGCTTTGTAAAGTAGTAGCCTTTGTGCCGGTGTGAAGTATCGCTTCGCTCTATTCGGAACACCAAGTTTTTTTGATGCCAGCTTGACTTGCCAGATGACTTAAGCCGCTGTAGATACATTTTTTCTATTTTTCTTCGTCATTTTTTTTGGGGGGGTTTAATTGGTTTGTGAGGATTCACTGTGTTGACAACTAAGGGGGCAATGGGGCGGTGCTAATCTACTCATGGTCGATGCGGGTAGTGCGATTTGTCGGCGCGGCGTACGAAAGGGCCCCCGCTCCCCCCCTGCAGCAGCGGTCGGGTTCCACTCCGGTCTCCTCCTCCGGCACGACTACTACTGCAGGGATTTTTCGCAGGCTGGCGGTTCAGCCTCCCAGGGTGGAGATTGTAGTGATCCCTGGGTTCGGGAACCCATCTATCCTGCGGGCGGCCAGCGGACAACCGTTTCAGCGGGTCTTCCTGACCGCCGCGCCCACATCCCGCGCCCACACGAGCCAGTAGCAGTATTATAAGCACCACTAGTCCCCCGTTGTCAAAACAGCGAATTCTCTAGAGCTCTGGATACCTTACTCACCACAGGAACACAGCACTGCCGAAGATGCAGTGCTATTTGGTTGTGGTCTTCTGTAAGGCGGAGGTCCTTCCCCAGTCGGGCTGCTCCAAGTTTTGAGCGGAAAATATCACGCTATGCCCTACCTCTCATATAATAATAGTATATAATAGTACACATAATAGTAGTAGTAAAAGAATAATTGAAACTTTACGAAACAAGCCATATTCACAAACCAAAATTCCACAAAAGCATTTTAATATCAAAATTTTCATACATTAATAGTTACTATTTGGTATTGAACAATAACTGTTAACAATGATCGTTTAATTTTGTGAATTGACGTTTGGCCCGCTCTGTTGTAACCAGCTTAATGGCATTAATGACCCTCTGCCTAACCGTTCATTTTGATTGCAATGAATTTCACATTAATTGAAGTTGTATGTTCATTTACGGTTTATTAAATGTTCTGTTTCGTATTAGTGTATTATTCAATTGTGAGAAATTTTATATGCCCTTAAGAAAATGCGTGATTGATATCTATCTGTATAGAATTACCTTTACTGACCAATGATTGGCTAATGTCAGTAAGCGATGAGGCTAAGACTGAGGTATGATTTTGTTTTTTTTTTTAGTACAGGACATTGTCCCAGACACAAAACAACAATTTGTGGATAACATAAAATTTTATCCCATATCGTGTTTAAACCTACAACACTCAGACTAGTAAAGAGTGGCGTGGCAAACGCTTAAGCTACTTACTATATGTGCAGTCAAAATCATGGCAACTAATAGTCCTTATATTATGAGCACCAAAGAAGAAAGTATTCTAAATATTGGGTAAAATAAAAAAAATATTTAATTATTGTATGGAAGTTCGTTATTTTTAAAGTTACAAATACATCATCACCATCAACACCAACAGCGTTTTACAGTCCATTGCTGGACACACGCCTCCTTTTAGTAAGGAGGTTTTGGCTACCACGCTGGCCAGACGGGTTGGAATACCGTTTGTTTCGAGTTTATTTTCTCTTCGTAATGATGTTGTCTTGCATACTTTGTTCCCTTAGTCGCCTTTTACGACACCCACGGTATGAATAGGGGTGGTAACACTATGTATTCTTAATCCGTCACCACATGGATTACATTAGTAGACAGTATATATAGACGAAACGTGCCTTTGAAGCACTTGTATCAATGCTAATCTAAGAATAGTTTAGCTTGTAGAGTTCAAACGATTCGTGCTCGTTCCACCGGTGTAGCACTATTTGTTGCATATAGAAGTCATAATAATTTATTAAATTTTGCTTCAAGACAGCTGCACTATATCTTTCGTTTTTCTTGTACGCTCAGATCCTTTAAGCAACATAACATATTTAAATGGGGTTTGAGTATCGTCTAGGTTATATTTCAATAACGGTTTATGTATATAATGTACTCATGTTATAGCAATATATATATTTAAAAAGTCAATGTTTTGTAAAATACAATTTTTTTAATCTTTTTTGTTGCTAATACTGTCTTAATTCTACTAGATCTACCAAAATAACACAGTGTAGAAATGAATATCTGTGCATTTTTATCTTTTTAGATTTAATTTGTTTTTGGATTATAGCTTCAAAGTTATTTTGACTAACATAATATTAAATCTTATACAATTTATAACGTTAAATATATTATACATTTAATGTATGCTAAAATTGCCACTTACAGAACATCATTAAAATACCTCACAACATATGAGACATATAAAATGCAACGGCAAAGCGACCAACACCAATTGCATCCATGCAAAGCTGGGACGGGTCGTAACTAACTAGATAATTTTATCTTAGTCCCAATTTGTTAAATTACAGTGACAATGGTGAAATAAACTGTAATTAAACAAATTTTTTTACTCTCACATTACGAATCACGAATCTAAAGCTCTGTAGTAAACGACAAACATAAACCTGTACATTGGAAACTGTTATCATAAACATTCACAGGAACATTCATTGTATTTACTGGTTTATTACAACGGCATGTTAAACTTTTTATGATAGGTATGTGGAAATATGTGGAACTATTTGTAAATTTTTTTTGTAGAAAAGTATGTGTGTAAGAGAATCACGATTCGCGCTTCACGATCATTTAAATTTGAGGTTATCTTTCTCTTTTTCCTCCAAACTTCTTTCTCAAACCATATTGAGGTCTGCATGAAATCTATTGTCACATGAATTTATTTCGATTCGTTACGTGGAACAATTATCACCAGACTACCACAACCCAAGTACTTATCAATAGCCTTTACAGTGCTGGACATAGGCCTCTCTTTAGCAAGGAAGTTTTGGCCTACTATACCACCCTGGCCAGACTGGTTGAAATAGAGTTTGATCCAAGTTTTCCTTCTCTTTGTAATGATGTTGTCTTACATACTCTGTTCCCTTAGTCGCCTTTTACGACACCCACGGGATGAATAGGGGTGGTAACACTATGTATTCTTAATTCGTCACCATAAGAACGGAACCCAAGTACTATTGGTATCGAAATTATCTAAAGTCAAAGGTTAAGTTTACGAGCGCTATTATAACGATTGTAACTCAATTACTTCAATAAACATAATGACAATAATAATTGACATATTCTGTTGTTTGACATTAATTGAGTATTTCAAATCATAAATCACTGTTATACGTAAATATGAAGATCCATTAGTCATTAGTTAAAGTATTGGTAGACTAGACTACTGCCAGGTCCTTATAAAATATTCAAATGACGTTCACAAGTTGTTCTAATTAGTTTTGTGTGAGTAAATAAAATAAAGGACAAAAGTTGTACATAATTCAACAGAATCACATTCTGAATTTAGTTTTATAATCACACGCACTCGACTGCTTTGAGCACTATACTTCAAGCCACAAATTAAAGCTTCTCTCTTGGGTCACATTGCAGTTTAAAATGCTTTGTGTGTGTTGAATATTTCAGTAGCTTCAACCTCGTGAGCGGACCAATCAGAAGCGTTTCTTCAATTTGTGTGAGAGTATGTATATACCTAGTCTTGCCATAAATATTGTAATAAAGAAAAAAGAAAATTGTTAACTGCAAATAACATTTATTACTTTTACAGTGTGTCAGTTTAATACATAAATATAAAACAATTAAAAATATAAAAAGCTTATTCGAAGTGGTCTCCATTGGCTGCAATACAGTCCTTTAAACGATGAGGCCAGTTATCAATAGAAGCACGCACTCTTTCCATGGGAAAATTCTTCACTGCCAATCGTATAGATTGTTTTAGGGACTCCAAATTATCATGGCGTTTAGAGCAAGCTGTACTCTCTAAAACTGACCACAAATCATAATCCAGCGGATTAAGATCGGGACTAGACGACGGCCAGTCTTCAGCTCTGATGAAGTCCGAAACGTTCGATTCCAACCAAGACTGCGTGGACCGAGCTTTATGACCCGGCGCCGAGTCTTGCTGGAAGGACCATACTTGGTTATTGAACATGGTGATGTTAAGGGGCTTAACTACCTTCTCAAGAATGGTATCTTGATACACTTGTGCCGATGTTTTGATACCTTTTTCACAAAAATATGGCTCAGTCACTCCTTCATAGCTAACACCCCACCAAACCATCACTGAAGTCGGATAATGTCCACGTTGCACTCTGTCGACTAATTGGGAAGCTTCCTTAGAGCTTTGAGCATAAATACGGTCATTTTGTTTGTTAAAATGTTGCTCAATTGTAAAAATTTTCTCATCCGTAAACAAAATTTTTCTGTGACCTCCCTTTGCGTACCGCTTCAGTAGTTGTTTCGATTTTACCACCCTATTCTTCTTTAAATTATCAGTTAAGAAATGGCCAGTGCGTCTCTTATAGGCTGCAAGTCCTAAGTCATCTTTTAAAATACGCGACATGGTTCTAGGTGCTATCTTCATTTCCCGAGATAAAATCTTTTGCTTTCGGACAGGATTTCTTCGAATTCTTTCCCTTACTGCTTTGACCACCTTTTTCGTACGAACACTACGTGGACGGCCAGATCTTTTTCTGTCACAAACAGAGGAGGTCTCATTGTACCTATTAATAGCCCGGTACACAAACATTTTACTAATACCAAGTGTATGGAGAGTTTTAAAAATTGCATTTGGCTCCATACCTACTTTGTGTAATGCTATCACACCGATTCGGTTCTCTTTATCACCCCACACCATTTTAATATCGCAAAATATTTTACAATGTATTGGCGCCAAAATGAGAAAACACAATGAACAATCGTATAAAAATGACAGATTCGAAATTCAAATGTAATATTTTTTTATAATTAAGTGTAACAGTATTTATGGCCAGACTAAGTATATACACCTGATTTATTTTGTAGGTGTTTGCGTGACCGTTATTTGAAGGTTACGCAACTAAAGTCGTGTATATTTGAATTTGTTCTTCTTACAATGCCGGCATTGTTGATGTTAAATTATTGTGTAGCTATGTGTGTACGCAAGCTATAAAATTTAAGCCTCACCTGTGTGTATTACCGCTCTTTTGTGTAATTTCGGAATTCAAATTTATGTTAAACATTTTGTAAGTGTACACTGAATACAAAACAATGCATGTTGAAATGTAATTAGTGTGTACGTGGCATTATTTAATGAAAAAATTAACAAAATCAGTGTTTCGCAATTTACACGTTGCATGTACCAGTGGATTCAAATTTAAAACAGTAAACTGTGTTTTTAAATTATTGATGAGTCAGTTGAGATTTTTAAAGGATATGTAACTCTTTTCAAAAGAAAACAATGAAAACTTAAAAAACAGAACTGTAGTACAGTTTATTTTTTATTTACATTTTTGTTTATTTAGATTAATATATATTTTAAGAGAGATCTTAGTTACGTCAGAATGTATATTTTTTTTAAATAACTAATTTATTATCGCTGTAATGACTTCCACATATAGTGCCACTAAAACATAAAGCACAGCACCATCTACAAAAGACACACTGAACTACGAAATAACGAACTACAGAGTGAATGCGAACCCTGTATCACGATATAGAAATTCTCGCACTGATTAGCATATACACAACTTCCCAGCAGCAGTCGTTGGGCCACGACTCGCCAAGCATGATCATCTTGCCTGTTCAGGGGATCCACCCGTTCGTCAACGTTGTCTTACGTTTTTCTTAAATTTATTTGTGATTTGTGCGATGAGTTCTCTTGTTCCATTCTCCTGTCTCTTGACTTTTGACAGTGCAGCATTAAGTACCTTACACAGTTGGTGGCTTTTTCGTACTTTTACAATATTTTATAGACAGTCATAAAATAACAAACACATTAAAAAAGTAGCCTACCCTCTTTCTCTTATTAACAATAGTTAAAATTAGAAAAATAAATTTATATAACCCTATAAATAAATTATAAATATATAAGTATAATAAATAATAAATATATAAATTTATAAATTTATATATGTCATTACAAGTATAAAATCGAACAAGAATGAAGTGTTTGGTTTTATAAAAAAACTAAAATGGATTAAAAACAAAAATTTTATAACATAGATATTAATATTTTAACCGTTATAACCTCAAACACGGCCGATGATAAAGAAACAAATAAAGACTTCAATTATAGACCAAGTGAACCACTGCTTAATGTCTCTTGAATAAATAATGTTGTTGAAAATTATTTCGATAGAAAATATAAATACACACGTATCGGAATCGAATGACATCCAGTACTAGATGTAGCAGAATAACTAATCGTATTGATTTTGTCATTGAATACAACGGTCAACTAATTTCTTTGATCTAGAATGTTCTTCCAATCACAGTACAATATCGTCACACATCGTTTTTTGGCCTTCATTTCAGTATCCGTTTCCTGTTTAGACTAGAGTTCACTAAGCCGAGTGTCGTGGTGATTTTTTGCTAAAAACATTTCTAGCTCCTACATCACCGCGATTTCATCTCTCAGGAGCCAGAGATCTATAGGCATGCTCCACCTTCTCAACAAAAAAAAACGGAATACGGACCTGATCTCTTCTGAACACTACGTTTTCAGTTTCTCAGTATATGTATAATTCAGCTTTTCTGACTTTCCTTTCTTTGGCTTTTCTATAATATTTCATTCATTTCCTTAGACTGATTAAACTCTTTCATTTGTCCCTTAACAAAACCTTCATTACTTTACTCATACAATCATTTTCGTTCTTCAATGTGGAGAATTAAACCGTAAATATACAACAATTTATGTAAGTACAAATTTATTCACATGAGGTCTCATTGCCTGTATCAAAATTACCAACATCGCCACATTTCACTCAAGACTGATAAATTAAATTTGTTTCCCCATCAAAATTTTGTGAACAAATTATTCGAAACAATTCTAATATCTTATGTTACAGGCGCACAAGCCTTTACACAAAATTGCTTTCATACATCATAACATGTAAGCTGATGGTGTGTGTTGTTTTACTATGATTAAAATATATAATTAAAATCAACTCTTACGCAACTTAGTACTCAAATTTGTAAAGCACACTTTGTCTTTTAAGACATGTGACTTAATCATTGTCAGACGTTTAAGACGTCAGTAATTAGTATACCTGTGATTCATATGAGTTAATGGAAACACAGGAGCTTTCTGTATAACAAAAACTTGCAGTTTTGCTTGTAAAATTTGTCTTTTATTTAAACTATTGAAAGTTTACTGATCTACAATTTTTATTTTTTAACGTCAACGTTCTCTCTTAATCTAATCGTTTTTCTCATTCAGCTTTGACAAGCTGTGCAAAGTCAGGACGTTTATGTTTCAATATCCCAAGGAATTCATCTCTACTTCTTCCTAATAATCTCGTTATATTTTATTGTCAGGCAGGGATCCTCGCCTTTAAGTCTTCACATCATAGATTCATCGTAATGCGTAAAACTTCATTATAAATTACATCTTAGTCACATAACTTCATAACAGTTCATCTGATGCCGGGATATACGGCAGCAGTCATGGGATGATGAACGATAGTAGTAATATTTCGGACATCTAACACACAATGCAATATCATCCCAAACCAAACAAAACTGATACTACTGGTACTAGACAACTGATATAAACACATGTATACTTTTTTATGTAAATAAATACATATTACACAAACACCCAAATTCCAAAACAAATAATTGATCGGACATCGAACTTGATACTTCTAGCAAAGTAATTGCATACGCTACAACTTACCGAGGCGCAGCGGTAGCGTATGCGAACCATGGTAAATAATTTATCGTAAACCAAATGTACTCACAACTATTTATGTATTCTTGTGTTTAGTTATGATAAAATTTAATATAACCAGTGTTTTACAATATATCCATTTATATATAAAACCACATTACATATTTTACAATATATATATATATGCTATTGGTTTACTAATAAAAAAAAAATTGTGTTTAGTTAGCAGTACACAAATATATATGGGTGTAATAAGGGCTGATAGGAGGGCGATCAGCTCTTTCTATACCCATAGATATATGGCAAAGATCAACTGACGTAAATTTAGTTTTACGTACATTTTATACTAAAAATATACCGACAATTGGAAATAGATATCCACTTACTCAAATATTTACGAAGAGTATCGTTTCGCTTCGATAGAGAATTTGACTCAACGACTTTGAAAACTGTAACGAACGGTTATTCATCGTTGTTATCTATTCTAATAGCTACAGATTTTACAAGTACTTTAAAGAGTTTCCTCTCTTGAGATAAATTCAAGATGAAACTCAAGGCGGTTGAATATAATATCTATGAAATTTTTCGTGTACTAAGTTGCTGTAGATATTTTTATGGACATAGACATTTTACACAACAAAACAAAAATATATCACGCTTAAATTGAAATAGAATATTATTACTGATTGATAAATTTAGAAACTTTACTAATCAATCTAACGCCACAACTAGCTCAAATTACTATAAGTTTTAAACTGGCTAAAAATAATAATACACAGTACTCGAGTTTTTATGTGACTTCTATTCGAAAAATCCTTCTTTTTTCCTTTTTTTTTATTTTGCCATCACTCGGTGGCAAGTCTGAGGCGTCCTACTCTGAAGGGGACCGGGACCATACTATTTCAGGTGCCCATTCGAGAAGGCCTAACTGTAGAAGACGTATTACTATCTTACTTATTCACTCTCCATCTATTAATGGAAAGTACACTTAGCCAATGTAAAACACAGAAATAAAAAAATAAAAAATTCCCAGAACCCTTGTACAACACTATGATGGCTATTTACAAAAGTTTTATTTTTCATGCCAGGTAAAACACCTTAATTGGACAGTTAAGAGTACATCAGACTCTTTTTTCTACATTTTTCCTGAAGTATATTAAAACGTGACAAACTTGGAAATTGCGGAGCAAAAGGATCAAGCCCCTCACAAGTTAGGTAAAAATTAAAAACTTTGAAACAATTGATTGCCAGTGTCCTGGAGGAGTTTTCCTGTGTCTAAATGCTGGAAGAAATGTAGTTTACAATTTATTTTAACCATTTATTTTACCGTAGAGGATGTACCTTTGTACTAACTCTATTTTATATTAGTTGTGTAGTGAATACTTTATTCAACTTTCACAGACATAATTTAGTTAACTATACACATACAAGGCACTACGACACTTTACATTTACATACGTTGCCTTTAGTTTTATTCACCGGAAATTTGCTTCATTCTCCAAACAATGATGATAATGATGATGCTCTTGATGTCTTCTGATCATTTTTAACAGTAGTAAACAGTAGTCACAGTAAGTAAATCTTTGAGCGTAATTACATACATATTGCAGAGTAGATCTTACCTGTTTGTCATCAATCAACCTATCGCCGTCCACTGCTGAACGAAGGTCTTTTTTTTTTAACGTGTGGAAACCCCCTCGGGCCGTCACCCCACCGCGGTTTACGGCGGAGTGGTGTGTCGGAATCGGACCGACTAAAACTACACGGTGTGACACTCTGCGCCTGACATAGGAGTGATCCGCGAACAGCTGTTATTACGACATCCAGATCCCTCCTAGCGCCTGCCCGCTAGCGCGGGCACCATCTGTGGATAAACTATCCATTCAGGCGACGTACGGCACACGCGGACGTCGCCTCCTCGCGGCTGGCCACTATAGCGGATTAAGGGCCCCCCCCAAGGAACTGCTGGACGAAGGTCTCCTCCAAGGAATGCCTACCATCCCGGTCTTGAGCAATTCGCATCCATCCGTTGCCAGCCACCTTCTTTAAGTCGTCGGTCCATCGCGCCGCAGGGCGTCTTACACTACATTTGCCCAATCGTGGTATCCACTCTAGTACACTTCGGCTCAAGCGACCATCGGTTCGTCTAGAGACATGACCGGCCCACTTCCACTTCAGCATACTGATTCTCCGTGCGATGTCAGTTACTCTAGTTCTCTGTTGAATAACCTTGTTACGAATTTTATCAGCCAAAGAAATGTCCAGCATTGCACGCTCCAACGCACGCTGAACTACTTTAAACCTGTTTGTAAGCTTGCATTATTATTATGTCAAAATATCTGAACACACTTAAGAACACAGAGCGTCACCTATTCATCCATGAGTTTCGTAAGAGGCGACATTGCAACAGTGGAAACACTGGAATCAAACATTATACCAACCCGTCTAGCTAGCGTGGTATAGCAGCCCAAAGCCTTTTTTTTAAAGAGAGGTCCAGCAGTGGACTTAAAGGCCGTTGATATATTAATGTACAGTCTAAACAACGTTAGGATGTAAGACTTAAGGTTACAAAACAAAACGCTATCAGTACATTGTTTTTTCAGGTTACTGTTTTTAGGCCCTGAAAGACCTTTTTATCTTAAAAATATTCAGTAAAAGTGAAAAAAGATGAGAATCCTTCAAATATTTGCAATATTGTTGTCACAAAAGTATAATGAACATTTAATTATACAAAATAAGGGTGACGTAGGAATGTGAAGCAATGGACGACGTAATATATTTGTCCATGAACTAGGAAATTAAAACTAGGTTTTATAAGCTTTTCTTTATACATAATTTACCATATCAATCGGTATCTCAGCTTTTAGCAATATTAACTTTATCAAGGATCCGTATTTCAAAATGCTTCAATAAAACAGAAACTAACTCCTACGGAACTCGATTTCTTTTTACTGATGAGAAAATTTCTCATAACATTTTAGGGAGGCTATTTGCAGGTGCGTTTCTCGTAATTTGAACGTGTGAAGTTTCAAACGTGAATATTTCACGAGTTGTATGTAAATTTGTGGGTAAAGGACACCGACCAATCTTGCTCAGAAGGTGGACAGCTGATTTGTTAATAGTATAAATTATAAATGGGTGTTTTTTAATGTTCAAAAAGTTATGATTATAATTCAAGAAATAATTTTTGGTTTTATTTTACGGTGGTATGAATCACTCCTGTTGCCATTTAAATAAATAATCGAATAAAAGAAAACTATTCCACGGCAAAAATCGAAATCTTTTATTAATGTGTTGCCAAAAACTACAAAAGTCTTAAAATCTTTTTTTTTATTAAACATAAAAATATGTTCTGATTGTAAAATAAAATATAATGACAATGCGTGTAAGATGTTTTTTCCATTTTAGCAACACTTAACTAATGTCAACCTATGTTTCCCGCCTACGTCACCTGTCCATTCATTTTGCGAAGCTCACTCGTTTTGTGGATATGACTTTGTTTGTTTTTCTGTTTCAACCTATTTTGCTATATAAATGACTTGACACTAAACTTCATAAAAATAAAGTTTTCTACTGAAAATAGACCACTGAAACCTGAAATTGTTGCTTCAATAGTAAATTACCCATGTCTGAGCCAGGAGGTTATACAAAGTGGCCGATGCCCTTTATCCGCGTACAACGGAGTAGCCAAAAGAATTTTTATTATTATGTTGTGCTGTTTTCTTGATAATAATTACAGCTAAAGGAGTAGACGGTTAACCTGATGGTAAGTGACAACCTTCTCACATGGACACCAGCTAGACACCTAAAAAGAGATATTGGACCACCTTTGGAGCATAAACCTTCTTCACTCTCAATTAAAGGGACAGAAATTGAGTCTAACTCCACTGACTTAGTGAAAAGCAATGAAGCGATTGGTTTTCTTTAATAAAAAATACATCGTTTATTAGAGTAACTTATTTGATTAGTATTGTTAAAAAATCTTACAAACTGTGTTGGTCTAAAGTAAATTACGATCGTGTTCGCATGTGGCGTAGGCTTCTGGCCTAGTCTTCCACCTAAAATACTATTGGTGCTACTATACTCGAGGTGTACACTTCTCTTACGCATCGTGGTACAGAAACAGTGACACCATACAATCGTTTTGAGCCAAGCCATTTGGCCTGTAGCCTTTCTCTCCAAGGGTAATGAAAACACGAGTTCTAAATTTAAGCATAAGTAACAAAACATACCGAAAATTTTCTTTTTTTTTAACGTGTGGGAACCCCCTCGGGTCGTCACTCCACCGTGGTTTACGGCGGGGTGGTGTGTCGGAATCGGACCGACTAAAACCACACGGTGTGCCACTCTGCGCCTGACATAGGAGGGATCCGGGAACAGCTGCTATTAGGATATCCAGAAATCATATCGTTTATACACCATACCATACACCACATACACGTATGTTTAATCTAGAAAAAAACGCCTGCGTTCTTTCGACTACAACTTTGAACGCACCATGGAATAGAGGGCAAATCTATTGTCTTCGACTAGGTACTTTCAGAACTACAGTGAAAACATCTTGAACGCAAAACACATTAAAAGTTAACTTAATTATAACGAAATTATACTGGTTACCTGGACTCATTATCTGTAATTATAACTGGTAACAAGCCTACTGTACGAACAGTCAAATCTATAATAACATTTACTGGAATATAATTCTCTATTTCGATAAATAAATATAAAGTACCTCTACTACAAAGCACTTAACAACTAAATAA
This sequence comes from Hypercompe scribonia, assembly GCA_949316085.1. NCBI lineage: Eukaryota > Metazoa > Arthropoda > Insecta > Lepidoptera > Erebidae > Hypercompe > Hypercompe scribonia. The sequence goes on along the minus strand of OX438969.1, from coordinate 6,433,098 downwards.
ACTCAACCTGTATAAGTTCTCGTAATCCATCTACTTTAATTTATATGACACTTGACACATTAGCGTTGATCGACACAAACGTATTACATTGATGTATGAGTGGATATTCATCTAGAACTATTGCTGACAGAGTACGCAAAGGTTACAGTGTCAGACAATGTCAACGTGGTGGCCTGTCAGCACTTAATCATAAGTAATACAGATTAATTGAAAATAATTTGTTTTAGCTGTAATATTTTTAGGGTTTTATCAAGGATTGTGTTACCTCTGAGTTCGTGATATATTGCTGTTATAAAGTGAAAATATTCTTTAACTGATATGTGGGTTTTTATATTTTATTTTGTTAAAAAAACGTTTCGGTGGTTCGAGGTTTATTTACTACATAACTAGAAGGGTCCGCTACTTAGTAGTAAAATTTGGCTTTTACTATTATGTATAAACCATTTTTTTTTCATTTTCACACCGTTTAAACTTTCTCTGGATTTTCGTAAATATTTCAGGATTAAAATCAGTCAAATCGATCCAGCCATTCCTAGAGTTTAAGTGAGACTAACGAATAATAATTTGTTTTAATATATAATAAATATTTATTTAAATATATACTTAGATAAAAATAAATATGAGTGATATTTTTGTTCTTTAAGGTTTCGGGAATATCCGTCTAGTTTCTGATCCGAAGGAAGGTCATTTTCAATTCAAGGAACATTCTGCCCTCACAGTTTATTGTATCAATACTATCACACATCACACACACGGCTGTCCGATGCTAAACTAGGTAAAATCTACTATCTGGATGTCGTAATAACAGCTGTTCCCGGATCCCTCCTATGTCAGGCGCAGAGTGGCACACCGTGTGGTTTTAGTCGGTCCGATTCCGACACACCACCCCGCCGTAAACCCCGGTGGGGTGACGGCCCGAGGGAGTTTCCACACGTTACAATAAAAAAAACAGTAGCAGTTGTGGGACTGCCGATAGAAGTGAAAACGGAACTATTAAGTTGAGAGTAATTAAAACTATATGCAAAAATTATATGAAATTTTTTATGTTTCATATATAGCTATATATAATATATAATATCATATATAATATATAATAATAATAAATTTCATATATAATATATAATATCATATTCTCCATAGCTATAGATATACTATTATCATTAGCATGTCGGTGACGCGAACCGAGGATTTTACCCTCTACCAAAACGCTCAACGCGCCTAAAGAAGTTTTCACTTCAAAAAAAGTAAAATCTGCTATGGTAACCAGGCTCCTGACGAACATACTTATGTATTCATTGTGAAGGGGATAAGTGGGAATCAAACTCTCGATTTTTGCCTTTAGCAGCCAAGATTAGTAACCACTAGACCAACAGGTCCATCAACAATTAAGACTTTATTATGAACAGTATTTACATTTGAGTTATTGTAACTAGAAGTGCCTTTAATTCAGTGACAAAAAAATAATCATATTCAAAGACTTTAGTGGACGCGTCACAATTACGGATCCATAAAAACAAAAAGTCTTAAATGTGCGATTATCAACATACTACACTAGAACCCGATATATTTCTCGTACGTTACTATAATTTTATGTTAACACTGCATGTTATATTCTAAAACAATAAATTAAATCCATCGTTTTTTAGCGATTATACATGTATTTTATAAAACTTTTGTGCTATTTGAAATAGAATACCGGAGAACAATAAATTGAGGAGAGATGTGTCATTCCACTTACATATATTTGAATATATTTTCATAGCATTGCATATAGCATTGTAAAACAATAAAAATGTTTTTGATAAAATACCAATTTTATTTTATGCGTTCATAAAACACGGTGCCATGCATCAACATGATTCAAATACTATTAAATTCCGGAAAAAAATATATTTTTATTGAAATATCATAACAGTACGGTACCGGTACAGTAACTACCTATATTATTTTATAATGAATGAAATGAAAATATTTTCAGTTAAAGTAAAAACTTTCTTCTACCATCATTATATAAATACACATATTACCAGAATGAATTGGTTGTCCTTAGGCATCTAGCAAAGATTTGAAACTAAATTAAAAATCTAAATAATCTCGTTGACAAACACCGGTAATACAATATTTATATATGAAAGTCAGTTACTTTTTAATATATCTTAGGGTTAGGTAAGAAAACAAGTTAAAAGTAAAGATCCGCCACGTAGGTCGTTTCGCTCTCAATTGATGCTTGAACACGAAAAAGAAACTGAATAAATCTTTATACTTGTAGAAAATGTCTCTGAGTATTGTACCGCAGATGAATAATTAATGTAGAAAATAGTAGGTTATGTAACAGATTTTCTTTTAGTCCAGAAACTCCTCTTACAACAAATATTTATAATTATTTATATCTCTATTATGACAGTCTCATTGATCGTGCATCGCGTAACGTCGGTTACCCTATGTGACTACCAATTAAGACGTTTTCTATTTCGACGTGTAACCAAAAATACGATTGGGTTTTTTATAAAAGAAAGCCGTAATTATTACGAAGTGTGGAATTTACTGGTGTTTCATACCTGTGCCTCAGAGAGCACATTAAGTCACGAACATCCATGGCAATCGTTATTGGGCAGTCTGAAGCTTTTCTTTTTAACGTGTGGATATTTCCTTGGGCTGTCACCCCACAAGGGTTTAGGGCAGGATGGTGTATCGGAATCAGACCCATTAAAACCACATGGTGTGCCATTCTGCGCTTTGAATAGGAGAGATCCGGGAACAGCTGTTATTACGGCTTCCTAGCGCCTAACCACTAGCACTTGCACCATCTTCTCTACACACGGACACGCAGATGTAGCAGATGGAAGGGAAAATCCGTCCCACCTACCTGCGGCCATACTCAGGAAGGGAAGTCTGAAACTACTTAAATACACAAATGTATTTCACGCCCTCAGGGTTGGGGTGGTCCGGTGCCATTCGCTCCGTGGAAATGCTGATGTTCAGGTTAAACCGATTGAACTAGAGCTGAATCTCAATAGTCTTGTAAATAATAAGAAGAAGATGTATACCTTTATTTTAGATCTGGGAGGGATTCTAATAAATATACATCACACAACGAATTAAATCTTATAGAATCAAAGAACATGATATAACTTAGACAAAGCTATCTAAGTTTTTATGTACGTTAATTGTGTATTCGTTAAAGGAGCTTACTTATCATACTTTAAGATGGATATTTAAATTCTATGACTTTCACTGGCCACAATGCTAAAATTTTCTTAAACTACTTGAAACACTATAGAGATTTTATTCAAAAAAAGTTCTTTGAAGGCACTAAAGCAAATTCTCGAGAAAGCCCCGTAAGCCACTATGACGGCTTACTGTAAGCTGTGCTGAAGGTTTGTAACAAATTTTATACGCATATAAATCCATATTAATAGCCGATCACATGATTCGACGAATAACAATTCTAGTATAAATAACATGGCCTCCCTATTAACTAATGGCCTACATAAACGGGTACTAAATAAGTTATAGAAAGAGACCTATAGCTGCAGGCGAAACTTTGTCGACAATAGACCCCAATTTAACTTTGCTTTACCGATTTACGATTGGCACGTGATCTATTTCTACATTCATTTCCAACTCTCGATTTTGTATGCGAAATTGATACAGATAAAAATGATCTTTTCAAAGATTTTATCGTTTCTTTTGGTTGGAATATAAAGTATTTTGCGATAGATAGATATATAACTGTAACAAGAACTAGCAAATATTAAAGTTACAAGTTTGAAATTGAGGAAGCCTTACTCACAATTGAGTTCGATAAGGGCTCTTAATCGAAAGGGATGTTGTATTAAGACGGTGTTCGAAACTCGTAGTATCAAATATCGAAATCGACCTAAATTCTGTTTTCATACAGTTTGAACCATGTTCAAAACAAAAAGAATGATTGATGAAAGAGGAAAATCCACAACTTGTACCTGTGTAACGAGCTGTAAAGCCTCCTGATATAAAAAAGAGACTAGATATGATTTTGAAATCGTTTACATATTCACGATTGCATGTTGAGCGTTACACTAAATTATATAAGGAATTGGTACGTGCTACTATTTCAAACGAACTAAAATATTTATTTGATGGATCACGCTACTTTTCATCGGCCCTATACCCTTAAGGTAAATATTTTATGAGCTCCAATGACGTCACGGACCCTTAAAGACCCTATTTTTCAAATACCAATATTGTTTGAATAAATAATATATGACTTTGTTGATCGATATATTTGAAGTGGATTGTTGATACTGAAATATATGTTATATAGAAGATGAAATATGTTAAATATATATGTTATACATAGTTATAATATTTCTAATATGACGTGTATCGCTTATATAAAAACATTCGTCGAGTATCTCGGTTGCAAACTCTTTATTCAAAGTCCCATCTCTGATTTCTATAACAAATTGGTCGGCTTCAGGGCGTTACCCTTTCAATATTTTCACGAATTTAGAGCCCGCATCCTGTACTTCTTTGCTATTTACTTTATGATTTTATGAAGGAGTAGACGAGACGATGATTCACCTAACGGAAAGTAACTACCGTCGTCCATAAACACTTTCGTAAATCCGTACGGAAATAAGATTTTAAACACATATTTTGTGGTCATCCAACCTGATACACAAAAACAAAAAAGAATTAAGGTCAATTAATTATTATTTTGTCCATACAAGACTTCCGAAGCCCCTAACAACCTTTTGTTATTTACGTATTCAATATCTACATACAAAAAGGTAAATTTTTACCCCGACTGTATTATTAATTTATATTAACGGGCTTAGGGGCAGAGGCTATCCGGTTTTGTTCGTATAAAAACGGCCAAATAATCATCGCCGTTAACGACAACGCAAACATGTTATTTTCACGTAACAAAACCGTGCCGCGGAATTTAATCAGCTTTTTTCAGTATTAATTTTTAACTGGCTAAATAAATTATCTCTTATATCGTTGTAGCGATTACATAACTATAAAAATGTGAATCAAATCGTGAGTTATTCATTCTCAGTTGATTCTTTGGAATTTTTCATTGCGAATAAGAGTTTTGAAAAACTTCGATTCGAGAGTTGATAAATTATTCACCTGAATATAACATCTTTACAATTCGTTGCAATTTGATTTTTCGAGAATTGATTTACTGATTATGCTTCTAGTTATGGCAGCAAACATAGTATTACCTACTCATCGTTTCTACATCTATGACTGAATGAAAAAAAACTAGCAAATATAAATTGAAATATTTTCTTGTCGATTTCTCTACAGCTACATGTTGGCTACATAGAGGTTAAACTAATGAAGCCATAATAACACATTTGAGAGAGAAAATTGTACTTTGAGATTTAAGGCTACCTCCACTACTGTTATTGTATTATATGTCATATAAAGTTGTATGAAGGCACGCCTCATACAGGATTTTGAAATAACAAACGTACTCTACAATTTTAAAAAATCTTATCAGAACCTTAGAACACAGCGCGTATTCGATTTATACATAATTTTTATCATATTTAACACTAACTGAAGAAATTTTTTATCAACTTACGAGATATAAATAGTTAAACGCATAAATAACATAGTATATTAAGCTCATTGAATTCATGTGTATCACTGAATTAAAACCAGAAATCTAAGGTTTCACAATTTATATTTCTTCCATAGATGCTTTAAACGAATTTCAATCCAGACCGCTCTTTTTGGACTCTTTCATGTCATGTTACAGGTACTTGTATCCTATTTTTGTGTAATCCCTTCAATAAAAAATATGTCAAACCGACGTTACCACACCTTTAACGACCTCACTCAAAATAAACTCTTAACGTTGCCAAACTGAAATGTCACATTGAACAACTGTGACGTCATTAATTCTCCTGGTCTGGTAATTTTCATGTTTTTAATAAAAAAAAGTTCGAACATTAATCAGCGGCACTGTCTACTACACTGGGTTAAGAATTTAAGTTTAAACTCCATTCCATCTAGATATTTCTTATAATGTATTTAATAACGTATAAATTGTTTGTTCTAGGTGCTGCAAATGGCTGCACTCATTCAGTACCAACGAAAAAATCTATGATTAAAAATGACATGATCAAAAATAACATGAATTCAAAAGGTTATACATTAAGAATAACATAAAGAAATGAGTGTACAAAGGTGATATTCAAAGAAAATGGACACCCATAAACTACCACTACATATTTGCAATTCGATAAAGCAGTACATGATAGACTTAGAATTGGTTTCACAAACAATAAAGACACAATACGAAAAGAGAAACAATTTGCGAACGAGATTAGCACTAAACTTAGGATTGCAAGCTAAATTGAAAATTGTTACACTACTCCTATTACTGATGAGTCAGAATTCGGATTGCAACGGATTTGGAAGCAGAAATTCTATGCTACGGACGAGAGTTATTGGAACAAGATACGGAAAATTGCAAGGTGTGATTCTCCCAATGGATCAACACAAATACTTAAAACCTGTTGAAGCATATCTTGGTGTTCCTTATGCAACACCACCAACGGGTTCAAACAGGTATGTTTTCAATTTATGATTAGTAAGTTTCATTTTATTAAGCCCTTGGCTGAATTCTGACATCCTGGCAAAGTAAAATGTCAATTCTCAGAATGTATTCGATTGAAAGAAAGAGTTTCTCTAAGTTAATATATCACAGGCAATGAACTAAAAATAGAAGAGCAAAAATCCTCTCTCGAAAATAAAATTACGATCGAGTCTAACTAAGAGTTTTTATTCAAATCAGTGTTAATAATACAATTACTTAACCCATTTAAAGCCAAGTAAAAGAAAGCAGCAAGGAATTAAAAACTTCTTTATGAAACCGAAAAAAATTACGTAAAAAGGAACTTCAAAATATTTATCAGTGAATTAAATATGTATTCTGAAATTAGTACAATGGTCACTTCTTAGCGAATAATAGTAAGGCAAGATGCAAAGAGTTTTTTGTACTTTTTACAGCCTCATAAGATTCTAGTACATATATCACTCATCTTTCATATTTAGATGGCTTTCCGGAGAGCAGATAAATCTCCGTTGTATGCCCATTCATTTTAAAGTGCTTTTATTTTGATACAGCAATTAAAACTAAGTTAAACTAAACTAAGTATGCGGAAGTAAACAGTCAAGATTTATCTTGGAATAGTCAGCTTCTTCATTTTTGCTTGTAAATATTTAAAATCTTCACTGAGAAAGCTGGTTCAAGATTAAAATGTAAACACGACCTGTATCTGCCCGCTGAAAATTAAACTTGGATAAGTTATCACTGCAGCAAGACATGCATCAAGTGTATACGTGTTCATAATTCAGTTCAAGGTTAGTGCAGCAAAAGACTACAATTTTCTCAGTGAAGAGAAAAATGATAGTATGATGAATTTTGATACATATAAAGTTTGTAGTTTATGTAACCTTAATTTCCCATACCTAATAGTAAACAATCAGCTTATACACAGGTTAAATTATAATCAGATGATATTAACTTACTTCTGTACATAGAATTCTGTTGACGTGCATCATAGCCCTCAAACCTATTCTAACCCAGACCTTTCTTTCACCGATTTGCGGTCTCCACTCTTGGACGCCACACGATAGTTGTCACGCCACATCATGCGCTCGTTTTAATATCATCGGTATATATGCTGTGATATTTTTAATATCAAAATGTTGATTTAAGACGCGATTCCTAAGAAACCATCCATATCTTTTTGAATTTAAAATGTCATATAACTGTCTATAGTAATTTTCTTTTTGTTTATTTCAAGATTCGCACCAACTCGAGCGCCAGCACCATGGGATGAAGTCAAAACTGTCGACCAGATGGGACCAGTCTGTCCGCAAAGGCTGCCAGATATCTCCAACGAGACTTTGGTCTTAGAAAGAATGCCCAAAGGAAGATTGGAGTACCTGAGGAGATTATTGCCGCGCCTAAAGAACCAGAGTGAAGACTGCCTTTATATGAATATCTACACACCTGTGCAAGGTAATATTATAATTTTTTGAATTATTGTTATGTATGTGATTATAAATTTAGTTTGATAAAGAAGAAAAAATATGATGGAAGATATTTATGTGAATGTAATAACTGCAAATAATTTTAATGCAAGATTTAGGATATATTGGTTTCAAAATTTATTTTGTGAATTTTTCTAATTAGGAATTTATTATTTAAAGAACTTCCAAAAATTACTTTCTTTGTTACAGTGATAACAAGATTTTATAATTGGTTATTTGCCCATGTTTTTTGATCCCTGACCATCTTTGACATTTCAATCCTTATATGATAATAATTTTTATTTTAAGTAAGATCGTTGTTTAATTAAATTAATTACAATTTTTGGAAAGCCTAATAGTATATTATTATGGCATGGAAAGAACCGAATTATAACATGTTGTTACATATTCATATTTTTAGAAAATATTTCGATCTAAATAGTAGTCGAAACTTTAAGACATAGATTTAGTTGATAAAATGAAAAAAAAAATTAGAACAGGTATTACATGTATTAGAATTGTCAGCCAATGACAAACTGGTTATAGAATAGAATAAACATTATTGTGCACCAGTTAATACAGTTTATGTATAAGAGCAGATCAGTTGAATGACGATGTATAAATATGTTATTTTATAGAACGTAAAATTTGATCAAAAAAAATTACTCAGAATTGATTAAACATTCATTAAACAGGGTAAAATCAATCATTAATAAAACCAGAAGCCGCTGCGAAATTTAATACTTTAAAGTATTTCACGAACCCAAATATACGCCTCTTAATTTTAATTACTTCCACCGCCTTTGAAAGTTAGCCTACATTCATTATCTAACTCTTCAATAAGGTACAAAAGCTTATCTCTAGTCCGAAGGTTAATGTTTTTGGTGATTTAATTTTCTCTGATTTCCGAAATAGAGAGAACAATAATGAAATATATATCCATAAATATATAAACGCTTATTTTCCCAAATTCATTTTGGTTTACGACCGCATACTACAACATTGGATGCCAAAATCCCAGAGGCTATATTTACGGTAATATTTTAGATGAGAATCATGGAGAATATCCACTGATTCTACCAACTATCCTTATTTGTCGTCAATCGACCTACGTCTGGCAAAAAGTAACCTCGTAAAGAAACTTCTTAAAAGGGAAATGTAATATTTCCTCCGCCGGTTGCATTTCTGGCTCTTTCGAGTTCAAATAAGAATGCTTACACGGGAACGTTTGAAGTTGTTTTATATGGAACAAAAATATTGGATTTGCAAAAGTTGAAACTCGAGGAGAAATGTCTTATATCGACAAGTTTTCGTACAGGTTACATGTACATGAAAACTTGTTGATACAAGTTATTAAATATTCCTGTTTCTGTCTTTGATATTGCTAACAGTTTGAGATATGTGTAGTATTACAATCAAACGTCAGTGTTTGCAGATAATGGTATCGACTTATGACCACCTTAGCGCATAGTTGTAAATATCATTATGAAAATCTGAGACTTAGTCATTAGCTGAACAAAAACCAATAGGCTGGTCGCGTTTAATAGCAACTTACTTTAGGTGCAATGGCTCCAATTTGAAAAGAAAAGCCGCGTGTCTTTGTAAAGCACAATTTCTTTTGATAATTCCAATATTCTTTTGATAATTCCTGTACGTTTCAATGTTAAAATTTTAAAGGACCATTCCATTAGTCGTTTTTCGGACTAATTCGTAATTTTTATTTCTATTCAAATACTTCGTCATCATTGTATCGTGTACAGTTAGTCGCGAACAAGAACAGTTCATTTCGTAGTTCAAGCACGTATATCCCGATTTTGACCCAATTTATCCTTTATTGCTCACGCAGTTCTGCAGTTTGAGGTCTTCTCTGGTTGTTGAAATGATTTAAAATTCTTTGAAGTGGATTGTCAAAAGTCCGATCATTGAATACTATTAAGTTTTAATTTCCTAAGTTGATTAATTACTATAATAATAGTATAAGAGTTATATCAACAACAAGAATTTAGCGACAATTCTCCTACAATTCGACCAAATTAAAAGGTTATGTAAAAGCGACCGCACCTTATATTATTCTGTTATTTTAAATGAACGGCATAATGTGAATTCGTTGGCATTGTTGTATATAATGGAGTTAACAGGGCAGTAAAAATAATGAAATCATTCATTATTTTTATCATTCATTTCATGATTCATTTCTTTTATTTATTTATGCAAATTATGTGAATTACCTACCTAATTTTTGCATGTTTAGGCAAAATCTCAGATATTTAAGTAATTTCAATAGATTTACTCTATACAAAACATACATATGTTTGCGTTGATAGTAGATAATGTATCAACGCAAATATATGTATTTTTTATTTAAAATGGATAAAATACAATGTTTAGTAATATTTCTCACTTTAGATTTACCTTATTATCTAGATAGGTACTAAAATCACAGATTAAATTTGGTTACGGTCAATGAAATTTTGTATACAATATGATCAAACTGTCAATCTCTCTTGTACTGGACTTGTATACTGTTCTTTCTTTCTATTAGATTCCATCACCTCAATCCACCGTGGATCGTACAGCGCTATAAAGTTCACTGTGATCTATCATAGGTCTGTGTGGATCGTGTCATACTTTCCTTTCTTCTTTAATACTCCATCAGTAAATCGAATAGCACTCAAGGAGTTTGGTAAGATCCACCACTGATTTCAATGAATCCTGTGACACTTTCATCTCTCTTTTATAGTGAACCAGAGGATTGAAATTAATGATAAATATTTATTAGCAGTTGAATAATTTTGTGATTTACGATTTACGATCTGACTTTAAGGTATAAGTACTAGTGTTAATACCTTCTTCAACAAATTACAATGAAGTTAATTATTGTGAGGTTGCATGTTGGTAGTAATTGTTGAATGTTGAGTATTTCTGTGATTTGTAAGGTGCAAAAAAGGTTCTTTAGACAACTGACTCCAACTGCTTAAGCTACCATTTGCACAAACTTTGCTATTAGTAGAATAATCATTCTTAACAATGCATCAATTTTGTATGTTACTCTCACCCCTCTGAAGAACAAGTTTTACAAATATTTAACTACGGTGACGTACATGATTAATAATATGATTCATTCATACGTTGGTCAGGGTTAATACTTACGTGTTGTTGTCCAAGAGCTACTTCCCGATGATTCATAAAGACACTGTTTTTCCTATTTAATAGTAAATCTAGTTTTTTCTTCATTATTATGGAGGTATATAGAATATATTGATTATCAACACCAAGCTTGAAGGATCGCGGCTGATGAAGTCTACGTTCCAACCGTCACCTGTTCATATGCAATACCTCGAAAGCTTTTAGCTCGAACTTTAGAATCGCTTCGAAGCCCTCAAGGCCTGCGTTGATACGAACGAACTCAGTGGAAACTGTCCGTACGGTCGGGTGTCAGTTACTCAAAATCCATCCCACAAATAAAATGACGAGGTTCTCTGACTGCACTCTCAAGCTCATGCAAGAAAAGTGAACCATGATTCGGCAGTCTTCTGTCGATACTTCTAAATACCGGTAGCTCAACAGACAGATATCTAAGTGTCAGAGAAAAGACCTATGCCAACTTAATACCTTGCGTATTTAAGAGGATATAGAGCGGAATCAGGGGACTTAAATATTCGCACGGGCATTGTTTGTTGGGTAGAGCTAGCTGACAAAACTGAGGACCGATGATGGCACAATTTTAACGTCGAGATCCGAGCTCCGCGTGAGGTGGAGATCGCATCCGCAGATGAACCAAGGTCACCGATATTACCAGTAAAATTGCTAAATTTAAGTGACAGTGGAAGGTGCATATTACACGCAGAAACGATGACCGGTAGGGCCATAAAGTTCTGGAGTAGCGACTGCTTACTGGGTCGTAAACGCAGCGTTGATAGTTCGTAACAACCCCCCCCCCCCTCAAGGTGGTCCGACGACCTGGCGAAGGTCGTGGGAAACTGCTGGATGCGGGCGGTACGGGACCGGCTGCTGTGGAGAACCTTGGCGTAGACCTATGTCCAGTAGTGGACGTCTGTTGGCTGAGATGATGATGATACAATGAAACTATTCTATCACTAATTTAGAGCTCTAAAATTTAACAATGTTGCAATAATTTACTTTTAGATTGCCATACTAATTTCATATTTACAATGAAACAAAGCTGAAAGCTGAAATGATACAATGAAGAATATAATATACAGCTAATATCACACAAGAGAAAGAAATTATATTATAATATACTCAGATATTTTAATTTCTTTGAAGAAAGTAATGAGCTGGGTGTTTTAGAGGAAACCAATACAATTCTAGCATTGTCAAAAAGAAACCATTTCGTACAATTTCGACAAGTTTTGTAAGACAGACATGACATTATCGTTTTGGCTTACGAAATTTTCAACCGATTAGAAAGATCGCATTCATGTATGAATTACACCGGTAAAATTTAACACTGTTTTTTAACGTATAGGTAATAGATAACAATAACAATAAGATATTTATCCTTGTTTAAAGAGAATTGGCAAAAATTACCAAGATCATTCGGTGTGAACTGCAACGCTTTTCCGTTCGTAACTAATATGAGTGAATTGTAGACGTTAGACACACCGCTCAAATGGCAGAGACAAATGCCATCCAATCGTACCAGTAAATTGTGAACTGTTTCGCAAATAGCTTGTTGAAGTGGGCTAAAGATAAAAAGCATGACTAACTGGATTGTTCGGGATAAAGCTTTGTCAATGATAATTTAATCTGAAAAGCATTAAAGTAAAACATTTTCAAAAACTTTTTTGGACGTTAAGTTTTGAATTTACTGTAGAAGCCTTTTAAATGAAAGTTTAACTACAATTATGACATCAATTTAGTTTGTTATCTGATTACATTCTGTAATTTTCAACTTCGGCTTATGGATAAAACTAATATTAATTAGAGTTCATGTTGTGAACAATAAAGTTGTTTGACATTTTCTAAGGTAATGGTAGAATTATTTTAGTAGAACTTTTTGATTTGTGTCGAAAAGAAAGTTACCCAACTTATTCTATTAATTGTCGTAAATATATCAGGTTTCAACATGAATATGATAATTTATATATAAAAAATTATTAAAAATATAAAAAAAACGTACATAATATACAGATTTACTATATGAAGAAGTATCACTGATTACAATGTGCCTAAACCGTGATAATTTAAAACAATTTGTGTTTCTGAATTTTTCGCAATCAAATATTAAACCAATTTAATTATGGTAATAAAACCACCTTATTCATAAACTCTTATATAATATTAACACCTTAAAATTATATTTAAAACAATATTTTTCAATTGATATAATTGATATGCCACAATATTTTCAGTTAAGACAGCTTACAAAGCTGTCTTAACTGAAAATATTGTAGTATCGCACTGTATTTTTTTTTGTGGGAAAAAATACAAACTTCATCGAAACAACTCATCAAACAAAATTTTTATGCAAGGCTTTACAGTTATTACTATTTACCTCGAGCATACTGTTTTTATAACTTTATACGAAACTACAAGCATTTTAACCCAGCTGTGGAGTAAGTGTTGGTCAGAATAAACTTAAAATATTTTTGGGAGAAAGCCTAAAATTAACGTGTTAGTAGCAGTTTCCAATATTTACAATAGATCAACTTTGTAAATACCAATATGTTATTATAATTTACAACTTAAACGATGCTACCGGGAAACTACGAACGCAAAATCACACTTAAAACACTTTTCGGATGGACTTTTTTAACCAAATTTATTGTTACTGCGCGGTTTTGTTTATGTTGCGAATACCACATTATAGCACAAACGAAAAATATATAACAGCGCCATCTAGCGAATATACATTGAACTACGAAGTAAGAACGAAACGTATGAATGTAATGAATTACAATGCAACTACTAATCCTGTATCGCGATTCGTATGGAGTATCTGTATGGAGATTCGTGTGGCAATTACCATATATACAAAATCCCAACATTAACCGTTGGGCCGTGGCCCGCTAGGCATGATCACCTCGCCTGGTCGGAGGATCCTCCACAGTAATAAAGCAATATCACCATTGTGATATGTCTATTCGATTTAATTGAATGTTTTTCTTGGTATTTAACATTATATACGATTTGTATGGATTACACGAGTCATACGTCAAAAACGTTCTGTGAATACTCATAAACTCCCATAAGAACTTTTATATTACTAAATACATCGCTCTTGGTTCGTTATTTATCACGTGATATTTTATATCTACTATTTTTGGGTTAAAAAAATTGGGGTCAAATAGAAACCCTTCCATTTCAATCATTTGATAAGTAAACTTAAACTTGGACGCAATCCAAGTTCTGCTTCCAAATTGACAGTCCTAGAGATTTACAGTCATTAATACTTTTGTCAATTTCTTTGTTGGTTGATCATATTGTTAAAAAATTTATTGAAAAAAAATTGTCAAAAACACGATTCAAATTGTGAGATGAAAAGGAGTAGATGCCTTTCGTATATTAAGGTAAATCAACTGTGTTAGTAAGCTTAACTGTTTAACTGCATGGTTAGTCGTTCTCTACTGCGCTGAGTGTTATGGGTTCAAACCGCACGTGGGTCGCAGCAGTTTATGTGTGATCCACAAATTGTTGTTCTTTGTGTTCCTTGTGTCCGGTTCTTGTATGTTTGTAAAATCTCTCGCGACACAGTATTTATTCCAGGTGCGGGCGTTGCCTTTTTAATAATAAATAAAAAAAATGTTGGCCATGGCAACTGACAGAAAAATTAAAGAGCAAATCGACCTTATCCATACCTATACCTAATCAAACGACCCTAACTTTTATTTTATTGTGTTTATATTGTTGCAAACTAAATCAGATGGGGACTATAAATAATAATAAATAAATATATCGGACATTTGACACACAACGTCATCTAGTTTCAAACTAAGCAGAGCTTGTGCTATGATAACTAGACTGGCTGATAGAATACTTAAATACTTTTTTTTTTTGTAAATACATACATATTATACATAGAAAACACCCAAACTTCGAAACAAATATTTGCAGAACATACAAACATTTGGTCCGACCCGGGAATCGAACCCGAGACCTCAAACACAGCAGTCGCATTCACTACCGCTGCGCCACCGAGGCAGTTTTCGAGACTATATGTCCTAGCTGAAAAAAGGAAATATTTCTCTTTCGTTAAGGGTTAAAACGAGAAAGTATCCCTACTTTTATCCCTATTAGATAACTTTTTAAATCGTGAACAGTTTTTCCTTATAGATATACTTTTGTGCTAAGATAAGAAAATTATCTTCATCATCTCAGCTGAAAGTCACCCACAGTTAGCCGTAGACCTTCCTCAAGGCACTCCACAATAATAGGTATTTTCGTGCCTGCATCCAACAACTTCTTTTCCGTGTGGTGACGGATTACGAATACATAGCGTTACCACCCCTAATCATCCCGTGAGAGTCGTAAAAAGCGACTAAGGAAACAAAGTATGCAAGACAACATCATTACAAAGAGAGGAAAAACTTGAAACATACCCTATTCCAACCCCTCTGGTATAGTAGACCAAAACCTCCTTGCTAAAGAGAGGCCCTTGTCCAGCAGTGGACTTTAAAAAGCTGCTGATGATGATGATGATTCAAGGGCTGCCCGTAACCATCAGCAGGTCATTAAATAGTCTTGTAGTAGGCCTACTCATGCTCCGTCACAGTCCAGTCGGTCACCATTCCAGAAATTTTTGGTCTCATCAGTCATATTGTACAGGAGCAATGTGACCCGCCCTCTGTTACTTAAGTTTAGTAAGCCTACGGACAATGTTAGTAACTTAGTATCTTCTGAAATGAAGAGACCCTCTTCATTTCTGTCCTCCTTTGTAAAGGTGTCTACGCTAAAAATGTGTTAAAATAAATTTTAACTTTTTATTTAATGGAATTTTACACAAACGTTTTATATATTGCTGTATTAGACAAAAATCTGGGACTGAAAGTAAGGATTTTCAAAAAGTGTATATATATTAGTTTGGTAGGTAGTAGAGCCACGCTGATTTCAGCACGAGCGGGACGGCTCGACCGAGGCAGTACTACCCTCCCATAAAAGACCAACCTAAAGCGCCAGCATCTGTGTTGTCGTATTTCGTTGGTGAGTGCGAGACCGGAGGTCCATTGATGCAGGGGTGACAGTTATCGTGGTAACTGTGTAAGCCCTACACTGTCACGATGACTGTCATGCCTTTTACGTCCCCAAGCGGGGTGTAAAAAAGCATCTCACTAGGCTGCCATAGTATGGGTCTTCATACTGCGTTGTCCGCATTTGCAATGAGTATGATGACCCAACTCTTGGATTCTATTCATGCTTGCCATCAGGCAGAGTAGAGTCACATTGGCAGGCTCTTAATATAGAAAAAAATAAAAAATAAATATATATACATAAATATAGAATAATTTGAAAAATGTATTTTCAATAAAATCTGAGTTATATTTCTTTTAATTTATTATGTTCTGTAATGTTTGATTACATAATATATTGTCAATAACAAATTTTATGATGTAAAATTCAGATGGGTTTAGATAAGATAGATGGTTCTCTACAATTTTACGAAGAAAAGAGCATAATACCATCAAGGGCGGCAAAGTCCTTTTGACACTTAACTTGAAAATATTAAGAGATGGTGAAAAACACTTACCGTCAATATATTTGTCTGATTGTTAACCTCTTTGTCACAAAGAGGGCCCCTTGATTGTTATTTTTTTTTTTATTTTTTTTTTTAATAAATCCGATATCTGCTACACAATACCATCTTGCTTCAAATTAAACTGAACTTACTGTGGGAGATAGATTTTCTAATAAATTATTTAATACATGATTTTAATAATTACATACATATTATGTATAGAAAACGCTTAAACTCTGAAACAAATATTTGCACATTGAACTCGAGACTTCAATCACAAGAGTTGCATATGCTACAACTGCACCACTGGGGAATCATATTGTATGTCACATATCATTAATTGTTCCATATCCTATTCCAGTAAAAGGCTAGTGAATTTTAATCTCATTTTATTTCGTTCAAAGCTGGTGCATCACAAAATCTGGAAACGTGCCCACATATAATAGCCAGCAATAGACTCGTCCCTATTACTGTATACTGTAACATTCTGTAACATTCACAATTAGTTTACAGGGATTGCTGAAAAGAATTTTCTCAAGGAAAGTAATATGCATATGAGAGATCACAAATTATGTTAGCTACAAATATATATTATGGGGACCAATTTGACAATTGCAATCAATTAAGTGTTATAGTAAATGTCGTAAGATTTATCAAAATGTTGACGAAAATGATCAGATATATACTTTTCTTTTTTTTTAAAATAAGAGCCTGCCAAAGTGACTCTACTCTGCCCGATGGAAAGCATGAACAGAATCCAGGAGTTCTGGTCACCATACTCGTTGCAAATGCAGACAACGCAGTACGGTGACTCACGCCATGGCGGCCTTGATGCTTTTTCACACCCCGTTTGGGGACGTAAAAGGCATAACAGTCATGGTGACAGTGTAAGGCTTACACTGTTACCACGATAACTGTCACCCCTGCATCAATGTGCCTCCGGTCTAACACTCAACAACAAAACACGGCAACACGGATGCTGCCGCTTTAGGTTGGTCTTCTGTGGGAGGGTAGTACTGTCGCGGTTGAGCCAGCCCGCTCGTGCTGAAATCAGCGTGGCTTTACTACCTAGTAAATACTCATATATAATACTAATACTCTGAGAGCCATAAATCTATTTCCATACAATGCATCTGTACCTCGGTTCAACGCACCTAAGCATAATCCTTTAGGAGTCTCACGCATAGTTGCTCTGCTTTGTGAAGCCCTATTGTTCTTGAGAACATTTATTTCTGTCTATTATTTTTAAATGATCCAAATATATATTTCATTTTGATTGTATTTTTAACGTTCCATTTCATTATAATATAGCCTTCTCTTAAGTATTATAACTAAGTTTTGCTGTAAGTATTGCTTTAAAATTAAGTTTTTATAAACTATGGAATAATATTTAGACACGGGGTTGAAAAACTGAATGTTTATCTTTTATAACTACTATCCTTTGCTCGCGGTTTTAATTGCGTAAAGTAGACTATGTGGGTTGCTGTTAAAGTAGCTTATCACTAGTCAAAGAGTTTTTGGTAAGTGGTTTAGGTATTGAAACATATCAAACAAACCCACATTCACGTTTGTAATGTTAGTGACGTTATTCGAAATTTTGAAAACGTTTTCTTTTAAATTTGTATTTTATCATTTGCACCAGTCAGTTAACATAGATCCAAATTTAACTTAATTTATCAATTTTAAGTTTCATTTTTGTTTGACTTGGCAAACATACAAGAACAGGTCCCACGCGTATAAATACTATACCATGTAACGAGATCTCGTAAGCTACTCGCAAATAAAATAAAATAAGACTGTTAAAAGTCGATATTTTCAGAAAAAACGTGATATCTTTGAATTCAAATTTGATATTCCTTGAACCTACCACATTTTTGAATACTAAACCTATTCTAAACACTGAAGAAAATTAAATTAAGTAAGCTGCATCACAAGTAACTCCTAATTCCAAATACAATCAAATATTAATAAACGTAAAGTCTCAACAAAGGTAGAAGCTATAACAATTATCAAACAAAGGCACAATAGTGGTAAATATGTAAATTAATGAAAATTCTCCTAAAGCATTTGCTAAATTTGAATATGAACCATTGTTATTACAATTATTGAACGCTTGGAATGCCAAGCGTTCAATAATTGTATAGTTTCATAAACGTCTGTCTAGATATTGCGCCATATATAAAAGTTGAAATGTCTTACTTTATTCTTTAACGCATTCTGCTCCTAAAAGTGCGGTCGCAGTATACCAAGATTTCGTAGTCTATATTCATGAAAGAAAGTGGTGTTAATTGCACCACTTATAACTCGAGAACGGCTGAACAGATTTAGCTAAAAATTGGTGGGGAGATAGCTTAGAACCAGGAAACGGGTATAGGATACTTTTTATCCCGTTCGACCGTGTTTCAGTCCAAAATCCAAAATCTGCTTATTTATTGCCTCTAAGGCGGAACAGAGTTCGCGGGGTGAGCTAGTATGCTATATATTTATGTATAAGTCTTTCAATAAAAAAAAATTAAGTGAATTTCTTAAAAGTATTTTTTCTGGGTCTACATATGAGCAGTCTGTCTGTACATAGTCTGAGTTTACAAAGGAAAGTTTTAAACAATGCAATATGTGTATAACATGTTACCAATTTTGCAGTGTTCAAGCTTATCATATGTGCAAAAGTTCATAATTTTGCATGCATCAACATTTGGATAGTTTTAGATTAAGCTTTTACAGATTACCTATATTTTTTTTAAGAGCCTCCCAAAGTGACTCCACTCTGCCTGATGGAAAGCATGAATCTAATCCAAGAGTTGTGGTCACCATACTCATTGCAAATGCAGACAATGCAGGTGACCCACGCTATGGCGATCTAGTAAGATGCTAAAAAGATACCTACGCATGGAAAACGCCGTGTAGAAGTTGGAGCAAAACAAATCACCAAAAACCATGTTTATCTTTGGGAAAACAGTATAGTAGTTTTTTATAAACTTTTAATTCTAATTGTACTTTCTATTAAACTAAAGCACGTAAAAAATCTAAAGATTTTTCCATAAAGTTAAAATTAGGATGACGTCCGAACAAAACAACCTAATCGCTTTGTTACGTTACATGTGAGTTAGCAACGTAAGATTGCGAAGGAAGTATTTGTAAAGAAATCATTAACGTTAGATTGAATTGTACTTTTGTGGTTATTGATAAAAGCTCTGGATGAATGTCGACGTGACATTGAGAGTGTAATAAAGGTTTCTTGTAAAGAAATATAATAGTTTTTAGGGACAACGAAAACGTGGAGGTCAAAATGAACTAAGGCAAACGTCGGTTTTATTTTCTGAACAGTAGTTAAGGCGGCAAGATCAAATATTCCTCGACTGTGAGTGGCTAAGTACATTCTACGTATAGAAATAGTAGAAACAGAAATTCCTTCGTTTCACATGTTTTCAAATTTTAATAATGATTCAAAAATACCACTGTTCATTTTACGCGTGTTGTAAGAGGCGATTAAAGGAGCAGAACTACGCAAGACGACATTACTGAAAAGAGAAACAAGCCATCTGGCCAGCGTGATATAGTAAGCCAAATCTTCTTCTCTAAAAGATCCTATGGCAGTGGAATGTTAAAGCCTAAAGATAATAACGATGAAAACGCCAAACTTTAACATTTTATCAATCATACTGTGCGATTAACCATAGAGGATAGAGTTATCAGTTATCGCATAACCAAGTCTCTCATATTTTTCGAAACTATTATTTTTCACGTAATATTTTATGGCATGGTGTTTATAGAAAAGGGACTATAATCTAAAGTTTACGAGGCCCTTAGTGAACCGGTATTCAATTTATAACTTTATGATACGATAAACAGTTAATAAACAAATTTTATAACAACGTAAAAAATGTAGTTATATTTATCATATTAAATTCTTTAGAGATTTATATTAAATATTATTATTTCTAGTCTTTATTATTTTCAAGATTATTTGGGGGTCAGCTTAGTTCAATCGATTTTGTCTATGTATCAGTTTTTCCACGGAGCGAACGGCATCGTACTGCCACAACACTTAGGGCAAACTGAATTTAAAGGTTGAACTGGTATACTACAGTATGATATAGATGTCGTAATAGCAGCTATACCCGGATCGCTCCTCTCTCGTTAAAAAAAAAAATACTACAGTACACTTGAGGGCGCAGACTTCCCAAAAATGATTACCATAGATCCTCATGACAACCGAGACCGAACACTTAACGTGCTCTCCAAGGCATGGATGTGAAACAACGCCAAACTTTCGCACTTCAGGCTTTTATAATGAATTTTTGTAAGAAAAACTCAACAACACTTTTGATCCTACCCGTGCATCTAACCCGAGACCTCTTGTTTGGCAGTCGTATGTACTAACCGATAGACCAACGAGATAGCTGTTAATATTATTATATTTACAAGTAAAATATTACTGCTATTATTAGTAATTTTATCAAATGTAGAATACAAAAATATATATACTAAATGACTTACAACGAAATCCAAAATAACTTAACTAGCTGCGTCTCGTGGAGTTACAAAGTTCATTCATCTTACTGCCTATTGATGCAGGGGTGACAACTATCGTGGTATGATGACTGTCATGCCTTTTACATCCCCAAACGGTGCGTGAAAAGCATCCCATTAGGCCGCCATAGTGCTAATCACCAAACTGCATTGTTTGCATTTGCAATGAGTGTTATAGCTATAACTCTTGTATTCTATTCATGCTTTCCATCGGGTAGAGTTAAGACACTTTGGCAGGTTCTTAATTTATAATATACTTCTGCTATCGGTTCCTTGATTAACCTATAAGAATGTTAATGTATCAATTTAGTGTGTCAGTTATCGTCATGCCAAATTTTGTTTAAATTAGTGCAACTCACACTTACAAACTTTAGCAATAGATATTATAAAAACTACACTAAGAACTTTAGATCTTCTAATAACTTGCTTCTTCAATGTCTTACTAAATGCTCTGATTTTCTACACCCCACCTTCTTGATACAATCTGTACTATTATGAACGCGCTCCCTCTCGAGATCAGGATGGCAAAAACTCGGCAAAGTTCTAAACGTCTATTGCGCCAACATTTTCTAAACACTCAATCAGAACCACCTTAATCTTATGTAATCTCTTTATAGAATTTATTTATTATGTATGTATGTGCGTGTATGTAGAAATCTAACTACTATTATTTTTCTTTATTTTTCATATTATCGTATTCTAGTTTCTGTGTATCTACCTTGTTTTGGTTTTATATCGCCTTAAGGTTGACTGGTAGAATAAGCCTACGGCATTACATCTACCTTTGTCACTTTTTATGGGCATGAAGTATGAATAAATACATAAAATAAATATTTGAAATTTCCTTTGTGTTGACCATTTATCAGGCTTAGAAATTAAATACACATAACTCAAGTAACAGGATTGTGCAACAAGTAACAGTGCAGAATGTAATGACAGCAAACATCAAAGATAATATGATTAATAGAAATACCCATAGCGGTTTGCCTACAAATAGGATCATAAACGGATGACGTCACCACATCAGCGATGCGTACATTAATATGTTATCAGTAAATAAATATCGGCATACAAATTATATTGATATTTGTTCTGACGGGCCTGTTGATCTAGGAATTAGTGATATTGACTGCTAAGCAAGAAGTCCTGGGTACGGTGCCCAATTTAACTTGATGATAAAAAACTTAGACGTTCGAGTAGAAACTTTAATCTGACTTATATTCGGAAATTATCTTCGAGAGGTACTTAGAGTAGTAATAATATTTCTTAACATATAACAAAGTCTATTACAAATTATTTTAATTATTTTGTATAAAAATTACAAAATGGTTTTGGTAAAACGATTGTTATATGTGCTGTCATTTTTTTTAATATTAATAGCCTGTCAAAGTGACTCTACTCTGCCTGATGGAAAGCATGAATAGAATCCAAGAGTTGTGGTCACCATACTCATTGCAAATGCAGACAATGCAGTATGGTGACCTACACTATGGCGGCCTTGTGAGATGCTTTTTCACACCCCGCTTGGGGACGTAAAAGGCATGACAGTCATCGTGACAGTGTTAGGCTTACACAGTTACCACGATAACTGTCACCCTTGCATCAATGGGCCTCCGGTCTCACACTCACCAACGAAACACGTCAACACGGATGCTGGCGTTTTAGGTTAGTCTTCTGTGGGAGGGTAGTACTGCCCCGGTCGAGCCGGCCCGCTCGTGTTGAAATCAGCGTGGCTCTATTACCTGAAAATTACATTACAGTTAAACATTCTTTTTAACTTTGTTTAAAGTATAATTTAATGTCACAAAAATAAAAGCTTGATTATAGTTAAATGAACTCTTTAAACTAAATAAATGTTTAAGTAAGGAATGCTAAAACTTGTTCGTTTTATCAAGACCATATACTTTGGAATTTGATAAAGTATATTTAAAGTAATGGCTTTCGTACACGTTTTGTGTACGTTATTTCTGGAATAAACTTATTAAAACACGGCAAAACTGAGTTTGTTAAATACCTATAATAGTGGTAACGTCAAAGTTTTCAAGGTTAGATTTTTTTCATTTTTTAAAGACAATGCCCGCACTCGAAATAGATCCTGTGTCGCGAGGGACTTCAAAAGACGGACACAACGAACACGCAGACTCAGAACAACAATTTGTGGATCACACAAAGTGTTGTCCCATGTGAGGTCTACTAGGCCAAACGTGCAGTCATTATATATCATGATTTGATGCCAAAACGGGGACATAAATCTGTATGAAATTTAGTCCAGTGATCGGTTACTGTCTGGCACACTTGGCAACATTGTATCAAGAAAAAAAATAGCCAAAATCGACGTTAATCCAAATGAAATCGCATGTTTAAGCTAGTTATGTAAAATATCAAAATGTGATATTTTAACTTAGTTTGTTTGTTTAACTAAATATTATGCCTGCTTAGACAAAACTTACATACTATGTAATCACGCTAATGTAAGCAAACTTGATGCTTTGTGCGTTTTGCATCAGTTAAACTTAATAGATGATGAAGGATAAGATATAAGTAAAATAAAAAAAGATAAAATGAAGTACACGCTCACTGCTTAGTAATATACTTAGTCTGGCCATAAATACTGTTACACTTAATTATAAAAAAATATTACATTTGAATTTCGAATCTGTCATTTTTATACGATTGTTCATTGTGTTTTCTCATTTTGGCGCCAATACATTGTAAAATATTTTGCGATATTAAAATGGTGTGGGGTGATAAAGAGAACCGAATCGCTGTGATAGCATTACACAAAGTAGGTATGGAGCCAAATGCAATTTTTAAAACTCTCCATACACTTGGTATTAGTAAAATGTTTGTGTACCGGGCTATTAATAGGTACAATGAGACCTCCTCTGTTTGTGACAGAAAAAGATCTGGCCGTCCACGTAGTGTTCGTACGAAAAAGGTGGTCAAAGCAGTAAGGGAAAGAATTCGAAGAAATCCTGTCCGAAAGCAAAAGATTTTATCTCGGGAAATGAAGATAGCACCTAGAACCATGTCGCGTATTTTAAAAGATGACTTAGGACTTGCAGCCTATAAGAGACGCACTGGCCATTTCTTAACTGATAATTTAAAGAAGAATAGGGTGGTAAAATCGAAACAACTACTGAAGCGGTACGCAAAGGGAGGTCACAGAAAAATTTTGTTTACGGATGAGAAAATTTTTACAATTGAGCAACATTTTAACAAACAAAATGACCGTATTTATGCTCAAAGCTCTAAGGAAGCTTCCCAATTAGTCGACAGAGTGCAACGTGGACATTATCCGACTTCAGTGATGGTTTGGTGGGGTGTTAGCTATGAAGGAGTGACTGAGCCATATTTTTGTGAAAAAGGTATCAAAACATCGGCACAAGTGTATCAAGATACCATTCTTGAGAAGGTAGTTAAGCCCCTTAACATCACCATGTTCAATAACCAAGTATGGTCCTTCCAGCAAGACTCGGCGCCGGGTCATAAAGCTCGGTCCACGCAGTCTTGGTTGGAATCGAACGTTTCGGACTTCATCAGAGCTGAAGACTGGCCGTCGTCTAGTCCCGATCTTAATCCGCTGGATTATGATTTGTGGTCAGTTTTAGAGAGTACAGCTTGCTCTAAACGCCATGATAATTTGGAGTCCCTAAAACAATCTATACGATTGGCAGTGAAGAATTTTCCCATGGAAAGAGTGCGTGCTTCTATTGATAACTGGCCTCATCGTTTAAAGGACTGTATTGCAGCCAATGGAGACCACTTCGAATAAGCTTTTTATATTTTTAATTGTTTTATATTTATGTATTAAACTGACACACTGTAAAAGTAATAAATGTTATTTGCAGTTAACAATTTTCTTTTTTCTTTATTACAATATTTATGGCAAGACTAGGTATACATAGACTTTGTTTATAGAATGCAACGAAGTGGTCGTGTAAAGAGCAACTGTTTTTTCCGCACAGCAGTTCTAATAACACACACCACGTTGTTTTTCTAAGGCAAGTACTGTGACCCACACCTTGTGTTTCATACGAGAGTGCTGAAAACGCAACTATTGTGCAGCGTAGCGGCAATGAGTGAAACATACGCTTTTATTAACAATTATATTTATTTTATCCAATATAATGTTCTAAGAATACACTAATTTTTTAACAAGACATTCAAATTAAGATAAACTTTTAAGAGATTTTTATGAAAGTTTATACGCATACGGCATACGTCCTGTTATTAATATTTTGTATCGTTTTAAATTTATTTTCCATCCTTCGATATTTTTTGTTACTAATAACGTTTCAAAGATTATTTTCCAATTTATTCGAGAACACAGTTATTGGACAAAATAAATGTAAGTACATTGAAACATATATTTAATGCATTGTCGTTACCCTACACAGTTGTGTTTGGAGCACTCTCGTTTCAAATCTAAGGGGTGGGTCACAGCACACACGTTGGGGACACAACATGTGAGTATGGCACAGCTATGCGGAATACAAAAGTTGTGCGGACAGTAATTATAGATAGTTTTTTTTATCAGTAGAGAAAGTTTTTTTTAAACCACAAGATGTATATTAACTAGCAGTGAAGGAGTTAAACAAAAGGCAGACTAAACTTTTACACCATAATACAAAAGACAGTTATTTAAAAAAAAAAGACAACACTCGCACTAGGAATTAGTCTTATTTCGTGGGAGACTACAAACATACAAGAAACGAACACAAAGAACACACAGACTCAGAATAAAAATTTGTGTATCACACAAAGTCAGTCCCATGTAGGTTTTAAACCCACAACACTCAGCGAAGTAGAGAGCTATGTGGCGACCACTTAAACCACTACGGTCAACCGTGCAGTCGTTATATTAACATATACGACTACGTATTATTTTATTTTCGACTTATAGACCCTGAAGTCCTTTAAAATCAGTTATCAGTTTTCTAATAGATATATCACAGCCAACCAGCTTAATCAGCCAATCAATTAACAGCCTAGCTTCTTTACTATATGGCGTCGTTCAACTAGCGGTCAGATTAATATTCAGCCGTATCTTCCGTAACAATACTTAAGGAACTGGCAGCCTGATGCATAGCCATGGCACGTATCTGAGTACTACTCCTCTAACCGTGAAAATTAGTTTTAAATAGTGCTCATTAAAAATCATTTCTTATATTAAGAATTTACCCTATAAAAGTTTTCTGGCATGCCATTCACTTTGGGTATTCATACCAAAACATTGTTGTCAATGTCTAACTTAGTTATTTTAATGTTAGTTTTAATATTCTATCGCCGGCTCTTCAGGGGCGCAGCAGCCAGGAGTATGTGGTGTTTCCACTAAAAACCACCCCAGCCGCCGGTCTAAGGCGTCCTTCTCTGAAGGGGATCCGGACCATATTATTTCAGTTCCCCTTCAGAATCCACGCCGCGCCTAGTCAGACCCTATATTTAATGAATAGCCTAGCGAATTAGTTA
This sequence comes from Hypercompe scribonia, assembly GCA_949316085.1. Taxonomy (NCBI): domain Eukaryota; kingdom Metazoa; phylum Arthropoda; class Insecta; order Lepidoptera; family Erebidae; genus Hypercompe; species Hypercompe scribonia. The sequence continues at coordinate 6,406,361 of OX438969.1, read as the reverse complement.
AATTTCATCGACTTAAAGAATTTGCCTAGCTGTTAATTATCTGATCAAGCGGCCTGGATATTATTCAGGCCGCTAGTTGAACGGCACCATATGGCAAAGAAATTAGGCTGTTAATTGAAATACTAATTTTGCTAGTTCGCTACGACTGATATATAGATTATTTCTTTTTTTCTGTCTGGATACCACCAAAGCTTATAGTTATATTTCTGAAGAGTATTTATAATTAAAATACATGTATAAAAATTTTGCTGAATCATTAGCCAGCAAGCACTTGGAAAACAAACAAGAAATTGCGAACCGGAAATATGGAAAGTAATACGAACAGTAAAAGTTAAACAAAAGCTTGTGAATCGTCTTTTGGTAAAATTTACCTTAACATTTGGAGTGGTGTAGCCCCCCGGCTACTCATTAGAATTACATTACATTTCATATTGAAAAGGTTCTTCTTATTATTAACAGCCATGTACTAACTTTACTTGCTTCATACATTACTTCGAGAGACTTGTTCTACTGTTCGTACTGTTATTCTTAACATATTAATACCTTTATTCAAATTAATATTCAGTTGGCATATTTTTAAACCATTTAATGTTCACCTTTATTCTTTCTTTCTTTAATATTAACTTTAATCACCATCATCATCATCTCAGCCAAAAGATGGCCACTTCTGGACATATGCCTCCCCTTAGATTCTACACAACAGCCGGTCCCATGTCGTCCGCATCCAACGGCTTCCAGCGACTTTCACCAGGTCGTCGGACCGCCTTGTGGTGCGCCTACCAACGCTGCTTTTTTACAGTACTATCTATAATACTAAGTAATAATTCTAATTCTAAAAAAAAATATATCAAATAAATTTTGATAGCTATCTCAAAAATAATACGGTTCAAATATGTCTTAAACTTTTCTTACATAATACAGACTGCCTCGGTGGCGCAGCGGTAACGTATGCGACTGCTGTACCTAAGGTATTGAGTTCGATTTCCGGGTAGGATCAAATGTTAGTATGATCTGAAAATATTTGTTTCAGAGTTCGGGAGTTTTCTATATATAATATGTATGTATTTATTAAAAAAAAGTATATTTGTATTTATATAAGTTGTCTAGTACTCGTAGTACAAGCTCTGCTTAGTTTGGGGCTAGATGGCGTTGTATGTGTGATGTCCGAAATATTATCAATATTAAACAAGCAAAAGGGCTCCAACTGGAAAGAATTACCGAAATTAGCTAAAACAGTTTTAATATGTGCAAAGAAAAAACATACGAAATATATATTTTTAAGAGAGATTCAGTTCATAATGCTATCATACACTTCCTCATAATATTTTTCCTTTAACGTCAACAGGCTTTTATTTTGATCGCTCAGCAACTCATTACTTTTCATTTTATCTCTTCATCGTCTCGCTTTATATAAACCTTCGTTTACTCGGCTACCACCTTTCATTACTCGATGTTATTAATAATAAAGTCTATAAAATAAATTCCTTTAATGTAAACTCAGCAAAGAACGCTACGAGGTACGGTTATCGATATTATTTCGTCAGACTTGTGAATTTGAGAATGTGTGAAAATGTCTTAGAATTGTAAAACCATGTCTGTATTACGGAGCTTCCTATGGATAACTGTATATTTGACAGTACAGTTTCCTATAAATGTGCAATTTCGATGTATATGTCTTCTTAAGAGCCTGCCAAAGTGACTCTACTCTGCCTGATGGAAAGCATGAATAGAATCCAAGGGTTGTGGTCACCATACTCATTGCAAATGCTGACAACGCAGTATGGTGGCCCACACTTATGGCGGCCTTGTAAGATGTTTTTTCACGCCCCACTTGGGCATGTAAAAGGCATGACAGTGTAAGGCTTACACAGTTACCACAATAACTGTCACTCCTGCATCAATGGGCCTCCGGTCTCTGTAATTATAAAATATCTAGATTTAACCTTTAAGTAGTAGTTTCGTAATCGTTGGTATTTAAATCAATTGTTAAGTATTGACTTTGATTAACTGATCAGATTTAAAGATGATTGGGTTAAAAGAAAATGTAGAGACGAGAATAGGCAAAAGGATACAGAATTGCATTGGTCAACTTTGTACTAAAGAATTTTTTGACCATTTGCAGGCGAAAATCTATAATTTGATAAATCAAAAAATGAATTAGGAGAATGACACCCACTGTTATGACGCCATGACGTAGAATTTTGTAAGTCACTGTTGTGATGCAAATACGAGTTCATAATTTTTAACTATTCAAATGTTATTCATTAACATAAACGGATGTCACTAACTTTGGCTAATGCAGTGTTAAAGTTTAAAGTACTTTTTATTAATACAGTAATTTTGTAAAGGCGAAAGTTTGTGAGGGTATGTTTATCTGCTTATTAATTTTCACACTCAAGTGTTTGGTCTAATTTTCGTAAAAAATAGTGTTGAAATAGCTACGTTATTGATAATTTTATTAGCGCATAGTCATTATAATCCTCAAAAATATAATGTAGAATGAGCAAGATATTGAAAACTTTTCGAAAAGGTATTTAAATAAAATAATTATAGTGTGTTTCCAGCAGTCCACTGCTGTTTCACAATTGTGGTTTCACAACAGTCACAATTGTGGTTTGATGATGACAATTAAGCGTAAATCTCAAGCAAGATTTAATATACTGTTCGAGAGTTATCTAAGGTTCTCTGTACACATATATAGCGAAATATTAAAGATAAGTTCAATATCAAACGAATTTTTAAGATTCTATGCCGTCTTTAATATACTTGCAATTATATAATAAAATATTATACCATGTTATATTTATACTATTCCATCTGGCCAGTGCAATATAGTAGGCAAAAGCCTCCTTTCTAAGGAGAGGTCTATATCCATCAAAGGATTATTATAGACTGTTGATGATTTCAAGCAGAGCTGGAAAATAGCGTATCCGAATAAAGCCAAACCATAAGCCGTAGCTCCCGGAAATTCGGTAATTTATTTGTAAAACAATATTGTGTGTATTCATTGTTATTCAATGATAAAAATATAATTCACTTCCGTTGGCATATATCCAATGTTCAGACTTTATCTGGCGTGCACAACGCGGCTGTCATGTGAAAAGTTGATAACATACGAGTACACAAAAGTAAAAGAACGGAAAATACAGCTTTAGATAATCGTTTTGAAATTTATGGCCATGGTGAAAGAGTACCTTTACTGTTTGCTGCCTGTATGGTCCGATAAAACAAAAATTCTTATTATATACAATAATAAAACTATTTAATTTTTCACACGGTTTTAAATTTTATACTTTCAGTTTTTAGACAAATTTAAATTCTTTTACCAATTCGTTAGGTTATTACGAGTAAATAATCATTTAAATATTGCGTAGTATTATATTAAAAAAAAATATAATAAAAAAAGTTCACGTTAAAAGTCAAGATCAAGGGTTTGACGCAGAAGGTAGTCTCTTTAACACAGCTCGTGCTCCTAAATACCGGTTGGTCCCTGTACCCGAAGTCGGTGGTCTACTATTTTTTTTGTTTATTAAATATTTTTCCTGATTTTTTTAAGAATTTAAATATATAATAAAATTTATATAGTAGTTTGTCATACATATATAATATAATAATTTATATTTACATAATAAATTATGTATACAAAGAAGTTTAAAATATACTACACTACTCATTATAATATATTGAAATGACTCCCTCTGGGTCGTCATCGAATATCATGTTTTGTGACTGCCAAATATGGTGGCTACGGGAGCCACCAGACCATAGGAGCATTCGTGCTCTTACCAGAGTTATGGGTACAGAGGGGATTAGTATTTATTTTGATCTTTCATAATACAAAAGTCTTCAATGCAGAAAACAAACAGATATTTTGTATTGTATGAGAGTAGGAGGGTTAAGCAAGTGGATAGTGTCCCACTTGATTTTGTTTGACGTTGGTTTTTTGTACGGCTGTAGTATCTTTTCAGCTGAACTGGCACTTTTATGCAGAAATATAATTCTTTGACAGTAAAGTGTGAAGATATTTATCGATAGTACATTAGCAATGCTAACTCAAGCACTCGTGAAACTCACAGATCGGTTTGAGCTCTCACTCTTATCCGGTGTGACTAGTGTGGGACGGAAAAGGGAAAGAAAAATCTTCTCACTTCGTAATGCACTAAATTTTATAGAAACACATTAATTAAGAATCTTTTTTTGCTTTAAATTCAAAAATTTTATGTAATGTAAAATGTTTTCTTTGTCGAAGTTGGTCCAACGCTGCAAGCCAAGTATCCAGTAGTGATCTTCATCCATGGCGAATCGTTTGAATGGAACTCGGGCAATGTGTACGACGGTTCAGTACTTGCTAGCTACGGAGGTTTAGTCGTCATCACCATCAACTACAGACTTGGGATTTTAGGTGAGTTACTTTTAATGTGGTTCTTAGATTTACAATTGTGGAGAAGTGTTAATTCGACTGTTTTGTTTTATTAACACAGTGACATATACAGTGTCTTTGTTAAATGTGTTAGCACACACGTAAAAGTTACACGACATTTTTTATATAGCAATATTGTTATTAAATATAATTTTATTAATTTGCAAATTGATTTCATTTAAAGTAAAAAAAAAGAGTTTCTTACGATGGAAAATTATATTTTATATCAATATGAATAATAATATTAATTAATACAAGAAACAGATTACTTTAATTATCAAAAATATTGAATACCAGTTAAAAAAATTGATAATCACATAATTCCTTGCAACGATTTGTTGATTGTTACCACAAATAGGAAATACATACCTATCATTGTCATCATCATCATCATTTCAGCCAAAAGATGTCCACGGCTGGGCATAATACTCTCCTAAGATTTTGCACAACAGCCAGTCTCATGTTTCTTCATATTTATTAATTCTTAACTTTTATTTAACACAGTAATATTGTCTGAGGAGTACGTCTCAGAGGTCTATTATTTGTAAAAGTCACGACTTTGATCACCTGATTGAATTATGAAGTTTATCGTCTAAGCTCTAAGTGTTCTGAGATATTACTACTTTTTCTCTTACATTTTGTTGTCAATAATTGAAGAAATGAGATCATATATATGAGGTCAACATTTAGAGATTTTTTTTAACAATGTAAGTGGTCTTGACTCCTTAACCAGGGAGGAGGGAGGGCTTTGATTCCTATACTGTACAAATGAATAATGTGATAAGCACGTAAATATTTGATTTTATACCTAAACATGACGTATCTATAATATGGGTGCGTTACAAGATCTAGAAAAATGAAACATCGAACACTATTCTCTCGAATATTTACCAACGAATGTTCACTATCACGTAAAATTTGACACCGTAGCCATCTGTAAAAAGGAAAATCAACTTATTATCAAATCTATCGATTTATATTTAAATTCAACTTCTATGCTTGAGAATGTTGATTAAACAACCTAGATATCAAGAGGTGGATAAAAAAAAATAACATACCCAGTTTGGTACAAGATCATGAAATTTTTTTTTATATTTTATTTTACTAGTTTGTCGGCGTGATTAATGTGTGTAATCATGCAAATTTGCAGGTTTCTAGCCCTGTCTGTGAGATACAGTGTGGACGGACGGACGGATCTAGAACCTTGAAAACTTTTGAAGACTAAATTCATTTTGTTGCAAGTTGGTACGTTAGAGGTTTGGGTAAGCGAGGTCGCGAGACTTCGGCGATAAGTTTATCGTGGTAACGTAGATTCGTTGTTAAGTGATTCGAAATTGGTGAATTAGAAATTTTATTGTTTGAAATCGCACGACTATGTCGCGTTGTTTAGTTTGTCATGGTAACGTGCAAACGTAGTCAAAAGTTTCATGTTAGAAAAGATACGTTGTCTTGGCATTCGATGTTTCATTTTTCCAGGTCATGTAACGCACGCGTATATCTTTATGTATATGTGGGCGTCTAAGCAAAAAGGGTCCGTTTACCGGTATTTAGCTTCCGATATCAATGCAGTTTTGTGAAGTTATATGATAAAAATTAATATATTAAATATTAGTATATATAAATACATAGAATGTTTATCAGAAGTTTGGTTATTGGTACATGCCTTATCTAATCTGAGTTCAGACGGCCATGTGTGGTATTTAAAATTATTATTATTTTACTAGAAAACAAGTTTGAAATAAGTAATAATAAAAAAAGAATAATGTAATATATGTAGAAAGTACCATAATAAAATATACCCTTTCAAAATATTACTGCCCAAGACAGACGAATGTTCTACTGTCGACATTCTAAATATCTACGTCTCTTCCTTTGTTTAGGGATATTCTATTTTTTATATAAGAGTACACTGAAACAAGATAGAACTATTTCAGAATAAATTTAAGTTAGACAAAAAAGAATATGTGTCGTGAAAGACAATAGTTGCAAAAGAAGTTATCCTAACACCGAATGAAACAAAGTTTCTTCAGTGTAACCCCGACCCAAAACGCCCCTCGTTTTTGCGTTTAAAATACTTTATAAGTTTGACGTATATATCTGTATATATTTGTGTACGTATTGTTTTCTGGATTATTGTTACTAAAAGTATTCACCGACTCTAATTTAGTTTCTTTCTCCTGTAACGGAACTTAGTCTAAATGTTTGGCTGTGTCTTCATCAGTTCTTAGTAAGTAAGTAGTTAAAGTATTTTAATCATAGGTGTTATAAATTCATGTTATTATTGAAAAGTGTAAAAAAATAACTATTAGTATAGATGGCAGATTTAATCAATGACTGATATTAATATTACCCGAAGTAACTTTTGTAAAACTTATTCGTATATGCCTTTAAAAACTTGAGAATACATTCTCTTGGTATCAAAAGGTGCAATCATAAAAAATCTTATTTATAGGTGTTAATCAATACTATAAATCACTTGATGTTCGTATTTCGTTCGAGCAAAATTTAGATTTACGCACCTACATGACACAAATTTGTACAACTGGCCCATTTTTTTCTTTTTTTTCATGTGAATTTTAATTTTTATTCTTTTAACTTAACATTTTCGGCCGTCTACGCACGTTTTGATTACATTTTTTAAATTTTTAATTTCCCGTTCCTCAGATGACGATTTTTTTAATAACTTGCCAAAGAATTCTCTTGAAGTATTTACGTGAAATATTAGACAAAAAACATTTTCTTTACTAAGCAAAGTTGTTATGTATATTATCTTGTGAAGAGAAGAAAAACTTGATACAAACTCTACACCAACGCGTTTGATCAGTGTCGTATAGTACGTTAAAACCTTCTTTCTAAGGAGAGGCGTATGTCCAGCGGTGGACTATGAAAGGCTGTTCATGGTAATGATGATTATGATTATGTGTACATTACGAAAATGTCTGAATAGTTTGGCCTTAAATAGATGCTTTTTCTTTACTTTAGAATGATGCTCCTAATACATGTTCATCGCATGTTTCACAATATTTCTCATTTCTTTTATTCAGATCTTAATTTCTATCATCCAACAGGATTTTTAAATGCGAATCCAATACCTCACCTAAAAGCTCGAGTGGCAAATTACGGACTCATGGATCAGATAGCAGCGTTACACTGGGTTCAACAAAACATTGCGCTATTTGGTGGTGACGCTGGAAATGTCACTATGTTGGGCCATGGGTCCGGAGCAGCGTGTATTAACTTTCTGATGATATCACCAACTGTGATGCCTGGTATGTTACTGTTGATTTTCATCATCTTCCCCTTTTTTATATAACTTTTATTTATAGGGAACGTAATATTTATTCAAAGACTGAGCCAAATCCGAATTCTCCCTGTAGCTGTAATCATTATAAGACTCAGACAGTACAAAAGAGTAGAGTAAATGAGGAGAAAAGGTTATACGATGAGGATTTTAATAAAAAGAGAAAGAATAGAAACTTAGAGTAGTAGAAGTATCTCCATTACCCTATTTTGTCAAGTTTTAGAAGAAAAGTAGGGCTTAGTTTTAGCTTTTAATATATAAAAGCGATATAAAATTGTTTTCAAATGAATTTGAATTTGAATATTTAGTATATAGTATAGAACAGTATTCTGGAACATTCTCCAGATTTAAATTATAGCTGTTGTTCACTACTAATTTTATTTTTATACAATATTTTTTGTACAATATTGTAAATAATATTAAACCATATTGTTTTAGGTCTTTTTCACCGTTCGATTCTTCTATCAGGGTCAGCTCTAAGCTCTTGGGCTCTAGTAGAAGATCCAGTCAGCTTTTCCGTCCAATTAGCAAAACAAAGCAACTGCACACTTCCAGAAGACATCGTAAAAGATCACGAACTAATAGTAGATTGTCTAAGAGAAGTTCCTCTGGAGGAACTGATGTCTGCAGAGATTAGCACTCCAAGTTACTTAACAGCATTCGGTCCGTCAGTAGATGGAGTTGTTGTTAAAACTGATTATGCTAAAGAACTGTTAACATTTTTCATACCGAATGACCTTCAAGGTTTCTCCAGTGTGTCAGGAGTAAACAACCAAAAAGCTGATAAAAGAAACGGTGAAAGAATATTCGGGATCAAAGGAGGGCAAAATAAGTATGATCTACTATTCGGGGTTGTCACTAGTGAAGCACTGTGGAAATTTTCGGCGCAAGATATACAAAATGGATTCGAAGGCGAAAGAAGGGATAGAATAATAAGGTGAGGTCGATGTTTATTCAGCAAAATTGGTGTTTGAACTTGGGCCATACGGCGCCTCTTCGAGAATAGGTAGTAATCAAAGGCATTGACCGTGTGAAACGGCGAAAATATTTTCCGGAGACTTTTTGTGACTAAAAAAAATATGATAGAAATATTTTCTCAGGGAATGTGTTGTACTAATTAAAATTACTATGTACTTTTGTGTATTTAAAAAAAACGTATGCACCTGAAAGACAAACATTAATCTATCTAATCACGTATTTACTTTTGAGGGTCGTTAATATTATTTCTAAATTTTATAATTTTTTTACGTATTTAATTAAAAATCTGACAAAATACGTTGACTTTTACATCACATAGTACGAGTACATTCTCATTGTTACTTCCTGATATCAATTACAGACTTATACGCTTTAAGAGCTAAAAGGCTTCTACAAAAGGCCTTTGAAGTAACACTGTGCTGTTTTATGACGAATAATTTCATGCGTTGCGAATGTAGGCCATTTTGTTTTTCTATTGAAAAAAACGGATGTATGTAGCATTGTCTATGTAATGCAGCGTTACTTTGTGCGTCTATGTTATTTTTGTCGTGGGGAGTACTTTAGGTGTTGGTCTACCGGAGTGGTACCACGGCCTGACAGTAAACTACTATTAAGCACATTTGTATCTCCTGAGCTTTAGATATCCTTGGACAGTGTTGTTCACTCACCATCTGATGACTTATCTGCTCTTTCGTCCTCCATTTTATAAACAGTATGAATCTGTATTAGCCTTGATTTTTTGATAAAATTCCATTTAAAACGAATTTACTTCCTTTTAAACGTTCAAAGTTAATTTCTTTGAACGTTCGTACTAGACAAGTTTACAATTACCTGACTCCTGCCTTGGCGTATTTTTTCAGACTTCCTTACCATTTCTGACACACTATTTTATTTAATTGCTTGCAACTTTTTTATCATTCGTGACTATTCTGCTGTATATGTGTAAAAATCGTGTGCAACATATTAAAGACTTGAACAGAATACACATTTTTTTGTAGGTTGTAAGTAATAAGAGCCAAAATACTCGTTCTGGCTTATTATCCACAGAATATCTTATACAGTGAACACAGAACCCTATCGGTAGAATTTTGTTTCTAGTTTTGTGAGAGCAAATGGGGCAACTTTGTTGTCCATACACATTCGACATCCTATTCTTGTCGACCCACTCAGATTCTTCCATTTGACTCATGAAGTATTTTGATTTACTTTATGTAAAACAGTCGAAACCTTTCTATATAAATATACCGAGACCGGAGGCCCATTGATACAGGGGTGATAGTTATGGTGGTAACTGTGCAAGCCTTACACTGTCACGATGATTGTCACGTCTTTTACGTCCCCAAGCGGGGTGTGAAAGTGCATCTTACAAGGCCGCCATAGTGTTGTTCACCATACTGCATTGTCTGCATTTGTAATGAGTATGCTGCCCTGCTAAGCGCAAAAGCGGTATCTCAAAAAAAATCGTAAAATTGATTTTTATGCCATCGGATAGCTTTAAAAAATACGCATCTACTGGACTAAGCCATTTAGCACTATCTTGTTCAAAACGTATGAAAAAACCTTAAGAAAGATTTTTCTATCTCAGTTTTACCATATATCACTAAGGGTGTTAGAGGTATATTAATATTACGTAGGCAACCAGCCGCAAATTTAAATATCGCTAAAATTCTTAAATAAATACACAACTTTTGCTTAGCCGATAAGCGGTAAGTAGGATGAGTAAAATCAGTAATGAGTTACCGCTATAATGCTTAGTATTTTAATGCTTGCATAATACGCAAATTGTTTTGAATTAGTGAGATACGGTTGCAATAGCAAAATTAAATTAGCCCTTATGGTTTTACTGGATAAGATCGAATTTCTAATACATTTTACAGTGATTTATCCCTGCCCTTGGCAAATTCGTTCGCAAATTCGTGTCATAACTTGTTTGTTTTTGTTGTGAAGAGGTCATGATATTTGTGCAAAATTAAGAAAAAAACTGTAAATTAAGGTGCTTAATGGGGTAACTTCATACATTGACATTCAGGTAAGTCCTATTAAATATTATTTTAGCATTTTGTAACCATAATCATTGCAAAATTAGAAATTTTGTGTTAAACTTTCTTGCGGTTGGCGTGCGCGCCCTCGTACGCATTCGTACTTAGCAAAATTGACCTTGATCTACCAGAACATAAAGTACATTATTTTTAATCATATTTTCCCAGCCATACGGTTATTGTTGTTCCGATGATAATAAGTTGATTTGCACTTTACATTACGTAAGTGCAATATTTTAATTTATTTCCCAAATATATAATTTGTATTATGTTTGTTAAAGATAACTAAACGTTTTTGATGAATAAAATAATTCAGTTATACTTATTAAATATTGTTACAGATAAACCATGTCGCAAAGAAATACGAAAATGATGATGCTTTTAGCACAAAAAAATAAGGCGTTGAGGGAAAAGTTTAAGGAATCCAAACAATTACAACGTAATATTAAAACGATCGATCCCGACTTTTTTCCTACTAGTGATTCAGATGCTGATCCCGCATTTTCAAGATTCAACAGTGCTGATCAATTACTAGCTCCGATTCTTCCTTCCTCAAATGGTTTCGACTTTGAAGATTCACATTTTTTATCGGGTCCGTGTACATCAAACGTTGATTATTTCGCTATGCATCAGGATGATCAAAACACAGAAATCGGGAATAACAACAAATCCCCTAACTCGTTGATCACATTGACAACTGTGCCAATTATTGAACATAATGATTTAAGTGACATATCATCGCCAGGCTTTTGTTTTAATACACACAACATACACAATGTTTTTAATTGCGGTAATCCAGAACCTTTGATCACAGATACTATTGAAGATCAACAAAGATCCTGTATTTTTCAAGATGATACAGAAAAAATATTGATAACTGCTTCCGATAATACTATTTGCACTTCTGAATCTCTTAGGAATAATTCAAATGTGATAAGTGTTCAATACGAAAAATCTGTTGAGAATTCATCTCAAGGACACGAAGTGACACCAAATGATAATCTTAGGGACACCGAGAATCTGACACAAAACGAGATAGCTGATGGAAATACACATAATCTTACAACTTATACTAAGGCCGGTACAATTATTAGGAAAAGAAAAAAACACGACCAACCTCTCAAAGTCAGAAATGAAGTGAAAAAAAGTGAGATTAGAGAGAAACATAACGTTAAACCACCCTGTCCTGCTTCATGCAAAAAGCAGTGTATCCAAAATATATCGGAAGAGCAGCGAAAAATTATAAATGAGAGCTTCTGGAGTTTGAATGACAAAGAGAGGAAGGCTTATATGCTGCATCACACCTCAGCTAAATCTGTGAAACAAAGAACAGTAACAAGATTTGAATCAGAGGAGTACAGAAAAAAAGTAAGCTACAGTTATTCACTTAAGGCCGTGCTCGGTACAAAGTATGGAGTATGTAAAACCTTCTTTTTGACAACTTTGGGCTACAAATCATCTAATGACAAACCTTTACATACGGCTTTGGCCAATTCTAACGACACGGTTGCACCACCAGTAGACAAAAGACTGGGAGCTACTCCTCACAATAAAATTGAATCTACTCCTATTAAGGAACATATAATGAGCTTTGAGCCGAGTATATCTCATTACAGGCGTGAACACGCTCCCAATCGCTTATACTTACCCAGTGATTTGACAATCAGTGCGATGCATAAAGACTTTTTAGAAAAAAATCCGTCTTGCAAAGTATCTTACGATAAATATCGAGAAGTAGTCGCAGAATTAAATATTTCTTTTGTAAAGCTTGGCCACGAAGAGTGTGAGGACTGTGAAGAGTTCCGTTTACACGATGATACACATACCAAAGAAAACCTTAAAGAAGACTGTCTAGGTTGCACGAAGTGGAAAAGTCATAACAAACGGGCATACATGTCCAGAGAGCAGTATAAATTAGACAGTGAGCTAAATGAAACTGATACTGTTGTATATTCTGCTGATTTACAAAAAGTTATCATGCTGCCCAGGATAGACATGTTCAAAACTGCTATTTTTACTCATAGGATAGTGGTTTACAACGAAAGTTTCGTGCCAACTGGTCAAGGCCGAAAAGATTTGAGTGTTTTTCCTGTACTATGGTATGAAGGGTTGTTTGGACGTTCCAAAGCCGAAATTATAAGTGCATACTATCAATTTTTTATTTTTCATCGGGATAAAAAAAATATCATACTATGGGTTGATAATTGTTCCTCCCAGAACAAAAACTGGACGTTTTTTTCTTTCTTAATTTATATTATAAATTCTAAGGATATCAACGCCGACAAGATTGTCATCAAATATTTTGAATCCGGCCACACCTTTATGTCAGCTGATAGTTTCCATCATAGGGTAGAGCTGTCCATAAAACGCATGAAAAACAAAATTTATGATTTCGCAGATTTTTCTCAGGCAGTTAGCACTGCAGGAAAAAATGTAAAACTTAAAGAGATGAACATGCAAGACTTTTATGACTGGGATGATTATACCACACAATATGCACTGTCTCGAATTAAACCGCGTCCATATGTCAGCGAAATGGTTGAAGTTGAAGTTAAAAGAGGCAGTTTTGATATCACCTACAAAACAGGATTCGATCAAAATGCAATTACTGCTAGCATTATAGGAAAAAAAATTTTAAAAAGTCATGTCTTGCCTCCACCAAAAAAGAAAACTGCTCCGGAAGGAATTTCAAGAAACAAAAAAGAAAATATTTTGAAATCTTTTCAAAATATAATACCACAAAATAGAATGTCCTTTTGGAGAGAACTCCCTACTTTTGACTACTAAAATTCCTTCCAAAAACCGTTTGTTTTTAAATATTTTTTTATGTAATTTCAAATTTTAATAATAAAAAAACGTTATATATATACTTTAATTGTTTTTTTTTTCAAATAATACATATTTTATTCGATAGAAAATACATTCCTTTTTGTATACACACATGTTTGAGAAGAGCTAACGAAAAAGCGGTATCTCAATTTTAATTCTATAGTTTACTAAGCGGTGTAACCGTATCTCATGAATAAAGTACATTATTATACATTTTTGATAATTTAACTAATGTGATAACAAATACACCCTATATAATATATAAATAATATTTAACAAATAAAAAAAACTATACATAAAGTATATATATAACTATTTTTACATAACTTCAATTATCTCAAAACTCGCTTTCTTTGAGTTACCGCTTTTGCGCTTAGTTGGGCAGTATGGTGACCACAACTTTTTGGATTCTATTCATGCTTTCCATCAGGCAAAGTAGAGTCACTTTGGCAGGCTTATTGAAATGTATGGCTTATTGAAATATATATATGTATAAATATATATATATATATATAAGTATACATAGATTATAAGAAGTATTTTCTGTTGCAGGACTTACGTAAGAAATGCATACACATATCATTTAAGCGAGATATTTTTCACAATAGTAAATGAATACACTGATTGGGAGAGGACAGTACAGGTAAAAATTACTTAGTTTTACTTAACTAGCGTAGTTCTAAATTTTTCTTAAACAGGCTTTACAGGTGACTCAAATCAAGTTTATAAGTCGGTAATGTGTACTGAGAATTTGTTTTATTGGAGAGTAGTTAAGTTAGTGACAAAATATGAGAATTTTGACATACAATAGTCACTTAATTAGTATTCAAAGTCAAATATGGTTAATGAAAAATTAAAACTGTTAATTCTACCTACAAAAAAATTATAGAAGAGTGATAATTTTCTCTATCAACCTCTATTTTTATTTATTTTTTTGCTCCACTTGCAGTCAGGCAGGCAGTGGCTCCTAAATTTGAATTGTTATGATAACTTGTTGAGTTAAATTACTCAGGATTGTCTTGATGGAGCCATCAAACTTTCCTCCTTTTCTTTTGTTTGTTGTGACTGCTAAGCTACTTTATCTGAGTTGATTCGCTCTTGCTTAAACGTAATAATATTTGAGATTGTCACTTTGTTTATTTGTTATTTCGTTATTGACTTTAAAAAGATTAATTTAAGTTTTAAATTCAATTTTTCGATTATATTTACGTTTTATCGTTTATAAAAAGACAACGCAACAAACATACAAGAAACGGACACAAAGAACACCCAGACTCAGAACAACAATTTATGGATCACACAAAGTATCGTCCCATGTGGGGTTTGAACCCACAAAACGGCATGGCGACCGCTTAAAGCACTAGGCCAACTATGCAGCCATTGACGTATTTACTTCGAGGATGCTCATCTTTGAAGCTGATTTCGTTTATCGAGCTTGTGAATCCATTTAAGACGATAGTCTAGGCACTGCTTTGGGTATTCCTGAAAGAAAAACGTCGTTTATAAAAAATATTATTTTGCTTGTTTTTGTAAGAGAAATAACTTTGTCCTATAAACTGTAAAAAATTTTGCAGTTTTAGTTTTAAGTAATTTTCTATTCGGAAGATTATATGATCCTGTAGAACTCTGTTGAGTAATGATTTTAGTCCGCGTGATAACGTATTAAGAGCACGGAATGTTCCTCCCCTATTCATCTCATGGGTAAGATACGAATTAAGCAGAATACGCAGGGAAACATGACTGTAAAGAAAAAGAGAACTTGAAACAAATCCTACACCAATTCGTCTAGCCAGCGTGGTGGTTTTCTAAGGAGAGGCCTGTGTCCAGCAATGGAGTCTAAAGGCTATTGATAGGACGATATGACTAATGACTATGATAGCTATTTATAACTGTTATCGTCATCATCATCATCACCAACAGCTTTTACAGTCCACTGCTGGACATAGGTCTCTCCTTAGCAAGGAGGTTTTGGCCTATTATACCACGCTGGTCAAAGGGGTTGGATTAGGGTTTGTTTCAAATTTTCCTACTGTTTGTAATGCTGTTGTCTTGCATACTTTGTTCCCTGAGTCGCCTTTTACAATACCCACGGGATGAATAGCGGTGGTAACACTATGTATTCTTAATCTGTGATCACACGGACAACTTGTCAATTTGACAATTAACTGTCATCAGTTATCTGTAACTCGTTAATAACAGATGATATTGATCTAGTGATTAATTTATTGGTTGATAGTGGTAGTCAATAATATTGACAGCTTCACAAGGATTCGATCGAGGAAACGATTTTCATCCTGAAAAAACAATTCTGTGATGAATGCGTCTGTTTATTCTCCGTCTTGGTATAATTAACCTGCAATAGTTGTGTACCTATATAAGTATTGTAACATATATGTATGTTTATCAAAAGTTTGATCACCATAGGTCCTAATCAATTTGCCGTGGTCGTGTTTGAGGTTGCTAATTGTGTACTGAACATGTTTTAAATTTAGTTTTAATAACAGTTTTAGTATGTATGTATATATAATATCTATAAACAACTACGGAAATAGCTAGTCATAATAAAAACGCAAAAGGGTGCATAGGGCTAGAATGAGTATTCCAAGAACTTAAGGCCTAATGTCCATCTCATCTGCAAAGGATGCACCCTGCTTATTGATGGACGAGGTTTTGACAAACAAAACATATCGATTAGTGGGACCAAAACATTGGCTAAACATGAGCATTTAATATACCTCTGCATACCTCTCTGGGGAAATGGGCGTGAATTTATGTACGTATTTATGTAAGTAAAACACGAAATAGAATCTTTTAAATAGTATTGTATGTTTCTATTTTTTTTCTTAGCATCCCATAAACACCAGAGACGCAGCAGTACTAGCGATATCAGATGCCCAGTACGTCGCACCACTTGTTCAAACTGGTGACTTCTTAAGCTCTCCCGATTCATCATCCAAGACGTTTTTCTATGTGTTTGATTACCAAACCAAAGACGGGGATTATCCACAGGTGAGTAAGGTGCTTAAATTTTATTGCCTTTTTTTGTTAAATTATTAGATTAACTCGATATGTGACTAATTTTATGGTCTCTTTTTTGATGACGCTGTTTAAGAGCAACTTTTACAGGATGGAGTTATTTTAAAAGATAGGCAAATTTCGATACAAACTTATTTATATATAAAAAATCAACCCCTATTACTGAAAAACTGAAACTACTAATAAAATGGCTCTTTTAATAATATAATTCTGGTTATTTAATGTCTTATAACCCACATTAATCTTCTATAAAGATTTTAGCCAATACAAAAAAAATATAGTTAAAATGCAATGATGGAGAGATCATTGCATTCAAACAAACAGACTAAAAAACTTTTCAGCTTCGTTATACAAATAGGTACTGATTTAAAATGTTTAAGATAATTTTTTTTTCAGCGCATGGGATCTGTGCATGGTGAAGAGCTCCCTTACTTATTTGGATCCCCACTGGTTGATGGCCTCGGACATTTCCCAAAGAACTACACCAAATCTGAAGTAGCCTTATCAGAATCGTTCATTCTTTACATTGCCAACTTTGCGAGAAGTGGGTGAGTTGTCTTCATATTTTTTTAAATATTTTTAACTATGGCTGACTTGTTTAGTTGAAATTGTATTGTTTTGCTGAGTTTGTTGAAATTACTTATAAAGGTTATAAACAAAAAAAAGATGTTATAAGCAAAGTATGCAAGACAACATCAATACAAAGAGAAGGAAAACTTGAAACAAACCCTATTCCAACCCGTCTGGCCTGTGGTACTGTACGCGGCCGCCGCGTGGGGACCTGCGGTTGAAAAATTGGGAGTCAGGAAGAAGTTAAACTTCATCCAGCGTAGCTTTGCTCAGAAAATTTGTAAAGCCTATCGTACGGTCTCTCTCCACTCAGCGCTGATACTGGCCGGAATACTCCCACTTGACCTACGCGTGCGTGAAGCAGCTTTGCTATACAAAATTAGGAAAGGAGATCCAATGCCGGTCCTAGGGGGGAGAGAGATCGAACGAATGTCATCAGCATTGGAGAGTCACCATCCTGCGAAACATATGCGCTTGGAGTTCCAAACACTGGTCACTCGCGAACAACTAGACAAAACGCAGGTGGACACCGTTCAAATCTACACAGACGGCAGTAGGATTGAGGGCAGGGTGGGGGCTGCATTGTCCCTATGGAACGGTGGGGTCGAAATTAAGGCCCGTAAGTTTTGTTTGGCGTCATACTGTACAGTATACCAGGCGGAACTCCTGGCTATATGCGAAGCGTCAAGGATGATAACAAAACATAGGGCAACTACGTTTGCGATTTTTAGTGACTCGACGGCGGCACTCCTGACGGTCGTCAATCCCAGTAACCTCCATCCCTTAGCTGTAGAAACCAGGCAAAATTTTAGAACTTGTTTCTACCAAAACAAAGTTGTAAAATTATATTGGATCAAAGCTCACGCCGGGATGGAGGGGAATGAGAGAGCCGACCGTCTGGCGAAAGAGGCGGCTTTGGGATTGAAGCGGGCTCCGGATTATGATCGCTGCCCGGTCTCCTACGTCAAGCGAAGAATCCATATGGATTCGCTTTTGGAATGGAATCGGAGGTATGTGTCCGGTGAGACCGCTTCAATAACAAAGCTCTTCTTTCCAAATGCGGTGGACGCGTACAGAGTTATAGGGAAATTCGAAGCCAATAAATACACAACACAGATACTGACGGGACACGGTGGGTTCTCCGAATACTTGACGCGGTACAAGTGTAAGGAGAACCCTTCGTGTATCTGCGACCCGGATGCGATGGAGACCGTCCCTCATTTGATCACAGAATGCCCCACCTTCGATAGTAAAAGATACAATGTGGAACAGGAACTGAACACAAAAATAACTAATAAAAAGTTAGGTGAAATAATAGCAAGTAAGAATAGAAAGGTATTCCTAAAATATTGTACAGAAATAGTGAAGATAGTAAATAATAGAAATAAGGTAGATTAAAAATATGATAACAAATAATATAAAATTATTTATTATACTAACAAAATAAGTAATATATTAAGATAGTAAATAAGTACAGTATTATAAGTAAACTTAAGTAGTAGTAGTAGTAGTATATAAGAAGTAGTTTATAAGAAATAATGTAAACCCCTTCCACATGTATATAGTGTTAGTATTATAAGCTAGATTTAAAGTAAAATATTAACGAAAAAGCAGAAATAGTCAAATAAGAAACCAATATAATGTAAATTTTATTGTCCTGTGAATAATAAAAATAAATGGTACGACAGATAAAAGTCCGATAAAGTCTCCAAATTATCAATATTGGAGGTGCTAGGAAACAGGTTCAACACCCTGCGATGGCGGGTGCCTGTATTATTAAAAAAAAAAAAAAAACCCGTCTGGCCAGCGTGGTGTAGTAGGCCAAAACCTCCTTGCTAAGGAGAGGTCTATGTCCAGCAGTGGACTGTAAAAGGCTGTTGATGCTATAAACATCTTATCAAAAGAATATCAACTAAAGTTAAAATACAATTTCTTTATATATAATAGAATAAACGTAAGAAAAAATACAAACTTTTGTATTGCGATTTGTAACTATTGGCTGGTTTCTTTTATACGCCTACCTGACGCCAAACCTCTTTTACGGGACAAAAGAAGGACGAATAGGGCTAAGGAGCTAGAGTAATGTATACCGCAAGCTTTCAATGGAAAACTAAAACGGAAAACGTAAAAAATCGAAGCTGGGATCGGAATATTCGCCTAGTGATTCAAACGGCCACTATACAGCGAATAGAAACCTCAAATAACCTACTTACTACAGTGCTATTACGTAATCCCTTTATGTATGTGTGTATAGTTCTTTACATAAAAACTTATTTTATCCAATGTTAATCATAAAGTTATAAAGCTTTCAAAAATTAGGCGAAAAAATAGTGAAACTGTATTCTGTTATAATGCTACGGTCTCAACAAGAACTTAATATTATTATAATATAAAGAAAATCAATAATATTAGGTACTTCGCTACAGAAGAGATTGCGTGTGTAACAAAGTCATGCCGTCTAACCATTTAACCGTAAACATTATTTCTCACGGCAGCATATTAATCAACACAATAAAACAAAACCCTGTACCATTAATTTATTCAAACCTCAATTGAATGGGCAAATATTGTACAAGCTGCTATTTTTCTGTTTAACCAGGTAAATTTGATGATGATGTACTATTAATAATTGCCTCGTTATTTTTAATTGAGAACAGTACATGTTAATAATACTGTATGGGGTTTAAGCGGCGGTAGTTTCACATCAAGTGAGAAATCCAACAGCCGGGCGCGCACCTCATTCCTAAGGAATGCCTGTCGTCGCGTAGTTCGTTGCCGTGACGTCACGCTTGATCGACGCTGCATCGGTCGTTAGCTATATACAATAGGAATATGAGTGTCCGTCATTGTCAATGTAAATTACAATAACACAACGTACAAAATAAGAAACATAACGAGCACAACCAAAAGGTTACGCCACATACTGTTTCTTAATAAACGCGTGCAGCACTGTTAAAAGAAAAAACCAATCTTCCAAACAATTTTTTCATGAGAGTGACGGCAGTTGGATAGAGGGCTCGGGTCTGGTATAGCCATTGTTTACTGCCCTAAACTATCTGTATATTATATATCTCTTCTCTACCAATCACTTCTCTATCTATCTAATTAATAAATATACATTTAAAATGCAGGCATTAAATATGGCTATATCAATAACAGTAAAATTAACAACAATTATTCAAAGTACCGAAGTTCTATTTAAACCTCATAAAATGTATTTAGATTCCGAATACATTGCAAACCAAAATATATTAAATTTATGCATGAAAAACTTTTTCAATTTTCATTTTTTAAATATTGAAGAATAATATTTGTAGTTAAAGCAATATACGTGATTGACAGACCCTTTATTGAATCTGAATACAATTTGATTTATAGAAGCTTCTAAAACTTCAGTTGGTAACATTTGGCAAACATTAACTCTAAATTCTAAACTCAACGTCTAATTTTATTGTTTGATACATTTTAAACTATCGAAAAGCAAAACAATTTGAATTTTAAAACAAATCAGATTGTTAGAAACTTCATTGTTGAGAACATTAAATAATTTTTCGCATAAGTGGGTAGTTAGACAATGTCGCTATTATGAAACAAACTTAATTAAGTTCTTTAGTTTCAATACAGTGAATTTCGTGAGTTAAATAATTAAGCTTATGAAATTACAATATTGTTTTAATTAGAACTTTTGAGGCACGCTCTTGTTACGAAGTTACAATCTATACAATTAAACAAAACAATGGTATGTCTATACACAATAATTATGAAAATATGAATAATTTATATATGTTTTTATAGGCTTATATTGTCTTGTATTCTATTAATAACAGTTAGTTAATTAATATAAAATCGGATAAGGCATAGCGAGAAGGCTTTACTTGGATTTTAAATTAATTGAACATACCTATAACAATATTCGTATACAATGGTAAAGGTATTTCGTAAAACAGTTTAATTTCTTCAATCCTTGGTATCTTTAGTTGAATATTTTTATGTTAACGACTAAAAATAATTATAGTTTTTCAAGTCAATTGACGATATGTCACAAATAAGACGAAGAGGTTACACGCCTATGTTAGTTAATTGTTTAGTTTACTATTTATCATAATACAAAAAAAAAATACATTTAGGAACTTTTCTGACCTTCATTATTAATAAGAGTATTGATTTCAAGAAACACAATGTGGATTCAAGATTTTAAACTTATATATTTACTTATATTTTTGTTCGTGTGGTGACGGATTAAGAATACATAGTGTTACCGCCCCTATTCATCCCGTGGGTGTCGTAAAAGGCGACTAAGGGAACAAACTATATCAGACAATATCATTACAAAGAAAAGGAAAACTTGAAACAAGCCCTATTCAAACCCGTCTGGCCAGCGTGGTATAGTAGGCCAAAATCTCCTTGCTAAGGAGAAGCCTATGCCCAGTAGAGGACTGTAAAAGACTGTTGAAGATGACATTTATATTGCCCTTTGAATTTGGCACTTGTAAAGTAAAATAAGAAAATTTACAAGTATTTTACATTTAGGCCGTTCCGTTAAAATTAATTCAATTACTGATAACTTCACGTAGATTATTAGGTTTTAAATGGTGGATGACCCATACTATGATGACCTAGTGAGATGCTTTTTCACGCCCTGCTTGAAGTCGTAAAAGGTCACAGCGGCATAAAGCTCACACACTTACCACGACACCTGTCAACCTTGCATCAATGGGCCGCCGGTCTCACATTCACTAACGAAACAGGACAGCACGGATGCTGTCACTTTAGGTTGATCTTCTGTGAGAGGGTAGTCCTGACCTGGTTTCGACGGCCCGTTTGTGCTGAAATCAGCGTGGCTCTACTACCTAGTTTAATTACAGATAGAAGAACTACGAAGTTGATTATGTACGAATACGTTATTAAAAATTTAATTTGCCATTGTTTTTAGAATTTTTGTTATGTATATTTTTTATCTATTATATTCTTATGTTACGATGTGCCTACAGTTTATTGTTAAAAAATGTGAGGTATTCAGAAATGTATTCTTATCATATAGTAAAAAAATGTTAATGAAAAACAATAAATTTTAATATTAATATTTTGTCTTGCTAGGAATCCTAACGAAGCTCATCGTCAAGAATCTGTTCTGCCAATTTCAAGAGAACGAAATAAGTACAAGAGTATCGTGTGGGATGAATACGACACGTTGTATCAAAAGTATTTAGAGATCGGTAAGTCTTGAAAAGAAATGTTTCAAAAAGTAAACAGAAAAACCTTTTCTAATCTAATAAAATTAATTTGCACAAAACTTTAAGTCATCTTTTTTCGCGAATAATACCCAAATAACGGTTTTACCACATGATTCACTTATTATTTTCAAAATACAAATCTAAACTTTATTATGCCGAGTTTCTAGAGCTAAAATTCCTTTGTCCGTTTAATCAAAAATTCTTTTACAGGTATGAAACCACGTATGAAAAACCATTATAGAGCACACCAACTGTCTGTGTGGCTGCGTCTCATCCCAGAGATTCACCGCGCTGGAATGAAGGATGTAGTCGCCAAACATAACCTTTTTAGAAACCACAATGACCCTGAGTTGTACGACGGTCTTGTTAGACCCGATCCACTCACACGCGCAAACTATTTCGACCCTACACTAGAACTGTACCGCAAGCCGACCTACAACCTCACTTTAGAAATACCCTCAACAACCATGGATACCTACGTCACTACCTGCATTAGTGTTATGTCAGCTCGCCCTGGGTCCGCTGTCACACAAACACAAGTGCCGAATAACACACACACGCAAGACGTATCTAATCTAGAGGTAGCCGGTTACACAGCTTACTCTACAGCATTGAGTGTTACAATAGCTATAGGGTGCTCCCTTCTCATTCTGAATGTTTTAATATTTGCTGGTGTTTACTATCAACGAGATAAGACCCGATTGCAAGTAAAAGCGCTTCAACAACAACAGAAAAGAAACCATAATTCAACATTCGATAGTGTTTCATCGAAACATCCTCATTATTTCGTCGGTCACTCACAGAGCTCGAGCACTATTGTCGACATCGATCATCAGGACAAAAACGCGATAATAGCAATGACAAATCGAGTTCCCCACTTTACCACAGCGAACTGCCCGAACGTTTGTCACACGGGGATACAAATGTCGAATTTGTCACAGAAAACGAGTCCCCCGACGAATAGGGGTCAGTGTACGACGTTGCCACGAAAAGTTGGGTTCAGTTATCAACAGAATCAGATATGTAACGCGTCAAATTGTATGACGTTACCAAAAAATGCGACATTTATGAGTAGCGCTGGCAATTTGCCGGATGTCCAGGCGCAGACTGGGCAAAGTCAGGGGCCTGGTAACGGTTCCGTTTTACCGCCTCCGTCTTCACCTCCATCGCAGCACTTCACGCAGTCTCGAGTCCCTCAAGCTGCAATGTCAGAAATGAACGTATGAGATATGGAAGATATTTACAATTATGTGTAAAGTGACAGTGTTGAAACTGATGTGATGTGATACGGGTCACAGGACATACCATGGTTGTAAATATCGGAAGTTTACAAGTGTATATATGATGGTAAAATAATTGTATGTAATACAGGTAACATTTTAAGTAATCATAGGTCTAATATAATTCGAGATCTTTGAATTAATTGACAGTTTAAACGATGTTATTTTCTTTTTTTTTACGAAAATGTAAGTTTTAATTTATTTCGTATGTAAATATTGTAATTGTAATATCGTTTCAAGTGAACATAGGTACAGATAAAAATGGAAAACAAAATAACAAAATGCCTCAATGAAGCCGACATTACTGTTATTCAAAAATAACGATCTATCACTAACTAATTCGAATGTCATTCATAACCTCTTTGACATTGTTATGTCACTTAGCCGGCCATTGAAAATGGCTATTATTGTAAATAAATTAGAATCTTAAAGACTGTATACTTAAACTAAGAATTATTTTATTTTATGTTCTAATAAACCACATGACACAGATTATTGAACTATTAGTATTTTATGAATTATTTATTATTTGCTAAACTTTTTTGGAGACATAATAATTAAACTTCTCATTAGGAAAGGTCACAGTGAGAGTGGATAAATTTCACGTTGAAAGACATTTGCACGTAAATGATTACACCATGAGCTTTCACCTTTATCACTAAACTATGATTTAAAAACTCTAACTTTGAAAAGTTCAAAATATCGAAACTAATTGTTATCATTTAGACTAGACTATTAGACTACATAATCATTAAGTAATTTAAGCAATTCAATGAATATTCATTGGAAACCATGTTCCAAATTTACATTTTTCTGTTTAGTTAATTTGTAAGAAGCACTATCATTATGTGACAAAGTAACTACAGAGTGAGACCTCATTTACGACTTATAATATTCATTAAAAAAATATGACATGTCATAAAAGAGAATGATAATACTATTTTTTTTTGGAAAGTTCAAATACACATACAGTAATATTTTGTCTGGATTAGTTAAAAAACTAATAAAAAACCATAACTAATATAAACACAAATCTCGAGAAGTATAGAAATCTCATGGAGAATATTCTTTGTACGTAACTTAGCCCTAAAATACACAATTTGAAAACCTGAACATTACCAATTTTCCACCAAAAGGTAAAAAAAACGTGAAACAATTTTCATTGTCATCAATAAAATCGTTTCTATAGTGGAAGGTCGGTGTTCATTCCGCCGTGTGCAGCGACGTACAAAATTGTAACGAGAGTTTACAAATTGAAATACTTTGTATTGCAAACTGGTGGATTTGTTTGTCGTAATTTATTATTGAAAGTGATTAATTTTATTTACACGCTACATATATTGTAGGCATTTTACAGAATTTGTCATATTTTCGTGTGATTAAAGAAGGTGCGTGTGATGACGGATTAAAAATACATAGTGTTACGACCCTTGTATATCCTGTGAGTGACATAAGAAGCTACTAAAGAAACAAACTATTCAAGAAAATATCACTAAAAAGAGAAGGAAACCTTGAAACAAACCCCATTCCACTCCATCTGGCCTGCGTGATATAGTAGGCCAAAACTTTCTGTCTCTTCATAATTGTGAGATACGGCAGGGAGGACTCTAGAAGCCGCTAATGCGCTCCTGGAGCCCTTTCCCGACTGCCGAAGTAGACCGCCGCGGGATTCAGCGGGTAGACCGATTTTTCGGGAGTCCCACACACGCCCATCGTACCCCTACGGAGGGTATAACGCGAAAAGCATTTCTCGCGTAAAAAAAAAGGTATTCAGCTTTTTTTGTGCAGAAATCTACCAAAGTGATAGTAAGCATAAATAGAATCCAAGATAGTTTTATTTTAGAATCCAAGAATGGTGGTCACCATACCATGAATGAAGACAGTGTAGTATGGCGGCCCACGCTATGGCGGCCTAGTGAGGTGCTTTTTCACGACCCGCTTAAAGGACCCGAGATCGTAGTGGCAGGGAAATACGTACGCTGGTAATGAGCTTCTTACTTATGTAAGGCTTATGTCCAGCAGTGGACTGTTAAAGGATGATAACTATTTCCAATGCTTCATTATTATGTGTATATCTATTGACTTCATATCAGATCGTATGTTTATACTTTGTAAACCAAATCTTCTTGTATGTAGTTTGTGGACTTAATAATTTCGAGTTTAATTATATAAACGGCCTTAGCCGAATATGATGTATAAAAGACCAAGACAGAGATGGTTCGCATTCTTTGGGATATTCCTGTTTTTAGTGAACGACAAGTGGCTGTAGAGTAATAATCTATAAAACTCAGTCGTCTTTGGCGACAAGAAAGGCGTATTTCTGGTTCTAAATTATTTTCGTGGATTGGCCAGATTACTGTGTAAGGGCTTAACAAAAGTCGTTTAAAGTTTTTTATCAAGTCCTTTCATATGAGAATAGTATTGTAATTATGCTTTATATAATTAAATTCGTGCTATTTTGTATCGTCATATTTGCTTTTCTAGTCAAAATTATGAGAAATTACATATGTATTTATTTTATATTTTATTTACAGTTTTTTTACATAGTATGTTGGGCAATTGAAAATACAAATGGTTGACGTTTTCTAGTCAATACATTCTATTTATATTTTCAGGCTGCACAGTAACGTATAAAAGGGGAATTGAAAATCAAAACAAATACAAAATATTTGTTTGTTGACTTTTGGGTTCTAGCTCGAAATAAGCGACAGACGTATTTCGAGTTAATATGTAATATAAATTTGAGTTTAATAAAATACGCTGTGGGTTTAAAAAGTTGGAAATATAAGAAAGTAGTGTAATGATTTTCCTATGACATTTATATACCATACATATATTATATAGAGTTTTCTATGCAAATTATGTAAAACTATAACATCATCAATTCAACATAGTCTGACAACCTTCAGTAGTCAGTCAGTGGTTGGACCTAGACCCCTTCTTGGGAGGAAAAATTAAAATTCGAATTGATGATCGAATATTCCTTTCCATCCTTCCATGTCGACTTTGTTGATTTAGCTTTAAGTTTAAATTTTAAATTTAAAGAGAAAGAAGTAAATTATGTACCAAAGTGTATTGTCCCAATAAACAACAGATTCACTGGTGAATTGAGTGACGTACACGTGAAACTGACTACACGGAGGGCCTAGTGTTTTAAGTGGTCGCGATGTCGTTCTCTACTGCACTGAGTGTTGTGTGTTCAAACCCCGCATAGAAAAATACTTTGTGTGATCTACGAATTCTTGTTCCGACTCTGAGTGTTCTTTGTGTCCATATAATGTTTGTCTGTAAAGTCTCCCGCGACACTGGATATACCTAATATGGAAGTCGTCTCTTATAAAAAAAAAACAAAAAAAGTTACAATGAACGTTTTTATCTTTATAAATACATAACTTTATTTTGTATCGTTACTGACTGTACAATGTTATTGTCAAAGAAAATTTTATTTAAAAAAAATCTTTTCCTCTCACATTTTATAAAATGACGAACAAGAGACCCCTCACTCAACTGCGCAGTGATAAAATAATATATTGATAGAAATTAGCTTGAGTTATTTTGACACCGATATCTTGACTGTTGTGGGTTATGTGACTTGTTTTCAAAGTCATATTCAATTGTTTATTTATAAGACAACAAAATCGTATAACACGCATGTCATACACATTTACACGGTGCCGCAGTGTTATAAAAGGGTATACTCATAAATTTTAGAATCGTATAGAATTGATGTTTGTTTGTATTGTATTCAAGTGGAGTTCCAATTAAAATTTGAGAAATGAACTTGGAAATATATAGTCAAAGCTAAAGTCTTGATCGGCTCGACGAAATTAACACGACTTCCAGTAAGATGGTGTTGAATATTTACGATTAATAAAATAAATAATAAATAAATATTTCAGACATTTGACACACAACGTCATCTAGTACCAAACTAAGCAAAGCTTATGCTATGATAACTAGACTGACTGATACAATACTTATATACTTTTTTTTTGTAAATATATACATATTATACATAGAAAACACCCAAACTTCGAAACAAATATTTACAGATCATACAAACATTTGGTCCGACCCAGGAATCGAACTCGAGACCTCAAGCAAAGCAGTCGAATTCACTACTGCTGCGTCACCGAGGCAGTTGTAATTATGTATTGTATTTAATCTAATTAAATATACATATAGATCTCTTATATGGTTACGTCATAAAATGTTACGGTAAAAAATCCACAATTATCATTTGAAAAGTAGTTGGGGTTGATATGTTCGCATTAAGGACGGATCGTACAACGGTTGAAGATAGTAACATTAAATAAGCTGAATCTGAGACAACCGATAATAATGGTTCTATTTTGAAATTTACACTCCTCCATATATGAAAATTGTAGAACATAATAGTTGGCATATCGTGAGCGTTCAACATGTCTTTATCAACCTCTTTGTGTGTTTCTATTTCATACAAACTAAACCACATCAAGATCTGTTGCGTGATTTCAAAGGAGAATATACAGATAGACGCGTCATGCGACTTGTAATTTACCTACTACGAAAACATCATTGCTACTTTATACGTTATTACAGGTTAATATCCATTATTTTATGTATAGGTTTAATAATCAATTTTAGTATTATTATAATATAAGATATAATTAATATCAAATCATTAAAAAGAGATTCCAAAAATCTGTGTCAAGTGGTCCGAACAAAACGTCTTTCATTTGTTAATTCTCTTTTTAAAAACTTTATATTTGTGTATTTTTTTGTATAACTGTTGTATAATAATACACATATTTGTCTGTATTATCTGCTACGACGTAGCCAGTTTTGTTTTAAAGACTTTTTTTTTAGTTTTGAAGAAATTTAGTTGTTTCAGTATGGTAACGTTATTTTCCGATCAGTCTACGTCGTGTCAGGAGTAGTGATAATTTTAATTGTGTCATGTTTGTGTTGTAAACTCTGGTATATTTGACTCGTAATTATTAAAATCATACTTATCATAGTATGTTGGAAATTTATAAGATAAAAATTATCTAACCGTTATTATGAAATCTTATGACAAGTATCAAAATTAAAAAAAAATAAGACAGAATAAAATTCGTGAAAATCTTGTTTGAGTTTTACTTTGTATAACTGTATCGGTTGTATGTATTGTAGTTTGATACAGCACTTTTACTCAGCAGAAATATCGAAACTACAGGAGTAACAGAAAGCGTAGGTTAAAAATTTGTGGGTTTCTTTTAAATGTAAATGAAATATTAAAAAGTATTGCCCTATCGACATTTTTAAAGAATGAAAGTTAAATATTAAGCAATGTTTTCGTTGCTATTACGTACTAAGCTTAGGTACCGTAACACCAAATTCCTCTCCCTTCTACTCTTATCCTGAAGTACACACAAAGGGCAATGCACTGGCAAACATACTCGTCATATATGTCTGGAGTAGTAGTTATCAGTGTGTTCTTGGAGCTCCTCCCGACTGCCGAGGTCGGTCGCCGCAGGGTTTTATTTCCCAATTTAAAAAGAAAATAGGTATCAATGCGTGACGATAATCACTTATCATCATGAAACTCGTCTGCTCGTTCACGTTAAAAAAAACATTAAAATAATACTCACTCAAAAAAAATACCTCATAAGAAAGTAAATGCCACAGTGTTAGATCAATTTTCAATACGCTTCAAGTGCTAAAATATATGATGTTTTGTTTTTTTCTATTTATAAAGAACATCGATCACTTTGTATGGGCTTCTAGCCTGGACACGGACAATTTGTTATAGAATAATAATACTATTTCTCAGTGACCTTTACCCAATAGAAAACATAATTTCATGTAGTTTATGAAACAGAAAAGCAAACACAAAGTTACATCCACAGTACGGGCGAGGGCGCTCTAAGCGAATTGACAGCTGAAATAGACCGGAAACAGTCGATATTGGTCAATTATTGTCAGGATAGGAAAAAAAATATCTCAAACGCGTGGTCATTTATTTTACATCAACTTATAAAAAAGAATAAGAATTTTAAAGAAAAATATGTTGACGTACTTTTCTGGTTTTTGGAAACTTTTTCAGAAGTTGTTTCGTTTTATGGCCTTGAGTAAGTTACCCTACTGCTTTTAATTATTCATTGACGACACAGATGATTAGTACTACCGTAAATTAAATTAAGGATAGAAAACAGACAAAAGATAAGAAAATATTCTTTTTTACTATAATATTATGGACAGAATTAACATAAAACTGTTTATAATTTATATTATTAGCAATTAGCCTATCCATACTCAAGCTTAGATTGATCGAATTCCTTTGTAAACTAAGTAAGCTATTATAGCATTTATATAGGTGTTCTAACAAAAATTATTCAAGCAATAAAGTCTAAAACATATGAAACTGGAACTTTACAATAACTTCTCAAAGCTAAAGCGACCGATCGTCGACCGTCCATGAACCCTGTCAGCGTAAAGCCTTATAAGGATCACATACATTTCAATCCCGCAATGGATTTGTTCGGTATTATTGCCAGGTCCCAGGGATATGTTTACAGGAGCTTGTGGCTCGTTTTAGGTCACTACTATATTTGTAGTGATTTTACCGAAATATATGTGTACTAACCCCTTTTTAACAATACGCTATAACTTACTTCACGGGTCACCTAGTAGTTTAAACGGTCACCACGTCGCTCTCTACTGCGCTTAGTATTTTGGGTTCAAGCTCCACATAGGACACCTCTATGTGTGATCAACAAATTGTTATTCTGAGTCTGGGTGTTCTTTGTGTCCGTTTCTTGTATGTTTGTAAAGTCCCCTGGGACACAGGATTTATTCCGAGTGCGGCGTTGTCTTTTTAAAAGACAAAAAAGAGAGAAAGAGAACTTATTATGATGGTGTTTAGAAAGAAAGATAAAGGAAAGAAGTCTGATAAACATGTGTGAATTGCAGCATATTGTGTGGAGCATGTGGACTGTCCATATGGTGACAGATTATGAATACAGATTTTTCTACACATATTCATCCCATAGTTGTCGTAAAAGCCGACTAGGGAAGCAAAAGGTTGATGATGATCGATGTCGATGATCGTGTGACAACTTACAAGTCTTCCTTACTTGTACTATTGAGACAAATATCACGTATATCGTACGTATAACAAGGTACAAACAATAAAAACCACATACTGCTTCAAAACTAAGTCTTCTTGATAGACGCGTAGGTCTCACCCAGAAAAGACACTTTTGTAAACAGTAAGCATGTGATTTTTGATGTATGTTCACCTATGTATGTCTTTTAAGATTAGAACATAGCTGCTTAATTTTTCTAGCTATCACCTAATTTGAATAGCAGCGTATAAGAAACAAACAAACGCACACTGATTTTAAGGTTTTACATGGCGAGTTGCTAGGGAGGTTCACTTTTTGTTTGTAATTTATATAAACACAAACCAGAAAGCCGATCACCTGACGGTAAGTATCGACCATTAAGACCTGCTACTAGAGTATATGGACTTTATAAACATCACTTTCTGGGTACAAAACAAAGAAAGAATTGCTTTACAATATTTCCTCTGAAGTCGTGAAGTCTCGTGACTACGACTCCGGCTCTGAATGAGCCAATCCCTTTGTGCGGAAGCTTGGCTCTCCCCACAGTAAAAATAAAATTTTAAAATCAATGTAGCCGTACTAATATTATCATGTGTAAGATAAGTACACTATAAAACACCATAATCTTTGAAAATTTATTTTAAAGGTAGGTATATGTTAAATGGAGAGCAGGCAAAATCGATAATAGAGTGTCGTAAAGATAAATAATAATAATATACTTTCATGGACGCTGTGATAAAATAAATGTTATCTGTTTATATTATTTTCTTTTGAGGGAGCACAACCGCTAAATATTTTGTCAAATGTGTTAGAATTTTGTAAAACGGGTATTTCATTGTTATTTGTTAATTTCTTCTTATTGTGGAATATATTTTGGAGTGGGCGTTTTTGTTGAGGCGTTTAGAGAAATTTTAAATACATATGAATAATGCTTTGAAATTTTCCATATTTTGTGGTACGAAACTATAGTGACGAACAATCACAAAATCTACTTATACGCTTATAAATTCACGACGTGATATTATTCGTATTTTATTGAACTCATAGTGATTAAACTCACTAGAAGTACTTAAAAGAAATACGTCAGTAATATTGTTTAGTCCAAATATTTTGTAAAGGTTTAATTGATTTATATACGTACATAAACTGTTAATTTTGGATCGACAGTCATTAATTTTAAAATATATTTTAGCTGAAGTTGAAAATTAAGTTTCAACTTTAAATTTAAAGAGAAAGTGAATAGTCTATTGTCCCAATAAACAACTGATTCACTGGTTAATTGAGTGACGTACACTTGAAAGTGACTGCATGGTTGGTCCAGTGGTTCAAACGGTCCGGTGTGGGCGGCGGCTATGACCGCCCAGAATAGGGTTCGCCTCTGGCGCCCTCAGAGGATATTGGCGGTTAGAGCCATACGCGGTTACCGCACCGTATCAGCGTGCGCCTTGGCCGGCATTCCCCCGTGGGATTTGGAGGCGGAAGTGCTCGCCGAAGTTTATCGGCGGACGGCTGACTTCCGATCGGGTAGCGGCATATGGCCCCCGCCCGAAAAGATGCCGTGAGTGGCGTGAGGCCGCTCGTCGAGCCACGATGACTCGTTGGTCGCTCCGGTTGGAGACTCCACGTCAAGTCAAAGTCAAAGTCAAATTCGTTTATTCATTTAGGTCACAAAAAGACACTTATGAACGTCATAAAAAAAAAACAATAAAAGATGAACAATCTGTCGATTAAAATTACAGCTTGCTGGGTTCGCAGATTGTTCATGGTAGAGTGGTGAGAAAAGAACCCAGGAAAGAAACTCACCACCACTCTTTTAACTCAAAATCTTTTAAATATTAAAACAGCAGTTATATTAACAATCATAGGTCTTAAAAAAAGAGCAATTCATTTCCAAACATCTTAATCTGTGACATAGTCTGAAACTGAGTAATAAGCCTTTTTGGACAACCTCAGTTTAACAAATTTCTTAAATTTACTAATAGATAATAATCCCTCCAAGGAACATCGTAGGCCACTACTGGTGAGGTTTACTACCGTTGAGGCTAGACATGCAGTCTGGAAGTCCAAAACAGCGTTAAAGGGTTCTGGCTTCTCGGTGAGAGAATTTCTTACTAAAATACGCCAAAGTGTTTTCATTACGGCTCGACAACATTTCGGCATGTCGTCTTGCTGGACACAGGATGGCACTATTGTTGTTAAGGCAGGCGATAATAGCAGATATAAAATAACATCCACTGATGAGCTAAAGCCTCTACTAGTCAAGTTTCCAAAGACATTATCAACAAGCAGAGGTGACTCCAATAATTCGAGTTTGAGCATCAACAGTAAGAGTTCACGAAAACGCTAGTTCTTCTGGAATCCTTTAGTCTTTTGCGTGTACAATATATCCTTTTTGTTATTGTTGTGTTTGTATATTTTCATAATGGCTGCTAGCTCAATTTTTGCTCTGCACCTTCAAGTTTTAGTAAATAATTTTTACATACACATGAAAAATGTTTATGTTTGTGACATATATTGTAACTGTCAAATTGACGCCTCACTGTTCTTGTTTGTCATTGGTAGCGGTGCGTTCCGTTTTTCGCAATGTTTCGATGTCACTAATTTAGTCTTTTGTATTTAATTTTCTTTTGTTTTAGTTTTATTTCCTAATTTACTTGCTTATACATTGATTGCACCTTTAAATTTTGTTTACTTTTTATCATAATTTGTTACAACTGTTACTACTGACATCTATCAAGATTACGTTTTATTTTCTTCGTTGGAGTGCGTTCAATAGATATTAATTCAACCACAACGATGAAAGTGTGTCCGAGTTCAGTTTTTTCTTATTCCTTTTGTTTTTATTAATTCATATTCATTTTTTTTTTTTGTGTGTTTTTGTTTTTACTCTTTTCTCTGTCTTATTCTATTACGTTAATTATTCATTGCATTGTTTTAATCTTACAAAGTTATTCTTGGAAATACAACATTAACTTTGTTTGTGTACCTGCTGGCGGGTGGTATAGATATACTATCTGGTAATTTTTTTTCTTTTTTTTAATTACACAGTAATTTTATATTAAAATAGTATTTTTATAGGTTTTCTTTATAATTTTTTTTTATAGATATATATTTGGATATTAGTACTTATGAGTGATAATGGATCTGATGTATTCTTTTCTGCTGAGGATTCTTCAGACGACGTTAGTTTCAGTTCCATGACTGAGACGCTGGGTGAGCAATTGCGGCACATATTTCACACTCAATCTCGTCCTTATTTTAATGTTTGTCACATAAACGCACAAAGTGTCCCCAGTCATTACGAAGATTTAGCTGAGACCTTCTCTGATGATAATATTCATGCCATCCTGATTTCGGAGACCTGGCTCAAACCCCACTTACCCTCTACCTCATACGCTCTCCCTGGATTTGTCCTTATCCGAAATGATCGTTTGGATAAAAGAGGTGGCGGTGTTGCCATTTACCTTCGCAGCTTCTTACCCTATAAAATAGTCGCCTCTTCTACTTCTCATCTCACCACCGCTGCGGAATATATTTTCCTACAGGTTTGTGTCAAGGGAGCTAATGTCATTCTAGGTGTAGTTTATTGCCCTCCAACTGTTAACTACTTCTCCAGTCTGGAAACAGTTCTGGAATCTTTAGGGTCGGAATATTCTCATCACATCATCATGGGAGATTTTAACACTGATATCCTAGCCTCAAACTCAAGTCGCACACGCAGCCTCCTTCACATCACACAAGCAACCAGCCTCCACGTCCTGCCCCTTCAAGCCACTCATCACAACATAGACTATCAGGACACCTGGCTTGATCTAATCCTCACCTCTTCCCCACACCTTGTCTCTTCCCACGGTCAACTGCCAGCCCCTGGTTTTTCCCATCACGACTTGATTTTCCTCTCCTATATCCTGAAACCATCCAAATCACCACCTAAAGTCGTGCAGACTCGCAGTTTCCGACGCATGGATGTTGAAAAATTACATGCAGATGCTGTGAGGATAGATTGGACGAACATGGCAGCTGCTACTGACGTAGACAACAAAGTGTCTATTTTCAATGACACCATCGTCAAACTATACGACCTCCATGCTCCAATTAAGTCTGTAAAGGTAAAACGGGCACCGGCGCCTTGGATGACGGAGGAGGCCCGAACAGCTATGAGGCGACGGGATCAGTCATTTCGTCGGTTCAAACAAAATCGTTGCGAAGACAAATGGAACCAATATAAGGCTGCTAGGAATCGGTGCAACCAGGTGATACGCAACGCTAAACGCCGACATATTCTTCAAAACATAGAGTCTTCTTCTTCTTCCAGTATCTGGAAATTTCTTAATACCTTAGGTATTGGTAAAAAACAACAGCACATTTTCAGTAATACAATTAGTTTGAATGATTTAAATCTTCATTTCTCATCTGCAACTATGATGGATCTTCAAACTAAGTGTCAAACACTGAACTACATATCTGGTCTTACCAGTCCTACCACTGACTCATTCGAATTTTCTCCGGTGCCTCCTGAGGATATCAAAAAAATTATCGTATCTATCCATTCTAATGCTGTAGGATGCGATGGCATAAGTCGTCGCATGATTGTTACCATCCTGGACTGTATCCTCTTAGCAATCACTCACATCATCAATTTCTCTCTCGACTCCGGCACCTTTCCCTCTCTATGGCGAAAGGCTTACATCATTCCTCTTCCAAAAAACAATAATCCTTCTCTCCCTGAACACTTCCGTCCTATTTCTATTCTTCCCTTTCTGTCCAAAGTACTCGAGGCCTGTGTTCATAAGCAACTTTCCCAATTTGTTCACAGAAACCACCTATTAAGCCCTCTACAATCTGGCTTTAGGGTTGGTCACAGCACAGTTACTGCTCTCCTTAAAGTGACTGGTGATATTAGGAAGGGCATGGAGGACACCAAAGTCACAGTACTTGTACTAGTTGACTTTTCCAATGCCTTTAATACCGTCAGTCATGAAATCCTTTTATCTATCCTCAAATATCTCATGGTTTCCTCTGGGGCACTGGAATGGTTCTCCACTTATCTTCAGGGGCGACAACAGAGTGTTCACGTTGCTGACTCGACATCGAGCTGGTGCGATCTCCTCGCTGGCGTCCCTCAAGGCGGCATTCTATCTCCTCTCTTATTCTCAATTTTTATTAATCTCATTACTCAACAACTTCAGAGTGCGTATCACCTATACGCCGACGATCTGCAAGTGTATACACAGTCAAGGGTGGAAGATATAACACAAGCTGTTAACATGGTCAACAGAGACTTGGAGATCATAAACTCGTGGTCGACGAATTTCGGATTGACGGTTAACCCAACCAAGTGTCAGGCGATCATAGTGGGCAGCAAACGCATTATGAGCAGACTCGATACTGCCTCAATCTCACCAATCATCTTTAACGGATCAGTCGTACCGTTCAGCCCCGTGGTCAAAGATCTGAGCTTACTCATCGACTCTACCCTTGATTGGCGAGCTCAAGTTACTCATGTCAGCCAGAAAGTAACGAGAAATCTGCGAACATTATATCGTCTGAAGAACTTTCTGCCTTATAATACTAAAATTACTCTCATGCAGTCCTTAATAATCCCAATAATCGACTATGGTGATGTGTGTTATTACGACCTGAATGCAGACCTTCTTAACAAACTAGACCGACTTCTCAATAGCTGCATTCGATACATTTTTAATCTTCGAAAGTATGATCATGTGTCTGCTTTACGTTCCCAATTAAAATGGTTACCTATTCGCCAGCGCCGCAATCTGCGAGCACTAACTGCCCTATTCTCATTTCTCAACTCACCGTTTTCACCTACATATTTGACTCCGTACCTCCGTTATCTATCCTCTAATCACGACAGAAACCTTCGCTCAGAAAATAATCTGCTTCTCTTATGTCCCTCTCACAACTCTGATTTCGTGAACTCTTCGTTCTTTGTTCAGGCAGTACTACTCTGGAATGCGCTCCCGCTCGAAGTCAGGATGTCCACAAACCGTTCTACATTCAAAAAGAATGTACATAATCTCCTTCTTAACGAGATTGAAGAATCGTCTTATCGATAGTTGGCTCAGCTTACAGTCAAGTTGTCATAGTGTACGAATATAATCTAAATGTGTGTATGTGTATATTTATGTATGTATGTGTATATTTATATGTGTATTTATAACGTATGTATTGTATGTGTTCATGTATGTATGTCAACTTATGTATTATATATCTTAATTGTCAATATAACCGCTGTGCACCTCCCTTACAATATTTCTATACCACCTTAAGGTTGACTGGAAGAGAATGCCTTGGGCATTAAGTCCGCCGCTGTACAAAGTGCATAAAGTGTAAATAAATAAATAAAGTGTAAATAAATAATACTATGTTGTTTGGTAATTTGTTATAAAATTGTATACATTGACCTACAAACGAATTCGATATTTTATGGAGCCTAGTAGTGTGCAAGGCAAGTTTATTTTTATTTCTTAAATTAAATTGATGGAGATCACTATTTTTCTTAAATTTAGACAGATTTTTATGAACATACAAAAGATTCTCGTAAATGTATTGTGAGTGTAGTGTGAGAATGTTAATTTCTTTGAATGTGTTTCTTAGTGACTCACGTGCTGGATTTGCCCTCGTGGAGGCTCTCCAACCGGTCATCGCCGAGTGGGCAGGGCGTCAGCACGGGACCCTTTCCTTCTGACTGACACAGGTTCTTTCCAGGCACGGTTGCTTCGAGAAGTATCTGCAATCGGTCACCAGGAGGGAATTGAGTCCCGCCTGTCACCACTGCGACTGCAGTGAGGACTCGGCTCAGCACACGCTAGCGGTTTGTTCCGCCTGGGCGGCGCAGCGTGTGCGGCGCAACGTGGGGTCCTCACTGCAGTTATTGGAGGAGATCTCTCGCTGCCAGCCGTCATACGCTCCATGGCCGGTAGCGACAGCTGTTTTACCGTGGTCACAACCTTTTGCGAAGACGTAATTTTGCGGAAGGAGGCGGCGGCGAAGCCCAGGGAGGACGATGTCCACTCGGATTCAATTTGCC
Source organism: Hypercompe scribonia (assembly GCA_949316085.1). Classification (NCBI taxonomy): domain Eukaryota; kingdom Metazoa; phylum Arthropoda; class Insecta; order Lepidoptera; family Erebidae; genus Hypercompe; species Hypercompe scribonia. The sequence continues at coordinate 6,368,535 of OX438969.1, read as the reverse complement.
ACCGACGAGCTGGGCGGCGGAGGCACGCATACTACCGCCTCATGCCGCCTTGAGTGTGGTCGCGGGTGGACGGGACGGGTTTTCCCCTCCATCTGCTAAAGCGGCCAGCCGCGAGGAGGCGACGTTCGCGTGTGCCGTACGTCGCTTAAATGGAGAGTTTATCCGAAGATGGTGCCCGCGCTTGCGGGCACGCGCTAGGAGGGATCTGGATGTCATAATAACAGCTGTTCCTGGATCCCTCCTATCTCAGGCGCAAAGTAGCACACCGTGTGGTTTTAGTCGGTCCGATTCTGACACACCACCCCGCCGTAAACCCCGGTGGGGTGACGGCCCGAGGGGATTTCCACACGTTAAAAAAAAAAGTAGTTCAAACGGTCACCACACTGTTCTCTACTTCACTGAGTGTTGTTGGTTAAAACCCCACATGGTACAACACTTTGTTTTACAAATTGATGTTCTGAGTCTGGGTGTTCTTTGAGTCCGTTTCGTGTATATTTTTAACTTACTCGTGACATAGGATTTATTCTTAATGCGGACGTTGTCAAATAAAAAAAATAATAAAAATTTCACTTACTTATTAGTAAGAAAACCGGCCACTAATATTCAAAATAAATATGCTTCAATGTTTACAACATATAAATACACACATATTCTAGATAAATTTTACCCAGACACAAAATAAATTATGACACTCACTACACAATATTTGTTACATTTGACCTCTAAGTAAAACAAATAAGAGTACATGATACTCCTTTTTACTCGAAACGTCATGGAGTCCATTGCCGTCTTTTGAGAACCCTCTTGGTGACAAAACTACATTGACGTACAAAGCTTTGTGTCGATACGAAAATTAAAAAGCAAGTAGTTTTGTGTAGCTACTTACAAACGAAGTAACAAAAACCTGTTAAAGTCTTTACTAAGGGTGTAATCACCTTTCAAATTCGGTACAAACTACCATTGAGTATGACAAAAAAAGTTCCGAATCCACATCTAAGCCTTACCAATCCAAACCCTTCTATCGCAAAATATACGTACCATAGTTGGATATTAACTAAATGCTGTAAAATGTTACTAAAAGGTCGCAGAGAGGCTTAAGTAAAAGCAGGCGGCCATTTTCTTTTAAAAGGCACTCTGATGCTTTTTAGCTGCAAAGGACACCTACGTATTTACATACAGACGCCTTTGACTAAGTTATCTTGTGTCATCTTTTTCATGGTTTATGGGTTTTTCATCCAGGAAATATGGAACATTCTATTTCGGCAAAGGCGTGAAGTGTAAAACTTTTATGTAATGCCGTGTTTTATGAAAGTTGTTTGTTTTAGCACATAATATACTATAGGTATGTATGTGCTACATATTTATGTGTTGATGTAAGTGTATTTGCTTATTAATGGTCGAATTAGTCTATATATACATAATACTCTGTCAATTTTAATTTGACTGCACGGTTGGCCTAGTGGTTTAAGCGGTCGCCACGCCGCTCTCTACTGCGCTGAGTGTTGTGGGTTCAAATCCTACATGGGACAACACTTTGTGTGATCCACAAATTGTTGTTCTGAGTCTGGGTGTTCTTTGTGTCCGTTTCTTGTATGTTTGTAAAGTCCCCCGCGACACAGGATTTATTCCTAGTGCGGGCGTTGTCTATAAAAAAAAAATAAAAAAAAAAAAAAAAAAATCCTTCTTATCCTTAAGTGCACCTACCTCAAGTTTTCTTTGCATCGCCCAATCGACTGACTGGTAAAAATGCCTTAGGCATTAAGTCCGCCGATGCATGTATTTGTGCATAAAGTTGTAAATAAATAAATAAATAAATAAATAAATATTGTAATCAAACAATAAACTACACCCTCGGACAGTTCAAGTAGTAATATATATGTATAACATTTATATTACATATTCTGGAAGTTGTAATCAGACGTATATCAAAAGCTTATATTTCGGTCTAACTTGTGTCCGAAAGTCTAAATTTTATATCTAACATAAGGAATCTGTTTAAGAAGGAAAAATCGGCAGATAATATAAGATGATGAAGGAAAAAGATAATACTTAGGTATTTCGATCAGATTAGGACCTCTTTATTCGAATTTCCTATAACGGGAAAGTCTGAGTCCTTTAACTGATTTTCGGTGTCAACCTTACTTCAGTAAAAAAGGATTTCAGTGTGCTATGGTAACTTCAGAGTTTGGTGACGAGTTTAGAATATGAAGAGTCACCAACCCTATTTAAGCTACCCTTTGGCATCGTAAGAAACAATTAAGAAATAAACTACAACAGTGTAAAGAAAAGGGAAAATTAACAAAACTCAATGTCAACTCGTCTGGCCAAAAACTCTTTTTAAAGGAATGACCAGCAGTGACCAAGTATCAAGGATATGAAGTTTCATCATCTCATTTCATCCGTGGGTGTCGTAATAAGTGATTTAGGGAATAAACTATCCAGAACAGCACTGCATAGAGAGGGAAAATTTAACGCAAGACCTAAACCAATCCACTTCTGCTTTCGATCAAGCAGAGTACAGTCACTTTGGTTGGTTCTTAAAATAATAAAATTTAACCAGCATAGTATAGTAAGCCAAATCCGCATTTCTACCAAGCGGTCTATGTCCAGTAGTGGACCATTATTGTAAGTAGGTCAATTGATCTTCTGGAATACTTTTCTACCAATAACAAATAATGTATTCTATCTATCTATTCATGCATCAATCTTAAAAATATGAAATCTCAATAGCACCTAAAAATACATTTGTTAGGGAACGAAGGCAATCTATCACACCAAATCGTTTCAAATCAGTATCAATCAATCACGTTTAGGTATTGTTGTTTCGTCAGCTCAATAAAAATAGTATCAAGCATCTTCTTTCAAGAGAATTATCAATTTTTGTGGCTCAGGAAGATATTTTTATAACTATAGTAGTTGTTAGCGCATTTATTATATTATCCATAAGTTCATTTTATTACTTAAATATATCACACCAATTAAAAACTACAGGTTTCACACACATAGCATTTTCTTTCTAAGAGTGTCGACCAAAGTGACTCTGCCTGATGGAAAGTATGAATAGAATCAAAGAATTGTAGTCACCATACCCTTTGCGAATGCAAACTATGCAGTATGGTGGACCCACACTATGGGTGTCTAGTGAGATGCTTTTTCACACCCTGCTTGAGGACATAAAAGGCATGACATCGTGGCAGTGTAAGGTTTACGTAGTAACCACGATAACTGTCACCGCTGCATCAATGGGCCTCTGGTTTCGCATTCACCAACGCAAGATGACTGCATGGATGCTGTCGCTTTAAATTGGTCTTCTCTTGAGAGAAGGTGCAAATATTAAAAAAGGGTGGTTACTACTACAATATCTATTCTTGTTTGATATATAAAAATCAACTAGTGTATTAATATTATAATAGGTAATAGATTTGTTACTTATTTTACAGGCTGAGGAATTATTTTAAGGTATCGCAAATATCTTTTCAGAATAATATACTAAAAAAGATATAATATAAAATGAAGAGATAATAATTTAGTCACGTCAAAAATCTGTAACAAAAATGACAGGTGAAAAAGGAGTCAACACGGCATAAATAAAGTCTAATCAAATTAAAAATTTTGCCAGACAGAAACTTTTGCGTCCGCTGACCCAAATTACGGGACTCTCGGGCAAGCTCAAGGGCCCTTCGCATCGCCACAGCGTATGCAACATTGGATAGGGATGTCTCACAACATTACTAGTATATCAAAATTTTTCTTTAACATTTATTTAATTGAATATATAGACTTATTATTATTCTTCTAAGATTAAACTTAATAATTACGAGTGAACAAAATTCTGTTTCTCTCTTAACTTAAAGATTAGGCTCTAGACGATGGCACTATCATAACTCTTCTTTAATTTCTGAAATCTGTTTGAATTCTTGATAGATTACGATTCCTATTTCCTCTATGCTCTACCTGCTGTATAAATTTTGACCCGTCCTTCCTCATTTATTTTTACTTTTCATTTTTCTATTCACTATTAATCTGAAGAAACTGTCGTGTCTAATCAATTTGCAAATTAAATCACATTAATTCGAATAAATAATAACAAATTATAATCGTCAAATAGTTTTCAAACTTATTTAGCGATTGAGAGCCTCTCTACTGTGCCAAGGGAATATCTTGAATTCTGTGTTATTCGGCTACCTAAATATTTAAAACTTTCTACCTGTTCTATATGAATATTAAAAAATTGAATATGGTTGGCTATGGATTAAAATTCCCAGGAAACTACAATTCAAATTAGGATTTTTAGGTTTGATTAATTTAGTAGTTATAAGTACTCGTACTTTTATCCCACTATAGGATAACAGAACTGACAGACATACTAATTATTTGTTTTCTAACTTCATTTATTTACAATGATAATGAAGTAATAATTTATTTTTGATAATTACGTTCATTGTAAAGAAAAAAATTCTTCAATCGAAAATAAATATAACACTTGGTCTTAACGTTACCTTTAGTTACAAAACAATTAACAGCCATGACAATATTGAGTAATGACAGCATGCCATTACTCACTAGTGTTGATTGAAATTTCTCTCTGTAAGCACAGCGATTGAATGATGAACTAAAATATTAAATGTCTTTGTTACTACAATGATCGTTTTCTAAGGAACGGACATTAAAACCTACTCAGTGTGCCCTGTGTTATTTATTTAGTCGATATTCATAGATAAAAAGTATGAGCTCTTCATTACGCAACAAAAATCTGAATTTACCCGCATAAAATATAATATTACTCCTCAAACATGATTCCCTCAAGCTAAGTGAACATCAGACGATACAGGCAAATTGTAACAAGACGACTTCCAGACACGGTGGCGGCTTATAATTGCGAATCTAATTGTGAGAGGGAAGGATGTAATAAACCAACGATATTATCATACAAAGGCAGTTAGGTAACTCGTTATTTATGAGCATGTGGATAGCTATTACGTGTCATCTCCGCACTAATGACTGCTATTTAAATGCATTAGTTCAAATGTAAGATTAACCTTTAAATTGTAAGTAAATATATAGTTATTTAATATATAACACCAAGGCGATGTATTATCAAACTTGAGTATACGCGGAGAGCATGGTTAGGGTCTACTTTACACTCTCTGTTAGGTTGGCTTACTTCTTTTATTATCAGAGTAAGCGAACATACGGGTTATCAAATGCTGACGAGAGCCGCAAAAGTTTTGCCAGAATGTGAGTAATTCCCTTCCCTTGAACCAGGGGAATAAGAGATCGAGTTTTGGATACCCTCACTTATACAATAAAAAGCCTTGAAATAACGGCTTAACGCAGAGTTTTTGTGCAGCCGTAATTTCAGGAGAGCACTTGACATGCGAGGCTCTTTCAAGGCAAAACATGACATTAAACTAATATCGCTTCGATTGTTAGCTGAAATCTTATAAATGATCAAATTAATATGTAATAACCAAATCTTAATCCATTTTTTCCAGCTATTTGACAACCCTATTGTACTAAAAGCGAGTACAAGAGTCATTTCAACACTTAACGTGTGTCTAACGTGTGCAGTCATGTAGTCGTTATCACATACATATCACTAAAATTTATGTAATAATGCAATTTATAATGAGCAGGTTTTGACTATTATTGATGATACTTTGAAGTCGTTCTCGCATGAATTTTTCATGCAAAGGTAAATGGTTTCGAAAAGGTTACAGGTAGCCGTTTGCCTAACAGGTAGTAAAGCCACGCTGATTTCAGCACGAACGGGTCGGCTCGACCGGGGCAGTACTAACCTCCCACGGAAGACCGACCTAAAGCGACAGCATCCGTACTGTCGGGTTTCGTTGGTGAGTATGAGACCGGAGGCCCATTGATGTGTGAACCTTACACTGCCATGATGACTGTCATGCCTTTTGCGTCTCCAAGCGAGGCGTGAAAAAGCATCTCACTAGACCGCCATAGTATGGGTCACCAAACTGCATTGTCTGCATTTACAATCAGTATGGTGACTTCAACTCTTGGATTCTATTTATGCTTTCCATCAGGCAGAGTAGAGTCACTTTGGAAGGCTCTTAATATAGAAAAAAAAGGTTTGATAGAAAAAAAAAACTTTGTAGTTTATGACCATTTTGACCATTAATTACCTTTATCTAGTATTGTCAAAATGATGTATGGTAAATACAAAACTAATGTATCATTGACTACTTAGTGAAGTTCTTATGTCAAGAAAGCTGTTACCTGGACTCCAGTTTGAAAGATCCATAATCCTTACACTCCAATTTAAAGAATAAATTTCAAACTAAACAATGGGTAAATATGTTTTTAATATTACTAAATTCTCTTATTATCTTGGGATTAAAATAAGGTGCTTACAAACACAGTTCAAGCCACAATTCTTAATGTCTGAGAAGTTTTAAATGAGACATTATAACCTGGTTTATATTTTATATCATATGGCTTATAATTGAATCCACAATAAAGTTCCAAGCATATTTCAAAATAGGGTATTAACAAATCTAAGTTCTTAATGAAACAAAAATTATCCTAAAAGGTTTACTATTGAGTTCTAGATTATTTAAATGACAAGTTTCTTTCGGATTGATGCTGCTTACTCTCGCATTTACGTTCGTTTTGTTTTAAAGTGATTGACATTTACGTTATTTTTTTTTTATTAATGTATTTCGAATTTTTAATTTTTTTTATATTATTATTTGTTTCTTTCTTAGGTAGAAGTCAAATTGTAATAGTATTTTTTGAGAATAGTATAGGCTTGTAACATTAGTTATAGTAACTATTTATATAATATATATATATATATATATATATATTATATAGTAACCTATTATAGTTACATTTGTTGAGTGGTGTGGGTTCAAATCCTACACGAGACAACACTTTGTGTGATCTACAAATTATTGTTCTGAGTCTGGGTGTTCTGTGTGTCCGTTTCTTGTGTGTGTGTGTGTGTGTCCGTGTTTGTAAAGTCCCCCGCGGCACAGGATTTATTCCTAAAGCGGATGTTGTCTTTTATTAAAAAAAAAATATATTAATATCTTTCTGGTAGTTATTAGTGTTACCACAGTCTACCCAAATGTCCTGCTGGCAGTAAAGTCTCGCTTCGGGTCGTTAATCTTGACTAATACTAGTTAGATGACACGATGGTTGGGGTTCGTATGTCGTTTGTATCGACAGACCGACTCAAAACTACAATCCTTTCTTCAAAAGGCCAACGCGGACCCCATACCGTACTCACTTAATTTTTATTTGATCAATGTTCACGGACTTAAGTGGTTTGTTTCGTCATTTCTTTCCAGAATAAGTCTTAGGAAATGCTGGCGACTTCTAGCTGTAAAGTCTGACGGGTAAAATATCAGTAAACGGTTTACTTGCAAAAACAACATAATTTTTCATCATTTATCATAAGGTATGTGTCCAGTAATTTTTGACATTCCATGTCAAAAACAGGTACCTTTTCAAAAAGTATTTGATTAGTTATTTCATCTTTTTTTGATAAGTAACTCAAATCCTCAAGAAGTTTAATTTTTACTCATACTTTTTATCAACTTTTTAAGGAAAGTTAATCTTTGTAAAGTAATTAATTACTGAATTTCGAGATTTTCTTTCTGGTTCACTTTGTGATGTTTGAACAACTGAATTTTTTCGCATCTTTACCATTTCTTCTTTCTTCTTTCCAGAATAAGTCTTAGGAAATGCTGGCGACTTCTAGCTGTAAAGTCTGACGGGTAAAAATATCAGTAAACGGTTTACTTGCAAAAACAACATAATTTTTCATCATTTATCATAAGGTATGTGTCCAGTAATTTTTGACATTCCATGTCAAAAACAGGTACCTTTTCAAAAAGTATTTGATTAGTTATTTCATCTTTTTTTGATAAGTAACTCAAATCCTCAAGAAGTTTAATTTTTACTCATACTTTTTATCAACTTTTTAAGGAAAGTTAATCTTTGTAAAGTAATTAATTACTGAATTTCGAGATTTTCTTTCTGGTTCACTTTGTGATGTTTGAACAACTGAATTTTTTCGCATCTTTACCATTTCGAATTGGATTTAGAAATCTATTCATTGACTATAAAACCCCTGTCTACTTGTCTATTAATATCATAAAAGCAATTTTCATTTGCATGATTCGCCACATGCTGCCAAAGCTGCAGAAAATATCTTTAAATAAATTGTGGAGATGCATGAGATTTCTTTCACTTCTTCACTTTCCGTATCCAATCTACTCTTTCTCTATTTCTAAGGTGGTCAGTCCATCTGTCTGACAAGCATCATACATTTCATCCAACAATTCTGTATTCTAAGACTCTAAGGCATAATTATTCCAGCGTTCGTCAGTATTCAGTATTTTATCCCTAAACAAACAAAGTATGAATAGGATCCAAGAGTTGTAGTCACCATACTCATTGCACATGCGGACAACGCAGTATGTTGATCCACACTATGGCGGCCTTGTGAGATGCTTTTTTACACTCCGCTTGGGGACGTAAAAGGCATGATATTTATCGTGACACAAGGCTTACACAGTTACCACGATAACTGTCACCCCTGTATCAATGGGCCTCCGGTCTCACACTCACCAACGAAACACGACAACATGGATGCTGGCGCTTTAGGTTGGTCTTCTGTGGGAGGGTAGTACTGCCCCGGTCGAACCGGTCCGCTCGTGCTGAAATCAGCTCTACTACCTAGATGATTTTGATTAGATTACATCAACATTCCTAATATAAACCTTATTCCAGGTGCCAATGACCTTTACATTTAGTAGCAAGTATATATGAGTAACGTCTTAGTTTAGAATAAAAATAAAATCTAGGTAACGAACGAACATTTCTTCGACGTAACCTCTCTGTAGTTTATGGAGGTAAGTTTATGTTAACATAACTATAAAAACCACGGCAACTTGTTACAATACGCTAAATCAAGGCTTCACATTACACTCTGGCTGTACGGATACGTGGTACGTATAAAACATTTATGACTTTCTTGAATTACATCATGAAAGAGGACAATTGGACCGAGTTATGCTGTAAACAGCCATGTAACCAAAATAAAAACTTAGCATTTTTTTTCCAAATTAATTAAAAATTGTATAATTACTTATATGATATTTTTTTAACCAAAGTGTAAGCTAGTAAAAATTTTTATAGCTAAATTAGACTACTATATCATTGTTTTTAATATTAAAAAAAACAGCGATGGCTAATTCTTATATGAATTACTTTAAAACTCAAAAGTTACCAATGTAGAAGCCAGCCACAAAAGATGACTGTTCCTAATAAACTTCAAACACGAGAACTAAATCGACAAAATGGCCGGCAACACCATAGATAATGAATTGAAACCTGTTTTATTTTTCATTATAAGAAAATTAAATACATGTTAGTTTCTGCGTACCTAATAAACACATAATTATATCCTACATATTTGGTAAAACAGGAATATATTTTATTTTATTTTCAAGTGACTTTATTAGCAAGCAAATTTACACATGTTCTTCATATTTAAGGTTCCAGCTGATGTGTTTGGTGGTAGTTACTAAGTAAAGTTAACGGTTCTCAAGGCAACCTGACAATTCTACTTCTCGTATCGTACGAGAATTTGATGTAAACAATGATATTTAAAAACTAGTACATTTATTACCTGCACAAAATTCGATCTGTTAAATCAATAAACTAATGCGTACATATTATCCCAAATATAGCAATGTTACATTGAAATTTCATCATCACGCGTGAAAAAAAAAACAAATACTAGGTCTTTCCTATGAACTGAAATAATACTGGCCACATCAAATCAATATATTTTTTTTTTCGGAAGAATTCTAATTTCAAATTAATTTTAACTTAAAAACATCGATTTCTATTTTTAAATCCACACTACGTTGAGTGTTGTGGGTTCAATCACCACATGGGACGCTTTGTGTGATTCACAAATTTTATTGTTACATGGGACTAAAATCGGATTCTCTTTGGCAATTTTAAGTGCTCAGCAAATCGGTTGGATCCATATTTAGCACCCAAACAATACCTTAAAAGAAAACTCTGACCTCTAATGACCACTGTTGGGTAGTCCAGCGCCGGTGTGATTCATCACAGTTTCTTATCAAACAGGATAATCATTACTGTAGATGTGTGCTATGAAAACTTAAACACAATGATGGAGAAGCTCACATCCCTCGAGGCTCGCAATCGAAATTAACAATGCGACACTGAGGTAATGCTTATCAAAACAGCCTAGTTTTATTTGCCACTTGCAGAATACGTAGGAATAACATATCTACCTACTTTTGAAAACACCATAATTTTATTTAAAATTCAATATAAATAATATACGTGTTCAAAACATAGAAATTGTTTAAATAATAGGTAAAAATCAGCCATATTAAGTATTAAGTGCATACAGACATGATTCTACAATTTTCACTAATCAACCAATTTTTAATGAAGTAAGAAACGGCCACATCTGATAGCTGACTTGTACAATTTAGATTTTCGGTTGCATTTTGATTTTGGTTGCATTTTACACATCAATAGCTGTTTTTTTTTGTAAATTCAATCGTTGAAATGGCTGCCTTTAACAGTTTGCATCTCGTAAAATAATAAAGATATCGAAATGGATGGCTTTACAAAAGAAGTGCAATATGGAATTTATTATAGCTATGTTTGTAACTCATAAAGCATCCAAGAAGCGACATGGCTGTTTTCTGCATAACTCGATCCAATTAACCTAAGATATTTATATTATATTTCAATTTAATTTTATCAAAGGAGTTCAGAACCTTAAAGTCAGTGACAGTAGTAAATAATTAAAAATATCAATAATTAGTAAATAGGTGAGCATATGTATAACGAAACTTACTTATTTAAACTCTTTTATTGTAGGAACCTTATTCTCTTTGGTGAAAGGCTATAAAATATTTTATGTAATGCTGGGTTCCTGCCGGGCGGTTTACTCCATTTGTGTTGAAGAATGGCATGACAGATTGCGTGCAAACCATATCAATAAAAAACGAACCATATAGAAGTTGCATAATGTTAAACATCTGACATCAGGTACGTCTAATCAAATAGCACGGACTTTCCTGACTACTCGTAACACATTTTCGTCTCTGTTATTAAAATGACTCCCACATATTGTACGAAAGTGAGAAGAAAACTTATCCATCAAAACCTATAACCCTATCAGTTGGCTTGTAAATTTTCTAGGGTAGAAAGTTTAACTCGATTGGTTCATATTTTTTTATTCAGAACTGTTCGATTATGAACTAATCAAATTGCTGTAGGCCGAACTAAAAACTATACTAACTAATATTTACATCAAAATTTCAGGTAAAATTATAAATTCAGGTTGCTGAATCAAACTAAATGGTTACATTTACAGTTTGCTAAGAAAAAACAAACATTTCGTGGGTTATAACATACTAAAACTACAACTTATAACTTCTTGGTTTATGCTGTTAGAGAAAATGTTCATTGTTGCTCTTCTAGTTTTTATATTATGGTGTAAATTAGATAAAAAGGTAATAAAAGGTGTAATGATTTGATGTTTGTAAAACTGCCTGAATTCATCAGTAGCTATTTGATACTCAAACCATTATATCAACTCCTGTTACTACAATTATAACATTATTATGCAAAGTTGTTGACTAATACACATTCATGATATTATTTCTAAGCGAGTATTTTTTTTTATACAGCACCCACACTAGGAATGAATCTTGTGTCGCGAGGGACTTTACAAACATACAAGTAACGGACACAAAGATCACCCAGACTCAGAACAACAACTTGTGGATCGCACTAAGTATTGTCGCATGTAGGGTTTGAACCCACATCACTCAGCGCAGTAGAGAACGGCGTGGCAACCACTTAAACCTCGCAATAATGCAGTTGAGTATTGCCAAATAAGTAGGTAGAAGTGTGTTGAATAAACACATTTTGTCAAGTACAATTCATGTTTCTCTTCGAAATAGTTGGAAAACCTATTGCGTGAATCGAAAACTTTAGAAATTTGATTACAAAATTATAAGAAGGTAAGAAAACGAATATGTTTTTATATCGTTCATTAGTCTTTTTTAAAATACTACAACTTGATCACGAAATTCGAAAAGTAAAATTGATCATCTACTTCTACATAGCACGGGATAGCAATACAAATTCTCTACTCTGCAGGCAATTTGCAATATGCTACAACATATGCAGTCATTTTCCAGTAGACTGCTATCTTCAAATCGTTCGAACTCCAATAACATCAATCGATTATGTATTGGCATATAAAGTAGTTAGCTTCTGCGTGATATATTCCTGGTCAGGAAATTTAATTTAGTTAAAAGTAAGAAGACTGAGACGACTTCTTATCGTACTAATTGGGACATGGTAACAAATTTATTTTTTTAAATTTATGGTTTTTAAAATATAGCTAGATCTTTGTGACAATTATCACTAGTGTAATTTTGAAACTTACGAGGTCTATTTTGAACGTGAATTTATATATTTATATTTCAGTCATGATAAAACTGGCACGTAAAGAATGAAAATAAAGGTTATACAAAAAAAAATCGTCTTTTCAAAGTTACTTTGTTGGTTTTGTGGCGACTTCCACATATAGCGCAAAACAAACATACATACTACAGCGCCATCTAACGAAGACATACTGAACTACGGAGTAATGAACTACCTAGTAACTACTAATCCTGAATCGTGATATAGAAACTCTCGCGAAAATTAAAAACAAGAGATTCGCGTGGCAATTAGCATATACATAACATCGCAACATAAACCATTGGGTCGTGCCCCGCCAGGCATGATACCCGTCCCTCCACAGTTTTCTAGGCATCCGTCACTATTATCATATTATCTAGCTATATTTTTAGAACTGTAACAACACAGATTATCTTCTACGGTATTTTTAAGCTGATATAACCTTCAAGAAAAGAGTATTCTGCTTTTTCAAAGGCCAGTAACGCGTTTGTAAGGTCCTCAGTTGTAGACGTTAATGAGCAGTGATAGTCACTTTATATCAGTTGACCCTTCTACTCTCTAAATTGCTCTCTCATAACAAAAAATAAAACTAATAATGATACAGTTAAACATGGTCTTCCTTGTACGGCTATAAAAAAATCAATGCCAGCAAGCTTCCGCTGTCTTTAAACGTAAGTTGCTAACGGCTTAAATCCTTTTGATTTGGAGAGGTAAAAAAATATCATGTTAAACCTGCTCCTGTAAAAAATAGGCATAAGATATCCCCATTAATGCGTTAATTGGAAGCAGAAGTTAGACCTTTACACTCTAATGATTAATCAATCTTTTGAGTCACTGAAGTAATGTCAGTCTGAACCGAAACAAAAAGGAAAAAATCTTAACATATAAGACTTGTCAGTACTAAACTTGTTTCTATATATTTAATATTATTTTCTATTTCCAATAATAAGAGAGCTAATTTTTTTTTCTAAACTGATGCACAAACCTCTTTGTAAATAATAACAACTTTATACATCGCACTCACGACCGTCTAATTTCAGACTAGACTCCACCTATGCTATGGTAAACAGACTGCTCTTATACTCGTACATAAATATGTACGAATACAACATTTATATATATATGTATGTAAGTACATATATAGTGAGAATTAAACCTACAGTCTCCAGTGTATCAATCAGACTCCCTATCTACTAGACCCCATAGGAAGGGAAGTTAAAATCAATTGCTTATTAAAAAACAAAGAAAAAATTTTTAATGTGTACACCATTTTTTCTTTATATTCTCATACAAAACTTATTTATAAAAATCCCACTTCGCGTGATGTCCGTGTGTTAAAATTAGGCGTCATTTTTACAAGTATGTATATATAAAGAAAACTAACTACAATACAAATATTTGCCTCGGTGGCGCAACAGTAGCGAATGCAACTGCTGTGCTTGAGGTCCCGGGTTCGATTCCCGGGTCGGACCAAATGTTTGTATGATCTGCAAGTATTTGTTTCGAAGTTTGGTTGTTTTCTATGTATAATATGTACTTATTTACAAAAAAAACAGTATATAAGTATTATATCAGTCAGTCTAGTTATCATAGCACAAGCTCTGCCTAGTTTGAAACTAGATGACGTTGTGTGTCAAATGTCAAAAAAAAGAATACGTTACAATGTAGGTTTGAATTATACAACCACATTACTGAAATACTTTGTACGTGTGTCAATAAATATACGAGTATGTATGTATATATCACGTGAAAACGAGAAGCAAGGGGTAATTTCAAAGAGTCTTTCAAGCTCTTTTGAGCGCTGTAATTTGATCTGCCTCTTTCTGCGGCTTTAAGCGTTCGTCGTTTTAAACTGCACTGAATTGATGTAAACGGCTTTGTGAGCGTCACTTTTATTTGTTGAATATTATTATTTTTTTATTTTTTTTTATTTAAAACTTTATGCACAAATACATGCATCGGCGGACTTAATGCCTAAGGCATTTTCTGCCAGTCAACCGATTGGGTGATGCAGAGAAGATATGAGATAGGTGCACTTGCCAGAGAAGTATATATATACCAGATAGACCATAAATAAGTAAATATACTTACATAAACACATAAATATATAACACATACATACATACATATATAATACACATACACACAACTCATATACATACGTGCATACATATTACCACTATAAGATATACTAATACCAGGTGGTGAACTAAGACTTCGCCGTTTCAGCCAGCAAAAGCTTCTTCACCCGAACCCTAAACGAGTCGCGACTTTTAGCCATCCTGACTTCGAGGGGAAGCGCGTTCCAAGAAAGGATAGCCTGCACGAAGAACGAAGAACCGACAAACTCAGTGGAGTGAGAAGGACAGAGTAGAAGGAGATTATTAGCCGAACGTAAATTTCTATTATGGTTGTTGCTCAATAATTGAATTTGTGACGTTAAATAAGTGGGAGGGGATGGGGAATTGAGAAAAGAATATAGTAATGAGAGTGCACGCAATTTTCTGCGTTGACGAATAGGTAGCCATGTGAGCTGGGTCCGGAAACTGGATATATGATCGTACTTACGAAGGTTAAAGGTGAATCGAATGCAGTTATTGAGAAGACGTTCTAGCTTGTTGAGGAGATCCGCATTCAGGTCGTAATAGCACACGTCACCATAGTCGATCAGAGGGAGGATTAGAGATTGCACGAGCGTTGCCTTAGTTTTCACGGGAAGGAAGTTTTTCAGGCGGTATAGTGTTCTCAGGATTCCAGTAACCCTCTGGCACACGTATGTAACTTGATCACGCCAGTTCAGTGTACAATCAAGTTGTAAGCCTAAGTCTTTCACTGTTGCACAAATGGGTATAGTGGCACCATTTAAAGTAATTTTGGGCAGCACCTCAAGGTTGACTCGGGTCATCAAACGGCTGCTGCCGATAATTATTGCCTGACACTTTGTCGGGTTCACAGATAACCCAAACCTCTCCGACCAGTTTTGCATAGCTTTAAGATCTGTGTTAATAAAATCGATTGCTGTTGCTATGTCTTCAACGCTGGCATGAGCGTACAGTTACAAGTCGTCAGCATACAGATGATACGCACTACGAAGTTCAAGAGTTAAGAGGTTAATAAACAAAGAGAAAAGCAGAGGAGAGAGTATGCCGCCTTGAGGGACACCAGAGTCGACATCGCACCGATCAGAGGAGAGATCATCCACATGAACGGACTGCTGGCGTCCCTGAAGATAAGATGAGAACCATTCCAGTGCTTCGGGCGAGATCGCTAGATAGGAGAGGATGGATAAGAGAATATCGTGACTGACGGTGTTAAAGGCGTTTGAGTAATCAACCAAAACTAAGACCGTCACTTTTTTATCCTCCAAAGCTGCTCTGATATCACCAGTCACCTTGAGTAAGGCAGTGGTGGTGCTGTAGCCAGGCCTAAAACCGGATTGAAATGGGCTTAATAAATCATTTTTGTAAATGAAGTCAGAGAGCTGCTTAAGCACACAGGCTTCAAGAACTTTGGAGAGGAATGGAAGGATGGATATCGGTCTGAAGTGATCGGGCAGAACAGGATTTGTGATCTTAGGTAGAGGAATGATGTAAGCTTTACGCCAAAGGGAGGGGAAAGTGCCAGAATGTAAGGAATGATTAATGATGTGGGTAATGGCGGGGAGAAGTTGGTCAAGTATATTTATGATCATGCGTCTGCTAATTTGATCGTAACCCACAGCGTTGGATTTGATGGAAAGGATTATCTTTTTGATCTCATCCTGCGTAACTGGAACAAATTGAAAAGAGTTAATAGTAGGAGAAATCAACCTCGCCAGGTAATTGACAGTATGATGCTTAGTTAGGGGATCCAAATAAGTAGAAGTAGAGAAATGTAAATTAATGTCGTTCAAACTAACCATCATCGGTTGGTGAGTACATGTCTGCTTACCAATACCCAGGCTTCCAAGGAATTTCCAGGTATCGGCAGGGGAGGAATAGGCAAGGTTGTCTAAAATAAAGCGGCGTTTAGCATTGCGTATCGTCTGGTTACATCGGTTCCTTGCTACTTTGTACAGATTCCATTTTTCATCTGTGCGATCCCTCCTATATCTACAGAAAGCCCTATCCCTTCGCCCCATAGCTAAAAGAATGTCCCTTGTCATCCAGGGTGCAGGTGGTCTCTTGAGCTTGATTTTTTTAATAGGTGCATGTGTCTGGTATAAGCTACTGACCGCGTTATTGAAAGCTTCAACTTTATCGTCCAAGGTGGAAGCCGCATTAAATTTATCCCAGTTGAGTCCTGAAGCATCACCACGTAGCCTGTCCACATCCAAACGACCAAAACAACGCCGGTGCAATACTCTGGGAGGATGTTTAGGAGGTTTTAGGGTATACGAAAGGAAAATGAGGTCATGGTTTGAAAAACCAAGTGCAGGAAGTTGATCGTGTTTACGGGCGAGTGTTGGGTTTGATGTGACGATCAAATCAAGCAATGTATCTTTCCCCAGATTATTGTGGTGAGTCGGTTGAAGAGGTAAGACTTGCATGCCGGCTGATTCGATTATCTGTAGGAGTTTACAAGAACGTGAGGTTTGGTGGGTAAGATCAGTATTAAAATCTCCCATGATGACATGATGTGTATAATCTGACCCTAAAGATTCCAGCACTGTTTCCAGGCTGGAGAAATAATCGACAGAGGGAGGACAATAAACGACACCCAGGACCATCTTGGTTCCCTTGACATTCACCTCTAGGAAAAGGTATTCAGAATCAGCAGAGTAGGAGGCAGGAGAAGAAGCTAAAATTTTGTGTGGTAGAGAACTGTGGATATAAATAGCTACCCCACCACCTCTCCTATCAATTCGGTCGTTGCGTACCAGAATGTAACCAGGGAGAGAATAAGATGTGGAGGCGAGGTTAGGTTTGAGCCAACTCTCAGAGATCAGAACGGCATGGACGTTCGTGTCAGTGAAAGCTTCTGTCAAGTCCCCAAAGTGGCTTGGAATACTCTGTGAATTAATGTGACACACATTTAGTAAATGTTTCGATTGCTGGTTAAGTATGTTTCGCAAGCGATCGCCCAAAGTCTCAGGTAAAGAAGCGAAGCTGTCTTCATCACTGTAGAATGCAGGCTCATAGACAGAACTACAAGAGTCGTCGTTATCAGAAGTCATCGGTTTTAAAACAATTTAAACTATATATTTTATAAGAATGTACAGCGAATTAAAGATGTATAAATATAACTATATGCACTATAATCCCTAAAGATAGTAGATAGTGCTATTTAAACCCACCCAGTGAATAGGTAAGAAAAATTCTCTGCACCACCCACCAGCACACACTACATAATATAAGAACAATGATCGCAAACACAGAGGAAACATAGGTTAAGATAACAAAACAAAAAAAAAAGAATAAACGTGAAACGGAACGTTACATGTGTGTATCCGAACGCAACTCGCCAGACTAAATGTCACTTGAGAAGTGTCACATTTGTTTACAAGTAACATCAACAATATGAAATGTGAGGCGAATTAAACACTGTTTGTGGGTAAATTACTAAGCAAAAAGAAAACAGAGCGAGAAGAAAAGATGTGTTTACCTCAATACTAGTGACTACCATCTAGCGGGCTACGCGAACCCAAGGTTACAATTTGGTTGGATGACACAGGTTTCATGACGCCGAACAAATTAAACTCTGCCCACAATGTTCTTGCATGGACCGGACGAGGCAGTCTTTTTGGCTCCACTCCGTGCCTGGAACGCCGCTACGTTAGGAGCACCGGAATACTTGGCAATTAAGGGCATTAGTTCTTCCAGAGATTTAATTTTGTGTCGATCACCATCAGGTGCTTTAATTATTATAACGCCGTCCTGTGTCCAACATGCATGAGCACCAAAATGAAGCCTAGCTTTGGTTAACGTTGACTGCCTAACTTTAGTTAAAAACTCTCGTATTGAAACCGACGAACCCTTGAGTGCAGTCTTCGCTCTCCAAACAGAGGCCCGCAGATCCACGCTACGGAACCTTACCAGGATGGGTCTGTGTTGTTCAGTGTTGGGGGCTCCGAGCCTGTGACAGATGGTAAATGATTCCTCAGGGAGGTGCTTCAATTGCAGCTTGTTTTGGATAATGTCCGCTATGGTTTTGCTGCTTTCTTCACCTTCGGCTTCGCGGACACCCATAAAGAGAAGAGCTTTGCGTCGATGCCTAGTTTCAATAGCATCAACAGCCTTGGAGCACTCATTGATTTGCTTGCGAAGAAGTCCTAGCATGTTATAAATTAGCTCTTTGAATGTACGGAACTCCTCTGCTACCTTGGCGACGGTGTCTTTTGCAGTCCCCGCTGAATGAAGTTGTGCTTCCAGTTCTTCCATCCTCCGGGCAAAGCACTCCTCCAGGGTCTTTTGTGCTGCCTCAATGTTCAAGAGTTGCGGCATTTTCACTGTAGTGAAGGGTGCTGGTAGGTGGTGATGTTAAGTCCAATAATTTACAACATACACTGTTGCAAACGTGAATTGTGTACAGTTAAACCGTAGTTTACTTGTATTTGCAATATTTTTGCAGGAAATGTAGAAATTTAAATTAAAATAAAGTTTTTGATTTTTAAGTATGTGTCTACTTTTTTAGCACCCACCGCCAAAAAAAAGCGATCGCGTTTTTGCGACCAGGCCGCATTGCTGAGCGACGGTATCCTACTATTATCCTTTTGCTACATTAAATTTGAAACAACAATCAGATCCGATATCAAACTAGATAAAACATTTTAAATAAATAAAGAATATGTTTCATAATCATCTTTACATGTTACATTCTTTAAATTTTTAATAGGCAAGAAAATGGTTGAGCTAAAACTATTAAAATCAATTTTCCCGTTCATAAGCTTCAAAAAAATCATGCAACAATTCAAAAATTTACTTCAAAACTAAATTACCATAGATATCATAGATTATAAATTCCATTTCATGCTAAAGTCATGCATAAAACATCTGCATGATTAAACTGTGTTCACCGTTTTTATTTCATGCCTTTTCGAAACTGCGTAGCTTATATCTTTGATTACCTATATGCGAAAATAAAACAGAAACGTTATTGAATACGTATTCTACATGAAAAGATATTTTTACTTTTTGTCAGATCAAATCGGCCCACTTCACCCAAGTTGAGGGTAAAAAGTGTAATATTTTTCCATCTATTTCGCTTTTACGGCATTCGCAGACTAATGGACAAGCGTATCTATTGTTGAAAGGTTGTGAATTTGAGTCTTAAAAGATCTAGAATATTTATGACTGCGTACAAGGTCACTATTTGTTTTGTACTGAATATACTCGTATAGTAAGTAAATGCGAGCTCTTTATTTTCTACTTTCAATTCTGGGTGTCCTATGTCTTTGTTGGACACTATATTATTTTTCCTATAAATAATTACTATATAATATGAAATTATAGATGTTTATACAGTTTAAGAGAAAACTGTTGTTTTTACACAATTCTAAGAGTTTTTTTTTAATTTGCAATATGCACATACAATTTCCTCTATCTATATCTAATATATAAAAACCCGACCTCACTAAATCCAGTAGTCAATAAATAGGTAAAAGGCAAACTTTAATAACAGACTCGTAAAATCCATTAACTCTTCCCTTCTAATCTTGCGGTCGTGTTATACACAAGCTAGTTCCGTGTCCGCTAATGAGAAACTTCCGTGTGCTTTGAGTGAGACGCTCCCTGGATTTAACGAATAAATTTATTCCATATACGTATAATGTTTACTTGACCTTTAAACGTAAATTGTTTTATTTGGAGACCAAAGAAAAGTTGTCTTAAACCTCATTAATTTAAATTTTACATTTAAATTAAATTTACTTAACAATAATAGAAATAGAACGAAATGAAAAGAAAGACACGAAAAGAAGTGAAATTGATAGAAAATAATAAAAAGAAACACATAAAAAGTTGAAATTACAGAAAGAAAAATTATTTTCTTCGTAATCTATATAGGTATAAACATTCCTTGAATAAAATGTCTAGTTCAAAGCATATAATATAATTCCTAAAAAGGGCATTCAACATGGCTTAATATACGTGAATAATTAAAGAGAATGGTGAAGTGTCTTTGATACTATGCAAATAATTACAATACAATATCTAGTTATATCTGTAAAAGCGATCACCTCGTTGGTCTAGCGGTTAACGTATGCAACTGCTGATCTGGATCAGCTGGTATCGAATCTGAGGCCTCTGGAGGCCTCAGATTCGATACCCGGGTCGGGCCAAAAAGCGGTGTTGAATGTTCTGATTATAGAAATACTTAATAACAGCTGGAAGTTTAAGGTTTCATTAAACCCCGTGCCTCGGAGAGCACGCACGTAAAAGCGTCGAACCTGCGTCTGATCTCTCCTCAGTCCTGTCAGACAGCTGGTGGGACCGTCGTCGTATTGGGAGTGAGAGAACAGAAAGTACACCTTTGTTTGCACATACACTTGTGCACTATAATATTGCCTGCGTAATTGATAGGCCGCGGTGACCGAAATCGGCCAGGAGAACATCATACGTAAACATACATGCAAATATTTACGTTACAAGGTAAAGTCAAAATGAAGATTTACGTACATAGGTAAATTATATTACACGTAAACAAAAGTATTAGAATTTATTCGAAATTCAAATTGAATTACGAGAAGCCATAAATATGTGATGAAAGTTTTGATTTCATTTTGATACCATATTTCGTTTGATTTGGTTTTACGACTGTTGTAGGTGTACGTTTCTATAAGAATCGTGTGCCATATATTAATAAAATACATATTATATCTATGAAAAGGTAAGTTTGGAATACAAAGTTTTTTTAACTTTTATTTGATCGAATGTGCAATAAATTTTACCTATATATAGATATGACCAGCGTTATCAAAGAACACAATGATAATTTTGAGAAAAATATCTTATTCTTAAATTTGAATATAATAAAATTGTATATCACAAGATGTTAATTTGAAATGTCTACGAATGCTATGAATGTGAACGCACCCTGTCTATTTCTCATACTCTCATGGCTAAATTGCTGAACCAATTTTAATAAAACAGTGACTTTGATTCTTGATGAACAAATGATACATTCTACCGTGATAAACAACATACGCGCGGGCTGAACCGCGGGTAAAAGGTGGAATTCTATATAAATTGTACGTTCTGTCTTCTGTGGAAAACATTACAATATAGCTTTTTTCTAAAAAAAAATATATGATTCTCTAAGGAAGGAACAATCACATTTGACAGACTTACTGGTCAATAGACCAGTAAGTCCGTCTAAGTCTGACTAACTACTAAGTTAGTGAGCCTGACTGCTGAGGTAGAGATCGTGGGTTGAATTCTCACCCAGGGCAAATAGCTGTGTAATAAGCACGATGATATTTTCTGTGTCTGGGTATAATTTATCTACAATTTGTATATCTTTAGAAATATATAAGAATGTTTATCATTTAGAATCAAACAGCTGTGTGTGAGTTGTGTGGAGTTATTATTATAATTAGGCAATTACAAGTATATATAATACAAGTAAAAGTATTAGCTCATACTAGTAAAATAAGATTTAATTCTAATTACGCATAAAATATTGTTTGATCTTTTCTGAATGTTTTTTCTCTCTTGAACTTCCCAAATCACTTGTAAATTTAATGAGCTCGTTAGAAATAAATTCGCGTTGTTCAGTATTAGCCATGTCAATAAAGTTGTAAGCCCGGCGGTAATTTCGTACAAATAAGACGTCATAGAAATAAGAACTACGCAAAGAATTAACCTTACTTACTTAATACACCCGATAAAAGTCATCAAAAGCCTTTTACAATCCACTGCTGGACATAGGCCTCTCCTTAGCACGGAGGTTTTGGCCTACTATACGACACTGGCCAGACGGGTTGGAATAGGGTATGTTCCAAGTTTTCCTTCTCTTCGTAATGTCTTGTATACTTTGTATAAAAGTCAACCAAGCACAAATATTGTTAATTTGAAGGTCTAAACTGTTACAGATTCAAACAGTTCGTGTCATAATGATTTTTACTTCTTGCCTTAGCTTCTGTCAACGCCATAATATCAGCACTGCTACTTATTTTTGAACAAAGAAAAGCTGAGATACATATGATAAAGTGTAATAAACTGTATTTTTTATATCTTCATTTTCCACTTTTGAAATTGGAATATGTTATGAGTACTTTCAGGTACCACAATAATGCAAACTAATCCAAAAAGAAATGGTATTTTGTTAAATGTTTAACGGAGTCTACATTTCCAGACTTCATGGTACTCAAAATGCATGAACTCGTATCCATATTCATGTGAAATTAAAAGTTTCTACCACTCTTCTAGTGATCTGTGAGATACCAATTGTAATTGTTGATCGCTTACTAAATATACATTTTCATCTTATAGTAATTACATAAGTATTTAGGGACTTAGAACTTTTCCAAGCATTGTAATTTGTAATGTAAAAGTGATTCATTTTTAATAGATTTTAATATAGGTTGGAATTCGTTAACATTTGGATCTAACATTCCGCGCAAACATATTACGGGAGTTCTTGGGACTCATGCTACTGACATTTGTTGGCTACAATAGTAACACATGGTTTCAACAAGATGGAGCCACTTGTCACACATCCAATGAGTCCCTGTCGGTGGTCAAAGACATGTTCCCGGAAAAGCAGATTTTTAGACGAGTATAAACCTCGAAATGGACAAATCTACATTAGCTAATTATGCCATAGATGGAATTTAATATAAATATAAAAAAATCCAAAATTGTCTTCATTACAATATATTGTTACATTGAGTAAAATCTATTTAACACCCAGTCGTGTAAATTTAAAATTGTTAATCTCAAACCTAAGGTAACTGAACGACAAAGTATATTTAACAAACATCCTGTAGTTATTATCGTTCAGCATTATCATAATGCATAACTTTAAGAAGGATTCACGCTTTTAGATCCACGGAACAAGTTCGTCTTGTTCCGCCTCCTACCCGTTCAGTTGTTCCTCTTTTGTTCCAAGTTTCCGATTGTGGAGATCGGAACAACTTTCACAATAGTATTGCTCGTGTGCTGTTAGTAAATAGGCGGGTCTAGTTTGAAATTTTGTTGAATGGACATGTTCGTGTAAACTACTCACCTGTTTTGTATTGTGTCTTCACGGGTCGTTTCTTTCGACTAGATGTATATGTGGCTTGTGTTACAATTAACTATATTATATCTATACTTCTAATTTTGTTACATTTCCTAGTGACATATTAAAAACCGAAAAAAACAAATCATTCATTTTATGATTAAATAAAAAGAGAAGGAAGAAAACGAGAGAGATAAGAAAGAAAAGTTCCTAGTTAAAAATTGGTGAGCTCGTTTATATTTTACGATAAAACATTGAACTGGTTTTGATAATTTATAGTCAGACAGGTAACACGATATATTTAGAAGTAACACCACAACAATTGTTAATAATTATTTTAAAAAAATGATCATTTAGGATTTATTACAATCTCAGTCTAACGACAGGTTAATAGAGAAATATAATTTCGGTATATATATTAAAAATTCTTAAAAGTAACATAATAAAAACTATCAACAATTTTATTTTTATCTATATATGCTTTACTACTTTGATTACGAAGTATCAATTTAATAATTATTTTTTAAGTATAACCAATCAGTACAGCTAATTAGTTACATCATTGAAAAGACTAAAATTCATACTACCCAAATTTTTTTTGTAACAATCGGTGTAAACAAAGAATTCTCCCATTGAAATAATTCTACCTGTAAACCTGATCATGTATTCATATCTGTTAACAGTGAATATTACATTTTGTTGCCATAATTTCCTTAAAATAAAGCTACGAAAACTCCATAATATCATGTGCATTGAAAACCTACATTTCAATTTTAAGTAATATTATCCAGCCTCTCAAAACATTACCACATGTCAATACAGAAAATTATAGGTATGGGCAAACGTAACAATAACACATTGTTTTTGACGTCTGTCAGTAACGGAGATATGTTACATTGTTCTTATTTTATGATCATGTCTATTATAAATAAGAAATGCTCATAATAGGGAGTACAAAAACATAGAAGTAAAACGAAATAATACCGCTGAAATAGTTATACTTTATCACAAACTAAAAACATATAATGCTCGGCGTTTCTTTGTGTGGTCGAATCTGGAATGAAGACATCCGCAGACAAACCAAGGTCATCGATATTGCCAGTAAAATTGCTAAACTTAAGTGGCAGTAGGCAGGGCACATTACACGCAGAAACGATGGCCGATGGTACCATAAAGTTCTGGAGTGGTGACCACGTACTGTGAAACGTTGGTAGGCCCCCCACAAGGTGGTCCGACGACCAGGTGAAGGTCACGGGAAGCTAGATGCGGGCGGCACGGGACCGGCTGTTGTGGAGAACCTTGGTGGAGGCCTATGTCTAGCAGTGGACGTCTATTGACTGAGATGAGAGAAGAGATGAGAAAAACCTGTTAAATTTAATAAATCTTTGTCTTTTGGGAGCTTAGTTGAATATTATATATTTCTAGTTAAAAAAAATATTTAAAAGACAAAAAGTTTTTAGTTAATATGTACATCATACGCCTTTAGATCCCCTACAAACAGAATACACTACAAAATAAAATTAACTTTAGACACAGACTCGTAAACTTGAGCCTACAGGCTCAAAGTCATTGAAATTCTAACTCAATAAAATCTAGTATCTGTATATTCCTTATGTAAATGAACGTGCTGCATCTACGGTACAAATCATGCGTGTAAAGCCCATGAAAGAATCAGTTTCATTTGTGATCTGAATAATGTCAACGTTTGTTTATACCTTGTAACCAGTTACGAGGTTTTCTTGAATTAATTTTACATCACATTACATAGCTAACATTTGTTTTGTACTCAATTGTTTTGTCTTAAAATTATTGTGATAATTTTACGTGTAGTAGTAGTATTGCATTGATGTTATTACATTTTTTTTATTTCAAATTTAATCTGACCACTTCATTAACAACGTTTCGCTTCACAATATTAAGTACAATAATTGAAAATACGAACGTACTTTTTGTTACTGAAACCTTTCTAGCTGCCTAGTGTATAGTGTCTTGTTAGAAGTTACAGAATAATATCTCTTTAATTGTTCTGTCAGAAGGTGATCCAACAACCTGGTGTAAGTTTCGGTAAACCATTGCACGTCAGCACACAGAATCAGTAATTGTAATAAAATTTGGGTAGACCTTCAGACACAATCTTTCGGTTAAGAAGAAGAATAGCTCTTTACCTCGTAATATTCACAGACATTTGTTAACTGTTAGTTAGCTCAATATAAATAGTGTATAATGTGCAATAGTGTCAACATAACTTGGTAAGCTTATATTCATAGCGATTTTAAAAAAAACATAAACTGCCATTATACGTTAAATTGCACAATTTTTCATCAAGAATCTTTAATGGTCCACTGCTGGGCATAGGCTTCTCCTTAGCAAGGATACATGTCAGACAGATTGGTATAGGGTTCGTTTTAAATTTGCCTTCTTTTCGCAGTGGTGCTGTCCTGCTTACTTTGTTCTCTTACTCGCCTTCTACGGGACCCATAGGATGAGCAAAAAAAGTGACACTTCGTATTCTTAATCTGCCACTACATGAATATTTGCAATATGTATTATACATACAATTGTATACAATAATTTACAGTATTTAAGGTTTAGTTTGTGTGAGTTCGCCTTTAGTCTTATTTTATTCAATATGACCAACTGGGTTTATTATTTGAATTCCAACTGGAACGTCAATATTATAAGTAACGTGTACTATTATACAAATATCTTATTTGTAACCCAATAGCAAAACCGTCAGCGAGAAAAGTCACGTTGAAAACTTAAGTCAGCTGTTTTAAAATCTCTGTATTTTAGTAATATACTCTTCAAGTAACAAGCAACTTATTTTTGCTATGCCTAGCAGAATTAAACGATGGTAATTTCAATAATATGAGATTAACTGCCACTAAATAAGATCTATTATTGGATGGCAGTTAATCTCATATTAAATAGGCGTGGGAAACGGATGATGCCTTATCGGAGTTTTCGGTCAGACCGTATGACGTAATCAAACCACAACACGCAAAATCACATGGCGTGCCAAACCCAACTCCTAAAATACGTGAAACGCCAGTGTGGCGACGTTATAACATCAATGATGTACTTAACATGTTAGCATAGCGGTGAATATCATCCATGTCGTCAGATTTAGTTATAAAGACTGCTTACAATTTTTTGCTTTCATTTTGGTTCACAAAAAAACTACAGAAATTTCTTGTGTAAATGTTAGCAAAAATGTTATCAAACTTTATTAAAATACTAATTGGATAAATTTGGCAGCCCTGTTGGTCTAGTGGTTAGTGATCCTAACTGCTAAGCCAGAGATCGTGGGTTCGATTCCCACCCAGGACAAATTTTTGTGTGATGAACACGATCATTTGTTCTGTGTCTGGGTGTAATTTATCTATAATATGTATGTATTTAGAAATATATAAGTATGTTTATCAGCAGTCTGGTTACCATAGTACAGGCTCTGCCTAGTTTGGGATCAGACGGCCGTGTATGAGATGTGTGAGGATATATAATGTAAATATAATAAAAGTGTGCGAGATGTCTATACATTAAAGATACTAAAGAGAAACTAATGAAGAGAGATAAAGTAACAGAACTGAAAACAATAGTTTTTAGAGTTTTTGTCCATTTGTCTGCGTGTTTGTGTGTGTTAATCTCAGAAGTGGCGCAACTGTTTTGGGATGCATTTATCTCTTTTATATTTTTGCGCACTTTACTTAAGCTTTGGTGTTGGTTTACTATTAATCGATTGACAAATAAAAAGTTTTAAAGAATCACCACGAAAACTGACAAATATGCGAGAGAAGCCACAGACTAAAGCTAGTTCCTTTATAAACTTTGAAGATCCTTCGACTTCATTTATTGTATCAAATCACTAAAAGATAGATAAAAAGTTAGTTAATATAACGTTTTCCTTTCTTTTGGCAGCCTTGAATGAGCTCATTGTCACTTTGATGTTTTATATTGGCAAATACCTTTTACCATCTGTGCAAAATTCCTCTGCTTGAGAAAGTCTAGATACTTTCGTCGGTGTCCAGTATCACTGGCATTTATTGTTTTACTAAACTCGTTTATTTGTTCCCGGAACAATGTCAGCATGGATTGGACTCATTGCGAACTTCAGGAACAGTGACAGAATCGCCTGATTTCTATATTGCTTTTGGGGTTTAATAAGTTCGTACTACTTGATATTTTTTTTCCTATATTAAGAGCCTGCCAAAGTGACTCTACTCTGTCTGATGGAAAGCATGAATAAAATCCAAGAGTTGTGGCCACCACACTCATTGCAAATGCAGTCAATGCAGTATGATGACCCACACTATGGCGGCCTTGTGAGATGCTTTTTCACACTCCGCTTGGGGACGTAAAAGGCATGACAGTCATCGTGACAGTGTAAGGCTTACACAGTTATCACGATAATTGTCACCCCTGCATCAATGGGCCTCCGGTGTCACACTTACCAACGAAACATGTCAACACGGATGTTGTCGCTTTAGGTTAGTCTTCTGTGGGAGGGTAGTATTGCCACGGTCGAGCCGGCCCGCTCGTGCTGAAATCAGCGTGGCTCTGCTACCTAGCGATATCCCAGTTTACCGACAAGGTTTTGCCATGATTAGATAATTTTTACCTGAACTAGCAAATATCGTTCGAATGAGCTCTAATAGACAAACTTTAAAATTAAACTCTGTAGTAAAAGAAAATATGAAGACCTCAACAAAATATTTGTAACCTTATGGGGTAAGGGTATTCTGCAAATAAACTATTGCTATAGTTATATCTAACTTTGAATATATTAAAATAAAATTACTTTGAATTCCGTGGCGCATGTCTGTATATTGAAACGCTTGTATTTCTTGAGTGATATGAATCTATGGGTGTCGGTTATCGATCACCATCGAATTGCCAGTATGTTCCTTCACCATCAATTCCACAACAGCTCCAAAAAAACTCCACTTTAAAGATCCATTTACAAACTTTTACAAAGATAGCCTTAATTACCGTTAAATATAAGTGGGTCTCGTAAGAGGTGACTAAGGGAACAAATTATTCAGGAAAATAACACTGTTAAGACAAGAAAAACTTAAACCAAACCTTATTCCAACCCATCTGGCCAGCGTGGTATAGTAGGCCAAAACCTCCTTGATACCCTCCCACAGAAGACTAACCTAAAGCACCAGCATCCGTGTTGACGTGTGTCGTTGGTGAGTGTGAGACCGGAGGCCCATTGATGCAGGGGTGGCAGTTATCGTGGTAACTGTGTATGCCTTATACTGTCACAATGACTGTCATGCATTTTACGCCCCTAAGCGGGGTGTGAAAAAGCATCTCACAAGACCGCCATAGTGTGGGTAACCATACTGCATTGTTTGCATTTGCAATGAGTATGGTGACCACAACTCTTAGATTCTATCCATGCTTTCCATCAGGCAGAGTAGAGTCACTTTGGCAGGCTCTTAATATAAAAAAAATTTAGAGGTCTATGTCCAGCAGTGAACAATTAAATGCTGTTGATGATGTAAGCACGCTCTTAAGGAACTCTATCATTATTTATTCCTATACATGTTTTAGCGTGAAAATGTTTATTCAATTCACTAACCGTTACATCATTATCTACTGTATACATTAACACATAGTACCTGTAGTGTGATTTATTCAGCAGGCGTCAGTCACGTAAATGTTTCAAATGTAAATACGAAACCGTTTGCGATCACGTATCGAAAAATTTTGATGCATGATAATATGGTACGTGGCATAAAAGCTATGTCGGCTTAACCTGACTTCAGAATGTACTTGTAACATAGATCTTTGATTTGAATTTTCCTTCTAGAGGCTTGCAATATTACAATTTCTACGATTCAGAGGAAGTTAAATGACGTTTCTTCCGAATGCCCAATATTTTGTGTCTTAAATCCATGTTGAGTATGAAAGCGCAGGAGAGGGGCAAAGACACTGATCTAAGGTAATGAATCTTTTATAAAATCGAGTAAAATTATTATTTTTTTGTATTTATTCCTGCAATCTGTTTCATTTGAACATTTAGCTTAGGGTCAGACAAATTATAAGTTTAACTTGGGGGGCAGACAGTCCAGCGATGGGCGCCCTTGATGCGCAATAGTCCCTATAAATCTCTAGGCGACTTTCGCTTTAGCCTTTTCAGTGTTGGAGTTTTCATCAGGTTTGTTGTTAGAATGTTTGGATGGTTCTCGAGCCTATTTCTATAGGATATCATTGAGTGTTTAATCTCCTCCTGGACTGTTCTGATTTTAAGTTCGCGGTGTAACTGTTTGTTTGTTATAAACCACGGAGCTTGTGTGATCACTCTCAGAATTTTGGACTGAAACCTCTGTAATATTTCCAGGTTCGAATTGGAAGCTGTACCCTAGAGTTGGATTTCGTAAGACCAAATTGGTTTTAAGATACACTTGTATAGCAGCTGTTTGTTTTCCAGTGACAGCTTTGAATTTTTTCCAAGCATCCAGTACATCTTCCTCAATTGGATCCCCAGGGCTTTGCGTTTTGTAAAAATATGTTTCTTCCAGATAAGACGACGATCTAAATAAAGACCAAGGTATCTGAATTGATTTGCTTGGGGGATCTGTATTCTGTTAAGTGTTACAGGGGGGCATATATCTCGTCAAGTCGTGAAAGTCATCTGTACTGACTTAGTAAAAGAGTAAAAGTGTGAATGATTAATAATGTAGAAAGTACTTTTTTTTTGTTAAATACAATCTCTGGTAACTTTAAGTTAGTTTATAAGGGTTAGCAAAGACAGTGATAGATGAAATAGAAACAAATACATGAAATTAAATTCTGTCTGTAAAAAACACATACATATGTACTGAATTATGCATTTCTTACGAAAAACGAAAATTCTGTATTTTACATTACCTTAGATTATATTAATCTAGAAAATTAGATGCAAATCATACAAGTTGAAACAATATGAACAGATGAACATGCTTTATTCAAACACGATGATCGAGACTTGAATTTACACAG
The DNA here is from genome assembly GCA_949316085.1 of Hypercompe scribonia. NCBI lineage: Eukaryota > Metazoa > Arthropoda > Insecta > Lepidoptera > Erebidae > Hypercompe > Hypercompe scribonia. The sequence goes on along the minus strand of OX438969.1, from coordinate 6,337,899 downwards.
GGAATTGAAATGCAAGCTATTCTCCACCGTGCAGCTCAACATCTAAGCCGTTAATTATCGCACTATGTTACATTATAATCGCTGTTATGAAATTACACTGAGTATGACTGTAATTTAAGATTAAATGACAAAATAAATGATAAAGAATCAGCCGAGAGCCAATGTCTAATTCATAAAGTGTCTATTAATGGGTGCGGACAGAAACCAATAGACGTATACTGACTGGATTAGCAGTACACTGAACGAATTATCATCAATATCATATATAAACAGTGTGATGAATATAGAAGAAAGGTAAACTGTTAGTCAAGATCATAATACTGATGATTTATTGGAGGAGAATCGGATGCGAAGACATAATTCTGAAGTAATTAATATAAATTTCACGAGTTCGATATCTAAACTGTTTTATATACTCGGGTAATTATCGGTAAGACTCAAGTCCTGTCCTGTCTCAATTATCTATATATTAATACGTGATGCAAAAACTTAGGACACCTTTTTACGAAAATTGCGAGGACGCAGGAGCATAAAATTTGGCACACTTATAGTTTATGTGTAGGAGAAGTGCAGAACGCTAATATTTTTCAATAATAATGCTTATAAAGTACATTAAATCAATAAATAAAACATTACACACACTACCATGCATTTCACACACACATACATACACAAGTATTTGTACACGCCATTTTGTACATAGACATAGAGTATTGACATAGACATATCAAAAAAAAAAGTCTTATTTGCCTCATTTAATATAAAAAAAGATTTTAATAATAATGCATAAAAAGTACATTAAATCAATAAATAAAACATTACAAAAACCAGCATGCATTTAACACACGCATACACAAGTATTTGTACACGTATACATACTCTGTGGTCAAATTGTCTCTTTTGTTTATTATAGACATAGTTGAATGTCAAACAGAAAAGTTTTATTTGACGAATCCTACGTGAAATACTGAGCGCTTATACAAATTTATGTAATATATACGTATATATAAGTTGTGTAGCAGTAAGATACATTTAAATGTACACGGACTTTCATTATATGCATAAAGGAAGTTCTGTAGCAGCAATCCGCAATGACAACATTCAGGTACAAAAAAATATAATTTGCTATTGCTGGTTTACAGCAATTATTAGTAGTTGTAGTATGTAGTTTACGATTTCAGTAATTGTATATACTTCAGGATAAATAAGTGATTTTGAGAGATACGTACATTTAAATGTGCTCTAAATGTCATTCCAAATGTGTTTTTAAGTTATGATTGTGGATTAATGGATTTAGAGTGCAGGTTTTGCAATGCGAAACATTTTGAATCTGAAGTGACTTTAGGTGACCGAACTGCATTCACTTCATGTTGTCACAAGGGTAAAGCAATATTACCACCCTTAAGTCAAAATGAATATTTTAAATCATTGTACTTATTGACTTACTTCAAATGAACCATCAATAAAAAGTAAATCAAAAATTATTTAGAATATAATGTAGGTACAAGTGGAGTGTATTATTTCAAAATATATGATGTTTTTTATCACAGATCAGGCCCAATGACTGCTGCATATGGTCGCTCACCATGTTATGCACAATTATATTTTTATGATGTTGACACTGCTATTAATTATAGATTACAAGAACGTATTAGTCAAACATGTAACAACAACATAATGCATGAAATTTCACTGGAATTGGACAAAACAGTCCAAAAAATTGGTGTTTTATTAAATCGGCCAGTTTTTACACATGGGCAATTGTATGTCGCAGCAAGTAGAGTTCGTTCATTCGCTGGTTTAAGGTTTTATATATCCGAATATAATGGCCAAGGATATTTAGCAAACGATGAAAGAGTTTTTACAAAAAACATTGTTTTCAGAGAAGTTTTAAATTATTAATCATATTATTGCAATATGCGATAAAAAATGTTTTTTTGTCTTACTTCCTCTTCTAGCATGTTTTGTTTTAATAAACATTTTTTAAATAAGTATTCTTTATTTTACTTCTTTTGAATTTCATATAATTTGTTCAAAAAAGAAATTGGCAAATAACAGTCTTGGTCAAATCTGAGGTTATAATAGTTTAGTTTTGGACAGTAGAACCTTAATAATGTTTGCATATTATATTTTAATAATGTATATTAAGTCACTTACAATTTAAATTTATTATGGTCGAATTTCGACCAATAGGCGACCACTAGTTCAAGTAAAACAGTCAAGCAGTCGATAAATAACTGTTCGTTAATCTTGTTCAAATCAAACATTGTTTTTTTAAATAATAATTTATTTAGTTCACCTGAATTCCAATTTAAAAATAACATATTCAAATGCAACAAACAACAACAAGAAAGGTTACAAAAGAAACGAGTCAGGCGATTTAAGAACTCCCTCGAGCTTATATGAAAGCCCTTTTTTCTACTAAAAACCTGAATTTTGGCATGGAAATAGTATATAGGTGGGATACGTCAGCTAAAAATAGATTTTACGATAGGACCGGATTGAGAAGGTCTAAGGACTCTCGGCAGTTTATTTGTAAGTCCTAAAATAAAATGTACGTTACAGTCAAAGTTTCCCAGATCAATTGTTTATACGTCTGTCGCGGTACAAAACTAAACAAAGCGACAGTACTTTTATCATGTTTAAAAAGTACATTTACTAAATGTAAAGGTAAGTAAATGGACTTAAAATTTATATAGACTACTCTGTAACTAGTGTTCTTAATGAATTAAATAGATGTCGTGGGTTCGAGTCTTAATCAGAACAAATTTTCTGCTTTTTATGTTTCCTTAACACCTGATAGTCACCATATCGCTGTGCATTATTTTGAACAAGCTAAAAACGTGCTAATTTGTTACTTTGCAATAATATATGTGTATTTAGAAAATATAAATATTTTCATTTGGCTTCCCTTTTCTTGTACTGTGCGGTAATCCTTACGGATACTACCGAAGGGTGATTATATCGCAATCGAACCGATCAAAAACCGCACGCCGTCTCAAGTACTAGTAGTCAGTGGACCAGGTGTACCTTAAGGAAGTACCTGGAACCCCAACGTACATCGGGCTATATACGGCTGTAGCTGACCCCTCCGGTTTGGAAATACGCCTAAACTAGAACTAAAATTTTACAGTCGACAAGTTCTAGCTAGAGACATATCTCTCTATCTATTGTATATGTATGTATAATTTTATAATAACGCTTCTAGCAGGAGCTTAACTTTCAATCAATAGGAAATGGCATACATATCCGTACGGTAGATCCATTAGCTTGAAGAGCTGAAGGGAAAATTATATTCAATTTTTGTACTTCAATGCGCCGCGGAATAAGGAAAATATATCCTATTTGAAAACACTCGTTCTGAGTTGTAATGTCACGTAGTGGTATGTGTTTTGAATGGCAAGCTAGCAATATAAAGAGTGTGAAAGTGTAAACTGTAGTGAAAGCTTCGAAAAGTTATTTGTAGGTAACAATGCTTAGCTTTTTTTTCAAAAATTCAACTTTTGTTAATTTAGATTCAGAAAAAAATACTGTAAATAACTTAAATGACAGTGGCCGGGTAAAACGACAGTCGCAGCGTTGGCAGGCCCCCACAAGGTGGCTCGATGACCTGGTGAATTTTGCGGGAAGCTGCTGGATATGGGCAGCACGGGACCAGCTGTTGTGGAGAACCTTGGGGGAGGCCTATGTCCAGCAGTGGACGTCTTTTGGCTGAGATGATGATGATGATGAATGTGAATAAAAACAATCTCATGAAAACAGTATAGTTAGTCAATTGTCACGGAAAGGTCATCGAGCTTTTTGTTGATTGTCGATCAACTTCTAAAAAACAACAGCAAAGCTCTCATTGCCAACATGTTGTAACTCACAAACAACTCTTTGAAAGTCTACAGTAACTCAAAAACATAATATTCTACTTATCATCGTTACTACCACTAGTCATAGTAAGAAAATATTCACACAATAGACGCACTATTTTACTCTCGCAACTTAGTTAACACAAAGAGCATGTGTAAAGGTACGATCACAATGGATGTAAAGGGGTCCACTGACGTAAGGAACACTATGAACCCTCATTAAACAAGTTACCGTGACGCAGAACATTCTACGGACCCCTATCCGTTTTGTTTACGGAAATATTTTGTATTCTACTTAGGCCATTTAGTCTCGTATACTGTAATAGGATTTGAACTTGAAAAATAATACTTTTGTGAAGGTCAAAAAAGCAATGCTATGTTTTGAGAGTGTTTATTTACTTTATTTTAGACGTTCTTATTTTAATTGTACTTTCTGATAATGGTACGAATTTAAGTACGAATTTTTAACTAATGTACAAGTTTTAAATATCTAAATAAAATGAAAACCAGTTTGAAATCAGTCAATATTGTGTTCATAATGTGAGAAGCACACTTCTGTGTACTGTTTACATTGTCACAATTAGTTTTACCTATTTAACCGATTCTCTGTCTAATATTTTCAACTGTAAATCAAGAAATAGTAATAAATCTAACACTTTTCACAAACAAAATAGCTCAGCCCACAATGCAAAGTACCAAACGCCGCACTATGTAAATGACTGACCACTGAATAGGGATACGATGCATTGGCTTGCAAATTGCGGATTCCCTGTGTCTACACGTGCCGGTAGTACTCTCATAACCCACGGATTACTGGACGCTGTTTCCTGTTCGTGGGTTTTGTGTTGGTAATATGTACGTAATATGTACGGATATGTGTGCTTATGCGCGTATGTGCGTACATGCAAAAAAGGACTTAAAGAATTCAGATAACAGTGAAATATGTTCCCCTTTGTATCAGTTTTTATTATACGACAGTTTTCATAAAAAACCATAAATAAAAATATTGGAATGCTTAATATTAATGAAAAAGAGTATCAGGATTTATTAAGTTAATTCCTGTCGTAAATAATTATATCAAAATTTGTGTATTTTCATTAAAAAATGAAGTAAAAGTGTGTTTGTTTCTCATTATAGTCCTATAATTATATTTGTTTGTCAATTTATTTTATGATTCTACTGAGATTTTCAACAATTAAAACACCGAGAAGAAGTTTTAGGTCTCATTGAGGCGTTCTCTATGTAACAGTATATATGTAGTAATGTGTGACTATATTTTAAATTAAAACTCATTAGTGGTAATTATTTAAAAAGGTTACGATATTTTCTATTTCCCAACGTTTCGAATGGGTTACACCGCTCGTGTTCACGGGTACACTGATGTGACATTAGCGACGCTTTTTGCCGCACAAGGTGTGACTACACTCACTTGGTCACGTTGATTGTTTGTTCTGTTGGTACTTCTTCACACTAAACTTTCAACGTCCGTACTCTTTGTTTCATCCCTACGGTGGTGATGGCACCCACTATGTAAATGTGTTAAAGTCACGAGATTCTAAAAAGAGTTAGAGATAACTGTATTTTGAAGTAGGAATATATTTATGTATGCACTTCAAAGATACGTTACTAATAACTTAAGGTGTACTAGACCATAATGCCCAATGATAATAAGTCCGCCTTTCACGATGTGAATTCTGGAAGAAGTGTTGGTACATTTTTGTAAAACAAACTTTACATTTCGTAATGCAAGTGTAAATTATTATTTAATAACTCCTTTTAACCGTACCGGAGAAAACCATTACGATCCCTTAAAGCACCACTAGTAATGGCAGTAAATTTCACTTTTTTTCTCGTTCCATCTGTCCTTAACAGCGGTAGAAGCCTATTTCGCACAGATAACGCAAACTTGCCAACTTACATTTCCTCTAAGTGTCCATTCGCGCAATCAAAAGACGACAGTAAATGAGGATTTGCGAAATATGCTACCATAAACGACTATTTCGCTCCAGTTTTAGTTTCAAGGTCTTTTGTGTAATAATAATAACAAGGGCATAAATACATCTGGTGAGACGGAAATGCTCCCACAAAGTCGATCATCATCATTAGCGTATCTAATATTGACACTGTCTCTATAAAATGTAATTTACTTATAAATTAAGTAACTATAACAATCAAATATCACATATCAGGTATTTATGCTAATATTATAAATGAGAAAATTTGGATGGAACTCAATCACTTCAAAGTTGGATGAATTCTATCCATCTAAGATATGTCTTTAAAACTGTGGCAATGAAAAAATGAAAAATATAAATGAAGTAATGTATGCTGAAGTGCAGATCGCGAATTGGGAAACGTAGTGTTGGGCGCCGCACAATGGACTGATGACCACATTGCCCAGAACCGGGATGGCTGGCGCTCCTTGGGGTGGACCTTCGTTTAGCAGTGGACGGTGATAGGTTGACTTAAAGTATATTAGGTGTATTGTATGTTTGCAGCCGTGCATGGCTGACATAGTTATATACACAAGCAAGTAAAAAAACGTTTATAAATATTTAATTACTTATAAATATTTAATGCCACTCTATTATTCTTGATGGCAAACATGAAGAGCATCCAAAAGTGGTGTTCACCATACTCACTGTGAATGTAGACAATGGCGACTCACACTATGAGATGAGCCTAGTGAGATGCTATTTCACGCGTCGCTTAAAGGGCCCGGATCAAAGTTGGAGGCAAATATTTTATATTATTATATATAGTTTATATAACAAATAATAATATAAAAAAGGATCATATGAAATACAGCAATAAATTAAATATTCATCACTTTTAAACACAGCAAACGAAAACGTGGGAGTGCTAAGCATCAATCCTAAGCAAATTTGTCATTTAAATAAACTAAAACCGTGTAGTATGCCTCATATTAAGCAACTGTGTAATGTAGTTTATTTCTAACATACAGTCATTATACTTTTACAATTTCGGTATACATTTGTATAGATCAGTATTTTGAAAATATCAAACAATACACTCCGTGTGGTGACGAATTAAGAATACATAGTGTTACCACCCCTGTTCATTCCGTGGGTATCGTAAAAGGTGTCTAAAAGAACAAACTATTCAGAAAAATATCATTAATAAGAGAAGGAAATAATTTCAACCCGTTGGGCCAGCGTGGTATAGTAAGCCAAAACCTCCTTGCCAAAGAGGAGTCTATGTCCAGCACTGGACTGTAAAACGCTGTTGATACTGAAACAATACTTGACATCATCATAAATGTTTTATAAAAGGTGTTTAAATACTAGACTTTATCTACCTTGTTACAAACATACATTTACGAAAGCACCTATTAAGTTAAATCATTCCAAACAATGTATAATGATGTTGTAAACCTAGTTTAGTTAGTCCATTATGTGACTACGTCATAAAATTTGGCTATTACCAGTTGTAGCTATCGCACTTTGAGCTTAGTGTGTCGTAAGTGTAGGTCAATTACTTGACACGCTGCAGATAAACCGCATAAATTATGGTTAAATAAATGTATTTGTTAGTAATTTACAAAAAAGAAATATAAATATTAAATATAAAATGAATATTTTCTCGTCTTGTTCGGATTTGATAAAATATTTTAAACTTTGTCATGTGAAAACCTGAAAACGATTGGAACGGTTCCAAGCTAAACGATCCAGCCTCCTAGAAATAGTTTCAGAGAAAGGACGTATTTAAGGAGCAACATTGTACCACCAACATGCGTTCCAATGCATAGATTTAGGTGGGAGTGCCCTCAAAGGCAGAGGCGCGTAGAGCGGCAGTGAGCAGCGTACGAGCGGTGTTCACCAGTCTAATAGTATCAGCGGGATGAAATAAACACACAATCACGTGTGATTAATACTTTTTGTTATTGTTTATATTTTAAATTATATTTCCTTGTTATTGTTAAAATCTTTCAATTGTCTTTATTACTTGTATTTTTTTTTGGTTGATGTTTTTTTTTCATTCTGCAACTTGATACTCCTTTAATCAGCTTTTGTAAATAACTGTAGATATCTTTAGATGACTAATACAATTTTTTTGTGATCTGTTTTTTTACTGTGAGATCACTAAGATACGGTGATCCTTGGTATCTTTGGCTATGACTGTCGTCGATAATCACTGCCATAGCAAATCGCCAATAACGGTACTGATTTATTTCGGTCAAACTCCAGTAAATAAAAGCGATAATTTATTCATAATATTATAATTATAGAAAAATAGTAATCATTTCCATCACAAGTGCCCGCACGTCTGTATAGACGTAGTGTTGTACATTTTGGGTTTACTTAAATAGTATAACAAACATATCCTCACTTTTAAAATATTTGAGATATCACAAAAAATATTGTAAATGATTTTTATAAGTCATGCAGTCAAACATAATTAACGTTCACCATCCACATAAATATTCAAGAGTAAAAGTATTCATAATTGTGTAAAAGTAACGAATTAAAACTGAAAAAAGGTTGAAAAGAGAACCAAAAGAAACCAGGAATACTGAGAACGGGAAGTATAGTTCGATATACTTTGTAATAGGTTGTATGATTTTATAAAAATGAATTACCATATTGCTATAATTAAATAAAATATCATCAATCGATTACAATCCAAACATAGATCGATTTCACAAGTAATATCTGATCACTAGTCATTGTTTTATGACATCTTTCATCTGTATCAAGTTATATTTTATCAAGTATAATTTCTTATAACACAACACTACGTCGATCTGCTCGTTGGTTCCCAGAACGTGTTTGCGTTGCCGCGTCACTGCCACCGCTGCCGTTCTACGCCCGCTGACTTGGAGACCGTGGCCTGAAGACTTTGATACACACACCATTACCTATTTAAAAATGAAGTGAATCGTTTGCTGTACCTAAAATTAATTAATTGAAGCGGGTAATCGAACTTCTTTCGAATGTGTAGCATGAAATATCGTAAAAGCATTTCAAGTTAATTATTAATTATAAATTATGCATCGGTAGAAGTAGTATTATTAAAAACTGCTAAATACAGCAAAAACTAACCAAGGTTCTGTTAAATTACGCTAAAGTAATGTTATTAAACTATACGCTAAAATGTATATACATAATATATATTTTACATGTATATACAACTTCATTGCACACCACTACAGTATAAATGTAGAACAGACATAGATGGGTAACTACATTTGGTATTGCAAATCGTCGTCTCATCGCTCGCGGCGATCTCTTCAAGACAACCTTTGTACGGATATTGTAAAAATATCGTAAACTCTGGGTAGTCTGTGGTGTACTTTTATGATAGTGTAATGAAATAATAACATATAAAGTTACTCACATACACCAATAATACACAAACTTCTAACACATATAAATGCTTATACTAATATTTACGCAAATATCACAAATACACACATATCATGACGTACCATATAGTAACTACTCGCCCATATTCAAATACATCATCATCATCATTTCATCAGTCATCTAATAATTTTCAATAAAAAATTATAGTTCTTAATGATAAAGCTTTATGTTTTTACTGTGTACTTAGTGAAATCAAAATGAAATTTTTGTGGCTATTAAAACACGATACACATGTGTGTATATATACATGTGTTACTATGTTTCTGTGTGTTATGCTCCGAAAATTTCTTCTGTTAAGGAAGGCAACTGATTAGTAGGATATAAAATGGCTATATTACTAAGCTACGCATTACTTTTAAAACAATATAAAGTTATCCAAAGACATTATAAGCCGTATATTCCAAAGTTCAGTGCCAACAAAATTCTAAACAATCTTTTAACCGAGTTTTCACGCCCATCAAAATATATTATGGAGAAAACTCTAGGAAAGCTAAGTTTAATCGATGTTGGAAACTTGGGAACTTGCGCTTTATAGTTCTGGCTTCGTTATAAGTTTCTTAACCGGCTAGTTAGGTGTAATTACTTCATTACCCCGACATGTTTACCTGGTGACCCGGTCTGTGTTTACCTTTAGATTTAGGGTCTAAAGGAAATGAATAACCATTTACCTTACGCACTTCCTTTTGTAGTAGTTTCTAAGTCGAGATGATATAAAGAAGAATGGCGGCTTCTATCGCCTTCGTTTATACAATATCGATAAGTAGTAACATCTCTATCTGTAACATAATGTTATATCGATACTTTATATTAAAAAAGTACATTGGTATATCGATATGTCAAAGAAGTCAAATTATATTATTTTCATTTAACTAACAATCGTGATGTTTTGTGAGTTGGAGACGCTATTTTAAATATTAAAATAATATAAGTGTGAGTTTTCTACTCAGATTACTAAGTTTAGTACTTAAGTTTATACCTTAAACAAAATAAATGTGTAAAAAAATATTTTCTTAACCATAAAGTTTAAAAACAGCAAATTTTATAATTTAATTAATTAAATAGATTAACTCCGGAATACATCAACACTAACAATTTTATCGATAATATTATTTCGGTACTTCTAAATAATATCGTAAAATAATGTAAACATCGTCAGCAGTACAAAATTTAATCAAGATACATTTTGCCAGAAAGAAGTACAAGAAAAAAAGTAATCCGGTACTTTCTGATGTCATCGATATAAGCAATTTACCTATCTAAAGTCACAACACTAGTCACGAAGTGTCTTTGTATTCGTAGTTTACATAATATAATTATGTAAAGATGAAAGTTTGGTGTTGTTGCTAAGAATAGCTAAGTTGAATGAAATAACTAAAAAGTATGGATATTGCCAAAATTCATGTTTTATTACCTTCATTTCGGAAAAAGAAAGGCGTGGAGAAAGTTTTAATTATTTCCTGAGGGTGATAAAATATAATGATGTTATTTATGAAGGTTATCTGCAAGGGTTTTAAGATTTCATTGGGGTGTTTCAATTGACAAATATAATTTACTTAACAATATTTACCTTGTATCATGCTGGACAGACGAATTGGTATTGAGTTGTTTCAAGCTTTTTCTCTTTACCTTGATATTGTATTGCGTAGTTTACTTCCTTGGTCGCGTCTTACGACACCCACAGGTGAATATGAGTGTTGACACTCTGTATTCTTATTCCTTCCTTTGTCTTGTTACCTCTTTTTTTAACGTGTAGAAATCCCCACAGACCGGTTCTCCACCGGGGTTTGCCACTCAGTGTGCCACTCTGCCCCTGGAATAGGAGGGATCCGGAAATCGCTATTTATAAGGCATCTGGACTCCTCTCAGCGTCTGCCTGCTATTGCGAACACCACTTTCGGGTGAATTCTCTATTAAGGTGACGTACGGCACATGTGTACGATGACTCTAAATAGTCTGCCACAAGCCGCCTCAGAACCACTGGCACCCCGTGGTAGTAGAGTGTTTTCCTGTTACAGCTAAATAGCAAACTATTGAACACGTTAGCAATGTCCAACGACACCGCCAACAGCACGCCGCCACAGCTCACCGCCTCTTCGGTCACGGCCCTTAGGCGCAAAACAGCATCTACCGTCGAACGCCCCGTTCGTTTGTTACGGTAGGTGAAACATTCATTTTGGCTTAATAATATCATATCAATCTGAGTGATGCTACGACCTTACAGAACATCGCTGTTAAACATTTTTTGTCCTAGCTTAAAACACAGTGAGTGAATTACACGAAAATTTACTTCACCTCGTGATTAACACAGTTTTCTTTGCTTCACCTCATTCACTAAAATACCTGCTTCTAGATTCATTAACAGCATCAGTTACTCTTAAGTCGTAAGGTTCCTTGGGCGGTAGTAGTCATCTACCATCAGGTGACTCGTCGCTCTTAATAGAAACAAAAGTGCTTTTATTTACATATTTAAATTTCATACACAAACGTTCCACAGGCGGACGTAATGCCGTAGGCATTTTCTACCAGTCCACTTTAGGGTGATATACGAGTAGAATCAAACGCGGTAGATGCACACGAATTAAAAATGATTTATTTTCTATATACAGCTTATATGTAGAGTGACATATAATATAATGATAGTAATGTACATAACACAGAAGTGTAGTGTTTATATAACAGATATATATTGTTCATGAATGTTACTGTAACAGATATTTATTTAAGACTTTGCTGAGTTTTTGCCATCCTGCTCCCTTAGGCAAGATGCAAGTGTTTTATGATTGATGTTTGATTCTCTATCTATGCAATCACTAACATGTCTATTCTGTTGTATTATTAGCTAATATATTGTTTTGATTACGTGACAGCGTTGAGAGACGTCCTTCTCATATATTTGTTAGATTTCTAATATCGTTTACGTATGCAGAATGTCAACTTAGTTAGGGAAGCTGATGTCAAGAGTAAGCGCATTTCATAATACAATAAATTGAGCCGGAAACTTAGAAAGTATAAAGTCAGAGCGTTAAATAACACTGGTGGTTTGAAAATCTAAGAATTTAGTTTTCATTTCTCCCAAGCAGGATTAGATTGTATAAGTACGTTTATCAGAAGTCTAGTGTAGTTTAACTACAATTTATTTCGGAATATATTAGTATATATTCCCTAAATACGTGAAACATACAACATGTTATATAAAAACTACATTCATTCATTAAAAGATCATATAGGTATGTAACACAGTTATTATATTCGGTAGGAATCAAACCCTCCACTATCCTACTAAGGGTTATTATTAACCAGACTAATAGGCTAATCAAAATATTTGGATTAAACTAAAATCTTTCTGAAAACCACTATGGCCATTACTGGACTGTTATATCATCATCATGACTGTTACGTACTGTTACTTATTCTGTGACTCCTTATTTGATACCTAACGTATAATACTTATATATTTAAAATTTCGCCTGTTTCCCCGTATCCTGAGGCATATTAAACATCCAATTTTCACCAGTGTTTTGGTCCCACGCAAGAAACGGTCAGCCTATTGCCGTCAATCGCGATGGTTAGCCTCGTCTGTCGTTCACTTGCAGGTGAAATTGACCACAGCCACAGGCCACAACCTAAGTTCTTGGTGGGAACCCTGTGCTCCACCATGTACGATAAATACTCATTACCAATTGTTTCACAAAGAGTCTGATGTATAAATTATCAATATCTATTATTGAATACTAAATAGAGCAAACATTTTCCCATTCAATAAAAATGTTACCTGACAATTTATTTTTATTGCCGATGACTTTATTTGTCGTATTTTTATTTGGCACAACACGCTGGAGAGTTTTATTGGGCTTGACGGTGTGGGTGTATAAGCTAAAACTTTACAAATTTTTGCATATTCAATACATTTATTTGTCACGTACATGTCTTGAAATGCCAATAAAACAATTCTGAATTTGTAATCAGGTTCAGACGTCTAAATAAAAATGTAAAATTTGTTAGCGATAATATTTCTAACCTTTCTATTACATTACACTCTCGTTTTTCAAAATGTCCAGGGCCTAGGCCTAATATTATAATCAGTAAAATGAAAATTTTCAACAAGCTCCTGTCTACCCGCACAAGCGTAGTGTGTGTTATGTACTGAGATATATATTAGTAACAGTAACAAACAAAACGTATTACAGCAATGTCGTAACTTAAAAACAGGTTAAAAGAGAATTTAAAAATAAATTTACTTAATAGAATGTTTTAGATGCGGTTTATAAACCCTCTACAGCTGAAAATGAAATCTAAAAATTTCTCACAATAAACTTTACGCCTTCCTGTTTTACGTCTTACTACAGATTTATTGGATATATCCTTAGCAGTTACTCTAAAGTCACTGCTTCGTTGATTAAGCTGTTAGGGTACGTGACTGTCAATCAAGAGGTCTTGGGTTCAATTCCCTTGTAGGGGCAAAAAGTGTTATTGAGTTCTTCTGATTATAGCAATAACTAATAACAGACCCAGAGTCTTTACCTCCGTGACTCGGAGAGCAGGTAAAGCCGTCGGTTTTGCGCACGAGTGCGCGAGAGTGCATCTGTATTTGCGCACATACTTGTCCACTATAATGTCTCATGTGCGATTAGCTAGTATTCGTTGAGACTAGCCACCGTGGCCAAAATCGGCTAAGGATATCAAACTTCAAAGAGGGATGTAAAGGACTGATAAATGTATTTTCTAGTTAAAACAACAAAAAAAAAACAGTAGCAGTCGTGGGACTGCCGATAGAAGTGAAAACGGAACTATTAAGTTGAGAGTAATTAAAACTATATGCAAAAATTATATGAAATTTTTTATGTTTCATATATAGCTATATATAATATATAATATCATATATAATATATAATAATAATAAATTTCATATATAATATATAATATCATATTCTCCATAGCTATAGATATACTATTATCATTAGCATGTCGGTGACGCGAACCGAGGATTTTACCCTCTACCAAAACGCTCAACGCGCCTAAAGAAGTTTTCACTTCAAAAATGTTATAGGCAAAACTTATTCATACAGAAAAAGTGTAGAAAATTTAAATTCACTACTCTCAAAACTATTACTTCACAAATCAGTTTCTAATCAGGTGTTATTTTGCTAATATTAACGCTAAATAATAAATCAATCGGTCGTAGAATGTGTAGTGGGGAAATAATGCGGTAAAAGAATTGACTAGAATCAAGAAACTAGCTATAAATTAAAAAGAGCACAATTATTAAGCTATATTATATTGCTTAAGTTTAGTTTAAGTACGATGTTGTCACTGTTAATAATATCAAACGCTCACTCACGCATCGTTACAAAAGAAATATTGCAAATACTCTCTATAAAACTAAACATTAAAGGATTTGATGATTTAATTAACATAGTGTGGTACTAATACAGCAGTGCCAGGTGACATCGATCGTTGTGTTTACGGGTAAACCATAATACGAACATATACGAACAGAATCGCGGATCGTAAACTGAGCTCATACGCGTTTCTATCGTAAAATTGATAGGTCCGCAGGGAAAGGATTCAGTAATACCAGTTTCGTAAGTAATGGGTAATGCGTTATGCTTTAATCCGAGAGCGTGATGTGTTATTGGATTTCCGTTGTTTTTTTTTTCTGATTTGTTGTTACCTTGTTTTGATCGTAATTTGAGCGTAGGGTATTTATTTTGAGTTATATTTCGATTGATATGTGATTTTTTTCAATATGTTATCGTATTGTCTTACGTTTTAAAATTGGACAGTATTTTAACGTTTTGACTTACTGTTTTTTATGGTTTGCCCAATATATTTTTCATTTCATTTTTTCGTTTTAAAAGCCTGCCAAAGTGACTCTACTCTGTCTGATAGAAAGTATGTATAAGATCCAAGAGTTATGGTTACCATACTCCTTGTGAATAAGGATAATGCAGTATGGTGACCCACACTATGAAGACCTAGTGACATACTTTTTCGTGCACCACTTGGTGACATAAAAGACGTCATACCTCTCATCCTGATAGTGTAAGGCGCACACTTACCATGATAACCTATCACCTAAGCATCTATAGGCATAGTCTCGTACTCACCAACGAAATATGTGATGCTGTCGCTTTAGGTTGGTTTTCTATATAACTGGGCTGACTCGACTGGGGCACCCCAGTCGAGTCAGCCCATTCCTGCTGAAATCAGCGTGGCTCTGCTACTATATCTTAGATAATTACGTTCATCTGCTGCTTATTAAGTCACTGTAGTCTGACGATAGAAATTTAAGCGCGAGTGAAGCATGAATTTGTAACTAAATCATCAAAAAGGCGAAATTCCCTGTGACCTTAAGCATTTCAAAGGACACTAATGCCATTGTATCTCTTAAGTTATAGGCGTCTTTGGATGGAAGTTACTATTGATCAGGCTATTTGTCTGCTTATTAGTTCCCTATAGCATAAATAAAAAAGAAGAAAGTTAAAATTTGAGATGTAAATTAAGCGCATATAGCAATATGATATTAAACTCCTTGCAATAGGGAGCGTCTTCCGTACCAGCAGCTTTCACCCCACTATTTAGTTTATTAATTGCTGAAACACACGCAGGTGCTTCATTGCATTAACTGTATAATAAATGAGAAATGGTTGAGCGATACTAACCCGTGTTTAGGTGCAATACTTATACTCGGTTATCGTCACTTGTTCCACGTACGTAACATACTCTACACAATATATTTTCACAAAAATCTATCAGTCATTTCGATAATATGATCAGTCGAGTTTTAACTACCGAAGAGGCACATAATTCTAATTCATGTTAATTGCTAGAACCTTTGAACATTTCTAAATGCTTCTCAAGAGAACCTCACCGTCCGCCGAAAATCACCTCGAAATACCATTCTACCCTCTCTTGATAAACTTGCGTCTTTAATCGTCGTAGCATTTCCGACAGCGGCCCACTTCACACGTAGTGAGGCTGTTGAAAACTTTCAAAAACTTCATTCGGTTACAAACCGTAATAGTTTCCCGACGCCTTGGAGCTTACGGCGCATTTCACAACGTCGGACTTTACAAGAAACGGGGCAAATTAAGTCTAAGAAATTATTTTTAATGTTTTCGTGCTTGGCTGGTACTTACGTTAGTGGTTGCAGAGAATTTTGTTACAAATTATTTTTAAAAAAGGGACAGTTGGTTTGAAAATAATAAAATTGAAACATTCGTAACACCCGGTGGCACTTGTTTATTACCAATCGTATTGCTGTCGTTATTAATATAGATTTAATTGCCAGGCGTAGCGTGGGTGACGTCTCTCAAACTCTAAGTTGTAACCTTACCCTTACTGGCTGAACTGTTACATTGAGTTTTCTAACTATTGTGACAAATGACCATTAAGATTATATTTAGTTAGGATTTTATACAATACTAAAATCATATTAATTAACTCAAATGCAAAATTAATGAAAATTTGACAAGAAATTTAACACCAACCCGTTCATATTAACATCATACAATATTTTATCATCATTATTATTATCAATAGCTTGTAGGTTCTTCTACAAAAGGAGGTTTTAGCCTTTTCAATTTTTTCTCGAATAGAAATTTATGTTTTTGAATTGATAAAGAAATGTATGCTTATAATTATAAATTTATACTGTTGCTTCAGAGAATCTTCGCAGATCCAAATCAACCTTTAAAATATGGGAATATTCCTAAAATAATATTCTTAAGTATAGTTTAGAATTATTTTACGAGAATACGAATACGAGGGAAGTTTGAGTTCCGTTCAGAACAATCTTGCAACTCTCGGAAACAAGATACGTAGTAGTATATTGGAGATAGTTAGGAGTTTGAAACTATCACCGAAATAGGCAGTTTACATGGTAGTTCTTGTATTAAAGTAGTCACTTGAGGAAAACGATTTGTTTAGGTGACATCAAGTTACGAGTTAAAATCAATTTAACTATGTTAACGTTTGAAGTAAGTTTTTGTATTGAAATTGACATTTTAGTAATTGAATTCTTTTTTACATCAGTGCGAAAGGAGGCGGGCCTGTTTTTTCAAGTACAAAAGCATCTCACTAGGCCGCCATAGCGTGGGTCGCCATACGGCGCTGTCTGCAGTGAGTACGGCGACCACCGCTCTTGGATTCTATTCACATGCTTTCCATCAGGCAGAATAGATTCGTTTGGGAGGTTCCTATAAAAAAAAAATTCATTGGCCTGACATGTAACTAAACTTCTTGATGAATTTTGGAGTTTGAAACATCTATTGATAGATTTGCGTTAATTATGAGAATGACTCTGAGTATATGAGGATTATATAAACTTAATCGTCAGTTTGTTAATTTTAAGTTTACATTTTAACTCCATAGGGATTCCAAATTTTATGCAAATGTTTAAATGATGATGAAAATGATGAAAGATGATAAAATTATTGGTTTCTGATATATTTAAATTGTAATTCAAAGTCGAATTAACCATAATTTTTAAAAAGGTTTAAAATTTAAAACAAACAATTTAGAGTAAGTTTCATGTAAGTATACCTTACGAAATAAGTATATTACATTTTGACCAAAACTAAATTAATTGCAACAACTGCACCAGGTTATATTATACCTTCTGTTACTCGTAAGTATGATTGTACGATTCTTCCTCTCAAGTCTTTCACACCTTCTCAGGATCAATACATATTATTTCCGGGTCAAAGGATCTTGACTCCCTTCCTTTCTGGTAGTGACGGAATCCCGTGAAACAAATTGTTTTACGAAGTGTAAAGTAACTGAGAGAAGACATATTGTTGCAACTTTGTGGGATTTTATAAATATATAATTCGTTTAGAATGTAAATAGCTTTCGTAAAATAGGTCAAAATCTCTCCTTTCTAAGGAGAGACCTATTTTCAGAACTGGACTATTATAGGCCGGCAATGATGATGACCTAAAACTATTATTGGCTGCCTGGATGGCGTAGCGGTAGTGTAGACCAAATTTTTGTGTGCTCTGCAAATATTTGTTTTGGAGTTTGAGTATTTTTATGTACAATATGTATGTTTTTATAAAGAAAAAGTATATAAGTATTCTATCAGTCAGTCTAGTTATCATAGCACAAGTTCTGCTTAATTTGAAACTAGATGGCGTCATGTGTTTAATGTCCGAAATGTTTATTTATTTATTTATTATTTTAGTTGTAAATTATTATATAATTTAACAGTGAAATAGTGTAGGTGGAACTATATCACTGATATAATTTCTCCATTTAACTAAAATTGTTCTTGATCGATTTGAACTGTTTAATAAGTTTTATTGGTAGGTATGGATTTAGTCTTGCTATTGAATATTTTAGGTGCATAGGGTTCCACCAAGAACTTAGAACCCCAAGTCAACCTCACCTGCAAGTGGTTCAGCTGCTGATCGACAGACGAGTCTTTGGCAAAGAAAACATCCTGATTACCGGCAATAGGTTCATCACCAAAACACTGGCGAAAACATTGGCGTAAGACGTGGGATCAAAACACTGGAGAAAAGTGGACAATTAATACATGTCTCTGAGAAAACAAAAAATAAACTATTTTTATATACAGAAAACTGAGCAAGTTAATAAAAAAATACTTATTTACATTCAATTCACACAAATTATCCTCTAATCGTCAGTTCTTAGCATCAGTTTTGTATAAGACTGTCACTTCAATAGGCAGCTTGTATGTGCCATTGTTAATCCATGTACTCAATCGACTGAATATTATTAATTTATGAAAAATGTAGGTATTTAATGTTATCAAATAAATATAGTGTAATAATATTGTACTCCTATACTTAAATTCAGCTGTCATTCACAGATGTTTTCGGAATGGTATATTCACACCAGAATCTTATTTTAAATAAATTGTGTTATTAAGAATATATTGGCTCTGTGATTAGATTATCTGATCAAGTTAAAAGAGCTGTCATATTTTAATCAAAAATCTTATATCAAGCGCCATTCGAACGCTCCATGACATTGATCATAGATTAGTGAATTTGTCTTTGATCGATGTTTCAGACACTCAAACAGATTTGAAAGTCAACTTGACAACTCTACCAGTTGAGGCATATTTCTTTCATAAATTGCAAGTCACGTTATGAAGATAAATAAGACATATTTTAAAGTATTTTATATTAATAGAACATTGAATGATAGACATGCAGTTACACATTACATATCTAGAATATACGTAACGCAAATTTTATTGTTAAACAAATGACTATGTTGCATAAACTTTAAAATTATATCTCATATTATATATTATATGCTTGAGATCTTACATATTAAAATATCTCAAGCCTCGATTGGTCAAATTATCAACTTCAGTTTTTAATATGAAAGTTGACACACACAGATGATACATAGATTTATGTTCAAACAAAAAAAATGACTGTGTTTATTACATTCATTATGACATATTTGTCTTGGAGTAGAAACCAACCCGCAGTCTCTGGTTTAGAAGTCAGCACTGATAAGTGATTCTCTAATTATAAAGATAGTTAATTAACAAGTTGCTTGCTAACTAACACAAGAAAATAGAAAATAATCGAGAACCGACCACTGGAGCACCACTATTATTAAATACTACCATTCTCATTTATGTACGTGTGACGTCACAGGTGGCAATGCTATCACCACTTTCGGAACATTACACTCGTGACAAACGAGTTTTACGTCTCCTCTTTGCTCCATAAAAAGAAAACTTAATTGTGGATCGTGGAAAAAAGCCTTAAACGATGTGACTCTATTATAATTAAAGCTTAGACTGTATATTAAACATGCCTTAGACTCTTTGGGGCTGTAACAACCTGCATATGTATTTCTAAGATAAACACATATATAATGTATCTGAACAATTTCTTAGTTTGAAAATTGTTAGTTTAGAACAGATAGATTCGAAAAAAGAAACAGTTTTACAGACATAAATAAAAGCGAAAATATTATTCTAAAATGAATAACTCAAACCTACGACGTTAAACATTCTACAACTACTTATTAAAAATCTTGACCAGAATGTGAACAGCTGAACTGTTAATATTCATCAACAGCTTTTTGCAATCCACTGCTGGACATAGGTCTCTCCTTAGCAAGGAGGTTTTGGCCTACTATACCACGCTGGCCAGACGGGTTGGAATAAGGTTTGTTTCAAGTTTTCTTTCTCTTTGTACTGATGCCGTCTTGCATATTTGGTTACTTAGTCACCTTTTATAGCACCCACGGGATGGATAGGGGTGGTAACACTATGTATTTTTAATCCGTTACCACGCGGACTGTAAATTGTTAAGATTATAAATTATTAATAGTTTTAAATATTTAATAAGCAATTATCACTATCCAATAGTATCTAAATATTATTATCTAAAATTATTTTTACAAGATTTTTATTTTATTTATAGTATTACAAATCGTTCGTGTTGTCACGTAAGTAAATAATCAAAGAGTAAATAAACTCGTTTAAGAGAAAAAAACAAAACAACTTATGGAAAGTTTATAAAATCTATAACAGTACAGTATCTTAATCTTTTACTTATTTTATCCCAGAAACTTAAAACAGGGTACAGATTGGAAAATAAAATAAAATGTCAATGTGAGACGGTATTTTTATCCTAGCAACACTTGACTAATGTTAACCTATATTTCCTGCCTACGTCACCTGTACTCCGTACTGCTTATTCGTAGTGTGTGATGTGACCGTGTTGACTTTCCTCGATCTGTTGCCTAAATAGATTGCAATTATTCTCCTAATGACGACACTGGCTTACCTTTAGACCTCATACCCGAATCAACCGTTGAAGCCAGCATATATTAATTACTAATGAAGGTGTCCGAAATGTAAAAAATATATGGTTACTAAAAGCATTCTGTTTTATTTAATATTATATAACTGACTTGATATAAAATTATGTTTTCTGTTGAGTATGGGCTACTACTGAAAAATAATACAGTTATTCGAATATTTTTATCCAAGTCTAGGCCAGGAGCCCATATAAAGTGGTTGATATCCTTTATGTGTAAATTTAATAGTTAATGCGTTTGTTACGTCTGTACACTCAAACTACTCAACCCATAAATGGCCCTATGATGTATATCACAATATTTAAAATAAAAAAATGCAGTAAGAAAAACTGAATATAGTTCATTCTAAAAAACTATACTATCATTGAGGGATGTAAACATAACTTACATGCGTTTAAAGTACCAGCCAGTACGGCAAAATGAAATAGATTTTTTTTCAAACAATTGGGTATTTGCATGAAAATGATTTTTCAAATAAAGTTCAGTTAATAAATTCTTTGATACACATAAAATACCTACGTAAGATTAAAATTTAATTTTTACAAATAATTTTTAAATAAATAAATAAATAAAAGTGGTCAAATATGATGTAAAAATCACGTGATGTGAAACGTGATGTGTTTGGTCTGACGTCATTGTGCATATTATTGGCGCGTCATTTGAATGCATGATAAACGACGAATGATAAATTATTGAAAAAAATTTTAAGTTGGTTTTTATTTAAAGTGAGTTTAATTATATTTTATCATTAAGATTAAAATTTACTGAAAGTAGCGTAAATAACAAATAACAAAGTTAAATGGAATATGCACAATGACGTCACATAGGCAATAGGGAGCTACCTGTACGTTTAAATTTTAACAATTTTTTTAGTGTCAATAGTTTAAATGTTTATAAATAAAAAAAAAAATTTTTTTTTCAAAAATTTTAACAAAAATTTTAAAATAATAAGACATTACTATTTAATGGATTGGAAAATCATGCAAATACCCAATTAGCGCTTACTTTGTAACACTAAACTATTTCGTCGTAGTTAGTAAAGTGGTTACCGATCTGTGTGTTACTGCCCTTTGTTACATAACCATGTACTGTAGGCTCTTTTTTTTTTCATTGGGGACCTGAAATAATATGGTCCGGGTCCTTCAGAGAAGGACACTTGAGACCTTGGTTTTCAGTGGAAACACCACATACTCCTAACACTTGCGTCCCCGAGGAACTGGAGATCTGAAGGGATTTTCCACCCAGACAAGAAAAAAAAAGGGTCTTTTTCATTATACTTACCCAGTGCTGTAAGACAGTGAAAATTCTTAGAATTAAAATTCGTAGCACTGCTACGAGTTTTTGCTGTGGCTAAAGATGAACTAATATACTGAATGTTTGAAAATGTCATTGTAGAGGACACATTAAAATCATAGGTTTAATGACATGACTAAAGTGTCTCTCGATTGAACGTAATATTTAATATAGACAAATATATATAAATTTGTTACAATATTAAAAAGTGGGCGTTACCCTCACT
Organism: Hypercompe scribonia; assembly: GCA_949316085.1. NCBI lineage: Eukaryota > Metazoa > Arthropoda > Insecta > Lepidoptera > Erebidae > Hypercompe > Hypercompe scribonia. The sequence goes on along the minus strand of OX438969.1, from coordinate 6,315,319 downwards.
TGATTAGTCCGATTGTAAAAACAACACTAGACCGTCTTCTGGGAAAGACATAACGTGTATTCACATCAACTATTAATAACAATCAATTTTCAATCGTAATTTCGATCGATTGAAAACAATAATTTTTCTAAATAACTCATCCTTTGACATATCTCTGAAAACGTGTATTGAAAATTACACGAAGACGATTATACGATATTGAAAACCAGTTATGAGCTCAACATTATTTACAATTAAAAGGAAGTGTCGTAAATATATATGAAGGCACTGCATGTTTTTTTTTCTATTTTAAGAGCCTGTCAAAGTGACTCTACTCTGCCTGATGGAAGGCACAAATAGAATCCAAGAGTTGTGGTCACCAAACTCATTGTAAATACAGTATGGTGACCCATATGGCGGTCTAGTTAAATGCTTCGTTACACAACATTTAAGGACGTAAAAGGTATGACAGTCATCGTGACAGTGTACGGCTCACACTTTTACCATGATATCACCTCTGTATCAATGCGCCCCTGATCTCGCACTCACGAACGAAACACAACAGCACGAATTCTGATGCTCTAGGTTGGCTTTCTCTATGAGGGTAGTATTTTCGTGGTAAAATCAGTGTGGCTGTAATACCTTCATAATGTGTTACTCTTTACTGATTAAAAATGAACCAAAATTGGACTTAATTTAAAAGACGTGCACATAGGACCACATTCATAATTTAGAATCTTTCACGCGCGTTCAAATTGGCAGATTTATGGCGTTCCTATAACCGATGAGCCAAGCTTAGAGTAATGGGTGTCTCAATTTATGACACATAGTCCTTCTTATCATGCATAAAAATATTTTCGCGTCAAACACAAAGGGTTAAACGCTCAATTGAATGCAGGGCAAATATTTATGTGAAGTACTTCACGAGGAAAGTGATTATGTAAACATTTAGAAGTTACTAGCTTCCAGTTAACGCTTGCAGTTTTATATAGTTATTGAGTAAAAGATACAAATAATTTCTGAGGAAATAAATCCTCGAATAAAATATGAAAAAGTCTTGTTAGAGCACACTTATGTCGTATAAGATAAACACAACCACTGTACTTTTAAAATCATAAAAGACATCAATTACAGGAACAGATTTTTTGAACTTCCAATGTTTATAAAAGTTAATACAATTTAAATATTTCGGCGACAATAAAGAATCAGCATGCTGAAGTGGAAGTGGCCCGGCCATGTCTCCAGACGAACCGATGGTCGCTGGAGCCGAAGTGTACTAGAGTGGATACCACGATTGGGCAAACGTAGTGTAGGGCGCCCTGCGGTGCTATGGACCGACGACTTGAAGAAGGTGGCTGGCAGCGGATGGATGCGAATCGCCGAAGACCGGGATGGTTGGTGTTCCTTGGGGGAGACCTTTGTTGAGCAGTGGACGGCGATAGGTTGTTTGACAGGATCAACTATTCATAGGTGTTATGTTCACGTTTATTTAAAGGTTTTCGTATCTAAAAGGTGTTAAATCCATGGTATGTGATTTTACCTAATATACATTGTATAAATTTTATTGAAATCTGAAGGTAATTTTTAAATTTTTAGTACCTTTCCAGTTCTCTCTCTCCGTTCTAGTTTTCAAACCTTAAAAGTTTCTTCGGCAACGTCAGTATAGAAAAAAATGGTTAGGGCTCAGCAAACCTTTTGACTATATTACACTGGCCGTGATGCTAAGCTGACTGGCGTGCGCTGTCCTCCTAAAACCTTCCAGTTCACAAAGCAAAAGTTTTTTTCATTTGTCCGCGTATTTACAGAGGTTTTGTTTCGTCTGCACCATTGTATAACTCTAAAGGTGTTCCTATTGTGTATGTAAATGATTGTATCTCTATCCTGATGTGTTGAAGCTCCAAGAAATAGGACAAGTTTCATGTTTTAAACATTGGATTCCAAGGAGCAACTAAAATGTTTCTACATTTTGATCATTTTACAGATAGCTTATTGAGTAACTACTCTGAAGTCACTGCTGCGTTATTCTGCCTGTAATTAATATATTTGTTCCCTTGAACATTATTGTTTTCATATGATCCTAGAGTTACATGTTGCAAAGGTTTAGTAACGCTACCACATTCCTTAGCACTAACATTTTTTAGCATACGACTATATTTCACAAAACTTGACTTGTTAAAAAATTGTAAAATGTATTGGTTTTTATCCGAGTTAGTAGTAAACTTATACAATGAAACACCATTTCCTTGTCTTCTAATCTTGATCAACTACCAAGCGCTTCTTATATAGATCACTTCACAAGTCAACTCTTACCCAACAAAATAATACCGAATGAAACTTTTGTAAACAGTAAATATACGAAAATATGACAAGGATAAAGTTAAAATACATGTTTATTCAGGATTATCACGCAACAGTTATTTCTTATATAGATACAAAATAACATACAATAATACAATAATATCAAATACTCTTACTATGTAGGTTGCATCACTCGATTTACGCTCGAAAAAAATTGAATAGCCAAAAGAAATGTACTGGAGGTTCAGTTTCAGTGCAAATATTTTTGGTATTTCATACGTTTTGCAGGAAACCGAGGTCATATATTTTCTAACTGGCATTACAAAAGGGAATGTGAGTTTGTTTCCTTGGTTTAATTTTACGCTTTGATAATTTTTTATTGATAATTACGATATAATTTTATATACATATAGAAGAAAATCCTGTCCCCAAGCGGCCTCCTATGGTTGATAAAGTCTAATTTAATTAGAAAATACTGACGAATTTAGTACTAACGATGTTAGGATACGTTCTGGATATATATTATTGAAATTAGATATAGTTAGTTATAAAATAATTAGATATTGTTCAATGGAACGTGTTATGATCGAGGTAGATGTAGTGCTTTCGGATGTCGGTTTGAAGGAAGTTATAGTTTGTAATTAATATTCTGATACAGGTTCTATCAAAGTGATATGTATGAAATCTCTTAAAACTATAACATGGAATGAAATGAAATTATTCGTTCGTGTTATCGAATAACTATTCGAAACATTACTAATGAGTAATCGATATCTATGAAGCATCTTAGAGTTATGGAATGAGTTTGTTAAAAAGATATTGATAAATTACAGTCAGACGTAGAACTAATTATCGTGATCAACACAATATTTTTCACAACGTTTGTGTAAAAATTGTACCCAAGAACTCCGCCTTATCAGTCAATATCGCTAACTACTAGTCCAATATGCGCAAGATAATATCAAAAACTTGAGGAATCATTAGATTACATATGTTATTGACTAAGAAGTTGCTTTTGTCGTTTGACACTTGACGAGGCTAAAATATATTACCTCACATGCTTAAGTTATTGTCTTGGGTTATTGTCGCTCTGGTTGTAACCTTTTGCTATAGTATTGTGAGTTCAAACACAGTGTATTAACTATTTACTGAAAGATGTACATTTACATATATGTCATAAACGGCACACTGTATTGTGGAGGAACGCATGCCATGTCGCTCTGACACAAAAAGAGGATCCACCAACCGGGCGAGTTTATCATACCTGGCGGCCCACGACCCAACGTTTGATGTTGAGATATTGCATATATGCTAATCGATGTGAGAATTTCTATATCACAATAAATACTAGTAGTTACTCCGTATGACACTGTATGCTGATGTTGCCACAGTTTCATTGAAATGAAGAGTCGATCCGTCAAGAGCACACGATTCCGGGCACATTATGAATAACTAACATTATAAGAATAACTAACTTTCCAGCCAATTTTGTCGCTTTATGAATAACTACTTAGGGAGTCAAAGAATGACAAAACTGTATAGAATGACGAAAGATAAGCCCAGACTACTAGAGTCCCGATCATGTATATTTACGACGAGCTTTCAAAAGCTTAAAAATGATCTCTGAAGACGACTTGGAACAAATTCTCCAACATCATAATCTTGGTGTACAGCATGCCAAAGCATAGCATAGCAGCATACTGAGTGTTCCAAATAGTACTTTTAAGTATACACAAATAATTTTTCTACTTTTGTTTTAATATGAAATTGTCATTACTTTTAAGCAACATTTATAAAAATAATAAAAGTTATAAACGATTTTCACATTGAAACACGTCCTTATGATAATTATTATGATGGCGTCATAAGTAAAATAGCTTGAAATTTATACGAGTATGTGCCTATTACACGACACGTGGATATAACGGTTCGACATTTGATTACTCATTTTACTATTTAACGCTTATACATATCGTTCAGGCATTTAGATGTCAAAAATCTGACACCTGATATATTGCGAATCATTTTAGTTTTATTTAGAACGTAAATCTAAGACGTGGTCTTGCCCGACGTAGTATGACACACAATGATATGATTTTAATCGATTCAAGTCTAATACACCGTCCAACCAAAATCCCACTGTTGATCCAGTTAAATGTTGAAGACATGCTAAAAAAATATATGGGAAAAAAGGAAAGAAAACTATGTAAATAGATGTATTTTAGTGTTAGTGAGTGAGGTAACCCGAGCTTCTAACTGCCCGGCTTGGGCTTGACCTCACTCAATCGGTAAAAAGGCAAAAAAAGAATCAAATCTCACCTATTAGCGCCGAAACAATATTTCTACAAACATCTTCAACACCTTATAAGTCCTCTGCTAGACAAAGATCTCTCCTTAGAAAGGCATTTTTAGCCTACAATAGTGCACTAACATTCCACGATAATCACACAACGCCATCTAGTGCCAAACTAAGCAGAGCATGTACTATGAGTACTAGACAACTGATCTAAATACATATTTCTTTTGTAAATACATATATATCTTACATGAAAATGACTAAGTTTCGAAACAAATATTTGTAGTTCATACAAACCGCTACAGACCTCAAGAACGGTATTAGAATTCACCATTACTGCACCATCGTTTCACATATTTTTGAATACATTAGCAAAAGTCATAAAATTTTGAAGAAATAATCATTTTCTTTTCATATTAAGCTTTCTTATCGTTACTTTAAATAACTGTAAAATTGTTGTTTTAAAAAATAACATCTTTATAAATATTTATAGACCGACACTAAATTAATAATTAATGTAAATAATATCACGGCTGGTATAAAAGAGTAATAGAACAGCATCTTTGCCGCTTCGTCTAAAGCTTACACTAAATTTATGGACGCAAACAACGATTAAAATAAAAAGAATAAGTTTTATTTTTTTTAATTTTGAATTACCTACTGGTTTCAAAAAAGTTTTCTAATCTTCTTTAAGCCCATATTTAATCCATCCCTAAATTAAAAAGCTTCCCAGCAATAGCCAAGTATTTAATTATTTTAAAGTATGCTTAGGTTTCAAATTTTCTTTTTTCTTCGCGCCTTTTACCAAATCTAGGTTGGGTCGACTTTTCTTTCCTTCAATTGAACTTCAATTTTTCGCGTAAAGTGACTGCTATCAGACCTCCACAACCCAGGTACGAAGTAGTGCGATATCGAAGATCTGTAGAAAGACTAGTCAGAATTTTTATTACTTAACTATCGTAGCGATTGCCACAGATGTTCATATGGTAACCGGGACAGACGGCTTAACTTTGAAATAACATCTTTCATTTACAGACATTATTTGAAGTGTATAAACTAAGCCTTTCAGATTTACATGACGAAAATTTTATAATTTACCTTGTCAAATGTGCTAGTAAATCGTTGAACACAAGTTTCAAACAAAATTAAATCTCAGCTAATTAGATGCTAACAAAAGGACTTAATTATAATTTTGTGAAACATAAAACGAAAGTTCGACAGGTTGTCAATTTTTAGCATTGTTAATTTGTAATAATAATTTAATTAGCACTTGAATTTGCCTTAAAAGCGATGAAGTGAAGCTATTTATATTTCGACTTCTAACCTTTTGCAAATTACAAGAAATACAGATCGTTTCTAGATCGAATTTAAACGTTTTTAACTTCTAGTCCTATGCAGTATACAACTAGTGTCAGCGTATGCGACTGCATACGCTAACCGCAAGACCAACGAGACATTATAGATAACACAGACAAAAGATTAATAAAAAATATTTACAAATCATATGCTAAACACAAGAAGAGTCTAACAGGAGCCAACTAGTTTTACTAAATATATTAATATACACCAGATAATATTTATTATACAATTATCCGTGGTGACGGATTAAGAATACATAGCGTTACCACCCCTATTCATCCCATGGGTGTCGTGAAAGGCGACTAAGGCAACAAATTACACAAGACAACATCATTACAAAGAGAAGAAAAATTTGGAACAAACCCTATTCCAACCCGTCTGGCCAGCGTGGTATAGTAAGCCAAAACCTCCTTGCTAAAGAGAGGCCTATGTCCAGCAGTGGATTGTAAAAGGCTGTTGATGATACAATCATATACAGAAGAAAAGTGTGTTTTCCTGTATTTTACTAGTGATTTTTTTTTAAATATAACTGTCAAAAATCTATGAACTATAGTTTATAATAATAATAATAGTACTTTTGCATATCTCACACACGATAGGCCGATTTTCAACCAGGCAGATTTTGTAGGTACTATCTTATAAAAATACTTATATATTGCACATAAGTACTATACAAAAACTGCATGCAGATACAGAATAAATGATAGTGCTCGTCACAAAATGTTTGTCCTGAGTGGGAATCCTGCACATAACTTCTGACTGAACAGTCTGGATCTCTAAACACTAGTCTAACAAGCCATATACTATATTAAGCCATCGCCGTATCATCAAAAACATTGACAAAACATTTCCATCAAAACTTTAATAATATAACGTGGATACATATCTGAAACTCTCGACTTAAATATTAAAACGTGCTTACCATATCCACAAAAGAAGTTATCCAAACGTCTCTGTAACATCTGTTAAGAAAAAAGTTCTACTTTTACCTCGAAAAAGGCATATTTGATGAACACTAAGTTTTTATTTTAAGTACACAAACACGCAACAGCTGGCAATACTGGGCACCAGACAATCAGCATAATGATGGCATTAGTAGAAATCGCGTGTGTCTGACCAAATATAAGCGTCGCGTCGACTCAAAGTTTTCTATATTTTTATTTCTGGGAACGTTGATGTCTGTCATGTATGGTTTAGTTTGAATAGATGGAAGGGATACTTGAAAACCGGGGAACTGAAGTAAATATACTCTAACTATTTTTGTATTGGTTTTCACATTACGTATTTACTTTTTTACAAATATATTTCTTTGCTAATTTCAGTACTGTGGATCAAACTTTGTTAGTTATACAGGACAGAAAAAAAATGTAGCAGCATAATCACACATATCGCTACGATCAAGACCCAGAACACAGTGTTTTACAATCTATGTAGCAAAGTAGTATTTCTCAATTTTTCTCGACACAGCTCTTAGAGACTTTCAAAGCACACCTTTTTTTTTTTTTTTTAACGTGTGGAAACCCCCTCGGGCCGTCACCCCACCGGTGTTTACGGTGAGGTGGTGTGTCGGAATCGGACCGACTTTCAAAGCACACCTTGACTTAAGATTGACTTTACTACACTTACCATAGTAGTTTCTCAATCCCTACTTACTAAAGCTGGTGAAAAATATAATTTCAAGGTAATAAACTGTTTAGTTTTTGGAGTGTGGAATGCACAGTTGCCTAGTGGTTTAAGCGGTCGCCACGCCGCTCTCCACTTCGCTGAGTGTTGTGGGTTCAAATTCCACATGGAACAACACTTTGTGTGATTCACAAATTGTTGTTCTGAGTGGGTGTTCTTTGTATCCGTTTATTGTATGCTTATCAAGTTCCCCGCGACACAGGATTCATTTCTAGTGCGTGCGTTCTCTTAAAAAAAAAATTAATAAAAAAGGTGTTGCATAAGCCATTAAACTAGATTAACTTATCTAAAACAAATAAAAATAAATTTCACAAAAAAGGAAACAATTGTCTTCAACAAAGCGATTCACACAAAGATACTATTAAAGTATTAAGCACAGCAGCGGGTTAAATAAATTACACTGATTATGCCGTGGTTAAGCTCGCATTATAATATATAAAGAACATGGTTTGAGCGAGATAAAGTGTTGTCAAACAGAATCTATTTACTTTTAGTTTGGTTGTATATGACTAGTTATTTTAGCATTCAAAACAAATAGTAATTACTGTCAAGAGTTTTTGTTTTTTTCCCAGATCTGTTGACTTCGAAAAAAGTTTTTGTCATTTTAGTTGCAGCAAATAAATTTTGTTCAATGAATTCTTTTTTTATTTCTTTGTAAGTTTAGTGTGAATATTGACAAGTAAATCAAAAGGGCTTACGATTATTTTGATTTTCAATTGAAAACAATGTTGACTGATTAAAAGAATTCATTGTAACACCAAAGCATCAGGCAGTCATAATGTATGAAAATAATTTAAAGTAAATGTGATATTAGATTTACTTACTAATGAAAGATGTCGTATTTATTATAACAAATATTTATTTTGAAAAAGTTACAACAAACAAACAGGAAAGTAGTTAACAAAACATAAAACAGAAAGTATTTTGGAACACTCATACACATGGTAAGATCTAACTAGTGTTATGGGTATCAGGCCACATCAAGTATCTATAACATTTCACAAGTATTAGTTCATTCAACCTCATACTGTTTACACGTTCAAATATATGTATATGTGTGTATATGTTTGTGTAAGTGTACTTATGTGTTTGTGAGTGTACGTATGTATATATATTATCTGATCAGCAGTAAGATTATAGAATTGATATTCTTAAGAGGTCTTCACTTTTCTCATATGTTTTAAGCATAAACCAACCTGTTACTTTACTTTTACATTCAGGTCTACAAACATATCATACAAATGAGTGCTTAGTAGACCATAATGTCTTGTGGTTATTAAGGTGTTAAATTTTTTAATTTGACGTAAGTATTTACTTTGTACGAACGACGTTTATTGGTGAATTTTGTATTCTATTCTAAATTCTAATAATAAAATCAATTATGCTAACCGCTAATAATGATGCTGACCGCTAATCAATAGGTCGTATGGACGACAGCAATCTCAACTTTTTGGTAAGTCGAAAATGGAAATAATTTTCGTTGAGTAAGGAGCCAAACACTTGAATTTGTATCAGGTATTGAATGATTTAAGTTCAGTACACGACGCTAACGATTGCCCATTAAATATTGTTTCAAAACTAATTGTTATAGTAACTACAACATTATCTTTAAAATACGGCGTCAAAACACTAGCGAAAATTGAACGTTTAAGAATGCCTCTGCCTATCCCTCTAGTGAAACAGGCGTGATTTTATATATGTATTTTCTTTTGACTAAAGAACTAAAAATTTTACAATCAGTATTATGATAATATAACAATATTTTTTGTATTCTCAATTCAGTTTCACATAATTTTTATTTTCAATTTTTATCAAATTATAATGTCACTTACGAGACGAATTGGGCTGTCATTTTATTGTAAAATATCAAAGAGATTAACTATACTACTGTAAAACGGTAACGTCAACCAATTTTGACAGAGGTTGGGACGAACTATGAGTGGAACTCCTTCAGAATATTGAAAAAGTATCTCACTAGGCCGCCATAACGTGGGTCGCCATACTGCACTGTCTTCATTCGCAGTGAGTACGGCGAGCACCGCTCTTGGATTCTATTCATGCTTTCCATCAGGTAGAATAGAGTCACTTTGGTAGTTTTCCTATTCAAAAAAAAAAATAAGAAATAAAACAACTACCAACTATACGTTGCAATTATATATGCATATTGAATCTGAATCTACAGATATCACGACGATCTCTGAATTCCCAAAACCAATAATTACCTGTATGAACAATTACCTATTTGAACTTTAAAATAATAACTACCGCCTTTTACCCACATGTTTTATTAGTGACACTGTCCTGAATATCCTTACATTTTGTTTCAAATTATCTCAAAGTGTTATCATCACAAAAAAAAGTGTATGTGTACTTATGTAATTTTATTACCTTTATAGATTTAAAAAAAAATAGACGTGGCGAACTCTGTCAGACAACAGTTGTAGTGAAAAAGAAAAATAATTTATGTAAATTGTTTTTTCTTAATTTGACCTTGTAATAAAAAGGTAGCCTGTGAATAAAATACTAAATTATCAAAAACAAGTTAAATAATAAATATAAATATGTCGAAGTTTTTCTCCCTTTGGTGTGTTAGGAAAAAATCGTCACGAAAAACCAACATTGTAATATTAGCTAGTCAATATTGTAGTTTTTTATTATTAGTTATGTAAAAATGATTCTCTGATGATATGTAAATCAAATTTATTTAACTAGATAATGTGTTAAAATTAATTAGATAGTGTTAATAGTATAACTTTCTTTCAGTGTATAAAATATCTTTTTTTCTAGTATTGTTTGTTTCTCTACAAAAATAAGATAACGTGAGTTATGGTGTGAGCGAGGGCGAGAGGGTTTTATGAAAAGTCAAGTGTTCGGCTTGAAGAGCGGATTGAGATTAACTTTATTTGTAAAACAATCTCTTAAAATTAATACAGTGTTATTATTATTATGCGTTGGAGACAAGGAGGTATTTGTTCTAATGTTTCCAGGAAATCTGCGGCTTATCAGCTAAATGGTCATTCATGACGGATGCCAAGACTAACTTTGTTTATAAAACGATCTCTTAAAATTAATACAGTATTCTTATTGTTATGCGTTGGAGACAAGGAGCTATTTGTTCTAATTTTTTCAGGAAGTCTGCGGTTTATCAGCTAAATGGTCGTTCATGACGGATACCATTGTGGGACGGCACGTCTATGACGACATAACTCGTGAAGGATATTTTTTCTTATCTTGTTACGCCAAAAAAGTATATCTTCGTACGTGTGTATATAAGAACACACATACACACATATTTTTGTGAAAACAATACTATCAGATAAGTTAAAATAAAATATAAAGTTATTCTGGGTAGCGCATCTAATAAACCGTGGAGGTAAAAGGCGGCATTAATTATTTTGAAAATCACAATTGTTCATACAAGTAATTATTGTTTTTGGAAGCTCAGAGATCTATAAATCGTGCTAAGTGTAGATTCTGATTCGTGTATGTGTTTTATTCAGTATTCTAAAGGAGTTCCACTCATAGTTCGTTCAGGCCTCCGTCAAAATTTGCTGACGTTAACATTTTACAGTAGTACAGGTAATCTGATTGATATTTTACAGTAAAATAACAGGCCTGTTGGCCACGTAAGTGAGGTTATTATTTGTTTGTGTTTTACAGTAGTATAGAAACCATGACACAGGCTCGGTAGTTACCTGGATGTCTTAATAACAGCTGTTCCCGGATCCCTCCTATGTCAGGCACAGAGTGGCACACCGTGTGGTTTCAGTGGGTCCGATTCCGACACACATCCCCGCCGTAAACCCAGCTGGGGTGACGGCCCGAAGGGGTTTACACACTTTAAAAAAAAAAGGCTCGGTAGTTAAAGTTCAGACGGCCGTGTGCGGGATATGTCATTATGTATAGCTTTATTTTGTATAGATGTAAATATTTTGACTTCTTCCTATTTTGTATATCAAAGAATTGATGATATTAATATATTGCGAAGAAACATTTATTAGGCTAAAAGTAACAGAGGCTGTTCCAGAATAATGCAGAGCTCCTTTGGGATATCATTTTCTTTTTCCTCAGAAACACCTTATTTAAGATAAGGACTAAAGATATTACTTTTTTACAAGGAATACACAATATATTCCTAAAAATATTTGCTACATTAGACGAAATTAAAGTTTCACGTTTGAGTAGAAAAGATCATGTTCGATAACGGCAAAATAAAATTAAACCTGTTGTAATTTTCTCTCTTGAAATTTTACTTTATTACATGTCTTTTGTCGTAACTTGTATATATTAAAATATTTTGTTGTTGATAGACTACATCTCGATCTATGCCGTGATTTTTTCTTTTTTACAGGAGATATGTTTTATCAGATAATGTGCTTGGATTTTACAACCGACTCTTATTACAGAGATGCAAATCTAACCTGCTCGAACTATTATCCATATATACTGCCTCTTTGATCCAGTGGATCCAGCCACCCTAATTTCAGCACGAGTGGACCGGCTCGACCAGGGTAGTACTGCCCTCCCACAGAAGACTAACCTAAAGCGCCAGCATCCGTATTGTCGTATTTCATTGGTAAGTGTGAGACCGGAGGCCCATTGATGCAGGGGTGATAGTTATCGTGGTAACTGTGTAAGCTTTACACTGCCGCAATGACTGTCATGTCTTTTACGTCCCCAAGCGGGGTGTGAAAAAGCATTTCACAAGGCCGCCATAGTGTGGGTCACCATACTGCGTTGTCAGCATTTGCAATGAGTACAGTGACCACAACTCTTGGATTCTATTCATGTTTTCCATCAGGCAGAGTAGAGTCACTTTGGTAGACTCTAAAAAAAATTAAAAAAATATGTGACTGCTGATTAAGAGGTTTTTCTGATTCCAGAAATTTTTAATATCAACCCGGAGTTTGGCACCGGCTAGAAGTAATAAGATTTGTAATGGTTTAAAAATGTTTTTCTTATTTCAGTTACGGCAATCATTTTGAAAAAATATATCAGGCAAACTACAGTTTCATATCTTACTAGTCTTAAAAGAAAGCTCTATTTGAAAACTAGCATTTTGATGGCAAAGCGACTAAAAAAAGAAATAAAATAAATTGAAATTGTATTCCTATCCACGCATGAGAAAACCACTAACGGACATTCTCTTTAACTCAAATTCTTGAGCTCTCATACTATGTTTAAGTTTCATATTAGACTGTTAAAAACACTTTGCGTTAAATTCTACACAATAAAAAAAATAGCTAATGTGACATAGTCTAGTAGATTTATCAGTTTATTTGATTTAGTCAGATTTAGTCAGAAAATATTGTTAAATATGATTATCATATATTTCAACCCCTATTCTGCCCAACTAAGCGCAAAAGCGGTAACTCAAAGAAAGCGAGTTTTGAGATAATTGAAGTTATGTAAAAATAGTTATATATATACTTTATGTATAGTTTTTTTTATTTGTTAAATATTATTTATATATTATATAGGGTGTATTTGTTATCACATTAGTTAAATTATCAAAAATGTATAATAATGTACTTTATTCATGAGATACGGTTACACCGCTTAGTAAACTATAGAATTAAAATTGAGATACCGCTTTTTCGTTAGCTCTTCTCAAACATGTGTGTATACAAAAAGGAATGTATTTTCTATCGAATAAAATATGTATTATTTGAAAAAAAAAACAATTAAAGTATATATATAACGTTTTTTTATTATTAAAATTTGAAATTACATAAAAAAATATTTAAAAACAAACGGTTTTTGGAAGGAATTTTAGTAGTCAAAAGTAGGGAGTTCTCTCCAAAAGGACATTCTATTTTGTGGTATTATATTTTGAAAAGATTTCAAAATATTTTCTTTTTTGTTTCTTGAAATTCCTTCCGGAGCAGTTTTCTTTTTTGGTGGAGGCAAGACATGACTTTTTAAATTTTTTTTTCCTATTATAATGCTAGCAGTAATTGCATTTTGATCGAATCCTGTTTTGTAGGTGATATCAAAACTGCCTCTTTTAACTTCAACTTCAACCATTTCGCTGACATATGGACGCGGTTTAATTCGAGACAGTGCATATTGTGTGGTATAATCATCCCAGTCATAAAAGTCTTGCATGTTCATCTCTTTAAGTTTTACATTTTTTCCTGCAGTGCTAACTGCCTGAGAAAAATCTGCGAAATCATAAATTTTGTTTTTCATGCGTTTTATGGACAGCTCTACCCTATGATGGAAACTATCAGCTGACATAAAGGTGTGGCCGGATTCAAAATATTTGATGACAATCTTGTCGGCGTTGATATCCTTAGAATTTATAATATAAATTAAGAAAGAAAAAAACGTCCAGTTTTTGTTCTGGGAGGAACAATTATCAACCCATAGTATGATATTTTTTTTATCCCGATGAAAAATAAAAAATTGATAGTATGCACTTATAATTTCGGCTTTGGAACGTCCAAACAACCCTTCATACCATAGTACAGGAAAAACACTCAAATCTTTTCGGCCTTGACCAGTTGGCACGAAACTTTCGTTGTAAACCACTATCCTATGAGTAAAAATAGCAGTTTTGAACATGTCTATCCTGGGCAGCATGATAACTTTTTGTAAATCAGCAGAATATACAACAGTATCAGTTTCATTTAGCTCACTGTCTAATTTATACTGTTCTCTGGACATGTATGCCCGTTTGTTATGACTTTTCCACTTCGTGCAACCTAGACAGTCTTCTTTAAGGTTTTCTTTGGTATGTGTATCATCGTGTAAACGGAACTCTTCACAGTCCTCACACTCTTCGTGGCCAAGCTTTACAAAAGAAATATTTAATTCTGCGACTACTTCTCGATATTTATCGTAAGATACTTTGCAAGACGGATTTTTTTCTAAAAAGTCTTTATGCATCGCACTGATTGTCAAATCACTGGGTAAGTATAAGCGATTGGGAGCGTGTTCACGCCTGTAATGAGATATACTCGGCTCAAAGCTCATTATATGTTCCTTAATAGGAGTAGATTCAATTTTATTGTGAGGAGTAGCTCCCAGTCTTTTGTCTACTGGTGGTGCAACCGTGTCGTTAGAATTGGCCAAAGCCGTATGTAAAGGTTTGTCATTAGATGATTTGTAGCCCAAAGTTGTCAAAAAGAAGGTTTTACATACTCCATACTTTGTACCGAGCACGGCCTTAAGTGAATAACTGTAGCTTACTTTTTTTCTGTACTCCTCTGATTCAAATCTTGTTACTGTTCTTTGTTTCACAGATTTAGCTGAGGTGTGATGCAGCATATAAGCCTTCCTCTCTTTGTCATTCAAACTCCAGAAGCTCTCATTTATAATTTTTCGCTGCTCTTCCGATATATTTTGGATACACTGCTTTTTGCATGAAGCAGGACAGGGTGGTTTAACGTTATGTTTCTCTCTAATCTCACTTTTTTTCACTTCATTTCTGACTTTGAGAGGTTGGTCGTGTTTTTTTCTTTTCCTAATTGTACCGGCCTTAGTATAAGTTGTAAGATTATGTGTATTTCCATCAGCTATCTCGTTTTGTGTCAGATTCTCGGTGTCCCTAAGATTATCATTTGGTGTCACTTCGTGTCCTTGAGATGAATTCTCAACAGATTTTTCGTATTGAACACTTATCACATTTGAATTATTCCTAAGAGATTCAGAAGTGCAAATAGTATTATCGGAAGCAGTTATCAATATTTTTTCTGTATCATCTTGAAAAATACAGGATCTTTGTTGATCTTCAATAGTATCTGTGATCAAAGGTTCTGGATTACCGCAATTAAAAACATTGTGTATGTTGTGTGTATTAAAACAAAAGCCTGGCGATGATATGTCACTTAAATCATTATGTTCAATAATTGGCACAGTTGTCAATGTGATCAACGAGTTAGGGGATTTGTTGTTATTCCCGATTTCTGTGTTTTGATCATCCTGATGCATAGCGAAATAATCAACGTTTGATGTACACGGACCCGATAAAAAATGTGAATCTTCAAAGTCGAAACCATTTGAGGAAGGAAGAATCGGAGCTAGTAATTGATCAGCACTGTTGAATCTTGAAAATGCGGGATCATCATCTGAATCACTAGTAGGAAAAAAGTCGGGATCGATCGTTTTAATATTACGTTGTAATTGTTTGGATTCCTTAAACTTTTCCCTCAACGCCTTATTTTTTTGTGCTAAAAGCATCATCATTTTCGTATTTCTTTGCGACATGGTTTATCTGTAACAATATTTAATAAGTATAACTGAATTATTTTATTCATCAAAAACGTTTAGTTATCTTTAACAAACATAATACAAATTATATATTTGGGAAATAAATTAAAATATTGCACTTACGTAATGTAAAGTGCAAATCAACTTATTATCATCGGAACAACAATAACCGTATGGCTGGGAAAATATGATTAAAAATAATGTACTTTATGTTCTGGTAGATCAAGGTCAATTTTGCTAAGTACGAATGCGTACGAGGGCGCGCACGCCAACCGCAAGAAAGTTTAACACAAAATTTCTAATTTTGCAATGATTATGGTTACAAAATGCTAAAAGAATATTTAATAGGACTTACCTGAATGTCAATGTATGAAGTTACCCCATTAAGCACCTTAATTTACAGTTTTTTTCTTAATTTTGCACAAATATCATGACCTCTTCACAACAAAAACAAACAAGTTATGACACGAATTTGCGAACGAATTTGCCAAGGGCAGGGATAAATCACTGTAAAATGTATTAGAAATTCGATCTTATCCAGTAAAACCATAAGGGCTAATTTAATTTTGCTATTGCAACCGTATCTCACTAATTCAAAACAATTTGCGTATTATGCAAGCATTAAAATACTAAGCATTATAGCGGTAACTCATTACTGATTTTACTCATCCTACTTACCGCTTATCGGCTAAGCAAAAGTTGTGTATTTATTTAAGAATTTTAGCGATATTTAAATTTGCGGCTGGTTGCCTACGTAATATTAATATACCTCTAACACCCTTAGTGATATATGGTAAAACTGAGATAGAAAAATCTTTCTTAAGGTTTTTTCATACGTTTTGAACAAGATAGTGCTAAATGGCTTAGTCCAGTAGATGCGTATTTTTTAAAGCTATCCGATGGCATAAAAATCAATTTTACGATTTTTTTTGAGATACCGCTTTTGCGCTTAGCAGGGCAGTATTTCCTTCTAAATGAAACGTTACTAAATGTAATATCGATATAGAATATTTTTTTGGTAGAATTATAAAGTATATATTTCTCGTCTTCCTATTTTCGTTACTTGATGTCGAGTATAACATAACATACGAGTATATGTTTAGTATAAAGCGGTAATCTTTTTTATGGAACTTGTATGGAGAACCACGTTGAATACCAGGAAATGTATGATATTTTGGTACGTACGCACATACCAGATTATATATGTTACAGACCGATGGTTGTAAAGTGTTGGTGCTATTTGTGGTGTGTAAATGTTTTGAAGATAAGTGTTAAACGACAATTGAGTCGGAGTGAATTTCCGGGAACTCGACTGCACTCGAACAGTATCAAACTTCTTGGTATAACAAACCGAAAACGTCTGAGCATCTGTACACACACACACTACTGTGCACACCACATACAAGTCACGATTTCCGACGTGATTGGTGACTATCACGACACACGAAGGAGTTTTCCGTTAATATGACAGGAGAAGAAACAGATGGTAGCTATAACGACGGCGCGATGATAACCTAAGTGGCAAGATTCTAGCTAACAGCTAGCGGTATTGCGCTTCGACTGTCAACCGCCGTCCGCCCGACCGACCTGCGTCCCAGTATTGAGGACTGCTGACACTCAGTTCAAGATTATGGAACACACTCACTTCGTATTTACAGGGTATCATTCCATAACGTTCTTCGATCCTTCGACTATTTTCAATCCACCCTCATTATATGACAGGTAAAGTTCCATTTAAGTTTTCTTTTACTTTTTGTAATACGTCAGTTACAAACTATACAACAACAACTAGACCACGTAACCAAGAATGCCGCTACGAACCCAACGAAGACAAAAATAATCGCGAACAGATCGAAGTATCTGAATAGGATAAGAAGTTATCGAATATGTAGAAGAAATTATTTAGTTACGACGGCCTCATTTAGAAGGGTTATTAATTCTTTTGTTATTTTTCCAAGTGCTCCGGTCACCGTGGTCCAAATCTCCTCCTCTTGTTTCAGTGGGAGGGGGACCAAATATTGGCAAAGTACTTTAGACTCTTAAGTTGCAGGTGCTATATGTTACTTACCTGACCTGTGTCAAATTTAAATAATTCGGATTTAAGCACACTCAGGTGACCCGAATATTTATTTACCCACAAAAATAACCTATCATAGTGGCATACACTTCTCTTTTCTCCAAAAATAGACTAGCTATGAGCAGGTCACAAAAGTATCTGTAAAATATGAAAACTCTACTCTATTACTAACTTTGCTATACTCAGAAAAAAGTATCTGAACTACGGCTCCTACATACAATCTTTTCATTTTAGTGACGAATGTTATATTGAAAATGTTGAATTATCTTCAACAAAGGCCTTTAACAGTCAACCGACATAGGCCTCTCCTTAGAAAGAAGTTTGATAATTATGGGTAAATAAATACAAAGCCATGCACACCTTTTCCTATGCAAAAGTGTAGTCAAAAAGAGCTTTATTTATGTTCCAGTATCTGTATTAATTACTTAGTCACATTCACTTAGATGTGCAACGGAAATTACACATGCCAACAGTTACAGTTACAGTACAAATACATTGTGAAATGAATATGTATTGTAGAACATTGTTGCAGTTCTGATTTATATATAATGAATGAGATAATAAAAATAGAACAATAAGCGTCAACATTAAACAAGAGAATGAAACTATAGTGATACAAGAACTAAAATATTTGGTTTACAATCTCTATGTCACGTTAATAGCTGCAATCAAACTCATAACATAATTTTGAGGTATTTCTTAATCTTTTAACAGATTTAAACTAAAGTTCAACTAAAACTTTTCAAACATTTTTTGTGTATGTATTATTATTATGTTCAATTGGGTATATGTATGTAAGATATGAAGAAGTGTTATGATTTTTGTTTATTTAATGATGATTTTTAGTGCTTATCATCAAACACAATCAATTTTGAGTACAATGAATTAAAAATATATCATGGCAAATTATATGTGCACAAAAATAGTCAAGTTGAGACTCTTCTACTATTTAAATCCAGTTAATAATGGATATCATTGGAGCGAAAGTCCCTGTTAAGTACTTAAAAGCGCGAACATGTTTTTGTAAATGCGTCTATCTCTATTCCCTGAAATGGTTTGAAGAGAGTAGATTGACGTGAAAACATAAATAAAAGTTGCAGGTTTTTACACTTTATTTCGGCATTAGTATAAACTTCCAATATTTCAGATCCCTCCTCATAAATTAGCAACATTTACCTAAAATGCGTACAAAGATTTCTCATCTTCAATTCAAAATGTCATTGGACAATTTATATTCTGAACACTACAAAATCGTTTTAAATTAATTCTGTTCCGGAAAAATCCACACAATTATCCGCCTGAGAGTCGATATTTAATCAAACGAATTACACGGTACTTCGTATCAAATCAACTTTAAATATTTACTCTAAATTCCATCCCTTTAATGTATACGGTAGAAATGGCGGCCGGACCGATCACCGACTGTTTTGATAGCTATTTTTATACCTAGAGGGTGTGTATTAAGTGCTACCCATGATACTTTTATGTACATTTTTAAAACCATTATACTCGTAATATTGCGATGGTAATAAGAATTTACATAGAAATTTGCAAAAATAATAATGATTACGATGTTTTTTTAAAGACTACTCCAAAACTTGAAATATTTCTATGATACGGGGACCTTATAATATAGAGACCAAACAGCAAAGCTCCGATAGCAATTTATGA
Source organism: Hypercompe scribonia (assembly GCA_949316085.1). Classification (NCBI taxonomy): domain Eukaryota; kingdom Metazoa; phylum Arthropoda; class Insecta; order Lepidoptera; family Erebidae; genus Hypercompe; species Hypercompe scribonia. The sequence goes on along the minus strand of OX438969.1, from coordinate 6,295,742 downwards.
ATCACACAACACACAATACTCAGCACGCTAGAAAGCGCCAAGGTGACCACGTAAACAACAAAGCAATCCGTACAGACAATGTTTATAGATATCAGATAAGCTGTTGTGTGAACTATGCTCATTATAAAATTATACTAAGTTTTTTATTGACATAATAATGTTATTTTTAACTGACTACCAAAATGAGGAGGATGTTCTTTGAATATTTTTTATTTTGTTTTCTAAAAATTAATCATCTCTGAAGCGATCTGGAAGATTTTCTTATTTATTGGGGAAGGTATGCTTGCCGACTGTCAAGCCCAATTCGTAAAAGTGCAAAATTAAAGAACGATAATTACAATTCATTATAAATCCTTATTACATCTGTATTGAAATCATTGTTACGTTGCTAAAAGTTATCTTTTACATAATTTCAGAACCAGAATACTTAATAAGGCCAGGCAATAGAAAGCAAATACTAAAACTGTTACTGTAAACAGTCCTATACGCTAAGCCGTGACAATGAACATCCAATTTAGCTCGCAACACTTTAAACTAAATTTCACTAATTCCTTTACTGTCTACTCCTGGCCCGCCCACTGCTTTATGTACCTGGTATTCACCTCACGCTTCCCTACGTGACTTTCATTCGGTAACTTGTCTACTCGAATGGCTAAATTTTCAAAAATATCTCCAGCATATCCAGCAGCGTTGGCAAGTAGCCAAAAAGTGCTCGTATCTGTTCTGGGATAGCCAGATTTTTAATTTTCAATGTTTTCTCTTACGAAAAATGGAACTTTGCTCTTCTGCTTAATTTCGGTATTGTTTTAGTTTCGAGTTAAGCTGCTTAGAGCTGACGGCAAAAAATTGTAAAAAAGAAAATGACATTATATATTATTTGCCATTTGCAATGTTATCTTAGAAAATAAAACCAACATTACTATATAGGTATTTATGTTAGAAATTTATCAAATTATTTTTATTTTATGTACAAATAGACGGATTTAATGCCTGAACCCATTATCTATCAGTTAACTTAGACAAAGCAGAGTAAAGACGAAGTAGTAATAATTAAGAAGTATACACATCGTCCAGAACCTTTGCTAAGTGGGTCCCGATCTGTTGAACGACAAATTCAATTTCCGAGCGGGACTTACGAATGGACCCAACTGGACCCTTCAAGGTTGTCTCTTCTCCGGACTGGGCTTATTTGTTACGCCGTTAATATGCTGATCATAGACGGGGGGTAAGCATTCAGGAGGTGACGCGCCTGCACACTAGGAGAGTCTCTTTGGTGGACAGGTGCATTAAAGTGCTGGGCTTACCGGTGGCTCTAGATAGGACGGAGGCCCACTTATTTGATGGCCTTGCAATGGCTCGACCCCCAGCATCTCTATTGTAGACCTTGTTCTTCTTTACGGTTCAAGTGCGGATAAAGTGTCTGGCCACTGATTCTCGACGGCAGGTGTCTCTTCGACGAGCACTTATGACAGCTGGCTTCAAAACTGCTCGGCTCTGCTTCTATCCTTGGGTGACTTTTGAATGGAGCCAACGTCGCAACAAGACGACTATACATACGCGTTGTCCGGTTAATAACACTGTATGGAGCACCAGTATGCACAACGGTTCTGACTACCCCGAATAGGATACGCCTTTGGTTTCCTCAGTCAGCATGGATTGTTAGAGGCTGTGAAATTGAGAGGCAGAAGTGCTCGTTGAAATGTATCAGCGAACGGCTGAGTTCCAGACAAGTAGCGGCATACGGCCCCCGCCTAAAAGAGGTACGGTAGGCAGAGGAGCAGCAATAGATGACAATATGTGAAAGTGAAATTCGAGATAAGATTTTACCATATATCCTAAAACATCCATATATGAAAAATCACTACAGATTAGTCCAAAACATACCGTGGTAGGATTTATGTCACATCACTTGAGACAGGAGTTATGCAACTCCGGGGAGTTGCGTTGTTTATGTGGTTGCTAGTTTTAGAGTGGAATATATATACAAAATTTTACTAGCTCATATAGGTTATAAATTAGAAATAACATAGGTTACAGTGCTAAATTGAAAATGAAAATATCTAAATTTCACTTTTTTAGGTTTCATGATTGAACTTACTATAATAGTTTAAATTGAGTGTTGTCGATTAATTTAATTGATCATGAAAATAAACTTTACCCAGGCCGATTGTAACGTTATAAACGAGCAAAATATTTGCGGGTTCCGTTCAGCCAGTTTCAGCAATTTCACCTCAACTATTTGAAAGTGAAAGAGAAAATATCGCTTAACATAGTAATACGCACCCTTACCCTTGTTTTTCACCCCGCTGTATTATCCGATACATTTTTATTAAAATTCGGGGTCTTTCGCGAGAACTGTGAATGGTTACGCAAATATTGGGTTTTTGAAACGTGTACAGGTTCTTTTGTAACGGAAAAGTTTTAAATCCAATGTGAAGGCTGCGATAGAACACATTCAAGCGCTTGCGGAATGTAAAAAGAGCTTTTTCAAAGGTCGCAATGCGGTTAAAAGAATTGGTGAAGTGAATTTTACGTAGTACTGTATCAATGTGATGTGAATGTATGAAGTCATTCAATGTTATGAGATTGACATCTAAACTGTTATATTCTTGAGGATTCTATTACATTATACTTGTAGAGTTTTATCTCTTGAGATAACTTATCCATTACACAAAAATACATATTATTTATTAGTCAAGTATTCATATGATGATACATATACTCCTGGCCGATTGTGGCAACGGAGACCACCCAACTACGCAGGAGGTATTATACTGCACACGTGTGTGCGCTAATGCAGGTGCACTCTCTGTTCCCTCTCTCACAATCTGACGGAAGTGTTTGAAGCATGAGAATTAATCTATTATTAAGTATTTCTTTACGAGATTAACAAACCAGCAGGGCGCTTTATATAAACACTATAAGAAGAATTGTTACAATAGATTTTTTAATTAATGGTTCATTCTTTAACTTAATCCAATATTTCAGTTTAACGACAATACTGGTAAATCTATTTTTTTATGGGATAGTAGCCATAAAGTTTTTAAGATCAAAAAAGTTTTAAAACGTAAAGCTTTTTGTGAGTATTTTCTATGTAATACAAAAAGAGGAACGAGTATTATTCTTTTTATCTATGTGATTTCTAATAAGTTATGGTATCACAAGGATATTGCCGTAGATGTAAATTATATTATTGTATTCACTTTCCTCAAAAGGTACAGAGTCTTGGCAGGTGTTTCGCTAATAGATTGAATTTAAAAGAAAATTTATAGGCTCCTTGGAAAGCTAATCGTGCGAGAAAATCTGGCAAGAAGATAGAAATTCAAATCTATTTTCTTTTTTTGTTTTTCAATAATAATTTAAAATCATGGTAGGACTATTTGCTAGGAAGAACGCACGCACACCCACACACACACGCGCGCACACACGCACACATGCAACACGTACACACGAACGCACGCACGCTAAATTTATAGGCTCCTTGGAAAGCTAATCGTGCGAAAAAATCTGGCAAGAAAATAGAAATTTAAATTATTGTTTTACAATAATTTAAAATCATGTTTGGACTATTTGCTAGGAAGAACGCACGCACACACACACACACGCGCGCACACACGCACACATGCACACACGTACACACGAACGCACGCGCGCACACACGCATGCATCCAGGCACATACGCACACACACACACACACATATACACGTGTTAAACGAAATGGTAAAATTACGTAATATGATAATAATTTTTAGAAGTTCATTTTAAATAGTAAAACTATTTTTACGATGTGTTTAAAGTACAATGATTTAACTGTTTATGTTTCAATAGTGCAATAGAAACCATGTTGGTGTAATAGAATCTTAGATCACAGACGCCCAGAAAACGATGTCATATAATAAACTCATAAAAATGATTGTCAGCTGTCGCATCACAAAAGCAAGTTACGAAATTAATTTTATCATTTATGCGAAATTAGTAAGTTTTTGTGAGAAAATAATCTCAAACTCTCCCCATTAAAGTAAAAATTCAGGATTCCATAAAATAGATGTATGAAGGAGATTTTTTAGATTAAATAATATATTTTTAGTTAATGTTTTTGGAGACTAGCAACGCATTTGAAACTGAAGTATCCTATCTACTACCACTAAAGTTATTTACCACATATCTTATTTAGAGAATACACAATTTTAAGCAATTTTAGCATTTTTTTTTTTAATTTAACATAATAAATATCTAGTATGCTAATTAAAAACTAAGTGCACGATATATATGCACAGTTATCGTGCCATATCGCTATCGCTTCGTCTCCTTAACAGTGCGACCTCGCTTTAGGTCCCATAAGTCTCATACTTTACTTCATACGACACCCAAGAGACACGATGAGACGATCCCATTTGTAAACTAATACCGAATGCCATAAAACTATAACAGCATCCAAGCGTTCTAAGATTTGATGTTACGATAGCCATGTCAGGATATCCATCGAAAACCTCGGTGGGTGACAGCCCTAGGGAGTTTGCACACGTAAAGTCATGTCAGGATAATATTTGTTAAAAAACTATTAGAGTATAGCCTAAACTTTGTTAAATATTGTGAAATTTTCTGTAACAAAAACAGTCATGTTGCACTAGATTTTTATGGCAGATGACGCAAACGAGTGAGTAGATCACTTGATTTTAAATGACTACGAATTATAACTGCTTTGGCCAATCTTTTTTCACCTCTTCCAGCTTAATTTTCTCTGGTGAATGCTACCAAAAATAATTATTTTACACGAAGCTGTAGCATGCCCTTTCAAGCCGGCCCGTACAAGTATGTGCCAAAGCAGAAACCGCTTACGATTCCAGTATATTTTAATAGTCTCTCGTGTATATAGGAATTACAGTGTATCACAATAAATAAGAACCGAAAATATTAAATAGCATAATTATTATTCTAACTAATTAAGTAGGTAAAAAAAGGTTCGTTATTATCGCTACGGAAATTAGTACAGATGGTGTTATTACTGATATGTTTTCATTAGGTCATGAACACTCAAGCTTCTATTTCAGTGGAGTAGGCAGAAGTATATTAAATGCCGACATTTAACAACCACTATTTTAATCTAATTTGGATAATAGAAGAAAACCGGACACTACAGACATTTTAATAGTAATTTAGTAGTTCACATTAAAAGAAAAAGCCCATAAGAGGAAAAGGTAATGGGAGGATATAATTTGTACGGGTAGTATTAGGTTGAAGGGTCAAATAGCGTAACTAGAACCTACTGTTGCCGGGAGTGCCACCTCTTTAATTAACCAAGAATCGGAAAGAATGTGCAAAGTAAAATAATACCATCATGGGCCGACATCATTATTATTTACTGTAAACTTTGATCACAATCTCACCAATATGTTAGTATTAATTATACATTTGTTTATTGTACTAGAAATGCTTTAGTTTCTTATAAAGAAGGAATGCCCACTATTAATTTTTCTAACGTCGTAGAAAATACGCAATTCAGTTCTTGTTCTTTTACTACAAACATTTGCATGTACGGTGTGACTATAAGCGACTTTTTAATATGCATGAATTCAATGGAAGTGACTTTAAATCTTGTAAACACAACGTCTGCCGTGAATTACACCGTAGTGTAACCTTACTAAAGAAGAGATCATTTTGTATCATTTTTCTTAATTATTACGAGGCAGTATATTGTGTAAGTGATTCTTGAAAACAAATCTTTGAGTTGATTTATTATTTGCCTACTGGTAAGTAAATGAATGTCTAAAATAATTATTTTTCCAGCCATCTATTCTCAAACTAAATAATGTTTATATTATGAAAGCTAGATGGACTGATAGAATACTTTAAAACTTTTTTTTTATTAGACATAAAGAGCACCTCCAAAACAATTATTTGTGATCATACAAACATTTGGCGCAATGCGAGACCTCAGTACAGCAGCTGCATACGCTGCCACTGCACCCTCTGCGGCAGTCATAGTGTGTAACAATACTATTAATAGGCATCTTGAATCTGATCTCATGATGGAGTAAATCTCATCACGAAATGGATTATGGAAATGTGTAATTTTTCAGTAGTAACCTCTCGATATTAAACTCATATGTCCAAAATATCACACTTATGAACAATTAATGGTTTATTTACTATTTTGTCAGATAATCAACAGTCACACATAAAGGTTTACCTGTAAACAGAACGAGTACTGATCTGGTTCTTCTACAAATCCCTAAAAAAACATATTCTACGCTTATAAGATAATAATACAGTAATACTGATAATACTTTGTTGAAGAAAACAATAAATACATAAATACTCGTCTATAGTATTTCATTTTCACGCCCGTTAGAAAAATTTAAATGATATAAGTTTATATTTGTACCTCTGACATCATATTTTCTAAATGAATGGAGCAATTTTGTATCAGTAACATTTGGTTTAAAAATGATTCAGCCAAGAGTTTCCATCTTCGTTGAGTCTCCGAAAGGTACAAGCACTAGATGCGAACTTTACCATTAGATACATGTAAAAATTGGGAGTACGAGAAAGAATCAGGTAAGTAAGATAGCAAAATACAGGAAGGAAAGAGTAAATTTTTTATAGGGAGTAATTCAAGCTCCAGTAAGCTAAGGTAAAACTAATATCATACAATGTGCAGTAAAATGAATTCTTTCTACATAACAACCGCATAATATTATATTTGATACTTGCACGTACTGCAACGGTGTAACAGTTGAACATTTGAAAAGGAATTCAATATTTTACCTCCACAACTTTCAAATCGTACTTTCTGCAGTTTTATCATATTTTATGAGCTTTTCAACTCTTAGACCATTATTAGTTCCAATCTTTTCGACTAGTGTTCTTCGTGAATACTTTAGAATTACTAGAATATGAATAATATCATATAAGTTCCTACTGACAGATTAAAAAATTTTGAACAATCATAAAAAACAAATAAATCGCAACTTGCGGAACCTGTACAAATGTGACATTGGCATTTGAGACAATACGGGACTGTGGCTCTTTGGTTACTGATTTTGACTTCTAAGGCGAAGGTAACTCTCACCCAAGACAAAGAATTGGTCACCTGTGCCATAAAAAATTGCAAAACTAGTCAAATAGTACGGACACCTGGAGGATCATTCGTTGTTAAATGATCAGCAATACGGCTTCAGACCGAACCGATCCACGGGTAATCTTCTAGCATTCTTCACATACCTTTGAGGTGAGGCTGTAGATAGGCATGGGGAGTCCTTGGCTATCAGCCTCGATATGGCCAAGGCTTTCGATATGGTCTGGCACCGTTCACTCCTCTCCAAACTTCCGTCATTTGGCCTGCCCCCGAAACTCTGCAGCTGGGTGGCCGCATTTCTGCATAAGCGGCGCATTAAAATCTTCTGTGATGGCGCCACTTCCAATTTTCAGCAGGTCAATGCTGGTGTACCTCAAGGTTCCGCCCTGTCACCCACACTGTTTCTTCTGCATATCAATGACATGTTGGCCCTTGCCAATATACATTGCTATGCAGACGACAGCACAGTTCGTGGACAATACCATGATCACCCTACAACCAAATTAGCGGACGTTAAGGGAAAGCGAGAAAAGCTAGTCACTGAGCTCGACCGGGTCCTAGGCTGCATTTCTCAATGGGATCATAAGAATCTGGTCGAGTTTAATGCCAAGAAAACACAGGTGTGCGCGCTCTCTGCCAAAAAGTCTCCATTCCTTCCCTTCCCCACTTTTCAGAACACTCAACAGCCACAGCAGTACAATCTTAGTAGCCTGGGTATGAATATTTGCCGGGACTTCAATCCGCGAGAATATATTGAAAGCGTTACTAAGGTGGCCTCGTGGAAGCTGGGTATACTGAACAGAGTGAGACGGTTCTTTGCGCCTGAGCATCTGTGTCTTCTTTATAAGACCCAGGTACGCTCCTGTGTGGAGTACTGTTCTCATTTTTATGATGGATCCGCGCAGTATTTGCAGGACGCTTTGGGTCGGTTGCAGTGGCGAGCAGTCCGGATTATCAATAACCCGAAAGTCACTGAATCACTTGAATCTCTGCAGTTGCGAAGAGATATCGTCTCTATGGCAGTCCTTTATCGCCTTTATTATGGAGAGCGTTCTGACGAAGTCTTCCAACTGATCCCATCCTCTCCGTTCCTCTACGGGATAAATCGTGCTGGTTTTGGAAGTCACCGTTTCAGAATGGTAGACATACGGTCTCGAACTAAACGGTTTCTTCCTGTGCAAATCAGTTAACGCCTGGAATTCATTACCAGCGCATGTGTTTCCCTCCCACTACGATCCCAGGTCCTTTAAGCGGGGTGTGAAAAAGTATCTCACTAGGCTGTCATAGCGTGGGCCGCTATACTGCACTGTTTTCATTCACAGTGAGTACGATAACCACCACTCTTGGATTCTATTCATGCTGCCCGTCAGGCAAAATAGGGTCACTTTGGTAGGTTACTATAAAAAATGAAAACTTATAACAGTGAGCTAGAACCTAAAAACTAAAAATGAACTGAAATTGCGATATTCGTAAGCTTTAACACTAAAATCCTATAATTAAACTACACGTATAAATCTCACATGAATAAAAACAAAATTTGATGCTCCGAAACTAATTTTGTCATAAGATTCTTGGTATAATCTTCTTTCAACCAATACTTTTAACTCTTAAAAATTTTCAATATTGTGTTTGCTTATATGTTTATATGGGCGAATTTACGATGTCATACACATAAAATATTATTTGGCATCCGAAAACTTTCGTTTAGCATAACTTTTATTTATATCGACTATTATATGAAACAATCACTCTTGACGGTTTTGGATATAGCGTTTATTTAAACGAAAATCATTAGTGATAATTAGTTACTAGGGAGTTATGATAGAAATAAGATATTTTTTTATAACTAGGTGTTTTCATCATGTTAGGCTAAGTAGGTGTTAGCTTCTGTAAAGTTTTTGAAATATGAAATATTAGTATTTCAATAATTGCTGTTCCAAAACTTTTGCCAAAAGACGATTCTGACTTTGAAATTTGTGCGATATGATGGTTATACTTCCTAAATGTTATGCATATGAAATTAATGCCTAAAGAGAATTCAACCTTACAAAGTTATGCGTTTTGAATGTATGATAAATGAGTGTAAAAATTATGACAAAGAAAATTCTGCTATCATAAACATATTGTATATACATTCTAGAAGTGTAAATTTTTAGATACAAAACTCGCAACAAACATGTAACAACCCAGTATGACGACATGCATAGAAACTTCATGCCAGCTACGACAATGCAGTTTTTGTACTGATGGATAAGGTAACTGTGTTTTGCGCACGACTGTATAGCTTTAGGTTGGAACTCTAAAAATTTTGGTGTCACAATCTTAAATACGCCTTAGAAAGCACTTTATCAGGTTTGCCTTTTTGTTACTGTTAAAAATAACAAAATTAGTGTAGAAGTAGAAATCTGATACCTATAATAAGATTAAAGTTGTGTTATGACAGGACTTTTACACAACTATATATAAAAAATATACGCACGAAATAAAAAATTATATGAAACTAGAATTGAGTAGATGACTGTTTCGTAAATAAATCCCAATGTCCACTTCATAAAAACTAATATCGCGAAACATCTCGGACAATACAATTAACATAGCTTTTTATTATTGTAACTAATTTCAATCAAGTATACAGTGAAATATATTGTTCAATTGGGTAGTCTAAAACAGTGACGTCACAATTTTGTATTTAGTACATTTTTCATACAAAATTGTCGTTTTGACAGATGATAAAAAGTAACTAATTTGACTAAGGTGTCATCTAGCCTATTGATGGAATGGACGGCAATGCAATGCAATGAAGGTTGAAGCAAAGCAAAAAAATGCAAGTTACGTAACCAAATAAAAAATTTGAACGTTTTTTTAGCAAGGGACTAAATATATAACTAATTTGGAAATATAAACAACAGTTCATATAAGTTAAGTTTATATATCAGTCACTTGAAAGTTTATTCTGATTTAAAAAAATATTTTAAGAGGCTTCAAATTATTATTTAATTAAACAAGAGAGTTTAGCATACTAATTCAATTTGTAATTTATAATTATAAAATATTCTCTACAGCTTGTATGACTACATTTTACAAAAGACCAAACTAAAGTAACAGCATCCATGTTAGCGTGTTTCGTTGGTGAGTGTGATACCGGCGACCCATTGATATCAGGTTGACAGTTTTCGTGGTAACTGTAAGAGCCTCACATTACCACAATGATAGTCATGCCTTTTACGTCCCCAAGCGGGATGAGAAAAAGCATTTCACTAGGTTGCCTTAGTATGGATCACCATACTGCATTGTCTGCAGTCGCAATATGTATGATGACCAGAATCCTTGCATTCCATTCATGCTGTCCATCAGGCAGAGTAGAATAACTTTTGCAGGTTCTTCAAAAAAAAATATTAACGCAGTTGATATACCATCACGTATTTAGAATTGCTGAATTGTGGAATTAACTGGTATATAATAGAGTTAGCTCTATTATATGCCAGTTTAGTCAACAATATCTAGTTTCAGTCTAATTCAACGCAATTATGGATCAGTTTATTGTCTATTACAACTCGACGTATTAAACCAGCAATCACCTGTACTAATCTATACCTATAATGGTTTATTACTTTAACTTTAAAACTTTTATACGAGTAATGCCATGTATTTTATGGTGTTAATTATTAGTGTAGTTATATCGAATCCACTAAAGAATATTTTTTTTGTACAATACCCTCCGTGGGACAAGGTAAGGTCGTGTATACAGTAAGCCCCGCGGCGGTTTAACTGATCTTTAAAATCGAGGGGTATACCTAACTGAAGAGTAAGAACTGAAATAAGTTCCAGTAGGTAGATAGCTTCATTATGATATGAGATCCTTGTCCGAGCAGTTTTTTTTTTTTATATTTCGGACATTTGACACACAACGTCACCTAGTTTCAAACTAAGGAGAGCTTGTGCTGTGATAACTAGACTAACTGATAGAACATTTATATACTTTTTTTTTTAAATACATACATATTATACATAGAAAACACCAAACTTCGAAGCAAATATTTGCAGGTTATACAAACATTTGGTCAGACCTAGGAATCGAACCCGAGACCTCAAGCACAGCAGTCGCATTCACTACCGCTGCGCCGCCGAGGCAGTTAATCGCCTAATCCCAATACACACACATGTGTGTGAATTAGAAATATAACTAAAAGACTATGGTAAGCAGGCAATGAAGAGTGTGCAGAGCCTTCTTTAGGGTTCTACATCGAAGAAGTTCCAACATCTATGTTGAAACGACTACACTAGCTCTTTACAGGGACTGTGTTGGGAAAGTATTTATCGTGTGAGTCTGAAATGGTAAGTTATGCTCATCACCATCCAGGTAAATAATGTTATTAAAGAGTTCAAAGAACATTTCCAACTGAAAATACTTCCATTAAAATTTATTTATACAGGTGTTGGTTGAATACAAAGATTTTAATTGCACTTAAGATTAAATTATTTTGCTAAACAAACTCGGTTCAGATATTTAGATCACGTTCCAGGAGCCAAGAGCCTTATTCAGTGTTGTGAAAGTATTTCAACTTTATAATGTTCAGAACATACTTTTGGGCTCTTCCTTGTTTATGCAAATTATAAACATTAAGCTGCAGTTAAACGAGGCGTAACGGTTGATACCCACACGAATTGTATCATTTATATTTGAAATACTTACCACAGCTCACTTACTACTACATTCACGACGGTACCACTATCGTGCGTAACCAATCACGTTCTAAACTTTCGTACGAAATGATAATTTCTTGTAACTTGATTGGTTAGTAGTTGGAGCTTGATCGATACGTCACTATTTACTTAACGTGAATAGACTTTAATTATTTGTTTCTCGTAGATTCACCAGCATTGTTCCACTCGTTAGAAAGGTAACATACATGTCTATAAGTTTCAGCTGTTTTTCTTGTATATATTTATTTATAAATTCACACTACGTGTTACTGTTACTTAATATAATTTATATGTACTACTTTCATTTCCTTTTCCTGTATACTTCTAATACACCAGGCACTACCTTATACTTTCCATCTCATGCTTTTCTTTCCATCCCATGGTTACCTGTAGGAGATTGCCAATGGGCGATAAGGCCGCCACTTGTACTTCTTTAGCTTTAAGTTATTTTTGAATTTAATCTGGTGTACAATAAAGAGATATATTATTATTATAGCATTACATTTCCTATAACTATTCGAAATTAATATTTCATGCATTATGAAAAGAATTATTCGAACCTAACTGGTAATTTCTCAGCTTAGCTTCTTTAGGATAATAAGTAATGCTATTAGTATAACAAACGTGTATATATGTGAAATTTGGTTATTTGTTACCCTGAAGAAGTAGTACTGAAGTAGATACTGGTCTGGAATAAACATGGACAATCTGAATAACACAAGTAAGCCACTGTAAAGTCAGTTTACAGGAATGAGAGAGGGTAAGATTAAGGTGGGTCAAGAATTCGTTAACATTTGTATCCCGCACAAACATGTTACGGGAGTTCTTAGGACCGATGCTACTGGGATTTACTGGCTACAATCGTAACGTAAGCTTTCGTACAAAACAACACACATGACACATGATGTGTTACGATTGTAGCCAGTAGATTGTAGATTGTGTAGTAAGTAGATTGAGATATTCATTTTACTAAAAATATTCTTTTATACGTTGTAATGATAATTATGTCTGAGCCATATGTTAAGTAATTATGCTATTATAAAAACTGTGTTTAAAATGATAATATATACCTTATTAATCATCATCAACAGCCTTTGACAATGCAGTGCGTATCGTAAGCCTCTCCTTAGCAAGATTTAAGTATATACTAAATATCTTGAAATAGAAGTAATTTGTTAAATCACAAAGAGTTCTATAGAGAAAAAAAGAACAATAGAGACTAAAGACGCTCATACATAAAATTGAACAAAATAATTGAAATTCATAAGGTGACGTCTACAAATTTCAGTGAACCTGTGTTGGAATTGTGATTTGGACAGTGTAATAGGCTTAACGCGGCGTTTTATAATGAAATGTCATATGAGAATAATTGACCGCCAGTATAATGCCAATAAAATGACAATGAGTGTTCCAATCAATTCGGGACTTCAGGTTACCAAATGAAACACATTAATTCGGTATTATTTTGACGTATATTTAAGTTTTAGAGCTGCGTGAATTATTCTTAGAGTTCATTCCTCTAAAGTTTGTTCTGTTAGTCTTTTTGCGTAGTTATATAACATGAACCTTTACATTGTTTTGTGTATTTTGTGTAACAGACGAACGAAAACAATGTTATTTTGAGTAAGTAGCCTATGGGAGCAGTCGAACGTATTAGAGACTCGCGCACGGTAGCACAGATACCGCGTCATCGCGCGACGCAGTGTGAGACTGTCCATCCGTAGTCTCACGCCATGATACACCTCTAAGTTCCCAATACGCTTCACTTTATCTACCTATGACTGTAACTGTAATATGTGAATCGTAAAGAAAAAAATATATAGTCGTTAGAGCAGTAAATGTTTTTTATTTTCACAACCAATGTAACAAAAGCCTCTTTGTTAAGATCTTTAACATAAAATTAAATTTACAAAAAAGAGGACAAACGAGCAGACAGGAAACCTGATGGTAAGTAACTACCATCACCCATGAACACCCGATCTTGGGCATCTGGTATTTATTTTCTTTATAACCGTTCAGATTACAAAATTTTGTGTAGTTTTATCCAAACTATAGTTTTGTATAAAGTTCTTCACAGTAAATGTACCCTTTCAACAGATCAGTCAAATGAAGTTTGTAAAGTATTCCAAGTTGTCTCTTTTTAAGTATTGAACTGTGACATCACAAATATAATTTAATAAACCCTGTGACCCGGACCACAGAGCCACTCAATTTCCATTCGCATTGAAGTATAATCATCAGAATCAGCACACAAACTTAATTAATGCTGCGTGAAATTTGAATCTCCCATCGATGGTATTTCACATTTTAGATTACAATCTTTGGTCAAACAGCATCACGGCGAATATTAATTAAAATTTTAACAATAGCAACAGTTAATTTCCAATAGTAAATATAGCCTGTAATAATACAATTTTGTAAGTAAATATTTAAGAAACATACCCTGACATACAAGTGAGGCGAGTGATTACAGCGCGGTGTTACCTTGAATCGTAGTTGAAGTATTTAAATAGGGCAGACGACCGCAACGCAGTTGAACGACACTAATTAAACTGTGGAGTGTTCAGGTTCTTGAGTAGGGTAACCAGAAAACCTTGTGAAAGAGCTGATTGGAATTACATTTTGTGGGGTTACGACGGTTTGTAGATGTTTATTAATAATAATAACTGTATTTATTATTAAGAACGTGTGTTTATATACTATTTTTAAAGAAAAAAATGTCTACTTGCACAAGCAGAGACTTGATAAATTACGTGTGGCACTCGGAGACTGCTGTGGTAAAGCTATTGCATAACATTTTTTATCAACTTATGCAATTATAATATTTCGGTGCAGCTCGTCTCGATCCGTGTGAGCTTCGTACAATCTACATGCATACGTCTAGTCGCACGCACACAAACGCCGTGCCGAAGTCTGCGGAACCGAAACGATGTTAGACGATGCACGGCTTTCAACGCCGCAACACTGTGCAAGTCGAAGTGGCGGGTGTTAGGTTTATTTTCGTTACGGAATTTCTTGATTCTGTCGCCGCGCTCGAATCGATAAAAGCTATGCAATAGCTTAATAAAGTATTATGATAATTAATTTAAAATAAACCTATGTGCTGTCGTTGTATTGCATCAATTTATGACAAAGATCATGAAAAAGAAATACTAGCAGAAGATCAAAAGATATAAACATCTGAAAACTATACAACAGATATAGATTTAAAATATCGGCTCGAAATTATAGCAGCCACTATCTCCAAGGATTCAAGTAATACTAGAATAAAGTCACTGATTTTGTGGTACAAGTGTCAAGTAATAACAAATAAATCCGTCAAATGTAATCCCCAATTGATCGTCCACCCTCGTCAGTATAGGTGTCACTTTATATTACAAGCACGTGACGTACATGATAAGGTTGTATCCTGGAGAAAATTTAGTCATTGGTGGAAATTTAGAGTAGCCCGTAGGAAAGTGTGTTGTTCTATGTGTTATAGATATGTTTTTTTTTTTTAAATTTGACCTCTATCAATTCATTTTCTATCTATCTTTTTCATCTTTAGTATAAATAAAAGAAGAAAGTAATTGCTGGTTGACTGTGGTCTTATACTTCCTAAATTTGTAAGCATATAATTTTGTGCAGAATCTTCTAAATTTTCTTGAAAATTTATTTGCATTTTTGAGAAGAATGTGCTATTTTTCTTTAAAAAAAAAGGCAACACCTGCACTAGTAATAAATACTGTCCTGGGGGCTTTACAAACATATAAGAAACGGACACACACCCGAACTCAGAACAACAATTTGTGGATCACACAAAGTGTAGTCCCATGTGGGGTTTGAACCCACAACACTTAGCGTAGTAGAGAGCGGCATGGCGACCACTTAAACATTTTTTTTTGTAACTTGTGGAAACTCCCTCGGTTCCGGCCAAGGTGCACGCCACCTCCGTCGATACGGTGCGGTAACCGCGTATGGCTCTAACCGCCAATATCCTCTGAGAGCGCCAGAGGCGAGCCCTATTCTGGGCGGTCAGAGCCGCCGACCACGCCGGCGCACCATACAGTGCCATTGACCGAACAACCTCCGTGTATAGCCGTCTCGTCGCGACGCTGCCTCCACCCAAATTGTGCAAGAGTCGTCGAAGGGCAGAGGCAGCGCTGACCAGCTTTGGAGAAAGCTGTTGGAAGTGCTTGTCGAAGAGCCACCTCCCGTCGAGGATCAGGTCCAGGTACTTCATCTGGGCCTGAACCGGTACGAGGACTGAATTGACTACGATAGAGGCGTCGGGGGGGGCGGACCGAACAACAGAGCCTCCGTCTTATCTAGGGCCACCCGTAAACCCAGCAGCTCAATACGCCCGACCACCAAAGAGACTCCCGTGGTGGCCAGGCGCGCCGCCTCGTGAAAATTCGCTCCCCGGGCCGTGACCAACGTATCATCGGCGTAACAAATTACGCCCAACCCGGGGGAAAGACGACCTCAAAGGGCCCAGCCGTATCCCATGTTCCACAGAAGGACCACTTAAACTACTAGGCCAACCGTGCAGTCGAAAGCTTTTTATAAAACTTTATTTAAAAAAAAAAACACTTTAATTACATATACATCAATGAAAAAACTAGAATTTCAAGAAAGAAAACCATTAAAAGAATTAAAAGAAACCGAAACTTTAAAAGATTGCCTACATAAACATGTAAATAGTCCAGTCACTTTAACAGAAAAAAGGGGTCAACGTTGAAATGAGAGCTAGTAGCTATAAACTCGTATTCACCTTCATTTTGCTATTCTAAAAGTTATCTCAAAAGTCTCATGAAATATCTTGGCTGCACCGTAAGTTATTCAAGTCAAAGTCACAAAAATCAGTTTTTCGCCATTATCTCGATTTCTATTGCTCAAATGATGTTAATACTTGTAACAAAATTACAATTTTGTTAAAGCATAAAATTTGCGACATTTTTATCTATTTAACATTTTCGTACACTTAACCATTTTTAACATAGAGACCAGAGAGCCCGCAGCGCTCCGCTGTACTCACTGTAATGATGCCACCATCAAACAAAAACACGAAAATGAAGGTATATACGAGTTTACACCTTATTATCTCTTGTTCCGGGGTGAAACGCCTAAAATGAATGGACTGTAAATCTGCATATTGTATTTGATTTTTTTACTTGTCACGTCGTCATCTTAAAAAGAAATCTAGGTCATTCTTGTAGGATTCAAATATGTATCCACTAAATTACAAACACAAAACCTTAGTCATTTGTCTTTTCGAAAACACATTTTCTTTCTCCGCTTATTCGTATTTATGTTGCTACTGCAAAATCTCTCTTACTCATGCAGACCATTTTTGGCTAGATGCCAAGATATTTAACTAAGTGCACTTGTTAGTTAACAGTAGTAAAAATGACAATTATCATATTAGTCAGTTTCAGAAGTTTACACAGTGCTTACACTGTGTAAACCTCTCAAACTTATGAAAAACTTGGATGCAAGTTATACGATTTCAGGGCAATCGTTTTTTTTTCACAATTTTTAAAAAATAAGGGATACTAGAATTAGCGACACATCTGATGTATAACCGTACAATATGTCGATCCGATCAGTTAAATATGATTGCATCTATTTGAGAAAAGTTCCTCAAAATCAATATTTATTACTTATACTTGTTTTACTTATCTAAGGCTTCTGACAAAATCTTCAAAAATATACTAAGCTTCATACAAACAGACTGGGTCGTTACAAAAACGTATTGATAATCGGTAAATTAACTTCAGATTCGAAGACTTTCGAAAATGAAGTCTATAATTTTGAATGAATGAGCTGTTACCTGACTTTGGGATAGATACTATTCTGGCCATTTTCGAAATATTTGGGCGGGGTGATTAGATTTCCAGTCCAGCTTCTTTCCATATATTTAGGTTTTCGATTCGATATATTTAGCCTACAATATTTTGGTCATAATAGTTAATAAAAAAAAACTATTACTAATTAGCATACCATCCATTTAAGCAACAACTACTTTCTGCTTTCTTTATTCTGTCTTCGTTTAGAGGAGATAAAGATTCCGTCTCTAGATGCAAAAAAAAATTACCGCTCTAAAAAAAAAGGTCAAAGGTCATCACAGAAGAAAATTGCATACATATACATATATCTACTTTCCATAACTCTACTGTGACTTTAACAAAGGAAAAGCTATTATTAATTTAAGTTGTAAGACCCACCCTAGAGCGACAAGGGACGTTGTCCTTGACAAATGCACGGGCATCGCTCCTTTAAGAGATTTATAACTACAAACCTATTCATGTGTATGTATATTTCCTCGATATTGAAACTATGTCGATGATAGAATACAGACACGAACAATATGTCTTGATCCGTTTTGGTAATCGTTACAGGGATTTTGTCGTCATCATTTCTTGGAGATTATGTCATATTGCCATAGCGAATTTATTTTGGTAATATACCATCGTACTCAGCGAGGATTTCGATAATTCAGCTGTTTTATAGACTTATGTGTGGCGACTTCCACATTCAGCACACACAAAAGACATAGCATAGCGCCATCTACCGAAGACACATCGAACTACGAAATAATGAACTATGGAGCAACTGCTAATCCTTTATTGTGATATAAAATTTCTCGTGGTGATTAGCATATACACAACAGCCCAACATCTACCGCTGGGCTGTGACCCGCCAGGTATGATCACCTTACCTGGTCGGAGGATCCTCCCTTTGTGTTGGCGGGACATGACACCTGTTCCTCCACAGACTCACTTACTTAATAGGGAACCAGCCTATCGCCGTACAGTCTATTACAAAATATGTCTTCGATGAGAATCGAACATCTTGACCTTTAGCTTAGTAATCAGAAATAATCAGAATAGTTAACTACTGCACTAACAGGATTTCAGAATTATTAAAGTACGAGAAAGATCCAAGTAACATTCTCGACTGATTTATTTAACTTAAAAATTATTTGAATACGAGAAATATAGTGATGATATATTGTAAGCTGAATCCGTACTTCCGTACTCAATAACTTGGACGCGATGGTGCCGTTTGATTTACTGTTGCCTTTTCCTTCACAGTTGTGGTTCTTATTTAGTACCAGTGTTATTAAAATATTGCATATTTCCCTTAACAGTCAAGAGTCAAACTTCACCACATATGTATATATTATACAAAGTTAACTTACATACCCTTTTACTTCAACCCTTATCAGTACACAATGACGTAACATGCCCCATCTTGTCTTGTGACATGGGAACTGGAAATAGAATAACCTTGCTTTGTGGAATATTTTATAGTAGAACATGAAATTGGAGGTCAAGATGCAGAATTCTGAGCAATGTCTATTAACATTATGAGTATATTTCTCAAGAGATGTTTCATCAGCCTCAGCCCGTCGCAGTCCAGTGCTAGACATAGATCTGTCCCAATGTCACACCACATAGCTGGGTTTGCGGTTTTTTGCATCAAGTCGCTGCCAACCCTCTTGCTCAAGTATGCCTGCCATCTGGCCAGAAGACGTCCCACATTACGTTTGGCAAGACCTAATTTCCACTCCAGAACACGATTACTCCAACGGTTTTCAGTTCTGCGACATATGTGACCAGCACATTCCACATCAATTTCTAACTTTCGGAGCTATGTCGGTTTAGCTTTCTGATGGATCACTTCATTCTGAATTTTATCCTTTAGAGAGGCTCCGAGCATAGCTTTTTCCATAGTACATTGAGTAACTATAAGCTTGTGGATTAGTTCTATAGTCAGTGTCAACATCTCGGTATGGGATACTAAGAGAGTTGTTTATACATTTACAATTTAATTAAACTAAATAAAAAAATAGTCTAGCTGGACAAGAATGATACCAGACTACCTATCCAAGTTGACATTCTATAAATGTAAACGTTGGTAAAAAACTAATCAGTGTAAAGCAATGACGTCTTTGAAGGCTAAATGACGTGGTCTAAACAAAATATTAACAAATAACGCAAGATAATTGAGACGTTAGTGATCGTAGAAAAAGAATCGACTCGAAACATTCGAATCTTGGCAAAGAGAAAATCAATTATACCATTGCTTTTAACCAAATAAATAAGATTATCGAAGGCCCAACTTTGCCTCCCTCTTCATTTAGATTTTAAGGAAGGGTTCCATGTGGTAACAGAAGTCATTAATCATCTATCTTATAACTCTTTGGCTCGTTTGCCGCCTTTTGCATAAAAAAATATACCTTTATTATTCAATTGTCAATGAAAACGATTAAAAGTTTATCTGTCTCTTTACACAGATAGATTAATTCTATTACATATCTTTAGCAATAGTGTTTTTTTTATGAAATCCATAACGAGTTTCTTGAATTGTCTATATAATTCAACAAATAAACACTTTTGGCCTAACAATATGAAACCATTTTCTGATTGGTGTGGGGTGATTGTTTCGGCGGTAAGACCCATTATGGAGGATTATCTTGAGAGGCATCACGGCACCTTCTTATACCGGCTGATGCAGGTGATCACTGGAGATCACCTGTATCTGGTTCACAAGGAGTCAACGTTTGAGTGCCATCTTTGCGATGACCGGACCGTCGACACAGCGCTCCACACGCTGGCAGAATGCCCAGGATGGATGAATAAGCAGATGATGATGATGAGCAGACGCGTGACTTCGTGGTGGCCATCAGAGTGAGGATTCTCTCACCCAGTAACACGATAGTAGCCATGATATGGAGTGATAGCGCGTGTAACTTCGCATGCTCTTTCTGCGAGCAGGTTATGCTTGCGAAGGAGATGGTGAAGTGGGTACCTGGTACCTGGCCCTGGTACGGGCCAGGTACAGCAGAAGATACCGCAGATAGCTAAACGATCTCTGTCCTCTATAAGCACAGACCTGGGAGTGGCAGGTGAGATCATCTGTCACCCTAGCAGAAGCAACCCAGGGTAGCGATGCGAGCGCTATGGATCGCACTTGCCCTTTAGGGAGCGGGAAAAAAGGGGAACAATGGGGTTGCCCACAAGGAGGAAGTCATCTACAAGCTGTAGGTAAGCCGAGGTATGTCAAAGTGCCAGGAATTTCATTACTAGGGTGCACCTGGTTCCCCGACTATTGATACCTGAGATAGTGTGTGATTTTTGGTCGATTCAAGTCCAACATAACCACCTATCAGTGGTATCCGTAGGGATTGCCATACAAAATATTAAGAGGTGAAACTGTAACAAATAAAAAGCTCACTCGGATATAATATTACTCTAATTACAGATCTTTGGAGGTGTAGAAAAGTGTAAGTGTGTATGTGTGTGTGTGTGTGTGTGTAGTGTAATAAAGCATATTCAATACTTTGATTTCTAAATTGTTCATGACTAGTCTTGTTGAGAACATAATAATGTTACAAGTCGTCTGGTTTGCCAAACGAACTCCGCAAAGCTAACTTTGTTGGGACAGTCTGCGGTCAGACCACTTCCGGCCAGTCCACAAAATAATAAAAACGAGGAAAAGTGTACCCGTATTTTGTACTAGAACTTGTCGCCAAATTTATATATATGAAACAATATATTCATATAAATATTTTTTTAAATACAATATGCAAATGACTGCGTTGTGCGAGAATTTTTTTTGTCTATCAAGCGCAAAAACTACAAATACAAGTCGTACATAGTACTTTCAGAAGTACTCATTTTGAGACACCTTAAAGCTGTAATAATAAAAGAGATGTTAAAATTTAAACTTGAATTTCTCTATGTGTCGTTTGGTTACTAAATAAATGAATCGATTTCAGATTAGTTCGATTTCTTTAAAAGAAAACTATATACACACTGTTTTAAAGTTTAATTTAAGAAAATATATTTAGCCATCAGATTTTAATCAGCTTTTATTTTATCATTGGATTGACTTTTTCGAAGATTTATACCTTTTTAACATAAAATTATGTTAAAGAGTTCACGGTCTTCCTGCTGAACTATATATATATGTAATATGCTGAGTTGACGGCCATGAGATTACAATTAGTACATAATTGGGATTAATAAAATTAGTCAGCAAATATATGTAGGTGTTTATTATTCCTCTGTCTACCCCTTCAGGATGAAAACGTGAGTGTATATATGCCCATAAATCACTTACAAACAAAAACAACCATTAAGAATACAACTAAAATCATTTCAATTATACTCAGCATAATTAGAAAGCTTCAAACTAAATCTGAACTTCGTAAAACAAAGTATAAATTAACTTTACTGACAATTTGAATGTGAGCTTTATATTTCAGACATTTCTATCCCACCTGGTAAACGATTCCATTTAGGAATGAAACGATGGGCGGAGTAAATTGTTATTCAATTAAGAACCAGAACAGGACCCTGAAGATTAGTACTTGGAATTTTCTATGCTGTAGGGCGTAGTGTACGCGTTTCCTCAATTACCTCACTCAGTCATTCAATCATTCACTCACTTACGCATTCATTCGTTCATTCACGCACACAGGCAAACATAGTTTCATGTTTAGTAAATGTTGCGTGAGATGCTGGTGAGAGTAGACGTGTTGGAGGTCTCTCCGTTCTGTGCGTGAACGAGTCTATGAAATACCCACTCTACTTAGCTCTGATTTTACAAGGGGTAAACGAGCAGGTGGGTCCCTTCATTAGAAGTGACTCACCCATACTCGAATAGTTATACAACTCGGGAGAAGCAAATACATTTCCGTCGACACCATGGAAAACAGGTGTTAGGCAATTATTTCTTAGATTTTAACGAATGTTTGATGTTTATAAAGATCCAATATTCTCCACCTAAATCCTGACGCTATTATATTTAACAATTTTAAAAACCCTCTAATATAAAAAGAAAACCAAACCTTTTCATGAAAAATGAAGCTCTGTGGCAATAATAGAAAAGCATCTTCATAGTTTAGAACATTTTTCTTTTTTTAAATGAACCAAAGTCGTTTGACGCCAGCAGTCGTTTTCTAACCCGACTCTAACATAATATAGTTATCAGAAATCGGGCTTTAATATACCCGTTCTTATTAGCAGTTATGTAGATGGTTATAAATGGAATCAGTTTGTGAAATACGTGGAATATGAATATGACGCCGCGCTGTATTGAGCCAAGATGCTCCCATCGAAGGATCAATATCTTCAGCAGAGCGTACAGACGTGCAGCGTGCCAGAATTTTATTTGGTTACTGTCACAAAAATATTGCAGTACTCAGACTTTGAAGACAGTCATTACTCATGTAGACTGATGTTTAACCTATTTTCAGATCACATAATATTTTGTTTTCTTGTGTGCAATAATAAGATAGATGAATTTATCTATCTATCTCATCATGGACCCCGCAACTGAAGAATCATACACTTTGTCAGTCTTTTTTCACTTCCTACGCTCTCTGTTTGGAAGCTCTTTCCGTAAGTTGCCTAGAAGAGATTAGAATAAGACCACTATTAGCACATTATATATCTAATTGTATGTAATCTATTGAAACTTTGTAACACAATGTACGAATAAAGACTTTTCTAAGCGTTTTTTTTCTTGAAGGTGTGGAGGTTGCATTGGACCACAAAATATACCAATGATTCTTTTATTACCTTTCATTAAGTGAGTGTTATTACCAAGGGCGTAAGCTTTTACTTGACAGATTTACATAGGCGGCGGTAAGCAACCGCATGCTATCATAAAAAAAAAACATTACAAATATTAAATATTGTATTTTTAAAAAAATGTTTTCGTGTACTTATTCAGGTATGACATAAGATTTTATTATATAAAATCGGTACAATTTTAAGTAAAAGGAACAGTTCACAAGGCAAAGAAAAGAAGTGTTATTGAAAATACAATGTTTACAAATATTTTCTGTTAGACCCCAAAACTATTATCACACATACTAATTTTAAATTAAATAAATCTGTAGAAGACATCGGTCTGGGGTGTGGTTCATCTAAGTCAACATACATGTATGCAATCTGTCTTACGATCCTTCCTTACCCACACAAGGACACTGTTACTATTGTTGATTAAGTATTGTAATGCTAATTAGATATTTTTTTCTAGAAGAATCTTGCTTACACTCACACATTTACCTACAAAGTGGTAGGCAGAAACCCATATTTTGTGAAGTGTAATTTTAGTTTAATTTACGTAACAGAACATGAATCTATTGCATCCGATTGCTCAAGAGTGTAGACGGAATGATTGAGAATTTACTAAGAGGTAGAGAAGAAGAAAAGAAGTATTATTTAAATAGATAGACAGGGCAATGTAAGCTAAATTAATACCAGCCAAGCTAACACATCTATTAGCAAAAGTCGGCTATTGCTGAAAAACACGGTTCTTCCAATCAAACCCGAGACCTCAAGCACAGCAGTCGCATTCACTACCGCTACTTTTGATACGAAAGCACATAATATTTAATTTATAATGACCACATCAAAGCACCAACTTTATACTTCAACTCATAATATACATAAATTTATTTATTTAATATGTAATATTAAAAATGACAATATTGATTATTCACATATATGCCACATAAGTACATGAGATTTATATCCGTTTACTTTATGTTGTAACGTGGTCATTGGACGCTAAACGATGAGTCTGACGTCAGAAATAATGTTTTTCTTTAAACCAGAACTTAAAGTCTGCTATTGAATGTCGAAAAATAGAAAACAACGATTCATCCGTTACCGATACAATTTTTAAGTTCAAAAAGAATTCGTAGATTTTCTGTCAAACTTCTATAGTATCGAGGAGATGAAGTATAAAAGTATTGGTGGGAATACTTCTTCGAATTTGATTATTGGAAATAAAATAAATCCTATTCAACCACTCTCAATGCTGGACATCTCAATGGGATATCATGTTATTGTTTTGAAATTCGAATGATTTATCTATGGCACAGCTAGTTGAATAAGTTTTTTTTTAATACGATAAATTTGAAAAGAATTTTTTGAATATACCATATTCATACCCGAATAAAAGTGTTTTAACACAAAATTTAAACTTCTGATTTTGGTTTAAACTAAACTTGTAAAATTACATATATACGTATTAGTTGATTTTCTTACTAATATCTAAAACAGAACATACGCTCATTCAAAGATTGGTAACGCATTTCTAACTCGCTCGAATTGAATATGTCCACGGGTAGTGATAAATTATGCAGGCAAACTTGAAACAAATCCTATACAAAATCTGCAAAGTCAGCGTAGTATAGTATGACAAAACCTCGTTTTTCTGGAGAGGTCTATGTTCAGCAGTGGACTGTTAAAGATTGTAGATGTTGATGATAATGAAGAAAAGATACTATTTCTAATGGTGAGAAACTAAGTAAATTGAAAAACAATTTACTGTCGGATTCAGATTTAGTATCATACTAGCTTATCTAAATATACTAACGGGCATATAAAACTCATTTAATTTAATACAATCTGACATGCTGCAGTTTGATAATAAATATGACAGTACAAACTTTTCTTTTTTTTATAAATATTTCGGCCATTTGACACACGTCATCTAGTTTCAAACTAAGCAGAGCATTTGGTATGATGACGAGACTGACTGATAGAATACTTATATACATTTTTTCGTAAATACATATATATTATACATAGAAAACACCCAAACTTCGAAGCAAATATTTGCAGATTATACAAACATTTGATCCGACCCAGGAATCAAACCCGAGGCCTTAAGCACAGCAGTCGCATTCACTACTGTTACTCCACCAAGGCAGTTTCAAATATTGTAACTACTAATTAAAAAATGTAATTTACACTAAAAAGGATAAATTAATCCCTTAAAAAAATAAGTAATATATCATCATCAGCCAGAAGACATCCACTGCTGAACATAGGCCTCCCCCCTAGAACGCCACGCCGTACGACTGGACGCCAACTGCATCCATCGGCTCCCCGCGACTCGGACTATGTCGTCGGTCCATCTAGTGAGGGGCCTACCCACGCTTCATCTTCCGGTAAAACATAAGTCGAGGTAAATATATATTTTAACTAACCTAGCATTTATGTGTCTATGTTTAAGTTTATAAGCTCATTTCAAGCACTTGCAACCAGGATCCCCGCTTTTATTATAGACTTGAACTGGTTTATGAACTAAACACGATGCACTTTAAATTAAACTCAGTAGATCCTTGAAGAATTTCTGTTTTGTTACAATTAGTTATTGATATATTTTTTGAAGTGAAAACTTCTTTAGGCGCGTTGAGCGTTTTGGTAGAGGGTAAAATCCTCGGTTCGCGTCACCGACATGCTAATGATAATAGTATATCTATAGCTATGGAGAATATGATATTATATATTATATATAGCTATATATGAAACATAAAAAATTTCATATAATTTTTGCATATAGTTTTAATTACTCTCAACTTAATAGTTCCGTTTTCACTTCTATCGGCAGTCCCACGACTGCTACTGTTTTCTATACTACTACTCTGCCTGATAGAAATCATGAATAAGCAGTTGTGGTCGCCATACTTATTGCAAATGCAGACAATGCAGTATGGCGGCCTTGTGAGATAATTTTTCACACCCCGCTTGGGGACGTAAAAGGCATGACAGTCATCGTGGCAATGTAAGGTTCACACAGTTACTATGATGACTGTCGCCCCTGCATCAATGGGCCTCTGGTCTATATGTTTACTTCATTTCTTATGAAATGTATCTTATGCCTTATCATAGTCCTGTTATTCTTATAACAACTGCTATAATAATTCTCATTTCATTATCTAGGTAATTCGTCAGGCCAATTTACCGTACCGTCCGTGTGGTGACGGATTAAGAACATGTAGTGTTACTTCCCCTATTCATCCCGTAGGTGTCGTAAGAGGCGTCTAAAGTAAAAATTGTTCAGGAAAATATCGCTGCAAAGAGAATAAAAATTTGAAACAAATCCTATTTCAACCCGTCTGGCCTGGTATAGTAGTTCAAAAACCTCCTAGTTAAGGAGAGATCTATGTCCAGCAGCGGACTGTAAAAGGTTGTTGATGATGATGATGATGATTTACAGTAATGATATCTATACGAGAGGCTTCGCAGAGTACCAGCGTCTACCAGTTTTCTTTGTTTTTTTTCACCGGGTAAATGAGGCTACCAGAATCTATGTAGCCGTTTTTAAATTTAGCACATACTGTTTAAACATGTAAGCATTTAGGGTTTCTTCCGTAATTTCATGTTCTTGTGTATACTTTTTTTAAAATGTACAGAGAATATTTTGCACGTATTAATATAGATTATTTTGAAAACTTCGCTGTGTAATAAAGAAGAGATGTTGATTGATGTTCTGTTTGTTATGAATAATATATTATATAATTTCAACAGGGAGTTGTATTGTTGGCGCACCACTGTCTGCTTTAGAGACAGCAACGCTTCCATGGCTGCCATTATAAAGTAAGCTATAAGTAGGCAGAGGCATATTAAATGCCCACGTAATAGGTGGCAAGCCTATTTCCGCAAAATCGAGATGTTTTGTTTGCCAGAGACTCGTCCTTCGAGCAACAGGGGCACTATTTTTATAATTTTTTTTCTAAATTCTCCTGCCAAAGTGACTTTACTCTGCCTGATGGAAAGCATAAATAGAATCGAAGAGTTGTGATCGCCATACACATTGCAAACGCAGAAAATACAGTATGGTGACCCACTCTATAGCGGCCTTGTGAGATGCTTTTTCACACTCCGCTTGAGGACGTAAAAGGCATGACAGTCATCGTGGCGATGTAAGGCTTACATAGTTACCACGGCAACTGTCACCTCTGCATCAATGGGCCTCCGATCTCACACTTACCCACGAAACACGACAACACGGATGCTGGCGCTTTAGGTTGGTCTTAATCGCATGTGAGGTTCACTTGGGGCCCTTAATTCTTGGTGTGAACCCTATACACTCGGGTAATCTACAGACATTTGATTGTAAAGTGTGATAAAAGAAAATTTGTTTAAGTACTTCTTTCAAGATAAGACTGACTACGAGTCACAAATTATACTTAAAAATGAGTGTATTTTTATTTTTACACATTTTTTTATCGCATCACATCACACTTCATAATCCACCGTTGGACATAGGCCTCTCCTTAGAAAGGAGGTTTTAAACTACTATACCATGCTGGCTAACCGGGTTCGAATTGGATTTGTACCACATTTTCCTTCTGTTCACAGTACTGGTGTCTGCATAACTTACTCTCATAGTCACCTCTTACGACGCCCAAGGGATGAATGAAGGTGGTGATACTGTATTCTTAACTTGTCACCACACGAAAATATTTGTTAGATGGGGTAAATCATTTATTTTGGATAACTATCTTAATTTATTGATGTTTTATTTAAATACTAGTATTTTGCCCACAGTTCAACTCGCATGTATGTTAGTTTTCGCTGTAAAAAGTGGGGCATCTTACTTGCTGATAATGTAACTTTTTATTAGTGAGAGATTTTTTAAAATCGCTTGAGTAGTATAGTCATAAAAGCGTAACAAATAAATTC
Source organism: Hypercompe scribonia (assembly GCA_949316085.1). NCBI lineage: Eukaryota > Metazoa > Arthropoda > Insecta > Lepidoptera > Erebidae > Hypercompe > Hypercompe scribonia. The sequence continues at coordinate 6,267,478 of OX438969.1, read as the reverse complement.
ACATTCGAATTTATAGGTTTCTGACATTTACTTATTACAAAAAAAAAAAATATTTTATGTCCGTATGGTGACATCTTAAGAATTTGGAGGATCACCACTCCTATTCATCATATGGATGTCGTTTGTTTATCTCCTAAAAGCTTACTCCTTTTTTTTTTTTTTTAACGTGTGGAAACCCCCTCGAGCCGTCACCCCACCGGGGTTTACGGCGTTTAGGATGCGAGATAGGAGTGATCTGCGCCTGAGATAAGAGGGGTCCGGGAACTGCTGCTATTACGACATCCAGATCCCTCCCAGCGCCTGCCCGCTAATGCAGGCACCATCTATGGGTAAACTCTCTATTTTAGGCGACGTACGGCAGGCGGACGTCGCCTCCTCGCGGCTGGCCATTGTAGCGGATGGACGGGGAAACCCGTCCCGTCCACCCGCGGCCACACTCAAGGCGGCATGAGGCGCTGGTATGCGCACCTCCGCCGCGCGGCTCGCCGGCGGCGAATTGGGTCCGAGTAGATATTGTCCTCCCGGGCCTTCTCCGCCGCCTCCTTCCGCGAAATTACGTCTTCGCAGAAGGTTACGACCGCGGTAAAACAACTGTCGCTACCGACCATGGAGCGTATTACGGCCGGTAGCGAGAGATCTCCTCCAATAACTGCAGTGAGGACCCCACGCTGCGCCACCCAGGCGGAACAAACCGCCAGCGTGTGCTGTGCCAGCGAGTCCTCCCTGCAGTCGCAGTGGTAACAGGCGGGACTCAATTCCCTCCTGGCAACCGAGTGCAGATACTTCCCGAAGCAACCGTGCCCGGAAAGAATCTGTGTCAGTCGGAAGGAAAGGGTCCCGTGCTGCCACCCTGCACACTCGGCGATGACCGGCTGGAGAGCCTCCACGGCGGCAAAGCCAGCACGTGGAGCCTCCAGCCGGGACGACCAACGAGCCATCGTGGCTCGACGAGCGGCCTCTCGCCACTCGCGTATCTCTTCGGGCGGGGGCCGAATGCCGCTACCCACCCGAAAGTCTGCCGTTCGCCGATAAACTTCAGCGAGCACTTCCGCCTCCAAATCCCACGGGGGAGTTCTGGCCAACGCGCACGCCGCCTTCGTCGATACGGTGCGGTAACCGCGTATGGCTCTAACCGCCAATATCCTCTGAGGGCGCCAGAGGCGAGCCCTATTCTGGGCGGTCAGAGCCGCCGCCCACACCGGTGCACCATACAGTGCCATTGACCGAACAACCCCCGTATATAGCCGTCTCGTCGCGACGCTGGCTCCACCCAAATTGGGCAAAAGTCGCCCAAGAGCAGTAGCAGCGCCGACCAGCTTTGGAGTAAGCTGTGCTCGTCGAAGAGCCACCTGCCGTCGAGGATCAGGCCCAGATACTTCATCTGGGCCTGAACCGGTACGAAGACCGAATTGACCACGATGGAGGCGCCGGAGGGTGGATCACGACGGGGCCCATGGAACAAAAGGGCCTCGGTCTTGTCCAGGGCCATCCGCAAACCCAGTGCCTCAATTCGCCCGACCACCAGTGAGACACCCGTGGTGGCCAGGCGCGCCGCCTCTTGAAAGTTCATCCCCCGGGCCGTGACCAATGTGTCATCTGCGTAACAAAGTACGCCCAGCCCGGAGGGAAGACGACCTCGAGCCCAGTCGTATCCCATGTTCCACAGGAGTGGTCCGAGGACAGACCCCTGCGGAACACCGCACGACATGAGCCGCCGCCTTAGAACACCGTCTCGGTCCTCGTACATGACGGTACGCTCCTCAAGATAGTCTGCCACAAGCCGCCTCAGGTACGTTGGCACCCCGTGGTAGTAAAGTGCTTCCCTGATGCAGCTAAATGGCAGACTATTGAATGCGTTGGCGATGTCCAACGACACCGCCAACAGCACGCCGCCACAGCTCACTGCCTCTTCGGTAACGGCCCTCAGGCGCAGCACGGCATCGACCGTCGAACGCCCCGCCCAAAAACCAAATTGGGCGTCCGACAGATCGGGGCCCACCTCGCGCAAGTGCCGGACGATGCGGGCAGAGAGTATCCTCTCAAACAGTTTACCCGCCTCGTCCAGCATCACGATGGGCCTATAGGCCGCTACCGATTCGGCTGGCCGTCCCGGCTTCCTTAATAGGACCAGCTTCCCGCTTTTCCAGCACTCAGGGAAGCGTCCGGACGCCAAGCTAGCGTCCAGGACCTCCCTGAGGCGTTCCGACATGTGTTCGAGGGCTCGGGCTAGCACTCGGGCAGGTATCCCGTCCGGCCCGGGGGCGGTGTTCTTAGAGCGGATCCGTAGAACAACCGCCCCTACCTCCGTTTCCCTGACGGGCGGAACATCGTCCTCGTTCCCCCCGTCGTCTTCGACCATGAAGGCCATCGACGGGGGTGTGTGTTCCACCCGCTGCAGGAAAAGGCCCTCGACCACTTCCCGCAGGAAGCTGGGCTGGAGTGTCTCTGTAAGGGTGGGGGCCCGACGTGCGGAGCTTTTGTCGCGCCGCACGATAAGGGTGATCCCAGGGGTCACGATCGAGACCCTCCAGCATCTCCTTTCTCTTAATTTCTTTGGCGTGGCTTATGGCCAGCTTCAGAGTTTTCCGCGCCTCTCGGTACTCCTCATGAAGCTGGTCCTCCCCACCTTCTTCGCGGTGTCGCCGCCGATTACGGGTGTAGGACCTCCGGGCACGAGTACAGGCCGCACGGAGGTCCGCCAACTCCTGGGACCACCAGTAAACCTCCTTCCGTGGAGGCCGGCAACCTCGGATGCGGGGCATGGCCGCATCACAGATTTGTGCAATCGCTTCGCAGAAGCGACCAGCCCCCATGTCGACCCCCTCGGTCGGGGCCTGCGGAGACAGCCAAGAGTGAATAATGGCCGCCTCCTCTAGTAAGTCCCTATTTAATTTGGCTACAGCCCACCGCGGAAAGCGAGAAGAGCGCCGCGCCGCGTGACCCCTACTGGCGTCCTGGGATCGGGAGAGCTCAAATCGGATATAGAGATTGTCCGAGAGCGTCTCAACCTCTTCCAGGACACGCCAGTTCCTTACTCGTGCGGCGAGGGCAGGGGTAGCGAACGAAAGGTCCACTATCGACCCTCCCTGCTGTCGCACGCACGTGTTGGTGGAGCCCCTGTTTAGTAAACAGAGGCCCACCGAGGCCGCCCACTCCTCTACGGCCTCGCCCCTAGCGGCCGTCCTGGGGGAACCTCACTCAATGGACTTTGCGTTGAAGTCCCCCAGCACTAAGACGTGCCCAGACGTTAGACGCCGCATCGAGGTTTCCAAGTTGTTAAGGAAAACCTCGAAGTCGTTCAGACTCTGGTTGGGGGAGAAGTATACACCATATACAGTGATCCCCCCCACTCGGCAGCAACATATCCAGTGCCCTTGTCTCTTAGCGACAAGGGCGGAGAATGAGCCGCCGTGGAGCCGACGACTGAAAGCTTACTCCTACGCGTACCACAAATTACATCATGTAATTAAAGGTTGACTGTTGTACCCTACTTTTATCAAATTTACACTTTCAAACAAAAATCGTTTAGCTCTGAGCGATAAAATCTTTCATCTAAAATGTTACGCCCCGAAACCTGCTCCTATTTCCTCTGCTCAACTTCGTACCGGGTTATTTTATTGCGCCCGAAGTGAATTTATTTACACTGTATCTAATACTGCTTTTACGCCATCCTTAGGAGCTTGGAACGGGCCATAAACATTCTTTAGATGTCACTTTACGGTTAAAACCGAAGCTTTTAGAAGAAAAACACAGCGGAGATTAATCTGCGACAAGATAAGAGTAGGCGTTAGAATAACATATTCTTGTGTACAACTACGTCACTGTTTACCTTAACTATTTGTGTATAAAATGGTGAAATAATGGAGCCATATACTTTTAAGATATATGCTGTAAATACAACGTATGCAAAACATAGAATGACCGGTCGAATGTGTGTCGAGCCACGCCCAATGTAAGGTTCCGTAATAAGGGCTTTTTGTTATTTCATATAGTAAATATTTCAGGTTAATAGTTTCGGTGGTCTATAACGTCGAATTCGTCGAGTATTACTTTGATGATTCGTTAACTAATTACAGCCCGACTGAAACAAAAATATGCGTTATAAGGCTTAATATCTCAGAAATACCTTTAACAAAATATTATTTTCGGTGACCGGCTTTATTTTACAGCCGATTTTAAAAACGAAAAAGTTTAAAATTTAGATGTTTGTATATTATTTTTTTTAATGAATGTTTTGTCATAAATCTGTCATATATAGAGGAATTCGCAAAGTGCTCTTTTTTCGAAAGAAAATTATTTTTAAATAGACTTATTTCAATTTCATATAGATCGGCATAGAGTCTCGGACACAAACAACAAGTCAACCACGATTCCTGCTGCCGCATAAAAATGCATTGTTTATGTAAACACAACACAAAATTACACCTGTACACTCGAAGATGGTCTAGAGGTAATCCTATTATCAGCATGTCAAGATCGGATGATGGGATTCCATAAAAATCTAGGGTAATCCTCACAAATTTACAAGCTTGACGACGTATATTGGCTTGTTTCTGCCACTATACAGGTATTTTCATTTGATAGTCATTATCTGATGTCGCTGATCTAATGGACCTTGGGCCTTTACTCGAATGTGTTATAAGACAATTCTTTCAATAATATAACTATGTAATTGAACTGTTTTATTATTTCATGATATTTGTTAGGTCTTTGTAATAATTCATCATCAACCTCGTCATTATTAACAACCTATTAGTGTCTACTGCTGCACAATCAGGATTACAAAAAAAAATTTGTTACACAATTATCTTCATGTTTGCTACCACATAACTCTTTCATTTCTAAACCGGTTTGGATAATTCTGTTTTTATTTGAATGGTGTATTATCAGCAAGACTGGCCATGTCTATGGATGAGTGATAATTTTTAACAAATTCAAACTGCTCTATGCTTCGAAAAGTACATTAAACCACCACGACAATTACGTCACGGGTAGTATAAGCCTTAAAACTTCTTTCCACAGAACTTCGATGTAGTCTAGTACTTGGATAGTGGTGGTCTGATGGCAGTCACTCGGTAAAATCGCCCCCCCGTGCAGTTTGCGAAAATGGTCAGAATAATAAAATTAATCATTTTGGTTCCTTTCAAATGTGAAGAAAAGTAATTAATTTTACGTAACATGAAGACTCTCGCAGCCACCGAGCCATCTACCTAGTCTATCAACTAATCTCTATCGGGTTTGGCACTGCATTTAAACAAACAAGAGGGTATCTACTGCTATTATAAGTAAGGGTTGAGATTATTTCAGTTTTTCAATTAGTATTCTGATTATTTAATTTTTAGATTTGTTTATTAGCATCGTTTAAAGTTGATTCAACTCTTTTTTTTTAAAAGAGATACCCTACATCATGGTGTAGACGAATATAAAAATGACATCCCCCCCGGACTTTATTTGACTATTTTATACAAAATTATACATTTTTAGTCTGTGAGATACAGTGTGAACAGACGGACAGACATGACGAGATTATAAAAGTTCTGTTTTTTTAACATTTTGGTTATGGAACCTTATTAAATTAGTAAAACCTTCATCACCATCATCTCAGCCAAAGGACGTCCACTGCTGGACATAGACCTCCCCAAGGTTCTCCACAACAGCCGGTCCCGTGCCGCCCGCATCCAGCTGCTTCCAACGACCTTCACTAGGCCGTCGGGCCACCTTGTGGAGGGCCTACCAATGCTGCATTTTTAAGTACGCGGTCTTTACTGAAGAACTTTATGACCCCATCGGCCATCATTTCTGTGTGTAATGTGCCCCGCCCACTGCCACTTAAGTTTAACAATTTTACTGGCAATATCACAGACCTTGGTTCGTCTGCGTATCTAATCATTCCTGATTCGATCACATAAAGAAACTCCGAGTATTAACCTTTCCATTGCTCTTTGGGTGACTTTGAACCTTCTTATCAAGCCCATAGTGAACGACCACGTCTCTGTGCCGTAAGTCATCTTAATATACGATTACAGTAAAACCTTACTGTAATCGTATATTAAGATGTGCTGCATCGAGCATCTCTCGACCAGCTCTAGTAGCACAATTACTTGTTACTGAAATCTAATGGTATGTGCTTTTTCATCTTCGTGTTATATATGTACTTACGTCCCGTTTTACGAAATTGCAGATAAATGAGGAAAAAAAAAATGTTACTTCGAAATATATTCTCTTTAAAATTTTTAGATATTCCAATTTTAAATAAAGTAGAGACAATATATTTGGAATATAAAAATAATACTGTTTGATTTCATTTCACGTAACAAGTTTTTTATTAAAGAGCAAAGAAAAAATGGGGCTCAACAAATTGAACAAATTTATTAAATCCCTTTGAAGTTATCTAGTACCTTGATAAAATAAACGCTCTAATAAATGTTCGCCATGAACTCAAAATAGCTTCCAGGTAACAAATCATGATAGACATGTGATATCTTATAAATTATTCTTTTTAACATTTATCTTTAGTAACTATGATCAGAGTCTACAATAATATTATAAAGCTGAAGGTTTTGTTTCTTTGAAATCGCTAATCTTAGAATCAAATAGTACAAATAAAAAAAGAATTCAACGTTATAATCTGTTTATTGCGGAAAGCTATGTAGCATCACGCTACGACTAAATAGAGCGGAGTATCGATGAAAAATGTTGCAAAAACAAGAGAAGTCTTCAGGTGGCACAGCTACGCTGATTTCAGCACAAACGGGCCGGCTCGACCGGGCTAGTACTATCCTTTCACGGAAGACCAACCTTAAGCGACAGCATCCAAGCTGTCGTGTTTCGTTGGTGAGTGCGAGACTGGAATTGATGTAAGAGTGAAAGTCATCGTGGTAACCGCGTGAGCCTTACACTGCCACACGACTGTCATGCCTTTCACGTTCCCAAGCAGGGTGTGAAAAAGCATCTCAATAGACTGTCATAGTGTAGGTCACCATACTGTGTTGTCTGCATTTGCAATGAGTATAGTAACTGCAACTCTTGGATTCTAGTTATGCTTTACATCAGGCAGAATAGAGTCACTTTGGAAAGTTCCTAAAATAAAAATATTATTTCTTTTAAATCCTTTCATTGCGTAGGCTGCGTAAGCAGACGTTATAACATAATTGTTTCCACTTAAAAGGTCTTAAAAAAAGTCTAGAACAGTATGAGTTTATTCTTTAAAGTTGACTCACCATAATCCTCAAATCAAATTTGTTCATGCTGTTTATTATCACATTACGACCAATAGAATACGAAGACAAAGTTGTGGAGATCAGCTATTAATGCTACCCTTAAAATTTAAAAAACTTAAATTAATTTTCAAGCTTTGAATCTCGTTGATTAAATCAAAGGCAAGGAAAAACCTCGTTATCTGGCCAAAGATGGTATGTATACCCAGTCAAGAGAGTCCAAACATACCGAAACATGGTACTTGGACATTTAAATTTTACAAAGTTCTGTTATTGTGGCAAGTGTGTGAATATCACACGACACGATATCTGTCATGCCTTTCACGTCCCCAAGCGAGGTGTGAAGAAGCATCTTACTATACCGTCATAGTGTGGGTCACCATACTGCATTGTCTGCACTCGCAATGATTGTTGTTACCACAACTCTTGAATGAATAGATCATCCGTTCCATCAATCAGAGCACTCTACTCTGCCCATTTTGAGAGGTACTCAAAATAAAAATAAAAAAGTACATTCTACTATTATAACACAGTACACCTGTAACCACACTTTGTGTAACCTGCCTCCTTAGCCAAGATATAAGTATTCTGCAACAATTCTCTTAATACAATCACTAACGCCTCTATTCTCTTGTATTATTGGCCAATATTTTCTTTGGAGCACGTGACTTAGCGTTGAGAGAGGTAATTCTGGGACATTTGTTAGTTTTCTTATAGCATTTACATTTGTAGAGTGTCACCTTGGCTAGAGGAGCTGGTCTAAATATCAGATAATTCAAATGTAATTAATACCTATTCCGTAATTGCAATAACACTAATATAAATATGTACGCGTATATTCAGTTTCCCGTTAAAAAGCAATTAGATTTACCTATGGAATACCCTTTACCATTAAACATAAGTTATGTGAGAAATGATTTCCTGCTTTAACTATAAATTAAATTAAAATTATCGTAACATGTAATTAGTAATTTTTTATTCAATATTTCCATTTTATGTTTTTAATTTGAGTTTAGTTTTAAGCACGACTTCATGTACAAAATGCTTACCTTCAAAGCCCGTGGAACTTCTGTCGCTAAGTTTTTGTCTTATTATTTTCATAAACATAAAAATTTATATAAAAATTAAATAGAACTCGCTACTCATTTAGATTATTACGAAAAAGAAAAAGATAACTTACTAACGAGACAGAAAGTCTGATCACTCAATAAAATATAACGAACCTTCATGATCAATCTCCATTCATCAAGCCAGAACTGTTTCTAGTAGTCTGATATCCTCATGTAAATGCATATGTATGTACACCTTTATATTTCGTTTACAAAGAAATAAATGGGTTAGAAACAACAGCTACTTGCTTAGTATTCGGAAACCGGGCAATTATTCTCTATGTGATGACTGATTAAGAATACGGAGTGCCACCAACTCTATTCATCCAGTGGGTGTTGTAACAGGCAACTAAGGGAGTAAATTATGCAGGACAATGTCATTGCAAAGAGCAAGGATAACTTGAGGTAAACCTTATAAAAACCCGTCTGGCTAGCATGGTATGTGCTATAATTTCAGCAATAGGAAGCATTGGACCCTACTTTTTCGAAGATTCTCGTGGCCGTTCAGTTACTGTTAATTCTGCTGAATACGTGGAAATTTTACGGCAGTTCTTGGGGCTAATGCTACCGGTATTTGCGGTCTACAATCACATAAATTGTAATACATGGTTTCAAGTATATCGAGCCACTTGTCACACATTCAAACAGTCCCTGTCGGTGGTCAAAGACATGTTTCTGGAAATTCTGATTTATACATGAGGCGACATTCCATGACCACCAAGAAGTCCAGATCTAACCCCAGCAGATTTTTTTTATGGGGTTATTTGAAGAATCGTGTTAACATCAATAAACCTGATATACTACATCAACTAAAAGAAAAAAACAGTGAAGAAATGTCGGTGATCTCGAGGTCTCTTTGCCGATGAGTATTTGAAAATTTCGGTGCTCTCTTAGAAAAATATTATCTGTAAAATAAATTCTAATTAATTAGCTTTCTTGTAAATAAACAATTTTTATATAATAACAAATGGTTTTTTTATATCATTTTTTCAAATATTAACGAATTCTTGGCCCACCCTGCATAGTAAACCAAAACCTCCATCCTAAGTAGAGGTCTATGTCCAGCAGTGGACTGTTAAAAAATGTTGATGGTTTGGAAACAGTAAGCGAGTGCAAGCGATGTCATTGGGCTGTAAAAGTGACTCACTCACTCACTCCACAAATTACGAAACATGCTATGATATATGATCGAATATACGGTCGATATACTACCTGAACAATAAATCATGGAGATTGCTACGTACGAGTGATATGATAAAAAGGTAGCATACCTAGAATGAATCTGGGCACTATTAGCACTGTTGTAATTTTTATTACAATATAGAATCAGCTTCAAAAGAAATATTATTTGCCCAAAAAAACACAGGAAAGTTTTCTTAATCAAAGGGGAATACCCACCAACGATAGACACTTTGGCTTATTATATGGAAACGATAATGCACGATTTAAAGAATGAAATGGTTAAAAAATTGATTTAACAAAGTCTGGATTCTTAAGATTAAAAAGGTTTTGTTTTAAAAACTGATAATAAGATCCAAATGTTTTTGGAAGGAATTAGTAATTGGCAGCACTAGTTACTTTATTCACAAACGAAGGAGTTGAGGTTTAAAGTGATTTAATTTTTATATTTCATGTCCTTCTGTATCTGTCAAAATGTTGTCATCTTGAAGTTAGTTGTCATAAATGAAAACTGATTTATAAATATAAATCAAGTTAGTTTTTTTAACAAAAGTAAAATACGCTTTTAATGGCCCTTTCCTATTCATAATAGTCTTTTCTTGACATACTTGGAGCACAACTAGCACCAATAGGCAGTCTATACATAAACCATAAAAATAATATCATTTATATAAGTTCCAAATACTTTAAATAATATTGAAATCATTATAGAATCAATCAATTCCTATTCAGCCGAACAGACGCTGTGATAATTTTAGGTCGTTAGAATAACAAATTTCTTTTTTTATAAAGAAAATTGTCCTGGTCACCCTTACTCTTTATAATCCCCAGATAATTGTTTAATCACAGCCTACAAAAATCCAATATCTGCGGCTTAATAATGAATCGTCTCTGATATTTTGATCCAGTTGTTCAATCAGTCGAATAATTATTGAAATTGATTGAATGTACATTACGTATTGTGTTCAACGTATCACTGGTTGTGACATTGTATTATTATGCTGAGGAAGGATATTTATACACACTCGATGTTTTTTTAATGTCGTTGTACCGAAATGTATTATGGAAAATAAACGTTTGATGTGTTTATAGAAGACCAACCTAAAGCGACAGCGTCTGTGCTGTGCGTGTTTCGTTGGTAAGGTGCGAGACCGGAGGCCCATTGATGCAGGGGTCACAGTTATCGTGGTAACTGTATGAGCCTTACACTGTCACGATGACTGTCATGCCTTTTACGTCCCTAAGCGGGGCGTGAAAAAGCATTTCACTAGAGCGCACTAGTCTAGATCACCATACTGCATTGTCTGCATTTGCAATGAATATGGTGACCTCGACTCTTGGATTCAATTAATGCTTTCCATCAAGCATAGTAGAGTCACTTTGGCAGGCTCTTAATACAGAAGAAAAATGAAAGGAAATTCGTTACTGGACTTTTAAGAAAAATTCTAATACAACGACCTTAAATTATTACAGCGTCTGTTATATTATATTATACTAAGTTTCATTTTTAATCTACTAACATAAAATAATACAGTTCTCAATTCTGTTGTTTTTTAAATTGAGTTAAGTTTGAATACCTTAAACCTCCTCCATTCCGGAACTAATTTAAAAAAAAATATTTGTCTAATTTGGAACAGTACCTCACCCGCTGCCTCTCATTTAAAGTCGTAGAAAACTATCGGCTCATATGATAAAAAACTAAGAAGTTATGAATAAGGTGTTGTAGACGTATAAATAATAAATAACAATAAATAAATATTTCATACAATTAACACACAGCGCCATCTAGTTTCACACTAACTAGACTGCCTGATAGAATACTTATGAACATATTTTTTTATCAACACAAGTAACTTTTTGCTGTTATGTAACAGCTTGGATTTAAATTTGAATTTGATCGATATAATTATTATTTTTAAATATTTCTGACATTTGACAAACAAGACCATCTAGTTACAAACTAAGCAGAGTTTATGCTATGATAACTAGATTGACTGATAAATACACATATTATCCGGGAAAACATCCAAACTTCGTAACAAATATTTGCAATCGAAACCTCAATCGAATCGAACCCGAGACCTCAAGTACAGTGACGGCCGTTGCTACCCATACCCATGGTGCAGCACCATCGAGGCAGGCAAGTATTGAAATAGTTGATACTTGATTTGTTAATCTTTGTAGCTTAATATATGGAATGCTGATGCTAGGAATGTTTGACTTTACTTGTAACTAACTATATACGATATTTTTAAAAGTTATTTTTAACCTACTTCTTGTTATTGTATAGCAATAAAATTTTGTACACAAATGTAGTTTAGACGACAATATATCTACCGCAAGTCCGACGTCCTGGTGAAGGTCGCGGGAAACCATTGGATGCCGGCAGCACAGGGCCGGTTGCTATAGAAAGCCCTAGGGGATTCTTATGTCCAGCAGGAGACATCTTTCGGTTGAGATGATGATGATGATGATAATAGGTATACCTAATTAAATTCTATGAGGACTAAAAATACGACCAGTTAAAATAAACATTCAGAAAATTGATTCCGACGAGTCATCACGAACTATCAAAATTTGAATACACAAAACTAGTACATAATAATTTACAACCATTAGCAATCAGTAATGCAAGCCTCATTATCATAACGATGCTCGCTACATACACTTTGCACAAAACGTCCACAATTTGTCGGGACCCGCGCTCGCGTGCGCCAAGCCTTGCCTGTCAAAATCTGCATTATTCCAGTATTACAATAATTAATTTTCTACTTAGTCTGTAATAATTTCAGGTAGAACATTGCGGTGTAATTAATATAATGTTACAAATAATACATTTTCTTTTGAGCCTTTGTTAGGGTTGTACGTAATTTAAATTTGGATCTTGTTAAATTAAAGTTAACGAAAAGACCGTGTGACTGTAATAAAATAGACTTTAAACGAATTATTTTTAAGTTTGAATTTATATATGTGGGTATTTTAAACACAAATTTATAGGAGGACTTAGCTATTGAAAACAATATTATGCGTTCCAGTGAAATATCGCAGTGATACACAGATATAACGTCCTAGTTTTTGTTCAAGCTTACTGTGTATGTTAGGTAAGTATATTAACGATGCAGTAACTAGAATTAGGGTGGCAAACATTTTACTCATACGTCAGTGATGTGCTCGACTTATCGAATAACGCTTTCTTAATAAGGGAATTAAACCGTTTGAGCACATTATTATTTAAATTTTAGACTGATTTGAATCTAACCAATTCTCGACAGTGTAACTTAACACCATGATAGTAACAGTAGAAAAGTTTTATACCATTTTTTACATTACACAATGTAGATGTTGGATGCGGTGTAAAAAAAAAACAATTATTATACAAGTTATTTTTTTACACATGGCTATTATGTGCAAAATTATGTAACGAGAACAAATAGCATATTGATGCAGGGGTGACAGTTGCTGTGGTAAGTGTGTGAGCCTCACACTGCCACAGTGGCTGTCATAGGTTTTATATCCTCAAGCAGGACGTGAAACAGTATCTCATTAAGCCCTCATAGTATTGGTCACCATACTGCATAATCGACGTCCGCAATGAGTGTGACTAACATAACTCTTGGATTCTATTCGTGCTTTCCTTCAGGCTGAGTAGTCAGTTTGGAGGTTCTTAAATTAAAAAAAACTGTGTACTGGTAGTCGTAAATCTTATAACGTCTTTTTTGGGTCTGCATCTTTTGAACAGATACATTTTGCTTGCTGCTTTAATCCACGTGTTTTTAGAGCTACGAGAAAAATAAGACAAGCAGATATTATTACATTTAAAAAATGTCAGTGTCAACCCTAGCAGATTAATTCAAAAAGGAACGAAGACCAGATTAAAATAAAATTTATTAACTGACCAAACTTTTACGGGCTTCTCTTATTTAAAAAAACTTAAGGCTGTTCTGTCTGCTAAGCCCTAAAATTTACTCGGGTAAGAAAACTGTATAATAATTATGTTTAATATTCTACTTTACGCCTTAAAACGACCTTGGACGTGTTTACAAACAGAATATGACTATTTCAATTAAATATATATAGCTTATACTGCTGTCTATACTTCGTAGTTTAACACTATTTAAATAGAGCTTTCATTACCATAACTAACTTGAACGTCTTGTTTTCTATTTAAACTTTCGTTCTTCAAATATTTTTTTATCAAATTAGAATAGTTCAATCTAAAGAATAATTCTAATACTCTGCTTACAAATTGTTTAAATGTTATGTAAAATACATATAAAGTGTTCAGTCGACTCGAAAATTAAAACAGTCAAAAACATTTCCTACTTTATAATCCACCGTGAATTATCGAGTTCGAAACAGATTCTTACCATTTAAATACTCATTTGCGTGACAACCCTAACCCCTATATAAGGTAGGGCACGCAACTATAACATTCATCATAATATTCCGCTCCTGTTCACGAATCCTATACTCCTACGTATCTGCATTTTTCGTTTCATATGATTTATTGCAAGGTAAACTAAACGTTCAATATGTGTATTTAAGTCTCGTTTTGTTGAGAACTGACTTTGTTAGATTAAAGGAGCGTGCCTTCGTTTTTTAGTTTTTTATGTACAGTATTTATCATCATTACGCTCTTTTTCTCAAATTAATTTTAGGATTGGAGCAACCTGTGATATTATTGTTATTTTTAACTGGTTTCTCACTGCTTTTTGTATAGCCTATATTGTTGTATTTAGAAAGTAACTTGACACAAAGAAGGAGGATAAGACGAAGAAGCTAAGATAAGAAGTAGAAAGTGTTACGTTGACTTTTTTAAAACAATATCAAAAGTCTCATCATTCTATCGTCGACTTGTTCTCACCGCTGCAATATGTAATTTTGTTGGCAAATAATTCGAACGTTGTAATTTAATGAATGATTTAAACCTATAAATTTGTGTTATTTTTTGTTCTGTTATTTTTTATTATAAATAACTTGACAGAATTATAATATATATGTGATTGTGCGTAGAATACTATACCTATATGTACACATCTAATCAGTTTTACAAGAGTAAGGAGATTAGTGTTGACGACTACTATGTATAATAATGAATCGACTAGTATCGTTTATATCGATACCTCTGTATTACAAGTCGTTACTGCACGAAATTGTGTTAAATGTCGTTCGGAAATTAAAGCGGATACTAAGTCAGATACAACGTGACCGCGTTGCCGCTTTTCGGATAAAATTATTTGAAAAAACTTTGACACTACAGGTGTACTTGGATTAAAAGTATAGGCAATGTACAGTCAGCATTAAAGTTAATAATAATGATAGTTTAATACAAAAATCGAACTAGGCATGAGTAGAACAGTAATGACGCTGATAATTAGGATCATAGATGTTATGGTCGCTGCTAAATGAAAAATAAAAAAAAAAACTTTGTAATTAAATCATGTGGCGTGAAGTTAAGAGTTCAGGATTTAGTTCAAAGCTATTTGACGTTATAAAAAAAGTCTCAGGATAATCGATTTTCAACAAACTATAACGATATATCAATTACATATAATAAAATGTCTATCAAACTGAATTGCCTATTATACAAGTATCTATAATTTAAAAAAGTATAATTAAAAAACTATAAAGAAAGGTGTTAACAAGAAATGACTTCGAATGGGCCGGCTCGACCGGGACAGTACTACCCTCCCACAGAAGATCAACCTAAAGCGACAGCATCCGTGCTGTCGTGTTTCATTGGTGAGTGCGAGAGCGGAGACCCATTGATGCAGGAGTGACAGTCGTCGTGGTAACCGTATGAGCCTTACACTGCCACAATGACTGTCATACCTTTCACGTTCCCAGGAGAGGTGTGAAAAAGCATCTCAATAGGCCGCCATAGTGTGGGTTACCATACTGCATTGTCTGCATTCACAATTAGTATAGTGACAACAACGCTTGGAAGCTATTCATGCTTTCCAACAAGCATAGTCGAGTCACTTTGGCAGGCTCGTAAATAAACAAAAATAAACAGGAAAGTAATTCAGATAGAAATTCAGAAATGCACATTACGTTACATTATTAAGATAACTAATCTACCTTACTAAATGGTCCCATGGTCAATTAACTGTGACGTCGGTCTTGTTATGCTTATCAAGATTTGTCAGAACCCTTATCAAACGTGTGAATTTTCACTCTCTAAGTGGATTGAAACCCACAGCCACAGTTTTCCTAAGAAACTTTAGTAAACTAGCCACACAAACGCAAAAAACGCTTCGTATTTCTATGAAAAAAAAACAAAAACGGATTCGGAAAATTTAGAAAGTAATGTGAGAAAATTTTAGGATGGACTTTGTACCAGTTCTGTCACTGGACTAAGGCTAGACTCATTAAGACTACAGTTATATATTTATGTTGACACGTGTATATTTGGTGCATTGGTAGACTTAATGTCTAAGCCGTCAGCCGCAGTCAATCGCATAGACATCAAATTTATCTCATACAGCCTATTTTAGTGCTGGACGTTCAATTTTTGTTTTATTGCCTGTTTCTTAAAAAGTATATTTAGTTTAGGTCCCATTTGAATAATTATTTTCACGATTTCACGATTTTTATGTGAGATGAAGTATATTTAATTGAATTTCTATAGGAGTTTAAGAAAATGACGATGCAGAGAGTGTTTATCTATGACCTTTAAATCAAAGATAAAGATTTACTAAAAGTATAATTTTATTATAGTTTAAGTATGAATAAAGTCATATTTTCTGATGATTTGTATTGACTGTTTATCGATATCTATATAATTATATTTCTAAACAGTGTCGTGCTGTCTGATTTTTTTTACATAAAATCTTACCAAAGTGACTCTACTCTGCCTGATGGAAAGTGTGAATAGAATCCAAGAGTGATGGTCATCATACTCATTGCGAATACAGACAATGTAGTATCGTGACCCACGCTGTGTTGGTTTTTCACGCCCCTTTAAAGGACCCGGGATCACAGTAGGAGGGTCATTGTCATAACCGCCTAAAATTGTGTTACAAGCAGAAAAAAAGACTTAAACGTAAATAAAATACCATGTTTATTTTTTATAGTAAAGATAACCATTAAATAATTCAAAATGTATATTCGTTATTTTAAATAAAACTAAAATAAAGTAGTTACTAAACAATTTCGAAAGAAAAGTCCGCTTCGGTGGGCTGTTACCGCTCTCCCTATTCATGCAAATTCGATCATATAATGAAAACTGTTATGTAAAGTGAACTTTTGAATATGTTTTCTCAAAATAGATATTCTAATTATTTTAATAACTGAGAACTTAAAATAACCATTAAAAATAAAAACACTTTTTGTACGTTGCAATATTGTTACTTAAATTTACATCTTTTTGGTGGACTTACTTCATTTATAAAAATTATTATGAAAATAATAAAATTCTGTGAACGGAACGTTATTCAAGAACGCGTCCGATACTCAGCTGATCACGCGCAGCGCCATTTTGACGCAGCTCACATACGAACGAAGTTATTGCTCCTTGTTTAAAAATATCTAGTGGTGTCAAAGTTAAGTGTATCTTTTCGGTTCCTTGTGTATTTTGGTAAGTAAAACCTTAATAATTCATAACTTTACGTTATGTGTTAGATTTCTAAAGTATTTATCTAAAAAGACTTGTGATTTCAACCTAACCTCAAAATAATGCTTGGAATTAAATAACTTCTCAAAAAAATCCATCGGTGGAATTTGTGTGCACCAAAAAGATGATTGTCCACCAAGTGGATGAAATATTTTATTTTTGTTTTGTGCACTCTGGTTTTGCATGTGGTTGTTAACGCGAAAAAGATATTTAACTGCATAATAGAAATATTGCATTCGGGCGGCGGTTTTTGCGAATAATATTATTATTACGTATACTGTTTTTGGCGTTTTACGTTGAATGTGCCATGTTTGCTGTTTATTTATTTAGTATTAAAGCAGAATAAAATCAAATAATACACGAATAAAGTCAGCTATTTGACCGATATGTTTCCATCGCATTCTAAAATCATCTTCAGGGTGAAGTCAGATTATCTCTAGACAATGACTTAACATGTCGGCTTGAAGTTGACTTATACGTGAAACATTTGTATTCCACTTTAATAATAAATAGTTTTGTTTGTGATTTGTGCCTTGCTTAGGCTCCCTCTTTTCTTTACCCACAGACAATGGCTAGAACTAGAAATAAATTGACTGAAGATGAGAAGAAGAAAAGAAGACGCGAACAGAAGAAGTTAAGTATGAGGAGAGCAAGAGAAAAATTAAAGAAAGATCCAGTAGCATTAGAAGAAAAGTAGAAGAAGGATAGAGAGTACTATCATAGGAAAAAATCACAAGGAGAAATTAAGACAATAAATGATTTATCAGATAGACAGCAGAGACAACTACGAAACAAATGGAGGAAGGACGCAAAATCACGTAGAGATAGACTAAAGAAACAAAACGAAACTGCGAGATTTACAGATGTTACCCCTCCAACAAGCCCATCCACTTCATTTTCATCAAAATCTACCTCCAGGGCTGAATCTGGCAGAGCTGTAGCGGCAAAAAACGAACGGCGGCTTAAATTAGAAAATCTGTTGCTCAAATCGAAACTGAAGATTGTAGAAAATAAGCTTTCTAAGTACAAAATGCGCTTAAATAGAATACAGAAGAAGAAAAATAAAGAAAAAAATAATAAAACGATGATAATTAAAAAAGATTTAAAAGATGCAGTTCATCGATTTTTACTCAGTGACAATCCAGTCGTTCCACCGCAGGAAAAAAAGAAACTATTACCAAATTTAAACAAAAGAAACAGATACGATTCCTCAACGATTCTCTTATAAATCTGCACAAAAAATTTGTGATTCAGATGAACTTGAAGATATCGTATAAATCTTTTTGTCGATATAGGCCTTTTTGGGTGTTGAATCCGAAAGTTACAAGTCGTGAGACTTGTTTGTGTGCAACACATACCAACATGGAGCTGCTGATAAAGTCACTGAAAAATTCCCGTATGATAAATGAAAATTCTGCAATGAAAGTGTGCCGATCTATTTGCTGTGAAGACATGAAAGAAAATTGTCTCGAACGAAAATGTTTGATATGTAGACACAAAGATATCGCATTTAATAAATTCACACCAAATGATACGATAAAATATGAACGATGGGTCACAAAAAAAGTTATGCAAACAATCAAAGGGCACGAAACCTCTGCCAGAAAACTATTAAGGAAACAGTGAATACATCAAAAAGACAACTCAAGGACCTCCTGTTGAATAACATAGAACGATTCATGAAGCATACTTGCAATATGTTACACCAGTTTCGTGTTGTTAAAAATATTAAAACAAATATGTCCGTAGGCGAAGGCTTATTGCATATAGATTTCTCAGAGAATTACAATTGCAAGTATTCTTCAGAAATACAATCAGCCCATTTTGGTGGATCTAAAGATCAGCTTTCTTTACATACTGGAGTATTTTACTACATTGACGAAAATACAGAGGAGAAACGTATTATTACTAAGTCATTTTGTACGGTTAGTGAATATTTGAATCATAGCCCCATATACATTTGTGCCCACTTGCAACCAATTATCAAAATGATAAAGACACTATTGCCAACTCTCAAAGTTTTGCATGTTTTAAGCGACGGTCCCTCCACACAGTACAAAAATAAGACCATGTTTTATTTAATTGAGGCTTACTTGGGCAAAGAAACACAGGCAGATAATATAATGTGGCACTTTAGCGAGAGTGGCCATGGTAAAGGGGCGCCTGATGGTATAGGAGGTTGTCTCAAACGAACGGCTGATAAGTATGTAGCAAAAGGAAATGATGTAAGTAACATTGATGGGTTCATAGAATGTGTGAATGAGAACTGTAAAGGAACCAAAGTAATTAAGATTGACGATACTGTTGCAAAAGACATTGAAATTAAAATTCAAAACTGCGATATACGCCCCTTTCGTGGTACTATGCAGGTGCATCAAGTTACATGGGACAAACTCGAACCAAGAACCCTGCACTTCCGAAGACTAAGCTGCATAACTTGCCATCCGAGTGCTAAATGTCATCACTATGACTTAGGTTGTATAAGTCTTGGCTTACCACTACCCACTTTGCACGCTGAAATACCTGCTCCCACCCCAGTTCAGTCTTCTATTCCCAGCCCCTTACCAAGTCTACCAAGCCCATTAATGAGTCCTAACTGGACTCCAATAGTCCAACAGTTGCTCAACTCGATAGACAGAAAAAAGTTGAGCCCAATAGTTACTGAGATGCAAACCAATGATTTAGAAAAACCAATATGCTCCAAGATCCTGCATGGCCTTAAAAGTCGAAAACGCCTTAAGTTTTCTGATGTTTACTCTGACAGTTCATGTTCACCACCTACTTCAAGACCCGGAACTCCACTGAAACTACACAAAAGGTATCATCAACACTTTTGGTCGTCATCCGAGGATGAAGATATTATGTCCACCAAGAAGACATAGTATTTTTGGTGGACAAAGGGATTTATTTCATTTTAATTTACTTTTCAATGATACTGCGTTGGCTTTTTTTTTATCGTTTCTTGTGAGACGATTTGATTAATATTATAGAAAAAAGATTATATTTTCATGTGTAGATTGTTGCTAAATTACACTTTTAGTACATTCGGTAGACATCGGTGTCTTTTCGGTGGACCTATAAAACGTTTTTTTTAAATAACTATTCTAATTGTTAAGTTTGATCTCAGACAATAATTTATTATTGTTACAATTGATCTCTTTCATTAAATAAGGGAAGAATTCTTTAAAAATAATTAATTTTGTTTTATTTTTTTATCTGAACCCTGTTTTGACAATGACCCAGGAGAGAAACACACACTGGTAGTGAGTTAGACAGTTAAAACACATCACGATCAATCATAAAAATTTAAATTATCGATCTTTACTTATCTATGATGTATGCATAATGTGCAGGTTACAGAGAAGAACCATTCTGTAACTCCGAATAAATTCTTCACTATTCAAATCACGAAACAATTCTGGTGTAGGAATAAAGAAACTTTGTCAACTCTCTGAATAAGTAATAATTCTTCTAAGTGATATCGTTCATCTGTCAAAACAATAACATTATAATTTATGTCGTAACTTCCACACACAATGCAAGCATAAGATGTACTACAGCGCCAGCTACCGAAGACACCTAACTACGGTGTAACAAACTACCGAGTAATTGTAAATCCTGTATCGCGATATAGAAATTCTCATGCGATAATACATGTAACATTCCAACATCAACCGATGGGCTGTGGCCCGCCAGGCGTGATTAGCCCACTAGATTAGAGGATCCTCTCTTTGTTTCAGAGGGACAGAATACTCATTTGAAAGCCTAAGTGAGCAAATATAATCTTGTAATCCAAGTAACAAAATTTATTTACATATTTCACATTATATAAAACTTCGTCGTCTTCAAACTCAGTATATTTAAGTCAGACATGATCAAGCAAATCTTAAGTTAGTTTAACTCAAGTAATCTCAACATCCAACAAATTATCGCACTAATCCTCCTTTAACACATTCGCCGTTGCGTGAATTCCGTGTTGCGTGTCTTACAATGATATGAGTGTATTAAGCTGATTTTAAAGTATTAACATATATGCTCAAAGTATATTTTCATAGTGAGCCGTAACTAATGTTACAGGGATATAGCCTTATTAAGCAAGATATCGATTTGAAGACCTTGAAATCACACTGTATTGACTAAAACCTTAATCAAATCTTGTCATCGATGTACATTATTGCGTCAAAATAATAAATTTAACTTATTTTATGTAAATATAGTAGGAGCTCCCTATTAATTCTGGGGAAGAGATGATTCAATGGGCAACAATGACCTTGTTTCTCTCGAATTTCAGGTGCTCATGAATGGAAGTTAGTCACTAACCAACAAATAACATGTCTACTCATTTATATTATAAACCTTATTCTTTATATGGACGTCTGCTAAAATAACTACTATGTTTGATGGTAAATGTAAGTAAAATCCAAGAGTCATGGTGACCATCCTAATTGCGAATGCAGATAACGCAGCTTGGCCACACTATAGTGGCTTAAAAGACTCGGTATCAAAGTGAGAAGGAAATATGTTTGCTGACAGTATTTTTTTTTATATAAAAGGCCGTGCCAAAGTGATTCCACTCCATTTGATAAAAAGTATGAATTGATAAAAAGAATACCAAAGTTGTGGTCACAACACTCATTGAGAATGCAGACAATACAGTACGGTGGCCCATACTATGATGGTGAGATGCTTTTTCACGCTAAGCTTGGGAACGTAAAAGGCATGACAGTCATCGTGGCAGCATAAGGCTTACAAGCTTACCACAATAACTGTTACCCCTGCATCAATGGACCTTCAGTCTTGCACTCACTAACGAAACACGACAGCACTGACGCTGTCGCATTAGGTTGGCCTTTTGTGCGAAGGTAGTTCTGCCCCAGTTGAAATTGGCCATTCGGTCTGAAGTAAACGTGGCTCTGATACTTGAGAAAAAAACCCAGATTTTAGCTGATTGCAACAGGAAGGAATAGCCGAACCGTTTAGTTCGAGAACGTAAATTTTCTAGTCTGAAACGGTGAGCTCCAAGGTCAGCACTTGTTGTCACATAAACATACACAATCTACGACACAATGTATTTTATACCCACGTTATACCCATTTGTAGCTATATAACAAGACCAGCTATAAACATCAGTAAATACTTTAAAAATGCCCGACGTCAATTATTACAGAACTTTGTTTTCGTGCAGAATTCCTGAACAAACGATTTAAAGCATAAAGCTCTCAAAATTAACACTTTCAGTTCAAATTGACGAATATTAATGCAACAGTGAAATTTGAACTCTATTTTGGTTGATTAAAGCCTAATTTTCTTAAGAACTGTAGACACGGTTGATAAATAACGTCTTTAGATCATTTCATTCGTTCAAGTATTCGACACCTTCGACGGCTGAACACCCGACTTATCTCAGGCGACAGGTGATGTACAGGATGTTACTTGATTGTAACATTATAATGAATTTGTTCATTTTATCATATTATATAACCACAACATAAAATTAATATCAATAAAACTATTTTGTTGATTTTCGTCTATAAGTTTCAGTCAAAGCTTCATCCTTTGCGTCATAAAAGTTGAATATTTTGTAAGACGATTAGTGGTGAACCAAGAACATAAAAGAGGAAAACCACACATCTATGTAATAACACGATTTGAGAAAAAAATCCAATTGAATTAAAAATGTATTTTATAAAGACTTTTTTTACAAATACAAAAAAATGCTACGAACTATATATTTTTCTTTGAAGTCAATAAAGCGATTCATTTACCATGCATAAAGGAACGTACCATGCTACATATTATTATTAACGAATATATATTTTGACTGAAGACACGTTATTTAAATAAAAACTACACAAAATCAAAATGTCCCCTGTCTCTGCAAACTTTTACACAATTTAAAAATAAAACAACCTGTAGACACCGCTGCAAGAAATCTAAATTGAATCGAAATTGAAAGAATTTCCGTGTGTGGAGTTCTATTGTCATATATATATTGGTGTCTATGTAAGAGTAGAATGTTTGTCTGTATAATCGTATGTGTGCTATCCTTTGTACTGCCGACACTTGGCTTAAGCTTCTCCCTTGTGAAATGTAATAATGAGATCATTCTTATTTTTTTATGAAATTCGAATGACTTTAATATTATTTAACAACAATTTTTCTTATTAATATTGGTGGTAGGCAGTTAGGATTTGCAATCAAGTAATTGCGTATTCTAGAGACAGAGGGGACAGACCTGATTCGGCACAAATGATAGAATTAATATCACGGCCTCACAGAAAAGTTTTTAAGTACTTTTTGCCAAGAATTCTGCGAAAGTGTATCCATGGGTGGCCTCACTTATCAATCAAGTGATCCATCTGCTCGCATAGATCGCATACTACATACATAAAATACAAATAATAAGTGACCCACGTCATCTAAGGAGAAAGTTTGCTAGCGTGTGTCATCCGTTACTAGTTCATACCATTTACAGAGTTTAGTAAACTAAATACGCAAGATTAAATTCATAGCGCCAGTAAAGTAAGTGCTGATTGAATCCGACACTAAAGCAACGTATCCGCCTCTGTAATCAGCTTCGAATAATGGAGTGAATACGAGTATATAAATTGTACCTATTTTCGTATCCTCATTTCACAAATATCTCTCATTTTCGTTCTAATTAATTGTACATTTCTAGTCAGTCTTTGAAATAAAAAATTCTATAGTCAGGTTGATAAGGAAAAATCCAATGGTTTCACGTTAGCAACATGCTTAAGAAAACACACGCGTACAGCGTTGTGGTACATGTACAACACATTGTATATACAAGATTGTATGTGTGAGTGTGTGTGTGTGCGTGTGTGTGTGTGTGTGTTGTTTATTTTCATTAATTGTGTTTATTTTTCGTACCGTATTTATGACACCATAATATGTTTTTGAAGTGAAAACTTCTTAAGCGGTGTTCTGCACTTGTTTAGAGGGAGTAACCCGCCGGCGCGGCGTAGGAGAAAAAGTATCCCCCTCTCTTGTGTTATGTTAGTTTGTGAAAAAAATTACGAAATTTTCATTTTTATAATATTACAATCAGTTTCAAAATTCAAAATATGATTTTATGCTTTCACTTCCATCGACAATCCTCACGACTGCCTCCATTTTTTATTGTAACCTCGACCTAGATCTACCAATAATTGCAGGTATTTTTTCTTACAGAGATTACCGGTCTATCTTTTAAACTTCCTTAGATAGCATTTCAGAGACGTAAATATTCTTAAACCTTTTAGCGGTTGTCTTAGAAAATATAAATGCTACATCAAGTGAGGGTGGAATGGTTTTCTCTAATTCAAGTAGACGTAATCGAGGGAAATGCCAATTTGTGCTGTATTTTGGTATCTTGGATACTGTTCTATCTGTTCTTCTGGAGGAGTTTGTGTGCTTTGTGTCCATTTGTTGTATGTTTGTAAAGTCCTACGTGACACAAAATATATTCCTAATGCAGACGTTTTCTTTAAATAAAGAGAAAAGAGAAAGAGTTCTTTTGTTTATTTCTTTAAATCATTTGGTTGGTTTAATTTCTTTAAGGTCAGTTTAAAGTTTTTTTTTAGTTTTGAACTAAAATTTCTTTTATTATGTGAAGATTTAATAATTTTATTACTTATGTTTGTATTTCGTGTTACCCGTCTAGTGTAGAACCTGGGTCTTTTTCATTTAAGAGTATTTACACACTTAAATAAAGCTAGGTATGTATGATGATGATGTACTCATAGCCGATTTTGCGGCCAGTCTCAGTGAAGACCAGCAAACTATGCGGTGATGTCATAGTGCACTACATGTGCACTCTGTTACCTCATTTCCACAATCCGATGAGACAGCTATTCGAACTAGGAAGAGATCAGGGGCAAGACCGGGGGCTTTATGTGCTCTCTAACGCACGAGGGTGAAGATCCCGACTTCCAAACTCTGGGTTGTTAATAAATATTTCTGTAACCATAAAAACTTCATAACACTTTTTGACCCTAACTGAGACCTCGAACCCGAAACTTATTGACACGCTAACCAATAAACAAACGATATATCTTTAACTCTATTTTTAAGGTAGTAGAGCCACGCTGATTTCAGCACGAACGGACCGCCTCGACTGGGGCAGTACTACCCTCCCACAGAAGACCAACCCAAAGCGCTAGCATCCGTGCTGTCGTGTTTCGTTGGTGAGTCCGAGACCGGAGGCTCATTGATGCAGGAGTGACAGTTATCATGATAACTATGTGAGGCTTACACTGCCACGATGACTGTCATGCCTTTTATGTCCCTAAGCGTGGCGTGAAAAAGCATCTCAGTAAGCCGCCATAGTATGGGTCACCACATTGCATTGTCTGCATTTGCAATGAGAGTGGTGACCACAACTCTTTGGATTCTATTCATGCTTTCCATCAGGCAGAGTAGAGTCACTTTGGCAGGCTCTTCATATAAAAAAAATCTATAAAATAATAAATAATATAAGCGTGGAATAAAACTATAATGATTTTTTTTTGTGTTATGCTTGAGTCTAGCTCCACATTGAAAAGTACATCAGGCGCTTCTTCGATGACCTGACAACAAGTTGATCGTTTTAAGCATTTGAAACACTATACAATGGTGTAATGTAGTATATAAAAATGAAAATAGGTAATATTCGTAATGAATACTTATTACCACTGCATGTTATGTAAAAGTAATACTGAACATCGAGGTTTCGGTTGGTTTTCAAGGTGAAAAGTTTGTGCAATTATACATTGTAAACTTACAGGTTTGGATTAAATCACTGATGTTTAAAGTAACTTTTAAACTATGGCATAAGATGGCAATCGACTGTGAATTCATATTCAAATACACAGTAATAAATAAGCAGTATTAAGGTTAGACACCTCGTATTTCGTAACCTTTACAGTTATAATGGCAATTCCTTAATGTAATATATATACTTTTATGGTATAAGGGACAAAAGAGCAATCAAAGCAGCTGATGGTAAGTAACCACCACCACCCGTGGACACCCACAACTGAAGATTCACAAGTACTGTCCCGCCTTAGGAGCCCCTCCCCCTAAACTCAGGGAAGGCAGGAGGTTTGGACTCCCGTAACCTCATTCACGAGATGAAAAGCAACGAAATTGCTTAACGACAGTTTTATATGATTATGCAGGGGTGACAGTTATCGTGGTAACTGTGTAAGTCTTATACTGTCACGATGACTGTCATGCCTTTTACGTCCCCAAGCGGGCTGTGAAGAAGCATCTCACAAGGCCGCCATAGTGTGGGTCACCATACTGCATTGTCTGCATTTTCGATGAGTATGGTGATCACAACTCTTGGATTCTATTCATGCTTGCCATCAGGCAGAGTAGGGTCACTTTGGTAGGCTCTTAATATAAAAAGAAAATATATAAGGCTGTGGTCACTGATCGGGAAGACCATCCCCTGTTGCAGCAAAACTCTCCCACGATAAATAGTACTATAGTTGATCTGTTACATTACAAAAGTCTATACAACGATAGTTTCAATGAAGCTGGTCATTGAAGCAGAAGACAACACGGTTGAAATTTGACCTCCAGTCGATCTGTAGAGCTTGTCGTAGTCATGGAAACAAAATACTTTATGAGAACAGATTAGGCCTCCTAAATTATACAACGTGTATCAAAATCAAATACCCACGCGTTGTGCGTGGGTATTTGATATAGAAAACGAAGACTCAACAAAGTGAAACATATCCTAAAATAACTCGAAAAGTAAACCTTGTCAAACAAGTACATTTGTTTCATAATTTGTTCGAAAATGATATAAAAACCAACTTTATACAATGTTTCTATTAAGAAACATTAGTATAATCACAGTTATTCTTAGATTTTTGCAAGTTTTAAATAATTTTATGTAAGAAAAAGAAACGGTTGTGTAAGTAACCTTCTACGCTATCCGTTTTGTAATTTGATAGACCTATTAGTTCAATATAATGTACCAGACTGCTTAGATTCTTGATCTATGTAACACACACAATACTCACAAAGTTCAGCGCGCTTACACAAATTTACCCGCTCAGATCTATTCAATTTAGCATACGTATAAGCTAAAAAATCAAAGTGTTATAATATTGGGCCTCTACTGTTACTTACGGCACAACTTGATACCTGCAAAACATGAAGCCAAAATAGTCTTAAAATATAGCTACAATCCTTTTTTAAATATGGCGAAACCGAAACTCGCACACATATTTAAAATTCATCACCCACTTAAAAAACATTTGAGAGTTTAAATTTTTAGCGCAGTCATATGGAACAGGGTTGCGTTATCCTTTCAGGCAACTAATCTGCATTGTAAAGGAACTGTTTAGCTCACATACTGAAGGGAATCGATGGTTAGCTAAGAAATTTCCTTCCCATTAAGATCCTAGGTCCTTTAAGCGCGGCGTGAAGAAGCATCTCACTTGGCCGCCATAGTGAGAGTCACCATACTGTACTGTCTTCATTCACAGTGAGTATGGAGACCACCACTCTTGGATTCAATTCATGCTTTCCATCAGGCAGAGTAGAGTCACTTTGGTATATTTCTATAAAATAAAAGATCATTTGAAAATTATTACTTCGTTTTAAACTGCTTTCCAGAAAAAGAGAGCATTCTCAATTTGGTTATATTTTTTTGTGATTTTTACAATTCAGAAATTAGTCTGTTATGAAATAATTCGACAAATCTTTTTTTACTTCGGATAATATATTTTCTTGTTTTTTATTGAACTTGATTTTAAAATATCTCTCACGAAGCAAAATAATTAGAAAAACGTTTGAATGTTTATATTTTGTAAACGAAAAAGCCAAATGCAAAATTTGATTGCTGTAAATTTAAATACAACTCTCTTCCTAATTTTTCTTTTAATAAATATTTAAATAATTTTATATTGTTGCAGACGCCACGACGGTCTCTACTGCGCTGAGTGTTGTGGGTTCAAACCCCACATGGGACAACACTTTGTGTGATCTACAAATTGTTGTTCTGAGTCTGGGTGATCTTTGTGTCCGTTTCTTGTAAGTTCGTAAAGCCCCCCGCGATACAAGATTTATTATTCGTGCGGGCGTTGTCTTTTTCAAAAAAAAAAAAAGAATTACTTGTTGAGATTAAATTATGATCACGTATTCTGTGCACTGTACATAAAAGTGGCGAGAAATCAAACAAAGTCCAGTGTACGTTAATTTCATAATTAATGAACATGCAGAAGTGAATCAAGGGATCAGACAGCGACGCACACTATATGTCACACAGTTGAATCTGGTGCAAGTTATGAGACAAATATTATGCTAATTTGTTGATTAACTGCCTCTCGGAAAACGGAAACGTGTTTTGTATCGTTTTTATTATTGTATATGTATAATTAACAGCCTTTATAAGTAATTGGCTGAACATGGGGCTCTTCTTAGAAAAAAGGCTTTGGCCTACTATAGCACGTCTCCCAAATGGATTGGTAAAGAATTTGTTTTAAGTTTTCCTTCTCTTTGCAATGCTGGTCCGCGTATCTTGTTTCCTTAGTCGACTCTTACGGCACCCACAGGATGAATAATGGTGAATATATATAGACAACTTCTTCTACGTATGTTAAAATGGTGATCATAATCGGCCGTAAGAAAGTTGACGCCCAATTATGAGAGATTACCCAAACCTACAATATTTGTGTTACCGTCAGGAAAAATATAACATCGACTTTGCGGAACAAAATCTCTCGATGTTGGAAAACTATAAACAAACATAAACTCTTACGAATAAATTGTAATGTATACATTTTTATCTATGGACATAAATAACACAATCAAATGTTATTCCTGAAATTCTCTCATAATTTCCAATCCAAGGTTGTCTGGCAGAAATCGCTGTTAGCAATAAGACGGTTCATTATATTTGTATCCACTAAGAAAGTAATATGATTGGTATTCGATAAAGTATATATGATCCGTTTAAATTTGTAAACGTCTCCTAAAACATTACGATTTTAATCGATTTGTGTTATGTATCTTTTAAACTTCCTTGCTAAGGAGAGACTTATGTCCAGCATCATCAACAGCCTTTTACAGTCCACTGCTGGACATAGGCCTCTCCTTAGCAAGGAGGTTTTGGCCTATTATTCCACGCTGGCCAGACGGGTTGGAATAGGGTTTGTTTCAAGTTTGCCTTCTCTTTGTAATAATGTTGTCTTGTATACTTGGTCCCTTAGTTGCCTTTTACGACACCCATGGGATGAATAGGTGTGGTAACACTATGTCCAGCAGTGGACTGTTAAAGGCTGTTAAACTTATTTGAGTGTTTTATTGGAAAGCTTGAGCGAAATGAATCTAGGGCGTCATAGAAAACAGGTTTGAGTAATTCTTTCGCTGTTTTCACTAAGTGAGTAAGATTACCGAAGCTCCAACCGCAGCGAAGGGTTATTCATAGGGTGGCAATAAATTTATGGCTCTTCAATTGCCATGATCCATTGACCTTACATAAAAATTACAATAACTTTGTTTTGTTAATATTTTAATTGGAAATTTTTAGAAATGATATATGTTTTTTTTTTTCATATAGTAGCTACCAAAAGGACTCCATCCTGCCTGATGTAATGCGTGAGTAGAATCCAAGAGCCGTTGTCACAATTTTCATTGTGAATGTAAATAACGTAGCATCGAACCCCACACTATGAAGCCTGGTTGGCTGTTTTTATACACCCCGTTTAAAGGATTTTTAAAAGCTTATTTACTTCAAAGTTATTGGTAAACTCGTTTTGAGTTTCTGTTGATAGGTTTATGACAAAGAATGGCTACTTACTAGTAATAGTCTATAAAATACATAATTCGCTAAAACAATTTACTTACCAAGTAATTAATTACATTTTAAAAGGTATAGTACAAAAACGTTAAATATACTATATTACAAAAAGTGTAATATTATTAAATATTTCCAATTAAATTTCTTTTAATACATAAAATGTCGACGCTATCTTTTTTTACACACGCCGCATCCAATACAATCCTTTAGCCATATATCAAGCACATTCAGACAGATTGGTCCATTTAATGAATTGCGCCCAACGTCCTGATGCCTCCAAAATGTGTTGTGATTTAAACACTGACCTAATTTAGTACGAGCCTCGCACAAAATCCGATTAATTAGAGGGAAGTTATAAAAAGTGAATTTATAGTACACATCAATTAAATAGCACGAATAGACGTCATTGATATGGTGAATTGTGATAAATAAATGTATTTTTTGTATTTAGAGATGACAACTTAGTATAACTCAAACATGTGTGATACTATATTAATACATGAGTGAGTAACACTTTATCATTGATGTATCTAGTGTATTTAAAATCTGATAAATTCGCTGGTTTCAAAATTATTGAATTATAAATTAAACCAATTTAATATATTTTATCAACAGATATCCAAGCCAGAGTAATGAATTTTTAAGCAACTGTAGAAAATATGAAAAGGTTCTGCTTTTTCTTCTACGTCTGTTACCTCAAAACTACGATTTAGAAAAGTGTTTTTTTCTTTTTTTTTTCCATGTGATACGTTGTGCTTTTGCGTCTGGTCCCATTTAAATTAAAAAAAAAAAGGAAAATCTACGCCTAACTCTGAAAATAACGCATCTTACTAATCCTATAGTCCTACTACTCTTACGATCTTATTTTATCTTACCCTTTTTCCTATCCCGCTAATATTATAGATACGCAAGTTGGCGAGGATGGATGTATGGACGTTTGGATGTTTTAATTGTATGGATGTTTGTTACTCTTTCATGGAATTACTACTGAACGAATTCAGATGAAATTTTACAGTAATACAGCTTATATATCTAAATAACACATAAGGTAGGTAGTAGAGCCACGCTGATTTCAGCACGAACGGGCCAGCTCGACCGGGACAGTGCTACCCTCCCACAGAAGACCAACCTAAAGCGCCAGCATCCGTGTTGTCGTATTTCGTTGGTGAGTGGGAGACCTGAGGCCCATTGACGCAGAGGTGACAGTTATCGTGGTAACTGTGTAAACCTTACACTGTCACGATGACTGTCATGTATTTTACGTCCCCAAGCGGGGTGTAAAAACATCTCACAAGGCCGCCATAGTGTGGGTCACCATACTGTATTGTCTGCATTTGCAATGAGTATGGTGACCAAAACTCTTGGATTCTATTCATACTTTCCATCAGGCAGAGTAGAGTCACTTTGGTAGGTTCTTAATATAAAAAAAAATATAAAGCTGTAATTTAATGAGATTTTCTATTATATAACCATTACATAACAGTAAGTATCAAGTTAGTTGAAAAATGCCTGCTGTCTGAGAAATATCTAGACGTTCACTGATTTACATTATATTAAACACTTATATTTCGTTGCACCCTTTGAGCTATGCGCTGGAATTTTTCTTGTTAACATATTAGAAACGTCGAATATCCCAAATAGTTCAGCTCAGTTATTACACTCATGGGATGAAAATTTAACGGAATTATTTTGTTATCAGATTACTAAAGAAAATATTTCTCTGATTGATTTATACAACGCGGCGTATAAAATCCACTCGCATATCAATTGTAAGATTATTATGTGATATCAAATTTGTGATAACTAAAAATTCAGTGTTGCGGCTGTGCGGCTATGGAATACCTTACCGCTTGTAATATGTAATAGTTTATCTCTGAATGTGTTCACGATGAGGACAAAGGATTCTTATCTCTCCCATCAATAACTTAACCCTTAGTGTATGTATTGTACATGTGTAAGTCAGAATATTAAACTGTATCCATTTATATTTTATTGTATAATAACTAAGATAGTAGAGCCTGCTCTGCTAGGTAGTAGAGCCACGCTGATTGCAGCACGAGCGGGGCGTCTCAACCGGGTCAGTACTACCCTCCCACAGAAAACCAACCTAAGGCGTCAGCATCCGTGTTGTCGTGTTTCGTTGCCGAGTGTGAGACCGGAGGCCCATTGATGCAGGGGTGACAGTTATCGTGGTAACTGTGTAAGCCTTACATTGTTACGATGACTGTCATGCTTTTTACGTCCCCAAGGGGGGTGTGAAGAAGCATCTCACAAGGCCGCCATGGTGTGGGTCGCCATACTGCATTGTCTGCATTTGCGATGAGTATGGTGATCACAACTCTTGGATTCTATTCATGCTTTCTATCAGGCAGAGTAGAATCACTTTGGTAGGCCCTTAATATTAAAAAAAAATATTAATAATAATAAAAATAAACTATCCTCTATTAACTCCTAAGTTTCACTGGAAGAAAGCTTAGGTTTGGGTCAAGGTTGCCTTTGTACATGTTATTTCCTAGTTACTAAATAAATTGAAATGTGTGTACAATGAAGAGTAAGTAAAAATAAATAAATTAAAGATTCATTTAAAACAAAGGTGTCTTCCACCAATTAATGATTTTTGGCCAAATTTGTGGAAGAAATATTCTCTGATGTGATATAAATGTCATAAAAGCGAATCAATGTAAGCCGAGTTCTTTTGAAGACAATATCCGTAAAAATTAAATGATGTGTATACAACATTATTAAATGCAATTACTGAATGTAGTTTTTATTTATAGATAGTGTTTTTATCAAATATTTTAATTTGTCATGCGATATCATATAACTTATGATGCCGTGCCTCATGCCAGACACTGTCACATTTCGTTGACCTAGCAGATGACAAGTTGTGTCGAGCTTCAAAGTTTAGATTATATAGGATGGGAAACCAATTAGTTAACATCTCATTAAATAATATAAAAACAATAAGATATATATCAAAACTGTTTATTAAACATTAAAACAAAAAAAATAATTAGCTGCAATTTATTTGTTAAAAATTACATCGTCTAAATGACCACCGTTTCGACGTTTGCACTTTTCGAAGCGTGCACCGAAATTTTCGAATACTCGTCACCAGAGGCGGCGAGATCGCCGACATCTCTTCGCTGGTTTTTCCTTTAGTTAACGTAGTGTATTTAATTAGTTGATGTAGACACGACTCTTTAAATAACCCCATACAAAATTTCTACTGAGGATAAATTTGGACTTCTGGGTGACCATAGAATGTCGTCTCTTCCTAAAATCAGTTTTACCGGAAACATGTCTTTGACCACCGGCAGGGACTTCTTGGACGTGTGATAAGTAACTCCATCTTATTGAAATCATATGTTGTAGCCAGCAAATTCTAGTGGCATCGGTCCCAAGAATTCCCGTAACAAGTTTGTGCGGGATGTTAGATTCAAATGTAAGCGAATTTTTGGCCCACCTTATACTATAGGTTTCACGTCGGTTTAAAAAGTAGAAAATAATAAAACTTACTGCAATTACTTAAAGATTGATTAGAGAATACACTTAAACTAATAAAATAAACAGTAATTCAGTATTACTAATTTTAATCTTTAGTTTGATAGCCAAGAAATTATAATCATGAAAGGGAAAGATTCTGACTAACTAATTTTCCCAGATTTTTTTGTGTTGGCTTAAGTGTTCAACGCGACCATTGAAGAACGCGCGTTGAAGATTACTGTCAGATTTATACCTTCGAAGAACTTACCATTGTTATGAGCAAGGATAATACTGCGAGTATTTCATTTTCGTTCATGGTGGTGAGTTTGGTCAAAATGCTTAAGACTTTTGGTTGCAGGGTAGTCCTAGATACCTTTTTTAGCAGAATATCTATTTTAGTCCATTCATAATTCAGTCTCGATACAATCATATTTTTGTCTGTTGTGTTTTGATATTATGAGAATTGGTCTTTAGAACATTTTGAGTTTTTAACAACTCAGCTTAACATGTTTAGCCGGGCCTGTTGGTCTACGAGCTAGTGACTCTGACTGCTAACCTGGGGGTCGTCAGTTCGATTCCCACTCAGGACAAATATTTGTGTGATGAGCACGATTTTTTGTTCTATAGTATTTAGAAATGTTTATTTATGTTTATCAGTAGTTTGGTTACCATAGCACCGGCTCTGTAATTGGGAATCAGAATACCATGTGTGAGATTATTTATGTAGTGTAACTTCATCCAAGCAATTATGTGTCGTATGCACTAACAGCTCTTATCGTATCAATTATAACGTGTGTTTAAATTATAGTAGTCTTTAATATCTAGTGTGTGGTGTTAGGTGGCAAGGCCAATTTGCGTCACTTAATTAGAGATAGTTTCCAGGCTGATATCAGATACCACGTACGATGTAAGTGTAAAATATATAATTGTTTAACTTTGACTATGTAAAATTCCTGTAAAAGTAATGTACTTTATTGAAAATTTTCGTATAGATATACTTCTCAAACAGGAATACATAAACTAAATATGTAGAAGGAATACGTACTTTTTTTTATTAATATAGCTTTAAAATAAAAACATAAAGCTATAAAAGTCTAACATATATTTTCCCTAATAGGGTACAAATGGCTATGCAGTGACAGGTCAAGTTATTTTGGAGGGTGAAATACAAAAGGACACATTCGAAATGGCATGTACATTGATGATGATTCCCATTGATGCAGGGGTGACAGTTATCACGGTAAGCGTGAGCCTTACACCTTCGCAATGACTGTCATGCCTTTTACATTCCCAAGCGGGGTGGCCGGTGATGGTTCCCGGCCTCCAGTTTCACACTCCCCAACGAAACACGACATCACGGATGCTGGCGCTTTAGGTTGATCTTCTCTGAGAGAGTCAAATCAGGCTGAAATCAGTGTGTCTCTACTATTTTCGAAATGTTTGTATGATCTGCAAATATTTGTTTTCTATGTAAATTATGTATGTATTTATAAAAAAAAGGACATATGTATTTACGCATAGTACAAGCTCTGCTTAGTTTGAAACTAGATGTTGTAGTGTGTCAGATGTCTGAAATTTTAATATCGTTATTAGGAATTGTTATGGTAACATTCTTCATATTGGTTATAAGCTATACTGTCCTCTTTTTAATTGCATTTCTTGCTGTGATAAGATTAGGTGAGTTCATTGTGGTCACACTACTTTCTTGCATCAGGACATTGTATGCATGTTTACGTTGTGATAAGATTAAGTGTGCTTATTGTAGCCACACTACTTCTTGCACCAAGACATTGTATACGTGTTTTGTTACAATGCGGTTGTTGTCTTATTTCACATTGACAATTTTATTTTTAAGCCATTTATAAGTTGAAAAACTTTATTAATAATATTAAAAAGAGGTTTGGTGTTTACATACATTAAAATAAATGTGCATAAAACAAAATGATTTACTTAAAAATGAAAATTTTAATAAGAGATCTACGCTTCAGAAGAAATGGGCTGGTTCGACCAAAATCATACCACGGCATCACATTAGCGGTGATGTTAAGTAATTATTTCGTTGCAGTAGCTACTTTAGTTTCGGGTACATCATGTATTGACTTATTTGTTTTACATATTACCATATTAGTTACTCGTTGCACTCTTAGTCATAACATATTAATCGACTTACTAACAAATCGATAGTGTGTGTAGATTTTCAACTGTATGAGTGAGTTTGTTAGGTTACTGGAAGCTCAAACCTCAACCACAGCTCATTTTTCTTCAGCATACAGAATCGTAATCAGTAATAGTCAGTAATTTTTTTAATTCTTTGTTAAAAATAGGACAGCCTATCACTTTTCATCAAGTTGGAGGACTTAAGTGATATTACAGTAAAAGCGGATAAGAGCTAGTTAAACATAAAATAACAAAGTTCCTTTTTGTTCTTGGAGCAGCGAAAACCGGTATAAGTAGCAACTAAAAGTAACCCGCAAAGAAAATACTCTAGGGACTATTTATCGTAAAATACTTTCTGAACCGTTATACTACTTATCACTAACAAGTAAAGAGTCTTAGAGACGGAATTTTTTACATAACTGTAATATTGTGTTTGTGATAATATTATTTTATGATGTAGAGTTCTGGCATAGGATTTGGATTGGTCTAAGTATATGGAACAAAAATGGTCAAAATTGATTCACAACTTACGGACTAATTGATGACTGATACACACATATAATAAACTAACACCTATTTCCCCGGAGTGATAGGTAGAGGCATACTAAAGATCCACTTTTCGTCAGTGTTTTGGTCCCACGCAATAGGTGGAGAATCTATTGCCGTTAATTGGTATGTTTTGTTTGCCAGAGCTTCGTCTGTTGATCAGCAGGTGCACCACTTGCACGTGAGGTTGACTTCGGGCCCTAAGTTCTTGATCTGGATGTCGTAATAACAGCTGTTCCTTGATCCCTCCACCATACACCATATGGTTTAAGTCCGTCCGTCCGATTCGGACACCATCCAGCTGTAAACCCCGCCCTGTGTTGGCGGCCCGAGGGAGTTTCCACACGTTAGAAAAGAGCACCCTAAGTTCTTGATGGGAACCCTATGCACCCACGGAGGACACATACGGTGAATATGGAACTTCCTCCTTTTTGAAGTCAATAAAAAACAGTTTAACAATATTTTTCTAATTATTAATAGTTGAATAATTTAAACTTAGAAACAAGCGGTGTTCGTTAAATAAATCACGTATCGCTATCACAACAAGGTATGTACTTATATCAATATGGGTTGTATGGCCAGAGGCTGTATGGCTTAATTCAATGGTTCCCTGGAGGTACCAACTAGCTTTGTTTGGTAAGAGAATGTTAATATTTCAGTTGCCACTAACACAGAGCTTCTGAAAATTATTCAGGTCTATTGTATTTATAATGATTATACGTGTGAGGGATTATTGTCTGAGGGATGGGGTAGTCTGTTAAAGGAAATAAATATTATCCTTATTTTAATAATGACTAGCCCTAGAACTTCGTATGTATCTTTGAAAAGGAGTAATTTTTCCCCTTTTTTGAATTTTTGTTGTTATTGTTCGGCTCCTATTATTCATAGCGTGATGTTACATAGTTTATAAATTTTGTCAGTAAACGGACTATCTAAAATTAAAACAAAAAAAAAAATCTTCTATTCAATCATTTCAGTGAACTGATTGCCACGATATGATTTTCAATGTATGTATATTTTTAGAAAATGTCTATTTTTAGTGTGACATATCTAATTTTAGTCAATCTTTGACACGATAAAACACATTTTATTATTTTTAGTTTAATTTAAAAAGTTTTTGAACAACAGAATTGGCACCAATGTCACTCTGTACTGAACCAAGAGAGGTAATTTACTAAATTACATGGCGTCAAATTTAGGTGTACAATGTACAAAGTTTGGACTGTGATTGCTTAACTGTTTTAGGTTGTATGTCCAAAGTTAAGTGTGATAAGGTTGTATATCCAAAGTAATATCAATTTATCTAGTTATTGTTGATATATATGGGTTTGTTTCTGCTGTGCGATAAAATGCGTTTTGAATCACAATATTGACATGTAGATGTATAGTTAAAACTACTTTTCAAGTTTTATTAGAAGTCTACCTATAAAAACTTGAAGCAGACTTCTAAAAGCCGATAGTAAAGTAAATTTAGGTATATATCGAGAGTCAATTCGGGACTTAAGAAGTTTAACAGTTAAACAAAAAGTTAACAAAATTGAATACTTATGAAAATATGTGAGACAAAGATATATTTCTTACCAGCTTTTGCACACGGCTTTGACACGGAACTTGGTCTGCCATATTAAGTTTCGCAATAGATCATTTTAAATAAATATATATTTATTTATTTTTAATGAAAAGTATCCCATTTTACTTCTAACACGTCCAAGAATATGTGTACAAAATTTCATGGTGATCGGTTGAGTAGTTTTCGCGTGAAACCGTAACAAACAAACTTACCTTCGCATTTATAATACTAGTAGGATGTAAAAAAATTAATAACAGAATAGATTGAAAGAGTTTAAGATATAGCAAAACCTAGATTTTTGTATAACATCTCTTTTATTCTAAAGATAATTATTGTATATACTGTTATCATCAACAGCTTTTAACAGTCCACTGCTGGTCAAAGGCCTCTCCTTAGCAAGGAGGTTTTGGCCCACGCTGGCCAGACAGGTTAGAGTAGGGTTTGTTTCAAGTTTTCCTTCTCTTTGTAATGATGTTGTCTTGTATACTTGATCCCTTAGTCGCCTTTTACGACAGCCACGGGATGAATAGGGGTGGTAACATTATGTATTCTTAATCCGTCACCACACGGACATATACTGTATATACTGTACTATTGTATATTGTGTGGAGATAAATTTAAAGTCATTTTCTTTTTATCTGGACTTAGTTTTTTCAAACCAGTAAACGACTATCCTATAACAATAACTACTTATTTACGTAGTTTTCGATGACGAAGTAAACAAAAATAACTGTGTGTAAGTATCTACACTAAACTATAACGGTAGATAACTGAAAGAAGATATTATATATACGAGTAACATTAAAATACTGCTTCGAGATGCAAAAAGAATTACAAAAACTTTAGAAACATTTTTTATTATAACGCTATTTAGTGTGGTGGGTCAAAAAATAATTATAAGGAAAACAAATGCATTTGAACAAGTCTTAAGATTCGTAATAACTATAATTAAGTTTAGTATAATTAGTCAGTAGTTAAGAATCACATGGCATGACGACATGTCAGATATATTTTGTAATCTGACAACTTTTTTAATGTTGAAACTGTGTACAACACTTAAAAATAAAGAAATTATTGACCCCTAAAGAGAAAATAAAAAAAAATATTTGCACAATAACAGTGTTATCTTAAAACAAAAGCGTTTTACATTGAATAAAAAATACACTGTTCATTCAGAATTCAAACAAAGAAATCCGTCAAGGAGGTTGGGTACAATGCTAAGTTTTTATGAAGTCTCTGAATTCAGGGCCATTTCTATTATTTATCGCTAGCTGTTATCTTTGGCATTAATTCGAGGACCCATTCACTTTCCTCCAAGAGGACTTTATCGGTGAGAAATTAACTAAATTCGTAATTTTATGAGAAATTACTTACTCGTATATTGTACACCGTTTCATTGACATAAGGTGGTTGTATTAAATGTGACTTTGCTGTTACACAAAGGTAAGAATCTTTGCATACCGAATGTAATTGGAAAAAACAACAAAATATTACTGTTACTGAAAATAAATTTAAAATAAGTAGAAAAGTAGAGAAAGGTCGTTCTTAATCCATGGTCAGTCCACCTGCTTCTTGTGACTGAGTATTGTGGAAACATCTTCTAATCGTTGTGGTAAATTATGAACACCCAAGTAAATTAAACAGGACTTTTTACAGGAGTTACTCTCATCTATCATCATCTCAGGTAGTTGAACCACGCTGACTTCAGTTCGATCGGGGCAGTACTGCCCTCTAAAAGAAGACCAATCTAAACTGGCAGCATCCGTGGTGTCGTGTTTGATTAGTGTGTGACACCGGAGAATTGGCGCAGGGGTGACAGTGGTCGTGATAAGTGTGTGAGTTTTGCACTTCCACGATTACTGTCATGCCTTTTACGTCCCCAAGCGGGACGTGAAAAAACATCTCATTAGGTTGCAATATGGGTCTCCATATTGTAACTGACTAGATGGCGTAGCGGTAGCCAAAGCCACTGCCGTGCTTGAAGTCTCGAGTTCGATTTCCATGTCGAACCAAATATTTGTATGATCTACATATGTTTGTTTCGGAGTTTGGGTGTTTTCTATGTATAATATGTACGTATTTACAAAAAAAAAGTACATAAGTATACTATCAGTCAGTCTAGTTATCACAGTAAAAGCTTTGCTTAGTTTGAAACTAGATGGTGTTATGTGTTTAATGTCTGAAATATTTACTTATTTATTTATACCGCATTTACAATAATATTGTCTGCATTCACAATAAGTATTGCGACCACAATTCTTGGATTCCTAGCAGAGTAGAGTCACTTTGGAAGACTCTTGAAAAAAACCTATGATTGAAACTTATGCTATATCCTAATAAATATGTTTAGTGATTGTAAGCCCGATCGTAAGGTAATATGTAAATGGAAGATGTGTCATTACATGTATTTGTATTTTTGTAGTTGTTCTTTGCTCGTATAATTTGCAAGCTAATTATTTACTGCATTTATATTCTACTAGTCGTAACAATCTTCCTATGATCAATGAAGAGGAATCAAAGATAAGAAATCCATTAAAGGATATTCAATTTGGAACCATTGAACAAATTTCTTATAAGTTATGAG
The DNA here is from genome assembly GCA_949316085.1 of Hypercompe scribonia. Lineage (NCBI taxonomy): Eukaryota > Metazoa > Arthropoda > Insecta > Lepidoptera > Erebidae > Hypercompe > Hypercompe scribonia. The sequence goes on along the minus strand of OX438969.1, from coordinate 6,227,219 downwards.
GTAAGGTTATCTATAACTCTATAATGGATGTTATTTCAAGGGAGAATAGAATAACCTATCCACCATTCGTTCGATAGATATTCAAAGAGAAATGTAAATTCTGCTACGTGGGGATATGTAGAAGATAAAACTTTTATTAGTTTTGGAGTATGTATATGATGCATAGACAAATTAATTACAATCAAAATTCAATAGTTAACAAAATTAAATAGACAAGTCAATAGTTTTTTTATTCTATCTTAAGAGCCTGCCAAAATGTCTCTACTCTGCCTGATGGAAATCATGAATAGAATCCAAGAGTTATAGTCACCATACTCATTGCAAATGCTGACAACGCAGTATGGTGACCCACACTATGGGGGCCTTGTGAGATGCTTTTTCACACCCCTCTTGGGAACATAAAAGGCATAACAGTCATCGTGACAGTGTACACAGTTTCCACGATAACTGTTACCCCTGCATCAATGAACCTGGATCAATATTAGGTTGTGTGTGCTAAAAAGATGAAGAAAGTCTGTAACGGGTCAGTTGGTCTAGTGGTAAATGATCCAGACTGCTAAGACAGAGCTCGATGGATCGATATTTGTGTGATAATACGATTATTTGTTCTATATCTATCTAACTTAGAAATATATATGTATGTTTATCAGCCGTCTGTGTACCATAGCATAGATTTTGCCTAGTTTGGGATTAGACGGCTATGTGTGAAATATGTGTAGGTATCTATACATATAATAAAATCGTAGGAAAGTCAAAATTGTACACTGGATATTTTTTTATTAAAAGAATAGTTGGAGCGTGATCTACAATCGATATCGAAGCCAAAAATATAGTTTTTAGAATTTTTATCTGTTTGTCTGTATGTATGTCTGGGCGAAACTAAAAAAGTACTGCATGGATTTACTTTAAATTTTGCATGAATATTACTAACAGGTCGGGTCAACAAATAGGTTACATATTATCACGCTATCAACTACGAGGGAGGAGCTATGAATCTTTATTTTTGTTATGTGACAGAGTGTAATCTAACGACGCATATTTTGTAAGGTATGATACCTTTGCACGTATTTTTACTCTTTTGTGTCTTGGAATAAATTTCTGCATTATTTTCTCTATTCCCTTCAGTCACATCTTATGACTGAACTCAGAAGGATTGCCACATAACTCTCTTCACTTGCTTCGCTTGCAAAAAAAAGGTATATTTATATTTTAATGCTATTTTACAAGTTGTTTAATCATAATGCTATAGCGACACTGGCATCTTAGGTATGTTTGTTGCCGTAGAACCTTCACGCAGACGACGTCGTGGCCAGCAGCTACTTATTATAAAGCTTTATCATAGATAAAATTTAAACATAACAATACATTAAAAAAAAAACATAAAATCTTGCTCTTACAAACGCGGTTTTAAAAATACTGACATGAACTTAAAACTTTTCACATCAATTGTAAAGTAATATTACAATAGTTTTTCATATCTTTAACACGTAATACCATGTGATCAGAAAGTTATCATCAAAGTTACAGTTGCTTTAATTAGCGCTATTTCATATTCATTTGCATCCTGATGCAAATGTCAGTATCCATTTGTAATAAATGTATTACGATCGATATCAAGTTGAATATTGAAGCTACAAATCCTTCTAGAATTTTAAATTTACATTTTTAGATGAATATGACATCTTTTTTATTTTTTTTTTATGAATTTTTATTCCTGTACCGCACTTGAAAACGTCACTAATTTGGTTGTGCTTAAAACGTGAAAAAACATAGAATCAAATACACCTTCGATTGCAGGTTACGAGTATTTGCTTAAGCTAACAAAAATATTTTCTTCTAAAATTTTATGTATTTTCAATCAATTGCTATATAACTCATTCATTTTGTATGGAAATCAGTCCTGTCTCAACTAAAAACAGTCTTTGCTTTAGCTAATCTAGGCAACAGTGCGTCACAAATGGATCATCTGTAAATGCATTTTGTTAAAGGTACCGTAACATATAATCTCGTCCTGTTTAATTACAACTGAATAATTAGTTATAATTAGTTCGAATTGAATACACAAAAAAAAATTAATCTTCATTTTAATATGGTAGCGATGTCTTATAATATATTGCACGTAAACTCATCAACCCCAGAACGTGTTTCTCACTGATTACGGCTGCAATTACACTGCATCCTGATCTAATTTCATCGCAACATTAATTACTGGAGCATATTGAATGGAGTTATCAGTAGTGAACAGGCTGCCTCTCGTTTGTTTGATTTTGGAAACAGTGCTTCAGGGAACGTTATTATTTGGAAGTTATTCTAAGTAAGATGTATTTGAATGTTAAAGAGAATTTGTATGTTGTCATAAATGAACTAATTCATTTTGCAACAGATTATTTTTTCACAAAATCGTTTTTTTTTTATATTTTTATGAATAATCGGTATGCAGATGTAAGTTTGGATCACAAAACACTTTTAGTTGTGAAAGATACATATTTTGCGATTTTATGAACTTAGCTTAAATATCAGCATTTTTGTTTTTTGGATTGGTCTTGGTTGCCCAAGTCGTTCCTTCTACTCCTCCACGAGGACCTGTCGAAGTTGGAATTTCTGATTTTAGATTTCTCAAGTCTTAGGATTCCGACCCAACTCTTGCGCCTCCTTGCGCCACTGATAAAAAGCCGGAAGGGCTCTCGCCTCTAGGAGCTTAAATATAAGCCTACAAAATAAGAGTATACAGTGTTATATGTATGATTACATTAAGTAAAAATATTTTTCTTTAATAGAATCATATACTTTATATCAACTTAGATCTCTAATGAAGTTTTTGCAGTAAATTCATGTGTGCTTAGAAAGTGACTTAAAAACTGATGAACATTCCAATACTTTTAATTGAGGAAATATATGATTCTACAAACTAAAATATAAATACATATTTAAAAAAATAACAATCTTATATACATAGATTGATATACAGCAGTTATTCATTTAAATATTTTTAATTAAAACTTTTTGTTATGTTACTTAAAAAAATACTTAAACAACAAAGAAAAATATCGTAGATATTTTCTTAATACAATTTTTAAAATATACAGACTTGAGAAAATTGTTGCCGAGAATATCTTGCCTGCTTTAGTGTAAAACGATGCGATTAACTATCCTATCAAAATGATTTAGTAAAGTATAAAAATAACTTCAGCGTCTTTTGTTTCGCTGTATCTATTAAATACATTTTAGGAACAGCAGTGATAATATAATAGAAATAGACCTTTGCCCGCCCACAACAAAGGAAGATGGACCACTGATTAAGCGAAGTGATTATGTCAAATCAATAATCATTATATCGTTACAATGCCCCAGCGGGGACGTGAAGAGTTTGGCATTCGGGAGAGGGTTCGTTCACCCTACCAGCGGCCCTCGCTGCTTCTAATAGGAATTGGTCTAATGATGGTGATGTTGAGAAACAATTCTGGTGAATATTGGGAGGTATTATGTACTAACCGACACGAGAACTTTAGTTGCGTAATGCAGGACTAGCATTTACTCCTTAAGCATTTTCGTTAAAAAACATTTAAGCATGTAACTAAATATGGTACGAGCAAAATATCATATAAGATTTTAATCATCATAAAATGTATCGGTAGATTAAGTGACCGTTTCACTGAACTACTAATACAGGAAGTGTCGCTTCGATTTATGGATCAAACAGAATGTAAAAGTGATAAAAACATACACGATTCATATTCATGTTAAGGTACACAAGGCTAGTTTTTAGCTAATGGTTCGTTCGCGTAAAATTATTATTAAATTCTATTTGTAACACTTTTATTTTGTGTATGGAAGAAAATCTATGTACTTGTCTGCATTGTTGACAAGAGTACGAAATTCAATATTAACTCATTACTTCCCACAAATTTCAAATTCCCCCTTTATTTCAAATTATCTTAAATTGTTGGGAAACCTTTATTAAACGTGAAATAGCTAATAAAGTCGTAATAATATATTATTTTCTTAACATAAGATCCCAATGTCATACATATAGGACAGGCTGATACAGATCCTAGAATAAATACATTTTTATTTTTTGCGTCGCATTATTGTTTCTTACTGTATTAACAGAAAATTCTAAATTTTTCGATGGGATGGATGGGAAGTAATGAGTTAAATATAAATGGATTTGTATTTAATAAGATATTCGAATTAAAATGAGATTCAAACACTGTTGTACGTAAAATACATTTTCTGATATCAATTCAACCTATCGCCGTCCACTGCTGAACGAAGGTCTTTTTTTTTTTCTTTTTTTTTTTAACTTATGGAAACCCCCTCGGGCCGTCACCCCACCGGGGTTTACGGCGGGATGGTGTGTCCACGGACCGACTAAAACCACACGGTGTGCCACTCTACGCAGATGCGGGGATATGTGGATAGCGGATGGAGGGGAAAACCCGTCCCGTCCACCCGCGACCACACTCAAGGCGGCATGAGGCACTGGTATTGTTGGGGTTGCTTGGACGGTAATTGTTGCAGCTTTATAGAGGCATCTCATCACCTGAACATATCGGCAGTCGACAAGACATCTCTGCATAGATTCTAGGACAGTCCAGGTCTCGACGGTATCGAAGGCTCTCTCGCAGTCCACATACGCTTGACAGAGAGGCTAATTATATTCCTCTGTCTTTTCGATTATTTGTTAAGAAGTGTGTATGTGGTCCACGGTATTGTAACCTTTTCGAAACCCAGCCTACTCCACGGGATGGAAGTCATCGAGTTTTTGGGCAAGACGATTCGTAATAACCTTCAAAAACAACTTATATTCATGAACCAGGAGTGAAATTGGGCGATAGTTCTTCAGCCGGGTTTTGTCTCCTTTCTTGAAGAATAGCCCTACCACGCTCCTGCTCCATACCTCTGGTGTAGTGCCAGTATGAATGACGGAATTAAATAGTTTTGAGAGCTCTACTAAAATAGGCATTCCACCGGCTTTTAGGAACTCTGTTGTGATTCCGTCTTCACCAGGAACTTTGCTGTTGTTAAGTTGTCCGAGTGCCCTTCTAATCTCGTCCAGATCGATGTCGGAAGGCACATCTGAGAAAATGATATACAATTGTGTTAAAAATGAGTAAATCCAAATACTTCAGTATGTATATTTACAATGGACCAAATAGAATGTCCTTTAGAAATAGCTTAGCTCTTGTTATTTGACGTCTAAACAATAATCAATTTACAAATATAATAAAAACGAACAAACTATAAAAAAGTAAAACATTTTTTGAATTTTCCGCCTTTCTTGTGTGAGATTCTTAATTAATGAAATATACTGTAATAGGAGAAGATAAAAATGCAATTTTAATTAAGAGTTACTTAAAAGAGGCATTAAAAATACGCTTTCTGCCCAAAAGTCCTATTAGAAACAATTGCCTGGGAACCCTCGTCTCGAAAATGGATAGTCTACTTGCTTCACGCTAAATTGAGTCTTAAAGTTTTAGCGATTGGGGAGAGAATCGATAATTGATTATGCCGATAATTGGGATCAGGAGTTATACGTCTTAAGGACAATTATTTGGGATACAGAGTATTTTAATAATTTAGAACAAGTGTCGTGTTTCTTTTTGTATTAAAGGTATGTAATTATTTAAGAAAGGTTCTGGTGTTTGAAGCTATCAATTATCTTTTGTTTTTGTAGTGCCTTATTTATTTTATCATTATTCAAAATTAACACAAATGGTAAATGTAAAAATATGAGTCTGAATCGATATTATTTTTTTATTACCTCTTAATAAATATTAAGCATATCCGAATATTCTAAAGACCTATTTAAAAATTATTATATCGTTTAGTAACCCTCCTTATTGTCACAAAAAGGAGAGTTTGCTGTCAAATAGCCTCCAATTAGAGACTTTCAATGTATCCGAAATTGGCAAAAGTATGAAATTTCTTTTCTTGTTTCTGTAAAAAACACGCACACAATGTTTTATAAGCATTTTTATTGATTTAAATCCTTATTAGAAATATATCTCTCCTTACATATGGGGTTTTGCCATACTGTTCCACGCTGGTCAGATGGATTGGTATAAGGTTTGTATCAAAGTCAAGGTTAAGGTTTCCTTCACTTTACAGTCTTGTCATCCTGCGTAGTTTGCTCCTTTAGTCGACTCTTACGACATCATTATGCTATTATTAATAATTAGGTATATATAATTTTTGTATTTATGTAAGACTTCCTAAGCAGTTTCTTCAAAAGCTATTTACCTTAATTAATAGCTCTTTATACTTTACAATATTAATCAACGTATCGTAATATTCGACCTAAATCAAATTACCAGCAGTTATGGGAAATTCTTAGGTATACTAGTGAGGTAACACTAATACTGCCACAAAAAATTCGTCAGACTTGTACCTTATAAATTATCTGAGTTATATGTATTATATTGCAGGTATTGCAATATAATACATATAGGTCTAAACCTATGAGTTTAAAACACCCATCAAATGCACTTTACACTAGCTATATGTATATATAGCTATATATATTCCAATTCATACCAAAGTAAGATGCCCAACCAGTGCTAAAGTATGTGATAACCGAAATCGAAAAAAAAATTGGAATCTATAAGTGTTTTCATTAGCACACTTTTTCCCCCGATACATAAAACTCCCCGGATACCACCCCGGACACCCACCCAAGGTGTTATGTCGGACTCGAACCAACCAAAAATCGCACGCCTCAGGTACCAGTAGCCGGGGAACCAAGTGTACCTAACATAGTATAGTCTGGGAACTGATAATGTCGCCTAAAGTATGAAGGGACATTCTTTCAGGATTGTTGATTCATTGTATAACTTAGCTTAGCTTTCACCAGTCTACATATGTCGACGATTGCCATAATTCGATAAAAACGTCAAAATGTCAAAAAAAGATGTTTTTGTCAAAGAAAAAGTTCTGATTTACTCATTTACGCTGACGATAAGATAAAACAACGTCACATCATATCTTATCAACAACGTCGAAACGTACTCGAAACGCATTTTGTCCAGCTGTTGATTGCCCGCCGTCATATAACTGTCTACATCTATTTGTTAGTTGATGGATATTTATAGGTTTGCAAAACGCCCAATATAGTGAAATCGTTACGAGAACGCCTTCGTTTGCCAATCTCAACTGAATACAAATACCACGGGATTTAAAGCGAAGTTCCAGTTTGAATAACATTGATTTTCTGGAACTTTTAATTACGGGTAATATTACTCCAGCAATATTTAATTAGAACTAATTATCATGATGATAATTATATAATTCTAGCCGATTTCGGCCAGTCTCAAAGGAGACCAGCCAACTACACAAGAGATATCATAGTGAACAAGTGTATGCACAAACGCAGGTGCACTCTTTGTTCCCTCACTCTCATAATACGATGGGACGGTTATTTGACTTCACTGAGGATAGATCAGGCCCTGAACCGACTGCTTCACGTGCTCTCCAAAACACGGGGGTTAAGCTCAACTTCCAAACCCCGGGCTGTTATTAATAATAACAGCCCGGGGTGGGTTATTAATAATAACTTATTAACACTTTTGACGAAATTTGGAAATTGAACCAGAGAACGCTTAATCGGCAGACGCATACACTAACCACCTGACCAACGAGGTAGAACTAATGATATAACATAACTCACATAGTATAATTTAAATGAAAATAAACTTTACAGTTTACCAATTAAATTGACTTTTCAATACCTCTGAAGTGGAGAATTCGTTATTTCTTTATCTATATAATAAAAGTTAAGACAATTGTTCAAATGTTATGAAACTGAGAGAAATGCAATTACTCAGCCAATATTATTTCCCTCTTCCTTAATTTTTTTTTCTACCTTTGAGAGAGTTTCATTGTTGTTAATTTAATGAAGTTCGACCTTTTAATTCCAAGACTAATAATAATTAGTATATTTTTTTTGTTTATAAAAAGACAACGTCCGCTTTAGGAGTAAATCCTGTGTCGCGGGGGGACTTTACAAACATACAAGAAACGTACACAAAGAACACCCAGACTCAGAACAACAATTTGTGGATCACACAAAGTGTTGTCCCGTGTAGGATTTGAACCCACAACACTCAGCGAAGTGGAGTGCGGCGTGGCGACCGCTTAAACCACTAGGCCAATCGTGCAGTCGATTTCGTCGTTCGATCGTTTGAATGCAAAGTGTTCATTTAACATTTTTTGAAATTTATATTATAAAAAAACATTAATATTTAGGTGTTAGAACAGTTATCTATAATGGAAATGAAGAAATCATAGTTATTTATCATTATAGTATGGGAAAAAACAGGTATGTGTAACAGAGGCGTATTAAACATCCATATTTGCCATCTAAGTCCCACTTAAGCTAATGGGAACAAACCTATTTAACCTGAAAGAGGCACATATATTTCTAAACAAATATTCCTATACATTGCCAAATACATACATACATTTAAATACAGAACTAACGCTCGTACTCATCACACAATATATTTCCTGTGCGGGAATTGAAGCTACAATCCTATATCTAGCATATAATATCGATAACTACCTAACTGGAACAGAAATACAATAATTTAGATCAACAATATCGAACAAGTGAATAACATGAAAAATGGAGGCACTCATGAGGACAGTCGACAGAGTTCAAAACTTATAACAATATTTTGGAATTTGTTTTTTTTACAATCGTTAACGATTCTATTCTCTTGTATTATTAGCTAATATTTTGTCTTAACTGCGTCGCTTATCGTTGAGAAAAATCATTCTAACATATTTGTTAGCTTTCTCATAACGTTTATGTTTGCAAAGTATTCACTTCTCTAGGGCCGCTGATTCAGTTTATGAAAAGTAGCGAAGGAATTGCTCAACATTGTCTGTGATATGATGTTCCTTTTTTTACACGATGTAAATATTATGCCTTTGTTCAATCGAATCAAATACTGTGCATTTTGTATGAGTAAAAACAAATTGCAGAAAATTAAGTAATTGTTCTTACATTCCTGAAACAGAATTTTCAAGAAAACTTTTAGCGGTTACCGTGATTGGAGATATACTGCGATCCTTATACCAAGACTCCAATAATTAACCTTTTTAATTAAAATTCAAAAGTAGTCTCACGAATTTCTTCTAAAGTATTTTGTAATTAGCGATTAGCATATTATCAAGAAAGAGTTACTATAGAGATAAATAAATTAAAGCTATTCAAAGTTTTGAGGCTGTGCCTTGAGCCCCGAATTATCATCAATCAAAAGCACCATTCTGCATAGTTCAACAAAATTAACACTAATACATAAAATTATATTTCTCATCTAGAATTAGAAGTGATTTATGAGCACAACATCAGTCTATAAGTAATACGATAGTTAACTACGAAGGATGAAGTATCTTTACGTATGTGTAGTAAACAAATATGCTACGCAGAGCTTGTAGATATGTCTACAATATCCGACAAGCTTCATGGCCTACTGAGATCCTACGTCACAAGTTTAAACGATCTATCATATCAGTAATTGTATTACGTATATCTTTAACACTGAATATTCGTAACGAAGGGGTTGCACTCCGGGAGTTGAATATTAACGTTGTGCATTTTGGATATTTTGAAATGATTAGGGAATAGTTTTGCACGAACTTCTTTAATTATCAGTATAAGAATACCAACATTTACGTGGTGAAATGCAATATTCATTAATTGTCCTATCGTATACAAACATGACAGTTAGACACGCATGTTAAGGCGGCGCATCGGGCAGGTGCAGGTATACATTTTCGCCGTACGGTAGAAAGAGAGGGGGATTCTCCTACGCTACGCTGGCGGTCTAATTTCACTCTGTCTCACGAATTTTCGGTCAGGTCACGTGACCTGCCGCGATTTTAACATTTTTACCCATCATAAAGAGTATACAACACCGCTAAGGAAATTTTCATTTCAAACATATTGTTCGAGTCCGTAATCCTTAAGATATTATAGCTACTGAAGAAATAAACTCTTTGTACAAAACCATCACAAAAAAACAGCATGATTTTTCTATAATGGATTAATTAACTTACTGTATATTCACTTTATGTCACTATAGACAACAGCACAAAAAATAACAGGAAAATTCGTTCTCTACATTGCATTGCCTTAACCCTCTCTATTTGATTCAAAAATTGGCTCTCACACCGCAACAAGTTGCGATCTCTGCGGTCCCTATAATTGGACTTTTTATTGGCGGGTTTGTTCACTTGTAAATTTACTATCAACCAATAGACTAAGTTTTGTTTCATTTTAATTGTAATGCTAGCAATTAGTAACTGAACCCTGTTCGTCCTCCGGCGTACGCCCTCGCAAGGGCATTAGCCGTAGCTAAGGGTTGTTTCTGACATTATACAAATTGGATTTGTTTAAAAGAATGTTTTTGAATGAACATCATGAGATGAGAGAAAAGGTACAAAGGATTATTTTAGATAAAATTTATTTATTTAATGTGTCTGTACTGAAAGAAAAAGTTTTAAGCTAAGAACACCCAAATATACGAGTAGTTGTGAGGTCTAAATGAATTCAACCATTTATTCTTCTCGGATATCAGAAATATATTACAATCTCCACTGAGACTGAGATATCAAAGATTTGATAACTTATTTCCAGACTTTGTGATTGTTGTAGCAGGCACTACCCTAGCCACACGAAATAGGCGCACAGTCATGACATTTTCTACTGATTTCTTTTTTTAATTTTGTCATCACTGTGCGCCTATTTCGTGTAGCTAGATTAGTAGCAGAAGATAGGTATACGGGTAAGCCATACTTCAACATCAACTAGCATAGGACATTGTAGTAGTCAATAATAGATTCTGGTTCTCGCAATAATTGTTCTCATATTTACACACTATGGAGTACTTACATTAGAAATTATCAAACGTTTATCATAATGCCAAAATCTACCAGGCATATTTACTTTGCTTGGGAAGAGGGACGCGAAGTGAGGACACGAGCTGTACTGAAAAATTTCGATATCTTTCTATGTATAATTATTATTTTTGCGAACCTTTTCATTTAGAAGCTTAAATACACATGAATCGGACGAATTAAATTCCACGTAAACCCGCATTAACATGTTTATATCCAAAGAAAATAAATACGTTAATATATTATTAATTCGTCGCTTTGAACTGTAATCATGTTCGTATTAATCACGGATTACCGAGCATTTCACGAATCAGTGGCTTCGACATTTTTGAAAGCAACATCAGCGATTAAGAACAACTTTTGATAGACGTACCTACCTATACCTACCTAGATATAAGTAGGTATTTATCTAAAGATATATATGTGTACATTTACTTATCAACTTTACCCTTTCTAATTTGGGATGTTTAAGGATGCAACATTTAAGTCTTCTTGTACTTTAAAGTTCGTACTATTTTTGTGATCTAAACAAAGTCATTGATCAGATTCTTTTTAAAACGTTGAAAATTTCACCAGTTTTCACTTAACTTGCAATGTTACATACATTCATACATACATACATAAAATGTCTTTAAAACAAGCTTTTATTAAAACGTGTCAAAAATAATAAAATAAACTTTGCCTCAAAAACTTTCACTAACATCTTATAATGTCATTACATAAAGTTTGTTACAAAATTTAATTGTGTAGATAAATTAAAACTGTATAGATACATTTTCAAGTTAAGTATACATTTTCAAAATAAAAGTTCCTAAATCTTGTGATAAGCTCTAGTATCATAAATTGTGTAATGACATTCTGGAGAGAACGCGTAACTTGTCCCTCCAACATAAAGGGACGAACCTCCGACCAGGTGAGGTGATCGTGCCTTGTGGCCCACGGCCCAACGGTTGATGTTAATCGGCGCCGGAATTTCTATATTACGATTCAGGATTATTAGTTGCTCCGTAGTCCATTACTCTGTATTTCGATGTGTCTTCGCTAGATGGCGCTGTAGTATGTATTTTTGTTTTTTGCTGTATGTGGAAGTTGCCACAACATTATAAGTTGATGATCAAAGTTCTCGAGGATTTTTTTATTTAAAATCGAGGCAGTTTCATTTATTTTATTACATTGTACTTGTGTTCGTCCAGAAATTAGAGTTCCATATTTTGAAGTAATCTGTTTGTAGTTATAGTTATTTATGATGATTGATAAAGAGAACTGTGCTAGAGGTAGGGTGGTGACCTAATCGCATAAAAACGCGGTTAGGCAGCCACATCGTTATTGAAGCGATTAACGGGGAAAGTTTTCAGTTTACCCTATACCTTATATTTGTTTATTTATTAACTATTGCTTTTATTTCTTGCAGTCTAACAAATAAACCCCAGAGTTATTTTTTATTCTTTTTTTTAAGATGGAGTAAGCAAACTAGACGAGCTTTTTGTATAATTTATCTATAATATGCATATATAGGGTGGGCTACGAATTAGTTAACATTTGTCAAAAAATCGTTTAAAAAAACCATTTGACACATTATCAAAATTATTTTTTTTTTTTAAAACTACGTCGTCTAAAAGAGTACGGTTTCGACGTTTGCACTCTTCTAAGCAGGCACCGAAATTTTCGAATACTCGTCAGCAAAGAGACGGTGAGATCATCGACATCTCTTCACTGATTTTTCTTTTAGTTGACGTAATGTATTTGGTTTATTGATGTAGATATGATTCTTCAAATAACCACATAAAAAGAGTTTGCTGGAGATGGATTTAGACTTCTGGATGTTAACTTTTCCGAAAACATGTCTTTGACCACCGGCAAACGGCGACATATTGGATGTCTTACAAGTGGCTCCGTTTTGTTGAAGCCATATGTTACGATTATAGCCAGCAAATTTCAGTAGCATCAGTCCCAAAAACTCCCATTATATCTTTGCACGTGATGTTAGATTCAAATATTAACGAATTCTTGGCCCACCCTATATTATGAATTACATAAGTACGTTCATCAGCAGCACAGACTGTTTATTTTGTATCAGACGACTTGCAAAGTATTTTGTTAGTGTTTATGATTCTTAGTTTTACTTACTGAGAGAGTTTTCAGTGGAACATTTTGCCTGCCTGTACTTTTAAGAATTTAAATACTATTTTACTTCGTAGTTTTACTGAAGTATACAATTTAGGTTGAGTTACATTGTGGGGCCGAGAGAGATTCAGAACATTCCCGGTCCGGCAGGTCCGGAACGGGCCAGGTACCATATTCCTCTATAAGTGCAAGCCTAAGAATGAAAAGTTTCACCTGCCACCACAGCAGAAGCAGGTTCGGGTACGACTACCACATGGCAGTAGGCGTTCTACAAGCCGCAGGTGGGCCGAGGTACGTCGGACTTTCAGAGATTTCCTTCCTAGGAGGCACCTGGTTCCCCGGTTACTGTACTAGAAACAGCGTGCCATTTTTCATTAGTTTAAGTCCGACATAACCACCAGCAGGCGGTATGCGGTGGGATATCTGCACAAACAAAAAAAATCAATTTCATATTACATTATAATAATGACTATGGAGCACAAAATGAATTAGTCTGTGTACTTAATACAGATAATCTAATAGTATTATAGCAAAATAAGACTGGTGGTTTTTACCAGAATCTTCGTGGGGATAAAATTTCTTTTTAAAATCGTAAAGAGAAAAATAAACGACATACTGTGCCATCAGTACGATATAATTAAAAATAAGGCAATCTTAACATTTAAAATTCAATTCTCTCTCTTCAATTAGTAAATTACCATTTCAAAAAATGTTTGAGATAACAACAATTTTAAAACTATTATTTTAGCAGTTGTAGTCACATATAAAATTGATCGCTAAAAGTTACCTACTTAAATAAATAATTATAACACAGACTGATACTCAATTAGATAGTATAGTCATAGCTTATTTTGTCATCGTAACTGTATGCAGTACAGTGTTGATGCTTGATATAATAGACATACCACAAAACGTTATTGAGAGACTGACACCCGAGATAGGTATTGAAATACCTTTGTCACGGGTCACTGCATTCCTCACAAAGTTACTGTGCTAACAAAATGTATGGAAAGATCTCATTATAAAACATTAAAGCCAAAGTTCCGATTATTAAAATTTTATACGAGTATACCCGGGAACTTGCCAGAATGTTAACTAATATCTCGTAGCACGTAGTGCAACACATCCAGCACTGCATATGTGCTACGTGCCTGGAATATTCTGCCCCTGATTCTATTTACGTTTGGGAGTAAACAACTCTCTGGTCTACTATATGCACTTCTTAAGCCACAACTTGTGATTTGTTTTGCAATCTTCTCTTGAATTTCTCTTGTACTCATTGTAATTCGGCAACTAAATCAAAGTAGTATTATATAGTAGTATTATATATAATATAATATTGTATATAATATATAAGTAGTATTATATATAAAATAGTATTTAGTATAAATATTTTATAACATTTAAAGAAATTGAGCAGGTGTGCATGGGTCATCATTTACCTTACATTACATTACATTCCGTTACATTACATTGCGTTACATTACATTACATTACATTGTGTTACGTTATATTACGTTTCATTTGATGGTAAATGACACATAAACGACCCATGCACGCCTGTACCCAAAATGTCACAAGTGTGTAACCTCACTCAATTGTTGAAGAGCAACGAAAAAATTGACTACAAAACAGAATATAAAGACAGAAGTGCTATGTAAGAGTGATAAACGCATCAAAATTATGAGTGTGATCACTTATAGTAACCGGCACTTCTGTAGATCTCTAAAAACGATCGTACTTGAACCACTATGATCTTATCTATTAAAATAATCATACATTGCGTAGGGAAATCTAAATGCCGACTATGATTAGAGTACAGCTCACTCGATAAAGAGACATTACATTTGATAAAGACTGGAAAAGTTAATAACTTTAATGTCATCGTAAACTGTCTTTTTTATGAAATAAAAAAGAATTTAAAAAACATTCATCCTTACAATAATAGTAATAATAAATAATTCAGACATTTGACACACAACGTCATCTAGTTTTAAACTAAGCACAGCTTGTGCTATGATAACTAGACTGACTAATAGAATACTTATATACTGTTTTTTTGTAAATACATACATATTATACGTAGAAAACACCCAAACCTCAAAACAAATATTTGCTGATCATACAAACATTTGGTGCGACCCGGGAATTGAACCTGAGACCTCAACGAGAGAGAGGACGTCGGAGCTCAAAGGAGAGTTACAACGATTGTATGTAAGTTCGTCAATTTCAAAGTTACAAACACGAACACACGTTCGAAGGTGTCGACAATAGATTGTGTAAAAATACTTTCTGAAATAAGTACATCATTCGTAAATTACACTAAACCATCAGTGAGAGTGATACTCATTTCTAAACGAAGTTAATCTATTTCATTATAATATTTTATAATTATATTACGTCGTCGCTCTGAGCTCACGTTACGCTATTAACCTTGGGTATGATAATACCACTTGTGAAACTTGTCACAGGGACGCAAGAGCATTAATCCAATTACGAGTATGGCTTTGGCATGTCACTATACATACATATACTTAGTTCAGCTGTACAGGTAAAGACATGTGTTGTGGAGATGACCCTTGTTACAGTTTTAGAAAATATCATGATGCTATTTACTTTAGGGTGAGTTTTCAATCCTTAGTTATACGATAACTAAAAACTCAGTCAAAATCAAGCATCTTATGAAAATACTAACTAATCAAAGCCAGTGAAAATTACGTCCGTATAGCGTAGTGGTAAGTGTAACGGACTGGATAACAGTCCAAGTCTAAAGATTTGATTCCCGCTCAAGCCAAAAATTTTTGAGCTTAAACTTTTAATGTTTGACTTGAGTTGAGTTTTTCTTTCTATAATATGTATGTATTTATGTTTATTAGTTGTCTAGTAGGTACTCATATCTCAACGCGCAAGTTCGGTTTAGTTTAGGACTAGATAGCGCTGTGTGAAAAAATAATTGTTCATCATCCCACCAAGTACCGTCGTATCTTTTTCTAATGACTCTTTCTTTCGTCTCAGATTCCAAAAATTTAGTATTAGTTGGTTTTCTTCGATACTAAAACCATCGATCGAGTCCATAATGTGCACACTCACTTAACAAAAATAAATATTCAGTAACCACGGCGTACAGAAACTGTACCACAAAAATACAAAAAAAAATATAGAAATACACAAACATTAAAATCACTATTCAACTGATACTATCACTAACTGTGGTTTAAAACAACAGTTAAAGATATTTCTCTATCTGTCTAACCATTTATGTAAAAGCCCAAGATTAAGATAACTGTGGAAAAAATGCTAACTGAACCTTTCTCTGATGACTTAAAAAAAAAAGTGTGACACTCAGGGACTGCCGTGGTAAAGTTGTTGCATAGCATTTTTATCAAGTTATGCAATTATAATATTTCGGAGCAGCTCATCTCGATCCGTGCGAGCTTCTTACAGTCTTCCCGCATACGTCTAGTCGCTCGCACACAAACACCGTGCCCAAGTCTGCCGAACTGAAACGACGTTAGACGATGCACGGCTTTCAACGCCGCTCCACTGTGCCGGTCGGAGTGGGCGGTGTTAGGTTTATTTTCGTTACGGAATTTCTTGATTCGGTCGCCGCGCTCGAAGCCCGCGATAAAAGCTATGCAATAACTTAAATCGGTCCTCAGTAAACTGTATACTGCATTTCTTAATTTTTACCTTAAAAAGTGAATTTTTTTGTTCAAGTTTAAATAGAACTAATAAAATAATTACAAAATAAATAATAAATATTTCTGACATTTGACACACAACTTCATCTAGTTTTAAACTAAGCAGACCTTGTGCTATGATAACTTTTTTTTTGTAAATACCTACGTATTATATATAGAAAACACCCAAACTCCGAAACAAATATTTACAGATCATACAAACATTTGGTCCAACCCGTAATCGTACCCGAGGCCTCAAGTAAAGCAGTCGCTTTCGCTATCGCTACGCCATCAAGGCAGTCAAAAATAATAATCTTTTAAATAGAAAAAGGATTTCTCTAGAAATTAGATACACTGTACAGAATGTTTGATGTAAATGAGTTATATATGAGTAAGTGGATGAAATATACGTTAATAGGTAAAAAGTAATCAAGTAATCCTAATATTAGTTATACATAGAAATGTACCAATAACATTCAACCCACCGTGTCACAACATGTATCATACACATTATAATTTATATATTAATCAAATAATTATAACACTATTAGGTTTTGAAAAATCATTTACATTTACATCTAGTAAAGAATTAAATAAATTTCTCACTCACTCACAGTTTTACATTTAGTGACTTTACATACGAGCCCATTGCCGCTAGTCGGGACGATTTGTTAATCAGAACCTCGTCCGTCGATCAGCAGATGCACTACTCCCTGGTGAGGTTGACTTGGTACCCTAAATTCTTAGTGGGAACCCAATGTACATAGTGATTTTATTGTTTGATTAAGTGTAGTCCACAAAAAGCATCGTAGATTTGACCAAAGACATGCGGGTCTAAGATTTGCAGTCAGTTTCTCATGCAATAAAACTCACGACAAAGACTGCATCTCGCCTTTTAAAATTCTATTACTTCAGATAAAACTTCTGTCCTTACAAGTACAGTAATGCCCCGCTTTACGCGACGGAAAAAGGAAGAAACGTTAACTGAAATTCGCGTATATCGAGGTTTAAGATTAAACATAATCAAAATTCAATATGTACAAAAAATACGAATCATTTTAATCAATCACTTTAATTCTAAGAACACTTAATGCAATACATACTATTAATTATTTTTTACGGAAAAATACATCTATTGTCTTTTGACTACATCATGTTTATACGCACTCTTTCGCGTAATGCGAGGCAATTGAGCGCGAAATTTGAACTTCGCGTTATAGTGAAACCGCGCATAACGAGGTCGCGTAAAGCGGCGTATTACTGTATATCTAAATTAGCTTAGAATAAACTATAATACAAGCATATTTAATACTCGTAGATGCCGAATAGACAAGCCCTTAGTTTGTCGAATAGCTATGAGTATCTATACTTAAGGAGAAACAAATCTTTGTACCATTTTTAAAACAAATATAACCCATAGAAGCATATCTTTAGAGTATACAATGTAAATAAACATTAAAACAATTTAATAATGCGTGATCAAATCAGGAATAAGGAGATCCGCAGACGAACCAAAGTCACCGATATTGCCAGTAAAATTGCTAAACTTAAGTGGTGATGGCCGGGTCACATTACACGCAGAAACAATGGCCGATGGGGCCTTAAAGTTCTAGAGTGGCGACCGCGTACTGGGAAACGCAGCGTTGGTTGGCCCCCCACAAGGTGGTCCGACGATCTGGTGAAGGTCGCGGGTAGCTGCTGGATGCGGACGGCACGAGCCCGGCCGTTGTGGAGAACCTTGGAGGAGGCCTATGTACAGCAGTGAGCGTCTTTTGGCTGAGAAGAAGAAGAAGAAGAATGAGAATACAGTATGGATTTTAGCCCATGATCATGAACCATGACGGATTAAAATAAATACAACGACATTTCAATTTATACTGGTCACTAAAATAAAACATTGTACTCAAAATGATCGAAGTTCGAGTTCTAGGTTCTCTGCTGATCTCTAGGCCTTATACTGAGTGACTCAAAAGATAAAAGCTACATAAGAAACTATGAGACAATTAAACATAGTCAACTAACGTTAACAAATTATGTAGGCTTTTATAATAAGCGAAAAAAGGTAAATTTAAATTGAATAAAGTAACTGTGCTCACGGAAATAATCGTAAATTGTAATTGTAACATGAAATTTAATAACCTTTAACCTTCCTCGAGGCTTGATCATTCGTTGGGGTGCTTGGTTAGAAAACCTCCACGTGGTGCACCCTGGTAACGTTGGCGATGGTGTTCATCACTGCCAACGGCTAATATTCTAGCACTAAGAGGAAGCCATTTTCTACGGCAATTCGGCCGAGACTTGGTCCAACAGAGCGGGCGTGTCTGTCGGATCCTCTGTTGGTTTTTCGCTCTTCGGAGCAATGAGGAGGAAAACCTCGGTAAAAAATCACGATGGTGGGACCCTTTCTAGGGTCGGACTTCTTCCGCTCAGCAGTGGAAAAGGTAGGACGGGCTTGGTGTGCACTTACACTGCCACCGAGCAGGCATCAGGAGACATCATCTCCCTGCCGCCGTCGACATATCGTAGTCCCGAGTTGGGAGCGAGGGTCTTGGCTTAACCGCCCGGACTGCGAGGAAGAAAACCTCTATAAAAAATTACCCCGAATCCCGTGTTCTGGTGCGTGACCTGGGGATGCATGGCTGATGGGTAGTTCAGTCGCAAGCACACTCCCAGCCGGGGCACCTGCGGACCCCTCAGCGGTTGGGCACAAATTTACGCTTGCCCGGGTATTGGGGGATCTCTGCCCGGGTCGACTTTTATTTCTCCCCCACGCGTGGAAATAGTTATGGAAATTGAAACAAACAAAAATAACAAGAAAGAAGATGAAGAAAAGAAGGACAAGAATCAGAAAGGTAAGCCTAGGAAGACGGACGACTTCTCAACCAATGAGGTGGAACGTATGACGCCTGTCTCGCTCTCAGAAGCTAATCTTACTTCAGGGAGCCGAAGAAGATCGGATCGACTACATTCGAAATCTGTTATTCCAACAGATAGAGGTCACTCCAGCGCATCAATTGAGGCGCTGGAAGTAATGGAGGTAGAGATTCGCGACAATCGGAAACGCGGACGCTCCACAGACGACGAAGAAGAAACTTCGCAGGAGTGGCTGCCTCCTAAAGGGGCTAGTAGCCGCAGAGGGAGGGACTCCACTTTTGGTTCCCTCAGGCTCTGTGTTCACTAAAGCGGCAGCCTACGGGCGCGTTAGAGCGGAAGGCGAATCTGTGGTGGAGGAGGAAATCGCGGATCTCCTACAAAAAATTCGGGCGCCGGCAGTGGATAATTTGGCAACCCAGGCACCGGCGTCCCTACAGGAGAGAGCGAATGTAGCTGTGGCCGTCATTAACAAGGTGGCCACGAAATCTACAAACCTTAAGGGTCCGTTTGTTAGGGTCCTTAAAGACTCCTCCTCTGCCATTGCAGAGGTTGTTACCACCCTCATTGGGGATGTAGCTCGCCTGCAGACGGCTAATGACCGTTTGACGGGCCAGGTGGCTGAGCTGAGCAATCAATTTGCTCACTTTCGGGCCCACCACCCTGAATAGAGCCGGGTTAAAGATCAGTCTATCCCCAGTCACGGTTCTGGCGACGTCTCTGATGCCCATCTGCGTTAAATACTTGACGTAATGGGGCGTGTGTTGGACGGACGTCTCGCGGGCCTTGAGGCGAGGCTACCTCCAGCCCCCGTAATTCAGCCGCCACTCGCAACGGATGAGGCGAAGATCAACCGATCAAAGACGTTGCCACCGGCTCCGCCTCCCGTTGCAGGTGGTCGTGTGTGGTATGCGGCGGCAACACTTACGACCGCCCCTGTGGCTGCTGCGAAGACAGCTAGAGCAGCAAAGGTGGCGGCAAATAAGACTGTGGCAAAGTCGGCTGCTCCTAAGCCTGCCGTTATGGTTATAGCAAAGACGAGGGCTGAGTTCCCTCCGCTTCCCACTCCGACACCTACATCTGGCCCTTCTACTTCTGGTCCCTCAAACGATCGGTGGCAGGTAGTTGGGTCGGTCAAGAAGTCTCGAAAGGGGGGTAAGAAGGCTACCCAACAAGTAGCCTCTACTCCTCAGCCGCCGTCAGTGGCAGTGGCCACCCAGAAGAAGCCGCGTAAGCTACAGATGCCAAAGACCGCGGCTGTCGTGATCACTGTATTACCGGAGGTGGCAATCGGCGGGCTATCCTATGCGGCCGTATTCAAGAAGGCCCGGGATAGTCTCGCCAATCAATTTGGGACTGTAGGTGTCAAAATGCGCCTCGCCCAAACGGGAGCTAGAGTACTGGAGTTCCCTGGGGCTGAAGGTACAAAGACGGCGGATGCTTTTGCCGAAAAGCTGCGGAGTATTTTTTCTGTTACGGATGGTGTAAAGATCGCCAGGCCTACCAAATGTGCGTAATTGCATATCTCAGGCCTGGACGACTCCGTGATGGTTGAGGATATCCGCGTTGCGATTCAAGAGAACACTGGGTGCAACGCGGACAACATCAGGGTTGGCACCATTCGTCCCGGTCCAGGAGGCCTTGGTGCGACGTGGATCAGTTGTCCTGTAGCGTCAGCTAAGATTTTAGAAGATGCCGGCAAGATCCTCGTCGGTTTCGTGAACGCCAGAGTCACAGTTCTGGCGGCGAGGCCGATGAGGTGTTTCAAATGCCTGGCCACAGGACACACTCGCATCAAGTGCGATAGTTGTTTCGACTGCAGTGGATTGTGTTTCCGCTGCGGTCGACCGGGACACAACACAGCAGAGTGCTCTGCCGTCCCTCACTGCCCAAAGTGTGCGTCGGGCAATAGGCCTGCCAATCATCAGATGGGACAGGGGAACTGCAAGTCTTTCCGCAGTTTTCGGCAAACGTCGGAGGCTAGCTATTCAACCCAGGCTGCCTCCGATGTAGTTCGTGCGTCAACGTCGTCGCCTATGGAGGGGGCTGTAGAAACGATCCAGTAATAGATCGAGTCTCCAGCCTCCTAGTCCAGACGAACCTGAACCACTGTGCTGCGGCGCAGGACCTTTTCCTGCAAACCATGGCACAGTGGTCAATTGGTGTTGCCGTAGCCACGGAGCCCTATTGTGTTCCTCCCCGTCCAAACTGGTTGGGCGACCGGGACGGCTCCGTGGCAGTCGTCGGCTCCACGGCGGCTCATTCCCCACCCTTGTCGCTAAGAGACAAGGGCACTGGATATGTTGCTGCTGAGTGGGGGGGGGATCACCATATACGGTATATACTTCTCCCCCAACCAGAGTTTGAGCGACTTCGAGGTTTTCCTCAACAGCTTGGAGACCTCGATGCGGCGACTAACGTCTGGGCACGTCCTTATGCTGGGGGACTTCAACGCAAAGTCCATTGCTTGGGGTTCACCCAGGACGGACGCAAAAGGGTGAGGCCGTAGAGGAGTGGGCGGCCTCAGTGGGCCTCTGTTTATTAAACAGAGGCTCCACCAACACGTGCGTGCGACAGCAGGGGGGGTCGATAGTGGACCTTTCATTCGCTACCCCTGCCCTCGCCGCACGAGTAAGGAACTGGCGTGTCCTGGAAGAGGTTGAGACGCTCTCGGATCACCTTTACATCCGATTTGAGCTCTCCCGGACCCAGGACCCTAGAAGGGGTCACACGGCGCGGCGTTCTTCTCGCTTTCCGCGGTGGGCTGTAGCCAAACTGAACAGGGACCTACTAGAGGAGGCAGCCATTATTCACTCCTGGCTGTCTCCGCAGGCGGTCGACATGGGGGCTGGTCGCTTCCTCGATGCGATTACGCAGATCTGTGATGCGGCGTTGCCCCGCATCCGGGGTTGTCAGCCTCCACGGAAGGAGGTTTACTGGTGGTCCCAGGAGTTGGCGGACCTCCGTGCGGCCTGTACTCGTGCCCGGAGGTCCTACACCCGTAGTCGGCGGCGACACCGCGTAGACGGCGAGGAGGGCCAGCTTCATGAGGAGTACCGAGAGGCGCGGAAAACTTTGAAGCTGGCCATTAGCCACGCCAAAGAAATTAAGCGTAAGGAGATGCTGGAGGGTCTCGATCGTGACCCCTGGGGTCGCCCTTATCGTGCGGCGCGACAAAAGCTCCGTACGTCGGACCCCCCCTTACAGAGACCCTCCAGCCTAGCTTCCTGCAAGAAGTGGTCGAGGGCCTTTTCCCACAGCGCGCGGAGCACACGCCGCCATCGATGGTCTTTTTGGTCGGGGACGACGAAGGCGGTGTGCCGCCCGTCAGGAAATCGGAGATAGGGGCGGTTGTTCTACGGATCCGCTCTAAGAACACCGCCCCTGGGCCAGACGGGATACCTGCCCAAGCACTGGCCCGAGCCCTCGAA
The DNA here is from genome assembly GCA_949316085.1 of Hypercompe scribonia. NCBI lineage: Eukaryota > Metazoa > Arthropoda > Insecta > Lepidoptera > Erebidae > Hypercompe > Hypercompe scribonia. The sequence goes on along the minus strand of OX438969.1, from coordinate 6,204,211 downwards.
CACATGTCAGACCGCCTCAGGGAAGTCCTGGACTCCAGCATGGCGTCCGGACGCTTCCCTGAGTGCTGGAAAAGCGGGAAGCTGGTCCTTTTAAGGAAGCCGGGACGGCCTGCCGATTCGGTGGCGGCCTATAGGCCCATCGTGTTGCTGGACGAGGCGGGTAAACTTTTTGAGAGGATACTCTCTGCTCGCATCGTCCGGCACCTCTGCGAGGTGGGCCCCGATCTGTCGGACGCCCAATTCGGTTTTCGAGCGGGGCGTTCGACGGTCGATGCTTTGTTGCACCTGAGGGCCGTTACCGAAGTGGCGGTGAGCTGTGGCAGCGTGTTGTTGGCGGTGTTGTTGGACATCGCCAACGCATTTAATAGTCTGCCATTTAGCTGCATCAGGGAAGCACTCCTCTACCACGGGGTGCCAGAGTACCCGGGGCGGCTTGTAGCAGTCTATCTGGAGGAGCGTACCGTCGTGTACGAGGACCGAGATGGTATTCTAAGGCGGCGGCCCATGTCGTGCGGTGTTCCACAGGGGTCCGTCCTCGGACCACTCCTGTGGAATATGGGATACGACTGGGCCCTTCGAGGTCGTCTTCCCCCCGAGCTGGGCGTAATTTGTTACGCCGATGACACATTGGTCACAGCCCGGGGGGCGAACTTTCAAGAGGCGGCGCGCCTGGCTACCGTGGGAGTCTCTTTGGTGGTCGGGCGCATTGAGGCCTCGTACCGATTAAGGCCCAGATGAGGTATCTGGGCTTGATCCTCGACGGCAGGTGGCTCTTCGACGAGCACTTCCGACAGCTTACTCCAAAGCTGGTCGGCGCTGCTTCTGCTCTTGGGCGACTTTTGCCCAATTTGGGTGGAGCCAGCGTCGCGACGAGACGTCTATACACGGGAGTTGTTCGGTCAATGGCGCTGTATAGTGCACCGGTGTGGGCGGCGGCTCTGACCGCCCAGAATAGGGCTCGCCTCTGGCGCCCTCAGAGGATATTGGCGGTTAGAGCCATACGCGGTTACCGCACCGTATCGACGGAGGCGGCGTGCGCCTTGGCCGGAACTCCTCCGTGGGATTTGGATTCGGAAGTGCTCGCCGAAGTTTATCGGCGGACGGCTGACTTCCGGGCGGGTAGCGGCATACGGCCCCCGCCCGAGGAGATACACGAGTGGCGTGAGGCCGCTCGTCGAGCCACGATGGCTCGTTGGTCGTTCCAGCTCTGATGGAGACTCTACGTGCTGGCTTTGCCCTCGTGGAGGCTCTCCGGCCGGTCAACACGGAGTGGGCAGGGCGGCAGTACGGGACCCTTTCCTTCCGACTGACGCAGGTCCTTTCCGGGCATGGTTGCTTCGGGAAGTATCTGCACTCGGTCGCCAGGAGGGAATTGAGTCCCGCCTGTTACCACTGCGACTGCACACGCTAGCGGTTTGTTCCGCCTGGGCGGCGCAGCGTGGGGTCCTCACTGCAGTTATTGGAGGAGATCTCTCGCTACCGGCCATCATACGCTCCAGGGCCGGTAGCGACAGTTGTTTTACCGCGGTCGCAACCTTCTGCGAAGACGTAATTTCGCGGAAGGAGGCAGCGGAGAAGGCCCGGGAGGACGATACCCGCTCGGACCCAATTCGCCGCCGGCGAGCCGGGCGGCGGAGGCGCGCATACCAGCGCCTCATGCCGCCTTGAGTGTGGCCGCGGGTGGACGGGATGGGTTTTCCCCTCCATCCGCTACAATGGCCAGCCGCGAGGAGGCGACGTCCGCGTGTGCCGTACGTCGCCTAAAATAGAGAGTTTATCCGCAGATGGTGCCCGAGGTAGCGGGCAGGCGCTAGGAGGGATCTGGATGTCGTAATAGCAGCGGTTCCCGGATCCCTCCTATCTCAGGTGCAAATTGGCACACTGTGTGGTTTTAGTCAGTCCGATTCCGACACACCACCCCGCCGTAAACCCCGGTGGGGTGACGGCCCAAGGGGGTTTCCACACGTAAAAAAAAAAAAAAGAAGGCTTGACCATTCGTTAAATTAATTTTTACAAATCCACCTACAAGTTTAGTACACTATAATAAGTTAATTATATTAATATTATGAAATTCTACTACTGTTATAAATGCGTAAGTATGTGAGTATGGATGTTTGTTACTCTTTCACGAAAAAACTGCTGGACGGATTTGGATGAAACTTTACAGTAATATAGGTTATACATCAGAATAACAGCTACAATTTGTAATGATTTCATGTAATTTTGATCGTAATATAACGATACATGTCAATTGAATTGGAAAAAAATCTGGCCGCTGAGAGTTATCTTGACATACGCTGCCTAAACCATTGAAGTTACACAAAAATAATCTCCCGTAGGATTGTTTATATGTTAAAAAAAAAAAATTTAAATGATCTGTTACGAAACTTAATGTGGCAGACCAAATTCCACACGAGCGAAACCACGGGTAAAGGTTAGTGATTAATATATAAAAGTAGAATGTGTAATTAGAATTAAAAATTTAAGCAATATTTGTGGTTATTTCTACCGGTGAGATCGGCAGAGAATCAAAAGGAAATTTTTATCGTGGCGATGGCAACACTTTTACAGTCCGCGTTCATCAGACGTGCACGACTCTTGGTTCACAGTGCATGTTAGCAAATAGCCTAGTATCTGTAGAAACGCACCACAGTCGCATATATTTACGCTAGATTCGACAAATCCCTATCTTGTTAGACTGTCCTTAGATCTTCTGACCTGGGTACACGAGTGAGGTTACTCGAGGGAAATCGAAAGCTGTTGACGGTCATGTAATTTTCGTATTCTTCTTGAGTTGTGGCAGTCCAAGGGTGACAGTAATCACCAGCTGTCGTGTGATCCATCCTTTCCTTTGCCTCATTTACCAAAAAAAGCAAACATCTATAATAATAAAAAAAATTGAATTAGTAGTAATTTATTGAGTAGCAAGATAAAGAACTTCTTAGTTTTATCTATGAGAATATATGTACTTACCGTCACTTGATCAACTCGCGTCCGTCATACTATTTTTATATAGTGCTTTCAGTGTAATCAAATCCCTCTATCAAGTTTGAAATAAATATGAAAATGAAAATGTTACTTGCCACGAGCCTTGCCCGCCCGTGTCTCGCCTCAGGGAATGTATTCATAAAGACACTGAAAAACGTGTTTTGCATTTGGGTCAAACAACATAAATATAAACTTAAAGTAAATATCGTACATATTTGTATACTAACTTAACTACAAAATGACTGCACGGTTGGCCTAGTGGCCGCGCCTCACCGCACTCCACCTCGTTGAGTGTTGTGGGTTCAAATCCTACATGGGACAATACTGTATGATCCACAAATTGTTGTTCTGAGTCTGGGTGTTCTTTGTGTCCGTTTCTTGTATGTTTGTAAAGTCCCCCGCGACACAGGTTTTATTCCTAATGCGGGCGTTGTCTTTTAAAAAAATAAAATAATATATAAAATAAAATATCTTCTTTTTATCTTTATTGATTATATGTATAATGTAGAGGCTTTTAATCAAACATGATTATGCCAGCCTTTTTTTTTTTTTTATACCACGACGGTGGCAAACAAGCGTGCGGCCCGCCTGATGGTAAGCGATTACCGCAGCCTATGGACGCCTGCGGCACCAGGGGCATCACGTGCGCGTTGCCGACCCTTTAAAGACCTATTTACCCCCTTCTTGAAGAGCCTCATACTGTAGTATCTAGGGAAAACCTCGGCAGGGAGCTCATTCCATAACGGGATTGTTCGCGGGAGAAAATTTCTCTGAAACCGCACTGTGCGCGACCATTTAGGTTCCAATGTATGTGGATGAGCTCCCTGACGATGGCGAGCGGTGCGATGGTAGAAAGTGGTTGTGGGCATCATATCAAACAATTCTTCAGAACATAGCCCATTGTAGAGACGATAGAGCACACACAAGGAGGCAAAGTCTCTCCTAAGACTTAGTGGCTCGATACCGTCTGTGAGATCAGGATCGTCGACTATTCTCACAGCACGTCTCTGAACTGAATCGAAAGGTTCAAGCTGGTATTTCAGTGCTCCCGCCCAGAGATGACAGCAATACTCCATGTGAGGTCGAACTTGTGCTTTGTAAAGTAGTAGCCTTTGTGCCGGTGTGAAGTATCGCTTCGCTCTATTCAGAACACCAAGCTTTTTTGATGCCAGCTTGACTTGCCAGATGACTTAACCGCTCTCCGAAACATGAAGGAATCTGAACATATTGTGTCAACTTCCACAATACAGCACAAAGAAAACTATACAACAGCACCATCTAGCGAAGATGCATCGAACTACGAAGTATGGACGAAACATATGAATGTAATGAAATACAATGCAATTACTAATCCTGTATCGCGATATAGAGATTTACGTGGCAATTAGCATATATACAAGATCCCAACATCAACCGTCGGGCCGTGGCCCGCCAGGCATGATCACCTCGCCTGGTCGGAGGATCCTCCCTTTGTGTCGGAGGGATATGACACACGTCCCTCCACAATATCAGGAATGTGCATCGATCCATAGTCTATCCTGGCTAAGATTGCTCAACTTTGCAATGTGATAATCACGGTTACCACTTAGTCACCCCCCTATCTATTACATCTATCTGAAATATCCTTTATTGTTTTCAAGAAAGGTTATTTCAGATAATATGCATACGGTTCAAACCAGAACTTAGGGTCCCAAGCCAGCCTCGTCTGCAAGCGGTGCACCTGCTGATCGACGGACGAAGCTCTGGCAAATAAAACATCTCGATTAGCGGCAATAAGTTTGTCTCCTATTAGGTGGGACCAAGACACTGCCGAAAAGTGGGCGTTTAATACCCTTCTGCCTACACTTCTGGGGAAATAGCCGTGATTTTATGTATTACGTTTCATCTACAATAATTTGCCCAATGCTATCTTGCAATGTAACCTTTAGAGATAACAATGCAATGTAGCTTGTAACACACAATTGTTACAAGTTGGAGTTAAATTGCTAGCGGTCACTCGCCTATTCAATGTTCACAGACCGTTGGATTCGCGGTTCACTGCACTCCGACTTGTTGATACATCGTCGTCGATAGACTGCGCTTTAGATATTGTTATGTTGACAATATTGACAAGAAAATATGCTAATAATTGTTGTAATTCATATATTTCGTGTTATGAAGTTGGTTTGTGTGTGTGTTGCAAAAACGACAAAAAACCTGCACCGATCGAGTTAAAATTTTGACAAGGTACACAATATATCTCTAAGATAGTTATTAGGTATCTATTTTTATAATCAAAATGCGCTATTCCTATCATTTATTCTTGCTAAAAAATTCTTCGTGGAATTACAATAATCATACTCGATTTAGAATCTTAAATTTGAACGTGCTTTATTTGAAATCCCACGACCATGTGCGAAATATGTCAGGGCATTATAATTATCATCTAAGGACCCTTTTTTAAACGAAAAGATGTTATATATGCCGACGTGTCGAGGATCACTTTCCACCTGTATGTCTTAAAACTAACTCGGTGTTCATATTTGCATAGAAAGTAGGGGCGCGAAAAGGACCCGCATTTTTCAGAAGCGAATAATGGACGTTAAATATTTTAACGGGCGGCTTTCCCTTGAGAAATAGTGTCGATTTTTATTATTTATTCCACCATCTTTCTGTATAATGACGTACTGAATTATTTTTATGCTTACCATAATGTGATCATAATAGTTTGTAAACTCAGGATTCGGTTAAAATGAAATCTTGGATTAGAATTAAGTTTATGTTCCTTAAAAGTGAGTCTTGACGGAGAGGTAGAATTTGGTCAGAAATACTCCATTTTGAATGTAAGAAAATCCATCTCCATAAATTCTGCTGGATCTGCTCTAGTGTTCCATTGTGGGATTCAGTACCTCAATACCCATTTTTGTCCATAATCCATCGACAGTGGTGTTGATGGATTAAGACTTTCATAGTCCTTTTGAATGAATAATTTACTATTGTCAAGCATATGGAATAAAAATTTCACAGCAGTTACAATGAAAAAAATGATAGACTTTTTTGATGATATAACAGCATTTTTAAAATTTCAATATAAGAAAGAAAAATATCAATAAAACATCACACAAATCCCACGTCTCGATTTTCAAAATCTAAATTATCAAATTATAAGAGATTTCCACCTTAAAATAAGTTACTAGCGCATCGGTCAGAATTAATTTGGTCCCTTGCCAAATTGAAGGGTCAGAGGTTCCAAGGGACCCTCGTTTCCAAATAACAGCCGAAATGAATATATAATACGTAGTATGAGCCCTTATGTATATCCCGATTAATTTATAGTTTTATCTAATTTATGGTTCTCCTAAGGATTTCAGATATCCGTTTCTTGCTTTAAAGTATTTAAAAAGATGTGTTAACACATATTCATGATATGTTCAGCCTTTTAACATATTTTTAGACGTTAGAGTGGAATCTCTTTACAGGGTTATTTGAGTATCAGCGACTTTCACTGGAACGCATTCATTTGAGAGTGATTAGAACGCTAGAACCCCTGGGCATTGCGTAATAGTTTAGATTTTAGTGTATCACACGTCCTTGTGGCGACGGATTAAGAGTACAAAGTATCTGCAACACCATTCATCCTGTTGGTGTAGTAACAGGTCACTAAGAGAACAAACTACGTAGTACAATATCACTGCAAAGAAAAGGCAAACTTTTTTTTTTTTTTTTTTTTTTTTTTTTTTTTTAACGTGTGGAAACCCCCTCGGGCCGTCACCCCACCGGGGTTTACGGCGGGGTGGTGTGTCGGAATCGGACCGACTAAAACCACACGGTGTGCCACTCTGCGCCTGACATAGGAGGGATCCGGGAACAGCTGTTATTACGACATCCAGATCCCTCCTAGCGCCTGCCCGCTACCGTGGGCATCATCTGCGGATAAACTCTCCTTTTAGGCGACGTGCGGCACACGCGGACGTCGCCCCCTCGCGGCTGGCCATTATAGCGGATGGAGGGGAAAAACCCGTCCCGTCCACCCGCAGCCACACTCAAGGCGGCATGAGGCGCTGGTACGCGCGCCTCCGCCGCCCGGTTCGCCGGCGGCGAATTGGGTCCGAGTGGAGGTTGTCCTCCCGGGCCTTCTCCGCCGCCTCCTTCCGCGAAATTACGTCTTCGCAGAAGGTTGCGACCGCGGTAAAACAACTGTCGCTACCGACCATGGAGCGTATGACGGCCGGTAGCGAGAGATCTCCTCCAATAACTGCAGTGAGGACCCCACGCTGCGCCGCCCAGGCGGAACAGACCGCCAGCGTGTGCTGAGCCGAGTCCTCACTGCAGTCGCAGTGGTGACAGGCGGGACTCAATTCCCTCCTGGCGACCGAGTGCAGATACTTCCCGAAGCAACCGTGCCCGGAAAGAATCTGCGTCAGTCGGAAGGAAAGGGTCCCGTGCTGCCGCCCTGCCCACTCGGCGATGACCGGCTGGAGAGCCTCTACGGCGGCAAAGCCAGCACGTGGAGCCTCCAGTCGGGACGACCAACGAACCATCGTGGCTCGACGAGCGGCCTCTCGCCACTCGCGTATCTCTTCGGGTGGGGGCCGAATGCCGGTACCCACCCGGAAGTCTGCCGTTCGCCGATAAACTTCGGCGAGCACTTCCGCCTCCAAATCCCACGGGGGAGTTCCGGCTAAGGCGCACGCCGCGTCCGTCGATACAGTGCGGTAACCGCGTATGGCTCTAACCGCCAATATCCTCTGAGGACGCCAGAGGCGAGCCCTATTCTGGGCGGTCAGAGCCGCCGCCCACACCGGTGCACCATACAGCGCCATTGACCGGACAACCCCCGTGTATAGCCGTCTCGTCGCGACGCTGGCTCCACCCAAATTGGGCAAAAGTCGCCCAAGGGCAGAAGCAGCGCCGACCAGCTTTGGAGAAAGCTGTCGGAAGTGCTCGTCGAAGAGCCACCTGCCGTCAAGGATCAGGCCCAGATACTTCATCTGGGCCTGAACCGGCACGAGGACCGAATTGACTACAATGGAGGCGCCAGAGGGTGGACCACGACGGGGCCCATGGAACAAAAGGGCCTCCGTCTTGTCCAGGGCCACCCGTAAACCCAGCGCCTCAATACGCCTGACCACCAGAGAAACTCCCACGGTGGCTAGGCGCGCCACCTCTTGAAAGTTCGCTCCCCGGGCCGTGACCAATGTGTCATCGGCGTAACAAATTACGCCCAGCCCGGAGGGGAGGCGACCTCGAAGGGCCCAGTCGTATCCCATGTTCCACAGGAGTGGTCCAAGGACAGACCCCTGCGGAACACCGCACGACATGAGCCGCCGCCTCAGAACACCGTCTCGGTCCTCGTACATGACGGTACGCTCCTCAAGATAGTCTGCCACAAGCCGCCTCAGGTACTCTGGCACCCCGTGGTAGTGGAGTGCTTCCCTGATGCAGCTAAATGGCAGACTATTAAATGCGTTGGCGATGTCTAACGACACCGCCAACAGCACGCCGCCACAGCTCACCGCCTCTTCGGTAACGGCCCTCAGGCGCAGCACGGCATCGACCGTCGAACGCCCCGCCCGAAAACCAAATTGGGCGTCCGATAGATCGGGGCCCACCTCGCAGAGGTGCCGGACGATGCGGGCAGAGAGTATCCTCTCAAACAGTTTACCCGCCTCGTCCAGCAACACTATGGGCCTATAGGCCGCTACCGAATCGGCAGGCCGTCCCGGCTTCCGTAATAGGACCAGCTTCCCACTTTTCCAGCACTCAGGGAAGCGTCCTGACGCCAAGCTAGCATCCAGGACCTCCCTGAGTCGGTCCGACATGTGCTCGAGGGCTCGGGCCAGCACTCGGACAGGTATCCCGTCTGGCCCGGGGGCGGTGTTCTTAGAGCGGATCCGTAGAACAACCGCCCCTACCTCCAATTCCCTGACGGGTGGCACATTTTCCTCGTTGTTCCCCCCGTCGTCTCCGGCCATGAAGGCCATCGACGGGGGTGTGTGTTCCACCCGCTGCGGGAAAAGGCCCTCGACCACTTCCTGCAGGAAGCTGGGCTGGAGAGTCTGTGTAAGGGGGGGGCCCGACGTGCGGAGCTTTTGTCGCGCCGCACGATATGGGCGACCCCAGGGGTCACGATCGAGACCCTCCAGCATCTCCTTACGCTTAATTTCTTTGGCGCGGCTGATGGCCAGCTTCAGAGTTTTCCGCGCCTCTCGGTACTCCTCATGAAGCTGGTCCTCTTCGCCTTCTTCGCCGTGTCGCCGCCGACTACGGGTGTAGGACCTCCGGGCACGAGTACAGGCCGCACGGAGGTCCGCCAACTCCTGGGACCACCAGTAAACCTCCTTCCGTGGAGGCCGACAACCTCGTATGCGGGGCATGGCCGCATCGCAGATCTGCGTAACCGCATCGCGGAAGCGACCAGCCCCCATGTCAACCTCCTCGGCTGGGGCCTGCGGAGACAGCCAAGAGTGAATAATGGCCGCCTCCTCTAGTAGGTCCCTATTTAGTTTGGCTACAGCCCACCGCGGAAAGCGAGAAGAACGCCGCGCCGCGTGACCCCTACTGGGGTCCTGGGTCCGGGAGAGCTCAAATCGGATGTAGAGGTGATCCGAGAGCGTCTCAACCTCTTCCAGGACGCGCCAGTTCCTTACTCGTGCGGCGAGGGCAGGGGTAGCGAATGAAAGGTCCACTATCGACCCTCCCTGCTGTCGCACGCACGTGTTGGTGGAGCCTCTGTTTAATAAGCAGAGGCCCACCGAGGCCGCCCACTCCTCTACGGCCTCGCCCCTGGCATCCGTCCTGGGGGAACCCCACGCAATGGATTTCGCGTTGAAGTCCCCCAGCACTAAGACGTGCCCAGACGTTAGTCGCCGCATCGAGGTTTCCAAGTTGTTAAGGAAAACCTCGAAGTCGCTCAAACTCCGGTTGGGGGAGAAGTATACACCGTATACGGTGATCCCCCCCCACTCAGCAGCAACATATCCAGTGCCCTTGTCTCTTAGCGACAAGGGCGGGGAATGAGCCGCCGTGGAGCCGACGACTGCCACAGAACCGTCCCGGTCACCCAACCAATTTGGACGGGGAGGAACATAATAAGGCTCCGCGGCTACGGCAACGTCGATCGACCACTGTGCCATGGTTTGCAGGAAGAGGTCCTGTGCCGCGGCACAGTGGTTCAGGTTCGTCTGGACAAGGAGGTTGGAGACTTGGTCCATTACTGAACTGTCTCTACAACCTCCTCCATGGGCGACGATGCTGACGTGCGAACAGTATCGGAGGCAGCCTGGGTCGACTGGCTAGCCCCCGATACCTGTCGAGAATCGCGGGGAGGTTTGCACCCCACCTGCCCCATCTGGTGATTGGCGGGCTTGTTACCCGCCGCACACACTGGGCAGTGAGGGGTGGCAGAACACACTGCCGCCTTATGCCCCGGTCGACCGCAGCGGAAGCATAGTCCGCTGCAGTCAAAACGACTTACGCACTTGGCGCGTGTGTGCCCCGATGTCAGACATTTATAGCATCTCATCGGTCTCGCCGCCAGGACTGTGATCCTAGCGCTCACGAAACCGATGAGCAGTCTACCGGCGTCGCCCAAAATTTTGGCTGACGCTACGGGACAGCTGACCCACACTGCGCCAAGCCCTCCTGGACCGGGGCGGATGGTGCCGACCCTAATGTTGTCCGCGTTGCACCCTGTCTTCTCTCTTACTGCAACGCGGACATCCTCGGCCGTTATGGAGTCGTCCAGGCCCGAGATGCGCAACTCTGCACATTTGGTAGGCCTGGCGATCTTCACACCATCCGTGCCTGCAAACATGCCCCGCAACTTCTCGGCAAAGGCATCTGCCGTTTTTGCGCCTTCGGCTCCAGGGAACTCGAGCACTCGAGCTCCTGTCTGAGCAAGACGCAACCTGACTCCTACCGTCCCTGTGTCACCGGCGAGGCCAGCCCGGGCCCTCTGAAATATGGCCGCGTAGGACAGTCCACCGCTAGCCGTCTCCGGTGACACCGTGACCACCACCGCCGCGGTTTTGGGTACCTGCAGCTTGCGCGGCTTCTTTGTAGGGGCCACTACCACCGATGACGACTGCGGGGTAGAGGCTGCTTTATGAGCTGCCTTTTTACCCCGCTTTCGGGACTTAGCCCCGCCGACTATCTGCCAACCATCTTTGGATGGGGCAGATGCGGAGGGGGCAGGTGTAGTGGTGCCAGGTATACCTGTTGGAGTGGGGAGCGGAGGATATTCCGCTCCAGCCTTTACCGCTTTTTTAGGCCCAGATTTCGATGCAGCCGTCTTGGTTATTACCCCGACCGCCTGTCGTGCCCTCGGAATGGCTACAGGAGCAGCCGACAGCGACGCCGCCGCTGCATAGGACACACGACCGCCCACAACTGGCAGCGATGTTGGCACTGATGTGACCTTAGGTCTATGGGCTCCGAGCGGCGGCCGGACAACAGGGGCCGGAGGCAGTCTTGCCTCTAGGCCAGCAAGACGGCCGTCCATCATGCGCCACACAGCGTCGGTAATTTGGCGCAATTGGGCGTCAGCGATGGCACCAATATTGGGAGACGGAGCAGGCTGAGACGGCGACGAGGCCGGATCCTCTGCCGGACGATGCGCCCGGAATTGGGCGAACTGAGCGCTAAGCTCAGCCACTTGCCCGGTCAGGCGGTCGTTGGCTGCCTGGAGACGAGCTACGTCCCCCATGAGGTCTTCCACGACTCCAGCTATGGCAGAGGAGGAGTCCTTAAGAGCTCTTACGAAAGAACTCTTAAGGTTCCTGGATTTGGTGGCCACTTTTTGGATTATGGCCACCCCCATATTTACTCTCTCCTGCAAAGACACCGGTGCTTGGGAGACAGAATCCCTTTCCACCGGTCCTCGTATTTTTTGCAGGAGATCAGCTATCTCCTCCTCCGCCGCGCTTTCACCCTCCGCTCGGACCCTTCTATAAGCTTCTGCCTTGGAGAAGACAGAGCCTGATGGGGTCGAGATTGGAGTGCGTGACCGACCTCTGCGGCTGCTACCCACTTTAGGGGGCAGCATCTCCTGGGACGTATCACTCTCCTCGTCCCTGGAGTGTCCGCGCTTTCGACTTTCGCAGAGCTCTATCCTTGTCGACTCCAGTGCGTCTATAGTTACACTGGAGTCACCTCCGTCCGACGGAATTGCGGATTTGGAACGTAGCCGTTCCGAAGTTCTTCGGCTCCCAGCAGCCAAGATGACTTCTGGGAGCCGCTCCGAGATAGGCGTTCCCTCCAGTACGTCCTCTTCGTTCGAAGAGCAGTTACCTGCTCTTATACTCTCCTTGATTTGACTCTTAGTCGCCTTCTTTCTTTCTTGTGTTTGGTTTCTTTGAATAAATTTTTCCATATCTAATCCCACGATTGGGGGAGAAATAGTGGTCGACCCGGGCAGAGATCCCCCAATACCCGGGCAAGCGTAAATTTATGCCCAACCGAGGGGTCCGCAGGTGCCTCGGCTGGGAGTGCGCTTGCGACTGAACTACCCATCAGCCATGCATCCCCTGGTCACGCACCAGAACACGGGATTCGGGGTAATTTTTTATAGAGGTTTTCTTCCTCGCAGTCCGGGCGGTTAAGCCAAGACCCTCGCCCCCGATTGGAGTCGCGAGACTCCAACTCGAGACTACGATATGTCGACGGCGGCAGGGAGACTACGTCTCCTGATGCCTGCTCAGTGGCAGTGTAAGTGCACACCGAGCCCGTCCTACCTTTTCCACCGCTGAGCGGAGGAACTCCGACCCTGGAAAGGGTCCCACCATCGTGATTTTTTACCGAGGTTTTCATCCTCATTGCTCCGAAGAGCGAAGAACCAACAGAGGATCCGACAGACACGCCCGCTCTGTTGAACCAAGTCTCGGCCGAATTGCCGAAGAAAATGGCTTCCTCTTCGTGCTAGAATATTAGCCGTTGGCAGTGATGAACAACACCATCGCCAACGTTTCCAGGGTGCACCACGTGGAGGTTTTCTAGCCAAGCACCCCAAAGAAAAGGCAAACTTGACGCAAACTATGTCAACCCATCTGGCCAACGTGATATCTACGGAGAGGCAATTGTCCAGGAGTGGACTATGTCTTTGAAATGCTTTGAGGAATTGTACTGTATTGGAATTCTCTGCTTACAAATTTCCCCTCACTTTTAACGTGAACTAAGGAATTGTCGTTTAAGGAATATATATCATAGCAAATTTGATAGATTGTTGAAATTTTTTTAATAGTTTCCTGATGTAAAGACTTCGATCTTATTCAGGACATGTCATAGTTGAATTTATCTTTTTAAGTCATATAGCCATATTTCCTTAACATTGTGTTATATATGCCAATAACTAATTACACGGTAGAGCAATATATAACCCAGGACCGTGGTACCCAGTGGAATTTGATCTAATTACATGAAGTGGCTAACCACTTGATTAAAGTGGCTAATCTATATCGAGAGCTAGGTACAGGAAAGCTCGATATCTAAGTCACCTATTTCATTCTATTCCGAATCAAATATATTATTATTTGCACAGAGTTAACAATCTCAAACTATATATTAAGCCTTTTCACGCAATTTTTGTTTTATTGCGCACTTCAGTGTTAATGCTTAATTTTTAAAATTTGCTGAGAATTTTATTTTAGATTCACACACCATGACATCGAAAAGACTTGTTTAATTTTTGTAATCTAGTCGTTGGCAACACGAGTTCATCTTTATTGCTGGTGCTGATATTATGAATGCCGTTCAACTTAACGAAAAAATGGATATTTTCTTCATATACACTAAATTTTCGTACATGAATTGAGATACGACTGTCACGTAACTAATTTCTCTAAAATTATCTCTCTGGGATTGTATATCTAACTTTTCTAGCAATCTCAAACTCTCTCAATTTAATTCGATTCTTATTAAAAATCCTTTACCGATGTATCAACTTTTGGATTTTCTAATTATTTCTTAATTTTCTAACATCTGTTTTCTTAATACATTTTTCACCACTTTTTTATTTTTACTACATTTAACCATGCTACTTATTCATGACATTATCACAAGTTAAATTAACAGTCACTATAGGCTTTTTGTTATTCAGAGTGAACCTACTTAGGTGGACAACCAACTCATCAAAGGGATTTTAATTCAACGCAGTAATTACTAAGTTAAATCATTTCTAGTTGTGTGATTCAATGTTTGACTCATGTGATGCACGTTCTAAATGATGTATTCGATCAAGAGCAACTTTGTACTCAGCACTGCACTGGCTGAACACATCCACGATGGTTTCAAATCTATCCTGGGTAGTAGTGATTTCAGAGCATTTTGTGTGAATCTAAGTTACATCTAACTTAAATTTTTATCACTTTCGATATAACTTAGTAATTTAATGTATGTAAAGTAATTTAATTTAATTTAATTATGTGATGATAATTTTAAAAAATTATCATCACTTTTTGCATTTAACTGGTCACGAAACTGCTTAGACTTCTTTAATTTGCTCAAAGTCGACTTGATTTTGGACTCTTTTTGGCAAGCAGCCAAAGCTTTGCGTATCATAGTTGGTTAGATCTAACTGAAATTAGATAAGCAAGGATCAATCCTTTCTACCTATCTTAAGAAATTTACACAATAGAAATTAAAATGAAAAGCACTTTAATTAGAAAAATGAAGTAAAAAGATAAAATGACTATTATTCATAATAATTCAAATACTGAACTGTGGATAAGTTTACGTATTTAATACCAATTGTTATGAAGTTTTTAATACTGTTTAAAACTACTTTCGTTTGAAATTAACACGTAAACATTTAAAATTGTACCTCTTGAATGATAATGATTCAAAATTTACTTGCCAGTTACTGTCACAATATTTAATAAGTTTAAATCTTTTAAAATGATCCAATTTTCGCTATAATTTTATGAAAAACAATTTATAACACTATTTAATCTGTGACAGATTCAAAACTTTCCTATTTCAACTAAATAAAACAATTAAAAACACTAGAACAAAATTTGAAACAGCTGTTGGCTGGCATTTCCAGAGCAAGCAAAATAATGTGTAATGAATACAATATTAATTTATTCTGTGTGTGTGTATAATTTAACTATAATATGTATGTATTCTGACTCTAGTTTGTAATTAGACTGCCGTGTGTGATGTGTTTAAAGTTAAGATTGTATTAAAAGACCCGGAGTAATAAAATTGATGGTCTAAAGAACAATGCAAAAAAATCAGGTGACGTTTATCCAATAGGTACCATTTATCTATCTCACAGAAGACCAACCTAAAGCGACAGCATCCGTGCTGTCATGTTTCGTTGATGAGTGTGACACCAAAGGCCCATTGATGCACCGGTGACAGTTATCATGGTAAGAGTGTGAGCCTTATACCACTACGATGACTGTCATGTGTTTTACGTCACCAAATGGAACATGAAAAAGCATCTCACTAGGCCGCTACAATGTGGGTCACTACGCTGTATTGTCTGCATTCTCAATGAGTTTGATGACCACAACTCTTGGATTCTATTCATACCTGCCATCAGACAGAGTAGCGTCACTTTGGCAGGCTCTTAAAATATAAAATAAAAATAATGGTCATTCTTTAAATTTCGACAAGATTATCTACGAAGCCAAGTTTAACTGCTGTCATCAGAGATCCTACTTTAACTCCTTACAAATGAAAAATCATAAACAGTGGGGTTGCTAATGGCTGCGTAAGTCAAAGGTTGTTTGATGAGAAAGGAATCTTTGAAGCGAGACTTGAGGTAATTACTTCCTTTAAAGCGTTAGGTAGATTGAGAGTGTTTGTCTCCCTCACGAGGTACATATCTGTGTCAGTGGATAAATTAAGTACCGGGCTTTTTTGAATGATACAACTGACCTTAAAAATTGTGTATTTCGCTGTATCATCATCCCACTTAGAAAACTGATGTATGATGTAAGTTTCATTTACAAAAACGGGTCTGATAGGTCTGTGAATTAGCAAATAATCATCCTGGTTACGAAGCCGTGGGTGAGTTCAATTCCCACCTTGAACAGATATTCTTCGTTTATAATGATAATTTCTTTTGTGTCTGGATGTAAACTAGCTGTCACGATATTTTTTAAAAAATATATAAGTGTACTCGTATTTATTCGAAATATATGTACGCGTATTTATGTATTTAAAATTAAAATTAAATTATATTCGACAAAACGTGGACGTTTAATACGCTTTCATCTTCCTCCCGCTTTGGTGGTAAAAATAATGTAAATAATGTAGTGTAAAAATTTAAATAAAATAAATATCTTTAAAAGTAAATTAAATTAGTATTTAGACAAAATAAAGGTTCAACCCAAAAGTGAAAAAAATACATATTTAACTCTATTCCAACCCGTCTGGCCAGCGTGGTATAATAGGCCAAAACCTCCTTGCTAAGGAGAGGCCTATGTCCAGCAGTGGATTATAAAGGGTGTTTTTTATAGATGTATAGAACTTTAAGTTGGTATTACTTTTCAAGATGGCGACCAATTTAACAGCTGTTAAGTGATTTATTCTTAGTTTGGTTTGGCAATTCATCATGAATAGACTCACGCCTGAACAACGCTTGCAAATAGTGCAATTTTATTTCGAAAATAATGGTTCTGTGCAGAAAACGTATCGCGCACTACGTCCATTTTATCGTCGACAAAATCGTCCATCAGAGCAGTTAATTCGATTAACCATGGAACGTTTTCACACCACGTTTATTCTTATTGATAACTCGCATCTCCAGAGACGCCGTACGGTGCGTACAGAAGAAGCTATTGCTGCTGTAGAGCGTAGCATTGAGGAAGACCCGGAGGAGTCCATCCGCCATCGAGCACAGAAATTGGATCTGTGTCCATCCACTTTATGGAAGATTTTGCGGAAGGATCTTGGTTTGTGTGCTTACAAAATCCAACTCGTGCAAGAATTGAAGCCAAACGATTATCAAGTAAGGCGTAAATTCGTCGAATGAGCCCAAAACGAGATTACCGTTGTTCCCGATTTTCATAAGCGAATTTTGTTTAGCGATGAAGCGCACTTGTGGTTGAATGGCTTCGTCAACAAACAAAACTGCCGCATTTGGAGTGAAGGTAATCCTCAAATGTATGTCGAAATACCGTTACATCCACAAAAACTAACTGTTTGGTGCGCTTTATGGGCTGGTGGAATCATTGGTCCGTACTTTTTCAATAACGATGGTGGCCAGAACGTTACAGTCAATGGTGATCGATATAGAGCCATGATTACTAACTTTTTCATTTCTGAATTGTATAACCATGATATCTAGGAGATGTAGTTTCAACAAGACGGCGCAACACGCCACACAGCTCGTGCCACAATAGATTTATTGAAAGACACGTTTGGTGACCGCCTAATTTCACGTTTTGGACCTGTGAATTGGCTTCCAAGATCTTGTGATTTAACATCGCTAGACTACTTTCTGTGGGCTCATGTAAAGTCATTGGTCGACGCGGATGAGCCACAAAAGCTTGACCATTTGGAAGACAACATTCGCTGTGTTATTGCCGATATACGGCCACAAATGTTGGAAAATTCATCGAAAATTGGACGTCCAGATTGGACTACATCTGCGCCAGCCGTGGCGGTCATAATCCAGAAATCATGTTTAAAATGTAATGCCACAAGATTATCTTTCGGATAAATAAAATTCATGTCAATCGAATAATCCATCGTTGTTTTATTGCAACTTAAAGTTCTATACCTCTATAAAAACACCCTTTAAAAGGCTGTTGATGATAGGTGTATATAAAAGTAAGATATTGTAACAAATCTTACTATCTTTTGCTCTCATTTTTTTTCACACACATATTTTCAACAACAACGCTACACGAAAATTATGAATGAGCTTCTACTAAAAACAAAAGTCATTATAAATGTAATCTTCCACTGCAGCTTAGTGAATGATATATGTATAACAAAATGAATGGCTAAAGTCTGTATTAAGGACCGAGGTCTCGTCACAGTACAGTTGGTAAATTAACTGAGCTAACAAGTCCTTTATGGAGTCAGAGAAAGTAATTAAACTCCACGTTAAAAGTGCAAAAGATGACTTTCATATTTTCATAATAAGCTCCTCACACCAGTCATATTTATGATAAACTATCTTATATATCATTTCTAAATGTTTTTGGTATAAATTTCTTATTTTTAAATCTTAGTCTGGGTGAAAGGTAAGATAAGCTTTGACCTCAGGCATTTGGATCCAGAGCCCATGTTTTATTATAATTTTTTACGAACCAAAGCAAGACTTAAATGGAAATTAATTAAAATTATGAAAACCCAAATCAAACTGCCTTAAATTTCTTAAACGTGACTTAAAGCTCTTGTGATCAAACAACTAACATAGCCTAATTCTCACTAACCACTATTTCGAGGTCAATACTTTTTATTCATGAATTAAGTTAAAATTTTTTTAAAAAAAAATATAGACTACAGATTTATACGCAGTATATTTAGTACCTATTATTCATTAAGGTCTTTACTGAGAAATCTTAGCAAAAAAAATATCTCAAGAAATACACAAATACTTAACTTATAAAAAAGAAATAATGATACGAAAGCTAATTGTTACAAAGCAAATAAAAGTTGATTTTTATTAAATCGTTTGTTCTGAGAACCTTTGCTTTCATTGACCAAGGTCAACCTTACAGATTATCGATAATTAAAATAAGCGTTTTTACTATTTTTTACTAAAATGTGATATTTCGTTTGTTATTATAATTACCGTTTTATAAGAGACAATTGATCTTCAGTATTTTGTATGAAAATATGTTATTGTAGACATGATTTTAAATTTTAGACTTATCAGTATATATGGTCATACTAACTATTGTTATACAATGTTATTACTGAAGATTTAAATACATACATATATAAATATTGTGTGATTTTCATTGCGCAGTCTATTAAATAATATTCAATATTTTTTCTCATTTGTTATCTCTATTCTTCAAATGAAAATCAAACCCTAGCATATGTCGAAATGTATTGAAAATTATATAAATCTTTTCTACTATTGTGAAACTTAATTTTGACTGCACGGTTGGCCTAGTGGTTTAAGCGGTCGCCACGCCGCTCCCCAGTTCGCTGAAGGTTTTGGGTTCAAATCTCACATGGGACAACACTTTGTGTGATCCACAAATTATTGTTCTGAGTCTGGGTATTCTTTGTGTCCGTTTCTTATATGTTTGTAAAAGTCCCCCGTGATACAGGATTTATTCCTGATGCGGGCTTCGTCTTTTGTAAGAAAAAAAAACAGAATCATTATATCTTCATAGCCGACCATGGGGGCGTTTACAAAACCATGCGCCTTGTAGTGACCAAAACCAAAGAAACCAGCCGGACTCGAAGGAAAGTCATATTCAATAATACCAATATTTTAAAACACTCACATAATATACATAATCCAGATAATAATTCACAAAATCTTAAACTTATTGTTTCGCGTAGTTCTTTTTAACTAACTTTATACATTCCGTTTAAATCAAATGAGATCAGATCATAATGAGCTCATAATTTAAATTACCCTGAAATTTACAGGACACATAAGCATTATTTCCAATCCAATCTGTAACTTCTAAGCTTGAAAAGGCAAAAAATTTAATCATATCTGTTTGTGATTTTCTATCTGAGGAATAGTCCTCATAGCTTTGTGTGAAAAATACACTGACAAAATGTATGTAAGAGAAATGTATGTCTACAATACTATTGGTCTTTGTCAAATATAAAAGACACCTTCTATCACATAACCTGGCGACGCGTCCCCATGTTCTTTGATTCTGCGACTCTCTCAAATTGATAATTTTACATCTATTAGACGTCCTGGGACAGCTAAATCTTGTTTTATTTTTCATTGTTGTAAATGAACACCATCGTCAATCATTTATAGCCATATCGCCATATATCCATCGAAACAACAAACTTTAATAAAGTCTAATTCTTGAAATCGGGTTCCACATCCCTTTATATATCCTTGACCGACTATTTACTATTCGTCATGTTGATAATATGTAACACTAACTTTACTTTTTTTAATTATTATATTATACTGTTGGTAATCAGCAAAGCAAAAATATTTGATAGATTATGCTCAAACTAACATGGAGTAACCAAATGATGGTTAAGTCGTATCATTAGAAAAATACGTGACATGATATTTTTCGAACGAAATAAGGTATTTAAAAATTATCAAGGTTCTTACTTCGATATTAAAATGTAAAAACTATAATTCAATTTACTGTATTATACAGTTATTGCACCACACGTAACACATTTGCTTTTGATAGTTCAAGCATTTTTTTTGCCTACTAACTGTTATGTCCTAAAAAATAAAAAATCACACCTACCCTACAAATGTTCCTCCTGTCAAAAATTGATAATCAATTTACTCTTAAAATATGATATTTAGAATCAGAATAATAAGCACAATGTGACATTTTAGTATCGAAGTAATAAGAAAATTTTGACCTTAGTCAATAAAGACGAAAACATTGGGTTCCAATTTCAAACGATTCAGTAAAATTTAACTTTTATTTACTTTTTCACAATCTTTGTGTCGTTATTTCTTTTTAAACCAATTCATAAAGGTATTTAAGTAAAACATATTAGTCTTATTTATACACTTCTTCAGATAAACCGTGTTTAGCAGATTTATCAACGAAGTTGTTGGTGAATTGAAGGTACTATATTCGTATTGTGTCGTCTTAAATCCATAAGTCGTATTCTACAAATTCAGAAATTTCTCATAATTTTTGAAAAAAATCTTAACTAATTCTCTAATAAAGACCATTGACCTAGAGATAGTACTTTCTAAGATGTAGGCTATGCCACTTCATGGACGCGTCAGGATTGAGAGCCCCAGTTATTTAATCTTAACAACTTTAACAAATGTATAGCCTTTTGTTTCAGGTTCTTACTATTTTTAACTAATCACTATTTAAATTTTGTTTTGTTTCGCAAAAACATCAAAATATACGTCCTCAGACTAGTGCATACCTCAAGCAGTCTTTAATTTGACAACATTAAATGTTTGAAAAACTCAAAAAGCACTGCATCAATTCAGATCAAATTTTGACACGATTTTTTCCCATTTTGCGCTATTTTTGTTCTTTATTAGTGCAACCACAATATGCCACAGCGAAACGTGGCAGTGTATAGTTAGTTATATACAATTTTTAAAGTTTACGAAAACTCTAATGTAATATCTAGTAACGCGTATTGTGTTCCTAGAACCACTAACCTCGTTTTTTGATTCCTCTAATTATTAATGTTATCAGATCCACTGGTTTTTCATTCTAGTATGGAAACATATGACCATATATATGACAACAGAAGTCAGCGAAAATCTTCGTATCGTTTAAGTTACTATGTACCCGTGGCGTACAGTAAGAGTTTTATTCAACAATAACAAAGCAAATGAAACACGGAAAACGGTTCGCAAGAGTTAATTAAAATGTGCATCAAACTAAGCCGCTGGTTCACCAATCAAGCCCATCGAAGTAGACAATATGACACGGTACACATTTAACTAACTAGATTTTAATAGTCAGCCCTTTTTTTATGTATATATTAAGAGCCTGCCAAAGTAACTCCACTCCTGATGGAAAGCATGAATAGAATCCAAGTATTGTGGTCACCATACTCATTGCAAATGCAGACAATGCAGTATAGTGACCCACACAATGGTGTCCTTGTGAGATGCTTTTTCACACCCCGCTTGGTGACGTGAAAGGCATGACAGTCGTTGTGACAGTGTAAGGCTTACACAGTTACCACAATAACTGTCACCCCTGCATCAATGGGCTTCCGGTCTCACACTCACCAACGAAACACGACAACACGGGTGCTGGCACTGATTGGTTTTCTGTGGGAGGATAGTACTGCCCCGGTCGAGCCGGCCCGCTCGTGCTGAAATCAACGTGGCTCTACTACCTGGAGAAGTCTCATCAAAATAAAAGGTTGAAATAATTAAGCATTTTTAAATGTTTACCAAGTGTTGAAATGTTCATATTTACAGTTCTAATTACAAGAATGCGACCGTGAATTTCTTGGTACAATGCGTAACAGAACCCTATAATTCATTCCTACCTAATTTTTTTTCTTAATGTACATCTAATTTAAGGCAAACGATAGAAAATCGTTGATTTCTAAACAATTGAAAATGGTTCTTGCAACAAGTTCATACGATGTAAGAGTGTAGTAATCGAGTTAGAGATCATAATTCATACTGTTAGTCAATATTTCGAAAAGATCCGGCTGAATTAGTCTACAAATCTCATTAGATCAGTCAGTACCAGTAACGATTCTGCATTGCCGTGACACTATCTACGTGAAGCACATACCTTCGTTGTGTAATGGTCCAAGTTAGAAAATAGATTATCAGAATTCAGAATAACACATCTTTGCATGCAACCTCTTTTACTAGCATTTAATTTAAAATTATCTAATCTCTGGGCAAAGAATATTGCTAACAACAATATTTTGTTACTAGGAGTTAAATAAAATTCAATTTTATTTATCTCTAAGTAAAGTGAAAGCCGAGCCAAAGTCGAGTTAAGTGCAATTACCACCTTGTCTTTTTTTTTTTTTTTTTTTTTTTTAACGTGTGGAAACCCCCACGGGCCGTCACCCCACCGGGGTTTACGGCGGGGTGGTGTGTCGGAATCGGACCGACTAAAACCACACGGTGTGCCACTCTGCGTCTGAGATAGGAAGGATCCGGGAACCGCTGCTATTACGACATCCAGATCCCTCCTAGCGCCTGCCCGCTACCTCGGGCACCATCTACGGATAAACTCTCTATTTTAGGCGACGTACGGCACACGCGAACGTCGCCTCCTCGCGGCTGGCCATTGTAGCGGATGGAGGGGAAAAACCCGTCCCGTCCACCCGCGGCCACACTCAAGGCGGCATGAGGCGCTGGTATGCGCGCCTCCGCCGCCCGGCTCGCCGGCGGCGAATTGGGTCCGAGTGGATATCGTCCTCCCGGGCCTTCTCCGCCGCCTCCTTCCGCGAAATTACGTCTTCGCAGAAGGTTGCGACCGCGGTAAAACAACTGTCGCTACCGGCCATGGAGCGTATGACGGCCGGTAGCGAGAGATCTCCTCCAATAACTGCAGTAAGGACCCCACGCTGCGCCGCCCAGGCGGAACAAACCGCTAGCGTGTGCTGAGCCGAGTCCTCACTGCAGTCGCAGTGGTGACAGGCGGGACTCAATTCCCTCCTGGCGACCGAGTGCAGATACTTCCCGAAGCAACCGTGCCCGGAAAGGACCTGCGTCAGTCGGAAGGAAAGGGTTCCGTGCTGCCGCCCTGCCCACTCGGCGATGACCGGCTGGAGAGCCTCCACGGCGGCAAAGCCAGCACGTGGAGCCTCCAGCCGGGACGACCAACGAGCCATCGTGGCTCGACGAGCGGCCTCTCGCCACTCGCGTATCTCTTCGGGCGGGGGCCGTATGCCGCTACCCGCCCGGAAGTTAACCGTCCGCCGATAAACCTCGGCGAGCACTTCCGCCTCCAAATCCCACGGGGGAGTTCCGGCCAAGGCGCACGCCGCCTCCGTCGATACGGTGCGGTAACCGCGTATGGCTCTAACCGCCAATATCCTCTGAGGGCGCCAGAGGCGAGCCCTATTCTGGGCGGTCAGAGCCGCCGCCCACACCGGTGCACCATACAGTGCCATTGACCGGACAACCCCCGCATATAACCATCTCGTCGCGACGCTAGCTCCACCCAGATTGGGCAAAAGTCGCCCAAGGGCAGAAGCAGCGCCGACCAGCTTTGGAGAAAGCTGTCGGAAGTGCTCGTCGAAGAGCCACCTGCCGTCGAGGATCAGGCCCAGATACTTCATCTGGGCCTGAACCGGTACGAGGACCGAATTGACCACGATGGAGGCGCCGGAGGGTGGACCACGACGGGGCCCATGGAACAAAAGGGCCTCCGTCTTGTCCAGGGCCACCCGCAAACCCAGCGCCTCAATTCGCCCGACCACCAGAGAGACACTCGTGGTGGCCAGGCGCGCCGCCTCTTGAAAGTTTGCTCCCCGGGCCGTGACCAATGTGTCATCTGCGTAGCAAATTACGCCCAGCCCGGGGGGAAGACGACCTCGAAGGGCCCAGTCGTATCCCATATTCCACAGGAGTGGTCCGAGGACAGACTCCTGTGGAACACCGCACGACATGAGCCGCCGCAATTACCACCTTGTCTAACCTAAGGTCTCGTGAATGGACAGCTTTAAATATAATTTTGTACTTTTCAATATTGCAATTTATTTTGTATTACATATGTTTCTAAAACTGAGAAATAGTAGTTATTTCATAAGAATAAAGTTACAAAGTACAAATTAAAAACAAGACACAAAAAAGAAGTGAAAAAGTCCTAAATAAGAAGTGTTTGTGTTTATAAATTGCGATGAACCGTGTTTCTGCAAGCGTTTCCTGTATGAAGAATACTTAAATGCTGCAGTAATGTTTAATGAAGGCTTGACGACAATTCCAATCCTCATTTTATTTCACACATTTACTTTAGAGCTGCATGAAGACGAAGCGCTCTCTTTAACTACGTAGTCCTTTAACATGCGCCAGAGAAAACGAAGCACTTAAGTGCTTCGCCAAGTTAAGGTGCCGTTTCACTGTGCGCTTCAGTCACGTTCGTAGGTGTGATAATTTCAACTAATTATAACACTGTTAAGGCCTTTGTAGTACATTTATTGGTGTGTTATATTACTGTGCTATATCAAATGAGATGTTGATCACGATAGGAGAACTAATTGTATGTTATGATTTCTATTTATATCATGTGTGTTAAATACAATACACGTATTTTATGTTCTATTTGGTCTATATTAAAACACTGAGGTTTATATTCCTAAAGGGATAACAGAAATATATTAATTTTGTTGACAACGATTTTTATCTCTCTTGCATAATAGGGACAAATTGTGTTACCATTAACTGAACCTTTAAATATTAGATGGAAAAGTTTCAAGTTCAACATAGTAAAAATGATTTTTTAATATATGAAAGCAATGACGGAAAAAAGTATTTGCTTAAACACACGTATTGGAGTATGGTGGACGAATCAGGTGCACATGGATATTGCCGAATCCTGTAACTGAAATTGATATGTCAATTTCATTTTTAATAATACCTTTTGTAAATTAGATTATATCATTTCATTTATTTATTGAATCAGTATTTCGACCAAGTTTTAAAGAAGGGCGTCAAACAACATATTGAACTCAGCAGTACTCAAATACTGCGGGTTTACGCGTTTAATAAATAATCTAAGGTTATTTAAACTAGGCACCAAATCACCTTTAATACAAAATCAATATTTAATTACGTTGAGGTATTATCAACGGTACAAAGTGTAGCAGTGTGATTAATTTACTAAATATACATTTAAGTGTAGATTCATTTCTGTTCACTGATTCTTAATTTGCGGACGCATACTGTCTTACAAGATTGAAAGTCAATCCGAAAATTTTTTTGCTCCATTGTGCTCTTTTCGAGAACTTTTTGTCAAAGATTATCAACCTGTGAAACAAATTGTCACCTATCGTGTACGAATACAATATTAGAACTCTTTCACCTTTTCTTGAAAAGACAGATAATTGTTCAGCAAAGTCCAGCAACTTAAGCTACTTGACTCTTATGACTCCACTTACGTCTCCACGCATGGATAATTGTACTAAATTTTCATCAGATGACCCAGTTGTTTGTTAAGAGATTTAAAAAAAAAACACTTTTTTACATACATTCAAATTGCAGCATCTTATTCCAATTTAGTAGGCGACATCTGTTATTATACTTTTACCCAACTGCCAAGGAATGCTTGCTTGTATGTATGTATGCGTGTAGTAATATTTTTTACTTCATGTCTTTCAAATTGCTACACAGATTTGTTTAATTAACGTGTCACTAGAATCGTCTTGGTAACCTAAGTGTTCTTAGAAAGGTAACGCGAAAAAAATCAACATGACGACTGTGAGAAGTGATGTTTAAAGCAATATTAAATAATTTATTCTGCCTTGAGTGTGTCAAATTGAATAAGTCATCATGAAGATTTAAAAATGATATATCATGATCTTGTTTAACTTTAAAAAAATATTTTATTGTACATATTTATCTATACAAGATACAACGTTAAAGTTATGAATGTATAGATATTTATATAAGTATAGATATTTGATATACAAAATATCTGTAAAGTATTAGATCGTTTACGGGATTTCTAACAAACGTCATAAAAGAAATATGAAATTTCCCATCTAATCATAATCGTAACAAAAAGTGAAAAATAAAAAAAATAAAATTAAAAATCTCGATTGCATAAAAATAAGTAAAACAAAAACACAAGCAATTGAATTATTACAACATTAAAATAAATTCTAATACAAGATAACCATCTAGACTGAAATCATTTATCTAAAATGGGTCCCGACTGTTGCAGTCAATGTTCTGAATATGTTCCGTATTGGAATTCATTTCAATGTTGTTATAATTAAAATTCTTTCAACACGTCTGAACTGAACTTGTTCTTTTCTTTTTAGTTTTTATTTAAAGTTATTATTAGTGCAGTCGAGATTTTTAATTATTTACAGTTATTAGTTTGTTTTATTATTTATTTTTTATGTACGAGTAGTTAAAACCTCGGGCACATGCTATATAATGACTCAATTTATTTATGGCGACAAGAATATTGTGCAGATATTACGAGTGTTAAAATGCGTATCTGATATTGCTATAAAATAGCTCAAAACTAATAATCCACTGGAATAATTTAAATATCGATTACTATTTAACTCTACAAAATTAATATTACTACATGTCGTAATTTACGTTAATAAAATTTAGACACGTGCAAAATCTCTTCAAAGACAGACACAAAATGGCTAAAACTCTTTAGATTGCCTATGCGGTGGATAGTGGTATGTGCTACGAGAAGTAACATGGAAGTACATCTGTTAATAAATTTTACCAACATCTTACTATTTACAACACTGAAAAGTTTGTTTTACAGCAAGCTTCAAACAAAATCTTCAAGCTTAAAATTTTCATGTTAAATATGTAATAAATATCTCTCCAGATTTTGTAGGTAATTATTCCATGGAAATATATTTTTAAGTGAAAAGAGCACACTGTGCTCGTAAATAATCAGAGTCAACTTTAAGACTGTCAAAAACTAAATCACGCAAAGTCTGATATAGTTTTCGCAAGCTTAAATGTCAGGGACAGCAACATGTCGACAACGCAACTAAGGCAGAAAATACACCCGACTGACTTTATTAATGAGTAACGTCAATTACCTTGTTCATTGATAGATGAACGTGGACAGCGTCCAGCGACAGAATGGTTTTGTTAGATCAGTCCTTTTGCTGTAGGAAAAATGCCTTTTTAGACAGTAGTAGTAGCCTTAGCAAGGTAGAGCCGTGCTCGCTCCTGCTGTATGCCAGTACTTACTGTAATTATGCGGGTGCCAGAAACACCTCTATTAAACAGACATAATAAGTATACAGTGGGTGTGTCCGCGAATATTTTTTTTTTTTTTAAACGTGTGGAAACCCCCTCGGACCGTCACCCCACCGGGGATTACGGCGGGGTGGTGTGTCGGAATCGGACCGACTAAAACCACACGGTGCGCCTCTCTGCGCCTGACATAGGAGGGATCCGGGGACAGCTGCTATTACGACATCCAGATCCCTCCTAGCGCCTGCCCACTACCACGGGCACCATCTGCGGATGAACTCTCTATTTTAGGCGACGTACGGCACACGCGGACGTCGCCTCCTCGCGGCTGGCCATTGTAGCGGATGGAGGGGAAAACCCGTCCCGTCCACCCGCGGCCACACTCAAGGCGGCATGAGGCGCTGGTACACGCGCCTCCGCCGCCCGGTTCGCCGGCGGCGAATTGGGTCCGAGTGGAGATCGTCCTCCCGGGCCTTCTCCGCCGCCTCCTTCCGCGAAATTACATCTTCGCAGAAGGTTGCGACCGCGGTAAAACAACTGTCGCTACCGACCATGGAGCGTATGACGGCCGGTAGCGAGAGATCTCCTCCAATAACTGCAGTGAGGACCCCACGCTGCGCCGCCCAAGCGCAACAAATCGCTAGCGTGTGCTGAGTCGAGTCCTCACTGCAGTCGCAGTGGTGACAGGCGGGACTTAATTCTCTCCTGGCGACCGAGTGCAGATACTTCCTGAAGCAACCGTGCCCGGAAAGAATCTGCGTCAGTCGGAAGGAAAGGGTCCCATGCTGTCGCCCCGTCCACTCGGCGATGACCGGCTGGAGAGCCTCCACGGCGGCAAAGCCAGCACGTGGAGTCTCCATCCGAGCTGGAACGACCAACGAGCCATCGTGGCTCGACGAGCGGCCTCACGCCACTCGTGTATCTCCTCGGGCGGGGGCCGTATGCCGCTACCCGCCCGGAAGTCAGCCGTCCGCCGATAAACTTCGGCGAGCACTTCCGAATCCAAATCCCACGGGGGAGTTCCGGCCAAGGCGCACGCCGCCTCCGTCGATATGGTGCGGTAACCGCGTATAGCTCTAACCGCTAATATCCTCTGAGGGCGCCAGAGGCGAACCCTATTCTGGCCGGTCAGAGCCGCCGCCCACACTGGCGCACCATACAGTGCCATTGACCGGACAACCCCCGTGTATAGCCGACTCGTCGCAACGCTGGCTCCACCCAAATTGGGCAAAAGTCGCCCAAGGGCAGAAGCAGCGCCGATCAGCTTTGGAGAAAGCTGTCGAAAGTGCTCGTCGAAGAGCCACCTGCCGTCGAGGATCAGGCCCAAATACCTCATCTGGGCCTGAACCGGTACGAGGACCGAATTGACTACTATGGAGGCGCCAGAGGGTGGACCACGACGGGGCCCATGGAACAAAAGGGCCTCCGTCTTGTCTTGGGCCACCCGTAAACCCAACGCCTCAATACGCCCCACCACCAGAGAGACACCCGTGGTGGCCAGGCGCGCCGCCTCTTGAAAGTTCATCCCCCGGGCTGTAACCAATGTGTCATCTGCGTAGCAAATTACGCCCAGGCCGGGGGGAAGACGACCTCGAAGGGCCCAGTCGTATCCCATATTCCACAGGAGTGGTCCGAGGACAGACCCCTGTGGAACACCGCACGACATGGGCCGACGCCTCAGAATACCATCTCGGTTCTCGTACATGACGGTACGCTCCTCAAGGCTCCTAAAGGTAACGGCCCTCAGGTGCAACAAAGCATCGACCGTCGAACGCCCCGCTCGAAAACCGAATTGGGCGTCCGACAGATCGGGGCCCACCTCGCAGAGATGCCGGACGATGCGAGCAGAGAGTATCCTCTCAAAAAGTTTACCCGCCTCGTCCAGCAACACGATGGGCCTATAGGCCGCCACCGAATCGGCAGGCCGTCCCGGCTTCCTTAACAGGACCAGCTTGCCGCTTTTCCAGCACTCAGGGAAGCGTCCGGACGCCAAGCTAGAGTCCAGGACTTCCCTGAGGCGGTCCGACATGTGCTCGAGGGCTCGGGCCAGTGCTCGGGCAGGTATCCCGTCTGGCCCAGGGGCGGTGTTCTTAGAGCGGATACGTAGAACAACCGCCCCTACCTCCAATTCACTAACGGGTGGCACATTGCCTTCGTTCTTCCCGTCGTCTCCGACCAAGAAGGCCTGAAGGCCGAAGCTGAGGGAAAAGGCCCTCGACCACTTCCTGCAGGAAGCTGGGCTGGAGGGTCTCTGTAAGGGGGGGGCCCGACGTGCGGAGCTTTTGTCGCGCCGCACGATAAGGGCAACCCCAGGGGTCACGATCGAGACCCTCCAGCATCTCCTTACGCTTAATTTCTTTGGCGCGGCCGATGGCCAGCTTCAGAGTTTTCCGCGCCTCTCGGTACTCCTCATGAAGCTGGTCCCCCTCGCCATCTACGCGGTGTCGCCGCCGACTACGGGTATAGGACCTCCGGGCACGAGTACAGGCCGCGCGGAGGTCCGCCAACTCCTGGGACCACCAGTAAACCTCCTTCCGTGGAGGCCGACAGCCACGGATGCGTGGCATGGCCGCATCACAGATCTGCGTAATCGCATCGAGGAAGCGACCAGCCCCCATGTCGACCTCCTGGGTCGGAGCCTGCGGAGACAGCCAGGAGTGAATAATGGCTGCCTCTTCTAGTAGGTCCCTATTCAGTTTATCTACAGCCGACCGCGGAAAGCGAGAAGAACGCCGCGCCGCGTGACCCCTTCTGGGGTCCTGGGTCCGGGAGAGCTCAAATCGGATGTAAAGGTGATCCGAGAGCGTCTCAACCTCTTCCAGGACACGCCAGTTCCTTACCCGCGCGGCGAGAGCAGGGGTAGCAAATGAAAGGTCCACTATCGACCCCCCCTGCTGTCGCACGCACGTGTTGGTGGAGCCTCTGTTTAATAAGCAGAGGCCCACTGAGGCCGCCCACTCCTCTACGGCCTCACCCCTTGCGTCCGTTATGGGGGAACCGCAAGCAATGGACTTTGCGTTGCAGTCCCCCAGCACAAGGACGTGTCCAGACGTTAGTCGCCGCATCGAGGTCTCCAAGCTGTTGAGGAAAACCTCGAAGTGTCCGCGACTCTACCTTGACCTTCTTTGTACCTATGTATTTCTGGATTTCTATCTACTCGTTAAGTATTATCTTGTTTCGTCCTTTTAGACCCCTTTTTTATGTAGTCAAGTTATAGTTCTTAAAACTGTATGTTTTATTTTCCTTTCACTTGATTTTATAGGTTAGAAAAATTGGTTTGTATTTAAACGGGTAAATAACTGTAACAACTGGACTGCGCGAACTGTACCATCGCATTTATATTTTGACTTAAATAATATGACATATTTACACATTTGTAATGTGACTTTTCTTTTGGTTCTAAACACCTGATGTCTGACGCATTATTTCAGTTTAATATTTTTCGAAGCAAGAATCTGAGGCTTAAATTTCGTCATATAAAATTATGTTAAAATCGGTTCAGCAGTTTTGGCGCTACGGTGGCACATACAAACATACATAATGATTGCGTCGATTGCGTATGTAACGTATGCGACTGCTGTGCTTGATGTCTCGGGTTCGCTTTTCGGGTCGCACCAAATATTTGTACGATCTGCAAATATTTGTTTTGAAGTTTGGGTGTTTTCTATGTAAAATACGTATGTATTTACAATTAAAATGTGTTTCTGTATTTATATCAGTTGTCTAGCTCTGCTCAGTTTGGGACTAGATGACGTTGTAGTGTCAGATGTCCGAATTATTAATATTATACATATACACACTGCCAAAATCATTACTCTTCCACTGACTTCGCTGTAGTCACGTAAAAATAGCTTGAAACCACTATTAAATTTCTTATAAATTCACATACTCACTTTTAAAATAAGTAAACGTTTTAAAATTAAACGATTGATTAGAAACAGCATTTTACACTCCACTGCTGAACGTAGACCTCTCCTTAGCAGGACATTTTGGCCTACTATACCAGGCTGGCCAGACGCGTTGGAATAGGGTTCGTTTCAAGTTTTCCTTCTCTTTTACGATATTTACGGGATGAATATTGGTGGTAACACTATGTATTCTTAATCCGTCACTACATGGACATGGTTTGTGAGCATGACAGTATTTGTGAGCATGATAAATCTACAAAGTATAGTTTTATTAATCACTTATTAATGATTTATTAATAATTTTAAACTGTCAAATACTTCATCACATTTCATTAGGTCTATTTTGCATTAAAAATACTGTTTGTGAGCAAAATAATATAGATTTAATATCCTCAGTATCTGAACCAGAAATCCTTTAATTTATTAGTCGCATTTTAACCGTAATTCTTTTCATTTCCTTGAAAGTGTTCTGTCATTGTGGTGCGTTCGAAGCACCACAATGGATTACAGGGTGAAATTTAATAAAATTTTCGTTGACGCTCGCCGGAATGGATGATTTTTAATGATGTTTATTGAAAAACGAATCTGAGGTAATAACGTTGAGTTTTTCTTTGTTATGAAATTTTGAGGCCCAAATTACCTGTGAATGTTTCTTAGCTACCTACGCGGTCTGCTACACATCAACGCCTTGATTTTTTTGTAAGACCAACATTTTACCTGAAAAGAAGTTACTCATATTTTCTTGTCAACAATTTGCCCGAATTCTCTGTAACTAGCAATTTTATTAAATATAACTCAACACTGTGTTCAATGTCAATTTCTTAAATTTTATAAGTAGTTACTGATAGACAAATGTAACTTACAAGATCCGCTTAAACAAAAGCAAACGCCCCTGAAAGAACTGAGACATTCTATATAAGTTTTTATTGTGATAAGATACTATTTAGTGACAAATTTCTTTAATTTTGACACACCTACATTTGAATTGTATTTGAATAAGACTCTAAAGTGTGTGCTTTACATTAAGCATGATAAATAATATTAATAATACATTTATCAAAAGGGTGCATCAAGTTTCCACCAAAAACTAAGGGCCCCAAACCCATATCGCCTGCAAGTGATGCACCTGCTGATCGACCAACAAGGCTCTAGCAAACAAAACATCCCGAGTAACGGCAATAGACTCGCCGCTTATTATATGGGACTGAGACACTGGCGAAAAGGGGACGTTTAAAATACCTCTGCCTACCTTTCTCTGTACCGTAACTGTAAAGCTCAAAAAATATATCTTAATTCAACCAAAACATACCACTTTAATTTATACATATATTAGAGCAAAAAAATATATTCAGACGTGTGTTTCTATTAAATAGAAGACAAAATATTTCGTGTTTTAAGAAATTTTATATAAAATGTTAACTTTTACAATTCAAGCAAAGTAAATGCTGTGTAAAATAAAAGTGTTAAAAGCAAAATAAATAAATGATGCAATTTTCTTCACACCTTCCTTCCTGGTGTCGTGGACTGTAATCTAATTATGTGAAACAAGTCGTCGCTTGCGGGCGCAATTTTATATACACGTGCGAACAGAGTGTCTTGGAGTGGATATGGTATACATTATTATGGTGTTGGAAGACGAGAACGCGTATCATGTGATCCTGAAGATAAAAGACCATTAGTATCCATAGATACCTACAACTCAAGAGTCGCAAGAGCGGACTTTGAGAACCTACATAGTTCGTATGGTCCTCCGATAACTTCAACTAGTTTAAATGCCACAAACGTCATTCTTCTTCTTAAAAAGACAACTGCCGCTCTAGAAATAAATTATGTGTTGCAGGGACATAAGAATCCACATGAAGTGGGCATAAAGAACAATCAAACTCAAAATAACAATATGTGAGTTTGTAAAGCAACAAAGTATTGTCCCACGTGGGATTGAACTCACAACACTCAGTGTTGTCAGAAAAGATGTGGCGGCTTTTCAAACGACTACGCCATCATTTCAGTCAGCTGACTCATTGGCGCTAAAGCACACAGACTCCTCCGTGGTTGAAGGATAAGAAAGCTGACCAATTTCCTTCAACTCGATTACTGAAATCATTACAGAACTGCCTGCATCATGCGAGTTACTAGTGAAATGAATAACATTATGCTGTTTGACAATCTTGAATGGAATATCAGCTCGGGGAGTAAGGAGCTTTAATCTTGGACCACTGTTATATCAGTCATTTATTTACTTCTCGCGTCGTTCTGTGGTGAAGTAGTTACAGCCGCTAGGATGTTTTTGTCTTGTTTTACCAAGACTGCTCAAGGCTGTTCAAGTGAAGTGGAGGTTCAGAAGTTCAACCCCGCTAAATCATGTATTCACCCTTCCAAACACTAACATAGCCTCAAATGGGGTCAAAGTTCTAGTAGCCGGAGTGACATCGATACAAACACTCTTGGCTCCACAGATTTACAGTTTCAATTAACAACTTGCTGCGCTCCTGAAAAAAGGATTTTTTTTTTATTATTATAAACTCTGACAATGAACTTCTGATGAACAATCTACATATATTTTATGTCTATTACTATAATTTAAGGTAATAGTAATTATATTTAAAACAAAAACATTAAGTTGTGATCAATAATATCGATTTATTATGAGAGTAACTAGAGGCATTTGAAAGTTGAGGCTATGTACATATGCTAAGACTATAGTCTTAAAAAAAAGATTTTTTGAAATGAAAATTTCTGTAGGCAGATTTGAGTGAATTAGTAAATTCATCCATCAGGTGTCATCGACATGATCACGTAATGTGTTAACGTTTGAGCCAGCTGTGGATATATACATACATACTCATAGGTGCGCGTGCGGCCAGTAGACATAACACGGGTGGATAAATTTTAATTTAAGATCAAACAGTGCATTTCATCATCATCATCAACAGCCTTTACAGTCCACTGCTGGACATAGGCCTCTCCTTGGCAAGGAGGTTTTGGCCTACTATACCACGCTGGCTAGACGGATTGGAACAGGGTTTGTTCCAAGCTTTCCTCCTCTTTGTAATGGTGTTGTCTTGTGTAGTTTGTTCCCTTAGTCGCCTTTAACGACATCCACGGGATGAATAGAGGTGGCAACACTATGTATTTTTAATCCATCACCACACGGACGGTAGTACATTTGAATGTCCAAAATAACAACTTGAATTTAGTTTTAAGTTTCCACTTCCGTCGGTACTCCTTATGAATGCTTTATGTATGTTTTGTTAATTTATATCTTCGTTCCAAATCTCACAGTTTTAAATGAAAAAAGAAGAACTACGGTTCTTAGAATTAAATAATTTGCCTTTAAATAACCTGCAAAGAGACTTAGAATGAATAGATGCCACCTACCAGAAAATTTATCTCACTCCTAGCACTTTGAGTCTTAATACGACTAAAAGTTGTTTTTCTTATTAAAATGTTGCTTGATACTTGTATTTTAAAAATTCAATTCAGATTTTAACTTAAAACTAAATTCTTTTCTCTTTTTTTCTTTTAAAAGGACAACGCGCGCATTAGGAATAAATACTGTGTCGCGAGGGACTTTACAAACATACAAGAAACGGACACAAAGAACACCCAGACTCCAACAACAATTCGTGGATCACACAAAGTGTTTTCCCATGTGAGATTTGAACCCACAACACTCAGCAAAGTGGAGAGCGGCGTGCTGACCGCTTAAACCACCAGGCCAACTGTGCAGTCCATTGTATTAACGCAGTCAATCAAATTGTACGTATAACCGAATACTCGATGTTAGTTACAAGAGGAAAATAACGTTTGAAATACGAACATACTCTTGTCTTAAAATCAGTAATAATAATAAGCTCACTCATTTTTCCCACGGCGTCTTACCTGAAACTAGGCAGAACCTGCGCCATAGAAACCAGACTGCCTTTTAACATACCTATGTATTTTCATTTTTATAATATAAGCTTTCCAAAGTGCCTCTACTCTGCCTGATGGATAATATGAATAGAATCCAAGAGTTATGGTCACCATACCCATTCTGAATGGTGACCCATACTATGGCGGTCTATTAAGGTACTTTTTCACGCCACACTTGAGGACGTAAAAGGCATGACAGTCATCATGGCAGTATAAAACGCACACGCTTACCAAGATAACTATCATGCCTGTAACAATATGTTTTTACTTATAACTAGTGGTCGCCCAGTGGTCGAAATTCGACCATAATAAATTTAAATTGTAAATGACTTAATATACATTATTAAAATATAATATTCAAACATTATTAAGGTTCTACTGTCGAAAACTAAACTACTATAACCACAGATTTGACCAAGACTGTTATTTGCCAATCTCTTTTTTGAACAAATTATATGAAATTAAAAAGAAGTAAAATAAAGAATACCTATTTAAAAAATGTTTATTAAAACAAAACATGCTATAAGAAGATGCAAAACAAAAAAATCATGCATTAAAAATACTATCCATTTAGAGCATTTTTTATCGCATATTGCAATAATTTAATTAATGATTTAAAACTTCTCTGAAAACAATATTTTTTGTAAAAACTCTTTAATCGTTTGCTTAATGTCTTGGGCCGTTATATTTGGATATATAAAACCTTAAACCATCGAATGAACGAACTCTACTTACTGCGACATACAATTGCCCATGTGTAAAAACTGGCCAATTTAATAAAACTCCAATTATTTGGAATGTTTTGTCCAATTCCAGTGAAATTTTACGCATTATGTTGTTGTTACATGTTTGATTAATACGTTCTTGTAACCTATAATTAATAGCAGTGTCAATATCATAAAAATATAATTGTGCATAACATGGTGAGCGATTATAAGCGGTAGCCATTGGGCCTGATCTGTGATAAAAAACATCATGTATTTTGAAATGATACACTCCCCTTGTCTCAGCAACTTTGGCTTCTGAGCTAACCATAGCTAAACATGAATTATATTTCCTAATATTTTCAAAATAATTTTTTGATTTACTTTTTATTGAAGGTTCATTTGAAGTAAGTCCATTATACAATGATTTAAAATATTCATTTTGACTGAAGGGTGGTAATAATGCTTTACCTTTGTCATAACATGAAGTGAATGCAGTTCGGTCGCCTAAAGTCACTTCAGATTCAAAAATGAATCCTAAATCCATTAAATGACATTTAGAGCACATTTAAATGTATCTCTCAAAATCATATTACTATCGAATACTACTGATGGGGAATTATTCCTTCCTCTTAGAGAAATATTCCTTCTGTGTCTCTCACTCCGAGCCGTTAATGTTCTATGTCGAGGCATAATTAAAGTTCTTTCATTAAGAACCAGCAATAGCAAATTATATTTTTTTTGTACCTGAATGTTGTTATTGCAGATTGCTGCTACAGAACTTTGTTTATGCATATAATGATAGTCCGTGTACATTTAAATGTATGTTGCTGCTACACAACTTATATATATTACATAAATTTGTATAAGCGCTCAGTATTTCACGTAGTATTCGTCAAATAAAACTTTGACTTTGACCTATTTTTTGACGTACACATATGATCCATACAATAAAATGCCTAAAAATTTTTACAAATTTTATGCAGGAATATCTGTGTCTGTCTTGTCAAATTTTATAAAATAGTTTTACGCGTGAGGTGTCATTTTCTAATGTATACCTGCAGTGTTAACGTGTTAGAATTGCCAATATTCAACTTAAAGTCAATTATAAATGCACTACCTGTAAAAATAAGCATTTGTTCTAATTTTCCCTTTAACTACAAACATTAACTACTTATATTAAACTAACAGGAAACCACGAAAGTCGCAAATGTAATTCACCGAGCGATTCATTTGAAACTTTCCTTCCCAGTAGAATAATACTGTTGTAGTTGACTGATCACAAGCGAACGTAAATTTCAGGATATTGTGAACGTTCCCGCCGCATTCATGCGGAAAAACCTTCGGCAAAATAGGATTTGTTGTAAATAGAATATGTGTGAGTGCAAATAACATTTTTTTTATTCAAAATACACAATACATACAGAAAACTATTACCTTACCGTAAGTGGAATAGCTTCAACACCTATGGGTAGGACTCATAGAGAGATACCAGGGTCTCCCAGAAAATAGATATGTTTTTAGTACTTTTGCTTTGATACCAGCAAATTGGTAAGTATAAACGATGTTATCAGACGTTGTGTTTCAGCTCCCCGGGGTTCACGTTCCAACTCAAGTACTCACCGGACCATCCTTGTCGTACACTGACGGTGGTAAAGTATTATTGCTATTTGAATGCAAGTGTACGGAAGGGTGAGTACACGATGATTAAGTCGAGAGGGGTTTCGGGAACCTGACCACGCTTTAGCAGTCCACACTCCAGGTAACTTAGGCATCGCTACAGACGAGACCAGTGTCCCATCCGACTGTATTTATTAGACGCTCAAAACGGAGCCACCAGTTAATACTGAAGCGTATAACTAAGCCCACGGGTAACTGAGGAGAATAATGGTAGTATGCTAGCCGGCCAACTATACCTGTAGCTGTAACTGTTCTGGTTCCGAGTCGATCGCTTCACTATCCGCTCACCTACCGTTCACTACCGGTTTCGGTTCTGTTTCGGTACTTTTACGGTCATGTATATCAGGATCCAAAGGTAGTGATGTACTTGTGCCTATACGCTGTAGGTCTCCATTATTGCGCTTTGATAAGACTGCTCGTGGTTCTTTGGTTATATATTATACATCAGTCATCATCCTTTTGGTTTGGGAGGTTTTGACTTGCTACACTGGCCAGACGGGTTGGTATAAGGTTTGATCAAGTTTTCTTCTTTTAAGTTTATACAAAATCATAAATTATATTTCTATGGAGAATCATTATTCAGCAGGCTTTTAATCCACAGCCACACATTGCGTCAACCTGCGAACAAAAAGACTAACAGGTTGTAATGATGGTGGTTAAACATATATTTTTGCCCTAAGATTTCCTGATAAACATTTGTTCACGTAAAAAGGTCACTCAGCTATTCTGCTCCTGTACATTCTTGGTTACGATAAAGAATATTTTCTCCCTCACCTGCTCAAACTTATTTATTTAACACAAGAATCCAAAGGCACACAAACAATTCTGGTAAAAGGATGGAATGTTCTCGTAACATCTCATCAAATGATATGTTACGCCAGCAATACACGTTCGTATATTTTCAGCCAGCCCGAAATATGTGTTCTCTCCTAGTTTATACGTGAGATCATAACTCGTCGCTCAGAGGCACAATGAGGTGATCTGTAAACTCATCTTGTGGAAGTAAAGTTTAGGTAAAAAATATCTTGGCTGCATATCAAATTTGCTAATATAATTTTATGTATTTTAGATCAGACCACTTCTAGGTCATCTTAAAGTTATTTCTGTATCGCACAACAAAAGTTTTCACCAATTAGTTATATATATAAATGTTTCCAACTTTGAATGGATTCATCTGGTATTAGTTATGGGTTTATTTTTTCGTATATTAACAACAATGCGAATTCTAGCTGAAATAACATCGTTTATGACCAGTAAATAAATATACATATATAAAAAGTAAAACTCTTTTATAAATTAATAATTTTAATTATACATTTAAAAACTTAATTCATGTGTGTAATATAACAGTAAGTATGTAAGAGAGCGTGTAAGTGTTTACTTACATTATAGATATGATCAGGTGAACCTTTCGAAATTGGTGTCTTCATTGTTTTAAGGCCGAGTAGACGAGCAACCAGATGATAAAAAATACCACCACTTATGGACTCAGGTGCAATTGGTCAAATTTTTACAATATCCTAAAGTTGCGGATCTACTTTGTATTCACAGTTTGCTTTATTCCCTTAAATAGAAAACAACAATGGGATAGTAAAGTCCTTGAAGAACACTTACGAGTATCAAAATCAATACAAATAGACCGCTCAGAACCATTGGGGCGAATGAGCGGAGTTGATAAACAGAAGCGAGTGGCTATTCAAGGGACATTAAAACCTCTGTCACTTCACTGAGCAAACATATATATATATACATACTACAAAAATCTGCAATTTAGATACTATCAATATAACATAATATTTTCAATAAATTTACAATTTTTTTACAATATAAAAAATTAAGAGGAAAATATGTTTGGTAAAGAAAAATAAAACATATGGATAGTGCAGTCAAACACCAATGACAATTGTTAATACGAAAGTAAGGGGGGTAGTTACGACACGAGTCCGACATAACCACCAATAGGTGGGTATCCGCACAGAAAAAAAAAGGGGGTAGTTAAAAGACGACTAGGCCCGGCCTATTTAAATTACAGTTATCCATGGATGGCGATAATTACTTACTACCAAGTGCGCTGTCATTTACCCACAATGACTTAAAAAAGATTACCTTCTTCAACAGACTTTTTCCTCTGCTATACACAAACCTCTCCTTATTTCCTTTACCTACTAAATAAAAATGTAGCTTGAAATATAGATACTTTCATATCTAAGATCACTTTTGAGATTTATTATTTCATACCTTTGTCCTCGCCCTAAACATTACGCAAACTTATATTCCAAGAGACGACAAACTTTTTGTCTAATCATGGTCGCTGTTTGAATCTTTCACGAAGTTCCTGAATCCTTTATGTCCAACTTTTTTTTTCATAGATCGTCAAAGATAGGGATTCGGTTTCGTAGCAATTACGGAGTAATCTGCTACACCTAAAGAGCAACTTTTAATGGGTAAACATCTCAGGCTTTTCATATAATAATAAAAAAGGTTTTTTAAGTTATTTACACTGCAGCAACACGCAATTTATGAGCATTCCAATCAATCAGAATATTTACAAGTGGTTTTTGACTCCTTGTCTTGTATTCGACGTGATCTGATTGTGATTGAGAGTGCGTCTTTCAGATGGAGAGGTCGAAGGTGTCCACTTTTAGCCACATGTCTCCTCTAAGATTCGTTACAATAAATGGTCCTATGCTATCGTTATCCAACGCCTTGCCACCGCAACCTGAATAATAAACGCTAATTTAAAAATGACTTTGACTTGAAGTCGCCGGTTCGATTCCCGGGTCGGAATAAATGTTTGAATGATTTGTATATATTTGTTTCGAAGTTTTGCGTTTCTTATGTATAATATATACATATATTTAAAAATATATATGTATATTTATGGCAGTTATCCAGTGCTCGTAGTGCAAGTTTTACTTTGTTTGGGACTAGACGACGTTATGTATCAAATGTCCGAAATATTATTATTTGAAAACTATTTTTTCATTACAAACTAAATTTTAAGACCATAGCCTTTTGCTATTCAATTCGAAACACAGATATATTTCAGATATTAGCGCTCTACTGTAAGACTTTTACACAGACTACGTCTCATACATTACTTTTAGGTACGTAAATATAAGATTCAGGCTATTAGGGTTTTCGTAGCTAAAAAGGCTTACTTATTCTGCGAAAGACAAATAAATGTGTTCTGAAGATCTTGAGAGAATAGCAGACACGAGCGAGGTGCCAATTTGTCAATCTTCTCGTAAAGTCCGCATCGATTACAGACTGATGAGGCACCATTACCAGTGAGATAGCAAATGAAAAACTACGAGGTGAAACCAAGTCTTAAATAAGAGATTATACTCCTATATAAATGTATTTCGTATATCATAATTTATAATTCTTTCTTCAAAAAATCTTCAAACGCCTTGTGTGTTGTATGTTAAGGTATTGATTGCCAGTATCTTGATATTGGCTGAAACGCTTTCAACATACGCGTGCACCAT
This sequence comes from Hypercompe scribonia, assembly GCA_949316085.1. Taxonomy (NCBI): domain Eukaryota; kingdom Metazoa; phylum Arthropoda; class Insecta; order Lepidoptera; family Erebidae; genus Hypercompe; species Hypercompe scribonia. The sequence goes on along the minus strand of OX438969.1, from coordinate 6,163,050 downwards.
ACACGCTCTACAGAATACCTCTCTCCCAAAATCCCAATATTTGTTGTAATTATTTTCAAAAGGTTGATTAATTGACATTACTTCAAAAACAAATGTGCTATTTTGCGAAAAATGATACGAATCCTTAAAAAGATTCTGTTGTATTACAAATGTGACGTGTATTGTTGAACCAGCCTCGATAATACTTTATTATCACAATGAGAATTAAATTAATTATTTTCATGATGAAGTTGTTAACATTTAAATTTATGTCGTATTCATTTGTAAGGCTTTCCAGTTGCTGTATTAAATTAAAATAACATAATGTACTGCTGACTGATGTAATATTTATGCTGCTTTTGATGTGTTTTTTTCATTATATTTGATAGTATATGTGTTTTTTAACAGTTTTAAATTTACGCTCATGCTAATTTCTGTTTAATTCATGTTAATCCTTAAGGTTTAATTTATTTTTAATTACATTTTTAGTCAGATTGTAGATTGGATTAGTTGTACACTCCAAAATTTTCTTAAGACTATTCTATTTCTGATAATTTCTCCGCCAACCTTTGAAGAAAATAAGTGTTTTATTTTACTTTTTTAGTAAGTAGATAGGAACTATTCTTTGATGATATAACTCTTTGTAAACGGTCACCAATTAACTTGAGAGTGTAAGCGTGTGTTGAAGTATTTACAGAGCTGTAAACTCCTTTCGACACTAAAAGATTTATCATTCAATATGTGTGCGATAATTAGGCGTAATTGCCTGACACATCTTTGAAAATATATAAACTAAAGCAATTAAGTTTATTGAAATCAAGAAAAATACCTTTACCTTAAATTAATACAAATATACACTCACATATATACCCTCAAGGAGGTAAACAGACGTATTAAACGCCTACGTTTTGCGTTTCGTAATTTTAACCATACTTACGTAATCAGAGGCCAGCTTGTTATCGGTAACCGGGCACTTAAAGAATTGAATTGAAAATTTGGGAGCTCTATATCTAAAAATAGTTAAGTTAATAACATGAGAAGATTTAGAACAATGACATTTTTTATACAATTATAATGGATTAGAGATATGCGCAATAGCCCTTTTTATTTAGGGTCACATCCATGTCAGTAAGCCCGTTCCAGTAGATTTTATGAAAAATCCAGCATACACTTTGAGATATCGTATTGAACTTTATCCTTGCCGTTAATTCGTAATAGCTCGGTTAGTTTTAGTATTTACATAACAATTTTTTTTTTTTATTTTTTTTTTTTTATACCACGACGGTGGCAAACAAGCCTACGGCCCGCCTGACGGTAAGCGGCTACCGCAGCCTATGGACGCCTGCGACACCAGGGGCATCACGTGCGCGTTGCCGACCCTTCAAAAACCTATTAACCCCCTTCTTGAAGAACCCCATGCTGTAGTTCCCAGGGAAAACCGTGGCAGGGAGCTCATTCCATAACGGGATTGTTCGCGGGAGAAAATTTCTCTGAAACCGCACTGTGCGCGACCATTTAGGTTCCAATGTATGTGGATGAGCTCCCTGACGATGGCGAGCGGTGCGATGGTGGAATGTGGCTGTGGGCATCATATCAAACAATTCTTCAGAACACAACCCATTGTAGAGACGGTAGAGCACACACAGGGAGGCAAAGTCTCTCCTAAGACTTAGTGGCTCGATACCGTCCGTGAGATCAGGATCGTCGACTATTCTCACAGCACGTCTCTGGACTGAATCGAAAGGCTCAAGCTGGTACTTCGGTGCTCCCGCCCAGAGATGACAGCAATACTCCATGTGAGGCCGAACTTGTGCTTTGTACAGTAGTAGCCTTTGTGCCGGTGTGAAATATCGCTTCGCTCTATTCAGAACACCAAGCTTTTTTGATGCCAGCCTCACCTTTCCCTCCAAATGAGTCCGAAATTGGACGTCACTGGAGATATCGACACCGAGGATCCCAATACTCTGTGAGATGGTAAGGGGTGTATTCTGGAATTGTGGAACTACAGTGAACGGGGTTTTTTTAGCAGTAAACGCACAAACTTGTGTCTTAGAGGGGTTAAATTGGACCAGGTTATCCCGACCCCAATCGGAGACTCTGTGTAAAGTGCTCTCGATTTGAGACACAAGTTGTTCGTAACTTTCTACTACAGCGGTACGAGGGATGTTAGCCCGGCCCGTGTAATACGCATCTCCAGTACTGTCATCCGCATAACAATGGATGCTATCTATGGTCAACATATCATTGGTATGCAGCAAGAATAGTGTTGGAGATAGCACGGAGCCTTGCGGGACACCAGCGTTTATGTCCATGCTTTCGGAGCAGCTACCGTCGACGACGGCTTTTATGCGTCTGCCGGACAAAAAGCTAGCCACCCATTTGCACAAACCCTCGGGCAGGCCGTAGGACGGTAACATCGATAGAAGGCCCCTGTGCCAGACCCGATCGAACGCCTTTGCTATATCCAGGCCAACTGCCAAAGCCTCACCTTGACTCTCAATGGCTGAAACCCACCGGTGAGTAAGATACACTAGAAGATCACCAGTCGAGCGACCGCGGCGGAAACCGTACTGGCGGTCGCTGATCAAATCGTGCTCTTCCAGGTAACTGAGGAGCCGTGTGTGTGTGTGTGTGTGTGTGTGTAATCAACACGCTCCATCACCTTAGAGAGAAGGGAGGTTATAGCTATAGGCCTGTAATTCGATGGGTCCGATCTAGGACCCTTTTTTGGCACTGGATGCACATGGGCAGTCTTCCACAAAGACGGCACTTGCCTTTTGCGGTAGGAAATCGCGAAAGTCGCGTTAGTACAGGGCACAACTCAGGGGCACACTTTTTGAGCACCACTGCAGGTATGCCGTCTGGCCCACTCGACTTATAAACGTCTAGACAGTTTAGTTCCCGCCGCACTTCTCTTTGTGAAATGTGTATTTCCGGCAAAGTGTGTTGGCACGGCGGGTTAATAGGCGGTACCGCACTTCCATCCTCGTTCATGGTCGAGTTCGCGGCAAAGAGTTGCCCAAGTAGGTCGGCTTTCTCTTTAGCACTATGGGCCAAGTTACCATCGGCATTTCGCAATGGTGGTAAAGACGACTGGCAAAAATTTCCTTCGGCAGCCTTAGCAAGAGACCAAAACGCACGACTCCCAGAGGGATAGCTCGTAAGTCGCTCACCAATCCTGCCGATGAAATCGAATTTGGCTCTGGCAATTGTCTTTTTGCTGGACCTCGAGGCAGCATTTAGTTTGCGTCGAGCAGTGGTCGGACGAGCCGAGAGGTGCGTCCACTGCAATAGTGTAGTCGTCCGGACGCGTCGTCAGCAGAAGGTCCAGCAAAGAGTGTGCATGGCTCTCAATATCAGGTATTCTTGTTGGAGAATGTACCAGTTGTGAGAGGCCATGGGCCAGAGCAAATTCATGAGAAGACCTGCCTGCAAAGTCAGTGGATCGCGAATTTAGCCACTCACAGTGGTGGGCATTAAAATCCCCTAAAATCACCAACTCAGCACGAGGGTACCGCTCAAGAATTTTGTCAGTCGTCACCTGCAGGTGCTCAAAGAGTGCTTTAGTCTCCCTGTCACCGCTATGAGACCTGTATAGGCACGCATAGATTCGAGTCTCACCTCCGTAGTCTACGCGCACCCACATTACTGACAGGTCCCTGTCTTCATAAAAATGGAGACGGCGACAGCAGATATCCTCCCGGATGTACATGCATACACCGGCACGTCTCAGAAATTTGTGTTCGAGTTTGTAGCCGGGGTAGTGTAGGTATGATGTATCGGCCGGGCAGGATATCTGCGTCTCCGTAAGAAATAAGAGGGTCGGCTGCGCAATCTCCAGATGAAGGTGGACTGCGTTCAGGTTGGAGTGAAGTCCCCTGATGTTGCAGAAGTCCATATATGTGGAAGAGGATGCCGCTGTAGATACTTTTTTCCTATTTTTCTTCGTCATTTTTTTGGGGGGAGGGGGGGTTTTATTGGTTTGTGAGGATTCACTGTGTTGACAACTAAGGGGGCAATGGGGCGGTGCTGATCTACCCATGGTCGATGCGGGTAGTGTGATTTGTCGGCGCGGCGTACGAAAGGGCCCCCGCTCCCCCCCTGCAGCAGCAGTCGGGTTCCACTCCGGTCTCCTCCTCCGGCACGACTACTACTGCAGGGATTTTTCGCAGGCTGGCGGTTCAGCCTCCCAGGGTGGAGATTATAGTGATCCCTGGGTTCGGGAACCCATCTATCCTGCGGGCGGCCAGCGGACAACCGTTTCAGAGGGTCTTCCTGACCGCCGCGCCCACATCCCGTGCCCACACAAGCCAGTAGCAGTATTATAAGCACCACTGGTCCCCCGTTGTCAAAACAGCGAATTCTCTAGAGCTCTGGATACCTTACTCACCACAGGAACACAGCACTGCCAAAAATGCAGTGCTATTTGGCTGTGGTCTTCTGTAAGGCGGAGGTCCTTCCCCAGTCGGGCTGCTCCAAGTTTTGAGCGGAAAATATCACGCTATGCCCTACCTCTCTATCTACAATCACAGTCTTACAATAACTTTCTGACAACTACTACGATTATCCCCGTCCACAATTTAATATCTCACGTAGACAATGTTCCAGAACGTACAGCTTAGTTGTTTAAATCGTAAAAGTTATCTCCTGCCTTAAGTTTAACAGCGTCTGGATAAGCTGAATCTATTTACGCTTTAGACGAGTTTTTATCCTCGTTTGAAACTTTAGCTGGCCAAAGAAAGGCAACTATGAAAGAATATCTGATTTATCTTGGACGTATCAAAATTCATAGTTTAAAGTTTGGTACAGTTTTCTTAAAATATATTTTTGAAATGTTTCGTGTGAATTTCGTAAGTGGCTACTTCAATATCTTATTTTTACACGTTAATTTTAATCTATCTTTTGTTTTAACATGATGGACTATTAGATATTTAAGTAAAATTGCAATGTATCCTGTATAGACTTAACATGTTAATGAGAATTTTTATTCTTTTACAGTTGAAGGAATGTGAAATTAATGCGAATATACGTGAAGCTTATACAAGCAGGTAACAAAACATAATGAGTCATGTGCTATAAATTAAAAATAGCACGAGAGAAATAAAAAACGAAAACAAAGCTCTACATACATCCAAACATGGATCTATAACGGACCTTGCATACTCGTGAAAACTCCATGAAACGAAATTTTAAGTATTGGTAATATAATAATAACAAACTTAGTCACCTTAGATTAATTTATTAAAAAAGTAAACAAAGCTAGTATTATTCGAACCAGTCATCTAAGAAAGATCATTAACTTAGCCAAAAAACGTCCACTGCTGGATCTCCTGAAACTTCTCCACAACAGCCGACCCTATGCTACCCGTATAAATATAGTCATATGTTTTATTACTAAATACGTACACATTTGTACATATTTGTTACATCCAGACAAAGCCCAATGGACTTCCTCAGCACATAATTAATTATCCTGTCCCGTCCACCACGGTCTCTGGCTTAGTCAGAATCACCGAAAGCCACTAGACTAACAGGAAATCAATTATATATTGTTGTATCTCATTAACATGTATCTCACGATGATTTTGCACTTTTGGCCTAGTGGTTTAAGCGGTCGTCAAACCGCTCTCCACTTTGCTCAGTGTTGTGGGTTCAAAAATCACATGGGACAACATTTTGTGTGATCCACAAATTGTTTTTCTGAGTCTAGGTGTTCTTTGTGTCCGTTTCTTGTGTGTTTGTAAAGTCCCCCGCGACACAGGATTTGTTCCTAATACGGGCGTTGTCTTTTTATAAAGAAAAAAAGGAAGAATTCTTTCCAATACTGTATTTGTACTATTATTAGGTACAAAACGTATTCATTGCCTGACGGTAAGTTGTTGCTGGTATCTGTAGGTACTCAAACGCAATACCAAAGTCTTCACTTATGCATTGCCTCTATCAAATGGCATGCAGTACAGTTTTGGCAAGCAAATTCATACCTCTGCAAATAAATATCTACAACTCAAGAGATAGCTACGTTATCGCTCTTTTAAGTGCTTCGTTCTCCAGAAGTAGAAAGAACACTCCTTCCCCTTCTTTGATAATCGTACACTCTGGGAAAATAACAAATAAAGAATTGCTTAGCACTCGATTTCTGTGAAGCCGTGATATCATACTGGTCCAACTACCCCACATGTGCCGAACCACATTTCTTCCACGGTACGATAGGTTCTTTACTGTGCATATGCATATTAAAATCTATCATTACCATACCTCTTCAAATATTATGGCCTAGTTTAGAAGTATCACGTATGGTTGTATACTCAAGTTCGGAAGTCGCAACAGCTGCGCTCTAAGATTCCGATGCTAATGAACTTAAGTTGTGCCATAAAAGCATATCAAGATATTTGCATTTTAAGTAGCTTTGTAGGATGACTTCAAAGAACAAAGTTAGATGGTAAATTCAAAACGAGGAAATGGGTTTTCTTAACTGGTTTTATTAGAGAAAAATGTTTTCATATCAATATTTTGATATTCAAACGTTTGTATACTTTGTTATTAAATTTATTTATTATATAGTCTAGTGTAGAGTGAATTAACCACTTGTGTTAGCGTAAAGAGAATGATGAAAGCCACGATTATTACGATGTTCGGTATAATTTTGCTGCAGTATCTTTGTATTTGGGAATATATAAGTATGTTTAAGCAGTATAATTCCCATAGTACCAGGTCTTCAAAATCAGTAACCTCTATTAGATTGGGTTATAAAATATGTAATGAACAGGCCATTGACGGACCTGTAACAGTGTATGAGCGTGGGGACTTTTACTGTAAGTGAAAAGAAATACATGCAGCGAGGTCATGGCTCAGTGTTGAATGTTTCTCCTAGGATAGAATCCTAAGCCTGGCATAAAGATGTGTTAATTAGTTTTTAGTATACTTAGTAATTAGAATATAGTCTGACTCAGAGAGCAAACGTCTTACGAGTTAGTCTATAATAGTAAGCGGTATGGAAACGTCTGGCGGGAACTAAGCAAGTAAATGAGAACTACAAAGTTTCTTGTTAGCAAATTAACTCTAAATTACGGATTCTATAAATATAGTGTAATAAGTGTAGACCATGATAGCAGTACAATTTTTACTTTAATAGACTTGTGGAATAATGTTAAACCAGAGTGGAGGTCCAATTAAAAAATAAATAGTTTGGTCCACTCTTAATAAGATTCTTTATAAGACCTTTCTTTATAAGCACCAGAACTCCAGATGGCAAAGAGAGAGACATACTTGCCATTTTTTTTTTTTAGACAACGCCCTAGGAATTAATTCTGTGTCGCGGGGAATTCACAAACATATAAGAAACGGACACAAGAAACGCCCAGACTCAGAACAACAATTTCTGGATCACACAAACTGTTGTCCCACAAAGGATTTGAACCCACAACACTTGGCGCGGTAGAGAGCGGCGTGGCGACCGCTTAAACCATTAGGTCAACCGTGCAGATTAACTTGATACACCAACATTTGCAGGCAAAAATATAACAATTAATCATAATATAGATTCATCGAAGTCTACTATATTAATTCATTTTTAATATAGAAAAGCGTTTGTGGTATAACTGTGAAAATACTTTATAACGAAATTCGTGTTGCTTTCAAACTTCGAACATTGTTACTCGAAACTTACAACTTTGATTATAGATTTGAATGATTAGAAATTGAATAGAGTCGCGAATTTTCACAAGAAAAAAGTTTTTTAATTCAATATAGTACTTACGGGTATCAGTGAAAATGGGGAGAGAGCACTTATTAGAATTATTTTGTGAAATTTGTATTAAACGTGGCATTCATTTTTACCATTTCGTAATAATATAATTTGTTTAAGTTTCTGCTTTAAGGTTTACAATATACCCGTAATAGAACTGGGCTAGTTTAAAGATGGTGGCTACATTTGGAAATGCTTTGGTAAATACAGGCCGACTTAACCGCAGTGATAAAAAGACAGCTATCCATGGGCGCCGGCTACTCAAACCAAGCCAGTGTTTTGGCGCTCTTTAAGCAGTAATATCTTCACACATCTCAGCATGGTCGTCTGATCTCAAATTAGACAAAACCTGCAATATAGTAACCAGACTATAGATATATTACACTAAGAGACAGAACAAATGCGTGTATACATTACACAAAAAAATATCTTGGGTGAGCATCAAACCCACGACCTCTGACTTAGCAGTCATGATCACTAATCACTAGGCTTTTATGTTGCAGTTAGCAACAGATTACAAATTAAATGGATTTCAATAACCTGATTTACAAGGTAAAAGGGAAATAGACTACCTTTATATTAGTTTTTAGAGGAAGCGAGCTAGAGAAAAGTGACTCTTTTATAGCATAAAAATAAAACTAGCAAAGACAATAAGTAAAGCCTATTTAGGTACATTTAAAGAAAGATTGTCCGTGTGGTAACGGATTAAGTAAAAGTGTCGTAAAAGGCGACTAAGGAATTTCCTATTCGAACCCGTCTGGGGCCAGCGTGGTACAGTTGGTCAAAACCTCCTTGCTAAGGAGAAGCCTATGTCCACCAGTGGACTGTTAAAGACTGTGGATGATAAAGAAAGATATTACTTTATTCTGAACTCTAAAACCACTCTCGTTTACCCACACAGTTAAATTCATAGTGCACGCCTTAATCAGTATATTGAATAAACGCATTTAAAGTCATTTCACTTCCGTTACTCCCGAGACTCGTGATATAACAACACTTTATACTGAAATAGACGGCAATATCGAAGTATAGAAAGTAAAATTCAAAAAAATTCTGAATAAAATTTCAGGGAGTCATGTCCCTCTAACATGAAGAATTAGTGATTCTACTCTCTCTGATAGAAAGCATAAATAGAATCTAAGAGTAGTGGTCGCCATAGTCATTGCAGTATCGCGACCTAGTGAGATGCTTCTTCACGCCACACTTAAAGGACGAGATTACAGTGGCAGGAAAACACTAAATAACCTATATACACAATATAGGTACACAGTAAATAATGGAATGTGATAGTTTAAAGTAAGTGAATTGTTCATCCTCCAGATCTCCATAAAAGGGAAATTTACTTCTTCAAATAAAAAAATATTGACAAAATTCTTGAGATAATAGACGTCAGAGAAGTCACGAATATTGTTTGAATAAGGACCTGTGGAGGAACGGGTGTCATGTCCCTCCTACACAAAGAGAGGGTCCTCCGACCAGGCGAGGTGATCATGCCTGGCGGGCCACGGCCCAACGGTTGAAGTTGGGATGTTCTACATATGTAAAATTGCTACGTGAATCTAGAGATTTCGCGATACAAGATCAATAGTTGTTTCGCAGTTCATTATTATACCTCGTAGTTCGATGTATCTTCACTAGATGGCGCTGTTGTATTTTTTTGTTTTGTATGTGGAATTCACCACAAATCTACCACACACACACATATTTCAACAGTTTTTAATAGTCCACTGCTGGACATAAACTTCTCCTACAAAATTTACCAAATAATGAATATTTGATGAGTTTTTTGGTCGAAGCGCTGAATATTCGATAACACTGAGTATAAATATTTGAATATTAGTGGCATACCTTACGTAAACACAAAAGAGAAAGCCGAGTTGACAACTTCCTTTTCTTTTGAAATCAGTTAAAAAGCCATCAAACCAACATAAGTTTCTAAACACAAAATGATTGTAGAAATTGGTATACAAAAGCAGATAGTTAAAGCCCCTAACGAGCGATATTACAGCCATTTTGGTCTCAATGTCGCAACTATTCGAGTACTAGCACGTTTTAACATCCTTAACAAGCAACCAACCTCTCACTGCTTTATTTATTGTAACCAATGGAAACCGAACAGCGAAAAGTTAAATTGAATATAAATTTATTCTACAGACGTGTGCTAACTGAACCTTTATTGCGATGTATACAAATCTCAACCTTATTGCAAGGAACATTAATGTTTTATTTGTAGTAAATATAAGTTCGTTTAAATACGTAGAGAGGACCATCAATACAGGAGCGATAAAGGTCAGTGTAAATAAAAAATATAAACGTTTCTAAGGAAAATAGAGATTTTAATTTATGTTAAAAAAATCTGATATTAAAACGTGAAAGAACCATTCGGGATGTTTCAATTGGCTTGACTAGAGTGATCAGGGGCCACAGAAAACTGTGTTAAGCAACTCTTTAATTGTAATTCACCGCATGAGGTGAAGTTAGCCGAGGATCCCAATCTTAACTACAAGGCACTAAAAGGGCGGCAACGCAATTGTTTCTCCTGAGTTATAGACATCCATGAGCAATGGTGGTCACTACCCATGAAGTGGATCGTCTTCTTGTTTATCTCTTATAATGTGAACAAGAAAAAAGAAACTGTCTAACAAATATTTCATTTCAACTTGAATGAATCATAATATCCGAATGAAAAGGAGAAGCTCCAATGTTATCACTTCAGCTATAAAATCCTTGAGATCACAAAATAGTCCTTGAACTCAAGATATAAGCTAAAATACCTAATTAATGATCTCACAAACATTAGCTCAGCGCTAATCAAACGATTTATCTGTGCCGAACCCTCGAGTCAGGAACGCAATCTAATTTAGCAAGCTCACAAGGATTAGCTTTGAACGTCTGAAATTTGCAAACGAATACTCTGTATTACAAAATAAGAGATTCCATGATAATTTATTCTGCTTCTTGAAAATGTTCACTATATTAATATAGTATAGTAGTATATTAATATAATATAGTATGAGAAATAAACAGTACTTTTAAAATCAACTCACTTATGTGAAATATTATAATCTAGCTGCGGTCCGATTTCTAATTGTACAAGATACACTGAATGTTAATGCATTTTTCTCCGACATATTAGTGTCTTCTATTCTAAACTATAATTATTTGTGTATTCAATTTTACCTTGTTTTAGTCAGTCGCCATTGAGTATCATCAACAAAGTACTCATTCATTCTCTTTATATGCATTTATAATATTGGCATATATTCAAATGTAACCCTGTGTCTAAAACTGCAGATTTAATTTTGAGTCCACTACTTTTGAGTTAAAAGTAAAATGAAAAAGAAGAAAAAAAATTGTACGTAAAAGATTTTACCAGCTAATTTAAATACAAATATGAATTAATTTGTTTGTCATACTTTTATATCGTAACTACTCATCAGGTTATTTTGCAAATTGGCATCATATGTGATCGTGGATACCAAAAAAGTCATTTATATCATTTTTCTAAGGAAATACCTACTACTAGTACACAAATAACATGAAGATAAGATGTTTGCTGATATCTAAATAATCTAGAATTTGTCTACATTACTTTGATTATGTATTTTAGTAATAAGTTTTTATTTGTACTCGCTACAATTTCTTTTAAATATACAATGATACCATTTAATTCCTTTTCCAATTCCATTCATCTCTATTATTCTACAGTTACCTGCGTAAGCCTTCCTAAAGCTAGATACCCTAAACAAATTGCTTCTCACCAAACCCACAAAACCAACCCACAAAGACATGTGTCTAATTAAGTAGAAACGTACACACTGACGACATCAAAGACAAAGCGAGCAAACAGTTGGCACACGAGATGATTATTTTTACTAGACTCTAGTGAGGATTATTATGAAAGCTTGTTGAGTTCTAATGGACCCTATTTAGTCTTTTGACATAAAGATAACATGTCTTTTTATTTGCTTGACAAGTAGAATAAGCTTTGTTTTGAGATGTTTATGAATGGAGTAAGAGATGTACCTGTTTAAACTCAAAAATATTAAGCTTTTGGCATCAAAACTATTTATATCAAGCGTAACGTCTATTTAGAAGTTAATTGTTAGTAGTTTTTATTTGGGTGGCACGGGACCGGCTGTTGTAGAGAACCTTGGGAAGGCCTATGTCCAGCAGTGGATGTCTTTTGACTGAAATGATGATGACGATCAGTTTTCCGTCTAACCGATTTTTTTTTTGTAGTCTAAAAAATATTATTCATTTGTGATAAGACCTCGCGTTATGCATCTTGTTTATTTAATCAACTGCTCACTGTACTTACAGTTTGCCTAACATGTACAGCAACCATTAGACCAGTAGTAACACCTGCTCTCTAACTTTTTCCAATTGTATATTACATGAAACATCAAAATCTATCTAATGATCACGCATATTCTATGCAAACCAGTCTCTAACAATTAGGAGATCTTGGATCTCCTTTTAATATTGGAATCTCATTTTATCTGATTACTCAACGAAGTCAGATCCTAGTCAGAAACTAAACACTTAAACAGCTGGATGCTAAAAGTTTCAATGTTATTTTTCCATCTTATAATACTTACTGTAAGCCTCGAAAACAGCGGAACGTAAGTGTAAATAAAACTTGAATTATTAATGCGATATAAATTGAACACTTGAAAAGACCTTCTGTAATACTAGATACGGTTTTAAGTAACAGAATAATATCGTTTTTGGGAGAATGCTTAAGGGATGTCAACATATAAAATACTTGTCTCTCGTTCTTTTGAATTGTAGGTATCCAATAGTCACCATCTCGCTATCAATACGATAAAAGAATATCTAACACAAACAGACAGGTAGTAGAGCTACGCTGATTTCAGCGCGAGCGGGCCGGCTCGACTGGGGTAGTACTACCCTCCCACAGAAGACCAACCTAAAGCACCAGCATTCGTGCTGTCGTGTTTCGTTGGTGAGTGTGAGACCGGAGGCCCATTGATGCAGGGGTGACAGTTATCGTGGTAACTGTGTAAGTTTTACACTGTCACGATGACTGTCATGCCTTTTACGTCTCCAAGCGGGGTGTGAAAAACCATCTTACTAGGCCGTCATAGTGTTGGTCACCATACTGCATTGTCTCCATTTGCAATGAGTATGGTGACCACAACTCTTGGATTCTATTCATGCTTTCCATCAGGCAGAGTAGAGTCACTTTGGCAGGCTATTAAAATAATAATAAAAAAAACGAAGTCTTATTGTTCGATACAAGTTTAAACAAAAACAAGGAACATTAAAGACCTAATAATCTTAACCTTGTATTTTTATCAGTTTAATTTTTACTAACAGTTCTTAACGTTACAAAGCTGAAGAGTTTATTTGGTTGAACGTGTTAATCTCAGTAAGTTCTGGTTCGAATTGAAAAATTATTTTAGTGTTCGATAACTCTGTTATCGCGGTAGACTATAAATAAGATAACATATAAAATCACGCTAAGACCTTTTTTTTATACAGTTGTAATGGAATAGACGTTTGTCCTCCATCTCACCTGATGAACAGTGTAGATGAAGACGAAGGTGGTACACGCCCATCCAAAAAAAACCTGTTTACTCTACTCTTAAAGGCACCGGAGTTCAAGTCATCAGGAAAAATAGACCCAGGCAGGTCGTTCCAAATCTTGGCGACTCTAACCAAAAAAGAACTGTCGAACCGTTTAGTTCGACTTTTGGGTATGTCAACAACGTGTGGATGAAATTTTTGCCTGCGCCTAGTAGTCCGATAAAGGAATGGAGATGGCTCAATCAGTTCGAAAAGAGCCTTCGAGCACTCTCCAAAGTGTATCCTATAAAAAACCGATAAGCTGGCAACACGACGACGATGTTATTAAGACTATTAAAAACCGAGCATCAATGAGAAATGTTGTAAATGTATTCCTTTTGAGAGACGTCGACAATGTTGCATGATTCATTCAGCTGACTTAACTAGAGAGAAAACAGATATTACTGGTTCCTTGCAATTGAACTATTCAAAAAACTAGTCTGATGTGGTTAGTGTTACTGACTGTTAAGCTAGACATCGTGAGTTTGTTTCCCAGAACGGGTATTGCATGATGAATACAGTAATTGCTACTTATTACTACGTATAGGTACAATTTATTTGTAACATGTTGAATTTAGAAATATATCTGCCCGGTTGGCAACATAAGACTTGCAATCTATAATGTTACAAAAATTAAAAAAAGCATCTTTGTTTTGTTTCGGTATTTCTGCCGAGACTGTTGCCCAAATGTCTGTAAAAGAATTACATATAAACATGAATTATTTATCATTTACTGCACGATTGGCCTAGTGGTTTAAGCGTTCGACACGCCGCTCTCCACTTCGCTGAGTCTTGTGGATTCAACACAAGGTTCTCCACATGGGCAAAAACTTTGTGTGATCCACAAATTGTTGTTCTGAGTCTGGGTGATCTTTGTGTCCGTTTCTTGTAAATTTGTTAAGTCTGCTGCGACACAGGATTTATTCCTAACGCGGGAGTATATAGTATCTTATTATAAAAAAAATGAGTGGGACTGAAATTACAGTTAGTAAAAAACGAGCATTTAATACGCTTTTTTCTACCCTTCCGGGGTTAAAAGACGTGTGTAATGTATGTCTACCTAATATCTAACGTCCTATACTGAGCTATACAATGCCCTTATGAAATCAAAATCTCACTAACATAAAGTCCCGTAAATCACGTTCGTTTATCATTCTCAGTGACCACGATGTTTTGCCGCGTGAATGAGCAACAGCCGTAAGTCGTAATGCTTCGTCATGCGTTAATATAACGTCAAAATATGAGACACACCACGTTAGTTGCAAATAGATGCAAGAGCTATAAACTTGTAGGATAACTGATCTTCTCTATTACAGTTTTCTAAACAAAACTTAAAAGGTAAAATATTTCTGAAGAAACTTTTATATTGTAAGGGTTAATATGCCTGAATAATACAAAACTAAAAGTATCATCAACAGCCTTTTACAGTTCACTGCTGGACATAGGCCTCTCCTTAGCAAGGAGGTTTTGGCCTACTATTCCACGCTGGCCATACGAGTTTGAATAGGGTTTGTTTCCAATTTTCCTTCACTTTGTAATGATGTTGTCTCGTATGTAATAATAATAGTTAGTATTTTTTTTTAATTTAGTGCATTAAAAGTACTGCTCAAAGAACAGGTGGTAAAACACAAAGAAAGAACCCACACGTCATTAGAAAGTTGTTAAGTTAGGTCTTGATATTTAACACCTAACAGAATAGTCTGGATCCTAGTCATACATATTTATCAGTCGTTTTAATGTCAAGAAATTCATCTAAAATTTCGTATTTGCAAAAATACAATAGTTCCCAGATGAATATTCCATATTCTCCTTTTTAGTACTTACCAATTTTTTTTTTGAAAGAAGTGGATTGCCGTATGCATTGTCCTGAAATAGTGTCGTGATACTATAAGTAAATTTAATGTGGGTATTTCTTGGTGAGTTTACTTAGATTTACAAGGATATGATTCCAAAACTAAAGGGGTTTTCTAGGTTCGCACATATCCCCAGTTGCCTTGGCTAACTGAAGAGCTCTTTTGCAGGCAAGATGTTTATCTTTTGCTTTACCACAATTATAGGGTATCTAGGTCCAATATCTTTTTTTTTTGCTATTAATATCAGTAGCGAAGTGGTATACCATTGCAAATTTAGTTGCCAGTAACGTCCACTATTGGTAAATATCGGACACTAGTAGCTAAAAGTGATTTATAAAAGTCAATGATCGAATCTACATGTTTACCAATAATAAAATATACACCTTACAGCGTATTATACTGAAAAATAGTAAATTATATGGTTATAAATCCAAAGAAAACTATTTACCAAAAAAAAAAATTTCCTCAACGATGTACAATGCCTTAAACTTGGCTAATTTAATCTCATACAGTAAATTTTGTATTACCTTAACAAAACTGTACTATTCTCGCAGTTTAACCAGCCCCACGTCCAACTTTACCATCCTGTTTAGTAAGTAACACATAAATTGGCCGGCTTCTAAGTGCGGCCCACACTTAGCCGAGGAGTGCCAATAATTTCTGTCTTCCTGGTGCACAGCCAACTGCTAACTTGAAATTATAGCAATTTGTTTATAGTTTTTGAACTTGTTTTCTTAATTTTCTAAGTGAGGAACTGTAATTGAAGATTTAAAAGAAATACAGAGCACGGTTTACCTAAGACAGTGTAGAGAGTCTTACTATAATGTGATAACACGTTTTGTAGTAATCGTAAAGGTATGTTTGTGTTTAGTTACCGGTCGGCGCGAGGATGGCGCGGGCGGGTGCGTGCGGTGTGAAGAGCGCGGACGGGGCGAAGCACCACGGTCCTGCGTCCCCGCCGCCTGGGCCCGCGGCGCCTCGTCCACCTCCGCCATCAGCGACATGTACTCCTCATCGATCTTCACCTGCGAGGTCAAAACACATATTATTACACAGAGGTCTTGTTGATATAAATGTATTCATATTTATAATCTTCTAACGTTTAACACTAAATTTTTAACTTAAACTAATTACGTCTGTTACAGTATTCAAAACAATTCAAAATGCCGATTTTAATCTTCAAATCTAGTGTATTTAAATTAAAGTCCATTTAAATTTTTCATTATATAAATAAAAAATGACTGTTATAAGATTAACACAACTGCTACGGAAGAGTGCGGTGACCTGTCACAGACATTGTTTACTAAATGATCACTGGGGTTACTTCCCCCAAATGTTAAAACTAATTAAACTGATTTTGTTTTATTTAGAGAAAATATTTTTTTAATGATAAAAACAAACTGATAGTTTACTTGGTAGTTTATAATTCAATTCAAAATCCAATATACAAAATATATTGCAGTCAAAAAACATTTAAAAAAGATAAGAAAATAAGATTTTACTACACGGGGATTAAGACCCCATCTTCCAAACTCCGTGCTGTTATCAAATATTTCTGTAGCCAGAAACTCAATAACACTTCTTGTCCTGACCTTGAGAATCGAACCCGTGACATCTTGATCGGCAGTCGTATACGCTTACTTAAACCAACGAGGTAATTAAATTAATTACTATTTTATGAAATTTGTAAAAGCTAGATTTGTCTAGAAATACAACTGAAAACCCTCTTTGATGACCGCCTATCGGGTTCTATATGAAAAACTAATATTGGTAGAAGACTAACGGATAGAATTTCTGCATATTTAAATTTCCACTCGAGAAACTAAGAAACTTTTGGTTTACGTTCCATTAAACGTTCGTTTAAACTCGCTTCTATTACAGTATGTAAATTTTAATAATTTTCAGTGATACGTTACCGACGAGTACTTACACAGTATTTACTGTATAAAAGTGAACTTTTTGATCTAACTAATTAATTAATCTGCTAGGTAGTAGAGCCACGCTAATTTCAGCACGAGCGGGTCCGCTCGACCGGGACAGTACTACCCTCCCACAGAAAACCAACCTAAAGCGCCAGCAACCGTGTTGTCGTATTTCGTTGGTGAGTGTGAGACCGGAGGCCCATTGATGCAGGGATGACAGTTATCATGGTAACTGTGTAAGCCTTACACTGTCATGATGACTGTCATGCCTTTTACGTCCCCAAGCGCGGCGTGAAAAAGCATCTCGCAAGGCCGCCATAGTGTGGATCACCATACTGCATTGTCTGCATTTGCAATGAGTATGGTGACCACAACTCTTGGATTCTATTCATGCTTTCTATCAGGCAGAGTAGAGTCACTTTGGCAGACTCTTAATATAGAAAAAAACCTAAACTGTCCCAATATTGTAATGCAAATGCAGAACTAAAGTTGGTACCAAGTATCGGATCAATCTCATGACGGAAAGGGGGGAAACTTCAAGTAGGTCAGTACTTGAAGTGGGATTAAACAAATAATTAAATGAAAAAACAGAGCGAACTCAATAAAAGTGCTTAAAAATAGTATGAATTAATCTTTTCTAAAAATATATAAACCTTGTATTTTCTACAATGTTTGTTTTGCTTTTATTTATTTAAACTTCGACGAACACAATAGTTCTAGGTTCACGTAGTTTGATTATATTTTAAACAGAAATGGAATGTTATTATTTTTATTATATACACACAATAAGGCATTTGAGGTAACTTCAAATAAAATTCATCTTAAATATGTCTGTACTCGTATATGATATCGTTTTAGTCAAGACCAAAATAGATTGGCAATAGAAATCATATGTACAGTGAATAAAATAACATTACGATTTCCATATTATTTAATAGTCTGGTATTCTGTCTATGGAAAAATCTTACGTCAAAGTTGTTGTTATTCGAATTGAAAATATCGTGAACCTTTTTAGTGTCTAAATATTTGACGAGAAATCTTCAAAAAAAATGTCAATATGAATATTGAGACGTTTATCTCTTTAGGGTAGGGAATGGAACTAGAAATATGATATAGCAGTGAATATAGACATTTGACAGACCTATTGGTCTAGAGGTTAGTGACAATGATTGCTAAGCCAGAGGTGGTGGGTTCGATTCACACCCAGGATAAATAATTATGTGATGAGCACTATGATTTGTTCTGTCTTTGGGCGTAATTTATGTATAATACATATGTATTTTGAAATATATAAGTATTTTTATCAGCAGTCTGGTTACCAAGCACAGGCTCTGCTTAATTTGGAATCACACGGCCGTATGTGCGATGTGGGGAGTTATTACGAGTAGAGAGAGTAAGTAAGTATTTGTTTTTTTTTGCTTTTTTTCGTCGTAACTATTTTTTTATATAAATATAAATAACCACACTCTATTGTTCTAGTAGGTAGCTTAAAATATATAAGTTATTTATTAAATATTTTGGTTGAAGCGAATGGTAAGTGCTGCTTTTGCCCTTGGGCGACTTTTGTCTTATTTGGGTGGAGTCAGCGTCGCGACGAGACAGTTGTACACGGGGGTTGTCCGGTTAATGGCACTGTATGGCATACCGGTATGGGCGGTGGCTCTGACCACCCAGAATAGGGCCCGCCTCTGGCACCCGCAGAGATATTGGCGGTTAGAACCACTATGCGGTTACCGCACCGTATCGACAGAGGCATCGTGCGCTTTGGCCGGAACTCCACCGTGGAATTTAGAGGCAGAAGTGCTCACCGAAGTTTATCTGACTTTCGGGTGGATAACGGTATACGGCCCCCGACCGAAGAGGTACGGGAGTGGCGTGAGGCCTCTCGTCGAGCCTTCGCCGAAACCTTAGCAGAGATTTCTTTATAAAATGTTTGAATGTTTGAAAATTGAAAATAATAATGTTTATTTTGTGTGGTAATCTTGAACTGTTGTCAGCCGTCCCCGCAGGGTAATTAGCCTTGGTACTTCAGTATAGCGGCCAACTTTGATTGTTCGTATGTAGTTTGGTATGGTCGGACATTTTGCAACTTGTTATACCAAGATGATATGGACTATTCGAGTGACTTCGAGGTCCCGGGAACTTCACTCCGGCTCAATTGTCGTGTACTCTTCCAAACACTTACATACATTCAAATACGCCACTTACCACCAACTTACAAACGTCGATCTGCGACAAGGATAATCTGGTGAACTACTAAAATTAACACAAACGTTTCCTTATAAACAAGAAATGGCTGTGTTTAATCAAAAATTTTGCCCGTGTCATAATTTTTTCTATATTAAGAGCCTGCCAAAGTGGTTCTACTCAGCCTGATGAAAAGCATAAAAGGAATCCAAAGAGTTGTGGTCACTATACTCATTGCAAATGCAGATATTGCAGTGTGGTGACCCACACTATGGCGGCCTAGTGAGATGCTTTTTCACGCCCCACTTGGGGACGTAAAAGGCATGACGGTCACCGTGGCAGTGTCAGGTTTACATATTTTTACCATTTCGGCCACAAAACACTGAAAGAAAGTATGCATACTGTAATTTACATGATATATTAAGTCATTTACAGCTTCAGTTTTAAACTTCAACTATTCTACTTACATTACTAAAGCAATCAAATTAAATATATGTGTTAAGTTTTCCTTAAGTATAATACTCATATATGCTTGATACGAAACTAATTCAAATCGTTTTACTTTATTCGTATCATAACTACATAATTAATTAACGTTGCAGTATTATAAACACAAATATTGATTTTATATTTAGCTCAAAAAATATATAGCTAAGTTTACAAATGTTAACAATAGGTAAATAGTATCTACTTAATACCCATCTTATATTGATTACTACTAAGATATGTAGGTAATTATTTCGTGTTAATGCATGAAGTCATAAAATAATAAGGTACGTAATTAACATAACAAGAGTCTGCTAAGAGTTATGTGACACAAACGATCAAATTTAAAGCATACTCATGTCTGTATCTGACAAGATTCTCATCTCAGTAGGTAACATTTGAAACTTAAATCAATATCATTCAGAATACTTAGGCCGAGTTCCAACCGGCTACTCCGATCAACTTGGCAACAATACTTTGAGACACGACTGAGACAAACAAAGAATATTGTGTAACTTTAGCACCGGGTACAATAGCTAGCAATATTTTATAAAGGTACTTTCCCAGACACGTGTAGATTATTATGAGGGCACATGCGAATAGAGTTTTTTTTTTTAAATCTCCATCAACAACCTTTAATAGTCCACTGCTGGACAAAGGCCTCTCCTTAACAAGCAGGTTTTGGTCTACTATACCACGTTAGAAAGACGGGTTAGTATTGAATTTATATCATGTATTTCCTGAATTATAAAATAGACGACAAGCGAGTAGACTAAACAAACTTCCTGTGCCAATCTGTCAAAACCTGGGAGTCACTAACAGCGCACGTGGGCAGATGGCACACACTATGATCCCGGATCCTTGAAACGAGGCGTGAAAAAGCATTTCACTAGGCAGCCATAATGTGGGTCACCATGCTGCATTGATGCCTTAGCTATGTGTATGGTGACCACCACTCTTGGATTCTACTCGTGCTTTCCATCAGGTAGAGTAGAGTCACTTTGGTAAGCTCTATATTATAAAACACTACACTATTAGCAGTTTTCTGAAAGGTTGTGGTAGCACTTTAGGCCAGTTGGGGTGCTGGGCTAGAAAACCTCCACGTGGTGCACCCTGGTAACGTTAGCGATGGTGCTCATCACTGCCAACGGCTAATATTCTAGCACAAAGAAGAGGAGGCCATTTTCTTCGGCCATTCGGTTAAGGCTTGGTCCAACAGAGCGGGCATATTTGTCGATTCCTCTGTTGGCTCTTCGCTCTTCGGAGCAATGAGTAGGAAAACCTCGATAAAAAATCATTATGGTGGGACCCTTTCATGGGTCGACGTTTCTCCACTTTCAATGGTGGAGAAAGGAGAACGGGCTCGGTGTGTACTCACACTGCCACCGAGCAGGCATTGGAAGATTCAATCTTCCTGCCACCGTTGTCACATCGTAATCCCGAAAGGAGTGTCGTGGTTATGTCTCGCGACACCAATCGGGGGCGAGGGTCTTGGCTTAGCCGCCTGGACTACGAGGAAGAAAATCTCTATAAAAAATTACCCCGAATCCCGTGTTCTGGTGCGTGGCCAGGGGATGCATGGCTGATGGGTAGTTCAGTCGTAAGCGCACTCCCAGCCGAGGCACCTGCGGACCCCTCGGTTGGGCACAAATTTACGCTTGCCCGGGTATTGGGGGATCTCTGCCCGGGTCGACATTTATTTCTCCCCCACACGTGGGAACAAGTATGGAATCTATGAATAAAATTAATACACCTAAACATATAAAGGAAGGAGTGAAGGAGAAGAAGAGTACGAAGGAGAGTAATATGAGGGCGGATGACCTTTCGTCTAATATGGAAGACGTAATGGTTGAAGCGCCTATCTCGGTGGGGCTCCCAGAAGCCATTATAGCTGCTGGGAGCCGAAGAACATCGGAGCGATTACGCTCCAGATCTACCACGGGCGGAAGCTCCAGTGCGAGGAGCGACGTGCTGGACTTCATGGAGACGGAGCTGTGTGACAGCCGAAAACGTGGACGCTCCAGGGATGAGGAGAGCGATACATCCCAGGAGATGCTACCTCCTAAGGTAGCAAACAGCCGCAGAGGGAGATCACGAACCCCAATCTCAGCCCCGTCAGGCTCCGTCTTCTGCAAGGCGGAAGCCTATAGACGGGTCAGGGCAGACGGCGAAATCTTGGTGGAAGAGGAGATTGCGGATTTCCTGCTAAAAATAAAGGAGCCGATGGTGGGGGATTCAGTTCCTCAAACACCATCGTCCATGCAGGAGAGAGCGAATGCGGCGGTGGCCATCATTCACAAAGTGGCCACCAAGTCGAGTAACCTTAAGGGCTCTTTTGTTAAAGCTCTTAAGGACTCCTCTTCCGCTATTGCGGGGGTCGTGGATACCCTCATCGGGGACGTGGCTCGGCTCCAGGCAGCCAACGATCGCCTGACGGGGCAAGTGGCTGAGCTCAGCGCTCAGTTCGCCCAATTCCGGGCGCATCGCCCGACAGAAGATTCGGTCACGTCCCCGTCTCAGCCTGCCCCCTCTTCCAGCCTCGGTGGCATTCCTGATGCCCATCTGCGCCAAATAACCGATGCAGTATGGCGCATGATGGATGGGCGTCTGGCTGGCCTGGAGGCAAGGCTGCCACCAGCTCCTGTTGTCCGGCCGCCGCTTGCGGGCCATAAAGCGAAGGTTGCATCGGTGTCAGCATCGCTTCCCGTTGCGACCGGTCGCGTATCCTACGCGGCGGCGGCAGCAGTTTCTGCTGCTCCTGCAACTGCTCCAAGGGCACGGCAAGCGGCCAAGGCAACAAAGGTGTCAGAATGCGCCTCGCCCAAACGGGAGCTCGAGTCCTCGAGTTCCCTGGGGCTGAAGGTGCCAAGACGGCGGACACAATTGCCGAGAAGTTGCGAGGTATGTTTACGGCTACGGATGGTGTCAAGATCGCCAGGCCCACCAAGTGCGCAGAATTGCGCATTTCGGGCCTGGACGACTCCATAACGACTGAGGATGTCCACGTTGCAGTAAGAGAGAAGACGGGTTGCAACGCGGACAACATTAGGGTCGGCACCATCCGCCCCGGTCCAGGAGGGCTTGGCGCAGTGTTGGTCAGCTGTCCCGTAGCGTCGGCCAAAATGTTGGGCGACGCCGGCAGGCTGCTCATCGGTTTCGTGAGCGCTAGGATCACAGTCCTGGCGGCGAGACCGATGAGGTGTTACAAATGCCTGGCATCGGGGCACACACGCGCCAAGTGCGTCAGTTGTTTCGACTGCAGCGGGTTATGTTTCCGCTGCGGTCGACCGGGGCACAAGGCGGCAGAGTGCTCTGCCGCCCCTCACTGCCCGGTATGTGCGGCGGACAACAAGCCTGCCAAACATCAGATTGGGCAGGGAGGCTGTAAACCTTCCTGCAATTCTCGGCAGGCGTCAGAGGCTAGCCAGTCGGCCCAGGCTGCTTCTGACGTCGTTCGTGCGTCGATATCGTCGCCCATGGAGGAGGTTGTAGAGACGGTCGAGTAATGGCCCAAGTCTCCAACCTCCTAGTCCAGACGAACCTGAACCACTGTGCCGCGGCACAGGAACTTTTCCTGCAAACCATGACACAGTGGTCGATCGGTGTTGCCGTAGCCGCGGAACCCTATTATGTTCCTCCCCGTCCAAACTGGTTGGGTGACCGGGACGGTTCCGTGGCAGTCGTTGGTTCCACGGCGGCTCATTCCCCGCCCTTGTCGTTAAGAGACAAGGGCACTGGATATGTTGCTGCCGAGTGGGGGGGGATCACTGTATATGGTGTATACTTCTCCCCAACCGAAGTTTAAACGACTTCGAGATTTTCCTTAACAACTTGGAAACCTCGATGCGGCGTCTAACGTCTGGGCACGTCTTAGTGCTGGGGGACTTCAACGCAAAGTCCATTGCGTGGGGTTCCCCCAGGACGGACGCTAGGGGCGAGGCCGTAGAGGAGCGGGCGGCCTCGGTGGGCCTCTGTTTACTGAACAGGGGCTCCACCACCAGGACGCCAGTAGGGGTCACGCGGCGCGGCGTTCTTCTCGCTTTCCGCGGTGGGCTGTAGCCAAATTAAATAGGAGCCTACTAGAGGAGGCGGTCATTATTCACTCTTGGCTGTCTCTGCAGGCCCCGACCGAGGAGGTCGACATGGGGGCTGGTCGCTTCTGCGAAGCGATTGCGCAAATCTGTGATGCGGCCATGCCCCGCATCCGAGGTTGCCGGCCTCCACGGAAGGGTGTTTACTGGTGGTCCCAGGAGTTGGCGGACCTCCGTGCGGCCTGTACTCGTGCCCGGAGGTCCTCACCCGTAGTCGGCGGCGACACCGCGAAGAAGGCGAGGAGAACCAGCTTCATGAGGAGTACCGGGAGGCGCGAAAAACTCTGAAGCTGGCCGTAAGCCGCGCCAAAGAAATTAAGAGAAAGGAGATGCTGGAGGGTCTCGATCGTGACCCCTGGGGTCGCCCTTATCGTGCGGCGCGACAAAAGTTCCGTGCGTCGGGCCCCCCCCTTACAGAGACACTCCAGCCCAGCTTCCTGCGGGAAGTGGTCGAGCGCCTTTTCCCGCAGCGGGTGGAACACACACCCCCGTCGATGGCCTTCATGGTCGGAGACGACGAGGGGAACGAGGACGATGTTCCGCCTGTCAGGGAATCGGAGGTAGGGGCGGTTGTTCTACGGATCCGCTCTAAGAACACCGCCCCCGGGCCGGACTGGATACCTGCCCGAGTGCTGGCCCGAGCCCTCGAACACATGTCGGACCGCCTCAGGGAGGTCCTGGACGCTAGCTTGTCGTCCGGACGCTTCCCTGAGTGCTGGAAAAGCGGGAAGCTGGTCCTATTGAGGAAGCCGGGACGGCCAGCCGAATCGGTAGCGGCCTATAGGCCCATCGTGTTGCTGGACGAGGCGGGTAAACTGTTTGAGAGGATACTCTCTGCCCGCATCGTCCGGCACCTCCGCGAGGTGGGCCCCGATCTGTCGGACGCCCAATTTGGTTTTCGGGCCGGGCGTTCGACGGTCGATGCCGGGCTGCGCCTGAGGGCCGTTACCGAGGAGGCGGTGAGCTGTGGCGGCGTGCTGTTGGCGGTGTTGTTGGACATCGCCAACGCATTTAATAGTCTGCCATTTAGCTGCATCAGGGAAGCACTCCACTACCACGGGGTGCCAGAGTACCTGAGGCGGCTTGTGGCAGACTATCTTGAGGAGCGTACCGTCGTGTACGAGGACCGAGATGGTATTCTGAGGCGGCGGCCCATGTCGTGCGGTGTTCCACAGGGGTCCGTCCTCGGACCACTCCTGTGGAATATGGGATACGACTGGGCCCTTCGAGGTCGTCTTCCCCCCGGGCTGGGCGTAATTTGTTACGCCAATGACACATTGGTCACGGCCCAGGGGGCCAACTTTCAAGAGGCGGCGCGTCTGGCCACCGTGGGAGTCTCTTTGGTAGTCGGGCGCATTGAGGCGCTGGGTTTACGGGTGGCCCTAGATAAGACGGAAGCCCTTTTGTTTCATGGGCCCCGTCGTGGTCCACCCCCCAGTGCCTCTATCGTAGTCAATTCGGTCCTCGTACCGATTAAGGCCCAGATGAAGTACCTGGGCCTGATCCTCAACGGCAGGTGGCTCTTCGACGAGCACTTCTGACAGCTTACTCCAAAGCTGGTCAGCGCTGCTTCTGCTCTTGGGCGACTTTTGCCCCATGTGGGTGAAGCCAGCGTCGCGACGAGACGGCTATATACGGGGGTTGTTCGGTCAATGGCACTGTATGGTGCACCGGTGTGGGCGGCGGCTCTGACCGCCCAGAATAGTGCTCGCTGAAGTTTATCGGCGAACGGCAGACTTTCGGGTGGGTAGCGGCATTCGGCCCCCGCCCGAAGAGATACGCGAGTGGCGAGAGGCCGCTCGTCGAGCCACGATGGCTCGTTGGTCGTCCCGGCTGGAGGCTCCACGTGCTGGCTTTGCCGCCGTGGAGGCTCTCCAGCCGGTCATCGCCGAGTGGGCAGGGTGGCAGCACGGGACCCTTTCCTTCCGACTGACGCAGATTCTTTCCGGGCACGGTTGCTTCGGGAAGCCTCTGCACTCGGTTGCCAGGAGGGAATTGAGTCCCGCCTGTCACCACTGCGACTGCGGTGAGGACTCGGCTCAGCACACGCTGGCGGTTTGTTCCACCTGGGCGGCGCAACGTGGGGTCCTCACCGCAGTTATTGGAGGAGATCTCCTGCTACCGGCCGTAATACGCTCCATGGTCGGTAGCGACAGTTATTTTATCGCGGTCGCAACCTTCTGCGAAGACGTAATTTCGCGGAAGGAGGCGGCGGAGAAGGAGAAGGGACGATATCCACTCGGACCCAATTCGCCGCCGGCGAGCCGGGCGGCGGAGGCGCGCATACCAGTGCCTCATGCCGCCTTGAGTGTGGCCGCGGGTGGACGGGACGGGTTTTCCCCTCCATCCGCTACAATGGCCAGCCGCGAGGGGGCGACGTCCGCGTGTGCCGTACGTTGCCTAAAATAGAGAGTTTACCGATAGATGGTGCCCGCATTAGCGGGCAGGCGCTGGGAGGGATCTGGATGTCGTAATAGCAGCGGTTCCCGGATCCCTCCTATCTCAGGCGCAGAGTGGCACACCGTGTGGTTTTAGTCGGTCCGATTCCGACACACCACCCCGCCGTAAACCCCGGTGGGGTGACAGCCCGAGAGGATTTCCACACGTTAAAAAAAAAAAAGCACTTTAGGCCAGTCGGCCTACATGTACCGAAGCATAATAAAAATGGTTAAACAAAAGTGGTATGATTAACTTAATGTTAAACAAAAAACCCTCAGACACCCTCCGAGGATATTGACGATTAGAGCCATACGCAATTACCGCACCGTGTCGATGAAGGCGGTGTGCGCCTTGGCCGGAACTCCCTCGTTGAATTTGGAGATGGAAGTGCTCGCCGAAGTTTATCGGCGGACGGTTGATTTTCGGGCGGATAGCGGCATAATGCCCCAGCCCGAAAAGGTACACGAGTTGCGTGAGGCCACTCTTCGAGCCATGATGGCTTGTTAATCGTCCCGGACGGCTCCACGTGCAGGCTTTGGCACCGAGGAGGCTCTCGAGCCGGTCATCGTCAAGTGAGTAGGGCGGCAATACGGGACCCTTTCCTTACGACTGACGCAGGTCCTTGTCGGGTACGGTTGCTTCGGGAAGTATCAGCATTCGGTCGTTAGGAGGGATTTGAAACACGTCTGTTACCACTGTGACTGCAATGAGGACTCGACACAGCACACGCTAGCAGTTTGTTCCGCCTGGACGGCGCAGCGTGGGGTCCTAGCTGCAGTTATTGAAGGAGATCTCTCACTACCGGCGGCCATATGCTACATGGCTGGTAGCGACAGCTATCTTATCGCGATCGCAACCTTTTTTTTTTTTTTTTTTTTTATACCACGACGGTGGCAAACAAGCATACGGCCCGCCTGATGGTAAGCGGCTACCGCAGCCTATGGACGCCTGCGACACCAGGGGCATCACGTGCGCGTTGCCGACCCTTCAAAAACCTATTAACCCCCTTCTTGAAGAACCTCATGCTGTAGTGCCCAGGGAAAACCGTGGCAGGGAGCTCATTCCATAACGGGATTGTTCGCGGGAGAAAATTTCTCTGAAACCGCACTGTGCGCGACCATTTAGGTTCCAATGTATGTGGATGAGCTCCCTGACGATGGCGAGCGGTGCAATGGTAGAATGTGGCTGTGGGCATCATATCAAACAATTCTTCTGAACACAACCCATTGTAGAGACGGTAGAGTACACACAGGGAGGCAAAGTCTCTCCTAAGACTTAGTGGCTCGATACCGTCCGTGAGATCAGGATCGTCGACTATTCTCACAGCACGTCTCTGGACTGAATCGAAAGGCTCAAGCTGGTACTTCGGTGCTCCCGCCCCGAGATGACAGCAATACTCCATGTGAGGCCGAACTTGTGCTTTGTACAGTAGTAGCCTTTGTGCCGGTGTGAAATATCGCTTCGCTCTATTCAGAACACCAAGCTTTTTTGATGCCAGCCTCACCTTTCCCTCCAAATGAGTCCGAAATTGGACGTCACTGGAGATGTCGACACCGAGGATCCCAATACTCTGTGAGATGGTAAGGGGTGTATTCTGGAATTGTGGAACCACGGTGAACGGGGTTTTTTTAGCAGTAAACGCACAAACTTGTGTCTTAGAGGGGTTAAATTGGACCAGGTTATCCCGACCCCAATTGGAGACTCTGTGTAAAGTGCTCTCGATTTGAGACACAAGTTGTTCGCGACTTTCTACTACAGCAGTACGAGGGATGTTAGCCCGGCCCGTGTAATACGCATCTCCAGTACTGTCATCCGCATAACAATGAATGCTATCTATGGTCAACATATCATTGATATGCAGCAAGAATAGTGTTGGAGATAGCACGGAGCCTTGCGGGACACCAGCGTTTATGTCCATGCTTTCGGAGCAGCTACCGTCGACGACGGCTTTTATGCGTCTGCCAGACAAAAAGCTAGCCACCCATTTGCACAAACCCTCGGGCAGGCCGTAGGACGGTAACTTCGATAGAAGGCCCCTGTGCCAGACCCGATCGAACGCCTTTGCTATATCCAGGCCAACTGCCAAGGCCTCACCTTGACTCTCAATGGCTGAAGCCCACCGGTGAGTGAGATACACTAGAAGATCACCAGTCGAGCGACCGCGGCGGAAACCGTACTGGCGGTCGCTGATCAAATCGTGCTCTTTCAGGTAACTGAGGAGCCGTGTGTTGATTACACGCTCCATCACCTTAGAGAGAAGGGAGGTTATAGCTATAGGCCTGTAATT
Organism: Hypercompe scribonia; assembly: GCA_949316085.1. Lineage (NCBI taxonomy): Eukaryota > Metazoa > Arthropoda > Insecta > Lepidoptera > Erebidae > Hypercompe > Hypercompe scribonia. The sequence continues at coordinate 6,134,470 of OX438969.1, read as the reverse complement.
CGATGGGTCCGATCTATCACCCTTTTTTGGCACTGGATGCACATGGGCAGTCTTCCACGAAGACGGCACTTGCCTTTTGCGGTAGGAAATCGCGAAAAGTCGCGTTAGTACAGGGCACAACTCAGGGGCACACTTTTTGAGCACCATTGCAGGTATGCCGTCTGGCCCACTCGACTTATGAACGTCTAGACAGTTTAGTTCCCGCCGCACTTCTCTTTGCGAAATGTGTATTTCCGGCAAAGTGTGTTGGCACGGCGGGTTAATAGGCGGTACCGCACTTCCATCCTCGTTCATAGTCGAGTTCGCGGCAAAGAGTTGCCCAAGTAGGTCGGCTTTCTCTTTAGCACTATGGGCCAAGTTACCATCGGCATTTCGCAATGGTGGTAAAGACGACTGCCAAAAATTTCCCTCGGCAGCCTTAGCAAGAGACCAAAACGCACGACTCCCAGAGGGATAGCTCGTAAGTCGCTCACCAATCCTGCCGATGAAATCGAATTTGGCTCTGGCAATTGTCTTTTTGCTGGACCTCGAGGCAGCATTTAGTTTGCGTCTCACATCAGAGATGTTCGGATCCTCATTGGTACGGGCCGTGGTCCAAGCCCTATAGGCGGCCTGCTTGACTAGCCTGGCTTCCTTGCAAAGCCGGTTAAACCACGGTCGCTTTTTTTCCTCCGCAGCTACTGATGGGTTGGGAATAAAATACTCCATACCCACCAGGATCGTCTCAGTGACAGCGGCTGCGCAGGAGTCAGGATCTTCTGGCGTGAAGCAAAACTGTCTCCACGGGTACGATGCGTAGAATTCACGCAATCCATCCCAGTCTGCTGATTTATATTGCCACATGTGGCGCAAATTGGCTGGGCGAGGTGGAATATGCCGAGGGCATGGGACTTCGGTCCGGACGAGGCAGTGGTCGGACGAGCCGAGAGGTGCGTCCACTGCAATAGTGTAGTCGTCCGGACGCGTCGTCAGCAGAAGGTCCAGCAAAGAGTGTGCATGGCTCTCAATATCAGGTATTCTTGTTGGAGAATGTACCAGTTGTGAGAGGCCATGGGCCAGAGCAAATTCGTGAGTAGACCTGCCTGCAAAGTCGGTGGATCGAGAATTTAGCCACTCACAGTGGTGGGCATTAAAATCCCCTAAAATCACCAACTCAGCACGAGGGTACCGCTCAAGAACTTTGTCAGTCGTCACCTGCAGGTGCTCAAAGAGTGCTTTAGTCTCCCTGTCACCGCTATGAGACCTGTATAGGCACGCATAGATTCGAGTCTCACCTCCGTAGTCTACGCGCACCCACATTACTGACAGGTCCCTGTCTTCATAAAAATGGAGACGGTGACAGCAGATATCCTCCCGGACGTACATGCATTCACCGGCACGTCTCAGAAATTTGTGTTCGAGTTTGTAGCCGGAGTAGTGTAGGTATGATGTATCGGCCGGGCAGGATATCTGCGTCTCCGTAAGAAACAAGAGGGTCGGCTGCGCAATCTCCAGATGAAGGTGGACTGCGTTCAGGTTGGAGTGAAGTCCCCTGATGTTGCAGAAGTCCATATATGTGGAAGAGGATGCCGCTGTAGATACATTTTTTCTATTTTTCTTCGTAATTTTTTTTGGGGGGGTTTAATTGGTTTGTGAGGATTCACTGTGTTGACAACTAAGGGGGCAATGGGGCGGTGCTAATCTACTCATGGTCGAAGCGGGTAGTGCGATTTGTCGGCGCGGCGTACGAAAGGGCCCCCGCTCCCTACCTGCAGCAGCAGTCGGGTTCCACTCCGGTCTCCTCCTCCGGCACGACTACTACTGCAGGGATTTTTCGCAGGCTGGCGGTTCAGCCTCCCAGGGTGGAGGTTGTAGTGATCCCTGGGTTCGGGAACCCATCTATCCTGCGGGCGGCCAGTGGACAACCGTTTCAGCGGGTCTTCCTGACCGCCGCGCCCACATCCCGCGCCCACACGAGCCAGTAGCAGTATTATAAGCACCACTAGTCCCCCTCGTTGTCAAAACAGCGAATTCTCTAGAGCTCTGGATACCTTACTCACCACAGGAACACAGCACTGCCGAAGATGCAGTGCTATTTGGTTGTGGTCTTCTGTAAGGCGGAGGTCCTTCCCCAGTCGGGCTGCTCCAAGTTTTGAGCGGAAAATATCACGCTATGCCCTACCTCTCATAAAAGAACAGAACGAACGAAGACGTCATATCGCAGCAGGAGGCAACAGAGAAGGCCCGAGAGGACGATCTCTGCTCGTAGCAAATTCGCTGCCGGCAAACAAGGAGGCGGAGGCGCGCTTATCAATGCCTGATGTCGCCCTGAGTGTGGACACAGGTGGATGGGACAGGTTTTCCCCTCCATCCGCTGGGGTGGCCAACTGCGAGGAGGTGACGTCCGCGTGTGCCGAACGTCACATAAATAGAGTGTTTATTAGACGAAGTAATAACAGTTCTTCAAGGGACTGTCCTATCTCAGGCGCAGAGTGGCCCACCGTTTTAGTCGGTCTGATTCTGACAAAAAAAAGGATAGATTGGGAGTAAGTTTGCAAAACAATTGGCTGATAGGACCAAATCGGTCTGGAATGGAGGTTACGGATCGAAAAATTTAACGTGGACGACCTGATTTTATCAATAAAGTAGACAGTTAGTATTATGAAGATCTCGAATTCATGATGGATGAAGGTTATTCAAAGTCGATCTTAAATTGTGATGATGATGATGAAGACAAAAAATGTTTAAAAACGAATAGTATCTGTTTTTCGACAAAAAAATATCTAATTGAGGCTCAGTATGTTTATTTGTTCTTTAAACTTGCTGTTAACTTATTTTATAATATAGTAACACAGTACACTAAATATGAAAGTCACATTCATCGAGTGCAAGTGACTTCCAAAATTAAAACAATTATTACCAACATACGTAATTATGAAAACAAAAATGATTTATCCTAAATGGTTAGAATACTGTTTCGCACTATGGAAGCAACCTAAGTTCACAATATCACGACAAAACAGCAACTAAGTCAGACAGGTGTACAGTTGGACAGTAATGAAAATCAGCTGCCAAGAATACTGGGCACCCTCTTCAAGGGCGACACATATTGCTTTTTCGCGTCTTTGTGCACATCTTAGCTAGTGGTCAGTATGAAAGCGCTCGTGTAATGTATTTGACTGATGATACTGTGGATCGTTGTTAGTAGTTATTTTACTCGCGACTAAAATGTGAACAAAACACTTCGGTATTATTGTTAAAGTGTTATGAGAACTGATTTTACAAACACGGTATTAATTCTATCGTGTAACGGATATTAAATATCTTTGAGTTGTCTGATGTTTTGACCAGATTGCATTAATAATAGTCAGTAAACCTTAATATAAAACAGAGTAAAAGTAACGTGTAATGAAAATATCAGTTTACAAAGGTTGTATAGTTCACCCAGCCACAATTTCTGAACTGTTTTTGAAAACAGTTGAAAACTTTTGAAAACAGCTATGCCCTACCTCTCATAAAAGAACAGAACGAACGAAGACGTCATATCGCAGCAGGAGGCAACAGAGAAGGCCCGAGAGGACGATCTCTGCTCGTAGCAAATTCGCTGCCGGCAAACAAGGAGGCGGAGGCGCGCTTATCAATGCCTGATGTCGCCCTGAGTGTGGACACAGGTGGATGGGACAGGTTTTCCCCTCCATCCGCTGGGGTGGCCAACTGCGAGGAGGTGACGTCCGCGTGTGCCGAACGTCACATAAATAGAGTGTTTATTAGACGAAGTAATAACAGTTCTTCAAGGGACTGTCCTATCTCAGGCGCAGAGTGGCCCACCGTTTTAGTCGGTCTGATTCTGACAAAAAAAAAGGATAGATTGGGAGTAAGTTTGCAAAACAATTGGCTGATAGGACCAAATCGGTCTGGAATGGAGGTTACGGATCGAAAAATTTAACGTGGACGACCTGATTTTATCAATAAAGTAGACAGTTAGTATTATGAAGATCTCGAATTCATGATGGATGAAGGTTATTCAAAGTCGATCTTAAATTGTGATGATGATGATGAAGACAAAAAATGTTTAAAAACGAATAGTATCTGTTTTTCGACAAAAAAATATCTAATTGAGGCTCAGTATGTTTATTTGTTCTTTAAACTTGCTGTTAACTTATTTTATAATATAGTAACACAGTACACTAAATATGAAAGTCACATTCATCGAGTGCAAGTGACTTCCAAAATTAAAACAATTATTACCAACATACGTAATTATGAAAACAAAAATGATTTATCCTAAATGGTTAGAATACTGTTTCGCACTATGGAAGCAACCTAAGTTCACAATATCACGACAAAACAGCAACTAAGTCAGACAGGTGTACAGTTGGACAGTAATGAAAATCAGCTGCCAAGAATACTGGGCACCCTCTTCAAGGGCGACACATATTGCTTTTTCGCGTCTTTGTGCACATCTTAGCTAGTGGTCAGTATGAAAGCGCTCGTGTAATGTATTTGACTGATGATACTGTGGATCGTTGTTAGTAGTTATTTTACTCGCGACTAAAATGTGAACAAAACACTTCGGTATTATTGTTAAAGTATTATGAGAACTGATTTTACAAACACGGTATTAATTCTATCGTGTAACGGATATTAAATATCTTTGAGTTGTCTGATGTTTTGACCACATTGCATTAATAATAGTCAGTAAAACTTAATATAAAACAGAGTAAAAGTAACGTGTAATGAAAATATCAGTTTACAAAGGTTGTCTAGTTCACCCAGCCACAATTTCTGAACTGTTTTCAAAAACAGTTCAGAAATAGTGGCTGGGTGAACTAGATTTGATATTTGCTAGCTTTTTGGCTTGCAAGTTTTTGGGAGAGGCACACATATATGCAGAAGTACATATATCAAAATGGGCTGAGATGAAGAAAAAGAGATTAAAAAATAGTTAAGAAGTGAGTAAGTGACAAAATCCCAATATAAACACTACTACACCCATACATACTCAATCACACATACATAGATACGCTTGTTTAGACTAATTTGACTGCACGTTTGGCCGAGTGGTTTAAGCGGTTGCCACGCCACTCATTACTGTGCTGAGTGTTGTGGGTTCAAATCCACATGGGACACTACTTTGTGTGATCCACAAATGGTTGTTCTGAGTCTGGCTGTTCTTTGTGTCCGTTTCTTGTATATTTGTAAAATCCCCCGCGACACAGGATTTATTCCTAATGCGTGCGTTGCCTTTTTGAAAAAACACTTAAGTAGTAATTTATTCATTACGGTTTTTAAGGCATAGGACCAAACGAGTAGGTTGGACTGGACACCTAATAGTAAGTTACTATCCCCGTCCCATTTGTGTCGAAGCATGGTTTGCTCATGACGCATGGATAAAATGGAATGGAATTAGCTTCTGTGTCATACACATTATGAAGCTTCTAAATATATTTAACAACTCTTCAAAGTATTAACTTTACGTAATCTAATTGTGTTGCAAAAAAAATTCTTTAAATCAATCTGAAATTACCTTTTTTTTCCTGTTAAACGACATTCTAAAGGTGAAAGGTTGATGCTTAAACTTAGATATCACACTTAAAATATTTGATTTTAAAGACATAAATCCAGGACGAGTATTTTGACAATGGGTAGAAAAATGTTACTTTAGTGTCGTAACAATAGAATTAGCACTATCGGCAAATTAAATAACAGATTCTCACAAATGTTTAAAAATCAATTTTATTCAAGACTAGCATAATTACAAAAATGTATTTTTCAAATGTATTTCTAATAATTTACTTATTATTTTACAATTGAATTTACTTATAACGCTAAACTGTACTTAAGTTCTAAACTTTTGATTAATAATTTCAAATTAATAAAAAAATACTCCAGTATTTACACATCAAGTCTACACTTCATATGAATTATATATTGGCATCTTGATCAATCCAAATGTTTTATTAATATCTTGATACAAATATCAGAATCCACACAAATCAGAGCATGTACTATGGTATAAACATAATAATAATATTTCTAAAACTTACGTTATTATATGTTATAGATAAATTACTTAGATACAGCACAAATACACATGCTCATCACATAATTATTTGTTACGGGATAGCATTATACTTGCGATCTTCACTAAAATACATACAATAAAAATATTTTACAAAACTATAATATTTACATAACATGTGTGACAGTAATCGTATTCAAGTTCAAAAGTCGACATTCCAATCAACCCTTAATAATGTTTATAAACACATTATTATCAATTTGACAACCACGTCAGATGTTCATTTTTTGCTTATCTGCTACATTGTGGGCATGTTGTTAATGTGTTTATTATACACAAAAATATCAATACATTTAACGTGTGGTGAAGGATTGAGAATTCTCCCCCGTCCCCCCCCCCCCGCCTTTTGTCCTTGGCAGTCGTAACTGTCGACCAAGGGAGTAAAGGTAATAGATATAGAAGTAATAGCACTATAAAGAAACGGAAAACTAGACTCAAATTCTATACCGAGTGTGACCAAGACCTGCTTTCCAAGGAAAGGCCTATGTCTAGCTATGAACTATTAAAGAATATTGATTGTAATGACACATAGTGTAGTGTAAACTACTAACTTTACTTTATTCATTAAAAAAACAACAAATATGTAGAAGAACATCCAGAGAGGAGAGCATTAATTGTGTCATTAGCACCAATTACTGTGAGCGTCAAAACAATTAATGATTACAAATTATTAGTGGTGAGTTCAACCGCAGTCAAACAGTATTTGCTTTTAAAGGCTTTTTAATTTGCGGTTATTATTTGTATTTAGATAATATGTATTCATTTATTTGTAATTTTATCACATCATTAAGTCTATAAGAAATTTAAGAACTGCGGTGATGGTTCAGGTACCTTTATTCTAAACTACATTTTGTACTCTAAACAAAAAACAGTACATCTTTGTTTTGTGTGCCGTTTGTTTTTGATTTCATTACAATCAGACTTCATATTTCGTGTTATGATAATTGCGAATAAGAATTCTATTTACAATATAACAATATTCAAACTCTTGCTTTTATTTTGAATTTAACTTTATGTAACAAACTAAAAACTAACATAAAGAGGAAAATACGAAAAGCATAAAATTTATTTAAGGGTGAACTCCGTGTACATAATAGGAGTTGTAATGTTATGTTACTGTAGAATGTATATACTAGGGTGTCCCTTATCTGACAAAAAAAATTTTTTTTTCGAATTTCGAAATGCATACCCTCTATAATTTTTACTAATGCTATAAGATACTTAAATATAAAATTTTATCAATCTAGCATAATTGCAACCAGTGCCGACCGAGCTTCAAAGTTTAGTAAAAAACGTGTTTTGTCCTAAAATTTCAGTCTGCTATAATTTCACTATAAATGCAATGAATTAAGTGAATAAAATTAAATAATAAATTAGATGAACATTAATCTTTAATTAAAAACATAAAGAAATAAGAATCATTCAGGGTAACTTCTTTTTAGAGTAGTTTTTTTACAGTCTGGATACAATTTTAGATGTTCCTGGACACAGCGCAGCAAGAACTGTTTTTGTTCTTCTTCAGCCGTGATAAGTCCGTTAAAATCTTGCATTAATTTAACAGCCCTTTCAGCAGTATCATTTACAACTCTCAAATAACTTATTCTTCTTTTAGCCTCCAGAAAAGCAGCATTGTTATTCCAAGAAGATACATCTTCCTTTAGAAAACTGTCGTCGATCTGCAGTCGTGATATAAATTGTTTGCTCTTTTCCGATACGAAATCATCCAGTGCTTTGTCTAAAAAGAAAGAAAAATAAGTTAAATAACAAATAAAAATCAACAACAATTTTGAAAATAAATAAATAAGTATTGGACATTGAAATTGAAATCCAACAAAAAGTCAATTTAACTTACCAAACAACTTTTGAGTCAGTTCTTCCTTCGACGGGTCATAGCATTTGCTAAAATCCGAGATTTTGTCCCTGTTGAAGTTGGCAATCATCTTCTTCTTAGTTTGGTTGTCAACTTCATCATCAAATAGTGATAGAATGACTGTCTCTTCACATAAATACCACAAGTGATGGCTGAACTTGCTTATAGAAGCTTTAGAAATTGTTGCGTCAACTTTTTCATACTCTTTTAACATCTTCAAGAAGCGCAAATCTCGATTAGGTGCTTTGGTCGCCACTGTACATTCGAGCCAAGGTTTAACATACAATATTACGAGAAATAAGCAAACATCTTGTAGAGACTTTTTGTCCTTCGCAGTTACTCTGCATTGTGACTGAAGTAAACATATTTTTAAAGAATAGATCGCTCTCGCCATCCAGCGTGCCTGATGTATAGCTCCGGGGGGCCTTAGTTTTAATTTTTCCTCTGTGTCTCTTCCTAAAAATATTACGCACAGTTCGACCAATTCGCGGTAATCATCTCTTACAAAACCTTTATCTAATTCTGCCTTATAAAATAGTAACAACGCTTGAATGTCTGTCTCGGCAACCCGTGCTTTTACGAAATTAAGAGATGGTTCAATTTTAGTACAATCAATGTTTTTCCAATTTTCTTGGAACTTTTTGAACATCGGAATATCTGGGCTACTAGTAATTTGCTTAATCTTGGTTTCAAAGACAGCTTTTAGGACCAATTCATAAACATGATGACGACAGGCGAAAAGCAACAATTCTCTTCCTAAAGTTTGCTCCAAAATAGCACAAGCTCCATTGAAACGGCCCATATTGGAAGCTGTTGTGTCGCAGCACATTATTTACACTTTATCATAAAGGTTCCAGTCAAAGAGAGCTGCTGATATAGCCTTCGCCTGATATTTTCCAGAAGAACTTTCTAGTTTCGGCACTGCAAGAAGCTGCTCTCTATCGTCAAATGAAGCTATAACTGGCAAGCGTTCTTCTTTTGAACTCCGTACACCCAACCCCGGTAATAGTTTTCCATCCCAATGGACTGTGACTATGTCGGGTACATTGTTTTGGAAGTTAGATTTTATTGCTTCTGCCCTTGATTTTCTAGTTTCAGTACGAATTCGCTGAATCGAGGATTTGTTAATACAGAAATCATCGCTGCTCAGACCAAGCGCTTCTACCACCGCATTAAGAATGTAAACGGTATCTCTAATGCTTAACTGGCATCGATCTAAAGCTGCAACTAGTTTAGGTGTTATAAGATTCTTTCTACCTCTTTTTGAACTTTGTTCATGGCAGGGAACGTCCGGCAAGCTGAGTTCAGAATTCAAGATCTATTCTTCGTCTGAATCTTCTACACTGTCTAAGTTATTTGTGGTGGAAGTAGATGCAACAGCTAGTGATTCTCTTTGTCTTACAATCCTTTCCTCTTCTTCCAATCATCGTTGTCTAGATCTTTGTTCTTTTTCCGCCAATTTTTTATCTACACCACCTAAGCATCCGATCGGTCGACCTGGCTCTCTCTGTTTCATTAAAAATAATTTATCTTCCTCTATTTTCATTCTCTCAAAAGCATCAGCATGTGCAATATCAAACAAATTATCAAGATTAATTATAAAATTGTTCTCACTACTCTTAAACGTAATCTGAGTTTTCTTACAATTTTTTTGCAACTCTCTCCAAACATGATATAAATCAATAAGTTTCTTCACGCAGTTGGAAAATGCCCTTTTTGGAATTCTTGCTTTTTCCCAATATATGATGCACTCCCCCTAATCACAAGATTTGCACTTTCACTAACAGTCAATTTAACCTCACGAATATTGTAAAATAGGACTGAGAGAACTTGTCGATTAGATGGTAATTTTGCGCCATTTATTTGGTAGCTAGTCAATCCGATAAGAAAAATATTTTGTTTATCACTCCGTAATTCCACCGACATGTTTACGCACTAAACAATGAAGCACTAATAGTCTCAAAAATCACGTACGAAATGGCAAATAAAACATGTCGTAACAGGTCACTGGGCAGTACTTAAGCAACTTGTATCGACAAGTTTAAATAGCAAGTCGGCACGGGTTATCGTTTATATATCGAACTAATATTTTTTTCTAGACAATATAGGGTTATTACGAAACTTTTAAGAAGGTATGCGTAAAAAAATATCGAACTTGAAATTTAAGGGACACCCTAGTATATACATATAATAATAGTGGAGTAATGTTAATTTTTACTTAAACGTACATTGTAAACACTATAACTAGACTGCACGGACGGCGTAGTGATTTAAAAGGTCGCCACACTACTCTCGCTGCGGCGCTGAGTGTTGTGGCCTAAAACCCCACATGGGACAATACTTTGTTCGTCATCATTGATTAAGTGCTCTTTTATTTTAAAATAATTTAATTGGCTGTCATAAGTGCGTATTTTTAGTAATAATACAATGAAAAGCTAAGTACCATAGAAAATGTTACTGCACGTTTTTAAGATGCAGTGTATGCGTAACAGACCACGATAAAATATTCCAACACGCTACGAACAAAGGCATTGCACAACAAGATTTTTGCTTCGTAAAATTGATATTCTTTAAAGCTTCTTACAAGAAATCCAAGCATTTTTATGCTTATTTTACTATGCTATCTACGTGAGATATAAACAATAATTCCTGGTTGAATAATACTCCAAGATCTATATTGTGTCAAACTCCTTAATATTATCATTGCTAACGTGGTATTCATATTAAAGTACGTTAAGTTTTCTAGTGAATTTAGTGTGGTAGCATTTGCTTGCGTTTAAGTTCATTTTGTTACTATTCTTTTAATGATTTTAGAATTGAAACTCATGAAATCCCAAGCTTAAGCACAATTTGGCTTGGTAATCAATTCTTTGATAAAGCACACCTCAATAGTCTACTGAGGATATTTTTTTCAAACTCATGTTGAAAAAATTCAAACAGGTTACTTTTATCAAGCTATTAGAAATAATTGCTCCAAGTGAACAAAATTCTAAACATAAAGGTGTCAAATCTAAGGAACTAAAATGTAAAGATTGACAATTTTGGTATGTTAAATAACGATTATAAATTATAAATTTTACAATTAGTGAAGTACTTGTATGCACTTGTGCAAGTATGTAAATATTTACAAAGTTATCTTTAACTTCGAGGAATAAATTCCATATAAAAATTTTTAAGTCGCACTTGCATTGGTGATCTTTCAAATTGTATGCCTCCTTCGTGCTCGTCAGTCTTCAAAGTATAATGTCTGAGAAAATGCATTAACCCACTCAGCACTTGTAAACGAGCATATCTTGCCCCTATACAGACTCGGTTACCTCTACCAAATGGTAGGTACGTCAAATCATTAGCTTCTTCCTCTTTCAAAAACCTGTCTGGATCAAAAACTTCTGGATTAGGATGATATTTTGGATCATAATGAAAATCATAAATTGGAAAATACACTTTGACTCCTTTCTTAACAGGAATATTACCAACAGGTAAAACAGTATCTTGTACACATTTTCTAGATAAGAAACCAAGCGGCGGATACATCCGCATGCTCTCGCTTAAGACTCTATCCAAGTATACAACTTCGGAAATTGCATCAAAGGTCAGTTGATTGTTATATTTTTTGAAAACAGCATCCACTTCCTCGTGGACCCGTTTTAAGATTTCTGGACGTCGTCCCATTTCCATCATAGTCGAAAACATAGCAGCTGCGCAAGGTTCAATGCCAGCTATAAAGAAAAAAAACGCCTGAGCTGCTAATACTTCGTCAGTTGGCTCTATAAATAAATCATTATCAGCATCCACCATTGTGCCTTCTTTTTTAAGCTTTACACATAAATCTGCAAAATCATGTCTATTTGTTGCTTCTCCCATACGATTCTTAATCACTTTTTTCATAGCTCCGATGAAAAAACTTTCATGATTATTAAATAACTTCAAATTTAACATTTTATACAACTTATCGCTAATAGCACCTATTACGAACTTCAAATTTAGAGCCATTGTTGGTTTAACAACGCTCACTACCATTTCACGGAAGGGCGACTCAAAAGTTGATTTTGTTTCAATTCCAAATACAGAGGCAGAAATGGCTGCTGAATTAAAGCGTGTGATTGTATCATAAATAGAATGGGCTTCACCTTTTAATTTATCAGGATTTAGTTTTAAAAATTCTATAAAGTCTTGACCACTCTTATCAATAATATAGTACATATTTTTCAACTTGGCACTAGTAAAGAGTGGAGTCAATTTCTTTCTGAACAATTTCCATTTGGGCCCATTATTAAATAACACACTATCAGCCAGGAGATCTTCGTCACAAATAGAAATACCTCTATGATAAAATGAGTTAAAATCTATTTGGGTAACGTGTTGTACGTTTATTGGATCCTTAACGTATAAAGCCTTGTCAAAGAAGGAGCCGAGTCCAACAGCGGGCACATTTTCACAGTTATTATATATTTCACTGAAAATTTGAAACAGAGCTTTGTTTCCCACAATAAAATCCCAGAAAGGACCACCGGCTTTACTTTTGTCGTAGAAAAACACACCGAGGTTGTCCCAGTACTTTTGATTATATTTGCCTTTTAAATACACAAATGCAATTATAAATACTACAACAAATAATATAACTGTTAAAAACATTTTTGTCTTGTGACATCCAATGAAACACAAGAACCAACTACTTAAAAATAATCTTGTACTAGTGATTTATATTACTCACAAAATGGTGGCCGTATACAGGTTGTGTCGTGTTAACGTGTTTTTTTTTTGTGACGTTTTTTAAGCAGGTTTGTACTTCTATTTTAGTCTGTTAAAAAGGTCAGTTGATTTACCAGAACTCTATGTGAGGAGGAATAGAATCAACGAATCTAGTGTTAGCGATGACGATTGATACCTGAAGTTCATTAATTGTGTTTCTTATTTGCAATAAAAAAAATATTTTCATGTACTTAATTAGAAAATAAACATATAAGAACAAAAAAGAGGAAATATATAATATTATTTTACTTGATTTTATTTGATTAAATTTTTTTAAACAATTGTACTAATTAATTTAACATTCTAATGTCATTTGTACATCATTTTTAAATGTCATTTTGAAAATTTAAATACCTTTTTATCGAAGAATGCCGTTTTAACATTGTTTAAAACTTGTATTAAATATTTAGTTGAAACAAAATCATACTCTATCATCGGTGACCTTGCAGCTCACTCGTTACTTCTGGTCATCTAAATTGGGCTTGGTCTACACATTTGACTTCACTTGACCGCCTCGATACGGTGGCCTCACGAATACCCGTGCTAACAATTATTTTGTTGTATTTCGATAATATACAGATATTTAACTGAATGGGTGCTGTAGTCATTTAAGCGACTACCACGCCGCTTCCTACTGCGGCAAGTGTTGTGGGTTCAATCTTCCAATGAGACAACATTTTTTGTGATATCCACAAATTGTTGTTCTAAGTATTATTTGTATCCGGTTTATGCAAGTTAAGGTCTCCTGTGATACAGATGGGGTGATATATTTCTAGTGCAGGAGTTGTTTTAAAAAATGATTTTAAGCCATAAATACCAAGGAACGAAATCGTAGAAAATATTTTATCAAATTAGTTGCTCGCATTTGCGGTGTAATATTGGCACATGACATTTACATGACAGGTCATTGCTATTTGTATCATCAACAACGTTTTATTTTATGATATGTTATCATCATAACTATACTTTCATGCGGTATAACTCATAAACAATTTAAGTTTAAGTGTACAACCAAAAAATGGTTGTTTCTGATGGTTTAACATTGTGTCATAGTAAATATCGATAATAACAATATTTTTTTTTACAGTTCTTAGGAATGCCAGAATCTGCCGTGAAATAAACGTTACTCTAGCCCTAAAAACCGGTCTCTGTATCCGAAGACGGTGATCTACCATTTTTCATATTTTTTAAATAAATAGAAATGTATTTTAAAATATAATTTCTATGTATTTTTACGAAAATAAAGAGAATAATTATTATTATTTATTCTTATAGTATATAGCAAACACTTCCCAGTACTAGCCACTCAGGATCCACCACCAATGTGAAAAACTATGCCTACTTGACAACCTATCATCTCAAAATCGGTTGTATCCAGAAAAAAAAGGAAAACAAAAAAACAAAACAATTATATGTCTTCGTGTCTGAGAAGTATAAAAATTTACACCTTGAGAAATGTTTTATAGGATCTTTCTCAAGATTAATATTAGATTGATATCTATTATTATTATAAGATTCAACTAATGATATTCTGAAACTATCAAAGTTCAATTGAATAATATTATATATTTTAATGATTTTAATTTGATCTGTACTTAAGAACAAAAGATATTGAACTTTACATCTGATAAATATGGATATTTAAAAAAACATTTAATCGAAATTAACTGATAAAGTTTTTGATAAATGTTATTTTTTCATATTCTTTCTATACTGTTTAGTAAATAAAATGTATCTCAACAGTTTGTATTCTTTAATTTTATTTAATGTTTTTCAATTGATGAATTGATTGATGGTGCTATACCAATTACGTTGTAGAGTTGAGTTACAGTCAAGGTAATTTTTTTTATTTTGAAGGTCACTTAAAATTTAATGATGATTGCACGCTATGGTTTTTTTGAGTAATTTTTTCTGTCACTGCTATCGTCATCTGTATCTATAATAGTTTTATCCAGACATCGCCTGGTCTTTTAGTTTTAATATCAATATATATTAAAAGCTATCAATGAGCTAATTATTATTTAATGTGCATGCTCTTAACTAATATGGTTTTATCAAATATAAATGACCCAGCATAATGATAACAATTTAGTTCATCAGGTAACCTTCCGCAGGTTGTGTGTGACAATGTTATCTTACATTTTGATAAGTTTTTGTGTAGTGCTGTTAGTTATTTGGTACAAAATCAACAAAAATAATTATTGGAAGAAGAGAAATATTCTACAAATAGACGATTTGAATTGGACATATAAGTTCACAAGAAGATCTTGGGCCGAGATATTAAAAGATATTTATGATAAATATGACTCACCTCACATTGGTACTTCTATAGGATCTACACCTACTCTGATCTTAAAAAATATTGAAGATATTAAAGCAGTTCTCGTAGATGATTTCCTGAGCTTTTATAGTCGAGGGAAACAGAAAAATCGTAACGATCTTTTAGCTGACAATATTCTCTTTATGGACAATCATAACAGATGGAAACTAGTAAGATATAGCATTGGATATTTATTTATGACTTTTAAACAAAAGCAAATGTTTTATATTCTAGAAAAATGTGCCCGTGATTTAGTGGAATTAGTAGAGGATAATAAATATTCTTGGGCAAAACCATTCATCTTTTTATATACCTACACTACAGCAACAATTGGTGCTTCTATATTTGGTGTTGATATGGAATCTAAAATGAGTGAAATGGATTCTCCGTTCTTAGATATGTCTTGGCAATTGTTAAGGCCATCACTAACATCTAAAATACGTATGTTTTTTAGGAAAATCTATTCGAAATTTTCCAAGACATATAAATTAAAAAATTTTGAAGAGCATGAAAAGTTCTTTATTGGTATGATAAAGACTGCTATAGAGAATAGAAAGCGACGATATAGAATAAAGCACGATTTTATTGAAACTTGCGTACTATTACAATATAAAGGTATGATGCAGGATTTCTTTACTGGCCGTGAAATAACGCCTACTACCGCCAGATTGGCAGCACAAGCTTTTTCTTTTTTCATTGCTGGTGCAGACACAACAGCTAATGCGATTCACTTTACTTTATTAGAATTATCGAATAACAAACACATTCTAGACCGACTACACACAGAAATTGACGGCGTATTTGGAACTTACAAAGAAAAATTATCTTATGATGATATTGAAAAACTAGAATACCTTGATATGATTATCAGTGAATCACTGAGAATGTATCCTCCAATAGGTTTTATACAAAGGATATGCACAAAAGATACTGTACTACCAAGCAATGTAGCAATCGAGGAAGGTACTGCAGTTATAATACCAATATTTGCCATTCACAGAGATAATAACTATTTTTCAGTTCCAGATCTATTTGAACCCAACAGATTCTGTAAAGATAATATTACTGAAATGAAGTATATATTTTTACCTTTTAGTGAAGGCAATCGAAATTGCATTGGTAAGTCGATGACCAATCATATTACTTATATATAGATTTATTGTTTACTAATCCTAAACAACTTAAACTAAATAATAAGAATAGAATAGTATATTCATGTTAGTATAATATATTTACTTAAGAGTTATGTTACCAGCCTTCTTTTTTGATAATCTTATACAACGAAAATTCGTACGCTTTGTCATTGAAATTTGTGCTCTGTTTTTTTCTCTATACTATTATTATTATATTTCATAGACAGGCAGGCAGTTGCAACAACTGATAAAGCCTGCATCTTGAAAGGTTCTAATCAATTTTCGTTTTTGGATGTCACCAAGAACTTGTCGAGTCGTTTTTTGAATTGGTTCACAATTGGGCTGGAAGCTTGTTCTAAGCTCTGGCCACACGATTGCCTAGAAAGTGTTTGCGAGGATTGATGCTCGAGGAGCTGGTACTAAGCTTAAGACAGTGGCCTCTCAGACGAGTATTGTCATTTCGTATGAACAACTTATCAAACTCTTGAAGGTCATGATGTCCACTTAAGATCTTATATGTTTCAACTAAGTCTCCCCTTTCTCTGCGATTTTTTAGAGTTGTAAGTTTCAGGATCCTCAAGCGTCCTTCGTATGGTCATCAAGCGTTCTTCGTATGCTCGTAAATACAGATAAATTTCAATGCTTTTGCCAGATACTCTTAATATTTTCTTTTTTATAATTTATTTTCAACATTTTCGAAATGTTCTAAACTATATGATCACGGATGAATCAGTTCACATGTGATTATAACACCAGAATAAATTATCAAGTTAAAATCTACATGTATACGTATTAGATTTCACTGCTCATTCGGTAAATTAAATTAAATCAAAAAATTACATAAAATAATGTATATGATCTTGCATTTTATTTGATTTCAGTAGCATCAATAAAAATTATGTACCGATTAAATACAGTTTTTATATTGATATGACACTGATCACTTTAACTATCGCAAATCTTACTCTGTGAGACTGTTCCTCCTGATTTTGTGTTTGTTATTGTGTTGTTTATTTCAGGGTTACATATGGCACGTCTTATTATGAAGCTTTGTCTGGCGTGGTTACTAAGGCGATTTACCTTGGCCGAGCAAAAGTACCAACCTAAATTTGAAAAACATGCCTTTGCTCTCCGTGATTCAAAAGCGCGCTATGAGTTGATTGTCAGAGATCTATGGCAGGAATACGAGTAAAGAAGATTTGTAGATAGATTGAGAAAGGCTCAAGATTGAAAACAAGACAGCCGTGAAGATGAAGATGGGTACTATTAAATGCGGTTGACACAAATTATTGCGTGTGAATGGAAATAAATATTACATATTTCTTAAACAATTCATTTTGATCTCCCTGAAGTACATATTATAATGTCAGGTGCTATTAATAGCGCCCGTGAACGGGCACGATACTTAGGCGGATACGAACTTAGGCGGAGAGCTGAGATAACTTAACGATCTCTGTCCTCCATAAGCGCAGGCCTGGGGGTGACAGGTAAGATCATCTGTCATCCTAATAGAAGCAGGCCGGGGTTGTGATGCAAGTGCTATGGACTGCGCGCACCCTTTTGGGGGTAGGAGGGGGGTCAGTAAAAGAACCACGAGGTTTCCACACGAGAATGGGCCATCTACAGCCGTAGGTGGCCCGAGGTACGTCAGGGTTCCCTGGTACACCTGGTTCCCCGGCTACTGGTATTTGAGACGGCGTGTGGTTTCTGGTCAGTTCGAGTTCGACATAACCACCTTTTGATGGGGATTTCCACACAGGAAAAAAAAGATGCTATTTATAGCATGATAAATATTTTGTTTGTTTTTTTAATTGATAATCTGGTATTAGGACAAAGACTATTAAAAAAAAACTATTACATTACCCTTAGGCTTGCTCAATAGTAGTGTGGCCTAAGTGGAACTAAACTCTTTCTGTCTATCTCTTTGGGACTTGTGTGTATGTATATGTATATGAATATATTATTATTATGATAATATTGGTGTAGGAAATTCAATTATCACCAACCTTTTCCTACTTCATTCTCAATTTTGTTTAGCTTTAACGCACACATCAGTATGTATATTACAAAGGAATTCGGATGGTTTATTTTATGTTCAGTCAGCTGCCTTATGAAAACTCTTTTTAGGAATGCAATATTTTTGAGATGCAATAACAGGATAAAACTAAATTGAGTTAAGAAACACGAATATACACTAAGTTTGAGGAATATAAAGATATTTTTTTTATGAGAATATAGATACGTAGATATTAACGTTATGGTACGTTTCTTAAACTCTATCATTTTAGGTAAACAAATTACAACTTACAACAACTAAGATTATCTTACGATTTAATTTTAAATCTAGATAATAATATTTTAA
Source organism: Hypercompe scribonia (assembly GCA_949316085.1). Lineage (NCBI taxonomy): Eukaryota > Metazoa > Arthropoda > Insecta > Lepidoptera > Erebidae > Hypercompe > Hypercompe scribonia. The sequence continues at coordinate 6,115,972 of OX438969.1, read as the reverse complement.
ATATATTTCTTTATCGTTGAGAAAGACGTCAATGGAATAACAAAATTTACAATAGATTATGTGCAATTTGTTAACGTTCAAACTGGTTGAAGTTGAGGCATTGGAAGCAATTTCGTACTTATTGTAAATACATACGTACAGTCATACAGTATTATTTTTTATTGTACATCAAAATGTATAAAGAAGGTATGCTGACGACTTCCACATACACCGAAAACAAAAACATACTACAGAGCCATCTAACGAAGACACACTAAACTACGGAGTAACTGTGTCACGACTAATCTACTAATCTTGTATCGTGATATAGAAATTCTATTGCCGATTAGCATATATGCAACTTTTCTACATTAACTGTCGGGCCGTGACCCGCTAGGTATGATTACCTCCACAGTATCAAGAGCTTATTGAGAATCTATCATATTCTTTATGTGATGATTATATTGTTCTGAAAAAATGATGGGTTTTTACATACACATAAAAATTCCTGAATACAAAGGCATGAAAGTTGTAAAATGTTATATTTCATAAATAAAGGTTTACAGTTGTCAGTATCAGCATAGTTTATGCTCACTCTAAATGTTCAGCTTACATCCACAGAATTCCTCCACATGACTATTCCGTAACACTGAACGGAGGAATACAATCGTGGTATGCTCATCGGACGTCTTCAAGTGTCGTCTTTTCCTACAATACGTTGATGCTAAAATTATAGATAATACGAGTATACCATTTTTTTTAACGTGTTGAAACCCCCTCGGGCCGTCACCCCACCGGGGTATACGGTAGGGTGGTGTATCGGAATCGGACCGACTAAAACCACACGGTGTGCCACTCTGCGCCTGAGATAGGAGGGATCCGGGAACCGCTCCTGTTACGACATCCAGATAGATCATATACCAACACCAACCAACCCTAATGCAACTAAATTAGAAATAATATAGTAATATAGAGTCAGAGATAATATAATTGTTACATATATTTAGTGTTCAATGCTTCCTCTTGAAGAAGTTTTGGATGACTTAATTATTTTCTGACGAACTTTGAATATAATTTCTAATTATGTTGTTATTTTTTCATTTATTTTTACAAGTAGTGTTTTTAGTTTCTCATATGTATATAAAACTACGAACTCATAGAAATTTGGACAAACATCCTTCTTCATATATGTATAAAAAAATGAGTCCGTAAAAATAATGTCGAATCTTTAAGGAGAATACAAGAAAACTCGTTGCACTCTGACCCCAAATGAATGTGAAAAAAGGGTAGGAAGATATTGATAAATGTTGAAGATTATTTATGCAGCATAGACTCTGACACAGCTCATATCGTAGGTTTACATTTTTTTCATTTTATATGTGTAATTTAGATCGCCTACATAATACACATATCTTATACACAGACAAAAATACAAAATACACATTTTGTACATCCAATTATAAGTAATCACAACTAACACTTCAAAATAGACATGCTAAGAAGTAGATTAAATACCAAACAAACAGTTTATATTATTATAGTTCGATGCACAATTCGGCTCAAAAGCATGCTGCGAGCACAGATGTTGGTACAATCAAGTCGAAAGTAATAAAGTACGTGAATAAATATATTTATTTTCTAGCAACACCAATTCATAAAAATATGAATAAGTAGGTTTACATTCGTAACTAACATTAATCGGGATGATAGTCGAGGGTAGTAAAAATATGTTTTTATATGTTTATCAAGTTAATGATATTTAAAACGGTTGGATCCCAAGACTACCATCGAACCCGATATATTTGATTGTGCTGCTATTTAGACAATTCTAAGTGATAAATCCGTAGCTGCCGCCACTCACGTTTTGCTCCATCATCAACAGCATTGTACAGTCCACTGCTGGACGTAGGCCTCCCCTTAGCAAGAAGGTTTTGGTCTACTACAGGACACTGGCCAGACGGGTTGGAATAGGGTTTGTTTCAAGTTTTCCTTTTCTTTGTAAAGATGTTGTCTTGCGTACTTTGTTCCCTTAGTCGAAATAAATTTTGCTCCATATCAAATAGAATTCAAACACCATTCTTTATTTCCCTTTTTGTGGCGCATAACATTGTACCCATGAGATATTTTAATCGATTCAACTGTTACTGTACTTCAAACCTAAAACAGTCAACAAAACAAGTAAAGAAACAATTAAAAACTACTAACAATTCAACTGTACGTAGATAGGTGGTATATGAATGTATGACTAGTGTACAATTGCAACTCACACACTCTAGACAGACGCGGCTTGCGTTGTTCACGTTCGTTTACGTCCTCCTGATGCCAAATATTATGTTCTGCATATCGATCCGCACGATGTTCGGAGCCACTATTAAGATTGCATATAACAGCTTTGATACAGATACAAATTTACACTTCTTGATGGCCAATATCATATCAAAGATTGGTTTTCTATCTATTTTATTTAAATAAGAAAAACACCACATATTATTTTTTTTAAATAAAAATAACTATAAACTTGTCAACATTTTCGTTCGCAAAACATTAGGGTTGATTTATTATATTTTTGATTTGAATGCTATTATTATTACTTATTTTGTCTAGATATAAGTCATTTTTTTATTTTATTTTACTTTTTTTCCACTCCAGATTGATTTTTTATTTAATAACTAGTTTTATTAATTCCAACGACCGCTGCGAGTGAAATTAAATGTAAATAGAAAATCTATCCAGGTGGTAGCAAAAAATAAGTTGTATTGTATATGCGACTATTGCTCCTAGCACTAGTGTAGGCGCCCACACATCTACACGATAAGAAAATTGTATTGCACTTTGAGCGTTTATGTACTTCTAAATTTTGAGAAAAATAAATCATTTAACATATTTAAAAGACTAATTATCCCTACTTATATTAATAATACGAATGTAAGCTTATTTGTAACGGTATTGCCTACTCAACCGATCATCATGAAATTTTGAAGAAGTGACATAGGATATTTTTATTAAAAAAAAATAATATTGATTTAAAATGATCTGTCACGAAACTTACGAGTAATGAGGCAGACCAAGTTCTTCTTTTTCATTTTCTTGTCTGCCTCTTTGTTTGTTTAAACACACATCACCTTTAAATCGTTAACTTATTACTAAAGATAATGCGTAAATATTGTAATACTAGCTGACCCGGCAAACTTCGTACCGCCTTAGCGTAGCAATGATGCACGATTATAAAAATGATTAATGATGATTATAAATATATTTTTCTCCGTAAGAACCTTCTCCTAATAATAACAAATACAACAAAAAAAGAATTAGTGATATCGGTCCAGCCATTCACGCGTGATGCCGTGACCAAGAAAAACGGGTTTCATTTTTATTTATATAGATTTTCAATCTGTATTTTATTAAAAATCGTAACCCATTTTAAAAGTTATAGCGGTTTACATACTACATGTTACATATTATTTATATTCACATAAAAGTCATTACACATGAAGTAACAAATCATTTTAGGCTGTAGTTCAACAAAGTCATGATAAATGGTGTTAAAACAATAAATGAAAAATTAAAATATTCGTTACAACCAGTAAGACACTTGTATTGTTTGAGAGATATAATTTTTTGAAGTGAAAACTTCTTTAGGCGCGTTGAGCGTTTCGGTAGAGGGTAAAATCCTCGGTTCGCGTCACCGACATGCTAATGATAACAGTATATCTATAGCTATGGAGAATATGATATTATATATTATATATGAAATTTATTATTATTATATATTATATATGATATTATATATTATATATAGCTATATATGAAACATAAAAAATTTCATATAATTTTTGCATATAGTTTTAATTACTCTCAACTTAATAGTTCCGTTTTCACTTCTATCGGCAGTCCCACGACTGCTACTGTTTTTTTTTATTCTTTATTTTAATAACCTGCCAAAGTAACTCTATTCTATGGAAAGCATGAATAGAATCCAAAAGTCGTAGTCACCATACTCATTGCGAATGCTGACAATGCAGTATGGTGACCCACACTATGGCGGCCTTTTACGATGCTTTTTACGCCTCACTAGGGAACGTAAACACATGACAGTCATCGAAGCATTGTATTGCATACCCCTACCACAATAACTGTCACCCTTGCATCTGTTAAAATAGAATCAAATATTTAGTCCATTGCTTGACAAATGCTTCTCCACAGAAATCAGGTCTTGGCCTGCTGAACCACGTCAGCCAGTTTACAGGATTTTTTGTCGTTTTAGTGTCGTTGTCTTACGTTATTTTTGTCCCTTTACTCGTATGACACTTTTTTTTTATAGGAGCCTAACAAAGTGACTCTAATCTGCCTGATGGAAAGCATGAATAGAATCCAAGAGTGGTGGTCACTGTGCTCATTGCGAATGCAGACAATACAGTATGGTGACCCACGCCATGGCAGCCTCACGGGATTGTAAACAAATTATAAGTTCATAATGAGTTATCAGCTTATGCTTTATTTACTAATAGTTACAATAAATTCTATTTAATCTATATGAATATAAAGTCATCTTAAGTTTCAGACATAAAGCTTACAGGTGTAAGTTTATGTCAATGAAAATGGAAGAGCCAACAACATTAGAATCAGCTTGATACTATGATGCATATACGTCAACGTATTTTTTTTTTAACGTGCGCAAGCCTCCTCGGGCCTTCACCGCACCTCGGTTTACGGCGAGGTGGTGTGTCGGCATCGGACCGACTAAAACCACATGGTGTGCCACTCTGTGCGTGACATAGGAGGGATCTGGGAACAGCTGCTATTACGACAACCAGATATATGTCACGCACGGTCCAACCTTTGTAAGATATGTACAATTCGCACAATCCCTTCCAGAATAGCAAAACTCTTCAAAGATTGCAGCTAATTGGAAACACAGATCTAAAAATATCATGGGATGAGATTGCAGCAGTTTTGGAACTCCAGGACATGTTTCTGTCATAGAAATTTGGCCAAATATTTTTTTAAGGAAAATAATACAAGAGTGTCTCAGACTCTTATTTATGAATAAGAAATAAAGTTCTTGGACTACATCAAAATGCTTCGCTAGATCTGTAGTACCACATAAATATGAAATTTATTATTTCCATTACTTAGATACATTAGAATACAGAACACATTCAACAAATAACTCAAGAAAGCCAGAATTCACTAAAATAAGAATTCTGTAAAAAAAAGCTATGAAATGACTCATCACAATAAGTGATTTTTTTTGTTTACGAAGAGGAAAACAATATATACTAACCTCAAATAAACACAAGAAATCTCCTCGCGTCCATAGAGTGATGGGTGAATACTGCTTCGATACAAATTAGATAAACCAGCCCATTTGTGTGTGTGTGATACGACAATTTCATAGAAAACCAGTCTTAAATGAAGTACCCACGAAAATCGTGTCTCTTCCTGATTCTGAGTTTATTCGCAAAACTATATCTCAGTCTAATATAAAAAATATCCATTGCATCAGAATAACACTAGCTACCAGAACGTATGGTAGCGTGATACTTACTTAATTATCTTCATCGTAATCTGATGGCTGTTAAATGTTGTTTAATTGTATGTACATAAGTATTTGGAAGGGTGAGTACACGACAATTTAACAACATAAATCTCCAGGATCCCGGCTTTACTCGAACAATCCAAAACCTCTTGGTATAACACTGCCGGTAACCAGCTGAACATCACTACCATACGAAGAAATTTACCGTTATTCCAACGCGAGCCGTTGAACGACGCGAGAAGAAAAAAACAGCCAGTACACCGATGACTCAAAACTAAAAGAAATTATGAGCGTGCGGGGAGATTATTATATGTACTGACCATACCCGAACCCGCCTACCCCCATCTGCGTCGAGCCCCGCGGCTGACATTCCGTTCAAGATTACTGAACATCCATTTATACCAAATTTTCACAGTAAAATGATCTATTATTATTATATATGGGTATAACTATGTATATATAGTACCTGTTAAATACGAAAAAAATGTATTTAAACATAGTTTAATATACTCGTAGCTTAATATTACTGCAAAAACAAAGAAACTTTCAAAGGTATTTTTTTAAACAGCATAATATTTGATTGTTATTAGAGTTCGTAAAATAAAGATGACACATATGTACTCGTACTCATATATTGAAAGTAAATAAAACTAAGTTGAATGGTGATGTAATTTAAAAGCATACAAATAAAACATATAGTTTTGCTGCTGCAAAAATATCAGAATCATATTTAAATATAAGAATGGAGAGATCATTTGGCGATATTCCAATTATTGAGAAATAAATATCTGGAGGCGATATCTTTAAATACAGTTGCTTTCAGTTTTATTATTGTATTTTACCTTTTGTTGTACCTTTTATATTAAAATACATATATATTTTTTATACCTATTTTCAGATATTTAACACACAACGCCATCTAGTTTCAAACCAAGCAGACTATGATGACTAGACTGCCTGATAGAATACTTATATACTTTTTTCTTTGTAAATACATACATAATATACATAGAAAACATCCAAACTCCGAAACATTTGTAGATCATACAAACATTTGGTCCTGCCTGGGAATCAAACCCGAGACTCAAAGCACAGCAGTCGCTTTCGCTACCGCTGCACCATCGAGACAGTCAAAACAATAAAATGATTGAAATAAATTGGTAGCTACAAAATTGTTGAAAATAGTTAAACAAAATCCGTAACAGTACGGGGATAAATGAATAAACTTAAAAATATAACAGTGCTATTTTTCAAGTAAGAGTTATGCTACAGCACACATAAACTTTTTTTTTTAACGTCTGGAAACCCCCTCAAGCCGTCACCCCGCCGGAGTTTACGGTAGGATGGTGTGTCGGAATCGGACCGACTAAAACGACACGGTGTGCCACTCTGCGCCTGACATAGGAGGGATCCGGGAACAGATGTTATTATGACATCCAGATCGGCACACATAAACTGGTTCAACCAGTTACTACGACTTCACACAAAAATCGGTGTTAAACGCTCGTGTTGTTACTCAAACCGAGTAACTGATATAATTGAAGACCTAATTAGAACAAAAGTAACATTCGAAGCACCGCGACCCAAAAGATTAAAATATTATATCTGTTGCAGTTACGGCAAAAACCTTTATTGACATTTTCTAATTACAGAAATGATGAGTAATGGTCTGGAGCATGCATTGCACCTGATCTCTTCCCGGACGTGACGCATAACCGTCCGATTGTGAGAGTGAGGGAACACATAGTGCATCTGTGTTGGTGAACACGCTTATGACGACTTCCACATTACGTCACAAAGAAAAATATACAACAGTGCCATCTATCGAAGACACATCGAACTACGAAGTATAAACGAAACGTGTGAATGTAATGAACTACGATGCAACTACTAATCCTGTATCGCGGAATAAAGACTCGCGTGGCAAATTAGCATATATACAACATCCACCAGGCATGATCACCTCGCCTGGTTGGAGGCTCCTCCCTTTGTGTCGGAGGGACATAACACCCGTTCCCTCCACAGGCTTGTGCGCTATAATATTTCCTGCGTAGTTGGTCGGTTTCCGTTGAGACTAAGGAAAAAGAAAGATAAAAATGGTAGATTGTCTTTCAACCAAAATAATTTACGATAAATATAAATACATTGAATTTTTGGAAGGTAAGACAGGATCATGCACTTGATAAGTTTTGATAAACTAATAGAGTAATTTGTCTTGTTTGAAATTCACGGTGTAATTTCAATTTCAATCAAAATTTTCCATAACTGTAAAACAAATAATTAGTGAAAGAGGAATGAAAGGAATGATTTAACAATACTGACAATAAGTAAAGAATCTCAAAATGTTCTTGCTCCTTAAAATGCGCAGCACTTGACAGTAGAGAAAAAAGTCACCAAGTGCGAATCGGACTCGCCTATTAAGGGTTCCGTAACAGCGATTTATGACATATTAAAAAAACTAATAAAACTAATTTTCGGTAACTAAAAAAACTAATTTTCAGTAGAAGTATATTTTAATGTACGTCATCATATATTTTTTTATTTTTTATTCTCTGATTTGAGAAGTTACTTTTAGTTAGTAACGTTAAGTTTTTTGTAAAAAAAATGAAGTTAGAAACTTCAATATTATTTTTGAAGACATTCCATAGATAACCCACACGTATGGGATTGATGAAAACAAAAATCAGTTTAGTTCTAGGTATGGGAGACCCTCAATTTTATTTTCTTTCCTTTTTTGTGAAAATGTTAACGCCACAGTAGTAAGTTGCCAAGTTTCAACAGTATAGTTCTTATAGTTTCAACAAAAAATATTTGTGACATACGGACGGACAGAGAAACAGACAGACATGACCAATCTATAAGGGTTTCGTTTTTTGTCATTTGGCTACGGAACCCTAAAACCTAATAACTGATAAGGTAAATCGTAAACATTTTCAATATTGTCCTTTTCTATTTTTAGTACAATCTAAATCCCTCTTATCAAATTATCATATCATATTACTAAAGTAGCCTGAAGACTAATGTATAATCTTTATCAACAGTCTTTTACAGTTTACTGCTGAATATAGGCCTCTTCTAAAAAGAAGTTATGGGCCTACTGTATCACGCTAGCGAAACATGTTGTTATAAAGCTTGTTTCAAGTTTTTCTTTCTTTTTTTTTTTGTTGTCAGTGTGGAAAATCCCTTCGGATCTTCGGCTCCTCGGGGACGCAGGAGCCTGGAATATGTGTTGTTTCCACTAAAAACCACCCCGGCGGTCGGTCTCAAGCGTCCTTCTCTGAAAGGAACCCGAACCATAATATTTCAGGTCCCCTCCAGAATCAACGCCATGTCTAGTCAGACCCTGCCCTTGGGAGGCCACAAAGGGTTCCTCACCTACCAGTCCGGTGTTTACGACACCTACGGTTTATATTGAAGTGGTAAAATTGCATATTCTTAATCCGTAACCATCCGTTGTGTAATGTAATATTTTTGACCTTTGACCATGGGAGAGCCACGCTTCAGCAGAAAATGAACCGGCTTGACCGAAGTGCTCATTCCTTTTCTTTCTTCTGATTGCAGGAGAAGAGATCACAAGATGGCAACGCACTTGTGACTCCCATGGACGGCGGTATTTACATAAAATCGGTAACCATTCAATCGTTTCCCCTCTTGAACCATTAAGCATCTTTTGTAACATAACCTTTAAAAAATTGCTTTATCTCTTGGACATTTGTCACTTGTGTTACAATAAAACTTGCTACGTAGTTTTTACGTGTTAATTTTTATATTTATAACATATTGCACTTTGGTTGTGATCAAATTAGCACGTTAAGAATACAAAAATAGGTGATACAAAATACAATTACTCGTTCAAAGTTACTTCGTCGGTTTCATGGCCATGTGTCACAGTCACACTTTGTTTGTTCAGCCGCAATATTTCTTTTCAGACATTTAGCTAAAGCATGACTATCCCATACTAATCGAAACTTAAATTGGTGGGAGCGTATTACGTTTTATTAAATTATTTCTAATGTATTCTGTTAATAAAATGACATTTCTCTACATTAGACTTAAATAATCTCTTTCAGTCTTGACATTAATATTGACTTTACCTGTAGGTACTTCTTATTGTGGAGGAACGGGTGTCATGTCTCTCCGACACAAAGTGAAGATCCTCCGACCAGGCGAAATGATCATACCTGGCAGGCCACGACCCAACGGTTGATGTTGGGATGTTGTACTCGAATATATGCTAAATAGAGATTCGCATGGTAAACGTGAATCTCTATTTCGCGATATGGGATTAGTAGTTGCTCCGTAGTTCATTATACTTCGTAGTTCGATGTGTTTTTGCTAGATGGCGCTGTAGTATTTTTTTCTATTTGCGCTGTACGTGGCAGACACCACATTATAATACATTTATATTAAATAAAGTATAGAAGTCTATAGAAGATAATAAACTTATTATTATAGCTAATGAGTTAATTAGCTGATAAAAAACTGTCAATTCATGTCAACATATTTTTTTAATGATAAACACAACAAACAATCGTTTGACTCCCCAAAATAAAAATATTTACATAGCATTAAATACATTATTATACAATCTTTTTTGAAGTGAAAACTTCTTTAGGCGCGTTGAGCGTTTTGGTAGAGGGTAAAATCCTCGGTTCGCGTCACCGACATGCTAATGATAATAGTATATCTATAGCTATGGAGAATATGATATTATATATTATATATGAAATTTATTATTATTATATATTATATATGATATTATATATTATATATAGCTATATATGAAACATAAAAAATTTCATATAATTTTTGCATATAGTTTTAATTACTCTCAACTTAATAGTTCCGTTTTCACTTCTATCGGCAGTCCCACGACTGCTACTGTTTTTTTTTATCGTTGTTTTTGTTTTGCGATAAAAGGTTAAACATTTACGCAGTTGAGATACATTCAATATACCCTCATAAATATACTTTATCGATGTACATTATATATCATTGTTAATAATTAAACATTATGTACATAGAATTACAAAGATGTTTTTGATATTCTTAACTAGACGCCGTATATTTGAAATTGACAAATTACAAAGATATATGTAAAAGTACTATGATTGGTTTAATTATTTTATCAAATCTCAAAGTTATACGATACATTACTAGATTCAAAATTGAAATGAATACAAAATATGTTTGACAATCATAGATTTTTCAGCTTAATTTATTTATGAAAAGATCACTGTGTAAACAAACAAAAATGTCTTTTTGCACTAATTATGTGCTTATGTATAGCACTTCGTCGGTCAATTATTATCTGTTCACCATCATCATCATCATCATCAACAGTTTTTAACAATCTGCTCCTAAACATAAACCTCTCCTTTGAAAAAAGCTTTCGGCCTATTACACCACACTGGCCAGACAAGTTGGTCTATACCAACTCATCCTAACAACAACAAACTCTATGGTTTATCTTCTTCTTGTAGTATTTTCTGTCCTGTTTTATTATCTTTTAAAATGTGTAATTTCATGCTTAACATGCTATTTTATAAAAGACATTCGATTTTGTAAACATAAATATACAAGACGAAAATTTATAGCCATATTTACATCGATTACGCGGTGAACCAATTATACTGTAAGTGAACCTAACAAAAAGATACGATGATAACAGAAAAGACTGAATAAATACCGATTACAATTAAAAATCCAGCCATTATATGAACGTGGTATTGTGCTGACGAACAGTTTTAAACGTTAACAAACATAACTTTTAATATATTTCCCTAAACAAAATGTTATATATTTCCTTGTTTATACTATGTGTCGTATTAGTGATCGTTTACATAAAAACCAAAAATAATAAATACTGGAAGAAAAGGAATATAATTCAGGTTGAAGATTTACTGTATAAATTTATATTTGATGGACGGTCTATGCCTGAGATATGCAAAGAAATTTACGATAAATATGATGCACCTTACATTGGAACTACTCGCGCGGGTATTCCTTCACTGTTACTGAAAAATATGGAAGACATTCAGGCCGTGTTTGCTGGTGATTTCCAAAGTTTTCACAGACGTGGAGTAAAAATTAATCGTAATGATGTTTTAGCTGATAACCTTCTCCTTGCAGAGGATTTTCCAAGATGGAAATTGATGCGTCAGAAACTATCACCAGTGTTTACAAGCGCGAAGCTCAAGAATATGTTTTACATTTTAGAAAAATGTGCCCGAGATTTCGTAACATTGGTGGAAAGTGACGAAAACATGAGAAAAAAACCGTTTAATGTCTTGTATACCTACACTACGGCGTCAATAGGGGCATCTGTATTTGGTATTGATACTCAAACCAAGAACACAATGGACTCACCTTTCTTGAAAATGGCATGGAAATCTGTAGAGCCATCTTTTAAAACAAACTTCTTTTTCCTAATGTCTGACATGTTTCCAAAACTCTTTAATTTTCTAAATGTTAAGATTTTCGGTGAGCACGAAGACTTTTTTGTCGGTGCCGTAAAAAGTGTACTTGCTGATAGGAGGCTTAATAATGATACAAAACGTCATGATTTTATAGAAAAATGTTTAGAAATGCAAAAAAATGGAGTGATGCAGGATCCTTCAACTGGGTATAAGATTGAACCAACTGACGAAGTTATGGCCGGACAAGCCTTTTTCTTTTTCATAGCTGGAGCTGATACTTCAGCTAACGCGATGCATTTTACTTTACTTGAACTTTCCTCTAATCAAAAAGCTCTTAATAAATTACATAAAGAAATAGATAGCATATTTGTACCTGGGAAGAGTGATAGAGAGATAACCTACAAAGATATTGAAAATCTACCATATTTGGATATGGTTTTAAATGAGGCGATGAGAAAGTATCCACCAGTGGGCGTTATTCAAAGAGAGTGCACTAGAGACACAGTGTTACCAAGTGGAGTGAAAATTGAAAAAGGTTGTACCGTGCAAGTCCCTGTATTTGCAATTCAGCGAGACGAGAAATATTTTCCAAATCCACAAGAATTTGATCCTGATAGATTTGGACCTGATAATTCTAATGGAATCACAAACTACACTAATTTACCTTTCGGAGAAGGAAACCGCATTTGTATTGGTTAGTTCGTGACTACTAAAACTTTAAATATTAGAAAAAATATTTCTATATTTGTAGAAGAGGCTACCTGTTTTTATTTGTGCAGATACTATGTTGCGTATATATTACAACAATTTTATTGATTCAACAATTTTATAGAGTCAATAATAATAGATATTTGAAAGTGTTCGTTCACTTTATGTGTATTGCCTCAACATATACAAATAATTATTTTGTCAATAGCTTTTGAGTTCATATCTTAATGATTTATAACTTATTCGACGTCTACTAAAATTTTTGACAATATATACGAATATCGCTACTCTATTGTGTGCAAAGAAAGTTACATTCATATTGTATATTATCACAAATTCCCTTGCAATTTAAAATTACTTTTTCGAAAATAACAAAGACTTCTAGACTATTTGAAAGATTTTTGCTATTTTAACATTTTTTTTACTATTGTGATATTCGTGTATGAAAAAATTTAGTAGACGTCGAATAGGTACTAAATCATTAAGGTTATCAAGAAGTTATCAAAAAAAAATATATAAAACATATCATTTTAATTGTATAGCTTAAGTCGTGTTTATTGTCACTGACTTTGACAAATAGCTTCAGTTTTGTGTCTTGAAATCAAATCGGTTAAATTGACACATTTTAGATATAGTGTATCACACTACACCCAAAATATGAGGGACCTAGAAATAGCTCATCTAAGCTAAGTTCGAACTCTTTCAATTAGCAGCCTTCGAACTCCACCCAGTACATTGTAGATGATGAGCCATTTAGAACTGAAGTATTTAAATAATATGGGAAGGCTATTATATTCTTTTTTCGAAAAAAAATATTTCATACAACGAGCTTTTGTTTGAAGTTGTTATTAATATTTTTTTCTATTTTCAGGATCGAGATTTGCGCGACTGCAATTGAAAATTGGCCTTGCGTGGTTGCTACGTCGTTTTACCTTGGCTGAACAAAGTCCTTATCCTGTGAAATTCGAAAAAAGCTCATTCGGGTTGAGAGATCAAACAGCTCATTATGATTTGATACCCAGAAAAGTTTAAAAAAGTAGGGCAAATATTGATATACAATATTGTAAAACTGAAGAGTTTTTTTATGTTTGTTTGGTTGAACGTGCTAGTAGCAAGAGATCTGATTCGGAAAAAGATTGTTAGATAGAGAAAGATATTATCACGTTACAAATAATAATAGCGGAATACCTGTGAGAAATATTGTAAAAATGGTATAGTTTCGCAAAAATAATATATGACAGAATTGTTCCTTTTTAAAAGTTTAAATCTTAGCTTGTTTATTAGAAAAATGAATTTATAATTACTAAAAATAATTTCGTCACAAAATCCAATTTCTTATTCAAGCAAAATCAGCTATTTGTGGACTAATCATACGTACCTTTTTTTAAAAACCTGTGTATTTATATTACTTGATCTCCAAACTTTAGCTTAAAAGTCATTTTTAGATTGTATTTTGTTACATACAAGATTATGACACACTCCTTTGGATTAAAATAAAATAAGTTGAAGATAAGTTGTTTTGTGAAAGTTTTAACGTTACGTGTCTATTGAGAAACCAGAGTGTTATTGTTCTTAAATTTATTAATTAAGGCGATCTCTAGGATTACACAAAATTCATTTAAATTGAATTATTTAATGTTAGTAACTACATAATATTTAATAAGGATTTGAGACATTATAATACTGATTAGTTTTATTTTTTTTAAATAAATGTTCGATAAATAAATGTTCTAGATAAATATATGTTCTAGAAGTGTTAAATTGAATGGAAGTGATTTCTACAATAAACTATTGTGAACGTAATAGTAATAACAAATAATTTTGATGATTGACTTCAACAATAAACTATTTTATTTGATTTTTTCATTTATTCTACGATTTACAACCTTATTTTAAGTGCATCTATCATATCCTTTTTCTGAATCATTTAATAAGCTGATTAACAGAGAATGCCTTAAGTACTGATGCCGGCGATGTATAAAAGATATCAAAGGGACAATGCTCCTATCTTTAATTAATAATTAAGAATATTTTAACAATTCTTATATGGCGAGGTCTACAGATTATGGATGCGCAACTAAATCGAAGTTTAAGTAAATAAATCGATTAGTAATATAATCATCTTATTACTTCCTTTGTAAGAAAAAATCTGTCCAGCAGTGGACTGGAGAAATAATTAAAGAATACTATAATAAGAATAATTATTCGCTCTCTTAGGGGGAAGACTTCGTTCAATAGTGAACGGTAATAGATTAATAATGATTTTAACACACAATAACTATTGGTTTTTACTATAACAATTAAATTACTTACAAATAAGTACATGCATAGTTGTGGGAAGCCATTAGATGCGCCCAGCATGGGACCAACAAATGTGGAAAACCTTGAGAGAGCCCTTTGTCCAGCAGTGGACGTCTCTTGGCTGAGAGAATGACAATGATAAAGTACATAGGGTAAACTACTATTTAGCGCGATAAGCACTTGGTTAATGTACTCTGCATGTTAAGAATGTTTTCTACTTTTATATTTTAGCAGCATAATTAATCATAGAACATAGAATTTATTATTATAACACTTATTTATGTCTCAAACATCCTTTCTTAAATCGCGGTTTTCAAATGTGTTTGCTCAAGTCAAATAAAATTTAATGAAAAATGTAGGCTTACTTATTAAATTTCTATCTATTTATAATCATTAGCTTAATTTAAGCGTATTTAACGATATTTAACCGCTGTGAAATAAATGCTTCGTCTTTTTTAATGGTTGCAATAACCATACTTTATTTTGTTTGATAATATAACCATTAACATTTATGACAATTACTTTACTTAAATTATTAGCTCTTCCAATTATTATATGTTTTAATGATACTAGTGACTGTAAATTGAAACTTAAATTAAAATTATTTTATAATACTGTCAAGAGGGGGTAGAGTTTTTCGCGTCCGTAGGAACTACCTAACCACTACCCTACACGTGCCCCCTGGGTGGTGCTAAATAAATAACAACGCCGGGTCTCGGGCGGCGGTAAATTAACCCGACCAAACCAGCCTAACCAGCTCGGTCCACCAGTGAGAGTAGGTAATGACTCTCACAAACCGCAACCCTGTGAACGCTGTTTGCAGGATCGGGAGAGTTGGCTTAACTGCCCGGACTATGAAGAAGACAACTTCCATAAAAAATCACGCTAAGTCTACGGTGAGACTCGTGCCAAGGGACTGCGTGGCTGGTGAGAGACCAGTCGTAAACGATCCACCTCGACGGACCTAGCAAACGTCGTTGTATTATGTATCGGGAGAATAGGCGTCACCTTCCTAGCGACCTGTTATATCGGCCTTACTCGTGGGACTAAAATGAACCAATTAAAAACAAATAAACAACCTACCCTACCAAACCCTAATAAACCAACCAACTCCAACAGCATGATCCAACAAACTTTGCACGAAAGTATGTTTACTCGGAACAGGAGCAACTCGACATCGTCTCTGCCAGCAAAGATAAATGAATGAATCTAGATTCACAGACCGAGACCCAATTTGACAGAGACAACATAATCACAGACCATGAAAAATGGCAAAGGGACGAAATTCCCACCAGAAGAAAGAAAAGAAACATGTCCAATCCACAACGACGGGAATAAAAAACTGAAAAATTCCCCAGAGTTTGGGATCCCTACAAGCAATAGAACACAACACAATACAAGAACTACTTGATACGGAGCCTACGGAAAAAACAAACAATACAGATAAAGTATATGTACCAAAGCCAGAACCCATCTTTGTTACTGGTGTAATTAATGTAAATTCTCTTAAAGAAGTACTAAACAAATTTATAAAGAGCGAACTTTACCTCATGACCACACTCAGGTCAGGACACGTTATAAAAATCATACCTAAAGACATCCAGAACTTCATTATACTTACCAACAACATATCTCACACTATACTTACCAACTTAAAAGTGAGAGAGCATACAGGGTAGTACTACGCGGACTCCATGCATCAGAAAATACCAAAGAAATCTCAAATGAATTGCATGAAATTGGACATGAAGTGAGACAAATAGTCAATATCAGACATCGAGCTACAAAAGAACCGTTGCCTGTGTTCTATGTCGATCTAGAACCAAATTCAAACAACAAAGCTATATTCGATGTGAAAAACTTGAATAACATGAAGATTACTTTTGAAGCCACATATAAGAAAAGGGAAATCATCCAATGCAAGAGGTGTCAGAGGTTTGGGCATTCCAAGAACCAATGTTTTAGGCCCTATCGTTGTGTCAAATGCGGTAGCGCTCACCCTACAACAACATGTACCAAAACACCGGACACTGACGCCACTTGCGCGAACTGCGACGAAAAACATCCCGCGAGCTATAAAGGATGCAAAATATACAAACAATATAGAGAAAGAATTCTTAAATTAGACTCTAAGTCAAAAGAAAAACCAATGCCTACCAATATAGAGATCAAAAACTCGAATCCCCAAAGTGAAAAAATCCTAAGTCTAACCGAACCGATAATCAAAACATAATTAAAACCTATTCAGAAGCAATAAAAACTAAAGTAGAATATACTCAGCAAGACACAAAGAACGACTTGACCGACATTACTGATTTGATGGACACAATGTTTAATAAACTACAACATTCAATGGTGACAATGACGGAAAAAATCATGGACAAAATGATGGACCGTATGGTCCAGCTAGTCAGCAGCCTGGTGAAAAAGTGACCCGAAACCTCCGAGTAGTTACTTGGAACGCCAACGGCTTGACGGAACGACGTCAAGAATTAGAGATTTTTCTCAAAACAGAGATGATTGACATAGCACTAATCTCTGAAACAAGATTTACACCGAAGACACACATAAACTTTAATAAGTATACAGTGTACACAACCAATCACCCAACTGGAAACAGCCATGGAGGAACGGCGGTAATTATTAAAAGTAATATTAAACACTAACCTATAGAGGAATATCGAACAGATAAAATACAAGCAACATCTATTAAACTAGTAAACAGTAAGCTAGAAACTGTACTCTCCGCTGTGTATTGTCCTCCAAAACATACCATATCTGCCAACGACTTCGCTAAATATCTTACTACACTAGGTAACCGATTTATATGTGCTGGCGACTGGAACTCTAAACATTTAAAGTGGGGATCTAGGCTGACCAACACTAGAGGAAGACAACTTTGCAAAGCCACAGAAGAGATGAAACTAGAATGTCATTCCGGCAGAGAGCCTACCTATTGGCCTACCGACAGACAAAGAACCCCAGATTTGCTGGACTTTTACATTGTCAAAAACATAGATAGTAACTATTTAAGCATTGAAACACGGATAGATCTCACATCTGACCACACTCTAGTATTATTGAATGTCACTACAACTGTTAATCTGGCAGCACCACCCTTAAGGCTATAAAACTCAAAAACTACAGACTGGACAATATATAAAAAATTATCTCAACAGAGACCGAGCTGAAGAACAAAATTAATACAGTAGAAGAACTTGAAAGAGAACTGGAAGAACTTAATATGGCTATCCACATTGCTGCCAACACTGCAACTCCAAAAAGATCAGGTAAAGGACAACCTTCGAAACATAACTCATACCCAAAGGATATTAAGGAGAAAATACAAGAGCGCCGTCGTTTGAGAAAAGTCTGGCATAATACAGGATATCCGAGTGATAAAACTGCATTCAATGGTTTCTCAAAAAAACTTAAAGCCCTTATCAGTACTCTAGAAAATAACAACATTCAAGACTATCTCTCAAATCTAGATCCCACAAAAGACACAAAGTACTCGTTATGGAAGGCTACTCATAATTTAAAGCGCCCGAAAATCCACAAATCACCCATCAATGACGAAAAAGGAGGATGGGCTAGATCAGATAAAGAAAAGGCAATAACCTTTGCGGAACATCTGAGAACAGTTTTCCAACCACTTCCTGAAAACAATCCCGAACATACTACGGAAATCACTGAATACCTCGAATCAGCGAATCAAATGTGTCTACCACTAAAAAGTACCAGCCCAAAAGAAATTGTGAAAGAAATAAGGAACCTCAAGGATGGTAAAGCACCCGGCTATGACCTTATTGATGCCACATTACTTAAAAACCTGCCACATAAAGGTGTAATGGAATTGGTAAATATCTTCAAGGCCAGCTTAAGACTTGACCATTACCCTGGGCAATGGAAAATTGCACACGTAGTTATGGTGCCGAAACCTGGTAAACCCCTGCACGAAGCCACTTCATATAGACCTATCAGCCTGCTACCAGTTATTGGCAAACTGTTTGAGAGGATATTGCTGAACAGGATGAAAGAACATCTAAGCTCAGTGCTACCCAACCACCAATTTGGATTCCGGGAAAAGCATGGGACCATTGAACAGGTACACCGTATAGTTGACAATATTGGCAGATGCCTTGAAAACAAATTATACTGTTCTGCAGTCTTTTTGGACATCAACCAAGCGTTTGATAAGGTTTGGCATGACGGTCTCCTGTTCAAGGTAAAGAAGCATTTCCCACATTGTCTATTCAGAATACTGACATCCTACCTAGATGAACGATGTTACCAAGTAAAGTATGGCGATGATCTTTCAGAAGTACACGAAATAAAATCAGGTGTCCCCCAGGGCAGTATCATGGGCCCTATACTATACCTCATTTTTACAGCAGATATAACAACTGATTACACCGCGACCGCGACATACGTTGATGATACGGCGTTACTGTCGGCTCATAGCAACCCAGAAACGGCATCATCACAGTTGCAAAACCATTTGGCAGAGGTCGAGAGCGGTGGAAGCGTGAAAGCGGTGGAGAATAAAAGCCAATGAAAGTAAATCGGTACATATAACGTTTACACTTAGAAGAGAAACATGTCCACCTGTAACGCTAAACTCCAAAGTTATCCCTCAAGAAAATAACGCAAAATACTTGAGCATACACCTGGATAGGAGACTTACATGACAGAAACATATTTGGACAAAGCGCAAACAACTGGATGGAAAACTGCGATCACTGAACTAGCTGCTGGGGCGCCAATCACAACTAAATCCTAACAGCAAGTTACTAGTCTATAAAACTACCATAAAACCAATTTGGGCTTACGGAATACAACTGTGGGGAACGGCCAGCAACAGTAATATAGATATCTTGGAGAGATTTCAGACTAAAGCACTGAGAACAATGTTTGGCATTCCTCACTGTACGAGTAATAAATACATATACCTCGGCCTAAAAACAGTTCGGCAGGAAATAGCTCAAAACAGCCTGAAATACCAGGAGAAACTGACCGTTCATGTAAACAAACTGGCGCACGCTCTAAAAGGAGAAGGCGCCATTCAGCATACCCGGCTAAATAGAAATGACGTACTGAGCCTACATAAAAGATTTACCACTTGACATCAAGAGAGTCGTGTGAAAAGTTTCATATAAGTATGGCTCTTGAGGAAAACATAAACTGAGAAATCAAACAAAGAAGTGGCTTATTGTTGGAAAAACAGATTGCCATGAAGCAGTAACATCAAAAAAAAAAATACTGTCAAGAGTACCAACAAGATATCACATTTCGTAAAATAAGTGAAATTAAATAAAAAATATTTATTTCAAACAGATGCATCGTTTTCTTTATACCTATTTAAACTAGAACTGATAAAACCATTCCAAATATTAAAAAAAATTGTTAATTTATGAGAATTGACCAATTATCAGTAGAGGTAGGTTTATAATACCAATCACACTACCGTTGACTCCTAATTAATTGTTTGATTATGAAAATAACCTTCGAACAATGAAATTTGTTGGACTTTTAAGTAAAGATATAAAAGTCTTACGTAAGAAAAGCACAGATCAAACAAACCATGATTGTATAAATAAAACTGTTATATAATTAATAGTGTTTACGTTATTAATTAGCAGAAAACCAGCGCCACGTCTTCGAAGCGGCTTTACGCTGAACTAACGATCTTTTTTGTATCTGTTAGTGACGTTTACGATAACGATATGACGTCGTGTGGAAGCTTCATGAATATAAAAGAATAAGTTTTTCTGTCTTCCTTTAAATGGCGCAATTTTGGAATCGATCTTTGACAAAATCAATGTTAATAATATAAACTCTAATTTCAATCGAATTTAAAAATTTCATCCAATTCAGCGATCTACTTTTCTGAATTATCATTTCTGTTAGGGTATATCATATTTATTAGGGCAAGATAGAAATCGGTTATTTAAAAAGAACTCTACGAGCGGTGGTATTCTCCTTTTCCAAAAAACCCGATTCTGAAACACAGTTCATAAATATCCCTGGTCACCATGCAAACTTCAGTGCCATCTACCAACATCTTGAGATGGTACGGCCTATTACGCTTTTTCTAACGAAGACACTATACGCCGCCCTTGCAACATGGCATATTTTCACTATCCCAGCTACTTGCTTTACTTGCAGATACTTCTGCGTGAAGGTTGCGATATGTCTCTTCGTTAAGCGCCTTCCTTGCTAAACCTACTGCTGACGAGTCACCAGTGTAGTATAGTGTTTCGGTTCTCACCTCTCTGGAATCCTGCGATCACTGCCTGGTGTCCATCGCGATGTCTCTTGGTGATCTGTGGCAGGAAAACAATAACTATGGTACTACTTATCAGCAGACTACGATGGAATATGGAATTATTTATTTGTCTTTTTAATACATAAACAACATTGCAAGAGATGAATTTCAAAGTGGTAGACGTAACAATTGGGTGTCTTATCGTCCACGGCGATTTCTTTCAAACAACCTTAAGATGTCTTGTAAACAGTCTCCGACAAGTCTTACTGCTTGCACAGGAAAAAAAATGTCTTTAAACTGATTGGAATCTTTTGATATTTATCCTAGAAGACGAATGCAGGGACTGCAATGTGTGTTGGTTTTCTAAAATATTCTACATTACATTACATTAAAGGTTCTTGAGTGGCGACCGCGTACCGAAGACGAAGCGTGGGTAGGCTTCCCACTAGATGGACCGACGACAGTCCGAGTCGCGGGGAGCCGATGGATGCAGTTGGTGTCCAGTCGTACGGCGTGGCGTTCTAGGAGGGAGGCCTATGTTCAGCAGTGGACGTCTTTCGGCTGATGATGATGATGATGATGACATTACATTACATTAATTAAAACATTTTTTAAGATAAGAAGGTTTGTGAGGATGAACGGAACATTATACAGAAGCAAAAGTATATGTTGACGACAACAACTTAACCGATAACAATCACTTGCTGATCACGTGAATAACACTCGCTCTAATGTGGTGAACTGATCCAATGTTAGTAATTTATATTTGAATGAGAAAAAAATTCAATGATTTTTACACTTAATATCCAATAAGTTAACACCAATATTCTGATAAACAGAAGAGGAGAGACAGGTCTTGTAAACACTACGAAGTATTTAAGTAGAAACTCTAGACTCTAAGCTGCGGTGGGGCTCACGCATTAATGAATTGTCGAGTAAACTCAGCTCTGTAGTGTACATGAGTTCCAAAATTTGTCAAATAATCTACGATAAAACAGCTAGGCTAGTTTATTTTAGGTATTTTAATAGTGTGGTGTCATATAGCATTTCGTTGTGGGGAAAAACTGCTATTCACCCGAAAGAGAGCTACAAGAGATAAGTTTAAATTGGTACCATGACAGTCGCATCTCAATATGTCTATGAAAATTTGGTATACATCAAAAAAAAACATTTACAATGTTTAGTATCATTCGTAATATCAACAACAGAAATCAAGATAAACTCGTGTTACCAACTGCTGTAATAGATTACAAAAAGTGTGTGCTGTGCGATTACAGGGTGTACGATTCTACAATAAAATGCCAAGTAAATTTGAAGAATAAATTATTAACAAATTTAAGGCCTTAATGAAACAAAACCATACATGGTTTTTGATTATTTAAATGATAAGTTTACTTTGGATTGGAGCTACTTATTCCCGCATTTACTTTTGTTGTGCATGGAAGTAATAGACATTTAATTTATATTTTTATTTTATATTTTAATTTTAAGCTGTATATAGTTGTATTAGTAGTTTTGAGTGTTCCATGGCCTACCTAAATGTCTTGCAAGCAAGGATGGGAAGATAACTAGATTTTGCGAAAGCAATTTTAGAAATGTACACCTGAATTGTCTCTTGTATTGAGGCGCTTGTATCGTCTGTCATACTTCTCAGGAATTGTTCCAGAGACCTGGAAAAAAGTAAGTGTGATGCGATGCTTTAAATAAAGGTGTACGTGACAGCCCTAGTGTGACTTGTCACCTGACAGAGAGGCCCACGTTTATTCACAGTGTCGTTAATTAAATTAGCAAATAAACAATTTTGGGCAAATTAAAACGGACATCGATACGTTAACGTCACGATGAGATGTAGTAAATTGTATTCTCTGTTCTATTATATTCTACAATATTTTTTGCTTAAATAAGAATAATATCAAACGAGAATTTCACCTTCACAAATAAAAACAGTTTTTTGAACCAATGTGTATCATAAACTTTAAAATTAAAAAGTAATTAAACAAAAATATTTCCACCTTTCTTTGGAGTTGATTAATAAATATAAACAATAATTATAGAGTTATGTTAACACGAATCGAATACGCACCTTAAATGACCTTACGGTTGTGCACAATTATGCATCAACAAGAATCACATTATGACACAGCACATTAAACAAAACACCTTCAGTGAAAAAATAAGAGAACACTACATTGTAATAATGTTTGGCTCCTTTGAAAAGGCAGACGCGGATCCTACACTGTTCATATATTTTTATTGAACATTGTTCACGGACTTAAACGGCAGAAAGACATGTCTGTTTTGATTTGACTTTTCTCCCCGGAGGGAATTCTTACGAAGTGCAGAATATCTGTAAATTCTATCTCTTCAATGTCTTCATCATCGTCAACAATCTTGATACTGCTGAACATAGGTCTCTCCTCAGGAAGGATTTTCGACCTTGAATGTCTTGCCTTATTCCAAAACCAGTATAACTTTTGTCAGTTATTGTATAGACCATTGTACCATAATAGATCAGGAAACCGATAGACTAAGATGGTGTAATGCAGGATATTTCAACTGGTAAAATAATATCAGTTAAAGTTTTTTATTTTTCGTCAGCCGAAGCTGAACTTCAGCCAACTCGATATATTTTACTTTACTTGTAATATAATGTAACGTTTGTTTAATAAAAAAATGTTAATACATTTCATATATGACTGACCTCTATTTTCTTATGTCATTGGCTAATATTTTGTTTCGATCACGTGACTTAGCATTTAAGAGAAGTCATTACCATATATTTATTAGTTTAGTTTGAGCAGAGGACGTGGGTTCAATTCAAACCCAGAAAAATATTTATATGAAAAATACGATCTAATGTTCTGTGTCCGGGTTTAACATAGCTATGATATGTATGCATTAATGAACCGGGAAAGAGCGAACTAACTTACAAAGGTATTGAAAACCTGCCGAGTCTGGATATGGTGATGAATAAAGCAATGAAATAGATGAGTACCTACTAGTATACATCCTGTAAACACACTTTACTAGACATATAGTGTTATCATTACCATCTGATGATGATGATGAGTATTCAACATCCTGTGACAGTTCACAGTTGCACAAAGACCTCTCCCTTTTGACCTTTGAAGTTCCGACCTGCTACATGACGCTGGTCAAACAAATTAATTATTTTCTTGCTTTTCAATTGCAGTTTGTTTTGCAGGGATTAATGTGTGGGATGACATCTGGTTGTCTTAATTCACCATCACTGGAACAAGCGTAAACAAATGAATGAGCTGCTAGTGTGGTAGTGACATTATTTATTTATTTTTTATTTATTTATAACTTTATGCACAAATACATGCATCGGCGGACTTAATGCCTAAGGCATTTTCTGCCAGTCAACCGATTGGGCGATGCAGAGAAAATATGAGATAGGTGCACTTAAGGATAACAAGTAATTGCCAGAGGATTTAGTATATATAGACCAGATAGACCATAAATAAGTAAATATACTTACATAAACACATAAATATATAACACATACATATATAATATACATACACACAACTCATATACATACGTGCATACGTATTACCACTATTAGATATAATAATACCAGGTGGTGAACTAAGACTTCGCCATTTCAGCCAGTAAAAGCTTCTTCACCCGAACCCTAAACGAGTCTTGACTTTTAGCCATCCTGACTTCGAGGGGAAGCGCGTTCCAAGAAAGGATAGCCTGCACGAAGAACGAAGAACCGACAAACCCAGTGGAGTGAGAAGGACAGAGTAGAAGGAGATTATTAGCCGAACGTAGATTTCTGTTATGGTTGTTGGTCAATAATTGAATTTGGGATGTTAAATAAGTGGGAGGGGACGGAGAATTGAGAAAAGAATATAGTAATGTGAGTGCACGCAATTTTCTGCGTTGACGAATAGGTAGCCATGTGAGCTGGGTCCGGAAACTGGAGATATGATCATACTTACGAAGGTTAAAGGTGAATCGAATGCAGTTATTGAGAAGACGTTCTAGCTTGTTGAGGAGATCTGCATTCAGGTCGTAATAGCACACGTCACCATAGTCGATCAGAGGGAAGATTAGAGATTGCACGAGCGTTGCCTTAGTTATCACGGGAAGGAAGTTTTTCAGGCGGTATAGTGTTTTCAGGATTCCAGTAACCCTCTGGCACACGTATGTAACTTGATCACGCCGGTTCAGTGTACAATCGAGTTGTAAGCCTAAGTCTTTCACTGTTGCACAAATAGATATAGTGGCACCATTTAAAGTAATCTTGGACAGCACCTCAAGGTTGACTCAGGTCATCAAACGGCTGCTGCCGATAATTATTGCCTGACACTTTGTCGGGTTCACAGATAACCCAAACCTCTCCGACCAGTTTTGCATAGCTTTAAGATCTGTGTTAATGATATCAATTGCTGTTGCTATGTCTTCAACGCTGGCTTGAGCGTACAGTTGCAAGTCGTCAGCATACAGATGATACGCACTACGAAGTTCAAGAGTTAAGAGGTTAATAAACAAAGAGAAAAGCAGAGGAGAGAGTATGCCGCCTTGAGGGACACCAGAGTCGACATCGCACCAATCAGAGGAGAGATCATCCACATGAACGGACTGCTGGCGTCCCTGAAGATAAGATGAGAACCATTCCAGTACTTCAGGCGAAATCGCTAGATAGGAGAGGATGGATAAGAGAATATCGTGACTGACGGTGTTAAAGGCGTTTGAGTAATCAACCAAAACTAAGACCGTCACTTTTTTATCCTCCAAAGCCGCTCTGATATCACCAGTCACCTTGAGTAGGGCAGTGGTAGTGCTGTAGCCAGGCCTAAAAACGGATTGAAATGGGCTTAATAAATCATTTTTGTAAATGAAGTCAGAGAGCTGCTTTTGCACACAGGTTTCAAGAACTTTGGAGAGGAATGGAAGGATGGATATCGGTCTGAAGTGATTGGGCAGAACAGGATTTGTGATCTTAAGTAGAGGAATGATGTAAGCTTTACGCCAAAGGGAGGGGAAAGTGCCAGAATATAAGGAATGATTAATGATGTGGGTAATGGCGGGGAGAAGTTGGTCAAGTATGTTTATGATCATGCGGTTACGATCATGTTTATTATCTGCAAATTGCAGATAATAAATAAATTATTGTGAAGAGTACTTAGTATTTCTTAAATAAGAACTACATTTTCAAAAATTCCATAGAATACAATGGACTTGAAAGCATCATCCTGTTTTTAAAGGCCACTAAAATAGAAACAGAATAATTCCACAACATTAATGATAAAGATAGCCTAATACGCAACAACAAGCGTTTCATGATGACACGGCAAATTGAACATAACATCAACAGTAGAAAGATAAAGGCGAACTACAGCGCATCAACTCGTGCTTTGTAAATCAACAAACGAACGTTATTTTTATAATTTTAAATATGTCATAATAGCAAGTCTTTATCAATCATTCTATAGGCTGTTGTATCATCTTAAGTTAAAATATATACTGGCTACCTATAGTTTTATGTAACTTGTTTTACATATATTTTATTTTTAAATAGATTGTTTCAAAGTGAACTATTACTTCATCCCTTCTACATTTAAATATACCAACTATGTTTCGTGCACCATTTTTTTTCTATATTAAGAGCCTGCTAAAGTGACTCTACTCTGCCTGATGGAAAGCATGAATAAAATCTAAGAATTGTGTTCACCATATTCATTGCAAATGCAGACAATGCAGTATGGTGACCCACACTATGGTGGCCTTGTGAGATGCTTTGCCACACCCCGCTTGAGGACGTAAAAGGTATGACAATCATCGTGACAATGTAAGGCTTACACAATTCCCACGATAACTGTCACCTCTGCATCAATATTTGTTTGAAAACGCGTACAAAGAACTTCGTTCACGTATTGTATATACATATTTTGCGACTTCCACATACAGCGGAAACAAAAACATACAGCAGCGTCATTTGTCGAAAACCACAGCAAACTATAGAGTACTTAATCCTGTAACACGCTATATAAGTACAACCAAGGCATGGTCACCTCGCCTGTTCGGAGGACCCACCCTATGTGTTGGAGGAACATGACATCCGTGGCTCTATATACAGATCATCATTATCGGCAACAGCCTCGTGCAGTCCACTACTGGATATAGGCCTCTCGATTGCACGTTATTCTGATCGATTTTGGATTTCTCGCATCCAGCAACTGCCAGCCATCTAGCGCAAATCGTAACCCTACCTTGCGGGAGGCCTACACTACGTTTGCCGGCAACCTATAGATATTTATATTAATATTATGTTATTATTATTTTCGTTTGGACCAAAAAGTAACCCAAGTTCATTTTCTACTTGTTGCTGAGCCGAACTAACGTTTTACCTAGGTTTAAATGCTGACGAAAAGTTTCTGATGAATGGCCTATTGGTCAAGACAAGTGTTAGTGAAGCTGAACTGAACAAGACGTCGTCGGTTTAATTCCCACCATTGACAAATAATTGTGTAGTTAATCTATAATGAATTTGGAAATATATAGGCATGTTTATCAGCAGCCTGATCATCAAAATACAAGCCTCTACTTAGTTTAAGATCAACCCTCTCAACCAAGTTGCAAGTATTTTGTGTCAAATCTCTTTCTACAATCGCTGACGCCTGTAGTGTTATTGGCATATATTTTGTTTTGACTACGTCATAAGTCAACCCGAAGGGATTGAGATAGTAAATAGTTTTCTAAAAACGTAGAATTTGTAGAATATCAACTCGACAAGGTGAAAAGGCAGACCACCGTGTGAAACATGTGTAAAACTACTATTGTTATATAAAAAATAGAAAATTCTATTAAAGTTTAGCTGTGTCGTTTGTTACATAAACACACGATATTAAAAAACACATTTATTGAAAGGACAGCAACGTATTTAAATTAAATTCTTGAGTTATCGATGCTCATGGGCCGCGGAAGTCATTTATCGTCACGTGATACCACTCAGTTACCTCCTCTCCCACAACAAAATCTCTCTTCTTTCGGGGTAAAGTACAACTATGTCCCTCGTGGACATAAATTTAATATGCATCGATTAATTAATTATGGTACTAAAGTCTAAACAAACCACAAATAAATCTAATTTCACATTAAGTGACACCACCTTTGTATAGATATTTAATATACCTATACACAAAAGTAACTAGCTTAATATTATTATTAGATAATTAGAAAAAATATCTCCTGAAAAGTGCTAATTCATAATTAACGAGCTTATTTTAAACTAGGCCTTCGATCTTTATACATAACAATACAAGGTCGAAACTTCCTCGATTAAGCGGCGACGTAATTATATATGAATCGAACCAAACAAACAAATACGAGTATGATGATAAGAGTACCGAATAAGTGTCTGCAGATTACAATATATAGTCCAGTTATTATTTGAGTACGATACAGTGCTAACTACTACTTTCAAACGTTAACGTTTCGGTCACACGACAAGTGAAAAGGTAACTTGTAATACCGTTCCCTAATCAGAGAAAATGTTATACATTTTTTTGTTTACACTATGTCTTGCTTTGGTGTTCGTATATTTAAAAACAAAGAATAGCACATACTGGAAAAAGAAGAATATAATTCAGGTTGAAGATTTGCTGTTCAAATTTATGCTCGGTAATCGCTCTATGACTGAGATATGTAAAGAAATTTATGACAAATATGATGCACCTTACATCGGGACCACTCAGGCGTGTGTTCCTTCACTAATTGTAAAGAATACAGAAGATATTCAAGCCGTATTTGCTGGTGATTTTCAAAGTTTCCACACTCGTCTATTGAAAACTAATCCAAACGAGGTTTTAGCTAATAATCTTCTCTTTATGAGTGATTATCCGAAGTGGAAATTGATGCGTCAGAAACTATCACCAGTGTTCACAAGCGCAAAACTCAAGAATATGTTTTACATTTTGGAAAAATGTGCCCGAGATTTCGTATCATTCGTGGAAAACGACGAAAACACAAGGAAGAAACCGTTTAACGTCTTGTATACCTACACTACATCATCAATAGGGGCGTCAGTATTTGGAATTGACACTAAAACAAAAAACACAATGAACTCACCTTTCATGGAAATGGCATGGAAATCCGTAGAACCATCTTTTAAAACAAACTTACTTTTTATGATGTCAGGCATGTTTCCTAAACTCTTTAATTTTTTGAATCTAAAGTTTTTCAGTGATTACGAAAACTTTTTTGTCGGTGCCGTAAAGAGTGTACTCGCTGATAGAAGGCTCAACAATGACACAAAACGTCACGATTTTATAGAAACATGCTTAGAACTGCAAAAAAATGGTGTGATGCAGGATGCTTCATCTGGGTGTGAGATTGTACCGACCGATGAAGTAATAGCCGGTCAAGCATTTTTCTTCTTTATAGCTGGAGCTGACACCTCAGCTAATGTAATGCATTTTACTTTACTTGAACTTTCTTCTAATCAAAAAGTTCTCAATAAATTACATAAAGAAATAGATAGTATATTTGTACCAGGAAAAAGTGAACTCACTTACAACGACATCGAAAACTTACCGTACCTAGATATGGTAGTAAGTGAGGCAATGAGAAAATATCCACCAGTAGGTGTTATTCAAAGAGAATGTACTAAAGATACAGTATTACCAAGTGGAGTGAAAATTGAAAATGGCAGTGGTATAGTAATACCCGTGTTTGCAATTCAACGTGACGAAAAATACTTTCCAAATCCAGAAGAATTTGATCCTGATAGATTTGGACCTGATAACTCTGATCAAATAAGAAACTACACCAATTTACCTTTCGGGGAAGGAAACCGCATTTGTATCGGTAAGTTAATAGTAATAATATTTTGTTACATATCACACATGGCCGTCTGATTCCGAACAAGGCCATACAAATTTACACATTTCTAAATATACGCAAATAAGAGATAATCTACACCCAGCAACTTATAATGCTCATTATAAAACTATTTACTTTGGGTGGAAAAGACTAGAG
The DNA here is from genome assembly GCA_949316085.1 of Hypercompe scribonia. NCBI lineage: Eukaryota > Metazoa > Arthropoda > Insecta > Lepidoptera > Erebidae > Hypercompe > Hypercompe scribonia. The sequence continues at coordinate 6,085,746 of OX438969.1, read as the reverse complement.
GAGTCACAAAATGCCGGCTGATTGTTTACGAGTATTTATTGCAATGGAAAATTATTTTGCAAAAATCTATTAAAATTTCTTAAATATTTGAATATTTTGCTCTAATATCAGTACTTTTTTTGTACATAAGTACAATATTTGTAATATGTTATGATGATGATGAGGAAAATTATTATAAATTGAAAACAGAACCTTTACGCTCAATGAATATATTTCGCCTAATCAAGTAAGTTGTACAGATAATTCATAAGTAATGCAGATGAACTCCACTTAGTACACTATAGACGCCAAACTACATCAATATATTTAGCTCAGCTGTAAGAGCTGGTATAACTCTTTATTTAAAACAAAGAAATTTCGTAAAATGAACTAACGAACCACCTCGTGATAGATTTTTATTTTACTTCCAGGTTCCAGATTTGCACGACTCCAAGTGAAAGTTGGTTTAGCTTGGCTGCTACGGCGTTTCACCTTGGTTGAACAAAGTCCCTATCCTATAAAGTTCGAAAAAAGTACATTTTCGATGAGAGACCCGACAGCTCGTTATGACTTGATTCCCAGAACAGTTTAATGGAGCAGGGAAAATATTTTTATCGCTATAAAATCACAGAAAGGATCAGTCTTATTTAAGAGCTGTTTAAGAGAACTAGCGAACAACTTAAACTGCTTATAATTAAGAAATTGTGACTAATCCAAAAAAATAAAGTAAGAATGATGTATGTAAATACAACTTATGATGAATATTCCACAGATTTTAGATTTTTCCAAAGCATGTGGATGCGTATGTTTCTTACATGAAACTTGTTTTAATTGAATGAAGTAAGTTTATAATTCTGCAATAAGTTGAATAAACATTAAAAATAAAAATTAGAGATTGTATAATACTGTTTGTATTTATTTAATACCTTTAACTACTAATATATAATAATAATATATATTTTATTTTGACATAGTACCTAGTCTTGCCATAAATATTGTAATAAAGAAAAAAGAAAATTGTTAACTGCAAATAACATTTATTACTTTTACAGTGTGTCAGTTTAATACATAAATATAAAACAATTAAAAATATAAAAAGCTTATTCGAAGTGGTCTCCATTGGCTGCAATACAGTCCTTTAAACGATGAGGCCAGTTATCAATAGAAGCACGCACTCTTTCCATGGGAAAATTCTTCACTGCCAATCGTATAGATTGTTTTAGGGACTCCAAATTATCATGGCGTTTAGAGCAAGCTGTACTCTCTAAAACTGACCACAAATCATAATCCAGCGGATTAAGATCGGGACTAGACGACGGCCAGTCTTCAGCTCTGATGAAGTCCGAAACGTTCGATTCCAACCAAGACTGCGTGGACCGAGCTTTATGACCCGGCGCCGAGTCTTGCTGGAAGGACCATACTTGGTTATTGAACATGGTGATGTTAAGGGGCTTAACTACCTTCTCAAGAATGGTATCTTGATACACTTGTGCCGATGTTTTGATACCTTTTTCACAAAAATATGGCTCAGTCACTCCTTCATAGCTAACACCCCACCAAACCATCACTGAAGTCGGATAATGTCCACGTTGCACTCTGTCGACTAATTGGGAAGCTTCCTTAGAGCTTTGAGCATAAATACGGTCATTTTGTTTGTTAAAATGTTGCTCAATTGTAAAAATTTTCTCATCCGTAAACAAAATTTTTCTGTGACCTCCCTTTGCGTACCGCTTCAGTAGTTGTTTCGATTTTACCACCCTATTCTTCTTTAAATTATCAGTTAAGAAATGGCCAGTGCGTCTCTTATAGGCTGCAAGTCCTAAGTCATCTTTTAAAATACGCGACATGGTTCTAGGTGCTATCTTCATTTCCCGAGATAAAATCTTTTGCTTTCGGACAGGATTTCTTCGAATTCTTTCCCTTACTGCTTTGACCACCTTTTTCGTACGAACACTACGTGGACGGCCAGATCTTTTTCTGTCACAAACAGAGGAGGTCTCATTGTACCTATTAATAGCCCGGTACACAAACATTTTACTAATACCAAGTGTATGGAGAGTTTTAAAAATTGCATTTGGCTCCATACCTACTTTGTGTAATGCTATCACAGCGATTCGGTTCTCTTTATCACCCCACACCATTTTAATATCGCAAAATATTTTACAATGTATTGGCGCCAAAATGAGAAAACACAATGAACAATCGTATAAAAATGACAGATTCGAAATTCAAATGTAATATTTTTTTATAATTAAGTGTAACAGTATTTATGGCCAGACTAAGTATTTATATAAGTCATTCTGTGTCGTGAGTGCCGACTAAACGAGCAAACTCTGCAGGACTCTGCAGGACATCCGTACTGCAAACAGAATATTAATGATTTTGATTCCTTAATCGATTTAGATCTCTAGCGATGTTGTGGTAGGGAAAAAACCGCTAGACATGTGTTACAATTGAACCAAACCCTTTTTCGTCCCTCGTTTTTGTGTACTGTTAATGTTCTGGATCACAAAATTTTCCGCGCATTATATAATAACTGCTCTTTGCCAGTATTAACGTAAACAAGAGCTATATCTTCCTCTGCTTCTTCTTCTTGGTCTAGCGGTTAGTGATCCTGACTATTAAGCCATTGGCTATGGGTTCGATTCCCAATCAGAATAAATATTATGTTATTTGTTGTGTCTGGAGGAAATTTGTCGACCATATTTATCTTCATAATAAAAACATATAAGTATCTTTATCATCAGTTTGGTTACCATGGCAGAGGCTCTGCCTTGATTAGACTTAGATTGCCGTATGTGACACGTGTTAATTTATTTTAAACAAATATAAAGTAAATAAACATTGTTTTTTTTATCTACTAAAACTACTAAGTCACATCAACACATTATCTTTAAGGAGATTTTCGATAAACTTGATAAATAGATAACCAAACATTGGTCTTCCGAAAATAAATATATATGCATAGCAATAAATGTCAAGGTCATTGTCTACACTGTCATTGTCTTTGGCATCTACTTGTGATATCTTTTATCACAAAGCAATGGCGTGTATCTTGTGTTGAAGTGTTGTATAATTATTATACTACCTTACATCGTTATCGAACTATCGTTGTAAATTCAGTTTTCGTTTTTTAGATTCGTTCAGAGACTAATAGATAGTTTAGCTTTCTTTTTAAACAATCATGTCAAAATATTCTAATCACTATTATTATCATGAGAATATACCAATCACCATAATTGGTTTGAACATTTTGGCAATTGCAGTCATTATTTCAAACAATAATAACATTTTCGGGCATCGGACACACAACTCCATCTAGTTTCAAACTGAGTAGATTTTGTACTATTAAAACTACATTGACTAATAGAATAATTATATGTTTAATAGAATAATTATATACTTTTTTTAAACACATGTGTACATATTACAAAAAAAATCAAAATAAATCATTTAATTAGTTTTCTAATATAAACTGTGTTCTTAATTTGTTACGCTAAAATGTGACAATGTCTTTTTATACCATCCATATATTCACATCGATCACGTAGTGAAGTACGTATACCGGAATGGACTTGAACAAACACACGATGATGTCAGAAACGAGTACATACATATTTCCTGATTACATTATCTTATATGTATAATAATAGCCCAGACGTCATGTGAACGTGATACAGTGCTAACGGCTGCTCTCGAACGTGAATAAGAGAACGATTAGTAAACAAAATAACTTTTAATATAGTTCTAGAATTAGATAAAATGTTATATATAGTGTTGTTTATATTGTGTGTTGTATTGGTGATCGTGTACATAAAAACCAAGAACAATGATTACTGGAAGAAGAAGAATATAATTCAGGTTGAAGATTTGTTGTTTAAATTTCTATTCGGTGGACAGTCTATGCCTGAGTTATGTAAAGAAATTTACGATAAATATGATGCACCTTACATTGGAACCACTCAGGGTTGTGCTCCTTCACTAATTGTAAAGAATATAGAAGACATTCAAGCCGTGTTTGCTGGCGATTTCCAGAGTTTCCATAGTCGTGGATTAAAAACTAATCCGAATGATGTTTTGGCCGATAACCTTCTCTTTACGAGTAATTTTCCAAGATGGAAATTGATGCGGCAGAAATTATCACCAGTGTTCACAAGCGCAAAACTCAAGAATATGTTTTACATTTTGGAAAAATGTGCCCGTGATTTTGTAACATTGGTGGAAAATGACGAAAATATAAGAAAAAAACCGTTTAATGTCCTGTACACCTACACTACGGCATCAATAGGGGCATCTGTATTTGGTATTGATACTCAAATAAAAAACCAAATGAACTCACCCTTCTTGGAAATGGCATGGAAATCTGTAGAACCATCTTTGAAAACAACCATATCTGTTATAATGGGTGACATGTTTCCAAAACTCTCTAATTTTTTGAATTTGAAAATATTCGGTGAGTACGAAGACTTTTTTGTCGGTGCCGTAAAAAGTGTACTTGCTGATAGGAGGCTTAATAACGATATAAAACGTCATGATTTTATAGAAACATGTTTAGAACTGCAAAAAAATGGTGTGATGCAGGATCCTTCAACTGGGTATGAAATAGTACCGACTGATGAAGTAATAGCCGGTCAAGCATTTTTCTTTTTCATAGCTGGAGCTGACACTTCAGCTAACGCAATGCATTTTACATTACTTGAGCTTTCTTCTAATCAAAAAATTTTGAATAAATTACATAAAGAAATAGATAGTGTATTTGTACCGGAAAAGAGCGAAATAACCTACAAAGATATTGAAAACCTACCTTATCTGGATATGGTAGTAAGTGAGGCGATGAGAAAGTACCCTCCAATAGGTATTATTCAAAGAGAATGTACTAAAGATACAGTGTTACCAAGTGGAGTACAAATTGCAAAAGATACGACTGTGGTAGTGCCCGTTTTTGCAATTCATCGAGATGAGAAATATTTTCCAAATCCACAAGAATTTGATCCTGATAGATTTGGACCTGATAATGCTAATAAAATCGCAAATTACACCAATTTACCTTTCGGAGAAGGAAACCGCATATGTCTTGGTGAGTTAAAGTAATTTCTAGATTTTTAAGGAAAATGAAAATAGTTATAGGCAAATAAATATTTCTTATTATATCAGAAAACTTAACTTTTTTGTAATATAAAATTATTTTTTGAATGGTTAAGATTGTGCCTTGAAATTTTGAGTCACCTTTTTAATAATAGGTCTCCAGCTGATTTAATAGTGGACTACTATGGTTTGTTCACGATGTTGATAAACGAAGATTTCTGTTTTATTTACGATAGCTGTACTTGAAACGTACAAATTGAATATCTTCTAAGTCATTAAGATACGAACTCAATTACTGGTCATCAAAAAAATATGAACAATTAAATACCTATTACTATTATCACTATAATATAAATCTTTTATCATTCAATAAAATACCTCTGGCGACTATCACATAGGCCGCAAATAAAACATGCTACAGAACCATCTACTAATCCTGTATTGTGATATAGAAATTGTCACAGCGATTAGCATGTATACATCATCCCAACATGAACTGTTAGGCAGCGGCCCACTAGGCATGATCACCTCGCGTGGTCTGAAGATCCTCGAAGTGGTGGAACATGACACTTCTTCCTCCATAGGGACCACTGTAAACACAAGCATAGGAAGGACTGCTAATATTCAACTTTCATTCAACAAACAACTTAACTTAAAAAATTCTTCAGGTTCATTTCATAATAACTTTCAATGGTTTTTTCCAGGATCGAGATTTGCACGACTACAAGTAAAAGTTGGTCTTGCTTGGCTGCTGCGTCGTTTCACTTTGGCTGAACAAAGTCATTATTCTGGGAAATTCGAGAAAAGCACATTCGGGTTAAGAGACCCGACCGCTCGTTACGATTTCATACCCAGAAAAGTGTAATAGAACAGAGTAAACATTTACAATGTCTATGATCCCATAAAAATGTAATTATGTCTTAGGGACGTTAAATATAGCCAACAATTTATTCGAGGATTAACAATATTTCGATCACAGAAATTTAAACAATTATTTCTTTAGTTAACACAGAGTGCGTGATGTTGGCTGAGGTCATAACCCAAAACGTCCACTTACTTGTATTTGTTTCTGTAACCTCCTTTTAGGTGACACAAGAATAAAAAAAAGTGTTAACAATTGCAACTAACTTCGTGATTTTCATACGAGAGAGAGTGTTGTGTCTGTATAAAAATAAAGATGCTTACTCACTGGTTTGTCAGATGCTCATAACAAGCGAAAATCACGTTGTTCCATGTGTACTGAACATTAGTTTACACAAACAACCTGTGAGCCAAGTATACCGAAAACCGAAACCAGGGTAGATTGCGTTTACTTCACAATTTGAAAGCGATGATTATCCTTGCTTTGTAGAGAGAGAGGCAGAGCCATTCAAGTTTTGGCTATGATACATTCTAGGCTTGACTCTACCTACATATATAATCTGTGTGACTGTTTTAAGGGTCATATAGAAAAAAACGAGAGGTAAACTGTATATTATTATTAAAAAGATAAATAGATTATTATTATAATACAGAAATTATTTTGTAGAGCAAATAGGGTTTCAGTAAATCAATTGAGAAATATTAGTAGTGTTAGTATATCAAACAAAGTCAATATAAATAAAACTAATGCTCAAACATCAAACGTTTATAGAAAATGTCTGCGTGAAAAAAGATGCATTGTGATGTTAATACATGGTTAAGTTTAAGTTATTGTTATTAGGGAAGGATAATTAATTAACAAACGAATAGTTTCATTTCTCCATGTGGTGATAGATTAAGAGTACATAGTGTCAACAATCCCTCTATTTATTGTTGTTATGACAACTAACGAAATAAAATATGACTGTCAAGATCACTGTTAGCGTGATACTGTAAGCCAAAATTTCCTTGCTAAGAAATGGTCTATATCCAATAGTGGACTGTCAAAGGCAATTGATGATGATTATTAGTTACATTTACTCATAGTATCATTTTATTAAGACCCCCAGAGATAAATAAATATATAATATTCAAAAATATAAAGATTCGACTTGTGTGTTTAGTGTCTATGTTTGCCACATACATTACAGAGCATCAAGAGAATTAAATCAATTGTGAGGTGACTGACCCTCTAGTCAATCTGTTAGTGATTCCAGCTATTAAAGATGATTTCCACCAAACAGCTTGCATCGACACGGGTTATACAATCTTTAAACGATATTAAATCGTGTACACAGTGTTTAAAGTCCATTTTAGCGAGTAGTTTATTCACACATTTGGTTTATTCGACATACAATTTTAGATCGCCAGTTTGTTCATGACCAATTACTTAGCCTACAATTTTACTTTCATCGTTAGTTAACGGAAAAAACATCTAATTTGTATAAAATTCATGATTCTGATTAGTTAGGTCGTGGGTTCGATTGGACCCAGAACAAATTCAAATGTATAATCGTATGATGGGTAGGCTCATTTTTTTCTGTTCTTGGGTGTAATATATCTACTATAGGATGGACCAAGAATTCGTTGACATTTGAATCTAATATCCCGCGCAAATAAGTTATGGGAGTTCTTGCTTTGCTGGTTACAATCGTAACACGTGGTTTCAACGAGATGGAGTTATTTATTACACAAAGGTCAAAGACATGTTTCCGGAAAAGCTGATTTCCAAACGAGGCGACATTCTATGGCCACCCAGAAGTACAGATCAATCCCCAACAGAGTTATTTTTATTATTATTATTTGAAGAATTGTATCTACATTAATAAACCAAATACACAATGTCAACTAAAAGAAAAATCTGCGAAGAGATGTCAGTAATCTCGCGGTCTCTTTGCCGACGAATATTCGAAGCTTTTGGTGCTCGCTTAGAAGAGTGGAAACGTCGAAACGGTGGTCATTTAGACGATGTAATTCTTAATAAATTAATTCCAACTAATTAGTTTTCTTGTAAATAAACAATTTTTATAATTTATCAAATAGTTTTTATACGATTTTTTCAAATGTTAACTAATTCATAGCCCACTCTGTGTATAAATGTATTTAGGACTATATAGGAGTGTTTATCAGGAGTCTGTCAATACTATGGTAATCGTTTATATGGTAATTTGGAAATCAGTTTGCCGTGTGTGAGATGTGTGTAATTATTAATAAGATATTTGTGTTTACCACGCCATCTATATAATATAGGGAACGACCTGAAATATTCTGAAATAAAATACGTAGTAAAAAGGAATAATGAAAATGAATTCTATATTATACTTTGTTCACTATAAATACGTTCTATTATAAATAAATATCGCACGATATTTTTTCACACAAAACATTCCGCTGTAATCTCATCACTCTATTGTGGTAATCCGGACATCCGGATGCGCTTACCCGGACTAATCTCGGTACCGGTGAGACGATGGGCTGTTAGATCAACGACATCCACCCATCGCTCACTCAATGCCGTGTCAATTTATTACAGTTGAGAGTAGATGGATAGATAGCCACGCTTTATTGCACACCGTAACTAGTAAACATACAATGTTGAATACAAATAAAAAAGCAGTGATACAATGAATACACGGTTGGCCTGTTGGTCTAAGCGGTCGCCACGCCGCTTTCTACAGCGCTGAGTATTGTGGGTTCAAACCCCACGATGGACAACTCTTTTTGTGATCCATAAATTGTTGTTCTGAGTCTGTATGTTCTTTGTGTCCGTTTCTTGTATGTTTGTAAAGTCTCTAAGTCCCTCACGACACAGGATTTATTTATAATGTAGGCGTTGTCTTTTAAAATAAAAAATTAACCGTTAAAAATTAGCCGCCTTATGGCAGTCTGTGATGCCTTTCAGGCAAATTTTTGATGGATTGTACTATATAATAATATGCAGTTTGTGGGCACATTTACAATTCACACATAATAACTGACATAAATTAGCATAATCATACATATATTTACAAATACATATTCGTATCTTTACATCGCTTGATTAATATAAAACATATATAAACACATCCACACAACACATACCTGTTACAAATATAAATGGTGATTTTTGACGAGTTTCTCAAAAGTATTCACTGTCTGTGCCCGCCTTATAACTTCCGGAAAGAGTTTCGACAGGTATACAGCTCGTACAGTGAAAGATTTATCAGTGAAAGATGTGGAATGACTATGTTTTTTTCACAATTCGATTTACCGATGATCAAGCAAGCATTCAAGCATAGTGTGTGTCATAAATAAATGTAAATCTATATCAAGAGCCTGCCAAAGTGACTCTACTCTGCCTGATGGAAAGCATGAATAGAATCTAAGAGTTGTGGTCACTATACTCATTGCAAATGCAGACAATACAGTATGGTGACCCACACTATGGCGGTCTTGTGAGAGAGATGAGTATTCCAGCGAAACCGAATTGGGAACCACATGAGCTTTGTACGAAATTCGAGTATATGATCATATTTGAGTCGACCACAAATGAATCTGATACAGAAATTCTGAAGCCTGAGATAGCTGTCATCAGCATGGATGAGAATGGGTAGGATAACTGATTGTACAAACCCAGGTTGTAATAATGAAATGTAATAATTGAAAAATATAAAATATTTATCACTATATTAGTGTTTGCCGTGAGTTAAATCTATTTGATACTATTTTTTTTTTGTATCTCTTAAGTTGTCCTCGTCCTACTCGATCTGTAATAACTATATCAGCTTACTGTGTAAGTAGTGTTTTATTTTCAGAGTGATATTTAGCCAGTTAACTAATAGTACATTACTTATTTCTTTAATTTGTGGAGGAAATGGGTGTCATGTCCCTCCAACACAATAAGTAATTACGCATGGCGAGCCGTTTCCCAACGATTGCTGTGGGGATTTTTTATATACGAGTATGCTAATTGCCACGCGAATCTCTATTTCGCGATGCAGAATTAGTAATCGTTTTGTAGTTCATTACATATATACGTTTCGTTCATACTTCGTAGTTTGATGTATCTTCGCTAGATGGTGCTGTTGTATGTTTTTGTTTGTGCTGTAATGTGGAAGTCGCCCCATATTTATACTTTATCTACATAAAAAGTGACAAAGGTGGTGTTAATGATGTATTCATTTTTTACCAGTCGACCTTAGGGTGATGCAGAGCCAAAACAAGGTAGATACATAGAAACTAGGATGCGATTTTATGAAAAAGTAATAATAATAAAAAAGATTTCTACATACACACACATACATATATAGATATATATTTATACATACATTATAGAATATATAAATTCTAGAAAGAGACAGTATAAGATTAAGGTGCATCTGATAGGGTGTTTAGGAAATGTTTCCACAATAGATATTTGAAACTTTGTCGAGTCTTTGCCAACCTGATCTCGAGATGGAGCGTGTTCCGTAAAAGTACAGATTGTATCAAAAAGGTTGAGTGAAGGAAATCAGATGATCGGTGCGTGGAGCATTGAAGAAACAAGTTATTGGAAGACCTAAGATAAAATTACTTGCCTTGATTAACCAACGGATTTCTCAACACAGAGTCTAAACGGCTGAAATTACAAAATTGAAATTTTGGCTGATAGTGGTTTACATGTTGTAAGCATCCACTACGTAAGAATTTATGCAAATCTTATTTTGAAAGGGGTAAAATAATGGATGACGACTACATGACAGTCCATCAAACAGTCGTAATAGTTAGAATGGCAATAGTTAGTTCTCCATAAACTACTTTAAAATTTCTTAACAAATGAGTCTTACAATATTTTATGAATTCACAATTTCACGTACGGTGGGGGACGCAACCCTAATCGCCACAGCCTCGGGCTTAGGATACGATCTTGATTAATTTGTGGCACCGCCTCTATACACGAAATCTTAATTAGGCCACTATAATTTGAAACTTGTGTGACTATGCTGGATAAAAACCAATGATTTGTTAATTAAGGAAGCAAACAAATGAAAACTTTGAATTTAAGAATATTTATTTATCTGTTTAGGTAAATTAACAGGTTCACCGGACACATATCTGGACACGTGATATCTATTTTTTAACCCACTTCACAAAAGAAGTTCTTCAATTGCAATATATTTTATTTTGTATGTTTAATAGTCGATAGCTCACACAAGCAAACGCATGAACATACGCACGCACGCACACACGCACACACGTACACATGCACACACGCACACACGCACACATGCACACACGCATGCACGGACACACGCACTTATTGTTTTTTATTTTCTTATTTATTACTCAATACCAAGTTTTCAACATACTTGTCATATGCATTGTGTGCAACAGAAAAGCAGAAAACTAAAAAGTTTAATGTTTTCTTAGTTATACTCGCAAATCGAACGAAAACATTTTTAAAAAGCTATAAACATCTAGTTTATAAGTTGACCTGTTTTGATATGGACAGCATTTATGATGATAATTTTAAATTTTAGTTCATAGGATGTTAGTTCAATTTATACTGGTACAGTTGTAGAACGAAAAATGATTTTTTTTCTATCATGCTTTAATGACTAAGCCGATGGTCAACTTTGCATATATCATATTACAAATATAGGAAAATAATAACAGCATTAGTTTGTGTCCAAAAAAAACTGCTCTTAAGACAAAGGATTACATTTTTTATGCCAAGGAAGGTGCAGGCAAAAGGTAACTTTAAAAACATTTGTTAAGAATTTTATAGTTTCCTCCTGACAACACAAATACAAGCAATAACAACGTAATAATGAATTGCATTGGTAACTGTTCATAATTTTGTTAGTAAGCAACCGGTGTTCAACCCAATAAGATTACAAACTTCATTCCACCTAAGTTATCTATAATTATAAGTATTGCCTAGAAAAACATTGTAGTATTGAACAAACAAAAAAGAAGTATAATGTATATAATAATATCCATATTGGATTTTGGTTTATTTACCTCGGAAAGCATATAACCTGTCGCATGAGCATCTATGGCAATCGTTATTGGAAAGAATGTGCTTTAAAATATACTGACTACTAATTAAATCTTGTCTGGAGGTCCGATTGTAGTCACTCTGTGGTAAAACTGATATTCAGATAAAACTGACTGAACTAGAAACCGACCATAAATAATCTCAGGAGTAACAAAAGCTAGGCAGTTGATGACTCTTAGTTTATTTCCTCTGGTTAACTTCCTTGTTAGGAATATATTTTGTAGTGACACTGTGCAAAGAATTATGCAAGAGACACGAGGATGTTATTTTGTTTTCTATTTATCTTTATTTTTTAAATTTATTTTCCAAAAGCTTTTTTATTACATTAATAACTATCTTAACCTAACTATAAAGAACTATCTAAAATTAATCAGTGGTTGGTAAACCACCGCTGTGTGATTAAGTAATTTAAAAGGCACTTTACAGTAATAACCGTAAAATATTGAATCCTAAACCTATGCCATTTCGCAAACTATTTCCTATTTAATCGTACTATATATGGCTGATTCTCAAAAAAAATCGAAATTGATGTCCTTGATGATTCTGACGAACCAGGGTCGTTAATTATTAAAAGTTTTTTTTTATTAATTAAACTACTGAACTAGATGAAGAAATTTATGAAACAAATTAATTTTTAATATGATAAATTAAAAAGATATATCCATGAAAATACCTTGAAAATCATTCCCTCACTATGTCCCAACTGCTAAATTCGAAGAGAATCATTAACTTAAACCGTAAAATTCTTTACTGATTATCTGTGATCTTATTTTTTACTCATATAAGGTAGTATTGACTGTACCTACATCAGTTTATAGTTTAAAAAATGCGGTAGGAAATATTTTTAAAAATAATTTAAAACTTTGTCCGTGAAAAATCCATCATTCCCTCACAGTTTTAAAACTGTGTCATTGGACCAGAATTTAAAGGCCTATCAAGCTCCACTGTAATTTTTTTTGTAGTTGGCAGCATTGGCTTTGTCAACGTACATTATAGCGGACAGTTGAAGAGAAGATGTTTTGTGGAAATTGATTTGACAACAAATTTTTTTAATTTTACATTTTTTGATGTCATTCCCTCATATAATGTAATCAAAAGGTAAGCATTTTTTTATTGAATAATTATAGCATATTTATATACTTAGTCTGGCCATAAATACTGTTACACTTAATTATAAAAAAATATTACATTTGAATTTCGAATCTGTCATTTTTATACGATTGTTCATTGTGTTTTCTCATTTTGGCGCCAATACATTGTAAAATATTTTGCGATATTAAAATGGTGTGGGGTGATAAAGAGAACCGAATCGCTGTGATAGCATTACACAAAGTAGGTATGGAGCCAAATGCAATTTTTAAAACTCTCCATACACTTGGTATTAGTAAAATGTTTGTGTACCGGGCTATTAATAGGTACAATGAGACCTCCTCTGTTTGTGACAGAAAAAGATCTGGCCGTCCACGTAGTGTTCGTACGAAAAAGGTGGTCAAAGCAGTAAGGGAAAGAATTCGAAGAAATCCTGTCCGAAAGCAAAAGATTTTATCTCGGGAAATGAAGATAGCACCTAGAACCATGTCGCGTATTTTAAAAGATGACTTAGGACTTGCAGCCTATAAGAGACGCACTGGCCATTTCTTAACTGATAATTTAAAGAAGAATAGGGTGGTAAAATCGAAACAACTACTGAAGCGGTACGCAAAGGGAGGTCACAGAAAAATTTTGTTTACGGATGAGAAAATTTTTACAATTGAGCAACATTTTAACAAACAAAATGACCGTATTTATGCTCAAAGCTCTAAGGAAGCTTCCCAATTAGTCGACAGAGTGCAACGTGGACATTATCCGACTTCAGTGATGGTTTGGTGGGGTGTTAGCTATGAAGGAGTGACTGAGCCATATTTTTGTGAAAAAGGTATCAAAACATCGGCACAAGTGTATCAAGATACCATTCTTGAGAAGGTAGTTAAGCCCCTTAACATCACCATGTTCAATAACCAAGTATGGTCCTTCCAGCAAGACTCGGCGCCGGGTCATAAAGCTCGGTCCACGCAGTCTTGGTTGGAATCGAACGTTTCGGACTTCATCAGAGCTGAAGACTGGCCGTCGTCTAGTCCCGATCTTAATCCGCTGGATTATGATTTGTGGTCAGTTTTAGAGAGTACAGCTTGCTCTAAACGCCATGATAATTTGGAGTCCCTAAAACAATCTATACGATTGGCAGTGAAGAATTTTCCCATGGAAAGAGTGCGTGCTTCTATTGATAACTGGCCTCATCGTTTAAAGGACTGTATTGCAGCCAATGGAGACCACTTCGAATAAGCTTTTTATATTTTTAATTGTTTTATATTTATGTATTAAACTGACACACTGTAAAAGTAATAAATGTTATTTGCAGTTAACAATTTTCTTTTTTCTTTATTACAATATTTATGGCAAGACTAGGTATATTTCTGGTAGTAATAAAATACTATATACTGCTCGTAAGAAAGTAAGGTTATGTTTGTAAGCATAAGGCAATTTTGTTTCATTTCGTCATTCCCTCATCATCATTCCCTCATAAATTTTTTTGATAAGGGAATGTTTCCTATGAGGGAATGATGTATTTTCTGAAATATATAAGATATTCATGTTTATTCAATTGATTTCAGTACGCCGGAAGTCTATAATGTCGAGAAGTAGAAAATTAACTGCTGCAGAAGCAAAACTGAAGAAAAAAGAGTATGATAGGAAGCGAAGAGAAAAATTGAAAAAGTGTCCTGAAAGCTTAGAGAAACTCAGAGAACAAGAAAGACTCAAGTATTTAAATAAGAAAGGGAAAGGTCAAGTCAAGCCTGTCAGTGCTTTGAGTTCACGAGAAAAAAGGCAAAATGAAAACAATGGCGGTTAAACAGTTCAAAATACCGGAAGAGGAACCATAATGTGTGTAAAAGTCTAGTAAGACTAATGGAGCAGACGCCACCTTCCACCCCAGTTTCACTGGCAGAATCTAATAGTTCGAGAGTTAATGTTAGTCAGAAAGAGACTATTGTTTCACGACAAAGGCGACAACTAAGAAATCGAAACTATATAAATAAGTTTACTTGGAGCTATTCTGAACCTGGTCATGGCAAAGGAGCACCAGATGGTGTTGGTGGCACTTTAAAGAGGTCTGCTGACCAAGCTGTGGCTGAAGGAAAAGATGTGACAGATTTAAATGTGTTCAAAGATGTCCTGAGTTCAAAATATCCCTCAATAATACTTATTGAAGTAAGTACAGCGAAAATAAATAATGCGGATAAATTGATAAAAAAATCTAGCTCTATTTCAACTTTTTCTGGCACTCAAAAAATAAGACAACTTGTATTCTCGAATGATGAACTTGAATTTAAAACTCTATCTTGTTTTAAATGCGTTGTAAAATATCAACATTGTCATCTTGGTTATTATAAAACTACTTATGTATCGGTTAAAGACACACCTGCGATATCAACGCGATGTAAAAGAAAGAATATTAAAATAAAAAACGATGTGAATATTTCGAAATCTATTCCGTCTGAAAACAGTACATATAAATATAAAGTTGGTGATCACGTCCTTATAACATGGAACAACGAGGTCTATCCTGGCAAAATTCTTTCAGTGTCTGATGATGGGGCATTTGTACGGTGCATGAAGAAAGGATTGAAATGTTGAAAGTGGCCGACAGTTAAAGATGAAGAACTGTATGCTTGGCCTGACGTTCTTCGAGTAATTCAACCCCCTAAGTTACTAAGTAGAGGTAGTTATTTTGTTAAAGAAATCGATAAGAAACAATAAAAACTTCAAGAAAATACAAATAACTAAAGTCAGTTGCAATTAAATTGCATAGAGACTGATAAATGATATTAGATGAATAAAATTGTAATTTATGCTCTTGTACATTATTGTTCTTGTCATTATTTTTGTAGGTATATATTGCATTATGGATTTAATTATTATAGTTTTGCAATGAAATTGTTTAATTATTACAGTTTTGTAATAAAAAAAAAATGAATGCTTTATGGAGTTTTTAATTATTGCAAAATCATATTTTAAATCATTCCCTCACAAATCTGTCATTCCCTCATTTTTGATTTTTTTTTATCACTAAATTTGACTCAAACTCAAAAAAGTTGAGGACCACTATATTATTTTCATCAAACAAGACATGAACTAAGAATAAAGCAAAATAAAATTCAATAATAAGTAAAAAAAAAATTATCAACTCGATAAAGCTAAGTTCGACTTTTTTTGAGAATCAGCCATATAATATTTAACTGTTTCCTATTTCTGTTTACTATTTAATCGTAGAACGTAAAGTAAATTTTGACAAACATTAAAGTTATTTCAAGTACTCTCACGATAAGAATTTTTTACTTTACAAATGTGAAATGTATATTTTTCTATGATAAAATTAGATTCTCTTCCAATAAACTTTTAAAAACGTGTCTGTCATTTTATTTTAAGATAAGAGAATATTTTTGGAAATCATATTTAAGTTAGTCTTATTGAGCAAAAGAGAAAAACATTCGATAATCGATTCCTGAGATGGATAACTTATTTACGCAGAAGTTTGTGAAGAATCATCGGAACGTATGTCAAGCTTACATTTTTTTCTATTTTAAGAGCCTGCCAAAGTGACTCTTCTCTGCCTGATGGAAAGCATGAATAGAATCCAAGATTTGTGGTCACCATACTCATTGCAAATGCAGACAATGCAGTATGGTGACCCACACTATGGCGGGCTAGTGAGATGCTTTTTCACACCCCGCTTGGAGACGTAAAAGGCATGACAGTCATCGTGACAGTGTAAGGCTTACACAGTTACCATGATAACTGTCACCCCAGCGTTAATGCAGTACCTGTTCATTAGTCTAAATCTTTCAAATAGTTACTGTTAGTGCGTGTACACATACTAAAACTTTTCCGAAAACAAGGCTGTACTTAATTCTTTTCAAGAAGCGACTGCTATCAAAAGAGGACAAGCCAAGTATTAGTTGATATCGAAAGTTCTTTAGAAACACTACTTTTAAAGGGTCCAAGTATCCGTAACAATTGCCATAGGTGTTCGTATGGCAACCAGAACCGCCCAATATGTTAAGAGTGGACAGTCACTCATAAACGGACCTGATTGCAAAGTGTTAACACTTAGCCATAAACCCCTCTTAAAAGAAATTATCAATGTGACGACTACCAAATTACATTACAACATTAGAAAATATACAACAGCGCCATCTAGCGAAGATACATCCAACTACGAAGTATAAAAAAACGTATGAATGTTATGAACTACGATGCAACTACTAATCCTGTATCGCGAAACAGAAATTCACCTGGCAATTAGCATATGTACAACATCCCAACATCAACCGTTGGGCCGTGGCCCGCCAGGCATGATCAACTCGCCTGGTCGGAGAATCCTCCCTTAGTGTCGGAAGGACATGACACCCGTTCCTTCCACAATCAATAAAATTTTAATACATATTCTTAAGTTTAGACATCCTCAGGAATAAAATTAAGAGAGCTAAGAGTACGCATGCCGTCTTTGTAGTAAAATACGTGTCAACGCGGTCAATGAACAACGTTAACAGAAGCCTAGAATATGATATGTGTCTCCAAGGTATCCTAAACTTGAAATGGGGTTGTGAACAATGGTAAATGAATTCTATCTAGCTTAATACATAGTGGCTTGCTTTTGAGCAACATCTTTGCGAGTATAGGAGAATAATTTTTAAAGTATTTTCACGGTGAACTAAATGTTTATTTTTTTCTTTTTGTTTAAATTACACACATATATCATGTAACATGTAATTATAGCATGTTATAAAAGTAACAGTCAGCGAATATATCACGCGACAGTACTGAACGGACGTCGTAAGTGTAGTATATTGACCCTAGAACAAATGTGGGTAGTTAGAGAAACTTGCCCTCAAAGGAGGCGTTCCTGGGCTTGCCAGTCTAGTAATAAAACCTGAATTTCTTTAATATATAACTGTCAAAGTTTAGAAACAATCACTTAAATACAAATTGAATTTCAAATTACACATTCTCCGTATACCAAGATTTCTACACATTAACTTTTAGAGTCACATGAAACCATTAAAAACAAAATAAGGGGTCATTCAAAAATAACGTTACATATTCATTAATCATAACGTTCGTGATAAAGTGTAAAGAAAATAAAATATATAACAGAAACTGGCAACGACATTCTTAGAAAAAGATTGTTGTATTTTTAATTTATTTATTTATTTATTTACATCATGCACTTTATGTACATAGGACTTAATACCTAAGGCATTCTCTACCAGTCAACCTTTGGGTGATGCAGAGAAAATAAGAAGTAGGTGCGTTTCAGGTGTTGAATGAAAGAAGTACAAACTTGTCATATACTAACATTTATACAAATACATAAATACATACACATACATATTTAAGTTGATGTAGATCTATATACATACATACATACACAAATAAATATCATAACAATATATAAACTCTTCCTTGTAATTTTTCACGCGTTACGCGACTAAATAATAATATATCTCTTTATTGTACACCAGATTAAATTTATAAGTGACTTAAAGCAAAAGAGGTACAAGTGGCGGCCTTATCGCCTATTGGCAATCTCTTACAGGCAACCATGGGATGGAAAGAAAGCATGAGATGGAAAGTATAAGGTAGTGCTTGGTGTATTAGAAGTATACAGGAAAAGGAATTGGAAGTAGTACATATAAATTATATTAAGTGACAGTAACACGTAGTGTGAATTTATAAATAAATATGTACAGGAAAAACAGCTGAAACTTATAGACATTACATACATACTTAAGGGGTACATCTTTACCTGATCGAGCGCAGCAAAGTTAACACTATGTGACATCGATATCTGCCAGATAGTGTTCCCTTATCAATCTCTTAAAGGCTGTCAGAGTTTGTGCACGTCTAATCTCAACCGGTAGAGCGTTCCACAGTCGAACTGCTTGGACAGAAAAGGAGTGGTCAAGAAATTTAGTAGTGTGCCCTGGCATTTTTAATTTTAAGTTCTCTGACGATCTCAACACTTTGGGATGTGTGTCATGTAAGAAGTTAAACCGTGATTTAAGGTAATGTGGAGTAAGAGGATTGAAAAGAATATTATATAAAAGTGACGGAATATGTGTGTTCCGGCGAAGGCGGATAGGTAACCACTTAAGCTGTTTACGATAGTCGGATACATGATCATATTTACGTAATCCAAATATGAATCGTATACAAAGATTTTGGAGTCTCTCAAGCTTATTCAGTTGGTTTTCTGTGAGATCAAGATAAGTGGCATCAGCATAATCAAGGATAGGAAAAAGGAGGGATTGTGTAAGAGCAATCTTAGTAGATGTAGGTAGAAAATTTCGTAGTCTGCGTAAAGATCCTGCAGCAGTAAACATTTTACGACTCAGCTCCTGTAGCTGAGGGCCCCAGGATAAGGTACTATCAATATAGATCCCCAAGTTTTTCACCTTGCCACTGTAGGGAATAGGTGTGCTGTTGCACATGACTGGTGGTAATTGTGTCAAATCAATTTTGGAGGTCATTCGCGAGCTTCCAACGATAATGACCTGAGTCTTCGATGGATTGATCTTCAGGCCGTAGGTGTTGCTCCACTTACATATTTTATCCAAGTCAGCATTAGTGGTGTTGACAGCATCAGTCAGATTAGCTGGTGATGCCCTGGTGTAAATTTGAAGTTCATCCGCATACAAGTGGTAGGAAGAAGATAGATCATTAGTGATGGTGTTGATAAAAACAGAGAAAAGTAGGAGAGAAAGCACGCCGCCCTGCGGTACGCCGGCTTCAGTGTTACACCAAGAAGAAACAGTGTTTTCAATACAAATGCGCTGCCGACGACCAAACAGGTAGTTGCGAAACCAGTCAATCGCAGTTGGAGATATGTTAAGAGAGCGCAGTTAACACAGGAGAACGTCAAAGTCAACGGTGTTGAATGCATTACTAAAGTCCAAAAATGTTAGAACTGTGAGATAACCATTCTCCATGGCAAATCTGATCTCCTCCGTAACATGGACAAGGGTAATAGTGGTGCTGTGACCGGTTCGAAAACCGGATTGGAGAGGATTTAGTAGTAGGTTTCTGGATAGGAAATGTGAGAATTGAGTATGGATAAGACGTTCAAGGACTTTGGAGAGAAACGGAAGAATTGAAATCGGGCGATAGTCGGTAAAGGATCCGGGGTTTTTCTTTTTGAGAATGGGTATTATTTCGGTGTCCTTCCAAGCTATTGGAAATACACTGTGGGAGATTGAATGATTTAGAATATGACAGATGACAGGAAGAATTTCATCAAGGATTGGGAGGACCATATTACGGCTCAGACGGTCAGAACCCACTGCATTCGAAGTGATGGACACTACGCTCCTCTTAACATCAATCACAGAATTGATTGAATTGAATCACAATCAGAGAATTGACTAAAGAAAAATGGAGAACAGTCAGGAGTTGGGGCGGCAGTAAGAAGTTTCATTGTAGCATCTTTTGTCATTTTATCAAAATTTGACGAAGCAGAGAAATGTTGATTAAGAGAATTTAAGTTGATATTTTTGGGAAGCGAATCATGAATAGGTTTGCCTACTCCCAGTGACTTTAAGAATTTCCAGACTCTAGCCGGATCTCCGTTTTCAACGGAGCTGTGAATGTATCGGCGTTGTGCAGTCCTACACACCTTGCTGCAATGATTTCAGACGGCTACGTACTTATCACGGTTACTATCGTTAGGATTCTTTTTATACTTAGACCTAGCTAACACTTTTTTCCTGATTAGGGCTTTAATGTCTCCAGTTAGCCATGGTGACGGAAGACGTTTGACCCTTATTTCTTGGATTGGCGCGTGTTTATCGTACAGAGTCGTTAAATTAGTGACAAATAGTTCAACCTTATCGTCAATGCAGTCAGCACTAAAGAGAGGAGTCCAGTCGATATTGTTGGCATCCCTTAACAAGAGACCTATATCCATGTCCTTAAAGTTTCGCTGCAGGATTGTGTTCACTTTAGGTTTAGGAGGTTGGAGGTGATAGGATAAGTAAAGCAAGTCGTGATACGAAAACTCGACAGCGGAGCACTGACCGTGCTTAGCTGCAAGATTAGGGTAGGAAACAATGATAAGGTCTAACAAAGACGGAGCAGAGTGTGAAAAATAATGCGTTGCATTGGAAGGAAGAATGGTAAGGTTGCTAGATTGAATTATGGATTGAAAATTTGACGCCTGAGAGTCGTTTTTAAGGAGGCAAGTATTGAAGTCACCCATGATTATGGTATCACTGTACGAAGGAGTAAATTGATCTAGGAGCAGTTCAAACGATCAGAAAAAGTCAATACGTAAGGAAGGGCAATAGTAGACACCAAGAAGGATTTTGGAATGAAGGAGCTCAACTTCCAGAAACAGATGTCGCCTGCATTAGCTGGGGGGGGGCTGCGGGGACAAACTAATGACAGAGTAGGGAATTTGAGACCGTAGATAGATAGCTACACCACCCCCGCCGCCTACAGCTCTATCGTTCCTGATGAGGTCGAAACCTGGTAACGAATATGCAGACGAGGGTAAGCAGGGCTTAAGCCACGATTCAGAGATAAGTATAGCGTGTAAATTCGTACAGTCAAAACATGCCAGCATATCATGGAAATGAACCGGAACACTTTGAGCATTAATGTGTACAATGTTGAAGTTTTTGGGAACGTCAGAGAACTGAAATGAGAGAGTCTCAGCGATTGTTGGGTCATCCTGGGAACCAACACTACTACATGCAGATAAGAAGTCAGTGCCGTCATCACTGCAGTCAGGCAAAGACATTTGAAGTGATAAAGTCAGTCGATTAGAATAAACAAAAAGAAAAGAAAAAAAAAAGAAAAGAAAAAGATTGTGCACTACGTATCTAAACAACGATTTCATTATTTTACTATCCTATTTCAATAATTTACTGTCATATTTGATTAATTATTTTAAAGAAAATAATCTTTTGAGAATAGCTTTTCTATTTAAACGAATAAAACTAGTTTTTGTACATTTTCAGCTGGTCAATATTTTATTATTAGCACCTGTATTTTTAATAGAGTAAACGATAATTTAGATATTTTTAATTTAAACGGTGAACAAACTAAGAATACATTAAAACAGTGGCTTCGGGATCGATCATACTCGTCAATTGAAAACTTAGTGAGATAATGGCATAAAACCGTCTGCAATAAACGCTCGCACACACATATACAAACACAGACTCGTGCTCGCATACACTCACACACACGCATAAACATACACGCAAGTATATACACAGACGCGCTCGCACGTAAGTATATACATAAACACACACACATGCATGATAGTTAAATTTTAATTTCCTTTAGTTTATTTTACTTATTATATTTAATTTTGTTTTGTTTTCTTTGGATTTATTATCGGTGGATCTTACAATCACTGCGTTTTTATAGCTTTATTTCAAACATAAATAGTCTAAATAACTTGGCAATGTAAGGAAGGCGCTGCAAGCCGTCACACAGTGCATATTAGTACGGCTGACAACGTTTACCATATCAACTCAAACACAAAATGTTTATATTTGTATCCAAACCTTGGTGATATGTAAGTTATGAAATGTTTCTTGCTAATAAACGATTATTATATTATTATATTATATTTTAAAATGAATAGTTCTTAGTACGTGTGTATTGTGTTAAAATGTAACACCACACCTAATAAAAGAGTTGTTTAAATCCGAACAACAAGGAATAGGATGAGACAGAACACTAAAAAATGATAAAACTAATGTAAACGTAGTATATAGACGACCCCTAACCTTTTACGACATAACTCTGCACAAACACCTACATATAACAAAAACCAGGTTAACGTCAAAGTTTTATTTAAAACTCACCCCAAAATGAATAAAGTGAATTAAGGTTGTTACTTTAGGTTAAATTATGAATTTCCAAAGGACTGTGAAGCGTTTAACCATTTGAGAGAATGTTATTTGGGAGTGAATGGTTTTCGTATAATTACTTAACAGACTGTATGCTTATAAAAAAACCAAGCTTATAAAAAAAATAAGGTTATCCTAATTATATTGAGGTTATAACACTGAAGAGTTTGTTCACCTTAATCTGTGTTATAACCTAATCGAAGTGCTGATTCAAATTGAAAAATTATTACAGTCTTAAAAAAACGATATACTAACTTGATTAGCGAAAAAATATTCAGTCTTTAATGAACTATTTCGCCTATGACAGCGTAACGCTATCTTCATCTATCCATCTCATTCACGGATACATTCTGCAGCCAGAGCTACGGCTAACATTTTCAGCTCAGGCGTAACGGTATTTATCCGGAAACTGTATAAACTGGAAATTCGGATTTAATGTTACATTACCTTCATTACCGAATTCTAAGTTTATCAGAAATGAAGCGTGATTCATTCCTTACATTGATACATTGCACAAAACTGTGCTTAGTTTTCGTCAAGAGGTAGGTGAAAGTACTTCGAAATTTTACGTTGATAATGATATGACGTCACAGCACCTGATATTAACATTAAACGAGTTACCCAAAGTTAAATACGTCCTACGTCCCCGTGACGTGACAGAGTGCGTTTCGAAAGATTGTAGAAAAAAATATACCTTTCGAGTCCAAAACCAGCCCGGTATTGCCGAAATATATGTTAGACTCGCACACAATTCATATTATACACGCATATAGGTATATCAATAATAGTCCTTCAAAATAATTTAATGTTGTTCGTGTGGTGACGGATTAGAAATACATAGTGTTACCACCCCTATTCATCCCGTGGGTGTCGTAAAAAAAAGGTGACTAAGGGAACAAAGTATGCAAGACATCGTCATTACAAAGAGAAGGAAAACTTGAAACAAACCCTTTTTTTTTTTTAACGTTTGGAAACCCCCTCGGGCCGTCACCCCACCAGGTTTACGGCAGGGTGGTGTGTCGGAATCAGACCGACTAAAACCACACGATGTGCCACTCTGCACCTGACATAGGAGGGATCCGGGAACAGCTGTTATTACGACATCCAGATCCCTCCTAGCGCCTGCCCGCTACCGCGGGCACCATCTGTGGATAAACTCTCCTTTCAGGCGACATACGGCACACGCGGACGTCGCCTCTTCGCGGCTGGCCATTATAGCGGATGGAGGGGAAAATCCGTCCCGTCCACCCGCGGCCACACTCAAGGCGGCATGAGGCGCTGGTACGCACGTCTTCGCAGAAGGTTGCGACCGCGGTAAAACAACTGTCGCTACCGACCATGGAGCGTATGACGGCCGGTAGCGAGAGATCTCCTCCAATAACTGCAGTGAGGACCCAACACTGCGCCGCCCAGGCAGAACAAACCGCCAGCGTGTGCTGAGCCGAGTCCTCACTGCAGTCGCAGTGGTGACAGGCGGGACTCAATTCCCTCCTAGCGACCGAGTGCAGATACTTCCCGAAGCAACCATGCCCGGAAAGAATCTGCGTCAGTCGGAAGGAAAGGGTCCCGTGCTGCCGCCCCGCCCATTCGGCGATGACCGGCTGGAGAGCCTCCACGGCGGCAAAGCCAGCACGTGGAGCCTCCAGCCGGGGCGACCAACGAGCCATCGTGGCTCGACGAGCGGCCTCTCGCCACTCACGTATCTCTTCGGGTGGGGGCCGAATGCCGCTACCCACCCGGAAGTCTGCCGTTCGCCGATAAACTTCGGCGAGCACTTCCTCCTCCAAATCCCACGGGGGAGTACCGGCTAAGGCGCAAGCCGTCTCCGTCGATACGGTGCGGTAGGCGCGTATGGCTCTAACGGCCAATATCCTCTGAGGGCCCCAGAGGCGAGCCCTATTCTGGGCGGTCAGAGCCGTCGCCCACACCGGTGCACCATACAGTGCCATTGACCGGACAACCCCCGTGTATAGCCGTCTTGTCGCGACGCTAGCTCCACCCAAATTCGGCAAAAGTCGCCCAAGAGCAGAAGCAGCGCCGACCAGCTTTGGAGAAAGCTGTCGGAAGTGCTCGTCGAAGAGCCACCTGCCGTCGAGAATCAGGCCCAGATACTTCATCTGGGCCTGAACCGGTACGAGGACCGAATTGACTACGATAGAGGCGCCGGGTGGCGGACCACGACGGGGCCCATGGAATAAAAGGGACTCCGTCTTATTTAAGGCCACCCGTAAACCCAGCGCCTCAATACGCCCGACCACCAAAGAGACTCCCGTGGTAGCCAGGCGCGCCGCCTCTGGAAAGTTCGCTCCCCGGGCCGTAACCAACGTATCATCAGCGTAACAAATTACACCCAGCCCGGGAGGAAGATGACCTCGAAGGGCCCAGTCGTATCCTATATTCCACAGAAGTGGTCCGAGGACAGACCCCTGCGGAACACCGCACGACATGGGCCGCTGCCTCAGAATACCATCTCGGTCCTCGTACATGACGGTACGCTCCTCAAGATAGTCTGCCACAAGCCGCCTCAGGTACTTTGGCACCCCGTGGTAGTGGAGTGCTTCCCTGATGCAGCTAAATGGCAGACTATTAAATGCGTTGGCGATGTCCAACGACACCGCCAACAACACGCCGCCACAGCTCACCGCCTCTTCGGTAACGGCCCTCAGGCGCAACACAGCATCGACTGTCGAACGCCCCGCTCGAAAACCAAATTGGGCGTCCGACAGATCGGGGCCCACCTCGCGGAGGTGCTGGACGATGCGAGCAGAGAGTATCCTCTCAAAAAGTTTACCCGCCTCGTCCAGCAATACGATGGGCCTATAGGCCACTACCAAATCGGCAGGCCGTCCCGGCTTCCTTAAAAGGACCAACTTCCCGCTTTTCCAGCACTCAGGGAAGCGTCCGGACGCCAAACTAGAGTCCAGGACTTCCCTGAGGCGGTCCGACATGTGTTCGAGGGCTCGGGCCAGCACTCGGGCAGGTATCCCGTCCGGCCCGGGGGCGGTGTTCTTAGAGCGAATCCGTAGAACAACCGCCCCTACCTCCGATTCCCTGACGGGTGGAACATTGTCCTCGTTCCCCCCGTCGTCTCCGACCATGAAAGCCATCGACGGGGGTGTATGTTTCACCCGCTTTGGGAAAAGGCCCTCGACCACTTCCCGCAGGAAGCTGGGCTGGAGTGTCTCTGTAAGGGGGGGGCCTGACGTGCGGAGCTTTTGTCGCGCCGCACGATAAGGGCGACCCCAGGGGTCACGATCGAGACCCTCCAGCATCTCCTTTCTCTTAATTTCTTTGGCGCGGTTTATGGCCAACTTCAGAGTTTTCCGCGCCTCTCGGTACTCTTCATGAAGCTGGTCCACCCTGCCTTCTTCGCGGTGTCGTCGCCGACTACGGATGTAGGACCTCCGGGCACGAGTACAGGCCACGCGGAGCTCCGCCAACTCCTGGGACCACCAGTAAACCTCCTTCCGTGGAGGCTGGCAACCTCGGATGCGGGGCATGGCCGCATCACAGATCTGCACAATAGCATCTCGGAAGCGGCCAGGCCCCATGTCGACCTCCTCGGTCGGGGCCTGCGGAGACAGCCAAGAGTGAACGATGGCCGCCTCCTCTAGTAGGTCCCTATTTAATTTGGCTAAAGCCCACTGCGACTTGAAACAAACCCTATTCCAACCTGTCTGGCCAGCGTGGTATAGTAGGCCAAAACCTCCTTGCTAAGGAAAGGCCTATGTCCAGCAGTGGACTGTAAAAGGCTGTTGATGATGATGATGATGATGATGACGGAAATAATGTATAAGTCTGATGGTTTCGTAAACAAGCTCTCATAGAGCTTGCACACTAAGTTTATTAGGATAAAAACGACCCGATAACGACGGAGTAGTTAAGAAATATTTTTTTTAAATAAATACATACCTATAGAGCAAATCGGTTCAACATTTCCTACGTGGAATCATCGGGCCGTTGAACTAGTACAAAATAAATAGTGTTAGTTTTACCCAGTAATTAGGTTAGCTGGATAAATGACCGCCCCGGGTGTTATGTACCCGGCTAACGAATGGACGTATCATTTATATACGCCAGCTAATCAGTATGCCCGGGTAAGACTGACCTTCTCCTCTTACTTTGTTTATTTCTAATTGTTTACATTTTTATTTTAATACACAGTGTATTTTATATTTTTTATCCCTAGAACGGAATTACTGGTTTTCGTTGTGAGCACATTCAATGTTACATGAATTTGGCATTCTTTGGAATCTTAAGCATGCAATAATAACAGACAAACAGCGATAGACTGTTTATGTCCATTTGTCTGTTATTGTCTTTTATTCTTTTTATATGTGGAGGCGTTTTGTAATTATTAAAAAAAATAAAAATGGGTCATCTAAGTTAAGCTAGCTATATCTGAGTCTATGCCCTGAATTTTTTAAAAAGATGTCTCTATAGAACATTTCCGGTAAATTCAGTCCCAAGATCTGACTTAAGGTGTTGAAACAAGATATTTATGCACACGCATGTAAGGTGTTGTGATCAAGTGTTAGAACGACAAAAGTTGGAATATTTTGAAAAACCAAAGGAAAATCTCACGTTTCACTATTTGGCTTTCTGAAGATAGATTTAGCATTGAAAAAAGGAGATAAATTTAATAGGAAACATAACAATATTAATTATTTAATGGACACTCCATCTCCCGCTAGCAATGTAGTCAATTGCTGTTGCTCACATACAATTTTGTTATATGTAGTTAAAAAGAAATTACATTGAAAAATTCTGAAGAAATAGATGTCGTAAACTAGAAAATTAGATTCAAATTTCGTAATATTCATGTAAAGTGGTAGTCACTAACTATTATACAACCAGTCAACTCGTTTACTCCACACAAAAAAAAACTTAACAGAAATGATGCAACTCGCTCCCAATTGACCGCATAGAAAAATTTTAACATCAATTCG
Source organism: Hypercompe scribonia (assembly GCA_949316085.1). NCBI lineage: Eukaryota > Metazoa > Arthropoda > Insecta > Lepidoptera > Erebidae > Hypercompe > Hypercompe scribonia. The sequence continues at coordinate 6,057,853 of OX438969.1, read as the reverse complement.
TACCGATAAGACTACAGTAAAGCCGAGTCACGAAAATAATCGACACCCCAATTTTCTTCACAAAATGATTCTCCACTTCTAAATGGTCAATATGCCGAGGCTAAAAGCAACACTTACTGTTTACCTGCCGTACGCCCCACTTTGGTTCACTGAAAAAGAAAAAAGTCATCTATCGGTGAGAGCGTATTCGATTTTATGCTTTCCATTCATGAATTGCTTATCCTGTTGCTTAATGGGTGGCCTATTTTGTCCTGTCCTGTCTGTGCTATTCTATTTAACGACCTAGTCTATCAGTATTAGATTTTGTTGTATGTTTTTTCGTTGCTAGTAAGTGTTGAATGACGAACAAATTATCAAATCCAAACACGGTAGATTTCATTGCTTTTAAAAATTACAGTTCTGGTTTGTAATGTTTGTTTTTAAATTAATTATGTATTTATATTACTTCTTTTACCTTTGTGTTATTATGCTGAATGATAAAGTTTCGTTGATACCCTCTCGTGAGTGAATCTAAAAATATTAATTTAATAAAATGTTATCATTAAATAGCAAAAGGTTTATTGTTGGTTTGTGCAAATGTTAGGAAAAAATTGGTCTACTAGAGATGAATATAATTTCAAGATCAGTGTATTTCATTTTATTTATTTTTTTGGATTCGAATGTAACTCGAACTAACGCTGTACCTGTATTCTTTTGTACTCTTACATGTAAAATATTATGTTTAGACTGAACCCGTATACTCATAGTTTGATACACTTACATCGTTTTGCCGGCATGCCATCAATTCAAGATAAAAGTCTTTGGTCAGTGTGTGTTGCTAAAATTGTTAAACTTAAGTGGCAGTGGGCGGGGCACATTGCATACAGAAACGATGGCCGATGGGACCATAACGTTCTGGAGTAGCGGCCGCGTACTGTGAAACGTAGCGTTGGTAGGCCCACAAGGTGGTCCGACGACCTGATGAAGGTCGCAGGAAACTGCTGGATGCGGGCGACACGGGATCGGCTGTTGTGGAGAACCTTAGGCGAAGCCTATGTCCAGCAGTGGACGTTTTTTATCCTGAGATGATGATGTTAATGATGATGACATGTTTTTTTAAATTTTTGAATAATAAATTGTTTTAAAATGCCTAGGGTTCCCCCAAGAACTGAGGACTTCTAGCCGCCTGCAATTATTGCACTTGCTGATCGACGGATGAGGCTATGACAAACACAACATCCAGACTAGTGACAATAGGTTCGCTACCTATTATGTGGGAACAAAATACTAGTGAAAAGTGCAGGCCTGCCGTTTTTATATATGAATGTAATTGTTTTAAAATATTACTGTGTATGAGAAACTCATACCCAGCTATATTTCAAAACAATGAAAACGTATTGTTAAACGTATATTAAATTGTATTTAGTTCGCTTATTCTTGTTACACTTTGTCTATTTAAAATAACTGATATGACATGAGTTAAAAACTACTTACATTATACATTTAAACAAAATAATATATCAACAAGAAAATGATTTTGGTATTCACAAAATGTTAAATACATTTTCCTTTTCTTTCAATGACGTACTTGATCCTTGTATTATATTTGGTACAATAAAGATGAGGCAACGCGTTCCAAGCTGACCTAGGGGAACTTAACGATCCGGATAATCCGGGCAATTACGCTTACTAATGCCATTCGCGTTTTCAGGGTTAAAATTTCTTTAACAAATTCGTGGGTATTCATCTGTGGTTCAAACATGGCGTAAGATTAATTTGTGTGTGACGCCCGGATAACTTTTGTCACCGGATGTTTTTGTAATTATTATATAGGCTACGGATGTGCAGAGCGAGCACTTTGCTACGGAACAGTGACGTAGCGTTTCATCTCTTTGTTATAAATATGCAAGAAATGTTTTTTTTTAATTATTTAACAGTTCATGCATATTGTATAAAGGTGGACTCTAACACGAAACATTTCCTGCCAGTCAACTTATATTTTATCTTCTTATCATTGATAAATATTATATAATTTGCTTTTTCTTTTTTTTTAAGGTTGTTAAATTTTAATTTTGTTATAATATATATAATATAATATAATATATATATATTAAATAAGAAAAATGAGTTAAATTTCAAAAAATCAATTTAAATTTATGTCTGGGTTAATTCTTAATATTTACAATAGAAATAGAAATGAAACTAAATCAAAGATGAAAAAATATATGACATACGCATCATCAACAGCCTTTAACAGTCGACTGCTGGACATAGAGCTCTCCTTAGCAAAGATATTGTGGCCTACTACGTTACTTCTGTTACTATGCAAGATGGACGCCGCTCTCTACTGTACCGAGTGTTGTAGGTTCAAACCCCACACGAGATTACACTTTCTGAGATTCACAAAATTGTTGTTCTGGGTCTGGGTGTTCTTTCTGTCGTTTCTGGCATGTTTTTAAAGTACCTCACGACACAGGATTTATTCCTAGTGTGAGAGTTGTCTTTTATAAATAAAAAAAAACTTCATACGTTCTATTAACCGGTGAAAACGAGCATTTTTATTTTTTTTTTATTTTAAAGAAATCTATAATTTCCAACTCATTTATAAAACAATTACACATCAATAATACACGTGTCACAAATATTTCACCGCCCCAATTGTATCAGACAATGGTTTTATCTTGAAGTTATTCGTTAAATCTTTTGGTCTATGGAAGAATTCTATTTTCATCACAAGCGTTTATAGCCAATATTCGGCGGCAATAATCGTTTAAACCCTATTGTTTAAACAATTTATCGTCACCTAAACTTATGGGGAGCTCCATCCAATTTATCTGCCTCGGACATACTCTGAATTCTGAAAATTATTTCCTAGAAATTTATAGAACAGTTAGCATCGAGTAGTAAATAACGGCGATTTCTCTTCTCATACTAAGGGCAGAAAATAAAAGAAAGAGAAATTAATTCTAACTCATTTCATCGTTTTAACTATGGAAAATAAGTAAGAAATAATACTCTATACTGCACACATGTCGCACACGGCTCTCTGATCCCCAAACTCTACTATGGTAACCAAACTGCTGCGAAATATATTTACATACTTCTTAATACCTACATATTATAGATAAATCTGATTGCACGTTTGGCCTAGTGGCTTAAGCGGTCGCCACACCGCTCAACTGTGCTGAGTGTTATGGGTTCCAACCTCACATGACAACACTTTGTGTGATCCATAAGTTGTTGTTCTGAGTCTAGGTGTTCTTTGTTTCTGTTTCTTGTATGTCTGTCACTCACGACACAGGATGTATTGCTAATGCGGACGTTATCCTCTTTAAAAAAAGTTAATAATTATATTACCAAAATCAAAAATAGGTTTATTGTAATTTTGAGAATAAAGGTTTTAAGATATTTGTGTTACTTGAAAGGCGTTTTGCTATGTTGAAAAGAATGGAGAAAGTATTTACGCCTTTTCATTTAACCGAGTCTAGTACTTTTACATGAACTTTGTTAGTCCATTTAAATGTTACAATTTAAGGACCGAATATTGCATTTTCAGAGGACACAATTTTATTTTTGGGATAAATGTGGGAGGTCTATAGAAGCTTAACCTCAATTTTGTGGGGTCGCCTTGCGACCTTTGTCCCCTGGCCGCCATCTTGGAAGAAGGGGTGAAAACACTTTTTTCGCAATACCTCGGCAACTATGAGTCTTACAAGAAAATTGTGAAATCATAATTTGTAGCATATTATTTTGCCTACAATATGTTTTTAAAACTTTTTGCCCTAAATTAAACAGTAAAGAAGTTCTAAGCAAAAAAGTGAGATTTTTTATACATTTAAAAAAAAAATACTGCGACCGGGGGAAAAGGGTGGCAACCCCACAAACTTGAGATTAAGCTTTTATAGACCCCCCACACATATCGCAAAAATAAAATTGCGTCTTCTAAAAAATGCAAAGCTTATGTAACATTTCAATGGACTATGTTACACTTCACAATTATAATGCTTTGTTAAACCAGATTATATCAAATAATTCCGATAGCTATTCTGTTAAAACAGCACTTTTTTCGATAACAGCCCTTGTTGAGTTGTTCATAATTTGAAAATTAATCATATTGATCGATTGCTCGGAAAACTTTGTTCTGTCTTTGCTCCTCATCTATAAGATGCCAAAATTTAACAAATTTATAATACTATTTAGAATTACCAATTCTATTATTTAAAACTGCTTTGGTCATCTAAATCCTTATTTAGTCGACTAACTAACTTAAATTAAAACAATAATCTATTCGCTGTAACATTTTCACCGTGATTCTTCTGTATTTTGAATTCACAGTACGCAAGTCAACGTAAAATATTAGAAAGGATTATTTATAAAATTTCATTTTCATTTTCTACTTTTTAAAATACTTACTGTGCTTTACTTTGTTTTTGCTAAAAGAACGCTTCAAATATTCTATTAGCATTTTTAAAATACGCTTTTTAGATGCTAAAGGAATATTACAGTTTTTTTGAAGTGAAAACTTCTTTAGGCGCGTTGAGCGTTTTGGTAGAGGGTAAAATCCTCGGTTCGCGTCACCGACATGCTAATGATAATAGTATATATATAATAATAGTGTATATATATCTATAGCTATGGAGAATATGATATTATATATTATATATGAAATTTATTATTATTATATATTATATATGATATTATATATTATATATAGCTATATATGAAACAAAAAATTTCATATAATTTTTGTATATAGTTTTAATTACTCTCAACTTAATATCGGCAGTCCCACGACTGCTACTGTTTTAAATTAAGAGCCTTCCAAAGTGATTCTACTCTGCCTGATAGATAGCATGAATACAATCCAAAAGTTGTGATTACCATAATGCAGACAATTCAGTATGGTGATTCACGCTATGACAGCCTAGTGGGATGCTTTTTCATGCCCTGATTGGGGACGTAAAATGCAAGATAGTCATCGTAGCAGTATAAAGCTCACACATTTGCTTGCATCGATGGGCGTTCAGTCTCGCACTCACCAACAAAATAAGATATATGATAGTTTTGCATACTGAGTAGGAGGTAAAACAAACCAATCTGCATTTCATCTTAAATAGTTTTACCTTGCCGTTCCACATATTCTTGACACCTTCAAACTTCTCTGGCTCCTTTTCTATTCCTCTTTCCATCTTTTTCAAATAGACTAGATGACACCTCAGTCAAATTAATTACTTTTTATCATCTGTCAAAAGAACAATTTTGTATGAAAAATGTACTAAATACAAAATTGTGATGTCACTCTTTTAGACCACTCAATTAAACAATATATTTCACTGTATATTTGATTTAGATTCGTACTAATAATAAAAAGTTACGTGACCTGTATTTTTCAAGATGTTTTGTGATATTTGTTGTAATGAAGTTGACATTTGTATTTATTTACCATACAGTCATCTACCCCATTTTGTACAACTTTCAACAGTACTAAAGGAACACAATATCTATACCTAAAACCTTTTATACACATATTCTTCCATTTTCCTTGTAACGAAATAAATTAATTTTATTCAATCAGATACTGATATACCTCTTAAACACTTACAAAACACCTTTATTAAAGTATGCGAAGCCAGGAATTGCAGTTTCTTACACATTTGAATATATTATGAGGTGACAGTTATCGTGCTAACTGTGTAAGCCTTACACTATCACGATGACTGTCATGCCTTTTACGTCCCCAAGCGGGTCGTGAAAAAGCACCTCACTAGGCCGCCATAGTGTGGGTCACCATACTGCATTGTCCGCATTTGTGACCACAACTCTTGGATTCTATTCATGCTTTCCATCATGTAGAGTAGAGTCACTTTAGCAAGTTATTAATATAGAAAAAAATATATATTTAATGAGAATCGCGAACTTCTTGACGATATTGTTTGTCTACTTATAGTCTGTGTTAGTTCACAAACGCCATACAAAGGTTTTTAAGTAACTAAAACCGCAAACTTCAAAATTACTTCATAAAAGTCTCAAAAACTCTGCCGTAGTAAACGGATTTGTTTCAGGACCATTATTTAATTCTCTCTAAAAAGTTTTAATGAGACTGGTAGGAGTTTTCGGATCCTTTTTCTTTAGTACACCTTGACTGGGAACAAGATAAAAGAAATTTGATAATCGTTTGTGTTTACCATCGAGTTTGAGGTCCGTTTCCTCCATAGTTATAATTAATATTCCCTTCAACTTTATCTTCGACTTGTTTCTAATTAAAATTACCTTTTTATACAAATATAAAGGTATATTAGTATTTTTTTAATACTCTAGATATCAAATGATGTATTAACTAGAGAGTTAATACATCATTTGATATCTAGAGATCTTAATATCAATAAGTTCTGCACCGATGAAACTAACATTTTGAAACCATATAGGTTGTAAACGGTGGTATTTCACATCACAATGTGGAACAAGAAAACGTGATATGGTACAGCAAATGCGCAGTAACAATGAACACTAAATACCAATATTTTTTATTTCTTCTTAAAGTGGAAATATTTCGAAAGAAAATGCAAATATTTCGTTGCCACGATTCATTAGATACTACTACCCGAAGATAGACGAAAAACGAAGGCTTTGTATCCTTAGAAACTTAAAACAAATACACCTTTTTTAGTACTGATTAAAAAAAAGTGTAAATTTTAATATAATTTAAAAACTAGAGTCTCGTGATAGTTAAGAAATATTTCTTCATTTGCGTTTTATTTTCCACGCTTTTGTGTATCAGTATGTACAAACATTACATTTCTTTTAAGGTCTGTATGACATGAATCGACGTGCCGTACCAACCAAAACCTCATAAGTATTAAAGTGTCCTAAGTACTTAATTATCACAATAAATATGTTCAAACGTAGGAACTTGAATGTACCTGCACTTGCAAGAACATATTCTGAGAAATGCCATAGTATTGACTTTCCTTATTAATGTGTTAGTCTTATAAGTTTTAATATATCGAATTTAATACTTTTAAACGATTAATTCTTGTATCTCGGAAACCGCTCCAACGATTTTTATGAAATTTACTATGAAGGGGGTTTCGGGGGCGATAAATCGATCTAGCTAGGTTTCATTTTTAGAAAACTTTGTTTTAACCGTGTTTATCCTAAAATAAGATTTACTAAAAAAACAGGTTTCCAGGTACTGTGTAGTTAACTGATAAATAGCTTTTAATTGGAAGATAGTGTCCAGGTTCATGGAACTCATGGTAGGTATATTGGCTTAGATTCGGACTTCGTTTCATATATTATTGATTATTAACTAGAAAAGTCTAAGATATTTTTATTCCAAGTTTATTAAACTTATGTTTAATTACTAAATCTGATGATTAGATGTGTTAGAATGCAGAACGGGATTAGGTAATTGAAGCCGTCGACGTACATAGTCATGGTAGGAAAAGGTACCCTGTGGGAAGATGAACCGAGGATAATTTAAAGCGGCTGTCAGCGGATGGAGGGGGACCGCACAAGACCGAAATAGCTGTCAGTCAGTAGTAGTTGGCAATAGACAAAAAAAATATTTTTTTAATTATTATATAATCATGTTCTCAAAATCATAATAAATTATACGGAATAATGATTCCAAATATAATCAATTTTACAAAATACAGTAAGTATATTTTAACTTTGCAATCGGTTTCTTAGAAGTTACGAAACTCTTATCTGACCTTACTCCGCCTCTCTCTACCTACTTACTGAAGATATGTAAAACATATAAATGACAATACACTCAACCAATTTTCGACTGCTTCTGGTCTGCCTACTGTCCTTGAGGTCTCAAGTTTGATTCTCGGGTGGGACCAAGCGTTAATGTGATCTGCAAATGTTTGTTTCGGAGTATGGGTATTTCTATAAACAGTATGTATTTTTTTACAAAAAGAAAGTATATATATATTTATATCAGTTGTCTGGTATCTTTTTTTTTTTTTTTTTTTTAACGTGGGGAAACCCCCTCGGGCCGTTACCCCACCGGGGTTTACGGCGAGGTGGTGTGTCGGAATCGGACCGACTAAAACCACACGATGTGCCACTCTGCGCCTGACATAGGAGGGATCCGGGAACAGCTGTTATTACGACATCCAGAGTTGTCTAGTACCCATAGTACAAGCTTTGTTTAGTTTAGGTCTAAATGGCGTGGTGTGTCAGTTGTCCGAAATATTATTTACTTAAAAATATTTTTCTTACAGACGTACTTCTGTAAGAGCTCCACGCCGTATTCCCAAAGAATTTAAGACGTACTACACAGCGGTTAATGAGTGTATTAAATTATTTTAACGTGGAAATAAGTAAAAAATAATTAGTATTCAAGGTGGCGGACAAAGGTAGTATTTCTTGATGACGTCGTAACGGTAAGTCGTTAAAAATAATGTAGCATTAAAAAGTTTATAACTGAAAGTACTTTTAAATTAGTTGACGAGCCTGCAATATAAAATGTTTATAGGGATTCTCGGGGAACTGTGTGTTGCATTGTTTCACTTGTTTTAAGAAAATAAACGGAACACGGTACTGACTACGAATATAATCTCAGTCGTGTAATTATGGTGTAGTCGTGACTGTACTTTATAAACATTTGTAGAAACAAAAATAACAATTATATCTTTTTAAAAAGTTGACTACACGCTCGACTTAGTTTAAGCGGTCGCCACGCCGCATTTCATTGACTGTTGTGGGTTCAAACCCCACATGGGACAACACTTTGTGTGATACACACATTGTTGTTCTGAGTCTGGGTGTTATTTGTGTCCGTTCGTTGTGTGTGTGTAAAGTCCTCCGCGACTGGATTTATTCCTAGTGCGGGCGTTGTCTTTTAAAAAAAATAATATATCCTTGGGACTTAATTAAAAAAATGATTTGATATTATAAGATTATAAAGAATACGGCGTGTCACCACCTATATTCATCCCATAGCGGTCGTAAGAGACGACTAAGGGACCAACCTACGCTACACAATATCACTGCAAAGAGAAGGAATGCTTTTGTGAAATGACATCTTCGCAGAAGGAAACGGAGGAAGCTATATATTTATGTTACGTTAAAGGAGCTCCGCATCAGTATATGATATATGGGCAAATGAGCTGGTGGATCTTCTGATGAAAAGCGAGTACCTCTGCCCTCCAACTAGTTCCAACGCAAATTACAAACTAAATCTTTTCTTCAATGGCTCTTTTAAATATAACTTAATATTAAAAAAAGTAAATAATAATAATAAATATGACAGACATTTGACACACAATGCCATCTACTCGTAGTTTCGAACTAAGCAGAGCTTGTACTACGATAGCTACACTGGCTTATATACTTTTTTTGTAAATACATACGAGTACATAGAACCGCCCAAGCTCCGAAATAAATATTTGCAGATCATACAAACATTTCGTTAGAATCGAGACCTCAAGCGCAGCAGTCGCATTCATTACCGCTGCGCCACCAAGGCAATATAAAACTCAATTACTTGCGAGAGGTCTATGTCCAGCAGTGGGCGTTTTTTTGCTGAGATGATAATGATAATGACTGAAAAAAAAAACATTATGAAAAACATTCTGCCGTTTAGATTAACATTACTTTTTAATCGAATCAAATTTAAAATAGTTCACATATACATGATATATTATGTCTTCAAGCATAATTATAGATGCGTATTAGATGTCGTTGGACATTTTGCCATTATAAATTTAGCCCCACTTAGCTAACACGGGATAAACATATCACACCATCAATTGAGCACTTTAAGGATTAGATAGTCAAAGGGAATAAAACATATGTAAATGGCAATAACATATATTTTATTGTGTTTGGCTGATAGTAATCTATATTTATGCTACGTGTTAGATCCGATATGATAATGCAGGATAAAGAATCTTTAAACTCGAGATACAACCACATTCACTTGTAGGTAGGCGTATCAAACGTCCACTTTTCGGCAGTGTTTTGTTTGCCAGACCCTCGTCCCTCGATCAGCAAGTGCACAGATTGCAGGTGAAACTGGCTTCGGGCCTTAAGTTCTTGAAGGGAACCTTATGCACCTTATTAACTTACTTTGACACCAGATAGTATAGTAGTAGAGCCAGGCTGGTCTCAGCACGAACAGGCAGTACGACCAGGCAGGCAGGCTCGACCGGGGCAGTACTACCCTCTCACAGAAGATTAACCTAAAGCAACCGCATCCGTGCTGTCGTGTTTTGTTGAGTGCGAGACCGGAGGTCTATTGATGTAGGGGTGACAGTGGTAAGTGTGTGCAACATAATGCCATGATGAGTGTCATGCCTTTTACGTCCCCAAGCGATGGGTGAAAATGCATCTTACTAGGCCGCCATAGTGTTTGTCACTATACTATATTGTTTACATTCACGATGAGTATTGTGACCATAACTCTTGGATTCTATTCAGGCTTTCCATCAGACAGAGTAGAGAGACTTTAGCTAGCTCTTGAAATAAAAAAAATGTCACAGTTTTATCTAAATAATGTAAATTTATCGAAATTGAGTTCATTAACTTTGATACGAGATGGATTTATAGTCATAAAATAACAATACTCGCCGGCGTTATCTGGTGAAGGTCACTTTATCTACGTATCATCTTCTGCTCCTGTAACACGCAATTGACTTATCTATATCAAACTAATGATTGTAATGATATAATACGAAACTAATATAGAGTTAATAATTATAACATTGATCGTTATTAAAATATCAAATATTATTTTAATATGTAGTAAATTGATCACAAAAATGTTTATTGTGATTTGGTGAAGGAGAAGAAGGCATTCGTAGAGAGGGAGCATATTAAAATAAAAGTTGATAAGACAGGAAAGCAATATCAGAAAAGAGATATTGCTTATAACAATTAATTACAGAGTGAAGTAAGAAACAAGCAAGTTCAAGCAGGTCATATTTTTATTTTAAGCCACCTGGTTTTGGAAAGTCGGAACACTAATCGAACACATATGTCGGAAGGTATACACAACACTTTTGAGTCGCAGCCAGATTATAAAGCCATCGTGTTAAGTGTTTAATGGGTCTCGAAACGATACTGAAACTTTCCAAACGTTTCTTTGATGTACACCTGAAATTTCCTCAACGGATTTATTAGCTGGGGATCAGGTAAAAAGGTTAAAAAAGTTTTAACCCTTTCTCTCAGGCTTGAAATGTTTTCTGTTTGCTTATAATTCATGAATACCTTTTAATTTTTTTCCTAAACAATATAATAATTTATTACCTTGTTGTTTTTTAATCGACTACAAAAAGGAGGAGGTTCTAGGTTCCACTATAACTGAACGGTATAACCCTACAGTCGGGCCGCCACGTCAGAACTTTTTCCCCGGGAGAGCCTAAAGAGGCATGGCGTCAATTTGAGGGGGCACCTGAAATCATATGGTCCGGGTCCTCCCAGAGTAGGTCAGAAGCCGGCCGTCGGAGCGGTTTTTGGTGGGAACATCACATACTCCTCCCCCCAAAGAGCAGAAGATATGAAGAGTTTTTCCGCCTCGTCAACAAAAATTAAAAAAAGATTCCACTGTGTGTATTTTTTACTTTGATTGTCTTCCTTATATAGATATAGTACTCATATTTTGGTATTCAGTTACTTTTGTTGTCGTGTCCGAAGAGAAGTAGGTACATATATTGATAAAAAAATAAAATATTTCAGATTATGCTCCATCATCAGAAATGGTTTGAGAATAACTATATGTGGCTTTTATTATTAACAACTTTAACCCCTATCATCATCATCATCATCATCAACCTATCGTTGTCCACTGCTGGACACAGGCCTCTCCAATTGCACGCCACTTAGTTCGATCCTCGGCTTCTTCTTATTTAATCTCTATGATCAGGATAAATGTTTACAAACAAATTAATAGACATTGGGATGGATTATGGCGAAAGTATTCTATTTACTCTTAAAAAAGTAAAATAACTCTGTGTTTATGTCATCAAGTCTAGAGACATACATTTTTTTAGGCACCGGCACTATTAAAATGGGAGAGGAATCAAGTCTCCACTAATTATACTCACTCATTGAAATGCAAAGAACTGCTTTTTTTTCGGGTAGGTGTATAAAACCCCAACACTTGTGCTCCTGAATGAAAAATCGATATAAATTAAATTAATACTTTATTTGCAATCTATATAAGTGAAATCAGTGTTAATTACAATAATTTGCTCACACTCACGTTGGCAGAGCTATAGATGTGACAACAACATCCTTAAGTATATCCACCTGTCAGCTGCTCACTAGTAATTTACAACACGAACGACAAGAACACTGATATAAGAATGTCCCAACTAGCTGTCATTGAATCTGCACAGAAGAGTCTGGAAGAAGTATTCACAAAACGAATGGGTGAGCTTGAGGCACAGATACAGTGCAATGCACCAGCTAAAGACACTGTTGGTAGACTTGCGGAAGAATTTAGAACCTTCCGTGAGCTTATGTTGAGCATGCTGCGCTTGATACGAAAACAGATGAGTGCTCTAAGACTGTCGACATTATTGAAACCAGACATCGACGGAAAGCACTCATCTTCACTGGAGTTCCCGAAGTTGACAACGAGAATTATGCTGAATCGGTCCTCGGTCTTCTTCGTGGTAGGCTGGATCTGCACTATACAGCGTCGTCCATCATAAGTTGCCACAGGCTTGGCAGTCCTAAAAAGGATCACAGGAGGCCTATACTGGTGAGGTTTTCAACCTTAGACTTCAAATCTGCTGTTTGGAAACTGAAGACTAAGCTCAAGGGCACGAACGTCAAGGAATATTTAACCAGGACCAGACAGTCTGCATTTGCCCGGGCTCGACTCCACTTTGGTGTCAGGGGTTGTTGGACTCAAGAAGGTGTCATAGTCGTCAAGGTGCCGGATGGGGGCCGGGTTAAGATAACCTCTTTGGCCGAACTGGAACCGTTGATTCAGAAACATCCAAATGCATGTACAGCGAAGGGCAGCAATTCATTGGATGCCAGTAGTTTGCCGAATATCACCAAAAATACTACAAAGAAAAACTAACTTCCAGGTTTCTATAGTATTTAATGCTTCTTAAATCTGTTTTTCAAGGTCATTTATGTAATTTTCTATTACTATTTTCTACCTTCATTATTTTACAATGTTATAGTAACATCAACAAAACTAGGTAATTAAAGTGTCAATGTTTGTCAGTTGACGTTTAAGACTACAGTTCTTTATTCGATGCGTTCCATATTCACGCATATTCTCGTATCGATCATCGACGTCTTTAAAACTATTACTTTTCAGTTTTACTTTAAAACTGACCTACTTTGTTGAATGTTATATTATATGTTTTCTCATTCTTTTCAATATTTACCATAAAAATAATGTTGAGTAATATTGTTCTTGCTATTATACTCCAAAAATGCTAGTGTAAGCCGGCGGGTGGTGCATTGACGTGAGTATTGAATTCCTTCATTTGATTTAACAATTTTGATTGCTCGTAATATACGCTATCAATAATATTACTTACATTTATATTTTAATATTTATTTTAATTTATATTCTGCATTATGACTGATATTGACCCCTACTACTCCGCCGGCGGCTCTGAAAATTCATCAGCAAATGAAAGTTTTACTTCGGTAACTGATACCCTCGGGGATATATTGCGCAGTATTTTAAACCAAAAGTGTCCACGTTTGTTTAACGTTTGCCACATAAATGCTCAAAGCATACCGAGTCACTATAGCGACTTATGGGAAACCTTCAATGGTTCAAACGTGGACGCCATATTGATTTCCGAGACATGGCTCAAGCCCCAACTTCTTTCCACTTCTTACTCCCTGCCAGGCTATGTTCTCATCAGGAACGACAGGGTAAACAAAAGGGGTGGTGGTGTTGCCATATATCTACGTCCTGACTTTTCTTATAATCTTGCCTTGAAATCACCACCTGATTCACCCGCTGAGTATCTCTTCCTTGAGGTTTCTGTCGGAGGAACCAAACTTGTTCTAGGTGTCGTATATTGTCCCCTGGCTACGGATTACTTCACCGTATTCGAACCGGTTTTAGAATCTTTGGGGTCCGAGTATGAACATCACGTCATCATGGGCGATCTCAATACTGATCCGCTGTCACAGTTCCCCCCGCTGCCGTAAACTGCTGGACTTACTTGAATCTACATGCTTACATAGCTTACCGCTTCACGCCACACATCACAACCTAAATGGAGAAGACACCTTGCTTGATCTTATAATTACTTCGTCCCCTGAAAAAGTTTCATCGCATGGCCAGCATCCAACACCTGGTTTCTCACATCATGATCTAGTATGTCTTTCGTACAAGATTGAAACGCCAAAGCCTAAACCGAAAATGATGTCCAGGCGCTGTTTTGGACGTATGAATGTGGACAAACTCCGAGAAGATGCTTCCCACATGAACTGGGAACCCTTAACGAGAGCTGTCACTATCGACGAAAAAGTTCACATATTTAACGAAAGTATATTACGCCTATATAATACTCATGCGCCATTGAAGAATATCAAACTAAAACATCCTCCAGCACCTTGGTTGATAGATAGCATACGCAGCGCAATGGGGAGCCGGGACCGAGCTTTTCGGCGTTTTAAAAGAACTAGAAGTGATGATACCTGGCTTGCCTACAAAACTGCTAGAAACAAATGCAATCAGATGATACGTAATGCCAAACGTCGTTATATTCTCGATAGCATTTCTACATCTTCTTCTGCCAACATCTGGAAGTTCTTGAGGACTCTTGGAAGCGGTAGCAAGCGCCACGTGGATCTTCCAATGAGCGTTGCTTTAGATGATATCAAACGTTATTTCACCACTTCTATTACCTTGGATCATCAAAGCAAAATCCAAACTATCCCATCCGTGGCCCGCTTGGCTAGACCTACTATAAACTCCTTTGACTTTTCTAGAGTTGCATCAGAGGATGTCCAGCGGTTTCTTATCTCTATCAAATCCAAAGCCACCGGTAATGACAACATTAGCCGTTTTATGGTGACCACTATCCTGGACCAACTCTTACCCGCCATCACCCACATAATTAACTATTCCTTTGATTCCAACGCCTTTCCCTCCTTATGGCGCAAGGCTTATGTATGTCCATTGGCTAAAGTACCTAATCCCTCCCTCCCTTCCCATTTCCGTCCAATATCCATTCTTCCTTTCCTGTCCAAAATACTGGAAGCCTGTGTATATAAGCAACTGTCTCACTTCATTTATCAAAACAACTTACTCAATAAGTATCAATCGGGATTCCGACTCGGACATAGTACAGGGACAGCTTTACTCAAGGTAACACTTGATATTAAGGCAGCAATGGAGGAAGGCAAAATAACTGTGCTAGCTTTAATTGACTTCTCAAACGCCTTCAATGCTGTGAACCATGAGATCTTACTCGCAATACTTGCCCACTTCATGATTTCCGATGATGCACTGGAATGGTTTTCATCCTATCTTCGTGGACGCCAGCAGTCTGTTCGAACTAATAATTCGTCATCGCTGTGGGCCGAACTAGACTCTGGTGTACCACAAGGTGGTATTCTTTCCCCTCTTCTCTTTTCGTTATTTATCGACTTCATAACTCACAAACTTCGGTGTTCGTATCATCTGTATGCAGACGACCTGCAGATCTACTCACATGCGAGAGTTGAAAACTTAAACGAAGCTATAATCAACATTAACCACGACCTAGACACCATAAAAAACTGGTCCAGCAGTTTTGGTTTAAACGTGAATCCGAGTAAATGTCAAGCAATCTTCTTAGGGAGTCCCAGAATGACGGGTAGAATTGATCCTGACGCCGTCACTGGTATCATATATGACGGTACAGTATTGCCCATCAATCTATCGGTTAAGGACCTCGGCTTACATATAGACAGAACTCTGATTTGGCATGTTCAGGTAACCAATGTTAGTGTCAAAAGGTCACGAATATTTTACGTGGCCTTTACAGACTAAAAAACTTTCTCCCCATAAAGATTAAGATTATGCTATTGCATGCCTTAATTTTGCCAATCATTGACTATGGTGATGTGTGTTACCTCGACCTGAATGCAGATCTGCATAACAAATTAGACCGACTTCTCAACAATTGCATTCGGTTCATATTCAACCTACGTAAGTATGATCATGTATCCACTTATCGGAGGCAACTATCATGGTTACCTATTAGACAGCGCCGCCGCGTGCGAGCGTTGACTATGTTACACTCCCTCATCCACTCTCCTAACCCACCTACTTACCTAACCACTCATATACAATATCTCTGCTCTAATCATGACAGAAATCTTCGTTCCTCCGATAATCTCCTCCTTCTCTGCCTATCACATAATTCCCATATTGTCCATTCGTCCTTTACTGTCCAAGCTATAAATCTCTGGAACGCCCTCCCCCTAGAGATAAGAAGGTGTGTTAACCCATTAATCTTTAAGGTTAGAGTACGCAAGCTTTACGGAGACTTGGTGACGGAGTCATCAGAATAATTGCTGGCCTATTCATCATTGTACGAATATTTATGTATATGTATGTAGATATGTGTTTCCTCTTATATATATATATATATATATGTACAATGTACATATATCATTATGTATTACAATATACAAATTATTAAGTATATTAATATTATATTATATTAATTATTTATTCGCAAATTAAAAAAATGTGTGCGTGTACTAACGTACACTCGTAAGAAGTGAAACTTCTTTATGACGTTATTTTTCAAAAAAATAATTTAAACCCGTCCGAAGTCGATGCAATCGCCACCTGGATTTCAAAAATGTAACTACTCAAAACGGGCCCCAAAATACATTGGAGACATTTACCAATCCCTACTCCGCTGGAGAAAGCATACTTCGAATCACGCGTGGTAGGGATAAGAAAAAGATGGCGCGTAACGGAGAAATGTGACGCGTAACGAAAAAATGTTACACTAAATTTTTTTCCAACCCTGATAAAGAAGTTTCGCTTCAAAAATCAACACCACTAGCTCTGATGTTACACCTGCTACACACAACTCTGCATCACCCAAAGGTCGACTGGAAGAAAATGCCTACGGCATTAAGTCCGCCTTATGCATTGTAACTTATTTGCAGAAAGTATAAATAAATAAATAAATAAATAATGTCTTAATATCCACTTTATATTTCTTTTATTGTAAACAATAAAGAATATTCTATTGCTTGAATGTTCAAATCTTTTTAGGAACAATACACAGTACAATGGTTGAAACCTGTTTTAACGAAATCAAATACTATTTTAATAACAATTTCAATTTCACGTAGTGGTTTAAGCGGTCGCCACGCCGCTTACTACTGCGTCGAGTGGGTTGAAATCCCACACGGGACAACACTGTGTGATCCACAAATCTGAGTCTGTGTGTTCGTTGTGTGTCGTGTTCTTTGTGTCTGTTGCTTGTATGTTTTTAAAGTTCCCCGCCACACAGCATATATTTATAATGCAGACGTTGTCTTTAAAAGAAAGAAAAACAAAAAATAATCGTCGCGACACTACACTGTTCAAAGCAAAATAGAAATAATTGGCTTGCTTTCTATTAGAGAGAGAGAGAGAGAGACAAAGAAACATGCACACGCCGCACAGCTTACTACACTATAGCAAAAAGCGTCGTGACAACTTTTCGTCTGAATTTTTTCCATCTAGCCTCCTTCGCAATGTGCGATAAGGAACTTCGTTCCAAAAAAAAACCTAGCATTTAATTTGCGAATTCCGGCAAGTTAAGATGCAACAAAACGCCTAAAGTGTTTTAATAAATTTGTGGAGGAAAGTCGAACATCACAATACCACGGCTTAATTGTGAAACTTCACGGCGACTTAAGGCTTTGTTGGAACATTTTCTAACAGCCTTAGATACGCGAAGATTTGATGAGTTTTCAGTTTGACTTGAGATTTTTGCTCGTATGGCCAACTTTTAAGTTTCTGTTTTGTTGTTAGGAACGCACTGAGTAATTAAATAATAAGGCAAACTTTATAATGTGAAGTTAAAGCTTTTGTACCTGATTTATTGAGTGTTTTATAAATTTTCAAATTATAGAAGATTACATTGCCTGAGATATGTTATGTCTCTCGAAAATTTTATTTAGTAGAATACAATGCTGGCTGCAAGATTGCATGATTGATTTAGTAGTTTAAGCGGTCCGCTCGTCACTTTCTACTACACCGAAGTGTTGTGGATCGGATCTTCACGTAGGGCATTGAGTGATCGTTTTAACTATGAAAAATAGTCGACTGCCACTTGACCACTAGCTGCATACGTGCTGTGTTGTGGGTCCAATCCTCACATGCGACAACACTTTCTGCAATCCATAAATTGTTGTTCTGAATCTAGGTGTTCTTTGTGTCCGTTTCATATATGTTTGTAAAGTTCCAAGCGACACAAGATTTATTTCTAGCGCGGGCATTGTTTTTTAAAATAAAAAATATACTCAATAGCACAGGTGTCATCAGGTTCGAATCCCGGATCAGATCCAATGATTGTATAACCTCCAAATATCTGTTTTGGAATTTTAGTGTTTTCTTTGCGTAATATGTATATATTTACAAAAACAAATATAAAAGCATTTTACCAGTCAATATAGCTATGACAATTACATAGAGCTACATAGTACACGATCAGCTTATGTAGATTGTAAAAAAAAACCAATAAGGAACTTATTGTTGCTGCTTACAGAAATCCAAAATTAAGAATCAATATTAGCAGTACCACCTTTTGAGTCTCTTCCCAAACAAGCTGTGAAAGCAATACCACACATTTGAGACCGACGTATCACTCTGGTCCAATTATCCGTAACATAACCCTCTCACGGTTGAACTTGTGATAAAAATTGTTTGAAAATATTATTTTGTAAGTCTCTCGTGGATAGCTAAATATACATATGAAATATTAATCATCATTTTTTACATCATTAACAAAAAGTTGAATATTTATTTAAATAGTCACTGTTCAAACGAAACTTGTTTAATTTTTTTGTTTTTTTTATTATTTAAACCGACTCTTTTCATGTTATTTCCTTTACTAAAGTAAAATTTAGTATTTTAAATGTTACAATTTAGAAACTTTAATAATGTGTGTTCTATATCGAATAAAGTTTCATACAACTAACTAAACGGACGGAAAACAGAAATAAAGCTAAAAAATGTGCTGTCACTTCAAAGGCTGGTAACTTACTGACTCTTGAGTCGCACGTGTCAGTAGCTGGGGTTACTACCTATCAAGTCATCCATGTGCTCATTTGACTCCAATTTAATAAAAAACCTGAAAAAAACTTAAAACTAGTAAAAAAAGCTTTTGCTCATGGTTGTCGTGATAAAAATAACCTTTGTCTTGGGTCAAGAATTGATTCAAAGCAATTTAACAGCGAAAGCGTAACAGACAAATAGAATTACTTTCGTATTTATATTTTTACTATAACTGTTGGAATCAATCAAAGCACAGGACCAATGACTTAAATGCCTTATAGAATAAGACATCCGTCATAATGGTTTTTATAAATACACACACATTACAAACACACACACTTCACTTGATACACTCGTTACAAACACATAATAACACAGTATTAAACAGTGTATTAGTGTGCAGTGACCATAAAACAGTCACGGACAGCGTCTGTGCTCATCTGTCTGCTCATCACATGTTCCGGTTAATGCGAGGTATTAGGTGAGATTATGATGTCCGATGACCCGCAATTTGTATTCACGTGATCGTTATAGTTATATAGGTATACGAGCAGATTCTGTTGTATACATACCGTGTAAATATTCTGTTAAACTGTCAATAACTTCTGACATCTTTCTGACATCTATTTGACACAATTCATCAACAACCTTTAACAGTCTACCGCTGGATCTAGGCCTCTCCTTAGCAAGGAGGTTTTGGTCTACTATACCAAACTGGTCAGACGGGTTGAAATAGGATTGTTTCAAGTATGGTGCAACGGTGTGGGTGGCGGCTCTGACTGCCCAGAATAGGGCTCGCCTCTGGCGCACTCAAAGGATAGTGGCGGTAAGAGCCATACGCGGTTACCGCACCGTATCTACGGAGGCGGCGTGCGCCTTGGCCGGAACTCCCCCGTGGGATTTGGAGGCGGAAGTGCTCGCCGAAGTTTATCGGCGGACGGCTGACTGCCGGGCGGGTACCGGCATACGGCCCCCGCCCGAAGGGATACGCGAGTGGCGAGAGGCCGCTCGTCGAGTCACGATGGCTCGTTGCTCGTCCCGGCTAGAGGCTCCACGTGCTGGCTTTGCCGCCGTGGAGGCTCTCCAGTCGGTCATCGCCGAGTGGGTAGGGCGGCAGCACGGGACCCTTTTCTTCCGACTGACGCAGGTCCTTTCCGGGCACGGTTGCTTCGGGAAGTATCTGCACTCGGTCGTCAGGAGGGAATTGAGTCCCGCCTGTCACCACTGCGACTGCAGTGAGGACTCGGCTCAGCACACGCTAGCGGTTTGTTCCGCTTGGGCGGCGCAGCGTGGGGTCCTCATTGCAGTTATTGGAGGTGATCTCTCGCTACCGGCCGTCATACGCTCCATGACCGGTAGCGACAGTTGTTTTACCGCGGTCGCAACCTTCTGCGAAGACGTAATTTCGCGGAAGGAGGCGGCGGAGAAGGCCCGGGAGGACGATATCCACTGGGACCCAATTCGCCGCCGGCGAGCCGGGCGGCGGAGGCGCGCATACCAGCGCCTCATGCCGTCTTGAGTGTGGCCGCGGGTGGACGGGACGGGTTTTCCCCTCCATCCGCTATAGTGGCCAGCCGCGAGGAGGTGATGTGCGCGTGTGCCGTACGTCGCCTAAATAGAGAGTTTATCCGCAGATGGTGCCCGCTTTAGCGGGCAGGCGCTAGGAGGGATCTGGATGTCGTAACAGCAGCTGTTCCCGGATCCCTCCTATGTCAGGCGCAGAGTGGCACACCGTGTGGTTTTAGTCGGTCCGATTCCGACACACCACCCCGCCGTAAACCCCGGTGGGGTGACGGCCGAGGGGGTTTCCACACGTTAAAAAAAAAAAAAGGATTGTTTCAAGTGTTCCTTCTCTTTGTAATGATGTTATCTTGCATACTTTGTTCCCTTAGTCGTCTTTTACGACACTCACGGGATGAATAGGGGTGGTAACACCATGTATTCTTGATCCATCACCACACGGACAATCACAATTAGGTAATTAAAGAATAAGCTAATCGGTGTGGTTATATTAAATCTGTGGACTTATAAAAGATAAAATACTTACATACAAGCGTCTGAAAATTCCTCCGCATCATGGCATGTTAAATGGCAACGGTAGTTCTCTGAACCAGAAGCATCGATCAGTTGTTGTTAGCTTAGCTAGTTGTTTAAACATAGCACGAGTACTCGGAGCCTATGATCCTAGCGTCTCGACCACAAACGATTCCAAAATATAATTACCCACATTTTTTTAGACCGTTTGAGGCTTTCCATAGAGGCAGCTGCAGCGCCGGCATAACCAACTGTGTTACAAAGATATGACTGCGCGAGGATATCGACGCAGATTGCGTCTCATACCAATAGTTTACCCATCTTTCATAGTAGTAACGACATAACATCTGGCCTCCTCCCATCGCCTCATATCAGGCCATTGGGTTCACGTACAGTTAGAACGCTCTCAACAGCTTCTCCACCATGGCAAAAATGCGGCGAAACATAAGGTGCTCCCAAACGGAGGCAAGTGGTAAGGCGAACTGTAATTCCATTCAACTATGCGTCTATGGAAGTAAATTTCTACTAATATTATAAATGTGTATGTAAGTTTGTTTGTTATGGTTTCACGCAAAAACTACTCAACCAATCATCATAAAAATTGTACACATGTGCTAGGAGGCATTAGAAGTAACACAGGATACTTTTTATCAAAAAAAAATATATATTTAAAATTACCTGTTACGAAACTTAATGCGGCAGACCAAATTCCACGCGAGCGAAGCCGCGGGCAAAAACTAGGGATTCCATAAATCTGATGCCCAGCCTCCCCATAGCCAATAAACGAGTGCGATCAGCAAGACAGATTAATGTCAATGTGATCAATTAATGTTTTTTGCTTTTAAGTACAAAATTTTATTATCATTTTTCAACTACAATCAAAACATCACATTATACAGTAGACACGTTATCCAGTAAGCTGTAATATTATTTGAAACACTCTCACATCGTCACAAATTCTTCTCGGAATCCTGACACAAAAGATTATCTCAGATCACGAAAACAATAAATAACACAATTAAACGTACAAGATTATCGTCCTGACCATTCGTATGTCTTTGAAGGGACACTATAGACCCACAGAAACAATTTATATGGCGTGTGAGGTGAATATAACCAAGGATACTAAGAAATATTACACGAACAACAAGATTAATAGCGAACAGTAGGTAGTTTAGGGGCACGATCTAAATAAGGTAGATAATTAAACTTGTTTTTTTTTTCTCTACTCTTTGTTGTTTTTTGTCTTACATTTTATGTTGTTTCTCATATTGTGTTCAGCTTTTATACTATGGAGAAACCTGAGACATGTTTTAATATTGTCTGTCATTGTTCTGACAAACAAGATTGGTGTGGAAGAATGATACATCGCGGTACACCCAAAAGACGGCAAACACTTGTGACTCTCGTTCGTTTACTCGTAGTCAAATGATCGCGTTGTTAACTATGATATACTAATAATACATCATCATCATCCATCATCCACAGCCTTTTACAGTCTACTGCTGGACATATACCTCTCCTTAGCAAGAAAGTTTTGGCCTACTATACCACGCTGGCCAGATGGATTGAATTAGGATTTGTTTCAAGTTTTCTTTCTCTTTGTAATAATGTTGTCTTGCATACTTTGTACCCTTAGTCACTTTTTATGACACCCCCGGGATGAATACGAGTGGTAACACTATGTTTTCTTAATCCGTCACCAGACGAACAATATATATACTATAACAGATAAAATATTAAAACACACAATGCCATCTAGTTCTAAGCCTAGTTTGAACTGTGGATAGCAATCAACTGATATACTTGCATGCATGCATATATACATTTATATCTGACACCGAAACTAATGCACATCATACAAACATTTAGGCCGACACGAGAACCGACCCCGAGACTGAAGCACAGCAGTCGCATACACTACCACTTCACCGTCGAGGTAGTCAATAATTGCTTAGTTTAAAAGCATTACATAACCTATAAATGCTTTACATTTTTTATTAGCAAGAGGCACCGAGAGGGTACATTACGGGCCAAGCAATATACCCACTGCTTAGTGATTTTTCATGGGACACAATTTTATATAAAAATTTTGTGTATGGGAAGGTTTTACCGCTTACTGCGGGTAATTTGCTGTTGAGTGCTTTGTAAACGGCTTTGGTGGTGCCTTTTATTTTTATGAAGACATGAGAAAAGAGATTCTTGAATGTATTATGTTTTTATATTCGAAAATATTATCTTGTGGTGTACACGTGTTAAAAAATTGGCTTTTCTAAAAACTGTATAATATTACTAATAGCGGTTTTCATGGTATGTATAATTTTTAGGACTCCTTGACTTAAAGAATAGAATGATTTCTATGTTGTACTTAATTGCTATTAAGGTAAGTATTTAGTTTTCAGCGTAATAAAAACTAGAGTGAAAGTTTATAGTAAGTAGTCTACGACCGAGACGCTACTACACTAAGAGTTTGTAAAATTGTGAATATAAATTTTAAAAACTAGTTCGATATCATACCAAGGCAATTTTGTACGTATTACGTTCAGTAGGTAATAGAGCCACGCTGATTTCAGCACAAGCGGGCCGGTTCGACCGGGGCAGTACGACCCTCCCACAGAAGACCAACCTAAAGCGACACCATCCGTGTTTTGTGGGTGAGTGTGAGACCGGAGGCCCATTGATTCAGGGGTGACAGTTATCGTGATAACTGTGTACGCCTTACACTGTCACGATGACTGTCATGCTTTTTACATCCCCAAGCGGGGTGTGAAAAAGCATCTCACTAGGCCGCCATAGTGTGGGTCACCATACTGCATTGTCTGATTGCATCATTTACAATGAGTATAGTGACGACAACTGTTGGATTCTATTCATGCTTTCCATCAGGCAGAGTAGAGTTACTTTGACAGGCTCTTAATGAAGAAAAAATCTAAATATGAGTCATAATTTTCATTTTTTAAACGAAAAATATTTTATAATATCCGTTTCAAATAGTAAAACTGACTTTCTATAAATACGACACAAATTACGAATAGACGACTTAAATCAATGCGATGCCAATATTTTAAGCTAAGCTAATATATTCTCCTTTGGTACAGGGAGCAAACGAGTACACGGGACACCTGACTGTAAGTGACTATCGTCGCCCCTTAGACACATAAAACTTATAAATTACTGTTACACGATGATGATGTTACACTCCAAGCCAAGTTTGGACACAGTGGCCAGTTTCAACGGAGATCGCCCAACTACGCAGAAGAAAGTATAATGCACAAGTGTGTGCGCAAACAGAGGTGCACTCTCTGTTCCTTCACTCTCATAATCCAATGGGACGGCTATGTGACACAGCTAGAGAAAAATCAGGTAGAGGACTATAGGGAGAGGATCGATAGTTTTAAGTGCTCTGCGAGGCACGCGGCTAAGACCCCAACTTCCAAACTCCAAGTTGTTTTTAAGTATTTCTATAACCACATAAACTCAATAACACTTTTTGACTCGACCGAGGAATAGACTCCGAGACCTTTTAAGCGGTAGATCACGTACGCTAACCGCTAGACCAACGAGGCAATGCTGTTAAATAATAGGCACATGTATAATCGGTTTATTGATGTCAACTTTCCATTTTTTTTCTATATGAATAGCCTGCCAAAGTGACTTTACTGTGCCTGATGGAAAGCATGAATAGAATCCAAGAGCCGTGGTCACCATACTCATTGCAAATGCAGACAATGCAGTGTGGTGACCCTCACCATGGCGGCCTAGTGAGATGCTTCTTTACGCCACGCTTGGGGACGTAAAAGGCATGACAATCATCGTGGCAGTGTAAGGCTCACAAAGTTATCAAGATAACTGTCACCCCTGTATCACTGGGCCTCCGGACTCCTCCTGTTTCCTGAACTTATTGTCCTTTAACATATATACACTAAGTAGAAATAAGTCTATACAAGTAATGTCAATTTCTTAATTTCTGTCTAAAGAGTCATTTTAAATACCATCCCAATATCAAAATACCAAAGAATAATAAGGAAAGTTACAAAGAGCATTGATGCGTTACTTCAATTACACTTGGCATAAATTACACGAAGATTCAGAATAAAATCTTTGGAATAATCGTTGGTTCAGTAATAGAATCCAATTTCTATTCCGACGATTTAATAAGTAGTGGTCCGGGTAGGTATTCAGCTAGTAAGATGTTATTGGATATTGAATTGTAATATCGAGACATGTTCTCCAAATGTATTTTCGTGTGTTTATTTGGCATAAGGTTTTTAATTTGAAGAAAATAAATAGTGTGGACGAAGACTGTGTGTGAAATGTTTTCTTTTACACAAAATGGTATTTCCACCGTCACTAGAAGTATTTATTTTGTTTTCTCTGTCTCAGTAATTTGTACTGTCTTACTTGAGCTTATTGCCGTCTACTGCTAAATGAAAGCCTTACTCAAAGAGTGGCAACCATTCCGGTGATATCTACTTATATCTTAAAATATTATGTATTAAGTAAAATTAAAATATTGTTGGCTGACTGGCCTATTGTTTCAGTTGTTAGTAACCTTAACTACTACACCAGAGATCGTGGTTTCGTTATCCACCTTTTGATTTTTTTTTCTGTGGGGAAATCCCCACGGATACCACCGAATGGTGGTTAGGTCGAACTCAAACCGACCAAAAACCGCACGCTGTTTCAGGTACCAGTAGTCGGGGAACTTGGTGTACACAAAAGATTATCTATACTTGGTATTATCTGAACTTGGTGTACACTGGTAAGGAAATCCCTGGAACCCTGATGTACCTCCTGGGCTTCCATGTGGATGTGTCCATGGTCCGGCCATCGCAATGATGGCGCTCAGGCTTGTGTTTAGTTAATCTATAATATGCACGTTTTAAAAAAAGTTTACATGTACGTTTTATCAGCAGTCAGTCAGGACCACTATCAGACGGCTATATACGAAATGTGCGAAGTTATATTAAAGTTTAAAAAAGATATGAAAATTTAACATAATTTTCAAACTAAAAATGTTGCAAAAGACTGATATTACTGCTTAAATTCTGTAAAAGGGTTATGTTAACTTAAATGAATACTTGCATACCTAAATGTTTGTAAGTAATGTGCCATTATCAAACCAAAATGTCTGATAACCTTCAAAACTTATTCATACGTTAATAACCTTCACACGTGTACGTCAGAAATGAATTCTTACTTTATCTTGGTATAGTTTCGGAGATCAAGCGACTTTTCATTAAAATTCTACGTAGAAGGTGACTCGGGAGGTTATCTTGAATTTTTGGCTCACAATTTTCTGGACTTACAATTTATCTTAAATAAAATTTTCTTATGTATATTTAATCCTGAAGTGTATGACTTTGTTATAATATAAACTCTGTTAATCTTAAGAAAAATGTTGGTATTTAAAAACAAATTAAAGGTATAATAATAAAAGTTAGGTTAAGTTTGAAAGAAATGTTATTTTCGAAAACATAAGTAAAGCTCCTCACGTGAGATAGTAAATTGTTTATTGGTATATAAAATGTGTTTTAAAATAGTGGACTTATAGTTAAAGTTAATTTTTATTTCTTATATTTTATTTTATCGTTTTTTTTTTTTTGCAATAAAACTGTTTCTTCTACGTTAGTTAATTTTATTTCTAATAAATTTTATTACACTTTTGGTACCTTCTTTCTTCTCTCTCAGTCGAGGGAAGTACTTTTTTTCTATCTTAAGAACCTGCCAAAGTGACTCTACTCTGCCTGATGGAAAGCATGAATAGAAGCCAAGAGTTGTGGTCACCATACTCATTGTAAATGCTGGCAACGCAATATGGTACACTGTACAAACATAAAAGAAACGAACACAAAGAACACCCAGACTCAGAACAACAGTTTATGAATCCCACAAAGTGTTGTCCCATGTGGGGTTTGAGTCCCCAACAATCAGCGCGAGTAGAGAGCGGCGTTTTCTAGGTAGTAGAGCACCGCTGGTTTCAGCACGAGCGGGCTGGCTCGACTGGAACAGTACTACCCTCTCTCAGAAGATCAACCTAAAACGACAGCATCGTGCTATCATGTTTTGTTGGTGAGTGCAAAACCGGAAGCCTATTGATACAGGGGTGACAGTTGTCGTGGTAAGAGTGTGCAATACAATGCTACGATGACTGTCAAACCTTTTACGTCCCTAAGTGAGACATAGAAAAGCATCTTAATAAGCTGCCGCATCTTAAGCGTCTTAATAGTCGCAATGAGTATGGTGACTACAACTTTTGGATTTTATTCATGCTTTCCATCTGGCAGAGTAGAGTCACTTTGGCAGGCTCTTGGAATATTAAAAAAAAAATAAACGGATGGAATTTCTCGTACTTGACTCCTCCAGTATTCACTAAAAATTTAGAGTATTATTTGTATTCAATATCGAATAGAAACATTAATATTTTCAACTTCAAAGGTGATGGAATTATAAATTAAGTCACATTCCCTCTGAAATTTTAAAAAGGTATCTTTTACGGAACTCCTTTTATCGTTGAAAAACTATTTTTTACCGAGCGTAGATCCCTTGGTATACGAAGCTCGTAACCAGCTTAAACGCATAAAATACTAGACAATGTCATACATCCAACTCTATCGTCTTTGTTGTTCTAGAAAGTACAACGGTAGGGCTACCAACTTTATTGTTATGAAATCTTTATTCTAAATTAAGAGAGCGATAATATAATGGGTGTAAAATACAATATTACTGTACGTGTTTATTTACATATTTTAAATCAGGCATCATTTTGTTGTTGCTAGTAAACTGCCTAGTGTAGCTAGCATCTCTTCTTCGTTCTTTGTTTTATTTTTAAAAATAAGAGGCCTACCAAAGTGACTCTATTCTGCCTGATGGAATGCATGAATAGAATCCAAGAGCGGTGGTCGCCGCACTCATTGCGAAAGAAGACAGTGCAGTATGACGACCCATGCTATGGCAGCCTAGTGAGATGCTTTTTCTCACCCCGCTTAAAAACCCCGGGCACACGTGCGCTGGTAATGAAGGCTTTAGCCGATTTGCACAGGAAGGAAGAGCCGAACTGTTTAGTTCGGGAGCATATGTCTACCATTCTGAAACGGTGACTTCCTAGGCCAACACGAGTTGTCCTGTAGAGAAACGGAGAGGATGGGATCAGTTGGAAGAGTTCGTCAGAACACTCTCCATGATAAAAGTGAGGACTGCCATAGAGGTGACATCTCTTCGCAACTGCAGAGATTCAAGGGATTCGTGACTTTCGAGTTATTGATAATCCGGACTGCTCGCCGCTGTAACCGATCCAAAGCGTCCAGCAAATATTGCGCGGATCCATCGTAAAGATGAGAACAGTACTCCACGCAGGAGCGTACCTGGGTCTTATAAAGAAGACATAGATGCTCAGGCGCAAAGAACCGTCTCACTCTGTTCAGTATACCCAGCTTCCGCGAGGCCGCCTCATTGAGGTGCCAATTCACATTAACCAACTCATTATTTAGTTTACTGCCAATCTGTTTATTATAATATTTTCTGGTATAACCCGCATCGGCTCGAACACCCACTCCTCGCTTATAATATTTTTTAATCGTTTGTTTGTCACTCATTTTTTCAACACGCTCAAATTGTCACAGTGTCTTTTACTCCAGTTATAAATGTTTAAATACTCTTAAAACAAACATCTAATATATCTTTTATATTTGGAGAGGTAGAGGTATCCTAAAAAGTTTTACAAATTCCTCAAACAAAGTATCCATCTCTTTTTAAATTCCTAATCTTCTGATAGCGTCAATGGTATAGAGATGGAGTTGAGTGGTTACATAACATTTTATACGTCAAAAAAATAGTAGAGTGGTAACCCTAGTAACATCAAGGCGTCCATTATTTAGCTACGTTTGTGGAGTAAAGCGTCAACTTACGGCTAGTTTTTACGAGTATTTGGGCCGAGTGTGGCTTTTATAGTCGGCATTGTCGCCTCATTCGAGCCGATAAACTTTATTGTACCTTAAGATCATAGGTAATCCTGATGAAGAAATAAGAAACACAAAACAGAATATTAGATGCCATGCAGATAACGTTGAACGTCATAACTAGATTCTTCTTCTAACGGTTGCCTGAAAGAGATCGCAGACTGCGATAAGGCCGCCCATTGTACTACTATTTTTTGTTTGTCTCCTACATTGTATGGTTCCTTCTTATGGTGTGCAATAAAGAGTACCTATCTATCTATCTATCTATCTTCTTTTTCACGTAAAAGTATTTATTTATTTCACACAATTGTTTGTTCGTAACAGATTTTTGTATGCGTATTTTTTAAACTAAATTTTCTTATATATTGCCCATTGATGCAAGTGACAGTTATCGTTGGTAAACGTGGGAGCCTAACACTACCACAATGACTGTCATAGCTTTTACGTCCCCAAGCGGGGTGTGAAAAAGCATTTCACTAGGCCACCATGACGTTGGTCACCATACTGCATTGTCTACATTCAAAATGAGTATGGTGACTACAATTCTTGGATTATGTTCATGCTTTCCACCAGGTATAGCAGAGACTCTTTGGCAGGTTCTTAAAATAAAAAAATATAACAATTATTTAAAGTTAAAATTATAGTAAAAGTATTGCTTGCTAAATATTTACATTCTTAGTAAATATTCTTGTTGCTTCTTTCTTTTTTATGCCAATATGTACAACCTTATTCTACTGAAACTACTTCTTATGATTCTCAATCAGGTTTGTATCCATTTACATAAATAGGACCAAATAACTACGCGCATACCGTGGATATTCATGATCATTATCATTAGCCTATCGCAGTCCGCTGCTGGACTTGGGCTTCTCCCATGGCACGCCACTCTAATTGATTTTGGGTTTCTCACATCTAATGCAATTGGATATTCAATTCATTTATGATTAAACGTTTATGTATATATATATATATATATATATAGCTAACTTTTGCCAGCAGCTGCGCTCGAGTGTATGTCAGTTAGCGCATTAAATAATAGCCCATACGTTATTTACATGTATAAGCTTTATTACCGTAAAGTTTTATTTAAATCCGTACGTACTTTTGCGTGAAAGAGTAACAAATACATCCTCAAAAAATTTCGCATTTGAAATTAACAAAATAGTAAAAAGTTTATCAATAAAGAGTTTAGATACGTTATTCAATATAGCGCCATCTATCAGAACCTGTAGGTATTTTTTATAAAACCCAAAGACAGATTTTGTAATGTATCCAATCGGGCAAAAAACTTAATAGCGCCATCTATCAGTATTTATAAATTTTGAAGTGACTGAAATACGCATCATAATTGATATTCCCATGGGAACGAGATGATTTATCTTAGTAAAAAGTAGCTTGTATCACTCTGTTACCTCTGAATTATCTGACAACATAAAAATCGCATCATAAAATCGCTCCGTTGCGACCTGAAAGAAAGACAAACATACAAACAAATATACTTTTGCATTTATGTTAGAAAAGATTTAACACACTCGACACAAACTGAATAGTAAGGAGGTTCCTGTTCTTAGAGCCATAAAGACCGGTACTGTGATTCCTTCACTCAAAGTCGGCCTTCTGTTATTTTCAACATTTTTTTATTTTTGTTTTCCTTTTTTTGTGTTAGAAAGTGTAATTAGTCCACACAAATAAATGAAATTTCAGCGTCTGTTTGTAATTTCGAATTAAAAACTTTTCACTAAGTCCCTATGAAAGTATATACGGTATTTACATAAAAAATCGTTATTTTTAATTTTTATCCTTTCTGCCTGTCTGTTAGTCTGTGTATCAGTTTGTTCCAGTTAATCTCTGTAATAGCTGCACTGATTTTGGACGTTGATTTCACTGGAAGATAGTTGAACTTGAGTTATTTTAATTTTAGAGAAAAAAACAGCAAAAATCGCGGGCCACAGCTAATTTGTGTAAAAGTGTAATAAAGAGAATAATAGTAATAATATTTATAATTTTTAGGTTTATTTTAAGTTTATTCTTATTGTTATTATTTAATACCTTTGTTCTGTTTTTAGTTCGTAGTTTTTAGTTGTATCTCCTTTTTTTTAAATAACATCGCCCGCATTGTAAACATATCTTGCGTCGCGGAAGACAACACACAAGAAACAGACTCAAACAACACTCAGACTCAGAACAATAGTGTGTGGGTAACATAAAGTATTGTCCTATGTGGGGTTTGAGCCCACAACACTCAGCCCATTAATAGTAGTGTGGGATTATTTTAACTACTACGCCATCCGTGCGTCATTTTGCGCCAGTCATTTTTAATCTGTGATGCATCACTTCTAAATTAATTTAATCTTAAATTGGTTCTTCTCAATTTATGCATTTGAATTTGAAGTCACATCACACACGTACTCAATCAATTGATAAAAATTTGGCTCTAAAAATTCTATTTTGAAAACTAAATCATATAAAATGTTTATGAGGGTTTGATATGAGGGCTCGTATTCATTTTAAATTCAGGAAAACTTCGTCGAAATACTCTAGGAATGTAAATTGCTCAAAGATCCATAAATATTTGCATAATGTACTTAAACTCTGTCGTAGCCAACGAACGTTTAACTTTATTCAAAAACCATCGATTCTGTTTTGAAAACATTACAAAATATCATTTACGAAGAAAACCTACTAACTTTCTTTAAAGATAATCTAAAGTTAAACGCCCAAAGTTTTTTTTTTGCAGTTGTAATAGAATAGGCGTTTGTCGTTCATCTCACCTGATGAAAGGTGTAGATGAAGACGAAGGTGGTTCACGCCCATCCAAAGGAAACCTGTTCACTCTATCCTTAAAGGCTTTAGAGTTCAAGTCATCAGGAAAAATAGACCCAGACAGGTCATTCCAAATCTTGGCGACTCTCACTAAAAAAGAGCTGTCAAACCGTTTAGTTCGACTTTTGGGTATGTCAACAACGTGTAGATGAAATTTTTCCTGCGCCTAGTAGTCCGATAAAGGAATGGAGGTGGCTCAATCAGTTTGAAATCAGTAATTCAAACTGACGTATGATTTTCATCTTATATTCACAATTCGTAAGCTTAAACTATTTTGTTTAAATACTTCTTGTATTTACAAGTAGTCTATTCTCATTCTACTTATTATAAGAAAGTAAAATCATGTAAGTCAGATTTTATTATGTCCTATTTAAAAGAGCAAATATGCTTTTTAATTATTATTTTTTTTAGTATGATAACGCCCGCAGTAGGAATAAAGCCTACATCACGAGATAGTTTGTAAACATACATGAAACGGACACAAAAAATACCCACACTACGAATAATAATTAGTGGATAACACAAAGTGTGTAGGGTTTGAACCCACCACACTCAGCGCAGTAAAAAGCAGCGAGGTAACCACTTCAACCATTACGCCACCTGTGGAGCCAATTTACATGATATTTAAACTGTAAAATAACTTAAATCAGAATAAATCTAACTGCACGCTACAAAAAATACCGGTTTCTTTGTTTCAAATTTCATAAAGCTACAAAAATACAACGGCGTCCATTTTATGAAAAGTTTTAATATTTACATGCATTTTGCAATTTTAAACAAAAGCCTCACAGTTGCTAGGTACCGGAAGAAACGTCACGGGATCGGAACTCAACGTTCCCGCTCGGTTAAAAACTTAATAGGAATACAGAAAAACATTTTTGCCGTTTTAAAATTCAATTCACTCAAATTATTTGTTAGCTCATTTTAAGTTATAATATTGTCATTGGATTATTTAAAATAATGACAACGATAAATTGATTTATTTATTTACTATGGGTGGACCAAGAATTCGTTAACATTTGAATCTAACATCTCGCGCAAACATGTTACGGGAGTTTTAGGATCGATGTTACTGGAATTTGCTGGCTACAATTGTAACACATCGTTTCAATAAGATGGAGTCAATTGTCACACATCCAATGAGTGCTGGTGGTCAAAGACATGTTGCCGGAAAAACTGATTTCCAGCCGCGGTGACGTTTCATGGCCAGCCAGAAGTCCAGATCTATCCCCATCAAACTTCTTTTTAAATTTTTATTAATTAGGAATTATTTCAAGAATCGTATCTACATCAATAAACCAAGTATACTACGTCAACTAAAAGAAAAAATCAGCGAAGAGATGTCGGTGATCTCGAGGTCTCTTTGTCGACGAGTATTTGAAAATTTCGATGCTCGCTTATAAGAGTGCAAACGTCGAAACGGTGGCCATTCAAATAATATAATTCTAAAAAAATAAATTCCTTTCTTGTACATAAATAAACAATTTTTATTTTTATACGATTTTTTCAAATATTAACTAATTCGTGGCACGTCCTATATTATTTAACTAAAAGTATGAACAAAGTACGTGCGGCCTAGTTGTTGATTCATACGATTTAAACTGATAGGATACGTTCAAATAAAAAAAATGTGATTTCTGTTGTCCTGATCCATACAAGGTGCCTAATAACGAGCGAATAATAAAAAAAAACACCATACAAGGCAACATATCAAGACATAATATTCCAACGATATACTACATAAACAAACTCAATTTAATTTAGCGTCATCATTGAAATAATTCGGTAACTTTTGTGGACTCTCATTAGCCGACGTCATTTATCATTCTTGGCAGAGAGAGAGCTCGGGTGGCGGGGCGCAGGAGGGGGCAGAAACTTGAAATGGCACAAAGACATTTGACATGTACCCCTGAGTGGAAAATTCTATGTATCCGCTTCGTCAGGACGAGATTTAAATTGGACCAAGTTTTGACTCGGTGCGGTGCGTAATCAATTTGTGAGTTAGCAATTTTACATTTTAGGAATTTCTTCTCCTATAATTTTAAGATTTATGAATTTTACTCGATTCAAACTTTTGCATATACGTCTAATGAACACATATATGTATACCTATTCAGAAAATCAAGGCAACATAATTTGATTATTAGAACTAAAAATACAAATTCCGAACGTTCTCTAACTCCAACTAGTAGCAGAAAAGCCGAGAGAGTCTTTAAATAAACAGACTAATTAGTGTCGTTTTCTACATAAAAGGAAAAACATAATTCAATAAACCATGCGAACTGAGTTACTAATGATCCTGTATCACGCAATGAAAGTTCTCCCAGAGCATTATGTATGTATTTTACAATTTCTTAACATCAACCATTCCGGCACCGTAAACCAGGTATGATTACTTCGTTGGTCCGAATGGATCTAGACCTAAGCGAAGAATTTTTTTTTTGTATTGTTTAAATGGATGATTAAGCTACAATTAGAAATACACTATAAATCGTAATCTCTGCAATTTAATTACAGTAATGATGTGTTTAATAAATCAATAACACAATATCCTTCAAACTCAAATGAGGATATTTCGGCAAAGATATTATCAAACTATATGATTTGATCGGTATTGGTTGCCAATTAGTTCTTTGCAACAATGGTCCTGTTTCACATCTGAGTGTCTGCATCGATTAATAATTACATGTGCTGTAGTACCCAGTCGAATGTACAATCGTCACACCACAAATGTAGGTCATCACATTAGAAGATATCTAACATGTAACATATTCAATTAATAATGGCTGTTTAGTCAAGTAACTCCAATTTACGTCATTTCTGAACTTTCCGAAAGGTGGAAAATAAGATATAACTTATTTCGAACATCAAGATGCATAAAAGTCAATGATATTTTTTTAAGAGTTAATTACAATTGATCGTTTGCATATGGAAGAATTACACAATGTTAAAAATTTAGACAAAATGTGCTCTAAAATTAAAAAATCTAACTTGGACTATATAAAACTCTTTCTTTGTGTCTTGTATAATTTCATACTATGAATAACCTAAGATGTCATGAAATAAGACATGCAAAATATTACAAATTTGATCTCAAAACGATATCGAGTACATACAAAAATATAACCAGTCCCGTCTTATACTATTTCCTTTTATTTAATGCGTATTATGAACACAGGATTCTGAGCAAGATGAATGTTTTCTTTACATTACTATGTTTGTATGAAGCATTGGGTTCGTTTCGGGATTACGAAAATATTTTTTTATTTACACGCACCGACTTATTGGAGTGACAAATACGAACCAATAAGCAGGATACTTCGTAATACTGGGACTTACTGCTAGGTAGTTTAACAAGCATTTTAGTATTGAAATGAACTTTTTACATTCGCTCTCGTTACTTTGACTGGCCAATTGTTAGTCCTTAAGTATGCTGACTTCTAAACCAAATTGAATGTTTTTGGAGTTTACTCCTTAAGAATTGGTTTTTTTAATATAAGGTGCCCGGTATGAGAAAATGTGAGGAATAAAATCTACTGAACGAATGACCTTGTTACGTTTTTGGTGCGGCTGCACTGGTTTTTGTGCGACTGCACTGGTTATGAGTGTATTAAGACGTGTATAGAGTATGCTGCAAAGCGACTGTATCTATATGTTATTTTCATTAATTTGTTAATTTATCCTTTCATACGGTATCAATCTTTTTTCAGTTAATTTCAGCTACATAAGCTTTTATTGCGTCTGTTTTGACAATCGTACTTAAGGAGTAAACTCCAGCCGTGCGTCGGAACTGACACACACAATTTTTTTGATTGCCCATCTAGGATCAATAATATTTTTGTATGATGAGCATGGTCATGTATTCTGCATTTGGGTATAACTTATCTTTTATTATATATATGCTTTGTAAAATATTTAAGTGTATTTTGTCGGCTCACTGGTTACCAAAGCTAAAACTCTTTCTAGTTCGATATCAGACAGTCGTGTATAAGATGTATCATAATTATATCTGTCAACTGTTTTTCATTTTTAATACTTTGTGCTGTTTTTATCAAGTTTATCAATCATCATCAACAGCCTTTTACAGTCCACAACTGGACATGGGCCTCTCCTTAGCAAGGAGGTTTTGGTCTACTATACCACGTTGGCCAGACGGGTTGGAATAGGGTTTGTTTCAAGTTTTCTTTCTCGTTGTAATGATGTTGTCTTACATACTTTGTTCCCTTAGCGGCCTCTTACGATACCCACGGGATGAGTAGGAGTGATAACACTATGTATTCTTAATCTGTCACCACACGGACAATTTATCAAGTTACTTCTCAACATTTTTTATTCCATCTCTATCTTTTTTTATTTTTATTCAATTAGATCAGACTAAAAGTAAACTAGCAATCGTTTTATACCTACATTTCATTTTACAAATTAGTTAAAATAAGACATTTACCATTTCTGTAATGTAATTCTATAAATTACAAAACTGGTTTCGCTTTTTTAATGAATGGTCTTCAGTTCATTTTATATTTGTCAAATTACCATAACGCTGCCTTTTTGTTCAGTTTCCAATTATATTTCTATCCAGTCGCATTCTTCCAAAACTGTGTTTATTAATAAAATATATGTAGGTATTAAAATTTTCTTAAATTTTTATATTATCTTCAACTTGCTAATTAAGCTACGAACGCTTTTGAAAGTAAGAAAACCTTGTTGAAAATTCTTTTAGACATTTTTATGCGAACGCTGTTTGAAATTATTTATTAACAAGAAAACGATGGGACAGTAAGGAAGCGAAATTAAATACAAAGATACTAGTTTTAAGCCGGGA
This sequence comes from Hypercompe scribonia, assembly GCA_949316085.1. Lineage (NCBI taxonomy): Eukaryota > Metazoa > Arthropoda > Insecta > Lepidoptera > Erebidae > Hypercompe > Hypercompe scribonia. The sequence continues at coordinate 6,021,021 of OX438969.1, read as the reverse complement.
GTTTTGGTAGCGCAGATGTATATTTTATCAATCAATTAAGGTACGGAAAACAGATGTTTTTGCTATATTGAAAGTTATTGCACCGACACTTACACACAGTATTTAAAAAGAATCAAAGGGAAATTTATTCCTCCGAGCCTTTTTCCAAACCAAATTGGGGTCATTAAATCTACTGTGATATGGTTCATCTTCGATTTTTTACTGCCGTCAGACAGACCTCCATAATCCAAGTACTAAGTGACATCGAAGTTCTGAAGAAAGATTTTTAGGGATCATAATACCCGTACCCACAGGTTAAAGTGCTTCCAGAGGTATGAAGGTGTCCCAATATGTAAGAATGGTTACCGATCCATCGACTGACCTCGATGAGAAAATGCTTAACGTTGTAATGTCATAACCTACTCGGTTACTACTTGGTCACTAACTAATTTTTTACTTAACTGGTCCAATCTGGTTTAGAAACAAGAAATTTAAGAGGTAGCAACATTGAAAAAATAGCGAGACAAATATTTATTTTTTTCACAATGATTTCTTATCTAATTATTTTTAAGTGGCTTTTAAGCTACTCAATCAAACAGCGACGACTTACAAACCACTGATAAACCTTAGATAATGCTTTTTTGATTAGGTTAAGATACTTATAATGTAATAAAAAAAAACTTTTTGGAAAATAAATAAAAAAAATCATTTAGTACTTCGTCGTGCCCATATCTCTATAATCCAGCACAAACACATTTATCTTAAACTAATAAAACAAATATTTTACATGATAATATTGTTAAAAGAGTTATCCTCAACTTCTAAAGGTCAATACCATTCCATTATCATTTCAGCAACATGAGATTCTGATTACTTAACGCAAACACACGTACAGCTAAAGAAACAGTCTAAAACGCGTCATAGAGTTTTTAAATTTGAAGGTTTTCGTCGATTTATCTGGAATCCTATTATAAGATCCGGTCATGGTGGTAATAGAATCATCTTGATAGTATACCGTTTCGAATACAAAAGACAAAAGAATAGAGACTCAGGACATTATCAAATCAGTAATATGAACCATCGACTTCTAAACACAAATACCTGTATAGTGAGCTTGTAAAATTTGAGAGTTTTCTCGATTTCTCTGGAATTCCATCTTCAGATGCTGACATGGTGATAATGGGAGCATAACTTTTAGAACATAAAAGGAATTTTAAAAATCGGTTCTCACATGATGGACATGTACGAATATATAAAGAAAAAACAATTGAATTGAGAACCTCCTTCCTTTTCAGAAGTCTGTTTAAAAAGGAAAAAGATGATAAATTGACTTTGATTCAATGCAGAAAAGAAATTGAAAGTAGTTCTTTCTACTATTCAGTTAAAAAGTCTTGTAAGTTATTCTTGATCGTCGTATATCTCAAGAATACTTACGCGCGACCCAGCCCTCTCGGCAAATTCAATTTCACAACATAATCATCAAAGTTTTTGAATAAACAATGTGTGAAGCGAACGATGTCACTATCAAACGACGTATAAATATTAAAATCAGTTATATTTTTATTAACACAAGTATATTGAATTTTGGAAATTGAAACCATTTGTGTAAACATAGAAAGTGTTAGAAACAACATGGTAAAAAAAAAAGAATAGTAATATCCTGATACATTTAACACGCTGCCGTTTGACTCTCAACTACGCAAAGCCTGTATTATGGTAAGCAGACTAGTGATAAATATACTTACATATTTATAGATACATACTTATTACAGGTAAACTATTCGAGGACACAAAAAAAAAGTGAATAATCTTCTTGTCTAGTTTCAGTTTCGATAAAATTTTCTTTTCTACTCAAAACTTTTCTATCTAATCCTTAAAATACCCGGTAATGACAATGAGTTCTTCTATTAACGTAGGTAGATTTAGTTTTTAGCTTTCTATAGATTTAACATTCGAGTGCCGGGTCTATTGTTTGATATATTGTTTTTCAATCCTGGAGTAGATTTACTGGGTATATTTTATCAGGTTCAGAATGACAGTGTTAATTTACATAAATATAACAATAAACTTAACGCTCACATTATGCTAGATTGTTAACAAATCAAACTAGATGTAGCAAGAAGAGTTCTTGCTAAGTTATGATATAACTTGTATTAAGGCTTATTTACTAAAAATTATACCCAAAAGAATTATCCAAAGAAAGAATAGATTACATTATGTTATATGACAAAGATAATTATAGACGATTGGGAGGCAAAATTGCCTTAGCAACAGTGTCAACAAAGACATCTTAGATTAGCAGTTGGCGCAAAAGGTCAATCAGTGTTAAGTAAATTGTCTCATAGCCAATGTATCTACTACGTCAAAGCTTAAATGTAATATCGATATATATTACAAAGAATAACATGAACAAAATGAGTATAATTTGAACTTGAAAACATTTTTCCATTACTTTTTACCAAGTGAAATCCAAGTTCCTGAATTCAGGGTGAAGCGGGAACTCAAAAAGTAGCGGTGCCCTCGTGACTCTTGAGTTGCAGGTATCCATGCGCTGCGTTAATCACGTACCATCTGGTGATTGTAGTTTATTAGGCGCCATTACATCATCATCACATCAACAGCGGTGTTGGTATGGGGTTTGTTTCAAGTTTTCCTTCTGTTTGATGTTGTCTCGGTATGTCGATCTCTGTCTCACAGTGAGTTTGCTCCCTTAGTCGCCGCTTATGATAACCACGGAATGAATAGGAGTGATGACACTCTGCGATCTTAATCTGTCACCACACACATGATAAATGTATCTTGAATATAATATTTTATATTCAAGAGAAGCTCTTGAAATTCTCTTCTTACGTATTATATCACAAGTTTTAACATAATATAAAATGTAAAAAAATTGATTGGGTTTTCTACAAGTTTTATCGATGTCCAAGATATACATGGATTACGAATAAATATGACGTCATATGAAATATGCTTAAGTCTGTACTTAGCTAGGAGCTTAATGAATCTATGTAATATGTCACAGGCTACGATTATTATTATTAAACGACAATTATATAAAAGAGGTTATGAATCCCGATTGTTCAGCTCTGTGTTTTTCGCTGGCTCTATTAAGTTGTGAACCTAATTTGTGGCGGTGTGTTATTTTGTGGCCTAGATAAAAAAATTGTACGCTGTTTTGTTTCATACGGCTATTTTTTCGCAAAAGTTTTAAATTCAGAATTGTCAGAGGTTTTATATCTAATTTCTCTCAATAAAATCGAACTGACAGATTGTATAATTTTAATTGAAATATTCTATATGTAGTTTCCTTAAAAAAGAGGACTTATGTTACCTCAGAATAAATTTGTTTAATAATTTTTTTTTAGTCCCCACTGCAATTATATCAACCCTAAACAGGTTCAAACATTTACACAAAGGGTTATTAAAAAGAAATGTGAAAAATAAAACATTTTACTATCTGGCAATAATGGATATTCAACAGGCACATGTTAAACAAAGCCAATAACACCAATAAACTTAATGAAATCAAATGATTCTATTAGATCGTAAATGTTTATGAATTGAAACACGTACTGAACGTGTTATGTTTTTGTTTGGTGTATTCTCTTTTGTTTTCGAATTGTTAACATTGGATTACTGTTATTTCTGATGATAATATTAAAACTATAAGAGATTTAGCATTGTTATTACACGTGCTGATGCTACCAGCTTTTTGGATACACTACCAAAAGGTGAAGATGCGGACGTAGGTCATGAAATAGAGTCCAACATTAAGTCACTAAGTTACTTTCGAATATCGCTGCGTGTGTCAAGTAAACAGTCACCACGTTTATTGTAAATGTGGGTATCACTCAAACTCATATTATAAAGTTCTGGTTTAAATTGTTTTATAGTGTGGCCACCCATATAAACGTTTTATGATATTTATAAACATGGTCGAGAGTGACACGCTCAGATAACAGATATTATATGTACCTTTGAATTGTCTGATATTTCAATAAATTACCACTAGCCGTACATATAGATAAGTGTGGAGGGGCCCACTTATCTCTACTTACTACTTATAATTCTAGGTAACCCATGTTTACTTACTCTACTTACTACTTATAATTCTGGGTAACCCAGGAGGTCGTGTAATGTCTGGAAAATCGGCAAGTAAGGACGAATAAATGAAATTTCTAGTTACGATGGCCTTGACGCTGGGTTGCTCTATGGAAATGCAGGAAGCTTGACTAGAGAGACCGGTGACGCCGTCCATGAGCATTTTGTTATGACAGTCAGGCAGCAGGCGATAATATGCTAAAAAGTCAGCACCGATTATCGCGCGCAGAACATCAGCAACTACAAACAGCCACACGAAGTCTCGTCGTAGCTGAGGTGCGAGCAATCAGCTTCCGCCACTACTGATCGCCCCTGGAGTTTTCCGGAGGCATGGCCCATGTGCAACCAGTAGTGCACTTTGTAGCCTTGACACCATATCGCCGGTGGTACCAGCAAAGAGTGCTTGGAGCTGGTGAGTTTGTGCGTGAGCTCCTGGATCTCGACCTATTTCGATGTCGACCTCGTGATTGGGATTGATCGCGTGAGATAAGGTGTTAACTTGTTTGGTCAGTTGCTCTATTTTGTTCACCAAATTTATAATAATAGAAGATCCTGAGAAGGAGGAAGGGTGTATAATGCCTCAGACTGTGATCGAGTAGCCCCTACACCTTTAGTACCTATCATATTGGCATAAAAAGTGCTACAGAAGAGAAAATATTACTCAATAAAAGTAATTAAAATACCACACAATGACAATAAAAATTAAAAGAAAATGACACTCTGTATACACACCTGTGACCTTAACACTTAATAGAAACCAAATAGTACCTATTTAAACTCTGTATATTAGCAAAAAATATTATCAAGAGAACCTATATTAGAATTGCAATGGCAATTATAAAAATAGAAACTTTAAAAAGATTTTAGTTGTCACAACATACATGAAATATTCCTAAACTTAGTACATAAAAATAACAGCAAACAAGGTACAGGAAAAGAATGTAAAATTAAAAAAAATAATTGTTGCAAGTAACTTTAAATTAAAATTTGAAGTCTCTCCGTAGGGTGTTGATTTGTTATGAAAATTGTTATGTACTAAATTGATTATGACAATAAAACTTATAAAATAGTTGATAATTGTTAGGTAAAATTTATAAAATACGTTTTTAATAGTTCTATAGTCACTAGTGATGAGATCACAGGACGGAAATTAGCTTTGCACAGTACAACATAGGAAACACCGCTTGTATAGTTCTTTGTTGTCACGAGTGGGCACAGCTGGAGAAAAGATGCAGTAGAACAGTCACAACTCACTTGAAACACCGTTCAGGAAGTCTGATTTATGGCATCAAGTCAGTGGTGGTTTCTTGTAGGTCAAAAGAAGTCACTTGTTCAGCTCTTGAAGACAGCTTGTGTAAATGAAGATATTGGGTATATAATACAATGCACAAAAACTCGATCACGTTGGGGTTTGTACCACTTTGGGAGTTACTATGTTTGTGTACTCCACAATATATTTTTAGCTGATGCATTTACCACTTGAATGAGTAAATTAAACACAGTATAAACTTAATAGGAATTTACTGTTCAGGTGGTACCAATATTCACAGTATTTGTCTCCAAGAGCTTGAGTTACACGCTTGTAGTCGCTTTGTTAATCAGAGTCCACTTGACATTCTTTTGTGTGTCCAACTCTATGTATAAAAAGTGGCGTCGTCAAAAACAGTGTTGCCACATGAACGCTACAACAGTATTATAATAGATTGCGTCAGTTAAAATGCTTGTAAATACGTGTGAACATCATTTTATGTGGACGAGATCGAAACTATCAAGCGAGGCACCTCTTGGAAAGTGATTACCGTCGCTCATAGACCGTGGACCGGTAGCAAGCCTTAAAAGTTGGATTGTCGTATCTATAACCATTATTTTATAAAAAAAAGCATAAATTAGTTTCGAAAGATTTTCTAATGTTCCTAAACTCCAGAATACTACCTACCTACATAAAACTCACACTAATATTTCCATAAGTGCTAGTCAGCAAACGTACAATTTGATTCTGTGAGTCAATATACGACCAGGTGCTGAATTTTCCGAGTACACTCGAACCTGCGGAGATCCGAGGACGACGCACGAACAAATAGTAAAACACGGCTTTCATTTATTTGCTTTGGCTTTTATTTCCAATATAAAGACGTCTTAAGCAATGACGTGGTCTTTCCTTCAACAGGATTACATTAGATAAAAGAAATACGTATTTATATTTTTCATGGCATAAGGCCTTTGATCAGACTAATCACCTGGTGTTAAGTGACTATAAACATCCACCGGATACCTACAGCTCAAGATATACTAGTTTAATATATAATTTATTCTGTATCTGGGTGTAAGTTATCCATAATACCTATGTGTTTAGAACTATATAAGTTTATTTAGCAATAATCTGATTACCATTAGTTCGCCTAGTTTGAAATCAGGCGGCAGTGCATGAGATGTGTGAGGACATTATGTGAGAATTGAGTACAGTGCCCTTCCCCCACCACTTTTCCCCTACTTTTAACTCACTTAATAAACAACAACATAATAACTATTCAATATACATATTTATATTTGACAGCACAGATGTCGTAGTAGTTTAAGAGGTTGTGGCTTTTCCCTACGCTGAGTGTTATGGGTTCAAACCTCGCATGGGACGACACATTGCGTGATCCACAAATTGTTATTTTGAGTCTAGATATTCTTTATGTCCGTTTCTTGTATATTTATAAAGTACCACGGTTCACAGAAAATATATTCCGATAGATGTGGCCGTGTGGTGACGTATTAAGAATACATAGTGTTACCACCCCTATTCATCCTGTGGGTGTCGTAAAAGGCGACTAAGGGAACAAAGTATACAAGACAACATCATTACAAAGAGAAGGAAAACTTAGAACAAACCCTATTCCAACCCGTCTGGCCAGCGTGGTATAGTAGACAAAAACTTCCTTGCTAAGGGGAAACCTATGTCCAGTAGAGGATTGTAAAAGGCTGTTGATAGATGTGGGAGTTGTCTGTAAAGAAAAAGCAAAGTGACGAAATATGGCATATTTATTTTGATGAAAAAGTAACTTGCAGAAATAACTAAAAGTATCAATTTGTAATTAATATAAAACTAAATGATTAACATCAAAGTGAACAATTTTAGCCCATCAAGCAATTAGGAACTCACTTTTCAAACCTAATTTCTCGTCGGACCAAAGTTTTGTAATCAAATTACCTTACTTTTTCTCACCGTTTCTATTTTGTTAAAAATTATAATTATGTATTTACCTAAAACTGATACGTTTTTAAGGTTAAAAAACCAAATATTAATTATTCCTTTAACTGTACATTCTAGATTCTCCAAATCTTAATGTATAAAAATGTATCCGTGTTTTTTTTATATATATATTATATTAAAATACTCAAATATACATTTAAATGTTATTTAGTTTCCGTGAGGCTGTCTGCATGATTGGCCTAGTGGTTTAAGAGGTGGGGTGCTTGGCTAGAAAACCTCCACGTGGTGCACCCTGGTAACGTTGGCGATGGTGTTCATCACTGCCAACGGCTAATATTCTAGCACGAAGAGGAAACCATTTCTTCGGCAATTCGGCCGAGACTTGGTCCAACAGAGCGGGCGAGTTCGTCGGATCCTCTGTTGGTTCTTCGCTCTTCGGAGCATTGAGGAGGAAACCCTCGGTAAAAAATCACGATGGTGGGACCCTTTCAAGGGTCGGAGTTCCTCCGTTCAGCGGTGGAAAAGTAAGACGGGCTCGGTGTGCACTTACACTGCCACCGAGCAGGCATCAGGAGACGTAGTCTCCGTGCCGCCGTCGACATATCGTAGTCCCGAGTTGGAGTCTCGCGACTCCGATCGGGGGCGAGGGTCTTGGCTTAGCCGCCCGGACTGCGAGGAAGAAAACCTCTATAAAAAATCACCCCGAATCCCGTGTTCTAGTGCGTGACCAGGGGATGCATGGCTGATGGGTAGTTCAGTCGTAAGCGCACTCCCAGCCGGGGTACCTGCGGACCCCTCGGTTGGGAATAAATTTACGCTTGCCCGGGTATTGGGGATCTCTGCCCGGGTCGATCTTTGTTCTCCCCATCTCGTGGGTTTAAATATGGAAACTTTAATAACCAAAACCAAAAAAGATTTACAGAAGGAGAGGAGTAGGAAAGGGAAGCTTGGTACTACAAGTGACTTCTCGTCTAACGAGGGGGAAGCAGTACTTGGGACTCCTATTTCAGTGGGGATCCCAGAAGTCAATTTGGCTGCTGGGAACCAAAGAAGAACATCGGAACGATTGCGTTCCAAGTCCGCCCATCCGTCGGACGGTGGTAGCTCAAGCATGACTATGGACGTGCTGGAGTCCACAAACGTGGAGATCTGCGACAGCAGAAAACGCGGACGCTCCCGGGACGAGGAGAGTGACACGTCCCTGGAAATGTTACCTCCTAAAGTGGGGACCAGCCGCAGAGGCAGGTCACGTACGGCCATTTCCAACCCCTCAGTTTCTGTCTTCTCGAAGTCAGAAGCCTATAGGCGGGTCAGGGCGGAGGGCGAAAGCGCGGCAGAAGAAGAGATTGCGGATCTCCTGCAGAAGATCCGGGCGCCGGTGGATAATGTTTCGGCTCTCCAAACACCGGCGTCTTTGCATGAGAGAGCAAAGTTAGCGGTGGCCATAATTGAGAAAGTGGCCACCAAATCTAGGAACCTGAAGAGCACTTTTGTAAGAGCTCTGAAGGACTCTTCATTGGCTATTGCTGGGGTCGTTGAGACCATCACTGGGGACGTGGCTCGCCTCCAGGCAGCTAACGACCGATTGACGGGGCAGGTTGCAGAGCTTAGTGCTCAGTTCGCTCAATTTCAGGTGCGGGCGGACTATCCTAAGCGACAGAATCCGGCTCCACGGCAACCCGCCCCCACTTCATCGCTCGGTGGCGTCCCAGATGCCCAACTGCGCCAAATTACTGACGCAGTTTGGCGTATGATGGACGGGCGTCTCGCTGGCCTGGAGGCGAGGCTACCTCCAGCCCCTATAGTTCGGCCAGCACTCGCAGCAGATAAACCGAAGAGAGCTGCGGAGCCGACTCCACTTCCAGCTGCGGGTGGCCGCGTGACGTATGCCACGGTGACGTCTCAGTCAGCGGCTGCACCGAAGGCGACACGTACGGCCAAGGCAGTTGGAAAGAACACTAGACCTATACCTAAGACCTTGGCAACAACAGGGGCGGAATTTCCTCCGCTTCCCACTCCATCACCTAGTGTCCCTTCCTTTCCTTCAGCTACCGCGAACGACGGGTGGCAAGTTGTGGGGGGAAATAAGAAGTCCCGAAAGCGGGCTAAAAAAGCTGCGAGGAAAGCAAGACCTACACTTCAACCCTCGGTGGCAGAGTCTACCAAGAAAAAGTCGGGGAAACTGCGGACCCCTAAGACAGCGGCTGTAGTTGTAACACTGTCACCGGAAGCGGTTAACGGTGGACTGTCCTACGCAGCCGTCTTTAAGAAGGCACGGGACAGTCTGTCAAAAGATTTCGGGACGGTAGGTGTTAAATTGCGTCTTGCCCAGACGGGAGCTCGAATTCTTGAGTTTCCTGGAGCTGAAGGAGCAGAGACGGCAGACAAATTTGCCGAGAAGTTGCGGGGCATACTGGCAACCACGGATGGTGTCAAGATCGCCAGGCCTACTAAATGCGCGGAGATGCGCATTTCAGGCCTGGACGATTCGGTGACGGCCGAGGACGTCCGCGAAGCGATTCGGGAGAAGACCGGATGCAACGCAGACAACATCAAGATCGGCACCATTCGCCCCGGTCTGGGAGGCCTTGGTGCGGTATGGGTTAGCTGTCCTGTAGCGTCAGCCAAAAATCTGGGCGAAATTGGCAAGATCCTCATCGGTTTCGTAAACGCCAAAGTCACAGTTCTGGCGGCGAGACCGATGAGGTGTTTCAAATGCCTGGGCGTGGGACACACCCGCATCAAATGCGACAGCTGTTTTGACTGCAGCGGACTTTGTTTCCGTTGCGGTCGACCGGGGCACAAGGCGGCAGATTGTTCTGCTGCCCCTCACTGCCCCGCGTGTGCGGCGGGTAACAAGCCCGCCAATCACCAGATTGGGCAGGGGGGTTGCAAACCTCCCCGCAGTTCTCGGCAGGCGTCAGGGGCTAGCCAGTCGGCCCAGGCTGCTTCTGACGTCGTTCGTGCGTCCATACCGTCGCCCATGGAGGAGGCTGTAGAGACGGTCGAGTAATGGCCCAAGTCTCCAACCTCCTTGTCCAAACTAACCTGAACCACTGTGCCGCGGCGCAGGACCTTTTCCTGCAAACCATGGCACAGTGGTCGATCGGTGTTGCCGTAGCCGCGGAACCCTACTACGTTCCTCCCCGTCCAAACTGGTTGGGTGACCAAGACGGTTCCGTGGCAGTCGTCGGCTCCACAGCGGCTCATTCCCCGCCCTTGTCGCTAAGAGACAAGGGCACTGGATATGTTGCTGCTGAGTGGGGGGAGATCACCGTATACGGTGTGTATTTCTCCCCCAACCGGAGTTTGAGCGACTTCGAGGTCTTCCTCAACAGCCTGGAAATCTCGATGCGGCGACTAATGTCTGGGCACGTCCTTGTGCTGGGGGACTTCAACGCAAAGTCCGTTGCGTGGGGTTCCCCCAGGACGGACGCTAGGGGCGAGGCCGTAGAGGAGTGGGCGGCCTCGGTGGGCCTCTGTTTGCTAAACAGGGGCTCCACCAACACGTGTGTGCGACAGCAGGGAGGGTCGATAGTGGACCTTTCGTTCGCTGCCCCTGCCCTCGCCGCACGAGTAAGGAACTGGCGTGTCCTGGAAGAGGTTGAGACGCTCTCGGATCATCTCTATATCCGATTTGAGCTCTCCCGCTCCCAGGAACCCAGAAGGGGTCACGTGGCGCGGCGTTCTTCTCGCTTTCCACGGTGGGCTATAGCCAAACTGAATAGGGACCTACTAGAGGAGGCAGCCATTATTCACTCTTGGCTGTCTCCGCAGGCTCCGACCGAGGAGGTCGACATGGGGGCTGGTCGTTTCCGCGATGCGATTACGCAGATCTGCGATGCGGCCATGCCCCGCATCCGAGGTTGTCGGCCTCCACGGAAGGAAGTTTACTGGTGGTCCCAGGAGTTGGCGGACCTCCGCGCGGCCTGTACTCGTGCCCGGAGGTCCTACACCCGTGGTCGGCGGCGACACCGCGAAGAAGGCGGGGAAGACCAGCTTCATGAGGAGTACCGAGAGGCGCGGAAAACTCTGAAGCTGGCTATCAGCCGCGCCAAGGAAATTAAGCGTAAGGAGATGCTGGAGGGTCTCGATCGTGACCCCTGGGGTCGCCCTTATCGTGCGGCGCGACAAAAGCTCCGCACGTCGGGCCCCCCCCCTACAGAGACACTCCAGCCCAGCTTCCTGCGGGAAGTGGTCGAGGGCCTTTTCCCGCAGCGGGTGGATCACACACCCCCGTCGATGGCCTTCATGGTCGGAGACGACGGGGGGAACGAGGACGATGTTCCGCCCGTCAGGGAATCGGAGGTAGGGGCGGTTGTTCTACGGATTCGCTCTAAGAACACCGCCCCCGGGCCGGACGGGATACCTGCCCGAGTGCTGGCCCGAGCCCTCGAACACATGTCGGACCGCCTCAGGGAGGTCCTGAACGCTAGCTTGGCGTCCGGACGCTTCCCTGAGTGCTGGAAAAGCGGGAAGCTGGTCCTATTGAAGAAGCCGGGACGGCCAGCCGAATCGGTGGCGGCCTATAGGCCCATCGTGTTGCTGGACGAGGCGGGTAAACTGTTTGAGAGGATACTCTCTGCCCGCATCGTCCGGCACCTCCGCGAGGTGGGCCCCGATCTGTCGGACGCCCAATTTGGTTTTCGGGCGGGGCGTTCGACGGTCGATGCCGTGCTGCGCCTGAGGGCCGTTACCGAAGAGGCGGTGAGCTGTGGCGGCGTGCTGTTGGCGGTGTCGTTGGACATCGCCAACGCATTCAATAGTCTGCCATTTAGCTGCATCAGGGAAGCACTCCACTACCACGGGGTGCCAAAGTACCTGAGGCGGCTTGTGGCAGACTATCTTGAGGAGCGTACCGTCATGTACGAGGACCGAGACGGTGTTCTAAGGCGGCGGCTCATGTCGTGCGGTGTTCCGCAGGGGTCTGTCCTCGGACCACTCCTGTGGAACATGGGATACGACTGGGCCCTTCGAGGTCGTCTTCCCCCCGGGCTGGGCGTACTTTGTTACGCAGATGACACATTGGTAACGGCCCGGGGGATGAACTTTCAAGAGGCGGCGCGCCTGGCTACCACGGGTGTCTCACTGGTGGTGGGGCGAATTGAGGCGCTGGGTTTGCAGGTGGCCCTGGACAAGACGGAGGCCCTTTTGTTCCATGGGCCCCGTCGTGGTCCACCCTCCGGCGCCTCCATCGTGGTCGGTTCGGTCCTCGTACCAGTTCAGGCCCAGATGAAGTATCTGGGCCTGATCCTCGACGGCAGGTGGCTCTTCGACGAGCACTTCCGACAGCTTTCTCCAAAGCTGGTCGGCGCTGCTTCTGCCCTTGGGCGACTTTTGCCCAATCTGGGTGGAGCTAGCGTCGCGACGAGACGGCTATACACGGGGGTTGTCCGTTCAATGGCGCTGTATGGTGCACCGGTGTGGGCGGCGGCTCTGACCGCCCAGAATAGGGCTCGCCTCTGGCGCCCTCAGAGGATATTGGCGGTTAGAGCCATACGCGGCTACCGCACCGTATCGACGGAGGCGGCGTGCGCCTTGGCCGGAACTCCCCCGTGGGATTTGGAGGCGGAAGTGCTCGCCGAAGTTTATCGGCGGACGGCTGACTTCCGGGCGCGTAGCGGCATACGGCCCCCGCCCGAAGAGATACGCGAGTGGCGAGAGGCCGCTCGTCGAGCCACAATGGCTTGTTTGTCGTCCCGGCTGGAGGCTCCACGTGCTGGTTTTGCCGCCGTGGAGGCTCTCCAGCCGGTCATCGCCGAGTGGGCAGGGCGGCAGCACGGGACCCTTTCCTTCGGACTGACGCAGGTCCTTTCCGGGCACGGTTGCTTCGGGAAGTATCTGCACTCGGTCGCCAGGAGGGAATTAAGTCCCGCCTGTCACCACTGCGACTGCAGTGAGGACTCGGCTCAGCACACGCTAGCGGTTTGTTCCACTTGGGCGGCGCAGCGTGGGGTCCTCACTGCAGTTATTGGAGGAGATCTCTCGCTACCGGCCGTCATACGCTCCATGGTCGGTAGCGACAGTTGTTTTACCGCGGTCGCAACCTTCTGCGAAGACGTAATTTCGCGGAAGGAGGCGGCGGAGAGGGCCCGGGAGGACGATATCCACTCGGACCCAATTCGCCGTCGGCGAGCCGGGCGGCGGAGGCGCGCATACCAGCGCCTCATGCCGCCTTGAGTGTGACCGCGGATGGACGGGACGGGTTTGCCGCTCCATCCGCTATAGTGGCCAGCCGCGAGGAGGCGACGTCCGCGTGTGCCGCACGTCGCCTAAAATAGAGAGTTCATCCGCAGATGGTGCCCGTGGTAGCGGGCAGGCGCTAGGAGGGATTAGGATGTCGTAATAACAGCTGTTCCCGGATCCTTCCTCTCTCAGGCGCAGAGTGGCACACCGTGTGGTTTTAGTCGGTCCGATTCCGACACACCGCCCCGCCGTAAACCCCGGTGGGGTGACGGCCCGTGGGGGTTTCCACACGTTAAAAAAAAAAAAAAAAAAAAAAAAAAGTGGTTTAAGAGGTCGCCACACCACTCACTACTGCACTGAGTGTCTTGCGGGTTCAAACTCCACATGGGACAACACTTTGTGTGATCCACAAATTGTTGTTCTGAGTCTGGGTGTTCTTTGTGTACGTTTGTTAAGTCCCGCGTCACACAGGATTGATTGATTACTAGTGCGGGCGTAGTCCTTGACAAAAATAACAAAATAAAAAAAACAGACGTTGAAAATCGAGTCAATGGTGTTTAAAGTTTAAATTTGGAGTTATACTATAACGTAGACAATATATAAAAATACGCTCCATGGTCGGTAGCGACAGTTGTTTTACCGCGGTCGCAACCTTCTGCGAAGACGTAATTTCGCGGAAGGAGGCGGCGGAGAAGGCTCGGGAGGACGACGTCCACTCGGACCCAATTCGCCGCCGGCGAACCGGGCGGCGGAGGCGCGCGTACCAGCGCCTCATGCCGCCTTGAGTGTGGCTGCGGGTGGACGGGACGGGTTTTCCCCTCCATCCGCTATAGTGGCCAGCTGCGAGGAGGCGACGTTCGCGTGTGCCGTACGTCGCCTAAATGGAGAGGTTCTCCGCAGACGGTGCCCGCTTTAGCGGGCAGGCGCTAGGAGGGATCTGGATGTCGTAATTACAGCTGTGCCTGGATCCTTCCTATGTCAGGCGCAGAGTGGCACACCGTGTGGTTTTAGTCGATCCGATTCCGACACACCACCTCGCCGTAAACCCCGGTGGGGTGACGGCTCGAGGGGTTTCCACACGTTAAAAAAAAAAAAAAAAAGACAATATATAAAAATAATGTATTAGAATACACTCGTAAGAATACATTACTATTTTCATTATACTATTTGTACGGTAGGTAACAGATATTCAAATTCAAAATTAGTGTGTGTTCAAAATTAGTTTATAAACTAAGTCATTTTTCTTTACAAAACTCACAAATGAATGAACGAAGAGACGCGTCACGCGAGTCTTAAAATTACTTTATATGATTAAACATGGGTTCTGGAAGACGAATGCTAAGTCCTCAAGATATATGGGCGACTGCTTGAATAGGGCTTTGTGTACTGACGGTTTATTTGTATTTTAATTACAATGAATAATACATTTTATTTCTTTTCAATTTTAGGTAATTTGCTACTTATGTAACTGTTTTCAGGTAACTTTTCTTTTAGTTTTAATTTGCCATATTGAACTTGGACTATGATTCTAAAATTACTGGTACCTACTAGTTTTAATAATCACCATTCCGTGATTTGTGTGTTTATTGGCTGCCTTATTGATCTAGCAGTTAGCGTATATGACTACCGATTACGAGATCTCGGGTTCGATACCCGGATCGGACCTATAAAGCGTTATTACGTTTTCTTGTTTATAGAAATTATTAATAACAGCTCGGAGCTTGGAAATTTGTGTCTGTAACCCCATACTTCGGAGAGCATGTAAAACCATCGGTCCTAAGCCTAGTCTCTCAACGGGCGTGTTGGAAAATCATCCCATTGGATTATAAGAGTGATGGAACAGAAAGTGCACCTACATTTGCGTACACACTTGTGCACTATAATATTTCCTGCGTAGTTAGCTGACTTCCGTGACTAAAATTCATTAGAAGTACATCATCATGCCATGAAAAAACTACTCTGCACTGTGCTTCTTCTAAAACAAAACTTTATATTAATATATCAACTGATTCAATCAAAGCCACAATAAGTATATCGATCGCCTAACAAACAGTCGACGTGCCAATATTTAGGACAAGGCACATTTGTTTGTATTTATTTTGCCTGTTTGTGTCGGTGTCACCATCCGTTCAGGAATTTAGTTGTTTGCAGAGAGGATTGTTACTGTCGTCTTTACTTTTGTTTTGATGGTGATAATGTCAGTTTTTGAAAGAGCAAGTGTCTCGCCTCTCTCTAACAGTTTATGAATATAACATTGACACTCACTTATGTTAGAATTCGTTGCTATTGGAGTGCTTACCAGGCTTAAGACCAATTACAAACTTTGCCAATACACGCGAAAGTGATAAATTTAAGTCAAAAACCGGGATTCATTGTTATTAAATGCTCTTTGCGTGCAAATAGAGTGGCCTATGTCCAGAAGTGGACTGCGATAGGCTGATGATGATGAGCCCTAAGTCTTGACAATCCATTAGTCATTAAATCCCTCCTTAACATTCTTGTTTCTAAATACAATTGATAATCACAGTAAAGTCAATTAGCATAACAAATAACAAATTTTACAGCAGTGATACTGTAATTTGAGCATGCACTGACGTCACGAAGTACCATCAAAAATCGATTACCGAAAATTTTTACATTGTTTAAATTTTAGCTTAACAGTAATCTAATGGTTAGTTATTCTGATTGCTAAATAAGAGGTCGTAGTTTCAATGTTCTATCAATCAATCAACCTATCGCAGTCCACTGCTGAACGAAATTCTCCTCCAAGGAACGCCAACGATCCCGGTCTTGGGCAATTCGCATCCATCCGCTACCAGCCACCTTCTTCAAGTCGTCGGTCGTCGGTGCCCTACACTACGTTTGCCCAATCGTGGTATCCACTCTAGTACACTTCGGCTCTAGCAATCATCGGTGTTCTATATCTCGATGTAATTTATCTATAATGTGTACATTTGTATATATTTAGAGCCCGCCAAAGTGACTCTACTCTGCCTGATGGAGAGCTTAAATAAAATCCAAGAGTTGTGGCCAATACGAAGGTATGTTTATCAATAGTCCAATTATCATAGTATAGGTTCTTGCCATTTCAATATCATGCTGCCGTGCTTCTTTTTTTTTTCTACATTAAGAGCCTACCAAAGTGACTCTACTCTGCCTGATGGAAAGCATGAATAGAATCCAAGAGATGTGGTCACCATACTCATTACAAATGCAGACAGTATGGTGACCCACACAATGGCGGCCTTGTGAGATGCTTTTTCACTCCCCACTTGGAGATGTAAAAGGCATGACAGTCATCGTGACAGTGTAAGGCTTACACAGTTACCACGATAACTGTCACCACTGCATCAATGGACCTCCGGTCCCACACTCACCAACGAAATACGACAGCACGGATGCTGTCGCTTTAGGTTGGTCTTCTGTGGGTCGGTAGTACTGTCCCGATCGAGCCGGTCCATTCGTGCTGAAATCAGCGTGGCTCTACTAGCTAGAGAAGTGTGAGATATATGAAGTTATTTTTATTCTAACATGTGCAAACAATATTAAAATAATATTTATAACTTGGCGGTGGGTTTTACTACAATAAACTTAATTATTTATCATGTATGAGTATAAGCTACCCTTGGTATAGTAGTCAGGACCTCTGACAATTAAATCTACATAAAACATGAATATCAAATAGGCTAATCGATTTCTATCAACACAGTTGTAGGTATATGTATAATATTAACTATCAGCAATTTATATTACATTTTCAGCAAACTCTCACAAACTCCGCTTGAACTGGTTGAGCTTCATACTAGTTGGTCATACATCAACTCCGGTTATATGTTCTTATCTCCATTAGCCAATCGTTTCAAGTTAGACTGTGAGTCCTGGGTTCGAGACGTATAATCAGACCAATAGAGCTAAGTCAACTGCTATTCTGCAACACTCAATGTGCAGAGACGTCCATATGTATTCAAATGGCCTTATTACGTGTAACATTAATGAAATAAATGTCTTTTGTCTATCTGTCTGTCATATTTATTTGTATAATATTAGTTTTAGATTCTTCAGAAATAACATTTTCTTAGACCCGTATTTTCAAAAATGTCTCAAATATCCATTGAACTCTTTTTATCTTTTCAAATATTCATTGAACTCTTTTCATTAATTAGTTTAACCTCACATCAAAACTTAAGTGTAATTTATAATGTCGAACGCGTTTCAAGTTTAACTCTGTTTAAACTGGTATCAAGAATTGATTTCAACTTACAGTCTGTTCTCAATTACGGTTTTGTATTATCGACATTATTATTCCGTATCACACAATAAATTGTGTTATAAAATTTATGATTTCCATGAAGTGTTAATGTGTATGTAGTTATTAGCTAATCTAGCAAGGTAAACATATTATTGGTTCTTAAACCAGCTCGCCCAAAATAAATATTATAAATATTAAAATAAAAGTGACTAACTGTTAGTTATAACGGAACGTTCAAATTATTATGAATACAACACGTCATGGTAAATGGTCAAACTATTTTTTTTAACATTAAAAACATGTTACACTTTGAAAACAATGTTTTACTTTGACTTAAATTATTGTAAATAACGATTCTCTATGTTAGCCCTTTCATATGAAGTCTCGTCTCGTCGAAAAAACGTCTCTGCACACTGAGTGTTCAACCTGAAGCGACAGCGATCCGTTCTCTCGTGTTTTGTAGATGAGTGCGAGACCAGAGGCCGATTGACGCAGGGGTGATAGTTGTCGTAGTAAGTGTGTGCAATACAATGCCACGATGACTGTCGTGCTTTTTAGGTCCCCAAGAGAGGCGTGAAAAAGCAAGGTTATTAGGTCACCACAGTGTAGGTCATCATACTACATTGTCTGCATTCGCAATGAGTATGGTAATCACAACTTTTAGATTCTATTCATGCTTTCCATTAGGTAGAGTAGAGTCCCTTTAGTAATCTTTCATAAAAAAAAAAGAAAAAAAACATAATATTAGCTTTAGTCGCGTTTTTATCCCCAAATGATCTGGCAAAGGCCTACTCATTATTAACTTCAAATTTTAGTTTCACTTGTGTAATAAAGAAACAACAAATAACTGGTGCACTTTAGAAGGGTGTAAAACTAAAAACAGATACAATAGGTAAAAAGTAGGAAAGTGGTGTCTGGTCTTATGGGTTCAATTCTCATATGGGACAACACTTCGTGTGATTCACCAAATGTTTTTCTGAGTCTGGGTATTCTTTGTGTCCGTTTCATGTAGGTTTGTTAGTCCCCCGGGACACGGGAATATTGAAAGTGCGGGAAAAACAAAGAAAAGAAATTGAAGCAATATCTTGTGATGATCAGAGTCCTGTAATTCAAACTGGACGGCTGTTGCTGCAAGCTCATGACTTCTATCCTCAGTTTTTATTTACTTTCGTGTTTTTTTCCTTAATTACAAAACTATCGATATTGATTTCTTTTTTATCAAAACAATTTAAATATATCCTTATTGCTTTGTAGTTCCTATCGCGATACGTAATAGCATCTCCGTCAGGCTTATTCAAATTAGATGCAGTTTTAACTGAGTTTAATTAACGAATTAAATTGTGGTGTGAAGATAGATAAAGTTTATTGGATCATATAAACGTACGTAGACTAAATATGCAATTTTAGTACATAGAAAACTGCTATTCAATCGGTAATCCGTAGTTCTAACATATCATAAGTATATTTTTTAGTCTTAACATTGTGATACCATTCGACGAAAACTGATTAAGTGTTTTTTTCAACTACTCCGAAAAGAGCTAACCGTTAGTTAGCAGTATTATCAAAATAAATTATTCTAAGCTTGAACCTACTGCTGTATTTATTGCTGTTTTTCTGTAAATACCTTGTTACAAGAAAATATGGAGACGAAAATCGACAAAAATAATTAGGTACTCTACGAATATGGAATTCCGTTTTCTTTAAATAGGCATGAACGAAACTATCAAAACATCGACTTCAAAGTACTCACTTATTTTAAACGTTAAATTCAAGAAGTCTTGAAAGATATTTTAAATAAATATGTCTTAACAGTGACAAACCCATGTTCACATAACTCCCACAATAGTCATAAAGTAATAAACATTTGCCTTTCTGTTAATCTTCTTGTCGTAGTAACTTCATAGCTAGTTCATAAAGAACAGTTTGCAGCACATCAAAGCGTACTCGTTCAGCATCCCTGAATACTTACTCCTAATTCCTTAGACAGCTTAGCTTGCTTTGCAAACACTTCCTACTCTACCATAAACTGAAAATCTGTTTCAGGGAAAAGGTATACGTTCAATGCTTTTTCATGCAAGGCTGCTTTAGAATCGTGAAAATCTTAACTTACTACTGCCCAAGGATCGTTGGAGAATAAAATTTTCAAAATATCGCCAAGAGATAATTTTTACTGCTTTAATGCATTGTCATGGTGAAGATTTTCCTTTATGCAAATCTGTTGTACTGACGGCTGAAACCTCTGTCGTTCATAGCTTCAATATTGAAACTACTTAAATCAGAAACCCTAGCGAACTCAATACTAATTGAAAAATTTAGGATACATAGTTTAACATAATAATTAGAAATATTATAAGCTAGATCAAGTATAAAAGGTTATGCAAATCTCCGGTACAAGACAATTTAAATCTCTAAGTCTCTTAGACCACGCTTCAAATTAATTTAGATTATTTTACGCTATAAGATATTCCCGTCAGAAGATCATCATCATCTTAACTCAAAGACGTCCACTGCTATACATAGGCGTGTTTTTACGTGTGGAGACCCCCTCGGGCCGTCATCCCACCTTGGTTTACGGCAGGATGGTGTGTTAATCGGACCGGCTTAAACCACACGGTGTGCCACTCTGCGCCTGACATAGGAGGGATCCGGGAACAGGTATTATTACGACATCCAGATCCCTTGCTGCACATTAGCCTCCCCCAAAGTTCTCCACAACAACCAGTCCTATACCTCCGCATCCAAACGTTTCCCATAACCTTCATAAGTATAAAACATTAGTATCAGAAATTTGGGCAGTATCGCGTACGAAGGGTCTAAATAGACTGAGTCAATGCCAAAAATATACACTCAAGTAGAACTCACCGCTTCTTTTTTCTAAGCTATCGTAAGAGATATGATAAATCACGTAACATATACATTCTAGAACATATCAATTCTTTTTCTGCGTCATGGCACAATTTTATGGATACTCAATGAGCCGTTGCTGGAACTTGTTACTAAGTTGACACAAACAAGCTGAGTTACTTAAGTCTGGTGAAAACGTTGCAATATTTTTTATCCAATCCAATCAACCTATCGCCATTCACTGCAGAACGAAAGTCTTATCCAAGGAGCGCCAACCATACCAGTCATGGACTATCTGCATGCATTCACAGCCAGTCACTTTCTTCAAGTCGTCGGTCCATCGTACAGTAGGGCGTCCTACACTACGTTTGTCCAGTCGTGGTCTACACTCTATCATCATTTTGTCTGGAGACATGACCATCACATACTAGGTATTAAAAAAAGTATATACTATACGTATTTATATCAGTATTCTTGTACTCGCAATACAAGTTCTGCTTAGTTTGAGACTAGATGGTGTTGTGTATCGGGTGTTTGAAATATTATATTATCATTATTGTATTGTTATATTAGTAAACCTTACTATAGAAACCTGTTAAGGGCATGAATATAATTACCCGAATAGAGATGTGCCCTAATTTACTTGTCTTATATATACAATGTGTTTTCCCCTTGTTTCAAAGACTGTGATGTCTACTTAGCCAAGTTTAAATTTAGTCATAGTTGATGAAACTTTTAATTACTCTGTCATGATAAGTTATTATTCATTATCATAAAAAGTAGGTAACAAAGTGTTGGTTACAGAACTTAACTTTTCGATTATATCAAATTAATTCAAATTTAATTACTTAAAATACTCACTTTTCTAACATTTGACTTGACAGATGGTCAAATTTATTTTAATGAATACAGATGGATCTATTTCTTCCTTCCTTCTCTTGTCTATAAGTACTTTAACTGCCTCGGTGGCGCAGCGGTAGTGAATGCGACTGCTGTGCTTGAGGTCTCGGGTTCGATTCCCGGGCCGGACCAAATGTTTGTATGATCTGCAAATATTTGTTTCGAAGTTTGGGTATTTTCTATGTATGTATGTATTTACAAAAAAAAAGTATATAAGTATCCTATCAGTCAGTCTAGTTATCATAACACAAGCTCTGCTTAGTTTGAAATTAGATGACGTTGTGTGACAAATGTGTGAAATATTTCACGATAGTAGAAGAAATAATATTTAACCAGCTACACTGTAGGTTAAAGCTTGTTTTGATAAAAATATAGTGTAACAAAATGTAAATACATAAAACTGTAATGCAAGTTACATTTTTGCTTACCTCTTTCATGTAAATATGGGAAATGAACGTGTTTAATATTTATAAGAGCATCGCGGCTTCGACGTCGTGTCTTACGAGATGCGCCACAGACGTGAATTATAAAAAACTTGTGTATTAATAAGTGGGGATACATCTACATCGCTTATACTCGTAACTACACGACGCTGTGGTCCCGTTCCTAAGTCCGTTATAAATGTCACTCTGATATATCTACGACATATATTTGAAATTCGAATGTTGAGAGTGTACCGTGCTATCAACTTGACGATTAAATATTGATCAGTTTCTTATGACTAATAGAGTAGATAAACGAGGCTACATGAGCTGCAAACAATCTCCATATACGCTGCATGTTATATATAATGCTTGTACTGGCTGAAAACTGTTCGAGCGGACAAGACTGTGATCTCGATGTTGTAATCTTATTTCTACACTACATAATTACTGATATGGCACAAATATCACCGTATGGACGGTCGCTGAAACTGACATGTGTTTAAGTGTAAACCGCGATTGGGCAAACGTAGTGTACTTGAAGTAAGTGGCTGGTAGGCAATGAATGCGGACTGCTCAAGACCCGGATAGTTGGCATTGGATAGACGGGAACAGATGGATATGGTAATAATAATACCAACGTAAGAAAACAGCGACATAATTTAAACCATTAAATATTCTTTCTTTCTCCTTTAATTATTATTTTTAGCATTAATTATATTATTATATATTCTTCAAGAAAATAGGTGCCTATAGCAGTCGATTGAAATTCCGTTGCCGCACTTTTACCAAGCTGTGGTGAATAATTACCGATGCTAGTTCGTGCTGGATGCGCCTGGAGTGAGTATTAAAATATGCTCTGATAGGTAAATGGAACATCTTTGATTTTCAGTATTTGTATATTGAAATTACTAATTATAAATATATTTCCCAGGAAACACTATGTGCTTCATTTTTTTTTTAAGTTACTACTTGCCAACAATTGTAATAAGAAATTAACTTTGATTTCCAGAAACGATTCTGCTATATGAAAGGAATGTAGTCTTTTGTAGTAAAATTGTTAATTTAAAACTGCTAAAAAGAACGAAATCCTGACAAGGAATCTCGCTAGGCCGCCATAAAGTGGGTCGCTATACTTAATTATCTGCATTCACAATGAGTACGGTGACCACCACTCTTGGATTCTATTCATGCTTTCCATTAGACAGAATAGAATCACTTCGGTAGGCCAAGAATAAAAAAAAGAACTTCAGATTAAATTATAATCTTACCCCTTCAAATGCTACCTAATAACTTACACCAATCCAGTTACTTACAATTTCGCGAGTTTTCAAGCCATCATGAACAATTATATCAAAATCCAAGTTTTTGTTCAGTCACATGAATTTCACCAAATGTGAGTAGCTATCCAAAGAGGTGATACCAGTGGCGACAGACTAAAAGAATTATGGTTTAAGAAATTATGGCGTCCTAATCGTATTAAAACTTGATCGAGTGACAAAGTCGCTATTGGAACAATTAGAAAGGAAAAATTTGCATCTTCTCAAAGGTTAGCTCATGGAAAATCGCACTGTTGGTTTCTGGTGGACCTGAAATTACATGGCTATCCCTGAGTAAGGCAGCTGAGCCTAGCTGTTGAAGTATTTTTAAGGGAAGCATGACATGATAGACAGAGATGAGGCAAAGATCAGGAGGTTTTAGAAATTCCACCACATCTCATTAAAATCTGTAATTTTATGTACATTTCTTTTACTTTATTATTTGTTTTAATTAAGTTATCAATTACAATTATATTTGAGTAAGTTTTCGATAAAATATTTAATACGTTGCGGACATTAACTACCGGTTATTGCGGTGTCAATCAACGTTCAGACACTGTAGTTTGTTATTATTTAGAATATTTAACTTTGAATTATTAAAGAGGAAATTTACAGTTTACTATAGAAGACATTAAGGTCACAATCGTATCTTTATAAGTGTTATGGACAAATGCAGGTCATTTAAATTCGAGATGTACCTCACTTGTGAGGTACGGCAGGGAGAACTCTAGAAGCCGCTAATGCGTTCCTAGAGCTCCTCCCAACTGCCGAGGTAGGCCGCCGCGGGGTTTAGTGAGTAGACCGGTTTTCTGGGAGTCCCACACACGACCTTCGTCCCTCCGGAGGGTATGGTGCGAAAAGCATTCCCCGCGATAAAAAAAAAAGAAAATGGTCATTTAAATTCAATTTGTGACAAACTATATTTATAACAAATTTGAATTTGAATATTTATTTATTTTTAAGCATAGCTTTTATCGCGGGCTTCGAGGCGCGCCAGAATCAAGAAATTCCGTAACGAAAATAAACCTAATACCTAAAGCCATGCATCGTCTAACGTCGTTTCAGTTCGGCAGACTTCGGCACAGTGTTTCTGTGCGTGCGACTAGACGTATGCGTGTAGACTGTAGAAAGCTTACACAGATCGAGACGAGCTGCTCCGAAATATTATAATTGCATAAGTTGATAAAAATGTTATGCAATAGCTTTACCGCGACAGTCCCCGAGTGCTACACGTATTTTTATTTTTATTTTTTTAATACTTCCTGCATTACATTTGCATGAGACGGACTTAATGCCATATGGCATTCTCTACCAGTCAACCTTTAGGTAGTTCAGTAACTGACATGTCAGGTGTACGTGTGTCTTCAAGAAAGGCAATGAGTTGGTAGTTGGAAGCAATAGTTTACCATAAATTATTTAAGAAAAAAAAAAGAAAAAGATATATACATATATGAAAACATAAATAATTATCTAAACAATAAACACACAGTACAAAATATAGTATATAAAATGATTAGACTATGGGGGAATATCTGCTAGCTGTTTCTTATATAATTCTCTAACCTTAGATTTAAAAGCATTACGATTAGTTGTTTGCCTGATTTCGAGTGGGAACGCATTCCATTATAGAATCGATTGGATATTCAAAAAAGAACGAGCAAGTGAAAAGGTGTGTCTTGGACGTAAGAGTAGAAGATTATTAGTAGAACGAAGATCTCTGTCATGGTTAGAACATAGTAATTTAAGTTGTAAAGTAAGATAAGTAGGTGCTGTAGCATTACATTGAATATTTTAATTTAAAAATTAAAGAACAAACACTGTGTCTCTACGTCACGCTCTATAGCGTGGGCTTTTTAAATTGAGATACACATATTTGGCTAGCCACGGTCTCCGTAAATATTTATTAAGTTCATAGGATTTTTTAAAACAAATCAATGCGATCAAATTCAAACACAATATTTTAAGAAATTCCACAATACCACATCGTCATTTCAGTCATCAACTAAAATCACCAGTCTTGGATAACAGCCTTATGCTAAATACACTATATTTATGTATGTATTATATGTAAATCAATATATCAATATATATAAATAAATTTGAAGTGTCTGTTCCTCAAGTGCTTTTAGCTCTTTATAAGAATGTTAAAACATAAATTATTAGAACGACGTTCCTTATCGCGCGTTGTGACGGAAGCTAGACGTAAAAAATTCAGACGAAAAATTGTCACGACATTTTTTGCTATAGTATATATATATAAGTCGTGTGACGTGCACATGTTTCTCTGTCTCTCTCTCTCTCTCACAGAAACCAAGCCAATTATTTTCGTTTTGTCTTTCTATTTTGCTTTGAACAGTATAGTGTCGCGACAATTATTTTTGTATTTTTATAACTTAAAAGAAATGAAAAAAAATATTACAATTCTTTCACTAATTAATCGAAAGGAACTTCGTTCAATCCGGGTGTCCCTTGAGACCTCTCAAATTTTTTTTTATTTTTGTTCGTCTGTTTGTTGCCCGGGCTAATCTCTGGAACCACTGAACTGATTTTAATAAAACTTTCACTTGGAAATAGAGAAAGTTACCGGACAAAATAAGGGCACCTTATTTACGGATTTCCCACGCAATCAGAATTTACGCGGCAAAACCATATCTCTAAGGCAAAAAAAAAAATCAAATCCTACGTGAACGAATTAACCAGCTAGTATAATTACATAATTAATTATATTATGTAATGAACTTATGGGCTATCCAGTAAATATCTATAACAGTAAACATCTCCAAATCCTCCACATTAATGGTTATCCTTTCCAATAAATTAGACAGATAAAGAATATATTGTACAAGAAAACCCCGGCCCCTTCAAACGTACGATTCTGTTACAATATCACAATGTTTTTTGCAGATGTACTTATTAGAGCTATTGAATGAGATGTGGAGGTTTCACATACTTTTATAGAGGTGTAAGCACCCGTATAAAAATATGTGGTGACCCCCACATGACTATTAACTTTCTTTAAATATAATCAAATTCCATAAATTCATGCATCCATGCATTCTTTACACTTTAATTAAATATATAATTTTAATATCACAATATACATATCTAAAATATAAAAAATTGTAGAAAACATCGAGTACAGGGATCAAGACAGCGGTGGTTAAAGCTCCAAAGATAGGAACCTCCAGGTAATTAATATTATCATTATTACTGACATTATTTAATACTATTGCCTCAAACTAGCATTACCGTAACCTGTGTTAGTTTATATATTTGTGGCGACTTCCACATAAAGCGTAAATAGAAAAACATACTACAACGCCATCTAGAGAAGACACATCAAACCACGGAGTATAATCAACTAAGGAACAACTACCAATTCTGTATCGCGTAATAGAGATCAACATCCCAACATCAAATTTTGGGCCGTGGCCCGCCAAGCATGATCACCTCGCCTAATCGAAGGATCCTCCCTTTGTGTCGGAGGGACATGACACCTGTTCCTCCACACATTAATTGAAGGCATTAACTTCAACGTTTAATGCCTTTAAATGTTGAAGCCAGTTATTAATAGAAACACGCACTCTCTCAATGGGAGAATTTTCCACCATCAATCTTATAGGACGCCATATTATCGTGGCGTTTAAAGCATGTCATATTTTCTTAAACAGTCTGTAAGTCATAATCCAGTGTATAAGATGAAGTTAAAACTTAGCTTTCAGCCACACAAACACCCCATTGAGTCATCATCATCATCATCAGCCGGAAGAGGTCCACTACTGAACATAGGCCTCCCCCCTAGAACGCCACGCCGTACGACTGGACGCCAACTGCGTCCATCGGCTCCCCGCGACTCGGACTACGTCGCCATTGAGTAAATCAAGTAAAATGCGTACAATTTTTGTAAGTTTAAAATGCAGACTCATATAGCAATATCTTTTACATCACATAAACTAAATACCAACGTTTCAAGTAAGACTATAACAGTTGTCGACATATTGGTGTGGTACTGCCGTAACAGTTCGATGGAGTTGGAATTTAATACCTTGACTGGTAAACAGCCGTCGGAATCCCACTAAACATATCCAAAGCTTACCTTAGATTAAACTACAAAAGGAATGGTTCCACTGTCGGGAATATCGTACTACTCACACGTTATATTGACTTTACTGATTTAAAGGTGGATTTAAAAAGCATTAATATACTCTTCAAAACTTATGATAAATCTAAATACGTATATTTGTGATACGGACTCGTTATACTCGTCTTTGCAATACTCAATATTGATAGCCGTTTTTGACTGCTGCTGAAGACTTATCTATGCAAAAATAAGAAGTCTTATCTCATGTCTAATACCTTTCAAATTACTAAAGATATTGGGCCATTAGATTGGTACTCAATCATGGTTATTCTATGTATATAAAGTTCCCATGTCACATTGTTTGTAACCAAACTCCTCTGAAACAGCTTGACCGAGTTTTGAGACTTTTTTGCGTTTGTTTGATAGATTTGAGAATCAATCGTAAACTATTTTACATTTTATACGATTAAGTAATAAGGGTAACCTTTCTAATTATTATTTTTATATAATTTGGTTTCAATAAATACTTAAACCTCTAAATTTTCACTATTTTAGAAATAATTCTTATGGCAAAACAACATTTCCCGGACCTGCTAGTAGAACTATACAATATGATGTCAAAATTGATTTTGACAAACGTGTCAGAAAGCGAATGCGAAGTTGCCGATACTTATCTGACATATAACACTATTTAGCAGATAAAAGTTGATGTTTAATATATGTATATCTCACAAATATGTCTCTATCCAAGACTTGTGAAACTGAAATCAGTAATTTTTTGACAGATAAGTTGACATTAGTCTGTCAGAGGAAACAAGTGGTGAAACTGCCCCTTAGCGTATTTTGAAATAAACGTTAAACATCCAACAAATAATCTAACGCAAGTTGCAGGATATAATAAATTACTATCGCAAGCATGACTACTTCAGTTACAGGATAATCTCATAGTGGATCTTATCGTACGAAGAAATCCCGCGCTTCTCTTGAAATTGCAATTTAGTGCTAGCAGACGAAATGTCTTTCATACGTAAGAGCCAGAAGCGAAACTGATAGATAAGTGCGTCTGCTTGAGTAGTTTTATCTTACTATTATGGGAACAATATACCTTTGTGACTGTGTCTTTCGATACATATTAATACATGTAAATATTTATACGTGAAGAAAATTATATGTAAGTTTATTCGCAAGCTTTTACAAAATTAATATGAAATTTGTAAAACTTGAAGCTTATATTTAAAAAAGCTAAGTAAAACGAATACCTAACTATTTTAATTATACATACGTTTAAAAATTATACGAAAGTGACCGAAGAGCTACTCGTTAAAATTTCGGTTTTATTTTTATGACGGTACGATAGCTTGTGATCTGACAGTTAAAAGTATACTGAAATACTGAGAAAATGCGATAATCAAGGGATCTCGAGATCTACGTATCATTTTTAAAAATATAAATAATACGTACTATTTTTTTAAGAATACTATTATTTGTAATTTGTGAAGCTGACAATGATGCTTATGTCTGATTCACCTTGTACTTTGAAAAATATTAAATACATGAAGCTAAGGTGTAGCCTTATTTATCAAAATTAGTAACTTTCAATGTGACCTACGTAAAGAAATAATTATTTTTAACACCTTTGTAATATTGTGACAGATCTATCAAAATTAGCTAGATACTTTTCTACAATCATCAGTTGAGCCCACCTTCATTTTTGTAACATTTTGACAATAATTGTTCCGGCACTCCCAACTTAGGCAGCCTATTCTAGGCAGTAAAGCCACGCTAATTTAAGCACGGACGGGCCGGCTCGATTGGAGCCGTATTACCCTCTCACAGAAGGTGAACCTAACGCGACAGCATCAGTGCTGTCTTATTTCGTTGGAGAATGCGAAACCGGAAGCCGATCGACGCAAGGTTGACAGTTATCCTGGTGTGTGAACCTTACACTGCCACGATGACTGCCATGGCTTTAACGTCACCAAGCGGGGTGTGAAAAAGCATCTCACTAGGCTACCATAGTATGAGTCACCATACTGCATTATCTGCATTTGCAATGTGTATGGTGATCACAACTCATCAGGCAGAGTGGAGTCACTTTGGTAGCCTCTTGATGATCTTTATAAATAACGTTACCTTATTTAACAACCATTAAAAAAAATGAATAGAGAGTATACGTGCTTTTTCCACGTGTGTGCTTTTAATCACAAGAAAGCTCTTTTAGCATGATAAATTTTGTACAGGTTTGAGCACGTTTCACCAACGTAGTTAGTTTAACAGTTTCATGTGAAGACAAATTGCAAATACTCTGCGCAGAATGAAAAAAACGTAGTAAATCAGTACTTATATTTACTTCTAGACAGACTAATACGCAAGGCCTTTAAGCTATAGCTTTCTATCGTAAATGTGATGTCATTTGCGGAATGGAAGCATTTTGTTAGTTTATACGCTTGTCGTCTAAACATTTATTTGCTCAACAAGATTCTCTTTGCACTGAAAGTAGTCACGGAATTTTGCAGTCACTATGAGCCTGAAACCGATGCTATATTTAATTGTATTTTGCCCAATAATTGATTAAGTGTACAATAAAGTTTTAACTGGCAATATAAAATAGTGTCGTGAAATAAATTAATCGTCAAAAATTCTGTCACGTTGGTTTCAGATGCAAAGAATTCCGTTAATATATAAACGATGTTATAACAATATTTTCATATTTGTACTGTTATTGAACACTGAGTGGAAAGATGTCAGGGTATGAAATATAAATAACCTCAGACCGAGCTAAGTGTGGACAGAAATACGCAAATACAGAATTGCATGCATGCCGACGGATAGCGGTTTACACCATTCAAGTAAACTTGACTGACTTACTTACTTTCTTTTTTTATGTGATTCTTTTTTCTTATTTTAATGTAATCTGTTTGTGTGATTTCGTGAAGAGGAACAGAAGTGTGTTACAGAAATCCAGAGAAGCACACTGTACCTGGTCGTAGCTGGTTGTAGCTGGTCGAAGGCTGGTAGATGAGTATTCAGAAACTTAAACTTAAACTTAACATAAACTTGCTTATTAATTGATAACTAATTGTATCGGATGACCAAAAAAGGCAATTAAAACAACTGAAGTAGTTCATGAATGCGACGTATCGTTTTGCAATTGAAAGTTTAAAATATACAAGTGAATCCCTTGACTGAATCTGACTCTGACTTAAATCTTAAGACTATTAAAGTTTTTACTGAGCAAATCAAATATAACAGATATTTTTGGATTACAGAACCACGTGTAGGTGGAAATTACGTTTTGACTTTAAATAAAATGGTAAAACTTTAAAACAAGTGTACTTTTACGATTGCTTGTTTTTGTCTTTGAAGACTTAATAAAAAAACCAAATCAACAGTTTCGTACTTTTCACATAAGTGTAGGGACTTGGCTAACACACAGTTTAACAATTGAAACACAAGTTAAACTTTCAGACATCAGTTCAAACGGTGCATCTTTGAACTGCGGAGTACCCACGGGAAATGTGGTTTTATGCGGACGCTACACAAATAAACTAGGTTTTAAGAAAGTCAGAACTCGAACCAAGTTCTCGGATTCGAGTGGAACGATTTGCGAATTCTACGCTTGGATGTGAGCTGCATTCACTGGCTAATAAACTTATATAAATGTTTATTGATGAATTCTCGCACGTATTGTAAATGTTTAATTAGTTTTATTCAAGTTTTAAAGATAGTAAAACCAGTTGTTGAATCTTGGTCTTTCGATAAAATGATATATACGAGTAGAGCAGATTTACTGACAACTCTGAAACTGGGCATGTCATTCCTCAAATCTTTCAAAGTGTAATGAGTGATTGAAATAAATAACTTCCACAAATTACGTTTTGTTTCTGTCAGCAGAACAATAGAAGCCAAGTAATGTACTAATTAATCTTGTTTGTTCAAGCTAATGGTTCTTGCAAAGATGACGGCGTTCTAGTAAACTGTGACGTAACGACTACAGAAATTTCTAGGATATAAATATATAAAATACATATATAAACAAATAATTTTGTGTTTACAAAACATGTACTTTAGATCTCTGTTAAAAATTAAGATTTTGTTTAAAAACTGATAGTAGAACGTAACTTAGGTATTAATTAATATTCTTAACAAACACGACCAACGATAATTAAAAAGAGAGTTTCTTTGAAAAGTGAGCATTAATTTAATTATTTTTTAAAGTTTAAATTAGTTTGAGAAACACTGCACCTTTTTAGATGATATCTTTACCAGTTTGATCTAAGATAGAAGACAAATTACCACATTACATTCATAACTCGCTCCGTAACTGGTACAGCAAAAAGTTCCACTCCAATTTAAATATCAGCACATTCTAAGAATGTCATGATACTAATCACTAAACTACAGCCTCATTGTAATCTCCGGAAACGTACTCAACAAAATTGCCCAGCTCTCCAAAAAGTTTCTGTTACCCGAAGCAACACACTTGAAATAACAAAATCGAAAAAATAATTCAGAAAGGAAGAATCCATTTGAACAGATGGAAAATTTTCTTTACCCCATCATCGCATAAAACAAATAAAAGACAAGTTGGAACGAGAAAAAGAATTTCCGTAAGATAGTATCTGATCTTTGCTATTCGATTTAAAACTTGACGGGACTTTGTATGAATTCTGATAGCCAAAGAATTGTAATTAAATAGATTATATAATGATCGAGAATAAAAGCTACATTTTACTGTCGTGAAGTTTTAAGATATTTTAATATTCTCATTTTATAAATGACACAATAAAAAAAACGTTGTTTTCGGTTGTTTGACCCCACAAATAATGATTTATTTGTGGGGTCAAACGACCGATAGCAACGTCACAAGTGCGTTGGCAATATTTGAGTAATCCCTACAAAGGAAGAGTTAGACACACACAGGGTGAAAATTGGTTTTCAGTGAGACTGTTCACTGCAGTCGAAACAGTCCAAATGTGCTGAAACGCTCTTTCCCGATTAAAATACGGTACCAGGAAAACAAGCTTTGCTCGGTATTTTTTTTTTGGAAACTACGTTTTTAAAAATAAAACCTAGTTAGATCGATTTGTCACCTCCGAAATCCGTTGCATACTAAATTGCATGAAAATCGTTGGAGCCGTTGCCGATATATGTATATATATTATATATATATATATATATATATATATATATATATATATATTATTTGTTACGAAAGGGACATACTTAGTTTCTAAAACCATAAGATCTTATGGGATGTAGTACATCATGCTTGACAAGACCTTCTAAATTGAACCATATCAACGTTTCTCAATTTTATCGAGGTACTTCACAAGACAAATTACATAAACGTGTAACCATATTTTTAGCTTATGCGGCACTTTTTAGATTACATCCTATTTTTAACGGTTGTTCGTTATCACTGTTTTAGCGTATTGTTCACTAGGCCAATAAAATCCTTAAAATTTAGCGAATAATTTAAACTTGGTCCATTATCTACGATTCAAAACTCTACTGCAAATGGTAAAGACTTATTTTCTATTTGTGTTAGTTAAAAGCATGGGTTATCGCTTTCCATATTTTGGAATAATTTTAGACTTTAAAGAAATATTAGATTTAAAATTCTGGTCATATATTGAAACTGCGATAACTAATTGTTTCAACGACGTTCTGAGCCAATTGTATGGATCGTGGCCACTATGTCCACGTATGTTCACTGTACTTTGCTTAAGTGACTATCTGGATCTGATAATTTTTTGTGTTCCTGCTGTCAGGACATCTTTATGGTACAATTAACACGTCATCTAGCTTCTACAACTAGACCTTTGATACTGACAGTATATTAGAGTTTAATTTTTTTTTTTATTGGAACCTACCAAAGTGACTCTACTCTGCCTGATGAAAAGCATGAATAGAATTCAATAGTGGTGGTCGCCATACTCACGGCGAAAACAGACAATGCAGTATAGCAACCCATGCTATGGCGGCCTACTAGGGTGCTTATTCACGCCCCGCTTAAAGGACCCGGGATCGCAGTGAGAGGGAAACACATGACCGGTAATGAATTTCAGGCTTTAACCGATTGTCCTATCCTAGTAAAGATAGACAGTTAACCGATAGTTGACTTCAATGTACTTAAGGGGACCCAGTGTTCTAGCGTCCTAAAATTTAAACCATTTTATTTTTTTTATTTTTTATACGAAAATAATGACTCATGCTTTCAAATTTTTTTATACTTATTTTATTACTTATTAACTATACAAAAATGAAAATGAAAACAAAAAAAAATGTTTTTAATTAATAAAATGGAGCTGAAGTTCCCCTCTCCAAAGATATGGACCTGACTGATGAAGCTGGTATTATCTCTCCCACTGATCTGAAATAAAAAAATAAGGTGACTTTTTAATTAGTATAAGTACAGTTATGGCGAGGACTAGAATCAAAAAAATAAAAAAAAATTGACAAAATGGCGCGTAGTTTAAAGTACGAGTCTGAAAAAGACTTGTTTTTTTCAATGTTTTCTTAATAAAAAAATATAAATACTTTACAGAAACTATTTCTTTTAGTTCCGACCAGAACCAGTATTGTTTTTACCTATAATTATACTATATACTACCAGTACCTATTAAAATTTCAGACAAATCGGTCGAGGGGTTTTTTTTTATTGGCTTCATGAGACGAAAAAAAGTAGTTTCGAGATAAACGCGTCTAAAGTTTCAAGTAAGCATATTCTCAAGAAATTGTGTTGAAATATGCACTTACCATTAATCGGCGATCCCAGCATCGTAAAGAATTCCCTCCGTTTCCTCAAAGTCTTCATTTTCTTAACTCTCGGTATTTTTACGAGCAGTTCTTGTTTCTTTGGGGTCACTCGTGCTTTGACGATCCTTCGCTCGTCACAATCTTGGGCTAGTTGATCGGCATATGGGCCGATTTTAATACCCATTACGTTCATAATCTTCAAACCCTTCGTTAAACGTACAAGCAGCACAATATGCAACGAAATCCACAATTTTTTAATGAAATATTACTATAAAATTATTGCACTTGATGTTGCTATCGCTGAGGGCTTACTAAACGTTAAACTTGAACGTTAAACTAACTAAACAACTCTTCAAACTCAAATATTTCCCCTGAAATATATCCCCTTTTAAATTTATACAATAGTCTAAGTCAGGTATACTAACTCGTGCAGCTGCGACTAACGAACAATAGAGCCCAACCCACCGATCTTATACGTGACCTTCTAATGGGTTTTAAATACAGAAATACTCGGCATTTCGCTACCAAATTTTAACAGTATATTTTTAAAAAACTATACTTTCAAAATGTATAAAAAAAATAATTGATTTTTCGAATATTCTAGACCACCGGGTCCCCTTAATTATAATGTGTCCAATAAAAAACAAAAGGGTGGTACTCATAAATTTGTAAATTTGACGATAAAGAGAATATGATACGTTATGTGACCGTACCGCAATTGTGACAAACTGAACAATGAACTAAATTAACAGCAAGTCTCTCTATACACTTATCCAAAGACATTTTTTTACAACTTATGCAACTAAATATAAAAGCAGTAACTTTAGAGCATAGAAACGTGGATCATCTTAACCTAGTTGGAATTCTATAGCTTTGTGTATAATCCGTCTTTTTTAGCTGACTGTACATTAGTAATTTCTACACTATCGATATTCTCGGAATTAGCATCCTGTGTCGTCCAACACAAGTCGTACATACAAAACACTTGGAGAAACACGATTGAACAAGTTGAAATCACTTGTAGATAACACTGTACTGCATTCCTTATGCATCTCGTACAGTGAATACCAAATACCTTCGACTTTGTACGGGTAGTTACGAATCATTTGCCTCAAGATACAAGCACTTATACTTTTATTACTTATTCCGAATACTGAATGTCTTTTCGGGACTCCATTTCATTCGCTTTCATAATGTGTTCGAATGAATAGCAGCGTTTTGTTAAAAATGCTCGAGATGATTTCGAATGCTAATGTTTTATTTTGGGGAGAGAAAGCTGTTGTTATTATTTTTATGGTTCTTTTCCTTAAAAGGATAAAAAAGTCTTTATAGAATCACTTCGCTGTCGTTTTCGAGTTCTATTATTTGAATTTTTGTCAGAATATTTTAAGATATTCTTCTGGGATCATAGAGCTGAGGCGTACATTTTTCTAACTCAAACTGCCTCGTTGATCGCTAGATCACCGCTAGTTTAGCGTATGTTACTGCCAATCGAGAGGTCTCGGGTTCGATTCTCAGGGCGGCTCAAAAAGTTTTATTGAGTTTTTCTGGTTACAAAAATGCTTAATAACAGCCTGGAATTTGGGACTTCGAGTCTTAAACCCCATGCCTCGGAGAGCATGTAAACCCGTCGGTCTTACGGCTGATCTCTCGCCGGTCGGATAACCATTCTATCGGATAGTGTAAGTGTGGGAACAGAGTGTGCACCTGTGTTTGCGTACACACCCGTGCACTATAATATCTCCTGCGTAGTTGGCTGGTCTCCGTTGAGACTGACCACCGTGGCTGAAATCATTCTATCTAATATAAAAAGATTTTAGTTGACAATATCTTAAATTTACAAAAACCTTTTTAAATCACTTGTATACCTAGTTCAAATAACTTCAATCAAATATCGCATGATTTTCTCTATCAATTTAGTTTTTAAATAACATGTAAATACAATAGACAAGACATAAACACACTAGATATAGTGATTCCAATGCTCTGACTCTAAATCTGTCACGTTTAGTTGAACTTCAGTTGACGTCATCGGGAGGTCATTTATATTAATACAGACTACCCTTAAGAGATTACGCAAAGATATATTATTGTGTACCATTTTGCTTACTATTATTCAGTCTCACTTACATAAGTAGGCAAACGTTCTGTCGGTATCTGGAAAGCTAGAGAAAATTGGGAAAGCAGGTCGAGCACACACTTGCTGGAAATTTCAAAACTAGATATGATCCATAAATTATGTAAATCACCGAAATAAGAGTATGGGTAAACAAACAATTAATTTCAGGAGCATATTTATGTCCTTAGATACAGTGAGTGACTAATGAGAGGTAGAAATATAATCTCTTTTAAATAAATCTGTAGATTTGGCTACATCTATCACAGGAGGTCCCTACAATAGTCCATTATACGATATTCGGAGCGGTGACCCGACGTCATTAGAGCAGGC
Source organism: Hypercompe scribonia (assembly GCA_949316085.1). Lineage (NCBI taxonomy): Eukaryota > Metazoa > Arthropoda > Insecta > Lepidoptera > Erebidae > Hypercompe > Hypercompe scribonia. The sequence goes on along the minus strand of OX438969.1, from coordinate 5,984,527 downwards.
GCGCACGTCTACAAAAAGTTTTCCTTCAAAACACAGAGAAGTGAATGTAGTCGCCTTTGTACGAAATAAATGATGAAATATATTTTTTTAGCTATTTTCTAATCGTCAGAAGTATTTTTGCGAATGGCTTCACTTGCCTGTATATCACAGTAAAAACTGGTCTTTGTGTTCTTCTGATGTATGAGCTATATTACTGTGTACAGTTTCATATACATCCGTTAGATGGTTTTTGCTTGAAAGAGTAACAAACATCCATACATCCTAAGAAAATCTCACATTTATAATATTACAGTAGGATATACATATTGTCACACAGGTTTCGAATCTACTATATACTCCAGCTCTAAGTAAGACGTATTATATGTTTGTATTGTACAAAATAAATAAATAAATACATATTGACGAGAGGTCGCAGGTTCTTTTCTTACCCGTGAAAAACAAGTTTGTGATGATTATTTATTTTCTTGATTTATCTATATTTAGTTATTTAGACGCTTTCACGCTGATTTCAGGTCAATTCTATGAAAATGAGACAGGGTACAAAATTTATTGTGATATTCTTTCAAGGTAGTAGAGCCACGCTGATTTCAGTACAAACCAACCGGTTCGACCGGGGCAGTACTACCCTCCAACAAAAGATCAATCTAAAGTGACAGCAGCAGACCAGAGGCCTATTGATGCAGGTACTACAGTTATCGTGATTAGTGTGTGAGACCTTACATTGATGACTGTCATGCCTTTTACGTCCCCGTAATCGCGCATGTAATCGTAATCGGGGTGTGAAAAGGCATATCATTAGACCACTGTAGAATGAGTCTCCATACTGCATTGTTTGCATTGCCAATGAGTTTAGTGACAACAACTTTTGGATTATATTCATACTTTTCATCAAGTAGACTGGAGTCACTTTGGCAGGCTTTTAAAATAAAACAAAATTTAAATATATTTATCAGCTGTCTGTACAGGCTCGGTCTAATTTGAAATCAGACACATGCTACGTGTCAAAATATTATTATTATTACAAATATTCCTTAATTATAATACCATTTCTAATATACTCAACCAAGTCCCAATTATTCTCTCTAATGAAACAAAATTAGCATCATTGCGACTTTAAAATTATATCATACCAACACGACTCCATTCCATCCGCAGTGGAGAAAGCAAACGCTTTCATTTCAGCTGGTTCTCGTCCGCTGTCGAAACTTATTTGCATAAGTAAAACTGCAAAATGGAGCGAGAAATGCATGTGAACCAAATGATGCTGTTTGGACGTCGTTTCGTGGAAATAAATTAATTTATAACACTTATGGGTGTTAAAATAATAACACTTATGGGTGTTTAAAAACTACATATTATGAATAATAAAATTTAACATAACAATAAGTTTGTACACTTAAACGCGTTAATCTTAGAAACTACTAGTTCAAATTGAAAAATTCTTGTAGTATTCGATAACCCATTTATCGATGAAGGTCAAATAACAATGGATAGAAGCCGAGAAATAATGAAAAATGTTGTTAAAACGGGGAAATATTATTCCTTTTGACAGACACAGACTGAAGTTGCGAGTGAATGAGTAATTAGTGATGTGATATGATGCGGTCGACGTCAATAATTTTGAAAGAAAAATCACTATTGCCCACCACTCTGACGCGTTCCCAACATACTCTGTAAATCATCTGGCCGCTATACATTGGCATCTTCTTAGCTAGAAGCTCTGATTGATCTGACGATAATTTCGAATCTAAATCAAATAGGTGATGACATTTTAAATAATTACAATTTATTACATTTACACTTTCTCACATCAGAAATGCATTCGAGTTTATTTAAAATATTTTACAGTGACAAAGAGATTAATTGACAGGGTGAAAATGTAACGATTCTTGAAACATCAAAATCCATCAAACTGTTTAAATACAAAAGAAATACATATACACTTTAAAAATATGTCTAGGATCCCCTATAGTCCGGATTTTTTTACAAAAGAGTACCTTGTAATGCGACAAATTACAGACAAATGATAAAATTCTATATGTTGTCTTCTGGGCTTGTGACGACATTACTAGGTATGTATACGTATGCGATGCGATGCAATCGCTGAGGCCAAGGCTCGGTCATGGAAAGAACTCATCGCGGGACTGGATAGGGATCCATGGGGGCGCCCATACAAAATGGTACTGGGCAAGCTCAAGCCATGGGTCCCACCGTTAACAGAAACTCTGGATCCGGAGTTTCTGGGAAGAGTGTTAGACACACTCTTCCCAAGGGTCCAGGACAGTCCTGCGATTCCTCCATCCCAATCGGTCCGCCAAATGTGGTCCGAGGACTATGAGGTGACGGAGGGTGAACTTGACCGAGCCACGCGGCGGCTCGCTTCCCGCAACACCGCGCCTGGACCTGATGGCATTCCGGGTCGGGCGTTGGTGATAGCTCTGTCGGTACTGGGGGACAAACTGAGGCAGATTTTCACAGATTGTTTCCGCCTCGGTATCTTCCCCCTCGGCTGGAAAGAAGCAAGACTGGTGCTTTTAAAAAAGGACGGAAGGGCTGCAGATTCTCCCTCTGCGTTCCGACCGATATGCCTGCTGAACGAGTCAGGGAAACTCTTTGAGAGGATAATCTCTGACCGGATTAGCGGGCATCTGTCGCGAGTGGGCCCTGACCTATCGGACTGTCAGTTCGGATCCCGACGGGGACGTTCGACAGTAGATGCTGTTAGGTGCGTTCGATCCCTGTCGGAGTCAACAGTCCGATCGGGGGGGGTGGCGTTGGCGGTTAGCCTTGATATAGTCAACGCTTTCGGCACCCTCCCCTGGCGGGCAATTAGGGCGGCCCTCGAATATCACGAGGTGCCGCTCTATCTGCGAACCGTTATTGAGGTCGGAATGGAATGGAGAATCGAAAGGAAGTATGTTGCGGGGTTCCCCAGGGCTCGGTATTGGGCCCATTATTATGGAACCTCGCATACGATGCTGTCCTTCGCACCGGTCTGCCCTCTGGCCTAAGTGTCGTCTGCTATGCGGACGATACATTAATACTGGCTAGAGGGTCACACTTCGAGGAGGTGCTTTGGCTCGCCGAGCAGGGGGTGGCTAGTGTTGTGGAAAAGATACGTGAGCTGGGCCTGAGGGTGGCGCCTCATAAAACTGAGGCGATATGGTTCCATGGCCTGCGTAAGCGCCAGGAGCCACCCAGCTCATGTCTCCGGGTAGGTGACGCTGAAGTCCAGGTAGGCCAGTACATGAAGTACCTAGGCCTCATCCTGGACAGTCGGTGGAGCTTCGAAGAGCATTTCGGGCGATTGGTACCCCGAGTGCGAGGGGTAGCAGGTGCGCTGCATCGTTTGCTGCCCAATCTCGGGGGACCACGGGAAGAAGTTCGCCGCCTCTACATGGGGGTTGTTAGATCCATGGTCCTCTATGGGGCACCCGTCTGGTTTAATGATCTAGCGGGTGCCTCCCGCTGCCGGGCCCTACTCAGGAGCCTGCAGCGGCTGATGGCCATACGGATCGTGCGGGGCTACCGCACAATCTCCTATGAGGCGGCGACAATCCTGGCGCGATCTCCGCCCTTCGATATTCTGGCCGACATGGACGCAATGGTGTACGACCAAATTCGTTCTGTCGGTCGGAATGCTGAAGAGGCTGCGCCAGATCATGAGCCCGGAATGCTACGGCAGAACGCGCATAAGCAAGCTCTGGTGGCTTGGCAGGTACGGCTCGAAACTGAGGGCTGTGCTAGCCAACGCGCCGTCGGAGCCGTTCTGCCGAACTTCGAAGCGTGGATAGAGAGGACCGACTGTGTCACCTATCGATTGACCCAGATACTCACCGGGCACGGCTGCTTCGGTGAGTATCTGAATCGAATAGGACGGGAGGCTACGGCACAATGCCACCACTGCGAGTCCGAACGGGACTCCGCCCAGCACACGCTGGAGGACTGCCCTGCTTGGGAGTCTGAGCGTCGAGTCCTGGTCGGACGGATCGGACGTAACCTTTCACCGTCAGCATTGATCGCGGCGATGCTGGCGAGTCGTGAAGGATGGGAAGCCGCGATCTCCTTCTGTGAGCAGGTTATGCTCCGGAAGGAGACTGCAGAGCGAGATCGGGAAAGGGCCGATCCCGCTCGAAGGAGGCGGCGAAGGGGACGCGGCAGAGGTCGCTAGCTCCCTAATCGCCGCCTAAGGGTCGCTGCGGTCACATCTTGGGGCGTTGTGACTGCTGCAAACGACCCGAGTCAGGTGACACTCCGGTGCGGCCGGGGAGTGTCGTCTGGGGCGGGGCGCTGTTCTGCCTCTTACTGCGCAGGGCGATGGGAGTGCGATAGCGTCCTGATCCTGGGGCATGAGGTGCCCGAGATGTACCTCACTTGTGAGGTACGGCAGGGAGGACTCTAGAAGCCGCTAATGCGTTCCTAGAGCACCTCCCAACTGCCGAGGTAGGCCGCCGCGGGGTTTAGTGGGTAGACCGGTTTGTCGGGAGTCCCACACACGCCCTTCGTCCCTCCGGAGGGTATGGTGCGAAAAGCATTCCCCGCGTTAAAAAAAAAAAAAAAAAAAAAAAAAAAAAAAAAAAAAAGGTATGTATACGTAATGCACAATGAATAAATGCTGAACTGCACCGCTATCACACGTAGTCAAATTTAAACTAAGCAATCGGAATTGAAACAATACCTACGCGCACACAAGTTGCAACCTGTTCAATTATGTACGATCTACATTAGCGAAAATTATTTGATTGATGTCGGATTACAGGGGGTGGTCCGGATTAGACAGAGGCCGGATTACCGAGGGTACACTGTACTCACTTACGGACCTACCAACTAAAATATTTTAAACTAAAACAAACTGTTATTTAATCTGGTTACAAGTTGTAAAAAGTCAAGAAACCTCATAAGTAAAGAAAATGTTATAAAAATACTGCACAAAACAGAAAAGTACGCCATCTTGATCGTTATACAACTATTTTTTAATAAATTGTGCAGTATAACGTAATAACATAATTTTCTAGTATTCCGCAGAGCGAGTTGGTTCCGTATAACGACCGAGACACTGTCGTTACGGCAAGAAAGGGATTTTATTCAAATAGTTCCGTCTGCTGCGGTATTATATTGAAATTCTCGCGCGACGAGGAAATTTTTTTTTAACTCAACTAATTTAACATGGCGGCAAATGGTATTAAAGGAATTTTTCGGTTTAAGGGAGGTTGTACACTAGTATTTAATTTATAAAAGTGTGCAATGCTCTTAATAATTTTATGTATCAGTGTGTTTAAAAATCATTTTTGATATGTATTAGGCACCCTTTTTTCTACAAAGATCACTTTCTTTGCATAAGTCTCAACCCCATTAAGTGTATGCATTTTGATATTCGTATTCCAAATCTTTGAGTGGTTAAAAATTCATCCACCCCTGTAACTTTTAAATTTCAGGTGACTATAGGTGACGACATTTACTTATTACCATTGAAGTCATCTGCCCACAAAATAAACTTCATTTTAGTACTGACACATAATTTCCATAGCATCGTAAACATGTGACAGCTCAAAAATCCCCACATTTCGTAGAACGCGTGAAAATTTTTCAATCAACCCTTTGCCAGCTAACATGCCTGTTAAACCGAGCGACAACAAAAATGGCGATTCATGAACGTTCTCAATTCAAAATGGAATGCGTTCAGGACGGTGAACGATGGAACCCGAGTAGTAGCGATGTTTTACGAAGATCGCCAAAGAGAATATTATTCTTTTATGTAATTTAAGTGAACAGAGAAAAACACATTTTTGAATGAAATAAAAAATATTTACGTGACCACATAGATTTTGATTTTTTTGTCATAAATTGCTGATATTTTAAAAACTAAGAAAACATAACATGGACATGTCATGCGGAGGGATGAGGAAAATGTGATGGCGAAAATGTTGAGTATGGGACTTGACGGGTACAAGAGAGGAAGAAAAATAAAGGTAAGGTAAATGGACTGTGTGAAGAAAACTACGACTGGAAAAAGGTAATTGGAAGTATAAAAAATACTGCGCCGCCCTCAAATAAGATTGGTATAAGGGCAGGCAGATGGGAAAATCACTCATCTTCCAACGCAATAGAATAAACAGAACGAAATGAAATGTCGTTTATAGTACAGTAATAGATGTTAACTTCATTTGAATAATGGTTTTGTGGTACAATCACATTTTTGTAATCCTTAGCAAGAGGCCTGCCACATACTACCTGTTCACACGTGATTAATACGCTTCTGATTAGCTACTTACCATTCCTAGAATAGAGAAGTCAGTGTATATAATTTAACATTAGAAATGACTATCATCATCAACAGCCTTTAACAGTCCACTGCTGGACATAGGCCCCTCCTTAAAAAAGAGGTTTTGGACTAAAATATTACACTGGCCAGACGGGATGGGGTCTGTATCGAGTATTTCTTCTCTTTTTTTTTCTGTCTTAAGAGCCTGCCAAAGTGACTCTACTCTGCCTGATGGAAAGCATGAATAGAATCCAAGAGTTGTGGTCACCATACTCATTGCAAATGCTGACAATGCAGTATGGTGACCCACACAGTGGCAGCCTTGTGAGATGCTTTTTCACAGCCCGCTTGGGGACGTAAAAGGCATGACAGTCTTGACTGTTGACCTGTGTAGTGTGTTGTCACGTGCGCTTAGTAGCCTCTAAGGGTGACAACACTCCATGCTTTTCATTTGTCAATACCTGAAACTAATTATAGACTAAGATTTTAAGTAATAAGATTTTGTTTCAAAACACTGCAACAATATTCTTACACAACCAGGTCCATCCCTACACCACAAAATAACACATTACGTGGCCGTTGCGCTGGTCGCTATAAAACCATTTTAATTGAAAAACTTTCCACTGCAAAGAGGCTTACGGAGCACAACGTACATCATAACGTTGTTTGAAGCCTTATTTATGTTTTGCGTCCCTAACTTTGCCTTTTTTTTTGAGTAATCTGGCAATTTGGACGTCACAGATGTTCTATACAATGCCTATCAACTTATCTGATAAGTATTTAGTTTAACAATTACAAAACGTGTTTAAAACTATGTTGTCTGAGCATAATCAGTCTCTCATAGTTGGTGTAATCCCATCAAATTAAGGTGTATGTATGTACGAGTATATATTACTGTATGTATGTGTGATATTTTACTTATTTTCTTTGAACGAATATATTTAAATATTAGATTAGTAAGAGTTACGTATGATAAATATAAATATTTCGTAGATAAAGACCTTATTTGTTACTGGAACTTTTGCACATATGTATATACTGAACTACTATACTACTTCGCTAGATGGCGCTGTTGTATATTTTTCTTTGTGCTGTAATGTGGAAGTCGCCACACTACCAAAGGTTCACTAGAAGAAATTGTTGTAAGCAATTAAACCGCCCTTTTTACATCACAATTGTTGTCAGTTTTGTTACTGTATAATGTTTGTAAGTGTTCGCCTACAAATCAAGTAATATCTATTAACAAAATAATTTTCAGTTTTTTGAACTGGAAATATTGCAAGTCTGCTAAGTATGGATATCTCTTTTCGTAGAGGCCTAGGTCCACATAAAAAAGAATAAACAGCCTTTAACAGTCCACTGCTTAACTTAGGCCTCTCCTTAGCAAAGAGGATTAGACCCACTATACCATGCTCGGTAGACAGTTTGTTTCATGTTTTCGTTCTCTTTGCAGTGAAGTGCTGCGTAGATGGCTTCCTTAGTCACATTTTACAACACCTACGGGATTACTAGGGGTGGTGGCCTATTCTGGCCTATTAGCCAAAAGACGTTCGCTGCTAGACATAGGCCTCCTCCTAGGTTCTCTACAACAACCAGTCCCGTGCCACCGGCAGCAGCAGCTTCCCGCAACCTTCACCAGGTCATCGGACCACGCTGCACGGACCACGAGCGCGGTCACCACTCCTGAACTTTATGGCATCAGCCATCGTTTCTGCGTGTAATGTGCCCCGCTCACTGCCACTTAAGTTTAGCAATTTTACTGGCAATATCGGTGACCTTAGTTCGTCTGCAGATCTCCTCACTCCTGGTAGCACTCCATATTCGTAATCCATAAAAGACTATAGCCGTGATAACTTTTTGTTGGTCCTTTTATATCTTTACTTTCTTCTTCTTCGAATCCACACTTTGAGTTTGTGCTATCGAAAAATAAAATTATTCAAAATTTCATCTATGAAGGTACATTAGCTTTTTATTCCATAATCAATCTCTGGCTAAACAGACAACGTACAGATAGACAGACAAATGAATGCGGTGCAGAATTACAACACCCTCAAATGATTATCTAATAAAAGGTAGTTCAATCTCGACCAAGTGAAACGCAGATGAAGCTCAATGAGCCTCATTTAATGGTGCTGATTACAATTTCATAAGTTATCTTTACACTACACTGATCTGAAAGGCAAAATTATCAGGAATTCCACTACCACTTATCTACCTCAGTTCAATCCCATTATTTCTATCTTCCCAAACTACTCCAAAACCAACCTTTTCGGTTAAAATCGTCCTAACTACAATGGTTATAAAGCGCACTCCAACCGTTCAATTCTCGCAACTTTGTACATGAGAGACTCTTGCTTTTGCATATATGCCACACATCTTCACTAAAAAAAACTGTAAATGAGTGGCGGTAATATCTTGCCACCAGTTGCCCACTTATACCACAAACGACTTATACGATAAACAAATAACTAACCCTTGACTAATTTTTATTGAAAGCCTATTAAAAACTCTACATAATGAAAATTATGAATAAAATCCAAGAGTGGTGGTCACCATACTCTTTGCGAATGTATAAAATTGCTGCCAGAACTTTTTATACACCCCTGTGCAACGTTCTCATTGTAGCCGATAAGTACGTACGTAATTTGCTGACCTTATACGTGCCATCTAAAATCATGTTGGATCGTTGTCATGCACAGCTCGTAATTGGTGTATCTGACCTTGTTGATATTTCTTACATTAAAAATGGTAAATTGGGTAGATGACTGTATCGTAAATAAATACCTATGTTCACTTCATTAAAACTAATATCGCGAAACAGCTCGGAAAATATAATTAACATAGCTTTTTACTATTATTACAGATTTTAATCAAATATACAGTGAAATATATTTTTCAAATGAGTATTCTAAAACAGTGACGTCACAATTTTGTATTTAGTACATTTTTCATATAAAATTGTCGTTTTGACAGATGATAAAAAGTAACTAATTTGACTAAGGTGTCATCTAGCCTATTGTATCCTGCAACTGTTAACACAATCCATTGCCATTTCGTTATTTTATAACAAAATTCTTTAAAAATGAAATTGTATTTTTAAATAAACTGAGTCACTTAAGTTTTCAGTATACCACACGCTTAGTTTAAATAATTTAACAGTTATATTTTCATATGTTAAATAACCAGTAATATATTTTTTTAATTCTTGAGTTTCCACCTTCAAGGATGGTAGTTTTCCAAGTTTAAATGAAATCAAATTGGAAGAATACCCTTTTTAACAAAAAAGAATTGCCAATAATCAAATTCAGAACCTTTCTCTCTTTCTCAAATTGACAAAAAAAAAAACAAATTTCTACTGCCATTTTTTTGTGAATTTTTAATCGCCACTTAATGTGTTTTATGTATCCCATCACTAGTACAAACACAAAACAATCTCATATTTACGTGATGGCGTAATTAAGACGCCCTTTGTGCATTTAAGATGAATCTGTTTACTCAGGACACGTTCGAATTTTATCTATCTCGTAATTTAGAATGCTCACTTTGTTATAATGAAAATATTAATTTAATTTTATATCCTAAATATGTTACAATTAAGTTGTTGTAATGTGGATTTATAATTAGGAATCATTATTTAGAGGTTAATAAGGAGGAGGTAGGAAAGTGACTGTTGCACAGCTGCAAAGCATAATTTTAAAAAGAGGTTTCAATTTTGTTATTGTCTATGATTCAATGTACGTAAACAAACAGATACATCACCTGTTATCTGAATTCTGTCATCAACAGCTTTTAGTAGTTCACTGCTGGGCATAGGCCTCTACGTAGAGGTTTTAGCCAACTATTCCACGCTGAAAATAGAAAAAGGAAAAACGGAAAAATACTATTCCACCGTAAATGGAGCTGCTATCCGGGTTGTGCAAGAATATATTGGATCTTGGACAAACTTTCAAACTTGGCCGGCACAACTTCGATCGGGAGGCCGATAGGAGGATTCGTCTGGACTGGGCGGCGTTGGGAAAATTTTGTCACATCTTCAAGTCGCCGATCCCACAATCATTAAAGACCAAAGTATTTGACCAGTGCGTTCTACTTGTAATGACATACGGAGCTGAGATCTGGACACTCACCATTGGACTGGTCCATAAGTTTAATGTAGCTCAGCGTGCGATGGAGCGTGCGATGCTGGGCGTTTCTCGGGCTGATAAAATTCGTAACGAGGTTATTCGACAGAGAACTAGAGTAACTGACATCGCACGGAGAATCGGTATGCTGAAGTGGAAGTGGGCCGGCCATGTCTCCAGATGGTCGCTGGAGCCGAAGTGTACTAGAGTGGATACCACGATTAGGCAAACGTAGTGTAAGACGCCCTGCGGTGCGATGGACCGACGACTTAAAGAAGGTGGCTGGCAGCAGATGGATGCAAATTGCCCAAGACCGGGATGGTTGGCGTTCCTTAGGGAAGATCTTCGTTCAGCAGTGGACGGCGATAGGTTGAATAAATTCCACGCTGGACAGACGGATTATTATAGTATTTGTTTCAAGTTTTCGTTTTCTTCGCTATGAAATTTTCCTACGTAGTTCCTTTGTCGTCTCTTACGACACCAACGGGATGAATAGGAGTAGTAACTCTGTATTTTAATATGCCACCACACGGAGAAATATTATTTAAAAATACTTTCTGTGTGGCTTTGGTACTACTTGAATAATATAACACTAAATAAAATACCAAAGTTAAAGTCAAAATGTCTTCATTTCTTGAAATACTTTTAACATTTGAAATCCTCTTCTACGTAATGACTTTAAAGTCATAAATTAACACTCACAATATTTTACATATAAAAAATATTATAAAAGTACCACAGATATCAAATAATATGCCCTCAAATTACACAGAAAAAAAGACCATAGATTCACAAAGAGCAATTTTTTTTTAAAACCTATGTCGCCATTTTTCATGTTAATGGATCTTGAACCACAGATAAGCAAAGGCATATTGTATAAATCCTTTAAACTAAGAGCGGCCTCATCCCAGTAGTTCATAAACGGGAGTGTAGTGATTTATCACAAGTTTTATATTCACCGATGGTATCAATCACTTCCGAGCCATTTGAAACGGAATAAATAACTCAGCCTTCGATTTCCAGCATTTTAATGGTTATGACCGTGTATTTATTTGCTGGATAAAATGTAAAGATGATTAAAAATATCTGCTTTTTATTATTGTGCAGGGAGCCAAAGAATCTGAGCCAAAACCGAATGAACGTCGACCTTGGATTTAATTAATTGGATTAATTATACACATATACATACATAAAATCACGCTAGTTTCCCCGGAGAGGCAGGCAGATGCATATTAAACGTTCACTTTTAGGCAGTGTTTTGGTCTCACGAAATATATATGTGGTAAGCCAAGCGAGAATAATAAATTGACATGAGAAGAATATTAAACCATCAGTGTCTTTTTTAAACAGTACTCTAATAGTATATAATTATTGTATATGCCTACAAATAATGTTTTATTATTTTATTTTCATTCTATAATACTAACCCTATATTATTAGGTAGTAAAGACAGAAGACCAACCTAAAGCGCCAGCATCCATACTGTCGTGTTTCGCTGGTGAGTGCGAGGCCGGAGGCCTATTTATGCAGGGGTGACAGTTTTCGTGATACTGTGTGAGCCTTACACTGTCATGATGACTGTCATGCCTTTTACGTCCCCAAACGGGGCGTGAAAAAGTACCTCACTAGGCTACCATAGTGTGGGTCACCATACTGCATTGTCTGCATTAGTAATGAGTATGGTGACCACAACTCTTGGATTCTATTCATGCTTTCCATCAGGCAAAGTAGAGTCACTTCGACAGGCTTTAGAAAAAAAATAATATTAACCAATGATGGACACACTTTTTGTATGGAAATAGCAGAAACACTGGAGAATAACCTAATCTATATTTTTTACGTTTCACACGTGTGGGACTTTGGATATAAGCTAGTAGTATATTTTTTGGCATAAGCAAACAAATAAACTATCTATAGTACATGTACAACTTACAACTTTGTACGTAATGCATTCTGCTAAATGTTTTCGGAGTATTAATATGCATTTTCTCAACCTTCATAAATTTTTCAAGAGCTGCTATGCTCCATTAATCTTTTTTATCCTTTAAATAGAAGATATAAGCTATCAAATAACACTTATCTTATCTCTGTACATTCTGAGGCACAAGCCTACACATTGTTAACTGTCTCCTTCGCATTAAAATCTGCGTAAAAACTGTGCCATTGCAAAAAAAACAATCACCCAAGCTCTCCAAATTAAATTAAATTGCCAAAGCTTGAAAAATAATAATAAAACTTTGTCTTCTACTGGCAAGGCGGGCAGCGCTGACAATAAATTCGTACAAGATAGTTGTACGGAGACATTAAGGCAAGCTGCCGTTGAACCCCGTCCGCGTGCTAACGACTCCAATACATACCTTCACAGTCAACTTGCTCTAAAACTTTCATAGTACAGAGATGAGTATTAGTATAAAAACGCTCATTTTGAAATTTTTCGTTCTTTTTAGATAATAACAGAATAAAATAAATCCGAAAAAAACTTATTTTAATTGTAGACATTTGAAACAAGATATACCATAGATAGATAGAGTGATACCACTAAACGTCAGAAAACCGGTGTTTAACTGTTCCCTTGTTGCTTTTCATCGAATTTTCAACAGTTTTCGGAGTTGGGAAAGCCAAAATGCAAAGATATGAATTGTTATTTTACACTATAAATTCGGAGTTAGATGCAAGAAGCCCAAACGAAAGCCTATGTCCAGCAGTGGGCTGTGATAAGCTGAAGATGACTATAAATTCTGTTATTATAAGTGTCTGATATCCTATAGGTGTCGTAAGAGGTAACTAAGGGAACAAATTATGTAAGACAACAGACAAAGAGAAGAAAACTCTATGGGTGTCGTAAGAGATGACTAAGGGATCAAATGATGTAAGACAACAGACAAAGAGAAGAAAACTCCTTTCTACTGAGAGACCTACGTCAAGTGGTTTATGAAAAACTGTTGATGTATGGCGTGATTAGAAATACTCGATTTGCAGACATACAAGTATAGATCTGCACGTACACAAGTATAAAACAACAATTTAGATACATAAATGACACGGTTGCGATTGAGTACAATTCGTCTAAATAAGATCCCACCGCAGTTACTACACTATTTCTAACCATAAACTACAAGTATAATAGAAGGATGTTTCTTGTGTTCAACGCACGTCCGCACGCAGATTGTCCTAATGTCTTCATCAGAACAGTCGACTAGACCAGAGCAACACATGCGCAAACAAAAATACTTTACCGCTACATAATTTAGAGATGTAGTATTCTATTCATGCTTTAAACTGGTATAAAACTGTATTTGCGTGATATACTGTCTATATAACATTTTTTTTCTATCTTAAGAGCCTGCCAAAGTGACTACTCTGCCTAATGGAAAGTATGAATATAATCAGTCATCATACTCATTGCAAATGCTGACAATGCTGTAGGGTGACTTCCACTATGGTGGCCTTGTGAGATACTTTTTCACACACCCAGCTTAGGGACGTAAAAGTTACCACGATAACTATCACCCCTGCATCGATGGGCCTCCGGTCTCACACTCATCAACGAAACACGTCAACACGGATGCTGGCGCTTTGGGTCGGTCTTCTGTGGGAAGGTAGTACTGCCCCGGTCGAGCCGGCCCACTCGTGCTGAAATCAGCGTGGCTCTATTACCTAGAAAATATACTTACGTTTCTATCGAACAGTTACATGCGCTTGAAAAATCATACGTCTTCATAAAAGTGCGTTTTGTTAGATGATGAATTTAATTTAAACAAAGAAATGATATCCCACTAAAATGTGTCTTTTTGACTTATTAATTCATTTCATTTCAAACATTTATGCTCTTTCAGTACAAAGTCTTTACGCCTTAGGCGTTTTCCGCCAGTCAATCTTCGGGTTACGCGTAAAAACAGAAGAGATTTCTATTGTGTACTCGTACATATAAAAGCTAAGTAGTGTTGAAACATTTCTTTTTACAAGCATTAAGAACCTATTTACACATATATATATATCATCGACATCATCATCATCATCATCATCAGCCGGAAGACGTCCACTGCAGAACATAGATCTCCCCCCTAGAACGCCAAGTCGTACGGCTGGACGCCAACTACATCCATCGGCTCCCCGCGACTCGGACCATGTCGTCGGTCCATCTAGTGGGGGGCCTACTTACCGGATCTCTTCCGGAGATTCTTAGCACCTCCTGCTCCGCCGTTACCTTGGCTGCTACCGTGTCCAGGAAGAATATATACATATAGTAGTAGTAATTTAAGAAATAGACTAATCCAGTTATGGAGTATTTGTTTGATTAATGGATTATTTATCTAAGTCTTGCTGTGCTTAAAGCAAAAGACGTTAATAGACTAATTATGCTATACAATAAGCCTCTCCTATAGGAGAAGATGTCTGCTATGTTCAGCTGCAGACTGTTAAACTGCCTCGTTGTTCTAGCGGTTGGCGAATAAGACTGTCGGTCTCGGGTTCGATTTCCGGGTCAGGTCAGAAAGTGTTATGCAAACCTGGATATTGAAAGTTGGGATTTTAACTCCCGTATCTCAGAGAGTACGTACAGCCGGCGGTCTTGCACCTAATCTCTACCCGTTGACTTTGGATAACCGTCCCATCGGATTGTTAGAGTGAGGGAACAAAGAGTGCACCTCTGCGCACACAGTTGTGCACTATAATATCTCCTATGTAGTTGACAGGTCTCCTCTGAGAATGGCCGTCGTAGCCGAAATCGGCTAGAAAACATCATCGTATCTCTAATGTAGGCGTTGTCTAATAAAAATAGGTTAATTGAGTTATAGGTTAAAAGTCAAAGGTAAAAGTCACTCTCTCAAATTGATCCCTGATACCCTTAATGAAAAAAAAATATTTCGGACATTTGACACACAACGTCATCTAGTTTCAAACTAAGCCGAGTTTGTGCTATGATAACTAGACCGACTGATAGAATCCTTATATACTTTTTTTTTTGTAAATACATACATATTATGCATAGAAAACACCCAAACTTCGAAACAAATATTTGTATATCATGTCGGACCAAATATACAAACATTTGGTCCGACATGATATGTTTCCTTTAGTAATACTCTCAATATTCGATTATAAGTCTTAAAGTGTCCGGTTTACGGCAATAAGCTTCCGCTTTGTGTTACTGAAATTATAATATGATCAACGAAATATAAACCATTAGTATACCTCTGTCTACCCCTTCGAGAGTATAGATGGAGTGAATATATATTCGTTTTAATTTCTTTTTGTCATAATTCTTTTTTGCGTTTTCCGCTCACCAAGTTCGTGCCAATCGTTTCTTTCGTAACTTAAATCGAATGAAATTGATTGATCCTACTTTACAGCGTTTCTTGTTTAAAGTTTTGAACTTTAAACCGAGGTTATGAATAAAAGAATTTCTTTCGACTTTGATATTTTATTTCACGTGTTTTTGTATGTTAAGAAAAAGGTATTTTCGGTACCCGTCTTTAGGAGAGAAATCAATACCTTAAAAGGAAATTAAATAAACCTTGGTAACTTAAAAGTATATTGTCCAATATGCAATAACAAAAAAAAAACAGAGTTGGGAACCTTTCAATTCTTCTATCGTTGATTATAAAGCACATATATACGCAACTAAACACTCATAAATTTAAACCTTATGTTGATACATGTGGTGATTCCACATTATAGCACAATCAAAAATATATAACAGCACCATCTAGCGAAGATACATCGAACTACAAAGTATGAACGAAACGTATGAATGTAATGAACTACTAATACTATATCGCAATATAGAGATTTGCGTGGCAATTAGCGTATATACAACATCCCAACATCAACCGTTGGGCCGTGGCCCGCCAGCCTCGCCTGGTCGGAGGATCCTCCCTTTGTGTCGGAGGGACATATGATACACGTCCCTTCAGAGTGGTGACCCCGACGTGACTGAAAGCAGCCTTCAAATCAATAGCAGCAGCATCACTCCCACAACGATGAGCGGTAATACAGTCGTTTTAGAAGTTATCAGAAATGTAGGAGTTTGATGGTCGAGAAGATGAAAGAAAGTTCACGCGATAATTACAGAACGAAGTTTAATGTGAAACTAGACACAAGAAGCTAAGCACAGAAGGAGAAACAAGTAATTATAGACTTAAACTATTATAGAACAGCTATTAAAATACTGAACGAAATAAAAAAAGCGATGATAGCTTCACGTCGAGTGTGAAGGCCGACTGGGGCGCGCATTTCTTTCTTACGGAATGCACTGTATCGCTCATAATCGGAGGCTGTGACGTCACACTCGAGCGATCGCTGCATCGGTCGTCATCCATTAACTACATTTAATACAAATATATTTGTTATTATGAATATAAAATAAAAAAATTAATACAACCCTCCGACATAACATAACAGTTTTAAAAAGTAACCAATAAATACGTGTTAGCCCTTATAGTTTAAATTAGTAAAATTTTTTTGCAGGTATTCTCCTCACGTTGGGGGGACCGCAGTAAATAGTAAGTTAACAGCAACTTAGATTTGTCTAAATGTAATAATACTAAACAATTTAGCATTTTAGTAGTATGTCTATGAAATATTTTTTAATAGTATCCACACAACTTGTAGAGAGCTACTAGCTGTGTGTAATCCTAAACTAAACCTTAAATAAATTAATGTGAAACGGTCCCCCCGACGACGCGACAAGGATACCTGGATAAAAATTACTTCTTAGAAGTGTTATATTGTGTCGGGGTTTTCTTAAATTTTAAAATTTTCCTTGCATTTAAACGCCACAAATAAAATTTTTTTATACCTGATTAAGTCTTAGAGTTCTTGTGGTTCTTCTCGTAGACCCTTTTAGGAGGGGTCTCGGGGTGACTTTACCAGGTCTACGACCTGTCGAAGTGGTCCTACGCGCCGCCTGCGGCTACAGGCGGGTCACTTGGTTGGGCCCTTGGGCCTGTTGGTATATCCGGGTATCAGTCCGGGGTAAGTCTTAGAGTGCTAATAATGATATATTCCTAGCCGATTTCGCTCAACGGAGACCAGCCCAAGATATTATAGTGCATGAGTGTATGCGCATACACAGATGTATTCTATGTACCTTCACTTTCACAATCCGATGGGACAGTTATTCAATACGGCTAGTGAAAGATCAGCCGCAATATGAACGGTTTTACGTGCTCTCCGAGGCATGGGACTTAAGAACTAAATTCTAAACTCAGGGCTGTTTTAAGTATTTCTGTAATCAGAAAAACTCAATAAAACTTTTTGGGTCCTATATGGGACTCGAACCCGAGATCTCTTGATCCGCAGTCGCCTACGTTATCCGCTAGACCAACGAGATAGTTAAGACTTAGAGTATGTATGTTACATAAGCAAGTATATCTATATACTTAGTCTGGCCATAAATACTGTTACACTTAATTATAAAAAAATATTACATTTGAATTTCGAATCTGTCATTTTTATACGATTGTTCATTGTGTTTTCTCATTTTGGCGCCAATACATTGTAAAATATTTTGCGATATTAAAATGGTGTGGGGTGATAAAGAGAACCGAATCGCTGTGATAGCATTACACAAAGTAGGTATGGAGCCAAATGCAATTTTTAAAACTCTCCATACACTTGGTATTAGTAAAATGTTTGTGTACCGGGCTATTAATAGGTACAATGAGACCTCCTCTGTTTGTGACAGAAAAAGATCTGGCCGTCCACGTAGTGTTCGTACGAAAAAGGTGGTCAAAGCAGTAAGGGAAAGAATTCGAAGAAATCCTGTCCGAAAGCAAAAGATTTTATCTCGGGAAATGAAGATAGCACCTAGAACCATGTCGCGTATTTTAAAAGATGACTTAGGACTTGCAGCCTATAAGAGACGCACTGGCCATTTCTTAACTGATAATTTAAAGAAGAATAGGGTGGTAAAATCGAAACAACTACTGAAGCGGTACGCAAAGGGAGGTCACAGAAAAATTTTGTTTACGGATGAGAAAATTTTTACAATTGAGCAACATTTTAACAAACAAAATGACCGTATTTATGCTCAAAGCTCTAAGGAAGCTTCCCAATTAGTCGACAGAGTGCAACGTGGACATTATCCGACTTCAGTGATGGTTTGGTGGGGTGTTAGCTATGAAGGAGTGACTGAGCCATATTTTTGTGAAAAAGGTATCAAAACATCGGCACAAGTGTATCAAGATACCATTCTTGAGAAGGTAGTTAAGCCCCTTAACATCACCATGTTCAATAACCAAGTATGGTCCTTCCAGCAAGACTCGGCGCCGGGTCATAAAGCTCGGTCCACGCAGTCTTGGTTGGAATCGAACGTTTCGGACTTCATCAGAGCTGAAGACTGGCCGTCGTCTAGTCCCGATCTTAATCCGCTGGATTATGATTTGTGGTCAGTTTTAGAGAGTACAGCTTGCTCTAAACGCCATGATAATTTGGAGTCCCTAAAACAATCTATACGATTGGCAGTGAAGAATTTTCCCATGGAAAGAGTGCGTGCTTCTATTGATAACTGGCCTCATCGTTTAAAGGACTGTATTGCAGCCAATGGAGACCACTTCGAATAAGCTTTTTATATTTTTAATTGTTTTATATTTATGTATTAAACTGACACACTGTAAAAGTAATAAATGTTATTTGCAGTTAACAATTTTCTTTTTTCTTTATTACAATATTTATGGCAAGACTAGGTATTAGCATCTATTCTTCAAATTTGATTTCTAATTTTTTACACTACTTATTTGTTTCTAAGACTGAGGTGTCATGGAGCCGGTAAACATCCGTGGCACTGCTTTGCTTATTCGATTGTAGTACTTACTTATTCTAGACTTCTCATTGCTAGAGATCAATAAACCTATCTGTTTATGCTTACGTACTTTACAATAACCTACTGACAATTAATATTTCTTATCGAAGTTGTTTGCCTACGTTTAGGTCGACAGATACTCAACTGAAGGTAGTACCGTATAGTAATCAGATTAACTTGTATTTTAATATAAGTTTCGGGTTACTCTTTGCTAGACGTAGGTAACTCTCACATTTATTTACCTGTCAAAATTGGCCAGTTTGGCGGACAGGATCTACATAGTAAATGTAAATCAATGGAGTATTTTAGCAGTTACTATAGCGATAGGAAATTGTTTCAAATAATTTTTACTATAAACCTATTTATTGTTTATTTGTTTACGAGCCTGCCAAAGTGACTCTACTCTGCCTGATATAAAGCATGAATAGAATTCAAGAGTTGTGATCACCATACTCATTGCGAATGCAGACAATGCGGTATGGTAACCGACTAGTGTCGGTTATCATACTGCATTGGTGGCTTTCATTGTCATTGGTGGCCTTGTAAGATGCTTTTTCACGCCTCGTTTGGGGACGTAAAAGTCAGGACAGTCATCGTGGCATTGCATTATACACACTTGCCACGACAACTGTCACTGCATCAAGCCTCTCCCATTGGACGACACTCTGATCAGAGCCGATGCAATAGAAGAGGCATATGTCGAGCAGCAGATTGCCATAGGTTGATGATATTACAGGCCAGAAAGAAAAATAAATAATTATTATTTATCTTTCTTTCTGGCCTGTTGGCCTATTGGTTATCGCTCCTAACTGCTAAGCCGTGGGTTTGATTCCCACCTAGGACCGATCTTTGCATAATTAGCACGATCATTGATTCTATGTCTGGTTTAGGTTTATTAATGATATGTATGTACTTAGAAATATATAAGTATGTTTATCAGTAGTTATTATATGCTAGTATTAAGTAAGGTTCTAACTACCTGTTGGTTTTACCGTTCATGTAACCACATATTTTATTTTTTAGCAATTCTTAATCAAAATTTTGCTTTACTGTTGTATAAACATGACAAAAATGTAAAATTTTAATTTAAATCTTTACGGAAACCATGTGTTTTGTTTATATTTCGTTTTATTGCTTCTGTATAAATTTAAAAAAGGGTAAACTGTGTTTAATCGTGAAGATTTATCGTAGCTGCGTTTGGCACTTGTTGATATTGAGAAAATAGCTATTTGCTGATTTAAATAATTTAGTAGCCTTTTTTCCGATTTATACAGCTTTCCTAATTCTATAAACTTTACTACGGCTATTTATTAATGTTTTATGGTTGTTTTCCGTGTGGTGACGGATTAAGAATACATAGTGTTACCACCCCTATTCATCCCGTTAGTGTCGTAAAGGCGACTAAGAGAATAAAGTATGCAAGACAACATCATTACAAAGAGAAGGAAAACTTGAAACAAACCCTATTCCAACCCGTCTGGTCAGCGTGTTATAGTAGGCCAAAACCGCCTTGCTAAGGAGAGGACTATGTCCTGTAGTGGACTGTAAAAGGCTGTTGATGACGGTTGCAAAATTGAAATTTCTATTTCATATTTCAACTGTCCATCTGATTATTTTCATAACAGTACGATTATACGCGATTGTAATTGATATACAACAAAGTGTATTCTATTGTATTCTGTAAGTAAGGAAATTGTATTACTAATGAAAAATGAGTCTTGTGAAGTATCAAAAACCTTACAATAGTATAATGTTACTAAAATTTCAGAACTCTTGACATAATACATTTATAATATCAATTGACATCAACACACTCTTGGATGGTCAAACATTTCCCAAAACAGTCGTTATGAGTTTTCATTAAGTAAACTTTTCATCTCCATTTTTGAAAATATATTTTTATAAAGTGTTAAGGCCACAAAAGTTTTGTTCTCACAGTTTGTTGGTTTTGGTGAACATGAAAATTGACCTATAAAACTAACAGTTCGACTAAGATAATACTCTGACGAGTTTCTAGCAATTGTTTGTTTCCATTACCGTCTATGAAATTGCCTTTTACACAAAAAAAAGGGGTTGTTGCCAAAATTCTACTAACAGTAACTAATAAAAAGGTTTAAGTTAATGTAAGAAGCACATTCGTCGTTGAATGTACTTTATTTTCTTTTTCAGAAAATACACATAATTTTATTATTTTCACTTAATGACTTTATATCGAAGATTATTTTTTGACAATTCATGTTCATTATTTTTTGTACCGATATTTTTGAAAAGTCAGGATGTTCCATCAACACTAGTATAATATGACTGTAAATTTAATTTAATTTCATTCAGTTCAGATCAGATCAGTTCAGTTCAGTTCAGTTCATTTCAGTTCGCTTCACTCCACTTTAGTTCACTTCAGTTCGGTTCAGTTCAGTTCAGTTCAGTGCAGTACAGTGCAGTGCATTGTAGTGCAGTAGTATACTGAAAAAACACAATATTCGTTTATCATTGGGTTAACACGTTAATCTCAGAACGTACTAGCCCAACTTTAAAAATATTTCTAGTGTTAGATGGCCCAGTTATTAAAAAACGGTATAGGTTATTTATTGTTACGCTACAACCAAAAGGAGCTGAGTATCGATGAAGAATGTTTCCAAAACGGTGGCAAATTATTACTTTTGAAAGCTGTCATTGTGTGCGCTGCGCAAACGATTAAAATTTTACTATAACTATGTACAAAAGAATTGTTTCCCTTTAAAAGTTCTACTTAGAAGTCCGGGATAGCATATGTCTATATTTTAAGGTGGGCTCACTATGATCTTCTTTATAGTAAACTAATTTATTCACGCTTTATAACGTAACGCAACGGGCAATAGAAGACGCAGACGACGCTGCACGAGTCAGCTGGTTTATTACAAAACTCTACTTATAATATTATAATATATTACAAGTTCTAAGCGAAAAGAGAATCGTATTGTCTCTTTGTGTTGTTCCAGTAAAATGTAATAGATTTCTTTGTGCCGATCCCCGCCTACATTTGGAGGATTAGCGGTTAAGACCGATTTGAATAAATATTGTTCAAGCATTTTGTATTATTGTGATGGAAAATAAATATTGTTTATCAGGACTTTTTACACGGGATTTGCGTAAATAAACGACAAAAAAAGATAAACATTTATCCTCGACTTAAAATAAGCCCTGTTACAGTAGAAAAGAATTGGAGATAAAAAGATAAAAACGTACCAGTTCAACGTACCAGTTCCATATAAAAGACGTGTCAAGTTATTGACACGTCTTTTATATGGCCCTGTGAACCCATATATATTTCTAAATATCTACACATACAGGTACATTATAGACTATCTACATCCAGAAACAAAACAAAATCTTCAGAACAAAAAAAAAAGAACCTGCAAAAACTAGACTGTGAGGTCTATATTCAATTAAGGAATTTGAAAATTTCCGTGGCAACAGGCACATTAATTATACGTCTACCATGTTATATTATATTAATTAATCAAAACATACCAGTGCTTCATCAATTTGCTGAGAAATAAAACGTAAGGTTTCAGTAATGAAATACATGAAGCTTCATAAAATTGTTTACAGTTTGACGTTAAGGAAGGTTAAGGAAACCTTATATACAGCTATTAAAATCTACTTACAATTGTCTATAACACATGCTCTTGTGCATACAAATATATACCTTCTTATAGTATCTACTGTTTTTTTTTCTATATTAAGAGCCTGCCAAAGTGACTTTACTCTGCCTGATAGGAAGCATGAATGGAATCCAAGAGTTGTGGTCACCATACTCATTGCAAATGCAGACAATGCAGTATGGTGACCTACACGATGGCGGCCTTGTGAAATGTTTTTTCACACCCCGCTTGGGGACGTAAAAGACATAACAGTCATCGTGACAGTGTAAGGCTTACACAGTTACCACGATAACTGTCACTCCTACATCAATAGGCCTTCGGTCTCACACTCATCAACGAAACACGACAACACGGATGCTGGCGCTTTAGGTTGGTCTTCTGTGGGAGGGTAGTACTACCCCGGTCGAGGCGGCCCGCTCGTGCTGAAATGAGATAAGATTGAGTTTGATTGTAATAAGATTCGTACAAAAGAGTTTTGTATATTTCGTTTCTGAATCTAAACTTAAAATGTCTTCAGTTTCCTCCTTTCAATATTTATTTAGAAACCTTTAGTCCTCCAACATTCTTCTTCTTCGTTATCCTTTCCAAGCATCGGCGTTTATTCGCACATCGTTTTTCGTTCAGACTGTTCTCCTTTAGAAGGCACTACCTCTCAAAACGAGTGAGATCTTCACTCAAAGTAAATGTAAAGCAGTTTTTTGTCAAACAACCGACAGAATCACCTTATCCATAATTCAGCTATATTAAATATATACGTTAACACTAATTTCAATCGAAATATAATAAAAGTAGGTGACTTCATATTCTCTGTAGCTCTCCCAATAATTAATTGATACAGAAGACTTCAGGTTTTAAAGAAAAAAAAATGGACTTCAAATTCCCTGCGGAGTCAATTACTTGCCTAAGATAACCCCTCGTCAATCCTTGTCCTCACGCGCAAAAACCATATACAGGTACCCTTTTTGACAGATAGGCTTCTATTTTACAAATTTTCTCTTTTCCTTATTAAGATGTCATACGTGGCAAAAAACAAACAACACATCATCCAAAACATTATATCCTCATAATACGAAAACTGGCTCACTTAATCTGTTCCGGAAAAGAACACATTAAAAAAAACTGGCACAAAACTGAGTAAATCTCGGCGAATTTGGACAGCTTGCAGGAACATTTGTTTTTATCTTTAGCAAGAAATGGTCCTAAATCATTTCGGTCTCGCGGTCTCGTCCAAAAGAGTTATCAAGATGTTTCGAGCAAAAATTTAGGTGCCCACAAAAAGTTACACTGTGCCGCACAGAACCTAATTTTACAAGTTTCATTACTTTTGGTCGGGGCGAACATAAAAGAGAAATTCTGTGTAATTGTCATTTTATTATATGTTAACCGTCGCCCGTAATTTTGTTCTAGTTTCAAATATTTTGACACTAATTTAAAACGGCAAAATTAAATAATTAACAGATTAGTTGATAACAGTGACGCAAAGGGTGAATTTAGCCAGCAGTTACGAGTATAAATGACACCAATTAAATACACTTGCAGACTAATAAATATTCTATCGGATTTCAAGAAGCGGTTCGGCTCTTCCTTCCTGTGCAAATCAGTTAAAGCCTGGAATTCATTCACACAAGAAACACCAGCGCACGTGTTTCCCTCCAACTACGATCACGGGTCCTTTAAGCGGGGCGTGAAAAAACATCTCACTAGGCCGCCATAGCGTGCGTCGCCATACTGCACTGTCTTCATTCACAGTGAGTACGGCGACCACCACTCTTGGATTCTGTTCATGCTTTCCATCAGGCAGAATAGAGTCACTTTGGTAGGTTGCTATAAAAAAAAAGTGATTTAGAGTTCGACGACAAAAAATACACGTAATAATCATTCACAATTTTATTGAGCTCTGCTTATGACCACCGAGACTGTGGGTAGATACAGCATAAGTTCAATCTCCTTACCAGGTTGATAGTATTTGAACATTTTAACAAAGAATATAAAGTTATAAAAAATTAAAGTAAAAGAAATACAAATTCCAGCAATAAAAACAATTATTAACAATTGAACAATACAAATTAGCAATATTATCAGGATCTGCGTTGGAAACCAAAGTGTCTCGCTTCGGCTTAATGGATCAAATGGAGAAACTTTTCCCTTACAAACTTAATAGAAAAAAGGCTCTTGACAATGCCTCTGTTTTGTTTCCGGTACAAATTGGATTTTTTATTTTCTTGAATGAAATAAGGAAGTGGCTTTAGTACTGGAGAAAGTAAGAAAATTAAACGCAATAAATTAGGTTAATGAATCTCGATTACAAACTAAAAGAGGGGGTAAATGCTATTTTTTACGAAGAAATGGTAATTGTCTATGCTAATCGGTAAAACGCAAGGCAACTAAGTGTCTGGCAAATCTAATATCACCATATGATCTATATGTCACCTATATGACCACTCGAGTTCTATTTTTAAATAAACATATGTCATATTATGTTCACACGTACATGTATAAAAAGCATAAATTTGGTTCAGGAAGTTTTTTCTAAACAATAAATGTTCCAATAGTAAAAATCACTGCATTTATGATTTTAAACAACCACAAAATTAAAACCAAAATTATAACATAAAAGACCAAATACGAGTTTAACGATCAGAAACTTATATTGTGTAAACCACAAATTACAAAAATGAGAGCAACTTGATAGATATTAATGCCATAGTTTCACGTTTCAGGGACCAATTTCCTGAGGAAATGTATTACAAGAATTCAGTAAAGCTTAGTCGAGAATTGATTTCAAGAGACTGAAGATACGAGCAAGTTGGACATAGTATCTCGATACAAGGTTGTGTGGAATCCTCGGTCCGACTCAAACTTGTTTGTTTTTTCAACCTGTGGTAGTCGCCATTTCAGCATGCTTTAAGATGCTAGAGGAGCTTACAGATAGACATCTATTTATATGTTTATATATATGTGTGAGAACCTAAGCTTTTAGTTGTAATAACAAATGCACTTCTCCGTGTAGTGACGGATTAAGCATACAGTGTCACTACCCTTATTCTTTCTACGGGTGCTGTAAGAGGCAACTAAAGTAACAAAAATATGCAAGACAATATTGCTGCAAAGAGAAGAAAAACTTGAACTCTAGGTAGAAGAGCCACGCTGATTTCAGCACGAGTAGGCCGGTTCGACGGGGGCAGTACAACCCTCCCACAGAAGATCAACCTAAAGCACCAGCATCCGTGTTGTCGTATTTCGTTGGTGAGTGTGAGACCGGAGGCCCATTGATGCAGGGGTGACAGTTATCGTGGAAACTGTGTAAACCTTACACTGGCACCATGACTGTCATGCCTTTTACGTCCCCAAGCGGGGTGTGAAAAAGCATTTCACAAGGTCGTGATAGTGTAGGTCACCATATTGCGTTGTCAGCATTTGCAATGAGTATGGTGACCACAACTCTTCGATTCTATTCATGCTTTCCATCAGGCACAGTAGAGTCACTTTGGCGGGCTCTAAATATATCAATCCGTCTGGTCAGAGAGGTACATGTAGGCCGCAACCTCTTTGCTAAGGAGAAACCTATGTCCAGCAGTGGACTGTTAAAGACTGTGGTAGATGTTCTGGTTTCAATTAGTATACCATCATACATTTCACATTAACAGCCTTTAAAGAGATAAATGGATAGAAAACTCCTTACGTATATACCGTATTACAGAGTTTCAAAATTCAATGTTAGAAACATAGCGTACAAAGTGCGGCCTTATTGACCCAAGAAATCTTTTCCAGGCAACCTTAGGATGGATCAAAATGTTTCAGTGAGACAGTACCAGTTGACGGTGCAATGAGTTTTGAAGATAGTATTTCACTGTTGAACACAGGTCTCTATTAAGTAGTAGAGGCCGATATCTAAATATATCTATACATAAATACGTGATTTTTTTATTGTATATATACAAAGTATAGAATAATATGTTTCGGATTCTTAAAATTTATGAGTGCAAAGCTAACGTTTTGAAACAGTATGTGGCACAAAGTTCAATTTTTTTTTAAAATTTCTTTATATTTCGATCTGTTGTAGTACAAAAGTAATGGCAGTTCAAGTTATACTGGTCACAAAAAAAACAAGACGTTAAAAACTGAATTTAATTGCCAGGGAATCTAGAATTATATGGTTTACTCGTCGAGGAGGAAACATAAGATTATAGTTTCCTCCATGTTTCCGAAAAGGCTACAGAGCCAGTGGCAATATTTGTTACTTAGTCATGACCAGACTATAAATCTACTGGACTATTAATAGATACGGTTTCATGATGACCTATTCGGCGCCGCAGTCAGGCGTTCGACTGCAACGTCAAGAGAATGATTGATTTACACCGACCTGTGTGAAGCTACTATAGTATCGTTGCCTTCGCCATGTTTAAGACTTGAAATAATTTCTGCTGCGCTTGCATAATCTCAAAATTTAGATCCTGATTTTGTTAATAAAACGACTTATCTAATATAAAACAAAAGAGTTTATAATAATTCCAGGAATGTGAGTAACGTCAGCTACAAACCACGAAATAGCTTCACCTGTTGCTACAACTACTTTTAATCACCTAAATAATCTAAATCACTCATTCTTACGAGGTATTTGGTGTCTAAACAGTTTTTATTGATCTTCTAACTGCCAAGATTGGGTGCATATTTTTTTGCAATACCAATGCAGCAAAGGCATCCTATCCTATATTAATATATTAATTGAAAGCACCTACTACTGATGTGTGACTGACGCAACAGGAGGTCAATGACCTGTACTTGTATTATATTTATTTTTATCAAATGTTGTTACGTGTTCGACTTTCAAATGCTCGCTAATAGTACAAAAAGTTATGCTACACCAAATAAAATTTAGTTTAACTTAATATATAGGGGCATTCATCATGTCAAAATGCAAGATTTGAAAATAAAGTGTGACCCATGAGATAATAAATTACTGGTTTTTGAACGCTACTTCGTCAAACCAAGCAGTGGTCAAAAACCAGTTATCACGAATGTAAATAATGAGTAACCCCTTGATCCCTAGTCATATCATCAAAATAATCCATAATACAATCAAGGCAAGATGGACCTCTGACGTAATGGACCTCTATATTCAGCTAATAATCTTACACAGCCCTATGAAAGCTTATTACAGTTAATAACCTCCTTTTATTTCGCCATAATAGCGTTAATCGAGGCTATTTACTCTGGTTCTCAAAGATTTAATCCTTACTCACGTACAGTTTAAAGGACTTTTTTAAAAATTCCTAATTTTTTTATAGTTTTGAGTATAAAATACTGTAAACAACATATCTGAGTTGATCATGCTACTTCTTTTTATCTATCTAGAAGATAAACAGTCTATAGTGCCCACTAGTTTCACACGTTAATATCTCACTTATACTTGGAGTAAAAAGTAATAAAGGATTTTTTTAACTGATCTTGAATCTAATTATAGCAATCAATAGGTATTGGTATGTAGAGTTTACTGTTCTCAATTTAATCTGACTTTAGGTGTTTTTCGTACGATAGTGATGTGAAAGTTCTCTTAAAATGCAATCTACCGGTCTCATGCAAGAACCTAATTTCTACGTGATGATTATACTCTCTCAAATGTGGAGATCTGTCGGACATAACTAATAATATAGAATTAAGAAACTTTATACAATGGTGATAAATCGATTAGAAAATAATTTTTGATCGATCGTCCCTTTTCACTTCTAAATATCACTTTTGCATGCAAAGATAATCACCATAGACAAAAGCTTGGTTCACAAGAATACGGTTCTCAATATTTCATAGCTCCATGTTGTAAATATACTGATTAGATGCCATGGTGAACCAATTTAAAACCCATACTTTCTAACTTTTCAGAATGATATTGAGCTACGCATACGTGAGAATAGACAAAAGCTAGCAGCTGCATAAATATATCGCTATTGTTAGTGCCCTACCTTTTACATGCAGTGTAAGAAAAAAACACAGGTGTGGTAACCCCTTAGAGATTAACGCATGTAAATTTGAGAAACAGTGGCCAAACGCAGGCGTGTTCGACACATTTCATGAAATGGGCACAGATGCTTACCACCATTATACTGAACATTCAACCCTTTCTGGGTGTTCCACCAGCATAGTCCGGTAAAATTACAATTTTCATTGCGTATAATTTAAGACAATCCGAGGTGAATGAATTCTGGACAAAGGCATTTATTATGAGTATTTCAAACTGTGGTTCTTCCGAGCGAAATTAATTACTCGTTGAATAGCGACAACATTAATTTTAAATTAAAATTTATAAATTACTGAGGCTTACATTGCATTTGGATATATATTTATTTATTTATTTATTTACACTTTATGCACTTTGTACATCGGCGAAAGCATTCTCTTGCAGTATTTACATTTTATCTGTAACCCCAAAGAGGAAGGTGTGTGTGGTAGGTGGGTTGATGATTAAAAACAGCCTTTTGTCAACTGTCGCTCTTATAATATGGTCAGTTGAGAAAAACAAAGGTCTACAACGAAAGAAAAGGTTGCCGGGAACATAATTATGGCAAAAAAA
The DNA here is from genome assembly GCA_949316085.1 of Hypercompe scribonia. NCBI lineage: Eukaryota > Metazoa > Arthropoda > Insecta > Lepidoptera > Erebidae > Hypercompe > Hypercompe scribonia. The sequence continues at coordinate 5,955,129 of OX438969.1, read as the reverse complement.
GGCTTTACATTATACGCATGCATTGGAATGTTAACCTTTTTACTATTGGCTCATCAACGTCAACATTTATAATTTCAACTCTCATACAGCTATTGAAGTATGTACAATACTGATTTTCACGTATCTTCGGGACTTTGAAATTAATGCTTCTGAGGCGGTCACTGACTGCGTCCTAATTTTATTGTAAAAACATCATGTGATTTGCAATAGTAATAATGATGCAATCTTAACACCTATGTTGTATCGTAACAAATTTATTATATACTAAACGAGTGCACATTATTTTACTCCTCACGCAAAACCTCTTGCATACAAGCATATACATAGACGCGATCGCCACACGTCTATTATATTATTTGTGGAGAAAGCATTACGAGTATAACCTCATCCGTGTTCTTCAAGAGTAATACAATAATTATTCAACTTAGGTAGCAGTTCACTTTCAGGCTCCGTAGAATCTATATCTATCCAGGCTAAGACTAAGACGGACGTCTCGGTCAATATACGATCTAAATCTATTTTAGTCTATGTCAGGAAGACACTTATGTTGATGAAACATATATCAAACATGTCAGTTTTACAGAAATAATTTCTTAGCAACTTGGCAATAGCGTCATGAGCATCGTAGTTAGTTAATATTGTTTATTACATATAGGAACATATCAGGTATAGCAGTACAAATGCCATACATGTTTTGTCCGTGTGGTGACGAATTAAGAATACATAGTGTTACCACCCCTATTCATCTCGTGAGTGTCATAAGAGGCGACTAAGGAACCAAGTATACAAGACAACATCATTACAAAGAGAAGAAAAACTTGAAACAAACCCTATTCCAAAATATCTGGCCAACGTGAAATAGTAGGCCAAAACCTCCTTGCTAAGGAGACGCCTATGTCCAGCAGTGGACTGTAAAAGGCTGTTGATGACATATTTCGTGATAATGCTTCTTGTAAATATACAGACATAGGAATGTAAGTCTATTAACTGCCTCGGTAGCGCAGCGGTAGTGAATGCAACTGCTGTGCTTGAGGTCTCGAGTTCGATTCCCGGGACGGATCACATGTTTGTATGATCTGAAAATATTTGTTTCAGGTTTGGGTGTTTTCTATGTACATTTATTTACAAAAAAAAGTACATAAGTATTTTATCAGTCAGTCTAGTTATCATAGCACAAGCTCAGCTTAGTTTGAAACTAGATGACGTTGTATGTCAAATGTGCACAATATTTATTTATTGTTAACTGTAAAGCTAAGCTTTACTGTCTTTGAAAGAATTCAGAACAAAATCAATAAAACAAAAATTGGAGTTACTACAAATTAATCTTACTTTAATACGTCTAGTATGTTTTTGTTACTTACATTCAAAGAATTGCAAAATATATATTAACTAAACTAGTATAAACTGATATTGAAGTGATTAATATGTGAGGATTGAATGCATCCGGGTTGTTATAAATTGATAGACTTCATGTGTAATTTTTCGTATAAAGAAATTAAAAATCATATTTAAATCTTTTTTACAGTTGCCATCATCGACAAACATATAATGAAATAAAAAAGATTTATCACTTAATCTATACAAATTTTGAAAGTGATTTTCATATTAATAAACTTTTTGCATATTATCTGCTTGATACCGTTTGCAAAGCCACTCCATGATAAAAGGATTTGTTTAGGATACATTATTTTTGAATGCCTTCCTTTGGTCTATGTCCTGCAGTGGACTATTAAAAGTTGCTGCTGTTGACTGCCTCGTTGGTCTAGTAAAAGTTGGTACAAAACTGTGCGTGTAATATTCTTTTTACAATTTCTACAAATACACCTTGCAATCAACACAATTATATTACACATATGACCTCTGAAACGAATGATTTTGCGTAACTATTGTTTTGAATTCACAACCATTACTAGTTATTTTTTCTATTCTGAAGTTTTCTAACTAAGTTTTGTCTACCTTTCTTTATTGTTCGTTTTCTTGTACTATGATTTATTGGCATTTTAGTACTTATAACTTTAATATTCTCTTTCATTATAGAATTACCTAAATGCTTATCCAAAACTGATTCAAATTCAAGGTTACCTGTCATTCGTCTCATCATTTCTAAACTTGTGTTATTTTGAAGTTCTATTTGCTTAGAGAGAGATGCAATCTCTTCACTAATATTATTTCTTGTATTTGTAATATCAGTTTCAAAGTATTTATTTTTATCAATATTTTCATTTGTCAAATTCATTGATATAACATTGGTATTGTCATTGATTGAAGTAGTTTCAATTATTGGTTCCTGCGTCGTTATTTCTTCTGTAGTACCAGTTTCTGTGGTTTCTAATATTTTTTCAGTTGTACTTGTTGCCGCTCCTTTAATGACTTGTTTATTACTTTCTTGAATAAGTTTTGAATCGATTTGGATAACAGTTTCATTGGGCTTAAAACTACTTTCAATCAAACTATCTATTAGTTTCTCCAAGGAATAAGAGTAGTTATCGAATCCATCTTTTCTTGATGCAAGTTCTATATTTACATCTATTTCATTTGTATTATAATTTGTACCATTAATTAGTTCTCTCTTAAAATATTTTGGTGGATAAGTTGGTGCTTCTTTTTCAGAATATGAGGTCCTAAAAAATTTTGAGTCATCGTTCCCTTGATTTTCTGAATATACTCGTGGCCGATTGATACGGCTTGAACTTATTCTATTCTTTGGCCATCTTGTTTTAGAAATATCTACGTTATCTTTCCTTAAAACGTCTGACTTCACGTTTTTTACTTGTTCGCCTAAATTGTACTTTAATTCCACTTTTGGCATTTTCTTGTATTTCAATAGAATCTTGTATCTGTCTTTAAATGGGTCTGGACGAAGATTAATTGGCATGACATTGGCTTGTTTTGATACACCTAAAAACAAGAAATTAAGATATTTGCAAAGGATATAGATTTTAAGCTGGAAATACATACTACAGGAAGTAGATGTATCTGTAGTCTATAATTTACCAGCTTATATCAAAAACCGAAATGCAATCAATTCAACACAAACACAACCCTAACTTCAGCATTATAACAAAATATTTCTTCGAGGTATGGATACTTTCTAACACGTAAATCGAAATTTAGAACTTAAGAAAACTACTTACTTCACAGTGCAACAAATATACGTAATGTACTTACAATAATAATAAAATGACAAATACATTGTCATATTCGTTTGACTACCATAGTGAGTATAGAAAAATAACACAGATTCATATCATTGTTAGCTCTATTATTAAAAAATAACTACATATATAAGAACGAAAACCCACATAAAACAATTACCTACCCAATTCGGGAACCGCTTTTTTGTCGTCCATGTAATTTTTATTCAGAAGGTCATGCATGAAGTCATTCTTTTCCTCTAAGAAGAATATAGGTTTCGTGTTCTCACTAAAACGCGTCACCGCTACCGGTACTTCAATCTTTTTACTCGACTCAGCTTTTGTCAAGCACCCATTAGGGTAGCAATATGTTGGCTGGTCAGGACACATTTGAACGCAAACACACACGGGCGGTGCGGTGTGAAACTCGTTAAATATGATATTGAAGAAATGCTCTACCAAAGCAGTCTTGCTTGAATTATCACATGTAGATTTCTCAGGTCTACGATTATTGGATGACCCAACTGTTATAAATTGACTTGAGGTATCTGAAAATAAAAATGGACTTGAGAAAAAACTAAGAGATTATCTAGGTGCCAATTTGAGGAAGAAAAGAGAAACTGTGATGAAACGAGTGTCATGTCCGTCAGACACAAAGGTTGGATCCTCTAACCAGGCGTGGTAATCATGCCTATATCACTCCCTTTCTAATCATTACTTGTTTCATATTGTTTTTCTATATTTTTTTTATTTATCTACTCTCATACATAAAACTTTCCTCACCAAATTCCGCAAATTCATTCGAATCAAAACCCAAAACCACAACAATTTATCATTCCTCAAGTTCCCTTTAACAGACAATGGTTTAATTTCGAATTCAAAAAAGCAAGACGTTAACAGTTCGGTTGTATATTTTATGTTTGTTATCACAGGTCATTTAAAACCAATTTCCAACCAAATTTGAGCAGTTTTATTTTGAAACTTTTTGTTTAGTCTTCTTTTAAACTAGAGTGAAAAATATGCTATAAAAATATTATATATAATAACACAGCTTGTTGTAACTCATCACGTTACCGTGTTGAATCCAATAATACTTTTTAATTATTATCATTAATATAGGTTATACTTACAATGTATGAGGCTGATGAAAAAAACCATTCGGGATAAAATTCTCATTGTAACACTTTTGGCCACAAAGTTTCATGTAAACTAACGAAGTCGAGTGAGTGATCACTGTGAGAATGACCAGCTCAAATAAGCGGCACTAAGTTAACAAACACTGGTATCCTGTTACGGGCGAAGTATTCAATGAGAAATTCTGTTGTGATCAGTGATGTTTCGTAAACTCCCAAGTATAAATAGATAATACACTAGTGGATAATACACTAGTATATTATCTTGAGGGGATCACGAGATTTTGAGAACGTACTGAGATATAACAAAGTTCTGAACAACAAGTATATACTTTGTAATGTGGCAAATAGCAGGCTATTTCTTTATTCAAAAATAAAACTTATAGGCATATTAATAGAAGAGGTGACTATCGAGTCAAACGTGGATAAATTTTTAAATACAATATTTATATACGTATATAAAGTCATGCCCTTTTCCAGGAAGCGATAACGTTAGTGTTTGGCTCTTATGTAACAGATGGGAAGCCTATTACCGCTAATCGGGAATTTTTTATTCGGCAGAACCTTCTCCGTTGATCAGGAGATGTACCACCTGCAGGTGTGGTTGACTTATTCTTGATCGAATCAATATTTAAGTACATTGTAAAGGGGTTAAATCTTTATTACTATATATACACACATGTAAAGTGAAAAGGAAGCTTAATTTGCTAATGTGTGTGTTTTGGTAAGTTAGTTTTTGCAAACATTTTCAAAAGAAATACACAGTACAACGTTTGCTCTCGATTCTTCTTAAGAACTTGTAACTAGGTTGGATTCCATTTACTATTTAGCCTCGTCTGTTTGTTCCTTTATTATCGAATTAATTCGTAGTCTAAGTTTATTCAAAATGTTATTAGTCGAGTAAGTAGAGTAGTATGTATAGGAAACAAGATAAGAAAAGACTCTTACGAATATACTTTAAAAATCACTCTTATCGGGTATCCCTTCCTACTATTATAGTAAGTGTTCTTCGCGGTTTCACCCTATTAAATATAAGTGATGTTCATGTGTGATGGATATCGTGTGTTCGCTAATATAATTTGCCTTAGAGATGGCCCTTTATGCCGTTACTCATCCTGCAGACATATTTCTTAAAATAAATTTAAAACTAGCAATCTGCAACATTTATCTTCTGAAACAAAAAATGCACAGAAAAGAAAAAAAATAATTTCTTAATCTTGTGTAACAATTATTGTTACTTTTGTAGTCGGTGTCAGCCAGCGTAGATTAACATTACAATAGGGAAGTGTACAATCTCCTTCCGGTTGATGGGTCTTTTCCGGACACAGTTTCTTGTAGAAGTACTCGATTACTATCAGGGAATTGAGTCCCGCCTGTTGCTATTGCAACTGCAGTGAGTACTCAGCTCATTACAGTTATTACTTGGGGCCCTCACTACAGTTTTTACAGGGGATCTCTCGCTACCGGTCGTCATACACTCCATGGTCGGTAGCGACAGCTGTTTTACCACGGTCGCAACCTTCTGCCAAGACGTCATTTTGGCTCGGGAGGATGATCTCCACTCGGACCTTGATTTGCCGCCGGTGAACCATGCGGTGGAGGCGTGCTTACCAACGCTTTAGGCTGCCCTGAATATGGCCACGGGTTGATAGGATGGATTTTCCCCTTCATCCGCTACAATGACCAGCCATGAGGCGATGACATCCGCACATGCCGTACGTCGAATTAAGTTTACCTGAAAGTGGTGTCGCCAGCGCGCTACTTGTGTCATTGATACCATAATTCAAGTTTATTATCATACTATTATTACTGGGTATATTATCGTAAATATCAAAAATAACAATAATTGTAGACACGAGAATACGTAATTATTTTTTTAATGTTCAGTGCATGTTTCGTTTTAGAATATTTTCTGTTTAAAGTCAGTTTTTTTTTGTTAAAATTTTGTTTATTTCTTATTTTTAAGAAATCTGTGGTTCGACGACTAATTTTGTTCGTGTGAATATGAGTAGACCTATTAAACGCGCTGCTCATATTAAACAGTGCCGTTCAAACGAGACAATCTAACAAAGGAAACAAAAAAACGAAATCCACTTTTGCGATCATTAAAATAAAAACTTGTGAAGAGAGTACATAAAAAGCTTTCGACAAAGTGAGCTTACTAGAAAATACAGCTTAGATTTTGTGCTTTATTTTCGAATTCTGGTGCCTAATCATTATTAGATCAAGAGTTACAGTTTACTTGGTTGGATTTTATAGTTCCACAAGACATATACTCCGTATATTCCGTAAAAACATCATTAAATGCCATTTAAGAATATTTTTTTTACATTTGAAATATTTTTACAAACAAAGGTTTTATTTTTTTACTTATATTGTATTTTTAATATGTATTTAATGATCCCTAAATCATGGTCTCATTATAGAGTGGACCGCGATATACCAAAAAACGTAACGTAAACGTACTCAGTTAGCTGGATTGAATTTATTTATGAGCCTAATTGGCTGCAACCCACGGCCCTTGGTGTCCATTGAAAACAATAGACGGTTATAAGAAGAAATAAAAAATTTAAGACAGATCGTAACGCAATCAAATTTAATGAAATAATGAATTTATTTTCGTAAGTAGGTATTTACAGACGTTTTTATGTGTCGAATTTTACAGTTAGAAGACTCACTTTGGGAATAAAACCGAAACAAATCACAGAGGTGTCTTTTTTTTTAAATCCGTGAAAAATGTTAGATAAGAAATAAAACTATCCGAGCACAGTCCAGCGCCCGGGGTGGACCTTTTAAAGAAAGGATCATGATTTTGAGTCGACTTGTCCTGACAGATGGCATATATACCACAACCATCGTGAACCCAATATATCATTATTCAAGATTAACGACCCAAAACACGACATTACTGTTAGCAGGACATTTGAAACCACCAGAAAATTACTAAATACAATCTAAAATTATGAACCAATACAATACTCACATTTTTCTGTATCATCAACTCACTTTCAGAGCATTTCTCGAACAGGGCCAGTTTAGAATTCGAGTGTTTTCTATGTACAATATGTATGTATTTTTAAGTCTAAAGTATATAACTATACTATAACTCATTCTAGCTATCACAATCCATGCTCTACTCCATCCAAAGTAGTTGTGGAAAATGGGCAATAGGATCTCATTCTAAAGTAGGGGCACCAGGCGGACTCATCGTCCGCCTACCGGCCCATAGTGTTACTTGACGACGTTTTCAAACTCCCTCCTGACTTTCGATTAGGGACTCAAACGGTAGTAAAGTACTTGTGATTATTGAGTTCTTTGTGTTCTTGTTATTTATCATAGGGTGACTCAGCTACTCGTTTACCCCTTAAGTCCTAAAAATCGTCGACAAGAAAGCTCCTAGGTAGTTTTAACCCAGGATCCCATAAATTCACGGGACCTTGCGCTTTAGAGGGGTAAAGTGGTTGTGTAAACAAGCATATATTATGATTGCAGCAGCCCTGACAGATGAAATGCCACACCAAAGATATCGTAACAATGACAGCTCACTTATAGAAGAGTTCCAATGTATGTCTCCGAAGAACTTCATCAGAACATCTCAAGATAGAAAGTGCCAGCTCGAAATACTACGATACCACATCACAAGCACCAGCTTCCGAATATAAAAAGAATCATCAAAATCGGTACACCCAGTCGAATTGAGAACCTCATCTTTCTTTTAAATCGGTTATAAATGATCTTTCATATATAAAATATTTTCAGAACGAATCGATTTATTCTGAGAATAATATCTTTAAATCAAGTAATAGGGTCTAGTTTAATTTAAATATTATTAGAAGGATTTTACGTAACGAGCTTCAAACAAACTTTTTCGATGTTTCGAATTGCCTTTGACTGCGGGAATAGAGCTCGTTAAAATTTAATTATAAGCTCTAAAACAAATTCTTAACAGCATATTTTTTTTAAAAATTGATTTGCTATTCAAGCACGTTTTTTGAACTACATGAAACTATTTTTTTTAAATTTTTGGAAAATATTTTTTAAGCTTAGCAGCTTTCTCTTGCCGTTTGCTGAATTCCTTGCTGTATTGTAATTTGTATTATATTGCGACGTTCCATATAAGTTATCATTCATTTAAAGACGAAATTATTCACGCCATCTGTGTGAATCATATCGAATTTTAACAAAATGCCCCTTCTGTACTTGATAATGGAAAAACTTCTCAGTTTTTTTACTAGATGTCACTAAAGCAAATTACAATACTATCATAAAGTGACAAGCCCGTAACAAAATCTTTCCTATTCTTTATATCTCTGGCTTTGGTCATCTAGTCTGGTCCTAATCTTTGCATAAATAGGTGTTCCCATATTTTTTTTTTGACGTGCTCGTGACCTCATTTTGTCTCTAGGACTCCATTTCTTAGTTTATCTGTCGTTATGCATGCGACAAATATAAATATGTACGTACTCACATATTAAAATAAAAATATGAATTAGCTCTGATTTATGAAACATCACAATACTTTTTTTGATGCCTGGAAAGCGTCTAGTATTTATTTGATGCACTGCAATCCGTGACCGCGACTCGGTCGACCGTAGTGAGTCTTATTGGTCTATGTAAATATAACAACGACGGTGTCAAATCATATACAGTAATTCTAATATGAGTTATTTCATAGAAACTCGCTCTCGACAGCCAGTGTGTTTAGCGGTGTGATTGGTAAAGATTTTAAAGCAGGCCAATCACAACGTCGAACGTTGTCGTCGTGACTATTGATTTGATGTGAAATAAACTCACACTAGGCCATCTAAATGTCTCGTTATTATTTATTGGTATTCAAATTTGAAGAGAAAAACACCACCTCTAAAAATTAATATTAAAGAAATGAGAATCATTTTTTATTATGCAGGCACAATTGAAGTATGGTGGTGGGGTAAGGTGATGTTTATTTTAAGATAACTATTTTTATCAAATAGAAAACGTGTGATCTACATAACATATTATCAATCGATATCCTCTCGTATATCTTTATTGAGGTCAATAACATTGATAGTTTTATCTAAATCTAAAATAAATCGGTCTATTGATGTAGTAATACGGATTGACCAATCATAATATTACAGTTTTCTTCGTGTAGACGTTAACGTTAAAGATAAAACGGCAACCTTATAGGCCGGTTATCGGATATCTGGATGCAAATTGTTGATTGTCATGTTACTGACTTAAGAAATATTATGAAAAAAAGTAACTGAAACAAGAGAACTCCTTACTTCAACGCATGAGAGTCAGTAGACGTGAAGAAATTCATTTTTGCGGTGCGGTAGACTTTGCAAATCGATTAATTTATATCTGCGTGGAGAAATTGAACCATTAGTTTCATAAGTAATACAGTGCGCCAAATGTGCGTGGTGAATAATAGACAAATAACACAAATATGTAGTTCTGGTGATTACATTACTTGTTGTATGTTTGGACACCGGATAAATGCCAGATATCTGTTCCACCTCTAATTTATACTGAAATAATACTGTCTATGATAGACTTAGACTATCTTACTGACAATTTCACAATAAACTAGTCGATAATACATGTGTTTACTTATTTATCTTGTGACTATAAGAAAACGAGGACGTGCTATAATTGTGTATCCTTTATTATATGTGAAGTAAGTATCATATTGTAATATTCTTTTTATATTCAGTTAGTGTGTGATGTGTATCCCCTAAGAACAACACATAGGTATGTGTCCAATTTTCATTCAGCACACGTTTCCTTAATATTTTATTTTCAGTTTTAAGATGCTTTTGCGTTTAGGTTTTAGATGAATTTGTTGATACCACTAGGGTTAACTCCTGTTTGCTAGCCTAAAAGTCATGAATTCAATTCTCACCCGGCAAAAGTATTGTACAGATTTAATTATCTGCAAAGCTTATTTCAATATATATGTACATACATACACAATTGATGGTAATGTAGTTGTCGTATTGCACAAGTGGAACTTTTTCTTTGCGAGAAAATTTCCTCGGATACCATCCATCTTACAACACGTCTCAGATATCAGTAGCTGGTGACCCAGGTAAAACCTAGAAAGGAAATCCCTAGTAATCCCTCCCTCCCTTAGTCACCCTTAGGCAGGCAGGTTAACTCATGGAGGACACAGATCATTCGGTGATCTCCAATGCCAGAGCCGCTGGCAGAAGGCCGCCGGTCGCTGACAGGTAGTAGAGCCACGCTGATTTCAGCATGAACGGGTCGGCTCGACCGGGGCAATACTACCCTCCCACAGAAGATCAACCTAAAGCAACAACATCAGTGCTGTCGTGTTTCGTTGGTGAGTGCGAGACCGGAGGCCCATTGATGCAGGGGTGACAGTTGTCGTAGTAAGTGTGTGCAATACAATGCTGCGATGACTGTCATGCCTTTTACCTCTCCCCAAGAGAGGTGTAAAAAAGCATCTTAATAGGCCGCCATAGTGTGGGTCACCATACTACATTGTCAGCATTTGCAATGACTATGGTGACTACAACTTTTGGATTCTATTCATGCTTTCCATCAAGCAGAGTAGAGTCACTTTGGTAGGCTGTCAAATAAAAAAAAAAACAAAGAAAAAAGTACTACATCTTTAACAGTGGTATAACTTGCTCACAGAAGAAGGTGGTGAAGGTTCACGGGCTATCATTCCATTTGCTGTTGAATCTCAATATATATAGGTCACACTTTCGTTTTTTTTATAACGTGTGGAAATCTTTTTGGGCCGTCACCTCTCCGGGGTTATGGCAAAGTGGTATATTGAAATCGGATCCACTAAAATCACACAGTGTGCAACTTTGTGACTGAGATAGGAGGGATCTGGGTCCTGGATCCTTTCGGGTCTTGATATCTTCGCAGAAGGTTACGACCGCGTTAAAACAATCTGTTGCTACCGACCATGGAGCGTATAACGGCCGGTAGCGACAGATCCGCTTCAATGACTGCAGTCAGGTCCCTTTTGCTGCGTTGCACAGGCTGAGTAAACAGCCAGGATGTGCTGAGCTAAGTCTTCACTGCAATCGCTGTGGTACAAGGTGATACTCAATTACCGACCGAGGGCAGGTACTTCTTTAAGCAGCCGTGGCCGGAAAAGGCTTGTGTTAGCTGGAAGAAAAAGGTCTCATATTGCTACCAGTCTACTCGTCAATAATCGGCTGGAGAGCTTGCAGACAGGACGACCAACGAGCCATCGTGGCTTGACTAGCAACCCCACGGTACTCGTTTACTTCTTAGAGTCGGCCCGTGGATGCTTATGCCAAAACATGACTCTTCCACAAATGTTACAAATCTCAACCTAATGAAAAGTATTCAGCTCTTGAACCAATAATTCTTCGAGAAGAAACTGCTGAACGGGGTCGAGAAAGTGCTGATCCCGAGTGTAAAAGACGTTGGCGGTGATATGAACCGCTGACTAGACCTCGGGCAGCAAAAGAGTGGGAACATCTGATGGCAGATTAATTGCTACGGTAGAGTATGGGATAGCAGCCTGAACACATTGAGTGCGATCGACCCGCCACACTAAGATTGAGGGAAAAGTGTCTTCTGCCGGCATAGGGCCTGACAAGGCATGGCATCGACTCAGGGAGGATCTGAAATAACATAGACCGGGTCTTATCAGACTAGGTCACCTGATACCGGCCGACGGGGTGGCTTTTAGTGGAATCACCACATACTCCTGGCACCCATATCCCCAAGGTGCAAGAAATCCCAAGGGATTTTCGCCCCTATCAACAAACAAAAAAATGGTTAAAATATTTATAACCTAACACTTTGCATTTTCTTTGTCTTGTATTAATAGACAAACAAATCTGTTATTATTTCATATTTAGCATTAAATTTCTGTGATAAATGATATGTGCAATACAAAAGCAAATAAATCTGCGAAGTTGTCATCTAGGTACTTTAAATACAACAATAATGATCCGTTTATCGTACAATTATTTAAACTTTGTTCAATCTATATATCATTAAGTCCAATGAGCATATACGTGTTACACATCTTTATCCGTGAAGAGGCATATATAGACCTATACTTTGTAAAAGTAACGTAAAAGCCTCGCTTATAGAGATGAGTGACTTTTTTACTCAACCACGCCTAAAAGAGGGTAATATTTTTCCTATGAATATCGTAAGAGGAAGCAAACTACGCAATACAATATCATTTCAAAAAGAAGGAAAACTTGAAACAACCTGTTTGGCCAGCGTGGAGGTTTTGGACTACTATAAGTCCAAAAGCTCCTCACGAAGGAGAAGTCTATGTCTAACAGGGGACTAGTAAAGGATTTTAATGTGATAATGACTTATTTTTACTATTTTTAAGAAGTTCTATACACCTCACCACCCGTCCACCCGAGACCCATAGCGCGGATGACCCACGTGCTAGGCTGACTTGCCACTTCTCAGATGAGCTTCCCGACATCGATCTGGGCGAGATTAGAATGGCACTCGGACAACTTAACAACTTAACAACTTCTGGTGAAGATGGAATTACAACAGAGCTCCTAAAAGCCGGTGGAATACCTATATCAGTAAAGCTCTCAAAACTATTTAATTCCGTCATTCATACTGGCCTTATACCGGAGGCACGGAGCAGGAGCGTGGCAGTGCTATTCTTCAAGAAAGGAGAGAACTCTACTAAAAAACTACTGCCCAATTTTACTCCTGAGCTATGTATATAACGACAGAGTCATTCTGGCGGAATCTCTGCATGATCTGAAAGAAATGCTGAACAGTCTGGATGATTCTTCAAAACGAGTGGGACTAAGGAGGACCATCGAAAAAACGAAAATAATGCATAATAGGCATGTGTCCCCAAGTCCCGTAACCGTAAATGGCGCTGTTATCGGGGTTGTGCAAGAATATAAGTACCTTGGGCAAACTATTAAACTTGGCCGGCACAACTTCGATCGGGAGGCCGATAAGAGGATTCGTCTGGGCTGGGCGGCGTTTGCCAAGTGTTGTCGCATCTTCGAGTCGCCGATCCCACACTCATTAAAGTCTAAAATATGTAACCAGCGCGTTCTACCTGTGATGATATACGGAGCCGAGACGTGTACACTCACCATTGGACTGGTCCATAAGTTTAAAGTAGCTCAGCGTGCGATGGAGTGTGCGATGCTGGGTGTTTCTCTGGCTAATAAAATTCGTAACGAAGTTATTCGACAGAGAACTAGAGTAACTGACATCGCACGGAGAATCAGTATGCTGAAGTGGAAGTGGGCCGGCCATATCACCAGACGAACCGATGGTCGCTAGAGCCGAAGTGTACTAGAGTGTACCACGATTGGGCCAACGTAGTGTAGAGCGCGCTATGGACCGACAACTTGAAGAAGGTGGCTGGCAGCGGATGGATGCGAATTGTCCAAGACCGGGATGGTTGGCGTTCCTTGGAGCAGACCTTCGTTCAGCAGTGGACGGCCATAGGTTGATTGAAATTTATATTTCGGGGTTAACTCTCATAAGGCTATGGAATTTAAGTGTATCACAGGACCATTATTAGACCTGGACCATATCTCTGGACTGATATAAATTATTGCATTAAGAATGTCTTTATTGTTTCTCGTTGTTAATTGGAAGTTACTCGTGTTTGTAATTTATTTAATTTAAATTAAAATAAATGTTTATTTCATATGTTTCAGAGATGGTGTTCAAGAGAGTTTGGGACAGATGTTGCCCTCACGTGTGGGACAGGTGGGAAACAGGTGGAGTTACTTGGGTGATCCGCGACCTTCGGCCTGAGGACGATGAGGAAGCTCTCCAAATTCTGTTAGAGCATCTCTGCCCAGATGAACCGCTTACTGTATTAAGTAGTTAGTAATTTAACAGTCTTAAATTTACATGGCATTATCAGCATTATAGCCATCTCTTTCATAGGTTTCCCTCGAAATTACCTATAGCAACCAATCCTCTGCTGTCCACATCCACCAGCTTCCAGGAACCTTCAACAGGTCGTTCGAACACATAAAACCACCGCATAGAACCCACGCATAAAACACGTTAATCGATAATTTGTTGAATAATCGATAGTTTCGCTATCAAAATAATAGGTACCAAGTTTATCATTTAAAAAAATATTGGTATCAAATCATAACATATAAGCAATAATGTCTATGTCTTATCTTCGTTAAATAATAAATGAGTTAAAGGTCACGAAATGTGATTTAAAAAAGTATCGAATCACTCATTCATCTGGAAACGCATATATTTCTTAGACTGAGCAAGTCAATAAGATTTTAGAACCAGAATGAGGCACTGATTTAGAGTTCCTTAAAGACGTATTGTAAATGTGTCATAAATGAAAGATTAAAAAAATTCGGCAAAAATAATTCAAAAAAATGATCATAAATATCGCTCATTTAGTGACGTTCTGATGAAGATCTTCGCTGATGTATATAGTCTTGAGCGATTGTAAAACTCAACAAAGTACACATTAACTTTTGATCTGACAATGGTTTGGGTCCAGAATTTCAGAGTATATCCAAGTTATATTTCCTAGTAAGTTCATTTTGTCAAAAGTCTAGTCTTGCGCTCTTCAAAAGTTTTTTTAAATTGCCACAGAGGTGAATTTTTTATTTTGTAATAGGTACTGCTCTTTTTGTTCATTTGTTTCATATGAAGGTCTACCCACATTCGCACAAATAAAATTAGCTATCGAACTACATATTCACTTAAAATAAAGAAATAAACTAACTTTTACCAAAAAAAAAACAACTTCAAACAGATGGTATGTTGTTGTATTTCTTTGACTAACACCTACTCCAAAAATAACAAAATTTGTAGTCATTTTTTGCTTGCAAATATTTTCTTTTTGAAGTCGGTTTTATTTGTTTAATGGTTTAATGTGATCTTTTTTCTTCTAGACCTGTTAAGTGACCCTGAAAGCATTCGTAGTATATCAGAATTTTGGCGAACCAAACTTCGTGAAAGAATGTCTCTTGGCTGCTATGAAGAAAAAGACGGAGTGTGTAAGCTGGCAGCACTAAATGTATGTGTCGTGATTTGTCAAGGTGATAAACCTAATGATGTGGTAAGTCTACTGTTACGTATATGCATTAAAGCTTAATCCTTAGAAAAAAAAACTAACTACGTTCTTGTTATCCAGAGGAAAATTCCTTGTACCCGTTTTAAATTTGCGATAACACGATCCAAACTCTTTATTGACATATTATATAGCAAGGGTACAGTAAATCTAACAATTCAAAATTAATATGAGCTATAAAATTAACAAATCTATTTGATAAAAAGGATTGCATGTCGCTATTGGTTTCTAAGACATTTTAATCAGTCAGGGTACAAAAATGATCGTAGTAGTAATGATATTTTTTTTTAAATATTAAAAACAGTTAAAATTCATACGCCAGGCCATAGTTATATATGTATATAGTTTTCATTATAGCAATCAATGTGAACTACTGTATGTGGACATCAAAAGTGTTAAAATATACTGGTAAAAGAAATTTCTTTGAAACATACATTACAGATAGAAGGTAAAGCATGGAAAAACATCTACAGTGCTTTAAAAATTGGCGAGAGATTTGATGTCTATAAACTATTGGGTGTTGACATGCTACTGTACGCATTCGGTTTGGTCGTTCAAAGAGAGTATCGTGGAGCAGGACTGGCTAGTAAAATACTGGCTGCAAGGTAATATTTTACTAAATTTAAAAAAAAAACAAAATCGAAATAAACTTGTCATTTTGGTTATGCCTAATATCCCCTTTGATTAATTGAGTGCAGGGGAAATGCAGATAAAGGAGTCATCTGCAAACCGTAGATAGATGGCACGAGGTATGTGGGGGTTCCAGGGATTTTCTTTTTAGGGTACCCCTGGTTCCCCGGTTAGTGGTTCCTGAGACTGCGTGCGATTTTTGGTCGGTTCAAGTCCGACATAACTACCAATAGGTGGTATCCGGGGGGACTTCCACACGGAAAAAAAAAGGAGAAATGCAGGTATTTAGTCACTGTGATTAAACAGGCATGGACTTCAACTAATTTGTGTAAGTGATTAGTAATAATGACTGTGATATGTCACCACCACTATTCATTCCGTCGGTGGCATAAAAACTGACTAAGGACGCAAACCAAGCAAGACAACAGTACTTTAAACAGAAGAAAACTCTAAAACAATTATTTTGATTTGCCACATAAATTTATCGTCCGTGTGGTGACGGTTTAAGAATATGTAGTGTGACCACCCCTATTCATCCCGTGGGTGTCGTAAGAGGCGACTAAGGGAAACAAACTATTCAAGAAAATATCACTACAAAGGGAAAGAAAACTTGAAACAAACCCTTTTTTTTTTTTTTTTTTTTTTAACGTGTGGAAACCCCCTCGGGCCGTCACCCCACCGGGGTTTACGGCGGGGTGGTGTGTCGGAATCGGACCGACTAAATCCGTGGGTCCCGTAAAAGGTGACTAAGGGAACAAAGTATGTTAGACAACATTATTACAAAGAGAAGGAAAACTTGAAACAAACCCTATTCCAACCCGTCTGGCCAGTGTGGTATAGTAGGCCAAAACCTCCTTGCTAAGGAGAGGCCTATGTCCAGCAGTGGACTGTTAAGGACTGTTGATGATGATGATGATGACATAAATTTAAAAGAAGAATGCCAATCTAATAAAACTGCATAACAAATTATTTGCAAAAGTCTGTTACAGTATCTATTTTAATACTTATTAAAGATGAAAACAGGCAAAGTCAACGCAACAAAACTTAGCTTTGTTAACAAAAATTCTATAAAACACGAAGGATTCAGATTTCGTCGAGCACAGGCACCACGTAGGTTTACTAATAATCAGAAAATTACATTGGAAATGGTTTGTGATTAACCTCTTTTGATAATATTCACCACCATTGTGTAGAAAAGACCTTTTTTCTGGACTACACTACTATTCTCTACAGGTCCTCTCTAAATTCGACAGAATTTATGTATATTTTTTAAAAAAGATTAATCGAAATCCAAGCCATAACTAGGTCATATCTAATATATTTTTATATTTCACTTCTATTTGTGTCATCTTTTAAAAAATAACTTATAATTTTGTCTATTCGGCGATCTATTCTGGGGCACTGGTGTTTTTCATTTTTTGCACAAAACCTAAAACCATATATTAGTTGCCCGAGATGCTTACTACAGATGAGTAAATGAAAATGTCATCTAATACATATATACCATACACAATATAGTATGTGTTAGTGATAATTAGTTTTAAGCATAGTCTAGTATTGACATAGATACTACTACCCTCCCACAGAAGATCAACCTAAAACGCCAGCATTCATGTTTTCGTGTTTCGTTGGTGAATGTGAAACCGAAGGCCTATTGATGCGTGACATTAGAGGTGTGATAGTTATCGTGGTAACCGTATAAGCCTTACACTGTCACGATGAGTGTCATGTGTTTTACATCCCTAAGTGGGGTGTGACAAAGCATCTCACAAGGCCGCCATAGTGTGGGTCACCATACTGCATTGTCGGCATTTGCAATGAGTATGGTGACCACACCACTCTTGGATTCTATTCATGCTTTCCATCAGGCAGTGTAAAGTCACTTTGGCAGGCTTTTAATATAGAAAAAAAAATAGAAACTAGTGGCCCGTCCCGGCTTCGCACGGGTGGACGTTTATTTTTTAAACGTTTTGGGATAAACCTACAGTAAATGCAGAACATACCTAAATAATAATGTATTTAGCAATAATGTGGCGCTGACTTCCTTTGAGTACGGGACTTGATGACTGGAAACAAAATGATAACAGAATAAATGACATCAGCGGATAATTTTTAGAAACATTTCACTGAGGTTTAGAGTATAGGTATATTAATTGCCCGTGTGGTTACGGATTGTCCGTGTAGTAACAGATTAAATATACATAGTATTACCACCCCTATTCATCCCGTTAGTGTCGTAAAGGCGACTAAGAGAATAAAGTATGCAAGACAACATCATTACAAAGAGAAGGAAAACTTGAAACACACCCTATTCGAACCCGTGTGGCCAGCGTGGTATGGTAGGCCAAAACCTTCTTCCTACTAAGGAGAGGCCTATGTCCTGTAGTGGACTGTAAAACTGTTGATGATGATGATATTAATAATAATTAGATACATTATATACCTACTATTATTGTACAGTCTACAGTCAATATTCATATGTGGTGACATAGGAGAATTTATGCCTATAAGTTCTTATTATCAGGTTTTTTATAGAATTCGTTAACATTTGAATCTAACATCCCGCGTAAACTAATGTTGCGTGGAGCGCGGCGAGGGGTCTGACCATAACTAAATCTTTGTAATAATGCAGTGCATTAAAGCAGTTGGTCCTAATCATTAAACGGTATGTACCTAGTCTTGCCATAAATATTGTAATAAAGAAAAAAGAAAATTGTTAACTGCAAATAACATTTATTACTTTTACAGTGTGTCAGTTTAATACATAAATATAAAACAATTAAAAATATAAAAAGCTTATTCGAAGTGGTCTCCATTGGCTGCAATACAGTCCTTTAAACGATGAGGCCAGTTATCAATAGAAGCACGCACTCTTTCCATGGGAAAATTCTTCACTGCCAATCGTATAGATTGTTTTAGGGACTCCAAATTATCATGGCGTTTAGAGCAAGCTGTACTCTCTAAAACTGACCACAAATCATAATCCAGCGGATTAAGATCGGGACTAGACGACGGCCAGTCTTCAGCTCTGATGAAGTCCGAAACGTTCGATTCCAACCAAGACTGCGTGGACCGAGCTTTATGACCCGGCGCCGAGTCTTGCTGGAAGGACCATACTTGGTTATTGAACATGGTGATGTTAAGGGGCTTAACTACCTTCTCAAGAATGGTATCTTGATACACTTGTGCCGATGTTTTGATACCTTTTTCACAAAAATATGGCTCAGTCACTCCTTCATAGCTAACACCCCACCAAACCATCACTGAAGTCGGATAATGTCCACGTTGCACTCTGTCGACTAATTGGGAAGCTTCCTTAGAGCTTTGAGCATAAATACGGTCATTTTGTTTGTTAAAATGTTGCTCAATTGTAAAAATTTTCTCATCCGTAAACAAAATTTTTCTGTGACCTCCCTTTGCGTACCGCTTCAGTAGTTGTTTCGATTTTACCACCCTATTCTTCTTTAAATTATCAGTTAAGAAATGGCCAGTGCGTCTCTTATAGGCTGCAAGTCCTAAGTCATCTTTTAAAATACGCGACATGGTTCTAGGTGCTATCTTCATTTCCCGAGATAAAATCTTTTGCTTTCGGACAGGATTTCTTCGAATTCTTTCCCTTACTGCTTTGACCACCTTTTTCGTACGAACACTACGTGGACGGCCAGATCTTTTTCTGTCACAAACAGAGGAGGTCTCATTGTACCTATTAATAGCCCGGTACACAAACATTTTACTAATACCAAGTGTATGGAGAGTTTTAAAAATTGCATTTGGCTCCATACCTACTTTGTGTAATGCTATCACACCGATTCGGTTCTCTTTATCACCCCACACCATTTTAATATCGCAAAATATTTTACAATGTATTGGCGCCAAAATGAGAAAACACAATGAACAATCGTATAAAAATGACAGATTCGAAATTCAAATGTAATATTTTTTTATAATTAAGTGTAACAGTATTTATGGCCAGACTAAGTATAATACTGCATACATGAGATAGTATTATTTCTTAAGGAATCCTGCTGAGGAATCGTTAAATAATATCCGTTATCTCCTGATACAAATATTTGCGGATATTGTGATGGATCATATGCACGATATAATTCCGACACTCGTTTAGCTGTCCGTCTCTATTGTGCAATACTATAGCCTTGGGTACTTTTTCTTCATCGACCAAGAGAACGGCCACTTCACTTACGGTAGGAGCGTTATATTTGCCCCAATGTTCTGTCGTGTGTATGTGTGTACAATGTGTGACGAATGATGTGTGCGATCAGAGTATATAATTAATTTTAAACTCTCTGGGGTATTGAGTTCATTACTATGTTTAAAACTTTGTATGTATACATTAGGGTTATTGAACATAGTCTGCAATTTGCTGATCAAATATAGTTTTAGCCCCCATGCTATGTTTGATCGCAACGACAGTTGGTCAGCATCTGAAATAAAATATATCTGCAAAAATTGTGGACTTCCTCATGATGCTGATAGCAACCTTCCTATAAGATGATAAACTTGGCCTTCTACCATAAAGGTGGGCATAAAATTTCGCTCTCCAACTTCATTTGCCTCAAAGGATGTCATGTGGAATAGACTATTATATCTACGTACGTTATTCAAAAAATGCGCGGATAAGGTGTGATTATTTGTCAATAGGCTTTTTATTGATACTGGTGGTTCTCAATATTAGGAAGAATAACTTTTCCTGACGCGCAACACATACCGTTCGTTTCATCAGTCTATTTTTTTAGTAAAACATTTTTGGACAAATATTATTCATTGCTCCGATTTGGATGTTGTTCTGATGAGCATAATCTATTTCTGAATCGTAACTGAATGCCTTTTTTTTTTTTGTTCCTTTTCTTTTTTTTTACGCGTGGAAATCTTTTCGCACCATACCCTCCGGAGGGACGAAGGGCGTGTGTGGGACACCCGGAAAACCGGTACACCCACTAAACCCCGCGGCGGCCTACCTCGGCAGTCGGGAGGAGCTCCAGGAACTCATTAGCGGCTTCTAGAGTCCTCCCTGCCGTACCTCACAAGTGAGGTACATCCCGGGCACCTCATGCCCCAAGGACAGGACGCTATCGCACCTTTCTCCGCCCTGCACAGTAAGAGGCAGAACAGCGCCCCGCCCCAGACGAAACTCCCCGGCCGCACCGGAGTGTCACCTGTCTCGGGTCGCTTGCAGCAGTCACATCGCCCCAAGATATGACTGCAGCGACCCTTAGGCGGCGATTAGGGAACTAGCGACCTCTGCCGCGTCTCCTTCGCCGCTTCCTTCGAGCGGGATCGGCCCTTTCCCGATCTCGCTCTGCGGTCTCCTTCTGGAGCATAACATGCTCACAGAAGGAGACTGCGGCTTCCCATCCCTCACGAGTCGTCAGCGTTGCCGTGATCAGAGCTGACGGCGTAAGGTTTCGTCCGATCCGTCCGACCAGGACTCGACGCTCAGTCTCCCAAGCAGGGCAGCCCTCCAGCGTGTGCTGGGCGGAGTCCCTTTCGGACTCGCAGTGGTGGCATTGTGCCGTAGCCTCCCGTCCTATTCGATTCAGATACTCACCAAAGCAGCCGTGCCCGGTGAGTATCTGAGTCAATCGATAGGTAAGCACTTAATATTTCTGGAAATAATTACAAACGTGCTAAAACAGAAAAAAAATCTTCAAAATTACTCAACGTTGGTTACGTCCACTGCGTAGGGAGCCGACCGGGTAACATTATTGCAGTTTTAGTAGGGATCCTTATGTTTTCTTGTAATTAAAATAGCTAACATTAATCAGCGATAATGTAGCGTTCAAATGGTGAAAATTTTTTAAAATCGGTCCAGTACTTTTTGAGCTAATTCGTTACAAACATACTTACGTTTAAATCTTTCCTCTTTATAATATTAGTAAAGGTAACTTTATAAGCATTATATATACAGGTGAGCCAAGAGTTCCTTAACATTTGAATCTAACATCCCGCTCAAACAAATGCCGTGCAGGGCGCCGGGAGAGGTTTAACCACTAGCTCATTTCTCGGTAATTTTGTCACAATAGATTGCTTTGCGGAGCCACAGTGCGCTTACTGTGTGAAATAATTTTATTTAAGCAACAGTTCGCTTATTACTGTGAGACACTTATTTTGCGTTGAATACGGTTTACACGGCTTAAATAAGTGTCCGAGTGCTCCTTTAATAAAGAAATGGATGAAGAAGTTGAAAACGTGGACTCTACGCCAAATGTGAAATAAACTGGAGGCCCACAGACTTCTCGAATCGAAGAGAACGTGCAGCAAATTTCCACTTCTGTTCAAGTAATCCAGATTAATCGGCACGCGATGTTCGGCTTAATTAGGGTTATCCCGCACATCATTACGCCGTATTTTGAAATTACATCCATATAAGATCCAGATAGTGCAGGAACTAGAACCTAAGTATTTAAATTTACTAAAGTAGTATGCCGAAACAATGTTAGAACGATTCAGTAACTGTACAACATCTTATTTTCTGACGAACGTATAAATAAATAGAATTGCAGGTATTGGAGCAATAAAAATTCCAAAGCTAAGTATGATCCTACTTTTTCAAAGATTCTCGCGGCCATTCAATTACTGTTAATTCTGCTGAATATGTGAAAATGTTACGGGAGTTTTTGGGACTGACGCTAGTGGAAATTGCTGGCTAAAACCCTAACACATGGTTTCAACAAGGTGGAACCACTTGTCACACATCAAATGAGCCCCTGCCGGTGTTCAAAGGCATGTTGCCGGAAAAACTGATTTTCAAACGAGGCGATATTCCATGGTTACCCAGAAGTCCAGATCTAGCCACAGCAAACTTCTTTTTAGGGAGTTATTTGAAGAATCGTGTTAACATCAGTAAACTAAGTATGGTACACTACGTTAACTAAACGAAAAATCAGCGAAGAGATGTCGGCCACCTCGCGGTTTCTTTGCCAACGATTATTCGAAAACTTAAGTGCTCGTTAAGAAGAGTGTAAACGTCGAAAGAGTGGGCATTTGGGGATGTAATTTTTTAAAAAAAAAATTATAGTGTTTATAACAAATCAGATGGATTTTTATACGATTTTACAAATGTTAACTACGAGTAATTCATGGCCCACCAAAATCTCCACGCTGGCCAGACAGGTTGTTTCAAGTTTTCCTTATTTTTCCAGTGATGTTGTCCTACGTAGCTTGCTCTCTTAGTCGTCTCTTACGACATCCATAGATGAAACTCCGTATTCCTAATCCATTACCACTTGGATTATGAAAAAATAAGTATCATACATCATTGAGATGACAATAAAAGACATGTATAACTTTAGCAGATAAAATATGATGACCGCAATACTAATGTATGTTTCAATTGTGTGGGTTAACGACCACTGTTTTAGCCTATGTTTCTAAATCAATTAAACAAAATAACAAGCCATACAATATTAAGCTGTATTCGTTGGATTGCGACCGTGTGGTCGCTAGTAAATTGACACTTTGGTTACCGATCCCTCGACGGGGATGTTCGATAGTAGATGCTATTAGGTGCGTTCGACCCCTATCGGAGTCGACGGTCTAATCAAGAGGGGCTGGCATTGGCGGTTAGCCTTTCATCATCAACATCATCAATATCTTTTGGCGATGTGACCGTTGCAAACGGCCCGATACAGATGACACTCCGGTGCGGCCGAGGGGTGTTGACTAGGCCGCGACGCTGTTCTGCCTCTTACTGTGTAGAGCAGTGAGAGGTGCGATAGCGTCTTACCCGGGTTGATGTGCCCGGGATGTATCTCAGTTGTAAGGTAGGAGAGGAGGGAAGGTAAGGAGGGAGGACTCCAGAAGTCGCTAATGCGTCCCTGGAGCTCCTCCTGACTGCCGAGGTAGGTTGCCGCGGGGTTTAGTGGGTAGACCGGTTCTCCGGGATTCCCACACACGCCCTTCGACCCCAGCATAAAAAAAAGCTTTTATCTTAATACTATATACAAAATTGTCCATATGGTGACGGATTAAGAATACATAGTGTTACCACCCCTATTCATCCCGTGGGTGTCGTAATAGGCGACTAAGGGAACAAAGTATGCAAGTCAACATCATTACAAAGAGAAGGAAAACTTGAAACAAACCCCATTCGCACCCGTCTGACCAGCGTGGTGTAGTAGAGGCCAATGTCCAGCAGTGGACTGTAAAATGCTGTTGATATCGATGATGATATACAAAATTAGCAAAATGTAACTAAACAATTACAAGAACTTAACGATTGCTCTAAAGAAACACAATGCAGTAGGGGCAACTTCGACTCTATCTTGACCGTTTTTATTCCTATCCATTTCTGGATTTCTATCTGAATTATTTTCTTGTTCATCCTTTTAAAAGTCCTTAACTCGGGTTTTAGCTTTTAACTGTCTTTTTGTTTAAATTATTTTGAATCAGATATAGACACTCTATATAAACGACTGAAAAAGCTATAACACATTTTTTAACAATTGAGCTCAGTCACCAATACTAATATTTCAAGATTAATTTTTAAGTATTGGCCAATCAGTGTTAAATTATTGCTCAATGAGCTGTATTAAAAAAAAACTTATGAAAAATTATGACGTTACTCAACTGACTTATTATATAGGAAATGCGTTTAACTCACAGGAGTTTAAACCGCCGATGTATAATTGTAGTGCATAAAGTATATAAATAAATAAATTCCCCAGAATAAGACAGCTGTACATTGACTCAATTGTTTTATGTTTCCCCAAAAATGCGACAAAAGCTCGTGCTATATTTAAATCTATGAAATGAGACAGATCGAAAATGTGTATTTCGTTTTCGCACAATCGCACTCATACACAAAATAATACATCCTCAATAAAAAAATAGTTGATATGAACAAAAATGTGCCTATAAAAAGGAGTATACGAGTGGTTACAGGACAAACAATACCACTACACTGAGAATGTAATAAAAGTCTTGCAATAGCTGCCAACACACGTACGCACCCATCCACTCACTCACTAGTACTTTGGGAAATATGAGGTAACAAATGATTTGAACTGAAAATTATAACCTTCCTTTTAGCTTTGCCGTAGTTTGGTGAAAATTCGTCAATGTTAAGTGCTCCATGCAAAACTATCTATTTATCTATCTTAAGAAGCTGCGAAAGTGACTCTACTCTGCCTGATGGAAAGCATGAATAGAATCCAAGAGTTGTGGTCACCATACTCATTGCAAATGCTGACAACACAGTATGGTGACCCACAGTATGACGGCCTTGTGAGATGCTTTTTCACACCCCTCTTAGGAACATAAAAGGCATGACAGTCGTTATGACAGTTTAAGGCTTACACAGTTTCCACGATAACTGTCAACCCTGCATCAATGAGCCTCCGATCTCACACTCACCAACGAAACACGACAACACGGATGCTGGTGCTTTAGGTTGGTCTTCTGTGGGAGGGTAGTACTGCCCCGGTCGAGCCGGCCCGCTCGTGCCGAAATCAACGTGGCTCTACTACCTAGAAATAAAAAAACTGTAAAACTGTAATCCTTAGAGAACAGTAATGTTGTACTGTGTATTTTAAAAATTGTCTTCAACAATATTCCTATTTTTCAGAGAACCGCTGGCACTTCACCACTGTATCTTTGGTACCAGTACAATTTTCACTGGTTTAGGATCTCAAAAAGTTGCCGCACGTGTCGGGTTCTCCACAGTACTCACGACTACATTGAAAGACTTGGCTGAAGCTGGTTTGGACTATCCAAAAGACGAAAAAAGGTGTATAAAACTCATGGTGAAAAAATATGTATCAACTGAAACCATATTAAGTAAATAAATGATAAATTAATATTCTTTGCTTTAAAACGTTTTAGTAAAATAAAAACTACATCACATCACTACGGAACGAACTAATGAACTATAAATGGCACATATTCATCAAATATTTTTGTAACTTTGATTCAGGAACATAACGATTTCTTCACAAAAGATGAGGAACACTGTTTTTTCCAGAGTTATGACTACCAACCCAGATCTGTTTCTAACCAGCTTCAGAAAGGGAAAGGTTCTATTTTCCATTATATGTATTTTTTTTTTTTTTTTTGTGCATTCATCGTCACTCGGTCAATTGTGGTCTGATTTTGAAAAATTATTTTTGTATTGGAAAGGATATACTCTCGAGTTGGTTCCATTATTACTAGAATCTGATGATGGAATCCCAAGGAAATCGGGAACAAACCAAAAATTGTATAGTCAAGTTTAATCTAATTTACATATTTTTTAATGCTATTTAAATATTTACATCTGGTGTTTATCATCTCATGATGATGACCTGATGATGGAAGTTATAACTCCTTGACGGTTAGAAGACAGAGGATAATTTTTAACCCTAACCGATTTCGACCACCGCAAACACAGGTGCAAACAGGATCAGGAAGAGATCAGGCGCAGGATCACCGGCTTTATGCCTTCTCCGAGGAGTTAAAACCCCAACTTCCAAACTTCGAACTGTCGTAATCGTTTCTACAATCAGAAATACACAATAACACTTTTTGACGCGACTCGAGAATCGAACCCGAGACTTCTTGATCGGCAGCCGCAAATGCTAACCACTAGACCAATGAGGCAGTCCGATGTTGACATATGTATGTAAGTTACTTTTAGTTGCATTCTTTCAAATTATCCAGATGAGCTGATGATCGGACGTAATGGTTAAGAGTTGGAGGAGAATTTTTTCAATATACTACGTATGTATAGACCTGTACTTGTATTATTTCTAGTTATTCAGCTGAAGTGACGATTTAGGATTATTTTTTAAATATCATTTACGCATACAGTCCGTTAGTTATATTCATTCCAATTTGTTCATGTGATCTGATAAGTTAGGTTAGGAAATGATGGTCCTTCCCACGGGGTGCCAGAGTACCTGAGGCGGCTTGTGGCAGACTATCTACAGGAGCGTACTGTCATGTAAGAGGACCGAGACGGCGTTCTGAGACGGCAGCTTATGTCGTGCGGTGTTCCACAGGGGTCTGTCCTCGGACCACTCCTGTGGAGATACGACTGGGCCCTTCGAGGTCCCCTCTACCCCGGGCTGAGCGTAATTTGTTACGCCGATGACACATTGGTCACGGCCCGGGGAGCGAACTTTCAAGAGGTGGCACGCCTAGCCACCACGGGAGTCTCTCTGGTGGTCGGGCTTATTGAGGAACAGTAGTAGTGAATTCGGTCCTCGTACCGGTTCAGGCAAAGATGAAGTATCTGGGCCTGATCCTTGACGGCAGGTGGCTCTTCGACGAGCACTTTCGACAGCTTTCTCCAAAGCTGGTCGGCGCTGCTTCTGCCCTTGGACGACTTTTGCCCAATTTGGGTAGAGCCAGCGTCGCGACGAGACGGCTATACACGGGGCTTGTCCGGTCAATGGCGCTGTATGGTGCACCGGTGTGCCGCCCACACCTGCGGCTCTGACCGCCCAGAATAGGACTCGCCTCTGGCGTCCTCAGAGGATATTGGCGATTAGAGTCATACGCGGTTACCGCACCGTATCGACGGAGGCGGCGTGCGCCTTGGCCGGAACTCCCCCGTGGGATTTGGAAGCGGAAGTGCTCACCAAAGTTTATCAGCGGACGGCTGAGCTTACGGATGGATAGCAGCATACGGCCCCCGCCCGAAGAGATACCCAAATGAAACATCCAGGCTCGATCCTTGACGGGAGATGGCTCTTCGACGAGCACTTCTAACAATTTGTTCCAAAGCGGATCGGCACTACTTCTGTCCTTAGGCACGAGGGCCTCAGTTGAGTTTATTCATCTTATATCATGAAGATTTTGCATTTGGTATGTCGATAAGTGAAATTTTCAGAGTCTAGTGTGAATTAACTTGATCGTCACGCCGAGCGCATTCGGCGTTGCGTTGTGATAAAGTTTTCGGTGCAGATCAATCGGAATGCGAAACGCGTCCACCGTAACGAGCGATTAGATATGAAATAAAGTCTCAATAACCCCTCAGGAGTGTATACACCGTAACCACTTAAGTGAAGATTAGCGTTAGCATTCTCCGTTCAACATCCCCGCAACCTTCAGATGCATGATACAAGCGTTATGACAACAAACTCTGCAATATCTTTTGATTTCTTCATAAAAACTGAGTGTGACTTACCTACGATTATTTTACAATAAAATGATAAAAAAAAATATGATAGTACCTCGAATAAGTTCTTGCTGTTTTTTTTGCTTATTTTTTTTTAAGTACAAGGCTTACAATTACTTTACTCAAAGTATTGTCTATTATATGGTACCATTTTCTTCAAAAAATCGGTAATCGAAAAAATTATTCTTTTATTTAAAGTAACCCATGAATCGATCCATTTACCAATTTTTTCGAAAGAATGGAAGCACTGCTCGGTGGTAATCGGAAGAGAATACTCGTATATCCGGTGAACACAGCGTGCGGGGTAGAACTTCCCATTGAAACGTTTCCAGTTTTGACTGGTTTTACCACATGAGGCCGAGCATTGTTATGCAACAGAATTTTGAATACAGCAGTGCAATAATATTCACCGTGAAAATGCTAAATTTGACACAAAAGTAGATATTTTCACAATAGGAAAATGAACATGTGTTTGAATCTGTGGTAAACAATATCTACTAGAATCTGAGGTTACATACAGTACCACTTAGCTGATGCGTTACCGTGCGAAATTCAATGTACAGAGTGCCGCTATGTCATCTTTTAAGAAACAGTGAAAACTTATCCTAGGTACTAATTAAGAAAACTAAACAGGTTTTAAAAAAATCAGATGGAAACAACCTGCCTAGAAACACAAAAAAGTGAAAAATAAAGTAAATTATTTATTTGTTGAAAAAATACGCGACTTTTATTGTTATTGCTGATATGGAGGTTTAAATAAATCCATCTACAGTTTATTAGCAAGATAAACATGTCTGCAGTGCTGTAAACTTGTTTATCTTTGTGTATATTGCACGAATTGTGGCAATTGTAAAAATAATGCGGAGAGACCAGAAACTTTTTTTAAATATTTACGTAAATAAGCAACAACACAATACAAGGTTCGCACTATACTTATAATCGTGAGCAATTGTGTCATCAGCAATATTTACCACATAGTAGGCAAAAACAATTACCTACAGGATTTCTTCCTTCAAGAACATTATACTTATGTATTAACGTAAATACAATGTTGCTTATATATATATATATAAGCAACATTGTATTTACGTTAATTTGCTTAAAAATCAAGAATTTGAATTAATAATGAATGAAAAAATTTAAAATTGTACTCATGTATATGAAATGCGAACTTGAGTATTTAAATGTCATTATTTAAATATTTTATAAGTTGAATAATATTTAACAGTTAATAACTTAATGTCCCTGCCCTAGTGGCCTTTCCCATGATGGAAGGGAAATTAGGATACGCGACCTCAGCCCCGTCGTGCTGCTCTAGTCTCAGTCCCAAATGTTTTTACCAGTTTTTATCTTCTTCTTTCGTGCGATACCATCAGGTTTATTAGCGGGATGTTCTCAAGTTGCAGGTTTATGTGAATAGGCCACCAACCACATCAATCCATACTGCATCTGTCGGTTTTAGCATGATTTATGCGCAAGTCATGGAAAATTAGACATTTCGAAAACGCGTCTCCTGGTGGAGGCGTTGTTAACACTATGTTATAATCCAGATTTAGAATTTAAGAATAAAGCGTCAACCATATTATAATTATTTTTGGAAATAAGTTTCCAGAGATAATTATAACCCTTAAAAAATAATTTTCCGTAAAAATATTTTTGGAAAAAGGTAGTATTAGTATTTAATAGGTAATAGAGCCACGCTGATTTCAGCATGAATGGGCCGGCTCGACCGGGGCAGTACTATCCTCCCACAGAAGACCAACCTAAAGCGCCAGCATCCATATTGTCGTGTTTCGTTGGTGAGTGTGAGACCGGAGGCCCATTGATGCAGGAGTGACAGTTATCGTGGTAGCTGTGTAAGCCTTAGACTGTCACAATGACTGTCATGCCTTTTATCTCCCTAAGCGGGGTGTAAAAAAGCATCTCACAATGCCACCATAACCATAACATCACCATAATGCGTTGTCAGCATTTACAATGAGTATGGTGACCACAACTCTTGGATTCTATTCATGCTTTCCATCAGGCAGAGTAGAGTCACTTTGGCAGGCTCTTAAGATAGAAAAAATAAATTGTATTGTTATAATAACCTTCAATACGCCAATTATACACCTAGTCAGCTCTGCATCACCTGAAGGTTGATTAGTAGGGAAAAATATGACAATAATAAGCCTTTTGTAATATTATTTGCAGGAAAAAAAATACAAATCTAATAAGAGAAATATACAATGTTAGCAATGCTGTCTATAGTAGGAGAGCTTGCAAACACTTCATCCTAACGTGGTGTTTAAATAACTAGTATGGTTCAACTAAAGAGAGTTATGCATATTTAAAGAAAATTAACAATTTATCTATAAATTATAACATCCATAATTAATTAATTAAGTTAATAGGACGTATATTTATAAAAAAAAATCGTCTGTTTTAAAAAAGAATTGAACAGATGTCCTAAAACAATTTCGTAAGATAAGGGTAGAGTGAAAACGAATAATTAATTAAGAAACATATAACATAACAATAATACATAAAAATAACATTAAATTAACAGGAAATGACCATTCATTTACAAAAATATAAAGATTTGTACCGTCTGCCTAGGTTAGTTACTTTTTTGTACGTGTTTGAATTCTTCCTTATATATGTATATACAGTCTTAATTAACATTTGAAAAAATCGTATAAAAATAAAAAAAGCGTTTCACAGTAATAAACGAATTGTGGTTTAAATAAAATTGTTTCACACAGTAAGCGCGCTGCGGCACCGTGAAGCGATTCATTGCGACAAAATTTCCGAGAAACGAGCTAGGGGTCAAACCCCTGTCTGGCATTTGTTTGTGCGAGATATTAGATTCAAATGTGAACAAATTCTTGGCCCACCCTGTAGTTTTCCTAAATAATTGTTACTTTCATAGCTTGCACTAATAAATATTACTCAATATCTTAACCGAACTTAGTAAATAAAAAAAAATATGATTGTGATGTACAGTGATTTAATTTAGGTTTTTAAATACGTAATAAATCTGTGTTATAAATACTTTCTAGACAATTTACAAAAATTCTATTAAAAACTGTCTACTTCAACATGAAGAATGTCATATTCTTCGGCCAAAAAAAATTCACAGAATCTTCAACTATGTCTCTAGTAACCTTCTAAAAAGCCTACCTCTAACACTAACTGCTATCATCCTTGTGACTATATATTAGTTGTGCACTACAGAGAGTGGACGTGAAGACGCACATTACTTCTATAACCAGCGAAGTGTACATCTGTAAGTCAAAATATCTTTATTTCGATAAGAAAAAATAAAATTTAAAATTATTTTTATGTAAAATCATCAAACTCACATAGATCAACTAACACAATAGTAACCACATATTTTGTCAAATATTTAGCAAAATAGATCCGAACTATGACCAATGACAGATCTATAAACTTAGGACAGTGGTCATAGTTTTTCTCTTATTGCCAGATTTTTTTTTAAATGATTTATTAAATAATTCTTTTACCAAGGTCATCAATTCGTGTGATCATACCTACTGTCATTTTAAAATCTACTTAACGAAATATAAATTGCAAATCTACTTTCCCGTCTTCAATTTTATGCCCATATTTTTCGACCATGGTTTTAAGCCACGTAACTTTAATAATTAGATAGAAAAATTGGGAGTTGTTAAGATAGTAAGGCAATAAGTAACGAACATTGCTTATCGAATGCATTGGGGAGTTTCAGGCCTCGAGTAAGTCAATTTCGCATACATTTTACTTGAACTGGTTTTGACTTTGAACGAAAACGAATAGCTTTTTACCAGTTATGTAAAGTTTAAGATGATTCATTAGACATCTCGTATTTTACGTGGCTGGTACTATAGAGAGCCTCGTATTTACACTTGACCTTATTGGTTTTGTCTATGGTTGAAAAAAACTCATGTTGTATGATTTTTTTTTTGTAACCAGATCTTTGGATTACTTGACGCTGATTTAACATCAGAATACATGTATCGCTTTTCCTTAAAACCAAATCAATTGTTGATCTATTTGAGTTTAATAGTGAGTTGAGTTGTTGTTGTGAGTTTTGTTGTGGTTAACTTTTGCGATATCAATTTTTTACATATACCCATTTAAAATAATGCAATAAAAAAAGCGATTATAACTTTAATGAAATTAATATTATTATTATTCTAATTATGTTATTTATAACTTCGATAGCGGAGTATTTATCTCTTCATTTTATCTGTCAACAAAGGTCTATAGATTTTCACTTACACATTCCTACCTTTTTGCTAAACGGATCCATGCAATGATTAGAGTAGAGAGTATCTCTAGGTAGTAGAGCCACGCTGATTTCAGCACGTGCGGGCCGGCTCGACCGGCGCAGTACTACTCTCCCACAGAGGACCAACCTAAAGCGCCAGCATTCGTGTTGTCGTGTTTCGTTGGTGAGTGAGAGACCGGAGGCCTACTGATGCAGGGGTGACAGTTATCGTGGTAACTGTGTAAGCCTTACACTGTCACGATGTCTGTCATGCCTTTAACGTCCCCTAGCGGTGTGTGAAAAAGTATCTCACTAGGCCGCCATAGTGTGGGTCACCATACTGTGTTGTCAGCATTTGCAATGAGTATGGTGACCACAACTCTTGGATTTTCATGCTTTCCATCAGGCAGAGTAGAGTCACTTTGGCAGGTTCTTAAGATGGAATATAGATTATCTTCACGTCATCGTCTCCTCTTTTAATTTGTCTAATTCTAATTCTGTAGTTATCTCTCGGATATAATTCTATTGCTACTGTAATCTATTAAATTTTACTTAGCTTTAACTACTTATCGTTAAGGTTATAAGTTTCGGTTATCGCAATCGTTCCATATAAAAAGAATATTTGAGAAGGTCTCAATTCGGTTCTATTTACTTTAGTTCCTGTAATTTAAAATAACAATATAACAGTAAAAAATTGTAAACGTGCGCTTGTTACTTCTTCAGCTCAAATTTTATCGAAATTAGCAGGGATAAGCTGGATTAGTACACAGGCTATTTCTATCTAGAAAAAAAGTAGTAGTAGTAAGAGCGCAGTACCTTTAGCATTTTTTTTTAAATTTAAATAAGGCTGTCTGTTATTCTTAAGCGACAGTAGAGAATAATTCACTCCATGTGGAGATGGATTAAGAATACGAAGTATCATCACCCCTGTTACACCCGTGGGTACCGTGAGAACTGACTAAGGGAGCAAAATACACAGGACAATAGCGCCGTACCAGCGTGGTATGGTAGGCCAAAACCTCCTTTCTAAGAAGAAACCTATGTCCAGCAGTGGACTATTAAAGGCTATTGATGTGATGTGACGTGATGAGTACATTTTTAAATGGTCATTCTATTGTTTTCTGTTTTTTTTAATGTTTCCAACGAGTCTTTCTATTTTTATTTAAGTTTAAAACAAAGAAAAATATCACTCAATTTTGATGAACGGATTCTGGTTTCCGCTCTTTAGCGTGTTATTATGTAGCACGCAAAATCTTCATAATGTCCAATAAATTACACACAAATTATGGAAACGGCTAACTTTAAATATATGTTAAATAAGTAGTCTAGCATTAAGACTATAAGAATTCATGACATTTAATAATAATATTTCAAACGCCTGACACACAAGGCCCTTTAGTCTCAAACTAAACAGAGCTTGTACTACGGGTACTAAATAACTAATATATATACATATATATTTGGTAAACACATACATATTATACATAGAAGTAACCAAACTCCGAAACAAATATTTGCAGACCGTACAAATATTTGGTCCAACCCGGGAAACGGCCACAAGACACAGCCACTGAAGCAATCAAAACTTGATAAAATAATATTATTACATTACGTTTATATATACCAATTAAATCAACAACTAGATAATTATGTAGCTACTAGTTTCTGCATTTGCTTTTTAGTTATATATTTGTTTAATCTATTTTAACCTGAGATCATGAGTTTGTTTCCGACCCGTGACAAATATATATGTGACTTGCTTTTACCCACGGCTTTGCTCGCGTGGAATTCAGTCCGCCACATTAAGTTTCGTAACAGATCATTTTAAATAAATATATTTTTTAACATACAAACAATCCTACGAGTCATCATATTTATGTAATTTCAATGGTTTAGGCAGTGTACGCCAAGATAACTCTCAGAGGCCAGATTTTTTTCCGACTTAATTGACATGTATCGTTATACAGTAGAAGTTCCTTATTCGCGGGGTATGCGTTCCGTAAATATGCCGCGAATACAGAAACCGTGAATATGGAATGGTAATTTGTATGGGGTTATAGGGGATACGTGCCTAGATGACGAAATAAAAAAGCAAATTGTAGATAAAAAAATGTTTAATTGAACTTTCTGATCATACAGGTTGATTAATTACATATTATCATCAGGTTTAGGCAATGGTTTAAAGAATTTAGTAATTTTTTCTTGTTTGGCATTTTTTAAAAGCTCCTTCAACTCAGACTGATATTCAGCAGTGGCATTAGCAATTTGCCTCTTAAAAATAAGGCTTCGTTCCATAGATGGATCAATTTTCATAAAGAAATCACAAAGCTCATTTGCCATTCTTAAACCTTCACTAAGATTTTTCAAATTAAATGTTACGTTTTCAGCGCTTGTTGAAGCCTCTTCTTCGATGGGTTGCGAATTTAACATTTCCTCCAAGTCGGTTTCAGTCAAATCTTCATCTTGTGCTTCAAGAAGTTCCTGAACATCACTTGATTCTATCTGATCGAACCCATCTCGTCCTATTCCACTCGCAATTTCGACAATGTTTGCAGTTAAACTTTGAATTTGCACAGGTTCTTCCTCATTTTCCGCTGTCAGAACAGGCCACAGTTTTTTCCAGCATGATTTCAATGTGTATGCCTTCAATTCTTGCAATGATTCTTTTATGTTTACGATGCATTTCGCTATGTCAAATTGCTTCCAGCATTCTATAACATTCATATCAGGATCACATTCCATATTATCCAGTATGATTTTGAAGGTTCGTCTAATGTAGTAAAGCTTAAAGGCCTGGATTATTCCTTGGTCCATAGGTTGAAGCAAAGCCGTCGTATTGGGAGGTAAAAATGTCACTTTTATATTTGGATGCATAGTTTCAAGTTCGCGTGGATGACCTGGTGCATTGTCCAAAACTAGAACTGCTTTAAAGTCTAAATTCTTTGATTTCAAATAAGTTTCAACTTCAGACACAAAACAATTCCGGAACCAGTCACAAAAAATAGCGCTTGTAACCCACGCTTTCTTATTAGCACGCCAAAACACTGGCAGGTCGTCTTTGTTTTGATTTTTTAACGCACGAGGATTTAAAGATCTATAAAGCATGAGTGGTTTAATAACACAATCTCCAGATGCATTAGAACAAAGCAGCAATGTAACTCTATCCTTTGCTGCCTTAAATCCAGGGGCAGACTTTTCGCTTTTAGAAATGAATGTTTTGTGTGGCATTCTTTTCCAAAACAGTGCAGTTTCGTCTGCATTAAATACTTGCTCAGGCTTATACCCTCCATCAGCTATCAGGTTCGCAAATTCGTTTGGATATCTTTCTGCTGCAGCAGTGTCTGCAGATGCAGCTTCTCCAACGATTTTCATGTTATGCAATGATTGTCGCATTTTAAATTTCTTGAACCAACCTTCTGATGCTTGAAATCCTCCATCTATACATTCACCACCACCACTACCACCAGGTTCCTTAAAATGTGCGTAAAGACGCTTTGCTTTCTCCCGTACCAATGGACCACTTAGAGGCACCCTTTTTTGATTGCGGTCTTCTATCCATAATGACAACGCCACTTCCATTTTTTCTATTGCTGGATCACGAACAATTTTCGCTGACAGTGAAGTTGAAGCTACAGACGACCTTATTTTATCTTCGGATTTTTTTATCGATCGTACAGTTGATTCGTTGACATTGAATGAACGTGATATCGATGCAAACGACTCTCCAAGTCGTAAACGATCAAGCATTTCTATTTTCACTTTAAGTGGTAACACTGATTTTTTTCGCATCGAAACACGTTTTTCATTTTTTTTGGTTGACATTATTACAGCGAAAGACACGTGTTACTCGATCAGAATTTTTGTAACGAATGGAAAAGTAAAACAACGAAACACGCAATGCGGCTCTTACCCGAGGACAGAACGTCCTATTGTGGCAACATTTAATAAATTACTTTATGTTTTGAGTAATAAGATACATAATTTTACCTACACATTCTTTTTGTGTATTCTCAAAAACACCGACTGTGGCGAAGGCGGCTTACGTCAAAGAAACTGCCGCATAAAACAAACAACGCCGATCACTTTAGAAATCACAATCTAGACGTCGTTGTAATAAGGTCTATTTTATTTTTTATCCTTCTACTGACGTGTCGACAAAGGATAGCGAATGCATTTTTTTAGGTAGGTACATGTACGCATCGATATTTCGATTCGATCCGCGAATAAAGAAATCTTAGACCGCGAATATAGGAATTGGATCGCATTTTTTCAATCCGCGAATAGTGAAAACGCGAATAAAGGAAGCGCGAATAAGGAACTTCCACTGTATTACGAACAAAATTACACAAAATCATTACAAATTGTAGCATATATGTTATTTTGATGTATAACCTATATTACTGTAAAGTTTCATCCAAATCTGTCCAGTAGTTTTTTCGTGAAAGAGTAACAAACATCCATATTCACAAACTTTCGCATTATAATATCAGTAGGATGTGGTGATTAGGTACAATTTATCTACAATAGAAATATATTTGTATGTTTACCAGCTCTTTCTTTACCTTAATATAAGTTTACCTAACTTTTCTCAGCAATTTTTTATTACATATTCATAAATTGTTTCAACAAGTCTTACTTTACGGCTTACTCAATACTATCAATGTTGCTCTACAAAGAAACGTCTAGAAAAAAAAAAGTAGGTCGGTAGTTCACATAAACCTAATGGTGTCAAGTTGTTTTGATTCAATCTCAAGATAAAAGCCGATGCCTCACATGGCTTTTCGATCTTCAATTTTTATCATTTTATTATGTACCAAAATAGATAGTATAGATATAGAATACCATACAGGTCACAATGTTTTTTTCTTTTTGGAACGAAGTTCCTTATCGCACATTGCGAAGGAGACTAGACGTCAAAAATTCAGATGAAAAGTTGTCACCACACTTTTTGCTATAGTGTAATTAAGCCGTGTAAGTAAGCCGTGCGGTGTGCGCATGTGTTTATGTCTATCTCTCTTTCTCTCTCACAGACAGCAAGCCAATTATTTTCATTTCGTCTTTCTATTTTGCTTTGAATAGTGTAGTGTCGCGACGATTATTTTTGTTTTTGATAACTTAAAAAAAATATATATTACAATTCCTTTACTAATTAATTGAAAGGAACTTCGTTACATCCGTGTGTCCCTTGACACCTCTCATTGTTTTTTTTCACGTTTGGACATCCTTCGGGACGTCACTCCTCCGGGATTTGCGGCGAAGTGGTGTGTCGGAATCGGACCGACTAAAACCACACGGTGCGCCGCACTCTGCGCCTGTGGTAGTAGCAGAGATCCGGGAGCAGCTGCTATTACAACATCCGGATACAGGTCACAGCGTGTCACAACGTTTATTTCTTAACAAGCGTTGACAAATGGCCTGTTGATCTGATCCTGACAGCTAAGCTAATGGTCGTAGGGACGATTCCTATCCAGGACAAGTGTTCCATACCACAACTGTGACCATGTTTTCGAATGAAAGAATTCCCACTCTAATATATTTTTTTCCGTAAAGAATATTTATCTTCAAATGTAAACTAATGAAAAGTATAGATAACACAATAGAAAGTCATGCCTATTGCCTAGACAATTGATCTCCACTTACTATTGGCCTGGAACACCTCTTTTGCTACGTCCACATTAATCAATCACTGCATACGTGCTCGTCGTTTTTTTGGTAATTTTTAGATGTCCAACTTGGTCGCAAATGTTTGCCGTGGATAACCCCTTC
Source organism: Hypercompe scribonia (assembly GCA_949316085.1). Classification (NCBI taxonomy): domain Eukaryota; kingdom Metazoa; phylum Arthropoda; class Insecta; order Lepidoptera; family Erebidae; genus Hypercompe; species Hypercompe scribonia. Next base: position 5,917,034 of record OX438969.1, on the reverse strand, counting down.
CGACATTTCCACACACATTCGCCCTATAAATTTCTTTCGTGATTTTTTATAATCCGTCCTCTCTACGTGAAACCATCGAAGCATGCCATTACAATCTTTGTTATCCTACCCTACACATTCTTTCAGTCCACAACTTTGTCTTATCACGATATTCCAGACTCTGTCATTAACATTCACGCCTCATTTATTTCTTAGGGAACACATCTCCACAGTATTGATTCTAAAAAGTATAGATTGTCTTGAAATAAAACTAAAATAATGTATCAAATTTATAAGTGATTTTCAAATTAATCGTCCGATATCAGACCAGATAAATACATAGATACTTACCTGTCAATATATAAATTGTGTATTACAACATATAAAAACAAACACAAAACTTATATTCCGATGCACGAGGTGTAGGATTAGATTATCGTGCACGCTGCGTAGATAACATTCATTGTGTTATGTATATCGCCGCCCCACGGAATAAAAAATAACTTCAAAGCACCAGTGTATCAGAAAAATACAAAGCCTTATTTTGACTTTCATTCACAAAGGAATAAATTTCATCATTATCAACTTATGGTTTTAATAGTCAACTGCTAGCCATAGGCCGCGAGACCGTCTGGCTCTGCTGTCAGGCTGCTAATAGCAATGACCATCAAAAATGTATTTTAGGATCTTTAAGAACTACTTTACGCTCGTACTGTGCCCAGCACGGAAGCTAAAGAATACGCACCTTGAGTCGAGTCCTTTTAATGATAGTTTTGCGCAATGATGGTACGTACAAGCGCGCAAAGGCTAACATGTACTCACGAAAGGACGTGACCTTTAGTTGCTCGAGCCAAGGTTACTATTGTTTTTATTATGGTCTCTTAAATTTGACAAACTCTTTTCGCTATATTTATATAAAAATTTAACAAAAACAGATACTAAAAATGTGGTCTTTGGGTTATGTCGAAGGAAACTTAAAAGTAAAGTAAGGAAAGTAGTTAAATATTATCCAATATTTTAAATGTAGGTAAGTCGAGTAGAATGCAGGAAACGTGTAATCGTCTTAATGTAAATTTTAAATAACTCATATTTCTTATGAAGAACTAAAATTTGTGAGTTGCTATGTTCAGAATGATTTCAAGAGCTATTTATTCATATTGAAAACTTATTTTAGTGTTGTATAACCTTTTTGTCGAAACACACTATAGAAACGCGAACATCATACAATGACCAGTAGAAGCCGACTATGACGGGGGCCGAATAAATAATCACATCGCTCGTCATGCAAATAACGTTTATTCGTACTAACAATAATAAAAAAAACTATAGGTATTGCACATAGATGAAATGGGAGTTAGTTCGACGTGACCCAGAGACGGAAGAGTTCCTTTTGTCAGAGTTCAACCGTACGTCGGTTGCTTGGATCAACATCACAAACATGAGTGCAGAAATCTTTCTGTCATTGGCTGAAACACCACGCGATATTAATGATAAATATTGTGAACATAGGTAAAATTCATTCCTTTTGAGAGAAGCAGGCAAAGTTGTGCAATTTAGCTAGTTTTAAATAGTTCCGAAACCACGTATCAAATACCACCGATATGGTAACACTGCTCGTTTATCGGTTAATGAAAAACCATGACATTGAAGTTGGTAAACGAGTTAGTATAGTGTTTGTGTCAGGTTTACCTTCTTTTACAATGCTCAGAGGAAGTTTACGATTACGATTATAAAATGTAAGTACATTTTGTCAACAGGCTGTTCCTGTGCAAATCAGTTAAAGCCTGGAATTCATTACCAGCGCACGTTCCCTCCCACTACAATCCCGGGTCCTTTAAGCGGGGCGTGAAAAAGCATCTCATTAGGCCGCCATAGCGTGGGTTATTACACTGTCGTCATCCGCAGTGAGTATGGCGACCACCGCTCTTGGATTCTATTCATACTTCCCATCAGGCAGAATAGAGTTACATTAGGTCATGAATAAAAAAAAAAAACTAGTGTAAAATAAATGAGACATGAAAGTGGCTATTAGTCTTCATTGCCCTAAATTATGTTATTTTATTTAAAAGCCTGCCAAAGAATAGAAATAGAGAAAGAATAGAGTCACTATTCTAGTTGATATAAAGTGTTTATAGAATCCAAGAGGTCACCAGACACTTTGCGAATGTAAATAATGCAGTATGTTGACCTACACTATGACGGCCTTTATTATTATTTCACTGTCCACTGACTTATGAATATGCAAATCCAGTATACCAGTTTCATAAAATATTAAGTCCATGAGATATGATAGCTATACGTATTTAGGTCACGGATGAAGTTACAAATATTATGTGAGCAATTATCATTTTTTTTTTATATTTAACCTATCAAAGTGACTCTATTCTGCCTGATGGAAAGCATGATTAAAATCCAAGAGCGGTGGTCGCCATACTCACTGCGAATGACGACAGTGCAATATGGTGACCCACGCTATGGTGGCCTAGTAAGATGCTCTTTCACGCCCCGCTTAAAGGACTCGGGATCGTAGTGGGACGGAAACACGTGCGCTGGTAATGAATTCCAGGCTTTAACTGATCTGCACAGGAAGGAAGAGCCGAACCGTTTTGTTCGGGAGCGTATGACTACGTAGCGTACAACGGGAGCGTACGACTCTACCATTCTGAAACGGTGACTTCCAAGGCCAGCACGAGTTGTCCTATAGAGGAACAGAGACGATGGGACATCTTTTTGTTATTCTATAAAAGTCCTAAAATAACTGTTGTCGCTATTATTCTCTATGGAAAAATGAAAGTTTCTGTATCAATATTAATATCTAACACAATATCAAAATAATCTATAGCACACAATAACAGAAATCGTTATTGATGCACCTGTGTCGTGATGAGAATTGTAACAAAGTGTTTTAATTCCTGACACTTCCACCGTTTAGGGTGGCATTTTATTCTTCTTGTGTGAGACCAAACGCTAAAATGATACAAAAAAGAGTATACCAAAACTTTTTATATTCGATTTATAATTAATAACGTTATCCAATTAGTAACACAGTTTAATAAAAGCAGAGAAAATAAAAAAGTCAGGCACAAACAAAAAACATACAGATGACGCTAATAAAAGCGTGATAAATACATACAACTGAATTCGAAACCTTCTCTTACTTTGAAGTTTGTCTTAAAGAGACTTATTTTTGGAACAGTTATTGGTATAACATTGCCTGCCGTTACTTGATGTTAAATTTCTAAATCCTTTTCCAAGAATTATTATAAAATGATAGATTTTGTTGTATTCAATTATGTCTTGTCTACCTTTATCTTAACTATATGGGACTGGGAGGTATAGATATTAGATTGAAAAAGAAGACACTTATTAACAAACCACCGATGGATTAACCTCATGTCGTACAAGATAGATACATATTTCTAATTTATTACCCGCATTAAGAAAAAGCCCTGTGTCGCCCGGGATTTAACAAATACACATGAAACGTACGCAATGAACACCCAGACTCAGAACAATCATTTGCCGATCACACAAAGATTTGGACCCACAACACTCAGCGCAGTAGGAAACGGTGTGACGATCGCTTAATCCACTACGCCATCCATCGCTTGTAAAAAAGTTCCTAATTCGAAGATTAGTAAGTATTTCTAGAAGCGTATCTCTATATATGAATAAGATATAAATAACTTATCGATAGAATTAAAGCTGTTTGTTCGAGTATTTTACTCCTATATACGCAGTGACGATTATAACCATGTATATCGCTAGCAACACAGAGACCATATGGTCACCTTGTTATTTCATATTTTACAATGTTGGAATGGTTGGATGAATTTACGGCACTGCAAAAATTCCAAACAACAGGTTTGATTTTTGTATATTTTTTGCAGATACGTTATTAATACATTGGTTGGTTTCTAAAAATGTGAATCTTCGATGTGGAACCTTTTTACTAACAAAAAATAACCAAACGAGGAAATAAATAAATAAAGTAATATTACTGGCAATACGTAAATACTAAGCCAATAAAAAAGTTGGGCTAATAAGTAATTAGGTTAACTTGATTTGAATAAGTTATTATATTTCCAGTATTTATTTATCCAACAAGTGTAAATGTAAACGTATTATACGTATATACGTTAAACGTAATACGGTTCATTGTCTCTCCAAAATTTGACTTTCACAATTGTGTTGTTTTTAATGCATGTTACCAAATGAGCAGTTGGGTGACTTACGTATGTTGTATTGGATCACTACACCGGTTAATTTGGTATATTGAAGGTCTGTTTCAGCGAGTTTCTGTGGCTTTGGCGATAAGTTTATCATGGTAGCGTGTTTATTGTGTCGATCTTGGAGTCCTGCAACTCAAGAGTCGCAAGTGCATCGTTGTTTTTTGAGTACATCCTCCCTACCCCTAGAAGTAGGGGCTGAGTTTGACCACCAGTAACTCTACTCACTTTACTTTTAACAAAAGACAACACAAGGTAGTCAAACAGGCTTATATCTGTTGAAACATGCTTTGGCATATTTAAATAGATAGACGGTACGGTACCTTTTCTCTTAAAATAAACTACTACTTACGTTACAATTTTTATTCCCTAGTGTAATTTGATTTTTTCATTTTTATTTGAGAGCCTACCAAAGTGACTCTACTCAGCCTGAGGGAAAGCATGAATAGAACCTAAAAGTTGTAGTCACCATACTCATTGCGAATGCTGACAATGTAGTATGGTGACTCACACTATGGCGGCCTATTAAGAGGCTTTTTTACGCCTCACTTAGGGACGTAAAAGGCATGACAGTCATCGTAGCATTGTATTGCACACACTTACTACGACAACTGTCACCCCTGCATCAATGGGCCTCCGGTCTCGCACTCACCAACGAAACACGCCAGCACGGATATTGTCGCTTTAGGTTGATCTTCTGTGGGAGGGTAGTACTGCCCCGGTCGAGCCGGCCCGTTCACGCTGAAATCAGCGTGGCTCTACTACCTTGAAATATTCTCAGTCTTAAGAATTTCAAAATAAATGTTGTTACCTGTCTGACTTTCATAGAATTGACCTGAAATCAGCGTGAAAGCGTTTAAATAACTAAATATAGATAAATCAAAAAAACAAATAATCGTGCTCATCACAAACTTGTTTTTCATAGTAAGAAAAGAATCCGCGACCTTTCGTCAACATGTATTTATTTATTTATTTAGTAAAATACAAACATATAGTACGTCCACTACCTGTCCAAACAATGCGGTAACTTATGAGATAAAGTAGAAACTGACTGCACGGTTGGTCTAGTGGTTTAAGCGGGCGCCACGTTGCTCTCTACTACGTTAAGTGTTGTGGGTTCAACCCTCACATGGAACAACTCTTTGTGTGATCCACAAATTGTTCTGAGTCGGGGTGTTTCTTTGCGTCCGTTTCTTGTATGTTTAAGTCGCCTACAACACAGGATTGATTCCTAGTGCGGATGTTGTGTTATTAAAAAAAGAAAAAAAATAGTTAATAATATTTTAATTATAGTACTGTTTTAACCTCTTTCAGATTATGGGTTTCAAAAGAGTTTGGGATTCATCTTGCCCCCGTACATGGCACTCGTGGGTAGCAGACGACGTCACCTGGGTAATCCGCGACCTTCGCCCAGAGGACGATGAGAAAGCTGTCAAAATACTTGTCGAGAATCTGTGTCCAGATGAAGTGCTGTGTACTCTAAGTGGTTCGTAACACTCACCTACTAGTAAATTTAATAAAAAATGAAATTAGATTTTACCTTATCTTATTCTATTCTAAACTGGGGTAAATTATGCGACAATGTTTTACTTTGATGACTAATATCTCACCTAGAAACCATTATTATGAAAATCATTAAGAATAAAGTAATAGTAACCTAACACATAATCACACAGCCACAACTAGGCAGAGACCACATCTTCGATTAATACAGCTTAAAACTAGTATCATAGATAATAACATTACTTTTTTTTCTAGATTTAATGAGTGATCCTGAAAGTATTAGCGGTATTGCAGAATTTTGGCGAGGTTGTTTAGCCGAACGAACATCCATCGGCTGCTATGAGGAAAAAGATGGGAATAGTAAACTTGTGGCTTTAAATGTTTGTGTGATCTTGTGCCAAGGAGATGACGATGATTATGTGGTAAGGTTACGAATTTTATAAATATTTGTACTTTGCTAGATTTCTATATTCAAAGAAATTATTTTTTCTCTTACACGTAAAATCGGTATATATATATAACAATCTATACTAATATTATAAGGCTAAAGTTTCTTCTACGATTTGGAAAATTCTGTCAGTGTTAGGTGGCCCATTTATCGAGCAAGAAATATATCATCATGCTGCAACTAATAGGAGTGAAATACTGACGAAAAATGTTGCAAAAACGAGGGAAAACGGTTACCTTTCTTGAGAGCTTCCATTGCGTGTGCTGCATAAACAGTTAACGTTGCGCAAAAATAAAGTATGACAAAATTGTTTTTCCCTGAAAATTCTAAAATAAATTTGCAACAACATTTGTCTATCATTTAAGGTCAGTACACTATAGCCTTTTTATGATAAACAAATTTGTTCACGCTGAACGTTCTTCTTGGAACCTCAAGTAATGGACTTTGCATTGAAGTCCCGCAGCATGATGACGTGCCCAGACGTTAGTCGCCGCATCGACATCTCCAAACTGCTAAAGAAAGCCTCACAAACTCGGGTTGCGGTGGAAGTATACACCATATATGATCATCTCCTCTTCAGTAGCAACATATTCAGTGCCCTTGTCTTTTAGCGGGCGGGGAATGAACCTCTGTGGAGCCGACGACTGCTACTGAGACGTGGCGGCCACCAAACCAATTTGGACGGGGATTGACCACAATGCCATGATTTGCACGAAGATGTCCTGTGCCGTGGCACAGTGGTTCAACTTTGTCTAGACCAGGAGGTTACAGTCCACTGCTGGACATAGTCGTCTCTTTAGCAAGGAGGTTTTAGACTACTGCACCACGCTGGTCAGACGGGTTGGAATAGGGTTTGTTTCAAGTTTTCCTTCTCTTTGTAGTTATATTTTCCTAAATAGTTTGTTCTGTTAGTCGCCACTTACAACACCCACGGGATAGGAATAGAAATGGTGACATTATGTATTTTCAATCCATCACCACACAAACGATCTAGTGATTGGTAAGTTTTTTTACTCATCGCACACGCTGGGCAGTGAGGTGCGTTAGAACACTTTATCGCCTTGTTCTCCTATTGACCACAGCGGAACCACGGTCCAATGCAGTCACAATTGCTTCTGCAATTAACGCATGTGTCCCGATGCTAGGCATTTAAAGCACATCATCGGTGTTGCCGTCAAAATTGTGACTCTGGCATCCACAAAACCGATGAGAATCTTACTGACTACGGGACCGCTAGCTAACACAGCCCCGAGTGCTCCTGGTCCAGGGCGGAAGGCGCCGACCCAGATACTATCTGCGTTACACCCCATCTCCTCTCAGACTGCAACATGAATATCCTCGTCCGTTACGCAGTTGTTCAGGCCTGAGATACGGCTCTGCACACTTGATAGGCCTGGTAATCTTCACACCATCATTGACTGCAAAAATTCCCTGCACGTTCTCGGCGAAAGTGTTCACCGTCTTTGCAATTTTGGCTCTGGAGAACTCGAGGTCCAGAGCTCCCATCTATATGAGACGTTCTCTAACACTAAACTGTCCCGAAGTCGTGTGCGAGACTATCTCGGGTCTTTAAAAACTTTCTAAAAATTGCCGTGTAGGACAGGCCGCAGCTAGACATTTCCGGTGACACGGCACTGTCACGGCAGTGAGTGTAGGCCCTTGCAGTTTGCGCAGCTTCTACGTGGCGCTGATTGCGGCCACGGCGGTCAGCCTAAAAGTGCAACTTGTGCACTATGAGACTTATCGCCGTAACCGGAATAAGCTACTAGTACATCATCAACATTTTGTAGTCTTCTAGGAATAGGTACAATATCTTCTTACAATATCTTATACAATATCTTCGTACCCATTACTTCCCACTGTCATATTTTTAGGACACCAGATTACCATTTTTTTTATAAAGGCTTAAAAAATTAAAGCCAGTTGCTTAATTTTTTAAGCTTTTTTTGTAAATAGCAAACATTTTTAATTATTTTTCTGATAAAAAAATATTCTGATAAAAAAATACAGTGATATTATTCAGACATATAATTTCAAAATTTAAATATTTCTTAGCCGTTAAGAGTTGCAGTTGTTTGTTTTATGTAGCTAATTATAGCTATATAAATAAAAATAATTATATATTTCAAATTACCTAAAATTGCCGGTCAACCTTTACTAAACGTGAAATAGCCAAAATCGTAATAATATATTTTTTCTTAACGTATGATGCCAGTGTCATACTTATAGGAGAGGCTGATTTAGACTCTAGAATAAATAAATTTCTGTTTTTTGTTTCACATTATTTTTTATTACTGTATTAACAAGAGGACGTAACCCAACTAGGTGGACTGACCAGATCCGAACAACCTTGGAGATCAACTTACACGTTGCCCTCCATTCGGCCAAGGAGAGGAATAAGTGGCGTGCAACTGTTCGGAGCAGGATCATCCCTCAACTAGGGAATCACGACCCTCAGTAATGAGGATAACGACCCGAGGAGGAGGATTAACAAATATATTTTGTGATATGAACAGAAAATTCTAAATTTTTCGATGGTTGGGAAGTAATGGGTTATAGCATCTAAGTGTTGACAATCCTATAAATGCAGAACTCTGTTACACATTGTTATTATATTATTTAGTATACTTTGAGATGAAGGATTGAATATAAAAACATCAACTATCTAATGAGTTTATCTACAATTATTTACGTTACTCGTTACAAGTGACGCCAGGACCTTGGACTTCAAACGTTGAGGATCGCAACTTAGATTCCAGTGAAGCGCAAATAATTTTTGGTTCTCTATTGTCCACTAGGAGTCCAGAAAGTTATTTTGTTTTGGATTTCGGAAGTCCTAAATCACGTATATTACTTTACTTTGTTAATAAATAGTCCTTGTGGTTTTCGAAAAATTCCTCAACGATTAATTAACTACTAGTATATCCGCCACTCACTTGACTTTGACTTACATACATAATATCACGTCCGTACTAACATAATAAACTAGAATAATCTTATTAATTCAATTCAACATCACATCAATCGATTTAGTTGCGAACAACAACCTCAACTAGTAACTCGTTTTAATTTTGTGATTATGCTTATAAAATATTTCTGTCATCGACAACTTAGTAGGCCTTGCTGCCTTAAAAGGCTCTAACACCTTCGGAATAAACATGCCATATCCTTAATCTGTCGCCAACCGGATATCGTCCTAGAAATCTAGTGCGTATTAACTTTTTTTTACGTTTCTTATCTCGATCTCCGCAATTTATAAACTGATTTGATAAAACTCTTTTCGAGTTAATATACTACCCGTTTGGTTCAGAATTAGAGAAACACTTCTAATGGCGGTAAATTAAGAATACAGTTTTTTTTTGGCATTCATCACGACGTAGGCGCATTAAAGTGACTTTTTAAAAAGTAAACAGAGAATATGCACATGACACCAATAAGGACAAAATATTTTTATTTGTAAGCTTTATCGCTAAACAAACATATGTACCTAAATTGCAATTTATCAAAATTTAATAATGAAATTTAATCATCAAAAAGTGACTTATTTAAAACTACACGCATATTTCGAAAACACAATGTTATTTGTGGGACAAAACGTGACGACAATTATGTATGGTTTCTGGTGATTATTAATTTTCTAGAAAGTTAAATGACACACAGCGCCATCTAGTCTCAAACTAAGCAGAGCTTGTACTATGATAACTGGTCTGACTGATAGAATACTTACATACTTTTTTTTTATAAATACGTACATATTATACATAGAAAACACCCAAACTCCGAAGCACATATTTGCAGATTATAGAAACATTTGATCCGACCCGGGCATCGAACCCGAGACCTCAAGCACAGCAGTAGCATTCGCTACCGCTGCGCCACCGTGGTAGTCGAATATATATAATATGTAGATGGATGTATGTATTAGATAAAGTTTGTTAAAGATAATGTTTTACCTCTACAGCCAACTCATCATAACAGCCTGGGGGTGGACACTTGGTTAGATTTAATACTAGTGTCGGCCCCTATGCTTGTCCGTAACCATGGTCAACTTGAAGCACCGGCATTCTCCAATCACGATCTAATCTTCCTCTCCTATGCCCTTAAACCACCTAAACCCCAACCAAGAGTTTTGCGCATGCGTTGTTTTGCTCGTATGGATCTGGACAAGCTACTTAGGGATGCTGCCTGTCTGAATTGGGATGCAGTAACGTCAGTTATAAGCATAGATGAGAAGCTTCATAACTTTAATCACATACTTCTCGCTCTATATGATAACCATGCACCCATCAAAAGTATTGAAGTAAAGAGGCAACCTGCTCCCTGGATAACGAAAGAGGTACTTTTGGCTATGCGACGAAGAGATAGAGCTTTTTTCAAATTCAGAAGGGACCGTACCCAGGCAAAGCGCACTTTATACAAAATCGCGAGGAATCGCTGCAACCAGATGATACGCAACGCCAAACGCCGACACAATTTTGACAACATCTCCCATTCTTCTCCCGCCAATATTTGGAGGTTCCTTGGAACTCTGGGTATTGGTAAGCAGCGGTCGGGTGGTCTGCAGGGGACGGTTGATTTGGAGGATTTGAACCACCATTTTTCTCTATCTGCTCATTTGGATTCCCAAACCGAGTATCGCACTGTTGACTACCTGACTAGCTTAAATAGCCCTAACATAAATCCCTTCCGATTTTCTCCGGTTGCGTCGCGTGAGATCAAAAAGATCATATTCTCTATCAAATCCAACGCTGTTGGTTGTGATAAAATCAGCCGACGTATGATCGTAACAATTATTGACCACATTTTACCTATAATCGCCCATATCATAAACTACTCATTATATTCTGGAATTTTCCCATCACTGTGGCGCAAAGCTTGTCATTCCTTTACCTAAAAATCCAAATCCCACACACCCCAACCATTTTAGACCAATATCCGTCCTCCTTTTCCTCTCAAAGGTCCTAGAATCCTGTGTGCACAAACAGTTTTCTGAATTTGTCTACAAAAACAACCTATTGAGCCCGTTTCAATTGGGTTTCAGGCCTGGTCATAGCACTACTTCTGCTCTTCTTAAAGTGGTTGGTGATATCAAGGCAGGTATGCAAGACACTGAAGTTACTGTTTTGGTACTAATTGACTTCTCTAATGCCTTCAACACAGTCAATCACAATATACTCCTGTCTATCCTTTCCTATCTTGTGGTCTCACCTGAAGCACTGGATTGGTTCTCATCATATCTTCGGGGACGCCAGCAATCTGTTCATGTTGATGGATCTTCCTCGAGCTGGTGTGATCTTGATTCTGGTGTTCCTCAAGGCGGCATTCTTTCTCCTATATTATTTTCTGTGTATATTAACCTCCTGTCCCTGGAACTTTGTTGTGCGTATCATCTGTATGCCGACGACCTACAGCTCTATTCACAGAGTAAAGTGAAAGATATCTCGATAGCAATACAAATGATCAACCACGATCTGGAAACAATCAACACGTGGTCTCAAAGGTTTGGTTTATCTGTGAACCCCACAAAATGTCAAGCTATCGTAGTGGGAAGTCACCGGTCGATGAACAGAGTAGACACTAAAACTCTCCCGGCTATTACTTTTAATGGGACTATCATACCTGTGAGTGGATCGGTGAAAGATTTAGGTTTTGTATTTATGTATTTGTATTAATTTTAGTATATGAAAGTTTGTATATGTCTACTTCTTCTTTTCAACATCTGAAACGCACCTACTTTCTATTTTCTCTGCATCACCCAAAGGTTGACTGGTAGAGAATGCCTTAGGCATTAAGTCCGCCTATGTACATAAAGTGCATGATGTATAAATAAATAAATAAATAAATAAATAAATAAAGAGAATACTTTAACGAACTTTTCAAAATTAGGTTATGTTTTCATCAAAGCTTGTAAACAAAATAAATGTGTGCGTTATTACATACAAATTCATTATTTTTATCACTTTCTTGACGTCTTTGCTTACGCTAATAGGTTAGATGACACCTTAGTCAAATTAGTTACTTTTTATCATCTGTCAAAACGACAATCTTGTATAAAAATATACTAAATACCACATTGTGACGTCTCTGTTTTAGACTACTCAATTGAACATTACATTACATTACATAATAAAAAGCTATGTTAATAGTATTTTCTGAGATGTTTCGCGATATTAGTTTTAATGAAGTAGACATTGGTATTTATTTACGATACAATCATCTACCGAATTCTTAATGATCGATATCGAATAACGATCTTCGCTACGATGTAACAAACACGATACATATCTACTCCTCGCCTTGCACCACTTATTACTTATACTATACACCTTTAGGCATTAAGAAATATACCTTACAATATTCATATTTTTTTACTGTAATAAATTAATTTAATCACTTAATTTTTGTCAACTTTGTAAATCAAACACTTCATGAATGACGGAGAGCAATCTGACGTCACAGAATAAGCGCGCCAAGATGGCTGCGTTTAAATCGTCCGGAAATGATAGTGATTTCAATATATATTTTTTAACTTATTGAATTATATTTCAGATGTGTTGTATTTAATTTTGGTAATGTAATAACTAGTAGAAATGTTTAAAAAAATGTGTGCGTAATTCCTATTATTATTTATGTCAGATTAAAGGCCAAGCTTGGAACAACGTGTACGCAGCGATGAAAGTGTGCGAAAAAGTGGACGTCTTCAAACTATTAGGTGTCAACAAGATATTGTACGGGCTAGGTTTAGTTGTCTCTAGAGAATACCGTGGATCTAAATTGGGCTCTATAATACTCGCTGCAAGGTAAAGATTTATTTATGAATATTTGTTCCTAACAAACGCGATTATCACCTTATGGTATTGGGGGCAAAGAACAAAGGGGCCACCTGTTTTTTTTAACGAAATGGGTTTGATGGGGTTAGTGGTTTGTGATCTTAACTGGTGAGCCAGAAGTCGTGGGTTCAATTCCCACTCAGGATAAATGTTTGTGTGATGAGCACGAACATTTGTTGTCTGGATGCGATTTATCTATAACTAGCTGAGCCAAGGATTTGGATTTTTGCCTTAGAGATGTGGTGTTTGCTGCGTAAATCCCGATCCCGTGGGAAATCCAGGATAAAAAGTAACCTATATGTTGCCCAGTAACCTCCTCTATCTCCTAGTGAAAGTCCCATTCAAATTTAATAATTGTTAATAAAACAGACAGATAAAATATTTAAAAAAGGTAGTCTATGCTTTAGTATCGTGTAGAGTTACAAGCATTTGAGAAAACACAGTTCTTTTTTTAATCACAGACAGATATTTCAATTTTATTTACATGTATTATTTACAACGGTTGCAATTCGAGAATTTACCAACAACTAGGTGTTTCTAGTTTTGATTTTTGCGATGCGAGAGTAAACACTTCTTTACGCATCGCCATGCGGCGCCAGTCTGTCTTCCCTTTCTCTCACGCATACAGCCGTGGCAGGCAGGTTTCTCCTCTCTCCCTCTAACCCACTACGCTAGCCGTATTTAGAACAAACTTTTTTTCTGTAAATAACATTTTGTTACATTATCATATAAACATATATAAAATTTAAGTAATAACCTTAGTCCCATTCCAACTTAGGTTTTAAATTATCGCTTCTGTCGGGCGTCCCAAGACGCGTACTTTTTTTTATTTGATTGTATGATATTTGTTCAAGCTATCGATGTTTTGTTTATTTTTACTTACCTTACAAAAAATAAAACCATGGCTTTCCTGATTCCAGAGAGCCTTTAGCCCTATATTACGGTGTAACAGCAGCGAGTACAGTTTTCACGGGTCCAGCATCTCAGAAGAGCGCTCAACGCGCTGGCTACACTACCGCCCTTACTGTGACACTTAAGGAGCTAGCTGAAGTCGGCCTGGACTATCCGCTTGATGAGAGCAGGTGTATTAAACTCATGGTGAAGAACTTCACATAGGATTTAAGTCTAAAGCTTAGTTAAAAATATGTATAGTCAAATTATACATATTTTTATAACATTTCGATGCATGAAAATACCTTAAGGTTTTTCTAGTGTTTGCATAAAATCGTTCGAGACTAGTATAAGTACTTTTAAATTATGAATAATTTATATTTTATTGAATTAAATAGTCTAAAGCATTATTTGGGACCTTATTATTTCACCTAGTTCCTAGCTATAGCAGGTACGCGTTAAGAAAATAGTGATGAAGCCCCGCCACCGCCAATCGGCTGCCAAGAAATTATAATTTCATACAAGTGTTTGGAAACTGATTACTAAAACGATCCCGACTTAATCAACGATTCACTTGTTGACGAATCGCTTTAATATCACAATAGTTTTTTGAAGTGAAAACTTCTTTAGACGCGTTGAGCGTTTTGGTAGAGGGTAAAATCCTCGGTTCGCGTCACCGACATGCTAATGATAATACTGCCCTGCTAAGCGCAAAAGCGGTATCTCAAAAAAAATCGTAAAATTGATTTTTATGCCATCGGATAGCTTTAAAAAATACGCATCTACTGGACTAAGCCATTTAGCACTATCTTGTTCAAAACGTATGAAAAAACCTTAAGAAAGATTTTTCTATCTCAGTTTTACCATATATCACTAAGGGTGTTAGAGGTATATTAATATTACGTAGGCAACCAGCCGCAAATTTAAATATCGCTAAAATTCTTAAATAAATACACAACTTTTGCTTAGCCGATAAGCGGTAAGTAGGATGAGTAAAATCAGTAATGAGTTACCGCTATAATGCTTAGTATTTTAATGCTTGCATAATACGCAAATTGTTTTGAATTAGTGAGATACGGTTGCAATAGCAAAATTAAATTAGCCCTTATGGTTTTACTGGATAAGATCGAATTTCTAATACATTTTACAGTGATTTATCCCTGCCCTTGGCAAATTCGTTCGCAAATTCGTGTCATAACTTGTTTGTTTTTGTTGTGAAGAGGTCATGATATTTGTGCAAAATTAAGAAAAAAACTGTAAATTAAGGTGCTTAATGGGGTAACTTCATACATTGACATTCAGGTAAGTCCTATTAAATATTATTTTAGCATTTTGTAACCATAATCATTGCAAAATTAGAAATTTTGTGTTAAACTTTCTTGCGGTTGGCGTGCGCGCCCTCGTACGCATTCGTACTTAGCAAAATTGACCTTGATCTACCAGAACATAAAGTACATTATTTTTAATCATATTTTCCCAGCCATACGGTTATTGTTGTTCCGATGATAATAAGTTGATTTGCACTTTACATTACGTAAGTGCAATATTTTAATTTATTTCCCAAATATATAATTTGTATTATGTTTGTTAAAGATAACTAAACGTTTTTGATGAATAAAATAATTCAGTTATACTTATTAAATATTGTTACAGATAAACCATGTCGCAAAGAAATACGAAAATGATGATGCTTTTAGCACAAAAAAATAAGGCGTTGAGGGAAAAGTTTAAGGAATCCAAACAATTACAACGTAATATTAAAACGATCGATCCCGACTTTTTTCCTACTAGTGATTCAGATGATGATCCCGCATTTTCAAGATTCAACAGTGCTGATCAATTACTAGCTCCGATTCTTCCTTCCTCAAATGGTTTCGACTTTGAAGATTCACATTTTTTATCGGGTCCGTGTACATCAAACGTTGATTATTTCGCTATGCATCAGGATGATCAAAACACAGAAATCGGGAATAACAACAAATCCCCTAACTCGTTGATCACATTGACAACTGTGCCAATTATTGAACATAATGATTTAAGTGACATATCATCGCCAGGCTTTTGTTTTAATACACACAACATACACAATGTTTTTAATTGCGGTAATCCAGAACCTTTGATCACAGATACTATTGAAGATCAACAAAGATCCTGTATTTTTCAAGATGATACAGAAAAAATATTGATAACTGCTTCCGATAATACTATTTGCACTTCTGAATCTCTTAGGAATAATTCAAATGTGATAAGTGTTCAATACGAAAAATCTGTTGAGAATTCATCTCAAGGACACGAAGTGACACCAAATGATAATCTTAGGGACACCGAGAATCTGACACAAAACGAGATAGCTGATGGAAATACACATAATCTTACAACTTATACTAAGGCCGGTACAATTAGGAAAAGAAAAAAACACGACCAACCTCTCAAAGTCAGAAATGAAGTGAAAAAAAGTGAGATTAGAGAGAAACATAAAGTTAAACCACCCTGTCCTGCTTCATGCAAAAAGCAGTGTATCCAAAATATATCGGAAGAGCAGCGAAAAATTATAAATGAGAGCTTCTGGAGTTTGAATGACAAAGAGAGGAAGGCTTATATGCTGCATCACACCTCAGCTAAATTTGTGAAACAAAGAACAGTAACAAGATTTGAATCAGAGGAGTACAGAAAAAAAGTAAGCTACAGTTATTCACTTAAGGCCGTGCTCGGTACAAAGTATGGAGTATGTAAAACCTTCTTTTTGACAACTTTGGGCTACAAATCATCTAATGACAAACCTTTACATACGGCTTTGGCCAATTCTAACGACACGGTTGCACCACCAGTAGACAAAAGACTGGGAGCTACCTCCTCACAATAAAATTGAATCTACTCCTATTAAGGAACATATAATGAGCTTTGAGCCGAGTATATCTCATTACAGGCGTGAACACGCTCCCAATCGCTTATACTTACCCAGTGATTTGACAATCAGTGCGATGCATAAAGACTTTTTAGAAAAAAATCCGTCTTGCAAAGTATCTTACGATAAATATCGAGAAGTAGTCGCAGAATTAAATATTTCTTTTGTAAAGCTTGGCCACGAAGAGTGTGAGGACTGTGAAGAGTTCCGTTTACACGATGATACACATACCAAAGAAAACCTTAAAGAAGACTGTCTAGGTTGCACGAAGTGGAAAAGTCATAACAAACGGGCATACATGTCCAGAGAGCAGTATAAATTAGACAGTGAGCTAAATGAAACTGATACTGTTGTATATTCTGCTGATTTACAAAAAGTTATCATGCTGCCCAGGATAGACATGTTCAAAACTGCTATTTTTACTCATAGGATAGTGGTTTACAACGAAAGTTTCGTGCCAACTGGTCAAGGCCGAAAAGATTTGAGTGTTTTTCCTGTACTATGGTATGAAGGGTTGTTTGGACGTTCCAAAGCCGAAATTATAAGTGCATACTATCAATTTTTTATTTTTCATCGGGATAAAAAAAATATCATACTATGGGTTGATAATTGTTCCTCCCAGAACAAAAACTGGACGTTTTTTTCTTTCTTAATTTATATTATAAATTCTAAGGATATCAACGCCGACAAGATTGTCATCAAATATTTTGAATCCGGCCACACCTTTATGTCAGCTGATAGTTTCCATCATAGGGTAGAGCTGTCCATAAAACGCATGAAAAACAAAATTTATGATTTCGCAGATTTTTCTCAGGCAGTTAGCACTGCAGGAAAAAATGTAAAACTTAAAGAGATGAACATGCAAGACTTTTATGACTGGGATGATTATACCACACAATATGCACTGTCTCGAATTAAACCGCGTCCATATGTCAGCGAAATGGTTGAAGTTGAAGTTAAAAGAGGCAGTTTTGATATCACCTACAAAACAGGATTCGATCAAAATGCAATTACTGCTAGCATTATAGGAAAAAAAATTTTAAAAAGTCATGTCTTGCCTCCACCAAAAAAGAAAACTGCTCCGGAAGGAATTTCAAGAAACAAAAAAGAAAATATTTTGAAATCTTTTCAAAATATAATACCACAAAATAGAATGTCCTTTTGGAGAGAACTCCCTACTTTTGACTACTAAAATTCCTTCCAAAAACCGTTTGTTTTTAAATATTTTTTTATGTAATTTCAAATTTTAATAATAAAAAAACGTTATATATATACTTTAATTGTTTTTTTTTTCAAATAATACATATTTTATTCGATAGAAAATACATTCCTTTTTGTATACACACATGTTTGAGAAGAGCTAACGAAAAAGCGGTATCTCAATTTTAATTCTATAGTTTACTAAGCGGTGTAACCGTATCTCATGAATAAAGTACATTATTATACATTTTTGATAATTTAACTAATGTGATAACAAATACACCCTATATAATATATAAATAATATTTAACAAATAAAAAAAACTATACATAAAGTATATATATAACTATTTTTACATAACTTCAATTATCTCAAAACTCGCTTTCTTTGAGTTACCGCTTTTGCGCTTAGTTGGGCAGAATAGTATATCTATAGCTATGAAGAATATGATATTATATATTATATATGAAATTTATTATTATTATATATTATATATGATATTATATATTATATATAGCTATATATGAAACATAAAAAATTTCATATAATTTTTGCATATAGTTTTAATTACTCTCAACTTAATAGTTCCGTTTTCAATTCTATCGGCAGTCCCACGACTGCTATTTTTTTTTTCACTACAATGAACTTCGGTGATATTAGCAGTGTCGTTTGCCATTAAGTTAAAGAATGAGTACTTACATTTTAGAGCTTGCCAAAGTGCCTTCTCTGTCTGATAGAAAGCATGAGTAGAATTCAAAAGTTGTGGTCACCATGCTCATCGCGAACGCAAACAATATAGTACAGTGACCCACACTATGGCGGTCTCGAGAGATGCTTTTTCATGCCCCACTTTAATTTCCGGCCTCTTTTAGTTTGAAAAAGATGACTCATATTTTCTTTTCATTATTGTCACAGAGATACGTAATAAAACAACAATATTATATAATCAATAATGTATTATTGTCACATAACATATCTAAAAATAACACTATACATACAAAATATATATTCAAACATTATACAATATTTGAATAACTTAACAGTATCAACGCAACTATTGCTGTCGATCATAACATAGCTATTGGCGGTCAAGTTCCAGTCTTATTTTTCATATCTTACTGGTATCATTAAAATGGAGTTGGTTTTCGACCGATATTTTCTATAATACTTTTTTGTAAGTGTATTTTTCATTAAGAATGCTCTGCAAACAGCAGTCGCATTTGACTGTTTGATTTAAATATATGAATGCGTTTAATTTAGGTCAATTTGATCTCCATGATGATTATATCCGACCATATGTGTAATTCTCTGTCCGTGTGGTGACGGATTAAGAATACATAGTGTTACCACCCCTATTCATCCCGTGGGTGTCGTAAAAGGCGACTAAGGGAACAAAGTATGCAAGACAACATCATTACAAAGAGAAGGAAATCTTGAAACAAACCCTATTCCAACCCGTCTGGCCAGCGTGGTATAGTAGGTCAAAACCTCCTTGCTAAGGAGAGTCCTATGTCCAGCAGTGGGTTGTGGAAGGCTGTTGATGATATGTGTAATTTGGTCATTGGAAATCGCAGAGAGATGTCAATAATATTATCACCATCATCAATAGCTATTATTAGAACACTACTGGACATAGGACTCTCCTTCAAAAGGACATTTTGGTTTACTATACCACACTGGCCAGATTGGTACAGTTTGTTTCAAGTTTTCCTTCTCTTTGTAGCGATGTTGTCCTGTGCAGTTTGCTGTCACCATTGCTGTCACCAATTTGTCACCATACCGAGTGATGTAAGATAAACCATAGAGAATAGTTAGGTGGATATTTTAAGGTTTAAATTGGGGTAAGCAGTGGTCTTTCGGATCGGGGGGTGGGTCGTCGGTGAGGAAGGCACTGAGTAGTACGGGCGCACACACCGGGATTCGGCGGGAAATGAGCCACGCGCTGTCACGATCTGACAACGGGTAGCGTTTCAAGTCGGCGAAACATACTGTGAAGTCCTCTTGTGTGTACGGGGGTCTGGAATGAAATAAATATTTTGTATTATAGAAACCTCCCTTACAATATTTCTATACCACCTTAAGGTTGACTGGAAGAGAATGCCTTGGGCATTAAGTCCGCCGCTGTACAAAGTGCATAAAGTGTAAATAAATAAATAAATTATATTTGTTTGTAGTCAAAGTAAGCTATTATTTATTTTTTATGTGATCATCGGTGACTTAATGACCAGGGCTGTGTCGTTTTAGGTGTATGTACGTTATTACGAGGCAATCAATTATGTATTTTATATATATAAGCATTCATATATACCAAAAAAAGAAAATAGAAGCATATAAAACATCCATCTTTTGTCATTAAAGACAATGGTATGGAAATTCAAATGAGTACACGGTCCCCCAAAGTTGATCCTAGTCAATTTCGGCCACGGTGACCAGTCTCGTGGGAAACCAGTCATTTACAAAGGAGATATTATAGTGTAAAATTGTGTGCGTTAACACAGGTGCACTTTCTGTTCCCTCACTCTCACCATCTGATGAGACGACTATCCAACACAACCGGTGAGAGATCAGGTGCAAAACCGACAGTTTTAAGTGTTCTCCGAAACACGAGGATTAAGACCCCAACTTCCAAACTCCGGGCTGGTATTAAGTATTTCTATAATCAGAAAAAAATCAATAACATTTTTTGATCCAACCCGAAATTTGAACCCAAGACTTCTCGATCGGCACTCTTAAGCGACTGCTAGACCAATGATAAATAACTTGTCACAGAAGCGATACCGCACTTTGAGTTCTTCCTTTAGAATCAAGGAGAGTGCAAATTTGGACTGTGGTAACTTCTCTTCATCATCAGTTTATCGCAGTCCACTGTTGTGTATAAGCCTCTTTAATTGCTCGCTACTTTGACTAAATTTGGGTTTTTTTTTTTGGTATCTAATCTTATTCGCTGTAAAGCGAGGAACGAAATGCTTAACATTGTGTCTCTGTAAGGTCATCATATCACTTAGATGAGATCGGTCTATTTATGTTTTAAAGTGTGGAAGACGTGAACTATGCGATTTTTTTGCTTCTCGGATAGGAATGTTGGCAATGAAAGGTGATTTTCGAGTAACAGGTGTCTAACAGTATGAATAAAGTACACAAGACAACATCATTACAAAGAAAAGGAAACCTTGGAACAAACTGTTTTTTTTTTTTTTAACGTGTGGAAACCCCCACGGGCCGTCACCCCACCGGAGTTTACGGGTCTGCGCCTGAGAGAGGAGGGATCCGGGAACAGGTGTTATTACGACATCCTAATCCCTCCTAGCGCCTGCCCGCTTTCGCGGGCGCCATCTGCGGATAAACTCTCTATTTAGGCGACGTCCGGCACACGCACACGTCACCTCCTCGCGGCTGGCCACTATAGCGGATGGAGGGGAAAACCCGTCCCGTCCATCCGCGGCCACACTCAAGGCGGTATGAGGCGCTGGTATGCGCGCCTCCGCCGCCCGGCTCGCCGGCGGCGAATTGGGTCCGAGTGGATATTGTCCTTCCGGGCCTTCTCCGCCGCCTCCTTCCGCGAAATTACGTCTTCGCAGAAGGTTGCGACCGCGGTAAAGCAACTGTCGCTACCGGCCATGGAGCGTATGACGGCCGGTAGCGAGAGATCTCCTCCAATAACTGCAGTGAGGACCCCACGCTGCGCCGCCCAGGCGGAACAAACCGCTAGCGTGTGCTGAGCCGAGTCCTCACTGCAGTCGCAGTGGTGACAGGCGGGACTCAATTCCCTCCTGGCGACCGAGTGCAGATACTTCCCGAAGCAACCGTGCCCGGAAAGGACCTGCGTCAGTCGGAAGGAAAGAGTCCCGTGCTGTCGCCCTGCCCACTCGGCGATGACCGGCTGGAGAGCCTCCACGGCGGCAAAACCAGCAGAGGACCGAATTGACTACGATAGAGGCACCGGGGAGTGGACCACGACGGGGCCCATGAAACAAAAGGGCCTCCGTCTTGTCCAGGGCCACCCGCAAACCCAGCGCCTCAATTCGCCCGACCACCAGAGAGACACCCGTGGTGGTCAGGCGCGCCGCCACTTGAAAGTTCATCCCCCGGGCCGTGACCAATGTGTCATCTGCGTAACAAAGTACGCCCAGCCCGGGGGGAAGACGACCTCGAAGGGCCCAGTCGTATCCCATGTTCCACAGGAGTGGTCCGAGGACAGACCCCTGTGGAACACCGCACGACATGAGCCGCCGCCTTAGAACACCGTCTCGGTCCTCGTACATGACGGTACGCTCCTCAAGATAGTCTGCCACAAGCCGCCTCAGGTATTTTGGCACCCCGTGGTAGTGGAGTGCTTCCCTGATGCAGCTAAATGGCAGACTATTAAATGCGTTGGCGATGTCCAATGACACCGCCAACAGCACGCCACCACAGCTCACCGCCTCTTCGGTAACGGCCCTCAGGCGCAGCACGGCATCGCCCGTCGAACGCCCCGCCCGAAAACTAAATTGGGCATCCGACAGATCGGGGCTCACCTCGCAGAGGTGCCGGACGATGCGGGCAGAGAGTATCCTGTCAAACAGTTTACCCGCCTCGTCCAGCAACACGATGGGCCTATAGGCCGCTACCGATTCGGCTGGCCGTCCCGGCTTCGTCAATAGGACCAGCTTCCTGCTTTTTCAAACCCTATTCCAACCCGTCTGGCCAGCGTGGTATAGTAGGCCTATGTCCAGCAGTGGACTGTAAAAGGCTGTTGATGATGATGATGATGATGAACAGTGCCGGTAATCACTTACCACTAAATAATCCATTTTTATTAAAAAAAAAAGACAACTCTCGCATTGGATGTATTGTGCCCCGTGTGTGGGCAATTTAGAAATATATATGAGACAGATAAAAATACTCAAATTAAGAACAAATATTTGTGGATGATATAAAATGTTTTTTTACATAGAGTTTGAATGCAAAACGCTTAGAGCCGTAGAAAGCTGTGAGGTGATCACTCATACCGTTATCCCATCAAGAATAAAGACGATAATATTGATTATACTTAACTCTGTTGGGATAATATATGGATGTAATTTCAAAATACGGCGTAATGATGTGCGTCATGTAAGTCGTCTAAATCGTATTCAATGCGAAATAAGCGTTTCACAGTAATAAGCGAACTGCTGTTTAAATAAAATTTTACACAGTACGTGCTGCCGCCCGTGAAGCGATTTATTACGACAAAATTTCCGAGAAACGAAGTGACCAAATCTTACCGGTAGAGATAACTATTATAAGCGTTTGAGTCATGCAAATTTCAGCAAGAACGGACCGACTCCATCAGGGCAGTACTCTCATGGAATACTATTATAACTTAAAGCGACAGCATCTACGCTGTCGTGTTTTGTCGCTGAGCGTGAGACCGGAGGTCCATCGATGCAGGGGTCACAGTTATTGCGTTAAACATGTGAGCTTTAGACTGCTACGATGGCTGTCATGTAAGTAAATTATCTCACTAGGCCGCTATAATGTGGGCTACCATACTCCATTGTTTACATTTGTAACGAGTACGGTGACCACAACTCTCGGATTCTATTCGTGTTTGATATCAAGCAGAGTATTTTGGCTCGATTTTAAAATAAAAAAAGTAGATGGGGTTAAGGGTAACGGGTGAGCACAGGTGCGTAAGTGCGTGGACGGTACTCACTCGCAGTCGGGCGCGTGGCCGCCGCCCGCGATGACGAGCCGCTGCAGCAGGCGGCGCCGCGGCTCGGGCACGTGCAGCAGCGCGCGCACGCCCGCGAAGGGCCCCGCGCCCGCGCCCGCTTCCGCCTCCGCCCCCGCTTTGCGCCAGCGGTGAGCGGCGCGCGCCAGCGTACGCTCTGCGCCGCCCAGCGCCGGCAGGCACGTGGCCGCAGGGTTGCCCCACTCGAACTCCTCCTCCTGCCGCCAAAATAATCGCTTGAACTACTCAAACTTAAAAAGAGGAAGTAAGTTTCACGCAGTACAAAAATCTATAATTTGAGTGCCTTACCAAATTTACAAAATACAAGTTAAATATATTAGTATTTTGTAAATAGTCCACCTATGTCCACCTACAATGTGTAAAAAAAAAATTTTTATCAAATTGACTCAAGTTTTCCAACTATTTAATGATAGAAAAATACACCACTAAAATATTTAACAATATTACGGCTATGGTAATTTACTTAGGAATTTTCATAAAAATTCACAAATACTTGCATGAACTCAATTCACTTTTCTAAGTAAAACGAGTGCCACAACACGGTATCGAAACGTTCGAACTCAAGAATTGAAAAGGAAATCGGCATTAACATACAGGTAAAAAAGCTCCGCGCTCGTGGCTGCGGAGGACGTAGATCGGGTGCAGCACCCAGCGGCCCGCCGCCACCGAGCCCAGCATCTTCTCGCTGCGGCCAGGCGCCGAGCACAGCAGGTGCGTGGCCGACGGGTCCAGCTCCGCCCCCTCGCACACCGCGCCGCCCAACTCTACGATCTTCGCTACTATGTCCTCGCGGTTCTAAACAAAAAAAGATTATATACGTGAACGATCAAATAAATATATAGTCCTGAACGAACTCACAAAATAATGGTATACTCTTAATCGATTTCCACCACTGAGGCGATAACACACAAACGTATGTCTACACTTACAAGTTTTACACAATTTAAAAATAACATTGTAGTCCGGTCAGTTTAAACATTCGAAGCTACATAAATTCCCATCAAGCTAAAATCAGTAAGGTTGTTAAAAATATGACTAAAAATAAAATTTGAAAGTTCTCCATCTTTCCCCTATATGGAAAAGAAATTATTCAAGGTCAAAGGTAAAAAAAATGAGTTTTTCCCGATTTTCAGCGAAACGATAAATTTTATCATAAAAATATCTCACACAAAAATTGTAGATCATAAAAAAATCTACAAAAAATGTATCAATACTTTTTTTCCTACGAGCCACCGTTTTTGAGATATAACGATTCAAAAAGTTGTACAAGTTGCAATCGTCATAATATGCACACGTTCCAATAAAACGAATGTTAATGCTCCCTATTTCTCAATGATGATAAGTTTTTCACCATACTTTAGATTTAGTCGTAGCTTAATCGTTCTGTAATCTGATGGCGTAGTTTCGCAAAGATTTGATAATTCATTCAAAGTGAACTGACAGTCATCGCTATTTTCAATGTAAGTGAATATTGCCGCCATCGCCAGATTCGTAGCTTCGTCTTTGGGACGACCAATTTTAGCTACAGTGGAAGGTTTTCCGAAAAAAATATAGCAATCACGATGATTGCTCCAGCAGCAACTAAATCATATTCAAATTCGACTCGAGTAAGAATAGCTTTTGCTATAGCATCGTCACGAGTCCGAGCTACTTCCAGAATTGAATCTTTAAATTGAAGTATAGTAACTTGGCTAATTTGACGGCGAAAATCTTAGGATTTTCTTCTTTCATACTCTTCATTCAATTTCTGGCCACAAAATAGGCATAGTTCTTTAAAACTAAAAGCTGATTCACTGACACGTGATCTAGTACGAGGAGTTCTTTCTGTGGATGTACTGGCTTCTTGTTCTTCGCGTTGTCTTTTATTAGCTGCAGCAACAGAAGACTTTCGCCGACTATCACCGATTTCTGATTTTTGACAAATTCCGAAATTTCATCTGCTCTTTCGATACTTGCATTAATTAATGACTCCATACCACGTTCAACAGTAACAATTTTACTTTCACTTAAAAGTTTAGCACAAATAAAGTAATATTCAGTCATTTTTGTTATAAAAGTCAAAACAGCACGATATACGAGGGCGGTTCGGAAACTTCTTAGCCTATCAATGAAAGAGAATAGTTAGTTTTTCAAAAACATTTTTATTTTTCAATATAATCTCCTGAAACTTCAATACACTTAGTCCAACGCTTATCTAGCAATTCTATCCCTTGATTAAAATAGTTTTCCTCAAGGTCTTCAAAATAGTGGTTTACAACTGCAATTGCATCTTCATTTGAGGTAAAACGCTTGCCAGCAAGGAATTTTTTTAGGTTTGGGAACAGGTAAAAGTCACTGGGAGCTAAATCAGGAGAATAAGGTGGGTAGTCAAGCAACTCGTACTTTAATTCGTTGATTTTAGCCATTGTTAAAACACTCTTGTGCGCTGGTGCGTTGTCTTGATGAAAAATTATTTTTTTGTGTCGTAAACCAGAACGTTTTTCTTGAATTTTTGCATTTAATTGATCCAAAAGGTTGCAATAGTACTCTGAATTTATTGTTTTACCCTTTTGCAGATAGTCAATCAATAAAATACCTTTGAAGTCCCAAAAAACCCTTGCCATAACCTTACCAGCCGATTGAATTGTTTTTACCTTCTTTGGGGCACTTCCTCCAGCTTCAGTCCATTGTTTGGATTGTTTTTTTGTCTCTGGAGTATAGTGGTGGATCCATGTCTCATCAACAGTTATGAAACGACACTTAAAATCCATTTTATTTCGCTTAAAACGATCCAAACAAGCTTGAGAAATGTTCATTCTTATGCGTTTTTGGTCGACTATTAACAAATGCGGCACCCATCTTGCAGAAAGGTTTTGCATCTGTAGTTCTTCATGCAAAATTAAATGGACTCGATCATTCGAGATGCCCATGACATTAGCTATTTCACGCACTTTTATTCGTCTATCATTTAATACCATATCATGCACTTTGGCTACAATTT
Organism: Hypercompe scribonia; assembly: GCA_949316085.1. Lineage (NCBI taxonomy): Eukaryota > Metazoa > Arthropoda > Insecta > Lepidoptera > Erebidae > Hypercompe > Hypercompe scribonia. The sequence continues at coordinate 5,890,356 of OX438969.1, read as the reverse complement.
CTGTTGTTGTTGCTGTTTTTGGACGTCCACTACGGGGTTCATCTTCAATGCTTGTACGACCACGTTTTAATACAGCAAACCAATTTTTTACTGTTGCATATGAAGGAGCACTTTGACCTAACACATTCACCATATCATTATGAATTTCTTGTCCTGATAAACCTTTTTATGTAAATATTAAATGACAGCACGAATTTCTAATTTGTCCATTGTAAAAAAATCGCGGATGCGTCTTTTTTGAACACCTGCTTCTATATGAAGGAGTTGCCAGATCAAAACCAAATTTTACATGTGTTCATACCTTAAATGGAAGTTCTCAAAACACTTAACTTTTTTCTGTTTATACCACGCTTTTTGGGCTAGGCTAAGAAGTTTCCGAACCGCCCTCGTATGTTAGTACAAACACGTAATTTCACTAGAGAGTGTTGCTCAAGACTAATGGTATTTCATCCACGCACACAATAGAACAAGAGACATGTTGTCTCGAAGTTACACTGGCGTATGAAGTAAGGGAGTGGGTTTCATTTGACCTGATATTCTTATAGTTATAACTTATGTATATTTTATATTTTAGGTATATATTACAATCACCAATAGAAAAATATTTAAACATATATAACAACTCTAAATAAGAGATGTATATACGTGGCGCACTCTTGCATATTATGGCGATAACAACTTGAACAACTTTTTAAATACGTTATATCTCAAAAACGGTAGCTCGTAGGAAAAACAGTATTGATACATTTTTTGTAGATTATTTTATGATCTACAATTTTTGTGTGATATTTTTATGATAAAACTTACCGTTTTGCTGAAAATTGCGAAAAATTCATATTTTTTTTACCTTTGACCTTGAATATTGTTTTTCCATACAGGGGAAGGATGGGGAACTTTCAAATTTTATTTTTAATCATATTTTAAACAACCTTACTGATTTTCAGCTTGATGGGAATTTATGTACCTTCGCTCTCATCTTTAGATCTAGATTGACCGAACTATTGAACAGATCTAACTCGCGGCAAACACTAACGTAGTGACAAATATTACATATTTACACACATAACACGGCGTTATAATCAACTATCGAGGTATACGAGTATATGTAATTATGTAACCTCTCCTTGTGGTTACGGATTAAGAAAACCACCACCCCCATCCTCCCCATGGAAATATCCATTTATATATTTAAAGGGAACACCTAAATACCCTCTTACAATATTAAGTTAGCGGCAAAGGAAACAATATTCTAGATAAGATCACAGTAAAAAAAAAGAAAACTTGAAACAACCCCTATATCAACTCGTCTGGCCAGCGTGGCATAGTAGGCCAAAATCTTATTTCTAAGGAGAGGTATATGTCCAGCCGTGGCCTGTTAAACGCTGTTGATGATGATGACAAACTATACTTACCATTTAACAACGCATCTTCTCCCTCACCTCTGTATACAATAAAGAAAACGAGCGAGACCATTTTGTAACCGCAATATAATGTACAGCATCTGACATCTAACTTACTACCTGACATCTCACTTACTATCTGACATCTCACCTACTATCTGACATTTCACTTACCATCTGACATCTCACTTACTATCTGACATCTCACCTACTATCTGATAACTAACTCTAACACATCAACTAATAAACGCTTATTCGACTTCTTTTACAAAAAAAAACACTATCACACAATGCAGGTAAATTTTTTCTAAACAAATACAAGCTTTAGAAATGACAAACGCAACTTACATCAACATTAGAAGAGAGCATGAATCGCTTGGTCTCGGGTGGTTGTTCTACCTCCACGTTCTGAGCCGGCCTCGAGTCGTCCCATCCTACTGTGTTCGGTTGCGATTCTGGAGCTGGCTCAGAGTCCGGAGCTAAAATATAGTTGTTACATAATCATCAAATATATATATTACATGCATTGAAAAAACATTCAACAATCGACAAATTATTTTGTACAAATAGCTGTTTGCTGCGATCAAGTCGCTTGCCCATGGTGACGCGTCGCCACACCGCATAGCGTGTTACATATAGTATCGTATAGAATCACAGTAAATCTTTTCAGACCTCAATGCTCTTTCATTGAATTGTTTACTTAATGTAGGATAGTGTAGAGGGTCTGACCTGGCGGAGTGACGTGGCTTGTCGAGTCCCGGGTGCGACGTGTCCTCTGCGAGCTGAGTCGACCCGTCAGAGCAGCGTTGAGGCGTTGCAGCTGAGCGTCCACAGCCGCTGGAAACGCTGGGGAGGGGCTCGATACAGACTTCGGTGTTTCAGCCTCAGCTGCGTTGAAACTGCCTGGACTCTGGAGAATTATTACAATCATAAGGCTATCGCAGTTCACTGTAGGACATAGACCTCTCTAATTGCACGGCACTAGATTTTGATCCTCGGCTTCTTGCATCCAGCTCTTGCCAGTCATCTTGCGTAGATAACATTAATCGTAACTAAGTGAAATTTGGAGTCTAACATACGTAGTTATCTCAGCAGTTATGAATAAATAAATAAATATTTCGGACATTGGACACACAACGTCATCTAGTTTCAAACTAAGCAGAGCTTGTACTATGATAACTAAACTGACTGATAGAATACTTATTTACTTTTTTTTGTAAATACATACATGTTATACATAGAAAACACCCAAACTTCGAAACAAATATTTGTAGATCATACAAACATTTGGTCCGACCCGGGAGTCGAACCCGAGACCTCAAGCACAGCAGTCGCATTCACTACCGCTGCGCCACCGAGGCAGTTATGAGATAAAATCTTGTTTTTATTCCATTTAAAAGTAAGAAGAAATGTAAAATTTCAGACAATATATATGTCGTCCAACTTTTCGAGATTTGTATTTACAACATGCAACCAATTTGAGACCGACAATATTGAGCAAACATATCTTCCGTATACCGACATATTTTCATGTTACCTGATGTTCTGAAAGCTTCGCCAGTTTCGCTGGTGGTGTTTCTGCTTGCTCCTAAACACAGGAAATAATTTAGGCAATTAATGTACAAGTAAGTGTTAATTCGTCATAGTAAAAATTTAGAATATATATTTGTAATAGCCTGGCTCGAAAGACCAATGTGTTTTTAGATACTAACTGACAGTTACCTACTAAGAATGAAATGGCAAAAGCTATGTAATTGGGTAGATGACTGTATCGTAAATAAATCCCAATGTCCACTTCATTAAAACTAATATCACGAAACATCTCGGCAAATACAATTAACATAGCTTTTTATTATTATTACGAATTTCAATCAAATATACTGTGAAATATATTGTTCAATTGAGTAGTCTAAAACAGTGACGTCACAATTTTGTATTTAGTACATTTTTCATACAAAATTGTCATTTTGACAGATGATAAAAGTAACTAATTTGACAAGGTCTCATCAAGCCTATTCGAATTATTTTCCTTCATCTTGTGAAAACTTATTGTTTTAAAAACTTAATTTTTATAGTATATATTCATATTAAAAGGAGTTTTTACCCATTGATTATGATCGTGGCAACATTAAACTAACCTTAGTGATTTTAGTAGCAACACAGATTGAATAAAAAAAAATCCCCTCAAACTTCGGTCGATATGACAAAACTGAAGTAGACGTAAGCAAACCAACCTGTAGTTGTAGTTTCCTGGGTGCGACAGGATGCTCTGAGGGGGGTGTATTCGCATCTCCGTTGAACTGAGCCAGGAATCTATTGCGGATTTCTGATAATGGCTGTATAAAACAAAGAGGGTTACTCATTAACAAAAACCTATAATGTTACTAGCTTTTGCTCGATTCTCCACCCGTGTATATCGAATATCGTTCCATTTTGAATTTCATTTAAATTGGTTCAGTAGTTCATGCTGTTCACAAACCGATGAGACGATTATCCGACACGACCAGGAAGAAATCATTATACATTTATAAAAAATACATACGTACTAGTCTGTACTTACTAAACATCCTTTCGATTTTTTCAAACGTAGCCGCTTGCAACCAAACAACATTTATAAAAAATATTACTAATAAAAAGTCAATGAGTTAAGGTAAGGGTTTTCTTAATTTAGGAGACAGGGTCATATAAACCTTGTACAGATTGCGGCCAAATATCTATATTTACATTTACAACTAGTTTTGCATAAGGGTTTTGTACATTCAAAATTCTGTGAATTTTCGTAATATTTGTATTATTATGTAATGATAGGACACAATTATATTTACGGGAATTAACACAAGGTACGTAATGAAAGTAAAGTGCTAAGGTGAGGTATTAAGGCATTTAAGTATTTATAGCAAGCGCATTAATTGTCATAAACATAATAATATATTACGGAGCGCGATAGCTTAAAAGTTGGTAGTGAAAGAATAGTTTTGAGATATTTTAAATAGGTTGGGCGCAAATAAGAATTTGTTTTCTTTTAAAGCTGATTTAAAAAAATATATAATAATTAAAAACTTGTCTACTGTATTAGTTTCTTTTAAGGGAAACGTGAAAAATCGCCTCAGTGGATGGCGACCCGCCATCGCGTGGGTCACCATGAGTATGGTGCCTACCACTTTCGGATCGTACTTATGCTTTTGCAGTTTACTCATCATCGCAAATGTTATATAAAAGAAAACAGTAGACTTAAACAGTTAGGAAACAGACAAAGAAGAGGCAGTCGGAGACGGAGTGGATGAGCGAAGGTAGCGTACCGTGGGGTTGTTGCGAGGGGAGGCCGGCTGGCGCGCGGGCAGCTGGTGCACGAGGCTCCACAGGCGCCTGCGCGCGTCGGGCGACAGCCGCCCCGCGCCGGGCCGCAGCGCGCACCCGAACGCGCTGTCCGGCGTCGCCAGCCTCTGCTCGACTGTGAGCCAACGAATTAGGTTACACTGCTGAACGTAACTTGGAGATGTCGATCGAACCAAAACACATATACGCAAGCTTGCGAGAATGAAACCCTGGACTTGTGTCCCCAATATGCTTCAGTAATAGTTATCTGTGTGTTTATATACACCGCACCGTTCTTTCCGTGCAGTAGCAAGAATACAGTAGCACGACCCCTGTTCATCCCATGGGCGTAGTAATAGCCGAGTGAAGGAGCAAACTACGTAAGACCGATATACCAACTCCTATACCAACTCGTATGGCCAGCGTAACCTTTGTTCAGTAATAAATTCTTGAAGGCTATCAATGTGATTAATGATGTGTTTATATTTAACACTACTTACACAATAAGAGGCCAAATATTACCGCTGACGAGACATATTAATAATAATAATAATAATAATAATAATAAATATGATTTATTTCTCTCAAAAAGGTACAATGAAATTCTGATATGCATAAATACAACGTTAACAGAACCTTGTTGAGAGCTGGAGTCTGAGCTAGGTTCGAAACCTGTGTGACAGATCTCCAGTCCTCATCTCCGAACAAAGTAGAGGTATCCTAGTAGCTACAGTTATCGTACAGTGATACAAGAATCAATACGAGAGATAATTTATAAGCTTTAGTGGTAAATGTGTGTACGTGTGCATGTTTCCGTGCATGTGTGAGTGTGTGAGTGAGTGAGTGTGTGTGTCTGTGTGTATGTGTGTGTATGTGTGTGTGTGTGTTTATGTGGTGTAAGTGATGCAAAATAATCACAGGCAATCCGTATCTATCGTCCATCTATTGTGCTAATTATATTTTCAACACCATCGTAGTCTAATTCACACAGCCAATCAGTAACTTTCTTTTTACACTCATACTTAGACATTGAGTAGAAGTTTAAAATTTTGTTTAGTTTATTATATACGTAATTCCCCAGGAAGTAAAAACATCTATGGGAGAGACTAGTTCTGACCGAGATCCAGGGGCAAACATAGTATTTCCGACGAACGCTGTCAAATTTCGAATAATCATAGGATATATTTGCGTGGGTTGTTAGGATGAGGTTCAAAATAAACAATCTTCGCACTGATAGCACGCCACAGGTCTTGTAAAGTTCAGTAGTAGGAAATCGGTACGGGAGTCTCCAGCCTACTTTTAGTACCGCTCTTTGAGCGCGCTCCAGTTTTAGGAGGTGTGTTTTGTGAGTTCCCCCCCACACAACGATGCAATACTGTGTGATTGATTGGCAAAGGGCTAAATAGGTGAGTTTAAGGACCTGAGTGTCGACCACATTGCTAAGAGCTTTGAATACGTATATAAGTTTACGCAACCTGGAAGTAAGCATGTCAATGTGCGAGTGAAAGGACAGAAGATCGTCAATTTGCACTCCAAGGTATTTAACACAATTGATTCGAGACAGAGCAGGGCATTCACACAGCGAGTGGGCCAAGGCGTTACAGGAGTGAGCAATGAGAGAGTGAAAAGATGAGGAAGGCCTGCCTGAAGCGGTTAATGAGAATGTAAGGTAATTGGTTTTAACAGTGTTGAGAGTGAGCCGATTCCCAGCCAACCAATGAGTTACTGTGTTAAGACTAATCTGAGCACTCTCGAACGCTGACTCCCAAGTGTCACCATAGGATATGAGGGCGGTATCATCAGCGTACGTAAATATATTGGTATTGTGTAGCTTTAGTTGACAGAGGTCATTAATATATACCAAAAATAACGTAGGTCCCAGGATACTGCCCTGTGGGACGCCATTCTCAACCGGAAGCTCATCGCTACAGTAATCACCGATTCTAACACACTGCCTTCGATTATTAAGATAGCTTTTGAAGAGGGACAGTTGAGTACCTCTGATTCCAATTTTTTCAAGTTTTTCGGATAGGATAAAGACCGAAATCGTGTCGAATGCCTTTGCAATGTCTAAAAACATACCTATAGCTTTCTGCTTGTGGTCAAGTTTAGCTACTATTATATTGGTTAAGTCAAGGACTGCTTTACTCGTGGAAAGTCCAGTGCGAAATCCGTATTGTGTTGGAGATAACATTTGGGTCTGCTCTAGGAATTTGACAAGCCTATTATTCATTAGTCTTTCCAATAGTTTGGAAAGTGTGGGTAAGATCGAAATGGGTCTGTAGTTATTTGGTCGGTCTCTGTCACCTTCCTTGTGTATTGGGTGAACCACTGCCAGTTTAAAAGCCTCTGGAAATTTACCCGTTCTAAAAGAAAGGTTACATAAAAACGTTATAGGTGGTATTAAATATTTTTTAAACTTTTTAAGGAAAAAGCCAGATATGTTATCGCTACCAACTGCACAATCACATCTCAAGTTCGTTATGAGAATCTCAAGTTCAGTCTCATCAGTTTCTAACAAGGCGAATGTGTGTTGGTGAAAAGGAATGTCTGACGGTGGCGAGCGAAAGTTGACAGTGGCCTGGTCATCAGACGGTAATCGTCCTATATTAGCGAAGTACGAATTAACTTCGTTCACCGAAAGTCCCGGGTTAGATGAAGAAAGAAGTTCAAGCGGTTGCCCTGTTTTTCTATCTGTGTGTGTGATAGATTTTATGGCTTGCCAGAGTTTCTTAGTATTACCTTTCGCATTCTCTATTTGATGTTTATTATACTTTATTTTAGTAGACTTAAGTAGGTTAGCACAATAGTTCCTGTACCTTTTAAAAGTAATTTTTAAAACTTCATCATTTGGGCTATTTTTAAGTTTGCGGTGAAGGTGATCTCTGTTTCGCAAGCATTTTAGTAAACCAGGGGTCATCCATTCTTTTTTAAATCTTTTTCGGTTGGGCACAGTCTTCAGAAATGAATTTGTGGTAATAATCTTATTCAGAGTATTAGTAAGATAAGAAGTAGCGTCGTCAACATCAAGAAAATTATATATAGGGGAGAAATCGGTATTAATAATTTCTGACTCAATTTTTTCGTAATTAATAAATTTAGTAATTTTAAATTTATTTGTAGTGCGGTTTGAGTAATGTTTAGAATGAAGGAAAAATAAAACTGTATCATGGTCAGTTATGGATGTATTCGCTACATAACAGAAGGCAGGTAGTTTAGTTTTTAATAAAAGATGATCCAGACAAGAATGATTCTTTCTCGTGTACAATGTGTGAGCTGGTAACATTCCATGAGAGGCAATCATATTAAGGTACTCTAACGAGCGTTTATCCCTATTAGTTTCAGAAATATCAATATTGATATCACCGGTCAGTATGATATTATGGAAAGATGAGTAAGATGAAAGAAGCTCGCTAAGGGAGTTAATAAACAATGAAACATTTTGACTAGCCGGCGGGCGATAGATCGCTATCACTATGGTATTTTTGTCAATCGTTAAACATAAACAATTTGCATCTAGCAAAAGTGGTTCAAAAGAGGTAATGACAAGATGATTGCCAAAATATACTACTACACCTTCATTCTGTGAAGAATGTTTTTGAGTCATTACTGAGGTGTAACCATGTATTGTTGGTATACGGGGAGAGTGTTTTATCCAGCATTCAGAAAGGATAATCAAATCCCACAGTACATCACTTCTATCAAGTAGCGTGAGCAAACCATCGAAGTTTCTATTAATGCTTCTAATGTTTTGGCAAAGAAGTTTTAGCGGTCCCTCATGTAAGCGAGACAGTTTGGGGCAATCCTCTATCATACAAGTCGATGATTGAGCTACAGTAATTCGGTCCAAGTCATTACTCACATCCCGAATACAATCGAATTTTATGTGTGTAACTTAGTGTAACTATGCAGTATGAGTGGCGTTGATAATTGAAATTAGGAAATGTATTAAAAACTGTCGTCTCACAAATAAGCAAAGATATATAGCGCTGTACCAAAACCGTCAGCGTCCCATCAAAATAGTAAGCAGGACAATTACGATAAATAGACGGGTGAATATTTTTGCTACGGAAAGTGATCTGTAAGATGTAAGATACTTTTGCAGTGATTGTAATAGAGTATAAGCAAGTGAATGTATTGGTGTGTTGAATTGAGTAAATATGTAATAAAATACAAAAATAATGGTAAAATATAAGGTAATAAATAGAACATGCAAACTGTAAAAAATACGGTATGAGATGAAATAGTCATTGCTGCTTTGACATCAATGTAAGGCATCCCTCGGATCTTATTTGAATTGGTTTCTCTGCTGGGCTTTTACGAACCAGGATTCTTCCATTTGAGCACCAACATGCGTAGTTGAGGGTCTTGGCAAGTTGACGTGTATTATGAAATAGTTTTTTCAAAGCCGGTGGTAGATGTTCATCTACATAGAGTGGCTGTTTGTTTCCAACCAAACCAATACTATGTGTGTTAAGTTTCTCATTCGGAGTACGATATTTGTTATACTTCTTGATCTTAGTCAGAAACTCATTACGAGTATTTACATAGGCAAATTCAGCCACTACTGGTCTACAAATGCCAGGCTTTCCAGGCAATCTATATATATCACGTAAGGCTCGTAATATTATCCTCAAACATCTCCCACACGGCGGTCTGACCCCAAACTAAACAGAACTGAGCAGACATCATGACAAATGCATATCTATATATATAACAATGAATGTTTGTCTGTCTGTCTATATTATCCTTAGCAAACTTGTTATGCATGAGCCCACGAAAATTTCTGAGTTCGTACGAATATTTTTTTTGAAGTCTTTCCTTCAAATTGACATATAATTCAAATGATCATTCTACTCACACAATATTTGTCCTATATGAAAATCGAACCCACAACCTCTAGCTCAGCAGTCATGGTCACTAACCACTACACTAACGAGTACACAAAATGAAAGTGTTTTATTAAAGCTTGTATTCCCAAAGTAGTAGGTAAAGGTATAATTGAACCCCCATTTTTAACTTACATTTTAGTGAGAGCTAAGTAATTAGGATAAGTATATTATTTCCACAAATAGGAATCAAAAATCGAAAAATTGGGAACACATTTAAACTCAAATGTAGAGATATATAAGAAAGAAATGAGAGTCACCTCACAACTGTATTTAAAATTAGAACTCTGAATCTCCCTCTCATTTCAAAGAAGGTAAAACACTACAAGAGACATTACTTACAAGGATCATTAGGTGTTCGTATTGGATCAGAAGGCATTTCTCCTCTCCGTACAGCTTGCAAACGACGTCTCGTGGTGGGGCTAAGTCCTGCCAAGTTGGGTGTTGACAGCGCGTCTTCAAGAGTCGGTGTTCTTATTGCACATTCAGCACCTGGACACGAAGTAACAAATAATATGAACAGGACTAAAAACTGTTTTCTAGAGAGAGTGCAGCAGTAGAGTAAATGATGTCTGTGGTTTAGCAGTGAGCTAAGTAAATTCATCTCATCATCATCAAGTCTTTAACAGTCCACTGCTGGACATAGGCCTCTCCTTAGAAATGTTTTGACCTACTATATCACGCTGGCCAGACGGGTTTTCATAGGGTTTGCGTCCAGTTTTTCTTCTCTTTGTAAGATGTCCTGCACAATTTGTTCCCTTAAGCGGTTCGTATGACAGCCACAGGATGAATAGGAGTAGTGACACGCGAAATTAAAACAAAGCTAACTAAATTAAAAAAGAATGAAAATTACAACAAAAAAGTTGTTGAAGAACATATCAGTAAATTAATTTCTTTGATACTTATATATATACTTATTGTGGCGACTTCCACATTACAGCACAAAGAAAAATATACAACAGCGCCATCTAGCGAAGATACATCGAACTACGAAGTATGAACCAAACGTATGAATGTAATGAACTACGATGCAATTACTAATCCTGTATCGCGAAATACAGATACACGTGGCAATTAGCATTTATACAACATCCCAACGTCAACTGTTGGGCCATGGCCCGCCAGGCATGATCACCTCGCCTGGTCCAAGGATCCTCCCTTTGTGTCGGAGGGATATGACACCCCGGTGAATCTCTATTTCGCGATACAGGATTAGTAGTTCATTATATTCATACGTTTGGTTAATACTTTGAAGTTCGATGTATCTTCGCTAGATGGCGCTGTTGTATATTTTCCTTTGTGCTGTAATGTGAAAGTCGCCACACTTATATACACTAACACATCACCCTTCTAAAACTTAAAAATTTAATAAAATTCCATTGATCACACCTTTCTTGTCTCCCTTGAGATCGTGAACTCTCGTGGGTGTCTCCTGCGAGTCACATCCCAGCAGACCCTGTCGCGCCATCGCTATGTACCGTGATGCGGGAGACATTTCATTTTCCGCTTCTGAGAAACAAATATTCTATAGTGTTCTGCTCACTCATACTACACTCGAGTTCATACAGAATTTCATAACATGTTGTATAATTATTTTATATGTGGTGTATATGTGAGACTGTTTCAAATATAATAATAATTAGAGCCTTGACTTACACCTTAAGAGACTCACGTTAGAAGGTTGGATCAAGGGTCTGATGCAGAACCAGACGGGATACCTGCCCGAGTGCTGGCCCCAGCCCTCGAATACATGTCGAACCACCTCAGGGAGGTCCTGGACGCTAGCCTGGCGTCCGGACGCTTCCCTGAGTGCTGGAAAAGCGGGAAGCTGGTCCTATTAAAGAAGCCGGGACGTCCTGCCGATTCGGTAGCGGCCTATAGGCCCATCGTGTTGCTGGACGAGGCGGTAAACTGTTTGAGAGGGTACTCTCTGCCCGCATCGTCCGGCACCTTTGCGAAGTGGGCCCCAATCTGTCGGACGCCCAATTCGGTTTTCGAGCGGGGCGTTCGACAGTCGATGCTGTGTTGCGCCTGAGGGCCGTTACCGAAGAGGCAGTGAGCTGTGGCGGCGTGCTGTTGGCGGTGTCGTTGGACATCGCCAACGCATTTAATAGTCTGCCATTTAGCTGCATCAGGGAAGCACTCCACTACCACGGGGTGCCAGAGTACCTGAGGCGGCTTGTGGCAGACTATCTTGAGGAGCGTACCGTCGCGTACGAGGACCGAGATGGTATTCTGAGGCGGCGGCCCATGTTGTGCGGTGTTCCACAGGGGTCCGTCCTCGGACCACTCCTGTGGAATATGGGATACGACTGGGCTCTTCGAGGTCGTCTTCCCCCCGGGCTTGGCGTAATTTGTTACGCCGATGACACATTGGTCACGGCCCGGGGGGCGAACTTTCAAGAGGCGGCGCGCCTGGCCACCGTGGGAGTCTCTTTGGTGGTCGGGCGCATTGAGGCGCTGGGTTTACGGGTGGCCCTAGATAAGACGGAAGCCCTTTTGTTTCATGGGCCCCGTCGTGGTCCACCCCCTGGTGCCTCTATCTTAGTCAATTCGGTCCTCGTACCGATTAAGGCCCAGATGAAGTATCTGGGCCTGATCCTCGACGGCAGGTGGCTCTTCGACGAGCACTTGCGACAGCTTACTCCAAAGCTGGTCGGCGCTGCTTCTGCTCTTGGGCGACTTTTGCCCAATTTGGGTGGAGCCAGCATTGCGACGAGACGGCTATACACGGGGGTTGTTCGGTCAATGGCACTGTATGGTGCACCGGTGTGGGCGGCGGCTCTGACCGCCCAGAATAGGGCGCGCCTCTGGCGCCCTCAGAGGATATTGGCGGTTAGAGCCATACGCGGTTACCGCACCGTATCGACGGAGGCGGCGTGCGCGTTAGCCGGAACTCCCCCGTGGGATTTGGAGGCGGAAGTGCTCGCTGAAGTTTATCGGCGAACAGCAGACTTTCGGGTGGGTAGCGGCAATCGGCCCCCGCCCGAAGAGATACGCGAGTGGCGAGAGGCCGCTCGTCGAGCCACGATGGCTCGTTGGTCGTCCCGGCTGGAGGCTCCACGTGCTGGCTTTGCCGCCGTGGAGGCTCTCCAGCCGGTCATCGCCGAGTGGACAGGGCGGCAGCACGGGACCCTTTCCTTCCGACTGACGCAGATTCTTTCCGGGCACGGTTGCTTCGGGAAGTATCTGCACTCGGTCGCCAGGAGGGAATTGAGTCCCGCCTGTCACCACTGCGACTGCAGTGAGGACTCGGCTTAGCACACGCTGGCGGTTTGTTCCGCCTGGGCGGCGCAGCGTGGGGTCCTCACTGCAGTTATTGGAGGAGATCTCTCGCTACCGGCCGTAATACGCTCCATGGTCGGTAGCGACAGTTGTTTTACCGCGGTCGCAACCTTCTGCGAAGACGTAATTTCGCGGAAGGAGGCGGCGGAGAAGGCCCGGGAGGACAATATCCACTCGGACCCAATTCGCCGCCGGCGAGCCGGGCGGCGGAGGCGCGCATACCAGCGCCTCATGCCGCCTTGAGTGTGGCCGCGGGTGGACGGGACGGGTTTTCCCCTCCATCCGCTACAATGGTCAGCCGCGAGGAGGTGACGTTCGTGTGTGCCGTACGTCGCCTGAAATAGAGAGTTTATCCGCAGATGGTGCCCGAGGTAGCGGGCAGGCGCTAGGAGGGATCTGGATGTCGTAATAGCAGCGGTTCCCGGATCCCTCCTATCTCAGGCGCAGAGTGGCACACCGTGTGGTTTTAGTCGGTCCGATTCCGACACACCACCCCGCCGTAAACCCCCGTGGGGTGACGGCCCGAGGGGGTTTCCACACGTTTAAAAAAAAAAAAAAAAAAAAAGGGTCTGATGCAGAAGGCAGTTCTCCTTGACATGGTACATATAGTGAAGAGGTTCCTGTCCTTAGAGCCCTAACCCACAAGTTTCCTGGTCCTGGTAGCAAAGTCGGTGGTCCACTATTTTTTATATTTTGTTGTACTTTATTTTAATATTTTTAAATTTTAAATAATATGTATATACAAAAGTAATAAAGAGAATAATAATGTGTCAGACATCTGACACACAACGCCATCTAGTCTCAAACTAAGCAAGCTTGTAATACGGGTACTAGACATGTATTATCTGAAATTCGTGAAATTATTTTCACTTAATATTTTACCATTGAATATGTAATGTATAAAAATCCCGACGCCGCAAATACGTTTCAAGAAATAATAACTCTTACGCCGATACGATAAAGTGTATTTCAGGTCACACAGCATTAGTGATCAATAGTTTTATATACTTCAAATGTTGAATCGAACCTGCAAACTTAGGTGTGGTTACACTAACCACTAAGTCATCGGGGCCGCCCAAATATGTACATAATTCAGTTTTCACTAACCTGATTCTGAAAAGTAAAGCCTAACAAAAGTAAGCAACTTCTAGGTAGTAGAGCCACGCTGATTTCAGCACGAGCGGGCCGGCTCGACCGGGGCAGTACTACCCTCCCACAGAAGACCAACCTAAAGCGCCAGCATCTGTGCTGTCGTGTTTCGTTGGTGAGTGTGAGACCGAAGGCCCGTTGATGCAGGGGTGACGTTATCGTGGTAACCGTATAAGCCTTATACTGTCACAATGACTGTCATGCCTTCTACGTCCCCAAGCGGGTGTGAAAAAGCATCTCACAAGGCCGCCATAATGTGGGTCATCACACAGCATTAGTATGGTGACCACAACTCTTGGATTATATTCATGCTTTCCATCAGGCAGAGTAGAGTCACTTTAGCAGGCTCACAAAACAGAAAAAAAAATCTACGGAGAATACTTCATAGCAAGTGAAGATCAAATACTGTTAACAAATTCTACCCTTTGTCTATGACCACCTATAAAGTCAGCTCTGATCCTCTCATGTAACTGTCGTAAAGTCAGTTCTATTCCCCTGATGTGCGATGTAAGCCTGGATCCATACCGTTATTAAGTTTTCCTTTGGGGGTTTGTTCCTTTTTGTGGGCACTAGGCACAGAACCCCGGCGCGGTCCGGCATCAGCCTCGGGCGGGAACATTGCGTTCTCTTTGTCCGTCGTGTGGGATTGTTCCTCTGTCCGCTCGTTACTTGGCTCCTCTACCATCATTGGAGGGGGGTCAGCATCTTCTTGGATTTCTTCTTCTTCTTGTATTGGTTTTTCTGGGGCTGAAAATAAAATTTAATTTAAAATAGATAGATAGATAGGTACCCTTTATTGCACACCATAACTAGGAAACATACAACGTAGAATACGAACAAAAAAAACAGTGGTACAATGGGCGACCTTATCGCAGTCTGCGAGTCTGTGGTAGTATAATTTATGGTATTTTTTTGATTTAATTAATATTTTTCGTAGACTTAATTCTGTACAGATTGTTAAGGGTTCACTATTATAGCGGTAGAAATTGTTACTTGTCCCAACAATTTACGTTAGCCATATATAATATACAGCTGTCCCATCGGCTTGTGAGAGTGAGCGAACAGAGAGTGCACCCGTGTTATAGCGCACACTTAGCGTGGACTATAATTTCTCTTGTGTGGTTGACTGGTCTCCGTTCAAACTGGCAGTCGTAGCCGAAATTGGCTAAGATTACACCATCTTACATGTATTTTTATCCATAATACAAACTCTACTTAGGTTTCGACTACATTGCATTGTGTATATGATAGAATGTTACTACTAAAAACAATTTCCTCTTATATCTTCACCGATTTTCTTTATTTTATTTTGTGTAACAACTTGTAGAAAAGTAACCTTAAAAACGATCGATCAAGTACGTTCACATTTCGACTATAGCAAATATTGATTCATCATCATCACGATCATGATCATCATCATCACCATCACCATCATCATCACCATCACCATCATCATTATCATCATCGTCGTCGTCGTCATCATCATCAACAGCCTTTTACAGTCCACTGCCAGCAGTGTGTGTGTGCATGTCCAGACATAGGCCTCTCCTTAGCAAGGAAGTTTTGGCCTACTATACCACGCTGGCCAGACGAGTTGGAATAGGATTTGTTTCAAGTTTTCCTTCTCTTTTTAATGATATTTTCTGGAATAGTTTCTTCCCACGGGATGAATAGGGGTGGTAATACTATGTATTCTTAATCTGTCACGACACCGACTTACTTTTGGTATGATAAAATACATTTATTGAATATTTGTCTTTTCTCAGTTATAAGCATATTTTTATTCTTCATTATTTCGCTAAGCGATCACGTTACTCTCCGATTTTCCTCTTTCTGCATTGTGTGCTCGACTGATACTGATAATATTGATTGCACATTAATTATTGATTTTGGACAAGTTGGATAAAATGAGGTGTGAACTCACCTTTAGTGTCCCCAACCAAGTAGTTGCTCTCGCTGAGCCTGGCCCCCGCCCTGGCGCAGTCCAGCAGCCAGTCGGCGCGCACGGCGGGCAGCCCCCACTTCACCGCGCCCTGGTACTTGTCGCCCGCCGCCGTGGGGCAGATCAGGTGAGTCGACGCTAAGGCGTTCGCCGTGTTCCGTCTACAGAACCGGAGCTGAGTTCTGTAATCAAGACCGATACCGTTCTGGTAATATAAATTCTAAAATGGTATTAATTTCACGTCACGCCTATTTTCTAGAGGGATTTCATCTCCATTTACTAAGGTCCTGACACACCTCTTTTACTTCATCCATATTCTGATCGTTTCACGTCTGGTCGGTCCCTTGTGGTTTCCACACTTGAACATCACCATTAATTTGGTCGATACACGTTCCCTCCAAGACCCATTCGCTCTTTAGACTCCTGTCGTAAGTCTTCTATCGTCCAATCTCTCTAAGTGGTCGAGCTGTGTGAATCAAGGTAAAACTCAACAATATATATGACTTACCATGTGGTGACGGATTAAAAATACATAGAGTCACCACCCCGAACTCCCGTGGGCTTCATAAGGAGCGACTAAGGGAACAAAATATATAAGAACACACCACTAGAAAGAGAAGAAAAACTTGAAACAAACTTTTTACCAACCCGTCTGGACAGCATGGTATAATAGACCAAAACCTTCTTCTTAAGGAGAGGCTTATGTCCAGCAGTGGACTGTTAAAGGCTACTAATGATAATAATGATGACATACAACTTAAAATTGATTTTCAATACTTGTTTATACAATGAGCAAGAGAAAATAATAAAAAAAAATTATACTGGGGCAAATTAGTGACCGAGTTTTTTTTTATATACAACCTACCAAAGTGACTCTACTCTGCCTGATGGAAAGCATAAATAGAATCCAAGAGCGGTGGTCGCCATACTCACTGCGAATGACGACAATGCAATATGGTGACCCACGCTATGGCGGCCTAATGAGTCACGTAATTTAAAATGACGTAACGTAACGTGTACATATACAAATCATAAGTCATAAATGGTACTTGCTTCGGCAGTACATATACTAAAATTGGAACGATACAGAGAAGATTAGCATGGCCTCTGCGCAAGGATGACACGCAAAATCGTGAAGCGTTCCACATTTTTGTATGATGTGGTTGGTTATTGTGGGATATAATGAGGCTGGCATAATCATGTTTGATTAAAAGCCTCTACATTATATATGTAATCAATCAAGATTAAAAAAAAAAAAAAGAAGTCATAAATGCTTTGCCAGCCTTTGAGATAGGAGTCTCTCAATTTCTTTCCCTCAAAGTTCTTAAATCGTATCAGTTCAGAAAATTGTCTAAGGATTAGTTCTGAAAAAAAAATGTCGAATTGCTATTACGTCTCATTTCCAACATGTTTTATACAAACGTATATAACTCACATAGCTCCAAGTAGCTTGGCCAGCTCGTCCAGGAAGGCTCTCTCGACTCCGCTGTACGTGCTGAGCGAGGCTACGACGCCGATCAGCGGTCCAGTCCTCCACGACACATGCACCGGCCGGTGGTAGTACTGGATAGGAACTAGTTCTTGCTGGGATAGGCAGTCTTTCTGAAATAAGAAAAAATATTTTTATAGCTTTTATAGCTCTATTTTACATTTTTTTTTTATTAAAGTTTTATTAATCACTGTCCGTGTGGTGACGGATTAAGAATATATAGTGCTACTACCCTTATTCATTCCGTGGGTGTCGTAAAAGGCGATTAAGCGAACAAAGTATGCAAGACAACATCATTACAAAGAGGAGGAAAACTTGAAACAAACCCTATTCCAACCCGTCTGGCCAGCGTGGTATGTCAAAACCTCTTTGCTAAGCAGAGGCCTATGTCCAGCAGTAGACTGTAAAAGGCTGTTGATGATGAGGATGATGAAACTTTTATTTTTCAGTAACATTTTTTCAGACTGTTGATTGATAGACTAATGCTAATCTGGTATAGCGTAGCAACAGAACGGAATTGAATGAAATTAGATAGAATAGTTAGATAAGAATATTGTATGTGCCCTTTTTCAACCTGGGATAATCTATTTACTCTAGTAAAGCAACCGGGGTAGGATATTATTATTATTTATACACAAGTATTAAGTATTTGAATCGAGCGCAAATATGAAAATGTTTATTTATAGAAGGTAGGTACAATCTCGAGCGAATACTTGCAATAACTTGCATAATCCTCGTGAGGAGCAACCAAAACCTTGCGGTCCTTCAAATGCACGTAAGACGCGGAGCGGGGCATTACGTACCAGCCAGAAGACGGTGACGGGTTCGGCGCTGGGCGTGAGCAGGTCCCGCACGTCGAAGTCCAGCGGCACGAGCGCGTGGCGGGCGCCGGCCGGGGCGCGCGCCAGCCGCCCGCCCGCCGCGCGCAGCTCCGCGCCCAGCTCCGCCCACGCCTCCTCGTCCAGCCCCTGCACTTCCAGCACCATGTCTGGCGGAACACACACAGCAAACTCAGTGCGAGCATTCTAACTTTGGATCGATGTTGTTTTGATAAATACGCTACGATCATTTTTCTGTCAATTAGTAATTTAAAAAAATGTAATGCAATTAATCGCAAAAAATCAATAAATATCTCCTTCAACTATTTTAGTCAGATGGCTCGAAGGCCCAAAAAAATAATAAAACTTAGTCTAATAATTATTTTAACAAGAAAATATTTAATTAGCTCTATACTAATATTTACACAATTAACAGTTCACGTGTGTGCAAGCGTGCATGCGTCCATACGTGCGTGCTTGCGCGCGTGCGTGCGTGCGTGCGTGCGTGCGTGCGTGCGTGCGTGCGTGCGTGCGTGCGTGCGTGCGTGCGTGCGTGCGTGCGTGCGTGCGTGCGTGCGTGCGTGCGTGCGTGCGTGCGTGCGTGCGTGCGTGCGTGCATGCGTGCGCGTGTGTGTGTGTGTATATCGGCACTACTGATCTCATCAACGAACAATTCATAATTTTAATCTTAAACTTGGTACGAGGTCTCGAGGGTTGCGCACACGTCACGAAGGCCGGCCGGTTGAACGAAGCAGCGGTGGCACGCGTGAGTGAGAGGGAAATTATGAACACTATCTTTTTCTTGCACGGGGGGCGCGACAAACTAGCTACGAAACAGCGATGCAACACTAGATATTGGATTATGCTCCCATAGCCTTTAACTGAATGCTTATAATAGACTAGATGACACCTTAGTCAAATTAGTTACTTTTTATCATCTGTCAAAACGACAATTTTGTATGAAAAATGTACTAAATACCAAATTGTGACGTCACTGTTTTCGACTACTCAATTGAACAATATATTTCACTGTATATTTAATTGAAATTCTTAATAATAATAAAAAGCTATATTAATTGTATTTGCCGAGATGTTTCGCGATATTAGTTTTAATGAAGTGGACATTGGTATTTATTTACGATACAGTCATCTACCCAATTGCTTGCAAATACGCGACCGCTCTCCATAATGTATACGGGCGATGGAAGGAGGATATATCGTGGTTTGGGAGGCTTAAACCTTAAGTCGAGCAGAGGACAACTAAAAGCTATTAATAATTTATAGTTGGACAAGTGGCATTTACACGTAGATCAACATTGTCATTATACTGTGGCGACTTACACATTACAGCACAAAGAAAAATATACAACAGCGCCATCTAGCGAAGATACATTAAACTACGAAGTATAAACCAAACGTATGACTGTAATGAACTACGATGCAACTACTAATGCTGTATCGCGATATAGAGATTCGCGTGGCAATTAGCATATATACAACATCCCAACGTCAACCGTTGGGCCGTGGCCCGCCAGGCATGTTCACCTCGCCTGGTCGGAGGATCCTCGTCGGAGGGCTGTAACACCCGTTCGCTCCCCAATAGATTTACGCTAGGTTCTCTCTATTATTATTGCATTTAAGACTTACTAATTTTATTTTTCTGTTACTACATATGTGACAACCTTACCTCTAAATATCTGTTCTATGTCTTCAGTGGGATCATCACTCATATCTTCAGTGATATTAGGAGGCTCTTGTTGCACACTCACTTCACGATTTTGGGCTGGCTCTGGACTCTTCTCATCTTCTGCTTCAGGTACGATTTCTAATTGTGAAAATGAAAATTAAATTATTAATCTACAAATCTAATGTTGCGTGATACAACTATTTGTGTACAAACTATGTTGATAGTGCACAATTTTATAGGTTTTTCCTCTGAGCTTTTGTACTCAAATTAATTTGAGATCAGCTGAACTTCGACTCATTATGAAGCGACTGCTATCAGACCACCACAACATCTAAGCATGCGTCTAAATTCATGGTTAAAGAGAATATTTGTTTCTCAAAAGTATTTACGAAATTCACTTGCTGAAAAAAAAATATACAAAAAAAAATCATATGAGCGTTTTAACCTAATATAAAACAAAAGTGATTGAATGAAAGAGTGAAAGATTATGAACTTATGGTCTATTTAGGTCTCAATATGTCAAAACGGTCACCAATCATAGATTAACTTGGCTAAGATTGTTTAACATTGCAATGTGTTAACTAACCCGGTTACCACTGAACGACGAGTCCTTCGAGCCAGTCACTTACAATAGATGATCGGTCTTCAACGAGCTCTACACTACGTTTGTCTCATCGCGGTCTGCACTTTGGCACATTGCAGCTCGGTGACCTTTCTACCCTGTCATCAACATCAACAGCCTTTTACAGTCCACTGCTGGACATAGGCCTCTCCCTCATAGCAAAGAGGTTTTGACCTACTATTCCACGCTGTCCAGACGGGTCGGAATAGGGTTTGTTCCAAGTTTTCCTTCTCTTTGTAATGATGTTGTCTTGTATACTTGGTACTAATACCCTATATCATATATACTCACGGCTAAGATAATGGTTGACGAGATCGTCCTCTGGTTCTTGGGTATCGGTTTTGTGGTCGGGCGTGGGCGGCGGCAGGTCGAGCGGGCCGCGCCGGAGCAGGGCCAGGTTCCGCTTGCTCATGGGCGAGGCGGCATCCACCTTCTGTTTGCGGACACTCAACTTCGCTGGCGTGCTTGGTTTTTGTGTGTCTATCAAAAACTGGAAATTGAATATGTTACGCATATTTTAAGGCGGGGTAGTGAGTTTTAAGGTGGCATTTTGGAAGGATATGAATTTAATCGTATGACTCACAAGACGTGATATGTATTTTGATTGTTCAAAAACAGTGTCTGTTAAGTTTTTGATGTGTATTTTTCTTTTGTGTTTCTATAGTCGATGGGATTATTCTCACGTTATTTATGAGAGTTTTGTATCGCTCGTTAGTTTTTTAAGCGACTCATTAGTTGATCGTTAAGTTAATCGTATCTTTTTTTAAAATTAATAAAGAAAAAATCACTTTCAGTTCAGATTCGATTTGATTCAGTTCTGCAAAATTGAAAAATAACTTGCACCATATTCCTGATACCTTTAGAAATTAAAATAAAATAATTTGTTCTCATAATTGATGAAGGGTAAACAAGCATGTACGTAGATACAGTTGATTAGCCGTAGTACATGAAATTACGCACCTGCGCCTCGCTCAACGCCTTGCCATCCTGCACGCTGTGTAGCAGCCACAGCGGGCTCAGCACGGGCACGTGCGGCAGCGCTACGGCGGCGGCGCGGGCGGCCCCCGGCGTAGCCGCTACGACGTGCGACACGCGCACGTGCGCCTCGTCGTAGCGCACGGCCCCGCAGCGCGACACGCACGCCGCCGCGCGCTCCCGGGCCAGGCCGTCCAGTCCCGCCAACCAGATCTGCGACCCGCACCACACGACACGCTATTACTCACGCTCTGTAACCTACTGACTAACCTTCTCGACTTCGTCTGATGCTAACAGTGTGAACAAATTTGTTAACTTTAAAGTAGTCATGTGCTGTCGTGGACTTTATTCACTCAAACTCGTAGATCCGGCTTTCGTAAAGTACCGCCGACTAGTCAATTATTTTACAATTGGCTACAATCTTTTTAATGTCATTGACAAATCCAATTTATATTTATTATTTAGAAGCTCTTAACTACGATTTCATATTAGCAGTTATCATTAAATAACAACGAATTAAAAATATATACGACTCACACAAAATCCATCAAATATAGGTCCAGCCTTCTTGATGAGACTCATATCTAAATTCTCAAAAGCGATCACAATGTCTTTATCGACAGACGTGTCACCTTTCTTAGCGTCTTGTGTCAACTGAAATATTAAAAAAAAAACTATTTGTTTATCAAATCTACAAAGTAAACGTCATCATCAACTTTTAATAGTCCACTGTTGGACATAAACTTCTTCTTCGAAGGAGGTTTTGGCCTACGATACCACGTTGGCCAGACGAATTAGAATAAGGTTCGTTTCAAGTTTTCCATCTCTTTGCAGTGATGTTGTCCTTAGATTGCTGCCTTAGTCACTTCATACGACACTCATAGAATAAATAGAAGTGGTGATACTCTGTACTCTTAATCCACCACACGGATGCGACCCGTCACCACAACATAAATAATAATAAATAATATATATTATTATAAATAAACACGTGGTTGTCACAAAAAGTGGTGGTAAGTTGGTGGTAAAAAGGCTAGATGACACCTTAGTCAAATTAGTTACTTTTTATCATCTGTCAAAACGACAATTTTGTATGAAAAATGTACTAAATACCAAATTGTGACGTCACTGTTTTATATCACTCAATTGAACAATATAGAACAAGAGCCCGTGAGTGCCAGACCTTCGTCTTTTTATAAAAGCTGAAAGTTCTTCTATGTGTGTCCCTAGTACAGGTAAGAATGATCCCCAAACATGAAGCTGAGGCAGCGGTGGCTTTGGCAGATAACAGGCAACAAAGGTGGGTAAAATTCTATCTCAAATTCGTCATGAAATAAAACTTGATTTTTTTTTATTTGATTCATAATAATATCAAAACTCGCGTTGCTCATTGCCAGACAGTATGGTTCCAACCTTCTGCCGGACACCCCTAAACTATTATAATTTATAATTATACTTACGTTATATTATAAAACCTAAGTTTTATATATAATTTTTTGGAAGCCTATTAAACTATGTTTACATAGTAGCCGGACAGTTTCGAAGGTTCTATCATCTTGCCAGACGCATTCAAAGTGAGCAATAATCGGGAGAGCAAGGAGCGTATACAGTAACTAAAGGTTATATTATAAAACCTAAGTTTCATATATAATTTTTTGGGAGCCTATTAAACTATGTTTACATAGTAGCCGGACAGTTTCGAAGGTTCTATCATCTTGCCAGACGCATTCAAAGTGAGCAGTAATCGGGAGAGCAAGGAGCGTATACAGTAACTAAAGGTAATATAACCTTTAGTTATTAGTTATTACTATGTAAACATAGTTTAATAGGCTCCCAAAAAATTATATATAAAACTTAGGTTTTATAATATAACGTAAGTATAATTATAAATTATAATAGTTTAAGGGTGTCCGGCAGAGGGTTGGAACCATACTAACTGTCTGGCAATGAGCAACGCGAGTTTTGATATTATTATGAATCGAATATAAAAAAATCAAGTTTTATTTCATGACGAATTTGAGATGGAATTTTACACACCTTTGTTGCCTGTTATCTGCCAAAGCCACCGCTGCCTCAGCTTCATGTTTGGGGATCATTCTTACCTGTACTAGGGACACACATAGAAGAACTTTCAGCTTTTATAAAAAGACGAAGGTCTGGCACTCACGGGCTCTTGGACTAATATATTTCACTGTATATTTGATTGAAATTCGTAATAATAATAAAAAGCGATGTTAATTGTATTTGCCGAGATGTTTCGCGATATTAGTTTTAATGAAGTGGACATTGGTATTTATTTACGATATAGTCATCTACCCAATTATATTTACTAGAATTCGAGGTTACCTATAGTACTACTTAGCTGATGCGTGACCGTGCGAAATTCCATGCACATAATGCCGCAACGCCATCTTTTAAGAAACAGCGAGAACTTATTTAAAATTCTATTATAATATCTATTCTATAGATATTATAATATAATAGAATATCTATTCTATTCTATATAATATCTATCTATTCTATTATAATATCTACATCTCAAACCCGTCCGTCTGAGCTAAAATTAGTGCTATATATTAAAGAAATCATAGTCCTAAGTTAAATTCTCTATAGTTCAGTAAATCCGCTACAGTTACGTTCTCGTAGCCGGATAGAGAAAAAATTGGAAGCGACTACACTAAATACATTTTTACACTACCTTGCCTTTACTCGACATGACGGATACATCTGTAGTCTCATCCACGAAATTACTTGGCGGCCTTAGATTCGTTATCCGCGAGAAATTCAAACCTGAAAATAACAAAATTACACTTATATTAGAATTCTGAATGAAAGTAAGTAATTATGAAAGTAAACTTAGATTGCAAGTTGAAAATAATGGTTAGAACTTTTTGATGTTAGTTTATTTTCTTTAGAATTGCCGTACAGGTCGATGGTTTTTGTCTTTGGTCAGTTTCATCGACCATTCCTTAAAGCCAGATATAGCCAGCATAAGAAACACCAGCCAAGAAGGGTGGACTATGGAAGCTCGTTAATTAGTTGGTGTTGAAGGACTGTCTCCTTTTTCATTGTACATTTTTTTTAAGTATGTAGTTTCTATCTGTGAAGACTTGTTAATAGCGTATTATTGTAAGTTTTTTTAAATTCAAGTTTTAAGTTTCCTTAAGATTAATAAAATAAAAAAAAACACCAATCAGGCTATGGTAAGTGTTTCGTTTCATACGAATTCTTGAAACAGTAGTGTAAGGTCCAAAAGACGTTGGATACGAGGTAGTATAGGACCTAGTGTTGTGCAAAACTTTAGTACTAGTAGACATCTTTCAAGTAATATAATGCTCTACAAACAAAAAACGATAATACTCACTCATATCAGGTAGCTTTGACTCTGCGAGCGGAGAAGATGTAGATGCACCAACCACTCTGTACTGAGCCAGTGGTAGGGCAACACCCTTCTCTGCAGAGTCCTTCACCCATGCTGGTAGAACAATGGCCTTGCCGTACTCCAGGGCAGCTTTATATTTCTCACTGCCAATACCTTCTCTAGAATCGAAAGGACAGATATTCTATATGATATGTTAAGTCGAAAACGTCCCTAGCATATGCAGGTTGCATACCAGGGATTTTCTTTGGTTCCCCATTTTGGTTTGAGTTCTACGTAACCACCCCTCCGAGCTTACGGTGGGTGGTATTCTACGTGATTATCATACGAAACAAAAAGGTTTAAAATGTTAAGTATTAAGCTTTTTACACAATATTTTACTGCTGTGCTTGAGGTCTCGGGTTCGATTCGTGGATCGAACCAAATTTACGTATCATCTGCAAACGTTTATTTCGGAGTTCGGGTGTTTTCTGTGTATATGTATGTATTTATAAAGTAAAAATAGATATGTTCATATCATTTGTCTAGTACCCATAGTACAAGCTCTGCTTAGTTTTAGACTAGTTGGTTCAAGAGCATCAATAAACTGCCCCTGTGTTGGCAGAGATCCATGGATTGTATGTAATATCACTTTAATTTACATAAAAAACATCTATTTCATAGATAAAGACCTATTATAGTTCTATATTCTATAGTAGTTACACGAAGTAACTATGTCCTAGTCACTTTTATACTTTTTTTGTAAATACATAAATATTGTACATAGAAAACACCCTAACTCGTAAACAAATATCTGCCGATTATACACACATTTGGTTCGACCTGGGAATCAGAACCGAGAGCTCAAGCTCAGCAGTCGCGTACGCTACCACTGTGCCAACGAGGCAGTCAAAACTATTTTTTTTTATATATAGACAAAGAGCCTGCCAAAGTGACTCTACTCTGCCTGATGGAAAGCATGAATAGAATCCAAGAGTCGTGGTCACCATACTCATTGTAAATGCAGTATGGCGACCCACACTACGGCGACCCTGTGAGATGCCCTTTCACACCCCGCTTGGGGACGTGAAAGGCATGACTGTCATCGTGACAGTGTAAGGCTTACACAGTTACCACGATAACTGTCACCCTTGCATCAATGGGCCCCGGTATCACACTCACCAACGAAACACGACAACACGGATGCTGGCGCTTTAGGTTGGTCTTCTGTGGGAGGGTAGTACTGCCCCGGTCGAGGCGGCCCGCTTGTGCTGAAATCAGCGTGGCTCTACTAACTAGAGAATATAAAATAATATACTTACTTTGTCAAGACTACAACATCCGTAGTCTCACTCTGGAATGCCCCAGAAAATGAACCACCATGTTCATTTACAAGTTTCATAATCATCTGCTTCTCTTTCTTGGTTATCCCAGAGGTAGTCACCTGGAGGTTAGTGAATGGAGGTAGCCGGTGTTTGAGGAAGTCTGGTGAAGAACCGCTCACATTGAGACGAAGTGATGCATCCCAGACAGCTTCAACCCAGGATATATTCATGACTGGTATGCCTTTTTCGACTGATTTCTGGGGGATTAGGAATATTTGTGAGACACATATTATACTTTTTACACGACGGTGCCAGGTGGGCTCTATTTGTGGGTTTGTGTGTGTCTATATTACCTCTTTATACATATAATTCTACTGTACATATGTACGTCACTGAACTCCTCCTAAACGCCTGGGTCGATTTGAATGGTTTTTTTTTTCGTATTTGTTTGGGTGGCGTCCTACATGGTTTAAAAATACAATAATCTTACGGTACGAAGTTCGCCAGGTCAGCTAGTAAATATGTATATTTCCTTGCCATGTTCTTTAGCCTAAACTGGCTTGATTGAATTTGTTTTGTCGATGTCGTTAAATTCGTCCCAACACCTAGTGATTATATATACAGTAGAAGTTCCTTATTCGCGGGGTATGCGTTCCGTAAATATGCCGCGAATACAGAAACCGTGAATATGGAATGGTAATTTGTATGGGGTTATAGGGGATACGTGCCTAGATGACGAAATAAAAAAGCAAATTGTAGATAAAAAAATGTTTAATTGAACTTTCTGATCATACAGGTTGATTAATTACATATTATCATCAGGTTTAGGCAATGGTTTAAAGAATTTAGTATTTTTTTCTTGTTTGGCATTTTTTAAAAGCTCCTTCAACTCAGACTGATATTCAGCAGTGACATTATGGTCCAAGAGCCCGTGAGTGCCAGACCTTCGTCATTTTATAAAGGCTGAAAGTTCTTCTATGTGTGTCCCTAGTACAGGTAAGAATGATCCCCAAACATGAAGCTGAGGCAGCGGTGGCTTTGGCAGATAACAGGCAACAAAGGTATGTAAAATTCCATCTCAAATTCGTCATAATATAAAACTTGATTTTTTTATATTTGATTCATAATAATATCAAAACTCGCGTTGCTCATTGCCAGACAGTTAGTATGGTTCCAACCCTCTGCCGGACACCCCTAAACTATTATAATTTATAATTATACTTACGTTATATTATAAAACCTAAATTTAATATATAATTTTTTGGGAGCCTATTAAACTATGTTTATATAGTAGCCGGACAGTTTCGAAGGTTCTATCATCTTGCCAGACGCATTCAAAGTGAGCAATAATCGGGAGAGCAAGGAGCGAATACAGTAACTAAACGTTATATTATAAGACCTAAGTTTCATATATAATTTTTTGGAAGCCTATTAAACTATGTTTACATAGTAGCCGGACAGTTTCGAAGGTTCTATCATCTTACTAGACGCATTCAAAGTGAGCAGTAATCGGGAGAGCAAGGAGCGAATACAGTAACTAAACGTTATATTATAAAACCTAAATTTTATATATAATTTTTTGGGAGCCTATTAAACTATGTTTATATAGTAGCCGGACAGTTTCGAAGGTTCTATCATCTTGCCAGACGCATTCAAAGTGAGCAATAATCGGGAGAGCAAGGAGCGAATACAGTAACTAAACGTTATATTATAAAACCTAAGTTTCATATATAATTTTTTGTGAGCCTATTAAACTATCTTTACATAGTAGCCGGACAGTTTCGAAGGTTCTGTCATCTTGCCAGACGCATTCAAAGGCGGTCCGAATTGTACTCGCAGCACTTACGACGTTTAAACTGCTAACGTGTGGACCGATTTAGTGAGCGCGCGATAACGATGAAAATGATGAAAATATTTAGATTTAATTAAAATAAATTAATTTCTCTGTAAATTTCTTATTTTAAAAAAATGTGTCCTTTGGTATAATAAACACTAATATTTGATTTACTTTGTTTCATTGGCTTTATAATTTTAATAGCATTGACAATAATAAACTTCTTAAAAATGAAAAATAATATCAATTAAATTATTAGATTTTCGACATGATTGACATTGTATGAGAAAAATTTTACTCAGTATTATTTTAAATATTTGTTATTGAAATTGTAAAAAATAATTAATAAAATTTCTGGATTAAGAAAAAAATAAATCAATCATTAATAAAAAATAGTGAAATCCCGCAATAGACTAAGCGCTCTGTTTCATTCGCACTAGTTACTGTATACGCTCCTTGCTCTCCTGATTATTGCTCACTTTGAATGCGTCTGGCAAGATGAGAGAACCTTCGAAATTGTCCGGCTACTATATAAACATAGTTTAATAGGCTCCCAAAAAATTATATATAAAATTTAGGTTTTATAATATAACGTTTAGTTACTGTATTCGCTCCTTGCTCTCCCGATTACTGCTCACTTTGAATGCGTCTGGCAAGATGATAGAACCTTCGAAACTGTCCGGCTACTATATAAACATAGTTTAATAGGCTCCCAAAAAATTATATATAAAATTTAGGTTTTATAATATAACGTTTAGTTACTGTATTCGCTCCTTGCTCTCCCGATTACTGCTCACTTTGAATGCGTCTGGCAAGATGATAGAACCTTCGAAACTGTCCGGCTACTATGTAAACATAGTTTAATAGGCTCCCAAAAAATTATATATGAAACTTAGGTTTTATAATATAACGTTTAGTTACTGTATTCGCTCCTTGCTCTCCCGATTATTGCTCACTTTGAATGCGTCTGGCAAGATGATAGAACCTTCGAAACTGTCCGGCTACTATATAAACATAGTTTAATAGGCTCCCAAAAAATTATATATAAAATTTAGGTTTTATAATATAACGTTTAGTTACTGTATTCGCTCCTTGCTCTCCCGATTACTGCTCACTTTGAATGCGTCTGGCAAGATGATAGAACCTTCGAAACTGTCCGGCTACTATGTAAACACAGTTTAATAGGCTCCCAAAAAATTATATATGAAACTTAGGTTTTATAATATAACGTTTAGTTACTGTATTCGCTCCTTGCTCTCCCGATTATTGCTCACTTTGAATGCGTCTGGCAAGATGATAGAACCTTCGAAACTGTCCGGCTACTATATAAACATAGTTTAATAGGCTCCCAAGAAATTATATATTAAATTTAGGTTTTATAATATAACGTAAGTATAATTATAAATTATAATAGTTTAGGGGTGTCCGGCAGAGGGTTGGAACCATACTAACTGTCTGGCAATGAGCAACGCGAGTTTTGATATTATTATGAATCAAATATAAAAAAATCAAGTTTTATATTATGACGAATTTGAGATGGAATTTTACATACCTTTGTTGCCTGTTATCTGCCAAAGCCACCGCTGCCTCAGCTTCATGTTTGGGGATCATTCTTACCTGTACTAGGGACACACATAGAAGAACTTTCAGCTTTTATAAAATGACGAAGGTCTGGCACTCACGGGCTCTTGCTCTATTAGCAATTTGCCTCTTAAAAATAAGGCTTCGTTCCATAGATGGATCAATTTTCATAAAGAAATCACAAAGCTCATTTGCCATTCTTAAACCTACACTAAGATTTTTCAAATTAAATGTTACGTTTTCAGCGCTTGTTGAAGCCTCTTCTTCGATGGGTTGCGAATTTAACATTTCCTCCAAGTCGGTTTCAGTCAAATCTTCATCTTGTGCTTCAAGAAGTTCCTGAACATCACTTGATTCTATTTGATCGAACCCATCTCGTCCTATTCCACTCGCAATTTCGACAATGTTTGCAGTTAAACTTTGAATTTGCACAGGTTCTTCCTCATTTTCCGCTGTCAGAACAGGCCACAGTTTTTTCCAGCATGATTTCAATGTGTATGCCTTCAATTCTTGCAATGATTCTTTTATGTTTACGATGCATTTCGCTATGTCAAATTGCTTCCAGCATTCTATAACATTCATATCAGGATCACATTCCATATTATCCAGTATGATTTTGAAGGTTCGTCTAATGTAGTAAAGCTTAAAGGCCTGGATTATTCCTTGGTCCATAGGTTGAAGCAAAGCCGTCGTATTGGGAGGTAAAAATGTCACTTTTATATTTGGATGCATAGTTTCAAGTTCGCGTGGATGACCTGGTGCATTGTCCAAAACTAGAACTGCTTTAAAGTCTAAATTCTTTGATTTCAAATAAGTTTCAACTTCAGACACAAAACAATGCCGGAACCAGTCACAAAAAATAGCGCTTGTAACCCACGCTTTCTTATTAGCACGCCAAAAC
The DNA here is from genome assembly GCA_949316085.1 of Hypercompe scribonia. Lineage (NCBI taxonomy): Eukaryota > Metazoa > Arthropoda > Insecta > Lepidoptera > Erebidae > Hypercompe > Hypercompe scribonia. The sequence continues at coordinate 5,859,786 of OX438969.1, read as the reverse complement.
ACTGGCAGGTCGTCTTTGTTTTGATTTTTTAACGCACGAGGATTTAAAGATCTATAAAGCATGAGTGGTTTAATAACACAATCTCCAGATGCATTAGAACAAAGCAGCAATGTAACTCTATCCTTTGCTGCCTTAAATCCAGGGGCAGACTTTTCGCTTTTAGAAATGAATGTTTTGTTTGGCATTCTTTTCCAAAACAGTGCAGTTTCGTCTGCATTAAATACTTGCTCAGGCTTATACCCTCCATCAGCTATCAGGTTCGCAAATTCGTTTGGATATCTTTCTGCTGCAGCAGTGTCTGCAGATGCAGCTTCTCCAACGATTTTCATGTTATGCAATGATTGTCGCATTTTAAATTTATTGAACCAACCTTCCGATGCTTGAAATCCTCCATCTATACATTCACCACCACTACTACCACCAGGTTCCTTAAAATGTGCGTAAAGACGCTTTGCTTTCTGCCGTACCAATGGACCACTTAGAGGCACCCTTTTTTGATTGCGGTCTTCTATCCAAAATGACAACGCCACTTCCATTTTTTCTATTGCTGGATCACGAACAATTTTCGCTGACAGTGAAGTTGAAGCTACAGACGACCTTATTTTATCTTCGGATTTTTTTATCGATCGTACAGTTGATTCGTTGACATTGAATGAACGTGATATCGATGCAAACGACTCTCCAAGTCGTAAACGATCAAGCATTTCTATTTTCACTTTAAGTGGTAACACTGATTTTTTTCGCATCGAAACACGTTTTTCATTTTTTTTGGTTGACATTATTACAGCGAAAGACACGTGTTACTCGATCAGAATTTTTGAAAAACGAACGAATGGAAAAGTAAAACAACGAAACACGCAATGCGGCTCTTACCCGAGGACAGAACGTCCTATTGTGGCAACATTTAATAAATTACTTTATGTTTTGAGTAATAACATACATAATTTTACCTACACATTCTGTTTGTGTATTCTCAAAAACACCGACTGCGGCGAAGGCGGCTTACGTCAAAGAAACTGCCGCATAAAACAAACAACGTCGATCACTTTAGAAATCACAATCTAGACGTCCTTGTAATAAGGTCTATTTTATTTTTTATCCTTCTACTGACGTGTCGACAAAGGATAGCGAATGCATTTTTTTAGGTACATGTACGCATCGATACTTCGATTCGATCCGCGAATAAAGAAATCTTAGACCGCGAATATAGGAATTGGATCGCATTTTTTCAATCCGCGAATAGTGAAAACGCGAATAAAGGAAGCGCGAATAAGGAACTTCCACTGTACATGTGTACAGTATGACAATTAAAGTAGAAGACTATTGGAGCCAAATCAAGATAAGATAATATTTATTTGCAAGTTTTCAGAAATTGTTTTTCTTCGATGTCTGTCGAGATGGCTACCAAAATAAAGGGTTTTTTTAAATGTTGTACAAAAATATATTTATCTTGAGAATTAAATGTGCATTTCCGTGTAAACAGGTGGTGGGACAAGACAGAATATAAAAATGTATGGCATCATTTCCGTGGTCTGCAAGACGCACGAAACAAGACTTTTTCATAATCCATTATCGCATTAGCTGCACGCGTCAGTCGCACACGATAAATCGCGCATGACTGCGTGATGCACGAAAATGCACCTTCAATGTTGTGAATAGAGGTCATAGTTCTAGATACAGTTAGTTAGTTAGTTGTTAGTTCTAACACTTACAACATATTTATCAGAAAGAACTGTGTCTGACACTAAATGTGTAGTGTCATCTGTCAACACTGTGCGGTATAAGCCTCCCATCCAGTGCACTTTCTTTTTTATCGCCTCCTGCAAGTAGTATATAATTATTTTTAGGGGAAATCACCACTACAGTGGCAGTTATGACAGTTAGTTAGCACATGTGACAGTTATTGAATGTAGCAATGCCAATATAAATAAAAAAAGTAAAACTAACTTCATCTATATCAGATCCCAAACTAGATAGGGTGTACTATGACAATCAAAAAGTTAAAAATAAGCGTATTGTTGATGAATTACTCCCAGGCACAGAATGTCTTCTCATTCTCATCATTTAATTATTGGTAATGATCATATAGGGTATATGCAACCACAAGTGCACTCTCGGTTCTCTCACTCTCACAATCCGATAGGGCGTCTGTCAGACACGACCGGGGAGAGATCAGTCACCGGATCGACGGCTTTCCGTGCTCGTCAAGACACGGGGGTTAAGACACTTCACTTCACACTTCCAAATTCCGAGTTGTATTGCAGAAAAACTCAATAACACTTTTCGGTCCAACCCGGGCATCAAACCCAAGACCTGTTGATCGGCAGTCGCATACTCTAACCGGTGGAACATTGAGGTGGTTCTTATTGGTATAAAACCTCAGGTTCTCAATCTCAAGTTTCTAAAATGCACATCAGGTAGAAAAACACATAAAAATCTTTTTACCTTTTGTTGTTTTGATAACCCACTAGCTGTAACCACTAGGCCTCTCATAGCTATAGTATATACTGGCTCGGGGCCAGATGGTATTGGAGTACCTTCCGTTAAACAGCATGATAAACACCGGGGGCCCACCAATCTGAGAATATAAGCCAGAGAATAAGAGTATGGAGTGCCACCACCCCTACTCATCCCATTTGTTTCATAAGAGTCGACTAAGATAACAAATTAAGCAGAACAACATCACTGCAAAGAAAGGGAAAACTTGAAACAAACTCTATACTAACCCGTTTTGCCATCGAGTAATGGTAAGTCAAAACCTCCTTTGTAAGAAAAGGTCTGTGTAAAACAGAAGACTAATAAGGCTGTTGATGACTTCTTACAGATAAGTTAGTAATCATAGTCTTAAAAAAACTTGGATAAACAATACCTTTTTCTGAAAATACTAGAATCGAATTTATTTTTTTCTAGCCTACACTGTTGTATGTAATATTTGTTTTTTTGTTGTTTCCATTACCTTAATCCTTGAAGTGCTAACCATTTATTACTATCAGTTGGTAAATATAGTTGCTGTGTGTGTGTTGGTAAATGTTATATTTTAGTGTTAATATTATATCAGCATTAAAATATAATTTAGGGTTGTAACTGCTTTCTTACCTAATCACTATAGTTGTTTACATTTTATAAAAATACTTAAGGAATACTATTTAAAAAAAATTGATTTTATCTACTATTTGAAGGAACACCACTATCTGCTACTGCTTGCTAATTTGAGATCACAGCATTGTGATCTCAAACTAAGCAAGCAGTCTGCATGATTTCTGCTTATAGTAAACTAACTTTTGATAAAACATCTTTTATGCCATTAAACACATATGCTAGAAACACTACATCAAAGCACAGCATAAATAATGTTATCATACAAATATTTGTCCTAAATGGGAGTCAAATCCTCAACTTCTGTCATAGCAGTCATGATCACTAACCATTAGACCAATAGCTTAGTCAAAATCTAATAAACAGCGAGTTTAATCACAGACAATTTACTGTTATTACTGTTATCATAATATTCAGATGTTCAGACAATATTTTTAAGTTTATTTACAAGTAACAAACTTACAAACACTTGGTCCTATGCAATTTTTCATAGAGATCTCCTTCAAATTCAGCCAGTACAAACACATCTCTTTTAGTTAGGCCTTCAAATTGTTTCCAATAAGTTTCATGAACCCATTTTGCTTGAAGACCACCACCGCAGTGCTGCTCACATGTCTATAATCATAAAATACAGGATATTATTATAATAAAAAGCTTAACTAATAGCATAAGAATATTTTTTTGGTCAAAAGAGGACTAGTGTTTCAATCATATCAATAAGATCATAATCATAACATTGTCTAGACAACCTTTTCTCACATTTAATATCTAATCTTACAGGGAATTTGTGCTGTTAGATATATTCTCTATTCAGTATTTACTGTTTTCGTGTACACTAGGAGTTAAATGTTTTAACGTAAACTCAAACTTACAACGAAAGCAAGTTGCATTTCTTCCGAACATTCATTTTCATTCTTGCAATCCTTCGGTATAATAAAAGTTACATTTATATCTTCGGACATTTCCAACTTAATACTAAATTAAAGTTAATCAGCAATAAGAACATAAATGACACAATATTTATTAGAGCCCTAGATCATAATATTATTTACTACTGTAGTTTTTGACCTTTAGCGGTCTGGTACTAACGCACTGTTTACAAAATTTTAGACAGATGACGGTTGCGTTGAATGAAAGAAAAATTTACCGCCATCATTAGTCCATAGACAAAAACATAAAACACAACTCTATGAACTCTTTGTCTAGTCTACATTCTTTCCTGAACTTATTATGTATCTTACCTACAGATGTTTTAGTAAATCAGTTACAATAAACTCTATTCCTGCTTCTTTTCAATAAAACGTTCAGGAGCATTTAAAACATGTTTTAAAAATTTTCAAAATATTTATGAAGTTCAAAGACTAGATATCTTTTTGCTTTGATTGTCTTGCGTCACTAGGTTTGATTTAGAACATTATTGTCGTCTATAGTCAATATGCGGAGAATGCCAGTAAACATACATTATATGTTTTGTATATAATATAATTTATCCAGCAGTCTTGTTTCAGCAAAGTTGCAAATTTCTTCAAATGTCTTTTCGTCAAATGAAAAGCTAGATATTAGTAATTGAAGTGAAAACTTCTTTAGGCGCGTTGAGCGTTTTGGTAGAGGGTAAAATCCTTGGTTCGCGTCACCGACATGCTAATGATAATAGTATATCTATAGCTATGGAGAATATGATATTATATATTATGTATGAAATTTATTATTATTATATATCATATATGATATTATATATTATATATAGCTATATATGAAACATAAAAAATTTCATATAATTTTTGCGTATAATTTTAATTACTCTCAACTTAATAGTTCCGTTTTCACTTCTATTGGCAGTCCCACGACTGCTATTTTTTTTTTGTTTTTAAAATAGTTTTCTACTTATTCATTGCAAGTTTAAGTGCAAATGTAAACAGATTTTTTCAAAAAATGTATGGACATTTGAAAAGATTTGAGTTTTAATTTTTGTTATTCTTTATTATTAAATTATTATTATTCTACTTCAATTTCATCATTTTGGTTTAAGCAATATATTTTTCTTATTTCAAGTTTGACTTTCATTTGTGGCTAAAAAAGTATATACTAAAGCGCACAAAAATAAATAAAAAAGGGGTTGAAACCTCACTGTAGCGGTCTGTGCATTCAGAAAATAGTCAAATATTTTGTGCTCTGTGGTATTGGTCGTCTGTTCTCTGATAGAGTACTTTATGTACTCTGGTCTGGTTGTTTTACGTCAAGAGGTTATGAAAATGCGTAGTCTCCCAATCAATGTTTTTTAAATAAGTTAAATTGAAAAAAGGTCAAAATGCTGTACGACGATTTCAAACCTATTGTAGATTTAGTACTAAACAACTGGACAGCTTTGCAGCTGGCAGTTGAACATGGAATGGGAGCACCGGGTGGCGAAAAAGTAAGTGTAAAATAATGTCAATGGATTTACATTCTCAAATTAGGATAAACACCTATTTCTCTTTTCAGATTGACTTCATAATACTGTATATTAATGTTCTCAAGTAGACTATAGTTTACATTATCATTATATATAACAATTATTAACTGTACCCTGCCACGCTTCCCTGTACCACATTGTAAACTTACCTGAAAGTTATATAAATTCAATTTTTGGAGCGGGTTACATATCATGTCTAAATTTGAGCTCTATAGTTGCGTAAACTGTTTGAATTTTTGAAGGACACACAAATCAGCTTAAAGTTTCCGGTTTAAGTGGCTGAGGAACTCAAAATTCCCATTTTTAAAGTCTACTACTTTTTTTTTAATTGATAGCAAGTTTTTGCCAGTGGTTTTACTCATATTCCAAACTATATCTTTGAGTCACACTCATTTGAGATCGGGTACAGACATGCATTTATTTAAATCATAGATTCCCAAAGTGTACAGATCACCCAGGGGTCCACAGGAGAGTAGATGGGCGTCTATGTTGGCATGACAAAAAATAGAGGGTTACAAGTTCTAGGCAGGCTATGAACATTTATCTATTTTCTTTCGTGAAGAACTAAAATGTTTGCTTGACTTCACCTATCATTAAGCAGGTAGTATTTTAAGAAGCTCAGTGACTTTTATATGTAAAAACTGGCATATGCCATGTTTAGTACAACATATCAAGATTTGCTAGGAGCCGTCTGTGATACTTGCTCATATGTGCAAAGGAGTTAAATGCGACTTGTGGTGTGTGAGTGCAATCTTAGATGAACTCGTTAAATTCTTTACCAATATAAACAGGAATGTCAAGGATTGACATTACTCATTTGTTTGCCGAATTTCGAAAAGAAATGTAAAGTGAATCAGTGTTAATGTTTACCAGTGTCAGAAAAAGTAAGTATCTGTTATGCCTACTACTATTTTGTGTTGTAATAAGTATAGTTTTAATGTTTGCATGTAGAAAGTACACATTAAAAATTTAATACTGAATGGACTAATATTAGATATTTACATAAAATAACAGATCCGAGAGAGGTTAAACTTTTGTCCCTACTTTATTTGTATTATTTTTTTAACCTGACTGTGTGGTGGTTCACTGAAGGAGAGATATATTTATTATGATTGATCTGCATTTCAGGTTCCTCATAGTTTTTAATGCTTAATGACCTGATTAAATATTCATACTAATATTATAAATTCAAAAGTAACTCTGTCTGTGTGGCTACGCTTTCAGTCCTTAACTGCTGCACTGATTTCAGTTAAATTTGCCATGGAGATACTTTGATTATTGAGGTAAGACATAAGAAACTTCTACCCACGGTAACCGACACACACGGCTAAAGCTAGTATTTTGATCAATTGTATGTGTCTTTACATACTCGTAACGTGAATCAAAGTAAGAAATAAATAATTTAAATCATTAAGTTTTAATCTCACAATATTATTTAAAAATTTATATAAAATTTTTAGACAAATATCAAAATATAATTAATGAAAAAAATGTTTTACATTTCATTAAAATTGGTTCTAACGTTTTCATTAAACTGTATTGTAGATCTTAGCGATTTATTGCTTTCAGTATTGAAAGTCACTTTTACCGCCGGTACTTTGTTTATTTTAGTGTAATTAATTAATGATTTCTAAAGCAAAGTTTTTTTTATTTACAGATCGGTAACTGATACAAAACATTGTCGAATCTAAAAAGAAATGTCGACACTACATTGTTGCTTATATAAAAATTGTTATATGTATATATATGTTATATGTTCAAGCATTGTAGAAAAAATATGAAACGAGACTCACTGTTCACAGTATGTTCCCTTTTACGTCTGAAAGTAACGACGAAATTTGAAGAACCACATACTATTGGCGAACAGTTTATTTTAACCGCCGCTGAAAAGGTTTTTAAAAACTGTTCCAACAAATCTCCATTTGACATACTCAATAAAAATCCTTTGAGTAACAACACTACACAACTATGAAAGGAGCTCTGATATTGAAAGTTTCTTATATGATGTCAACGAGGTGATTTTACCTGGTAATGAAATATTACGCAAATATGCATATGATCAATTTGTTATGCACGAAGAAACTCATGAAGAGCTACTGTTCGTGAAAACTTTGGAGACTTCCACTAAAGGTGAATCAGTATTTAATATCCTGAGTGATTTTTTGATGTCAGGTTTATAAACCATCTTGAAGTAATTGTGCCAGAGGTAACTGGAATTCACTGTGTCATCCATCGACAACATCTAATAGCGAAAATTTGAGTGATAGGAGTCTCTTCAACGTGATTAATGCAGTTACAAAATAAGAAGGAAAGCGTTGAATGATGAAATGCACTCTCGAACCAAATCCAAATCTCTTGGAAATTGAATCCGAGACCTCTTGATCGGCAGTCGTATACGCTAACTGCTAGACAAACGACACAACAATGCGTTGTGTACGCGTTTATTTCAACATTTGTGCGAAGAAAATGACGAATATTTCCAACGATCACTGTTATATACTGAACTACGGTCATTGACGAAAGGTGCATGTTTATCAAGATTTTCTTCACTTTTTGAATCGGTTTGTGTTTCTGAAAGTAAACAACCACATTTAAAAGAAAACCATACCAATTTGAAAGCAGAGATCGCGTATTTCACAGATTTTTTAAAACATTTAAGGAAATAAACTTAAAATTATAAGGGAACAGCCTCAATTTAATAAAAACAAAGGCAAATAATTTCAGCATTTCTTGGAAAATTGAAATTTGTGAAGCAAAATATGAAAAGGCGCGAATTTTTTCCAGCCTTCAAACATTTCATAGGTAGAATGCCTTGATGAAGATATTCAAACATACGTTCAACGTTTAGTTGCCCTGCACGATGTCTTCAAAATTGGATTTGAATACATCTAACGATTAAAGTACCACCATGGATCATAAATCCATTTGATGGACGAAGTGGAGAATGTGATATTACAAGAAAATCAACTCAAGCTTAGCTCTAATGAAGAGCTGAAGGTGAACTTTAAAAGATGGCATCAAACATATTGGCCACAGGCAGAAATACCCAAAAAATATCCTGGTCTGTGAGGAATAGGGAATATACGTAAATTTTTTAACGACTTGGTTAATCAATTACATCTTTATAAGATTGATAAAATAAACACAGATCTGTAAACGTTCCAATTATTTTTCTGAGTAAAATTTAAAACATATATAAATTTACGTCCTTCAAAAGCTGCCACTTAGCGCGCTTTGGAAGACGTCATTTGTCCCGTCTCTCGTCTGTTTTAGTCTAAGCCTTGCAGTTACTTCATACATGTCTTTAGTTTCAACTGACACACAGATCATGAATGAAGCTCAAAACCTTCATACAAATATTGTTACATTTTGTTTCAATCAATGGTGATGCGTTTTGTAAGTTTGGACGACTCCCGTATATTTCATTTCCTATATATTTTATGGATTTAAATAATTAAAAAAAAACTTTTAATTATCACGTGGCAACAATAAAAATTAGAAAAAATAATATTTGACCCTTTAATTTTATGCATATTCCCTGTAGCGGATAAACTTATGTTACGTTGTAATATGTATACGTATGTATACGTTTCCCTTGTCATATCTTGTGTCGTTTTACTGTCAGTCCAAACCGTTTAACAAAAAAAGGAGCAGATTGAATATTTCGGAATGGAAAGATTTGCGGTTATTCTTAACAAAACTGAAGCCAAATATTCATTATTTGTTGTCAATTCATCAAGTATATCCCTCTCCGATTCAAATTATTACTATTTTGTGATTGCTTTTGTAGAAGTTGCGTTAGAAAAACACTTGATATTTAATGATAATTATGTTATTACTGTTATTATATGACAATGTTATATATAACATATGATGTATAATGTAGTGTTTACAATAAAAATGAATGTAAAAATTACATATTTGAATACTTTTTTCTTTTTATTTTAATCACCTCGAAAAGAGAGTTTTTTAAATAAAATAAGTGAAAATTGATTGGTTCCTTGTACTGTGAGTAGATGTTAAAATGGTAAACTCAACTGTACCATCAAATAGGTAGAGTTGAGTTTACTATTTCGTCAACTCACAGCACAATAAATTAATTATCCAATCTATTCTCATTTCTTTTTTCAAAAAATGTTAATTCGCGGTTGGAATTCAGTCGCAACGTAAAGTTCCATAGTTAATATAATAATATAATGTAATGTTATATTTCGGACATCTGACACACAACGCTATCTAGTCCAAACTAACCAGAGCTTGTGCTATGGAGATTAGACAACTGATACAATACTACATATATATACATATATTATTTACACATACATATATATTTTGTAACAGAAAACACCTAAATTCCGAAACATATATTCACAAATTATACAAACATGTGGTCCGACCTGGGAATCGAACCCGAGACCTCAAGCAACACCAAGGTGTTCAATAGTTAGATTTAAGTTTCACATGTTTTGTCGATTTTTGGAAATATGGTAGAAATGTAACTAAAGGGGGGTTAAGTTTTGTTGAAACTGGTCTGATATGAAAAAAAAGTCTGTAAACCTCTGATTTCAATTTTTCAATTGTTTACCAAAGTAGTAAGACGCCATTCATTTAAAAAAACATTTGAACTGTTCATGACTGACGTAAATTGTATTTTATTTTACAGACTGCACAACTGATGTCCGTGTACCTAGCACGGTACTGCGTTGAGAATGTTGTGGACAGAGATGAACTCACGGAGGTAATAGAGGACCTCATGGATGAGGAATTTGAAACTGTATGCCATGATGATTCACCAAGAGGTAACTTGAAAAGTTTGCTCATGTTTGAAAAGATATGAAAAAAAGAGCAAATGAGGGATCATTTACTGAAATAAATTATTATTTTAAAATTAAATGATTTTTCAGAAGTGGCAACCCTAATGCTGCACTTTCTTAGCTTACTAAAAGATGGCCATCATGATGAACTCAGATCAAGGATTGAATCTATGCCAAAATGTCAGAAATGGCTCAGTCAACCAATTCATGATTCAGTACCACCCCAAGTGAGTATAGACTATACTCACTATAAAGTATTCTATAATATTATTAGTAGCTATCATCAACACATCATTTTTTTTATTAAGTTCACTTGTTCATTGTGTAAACAAATATTGAAAATCAATTTTAAGCTGTATGTCATCATCATCATCATTAGCAGCCTTTAACAGTCCACTGCTGGATCCTTAGGAAGGAGGTTTTGGCCTACTATATCATGTAGGGCAGACAGGTTGGAATAGGGTTTGTTTCAAGTGATCTGGATGTCGCAATAGCAGTTGTACCCGGATCTTGATTATGTCAGGCGCAGAGTGGCACACCATGTGGTTTTAGTCGGTCCGATTCCGACACACTACCCTGACGTAAACCCCGTGGGGTGACGGCCCGAGGGGGACACGGACGTTGCCACACGGACGTTTCCACACGGACGTTTCCACACGGACGTTTCCACACGGACGTTTCCACACGGACGTTTCCACACGGACTTTTCCACACGGACGTTTCTACACGGACGTTTCCACACGGACGTTTCCACACGGACGTTTCCACAAAAAAAAATCAAGTTTTTTTTTCTCTTTGTGGTGATATTTTCCTGAATAATTTGTTCTCTTAGTCAGCTTTTACGACACCCTCGGGATGAATACGGGTGGTAATAATATGTATTCTTAATCCGTCACCACACGGACAGTAGTAGCTAATACAGTTTTCAATTATTAGATATAATAATATTGATAGACACCAGACAAAACGCCATATGATTTCAAACTAAGCAGAGCTTGTACTATGAATGCTAGGTTGTCTCATAGAATACTTTCGTAAATATATACACATTGTATAAAACATCCAAACTCCAAAACAAACCTTTGATCCAATCTGGGCAATGAGGCTGAGTTTGGGAATGAAAGCAATTAAAAGCAATTATGGATGAGGTTGTGCTGGTTATGGTCGCTGGGAGATTGACTGTAAATTAATGTTAATAGACTAATATTTTTTACCACACTGATATAGAGAAACACTTTTAACATGCTGACTTTGAGACAGAAATCAAATGCCATACACCCAAATAAACCTAAGTGTTATAGCTATTTTTTTTATTTAAAGAGTCTGCCAAAGTGACTCCTCTGCCTGATATAAAGCATCATTAGAAATCAAGTTAAATAATGTAATAAATTAATATTCTTTAGAAAAAGTATGTTTGAAATTGGTCCACATATGTGTGTACAAAGATGAAAAATAGAAAATCAATCAATTGAATCCAAAACCCTTGTCATTATATAGGTAGTATTAAAAAAGTAAATATATGGTTTTTAAGATGTAGATACAATACATTTAATATTATTTTTTGCTGACATTGCATTGACATAAATGTGTTATAATTTTTTTTTAAAAACAAAATCTTACCCAAGTTAGAATATTGGTTTTTAAAGATATTTTTTTTAAATTTCAGTGCCATGGGAATCCAGATGACGATTCAACCAGTAGTAGTGAACATGAAGATGGTGCAGAAAATCATCAGAATAACATGAATGTTGCTATACCTACATCGTCAAATGGCCACCAAGATACTGAACCTATGGATGAAGATGAAGTGGAACCAGGCTGGACGGTTGTTCGAACAAGAAGAAGGAAATAGAATTAAGCTTGTAGTTTATTTAATTTATCCTTTTTGAGATGCACTGATATTATGATTATGCCTAATATTATTTGACAGAAAGTAACATGGAACACTGAGTCATGATAGCATGAGTTTTTCAACTTTTTTTATAATGTTTGTCATTGCAATCTGGATTTTATTATTTACTATTATGTATATATGTGGTATGTTAGAATATGCACAAATTATAGTTGTGCAACCTTAAACAACTGGTTGCATTAGCTGTTAGAGGTGGGCCTTTTTTTTTCTTTTGTAACGTGTGGAAACCCCCTCGGGATGTCACCCCGCCGGGGTTTACGGCGGGGTGGTGGGCCTACAGATTTAATAGTTGTTATACTTTAGCTGAGCCACACACTGTTATGTGTTTCACTTTTAAGTGTTATCTGACATTTTCAATGGACCTAGTATTTTTTAGAGATATACCACTCTATTTCAAATTCGTTTCTTATATAAAACTCAGTTAAACATCCTTGGATCGTTTATTCATTGCTATTGAAACAAAAAATAAGTTTACGTTTTATGGTAAAAGGAAAGGAAATCTTGGCATTAGCTTGCAATAATGAAGTAAAAGGATGCTAGTCTTTAGTATTAAGATTATTGCTAAAGCGAATACCTTTATGCCCAATTACAGGTAGCAAACGGTCTGTGGAGCAAACAGTGTCAGCATTTATGCACCAATGTATATATAAGACATATTAATGAAATTTCTATTCAAGGATTTGTGACGATAGGCCACGAGAAATTCCCTTTTCGACTTTTATCGTTGATTACCTTCACATCGATCAATTCTACTAATACTAAACAATATATGTATAAAGCATGAGACTGCACGGGCAGCCTTGTCTACTTGTTGCCACTTTTATTTGTTGAGTTTTATTCAACAACATTTATAGGCTGCCCTTCCTTAGTTTTCTTCTCCAAAGAGTCTAATGTGAGGTTGTTTCACTTCAACCTAATAATTTTATACTCTCATAACCTACTGAACGCTAAATGTGATCCTTGTTTAGAGTAAGTTGATATGAAAAACTCACACTAGGGTTCCTGATTAAGTAGGAAAAGAGGTTTAGTGTAATAAGTTCTACTTGTGTTTTATATAATATCAGTAGGAGTATCTAGCTTAAAATTACATAGCAAAGATTTGAATCGATTTCATTTACATTTTTTATTAGATTTTTTTTTAGAATTAGTAAATATGGAGTATAGAGTTGATATTTTACTTGATTACCATTAATAACGTAACTGTTGCGCTCTATATTCACATTTCAGTAGCAAGTTTACAACACGATATATATACATTACTAAATATTTGGGTGACTTATGTTGAACTCCAATGTGTGTATATTTTTATCATAAATATATAAATGTTGCTCCATTTGGTTTGTTTTATTTTAAACTTCTACATCGCATCAGCCTTTCGCCGTTCAATGCTGAATGAAGCTCTCCTTTAAGGATTGCTATATATCCCGATCTCGGGTAGTTGTCAGCTATCCGCTGTCAGGTACTTTTCTCAAGTTTATTTTCTACATTAACTATTAATTTATGAACCTTTCCTAATTGTTCTATAGTCACCAATTTTTTGCAACAGACCACTCCAGCAGCAATAAAAAAATTACATGTTGAAAAAAAAACTGTTTAACCGGTGCACTTTACAAGAAAATACATTTGATTGCCTAGTTTACACCAAAACAATTTTTTAATTTTTTGTGTTAATAAACGAACTTAAGGTACGTGATATAAAATTCTATGTGAAACGTAACAAATGTGTCAAACGTCACTAATGTCAGGACAGTATAGAGACTTCTTGCGTGTAATTTAGTGTTTATTTTTCAAACAAAACACCTTTTAAGATAATTATCAGTTATTTGTTAAAGCAGTAAATGTATTAAATAAAATATAAATTACAAATTATGCCTCTCACGGCAAGACAACGAAGTATACATAATAAAAATGGAGCAAAAAGAGCTACAAGTTTTAGTAAAGGGAAGCGGAAAATAGGCGAAGGGTTAGTCCTAAGTACTTTTATTGTTACAAGAAACGCTAAATGCAATGTAATACCTATTTGTACTTTTTGTGCGAATGCGCTTTTGGATAAAATTACTTGGCATAATTTATAGGTTATAATAATTTTATTTTGGCTCATTAATGTACTAATTTGTAGCTGGTACTACTGCTTGGCGCTTATCCAGACGTTTCCGTATTCAAACAAAGGTAAAACGGTCATCTGACTTAAATTAAGGATGATGTTACTAACAAGTATGTTTTCTTTGTTAGCCCTAATTTTTGAAATATTTTTTTTTTGTTGTTAAGAAACTTACACAGACAATGCAACATACTTATCAATACTTCATTTTGAATCTATTAAAACCAAATATTAACTATTAAACAATTAGAAACATTTTAACATATTCATTTTTAAAAAGTATTTTTGCTGAATTGGAGTTTTGTAGTTAACACATTTGCTGCTGCTGATAATATACAAGGAATACCCATACGCTGCTAACTAATGATTGACTGAATAGTTGGCAGTGTATATAAATGCAACTGTTGTGTTCCATACAGCAGTGCTACTAAATTATGCAGAGTAATGTCAATAATTAAAAAAAATTGGTTTCATATTTATTCTTAGGACTGTTATTAGAAAATAAACGAAAAAAAACAATATATGCTCCAATGGATGTTTCATGATTGCCGTTACTCTACACAACAATTGTGTTTTTAACACACTTGTCGGAAACACTATGTGTGTGTTAGTAGTACTGCTGCAGGATCATAACAGTTGCATGACCAACAGTTTCAGATCGAAAAAATGATAGTGAGTTTTTTCAGCACTAGCGAAAGTGTTGCTCCACAGCAGACATGTTGTCAGGTTCATGACATGTTCTCAGGGCGTAAACTTCTACCTTATTAAACTTTATTAGAAATGGTCCAGCCATTTGAGCATAAAGCAGAATGCACAAACACATATCCACCAATTTTCTCCAGTGTGACATAAGTGTGGTACCTTCTGAGTTATGAATGCAGTTCATATTTATGAGTGGAAATTATGATCATCTAAAATTACTGTATGTCTCAATGAAGGAATTCTGCACTAATGCTTTGATATATGTATTGGTTAAATATGAATGCACTTTTTCGAACCGATTCCCAATAAGAAATAATATTATAAGTTAGACAATTCTCTTTGACATGTCATGCATGACTTATGGATGACAGTTCTGTTATGCAATTTCTAGAAATATAAAGAGAAATAGACCAGGTCATATTCACTAATGGCTCCTTTAAGACAAAATATCTATTAACTTGAAATACCTCTTATTTTTCTCTTAAATAAAGACCTTAAAAATTGCTATCTAGCTGATTACCAATTCTTAGTTTCAGCAGCTAATTTACTAATTTACTCAAAACAAAATATAGTATCCAACACAAAAAGTGGGCATGTCCATTGTCAATTTAAAAAAAGGTAACGAGGTCATTCGTTCAGTAGATTTTACTCTTTACATTTTTCTCATAGCGGGCGCCTTATATCAAAAAACCGATTCTAAAGGAGTAAACTCCAAAAAAATATCTACTTCAAATAAATTTGACTTTGAAAGCCTCGGTAATCATTATCAAAATGGATCAATGTAAGGACAAAACCTACCAGACAAACTTAATAGAAGTGGCAAAAGATTACTGAAATAATAAGAACCAGTTTCACCACTTGCTTATAAAGTCCCTGATAGACAGACTATTCTGAGATTATCTGCTAGATAACTATAGATTTTGCTTTCACTAGCCTTGCGTAGAGACATATTTCTGATAGACATATATGGTACATATGTCACCAACCTTTATCTATGAAATAGTGTGATAACACTTGTCCTAAATGATGGTTCCTGTGGTTTGCCCAACAGGTTTCTTTAATTTTAACTTCGTAATTCTTTTGTAGTTTTGTAACTATTACTATCAAACATATGTGCCACTAAATTAAAAAAAAACAAAGATATAATTCATTCTGTTCTGTTTTCTTGCTTTATCCTTTTATGATTAATTTTAATTATATACCTTTGTAAATACTATATAAACATTTGAAAAATCATATAAAAATACCATTTGATTATTATAAAAATAGTTTATTTACAAAAAACATAACTATTTGGCATTTATTTTTTAAAAATTACATTGTCTAAATGACCACCATTTCGACGCTTGCACTCTCTAAACGAGCACCGAAATTTTCGAATACTCGTCGGCAAAGAGACCACGAGATCACCGACATCTCTTCACTGACTTTTCTTTTAGTTGACGCAGTGTATTTGGTTTATTAATGTAGACACGATTCTCCAAATAACTCAAAAAAAAAATTTGCTGGGAATAGATATCAACTTCTGGGTGGCAATTGAATGCCTGGAAATCAGTTTTCCGGAATCATGTCTCAGGGACTCATTGGATGTGTGACAAGTGGTACATCTTGTTGAAAATACGTGTTACGATTGTAGCAAGCACATTCCAGTAGCAACCGTCCCAAGAACTCCCGTAACATGTTTGTGCGCGATGTCAGATTCAAATGTTAACGAATTCTTGCCCCACCCTAAACAACGAGCAGACATAATTTGTGGTAATAAAATGATTTTTATTACTTAGTATTTCTATTCCTTTTACAGTGAATTCTTGGTAACAAACGCACCGTCAGACTTGCGTTCCATAGCATATCCTGGTGGTGCTGTGGCCTTAGCCTTACTCCTGTTTGCTCGTATCTTATCTGCGTATTATGGACAAATATCAGATTGTGATGAAACATTCAATTATTGGGAACCTTTGCATTATTTAGGTAAGCAAGCATTTAATTTATAATAATATACGTTTTGACTAAATAGACGATCAGAAAGTTGTTCTTCAATAGTTTATTGGATGATATAAAAAAAATCTGCTAGCAGTTGCTATAGTCATAGTTTTTTAAATGAAAAGGACTTTTTTAAGGTAAATATGGTTACAATTTCGCTTTTGTGATATGTATTCAGGAAAATATTACAAAGAGACGGAAAACTTGAAACGAACCCTATTCCAACCCGAGGCCTGGTAGACCAAAACCTCCTTGTCAAGGAGAGGCCTGTGTCCAGTAGTGGACTGTAAAAGGCTGTTGATGATGATGATGATGATGATAATATAGTAGGTTTCGACCAGCATTCTTGTTAAGTTACAGCTAACTTCAATCTTATTGAGCAGGACCAGTAAATCATTAACATTTCGGTCCATGCTGCCAAAGCGTAGATGAAGTATGATTACATATATTGATGAGTCTTTTAGTACTTCTGAGCAGCGTTTTGAACTGCAAATATATGCAATTTTGTTTGAGAGCAAATTATAGGATATATAGAGAGTGTAGATGATTGGTTAGTATTTAAGTCAAATAATGAGTGCGTTGTATCTTTTCAAGTCTATGGAACTGGTCTTCAAACATGGGAGTATAGTCCCGCTTATGCATTACGCTCCTACCTACCACTGTGGCTATTTGCCGTACCTGCGAAAATACTGTCGTGGTTCATGACTCCTGTCACTGTGTTCTACTCATTAAGGGTGCTGTTGGCTGTACTGAGCTCATGTGCGGAATTTATGTTTTATAAGTAAGTGTTTTAGTAATATCCTAATTAATATATTTTTAAGATTTACGGGGAGTATGTTTACTTAAGTAAGCACCTAGACAATAATGATTGAATTTTTTAAAATGACAAATGATTGTGCCCAGTGCCGCTTAATATGTGTGGAGAGAATTCTGGATTTAGGAAAGTTTACAAGGCCAATATTGGTCCTTCGAGCCGAATTATCCTTTCAGACTTTAAAAGCAAATTACGCTAGATTTTTTTTCGAATCTTAGTAAGTTTTTTTTTTAAAGAGACAACGCCCGCCCTAAGAATAAATCCTGTGTCACGGGGGACTTTATAAACATACAAGAAACGGACACAAGGAAAACACCCAGACTCAGAACAACAATTTCTGGATCACACAAAGTATTGTCCCATGTAGGATTTGAACCCATAACACTAGGCGCAGTAGAGAGCGGCGTGGTGACCGCTTAAACCACTAGGCCAACCGTGCAGTCAAGAAATATTGAAATATAAATTGTACTGTTATGCATCTAGTTATATATGAAAGAGATGACAGATTTAACTCAGCTGTTGACATTTGATTTTGCAATAAGGATGAAACTCTTTATTAGAGACCCAAATATCTTTGGTGGGTG
Source organism: Hypercompe scribonia (assembly GCA_949316085.1). Lineage (NCBI taxonomy): Eukaryota > Metazoa > Arthropoda > Insecta > Lepidoptera > Erebidae > Hypercompe > Hypercompe scribonia. Next base: position 5,841,331 of record OX438969.1, on the reverse strand, counting down.
TTAAAATTCTGTCTTTACCGTTGCTTCACATTATAACAAATTTTACGATGGTCTAGTTTAAATGTGGAATGATAATATACAACGTGTTTGTCACCAGAGCGGTATGCCACGAGTTTGGTGTGCACGTCGGGCGGGTATGGCTAATGCTTACCTTGCCGGCTGCAGGCATGTTCGTGTGCAACTCGGCCATGCTACCATCTGCTTGGAGCAGTGCGCTAATCAGCGCCGCGTTGGCTTGTTGGTGGCGCCGAAGATATCCACCAGCCGTGCTGCTTACTGCCGCTTCTGCTATTCTTAGTAAGTATACTAGCTTTTTACTAGGTTGCTTTTCACGAACTGACATTGATATCATTGTATATTTACTGTAAATATATTTGTCAGCAAGAGAATTTTTGTTGCGTGATGCAGGATTTCTTTTGATACGTAGCTTGATTGAATTTAGCTAGATGGCGCTGAAATGTCCTTTCTATAGTATTATATATTGCCATAGCTGTCTTGTCAAGTTAGTCTGTAACTCTATTTCATATATGTTTTCCTTTTATATTAATTAAAAAAAAGCAAAAAAAATTAGATTGTAAAATTAACCTAGATTCTAAAATAAATTTAGTATTTATTTCTTGTAGGCTGGCCATTCACAGCACTTCTTGGCCTGCCAATCGCAATAGACATGTTACTTATCAAACGGCAAGTCGTTGACTTCGTGAAGTGGTCAGTAATTGCCCTTATCGTCATTCTATTGCCGACCATCGCTGTGGACTCGTGGCACTATGGGAAGCTGACCATTACCCCCTGGAATATCGTAGCGTACAACATATTTACTGAACACGGCCCCAGTTTGTACGGTGTTGAACCCTGGACATATTATTTCGTGAATGGATTTCTTAATTTTAATATAGTGTGGGTGAGTTGCAAGAATTATTTATGACGTTTAACATTCTTATTGGTATGACATGTATTCTCTGTTTCTTGCGGGAGTGATTTCGGAAAGAAAAGGACGGATATGTATAACAGGAAGCGCGATATTTGAATTGACCAATGTGCACACTCAGTGCCAAAGTCGACCTTAAACTAGTAGGTCGTGTGTGGCTATTGTAAGGCTATCTTGTTTATATATATATATATCAACTTATATAAGTGTATGACTTCATAATGATGGCAACTATTTATCCTATGAACTTTTTAATTGCACTAAAAAAAATATCTTCACATTTCGACAATTTTGGACCACTTTGGTCCAAAATTGTCGAAATGTGAAGATAATTCACATTTCGACAAGAAAAAAATATCTTCACATTTCGACAATTTTGGACCAAAGTCACCAACATTTTGGTCATAAATTCAGATAATTTCTGGAATGTGCCAGAATAGAGACTCTCTGACTTTCTAGCAATTATCTTTTGTTAGCGACTTTGATCAAAAACTAACGAAACGTTTGTGTGCTACTCATTTTTGAGTAAGAGATAATGTATCTTGAAAGAGCGTGTACCATCTTTATCCTTACTACCTAATTTAAAAAAAAGGCAACTCCCGCGCTAGCAACATTCTTGTACGAGGCAATTACAAACATACATGAAACGGACACAAAGAACACTCAGGCTTAAAGCAATTATTTGTGAATTACACAAAGTACTGTCTCAAATGGGGGTTGAACCCACAACACTCAGTGCAGTAGAAAGCATACGAAAGAAACCACCAACCACAAGAAACCAGGATTTGTATCGTAATAGGTATACGCACTGTCGTGCCCGCTGCAGCTTGCGGCGTGCTTCGTGCTCGCGCCGCGCTCCACGGAGCGAGCTGCGTTTTGTGCGCCCTACTGGCTCGACCTGCTGCCTCTCGCGCTGTGGCTGCCGGTGTTCATGCTGCAGCCGCATAAGGAGGAGAGGTACTCACAAATATGCTTTTACATTTTCTACTTACGGCTTACTGACTTGTGGGGCGTGGTAATATGTAAAGAAGAGTGGGATAGCTGCGAGTGTTTTTGTTTGTGTGTGTGTAAAGTTTGCTTAGCAATATAATTAGTTAATTATATTGTTATGAAATAGTAGTGGTACCTAACATAGGCGTTATTTGTTTAAAAAGAGATTCCAATCTCAATGTAACTGCAAACTGTATAACGCAAAATTATATATTTCTATTACATTACCAAAAATTAGTATAACCGAATAAAACCTTCAAATTGCTAGTATTTATTGTCTTTAACCTATGTTTTAATTGATATAAAAACAAAAATTAAACCGGAACATACCTATTTTCTTTATTGGGTATTTTTTTTGTTTCTGTTATAGGTGAAAAAAATTAAAATGAAACAAAATTGTATGTAATATTAAGATAATATGTTAAAAACCTGCATGGAAAAATGAGTGAATAAGACAGGAGGCAGCAGTAGAATATTCAAAATTATTCTGTTCCATTTCTTAAATCATTTTGTCTATCTGTTGAAATCCTAAAAAAACCCCTGGGTTTTGTTATAAAAAAAAATAAAGAAAAATTTGGTGTCTCTTTCTTCAGCTGCACACTAGTGCGAAACCATTGGGCAGTTAGTGTACACAATTTATATCTCTTCAATTCAAACATTCCAGGTTCTTATACCCAGTATACAGTATGATCTTGTTGGCCGGAGCAGTGGCCCTGGACTGTCTGCAGAAGATGACATTCGCAGTTGGCACTGAGCTGTTCCGCTGGAGAAAAGAAAGAGAGAGGCGACATTACCTTTCTTACACTGGGCCGTTGATGGTCATATGTGTATTGGCTGCTGGAGTCGGTGGTGGGTATTTAGAATGAGTATTCTTCCTTATATTCGATGTATTTCTTCTTAGACCTCTTTTTATCCACAATTATGGAGCATAAAATTAAAAAACAAGCACTTACTGCCGACTAAGAGAACAAATTACAGAGGACAACATCACTATAAAGTGAAGGAAAACTTGAAATAAACCCAATATGTCTGATCAGCGTTATATAGAAGGCTGAAACCTCTGCTAAGGAGAGGGCTATGTCCAGCAGACTGTTGGTGACTGTTGATGACTAGCAGCGGACAGTGTACAAATACCTTTATTCGTCAATTTTAATTTTCTTATTTGGAATAAATTTGTATGAAAGAAAATGCTCGATAATTATTATTATTTGAAAAAAAATTGGTTAAAAATATTCATAAAAATCCCAAACAAGCTAAGGTCCTGTTTTGTATTGTATATTGTATGTATATATGTCTAATATATATTGTATATATTTCATTTTAGCTACGTAAAGCATTTCATAGGGTGTAGTTACGTTGATCTATTCTAGATGGCGTTGATGTATATTTTTTCTATAAGATGACAGACTGTAATCCCAAACGACAAAATGACAAATAACAATTCCGACTGTTCCAGGTATATCTCGCATAGCAGCCCTGTACACGAACTACCACGGTCCCATGACGATGTTACGCCACCTGCCGACCGCCCCGGACAACTCACAGCTCAACCTCTGTTTCGGCAAGGAATGGTACCGCTTCCCTTCCAGCTTCCACCTACCTCCCGCCTATGTCACCAGGTTCATCAGTAGTGAGTTCAATGGTCAAATGCCTGCACCTTACGCTAAAGGACATAATGGTACGTTTAAAATAAAGTAAATAATATAATAAAATACTAAATATTTCGGACATTTGACATACAACGACATCTAGTTTCCAACTAAGCAGAGCTTGTGCTATGATAACTAGACTGACTGATAGAATACTTATATACTTTTTTTTTGTAAATACATACATATTATACATAGAAAACACCCAAACTTCGAAACAAATATTGGCAGATCATACAAACATTTGGTCCGACCCGGGAATCGAACCCGAGACTTCAAACACATCAGTCGCATTCACTACCGCTGCGCTATCGAGGCAATTAATGGAACAATTAATTATACTTAAGTTGTAAATTATTATATTTTGTATATGAACGTTTCGGAGAGCACATATCTCACCGGTCGTTACGAATAGATACCATCAGATTGTGAGAGTGAGGAAACAGAGTGTGTTAATTTAATATATGTAAATTACGTGTCACGATGTTTGTCCGCGATGGACTCCTAAACTACTCAACCGATTTTAATCAAATTTCGCACACCGTGTGCAGTTTGATCCGACTTGAAAGATGAGATAGCTAACATCTCAATTTAATAGTTTCATCAACAGCCTTTTTTTTTAACATGTGGAAGCCCCCTCGGGCCGTAACTCCACTGGGGTTTACGGCGGGGTGGTGTGTCGGAATCGGACCGCCTACAGTCCACTGCTGAACATAGGCCTCTCCTTAGCAAGGAGGTTTTGACTTACTATTCCACGCTGGCCAGACGGGTTGGAATAGGGTTTGTTTCAACCAGCGCCTCATGCCGCCTTGAGTGTGGCCGCGGGTGGACGGGACGGGTTTTCCCCTCCATCCGCTACAATGGCCAGCCGCGAGGAGGCGACGTCCGCGTGTGCCGTACGTCGCCTAAAATAGAGAGTTTACCCATAGATGGTGCCTGCATTAGCGGGCAGGCGCTGGGAGGGATCTGGATGTCGTAATAGCAGCGGTTCCCGGATCCCTCCTATCTCAGGCGCAGAGTGGCACACCGTGTGGTTTTAGTCGGTTCGATTCCGACACACCACCCCGCCGTAAACCCCGGTGGGGAGACGGCCCGAGAGGGTTTCCACACGTTAAAAAAAAAAAAAAAGGGTTTGTTTTAAGTTTTCCTTCTCTTTGTAATGATGTTGTCTTGTATACTTGGTCCCTTCGTCGCCTTTTACGACACCCACGGGATGAATAGGGGTGGTACTACGTATTCTTAATCCGTCACCACACGAATAATATTTTAATACAATGATTAATAAAATAGTTTAATAGTTTAATACAATGTAATATAACAAAAAATTTACAGCAACGCGTGGCCTGGTCTACTAGTATACTATAATATCTTGGCTGGTCTCCGTTGAGAATATCATTTATGAAACTCATTTTACGAGAATTTAATCAAACTCTTTTAATACGTCTACAAGTTTTATGTAAACTACGAAGTAATTACGCGTTATACTACCTACGGAAAAATGCGCTTAGAAGCATAAAAGTGTAAAAATCTAACAAATGTAAAACTACTTTCAGCTACTCGCCTTATCCATCCCCACTTCAACGAACAAAATAAAGGCGACAACAGCACATACCTGAACCCGAGCCAATGCCATTACCTCTTGGACTCCGACGCTGGCAACCCCAGCGCTCTACAACCGTTCTACCACAAAGATCCGTCGTGGGAGATAGTCGCCAGTGTGCCCATGCTCGAAGCGAGCAAGTCTCATCAGGTGCTCAGAGCGTTCTACGTGCCAGTGCTGTCTAGTAAGAATACTGTGTTCGTGAATTTGTATTTATTAAAAAACAAGTTAGTTTTGTGACTTGGGAGAGAGTGAAAGGTTCGTGTTTAATATTGACCTGTCTCTTTCTATGAATAGGAAAAAAGTTATGAGTACTAACATAGCAAATTTCTAGTTTGGGACTTAATTCAATTAATATTTATAAGGTGTTAAAAGTTTTGGTACACTTGTGCTGTTGATCTTTGTGCAAAGAAATAAATATACACTTACGTATTTTTTTTCTTCTTGATTGGCCACCGCATACGCTATCCACCACACCAGCGATGCAGTCTGTATAAACATTATGACTAAGTCTCACACTATACATTAATATCTCCATAAGATTAGAAAAATTAAAACACTTAATAATTTTATCTCACAAAATAATGGTTTTTATCGTGTCTATCGCTAAGAAACATTCTGTTATATTAGGTAAAATATAGTAGGAATAGACTACCATTCTATTGTAAGAAAAAGAACGAATAAGAAGAAAGAAATAATAGCTAAACTTAATTTTAGATAGTAAGTTTGTATTGTGTAGTGTGTTTCTAAGGAAAACAATTGTCTAATACAACTATATGTGACAGCTAAAGGCTAAAGAATTGTAATATGTTAGTTTATTCGTGTTAACCAAAGTATGGCCACACTTAAAATTCAAATGTGAAATATTAAATGAACAAACGAAACCAGTCAGAACCAAACCATTGGATTCAAATACCTGAAGTCCTTTCCACAGATCTTAACTATTTCGTAGAATAGTACGTGAAGCGGTTGATATCAAAAAATATAAAGATTTCAACCGGGAAAACGGATATCGACTATATATATCATGAAGAATGTAACAAAGTGTGCAGACATTGTAAGTGTGGTGTGGAGAAGTGCCGACAGTAAACAAGCAACACGACCAAGTGTGGGTAGTTACACCTTGCGTATCATGAAGGTTTCGCTAAGTTCACACCTGTCTACCATTGACGAGCGGTGTAACCCGTTTGAAACTTCGGCAAATAGAAGGTATCGTAACTTTTTTAAACAAATGAAATAATTTAGACAACAAAATGCAAAACATGCAAGCACTAAATGTTCGGAACAAATTTTTTTATTGTTTTTATCTAGTTTCAGATTTTGTCTTGAAAATTATCAATGTTCTTAAGTTTTGTTCGATTTTGTTTAAAAACTTGTGTAATATTTTATGGACATGTACAAAAGTATATTGGACAGTCTAGCAATCATGAAGCCGAATGCAATCGTTGTCGAAAACGTGTATGTAAAACAAAATCAGGTTAAAAACCTCTGATTCATCTTTTACGTATACGTATTACGTATACGCTTTGCACGTACATACGGTACATAATTATCAAATCATTATTATTATAATGTTTGAATTTTTTTTGGAGCCTGCCAAAGTGGCTACCCGGTCTGATGGAAAGCATGAATAGAATCCAAGAAAAATAGAAATCGCTGGCTAATCTACGCTGTATGGATTAAGACTCTTTAGAAAGCTAGTCATAGTGCAATAATAAAATAAACAATTATTATAAAATAAGAACATTATATGTTATATTTTAAATGTTTTTCATGATTATTTTGTGTACTTTGCACCCTTGTACTATAGAAGTACTTCCATACATTTTGTAAATATTTACACGTAATGAAAAGTGCGATCTGACCACAATTATCAAATATAAAGTTGAAAAGTTCCTTTTAAAAATTTATTTATGTGTAGTCGCAAGATTTTTTCATATGGCTTATAGGCTAATTTTACTGATATTTTAGAACATTGCAAACTCTTTGTTTTTTCAAATCCATAACTGTTAAATCTAAAGTTGCATATCGACGATCGCTCAATTTATAGAAACTTAAATATGCACAAATGTACTTTGACTGCACAGATGGCGTTGTAATTTAAGCAGCCTATGCTGAGTCTTGTGTGACCCGCAAAAATTGTTATTTCACATTATCTTTTTCGTTGTATTTCAAAGTAAGCGATCAAGAAATTCGTTTATTCCATGCAAGTATTATAGTCTTTTATGTTCTATAAGATGCAAAATCTGTTTTTATGTAGTGTTTTTTTTGTTTTAATGCTTTAAGCTAGATGGTACGCATGGTTTGGTGCATTTTTTGTATTCATTTATCTAAACATTGGCTGCGACTTATATTAAATTGATAGTGCGCCATCTAGTGGCAATCTGTACTAACTTTCTCTAAACTCAACTAATAAGTTTTTTGCCATAGAGAAGTTCTAACAGAAGTAGCTATGGAGTAAGGGAAGTATGTGTTATATTAGTTACTTTTGTATAAATAAATGTTTTCTTAGAGTGTTAAATTATTTTGCATTTTTATAAAATGTCAGCAATTTTGTTGTGACTTGTTTCTATTTGATTAAAATTAATATTTAATTAAAATTATTTCTTGAATATATGCGTTTTTCACTTACTATACCTGTGACTAAGGACTGGAATAAACAGGAAAATGGCCAGTATATTTTGGCTTTTCCGTGTTCTCTTATTTAATTACGATGTAAGAACGCAAACAGACAGTAACGAAATTACACATAGTCAATGCTTATAGAATAAATATTTTGGAATTTCTACTTGAGTGCAAAAGACATCGTCGAATTTTGTTTTTTCGAAAATCTTACAATGATATTTGTATATTACGATACTTTATTCAGTCCATGCGGTACTGCGATATTTCGTTACATTCTTCGATTTAACAGCGAAAGTATTAGCGAGTTCGTCTTCGTGAATTTTTTTATTATTATAAAACTCTAAAATGTAAGTAGCCTAAGTTTTTCCCGATAACATCAACTATCTGTCAGTGAAAGTCCCGTCGAAATCGGTCCAGCCGTTCCAGAGATTAGCCGGCACAAAAAAGTTGAGAGGTGTCAAGGGACAGCCGGATAAAACGAAGTTCCTTTCGATTAATTAGTGAAAGAATTGTAATATTTTTCTTATATTTCTTTTAAGTTATAAAAAAACAAAAATAATCGTCGCGACACGACACTGTTCAAAGCAAAATAGAAAGACGAAACGAAAATAACTGGCTTGCTTTCTATGAGAGAGAGAGAGAGAGAGAGAGAGAGACAGACACAGAACCATGCGCACGCCGCACGGCTTACAACGCTATAGTAAAAAGTGTCGTGACAACTTTTCGTCTGAACATTTTTTGGTCTAGCCTCCTTCGTAACGCGCGATAAGGAACTTCGTTCCAAAAAAAGGACAAACACAAAAATTGTAGAAAATTTTGGGAGTTACTATGTTTGTGTACTCTACAATATATTTTTATCTGATGCATCTACCACTTGAATGGGTAAATTAAACACAGTATAAACTTAATATGAATTTACTGTTCAGGTGGTACCAATATTCATAGTATTTGTCTCCAAGAGCTTGAGTTACACGCTTGTAGTCGCTTTGTTAATCCGAGTCCACTTGACATTCTTTTGTGTATCCAACTCTGTGTATAAAAAGTGGCGTCGTCAAAAACAGTGTTGCCACATGAACGCTACAAAATGTTATTTTGGAGTATGTATCTTATGTATATTCATATGCATGTAGCAAAAAACGGTTATTTCAATATTACAAACAGACACTCCAATTTTAATTATATGAATAGATGCCTCGAATAACGAATATTCAGCGAGTTTCTTGGCCGAAGTGCCGAAGGTTCAGCAGCCAAATATTTGGTGACCCTTAGTACCTTGCGGGCATGGCAGATTTAAACCTGTAACCGCTTTTGTTTCATTCGTGATTGGGTCACGTCACAATACACTTAATTTGACACTTTTTCTTCCGGTAACAGTGTGTACAGCAAACGGCTAACTTGCAAAGCAGGTATAACGTATGAGGAAAAATCAATTATTTGATTCCGAGTCAATTAACCATTCGACATAAATATACCAACAAAATTTTTAAAATCCTTGAATTCACATTTATATTTTCTACTATTTGACTTTTGGCCGAATGTAGCAAACTATTTGATCGACTAGTGAAAAAGCATGTCCGAATAGCCGAATACTGGATAGTTGCCAAATATTCGTGGCATCTTTAGAAAATGTCATTCTGCGAAGCTTTGTTATTGTGATGTTATGTTGCTCAGAAAAACTTCGAACGATCTTACGACAATCAATTACATCAAATTCTTTGAAATATCATTACAATTACGTAACGATTTTAAATAGCTAACTAGTTAACTAAAAAGGACGAAAGTGTGTATCTACTCGTATCATTAAACGGATGTGTCGCGTGTGTGCACTCTGAGTCACACTGTTAAGTTTCATTCAAAATAAATTTAAACCTTACTTCTGTGTTACACAACTATTTTGACATCGTTTTGTACAAAGACAATACAAAATTATTTACGCAGTTGTCATTGACACAAGCGCTTGACAATCACAGTAGCAAATCCTACTTAACAGGTATAAGAAGAAGCAACAGATTAAAGTCTACCAAAAATTCATAAAATTTTAAGCAAAAAATAATATACCAGATTAATTTACGAGTAATTTAATGAGTATACATGTTTTTTCGTAAAAATGACTAGACCAAAGACCGCTCTAGGAAAAAGCTAGTCTCTGTGAAATTAACAAATATAACCTTAATAATATTACTACACAAAATGCTTAAATGCAACGTTACCTCAAGTCTCAGATATTCGCTGTACATTTTACTCAAAACCTAATGTATATCTCAGGTTTCGAATTCTAACACTTTTCTATATACATTTTTTAATATAATTAAAATTAAACATAAACACGTCAAAGTCACCGCTACAATGGGCAACTTTGTTAAATTACTTTTTTTTTTGAAAAAAGACAACGCCCGCACTAGGAATAAATCCTGTGTCGCGGGGGACTTTACAAACATACAAGACACGTACACAAAGAATACCCAGACTCAGAACTAAAATTCGTAGATCACTCAAAGTGTTGTCTCATGTGGAGTTTGAACCCACAACGGCAGTAGAGAGCGGCGTGGCGAACGCTTAAACTACTAGGCTAATTGTGCAGTCAATTAATAAAAAAATAGTGAAGTAAAAAACAAAAATCACGACTACGTCAAAGTGAACACTTCATATTTACAAACAGGTAATTTGAATACCCAGTATTACTCACAACTAAGACGCGTCTAACGAGAACTCAAACGACAAAATCCATAACTATAGTCGTTTTAGCATTCAAAACCCCCTATCATTTACTTATTTCATAAAAAAAGTTGATTTCATAGGTAAAAACTTAGTATAATTCTACATTTTATGTTGGTAATTAAGTTAGTTGGTAATTAATAATTAATAGTAGATGTGGATAAAGATGCACCCCCTTGAATATAGAGGCGCCCATGAGCATGCCAATGAAATAATAACATACACTCAAAAAAACATAAACTCCATCTGACACAGTTAGGTTAAGAGATAATGCTGCGTCTCTATGAGTCAGTCTATATTCATTCATATCCATCCATTTCAAACAGCTGTACGAAGAAATCGAGCAAACAAACTCATTGTCACTCTGTTAAGTTTTGCCGTGACTTCAAGACTCTTGGTCTGATGCAGTGATTCAAAATAGAAACAAGATTTGAAGATAATCAGATATCACTTGTTGTCCAACACTTCCTTTCTGATTAGATCCTAGCCTATGTCCAGCTGTGGACTTTGATGATGATGATGATCACTCTTCCGGTTATTTACACAACCAAATCATCTTGTTCTGGTTTTCTGCAATCAAAATATTATACCATTAATATGATATGTAGTTTAATGTCGTTTGTTTACTACACATGTGTTACACTCCAATCTGATTCCTAACATGGCTTAGCCTGTCCTATGGTAACCACACTGTTTCTCAATGCAAACATATTATGCTAGATAAATTACATACACAGAACAAATGTCTCTTCACATAATATTTTTCCTGGGTGAGAATCGAACCGACGACCTCCGGCTTGCTAAACCACTTACCACTAGATCAACAAACCAGTACTTGTATTAGATTTAAACATAAAATCGCTGACTATCAATGTATTCTAGATTCCTTAATTTGAAATTAACAGTGACCGGAGGCCCATCGATGCAGGGGTGACAGTTATCGTGCTAACTGTGTAAGGCTTACACTCGGACAATGACTGTCGTCCCCAAGCGGGGTGTAAAAAGCATCTCACAAGGCCGCCATAGTGTGGGTTACCATACTGCATTGTCAGCATTTGCAATAAGTATGGTGACCACAGCTTTTGGATTCTATTAATGCATTCCATCAGGCAGAGTAGAGTCACTTTGGCACCCTCTTAAGTTTAAAAAGAAAAGAACCATCGCAAAGTTACTCGTAGTAGTGATTAGGCGTAGGTTTTTCTCTTATTCGTATATAAAGAATATTCCTAATATTTCTATTTGGTTCATACATAAATGACGCAGTTCAATATACACCTTTTTCTTTTCTTTCGGTGCGGAAATTCTCACACATAGCACCACAAAAAGTGGTTATGTCGGACTCGAACCGCTCAAATATCACACGCCATCTTAGGTACCATCAGTCGGGGAACCAGGTGCACCCTAACTACGAAACCCGAACTAAACAGTCATTTTCGTCGGTTTAAAATAAATTACAGACCTCCACAAAGAATGTTCCCTGATAATCTTTTCTCCATCGGCAATAGTCTGCGGCATCGGCAAGCCTCTCGTCTCGGGCAACGTCAAACCAACGGTCGCCGTGAGGAGGGTCATCAGAGTGAATATTAATATCGGCAGCATGCTCCAATAGCGGTCCTGCAAAGCGAAGGAGTACTTACATTAGATATTATACTTCTAAACCATTTTTTATTATCAACATCTTTTAACAGTCTACTGCTGGAAATAAGCCTCTCCTTAGAAAGGTGATTTTGGGCTGCTATAACACGCTGGCCAGACGGGTTGGTATTGAATTTGTTTTGAATTTTCCCTCTCTTTGCAGTGATGTTGTCCTGCCTAGTTTACTCCCTTAGTCACTTCATATGACACCCAAGAGATGAATAGGAGTGGTGATCTTATTCTTGATCCGTCATCACACGGACAATATTTTTGACAACGCACCTAAATGATTAATAAAAAAAATATACCCATTAATATACTGGAGTAATTACAAAAAAATAGTGGACTCTGTGTCAACATTATGCTTATATAAGGCATTCAATTGCTGTTTTATCTGTCTGTTTGTTTGTATTATATTATGAGAATACCATAGAATGATTCTAATGTAGATATGTATTGTTTGAAGATGGCAAAACAGGGTATTAAAATTACTGTGGAAGGCCATTTTTTATGTAATTTTCTCTTTAGGAATATATTGTCCTGTTTTGGTACTATATAACATTCTAGATTATACAAACAATAACATAACAACAAAAATTAAGTATTGTCCCATGAGGATCGAACCCAGAATACTCGATGTCTGAAACGGTGAGAGTAACTTTTAATAAAAGAAAGGTTCAATGATTAATTACCGAGTAAACGATGAAAGGTGTAAAGACAGTAGAGATGAATGCACACATGTGGAGGATGGAACAGCCCGTGGCTCGGAAGGGCGTAGGTAGGATCTCTGTGCACCACTGCATCACACACGTGTAGAATGTGTTCGTGAAGAAACGTGCGGCTATTTCAATCACAGTCTGTGGGACACCTGCAACATATACGAGGATCGCTCAATAAATGATAATTGCAACATATGTATGTGAGGGTCGCTCAATAAGTGATGATTGCAACATACATGAGGGTCGCTCACTAAGTGATGATTGCAACATATATGAGGGTCGCTCACTAAATGATGATTGCAACATATATGAGGATCACTCAACAAATGATAATTACTACATATATGAGGGTCGCTCACTAACTGATGGTTGCAACATATATGAGGGTCGCTCACTAAGTGATAATTGTAACATATATAAGGGTCACTCACTAAGTGATGATTGCAACGTATATGAGGGTCGCTCACTAAGTGTAAGCTCTCACACAATATTGATTCTGAGTGGGAATTGAATCCACCACTTGCGGTTTAGCAGTCGGGGCTACTAACCATTAAACCAAACAGCCAGTCCATATATTATGTGTCTATGGCTATATTTTATTTTATATATAGTGTCTATGGCTTTATTTTATTCGTACCTTTAGGCAGGAAGAGAGCGACAAGTAAGAAGACACAGGATGCGTACATTGGACCAACACAAACTTTTCTTCGACCAAATCTGAAAAAAAAATACATAGAACTTACAATTGATACATCTCAAAGGTTTAACTAAAAATTAGATGGTAAATTGGAAGTGAATTGCTTAATCACTGCACTTAATAAAAAAATATAAAAACGAGTAGTTGCCAAAAATTTTTTTAAAACAATACTTTTTTTTTGGTTTTAGAACACATATTTGAAGTAATTTTAAGTATTTTTTTCAAATTTTTTCGAAATCAAGTTCAAATTTAGTTTCTTTTAGTTTATTATTACAAAAAAATATTTCCTTAATTTTTTTCTCAGCGGGTCTTGACACGTTTTTTAAGTTTTAAATGGAAGATATCTTGAAAAGCTGAATAAAAATGAAGCATATAAATAAATATTTAATTTATTTCTGTTCACGTGTGTGTGTATGTTTAAGTGTGTCATTTACCTGTCGAGAAGTACAGCGACAACTAGTATAGAAATTAGTTCAGACAGCTCGATGAAAGTGAACACCACGAAGAAGTTCATTCCGAGACTGTCGGAGAGACGCACCAGTCCGTCAAACACAACCGCACCACCCATGAAGAGGACCATCAAGCTTAACATCGCCTTGCGTAGTGGTGGACTTTTGAAAATATGAAAGAAGTTTTGCTTCTCTTCCATATAACCTTTGTTCGCGACAATCTACAAAACAAAAAGAGTAAAACATTGTAATTATATAAAAATTATAAAATAAAAGTGTATGGCCAATTCAAATAACATCTTAACATCGAGTTACAGCACGCATCTAGTGCATACTTTAATTCGTTTTAGTACGTACGTTTATCACAAGTTATGTTAAATAAAAGACATCAAAATATAGAAAAGTTGAGAGGTGTCAAGGGACACCCAGATGGAAGGAAGTTCCTTTCGATTAATTAGTGAAGGAATTGTAATATATTTTTTTTATTTTGTTTAAGTTATAAAAAAACAAAAATAATCGGCGCGACACTGCACTGTTCAAAGCAAAATAGAAAGACGAAACGAAAATAATTGACAGAGAAACATGCGCACGCCGCACGGCTTACTACATTATAGCAAAAAGTGTCGTGACAACTTTTCATTTTTTCCGTCTAGCCTCCTTCGCAACGCGCGATAAGGAACTTCGTTCCAATAGTTTCAAGACTCTCTAATATACTTGATAATTTAACCGTTAACTTAAGAAAATTGATTTCAAGGACGCCTGTATCTTGGTAAGTTATATTCTAAACATTATTTTATACTTACAACAAACTCATCAAGGACGTGTTCTGGAATTTTCGTTCCATTAATTCTCTCAAACTTCTTGAGAATTGTAACTGCTTCATTCGTGCGGCCTCTGCTCATCAGCCATCTGTAATAAAAAATAAAAAATGTAAATCGCTTTCAACATTTTTTTTTTCAAATATTTTTTTAAGATATTTATAGCTTTGGTTGTCAATGTGTGTAATGATAATAACCGCCACACAGCCGTCTGATGTCAAACGATACAGAGTCTGTACTATGGTAATCAGACTAGAGAATAAACATTGCAAATATATGTATTTCTAAAAGCATAGATATTATACATTGCTTACACTTAGACAGAGAACAAACAAATGATCGTGTTTCTCACACATAATTGTCCTAGCTGTTAATAAACACATGATTTCGGACTTAGCGGTCTGAATCACTAAATACTAGGGTAAAAAATCCGACATTAATAATAGTGTTATCAAGACATCCCGCAGAAATAAACGAAAATTTTATTCTTAAACATTCCGAGACCCTTGTTACAAAAGACAAGATACATACACAAAGAACATCCAGATTCAGAACAACAGTTTGTGGATCACACAAAGTGTTGTTCCGTGTGGGATTTGAACCCACAACATTCAGCATAGCAAAGAGCGGCGTGGCGACCGCTTAAACCACGGCTAACCGTGCAGTCGTTTATCTACAGAACTGTGATATCGTCACATATTCAAGTTGATCAGAAAATCAAAGAAATCAAAATACTCACCTAATGCTCTCGGGGAATACCCACGGCGCCAATAACACGAGGAATATGGGTAGCGAGGTCACCCACAGAAGTATACGCCAGTCTGCGATAAAGTACGCCATCCAGGGCATTGCCACAGAGGCTACTCCGAATGATAGCGCTAAGATTAAGTTTGCTACTAATGTGCGATATTGAGGTCCCACGTATTCCAAAACTGAAAAAAAAAGTATGTATTTAGAAATTGGATGAAGACACTATAACTCTCAAGTATAAAAAGGGTATCAACTGAAAATATTGTCTGAATTTTACAATTTTTATTGACGCTGTAGTTACTCGCCATAAACAACCTTTAATACTTTACCGCTGGACACAGGCCTCTTCTTCCTTAGAAAAGAGGTTTTGACCTATTTTACGTCGCTGTCCAGACAGGTTGGTATACGATTTGTTTGTGTAGGGTTTGCTCTTTGAGTCGGTTCCTGATACTCTATATTATTAATCCTGACCGTTCAAGGCGACCCATGGACAGAAGCCATAGTTAGTGGTCATAAAACAACCTCTGTTCAGTTGACTGCACGTATGGTCTAGTGGTTTAAGCGGTCGCCACGCCGTTTCCTTCTGCGTCAAGTGTTGTGGTTTCAAATCTCACATGGGATAACATTTTGTGTGATTCACAAATTGTTATTCTGAGTCTGGGTGTTCTTTGTGTCCGTTTCATGTATGTATGTAAAGTCCCCCGCGACATATGACATATTCCTAACGCGGGAGTTGTCTTAAAAAAAAGAAAAGCTATATATAATTTGAAATACTAACCCATTATATACAGCATCATAAAGCAGTTGTCAAACGACAAGCCAACGAGGAATCTGCAGAATACGAAGTCCCACACACCGGTGGTAAATGTGGTAGCAACACCGCCGATACCACCAATTAAATTTGTCACTGAAATACATATGTTACATTGTATATTAATGTTCCTTTTCTGTTCATTTTTAATTTTTTCCATTCTAATAACTTTTAATTACATGATGCATCTATAGACAAATATTGTTTTTGTTTTGCTTACTTATCTTTTATCGAGAGGATGTATACATATTCTTTGTAGGCTAATAGTTAAAAATATATGAATAATAGAAAACAAATAATTGTAAAATAACAAAAATGCAATTACTAGAACCATTTCAGCCTTAATATTTAGTACCCACTGTTAATGATGTAATGAAATTTAAATCCTTATTTATGACATTTTAAAATCTACAGCATTTATGCTTGAAAAATTATTTTTAATATTCCAAAACTATTCTATTTAGAGCGTGAGATGATAATGATAATGTTACTGACCTATTACAGCAGGTACTCTGCCAAAACGATCAGCCACCCATCCAAAGACAACACCTCCCACCACAGATCCTACGAAGAACATCGACGCAGCAGTCGGCACGTTTTTGGCATTATCACACACCCATTCTCTCTGTAGATAATATTATAAATATTAGGACAGCCATTTTAATTAAAACTGGATTTATTATTCTTAGCTTTTGCAGTAGTATTTTTTTATTTTAGCGAACGAAATGAGAGAACTTCGTAGTTTATTGTGACGACCATGTATTTCTGTTTGGAATTGTTGTGGCATCTGATGTAAATAGTCCAGCTATACAGCAACAAATGGTGCAGTAAAAGCATATGGACCTAACCTCCAAAATATTTTCAGAGCAATACGTTATAATAAAAATCTTTATTTTTTAAGCTCAGGTTATCCAATTTTAAATAATTTTAGATATTGGAGAAATATAACACGAAAATAGCAAAAAAGAAAAATGATGTAAAGCGTGTTATTTGACGTTTTATGACGTCACATTTATTGTCGTTGCGGTTTAGAAATTTGCGAGCCAAAAATCGTGAATAACATTGTTATTTTTAGATTACCAAGTACACTCACCTCTGATGTAACAGTTTCATATGGAATATCATTGAATTCGAACTCCCAACCATACTGGCATGGTATCATGGGTGTTCCTTCTGCTGGCGGTGTCAGCGTCTCTAAAACTTGGGTCCAGTTAGTATCAAATGTCATGCAGTGGTCCCAGGTGCCGGTGACAGCGCCAGGTGCGGATAGGTTTCGTCTGTAAACAGATATTTAGTTTTTATAAACAGTATAAGTTTTCTCAAGTCAAGGGGCTGAGTATTTTTTATAGTTGAATCGAGCTGTCGTTATATTGAATTAGGATAAAAAATAATGAAATTAATTTTGACCTCTAAACGTACCTTGATTATAATGAAAAAATCGTTTCTATAGGCAGTTCTTAAACGATATGTTGTTGCGTGGTTTTTTTTCTATTTATCGTGAATATTTTAAGAGCCTGCCAAAGTGACTCTACTCTGCCTCATGGAAAGCTTGAATAGAATCCAAGAGTTGTGGTCACTATACTTACTGCGAACGCAGACAATGCAGTATGGTGACCCACAATATTGCGGCTTAGTAAGATGCTTTTTCACTCCCCGCTTAAGGACGTAAAAGGCAGGACAGTCATCGTGGCAGTGAAAGGTTCTCACACTTATCACGATAACTGCTACCTCCTGTTGTAAGTTAAGATCAATTATCTCTGCTTATTCATGTGGGACGTCTGTGTGGTTATGGATTAAGAATACGTAGTGTCACCACTTCTATCCATCCCATGGGTGTCGTACCATGCGACTAAGGGAACAAACTATTCACAAAAATATCGCTACAATCACCACAACCCGTCTGGCCAGCGTGCTATATTAGATCAAAACTTCTTTTCTAAGGAGAGGATAAGCCTGTCCTTGGAAAGGACGTCCAGTAGTGGACTGTAAAAGGCTGTTGATGATGATGACTCATCTAGGAAATAGGTGGCATATTATGTTTGTAGGGGATTACTTTGAAATTGTGAAAATTTATAAAGTAAATACTCGTAAATAGTTTAAC
Source organism: Hypercompe scribonia (assembly GCA_949316085.1). Classification (NCBI taxonomy): domain Eukaryota; kingdom Metazoa; phylum Arthropoda; class Insecta; order Lepidoptera; family Erebidae; genus Hypercompe; species Hypercompe scribonia. The sequence continues at coordinate 5,822,844 of OX438969.1, read as the reverse complement.
TTTTTTAGTTTCAACAAACATATATATGTGTGTGTGTATATAGAAATCTAACTATTATTATTATTATTTTTCATAAAATCGCATTCTATGGTAGAAAATGCCTACGACATTAAATCCGTATTTGTCACTTTTTATGTGCATAAAGTATAAATAAATAAAATATAAATAAAATATGTTGATTGATATTTCGATCAGGTTATACTTATTATGGATACAAGTTTAACCCAAAATATGTATTTACAGGTTTGCTAAGATAATAAGGTATATAGAATTTATGAGCCTACTTATTATCAGTGCCTAACACTTGGGAGATTTTTTAAAGTAATCAAACATCTTGAAAAGGTACAAATACCGTCTGAAGTGGCGTTGTATTAATAAATCCAACATCCGACCATCAACTAAATATAGTAACTCCAAACATAGATACAAAAACAGTAAAACTTACCTCTTAAAATATTACAACATAATAAACGTATTCAATAAAGTTAAATTTCTTATTATCACGGAATCTAATAACGCAACGTTCATATCATAAAGTTAAGACCAGAAGTTTTACGATCTATCTCAAATAGAATCAAACAAATTCAATTTATGTAAATATAATAACATGTATGAAACAAAAACAGATCAAATCCTTCAGTGAAAAAAATAAAACGAATCTTAGCCGTACCTAACGTCTAAACAAATGTTTAATTACAACTAATTGCATGTTATAACGAATATTTTTTTTACCCTTTAGTTTCGTTGTACCACTTAGTTGTGCTGTACTGTCATATTAAAAAACCTCATAAATTTAAGATCACTGTTAATTCTATTTCTGTCATATTCAAAATGAGTTCTTTGATTTATATAAAGTATCTGGCAATCGAGCTTTGTTCAGTATTTTTTTTTAATAACGGATAAAGTAGCTTTTATTAAAAATGAAACGTAGCTAGATAGATTTATCGTCCCCGAAACCCCCAGCATAATAAATTTTATGAAAATCGTTGTAACTGTTGCCGAGATTCAGATTATATATAGATACAAGAATTGCTCGTTTAAAAGTATTAGATAATTTCAGTAAACTTAGGTGGTACTTAAATTTTAAAACATGTACAAGTTTTGGCAAATGGTCAGCATACATGGAATTTCACATAGCCTTCAAATATTCCCTTAGCTAAAGTATTAGAAGGGGCATAATGATGAAAAATATATGCAATAAGTTACTGTGTAAAGCTCACCTTAACTCCATGCTTAAGTTGGCCAGCTCAGGAATTCTACACCAGTGATTCTGCGGGGTAACAGCTATGAACAACTGCACGAAGTACGCAAAAGCATATGTGAACCCCAGGGGCAACATTAAAATAAACAACAGCTTCTGATAACGCCCCAGGTCACCAACGTGATGCAGTACAGAATCCAATATGTCTCCATCATGTTTCTGAATTTCCTTCAGTTTCTCTCTTACGCACTGTAATAAAAAATGAAAACACTTAAAGTAAACTTAAAAGCAACTTACACAAACTTGAAACTTTTTAAGTATACGACGCGCGATTGTGACGACACCTCAGTTAAGTTAATCGTTGGTTTCTTAAGATTAAGAATAATAAATAAATAATAAACAAATATTTCGGACATTTGACACATGACGCCATCTAGTTTCAAACTAAGCAGAATAATAACACTAATAAGAATACTAACTGCGTCAGCTTGTGTTTGCAAATTTTTATTTCCCATTTTGTTTCAATATATGACTATGATAGGTGGTATTTTCAGACGTCTTTTTGCGCTAGCGTCTGAAATTTAAATATTCTAATTTATGTTGAAATCTATATGTAAGAAATTTCCTCGCGTCCCGTATCCGAGCTCTGAGACTGAGAGACTGCGTTCAGTACTCCGTCGCCAGTAATAATGAACCTGATTGTAAATTTTCATTACTTATATAGCGAAATACGTTTCAATCATTCCTGCATGAAGTTCTAGGCAAATTTACAGTGTAGCTGCTCAATGTGTGTACGAGTACAATGTACGAATTTTCTTAATGTATGAATATATTTAACCTTTATAATTAATTCATTTATATAATAAATAGTACATAATGTTTTATAATTATAAAAGTATATATTACGTGTATACAGGAAAATAATTACTTTACATAATAATTTAATGATAGTTATGTTAAATATCTTAGAATACTCAAATTCTTAAAATCTTTGTGATATTGATTAAAAGGAAATTTATTGATTTTTGTTGATTTCTTTTTTCGTTTATTTCTGCATTTTTAATCCATAGATTTAATAGTATTACCATTATAGGTTAACCTCTCTGTCGCAATAAGTTTACCTGTACTGATAGTGAAGGTGATATACCTAATAGAGAAATAGACAAATAATTTTATTCTGATATTTTTTTAAATTAGTAATTTACCGATAAATAACATCAATATTATATTAATTTATATTTTAACAAGTATATCGAAAAATACTAATAATAAACTACAGATGTGATTGCCTCGTTGGTCGTGATGTGACGAGCTGTTTTTAAGATATTCTTATTAATGCATATCTTATAGAAAACATAATTTAAAGTGGTCGCCGTTGATGAAGTCGCCTATTTTTCACACGTTTACTTGCTGATGTAAACAAAAACTGTATACGATGGTTTAGAAGAGCATTGCAGTGTTTACACATGGTCCCTTTCTATATTGGTAATGTTCTGATGAAGTTCTTCGGAGACGAACAATGGAACTCTTCAATTCAAAATAACAGCAAATGAGTTGTGTTTGCTGCAATCATATATTTTTTTACGTGTGGAAACCCCCTCGGTCCACCACCCCACCGGGGTTTACGACGGGGTGGTGTGTCGGAATCGGACCTACTAAAACCACACGGTGTGCCACTCTGCCCCTGACATAGGAGGGATCCGGGAACAGCTGTTGCTACATCTGCGGGTGAACTATCTATTTAGGCGCGCAGCACACGCGCACGTCACCTCCTCGCGGCTGGCCAGTGTAGCAGATGGAGGGGTAAACCCGTCCCGTCCATCCGCGGTCACACTCAGGGCGGCACGAGGCGCTGGTATGCGCGTCTCCATCGCTCGGTTTGCCGGCGCCGAATCGGGTCCAAGAAGTAGATTAATACAATTTTTACTATGCCCGACATCAATTCAACATAGAAAGATATGAATCGGTACTTCATAATTTAAGCACATACGCTAAGGTTTGAATTGTGAAAGATGGAAAGTGTGCTTATCATCAGTAGAGAACATAGTTCGACTGTCTTTTGTGTTAACTTTTTGCTGGACTTGCAATTAACTTAGTTTCTTAATTTTTAAAAGACATCTCGAAGCAAGGCAATAGCCACGGTGGGGCACTTACCCCACTCTACATGCGTAATCGTTATCGGAGCATTAGGTTGTTTTAAATTACCTTACCTAATAGTGGTATAAAAAAATATGAATCCGTAGGTATCCAAAGCCCCAAGGAGAGAGCATCAACCATAGCTCTAGCTATAGAGAGGATATATAGAGAGGATACTCTAGTATCCTCTCAATCGATTCGACTAGACTGCTATAGTACTGAGTAACTACCTATATATAAATTAGTATGACAACGATACCATACGATAAATATTACGAAAAAGGACTAGACATGCAAAACTTAGGAAATCGAGTTATAAAAAAAGTTAAGCCTTAAATCTTAAATCTTAATTGAGCTATAACTTGCGAGAGACAAGTTATAAGCTCAATTAAAAATAAAACACTTTTATTATTTATATAAGCATCTACATTTTGCCGAAACATTGGTTAACGAATCCAATATCGATGTAGTGATAGATAAAGAATACGGAGTATCACCACCCGTATTCATCTCATGTTTTGTAAGAGGCGAATGAAGGAATAAACTATGCAGGGCGACATCACTACAAAAAGAAGAAAAACTTGAACAAAACTTGTACCAACGCGTTTAGCCAGCGTGGTACGGTTGGGCAAAACCTTCTTTCGAAATACTTTGTGGAATTCAAAATAGTTGTTCTTAGTCTGGGTATTCTTTGTATTCGTTTTAATTGTGAAGTCCCCACGACACAGGATAATGTTATCAACGAGTTGATCAATCAAATAAAAAAAATCATATTATATACAATAACCACCCGCTTTAAGCATGACTATATTAAATTATCCCTAACCCTGTGCCAATAAATAAATTACGGTAAATTATATTAGTAAATTATACGTTTCTTAACATCTTCTTAACATCTTAACATCTTACATAAATATCTCACAAAATTATGTTGTTTGTGTTATACAGCTAGATATATGTATAAACACAGATAGATACAAAAGATTGTGTCATATCAGTCGTTCAATAACTCATTTAAACATTTTTAAAACCACAACAACACAACAGGTATTCTAATTAAAGCCACGCTGATTTCAGCACGAGCGGGCCGGCTCGACCGGGGTAGTACTACCCTCCCACAGAACACCAACCTAAAGCGACAGCATCCGTGTTGTCGTGTTTCGTTGGTGAGTGTGAGACCGGAGCCCCATCGATGCAGGGGTGACAGTTATCGTGGTAACTGTGTAAGCCTTACACTGTTACAATGACTGTCATGCCTTTTACGTTCCCAAGAGGGGTGTGAAAAAGCATCTCACAAGGCCGCCATAGTGTGGGTCACCAAACTGAGTGAAACGGCGTTATCAGCATTTGCAATGAGTATGGTGACCATAACTCTTGGATTCTATTCATGCTTTCCATCAGGTAGAGTAGAGTCACTTTGGCAGGCTCTTAAGATAGAAGAAAAAAAAAAACGTACGTATTAGTAGTTTTCAATTTAATAAATTACCCTTTAATTTGACTGATATTGATGTTTGGCCACCTACTTATGAAGTTCACCGTACTTCAGAGAAGGTAATCTTGACTTCATTTTTTTAATAATATCAAACGGCAAATTATAAAACTCCTTAAAGTGATATTCTAAATAAAAAAACACAACATAAGAAAAATGGTGGACCAAATACTATTCAACTTGGCAACATGCCAATTTCCACTGCAAAAAATATATTTGTTAAGTAATGGCAGATTTGTAAATGGTTTTGTAAACTAAAGTTAATGGGAATATTTTACAAAATAGTTTAAATTTAATTTGTAAAATTTGAGTGGAGTCACATCGATATTAGAGCCAGGGAGAATAAGAAGGGTTCCTGTTCATTCAGAGTATTGATAAGATAAATAGATGGAAAATAAGCCTTGATTAAAATTATTTAATAAAAATATAACTGGATTTGGGTTTATTTACGTAGGATATATCAGATTACTAAAACTGGAGGATAATAAAGGAAAGTGTTAAATAATTCTATAAGGATTTTTTAAATCTGAAGGAAATATATTAACACGGTGGGGTTCGTCGTACATTGGAAGAGCACTGTAACCGATAGTATAAAAGTCACTGTAGAACACCAAAAACAAAAGAATTTTTAACACTTATTGGTATATGTGTCTTTCTTTTTGGTTTTTTACGAGCCTGCCAAAGTAACTCTACTCTGTCTGATGGAAAACATAAATAGAGTCAGTTGTTGTGACCATACTCATTGCGAATGCAGACAATGCGGTATGGTTACCCACACTATGGCGGCCTAGTAACATGCTTTTTTTCATTTGAGGACATAAAAGATATGACAGTCATCGTGGCATTGTATTGTACACACTTGCCACGACAACTGTCACCCCAGCTTCAATGGGCTTCCGGTCTCGCACTCATTAACGAAACACGACAGCACGGATGCTGTTGCTTTAGGTTGATCTTCTGTGGGAGGGTAGTACTGCCTTTTATAGTGCAGTTATTAAGTACTTTTGTGTATTTGAATTATTTATTACTTTTAAGTCAAATTAAAATATAGGTAAGTGCATAGGGTTCCCACCAGGAACTTAAGGTTATATGCAAGTGCTGCATTTGCTGATCGATGGACGAGGCTCTAACAAATAAAACATCCGTATTAGTGACAATACGCTCGCCACTCCTTACATCGGACCAAAATACTGGCGAAAGTGGACGTTTAATATGCCTCTGCCTATCCCTCTGGAGAAACCGGTGTAACTTTCTGTATGTATTATATAAGTCATAAGTCTATATTCCATATGTTATTATTTACTGTCATATTCAAAAGGCTAATGTCTTCTTGAAAACCCATGTGGCAAGATTTGTTTTGTTTGATATTTCCTTGTTATTTCTTCCGCATTGGTTCGGGTACAATTTTGTTAACGAAAACTTGCCTGCTTATAGATTTATGTTGACTATTTCCTTATTTCCTTAATTGAATTTGGTCCAATGTGGTTTTGCACTAATAGTAACGTACAAAGGTCTTTTTAGGGACTGAGATGAGGAAATTATCAATAAGTGTCCAATTCAGACTGATGTAGGAAAAAGTAGGTGCTAGGTAGTAGAGCCACGCTGATTTCAGCACGAGTGGGCCGGCTCGACCGGGGCAGTGCTATCCTCCCACAGAAAACCAACCTAAAGCGCCAGCGTCCATCTTGTCGTGTTTCGTTGGTGAGTTTGAGACCGGAGGCCCATTGATGCAGGAGTGACAGTTATCGTGGTAAGTGTGTAAGCCTTACACTGTTACGATGACTGTCATGCCTTTTATGTCCCCAAGCTGGGTGTGAAGAAGCATCTCACAAGGGTGCCATAGTGTGGGTCACCATACTGCATTGTCTGGATTTGCGATGAGTATGGTGATCACAACCCTTGGATTCTATTCATGCTTTCTATCAGGCAGAGTAGGTGGGCAGTCACTTTGGTAGGCTCTTAATATATATATAAAAAAAAAACACGAGAGGCTGTCATTTTGAAATAAGTAATATTTTATCGTTTTGTTAAGAATAGTACTCCTTAATGATTTTATATCTAAGTAACAAATAATGAGAACAACACTTAAAATTGATTTCTAAGAAATTAAACACTAGACAGTAAAAAGTAAAAAAATAAGTACGATATTTGTTACAAAAAAACTTGAAAAAATTTGATGACTGCAATTTTTACTGACATAAATTATTTTTTTAAGGTATCAACGGGGACCAACCAACTACACAGTTTGAGTACATGTGTGTGTTTAAACACAGGTGCACTCTCTGTTCCATCACTCTCATAATCCAATGGGACGGCTAACCTACACGACATGAGAGAGATAAGATTGTAATATCTCACAGATTATTAATGTTGCACTTCTAAATAAACATTGAAAAATATTTTGATTTCTGCTTTTTTATATTTTGAGGTGACATTAGATAGGTCTTTTAAGAAAAATAAGGAACCGTTGAAGTAAAATGTTTATTATACACTAGGCGTGGCTCGACATACACTTTGCCGGTTTTATTAGTGGTCCCAACAAAATACCACGCAAAAATAATTAGTGTCACAAAAGCCGCACGACTCAAGAAATCCATGTGCTTTAGTGTTGTGACTAATATATTCTAATTTTAAATATATTCTAAAAGAATTTGAAAAAAAAAATGCAATTTCTAAATAAGTTTACTATCTATTTCTAGGCTTCCAAACAATATACCATATAGGTTGTAGTTAATAAGAGGAAAGTTAATAATGTATGCCGATCACTAGGGGAATCCCCCATCAACAAAATTTTGAATGTCAATAAACGGGGATTCCACGCAGCTCCACAAGTTCGTGAACACAATAAATCAGTAAATTAGGCCGAGTGTTTCAACAATATTAATGTATGGTTCTTATTGATCAACGAGATCATATCATTTTGATCTTTAACCCCTTGTAAAAGTAGTTACAATTGATCTATTTACAGAGTAGTTTTCTGTAGTTTTTCCTTACTTTTAATTAACGGCCAGTTGGTAACGGGCGAGTTTTATCATCAATTAATCGAAGAGTGCGGTCAATTACATCGTGCTATTGATATATAACATAAAGTTAAGAAATCAAATTTTTTTACTTATTACGCATCGTTTCGATTTAATTTGACTGTCTGGGTGGCATAGCGGTAGGGAATGCGAGTGCTGTGCTTGAGGTCTCGGATTCGATACCCGGGTCGGACGAAAAATTTATATGATCTGCAAATATTTGTTTCGAAGTTTTTGTGTTTTCTATGTATAATATGTATGTATTTACATAAAAAACTTTAATCACAATCCAGAAGTATTCAGTTTGTTTTGACGGTCTCTGTGGCACGAGCTGGTGCGCACTGGTAGTGTATGCGATTACGGTGTTAAGGCCTCGGGTTCATATGTTTGTATTATTATATTCGGGTGTTTGTATGGTATGTAAATATATGTTTTAGAGTTTAGGTGCTTTTTATATATAACATGTACATATACAAGAAAAAGTGATCTATAAATATTATACCAGCCAACAATTATAAGTACAAGCTCTGCTAAGTTTGGTAATAGATTGCTTTTTGTGTTAGACGTCTGAAATATTTATTTTGTTTAAACATGTCAAATCTGTATATTTGGTAAGTAAACCTAAGCTTTGCATCCATACCCTGTGCTCACATAATTTTGGTGATGGATTATAGCTACCCTCAAAACGGAGGACCCGACGAGAGTCTAACTCTGATTGCACGGAAATAGTTGGGGCTGCTACATTGCTTGGGAGTTCCTTGTCTTAAGTTGCGATCATCTGAATCTCCACGTAGAGACTAAGATAGAAACAGTGGCCTCGTTTATAACATGCAAAATTTTCTTCGGACATAGTCGAGAATAATGTTCATCTACACAAAAAAATCTAGAGATCAATTCAAAATTGTTGAAGACCTCCAAACCTTTTGGAGAGCAATAGTACGGATGGTGATGGATTAAGAATACATAGTATTACCACCCCTATTCATCCCGTCGGTGTCGTAAAACGCAACTAAGGGAACAAAGTATACAGGACAACATCTTTAGAAAGAGAAGGAAATCTTGGAACAAACTCTATTCCAACCCGTCTGACCAGCGTGGTATAGTAGGCCAAAACCTCCTTGTAAGGAGAGGCCTATGTCCAGCAGTGGTTTGGATAAGGCTGTCGATGAGCAATAATAATAATCTCATACAATGCATACACGATTATTTGCTTCCAATCAAGGCACAGCCTGCACCATAATAAATATACTTACACATTTCTAAATACATGTTTATTATAGATAAATTACGCCTAGACATCAAACTTAAGCCGTGCTCATTGTACAAATATTTGTCTTGGGTGGGAATAAATAAACAAATTATATTCAAAGCAAAATTAAAAAATCTACTTGGAAATTGATTTTACATTTCCCTTAAAGAATTACGAGTTATCATACTACACACGTTTGTAAGAAAATGTTAACGTAATAGTTGAAAAACTTAAACTGTCTAAAGACCTCGTAATACTTTGCAGTTATTTTATTCCATCACAACATCCATGAAGCCATTATTATCATTTTGGTTTCAAGGATATTTTATACATTTAAATTTCATTTCAGAATTGTTCCACTAATGTGATAGTCTGATACATAATTTATTTAAAACAAATATGTTACACGTAAATCCATATTTTATTAAACATTAAAGGATGGAAAATGATCATCGTAGCCTTAATTTCTTAATAATATGGGTTGTACTAAATTTTTTTTAGTGAATAACTTTATCGGTATTTCTTTTTTTTATATTAAGACCCTGCCAAAGTGTCTCTACTCTGCCTGATGGAAAGCATGAATAGAATCCAAGAGTTGTGGTCACCATACTCATTGCAAATGCAGACAATGCAGTATGGTGACCCACACTATGGCAGCCTAGTGAATGCTTTTTCACACCCCGCTTGGGGACGTAAAAGGCATGACAGTCATTGTGACAGTGTAAGGCTTACACAGTTACCACGATAACTGTCACCCCTGCATCAATGGGTCTCCGGTCTCACACTCACCAACGAAACACGATAACACGGATGCTGGCACTTTAGGTTGGTCTTCTGTGGGCGGCTAGTACTGCCCCGGTCGAGCCGGCCCGCTCATGCTCGTGCAGCGTGACTCTACTACCTAAAACGGTTCCGAGAGTTTATTTCAACTTTCTAGATTAAGTACAGGTTTATAATCTGTAGATTAATATAATGAAGATGAAAACCTTTTTACACTGCTATCTTCCTCATTGTTTGTGATAGTGTGTTCTTACCCAGGAATTCTTGGCACCTGCCCTACCATTTTCTAGACCGCTACAGTAGCCTCTTGTACTTGCCGTAAAATCGGGTTTTGCCATAATCGCAACGTTTGGCATACGGGTTGGCGATTGCAGCGAGATGGTGTACACTCAGTAGGATGCCGCAGCCTATCCTCTAGTGTACTACCCCTTAGATGACTTTTACGATGGGGTGGATCTATTCTTAGCCGACACCAATTGTTAGTATTTGTAAACAATTTTAGAGGAGTAAAAAAGAAAAATACAAGTTTTCTACAGTAAAAAAAACGAATTCTACATTACTACTGACTTTCGTTAACCATAAAGTTCTGGAGCGTCGACCACTTACTGAAAAACTTGGTGAAGGTCACAGGAAGCTATTGAATGCAAACATGGGACCATCTCAGCTGTTGTGGAGAACCTTGGGGTAGGTCTACATCCAGCAGTGGGCGTCTTTTGTCTAAGATGATGATTATAATGATGATGATCATTATCAACATCAATCTTTAACAGTCCACTACTAGACCTCTTCATAGAAAGGAGGTTTAAATTACTCTCAATGAGATTAAAATAATTTATTTTTTATGCACAGAGTTGGTACTTGTATACAAACTAATCCCAGTCGGACTCCAGAAACCGTTAATGCGGTCCTGAAGCTCCTTCTGAGTGCCGAGGTATGCCGCTGCGGGGTTTAGTTGTTAGACCGGTTCTCCGGGAGTCTTACACCCACCCTTCATTCCTCCGGAGGGTATGGTGCGAAAAGCATTTCCCGCATCAAAAAGAAAAAAAAGGAGAGCAGGAAGGAGAGCATAGACAATCGAGGGCATTTTTCAATAGTTTACAGAAGTTACCTTTTATCTTACTTCATACAGTTTAATCTGAGAAGAGTGGCGATTACTATACCGATAAGGGCTTGGCTCTTAATTTAAGAGAGAGAGAGAGAATATTCACTTCAGTTGTTAGAGCCACTGATAATACCTGTAGCTAGCTATTGTATTACTCGGCACCGACCTCAAAATTATAAAACACTTGTCGATAAATACTGTACAAACACTAGTCTTCAAGAATGAAGAAATTAAATTATTACAAAAATCAAATCAGTACATATTGTCCATCTTACGGGTAACATATTAACCACATTATTTTAAGCATCCACAAACTCATGTTATACATAAGTTATACCAAATACGAAAACGATGTTGCTCAACACACTTATCTATTCCGAATGCAAATAGAACCTACTGTTAAGTCGTATATAGGTAACACACAAATAAACTCTATTATCAAAAATTGCGGTGTCAAATTCCTTATGGTCTAATTTGTTTCGTAAAACCCCATAAACTGTATGATTAGGTATGACGACAATATAACAAGGATGTCTTTGTAGATTTAAACTAATTATTCCAATTGCGTAATGGATTATTTATGGCTATCTAACTTATGTCAAACACCAATACATTAAATACTTATTTGTCACTTCATATCATGTTATTACGTGCAAATGTAACTAAAAATGACCACACGTATTGGTTATAGAGTATTACAAAATGTGGTCATATTTTCGGATTGTATATCCCGTAAATAATGTTGGAAGCTAATTTAAGGAAAAGTCGAGCTGTATAATACAAATAAAACTAATAATAGATCAGGAATTTCTTTTTGGATTTTCTAACTATAAAATTGAAGAAAAGTCTGTTTGTATCTGACTGGTTTTAATATCAATACACAAAGGGCATTAAGAAAAAGAAAAATCAAGATAAAATCTATTTTTCAGTATTTTTCAATTATTTTCCTGTCCTCCAAACTTGCTATTTTGGACTCCAAAAAAGTCGGTCAGTCATAAGGCCTGGCACTCACCGACCGCATCCAGTGTGTTTCGTCGGTGAGGCGCACCGCGATCAGGAGCGAACCGCAACGGTAGAAGGCTGGCGGCACGCCAGTGCATTATCATGCGTTATCACATAAAAATAGGTGAGCGGTGAACCGCAACGGCACACCACAAATGAATTTTAAGCCTAGCGAAGAAATTTAGACATGATACTTATTTCTACTATTTGTTATAAGAATAGATAATTTAAATAATTATAGAGATATGCCATAGTGCAATTATCTATGAATCTAGTATTTTGTAATTATTATTAATATTAGTTGAAAATTGTAATTATTTTCATGTTAATGTTACGAAAGCTATTGTTTGAAACATATATAACATACATACACACATATAAGGAGTGTATAATTGCTCGAACAATTAATTCAGTATTCACTATGAACAGAGGCACATATCTGTTGAGAGTTCTTTTTATTTTGGTATGTACTATACTTAGTCTGGCCATAAATACTGTTACACTTAATTATAAAAAAATATTACATTTGAATTTCGAATCTGTCATTTTTATACGATTGTTCATTGTGTTTTCTCATTTTGGCGCCAATACATTGTAAAATATTTTGCGATATTAAAATGGTGTGGGGTGATAAAGAGAACCGAATCGCTGTGATAGCATTACACAAAGTAGGTATGGAGCCAAATGCAATTTTTAAAACTCTCCATACACTTGGTATTAGTAAAATGTTTGTGTACCGGGCTATTAATAGGTACAATGAGACCTCCTCTGTTTGTGACAGAAAAAGATCTGGCCGTCCACGTAGTGTTCGTACGAAAAAGGTGGTCAAAGCAGTAAGGGAAAGAATTCGAAGAAATCCTGTCCGAAAGCAAAAGATTTTATCTCGGGAAATGAAGATAGCACCTAGAACCATGTCGCGTATTTTAAAAGATGACTTAGGACTTGCAGCCTATAAGAGACGCACTGGCCATTTCTTAACTGATAATTTAAAGAAGAATAGGGTGGTAAAATCGAAACAACTACTGAAGCGGTACGCAAAGGGAGGTCACAGAAAAATTTTGTTTACGGATGAGAAAATTTTTACAATTGAGCAACATTTTAACAAACAAAATGACCGTATTTATGCTCAAAGCTCTAAGGAAGCTTCCCAATTAGTCGACAGAGTGCAACGTGGACATTATCCGACTTCAGTGATGGTTTGGTGGGGTGTTAGCTATGAAGGAGTGACTGAGCCATATTTTTGTGAAAAAGGTATCAAAACATCGGCACAAGTGTATCAAGATACCATTCTTGAGAAGGTAGTTAAGCCCCTTAACATCACCATGTTCAATAACCAAGTATGGTCCTTCCAGCAAGACTCGGCGCCGGGTCATAAAGCTCGGTCCACGCAGTCTTGGTTGGAATCGAACGTTTCGGACTTCATCAGAGCTGAAGACTGGCCGTCGTCTAGTCCCGATCTTAATCCGCTGGATTATGATTTGTGGTCAGTTTTAGAGAGTACAGCTTGCTCTAAACGCCATGATAATTTGGAGTCCCTAAAACAATCTATACGATTGGCAGTGAAGAATTTTCCCATGGAAAGAGTGCGTGCTTCTATTGATAACTGGCCTCATCGTTTAAAGGACTGTATTGCAGCCAATGGAGACCACTTCGAATAAGCTTTTTATATTTTTAATTGTTTTATATTTATGTATTAAACTGACACACTGTAAAAGTAATAAATGTTATTTGCAGTTAACAATTTTCTTTTTTCTTTATTACAATATTTATGGCAAGACTAGGTATATGTAAGTATGTGTTCCGCACGAATCTTGGAAGCTAAATTGGAATCACTTGTCCATGTTCAATCGGGTTAAAATTTAAAGCACGTACCATCGGTGATAATATAATAATATAGTATTATGGAATTGTTCCGATAATTGTCTCGTTGGTCTCGCCTTTAACATATGGGACTTTTTCGCTTTCTCTATTTTAAAGACAACGCCCGCATTAAGAATTATTTTGTGTCGCGGGGGATTTTACAAACATACAAGAAACGGACGCAAAGTACAAGCTCAGAACCACAATTCATGAATCACACCAACGGTTGTCCCATTTAGATTGTGAACCCACAACACTTGCTATGTAGTAGAGCCACGCTGATTTCAGTACAAACGGGCCGGCTCGACCGGGGCAGTACTACCCTCCCACAGAAAACCAACCCAAAGCACCAGAATCTGTGTTGTCGTGCTTCGTTGGTGAGTATGTGACCGGAGGGCCAGTGATGCAGGGGTGACAGTTATCGTGGTAACTGTGTAAGCCTTACACTGTCACGATGACTGTCATGCCTTTTACGTCCCCAAGCGGGGTGTGAAAAAGCATCTCATAAGGCCGCCATAGTGTGGGTCACCATACTGCATTTGCAATGAGTATGGTGACCACAACTCTTGGATTCTATTCATGCTCTCCATCAGGCAGAGTAGAGTCACTTTGGTAGGTTTTTAATACAGAAAAAAAAACACTCAGCGTTGTTAAGAACAATGTTGTGATTACTTAAATTACTATACGATCGGTCAGATGCAGTCCAAAACTACCAATCAAGTTCGGTTCACGGGTCAGGTCAAAAGTGTTGTTAGGATTTTCTTACAAGAAATTATTTTTAACAGCCAAGACTGTGTTAAACTGGCGTTCGTTTACGCTCCGCGCGTCAGAGACCACGGGTTGTTTTGAACATCTCTGTCCATTGTTCTTGGGAATACAGTGCCCTCAAATATACTGACAACCTTCAAAACAACCTACATTTCAACCTTCGAATCCAGTTTGCCCTTGGAATTGTGGAGATCCGATGTCAGTGGAGAAACTGAAACTCATATATCTATACAAACTTCTTAGCTAAACAAGATAAACTCATCTCGATGGGTTATTTGTTTAATTTTTTTTATTAATTTTTGGTGTTATATGTTATGCAGGATCTGGGAAGGAGCTGAAGCTAAGCTTATTTTAAAAAATCCGATAATTTTGATATGTGAAGTGAATAGATCTATCAGATATTGACGATAGGTATCAAATAAAATCTTTTAAATTGTCTGACGTTTAGATCAGCTACCCTGGTCAAGTTAACTTTCTACAAATGTAAAGGTTAATCGAAAACTAACAAATATATGGGAATGACGTCATTTCATTGCAAGTCACGTGGTCAAAATAAAATATTAATCACTAATAACAGAATAAAGGTGTTAGTGATTGTGGAAAGAGAATCAGTGCGAAACACTTGTACCTTGGGTAAGGAGGCAGATTATACTGGCCTCACATATGAAAAGATGTGTTTAGTGGTAAAGGAAAAATCTTTTATTTCTTTTATCATTATTACTCTTTAAATTTAATATTGTAGATAATCTTTTAGAATAAAAACGTTTGTTTATTTAAGTTTCTTAACATATATATGGTTTTTTCTATAGTATACATAGAATATAAACCTTAATAATATATTGAAAGTTACGTTAACATTGAATCACCTTCGTGTAACTGTTTACACTGTACATACACAAGTTGCACCGCAATTTTATGGCCGACTGCCAATATTTCTTTGGAATGCACACGGTTTCTAACGAGGCAAAGAAAGAGGTTAATGGGGAGAAAGAGGCAGGGTACTGAAGCATTTGGAGTAAATCCTATGTCGTAGAGATTTTACAAATATTCACGAAACGGGCACAAAGAACACACAGACCCAAAACCACGAGTTGTGGAACACACAAAATGCAGCGCACTTTGAAGCAGTGAAGCCACCAGTTAAAATATTACGCCATTTTAGTAGCCATGATCATACGATGTCAGCCATATTAACCTTTTACATAGACCCTTTTTCAGGTATATTATGACCAGAACATCCATTATATAAATTTAAGATCGAGTATTTTATTTCTAACCAATGGGTTTTTGGCATACGTTCATGTCACTGTCATGTCAAATGTGCCTATCGCTAAATCAACAACGACAGCTTTGAGTTCTGTAATGCAAAAAAATCATATATATTATAATATATGATCGTATTGCATAGGTATTAAAGTGTGATGAGATTTTTATATACATTTTTAAGAATACACGCACGTACAGGAAATTGAAATTATGAATCAGTTAAAACTTACAAGTGTGTAAGTATACTCGTATATGTAAATGTGCATAGAAGAAAGTAGAAAGTTTAAACTTATAATTATCAATATTTTTTCGGAAAGTTTAAAATTCGTGGCTCAGTGATAACAGAGTAAGTTAATACATTATGAAGTTGAGCATTCTCAACATACTCTTTCGGGCTTTGGAGAACACGTAAGGCCGCGGTAATATGTGGTAATCACTATTGTTAGTTGAAGTTCTAAAAATTCTGACATCAGTCTTTTTACAGAACTTCGATATAGCTTAGTACTTGGGTTGTGTAGGGCTGATGGCAGTCGTTTAATCTGAAAAATCGAAGTTCAGCTGTATCCTGGTAGATTGTCCAAAACCTAGTTTGGGAAAAAAGGCTCGGAGAAAAAATATTAAAATATTTATAATGTGTGTGCTTAGAATTTGTTAACATTTGAAGCTAACATCCCGCGCAAATATGTTTCGAGAGTTCTTGGGGCTGATGCTACTGGAATTCGTTGGCTATAATCGTAACACAGGGTCTCAATAAGATGGAGCCACTTGTCAGACATCCAATGAGTCCTTGCCGGTGGTCAAAGACATGTTTCTGGAAAAGCTAATTTCCGGACGAGATGATATTCCATGACCACCCAAAAGTCCAGAACTATCCCCAGCAGACTTCTTTTTATGGGGTTATTTGAATAATCATGCCTACATCAATAAATCAATTATACCGCGTCAAATATAAGACAAAACCAGCGAAGAGATGTCGGCGATCTCGCGGTCTCTTTGCCGACGAGTATTCGAAAATTGCGATGCTCGCTTAGAAGAGCGCAAATGTCGAAATGGTGGTTATTTAGACGATGTAATTTTTTAAAAATGAATCCCATCGAATTAGCTTTTTTGTAAATAAACAATTTTTATAATACATGAAATGGTTTTTTATACGACTTTTTCAAATGTTCGTGAATTTTCAAACTAATTCGTGGTCCACCCTCTACGATAAGGTCCTTAAAGCATAAGTTTTCGCCTATCATGGTTTAAGAGTTCATACAATAACCTTTCAAGTTGTATTACTTAAACGAAATGTCAAAATAAAATTAGTTAATCAAAGCGGTCGAAATTATATTATATACGTGTACGAGTGTATAATATGTTTTGTATGTGTGCAGCACAGAAAAAGAAATATTTTTTCTGCGATGTGCACAATGCAGCGGTGGTTGAATTGCAATTTTTCAACGTTTGTTTTAACATTGCAAATCGGTTGAAGAAATTAGTAAAACATATTTAGTATTTCAAATTTTAGATTTAAGTTTCAGTTTCAGAGAAAATTAGTAGTAGTTAGTTAGTAAAAGTTAGTAGAGGAAAAATGTAAAGCGAACTCCGTTTTATCAACTAACAATAACTGAAAGTAGTACGAACAAATACGAGTATATTATGTTTAGCTTAAAATATGATTTTCTTCAGATCAGTGACATGTAGTTCAGTGTCATTTAAGGTTGTATATCGCAGTATAAGGAAACAATTTTTGCCTTCCAGACATTCCAAAGCCGTGTGGGAAAAAATTCCACAAATATATATTTAATCTTATATATACATATATGTCCTATCTATTCTTCTTTCTCATCATTTTGTATAATGTATTTTAAGCGTTGCGTCAGTTCAATCAACATTCAGTTTACGTACATTAGAACACCCAGCTTTGTGTGAACCATATCTAATTAAATTCAGCTGTCTCCTGCACCGGATGTATAAATTATGATGTACCTATAATATATTCGCTGTTAGACTCCTTTTCAAATGATTGTTTGTGGTAATATTTAATAAAATTAGTCTACATTCATGTCTTTGTAGTTTAATTACCCTTTTGATAAAAAAGATCACTAAGGTAATCAAAAAATGTTTTGGCTTTCGTTGGCATACCGTATTTAGTTTTTTTTTCATCGTGTGGAAACCTCCTCGAGCAGTCGTCCCACTGTGATTTGTGACGGGATAGAGTGTTGGAATCTGACTGACTAAAACCACACGGTGTGCCACTTTGTATTTGAGATAGATGGGATTCAGAGCAGGTGTTATTACGACATCCAGACTTCTTCTAGCGCCTGTCCGCTAACTCGGCCACCACCTTCCCGTGAACTCTCTATTTAGGCTACGCACGGCACAGACGTACGTCTTTACGTACGCCCATTTAATTTATTCTCTTTACCTACATCATCCCAGAAACATTTAGTCCATTGAACCAAATTATACATTCGAGCTAGTTAGGCAGTACTACTGTTGCTGTGAAGTTTTTACTTTAGCACACCGCAGCAGTTGTTAGGGAACACCAAAGAGCTTGTGGATCGCAACTCAGATGTTGAAAGGAGTTCTCATGAAAAGGGAGACAAGTCCAGGTGACATTCAGAGCATGACATCATCAGCCGTCACTGAGAAGAGGAAATACTGTCGCGCTGTTAGTGACTTCAGCGGTAGTGTGTATCGTGACGTATACCGAAAGCAGGTGAAGTATTGTGGATGGTGTGAGTGACAAAGATAAACTGTGAGTACATTTTATATTGAATTATCAGTGAGAAAATAGGTCAAATATTTTGCAACATTCCATTGATATCTTGTTTTCTGCTTGAATTCTTGGCTTACAATTTTTTTTGTATTAAATTTTAGGCCTTAAAATTATAACCGGCAACATGAGAGAGCGTGAAATTTATGCCTGATTTTAGTAAGAGTTAAATATTCGCAAACACTTGTAAAAACATTATACATACAACTATTGTAATTTACGAGATAACGAAAGGGACATTTCAAAAAAACCTCAACGTCTTCTTAATTACTATTACTTTAAGTTGAACTCCAGTAAATTTAAAATATATTAAAATAATAAAAATAAAATGAACCTGTTGACATGAAATGTTATGCCTATGTCGATAACCGGATGCCTTAGCTGACTCGCCACACCATTTTACTGCAAAAGAAGTAATTTTAAATACATTTTGAATATAAAACTATTTTTACTTTGCCAAGAACTCAGCGCCTATGCCTATGGGTCACAGACTTGGTCTTTACTGGTGTCGCGATTCTTAGCGGGACTTCCGTTACTAGCTATAATAAGCATGTGTGGCGCACGTTTGTGGCCCTGTACGCGGCATCTATTAGGAGATAATCTGTGTTTTGGATCAGACGAACGTGTATGAGGTCAATATCAGTATCTTAGTATTAGTATCCATGTGAAATTTCATCCAGATCGGTTAAGCCGTTCTGGTACAATTAATTTAAAAACATGTTGCACACATCCTTTGCAAACTTTCCCATTCATAATACTAATATTATTACTTTTTATTTAACTATATCAGATTTTTTTTACGCCAGCCATATTACGCCAGATGTTGTTTATTATTCGCAATTTTTTTTTTTAATCTTTTAATACTTATGGCATTTTATTGTGCCTTAATCGACTTAATGTGGCTAAATCTATACTAATATTATAAAGAGGAAATTTGTTTGAAATGAATGGGCTCCGAAGCTACTGGACGGATTTAAAAAATTCTTTCACCGTTGGTAAACTACACTATTCCCGAGTGACATAGGGTATGTTTTATTTTCAAAAAAATTAGGGATGCTTACTAAAACTTGAATAATCTAACCCAAGATGTAAAAAAATTAACAAAAAACTGCCTTCAATCGCGTGTGCTGCGAAAACTATTAATGATAGAAGAAATCAAACAAATAGACGTCGCGACAGCATGTCTCTATCTTTTATAGTTACGTGACAATAAGCGTCATTTTATTTAAAAAATAAATTATATACCACCGCTAGAAAAGGCTCTTTATTCGTACCTAGGTATTGATCCTCGTCAAAATAAATAAATCATTATTTAAGACTACTTCAATACTTTCACATCACCTTTTAAATGATTCGATTCGGATATCCCATTCAAAAGATATCACAAGTTTAAATAATAGAAAAAACTCCGCTCGGCTAGCTATGCGTTGAAGACGTACTGGAGGGGAGTCAACATCACGAAATTAACTTGCCGCGCAGTTCATCCGAATATATTCACAAAAAAAAAATAATATCTTAGTTTTTGGTTTTCAATGAATGTTATTTTTTTAGAAACTCACTATAAAAGATTGTATATTTTCTTTTATTATAATATTATGCCCGTGCGAAGCCGGGATGGGTTGCTGGTTGTATTATATAATAACCAGAAAGCGGCTTACCCGTTATAGTGTCTTCAATAGGAAATACGCATGTTCTATTTTATTTTTTCAAACGTTTGCATTAGATATTACGTCAACAAAAAAATGAATACAATGCATCTGTATTATAAAACTAATACTAAGAAAAAATTATTGAAATAGCTGTTATTCTCGGGCGAAGTAAACGCGGCCATTTTGGCGTGCTTATTCTATGGCCACAGATTACACTCATGTCAACAACAACAGTTGTGTTTGGTTTGTAAAGTTATCGAGTTATTTTTTCTAATCCACTTATTACTTTGGAAAAGGAAAGAAAAACTTATTATAAACAAAGTATCGCTCCTATGTGTGATAACAACACATAAACTGCACTTGAGAAAATATATGTTTATACTTTGTGAAAATCATTTTAATATAGAGTGGGCCAAGAATTTATTAATATTTGAATCTACCATTCCGCGCAAATATGTTACGGGAGTTCTTGGGACCGATGCTACTGTAAATTGCTGGCTACAATCGTAACACATATTTTTAACAAGATGGGGCCATGTTTTAAGACTTGTTCAAAGACATATTTCCAGAAAAGCTGATTTACAAACGAAGCGACATTCCATGGCCACCTAAAAGTCCAGATCTATCCCCAGCAGACTTCTTTTTATGGGTTTATTGAAGAATCGAGACTACATCAATAAACCAAATACACTACGTCAACTTAAAGAAAAAATCAGCAAAGAGATGTCGGTGATCTCGCGGTATCTTTACCGATCAATATTCGAAAATTTCAGTGCTCGCTTACAAGACTGCAAACGTCAAAACGGTGGTCATTTAGACGATGTACTTTTTAAAAATAAATTCTAATTGGCTTTCTTATAAATAAACAGTTTTTATAACATCAAATGATTTTTTTATATGATTTTTCAAATGTTAACTAATTCGTGGCCCACATTAAAAAAGTTAAACAATACATGTAAGAATATTTTTAAACAAGTTAACTGTACATTCATCTTTTGTTTATAAACTTCGAGGAAAAAAAGTTTGCGGCAAGTTCGTAAAGATTATTCTCAATATATGTATGTAATATTTGCCGTGTGGTGACGGATTAAGGATACAAAGTGTTAATACTAATATATTCGTCCCATGAATGTCATAAGAGACGACTCAGGGAGCAAATTATGCAGGCCACCAACGCTGTGAAGAGAAGTAAAACTTGATACAAACGTCTAGCCAGCGTGGTATAGTAGTGTAAAACCTCCTTTCTAAGGAGAGGCCTATGTCCAGCAGTGGACTATAAAATGTTGCTGATGTAATGTTGATGATCACGTGGTAGGATAGACATGTTTTTATTTGTATGTATTGTTACATATATATAAAAACATTATATCATGTGTGTGTAAATTCTAAACAAATAAATATTTTAAATTTACGGTAAAATATTAGTGCAAATAAATTGAATAATTTAACACGGAAACCTTAAATATTTGTATGAAACAACAGTGCAGCAATAGACAACACAATCATGAGAAACCACAAACAACTTGTAGACAGAAGACGTCCAAGTGTGAATTGACGTCACGTTTTACCTACCAATTCACTAATAGCTTTAAGAAATTAGCGAAGAAATTTTAAAAATATTATTATTTGTTTATTAAATTTCACTTTCAAATTATACAAAAATCCTAAGACATATAGATTGTTTTTTTACGAATGAAGTTTTCAAATGAAAATATTTTTTCGAGTTACGTGGCCTATTAGGGAGTCGTGTGGGCATTTTTCCATGTATATGTATAGAGATAATTCTTTTCTAATAGTTACACCCTTTCAAGATTCACTGTATTTTAAGTTTTAGAGTAACGTTTTCCCTTGGGAACAAATTCGTCCTATAATAGGTATAACTTTATTATTTACAGTGTTACTGAGAATGAACTCATTTATTTCAGCACTTTGAGTTTAAATAAAATGTATTTGTTATCATGGTTTTCATTTAAAAATTATTTGTATTTCTGTTCACTGGAAACGGTGTGTGTTCTCATTACATTGATCGAGTTTTATTTCAGAACAAGAACGTAAGAAGTTTATAAATAAACATATTATAATTTTTCTTTATTATCTAAAAATTCTGTTATTTATGAACGATTTTCTTTGAGGTTTTAATAATTTCTGATTAATTTAAATTTCTTCATACAGAATTAATTTATCGATGTCTACTGTTACTCCTGTGGAAACTAGTATTGCAATGTATTGATTCTACATTTTTAACTTGTTTGTACTAAACAAAATTATGAAAATTTTTGCCTAAGTTGACTCTCAAAAATACATTCATCTTAGGACAGACGAAAATATTTCTAATCTATATATTTTTTATGAATTTGTAATACTTAAACAAGAATCTTGAATTATGCAAAAAATGCTTATAAATTTGTATAACTGCCGTTATCAAATCCTTACTACCCCCAGCCAGGTAATTTAGCCCAATGGGGCGGATCCTTCCTTTGTGTGCTTGATATGGCATCTATTCCTTCAGCCTAAAAAGAAGAGTCTGTTCTGTAATGTCCTGTCTTCATAGATTTTGATAGTTTTCATTGCGTAAGTATCATTGAGTCTCTGAGTGTCTCTATGACCGTTACACAACAAGAGCACACAATACAATTATGCAACTAATAATGACCTCTCATTACATGTTGTATTTTTATTCTTAGTATTTAAGAATTCTTAGTATTTGTTTTGTATCTGAGGAGAAGCCTAACTAAAGGCTGTTGATAATGATAAGTTATATTGTTCTTGGAAAGAACTCTCTCACATATACCTAGTCTTGCCATAAATATTGTAATAAAGAAAAAAGAAAATTGTTAACTGCAAATAACATTTATTACTTTTACAGTGTGTCAGTTTAATACATAAATATAAAACAATTAAAAATATAAAAAGCTTATTCGAAGTGGTCTCCATTGGCTGCAATACAGTCCTTTAAACGATGAGGCCAGTTATCAATAGAAGCACGCACTCTTTCCATGGGAAAATTCTTCACTGCCAATCGTATAGATTGTTTTAGGGACTCCAAATTATCATGGCGTTTAGAGCAAGCTGTACTCTCTAAAACTGACCACAAATCATAATCCAGCGGATTAAGATCGGGACTAGACGACGGCCAGTCTTCAGCTCTGATGAAGTCCGAAACGTTCGATTCCAACCAAGACTGCGTGGACCGAGCTTTATGACCCGGCGCCGAGTCTTGCTGGAAGGACCATACTTGGTTATTGAACATGGTGATGTTAAGGGGCTTAACTACCTTCTCAAGAATGGTATCTTGATACACTTGTGCCGATGTTTTGATACCTTTTTCACAAAAATATGGCTCAGTCACTCCTTCATAGCTAACACCCCACCAAACCATCACTGAAGTCGGATAATGTCCACGTTGCACTCTGTCGACTAATTGGGAAGCTTCCTTAGAGCTTTGAGCATAAATACGGTCATTTTGTTTGTTAAAATGTTGCTCAATTGTAAAAATTTTCTCATCCGTAAACAAAATTTTTCTGTGACCTCCCTTTGCGTACCGCTTCAGTAGTTGTTTCGATTTTACCACCCTATTCTTCTTTAAATTATCAGTTAAGAAATGGCCAGTGCGTCTCTTATAGGCTGCAAGTCCTAAGTCATCTTTTAAAATACGCGACATGGTTCTAGGTGCTATCTTCATTTCCCGAGATAAAATCTTTTGCTTTCGGACAGGATTTCTTCGAATTCTTTCCCTTACTGCTTTGACCACCTTTTTCGTACGAACACTACGTGGACGGCCAGATCTTTTTCTGTCACAAACAGAGGAGGTCTCATTGTACCTATTAATAGCCCGGTACACAAACATTTTACTAATACCAAGTGTATGGAGAGTTTTAAAAATTGCATTTGGCTCCATACCTACTTTGTGTAATGCTATCACAGCGATTGGTTCTCTTTATCACCCCACACCATTTTAATATCGCAAAATATTTTACAATGTATTGGCGCCAAAATGAGAAAACACAATGAACAATCGTATAAAAATGACAGATTCGAAATTCAAATGTAATATTTTTTTATAATTAAGTGTAACAGTATTTATGGCCAGACTAAGTATATTATATCTTCCTAAGTTCATTTTTCACAGAATATAGTGTACTGGTCTTTAAAAAGAGTTTATTACTCGTGATTGTAAGTAATATTTTTCATCTTAGATTAAAATCTCAAACAAATAAGAAATATATCAATAATTTATTAAAATAATTATACATAAAAATTATTCAACTCCAGGCGTCTCCTCTTCTTCGATGTCCTCTTCTTCACCGTCTTGATCACCACTAACAGCATCTTGATACTGCTGGTACTCTGATATCAGATCACTGAGGTTATTATCTGCCTCTGTAAAGTCATTTTCTTCCATACCTTCTCCAATATACCAATGAAGGAAAGCCTTTCTTCTAAACATTGACGTAAACTGTTCTGCGATTCTCTTGAATAACTCTTGAATAGCTGTAGTATTGCCAATGAAGGTGGCTGACATCTTAAGGCCTCTGGGAGGAATGTCACATACAGCTGTCTTTACATTATTTGGAATCCATTCAACGAAATACTCTTTATTCTTCTTTTGAATATTCAGCATTTGTTCGTCAACCTCCTTCATAGACATACGACCACGGAAAACAGCAGCGACAGTCAAGTATCTACCACAGCGCGGATTGCAGGCAGCCATCATATTCTTAGCGTCAAACATTTGATGAGTTAGTTCAGGTACAGTCAGTGCTCGATACTTCTGACAACCGCGAGATGTCAGCGGCGCAAAGCCAGGCATAAAGAAATGTAATCTTGGAAATGGTACCATGTTAACAGCCAGCTTCCTTAAATCTGCATTTAACTGTCCTGGAAACCTCAAACAAGTAGTAACACCAGACATAGTTGCAGATACTAGATGATTTAAATCTCCATATGTGGGAGTTTTTAACTTCAAAGTTCGGAAGCAAATATCATACAACGCCTCATTATCTATACAGTAAGATTGTGTTGAATTTTCTATTAACTGGTTGGCTGCTAACGTTGCATTATACGGTTCCACGACAGTATCTGAAACTTTGGGACTTGGAACTACAGAATAGGTCACGGTTAACCTATCTGGATACTCTTCAGTTAAGTTTGTCAGCAGTAATGTTCCCAGACCTGAACCAGTGCCACCTCCAAGTGAATGAATAACTTGGAATCCTTGCAAACAGTCACAACCCTCTGCTTCTTTTCTTACAACATCAAGAACTGATTCAAGTATAGCTGCTCCTTCAGTATAATATCCTTTAGCCCAGTTATTTCCTGCACCAGTAACGCCAAACACGCTATTATCAGGGCGATATAGTTGGCCGTAGACTCCTGATCGCAGGGAATCCATCGTTCCGGGTTCTAGATCGACTAGTACCGCTCGAGGGACATATTTTGCTTTAAGTCCTTCATTGTAGAAAACGTTAATACGTTCTAGTTGCAGATCGGAGTCACCATGATAGTTACCGCAAGGGTCAATTCCATGTTCGTCAGATATTACCTCCCAAAACTGCAATAAATATCAACTTTGAAAATATAATGAACCAAAATAGCAATAAAGTACATATGATCTTAATTGACAAAAGACACCCGAGTTAAAAAACAAGTTCTATTTTTGACCTCAAAATCTTCAATTCCTTTGATCTTTTATTTGCCGCACAAAAAGTAACTCTATTTTAACACTCAAAACCCTCATTGAAGGCTATGAGGTTTAAATATGGATTACCCATAGATTTGAAATCTTAACTTTGCCCTCAAAACACTCATACATCGGAAAGTTGTAGTTGAGACTTCGAAAATTAATCGTTCAGAAAAAAAAATGTAAGTTTTAGTTATAAGTTACCATGGGAGAGAATTACTTTAGATTTTTTTAGTTATAAAATTAACAATAATGTTAATAAAATCACATTAATTAATATGAATACATTATACTCATTAATTGTATATTGTTGCGTGATAACGCAACTAATTTATTTATAAATTAGTTATCTTTCTTATCCTAGAAAAACGTATTTAATTTTTAAATAAAAAAAATGACAAAATAACGCAGTGATAAAAATTTTATTTAAATTATTCGTTTTCTCTTGAATTTATTGGTAGTCCAACGTATATATCATCTGAAATTATCATTTCTATTATTAAAATTTTTTGAACCTTCCGATTTGGTATGGAATACTCCTCTACATAAAAGGAGTGGGGGTAAATTTAACGGGAGGTTTCATCATATGAGGTTTTTGAGGTTCAAATGTTGATTCTATAGTTCTGATTTTACCCTCAAAGTTGTAAAACCGTCCGTAAGTAGGATTTTGAGGTAAAAACTGAGACTATTTTCTATGTTAAATCCAATCTAAAAAAAATCAAGCTGACCCTCGGAAACCTCATTGAAGATTTTGAGGGTAGAATATGAATTTACTTTTTGACTCGGGCAGCGACTACTTTATATGGGTCCCTGGCCTAGAAATGAATCACTAATTATTGAAATAACAATATTATTTTTCAAAAGCTTACATTTAATAGAAAACAAAAATTTGGCAACAAGTCCGTTACATAATTAAATAGGTTGAAATAGAAAAGCAAACATAAAATCACATCCACACATAGGCGGGCAACATAAGTTCACGTTAGTCAAGTATTACTGCTCGAAATGCGGCGGAACGCTCACCGACAGGCACTGGCACAGTGGCGCGTGCGGCTTGAACAGCCGCGGAACTCGCGTCAACGCGCTGTCGGTGCCGTTCTGCCTAACCTTGAAGCTTGGGTAGGTAGGGAGGGAGGTCGCGTCACCTACCACCTGACGCAGATACTCACCGGGCATGGTTGCTTCGGTGAGTATCTGAATAAGATCGGTCGTGAGGAGACAGCACAATGCTACCACTGCGTGGCCGACCGGGACTCCGCCCAACATACGCTGGAGGACTGCCCCGCGTGGGCGTCTGAACGCGGAGTCCTGGTCGACCAAATCGGACGTGACCTGTCCCCGCCGGCAATCATTGCTGCCATGCTGGCGGGTGAGGAGGGCTGGGGCGCAGTGGTCTCTTTTTGCGAAGCTGTCATGCTCCAAAAAGAGACCGCTGAACGGGATCGGGAGAGGGCCGATCCCGAAAGAAGAAGAAGACGACGGCGTCATGATCCGTCGACGTGACCGCGAGCCGCCAGAAAGTGGGGGTCTCTGGGGGCAGAATAGTTGCTGCGATAGGGGATAGGATGGCGGCCTGAACGGTAGTACCCTACAGTCGGGCCGCCACGTCAGAACTGTGGGGGAGAAATATTTTCCCCCGGGATAGGGTCTAACAGGGCATGGTGTCAATTTGGGGGGGACCTGAAATCATATGGTCCGGGTCCCCTCCAGAGTAGGGTGCCAGAGGCCGGCTGTGTCGGGGCGGTTTTTAGTGGGCACACCACATACTCCTGTCTCCTGCACCCTAAGGAACAGGAGATCCGAAGGGATTTTCCGCATCGTCAACAAAAAAAAAAAAAAAAAAGAAAAAAAAAAAAAAGTCAAGTATTACTGAGATAGGAAACAAACAGAAAAAAGAAAAGTTTGTTAACATACTCTTATACTTTTTGGAAATATTTCATAAATTGTTTCATTTATTGCCCTAGGATACATTCCCTACTGCACTTAATTATTTATTTGTGTGCCAACACAAACGATAAGTATTACCGTGAATGAAATAAAGATTAATAAAAAATAATCTTAATGTTACATTGATACTATGGGATTGTGAACATAATTTATTAAATACTTAAAAACAGCTATTCATAATTAATAATATTAACAAATCGGTTGTCCACGTTCAGGCCAATATTGGTTTGTTTCCTTTAAAGTCATAGAGTTGAGTCAAATTATTATACACATAAAGCATCTACAGTCAATTCCTTGGACGATTGTCATGATATCAATTTGATTCAGCTACGAGTATGTGTCTTACTATTTAACTCTTAGGGTTTGAGTATGTGAATACGAGTAACTGCAGTCCTGTGGATTCCTAAACACTACTTTATTTTTGTTGATCGGGTGGGCAATCTTTTCAGATCTTCGGCTCCTTGGGGACGCAGGGGCCAAAAGCATGTGGTGTACCACTAAAAACTACCTCGACTGCCCACCACAGGGGCCCTACTCTAGGAGAGGCATTGGACCATGT
Organism: Hypercompe scribonia; assembly: GCA_949316085.1. Taxonomy (NCBI): domain Eukaryota; kingdom Metazoa; phylum Arthropoda; class Insecta; order Lepidoptera; family Erebidae; genus Hypercompe; species Hypercompe scribonia. Next base: position 5,794,375 of record OX438969.1, on the reverse strand, counting down.
GATTTCTGGTCCTCCCACAATTTAATTATTAATTATTTTATTTAAAGACTGGTAATGATATTGAGCTTCACAAAGTTAAATGTGACTATGACATTATCTAGCTAAGGATTTAAGGAATTACAATTAAAACTTTACCTTGGATCCGATTTGATTACCACATTTCCCAACTTGAATGTGAACGATTTCCCTCATTTTTAAAACGCGAGAATTTATCAATAATAAATAAATTATACCCAAGTGAGCCTTAAAAAACTAAGAAAAATACAAAAATGTTTCTTATTAAGACTACATCAGCTTGATGAAAATTAATATTATGAAAGATAATAAGTTGTTTTGTTTCGTGGCCCCATAGATTTAAAAAATTCAAAGTCTACATGACCATGGCTTAAAAGAATTCGTACGGTGCTTGTGTACAATTTAACAAGGTCTTTTGGTAATGTCAAATATAGTCATATTAGATATCTACATAAGTCGGGACTGGATTGTTATTGTATTTAAAAGTAACTATATAGATCCATTTATTTTCGACTCATTGTCAGCTTATTGCAGTCCACTGTTCGACACAAACCTCTCTAATTGCGCGCCATGTGATTCGATCCTCGGCATCTTGCATCCCGTTCCTGCCAGCTATCTTGCGGAAATCATTACTTCGCTTGGCTTGTAGGCGATATTATTTAAATACTACTGAAATCTTTTAATTTTCAAAATGTAAACGTTTTAAACTTAGTTTTTCTCTTCAATTGTATCCACCCATCGTGGATACGGGTGGATCTTTTGAATGCTTAGTTGAGCTAGGCACTAGGTGAAGCAAATAAATAGACAAACAAATTCATATTAATACTATTTCGTACGCATTGGTCTAGAGAAAGTCACATGTCATTATTATCTACGTCTGATATTATCGAGCTGAATGACCAACTGCCAATAATACAAAGAAACTCAGGAAAACTATTTAGAATGTGTATTTTAAACCATAATTAAATTGTATTTACACTTGAAGATGTTGCTTGATAGAGCTCTATCTTCACCAAATAAATATTTTAACATAGCTTTAACACTTTAAAAACCGGCCAAAGGCGTGACGGTCGAGCCACACCCAATGTAGGTTCCACAGTAGACGTAGGCGTCTTATTATTTTATGTTACATGGTTTTGTAATCTCGAGTAAGCAAAGCTCCAATTCACCAATTTCGAATCACTTAAGAATAAATTTACGCTGCCATCATAAACTTATCGTTGAAACCACTAGATATCCTAAAAAATATATTTTTCAAAATTTTATTTAAAATAAATATATTAGTTAGTTAACATATCCAAATCCGTTCCATCCTCAATATTGTTGGCTAAAGCTATAATCTCAACTTCCAAATTATATTCTTTTTAAATTCAAATAGCTAGTAGCTGATACATATATTCTACCCATAAGTAATATATTCAAATTTTCGAAATGCTTTGAAGTGATTATCAGTCTTAAAAAGATTTCTCAAACATTTATAATAAAGGTCATAATTCCTTTGCAGATTTTGAAGAAGAGTAATTAGTACTGCAAGTTAGTAATCAAATTTATAAATAATTTTAAACTTACTACAGTATCACTTTGGAGCATTTTACCGATGTTGATATTTTCCGTTGCCGAAAACTGCTTGGCGTCGTCGCAGCCTATTGTGGATGATAAGAAATTTATACTGAATAATTCCTTATGCAAGTTTAGAATAATTTCAATATTTTACCTAAGAATGATATGGAGATATTGGACACTCAATATTGGTCTGTCTGACTTTATTGTTTACTGTAGCCTTTTCGAAACCCAGCTTGATCTACCGCCACCGAATTTTCGGGCAAGATGATTCGTTATAACTCTGAAAAACAACTTATATACAGTGAGATTGGATGGTAGTTCTTCAGTAGAGTTATGTCTCCTTTCTTGAAGAATAGCACTACCACGCTCCTGCTCCATGCGTCTGGTGTAGTACCAGTATGAATGATGGAATTGAATAGCTTTGAGACCTCTATTAAGATAGGTATTCCACCGGCTTGTAGGAGGTCTGTTGTAATTCCGTCTTCACCAGGAGCTTTATCGTTGTTAAGTTGTCCGAGTGCCATTCTAATCTCGCCCAGATCGATACCGGGAAACTCATCTGTGAAGTGGCAAGTCAGTCTAACACGCGAGTCATCTGCGTTATGGGTCTCCGGTGGGCGGGTTCGTGAGGTGTATAGGTACTCATAAAACTTTACGATTTCAGTAAGAACCTCTGATTTAGAGGTGACGGTGTTGCCTAGTGCTGTTTTTAGTTTAGTCAGGTGACAACATGAGGTTTTTGGCTTGCTAAAGACATTTGTAACCTTATTTTGGACGATTGAGTCCTCAATCGCTCGAGTATTTATTTGGCGAATCTCTAATCTTATCAGCCTCTTTACCTGCGTATTTAGCTCCGGACGCTCAGATGGAGTGATGTTTGTTGTCTCTCGTCTTTTCTTCATAAGATCTAAGGTCTTGCTTGTGGGCAATGCTCTTCGGTCGAAAGTGGTTTGAACCCACCTCATGGTTGACACGTACCGGGCTGTTGGCGGCATCGTTTACGTCCTACACGGTTTCCAACACGGCGAATCGATAACATAAACATTCGATTATTTGCCTTAGAGTGTGTATGTGGAGGCCTTCGTTCAGCAGTGGACGGCTATAGGTTGATTTGATTATTATTGTTTGCTTACAATTATGTTCTCGGATATAGCGGTTTTTTAACGTTCGCACACCATGCTTTAGTAGTAAGAAAGATCGATTGGCTTACTCGAACATGTTTTCCTCATTCTTCCGTATAAGCAATATCCCTTCCATCTCATTTCCTTCTTACTTTTTTTTTTCTATATTATGAGCCTGCCAAAGTGACTCTACTCTGCCTGATGGAAAGCATGAATAGAATCCAAAGAGTTGTACTCACCACACTCATCACAAATGCAGACAATGCAGTGTGGTGACCCACACTATAGCGGGCTAGTGAGATGTTTTTTCACACCACGCTTGGGGACGTAAGAGTCATGATAGTTACCTGGCTTTGTCGCATTGTATAATTAAAGTGTTCACTAATGGGTTCGATGAATGTTCTTAGCCTCTATTATGTGCCTAAGTGGGACCAAATGATAATAATTAGTAAACAGTAAGCGTTTAACACTCCTTAGCCTAATCTCTTGGGTTTATTTAATTATGATGACATAGAGGTTATCTAGCCCTTGTGGTAGAAGGATTCTTTATCCACACGCTCATTTTTGTGTATGTTTCTTTTTTATACAACTCTAGCACTTTTGAAAGTTATATCTGTGTAACCGAGTCATAAGTCTTCTTGTAATCTATCCGGTATGTCGCCAAATTCTTACGACTACAGCGTACCTGTTAGCTAATGGTCCTATCTATGACAAGGAGCTCTTAGTGCCACGGGTCCCACTTCTAATTAGTTGGAATTTATTTTCCAAAAAGTACATCGTCTAAATGCCCACCATTTCGAAGTTTGCATTCTTCTAAACGAGCACCGAAGTTTTCGAATACTCGTCGGCAAAGAGACCGCGAGATCGTAGACATCTCTTCGCTGCTTTTTCTTTTAGATGGCGTAGTGTATTTGATTTTTTGATGTACTTGTAGACACGATTTTTCAAATAACCCCCATAAAAAGAAGTCTGCTGGGGATAGATCTGGGCTTCTGGTTGGCCATGGAATGTCGTCCCGTCTGGAATGGATGTGTGATAAGTAGCTCCATCTTTTTGAAACCATATGTTACGGCTGTAACCAGTAAATTCCAGTAGAATTGGTCCCAAGAACTCACATAACATGCTTGCTCAGGATGTTAGATTTAAATGTTAACGAATTCTTGGCCCACCTAATGTATTTAATAATGTAATTTATAAATATTGTAAAGAAATGAAGAGAATAATAATAATAATATTTCAGACATCTGACATACAAATCCACCTAGTCCCAAACTAAACAGAACTTGTACTATGGGTACTGGACAACTGATATAAATACAATTTTTTTTTTGATGAAATACAGACATACTATACATAATCATATCTTAAAATTATTCCATTGCGTTCCATTCCATTTGAAAACTTAAAAGCTAAAAAAATACGAAGGAAGAAAAGAAGGAGGACAGTAAAATAGAAAAGAGTGAAGAAATTTTGACCGAGACGCCTATAACAGAACGGTTTCCAAAAGTCAATCTAACTGTAGGGAGGACGCGTGTTCAGATCTCGAATCCGTCAGGCTCCATCTTTTCAAAGGTGGAAACCTATAGAAGGGTTAGAGTTGAGGGTGAAAATTTAGTGAAAGAGAGATCTCCTGTTAAGAATCCAGGGGCTGGCATTAGGGTATTCTGTCTTACAAACGCTGGTGTCTATGCAAGAGAGGGTGAACGTAGCTGTGGCTATTATAAACAAAGTGGCCACAAAATCTATGAACCTGAAGGGTCAATTCATAAGGGCTCGCAAGGACTCCTCCTCCGCCATTGCTGGGGCAGTTGAGACCCGACTTTTAAAATATACCTTAGAAATTAACCATGATGTGTAATTTAGCCATGTTATGGTAAAAATATTTTACATTCTTAATATTCTATGTGGGTGTTGTAATTTACAATACCCATATTTAGTTATTAAAGAGATAAGAAATAGTTTACCGCGTTCAAAATCAAAAACATAATTTTTTAAAATGTGTTCACTATGGTCGGATTCCGTCATTTTTACGTATAATGCTTAATTAAATTAAGTTACACGATGCACTTAACTTCAGGTAACAAAGAAAAAGGCGTTGTAATGATTATTCTAGTTTTAACTTTTAATGTATACAATGTATAATGTGAACATTAATTTTATCATTGAGTGACAAAGATATTAGCCAAGTAATAAATAAACCGGTTCTATAAACTTTTCGATTTCACGTTATGTTTCAACTACTTCGTGCCAAAATTCGTAACAATGACTCGTGACAATTATTGGTGCAGAGTCCCTGAGCACTAAAATTTATCTCCGGAGCTGAAGTATGAGAGTTAAAGTCATATGTCACAATTAATGCTTATATTTTCCAAAAGCTACCGCATGGGTCATTCTGTTTTTGTATTATTTATCTCACGATTTTATTATTACGAGTACATCTGATTATTGCCTTAGTTTAATGAGGAGACTTGTGTAATAACTTGTATTTAAGACCTATTCAGTTATTTTTTAACTTAAAATACATTATCTACATCATCACTATTTTTTCTTTTTAATAAAATTGTGTAACTCATGAAGTATTTTACAGATTTAACAACGGAATTGCACACTGTATTGAATAGGTTCGCATGTCAATTCTTATTTTTACTTTCTTGTACAACTTAACTCTAAAAACATCATTTTTAATAAACCGATAATAGTACCGATTTCGGGAATATAACAAAACCTTGAGTTGTATATTTTATCACCGACTGGTGTGGGTCACTATACTACCAAGGTTTCTAGTGGTGTTAACTCCTTGGATACTGCCGGTAAGTGCTAAGAAAGTGGCCTTTTGAGAAAATAAATGTGATTCCTCACTCTTTTGACTGTCTCAGTGGGGCAATGGTAGGATATGCGGTAGTTGTGCTGAGGTCTCAGCTAGATTTCTGGGTAGGACCAAATATTTGTAACATCTGAGTATATTTGTTTCGAAGTTGGGTTATTTTCTGTGTATAGTAGATGTGTATTTAGAAAAAAGAAAATATAGGTATTCCCTAAGTCCATCTAGTTTTCCTAGTACAAATTCTGCTTAGTTTGACGCTGGATGGCGTTGTTTGTCAGAGTTCAAAATATATATATATATACTTACTTTTATCTATGTGTAGGTATTTGTTTTTTTTATTCCAAGAATTTTTGTATGACATACGGCAACAATTATACTGTTTAAGTTGTTCGATAATAGTTCTATCTCTTATAAATAATTTGATGAACTTCACGATTTGAAACTTGAAAGAATTATATACGAATCAAAAAACTGAGTAGTGGTTTAAAATTAATACGACGATACAAAAAATAAATTGCATTAACCGCTGACATAAAAAAAAATATCAGTTGCAATTCAGAATTTGAAAGACGAAAAATCACGAAGCAAATACAGTGACGTCTAAGCATTAATTATATTCACAGCTAAGATGTCTAAAAATTGGCCCACGTAAGCCGGTGATAACAAAAGAAAGCGTAATAAAATTCAACTGAACGTCAGTTACTTTAAAGAAAAAACTTACTTGACGTGCTCTCCGAGGCACCCGAGGCAGAAGGGTCTCAATGTCAAAAATGATTACCCATTTATAGATCGACCGAAAAAATATTTTAGAACACCATTTACACATACAATGCCAATACAAAACAATATTTTTGTCATGATCATTTGAAACTCATTTACGTAACTCTTTTAATAGATTGGATTTTAAAAATAAAAGTTTATGCAAAACGAGATATGTTTATTAAAAGTAATTTTAGGTGGGTCAAGCTTATGATTCGGTGAATAAAGCTTATAATTAATAAAACTTGTTGTACAATTGTTTCACTTGCTCCAAGTGCGTGTAACGTTTTATGTTTAATCAATATAATAAAATACAAAATTACAATTGACCTCATAGCTGTTTTGTTAATGAATTCGGTCCGATTGGCGCGAAAATAAGAATGAAAATTTATTTAAGAAATACAGATTACCAATTCAAATTTTATGTTCTTTTATTTGTAACAGAATGTATTTTAATTAAGAGTCTATACATTAGTCTAAAAGACGTTTCTTTAAAACTTATAATTGCTAAATAGATACTCTTTGTTACACATCAAAAGTGTACTGTACAATCAAGAAGAACCAAGTAGGTGGGCCAAGAATTCGTTAACATTTGAATCTAACTTTTTGTCAACAAAATTTTGTCACAATAGATCCCTTTACGGGGCCGCAGCACACTTATCGTGTGAAATAATTTTATTCTACTAATTAAAAGAAAAAATCAGCGAAGAGATGTTGGTGATCATCCTTGCCGATGAATATTCGAAAATTTCGGTGCTCGCTTAGAAAAGTGCAATCGTCGAAACGGTGGTCATTTAGAAGATGTAATTTAAAAGAAATGAATTTCAACTAATTAGCTTTCTTGAAAACAAATATTTTTTATAATATATCAAATAACTTTATTTAAGACGATTTTTTCAAATGTTAACTAAATCGTGCCCCACCCGTATTAAAAGACTTAACAAGTAGAACTAAAGTAAGTCAGAGTTCACACATAGATAAGTACATTCAGACGAACATGTACATACATAGACAAACATGTGTACTATATCTGTAGCTATATTCATGTTATAAAGCTGGCGAAGTTGATTATTTGTTTCGTATAACTCACTAGAAGGTTTTGGCCTACTATTCCACGCTACACAGACGGGTTGGAATAGGATTTGTTTCAAGGTTTCCTTCTCTTTGTAATGATGTTATCTTGTATATTTGTTCCCTTAGTCGCCTTTTACGACACCCACGGGATGAATAGAGGTGGTAACACTATGTATTCTTAATCAAGGCCTATGCCCAGCAGTGGACTGTAAACGGCTGTTGATGTTGATGATTAGACACACTAATCTCAGGAATTACTTGCTCAAATTGAAAATTATTTGTTTTTAATAGAGTCCCTTAAGTATTTAATAGTCCATTTATCGAGAAAGTCAATAGGATAATAATAAGAATGTTATAAAAATGGGGGAAAAATCCCTTTAAGAGACGTGGACGAAGTTGAATGTGTTATCGGAATTAGCCATGATCGTAATTTAGTTATGATATCTAATTATTTATATGGGTATTGTAAAAATACCCACATACAGTTATTGAAGAGATAAGCCATGATTTGTGGCGTTCAAAACAAAAGATCTGCACACTGTAATTCAGTTCCATTATTTTTACATATAAGGTTCAATTAATTAAAACAACATGATATAATCAACTAAGACAGCAAAGACGGAGGCGCTGTGACGATTATTTTAATTTTCATTTTTAATTAATGTGTAGTGGAGCGTTAACTTTATCATTGAGTGTCAAAGACATTATAGTATCTAGTGATAAACAAACCAGTTCTATAACTAAAAAAACATGTTGGTAAGAAAACCTACTAAATATATAGCCAGATATGATACCTTATTTAATTAAATACATTGTAATCAACAGTGATGTAAATGTAGACGAAGGTGTGTGGCTGTAAAACCTTAACGATATGGAGTTACCTTTTTGGCAGTCTTTATGTTCGATTATTGCGCTTAAACTACTGAATCGATTTTTATGAATGAAGTGCCATTAGATTCGTGATAGTTGTCCGTGTGACGAAGGCTACATCAATTTTGTCAGAATTGTAGGATATATCTAGACAATACACGAATTATGTGTCTTGAAACCCTTATATATTATAGAACTAGCTTGTTTTTGACTTAAGGATAATTTCTACCAAAAGTATCACATTGTAACGGATGCATGGTTATGTAATATATTTTTTTCCAAAATTACATAGACTTTACAGGTTTATATGTAATTCTTACCGCAAATGCAGAATATCACAACATTTCATTTCTTCACCTTCTCTCCTTTAGAGATGAAGTGACTGACATTCTGGTTGTACTGGTTGAAGAAGAAAATAACGCAAAAAATTCTAATAAAACACATCGGTTTGAACCCGCTGTCCTATTGAAAATCTGATGGATTGCTCTGTGTGGAGTGGATTAGACATCACAGTTAGTAAGTCATTGTAAAAAGTAAAACACTGTTTAGACTGTCGAGGACCCATACCCACAGCATTGACGGTTCTCATATGTGACGGCAATAGTAGTCTTATATCTTCCAGGACATTAGAATATTTTATGTCGTAAAAACAGTACATCAAGTTGATGATATCCTTAAACATTTTTGTTGAACAGACTTTCCAAAGTTTTCCTGGATAATATTAGGCGCCAATTTTTTTCAAAGTAAATAAATAACTGTTAGAAGTTAATAACTTGAGATGCCACGAATATTCGGCATGCGGCTATTCGGTCATGTTTTTTCACTATTCCGTTTTCGGCCACTCCGAAAAAATTTTGAAGAGGTAAATTGGTTGTCCAGCAAACGTTGCTTTGCCAAATAAATTATTCCTAGTGCATATTTTGGTGAACAATGTGGGTAAAAGTAAAATATTAATATCATTTTTAAAAATAGAAAGTAGTTATAGAAATGTGAATATTTAGAGTTGAGTATTTGTTGATGCTAAATCATAAAAAAATTAAAACAAGAAACTATCGTGAAAAAGAAAATAAAAATTTCGCGCTTCTGCCAGTAAACTCACCGAATATTCGTTATTTAGTATTTGGCCAAATTACTATTCATGGCATTTCTATTGCTAACGTTTATTAATCTTAATAGTAATTTTATCTCTCTAGTGTCTCCACCAGTTTGCAGCATAAATTACTTAGACTATTATTAGATATTATTATGTATGCTGAAAGAGAAAGTCAACATCAGTTTGTTCAAAGTTTTATTTAAAGATGACTGTCAGCAACACACCACCGAAGGACTTGAATGTAAGTTAAAAAAAAAATTAAATTGATGGACTCGTGGATAAGGTCGAAAGATTTTTAATGCCGATCGCCTTTTACTGAAAGTATATAACCATATAAATGAATTCAAAAATTAATATAAATACTGGAAAATATCTGTTAACGAAATAAATTCAATCATTCTCAAATTCAAATCTAATAGTCAAGACATTTTATAACATTTAAAATATCTGTTCTCAGAGTGTGACAGAAGAATTAAACAAAAAGCATTATCAAAATGACAGCAAGTTGGAAGTGATGTTATCATACCTCGGAGAAATGGGACGCTACCAAATATATTTGTTTTTGGCGACTTTACCTTTCGGTTTCACGTTTTGTTTCAACTACTTCGTGCCAATACTTATAACAGTGACTCCTGAAAATTATTGGTGCAGAGTTCCTGAGCTCAAGAATTTATCTCAGGAGCTGAGGTATGAGATAGCACAAACTCAAGTATCGCAATCAATGCTTATATTTTTCATAAGCTACCCCATCGATGACTTTGTTTTTGAATATTTTATATCATCATTTTGTTATTGCATTTCATCCATGTCGTAGATTGATGAGGAGAGTGGTGGGATAACTTTTATCTAAGACCTATCCAGTTATTTTTTAAATTAAAGTACATAATCTACATCATCATTATTACTTTTTCAGTAAAATCGTTTAACTTATGAAGTATTTTACATATTTAACAACCGAATTGAGCACTACATTGAACAGGTTCACATTTCAATTCTTATCAATTACTTACAGGCGAAATCTGTCATCGCCTGGCGCCAGTACAGGCGAGTGGAACCAATGCATGACTTTTGATACTAACTGGACTCAAACATTGCAAACACTAAATCCTCCGCCAGATGGGACACCCCTAGTACCTTGTCAATATGGCTGGGAGTTTGACTTTAGTGCGTTACCATACGAAACAGTCGTTACAGAGGTGAGATTCACACATTAATGAACTGGAAAATTTTTCATAGGAGAGAATGGCAGTAACTTTACGTGAGCGTTGCGCGATCCATGCTATTTTCTACAGCCTAGAGCCCTATAAAAAGAGCAGACTCAGGTGGCCAGTAACGTCACAGTACTGCAACGACCACAGCGAGTGACTCCCAATAAGGTCGTAATGATATATCACACAATCTCTTTTGAGGTGGAGACATGAATTTGTCTGGTACGTGCGAAAGTATGGGATCTGGAGGCAAGAACCATTGCGGCTCTGTATCGGCATGAGAGCTAGGTCGGAGTTATGAGATTTGAGAAATCTAAGACCAGAAATCATAACTCCACTAGGTCTTCGTGAACGAGTGGAAGGAACGACATGGGCCCAAGTTCTAGGCGCATCATAATTTTGGTGGTAAGATCTTTTATGGACGATTGACTGGAGAGGCAATACTGGATCCTTTCATATCGATTGTCGCAGGTGATCACCTTGAAAGGACGTTAGTTTAGATGTACATAAATATTAAATGTACAATATTATTTACAGAGAGGTTGGGTCTGTGAACAAGAAACATTTCCACGTATCGCTATGTCATTATCTTTCTTTGGATCCATAGCAGGGAGCTGCCTGTTTGGATGGATCGCTGATCAATATGGAAGAATACCAGCTTTAATAGGTGCGTTATAGTTTAGTATTTCACTCATCATATTTCTTTGCTAAAAAGGCATATTGCTATCTTAGTTTGGGACTATTTGTGGATTCGATAACCCAACTTACCCTTTCACCACTAAGTCTTTTAAAATATTTTCTCTTTCTCGTTTGCTTCTGAAAAAACATACTACTCTACTCTTCTTGCATAACTTAAACACTGAAAGCATAATTTAGTAGTACCTACATATACATACTTCATTCTAGGAACCAACTTGCTGAGTGGTGTCGGTGGTGTAGCATCTATATTTACTAGTGGTGTGTGGGACTTCTATATATGCAGGTTTCTCGTCGGTATGTCATATGATTCGAGTTTCCTGATCATTTACGTTCTTGGTAAGTTATTCCTAACTATCAATAGTAATATACAATTATGGTTTTCATTTTTCTTTCGTGCAACCCAGTTGTATTTTACCCCACAGACTGTTTATTCATTACACGAGTACCGAAGCAGGATAATGCGCTCGCATATATTTTATTTCTAAACGTTTTATTACGGTTTCAGCGCTTGAGTATGTTGGCCCTCAGTACCGAACATTGTTAGGGAACCTATCCTACTCATTGTCATTTGGACTTGCCGCCATAGTAATACCTTGGGTCGCATATTTCATCGCCGACTGGCGCATACTGGTGTGGGTCACTACACTACCAGGGTTTCTGGTGGTGTTAAGTCCTTGGATACTACCGGAAAGTGCCAAGTAAGTCGCCTTTTGAGAAAATAAATGTGATCAATATTATACTACTCACTCTTTTGACTGTCTCAGTGGGGCAGCGGTAGCGTATGTAAATGTTGTACTGAAGTCTTGGATTAGATTTCTGGGTCGGACCGAATGTCTGTACGATTTGAATATATTTCTTTCGAAGTTAGGGTGTTTCCTATGCATATTAAATGTGTATTTACAAAAAAATATATAAGTTTTTTAAAACAAATTTTATTTTTACAATTGTCTCTGTAATCTTCAATTACCTACAATATCCCAACTTGCTGATATTCAAGTGGCTCCGAGCAGTCTGGAGGAAAGTTTCTGCAAAAGATGGTTCAGCTGGAGGTTCAACTGCATTCCGTAGGTAACTCAAACGAAACTATTGCCCGCGTCTCGGAGAAGTTTAGAGAATTTTGGAAGCTGATGTTCAAGATGTTGGGTTTGCTTCGAAAGTAAGTATAAGTGTGCCAAGACGATGGATGTCATGGCGATCCGTCATAAACGTAATGTACTTGTCTTTCCCGGTGTGCCTGAAGCAATAAAAGAGGATTGCAGTAAGACCTTGATAGGTGTTCTTTATCAGAAGATGGGTTTTAAAGATATGACAACATCTAGCATCAAGATCTATCACCGCATTGGCACTCCATTCAAGGAACATCGACGACTGGTGCTGGTTCGGTAGTCTTTTTTCAATAGAGGTTCAACCTGCAGTCCAGACAACGTAGATTAAATTGAAAGGGTCCAGTATTACAATAAGAGAGTTTCTAACAACAACTTTCAGCATGGCACGACAACACTTCAGCGTGAAATATAATTGTCAAACCTGTAGATAATAGTCAATACAAAACGACACCTCTTACTTTAACATTAATGTTAGAATTTGTCATCTTTATAACCAAACGACGTTAATATCTTTGTCTCACGAGAGGCCATTTATCAGACATTTTGGCCCTAAGTCTTTAATTTTTCTTCTGAGTTGTATTCGTATGAGAACTGCACTTAGTTAACTAATAACTTTCGAATATCATGTTACGTGATTACGGCATGGCACCAATCAGCACCAAACCTGTGTTATGGCTATCACCATCGTGTCTTGATTGTAACCTGTTGTAATTATCTTAATAAATAAATAATCAGAATAAGAAATTTCAATGTTTCTCACGATGATGTGCCTCTTGTGTTAATATATCCATAGGTAATAGTATTAATCAAATTACTGCGATCTGCTTATTGTCTCGCAGATGGCTAATCAGTAAAGGTCGCATCAACGAAGCTGTAAGGCTAATAAAGAGAGTTGAATCTGTTAACGGAACCAAGATTCCTGATCTTATTATTGAAGAATTCAAGGTGAGCTCTTGGATAAATTGTTATAGTGACGTTACAGGTCTTCCACTACTGTAGATTCTGATCTTTTTACACCATCTACTTCATAGTAAGTTACGAGCTACAAAGTATCTCACTATTAGCACGTGAGCAGGGTAGGACAAATACAAACCATATGTGAATGTTCGTTTCATAGCTTCGATCAAATGTTCATTGAAGTTTGATTAAGATTTATTATAGATAAAAGCATCAAAAATGGAATACAGCACACACTATTTTATTTATTGTCACGAAGGTAACCATAGTTTTACACATCAACTGGTGTCAATTCTATTTTTGTATAAATAGTTATAGTCCAGATAATTGGCAACCTTGTAAGCGTTAGATCAAGACCAAATGCACTGACGCAAGACCAATACCGAGACTGACTAAGTTTTGCCCAAGTCTAGCGTTTGGGCGATACTAAGTGAGGTATTTAGTTTTTAAATAGAGTATTATCGACCAATATATCAAAATTATTATGATTTAAAAGCTGTGTGACTATCTTACAATAATTCAAAGTTAGAGACATCTATTCTGGAAAACTCTTCTCTTGAACATCTCTGTCTCCGTCATTTGCAGTTTTTTTATGTAATGGCTCGAAACTACATTTTTATACAATGTCTAACAAGTACAAAACTATGTTAGTTCATAAATTTATGGCTCTTACAATTCTAGACACAAAGTATAGGTTACCCTGTCTAACTAAATATGAAATAATTTAAACAAATGCATTCAAAAGTATGGTAGGATGAACAAAATTGGGAAAAGCTATGTGGGATTGACAAATTACTGTCTATTTTTTCAAGGTATCCTATAACAAAGTCCAATCCTATAAAAAATATCCTATTGCTGAAATGTTTAGAAGCAAACCATTACGCAAGGCAATGTTTGCCCTGGGGATAATATATTTTGGACAATGCGTTATATTTGATGGGCTTATACGTATGACAGATTCCTACGGGATGGATTTGTTTACCCTTTTGACTGCTGCTGCTGTATGCGAATTTTCGGCTGTTACGGTTGTTGCTTTCACGCTCGACAGGTATATATGACATTTATAATTCTAACACAGCGATTAAGTATTAAGTCAAAACAACTTGCGTAAAAAACATACGATGGTGGCTTCTGAAAATATTTTATATCCACAAAATATATTAACATGTCAAAGTTCATGTAGAACTTTTGTACCATACCAGACTGAAATATTTACTTCTAATAATATTTTTAATCTGGCTACAGTACAAAATTTGGCCACGGCTCTGCCCACATGAATGTCGATTTTCGCTAAAAATAGTAGCCTATATCTGTTTCTGACAATCAAAGTAACCTTATGCCAAATTTCACTAAATAACTTTAGCAGTTTAGTCGTTATGACATCGAAAGTGTAACAAACTTAACAAACTAAGTAAACTTACAAAAGCTATAGTATTTAAATGTTATTTGGAGAAATGCTAAAAAATATGTAAAACATAATTATGTTTGTGAATTTAAGTAGGTTTTTCTATAAAAGGAAATAAGAAATTTTGCATGATTATTTTATAACATTCTTTTTCTTATATTCTTTTTTCTTCTTCTCCTTTTTATATTTACGAGGTGTGTTCAAAAAGTAAGGTGACTTTGTATTTTTAAGAAAAAATATTTATTTATTTATCAATATTTATGTTGTCCCCTTCAAAGTAATCCCCCTCAGATACAATACACTTATGCCAGCGGTTTTTCCAATCGTCAAAGCACTTCTCATAAGCACTTTTCGGTATAGCCTTGAGCTCTTCCAGCGATGCAGTCTTTATCTCTTCAATCGTTGCAAATCTCCGTCCTTTCATAGGTCTCTTTAGTTTTGGGAACAAGAAAAAGTCACATGGGGCCAAATCCGGTGAATATGGTGGCTGAGGCATGATTGTGGTGTTGTTTTTGGCCAAAAAATCTCTCACCAGCAAAGATGAGTGAGCAGGGGCATTATCGTGATGCAAAAGCCATGAATTGTTTTTCCACAATTCCGGACGTTTTCTTCGTATTGCTTCTCGCAAACGGCGCATAACTTCAAGATAATACTGTTTATTGACCGTAAGTCCATATGGTAAGAACTCCTGATGCACCACGCCGTGGTAATCGAAGAAAACAGTGAGCAAAACTTTGACATTTGATCGAACTTGGCGTGCTTTTTTCGGTCTTGGCTCATCTGGGCTCTTCCATTGGGACGATTGGACTTTGGTTTCGATATCATAACCATATACCCATGATTCGTCACCAGTTATGACCCTTTTGAGTAAATCTGGGTCGTCGCTGACGTCATTCAACAGTTCTTGAGCGATGCTCATGCGACGGTTCTTTTGGTCAAAATTTAGCAATTTCGGAACAAACTTCGCTGACACACGTCTCATGCCTAAAACGTTAGAAAAAATTTCATGGCACGAGCCAAGCGATATACCAACATCCTCAGCAACTTCTCTGATAGTGATTCGACGATTTTCCAGAACAATTTTCTTCACTGCTTGAACGTTTTCATCAGTTGTTGACGTGCTTGGGCGTCCAGAGCGAGGCTCGTCATTGGCATCTTCCCGGCCATCTTGGAAGAGTTTGTACCACTTGTAAACATTTTTTTTACTCAGAACAGTTTCACCGTATGCCACTGTCAACATTTTAAGTGTTTCGGAGCACTTTATTTTATTTTTTACACAAAATTTGATGCAAATCCTTTGATCCATATTTTTCGATAGCAAGAAATCGCCGAGCACGAAAAACACTTATAACCTTTACGCCTCTCCCAACCAAACAAAAAATGCTATACACTTGAAACTTGGTACAGATGTTCGGGAAGAGTGTACCAACATAACAAAATAAAAAAAATCGATAATCGAAAGTACGTTGCCCGCCAAATTTGAAAAGTCACCTTACTTTTTGAACACACCTCGTACATTGTTTTTTTTTTCGTTACGTGTTTCATTTCTTAAGTTTGTTGGGCTACGAGAACTTTTGTCTAATTAATCGATTTTAATTTGATAAAGTTTTGTGCACGGAGCAAATACATATATTTGCCATTATGTCTTAATGTATATTTATATGAATGAAAGCTTGTCTTAATTTTCTTTTTTTTTTAAATCAAAAGTTAGAACACGTAAGACGTACAGTACCATTCTGTATTTACAAGATGTCGAAACAAATATTATTATTATTGAACAGTAATTTTCCTTTTTTTCTGATTCTAACTTACATATGTAAATAAATATAGCCTGTTTTAGATATTTTATTTGTTTTTCAAGGGTAGGGAGGAGAACCTGGATTGCTTCACTGATGTTCATTGCTGGCACATTTTTATTAAGTTGTCCGTTTATACCCAAAGGTAACGTTATCTATGTAGATTTAACTAATTTATCTTTCGCATTAACAACCCTCTTATTCATTTAAATTAAACGAGTCAATTATATTCTGGCGTTTTTCGGAAGAGGCGATCTTGGTCAAACAGGTGATGGAATGAGAATGGAAAACAAAGCTCTTACGTCTCGCAGTAGGCTCATTAAATGTTGGAGAGCGCAGGACGATCTCAGACCCCTGGGTCTGGGGGTAACGAATCAAATGAAGTCATCTGTTTATCGGGTTGCCTAATTTTACAGCAATTCTCGATACCTATCAGTATAATGTATATGGGATCCCCTGCAACAATCTCAGAAAATCCACGGAGTCGTATGGCATCGCTCATTAAAAGGACTTTTTAATTATTTTTATTTACTATTTTTAAAACTACGTGTCTAATATATTTCCTTTCGGTAAACAGGTCATGCCAGAGCAATTCTTTCGATTATTGGACGTTTCTTTTTGAACGCCTGCACGACATCTACCAATCAGTGGGCTATAGAAATACTGCCAACTCCCCTTCGAGCTTCAGGGTTAGCGTCATTGCACATAAGCGCATTCCTTGCTGTTTTTATAACACCATTTATTTCATATTTGGTAAGATCATAGTTTTCATATAGGTGGTTATAAAAGGGTATTGTAATTTTTTTTTGGATTTATAATATCACTAATTTAAAAAAATGCTGTCATATTTTGATCTTTATGGTGCCACTAATGTATAGCTGCCCAACTTCATAAATTGTGCAAAATTTATAAATGATTTTGATCTTTCTGTAGGAACGCATATGGAAGATTTTGCCCATGTTAATATTTCCTGCATCGGCCTTCGTAATGGTCATAGCTAGTCTAACATTACCGGAGACCAAAGGTTTGATGTTACCACAGACTGTAACGGACAGTGAGATACTCATTCGTAACAATGTGTTACGCAGGTTTGTAACACTGACTTTTCTTTATTGTTTCTCGCACAACCAATCCGTGCAAAAATCAATAACCTTTAAAATATATGAAAACTACGTGCTACCAAGAGTTTTCATCGCACTTTTGATCGTGGTTCTGGATCTGGTTACTGCCTAATTTAATAATGTATTTGCCACATTGAAAAAACTTATAACATTGCTTCCGATAACGATCATGTTTGTAGTATTAACTAAACAATTAATTTTGCGGTCCAGTTATTGTATACCTATTCTGAATATTTAAATGATATTTAAATTGAACTTCGAAATCAGTATGAATCCGCAGATGATACTGAACACGCTTATTCTACAAACAATTTACGTTTTACTCCCCCGTGAGTTCAAAAGAAGTTGTTTTGTTTTTGGAAGAAAAGATTTTTCTAATTACTAAAAGATTGGCGAAAGTGCGACAGCAATACTTCTATAAAGATGTAGTGGGCAGAAGTAAGAACACTTTCATGGCACTTAACTTTGTAAATCTCTCCATGGTCTTATTCGAAAATGTAAATTTAGAAAAGCTCCCCAGTTATCGTTGGTCTATACTATATTTATTTTTCTTGCAGGAAAACAGAAGATTCTGCAAAGAACGAGCGCCTAAGATACCTCCAAAGACGGAGATGAGTTTGTAATCTAATTTGAGTTTTTGTGCATTTTTTATTCTCTGTAAACTAAGTGTTAAATCAATTAAACTAAACTATAGCTAAACTAATTTGTGTTGAACTAATACAAAAGACAAATGATATTGTGTCAGTTCTTCGCCACAAATACGAGTACACGATACAAATACAAACACAGGAAACTGACACCAATAATCAAGATCTAGGAGTAAAGATAAGAGGATAAAGGTGAACAAAAAATCGAAGTTTCAAAATTTGTTAACAGAGGGTAGTAGTCTCCTACCTCATTCGTGAAGCATTGTCTTCGATAACTGCTTTCTTACTTTAGAAAATCAAAGATACCGGCTTATACAACTTTGTATGGTGTAAGGATGGAAGCATACACACGTATATCTGTCATATAACAGTTTACTCGAGTCGAAAATAGAGGAAACGTAATGTCAAAATCATGTATCACTCACATCTTCTCCCGTAGAACGAAAACAAATACACTGATGCGCACAGTGGCTATCAATAATGCAATAGCTAATCATTACATAATCGGCATTACGACCTATGTAAACAAACCAGAGGCAGTGTCAAGCGCGGTGCAATATTCTATCATAACAAATATAGACGACAAAAAAGTGAGCAGGGAATTAAGACAAATTAACTGACATATGTCTACTAACCTCACCGATCTTTCAGTAGCCATCAACACTATGCAACATAGCGTCGATGTGATGCTAAAACGGAGACATGACGTCGGACTTATAATAAACATCAATAAAACTAAACTAATGTATGTAATGTAATGTAAGGTAACACTCACCATAAAAAATTTTAACTCACCGTGTCATTGCACCCAACCACACCTGTCTTCACTGCAGCTCACACATATGCACTTGTACAGGTCTGACATTTGTTTACACACATTTGTATTTCGAATTAATTGTATAGATCATCATCTTACTTGGAAATTTCACATAGAAAATGTATGCAATAAAATGAGAACTCTACTTGCTAAATTCACTTTTTTTAAATATAAAATGAACTACCATACCATGAGAATATTATATCTATCATTAGTTGACTCTGTCATCAGTTATAGCCTAAGTTCGTACGGACGAATACACGAAAGTCTTTTAGATGGAAAATACAAATCAATCAATCAACCTATCGCCGTCTATCCTCAAGATGCTGTTCATAAATTGTTAAGTTCTAGAACCATAAAGAAATCTCGCACTGTCTTAAACATACTTCTAATTGCGAGGGTAGATGTGAGCCGTAATCACTAGATAAGCAGGCCATCACACACACGTCAACAACATACACATCGACTATCCACCAGATGTCGAGGGTTTAATTCCGACTCGGAACTAACGATTGAGAGATGAGCACGGTCATTTGTAATAAGCCTGGGTGTGTATTGTCTGGGATGCTTATATAATTACAAATGTTTACGAATGGTTATCGGCCGTCTGGTTGCCAAGGCACAGGCTCTGCCTATTGTTGTTATTGTTAAGTGGCTTTTAAGTTATTCAATCAAGCAGGGGCGACTTACCAACCGCTGATAAACCTTAGATAGATTTTTGTAATTAGATTAAGATACTTATTAATGTAATAAAAAAGTTTTTTGGAAATTAAACTGATAAAAATTAATGTTTTTATGTTTAATCTCTATGCATGCCGAAAATTAGAAAACTGTGAGGACGATGCGACGTGGAAACTTAATTATCATATTATTTGTCAACTTTCTAGTCATCTTCCGGTAGCAGTGCTACGTATGAGGAAAAAAATATTTGCTTGATTTTGAGTCAATAAATCGTTTGAAATGATGCATGGATACATTTTTATTCCCTGTGCCAAAATCTCCTCGGATTTCAGCGGCAGGTGGTTATGTCGAGGCATGGAGGGGTTTCAATATGTTAAGAATGGCCATCTATAAAATCTTTAATATTCTTTGAGAAATAGGGATAGTGTACTATTTTTTATATTTTATGCTAATTAGTCGAATATTGGGAACTATTTGACCAAATGCGGAATAGTAAAAAAAACATGACCGCATACCAGAATACTGAATAGTTGGCGCTAGTCGGTTAACATTCTCGACACCCAAAGCGCCGTGACTTTTTTCATATGCAATTCATTGACAATTATTTTTTGAACACTTCCATATGAAATCCCTGTTACCTGATTGACCTGACCCCCCAATCCAATCACTATGTATGTCTTTGGTAGACATTTCAAACAGAGGTACTTAATGACGGTTCTAATATCATTTTTCTCCATTATGATGTTATCTCATCAACAATTTGGATTCAAATGAGTGTACCTCCCTTTTTTTTTTTTTTTTTTTTTTTTTTTTGATTTGACTTTTAGCTGTTGGCCTCAGATGGCCTCTACAACTTTACCCGGATTAATTTACGGTGAGCGCTGAGGGCTCTCAACCGGCCATTTGTTAAGCAACATTGCCCAAGGGCAGCCCCTGCGGGGTACGAACCTCGGCTTGGGGTGTTGCTGATACGCTGGGGCGGCCTACTCCCATGTTTTGTAGACGGTTTACGCGGCGCGTGTTCCGCCCCCGCCGACGGGGACGAAAACGCGGACGGTTCGTACTAAGTGTGTTCGCTCTACGTTGTGCGAGTGTAATGTCGTCGTCTAGCTCCCCTAACGCGTATTTGGGTTGACGTAGTTTTGAGATTTTACTGGGTGTGTAGTTTACGGCCGCAACCACTAGAGGGTTGGGGTGAGTCGGAGCAAAGTAGCTAAGGGAGCACTGTTTTATGAATTGCTTGATGGTCGGCAATCTGAGGTCGATGTGGAGATCGACGTTGCGTACATACCACGGTGCTCCCGTAGCTTTGCGCATGAAATTATTCTGTAGTGTTTGAAGCCTATGGATCCTGTGTGGCCTAATGTGTGCGAATACTACGCTACCGTACGTCATTATAGGACGTATGCATGGCGTGTATAATCTAACTTTGTTTTTTAAATCTAACTTCGAACGCGCGTTAATTAGACAGTGTAGACGTCCTAGCACGAAGGCAGCCCGGCTGCGGACTGCCTTGATGTGGGGGCCGAAGGATAGACGGTCGTCAAGGGTTATGCCTAGGTATTTGGCCTGCCTAGCCCAAGGGATAGACTTGCCGAACATCCTAATCTGAGGGGTCTTCTCCAAAGGATACAAGCTTAGCTGTCTTCTGTGAAACAGCACCGCCTGGCTTTTCTCGGGGTTGACCTCTATCCTCCATTTCCGGAACCAAACGCCCAGTGCGTTGGCTGCGGTCTGGAGTTTTTTGGCTACTGTCGAGGGGTTCACTCCTGAGCAGTAGATAGCCGTGTCGTCTGCGAATAGTGCCGTCTGCACATACCGATGCTTCGGAATGTCGCTAGTATACAGCGTGAAGAGTAGGGGGGAGAGCACGGACCCTTGTGGGACACCGGCTCGTATGGAGTGCACCTCCCGAGAAGCGTACCCTATTTATATGATTTTTTCTAAGCTGAACTAGCGGGTGTATAAGCAAGAAAAGAAACTTTTTTTTTCGATTTTTGTGCGCCCTAGAAGTACCTAATTACCTTGTACACTGTAGTTGAATTCTGTCCTTTTTACATATAAAGCTCCATTAATTAACACAGGGTGGGCAATTAGTTAACATCTAAAAAAATCGTATTTTTTTATACGATAATCATTTATATATTATAAAAGTTGACTATTTACAAGAAAACCAATTAGATGGAATTTATTTTTTAAAAATTACATCGTGTAACTGACTACCGTTACGACGTCTGCACTCTTGTGAGCGAGCAACGAATTTTTTGAATACTCGCCGGCGAAGAGGCAGCAAAATCGTCGGCATTTCTTCTCTGATTTTTTCTTTTAGTTGACGTAGTATATTTGATTTATTGATGTAGACAAGTTTCTTCAAATAACCCCATAAAAAGAAGTCTGCTGGGAATAGATCTGGTGTTTTGGGTGCCCATGGAATATCGCCTCGTCTGGAAATCAGTTTTTAGAAACATATCTTTGACCACTGGTGGGGACTCATTGAATGTGTGACAAGTGGCTTCATGTTGTTGAAACTATGTGTTACGATTGTAGCCAGTAAATCCCAGTAACATCAGTCCGAAGAACTCTAACTTCTCTCTTCTTAACTTAACTTAACTCTTCTTTAATTGAAGGAAGAACATTTGTACATATTTAGCAGAATTAGCAGCAACTGAACGGCCGCGAGAATCTTCGAAAAAGTATCGTCCAATGATTCCTTTTGCTGAAATTACAGCACATACAGTTACCTTAGGAAATGAAGTGGCCTCTCGTGTTTAGCTTTGGCATTTTCATTGCTTCAATATATGCAATTCTGTTTGTTTACATATCCGTTGAGATGAAAATGGCCTTCGGGAAATAAGATGTCAAAATTACTGAATCGTTCTAACATTGTATCAGCATACGACTTGCGCAAATTTAAATCATTAATGTTTTCGTGCTTGCTCTATCTAGATCTCAAATGGATGTAATTTCAAATGTTATTTCAAAATACGGCGTAATGATGTGCGAGATAACTCTAATTCAGCCGAATGTTTGCGCAACGATAAATCTGCGTTTAATCGAACAGAAGCGGAAACTAGCTGTACGTTTTCTTCGGTCCGAGAAGTCCATGAGCCTCCAGTTTACTTCACATTTAGCGTAGATTCCGTCTTTTCGAACTTCTCCATCCATGTCTTAATTAAAGGAGCACTCGGACACTGATTTAAGACGTGTAAATCGTATTCCAAGCGAAATAAGCACATCATAATAATAAGCAAACTGTTTTTAAATAAAATTGTTTTACACAGTAAGCGCGCTGCAGCTCTGTAAAGCGATCCATTGTGATAAATTTCTGAGAAATGAGCTAGTGGTTAAACCCCTCCTCGTGCCCCGCACGGGATTTGTTTGCACGGGATGTTAGATTCAAATGTTAACGAATTCTTGGCTCACCCTGTATAACATGATACAATCAACTTCAAGTAGCAAAGATTGAGGTGCTGTGATGATTATTTTATTTTTCACTTTTAATTAATGTATTATAGACCGTTAATTTTATCATTGAGTGTCAAAGACATTAGCGTAGTGATAAACAAGCCAGTTTAACTAAAAAAAAATGAGGCAAGTAAGTAAGGAAACCTACTAAATATTAAACCTTGCTTAATTTAATGCAATTTAATAAGCTGGTGAGCAGTGATGTAGATATAGACGAAAGCAAGTGACGGGAACACCTCGAGGACATGAAGCTGCACTTTTTTGGTGGTCTATATATGTTTATAATTATGTTCCACAGTAATGCCTAAACTACTAAGCCGATTTTAATGAACGAGGTGCCAATAGATTCGTAATAATTGTTCGAGTGGGATAGGCTACATCAATTTTAACAGAAAATTTTACGGTCTCGGTTTATAGTTTTAGTAAATATTTTGTTGTAGGATATATCGAGACATACGAATTATGTGTGGTGAAACCTTTATATATCATAGAACTAGCTAGCTAGATTTATACCAATAGGCTCACATCACATCGTATCGGATGCATGATTATACAATATAATATTTTTTCTAAGATTACATAGAATTTACAGCTTCTGCAGAATACCACAATATTTTACTACTAACGTTGCCTCCTTTAGAAGTGAGTCTGTAAATGACTGGAACAAAACTAATGCAAAAATTAAATTAGCACTCATCGGTATGAACTCACACATGTACAACTTACACACTTACACAGGTACAAAGAAAAACGGTAAGTCAATGCAAAAAGAAAAACACTGTTGGACTGTTGAGGACCTACACCTGCACCATTAACGATCTTTATATTTGATGATGGCAGTAGTCTTACGTCTTCCAGGACATAAGAATATTTTATGTCGTAAAAACAATACATCAAGTTAATGATATATTGAAACATTTTTGTTGAAGAGACTTTCCAAAGTTGATCTGAATATTATCAGGCACCTATTCTTTAGAAAATAATTAAATAACAATTCGAAGTTAATAACTTGAAAAGCCACGAATATTTAGCAACTATACGGCATGTGGTTATTCAGTCATGTTTTTTAACTGTTCCGTATTCGGCCATATAGTTCATAGCATTCGATCGAGTCATGAAAGAATGCAGAAGAATATACGAAGAATTTAAAGAGTCTATAGGTATACTAGGTGTCCGGCAAACGTTTTTTACCAAATGCATTATTTCTAGTGAATATTTACGAGAACAATGTGGATGGAAGTAAAAATATTAATATTATTTTTTAAAAATAAGGGTTGGTTATAGAAGTTTTTTTAAACCAGACACATTCAATTTTCCATCCAAGTTTCGGCGATTCCCTAATAATTAGATCGGTTGATGGCTGTATCAAATTCAAATTCAAATTATTTATTCATTTACCATTTTGTTATACAATTTTCTCTTAATTGCAATTAAAATTAACAATTTAATGCAATGCAATTTAAGGTATCGATAGAGATATCTTGGCACAAAGCTTGGTCACACACTCCGCGTGACCAAGCTTTGTGCATTAATGGTGGTAATAAGTATAACAATTCTTATTAGCTGTTATTAACTGATCAGGAGCACTGTCACTAAACCTTTTTACTTTGGTGACTTGTGTTGGCAACAGATACTGGGCCAATCTCTGGTACTCACCTCGTATCTCTCTAACTGTAAGAGACGTTTGACCAAATCTGTTACAAAACTCGAAATCTTCTGGGTCATTATAATAACAAGAATATTAAAAAACACCAGTTGATCGGTATAATCAGAATCGAATGTGCCAAAGAAATAAGAAATGGGTATACCGGAAATGGGAGGAACCGAATCCATATGTGAGTGATGGGCATTTTCCAGATGAAAATACCACCAATTCATTTTGGCGTAACATCTGGTCAGTGCCTGTCATTCATACAGAGGGTGATTGGTTGGAGGATGGCAAACGCTCTTGTGAGTCCCTAACAGCTATGGCACCTATTACTATTAATAAAAATGATGTAAGTTGTGCAATCCGGTTATTGCCAAATTGGAAATCACCTAGACCAGATGGACTGCACAACTTTTGGCTTACGAGCTCTAGCCCACATGCGTGTTTGGCATCACAATTCTAAGCAGCGTTGTATTCTGGTTCAGTAACACAATTTTTAACCACTGGTGTAACCCATTTACTCTATAAATCTAGTAGTGCCACGGATCCCAAAAATTTTAGACCTATTACTTGTTTACCAACGACGAATTAACTTCTAACATCTATTTTGAGACTCAAAATTACTACACACATAAATAATAATTCGATACTTTCTATTTCTCAGAATGGATGTAAAAGTGGGGCCCGAGGCACTAAAGAGCTCCTCATCATAGACAGGACCGTTAGCCAACAGGTACATCGTAGTCGTAAGAGTCTGGCGACATGTTGCATTATGTTAGATTATGAGAAGGCTTATGACTCAGTTCCACATACATGGCTTTTGAAAGTGCTAGAGTTGTATAAAATTGATGCAACTCTGTGCACTTTCTTAAGGTCGTGTATGAGTCAATGGAGAACAACACTTCGCTATCCAGGATGTCGGCAAACTACGATAAACGATATATGTTCCAATAAAAATCGAGCGAGGTATATTTCAAGGTGACCGTCTGAATCCCTTGTGGTTTTGTCTAGTGTTGAACCTTCTCAGCACTCTGTTAGATGGTTCAAGATTAGGTTATGGGTTGCAGAAAGACGATCAAGTTAAATCTCACCTTCTTTACATGAATAATTTGATATTACCGGCCTCCATAAAATTACAATTGACAGTGTTACTAAGAGTCACTGAAAATTTTAGTAATTCTTGGTGTAATTCTAAGTACTAAACTTTAGTAATTCAAGATGGAAATTGGTGTAGACAAGTGTGCAGTCATGTATGTAAAAAAGGACGTGATTGTAGAATCTGAAAGGATAGAACTTTCAGATTTAACAAAACTTAGATTTCTGTCTGCCATCGAAACTTATAAGTATCTAGGTTTTTCACAGTCCTTGGGAATACCAGAATCTGGCGTAAAACAACAAATGTGACAGGAATGCTTCTTTGGCCACCTAAAAAAGTACTTAAAAGTCTTTTATTGGAGGGTAACAAGGTGTGAGCCTGTAATAGTTGGATCATGCCGGTTCTAATGTATTCCTTTAGTGTACTTAGATGGACTATCTTGCTGTCTTTGGAGCCTTAACCACCACTGTCTTGGTCCCTGTACCCGATGTCGGTGGTCTACTATTATTTATATTTTATATGTGTATTTTTGTTTTTCTTTTTTATATATTTAAAATTGTAATTGTAATAATTAAATAATATGTATATTAAGAGAATAATAATAATAATTTCAGACATTTAACACATAACGTCATCTAGTTTCAAACTAAGCAGAGCTTGTGTTATGATAACTAGACTGACTGATAGAATACTTATATACTGTTTTTTTTTTGTAAATAAATACTTATTATACATAGGAAACACTAACTCTTCGAAACAAATATTTACAGATCACAAACATTTGGTCCGACCCGTAAATCGAACCTGAGACCTCAAGTACAGCAGTCGCATTCAATACCGTAGCGCCTCCGAAGCAGTTTTTGATTATGTAAAGGCCAACTAACGACGTGACGCGACTTACAGCCACATAAGCTAATTGATTTTGGTGCGACTTATTATATTCGTACACAATGTGATCGAACGTACCTGTTTGTCATTTGTAAATCGTGATCACATACGCTGGCACTCTTGGAAACTATATTCGGCGTCATTTGATCTGCGCACTGAGTGGTATGTTGGTACTGCGTGTTGTTATTGGTGTCCATTAGAAGTCGACAATGTTATTTTTACAGATTGCATGTGGCTTAGTTTTAAGTCGACATCGTTAGCATATCATCTCGAGCGGGAATTTAATTCATAGTCTGAGTCGCTGAGTTTGTGTGTGGCCACAGATGTTGACTTTTTTTTTCAATACTTCCTGCATTACATTTGCATGAGGTGAACGTAATGCCATATGGCATTCTTTACCAGTGAACCTTTAGGTGGTTCAGTTACTGACATGGCAAGTGCACATGTGTCTTTAATAGAAGCAATGTATAATTACATATAAATTACAATGAACTATTTAAGAAGAAAAGATAAAAAAGGATATATACATAGACGAAAACACAAATAAATATTTAAACCATAAACATACAGTACAAAATATAGTATGTAAAATGATTAGACTATTGGAGAATATCTGCTAGCTGTCTCTTATATAATTCTCTAACCTTGGCTTTAAAAATATTACGATTAGTTGTTTTCCTGATCTCAATTGCGAGCACATTCCATAAAAGAATCGATTGGACAGTAAAAGAAGAAAGAACAAGAAAAAGGTTGGAAATAAGAGTAGAAGACATTAAATTATTATTATTATTTGTTTGTATTCATGGAGCGAAGATCTCTGCCGAAGTCGAAGTCGAATCTGTTGAAGATAAGTGGGTGCTGTAGTATTATTAAGTAGACAATGAAGGGTACTCAGGGCCCACAAGCTACGACGCTGACGTGTAAGTAACCATGACAGCTGAGTTCGATAGGTAGAGATATGGTCGTACTTGCGGAGGTTGAAGATGAACCGAATACAATTGTTAAGAAGTCGGTCTAGTTCGTTGAGTAGATCTGCATTCAGGTTGAAATAGCATCTCAATAATCGATGATTGGGAAGATCAGAGACTGTACTAGCATTAACTTGGTAGTAGGTGGTAGGAAGTTTATAAGTCGATACAGTGATCGTAAGATTCCAGGGACCCTTCGACAATTTTCGTCGGCAACGTTGTATGTATCTGTTAAAATAGCAGAGCTGTTGTATGAGTCCACGTTGTGATTTTGAGGATATAATAAAATAAAAGATTCTTCTCTCCTGACACTGCTTCGCTTGGTCATATGGTGTTTTATTACTACCATTTGATTGTTTTTGAGAAACCCATTCCAATCGTATACGGTCTCTGTATTTGGATTTGGCTTTTCGATTTTTGGCATTAGCCGACGATTAAAACTTAAGCTAACGTCGTTGCTTCCTCGAAACAAAAACTATACTAATTGCAAATCAGCAAAAATCATCCAGCGAAATATCTTCAAAATGGTGGCACTTCCCCCTAAGTCACTGTTCTCGTTTATTGTTATGAATTTTTTGATTCTTTAGCTATCCAGTGGTATAACTTTATTTCAGATCTAGATGATAAATTGGAAACTGCAAGGCCAAACTGTATCCCCCGATTATGTTATCAAGTTTTTTGGATTGCCCCGTATGGTAGCAAATTTATAGATGTGTTCACGTCAAAAATAAAAAGTTAATGAATATTCTGCACTTCTACCAGTATTTGGCCAAATAACTATTCATGGCATCGCTATGATTAACATTTTATATAAATAAATACGTAAAGAGGGACACTTAATTTTATCTCTAATGTCTTCACCAGTTTCCAGCATAAATTACTTAGACTATTATTAGATATTGTTATTTATGCTGAAAGAGAAAGTTAACGTCAGTTTATTACAGTTTGTACTTTACAAACATTAGCAAGATGACTGTCAGCAACAAACCACCAAAAGATTTGAATGTAAGTTAAAAAATATTTTTTAAATCGGTGGACTCATAGAGACGGTCACAGGAACCTTAATGTCGAT
Organism: Hypercompe scribonia; assembly: GCA_949316085.1. Lineage (NCBI taxonomy): Eukaryota > Metazoa > Arthropoda > Insecta > Lepidoptera > Erebidae > Hypercompe > Hypercompe scribonia. The sequence goes on along the minus strand of OX438969.1, from coordinate 5,765,482 downwards.
TGCTTCTTACCAAAAGTGCATAATCAATTAAATGAATTTAAAAAAAAATTGTATCTATTAACTTTATAAATTATCTGAAAATTCAAATCAAAAAGTCATGACATTTTATGATATTGAAAATATCTATTCTCAGAGTGCGACAGAAGAATTAAACAAAAAGCATGATCAAGATGAAGGCAAGTTAGAAGTGATGTTATCATACCTCGGAGAAATGGGACGCTACCAAATATATTTGTTTTTGGCGACTTTACCTTTCGGCTTCACGTTCTGTTTCAACTACTTTGTGCCAATACTCATATCAGTGACGCCTGAACATTATTGGTGCAGAGTTCCTGAACTTAAAAGTTTATCCCAGGAGCTGAGGTATGAGATAGCAGAAAGCTATGAATATCAATGTTTTCCTTTTCCTTATGCAACCGCACGGATCATTTAATTTAAAAAAAAATTGTTTAACGATTTTATTGTTACGTCTGATCAATACCGTAGATTAATGAGGAGAGTGGTGTGATATCTAAGACCTACACATTTATTTTTCAACTTAACGTGTTTAATCTACATTTAACTTATAAAGTATTTTACATATTAAATAACCAAATTGCACACTGTATTGAACAGGTTCACAATCAAACATTAAACATTTATCCTCTGACAAAAAAACAATGCAAAGTAAAGGTGAGTCAGTACTTGCAGGGACTTGACTACGAAGAAACAGAAATACTAATAGCAATAACACAGTAATTAAAATCACACGTATTATATCACCCATCTATATAAACATTACACATATACACACCCTCTTTACACACCACTACATCAGCCTCACAACACTTACATAATTCATCACTTACATTACTCAAAAAAGGGGACATTTTCACACTTTCACAACTTTTTATTGCACAAAAGAAAAAGAAAAAGAAAAAAATATTCATTTACATTCAATTCTGGATGGGTATCGGATTATATTGATATGGAAACAGTACAACTATCAAAGAAAGAATCATAAGATATTGTTGTAGTAAAATAATTAGAGCGAATTGAGACTGACAATCGAAATACAGGCGTTGCCTAGTTCGATAGCAGATGCTAAATTCACTGATTTGTAAAAATATTGTCAATTTACTTGTAATGTTGTAATCTAGTATTGAATTCTTTTTGAAATAAATAAAATATTATTATTCTCTTTATTACATATAAATACACATATTGATTACATTTTTAAATATATAAAAAAATAAAAAATACATATTTAAAAATATAAAAAATAGTAGACCACCGACATCGGGTACAGGGACTAAGATACCGGTGGTTAGGGCTCCAGAGACAGAAACCTCCTCACAATACGGGCCGTGTCAAGGAGGACTGCCTTCTGCATCAGACCCTTTTTTTTTTTTTTTTTTTTTTATTTTTTTTTTTTATCGTGTGGAAACCCCCTCGAGCCGTCACCCCACCGGGGTTTACGGCGGGGTGGTGTGTCGGAATCGGACCGACTAAAACCACACGGTGTGCCACTCTGCGCCTGACATAGGAGGGATCCGGGAACAGCTGCTATTACGTCATCCAGATCCCTCCTAGCGCCTGCCCGCTACCGCGGGCACCTTCTACGGATAACCTCTCCATTTAGGCGACGTACGGCACACGCGGACGTCGCCTCCTCGCGGCTGGCCAATATAGCGGATGGAGGGGAAAACCCGTCCCGTCCACCCGCGGCCACACTCAAGGCGGCATGAGGCGCTGGTATGCACGCCTCCGCCGCCCGGCTCGCCGGCGGCGAATTGGGTCCGAGTGGAGATTGTCCTCCCGGGCCCTCTCCGCCGCCTCCTTCCGCGAAATTACATCTTCGCAGAAGGTTGCGACCGCGGTAAAACAGCTATCGCTACCGACTATGGAGCGTATGACGGCCGGTAGCGAGAGATCTCCTCCAATAACTGCAGTGAGGACCCCACGCTGCGCCGCCCAAGCGGAACAAACCGCTAGCGTGTGCTGAGCCGAGTCCTCACTGCAGTCGCAGTGGTGACAGGCGGGACTCAATTCCCTCCTGGCGACCGAGTGCAGATACTTCCCAAAGCAACCGTGCCCGGAAAGGATCTGCGTCAGTCGGAAGGAAAGGGTCCCGTGCTGTCGCCCCGCCCACTCAGCGATGACCGGCTGGAGAGCCTCCACGGCGGCAAAGCCAGCACGTGGAGCCTCCAGCCGGGACGACCAACGAGCCATCGTGGCTCGACGAGCGGCCTCTCGCCACTCGCGCATCTCTTCAGGCGGGGGCCGCATGCCGCTACCCGCCCGGAAGTCAGCCGTCCGCCGATAAACTTCGGCGAGCACTTCCGCCTCCAAGTCCCACGGCGGAGTTCCGGCCAAGGCACACGCCGCCTCCGTCGATACGGTGCGGTAACCGCGTATGGCTCTAACCGCCAATATCCTCTGAGGGCGCCAAAGGCGAGCCCTATTCTGGGCGGTCAGAGCCGCCGCCCACACCGGTGCACCATACAGTGCCATTGACCGGACAACCCCCGTGTATAGCCGTCTCGTCGCGACGCTGGCTCCACCCAAATTCGGCAAAAGTCGCCCGAGGGCAGAGGCAGTGCCAACCAGCTTTGGAGAAAGCTGTCGGAAGTGCTCGTCGAAGAGCCACCTCCCGTCGAGGATCAGGCCCAGGTACTTCATCTGGGCCTGAACCGGTACGAGGACCGAATTGACTACGATAGAGGCGCCGGGTGGGGGACCACGCCGGGGCCCATGGAACAAAAGGGCCTCCGTCTTTTCTAGGGCCACCCGTAACCCCAGCGCCTCAATACGCCCGACCACCAAAGAGACTCCCGTGGTGGCCAGGCGCGCCGCCTCTTGGAAGTTCGCTCCCCGGGCCGTGACCAATGTATCATCGGCGTAACAAATTACACCCAGCCCGGGGGGAAGACGACCTCGAAGGGCCCAGTCGTATCCCATGTTCCACAGAAGTGGTCCGAGGACAGACCCCTGTGGAACACCGCACGACATGAGCCGCCGCCGCAGAACACCATCTCGGTCCTCGTACATGACGGTGCGCTCCTCAAGATAGTCTGCCACAAGCCGCCTCAGGTACTCTGGCACCCCATGGTATTGGAGTGCTTCCCTGATGCAGCTAAATGGCAGACTATTAAATGCGTTGGCGATGTCCAACGACACCGCCAACAGCACGCCACCACAGCTCACCGCCTCTTCGGTAACGGCCCTGAGGCGTAGCACGGCATCGACTGTCGAACGCCCCGCTCGAAAACCGAATTGGGCGTCCGACAGATCGGGACCCGCCTCGCAGAGGTGCCGAACGATGCGGGCAGAGAGTATCCTCTCAAACAACTTACCCGCCTCGTCCAACAACACGATGGGCCTATAGGCCGCTACCGAATCGGCTGGCCGTCCCGGCTTTCTTAATAGGACCAGCTTCCCGCTTTTCCAGCACTCAGGGAAGCGTCCGGACGCCAGGCTAGCGTCCAAGACCTCCCTGAGACGGTCCGACATGTGTTCGAGGGCTCGGGCCAGCACTCGGGCAGGTATCCCGTCTGGCCCGGGGGCGGTGTTCTTAGAGCGGATCCGTAGAACAACCGCCCCTACCTCCGATTCCCTGACGGGCGGAACATTATCCTCGGTCCCCCCGTCTTCTCTGACCATTATGGCCATCGACGGGGGAAGCTGGGCTGGAGTGTCTCTGTAAGGGGGGGGCCCGACGTGCGGAGCTTTTGTCGCACCGCACGATAAGGGCGACCCCAGGGGTCACGATCGAGACCCTCCAGCATCTCCTTACGCTTAATTTCTTTGGCGCGGCTGATGGCCAGCTTCAGAGTTTTCCGCGCCTCTCGGTACTCCTCATGAAGCTGGTCCTCCCCGCCTTCTTCGCGGTGTCGCCGCCGACTACGGGTGTAGGACCTCCGGGCACGAGTACAGGCCGCGCGGAGGTCCGCCAACTCCTGGGACCACCAGTAAACCTCCTTCCGTGGAGGCCGATAACCTCGGATGCGGGGCATGGCCGCATCGCAGATTTGCGTAATCGCATCACGGAAACGACCAGCCCCCATGTCGACCTCCTCGGTCGGAGCCTGCGGAGACAGCCAAGAGTGAATAATGGCTGCCTCCTCTAGTAGGTCCCTATTCAGTTTGGCTACAGCCCACCGCGGAAAGCGAAAAGAACGCCGCGCCGCGTGACCCCTACTGGGGTCCTGGATCCGGGAGAGCTCAAATCGAATGTAGAGGTGATCCGAGAGCGTCTCAACCTCTTCCAGGACATACCAGTTCCTTACTCGTGCGGCGAGGGCAGGGGTAGCGAACGAAAGATCCACTATCGACCCTCCCTGCTGTCGCACGCACGTGTTGGTGGAGCCCCTGTTTAATAAACAGAGGCCCACCGAGGCCGCCCACTCCTCTACGGCCTCACCCCTGGCGTCCGTCCTGGGGGAACCCCACGCAATGGACTTTGCGTTGAAGTCCCCCAGCACTAAGACGTGCCCAGACGTTAGTCGCCGCATCGAGGTTTCCAAGTTGTTAAGGAAAACCTCGAAGTCGCTCAAACTCCGGTTGGGGGAGAAGTATACACCATATACGGTGATCCCCCCCCACTCAGCAGCAACATATCCAGTACCCTTGTCTCTTAGCGACAAGGGTGGGGAATGAGCCGCCGTGGAGCCGACGACTGCCACGGAGCCGTCCCGGTCACTCAACCAGTTTGGTCGAGGAGGAACGTAATAGGGTTCCGCGGCTACGGCAACACCGATCGACCACTGTGCTATAGTTTGCAAGAAGAGGTCCTGTGCCGCAGCACAGTGGTTAAGGTTCGTCTGGACAAAGAGGTTGGAGACTTGGTCCATTATTGAACCGTCTCTACAACCTCTTCCATGGGCAACGATGCTGACGTGCGGACAACATCGGAGGCAGCCTGGGTCGACTGGCTAGCCCCCGACACTTGTCGAGAATCGCGGGGAGGTTTGCACCCCACTTGCCCAATCTGGTGATTGGCGGGCTTGTTACCCGCCGCACATACCGGGCAGTGAGGGGCGGCAGAACACACTGTCGCCTTGTGCCCCGGTCAACCGCAGCGGAAACATAGTTCGCTGCAGTCAAAACAACTTACGCACTTGGCGCGTGTGTGTCCCGATGCCAGACATTTGTAGCATCTCATCGGTCTCGCCGCCAGGACTGTAATCCTAGCGCTGACGAAACCGACGAGTAGTCTGCTGGCGTCGGCCAGAATTTTGGCCGACGGTACGGGACAGCTGACCCACACTGCGCCAAGCCCTCCTGGACCGGGGCGGATGGTGCCGACCTTGATGTTCTCCACGTTGCAGCCTGTTCTCTCTATAACTGCAGCGCGGACATCCTCAGCCGTTACGGAATCGTCCAGGCCCGAGATACGCAATTCAGCGCACTTGGTGGGCCTGGCGATCTTAACACCATCAGTGGCTGCAAAAATTCCCCGCAGCTTCTCGGCGAAAGAGTCCGCCGTCTTTGCACCTTCAGCCCCAGGGAACTCGAGGATCCGAGCTCCCGTTTGGGCGAGGCGCATTCTAACACCCACCGTCCCGAAGTCGTGTGTGAGACTGTCCCGGGCCTTCTTGAAGATAGCCGCGTAGGACAGCCCACCATTAGCCGCCTCCGGTGACATGGTGACCACCACCGCCGCAGTTTTGGGCGCTTGCAGTTTGCGCGGCTTCTTTGTGGCGGCCATCGCCACCGATGGCGACTGCGGGGTAGAAGCTGCTTTTTGGGCAGCCTTTTTACCCCGCTTTCGGGACTTCTTAGCCCCCCCAACTACCTGCCAACCATCCGTGGACGGAGCAGATGTGGAGGGAGCAGATGTGGTGGTGCCAGGTACAGCGGCTGGAGTGGGGAGCGGAGGGAATTCTGCTCTAGACTTGACCGCCGTTTTGGGCCCTGATCGCTGTGCACCCGTCTTAGGTACTGCTTTAGCCGCCTGTCGTGTCCTCGGAGCGGCCGCAGGAATAGCAGACACTGACGCCGCAGGAATAGCAGACACTGACGCCGCAGGAACAGCTGACACCGACGCCGCCGCCGCATAGGACACACGACCGCCCACAACGGGCAGCGACGTCAGCGCCGATGCGGCCTTTGGTCTATGTGCCGCGAGCGGCGGCCGGACAACAGGGGCTGGAGGTAGTCTCGCCTCTAGGCCAGCGAGACGTCCGTCCATCATGCGCCACACTGCGTCTGTGATTTGGCGCAGGTGGGCATCAGCGATGGTACCGGGATTGACAGGGGCAAGCGATGGAGACGGGCCTTCTCGCTCAGGGCGAACCGCCCGGAATTGGGCAAACTGCGCGCTCAGCTCAGCCACCTCCCGTGTGAGATGGTCGTTGGCCGCTTGGAGACGAGCCACGTCCCCAATAAGGGTCTCAACAACCCCCGCAACTGCAGAAGAGGAGTCCTTAAGGGCCTTTACAAAAGCACCCTTAAGGTTACTCGACTTGGTGGCTACCTTGTGGATGATAGCCACCGCTGCTTTCGCTCTCTCTTGCATGCACGATGGCGTTTGGGGAACGGAATCCCCTACCATCGGCTCCTTGATCTTAAGCAAGAGATCTGCGATCTCCTCCTCTGCAAGTGCTTCGCCGTCCGCCCTAACCCGCCTATAGGCTTCCGCCTTACAGAAGACGGAGCCTGACGGGATCGAGACCGAAGTTCGCGACCTTCCTCTACGGCTGCTGGCGACTTTAGGAGGCAACATCTCCTGAGACGTGTCACTCTCCTCGTCTCTGGAGCGCCCGCGTTTTCGGGAGTCGCACAGCGCCGTTTCCATCAGGTCACCTCCTGTGCCATCTGACGAACATGCAGATCTGGAACGCAATCGTTCCGATGTTCTGCGGCTCCCAGCAGTCGTAATGACTTCTGGGAGCCTCGTTGACATAGGCGTTCCAACTGATGCGTCTTTTAAGTTGGACGAGAAGTCTTGCACTCTTACGCTTTTCTCGTTCTTCTCGTTCTTCTCCTTCTTCTCCTTCTCTCCTTCTACATTTAGGTTTTTATTTTTCATTTGAGATTCCATATTAGACCCACGAGTGGGGGAGAACTATAAGTCGACCCGGGCAGAGATCCCCCAATACCCGGGCAAGCGTACATTTATGCCCAACCGAGGGGTCCGCAGGTGCCTCGGCTGGGGGTGCGCTTGCGACTGAACAGCCCATCAGCCATGCATCCCCTGGTCACGCACCAGAACACGGGATTCGGGGTAATTTTTTATAGAGGTTTTCTTCCTCGCAGTCCGGGCGGCTAAGCCAAGACCCTCGCCCCCGATTGGTGTCGCGAGACATAACCACGACACTCCTTTCGGGATTACGATGTGACAACGGTGGCAGGAAGATTGAATCTTCCAATGCCTGCTCGGTGGCAGTGTGAGTACACACCGAGCCCGTTCTCCTTTCTCCACCATTGAAAGTGGAGAAACGTCGACCCATGAAAGGGTCCCACCATAATGATTTTTTATCGAGGTTTTCCTCCTCATTGCTCCGAAGAGCAAAGAGCCAACAGAGGAATCGACAAATATGCCCGCTCTGTTGGACCAAGTCTCGGCCGAATTGCCGTAGAAAATGGCTTCCTCTTCGTGCTAGAATATTAGCCGTTGGCAGTGATGAACACCATCGCCAACGTTACCAGGGTGCACCACGTGGAGGTTTTCTAGCCAAGCACCCCATTCTGCATCAGACCCTTGATCCAACCTTCTAACGTGAGCCTCTTAAGGTGTTGGTCGAGGCTCTTGGCTATCAATCCGTGAACAGATATGATTATCGGAACAATGATCACCGAATCCACATTCCACATGTCGGCAATCTCGTGAGACAGATCCAAATACTTCAATTGTTTTTCTTTTTCAACTTTCACGAGATTCTCGTCATGAGGAACGGCGATATCGACAATCATTGCGCGGCGCTCTAATCGATCTATCACCACAATATCAGGCTTATTGGCAACAATAGTCCTATCTGTGATAATAGATCGATCCCAATATAACGTAGCACGACCGTTTTCGAGAACTGGGTCGAGCACATACCTGTAGTAAGGCACTTCAAAATCGACAAGTTGGTATTTAAGGGCAAGTTGTTGGTGTACAATCCTGGCTACTTGATTGTGCCTGTGCAAATACTCACCATTAGCAAGACGAGAACAACCAGAAATAATATGCCTAATAGATTCTCCAGGACGGTGGCATGCCCGACAAATGTCCGGTAGTTATTCGTCATGATAACTTCGTCCATAATTGCACAAACAAAACCTTCGGTTTCTCCGAAGAGATCACCATACCGTAGCCAAGACGTCGACGCTTTAAAGTCTATATCAGACCCGTGTAGGGCCCGATAAAATCGACCATGAAGTTCTTTACCCTTCCATACTTCCTTGCGATCAGTAGTACTAAGTACTACAGGTTTGCGCCAATTCTCTTTAGCCAGAGCGAGCGGGGTAAAACCAGTATCCACTGCAACTACATTACGATGCACTCCCACATTAGTCTGTAGAAAATATTCTCTGAGATTGTATATCTCGCGATTGTGTAGAGTCTTGATATTTAATAGACCACGACCTCCAAACTTTCGCGGAATATACAATCTCATAACCGATGAACGTGGGTGGTGCATACGGAATGCAGTCAGCAATGTACGGACTCTCCTGTCAAGGGCATCTAATTCGGTCTGAGTCCATCTAAGTACACCAAAGGAATACATCAGCACCGGCATGACCCAACTGTTATAGGCTCGCACCTTGTTACCGCCCCGATAAAAGACTTTTAAGTACTTTTTTTAGGCGGCCAAAGAAACGTTCCTGTAACATTTGTTTCACGCCAGATTCTGATATTCCCAAGGACTGTGAAAAACCTAGATACTTGTAAGTTTCGGTGGCAGACAGAGATCTGAGTTTTGTTGAATCTGAAAGTTCTATTCCTTCAGATTCTACAATCACGCCCTTCTTTACATACATGACTGCACACTTGTCTACACCAAATTCCATTTTGATAGAATTACTAAAGTTTTCAGTGACCCTTAATAACGCCATCAATTGTAATTTTGTGGAGGCCAGTAATTTCAAATCATCCATATAAAGAAGGTGAGATATAACTTGATCATCTTTCTGCAACCGATAGCCTAACCCTGAACCCTCTAACAGAGTACTGAGAGGGTTCAAAGCTAGACAAAACCACAAGGGACTCAGACTGTCACCTTGAAATATACCTCGCTCGATCTTTATCAGAGCGTATCCTCTCAAGTGCTGTATCATCCAGCAGGTGACAGCGCTGTATAGCTCGTACTTGATCCGACAACCGTTGTGCTGAAACGTTGATGGCTGGTTCAAGTTCCTGAAACAAAAAGACTAGTTTAACACGGTACGCAGTAAGGTTTGTTCCCAACTCTGTAGCCCGAAAATATGTCCGCATGACATTCTCATTTATGGATTTTGTCCACTTCATGCGGCGCAAATCACCACCGGTAGCGGAGACCCTGTTTGAGGTCAGTGGTCCTCGTGATCCCAAGCTGGTCGGCGGCCGGGTACTCTCCTGCCGGCGTACAGGTCTGGGCGACGTAGGCGGAGAGAAAAACTCGTCGCTGGAGCTAGAGCTCGACGCCTCTGCAACGGCCGGAACATTCATTGTTGCTTCCGGGGACGGCAAGGCGGAGCGGAGCGACGAGTCCAGGGATGTTGTTTGTGCTTTTAATCTAGCTCTCGTTAACACTTTGGAATTTCTTTCATGAAAATTTTTGTATTGACGTGACGTTTAAACGTCACGTCTTCGGTAACAGATATTTTAATGTAAAAATCATTTTAGTTGTATTTTAATTCAATTTTTATATTGTACACAGGTTCATTTTCTTTCTGGTTTGTAAATTAAATAGTATAGCAATTGTAAATTTGTAGCTATAAATATTGTATTTTAAATATATGTAAGAGAAATGCCAACTGTTTCTAGTGTTGCTAGTATTATAAAAGGTTATTATTATTATTATTAATTCTTCTCTACTTACAGATTTACTCTCTTTTCTTTTCTACTTACAGACGAAATCTGTCATCGCCTGGCGCCAATACAGGCGAGTGGAACCAATGCATGACTTTTGATATCAACTGGACTCAAACATTGCAAACACTAACTCCTCCGCCAGATGGAACACCTCTAGTACCCTGTCAATACGGCTGGGAGTTTGACTTTAGTGCGTTACCATACGAAACAGTCGTTACAGAGGTAAGATTCTCATGTTAATGAACTGCAAATTTTTCATTGGACAGAATGACAATGACTCTACGCAAAGGTGCGTGATCTGTTGCTCTTTATGGGGCCTTCTTTATTTTTATTTTTTTGTTGTCAGGGTGGAAAATCCCTTAAGATCTCCGGCTCCTCAGGGATGCAGGAGCCAGAAGTATGTGGTGTTTCCACTAAAAACCACTCCAGCAGCGGTTCTCAGGCGTCCTTCTCTGAAGGGGACCCGGACCATATTATTTCAGGTCCCCTCCAGAATCAATACCGCGTCTAGTCAGACCCTATCCTGGAGAGGTCACAAAGACTTTCCCGCCTGTCAGTCCGGTTGTCATTTGTTGGCTCGATCGCATTTTTGCGACCAGGCCGCAACAAATTATCTTATCGCCGATCGCAGCAACTAATTTGCCACCAGAGGTCCCCACTCTCTGGCTCGCGGTCGTCGGCGGCTGATAACACTGACGACGTCTTCTTCGCTTGGGATCGGCCGATCCCATTCAGCGGCCTCTTTCTGACGCATAACAGTTTCGCAGAAAGAGACCCTTGCGGCTCAGTTCTCCTCATCCGCTAACACGGCAACAACGATTGCTGGTGGGGACAAGTCTCGTCCTATTTCATCGACTGGGACTCCGCGTTCAGATGCCCACGTAGGGTAGTCCTCTAGCATATGCTAGGCAGAGTACCAGTCGGCTGCGCAGTGGTGACAGTGTGCCGTCTCCTCGTGTCCGATCTGATACAAATACTCACCGAAGCAACCATGCCCGGTGAGTATCTGTGTCAGTCGGTAGGTAACACGACCTCCCTCCATACCTACCCAAGCTTCGAGGTTGGGCAGAACGGCACAGACAGCGCGTTGGCGCGCATGTTGCGGCTGTCGGTGAGCATTCTACCGCATTTCGAGCTCGTCCTGGTCTTCCCCGCTCTCGCCCCGGCGGATAGCATGAATGTGGTTATAGATCCTCGCGTTCATATCTGCCAGGATATCATAAGGTGGAAAACGTGCCAGGACTGTTGCCGCCTCCGACGAGATGGTGCGGTATCCTTATACGATCCGAATGGCCGCTACCCGCTGCGCTCAATTGAGTTTAACTTGGCAGCGGAAGGAGTCCGATAGGCGCTTGACCCATATTGGCGCTCCGTAGAGGGCCATGGATTGTAGCACCGTACAGTAGAGGCAGTGCACTTCCTCTCGCGGACCCTTTATATTAGGCAACAGCCTTTATATGGGGCCTAGGGCCTTGGTCTAAAAAGAGCGCAGACTCAGGGAGTCAGTAACGTTGCAGTACTACAACGTCTGCAGCGAGTGATCACTATTATTGTCATAAGGGGGTGTCACACGATCTCCTTTGAAACGGCGACTCTCCTGGTCAGAACTTGGAAGTATAAAGCTAAGGTAAGAAACATTACGGCTCTGTATCAGTGGCGCAAGAACGTGTGAGAGTTGTGTCAGAGTCCTGAGATTGGAGTAATCGAAGACCAGAAATCAAATCGAGTAGGTCCTCGTAAAGGACTGGAATTAAAGGATTGACTCGAGAGGCAACACTGGACCCTATCGTGTCAAATGCCGCAGATGATCACCGGGAAAGGACGTTAGTTTAGATTTTCATAAACATTGAATGTACAATATTATTTACAGAGAGGATGGGTCTGCGAACAAGATACGTTTCCTCGCATCGCTACGTCATTGTCTTTCTTTGGGTCCATAGTAGGATGTTTTTTGTTCGGATGGATCGCTGATCAATATGGAAGAATACCAGCTTTAATAGGTGCGTTACAGTTTAGTATTTCACTTATCGTATTTCTTTGCTAGAAAAGCATATTGCTATTTTAGTTCGGGACTATTTGGGGATTCGGTAACTCAACTTATCTTACTTAGTTTACTTTTTCTTGTTTGTTGGCGAAAACTCTACCTGCACAACACTAAAAACATCATTTTAATAAAAATGTTACCTACTTCGGGAATACAGATGTGTGTGTATTCTATAATATTTCCATTATGTATGAATTGTTTCTAACTATATTTCATTCTAGGAACCAACTTACTGAGCGGTATCGGTGGTGTAGCATCTATATTTACCAGAGGCGTATGGGACTTTTATATATGTAGATTTCTCGTCGGCATGTCATATAATATGTGTTATATAATCATTTACGTCCTTGGTAAGTTACTCTAACAATTTTTTTCCTTTTTATTTTATTCGAGATGATTCTACTCTGCCTGATGGAAAATATGAATAGAATTCGAGCTGACTGTTTCTTCATTATGCGAGTACCAAAGAACAGTAATGCACCCGCGTGTATCTTATTTCTAAACTCTTTGTTACCTTTTATAATTTTAACATCTTATTACATATACTTATCATCTTAAATAGTAAAATAGTAAAGTAATCATTTACATTCTAAAATGTCAATTGTGGCTAAAACCACCAAACTGGTAGATTTTGCGAGTGCTTCATGCAGTGAGTCCGGTATATAATGGAGGTATTTAAATTGTAATTAAAGGTACTGCATATTAAAGTTTTTAATATTAGTGAAGTCAAATTATTGAAATAAACAATGTCATATCTTTTCGATTTTCTTCTTGAAATAAATAGTGTTCTTGACAATGATGTAAACACTAGAACACCAAAACACTAGGTTAGGTTTACAAAAATATCATCCAAATAAATTTGGCAAAGGGAATAGCCGCACACATAATATTTAATACTATATTCATTCACCTTAAAGGTTTACTTTGCAGAAGTAGGTGCTAGACTTATTACTTATTTTTTAATAAGTCATGTGTTCTACCATTAAACTGAACTCACGTTGTTTCAGTGCTTGAGTACGTTGGTTCTCGGTACCGAACTTTGATAGCTAACCTATCCTACGCATTCTCATGTGGACTAGCCGCCATACTAGTACCTTGGGCCGCATATTTCATCGCCGACTGGCGTATACTGGTGTGCGTCACTTCACTACCAGGGTTTCTGGTGGTAATAACTCCTTGGATATTGCCGGAAAGTGCTAAGTAAGTTTTTTAGAAAATACATTCAATTTTATATTACTTACTGTTTTGATTGCCTCGATGGCGCTGAGGTAACATATACGATAGTCTATGATTTGATGTTTTAGTTAACTTCACCAAACACGTGGTGTTGGCACGAGATGCCAAGTGATTGTATCTACTACCAACATTCCAACATTCTACTGAGTCACCTGAACTTTGTCTATGAATTATCTTTATAATTGACTACAATCAATCACCGTGTGATTGTTATTTCAAAGTGGTATTAATTTTCATTCATACTGTCTCGGTCGCGCATGCCGTAACTCGGTGTTGCATCAGTGACGACCTCTACAACTTTTACTCTGATCTCTGAAGGTGCGAGCGAAGATGATTCATGTAGCCAATCTTCGTGGCAAATTTACCCTCATAATGTGGTCACGTTAGCCGGTTATTGACTATAGTGTAACTAGTGACTGCGAATACACGAGCTTCAACCTGGTCACGTTTAGCGTCAAGATCAGCTTGACGCTTCTCTTTGAACTCGCATACTCGTATCTCTATATACCCGCGCCATTCTGACCTCTGTGCCACCTAATCCTTCCACCAAGATGGGTTACTGTTGCATCTTTTTATATGACGTTTCTGAAGATTTTTGTACCGGGGAAATTGACTGCTGCGTTTCTCCTCAAGTTCAAAATAAAAGATACGCTTATACCATTCACTCTTTCGCCATAGGAGATACATGATCACACCGACGAAGCTGCCGATGCATTATATAGGTTACGATGCCACCAATATTAGCTCGTCGCAAATCTTCAGCATTTCGTACGCGAACAGGCCATCTTAAATTCATAATTTTACGTCAGCATCTTAGGTGGAAACGTTACTTTTTTCCTTGGGTATTTATATATCTATAGATAGTGGTAATAATCAGAATAAGGTGGTCTATTTATTGTACATACAGGTGGCTGATCAGTAAAGGTCGCATCAACGAGGCTGTACAGATACTGAAGAAAGTTGAATCTGTTAACGGAACTAAGATCCCTGATCATGTTATTGAGGAATTCATGGTAAATTCTTGGATAATTCATTGTAGGGATGTTACAAATATTGGATTACTAAAAGATTAGATGTATTGCACCACCTAATTCGTAATGGGTTATGAGCTATGACGTGTCTCAATACACGCACATCACCAGGGTAGTAAGCACAAATGTAGCATACATTGCTTGCATTTCAGTACTTCAGTCAACAAAATATTGTCGTAATGTTGACCGAAGTTATCACCATCAAAAGTGGAAAAAACACACTGTTTTCTTTATTGTCACGAAGGCAACAATAATTTTACTTATTAGCTTATTATTATTATAAACAATTATAGTTCAGGTAATTACCACATCTGCAAGACTTAGACAAAGACTGCACTTGGCACTGACGCAAGATCAGTACTGGAACCGGCTTAAGTCTTGTTTTAGTCCATCATTAAGGCAATACTAAGCGAGATATTTAACTTTTATAAAAAGTAGTGCACCTGAATCATGATAATTTAAAAGTGGTGTTGCGCCTGCCTTACAACGATTCAAATTTAGAGATTCCGTTTCCGGTAAACTTGTTTTCATAACATCCACACACTAATACTTAGAAACTATTAGGACATTAATAAACACTATGGTTTTAATCATTATTTATAATGTTTTATTGAAATAATTAGAACTCAATTTTAACATGGCAAACGATGTTGGTGACAGATTGACAACTAAAACTATACATACAATCCATACGTATGCATAGCATAGTACCTGCTCACAAGAAACTATATTTTTATATAAAGTCTTTCAATTACCTAGAACCAAATTTATTCATAAATATAGTAATTTTTCACAATTTTTGACCCATGGTATAAGTTACTCTTTTTTTATCTGTGACGAAATTCCCCTGGATTCCCCTCGCTGGTGGTAACTGGACCTCGAACTGACCAAAAACCGTACGCCGCTTAGGGTACTATTAGCCGCAGAACCAGAATAGATTACCCCGTCTTTCTCTAGTTTGACTAGTTGAAAATAAATTGAGTTCAAAAAATTATATTCAAAAATGAAGGTAGGATGAAAATGGAGAAATACTGATCTATGTTGGGTTGACAAATTCATGCATATTTTTAATAGGTATCCTGTAACGAAGTCCAGGCCGAGAAACAATATCCTATTGGCGAAGTGTTTAGGAGCAAAGCACTGTGCAAGGCAATGGTTGCCTTGGGGGTGCTATATTTTGGATATGCCGTTGTATTTGATGGGCTTATACGAATGACGGATTCCTACGGGATGGACCTGTTTATACTTTTAACTGCTACTGCTGTATGCGAATTTGCAGCTGTTGCGGTTGTTGCTTTCACTCTTGACAGGTGCTTTTGACATTTATAATAATAACAATAGTTTATTTTCTCTTCACAAAAATAATTCTTACTATAATTACACATTCGAGTTAGACATCGCATTTTGTGTGCGTGAGTGAGTGTGCGTGAGTGCGTGCGTGCGTGCGTGCGTGCGTGCGTGCGTGCGTGTGCGTGTGTGTTTAAAATATATAAACTATATTTATGTCCGTGAATTTATATAATACTTCACCTATTTTTATTATTTTATAGAATAGGATATTAAAAATTACATGATAACTCTTTTAATATATTCTTTTTTTTTGGCAAATTAACTGATTCAAATTTAATTTTGACGATGCAAATACCAATATTTACAATTATGTCTTAATGTTAATTTATGTGAATAAAAGCTTTTCTTTAAACATTGTAATTATGTTCTATATTTAATGCAGATTTTTTTACAAGTAATTCACACGTCATGTTACACCTCTACAAGGTATTCTATTTACAAGATGTCGAAATAAATTTTATTATTCATCAATACCTACCTACTTATAAACTATATCCCGATGGCCAGATAGGTTCGTATAGGATCTGTTTCAAGTTTTCCTTCTCTTTCCAGTGATGTTAGCTTGTAAATTTCGTTCCCTTGGTGGTCACCCATGAGAAGAATAGGGGTGGTAATAACTTGTATTCCTAATCTGTCGCCACACAGAGTTTTGGAATAACAATTTGTCCTTTCTTTCTAATTCTATACTAATACGTTTTGTAGTCTGTATTACAAATTTTATCTGTTTTTCTAGGTTTGGAAGAAGGCCTTGGATTGCTTCACTGATGTTCCTTTCTAGCATATTTTTACTAAGTTGTCCATTTGTACCCAAAGGTAACATTATCTCCGCAGATTTAATCCATTTGGCTTTTTCGACAACAACCCTCCCAAACATTTGACTTACACGAGTCCATACTTCATCATTACCAGAACCTGATTTTTGCCAAATGTTACTCTTTGTTGGTGTAAATGAGTAATAGTAGACAAGGTTTTATCTTCTTGCGTGACCGGCCGTCTCTAAACACTCTCATGACGGCTCTTGTGTATTCTAGTGTTTTTTTAAAGAAGCAATATTGGCTAAACAGGCCACGGCATGGGTGAACACGGAATGGGGAAAGGGAGATCACGAGTTCTTCCGTCTCACAGTAGACTCTCCATGTACCGGAGAACGCAGGACATTCTCAGACCCTTGGGTCTGGGGATAACGGATTGAACTAACTGTTACCCTTACAAAAATAGGCTTGAGATGTAGTTGTGAACGGCGTTTATCAGGTTACCAAATTTTGCAAGAATTGTAAACAGTTATCTGTATAACGTATACCGAATCGACTTTAACAAACTCAAATCCACGAAGTCATTGCTCATAATTTAAAAGGACAGTATAATAACTTTTACGTCAAGAGCCGTATGTGAAAGTTAAGTGTCTAATATACTTCTCTTCGGTAAACAGGTCATACGAGAGCAATTCTTTCGATTGTTGGACGTTTCTTTGTGATCGCCTGCACAACATCTACCAATCAGTGGGCTTTAGAAATACTACCAACTCCCCTTCGAGCTTCAGGATTGGCGTTATTGCACATAACTGCATACCTTGCTGTTTTCCTTACACCATTTATTTCATATTTGGTAAGATCATAATTTTCATATGGGTGATTATAAAATGGTGTCGTAAAATTTTCGGATTTATCGTGTGTAGCCAAGAATTTTCGATTTTGCAGTCTTGTTGCAACTAACTCAAAAACACTGTGCAACTAACTCAAAAATTGTGGCCATGTTTTAATCTTTGTATTGTCACTAACTTATGGGTATAATCACTATCATATTTTACGAGTTGAGTACAATATATAAATAATTTTGAACTTTTTGCAGGAACGCATATGGAAGATTTTGCCAATGTTGATATTTCCTCTATCAGCCTTCGCTTTAGCCGTAACCAGTCTAACATTACCGGAGACCAAAGGTTTGGCATTGCCACATACTATAAAGGACAGTGAGAAACTCTTACGGAATAATGCCTTATGCAGGTTTGTAATACTATAAACCTATTCTTTCGGTACCTATTTTTCCTTTGCACCACCAAACTGTGCAACAAACAATGCCAGAAACTATTAAGAAAACCACATGCACCCACCCACAACGCACGTGTGACATGTCGGACTACAACCAGCCTGTTGGATAACAATCATGTTTGATATAGTAACTAAACTAATCATATCTATTGTACAAAAGCAATCGTTCTTCAAAGATGTAGTGGAAAAAGAGAAAAATACTTTTGTGGAACTCAATTTTGTGAAACTCTACCTGGTCTTAATCGTAAACGTAAATTTAGAAATACTGCCCATTTATCGTTGGTCTATATTATATTTATTTCTGTTACTTCTAGGAAAGTAGAAGGTTCTACAAAGAACGGGTGCCTAAGATGTCTCCGAGGTTGAAGATTTTTTATTATCTATATACCAAATGTTAAAATAACTATACTCGTATACATTTATCAATATCAATCAAAAATTAATGTTTTTATTTTTAATCTCTTTATCTTCCGAAACCATTGATTCAATTGTGATGAAACTTTGATAGAGTATTTTAGTATTGAGCATTTCAGCCATGTTTTTCCAATGTTAGGTATTCTTCTGAATCGCAATATTTAGCCGGATAGACAGACAAAGATAAAAAAATTTAGACTCACAAAGAGTTTTATTTCACCGATGACTTTTCATAAAAATATCTAAAATCTACCAGTGGTAAGTTATACCATCCATAGATACTGAGTTACTAGCTACTAGAAACTACTAGTTACAGAGATACTTTAAGGGATTGCAGTAGCCATTGTTACTAATTCATTTTACTATGAAGTACTTTATCCCAAATTTATTATTTTTTGAGATATCTGAGTTTTCAACTTTTATTTTAAATTACAAAATTTTGCTTTACACGTACAGTTTTTTAGCAGCACTATGTAGTTTGTTAAACTGGGCCGAAATCAATGATTAGTAATAACAAAAAGTGTATATTTTGGCATAATGATTTAGAATAATCTATGTAATGACCAGGAGTATAAAGAATTAACATTAAATCTGGTGGTACCTTGTTAAAAAAAATTTGGAATGTATCCTTTGAATGTGGAGTTTGATGTTCATTCCTGTTGATTGCTACGAATTTTGCCAATCTTCATAAGTTCATGGATGAATCAATGCGGTAACTACGTAAGTTAGCACAATGCAAAGATTAGCAATCCTAGCCAGGTCCTTCTATAAACGAAAATTCATAAGTCCTTGAAACTCCCTATGCTTCGTAGGATATGTTAAACCATCGATCTCGGCCTCTCAGCCATACAAACATTTATGGAAATTGCTACAATTAGTTGGAATCCTAAAAAATCCAGCGATAAAACTTCGATATCGATGCTTGGGTTGTGGAGGTCTGATAGCTGTCGCTCTTCTTAAAAAATCGACGTTCAACCGTGTTGTAGCAGACTGAAAGTCAACCAAACAGTTCGGAAAATCTTTAAGCTTTAATTTTTTTAAGTTAGTTCGTATTATTTAACCTTTAGTTTTTTTATAAACTTAAACTTAACAGCCAATTAAAGCAATGCTTGCCCCTGACCTTAATTACACAGCAATATAGAGATTAAGGCCCTATGCGGTTTCGCTTTCAGGTGTACAGGCGATATTAAATTGTCGGTGCTTGGACAAAATTTCACATTCATTCCATATATATTGATATATTTAAAACTTTTTCACTGTCATCTCTAGTATAACTATTAACACTACTATTTTTAACTAAAATAGTTAAACCACATTAAAGAGTTATTGTTTTTTAAAAGTTATTTCTAGTAAACTACTATGCTCCCGTATCTTACATACAGAATATAAGAATTACAACAAATTTAATTAAAAGTGTCTTTGACGTTGCATTAAAATAACCAGTGTATTAACAAGTGTCCCTGTGTTGACCGATTAAGAGTACGGAGTAACACCATTTTCTTTCTTAACCTGTGGAAACCCCCTCGGGCCGTCACCCCACCGGAGTTTACGGCGGGGTGGTGGGAATTTTGATATTGTTATTAGATACTGGTTTCCGCATTACACGTAAAACGGTCCCTCATCGTGTGGGTAAGGTTGCCCACACGTTAGGCCAAGTTAGTCAACCCAGGAGTCCAGAACCGCAGAAGCCTTCTAACTTGTTAGCTTTCAGAAGCGTTTTCTTATCAGGTATGATATAAGCACTTTGTGAGATTGCTCCGATACTTTCACAATTCAGGGTTACGTGGACGACCCGTTCTGCATTGAGACAATGATTCTCTGCATAGGAGACTCTCACATTTGAGATGAACAAAACCAGGAATCTCGTGTTTATTCCCAAATTTTGTTCTCTCAAACAACTGTTTAGATGTTTGGACTGGCTTAGGATGAACGGAATATACACAACATAGAGAATGTGAAATCACTGACATTCTCTGCCCGTCTGTTTGACAGAAGTAAATGATTTGCTGTATTACACTTAAATGTTTCATAGCAATTAAAAATTGCTTGTAGAGTTAAAATTTTTGTTAAGATTGGAACACAAAACTAAAAGGAGGATTTGAAAGTAGCAGATTTCAAAAAGTATTTACAAAGGGCAATGCAGGCCGCTGTCAAATTTTCAAATATCGAAACTAAATTTTAAGTCTAATGACAAAAGAATGAAAAACACTTATTATTCATGAAAATTTCGTGTACAATGCACACGTAGTAAATCAATTTATTTTTGTATGTAGTTTTTTTTACTATTTTTCATGCTAAATTAATTTCAAGTGGTTTTACAATACATGTTTTTTTTTGCTAAATTTATTGTGAATAATCAAAATGAGGGAAATCGTCCACATCCAGGCTGGGCAATGCGGCAATCAAATAGGAGCCAAGGTGAGCGCAAACAAATAAATAGCTAAAATGTTAGCCTAATGCCACATCTCGTACCTTGAGCATTAATAGAGAACACTGGAGTTATAAAAGTTGTCTGTGTGGTGATGTATTAAGAATGTGACGTGTCCTCACCTCTAGTCATCACATGGGTGTCGTAAGAGGCGATTAAGGGAGCAATTTACACAGGATAACATTACTACAAAGGGAAGGAAAATTTGAAACAAACTCTATAATCTCTCTACCTCTTTTTTTTTTTTTTTTCTTTATTAACGTGTGGAAACCCCCTCGGGCCGTCACCCCACCGGGGTTTACGGCGGGGTGGTGTGTCGGAATCGGACCGACTAAAACCACACGGTGTGCCACTCTGCGCCTGAGATAGGAGGGATCCGGGAACCGCTGCTATTACGACATCCAGATCCCTCCCAGCGCCTGCCCGCTAATGCGGGCACCATCTATGGGTAAACTCTCTATTTTAGGCAACGTACGGCACACACGGACGTCGCCTCCTCGCGGCTGGCCATTGTAGCGGATGGAGGGTAAAACCCGTCCCGTCCACCCACGGCCACACTCAAGGCGGCATGAGGCGCTGGTACGCGCGCCTCCGCCGCCCGGCTCGCCGGCGGCGAATTGGGTCCGAGTGGATATCGTCCTCCCGGGCCTTCTCCGCCGCCTCCTTCCGCGAAATTACGTCTTCGCAGAAGGTTGCGACCGCGGTAAAACTGTCGCTACCGACCATGGAGCGTATTACGGCCGGTAGCGAGAGATCTCCTCCAATAACTGCAGTGAGGACCCCACGCTGCGCCGCCCAGGCGGAACAAACCGCCAGCGTGTGCTGAGCCGAGTCCTCACTGCAGTCGCAGTGGTGACAGGCGGGAATCAATTCCCTCCTGGCGACCGAGTGCAGATACTTCCCGAAGCAACCGTGCCCGGAAAGAATCTGCGTCAGTCGGAAGGAAAGGGTCCCGTGCTGCCGCCCTGCCCACTCGGCGATGACCGGCTGGAGAGCCTCCACGGCAGCAAAGCCAGCACGTGTAGCCTCCAGCCGGGGCGACCAACGAGCCATCGTGGCTCGACGAGCGGCCTCTCGCCACTCGCGTATCTCTTCGGGTGGGGGCCGAATGCCGCTACCCACCCAAAAGTCTGCCGTTCGCCGATAAACTTCAGCGAGCACTTCCGCCTCCAAATCCCACGGGGGAGTTCCAGCTAATGCGCACGCCGCCTCCGTCGATACGGTGCGGTAACCGCGTATGGCTCTAACCGCCAATATCCTCTGAGGGCGCCAGAAGCGAGCCCTATTCTGGGCGGTCAGAGCCGCCGCCCACACCGGTGCACCATACAGTGCCATTGACCGAACAACCCCCGTGTATAGCCGTCTCGTCGCGACGCTGGCTCCACCCACATTGGGCAAAAGTCGCCCAAGAGCAGAAGCAGCGCCGACCAGCTTTGGAGTAAGCTGTCGGAAGTGCTCGTCGAAGAGCCACCTGCCGTCGAGGATCAGGCCCAGATACTTCATCTGGGCCTTAATCGGTACAAGGACCGAATTGACTACGATAGAGGCACCGGGGGGTGGACCACGACGGGGCCCATGAAACAAAAGGGCTTCCGTCTTATCTAGGGCCACCCGTAAACCCAGCGCCTCAATGCGCCCGACTACCAAAGAGACTCCCACGGTGGCCAGGCGCGCCGCCTCTTGAAAGTTGGCCCCCCGGGCCGTGACCAATGTGTCATCGGCGTAACAAATTACGCCCAGCCCGGGGGGAAGACGACCTCGAAGGGCCCAGTCGTATCCCATATTCCACAGGAGTGGTCCGAGGACGGACCCCTGTGGAACACCGCACGACATGGGCTGCCGCCTCAGAATACCATCTCGGTCCTCGTACACGACGATACGCTCCTCAAAAAATCTCTCTACCTCTAACCTAACCTAACCTGCGTCCTGCGTCACATAGTAGGCTAAACCTCTTTCCTGAAAGACCTATGTCCAACAGTGGACTGTTGATGTAAAACTTGGAAGTGTTCAGTTGTGGTGCTCTTAAGCCTTTCCCTTGGTCGCTGTTGTCAAACGTACTTAATATTGCATAGACTTACATACATACAAGCAGATTAATATTTATTTTTGTTTTGGCTTACGAGATCTCTTTTTGCATTGTGGTGTTTTAAACTTATTATGACTATCAATCGTTGCGCATAATTTTAACTGCATTTAAAAACTAGTCGTAGCGTAATTGTACGTAGTATTTAAACTTTCTTTTAACTTTGATTTTTAATTTTCCTTCTTTGATATAATATTGTTTTTAAAATAGATATTTATAAAGATGGCTTTGAAACATTCAAATCTTATCCCGACTTAGTGTAATAGTATAAATTAATATTAATTGACTTCTATTAGAACAGAACAATGAGAACTCAATTTTGTCATTGTATTTTCTCATGCAACAAGTCATTATCTCCTCATGATACATAATAATTATCTGACGCATTTGTATTGTAATTTCAGTTCTGGGAGGTAATTTCGGACGAGCACGGAATAGACGCTACGGGTGCCTATAATGGTGACTCTGATCTGCAACTAGAACGCATTAATGTTTATTATAACGAAGCATCAGGAGGAAAGTATGTCCCTCGCGCTGTGCTCGTTGATCTTGAGCCTGGTACAATGGACTCGGTGCGTTCCGGACCCTTTGGCCAAATCTTTCGGCCCGACAACTTCGTATTTGGACAATCTGGGGCCGGCAACAACTGGGCAAAAGGCCACTACACAGAGGGTGCAGAACTCGTAGATTCAGTCCTCGACGTTGTCAGAAAAGAAGCCGAAGGGTGTGATTGCTTACAAGGTTTTCAACTAACACATTCTTTAGGTGGTGGCACTGGTTCTGGTATGGGAACTTTACTAATATCAAAAATTAGAGAAGAGTATCCAGATAGAATTATGAATACTTTTTCTGTAGTGCCAAGCCCTAAGGTGTCTGACACTGTTGTAGAACCTTACAACGCAACATTATCCGTACATCAGTTAGTCGAAAATACGGATGAGACTTATTGTATAGACAACGAAGCCCTATATGATATTTGCTTCCGAACATTAAAATTAACGACCCCAACATACGGAGACTTAAACCACTTGGTGTCTGCAACGATGTCGGGAGTAACTACATGCTTAAGATTTCCTGGACAGTTAAACGCAGACTTGAGAAAACTAGCAGTAAACATGGTACCTTTCCCACGGTTACACTTCTTTATGCCGGGCTTTGCGCCGCTTACATCACGTGGCAGCCAGCAGTACCGTGCTCTGACCGTTCCAGAGCTGACTCAGCAAATGTTTGACGCAAAGAACATGATGGCAGCGTGTGACCCCCGACATGGGAGATATCTAACAGTCGCCGCGGTATTCCGCGGTCGTATGTCCATGAAAGAGGTGGACGAACAGATGCTAAATATTCAAAACAAAAATAGTACTTACTTCGTTGAATGGATACCAAACAATGTGAAGACTGCAGTTTGTGATATACCTCCACGAGGTTTGAAAATGTCTGCCACATTTATTGGTAACACTACAGCTATACAGGAATTGTTTAAGAGGATTTCTGAGCAATTTACAGCAATGTTTAGGAGGAAAGCCTTTCTTCATTGGTATACTGGAGAAGGAATGGATGAAATGGAATTTACTGAAGCGGAGAGTAACATGAATGACTTGGTGTCAGAATACCAACAGTATCAAGATGCAACGGCGGATGACGAAGGAGAGTTCGACGAGGAAGTAGAAGAGTGATTGTAACTGTTTGTAAAGTCTATTGTATTGTTTTGTCAATGTCCACGTTTAGTGTTAGGTGTAACTATTTGGATGTTATTTTGTCAGTAAAGTAAATAATAAACATTCAAAACATAACTTGTTCGTTATTTTCCTGTCTCAGTAATTACTTTGTTTAGAATCAGAATACGGTTTAGTTGCATATAGTCAAAGTTGCTATTGGTCCATATAGCAGAACGATTAAATTGAGTTAATGAAATGGTAAGTTAGTACTACCACCAACTCGATAATACTTAACCAAAAACAGATTTGTGATATTCAAAGTCCTGTGTATTGTATTGTGGGAGAACCACACTTTGGCTCGAAACTTCATTAACAGTATAATTCCATTAAAAGAAAGGGGATCCACTCAATGAATTATTCCTCGTTGATGCTTTCCTCATAGATGCACTTCTAAAATTCTCGCTTTCAATCCTGTTAGATACTTTTTTAAATCCAGATCAGTTATTGCATTTTGATACTTTGTTCGATACTTGTATACTAAATTATAATCGTCAAGATGAATTTGTAAGTCATCAAGACAAAGGCGTTAAATATAGTGCTGTTAAATATAGGCCTCTGAGGTTTGTCATGATAACAAGTCCTCTGCTGCCCGCACCCAATGGCTTCCCGAGACCTTCACCTTGACCTTGTAGGGGCCCCTATCGATATTATATTTTAAGTAACGTGGTCACCGCTGCGGAAATCCATGGCTCTATCGGCCATCTTTACTGCGAGCAATGTACCCCGCCCACTGTCACTTAAATTTGGCAATACTTCAGATGATGTTAATGACCTTGATTCTTTTACAGATCTCGTTATACACACATGTAAAGTATTATACAACGCAATTTTTTTTTATAATTATTATTTGTTTATTTTAATGTCAATTTTGCACAAACACTTGTATTTTGCTGAACTAGACAAAAGTGTATTTAACGGGAATGAAAGCGAGATTTTCAAAAAATGTATATACGAGGAAAGTGTATCTGTGAGGAATAGTTCGACCTGAGTAGGCAATCTGTGACAACTTGAAATGTCCCCTTCCGAATATTGGCCACTTCCTGTTACGTATAGTCCTAGCAAAGACTGCTTCTTTTAGATCATTTCCCATTATAACTACATTTACAATATGAACAGAAAGGGATACAAGAGTAACAATTTATTTTTAACGTAGTATACGCTTTGTGATCTTAGGCGCTTAGACCTTTTAAAGAGAGAGAGAAGGAGAGAGAAGCCTAGAGGAGGGTTTGTGTATGTAATACACCCGTTTTATATTAATAAAATATATAAAAATGACAATTTTTCGTCAAGTAGAGAATTTTAAACGTTTTAATGCTAATACTGATGAAACTTTTATTCCAACCTGCGACTCCGCAATGTAGGATAGCCACATTTAGCGGAGTGATGTCCGTGCGGATCTTCGGTTACTCGACATGTGGAAAGCTAGGGAACACGACGATATCCCAGCGGTTATTCTTAAGAATCGTGCACTGGAGTTGCCTCCTGTATTGATGCACTTGTAGCGCCTGTCGTATTCTTCAGGAAATGTTCCGAAGGTCTGCCAGAAGGCGAATGTTCAACGTTTCCCCAAAAGATGTAACAGCTCCAATCTGGCCAATTACCATAGCCGTCACTTCAATTCTCTGGAAGGTGCTCGAAAGGATTACCAACAAGCAACTGGTTAACTACCTGAATAATATGGGTTTAGACCGAACCGATATACTGGTAATCTTCTAGAGTACGTCACATGCCTTTGGAGTGAAGTTATTGATAGGCATAGAGAGTCCTTGGCTGTCAGCCTCGGCATGGTCTAAGCCTCCGATAGGATTTGGCACCGATCACCTCTCACCAAATTTTCACATCCGACCTGCCCCAAAATCTGCAAATAGGTTGCCGCCTTCCTACATCATCGCCGCATCAGTGTCCTTTATAAAGTGGATTTTGTTTCTCAGCAGCTAAACTTTGGTGTACCTCAGGGCTCTGTCCTGTTACCCACATTATTTGTTCTGATATCAATGATATAATAATAATCTTTATTTATCATAATCTTTATTTGAAACAAGGAACTAGTGTATACAACAGGATGAAGTCCTGAGGTCAGCGTAGTATTTGCCTGGCGCTTTCCATCGGTTGCAGCGGCGAGTAATCTATATTATCCTTCCTTCCTTTCTGTGCAAATCAGTTAAAACCTGGAACTCTCTACCAGCGTACGTGTTTTACTAGTCCGCCATAGTGTGGATCACCATGTTACATTGTCTGCATTCACCATGAGTGACCACAACTCTTGGATTCTACTCATGTTTGCCATCAAACAAGAGTACTTTAATAAAATGATGTACTACGGCATTGTACATATGTCTTAAAAATTACTACATAAAATCCTCGAATACATCTAAATCCAACAAATAATCCACAGTAATCATGTTTATACTCTAAATTTATTTATCTATACTAATATTATAAAGAGGAAACCTTTGTATTTTTGTATTTTTGTATGTTTGTATTGAATAGGCTCAAAAACTACTGGACCGATTTCAAAATTTCTTTTAACATTACTTAGAGAGATTCTTCCGAATCCGTATAGGCTATATTTTATCCCGGAAAATAAATAGGATTTTTCGTGGTAGTGAAAATAGTGGAGTAAGTCGTCGAAAAATCTGCCGTACGTTAACGATTCTCGCGAACGCTGCCTAAATGGTTAGAGATGTATGGTTGATTTCTATAGAAAAGTTGTAGAACTCAATAATGCCTACAAAAAAATCCGCGATAGTATAAACCAAACATTTATATTTTAGCCATTATAACCACTTTTCCATAGAATAAAAATAATTAAAATTATTAGCCTATTTATTGATCATATTATCGTCAAATACTAATCCTTATCCAAATAAACTATTTATTGAGCAAGATTGTTTCAATAGCTATAAATTACTTTTTATTTTATTCCAATCGGACAATCCATTCAAAAGATATTACGAATTTAAAATTGTAATTGGTATGAAAATGAATGATGCCCGCCGGCCGATATGTGTCGCACGACTCACACGGCGAAACCGCAGGGGAGGGGGGTGCACATCTATGAAGCAGGTTGCCGCGCGGCTCACTCGCGCGGTCGGCTCTCTACGCAGCGGACGCGGCCAAATCGAGTAAATTTACTGAATTAATGCACTTATTAAAATTGATTTCGGAACTATTTAGATACTCATTATCAAAAGTTCTTATACTCAAAAATACTTATAAATAATTTCATTCAATATTTCTTAAATATATTTGCTTTATAGTCGTCTCAAATATTAAAGAAAAATCATTCGAATTATTTTACAATAATAAAAGAGTTAAGCAGGTACGAAACAAAAAAATGTAACACGAATAAAAAACCTATAAAAACATACAACAACAACAACAATTTTTTTTGTTCAGAGAGCTTAAAAAATAAATGACCACCCGTGCGAAGCCGGGGCGGGTCGCTAGTGGGTTATACTTTTAAAGTAATTTTGACCAATATACAAATCCTTATCCAATGACATAAGATTTATTTTGTGCACTTAATACAGATTAAAATTATTAAGTGTAAATAGCAGGGAAAATGTTACTATCCCTACCAGTGTGATCTGTTTTGTACAGAGCAGAGGTATTTATATATTACATGAGATGAATGGTACAGGGGAACCACTACAAATCGACGGTAAGAAATAGAGATGCTTTATCATTGTACTTTTTATTTGATTCAACGTTATGTTCGGACATACACAAGAACATATACAACACAAAGAACCAAATTAATGGCTACTCTTCCATTCCTTCGCCTTCCGCTTCTTCATCAAACTCTCCCTCATCGTCCGCTGTGGCGTCTTGGTACTGCTGATACTCCGATACCAAGTCGCTCATGTTGCTCTCCGCTTCAGTAAATTCTAATTCATCCATTCCTTCACCAGTATACCAGTGAACGAACGCTCTTTTGCCAAACATAGCCACAAACTGTTCAGATACCCTTTTGAAGATGCTTTGAATGGCTGTGGTATTACCAATGAATGTAGACGCTAGTTTCAAACCTCGTGGTGGGATGTCACACACTGCAATCTTTACATTGTGAGGAATCCATTCCACGAAGTACGTGCTGTTCTTGTTCTGAATGTTTACTAATTGTTCGTCCACTTCTTTCATTGACATTCTGCCCCTAAATATCGTGGCTACTGTTAAATACCTTCCCTGTCGCGGATCACAAGCGACCATCATGTTTTTAGCATCGAACATCTGTAATGTTAATTCAGGGACAGTGAGCGCTCTATACTGTTGAGCACCTCGCGACGTGAGCGGAGCAAATCCAGGAGTGTAAAAGTGTAATCTTGGGAATGGCACCATATTGACAGCCAGTTTCCGTAAGTCGGCATTAAGCTGTCCAGGAAATCTTAGGCACGTAGTGATTCCTGACATGGTAGCGCAGATTAAGTGATTTAAATCACCATAAGTGGGAGTGGTTAGTTTCAATGTTCTGAAACAAATATCATATAGAGCTTCGTTGTCAAGACAAAAAGTGTGGTCCGTGTTCTCCACCAGCTGATTCATTGCCAGCGTGGTGTTGTACGGCTCTACCACACAGTCTGACACCCGTGGGCTTGGAAATACAGAGAAAGTCAGGATGATTCGGTCAGGGTACTCTTCACGGATTTTGTTGACGAGCAGCGTTCCTAAACCGGAGCCTGTACCACCGCCGAGTGAATGTGAGATTTGAAAGCCTTGTAAACAATCGCAGCTTTCAGCTTCCCGTCTTACTACGTCAAGGCACGATTCTAGGATTTCTACTCCTTCCGTGTAATGCCCTCTTGCCCAGTTATTGGCAGCACCGTTTTGACCATACACAAAATTATCAGGGCGGTAGAGACATCCGAAGGGTCCAGATCTTACAGCATCCATGGTCGCAGGTTTAAGATCTACCAGCACAGTGCGGGGGACGTACTTTCCACCCGAGGCCTCATTGTAGTATACATTAATGCGTTCTAATTGAAGATCAGAGTCTCCGTGATAACAACCGCTAGGGTCAATGCCGTGCTCGTCAGATATCACCTCCCAGAACTATGGACAAAGATAAATATTAAGTTTACATTTAACAATTTTTCAAGAAAAATACTTATGGTAGGCCTTGGGCGAACGAACTAAGATCACAGGTGTGGGGGTTTTTTACCTAAATAGGTTTTTTATATCTTGAGAGAAGTAGGTAAATAAGAACGCACCTTGCCACCAATCTGGTTTCCACACGAACCAACCTGAAGATTAATGATCTCCCTCATCTTGTCAATTTATCGATACTTGAATATATTATACTTGTCAATTTATCTTTATATTTGTTCCAATTGATACACAGAAAAGCTTAACATTAAGCTTAAAACTAAGTAAAAATAAGAAAAAAAATCAGTAGCAAATTACACAGTGCGCATTGTACATCGGATTTCTGGAAAATGATTGTTGGTAGCCGAATTGTCAAGAAGCAGAAATTTTGAATTGCTGTTCCAGAAATTTCTCAGAAAAAGTAATGTATGCTTTTATAAGCCGCCAGTGTCATTATTAAGTGTGTTCTCATTAAATCTTTCCTGAAAAATATCTTAACTTAATTTAATTTAATCGTACTATCAAATCTCTTAAGACGCTCGTCAAAGCAGTAAATACATTTAAGAATAGATCTAGTTGCTTTTATCATCAAACTTGATATATTTTGATGATAAATGTTGTTTTCTAGTGTAACAGGATTAAAAAAAATTAAAACTTCCATATTATTCAATTTTTTTTTAATGGAGGTTTTATTCAAAGTGGGAAGAGCTGCCCAAGGTCCGAAGCAGACAAGAAAAGGTATCATCATAACAGAGTAGTTTATTAATGATGTACTTAAATATATTTTTTTTTTTATTTTTTATCTTGTAGAAACCCCCTCAGGC
The DNA here is from genome assembly GCA_949316085.1 of Hypercompe scribonia. Taxonomy (NCBI): domain Eukaryota; kingdom Metazoa; phylum Arthropoda; class Insecta; order Lepidoptera; family Erebidae; genus Hypercompe; species Hypercompe scribonia. The sequence goes on along the minus strand of OX438969.1, from coordinate 5,735,239 downwards.
CGTCACCCCACCGGAGTTTACGGTGGGATGGTGTGTCGGAATCGGACCGACTAAAACCACACGGTGTGCTACTCTGCGCCTGATATAGGAGGGATCCGAGAACATACTTAATTATAATATACGTTAAGCTTAGAGTTTCAATTTACACTAAAAATACCCACAAATTATCCCTATATAGCAAATAAAATAATATCATACATTCTTGTTTCACAGGCTTCTTACTGTTTCAAGTTAATGTGTTCAAGCACCGTATCCTTAGATAAATTTCTACTAATGGTCTCTACGCTGTTCATGAAATAAGTTAGAACCAGTGGTTTTGCATTTTTATAACATCACGAATACATCTATAATTAAACCAAAGAAAAAACATTGAAATTACATTTTCACGGATTATAATAGACGCCATCTAGGGCGTATACATAAAAGTGGTTTGAATTACGTTACGATGAGCCCGCGCCACTATAAATATCTTTGTGTACAGTTCAAGAAAATTTCACTAGATGTCGCTGTATTCTCTTAAAGCTTGTTTTGTTTTCAGCGGCGGCTGTACTGTCTGTCACTATTGTCATGGCGTTCGCTTGAAATGTCACCGAGATAGCGATTCCGTTTGTAAAATGTAAATTATTAGTTTATCCTGTATGATGTAGTTGTATTTGATGTGCGCTGTGTGTTTGGTGTGCGAACGCCCGTGGCGTGATGTCAGTGGCCGGCGGGAATGTAACAGTGGACGACAAAAAACCTGGATATTGCGAAGATAGCACAGACAGTGACAATGACACCGAAAGAAAGCAGCTCTTGCGGAGGATATCAACAAGCAAGTGCGTCGGTAGACTGGTGAGTCCTGGACTAAGCCAAGATACGGGTGTTGTTGTCAGTTTGGGCGTGCCAACTGTCATATGCACGCTAGGGCGGGGGAGTACTACTTTGCCCGGGCCACTTAAATTATTTACTTTTTATCAAGTTACAATATACACATAACGTATATATCTGCTGATGTAGAAATGTATAGAATTTGACCTATTTAGAACATAATGGAGCGCTTTGAAGGGGGAGCGTACGGTGACAATGATTTAGTCCGGGACAAATTTGAATCCCTTATAAATATTGATCTTTACTCCTCCGACAGGTGGTTCCTTACTCTGTGTCATATCTCTGTTAGTGTTTGCAAAACATTTTTTTGATCATTATGACCACTGTTAGAATTTTGGCGGTAAATAAAAGAAACACACTTCTTTTGGTCTTTAAAATTCTGACAGATTAACGCAATTATTTATTCATTAAAAATTCAGTTAAAAAGACGTGGAAATAAAAATATTTATTTCTGGGTTGTAATAGTTTTCTTTAACAGAGTTTAATTTGCACCACGCCTTAAAATTACATTATTACGAAAATAATAACTAATAACTACCTATTGATTTATTATTGTAATAATATTCTATATTAATTTCTTTAAGTATAATCTTGTCTATGGTTTTACGGAATAGGTTCTAAATTGCTTTTCTACCGTAAATGAACCAGAATATAACTGTTTATCTTTTGAATTCTATTAGCATACTCATACATATGAAATAACTAATTTTAATGAAAATGTACCCAAAGGAATTACAGTTAAAATGAAATTGTAATAACATTCAGGCAATTAAATATTTTAACAAAACAAGTATTTGTTAGTTTACTTAAGCTACGATTATTATCCAATATGAACAAACCATAACACATGGGTGGTATCTGGAGTTTGTTAATATATGGAATTATATCGACGACGGTTTTATTTCAACTTTTCGACTTCTGATTTATACACATGTTAAACGGACGGCGGTTTGTTAAACCCTAAAAAAATGTATCAACTATATTTTCTTTATAATTCACTTAACAGGCAGCATTCCTAGAGAGTAGAGTCGCTTTGGCAGGCTCTGTACTTAAAAAAGAAAATATATTTACATTCAGAATGTGTTTATAAATATATACATATTGGAGATAAACGCACCTAGACACAGAACAAATGATTGTGATTAACGCAATCAGATTTAGCAGTATTACATTACTAATTATTAGACCAATAGGCCATTCTTAGTCTTAGGCGTCTCGTTAGTCTCAGGCATGACATAAACCAATTTAAGAAGTACGCTTAAAACTATCAGAATACTCGTCAACTGATAATTGTAGTGACCGATGTCGCATGATTCAGCACGCTGCAGTATAAATGGGCAATCACGTCTCCAGTCTCGTCTGAAACCGACACGTCTTAGAGTGGAGACTGTGATTAGGCAAACGTAGTGTATTGTGCTCTGCAGCACAATACGTAGCACTAATTGAGGAAAACTGGCAGCGGATTGATGTCCAAGACTAGGATGGTTTTGTTTGTGTGGACGGTAATAGATTGAAGGGAGATTATTCTCATACTAACACGTCTTTTTCCAACAAGCTTATATGCAACATCTATGTCGTCGCTAAACAATATTTCTTACTTTCTGCGGCTTACAAACGAGTCTCATCTACTACAAATCTTCACATTGATATTTGCACAACACGAGTTGCTCGCACAATGGTGACGTTCCTTTTGTCAGTTACAAGACAGTCTCTTATTTAGCGCCCATCACCGTCACCCTACAATCCTTGACGTCCGGCTACGGACGTCCGGTTGCTGTCAATCTTTCGACTGTTCCAATTCTGTGTGTTTACACCATATACACACAAATATAAACACACTAATATATAAAGATAAGTTTATTATTCGCTGTGTAATATATGAATCTAATATATATTGAGGTGAGAGATGCTTTGGCATATATGGGACGCGGTGGTTCGAAATAGTGATAGTGTGGCCTAACAGGCAATTGGTGTCAAACAATTTTTTCGATACTTTACAGAGATACAGCCCCACCCTGTCTCTGAAGGGTGAGGGGAAATTAAAAAGCGACAAAAAATGTGTGTCTCTTGAGTTATACGTCGACGATAGTCACTTACTATGGATATATAGGACGCTAGCGGTACAAATGAAATGAAAACATAAGTTCATGTTATGTTAGCTCTCTATACAAGGTAGTTTTAAGGCAACTAAAATTAATTAAATAATCACATAATAAGATTGAAAGATTAGATTCACTACAATTTTAAAATGAACTATTAAAAGTAAAAAGCACAAGGCAATCTAATTAAATATACAATTGTTAGGTCAACCTTAAAAGGTTAAATGTAATCATTTATTTTATTACATTATTATTGCTTAAACTGAGTTAACCCTAACACGCTACCGCTTTCTTACGTGAAATGTCAAGTAGTAATAGGCAAGCTAAACACATTTCAATTTTAAGAGACTTATCTCTTATCCTTCTTACTTCAGCATCCCGCCGTCCATTGCGAAGGCCACCCCTGAGGAATGTCAGGCGTCCCGGTCTTGGGTAGTCCGCATTTATCTGCTGCCAGTTTTCCTCAAGTCGTGCTACGAATTGTGCCGCAGAGCGCCCTACACTATGTTTGCCTAATCGTAGTCTCCACTCACACGTGTCGGTTTCAGCGGCCATCAGTCCGTCTGGAGATATGACTGTCCATTTCCGCGTGCTGAATCATGCGACATCGGTTACTACAATTAACAGTCGACTATTGCGGTCTGTTTTTAGTACATTTCGCCCTGAGCGACTGTCAATCCGCCTAGGCGTGGGCCCATCATGTCTCCACTATCAATCACTCTAATTGGTATTAGAGCTTTTAGGAAATAATTCTGTGTTTGTACGTTTTGTTTTTAATCATCAACCACCTTTAATAGTCCACTGCTGGACATAGATCTCTCCTTGGAAAGGATGGTAAAATCGGTGGTACATATTTTTTTTATTTACGTTGCGTGATATTGCAACACATTCGGGTACAATTAGTAATCTATACATATCAATAAAATCGGAGTGTCTGTTTGTAATATTGAAATAATCACTTTTTACTATATATATATGAACAAATACTTCAATTTTTTTAGTAATATTAATATTTTTGATTGCACGATTGGCCTAGTGATTTAAGCGGTCGCCACGCCGCACTCCACTTCGCTGAGCGTTGTGTGTTCAAATCCTACATCGGACAACACTTTGTTTGATCTACAAATTGTTTTCTAAGTCTGGGTGTTCTTTGTGTCCGTTTCTTGTGTTTGTAAAGTCCCCCGCGACACAGGATTTATTCCTAATGCGGGCGTTGTCTCTATTAAAAAAAATAATACAAGATGCTACGTAGCATTCAGTTTACTACGATATTAGTCGACTCAAAAAGGAAAAAGCTTATGAAAGAGCTTTTTCAGCGAACGTTCTTAGTAATTCTTCAAACAATCTGTGTTTCATAATTAGAACCGTAGATATGGGAAAAAAGTACAAAAGCTTAAAAAAATGTACAGAAGTAAATGACGATGGGACTAATCAAAGTGGTCAAAGCTTGAAGAATAAAAGAGTACATATGTATTAATAATGTGTTCTATTGTGATAGAGATATGTGTATTTATAAGTTTACATAATATAGTACCTAACCTCTGATCACCTACAGCCTTATAAAGGTTGACTGGAAAATAATACCCTGGGCGTTAAGTCCGTTAATGTACAAATGTAGTGCATAAAGTTTATAAATATATTAATAAATAAAATCATCATCATCATCAGCCGGAAGACGTCCACTGCTGAACATAGGCCTCCCCCCTACAACGGCACGCCGTACGACTGGACGCCAACTGTATCCATCGAGTGGCGACTACGTACCGGAAGACGGAGCGTAGGTAGGGCCCCCACTAGATGGACCGATGACATAAATAAAATAAATACTAATTAATATATTATTTCATAACAAAAAATCAAAATTCTTGTAAAAAATGGAACTGTTTACTATTTTGTTCTTTAATATATTTGTAATAATCGTCGTAACGTGTAGGTATCTTATTGCATATTATGTCAAGTAATAAAATTGAACATAATATATTAAATACCTGTTTTGAGAAAGCCATACTTTGACACATATAACAAACGCGGGCTGTGATAAAATGCAACATTTGAAGTGAAAACTTCTTTAGGCGCGTTGAGCGTTTTGGTAGAGGGTAAAATCCTCGGTTCACGTCACCGACATGCTAATGATAATAGTATATCTATAGCTATGGAGAATAGTATATTATATATTATATATGAAATTTATTATTATTATATATTATATATGAAATTATATATTATATATAGCTATATATGAAACATAAAAAATTTCATATAATTTTTGCATATAGTTTTAATTACTCTCAACTTAATAGTTCCGTTTTCACTTCTATCGGCAGTCCCACGACTGCTACTGTTTTTTTCATAATATCTCGCAAGTGTAAACCAAGCTCTACAAATAGCTAACGCATTTTATTTCTACACAGAATGCTTTCTCATCAATTTCACAGAGTTCTACGATGAAAAGAAATATAAAATAATAACACCCTTACTACATGTATCGGCGAGAAAAAAAATAATAATAAAAGTAATACCTTACTGATGCAACGCCCTCAGGTGTAAAATATTCAGCTAAACCGCATATGATCATGGGGAAAGGGGGCAAAAATAGGACAGACAAAAACTTGGTCGAAAGTCAGGGGCAGTTTTAAAATATTTAATACCTAGTAAGTTACCTTACATTAATTACCATATCTTTACATAATATAAAATGAAGTAGTTTCCCGTTTTCGTACGATTAGGTCTTACAAACTATGCAATAGATTTTAATGCAGTCCTGATATATAAAGAGAGTTATCCAAGAGGATGGTTTATATGTGTAATACAATACACATATATTATAGAAGAGAAAATCCTAAACTTACAAAGATTTTGTTACCTGTGCGAAACTGCGACGGGTCACCAGTACATTCGTAAATTTTAAAAGTAGATAATGTAAGACATCGCACAGAGAATCAGTATGCTGAAATGGAAGTGGGTCGGCCATATCTCCAGACGAACCGATGGTCGTGTAGCCAAAGTGTACTAGAGTGGACACCGCGATTGGGTAAACATAGTGCAGGGTGCCCTGCGGCGCGATGTACCGACGACTTGAAGAAAACTGGCAGCGGATGGATGCAAATTGCCCAAGACTGGGATCGTTGGCGTTCCTTGGGGGAGACCTTCGTTCAGCATTGGACGGCGATTGAGAATGTAAGATATTATACGAAATACAAAAAAAAATGGTGCTTGTTTAAAAAAGGCCCTTAAATGATTAAAAAGCACTAAAAGAGAAAGAAAAAAAGTTGTTTTGCGGCTACAAGTAACAGGGAAGCTGTAATATCTCGTTCGCACTAACAGCGCAGGTTTTTCAATGGGCAATAAAAATAACTCTCGTATTTATGTGTTTCAATCCATAACAATCACTTAATTTTTTCAATACTTTGTCAGGGCAACCTAAAAAATGAGAAAAGGGTTGGAAAGGAAAAATGGAATGTTTTTTTTTCTTGCTAAAAACTCCGTACTAGTAGTAAACAAACAAAAACAAAAGCCGAAAATGTATTTATTTACACAAATAATTCTCTTGATATTACACGAAATACTCAGTATACATCACATGTCAGTACCAGCTGAAGTTTCTGCTACCAACGTTGTTAAAATTGGAAACGAGATGTCAAAAGTAGAAGAATATTAATTGAATATTACTTCACGCATTTTCGGATATATGCATATCTGGCTATGACATCCCCCTTTATAGACTTCACTTCGGCTTAGTGTCTTATTTAATAATAATAAAAATTTCACGTATCTCACAACCTGATTCCAAACTAAGCAGAGCCTGTGTTACGGTACCAGACTGCTGAAAAGCGTACCTTTTTATGTATATATTTCTAAATACACACATACATCACATCACATCAACAGCCTTTAACAGTCCACTGCTGGACATAGGCCTCTCCTTAGCAAGGAGGTTTTGGCCTACTATTCCACGCTGGCCAGACGGGTTGGAATAGGACACATATATAACACATATTATAGATAAACTTACGTTAACTTTTCACTTTAGAATTTAAAATTGTCACAGACTAGTGACTTACAAAATAAAATGTGAACGTAATTATTTAATGATCTATAATAACAAGTTTTAGTTTTCTTTGTTGCCAAAAAAATGGCCACGATTTTGTGAACTGAGTCTATTTGTTGCTTAAAGTTGTTTTGGATGCTTAATGAGAAACCAAAAACGTCTACGAGAATAACCTGAAAACTAAATAAGATAATAAAAAAGAATAAGAAAAAATTATGTTGTGACAAAAAATATGACCAAAATTATACATTTGTAACTGAATCCGAAAACGTTTTTAATTGATGGTGTTAATGAATCTATTTTACATTTTAAAATTTAAATTTGTCAATGATAGTTGCATAAATTTCACTGATTGTTTTGTTGTTAACGGAATTCATAAATTCAGTTACAATGTAGTTGTTGTTACGCTGGACAACAACACTGCAAAGAGAAGGAAACCTTGAAATAAACTCCATAACAACTCATCTTGTCAGGCTATAATCCTCCCTGCCTAAGACCAGCACTGGACTAGTAAGGGCCGTTGATGTGGTGTTTTTTGTAGAGAGCCTTAGGGGAGGTCCATGTCCAGCAGTCAACGTTTTCGGTTAAGATGATAATGCTAATAACGGCTTCTGTTACGGTGTTTGAGGATTACTATCTCTTTTATTATTTCCTTAATATTTATTGATTTTCCCACTCAAAACTCTCTAAGGCTTATTCTAAGCCTACGCATCAGCTTCATGCCTATAACCGAGAAATATATCACAAAGATTGTTGATGAAGTCATCGAGTATTTAGATTTTTAAAATGCTGGTCGACGAAGTTTGTTTTATACATAAACTGTAGTGTATATATACGAGGGTAAGTTTTTAAGTTCGCGGAATGACAGTGAAAAAGGCGGGTAAACGCGCTCTTTTGATGCCTACCGTATTCAGTGACTCATTATTAGTCTGCATAGTAAAATTTGTTGTGATTGGATCATTAGTTATTAAACTATCGTTGACCAAGTATTTTAATCGGGAACGAAGTGAAAAAAATGGAGAAAATTGAATTCCGTGCGGTGATAAAGTTCCTTACTAAGCAAGGAAAGTCTGTTCAAACCATACTCAATGAGATGTCATCGGTTTACGGGGATTCTTGCCCAGGAAAAACAATGGTCTTCAAGTGCCATAGTTTATTTAAACAAGGCAGGGAATCACTTGAAGACGACCCGAGGCCGGGGCGCTCCGTTGAGGTGACTACGCCAGAAGTTATTGCAAAAGTAGAAAAAATTGTATTGGAAGATGCTCGACTAAAAAAGAAACAACTCGCAGAAATGGTTGGAGTACCGGATACAACAATTTTTAAAATTTTACACGATCATCTTGGCATGACTAAGGTTAGCGCACGGTGGGTGCCGAGAATGCTCACGCCATTGCAAAAACAACAGCGCGTGGAATGTTCACGTGCGTTTTTGGACCTCTGCAATGAAGACAAGGATGGCGTATTGAATCAAATTGTTACTGGGGATGAAACTTGGGTTCATCATTATGAACCCGAGTCCAAACAAGACTCCATGCAGTGGCACAAAAAGGGCACAGCGCCACCCAAGAAATTTAAGGTTTAACAGTCGGCTGGGAAACTCATGGCAACGATTTTTTGGGACTCAGAAGGAATATTATTGATAGATTATAAAGATAAAGGCATTTCTATAACGGGGGAATACTACGCTTCAATCTTAGAACAGTTAAAAGAAGCCATCAAAGAAAAAAGACGGGGAAAATTAACGAAAGGTGTCCTGCTATTGCATGACAATGCTCCCGTTCACAAGAGCCGAGTCGCACTGGCTGCCCTGCATAAGATGGGCTTCGATATTTTGAATCACCCACCCTACAGTCCAGATTTGGCTCCGAGTGATTATTATCTCTTTCCAAAAATGAAAAAAGAATTACGTGGTAAGAAATTTTCAACTGATGAGGAGGTTAAGGAGGCGGTTTCGGCGTATTTTTCAGACAAAGATAAAACTTTTTTTTACGAGGGAATAAAAACACTAATTGAAAGATCTGAAAAATGTATTCGTGTTGCAGGGGAATATATAGAAAAAGAAAAATAATTTTGTGTTTTTATTATTACTCAATACCCTCCATTCCGCGAACTTAAAAACGCCCCCTCGTAGTAGTTTTGATACTTCTTCAATCACACAAATCGTCCTCAATGATCCCTGATCTCTTACCCGGATCTGGATCTGGGTTTATTCAGTGACTTCATCTTTGGGATAGTCAAGTTACTGAGTTATGGGACTCGAATGTACCCTACGAACACTTAATTGTCTTAAAAAGCCAAGCCCCTCGAAACCAAGTTTATGAAAGCATTAATTTACTTATATTATTGACTGTGGTGATGTGTGTTTTTTCAACTTGAATGAAGAACTTTATAATAAAATACCTGTTTTCTGAAATCATTAGTTTCATTTTCAACTTTTGCAAGTATGATCGTATGTTTGCTTTTCATTCCCAATTTGATCGGTCATATTTTTACAAAGTTTCAATGTGCGAGTACTGACTTCTCTTTTTTTTATCTTTACATTCTTATACTTAGCTTTCTTCTTTCGATTAATGTCCTCTGGTCATGATCAAAATGCTTGTCTGGGAAATAAATTTGCTCGTGTTCTAACTCTCCTGTATTATCTCTGGCTTCTTAAAATTGTTCTTCGACTATAAATTCGTTCTTCACTGGAATGTGATCCCTCTCGAAATCAGGATGTCCACAAACCGTTAAGAAGAAAGTACGTGATCTCCTTCACAATGAGATGGCAGAATGAACTAGACGCAAGTACAGCACTTTACATTCCAGTTTTTGTGGTGTATGAGTACAATATATGTTATTACATTATGTAAATGGATATGTGCGTTTTGGTTTGAGTAGATGTTAACATGAATAAGTTAAAGGTGTGGAAATAAAAGGCTGCTTCCAAAAAAAATATCTGCGTATGTAACATTATTATGTTCTAGAGAATATACGCTCCTATTTCATGTATGTCTAGCTTTTCTACTTGAAAAACAGATTTCCGTTAGTGACATAGTATATGACACATACTTTATAAGTTTCTACATCACCTGACATTTGGCTACTGCAGAACGACATGTGCACTAAGTTCGTTTTTTGTATAAACGAACATAAAATATACATTAAAAAATTAGAACTGGATTAATTTGCGAATGTAGAAAAACTAGGGTGAGGCCAGTGGCATATTTTCTTCAGATTAACTCCTTTAAGACTAACTTGACTTTAACTTGGTGAAAATTAATTAAACAAAATAATAATTAAAATTAGTTGATAAATAGGAAAATAATCGCTAATAATATTAGCAAAACAATTGTGTCAGTCGAATAGTGAACCTCGTTTTTTATTATAATAAATAAGATGTTAGAAACCTTTTTTACGATAAATCATTTGCAAGCAACTCGCAAAATTCCTATTTAAATTCCTCTTCATAATCTTGCAGAACATTCCGCACGTGTTTTGCACGTGTTGCACAAGGCAAGAATAACTTGCATTTGACAGATGGTGACACATATCAAGCTACGGGCTCCTCAGAGGAGCACCACGGTCCGGCTTTGACACCCACGTAATAGAATTGCGAACTTACAAACAGTTTTAACTGTTGGAGATCAATTCTTCGGCCCATTTGGAATATCATGGCCTCATGGAAAATTTATTACGGTTATCAATTCTTTGGTTACTTTTCACTAAATGAACTAAATCACCGGAAAACTAATAAGAGTGAAAGGGGGTCATAGGGTCGAAACTTATTTGTGACTTTTGAGTTTGAGTTGCACATTTCAATAGTCGATGGTAGTCATTTACCATTGGGTGACAAGTATGCTCGTATGCCAGCAATACCATAAAAGACAATCTCGACAGATTTATTAAATACCTACATTTTACCTATTACAATTTCGTACTAGCTCTTAATGGGGAAAATCTATTGCTTCAAATTACGCACTAAGATTTCTATTCTATATCATTCATTAATATACATGATTCAAAAATGGTTACGTTAACAGAATTTAATTTATCTTCCATTTACTACAGATATAAATACAGAATAATCCGTGATCCAGTTTAAGATTTAAATGAAACAAGAGATAAAAGTATTGACGAACGTCAAACACAGATGTATCAATGACAACAAGATAAAAATACTCCAGAACAATTGAGTGTACAATCAATATTAAATCTCTGCAAGTGAAATTGTATAAAGTAGTTCAGAAAACGACTATGATTTCAGAGCGACGGACGCCACCTTTACATTGTACGTGTATCTATAGACGTAGGCTTATTTCACGACTGGGGGGAGCAACGACCGGCCTGGAGTAACGCATAAGTGTATGGTCGGTAGGATTGTCACGTAAAAGAACGGCAAAATAAACCGTTTTCTTTCGTCATTACTTTTAAAGTACTACCTTGATCTGTGCGTTTTTGTCGTTTTTTTTGTTTCAACATTTTTACTCGCGGCAAACCATCACGATCTTGCATATTTATTTATTTTCCATGTAGTCAATATACGAATCCTAAATAAACTGCTGCTTTTTCATCTGTAATACATATAAAATTTTTGTCTGTTTGTGTTTGTAATGTTATCAATCAATTGAAATATGATCCAAATATTATAAGAGATATATTTTCATGTAAGTTGTTAAAGTAATTATTGATTTAAATTCATATATGTATTATATTTTCGTAAACATTTTTTCTCACCTAGCCATCTACACGTAAACTATATTACGCAGTAAACTTATAAACATAATATTACTTATAAAATGCTTCTACTCTTTAAAATAAGACCTGACTAGTTTTTATAGGTTCAAAATATTTTTAGTGTGGAATGTTAAGGTTTGAGGTACGGTTGAACTCAATCCCCGGGTCGCCAGAGTTAAATAACTCCAGGTTCGTTGTCATCTTCAATGTTACTTTTTTTCACTTTCTGGACTTTTCAGCTTTATAGAAAATTTGTAACATATATATTTTTTTAAACTTTCAATTTATTAGATATCAAACTAATAATTCTCAGATCTAAAACGAAATTCTCCCGTTTGACAACCCTGACAACGACCCATGTTTATTGCCTGGCACTCGGCCAAGTAATACGGAGAAATTCTGTGACATTAATTGATTAACACGATCTTCAAACATCGTTTTTATATTTTGAAATCGAGAAAAAGATAATACGACCTCCTATTGGCTACCAACGGTTTGAATCTGTCAGAATATTGAAAAGGATTAGATCCTTTTATTTCTGGTCAACAGAAAATGGTCGAGGATTTGATAGGTTCGATTTCCACACTGCACTACTGTTATGTAGCGTGCACGATATTTTTTTTTGATTGAAAATTGATTTGATAATTAGTAAAGCACCTAGTTTGAAGAAAAGACTATGTTCTTTGTACTGTGACTTCAAAGGCGTGCAGAACTCTTGCGGCTCTTGTTTTTCCTGTGTTCATGAGAGACGATAGTCACTTATTATCAGGTGTCCTGTCTACTCGATTGCTTTCTGTACTAAGAAATAATGAATTGGCTGTCATCAAATAGAGGTCTGAGGGTCTTTTACGGTTTCTGGCATTCATAATGTTCATTGCACTCATTTTCTATTTACAAAAGTTTGAAAGCTGATGTGCTTTAAACGTTACACAGTCAGTATTAAATGTATTTGTGCACTACAATTGCACCTAATTTTTTTGGACGACTAAATACTTATACCGAGATACCAAATATTACTTAAACCAAATATGAATAAGTTCTAAAATATGAATATTTCAGAAATGAATAGTGTACTCTTAGCTAATTTTGGCCACGGCAGTCAGTCTCAAAAGAGACCAACAAACTACACAGGAGATATTATAGTGCACAATGTGTGCACAAACAGAGGTGCACTTTCTGTTCCCTCACTCTTACAATCCGATGGGACGGCTATCCGACATGATCGGGGAAAGATCATGCGCAGGACTAACGGGCTCTATGTGCTCTACGAGACACGGGGGTTAAGACCTCAACTTTCAAACGCCGAGCTGTTATTATGAATTATCATAATCAGAAAAACTCAAAAACAAGGTCTGACCCGGGGTTGAACCCGAGATCTCTAGATCGGCAGTCGTACACGCTAAACCCTTTTTTTTTTTTTTTTTTTTTTTTTTTTTTAACGTGTGGAAACCCCCTCGGGCCGTCACCCCACCGGGGTTTACGGCGGGGTGGTGTGTCGGAATCGGACCGACTAAAACCACACGGTGTGCCACTCTGCGCCTGAGATAGGAGGGATCCGGGAACCGCTGCTATTACGACATCCAGATCCCTCCCAGCGCCTGCCCGCTAATGCAGGCACCATCTATGAGTAAACTCTCTATTTTAGGCGACGTACGGCACACGCGGACGTCGCCTCCTCGCGGCTGGCCATTGTAGCGGATGGAGGGGAAAACCCGTCCCGTCCACCCGCGGCCACACTCAAGGCGGCATGAGGCGCTGGTATGCGCGCCTCCGCCGCCCGGCTCGCCGGCGGCGAATTGGGTCCGAGTGGATATTGTCCTCCCGGGCCTTCTCCGCCGCCTCCTTCCGCGAAATTACGTCTTCGCAGAAGGTTGCGACCGCGGTAAAACAACTGTCGCTACCGACCATGGAGCGTATTACGGCCGGTAGCGAGAGATCTCCTCCAATAACTGCAGTGAGGACCCCACGCTGCGCCGCCCAGGCGGAACAAACCGCCAGCGTGTGCTGAGCCGAGTCCTCACTGCAGTCGCAGTGGTGACAGGCGGGACTCAATTCCCTCCTGGCGACCGAGTGCAGATACTTCCCGAAGCAACCGTGCCCGGAAAGAATCTGCGTCAGTCGGAAGGAAAGGGTCCCGTGCTGCCGCCCTGCCCACTCGGCGATGACCGGCTGGAGAGCCTCCACGGCGGCAAAGCCAGCACGTGGAGCCTCCAGCCGGGACGACCAACGAGCCATCGTGGCTCGACGAGCGGCCTCTCGCCACTCGCGTATCTCTTCGGGTGGGGGCCGAATGCGGCTACCCACCCAAAAGTCTGCCGTTCGCCGATAAACTTCAGCGAGCACTTCCGCCTCCAAATCCCACGGGGGAGTTCCAGCTAACGCGCACGCCGCCTCCGTCGATACGGTGCGGTAACCGCGTATGGCTCTAACCGCCAATATCCTCTGAGGGCGCCAGAGGCGAGCCCTATTCTGGGCGGTCAGAGCCGCCGCCCACACCGGTGCACCATACAGTGCCATTGACCGAACAACCCCCGTGTATAGCCGTCTCGTCGCGACGCTGGCTCCACCCACATTGGGCAAAAGTCGCCCAAGAGCAGAAGCAGCGCCGACCAGCTTTGGAGTAAGCTGTCGGAAGTGCTCGTCGAAGAGCCACCTGCCGTCGAGGATCAGGCCCAGATACTTCATCTGGGCCTTAATCGGTACGAGGACCGAATTGACTACGATAGAGGCACCGGGGGGTGGACCACGACGGGGCCCATGAAACAAAAGGGCTTCCGTCTTATCTAGGGCCACCCGTAAACCCAGCGCCTCAATGCGCCCGACCACCAAAGAGACTCCTACGGTGGCCAGGCGCGTCGCCTCTTGAAAGTTCGTCCCCCGGGCCGTGACCAATGTGTCATCGGCGTAACAAATTACGCCCAGCCCGGGGGGAAGACGACCTCGAAGGGCCCAGTCGTATCCCATATTCCACAGGAGTGGTCCGAGGACGTACCCCTGTGGAACACCGCACGACATGGACCGCCGCCTCAGAATACCATCTCGGTCCTCGTACACGACGGTACGCTCCTCAAGATAGCCTGCCACAAGCCGCCTCAGGTACTCTGGCACCCCGTGGTAGTGGAGTGCTTCCCTGATGCAGCTAAATGGCAGACTATTAAATGCGTTGGCGATGTCCAACGACACCGCCAACAGCACGCCGCCACAGCTCACTGCCTCTTCGGTAACGGCCCTCAGGCGCAGCACAGCATCGACCGTCGAACGCCCCGCCCGAAAACCAAATTGGGCGTCCGACAGATCGGGGCCCACCTCGCGGAGGTGCTGGACGATGCGGGCAGAGAGTATCCTCTCAAACAGTTTACCCGCCTCGTCCAGCAGCACAATGGGCCTATAGGCCGCCACCGAATCGGCAGGCCGTCCCGGCTTCCTTAATAGGACCAGCTTCCCGCTTTTCCAGCACTCAGGGAAGCGTCCGGACGACAAGCTAGCGTCCAAGATCTCCCTGAGGCGGTCCGACATGTGTTCGAGGGCACGGGCCAGCACACGGGCAGGTATCCCGTCTGGCCCAGGGGCGGTGTTCTTAGAGCGGATCCGTAGAACAACCGCCCCCACCTCCGATTCCCTGACGGGCGGAACATTGTCCTCGTTTCCCCCGTCGTCACCGGCCATGAAGACCATCGACGGGGGTGTGTGATCCACCCGCTGCGGGAAAAGGCCCTCGACCACTTCCCGCAGGAAGCTGGGCTGGAGGGTCTCTGTAAGGGGGGGGCCCGACGCGCGGAGCTTTTGTCGCGCCGCACGATAAGGGCGACCCCAGGGGTCACGATCGAGACCCTCCAGCATTTCCTTTCTCTTAATTTCTTTGGCGCGGCTGATGGCCAGCTTCAGAGTTTTCCGCGCCTCTCGGTACTCCTCATGAAGCTGGTCCTCCTCGCCTTCTTCACGGTGTCGCCGCCGACTACGGGTGTAGGACCTCCGGGCACGAGTACAGGCCGCGCGGAGGTCCGCCAACTCCTGGGACCACCAGTAAACCTCCTTCCGTGGAGGCCGGCAATCTCGGATGCGGGGCATGGCCGCATCACAGATTTGCGCAATGGCATCACGGAAGCGACCAGCCCCCATGTCGACCTCCTCGGTCGGGGCCTGCGGAGACAGCCAAGAGTGAACGATGGCCGCCTCCTCTAGTAGGTCCCTATTTAATTTGGCTACAGCCCACCGCGGAAAGCGAGAAGAACGCCGCGCCGCGTGACCCCTACTGTGGTCCTGGGTCCGGGAGAGCTCAAATCGGATGTAGAGGTGATCCGAGAGCGTCTCGACCTCTTCCAGGACGCGCCAGTTCCTTACTCGTGCGGCGAGGGCAGGGGTAGCGAACGAAAGGTCCACTATCGACCCTCCCTGCTGTCGCACGCACGTGTTGGTGGATCCTCTGTTCAGTAAACAGAGGCCCACCGAGGCCGCCCACTCCTCTACGGCCTCGCCCCTAGCGTCCGTCCTGGGGGAACCCCACGCAATGGACTTTGCGTTGAAGTCCCCCAGCACTAAGACGTGCCCAGACGTTAGACGCCGCATCGAGGTTTCCAAGTTGTTAAGGAAAACCTCGAAGTCGTTCAAACTCCGGTTGGGGGAGAAGTATACACCATATACAGTGATCCCCCCCACTCGGCAGCAACATATCCAGTGCCCTTGTCTCTTAGCGACAAGGGCGGGGAATGAGCCGCCGTGGAGCCGACGACTGCCACGGAACCGTCCCGGTCACCCAACCAGTTTGGACGGGGAGAAACATAATAGGGCTACACGCTAACCCCTAGACCAACAAGGCAGTCGAAATATAAATATTTACAGCAGGACCTCTTTAATCCGAACTCCGAAAATTTAACCTCCGTTCAGATTCGTGGAGCGTTCGGATTATAGTATGTTAGGAACTATAAATAGGTATATGTATATGGTATATACTTTCCTGAAATAAAACAAATAGTATTGCAAAATATCAATTAGTATATACTTATTCAAAAATTTATAAACAGTAACACTTATTAAACTTTTTCAAAGAAATCCTTTATTTTAATATGTCGGGAGGTATTTAATGAGCAACTGGCGAGAAAAGCGAGCAGGTATGGGCCGTTTGGATTATAGAGGGATTCGGATTAGACGTGGGTCGGATTAAAGAGGTCCTGCTGTATCTCATCATTCATCACCAAATTAACAGTCCACTGCTGGACCTACGTTTTTTCTAGTTTTCCTTCTTAGTGATGTTTTCTTGCGTGATTTACTGCCTTAGTTACCTCTTACGACATCAATAGGATGAGTAGATGTGATGACACTATTCTTAATCTATCACCACACGTTAGGAATATTATCTACTCAATTGTATTTTTCCAGAATATGTGTATATGAAGAAAACCGTTTACGTATGTGCGATTATAAGTATTATAATAGTCCTATCAATACGTACAGTATAAACGTTACCTGCGTCTGTACGGTACGTATATATGACTTAATCACACGCAAATTGTTAAAAATAATTGTAGTGAAGAAAAATGTTGTTAGCTTTATGTCTATGAGTGAACTGTAAATAGAAGACATGAATTTAGTACATTACACTGACACAGACTCACAATAAATACATGTATGTGTGTCCTTCTTCAATCAATCAATCCTTAGATGAAATTCGAAGCTAAGAAAAATGCAAAATGTCACTTCCAGTACCAGCAGTGACAATAGCTCTGCAAAGAGAAGGAAAACTTGAAACAAGCCCTATACCAGCTCGTCAAGTCAGTCCTATGTCCAGCTGAGGACTATTAAAAGCGGTTAATGTGTACTGTTATTATATTAATGGTTCTACCTGTACGTACGCAAAGGCCGATTAGAAATGGGTCACCCTCGTGAGCCCATTAATAAATAGGATAATAATGGGGCTACAAAAAGGTATCCGATACGACGACCCGTACAGCTTTGCCTTTTTCGAAGTTCCGTGGGGAGGTGTTCTAAATTCAGTTTATTGCTATGTTCCATTTTTACTTTAGACTTTAAATTAGTGAAAATACTGGTATTCTAATCTATGACTGTAGAAATAAATGTGTATTGAGTTTTGTTTTTTTTTTCTGTGCGACAAGTCCTCCAGTTACACTTATTGGTGGTTATCTCGAACTCAAATCGACTAAAAACCACACGCAGTTTGTGCTCCTAATAGCCAGGCGTCTAGGTGTACCCTAGAAAAGGAATTCCTGGAACCCTGATTTATCACGGGCCATCTACTTATGATTTGCAAATGAGTGAATTTGCTCCCCTCCCGAGTGAATTTGCTTTTCTATTCCCAAGAGGGCGCGCGCTCCGTAGCGTGTCGCATTGCCACCTCGACCTGCTTCTGCAAGGGTGACAGATGACCTCACCTATCACCACTAGGCCTGCACTTATGGAAGACGAAGATCGCTCTGCAGTCGCTCAGGTGCCTGAGCCGTCTGCGGTACTGGGCTCTTTTCCGAAACTGGCCGACCAGGAGAGTTCTAAACCCATCCCCATCCTGATCTGCCATCTCGGTCTTGCTCTACCGTAAATGGTCACCTGGAAGAAATTGCATCTAGTAGTAAGGCCGCCTTTTGTACATTATTGTGACAAATGTATTTATGATCTCATCAGAAAACTTATAAAAATATTATAGAAATAAAGAATTTTCTGTCTATTCTCTTCTATCTATTCAGAAGACTGTTCAGCGCGTTCAATACGCCTATTAGTTAGTAAACACTCGAAGAGCGTAAAAATTTGTGTGTTTGTTGACCTGCTTTCATAACAAAAGTTCAATAACTGTCATCTAACTTCTCGATCAGGGTTTTTAAAGATTATTACAAAGATACTCGTACCTGACAATAATACTCGAAAAGTTTTGATTCCTGGACGAGTAACAGCCTCTATGAACTTGTAACATTCTATAACTTTAGTTGTAAATTTATGACTGACACCCAAATAGGCACTCTGCTTAGTTTGAAACAAGGCGTTGTGTGTCAGATGTCCGAAATAATTATAAATATGTAACTACTAGAAAGGTAGTAGAGCCGTGCTGATTTCAGCACGAACGGGCGGGCTCGACCGGGACAGTACTACCCTCCCACAGAAAACCAACCAAAAGCGCCAGCATCCATGCTGTCGTGTTTCGTTGGTGAGTGCAAGACCGCAGGCCCATTGATGCAGGGGTGACAGTTATCGTGATCACTATGTGAGGCTGACACAGCCATGACTGTCATGCCTTTTACGGCCCGAACGTGGTGTGAAAAAGCTGACTAGGCCGCCATAGTGTGGGTCACCACACTGCATTGTCTGCATTTGCAATGAGTATGGTGACCACAACTCTTTGGATTCTATTCGTGCTTTCCATCAGACAGAGAAGAGTCACTTTGGCAGGGTCTTCATAAAAAAAATTCAATAACAATAGGTATGGTATACCTGCCACACGTAGTTCCGTACTACCCGAAGAAGGTGTTTAAGGCATTAAGTCCGTCTTGTGCAATGCATTTGCAGGAAATGTAAAGAAATTAATGATACACAATATAAACACACAGTTGTTTTTTTTTCTTATGTCTAAATTTAGGCAATAGAGCACTTATGACGTTAGTTAGAATAACATAATGGTTGGCAGAATGTGAGCACTTAAAACGCTTTTGTTTAACGTGTGGAAATGCCGCAAAATTAAAAGGGATCAGGGAACAGCTGTTGTTACGACATCCAGACCCTTCCTAGCGCCTGCCTGCTACTTCGGGCACCGTCTTCGGGTGAATATTGGACACCATCTTTATTTAGGCGACTTATTTACCTTGGCAACAGCCCACCACAGAAAACGAGAACGCCGTGCCGTGACCCCTATTGGGGAGCACTTAATATTCCCATGTCAACCCCTTTAGGGGCATATGTGTGAGAATGTATATATGTGTTTATGTGTTAGGCATAAAATCTTGTACTTACATATTCACATCCATTCCTTTTACAGTTTATATTAATAATCTTAAACTGTCAAACCTTTGATATCACTTAGGCCAATGATAAGATTGTACTCCTGTCCATCAAATCCAATGACTTGATTTTATAGAGTTTATGACAAATCCACTTACTGATTATACATTTAAAAATGACAGTTTTGTATTTTTTAAGTCTATGTAAAATAGAAGACACGCGTCTTTAACCAGTACCTAGCAATATATATGTAATAATAATGTTTAGTATTTACGCATTTCTTTTATTTATCTCTCTAATTATATGAGTTGTAATATGATTAAAATCTTTCTATTCCCATGGCCATGCGTCAAGAGTATAAACATTTTAGATATGTACAATATACTCGTACATATCTATAATGTTTGTACGATATATGTATTCAGAATTTCATAAAAGAGAACGTCAGAATAGACAAACACAGTACTGGGTTCAGAAACCCTCGGGGAATCAGAAACTGTTTGTTTTCTCGTCATGGCTGTTTACTTATTCGAGCTTCACAGTAAACAAATGTTATAAATAGATAACCCTTTACACGAGTGCACTTACTTATAATATTTTTGTTGGAACACTGTAGCAAGTTCTTCAAAAATCTGTAACGTTTTACGCAGGTTCGGAGAAATTGCTCTCGTTAGATACTGATGGAGTAGGGTAGGTGTGTCGGTTTACGACCAGCGTCAGTAAGTGAACACTTAATAAACTAAGCTCATTTGGTCAATTTAGTAGCATATCTACAAGTAATTTAAGCGAAAAATAAATCTTATGTGTTTTCTAAATAGTTATTAAACGATGATTAACACAATTTAAAAACAATCATTTATCCCATCACTGGAAAATAACTTGGTCAAAATACGTGTATACTTGAGGTGTATATTTTATTGGTGAGATATAAAAATAATAGTACTACGCACGGCGCTTAATGATTGATGATGATGATGATGATGTACTTATTTCATGTCGTGCATATAAGTTTTCTGTTTGATTAGGACAATCGCTTTTGTAATTGATGAATTATGTTTTGGTAATTTTATGAATTTTAAGATAAAACCCGGTGGTCAGTAACTGGAGTTCGAATTTATCAAAAACGTTAGAATGCGACTACATGGTCGCAATTCGACAAATACAGCATTATTTTGATTCACATGCAGTGTTGAACTATAAAAGTGAATTTTAGTAAGTGACCATCAAGTTTTAAAGAAATTTTGTTTAATATACACTAATGGAAAAAATTAAGGGATCAAAAAAAAATTCCAAATTTTTGGGCAGTTTTCAACAGGTCGTAACTTCGAGAGAAATGGTTGTACAGGAAATCAAAAATAAGGAATTTATAGCTCCAAGTGTCTAGTTTTTGGACTGTAAAATTTTCAAACTTCAAAATTTTACAGTCTCCGTGGTTTTTGAGTAATCGTAGAAAAACCAGCAACAAAAAAATTTTCAAATTTTTTTTAGTTTTTTTCTTTGGTCTACGGACGTGGAGAAAATTTTTTTAGCTTAACCACTATAAGGATCGGATTCCTTGTTTATTTAGCTTTAATTAGCTTTTCTATACACTATGATACGCCCGCTTTTCGCTGAGATATCGGTTTTCAAATGAAAAAGAATTCTTTTGTCTTTGATTATCGATATCTCAGCAACCAATGATTGCACAGAAATTTAAAGGTAGGTTTCAAGAACCTGAATAAATTTTCCTTAACGACTAGCTATTGCTTTTCCGAAAAATAAATTTTTCTTTCTGTCACATGAATTTGAAAATGCAGCAAAAAAAGGGTTTTTGGTGGTTTTTTGGAAAATCAAGCGCTGGATCGAAAATATTGAGGAAACCACTAATATTAAGTGTGCCTTTTACAGTTCAATATGTCGACAAAAATCCTACGAAAAACCAAGTTAATCCAGCCAGGCGTTTTTTTGTTTCACTCGATCGAATTTTCAAAAAAATTAAAGGGTAACGTTTTTTGCTCTGAAATGCTCATAATTTTTAAAAATGAGAAAAAAAAATTTTCCAAGCATTCCCCACATTTTTGTTCCAGAAAGTGATTAAATTCAAAAAAAAATTAAAAAAAGCGTATGAAAAAGATCGAAATTCGATTGGGGGTATTAAATTTTTTTTTTTTAATTTAATTAAAGGAGATCAGAAGAATCAAGGAATGCAGCGGCGGAAGCGCGATAAAAATTATTAGGCGATGGTTTTTTGAATTTCCTTAACTTGTTAAGGAAATTTTTTTTTTTTTGAATTTAAGATCTTTCTGGAACAAAAATGTGAGAAAAGCTCGCAAAAACATTTTTTTTTCTTATTTTTAAAAATTATGAGCACATCAGAGCAAAAACGTAACCCTTTAATTTTTTTAAAAATTCGATCGAGTGAAACAAAATAACGCCTGGCTGGATTAATTTGGTTTTTTGTAGGATTTTTGTAGACATATTGAACTGTAAAAGGCACACTTAACATTAGTGGTTTCCTCAATATTTTCGATCCAGCGCTTGATTTTCCAAAAAACCACCAAAAACCCTTTTTTTGTTGCATTTTCAAATTCATGTGACAGAAAGAAAAGTTTATTTTTCGGAAAAACAATAGCTAGTTATTAAGGAAAATTTATTAAGGTTCTTGAAACCTACCTTTAAATTTCTGTGCGATCATTGGTTGCTGAGATATCGATAATCAAAGACAAAAGAATCCTTTTCCATTCGAAAACCGATATCTCAGCGAGAAGCGGGCGTATCAGAGTGTATAGATAAGCCAATTAAAGCTAAATAAACAAGGCATCCGATCCTTATAGTGGTTAAGCTAAAAAAATTTTCTCCACGTCCGTAGACCAAAAAAAAAAACTACAAAAAAATTGAAAAAATTTTGTGGCTGGTTTTTCTACGATTACTCAAAAACCGCGGAGACTATAAAATTTTGAAGTTCGAATCCAAAAACTAGATACTTGGAGCTATTATTTGCTTTTTTTTATTTCCTGTACGACCATTTCTCTCGAAGTTACGGCCTGTAGAAAAATGCCCAAAAATATGGAATTTTTTTTTGATCCCTTAATTTTTTCCATTAGTGTACTTAGAAACGTAGGCTATAACGATGACCGTTAACCGATACAATTGAAATTTTAAACGTTTCGTGTTTAAACTGCTAAAGCGATTTAGACGGCTTTTAGTATAGAGATAGTTTGGGTCTCGGGGAAGGATATTTTTATCACAGAAGTATCCTTCAAAAGTGGAGGAAAGTTATATAGGGAATGAATGAATGAATAATTTACTTAGAGATAGTTGAGTTGTAGCCAAGGGTATAGTTTTTATTCCTGAAATTATTCTTTAAGGTTGTAAAATATTGTAAATGCAAAAGTAACTTGCGCCTGTCCATTACGCTTTTACGACTACACCAATAAACTAGTTTTAATGAAATCTAGCATGGTGATACTTTGATTCTTGAAGAACACAGGCTACTTTGTAACGTGGTAATCGACATACACGAGGGCGAAGCCTCAAGTAAACACTAGTAATTTGTAATGTTTCGATAATTTATTTGTATAGTATAACAAAACAAAGTTTGGAACTACTTTTTTTGAAATAAAGATCCCGAAAAATTCGCACATTTAAAAAAAAGAAGACTGCTGAGAGCACCAAAGATAACAAGAAAATCTAAATGTCATTTGAAAGGCAAGGAAAACGAAAATTTTTTAGACTGAATTGAATCTGTGGAGGGAACGGGTTTCATGTCCTTCCGACACAAATGGAGGATCCTCCGACCAGGCGAGGTGATCATGCCTGGAGGGCCACGGCCCTACGGCTGACGTTGGAATGTTGTATATATGCTAATTGTCAGGCGAATCTCTATTTTACGATACAGGATTAGTAGTTGCATCGTACGTTTCGTTCATACTTCGTAGTTCAATGTATCTTCGATAGACGGCGCTGTTGTATATTTTTCTTTGTGCTGTAGTGTGGAAGTCGCCACAAATCTATATCTGATTTTTTTTTAACGTGTGGAAACCTCGGGCCGTCACTCCACTGTGGTGTGCGGGGTGTGCCACTCTGTACCTGACACAGGAGGGATCTGGGAACAGCTATTATCACGACATCCAGAACCCTCCTAGACATCCAGATCCCTCCTTGAAATATGTTGACAGCTAGTTCAACCTTCGAATTCAGTTCACTCTCAGGGTTGTGGGGGTCCAATACCAGACGTCACGTGTAAAAAGTCCGAATCTTGGTAATAATATAGACTCGGAAGGTGACGAAGTTGACGAAGGCTCGTAGCCGTTGTCAACATTGCAGTGTGACTTCTCGTCAGGTCTTTGTCTAGTTGATTACGTATTCTAAGGCCTCTGTAGCCAGATTAAAAACGTAATGATTAATCACCGACGGGCGCCTTAATCATTGCCAACAGAACTCCGCTCGGCTACTTTTGCTAAATTATTGTTCACGGGACTGACGTTTGATTCATTGACTGTATTTATCATTCGTGTTATATGTATATGAGAATTCTAAGTGTACAAGCTATTGTAGGGCTAATTTATTGCGAAGTAGATGAAAACAATTTAAAAATATAGTGATACTTGTTTGTTTATAAGCAACAAAATTAGTATGACGTTCTACACTAATTCTTCATTAGTCAAAATAAATAGCGCGCTCATCGTTACACACTTCCGTCCCTTTCAAGAAATAATATATAATAATAAAATTAACCACATTTACTCAATTTTGTTGTGGAGGAAACGGGTATCATATCCCTCCGACACAAAGGGATGATCCTCCGACCAGGCGAGGTGATCATACCTGGCGGACCATGGCCCCACAGTTGATGTTGGGATGTTGTAAATATGCTAATTGCCACGCGAATCTCTATATCGCGATACAGAATTAGTAGTTGTATTGTAGTTCATTACATTCATGCGTTTCATTCATACTTCGTAGTTCGATGTATCTTCGCTAGATGGCACTGTTATATATTTTTGATTGTGCTATAATGTGGAATCGCCACATTTGTCTAGTTCCAAACTATGTAGAGCTTGGGCTTTAAGTGCTAGACAACTTGATGTTATTATATATTTACTTGAATGTAAGTTTGTTTGTTACGGTTTCACGCGAAAACTAGTCAACCGATCATCATGATATTTTATACACATGTTCTTAGAGTTATTAGAAGTACCATAGGATACTTTTAGTAAAAAAATAATATTAATTTAAAATGAGCTTTTACGAAGCTTAATGTGGCAGACCAAATTCCACGCGAGCGAAGCCGCGGGCAAAAGCTAGTATTATATATAAAAATACTCAAACGGGCTTAAATATCAATTACTCATGCACACAAATCTTCAACTAGAGCAGCATGAAAACAACACACAATCTGGCTATCAATCATTTTCATTCATTCCAATCATTTTCAAAGAAAAGAAAGCGGTAAAACAGAGTTTAATCATCAAAAAAAATTCAATTACCACTCCTGTCAAATGTCACCACTCCTCCTCAGAAAATACTACAAAGAGAAAGAAAACTGGAAACCAATTCTATATCAAGCCGTCTGCCGAGCGTGGTATGGTAGTCCAAGACTTCCTCCGTACCAACAGCTGTTCCCGAATCCCTGATATCTCAGGCGCAGAGTGGCACACTGTGTGGTTTTAGACCGTCCGATTTTGACACACCACCCCGCCGTAAGCCCCGGTAGGGTGACGGCCGGAGGGGGTTTCCACGCGTTAAACAATACAAAAGAAAAAAAAAAGAAAAGCCAAAACCTCCTTTCTAAGAAGAGGCCTACATCCAGCAGCGGATTGTAGACTGTTAATCGGAAGAATTAAAATTCATTCTAGTTTTATTTTGTTTTTTTACAATATTTTCCCAAATATAACTACGTAATACGCATTACTGTTTATTAGTGAATTAATTGTTTTATTTTTGAGATTTGAAATTACGATTTATATAAGTTTGTATGTATTATTATTCAATTCTTTTTCTGCTTTCAACGTCACAACAATGCTTAAAGTGGTGAATAATATTTCAAAGGATTTCAAAGCAACCATCGTTTGAGGTAGAATCTTAAACTTATTTCCGTAACATTTAATTGTTGTATGCGTTCAAAGCGAGAAACGGCGATTGGAATGAGTAGGTACTGTTTTAAAAGGTGTTAAATAAAACCAGTGGAAATGGAAGAGGTTGAAAATAATTTTTACACGTTGTTTTTTTCTTGTAATACTTTAAAATCTTGTCCTTGAACGGCTTTCAAAGAGTTACGCCGTTTAAAGCTTAGCAAGCAGTGGAATTTTGAGGTTTACTTTTTAAAAAATAATTTTATATTCACATGGAAACCATTGGCCATCCTAATTGCAAAGATTAATAGAAAGTAAAGAAGAAAATTTTAATTTTTTTCCTGCCATAGTTATGTACTATAGTTGGGTTGCTAGGGTTACTGGGATTTGATTGTTTGGTCTTTTTTTTATAGAAACCTACCAAAGTGACTCTATTCTGCCTGGTGGAAAGCATGAATAGAATCCAAGAGTGGTAGTCACCGTACTCACTGTGAACGAAGACAGTGCAACATGGCGACCCACGCTATGGCGGCCTAGTGAGATGCTTTTACACGCCCCACTTAAAGGACCCTGGATCGTAGTGAGAGGCAAACACGTGCGCTGGTAATGAATTCCAGGCTTTAACTGATTTGCACAGGCAGGAGGAGGAGAACCGTTTAGTTCGGGAGCGTATGTCTACCATTCTACAATTCTGTTTGTCTGTTGATTTGCGGAGTTGGCTCCTTTAGTCGAATCTTACGACACTCATGTGATAAATAGGGGTGGTGACTCTCCATATTGTTAATTCGTATCAATCAATCAATCACCACACGTCGAATTTGTATATTTCTCCCATAAGAGATTTCGCTACTGATGATGATGATGTAGTCCTAACTGATTCCGGCCACGGCGGCCAGTCACAACGGAGACCAGCTAAACGCAGCAGATATTATAATGTACAAGTGTGTACACAAACTTAGGTGCACTCTCTGTTCCCTCACTCTCACAATCCGATGGGATGGCTATACGACACCACCAGGGAGGTGCCTTTACGGCTTTACACGCTCTCCGAAGCACGGGGGTTAAGACCCTAACTTTGAAACTTCGGGCTATCATTAAGCATTTCCATAATCAGAAAAACTCAATAATACTTTTTGACCCGACCAGAAATCGCCCCCAAGACGTCTTGGTCGACAGTACTCTAACCACTAGACCAACGAGGCAGACAAATTTTGCTGCTAAGATTTAATTGTTTAGACAAGGCTGTCTAAACAAAGTGCAGGTTTTCTAAACAGAATTCAATATGATTCATCGTTTCATGTGTCTGAAAAATATTTTTACCAGATTTTTTGAAAATGAATACTTTCAGTTTTAGCAATATATCGTCTAAATGTTCATATTGCTAGTGGTTTATTATTAGTTTCTATTACTAAATCAGTTCATTGCTCGTATAAGTATCTAATATTTCAAAGGTGAAATATGCACGTGGATTATTTCTATTCCATTTTAGTATAAAAATGCTGTGTTTTCATAAAAGACTTGCAACCGAATAAAACAAGTTCTTAGTTCTGCATTAATACTGCCTCAAAGGCGTTTTTATTTGCACAGGAATTTTAATTGGATATTAAATTCTATTAAAGTTGGAGAAAGGATTTGTAAAAGGATTTATTATTTTTTATTTGTTCAGACCTACACATGAATGAACATATTTTTGTGTGTGTAGACACTTTTATAATATGTCCTTCTAAGTTATAAAATATAATATACGTAAGCATACTGAATTATTTGAGGTAGTAGAGCCACGCTGATTTCAGCACAAGCGGGCCGGCTTAACCGGAGCAGTACTACCCTCCCACAGAAGACCAACCTAAAGCGCCAGCATTCGTGCTGTCGTGTATCGTTGGTGAGTGTGAGACCGCAGGCCTATTGATGCAAGGCTGACAGTTATCGTGATAGCTATGTGTAGCTTACACTGCCACGATGACTGTTATGCCTTTTACGTCCCCAAGCGCGGCGTGAAAAAGTATCTCACTAGGCCGCCATAGTGTAGGTCATCATACTGCATTGTCTGCGTTTGTAATTAGTATGGTGACCACAACTCTTTGAATTCTATTCATGCTTTCCATCAGGCAGAATAGAGTCACTTTGGCAGGCTCTTCATTTAGAAAAAAAAATCTTTATTTCTTTATGTATTTACTAGACTTTTTGAAATTTCGTCAGTCTCAGGATAACCTTTTTCGAGATTGTATTTTAGAACATGTTCAAAATAATCTTGATTAATATAAACTTTCTTTTATCACAGCCCGTGGTCAAGGAGGGTTTCCTGATGAAGCAAACGCGCAGCTTCCAGCGATGGCAGCGGCGCTACTTCAAACTGCGTGGACGCACTTTGTACTATGCTAAGGAGAAGGATGTAAGTCTTAGATATAATAATTATAAGTTCACTTATTCTTACCGATTTCAGAATCAAACACACACCACACTTAATAAACTAGACTACATATTTAATTAATTATACATGAGTATGGTAATTGATGCAGGGGTGACAGTTATCGTGGTAACTGTGTAAGCCTTACACTTCACGATAACTGTCATGCCTTTTACGTCTCCAAGCGGGGTGGGATAAAGCATCTCACAAGGCCGCCATAGTGTGGGTCACCATACTGCATTGTCTACATTTGCAATGAATATGGTGACTACAACTCTTGGATTCTATTCATGCTTTCCATTAGGCAGAGTAGAGTCACCTTGGCAGGTTCTTAATATAGATAAAAAAAACAGATTAAAAGCTCTTGTAGGAAAGATGAATATTTGAGTTTTTGAGAAATTGCATTTAGTGTTTAAATTACTACCTACTAAGCCGCTGGACTAATTTCACTAGTTTCTAGATGGCTTAGAGGTTTAAATTCATATTTGATCCTGCTAAAAATCTTTTTTTAACGAATTTTGAATAATTCGTCAGTTACTCGACATTCATAATTTGACCCGATAGCTGATGTTATAGCCGCATCCAAAAAAAATATTTGATTTCTTTCTTCATTGTATTTTGTTCGTTGTAGACGTCCACGGAATAAAATCTTATCGATTTGATTATGATCTAAAATCGTCAGTCACTTTAAGGAGAGCAGTAACTGGGCTGTGACCGGGCGTAAAGCTTGATTGTAGAGGGCTTAAAAGTATTAATATAGTACTTAACTTAGTAAATACAACACTAAAATAATCTACTAACAACGCAGTACCTTGGTAAACAACTTAAAACAAACGCAGTATTTATCGAAATACAGTTAATTACGGCAAATATACTTTAGACGTCACGTAATTCGATGTAAGCTTCTAATTCTATTTGTCTACATTCGAGTACGTTACTTAGCAGTGACAGTAATGTTTATTGCCGTTATGACTAAAACAATTACTTATAAATACACACAATTACTGAAAGTGACATTAATTCTATCATCATCACCCTCTTTGTGCCTTTCCCAAATATATTTGTGGTCAATATTTGCCTTTCTTCTTTCACTCACTTTATCGTTCATCAGATTACTGTTTACTCTTTAGTCTTAATTTCTTTTACTCACAATATTTATTACCTCGTTCTCTATTTTTATATCTGCCAACTTACATATATAAAACTTTCTTCACCATATTTTACTCAACGGGGCGATATCACGATTTCACAGAATACCAAAAAGAATTAAACAGAATAAGACATCGCCTGTAGAATTGCTAAATATTAACACGAACGTAACTAGATCACTAGATGATGTTAACAAGTTTTTTACATCTGTCGGTTCAAACCTCGCTGAAAGAATCCTGCAAAGTTTGAATACAGATGAGACAACTCTCGCTCAAAAGGCTAAAACCACGAACACACCGCTGCTATCCATGGCACTACACCTAACGGATCCTGCAGAAGTGATTGATGTGATTACTAGCCTTAAAACACATAGTGCCCCAGGTATGGACAGGGTAACAGCTAACATTTTAAAAATGTTTTGTTTCCACCTTGCCAAACCTATATCCTACTTGACCAACTTAAGTTTTGAACAAGGCATTTTTCCTGAAATATTTAAACACGCGGTTATCTGTCCTATTTATAAATCAGGAAACAAATCTCTACCCACCAACTATAGACCGATTTCATTGTTGAGTACCCTCTCTAAAGTAGTTGAGAAAATCATGAATAAGCGTTTGATAAGCTACTTAGAGAAAAACAAACTTTTAGCATTGAAACAATATGGTTTTCGAGCCAATCATTCCACTGATGACGCTGTATTACAGCTTACAATGAATATTGTATCAAACATTGACAGGGGTAAAAAATGCTTAGCCGTATTCCTTGACTTACAGAAGGCGTTCGATACGGTTTCTATTCCTATCCTATTGTCTCGGCTTGAGAATCTAGGAATAAGGGGAAATGCACTTTTGTGGTTTAGAGACTATCTCACAGACAGATACCAATACGTTAGAGTTGAAAGCCATACCAGTAACTCCTGTGTGGGGTCATATGGAGTTCCACAAGGTAGTAGCCTAAGTCCTACGCTATTTCTTGCATATGTTAATGACCTATGTAAATCTGAGATTCGGGGTGCTGACATACAAATGTTTGCCGATGACACTGTGGTATTGTTTCATAGTGACACGTGGGAGGACGTACGACAGTTAGCTGAAAAAGGTATGTCGCATATTACAGCTTGGCTTGAAAATAGTCTTTTATCACTAAATGTCGAGAAAACAAAATTTATGTGTTTCGGTAAAACTGTGGCGTCTTATCCAAAAACACTCAATCTTCGCATACATTGTCATCCGTGCAACCGTTCAGCTATCAAACTGTCTGCACGTTGTAATTGTCCGGAGCTATTGAGAACAACCGCAATAAAATATTTAGGAGTAATTATTGATGACAAATTAAATTGGAAAAAACACATAAATACAATCAGTAGTCGACTTAGGAAGCTTATTTATGTTTTCAAGGATTTACGAATAATACCTGACACAACACTTTTAATACAAACCTACAAAGCCTTAGCTGAATGTTTAGTCACCTACTGCATTTGTTCATGGGGCTCAGCAGCAAAAACACACTTGATTGAGGTAGAAAGAGCTCAACGGGCAGTACTTAAAGTACTCCTTTACTTACCATTCCACCACCCGACTAATCTAGTGTACGAAAAAGCGGAAGTTTTAAGCGTGCGAAAGATGTTCGTCTATCAATGTATTCACAAATATCACAGGCTTACTGTACCTTTTCTCCAACCCTCGGGTAAAAGAAAAGTTAAATGTCCAATCCCAAGAGCAAAAAGCAAATTTGCAAAGCAGCGATATAGCAACATTGCGCCTAGATTGTATAATAAACTTAACTTAAAGTACAAGACTAGACATTTATCAAACTACCAAATTAAAAATTTAACTAAAACATGGCTTAAGAGTTTCGACTACGATGATGTTGAAGGTTTGGTGTGGGTAACGGCTTAGTTTAGGTTTTAAACGAATGAATACTCATAACTAGATACACGAATAGGTCAAAGGACACACGAATACTCATAATTATACACACAAACACACTCACACACACACACACACACACACACACACATACACACACGCATGGATGCACGCACGCACACACACTCACACACTCACATATACACACACCCATAAACACAATTAACAAAATTTATTATGTAAATATGTTTCAACACTTCTGTGTATGAATGACACATTTGCTAACTGTAAAGGATTATTGTATCATTGTTTTTTGTGAAGGAACTGATTCCCAACATACAGTTCACGCTAGTTTGGGAATCGGGCGGTAACAAGGTGCGAGCCTGTAACAGTTGGGTCATGCCGGTTCTGATGTATTCCTTTGGTGTACTTAGATGGACTCAGACCGAATTAGATGCCCTTGACAGGAGAGTCCGTACATTGCTGACTGCATTCCGTATGCACCACCCACGTTCATCGGTTATGAGATTGTATATTCCGCGAAAGTTTGGAGGTCGTGGTCTATTAAATATCAAGACTCTACACAATCGCGAGATATACAATCTCAGAGAATATTTTCTACAGACTAATGTGGGAGTGCATCGTAATGTAGTTGCAGTGGATACTGGTTTTACCCCGCTCGCTCTGGCTAAAGAGAATTGGCGCAAACCTGTAGTACTTAGTACTACTGATCGCAAGGAAGTATGGAAGGGTAAAGAACTTCATGGTCGATTTTATCGGGCCCTACACGGGTCTGATATAGACTTTAAAGCGTCGACGTCTTGGCTACGGTATGGTGATCTCTTCGGAGAAACCGAAGGTTTTGTTTGTGCAATTATGGACGAAGTTATCATGACGAATAACTACCGGAAATATATCCTGAAAGATAGTACGGTTGACATTTGTCGGGCGTGCCACCGTCCTGGAGAATCTATTAGGCATATTATTTCTGGTTGTTCTCGTCTTGCTAATGGTGAGTATTTGCACAGGCACAATCAAGTAGCCAGGATTGTACACCAACAACTTGCCCTTAAATACCAACTTGTCAATTTTGAAGTGCCTTACTACAGGTATGTGCCCGACCCAGTTCTCGAAAACGGTCGTGCTACGTTATATTGGGATCGATCTATTATCACAGATAGGACTATTGTTGCCAATAAGCCTGATATTGTGGTGATAGATCGATTAGAGCGCCGCGCAATGATTGTCGATATCGCCGTTCCTCATGACGAGAATCTCGTGAAAGTTGAAAAAGAAAAACAATTGAAGTATTTGGATCTGTCTCACGAGATTGCCGACATGTGGAATGTGGATTCGGTGATTATTGTTCCGATAATCATATCTGTTCATGGATTGATAGCGAGGAGCCTCGACCAACACCTTAAGAGGCTCACGTTAGAAGGTTGGTTCAAGGGTCTGATGCAGAAGGCAGTCCTCCTTGACACGGCCCGTATTGTGAGGAGGTTCCTGTCTCTGGAGCCCTAACCACCGGTATCTTGGTCCCTGTACCCGATGTCGGTGGTCTACTATTTTTTATATTTTTAAATATGTATTTTTTATTTTTTATATATTTAAAAATGTAATCAATATGTGTATTTATATGTAATAAAGAGAATAATAATAATTTCTTTATTGAACCAAGGATGCATACAATTTAGGTTCAAGCCCTGATTAATAAAAGATTATTATAATTATTCTGATGTATTCCTTTGGTGTACTTAGATGGACTCAGACCGAATTAGATGCCCTTGACAGGAGAGTCCGTACATTACAATTACAAATTACATTAGTTTCCACAGTTCAACTAGTTTTGTCGGCTTCTAGGTAATTGAATATCAGTTTTTCTATTAATTTTGTTATTTTTTGTTTTTCTATTAATTTATCGTTTTACAATTTTAAACAAAATCTCCCCGATTAACGAGGTTTAAATGAAAAATTATAGAGCCAGGTAGTAGTGCCATGCTGATTTCAGCACGACCAGAGCAGTACTACCAGCATCTGTGCTGTCTTGTTTCATTAGTGAGTGCGAGACCGGAGACCCTTTGATGCAGGGGTGACAGTTATCGTAGTAACTGTGTGTAACAGTTGGGTCATGCCGGTTCTGATGTATTCCTTTGGTGTACTTAGATGGACTCAGACCGAATTAGATGCCCTTGACAGGAGAGTCCGTACATTACAATTACAAATTATACGTGTTATTACGCATTACGGCTATATTATTGTTTTTCTATATTATTATTATTATTAATTCTTTCTGTTTTACATCAACAAGTGACGTCACCTGAGACCTACCTTCAATTCTGGGGAAGGGAGGAAGGAGGTGAATAGGTGACATACATAACCGGCAATTAGTAATTTACTCTTAGATGACCGCTTTGCCACATTACCCTACAATGTAAAAGAAATCACATATCGAATCTAGAATATTCTTTTATCAATTTTTTTACCCACTGGCGCAATTTAGGGAATCCTTATTAATTTATCATGTGTCATCGTCACGGCATTAATATACATATATATTTTTTTCCCAACCTTTATTTTCCCAAATAATATTTGGAGTCGGCTTCTAGTTCAATTAGTTTCCACAGTTCAACTAGTTTTGTCGGCTTCTAGGTAATTGAATATCAGTTTTTCTACGGAGCGAGAACGCCTCGCCGTCGTCGGACCTCCACAACCCTGAGAGCGAACTGAATTCCAAGGTTGAACTAGTTGTCAGTACATTTATCTGGGTGGAGCTAGCGTGGCGACGAGACGGCTATACACGGGGGTTGTCCGGTCAATGGCACTGTATGATGCACCAGCGTGGGCGGCGGCTCTGACCGCCCAGAATAGGGCTCGCCTCTGGCGCCCTCAGAGGATATTGGCGGTTAGAGCCATACGCGGTTACCGCACCGTATCGACGGAGGCGGCGTGCGCCTTGGCTGGAACTCCCCCGTGGGATTTGGAGGCGGAAGTGCTCGCCGAAGTTTATCGGCGGACGGCTGACTTCCGGGCGGGTAGCGGCATACGGCCCCCGCCCGAAGAGATACGCGAGTGGCGAGAGGCCGCTCGTCGAGCCACGATGGCTCGTTGGTCGTCCCGGCTGGAGGCTCCACGTGCTGGCTTTGCCGCCGTGGAGGCTCTCCAGCCGGTCATCGCCGAGTGGGCGGGGCGGCAGCACGGGACCCTTTCCTTCCGACTGACGCAGGTCCTTTCCGGGCACGGTTGCTTCGGGAAGTATCTGCACTCGGTCGCCAGGAGGGAATTGAGTCCCGCCTGTCACCACTGCGACTGCAGTGAGCACTCGGCTTAACACACGCTAGCGGTTTGTTCCGCCTGGGCGGCGCAGCGTGGGGTCCTCACTGCAGTTATTGGAAGAGACCTCTCGCTACCGGCCGTCATACGCTCCATGGCCGGTAGCGACAGTTGTTTTACCGCGGTCGCAACCTTCTGCGAAGACGTAATTTCGCGGAAGGAGGCGGCGGAGAAGGCCCGGGAGGACGATATCTACTCGGACCCAATTCGCCGCCGGCGAGCCGGGCGGCGGAGGCGCGCATACCAGCGCCTCATGCCGCCTTGAGTGTGGCCGCGGGTGGACGGGATGGGTTTTCCCCTCCATCCGCTACAATGGCCAGCCGCGAGGAGGCGACGTCCGCGTGTGCCGTACGTCGCCTAAAATAGAGAGTTTATCCGCAGATGGTGCCTGAGGTAGCGGGCAGGCGCTAGAAGGGATCTGGATGTCGTAATAGCAGCGGTTCCTGGATCCCTCCAATCTCAGGCGCAGAGTGGCACACCGTGTGGTTTTATTCGGTCCGATTCCGACACACCACCCCGCCGTAAACCCCGGTGGGGTGACGGCCCGAGGGGGTTTCCACACGTTAAAAAAAAAAAAAAAAAAAAAAAAAAGTTGTCAGTACATTTGTGGGCACTGACTTCTTAACAACGATTACCATAGATGTCTATGTTAACCAGAAGCGATTGCTTAACGTACTCTCCAACGCACGGGCGTGAAGAATCACCACATTCCATATTCTGAGCTATTATTAGAAATTAACTGTAAGAAAAACCAAAGAACACTTTTTGGTCCCACCTGAATTTCGAACCCGAGGCAGTATGATTTGAAGTCACATATGCTAACAGCTAGACCAACGAGGTACTAATATGTATAAAATGTATTAATATTTAATACATCATTGGAATGTCTACCATCAAAACCCTCAGTGAGTCCATAACGTAATTACCAAGATTGATGTAAGTAGACCACGCTACTTCGTTACAATAATTACATTATAATGTACGATATTGATGGTGGCTTTACACATATATATACGTAAGAGCCCTTGAAGGGGCCTCACAGCGGTTTTAGTTGTAGCTATCCATCGTGAGCAATGTCACAGGAATTTATAAAATAAGGCTACACTAGTATTGTACAACACTTTATTATCAATCGTTTTACAATTTTAAACAAAATCTCCCCGATTAACGAGGTTTAAATGAAAAATTATAGAGCCAGGTAGTAGTGCCATGCTGATTTCAGCACGACCAGAGCAGTACTACCAGCATCTGTGCTGTCTTGTTTCATTAGTGAGTGCGAGACCGGAGGCCCTTTGATGCAGGGGTGACAGTTATCGTAGTAACTGTGTGAACCTTACACTGCCATGATGACTGTCATGCCTTTTACTTCCGTAATGCAGACAATGCAGTATGGTGACTCCGCGTCACCAAACTGCATTGTTTGCATTGGCAATGAGTATGGTGACCACAATATATATGGTGAACACATTGGTCAGAGTAGTCACTTTGGCAGGTTCTTAATATATAGGATGGACTAAGAATTCGTTAAC
Source organism: Hypercompe scribonia (assembly GCA_949316085.1). Lineage (NCBI taxonomy): Eukaryota > Metazoa > Arthropoda > Insecta > Lepidoptera > Erebidae > Hypercompe > Hypercompe scribonia. Next base: position 5,699,226 of record OX438969.1, on the reverse strand, counting down.
ATTTGAATCTAACATCATCCGCAAACATATTATCTGAGTTCTTGGAACCGATGCTACTGGAATTTGCGTGCTGTACTCGTAACACATGGTTTCAATAAGATGGAGTCACTTGTCATACATTCAATGAATCCCTGCCGGTGGTCAAAGACATGCTTCTGGAAAATCTGATTTCCAGACAAGGCAACATTCCATAGCCACCCAGAAGTTCAAATCTATCCCCAGCAGATTTCTGTTTATGAGGTTATTTGAAGAATCGTATCTACATCAATAAACCAAATATACTACGTCAACTAAAAGAAAAATCAGCGAAGAGATGTCGGCAATCTCGCGGTCATTTTGCCGACGAGTATTCGAAAATTTCGGTGCTCACCTAGAAGAGTGCAAATGTCGGAACTTTGGTCATTTAGAAGATGTAATTTTTAAAAAATAGACAGTTTTTATAATATATATAATGGTTTTTTTGAAACGATTTTTCAAATGTTAACTTATTCGTGACCCACCCTATAGAAAAAAAAGTCAATAACTTAGCATGTGTGCCCCGTGACAGCTGTTCATCTTCAAAAGAACTGACAGTTGCCATTACTCGTGGCGACACCTGCTACTTTATTCAGGGTTACCGCTCTTATTTCAATAAAATTTTTTTAATATTATCACCCGCAGAATGAACTTAATAAAATAGAATTAACCAAATCGAGTTATGATTGAAACAAATCGTAATTTAATGATAATATAATTTATAACAAAAACTAGTCCATAACCAGCGTGCTGTCATATACAGGGTGGACCAAAAGTCTTTTTAGATTTCGAAGATGTTAAAAAAGGAAATAGTTATATTAGATAAAGACTTTGTATTTTTTTTGATAGTACACAAATAGGGGATTTATGTTTTAAAAATTATATCATTTAAACATGATCCTTGATTATTTTGACACTGCTGCAACTTGGAGTGGAATTTTTCAATGATGGTCTGGTAAGTGTTTCGTAAAACTGGTGAACCTCTCTAACATTTCGTTAGCAAACTGCAACTTGCGAGCATGATCTTGAGGCTTTAATTCCTGCAACATTTTGATTTTATGTAGATGTCAATGTAAATCTTTGTGAAGAATGCGATTTAAAGATGTTCTGGGCAGATGTAAGACGCTAGATCACTTTCGAATAGCGAGTCCAGGTTTTTCAGAAACAGACGCTTTTACACGCTCTACATTTTCGGGCTCTACGTTCTAGGGCAGCAACATCGTGGTTGGTTTATTGTTGAACCTGTTTCTTCGAAGTTCTGCACCCATTTTTTAATCAACTGAATCGATGGAACTATATTTTGATGTCATATGTTGTAATGAGAGCAAAATTTTCGCTGCGTTCGAATCAAGGAATCGTTGTTGCGATAGTACTCGCGTACGCAGAGCGCACGTTGTTTCCCGCTGAACGACACCATGTCACTAGCATTACGTAATACCCCCGCCCCACCCCGCTGCAGTTGTTCGACACAGCGACAGATTCAAATGTAAACGGATTTTTGGTCCAACCAGTATATCACAAAATTTTCACCGCGACTTCTCTCGTGTTTATTTTTTTTTCAATACCTTGAAATAGTGTGTATATAACATGTATTATGCTATTATATAAGAAACTGAACATTGATGTTGAGAACTTATTATATGCCAATCGACGTGAGAACTTGCATATTAACATACAGTATTAGCAGTTATTCTGTAATTAAATATGCCTTGTCAGATGGCACTTAAATATATTTCACTTTCGTTCTATGTGAAAGTGATATCACGGTTTGTGGTCTTATTTTCTACTTTCACCAATATTATCATTATATAGACTTTTTACAGTCATCAACAACGTTTACAGTCCACTGCTGGACATAGGCCTCTCCTTACCAAGGAGGTTTTGGCTTACTATACCACGATGGCCAGACGGGTTGGAATAGGGTATGTTCCAAATTTTCCTTCTCTTTGTAATGATGTTGTCTTACATACTTTGTTCCCTTAGTCGCCTTTTACGACACCCACGGGATGAATAGGGGTGGGAACACTATGTATTCTTAATCCATCACCACACGGACGGTTTTATCGTTTTTACAGTGATAGGTCAAATTAAAAGCTTGAAGTTTTTAAACATTGATCCCTATGCTTTTATAGAACCGTTTCACATATTTCTAACTTTAATTTAATTTATTAAACAATTATAAATATGATAGGCATACGTAAGCTGAGGCCATCTGTCACCCTAGTAGAAGCAGGCCGGGGTGACGATGCGAGCGCTATGGACTGCGCTCGCCTTTTTGGCGGCAGGAAGAAAAGGTAATATGGAGGTTTCCACACACGCAGCTACAAGCCGTAGGTGGCCCTGGGTACGTTGGGGTACCAGGGATTTCCTTACTACGGTGCACCTGGTTCCTTGGCTACTAGTACCTGAGACGGCGTGTGGTTTTTGGTCGGTTCGAGTCCGACATAACCACCTTTCAGTGGTATCCGTGGGGATTTCCGCATAACAAAAAGGCATACGTAAGCAAAATTAGTTTATAAAGAGATACAGAGAATTATCATACAGAACGTATTTATATTATATCTTTATTTAATACCCCAGTGTCTGTTCAATTTCGCTTGGCTCAGCTTTTATTCTAAAAAGGTTTCTCATATAAAGCTCATTAGTGCAGAACTAAACCTGTTTAGTCCTTAAAATATGTTCAAAATAAATGCAATGTCTTACTTGATTTTAAAGGGTTTTTACGCTTAACTTCATTTTAATAATGCAATTAAGTTGTTGTTTGCGATCAACGATCTCAATAAGAACGTTTGAAGTACAACCTAATAAGTGTGATAGGGTGGGCCACGAGTTAGGTAACATTTGAAAAATCTTATAAAAAGAAATCATTTGATATATTATAAAAATTGTATATTTACAAGAAAGCTACTTAGTTGGAATTTATTTTTTAAAAATTACATCGCCAAAATGACGACAGTTTCGACGTTTGCACTGTCCTAAGCGGGCACTCGTCGGCAAAGAAACCGCGAGACCGCCGATATCTTTTCGCTGATTTTTTCTTTTAGTTGACGTAGTGTTCTTGGTTTATTAACGTATATAGACACAACCCTTTAAATAACTTCATAAAAAGAAGTCTGCTGGGGATAGATCTGGACTTCTGAGTGGCCATGGAATGTCGTCTCGTCTGGAAATTAGCTTTTGCAGGAAATATGTCTTTGACCACCGGCAGGGACTCATTGGATATGTGACAAGTGGCTCCGTCATGTTAAAACCATGTGTAACGATTGTAGCCAGCAAATTCTAGTAGCATCGGGCCCAAGAACTCCCGTAATATGTTAGCGCGAGATATTAGATTCAAATGTTAACGAATTCTTGGCCCACCCGATAATAAGTGTTTTTTTGTCCTTTTTTAACTTTTAGTTTAGCCAATTCATTTAAAATAAATTTTAGAATTAAAAAGATAAGAATCAGTTTTGAAGATATCGCTTTATCAGTGAAAGTATCAGTGACGTTGAGAAGCTATTTTTTCGGGTCGCTTGATGATGGGACTGCACCGCCCGTGGGCACTTGCAACTTCAATATTTTATTCAATACAAAACTCTCCAATACAAAATTAGTTACAGTAACAATTGAATAATTTATTCGTATATAAATTATTTTGGTATATTTGGTAAATGGTCAAATTTTTAACCAATCTTGTTTGAACTACGTAAAAATTCATACAAATCGGCTAGCATCTCATCTATTAAGTCTATTGTTTGAATGTATCACCATAAAATAATGAGAAAATACAGAATTCCACAGCCCATTGCAATGTTATTAGTACACAAATGTTACTACGACAAATAGGTTTTAATGAAATGTACCTTCAAATATGTAAATAAACAATAACTTTCGAAATACGCTCCTTTTATAAAACTAATTAAATAACATTCTTCTTTTAAAAAAAAAAAATTACGATGTCGTGAAGAGTTTTACAATAAACGTGAAACGGGCGACAGAACTCCCAGACTCAGAACAATTTGTGGATCACACAAAATGTTCTTCTGTACAGGATTGAACCCACAGCACTTAGCGCAGTAGTATCAACATGGTTACCAGTTGAAACTACGTCATACGTGTAGTCCGAATATTGTTTTTTAAACGTTTGGCTCCAGTTCTTGATGGACCTATTGGTCTAGTGGTTAGTAATCTTAACTGTAGAGCCAGAGGTCGTGGGTTCGATTCCCACCCAGGACAAATCGTATGTATTTAGAAATGTATAGCTATGTTTATTAGCAGTCTGGTTACAATAGTACAGGTTTTGCTTAGTTTGGGATCAGGCGGAAGTGAGCAAGATGTGTGAGGATAAATATTATTACTAGCGTGCAACGACTACCACCATCAACGCTTCTGAATCAACCACAATGTGTCTGGTCGCCCACAAAACGAGAACACATTACTTCACATCTTGCGGCAGACTGTCATATAGGTCCCAATAGATCACGTCGCTCACCTAAGACCCCCCTTAAACTAGCGTAAACTCTCTTGACATGATAGTATGAAGTTTCTCCACTGTAATTGGCAATAAAAGGAAAATTAATAGACTATAAAAGAAGCTGAAATATATTTAAGTGTTATGGGTAATAATAATCTCACACACGGTCGCTTCGAACTAGGCAGAACTTGTACTGTTTCAACCTAATATTTGACAAACGTAGTATATTTCTAAATACACACATACTGTAAATAAATTCCACCTTGACATCAAACATTTGATCGTATTCGTCACACAATTATTTGTTTAGTTAATTGTTACATCTGAATGCCTCGTCATTTTAACGGAGTACCTTCTACGGCTCGCAACATACATGACATTAAACACAATACTGCGTTACTGGTTAGAAACTTGATTGATTGGTTTTCTCAATACTAATTTATCATCATCAACAACAGCGCTTAAAAGTCCACTGCTGGACGTAGACCTCTCCTTAGAATGGAAGCTTTGACCTACTTTACTACGCTGGCCAAATGAGACAAGCAGTACTTTATAAAGATTGAAAACTTAAAACACACCTTATACCAACACAATCAGTGTTCAGAATCAAATAAAATCGAAGGTAAAAATAACTCTATTGAATTTATACATGAAGAAAAAAGTCTTTATAAGCTTTTATGAATAATTTGTGAGGCGTAACTTCGACCCACACAGGAATTATTATATGTTGAGTGCCTTTCTAACGAGAGGCTTGTGTCCAACAGTGGACTTTCAAAGGCTGCTGGTGATGATGATGATGAGCTTGATCATTTGTTCTGTGTCTAGGTTTAATTTATCTATAATATGTATGTTTTTGGAAAAATATATGTGTGTGCGATAGCCTCTGGCTGTAGATCTGGAGTTTACTATCAGACTGCCGTATATGAGATATGTGAAATTAATGTTATTAATTTACTAAGTTAAATAAATTTTAAATTTCTCCCATGTATACGTAAAAATATATATGCTGTGATTCAATGTTTAGTGTACTCTAAGGGCCTGCCTTCGGAGCACATTTCTGTTAGTTGATTTCAGTTGTCGATTCACGTATACCTTCAAAATTTCGACCGTTCTAGATATCTATTTGTACACCCATACTTAAATAGATATTCTAAAATAAATTTAACCACTCAGCGATCTGCATTTTTTTTAATAATTTAATTACGATGGAAGTAAATAGAGTTGGACGAATTTTTTTAGGAGAGTTTCATTGTTGGTACATCCGTTCAACAAAAAATCTGGTACTGTCAACATCCTGGCAAAATACTGTTTGTCATTGCCACGAAACAAAAAAAAACACTCTTTTTAACTCTTAACACTCAACATCATCAACAGGTTTTAACAGTTCACTGCCGGACATAAGCCTCTCCGCGGTTCTGGCCTATTATACCACGCTATTAAACCCATATTATGTGGTGATGTATTTCGAGTGTATGTATACTTCTTTGCCGTGTCTATACTGTTTGATAAATTTTGTAGTTGAGGTGTCGTTAAATGCTTCTTAATTGTGGAAATGATCATGATGACAATGTTCTCCTAACCGATCTCAACCATGGCGGCCTATCTCTACGGAGACCAGCCTTTTTTTTTACTTGTGGAAACCCCCTCAGGCCGGGGTTTACGGTGGGGTGGTGTGTCGGAATCGGACCGACTAAAACCACACGGTATGCCACACCGCACCTGACATAGGAGGGATCAGGGAACAGCTGTTATTACGACCAGATCCCTCCTAGCGCCTGCCCACTAAAGCGGGCACCACCTGCGGATAAACTCTCTATTTAGGCGACGTACGGCACACGCAGACGTCGCCCCCTTGCGGCTGGCCACTATAAGAACGGAGACCAGCCTACAGCAACCAACTATACAGCATATACATATTACACAAGTGTGTTAGCAAACACAGATGCATTCTCTGTTTCCTCACTCTCACATTCCAATGACGGTTATCCACTACGATCGGAAAGAGATCAGACGCAGGATTGACGCTTTTACGTGCTTACCGAGGCACGGGAGTTAAAATCACAACTTCCAAACTCAAGGCTGTTCTTAAACATTTCCATACCTCAATAACACTTTTCTTACCCAACCTCTGAATCGAACTTGAAATCTCATGATCAACATTGCATACGCTAACTGCTAGATCAACGAAGCAGTCGTAGAAATGATACAGGGTATATGACATTTAAATGAATAAATAGCGGCTGTTTGTAAAGTTTTAATAAGCATTTACAAGCAGTTGGGTTTTTTTCGATAATTAACGAGGAAAAAATGTGTTCTATTTATGACCGCAAGTTATTTAAATTTTTGGCTTAAATGTGTTACAGGCAGAGGCTTTACTCTGCCTTCTAAATGAATAAATAAACTCACACATCTCACATACAGCTAGTGTTTAGCAATATAATGGTCAAACATATAGATATGTAAAAGATCAAGATTTTTTTGTCTTTTAGATGCCAAATAATATAAATAAATAAATAATAAATAAACTCCACATCGCACACTCGGCTATCTGATTCCAAATAAGCCAGAGCTTGAGCTAAGATAACCAGACTATTGATAAACATACTTAAATATTTTCAATTGCGGATTAAGTGACGGATTAAGAATACCACCCATTAAGAATGTTACCACCCCTATTCATCCCATGGTATCGTAAAAGGCGACTAAGGGACCAAGTATACAAAGTAACATCATTACAAAGAGATGGAAAACTTGAAACAAACCCTATTCCAACCCGTCTGGCCAGCGTAGAATAGTAGGCCAAAACCTTCTTGCTAAGGAGAGGCCTATGGCTATTCTATGGCTGTTCATGATACATACATATAATAGAAAAATTACACCCTGACACAGAACATGTCCTGAATGTGAATCGAACCCAGAACCGCTGCTTTAGCAGTCGGTCTATTAGTGACCCTATGTAGTGTTGTAAATTATGTGTGAGAATAGTATTAGAAGTACAGATTGCCTCTGCCTCGGTAGCGCAGTTGTAGGGTATGCGACTGCACTGCTTCAGGTCTTCAGTTCGATTCCCGGATCGGACCAAATCTTTATACGATCTGCAAAAATTTGTGTAAGATGTACAAGATATTTTACGTTTATAACTATTGTATATAATTTACTATAGGATTATACAAACAACAATCCGTCAGCGGTTACAAAGAAACGTTTTGTTAGTAAACATCTCATTTCAAATTTGTCTGAAATAAAGACAGAAACCGAACGACGCAGTGATCCCCGTAAGCTCTATAATCCCCAGCTGTATGCGAGCGTCTGGGATAACATAGATCCACAAAGATATTGCCATTTATCTTGATGGATCTAATATACATCATTCTGCAGCTTGAATCAATCAAAAGCAATCAATCATGAATGCTCCACCGATCTTTTATGAGAGCCGCCCGCCTGGAGATCTGTGTAATTTGTTAGTAAAATGATTCATTTTTCGTCATCTCTTATCACGTAATTAATCAAACCGTCAGTTAGTATAAATTATTTCGTATTTGCTTTTAGACTTTCGCAATTTCTACACATACATCTAGTTTTGTTATCGAAATCAAATTATTTAAAAACGTTACGATACTGTGGAAGTACGAGTGTCATGTCCCACCGACCAGACGAGGTGATCATCGGTTGATGTTGGGATGTTGTGTTTATTTTAATTGCCACGAGAATCTCTATATCACGATACATATTTTTTTTTTTTTTTTTTTTTTTTTTTTTTTTTTTTTTTTTTTTTTTAAAAGAGACAACGCCCGCATTAGGAATAAATCCTGTGTCGCGGGGGACTTTACAAACATACAAGAAACGTACACAAAGAACACCCAGACTCAGGACAACAGTTTGTGGATCACACAAAATGTTGTCCCATGTAGGATTTGAACCCACAACACTCAGCAAAGTAGAGAGCGGCGTGGCGACCGCTTAAACCACTAGGCCAATCGTGCATACAGGATACAGGATTACTTGTTCATTCATTCACTTGTCCATTACTCCGTAGTTCCATGTGTCTTCGCTAGATAACGCTGTAGTATGTATTTTTATAATTTCTATTTCCCAACGTTTCGAATGGGTTGCATTACTTGTAGTCAGGGGTAGACAGATATGATCTTAGCGACGCCTTCGTGATACACGAGGTGTGACTACCCTCACTTGGTCGCGTTGGTTGTTTATACTACCGGCACTTCTACACACTACACTTACAATGTCTGCACACTTTGCTTCGTCCCTACAGTGGTGGTTATACTTACTGTTGACAAGATTCTAAGATGTTGATCGTCGATATCCATCTTTCCGGTTGAAACTTTTATATATTTTAATTTCAACAGTTTCCCGCACTGTTCTTCAAAAATAGTTACGATCTGTGGAGAACATATTTCATATTTATTTTTTTCGTGTTAATAAGATTTTTTAAATTGTTAATAATAAACGATTATCCCAAATAATAGTAACTTCTCAATGTCTTGCGATAAATAGGAATCTCTAATAATCTGTCAAAAAGTCTACAACAAAATCTGTGAGTTTAGTTAAAAATCAGTTAATTTAAAACTAAAAAAATCAATAATAATTACATTTCAATACTGAATAAAAAATAATACTTTCAGTATTATTCACAATAAAATATCTTTAACGATAATCTGTGTCATAAGAATAACTCCAAATTTAAATTTAGTAAACACAATTAAATTATTATTGAGGAATTAACGCGATCACATAATAGCGCCCTAAGCCAAGATGCAAGTATTTTGCATCGATTCTCTTTCTACAATCGCTGACGCCTGTATTTTCTTGTATTGTTGGCTAGTATTTTGTGTTGACCACGTGACGTTTGAAGAATGTCAACTTGGCCAGAGGGGCAGGTTCTACATAACTTAATTGTTTAAGACTGTAATCCCCGAGCGTGAAAACTCGTGATTGAATACCCACACTAATATTTTACATGCACACAGACGTATCACACACTGTTGCTGTACTTACCCTGGTAATTAATCAATCTAGTTAAGGTTTTTCATATAAGTTAATTATTCATCACCACTACGTCTTTGTAGAATGTTTATGAATGACACAAAAACACGCAATGTATTTAGTTGGTATTATCTTGTCGTATCGTGAAGCCCTTGAACCAGTATACTGACTCTTCAAGGAAAAAGGGTATGGTCCAAGTGGACGCTTTGTGGGTACTATGGGGAAACCTGAGATATAATAAAACCAATATTCTGTGTGAAATGGAAAATGTGGGTTTCAACATATTAAAATAGACAGCAATTGAGTCAAAATCAAAGCATTTTTACTAAATTTCATAAATTCTTTTAATATGGAATCGTCTCATATGTAGACCCTAAAGTTATTGATCAACACAATAACAATCTGTTTTGTCAAATATTTAGTAAACTAATTGTAAACCATATTTACCATAAATGTATAACATATTGCAGATTGTCCGTGTGGTGACGGATTAAGAATAGATAGTGTTACCACCCCTATTCATCCCGTGGGTGTCGTAAAAGGCGACTAAGGGACCAAGTATATAAGACAACATCATTACAAAGAGACGGAAAACTTGAAACAAACTCTATTCCAACCCGTCTGGCCAGCGTGGTATAGTAGGCGAAAACTCCTTGCTAAGGAGAGGGATATGTCCAGCAGTGGACTGTAAAAGGCTGTTAATGATTGATGATATTGCAGATCTTCTAGGCCTATTTAAATTACAAAATTAATTTTGATTTTTTTTCCATATCTATTTTTATATGTTAATTTAACTGTTTCGCGTAATTTTTCACTTTCCTGTTTATATAGTTCTTGTAAAGCTTTTCCTAGGAAACAAATTGAATAAATATAAAAAATACAATGTAAAATTCAGATGTCTAGTTAGTCTTATTGTTCGATGAATAAGAATTAGGTATAGTAATCGCCGACATTCGCAACCCACCCTTATGTTTGTCGCTTACGTTTATCGTAGAGCTATGAAGCTCGGCGCAAACTACGAACGGACGTATAGTCGCCTTAAATGTTTGGACGGCACTGAATTTTTCGAGCGTGTGAACTCTAATTTATTGCAGACTACGGCAGGCAACTTCTACATACTTAACTGTAAGGAACTTTTTTGGTCAAAATGTATGATTAAGTTTAGATTATAGCTTTTTTTGTAAAAATTATAATAAAAAATACGATGAATGTTTTCTTATATTTTGAAATTTCTTTTAGAGCATTGAAGTAGCAGAGAGAGTCAAACTAGAAAAGATAGATTTTTATCTATTTTGAGGATGTTTTTTTCAAAAATAATAAAAATATTTAATAAATATCACTCGATAGAATTGTAGACTGATCTATTAAGCAACTGAGATTTTTTTGTACCATTTCCTGAATTGAAAGATTTTTTAAGGTATGAGTAACACGCCTGTTAACCTTTCGACCGGGCTGCGTTGGCCGTTGTCACATGCCTGGCATTTACATAATTACTTATGTATCAGAGAATACAATAGAAATTGAGGAAGTTACTACCTACTCGTAAATATACACGTGTGAGTTAATAAAACAGAAAATGGCTGACGAAACATTAATCGAATTAAACTCTTAACTGAATAAAGATAATCGTTGTAAAAACTTGTCTTGCTTAATATTTCCCCCTCTTTGCAGTGCCTACTTGTTTATGACTCTGAAAGGTCAGAATGAATCACAGTGAACCTACTGCTCCTCATATTTTTTCCTCTATCTATTCAATTCTAGACGTTAATATAACATCATATTTTTTTACTAAATTCACATTACTCCCGAACTAAACAGTTCGGCTCTTCCTTCCTGTGCAAATCAGTTAGAGCCTGGAATTCATTACCAGCGCACGTGTTTCCCTCCCACTACAATCCCGGATCCTTTAAGTGGGACGTGAAAAAGCATCTCACAAGGCCACCATAGCGTAGGTCGCCATACTGCACTGTCTTCATTCGCAGTGAGTACGGCGATCACCGCTCTTGGATTCTACTCATGCTTTCCATCAGGCAGAATGGAGTCACTTTGGTAGGTTCCTATAAAAAAAAACTCCTTCTTTAGTCAATAGTCGAACAAGCGAGTCTACCAAAGACCCAGTCATTATCTTCCTAGACTATTTTCAAGATTATTTGGGGACGAGTTTAATCGATTTCGATCTAGTTTAATCGATTTTATCTGAATCTTTCCTAGGACTAACTGGCATCGGATCTTCGCAACCCTGTGAGCGAACTGAATTCGAAAGTAAAACTAGTTGTCATTACATTTGAGGGTACTGAGTTCCCAATAACAATTGCCATAGATGTTCATGACGACCAGGACCGACTACTTCACATGCTTTTCGAGGCACGGGTGTGAAACACCGTCAACTTCCATGCTACAGGCTTCACAGCTTGAAAATTTCTTTTAAGAAACAAAATAAAGCTTTTTTGGTCTAACTGCACCCTGGGAGTCGTACCGAAGACCTTTTACCACTTACGTAAGAGGTCTAAGAAGTTAAATGTACGATAAGATCCAATACGCTAATCGTTAGACCAACGAGACAGACCACAGACACTGCGAGACCAGGCACAATTAAAGGCTATCAAAACATTTGCATCTCTAGAGTTGCAAGATCACATAGACGGAGGTCAGTCTACCTGTCTATTCATAAGCCTTCTACATCATAGAACAAATATGTGCCAAAATTATACCGAAGGTTTATATATTACTAAACATAACAATTAAATATAACTTTAATTTATTCTTACGAGTCCATTCATATTCTAAACTCTATTTAGTAAAGAGATCGAACGAGAACCTCATCTTTCTTGTATAGACCTTTAAATCTAAGTGCTACGAAGCTACGTTTGCTACGACTGCCTACGATTCACAGAGATCTGTCTCTATTTTTTTATTACACTTACGAGTATACTAACATATTTACTAGCCATGTTTTGGTCACGGCTCTTCTTCCAATGGTTAAAGCATGATCTTTTGTAGCCTATACAATACTTTAACAAATACTTCACAAATACGAAGAAAATCATTACAATCTGATCGATAGTTCTAGAGATATTCGCATCTAAATAATGTGAGCTCCTTTATTATATTTCCAAGATTTATTATTGAAACTACTTATAGTTTCCTTATTTTAAATTGCTGTAAGGGTTTCAAGCATCACTTAAATAACTGTCTATTGTCAGAAGCGAATTTAATATTTTACCTGAGAAGCCTGACAGGGTTGTCTGGCTTTTCAATTCTTGGAATGCTGTTTAAATTTTCATTTTGTTTTTCCTTTTGAATGCCCTTGAATCGCTTGAAACTGTACATAGAGCAAGTATTTGAAAACAGAACTAGAATAGTATTGAGAGATCGCGTTAAACAAGATCTTTTTACTTTTTCTGTCTTTCTCTCTCGTTCTCCTGCGATCTGTAAAAGTGATTTTGTAATAAAGGACGGAAGTATAAAACGGGAAGCCAAGCAAGCGTGCACTATTTGGTTTGACTGATTGCGCGCGGTGTTATAGGTCAGATACGACACATCATACACAACTACAGTAAGGTTTGCGGTTTTTAATTAACTTCACTTCTAATTGACATGTAAATAATTCTTAGAAGAAAATTACATCTTACTTTTATTAATATGTATACTAGCTGAACAGCATAACCTCGTCTACGCCTCGACAGATGGGATAAAGATTGTGAAAAATACTTGACAACCAACCAAATACAAAAAGTAATCAAAATCAGTCGAGCCGTTCAGAGAAGTGCGACCACCAACACCGTGACAGACAATATTTATCCGTTAGATATATCGATATTAATTTTGTACTTGCATCTGTTTGAATAACAATACTTCAATTCAAAGATCTCATCCTGGAGTTTATCTGAGAATGGAGCTAGTAGATAGATAGTTGAACCCTTTAATGATTACTACTCCCTAAATCCTTGAAGCTTGGACTCATATGAATGTGTAGTGACGGCTTGGCATTATTACCAAGCTGGCATCACAACCAAATAAAAAAAAACACAAATATATTACCACGCTAAGTTTTTTATTTCTTTCTTTCATTAGTCTGGTGTAATGTTTTCCTTTTTATTTTTTTAATTGCAGGAGCGGACTTAATGCCACATGGCATTATCTACCAGTTGACCTTTAGAAGGTTCTAGAAAAATTAACTTTACTATATATAAATAACTGCGTTTAAACGTATATTCGATTCATATGTTCCCACACTTGTATTTCAGAAGATCTTTAGTGACACAAAACTTTGAAAGTGTAGGTTACGAATAACTTTAAATATAAAGTAATATTCCATTTATTCCAACTTCACTTATATCTAACTTTGCTTACCACTAAGTTCGTACTTAATATTAATAGCTAAGAAAACATGACGAAGTTATAACACCTGTGACTTTTGTTGGTTAAGTACACTTTAAGCATAGCTGTGTTGCCTCGCAAGTGTTAAGTACTTGTAGTTTCATATGCTTCCATTTGTGGAAACCTCTATAGCTCCTAACGGTGATAGCGTTATAATATGCATCTGTAATTTTCTTCACTCAATTCTCTATCGGATATAAACATTAATATTAAAATCTAACAGATGGTTTTCTAGATCAACACGTCTAACCAAACAAAAGCTTTCATTCTTTTATATTACAATAGTTGTTCATAGATATAAATCATGCTACAACCCACCTGAGGATTAATTCATTAGTAAACAAAACATTATTATTGACCCGTATCAAAATATCTAGCAATCACTCAAAATACTTTAATAACTTATGGTGTATGTATGGTGACCTTAAGCCTTAATAATGCCCTTTCAGTATGCTTAAATACACTTTAGCATAAAATATTTAAACACCAAGCCGAGCGTAGCCGGGCTGTAAACGAACACCTACACTTCACTAGATACACTAACGTACTACGACGACCTCCTCGCTATCCATCTTTGTCCAATAACGTTAACCTCAAATGCGTATAATGATGCGTGTGACTGAGATAGAACTACACCTTCATCGTGGTTTGTATTGGCTCATCCATCTGTGTGTATCTCTGTGGTGTACACCTTGCCGATCGAGACTGCTGGGCGCCGAGCTGTAGTCAGTCGCGCTTTAGGCGCTGCGGCTGTCTCACGTTTCTTCTGTGTCGGCCGCAACGACACATTGTGCGATATTAAAATAAAAAATCATTAATGAAAAAACCTTTAAAACTTTCTACTTCGCAATAAAATAACTTTAAATATATACCTTCGTGTTATCTATACCTTTTATGAACGTTATTCGTATGTGTGTGTGTATGTTATTCTTCGGGATACTGACCTGATTTTTATTTTAATAACTCTTGCACAATTAATCCTGTGCTGTGCTGTGCTGAATAACTGAAATTTAATGTAAGTATCTTAATATATTTTAGATGAATTTGGATGTAATAGTGACGTTTCATTCAATATGTTCACTAACTACTGAGTGTACTTGCAGCGTCATTTGTTGCGTATTATGGTTGCACTACTCGTAAATAATACCTTCAACAAGATCATTTTACAAAGAGACTACCTTAAGTAAATACATAAGTTATTCATACAACATAAAAAAAGCATGTTACTGGGTCAGAACACTCGTTTTAGGAGCAATGTCCATTAAACAAAAACAACCGACTTACTGTGACTTTAAATATATAGAATATTGAAACGGAACTGATTTCATAATACTTAAACTTGTGGTAGTTGATTATGTGATTACTCTAAGACGTCATACAGTTCAGATTAATTATTTGTTTATATTGTTTCATCATTCTTCAAAATAACTACGACCTACATCGAGCATATAGTTAGTGGTTAAGATTTGAAAACTAAAACATTAGTACAAGGTGTTTATGGTGTCTTAGTCGGCAGAAAATAGATTTTTTTATCAAATGCAGTTATTGTTTGATCATGAATGATCGCCAAACTATAAAGATTGAGGTTTTCTCCGTTCGTCTAGTTGAAAAATACATTGAAATTATCTACCTAGAGCTAAAATACTAGATCAAATTTAATAACTTAGACATGTTTTCTATAAATAGTAAAAGTTATTCAGATAGTTATTTCGTAATTTCTACACCATCGTTGCTAGAAACGTATCATAAATACATGTGCCTGATTTTTGACAGAACTTAAATTGCTGTTTACTCTTTTTATCTGACTGCCTCGTTGGCCTAGCGGTTATCGTATGTGGCTGCCGAACAAAAAGTCTCGGGTTCGATACCCAGGTCGGACTCGTAATGCTTAATAACAGCTCGGAGTTTGAAAGTTGGGGTGCCTCGTAGACCACATAGAACCGTTAGTCCTGCGCATGATCTTGCCCCGATTGTGTCGGATAGCCGTTCCATAGGATTGTGAGAATGAGGGAACAGAGAGTGCACCTGTGCTTGTGCACATACTTGTACACTGTAATATATCCTGCGTCTCTGTTAAGACTAGCCGCAGTACATCATACATCATACATCACTACCTAAAGGTGGAAAACAAACACCACCAGTTTGACGGAGAATCAAAATTAAAGACCGAGAGTCTTTAATTTTGATTCTCCCAAGACAATATTATAATGTTCTGTCTCAGGCCAGAATTTTTTTAATTTATCATTGAGTGATAGGTATTCAGCTTAGTAACGTAGAATGCGTGCTTAAGTAATACATACAATAAAAAGTTCTATCTATAGACTAAAAGATAGCTAAAGTAATATCCCATAAACATAAAAAGGTTTTATTGCTTGTTTTAAAAGAAAGAGGTTTACTACTAAAGTGTTTTTAAGTAGTATTCGCCGAGAAGTGATCGATCAAAATATATTTAAGTTATTTGTACTCCTTCGAAGCTGAAGTACAAAATTATTGTCATTTTTTTTTAATATTACTAAAGTTTAGGAAATAAAAATCACTTTACAAACACAGGAACAAGGAGGCTTCTCCTGGTTGATGTCTTTACCTATACATACGTAACAGGAATCAATTAGTGTTCACGTTTCGATATAATTCATTGTTTTTTTAATAATACGCCGTGTTACTTTAACTATCATTAAATACCGTGAAATACATACATGGAACTAAGTGTAGGCTTTCAATTAACACATCCAATCAACCTATCGCCGTCCACTGCTGAACGAAGGTCTCCGCCAAGGAACGCCAACCATCCCGGTCTTGGGCAATTCACATTCATCCAATGAACACATATTATTTATTGTTTACTTCTTCTATACATAAACTTAAGATAGGTGGTCCAATTTTTAAGTGTCTTCTTTCACGAAATTTTCATAAGAATACGTGTAAAGATATCATAAAACAGTGTGTCATGAACGAATGGAATACGAGTATGACTTTATCGTTCCTTTGATTTCTTTCAGTTCGTTCCATGACTTCATTCTAGATAAATACATAAATAAAGGCAATATTAAAACCGATGGTAAAACGAAGTAAGAATACAATTAATGTAACATCAAAAAAAAACGAAAATATAAACCGTCTATTTCCGTCGTTATTACAGCTAAAAGAAATAAATATTCTCATCTGTAACTTGTTAATGATAAAAATTACGTATATTTGAGATAATAAGCATATTAATAAATTGGAATTGGGTACTGCTTAAATCACAAGGTGTAGGTGAGTGCATCAGTTAAATATTGTCTTAAAATATACATCTAAAAGTAAGTTAACCAGCATCCCCAATCTGCTATGGATGAAGATGGAGTGTCAACCTAAAACACGTGGAATTGGAAAAATATAGGTTGCCTTGTCAAATCTGTGTCGTTTTAGATGTTTTATTTTAAGCGTGAGAAGGGTTAGTGACAGAAAAACATTGCTGCTCCGTGGGACAGATCAGAATACGAAATACAGAAAGATTTTTCGCTTAAGAAAGCGTGGTCGATTAAGTATACAATTTTCATAATCATAAGTTAGAAAGTTAATCTCATCAACTGCTGGTCCGATTTACGAATAAATCTGTCAGTGTTTAATAGCACATTTATCGAGGAAAGCCATAGGCTATCTTTACGCTACCAACCAATAGAAATGGAGTATCAGTGAAAAACCAGAGAAAATGCTTTCTTTTGAGACCTTTTCTTACATACGCTGCGATAACAAAGACTGCGTAAACATATTTCACAAAGATATTGCTCGAAAGAATAAAATCTAGAACAACATATGACTATCTTTTGAGGTTAGCTCACTATAGCCTTTTAATAGTAAACAAACTAATTTACGATGTATAACATCACACTACAGGCAGTAGAAGACGAAGATTCCTCCCACTATGATCCCGGGTCCTTTAAGAGGGGCGTGAAAAAGCATCTCACTAGGCCGACATAGCGTGGATCGTCATACTGCATTGTCTGCAGTGAGTACGGCGACCACCGCTCTTGGATTCATCAGGCAGAATAGAGTCACTTTGGTAGGTTTCTATTTAAAAAAAAAAAAGGTGAGTTTGCGTTAATTAGTTGTAAATATTTAAATTATATCACTAGGTAATTTGCGTATAAAAAAAGTTATTGCAGTACACTATAACAAATCAACGTAAAAATCTATATGTGTATAGGTATCAATACAATGATACTTACTGCGTCAATAGTGACAGCAAACATACCGTAAGCCTCACTAATGACAACAGTATAACAATCGATAGACTCAAATACTTTTATTTTATATACAAGAAATGTATATATTGATCTGTTATATTGGCATAGTAATCGTCTCGAAGACTGATAAAATATTTACACCACGTCTTAGAATATTAGATATCAATTAGACAAGGCCGAGTTGAATGTCTTATTTCGTTGACCAGTATAACTTGAACTATTCTGTTGTAGCAGTATAGAATAAAATGTATACTGAATTTTATTTTACATAAACTTACACATAGTTACGGATACTTAACATTTAACCTTTCTACATTTCCATTACATAAAAACGTTAAAAAATCCAAAAATGATTTTTTTGTGTCTAGTTTATTTAACTTTAAAATATTTCGTATGACGAAAATTGTAAGGAAGCTTGAAATAAAGAGATTGGGTAGTGGTAAAACTGTATTATTCACAACCTAATAACGAGCTTTGAATAATTTATTTTTATATTTGCACTTTGTCGTTACGTAAACAGGGGTATACCGGTTTTAAGATGGAATAAAAAGAGGATTTACTGAGTGATATTGAATTTAAAATGTTCTATTTTTGAGCATTAACCCTGTGGAGAAAAATCCTTCAACTGTTGTTACAAAATTTAGCAATTTTCTAACTTTAATTGAATCACAATTTTTACTAAAAATTTATTTAAATGCCTTTGTAACTCTAAAAACAAATTTTTGCTAGTTTGTTTTAATAAAAAAATCTAATTTAATTTTAGTCAGCAGCGCTCTTGTTAGCTCGCAGCGCTCTTCAGTTGAAAGTATTCATGGATGGTTTTTATTTACGATAAAGAAAACCGTTACTTCGTCTGCCTTTATGCCAGGAAAAACCATTCTTTTGTTTAATTCGTAGTAATTCGAGTGTTGCAGAGTAATTCTAGTTTATTTTTGTTACGAGTATACAAGCGCTTACAGTGACTTCGTACTATAATATGTAGGGAAGGATTATGGGTCGTAATATCAACAGAAAGTTTTCATATAACGGCTGCGTAGTTTGAGCCGATGACGGCTAAGTTGTACATTGACACGAATAATATCAAAAGTTGAAATAAGTTCACCAGTTCACTAAGTATAAAAATACATTGACTTGTGAAAGTAAGCTTATTCCGTTGTAGAAGCATCGAAATTAGACAAACCCTTTATTCAAACTTAAAATTATATGTTAATCGTTTATATAACATTTGTAATATTATTGATTGTTGAATTGTTATCTTCACGCAGTGGTAAAGTTATAACAGGCAGTTGTAATCACGACTTTAGTCGAATAGTCGACTAGCTGATTCATCATTTGTAAAAAGGTCGATTAATCGACCAGCTAGTCGAATAAGCCGATCACGTTTCGGAAGTATTCAAACATTTCCGTAACGCTTCGTTTACAAGTGATTTGCACGCAAGTCGTAACTACACCGGATCGGAGCGGTAATTTTTTGAAAAAGAAAGACTGTTGATACTTATTAAAGTAAAAAATTCAATTAAAATTAAATCATGTCAAAAAGAAAGTCTCGTGATAGATTTTTTTAACAAATCGAGAAATACATACAAAGCAGCCGGATAATCAAATTATAAACCAATAAACAAATAAACCAATTATAAAAGTGGCCGAATAGTCGGATTTACCGCCTAGTCAGAAAATCCCTGATAATATTTTTTAATAGCATTTACGTTTTTGGACAAATAGCAAAATAATGTTGTCTCATATGGGATTTGAACTCACAATACTCACCCCGGCAAAAAACAGCGAGGCGACCGCTTAAACCATTGTGCTATCCGTGCAGTCATTCTAATTATCACAAACAATAAAAGTTACTTTTCATAGAAATGAAATACGAGAAAGTTCTTTTAATAACTCGATTGAACGATTCATTATGTATATTTACGGATTCGGCGATTCGAACGTTTTCCCGAATAGCGGCATTCAGAAATATAGAGGTACTTTAAGCTGGCGTCAAGTGCTGTATATTCGGCTCTGAAATTAGTTGCCCGAAAGTTAGTAGAAATTAGTTTTTTATTGGTATTTGACTAGTAGTTCCTTCAATCGATCATGATTATTATATTGATGCACAAAGGTGAACTTTTCTTAAGCAAAAGTCTGATATTAATATTTTTTAAAATTGTTTAATGTATTTTATGTAAATATCTTTTAAAAACAGTCATGGGTATATCATTAACAGCCTTTAATAGCTCCTTAGAAAGGAGGCTTTGACCTACTTTACCACGCTGGCCAGACGGGTTGATTCAAGTTTTCCTTCAGTTGCTGTTGTCCTGCGTAATTTGCTCTTTCAATCGCTTCTTACGACACCCACGTGATGAATA
This sequence comes from Hypercompe scribonia, assembly GCA_949316085.1. Classification (NCBI taxonomy): domain Eukaryota; kingdom Metazoa; phylum Arthropoda; class Insecta; order Lepidoptera; family Erebidae; genus Hypercompe; species Hypercompe scribonia. The sequence continues at coordinate 5,678,791 of OX438969.1, read as the reverse complement.
AGGGTGATGATGATATTCTTAATCCATCACCACATGGATATTATGATATGTGTTTATATAGGGTGGGGGCAAGAATTAGTTTACATTTGAATCTAACATCCCACGCAAACATGTTGAGGGAATTCTTGAGACTGATGCTACTGAAAATTGCTGGTTACAATAGTAATACATGGTTTCAACAAGATGGAGCCATTTCTCACACATCCAATGAGTCCTTGCCGGTGGCCAAAGGCATGTGTCCGGAAAAACTGATTTCCTGACGAGACAACATTCCATGGCCACTTAGAAGTCTAAATCTATCCCCAGCAGTCTTTTTTTTTGTGGTTATTGGAAGAATCGTATCTAAAACAATCAATGAAATACACTACGTCAACTAAAAGAAAAGGCCAGCAAAGAGATATCTGCGATCTCGCAGTCTCTTTGCCGACGAGTATTAGATAAGTTCGGTGCTCATTTAGAAAAGTGCAAATGTTGTAACTTTGGTCATTCAGACGATGAAATTTAAAAAAAAAATTTTTTTTTGTAATGTATCAAATGATTTTTTTTGTATGATTTTTCAATAGTCAACTAATTAGTGGCCCACCCTTTAGAAGATAGTAAAAAAATTATCACTTGTAGATTTCCTAACATTAATGCACCGACGAGGAATAATATATTATCCTAAAAGGTATGTATCATCCTCTTTCGCCACAGTCTCAATACAAGGTAGTAAGTACCTCATTTCACCAAAATTTCACACCACAACTACTCTTGAGGTTTGCAACCAAATTCAATATTCCTTGATAAACCACACCTAATGTGCCTAAATCGTCCTCATTGAAACGGACCACGTTCTTTGGGTTATCGATTAAGGTGTCCAAAACATAACAGCGAGTATCTCCAATATAGACGTACCAAAGTGTAATTAAAAGGTTTATACAATGCTCTGAATACATATGTTAGCTAAAAAAGTTCATAAAATAACTACGACACTATCTACTTCTGAGATAATTCGTTCATTGGATGTATTCCGGTCATTTTTTTTTAATTTTTTAATTTAAGAGCTTACCAAAGTGACTACTCCGGCTGATAAAAAGCATCAATAGAATCCATGAGTTGTGGTCATCCTCATTGCGAATGCAGACAGTGTAGTATGCTGATACTATGGCGGCCTAGTAAGATGCTTTTTCACGCCTCGTTTGGTTGCGTAAAAGGCATGATAGTCATCGTGGCATTGTATAGCATATACTTACCACGAAAACTGTCACCTCTGCATCAATGTGCCTCCGGTCTTGCACTCACTAACAAAACACGACAGCACGGATGCTGTCGTTTAAGGATGATCTTCTGTGGGAGGATAGTACTACCCCGGTCGAGCCAGCCCGTTCGTGCTGAAGTCAGCATGGCTATACTACCTATAAAAATTGTCGTTATTTATAAAAGCTCTCCATAGGAAATGAGTGGGGGGTAAAATACTGTTACGAAATATTTAACACTAAAAAGTGCCTCAAGTGTACATTTGAACTCAAATCGTTAGATACCGCTAAAACTATAAGATCTTTTAAATATTCCTTTTATAGCTCTTGGCTTACCATTTTCTAATTAATTTTAAACCAGATAGCGCCTTTGAGATCATCTTTATTTTATAGACCAGTATAACTTGAAGTTTCATTACGATTCTCAATTATTTATTGCAATTCACAATTTATGTTACACACAACAGGTGTTAAATGTAAAACTAATGGTGATCGTCGTGAACCCTGTCGAACACAACAACGTAGCTTAGCTTAGGTTTTTGATTTTCAAACATTTTTGTAGCATGACATGACATAACATGACATAGACGTTTGCAACATGACAGGTGAAAATGTACCGGACGCCAGTCAAATTGTACAGTGTTCTGTAGTCGTTTTGACATAGTTTTTAACTTTATAATACATATAGGTAAAAATGTAGATTTTGTACATTTCCTCTACATATAAACAAGCTACTCTCTATAAAGAATTTATCTCACGTATAAATACCTATGTACATACTACAAACACATAATTAAATGTATGATATATGTCTTTAATTAAATGCACACAAAGAAAGAAAAAAACATATTTTTATCGCGGTTTGAAAGAATATGTAGTGACAAAGATGGAAAAGACATGCTTCGATGCTTTGGCCACGTAAAGAGGATGAATGATAGAAAACTTACGAACAGAATTTATAAAGCGAGTATGTGCGGCAGTGTCAGAAGAGGTCATCTACGGCAAATTTGCTAGGTAGTAGAGCCACGCTGATTTCAGTACGAGTGAGCCGGCTCGACCGGGGCAGTACTACCCTCCCATAAAAGACCAACCTAAAGCGTTAGTATCCGTGTTGTCGTGTTTCGTTGGTGTGTGTGAGACCGGAGACCCATTGATGCAGGGGTGACAGTTATCGTGGTAACTGTGTAAGCCTTAAATTGTCACGATGACTTTTTACGTCCCCAAGCGGGGTGTGAAAAAGCATCTCACAAGGCAGCCATAATGTGGGTCACCATACAGCGTTGTCTGCATTTGCAATGAGTATGGTGATCACAACTTTTGGATTCTATTCATGCTTTCCATCAGGCAGAGTAGAGTCACTTTGGCAGGCTCTTAATGTAGAAGAAATACTTAATTTGGTCCTACTCATTTGGTAGAAGCTGACTTTTTGTTACCAACTCGGCAAGTTGTTAATTTCGAAAATGACAATTGAAAGTATATTTAAGAGTAGGTGAAGTAAGAAACGAAAAGTTATAGAATGAGCCGATTGAGGAGTGTAAGCAATAGTTTGAGCTAACCCAGAAACTCAGGGTCACCATACCAACTGTTACCTTGAAGTTCAAGTCAAAGGCTTTTCAAATCCCAAATTCACCATAATTATTACTCAGGAATGTCATATTTTTACGAGTTTTTTGTTATATTTATTTGTGACACGGCGAAAAAAGTTTTGCCAACTGTTTGCCAGGTTGGTTTATAAAAATCCTGTCTTGAATGATTATAACTTTTTACATTACACTTTTTCGATTACGTGGTCGACGCCGTACATAGAGCCTGTACTAGGTTCAGGTTTAAACAACTGCGTCTTCATAAAGAACTTGTAATTTATGACGGTAACAAAATTCTAGTTACGATTTAATCATATTTATTAAACTGTAAAATGAAAAATCAGTTTAAAAAAAGTAATTTGTAAATATTTGTTATAATACTTGCACCTATTAATTACGCAAATTGATTTCAGATTTTTTTTGTATGCTACTTGACATCTCTTTCTAAGTTTAGTCACGACATAAGTTTCTGAACGCACTCATAAATATTTGACAACCAACAAAAATGTCGACTTTATCACAATGGTTCTATTTATTTGAATATTGTGTTTATCTACATTATTGTAATATTTTTTTCGAATAGAGTAGATCATACATATGGAAAATTAAAATTATTGTTTTTACTTAAACTTTTTTTCAAATGCTACAAATATTTGCAGATCGAAATTAGCAAAATCAGTATGGTGATTCTTGAGTTGTATTAGAAGTAATGAAAAACAATTCTATATTTTCTACAATATTTATGGATAAGATAATGAAAAGAGTATTCTGCATCAACTACTTTTTTATCTTGTTGGTTTATTTGAAAATAATCATAGAATATTTTTTCTGAAATATATTTCTAAGAGATTCTTTTCAGATAGCTATTTAAATGTGATATAGTGGAATATCTTGAGTGACATAAAAACGGTTTCGATTTCAACGTTGAAAAGGGTTTTAAAAGAGCCGTGTCTATCTTAAGAGTGACGGGACCATTAAAGTAATATGTAAATCTGTTACCAAACTATTATGTAATTTTCTATACCTAAGCATGTTATATAATATAATTTTGCCCGTGGATTCACCCGTGTGTATGTTATGGCTCTAAAAGGTAGTCTATGTTACTCGCTGATAATTTAGCCTTCCATTGGTGAAAAATGAAAGTGTAACACATTTTTAATATTAGTTAGGAGATATATAGTATAATACCATGTACATCTCTTAACTTTGTTGTGCATTTCTTCAGGGTATTCGTCATAATCGCCACACTTCGCCTGCGGCTTGGCGATCGTCGTGAGATAATATGATGATATTGTACTCAGTAGGATGCTGCTGTCTATCCTCTGGTATGCTATCCTTTAGTTGACTTTTACGACACCCTCGGGAAGAAACGAGATAGAATTATTTTTAACCGGTACCACACAGCGCTGTATGTTACCAATGACCACCTATGATACAGTAAAATAGTCGCTGACAAAGGGTTTTATAGGAAACCTCAAAGTCATCCAAAGAACAATGAAGCAGTCAGTGTTCAGAGTTTCTCGAATCAGGCATTAGAAAATCCGCAGACGAACCGAGGTCATCGACATTGCCCGGAGAATTGTTAAACTTAAATAGCAATGTACGGAACACATTACTCACAGATAAGTTCGCCAAAAAGTTCTGGAGTGGTGACCACATACTGGAATGTAAAACATGATAGATTCCTACCAGCTAATCTGACGACCTGATGAAGGTCGTGGGAAACCGTTGGATGCATGAAGAACAGGAACGGTTATTATGGAGAAACTTGGTGGAAGCCTATATGCAGCAGTGGACTTTTTTCAGCTGAGATGATGATAATGATAATGCACCTCTTAGCTGACACGCGCGGATGCAAACGTAGTATCATTATTAATGATGAAAGTTTTATTGAAAATAAAGTATTTAACCAGATAATATAGCATCCACAATTCATGTCCCTTGAAAGAAAATAATATTGATTCATAATAAATTGTAATTGTAACCAAAACGACCAGATGTTAGAGAAATACGTGCTACATAAGACCATGTACCACGTTGGTTTAATGTAGTTTAACTGTTCTACTTTCACCTTGAACATTTGTCTACGTCTCCTGGGTCGGAGGATGTCACGGTCTCTGCTGTTCCGACTTTAACTTGGCACTTCAGCCGCTGCTTTTGTTACTATAAAATTTATTATTCATTTGGTGAACCGACACAGGCGTTGAGGTAACCAAACTCTTGCTCCGTACACCTTTAAGTTTGCTATAAGCAAGGATGATGAAATTAAAATATTATTTAATAATTCAGAAATCCGGCACGCAATGACATCTAGTTTTAAATTATGCAGTGCTCGTACGATGAAGGCTAGGTTGACTAATAAGATAATCCTTTAAGTGGATCGTGGAAAAGCATCTAACTAATCCGTCATAGGGTGAATCATTATACTTCGTTGTCTACATTCACAATGAGTATGGTGACTACAACTCTTGAATTGTTTTCGTGCTTTCCGTCAGACAGAGTAAAGCCAGTTTGGCAGGTTCTCAAAATAAAAAAAAAATAGGAAAATCAAACCAATACCTTCGTTCCTATTTACCCTTCAGTTCTTCATACAACTCTTTGTAAAGACGAGACGGTTTCCACTCTCCACCCACCACCACTTTACTTGCATTTTTGCAGGCAATTTGTAAGTGATAACAACATTTCAATTGATATTCTACTTGTATTAAAATTCCTTTTAATACAAGTAGAATATCAATAGACGGTTCAATTGGTTTGATTCTAAAGAATCACTGTCCCTAAAGTATAACTTTAACCAAAACTGAACAACTAGTAACTGCCCTTTTGTATTTTAAAACACTAAATTATTATTGATAAATTATTATAAAACTCTATCGATAAAACTTCCTTTCTCTGTATTGCCCATCTGGCCTATTGGCTGATACTGCTTTAGACTTAAATCCGATGATACATATAATTGTACATAAAATAATAAATAAATTAAATATATCACTGATTCTCTAGTACTTAGAGAAATTGTAGAAACGAACCGAAACTCCCATTTATAAGCTTAGCTTGTACTATACTATACAATTCTGCTCTAATAATTTTTATTATCAAATCTATGAGCCATAAATTTTACAATACTCGTAAAAGCAATCAATATTGCATGCATGCTGTTTCACGAGCGCCATAAACACATTATAATCTCCGTTTAATAGTCGTGGATAGCAGGGTTGGCAAAGTGCTGGAGAAGCCGTGTATGCTGGATATTTATATGGAATTGTTTATGGGGTTATGACGGCCACCATAATATATTACACTAACTTTTACCTCTTATTTGCATAAATTTATTTCTCTATCCGCTAGAAACAGCACTTGTGTTATACGTTAAACGTAGTTTCTGTCTTTTTTGTGCATAGTGTAGTATTTAGAAGCTGAGACGCGAAATAGTATATTTGGCTTGATCGGCTTGATCAACTGATTAAACGAACTCACATATAATTATAAATTAATCTGTAAAATATTAAGTAAATAAGCTATTAGAAAACTTTATTATGACGTAGTGTCACTTGTCAAAGCCAAGTTGACATTTTACAAACGTAAACGTCATTAGAAAACTAACAAATATATGGGAATGACGTCTCTTAACGCTAAGTCACGTGGTGGAAATAAAATACTAGCTAATAATACAAGAGAATAGAATCTTGGCTAAGGGGGCTGATAGTGACTACTGCTGACTCGGTAAAGCAAGAAAGTACAGGGTGAACCAAGAATTCGTTAACTAAGATTCTAACATCCCGTAGAAACATGTTACGAGAGTTCTTGGGACCGATCCTACTGGAATTTGCTGGCTGTAATCGTAACACATGGTTTCAACAAGATGGAACCACTTGTCCCACACCCAGTGAGTCCCTGCCTGTGGTCCAAGACATGTTTCCGGAAAAGTTGAATTCCAGACGAGGTGACATTCCATGGCCACCCGGAAGTCCAGATCTATCTCCAGCAGATTAATTTCTATGGGATTATTTGAAGAGTCGTGTCTTCATCAATTAACCAAATACACTACGTCAACTAAAAGAAAAAAATCAGCGAAGAGATGTCGGTGATCTCGCGGTCTCTTTGCCGACAAGTATCTGAACATTTCAGCGCTCGCTTAGAAGAGCGTAAACGTCGAAACGGTGGTCATTTAGACGATATAATTTTCAAAAAATTAATTTCAAGTAATTTTTTTGTAGATGAACATCTTTTATAATATATCAAATGGTTTCTTTTCTACGATTTTACCAAACTTAACTAATTCATTGTCCACCCTATGTAACATCGGCTTTCTCTGAGGCCTTAATATCCGTCCAATCGAGCCACCCAAATTTGTATAAACATAGTTCCCTCACAGCTCAAAAGGTGAACCGGTGATGTTTCGTTTTCTTGACTTGCTAGGATAGTGGCTACCCTGTCAAGTAAAGAAAACGAGACATCCATATATACCCTATATGTTATTGAAATAGAAGATATTTTAGAAAAATAATAATATAACGCAGAAATATATATTATGAAAACGATTACGTACTCACCCATCCTTACTGTAGCCTATTTCTTACAAAAATTTGACATTTAATGTTGCATAACATTAAGAGAATTTTATCGCAGTGCGAACATAAAATTATTCAAACTGTGTGAAGAACTATTTCTACACAGTGGAAAAGTTCACAGTGAAATTGTATCAGAACCACCTAATTTACAAAATGCCGCTTTTTGACAAAAACATTTTGCACAGAAATAGCTTATTGTCTTACAGTGCAGAAGTCATTAAATAGACATCATTTATAATGCCATCTGCAGTTAAATTCACTAAATTAAAACTCAAAGACGTTGGAGGAAACGAATACTCTTAAGCTCTGCAGAATATTACTAAATTGTCCTTATCTCTGCAACTGATTGATTCTTATAATCCTCTTTTAACTGCACTTTGCTATCGGTATTTCAAATCTTTCAAACAATTTCAATCTTTCAGACCAATATTTATTTCTTATAATCTAAAGGTCGAAATCAAAATTTATTTTATGAATTTAGTACGAAACGAGTATCGTGTGCTTTTCCGGGTACAAGTCAAACACAAAAGAGTCATTGCAAAACATTGAAAGTCGTAAATTGAGAAGTAATTTTGAAATTCGTTCCACAATTAACGGAATTATCAGTGGACATAGTTATATAAAAAACATACAGTGAAACAAAGAACCTGTCCCTTTTTCAAATTGGTTAGAAATACAAAATTGACTGGAATTATGTACACTTCATTCTTATAAGATTTTTTTTTAAGTACAATCTTTCTTTTTTAACGATGTTTGATTTTCAATGCAAAATCACAACATACAATATAATTTGACTAGATTACCTTTCGGATAGTATTTTTGAAGGAATCTTGATTTTTTTTAATTTATGATATGATAAGTATTTAATTGACATAGAAATGATTTACCTTCGATAGATACTGTCTTATACAGATCAAATCTAGTGATTATAGTGATCTCCTCGTCACTACAAACGTGTGATGAAATATATGCGTAATCCATATGTAGTTTAATCTAGGCGTTTTTGAAAAATTGACTAAAAACAAAACAATTTGTGCTATAACTAAAAAATGAACTTCTACAGTGATTGCAAGACAAAGATAAAAATATATGATAATTTGTTTTAGGTTTTTAAATTCAAAAAGTATCACAGATGTCACAACACACTTCTGACTTATTTGTTTTTCAGAAATACTGCTTACTGTTAACATTCATCTTACTCTACAAATTGTACAATGTAATTTCTGACTGTGTAAAAAGAAAAAATAAACCCTGTTTGATATATTTACTATGATTCCTCATTTTAAGCTCCAGAAAGCCCTGACCAAGGGCTACCTAGAAATTACCTAATAAAAGAATTGACTAAACAATTGTAAGAGTATGTATTATTGGCAAAAGCGAGTTTTAAACGAGACAAAAATGTGTAATACAGTTACTTTCTTCATCATAACATAACAATACTCGTACCTTATGACGGAATTAACAATTGAGTAAGCTAGTTTATCTACGGACTTTGCCTATCTGGCCTTTTGCACACTTTATATTTAAATTTGATAGTTTGGCAATGACCATTTGTAGGGAAGTATAAAAGCCATTGGAATTTATGGGAAAGTATTGTGCCACATCGTAATTACAATTATATATTTTTTTTCAGTTTCCATGAGCAGCATTCTATGTGGCCAAAGTTATGTTTCAGTCTTACCAAAGATAGCAAACTTCACAATAAATCGTCGCTGCGTGTGATTCTACATTTACTTTGATCTGCCTTTTTATATTTATTTATTTTCTTATATTAATAGCCTGCCAAAGTGACTTTGAATCCAAGAGGTGTGGTCACCATACTCTTTGTAAATGCAGACACACTATGGCTGCCTAGTGAAATATTTTTCACGCCCCGCTTGGGGGACGTAAAAGACATTAGAGTCATCGTGGCAGTATAAGGCTCATACAGTTATCACGATAACTGTCACCCCTGCATCAATTTCTAATTTTCAGGCATTTTCTGCTAGTCGACCGATTGGACGATGCCGAGAAATATGTGGTAACTCTTTGACCTGTAATCTAAAACATTAACTTATAAGGCAAGCTTAGGACTCAAATTTATCAACTGACCTCTGGTTATGAAACAATTTCTAGTTAGTAGGAGCATAAACTTGCAATTTAATATTACATCAACTTATTTAGAACTGCCAAGTTAACAACTTTTGCTGAAAATCAAGATCAACTTTAATTAAATATTTGTTTCTTCTCAAATTACTTTTAAAGTAAATGTCTTCCAAATTTATTTAACAACGCACTAAAATTTGAGATGAAAAAGATTGCAAAGCTCGAATGTTACGGATAGAAGTCTGACGGTGCCTTGTCATTATGATTTACTCTGACTGACTCTGGTGTTTATTTCCAAAATATATTGATGCAAAATATTGAAAGCAAAATATTCGTCATTACCACATCTCTGATTTAGGAAGCCCTATGTGTCTCGTATTAGTAAACATACAGAGACGTCACATTCGATGTTTCATTTTTCTAGGTTACGCAACCGTGTTTTTCCGTCTCGGTATAATCTCTAATAGAGAAAAATGTGCAATTGTTTACACTGAAAATATTTCCGTTTTCAGTTCTAAAGCCCTCTTTTAATTGTAATTTTGCACCACTTCCTAAAATCCATACGACAGAAATTGCAGAAACTTCTGGATCCGTTGCTTACTAGATGTGATTACTATTACGCTAATCTTTAGCTAACCAGACTACTTATTCCTTCAAAACCAAATTAAAGGTATTCTTACTACAACATCAGAAAGAATTTCAAGACTGTAGCATTACCTTTGATGCCATATCTAACCTTATTTCATTTTTTACTACAATTATTATATAATATTATTCCTTATTTGTTTATAGTGTTGTTTATAGTGTATATTATGTTGTTGTCATTATATATTTGTCAAACAACTAAACTAAATTTCTTTTCAAAAAACAGATTAAATAATTGCATACTCACTGTGTTTCCTCTTTATAGCTCTAAAGAGTAAATAGTCCGCGACAGGTTAAATTTTCTTAAAGCTTCGTTTTCTTGAATCAAAGATCCTTTATTTGCTTTTGTTCTTTTTACCAATCAGATCCAAGGTCCAAATCTTGAAATAGTTACAACAATTACTCTTTGGCTGGCAGTAAATGGATACGGACGGCCCAAGACCGGGGTAGTTGGCGCTCTTTTTAGGAAGCCTTCATTCCACAATGAACGGCAGTAGCCTGAAGGAAGGGAATCACTGTTTGCTACGTTTATGTATTTTAATGTCTGGGTAATAATATACCCTCACTCCCACGCAGTCACGCCACGCATTTTGCCTTTTGGCTTCTATATCTGTGAGCATAAATATTCAGGACGATCAAACGAATTAATTAAATAATTAATTCTCTGGTTAGTTAATTATATTTCTGGTAATATGAGTAAATAGAATACAAAATCTATTCAGATTGCGACAGGCCGTTCTCTGTCCGTATTTAGTTTATTTGTGATCAAGCATTGAACTCTTCCATCCTTTTCGATTGCATCAAAACATTTATTGTGTTTTATTGACTTGATTTATATATCTCGGGTATTCTGAATAGAATACTGCTCTATCTAATTGGTCAAAACTACCCGCATACCTCAATTAGATGAGGTATGCGGGTAGTTTGGGTTGAGACCACTAGAATGATCTGTTTCATTAGAGATTTTGCGAAGCCGAACGGATTCTCTCTCGCTAACTTATAAGGTTCTTATGAAAATAAAATACACATTTATTTTAGTCAACCCCAAGACAAATGTATGAGAAGTTAATTAAAATTTGTTTTATTGATTCTACCTCGTTGTTTTTTACTACTTTACAATTAACTACATTTAACAACATTTAAAAATAAATAAAAAACATAACTCAGTACTTATTTGTAGCTTTCAAATATTACAAAATGAAAATTATTACTTCTTTGTAAATATTATCATGATCAAATCATTTGATCACAGCAATTTTGTAACTCAATTTTGCGTTTTATCAGACGTAGCCTGAGTATTGATTTTTTTACGGTGTTCGTAGAAAATTAAAGAGCGAACAATCAGATGGGTCAAATTATAGGAAGTGACTATCATGGATACGCGTAACTCTAGATCCACTACGTTTAAGCATTCCCCCTTCACCCAGAACTCAGGGGAAAGCAGGAATTATCCAGTAACCTTCCTCAGTCGATTAAAAGCAACGAACAAATAACTTTTAATGAGACTATGGTATCGATTCACTCTATATGTACCAAAGTATAGCTCTCTCCATTAAAAGTATGTAACCGCTAATCCTAAATTTATTTTTCTGTACTTTTAGAACAATAATTTCATATGTCCAATGTATTTTTCAGTATCCCTGACAAAGTGTAAATATACAAAATTTCGTGATGAACCCTTGATTCTTGAGTTACCAATGTCCACATGCGGCAATGTTAACTTATTATCACGTGAACTGCTCGGTTGCCCTTACTGCTATAAAAAAAATCAATCATTTAGGATCATGTAGGTACATTATCACTTTTTCTCGAATACTCGGTTATTCACAGTACATTACGTATCGTGGTAATGACGGCTGTTGATTTGTTTGCTTCCGCACGTCAAATGCATGCATTTCATTTAACAGATATTCATGACGTAGAGTATTATACAGATTCAGATGTAAATTTGAGATTAATATCTCAATACTTTTGCTGTAAAGCCTATTTGACTAGATATTGTGTGTTTTTCTTTCTATTGTTCATCCTGAATGGAATATATCCTGTGTGGTGAGGGACTCTATAAACGTATATGAAATGGTCACGAGAAACGCTTAAACTCAGAATAACGGTTTAAGGATCACGCAAAATATTGTCCCGTGTGGGTATTGAACCCTCAACACTCAGCGCAGTAAAAAACGGCAAAGTGACAGTTTAAATATCATCGTACAATAGACTTATAGTTAAGATAGTATTCTACTATTTGTTGAAGATTATTATGGTATTATTGTCACCAATAATTTACTTGAGATAATCGACTCAACTGGAGGCAATAAGCACCAAATTGTCTGATCTTAGGATCAGACTTCGTACAAACTATAACATAAAACTGTCTGATCCCAAGTTCAGACAGCTTTGTGTTATAATTTTGTCTAGACCAAACCAAGACCAACTTATTCTGTATCTGCGTATTTATTATCTTCCTTTAGCTATATGGATGTATTCAGGCATATTCAAACATGTGTATCAACAGTCTATATATCGTAGGACAGACTCTAGTTTTGAAACTGACTGAATATCACATGTACACATTGTATTATATTACTATATTGCTTTGATGGTCCCTTTATGGCAAAGTTTCTCAAGTTAGACTTGGACCTGAAATGACAAATTCAAATTTCGTGTCTCTTCTCAAAACCAGTCATAGAAAAAATGACGGCACCCGGTTTTGGCCGAACTATAATCTACAATACAAGCAAAAGCTTATGAAAAGATGTATTTAGAAAATAAACTCATTTATCATTTATCCAAAGAGTAATGAGACAGTTTCGTGCATACACTCCATGTCGGATTCGAAACAATATACTACGTGTTTGAAAGTTGTTTTCATATAATTTTATATTCGCACCGCTAAACCATTGTGTTTCTGTTTCTCAAAGCTGTCGTGTTTAAATTAAACTCATGATACATCACAAAATGTTTAAATAATGTTTCCTCAGTCTTTGTGGTAGGATTTTGACATTAAATATGTGTTTCCGTTTAATTACTGTGATATGAATGTGTACAAATCTGGTGAATTATATTGCTCAGTTGACTATTATGTCGTAATCTTTTTTACATAACTCTTGTATTCTGTGTAAATTTGCATTTTAAAATATATTAGGAGTTACCTGACATAGAAAAAGATCTATTTCTGAACTTTTTTTTAACCCATTTCTTTTTTTACAAACATTTTTGATAGTATTTCTTGTTGGTAAGTATGAGAGCCAGATACAACAACATACTCAGGGTTGATATCTGTCCATTCCTTGTGTTATTATTACCGTACTCATTTTCTTGTTGTTGTACATAGGTATATTATTTTCTGCTGGGTTGGTGTGCCTCGTTGGTCTAACGATAAGCGTTCGCGACTGCAGGACATCAAGAGGTCTCGGGTTCGATGCCCAGTCGGTTAACAGCCCGGAGCTTGGAAGTTTGAGTCTTAATACCCTTGTCTCGGAAAGCAAGTAACGCTGCCAGTCCTGTACCTGATATCTGCTCGGTCGTGTCGGATAATCGTCCCATCAGATCGTAAGAATGAGGGAACAAAGAGTGCACCTGTGATTACGCACACACTGGTGCACTATAATATCTTCTGCGTTGGCAGTTCTCCGTTGAAACTGACCGCCGTGACCGAAATCAGCTAAGAGTACATCATCACGTTACACCGAAATTCTTATCAATATTTTAGTTTTAAAATGAAATATATGATGGCGAACTTTGCTTCCGCGCAACGAGACCGGTTCGACTGGAGCGATACTCCGGTCTTACGTAAAACCGGTGTGAAGTATTTCTTTCGATGCTTTTTACTGGTTACCGTAGTCTAAACTCCTACTACCTTGATTTCACTTGTGACTCTTAGTTACGAAATGTCCGAGAACAGCAGATACTTACCATTGAGTGAGCAAACCACTCGTTTGTCCTCCTGCCTCCGACGAGGACGGTTCGATAAATACCCGTGTTTGACAACAGAGGGCGTTCCTTGTATGCTGCCATCTATCAAACAACAGTAAAACAAAGGAGTCCGCTACGCGCTGTCGAGAGAAACGCACGTCTTTGCCGATCTCTCACCGTCCGTGTTCGTGACGTCACTTCGTCCGGTGCAGGCGTTGCTCGCCTCGTGTTCCGAACGCAGTGACAACAACAACATTCCACACGACCGCGGTTTGCACGTTAGCAAGTTATTTACTCCGCGCTCACATCGGCCCCTTCGGATACCGCAGAGTACACTGCCGCTTTCGGCCCCCGGTCTGCCACCAGCGGCAAGCCCCGGTGGGCCGATTCGGTGGTTGCCCTGTGCCCTAGGGCGCTGGTCGTGCTGCGCAACATCAAGCCGCCACATTTCAAATGTGAAACGACTTCACAAGAAAGGAAGGCATAATCTGGCATGCCGCCTCCGTCCCAAAGCCATAACACGTCCGCACGCCGGGCAATTCGCCCACAACATCAAAACCTTGGCGTCACGAAGCGAGGTTACGTCCGCTTCCGAGGCACAGCGTTGTCCGCGCTAAGCCGTGTGGTGGCTGCGGATCAAGCTTTCCTAACACGCGGCCTCACGCAGCCGTCGCGGCCCTCGTTCACTGGGCCAAGTGTCCAACTGAGTGGGCCGACCGCTGCCTTGACGCCGATGCCGGGAGCTGGGGAGGAGTTTTTCACCCTCCCCACGCTCTCGCAACCAAACACACCATCTACACCCGCTCCGTCGACTGAAAACCCACACGGGTCCGCAGCTGCTAAGTCGGCTGCCGCATCCACAGCTGCGGCCGCATCCACAGCTGCAGCTGCAACTGCCTCTGCACCCGACGCCACAGCGCCTACATCTGTGGAGTCACCTCTGTCACCTCTATGGAGGCTTCGCGTCCGATGCCGCAAAGGCCAAAAAAGGCATCAGCCCTTCCGCCACGCTTCCCTGGACCACAGACAGTGGTCGCACCTGATCGCTTCCCATCTCCAGCGCAAATGGAAGAAAGGCGAGCACTCTTCAGGACGCCCCCCTTTGACTTACCAGCATCTACAAAAAGCTCGCCCATGGAAGTCGTGGGGCCCACCTACGCCACGATTGTTGGTAAAACAACCTCTACTACCACCACTACTGCTGCTCGCGTTGCTGCACTTGCTGCACCTGCTACGCTCTCTGGCGTCACCTCCTGTGCTGCCACTACCGCTGCCACCACCTCTGCCCCCACCGCAACTACTGCAACTACCGCTGCTGATGCTGCTGCTGGGTCCGCTGCTGCTGGCAAGAAACAGCCAACTACCCGCTACCCACCCCTAGTGGTCGAAATACTTCCCAATTGGTCCATGCACTTCCGGGAGCTAAAGAAGCTACTTGGACACACACCAAATGGGCGCCCATTTGGGAAGGGAGTCCGTTTCATCCCGATGTCGGAACAGGAATATCGCACCATACAACGGTACCTTTACTCACTGGAGACAAAGGAGAAGATTTCCTGGTTTACATTCTCCCTCCCCGCGGAACGCAGCCTCAAGGTGGCCATCCGTGGACTCTCGGTGAATACACCACCAGAAGAGATCGAGGCAGAGCTCTCAGAACTCGGGCTTACACCAGAATTCGTGCGCCCCATACGAGCCCGACAGGGCCGTCCCGGGTTTTTGTACTTCGCGCAGCTTGCGCGTACCGCAAATCTTACGCCAGGTATTTATGAAGTATCAGAACTTCTATAGATGCCTGACGTGCACATAGAAGCATGGCGCGGTAAAAAGGGACCCGCGCAATGCCATAGATGTCAACAATTCCGGCATTCGTCTCATAACTGCCACAGACCACTTTCCTGTGTGCGTTGCGGTGGAGCCCATACCGCCCGGGACTGCCCACGCCCCCTTGATGAACCGCCCACGTGTGCGAACTGCGGAGGAGTGCACACTGCAAACAGCGCCGCCTGCCCTGTGTTCAAGCAGGAAACCCGGAACCGGAAGGCTGGCACTGTTGCACGCACATCAACAGCCAGACCACACACAGAGAAGACCATCACTGTCGAGGATGGCAATGCTCCCGCCTCGCTCATGGCAGCAGCAAACCCAGCACAGGAGAAGCACTCGCGTCGCCAAAGACGACACAAGAAGGCGAAGACGCGAGCTGAACAGGCAACCGCGCCTCGCAACGAGGTCCAGGAGGACGCCGTGGTCGCTGCCCCACCAGAGGGGACGAAGGCATAGCGGACAGTCAAACCAAAGCCAGCCCCCAAGCCGGTTACGGTAGACCTAGACCCCAGACTAACCAGCATTATCGGTACTTTGCAGAAGGTACTGGTAGCGCTACTGGAGAAGCGGGACCCCGTCCCACTGATCCTTGACTGCTTAGCTGAACTGTGTAAGTCTGGATCTGCGTAGGCTGCATTTACTATTTTGGAACGCCGATGGGATGTCAGCAGAGAAGACCAGGCTCTTGAAACTGCTGTTAGCAAAGCAGCAAGTGGATATAGCCCTACTCAGCGAGACTCACCTAAGATACATACACCGCAACCACATCCATCTAAATAAACGATAACTAGGTCACCAGTTCAATTAATAGGCGGAAATTTTCTTGCTGACAGCCCATCCTCATCGCATATTTCACGCTATTCGGCTATTGTCCCGGACATATAGCCTGTCTACTGTCACTTCTGCGTGTATAAATGTGTCATACTTTGGTGTCTCTACGGATTTCCTTATTCCACACGACATATTGTGACATAATAAGTAGTTCAAGACATAAGCACTGGGTTTATATGTTTCTCTCCAGTTGCCGATTTTGCAAACACTACCCTAATCAGCTGATTTTATGATTTTTCATGTTTTTAAGATTCTGTAGTTAGCACAGAGTAAATAGGGATTCGCCATACCCTTAACTATATTAATCAATATATCTGCGGCTTAACTTAGAAATGCTTTATAATAGACAATTGTAATTTAATTTAAGTTTGTCACATATATTTTTCATGCTGACAAAATTAAAAAAACTATCTTTACTGTGCAAAATAATTCTATTTAAATTTCTGATTTTCCATTTTTGCAAAGGAATCACGTTATTTACCAAAACAATGGACTAATTTATTAAATTATTTCTAATACAAAAATTTTTTAAAAAGTTTTTGAAGAGAGTTAAAAAAAATTTAGTGATTTCACAATGACTGAGCATGACTTTGAACTCGTACGATTTCTATGTCACTACACTTTCGATTTATTGCCACTTAAGGTGAAATTGTTATACTGATTGATTTATTTTTACCTACGATGTCAGCAATCCGACAACACAGTCCAATCCAATTACCTGTAGCTTTGTTGATTAAATACAACTTTATTTACCGGTGGTCCTATCAAAAGAATTTCGCACATTGTTTCGGACATTCAACACACAACACCATCTAGTTTCAAACTAAGCAGCGCTTGTACTGTGATAACTAGACTGACTGATAGAATAATTGTTTATTTTTTTTGTAAATACATACATATTATACACAGAAAACACCTAAACTTCGAAACAAATATTTGCAGATCATACAAACATTTGGTCCGACTCGGGAATCGAAGCCGAGACCTCAAACACAGCAGTCGCATTCACTACCGCTACGCCATCGAGGCAGTAAAAGTCAAAGAATACTGAGTAACAAATGGCTCCTAGAAAATTCTTAAGATGAAAACATAATACACCTTTTTATATAAAATAGGTAGTTTTTTCTTGAATGGGGGCTAATGAGCCTATGAATCACTTGATAAGTTACTTTCTGCTGCCGCCCATGGTCGCCTGCAGTATCAAGAGCGTGTTATTGGCCTCTGTGGTGGAAATTTACGAAACTTCTTGATTTGCGTCCTAGTGTTCCTGATGACTTCATAATAATATAAGAAGTAAATATTATCTACTACCGTCTGCGTCAAGGGTTTGATGCAGAAGGCATTGCTCCTTGACACGGCCCGTATGATGAAGAAATCTTGTCTTTAGAGCCCTGACCACCGAATTTTTGATTCCTGTATCCGATGTTTATTATTTTTTATATTCTTAAATATGTGTTTCGATTTCCTGTTTTATATATTTCCAACTATAAATAATGTACAGTAGTAATATAAAGAGTAATAATAATATTTCGGACATTTGACACTCCACGCCAACTAGTCCCAAAATCAGCAGAGCTTGTATTTACTACGAGTAGTAGACAGCTGATGTAAATACAAATATACTCCTTTTTTTAGTAAATACATGTGTACATCCTAATTAATAATATAAATGCGAATGTAAGTTTGTTTATTACGGTTTCACTCGAAAACTACTCAACCAATCATCATAAAATTTTGTACACATGTTCTTGGAGGTATTAGAAGTAACATAGGATACTTTTTTAAAAAAAAAAAAATATTTAATTAAAATGATCTTTTACAAAACTCAATATGACAAACCAAATTCTACGCGAGCGAAACCGCGAGCAAAAGCTAGTATATATTGAAAACATCCAAACTTCGACAGAAAATTTGCAGATGATACAAAAAAGTTGTATTTTTCTATAGATATTGTATGTAGATATATAGCCCTCTGATCGCAAATTAGGTAGAGTTTGTGCTTGGGTAACCAGACTGCTTACAAAAATACTTGTATATTACCTAATACATGGTTATTATAGAACAATAATGCCCACACATAGAATAAATTATAATTATCATCGCTAAACCTCTTGTGCTGGATCAGAGTTGAACCCACAACCCCTGGTTTAGTAATCATGATCACAAATCTATTTAAAGCGATTCTCAACTATTCTCTTCCGTTTCTTAAGTACACATGACTGTATCCTTAGTTCCTCTATTATCCTCTATTTTCCCAAGGTTTGCTGGTAGAAAACTCTGCCGTTAAGGGTTCAACTCGCTTTAGTACATAACATTTCCTTGTTCCTTATATATAGTAGGTAGCTAGGTAGTAGAGCCACGCTGATTTCAGCACGAGCAGGCCGGCTCGACCGGGCAGTACTACCCTCCCACAGAAAACCAACCTAAAGCGCCAGCATCTGTGTTGTCGTGTTTCGTTTGTGAGTGTGAGACCGGAGGCCCATTGATGCAGGGGTGACAGTTACCGTGGTAAGTGTGTAAGCCTTACACTGTCACGATGACTGTCATACCTTTTACGTCCCCAAGCGGGGTGTGAAAAAGCATCTCACAAGGCCGCCATAGTGTGGGTCACCATACTGTATTGTCTGCATTTGCAATGAGTATGGTGACCACAACTCTTGGATTCTATTCATGCTTTCCATCAGGCAGAGTAGAGTCATTTTGGCAGGCTCTTAAAATAGAAAAAAAAGCTCATGTGTGTGTGTGTGTTTAGTGTGTACAAAAATGAATAAAAAAAATAGCTATTTTGTCAATGACTTGCCTTCTAGTAGTTAATGGTACAGTAGACCCTCTATTGTAAAATAAATGCACCGGAGACATGTAATTCTAGACTTTTGCGTCACTTGTTGAATTTGTGTGTAATGGCTTCCCCTAGAGACCACTTACTACGCTGAAGTGGAGAGGTGATAAAATGTGGATGTGGCACTGTATATTTTAATGAAATCTTTTTTTTTTCGCAGCACCGATGATTAGATTACAGTATTGAAGTTATTGTTACTTTATCATCGTATTTTATTATGGTTAGAATTTTATTGTACAAAAACATCAAGCTAGCAAACTCGGGCTCCCAGGAGTTGGTGGACCTCCGCGCGGCCTGTACTCGTGCCCGGAGGTCCTATACCCGTAGTCGGCGGCGACACCGCGTAGATGGCGAGGGGGACCAGCTTCATGAGGAGTACCGAGAGGCGCGGAAAACTCTGAAGCTGGCCATCGGCCGCGCCAAAGAAATTAAGCGTAAGGAGATGCTGGAGGGTCTCGATCGTGACCCCTGGGGTCGCCCTTATCGTGCGGCGCGACAAAAGCTCCGCACGTCGGGCCCCCCCCTTACAGAGACCCTCCAGCCCAGCTTCCTGCAGGAAGTGGTCGAGGGCCTATTCCCTCAGCGGGCGGAGCACACACCTCCATCGATGGCCTTCTTGGTCGGAGACGACGGGGAGAACGAAGGCAATGTGCCACCCGTTAGGGAATCGGAGGTAGGGGCAGTTGTTCTACGTATCCGCTCTAAGAACACCGCCCCTGGGCCAGACGGGATACCTGCCCGAGCACTGGCCCGAGCCCTCGAGCACATGTCGGACCGCCTCAGGGAAGTCCTGGATTCTAGCTTGGCGTCCGGACGCTTCCCTGAGTGCTGGAAAAGCGGGAAGCTGGTCCTGTTAAGGAAGTCGGGACGGCCTGCCGATTCGGTGGCGGCCTATGGGCCCATCGTGTTGCTGGACGAGGCGGGTAAACTTTTTGAGAGGATACTCTCTGCTCGCATCGTCTGGCACCTCTGCGAGGTGGGCCCCGATCTGTCGGACGCCAAATTCGGTTTTCGAGCGGGGCGTTCGACGGTCGATGCTTTGTTGCGCCTGAGGGCCGTTACCGAAGAGGCGGTGAGCTGTGGCGGCGTGTTGTTGGCGGTGTCGTTGGACATCGCCAACGCATTTAATAGTCTGCCATTTAGCTGCATCAGGGAAGCACTACACTACCACGGGGTGCCAGAGTACCTGAGGCGGCTTGTGGCAGACTACCTTGAGGAGCGTACCGTCATATACGAGGACCGAGATGGTATTCTGAGGCGGCGGCCCATGTCGTGCGGTATTCCACAGGGGTCTGTCCTCGGACCACTCCTGTGAAATATGGGATACGACTGGGCCCTTCGAGGTCGTCTTCCCCCCGGGCTGGGCGTAATTTGCTACGCAGATGACACATTGGTTACAGCCCGGGGGATGAACTTTCAAGAGGCGGCGCGCCTGGCCACCACGGGTGTCTCTCTGGTGGTGGGGCGTATTGAGGCGTTGGGTTTACGGGTGGCCCTAGACAAGACGGAGGCCCTTTTGTTCCATGGGCCCCGTCGTGGTCCACCCTCTGGCGCCTCCATAGTAGTCAATTCGGTCCTCGTACCGGTTCAAGCCCAGATGAAGTATCTGGGCCTGATCCTCGACGGCAGGTGGCTCTTCGACGAGCACTTCCGATAGCTTTCTCCAAAGCTGGTCGGCGCTGCTTCTACCCTTGGGCGACTTTTGCCCAATTTGGGTGGAGCCAGCGTTGCGACGAGACGGCTATACACGGGGGTTGTCCGGTCAATGGCACTGTATGGTGCACCAGTGTGGGCGGCGGCTCTGACCGCCCAGAATAGGGCTCGCCTCTGGCGCCCTCAGAGGATATTGGCGGTTAGAGCTATACGTGGTTACCGCACCATATCGACGGAGGCGGCGTGCGCCTTTGGAACACCGCACGACATGGGCCGCCGCCTCAAAATACCATCTCGGTCCTCGTACATGACGGCACGCTCCTCAAGATAGTCTGCCACAAGCCGCCTCAGGTACTCTGGCACCCCGTGGTAGTGGAGTGCTTCCCTGATGCAGCTAAATGGCAGACTATTAAATGCGTTGGCGATGTCCAACGACACCGCCAGCAGCACGCCGCCACAGCTCACCGCCTCTTCGGTCAGGGCCCTCAGGCGCAACACAGCATCGACTGTCGAACGCCCGGCTCGAAATCCGTATTGGGCGTCCGACAGATCGGGGCCCACCTCGCAGAGGTGCCGGACGATGCAGGCAGAGATTATCCTCTCAAACAATTTACCCGCCTCGTCCAGCAACACGATGGGCCTATAAGCCGCGACCGAGTCGGCCGGCCGTCCCGGCTTCCGTAGTAGGACCAGCTTCCCGGTCTTCCAGTCCTCAGGGAAGCGCCCGGACGCCAAGCTGGCGTTTAGGACTACCCTGAGGTGATCCGACATGTGGTCGAGGGTTCGCGCCCTACTGGCGTCCTGGGACCGGGAGAGCTCAAATCGGATATAGAGATGGTCCGAGAGCGTCTCAACCTCTTCCAGGACACGCCAGTTCCTTACTCGTGCGGCGAGGGCAGGGGTAGCGAACGAAAGGTCCACTATCGACCCTCCCTGCTGTCGCACACACGTGTTGGTGGAGCCCCTGTTTAGTAAACAGAGGCCCACCGAGGCCGCCCACTCCTCTACGGCCTCGCCCCTAGCGTCCGTCCTGGGGGAACCCCACGCAATGGACTTTGCGTTGAAGTCCCCCAGCACTAAGACGTGCCCAAACGCTAGACGCCGCATCGAGGTTTCCAAGTTGTTAAGGAAAACCTCGAAGTCGTTCAAACTCCGGTTGGGGGAGAAGTATACACCATATACAGTGATCCCCCCCACTCGGCAGCAACATATCCAGTGCCCTTGTCTCTTAGCGACAAGGGCGGGGAATGAGCCGCCGTGGAGCCGACGACTGCCACGGAACAGTCCCGGTCACCCAACCAGTTTGGACGGGGAGGAACATAATAGGGTTCCGCGGCTACGGCAACACCGATCGACCACTGTGCCATGGTTTGCAGGAAAAGGTCCTGCGCCGCGGCACAGTGGTTCAGGTTCGTCTGGACCAGGAGTTGGAGACTTGGGCCATTACTCGACCGTCTCTACAACCTCCTCCATGGGCAACGATGCCGACATGCGAACGACGTCAGAAGCAGCCTGGGCCGACTGGCTAGCCCCCGACGCCTGCCGAGAGTTGCGGGAAGGTTTACAGCCTCCCTGCCCAATCTGGTGATTGGCAGGCTTGTTGCCCGCCACACACACCGGGCAGTGAGGGGCGGCAGAGCATTCTGCCGCCTTGTGCCCCGGTCGACCGCAGCGGAAACATAATCCGCTGCAGTGACGCACTTGGCACGTGTGTGCCCCGATGCCAGGCATTTGTAGCACCTCATCGGTCTCGCCGCCAGGACTGTGATCCTAGCGCTCACGAAACCGATGAGCAGCCTGCCGGCGTCGCTCAACATTTTAGCCGACGCTACGGGACAGCTGACCCACACTGCGCCAAGTCCTCCCGGACCGGGGCGGATGGTGCCGACTCTAATGTTGTCCGCGTTGCAGCCCGTCTTCTCGATAATTGCAACGCGGATGTTGCGTGTTTGCCCAGGGAGCCAATTAGACGACATGTTGTTTGTAATATTTAATAATGACTCGATTTTCTTACCATAAACTAAGGTTTATATACAATAATATTTGTATGTAATATGGGCAGGTTTAGGTGGGGGTACAAGGTTGTTTGCTTGCTTACTTAATTGCTAATTTGACAATATATTATTTATGTTTCCTTATTTAATAATTTACAATATTAAGAGTAGGTCAGCTGAGTAAACAATTTAATTTAGCGCGTGGCCGCGTACAGACCTAAACTATTATAATACTATGGCTTCGCCATAGATATTCCCCCTTTGAAGAAAAAAATTATTATACATGTAAAAAAATGTGGTGTGACTTTAAACCACGTTTGCATCTCTTATTATAGCCGTAAGCCTCTTCTTGATTTTCTTGGGCTTTCTTGGATTAACGGGGCTTGATGCTTTGCTGCATGTGGGATACTGCTTCTGTAGAGATTAATCATACCCAAAAAACGTCGTAACTCATTTATCGTTTGTGGTTTAGGGTAATTGTTTATAGCTTGAATCTTTTCCATAGTAGGAGTCAACCCTTGGCTCGTTATATGATAACCGAGGAAATCAATCTCCGACTTGGCAAATTCGCATTTGTTTGTATTTGTTGTTATGCCGTTTTTATGTAGGCGCTTAAACACCTCTTCTAAGTGTTCATAATGCTCCCGAAAATTATTTTTCTTGTCCGCAATAAATATGTCGTCGACATATATAAATACGTAGTCCAAGTCTCTGAATATAGAGTCCATAAATCTTTGGAAAGTCTGTGCTCTGTTCTGGAGCGTGCCAGTGCCAGAAGTGAGTAGTTCCAGTGAGTCGGAACTGAGTGCCGCAAGTTCCAGTGAGTCGGAACTGAATGCCGTTAGTCCCAGTGAGTCGGGGCTGAAGTCCGCAAATCCCAGTGAGTCGGGATTGTATGCGGTGCGCGGTGCTGCGGTGAAGTCCCCAGTGAGTCGGGGCGGTTACTGCGTAGTGGCTGGTTGCTGCGTAGACGGGAGAGAGATGCTCTGCTTACATGGACCGTAGGTGCAGTGTGCTGTGCCTAGACGCTGATGAGGCCGTAGGGTAACCAGGCTGGAGCGCGCGCTTCCTGCGTGTGGTATCCCTGTTGAGGCCGAAGGTTGCTGGCTGGCTGAGACTTGATTTGGTGTCAGAAGTGAGTGATCAGTTCCAGTGAGTCGGAACTGAATGCCGCTGATTCCAGTGAGTCGGGATTGCATGCGGTGCGCGGTGCTGCGGTGAAGTATCCCCAGTGAGTCGGGGCTGAAGTCCGCAGATCCCAGTGAGTCGGGATTGTATGCGGTGTGCGGTGCTTAGTATGTAGATTCATTGATCTAGGCTTTGTAATATCTTCGTATTTCTCTATTAATCCCTTTATTGGTTCCTGTAGAGAAGCGTTTAACGATCGAAATGTTAGCACCCGTGTCGACTAAAAATCTATAACCACTGTTTGAGTCAGTTATAGTTAGACGGTTTGCTGGGTGGATAGCACAGAGGCCCATCGTATTCTGTGCTAATTTTAGTTTTCCGCTAGCCTGTTATTTTTATTTGTATTCCATGAACAAGGCTTATTGCATTTATATGCATCCTGCTTGAAACGATTATGGAAATAACATAACCCATTATGTGAGTTTCTGTGGCACGACCTTGAATGTGCATGTGACGTATGTCGTGCTTGATATTTGCTGCGTAATGCATTTATTTCTATTCGCATGGCTTCAAGTTGTGACGATATGTTTGTAACTAGGTTAATGTCAACCGCTGTCTCTTGAGTATTTTTCTTGTTGTAAGTCAAGTTTTCGTATATTTTATCGGCTAACTCGCTCAAGTTTTCTAACGATATATTGTTTGTAACTGATAATATCGCTGTTAGTGAAGCGGGGAGCTGCCTTAGCCACAGCAGGCGAATAGTGTCGTCGTTTATTTTTCCACGTCCGGCTTCCTTCATTTTTCTCAAGAGCTGGGAAGGCTTCTGGTCTCCAAGGTCCATTTCTGATAGTAGTCTGTGGAAACGTCGGTGTTCGCTCTCTTCGTAGTAGTTTATTAGACGTTCCATGATGGTGGAGTACTTATTTTCGCTGGGCGGGTTAGTTAAAATGTCACTAACCTGATGGACGACCTCTTTTGGTAATTTGGATATTACCATGTTATATTTGTAATCTTCGCCCTGTTTTTGTGGTGCTATTATTGCTTCAAACTGGACGAACCATAAACGTGGCGAGTCTGTCCAAAATTGCGGTAGTTTTTCTGTGACCGTGATAGCAGCAACTGATTCGCACCCAGTGTCGCCTCTTGAAGGAGTTGTTGGTGGAGCCATTTTTGGGATGCGATAATTTCGTAATGCTACTGATTTCTAGATTCACTGCTGAACACCATATAGGGTTCCGGTCGTCCCGGTATTATATCAGCACTAGATACCAATAGATCACGTCGGGGTCACCAATTGTTGCGTGTTTGCCCAGGGAGCCAATTAGACGACATGTTGTTTGTAATATTTAATAATGACTCGATTTTCTTACCATAAACTAAGGTTTATATACAATAATATTTGTATGTAATATGGGCAGGTTTAGGTGGGGGTACAAGGTTGTTTGCTTGCTTACTTAATTGCTAATTTGACAATATATTATTTATGTTTCCTTATTTAATAATTTACAATATTAAGAGTAGGTCAGCTGAGTAAACAATTTAATTTAGCGCGTGGCCGCGTACAGACCTAAACTATTATAATACTATGGCTTCGCCATAGCGGACATCCTCTATCGTTACGGAGTCATCCAGGCCCGAAATGCGCAACTCTGCGCACTTGGTAGGCCTGGCGATCTTGACACCATCCGTAGCCGTAAACATTCCTCTTAACTTCTCGGCAAATGTGTCCGCCGTCTTAGCACCTTCGGCTCCAGGGAACTCGAGCACTCGAGCTCCCGTTTGAGCGAGGCGCAACCTGACTCCTACTGTCCCGAAGTCATTTGCGAGACTAGCGCGGGCCCTCTGGAAGATGGTTGCGTAGGAGAGTCCACCGCTAGCCGCCTCCAGCGACACGGTGACTATCACAGCCGCGCTTTTAGGCACCTGCAGTTTGCGCGGCTTTTTCGCGATAGCTACCGCAATCGACGGTGTCTGCGGGGTAGAGGCTGCTGTTTGTGCAGCCTTCTTACCCCGCTTTCGGGACTTCCTAGCCCTCCCGACTATCTGCCAACCATCGGTGGAAGAGGCAGATGTTGAAGGAATACAGGTGGAGGTGCCAGGTACAGCGGTTGGAGTGGGAAGCGGAGGGAACTCCGCTCCAGCCTTGACCGCTGTTTTGGGGCCTAACCTCGGTGTAAGCGTCTTGGTCGCTACCTTCGCTGCCCGTCGTGCCCCTGGAGTTGTTGCGAGAGCTGCAGACACTGACGCCGCCGCTGCATAGGTCACGCGACCACCCCCAACGGGAAGCGCAGACGGTGCCAATGCGGCCTTCGGCTTATGGGCCGCGAGCGGCGGCCGGACAACAGGGGCCGGTGGCAGCCTTGCCTCCAGGCCAGCCAGTCGCCCGTCCATCATGCGCCATACTGCATCCGTTATTTGACGCAGATGGGCATCAGAAATACCCCCGTGGTTGGAAGAGGGGGTAGGTAGTGACGGACGTGAGCCTTCTCTTTCGGGGCGATCTGCCCGGAATTGAGCAAACTGAGCACTAAGCTCAGTCACCTGCCCCGTCAGACGCTCGTTGGCTGCCTGGAGACGAGCCATGTCTCCGATAAGGCTCTCTACGACCCCCGCAATAGCGGAAGAGGAATCTTTAAGGGCCCTCACAAAAGAGCCCTTAAGATTACTAGACTTGGTGGCCACTTTGTGAATGATGGCCACCGCCGCGTTTGCCCTCTCCTGCATGGCCGATGGTGTTTAGAGAACTGAATCCCCCACCACCGGTTCCTTTATTTTCAGCAGGAGACCAGCAATCTCCTCCTCCGCTAGTGCTTCACCGTCCGCCCTAACTCGCCTATAGGCTTCCGCCTTACAAAAGACGGAGCCTGACGGGATCGAGACCGGGGTTCGTGATCTCCCTCTACGGCTGCTGGTGATTTTGGGAGGCAACATCTCCTGGGACGTGTCACTCTCCTCGTCCCTGGAGCGTCCGCGTTTCCTGCTGTCACACAGCTCCGTCTCCATTATGTCCAGTGCATCTGTCCTCGTACTGGAGTTACTGCCCGCGGTGGATTTGGAACGCAACCGTTCCGATGTTCTTCGGCTCCCAGCAGCCATAATGGCTTCTGGGAGCCCCACCGAGGTAGGCACTCTAACCAATACTTCCTCTTCGTTGGAAGAGAAGTCGTCCGCTCTTGTACTTTTTCCCTTTTTGTTTTTCTTCTCCTTCTGTTCCATAATGTTATTGTTTGTGTTTGTAAGGTTTTCCATTTTTAAACCCACGAGATGGGGAGAACTAAATGTCGACCCGGGCAGAGATCCCCAATACCCGGGCAAGCGTAAATTTGTGCCCAACCGAGGGGTCCGCAGGTGCTCCGGCTGGAAGTGCGCTTGCGACTGAACTACCCATCAGCCATGCATCCCCTGGTCACGCACCAGAACACGGGATTCGGGGTAATTTTTTAGAGAGGTTTTCTTCCTCGCAGTCCGGGCGGCTAAGCCAAGACCCTCGCCCCCGATTGAAGTCGCGAGATTCCAACTCGGGACTACGATATGCCGACGGCGGCAGGGAGACTACGTCTCCTGATGCCTGCTCGGTGGCAGTGTAAGTGCACACCGAGCCCGTCCTGCCTTTTCAACCGCTGAGCGGAGGATTTCCGACCCTAGAAAGGGTCCCACCATCGTGATTTTTTACCGAGGTTTTCCTCCTCAATGCTCCGAAGAGCGAAGAGCCAACAGAGGATCCGACAGACACGCCCGCTCTGTTGGACCAAGTCTCGGCCGAATTGCCGAAGAAATGGCTTCCTCTTCGTGCTAGAATATTAGCCGTTGGCAGTGATGAACAACACCATCGCCAACGTTTCCAGGGTGCACCACGTGGAGGTTTTCTAGCCCAGCACCCCCTTCTGCATCAGACCCTTGATCCAACCTTCTAACGTGAGCCTCTTAAGGTGTTGGTCGAGGCTCTTCGCTATCAATCCATGAGCAGATATGATTATCGGAACAATAATCACCGAATCCACATTCCACATGTCGGCAATCTCGTGAGACAGATCCAAATACTTCAATTCAAGGGCCGAGCTGAGAAGCGAACGAGTAGGAAGGTGGTAATTTTTTTTAAAGTTAACGGTGTTACCGTTTGAGGGTTTGTTCTATAACAATTTTTATTATTTTTATTTTTTTTCTATAACCTTATTATTATTATTATTATAAACCCCGGTGGGGTGACGGCCCGAGGGGGTTTCCACACGTTAAAAAAAAAAAAAAAGGAAACTCGGGCTGCCAACCAAAGGCCAATTGGAGTGAATTATGCGAGCCTTACCTGCTGTTATTTACATTCTCATATCCATCCGTATGAGCAACATCTCTTTCCCATTAATGGTTTACTTTCTTAACTACCTTTCCTTTCCATATCTACCTTTTCTCATGGAATCCCTAAAATCAAGATTAATTCTGGTTGACAGCGTGTGTTTACCACCAAATACGTAAGAGAGACTAAAATAAGTAAACGGGACTTCATTAAATAACTGCTAATAATTTTAGTGCGTTTAATACGCCTATGCCTAGTTCCTGGAGAATACTGAAACAAATAGCACCTATGTATGGATAATCCAGATTTGTGGATAATACAGATCACTTCATAGCCATAAATGATGAATGAGGTATCTTCCATCATTTTCGGTAATCAATTACTTAGCTTTGTTTTTCACGGAAAAATACTTTTTATTCCAAGTGTTATATGGAAGTAGTTTCTTTTTTTTTCAATCTAAGTTCGATTGCGAATTTGATAAGAACTCAGCCCAAAAAAACGTAAAAAGTAAATTAACACTTTCTATTGTAAGTAATTTACGAAATGCAATGCAAAAAATACACCTATGAGAGATAAAAAAATTGTTATAGAACAAACCCTCAAAATGTTAACGTTAACTTTAAAAAAAATTACCACCTTCCTACTCGTTCGCTTCTCAGCTCGGCCCTTTTGTCTCCACTTACAAAGTGGTCTGGCCCCTTACTGCACTAATTGTCACAATTACACTCGAGTCGTCTTACTCACTCGAGTTATTAACGAGGAAAGGTAACAAGTTTCATTAAAAAATACTGTAGTGTAGCAAAACTATAGTGATACTATTTCTTCATAAGGTTAAAGAAACTTTACGACATTTTCACGGGTAAGGGATGTTAGAAATACACATTTTTAACTGGTTTGAAACCGAATCTAACCAAGTTACGTGCAATCAGAAGCCATATCTAGCAGTGGACTGCGATAGGCTAATGATAATGATTAACCAGCTACAAATAAAGAAAGAGATTGCTAATTTTACTGTACCTTTGTGTTGATTAATCTCTACTCTCAGTTCTTCGCTATTTGTAAACCTATTTAAAAAAAATATAAAATTTGGTTATGAAGATGTACTTCACATTTAGTCCTATTGAAAAGAAAATAACACACCCTCAGA
Organism: Hypercompe scribonia; assembly: GCA_949316085.1. Lineage (NCBI taxonomy): Eukaryota > Metazoa > Arthropoda > Insecta > Lepidoptera > Erebidae > Hypercompe > Hypercompe scribonia. The sequence continues at coordinate 5,649,053 of OX438969.1, read as the reverse complement.
AAGATAAAAATAAGGGTACAAACAAAACTCTCCATTACAGATTTATTTAATATTTTAACTTTAGCACATACGTACACATTATTTGATAATGTTAGCTGTGTGCGCTTTACATAAAAGTATACTTACTATTAATGTTGTAACATTTACTTCTTTAACACATAATTGTTTAAATAAACAAAGCAATTTCTTTACAAATTATTATCAATCAATCAATCAACCTATCGCACTCCAGTGCTGAACGAAGGTGTCCCCCAAGGAACGCAAACAATTCCGGTCTTGGGCTTTTCGTATCCATCCGCTGCCAGCCACCTTCTGACGAACAGATGGTCGCTGGAGCCGAAGTATACTAGAGTGGATACCACGATTGGGCAAACGTAGTGTAGTGCGCCCTGCGGCACGATGGACCGACAAATTAATATTTAAAAAAATATAAAAAATAATTCAATACCATTCAATCACAAGAAAAAAAAATCCTTGTTTTCCGTCACGTTTTTATGATAGCCTAAAATTACATTACTTGTATAATGCGATCTCAATGTAGCTACTGAGAATATGCTCATACTTAACAACATAACCACCAGATATCGCCGAGCGCATCCTTTTGTCACATCCTCACGCAGCTTCATTAGTGCACTGTAATCCATTTACCGTAGAATTAATTTATATATACTTGGTTATGCATACTGTGGTGATATTTAAACTTTTGCTGAGCTGACTGTGACGTCGACTAAGAAATTTTAATTAAAAAAGAGACGGGCTAGTTACGCCATTTATAAGTCAAGACGGGACCGACTATTGTGATGTTTTTTTTTTATTGTCTCCGCCACAAAGAGATAGATAACAAAATATTTTAAAAATTACAATATACTTGCGAAGAAATCTCTTTTTCCCACCTATATAAAAAAGACAAATTAAAGTTGTGTAACTCTAAAACCAATCTATGTAGATTAAATTTTTATAACCTCTAAATTATGTTTTAACCTCATTGCAATAAGTCTTATTATGTACGTATGTGTAATCTAAATAAATTAATGATATTTACATCCATATTTATCTATACTTTACTACCTCGTTAGGCTAGCGGGTCGGGCAAAAACTGTTATTGGAAAGAAATTCCTAATATCAACCCTAAGTATGGAACTGGCGATATCACGCTCATGTTTCGGAGAGTATGTTATGCCATCGATCCCAGTTATCATGAACGGCAATCGTTATGAGGAAGTCAGTTCCCTCAAATATATTGACAACTAATTCAATCTTTAAAATCAGTTCGCCCTTATAGAGATCTGATGTCACTTGCTCCGTTGAAAAACTGATATTCAGGTAAAACAGCTTGACCTAGTAGTCGATCCAAATAAAGTTGGAAATAATAAAGATGGCAACTAAAGATTTATCTCTGTATAAGACAATGAATAATATAAACAAGCGTAATATATAAGTATACATTGTATTACTAAAAAACTTTTATTAGTTTAACATTGTGCTGCTTTGCGCAAAGTCGTACTGACTTTACACTCATATTTATAACGATACGTAACAACAATGAGAGACAGAACTGAAAGTAAACTTAAATACCTAAAAAAATATACTTACATAAAAAGAAAAACGATAAGATGTGTAACTTAGTACCTTTACATAAGTCTATATAGTCTTATATTATGACAATATCCATATAACCGGGCAAATGCGAGCGTTCATACAACGAGGGTTCCTCACAAGCTACTTATATGATGTAGTATTATTATATACACAGTACATGCTAAGGAATCGATTCTAAATCATAAATAATAATGATAACTGATATTTTTTCCGGAATGATAAATCTTTTACACATATTTGTACACGTCGAAATGATTAATGATGGTGATGATGATGATGATGACGTAATGAATTCTCAATTATATATGTTATCTTCGCTTGTTTTTTGTCTAGTACCTCAAACCGAGCTTTGTTCGGTGTCTTTTTTGGTAAATCTAACAGATATTCGATTCGCAATTTACCAATTTCTTCTGTTCCCATCCTTAATTTTGTCACATAGACAAGTATCAAAACAGTCGTGTTAAACAACGCCATCTACTGAAGTATTTAGCTTTTACGTTGCTCTGTCGGTAAAACAGTACTTACCTTCGTATTCTAATGCCATTATAGCAACTTTCATTGCTTGAAAACACGGATAAAACAACGTTTTCTAAAAATTAAAACTAGTTAGATCGATTTACCACTCACGCATACCCATGCATACTAAATTTCATAAAAATCATTGAAGCTGTTGTCGAGATTCAGTTTATATAAGGTATTAGATACGAGTACATTAAGTGCCAAAGTTAATTATTGTGTTCAAAAGTACTGCCTCAGACATCTTAGTAATTTCTTTTTCGAGAGCAAAACATATGTTTGTATCCAAAAAAAGGTTTCTTTTGGAACAAAATTAATTTTCTTCGCTTGCCTCGTGAGACATTACTTCTTATAAATTTCTAAGTATCAACAAGTTCTTAGTACTTTAGTTCTAAAAATATTAAAATGTAAATTGCCATATCTTTTGATTACGTTGACTTAGAAGACCGACTGGAAAAACGGACTTATTTATTTTATCTATAAAAAACCGCAAACATCATGTTAATTTCTGCTATACCTCCACGTTTCTGATAAAAGGGATGTTTACTTAGGACAGAAACTGTCATTAGGATCAGTCTGCTCGTTTGCCCACTTGATCATAAAAAGACAGAGAGACGGACATCAAATTATACTTAAAGAAAGGGATCCTAAATAAAAATAACGCCCCTTGTAACAGAACCATTATCAACAGACTACTAGACTACAGTTGGACATAGGCCCCTCTTGTCATAAAGGTGATTGTGATCTTTGATTGATACAGGGTCTACTCGTATTTCAAATTTTCCTTCTCCTGCTGAGTTTCCCTACGACATCCACGGAGTTTTTTTTCTGTTTTTTATTTTTAAAGTGTGGAGACCCTCTCGGGCCGTCACCCCACCGGGGTTTACGGCGAAGTGGTGTGTCGGAATCGGACCGACTAAAACCACACGGTGTGCTAATCTGCGCCTGACATAAGAGGGATCCGGGAACAGCGGCTATTACGACATCCAGAAAGAGTTAGCGCAACCACACTATTATAGATCGTTTTAATGATGTCCCGTCAGTAATAACATTTCATAATATTGATACATTGTTATGTTGTTTAAGTGTTACTTTTTCCAATTTTATTTAAAAATACTTTGTTAGCTTACAAATATACATTCTTATTCCTTAAAAAGAAGATAGGTTCGTATGGACGATCGATATTTTGTCAATAATTGTCTGGTTCTTCTGCTACTTTTTGAGTTACGGGTGTAAAGTAACAAGCATATCAAAGAGGCTAGGCAATTGAAGTAAAAGAGTATTGCTTATAAAAATGAACTGTCTAGTGCAAGTTATAGTTTAAAAAAACCAGAGTATAAACCTACTGGTCGAACAGAGAGGCTAAAAGGCCGAGCATCGAATGGTAAATATTGCTTGCGCAATTTGTGTCTAATAGAGAATGTGATAAAGAATATGTAGGTAATCAGAAGGTCTGACAAAACGGTATTAATACTTTGTGTATGCACTGTCTCTCTGGTAACAAGTCTTAAGTCGGCTAGCATCACCCCACTCGCTTGGACACCCACAATTTTTTTGTGTAGTTATTTTTATAAAGTCGTTAGAAATTTATATGAAGTAAAATAAATCTTTGTCAAGGATAGAAAATACACTATTTGTGCTATGCCTTTTATGGCTCCTCTACGTAAAGGCTTTTCACAAGAGACCACCCAGTTAGAGCATTGCGTCTTGTCTTTATAAACCTCCATGTACGTTTATTGCTCTTAATTAAATGATAGTTGGTTAATAAGTATACATGAATAAACTTGAACTGTTGCACTATGTGACCAAAACCCGTTTTTACTCATCAATCGTAAAATACGACTGTGGATAAAATCCTATATGTGTTTTTAGTACAATAAAGGTGAAAATTAAACAGGTAGAGAGGTAGCTAGGTAGTAGAACCACGCTGATTTCAGCACGAGCGGGCCGGCTCGACCGGAGCAGTACTATCCTCCCACAGAAAACCAACCTAAAGCGACAGCATCCGTGTTGTCGTGTTTTGTTGGTGAGTGTGAGACCGGAGGCCCATTGATGCAGGGGTGCCAGTTATCGTGATAACTGTGTAAGCCTTAAACTGTCACGATGACTGTCATGCCTTTTACGTCCCCCAAGCGGGGTGTGAAAAGTATCTCACAAGGCCGCCATAGTGTGGGTCACCATACTGCATTGTCTGCATTTGCAATGAGTATGCTAACCACAACTCTTGGATTCTATTCATGCTTTCCATCGGGCAGGGTAGAGTCACTTTGGCAGGCTCTTAATATAGAAAAAAACATCTACATAGACTAGCTGTGAGAAAATTGTCCCACCAGCCTTTTTTTTTTGTTTTAACAGCCCGCCAAAATGGCTCTACTCCGAATGATGGAAAATATGAACAGAATCCACGAGTTGTTGTCACCATACTCGTTGTGAATACTCAATGCAATATGGCGACCCATATTTTGGTGGCCTAGTGAGATGCTTCAGGACATAAAAAGGATGACAGTCATCGTGGCAGTGTAAGGCCACACACTTACCACGATAACTGTCACCCCTGCATAACTTTCAAGGTGCTTCTTAAAACGTATTTTTCGCCTTCAAGAACAGTATTTTTGCCGTATGAAGTTATTCCATATGCTGAGTTACGGCCCTAACAGTCGTATGTAATATTATATGACAATAGTTTGAGAAGCAAGAAAGTAAATTTTAAATTAAAAAATATGACTGAAGTACTCATACTTCAAAATTATGGATGTTAATAACATTAGCACTAGCTTTTGGGCACAACTTCACTTGCGTTTCTATAAGTTTAGACACTTAACTTTCTGTACCCCCAAACTCCCTGTATGCATATTTTTATGTTACGTTACGAAAGAGTAGAAAATTGTATTCACATTCTTTAGAATAACTAAAAAATTGTTCTATTTCCTGATAAGTGACTCTAAAACATTTCTAAGGAAAGCCTTATGATCAGCTGTGGACTATCAAAAATAAGGAAAACTTTACTTGCATTCTCACCTCGTCGGTGAATAAAAACTGCCCTGCTATTACAGTTTTCCGTTTTTAATGGCTCAGTGTTTATCTTTCTGTTAAAGGTGTGACCCGTCAGTTTGGTACTAATATGTTGTTTATATTTATAATAAATTAGGTGACCGTGTTAGACGGATCAACGTTTTCGTTTACAAACATGTCGTTACCTCCTGTCGTCCTCTATTACCATGAATACAACTTTCGTTATACGTGTATGAGTTAATATGTTACTTTCACTCACTAGACAGAAGAGTCATACTGCTTCTTTAGTATCAACATCAATAGCCTTTCATAGTCCACTATTGGACATAGGTCTCTCCTTAGAAATGAAGAGTTGGTATGAGTTTAACCGTAAATGGTGCCCGAAGAAGCGGACAGGCGTTAGGAGGGATCTGGATACCGTAATAACAGCTGTTTCCGGATCCCTCCTATCTCAGGCGCAGAGTGGCACACCGTGTGGTTTTAGTCGGTCCGATTCCGGCACACCACCCCGCCGTAAACCCCAGGGGGGGGGGGGCTAGGGGGTTTCCACACGTTAAAAAGAAAAAAAAGGATTTTTATCAAAGTCTCCTACTCTGTACAGCGCTGTTCTGTTGTCTTGCGTAGTTTGCCTTACTTCATAGATGTCTCACAGAATTAATAAATGTCTAATGTTCCCTACACGTCATGTTACGTAAGAACGTTAATAATTTATTTAACATCTGTAATTAATATCTATTCCACTATATACGACATATAAAAATACTTACTTAATAAAAAAAATAAGAACCTAAAATATTTTATGCATGTGTGTTTCAATATGTGTTTAATTACACACACACAAAATAAACACAATTTAATCTTAGTTGGGTAGAGACTCGATGGAGGCAAGGCAATTAATTCTCATTGTTCAAGTACACCATAATAAGGATGAATTTCCTTTAACATGAAGATTAAGATGTGAAGAATGTTTGTCTGTCCGTCTGTCTGTTTGTCTTTATAGAATCGTAAACTATGCATTTGACCATGTGATTATCTTTAGCAAAGCTGTTGTCTATGCCCACTAAGGTTTCTGAGTTGGTATGAATACTTTTTTTGTCTTTTTTCAAATTATTTTAGTTGGTGGCGTAGGAACGCGCGAGAGTACAGCTAGTAACGCAATAAAAATATTTACTTTCATAATGCAATTCACTGGATCTATAGTTACTACTTAGTTCAAGTTATTTTGCATAGATGGCACTAAATTATATATTTTATGCTGTATGGTGACGTCGCCATAAATTTTGTGGATTAACTCTTCTGGCGAAAATACAAAATCTCAATTTGTTATTGATCACTTAAATTGTATTTCATAATATTAAAATGTAAATGTCGGGCGAGTCAGTCATTTTGTTCTTTCTCCATTTCAAAGGACTGATTAAAAAATATGGCAGACCACAAATGCGTCTGTTGTGGTTGTAATATCCCTTTTTTGTGAAACGATTCGTCGGTCACTGTGAATGAGAGGCATAATATAATGAAGGTGCAGATATTTGCTATATTAAAAGTATTATCTAGAGAAATTTATACTCACTGTTATGACTACATAGAATTCGTAATTACTTAGCAAAAGTCCATTATGTAAATGAAATGTATTGTAATATTAATGATTAAACTGAATCTGTACGCTTTTTAAAGTACAATATATACGAAAATTGACGATGTTGGCTTTTATTATACTAGTGTCAAGTGCATTGACACAAATGACATCAGTAATGACAGTAGAAATTTTTGACACATCATCATTTGTAATATATAATACATTAAAATCAATTGCTGTTCGTTAGTCTTATTAAAACTCGAGAATGACTGTTTCGGTTCGACTAATTTTGGTCGTGAAATATTTATAGAAGTTCAGGGAAAGTTTAAACTGTATGATGTAAAAATACTTAGATGAATACAGAACACAGTTACGGATGCATTGAGAATACATAATGTTGCCATCACTATTCACCCCGTGCGTGTCGTATGAGGCGACTAAGAGAACAAACTATTTAGGAAAATATCATTACAAAGAGAAGGAAACTTGTAACAAATCCTATTCCAACCTGTCTGGCCAGCGTGGTATAGTAGGCCGAAACCTCCTTGCTAAGGAGAGGTCTATGTCCAGCAGTGGACTGTAAAAGGCTGTTGATTCAATATGTTGTACACTATGAGTGTACAACTATCTTATTTGCCGCTAAAACTTCAAAATACTTTTTCCTTTTATAAATGAAACATTTTAATGCACTTTTCTTCTTTTTTGTTTATTTATTTATTTTTGATTTTGAGCCTACGAAAGCGACTCTACTCTACCTGATAGAAAGCATGAATGGAATCCAAGAGTGGCCATACTCATTGTGAATGCAGACAACTCAGTGTAGTGTGGTGGTGCTCACCGACAAGCATTGACACAGTGGCGTGCGCGATTGGAACAACCGCAAAATGCATACCAACGCGCTGTCGGTGCCGTTCTGCCCAGCCTTGAAACCTGAATAGGTAGGGAGGGAGGTCGCGTTACCTACCGACTGACACAGATACTCACCGGACATGGTTGCTTCGGTGAGTATCTGCATAGGATCGGACGCGAGGAGACGGCACAGTGCCACCATTGCGCAGCCGACTGGGACCTCGCCCAGCGTACGCTGGAGGACTGCCCCGCGTGAGCATCTGAATGCGTCGTGTTAGTTGAACAAATCGGACGAGACCTGTGCCCGCCAGCCATCATTGCTGCCATGCTGGCTGGTGAGGAGGGATGGGGCGCAGTAGTCTCTTTCTATGAAGCTGTAATGCTCCAGAAAGAGATCGCTGAACGGAATCGGGAGAGGGCTGATCCCCAGCGTAGGGGTAGTCGGCGGTGTTAGCAGCCACCGACAGGACCGCAAGCTGCCAGAGAATAGCGACCTCTGGCGGTGAATAAATCGCTGCGATCGGCGACAGTAATGCGGCCTGGTCGCAAAAACGCGATCGGGCCACAACTATAAATCAGAGGGGGTACCTTGTAGCGTCCCCCAGGAGAGGGTCTGACCAGGCACGGCGTTGATCCTGGAGGGGATCTGAAATAACATGGGCCGGGTCCCCTTCAGAGTAGGACGCCTGAGACCGGCCGCCGAGGTAGTTTTTAGTGGAAACACCACAAACTCCTGGCTCCTGCGTCCCTGAGGAGCCAGTGATCCGAATCGATGCGAAGGAATTTTCCACCCCGTCAACAAAAAAAAGACCGAAATTTATGCTTTCTCAATTTTCAATCACTATTATACTCAAATATCGAGCTCTTGTTTATAAAAAAGGCGAAAACAAAATATTCCAAATATTTTTCTCTTTTGTTTGTTAACCAATTTTTTATCGTATCTATTAACGAGTTTTTGTAAAACCAGTAAAAAGTTTGCAAGAGTTTATTAAAATTCCGATCCGAGGACAAACAGTTCGTTATAACAACAGTTCATAACCAGGGCGACCCCTGTCCAAATCTCAGGCGTGTAATACCTCAAAAGGTATCAAATACTGATTAGTTGGACTAATTCCCTTTAGTCACAATTTTTGTAAAGTTGAATGCCCTTTTTAAATTAGAACTTTTCAAAACACGAATCATATTTTATATTTTAAAAAGAAACTCTTGATCGAAATCAAAGCGAGACAAGATTTTAAATTTAATAATGGCCGACCGTGGTAGAAGCGAGCTTCAGAACGAAAACCCAGCTTCAACCACAATAGCAGGCATTACGGGCAGTGAACAATTCTTAAAAGCCGTGATTCGAAACAATCCCACAAAGCGGCCACGTGACCTAGTTTAAAATTAAAAAGAATCAAAGAGTAGAATATTATCCGCTTTTACTTTTTTATACATGCACGTTTGAACAGGGGCGTGTGATAGTGGAAGAAGTAAGAGAAAAAATGCGTAGGAGCTACACATATGAAGACTACCGAAGTAATAAAATGAAACCTCAAAGCAAACAGATGTTAAGGAAAATATCACTGTTATACACCGAGTGTATAATGTTACCAAATTTCATATGAATGAAAAAAGTTCGGGAGGTCGCTTAAAAAGTGGTATTTTGCCCACCAGAATTAAGAATGCAGAGAGGCTTACTCTTTTAGGAAGACTCTAAAGATTAATGGAACCACATGATGGGGGTCACTTAAAAAATTGGAAGATAAAAATTGATAAAGAGTTGAAAGAATAGGACTTAGAATCCAGTGTCATGCGTCTATGTGAAGCTCCCCCAGGCTGACAACTACTTCACTGCTAGACTCAATTAGACTTATCAATGAGTTCCTTCAATTTAGTCCAGATGCAGATAACTTTTTAAACCCCCATTGCATAATTTCAAAAGACCTTTATTGTAGTGAAACTTCTCCAGAATCGTGATTTGAAACTTGACGAAACAAAAATATAAAGATAAAGAAAGAAACATAAGTATATAAGATTAAGTCAGCGAGAGAGTGAGATAGAATACATTACACAGTACTTTATATTCTAGGTCTCGTCTTTGTGGTGGGGAAACCTTTGTGACTTCCCCAGTATAGGACCTGACTAGGTGCAGTGTTGATTCTGGAAGGGACGTGAAATAATATGGTCGAGGTTCCCTTCACAGAAGGATACCTGAGACCGCCGGAGTGGTTTTTAATGAAAACACCACATACTTCTGGCTCCCGCGTCTCTGAGAAGTCGGAGATCCGAAGGGATCTTCCAACCCAAACCCCACAAAAAAAAGGTCACCTCTTTGTGTGATGTTTCATAGCGTCCCTACTCTCGTCCAAAACTTGTCCATCTAAAGATTATACCTATGTATGCGTCGTTTGTAATGGTATCGTGGGTATATCTATATTATACAAGGCTTACTTTTGATCCCAAAGTTCTACGTGCACATATATGTAAAGCTACTTTTCAGAAGTTTCACCTTTGCCGTGTGTGCATTATATGTGCCATATATTGCATATATATGCTTGTTTATTTGAACGATAAAGAGTAATTTTATCTTTCTCAAGTTGAATTAAGATTGATTTTCCTCCAAATCTGTTTTTTTTTTCCTTTTGTTTATCTAATTTTTGTAATTCTAATATAATGTTTGTTTTTAGTATTTTCTCACTCTCTATATCATAAAAGAAAAATTACGTAACTATAGAAATACCGTAACTTGAATACTGCTTGCGAATGTGAAAAGTTTCGAGTACACTACCTATGTGAAATTACAAATTAAATTAAGTTATTAAAATTCTCCGAGAGGTGATGGATTAAGTCACTACCCCTATTCATGTCGTGGGTGCCCTAAGAGCCGAATAATTAAAAAAGCTACGCTAGACAGAAGCATTGCAAAGAAAAGGAAAACTTGAAACGAATGCTATACCAACCCGTCTAGCAAGCGTATAATAGTAAACCAAAACCTCCTTTCTAAAGAGAGGCCAAGGTCCAGCAGTGGACTATTCAAAACTGATGTTGATGTTGATTAATGTACTTCAATTCCTCACATATTTTGGTAATTAATTAAAATCATCAAATAAGAATTTACAGTTAAGTACGCGTTTGTCAAAGTCCGTGTGGTAACGGATTAAGAATACATAGTGTTACCACCCCTATTCATCCCGTGGGTGTCGTAAGAGGCGACTAAGGGACCAAGTATACAAGACAACATCATTACAAAGAGAAGGAAAACTGGAAACAAACCTTATTCCAACCCGTCTGGCCAGCGTGGTATAGTAGGCCAAAACCTCCTTGCTAAGGAGAGGCCTATGTCCAGCAGTGGACTGTGAAAGGCTGTTGAAGATGAAGAAGATGAAGACGCGTTTGTGTTCAATGGACAAGTTTTTAAGTCGGGATTAGCTTTATTTTTTTATTTTCTTTTTATATAGAAACCTACCAAAGTGACTCTATTCTGCCTGATGGAAACCATGAATAGAATCCAAGAACTTTAGCATGCAGCAAGAACTACGTGGTATTCCTCTTCACAACTTTAAAAGTTTAATTAACAAGAAACTTGTTGCTTAGCAAGTTTAATTAGTTGATCGCCTAAAGATATGAATAAGTAAGAATAAGCTAGACAATAGATTTATAGTAAAATTTAAAAATATTTAGATTTTTTTGTTATAAAAAAAAATGTACTGCCTGCCAAAATAATTCTACTCTGCTTGATAAAAACCATAAGTTGAATCCAGTTGTAGTCATCATTATAAAGTCAATGTAGCACGATGCCCTCACTATGGCGGCTTAGAGGGATGCTGTTTCACGCACCGCTTAAAATTACTGCTTGTACTACTTGCTGCACTTGTACTGCTTTGAATTTGGAAGCAGATTAAAAACCTCCTCTCTTTCACCCTCATTGTGAAGCGAAGGGTATACACATAAGATGCCAACGTAAAGATTAGGGGGCACGTGGTAGCTGTGTGAGCCTTACACTGCCACGATAACTGTCATGCCTTTTACGTCCCCAAGCGGGGCGTGAAAAAGCATCTCACTATGCCGCCATAGTGTGGGTCACCATGATGCATTGTCTGCATTTGCAATGAGTATGGTGACCACAACTCTTGGATTCTATTCATGCTTTCCGTCAGGCAGAGTAGTCACTTTGGCAGGCTCTTAATTTAAAAAAAAACAAGTCTGGCTGCTGATGTATTTTTAGTGAAAATACCAAATACTGCTGCTCCAATGTAACCGAAGATCCGAAAGAATTTTCCACTCCATCACAAAACGAAAAGAAGACGGATTGTGCCCGATAATAATACTAAATATTTACTGAAATTACTTTCAAAAGAGGTTTTGTATTATTATATTCTAATTATATACCGTTAATATGAGTAATTTAAGCAATATCAGAAGTATCAGTTAAAACTGTAAAACGTGAGCTGTTTATATTGAGTCTTTTTATGAGAAGAAGAAGATAAGAGGAAATTGCTTCCTCCCCCCCACGAACATCGAGACGAACTTGGGAGTCAGATAATAATAATATTTCAGACATCTGACACAACACCGGATACTAGACAACGGGTATTAATACATATTTAATTTTTTTTGTTAATACGTACATATTATACATAGAAAACACCCAAACTCCGTAACAAAAATTTGCAGATCATACAAACATTTGGACCGACCCGGGAATCAAACCCAAGACCACATGAACAGGAGGCACATACGCTACCACTACGCTACCGAAACCGATATTTATTTATATTAAACTACTATATCATAATGTTGAAAGAAGCAAATGATGAAATTCAATTCATAACAACTCAGAGTGTTATATTTCTGTTATCAAATATTTGCATTTGCAAAAATAATTTATTTTCATATATACGTTTAGATGAAAAGAAAAAGCAAAAACAATTTCGTAATGAAATGAAGGAGTGCGTGAAAGTGAATGTCTAGTGATTAAGGAGAGTCGAAAGAAATTCATTGCTCGGTCTGTAAATATAATTAATAAAATTATTTACGTAATTGAAGGACAACTTACTTGCTTTTAAAAATATATCAAAATTTAATTAACAATTTCGAATAACTATTGACGAAATTTATACATAAGCAAATAGGAAAAAAAAAGTAAGTTAATTAAGTAAGCTTAGTTTAAATTTAATTTTTATTTCAATTTAACTCGGTTAATTATTTTCGTTTTTTATTTATTTAGCGGTCAACGATGAAAAATGTCGAAGTTTTAAAAAATAACATTTAATTTTTAGTTCAATGGTTTTTAAATGTAATTAAAATGGTCGAAAACATGATATTATTTTTCAAGTATGATATAATTTATATGAACCATTACAATAGTAGTCAATAGTGTACGTCTAATTTATACACTTAAGCTTCAATAATTTGATTCGTATTAAAAACTCTTTATACCGAAATGGAAATATGTTAATATCTTAGGATTCTCCGATCTGATCTCCATTATCTATAGATAAGAACCATCACCTGCCACCATAAGAAACCTACTTTCAAATTATACCAACCGCATACAAATCAAATCGTCATTTCAAGAGCTGTAATGCCATAGACAAGCACACAGGCAGACATAGACAAACTTATAACACAGGAATGTTATAAGTTTTACCTTTTGCGTCGAGGTTAAAAATTTTTTTTTATTTATTGACGGAACAACTTTTATCACTCCAAGGAATTAAGAACTTATTCTTTTTGGAGTTGTTTGAAAGTAACCCCAAAGTTTTAAAAACACTAACGAAAAGACACACAACTCTCGTGAAGTATTTGAAAAAGAAATGATGATGTCGTCTGCGTTATATTCACCTATGAAACACTCAGCCTCCTTTGACTTTACTAACTCCGTGAAGTCCGGCAACTCCATAACATCTGGTAATCTAGCTGCTGGTTTACCCAAAATATCATAGACTAGTAGAGTTTTTTATCATCAGCCATACTAAATGTCAATGTCTCTATAAAAATGCAAAAATCACAGAATCGCCATTCGTCAGCATTGATTTATAATACAATTTGTTAAACGTTTTATTCGTTTGAAGCAATAAATTGAGTCTGTAGGCACGTTTAGTTATAAAATTTACAGATTTAACTTTTTCTTTGTAGGTTTGTATGTTGACTGTCTTATATCACGAATGTTACAAACCAACTTTAAAAAAGTGAGGTTACTGGAGCTGAACCCTTTCCCTATTTCTAAAAAGGTCTCCTACAAGATAAACCGTAATTTTCCTTATACCTATAAGTTTAACCATTATATTAAACTAGCCTTTGCCCACGGCTCCACTCGCGTGTATGTCGTGCATGTGTTATTCTGATATATAAGCTATATTACTGTAAAGTTTTATCTAAATCCATACAGTAGTTTTCGCGTGAAATAGTATCAAACATCCAAACATCCATATATCTTTACAAACTTTTGCAATAATAATATTTAAAGTAAAAAAAATATTGATAAATTTATCGATAAAGAGAGGTACCTTACTCTACGAGTATACAGCGCTATCTATCGGAATTTATAAAAATTGATGTGATTCAAATACGCATCATAATGGATCTTCGTACGGAAATGAGATGTTTCACCGCAATGAATAAGTAATATCCAACCTCCTATCTCAAAAATCTTAGCATAAAATCGATCCGTTGCGACGTGAAAGACAGACAAACACACAGACAAACAAATATACTTACGTATTTATAATATTAGTAAAGATACTATAAATGTCAGCGTCCTCGGAATGCCTTCTTACGACAATATTTTATTTGCGTTTATACAAAAAAGTAACTTATCGTTGAAGAAACACGGTTTATTTTAAGTTGTACCCCACACACTTTTTAACTTATTCCATATCTTAATACTATATTGTGTTAAGTATTAAATTAAAGTAAATGTTTTTCTATGTTTTTGTTATTTACTTCACCACTATTTTTTTAGCGTAAGAAAACCCTCTCGAATCGTCACTCTACCGGAGTTTGTATTATATAATGTGTCACATGGCACCCAAAATTGGAGGGATCACACAACAGCTTTTGTGACTTCCAAATTAGTAGTTGATTATATATTAGACAGTAGAGCCACGCTGATTTCAGCACGATCAGGCTCGACTGGGGCAGTACTACCCTCCCACAGAACACCAACCTAAAGCGACAGCATCTGTGCTGTCGTGTTTCGTTGGTGAGTGTGAGACCGGAGGTCCATTGATGCAGCGGTGACAGTTATCCTGGTAGTTGTGTGAGCCTCATACTGCCACGGTGACTGTCATGCCTTTTACGTCTCCAAGCGGGGCGTGAAAAAGCATCTCACTAGGCCGCCATAGTGTGGGTCACCTTGATGCATTGTCTGCATTTGCGAGGAGTATGGTGACCACAACTGTCTTGGATTCTATTTATGCTTACTATTAGGCAGAGAAGAGTCACTTTTGTAGGCTCTTAATATAGAAAAAAAAGCCCAAAAGTACGGATCACTAAGGTCAAGGAAGAAAGCTTAAAATAATCAGCATGCAGCTATCGTTAGATTTCTCATGTATTTGTTCATACATGTTTTATAAAGAAATCTATTTCAAATATCAAAAGCTCAAAACTATTAGGAGACTTCATGAAACATATCACTTTTCTTAATTCAATTTTGTTTGGTAAACATATGTTTGATTCAGTACAGCCTACTCGCCGTATCCGGTCGGCTGGCAAATCAGCTTAAGTTGACCGCTTTCAGTGAATATACCTGAAAGTCACAGCTCAAGTTAACTGGGACTATTTTATTATATAACAATTTGTATTAACCCTTGGTATAATAAAACTATGGAGTTGTTTTGAATTTTGTTTTTTTAAATTATTTTTGAAATTTGTATGATTCATTTTTTGTTTAAATAGGTACAGTTTTATTTATATAAGGTGATACAATATACTACGTCGATTTCTACCCATAGAGGTCGTTAATAGGATATTTTTTTTGTCTAGGTGTAATGTATCTGTAGTATAATCATGTCTGCACATTTGTATGTATATAAATTTGAACGTTTAATATGCCTGAGTGTGCATGTTAATACTTCGTACCCGTAACAACATCGTGTTGCGTATCTCAGCAACAAAATAGTAATGATAATAATCTAAGGTGCGTGCCACCGCCAATAGTCAGTCAATCAAATCAATATTGTAGTTGTAACACATCAATACGATTTAACATATTTTGCCCATTAAATCCACAGTAATACGGATACGACGAAAACATAAATTGAAAATACCTTCGAAAATATTAATCACTTGAACTCTTTGCTTATTTTTAACATACTTTAAGTATTTTTATAGAGATGAATTGGATACTTACCTCGTTTTAAGTAATAAAGACAAACAGGTACACAGGTCACCGGATTGCAAGTGTCTACCACCAGTTATAGAAAAAATAAAACCGGACGTGAAAGATTCAATGTTGCCTACTAATTTTTATAAATTGCCAAGAGCCTTAATTATTTCCATGCCTAAAGTGAAATAACCATTTACGGATACATTCTACATTATCATATAAATTACTGTTTTGTTAGAAAACAAATCGCTTTTCTTGATAAATAACAATAAATTATGATATGAAATCACGTTCTCGTTGTATGCATATTTTATGCACTTTTGAAATACCTGAGGTTTCGGCCAAGCTAGTGTAACTAATAAGGTTGGCTATAACCGTGAAATTAAGTGCGAAAATCTACAAAATTTATATATTAGCAACAATATTTTTAATTCGATTTTAATTTAAAAAAAAAACAAAACTATCATTTCATTAGGCTTGAGTTGATCTACTATGGAATGTGAAAGATATCTTGTTTCGATTGCTTTATCGCTAGTAATAAAATCTCATCGTAAATGTATCGACCTATCAATACCTAAATGTCGTCAACTACCAAAGCGAATAATGAATAATTATTATTTTAATTATTAAGTCGTAAAATAGCATTCAAAATATGATAGTTAGACATAGATATATTTTGCTGATTATAATTTTACTCCCACTTATTTAGAAAGCAAGTCTATTACTGGTAATCCCGCACATATAATTTTAAATAAACACGGCGAATGGAAAGCATGACTAGAATCCAAGTTGTGGTCACCGTACCCCTTGTGAATATTGCAGACAATGCAGTATGGTGATCCACAATATGGCGGCCTAGTGAGATATTATTTTACACCCCGGTTGATAACGTAAAAGCCATGACAGTCTCCTTGTTAGTATAAGGCTCACACACTCACCACTACAACTGTCACCCCTGCATCAATGGGCCTCCGGTCTCGCACTCATCAACAAAACATGACAGCGCAGATGCTGTCATTTTAGGTTAGTCTTCTGTGACCCGTTCGTGCTGATATCAATGTTTTTTAATTTGAATATTGAATGTTTTTAGTTGAATATGCTATATATTTCATACGAATTGTCGTGAAATCTTTTATTGGGCGGTGCAGGAGTCGGCTGTTACACTGTAGTTCGGTGTACCTTCATTAGATGGTGCTGAAGTATGATTTTGTTTTATTGTTTGTGGAAGTCGCTACATAGACGTTTTATACATTGGGTTGATTTTAAATATGACACTCAAATGCACACAGAACAATGCCAAGGGAAATATATATCTTAATGGCTTAACTGCACGAATGGCGTATTGGTTTTAGAGGTCACGTCGCAGCAACAACGTTGAGTGCTGTAGGTTCGATTCTTACATGAAATAGCACTAAGTGTAATCCACAAATAATTACTCTGAGTCTGCGTGTTCTTTGTGTCGATTGCATGAATATTTGTGAAATCCCTTGCGACACAGGATATATTCCAAGCGTTGGAGTTAACTGTAAAAAAATGCACTTTACGCATATTGAACCCGTTAACTTACGCTCAACGAATTTCACTCATTATAAATTGTGCAAGTCAGTGTTTGACATGGGTAATTTATCAAATAGAATTCATTAACTAAAGTATGAATGAATAATATACGACAAGTAGACGTTGATAAATTAAACTTCAAAGCACTTTTGAATATTTTAACTTGTACTTACTTAAGGCTTATTGATTAAATATGCGCCTTAGACTTGAATGTAAACATTCTGCGTTAACTGTTGAGTTAATTAATCTAGTCGGCCAGTATAAATTGACCTGTCATTGTATAGACTTTCTGTACTACGATAACTTCAGAAATATGAACTCCTGTCACTGTTTGTAGCCGTTGGTAAATTGTAAATTTATAACACAAATATTAAGAACAAAGGTATATTTTTTGGACTTAATTATTTCAAATTCAAAGTTCCTACATGTTTCGGACCACATGTTTTACTTAAACTGAACGCGAATGTGTAATTACTGACTAGAGGTTTTATTATTGGCGGTAATTATATCTCAATGCCAACTAATGCCATCTTATAACATCATACAAGGGTTACTTTTTTGTTTTGAGGAACAGAAACGTAAAAGAAATGTGCTTAAAAATATTATAAACAGTGCAAACTTATAAAAAATATCTCAAACACTTCAAAATTTAACAATATGTGGTTTCTATAACACGGATCAATAGACTGTTCAACCAAGAGGAATGTCAAGTTAACAGTTGTGTGAAATAACTTTGAATTTCTGTTACATTGATCAAAGAGAAATTTATTAATCCGTGATCACGAATGACATTTTGACATTAGATTTTGACAGCTCTGTAAACTGATCTCGTGATTGAATCAAAACGTCCGGTCATGTTTTTAACGATTTAATGTATACTTGACAGAAGATTTAACATAAGATTGGGTAATTGTTACCTTGATCTTATTTATTATATATATATTTACCTTTTAAATATATAATTCTTCTTATTGAAAACTTTTATAATCAAATTAATGCAGTCTATTCATAATAAATTGACAAAGAAAACTCATACTCTAGAGATACACTGAAAAATAATTACTAAATTGTAAAATTTGTATCGGCCATTTACGCATAGGTCAACAAAAAGCTCGTCCGTAGCGCGCCACGGAGCGAGTCCTTTTGGGGGCAAAAAGGAAACATCGAGGTTCTTACTCGAAAGGGATCATCTGCAAGCTGTAGAGGTAGAGGTAGATTCTAAGGTACACCTGGCTCCCCGGCTTCTAGTACCTGAGGCGACGTGCGGTTTGTAATTGATTCAAGTCCGACATAAACAGCAGTAGGTGGTGTCCAGGCGGATTCTAGCACAGACAAAAAAAAGAGGTCAATAAAAGACTCGACCGCTTATCTAAACAAATTATATACCTACGCACTAACGACTTGAATACATTATAATTAAATATATGTGTAAATGTTTAAAGTATGTATAAAAAGCGATTCTAATAGTTTGCGCAACGACTTTTTTCATTTAGTTACGTATAAAAATAATTTGCCCGTACAGTGGGGTTTGTATGTAAATAGTTACAAACTTGCTACCCTCGAGAACAGCAAATTTAAATTAATAAGAGTATGGCTTGACCTTTAGCTTTGAACTACTTTCTAAGAAAGAACTCTTTGAAATTATTTTTATACTTACAAAGTTCTAGTAACAGGGGACAGACGGTACAAAGTTATATTACACCAGAATACGATCTAATTAAAAAACCATATCCCAAATTAATTCATGCTGTGTTGTGAATGTGCTTAACTAGATGGATTATTTTTTGAATGGGTGATGAAGACTTCTTAAAGAGACTTTTTTCCGCGGGGAATGCTTTTCGCACCATACCCTACGTGGGAGGATAAAAGGCATGTGTGGGACTCTTGAAGAACCGGTCTACCCACTAAACTCCGCGACGTCCTACTTCAGCACTCGGGAAGGACTCTAGGAACCCATTAGCGGCTTCTGGAGTCCTCTCTGCCGTACCTCACCATTGAGGTACAACTCAGACATCTCATGCTCCAGGGCAGGAGGTTATCGCACCTCTTACTGTTCTGCACAGTAAGAGACAGACGACACACCCTGGCCGCACAGGTGTGTCACCTACCTGGAGTCGTTTGCAGCGGTCACGTCGAAAGAGAATCCTCCTAAGGTCTCCAACCTGTGTCCAGTTTAATGGTCTACCAGAGGTCATATACAGACGTCAAATAGATAACGTAAGAAATAAAAAATATAAGTATGACATAACTGTAAGCAGAGATTGTTATAATTATGACACAGAGAATACAAACAATCTCAAAGAGGCACCAACATTTCTATGGTTTTCGTTCTTTCTCTTTCTTACACTGCAGTATTTAAAATTAGGATGGCTTGCATTTTTTTTTTTTTTTTTAACGTGTGGAAACCCCCTCGGGCCGTCACCCCACCGGGGTTTACGGCGGGGTGGTGTGTCGGAATCGGACCGACTAAAACCACACGGTGTGCCACTCTGCGCCTGAGATAGGAGGGATCCGGGAACCGCTGCTATTACGACGATTATCCACCCGCGGCCACACTCAAGGCGGCATGAGGCGCTGGTATGCGCGCCTCCGCCGCCCGGCTCGCCGGCGGCGAATTGGGTCCGAGTGGATATTGTCCTCCCGGGCCTTCTCCGCTGCCTCCTTCCGCGAAATTACGTCTTCGCAGAAGGTTGCGACCGCGGTAAAACAACTGTCGCTACCGACCATGGAGCGTATTACGGCCGGTAGCGAGAGATCTCCTCCAATAACTGCAGTGAGCACCCCACGCTGCGCCAGGCGGAACAAACCGCCAGCGTGTGCTGAGCCGAGTCCTCACTGCAGTCGCAGTGGTGACAGGCGGGACTCAATTCCCTCCTGGCGACCGAGTGCAGATACTTCCCGAAGCAACCGTGCCCGGAAAGAATCTGCGTCAGTCGGAAGGAAAGGGTCCCGTGCTGCCGCCCTGTCCACTCGGCGATGACCGGCTGGAGAGCCTCCACGGCAGCAAAGCCAGCACGTGGAGCCTCCAGCCGGGACGACCAACGAGCCATCGTGGCTCGACGAGCGGCCTCTCGCCACTCGCGTATCTCTTCGGGCGGGGGCCGAATGCCGCTACCCACCCGAAAGTCTGCCGTTCGCCGATAAACTTCAGCGAGCACTTCCGCCTCCAAATCCCACGGGGGAGTTCTGGCTAACGCGCACGCCGCCTCCGTCGATACGGTGCGGTAACCGCGTATGGCTCTAACCGCCAATATCCTCTGAGGGCGCCAGAGGCGAGCCCTATTCTGGGCGGTCAGAGCCGCCGCCCACACCGGTGAGGATGGCTTGCATATTAGAGCCTTATTTTCAAAATACGGTATCTTACGTCATCATCAACAGTTCTTCCTTGGCAAGGAGGTTTTGGCCTCTTTGGTTTACTCTACCACGCTGGCAAAACGGGTTGTTATAGGGTTTGTTTCAAGTTTTCCTTCTCTTTGCAGTGATGTTGTCTTATATTATCAATCAACCTATCGCCGTCCACTGCTGGACGAAGTCCCGACATCCCGGTCTTGGACAATTCACATCCATCCGCTGCCATCACCTTCTTCAAGTCGTCGGTCCATTACGCCGCAGAGCGCCCCACACTAGGTTTGCACAATCCTGGTATCCACTCTAGTACACTTCGGCTCCAGCGACCATCGATTCGTCTGGAGACATGGCCGGCCTACTTCCACTTCCGCATACTGATTCTCCGTGCGATGTCAGTTACTCCAGTTCACATCAGTAACCTCATTACGAATTTTATCAGCCAGAGAAACACCCAGCATCGCACACTCCATTATATTTATATTTTATTTCATTTCCTAATTTATTTCCTAGGCGTCTCTTACGACACCAAAGAGAAAAATAGAGGTAGCGGCACTCTGTATTACGATGAATGTTCCTAATGAATAAAAATCTTTTGTTACAGGTAAGTCACTGAAATATTTGTTTGGAATGTAGAAACTTTCTTGTTACGGATGGTAAGTACTGAGGAATAAAAGGGTTAGTAAGAGCCCATTTTTTATACTATGTACGTGTACGAATAGATTATTCTACGGCCTTGACGTACATAAATAAGTCACAGCTTTTTATTTAACATTTTTATGTTCTTGTTTTGCGCGCACAATACACAATGAACTCGGTTTTGCGGCCTGTATTGTTATATCTTTTGGATGAATGGAATACCACATGAAGGTTTTACTCAACTCAAATTTATACAAAAGTAACGAAACTTTTAATTATTAATACTAGCAGAGAAAACTCGAAACAAACCATATGCCAACCTATTCGGCCAATGTTTCTAAGCTAGGCTCTTGATGACGATGGCCATTTATATGTCATGGCTACATCACAATTTAATCGTGGCTTAAGTGGCTTTGGCAATGAATATAAAATTATCGCTTCATGATATAAACTATCCCAGGTGCTTAGGTCGGCATATTGCATTGTTTGCATTCGCAATGAGTATGACAAACATCACTCTTGGATTCTATTCATACTTTCCATCAGACAGATTGGAGTCACTTTGGTAGGCTTCCTAAAAAAAATCGATTTAAACACGCTTCTACATTGTATATAAGTATTAGTAATCATATCGTAAAATTTACATTTTTCACTGTAACCGGATTTAGAGTAGTTGAACCCATGTGAAAGTACTCTAAATTCGCTATCATGTTGATTATTATACGCACCATACTCAAAATCATGGTGATTATTATTTTGATATAATGTTGATATAAATGTATTAAATATCAATTGAACTTCGTAGCGCCTTCAGGATTCCATTTAATCGTAGCTATCGGTACTACTCCTGAATTAATACCACTCATAATTCATAATCGGGTGTTGATACATTTTAATTTCCAATAACTCACATTGTACTAATATTATATATTTCACACCCGAACAGATGACTAATTCGTTTTAAAACTAGGTCTCAGTTAAAGTAGTTTCAGAACAAAATAGTCGTAAAGGCCCCGATACACAAATAGTTTTATTAAATTCTTTGAATACTGAGTAATCTCTTGAGAAGCTGGTATTGTGTGCTGCTTGACTGTAATTGCGTACATGAGTCACCTTCGGACATACACACATCGGAAAACAGACGACACTAGAAATATCTTATAGCGTCAACAGGTTTTCAAATTTTTGATTTCTGACTTATTTTTTGCGGGTTCCAGAACAATTTAAGTACTGAGAGTTGCCGAGTGTTATAACTCGATGTGTTTGTAGGTCGTTGCTATTGAGCCTAGTGTTTCTTTCTTTATTTTTATTTTTTTTTAAAAAGACACCGCCCGCTCTAAAAACAAATCCTGGGTCTCGGTGGACTTTACAAACATACAAGAAGCGGACGCAAAGAAAACCCAGACTCAGAACAATAATTTGTGGATCACACAAAGCGCTGCTCCATGTGGGGCTCGAACCCACAACACTCGGCGCAGCAGAGAACGGCGTGGCGACCGCTTGAACTATTAGGCCAACCGTGCAGTGTAGAGAAGTTACAGAGGTGATACTGGAGGGATTAGTGTCGTAGAGTAGAGACGTTGAAGAGTTAAAGTAAATAACGAGCCCTATTTTAATCGTTACTACCACAACTGGAGAATAATATTGTACTAAAACCACATAAATAATTTGCTAACACAAACGAATGGCGTGTTACAGTGTTACATAAACACATATTTACGACCGTATCTGGTGAACCATCAGCTGTCGGCCAATCCATTTTATTGTACACAAAATCTTGACAGGATAACAGTTCTACATTTTAAAGTAGTATAAATATATAATAATAGTTATCAATAACGTAAAAAAATAACCCAATTTACATAAATGATTTATAGTTCCTTTGATATTGAAAGGACCAGCCCACTGAGCGCATGCTTTGTCAAATTTCGCAAAGTTAAACCTGTACGGGCCAATCCAAACCTTTCAAAACATAACTTTGATAATTGGCACACTACAACTGAGCACTTTTCACAAACTTTCTGCCTCGAATAACCAATTTGTGGAATAATAGTATTTACAAACCCATGCAACCTTCGATTTTTTAAGAAAAGAGAGTACATCTGCCTGAAAGATTTGCAAAGTACTCGTGACTTTTGTCTACACTGGTGACGCCATAGTCACTAACCGTCATTACTTGTTTGCACCACTATATTTTATAAAAAAAGTTATAGACTGTATTATAAACTTGTGATTAAACTAAGCAGAAAATAGTGAAAGAGGCTTCAGCCATCTCAAGCCTCTTTCACTATTTTCTGGTTTTGAAATGGTTTTATGGTTTTATCGTTTTAAAAGCAGGATATTTAAAAATGCTATTGTCCCGCCGTCGTATTTTGTTGGCGAAAGCGAGATTGAAGGCCCATTGATGCAGGGGTGAAAGTTATTGTAGTAAGTGTATGAGCCTCACACTGCCACGATAACTGTAATGCCTTTTACGTCCCCAAGCAGGGCATGAAAAGTCATCTCACTAGGCCGCCATAGTTGGTCACCATACTGCATTATTCGCAACGGTGACCTTGGATTCTATTGATTTTTCCCATCAGGCAGAGTAGAATCACTATAACCGTGACTAACAAGTACAGCTTTGGTAATTGTCACTTAAAATTTACATCAAAAGAATCACTTTATGCCACTAACGTTTTTAAAATCAAGTCACGACAACCGGCGGTGATATTTCAATAAATTTATTAAATAAATTGAATTGAATAAATTATATTTAAAAACAAAACATTTTTCTTTATGTCACTGATAACTTTGCATATAAATAATGACCTTATACTTGCCAACCATTTAAAAGGCAATTAAAGAGACGAATAAATATGTCATAAAAATTATCTCTTACAAAATAGTTCTGATGTTACAAATTGTGTCAAACTCGGAAGCATAACTAACGTATATCAAAAATATACGATTCAATCTAGTGAAATTCGATTTCCAATCGGGGCTCGCGTACAGATTTCATTTTTAACTTTCTAATATTTCCTTATTTTCAACTGCGATGCAGAAATTCAATCGAGCAGACGCATACAGACGGACGTCACGGAGTAGAGATGTTTATTCATATAGCAAATATAATTGAAACTGTCTTAACAAAATAATCCGTCATACTTAGTTGCATTATCCCTAAACCTTTGTACATTAAAAACTAGTTAGTGTAGGCTTGGTTAAGCATAAATTGATTGACGAGCCTCTAAACTTTTCTGACTCACGGGAATAGGATTATTTTTCTTGATTGAATAGAATTCCATTATGATTAGTGGAGTAAATAAACTTACCTTCGCGTTTTTTAAATTACTTGGATGCGATAGTACTGTTTCTGTTGCACTACTGATTTGCGGCTTTCAAACATACACGACAATTTAGATTTAGATTAAGAATACGGAGTGACCACTCTATTATAAGATTATGTGATCAAACTACGCGAAACAACAACAGCCAAGAGAAAGAGAAGTCGACAAAAACCCTATGTTCACCTGTTTGGTCAGCGTTGTACAGTAGGTCTTTGCTAAGCGAAGGCCTATGTGAAGGCGCTTGATGTGATGTGATGTGAAATTAAAGGAGTATTGTATAATAAGTATAATAGTGATTGATATGATCGTTTCTGCTCTTCATATTTTTATATTTAACTTTGATTTCGTAGACGATTTGATAGTTAAAACCTGATTGGTTGTGCAGCTACATAACGTCGATTTTAAGTTATTTGTATCGATCGATCAGCGACTTTCCAACTCATGTTCTCATACAAGATGAGGGAAAGAAATCCAGGCTCCCGTGGCGCGAAGAAAAATGTATTTTTCTTTATACTGTAGCTCTGAAATGTTCCCTATACACTGTCAAGAGCTTTCATGTAATAATCGTCAATGGAATAATTTAGGGCGCAAATGAAACCGATTAAACGAATTACGTTATTTTTAGGTAATTGCTGCTGCGCCCATGTCAAATACAGAGGCTAATTAATGAATAAATGTGCCAAGTTTTACTAGAATTACTAATTTAGTCTTAATTTACTAATAAATTCTAGTTAAGGGGCAGAAACTTCTCGGAGTTTCCTACACAAGATATATCCAAATTCCTTGCAATAGTCTTACCTGTAACGGAACGTCGTATAGATTTAGTCGATTCTTCTTCGCACTATGACTTCAGTAGATAACATAGACAACGATGGAAAGATCCGTTTTGTGTTTTTATACACAGGTCCTTTAAAACATCAATTTATTTTACATCTTTACGTAACATGAAATGAAGTTTTTTTTTGTTCTTGTACACTTAGATCTTTCAAAGCATGCAACGGATTTTGTTGCGGTTTTCACAAACAGAAAAAGTGATTCAAGGAGAAGTTCTATATCATGCATGCATATTATATTATTATAACTTAAGTTCTTGCAGATCGCCTGTTTATCTATCGCCCTTTCAGTAATCGTCCAATATCATCTAGAATCACGTTCTACACAGTATTCACAGTTCACAGTTCAGCGCTCAGATCTACTTGAGAGTACCAGAGCTTTACCTCACTTATCATATTATTTTTGTTACAAAATCAACAACAGACTAGATTAATATCTCGAATAAAATACGATAGTGAGTGATATTTATACATAAAAAAAAATATTTCAGACTTTTGACACACAACGTCATCTAGTTTCAAACTAAGCAGAGCTTGTACTATCATAACTAGACTGACTGATAGAATACCTATATATATTTTTTTGTGAATACACACATATTATATACAGAAACACCGAAACTCCGAAACAAATATTAGCAGATCATATAAAAATTTGATCCGACCCAGGAGTCGTACCTGAAACCTCAAGCAAAGCAGTCACATTCGCTACAGCTGCGCCACCGAAGTAATCATATATTATTTCACTTTATCTATTTCACTTCGTCTCGTCTTAAAACAACTCTACAATAATATTCGTACGGTTGATCATTCAGGTCAAAAACCTCTGCAACATTACAAATTGTTTTCACCTCAAATAAAATTAGAAA
The DNA here is from genome assembly GCA_949316085.1 of Hypercompe scribonia. Lineage (NCBI taxonomy): Eukaryota > Metazoa > Arthropoda > Insecta > Lepidoptera > Erebidae > Hypercompe > Hypercompe scribonia. The sequence continues at coordinate 5,622,618 of OX438969.1, read as the reverse complement.
ATAGGATCGAAAACGACAACAATGCCGATAAACTTACTTTCTGTATCGATCAATATCGGGTATCGAATCCTGTATCCTGTGTACGTGTGTGTACGGTTATGCTCAAATAATGTTGGCTAGTGAAGTGTCCTACCGCGACGGTGTCATAGAGATTTCTGTGAAATGAAATGAGGTCACAGGAACCACAAACCCTCTTCTCGCTAATTAAGGAGTGAGAGTTGTGAACTGAGCAACTGCTCAAGCCAGTAGCCGGCAGAATGGTCACTAGTTAGCAACCAGCCACTTTCTTCAAGTTGTCGGTCCATCTTCCATAAATCTTCTTTCTGTAATCGATATGAATTTCATTCAAAATTTTTAATAATAATAATTTAATAATATTTCAAGCGTTTGATTCACAACGCCATCTAGTTCCAATCTACACAGAGCTTGTACTTATAATCTTTTATTACATTATTTTTATTACTAGTAACCGCCAATATCCTCTGAGGGCGCTAGAAGCGTGCCCTATTCTGAGAAGTGCATATTGAAGAGCCACTTCCCGTCGAGGATCATGCTCAGATACCTCACTGGATGGAGGCGCGTGGGTTGCACCACGACGGGCCTCATGGAACACTGTGCTAAGAAATACTCCCCTGGTGGGCAGGCCTCTTGAACGTTCGTAGTTTTAATCCTAAAATAACCTTTTCTTGTTCTAGTTTAGAAGTTCAAACCAATAATTTATAGATAATATAAAACGCCTCGATAATATATCAAAGGTTGTTTTGAAATAAACTATTAGCGGTAATTTTATAGGAAAATAAATTTTTACGAGCATCATTATTTTATGCTAGTTTGGCAATTTAATAGTGTGAACATAAATCTTTTATCTTCCCTATAGAAATATTTAATCAAGTATAATGAAATTGCTATGTAGTTAGGTGGACAGTATAGAGGTTTACTGCCATCGTGCAAATAAATGATAAAAGTTAACGATCACGATACAGTTGACGTAAACCGCTGAGAGGGACAGCATCTGTCAGCGCGGATATCGGCCTTTTAACATAAATCTTTGGTGTGAAGAACTTAGTTATTAATAGTCAGAACATTGTTTATGTAATGTTGTTACGAGTTCGTTCGTGGTTCTTCTCGTGTATTAACCTGCCGTGGAATCTTTATGAAATTCGGTAAGTATACTTATCCTATAATTTTTCTTTCAGTATACAAAACTTTTTGTTTTAATAGGAAAATGATAGGCATTTGGTGTTTTATGTCTTACATAAAATTTATACAACATAATCATTGCCTATACTGGCACATACTGACAGGCACCAGCCATAATAAAAAACAAAAATGGACCATGAAATTTGAAAATGGAACTCTGTGGAAACATGTTACTTTTTAATTTGGCAGACTGTCATTTGTTATTTCATCGCGACGTCCTTTATAAAATTATGTGTCGTTATGTAAATGAAATTAATTAATGTAAATTTTCGTTCAATATTTTTTTAAGATTGGTTTGGTGCTTTAATTCAACATAGAATTGTCAAAAAGTTTAATGATCCTTAGCGATGGTTTTGCAGTTACAAAAACCAATCTGAAACTTTTTTGGCTTTGTCGATTTTTTTTCAAATTTAGAACAAATGAATTATTCGCTCAATTAGTCGAGACTTATTCAAAAGAAACCTAGAGGCCCACGCCTAACGAACTTTGAGTTAGGTGCGAATACACACCATTAAATCATTGAAGAGGTCACGGAAAAGACTGGCTGAATTTCTTTTTACAATGCATGTCCATATATGTGAGAGTGGAACTGTTTTTTTTAAGAGACATGACCACTACTTAGTTTTTTATTGTAATGTTAATACATTTGACCCTTGATATAGTCAAAAAGTGACTGCAATATTAAACATAATTTTGACAAATTTAGATTCTGAATATTTGACAATGATAGATTACCTACCATTATTTTCGTTTAGTATTTAATCTAATTAAGATTAACAAATATGTAAGTTTATTTGAAGCATAGCGAACTACTAACAGTTTCCAAAAACGTTTTTCTACGTAAAGTGCCCCAGAAATAGATATTCACCTCAGCGGTTTGTGCCCCAACATGACCCTATTAAATTAATGTTGATATAATTCCGTGGAGCACTTCGTGGTTCATGCCGGTCGCTTCCATTTATTATCTTGTGGTCCCGCTTTGATTGATTGTGCTATTAATGTGGTATTACTAGGCCGTTTCGCGGTAAGTATCTATTATAATACCGCATTTGGTATCGCTTACGACATTTTCTGTAATATTCTTACGCGTGTGTTACAGAGATACTCGTTTGTGGTTTACTAGTTTCAGACCCGATGTCGTGCTTTATCGAGGAGCGAATCATCTTTGGTTATATCCATCAGGCATCCTGGGAACAATATGATTGAAACGTAATGTCTGTAGTAAATATACGTACTACTCACATAAATTTTCGTGTTCATCAATCATCAACTGCCTTTAACAGTCCTCTGCTGGACCTATTCTTTTTTTTTTCTTTTTTTTTTATTTATCATTGACCTACTACAGAACGGTTGCCAAACGGGTTGGGATAGGGTTTGCCTCAAGTTTTCCTTCTCTTTGTAGTGATATATATCCGGATGAATAGGAGAAGTGAGTGTCACTTCTCCTATTCATCCGGTGGGTGTCGTAACAACCGACTGAGGGAACAAACTATTCAGGAAAATATCACTACAAAGAGAAGGAAAACTTGAGGCAAACCCTATCCCAACCCGTGATGATATTCTTGATCCGTCACCACACGGACGGATTGTCTTGTTAATTTTATTCAATGGTGATGTGTCAAATAGAATAAATGATAAATTATTGATGTTATTTCTTCGTAGCAATGGTATCGATTCGTGGAGAAAATGGCGCCTTATCGACACACCTGAAGAAGAATTAGGCGTGAATTTTAATATCATATTTCAAATATTCTTTTTTATTTAACTGGCTTGTCAATTAACAAATTTCAGAATTTTTTGAAAATGAAAATGTCTTATTTTCTTAAACAGCGCACCTTCAAGAAACTTTTTTCGACGCACAAGCAATTTCTCGAAAAAAAATTTGCCTGCGGTATTTCCGGACCGATACGACCTCCAAATTTTAAACAAAAGAGAGTACTCTCTGTCTATTCGTCCTCGGATCTTTCATCTTCAATATACGTTTGTTGACATTTAACCAATTTGATGATAAATGCCTACCAAGTAACTCCTTTACTCTACTTTTTAATTTGCCACGGTGATAATTTTTCTTTTAAGAAAAAAGTGAAGCAGTATTTACTGAAACAGCTGGCAGAATCAACCAATACATGATTATCATCTTATACTTGTTATGATATTTATTTGTGTATGTATGTTAGGGTGTCCCTTAAATTTCAAGTTCGATATTTTTTTACGCATACCTTCTTAAAAGTTTCGTAATAACCCTATATTGTCTAGAAAAAAATATTAGTTCGATATATAAACGATAACCCGTGCCCACTTGCTATTTAAACTTGTCGATACAAGTTGCTTAAGTACTGCCCAGTGACCTGTTACGACATGTTTTATTTGCCATTTCGTACGTGATTTTTGAGACTAGTGCTTCATTGTTTAGTGCGTAAACATGTCGGTGGAATTACGGAGTGATAAACAAAATATTTTTCTTATCGGATTGACTAGCTACCAAATAAATGGTGCAAAATTACCATCTAATCGACAAGTTCTCTCAGTCCTATTTTACAATATTCGTGAGGTTAAATTGACTGTTAGTGAAAGTGCAAATCTTGTGATTAGGGAGTGCATCATATATTGGGAAAAAGCAAGAATTCCAACAAGGGCATTTCCTAACTGCGTGAAGAAACTTATTGATTTATATCATGTTTGGAGAGAGTTGCAAAAAAATTGTAAGAAAACTCAGATTACGTTTAAGAGTCGTGAGAACAATTTTATAATTAATCTTGATAATTTGTTTGATATTGCACATGCTGATGCTTTTGAGAGAATGAAAAAAGAGGAAGATAAATTATTTTTAATGAAACAGAGAGAGCCAGGTCGACCGGGATGCTTAGGTGGTGTAGATAAAAAATTGGCGGAAAAAGAACAAAGATCTAGACAACGACGATTGGAAGAAGAGGAAAGGATTGTAAGACAAAGAGAATCACTAGCTGTTGCATCTACTTCCACCACAAATAACTTAGACAGTGTAGAAGATTCAGACGAAGAACAGATCTTGAATTCTGAACTCAGCTTGCCGGACGTTCCCTGCCATGAACAAAGTTCAAAAAGAGGTAGAAAGAATCTTATAACACCTAAACTAGTTGCAGCTTTAGATCGATGCCAGTTAAGCATTAGAGATACCGTTTACATTCTTAATGCGGTGGTAGAAGCGCTTGGTCTGAGCAGCGATGATTTCTGTATTAACAAATCCTCGATTCAGCGAATTCGTACTGAAACTAGAAAATCAAGGGCAGAAGCAATAAAATCTAACTTCCAAAACAATGTACCCGACATAGTCACAGTCCATTGGGATGGAAAACTATTACCGGGGTTGGATGTACGGAGTTCAAAAGAAGAACGCTTGTCAGTTATAGCTTCATTTGACGATAGAGAGCAGCTTCTTGCAGTGCCGAAACTAGAAAGTTCTTCTGGAAAACATCAAGCGAAGGCTGTATCAGCAGCTCTCTTTGACTGGAACCTTTATGATAAAGTGCAAATAATGTGCTGCGACACAACAGCTTCCAATATGGGCCGTTTCAATGGAGCTTGTGCTATTTTGAAGCAAACTTTAGGAAGAGAATTGTTGCTTTTCGCCTGTCGTCATCATGTTTATGAATTGGTCCTAAAAGCTGTCTTTGAAACCAAGATTAAGCAAATTACTAGTAGCCCAGATATTCCGATGTTCAAAAAGTTCCAAGAAAATTGGAAAAACATTGATTGTACTAAAATTGAACCATCTCTTAATTTCGTAAAAGCACGGGTTGCCGAGACAGACATTCAAGCGTTGTTACTATTTTATAAGGCAGAATTAGATAAAGGTTTTGTAAGAGATGATTACCGTGAATTGGTCGAACTGTGCGTAATATTTTTAGGAGGAGACACAGAGGAAAAATTAAAACTAAGGCCCCCCGGAGCTATACATCAGGCACGCTGGATGGCGAGAGCGATCTATTCTTTAAAAATATGTTTACTTCAGTCACAATACAGAGTAACTGCGAAGGACAAAAAGGCTCTACAAGATGTTTGCTGATTTCTCGTAATATTGTATGTTAAACCTTGGCTCGAATGTACAGTGGCGACCAAAGCACCTAATCAAGATTTGCGCTTCTTGAAGATGTTAAAAGAGTATGAAAAAGTAGACGCAACAATTTCTAAAGCTTCTATAAGCAAGTTCAGCCATCACTTGTGGTATTTATGTGAAGAGACAGTCATTCTATCACTATTTGATGATGAAGTTGACAACCAAACTAAGAAGAAGATGATTACCAACTTCAACAGGGACAAAATCTCGGATTTTAGCAAACGCTATGACCCGTCGAAGGAAGAACTGACTCAAAAGTTGTTTGGTAAGTTAAATTGACTTTTTGTTGGATTTCAATTTCAATGTCCAATACTTATTTATTTATTTTCAAAATTGTTGTTGATTTTTATTTGTTATTTAACTTATTTTTCTTTTTTTTTAGACAAAGCACTGGATGATTTCGTATCGGAAAAGAGCAAACAATTTTTATCACGACAGCAGATCGACGACAGTTTTCTAAAGGAAGATGTATCTTCTTGGAATAACAATGCTGCTTTTCTGGAGGCTAAAAGAAGAATAAGTTATTTGAGAGTTGTAAATGATACTGCTGAAAGGGCTGTTAAATTAATGCAAGATTTTAACGGACTTATCACGGCTGAAGAAGAACAAAAACAGTTCTTGCTGCGCTGTGTCCAGGAACATCTAAAATTGTATCCAGACTGTAAAAAAACTACTCTAAAAAGAAGTTACCCTGAATGATTCTTATTTCTTTATGTTTTTAATTAAAGATTAATGTTCATCTAATTTATTATTTAATTTTATTCACTTAATTCATTGCATTTATAGTGAAATTATAGCAGACTGAAATTTTAGGACAAAACACGTTTTTTACTAAACTTTGAAGCTCGGTCGGCACTGGTTGCAATTATGCTAGATTGATAAAATTTTATATTTAAGTATCTTATAGCATTAGTAAAAATTATAGAGGGTATGCATTTCGAAATTCGAAAAAAAATTTTTTTTTGTCATATAAGGGACACCCTAATGTATGTATATAGACTTACATCAACTTAAGTATGTATATGTATGTATTTATGTATTTGTATTAATTTTGGTATATAAAAGTTTGTATATGTCTACTTCTTCTATTCAACACCTGAAACGCACCTACTTCCTATTTTCTCTGCATCACCCAAAGGTTGACTGGTAGAGAATGCCTTAGGCATTAAGTCCGCCTATGTACATAAAGTGCGTGATGTATAAATAAATAGTTTTGTAATACTAAAATTAATTTCGTTATATTGACATCGCGTTAAGAACTTTTCATAAGTGTAGGTTTATAAATAATTTAATATTAAATAAAAAGGGAAAACACGAGGGTTGTGTTAATCACTGTTTACTTCAACTCATCATGTCCGTGTGGTGACGGATTAAGAATACATAGTGTTACCATCCCTATTCATGCCGTGGGTGTCGTAAAAGGTGACTAAGGGACAAAGTATACAAGACAACATCATTACAAAAAGAAGGAAAATTGGGAACAAATCCTATTTCAATCCGTCTGACCAGCGTGAAATAGTAAGTCAAAACCTCCTTGTTAAGGAGAGACCTATGTCCAGCAGTGGACTGTAAAAGGCTGTTGATGATCATCTCATCTGCCTGTGAAAACTCTGGCAAAATCTGTATATATTCATTCGTCCCATTGCAAGGCTGTGCTTCTTGCAAATTTAATAGTATTTAATATTCTCATCTTCGCCTCATGTTTTATATATAGGATGTCTCCAAGAAAATATTTTTAATGATACGACGGCCCTACGATAAATTGATTAGGATATTAACATAATAATGCGCTGCGTAATAAGGAACATTGTTTTATATTTATCTATCTAAACACATTGCGGAAGGCGAGTAGTTAGGTAGAAAGCAAGTTAACGGTAATAGAGTCTTGTATTAGGTACTTATTTAAAAGAATAAAAAAACAGTAGCAGTCGTGGGACTGCCGATAGAAGTGAAAACGGAACTATTAAGTTGAGAGTAATTAAAACTATATGCAAAAATTATATGAAATTTTTTATGTTTCATATATAGCTATATATAATATATAATATCATATATAATATATAATAATAATAAATTTCATATATAATATATAATATCATATTCTCCATAGCTATAGATATACTATTATCATTAGCATGTCGGTGACGCGAACCGAGGATTTTACCCTCTACCAAAACGCTCAACGCGCCTAAAGAAGTTTTCTCTTCAAAAAAAAATAACTTTGTGAATGGTGAAAATTGTTAACAGTTTTCACCATTCACATCTGTCTCGTAAGTTGATTAACTAACTGTTAAACTGACAATACTCTTATAGACAAATATCACTATATATCGTAAAACGAAGTATCCCGCTACGTTTCTTTCCGTGTGAACGCAATAAACTTTAACTATCGCACGGACTTTTATGCGATTTTCAGTAATAAACTACGTAATTGACAAACATACTCGTAGCTTTAAAACCTTATTTAGTGCGTATTTTAAAAGGTATCATCACGACCTGCACACAAATCAGTTAGTACTGCAGACGTCCCAATAGTTTGATAAACTATTATGAGACGCTTGATTTTGAAGCCTCGGTTATTTTCTCAAATCAGTTTTCTGTAGACGATTACTGAGGGTGTGGTGACTTTCACATTACAGCACAAAGAAAAATCTACAACAGCGCCATCTAGCGAAGATACATCGAACTACGAAGTATGAACGAAACGTATGAATATAATGAACTGCGATGCAACTACTAATCCTGTATCGCGAAACAGAGATTCGCGTGGCAATTAGCATATATACAACATCCCAACATCAATCGTTGAGCCGTGACCCGTCAGGCATGAATACCTCGCCTGGTCGGAAGATCCTCGCCTTGTGTCGGAAGGATATGACACCTCGTCCCTCCACAAGGGCAAAAGAAATGGCTACTCTAATAATCCAGGAATGCCAGGATGAAGCCGTCTGAATCTGGGTTAACACGCTTAACTCATGTTATCTACACATGTCATGTTAAGGACCGCTTTTGAGACTTAATGCGGCAACTGAACCAAGAGAAGGGGAACCAATAAGAGGACTTTTTTATTAACAGTAACCGATCACAGTATGGGTAAATGAAATTAGCAATAGTTCTTATAAGTGTCTGAAAAGACAAAAAGATTTTATTTACTTCATGTGTATATGTATGTGGACGAAAGTAGTTTAAATTATGGCTATAAAGATAAACATTGGAAACCTCATTAATAAGTAAAAAAAAAACAAGAAAACTATAAAGCAAAGAGGAATGTTCAGTCCACTCTAGCGGCGGGAAAGTTTGGATATATACTAGTAGCTATATAAATCTAAGTTGTAAGTAGTTTGTAGACGAAGTGAAATAAATAGCAATCTGAAACAAAGTAATGCCCTGAGGCCAATAATACCTTAACTAACGATAGCAGATGCCGTAATGTTCGACTACATACATAGCTGCAAACATTTGAAGTTTAAAATAGAGAGTACTGTAGTTCTCTCTGGCAGGTGTGGTTTCGTCTTACTAAATCCTTTTTTAAAAAAAAATTATGCGACCACTTCTAAAACACCAATATGTTATTTTGCATACAAGTCACTTAATTCTATAAACGATCATTATGGACCCGGGATCTTGAGAATTAAGTATGATACCATAATCTTTGAATGTTAGACTAAACTTACTACAAAATTTACTAACGTTCTGGGACATATTACAAACGAAAACAAACCACTGACATTGATAGTAAATACTAGGTTAATGACTTGGGGAATACCGGAAATTTTAGCGCGGTATAGTAGGTCAAAATTTCTTGTGAGGAAGGTTATAAAAGTAAATAAAAATTAGTTCATCAAAATATTTTAGTGATTATGGAAACAAAACAACGTTTACTGTGTATAAATAAAGATTTAGAAACCAGATAATCCTAAACTGACAAGCGATCTTGAATATCTTTTTTTATTACGAAACCGGCCTATGTGTTTATAGGAAGATAAATATTAAACTCAATCAATCACAAGACGTAAATTTTATCTAGACCTTGAATAAAGCGTTGCTAACTATAGCTCAGTTTCCTCTGACGAGACAATTCTGACAGTAATCGAGGGAAATAAATTGGTTTCGCACAGGCTTTTAATACGAGAGCACAGGCGGGGAAATCCCTCCGTTTGTCCATTATCCGTTACATTTACCATTAGATGAATCGTTTAGAAATAATTAATGTACTTTAAAAGATGTACAAAAAAGGTACATCTTACAAAGTGTTATAATATAATTAGATTAATTAAGGTGCTACTATAACATCACAATCTTCCGGTGCTTTTTTATTTTTCTTGCAATTTGTTGGCGGACCCGTTTTTGTACGTTGGACAAATCATTGTGTCAAGAACACTATAAATGTTTTTCTGACTTCTTCGTATTTTTAATAGACACAATGTATAAAATTGCGATGAGTCTTCGTTGACTATCTCCAGCGCCTGCGTAATGTCAACGCTCTTTAGAAGAGTTATCGTTTTTGAACAGATAAAACAAGAAGATGAATTGGTTGAAGTACAACTGATGCGAATAACCAATTGTACGTGCAAAAACCGACCACACCAAAGTGCATGTTCATATTCTGCTACGAACTTGTAAATTACGCACTTGTGAATAACTCATTAGTCATGCATGCCAGTGACAGTCTAGTCAAGAGTATAATACCTTGTTGCATAAAAGAAAATTTGCATAATAAATATTAGTTTGTTTGCCTTAAAGTTAAAATGAAGTTCTTGTATTAAAAATACTTGAAATCTTTTTTTAACAGGGATTGTTGGTCAATTTCACCCTGGTCGAAAGTAAAATAGATATTAAAAATTATTAATATTAGTTACACTACAGGGCGGGCCACGAATTAGTTAACGTTTGGAAAAATGGTATAAAAAAAATCATTTGATATATTATAAAAATTGTTTATTAACAAGAAAGTTAATTAGTTGATATTTATTTCTTAAAAATTACATCGTCTAAATGACCACCGTTTCGACGTTTGCACTCTTTTAAGTGAGCACCGAAATTTTCGAATATTCGTCGGCAAAGAGACCGCGAGATCGCCGACATCACTTCACTGATTTTTCTTTTAGTTGACATGGTGTATTTGGTTTATTGATGTAGACACGATTCTTCAAATAACCCCATAAAAAGAAGTCTACTGGAGATAGATCTAGATTTTTGGGTGGCGATAAAATGTCGCCTCGTCTGGAAATCAACTTTTCCGACAATATGTGTTTGACCACCGGCAAGGACTGATTGGATGTGTGACAAGTAGTTCCATCTTGTTGAAACCATGTATTACGATTGTAGCTAGCAAATTCCAGTAGCGTCGATCCCAAGAACTAGCGTAATATTTTCAGATATTCAGCAGAATTAACAATAACTGAACGACCGCAAGAATCTTCGAAAAAGTAGGATCCAACGCTGCCATTTGCTTCACATTTAGCGTAGATCCCGTCTGTTTGCACTTCTTCACCCATTTCTTTATTAAAGAAGCACTCGGACACTGATAGAAGTAGTGAAAATCGTATTCAATGCAAAATAAGCGTCACACAGTAATAAGTTTAACCTTTAACCAGTGACGTGACAAATTGAGAACACTATAAGGGACATGTAGTCTCAGAAGCTACTACTTTTAAAGTTAAATTTTGTCATAAAATTGCATTTTAATGATTTAAAATACGTTGATATTTATTTGCTGGAATGTAATGAAACAAATATAAATGAATTTAATCAGTTTTTATAATTGCTTTAAAAGCAAATGATAATTAATACCTACTTACACTTTTCAATCTTAATTGACATGAGATCCTTATTTTCACATATAAACACATCTTACATAAATAAAATGACAAATTTAACTCTTTTTATTAAAACTTGAACAATACAAATATAAAAGAAACATAAAAGCTACTTCTGAAAATAAAACATAAAAATTCTGACACGTACTCTATTTGGCATAAATCATTGGTAATTTTTACACAAGGGTCGAGGACATTGCAAACATATGGAGTTGCAACACCCGACACATGTGTACACAGTCATTCTATGAAGTCTAGGCGGACAAATACTGCATGCTCTTCTTTTGCTTTGACTAGTTTCAGGACTTTGGACATCTTCTTCAACCATTTCGTCAGCCAGAACTCGTTTATCATCGTTTTGCCTTTCTGTGCCATCATCTGGATTATCGAATCGTAAACACAGTAACAAAATGACAAATCTATTTTCTGACATGCCGCATCTAAATATTTCACAGCTTATACCATCTCTTGTAAATAAGTAACTTGTATTTTTAAAATTAAATAAATTCGATTTTCGTAATTTCGAAAGAGGCAAGGCATCATCAGAACTATCGGTGTTATCTCGTTCTCTAATGATATGGTTCCCCTCATTGCTGCTATCCACTTCTGGCATGTTCTCCTCTAGACCTTCATCTTGGTCACTTTCACGTAACTGCAAAAGGTCGCAGTCGGAAACAAAGAACTCTTCAATATCACCTTTACTGTCTGATTGGTCTGAAGCTAGCAAGAAGCTATTGAATTACTCTTCAAATGATGGACTATTTACTCGTACCACTTTTATTTTTAATGAAGTCGACGGTTAGAGTGACTGACCTGATGTTTCCTGGCGTTTTCTACTATTTTACACTAAAAACAAAAAAAATGTTCGAAAAAATATTTGTATGGAAACTAGGGACATGTAGCCTCACAGGCTACAGTCAATTTTTAAATTAAAATTACGAACCTGTTACATAACCGACTGCACGTCTGCTCCCTTCTTTGGTCGTTTTGGCACTAAAACAAAAGCTACTGAGACGCTGGGTCGCAGCAAATGGGGGGAAGTCATCAATTCTAAGAATTTACCAAACACGCAACGCCTGTGAGACTACACGTCACTAGTTAAAGGTTAAATAAAATTATTTCTCACAGTACATGCGCTGCAGCCCCGTGAAGCGATCCATTGCGACAAAATTGCTGAGAAACGAGCTAGTGGTCAGACCATTCCCCTACTGTATAATAAAGATGTAAAAAGCAAAAGATAAATCTATGGATTTATCCATATATTTACGGTAACAAAGATATGAAAAACAAAAGATAAATCCATATTATTGCTATTCGGATATAAAATTGTATCTTTAACTGATAACGTAATAGTAAATCTGTAAAACACTGTAGTCTCTATCTTTTACTGTATGCTACTTTAGTAAATAAGAAGGGCAAGCATCAGTCCAATGAAGTTGCTGGAATAATAAAGTTTTATTGCTTTGTCAATTCGACTGTGAATTAATACCTGCACTTCTTACTCGTATAACGGATTTACGTGTAGTTATATTGTAAAATATAATGTAACAACTAGCTCCTTTCGGAGTACCTATTAATTTAGTTATTATCGCTAAATTATCGAAACACCAGCTTTGTTGATGATTAGACTACAATATCACTTTTAATTGAGTAAATAGACCTTTGTATTCCGGCTGAAACGCAGATTGCATAATTAAACCGCCTTCTAACTGCATCGAGTTTATTTTCCAGTTCTTAATTGATCTTGTTGTTTGCAATTTAAATATTTTTTTTTTTTTGTATTAAGAGCCTGCCAAAGTGACTCTACTCTGCCTGATAGAAAGCATGAATAGAATCCAAGAGCTGTGGTCACCATACTCATTGCAAATGCACACAATGCAGTATGGTGACCCACACTATGGTGGTCCAGTGAGATGCTTTTTCACACCCCGCTTGGGGACGTAAAAAACATGGCAGTCATCGTGACAGTGTAAGGCTTACACAGTTACCACGATAACTGTCACCCCTGCATCAATGGGCCTCCGGTCAGTGTGGATTTCAGTTGGGTACGCATATCCTTGTATGTGATTATCCTTGTCTTCTTCTTATCTGCTTATCGCGTTTCTATGATATATCTATATTGCTATATCTTTATATGTAAAAAACGTATTCACAAAATTTCTATCTACATATGTGTATTTATCTCTGTTCTAGGATCCACAGTTTCCTTTGCAGTTCCTAATTACATGATACATCTTGATTAAAGTGCAGACGAAAGACATGGAAACACATATCTAACAAGCATAGTGTTCTAACCATAATATTAGCGTCTCTACAAATTGCATCTATTCAGTAGACGCCGAATTAACATTAGAACCGCTATTTTGTAATCTTGTGGTCTGTGATATGCAAATAAATAGAGTGATTGTACGAGATTAGTGTGTTTCAGAACTATGGTTAAATTAACGGACTTACAAAAAAAACAGTGTTAAACAATGCTTAAGTTTCTTAGTTCACGCGTACGGGTTCATGGTACGTACAAAATTCTTTAAAATGACAGTTCAACATATACTGGTCCATGTAATAAAACAGGACATTCGATTCAGGGGTCAAATCGACCGTCAGGCGATCTCTAGTACAAATAAGTGTACCTTTACAAATACTACGGGCATGTACTAAGGAATTTATTGAGGAATGCGGTTCCCTTATCCAACAGAAAAGAATTTATTGACCTGGAAAAATAAGCGACTACCTGATAAAAATTTACTAGCACGAAGAAGAAAATGTCACGGTGAAAGCTTAGGGGTATAATACTCACATACCTACAGGTAATATCGGACATAGTGTACGAATTTTATATGAGAACGTGACGTTCTCTGGGGATCACATCTATATAAACTTGAAAAGTGGACATAAATATTTATATAATGTCTTGATGATGTACTCCTGGCCGGCCACGGCGGCCAGTCTCAACGGAGATGAGAAAACTACGCAGGAGATATTATGGTACACAAGTGTGTGTACAAACACATGTGCACTTTCTGTTCTCTCACTTAGCATAAAGGCAACGACTTTAAATGCTTTTCGAAACACGGGGGCTAAGACCCCAACTTTTAAACTCTCGGTTGTTAATAAACAATCAGAAAAGTTCAATTACATTTTTTAACCAACAAGGAAATCGAACCCGAAACCTCTTGATCGATAATCGCATTTACTAACCACTAGAGCAACGAGGCAGTTCTCTAATCTAATATACGATATATCTTAATATATAAATATTATGTTGGGTTGTCTAAAATTTCAAAAAATGGTTTAAACTCAAATTTGAGATGATATACAACATGCTTTAAGATGGCTTTTATCCATTTATTTTCAATCACAGTATGAAACAACGTGTGTGGCAGGGAACAGCTTGCATTGTAACTTATATACTTGTGTGTGGTACTAGTTTTGACTCTGTTCCCTTGGTGAAAATCAACGAAATTATAAATATAGTGAAATAATTAAAAAAACACGCTTACAAATGCATAACAAATACAAACATACAGGCAATAAAAGCGTGTTAATTACTTGACACTCGTTATGTGTAGGGACGTAGCACTACTCTAGTGGAACTGGCTCTATCGTGCCGCGACGTGACTCTATCACGGTGATAAAAGTAATCATGTTTTTTGTCAGGACAAAATTCAAAAATTAGCTATAAAAGTTTACAAAACATTAATAAATCATTGAAAGTCAACCAACATTATTACTCTAATATACAATGTACAATAGTATACTATAGCGGGTATACGTATTGTTGAACTTGTAAACACACAGTTCACTAACAATATATGAGAAGGCTCCCTCAGAAATAGCTTTAGTCGAAGTGGCCTGGCTTAGGGCCAGCGCAAACATAGATCTTAATCTCGAAGTCATGAACTCGAATTTAATTACAACTATGTTTGAGGTGTTGCGGATTTAAAAGCACACACAGAACTTCTTTCACAAAATTTTGAGCCAAATTCGGTATCTATGCTGAATTTTACAAAACTGAAGAGTTTATGTGTTTTATTGAACACGCTAATCTCAGGAATTACTTGCATGATTGGAAAAATTCTTTCGGTGTTAAATGGTCCATTTATCAAGTCCATCATCACGCTACGACGAATAGCAGGAGAGTACCAATGAAATATTGCAAAAAATGGTAGAGAATTATTCTTTTTGAGAAGATTTCATTATGTGCGTTGCGTAAATGGGTAAAGTTTCGAAAAAATAATGTACGACAGAATTGTTCACATTTAAAAATTCTAAAAAACGTGCACTACATAATACACGAGTGTGTACTTTTAAAAGTTGGTTTACTTTCATCTTTTTTATGCTAAATAAATTCGTTCACGTTGTGTAACAGCACGCTGCGATCAATAAGGAGATGTAGGCGAAGTACTGGAATAAATTGTTATATAAACTTCCAAAGGTTCTTGTTGCAATATTTGCCTGCAGAAAATATTATTGACGGCCTTGTAGTCGTAAGTTTATTTGTTAGTAACTCGGACTACTGAACCAGAAATCCCGGATTCGATCCTCACCCAGGACATATCTTTTGATGAGTGTTTCATCTGCGTCTAGATATAATTCACATATAATATGTATGTATTTAGAAATATATAAGTATGTTTGTCAGTAAGCTGGTTACCACAGTTCAAGGCCGGCCTAGTTTGGTATTAGACTACCATGTGTGAGATGTCTGAATTTTTTTATTATTATATTATTAGTATTAATTAAAGTCAAAGAAGCCGCAAAACCACCTGTTTAATTACTTTTGAATCATAATAGATCTAAGGGTCTAATTCATACCATTTGAAGTAGGTGTTCCAATTGAAGCTTGTTCTGAATTCTGAATGCAGAAAATGACACTCGACTTTTGTTTAAAAACTAAATCCGTCCTAGCTTAAATCTAAGTTATTAAAGAAAGAAATATAAGAAGAATATACGACTTATTGTTAACATTCTGACGTTAAAGTTTTAGCGCGTAGCGTTATATAAAGGGCGGAGTGGAGGATAATAATATATTTTTTTTTATAATCCTAATCCTCTCAGTAGACTTTTAAAACGACTTGAAGGTACTGTTTTATTATAACGCTACATAAAGAAGTATTCTCAACAGTAATCCTTGTACCGATTGACGGCACTACCAAATATTCTGCCCGTGCCTTACAGCTAGAAGACTTCGGGTATTTGTTTTACTGTTAATATTTTTATTACCCTTGTTGTTTTTTCTTTGTAATAGAGTTGTCTTTTAGGGAAGTTGCCCCGCACTAGAAATAAATCCTGTTTTGCGGGAGACTTTACAAACATACGACAAACGGTCACAGAACACCCAGACTTAGAATAACTATTCGTGGATCGCACAAAATGTTGTCAAATGTGGGAATCGGACCCACAGCATTCCGGTGCAGTAGTAAGCGGCGAGGCGACTTCTTCAACCACTACGCTGTTTTTCACATGATACTTGTCACTTAAGCCTCACATGCAAGTTCTCTGATAATAAATACTGCAACGTATACATGTGAGTTCTACTTCAAAAGATTAAACACAGACAACATTTACCTCCAACTCTCCACTTACTAAGAAATTTCATAGGAGATTATTCTGAACTTATCTTCAGAAAATTCGAGAAGTCTTGAATAGACATAATATGCCAGACAAACATTCAAATATCAGCAATCTTTACCTATTACATAGTATTACATATCAAGATAGAATATATAGTATCCAGCTAGGTTGGGCAGTGTTCAGGAAGCTACGTAACGTTTTCTCGTCACAAATACCGCAGTGTTTCAAGACAAAAGTCTTTAACCAGTGTGTGTTGCCAGTGATGACTTACGGCACAGGGACGTGGTCGCTCACTATGAGCTTGATAAGAAGGCTCAAAGTCACCCAAAGAGCAATGGAGAGGGTAATGTTCAGAGTTTCTTTGTGTGATCTAATCAGGAATGAGGAGATCCGCAGACGAACCAAAGTCACCGATATTGCCCGTAAAGTTGCTAAACTTAAGTGGCAGTGCGCGAGGCACATTACACGCAGAAACGATGGCCGATGGGACCATAAAGTTCTGGAGTGGCAACTGCGTACTGGGAAACGCAGTGTTGGTGGGCCTTCCACAAGATGGTCCAACGACCTGGTGAAGGTCGCGGGAAGTTGCTGAATGCGGGCGGCACGGGACCGGCTGTTGTGGAGAACCTTGAGGGAAGTCTATGTCTAGCAGTGGTCGTCTTTTGTCTGAGATGATGATGATGAATATTATATATCAGGATAACTATCTGAAGCTTTATCAGGGACTGGTGAGACTAACCTTAAACGAGAGAAGAGTAGAGAGAGAATTGTAGATATTTAGATCCTTGAGTATAGTATAACCGAAACGGCTGTAATTATATTAACATTGATGAGTTTACAGTGTAATGTTTACTCTGGTGTTTAACCGACGCACTTCGCTCTTCAGTCACAAGCTATATCTGGCGGGGCATAGACCTTCATTCTTATTATTAGATGAATTGTTTGTTTTCAGATTCAACAAACATATACACTATACGTTTACTGTTCAGAAACACTGTTTGTGCTCTCTGCATGTAATTTAACTTAGAATGCTCATAATTGGAATTGTGATAGTGTGCATTACATTTTATTTACTTAAGTAAATAACTATATACAATTTGTGGGTTCAAACCCTGCGCGGAATAACACTTTGTATGATCCACAAATTGTTGTTCTGAGTCTGGGTGTTCTTTGTGTCCGTTTCTTGTATGTTTGTAAAGTCCCCTGCGACACAAGATATGTTTCAAACGCGGGAGTGGTCTTTTTAAAAGAAAAAAAAACTTGTTTGTGATGATTTCTTTTACCTTTATTTAGCTATTATTTCCATATTAAAATATACTATTAACTATTACCTTTTATTTAATATAGTAAAGAAAAAAACAAATATAAAAAAGTGCTACATAATGTTTCGGACAAACCCCTGCTCGGGTTTGTTTTACCAATTTTATTTGAAAGTAACAAACAATTTCAAATCAAATCAATCATTTTATTATCATATTTTTTACCGTAATATGGTTTCTCGCAAACGGAAAGTAATGCTGTATATACATTTATCAGCATTGTTGTCGTTTTCTCTCCTATTTTCTAATTTTATTTGCGGTGAAAACAATTTGTAATGTTGCAGAGGTTTTTGACCTGAATGATCAACCGTACGAATATTATAGTAGAGTAATTTTAAAACGAGACGAAGTGAAATAGATAAAGTGAAATAATATATGACTACGTCGGCAGCGCAGCTATAGCGAATGCGACTGCTGCGCTTGAGGTTTCGGGTCAAATGTTTATATGATCTGCTAATATTTGTTTCGGAGTTTTGGTGTTTACTATGAAAGATATGTATATGTATGTATTTACAAAAAAATGTGTATCAGTCAGTCTAGTTATCATAGTACAAGCTCTGCTTAGTTTGAAACTAGATGGTGTCGTGTGTCAAATGACCGAAATATTTATTTATTTATAATATAATGAATAGAGAGAGTCTTGAAACTAAAATGAGAATGAGATTACAGTAGTTCTTAATGAGAGCATCTATTCGTTCGTCATGTGAATAAAGACGCCATTAAGAAACGCATATACAATTTTATCCACATAATATTTTCATTTAGTTCTACCATTAGAAGTACTCACCGTTCCTTCAACCAATACCGATTTTTGGTGCAGGATAACAGAGCTTTTTACTAGTAAAAGCAAAATATAATGAATTTATGCATGCTTTCAAAGTCCATGTGGTGACAAATTAAGAATACAGATTGTCATCACCGCTAT
This sequence comes from Hypercompe scribonia, assembly GCA_949316085.1. NCBI lineage: Eukaryota > Metazoa > Arthropoda > Insecta > Lepidoptera > Erebidae > Hypercompe > Hypercompe scribonia. The sequence goes on along the minus strand of OX438969.1, from coordinate 5,603,685 downwards.
CTATCCCGTGGACTAAGGGGTAGACTATCCAGGACAACATCACTGCAAAGTGAAGAGAAACTTGAGACAAACCATATACTAACCCAGTAGTATTGGTCAAAACCTCCTTTTTAAGGAGACCTATGTCCAGCAGTGGACTGTTAAAGGCTGTTGTTGATGATGAAAATGTTTTCAATGCATCATAGATCAATTATATAATTTGAGTTCGCAGCATGACAAAATTGTGTAATATAGAGTGGGCCACGAATTAACGTTTGAAAAAATCCTATGAAAACGATTTGATATATTATAAAAATTGTTTATTTACATCGTCTCGACCAGACCAGCGTTTCGACGTTTACATTCTTCTACGCGAGCACCGAAATTTTCAAAAACTCGCCCACGAGATCGCCGACATCTTTTCGCTAATTTTTCTTTTAGTTGACGTAGTGTATTTAGTTTATTGATGGTGACAGGATTCTTCAAATAACCCCATAAAAAGAAATCTGCTGGGGATAGACCTAGACTTCTGAGTGGCCATGGAATGTCGCCTCGTCTGGAAATCAGCTTTTCCGGAAACATGTCTTTGACCACCGGCAGGGACTCATTGTATGTGTGACAAGTGGCTCCATCTTGTTGAAACTATGTGTAATAATTGGAGCCAGCAAATCCCAGTAGCATCGGTCCCAAGAACACCCGTAATATGTTTGTACGGGATGTTAGATTCAAATGTTAACGAATTATTGGCCCGCCCATATTTAACAAACGGTTCTGAAGATATTACGTTAAAAGGAGTTAAAATACAATTTCTGAAGATTTCATAAGTCTGTCCTGATATGGACATATGATACTTAGAGTTAAACAAAACGAAGTGAAGAAAGTTTTAAGTATAAAGTTGGTGGATATAAAAGTAGAGGATGAACAAAGAAAAGATCAATGGACTGCGTAAAAGAGGACATGTCTAGACTGAAATCAAGCAGTAAACTGAAGAGTGATAGAGAAGAACGGAATTGGAATGAGAGGAATGGATTGCACCGACTCCAAATAAAGTTGGGAAAAGTTGATGATGATATAGATTGCAAAGATGCTTTAAAAATTCAAAAATTAAATCTCTAAGTACGATAAATACAGCATGCTATTATTTTTAATATTAATCATATATATATATTTGTTAACATTAAACTACATAATAGTTAATGTTGAGTATTACTCGGAAAAATTTTAAGTACAGCCTAGCCCTCACACCTCGCAAGCTGTTTTTAATTAGCAATTAACGAGGATTGAAAAAAAAAAATTTTGGACCCTTTCATTACACAAAAAATAATTACCTATCAGCACCGTGTTAAAGGGTATTTACTTACAATTAAAACAAAGCTGTCAGATTTACAATGCAGTCGATACGAGGTCCATAATTGCGTATCAACCGAGTAAGTAATACCGACGTGAATTCATTTTTAATGAAGTTTACCAATGGAAGTTGGTCCGTGTGGTGATGGATTAAGAATATGTAGTGTCTTTTCATTCCGTGGGTGTCATAAAAGGCGACTAAGGGATCAAATTTTTAGGAAAATATTACTACATTGACTACACGATTGGCCTAGTGGTTTAAGCTGTCACCACGCCGCTCTCCACTTCGCAGAGTGTTGTGGGTTTAAATCCTACATGAGGTAACACTTTGTGTGATCCACAAATTGTTATTCTGAGTCTGGGTGTTCTTTGTTTCCGTTTCCTGTGTGTTTGTAAAGTCCTCCACGACACAGGATTTATTCCAAATTGTCATTGTCTTTTTAAAAAAAAAACTACAAAAAGAAGGAAAACTTGAAACAAACCCATTCCAACCCGTCTCGCCAGCGTGGTATAGTAGGCAAAAATTTCAAAAAAGGATGGAAGTCTGTAATGTTCCATACTAGGCGTGCCAAAACCACCATAAATGGGCTGGCCTGACCATAATAATACTGCTTTATAGTAAACCGATGTTAAGCAATTCTGTCTGTGTTTTTCACCGAATGAAAGTTTAGCGGCTCTGTTGGACTAATAGTTAGTTGCCCTGACTGCTAAAGCTAAGGTAGTGGGTTCGATTCCCACCCAGGACATATATTTGTGTAGTGAGCACGACTATATGTTCTGTGTCTGGGTGTAATTTATCTATAATATGTTTATATTTAGAAATATTTAAAAATGTTTATCAATAGTCGGGTTACTTATTCATGAGATGTGTGAAGTTATTTATTTATTTATTTTATAGTGAGAGACCCAAAACCTTCCCCTGCTTTTGGGTGCATAAAGTCCCTGGACTTTTGCAACTCAGGAGTCGTAGTAGTTTCTTACTTGGTAACTCACTGCCTCTTTATCCTTCTGTACCAAAAAACTTACTAACCGCTAACAGCGCACATGTTTCTCATCCACTATGTTCCCGGGTCCTTTCAACGAAGCATGGAAAAGCATCTCACGAGGCCAGCCACGGTGACTACCACTCTTGGATTTTGCTTATGCTTTCCATCAGGCAGAGTATAGACATTTTGACAACTACTATAAAAAATAATCTTCAGTCTACTACTACTGCAGTCATAGTAACAGTCCATGCGAGATTTGCAGTATCACTTATATTAACTCTCTCGTTCCGTTTTCCTTAACCTACTTCTTCCTTTGTCCCGTCCTAAAGTTATTATACCCTCAAGGAAGATTAATTTTAAACATACGCCAAGTAATTTGAGAGATAAGTAAGAGGATGAACTAATAACAATGTCCGGAAGAGGATAATGGACAATCTGACGCGGTAATCACTTGTAAAATAAAATTAACTTTTGAAAAATCTTTAAATGAAATTATATATAAATAAATAAATATTTCAGACCTATGACACATAATGTCATCTAGTTTCAAACTAAGCAGAGCTTGTGCTATGATAACTAGACTGACTGATAGAATACATACATATACTTTTTTATTATATCTAGAAAACACCCAAACTTCGAAACAAATATTTGCAGATCATATAAAACATTTGATCCGACCCGGGTATCGAACCCGAGAGGCACAGCAGTCACATTCACTACCGTTGCGCCACCGAGGCAGTAGTATAAATCAAGATGAAGTTCGCCAGATTATATAGAAATGAATGCGAACGTTGACATTATTTTATCTTCTTGAGGAGATCATAGCAATCAACCGCTTGAACGAACGATTAGGGGAGGCATAACAAATGTTTTTGTTTTCACGTACAAGTTAAGATAAGTGCAAACGAATCTTATAATGTCTCTTCGCTCAATTTACTGTCTTGCAAACTTTAGAACTTCATGATATTCTTGTTTGTGTTAGTTTATACACATAATTTGTAACTTTACTAATAATATTGGTGCTAGATTAAGCGTCTCTATATTGAGTCCAAAGGCCTTTAGTAATCTATGCACTTAAAATTACCTTTAACGTCGTTTCGCCGTAAAAAAAAAAGAAATATGCCCAAATTCGCAAATGAAGTTTCAGTTACAAAGCTCTATATATTTTTAATTACTAAATAAAGAGTGTTGTACAGTGGATACCCTTCGGCTGAGATTAATTAATGTTTTAGTAAGTAGTTCTTGATGCTGATGTTTACAATACTAATAGCAACATACTCAGCTCGACTCAATGTTATAAACTACATATTGCTTCGTAATCAAAGTGTGCATATAAAGTATGCATACAAATATGACATTATACTACGTACGACGCTAGCACACAAATAAGATACCAGCGCAGCAGCTGCAGCCTGAAATTACCACAATTTTTCTTGGAAATAAGCATCTTACATGTAATATTAAAGATGAAAATTTCAGACAAAGGAGAATGGGCAAATTTGTATGGCGCTTGGTCTATCAGCGGCCAGGAACAATTTTGTTTTTTTTTGGTGTATTATCACCCTACAATCACCCTCAAGTTGTTTTATATCTGTGGTGTAATTATTAATAGAATTAACACATTTTTATTTTAGATAAGTCAGTCTCTGATTTAGCGCATTATGACTAAGTTTTAGTCTTAAAAATAAGGAAATAAAATAAAATGACTTGTAGATTTCATTAAAAATACATTTACTAATAACGCTAACGTCATCAGAACTTCGAAAGAACGATCAAAAAAGAACGTTCAAAAGTGTACTTTTCTACCTAATTGAAATAAATGATTATGATTATGATTATAACTCTAGGGCACATTAATACATTATTGTACATTAATACATTTAATGTACAATAATAGCACTAAGTTCTGATGCCGGTAATATAATATCCTCGTTTTGATGTCTAGCCCATGCCAGATACCACACGACACACATAACGTGTGCACAGCAACCGATTGTGCGCCTTCCACTTATACAACTGCAATAATAATGAGCAATTGCTTCTCTGTTTTGCGCTTCGCGGTTAATTACGATGTAAGAATAATATATTCTGGACCTCACATGTCTCGATTGGATACGTACACGTAAGAACCAAAAGTTTTCTTCTTCAATAAAATCTCTGAGCTATCTTATTTGACGCTCCCGGTATAGTTCAATATTGTACAACCCTTCAACTACGTGTTCAACGTAGTAGCTGCGAGCCAACTTGATTTGGTATGTGCCAAGTGCAAACAGAATTAGGTCTTCTTCAGATAAAACCGGGAAGTCTTCAAAAATAGGTTGATCACTGCTGAGTCTTTCAAATGATGCCCTCTGTCTATTTATGTTGTGACGGATAACATAGTCCGCTAAAACGTTTGGTATTTCAATGCGTTCATTAACTATATTCACGAATGACGATGCATGAATACTATCTTGTATTGGTGTTTGAAATGCATTGATGAGTGCTGCTGCCTTTTGGAAGTCCTCGAACATGTGACTTAAGGCGCGATTAAAATATTAACATAAATATTACATTTTTTATCTAAGTATTTAACCTATATGTATTTTTTTTTCCTAAATGAGCTGCAATGTTACGTTCCTAGTAAAAGTTAGTCCTTAGTAATAGTACTTTCATTTAATACCTATTCCGTTGATGGCCGCTCATAGACCAAATTGCTATTCTCCTTTCAAGTACAAAGGAACGTTAAATTTGAGATACTAGAAGTTCATACACATTATTACAAAGCTAAAAATTAGTTGAGAATACTTATACTAAACTACTTGTTTATACATGGCTTGAATAATTTCCTCCATCTTTCTATTTCGGACATGACTTCAGCACTAGGAATATTGTTGCGAAGACTTTACAAGTGAACATGAAACAAACACAAAGAACATTCAAACTCAGCTCATTTACGCTCTACACAATAAAAAGTTACCAGTTATCAACTTTTTTCGGCCATATCCACTCGAGTTACTGGCATGCAGCCCCGACCTGCTAGAGCCTGAGACTGCCGAGACCTGAGATTCGTATGAGTAATATTCCTTGTCTACCATTGCCATTCCTTCTTATTTAACTTTGCTGTAGACCTAATTGTCTGACTCTCAACTGCACCGTTGTTCTAGTGGTTAGCGTACGCGACTGTCGATCAAAAGTTCTCGGTTTCGATTCTCGAGTCGAGCTAAAAAGTGTTATTGAGTTTTTGTGATTACTAAAATGCTTAATAACTGCCTGCAGTTTGGAAGTTGGGGTCTTAATCCCCGTGCTTCGGAGAACACGTGAAGCCGTCGGTCCTGCGCCTGATCTGTCTCCGGTTGTGTCAGATAACCATTAAATCAGATTGTGAGAATGAGGGAACAGAGTAGAGAGTGCACCCGTATTTACACACACATGCACTTGTGCACTATAATATTTCGTACGCAGTTGACTGGTCTTCGTTGCGACTGGCTGCCGTGGTCGAAATCGGCTAAGAAAACATCATCAAAAACCTTAATTGTTTAATTATACTTTCAAGTTGCTATCTAGATGCATTTAAATCCATATATTCTATCCGATCCTATAAGAATGGACTCCATATAGGGTCACTTCGTTCTCCGTCTCATAAACTCTAGTTAAGAAAATATAAGTGTTAATATAATATAATATAATTGGTAGTGGATCCACGCTGATTTAACGAACGAGACAGCTCGACTGGGGCTGTACTACCCTCCCACAGAAGACTAACCTAAAGCGACAATATCCGTGCGTGTAAGACCGGAGGCTCACTGATGCAGGAGTGACAATTATCGTGACAACTGTGTAAGCCTTACACTACCACGGGGCGAGGCGTGAAAAAGTATCTTACAAAGCCGCCATATTGTAGGTCACCATAATGCATTGTCTGCATTTGCAATAAGTATGGTTACCATAACTCTTGGATTATATTCATGCTTTCCATCAGGTAGAGTAGTTACTTTGGCAAGCTCTTAATATAGAAAAAATATATAAGAAAATCTATCTGAATCTAAAGTTCAGTCATCAAACATAAAGGGTTTTCCCTTAACGCACAAATAAACTGAGGTGCTCAGGTATATTTTTACTTTTGAACTATTCTTACTCAAGGTTGGGTTATTGCTTCACTCAGCGTACTCATATACCTCTATTTGGCAAAACCTTTATGGCTGTAAACTGAATATAATTACAACCCTTATGAAATACCAAAAAGGGTACCAATATTATCGTTTATAATAAAGTCCTAAAAAGCGTTATAAATACTATAATCCCAAATTCAGCGTTATTTTATTATTTATTGTATATAAATTTCAAAACATTATGTATCGATAACTTGTAAATATTGGTTTAAAATCTGATTATGAAAGTTAAAATAACCGCTTATTTTTCGAAGCTTCGACCAGCCTCTCATCATCAGGCAACATTTATCCTACATAGTCTCATTCTTCTACACAAAGTGCATTTTAGTAACAATAATACAGTTTACAATGGAACGTATAAAATTTGAGACCTGAAAATAATCATTTTTTAATCAGGTTTAATTATTCTACTAAAAAAACAAAAACTAAACTCTTTATTAATCAGTTAACCTAAAAGATTAAATATTACGTAAAATGCCAGATTATAGAGTTGCACAATATGTTACGCAATCACAAAAACGTTGTTAAATCAATTGACAGACTGTTAAAAGAGCTCAACTAGCGAACAGGCAATTATTCCGATATTTTCAAAAAGATTATTCGATAAGGATCTATTCCCGTGAGGAAAGAAGCTGAAGGATAATCCATATTACATCAAACCTTATAGTAGGGCCAAGCCACCCAGATATAAACGTTTTATTTTATTTTTATTCAGTTTTTGCACAAGTGGATAGTATAATGGAAAAACAATACACAGATATCTGAAGAAGCTTTTACTGGCTGAATTGGCGACGTCTTAGTTCATCACCATCATTATCTTATAGTGGGAATATGTATGCACGAATATGTAGGAGTTATGTGTATGTGTATTATACATGTATGTATTATATATTTATGTGTTTATGTAAGTATATTTGCTTATTTATGGTCAAACTAGTCTATATATACTAAATCCTTTGTCAATTACTTCTTTTCCTTAAGTGCACCTACCTCATATTTTCTCTGCATCGCCCAATCGGTTGACTGGCAGAAAAGGCCTTAGGCATTAAGTCTGCCGATGCGTGTATTTGTGCATAAAGTTGTAAATAAATAAATATGTTGATACTGTGCCCAGCTTGAGAATTGTGGTACAGTAACTGTACTGTTGTTATCTGAAAGAAAGGTCCAGATAACTTTAATCTCAAAAACCCTTCTAATAGTACTTACAGTACAGGCTGCTTTTCAAGTTATAGAAATTTATATTCATGATTCATTAAATTTATCATAATTTACGGTTTAATGATAAATGATACGTTTTACATCATCTAAGATACTTTTAAACTTTGATTTGTTCTTTTAAAATTAATGATGTCGCAATTTTCGATTAGTAATCTCAATAGAAATGCCATAATAATCTTATGTATCATCATTATCTAACACAAAATAATGTCCACTACTGCACCTAGGTCCAAAGCTTGCCACAATAAGTGACCGGTTCTGTGCAACTCACATCTTATTTACAAGAAGAAGAAACTCATTGCAAAATAAGAAACAGTAAATGCAACATAGAAGATTTGTCTGTATGTGAATATAGTGAAGAGGGTCTCATGTTCCTCCAACACAAAGAAGACTCCTCCGACTAGGCGAGGTGATCATACCTGGCGGGCCGCGGTCCAACGATTAATATTATATGTATGTACTTACTTAAATACGGTATAGATCTTCTATACCGCGATACAGGATCAGTAGTTAGTCTATAATTCGATGTATCATCGGTAGATGGCGCTGTAATATGTCTTTATTTGCACTGTATGTGGAAGTCGCCGCAATAGTATGCCGTAGCGCAATGTTTCTGATTCAGCGGATGAAACTCAAGCTTCATATTTGCCTCTGAATTTTGTTGAAGAAGTGGGTACTCTCTATTTATCTTCCTTTCGGGTAATATATCTATGTGTGATTTTGTTTATATAATTTAATAGATATTTGCCTACACAAAAATAGTTTTCAGGAAAGGTTATTACTTTCAACCGGACTTCTACCTACAGTGGATTCGAATCTTAATTGTTTACAGAAATTTAACTACAATTACTGAGTGGTACGTTGTCTTCTTTCAGCTAGTATGCGACTGACCGATATTTAGGAATTGTACGCAGATTTTAGTCTTACAGATAAATTTTCCATTTGTTCATAAAATACAATAAACGATATGAATGCTTGAAGTGTATAAACACAAATTGACATGTATTGACCTATATTGTGACTACATTATCAATGCGATTTCATCTCAACTAAGTGCATTTATTTGTGCATTTAAATACAAAAGTTTCACAATATTTTATTCTGACTATGTTTCTCCGGACTCTAGAACCCTTAAACACATTGAGATTAATTTTGGTCTAAAAAGGACTGTTATATCTTATAATATATAGTTATATTGACTCATTTGTAACGATTTTTCATTATATCCTTTTTAATAATAAAAAATATAATATCATACGCTTGGAAATTTTCAAACATCTGAAGATTTCGAGAGACCGGTTTCGGTACGCGCCTTCCCACCTGCTAAATCTGCGGTTTCAAAGCGATGTCTATTACGTTAAGGTATAACGTCAAGGTTAACACGTATTTCATTTCATTATTTTGCCAACAAACCACATTTTATAAAAGAAATTCTAAAATTAGGAAATGACTGTTTCATTTCATTCAACACATTTGATACTTGGCGCCCTTCAACCCACATTTACCTTAACCCTTTTGATGACATTGCGAACAGGATGAATAATGTAATATAAATTAATGTACTTGGTCCCTCCCACCCTTTGTGTTTTGTATATTTGGCAGTGTCGAAATTTTACACGTGTTTTTTATTTTTTTTTTGGTATTCGTTTTACATCGCACGACAACTTGGGTTTAGAATCAATACTTCATCCGGAGTGCCATGCCACTGCCTCTAATTATTTTTGGAAAGCCTTATCACACAAATACTATTACAGAAAAGGTATGTTTTGACACATATGGGTCAGTATCGACCAGAGTGCTCTAGAAGAGTGCCATCTAGAAAACCAAAATTAAGCAGTTTGGTTACTTTTCAATGAATGAGTAAGGTTATCGAATGTCAAACCAAACCCATTCCTCTGATTATGGAGAGACTGAAAAGGCAGCAACGCTCTTGTGATCTTATCTACAGGACACCATTTTGCTATACCATAAAAAAAACATTAAAAAAAATCATCTTAACAGTCTCGTTTGTATGCAAAGTTTATTATAAAATTTAGTTCCGAGCTCTTTTTGTTTTGAAATTTTCGAGGGTCTGGTTACAATCGGATAAAATTGAACTGATAAGCATACAAAAGGTCTCGAAACCCGTAGCGGTCTGTAGACAGTTCTACGAAATGCTCGCCGACGGCACAGTGCTACGATAAGCGGAGTAATTTGCCAAGGGCCGGAGCTGATAACGGCGAGAGAAGGGTCCAGAGGTATTTTAGCTCACTGTAATATAATACATACTTATTACGATATTTTACCCCTTAAATTAAATATTTTAGATATTTAAGTTAAATTCTTATACAAAATTACTTGTTTTATTGGACTAGCTAGTACATCAGAGCCTGTTGAAGTTACAAACTTGAATATTTAGCAGCTGATGCTTCGTATATACTAAGCACATATTAAGAAAGGATTTATGAAAATTTCATACATGATGCTGCACGGATGGTTGCACGGTATGGGAGATCGTCATGTCTAAAGTTAAATACACGAAATAAAAAAAATGCACTCGAGAAGCTGTGAGCAATAGCTATTTACTTACAAAGTGTCCTCAAATTTGTAACTACTTTATTACAAATCGATAACGTATTTTCACTTTAGAGTACATTTCCGGCAACTTTACGATATAAACGAGACTGCTCGTTAAGGCCACCGTTGCCACACCACGAGCAACCTGCCACACTTTAGTCTACTCTCACTCCCAGTTGACGTACCTCTATTGAAAGTACCATTTCAGAAAAAAATTTTATGGCATATTGGTTTAATAGATAGTGACCCTGACTCGCGGGTTCCATTCCCACACATGGACATGTAATTGTATAATCAACACGTACATTTGTTGTGTATCTGAGTGTAATTTATCAATAACTAACTGACACATGCAATTGCGCCTGCGTCTCCTAAAAGAAAGATATTTGCCAGGTTTTTATAATATTGTTTATCGATGATCGGCTCCTACTGGTCTGTATAAACGGAGTATTCTACACTGAAAGGATTTTTCAATCCCAAAGTATTTCTTGATATTAGAAGGATCAACCAAATACACTTAAGCATTATAATATTAGTTTATATATACTGGCATGTTTTGTGCCTACCGGCGGCTGCCACCCGAGACGAGTGTTTGATCTAATGGCCACTATTCCCCACATTTTAACTCTTTGATATCTTCTAAGACAATCATTTAAATGATACACTGTAAAGGCCAATTTTGATTTATATTAAATATACATCGTATTTAGTGTATTTGGGAGATGGGAGAAGAAATAATATTGTTGAGTAATGTCTACAAGCGTTTAAGCGGTCGCCACGCCGCCCTCTAATTCGCTAAGTGTTGTGGGTTCAAATTCTACATGGTACAACACTGTGTGATCCACAAATTGTTGGTCTGAGACGGGGTGTTCTTTGTGTCCGTTTCTTGTATGTTTGTAAAGTCCCTCGCGACACAGGATTTATTCCTAATGCGGGCGTTGTCTTTCTTACGCAAAAAAAAAAATACTGTAACTTTTAAAAATGTTTCATAAATAACCCATTGTTTTTTTTGTAGTATATAAAAGATAACAATGGTTATTGTTATCCTGAGGTTATCCTGAGGAGATAAACATGTCAGCGCTGACTTTTGTAGATCTTTTTAAGATTTACATTGGCGTGGTATATCATTTTGATCTATTTCATAAGGTTTAGCCATTGTCTACAATGTAAGCGTTCAACATTACTTTTTACAACATCACCTTGCAATTTGTTTTAATTCTCAGATTTTATCTAATATAATATACATATATTATACGTATAAACATTCCTTTTAAATCACTCTTTCTATTAGGCAGCAAAACCTCTATAAAATCATGTTGTAGTATAAAAGATCTAAAAAGATAACAAGATTTAATGCGTGCAACAACTAAAAGTGACTTAATTATATATGTATGTACAGATGTATTCGTTATTTACATTAAGTCTTTCGGCAGTCTGGTTACATAGTACAGACTCTATCTCGTTTGGGACTGGCAACCGTGTGTGAGGTATGTAAGTTTATTGTTTCTTTAAAAATCGGCCATGCAGATGTGATTTATCAGACAGTGCATTTGTTGTCAAATATCTGTAGATAAATTCGTTTTGCATACTCTTATAGGTAAGATATTGATGCAAGGGGACAGTTATCATGGTAAGAATGTGAACCTTACACCACCACGATGACTGTCATACCTTTTACGTCCCCAAGCGGAGCGAAAAGGCATCTCACTAGGTCGCCATAATGTATGTCGCCATTCTGTATTGCTTGCATTTGAAATGAGTATAGTGACCACACCTCTTGGATTCTTTTCATGCCTTCTATCAGGGAGGGTAGAGTCACTTTGACGGACCTTTAAAATAGAAAAAAAAAATTCTGTTGAGTGAGACTTACGAGTATTTAACGTCAAAGAATCAACCTCGTGCAGTTCACGGCGCGATCAATAAATTGATGAGTTACTTACTTAAGGTAATTTCTTTGTAATTTAAGTAATGGTACCACTATAACCATTATCATCAGCATCAAATTAGGTTTATGCATATCAATCGTATAAAGATCGGGTGGCACAACGAACGAGGGGGGACCGCTGCGATGCGTGACCTGGGAATACACTAGTTTATAAAGAAATTGTCGCCTATAGTCTCTTCTATAAAACACGCTATCGACCTTGGTGTTCGAACTCGTAGTACATTATAGTCACTGATGCCGTGTCCCGGCGCGGTGGCTGTCTGCTACCCCCTTTAATGTTCTGGGACCTGTTACACTGTACTACCGAGATCTAAACTATTATGTAGGTATATACGAGTATATTATAGAGCAACAACCATACCTTTAGATATATAAATGCGGTAACATATGAGTGTAAATCGAACCTTGGTCTCTTGAGTATGATAGATAGGTGACTTTTTAGATTAACTATGCTATGGATATAGTCAATTAGATTAAGATATTCTTCTTGAGTATTTATAAAATATCTATAAATGTCACCGATTCATTTGTATGTACTTATTTAATCATCCACATTTTGTGTTATATATAAATATTAATTTAATTTCCTTTTTCTATTCAATTTCTAATACACCAGACACTATCCTGTACTTTCCAACGCACGCTCTACTTTCCAACACATGCTCTTCTTTTCCTTTCCTTCTTTTCCGCGACAAGGCCTCCACTTGTACTTCGTAAGTATTTAGATAAGTTTCTAATTAATCGGGTGCAAAATAAAGTGATATATAATTATTATTACAAAGAAATATCTTGTATTGTCAACAAAGATGACGACATCGTAACGAAAGTTGGATCATTAAGACCTAACTGTTGCCTACAGTAACATGCAAAATCTTATTTTTGACGTGATCAGAGTGCTCTACTATGTTACTTTATTAAATGTATCTTTATGTATGCTACTCGATTATTTAGCAATCGCTAAGCCATTATATAAATAAATAAAACACAAAGTCGAGGTTAAATCAAAAGTGAGTTTTCTTTCAGCAAACCCTGAGTAAACACAGATTAGCAAAGAAATGTAACGTCACAATCATCGGTACTTAGAAATTGGTGGAGAAACGAATATTATGATGAATGTTGTGATGATAAAATTATAAAATAGACATTGATTTAAGCAGTAAAATGTATTATAAATCTTAATATATTACATACATATATTTATACATAAATACATACAAACACACATACGATACACTAAGAATCAAGTTATGACAGGAACGGATAATAATCCCTGGTTCTCTTCCTGAACACACTCACTTTTAGTCTTATCTCTTTTAGATACCAGTTCTTGAAAGCTAAAAGACTTGCAGAAACTAGAAATGCCTTTATTTAAAGAATCTTTGGAATCGTGAATTGAATGTAGATGATTATTTATTTTTGTAGCATCCTGCTATGACGCTTTGTATTTTTATCTGACATAATATGTGTACGATAAACCTATTTTGTATTCAGGCGCTATAGAAACCATAAAAATTGTTTGTGAGGTGATAACCTGCGAGGCGTGATCTCTTAAGACATCTTTGGCTTTGTTTGGATAAATATAACACCCAGATCATCGTAAAACAAAAATTTTGTATACATCAAAATCTGCAATGAAATGTATACGAGACATATACCACGGTAAATTTTTACTCAAAACAGTTTCTTTTTTTTTACATCCGACACACAACGCCATCTAGCTACAAACCTAGTAGAGTTTGTACTATGAAACCTAGATTGATTGATAAAATACTTGGATACTTTTTTTGCAAATACTTTCATACTTATTATAAATAGAAAATACTCAAACTCCGAAACAAATATATGTAGATCATACAAACATTTGGTCAGACCTAGGAATCGAACCCTAAAGTACAGCAGTTTCATACGATACCACAGCGTCACAGAGGCAGTCCTAGTTTTTAATAAAATCATAGTATGATTTGCTTGTGAAATTTTGTGAACTAAATTGATTAATTCTTTAAAACAACATAACTTTGACATATCTGTGACCTGCAAGACACAGTTATGATAGTCTGAGGTCAACCATTGAGTGGTGCCATTGATTTCAAAGTTCCTCGTCTAGTTTTAATTGGTCCTGCCATCACTTGTAATACTTTACTAACCACTAATTCGTTAAAACTCTTGAACCCTGAATTTCAAACAAAACTCTCTGTAAAACAGTGAAATTTAAAAATTTTTGAAATAACAGACGTCGGATAGAAAATGAGCGCTCCAATGAAAGTAAACTGACTTCAAAATAAGTTGGAAAACAATTAAAAGTCAAAAAAGTTGTTAATGGTAGTTGAAGTTTGTGGGCTTAACTTATTCTGGCATCCGTGCGAAAAATTGATGGGACGAAGCGAACTCTCAAAACACATAATAAGGAGAACTCCGAAAGTGAAATTGCTTTGTAATTCTACTTCGCTTTTTCTCTCTTGTTATTTTGCCTCCGATGGCATTCAGATCATTGCTTACTGCGTTATATGGTCAGTATTTATTTTGTCCGTGTGGTGACGAATTAAGAATACATAGTGTTACCAATCATATTCATCCCGTGTGTGTCGTAAAAGGCGACTAAGGGTAGAAAGTATACAAGACAACATCATTACAAAGAGAAGGAAAACTTGAAACAAACTCCATTCCAACCCGTCTGGCCAGCGTGGTATGGTAGGCCAAAACCTCCTTGCTAAGGAGAGGCCTACGTTCAGTGGTGAAATATTAAAGGCTGTCGATCTGATGATGTGAAACACCATGTTAGTTCCCAATTTTGATTAGATATATAAACGCTGACTTATTGAATTCAGTTTATTTGTAGGCTAATTAACCGTTTTGCAATTTAATAACACAAAGCCTAATAAAAAACTTTAAGGTAAGAATAGAAATATTTTGTTGAAAGAAACGTTAACGAATTGCTCGCGGTGTATTCGTTATCTGCATTATTCGGTATCGAAGTAAGCTGAAAATATTTTGTGTTCAAATTTCTTTCCAAAAATCTTTTGTTTTCTTTTCCTCTTATATTTTTTTTTACAGCGTTTACTAGCATATATATTCTATTTTTGTCTTGGTAAAAGGTATATAATATTCTATTGTTATCCATGACAAGAACAATACAATCGGTTGACTTGGTGACCTGTTGACGCGGAGAAGAGTAACGAAGACATTAACTTTTTTTTAACGACCATGTTTGTCACCGCCCACGGCTACAGATACATAATGTGCCATTCCACTTAAAATCAGATTTAACCTCCGGTTAGTCAATAAAAGCTATCAGAATACTTGAGGCCGAGGTATCATTTTGGTCGAACCGGACTACACGTGCCGAAACTTAATATTAACTGAGATTACTCTACTTACTTTTCAATTCAAGTAAATCTTTTTCAACGACATCACTTAATCATGTGATTAATAATATATCATATCACATCTCACCCACAGTCTTAAACATTCCACTGCTGGACATAGGCCTTTTCTTTCAAAAAAGATTTCAATTTAAGAAAAATTAACTACCACTAACTTAGTTACTTAGTTAGTTAGCAATTAAAGAAAGATGATTGGTAAACATAATATATTATGTAAATTGATTCAAGAAATAGCTTAGCGACTATTTCAAAGATCTTGTTTTGTTTAACGACCAGTATAAGTTGACCTATCTATATATAGTATCGTGACAATCTAATCTTTTTTATGACGTGACACCGTAAATATTACGTCATTTTGCACTTCTGTTGAAGTATGTAGATATGAAAAAAACCACAAATTAAGGCTGTATCACTTAAGTAACATATTAAATGACCGACCACTTAGGTTAGCTACATAAAATACAAGTATATTAGCTAAACGTATTACTTCCAGAAAATTCCTGTCGAAAACTGACCCGGATTATAAATTCTAAACTTCTGATAAGACTTATGTAAAAGTTTGATAGAAATGTTGCTATTTTTGTAGCCAAAATGTTATTTTACAAAGTATTGAATTTCATAACTTTTTTTATTACTCAACTTTACCTGGAATACGGTAGACTGTTTTGCAGCATAACTATAGAACAATGGTGCTGTCTATATATTATTAGTACGACTATAGTAATTCCTCTACAGGACAACTCGTGCTGGCCTTGGCAGTTACCGTTTCACAATGGTAGACATATACTCCCGAACTAAACGGTTCGGCTCTTCCTTCCTGTGCAAATCAGTTAAAACCTGAAATTCATTACCAGCGCACGTGTTTCCCTCCCACTACGAACCCGGGTCCTTAAAGCGGGGCGTGAAAAAGCATCTCATTAGGCCGCCATAGCGTGGATCGCCATATTACACTGTCGTCATTCGCAGTGAGTATGGCGACCACCGCTCTTGGATTCTATTTATGTTTTCCGTTAGGCAGAAAAGAGTCACTTTGGTTGTTGTAAATAAAACAAAAAGTAAAAGGTAAGTGACGTACTCCTAGCCAATTTCGGACAGTCTCAAAGGAGACCAGTTAACTACGCTCAAGAATTCATAGGCATATCTTCTGCTAAGGTGGTGAGTTTAGGCGTGAAGTAGCTTACATTCTATATAATACATGTATTTATTACTCACTCCTGGTTTATCTGCGTGGTTCTTAACAAATTGTAGCTAAGACATACACACATACGTAAAATCACACCTGTTTCCCCAGAAGAATAGGCAGAGGCATATACACTAATGGAAAAAATTAAGGGATCAAAAAAGAATTCCAAATTTTTGGGCAGTTTTCAACAGGTCGTAACTTTGAGAGAAATGGTCGTACAGAAAATAAAAAAAAGAAAATTGTAGCTCCAAGTATCTAGTTTTTGGATTTGAACTTTAAAATTTTATAGCCTCCGCGGTTTTTGAGTAAAAGTAGAAAAACCAGCAACAAAAAAATTTTCAAAATTTTTTTAGTATTTTTTTTTGGTCTACGGACGTAGAAAAAATTTTTTTATCTTAACCACTATAAGGATCGGATACCTTGTTTATTTAGCTTTAATTTGCTTTCTTATGCACTCTGATACGCCCACTTGTCGCCGAGATATCGGTTTTCAAATGGAAAAGGATCTTTTTGTCTTTGATTATCGATATCTCGGCAAACAATGATCACACAGAAATTTAAAGGGGGGTTTCAAGAACTTGAATAAATTTTCCCTAACGACTAGCCATTGCTTTTCCGAAAACATTTTTTTTCTCTTTGTCACATGAATTTGAAAATGCAACAAAAAAAGGGCTTTTGGTGGTTTTTTGGAAAATCAAGCGCTGGATCGAAAATATTGACGAAACCACTAATGTTAAGTGTGCCTTTTACAGTTCAATATGTCCACAAAAACTCTACAAAAAACCAAATTAATCCACCTAGCCGTTTTTTTGTTTCACTCGATCGAATTTTTGAAAAAATTAAAGGATCACGTTCTTTGCTCTAAAATCTCACAATTTTTAAAAATTAGAAAAAAAATTGTGCCAGCATTAGCGTTATCCAAAACGTACCACGTGGAGGTCGCGCGGTCGGATTTACGCTTCCATGTGTGTGTGTGTGTGAGTATGTGTGACTGTGTGTGAGTATGTGTGACTGTGTGTGAGCGTGTGTGAGTGTGCGTGTGTGTGTGTGTATGCTGCATGCAACTGCATGTTGACTGTAACCTTCGACTGTAATTTCTTTTAGCGCAAAGGGATTAGTTTTGGAAAAAACTGTTGAGTTAAGAGATCTGCTAAGGATTCACGAAAAGTAAAAAAAAACCATCACCGAAAAGCATATGAAAAAGATCGAAATTCGATTGGGGGTATTAACTTTTTTTCTAATTTAATTAAAAGGAGATCAGAAGAATCAAGGAATGCAGCGGCTGAAACGCGATAAAAATGATTAGGCGATGGTTTTTTGAATTTCCGTAACTTGTTGAGAAAAAAGTTTTTTTTTTTAATTTAAGCACTTTCTGGAACAAAAATGTGGGCAAAGCTCGGAAAAACAATTTTTTTTCTAATTTTTAAAAATTGTGAGATTTTAGAGCAAAGAACGTGATCCTTTAATTTTTTCAAAAATTCGATCGAGTGAAACAAAAAAATGGCTAGCTGGATTAATTTGGTTTTTTGTAGAGTTTTTGTGGACATATTGAACTGTAAAAGGCATACTTAACATTAGTGGTTTCCTCAATATTTTCGATCCAGCGCTTGATTTTCCAAAAAACCACCAAAAGCCCTTTTTTTGTTGCATTTTCAAATTCATGTGACAAAGAGAAAAAAAAATTTTTATGGAAAAGCAATGGCTAGTCGTTAGGGAAAATTTATTCAAGTTCTTGAAACCCCCCTTTAAATTTCTGTGCGATCATTGTTTGCCAAGATATCGATAATCAAAGACAAAAAGATCCTTTTCCATTTGAAAACCGATATCTCGGCGACAAGTGGGCGTATCAGAGTGCATAAGAAAGCAAATTAAAGCTAAATAAACAAGGTATCCGATCCTTATAGTGGTTAAGCTAAAAAAATTTTTTCTACGTCCGTAGACCAAAAAAAAATACTAAAAAAATTTTGAAAATTTTTTTGTTGCTGGTTTTTCTACTATTACTCAAAAACCACGGAGGCTATAAAATTTTAAAGTTCAAATCCAAAAACTAGATACTTGGAGCTACAATTTTCTTTTTTTTATTTTCTGTACGACCATTTCTCTCAAAGTTACGACCTGTTGAAAACTGCCCAAAAATTTGGAATTTTTTTTTGATCCCTTAATTTTTTCCATTAGTGTAGAACGCCCACTTGTTTTGGTCCTACGTAATGAATGGCTCATTGCCGCTAACTGGGATGTTTTGTTTGTCAGAACGTCGTGAGTCGCTTAGCAGATGTACCACTTGCATGTGAGGTAGACTCGGGGCCCTAAGTTCTTGGTGGGAACCCTATGCACTAACATGTACACTAATCACAATAAATAAATAGTAACTAACCAAGAATGTGCAGGTATCTTCGAAACTAGTTTTACCCTACTTTTGCCTCATTGGTCTATCGGTTAATACATGCCACTACCCATCAAGAGATCTCGGGTTCTTCGAGTTTTTCTGATTTTAAAAATGCTTGATAACAACCTGGAATTTATAAGTTAAGGTTCCAACCCTCGTGTACCAACACCCAACACATAAAGCCATCGGTTCTACGCCTGATCCCTCTCTGGTCGCATCAGATCGCAACCGTCCCATCGGATTGTGAAAGCGAGGGGACACTTGCGCACTATGATTTCTTCAAAGTAGTTGGCTGGCGTCCGTTAAGACTACCCGGAATTGGCTAGGAGTACGTCACTTACTATTACTATAGTCGTAACAAATTCGAATTTAAACGTAATTTGGGTGATACTACTTTAGTTTTTGGCCTTTAGGTATGACGAGTCTTGGAACGATGTCCTAGAAACGATGGACTATTGATATAATGTACTTGGATAGTTAAACCAAATGTGTGTTTTTTTTTAATTTTTCAACACTTATGATTTGTTAATATACTAAAGTACATTGTTGATCTACGGCTTCACAATGAAAACAAAGATTATTTACATTCTAATTGTCTTCAATCAAGCCACCCACGCGCCGCATTACTTTCTACCAAAAGAACCATCGATCGTCTTTAGGTAAATATTTTCTCATTTAAAACTTAGACCACTCTTGTAAATATGTGTATCAGAAATACAATCCCTGTGCACAAAAGTAAATAAAGGAACGTAAACAGAACCAACAGACGTCAATGTTCCAAAAATTAAATATTATTTATTTAAGATATTGTCTCGGGTACGCCAGGGTATTCCCCCTCGTAGCGTTTTACTTTATTGGAATCGTAATGAGAACTGCGTACTATGTGTGGCTATCGTACATAACGCCAAAGTCATGAAATAGAGCGAGTTATGGTTTTGCTGAGCTTTTGGCACGTTAGGGAAAAGTGATGAGAGTAGATTTTTACGATGCGCACGCATACCGTCACGAAAAATCGACACCATGAAATTAGCTAAGCAACTTAATTTTTTTTATTATGTACAAATATTTTTTTTGTAATATTCAAATAAAATTTATGTAACTAATAATAATGCGTTATAATAAAATTTTCTTTCGATATACTAAATACCTCTATTCTCTACAAACATAGGATAACGCGAAGGATAAAATTTTTAGAAACACAAACATACGATGTTTTTAATGAGAATAATTTAACTCTGAACACGTGTTCAATTGTCTGCCTTCTTACTTTAAATAAATTTTGAAAAAGTAGAAGTTGCATAGTCCCACATTAATCCGAAACCAAGAATATCAATTGAAGGTTCGCACGTGGACGAGCTCGTGCTGCTCGAGATTGAATATCGAATCGAAAAAAAAAAACAAATGTATGCGTAATTATGACACACACATTTGTTTTTTCTATATTTCAAAAGAATAATTAAGATTTTTGCTAATTTTTTGTAGCATTAGCATTGAAAATAATTGCGCCCAAATTCGGGTTGAACCTATACATTTGTGCCGAAGGATAGTCAAACTTTCTTATGCGGTCAATGTATGCAAGCGTGCTAAACCTCTATGAATTTAAGAGTTTACTTAAAAACAGATACAATGTATTCTTTTCATGCTTTATTATTATTACTGCACTTACATTTAATAACATTATAAATCTACTTTAACAATCTCGCACGTGATACTTCAACAAAATCATACAAAATCCGCTGTAAGCTTTTATATTACACTCTTGGTTTTAAGGCTCTTGGGCCTTAGTTTCTTTGTTGCGGCACCAATGTCAAGGTTAATATTTGTGGCCTTGAGGGATCATGCTCAGAATAATGGAACACTTCTCATGAAACACCACGCCCTAATTCACACAACACTCATAGTTTACACCGCGAACACGTTTTGCATTGTTATTCTACCAAACTGGTGTATTTCGGTCGTTTACTGAGCACAATATGGTTTAAATTAAATAGATTGTTTTTTTGTACATTTTTTTTATTTGATAGCCTGCCAAAGTGACTCTACTCTGCCTGACAGAAAGCATGAATAGAATCCAAAACTTGTAGTCACCATAGTCATTGCGAATGCTGACAATATAGTATGCTAACCCACACTATAGCGGCCTATTAAGATGCTTTTTTACGCCTCACTTGGAGACGTAAAAGGCATGACAGTCATCGTAGCATTGTATTGCACACACTTACTACGACAACTGTCACCCCTGCATCAATGGGCCTCCGGTCTCGCACTCACCAACGAAACACGACAGCACGGATGTTGTCGCTTTACATTTTTGAAGCTGCGGTAAGTTCTAATATTACACGAATTCAATTTGCCGTTCAAGTTACAAATTAGTTTGTATCCGAACGAACAACAAAATTATAACAATGTCAGGACATACCTATGTATAAAGGCTTCAAATTTTCAATATTGAAATTTATTTACTAACAACTATTACATTTTAGTCCGTGTGGTGTCGGATTAAGAATACATAGTGTTACCATCCCTTTTCATCCCGTGGGTGTCGTAAGAGGCGACTAAGGGAACAAAATATGCAAGACAACATCATTACAAAGAGAAGAAAAACTTGAAACAAATCCTATTCCAACCCGGGACGGGTGCCAGCGTGGTACAGTAGGCTAAAACCTCCTTGCTAAGGAGAGGCTTATGTCCAGCAGTGGACTGTAAAAGGCTGTTGATGATGATGATTACATGTTAATTACGAGATCGCTTTCAATCAATTAATATAATAATTATATTGTATTAATAAGTTTAAAATTTTTATTGTTGCTCATATTTTTAACCATAAGAACCTGTAGGCCTGAATATACTATACATGCGCATGTTTATATGTGAATATACGAGTATTAGTATGTACACGATAATTAGGCATTTTATAATTAATTAATATCATGGCGATATGTAAAATATTGTAAGATCTTTCATTTAAAGAGCATACCAAAGTGACTTTATCTACTACTAATCCAAAACTTGCAGTCACTATACATATTTCAAATGCCGACGATGCAATATGGTGACCGATAGCAGCCTAGTGAGATGTTTTTTAACGCCCCGCGCTAGGACGTAAAGGCATGACAATCATCGTGGCAATATAAGGCTCTCACACTTACCACGTTAATTGTCATGCCTTCATCAATGAGTCTCCTCTGGCCCTCAACAACGAAACAAGACAGCACGGATAATGTCACTTGAGGTTGGATTTCTGTGAGAGGGTAGTACTGCCCCGGTCTAGCCGGTCTGTTCGCGCTAAAATCTTCTGCTGCATATCTATAATCTGCTTTGTAGTAATGCTGTAATTTTGAAACTAGAAACACCAATATAAATAAAACACTCATATTTATCAGATTTGTATTTGTATATGTGTGATAGCTTCAAGTAAAATTTATATATTCATTTTATTTTTACCTCACACTTTTATTTGAAGTTCGTTCGTAAATAAATAATTGACCTGCGTCACAGAAGAAAGCCTTTTTATTGTATACATAAACCTTATACTGTCACGATGACTGTCATGTCATGCCTTTTACGTCCCTAAGCGGGGTGTGAAGAAGCATGTCACAAGGCCGCCATAGTGCGGGTTGCGCCATACTGCATTGTCTGCATTTGTGATGAGTATGGTGATCACAACTCTTGGATTCTATTCATGCTTTCCATCAGGCAGAGTAGAGTCACTTTGGTAGGCTCATAATATAAAAAAAATAGAGAAAAAATACAATGTTTTCTATGACAGTGTATATCTTAAAAAATAAAAGAATCAGCTATTTTTCTAAATATTCAAAAGACACAAGTTTATTCCGAAAGTATTTTACGTTTGGGCAAGAAGCATCTTTTAGAAATATGAATGAATCATGATATACAGATATAAAATAGTGGTTCAAAGAAATGTAGCAAAGAGTAAAACAATGTTATATACAAAAGCTTAAATTTTTTACCTTAAATATGTATTTTCATGATTTTTTCTTGTACTCACTCATTTTGCCCTCCGAGTACTTTTAGGTAAATTACCCTCTTTCGTTTGTCGTTTCGTTTAGATAATCTTTTAACGTAAAGTAACCTGCTTTTAATTGACGAGGGTTTAAGTTTTGATTATACAAAGGTAGGTCAACAAATATTTGTGACTTTCTAAGTATTTTCATTTTCTATTCTACAAAAGAATTACTAACCAGTGTTGTGAAGTCTTAGCTTAAGAATAATCAGTTTATCCTTAATCTTGTTATTAGAGCTAGATTACTCACAACGTTTTTGGTTTAAACATTCAGAAAAACTTTACACGGCAGAGCTGCAAAAGGGAACTTAGAACTTCGTCACTCCAGTTAGCAACAATCGTGCTACCACAAAACATACCTATTTTATTTTCATATAAACCACACAAATTTCAAACGTTGATCCAAACTTGAGCTAAATTAGTGATTAGCCCAATTCGGAACGTTTAAACTTGATAACGACTTACGAACTCAATTAATCTCTGATCATGCTGACCTTGTTATAGTACAAATTTCAACCAACAGCTTATTGTTACAACTCGATCATCCGTCCAATATCACTGATTGATGTTTGAGAATTGAACAGGCTACTAGACAAAATTCACTGTTAAGCTTTTCAATTCAGATGAAGCGAAACGAACATAAAACTATCTCGACTATGTAAAGATAAATGTCGAACTAATCTTGCGTGGTTTTATTGTGTGAGAAAGGTCTCGAAGGATCACAATTCTATTTATTCTGTCAAGCTTATCGCAATAAAGTTAAGACGAAATCTTTATAGAATCTCTTTGTTTACTACGCAGATGTTTTATCTCAATTTTTGGTGGAACTGAAAAATATTGTAAATATTCATAATTTATTGCAATCAAATAAGTAAATCACATACAAAAATCTTACATGGCAACTTATAAGTTCTTAGTATTCGAAGAAAGGAATACTTCTTTGACATTTTTTTTAAATACATATTATGTCAACACCGTGCCCTTTCACGTGTGCGTATCGTAACGGTCTTGAGACTAGAGAGGTTAACTGATATGGTAATGCCCTCCTTTTTTGTTTTTTTTTGTGCCGAAATCTCCATGGATACCACCAAAAGGTGGTTATGTCGGACTCGAACCGACCAAAAATAGCACGCCGTCTCAGGTACCAGTAGCCAAGAAACCAGGTGCACCCTAGTAAGGAAATCCCTGGCACCCCGACGTACCCCGGGCCACCTACGGCTTGTCGTAAAAGGTGACTAAGGGAAGAAACTATTCAGGAAAATATCATTACTAAGAGAAGGAAATCTTGAAACAAACCCTTTTCCAACCCGTCTGGCCAGCGTGGTATAGTAGGCCAAAACTCCTTGCTAAGGAGAGGGATATGTCCAGCAGTGGACTGTAAAAGGCTGTTGATGATGATGATGATGATTTCCGTAAAAATCCGTATACTATTTATTACATGGTCTGAATTCGATGTCATCTTCTTTTCTTTGTGTGGTATATAATAAAGTCACTTTTTGTTCCTGTACAGTTACATCTTTCAATTTGTCTTACGGATTTAAATACAGTTTTCACCAATAGACAGAGTGATTTAAGAGAAAGGTTTGTATATATTATATGTATAATATATAAACCTTTCATAACATTGTATGGTGATGTTGTAAAATCATGTTTTTGAGTACTTACATTGTAAACGCTCGCGAAACCTCTCGAGATACATTAAAATAACATACTACGGAGTTGTACACCTAAGAAGATGCACCAAAAAGTGTATGTCTATCTCCTAAGGATAATCCACAGTAAGCATTATCCATATTTTAGAAAAATAATGTGTTAACTTCGAAGCAGTTTTAAACAAACACCAAGCATATTGTGCATTTAATATACTTGTATCGAAATTGCCCTTTACCGCTAATCATTAAAACGATTATCTACGGAGACATTAAAACGTTAAAGTAATGGGCAGCGTTTTTCTTTTAGATTGTGAAATCTCCCTCGGGTCGTCACCACACCGAAATTTGTAGCGGGTGGTGTGTCGAAGTCGGACCGACTAAAATCACACGGCGTGCTACTTTGCACCTGAGATAGGAGGGATCCGGACAAACCGACATAACCACCTTTCGGTGGTATCCGTGGGGATTTCCGCACAAAAGAGGGATCCGGAGAGTTTACCCGTAGATGGTGCCTGCGGCAGCATGCAGGCGCTAGGAGGGATCTGGATGTCGTAACAGCAGCTGTTCCCGGATCCCTCCTATGTCAGGCGCAGAGTGTCACACCGTGGTTTTAGTGGTTTTAGTCGATCCGATTCTGACACACCACCCCGCCATAAACCCTGGTGGAGTGACGGCCCGAGGGGGTATCCACGCGTAAAAAAAAGGAGAGATCCGGGAACTGTTATTGTTACGACATCCAGAACTCTCCTAGCACTCTGCAGGGACGGGCAACACTTTCAGAGGTACTCTCTACTTAGGAGTGGAAATCGCCTCATAGCGCATGGTCACTGTAGTTGATGAAGGGAAAACCCGTCCCACTCCCTTAGCACGAGATGCTGCTAAGCGGGCTTCCTTTTACCGGTTTGCTAGTGATGAACATGAACCGAATGGAGGTCATCCTCCCAGGCCTTGTCCACCACCTCCTTTTGCGTAATGACATCTTTGCTGAAGGTTGCAATCATGGTAAAACTTCTAGGTGGAACAGACTGCCTGCGTGTGCTGAACCGAGTCCTCACTGCAGTCACAGAGCTAACATACTTTACTTAATTGCCGTCTACCGATCGAGTGCAGTAAAAGCTAGATCCAACTATATATCTACATGGTTAAATGACCAAGTTGCCTTACTCCTACAAACTCTTTCACTATTACTTGAACTGGAAAGGATTCATCATCAAAGTCAATCAAGAATACGTCGTTTTATGTTTGGGTGAGTTTATCCATAACATGTACATATATATTTACAAATATTTGTGTATATTCATCAGCAGTTTGGTTATCATGGCTCAGGCTCTGTCTAATTTGGAATCAGACAGTGTGTGAGATGTATGAGGTAATATTTTACTTTTGATTCTTCCCAAGACTTTGTAGAAATGGCTGATTTCCCGACGGACTTTGACGCAATGTTTCCAAGTTAATTTCAATTAGTTTAAAATGTACAGAAATACTATTCGTAGTTTTAGCCAAGGCACGTTCCGTTGGAAACGTGGAGCCACTAATCAAACTAAGTATTAAACAAAGCTTTACGTAATGTTATGTATTTTAATCCCATCATACCTATGTTCACAAAGTAAATGGTTCGATTCTATTTCTTGTTCTCGACTATTACGTAACTGCAAGGAAATTTTCTGTTTTGAGGCAATATTCAACGTTAAAGAGTTATGGGTGTATCATCGTCATTGGATGCTATTTTCCCGATTGGGGTTCAAGCAATGTGCGATGTACATTTTGTCTAATTTATTTTCTTAATGTCAACCTTACTTTGCTTACTCACTAATGTAGTAATGTTGAGACGAAACAAAGGCAAAGAAATGGGTAACTACAACTAAAATATTATATTGACGGATATTGTAAATCTCGGATTCAAAAAAGGCCTGTAATGCGATACGACTGTTGCCTCAGTTTCCATGACTAGCCTGTTGGTCTAGTGATTAGTAATCCTGACTGCTATACTAGCGGTCGTGGGTCCGATTGCCAACCAGAACAAATGCTAGTGTGATGAATGCGATCATTTATTCTGTGTCTGAGTGCAATTTATCTATGATATGTATGTATGTAGAAATATAAAAATAAATAAATATTTCGGACATTTGACACACAACGTAATCTAGTTTGAAACTAAGCAGAGCTTGTGCTACGAGTATGATAACTAGACTGACTGATAGAATACTTATATAGTTTTTTTTTGTAAATATATACATATTATACATAGAAAATACCCAAACTGCGAAACAAATATTTGCAGACCATACAAACATTTGGTCCGAGACCTCAACCACAGCAGTCGCATTCACCACCGCTGCGCCATCGACGCAGTTAATATAAGTATATTATATACTCGTAAGTATGTTTATCAGCAGCTTAATTGCCATGATACAGACTCAACCTAGTTTAGGTTCAAATGGCCGAGTGTGAGTTGTGCGCTATTATTATTTATTAATATTATTATTTCCATACGCCCATGTTAAGACTAATGCATTCCACATTCATAATTTTACTAAGGATTCTCTGCTATTTCAGAATCTAATAATTTTAGAGAACTGTAAAATAATTGACAGTTTTTTTTTATAAAAGTCTACCAAAGTGACTCTACTCTATCTGATAGAAAGCATGAATAGAATCCAAGAATTGTAATCACCGTACTCATTGCGAATGCAGACAATGCAATATGGTGACCCACACTATGGTGACCTAATAAGATGCTTTTTCACGCCTCGCCTGGATACGTAAAAAGCATGACAGTCGTCGTGGCATTGTATTGCACACACTTACCACGACAACTGTCACCCCTGCATCAATGGGCCTCCGGTCTCACACTCACCAACGAAACACGACAGCACGGATACTGTCGCTTTAGGTGTTCTGTGAGAGGGTAGTACTACACTGGTCGAGCCGACCCGTTCGTGCTGTAATCACTCTACTAACGGGCAAGTTACATTTTTTACTATGACCGCTTCTTAAACACAAAGATACCTTAATAAAACATCAGTGTATTATTGAAAAAGATGACTGAACTAATAAAATAAGTAACCCTTATCTTCGGTAATCGTATGTTTCCATTTTATGTATAAATGTATGTATAAATTCTATACGTACGTACATACATCGTTGCTATAGATTACCTTACCGACTTTCGCCCGAAGCAACGTATGCGTGATTTTAAAATAATCCCGAATAAAAGAGCCTGTGTATCACCTCGCATATATTTTCATACCAAACCCCTTAATCCCTTACGCATATTTCATATCTTTTTTCGAGATCAATTGTATAACGAAACTCTACGACCCATAAAATATTGCTTATAAAAAAGTCGGGACCCTACTGTTATGTCTTGTTTGATAAATAATACAGTTCTGTATGTATTCAATCCAATGTAAGCAATTCAATTATTTAAATTTTTAATCTAATGAATCATATTAGATAGATCTGGCAGCAAAAGGACTTTCTGTGCTGCCAGGTTATTGCTGGGAACAAATTTTTTTTATCAACATCTATGTTTAAATTTCTCTGTTCTTTATACGTTTTAGTACGTATATACTCTCATACCTATATACCCGAAGGGGTAGACGGGCATATTAGACATCCAAATTTAGTAATGAAATTCAGGGTCCTTACCGACAATGGGACACTTGGGGGTATGTTTATGTATCACATACATTCCTAACTCCGTTTTAGCGAAATAATGGTAGCCGCAGGTCAATTGTAGTCCACTCTGACACACTTAATACATTTATAAAGCTATAATCTTAGTTTTACGTACATTGTGCGTATAATAATAATACATATTCTTTATTAAACCTAATTCAAACTAATAAAGTCGTTCTCAAACTTGAACAATCGGTGATGTTATTGCTTAGAGAGAATTCCTTCCGACAATCTTTGGCTGGACTTAAGTATTCAAAATTCCTGAAAAGGAATTGTGGTATATAGAAGATAGTTTTGAAATTTACCAATTATTTACTTGTTTATTCTTAGCGTAAACTATTTATAACTATGTAATATTGAACCCTTGATGCTCACCCTTTATATTGGTGGTAACGAGGGTGTACTTGATTTCAGTCAAGGCACAGTCGTACGCAAACACTAGTACTCTCCCTGTTACCTCACTCTCATAAGGTGATTGGACGGCTATCTAATATGACTGGGGAAAGATCAGGCCCAGGGCAACAGCTTTACGTGCTCTATGAGCGCACAGGTGTAATGTGAAAAACTCAATAACACCTTTTGATCTGACCCGACCCAGGAATTGAACCCTAGATCTCTTGATCGGCAGTCCTAAACCAACGACGCAGTCAGTTAAGTACGTATTATATAGATAGTAAGTTCGACCAGGTTACACTCACCATGATCACAAGGTGACTCTACTCTAGTCGAAACGTCAACGCCTTAGTATGAAAACTAGTACAGCAAATCTTGATTTCCTAATCGGAAGTTTAGTATAATCCAATGCTTATTTAAATTTTATATGCTAATTATAATACATAATAGTTATAATTTAAAATAAATAAGCTTTAATAGAGGATTACATGTAAGAGATTCTATTTAGATAACATTTCAGTACCCTCTGTTCAACAAAGTTACAAGCGCGATGCCTAAAGCTATCATTAATTTAACATGAAAATTCCAAAACAGAACGTGGCTTTGAGATTTCGAGGTTGTGCACTCGGTAAATTATAATTCAAACATTCTAAATGTTTAACGGTCTATGTTTTTGTTTGAACAAATTAATTATTTCGAATGTTTAAAGAGTATCGGCGTAAGTCTATTTTGGTATGTCACTAACTGTTCACGTGGCCCATAATATCTTTGAGACTTTATTCATTAGTCCAGCGTAACTTGAAGCAAATTTACCTCGTTTTTTTATTGATACCACACTTGATGGTCCATTATTTTAGATGAGGAGACTAAACAAACACGCAAGTTACAATAGACTGTGTCCCAAAAAATGATATGGGTCACACTAAGGGTGACCCATATCATCTATGAAAGATTTTTACAAAATTTTTGATAAAACCCGAATTTCGTTTCTCAGTAATGAAACAACACAACGTGTCGAATTTCATATCAAAAATATTATCGAGAATGCCGCGATAAAAAGCATTCTTTTCAACGAATCTTGAAATTAAAAAAAAACTGCGACTGCCGCCTGACAACTCATTGTTATGTTTTTTTTTATTAATTTTACTATCTGTTAGTTAAATAAAAAAGATTTATTTTTCTGAAATATTTTTAGTGATATTTTTTTTGATGTTGCCTGCAAAAAATAGCGTATTGTGTATCGAGTGACAATTTCTTCTTAACCGGTGCATAGTTTTTAAGTTTTTTAAGATAAAAGAACCAACTTATATGCATATAAATATTGATGGGTTAAACAGTTCAAGTTATATTGATCGTTGAAAGAAAATAAACCGTAGAACCGTAATGTACGAAGTTCACTCAACTGGAATAGTTGCAGAGGGATCCTTCAAAGTTTTCAACTACCTGAACTGTTCGAGTCGACAGAATACTACGGGCTGTTGAAGTACTTATTTAGATTTCAAGAGAAAGTATTTAATTGAACTCACATACTCACTGTTACTGTTACATCTGTAACTCTAGAGAAAGTTGAATACGAAACACATACATAAACAATTGAGACATTGCTGCAGGGGTGACAGTTATCGTAGTAAGTGTGTGAACCTTACACTGCCACGATGACTGTCATGCCTTTTACGTCCCCAAGCGGGGTGTGAAAAAGCATCTCACTAGGCCGCCATAGTGTTGGTCACCATACTGCATTGTCTCCATTTGCAATAAGTATGGTGACCACAGCTCTTGGATTCTATTCATGCTTTCCATCAGGCATAGTAGAGTCACTTTGCCTGGCTGTTAATACAAAAAAAAAAACATATTGTGTATACATAGATATATACATACTCACAATAGAACACATCATACATATAAAAGTTTTCATTATATATTTGTTTTCTATTATATAATATGATATAAAATTAGTAATATAAGAACTACCACTGCTTAAGTAGCTCTATGGTTAGCAGTCGTAGAGTCAAATTTCCTTAGCAACTTATCAAAAGTAAAAACTTGCAGCTAAAATTGTATGTCGGTACTACACATTTTAACCCTTTACTGACAAACTACGAAGAGGATTTAAAAAATAAAATAATAATAATTTATTGACTCATAATTACAATGTTAACTTAGAATTTAACAACAATTCGAACACTCAGATTATGCCAGGATGTTAACAAATCAAACTAGGTGTTGCAACCAGAGCCCTTGCTAAGTTATGAAATAACTTGTATTAAAGGCCTGGTTTACCTCTTTGACATAGCTTTGATAACATAAAAAGTAACGTTAAAACTAACAGAACTGGTGTTGTATTTTAGTAGTGTACACTAATTATTAAAAGTTAATTTACATGGATTGAGAAATTTTAATTTATACAATTAAATTTAAGAAATTATAGAATTGTGTGTGTGTGTGTGTGTGTGTGTGTATGTGTAGGTGTGTGTGTGTGTGCGTGTGTGTGTGTGTATGTGTGTGTGTTTGTGGTGAGTTATGGTGGATTATTTTCAGTATAAAGGAGCTGTTCCGTATCTTGGTAGTTTTTAGTTAAAAGCCAATTTGCTAATGTTTTCTTAAGAGAGGTGCTAGTTAAAGAGTAGAAATTTAATTGTTTATTTAGTTTGTTGTATAATTGCGGACCTTGGAAACAAACAAATCGTTTAGTATAAGAATATTTGTATTTGTAATACTGGCATACTTTGTCTCTGCGTCTTTTTGTTAGAGTAACAAAAGGAATAGCTTGATGTTGAAGGAGTACTGTGTTTAGTATAAATAACTGTCTCACCGAAAGTACCCCGCAGCATTTGTATAATTTTTCTGTTGAGAATAATAGTGGACGGAAAGTACTCACCTTTAGGACCGCGCGTTGTGCTCTTTCTAGTTTTAGGAGTGTTGTCTTAGGAGCTCCACCCCAAGCGGAAATGCAATAGGATAAAAGTGATTGACAAAGGGCAATGTAGACTTGTTTGACAATCTGGGTTCCTGCCACATGCCGAAGATTCTTAAATATGTATATGAGTTTTCTAATCCGTGCTGTCAGTGAGTCTATATGAGCAGTGAAATTCAAGCTGTTATCGAGAGTCACACCCAGATACTTAATAGTATCTGTACGTGCTAGTCTTGGGCAAGAGCATGAAATAGAGCTTGAGTTGGAACATGAATGGACGATCAGGTGATAAGAGTCTGGAGGCTGGGTCGATTGGCGCATAGTAAAACAGATTACTTTTGTTTTATCTGTGTTCAATGTAAGTTGGTTGTCATTAAACCAATGTATGACCATGTTTAGCCCCGCCTGTGCCACACCAAACACCTCATGCCAAGTGTTTCCAATGAAGGTTAACGCGGTGTCATCAGCGAATGACGTGATTTTGCCATCAGGGAGTGGGAGGTCACATAACTGGTTCACGTAAATTAAGAATAGTATAGGACTAATGACGCTTCCCTGAGGGACACCAGAAGTGACCGGAAGGTCGTTACTCAGGTAGTTGTTAATCTTTACGCACTGCGTCCTGTTGTTTAAATAGTCCCTGAATATCTGCAGTGAAAGGTCGCGTATGCCCAGTCTCTCTAGCTTCAGCAATAAGTTGGGAGTAGAAACTGTATCAAAAGCTTTTTTGAGGTCCAAGAATACTGTAAGTACTTTCTTATTATTATCCATACCGTTTACTATGTAGTTTGTTAGGTTTAGGACGGCACTATTAGTTGATTTATGCTGCCGGAAACCAAACTGGGAGGGAGAAAGAAGGTTTTTGTCTTCCAAGTATTTGATAAGTCTCTTGTTGATGATGCGTTCCAAAATTTTAGAGATTGAGGGAAGTACAGCAATAGGTCTGTAGTTATTGACACAGTTTCTATTCCCTCCCTTGTGTATGGGATGTACGATAGCCTTTTTAAAGCTAGTGGGAAACACTCCAGTGTTGAGGCAAAGATTAAATATGTGAGTGAGGGGTGGAACAAGCAGATTCTTGTATTGTTTGAGAAACTTGGTAGATATGTTGTCCCAGCCAACAGCCGAATCCGTTTTCAGCGTCATGAGTAGCGTTTCAACCTCACGCTCGTCAGTATCAACCATGTAGAATGAATGTGATGGTGTGTGTATTGCATTGATGGCCGGTGATGAGTATTTGTTCATACTATGGGCAAGGGACGCGTCCGCAAGATTTTTTCCTATATCAACAAAATATTTGTTGACATTATCTACTGACTGTTGGGCAGAGCTGTAGGTATCGAGTAGATTAGTAGAGGCCACCCTTGGAACGTCAGTATTAATGACTCTTCTTATTACTTGCCATAGTTTTTTATTATCGTTAGTGGCTTCTCTCAATTTTGCCCGTTCGTACGTACGTACGTACGTACGTACGTACGTACGTACGTAAACTAAGGAGGGACCTTAGTTTTTTAAGGATCTTGGTACAGAAGTTTCTATATCTCTTATATGTGATAATTAGTATGGGGTTCTCTGGTGACATCTTGAGTTTTTTATGCATTGCATCTCGGTTACGCATACATCGAAGCATGCCACTGGTCATCCATGGTTTAAGTAGCCGTTTCTGGGTTGGTAGTTTTACTGTTATAGTATGGGAGTATATGGTTTTCATAACAGTACCGATGAGGTAATCAGTTGCCGCATTGGCATCTCTAGATTCATATACAGGAAGAAGGTTTATATTGTTTATTTCAGTATCTACGGCTTTATGATTGGTTTTTATGATGGTGTTTACAGCACGTTTAGGCAGACTCTTTTGTTTAAGACACAGCAACACTGGGTTATGATCTGTCACGAAAGAATCGATTATTACAGCGAGTGGTACTTGTTTTGTCTTAATCATAATGTGGTCCAAACAAGCGGATTCACGAGTTGCTTGCGTATGAGCTGGGAGAAGACCATGGAAAGCTAGTAAGCTAAGGTAGTCGGAAACTTGATTTGAACAGGGAGTATTGATTATATTAAGGTTTATATCTCCGATTAGAGCGATGGTATTGTAGAATGAGAGCTCTGTTAACAGCGAATTAAGGGATTGTAAGAAACGACTAATGTCCGACACAGAAGGTGAGCGGTACATAAATATAAAGGCTTGGTTAATTCCGATTTTAAGCACGAGACAGCTTGCATCTGTAAATTCCGGCTCTATGACGCAATAGTTTTCTAGGTGTTTTATGTATATGATTACTCCATCATTTTGGTTTTGGTGTTTAGTAGTGTAGTAGGGGGAGTAGTTCTCAATTGATGGAACAACGCTGTTTCCTTTCAGCCAACACTCGTTCAACACGATAATGTCAAATTCTACATTTATTCTACAAAGAAGTGTTTGGAAAGAGTCAATATTTGCGTTAACCGATCGAATATTTTGAGATATTATAGTAAGTTGCTTAGCCGGTTCAACAACATAAGATGCACACTCCTCAGGTTTGCAGCGTAATGAATCGGACACTGATAATTGGTCGACATGATCGCTCAAACTATTTGATGTGCTATCCACTGTAGATACGTCGAAAGTATATGTCTCTTTCTAATGGTGCTGGTTGTTTGTTTGAATCTTTGCGAGTACCTATGTTTATTGGCTCTTTTTCCTGTACATTTTTTATTTTTATGATTTTTGTAGGTTTTTTTAAACTATTTATAAAATTTAGAATGAGTTTGGAATATCTGCAGGGTTGATTAGAGTTTTTAGTGAATGTTAGTGACCCCTTCGAAAGTGTATGTTGCTTATTGTGTAAGTATGTAGGTGTATATGTGTTTGGTATTGTGGATATTGTGGTAAAAGTGGGTGTGCATAATGTAGTTTTGTATGTTAATGTGTAAATCGTAACCATAACTACATGAAAATACAATAACTTGGATGAAAAATATTGAAACAAGAAAAATATATAATAAGCTATAAAGAAGCGCACGCATGCATTACTTGAAAAATCATAATAACTACTTAATAATGAATTACAATAAAATAATTTAGACAAATATAGTCAAATTCCTATATTTAAATTTTTTAAATCGGATTCAGAATTTATGAGGTGAGATGTGGTTCCTTCTCTTGATCGAATAAACACCCTCCCATGAGAAGTCCAACAGAAGTTATAATCATTGGTCTTCGCGAAATCCCGAGCAAGAAAGAATAAGCGTTTTGTCTTATAGGTCAAGCTTTCTGATAAGTAAAGTGGTTTGGTAGGACCATTTAATGCCAGAGTCGCTGTGGAGAACTTATGTTCTTTGTTAGTCCTGTTGTAGTGTTTTAGAGATCTAATTAATTTTTCCTTCAGAACTGATGTTGTGAGGTTAATAAGAATAGGTTTAGTCGAGTCGGATTTAATCTTCAAACGGTATACATCACGAATGTCGGAATTATTTATTGGGACACTTAGAGCTGTGCCTGTATCTGTGACAATTTTTATGAGATCTTCCTTAGATTCGTGAGTGCTTTCTGGCAAGTTTCTCAGCTCCAAACATGTACCTTTTTGGTATCTTTCCAAATTCTCCACTTTGTCCTCCAAAGTCTTAATGTATGCTAAGTTATCGTTTCGTGCAGCTGTTAATTTATTAAATTCCATTACTAGATCTTCATATTTTTTTGAGACAAAATCAGCAGATTCCTTCA
The DNA here is from genome assembly GCA_949316085.1 of Hypercompe scribonia. Classification (NCBI taxonomy): domain Eukaryota; kingdom Metazoa; phylum Arthropoda; class Insecta; order Lepidoptera; family Erebidae; genus Hypercompe; species Hypercompe scribonia. The sequence goes on along the minus strand of OX438969.1, from coordinate 5,568,181 downwards.
GGCAGGAATTGAGGGTATTAAGCTCGTTCACAGCTGCCTGAAGTGACGCATATTTTTCGTTTTGTTGTTTTTCGAATTTTAAAAAAAGATTTTTCATCTCAGCCATGAAGACCGTAACATCGTCCATCTGCTGATACTTTCTCTTTCTTTGGGTGATATAAGGCTCAGGGGATTTGGTAGGTTTCTGCGACAGTGACCCTTCACTCGCGGCCGGTGGTATCGGTGACTGGGTTTGAGGAGGTGTGCGTTTTAATGGCATCGCTCCTTATTATGTTCCCAAAACAATTAAAACAAAAACCAAAAAAATAAAAAACACAAATGATAACAAAATCGAAGCTATTTCTCAGTGGGGTTTGAACAGACGACTCGTCATGCACCGCGCCAGTAAACGTGCATTCCGACGTCGAAGTCAACAGTACTTAAACATTATTCGTAAAATAGGCAATCCAATGAGTGCAACCTGCTGTACCGTCGCAGTGATAACCTTGGGGGCGCCGTCACACATGTAGGTCGCTCGTCGATCACCAACGTAACACAAAAATTTCAAAATTTACCCTCACTTGATTTTTTTTTTTAAAAACTTATAAAACTTTTAAGTTATATTGCACTAGCGTTTATTAGTTATTTCTTAGTTCGGTGGCTTGATTTGTCTAAACTATAGTAGCGCGTGGACTTAAGTTTTATGTACAAAAAATAACATTTTGGACTATTTTTGTGAAATAAAGTTTCGGGAGCTCACTACAACACGTCCGTTAGCGGTAACGTTCGGTCGGAAATCCCGAGGATTAAATACAACTAAAATAAAGTAACCATGTTGCAACTCAGTTGCGAATAATGGCCATTATGAGGGTTAACTTGGTGTAGAGACAGGCCCTAACGGAGTGATTATAGAAGAAGACTACACTAAAACTGAATTACGAGTGTAAAATTATTTTATTTCTAGGTTTAGACTGGGGCTGTTGACACATATGCTAATTAACGTCCCCATCGGGTCTAATTTGTAGAAGGATGACCCTAAAAGGGCGACTTGTGTATCCTGACCCACATTTTATTCAACGAAAAGGAGAAAAGAAGAAGCAATTTACCTCCACTAATCTTTTTTATCTCAAAACGATTCGAAAAACGTACAAAAGTTGACCCGCAAGTGAGGTTCATTTCACCATATTAAATGTGCAACAAAAATAACTACATTTCTAAAGGACTGGTTAAGTATTTTTAATTATATGTATGTATATACAATTCTCTGCAGATCTTCTTGAGTTATAAACTTTTCCGTTCCGTAATATCAGCTTTCAGCTTTTCCCGGCACCCCTTTTCGTTTGTTGACGGGGTGGAAAATCTTTTCGGATCTCAATCTCTTCACAGATGCAGGAGCCAAGAGTATATTGTGTTTCCACTGAATAGACAGATCGTTATGACAGCTAGATTGACTGATAGAATACTTATATACTTTTTCTTTATGTAAGAACTTTTTAATAATGTATATGGAAAACATTCATACTCTGAAAAATTTATTTGCGTACAAACATTTGGTCCAACCCGGGAGTCGAACAAAAGACCTCTCTACTGGCGCATACGCTACGGTATAAGGCAGTATGAAAACTAAATATTTTCATAGCTAGCTAATAATAATAAATACATAAGACATCTCACGCACAACTTTCTAATTCTAAATTAGACAATGTCTGTGCATACAATATGTATAGTATTACATTTAAAAAGCAACCATTTTATGATAACCTCGATGGAAAGTGACTACCGTCACTCACAAACATCTGCAACTCGGGACTCACAAGCACGTTACCGAACTTTGAGGTGAGAGTACTTGTTTTACTTACATATTAAATTTATTTCAAAAATAATCCAACGTTGAAATTTTCTTGAAAGTGTAATGTTAGCCATTACACTTTCAAGAAAGTTTCTTCGCTAAGAATTCTAGTTAAAGTTGATTTCAACAAGGTTGTTGATATTAGAAGATCTAGTCAAAATTATCGTGAGTACGGAGTTCATGTTAAACCCGTAGCAGTCAGTGTAAAAAGTATAGTTGTGTTGCGTGTGTATAGTTGTGTAAAAAGGTTTATTGGGTTGAAAATTGAAAATCGAAACGCAAATTAAAAATATAAAAACTAAAAGTTTTACTCGTTTGGGTATATAAGTAAAAGATGAATTAATATCGATGTATTAATAGTTTTGAAACGAAACAATGTGTATGTGTGTTGCTTGTACTTTCTTCATATTCAATTCAAGTTCACGTTAGTTTTCAGAAAAATAATACTTATTTAAAATTTAATCTTTTATTCGGACTGTAAAAGCCAAAATTGTAAAATACTAGTAAAAATATGTCTATGTACAAATAAATGTATTTAAAATATAACGAGAAACATTAATATTTATGTTTACGGATTTAGCTTTGAGCGATTTGTTTGCCTTTGACTTGAATCGTTATTATAAGCAAAATTAAACTGAACCAACATAAAAATCATTTGAAACGATGTTATTATATTTAACTAAAAATTCAGATGATAATATATCAACTTCAGAGTTTGTCAACTTTTTCTCCAATAATTTCAGAAAAATATAAATCTATAACTTTAAATACGTCTCTTTGTTTCCTTTTTTTTATATACGCAGATTTTAACCAATAATTAAAAATGTTGGGCTTGTCAATACGAGGAATTGATATCCACTCTTGAAATATGTATGCGAATTTTTCTCAGTTAGAGACTGGTATGTCACTTTACTGAATGCCTAGGTACATGTTTAAGTGATTGTGTTTTTCAACTATTTGTATGTACTTTCTTGAGAATGTTTATCCAAAAAAAAATTTTTTGTATTTTAAATTTACCGTAAGTTCGTTTAAAATGTCTCATTACTGTATTCATGAAATTTTCTTAGAAAAGCATATAAAGAATTCCCTTGGCCCATAAATGTTATATCTTATAGAAAAAAGATATTTTAGTAAAAATTTGCTTCAAGAAAACTTTTTAGCTGAGGTACGTCAGGGTTCCAGGGATTTCCTTACTAGGGTGCACTTGGTCCCCTGGCTATTGGTACCTAAGACGGCGTGAGGTTTTTGGTCGGTTAGAGTCCGACATAAGCACCCTTCGGTGGTATCCGTGGCGATTTCCGCACAGTACAAAGAAAAAAAAGGTCATTGCCAGAATAAAAATCACTACGCTTCTTGTAGGACACGTTCCTTTTACCTTTAAATTAACATTCTACTCTTTTTTTTTTATAAAAGCTGTTACATATATTTTAACAAAGCTGTAAGAGTTTCATAACCTTATTTATTGTTCAGTAAGACCTCCATTCAAAGACACAATATAAATGAGGTCTGAACTGAATAATATTCGACCTACATACTGTTTCCCCGTCCCAGTTTTCGGTGGCGCCAGGAAATGGTGATAATATTTCACCGTTTAACGTTTTACCTGAAAAACTAAACGACCTAATGTTGAGCCATAAAATGCTGCTATAAAATATAAAACTACGTACGTACGTACATTAAGTTACACTAATTTCACTGTAGGGATAAGCAGAGGCATATTATACACCTTTTTACTAGTGTTTTGGTCCCAAGTAATAGATGGTAAACCTATTGCCACTAACCAGGATGTTTTGTTTGCCTGAGCCTCGTCCGTCGATCAGCAGTTACACCACTTGCGGGTGAGATTGGCTTGTTAGAGTCCTAAGTTCTTGGTAGGAACATAATGCACCCAGTTTCTATTTTATACAGATGTACAGCTGAATAAGCTAAACCATATTGACTACCTCTATGGCGCAGCGCAGCTTTGCGAAATAAAACAATAGTCCTTAAAATTATTACGTTGTCGTTACCGCTGACTCTGCGAGGTGTACGGGTGTGGAGATGAAAAATTTTACAGTTTAAAAGTTGCACAAGCAAATATTTCAACCGTGCAAAGTCGGGGCGATGACTAGTATAATTTGATTAAGAGCGGCACATTTTTTAAAAAAGATAACAGTGAATTTATTTCACTTTTCAGTATATACATTCTAGACGTATTATATTGCGAATTGGGTCTACCAAACAATGCATAGCTTAGTAGAGCGTACTAAGCTGTTGCCTCTGATTTTTAATACAACATAATTATAACAAAGCTGGCCATGGGCGGCTACTCTCATATATTCACGGAGGCCCTCTACTTATCTATTACCCTAATTAGATTCTAGAATAAAAGAGAAGAGAGATAAAAGAAATATCTGTAGTTTGCAAAATGAAATAGGCAAGATTTAGGTTGCCTTATTTTTTTTAAATGTTAATGCCAAACAAAAAATCTGCCATTTAGATATCTGCCATTAAAAATGGAAGACCCTTACTTCTACGACTTTGTTCTTTGCTTCCCTATCTTTTAGTCACAACACAGTAGGAATAACGAACTAAGAAACGGGCAATATATTCGAATGTATTTCATACTATACATATTTTAATATACACATAGGTGTATATTAGACTATTATGATATACATCATCATCATCAACAGCCTTTTACAGTCCACTGCTGGTCATAGGCCTCTCCTTAGCATGGAGGTTTTGGCCCAATATACCACGTCGGCCAGACGGGTTGGATCTGGGCTTGTTTTCTTAGCCAAATTAAATAGGGACTTACTAGAGGAGGCGGCCATTATTCACTCTTGGCTGTCTCCGCAGGCCCCGACCGAGGAGGTCGACATGGGGGCTGGTCGCTTCTGCGAAGCGATTGCACAAATCTGTGATGCGGCCATGCCCCGCATCCGAGGTTGCCGGCCTCCACGGAAGGAGGTTTACTGGTGGTCCCAGGAGTTGGCGGATCTCCGTGCGGCCTGTACTCGTGCCCGGAGGTCCTACACCCGTAGTCGGCGGCGACACCGCGAAGAAGGCGGGGAGGACCAGCTTCATGAGGAGTACCGAGAGGCGCGGAAAACTCTGAAGCTGGCCATAAGCCGCGCCAAAGAAGTGAAGAGGAAGGAGATGCTGGAGGGTCTCGATCGTGACCCCTGGGGTCGCCCTTGTCGTGCGGCGCGACAAAAGCTCCGCACGTCGGGCACCCCCTTACAGAGACACTCCAGCCCAGCTTCCTGCGGGAAGTGGTTGAGGGCCTTTTCCCGCAGCGGGTGGAACACACGTCCCCGTCGATGGCCTTCATGGTCGGAGACGACGGGGGGAACGAGGACGATGTTCCACCCGTCAGGGAATCGGAGGTAAGGGCGGTTGTTCTACGGATCCGCTCTAAGAACACCGCCCCCGGGCCGGACGGGATACCTGCCCGAGTGCTGGCCTGAGCCCTCGAACACATGTCGGACCGCCTCAGGGAGGTCCTGAACGCTAGTTTGGCGTCCGGACGCTTCCCTGAGTGCTGGAAAAGCGGGAAGCTGGTCCTATTGAGGAAGCCGGGACGGCCAGCCGAATCGGTAGCGGCCTATAGGCCCATCGTGTTGCTGGACGAGGCGGGTAAACTGTTTGAGAGGATACTCTCTGCCCGCATCGTCCGGCACCTCCGCGAGGTGGGCCCCGATCTGTCGGACGCCCAATTTGGTTTTCGGGCGGGGCGTTCGACGGTCGATGCCGTGCTGCGCCTGAGGGCCGTTACCGAAGAGGCGGTGAGCTGTGGCGGCGTGCTGTTGGCGGTGTCATTGGACATCGCCAACGCATTCAATAGTCTGCCATTTAGCTGCATCAGGGAAGCACTCCACTACCACGGGGTGCCAAAGTACCTGAGGCGGCTTGTGGCAGACTATCTTGAGGAGCGTACCGTCATGTACGAGGACCGAGACGGTGTTCTAAGGCGGCGGCTCATGTCGTGCGGTGTTCCGCAGGGGTCAGTCCTCGGACCACTCCTGTGGAACATGGGATACGACTGGGCCCTTCGAGGTCGTCTTCCCCCCGGGCTGGGCGTACTTTGTTACGCAGATGACACATTGGTCACGGCCCGGGGGATGAACTTTCAAGAGGCGGCGCGCCTGGCCACCACGGGTGTCTCACTGGTGGTCGGGCGAATTGAGGCGCTGGGTTTACGGGTGGCCCTGGACAAGACGGAGGCCCTTTTGTTCCATGGGCCCCGTCGTGGTCCACCCTCCGGCGCCTCCATCGTAGTCAATTCGGTCCTCGTACCGATTAAGGCCCAGATGAAGTATCTGGGCCTGATCCTCGACGGCAGGTGGCTCTTCGCCGAGCACTTCCGACAGCTTACTCCAAAGCTGGTCGGCGCTGCTTCTGCTCTTGGGCGACTTTTGCCCAATTTGGGTGGAGCCAGCGTCGCGACGAGACGGCTTTACACGGGGGTTGTTCGGTCAATGGCGCTATATGGTGCGCCGGTGTGGGCGGCGGCTCTGACCGCCCAGAATAGGGCTCGCCTCTGGCGCCCTCAGAGGATATTGGCGGTTAGAGCCATACGCGGTTACCGCACCGTATCGACGGAGGCGGCGTGCGCCTTGGCCGGAACTCCCCCGTGGGATTTGGAGGTGGAAGTGCTCGCCGAAGTTTATCGGCGGACGGCTGACTTCCGGGCGGGTAGCGGGATACGGCCCCCGCCCGAGGAGATACGCGAGTGGCGTGAGGCCGCTCGTCGAGCCACGATGGCTCGTTGGTCGTTCCGGTTGGAGACTCCACGTGCTGGCTTTGCCCTCGTGGAGGCTCTCCAGCCGGTCATCGCCGAGTGGGCAGGGCGGCAGCACGGGACCCTTTCCTTCCGACTGACGCAGGTCCTTTCCGGGCATGGTTGCTTCGGGAAGTACCTGCACTCGGTCGCCAGGAGGGAATTGAGTCCCGCCTGTCACCACTGCGACTGCAGTGAGGACTCGGCTCAGCACACGCTAGCGGTTTGTTCCGCCTGGGCGGCGCAGCGTGGGGTCCTCACTGCAGTTATTGGAGGAGATCTCTCGCTACCGGCCGTCATACGCTCCATGGCCGGTAGCGACAGTTGTTTTACCGCGGTCGCAACCTTCTGCGAAGACGTAATTTCGCAGAAGGAGGCGGCGGAGAAGGCCCGGGAGGACGATATCCACTCGGACCCAATTCGCCGCCGGCGAACCGGGCGGCGGAGGCGCGCGTACCAGCGCCTCATGCCGCCTTGAGTGTGGCCGCGGGTGGACGGGACGGGTTTTCCCCTTCACCCGCTATAATGGCCAGCCGCGAGGAGGCGACGTCCGCGTGTGCCGTACGTCGCCTAAAATAGAGAGTTTACCCATAGATGGTGCCCGCAGTTTCGGGCAGGCGCTAGGAGGGATCTGGATGTCGTAATAGCAGCGGTTCCCGGATCCCTCCTATCTCAGGCGCAGAGTGGCACACCGTGTGGTTTTAGTCGGTCCGATTCCGACACACCACCCCGCCGTAAACCCCGGTGGGGTGACGGCCCGAGGGGGTTTCCACACGTTAAAAAAAAAAAAAAAAAAAAAGGGCTTGTTTTCTTAAATTTCTTAAATAGTTTCTTTGCTTAGTCGCCTCTTACGACACCCACGAGATGAATAGGGGTGGTAACACTATGTATTCTTAATCCATCACTACACGGACATTACACCTATGTGTATATTATAACATGAATAGAATCAAATATATTAGGTGAAGAATGAAAGGAAGGGAGGAAGGAAAGAAAATTGAAGCACAATGACTAAAGTTCCTGGGGTTTAATGCTCTATTGTCGCAGTACATACATAATTCTGATTTAACTACATGGTTGACCTAGAACTTTAAGCGGTCGCCATGTCGCTCTCTACTGCGCTCAGTGTTGTAGATTCAAACCCCACATGGAACAACACTTTGTGTTATATACAAATTGTTGATCTGAGTCTGGATGTTCTTTGTGTCCGTATCTTGTATGTTTGTAAAGTCCACGCGACACAGGATTTATTTCTAGTGCGGGCGTTGTCTTTAAAAAATAAGAATTCGTATGTGTAATTATTATATATTATGTATATTAGCAAACGTCTGCCGTTTTTGCAGACGTTTCGCTGTGATACATTAACATTTCATTGATAAGAAATGAAGTACAAAATTGACGCATCAAATAGATAAAAACGAAACCCCAGTAGGGCGACACCATTGTTTTCAACAACATTTGCAAACAGCAAGACTCGGCGACCTAGTTTTTGTTCTGGAAGTCGCGTCACGCCACTTAGCGGGTCGATTTTATATTATACGTGGAGTTTTCTAAGCGTTATATTTGTAATGCAGATATTCCAAGGCTGTAAAACTAGGGGATGCTTTTTAAATATACTTATGTGAGGCTACCGACCGCTATTATGGTACTTATAAATTGACTATATGTTTAGACCTGTCCTGACCCATTGATGCAGAGGTAGCAGTTGTCGTGACAAGTGTGTGAGCCTCACACTGCCACGATGACTGTTATGTCTTTTACGTCACTGCGTTCCCGGGTCCATTAAACGGGGCGTGAAGAAGCATCTCACTAGGCCGCCATAGTATGAGCCACAATACTGCATTTACATACGCGATGAGTATAGTGACCACAACCCTTGGATTCTATTCATGCTTTCCATCAGGTAGATTCACTTTGCCGGGCCCTAAAAATAAAATTGTTGAGACTATATCCACAAATAACGGTGTATATGAGGCGTCTGCACCTATTGATTATTTAATTGTAGCGACTTTTACATACAACAATTAAAAAAATCATACTTCAACGTCATCACAAAGATACATTGAACAATGTTTACGAACCTAGGACTAACTCTCGCGCTATAAAATTTCTAAATTTCTTGCTCCAATTAGTAACTTTCCGGCATCTATATATTGGATTACGGGGCAACAGGCAGAATCAACTCACGTGATTGGCCTTTCAACAACAACAGTTTCTCCACATTACGAAACACGTTTTTACATATAACCTTACTAAGTATATATTACACCGGTCATATTAGCTGAAAAAAATATATAAGCGAACATGCAAATCGTTTCCGATTTATTGATGTTTCATGCTATTAATAGTTTGGCTCCACACTGCTACCGAGGGAACTATGCGCAAGTTGTTGACTTGATATATTAATAAATAATGATTCTCGTTTTTTTAATATAATAACCACTCGACAGTCATTTGGTCGGTCATTTCAATCACTCGGTGAACAGATATGCAAGACTTGCCTAAAACTCGTTGTCTGGTGGTGCCTAGAATCGGAGAGATACGGGAACTGCTGTTATTAAGCCATCTGGACCCCTCCCAGTGCCGTCCGCTCTGATACGGGTACCATCTAACGTACAAAACCGTACAGTCCACCCGCGGCCACATTCAGGGTGGCATCAGGCGTTGATGCTAACTCGCCTATCCCAAAGTATAGATCTTCTAAAGATGTTGTGTATTTCTTACCACCCTTTACACTTTAACATTTTGTGGTTATCTGTAACATGTCCGAGACATCTTCTAATGTAAAAAGTCATAGTTATTCGCGTTACATGTAAAGAAAACGTTACAGTCAAAGTGAACCCCTTTGAGGTTGGTTAAAAAGAATCGTTTGACTTTCTGTTGTAATAAACCTCAAATCCACAATCAATACTGAACCGTAAGAGGTTTGGACTTACGTACATTAATACACTAAAAGAAACTGCTTCCTTTGTAAAAATGTAAGCAGTAACACTTTGAACCGCCTGATTGCTTACCGCTGACGTGTTACTTGTGACTCAAAACTAGGCTACAAAACTCAAAATTTTCTTTAATCACATCGCACATCGATAGCCTATAGGAATCCACTACTGAACACAGGCCTTTCTTTAGAAAGGAGGCTTTGGACTACTAAATTTTCTTCAGCAGTTGTTTAACTTAAATTGAAACATACAAATATTCTTCATATTGTTTGATTCTTCTAAAATTTATCACAAGTTTATCAGACATTATTCTCTTTTCATTCATAGGGAAAAATATTGTTATTCCGAGAGCAACACAATCAATTTGCTCACAGAAACAAAACAATAAAACAGAAAGGTAAATTTAACGACCACGCACTGCATCACAACTTATGTATACTGTGAATACATTTGTCGTTGGAAGTGTTTCGAACAAACGAATACAATGGATTTATTGCCAACACAAGAATGTTACCATATCCATTTAAACATGAAAGGAGATAAATACTGTCACGATAACGAGCGACTCCAAGTCTAGATTTTCAAGTAGGTGACAAAATCAGAATCTGAAAATGACACTACTTGTTATGTTCAAAGATCTTTGTTGTTTGTTAGGGGGAAGGTGATTGATGATGGTCAGGGAAGAATTGATGAGCAAATAGTCAAACTCTCCAATATACACAGCAGATTAATTAGTTAGAAGATACAAAAGAGGAACTAAAAGTTTACCAGATTGGATGGTTGTAATGAAACTTTTTGTATTTGAACCATGTGATTGTATAAAAATGTTCCAAAATTTTTGTAAGGATTAAAATTCATTATCGATATTTTAAAAAAAAGTCTTTCACAGAGGACTATAGTCCGATACACAGGTTACAGACCTGTTATGTTAGTGAATTCAAATATTTTTTTTTGTGTTATGTAATCACGTTAATTTCCATAACAAACTGAAATTTTATTATTTTATAGTAACTAGTAACTGACATCGTACAGAGAATCAGTATGCTGAAGTGGAAGTGGGCCGGCCATGACTCCAGACGAACCGATGGTCGCTGGAGCCGAAGTGTACTAGAGTGGATTGGACAAACGTAGTGTAGGGCGCCCTGCGGCGCGATGGACCGACGACTTGAAGAAGGTGGCTGGCAGCGGATGGATGCAAATTGTCCAAGACCGGGATCGTTGCCGTTCCTTGGGGAGACCTTCGTTCAGCAGTGGACGCCGATAGGTTGATTGATAAACACGTTGGCGTCAGTTGACTATAATTTATTTTTGAAACAATGATTCTGTTGTATGTTCCATTTGAATATTTGGTTTATAAATTATGATTAATAATTATTTCTATGTACATGTACATAAATTATTCTGATTGTAAAAATAGCACGAGAAAAACACTAAAATAAATAATAGTATTTAAATTGAAAAATATCCAAGCACACACGCATAAGGTTTTCCGATTCATTGATATTTCATGTTATAATTAGTTCACTCCACACGTATAGTAGAACCGTGAAATTACTATATAGGTAAGTGAAATTTATATATTGCTAAATGCATACATATTACATACATACATCTGGCTCGTCACACAATTATTTGCCTGGATAGAATATAAACCCTTCAGCAGTTTGAAATACTAACCACTAAATCCACAGACCAGTTACATAGATGCCTAGCAGAGAAAATGAGAACCGTAAAAGAATAACAGAAAAAAAAAACGTCCTGATTAAACATTCCGACACAAGTATCGAAATCTCATGTTCTGATAAACTGATTAAAAGTGGAATTGCTATACTGAAGCATGAGCTAACTACAAAAATAAAGCAAATGCAAAATATGACATATAATCTGCAAAATGAAAATGAAACTGAAATTTAATTCCACGAAGACGGTATTGCAGGGGTACGCCGATATGATTTCAAGGTAATTACACGCCCACAATGGCCGCGAACGTTCACCTGCAATTAACTAATGTAGATAAAAGGGTCTGTAGGTACGCAACGCTAGTTACACCTATGTTTTAATATTCGCAGAATGTGTGGAATTAGGGTGGATTAGGGTATGCACAGACTATTCCTTTTGTTGTTTCCATGTTGTTTAATTTACATAGATATAGACTTTTATAACACAAACTAACGAGCAACCCTGATTTCTACGCAAATGTAAGCTATGCGTGTTTATTTTTCGGCTACTGAGTTGCAATTTTTTTTCTCTAAAATAAAACGTTAAGGTGATCAAGTTCTAGAAAATATATAGACACACGTGTATTGTGAATTCGTTTAATACTACGTAGAGTATGAGATATAAGCGCTTAAATCTGCAGACATGTTTTTAACACCTACTTTACACGAATCTACGTGATGGCAGAAAGTATAAAATAGAGTTGTCGGGTTGAAAATTTGAATGTCATGTTTTGTGTTATTGGCTGGTATAACTTGAAGTGTCTTTGTACAAAATAGTTTTATGTGATCGTTTTTTAGATATTTGTTGCTTTAAAGCATAACACGTCTACTACTGGATATAAACCTCCACTAAGGCTTTTCACAACAACCGTTCTTGTACTGTCCGCGTCAAACGGCTTTCCGCCACCAGACCACTTTGAATGATGTCCACCTGCATTCCATCTTCCAGTACACAGTTCTTAAAGCACATACCACTTAATAATTGTATTCTGCATTTGTAGTGAAGGAGGGCAAAAATCTTTACTTGTAAATATAAAGATTCAGAACAAAATACTGCGATGAATGACCATTAAGAGAATTGCGATAATTCCCTTTAAGAGTGGGTAGCACATTGAAATGAACATAAAATATGTCTGAAATTATTTCTTTTTTTTATATTACGAATTAGCTGATCCACGCATCTTCGTCTGCGTCTTTCATAAGACATACATTTTACCGTTTTCGAAACATTTTTCATAGATACTCGTATCCTATTGGTCGTAACATAGACACCATATTATATTGTATATATATATATATATTTCTTTCGTTAATAAGTGGGCTTTCTAACAAAAAAGAATTAGGGAATATGATCTAGTCGTTCACGTGTAATACCGTGACCAATAGGGATTCATTTATAAGTATATAGATGATCAAATTTGAAAGCTAGCGTGTTTTTTTCTATGAGAAAAATCGTGTGTAAATTTACAAACATCCTTTACTTATCGTATCGATGATTTGTTACTAGCACAGTTGTCAATCGGGCCACCATAGAGTGGTCACCATACTGCGGTGTCTGCATTCCCAATGAGTATGGCCACCATTGTTATTGGATTCTATTCATGCTTTTCATTAGATCGAGTAGAGTTACTTTGCTAAGCGCCGTATAAAAAAATGTGTGCGTGTACTAGCGTACACTCGTAAGAAGTGAAAGAAAATATGACGCGTATCGAAAAAATGTTACACTAAATTTTTTTCCAACCCCGATAAAGAAGTTTCACTTCAAAAATATTACATTTATATTAAATAGCTGACAATATAGCACATTTAAATTGCAAATATATATTTGCATATACATATTAAGTGGAAGTGGGCCGGCCATGTCTCCAGACGAACCGATGGTCGCTGGAGCCGAAGTGTACTAGAGTGGATACCACGATTGGGCAAACGTAGTGTAGGACGTCCTGCGGCGCGATGGACCGACGACTTAAAGAAGGTGGCTGGCAGCAGATGGATGCGAATTGCCCAAGACCGGGATGGTTCGCGTTCCTTGGGGGAGACCTTCGTTCATCAGTGGACGGCGATAGGTTGAATAGATATTAACTATGATATTTCTTGTAAACAAGCTGATATATACATTTTTATTTAAAACTCTATCAAGGTATCAATTCATTAAGATATTAATTGCAATTAATTTGATTGCTAACAACAGTTGGAAAAATTTTACGTTAATTGTATATTTGCATTTGTGTATTTCGCAATTAATTTGATAACCTTTGAGAATTCTAAATTATATTGTTTATTATTAACTTTTTAATTACTTACACATGGAACTTGATTCTCTGTCTATCGCACACGTCTAAAGATATCTTCAAGGTTAAACTGTAATTTAATGAACATTGTATTTTGCCGAACATTGCTCGAAGTCATGTTGAGGCAGAGTGCAATTCATTCTTACTCGAACCAAGACCTAACTTGATTGGAGATCGTTCTATGTTACCACTGATCAGACGCTAATGGAAGAAGAGTGGCTTTCGGTAGTAATTATCAGAGTTGTGACCTCCTTTATTGCTGCGATTGTTTGTAAGCATCAGTAACCATTTACCGCGAAGCGACTTCTCGACTATTTGTCGTGTACTTATTTGCCAACTTTTACTATAGGACACTTTCAATGAATTATATTTTACAATATGACACGTCATCATCAATCATGTTTGTTTTAAGTTTTTCCTTCTTTTTGTAGTAATATTGACTGGTGTATTTTGTTCCTTTAGTCACCCATGGAAAAAGTAGAAGTGGTAGCACTTTATATTCTTAATCCATCACCACACGTAACACATAGTCAAATGGTTAAATCTGAAAATTTTTTAATAAAACTTTTTTTGTTACAGAGCCAGTTGTGGGATGAATTCGAGTTAGAAGACGCCACCTTCGCGGAGTGCAGCATCAACAACGCAAACCACAGTTTTCAGGTTGGTTTAATACTAGCACCAAAGGTTTTCGCCGGCCGTAACTTTTTGTCATCGCTCCACACGGCAAGACTTCTTTTTTTTTAATAGCCTGCCAAAGTGACTCGTCTCTGCTTGATGGAAAGCATGAATAGAATCCAAGAGTTGTAGTCACCATATTCATTGCGAATGCTGACAATGTAGTATGGTGACCCACACTACGGCAGCTTATTACAATTTTTTACACCTTACTTGTCGACATAAAAGACATGACAGCCGTCGTAGCATTGTATTGCACACAATGCGACAACTATCACCCTTGCATCAATGAGCCTCCGGTCTCGCACTCACCAACGAAACACGACAGCACGGATGCTGTCGCTTTAGGTTGGTCTTTTGTGGGAAGATAGTACTGACCCGGACGAGCCGACCCGTTCATGCTGAAATCAGCGTGGCTCCACTACCTGGTAAAGTCCGCTAAGTAAAACATCAGTCCCCATCACTTGGATATATGGCACTCCACTGGGTGTTTTTCAAAAAACTTTTTGCCTCGAACAACCCATAAGTGGAACAAATTATTTTTTTGTTACTTCAGTGTCACTTTTTGTTACTTTCGTCAAGTTGAGCGATGGACGCGATCGTTTGTTCTGCCTGGGTTTCTGTTCTGTGGGTATATGTATAATGAATCCTACTTTTATTGACGACACGTTCGCAAGACTCAGACAATTTTAATTACAAAACAGTCATATAATGACCGTAAAACCTTACTTTACTCTGTCGTAAATGAGCAAGACATGACATTAACGCCATGCAAACATGATGCATACGAAAGAAATAGGTAAAAAGACCAAAATTAAAAACATAACGAAGTACAAACGAGGGTGAAACCATTTATTTTTTATAAATATGAATACTGATCGTCGAAACTCCAATAATATATTCCAACCATAAACATTTGAATATTGATTTTAAATTAATAGTTAATATTTTACTGTGCAAACTTAAAAGGCAAACGACTAAACGATTCACCTGTTATTAAGTGACTACCTACAAGATAAGTTGCATGGACTTAGTCACCTTTCATTTATTTACATGTTATACCTGCTAAATTACACTTACAGTTTGATCTACTCATATAGCGAGTTACCCAGAATTACGGAAGAGTGGGTTGTGGATATGGTAACCTTATTCACCCACCTGAAATGCCACGAAAGAAAGCTTTAAAGACCAGTTTTCTGTGAGGCCGTAGTAACACGATTCCGATCAAGCTCATTTGTGCTGAAGCATGGTTCCCACGTTCTTAGATTGTAACTACCGTTCTCTCCAACCGCATCTATGTGAAATACCCTCTGATATAAAAGGCAAATATTATATTTTGTCACGTAGATTTGAGGAAAGAAGCGACACTTTTTTCGGCATCCTCATTCTAGAATAAATTCTAATAACAATGCATTTTAGCACTGAACAATGAACTTTACTAGAAAATATATAACGTCGAAAATAAGTAGATGGTCGTGCGGTTGGTTTGTTTACGTTCACAAGTGTTTCTCGAAAGTGGTCGTGTCCGAATGTTCTGTTAGCAATTGGAACTGTCGCAAATGAACCAGTAATATAAGCAGACGGTTTGTCGACCGCAGGATAGTTCAATTTGAGCTACAGTGCGATAAATATTAAAATGAGTGTCTTTAATCGTTTCAATCGTTATAAGGTTTATTTTTCAAATTAAACAAACCCTAACTACAGAACAGTATAAATGCATTATTTTTCACACGGTTAAGATATGGTAGTGCTGAATAAACAAAGTCAAACACAGCTGCTAGATCCAGACAGCCAACGTGCATAGCTTAATATACACCGAATTGTGTATTCTAGAATATTCATAAGCATGAGTATTACGGTATTGAAATGTGATTTATATGTATATAAATATATAATATGCACATCAAATAAAAATATAGAATGTGTTGATAAAAATAAAGACGCGTTTACATACAGATGGATTAACCATTACGTATACGTAAAATAATATAGTCATTCGACTATAATAATTATTTTCCTAACAATACTGATTATTTTCAATCGTCACCTTACTGCCTCGTCAATCTAAACCTGAAGAGTTTGTTTATTCCTTTGGTTTAACGCGCTAATCTCAGGAAAAACTTGTAGTAATTGAAAAACTATAGCATTTAACATCACGCTAAAACCAATAGAAGCCGAGCATGAATTAAAAGTGTTGCAATAACGTGAAAAATGTATTCCATTTGAGAAATGCAGACAAAGTGCCGTGGGTCAACTAATGTTCTACAAAATGCGATCTGTCAACTGACATGGCGTGTTCATTTTTCTGCGCTTACGTGCTCCTAAGTAGATATATTTTCGTACCTGAGCGTTGAGATAAATTTGGAGCTTAAGCACATTACGAGATACGCAAAATTTCATTACTTAATATTATATTTGGAAGAAGCCCCGTCTCTTACGTGACATTTCAAGCCTCGAGGTGAATTCATCTACATATCAATAAATATGTGTATGAATGTGGTGGAAGTGTTATACTTAATGTTTAAATGTAAACGAAGTGTACAAAGCGAAGATTTTCAAACAAAATAAACTAGAAAATTAAAATAATGCTGTAGGGTTCAAGTTTATACTTTGATGATTAGAATATTTTATTGTTTCGTTAAATCTTTTTTGTTTTGTTTTTAGTTTAGTTTAATTAAGGGTTTTTTTTTCTCTTTTGTGATCTCTTTCTTTTTACCTCTAATTATTTATTTTTGTGTGTATTGTGGTTAATAAAGATATTTTCTTTCCTTTTTTATTTCGTACACACAGTGGTCCATAATATAAATCAATGTATTCAAAATCTACAATACAGTTAAAAGATAAAAATATTTCAGAAGATGCAGAATTAACAGAATAAAAATACAGATAGCTAAATATTAATAATATATTAAGGGTACATAGGGCTCATACTGAGAATTTTGGGCCCCAAGTCAACTTCAGGTGCAAGTGGTGCACCTGTTAATCGATGGACGAGGCTCAGGCAAACAAAATATCCCGATTAACGGTAATAGGCTCACCACCTACGTGGGACCAAAATACTGCCAGAAAGTGGGCGTTTAATAAACCTCTACCTACTCCTCCCGGGAAACAGGCGTGATTTTATGCTCTGCTATTATGACAGTGAAACACTGAGACAGACAGAATGAAACAGAAGAAAAGAATCAATTAATAAAACTAAATACTACAAAAACTTGTAGAAACTTGTGTAATTACCAAGTATTATTTATACGTACATATGTCATGGATGCTGAACCAATTTTCATGTCGCACTAATAACCACGTACCCAAGACGTTTCACTCCTCAAAAAAGGACTTTGGATAAGTCCAAAACTAGTCTGACAAATAAAAACAAATTACTATTAAATTAATTGAAAACTTATTGTACTAAATAGAAAAGCTATTTTACTTTGTAGAATACCTCATAAAAGCTGCTGCCCTATCTTATTACGCTATCGTAATCTACATTCTGTTTTCGAGGAATATCGCATTCCTTCATCGAGTACCTAACCGCAAACGGCGACCATTCTGCCCCATTCTGCTATCCGAAGCTTAAGTATTGACTTACTCTCACTCTCGCACTTAATTAATGGCAAGCTTCTGAAATTCCTCGAGAAACACGACTTATTGATTTACCACTCACTTGCTAGTTGACGCTTTACGAACTTTTTGATATGCATTTACAGATGAAAAGCTGTAACATGGACAGAAAGGGAGAATAATCTTATAACTCACCTAGAAAATACCTTGGCAAGTGAATACAAAAGTCCTTTAGATGAAAAATCTATCTGCCTGCAACCAGTTGTTAAAAAGTTGAACGATAACAAAATGATCTAAATATACTATGTATTTGAAGAAAATAATGGGTATTCAGACGGAATATTATGTACAGCTGAGGTGTGCTATTATAACTATTTCTTTGTTCTGTAATTAGTTACTTTATAGCATGTCACATCACATCAACAGCCTTTCACAGTCCACTGCTGGACATAGATATCTCCTTTCAGATAAAGAAGGTTTTAGCCTACAATACCACACTGGCCAGACAGGTTGGTATCAGGATTTCCTTCTCTTCACAGTGATGTAAATTGGTTAATTTATACCCTCTTACGACAGCCATGGGGTGAATAGGAGTGGTAACACTTTGTATTCTTAATCCATCACCACACAGGTAGCATGGTATCATAACATGTAATATAATATTATTACAAAAGCATAATGAATTTAACAATTAAATTGATATAAATGACTAATGTTCATTGCGTATTCTTAATTACTAATCCTAAGTGCTGAGTCAGAGGAAATAGTTTCGATTCCCACCCATAATATTGAGTGATGAACACGTTCTGTTTCTGTTGTGTTTATATATATTTTATTTGAAACATCTGAAACGTATGTACTTAGAAACACGAAACTGTGTTTATCAGCAGTCTGTTTAAGCGACAGCTGATCAAAGGACCGTGAGGCGAATAACGTTATAATTATATTATATAGTACATTTAAATTATAATCAGCGTAAATATGGTTTGTTTGAAAAAGTTTCTTAACTGTGTAAATTTTTATTTTCAAAGCAAACTGCACGACTTAACAAATTTCATTTAACTACGAACTGGAGCGGTCCACCGTATGCCCGAAATTTTTAATTATACAAATAAAGCTTTTGGTAATTTAAACATTTGTCATAGTTAGCAAACATGAATATGTTATACAAATAAAATGATTTAATCTATGTAGTAAACTCTTTTCAACATTTTTTTTTCAAAAAACTGCCAACCTTACTAATCGACCGAATGGAAAGCATGAATAGAATTCATCCATCCAAGTTGTGGTGCGAATCCAAACATTACAGTATGGTGACTAACTATGGCGGCCTAGTGAGATGCTTTTTCACACCCCGCTTGGGTACATAAAAGGCATCGTGGCAGTATAAAACTCATACACTACCATGGTAACCATCACCCCTGCAGCAATAGGAATCCAGTCTCATTCTTACCAACGAAAGAAGACAGCACGGATGCTAATATTTATTTGAGCCACAAAATCTTTTGCATATGAAGCTTGTATAACATTTAGTTATTCATGAATTTAAACTTTATCCAGATTTAGTAGCTTAGTCATTATATTCTATCAGCTATCTTTTAGGTAGCACAGAGAAGGAAAAATATCGATGCGTTAAAAAGTGAACAAATTGTAAATGTCAACTTAATTTTACAATACAACACACAAACATTGGTATTAATTTATCTTTACACATGACTCCACTACGCCCGTATTTGGTACCTGATTCCAATCGTAAACTGTCAGTGACTGTGTCACATTCTTTAGTATGCCTTTTGTAAAATAACCATTATACTATTGTATGACATTTAAAGGTTTATGTAATTTGTGTGCTTCAATACATTCAGGGTAAATGTATTGTTGGAATTATATATAGTTTTTTATTTATTCTATCTATCTAGATTTACTTAGTCTTGAGCTCTTGACTTGCAAGTCTGCCTGATTAACGACGGAATGTCTTCATAGAAAGGCCGTGACATCATTACCTTTTCTAATTATTTAAACAATATTCTAAAAGATACAAAATTGAATTTTTGAAGTTGTACTTCTTTTGGCGTGAAACTTAGTTAACTAGATAATGCGTTATAATAAAACTTTCTTTAAGTGTAACAAATACCTTTTTTTCTATTATTAGTGTCGTTTTCTCTACATACATAAGATAAAGCGAATAATACAATTTTTAGAAAGATTTTTATCTTGTTACTCTAAAGAAGTATAACTTCTTACGTGCGTACATAAGTACACACACATGTTTTTTTGCTTTTATGCTGCACTGCTTTTATTTTAAATTTATATACCGCAAAAAAATCGAAAAAAACAAAGAGAATTAATTAATGAAAGAAAATTTTAATGTGTTAATTTATATAATATAACACGTTTTAAAAAAATCACTTCACGTAAAATTCATAATACCAAAAATATATGATTGAAATATCACCTTATCAAACAAAAAAAATAGATGTTTGGTTTACTTATAAAAAAAATCAGACGTAATAATTATTTAATAAAAATACCTAATTGCAAATTATTAGAATTTAATCTTCAAAGAATTCTATCGAATTTAACGTCTTCAACTAAGAATTAAAGGCTTCACAATAGAGGAAAATGTGAGTTTTTTGTTTGACTACATTTTTTTTAGATTAGATCGGATAAAACTAAGTTTCAATTACAATACTTCCAAGAAACTTTAACTAACTATGATGTGATGTAGTCTAACATATCTAGTCATTTTATGATTAGATTCTTATGCGTCTTCCAATAGCATCCCTTCCAATGTCGGTACAATTGTATTCTATAATATCAAGTCTATGGATTAAAATTGTATGGACTGCACTGTTAAAGTGTATGCTCTAAATTCACAAATATTAATTTATACGCTAGAACAAGCCACTGATTGTAAAATTGCATAATATTTTTTGAAAAGTCTAACGTCCAATCCCCTCTCAGCGCGAATTTTATAATTTACAAGAAAATCATGCAGTATGGATTGAATTGCACTTCAACCCGTTTTATATTTTCTATCTTAAAACCTCCAACAATCCGTCAACAAAATATCAGTCAAACAAAAGTTAAGTAATCCTGGAAAAGATAATACCTATGTACCTACATATAATTTTATAATTTGTAACTTCACTTATTTAATCGTTTTAACGTCTGCTAAAGTATTCAACTTTTTATTTATAATATTTTTCTTCGATAAAGGACAAGAGACACTGTAAAAAAACATCCGGTTGTGGTTCGAGAGACATAGAATGTCAATTGAACGTCTTCGCTTTAATTTTCAAGGTCAACTTATGAAACAATAGGCTAACTGCTTACATTTATAAATTTAACACAAAGGTTAAGCCATCATCATCTTCATTTAGCTACCCTAGTATAGAGTATACCTATTTCTATTTGCGGCGCAATCTGTCATGTTTCAAAAGGTTTTGGGCGATTACTTTTATGGCAGCCATCTGTATGTTGACAACTCTCTTCGCAATTCGATTTTTCGAATTGATAAAGTGTGAATAAGCCAAGGTCAGGAATAAATAAATCTTAAGAGAAACGAGATCAACATTAACTCGTTGTATGACGTCTTGAGATTCAATTATAAGGGACTGGTTCGACTTGACAGTCACTACCGTATTGTTGTGCGAACGATATTTGACAGCTAAGTCTGTCAATGACAACACAAAGAGTGGAGTTTCATTGTGGTGTGCGAGGGCAATTCTTGAGGGCTTTTATTGAAGAATATATATTTATGCCGTTATACACCTATAGTACACGAGTTCGTCGAGTGTCGTGATTCTGCCGTGCCTTTATAAATACAAAAAAACAAAAAACGTAACTCAAGATATAAAAAAATTAAAAATAAAATGCACCTATAAAACTTATAAAATTCTTCACTAATAAAAATATATGAACTGCCTTCGCGTCCTCGACCGCAGAGTATTGAAATATTTTGCGTGTTTCGTCACTGCCAGTGTCGACGGAGGTTCAAATATGCAATTTTACCAAGGTATGTCGCAGAAGAGAGTACGTGTGTTAGGGTGGAACATCCCTACTACAAATTATTTTCATACTACTAGGAACAATAAACACAGTAAGACAAAGATGGGATTACTGTAGCTTGTATCTTATAGGGATGTTTAATAATACCACGATAATTACCCACATCTATCCACACCCCGTAAACTTTTTATATTCTTTGTAAAGGTAACGCAAAACCCTCTCGTTTTCCTCTGCCCGCATTCGGAACATCTACAAATATTTAAAAAACTTAACGAAATTGAATGTCCGGTCGCCCGGATTAACTTTGTAATGAAAGTTGGCAATTTTTATTTTGTGCTTGAATGATATCAAACCTTGAATGAATCCATGTGGTGACGGATAACGAATACAAAGTGTTTTTTTTTTGTTATTTTAAAAGACTGCCGATGTGACTCTACTTTTCCTGATAGCAAGCATGAATAGAATCTAAAGAGTTGTGGTCACGATACTCATTGCGAATGCAAACAATGAAATGTGGTAGTCCACACTATGGCGGCATAGTGAGACTTCTCATCTCGCGCTGCTTGGAGATATAAAAGGTACAGTTATCATAGCAGTGTAAGGCTCACACACTTACCACGATAACTATCACCCCTACATCAATAGGCCTCCAGATCGCGCTCACCAACGTCACACGATAGCACGGATGCGACTACCCCTGTCGAGCCGGCCCGTTAGTGTTAAAAACAACGTGTTTCTACTACCCATAAAGTCGATTAAGGGTCGAAATGCAAACTGCGCAGGACAATCAACATGGCAGAGAGGAGGAATACTTGAGCCAGACCTTATACGAATTAGCACACCGATGTGGTGGTAGTATACAACTGTTGGTTAAAACCTCCTTTCTAAGGAGAGGTCTACGTACAGTTAGTGAATTACTAAAGGTTGTTGACAAGGTTGATGTTAAATATTAACATAATTTAATAATTGTCGACAATTGTTAATAACTGTTTGACAAAATACCAACGATTCGTGACTATTTCATACTATGTGACTAGTGTTAGCGGTTTGTTTCATGAAGTCCAGTTGTAATATTTGGCTAGTAGTTTTAAGTTTGCAATACTGAATAAATTATATGACGTTAGCGACTATATTTGTTATTCTAAACTACATAATGTTTACACAACTCTGACCTTAAATAACACATGCTAAGGACTTCTTAGGCAGCTGTCGAAGTTTACTTAAACAAAAGGCACTTCGCAAACAGTAAAACACATATACACGTAATAGTACACGGACTTTTCAAAAGCAACCAGTTTAATTTACATGTCATTTTCAATTCTTCCGTTTAGGAAATTACGCTTTCCCACTATTGCCTTCACATCCACTTTTCCTGTCACATTAAACGCCCAATTTTCTCATATAATTCGCAAAGAGTTGCGAAGCTGACAGCCTAATTCCATAAACCCGTCAATATTTCGAATTTATCCCACTTTCTCACTTAAATTGTTAAATGCTCGGTTGCAAGTTTTGTCTCATAGCACACAAGTGGAATAAAAATTATAGTCTACAAATTGTGGACGTATAATACGCCTTTGCTGCTTCACAGATATAGGTGTGTGATATGATAAAAGAATAGTTGGCAAACCTAAACGAAGGAAAACAACGAATAAGAAATAATACGAATATTTTTATTAGTTTAGATTAATTTTTATAGTGAGTAAATTGTACATTTAAACTGTATAATAAGTGCATGTAATTCGATGCGATGTTTCTAAATATAACCGCTTTTATTGTCTAGCGGTTAGCGTATGCTACTGACGATCACGACGTCCTGGGGTCAGTCAGTTCTATACATTAAGAGCCCGCCAAAGTGACTCTACTCTGCCTGATGGAATGCATGAATACTATCCAAGAGTTGTGGTCACCACACTCATTGCAAATGCAAACAATGCAGTATGGTGACCCACACTATGGTGGCCTTGTGAGATGCTTTTTCACACCCCGTTTGGGAATGTAAAAGGCATAACACACATCGTGACAGTGTAACGCTTACACAGTTACCACGATAACTGTCACCCCTGCATCAATGGATTATTTTGGCAAGAAATTTCTAATCCCAGGCCAGAATCTGATAGTTGACGGTATGTTACACCCGTGCTTAGGAGGCACGTTACGAGTAAGGAGTCGATCCCACTTGTCATTAACATTTATGCCAGTCGTTGAGAAACTGTTATTCAAGTAAAACCAGTTGGACTAGTAGCCGACTCCAAACAATATTGGGATGAAAGCTAGAAAGATAATGATATAAGATACATCGTAGTGAATATTAAACTGGTAACAACACAGGTTAAATAGTTCAGACGTGACAGCATAGTAAAGAAACACAAATTTATGATATTACTGTGCCTTTTTTTTTTTTTACTGTGTGGAAATCCCCACGGATACCACCGAAGGGTGGTTATGTCGGACTCGAACCGACCAAAAACCGCACACTGTCTCAGGTACCAATAGCCAGGAGACCAGATGCACCCTAGTAAGGAAATCCCTGAAACCCCGACGTACCTCGGGCCACTTACGCTGCAAGTGGCCCCGTCCTGTGTGGAAACATCTTGTTTTCTTTACTGCCTGCCTGCTTCTGCTAGGGTGACAGATGGCCTCATCTGGTTAGGCCTGTGCTTATGGAGGACGGAGATCATCTAATGATCTAATGAGCTCTGGAGCTCAAGATTCTGAGCAACGGCACCGTGGCCCACGTTCGCCTGGAGGATGCGGAAATGCAAATCCATTATTGGATTTCCATCTCCACCTCCCGATATTACTGTGCCCTAGCTGTGACCGCAGCAACTTCGTTTCCATCTAAATCTTTTTTTTTCCAAAGTGTTATAAATGTAAGTATTTTTAAAAAGTCAATAGCAAATCAGTCCAGCAATACGGAGAATAGACAGACTCGATAGTGCAAACTTCCTTTTCATATATGTGTGTTGTAAACCTTCAAATGCATGTAATAAAAAGCTATCATAGTGACGTTAAAAGGTTTTTTAGATTAGCTAGCATATAAGAACTATAATATATACTAACCTAGAAATAATTAAACTGAAAATCGAAATTAATGAAGCAGGATAAAATTTAATAAGGCAGTAGCAGGCTGGTAAGCCGGCTTTCGTGGTGATGCAGCGCTTTTGATTTCGTTTAATCTCCTTCACAGATCTTATATGCGGCCTTATTCGCATATAACGATATTATATAAGTGTCGAGTAATTGAATTATTCTGTTCAGGTTAAACTCATCTTTGCTCAAATAAGTCGGCTATTCTGTGAAGAAAATAACGTAGCGGCAATCTAACTGCGTAACAGGATATCTGTACTGGAAGCAGGGCATCTTCTATCCTCTACTTCTAGAGATGAAAAATTAAAGTATGAAGTACAGTACAACTTGTCACAGCTCCTCATAATGTGAGCACAGGGAAGTCAGTGATACGTTTGTTAAAAATATGTATCGGGGTTCAATATTCAACAATCTACGCATTAAAATCAAACGGAACTAAAAAAAAAGTCTCAGCATGGGTCTGGTGTTGACTTTGAATGTCTTCAGTTCTAATTTTAATAGTCACACTTATCATTGAAAACAATTTCTATAATAAAACAGTAAAATGAATAAAAAGAAACGACAGAATTTCATTTTATAGCGATTCAAGGACATTTCTTTAATAGCTTTTGCCTATTTAACTTAAACTGCTTAACTATAGTCCTCCTTTTATACAATGTTAATTTTTAAGAGAAATAAGAAATTGCTTGTAATAATATAATATACAGAAAACTATATAACGCAATACATGTTCAAAACACAGCCTAAAAACACACTGTACCTGTCGCACGTTCAACATCAAAGGGCTGCCAATACTGATTAAGTATCAATTACTGTTTTATTATAGACCACTGGGTAATGAATACGAAAATTTTGATCACATTATACTTGTTACTGATTAAAAACTAACACACACATAAAAATTCAGCGTGGCTTTACTTTATAGTAGAGCCACGCTAAATTCAGCACGAGTGGGCCGGCTCGACCGGGGCAGTACTACCCTCTCACAGAAGACCATCCTAAAGCGACAGCATCTACGCTGTCGTGTTTCGTTGGTGAGTGCGAGACCGGAGGCCCATTGATGCAGGGGTAACGGTTATCTTGGTAATTATGTGAGCCTTACACTGTCACGATGACTGTCATGCCTCTTACGTCCCCAAGCGGGGGGTGGAAAAGCATCTCACTAGGCCGCCATATTGTGGGTGACCATTTTACATTGTCTGCATTTGCAATGAGTATGGTGACCACAACTCTTGGATTCTATTCATGCTTTCCATCAGGCAGAATAGAGTCATTTTGGCAGGCTCTTAATGTGTAGAAACACTGGATCTGCCACAAGTTATAATACAACTGCGATTGAATTTAGATAGAAGGTTAAACCTAAATATCCGTAATAAGTTGTTTTTTTTAATAGTATATAAATTGTACTAACAGATTAAGAATACATAGTGTCACCAGCCCTATTCACCTCATGGGAGTAGTACGAGACGACTAAAGGAACAAATTACGTAGGAGAACATCACTACAAAGATAGGAAAATTTGAAATAAACCTTTAGCCAACCCGTCGGGCCAGCGTGGCATGGTAGGTCGAAACCTCCTTTCCAAGGAGAAGTCTATGTCCAGCACCTATTGATGTGATGTACCCCATCACAGGCGCAAGAGACGTAAACTGATCACTTGATGATAACGACTATGAGTACCACGTGACAGATTCGCAGTTGTGTTTCCAAAAATCAAAAGAATGAAGGAGAAGGACTTTGGAGTCCAATAACCTGACTCTTTTCAAGAAAGGCAACGAAACATTTGCTTTAGATTAGTCGAGCCGGCGTTTTTGTACCGAAATATTATTCTCAAACAGTTGAATGTGTGGAAGGAATATAATCAAAATTTTATTTATCTATATGTTAGCAACAACCTCTAAACTATAAAAGATTAATGACCGGTTTCACCAGTTCCTGATAAAATTTCAGATTGTTATCTGCCATGCAACACAATTTAACAGCTAAAGGTGTCTGAGATATATACATATACGAGGGTAAGTTTTTAAGTTCGCGGAATGACAGTGAAAAAGGCGGGTAAACGCGCTCTTTTGATGCCTACCGTATTCAGTGACTCATAATTAGTCTGCATAGTAAAATTTGTTGTGATTGGATCATTAGTTATTAAACTATCGTTGACCAAGTATTTTAATCGGGAACGAAGTGAAAAAAATGGAGAAAATTGAATTCCGTGCGGTGATAAAGTTCCTTACTAAGCAAGGAAAGTCTGTTCAAACCATACTCAATGAGATGTCATCGGTTTACGGGGATTCTTGCCCAGGAAAAACAATGGTCTACAAGTGGCATAGTTTATTTAAACAAGGCAGGGAATCACTTGAAGACGACCCGAGGCCGGGGCGCTCCGTTGAGGTGACTACGCCAGAAGTTATTGCAAAAGTAGAAAAAATTGTATTGGAAGATGCTCGACTAAAAAAGAAACAACTCGCAGAAATGGTTGGAGTATCGGATACAACAATTTTTAAAATTTTACACGATCATCTTGGCATGACTAAGGTTAGCGCACGGTGGGTGCCGAGAATGCTCACGCCATTGCAAAAACAACAGCGCGTGGAATGTTCACGTGCGTTTTTGGACCTCTGCAATGAAGACAAGGATGGCGTATTGAATCAAACTGTCACTGGGGATGAAACTTGGGTTCATCATTATGAACCCGAGTCCAAACAAGACTCCATGCAGTGGCACAAAAAGGGCACAGCACCACCCAAGAAATTTAAGGTTTCACAGTCGGCTGGGAAACTCATGGCAACGATTTTTTGGGACTCAGAAGGAATATTATTGATAGATTATAAAGATAAAGGCATTTCTATAACGGGAGAATACTACGCTTCAATCTTAGAACAGTTAAAAGAAGCCATCAAAGAAAAAAGACGGGGAAAATTAACGAAAGGTGTCCTGCTATTGCATGACAATGCTCCCGTTCACAAGAGCCGAGTCGCACTGGCTGCCCTGCATAAGGTGGGCTTCGATATTTTGAATCACCCACCCTACAGTCCAGATTTGGCTCCGAGTGATTATTATCTCTTTCCAAAAATGAAAAAAGAATTACGTGGTATCAGCGGAGGCGGTTTCGGCGTATTTTTCAGACAAAGATAAAACTTTTTTTTACGAGGGAATAAAAAAACTAATTGAAAGATCTGAAAAATGTATTCGTGTTGCAGGGGAATATATAGAAAAAGAAAAATAATTTTGTGTTTTTATTATTACTCAATACCCTCCATTCCGCGAACTTAAAAACGCCCCCTCGTATATATGTACTAGCTGATCCGGCAAACGTTGTTTTGCCATTTTTACTAAAATGGCTATTAAAAAATAAGGGTTGATCGTAGAAGGGTGAAAATTGAGGATTGTATGTATTTTTGTATGTTGTATCATAAAAAAATAGAAATTAAAAATTTTGTCTAAAAAATAAACAAAAACATTAGGGTTGTACTACCCCTAACATTTAGGGGGATGAAAAATAGTTGGCCGATTCTCATAGATACCGGATAAGCACAAAAAATTTCATCAAAATCGGTCAAGCCGTTTCGGAGGAGTATGGCAACGAAAACTGTGACACGAGAATTTTATATATTAGATATATGATACGTACTGTACTACTACTGTACTATATATATATGATTATCTGATATATATTTGTGCCTATTTGAAACTAGTAAAACTGAAGTCTGTGGCTACCGTTATCTGGCAGCTAAGTTCAAACAGACTAGTTTGAACTTAGCTGCCATAACTCCCTGATCAAATGTGGTTATCACATTTGATCAGGGAGTTATCAATGACTGATGAAACTTGTCTTTTACTAAATAACCGTAACTGTGATGTTGTTTTTACTTCGATCAGGACTTAAGTACACGTTATACATATAATAATAATAATGTTTGTGTAATTATGGACGAAGTTATCATGACGAATAACTACCGGAAATATATCCTGAAAGATAGTACGGCTGACATCTGTCGGGCGTGCCACCGTCCTGGAGAATCTATTAGGCATATTATTTCCGGTTGTTCTCGTCTTGCTAACGGTGAGTATTTACACAGGCACAACCAAGTAGCCAGGATCGTACACCAACAACTTGCCCTTAAATACCAACTTGTTAATTTCGATGTACCTTACTACAGGTATGTGCCCGACCCAGTTCTCGAGAACGGTCGTGCTACGTTATATTGGGATCGATCTATTATCACAGATAGGACTATTGTTGCCAATAAGCCTGATATTGTGGTGATAGATCGATTAGAGCGCCGCGCAATGATTGTCGATATCGCCGTTCCTCATGACGAGAATCTCGTGAAAGTTGAAAAAGAAAAACAATTGAAGTATTTGGATCTGTCTCACGAGATTGCCGACATGTGGAATGTGGATTCGGTGATTATTGTTCCGATAATCATATCTGTTCATGGATTGATAGCGAAGAGCCTCGACCAACTCCTTAAGAGGCTCACGTTAGAAGGTTGGATCAAGGGTCTGATGCAGAAGGCAGTCCTCCTTGACACGGCTCGTATTGTGAGGAGGTTCCTGTCTTTGGAGCCCTAACCACCGGTATCTCGGTCCCTGTACCCGATGTCGGTGGTCTACTACTATTTTTTATACTTTTAAATGTGTATTTTCTATTTCTTATATATTTAAAAATGTAATAAATAAGTGTATATAATGAAATAAAGAATATAATAATAATAATATTGTATTTATTTCTCTCATCACAAAGGTAGTTACAATTTGTGGAGTACATAAACAGTTTAGTCAGATTACATCATTCCTTTGTGAGAGACTGGTGTCTATGGTAGGAAATCCTGTGTTACAGATCACCAGGCTCACACCTCCCGGACAAAACAAAGTAACAACAGTTGTAGCATATACCAGTTTCCGATTAATAAATATATATTATAAATATATTTCGAAACCTATCCTTTTCGTCACCCCATTATTTCCTGCCATTTGTCAAACGAACTGACGCGAAAACTGCAATTACCGTCCTTCATTCACAAAAGCAATCAATTATAGTGGTTTTTCTACAGATAGTTACTAACCTAATTTCGGAAAGGGTTGTGACTGAACATATAAAAACTACATATAAGCGTAGTTTCTAGTGAATATAAAATCGATAGTGATGAATCCATAATCCTGATTTTTATACCTAGAAATATAAAAAAAAAAAAATATTTAATAAAGCTTGTATACAATATACTTCCTAGTTTTATGTATATATTCTTGGCAAAATATGCGTGTGTTCGTGGTGAAATATGTTGCCTAGTTTGAATATATTTGACTAAAATACTAAAAATAATATCGCAAAGAATAAGGATTGCAAAAGATATAGATCTCATTCCAAAAAAGTTGGTCGTGTCAAATCAACTCTTCGTCCTTACAAATTGTCGCCTGTGGCGTGTCCGGTCCGAAACGATCATCAATTTATCTCGAATCAATTTCCTCAATAACAAATTAAATCCACGTGACCTTTTTTTTCTTAAGAATCATATAGGTATTACACATATGTACTCACATCTTTATCCCCCAAAGGTTCAAGAGGCGTATTCATCATTATCATCATCATCATCAACTTCTCTATTTTGGTTGCCAATCTTCTCTGCCGAGCTGGCTTGAAGTCTCTTGAGGTTCGTTTTTTAGTGTTTATTTTTATTCCGCTACGTACTGTTGCTATATATGCCACTGAGTATATCATCAACTACGTTTCAACAATCCACTGCTGAACATAGGCCTCCCCTTAGAAAGGAGGCTAGTAATTAACGAATTGATTTAGAGTTCGTATCAAGCTTTCCTTTCCTTTGAAGTGATGTTGTCTTGCATATTTTGTTTCCTTAGTCGCCTTTTATGACACCTATGGGATGAATACAGGTGGTGATACTTCATATTCTTAATCCGTCACCACACGAACAACGGGCACGTATGAGTTTATTTTGGTAATGTATTGCGTACGAGATTTTCCGGGTAGGGATAATTAGAACAACTCTTTTTTTTATTTATCAATATTTTTAGTAAAAAATATCACACTGGGCAGCTCTCCAACGTGTGCTAGACAGAGTCTCAGTCGATTACCCATTGATGGCATTATACCGTTTCCTCGCGACCGATTTGATACAAATACTCACTAAAGCAACAATGCCCGGTGAGTATCTGCGTCATGTAGATGAGACTACCTCTCTCCCTACCTACCTAAGCTTCAAGGTTAGGCAGAACGGTATTAATAACGTTTTGATGCACGTTCCGCGGTTATTGCAGGTGCGCACGCTCCTGCACCAGTGCCTGTCGGTGAGCGTTTCACCACATTTCGAGCCTGTCCTGGTATTCCCCACTCCCACCCCGTCGGATGGAACAAGTCTAGTCATAAACCCTCGCATTCATATCCACTAGGATGTCAAAAAGCGGTAAACGTGCCTTAGACTGTCGAGGGCTCTGACAAAATGATGCGGTAACCTCACTGTGCTTGATTGAGATTAGCTCAACAGCGGAATCACTCGAAATACTCGTTGAAGCTCCAATGCCTGTCCAGCTTGACGCCGAGCTACTTGATGTGTCGGTCGACCTTGACCTCAATTTTCCCCCTTCTAATAAGCGAGTATATGGGAACTGCACCTCCGCGCTTCCCATTAAACCACAGTCCTCCTGTCTTATGAGGTGTAACCCGTAGATATAGTTCACCGATTTATTAGACAACACAAGCTACCCAAAGCTCTGTAAGCTCTGAGACTTCTTAGAAGCCATACCCCCTGGTCAGCACTAGAGTGACTGTCGTTCGCGTAGCAGATAACAACCATTCCAGGGGAAGACTGGTACTCAGGACCGCATCACTCACGAAATTTCACAGAAGGAGCTCTAAGAGCGTCCCCTGAGGAACCCCACATGTGACTTGCTTATAGAAATAGAATCTACCTTATTTAGTGAGAATTAAAAAAGTACACTGTTTCAAAGCTTGCTATTATTTTTTTACCATCGGAATAAACAAAATGGCAATCAAAAATCAAAACCATCTCGTTATAATGGTACATTGAATGCAAATTGTAATACAGAATTCATATGTAACGACCAATTCCACCAAATAAAATTACTGTGGGGTCAATTCCGTTATAACCAAACAGGTCCGAATCTCATGACAGACATTTTATTAGAATATTTAAATACTACTATACTTTGAATATAATTGTAGCTAATCAAAAACTACATCTGATGACTCCTAGACTGATACTCTTAAGAACCTCGCTAATTTTATGCTTTTTTAAGGAAAAATCTAGTAAAACGGTATCCTAAAATCAGGATATGACATGGATATGTATGTTGACAACTATGTAAATTTCTGTAGATGCATCTATTCTACTTAATTTTCTATATTAATTGATAGACCTTTGTATGTGTATACTCTAGTAGATAGACTTCAGTACGCTTACGTAGAGTATGTAAGTACATAAATATTGTAATATAAGCTTTCATACATTTTATTTTGAAATAAAAATAAGTACCTCCAAAGTCGTATTAATTATTGACTTGGCACGTTTCCATATTCCCAGCTGTGTTGTCCCATTAGTGATGAAATCAAGATTTTAGTTATGCACTAACGACCGAGGCAACTGCGTAATTTAGGCCTACACAAGCCATGTACATTTATTTTATATCGGTTTTACATTCACAATATTGTCGTTTTTTTACTTTTTTATTGATGCAGGGGTGACAGTTATCGTGGTAATTGGGTGAACCTTACACTGACACGATGACTGTCATGCCTTTTACGTCCCCAAGCGGGGCGTGAAAAAGCATCTCACTAGGCCGCCATAGCGTAGGTCGCCGTTCTGCATTGTCTATATTTGCAATGAGTATGGTGACCACAACTTTTGGATTCTGTTCATGCTTTCCATCAGGCAGAGTAGAGTCACTTTAGCAGACTCTTCATATAAAAAAAAGAACAAAAAGAAAAAAATTACGTAGCTGAGTGCGGAAAACCGGAGATCGATCAAATGACGTGCATTTGGAGATGCCTATGTAGAGCAGTGTACTGTCCATAAGCTGATGATGAATATGAAAATTTAAATTATGTTTTAAATGATGATGATAATGATGTTCTTCTAGCCGATTTCGACCACGGCGGCACGTCTCAACTGAGACCAGCAGACTACCCAAGAGATATTATAGTGCAGAAGTGTAAACACAAACACAGGTGCACTCTCTGTCCTCACTCTTACAACTCAATGGAAAGATTATCCGACACGACCGAGGAGGAAACCAGACGTACGACCGACAGCGGTACGTGCTCTCCGAGGTACGGGGGTCAAGACCCCTACTTCCAAACTCTGAACTGTTACTCAACTCAATAACACTTTTTGACCCGACTCAGAATTTAAACTTTTGACATTTCCACTACAAAATCCTGGTGAACTGACCGCCTGAGGAATTTCCACCCGTTGAAATACATAGGATTTGTGTCAACTGTTTCTTGTCTTGGCAATGCTTTTGTCCTGCGTGGTTTAGTCCTAATTGGCGCTTATGACACCCACAGAATGAATAGGGTGGTAACACTCCGTCTTCTTAATCTGTCACCACACGGACGTAGACATTCTGTGATGCTACGTAATTGTGCTATTTTGTAAATACAGCAATTCCTTTAGCGTGAAAAAGTTGCTTCAGCAGTTAAAAAAAATATTTCGGACATCGGACACGGGATGTCGTGCGGCTTCAAACTAAGGCAAGCTTGTACAGTGAAAGTTAAAAAGTGAAGTGGAATAAACTGGAGTGAACATAAAATCTCAGACAAAGTCCCTTAGAAGTGCTCTATGACCCTTAAGGCGTGTAACCATGAAGTAATAGCACCTACTTAAAGACGGCCAAATGTGCCGAAGCATGCCTCGCTCACACATTTATGTTTTTATTGTAAAATAAATATATATCTGAATATAAGTTTCACAAGTACAAAAGTTAAGATCTTATGTATAACACTTAAAGCTACTACAAATATTTTACTTAAAGTTTTCGTATAACATTGTAGAAATAATTTGTTATGTACAAAAGCAGTATACTATTTTGACTGTCGTAAGATATCTGAATCGCCTGCAGTGTATCGGTATCCAAAAAAATACAAAGAAAGCAAATAAACGTGGAACTTTAAACACGCCACTTAAAGTACAAACCAACGTAACACAAAAATCCAATAGATATTTCAATAAGTACAGCCATTAATCTTCCTTCATCAGGTCATAACAGCAAGCCGTTGCCTGGTGCTCTGCGCGGACAATCGCAACGAAATGGAGGCGTGGGCGGGGGCACTGCGAGGAGCCCTCCACGGGGGCGCCGATGTCGCTGATCTGGTTGCACGGTTTTCTTCAGGGGACCATCACTGGTAAGAAATTAAAATAATGTTTACCTTAGTAAAATAAACTAGCTGGTTCACTATAGGAACTAATTTGAAAAAAGCATGTACATTTTTGAGAGTATGGACTAAAATAATACAGTTGAATTTTAAGTTTTGTAAATTCAGTACCAATTCATAAATATTTACGTCATAATATCCTTAACCATAATCCTTAACCATTTACGTCATAATAACTTACATAAAATGCAAATGTAAATTTATTTATTACACATTCACTCATTAACTGCTTAACAAATCATCATGATGTGCATGTTGCGTACCTAAGAAGACATACAAATAAAAATGTACTGCGGCTGACGTCTATTTAATAGAAGCGTTAAAAGTGTTGTAAAAGAAATATAATAACTTCATTTCCCTCAGGTATGCTGCCACACACGCTCGCCCAACATTCTGCAACGTGTGTCGCGAACCGCTCGGCGCTCTCGGCACTGCACACGCTCTCGCCTGCGAGCTATGCAAGTTTAAAGCCCACAAGAGATGCGCGTCACGAGCTCCGCCATCTTGCAAATGGAGCACCCTAGCGTCCCTCGGCCCTCACCTTGTAGAAGACGCTGATGGGGTGAGTTTTCTATTAAAATAGCAACTCATTTTGTTTCGGTTATTATTTCATTAAAATCTTGTACTTACGTAGCGTTCTCATAAATTTATATCAAGGAATAACAATGGCGCAATTAGCCATTTCACTTTGTTATTTCTCGTGAACAATTAATGCGCTGTTCTGATTTTTTGTTAAAGAATTACTTTTGCGAGAGAGAAAAGTATTTTGAACATTTTACTCTTACATTTACCTTTTTGTATAGAACATATATATTCTCTCAGCTATCAGCTTTTATGTGCACTTTGGATATTATTTTATCATTTACATTATTTTCCTACCAGTCTGCCCGTCCTTGCTATGACCGCTGACACGAATTAAAAATTATTTTTACACAAACGAAGGCACGAAAGTGAAAACCAGTTGATATGTTTGTTTGTAATGTTATTATAATAAACAAAATATCTAACACAAATCAATCCGACTCGTTAGAACCGTAGCCTTCCGTTGAGTGATATTTAAAAGATGCAAGCCCGCGGTACAAGCAATTAAAATAAGTAAAGTCATAGTTACCCAGTCATAAAAGCTTTTGTTTTCTGTAATTATCCGATTGCCTTTTTAATTCAAAAGGTACAATTTCATACTATTTTTGTATACCACTCTAATATAGCGCACGAAAACGCATCATCATGTTTAGAAAATTTAATGTTTAATCAAATACATAAGAAGGTTAAATGTTTCAATAATATGGACTACAAAGCTAAAATATTAGTAAAAACGCCCACATAAAGGTGTAGAGTTGTAGATCGTAGAGTAGTCTATTATGAAACCTTTACAATGACACTTCAAGTTTTACTGGCAAATGAAATATAAGCTCCTTTCAACACTAAGGCACCAAACAATAAAAGATTTTTTCTTTTTTAATTTAAAATTTTATTTGAAATTTTACTGTAGTTGCACAAAATTCAAGTAATGCATACTCACGAGAGCCCAGTGATTTAGATACAGTCGAATGATAACTTTGAAGATAAGTTGAAACACGGTTGTACTACTCTCCACTGGATAGAAGCAAGGCAGTAGCGCCGCGCTAATTTCAGCACAAACGGGTCAGTTCGACCAGAGCAGTACTGCCCTCTCACAGAAAACCAACCACAAGTGACAGCATCCGTACTGTCGTGTGTCATTGGTGAGTGCGAGCCCATTGCTGCAAGGGTGATAGTTGTCGTGGTAAGTGTGAGAGCCTTATATTGCCATGATGACTGTCATGCCTTTACGTCCTCAAGCGGTGCGTTCACAAAAAACATCTTAGTAGGCCGTTATAGGTCACCATACTGCTAAAGTCACTTTGTCGGGCTTGTATTCAAGTACGAGTATAATACGGATACCAGGAAAACTTATGATGGTGACAAATTTTTGCTTTAAATTTTCTTTTTTCATAAAACTATTTGCAATACTGTTAATTTCTTACTTGTATTTTCAAGTTTGCAAGAAATTGAACTAGAATGCATTGTGTACTAATGAAATAATTATGTAAATATATTTTTTTTCTGCATGAAGAACCTACCAAAGTGACTCTACTCTGCCTGATAGAAAGCATGAATAGAATCCAAAGAGTTGTGGTCGCCTATACTCATTGCAAATACAGACAGTGCAGTGTGATAACCAACAAAGTGAGATGCTTTTTCACGCCACGTTTGGGGACGTAATAAATAAATATAAATTAAAAAATATAAATATAAATTAATATTATATATAAATATATATATATTAAATATAAATTACAATTATATCGTACAATAACAACTTGAGATTTATCAATGATCGCATCAGTTAATTAAACTGTGTTTGTATTCTGAGTTTCAATCGTTTGTTGTACAGCTTTAGTAAATTGAGATGAGTTGATAAATTATATGTAATACCAAAAATAGGCTGATAGCAAACGAATTTTCTTTGAAATCTTACAAGGTATGGTAGTATACTTACCCGAATAACAAACACAAACACCTATGTACCATAGTCAATTCCAAATTATTGCCCATCAGAACACTTGACGCAATTAGAAAAGAGGTAAGCTAGCTGTTCTTACACAAAATGCAGAACCTATAAACACATTTACATAAGCAACATCTTGAAAGAGATGGTCTGATGCTATTAATAAAACAATACTTCGTATCTACAACCTCTCCGTAACCTCTCCGTAAACTTACAATAAAACTCTAGTTACTGTAGAATAAAAAATACTAAAATGATATGGTAAATCCCTCCACGAAAGACACCGAACTGACCTTAGCCAAAATTACATCGACAAAGAAAAGTTGAATGCATGACTTAAGAAAGAAGAACTGTTCCCAGAAACGGAAGCATTTATGCTTGCAACGCAAGACGACGGTTACAAACACGAATCATAAGAAATTGATCATTGGAGACTCAAAATAGACAAAAAACATATGCAGACATTGCACTTCCGCTCCAAAGACCATTCAAAATATAACGCGCCTGCACAGCTCTAGCACAAACTGATTACTAATACCGACATGACCAAATGACTGCAATGGCTCACCAACTTCGTCATATAAAAAACTCCACACTATAAGTATAAACCTAAAACAACACTAGAAAAAAAAATATTGGGATAAAACAATTATAACAGATAATACCATTTGTAAACAATCCGTATATGTTTACATTATAGATATAGCCATTCCAAACAACTATTATCTTCAGTCAACAATTCCAGAACAACTTTCCAAATACCAAGACAATTGAATTTGAAACTAAATGGAAAGCTCACACAGTACACATACTCGTAGTTCCAATAGTTCTATCATCAACCGGCATTGTTCCTAAAACTCTAAATTAAATATTGATTTACTTTACATGCCTTCACATTCTTCAGAAAGCCTTACTCAATACCTTCTGCATCACTCGTAAATATATAACATCTTCATCCGTATAAAATCCGCATGGCACGTAAATCGCTCCTCCAAAAATGGAGGTAAATCAAAATCAAAAATTATAATAGTGATCCTTACATATCTCACACATGGCTGTTTGATCCTAAACTAGGCAAATCCTGTACCATGATAACCAGACTGCTTTTCTAAATACGTACATATTATAGATAAATTACACCGAGACACAGATCAAATGGTCGATTTTATTGCTCACAGACTTGACCTGATTGGGAATAAAACCCACGGCCTCTCGCTTAGCAATCAGGATCACTTAACCTGGACCTACAGACCCATCATAATATTTTATAAGTATATAAATATATAGCTATACACATATTTAAAAATGAATTCCAATTTGTCTTGGTCCCGTCATCACGCGTGAATCATTACGCTTAGACAGCAGGAACCGAGCATTAATAAAAAATATTGTAGAAAACGGATAAATTTGTTCCTTTTGAGAGATGCTGACGAAGTTCCGCAGGTTAGTTAGTTACATATATTAATGCATAAACAACCCTCAAATATTAGAAACATAGGGTTTCCACCAAGAACTTAGGGACTTAAGTCAATCTCATCTATATGTAGCTCTCACAAACGAAACCTCCCGGTGAACGGCAATTGGCACGCCATCTATTACGAGGAACCAAAACACTGGCGAAAAGTGGGTGTACATGACCCTGCCTACTCCTGCCTGGAAACAGGCATGATTTTGTGTATGTACAACACTCAAAGCATAAAATTGATTGGAAATCTAACCTACGGGTCAATAATTTCCGTGTATACATGAACATCTTACTCTCCAAAAGCCAATCATCATCACCATCATCATCATCGTCATCATCGTCATCAATAAACTTTTACAGTCCACTGCTGGACATAGGCCTCTCCTTAGCAAGGAGGTTTTGGCCTACTATACCACGTTGGCCAGACGGGTAGGAATAGGGTTTGTTTCAAATTTTCCTTCTCTTTGTAATGATGTTGACTTGCATAGTTTTATGGAGGGACGAGGTCCCTTCGACACAAAAGAAGGATCCGCCGACCAGTCAAAGTGATCATGCCTGGCGGGCCATGGTCAAAAGCCAATAAAGCCACATAATCCGAATCCATAATTTCAAATTAATATTCCATACTACTAAAAAACTCATTATTTATACATGAAT
This sequence comes from Hypercompe scribonia, assembly GCA_949316085.1. Classification (NCBI taxonomy): domain Eukaryota; kingdom Metazoa; phylum Arthropoda; class Insecta; order Lepidoptera; family Erebidae; genus Hypercompe; species Hypercompe scribonia. The sequence goes on along the minus strand of OX438969.1, from coordinate 5,529,248 downwards.
ATTATATGTCTTGTACTGTAACGGATTTAAATTTACTCACAAATATCAAGAAATTAATAAGAAATAAAATTTTTGTCCAAATTTTTTGTATCTTAACTGAAATATATGAAAAAAAATTGATTCACGTCTAGACTTAACATTGTTATAATGAAATCATTAATTAATTCATAAAATGGTATTTCGTTTAAATGTTTTTCTTACGTAATATTCCATTCAGAGTTACGGGTTTTGGGAAATTACGCTGCAAATGAAAAAAGTGGGATGGATAATTCAAAACTCTTCAAAATACAAAATAATAATGATATTTAAACTGCACTCACGGAACTTAAAAACACTAAATCAATATGTTCATTGGCAGCACTACTCACTTAACCCTCTCTGGTTAAGTGAGTAGTGCTGCCAATGAACATATGCAACTGTCATAAGCGCAATGGTCTTTAAATGAACCGCCCCCAGAGGTAGGAGGATTATATGGTACTCATAATATTGCTATATATTCGAAATTCATCACTAACTTACCTTACAATTCATGTTCCTAATTTTTAAATCATTTTTAAGCCCTGCTTAGTTTGGAACTAGATGGTGTTTTGTTGTGAATGTAATGGAATATGAATATTTAAAATTCTAAATTTAAATTTATTTACTTGTAAGTGTTTCGCTCACTCCTACATCAAAATACTGACAGCTTTTGTCGGTCCTATGAATTTTGATAATGAGACTTTCAGTCCCTACTTATTAAATATTCATTGTGCACACATTGTAATTTAAATCACTTTTAAGCTTAAAGTACGCCAGCTCTGTAGAGACTTGTTGCCGCAGTCAAATTTATAATGTTTTACGAGTTTCTTTATGTTTAATATTACAATATGGTACCATATGTATATGTATATTATGTACCTTTTTTTTTTGCTGTCGGGTTGGAAAATCCCTTCGGATCTCCGGCTCCTAGGGGATGCAGGAACCAGAAGCATGTGCCGTTTCCACTAAAAACCACCCCGGCGGTCGATCTCAAGCGTCCTTCTCTGAAGGGGACCCGGACCATATTACTTCGGGTCCCCTCCAGAATCAACGCCGCGCCTAGTCAGACCCTATTCTGAGGAGGCCACAAAGGTTTCCTCACGTACCTAGTATATGTATATGTATTTGTTTTATTAATTTAAAATATACTCATATCGCAAAAAGTTGATTGTAAAAAAATGCCCAAAGCATTAGTTCCGTCCGTAAAAATTAATTTGCAGTAAACTTTAACAATAATGTGTAAAGAGAATTAAATCCTTAGTAATTTTTGGAAGTTATTTCATAACTCAGTGAACAGTGAAATTTAAAAAAAGAATGCCAGAGTAGTGTGTTATCCCTTTAGAAATTTAAAGGGTTAGGATATTCTTTTTTCCAATTTCATGCAAATCAGATTCAACAATAAAGTTATATCGGTTAGAAATTGAAATGTTACGTCAAACTATTTCGTATAACTAAATAATTTGCCGAGCTGCACCAAACCGATAAAAGATCAAACAGAAACATTCAAACTCATAGTGCAGCTGACAAAACAGTCGATTGACTAAATTTGAATAGAGAAAACGTTATCCTGTACTAAAAACACATAGTTAAACAAAACACTAGGTGAACATTATTTATCTAGACTGAATTGGTTTAAATTACAACTAATTTTTAACGTCTTTTGCTTTACAAAATAACTGTTTTAAGTAATTATTTGTGCCAAGAACACCCCACTCTGAGAACATTGAACTTGCTAAAGTTACTCTACTCTGATTGATGGAATACATGAGTAGAATCCAAGCGTGTTGTCACTGACTCATTGCGGATGCAGACAATGCAGTATAGTGACCCACACTATGGTAGCCTAGTGAGACGCTTCTTCACGCCACGGTGAAAACCAAAAAAACCTATAATACATGTATTCTGCGTAATCATGCAGTTTTAATATATAAGAGCTATATGAGTTGTTTGTTTCAGAATATAATAATGCCTCACCAGTGGTTGGAAGGTAACTTACCCGTTGCGGCCAAGTGTGACGTATGCGAAAAGACCTGCGGCTCCGTCCTGAGGTTAGTAGAAATATTGTCATGGAACAATTTCGTAACTTCTCTGCCTAATATTTTCTGGCTTATCTGACATTTCTATTTCGTTTGTAACCTCCCAAATTATTTATGATGTCAAAGGTTATCGATAAAATTTTAAACTAGCAACACAATTACTGTTAAACCGCGTGATAACAGGGACGTTATCGAAACTAAAATCGATAATAAAATTAAGTTTATTTGTACGAAAATGGACATAAGACTCTCCTTAGAAAGGATATGTAGAAACTACGTAGGGCTACAAAGAGAGAGAAAACTTAAAATAAACCATAAACAAACCCGGCTAGCCAACGTGGTATAGTACGCCAAAACCTCTTTTCTAAAGTGAAAGACGACTTTCAAAGTAACATACCACAAAGTATTGCTAGTAATAATTTATGTGGTATGGCAACACTAGTATTTTAACATCAAAGTGAAGACGGGTAGTAGCGAGACATGCTCTATATCCAAAGAATCCACCGCCACGAGCTTATTTCGCGTGAAATGTGCGATATAATCTCACAGCGGTGAGATGTTAAATTAGGATGTTTCCCCATCTCTGGTTACTCATCTTTAGAGCGTTACTTATCAAATTAAATATTTATCGTATATGTAGATTTAGGTTTAAGTTACAATATAAGTAATTTTTGTATTGTTTTCCAGTGAAACCGGTGGATATCGTTATTAGATAACGCTAAATCGCGATATGCTGACACTTTAATTAGCGTTAAGGAATTGTTATTTTTTTTTAAGAATGCTAAGAACAGTTTAGAAAAGACACATATTTGTTGATAATAGCAGCAGTATCATTTCTTCAATATGGACCCTTGGTTTTATTCACTTGGGTTGTGAAGGTCTGATGGCAGTAGTTCCAAATAAACAGTTTAGCCGTATCGTAGAAGACTGTAAGCTGAAGCCAACCTAGTTTAGGAAATCAGAGAAATTAGCTAACTAGATTTTTTTTTTAAGTTACCAACACATTGTGGCAATTTATCGTAATCTATCTTTTTCCAAAAAAGACATTCTTAAGGCTGCGAATTGGTACTTAATACCTTTTTTTCTCGACGTTTTGATCGAATTACACCGACCGTGGCGACAAGACTCATCATAGATATTGTACCTTGTAATATTAAAAGCAATTGTAAATATAATGACGATTAACTCGTGATTATGATTATGACTCGTGAAGTTGTTAGTTTTACCTACTGATACCTATTATACCTTGTGCGAATATTTATTTTTTGGACATTTAACACACAACGCCATCTAGTTTCAAACTAAGCTGAGCTTGTGCTATGATAACTAGACTGACTAATAGAATACTTAAATACTTTTTTTTTGTGAATACATACAATTATACATGGAAAACACCCAAACTCCGAAACAAATATTTGCAGATCACATACATCAACATTTGGTCTGACCAACATTTGGTCCGACCCAGGAATCAAATCCGAGACCTCAAGCACAGTAATAGCTTTCACTATGCTATTTCCAAATGGATGAAATTAGGCACAGTGTCACAGGTTACTGTAAAACAGCACATTAACTATTTTTGACCAAGGAAAAATTGATGGACTAACTACATTAGTTAGTGACAAAATCATATATATGCAAGAAATATATCATTACATAAACTCATTCTAATAGAGACCGGTTAACCGACCTTTTTTCCGACGTGTAAAAATATTTGTAAAAGATTTACTTGCGTAAATAAATATAATTTATCATTTCAACCAAAAGCACCGATATAAAAGAACAAAAGTGGGATTTCAGAACTAACGAGATATATTAAATGTCAGATCTTAAAAGAGTATATCGATAGAATCAATTCGATTGTACATCAAACGACAAGGATTCGCCGAGTGAAAGCGCTACTTTCATTCCAAATCGATTTTGCTAAAAAACAGGAGATTGAAAAGGAACACCAATTTATTGGATTTATTATTTCTATGGAATAATAAATGGCGATAAAAGGATAAATTATGGAAGACCTAAAATAATTTTAAGCTCTTTAGTAATTTCATTTGGCTGCTAATTTTTTCCTTACTCCTTACCAGTCTTTTCATTCTATTGTATATTATAGTATTATTCTACCAATATTCTTATATTGGACTACTTTTATGATCTCTTAGACATGTCGCAACCAGTTTAAGAGAGAAATTTTTAACTATATTTGAAATTGTAACTGAATTTGTGTTCAAAATGTAGCGTACTGTAAGAATAAATTTTATTTTTATGACTCTCTCTCAGGTTTCTATGATGAGAATCAGTAAAAAAATTCGTGTTCTTTAGAAAATTCACTTGAATAAATAATTTTGTCGACCTTATAGGTAATTTTGTAACGTCTTACCAACTAATTCTCAATTAGAAATGAAATGCGTATCACAATATGCGATAACTCTTCACTCCTTTCCTCAGACTACAAGACTTCAGATGCGTGTGGTGTCGCAAGTGTGTGCATGCAGCGTGCAAGCCAAGTTGGCGAGCATCGTGCACTCTCGGACCAACGCGGGCTTCAGTTGTACCACCCACTAGATTGCACTCTGTCGGCCCTGACGATGCCTGGGTACCAGATAGGCCGCCAAATGCATCACCCCTTATTGTGTTCGTTAATTCTAGATCAGGTATACAAATCGACAATTTTATTTAAGTAAATACCGCTTAATAATCGGTTCTTCTAATTAGTTTTGTTCCTACAGGCGATAATCAAGGCGTTAAATTTCTCCGGCGCTTCAAGCAACTTCTCAACCCGGCTCAAGTGTTCGAATTAAGTGGGGCTGGACCCCGCCTAGGATTACGACTGTTCAGACATTTTGCGCCGCTGAGGGTACTCGTGTGTTCAGGTGATGGATCTGTTGGATGGGTTTTGCAGGAGGTCGACAAATTGGATATGCACGTAAGTAATGGTAATAGTAATTCCAGCATTTTGAACAATTCTTATCCTCGATTTAAATACATATTATAACATGAATGTGATGTGGTAAGATTGGACAAGAAGCTCTGATGATGGGCTTATATCAACTAATCTTTAGTATACTAATAGAGATCATGTATGTCAACATCATTTTCTTACCCCTTTGCCAACTTTGTTGTAAATTGCACCATTTTCAAATTTGCTAAGACCAGCACTTAAAATCAACCCTCCTTAGGAATCGTAACGAGGTGAAGTAAGAAATTAAAAGAAAGTAATTTACTAAATGATGAATATTAATGTGTTAAACTACATAACTATTTTTATTCTAATCAATCACTTCACTGTATTTTTTTACCAGCGTCAAGTTCAAACAGCAGTGCTCCCACTGGGCACAGGAAACGATCTGGCACGGGTTCTGGGCTGGGGGGCCTCTTGTGATGATGCTGCTAACCTACAACAGCTTATAGAACGATACGAGAGGGCCTCTACAAAAATGCTAGACAGGTAATAACTTCGCAATCCTCAAACTTGACCGTGTGGTACTAAACTAGGCCGAGCTTAAGCTTGTGGTTACTAGATAAACTGACTTACATATTTCTAAATACACATTATAGTTAAATGACATCCAGACAAAAGGCAAATAAACGTGATCATTATACAATTATTTGTCCTGTGTGAGAATAGAACTTGAAGAAGGTGAGCAATTCGCATCCATCCACTGCCAGTGGATGGATGCAAATTGCCCAAGACCGGGATGGTTGGTGCCATCTGGATGTCGTAATAACAGCTGTTCCCGGATCCTTCCTATGTCAGGCGAAGAGTGGCACACCGTGTGGTTTTAGTCGGTCCGATTCCGACACACCGCCCCGCCGTAAACCCCGGTGGGGTGACGGTCCGAGGGGATCACCACACATTAAAAAAAAAAAAATGGGTGGTGCTCCTTGGAGGAGACCTTCGTGCAGCAGTGGACGGCGATAGATTGTTTTGATTGCGAATAGAACCTAAAGCATTAAATTAAACTTGTTTTCTGACAGGTGGTCAATAATGACGTTCGAGCGTGCACTGACTGCTCCTCCGCCTCCACCGGTCCCTCCAGACCTTGTTGAGGAAACCTCTCTCCTCAAAAACTTGCAGGACATCATGCAGGTAACGTATCTTTCTATCAAACAGTGCAAATGGTTGAATGCAGTAATATTTATATTTACGAATATCTAAATATTTTTTTTTTATTTATAATGCCTTGACAAAAAAAAAATGTTCTCATAACCCAAGTTATACTTACTTGTAGCGGGTTTCAATAACGCTGTACACCATATCTCAAAACAAGCAACCTGTATAATAATATATGTGTGTCCTGTGTAAGCTTCAAGAACTCGAAAACTTCTGAATCAATCGTCTTAATTTTTCTCGTTACATTTGTTCTTCATTTGTCATTAATGCAATCACAATTTGCCACAGCGGAGCGGGACAGGATGCATTTAGTATGTAATGTAATATAATATACAGGCTGGTGAAGTGAACAGTACGGCAAGTTCGTCCCTCCGGTCAGGATGCCTACAGCTGGCGGCGGTAGGCGAACGCGCTGGAGGCGGCGCAGCACGAGCAGCGCACCGCTTGCGACGCGCCGTCTCACTACTACTGCATGCGAGAGTACACCTTGCGCACGACCATATACGGTGCAAGTTAGTATGTCCTAAAGACGTGTAGTGATGATGAAGTGTCACCACTCCTCTGCATACCGTTGGTGTGGTAAGAGCAGACTAAGGGACAAAAACTAAACAGGACAATAGTGCTGCAAAGAGAAGAAAAGCACTACCATCTGGCCAGCGTGTATGGACATGTATGGCATGAGAGGCCTATGTCCAGCAGTGGACTACTAAAGAATGATGATGAAACACTTTTTTCGTGACGTTTAACTAACATATGTATTTTCTGATATTCTATAATGTCCTAGGTCCTGGGAGCCACTTGAGACGACTAGTGATAGTGAGCCTGAAGCACAACCAATTGCTGAAAAAGGCAGCATCGAAAAGACTGAAAAGGTAATTATATTTTTTTTTCAATTGCAATCGTGGGGTCTTAATAATATGAGAAGATTGGCATAAATAAACAAAGGAAAAATAGTCGTGAATTGGGTAGATGACTGTATCGTAAATAAATACCAATGTCCACTTCATTAAAACTAATATCGCGAAACATCTCGGCAAATACAATTAACATAGCTTTTTATTAATATTACGAATTTCAATCAAATATACAGTGAAATATATTGTTCAATTGAGTAGTCTAAAACAGTGACGTCACAATTTTGTATTTAGTACATTTTTCATACAAAATTGTCATTTTGACAGATGATAAAAAGTAACTAATTTGACTACGGTGTCATCTAGCCTATTGTAGCTAAAGGACAATGGCAGGCATGTATGGTACTTTTGTACCGCCTTGCGTTTCTCATGGTAGGGATTATTTTTCTATTTATTTGGCTCGTAAAATCATCGGCAATAACATTTTAAATTCCTAGATTTCTAGAACTTTGCATTAAAAAGGTTGTAATTTGTAATTTACTATGTTAATACAAAGGCTGTACAAGTTGACAGTTGATAGCTCATAGAAGTCAGTTTTCATTGTTGTCAACAAGATGGCGTAGTACCTTACAATTTTCTTGATCCGTCAATAAAATGTTGTTCTGTTAAAAATATTTTCGGACATCTGACGTATAACGTTATCTAGTTTCTATCTATGCAGATTTTAAGCATGACAAGTTTCGAAAACGTAGAAATGCGTTTTGTTATTACAGTTGTTAGAAATTTTTGAGAATATTTTAAATTATTTTTACAGAGCAAAAATGTGATGATTACTTGAAAACAATTAGGTGATTCAGTTTATCCATCCACATATTATTAGCGGTCTGCTATTCTCCTTTATATTTGTCACATATTTATGATAAACTTTTCTTATTTATTTATTTCTCATTGTTATTTAAACTAAACGTAACAGTTGTACACTCCTATGACTTTTTTCATAACACAGTACCAAAAACGTGTGCAAAATAGCCGAAAATAAAAATAAATGTCTTTAGCCAAAACCATAGAGTACAGAATAACTAATTAAAAATGCTATTCACATTCGCTAAAAGTTTAATATTATACATAAGATCCTACCCTATAACAATAGATGATCGTTAACAGCATTAGTTGTAACTGTTATTCGCTAAGCGTTAAGAAAATGAAATTGGTTTAGTGAAAAGGCTTACGTTGGTATAACCAGCCATATAATAAAATTGTAAGAGGTCGGTGTCTGCACATTAAAGATACTGAAAGAACTCATAAAGAAGATCTTTATTAAAGTAACAGAACTCAAAATAGTTTTAGAATTTTTGTCTGTGTGTCGTGTGCACTAATGTCAGAAATGATTTCGCCATTGAGAATGTGGTTTCCTTTCATGTATTGTGGTAAACTTCACTTAATTTTTAATGTTTGCTACATTTCGATCGGTTTAAAATATCGTCGCGATAACCGATGTGTACGCGGGCGAAGTTGCAGGCAAAAACCAGCACATAATAGAATTGATCGTGGTAGAGCTTCGACACATATTGGCCGACTCAACCTAAGTGATATTATATACTCAAAGAGGTGTTAATCAATTTATTATAATTTAAATTTTCCGTGAGGCCGGGGTATTAATCACACCGAGTCTGGCCCAATTATGCTGAAACATGCCCCTTCCACGCTTAAATAATTTACCAGACAATCGGATTGTATACGGGATTGAATTTATTGTTATATAACTACAACAAGTGAGTATTTTATCTTAGTATTTCATTTGTCAGGAGCAGCTAAACTGGGCAGCTCGGGAATGTGCACTGGCCAGCCGAGCGGACAGTGTACGCAAAGCACTGAGGTCACTTGTACGGGCACTTACGCAAATATACCCACAGGTAAATAGTTTTTTAATAAAACTTTACTAAAAAAACAAAATTAGTAACATATAAATTATTAAAAAAAATGTAAAAGTACTGTGGAGGGACGAGGTATCATGTCCCTCCGACAAAACGGGAGGATCCTCGGACCAAGCGAGGTGATCATGCCTGGCTGGCCACGGCTCAACGGTTGATGTTGGGATGTTGTATATGTGCTAATTGCCACGCGAATCTCTATTTTGCGATACAGGATTAGTAATTGCTTCGTAGTTCATTACATTCATACGTTTCGTTCATACTTCGTAGTTCGATGTATCTTCGCTAGATGGCGCTGTTTTTGTTTGTGCTTTAATGTGGAAGTCGCCACAGTATTTAAAATTTACAAAGTGTTTCACTCTCAGCGTAAAGATGAATGACCTCCTCAGCCAAAATCTATTTAGTCTACAGAGCGTGCTAAAGAAATATAGGTACATACACACTTAGTCTTTTTTAAGGTAGTGCATAAAATTTAACCCAAACGATTTAATAAAACCACTGAAAAATTTGTTAATTCCTCAATAAAAAGTTCAGTTCGATAGTAAAACTTCTGAGACGAAAGGATTCATTTGTTCATATTATGCACAAAGTCTAAATATCACAATAGTCGTTCTATTGTAATATTTAGACATTTTTACGTTAGTATTCTTCAATGGTGTAGAATGGTTAATAATTTATGAATCGAATTGCTACTTATAAAAGAACATCACCTTCTTTTACAAAACCCTAATAAATAGTTTCTTTGCAGGGAATGTCTCACGACGTAGAGTGCTGCGATAACTGTGATAGTTCAGGCCCTAATACGGTTGCTGGCAATTACGCGGTTGAGGGCGCTGAAACGCTGGCACCTGCGTCTGAAATGTCAGCGCTGCCTGTGCCACGTGCTTTTGCCGACAGTCGAAGATCGTCGGCAGCGTCCGCCGTTTCAGCGGCTTCTTTGCATCCTGACAAGTAAATGTTTAATGCTACATGTAAATTATCATTACAAGAACTTGTATTTAATATTGACGACTGATCTGTGTGTTTTTTCCTTAAAGCATTCCAGATGTAGATGAAGACATAGTTAAATTAATAAGCTCAAACCCACCGGGCACTTTAAACTTAGATGTGGACAAACCAGAACAAAGTAAGGCTAGCTCCACTTCACCCCAAGATAGGCTCTCACTCTCCAATCTCTCGTCTTATGACACTAGCTCCTGTAAAAACCTTACAAGACTAGATCTTGACCGCACTACATTTAGCAGTAATCTTACCATACCTAACTTAATAGTCTCCGATGATAGCGATAAGAAAGATTCGATAATACAGGGAGAAACTTATGAATCGGACCAATTGACTATTATAGACATCGATAAACCGTATAATACTGATGATGTACACTATGAGACTAATACGGGGGCTGCCTTCGCGAGTGGTGAGGTCACCCCAGACAGACGTTTGTCAAGCGTAGACTTGGAGATCGACGCTAGTAGTTCTGAAGGGTCCAATATTAGCGATGACTTTAGTTTAATATCAGAAATCATTGATGGTAAGCCCGAGGAGACTGAAGAATCAGGGTGCATCGGACATATCGATTCACCCGAAGTATCTGATACCACTTGTATCAATTCCGAGACCTTGCATGGAGAGTCAATTATGGATGATATTAGTTCGATGCTCGGACAAGATGTTCTGTTGGCAATGATGGGAAAGAACGGAGAAAATGAAACATATACTGATGACACAACTTTATTCACTTCGGACACTGTGTCAGATATTGCAATGGATAGCAGAAATCCGAGTTTGGAGAAAAATAAGGAAACAAAAATGAAATACATATCGAAAATAAAGAAACCTAAGGAAGGAGAAGTTGAGAAGTTCGGCTTCGAAAATAGAGTATTCTACATCGAAAATGCAACGAAGGTAGAGGAACAGATTAAATATTGCAGTTTAGCACATTTTGAAGAAGGAAATGACATTGCACGGAAATCATTTAAAAAGCAACTACGGAAAAGTTTAAAAAAACGAGGGGCGGAAGACGTCAGTTTGATACATCTTATACCAAGAGTCCAGGAGGAAACTGTAACAGAGAAATGTGATGAAACTCATAATGAAATAGAAACACCTAAGCTTCTTGTTCAAAATAACGACATGTCGCCATTTCCTCAAGTGAGTGTGGTTGTAGAACCGCCCTCACCATCACATAGTGATGAAAAGAAAAGTTTAAAGACTTGTCCAAGCCGAATGGCATCAGTGCTAAGTGATATATTTGATCAGGGAACAGATACTTTAAGTGTCAATTCACCAGAACCCAGCCTAGGTACTGCCAGAGAAAGACGGCAGTCTGATAACCCAAAGCTGTTAGGTTCAGATGCTGAGTACGGTAAATTTTTGAGCTGCTCGCCTGCAGCTACCAGGCGAATATCATGCGGAAGTCTTTTTAAGCCTGGAGAAGCTGACAAGTGAGTAAATCATTTATTTGATCCCTTGAAATCGCTAAATGATCAATTATTTTTTGGTATTATAATATAAAAAATGTTTGAATAAATGACGTGTGAAGCACCATTACATTGTACATTAAAATAAAATTGTGCGCGTTAACCACACACAATGACATTATACATTTTTTGACGCTGTACTTTCATTTTTAAGATTACAAAACAAATTATTTTATGAGATCGTACCACTAATTCCATAGTTTGGTATGATTTTATTTCTTTTTCTTATTAAAAATGTTACAAAAAACTTACAAACTGTTGTTGGGAATTGCTACATACGTAAGTGAAGTTACAGACATAGACATATCTTCCACATTTGTATTAATATGATATTCTTATAAATAAACCCACCATATATATCAATTTACCGACATTACCTCACTCATTTATCATTCTCATTCATAAGTCTCATCGACTCCAAAGCGAGTGCAAATTTAGAACAATATACATATTATGTAGGATTTGTGTGACGTTTCCTCCGACCACGGTATGACAAAAATATCCATATTGGCTAGTAAAATAAACATATATATGTCTGAGAAACTATTTTAATTGGTAAATAAATATAAATGTATCTAAAGCTCTAGTCAAGATTATGAAAATTTTAATAATTTAAAGTAACTTCATGGAAATACGTTTGCCTTTTGTGTAACTTTCTGAAATAATATCAAATAATAAAATATCCACACATAAAATTCGAGCTTTAGCTTATAACTCAAGTATTATTTTTAGGTTATCAACGTCTGTATCATCAATATGGGGTGAAGGCCTTAACCAGACTGCTGGATCCAAGTCTGACTCCAGTGACAAAGAACCGAACAAAAAACTTCCCATCATCAACCCTTTGGTTCAACTGCCAGCCTGGCCACATGTCACGCAAGGGTTCATTAGCCAATGCCTTTTGGCAAACGCTGATGCTCTCTGCGCTGCAGTAAGCCCCCTCATGGACCCTGATGAGACTCTTCTAGAAGGTTTCTATGAGAGGGCAGTAATGAACAATTATTTTGGTATTGGAATTGATGCGAAGATTACTTTGGACTTTCACAATAAGAGGGAGGAGCATCCGCAGAAGTGTCGGTCGAGGGCCAGAAACTATATGTGGTATGGTGTCCTTGGCTCTAAAGAGTGGGTGAACAGGACATACAGGTAAATATAATATTTACCTTGAAAATTGAACTTTATGTTATTCAGGATAAGACAGTTAACTGGCTGTTTAGATAAAGTCATGGTATTTGTTAAATGTTTAGCTTTAGACAAACGACAGCGGTAAAGTACAAAGAATAAAACATTGAGCTAAAATTTTATTAGTCTGAGTCTGGAATTACCAGAAATGTTAATGAATATTCTACAAATTAAATTGCATTTCATTTCAAAGTAAAAGAATCAGAAATTGTTTTACGTCAAATTTGATATACAAATCCGTAAACAGTAGATATACGTATACAACTGCAGCAACAACTTATTTCACTTAATCATGATCAATAACTGTGAAACTTTTCTATAAAATACTTCACGATCACTCTCATTTTGAGGCAAATTAACGAAAATCGGACTACTCTGTAAAAATATCTACACAACGCAGCTTACAAGGAATTAATCCGGGCCAAGTGGTTCAGTGTGCTATGCACAGTGTACCGTGCCGCATTTAAATAATATCATCATATTTTAAAGACTATTTCCAACAAACATATCGAAAACGAAATAAGGTTTTTCTCATACCGGTTTTTATAGTACCTAAAGAGACCAAACGTGCAAAAGTATGGTCTAACAATGTGCCTCATTGAGACCTGAGACTTCCTTGCAACTTAGTCACAAGTATATATACCTTGCCTGAGCAAGTCCCGGCGGAGGAAAATAACTCTGTAAAATGCAACGAATCAATTTCTAAGCAACGGTTTTCTATGAGGGCAATTGATCTCCCCCATGTTCAAAATCATACCTTTCACATGAGTTTAGTTTTATATGAAAAATAAGTTTATTTTTCTAGACACCTAGGCCAGCGCGTTCAACTGGAATGTGACGGACAAAGAATACCATTGCCAGAACTTCAAGGTATTGTGGTGCTGAATATCCCATCATTCATGGGAGGCACTAACTTTTGGGGCGGTACGAGGGGTGATGACATATTTTTGGCGCCATCTTTTGATGATCGAATTCTTGAGGTGAGCGAAAACACCTATACCTATTAATAGTAATCTCACACATCACACACACGGACGTCTGGTCCCAAATTAGGCAGGGTCTGTGGTAGCCAGACTACAGATAAACATACTTATATATTACCAAATACATACATATGATAGATAAATTACACTCAGATACAAACAAGCAACCGTCTTATTTGTTCTAAGTGAAAATCGACCCCACGACCTTTGGATTAGTCGAGGTCACTAACTCAAAGATCAAATACTAATGAATCACTTATAAATATACTTATATTGTTAAAATGATAAATCCTTTATGTATGCACTTAAAATATCGCTTTAGGTAAAGTAGATTGTCTTTGAAAACGCTAACGCTAAGAACATTTAAGTACTTTAGATGCTATATGTGAATCCATTAAAAAAGGTTCAAAATTGAAAGGTCAAGGTAAAAAACTTTTATTTCTCCCTAGTAACGGAATGATATATAAAATAGTGCAGTGTAATAAAAATAGAGAAACTCGAAAAAACAATTCTCTCATAAGAGACACGAACATTTTCTTGCCATCACATGTTTACGCCTTTGTTTTTTTTTTTGTAATTGTTGTAAAATCTTTTGCTATTTCGATTTCGATTATGACTGTAATTATTTAATGATTTTCCTAACTCAATAAACGTGCGTTAGGTCGTAGCAGTTTTCGGTTCAGCACAGATGGCTGCATCCCGTCTAATCAACTTACAAAAGCACAGAATCGCTCAATGCAGAGCTGTGCAAATCAACATCTTGGGCGAAGAATGCGTGCCAGTACAGGTGGACGGAGAAGCGTGGCTACAACCGCCGGGATGTGTTCGAATCATACACAAGAATAGATCTCAAATGCTTTGCAGGTCCAGAGCTCTTGAGACTAGTCTTAGGTTAGTGAACTTTAGGTTAGTGGTGGCTGTTTTATATTGGTAGATGGAAAGTAGAGGTTGTAGAGGCTTGACAAAATTATATCAACAAAATTTTGGTAATTTTGCACTGCTTATCACGTAAATCGGTTACCACACACATGAAGACAGTTTGTGATATCACGAATTGCTGTATAACACTTATCCGCAGAGTATTTAGAGCCATAGCTGTAGTAAAAAAAAATCTTTAGACAGTTAACTAAGTTTGACTTCTCCGTGTCGGCATAATTTACAAAGAAACCGCCAACTTCTTTCTTACGTATGTTTTACAAATCTTATGAGATATGTCTAAAAAAATAAATATTATTGTAATTATTAGTCTTATAATTTTTCACTCAATTATCTACTCGTATTTTTATGAAAAAAACATCTGTAGTCACTGTAGCTGTTTCATTCCCAAACAATTTTTTTTTTTGGACTCTAATCGAATCTGAATTATAGTTTTATTTTAAATAGTGTAATTTTAGTGTAGTAGACAATTGCTTACATAAAAATTTAAAAAGTTTAATAATGTTTAACATAAATAGAGCTTGGGATGAAAAGCAACAGCAGAAGAACGCGTCGGCCGCCTCGACTGGCGGCCCGGGCAGCCCACGCGTCGCGCTCTCGGCCGCCGAGAGCGCGCAACTGTTGGCGCTGCTCGATGACGTCAATACGCTTGTTAAGCACGTTAGTATCTTATTTACTAACTTAATAGTCCACAGCTGGGCATAGGCCTATCATTAAAAAGGACATTTAGGCCTAGTCTACCACGCTGGCCAAACGGTTTTATATAGAACTTGTTTCAAGTTTTTCTCCTCTTTGCAGAACTATTGTCCGGCTCAATTTGCTCAGTCGGCTCTTATGACACCCATGGAATGGACACAGGGGTGACACTCCGTATTAATCCATCACCATATGGATAAATATTCATCATCATCAACAGCCTTTTACAGTCCACTGCTGGACATAGGCCTCTCCTTAGCAAGGAGGTTTTGGACTGGCCAGACGGGTTGGATTAGAGTTGATTTCAAATTTTCCTACTCTTTGTAATGATGTTATCTTGCATACTTTGTTCCCTTAGTCGCCTTTTACGTCACCCACGGGGTGAATAGGGGTCACAACACTATGTGATAAATAAATATTAATGGTATACTAATAGCTAAAGTTATTCGTTCCCTCAGGTAAAACTGTCGTGTATAAGCGAAACGGCAGCCTGCGGTAGTGTGTCTACTGGTGTGCAGGTCGCGCGGCGGGTGGCGGCCCAAGCAGATGCACTACAAGATGCTGAAGGAAAACTAATACCCGCACCACAGCTCAGGCGACTCCTTGCTACACTGGTAAGTTATGGGATTGAGGTGTAGGTATTATGTACCAGCTAGTGTAGACAACTTAAAAATATAATTATGTAAAATTTCATATCCCTAATGGTAAAGTTAAATTGTAATTAAAAATCAGGCCTGAGATAATTACAAAACAGATATAATGAGAACTTCTCTATTTCATCACGTATCCTTAAAAAAATATATTAGAATATTCATAAAAATTTGTTTATTGTTTATAATTTTTAAAAGTGGAGTCATATTTCATATGTTAAGAAAAAAGTCCCCTTGATGGATATGCTCGCTCTTCCTCTTCCTCCAAGATTTGCTACAACGATCAGTTTATGTTTAAAATTGACTGCTTCACAAATAATCTAATTCACGAACAAATGTGACAAGCTTACGCCATTGCGACAAATAAAGATAAAACGTCTTCCTGAACCCTGGCTTACTGAAGACATAAAGAAGGTACAGAAAAAAAAAACAAGGCCTCAATCGAAGTATACAATAAAATTTGTACTTGTATGAAATCACTGCAATAAGATGTGTAGGAATGCTCAACGTCTACATATCCACAAATCAGTGGCTGATGGTAACGCACCAAATCCTTACACACCCTCTTATTTCAAGGACCTTTTTCAGTTCTTGACTGTAATTGTTTTTTTTTTAGACATGACTATTTCTATGAAATAACCATCAAATCAAAGCAGTCTCTATTACACTTCAATATAAATCTTCTCTCGATACACTTTAGTATCATCGAATTATACACCTATGAGGAACTGGTTAATTTTATCGCAAAAGTATAACTTTAAAAAGGCAAACAAATAGAATTGTTTAATATTTTGTACTATGGAAACGACGCTACAGGCATCAGAGCCACCGTCACATGTTAACGTACTCGTGCGGCGTATGACAGGTGGAGAGTTGCCACGAGCTAGTGGAGAGCGTGCCCGGCGCGGGCGCGGGCGCGGCCGCCGCGAGCGCTCTGCGCGCGCAGCTGGCGCGGGCGCAGCTGCAGCACGGGTACGCCTTCCTGCACACCGACGAGGTATGACACCCTTGCCTTCTTTGTCGCTAGCGAGCGTATGAGTACTATCAATGTTTTCCAATATTATTTTAAATGTATGCAGACGGTCTATATCTTATTACGTTTAACGCTTATGACGTATCGAAATAAAACTGTGTATAACAACTCCTAATTTGTAATTTTTGAGCTAATCAAGTGGATATTAAATTCTTCGATGGTTACGTTAAATAAACCTTTGAACTTGAAAAATTTTCATCTAGTGTTTACATAGTTTAGAGCGGAGCTTATGCCTAACAAATGAAAGAAAAATATCTAACGATATTAATGTTAATTTTAAATACATTTTTCTATACTTATGGTTCCCTATTTAGTGTGTATAAGTAACTACAATTCACTATCACCACATCCTTCCCAGTTTTCGACCGTTCGAATCCCTAAACCATATCGCAGATTGTCCTTGGATGGCATCCGGTTATTCCTTTGAACCGTCTCGTGATCACTTTAAACAATTCCTAACTATATTAATTATATTAGCAAAATCCATACAAGAGCCTCTCGCCTAATCCTAACGTGTACTACAGCATGGCAAGCTCCTATAGAAGCTCATTTAACCCCTTTTTCATGCCCCATCTCTTCCCCTTAGGTGCAAAAGAAAGGAGGAGCCAGCCGCTGGCTTCGCGGTCGACGTAGTGTTTCTGAAGGCCCGACGACAACATACACCGCGACTCAAGTCCGCACCTGGGGCGTCAAGGAAGTCCAATCGTGGCTGGAGTCACTCCAACTTGGAGAATATGCGGAAGCTTTTGCGAAGCACGATGTCACTGGGCGCGAACTTCTGTCCCTCGCTCGGAGAGACTTAAAGGACTTAGGAGTTACTAAGGTAGGACATGTGAAGAGGATTCTACAAGCGGTTAAGGAGCTACAGTGACGACGGCGAGGCCACTCCGAGGGGGATGGCCATTGTTGAATGATGAAGCTGGCAGTGAATTGATTTTTCTTTCATTAATGTTTTTAACGTGAAATAAACATATATTTCGTGTACACTATACATAAATAATATTAATCGAATTCAACAAATATTTTGTACATGGTATAATAGTGCCATCTTACATTTATTTCTTTAAAAATTCATTATGAAAGAAAAAACAAATCACAGATCACCGAATGATACGATTATTATTAAGAAATCAGAATCTCGAATGTTCCTTCTATTCTAAATTTAAAATTACAGTTCACAACGGTCAAGTTGTACCAAATATTCAAGCATTATTTCAATTGCTTACTTTGATAAGGGCTCATGTCACTGGTGGGCACTGGCTTAAAAATACGTGTTGGAAATCCTATATACGACATTCTCGTATAAATAGAAGACTGAGACCTAAAGGATCACATAAAATATACAGACGACGACATATTTACACAAGCTCTTAGATTATACTCACATAACGAACAAAAAACCGATTTCTTTTAGAATTACTATATAAATAATCTAATTTTAACTTCTTTTTGTAACAAAATGACATTAAATTACTTACTCACCGTATTTATAAAAGTTAATAATAGTATTTAAAATAACCACATTCTCTTAAACTACGATAAAGGATTTAAAATAAAATGGTTTTGAATTAGCATAGTTATTGATTCTTACATATTTTATAACTTCTTCATGTAATAAAAAAAATATTCAATATTTATTAAAGGGATAAAATACAAGCAAACTATATTTGTTTACATGACACTCAGTACAGGTAATTATGACTGGTAAATTCAAATGGTATTATGAAAAGTTAAAATAAAATATTTTAATTTTTTAATTGACATCCTTAACTTTTTAAAACATAATAATTACCGATATACAGATATTGTACAGTAGCTTTGACATGTTAAGTAAATATTTTCGTCTGAAAACTTAAAACGTGTCAAACAATTGATTTCTTTTAAAACAAGTTTTGAATGTCTATGGTTCTATAACAGCCCGTACGAATTTATTAGCAGAACGTCAACATGTAAATAACAGTTACGTATCTATTTATTCTACTTCATATAAAATTGGGTAGTTAAAAATAATTTACAAATAATATTGTCACGAGATTATCATCATCATCAATTGAAACGTAAGAATATTCATACCCTATACAAGTTACCAAAATTGCCTTCTAAATTCAAATATTATTTTTAAGAATTCACAAACGGGACCACTGATAAAAGTGAAACCTGTTGGCGCCACTGTTAGGTAAGATTAATTTCATGTCAATTTTCTTTTTAATTCTTTCAAACAATATTTTATTAGGTATATAATATAACCCCTGTTGATTTATATATTCTATACAACATATACATAAAAACAACGAATAAAATATAGTCTTCAACAAAATTTTGGATTTTGTTTGGATTTTTTTGTTAGGTACTAGTGCAAACTCCTTACCACATTCCTCAAAAATATCATCAAAGTATTGACGATTATTGTATGGTAATTTATGAAGTTCTAATGAATTGCATCCAAGAACTGAATTAAAAATATTTTATTTTATCTATCCAGGAATAACAATAATTACAAGAACATTCAAGATAAACGTTAGTATTCAACATAATTCGACTAAACTGTTATAAACTGTTAAAAGAAGTGTAACAGCAAAGTAGGTTTTGGCGGGAAATTTGTATGTCAAATTAACTGTTTTCATATTTTCGAAAAAATTAATGAATAACAAAATAATATCTTTTAATCATTCACTAGTTTTTAATTAAACCTTTAAACAATTAAAGTAGTCCCATAAATAACACACTGCAATATTTTCTTCATAGACACTCGCATTTTCAATTACCAGCACAAATTAAATGCCTACATAGTAATACGTGCACGACATAATAAATGAAATATACCAATATCTAAACGTGTTTTCTTAGTAATTAGGTAATTAAGTAAATATAGATAGTATAGTTTCAGTTTATCAGTAGCTATATCCACGTAAATACAAGTCTCATGAAATGTACGAAAGATACATAATAAAAAATATAACTATGACTTCTTGACATACGTATTTCGTAGCCAGATATGGAAAAATCTTTTTTCAAATGCAACAGTAAGCAATAAATCATATTATGCATCTAGAATTTTCCGTAACCCCTTTAAGGTGATGTCTTAGTGTAGGTTTGCGTAGAAGAGACAACGTGGTGTGACAAGACGGTCGAGTAGATTTAGACAACCAATGTAGGTGTCTTATTGTAAACACAAGCAATTTCAAATGTCTGCCCATTGCGGCAGACAACCTACTTTTATACTGTTAAGACTATCTATAAAATGTGATCTCTTATTTTTTTTATACCTTTTAGATAAAAAGCTACGATCGCGTGGGATGAATGCTAAGTTTCTGATGACAACGGTGAACGCGTTTCAATTAGACCAAAGAGTTTTTGGTCCGATCACATTAATGAGAAACCGTTTGTTTTAACGACATACACAAAATAAACTAAATCATAATTCTTATAATTTACTTTCAAACTTTCAATCCTTTCACGCGATCGCCTCTTCTTGTATGATCTGCCTTATAAGTGTTTTTTATATAATGTATCTCTACAGATTAACCAGTTACATATGTATTAGTAAGTACATAAAAGTGTGTATCTATACTTGAATTTATATTGAACATTTATTAAAATACTTTTATAAACTCGAAACTAATCTAGTAAATATTTTCTCTATAGACTATAAGGAACATTTTATGCCTTAGATGAGTTAGAGATGTTCGAGAAATGTGTTTTTATATGAGGTTGACAACCATAAACAAATACTTCTGTTCAATTTGTCTGTGTTTTAAAAATGGCAAATAATTAAAAATAGTGTCAAAAATAAATTCGATCAGTTGTTTAATACACTTACAGCTGAAGTAACGTATCGACTTCGTGTAAAAACACATATTATATATGTATGTACCTTATCTAAATATTATATTACACTTATCGATTAAATATATTTAGGTATTGTAATACCTATTGTTGTATAATTTCCTCGACGACTGCTCACATCTTGAAAGAAATCACGAAAAATAAATTTATAAAATGTGAATTGCACCTGTTTCGAAAAATATTTGTTGAATTTCTAAATATTTATTTACATCTAAGTAATATTTTCTATTGCAATACTTGTACTTAATTAATTAATATGCAAATAGATGTTTGATATTTTGTCTTTAAGTTTTTGAAATGTTTTGAATTCCGTATGTACAAAACTAAAAACCACTATTTACTGGGTACAAAGATAATCTCGCATCTGTAAAATGACTGTTTTTTGTTCTAAATGAAACACACTCACTAAAGTATATTTTTGGTAGTAAAACTATAAATATCTACTAAGTCGTTTTCTCATGAATATATTCAAATCGAATGCATCGTTTTCATTGATAAAATTTAATTTACTTTTTAAGAAAATGCAAAAGTACTCAAAAGTCTTGTGAGTGAATGGATATATCCATTATGTTTTCGTCAAAGAAGTTTTCACCGAATCTCCCTAAAACGAATTTAACATAGAGCACAATCTAAATCACAAGTACGTACACTAAATATATAATTATTCATAACAAAACATAATCTGTTAAAAAGAACATCTCTTTATCACCTCACCATCTCTTTTCGTTTGAAATAAACGAACGAGACAGAACGTACCTTTGTTTTTTTTTTTAATTACTGTAAGAACATTTCAACGAATACTCAAAAACTAAATATGGTCGCAATAATTTAATACATATTAATTAAGTTGTGATCATTGAAGTCAGTTTTCCTTCTTCGACGTACCCAGTAGTCAACCCATGTAAAAGATTTCCTTATAAATGTAATCATATCAATATATTTAAGTCTTTTTGTAATTTTACGATTTCCATTAAGCAATAAGCATCGATATTCGCTTCGATTTTTCTATTTAGATGTTGTACTTATTTTATATAGTTATTTTAATTTTGGCGGCAAACACGAAACATTTGGCATGCTCTAAAATTTACAATAATAATAAATTTACAATAAATATTACAATAATATATGAAGTTCATATCTATTTTGTTGTCTATGTCTCATAACTTCTTTCGTTATTATATAAATTAAAAAAAAATTGTTATAGAAATTGTTTGCCATTGCTTGCGAAAATTAACCTAAATTTACGTTTCAGTTATCTAGTCACTGTAATTTCAGTAAGTTCCTGGTGCAAGTTGTGAGGTTAAGTTCAGAACGCTATTATTATATATTGAATTTGTTAATTTTCATAAGGTCAAGTTAGTTATATAAAATGAGTGTTAATGTGGTTTTGCGCTATTATATACATACACAACTCAGTCACAAACCGTATGTATTTGTTTAACTTTCTACCGTGGAGACGGCCGTTACGACTCTATGAACTTGAATATTGTTTAATGTTGTTTGACCACGTTTGATTTTTATATATTCTATCAAGTTTTATTGATCTTACCAACAAAATTTTTGAAATCTCTCAACTGAAATATACTCAACACAAATTTGTTAAAAGCCCCTGAGAGAAACTCTTAATAAGATATACGAGTATTACGTGTTATTATGTAAATAACAAACTATATTTATTTCTGCATGAGATTGGTAATGGCCATGCACGCGTTTCTTTGTTGTGTCAAAGATCAAAACCAGAACTAACAAGTTTGGTTTTTTTAGTGTAGAAGGCTCTAAGTTAAGTCCACATTCTGTAGGCCTTCTTGATTATGATAAATTTCTGATTTTTGTTTTTCGAATCCTGACCGGCCTGTAATAGTGTATACCTAAAATTTGCGTAAAATAGACAAATTCAGTATACGAATTTTCTGTCTACTAACAGTTATGTAGTTAATGAATGTTTTATATTTTGATGAACAGTGTTTATTTTTGTGATTATTTAAGACTGTGTATTATAGTTTTTTTTTTTTTATTTCGTTTTATGTGTGATGTTTACTTGGCTAAAGAGGAAAATGGTGTTTTGTAAGTCACATATTTGTTTTGGTACATTTAACATTATAAGTTCTTGGTAACTTTTTATATGTAGTATTTAGGTTTATAAAATTTTGCTCAAACTATTTTAAGTTTAATTTATTGACCGATACCTTTGTTAAAGAGGTTGCACATTTATAATAAAGTTTTGAAGTTAATTTGCAATTTAAAGAAAACTGTCCAATGGTCTTTTAATCTTATTAAAGCAACAGAACAGTCTTTAACAATGAATTTAAACAAAATAAGAGCTCGATAATGTGTAATTCTGTTTTAGTGACATTATTAAAAAAACCTCAAATAACTTGATGTAAAGCAGCGCTTGAAGTAGAAGGCTGACGCGTAAAAGCGCGCTCAAACGTTTTCATTGCCAACGAATATTGCCAACTAAATAAATAAATTTTAAGTTTATGATGTTACAAAAAAGGTATAATACAAATAACGTAATGTAATTTTTTATGTGCAACCCTTTTTATCAATAAAAATAAAAAAAATCTCGTGGGAGTAGGAGGTCGCTGACCCGATTATGACATGATTGTAAGGTTTATATTTGCTTAAATGGACTTGATATTTTCTCTCAATATTTATATTTGGCATTCAATCAATTATATTGTTACTCATTTCACTTTGTTTTATTCACACCACTAAAACATCTTAGTGCTGAGACAGAAACCCTTTTTCTTTGATACCTACCGCTCGGAAATACTTATCTTTTCCACCTTGGTTCTGAGAGGCGAGGAGCAATTATTTATTATAGTGTGTCCAGCTGGGCACAGTCTATGATGATTGGATGGACAGGTAAAAGGACTTATCGAAGGTTTTTCTTCAAAATATTAGAGATGACGTTAATATGTTACACACCTACCGCATTTACTTTGACAAAACTATCTACAAAAACCTTGCAGAGAAAATAGTATTATAAAGTAGATCAAAGAGCTTCTCAAACGATTACTTTCAGAAATACTTACATTCCTACGTAGGTACAGAAACTAACACAAAATAAACAATCAGCTAAAGTACAAATTAAAGTTATATGACTGCAAGACTCGAGAGCGCGTGTCAACCGTCGTAAAGGTTGTCAGGTTACTTATCAGGTCATTAAACAGCTAGTTTCGCACTCTGTCAGTGTTTCATAAATCCCATATAAGCCGCGCAACGATAAGCCTATTTTTTTCTGTTGCTTCAGCAACGAAAGCAGTTCTTTATAAAGGTAGGTAGGTGTGATATATTTTTGAGGCAAAGTCGCACGACATTTTATGAATTGAGGCACAAAACAGAAAATAACGTTTAACATGTCTTCCAGTAGTTTCAGTAGTTTTCTTGCGTTTAGTTTATTCGTGTGTCATGCACAATAAATGAAAAAAATAATTCACGTGAATAATTTAAAACAGTAACTCTGCTATTCGGGGCAAACAAACCTAAAATACTTTTTAAAAATCGTTGCAACCTTCCTTGTGTGCTAATTAGATTAACTTTGTAACTTATCTTTGTATACTCTAATAAATTCTAATAATATAGGTACGAATATTAAAATAAATGTGGTGGATAAAAATATTAATAATTATACACATGACACTATAATTAGATGGCATTTATTTTTTAAAAATTACATCGTCTAAACTTTAGACTCTAAACGACCACCGTTTCGACGTTTGCTCTCTCCTAAACGAGCACCGAAATTTTCGAATACTTGTCGGCAAAGAGACCGCATCTCTTCGCTGATTTTTTTCTTTTAGTTGACGTAGTGTATTTGGTTTATTAATGTAGACACGATTCTTCAAACTACGCGATAAAAAGAAGTCTGCTGAAGATAGATCTGGACTTCTGGGTGGCCATGGAATGTCGCCTCGTCAGTAAATCAGCTTTGCCGGATACATGTCTTTGAGCCCTGGCAGGAGTTCGTTAAATGTGTGACAAGTGGCTCTGTATTGTTGAAATAATGTGTTACGATTGTAGCCAGCAAATTCCAGTATCATGGGTCCCAAGAACTCCCGTCACATGTTAGCACGGGATGTTAGACTCAAATGTTAACGAATTCTTGGCCCACACTATATTTAACATACACTTACAAGGCATACATGTGGCAATGTGTGGCAACTTCCACATTACAGCACAAAGAAAAATATACAACAGCACCATCTAGCAAAGATACATCGAACTACGAAGTATGAACGAAACGTATGAATGTAATGAACTACAATGCAACTATTAATCATGTACCGCGATATAGATTCTCGTGGCAATTAGCAAATATACAACATCCCAACATCAACCGTTGGGCCGTGGCCTGCCAGGCATGATCACCTCGCCTGGTCGGAGGATCATCCTCCCTTTGCGTCGGAGGGACATGACTCCAGTTCCCTCTACAAGACCATATAAAAAATTCAAAACTGAACTGAAATTTGTAAAATTAACGTATATGTCATCTGCCTCGTTGGTCTAGCAGTTAGTGTATGCGACTGTCAATCAAGAGGTCTAATTTGGCGGTGTTTCACGCACGTGCCTCGTCGAGAATATTAAGCCATCGATCCCAGTTGTCATAATCGAGTATGGCAATCGTTACTGGAAAGTCAGTGCCCTCAAATATACTGACAACTAGTTCAATCTTCGAATTCAGTACGCTCTCAGAGTTGCGGTGGTCCAACATCAGTCGCTTTATGGAAAAACTGATAATCAAGTAAAACTTGTTGAACTGGCAGCCGACCCCAAATAATCTTGGAAAAATAAAGTCTAGAAAGCTGTAGAGGATGATAACACGTATGTGTGTCTTCTAATATTCTCTTTCTACTATTAAAAAAAATTTTTGGGAACCCAAAGGTAAAAAAAATATACAAAAGTCTATAAAATAAAACGCAACACTATCGAACAATAGCTTTAATTCTCTCCAAAGATTGACTTTTCCCTAACAAATTCATCATTTCAGCGACACCAGGTCCTTCGTCCAACCCACTGAGCGCAGATCTCAGCATCTTCATCAACACTGGGAAATTAACACCATTTGCTTTTGAAAAGTTCTTCAAATTTTGTTTCAAAGAACTCTGATCAAATTTTTCCAGGTCCTCCAAATTTTGAAGAAGCTTTTTGAGAAGAGGTTGGTCTACGTTAATTCTTGTCGTTGGTAAAATCCAAAGGAACCCAAATTTGTTTGATACTAACTCTTCTATTTTTGTAATCCGTGAGACTGCCCAATTTAAAACAGTCTGTATGTGTTCATCCGATACATTCAATTTGTGTTCGGGATACGTTTTTGTGATCAGGTTTTTGAGGTCGGTTACAAGATCATCTGACAGAGCGCTATCTTTAAGTCTTCGTTTAATTTCTAATCTGTTACATTCTGCTAATAAGTCAGAGTTAAGGCGGCTTGGGTGTGATGAGACCTTATATATCTGGAACTACAAAAAGTATCTACATAAAGTATCGAAATAGTTTGAACGCAAAAAGCCATTAAAGCAAAAAGAAAGTACTAAATAAGTCATACCTCTTCTGCTAATTCTTCCATCGTTTTAAGTCTTACTCCGGACCCTGGAACATGATCGAATCCACCGCCAGATAAGGTAATAAAATTCACCAGCGCCAATGGGTATACACCTGGAAGTAACATTTTCTGTTATGGTGAGGTTGGTTAACAATTATTACAACAAAGTATAAAAAATGATAATATCAAACAAACGCTGCGAAGTTGCAATATTTTACTCCATTGGTATGTGTGTAAGTACTGCAAATCGGAGCAACGAGACAAATCATCAACAGCTTCTAGCAGTCCTCTGTTGGACATAAACCGCTCCTTAAAAAGGAAGTTCTGGTTTACTGCACTACACAGGCCAAACCGGTCAGTTAAAGGTTTGTTTCGAGTTTGCCTTATCATTGCAGCTGTTGTACTACGTGTTACGAGATAAACGCTAATCACAAACAATTGTGTCATAAGAAATCGTTCAATTTCGCTGAGGCGCTTACTGCGCCTAAACACTCTACATCATTACATAATCCTGATAAATAATACTTACCGTTATTCCTATAATCCTCAACTTTTACATCACTTTGCCTTTTGCTTAATTTAGTACCATCGGCGTTCACGATCAGCGGTAAGTGTCCAAACTTTGGTGGAATCCAGCCGAATGCTCTACAATAAATATGTTGATCAATTCATGTTGTACGATACGATTAAGCTATATTTAAACTGTAATAATAGAAAAAGCTCCTCGTTTGTCCAGTAAACTGTAATTAAGTCAAAAAAAAATTAGAAAATATTATGATGTTGGTCCATAATACCTTTACAAGAACCCTGTTACTTCGTTATTGAGGAATATATTGTCGTCTAATAATACAATATAAAGACGAGCAACAATAAGACTTAATAAAACATTTTTACAATTGATCTGATGACGAATAAAAAAGAAAATATCTCATGATTTGGATAAGTATTTTTTATGTATATACTTAGATATCATTTACCCTATTATATGTGAATATCACACAAAAAAATTCATCATCCGGCTACCTTTATTTGGTGGTTCCATGATACTCTCATCATCAGCAATAACCAAAATGAGTTTAAGTTAAAGTATAGTTTACAAAACAAAAACTACAGAATCGGCAAGAAGCACAACACGGCCTGCAAACGATTTTTTTCACTTTTAAGTTTGGTTTCATAAGTATTTCGTATAAGGCTAATTCGTAAATACAAACTACAGGATAGGCCAGAATTCGTTAACATTTGAATCTAACATCCCGCGTAAACATGTTATGGAAGTTCTTGAGGCCGATGCTACTGGAATTTGCTGGCTAGAATCGTAACACATGGTTTCAACAGGATGGTGCCACTTGACACATCCAACGAGTCCCTACCGGTGGCCAAGACATGTTTCCGGAAAAGCTGAGTTCCAGACGAGGCGACATTCCATAGTCACCCAGAAGTCCAGACCTATACCAGTAGATTTCTTTTTATGGGGATATTTGAGGAATCGCGTCTACATAAATAAACCAAATACACTACGTCAACTAAAAGAAAAATCAGCGAAGAGATGTCGGTGATTTCGCGGTCTCTTTGCAATTCGAAAATTTCGGTGCTCGCTTACAACAGTGCAAACGTCGAAACGGTGGTCATTTAGAGGATGTAATTTTTAAAAAATAAATGTCAACTAATTAGCTTTCTTGTAAATAAACAATTTTTATAATATATCATAATAATAGTATATCATAATAGTTTCATTTATACGATTTTTTCAAATGTTAACTAATTCGTGGCCCACCCTATATTAATAAATCCACTTGTAAATGCACAAACCTGTATATCAATAAATGCTTAGTCGTCGATATCTGCCATTCAACCCCTCTTAACACATGTGTTATTTTCATTAAATGGTCATCAACTACATTGGCGAAGTGGTATGTGGGGAACCCATCTGTCTTCATCAGCACTGGATCACCCTCGTTCAGTGATACATCATATGCTATATTGCCAAAGATCAAATCTTCAAAAGTTTGGCACTCTGATGTAAGCTGAGGGTACATACACTATCTTTAGATCTTTGGCCCAAAACCTTCTTTCAAAGGAGAGGCTTATGACCAGCAGTGGACTATTAAATCTGTTGATGATGAATTGATGTGCTTTTAAATGTCTATTAGTGAGAAGAAAAGTAAGGACTGTTGATTACTTGAGCTTAAAATAGGGTATCAGTAGCATTTCCTCAAACTAAACTGACTGCTTCGGTAGCGCAATGGTAATGTATGCGACTATTGTGAGGTCTCAGGTTCGATTCCTGGGTCGGAACAAATGTTTGTATGATCTACAAATATTTTCTTTTTTTGCCTTTGATGTTTTCTATGTATAACATGTAAGTATTTTTTAAAAAAGATAGATATATATATATATATTAGTTGTCTGGTACCCATAGTACAAGCTCTACTTAGTTTGGGGCTAGATGGTGTTGTGTGTTGGATGACTGAAATATTATTATTATAAGAAACCGTTAAGTACAAACGAAGTATAA
Organism: Hypercompe scribonia; assembly: GCA_949316085.1. Classification (NCBI taxonomy): domain Eukaryota; kingdom Metazoa; phylum Arthropoda; class Insecta; order Lepidoptera; family Erebidae; genus Hypercompe; species Hypercompe scribonia. Next base: position 5,500,435 of record OX438969.1, on the reverse strand, counting down.
CTAAAAAAAAATATATATATTTATATTGGTCATCTAGTATAAATATCGTAGTACTAGTTCCGCTTAGTTGGGGACTAGATAGAGTTGTATGTCAATTTCCAGAACATATATACCTTAAATCTAATACAATAGGGAGCTCCAGATTCCATTTTCTCCTTGAGCTCTTCATGTGATAAATTTCTGCAACGGTTATCATACTTTGGTGTTCGTTGAGAGCGTATAGCATCTCTACGGAGGATGTTCAGTCTCCTGTCAGTACAGAAACATCTGTATGCTGTACCATTATCAAGGAGGGTAGATACATGTTCCCTGAAGAATATTTTCATTATTACACACTGCTTACAAATTATTGAAACTTGAATATAGTCTCAAATTAACATTCATGCTTTCATTTCAATTAATTTAATTTTCCTTGCGAAATTTAAGTGTTATAATGATAGTTAAATTTTGTAAGGTATAATTAAAAGACCTGTTTGAATTGTAATTAGATCTTACAATTTTACTCTCACTATATTTACTAGGAACCACTGTGTTTTAACATCATAGACAATATTTTTTGTTTTGTTTTCAAAAAGTCTACGATAGTGATTTATTTTACTGAGTCACATGAAGACTGTTAAATATTTTTCACTTTCTTTAACTTACCCATTTTATAGCATTTAATGTTTAAGGGAAGAAATATTGTAAGTTACTTTCTAACATAACTCTAGTTTTACATTTATAGCATGACAATCATATAATTAATACCGAAATTGGCTACATATCAAGATAGTAGCAAAAATTTTACTAATATGTAGCTACTAAAATATTTTTGCATCTATACATAACTTTGGCATCTTTTCAACATAACTCCGAATGAAAAACAAATATAATAAGGCGCATGTAACATTCTTTACTTACTTATAAAATTCCAATCTCTCACTTTGTACATAAGGTTGACAATCGCCACCGAAACCAGGTCCTTCGTTGCACTCAATGCCCGCCCATTCCAAGTCCCTTTTAAGAGCTTCCACAGATCCTTTAACCTGTCGAGTCTGGTCTGTATCTTCTATACGCAATATGAACGAACCTCCTTTCGATTTAGCAAATAAATAATTGTACAGAGCAGTCCGTAGTCCACCTAGGTGAAGATACCCTGTAGGGCTTGGGGCAAATCGTACTCTAGGACGATCAGTATTCAAAGATCTTATTAAATAACGATTTGAAGAATACAATAACGCCTTGGAGAACACAGAATACATTTTAATTAATTAACTTTTTTAGTCATTTGTCTTTTTCTTTACTATTTACATTAAATTACGGTAGACTTAGGTTATATGTCACAATCATCTGTTTATGACAATAGGCAATTTCGTTGTGAAATCTTACAAGAAACTTACAAAAAACCTTCATTTAGAGCCAAAATATTTTTCATATTATTTTGTAGTAGGTAATTTTTCACTAGATATTTATTAAATATTCTTTTTTTTTTCGACATGCTTATGACTAAGATACCAAAATTATTTAAAATACCTGAAAAAGTGCCGATCTAACAATTTCACTCACAAATTAAATACAGTACAAATTAAAATAAAATGTCTACATAATAAAATCATAACTCATTACAAAACAAAAACTAAAGGGTTATAACTTCTCGGCGCTTAGCAATACCCAATGTGAATGACAAGTATATGACCCTGACCTTCTTGAGCTTATTTGTTATACATAATCTCCAATCTATTTAATTTCAAATTTAAGTAGCATTTATTGCATTACATAAAAGGAAAACAATGTGGGAAAGCTTTGTTTTTCTTTGTTCAACAGCATGTTGTTTAAATGACTTCAATATTTTAAGGGACTGCTTTGTTTTTAAATTATACGTCTTTGTTCTTTAAATGCTACTGTTTTTTAGCTTATCTTATTTCATTGATTTTTTGACATTTTGTACAAAAATAAAATTATTTTGGCGATAATACAGGTCTTAAGCATCTTAGACTATGTTGTTGTTATTCAATGAAATCATGTAGTGTTTTTTATTAAAAAAACTGTAAAAAAAAACCTTTCTCATACTCGATATTTAGGACAACATGCTCATTAAATCTTTATAAATTAATCATGCCAGGTAACTAAATCACCATTATCGGTGAAATTTACTTCTTATGAAACATGAATTATTTTTCAGTCTACAATTAGAAAGTTGTCTATGGTTGTTATTTCACTTTGGTTCCGATGTCGAAATAACAGTGAAAGTCATTAGAAACAAATAAAATTTCACGAAAATGGTGAGTAATCGTGTTAAATATATACGCAACCATCAAAAAAATGTTAGCTTAGTCGAAAAATAGTAGAAGTGAATTGTTTTCTCATTCGTAAATTCAATGACAGGTATCTAGTAATCAGGTTATAAATATGACGTTCCTTTGACTCTCTTACAGAATAAGTTAAAATCGTCACAGAGAGACAAAGTAAAAAAGTTCGTCGCGTTTACTCAGACGAGCGAAAGCACGGCGATATACTGTTTGTCTCAGAACGATTGGAAACTGGACCTCGCAAGTGACAACTACTTTCAGAATCCTGAAGCGTACTATAAAGACTCTATAAAGGCGACTATCGATAGGAAAAAGATAGAACAGCTATTCACTAAGTATAGAGACCAACAAGAGAGTAATAAAATCACAGTAGATGGTGTGATGAAGTTTTTAGAAGACCTTAATCTAAGTCCGGAATCAATTCTAGTTCTTATTATAGCATGGAAGTGTAAAGCGGCAGTGCAATGCGAGTTTACTAAAGAGGAATTCACAACAGGATTTATAGAACTCGGAGCTGATAGCATAGAGAAATTAAAAGCTAAATTACCATCATTTGAGGCAGAGATAAAGGACCAGAATAAGTTTAAAGACTTTTATCATTTCACATTCAATTATGCAAAGAATCCGGGCCAGAAAGGACTTGAACTGGATATGGCCATAGCTTATTGGAATATTGTGCTCCGTGGAAGATTTAAATTCCTAGATGCGTGGTGTAAATTTCTTACGGTATGTATTTATATTATTTTTTCCTATTTTTAGACATATAGTGACTTACTTTTAGTGTTTGATATTTGTAGCTTGTATATGTTAAATCTAATTAGACTAACATTAAAGATTCTTTTTTTTTATATTAATCTATATATGTACTCTAGCTCCCAAAGTTTTAATTTATGGCTCTTCGTATCTCATATCCTTTTGAATCTTCTGTTGTTATTTTTATGTCAGTAGTCTCTACTAGTACCCTTGTTCATATAGTATTGGTGAAATATTTATTTATGTATGTAAGTGTATGAGATATTGTTTTATTTAACCACCAAGACATCAGTTGTAATTAAAGTATATATATAACTCATTCAGCATCACCTCATCAAGGCAGGCATCTTAGTAGGTTTGGGACTGGGAGGGATGCCATAATGCCAGAATGTTTTTGCTTTAGTAAAGTGAATATTTTTATTTTATTTTTTATTTTTTTATATTTTTTTAAAAAAAAATATTTCATCTGTTGTGTAGATAATTTAAAGCTTAATAAATAAATAAATAAATAAATAAAAGTGAATATTATAAATGGTTAAAGCTTTTGTATTTCTACGGTCTACTTTCTTACTGCTGTAATATTTTTTTATTAAAACTAAAGATAATTCTTCAAAACATAAATAGTTTTGCATAACTTTGAATGAATGACTGACAACATTTAAATTTTAAATCTATTTTATCCTGTTACCTGTATTTGTTTAATGCTATGACTGCATGAATGGCATAGTGGTTCAAACAATCACTTTGCCTCTCACCACTGCAATGAGTGTTGTGGGTAGAACCCCACATGGGACAACACTTTGTGTGGTCCTCAAATTTTTGTTCTAAGTCTAGATGTTCTTTCGTGTATGTTTGTTTGTTGAGAATATGATTGCATCATATAATATAGCTCTTGGAACTCTTCTACATGAATAAATAAATAAATACTAAAAAATTATTCTAAAACGCCCAGTGACACAAGATGGGAGTTGTCTTTTAAAAATAAATATAAAAATGTGTAGGAAACAATACAGTACAAGGTAGATGTTGAATACCTCTAAATATGTCGAAGAGCTATGCTCATATAACTTCTGTAGACCAGCTCGATTGGAATACCATAACTAAAATTACTCAATGCTGTCGTGGCTTTCTACCAAATTAGTAGTGTTACTGGATAAGCAGTAGTTTATGAAATAAATTTTTTTTTTTGAGATATCATCACAACCAAATTTTTGTACCACTATTTTGCACTCCAATAATTTAGTTATAAGTGTTGCACAAATACAGATACAAAATAATTGATGATTTGCAATTTTAATTCTAGGAGCACCATAAGAGATCCATACCCAAAGACACATGGAACTTGCTGCTAGACTTTGCAACGCAAATCGACGACGGCATGAGCAACTACGACGCAGAGGGCGCATGGCCCGTGCTCATCGACGACTTCGTGGAGTGGTGCCAGAAGCAGGGGCTGACGGCCGACGGGGCGAAGGCACTCGAGCCGGCGTCAGGCTAGCCGCGCGCCGCCCTCGCCGCGCCGCCCGCCCCGCGCCCGCGCCACGCCCGCTCCGCGCTGTTCGCCCGCGCAGCGCTCTACAGCCTCGGGCTGTGTACAGTCGAGTGGCTCGCTATCTTCGTCCTGCTGGAGTTGTATAGCTGACCAAATTGTGACATCTGCTGTGATGTGCCCGACGAGGCAACTGGGAATTTTATTTGGCACGTGGCACCTCTAGTCTACTGTGTTTGTCGAGCGATAGCGTCATATAGATCCTTTATATTCGATAGGATTTATCGTTCGACGATATCGTTCGTTTTGATACTACTCATGGTATTTTCGATTTGGTAAAAAATTACACTCTTGCCGATTGTAATTCGCGATGAACTATCACTCAACTGTATATAGCTCTCGACTATTCGTCCGTTAGGTAAAATTTGTTGTTGGTCCGTTTCCTATTACCCCATAGGGTATAAAATGATAGGGTAATCTTTTCCAATTTTAAACATATTTATACTAAGAGTTATTCTAAACATTGTCTCTTCGAACATTACATCTCCTATGTTATAGAATAGAATGCCGTTTAAAATTTAAGATGTAAATATGTATATACACATTAATGATATTACTCTCTTTTTTTTTTAATTATGACAAGCTTAGATTTTTCTGTTATAGTTTTTTGTAGCTACAACAGAGCTTTGCCAGGGCTAGTGGGTTGAAATCGGCGTAAACCGATTGGTCAATCGAATTTTTGCATCATTATGTATTGTTAAAATTGTCACATACTAGTGTACAAGATTTTGTGTTTTCGAAAAAAGTGCAATTTTGACATTAATAAATGTACAATATTGTTTGTGGTGTCTATTCGCACATATATATATATAGAATATTATTATTCACAAGTAATAGTTAAAAATTTTCAAACTTGTTAAGGATTTTAAAAATAAATGACTAATTTTAAAGTAATGAATGTTACCCGACACTCAGATAACTGCACTTATGGAATTTATTAACAATATTAAAAAAATAATATTTTATTTCAAACAATTCATTGGGCACTGGCAATTGTAAATATAAATGTTTCACGTAGACAATGGACATTTATCCTCGGCGAAACAAGCCAATAAATGAGTTAAGCTATAGACCTCTTTCAATCTAAAAATATCTAGGCTAGTGTTCAATTCGAAAAATTGTTCAGTAAATACTCATTACTAGACAAAAAAAATATATAAATATCAATATTATTGTATCTACTAGATGTGCTACATTAAAAAAACTTGTATTGCAATATTAATGAGCTAGCAAAAACTGGCCAGTAGCTTGGAACCATAGAGAAGTTTTATTTTTATGAGCATTGGTATTTAAATACCATAAACCATGTAAGACAGTATCTAAACGGGTCTTTCATACAGTCTTTGTACAAATATTTTACCTCTGCAGTCTTTTAATAAACAAAAAAATATCATCGATTATAAATTAATCCAAATAACATGTTTTTTTCAATCTGTCTTATTGTTGATTGACAAATGATTTTTCTGTTTTCTCCAACTCTGTTTTTCTAGGTTTTAACTTCTTACTTTCTCATGACTAGTTTAATAAATGAAAATGCCATTTGGCTATGAAATCTTGGAGTAATATAAATTTGAAACTCTAAACACTAAACTTAAAAGATTTTTCTTTTTATAACCTTTATCTATTTTTCAATTCTTTTTTTCATGATTATCGACCATCATTTTTCTACCATACATCGTAATTAAACAACGATGTTAAGGGTAGGAGGGTGAAAAATGCTTTACAAACTATTCTGATCTACAAAAGTCTATTTATCTATCATATCTATGGTCTATTGTCTGTATGATGTGTATCATTTGTATATCAGGATAATATATTTATCTTATAAACATATAAGGTAGTCATATTAAAAAAATGCCACTAAATCACAACCCAATTGAATTTTTTTAATATGACTGAATTAAGTTTAAAAAAAAATGTTCTCCAAACACAAGATAAGCAATCATTCAACGAAGTGCTTTTCCTCAATATTAGTTATTATATAATAACTAAATTATTCAAAGTGAATGTATGTATATAATTATATATAAATTAATCGAAGATAGTTGACTGACCCATCACTTAATTCAGTGGTTTAAGTTGTACTTGACAGAATATGCATCAAAAACAATATCACTGACATTACTTCTACTTGAAGTTTGAATGAGCAAAGGTTGACAAAGAAGACAAAAAGCAGACTTGAACATAATATAATTTGTTCTGAACAGACGTCGGAGTACTGGCCCGCCATCTAGTGGTTAAATATTGTGGAGGATTTAAGGTCGGACGCTAGAAGTATTTAGTGTAATGCGTAGCTATCATATTAGGCGTAATTATAACTAGAAAACTAACTTTCTGTTGATTATGCTTTATAAACAAGTCGATGTGTGTAGCAATTTAATTTTGTTACAACACTATAAGCGTGATCTGTGATTAATGAATTACTGTTGTTCAACATTGCAATAACAACACAGTAAGCTAATGAACAAGTTTAAAATATGTAATAATCCATGCTCGCTATGTTCTTGAATAATATAATACAAAAGTATGGTTTATTGGGTCACGCAAAAGTTGCCACACTAATAAATAAATGATATTGATATTTTTTTTTTAAATTTCATAGTTGTTTCACGTCACTAGAAAACTGTTGCTTCTAGCGTAACATTAAAATCGTAATTAGTGTTTGGTACTTAGTTTTTAATGTACAAAGGATGAAATTAATGTATTACATTAAATTGTTAAATAAATAGTTCGTTTTTTTATCAAAACTTAAAAGAGTTCGTTCTGCCTATTAAAGTAACATAGCCCATTAAGGTCCGAGACACTATACCTAAAAGAAAACAAGTATGTAGCTGTCAAACAGGATAGAAAATATTAGAATTTACACTGGAATAAAAGCTGAAAGTATTTCAATAATAATAATAATAAGCCCCCTAAAATCCCACCTTATAGTCCGGTCAATTTAGACCAAAAAATGAGGGTGAAGTTACATAAAGTCCCAACAAGCTGAATTTCTGTGAAGTTGTTCAAAACATAATTATAAACAATGTCTCCAAGTTCCCCATCATTCCCGTTTAAGGAAAAAATTTTATTCAAGGTCAAAGGTCAAAAAAATGAGTTTTACGCGATTTTCAGCAAAACGGTAAGTTTTATCATAAAAGTACATCAGACAAAAATTGTAGATCATAAAATTATCTATAAAAATGTATCAATACTTTTTTTCTTACGAGCCACCGTTTCTGAGATATAACGATTCAAAAAGTTATAAAAGTTGTTATCGTCATAATATGCATGAGTACGCCACGGCTGAAAATATATTGGTAAAACAAGCTAATAATGATGCTGATGTATTGATTATTGAAACAGCAATAGAGCAATTCAATTTGACAAATACAACTATTGTTGTTGGTGAAGATGTTGACTTACTTGTATTACTCACTGCTCGAACGCCAGCTGAAAAAACTATTTTTTTCTTAAAACCAGGAAAAGCTCAGCATCAATCAGATATATATTCATCAAAAAGTTTATTAACTTTTGTAAAGTGTCAAGATCATGTACTATTTTTACACGCAATATCTGGCTGTGATACGACATCTGCATTTTACAGGAGGGGTAAAACAGCAATTTTCAAAATGTTTGAAAAACAAGATTTAATTCAATGTGCTGAAGTTTTTAAAAAGACTAATTCAACTCAACAAGAAGTTATTACCAACGGCATCCGCTTTCTTCTTTCTATGTATGGAGCTCCTAAAAAAACTACCTGTTTAGATAAGCATCGATATGCATGTTTTGTTAAAAATACTAAAAATAAAAAACAAGTTCAATTAGCTTGTCTTCCTCCAACCTCAGTTGCTGCTCACCAACATCTTTTTCGAGTATATTACCAAGTTCAAGTGTGGCTTGGTAATCAGCTAGACCCTACAGACTGGGGTTGGAAGTTGGTCAACAATATATTAGAGCCAGTTCAAACTTTACTTCCACCTGCGCCGGAAAAACTGCTGAACACTATTTTTTGCAACTGCAAAAAGGGATGCAGTGCTAAATGTGGTTGCAAAAAAGTCGGACTGTTTTGTTCTTTGGCATGCACAAATTGTCAAGGCCGGTCGTGCTCTAATATTGAAACACAAACAATGGAAGATTCGTTTGACTCCGACGAAGTATCATGCGATACATCGCTATTGGCGCAATTTACTTGCATCCAAAATGAAGATGAAGAAGAAGCAGGAGGAGAAGAACAAGAAGAAGAAGATCAAGAAGAAGAACAAGAATTTGAAACTTACGAATAAGACAAATAAACTTCAACACTTTTTTTTAATTTACATCGCTTTTATCTTTCACAATTTTTGAAAATTTCCGTTATTTTGCAATAGTTTTACATTAAACAGGATCACAACTGACCGGTGGAGTAGGCCTACTGGGGAAACCACGTTAAAAAAAACGCGCTAAGTACACTACTTCATAGGTGGCGTGGAAACGTGTGCATATTATGACGATAACAACTTTTATAACTTTTTGAATCGTTATATCTCAGAAACGGTGGCTCGTAAGAAAAAAAGTATTGATACATTTTTATAGATAGTTTTATGATCTACAATTTTTGTCTGATGTACTTTTATGATAAAACTTACCGTTTTGCCAAAAATCGCGAAAAACTCATTTTTTTGACCTTTGACCTTGAATAAAATTTTTTCCTTACACGGGAATGATGGGGAACTTGGAGACATTGTTTATAATTATGTTTTAAACAACTTCACAGAAATTCAGCTTGTTGGGACTTTATGTAACTTCGAATGTCTAAATTGACCGGACTAGTGCTGAAGATCTAGCCACGTGGGGGCGGACATACATACTAATGAAACTTATGTAGCTAACAAGGCAAGGGTAACCCTGTTAAATGGAGATATGAATAAAAGAGTATATAATTTGAGGTCGCTGCCCGGGGGTCGCCGGGGCGCATCTGGGGCCGATGCTGGATGCTACAGTATGCGAACCATCGGCGGTACGGAGTTGAACAGGCGGGCTCCTACCGACAAACATGCTACAGCCGAAGCCATCACACATCACAATACATCACCAATACATTCCTCACCCACAAGTAGCCTTTTCCCATCACCCGCCTCATCCCCGCACTCATTTGAATCCCACATAAATACTAGTCGTACATCATCAACAACATCACCAACAGTAGATGTTGTCCAGGAGGCAAATGCTGATATTACTGGACCCACTACTGCAAAATCACGCGCAAGAAGGAAATGGACTACTGAAATGAATATGTTCATATGGCGCACCTATCTCATTACCAGCCGATTAGAAACCCAAACTCGAGGATACTTAGATCCATTGCACAAGGCTTTTACAGAAAAATACCCAACAATGAATGCGTCCAAACAGAGTGTAGGAGACCAACGTAGGGCCATAATCAATAACAAACTACTCCCTATAAGCACACTTGATGCAATTAGAATAGAGGTAAACAGCTATCTTACACAAAATGTAGAACCAATACACACACTTACACAGGCGTCATCTAGAATGAGATGGTGTAATGACATAAATGAAACAATACTTCGCATCTACTATGAAATAACAGAACTTGAGACTAACATGACAGCGCATCGAAAAAAGATGCATGATAAATTCATTCAAACCTACCCACATCTATCACACCTTTCAGAACAGCGTATATCAGATCAAAGAAGAGTCATAATAAATAATAGAATGGTATCTGAAGATAGAATTAGACAAATTAAAAACGATGTTGAAGCACACTTACAATCATCTCATACAACCGTTCAATTAAACACAACCTTTTCACAAACTGACTTATCACAACCTATATTATACTCAACACAAATAGATACAGGTGATGAAGTAGATTTATCTCGCTCTCAGACTACTATACACTTAAGCGCAGAACAACCATGCCATCTTTCTAGCAACTCTCAAATCATAGATCAAGACAAGATTAATCAACAATTTCATTCAGCACTCGACACACTTAAGAATACCAACCCTACCTATAGACCATATCTACCCCGACAAAAACCATCAAAGAGATTAGCTCTAATAGTAGAACATCTTAATAACAATGTTTTACCAAATTTTTTAAACAAAGAACAAGATTTCGCAACTTTTCAGACAATTATATACTCAGCGGCATATACAGCAACAGTGTGTAACGGAATAAAAATAAACACTAATAGAACAAATTCAAAAGACTTTAAGCCAGCTTGGCAGAGAAGATTACAAACCAAGATAGAGAAATTTCGAACTGAAATAGGTCGACTAACACAATATATTCATGGGAACAGAAGTAACAGAATTGTAAACGCTGTAGAAGTAATAAAAAATAAATATCGAATACACGCTCAACACGAAAACATCAACACGGAATTAGAACACTTTTTAGATACACTCAAACAGAAATTAAATGCAACAGCTAGTAGGCTTAAAAGATATCTTACATGCACTATCAGGAAAAAACAAAACAGTCAATTCTCACAAACAGAAAAATTGTTTTATCGAAGAATAACATCTGACTACCACAATACAAATGCACAAGAACAAAGATCACCATCGTCCGAAAGTTTACACCGATTTTGGGCTAACGTATGGGGAAACTCAGTTCAACATAATAAAAACGCTAATTGGATGCACACGATTAACGAAACAACTTGTCAAATTTCTGATATGGAATTCGAACATATTACAATAGACACTTTTCTACGCGTCATCAAACACTCACAATTGGAAGTCACCAGGGAGCGATAACATACACAACTACTGGTATAAAAAATTCACTTGCATACACCCATATTTACACTACCATATATAATACATTCATTCAATCACCACATTTAATGCCGGACTATATAACACACGGAGTAACTTACATGCTACCAAAAGAACCGAATACAGAAGACCCTTCAAAGTTTCGCCCCATAACCTGTTTACAAACTGTTTATAAAATTCTGACTGCTTGTATCAGTCAAACAATTTATACTCATTTGTCAGAGAATAATATCATGTCTGAGCAACAGAAAGGCTGTAGGAAAAATAGCCAAGGATGTAAGGAGCAACTCACAATAGACGCAATAACCATTAACGAAGCACACCGTAAAAAGCTAAATATACACACTATGTTCGTAGATTACCGCAAGGCTTTTGACTCTGTCCCTCACAGTTGGCTTCTAGATGTACTCCGATTATATAAAATTAATCCAATTATCATAACATTCTTACAATCTTCTATGCAGAGTTGGCAAACAGTACTGAAATTAAAAAATCTGTCCAATAATATAACTACTGAACCAATACGTATTATGCGAGGTATATACCAAGGAGATGCACTTAGCCCACTTTGGTTTTGCCTCGCACTTAATCCTCTCTCTAGTCTTCTTAATAATAGCAATGCTGGATACAATTTAATATCTACTGACACCCAGGTTTCACTAACACATCTATTTTATATGGATGATATAAAACTCTTTGCCACCAACAAAGACGATATTTTCCTTCTAGCCGATATTACTCAACAGTTTTCCAAAGATATATGTATGGAATTTGGAGTCGATAAGTGCAATATTTTGTCAATAAATAAAGGTATAATTGAAAATAATATATATGTTTTAGAATCTGGTGAGGATATTGAACCAATGGATAGTTATAGCGTATATAAATATTTAGGTTTTAAGCAGTCTAGAAGAATTCTCCAAAAAGAAACCAAAGAAGATCTAGTAAATAAATTTAGATACAGGCTGAACCTTATTTTGAAAACTCACCTTAACTCAAAAAATATAATTAAAGCGATCAACACGTTTGCTATTCCTATATTGACTTACTCATTTGGTATTATTAACTGGTCACAAACAGATCTCAAGAACATGCAACGAACAATTAACACACATATGACTAAATACCGGAAACATCATCCAAAATCGTCAATAGAAAGACTTACTTTGCCACGAAATGAGGGAGGTAGAGGTTTAATAGATATTCAAAATTTACACAATAAACAAATTACAACGCTTAGAAACTACTTTCATACCAAATCACTGACATCTCTTCTCCATAAAAAAATCGCAGACATTGATAAAAAACTCACACCTTTAAATTTACAAGATCGGCATACCCAACGTAACGAAGGTTCAACTACTATAGATCAGAAAATAACAAACTGGGCTGGTAAGTCCCTCCATGGAAGGCACCGAACCGACCTTAGCCAAAATTACGTCGACAAAGAAAAGTCGAACGAATGGCTTAAGAAAGGGGAACTGTTTCCGGAAACGGAAGGATTTATGCTTGCTATTCAAGACCAGATAATAACAACCAGAAATTATAGAAAAAATATCATTAGAGACCCAAACCAGACAACAGACCTATGCAGACATTGCACTTCTGCTCCAGAGACCATTCAACATATAACCGGTGCCTGTAAATCCTTAACACAAACCGATTACAAACATAGACATGACCAAGTGGCGGCAATAGTTCATCAACATTTAGCACACAATTATAATTTCATCAGTCAAAATACTCCATACTATAAGTATAAACCTGACACAATACTAGAAAACAGAGCTTGTAAACTATATTGGGATAGAACAATTATAACAGATAAAACCATTCATTACAACCGTCCAGATATAACCGTTCACGATAAAATCAGTAACATTGTTTACATTATAGATATAGCGATCCCGAACACACATAATCTTCAGTCAACAATTTCAGAAAAACTTTCAAAATACCAAGACCTCGCAATAGAACTAAAAACACAATGGAAAGCTCACATAGTACACATAGTTCCAATAGTTCTATCATCAACAGGCATAGTACCTAAAACTCTCATTCAAAATCTTGAATTACTTCACATGCCTTCACACTCCTATCATCTGCTCCAAAAAGCCACCATACTCAATACCTGCCGAATTACTCGCAAATTTCTAACATCTTCATCTATATCATCTATCTACTCTATCTAACGTATCATGCTTGGCTTAGGCCCGCATGACTCGTATAATTACCCCTCTAAACAGGGAGACAAATCAAAATTTAAATAATAATAATATATCTTTTTATTGTACACCAGATTAATTAAAGAGCTGGTAACTTAAAGCTAAGCAAGTACAGGTAGCGGCCTTATCGCCCGTTGGTAATTTCTTACAGGCAACCATGTAATGATAAATATAGGCTAGTGTCAGCTGTATTAAGTGTGCATAGGAAAAGGAAATTGAATTAGTATGCATAAATTATATAAAGTAATGGTAACAAATCAACAAATAAATAACTGTAACTTGTAGATGTTATATACACACCTAATGTGAATACCTTTACCTAACCGAGTGCAGCAAAGTTTATGAAACATTGACATCTCCCAGGTATTATTTCTTTACCAGCCTCTTAAAGGCAGTCAATGTTTGCGTACATCTAATTTCAACTGATAGAGCTTTTCACAGCCGAACTGCTTGGTCACAAAAGGAGTGATTGAGAAATTTGGTAGTGTTTATTTTTTCAATTTTATTTTTTTGTCTCTGTGTAGTTAATAGTTTGCCGCTGAGCTGTTGAACAAATACGGCAACTAAATATTGTTTACACATTTGCGCCGGAATATTTAAAGTATATCCCGGACTCCTATAATTTTCAGTAACTACTTTTTTCATAAACTTAACTTTATGTGCGTAAAACATTTTAGATAACTATAACAATTGGTTTACCAGTTTTCGGTGACGCCGTAGAATGACTAATCGAGCGAGTAGTGCATGAATCTAAGGCATATAAACAAATGCATTTAATTGAAATTGGGTCAAAAAGTAGAATTACAATAACTTCACATATAGCAGCTTGATACCTAAGCAGGCAGAGCCTATGCTATGATAACCACGTTATTAATAAACATATTGAAATAAACACAAATATATGCATTTTCTAATATAGGTATATTAAAATAGAACATTTTCACAGTATTGCCAGCTTGGATAATCTTATCCTATTAAGGTAGGTAAAAGGTCAATATCTCCAATGTAAAAATGATATGTCTCAGTACTATGTCACATTTTCAGGGCATATTTATAAAGTCCATAGGCAGCTTGATGAATTTGCACAATAATATGAGCTGTTTTTCTTTTCAATTATATGAATTCAAATCGAGGTTTAATTTATATCGTGCGCTTTTGATATATGTACTATCCTAGTTAATATAGATAATCTTCTTGTCGTTACAATTTATAACTTTTACAGTCTAGATCTGCTCTCAGGTAATTTTTAATGTGATAAACCTTGTAAAAGCAACTGTATGGAGGAAGTGAAATTACCTCATAAATTTGTTGGAAAGTGTAAACGCTTCGTTTCTTACACATACGTATATACTTAAATAAAATTTGAAATTTTTTATAAAACTATAAATAACTATGAAATCTTGGCCTAAAATATAAGAAAAAAAACTGCCTTAACATTGATTTAACAAATTATTTAGATCACTTGCTACTCTTGGCAACACTGTTTTCAAATAGCAAATTTGACATTAATTGATATCAAGAAAAAATATTGCTTTTCGTTTTTCTCAATCTTCACAAATAAGAGCCATGTCTCTTAAGTTCAGCGCTGCCCTTAAGGAGTTGAGAATTCATCTCTGCCAGACTGGCAAGCATTCGCAGGGCGTTAGGTAAAGATATTGGATTATATAAACAGTAAAATAACCTAAAACTCGATTTAGATGAAAACACTATTTTTCAGAGATTTTATTAAAAACAATTATGTGGCAATCAAGAAAGAAAATCCTAACATCCCAATATTAATTCGTGAATGCAGCGGGGTTCAACCGCGTCTGTGGGCTCGATTTGGTATGTAGTATTTTATACTGCTAGTATAGTGCACTCGACTACTTATATTTACTTATATCTAACTCCCATTATTATAGGAACTCAAAATACATTTCTAGGTAGCACACCAATTTTTGAAACTGGAGAGTATTTAGTGTTAAAAGTATCTCAGCATTTAAGATCTTATATATTTTTGCCCGAATAGGATTTTTGTGTCCATATTGACAAATGTGAGATCGAAAATCAAAAATCTCTTGTAAATTATTTTTTCAAGAAGGTTGTTTAGGTATCTCTGTAAACCAGAGTTTTACTCTACTTTCTCATAGTACTGCATTCTTTCTCATTACCTTCCAAAACTTACAGCATCTTTCAATTCCAGCAACAACTAGCAATATCTAATGGATATATACAGTTTATCATCCTATTTTCTTGTAATTATCATATTTTTAAGACTTTGCTAAAATAATTTGAATTCTGAGAAAGTGTTTAAAACTGCAATAACAAACTGCATTTAAATCAATATTTATGAATGAGCTTACTTGTGTATTTAACAGCAGTGATCAGACAAATCAAGAAAACCATACATTTTAATAATATGGCACTACACCGTCTCGTTGACAACAATGATAACTCATTTGTATAAGCGATGATATCCTAGGTGGATATCATCGCTTCATGTCTGTCGACTTTAGTAGTCTATGTATTACAGTGTAAAATACTAACTCAAATTACTTTTTAACGCAAGGTTTTAAAAATCTCAAAATTTAAAATGTTATTATCAGTAATATTACTAACCAAATAAATACATAAATAATCGCTTCCATGAAAAATATAAAAGTCCCATACATGCCTGCCATTATCATTCAAACTAGGAACAGCTGATAATGAAGTAATATGGAAACCGTTACTTCTCTACTTGCTGTCACCCATAATAAAAAATGGTTGCAGTAAGACTGCCATTATGGTGAATGCTGGTAATTGTAGATAGAGTGGCAGCGGCAGATCTAACTCTAGTTTAATTCACGTTGCCAGTGAGTGAAGTCATTTTGCAAACATGAATTCAATATTTTATCTAAATACTCTTGTTTTCAGAGAAAGGTGTTGAATCTTGTTCTAGTTTAACAGATATGTCCAGTACTCAAATCCTATCATTGATAAAGGGACTTTCAGAAAAAAAATGTTAGTTATTTTATTATGAGAAATTATGCCAATATTTTGTAGACAGATTTAGCTTTTGCTTCTTGGTAACGAAAAACTGTGGAGCCTTTAGACAATTCGCTATTATTTAGTAGTTTGTGTTAAATATAAGAAAATCTTTCTTAGTAAATGCAAAAGAGACATAATTGGGTAGATGACTCTATCGTAAATAAATACCAATGTCCACTTCATTAAAACTAATATCGCGAAACATCTCGGCAAATACAATTAACATCGCTTTTTATTATTATTACGAATTTCAATCGAATATATAGTGAAATATTGATTCGATAATTCAATTGAGTAGTCTAAAACAGTGACGTCACAATTTTGTATTTGGTACATTTTCATACAAAATTGTCGTTTTGACAGATGATAAAAAGTAACTAATTTGACTAAAGTGTCATCTAGCCTATTATTCATTCATAAGCACAATAATGATTATCTTTTGCGCTGACAATTAGGGATTTTAGAAGTATATTAAAGTTAAGAAACTTATCTTTCATCATTGTACTTCTGAAGAATATACTCACTGTTTTACTACTACGTTCTCTACGTCATTTATTATCACTCGCAGGGCATACAAAGTAGTTCATGTTGTTTGATTTTAGTTTTAGTAGTTTCTTTATAGTGATACTAGCTGACCTGCCCACCCTATCTTTTTTATCTATTTTAAGAGCCTGCCAAAGTGACTACTCCGTCTGATGAAAGGCATGAATAGAATTCTAGACTTGTGGTCACCATACTTATTGCGAATGCAGGCAGTACAATATGGTGACCCACATTGCATCTCCATTGGGTGGGCAATAGTTGCCTGTAGCATGATGTTATACAATGTGAACAAATTTACCATAAATAAGGTTATAGTGAGTCAAAATTAAAAGATAGACATATTATCGCGGACTTTTTTAAACTTTTCACATTGATTTTGCGAAACTTTAAAGTGTTTACGCAGCGCACGCAATGGAACCTATCAAGAGGAATATTTTTGTAGACATGGCGTGATAATGTATAGGCTAAAGACTTGCTCGATTAGGTACTGGACTATCTAACACTGAAAAAATATTTCAAATCATGCCAGTAGTTTTTGAGATTAACGCTGACACCAAACAAACACTATTCCGCTTTATATTAATATAGATATTATTTATATTGTATAGAACGGAATGCATGGTGCGTTATATATAATGTAAATGGCCAGCCCACTACCAATTCACCTTGCTAATCCGGTGGGCTATGTCGATGACTTAGTTCTCTGCAGAATCACGTCATTCCTAATGCGATCCCGCAGAGACACGTCGAGCATTGCCAGTTCACAATGATACTTCGAAATAACAGTCATTTCGTAAACATTTAATATGGGACTAATTATCATACATTATATAATATCATGTACTATTGGAACACATGTCAATGTAGGGCACTAGAGAATATAGCTTAAAGAAGGAAATATACGCTTAATTGATCACCATTTATTATTGCAGAGAAAGGAGTTGAAAGTAGTGCTGCACTTACCAACCTCTCCTCCAACGACGTCATGGCCGCTGTAAAACAAATAGCAAAGTAAAATTGTTTATGAAATTATAAATTGTTGTCGTTTATTTATGTATAAATATTAGTCAATAGCCAAAAGTCTTTTTATTTACGCTATGCCGTTTCTCCCTTTTTCTGATTTTTTATTGCAGGGGTCCGTTGACGAAGAGGATCACCTCTTCCTCAACGGGCGGTTGTATATTGCCACAATGACTATCATGCCTTTTACGTACCCAAGCGGAGCGTGAAAAAGCATCTCGCTAGGCCGCCATAGTGTAGGTCACCATGCTGCACTGTCTGTGACCACAAGTCTTGGATTCTATTCATACTTTCCCACAGAGTAGTTACTTTGGCGAACTCTTAAATAGAAACAAAGAATATATTCTATGCATATTCTTGTCTCGCTGGTCTATCGGGTTACATACATACCCGAGTCGGTTAAGAATTGTTAATGAGTTTTTTCTGGAAATGCTTAATGCTAGGATTTTGTAAGTTTTAACCTGATCCTGCGCCTGATCTCTCGGCAGTCGTGTCGGATAACCGTCCTATCAGATTGTGAGAGTGAGGGAACAGAGTACACTTGTGTTTGCGCACACGCTTGGGCACAAATCTGCAGCGCAATTGGCTGGCCGCCGTTGAGACTACCTCAAATCAGCTAGGAGTACATTATCACGGTAAAAGCGTAAGTAAGAAAAACAAACTTTGTTACATAATTTATTTTTTAAAACACCTACGTCTACAAGAATTTGTAAACAATAACAATACATATATAAAATCAATATGGCGACAAAATGATTGCACTATTTTTGTATTTACTATCTTATTTATCACTCAAGATGATTTAGCTGCACTATTTCTAAATCTATGAGATGCACTCGTCAACTGGCTATAATGGAGTGCAGCTTTCACCTTTAATCATTTAAAAATAAACGTGTTAATTCTTTAATAACATTGAGGTAATTGTTCGGTGTTATTAAAATGACTTAATTATTAATTAATATCTTATATTCTGTTGTTTTGTCAAAGTTTTAGTAAGCAGTAGCATATACATATACGCGTGGTTCTTGATAATTCGTAATCATTTCTAATGGCTTCTATTGAATGAATTTTTGCTGTTTACACAGGCTTTTTTGCCACAATAAACAAATTAATATTATATTACTGGGTGTTTTGATAGTTGGACAGAGTCATGCTTAAATTCGCCGAGCCGAAAATATACTAAAAATAATTTAAAAAAGTATAAAAATATTTGTACTCATGTTTTTTTTAGTAAAAATAAATCATAATTTATTAGAAAGCACGTTTATACTCAATTCAGAATTGAAAAGATAATTTTAGACAATTAAGTAGGAATTAATTTTAACAGTAGCGGGATTATTGCCGTATCATACACTTCAATTGTACTGTCATATTGTTTGAAGCTCTAAAAATAGTAAGCCTCTTCTCGTTAACACCTAGCTCTACAAACAAGACATACTATTACAAACACTAATCTTTTAGTACTTCGCCGTTAAAACACATTTTTTTTTCTGATTGTACAACACTTTAAGCTTAAATTCTATAAACTACCGTCACTGAAACGCAGGTAAACCAAAAAGTTCTGGTTGGAATTTGGATAGAGTTGGTAACACTATGGTCGCATGGGTAGTCAGTCTTTTGTCGAGATGGGGGTCGGGCACCATGACGGTCTGCATACCGGCTTTCACGCCTGCCGTTACACCGTGTGGAGAGTCTTCGAATACTAAACACTGGAAGTGGAGAAACCAACATTTTACGTTTGGTTTTAAAGGAGTTTTATAAACTAATTTACATTATCATTGTTATCGTCATGCGAATCATTGATAAACTATCTCTTGTTCGCTTACGTGGGCATTACGAAAGTATAAAAAACCTACTGAGTGCTTGTGTGAGTTTATTTCACTTACAGTGTTGCGATTGGCCCGCAATAAAATCACCGCCAATTGCGACGTCTAAAATGGTCGTCGTCGAGAGCGAGTTGATGTAAAATAAGTAAACATATAAAAAAGTAATCTGTGTCTATATCAGTACTCTATGTCTATAGACGAAATGATGAACAAAAGAAACAATTTGACCATAAGTATGTATACGAGTAATAAATATTTGTTTGAATGTATGTGTCAAATGCATGGTAGTGTGTGTAGCGTTTTATTTATTGATTTAATATACTTTATAAACATTATTATTGAAAAACATGAGCGTTCTGCACTTCTCCTATATATAAATTATAAGTGTGCCAAATTTCATACTGCTCCGTCTGCGCAATTTTCGTAAAAAGGGGTCCAAAGTTTTTGCTTTACGCATTAATATATAGATTTTAAGTCCAAATTGATATTATTTGTTTAGCTATGATAACCAAATTAAGCTAAGCTTGTGTCGAGACTATTAAAACAATATCTGTATTCATATAAGTGTAATATGTGTGTATGTTCATCCATACACATGTATGTGGAGAAATAATCTCATCGATCATGTAAACGATCAATCAGGTGCTGTATTTTTGTGACATACGATGTTTCATTTACTTTAAATGTGGGTAGTTTAACGTGCAAGACCACGAACATCGAAACTATGCCTAAAGTATTCAAACTTATATAGTTATAAATATGTATGTACACATTATATTAGGACCTTGAATAAGCTCTCGTTGTTTTTTGCTTAAAAAAAATAAAAAATTGAAAAAAAAAGTATTGTCCATTGTTAGAGGCCACTTTCTCTCATCTTTTTGACAGTAATCGAATCCCTCTTCGAACAAACGATTCATCTTTTGACGCAAACCATGAAACGGCCTATTTTTCGGTTTCTTCGGAAGAATGGAAGCGCTACTGCTCAAACCATGCGCCATCGATTGAAATTAGTGGTAATCAGAGGGGGTTATTTCCGGTGAATGCGGCGGGTGGGGTAGAACTAGCCATTGAAGCGTTTCCAAATAAGTTTAGATTGATTTTACCACATATGGCCGTGTATTGTCATGTAACAGAATCACTTTGACGTGTCTCTGTACGAACACTATACGAATAGTGACCTTTTCTTTCAGGGTTTTTCTTTCAGAGCTCAGCTCAAACGCCTCAACTGAAGTCAATAGCGAGCCCCCGTGATAGTTTTCTTTAGGTTTAAGCAGCTCATAATAAATTACGTCCTGCTTATCCTACCAAATACAGAGTAGAAGCTTCGAACCGTGGATATTGGATGGATTTGGTTTTGGAGACGGTCTTGATGCATGACCGGGCTTATCTAACGATTTTTTACATTTTAGACATAAAATGTGGATTCTATACTGTCGTATAAAATCCACATTTTATCTAAATTGATAATACGGTGCAGAAAACCTTTTCTTTTCTTCTGCTGTTGAAGCAGCAATTCACGCATGAGAAAACGTAGTTCAGCTTCTCTCGGCGTCAGCTCATACGGCACCCTTGCTTTTGGATCATTCCTAACGCTTTGAAACATCTACTTGCAATGTTTCGACGAGCTCTACTAGCGTCTGACATGGATCTTGATCAAGCAATACCTCCAATTCTCTGTCTTCAAACTGTGTCGGTGCTCCAGAACGTACTTCATCGTCAAGGTCAAAGTTATTATTTTTAAAGCGTCTAAACCAGTCTCAGTGACAGAGCATTGTCACTATATGTTTCAACAAGAATTCTGTGAGCAGTTGCAGATTTCTTTTGAATAAAGCAATGTAATGAAATTCACCTCAAAAACCGCTTTTTGGTACAAAAATAGACATTTTCACGAACACTATTGAGTGCCGCAACACTATTAAAAAACAGCGAGAACTTAACCAAGCTCCTATTAAATAAATTACATCCAATTGAACGAATGAATTTAGTTGCGCTCTTTGGAGGAGGCCTCGTTCAGCAGTGGACGGCAATAGGTTGATTGAATAAATGATTATTCACAACACGCAATTATTTGTCCTAGCGATCGAACCCACAACTTCTGGCTCAGCAGTCAGGATCACTGACCAGTAGGCCAATATTCAACAGTATGTACAATATATCTATACTGATATTATAAAGAGGAAACCTTTGTATTTTTGTATGTTTGTATTGAATAGGCTCAAAAACTACTGGACCGATTTCAAAATTTCTTTTAACATTACTTAGAGAGATTCTTCCGAATCCGTATAGGCTATATTTTATCCCGGAAAATAAATAGGATTTTTCGTGGTAGTGAAAATAGTGGAGTAAGTCGTCGAAAAATCTGCCGTACGTTAACGATTCTCGCGAACGCTGCCTAAATGGTTAGAGATGTATGGTTGATTTCTATAGAAAAGTTGTAGAACTCAATAATGCCTACAAAAAAATCCGCGATAGTATAAACCAAACATTTATATTTTAGCCATATAACCACTTTTCCATAGAATAAAAGTAATTAAAATTATTAGCCTATTTATTGATCATATTATCGTCAAATACTAATCCTTATCCAAATAAACTATTTATTGAGCAAGATTGTTTCAATAGCTATAAATTACTTTTTATTTTATTCCAATCGGACAATCCATTCAAAAGATATTACGAATTTAAAATTGTAATTGGTATTAAAATGAATGATGCCCGCCGGCCGATATGTGTCGCACGACTCACACGGCGAAACCGCAGGGGAGGGGGGTGCACATCTATGAAGCAGGTTGCCGCGCGGCTCACTCGCGCGGTCGGCTCTCTACGCAGCGGACGCGGCCAAATCGAGTAAATTTACTGAATTAATGCACTTATTAAAATTGATTTCGGAACTATTTAGATACTCATTATCAAAAGTTCTTATACTCAAAAATACTTATAAATAATTTCATTCAATATTTCTTAAATATATTTGCTTTATAGTCGTCTCAAATATTAAAGAAAAATCATTCGAATTATTTTACAATAATAAAAGAGTTAAGCAGGTACGAAACAAAAAAATGTAACACGAATAAAAAACCTATAAAAACATACATACAAAACAATTTTTTTTTTTCAGAGAGCTTAAAAAATAAATGACCACCCGTGCGAAGCCGGGGCGGGTCGCTAGTGTTATCATAAAAAAATGGGTGACGTCTGTTGAAGCGCTTCATGAGAAACGTTTACTGTATCATTTACTTATTAAAAAATATGCAGATAATAATCATTGAAAATTCATATTATACATATGTCACATCACATCACATCAACAGCTTTTCTTTCACCAATAGTCCACTACTGGACATACGCCTCTGCTTAGAAAGGATATTTTGGCCTACTATACCACGCTGGCCAGATGAGTTTGTATAGGGTACCTATCAGGTTTCCTGTCTCTTTCCAGTGATGGTGTCCTGCATAATTTACTCCCTTTGTCGCCTCTTTTGACACCAATGAAATGAATCGGGCTGGTGACGCTTCGTATTTTTAATCCGTCACCACACGGACACATGTACCTTCTAAAAATGTTATGCTGTTTTTACCATGCGCAAAACCTTGGAATGAGTATTTTAAATGTTAAATATAGATCCAATGAGGCTCAGAGAGAGAATGGATCGCTGGCTGGAAAATGACAAAATCTAAAAATTCAGCTTATATAGAAGACAAGTAAAGCTTATTAAAGGTACTTGAAAATGCTTATCTAGTCGTTTTCACCTTAGAAGGCTTTGGATTGTCAGGGAACCGTGCAGCCGTCACCAAGAAGATATCCGGATGAGGTTTCCCATACTTGACGTCCTTGTCTGTACTGCCCATTACCATGTGATGAAAATGACTGAATAGATCCTTGTAAGGTGCTATCTTCGTGTCGACTGATCGGGCGCTGGAGGATGTCGCGAGGGCGAAGGGAACTTTCGTTTTGTGTAGGTGGGTTATTAACCGTTCTGCTCCTGGAAATTTATGTCTGATATTATATTTCTGTATTATAACGAAAGAATAAACGAGACAAGAGATTTATTTGATTATTGATAGACAATTTTTATTATGTACATATATACACGCAAGTTAGTTAGCTAGCTAGTTATACTATCACTATATACTATTATATAGGGTAGGCCAAAAATTCGTTAACATTTGAATCTAACATCCCGTGCAAACATGTTACGGGAGTTCTTGGGACCGATGCTACTGGAATTTGCTGGCTACAATCCTAACATATGGTTTCAACAAGATGGAGCCACTCGTCACACATCCAATGAATCCCTGCCGGTGGTCAAAGACATGTTCCCGGCAAAGCTGATTTCCAGACAAGGCGACATTCCATGGCCACCCACAACTCCAGATCTATCCCCAGCAGACTTTTTTTTTGGGTTATTAAAAGATTCGTGTCTATATCAATAAATTAAATACACTACGTCAACTAAAAGAAAAAATCAGCGAAGAGATGTCGGCGATCGATTTTTATAAAATAAATTCCAAATTATTGGCTGTCTTGGAAATAAACAATTTTTATAATATATCAAATGGTTTTCTTTATACGACTTTTTCAAATCTTAACTAATTCGTGGCCCACGCTATACTACATACATGCTAAAAAGTAACTTGTATTTCAATTAACGCAACACATTCTATTTGCACAGTTACTCTCAATACGTCACTCTGCTCGATATAAGGCTTCAGTCTGCGCCACTTCGTATCTCATTCAACGTAATGTAATCATTCTCAATTTAAGTGATTGCGTCTTTTTATAGGCTCATCTCAATTTTAACAAAGACTAACAGTTATTTTTATTCGAACTCAAAGACATTCTTTAAACGACAACGTTATTGGAAAATAGCAAATGTATGTCATCTCAACGCTAAGTCACATGATCAAGACAAAATATTAGCCAATTATACACGAGAATAGACGTGTTAGCGATTGTTAGAGATTTTTTTAGTAAGATCCGGCCAGACTGACTACTCTCCCTGACGGAAAGCATAAATAGAATCCAAAATGGTCATCATACACATTGTAAATACACACTATGGCGGCTTAATGAGATGTGTTTTCACGCCCAGCTTAAAGGACCCGCCATCGTAGTGAGAGGAAAACACGTGTGCTGGTCGTGAGTACCAGGTTTAGCACAGAAAGGGAGAGCCGAACTGTTTAGTTCGTGAGTTTTCCACTCTAAAACGGTTGCTTCCAAGACTAGCACGTATTGTCGCATAGAGGAACTGAGAAGATTCGACGCTAAACACTTGCATTCTGGTTAAGGGGCAGCTTCGCTTTTTTTTGTCTAGGGAATACATGAGCAGTGACATTTGTCACTCAAGAGCTACAAGTAAATATGTTGCTTTAAGAGCGTTCTTCCCTCTGAAAAAAGAATGTTGGAGGTTGGAGTGCGGTAATTTTCCATAATCAATGTAAAACAAAGATGCCTCAATACTGGTTATCTGTGATGCCCCGGTAACACTCTGATAGAGATCTCTCGGTATATGTGAAGCTTCTGTAGCTTGAAACCCAATGGGAATAAGATTTGTTGCTTATTCGCCCCGTCTCGTGCGAGACTTTAATAGATTGATGCCAGCAAATGTGATATACGTACGAAACATAACCAAACCGATAATATAAAAATTTGGCACGTGCCTGGTCTGTTTAATATAAGTGTACATTACATAATGTTGCATAACTATTTACATATGCAGATAAAGTGACATAATCTATATTGAGAATATTTAGGTATGCATGCAAAGTTGCCAGTAAATGCATTGGGACTCCCTATGACAAGACCAGTTACGAACTTTAATGATGAGTTATGTTTAACGTATGTATATAACTCCTAGCCAATTTCGGCCACAACAGCCAGTCTTTGTTCAGGTACACTCTTTGTTCCATTACACTAACAATCTGATAGGACGGTTATCCGGCACGAGTGGGGTGAGTGAGCTTTACTTGCTCACCGAAGCACAGGGTTTCAGACTACAATTTCCAAAATCTGGGCTGTTATTAAACGTTTCAATAATCAGAAAATTTTAATAACACTTCGAACCCGAGTCTTCGTGATCGGCAGTCGCTAACCGTTAGACTAACGAGGCAGTGTAAATTTTGTACTGTCATGTAAACATGTAAAATTTCGGACTTTCGGGTCATATTAATAATAATATGAGGAACACAATGATCACTTGTTTTTATGTCTGAAGGTCAGTGCAATTGGTCAACATACATATATACCTTTAAGTAGGTATAAATACTAATATAAGATTGGATTAATTAAGTTGAAATGAAATTATACCAATGGTATAACTGACATCGTAACTATCAAAAATATGAGTATTATTATTCCAAACGAAATTCTTGTCACGCGCAAGTCTGTACCCGCTGTCAGCTGTCATTTCTTTACTAGGGGCCCGAAGTGTTTGAAGATTTTTATATTGATTATTTATTATTTTCTATGTTAGTATGATATATATATATATTTACAAAAAAGTATTTAAGTATTTCAGTCAGTCTAGTTATAATAGTACAAGCTCTACTTAGTTTGAAACTAGATGGCGGTGTGTGTCGAACGTACGAAATATTTATTTTTTAGCTTTTGCCCGCGGCTTCGCTCGCGTAGAATTTGGTCTGCCACATTAAGTTTCGTAACAGATCATTTTAAATAAATATATATATTTTTAACATACAAACAATCCTACTGTACATCTTTGTGTAACTTCAATGGTTTAGGCAGCATACACCAAGATTACTCTCAGAGATCAGATTTTTTTGCCGCCTATATTGATATGTATCGTTATATTATGGATAAAATTACACAAAATTATTACAAATTGTAGCCTATGTTATTCCGATGTATGAGATATATTACTGTAAAGTTTCATCCAAATCCGTCCAGTAGTTTTTTCGTGAAACAGTAACAAACATACATACAAACTTTCACATTTATAATATTAGTAGGATTTATTTATATATAACATTATTACATTTTTAGCCAATCATAAGGATGGCAATAAAATTTAAATGATTTTAAATACTTGTGATAATTACTTATTCATGGGGTCACAATGTCAGACACATCGCATAACAAAGCTGTAGCTAGACTACGCTAATTAAAATCAGGCTATTGTCATTTTTGAGTGTCTATTTACGTGGACCTATTGATCTAATGGTTCTAAAGGATCGATTTCCAACCAGGACAAATAATTGTGTTGTTTGTTCAGTACCTGGGTGTAGTTTATCTATAATATGTATGTGTTTAGAAATATATAAGTGTGTATATTAGCAGAAATAATGTTGAATTAGGGTCACCTTTGGAGTAAGGGTAAAAGGGTACCCACCCTTTTAAAATGATTAAAAAAATATAGTTGTAGAGTTCAAGTGAATTAATTAAATATGTATAGCTAGTTCAACCAAGAACCATAATCAATAGTCTAGTTAGTAGCAGTTAGTGGTAGTAGTTAGTTGACTTCAAAAAAGAAGGTTCACAATATTTTTTTTTACTTTAAGTTACTTCAAAACTCATTCATATTTGAGAGGGTATAGGGCCCATTTAGTTCCAAATTCAAACTTGAATAAATTAAAAAAATAATAAAGAACGAAAACTAAGAAATGAATAAACGGTTTATCACAATACACTTTGTGTAGAGACATTGAAGAAGATAATTTTATTTTAAGTGAATTATCTAAGTACTTGTCACAATACAGTGCAGTTTATCCCACATTATCAAAATACAATACATTAAGCTACAAAAAAACCAGAAGGGATTCAACGGCAAGTAAATAAGGAATATAAAATATTGATAAGATTAAGATAAGTATTATCAGAGGAGCGGTAGGCCACTTAAAGTAGCTTATTTATAACTTTATTTATATTTGTGTGACACACAGTGACACATATCCAACCTCAAGTCAGTCTCAAGACTGAAACTGACATTATTTTTTTTTTTGACTATGGTCTGACTTCAAAGTAGACAGCCTAGGCTATGGTAACCACTTATTAATAAACAAACTTCAAGATAGATTACCCCAGACACGGATTAAATAAATAGTAATAAAGCAAAGGTCGCCATACTGCATTATCTGCATTTGCAATGCGTATACCGACCACCACTTTTGGATTCCATATGGATAAAATTTCCAAAGCTGCATCACCGAGGCAGTGTATTCATTATTTTCTGTGAGTGGCAGTCAAAATCAACTTAAGAACTTGTCTCAATTAATTTGAGCGTGCACACCTTTGCTGCTTACACTTATCACTGTTAGATTAATCTAAATAGAATAATCTACTAGACATTTGAATTTGTAGTATGATTTGAAACTGTCAAAATGTGGAAGAGCAGTTTCCAACGCAATTCCAAAATATAATACTTGCAAAATTAAGATATTCGGATTATATAATATCTAGAGATATTGGGGTATTTTTATCTCAGATCATGTGCACTTTTGTAATCTTACCAACAATTGATTACATGCATACATCTTTAAAATACAATACAGTATAATGTAGAACCTTCTTTATGAAATTGGTTAAAAAAAAATTCTATTCTATGCTTTTAAATAATGTCAAAGTACAGAAACTAACAAATATATATTATCTAACATATTTCACTGCAACATATGTGCCTGCATATAAATTTACGTGTTACAGTGACATTTTGATATCTAAAACCAGTAAGAATTTTATATAAGGATAATCTTTATATACCCAATAATATTATATGACAGATAATATTTCAAAATGTTTAATATGTATATAGCTACCTAAATATATTAAATAAGTCTGGATGAAAAGAAATGCTTTTATTATTTTAAAATGTTAAATGTTAATGTTTTAACTGCCTCAGTGGCACAGCGGTAGTGAATGCAACTGATGTGCTTGAGGTCTCAGGTTCGATTCCTAGGTCAAACCAAATGTTTGTATGATCTGCAAATGTTTCTTTTGAAGTTTGGGAGTTTTCCATGTATAATATATATGTATTTACAAAAAAAAGTATACAAGTATTCTATCAGTCAGTCTAGTGATAGAACAAGCTCTGCTTAGTTTGAAACTAGATGATGTTGCGTGTCAAATGTCCGAAATATTTATGTATTTATTTATCTACATACCGTCTAAAAGGGGTGTGTTAGCCAGCATCGTATCTCCAAGCTCTAACAGCTGGTTACGAAATTCCGTAGGCGTTACAGGAAGGTTTAGCTCTTTACACAAGATTTCTGACAATCTCTGCTCAGTACCACCGAGGACCTTCATCATCAGCTCGTCTGTGTACTTATGTCCGTATTTCGCACATAGCTGTGTTATCATTTTTTTGTATACTTGTTCTGTATCTATAAATAATGACACAATTGTTAACTAATTAAGCGTTTTACGTAAACATGTCAAAAGAAAACTTTTAAATAATAAATATAAAGTGTAAAACCATACAAATTAGCTATAGAAAGTATCTACTCAAAAAAATTACCAAAACTTAAAAAAAAAGTTTTTTTTTTATAATAGATTCTGGAATTATTTTTTTTAATTTATTTTCACGTAATTAATGTACATTATATGTACACGTATAGAGATATCACTAATGCCCTTAGCAACTAGTGTATGTTATGACTGAGACTAGTAATACAATTGCACAGTGAAAACACTAATTAAAAACTCACCTAGCAAAAGTCCATCCATGTCGAAAATACAGTGAGTTACTTTCTTGTAAACCGGTGTCGAATAAAACCTTACGCCTATCGCCCGCGACACACTTTTTAACAAATAAATCCTCATTTTCACCCACCGGTTATATAAAATGACCAGTAATTAAAACGATTTACAGTGGTATCTCTGCAATTATCAATTGGATTTAATTTCTAGTCCTTTTTTACGTATAAAACAAATGTTACCAAATATATCAACGAAAGATATATAGAGTAACTAACGTATTCTCAATGGTTGAACATTGGATTAAATAACATTTGGACTACATATTTGATAAACTTTCAGTGCAGCAGTGTTGCTATCGCTTATATGTAATTGTGCTCTAATAATTATTGTGCTCTAATATTAATCTTTGTCATTTCAAATTAATAGCTTTATACTAAATGCATATTAAAATATTTACAGCACTTACATAAATTTTTTTTTATAATTTTCGTCTGTATGTGTATTTGTTTACTCGCATCTCTGTAGCGGCTGGATTGATTTAGATGAGACTTTCACTGACAGGCTGATGTTATACGGAGTAACCCAAGTTATTTTTATTTTAGAAAATAAATAGGAACGAAGGAAGTCACGGGTAACAGTTGATGTGACAATAGTTTTTTAAGTTGTCAAAATTGTTAAAGTATTTATTTTCAATATACTCTTTTATATTGGTTTACCAAATACAGGCAGTATATTAATTTTCACTTAAATTCGGCAAGAAACTATTTTTTTTTTGGTTCTTGTGATTGGATTACATGGAATGCAAATTTAAATCCTAGATAGAATAGAAACCTTTGAATGTCAAAAAATAATAATAATTTAAATGTCATGCGTGGTGAGCTTATGAACATCGATTTGATTTTAAATGGCTAATCTGCAAGGGCTGCACTAACCTCATTGGTTCGGTGAAAAGCATCCAAAATAATTGCTTAATGCCCGTTTTCTGTGACGAAGCATACATTTTCAGTGGTGTAAAATCTTGAAATTTGAAGATTGGAAAAGTTGGCGCGCTCCAGGATCAAAGTGGCACAGGATATTTCTAAGTGCTGCTACGTTAAAGATCCCTGGAGGCAGCCTGAGTGTCTCCACACGATGGGTTCGTGGTGAAGGAGAGACGTCCTTCTTAGTTCCACGAGCTGCTGAAGAAGCAGCATAAAAAGTTGCAGCCATCGTTTTTCCCTCAAAATCAAGGTCTAGTGCCATTAATAAAGCCTTTAGAACCGGTTAAGTTGAAGGAACTGGTCTATAAAATTTACATGGCTGTGGAAATCGGTGCTGGAGCGGCACAAGCTGGTATGGCCACGCTTTGCGGCAACCGTCTGGTAATGATGGCGATGATGTCCTCCCAGACGTATCCGTCGACGGCGACACACTGTTACTCATTGCCAGGTGTCATCTGCGCGGGAATATGTTATGGTACATAAGTGTATGCGCAAACACAGACGCAATCCCTCCCGCCCGCTCCTTATTCCAATGGAACGGAGTACCGCTACGATCAGAGGAACGATTGGATGCAGTGTCTGGCCGACGGTAACTGCACGCGCCCTCGCCCTGGGCCATCCACCTTGCCTTGCTGGATCGCCAACTCTGCCATGCCCTTTTGCACTATCTGCGTTGGGCTGCCATCCTTGCCACCGAAACAGACTTTTGTGTTTAGCAGGAGGGAACTGCTTTTGTTGGACCTAGGGAAGGAAAATAGGGATGGGATGAAACTGAATGTGGAACAGTAGCAAAGGATATAAAGGGAATAGGATACTACTGCCTGGAAGTTTGAGAAGCAAAGACAGTAGAAGCTCGGGGAGCCGGGATCGCGTACCCATGTATCATACCGTAGCTTTTGGTCCATAAGCTGAGATGGATACCCCCTGACAAACCTGGTAATGATGGTAAGAAATGTCTGGCTATGTTATCTCCGGCAGAACCCGGTAGAAGCGGTAGACCCAAAAAAGTGGTGACTTGATGTCGTAAAAGTTGACGTGCGCGCAATGCTCTCACTATCAGGGATGTAAGGGGAAAATTGAAGAAGAAACTGCTGGAAAGAGGACTCCGGGCTCCAAAGTGTCATTTTTAGAAGCCATCGAGAATAACGCTAGGATGGTGACAATGACTTGAAAGCTGAAGTTTTCTACATGTAAATTTTTTTTTAACAAAATGCTATAGAAATGTTTTAGATGCCGAAAATGATTATGGAAGTGCTTTAGAGTATGGTGTACATTAATGGTAAGTTACCAGCACTGATTAATGGCCTAATTATACACTATATACTTAATATAATTTTACTACAGGCTAGAATTCAGACTGATGCGCTTTATGAATAGATTTGGTGTCGTCGATTTTTGTTGGAAATATTTTCGTAAATCAAGTAGTTTACCGTTTTGAAGAAATTACATTTGTTTGGACTTTGATTTGATATATTTTGCAATCTATAAGTAGAATAAAATAGAAATAAGAAAGGTTAGTATCAACATTTACCTCGAACCATGACACGATCATATCAAGCGGCCCCAACAACTTATTCAGATTTGACCACAGAACCTATAAACTCAGAGAAGGATCACAATTTCATACGTGTATGTAATGAAATTTTTCCTTAGCGACTTGCGAAATCTGTTTGCATACTGCCCAACATTATATTAGCGGCTAACTATAGGTATATGTAACTATATTAATCAGGGATTCGCCTTGCCTTCGCACGGGTGGACGTTTTTTTTTCAACATTTTGAATTTCAAATAGAGTATTTGTACGCTGGTCCTAAATAATTTATTTTTACAATATTTTATACTTTTATCTACAAACCTACTTTTATTTACGAAGTTTTAAATATTTACTTTTATTTAACCTTCTCACTTAGTTTTTTTTTCATATAGTAACCTACCAAAGTGACTCTATTCTGCCTGATGGAAAGCATGAATAGAATCCAAGAGCGGTGGTTACCGTACTCACGGCGAATGAAGACAGGGCAGTATGATGACGCACGCCATGGCGGCCTAGTGAGATGCTTTTTCACGCCCCGCTTAAAGGACCCGGGATCGTAGTGGGAAGGAAACACGTGCGCTGGTATTGAATTCCAGGCTTTGACTGATTTACACAGGAAAGAAGAGCCGAACCGTTTAGTTCGGGAGTGTATGTCTACTATTCTGAAACGGTGACTTCCAAGACCAGCACGAGTTGTCCTATAGAGGTACGGAGAGGATGGGATCAGTTGGAAGAGTTCGTCAGAACACTCTCCGTGATAAAGGCGATAAAGGACTGCCATAGAGGCGACATCTCTTCGTAACTGTAGAGACTCAAGGGATTCAGTGACTTTCGGGTTATTGATAATCCGTAATGCTCGCCGCTGTGACCGATCCAAAGCGCTCAGCAAATACTGCACGGATCCATCGTAAAGATGAGGACAGTACCCAGTCCAGTTATTTTACTTTCAAGAGAGCTTCTTTTTTTTTACTTGGTCTTGTATTATATAATAATTATTATCATCGACAATTTTTAACAGTCCACTGCTAAACAGAGGAGAAGGCTGAGAGTTATAACGTGTCTTTATTTTATATTTCTGTTATTTAATTATATAAATATTACTAAATACTTGAAGTCACTTAAAAACATACTCTTCAAAAAACTAAAAACAAACTCTTAAAATATTTAAAAATGAAGACCTGTAAGACCAAATAACATTTTTTTTTTTGTTAGTATTTATAACGCTTTACTTGTTTATAAAGACCTATTCGTATTCCTCAAGTTTATTATTTTTACTTTTGCTATTTTTAAGTTGCTGTTTTTTTTGTAGATTTTTCTTCTAAGATTTCACTTAATGTTTTGTACGTATGTTATTGCAGATCATAAGGTCCAGGATCTCATTTCTGGGTCGGACCAAAAGTATTATTAAGTTTCTCTAATTATAGAAATACTAATAACAGCTCGGATCTTAATCCCGGTGCCTCAGAAATTACCTAAAGCCATCGGTCCTGCGCCTGATCTCTCCCCGGTCGTGTCAAATAGCCGTCCCAGGGGTTAACAGGTGAGGGAACAGAGAAAGCACCTGTGTTTGTGCACACAATTGTGAACTATAATAGCTACTGCGTAGTTGACTGATCTACACTGAGAACAGCTGTCGTAGCCGAAATCGGCTGGGAGTCCATCATCATAGTCATATTTTTTTGAGTTTTCCTTCTTCATTTTACAATATTAACCTTAAAGTTTTACTGTACACTATGGTTATTGTGAGATTTGTAGGTGGCAACAAAACATAATGATTTTTAGGGAATCACATTCGAGATGTACATATGGGAAAAGCACTCTTTTCTTAGGTGGATGCCAATAATCGAGAAAGTCTTTCCCTAAGATTTTATTTATTATAAGGACTACAAACGGTATATTTAATTATAATAAACTGTTAGCTTTTAAAAGAAATAGACAAATCCGTCGGTATCACCGGTATCCACGGAATGTTAAAGTGCTGTTTGGCCGCGGTGACGACAGTGATGTTTGTTGTAACAATCATATTGTCTCTTTTTAAATACATAATATCTGTTGAATGGAATCTCCAATTTCAATCATTCAGAAAGCAATCTACAGGTATTAGAACACTCTTGAATATGAAATTATTTATTTAGATTAGATGTATATGTAAAACAATACAAGAATATGGATAACATGGTCTGATTTTAGTCGGTATTTCTATCAATTTTCAATATGTAAAAGAGTAGTTACATTGACTTAACTATAATAGTTGGACATAAAGTATGGCGAAGTTTTCTATACTGTGAGTAAGATCTTTGCGCTATTGTTTAATTGTAACGTATATTCATATTTCTTTTTAAGCTTTCAACATAACGTTTGTATTTAAAAAATTAAGAGATTTTTGAAGCTAAGTTTATATTTTGAGCAGTATCGTTACAGTAAGAATTATATCACTGTTCTTATATTTCCACGATCATGCTGTGTAAAGTATAAAAGATCGCAATTTAAATTTTGTAGAATGTAGTTGACCAATTCTGGACCTAACTTTGAATAAAAAACTATACTCTGTCTCACGAAAGAAGTCCTACACATGCGGCGTTGCAATTAGACAACGGAAATGGACGAAAGAAGGCACTTTAAAATTTTCAATGACACCAGTAAACGTCAGTTTAATATTTTAATACTAAATAATAATAAAATATTTACATCTGAACAGGTCGAAAAACATAAAAAAGTCCCAAATAAAACGGTAAATATTACGTAACTGACATCCCCATGTATGTACCTGTCATGGCGGCTACTTTCTTACGAAAATTATTTTTTTTGTATTAAATTGCCTCAGTTCTGCTTTACAAACATATATATTAAATTCATTACTATTTCTTAACCTGAATTTTTAAAAACTTAGACATTGTAAATAACAGCTTAACTACAACAAATGCCTAAAAAACGCAATAGCAAATAACAACGAACATAACACTTTGACATTTGACAACAATAAAACATGGCCACAGAACATAAATACTGTTAGTTAACATAGGCTGCGGTCCGGATTGTGTTCACAGCACTTACGACGTTTAAACTGCTAACGAGTGCAGAGCAGTTTTAATAATTCGGACTACTTGTGTACAAGCATTTTATCATCTTCATCGGCTACACCACATACTCCACTCATGTTTGTGTCAAAAATGCTCTGTTAGGTTATGCTCAACTTTTTGAATTCGCAAGCACACTCACAAGTGGTCCGATTACTAATACTGCTAACAGACGTTGGCGCGCTCAATAAATCGGACCACACGTTAGCAGTTTAAACGTCGAAAGTGCCGTGACCACAATTCGGACCGCAACCTACTTGTGTCGTCTCCGAGGGGTTTTTAATTGGCAAGCTTATAAATTGCCAGTTTTGAATATTCGTTACATGGTCCAATTGTGTTGTCACTTGCACTTTTTTTTTGTAATTTATCAATTAAACTTAACCATCTTATTCAATAATATGTAATTAGATACTGCATAATTAATAGTTCAGTTTGTTAACACTTTTATATTACAATATAAAAAAGATTTATTCGTCGTCTGCCAGTCGCATTACTTGTTGTCTATTGTCAGCCATTGTCAGGCCGCTTCCAGCTAACTTCAGTCAGTTTGTCGAAGCACTGTGCAGTCGAGCTGCGACCATCATGGATCGTAGCTGATTCGTCGTGTCTCGTGCGTGTGGTGTGCACAGTATCGCATTTAAGTTTTAATTATTTACATAATAAATTCGTACTTTTATTTGTGAACCATTTATTAAAGTGCATTTCGTTTTTTTCTGTACATGCACTTGTCGCGAACATGGCTGTGAAAGAGTGTTGTTGTGATAAACTGTCGTCTAACAAAAAATCGATTTTCGGATTGAGAAAGAGAAACCAAATATTGTATTTACTGTTGGCATCTTGTTTGTTAGGCGTCGCATCTGCTGCTGAAGCTGAAGGAACTTGTGCAAATGTGAAAACCATCTTTGAGAAGAATGGAATGTTGACGGCGGTAGATTTACAAGCACTTCCAAATTCAGGTGAGACTCACGCGCTATTTCACACCTGAATGTGATAATGAATAACGATTACGATACATACCTTTATTAGTTGTGGTAAACGCTTCAAATACATTATCACCCAACATTGATTTTAGTTCGGGAATAACTAATTCGATAATTTCTGTTTGCTGTTTACTTTATTTTTAACATAGTTACTGCGAATTATTTACGTTACGTTATCACGTTCCCTAATCTATAAAGAATTGATAGCTACACTTGGTAAATAATCATCACATAACAAGTAGCTTGGATACAAATTTTTATTTGCTCTTAAGTAAACAACCAAAAACTATTGACTTGTACAAATTATGCCGTCATAATATATATATTTACATACGTACCTTTACTGTTTCACAAGTGTACCTAAGGGACACCAGGAGCACATGAAGTGGTTTATAATATGTACCATTTCGGCAAAACATAAAGATAGAAGACACTACTTTAAACCTTTAGTATTAATATCTACCAAGAAATCGTAAAATTCTTTACAGAAGAACACAGTAATTGCATTATTGAGTTTTCTCACATTGTCTTTAAGTGAAATTACAATTAGGGCATTAAAAACAAAGAAAACTGTTGTTGAGCCTATAACTCAGAAACCCATTATATTTCGTGTTATTTTACCTGAGTATGAACATGTTCAGACGGGTTTTTAACTACCTTTTAGAAGGGCAGGTAATATCTTTTTATTTTTTTATTAAACCAAACCTGCAAAAATTTATTGCAGCATAACGGTCCAAGTACTTCGTTAACTGTTATATCTGTCTGCGAGACTCCGCCATTGATTCGTTCGGTAGTTAAATTAATCACAGCATCGACAAATTTCTTTCTTTTTGATGAAACCACAATGCACTTCTACTTTTAAACTTCATATCTAACCTTATTTTTGCGTGATCTGTGCGAGTTTGAAGAATTAAACTCATTGGTTAAAACCATAAACCTTTATTGGTTTTTTTAATGGAGTTGGAACAAACAATTTGCGTAGACAGTACTTGTCACTTTCTCTCACACTTACTTTATACTAAAGTAGCCATTATATATATAACGGCAAAAGCTCATACAAATTGTCATTTAAGCCGTTTACACGCCGCGATATATTGCCACTTTAATTAGTGTTTCTACATTTTTGTAGCAAAAATATATTCTAATTTATGTGCTAATAACAATGTCTGCGTAAGATACATAAATTAAGGTATACAGAAATATCAAATTCATCGTTGTTTTATAGAGAAAGACTGGTCAGACTAGCAAGCACTATAATGTGGACATTTGTAATATTAAGATACATAATATGGGTACTATTTTGTGATCGAAAACTTAATTTATAGAATTGAGTACTTTGCAAATATTACAATTATTATCGCAATAAACGCTTACTCGTGACGTGTATACATAATTGCGTTAGTACAATGACCGCCCACAGAAGTATTACAATTCTTAATTTGTTCTTGCGGTCAGCTCATCAACGTTCAGTAAATGGATGTGTAAAGCAAAATAAACATCCACGACATCGTGGTAGCTGTAGGTGTTGTTGATTCAGAGACGGGCGGCGCGTTGTGAAAAGGTTACATTACAACATTTATATTAGATGTATTTCTGCGAAGCCAATAAATATTTAGAAACGACAATAATTAACCCAGAAACCGTACTATATAAAGTCCAAATTCGCGTAAACTATGATGCCAATGGCAGAAAACATTTTAAGAGCATTATGTAGTTGTAAGTAGGAAGGTAATAGCGGTATGAGCGTGGGCGAACCTGCAGAAGGTTCAAACACGATTAAACATGACATTCACCAACTTCTTTAAATTTATTACCTCTTTAAAACCGACTTACAATGTATGCACCAAGCACCAATGATAATTGACGTGATAGAAAGTATACGTTTATGTCTAACAATCAAGAAGATATTCAATCTTTTAACGAAGAGATTTATGACAATAATCGCCAAAGAATGAAATAAGGGAAATGAGGTTGCATTTCCTGGCGGCAGACTTATGTCATTACCTCTTTTAGAAGAATCGCCGTTGCTATATTCTGGGAAAATGAAACGGTCACGGATATGCGATTTTGGCACAAGAACTTCTTCGGGGTCGTCAAACGAATGTCGTTAACACTGAATGCTACCGATTTTACTGCCAAATGTAATTTACACAT
This sequence comes from Hypercompe scribonia, assembly GCA_949316085.1. Lineage (NCBI taxonomy): Eukaryota > Metazoa > Arthropoda > Insecta > Lepidoptera > Erebidae > Hypercompe > Hypercompe scribonia. The sequence continues at coordinate 5,462,070 of OX438969.1, read as the reverse complement.
TGTTTATTGAAATAAGTAAAGTTTCATTGTTGAACGCGTCGACTTATTACTAGCAAAATATTCTATAATTGTTTTTGCTGCATTTTGCGTTCTATCTTCATGTTGATTCTGAACAATTATTTGTATCCCAATACAAATCAAAAGACATTCGCCACGGCTATCGGTATAATAATTTATACGCAAATTTTATTCGTCGCCATTGGTAATTGAATGGAAGCGGCGAGATCAAGTCGATACCAGTTCTAGCTATTATGATAGTGTATGTTTTAAAGTAGCAGGTTGACGCCACGTTTCCCAATAAGGCTTACGTCGCCGGGTATTGTGGAGAATATTTTGCATAACTCGGCGCTTGTTTAACATGCAACACTGATGGCGAGGACCCTAACGGCGACTTGTCGCGACAACTACCGCCAGGTATTTGTACGCGACCTTAGTTCCATTACAGATTTAAACCCTAAACGAACTTAAGTTTGGCGGCCATTTTAATAGATGGTTTGATAGATAAATTTCAAAACCTGCACGTCTAAGTTAACTGTACTTTGGTACCTGTTATACTGTTTTAAATGTTTCTACACCATATATAAAGCGTAGCTTTTACAACACGTAATTAAAAATATTTTTAACCTACCGAAAAGTAGAAAAGATATGTCTGGGAATCCGTCTTGAAAAACAACATAAAAATTGAGGATTCCTTGAGTAGATTAGGGTCAGTAGCCTCCGATTCCTTGTATAAATATACCGACGCACAAAATGTCATAAAGATGGACATGGTTATCGTTTGGTATCCTGTTTGATTAGGTATACTCACTTTCTAAACTAACCTATCTATCAAAGCTGTCAAAGGAATTCGAGATAACGAATAAGGACTGCGGGAAAGTGCTACAAATGTTAACAGAGCCTTATTTTTAACTTAAAAGTTGAGCCTGTTTCTGCCACATTTTAAACTCTTTGGACGCATTTAAAATTTTTAAAATACTTTATAATTTATGGTTAATTAAGTATGTAAGTGAAATGATGTAAATCTTTATTATTTATGACTGAATAATTATCATATTAAGTATTCGTTATGTTATTAATAGACCTTTGTGTTTTATGCTTTTCTGGTGAACGCTTAAAAATTGAATTCGTTTCAATGAATTTTCTAGTTCAAATTTATCTTAACGTGGTTAAGTAGTTGGAGAGTTATCGTGGAACTCTCACCTTTACTGCGTTACTGCATGTTTGGAATGACACACATCGTTCAGTGGGTGGACTGGTTGGTAACGACGGTAGAGCAAACACGGCCCTAAGGTCGACAACCCTGACGACGTTCAACTTATTTATTAAAGACAACATGTTTACTAATTTATTAGTTAGCGTTTCCCTGGTAAAGTAATTTATAGGTTTTTTTTTTTAAATTAACTTTCACGTTGAAATTGAATTTAAGTCTAGTCTAAGATCTAACATAATGGGTAAGTGGTCCTACAGCGACAGACATCTAACTTTAAAGACCAATTTGGGCTGCTCACCTGGTCTACTCTTAGTTAGAAAAAGAAGGTTTACCACATAAAAAAATATCAATATGTAGAAGGTAAAGAAGAAAAGGTAGAGAGTACACAGTAGAATATTATAATCTGTGGTTTATAATACCCATGGTACAATAAAAAAAAAACATTGTTTAAAATTCGAATTAGCACATATCTTTACAGAAAGACCTCTTTGCCGACATTATTCTGCCTTCACAATGTAGGTACCCTTTCAATCAATCCGATTGAATGGCGCTCCATCATTCACAGGAGATGTCAGACCTTTGTGCCGTAACCTCTTATTTTGTAATTAGGCCCATAGAGAGGAGCAGGATGCGATCTGTTTTTTTTTTTTGCGTATTTTTATTACTTATCTGTTCAAGTGCTATTTTATGCCATCCACGTTTATTTTTTTGTACTATTATCACTAATCCGGGAAGAAGAGTTACTGAAATGAAAACTACTTTATTCCAGACTAAACAAGAAAACAAGAATTTGTGTTTAATTTCTATTTGCGATCTACTAGCACAAAAGTACACCAGTCGTATATTAGGGGTAGACGTTGCTTTGTGTCCTTCGGAAGGTGCAGGATACTGTATAAGGACGGCGAAAGGATCGATTATAGGTATTGACATTAATGAACTGTATATCACAACGCCACTTTTCTAAGGGTTATTAAATGCATTTGTCGCATCATCTGCCGACTTTCAAGTGTCTAAGCTGTAACTATCAGTTCATAGGTAACTTGTGGATCCAGGTCCGACAACGGATATATTACGACCATATTATCGCATTTGACAGTTGCTTTGTGTTTCGCCATGTCGGCTCCGTTGTTGCTATAACGGGACACTTATTTACAAAGTACTAAAATTAAAATGATTTATATTATACATCATTTAGAGTTTTTATTATATCAGCCGTGAAACTCTTCGAAGTCTTTTTTCGTCCAGATTTTGCGTAAAAGTCCGGCAATTTCCTGTTGACATGGAAATGCTAAATATTTATGTGGAAACAAAGCTTTGCATCAAATGAATATAAAAATAAATAACATTATTAACATTATAATAATGTGTGTGATAGTTTGCGTATACTTTGTAAATTTAAGTATAGTAATTTAATAATAACACGCACATACATAGTCACATCTGCTTAAAAGAGGGGCTGGTAGACAATTGATCTCCACCTACTACGGTCCTGACACATCTCTTTTGCTTCGTCCACATTCACCAATCGCTGTATGCATACTCGTCGGGTCCTGTTGCTTTTCACTCGGCCCTTCAGAACATCACCAATTTGGTCAATATATGTTCGCCGTGCACGATCTCTTCCGACACTTCCGCACACATTCACTCTATAAATTCCTGTCGTGAGTCTTCTATCATCCACTCTCTACGTGGTCAAACCATAATTTGGTTTAAGTTGTATTATTAGTTTTATCAGATAACATTTTTTTTTAATTTTGCTTATTTTTCTTTTCGGACAGCCATGATGAAGACATAACGATAAAGGGCATGTTTATTGCCATTGGACTATGGAAACTAAACTGACGCAATATATAGGCATGTGGCGCTCTTCATAATTGACTTCAATTAAATACTTATTACTTGACTACATTGACGTACACATGTTTATTAATATCTATGTAATACTAATTTATTGGTGTTATATCTACAACTAGGTACTTTTGCTTGCGATGTTACGTGTTTTTCAATTTGAAAATGTTGGACTTCTGAACAATATTTCGTCACTTATCACACCTTTAGAGGTGAAATTAAAAAAAATAATTGTGTACAAAAACATGAACTGGCAAATTTTCAATTTTTGTAACCCCAGTAGTTTAGGATTTGCGCTGATGAATCAGACGGTCAGGCAGGGCAAGTAATAATACGTGTATAGATAAATAATTATTCATACCTATTAATAGTCAGGAAAAATGAAATCGAATGTTATTTTATTGTAACCGCAAAGACATTCATTGCGGTTTAGACTTATTGAAAGTCCTGTTTCATGCATCATGACTTTATAATAGAGGCTTATTGATCGTGGTTTTAAATCAGTGGCAGAAAAACAGGTTTTGTTTCTTTAATTGGCTCTCCGCTCAAGAAAATGCGATACCAAGTTTAATGGAGAAAAAACCTTTAATAATTAGCTGTAATTCGGAAAAACGTCATTGTGGGCGACCAAATAAGAATATATGGAAGGTTTTTAATTCGCGGACGAAACATTCCAAAGCGTGAAGCAGGTGCCGACCTGTCGCCGCTGTACCGGACCGGTCTGTTCCACGGCGCGTCGGCCGTGGCACTGGCCTGCCAGCGTCCGCGTAAAAAATATGCATTCGATATTTAAAATCGTTGTTACGAATCGTCTGTTTAAATTAAATAAGGCATTCTTTAGAAATTTGGCAAACAATTAAATGTTTTTTTTACAATTATGATTTGAATATTTGATTGAATACTTAGAAATAGGGCAATTTTTATTATTTCGGAAATGTTCACACCGCTGTACCGTCCAACGGCATAAGTTTTTGCAGTGTTTTTTTAAATGTAATTCCAAGGGTTTTCATAATTTAAAATACATTACAATTTATAGGATTTTATTTGTATTTTAAAATAAAGTTTAACAACGGTTTACCCGACTCAAGACACCCATGGGATGATTAGGCGTGGTGATACTCTGCATTCTCACACTACACGGACGTGGTATTTGAAATTATGCTAAAAGTGTTTTTTATTTCGTGTATATTTGCGTTTTTTAATTATATGGGTTTTTCCTCTTAGATTGGGTAGGTATCCTTTCTTAGGCTATTCTGTAGACAGGTATAGCTGGTTTTTATTGTTGCCAATTAAGACATTGGTCCAACATTGAGGCTTTAAATGATTGTATCCTTATAAAGCTTTACTATCTGATCGCTCTCTACATGGAGGTTGTATAACCCTTTTATGTGCATGCAAAAGTCATGAATACCAAATATATTCAAGGAAACTAACATTTTTACCGAATACTCCTACGTATAACGACTCCACGTTTAATATTGATCGGTTAGAGTAAAAAAAAACTAAAGTAACGCCATATAGTAAGAAATATAAGGCTTAAACTCGGTTTCACTCTTTGTGGTGTTCTCTGATCCTTGCGGTTAATAATATTAAATTGTTAATCCCTATTGTAATTTTTTTTGGAGTTTTACTTCTTTTTTAGCGTTACGGAAAAATGATGAGAGTAAATTTTTACGATATGTGCGCACACCGTCACGAAAATCCGACACCATGAAATTAACTAGTCAACATTTTTTTTTCTTTTTTTATATTTTAATAAAATTTATTTAAATAGACAATGCGTTATAATAAAACTTTCTTTCAGTGTATTAAATACCTTTTTTTCTATCATTAGTGTCGTTTTCTCTACAAACAGGATAACGCGAAGGATAATTTTTTTATAAAGATTTTTATCTTGTTACGCCAAAGAAGTAGGTATAACTTCTTACTCGCGCACATACACGTTTCTTTTTAACAGGATTTATTTAACTCTGAACACGCATTCAATTACGAATGTCTGCCTTCTTACTCTAAATTAATTTCGAAATAGTAGAACTTACGCTATGTTGCTTTTTGTCGTTTGAAGTTGCATTGTCCAGCACTAATCCGAAACCAGGAATATCGATTGAATGTTCGAGCGTGGACGAGCTCGTGCAGCTCGAGATCGAACATCGAATTATGACGTGGCGAAAACAAAACGAGTTGGAATCGATTCTGTGCATTCCGACGCTTGACGGATTCTTCGTTAAGAATGTGAGCTCGCGAGATCGTATAATGATTATAATCTCGATTTAGTGGTCGATTCGTCATCGTCTGATTTAGTTAATGGAATAGGCAATAAGCATGTGAACCGTCTGAGATGACTTTACATTGTGATCGACACGGATTTTTGTTACAAATGTTTATAATAGACGCCTTCACGGTTCAATTACAAAAAGTATACACGTTGACAGTTTATATCTGATTGAAATATAGATTATATACAGATGCGTTCGTGTTTTAAACAATTAAACTCGCAAATAAGTATAACGGTGCGTCGATAGCAATCGGTACCGGTGCGTCTATAAATATCTTATTACTAAGTTGCGTACCTATCTCCTCTACGGTACGCTAAGGATACCTATGTGTGCACGCGCACGTTAACCGTGCGTTCTCAAAGAGGCAAACTCTTCATCAAACAGTTATCTTAGATTTGGAACTTTGCGGTTTATGTGAAATAAAAAAATCGTTCTTATTGATCTGTCTAATAATAAAAATCTGGTCAAAAAATATTATAACTTACAATTAAGTTCAAGACTCGCGAAGTTGATATTGAGATCATTGAATTTAATAAAAACATGACATTTTGGAGAGGTCCTGGAGTCAGGAGGATGCAGGACGCAGTCGCATGGGAGCGGAATGCGGTCTGGCGGGACGAGGAAAGTGGGGGTGGGGCGGGGCGGGGTGACTGCGCCTGCGCAGGTTGCACGGCCACCGAGCCGGCCTATAAACTGCACCGGAGTGGTTAACGCGCCCCTTAATTATTATGCCGTGAGAGTGTGTAGACGATCACCGCTACGCCACCGCCTGTCAAGTGCACACTATGGCGAAGCCATAGTATTATAATAGTTTAGGTCTGTACGCGGCCACGCGCTAAATTAAATTGTTTACTCAGCTGACCTACTCTTAATATTGTGAATTATTAAGTAAGGAACCATAAATAATATATTGTCAAATTAGCAAACAACCTAGTTACCCCCACCTAAACCTGTCCATATTACATACAAATATTATTGTATATAAACCTTAGTTTATGTTAAGAAAATTGAGTCATTATTAAATATTACAATCAACGTGTCGTCTAATTGGTTCCCTGGGCAAACACGCAACACACACCATAGATGCGTATTGTTTTAATTATTTCAGGCGATTGTGTTGCAACCATTAAAAATATTGATGTAGACATAATATGATACTTTGATGGGTAGTTTTTCATGTGGTTAATTTGAATCTAATGGTATTTGATATACTAATTGACTTGTTTTATTTTAACGACTCGTATGTTTTTATTTGTAATTACAAAGAGAATGATGTGAATAAAAGAATTTAAAAACAAAAAACCTCGCATTTTCCTGGCTCTGTTTGTTCTCAATATGATTTGGGGTTGGCTACAAGTTCAACTAGTTTACCTGAATATCTGTTTTTCCACGGGGTGACTAGCATCGGACCTCCACAATCCTAAGGGCGAAATTAATTCGAAGGTTGAACTAGTTATCAGTATATTTAAGGACAATGATGTCCCAATAACGATTGCCAAGGATGCTCATGACAACCAACAAACGGCTCTGAGGTCCGGGCGTGAAACACCGCCAATTTACATACTCCGGGCTGTTATTCGGGATTTCTTGTAAGAAACACCCAATAATACTTTTTGCTCTTTTTCTACCAGAGTGTTTGGCAGTCACATACGTTATTTTTAATTTTTGAATTCATTTTTATTTAAAGTTGTCAGTTAAATATTATTACATTTTTTAAGTAGCCAGGTTTTTCTTTTTTTTTTTTATTTTACACTTTTTAGTTAAGATAAGATGGAGAATTACGCATTTTTTATGTTATGTTTACTACAAATACCGTAAACGGTCTAATTCTTGAAAGGAATTTTTATCGTGTAGATGTTTAATATATACGAGTGTATTGATTTAGTCTATTTTATTTATTTAGGTGTACCTTTATCATTTCTACGTTCACAAAGTTACCTAGTGTTGCGCGTGTCTTGTATAAATAAATAAATATTTCGGACATTTGACACACAACATCATCTAGTTTCACACTAAGCAGAGCTTGTGCTATGATAACTAGACTGACTGATAGAATACTTATATACTTTTTTTTGTAAATGTTATAGATAGGAAACACCTAAACTTTGAAACAAACATTTGCAGATCATACAAATGTTTGGCGCGACCCGGGAATCGAACCCGAGACCTCAAGCTTTGTTTCATAACAATATAGTTATGATATACCATTTTAAAGAGGTTTTTAATTTGATACCCGTATTGTAGTAGGATACACTTAGAATTATAGCGCCTCAAAGTTATCATGTTGGTTTTTTTTCGCGTCATTTTTCTAAGAACCCTTGGGTTACCAAGACGAATCTAAAGATATATTAATTGAATAAATGCATGTTGCATAATAAAGAATACTAAAGATACGCGCGTAAAACATAACCCGTTTTTGGCAGATGAATAATGAATATTGTATCAAATTGTAAAAGTGCTAGACAAGTGTGGGAGTAGGACTTGTCGCTTAAGATTAGAAATTGTTTTATTAATATTGGATAAAATAGAAATTGATCGAGGAAAGTGTCATAACTCGAAAAATATAAGAAATTTGTCAATGTGACAAAAATTTGCAATCATTTACGAAATAATTTGGAAATTTATTTATCATTTTAGCGGGTACACTATCCGTTTGGTTATAATAAGATTTGTACAAACATTACCATGATTATTATAAACGACCTATTGTTTTGTATTGCAATAAACCACAAAATACTTTTAATTATGATATTATTTTTAGTATTACTCGATTATGGAGAGATGTACCTAGGTATGTTTCTTTGAAGAAGCCAGAACGGGTTGACAGATTTTGGCGTTTACGAAATTTTTAACTGTGACTTAATTCGGAGAGACTACTCTGAGATGAAAACTATAAGAATGAAAATCTCAGTTTGTAAATTTTACAGTCGGGGTTCTTGTTTTTTTTTTTTAAATTTTTGATTAGTTTTTCTTAAGTTAGAAGATTATAACAGTCTATTCTTCACATCTTTATAAAATTATATATATATACTGCTCACCATGCTTACAAAAGTTTTAACGTTATATTAAAATTGAGACAACAACGTTGGTGGTTCATTTTTTTCATGCATACAATGAAAACAATTATAGGTTTGTTTTAGTTTCTCTTTCCGGTCGAGACACATGTTATTTAAAAAGCTAGTGAAAGAGCAATACCCGGAGCCACGCGGCGTTATGAATGAACCGGACCCCCGGAGCCGAGGGGGGACCCGCAATCGGAATTCCAAAAACTCGAGTGGGCGATGCCGATGCACATAAAAACTAGCCGATCCGACACAATAAGGCGAGAGGTCGACGTCGTGTCGACCTGCGACTGTTTCAGAACCAATAATATTTACGGACAATGATATTGCGTTGTTGTAAATAAATTATTTGTAGAAAAACATTTCTAAAAGTTATCGTCTGTAAGTAAAAATAAGGTACATAATCATTTATGATTAAAATTTATGCAAAAAGGTAACATCGACGTCAATGCGCCTACGTCGTGATGAATCGTAATAAGCTGCATTCTTTATGCGTTAGTTTTTGACCCTGTATTATAAAATTACCGAACATAGAAAAAATAACAACCAAATTGAATTTTTGGTTCCCAATACTTAAGGTATGGTAGAATTAAAGAATTAAAAAAAACAAATTTGGAAGTAGATAAAAAAAACTTTAAAAAAACAATGGAACTATTATTATTTTAAGTTTTCCCCCTTTGAAAACAGCCTGTCGGTTCTTAACAACTTGGAGGAAACGTTCGAAAACAATGTCCACGTTCCAACCATGCATCAAATGCGTTATATTGATAGATGCCTCTACAGAGGGAACCAGTCGGTTTACATATAAGGTGACATACGCTGCACGGCTAGTTAAAATAACAGAATAATGAGACTTCTGTTTGTTTAACATGACAAAGACTGGTCGAGGAATGCTGTTCATCTCACCGGCGCCCGTTGCGTATGAAATCCCTAGTTTTCGATTCGATCTGGTGTCAGGTCACGTACGTAGTGACGGGTCGTTTACCACCGTTTAAAGTGTAAGTAATTCAAGTATTTAACACTAATGATCTCGCCCACTTGCAACTGGAGAGAAGGAGAAACTTGCTATTGCGTTTAATGCTTGAGATATTAGTGCGATTACTAAAAGCACCATTCATTGCGCACGTAAGCTTTAGAAACTTCTCGGGAAAGTTCTTTTGAAAATGAAACAAAAGTGAAACGTACGCTAATGCAATGTTTAAAAATGGAATTGAAGACAAATATTTAAAAAAAGAATGAAAAAAATTTCATTTTGGCGCTTTTAGTCAAAATTCTACAATAGTTAATGGCCAGTTGTCTTTGTCATAGACGCATTTGAATTTATTACTCATTACGTATAAAGACTTGTATTGCAATAAGAAAGAGTTGTAAGATATACATGCTATTTGCAATTGATTTGACGGCTATTTAATTATAATGTTGACATTATAATTAAATAGCCGTCAAATGGGTATCTTTAAACGTTTATCACATTACGTATAATGGACATAAATAAAATTACCATAATAAAAACATTTCACTTAGTATGCGGATATGGACGATAAATCGAACACGGCAAGTAGCATAGTAAGTAAGGGACCTGTATTTACAGATTAGAACCTTTAAATGATAGATCTGACTGATGTAGCGCTTAGAAAACGTTACAGGAAACCTATTAATGTCTACCCAATAGTACTGATAGCAAATTGTATGTATAAATTTCATCATACCAAGCAAATACTCCACAGGATTTTTTGTATCTAATAACGTATCGGACGAATAGACGTAGCAATTCTTTCATTGCTTTTCGATAAGTGTGAGATTAACTAAAGCCGAAACCCCCTCTTGTTTCTGGAGAGTTACAGTGCAGGTATCCATGGGAAGTTACTTACAATCAGGTAACTCCACCACTAGTTTACCCTCCAATGCCACAAAAGGATCGGAAAGATTAGATTCATCAGTAAAAATGTTAAACTATATAAAGATAATATGATATTGCACGCCAACAAAAAATGGTGACTGGTATTATCACAAAATGTCTGCTTTATTCATACGTCTTGAGTAGTTTGTGAATGAGTCGTCGCCAGACAACCTTAGTGACGAATGCGATAATCTCAAGATAAGGTGTTGTCCAAAACCAAATTGCTGTCTAGAAACACGTTCAGATGCTTAACCTACGAACCGAGATTGACGAAGATTTCTAATATTTACGAGCAGTTTCTTTGAATTGCAGCATTTCAGGCAATTGCAAAGATTCAGCCACAATGTAAAAAAGTGGATACTGGGTGAAAAAAATCTAATGAAGTCTTCGCGTCTATGAGCGTCCTTTGAGCAATTTGATATCACAATATTGCTTTTGTTTATGGTTATATTAGATACTATTAGAAGGCCAAACAGACCACCTGAAGCAGTCTCTACCGCCGCCCATGAATACTTGTAACTCAAAAGACCTTGTTGAGTTCCTTCTATAATCAAGAACATGAGGAGGGTAAAGATTGTCCTCTGTCTCTGCTTTTTGAAAGCAAAGCAAAAAAATTGCTTGGCACATATTTTTTATGATGGTATTACTGGTATCACTTCTACACAATCTTCACTAAGATCATAAATGTGTATATGTCATCAGTCGTTTGGTTGTTTTTTTTTTTCTATATTAAGAGCCTGCCAAAGTGACTCTACTCTGCCTGAAGGAAAGCATGAATAGAATCCAAGAGTTTTGGTCACTATACTCATTGCAAATGCAGACAATGCAATATGATGACCCACACTATGGCCGTCTTGTGAGATGCTTTTTCACACACCCAGCTTGGGGAAGTAAAATGCATGATAGTCCTTGTGACAGTGTAAGGTTACACAGTTACCACGATAATTATCACCCCTGCATCAATGGGCCTCCGGTCTCTCCTTTGTCACAGTTTTATGTCTTAGCTACTCTGAGCAATTGGCAACTCTATAACGATCATTAAGAAATTTTACACACTTGCTGCGGGGGTGAAAGAAAAAACCAGAGTAAATTCCAAATAAAAAAAATTCGATTGGATAAAAAACTTAACTCGTGCAAAAGCTGGATACATGATATTTCAAAATAACAGATTACCGCCTTTTTGATTATTAAAATTAAAGAAAATAAAACGTATCGTAACACTGTAAGCATAAAGTATAACATGTATACCTTTCGCAAACCGAAAATATGAAATTCAAACTATTTATTTATGAAAACGTTTCGGCCTCCTTAGTCGATTTTTTTTTACGCCTCAATCTTTTATGTCTAAGCTCAATGGTTGTGTGAAAAACAACACGGCGGAAGATCGTTGGCAGGCACGGCGGCATTGTAAACCAGGAGAGCGGGGGCCAAGAGCAGCAATAAAGCTTACCTGCTCTGTAGATATTATCTCGGTCAAAGGCGCCGGCAACATCACTTCCTCTCGGAACACAACGCAAATTTTATCTTAAAACGAAAGCCTCAAAGTTGAGTTTCAATTGCTAATATAGATGTAAAAATATGTAACGGTGTGGAATAACAACACATTGACAGATTGTAACCTTTTGTCATAGTTATATACTGCAGTTTCGTCACAACTATAGGTAATTTTAGTTTAACGCTACTTTTTGTTCTAAAATGACGGAGGTGTAATATACACCTACGTCATTTTAAAACAAAAAGTAAGACTGTGGGTGGAATCGACCTCAATTTTATCATCATAACATTTCATTTTACTGATGGAAATAAAATATTTGTGCGTAGGATGTCTTGAACATAATAAAACAAAAAATACTTAACCAACTGATGACCTTAGTCTCAGGGACCAGCTAGCCACGCAGGAGATAATATAGGTGCATAAGTGTGTGCACAAACACGGGTGCACTTTCTGTTCCCTCACTCTCACAATCAGATGGGACGGTTTTTCAACCCAACCGGGAAGAGATCAGGCGCAGGATCGACGGCTTTACGTGCTCCTAACCAACTAATGTCTAAACCAACCAAACCTATTACAGAGTGAGGTTAATCTCAGAAGTCATGGTCCACAATTAGGAACTGTTTTGTTTAATATTAACATATTTTGTGTTTAAATCTAATGAGCTAAGAAGGGAGAATTATGAGAATACTCAATATACGCATACCACAATACCCGTAACTAAATTCATTTGAATATTTTAGTTGAAAGTAACTAGCTAGTTCGAGAAGATCTTAGATTGATTGCCGATGAGGGACATATTTACTTATAAGCAGAAGCAATTAACATCTAAAACGCACAAAAGGTTAAGTTTCCAAGTAACAGCTTACAATATACTTTTCGTAGTGTAGCGAAGTCCAGAGATCTAGCTTATATAATTTCTAGATTCCTCAAACGTCAATATTTCATATCGCCTAGACTAGCTGACCTACATCGAGTATTATTTTCGGATAGCCAGTTATAGCTGCGTAAAGCGAAACAGCTACGTCTTTGAAGTGGGATGGTTTTTTTTTTAATTGTATCTCAATGTTGACAAAGAACAGACTGTTTGACAGCCCACAGATATCGTAGAATTTATGGTTATTATTGTAGTAACAAATGTGTTGGACCTCGGTGGTGTCTGATGTTGTTGTTTTTGACATTAAACAATTGATTGTTAGGTTTCGAACGTTGCATATATTTCAATAATATATAACAAGGAATAAGAAGTATTTTTGTCTAATGCGATGTAAATGAATCCGACGGTTCAAATGTCAGACTCGTAAACGTTTATTCTTGACCTTGGAGTAGAAACTCATAAACTTTTTATTTATGATCTGAATTGAAATGTAAATTCACAATTTATTAAAACAGTCATTCAAAATTAAGGTTTTTAGTTTGTTTTGGAATATGTAAATGTATTTTTCTAACTACTGTCTCCGAACGAAACCAGAGATAATAAATCTACCCACGAAAATAGGTTCGTAGATTATTAATATTTTACTTAAAAAACTGAAGAATCAATAGTACAGTTTCACTCTTAATACACATATCCTGCTACAACTCAATATAAATTTAAAGATATTTAGAATAACAATAGTCAAATTCTTATAAACTTTTTAGACAAACGAGTGTTAAGCCTCCTTTTGCAGTCCTTAAGATTCCTTTGCCTCTAACATTTGCCGCCATAACATTAGATTTTTTTTATTTATTGTCAAGGTCATTGCTTTTCTAAATTTTTTTATCTGTGCAATTGTTTCGTAAAGGCTATTGTCGACGAAAATTTATATTTAGAAAATAAGATGTATACACGCATAAGCTGCAGCGAGAAAGAGAGAGATGGACCTTTTTAATGCGTAGATGACAACATATTCTCGGTATTGAGGTTTCAATGAATAACGATTGTTTATATGACGCTACTTCGCGAAAACGTTAATAATAAATAATTCGAGCTACTGTACGATATTCAAATGTTATTGTGATCTCTTAAAGTCTTAGATTTATTTTTTAATTCGGGTAAAGATAGCGTCTCACGACTAGTTCTGATCATTCGTAATTGAGTCGAGATAGAGTTGAAGCATTAGTGACATATAAAACCCTAACCTCTATGTTTCCATTTTGAGTCAACACTAGAATATGGGTTTTCTGTTTTAAATTAGAATTAAAAAATTCTGCTACTAGTATAGTATTTCTGTAAAGTCTGGCAGTTCATCATCATCATCATCTCAGTCAAGAGACGTCCATTGCTGAATAACGGCCTCGCCTAAGGTTTGCCACAATAGCCGGTCCCATGCCGCCCGTATCCAACGGCTTCTCGCGACCCTCACCAGGGCGTCATCTTCTACCTTTTTGTTGCCCTATAATTATTAAAGCACTCAAAATTAAGTTATGAAAGAGCTACTTTATTTAAATAAATACCTTCTCTATAAAAACCAATAACAGATGTTGACCTTTGCCTTAAACTACAGAAGTATAAAAAAAAAAATCTTCTATAATACCATCAGAAAATGCAAAAAGCTACCGACCCCGCCTTCCAGTAGTTTTCCATTTTTGTTTTTTTAAAGGTTCATAAAACTCGCCTATTACATGTAACGTGATATACCTTTTCAAATCCATCCATTAGATGATTAATCGTCAATACAGTAGGTTCTAGGTCGCTTCAAACTACTGTAACATGAAATCAAACACAAAACCCTTTACAAATCAATCGAGAAACTAATTTAAGGCAATAGTAACCTTATCACTTTGCACTTAAACTCAAATTAAAGTACACATTTGTATGTAGTACTGATGTTAGATAAGATTGGTTAGATATGTCTTGAATATAAACTTCGTAGTAGCATTGATATGATATCCCTTAAATAAACTGTGATATCATGAATTGTAGATATTAATAGTACATTTATCTCAAAAATTTTAATAATCACTTTCTAAAATGTATTTCTCAGTACTATACATGAGTTATATGAAACTAGCGACATGCATAATTCTCGCTTTTTCTCTAACGATGTCCTTCTAGCCGCTAGCCAGTCTCAACGAAGACCAGTCAAGTAGGCAGGAGATATTATAGAGCACAAGTGTGCGCGCAAACACAGGTGCACTCTCTGTTCTCTCACTCTCACAATCCAATGAGACGGCTACCCGACACGACGGAGGAAAGACCAGCCATAGGACCGACGGCAGAAAAGCTCAATTTTTAACCCGGGAATCGTACCAGAGATCTCTTGATCGGCAGTCGAACACGCCAACAGTTACAGCAACGAGGCAGTTTTCTTTAGTTTACGAGTAATGCGCACATGCACTTTACGGTCGGGTCAAAAATACTGGCGAGCGGTCCCGGCAATATTGGGATATAGTAGGGTATGAAAGAATATAATGTATATCTATTGTTTTTAATTTATTTTTGTTTTGTTTAATTAATCGCTTGTTATTTTATGTATAATTACCTAATAATAATAATGGTATAAAGCCCCTTGTCCGAATTGAAAATCAGCGTTAGGCTTTCGTCTGACACAATGCTGAATTGGGTCCATTTTTGGCACTGCAAGATTGTTTTTATATCACCTATTTTTTATATTATTGGTTGTTGTTATTGTCATATGCCCAAATAAATATTTTTTCTTCCTTTTTCTTTCTCTTAAACACTCTTCCTATTGGTGAAAACCGCATTAGGTCCGTTGCGTAGGTACTGTGGAAGATCTAAGCGTGAAAGAACAAAATGCGACTTCATTTTGGGATAATGGGAGTGAAACTATGAGTTCAAAGAGTACAGTTGTCAAGGTATCGATGCATTTCACTTACGTATGCGGGATAACCCAGACTCGGAAATGTTCATTTATTCTATGAGCGAAACGTGTCGTCAAAGGGAAAATACTGAATTTGATTATTTTATTGCATTACGTCTTTGCCTCATCAGATATCGCGTCAAAATATTCACATTTGCTCTTGATAAAGTAGTCTATAAATATGTAAAATACTCACCTGCCCTGATTCACTGACTTGTATGTATATCAAGGTCATCGCTAAATTAAACCACTGGGGCTAAACTTGGAATTTCGCCAGCTGATACCAAGAAAGGATTTTTGGAAATTTCCCCCCAAAAGGAGGTAAAATATGCGATAAACGGTTGTATCGTAGTTCATCATTTTTAAAGTTAACACATAAATGTAATAATTACGCAAGGGAAGCCGCTGGCAACACAATTTGAAATAAAAGCAAAAAAAACAATATTGACCAGTGAAATTAAAATGTTTCCCACTTGGTATTTGCTTTCATACTCTTTTGGCAGCACCCATTACATTAAACTTTATTTTGTTAAAAGATTATTTTCCCGCTCCTGGTTGTGCCGATAGAATGCTCAATTTCCGACTGTTAGCTCGCTAAAGCGCTAAAAGTACCGCTGGAAAATTGTTTTTAATGAAAGCCATACATTTCATAAAAATGCAATTTAAAAGCACCATTCCATTTAAAATCCGTTATAGCTTTACTGTATCCGTAATGATCCTTTATAATTTTAACATACTCATATAAATTCATGCCTAGATCCCGAAGGGGTAATTAGACTTCTGAAAATGTGATAATCTTGATTTAAAAGCTGCATTTACGTAACCGGAGCCAAAGATAAGGTTTACCTACATTCTGTGGCTTTAAGAATTTAAACAGGATAGAAAAATAGTCAAAGAATATTTTAGTCTATGACCTTAGTTAACAATCAAAGTTTCTCCATGACAAATTTCATTAAAATCGATGCAGCAGTAGACGTGAAGAAACAGACGAGGTACTTTCGAATTAATAACATAAGTAGGGATTTAACCTCTTTTGTCGCAGATATCCACAGCAGTCCTATTGAAAGATATGTTTGTGTGTCTGTTTTCTAATAAACTGTCCGATTGTTATTGCCGCAATAACTTTTCTCATGTTTAATTGCCGGCGATTGTTTGGCGGCGGCCATATTGTCGATTGAAGCTATTAGGCACTTAATTATTTTATAATAGCGCCGGTAATTGAATCATCATCAAGAGCTTTTAGTAGTCCACTGCTGGACATAATATGCCTTTTATTAATAATTGATTAGTTCTTTACTAATTACCGATCGTTGATAAATGCGACAACTAGTGTTACGATATCCGGACGTCGAAAATTTCTATCGTCGAATTCCTAAAATGTTTGTCCCCTTGCAAAGGCGGAGTTGATCGTAGTATTGTATATTTACTTGCCCGTGTGGTGACGGATTAAGAATACAAAGTGTTACCACCCCAATTCATTCCGTGGGAGTCGTAAGAGGCGACTAAGAAACCAAGTTTGCAAGACAACATCATTACAAAGAGAAGGAAAACTTGGAACAAACCCTATTCTAACCCGATTGGCCAGCGTGGAATAGTAGGCCAAAACCTCCTTGCTAAGGAGAGGCCTATGTCCAGCAGTGGACTGTTAAAGACTGTTGATGTTGATGATATATTTACAGTATTCACTTCGTTACTTATACAATCCAATACATACTCATCATAGTCACCACGTAGCTTCATACAACGTCCACCATATCACCGGAAGTTAATATTAGTACTTAAATTATTCACGAACTCATCAAATATTATTGTGTATTGTCTACACTTAGGTCATTCAATGGTCGCCATCTTTGAAAGCTTGACACATCACCCAACCGGAAACCAGTAGCAATAACATCTCCAGAATACTAAATGTCTGTTTAACATTATATTAAAATATCCTAGTAAACGACTGATATGGTGTTTTGTGTGGACGCAGAAAATGTAAAGCCGCGACGGAGTTTGATGTTTTGATCATGTCTAAGATTATTGCAGCCGTTGTCCTCTATGTCTAAATCCTAGAGCAGTTTATAGCTTGAGGTTTTTATACTCCATATCTATACTAATCTAGTACTCTACTATCGAGGAAGGCTATAGGCTATATATCATCACGCTAAGATCAATAGGAACGGAGCACCAATGAAGAATGTTTCAAAATTGGGCGACTTTGTTCCTATTGAGGGCTTCCGCTGTTTGTGCTGCGTAAACTGTTAACGTTTCGCATAAATCATGTATGACAGAATTGTTCCCTTACTCACCTATATAAACGAAGTCGTGGGTTAAAGTAAGCGTCAGCCCAAAGTAACTATTCCACGCGGACGAAGTCGCGGGTGGAAGCTAGTTACCATTAAAACTGTTAAATATATTTTTATGCTGACGTCTCTTAGCTTCTATTGTTGACTTGCTCATCCTAACCCCTTTTATTGTTTGACGAACCTGTTGGTCTAGTGTTTAATGATCCGGTTAAACCAAAGGTCATCGGTTCCATTCCCACGTAGGACAAATCTTTGTGTGATGAACACGATCATTTATTGTGTCTGGATGTAATTTATTTATAATATGTAAATATTTAGAAATATATATGTTTATCAACAGTCTGGTTGACTTTGCCTAGTTTAGGATCAGATAGCTGTGTGTGAGGTATGTGAGGGTATTATCATCTTAGGATATTTGTATAATGTTGTGACATTAATCCATATAAACCTAAAAAAAAAATTTCAAATTCTCAATCTATCAGTAATCACAGATTAAGAGCAGTATCTTGAACGTGTGAATATAAATTACAGTTGTATATTTAAACATTGAAAATAGTGTGTGAAAGACGCCTAACATTTAAAAGAAATGCAAAAAAGTCTGGTGCCAACGATAAGCGATTTTTTGCTTTCTCACCGAAACATTGTAGATATTACGGTTCCGTAAGAATGAAGCAGAAATTCTTGGCGAGGAGCCACGAACGGCATAAGACGCAGCTAAACTTAAGTTAAGCGCAACCAACCTAATCGTTATTATAGTAAAATTCGCTACAGTATAATATTATGCTGTTTTACGATTGCATTGTTAGAGAAATGCTTGTGTTCAGCTATAGGTTTTAAATGCCAACTGATGTTCTGATGTTATGCGTTTAGATACTATTTGTACAGTTATCTACATACGATTATAATACTACAGTGTATCGATAAGTCCAACTGTTTTAGTTAACACCTCTCCGTCGATCGATTTTAATGTTCGATTTCAAAATTGTCCAAGATATTTATTTGATCTGATGCGTATATAATTGTCGGCTTAACATCTTAATAATCTAATCTTGATATCTGTTTATAATTCTTCAATCGAGCGTAGAGTGGCTGGATTAAATACGATTATCAAATAATTTATTCACTTTTTAAGTGCGTGTAAGCTTACTCGTAAATTTGCATTACACCCAATTAATTTAAATAATCTGTTTTATAAATAAAGATTTCTATTATGTTTACGAAATATCTGCTACAAAGTATTTTACAAAATACAGAATCTATGATAGCACTATAAAGCTGAAGAACTTGTTTGTTTGTTTGGATACCTTAATCTCAGAAACTACTAGTTCGATTTGAACAATTCTTTCAGTGTTAAATAGCTCAGTCATCGAGGAAAGTTTTAGGCTATGTATTATAACGCTACGACCAGAAGGAGCATAATATCAATGAAAGATGTTGGAACAGTACTACCCTCCTACAGAAGACCAACCTAAACCGGCAGCGGATGCTGTGTTATCGTGTTTCGTTGGTGAGTGTGACACCGGAGGCCCATTGATGCAGGGGTGACAGTTATCGTGGTAACTGTGTGAGCCTTACACTGTCACGATGACTTTTTTATCGTAAACAAATTTGTTCACGCCGTACAACATCAGTATTAAACTTATATAATAATATAATTTAATAAAATTCACATATGCACAATCACGTGTTATGTAATTATTTGTTCTTTAGTGGTAATCGAACCTCTGACATGTAATCAAAGTCAAGTCAAATAAAATAAGAACATAGAAAACCAAATCCCAGGGCCGATCCGAAGGCCTAGCAGTTAAAGCGCTCACCACGCCACTCTCAACTGCACCGAGTGTTGTGGGTTCAAACCCCACATGGGACAACACTTTACGTGATTACAAATTGTTGTTCTGTGTCTGGGTGTTCGTTGCGTCCGTTTCTTGTATGATTGTGAAGTCTGCCGCGACACAGGATAGATTATTCCTAGTGCAGGCGTTGTCTTTTGTAAAAGAAAAATATTATATTTCTCTTAAAACAGGTACCTAAAAATTAAAAGCTATCGTTAAGAGCAACAACAAATATTCATTGGTACCTTTTAATATCATTCTTTACCGTTCAACATAGGTACATCTTTGTTTTTTTTGTTGACGGAATCGAAAATTCCTCCAGATCTGCTGCTCTCAAGGGTATAGGAGTCAGAAGTATGTGCTGTTTCCATTAAAAACCACCCCGACAGCTGACCTCTAGCACTCTAGTCTTCGAGAGCGCAGACTATATGATTTCAGGTCTCCAAATCGATGCTTATGCCTTAACATAAATCCTATATATATATATATATTGATATATTTTTTAAAGACGAATTTTACAAAAATACATGAAACGGACACGAAGAACTCCCGGACTCCAAACAATAATTTACGGATTACAAAGTGTTGTCCCGTGTGGGATTTGAACCCTCAACACTCAGCGCAGTAGAGAGCGGCGTGGCGACCGCTTAACCCATCCAGGCAGTCCAAAAAATATATATATAAATATAAGTATTTAAGTATGTTTATCAGCAGACTGGTTACAATAGTGCAGGTTGTGATTAGTTTGATCTGGATGTCGTAATACAGATCAAACTAATCAACAAATAACAGCTGTTCCCGGATGCCTCCTATATCAGGCGCAGAGTGGTACACCGTGGTTTTAGTCGGTCCGATTCCGACACACCACTCTGCCGTAAACCCCGGTGGGGTGACGGCTCGAGAGGGTTTCCACAGGTTAAAAAAGAAAAAAGGTGATTAGTTAGGAATCCGACTGCCGTGTGAGATGTGTTCAATCATAATCTTAACCGTAACAAATAGTTAACAATAACACATTAAATAATATACAAATAACAAACTAACAACTATCTTTTAACTATCGGTACTTTAAAGTACCTTAAGGGTAAAAATATCTAAAATGAATCGTTACTTCGTTCCTCGTCGAAGGGTTTGTCGAAGATTACCGGTTCCCGTCTCTTTTTGGTTGCTATCTATCTCTTTCTTACAAACAGTTGTATAGGTGGGTTATGCGTTTGCGCAGGTAGGGTGAATCACCCTTAGTCCATGACTCACTTCTCACATGATAAGGAATTTAGATTCAAAACAAATGCAACCGACATTCCTATAAGCAATAAATCATGGTGCAAGATAATTCAAGGTTAGAGACAAGAAAGACACCCTTTGGTAAATTAAATATTTATGAAGAATGTACCTAGTCCTCATGGAGATTTGCCTACTACACTGGAGATGTTATAGTGCATAAGTATATACGTAAACATAGGTGCACTCTCTGTTCTCTCACTCTCACAATCCGCAAGCTCCGGGCTGTTATTAAGTATTTCCGTAACCAGAAAAACTATAACAATGTTTGACCCGATAGTGCAATCGAACCCGAGACCACTTGATCGATATTTACCATTACTATACGGGTGGCATAGTGGTTTAAGCGATTGTCTCGCCGCTTCTTACTGCATTCAATTTTGTTGGTTTGATTCCCACATGGGATCCCAGTTTATGTGGTCTACAAATTGTTATTCTGAATCTGGGTGTTATTTTTGTCAGTTTCATGAATGTTTGTAAAAGTTTCCGCGACACAGGTGTCTTAAAAAAAACTCTAAAGATAAAATATAATTTTCATTAGATCTATCTCTTCCTTGCCTTAAAAACTAGCTTTCTGTGAAATCGATATCAATTGAAAATCAGTAGTCTATGGTAGTCCAGTCCCCTTAACTGATATGCGAGTGTTTTGCGTTGATTTTCTTTCTACAATCGCTAACACCTCTAACCTTCTCTATTATTGGCTACTATTTTGATTTGACCGCGTGACTTAGCGTTGAAAAACGTCATTTTTTCTTTTCTTTTAATAGACAACGCCCGCATTAGGAATAAATCCTGTGTCGCGGGAGACTTTACAAACATACAAGAAACGGACACAAAAAACACCCAGACTCAGAACAACAATTTGTGGATCACATAAATTGTTGTCCCATGTAGGATTTGAACCCACAACACTCAGCGAAGTGGAGTGCGGCGTGGCGACCGCTTAAACCACTAGGCCAATCGTGCAGTCGTCATTCCAATACATTTGAAAGTTTTCTAATAACGTTTACATTTGTAGTGTCAATACGGCTAGGGGCTGGATTGACATAGGTTTCTTTCCATATATGTCAATGTAATAGTACGTTAGAAATAGTGCTATAAAAACTATTAGTGTTGCGAAACTTTTTATATATCATCGGTGTGGTGTAAAACGGGCCCTTCACGGTGATCCTTTACAGCGGTCGTCGGCTACGCCTTGAGACATCGTGATTTATGAAGCGACTGCTGTCTCGTGGCGCCGCATTTCTACATTCATATTACCTTCTTGAAATTAACCGTTTTGTTTCGTAGTTTCTTCTTTATTCGCTGTTACTTGCTGAATTTATGTATCTTAATGTCCGTCTCAGACTGGTCGATTTGCGTATACAGTGCATTAAGTTTCTTGACTGATAATTCTTGTAATTTTGTTTTAAATATTTGGATTTAAATACAAACGCCGTTTTTATAAAGCTTCGTAGATTTAAAAAGTTAATCCGTCGCAGACAAATACCACAAGGAAACTTTTTTTCATAATATACGTATTACGTATATAATTATGTAATTTATATATACATACATATAAAAATCACGTCTGTTTCTCCGGAGGCTTAAGCAGAGGTATATAAAATAAAAAATTAAAATGTAAATATTTAGAAATAAATAAATATTTTTATCAGTTGGCTAGACTGCCTAGCTCGGATTAGACCGTCGTCTGTAGAATGCGTCAAGTTATTACAATTTGAACCAAAATCAATCTTGCTAGTCAGGCTTGGGTTTGCAGGATTTAGATCAAAATCAGGTGATTCGAGAGGCTATTGAAACACATTACAAGCGATTAAAGAATTCCACTTGCATTATATTTGTGTTCATACACTAAGTAACAAACCGGTAAGAAAGCACCTGCTTGATATAAACGAGGGTATTGATCGTTAAATTTTATTTCAATAGCTTCAATTTGAAAGTGTACTTTGATTGGTTTTCCTAATAAAAACTATATGAAATAATTTAACTGCTAACTATACTTGATACGTAACGTACATACTGCTCTCCTGTGAGGCCTTACACAGACCCCTTAAATAGTGTATTCTATACTAATTTTAATGGTTCCTTACAGCTTTAGAGGGGAGAATTTAAATTAGATTATACAATTAGTATATCGTATGTCAAAGTCGGTTATCTGGGAAACAATTTTGATTTTTTTTTATTTTAATTTGCGGGGGTTTTCCTAAAAAAGAAGTACTTAGAAGAAAAAGTACAAAAACTTAAAAGAAGTTCTTAGTTTGAAAAATTGAGAAGGAAATAAGATTAGGTGTTATAATTTTTTTTTAAACAATTTTGTTGTATGCTGCTTTTAGGACTAAGCTCAACTGCACAAATGAAACGCATCGTATATTTTTAAAAGCACGTTCCTTTTTATTACTTAAGCGTGGAAGTATATTGAGTCTGTATATTAAAATTAAATGTACTCAGTGGAGCTGCCGATAATAAAAAAGACGACAGTAAAACTCAAAGTCACACTTTTTAGTGAGGAATTTGAATGGCTTAATTAATGACGACTTGCTTTATTGAGAGTATTCAGCTTAATTACAAATAAAGATTAATTGTGAGATTCAGATATCGACAATATTGGTAATAGAACCGTGAGTATCTGAGAGCTTTATCGCGTCGAGTTCAGCGTTGCGTTTGCACTAAAAACTTCACCAATCGCAAGGCACGCGCTCGACGTTGAGAACGAGCTGATGTGAAATAAACTCGCACTTATCCCTCGGTATTAGTTGACTAACACCCTTATATGTGTGTAATGCACTTACGATCTTATATCATGTTACACCGCACGGTGCTACTATATTATCTACAAGCTGTGGTCGTAATAGTCACGTAAGAATCAGATTAATAACCATTATAGATCTTCTGACGTTCGCTTTATGTCAGTGAAACCATATAGTGATACATTGTAATTTGTATTTTGTTTATTTCAACGTAGCTACGTAGGATACGTCGTAACTCAAGTTTGTAGATGATTTTATAGTGCAATAATAACCGTATTAAGATGGCGTGGCCTCTATTACTTTGCTCACTAAACTACACAAACAAACTACACACATTTATTGAGTAGATATAGACGTGTTTTAGTTATTCAACATTTATTGGATAAAATACTTAGCTGAGCTAATTAAAATAATGATTATGACCCAGTAATGATAGTAGTAGAGTAGATATGCAAACTTGACGGTGGGCCGAATTCGGCGTACCGTGTGATATTTGTCGGTTCAACTCCGACGTACCACTTCATCGGGAACCCGCTGGTTCCACAAGATAAAACAGTATTTTTTTATAAATTGTTGGAAATAATATTATTGTAGGTGCAGAAATATGTTGATGGATTTATACGATTTCATGTTTTGTCATGATGTCCTTGCATCTTTTACCGTTGTCCAGATTTATCTAGAACAATCTTCAAACGTATTGTGACCCAGTAGTGTTAGTGGCCTTACAGTACCTTTATTTTCCACCTTGTAGGTTCATACATAATAGAGTAAGGCACTATTTTGGGTTTAAAATATTCACTACTCTAATTAATAGCCCCATTTATAATCATCAAACCTGTAAATCGATATAGCTATACTCATTGAAAAAAAAAATTTTGATTAGTCTATAATTAGCTATATTACGTCATAAAACGTTTTAACACTACTGGCTGTCGTAATTATAACTTTTAATCTATGCATAAAATAAATCAAAGGCATTGCGGAATCGTAGTGTTAGTAGATTTAACATTAAAAGCGAGTACGAGAACTTGAATAAAGAAAAATTAACAACCCGTCAGACACAGTGAATAAATCTTTGATAGGTACTTTGTCACTTTAGTACTCGATTTAAGGTTAAGTCAATTAAGAACCACACTACAATTCCGCAGTGTCTTTGGTTTATTTTACACGTAGACTAACAAATGAACCACTGATAGTTAAATCATACAATTTTTTAATACGAGATCTAGTACTGTTGCAAAGAGAACGCACGACGCCATGTTTGACAAGATCGAATTTGACAGATGTCAACGTCATAGTCTTAATAAGTTTCATAGATAAATGCTAAGTTTTATTTATTGGTAAAGTTTATATATTCTCTAACACTTGACACCCCTTGAATCGAGGAGGTTTTAGCTCCAGTATAAAACAATGAAAGAATGGTTTAAAGTTGATTTTTATGAGACCATAGTATTGCTCCGGTCAAGCCACAAGTGTCACCCTCCGATAGGTACAATATTTATTTAGTTTCTACCTAAAAATTTAATAACTAAATAAAAGTCCATGTATACGTATATAAACAATGATAAAACTCTTATATTCATTGAATACCATACAATTATGTTTACACAAGTGGCCACCAGAGGCGCAGTTGGCGGTGTACACGCAAAGCATTCCACGTCCATACTGGCTGTACGTACTTTTGTTCGTAAGCCACTGTTTGAACTAGTGTAATTATGCCATTGTCTATAGGAATGTATGAATGGGATCAAACTTTGTCTGGTTTAAGTAAATGTCCGGGATGTGTCTGGATGAAACTACAGTTTTTATGAACTTTTTGTCATTTATCTTGTTTTTATATCATTGTCTTATTGGGTATTCTTTCGTTCTGTGCACTATGAAAATATGTATTGATAGAATCATTTTGTATCTAATATCATTTCATGTGACAGTCGATTCTTAGTAAAAAATTGTGTTTTCAGATTGGAAAACTGATTTATCGAAATTTAAGTACTTACGTACCTGATAAAAATCAGCAATTAAATTTATAAAAATACCACACAGGCTTTTGGAACATTGATGTTTGCCGTTTCGTCCGTAACTACCGTAATGCATTATTATCTTTTTTTCAATATTATCTGATCCTTTTTTTGTTGTCTTCGAAGACCGCAAATCGTTGCTTCAAACTCGAGGTGACTTTCTGCTTCTATCTTACACACAGATACTCCAAAAGAAATGATTTTCCTATCTGTAGATATGAATGCACAAAGGTAGTAGAGCCACGCTAATTACAGTGCGAACGGACCGGCTCGACCAGGGCAGTACTACCCTCCCACAGAAGATCAACCTAAAACAACAGCATCTGTGCTCTTGTGTTTTATTAGTGAGTGCGAGACCGGAGGCCCATTAATGTATCGGTGACAGTTATCGTTGTAAGTGTGTAAGCATACAATGCCACGATGATTATAATGCCTTTTACGTCCGCAAGCGGGGCGTGAAGAAGCATCTCACTAGGCCGCTATAATGTGTGTCGCCATATTGCATTGTCTGTATTCGCAGTAAGTATGGTGACCACAACTCTTGTATTCCATTCACGCTTTCCATCAGGCCGAGTAGAGTCACTTTGGCAGTCTCCTAAAATAAAAAAAAAGAAAACATGAGAAATGTATGCTTAGGCACAAACAAAAATTAATTATCAAGACGAATTACAAAATTGGCTTTAAAATTACATCTTATCGGCTTCCGTACACAGTTTTGGTAAATTTACTCAAGGTTTTAGACAAAAAGCGACTTTTATGCATTTTTGATACTGCTATCTAATCAGTACCATCTCCCGTTTGTGCCGTTCCGACAGGCTTTGAACAAAGCTCTTGGCAAACCGACTGTTGTGTAAGGATCTTTTGAGATGTTATTTGTCTTTATTAATTTCGTTTAACTGCCGGTGTCGAAATTTCCTTAAGCCTATTTTATTTTATATTGCTATTGCTTAAGAGAGTCCGAAGTTTGAGTTTGCTGTGTTGTTATTGATCTTCTGACATCCGTCCTTAGTGAGTAGTACTAAATTAGTGCGACGTCTTGGTAATCTCTCTGCTAAGTCTCTGATAAATGATTCGCTAGGTGTGCGAATTCAGTTTAACTTGTTTAATTGTGTATTCGTAAACATGAGACCTTATGACATGATGATTCCAAGAGTTAATGACGTAATTTGATATATCACATCAATAGCCTTTAACAGTCCACTGCTGGACATAAGTCTCTTGATAGGAGATATTGGCTTACTATACGTTAGCCAGACGAATTGAAATATGACTTTACCCAAGTTTCTTTCTTTTTGTAGTGATGTTCTCCTGCGTAGTTTGTTCTCTTAGTAGCCTTTTGCTATACCCACGGGGTGAATAGAGGTGGTGATACTCAATCACCACACATGATATATATTCATTATTATATCCATCCTCTGTAGTCGAATGGCTTCTTGATTCATAACACATTAACATATTAGTAATAGGTAATTATACTATGTACATACATTATATCATCATATTAGATATTATAACATAAAATACAACTACAGGAATTGATGAAGCGTAACCCTTTTTCGATGTAGTGCTGCATCACACATGTACAGTCTATTTGCGGTGATATATCGACCGCTGCGCCCGCGCACCTTTGTTTACTTAACACATCGAGATCACACCGGGAAACGGCTAAAGATAGCACTGTGTTGCGTCAGGGTTGCCACACAGATATTTAATTGCATCGGAAGTATTTGTTTGAGTTTATATCTCTTTATTGAATCCTGGCAATCTTACAAGTGTTCAAGATAACAAAATACTTATTTGTTATTATTATCAAAGGAATTAAAGATTAGTTAATAAAGATATGAAAAAGATACATTTTTAGTGATCACTTTTCTTAAACAATTTACATGTGATAGATGTTGAAATGGTCGCGGTCAGCAGCCCTGGACGACGCTGATGGGCGACGTCCGGACCTAAAATTAAGATTATCAATAAAATCCAACATACTGTATGCATGTACAGTGCTATTTCGGGCTGTATAGTGTGCAGTGATTGTATGCGTATGTTATAATACAACATAAATATTTAAATTACACTGTAACTGCTCTAACTCAGAAATGTAACTATGGATACACAGAAAAGATTTTGATTACAGATAATTGGTATGTTTAGTCAGAGAAATTAAGATAATTGAGTTGAATTTCCTTGATGTTAGCCACTTTATAACTTTAGTTAGTAAATTGTTTGCTAACTCTTAGACTTCTATAAGGTTGCAGGTTTTCGAGATCCATAAACTCTTATCGTGAAGTGAGTCTTGCTTCGGCTCGAATGGGCGCGATTGATGTGATACTAAGGCCTCGTCGAAGACAGATCTAGTCTTTTATTATTTTTTTTCCTTTTCTTACGTAGTTATAAAAGAATTTAATACAACAAGCCTACTATTGTATTATTAAACTCAAATTACAAACACTTCAAATATAAAAAAAAGTTATATAAATGTAAAATTAGCCCACTATTTGAACAAATTTGGTGACAAATATTTGTCTCAAATAACGTTGCTTACAAAAACGCTTTTGTGGAGTGTTCGTCAACTTCCTAAGCAATGAAATACTATTGTCGTTTAACAAAAAATTTGAAGATGATGCCAAATTCCTCCCGACCTTTCAAATCCCACCTTGGGTGTAATGTTACCTGACTATTATAATTGCCCAATATGATATTATTATAAAAACTATTACTAAGGTTACCTATTAAAGTATTTTTTTAGATGTAAGACAAAAATAGTAAATGATTACGAACATGATGATTGCAACAATAGTTATATTTAGAAGATATTTAATCGGATATACAACCGGATACCGGATATCCGGCCAGATACTGGATATCCAGTCAACGTTGTAGCTGGAAAAGCTACAACGTTGACTGGCAACGTTGGCTATCCTGCCGTCTTATTTTTGGTTATAATAAGTAATTAGCGGTCAAGATGCCAGTTACCTGTTCGCTTATATTTATCTCTTTACTAATATTAACTTCTCCGTATATTTTATTTTAAGATATCTGTAGGTTTATGACCATCAAAAGCAAAAATCTTATGAATCAACTAATTCCAAGGTAATCGACACGTACATCGATAACATCGATTATGTATATTATCGATCGTGTCTACATATTTCGATTTGCGTATTTACTCGTTTATATAAATAAATTATTTCTTATTACCACATTAAATACTGGATTCAGCTTAAGATCCGTTTATAAAACACATTTATTGTTAAAAATTTAAAGGGATATTTACAAAGCTCGTTATGTATGACGCTATGAATTTAGGAAATGAAAATATTATATGAAAGTAATTATGAAAAGTATATTTACAAAAGTGGATTTTTGTGTGCGTTAACACCTTTAGAATCCCAAAGTCAATTTTCTTATTGTATTTTAATTTCAATATTTATCGTGTCTTGAGACAAATTCTAAGAATTGCCAAGTCAACGGTGGTAAAATCCCAAATAAGCGATCATCTGAGAGCCGTTTACACTTACCTAAAATTTGTCAAGTCATAATGAGTTGATAAATATTAGATTTTACTGGAAAATCTTAAAATTTACCTGGGCTTTTACAGTAACGTCATCGGAGAATTTAAAACTAAAATGCCAAAACATTATATTTACTTAGTTTGCAGATAAATCTTTTACTGTGCAAGCAGTAAGGCATTGGAATAATTTGCCTGTTTTTTTTTGTACTGTGCGGAAATCCCCACGGATACCACCGAAGGGTGGTTATGTCGGACTCGAACCGACCAAAAACCGCACGCCGTCTCAGGTGCCAATAGCCAGGGGAACAGGTGCACCCTAGTAAGGAAATCCCTGGAACCCCGACATACCTCGGGCCACCTACAGTCGTAGTGTCGTACACCTCTCCTAATGTGTAAACTACCCTAAAATAATCAAACAGCTGATGTCCGTGTTAAGGTTGTCTGAAAGAAATCGCCGTGAGTGATAAGACACCGATTGCTACATTTAAATATTTGGTAACTTATTTCTTCTTTTGTTTTGTTTTTTATATATAATAAAGAGAAATAGGGATATATATGATATTTACGATAAGAATAGTCCACAAAATATTAGCTTGATCCATGACCATTTATTGTCAAATTTGTCTGTAAGTACTTTAATATCGAATTCTTCTTATACTTGTCACAATTTCACACTCAAATGGTTTAATATATATTAAGTTGTAAATAGGCACTCGTCCCTTAATCCTTAGAGCTCTCGACCCACAATACTTAAGGAATTTCACGTTTTATCATGTTCAATTGTGATTGTGTACTTACTGTTTTTTCTTTACTTTCAGGTAAACAAGTTATTCGAGGTTGAAAGCACACACCCAAGATGCAACCTCCACTCTAAAAAGTAAATCTGTTTTTTTTTAATTCAGATAGTTTTGAGAGCTCTAGTGTACGAGTGAACTCGCAACTGTTTTCGTACAGGCATAACAGTACGTACGTAATCAGTACTTATCTGAAGTCGTGTTTATTTGTTTCAATTCTAGTCTTTCTTATCAGTACAGAAATTAATACGATTAATAGGTATTGAATACCTTTGCATTATTTTAAAACTTCGACCAGGGGGCCTACTTATTTTTGCCCCTAGATTTCAATTTTTTTCACCTGGGATCAATGTCATATCCATAACGTAAGATGGGGGATGCGTATCCACCTATAAAATTACCTTTTAGATTTTACCTTATTTGTTTAAATATCGCACTGGCAAATAACAAATTTTATCATCTGATTCTTAGAATTTTCGTGTGAGGCAATAGGACTGCAATATTATTATAATAAACATATTAAAATAAGTGATGGCAAAATGTGGGCTTTTAACACGTCTGTTTATCTATCCCAGTAGTGCGATAGACATGAGTCTGTGTGAGTCTTTAATTGATTAAAACATCGATGAAGAGTTACTCTTTAAATAATGCTCTTTTTTTTCTATATTAAGAGCCTGCCAAAGTGACTATTCTGCCTGATGGAAAGCATAAATAGAATCCAAGAGTTGCGGTCACGATACTCATTGCAAATGCAGACAATGCAGTATAGTGACCTAGACTATGGCGACCTAGTGAGATACTTTTTCGCGCCCCGCTTGGGGACGTAAAAGTCATAACAGTCATCATGGCAGTGTAAGGCTCAC
This sequence comes from Hypercompe scribonia, assembly GCA_949316085.1. NCBI lineage: Eukaryota > Metazoa > Arthropoda > Insecta > Lepidoptera > Erebidae > Hypercompe > Hypercompe scribonia. Next base: position 5,431,139 of record OX438969.1, on the reverse strand, counting down.
ACAGTTACTACCATAACTGTGACTCCTGCATCAATGGGCCTCCGGTCTCACACTCACCAACGAAACACGACAACACGGATGCTGGCGCTTTAGGTTGGTCTTCTGTGGGAGGGTAGTACTGCTCCGGTCGAGTTGGCCCGTTCGTGCTGAAACCAGCGTGGCTCTACTACCTATTAATGCTTAATGTATAGGCGAGATTTAAGGCATGTTGTCTCGTGAACCGTGTACCCACAAATGTTTGTTAATACTCATAGTAAGTATCACTAATGCTCAGATTTCCTCACTTAAAGATTAATAGAATTATCATATGTAGACCACTGAAAATTCTTAAATATTTACAAATACACACGTATTTAGATAAATTATACTCGGTGACAGAATAAATTATCCTGGACACAATCGTTTATTTGTTACAAGCTTTTGCCAACGGTTTCTTTCGAAACAGATCATTTTAAATAAATATATTATTTTTAATAAAAAATATACCTCCAAGAACATGTGTACAAAATTTAATGATGATGGGTTGAACAGTTTTCGCGTGAAACCGTAACAAACAAACCTTCATTCGCATTTATAATATTAGTAGGATTAAACTACCATTAAGTAACAGTGGCTGTTATGACGCTTATATCTCCTCAATATTTACGTATAGAATCCATTGAACGATGACGCGATACACAGTCTACTTGTAATCGTCATATAAACATAGGTAGGCGTCAATGGATACGCTCCATAGCGTTATGTTCATTTGATTGACGATTAGCTCAAAATATTTGTGATGTACCATGTAATTGTTAGCTGTGTTTCTGTTATACGATAAAAGATGTCAAGACTTGTGTGAAAACATGGCTAGTCCTAATGTACTCATTATTATTCATGCAGAGTCTTAGTCGATTGCACGGTTGACCTCGTGGTTTAAGCGGTCACCACACCTCTACTGTGCTGAGTGTTGTGGGTTCCACAAATTATTGTTCTCAGTCTGGGTGTTCTTTGTGTCCGTTTCTTGTATGTTTGTAAAGTCGCCACGACACAGAATTTACTCTTGGTGCGGGCGTTGTTTTTTAAAAAAAACCATTTTGTCCCTAAATCAGTCTGGCCAGCTTAGTATAGTAGATCAAAACCTCCTTTTTAAACAAAGGTCTATGTCCAGCAGTGGACTATTAAAGACTTGATGCTTTATTAATTTAAGTGAGTCTGTCTTGTTTGTCCCGTCTGCCTTTAGATTTTTTAAATAATACCCTTGCTTCTGTTGCACAGATAAGAATTTTTACAAACCTCGGCTATTCTCAACAATGATATTCGACGATTTCGAACGATTCAAGAGGAGGATATGTATAATATATGCATATTATACATATCCTCCTCTTGAAACGTTTTCTCTATCGACGAAACCGCATTAAAATTGATTCAGTATTTTGAAAGATATACGCGTACAAAAACTAAATTCATTTTACTATATAAAGATTAATTGAGATGTCTTACAATAATAATAAATATAGTTTAGAAAAACTGAAAAAAAACGGTTACAAGAGTCGGTTACCAACAAACAAATAAGCATACAGGCGAAGCTAATAAAAGCGTGTTACAAAAGCCGCGGCCGTCTGATCCCAAAATACGCAGAATTTTATGCTACGGTAAAAGGGTTTTTAATAAACATACTATTCAATAAAAAAAAAAACAGCTTAATTTTGTGCAGCTCACCTATGTTTCAATAAAAAGTTTTATAGATTGAATACCTCGGTGGCGCAGTGGTAGCGTATGCGACTCCTGTGCATGAGGTTTGTTTCGATGCCCGGGTCGGACTAAATGTTTGTATGATTTACAATTTTTTTCTTGAAGTTAGATGTTTTCTATGTATAATATGTATGTATTTACAAAAAAAACAGTACATAAGCATTCTATCAGTCTAGGTGTCAGGCTCTGCTTAATTTGAGGCTAGATGGCGTTGTGCGTCACATGTCTAACTAATTATTTATTTTACGTACTAAAAAAAAGTGTTTTTGTTATTTACGAACTATTGTTTTGTAGAACAAATCAACACAGTAAATTGGTTTCCCTTATCTTTCACTTTTATCGTTCAAACAAGATTATTTCAAAGATAAGAAAATAATAAAACTCAAATGTATTTTAAGAGTAAAATCTTACATTTATGTTTGTTATCATTACAATAAAATACTGATTAAAATCTCAGCCTTTCAAGCACGAAGGCTTGCATCCCGACCTATATACATAGATAGACCTTTGTAAGTCGAGTGCACACAAAGGGACAGTAGTGACACTTCACCCACATAGAGGTGAATAGCATCGACCTACAACTTTCCTGTGATATTAGGCATGTTATACACTAGCGTTTGATCGTGAAGTTAAACTTACCTTAATATTTTTCCATTAAAATATTTCGGTGGTGACGGATTAAGAATAAGGCATGTTATATTACATTTGTCCCGTGGGTGTTGTAACAAACAACTAAAGAAGTAAACTGTACAGGAGGACAGAACTGTAAAATGAACGAAAACTTAACATTAACCATTTTTTTAACGTGTGGAAATCCCCTCGAACTGTCAACCTACCGGCATTTGCAGCGGGTATGTCGGAATCGGACCGAATAAAACCACACGGTGTGCCACTGTAGCGGATGGAGAAAACCCGTCCTGTCTGGCCGCGGTCACTCTGGACGGCATGAGACGCTGGTAAGCGCACCACCGCCGCCCGCTTCGCCGGCGACGAATTGAGTCCGAGTGAAGATCGACCTCCCGAGCCCTCTTGGGTATCTCATTGTCTTGGGTAACTTGACATAAACCCTATGGCAAACCGTGTAACTCACGTGGTATAGTAGGCCAAACCCTCCTTTCTAAGAAGATACCTATGTCTAGATGTGAACTGTTGAAGGCTGTTGATAACGAAGATATTTCGTTTATCTGTCTATTACAATATGTGAAACAATATCTTTAACATGATGGACATATACATTCACTTAGGTAAATGATTACAAAAAACTAAAATATTGTATTTTTTAATTACTTTCTAAGAGTTATCTGATCTGATAAAATAAACATCATTTATAACTTAAAAATACATGTAAATATAGACAGTACTTCAAGTTTGCCAAATACTTGCAATAATTACGGTAGGATGCCTCTCGATACTGTGATCTGCTGGACGGAAATGAAGAGATATGAATACAGTTGACTAAGTTTAGATATCATACATGAGTTTGCCGATCGGTTGGAAGGTTCTGGAATGGAAATTACGAAAGAGAAAGCAAAGCATAGAACGTTCACCAATAAGATAAAAAAATTGTAGGCCAAAAAGGGAGCAGGGTGCCAAGTCGGTCTTCTGGAACATCATTTTAAGTCACAGCCTAGCTACCAAAGCTTGATTATGATGACTGAGGATTTACTCAATCACGTCATATAGAAACACCATTACACTGAATTTAGTATGAATTCACTCGCACGCACACTGCACATATATGCTGTATGTATAAGATCTACAATGTGTAAATTTCTATGTGTTTCTGGTCTGTGTCAATAGATAATTAATTGTACTATAACACTAGAACAACAGAGGCCTAAGTCTTAGGACGTCGATAGCTAAATGGACGTCCTAAAACAGAAACGAAAACATATGTGGAAAAACAATCCTGCAATCTTACAGCAGTCGCAAGTGATGTGAAATATCTGACATCTCATCTACCGTCTGATCTCACAACTAGAACAATGATCAGATCTGCTGAACCATCTCCAGCATCACGGCGATCATTGATTAAATCAAATAGCATAAGTTTCTCCAACTTAATGTAACGCACTTAAACCCTTTTACGAAATCACTCCGAATATGACACATCAATAGCAGACTCCAATAGTCTATGGTCAAAACATACTTTTATACATTACCCAATAACGTTATATTGTTATCATTAGTAAGTACTATAGGAACACTGACGTTATGCGACGTATGACGTCAATCTATACCTTTGATGAGTGGCGGCTAAATGATTACCTTCGCACTTATGGTCAGTACATAACAGCTCGGCATAAAATATAAACATACAGTACTGTAGCTGTCGTTGAAGAAGATAATTGTATTATAGCATCTTCGTTTCGTAACGCATATTACCCAAGAAACAGCTCAGTTTTGCGCGGGAATATAAAGAGTTCTGTCCGTGTGGTGCCGGATTAAGAATACATAGTGTTACCACCCCTAGTCATGCCGTGGGTGTCGTAAAAGGCGACTAAGGGAACAAAGTATGCAAGACAATATCATTACAAAGAGAAGGAAAACTTGAAACAAACCCTATCCTGTCTGGCCAGCGTGGTATAGTAGGCCAAAGCCTCCTTAAACCAGTAGTGGACTGTAAAAGGCTGTTGATGATGATAATGAATAAAGAATACAGAAAATATAGTAATAGAGAAACTGAACATGCTGATGCCAAAACCTGATGATGCTTTCCAGTTCTATTCGACAGCGACTCATAAATTTCGCGCTTTTTCTTTACTTGTATTTAATTCGTTATCCAAGGATTAGTAAAATATTGAATATTGATACGAAGGCAACACATCCTCGTAAAAATTTGACAGTTACATTACACTAAGTGCTAGGTTTTTTTTTTCGCTGTTGAATACTTGCAAGAATAAAAAGACCTTCTAACGAAGATTTTTAGTTCATGTAATAAAAAGAATAGATCGCTCATCAAATAACACTTAAATAACACTTCCTAAAAAGGTTTTTCTTTTTATTTGTCTAAACTTTCTGCCTTTAATAGAAAATAATATTCACCCTCATTGAAATGTGTCAATGTTTCAATAATGTGAATTGGTATTCTAAAAACGTTCAACTGGATTCTCGTCTTCGGAAGAGTTATGAACAATTCCAATTTGCGTCTTACGAATTGTTCGAAGGGACATATATTTGACATTCGGTATTGAAGAAAAGATTTATCGGCAACCGTTTTTCTGTTTCTCTCACTATAGGTGAGTTATTTTAGAATAATAAAATGTATTTATCAACCGTTATGGTTTTTCAAATTGAATAATGACATAGATATGTAGTTTTATTTCCTTAACGATTTTTCCTTTGACGTAACTGGCTTATAATTTATGTACTTATGTGATCCTCAGATTAACATTTTTTCCAATATACAATTTATTATAACAATAACCTCCAAATAGTGTTTTCCTCAGTTATTCGTGCCTCCAAAAAACCATTTATCTAGACATATTTACTTAAATTTTCTTATGTACGTATATTTATTCGTTTTTTTTTTGTAGTCACCATAGTCATTGCTTATGCTGACAATGTAGTATGGTGACCCACACTATATATTTTTACGCTTCACTTGGGGACGTAAAAGGCATGACAGTCATCGTAGCATTGTATTGCTCACACTTACTACGACAACTGACACCCCTGCATCAATGGGCCTCCGGTCTCGCACTCACCAACGAAACACGACAGCACGGATGTTGTCGCTTTAGGTTGATCTTCTGGAGGGTAGTACTGCCCCGGTCGAGCCGGCAGGTTCATGCTGAAATCAGCGTGGCTCTACTACCTGTCTACCTATCGTTGGTGTTTATTGCACAGCGACGTGTGTGGTTAAACTTTAATTTCATTTACCGGAGGCTATGTAGTAAAATTCGAATTTTGCTGTTAAAAAATTCCTTATTCACTGATTTTTAGGAGTAATTTATAATTTTGCTTTTAGTTTATCATATCACTCATTTACGTTAGGACAACGACAGGCGAGTATAATAATTGAAATATATTAACGTATTATACGTACGTAACACACGATTAGGTACGATTAGACATTTCTAATCGTACCTAATCGTGCTTAATTCAGTAAGAATAGAAAATATAAACTTCAAAAACAGATGCAAACTGTCATATTACCACATAGACATACATATGCGCCACATGCTTTTTTTTACCACATTATTGATAATATTAGTTTGTTTTTTTTGTCTATTACTGTAGCGGTTGCAACCTCCGAACTCTACGTGTGAGCGTTTGTCTATGTCCATGCAGCTGTCTATACAGTACAATGTAAGACTACGAAAGGAATATTTTGATACACATTTAGCTTCGATAACGAGCTCGTCAATGGACACATCCCTTTTCTAGCGCTAACGTGAACGTTCGTGACCGAGAATATCGACTAATGACTTCGTAACCGTACTGATTAACTCATAAATATTATCCGACGACTATCAGTCAAAAAGGTCGGCTTATTACAGAAAAAAAAAGAAATATGTGTCTGCGGTATATTTAAAATTAGAACGTGTTTAACTTTCTATGAGATTTAATACATTTGAAAGGGATATGTTAGATGTTCGTGCCCTTGTCTACAAACTGTTTTGCAGACAAATAAGTTCAATTAGAACTACGAAAGAAGCTAATCTTAATGGTGTTATCAAAACATTGTCACTACTATCGGTAAAGACGATTCTAAAATTGATATGCTTACATTTTCTTGTAACTTTTCATTCTGAAGTCTGGTACCTACTTGGCAGTTAAAAACATGAAAAGAGGTTTTAAATTTTTTAGTTTCAACACTTTGAAAAACGAATAAACAAGTATTCAACTGTAGCTGTAGTCCATAAATGAATTTATAGAATTTCAAAAGTGGTAAATTAATGAATAATGGAATTAACGATTTGTTTTAGTTCAAATCTCATTCACCTCATGGTGCGTTGTTTATTTATGCGACATTTATTCAATAGAAACGCGACAATAGTCATAATAAGTTTACGAGCGGATGCGGGCACACAGTCATTTCCATATAAATAGGAACATAACAATATTAAGTATAATTAACGTCTTTTCATCATTTGCATATATTACTTACTGTAAATTTTGACATATGCAGACCATTGGAAGTAGATTTTGTAATTCTGATTATGTAAACCAAGATTTTATTGTCAAATTGATCGTTTCCTGATTTTTATAGCACTATATTTTTGTTTACCGGGCTATTATGACTTCTTTCAGTCCCAATTACACTAGGAATGAGAACAAACAACTGAGAATGGTCGTCGAAATGACCACATAGCGGGCAAAAGTTATGTAAATTTTAATTACTTATTGCAATTATTGTAACAAGTTATGAACGAGGGAACCGCGTCGAAAGTGATATAAAGTGGCAATACAAGATCATGTTTTTTAAACTGAATACGTAAACTAAGATATTTAAAAAAGGTATGATTTTACAAAAAACCCTATTTTCACTCCGGACAACATTTCAAAATCTTTCTTTTGACTGTCTAATCTTTCTTTTACATGATTAAAATGAATGTAATACCGTGCCGAGGTCATTACAGAATCTGTATCGCAATCGAAGCGGCAGAGAGCGTGGGTTACCCTTCGAAATTGATTTGCCAACTCTGTGGAGTTTAGTTTATCTTAAATAGCATTTCAGGTACTACCTTTTAGGCTAGGGTTCGTAGAGATTAAAGATGAGTCTACACTGTGACAGTATTAATTAGAAGCTTAGCAAGGTGAGCAGGTAAGGGTAAGTTTCATTACAATTTTGCGATAACAAGTCTCAGGAAAATGTACACGCATAGGCATTTTATAGGCAAGACTCTCTAAAATTATAAGTATATTTCTTCAGGTCATTGTAGATTTTAAGAAAACGTGCATAAATATCATGTGTACGATTCACGATTTGAAGGTGTTTTTTTAATTGATGTCTCTATGCCTTTTATAGTGATACTCGTTAAACCCTTTACTTTGATGTAGACGTTTGATAAAATGTATTCGCGACTGTAGTAGCATTACGTATGCAGTACCGATGCGCGGGCGCCGTTTTCCGCGACAGCAATACATTACCGAGGCGTCTACGTTCGAGCTATTCTATTAATTATCGTTTACGTATGCATGACATGAGTCGCTAAACTCGTTATACAGTACGGCGCGTGCGTTCTGCTTCGCGGCGGTGCGTAAAGTACATCAAGATATTGTACTAATTATTACTAAGTTCTAATGAAATAGCTTGTGGGCTATGAGAAAAATTAAATAATATACTTGTTCTTAAAGTCAGTTGTTGCAGGAAGGGATGAGCAGAAATTGAAAGGAAAAATAGTTTTCAGAGTACTTTGATATAATATTGATAAAGATTGCTACAATCTTTATCACTTTGACGACATGTAATGACGAAAAAAGAACATTAAACAACACGCGTAATCTACATTGTCCTTATTCTGTTTGGCTCGTGTTTTTTTATGTGTATTTGCAGGTAATCTAGTCTCGTCAGGTTGGTACAAAACATCGAGTTCGTACAATGGTGGGTCGTAATTTCAGTTAGTAATAATGCTTTAAACAACTAGTCAGGCTGTTGCTAGCCACTTTATGACGCTGTGTAACCATTTTCTCTCTGACAACGATAAATAAAACGGCTAAACAGTTGGCAATTTCGGGCAATAGACAATTCGAGCTTCAGACAGTGACTTCTCTTATCCTTTCAATAGCGTCCAAATTTTCCCATCTAATAACCCGGTTATAAAAAAATATAAAATGTGGGCTTTTTAATACGTCCCTGCTCGTTCCTTCGGGACATAGACGTTTACTATATTTAAGTTTAGATCGCGGTAAATGATTGATATTTTACACATAGCTCCATACACCTATGTATTTTTATTTTATTTTAAGAATCTGCCAAAGTGACTCTACTCTGCCCGATGGAAAGCATGAATAGAATCCAAGGCAGACAATGCAATTTGGTGACTCATACTATAGCGGCCTAGTAAAATACTTTTGTACGCCTCGTTTGGGGATGTAAAAGGCACGACAGTTATCGTGGCATTGTATTGCACACATTTACCACGACAACAGTCACTCCTGCATCAATGGACCTCCAGTCTCACACTCACCCACGAAACACGACAGCACGTATGCTATCGCTTTAGGTTGATCTTCTGTGGGAGAGTAGTACAGCCCCGATCGAGCGGGCCCGTTTGTGCTCAAATCAGCGTGGCTTTACTATGTGTGAAATTTTAGCCATTTGATGTTAGTTCCACTTAATTATTTGAAAGGAAAATTATAATTCAATGTAGGTACATATCCCTATGTCCTCAACAGAAGTTATGGAACAACGAGCAATAAAATGTATTTTATGATGTATGGTAAGTGTTCGTCAAATATATCCGTCGTGTTAGAATTACGTGGCACTTGATTGGAAATGATTAAATCGTTTAAAGTTAATTGTCAGTGATACACCATTTTGTATCATAAAAAAAACGAAGATTGGGAAGGTCATGTTTCTGCTAAAGTGGGCCAGACTCGACCAGAGTAAAGTTTTTTATTTAGATACGACAATTAGAAGTCGGTTCTGTTTCTAAAGTTCTTTTACATAGTTACTTTATTAGTAATTGTCGTAATGAAAGCTAAAGGTATAATCATAATCAGTTCCAGCACCACTTCACTAGAGTGTACGCTCCCGATGCATCCAGTCTCTATATTTTTGTTGTCTGTCGACACACACTTCTGTGATAAGAAAATATGGCGTGCTGAATAAAAGTTTATTAATTATTATTACGGATATTCCTTTTCCAATGTAATCTACGGTCCTATTTAACAGTAAGCTGAAGCTGAAAAGTGCGAGGCATGTTAGAAAATAATAATGATCTGTCTGCATATGTAATGCTATTGTTACTAGGTATCTAAAACTGGTGGTTGATGATAAAGTGGTGAAGAAGATACGCTTCACAGAAACTAGTGTTGAACTTTTCTTTCGTTTCCTTTTATTGAGTGAAGTTACCAGAGCCAAAACTCTTACTCCCTGATAAGGGGATGACTTAGAAGCTACGCACTTGCACCTCTTGAATTAGAGGTGTTCATGGAACACAGTAGTATCAGGTCAGCTTGTTAGCTTACTATTAAAAAAGAAGAGGACTTCTAGGACTTCTTTAGACCCTTAATAAAATTTGATGGCTAAGTTACGGAATACATTACAGTATGTTAGTTTTTTCTATGTATAAACCTCGGTACAGGCACATATGTGCATGTAAAAGCAGTTTACATAATACAAATCTTTGATTTTTCTTAAAAATACGACAAGGAACTCAGAAGTGAATGGAACTCATATTATGTGCAGAATTGTAGACAAAACGGGTAAGGCACTCATATTTTCCCGTCTTTATGAATCATAATAACACGCAGACGCACTAAACATTGTATTGACTGTGCTCAGGAATGTATGTAATGTAATATTCGTGTTTTACAACTTGCAGCAAAAGTGCGCCGTGCCTACTTGTAATTTCTTAGGTCGTATTTGAAAAAGTATGGGACAAACGTTCTATTGTTGCAGTCTTCACTTTAAAAATAAATAAAAAAGAAGTAGAGTAGTAACTACACGGTGTTGCGAGAAAAGTATCCATAGATACCACCTAATTATTTTTTTTAAACTGGTAATAAAGCTGCCTACGAATCATACATCATTTAGCATAAATTATAGCTTCGTAAGGTAGGAAAGTAAACGCTAAATTAAACTATAACATAACGCTCATAAACAGACACTAGAAGACTTAGTGATAATCGCTTAGCAAACTAGTAAAATAAAAATTTACACTTGCCATCTTCTGATTATACCTTATCACATTTGTTTTACTCAATCTGTTCGACTCAAAAAAACCTGCTAAGTAAGCCTTGAATTTACTAGCAGTAACCCTTAAGCAGATCCGCTATCCACCTCCTGCCTTTTTCTTCCTGTGCAGAAATAGCCACGGATACCACCGAAAGGTGGTTATATCGGATTCGAACGGATCAAAAGTCGCACGCCGTCTCAAGTACCAGTAGTTGGGGAACCAGGTGCACCCTAGTAAGGAAATTCCTGGAACCCCGACATACCTCGGGCCACCTATGACTCGTAGACGTCTCCCCCCCGTGTGGGCACCCCGATGCTCCCTTTTCTTCCTGCTCCCAAAAGGAGGCGAGCGCAGTACGTAGCGCTCCCATCGCCACCCAGTTCTGTTTCTTCTAGGGTGACAGATGGCCTCACCTGCCACCCTCTGGCTTACGCTTATTGGCATTGGCAGAAAAGTTCCAACGTGTCCAAAATATAACATTGCCATCCGATCTACAGTGACGTACCTAAATATGTAGGGCACTTGAGAAGTCGATACAAATCTGTTTTTAAAATTTGTTTATATAGTTAGTTACTTTATTAGTAACAAGTGAATCTAATAGAGGCACAGCTTAAGATTGATATATATATATATAGATAACAGAGGCAAGTTTAAAATTACCAGTTACTTGATTACATAAGTATCTAAAACTGGTGGTTGATGATAAAGTATGGATCGAAGAAGATATGTCGAAGATAGGACTCAATTCTTATTCAGAACAATTATTGTGTGAAGAGTATGATAATTGTTTCTGTATTTACATATGTGTAATTTATTTAAAATATGTAATTTTTTAGACAAAAAATAAGTACGTCTATCAGCAGTTTGATTACCAAAGTACAGGCTCAGACTGGTCTGGGTTCTGACAGACGGCATAATTCTAATGTTTCGTCAGATAATATAATATTATAAAGCTGAATATTTGTTTATTTGCTTCAACGCGCTAATCTCAGGAGCTACGGTTTCAATTTGAAAAGTTCTTTCAGTGTTAGATAGCCCAGTTATCGAGGAAGGCTGTATATCATCGTGCTAGTACCAAAAGAAGCGGTGTATCAATGAAAAATGTTGTAAAAATGGGCAAAAATTGTTCCTTTTAAGAAATTCAATTGCGTGCACTGCGTAAACGGTCAAAGTTTCGTAAAAATAATGTATGACAAAATTGTTTCTCTTTAAAAGTTCTAAAAAAGGTCCCCGACAGCTTATGTCTACCTCTTGAGGTTGGTTTACTATAACTTCTTTATGGTGAACAAATTTGTTCATGCTGTATAACATCGCGCTACGACCAATTGGAGACGCGACGAAGTTGTGCGGGTCAGCTAGTTTTATAACAATTTCTATTAACGATATCCGACTGGCATTCTGGTCAGCACATAATTGAGTAACAAACTCGCACGGCACTGACATAAAGCTCACCCCAATAAAACAATTCAATTGACTTGTAATGTGTACGGCGAACATGTCGGCTCATTAATATTCCCGATCCATCTGAGGAGCGATAACAATCTCGGGTGCACCTAAATTTTACGACATTTTTATTATTAGGTACACAAGCGGCACCGCTCAAAGGGACCCGAAAATATTTTAATATCATGTGGCGACAGCACAACCAAGACTTTTAACATATTTTTGAATACGCCAAACGCAACTGATAAACGATAAACGTTAAAATAAACACTTAATCCGTACCGTAAATATGTCAAAGTGACAAGTCACATTAGCTTCATTTAAATTCACAGAGTTATACTGATATGAATTCGCTTTATCGCATATTTTAGCAGTTCTTGATTTCAGCTACGATAATAACAGATAGGAAATTATCGAATTTGAATATCTATGGTACCGGTCAACCACGCCTACTTACTTTGGAATTGGCGCTAAGAATAGTTCGGGTTGCCAGAATAATACAAAGTTACCCCAGATTGTCGAGCAGAGTCAGTGTTTTGTCACAACGAAAATACAATTATTCTACTGCGGACCAAATTCTGTCGAAGGCTTTGACTAGTATTGGAGTACATTTGACGGAAATATCCTTCCAGAAATTCAATTACAGTGCCGGAGTCAATAATTGTGTTCAATACACTATAACATCTCAAGTAAGAAAACTAAGGTGAGACCAGTTTAAGGTGAGCTTGAAGAAAACATAGTATTTTATAAGTTTAATTTTCTCTGTATGTAAGAAAAATCGATTCCAATCTAGCGGTTATGTAGATTTGTTGCATTTTTACATAACAAAGTATTAGTAACTAAATAACTAATACTAGAAAGTATGATTAAATATGTAAATGGGATGCATCTAGACGTTTCTTGAACTGATAAAATCAACCCATAACTTCTTAATATGTAACACTTTAAACTCGTATAATTTAAAAAAATATATAAAACACGCTAAGAGGTCGTGAAATGATGCAGTTAGCGCTCGTTTTTACCACAAAAAAATTAAAGCATACTTCCAAATAAAATATGGTACGGCAGAGTACACTCTTATCGCCGCTACTAAGTGGAGGTAATCATTTCATTTCATGGCACTCGACTTCGCTCGGCGTTATATTTGCGAAGGACCCTCAAACTCAGGGTTGCCACTTACACAGTACCAAACAATTAAAAGGAGGCATTAAAACGAATATATGCGTAATGACAATATATGTATGTATTTGTAATTTGTTATGACTAAGAGATTCTTATTGGTTAGAAAATGTATGTAATGTATTACAGCTCGGATTATTACATAATAAAAAGATTTTATTTAATATTTTTTTTAATTTTAGTTGTATTAAGTGTCTTAAAGTTATATTTTTAACATTGTATGTGTAATATACCGTTGAATTTGCCTGACACTGACCTGATTTCATTGGCAATGATTACATATTTTGGTTAGTTCCTTCATTATTATTATAAAATAACGAAATGATAAGACGTTTTGAGATCAACAATAAACGAACAACTTTTGAATTTAATATTCCTAATATGTCTAGGTGTAGGTGCTGTTAACACGACCATTCATACGCCTCGTAAAGCCAGTCAGATTAGTGCGTGAAAAGCTTTAACATCCGCTATTGAAATTTAACGCTAAAACGATTTCCATATGAAAGCGGACATCGATAAAAAAATTGCCTATCAAAAGGGAAAACTTGTTTTAAAGGCGAACAAAAGCTTTAATTAAACACAATTAAATTCCAAACAAATCAGGCTCCATTCGATTCATCGATTTGAGAAGTTTGACAGATAATCTAGGTCTACCATTACCACGATTACCTTTCAAATTGTTAATTTTTTTTTTAATTAAAAATTTTGATATAATATAAGTAGAATATAGATAAAATATTTCCTGATGGCCAATAAAATTAGGTATGACGTAAAGTAAACCCAAATTAAGCATTAGTTCAAACAAAATTATTCATATAATTCATAACTCGACCATTGTACGTGTGAGTATATCGGACGAATAACTATATTTACCATTCTGGGTCATCGTCACCGTAATCGATATCCACCTAAATCGATTATATGTGAAAATTGTCAGTGACGGAGCTATATAATCGAACTGGACACAATGAACTCTATTTATTTGTGAAAACTATATAATTAGAGAGGAGAGTCGACCACCTGCGAGGGGCATTAGGTCGAAAATTACTTACAGTGAAGTCCAACCGCAGGGCCAGACTAAGAAATGTCAAATGAACGCGTACTACTGTTACTAAACTCGATTTCTTTTGAAAACATCAATGAATATTGTGTAACACTAAAAGTTATTTAACTATACTATACTCTAGTTTGTATTACTTTTATGTTTGTCATTTTATAATTTATGAACCGAATTGGAAAATTCATGCATGCTTAGTTTGGTCCCACACAAATTTGGAAAAAAAAAGGAAAACAATCCTATGGATGAAAAATTAAATAACAATGGATATGTTATGATTAATTGTAATAAGTAGTTTACACGTCGAAGTACATGATAATTAAAAAAAATAAATTGTGAAGTGCTTAAAACTTACCTAATCGCTGTTTACATAATGACCCTTATTAATATATTGTGATCAATACTTTACCGTTTTGTTTTGTTCCATTGATAAGTCGATTATTCAGATATTTTCCATCGATGTTTATTAGGTTGTCAATGCCACCCAGACAGTTACAGATAGTAAAACTGCCAGTGAATGGTTTCTAAGACAATGAAACGGCTTCTGCTATATCCCTATCATAGAAATACAGATACTCTCGTAAGAGTACAACAATAAATTAGGGTTGACACATTAATCTATCGCTGCATTCACCTCTATTGTTTGCATATCTCACTGAGAAGGATTAGAGCGATTACCAGTCGAGTTAAAATAGTATGTGTTTATAGAGTAGACTGTCGTCTTAAGTGTGAAAGAGAGAGAGTTCATATAGAGACTTGATTGTAATTACATGGACCACCCGCGCGATCTCTCACCGTCTATTACAGAGTGCTTTTTGTTGGAAAATAATAATCAAGACAATGAAGTCATCAAATGGCATCGTGCCTGCCCCACTAATCGTGGCCGTCCGGGTAATCGTCCGTGCTATGTTATTCTGCCCCAGGGTTAGAACACCTCTGATACAAGTCGACCGGTGGAGCCGTAATAGACAACGTTGTAATATATATCGTAGTATCCAGTGATAATTGTATCTTCTGAGGTTTGTAAGGCTTTCAAATTGACAAAAAGAATAAAATCTTGACTAGAATTACACTTGGTTGAGATTTATAACGCCTTCTGTAATGTCAATTACGTTTCATTTTCTGCAAGTACTATGTAGTTATTTTATTAAATAGTATATATAGTAACTTCTTGTTACTAACTACTAAAAGAGGATTTACCCAAACACTCTTTGTATTATAGGTTTAGAGTTTAGGCAGTTGTCGGGTTAAAGGTAATATTAGATTCCATTAACATTCACTGGCATGATGTTCTCCTAGCCGATTTCGGCCACGGCGGCACGTCTCAACTGAGACCAGCCGACTACCCAAGAGATATTATAGTGCAGAAGTGTGTACGCAAACATAAGTGCACTCTCTGTTCTCTCACTCTCACAATTCAATGAGACGGTTACCCAATACGATCGGGGAAAGACCAGACGCAGGATCGACGGTTTTACGTGCCCTCGACCAACGAGGTGGTCGTAAATCTACCACTGGTATAGTAGTCCTTAAACTGTTATTGTTATTATTATAAATGTTCATGATACATTTTCAATAAAACAAAAATTAACACGAATTGTAGACATTCGAAATGAACAATAAAGGTAAGCTGGGTCATATGGCTATACAATTAATTATAAATGAATGCAATATTGCTCCTCCCCTAGAAATGATTCTCGAGGGCGGTGTTAAGCCAACAGCTTCATAAAAGCTCTTTCTGTAATTACTGAAACACCTCACACTCTTGTACCACTGTAGGACGACTCAAAAAGATTGACCGTGGGTTTATTGCTACTGTTGCGCGCTCCTCCGAGTCTTCTCCCAACTTGTCTCTCTCTGCTCTACTACGACATGACTGAACTTTGTTACGACGGCTATCAGAACTCCACAACTCAACAAAATTCTTTAGTCAGACTTTGTCGGACTTTTAAAGGTTCTTACAACTCGTAACTATTATCATAGTGTTGGTGTGGCAACCGGGACCGATAGCTTAATATTCTCTCCGAGAAGGGATCTCAATGTGTTAAGAATGATCCCATCCATTGACAGACATGGCCAGGATTGCTTAACTTTGCAATCTGTTTATTACTTATCACATCGCCACGAGCTTCTTTGATACTGTTTGAGTAAATGAATTAATATTTATCTTCCATGACATTGTTGTACGCTAAATATAAGATTATAATTAATTCTTTTAACTGCTATACTGAATAGATAATTGCTTTTCTGCAAATTATTCTTTATTGAAGTAAGCTTAAATCACACATGGTGATAATACAAATTATAGGCACATATGCAAAAATGATTAAATTAAAAGTTTAACCTAACAAACATATGTAGTTTTTTATGAAATCAATTTTATGGAAGGGTTCTAGGTTTAATAACCACAGTTACACTCCTCCAGTTTACCTAAAGCATGGCCCTCCCAAGTGTTCTAAGATAAAAAATTAAATGGACGAATTTATTATTAACATTTGTGTAAAAAAACACAGTAAAATCGTTTATCCACGTGCGAAAGTTTTTATTTCATCTTCGTTACTTTAGTCTAGTTTTTGTAGTCCTCATTCATTGTGATTTTATATTTTAGTTCACAATAAAATAATTTATTAAAACATCTTATTTAACCTTGAAGTTCTCTGGTGATTGGCCAAGCAGTCGCAGACCGCTCGTTGTGACGCTAGAACCACACATAGCAGTATCGCGTAGTCCGGTATGGACAAGTGAAATTAAATGGTAATGTAAAAACTACATTACTAGATTTTAAATGTATTTATTATCTATAATGTAAATTTTATTATAATTAAAACTGCTTCGTGCTGTAAACCACAAGCTAGATTAGCGTTTATAATTTATATTCTCTGCTTAATGAGTAATAATACTAAATGGTGGCTTATTACCATGTTATGAGAAGGTCAATTGCATTAATTTTTATTAAATAAACCATTAATAAAGAAGGCACAAGTATGTGCCTCGGGCGGAAGAGCCGTCCGGCTGTGACCGAGCTGTTGCTGTCGTTCCGGACGATTCCTTTTTCCGGCAAGAACAACACTGACCCTGTAAGTTTATGGTGCACATGGTATGACAGATTTTATAATGAAGTGATAAATATGATATGTGTTTATTGCTGGTAAGTACTTGCTTATTTACTTTTTATTATAAATGGTATCTCGTGGGTGTCGTAAGAGGCGACTATAAGAGTACACTACGTAGAACGACCACACTGTAAAGAGAATTCTCTTGAAACGAATCCTTTTTTTTTAACTTGTAGAAACCCCCTCGTCACCCTACCAGGGCTTACGATGGGGTAGTGTGTCGAAATCGGGCCGACTAAAACCACACGGTGTGACACTCTGCGCCAGACGTAGGAGGGATCGGGGAACAGCTGCTATTACGACATCCAGATCCTTGAAACAAATCCTATACCAACCCATCTGGCTAACCCTCCTTTGTAAGGAGAGGCATATGTCCAGCTGTGGACTGTAAAAAGTTGTTGATGAAGCGCCTAGTGTCCTTTACACCACTTGATCTTTTTGGTTCTGGGGCAGGCACTGAGAAGCCAACAACACACTCTTCACTTTGAGTTACAGGTGCCCTGGAACGGCGACAGTCACTTACCGTAAGGCGATCAGTCTGTTCGTTAGCCCTTCTATACCATAAAGAATAAAGTGATGGCTATACATTTATGACTGAAAACAGTTATCGTTTTGTATTTTCTGTGGTTGCATGATTTGCAATCCCTTGTTGATATTTCGTTGCCTTTGTGGGTTTCAAGTGCATTGAATATGTATTGTAGCTACTTTGTCCGTCGACATAATGTCATGCTCTTCATGTTGTGCTCTCGCGCAACTTTTGTAGTAAATAAAATTGTATTATGCAGTATAAATTTTCCTGGGTGATTAAAAAGTAATTACTATATGATCTACCTATCTAAACACTTAATATCAAATTAGATCTTTTGCACACCGTTTTGTTACGTTGTAAGTTGTCCAACTAGCATAAATACCTACTAACAGAGAACATCGAACAGTACCTACAAGATATCACAACACACCCAGATATGATCAAATGATCTGTGCTGAACTTCCCCCTTTTTATCTGTGCGGAAATCCCCACGGATTTCAGCGACCATTGGTTATGTCGGGTTCCAACCGACCAAAAACCCGTCTCAGGTACCAGTTGTCGGGGAACCAGGGGCACCTTAGTAAGGAAATCACTGGAAAGTAAAGAAATCTCTGGAATGCCCCCGTTTTTTTGTACTGTGCGGAAATCCCCACGGATACCACCGAAGGGTGGTTATATCGGACTCGAACCGACCAAAACCCTCACGCTGTCTCAGGTACGAATAGCCAGAGTACCAGGTGCACCCTAGTAAGGAAATCCCTGGAACTCCGACGTACCTCGGACCAACTACGGCTGCAGTGGCCCCCTCCTATGTGGAAACTTCATGGTTTCTTTACTGCCCTCCCTCCCCCCGAAAGGGTGCACGCAGTCCGTAGTGATCACAATGCCCCCTGGAATGCCCCCTGCACTCATAAACAGTGTACAACCATAATAATAACATAATGATTCTTCTTAACAAGTGTTAGTTCTAAAAACTGATAAAGAAACCTGTTACGACATGTATTTTTTAATCTTCCTTGAAAATGCGAGCAATTTTGAGTGTTTCAATAATATTGACTATAATAAATTTGTAATCATATTTATTTTTAGTCTCGCAAGGCTTTATAGTTTTTTGTCGATGCCGCGAGTGTTTGGAACCTGTTTTTTGAATCATTTTTATGTCACACTTGAATTTTGATAAACTTATCTAGCCTTATATCTAAGATTTCAACTAGAAATAATGAAATAAATTCTTATTATCATTGTGAAACATTGTCTCTTCGCTTAAGTGCTATACTAATTCGTCTAGAGCCGAAACAATATATAAATTCTAAGTGGATTTTTAAAAATTCAAACAAGCAGGCAGACTTAGCTACAAGGACACTCGATCTATCTTCGCTTTAATCGTAGAATAAGTATGAGCATTCCAACATATACATATTGTTAGCGAAAACACTCAAAATGAACCTTGGTCTTAATCCTCCGATGGCCGGTGATTCATCGCGAACATAAAATAGTTTAAGTCGCCTCTGGCGGCCGTCTGACAACGATACAGATTTATATGGCGACTAATTTACTTAGCATTAACCTTAAATTCTTATAGTATAAATACATTGCCGTAAAGCTCAAAATTGTACAACTTACAATATAATACTTACGACTTTTCGCGATTGGCTTATCTCGTATCGGAGACCATTGGAATTTTCAAAACCTCTAAACACATATATGTAAAAGACTCTTCAGTCCGGTCTTCAATACATGATATATTAAATTAGGCATAAATGTGAGCCTGCTCAGACTACTTTTATCATACATACACAATTAAAACAAAGAGTTTAGTAGTTAAGTTGGAACGAGAGGTATATCACCCTTTTGATGTGATTGACTATTATGGTCGAATAACTAAAGGATTTGGCAATTCGATTCATAAATGCCAAACTTAATAAAATTAAATAAATTAAGAACATTCTCCTTTCTTAAAACTGGTTAAAAAGCCGCGATAATAAAAAGTAGTAACATGATTAAAAAAAAGACGTCTCTAGAATCTGATAGCTTGTTAGCGGCTAAACCTGCATTCTAAAACATTGTTCTTATTTGTTCCCTCACCAAACTGGCTAATTTCACAAGATTATTATGGCACGGTAGAAGTCTTAAAGGCGTGGAATGCAGGCGAACGCATTTAATAATAACATTAATACCCTTGCTTTTTCTTTTTGTATGCCCGTGGCCGTACACCAAGATTCATCTCGGGTGCATACAGGATGACGCATTGGCGAATTCTTTTGTAATTAGACAATCCGAATCCATGGTTGAAGTATTTCGCTCAAATTACCAACATCGAGAATAATGACTTTGGTAGTAAAGTTTTCTGAAACGAAGATTTATTATGTTGTCTGTTGTAATTCTATTTTTACGTTAAAAGGATTAATCAAAGGAAAATGACCATTATTGATACTTGGATCTTTTTTCTGGCCAAACATACCAAATTTTTGGTAATTTTGCTAAAATTTTAACCCACTCTGTATCTATTAGTTAAGTATTTATCATCTATAAGATGTTGTTTGACTTTTGAAACTCCTAATTTTACACATTATTTGCCATATATAATGGCATCTGGCATCAATGGATTTTTGTTCTTGATACAAAGATCTTTGCAGCGCTGCTAATTCCATAGTTGCTAGAAGAAATAACTTGGCGATATTGTGCTCGCATAATGTTATTGCCATATGCTGTAGTATTGAGATTACCAAATTTTTAACTCAACTTTACATTCAATACTCATTTTTGAATATTATAAAAGAAATCACAAAATCAAATGTAAATAGTGTACAAATGAAGATTTCATAATTGGATTGTCATTGATCCTTGCTTAGCATGGGTATTGCCAGTTTTTTTCAAGGGTTTACATCTTTTTATCCACACATATTATTTACCAATATAACATATAGAACTGTGAAATAAGTTAAAAACATGTTCTATGTATTTTCTTATTTACCAGGCGCATGCAAGCGCACTCCTTCACAACCCCCTGCTGGCGCCCATGTTGATCAGTGTACAGTTTCAAATCAATCCGTCGTTTTGAATGGTGTTAAAACCATGTTCAAAAATTTCGTTACTTAGATTCGTACCAAGCTAATAAAACCGTGCTAAAACAAGTAGTTTGGCGAGATATAAATACATGAACAATATACAAATATGTATATGTAATTAGTAATACAGTAAATACTTATATGAAAATCTGACCAGGTGATCACTTACTTAGATTTAGTAGTACTTAGAAGTAGTGTAAGCTAAATGGTCAACTTTTTACCGATTTTTATATGAGATTTACTGAATTTCACAACATGATCCGTTTAAAATATGTCCATCAAATGATGTAAAGTACCCGGTACTGTGCAACTGGAGTCATTGAACGCAATCATTAATCACGTTTAAAGAAGATTTATGTTAAGCGATGAACAATAATGCGAAGATATATTACTCGTACATACTGTTATGCCATTGTTGTCAATTTGAATAAACTTTTATGTATCAAAAAATGTTTTATTTCTTATTATAGCAAATATGTAACGAATGTATATGAAACTTGTACCGTTTATAAAGTGAATCATCTTTCTATTTTCATATAATATCATATTTTTAAACCCTAGAAAAAGTTGTTACAACTGCAATAACAAAACGCATTCCTACGTTTTCAAAACTAACCCTGCTTAAAATCCGTTTAGTTTGAAAACTAAATGAAGCTATGTGTCAGATGTCCAAATGTATCGTTTAATTATTATAAAATGTAAATTACATTCAAAACTAAATAAAATATAAAACGATATTAATGAATGAATTAGCAGCAGAGCAACATTTAATTAATGAATCAAGAAAATCGTAAACGAATAATTTTGATTAAATTAAATAAGGATATTACGCCATCTTGTTGACAACATTGACAACTCATTTGTAACTTATTAGGCTAGATGACACCTTAGTCAAATTAGTTACTTTTTATTATCTGTCAAAACGACAATTTTATATGAAAAATGTACTAAATATCAAATTGTGACGTCACTGTTTTAGACTACTCAATTGAACAATATATTTCACTGTATATTTGATTGAAATTCGTAATAATAATAAATAGCTACATATGTTAATTGTATTTGCCGAGATGTTTCGCGATATTAGTTTTAATGAAGTGGACATTGATATTTATTTACGATACAGTCATCTACCCAATTATGTCTCTTCAGCTAAAGGCTTACGATTGGCCCTAGTCATTCATCATCAGGTGACCCACCACTTCTTTTTCTCCCTATACCAAATAAAAGATATAAATGTAAATTTAGCAACACTTAAATCAACACGAACTGTGAGCTTACCTTTGTTCCATGCCCTGAACATAATAATATCAAGTTAACTTTATCAGCACTGTGAGGGACGCGTCGTGACAATAAAAGTCGGAGATAAAATCTTGAAGCTCCCAAAAACACTGATGCCCGTATCTGGAGTGTGAAGGATTGCATTAGAACGCACGTAATGTACGTAAATGTGAACTTTGGTGAAGTTACACCTCCACAGTCAGCTACTTAATATCTACTCAACGTCATAGTATAGCAGCTTTGAGTTGTTCAGTTAAAAATTGAAAAAAAATTGATTGTCTCTGCCTTCCCCGGTCAATTACGTACCGATCGATTTCGTTCAAAATCAGTTCGATATCGGTAGAATAATGCAAAATGTTTTTTTTTACAGCAGGAGTTAATCAAAGATTATTGTATGCAGTTGTAATTTATACCGAAAAGTACAAATTCCAAGATAATCCTGTTAATCAGTAGCCGTTAAATGCATACAAATGTAGGGTCAAGGACAGAGGATATCACGTACAGTCTGAACGTGATAAAATTAAAAGGTATTGATTACACATTATTGACTAAGTCTTGAGTTTGCCAACAACGATTGTTAATAGTTAATCTCGTCCTCTTTGAAGTGTGCCAATGACCTCTCCGCCCTCTTGGAGAAATCGTAGGAACGAGGGCCTCAATGGGCGGCCAGAATACTGACACTGATACAGTGTTGCAAAGAAATCAATGTCAGGCAAAAGATAAAATTGCTCGAAAGATAAAATTTATAAGGTAGTAGAGCCACGCTGATATCAGCACAAGCGGGCCGGCCTAAAGCGCCAGCATCCGTGTTGTCGTGTTTCGTTGGTGAGTTTGAGACCGGAGGTCCATTGATGCAGGGATGACAGTTGTCCTGGTAACTGTGTGAGCTTTACACTGCCACGATGACTGTCATGCCTTTTACGTCCCGAAGCGGGGCATGAAAAAGCATCTCACTAGGTCGCCGTAGTGTGGGTCACCATACTGCATTGTCTGCATTTGCAATGAGTATAGTGACCACAACTTTTGGATTCTATTCATGCTTTCCAGAGTAGAGTCACTTTGGCAGGCTCTTAATATAGAAAAAAAACTCCTTTATATTCCTATTTCAGAAACATTGTTATATTTTTACTTTAAATATCGCTTTTGGTAGAAGCTCGCCTCTACTCTAGTAAACACGTCACGTACAACCATACGAATTCCCTTACCAACCTTATATTCATGCGTGCTCCGTCCACATTCCAACATTCAGCCGCAAGTTTACTTTTTCTTCGCCAGTAGCTAGCACTAGATTTAAACACTTGTGTTAAGAGCAAATTAAAACTGTATCTTACATATATTAGATTATCTATCTAGGTTATCAATTCGTGCAGTACCGCTATTGAAGGTGATTGACACTAGAATGTTATAACATGTCTGCAACATTTCACTTTAATAGTTGGCACTACCACTGTGTGCTTTTCAAGAAAATTTTTGCATTTCACATCCTATCTTTGCGCCAAATTTTCGCTTGCAGTAATTCTGGACAAATAGCACCTTTCTTCTCTTTAAGGAAAGCGCGTGCAAGGAGCATGGAAAAGTCCATGGCAGCGGTAGTCACTTTCCAACAAATGTTTTGTCTACTTATTTTGACAAGACTATCTTAAAAACTTTTAGAACTGGGAGGAGTGAAAAGTAATGAGTGAATATACCATATACATAATTACATACATAAGTACCAATCTACATACATAACTATCTCGCTGGCGCAGCGGTAGTGAATACGATTGCTATGCTTGAGGTCTCGGGTTCGATTCCCGGGTCGGACCAAATGCTTATGATCTGTAAATATTTGTTTCGAAGTTTGGATGTTTTTTATGTATAATATGTATATGTTTACAAAAAAAGTATATAAGTATTCTATCAGTCAGTCTAGTTATCATAGCACAAGCCCTGCTTAGTTTGAAACTGGATGACGTTGTGTGTCAAATGTCCGAAATATTTATTTATTTTTTTATGGATTAATTCTTAAACACTAAGTTGAAACGGGCCGCTAAGACTGAATTACTTCATTTGAACGCAAGTCATTTAATGATGTTAAGGAAGCAAGCAATTATAATTATATTGATGATTGATTTCAAATCAATGACCAATTTCGATTCATCTAAACCGGTAAAATATTTAGCTTAGTTTTTTATGTAATTAAAATGGCGGACGGCGGACAAGATTAGATATAAAACCAAAAAATCGTCTTATATATTTTTTGTAATCGCTGTGCATATTGAGGAACCTCTTTCTTCATTAAGTCTAAATTAACTGTTCGCTATCAATAAGTCTTTTATGAAGAATTACAATAAACCGTAGTTATTGTACAATTCATGATTTTCAACCCTTAGAGGCGGGATTTTTTCTCAATGTTTAAAGGGGACCGAACAATGAAAAAAAAAGTTTACACGGTCTGAGGTAATAAACAGTCGCCTGGTCGCTTTTATTACAGTTCAAACGCTTTATTTTCTTAAATAAAGCCTGAACCAACTGTAGAAAATGGTTACTAATTATTTTCTATCAAACAAATCTTACAAATAAACGACGGGAACGTAAAAGCCTATGGTTTCCAGTGAATATGGATTTTCAATCAGTAATTGCGGGTTCGACCCCTATTCTCTACGAATACATATCGACTCCGTGTATAATTCAATTGTGTTTGGAGCTGGGACAAACTAAAGTAATTTGTACAACATTTATCAAAATCAAACGACACAATACCGTCCGAGGAGTTCGAATTTCTAACGACTAAAATTTAGTGTCACTAAACTGAGTTATATGAATTTTTAAAGGGTTTTTTTCATATTTATTGTCGTAATATGTCCATTTTTTATCCGAGATACATAATCTTCTAAAGAATACGCTAGATGACACCTTAGTCAAATTATTTACTTTTTATCATCTGTCAAAACGACAATTTTGTATGAAAAATTTACTACATACCAAATTGTGACGTCACTGTTTTAGACTACTCAATTGAACAACATATTTCAATGTATATTTGATTGAAAATCGTAATAATAATAAAAAGCTATGTTAATTGTATTTTCCGAGATGTTTCGCGATATTAGTTTTATTGAAGTGGACATTGGTATTTATTTACGATAGAGTCATCTACCCAATTACCTATTAGATATACATAATGTTACAATCAAAAATTGTCAGCGCCATTGAGAAATTAGTATCACTACGTTTCAATTAAGCTATATCGGTATCACAGTATAAAGTGTAATAAGAGAAAAAAAAAAGTTAAAAGAAATTACATTACTTATAATAATATACTTTTTCAACACGTGATGAAAGTTATTTAACACAGCGCTTTGAACTGCCACAATGACCATAAACCATGCAATGTAAATATAATAAATCACAAATATAACAAAGATAACATAACGTTCGTAAATGCTCCCATTTCATAACAGTTTTTAGGTTAAAACTGTAAACATTACTTATCTTGTTCAGATACTAATACTCGCACCTGAAATCGGTAGACGTATTCAATTTGCTTTTGATCTCTACTCAACCATACGATGTTATTGCTTTCGACTTATCATCTGGCGAATATTATATAACACTACCATTTAAATAGTCTTCTGGTTATTCGTAGTCATTTTTGTTAAATCAATTCAAATAGGAGGATGTTTTTAGCTTGATTGAATTTTTACGTTACTGGTTTGGTTAAACTTGGCAGAAGAATATCCGGTATCTAAACGTGGCATATTAAGGAATGAACATGATTAAAGCTAATTATTTCAAGAATACTGCTGATAGAGTTATAATTGCAGGAACGCTATTGATACGGGCAAAAGATTAGAAGATACGATTTCTTATATGATATGGCAAGGTGTTCATATCTAAATTCAACATACCGGAATGATACGATGTCTGTCACATACTATCCATCTTGCCTAAGTGCGAAGAATATAAGGAAGAACTAATTTTTATCCTACAAGAAGCTAGATTGCCCTAGGCTACGCTCACGTTGATTATTTCTGATTTAGAGTTATAACTTTGAAAATAGCGAATTTCCATACAGCCGTTCTATTTTTTATCCTCTTAGTGGTATAACGTCTAAAAATCCTTTGTTTGTGGGTGCTTACAACATAAAAGCGTGCAATGTTAGAAGTGTAAACGCCAGCCGTTCACACCACCCCAATCAGTCAGCCAACCACGCCCAGTAATTTTATATGTTTATTAGTTTTCTATCAAAGATTTGAACCTAACAGAAAACCCAATACTGTGTACCCTTATCAAAAGTAGAATCCAACAACAATAATGACATATCTGGGCCTCGACTCTCGTCATATAAAAGCAATGTTATTATTAAATTCAATTTATGTTTTAAATTTAAGACCTAATCAGCTCTTTGTGACCTCTTAGTTCTCGGTAAAATATCGCTGTTTATACAAGCACCTATAGATAAAACAAATAAATTAATTTGATACATTATTATAATAATGTTACTGTATTAAAAGAACTTTGGAGCTAAAAATTAATAGCAATATGGACTAGATTTTATGATATAGGTAAAACTCATTTCACTTACGTAAGACTTTGTTTGTATATGTGGGTAGATGACACTTGATCGTTAGTTCAGATCCCAAAAACTGAAAAGTACTATTAACTTTTATATTTGTCTTTAATGGCGAATTTAACAGGTTCAGGCTGGTGAGTCTAATTGTCCGCATGGTAATGGATGAAGAATACATAGTGTTACCACCCCTATTCATCCCGTGGGTGTCCTAAAAGGCGACTAAGGAAACAAAGTATGCAAGACAACATCCTTACAAAGAGAAGAAAAACTTGAAACAAACCCTATTCCAACCCGTCTGGCCAGCGTGGTATAGTAGGCCAAAACCTCCTTACTAAGGAGAGGCCTATGGCCAGTAGTAGGCTGTAAAAGGCTATGGCTAGAAGAAACTCTTTTATCGTTTCAATTCTGTTCGAATTGGTTACCAGTAAACTTATTTAACCAGACTTGGTAAGAGAGTTAATAAGCCAGCCAAACCTCTGATTTATTTTTCACCAGTTACCGTTCCTTTACAAGTGTTTGTACTCGTATGATGTTTTTAACATTAAATTACAGTTTAATACAACCATAATGACGTCAATAGTTGTTTAAAAATATCGCTTCACGGAGCAGCGTCCCTTTCTACCGGGGTTCGATGCAAGTCAAACAAACACTCCATATCTTCCCCGGATGGTATATTTGAACAAGCTGCGCACGCATCATTTCACTCTCGATACCTCCATATGAATATATTTTAGAAGATTGTTATAAGAAAGCGTATGCTGACCTCGCCTGTTTGTTTACATATTGCCGTAGATAGGTGTAGACTATTTTAGGCTATGTCTAGCCGAATAAATATGGAAATCCAAACAATGTTCTGAAATCTATAGGATATTATATAAATATGTACACAAATGGAAGTGATGAATGTCTAGTTTATTTGATCATTATCATTGCTTCGTAATGATGATTCTATAAAAATAGCTTGTAGGCGTTCGGATGTTACATTCGTTTGGTGAGTCGACGTCTGGCCATTCTGGGTGGGATAGATAGGGTGTGCTACTAATGTAAGCCCCTAATGTACGACCGAAAGTTAATAGCTTTATGATATTAGAGAAATTGTGTTTTTTGAGGAGTTTCAAAGAAGAAAAAAATAGTCCATTGAAAGTCATTCGAGTGTCTTTTTCTTTGTAAAAAACCCCTGAAAGCAAAATAATAAGAAAAACAAGCGAACATACAAAGTGTAACATGCGACATCTCTCCTGCCATCTATCGGTAAACTTTAACATCGCGAGCTCTCATTGGTCAATGCCAACAGCGCGCGTTTTTCCGTCTTTGTTACACGCTTCCGTCCCATTTCACTAAATCACTTTTAGGTTGCACAAAAGCGAGAGAAAACTGCTACACAAAACAAAATTAATTGCCACAAACAATTAAAAAGTGCATAGTTAAAATATTCTTGATGTTTTTACATTACACGATTATTATTAAAAAACTTCTCAATTTCACCTTCGTGCTAAATATGATCTATTTCACGTTCCGTTATACGTACATTATATATAAACAATTTATTTTATTTATACAAAAAACAGATGAATGTAGCTTTGTTTGATACGCTTTCATGCCTTAATTGCTTCACGGAACGTCTTGAAATTTTGCATGAAAGGTCCTCTTACTTCGCCCGTAACCTATCATGCATCTTTCATGCAAAGTAAAAAGTAATTGGTCCATATAAATTAATAGAAAAAAAAACAAAAAAATAAAATAAAAAAAAAGTAAAAAAAAAAAATCAACACAGACGAAACCTACATAATACCTATGAGTTTTGCAGGCTCTACTTATTTCAGTTAAGACTAAATGTAAATGATACTTATGACCTTCATACATTGCTTTAAGATTGTTTGAACAAAATGAGAATTACTTTTGAACATGTCCACGGCAATAATTTTATTCTGGGCGTAAAGAGGTTACATCACACTGCGCGATATGACTATCGTAATTACCTCATTTTACCACAAACGACTATATTATGTTTATTTTTTGTACCTCAACCGCACCACTTCAGATGGGATGTGTGTGTCACATATTGTAGCTGTGTGACTCACATTATCGCTGATAGACATGTCACCCTCAGTTTTGGGACTGTTCATCTTATACTGTGGTATACAGTAAGAGAAATAGCGTCACATACCAAAACTTTACTGCACAACTGATTAGCTGCTTCTACGACTTGGTTCTCGTAACATTTGAATTTTCAAGTTTTACCTTAGAGACGTAATTTTTGCTGCGTAAGTTTCGATCCCCTGGGAAATTCAGGATAAAAAGTAGCCTATATGTTGCCCAGTAACCTCGTTCATCACCTAGTATAGGTCGATTAAAATCGGTTGAGCAGATTCAGAGATAGTCTGGACAAACAAACAGACAGACGTCAAATATTTAAAAAAAGTTAGTCTATATTGAGAAAACACATAAGAATTTATTTATTAGTATTGATGTAGTTTGCTTTTACTTGATTGTTGTGCCTACTATGAATAATTGTTATATAAACTCCATCAGTTTCTGTGTTCTATTAAACGCTAGTTTTTTTGCAGAATGTAGTTTCTTCCTGGTTCCATTTTATGCTTATGAATACACACTAGTGTTATATTGAGATAATACATGTTTATAAATAACATTGGATTTATCAAATTTGACAATATAATCTTGCAATTTTTTTACTAAAATAACGACTATACCTACTTAGTAAAATTTTACATCCATCGTTTCTCATACATAAATTATTCACATGTTTAATTACCTCTGATTATGTTTTTACTATTGCCCACTTGTGGTTTTATTAGCTCAGATTATGTTATTTGTACATGTAGGGTGCTTCATTACAAAACCACCTTGAGGGACGCCCTGAATAATATAAATGAATACGATTTTTGAAACTGAACAATGCTACCAGCGAGTTTTCAGTCAAATCAGTTTTAACTTTAGTACAAAAACAACATAATTATCTAGTTAAACTAGTTAGTATTATCTTTGATATTTAAAGTCGTTAGAGTTTCTGAATTGTACCACAATACACGACCACAGTGTATTTTATCTTCATAATCAATATTGAAGCTTACGCGTTTAACCTAAAGCCTAAAATAGTACGTGTACACACTATGTAAATCAATAATTTCGGCTTATCCCTTCTCAACCTTAGAAAGCACGATTCAAGGTATTAGCATTGATTTGATTCTCAATAGGAATTATGATTATTAAGTAGTAATGTTCACACATGGATATGAAAGCATTCGATCAAAATATTTCATTTTAACTGTCAACTAGAGACGCCATCTTGAGAACTGACGTCTGGCCAACTGACAACAAGATGTATTAAATAGGATTTTCATTCATGTGTTTGAATATTAGGATTAATTACAACTCATATGGTGTTAAAGGTACATATTTTGCATTGTATTTTAATTTTGAACATAAATACGCTGTAGGTAACATTATATATCGTCCGTGTGGTGACTGATTAAGAATACATAGTGTTGCCATTCCTATTCATCCCGTGGATGTCGTAAAAGGCGACTAAGAGAACACAACATTCAGGCAAATATGTATATACAGAGAGAAGGCAAACTTGAAACAAAGCCTATTCCAACCCGTCTGGCCAGCGTGGTATAGTAGGCCAAAACCTTCTTGTTAAGGAGAGCCTATGTCAAACAGTAGACTGTAAAAGGCTGTTGATAATGAACATTATATATAAGTAAATACCTATAATAAAATATCTTACGTTGACAAGGTAAAAATTTCAACTCAAGAACTTGTGGATAGGTCAAACTGTACCGTTTCGTAATCACAGTTCGTAGGTTATCTGTTAACAGGTAGATTTTCACGCTCATCGCCTTTACGAGGCAATAAAATTTCACGGCACGCTATTGGGAAATGATTGCGATCCTGCAACAGGTTGGCTCCGTTACGAGTTCAGAAATGAACCGTTTACTCCGTAAACTTTCAACCTGTGCCGAATAACAAGTAACTTCGACAAAGTTAAAGAAGTTTTTCTCTGAAAAGTTTTATATATCTTCTATATTTTTTTTTTATATGAAGAGTCTGCCTAAGTGACTATACTCTGCCTGATGGAAAGCGTGAATGGACTCCAAAGAGTTGTGTTCACCATACTCATTGCAAATGCAGACAATGCAGTGTAGTGACCCACACTATAGCGGCCTAGTGAGATGTTTTTTCATGCCACACTTGGAGACACAAAATACATGACAGTCGGTGGCAGTGTAAGGCTCACATAGTTATCACGATAACTGTCATCCTTGCATCAATGGGCCTCCGGTTTCACTAACGAAACACGACAGCACGGATGCTGACGTTTTAGGTTGGTCTTCTGTGGATCTTTTTACTAAGCGGGTATCACCCCGGATACGACCTACTGGTGGTTATGTCGGATTCGAACCGCCTAAAAGCGACGCTCCGTCTCAGGTACCAGTAGACGGGGAACCTAGAAACAAAATCCCTGGAATCCCGACTTACCTCGGGCCATCTACCTACGACTTGCAGATTACCCCTTTTCTGCCCCCAAAAGAACGCGTTTGCTGGCGCTGCCACTCTGGCCGCTTCTACTAGGGTGACAGATGATCTCACCTGACACCCCCAGGTTTGCGCTAATGAAGGACGGAGATTGTTCTGCGATTTCTTTTTCCACCCGTAGCAGTACTGTTTTTTCTTTTATATTAAAGGTGACAAACCAGAATCACCAAGAAAAAAGGGATTTGACAAATTGGTTCATAAACGACGAAATTCTGAAGTCATCATCTGCCTAGCCATTATTAATCACAAGATTATTAAGGGTGAAATCGGCTACCCTCGGCAATATTGGGAATGCTAACAGAATTTTGAAGTGCGAAACATAAAAAAATAGCACAATTGAGAATCTCCTCTCATGAAATCGAATAAAATAAGATTTTTACTCTCAATACGCATGTTTAGAAAAATTTGCTCGAATTGAAAACTTTTCGAAACTTCGTTTTGCTAGTAAGGATATTAAATAAAATATCTATCTGGTCCTATACTGCCTTTAATCTGCTCTCAACGTCTCGAAATTTATTGATTTTTACAGTACCATCAAAGAAAACAGGAACATACCAATTCACCCTCACTTTAATAACGCAATAACGTTTGGGGCGGATGTTTAAATATATTTGCGACCCCATGATCACACCCCTCGCTATATAGTTTGCACCCCAATCTAAGATCAGTCTAGTTGACAATTATTAACATTCTTTGATCGAAACATTGGTAAAGTTAGTAATATTTTAATGGGAAAACTATAGTTGAAATTATTTTACAGTTTGGTTACTCACCAACTTATTTCACTAAGCTGTTTCCACTTTATATAATTTTAGACCAACGACACTGCGTCTTTAACCAACACGATCTGTTTTATAGCTGTTCTACTTGAGTACTAGTAAAGCTGAGGGCTTTACAGCTGAACTGCTTTTGCAGGTTTCTACGATACTTTGTAACAGTCTACGACTTCATTACTCCTATATAATAAGAATTTTTCTTACAATACTTCTTACTTACTCAAAACTATATACACGAATAGATCAAAAGACACACGAGTACTAATAATAATTATACACATAAACACACTCACACCCACACACACGCATGAACGCACGCACGTACACAAGCACACACACTCACAAACTCACATATAAATACATACACACACAATTAACAAAATCTATTATGTAAGTATGTTTCAACACTTATGTGTATGATCCATTTGCTAATTGTAAAAGATTATTGTATCATTGTTTTTTGGGAAGAAACTGATTCCATACATACAGTTGACGCTAGTTTGGGAATCAGGGCTTTCACTTAAATTGTATGCATCCTTTGGTTCAATAAAGAATTATTATTATTATTCTTAGTCCGATGAGATTTTTATTAATTTCTTTTAAAGATTTTGGTCATATTTTAAATATACACAAAATGTTATACTTACCAAGAACCAAAAGTTAAAACAATTTTCTTAATTTGTTTTACAGATGCGGATCAATTATGCTTGAACAACGGTTGCTGTGGTGCCGGCGCACGCGTCCGCCTCACACAGGCTGCGCGGACGCAGCTGGAGTCGGCCCTCTGGAGCGAGCTCAGTAAACTCGCAGACACACTTACGAATAGAGCAATCAAATTTGATGGTAAGTTATGAAAACAAATCGATCAATATCAGTTATAAGTAAATTAAGATTTCTGAAGTAAGATTTTATGTAAGATGTTACAATGAACTAGAATATATATAAACCGTGGCAACAAAAACCATGGATCGGTATCATTTTTTTAATAATTAATAATAATAAAATATCCAAAACAAAATTCTGGCATATTACAAAAACACCCATAACACACAAGCCGGTTCACAATGCGTATAAAACAATTTAATCGAATTGTCGGCCATCTCTTTCTCGTGCGACTTAAATGGCGATTTCCCGGCGCCGTCGATCAGTGCATTGCATTGCATCAGAACGGGACCGCAACCCGTTTATCCAAACGTGGACACATTGACACTCGAAAGTGGACATTGCGCCTGCGCCGGTGCAGATCCGACAAATGATTGTAGATCTAACCGCGTTTTGACGTGAGACTGTTCTTTTATTTATTGGAACTGTCTGCAGAACTTTTATTCGCTTTAGTATTTACTAACAATTTGTAAAATTATTTAAAAGCGCACTTTGAGTTTTATATGCACTTTGCAAAAGTAAAAGAAACTTTGTTTTTATGTATAAATTAACGAGTTCTTAACAATAAAGTAAATAAAGTACCACTTTTTTTTGGAACTTAAAATTAATAGTTATATCTTATGCAAGAGATAAATATGAATGGTGTTTAAAAAATGTAATACTTGCTTTTTAAATGTCTTAATATTGTATTCTTAATTCTGAAAGCAAAGTTAATTTCAAAAAATCTAAATCCAAACCCCCATCAACGCTGCATATTCTAGACTAACCGTGATTCAGATTTCTGCTGATCAATATACTTTTTTAAAAAACTAAACAAAAAATAACATATATGTGCCTTTCTATTACGTCACTGACGTTATTTATTCGTTAGCATCACAGATCTAATTGGGCATAAGTGGCGAACGCAGCGCCACATTTCCCAAACCAATGACAACACAGTTTGAGGACTAAAGAAGTAAAGTATACTCTTCGCGAGCATACACAAACAAGCATCAATGACAGTTACTGACTCCGTCTACTTTGTACTCTCGCCGTGGCCATCTCAGGCCGGTGTATAATTACACCGTCCGGTTGTACCCACCAACGCGCACCAATATTGACATTCCCACTTTCGAGCCGTTGTACCAACTTTGTGTTTCAATTACACGTAAAAATACTTGCTTATTGATCATTTGTTCAACTAATAATCAAACTGACCGTTCTATCTTTCAATTTCGTTATGTTTTCTTTTTGATCACACGGCCGTGTGTGAGTTGTGTGTAGATATTACTATTATTTTTTTTAAAATGACAACTCCTGTCTTAGGAATAAACCCTGTGCCGCGGGGGACTTTACAAACGTACAAGAAACGAACACAAAGAACACCCAGACTCAGAACAACAATTTGTGGATCACACAAAGTGTTGTCCCATGTGGGGTTTGAAACCATAACACTCGTCGAAGTAGAGAGCGGCGTGTCGACCGCTTAAACCACTAGGCCAACTGTGCAGTCAAAGTTACTGTGCTCTTTATTATATTTATATAATACACATATTGATTACATTTTTAAATACATAGAAAAGAAAGACAAAAATATCTATTTAAAAATATAAAAATAGTAGACCACCGACATCGGGTACAGGGACTAAGACACCGGTGGTTAGGGTTTCTAAATCACTATACGAGCCGTGTCAAGGAGGACTGCTTTTGCATCAGACCCTTGATCCAGTCTTCTACCGTGAGCCTCTTAAGGTGTTGGTCGAGGTTCTTGGCTATCAATCCGTGAGGAAATACGACTATCGGAACAATGATTACCGAATCCACATTCCACATATCGACAATCTCGTGAGGCAGATCCAAATACTTCATTTGTTTTTCTTTTTCATCTTTCACGAGATTCTCGTCTGAATTATTATTATTATATTTTTGAGTAATAGTAAATTGAGTGGTTTATTGGTAGTAGTTAGTGGTGGTTAGTTAGTGGTTTAGTAGTACTGACTGTTAATGCCGATTGTGGGTTTCATTCCCATTGAGAAGGAATAAAAGTGTAATGAGCAATCATTCATAATCTATATATAATATGTATGTATTTAGAAATATATAAGTATGTCAAGAGTTTGATAACTATAGCACATGCCTTATTTACGACGGCGCTGTGAGAGACGTGTCAGTTTTCTTTGTATATTAGCTTAGCTTCTTTTGGTTCGGTCCGGTACTTAACAGTTTCTTATAATAATATATCAGATATCTGACACACCAGTTCTGAACACCATCTAGTTTCGCACTAAACAGAGCTTGTACTATGGGTACCAGACAACTCTGGATGTCGTAATAGCAGCTGTTCCCGGATCCCTCCTATGTTAGGCGCAGAGTGGCACACCGTGTGGTTTTAGTCGGTCCGATTCCGACACACCGCCCCGCCGTAAACCCCGGTGGGGTGACGGCCCGAGGGGGTTTCCACACGTTAAAAAAAAAAAAAATGGTTAACAGACAACTGAACAGAACATACCCAAACTCTGAAACAATTTTTTGCAGAATGTGCAAAGTATTGGTCCGACCCGATAAACGAACCCAAGACCTCAAGAATAGCAGTCGTATACGCTACCACTGCGCCAGTGAGGCAGTCGGCTATCTTTATTAACTTGTCATAAAACGTGTAGGGAAATTTGTTATAAGGGATTTGTACCTCGAACTATGAACATCCAAATAACACAACACGCGATTTTTTGTTCTGTATATGTATAAACTTCCATGGCTAAAATACGAGATGTATTAAGTTATTTTATTCATAAATAATAATGTAAAAGTCCGTAGTCCGAATAAAAACTCTTATAGTTTCACAATATCTCTGTGGATAGGTCTTTCAAAAACATTCAGAGGGTGTGAAGATTATTTTTCAATTCAGTGGTCCGGTTACAAAATATTAAACTGTAAAGCTACCCTTTCTAAACACAACCCTTTTACTCTTTATAGAAACAGTATTCAATATGAATTATTTTGTCGAAATTGAGAAACATTTGAATTTTCAAATCTAATCTTTGTGACTAGATTAAATCAATTATATTAAAGTAAATCTCTCTTAGCAATCACGACTAGCTGTGTATTTAAATGAGAAATATACAGTGTTTTGATTTATAAACCTTCAAATAAATCTGTTAACAATTAACGCTCAAATTTATTACATTACTTAATTAATTTCAGTAAGCTAGTCTAGCGTCAAATCAAGTCCAACTTTATCTTAATTTCTAAGTTTAAGTTTGTTTATTAGCATCTGAAAATTGGTAATAGTTTCTAACGCCCAGATAATTTCATTGATTAATTGATTTAATTGATAAATTTCTTTTCATATTTTACTAACTTATCCCTTGTATAACTCTTGCAGTATTCTGGTTTCTATAAAAAAATCTATTTACATACATAATCGATGTAATCAAGGAATTGATTTCACCACATTGTCAGCATTAACACAAATGAATAATTTAGCAATGTTCGCTTCAGAAAAAAAATTACACGTTCAATATTAAGCGAACCTACTTTCTTTGTCTATTGTAAGCGGTGTTTGTAACTATACTTATATCATAAAGCTGAAGATTTTGTTTGTTTGGATCAATCTAACCTCAGAAAACACTGGTTCGAATTGAAAATTGTTTTAGTTTGACAGTCCATTTATCGAGGAAAGCTATAGGCCCAAAAAATTAATTCCTTTGGAGAAACGCAGACGAACTTGCACGGAGCACCTAGTATTAGGTAACATACCGCACATCCTACTGGACATGAAAGTTTGCGCTACTTAGCAAGTCTCATGGTAGCAGTCCTTCTTTGACGTTATAAGCTTTATATTATGAAGTGTCTTGTACCTGCCCTAACATACTATTGTTACAATTCAAGCAGAAAATCGTTTGACCACAGGTTCCAAATAGAATTCACCATAGTCGAAGTTTTTACTTCTTAATTTAACAAAACGAATTCGGAAGTGAACGGCGGCGAACCGTTGAAAAGTTTGACAAATGTTTTCTTTTATATTCTGATCGGTGCAAAAAGCATTAAATATTTTTTATGTGTGTAACGATAAAAATAGGCCGATATGAATGTTGTTAACTTTGCCAGAATATGAAACATACCGTTAAATAGGTTGAACACTCTATTACGTAAGCACTAAAAATGCGTATGAGCTAATTTATGAACGCTAAAAATACATGAAAGAAAACTGAATAATAATATGTTCATAATGTGAATATTTTTATAGAGTGAACAAAAGCTCGTTATAAACCATTGACCGCGATAGTTATCGGTACGAGTGGTAAGACTAAACATTGCACTCACAATGAGTCGCCAATCGTTACAGAAGCTGCGAAACGAAGATGAATCACTAAGAGCTGATAAGTTGTTACTAAGGTACTTCAAGCCGTCGACTTCTATTTTACATGTCGTTCAATCGGTATTAAGTCGTCTTTTTGTATTTTTTTGCACTATTATGCTATCAATATTTAGCCATCGAAGTCTGATGCAAACTTATGTAAAATCTATACTGTGGAATAAACTTCTATACAGAAAAAAAAATCGCGTTCAATTCCTAATTTTACTGTCCTGAGTGGGAACAAAACCCTTGACCTTAGCCGATCACGGGCAGTGATATGATTCTATTGTAAGTGTCTT
This sequence comes from Hypercompe scribonia, assembly GCA_949316085.1. Lineage (NCBI taxonomy): Eukaryota > Metazoa > Arthropoda > Insecta > Lepidoptera > Erebidae > Hypercompe > Hypercompe scribonia. The sequence continues at coordinate 5,393,478 of OX438969.1, read as the reverse complement.
ACTAGGTTTTATTCATTAACCGTGCGATTTTTGCAGCGATTATCCTGTTCTGCAGTAAACTGACCATCAAGTTCTCAGAACCGTTTATTCAACACTCCCTCCTTAATTTAAATGTCAATCTACCCACTTCATTGCTAAAGTTCAATTAGATTTACTTGTGACTGTCATACGGAGTAATGGTCAGAAGTGTAAGTATTTCTCGTGATAACCCGCTACTGCTCGCTGCTATTAATATCGCATTGCGTCTGCGCTCTTAACTGCGCGATGATAGAACAAAGTGTTCTTATAATATAATACTTTGCGATTTAATATGGTTACGATTGGATGGGATAACGATACAGTAAATTGATATATGAATTAGCAAAAAAGACTTCATTTCTTAACAGACATAAAATAAAACAAACATTTTATGTTATATTTTTATTTGATCATGTTCCAGTCTTACTAAAACAATGCTTAAGACTTGATCATTAAAAGAAACTGCAAAAATCAATGAAATAATTAATCTTAATTAAAAATAAATGACTCGCAGCTAACCCTAGAATTAGTTAAAGTGTGGCGTCTGGTTTACATTAAAATTAACATTGCTATTACAATAATATTCATAATTAGCATCTAATGAGCCAATCGTTAATGTTTTTATCGTAATAAATAACAACAATACATTCAGTGACACATAAATTATTAAATTGCTGTAACAAAATTCTTTTGTATGCTAAACTTTATTTACATTAAAATTTTCTGAATACTTTTTATGGAAAATATAAGGCGGGTCACAAATTAGTTAAATTTGACAAAATCGTTTAAAAAAATCCTTTGATATATTATAAAAATTGTTTATTTACAAGAAAGCTAATTAGTTTAAATTTATTTTTTAAAAATTACATCGTCTAAGTGACCACCGTTTCGACGTTTGCACTCTTCTAAGCGAACACCGAAATTTTCGAAGACTCGTCGCAATAGAGACCGCGAGATCGCCGACATCTCTTCGCTGGTTTTTCTTTTAGTTGACGTAGTGTATTTAATTTATTGATTAGATACGATTCTTCAAATAATCCTGTAAAAAAAAGTCTACTGGGGATAGATCTAGACTTCTGGGTGGCCATAGAATGTCACCTCGTCTGGAAATCAACTTTTCCGGAAACGTGTTTTTGGCCACCGGCAGGGACTCATTGGGTGCGTGGCAAGAGGCTCCATCTTGGTGAAACTATGTGTTGCGGTTGTAGCCAGCAAATTCCAGTAGCATCGCTCTCAAGAACTCCCGTGTTTGTGCGAGATGTTTAATTCAAATGTTAACGAATTCTTGGCCCACCCTGTATATTTATCCACAGTTTATTACCCTCATAGTTAAGTTTATTTGTGTATGGAATCCCCTATGAGCCGTCACCCGGTATTCTATTATCAGGTCTTTTACAGAGGCACGGTGTGGGTTTGCGTGAGTACGAAACTCTGTACTTTCTGGGCATACATCTGAAAGAATCTGTTATCATATACTTTACATAGAGATAGTTCTTACCGCAAACCAGTATTCCCTTGAACCATTAACGTAAGAACTTCGGTTATACATATTGCCAGGCATATGTAAGTTTCGTATAGGGTCAATGTATCTGGGCAGTGAGCTACTGTTATCACCATTTGGGATACCCGAAGACATCTCCGTGTAATCTTCGTGGAACTAAATCGATGTGGGCACAGCTGTTACATCTGTTGTGTGACTCATTGGTCTTGCCACACATTTATTATTCAGAATAATTTGATTGTAATTGTTATCTTTTGTTCGAAAACCATGAAAGTAAAAAGTAATTTAGTTAGAAATACGAAAAGTATATTAATATTGTCATTGACTGTGCTTCTCTTCGTTAACAGTTGATGATTACGCGTAAGAGTCATTGTTCAGTGTATATTCCCTATATTTTACATCAGACAGACATTTTATTTATTCATACATGTTGATTATATGCCGTGATTAAAATGGCGACGTTCGTTTGACATAAATTTTCATAAAATGCCGTTAAAAATTTATGGAGATGTTCGTATTAACAGAAAGATAAGGAAGATAGCAAATAATGTATAATTAAATGTAATTATGTTCTTTCAGTGTACAGGAAAATCAAATTTAAGCTTTATTAGAAATGAATTAGCTCTTAGTAATCCTTTAATCTAAGACAACCTCGTAGTGTTATTAACAACAAACAAACCTCACCACACGATCTACCACACTGCGCCTAAAATGTCCTAGTTTTACCTACATCAACTCAGTGTCTGAATTCTGAAGTGACAGCGTACCCGTCCCTAGCCGACGAGAATTACGAAACTTAGTTAATGAGGTCTTGACATATCAAATTACTGACTAAATTATACATCAGATTGGCCGCCATTATGTGTTGAATAATATACCTTCGTCTGTGTTTTCACAGGCAAATCTAGGTTGATACAAAACGATAGCATTCAAAATTTCATATCCTCCAAGCGCTCTAAGGTTTAAAGTATCTCAGTACAGCGCGCATGATACATTGTTTCATGTATTTTTATGCAAACGCACGTATTTTAGCCAGACGATGTGCGCTCTATAGGATTCACCTTTGATCTTTGCAAACCAAGAGTCATATTGGACTGTTGTGTAGTGCTATGGTTGCAAATAAATTAAATAAAAGAGCGGGTTTCTCAAAGAGATCTTTGATTACTAACAGCGGTAATTAGTTTGATCTGTAATTTAAGAGCTTTGTGGGCTATATGATTTTTGTTGCTAATTTTTTAATTACAGTGGATTCAAAACTAGTTTCATTTCAATAAAATCGTATAATTTAATGTTTTTATGGATCATTAACGAACTGAATGTTACTAATGGTCGCCTGGCGATTGAATTTCAATTGCTTTTAATGTGTTATGTAACACTAGTATAACTGGAAATGTCGTTTATAGACAGTTTGCACCATGACAGCTCAAAGATACGCAGTTTTTACACCATTTATACCTTTAATTTGGGAACTTTATCGACGTTAAATAATTGGGTATTCCAAATGTATTTTCTGTGTGCGCAAAAAGGATGCAAAAAAAAATTATTCACGTAGAGATGTGCCCGGAATATACATAATTATAAATCGTGAAACACGAAAGTTTTAATGTTAGTAGTTACGAATTTATTGATTCAAACAGTCATGGGATATTTACGATGTTTATTGCAAGCACTATGATCACAGATGTAATTCATCCAACATTAGAACAATGCCAACATACCGGCAACTGATTCCTTCAAATAAACATGGTAAATACCCCGTTAGTGATAATTTATCATATTACGTAGTTATCTCAGAACTTCGAAATTTCTCACACAATTATTATTTAATACACTAACTTTTCCAATTATACCGTCGAAAGTAATTTGTGAATTACGTCGGCTTCGATGCCTTGAATTCCCAAAAGCGATTGTACAACCTCAATAAACAAATTTGGATGACCATGTGAGAGAAACTGCCAATTAAAGAGAAAGTAGCCCCTGCAACATGAATTATCGAAGTACCCAATCGATTACCAATCCTAGCCTTATCTGCCACGTAAATTGGCGAATAAGTTTAGTGCAAATTGTTAGTGAAATATAGCTAACACCGTATTATACCAAGTAAACTTACCGTCCCTAAACAATATTGAAAACAAATAATGATTATTCAAACATTTATGATGATAATTTTGACCACGGTAGCCATTCTCACCGGTGACGAGCCAGTTGGTTGGTCTCCTGTACTTACACAGGAGATATTACAATACACAAGTATGTACGCAAACACGGGTGCACCCTCTGTTCCTTCTCTTTTACAATCCGATGGGACGGCAATTCGACATGACCGCGGAGAGATCAGCCACAGGAAAGACGGCTTTGCTCACTCTTTGTGGCAGGAGGATTAAGTCTCTAACTTCCAAATTGCGTGTTGTTATTAATCGTTTCTATAAACAAAAATCGCATTTAAACTTTTTGGGTCCGACCCGGGATTCGAATGCCGGGTCCTCTTGATCGCCAGTCGCAAACGCTAACTTCTAGATCAACGAGGCAGGATCAGCATCAAATATGAATAGTAGTAATACAACAACATACGATATAAGTAAAAAGTATAGTATACAACATTACAATATTAATGTTAACATTTCAATGTTGCCTGCGTTTGATGATCTGTTCTATGGATGACATTGAAACAAATTTAGATCTGTAACGTAACCTCAAAGTCGATCCATCTGAAAGTCACATTAATAATAACTTCGTGCACACACGGCAGTCTGTTTCCAAATTAAACTGAACCTGATCTAATGGTAACAAGACTACTAATGAATAGAACAGAATAAACTTCATTGTATACCCAAATTTTTACATATTACATACAAGAGCATATCAGTTGAGTGACCACGCGCAAATGGCAGCCTTATCGCTAAAAGCAATTTTTTTCAATCAAACTTTAATGAACATACTTTTATATTTTTAAGTACAACATGATATGGATAAGTTACACATAGTTTGTCCTGGATGGAAACCGAAATTACGAACTCTGGTTTGACAATAGGGATCGCTAACCGTTAGATCAATCAACAAACCTTAGCCAACATTACATTGTGATAAATGCACACAGTGCAACAAGTGGCAATACAATTTGTATTTATGCTTGCTCGTGTATATGGAGTTGAATATCAAAAGTTGACTAATGGACGCTTTGTTTGTGTATTTAAGATATCGCAGTGACACTTCAAAGTGTTAAATGTTTACCGAAACAGTAACTATCTCTTTTTGTTACATGCGCATACGCTTTATTCAGCAGACGTGGTGCTTTATTGTACTTATCTTTATAGATGTCAGTTTTTTCCTAATTATTGTATCTTTAAAACCAGAAAACAAAATACTTAAACTAGCCCCCGGGACTGGGCCTCACAAGGTGCAACTTTGATCCAGGAGGACCTGAAATTGACTTGTCCAAGTCCTCCCTAGAGTAGGGTGCCTAAGACTGTCCGAAATGGGTTTATTGAAAACGCTATATACTCGTACTCTTAGTACTAAGATCTCCTAGAGAAGGGATTTCCAAACTGACTTGTGTTGTGAGTTTTTATTATTTAGGAAGACTAATAGCTAATTGCTGAACCCATTTCAGCAGGCAATAATTATACTTATCATGAGAATGTCAGTGATAAATTCATTGAATTTGTGAAGTTAGAAATTGGAACTATAAGTTTGTTCGGCAGTTAGTTAAAATGTCACTGTATCCAACTTCGACAGAACGATAAATTCTGTCACGCTATGTCACCAAACAAGGGTTAACACTCACAAATCACACTAAACACTCTGGGCCAGAGTTGAACAGTATATTTATAGGGGTTGAACCGTCTAACGAAATTTCGTGTCAAATTTCCCGTGTTTTACCAAACGGTGGTAAGTCACACTAACCAGCTGCGCGTGAGCACGTGCGCGGAAACTTGGCCGCGTACAGATTTAACTGTGCGCGCAGATGTGGTTTGCGTTGCAACGCGTCAGTGCCGACACACGGATGCTGTTGATAGCTTCTGGTTTTATGTTTGGAAATGATGTAGGTATTTTCACCTAGCAAGTAGTTTTCTATTTTAGACTGAGTTAGGAAACTTTAAAATCAATCATAAGTATATTGTAATTTAACAAAAATGCTACGAACTAAGTGTAACAATGTAAGTTATACACACCAAGACTTAATTACCTAACAATGATCTTAAAACAAAAAATTCGGTAGACGACTGTATCGTAAATAAATACCAATATCCACTTCATTAAAACCAATATCGCGACACATCTCGGCTAATACAATTAACATAGCTTTTTTATTATTATTACAAATTTCAATCAAATATACAGTAAAATATATTGTTCAATTGAGTAGTCTAAAAAGTGATGTCACAATTTGGTATTTAGTACATTTTTCATACATCTTGCCTACTGTTAGATAATGTATCAAAAAGTGTATTTAACCAAAAATGATGAACAACCTATGAAACTAAACTAAATGTTATGCATCTAACGCGCATATTACAGTACTGTACTTTTAAATATATTTTCCACAATCAAATAAACAATTAAATAAACATTGTAAAATTAAAAAATGTGTATCTCACGAAACAATTTGAGAACTACAAACCAGGCTATTAACTTCCTTATACCATAAAAATGTGGAGTCCTCGTACTACCTTGCTACACGACTTCTGTCTTTCTTAAGTGTTCGACAAACATTCGGGAGATTCTTTTGTGCGTCTGTATTGATTTACAAAAACCGCGTCCAATGACGTTCATTCATTTCATTTAGAGGGTTTCAACCGCAATTGTACTGTTTTTTTTTTCTAAAAGCTGTCGATAACTGAAGCTTTATTAGATTCCTTGCTATAGCCACATAATTAATGGTTTGATTAGGTGGCAATGTATAAAAGGAAGGACGGATTATTGAACTATCAAAGCCTTGTCTAACACTTTACAGCCGTAATGTATAGGTATATAAACCAACAGGTATATAGCGTGCGTTGACGCTATAAATCATCATAATACATTCTAATGTATGAAATTATTCTAATTTAATTATAATGGTAACTTACAGTCAGAATAACTTAACCAAATGAATTGTGATAAAAGCCTAAAAAAGCAATTGTAAAAATGCCAATGTAGTTTTCTGTTCTCCTATTCTACTTTCTAGCAAAAAGAGACAACGATCTTCTTTGAAGTAGTGGCACTGGATCAGCTCGAATTGGAGCTACCGCCACTGGACGGCTTTAATTCGAACAAAAATGCTGTACACTCTTTTTTGTACACAATTTTTACAGAGACCCATGCTTTAACAGGAATGAGTACCATAGCCTCGCAGTGATAGTAAAAGCAGGCAACGGCAACGCACTTGAACTCACGCCTATTGGCGTCGGTATAACTTTATTAACAGTCTTTAATAGTCCACTGCTAGGCATAGATTTCTCCTTAAAAAGGCCTTAGGTAGACCGATTGGTATAGGGTTTTGTTTCTAGTTTTTTTTTCTTTGTAGTAACGTTGTCTTGCGTAGTTCCTTTAGTCGCCTAAAAAAGATTTTTTTGGTGTAACAAATTGATCAAGCATTGTTACCGATGGTCACCTATGTCCAACAGTGGACTGTTAAAGGCTACTGATGATCGATTGTCGAACGGTAAACACTACATCAAAATCTAACCTACGTCCGTACACTTTAACATTACGTGGTGTCTATAGAGTAACGTGATGGGACGTTAACAAAAATCCGTTTTGAAAAAAAGTTGACCCATCTTGAAACAATACTAATGAAGACCACTAAAAAAAATAAATCTAATTGAATAACTAAAATAAGTAGAATCTTCAATTTCACAGGTAACAATATAATACCAATATATATCTTCCAGTCTGTTTGAAGTCGGTGCCAAACCAGATGCACAATGAGTACTAAATACCAAGTGGCTACGACGGCTTTATAGTAGCTCAATAAAGAATTCAATATAATTCTTCAGATCCTCACATGGCGATAATGAGACCACCTCGAGACTACCTTGAAGTGTGCAGACGTAATTGATGTTGTGTGATTGAGTAGACAATTCATAATGCATATTTATGCAATAACAGTAATCATAAATGATTTGCTGTAATTTTTTGAAGTTCCATAGTCTCCAAAACTCATCATCAGATCTCTATCAAATTAAAAGCGATTATTTCGCAATAAAAGAATATTTTTTTCAAATCTTGTTATGTCCAAAAAAACCTAAAAAAATATAAAAAGCGCAGTTGACAGCCTCCGGTTAACTCCAAATTCGATTTCTCAATGTCACATACAGCAAAGAAATTTGCGTGTATGTTGAACTGGCATCGAAATTTCGTTGAACCTTTTAAATAAGTACTAAATCGTAAATTTTGCCTATAATAAAACAAAAAATACTATATTTTATTTATTGCACATTTACATGCCACGTAGTAATAGAATAACACTTTGTCACGTTGTTACACAAAGAAATGTTCGAGCGGACGGCATTTTTTTACACTGTACTTATTTTCACAAGGGCGACAAAATATGACATAGTATCTTAATTAACATCAACAACGCGAAGTACAAGGAACACGATATTTTTTTATTAACCAGCCGGCGGTAAGAATGTGTAACTAAAACTGTAGCTAACGCGGAGTTACTAACCCAGTGGAACATGGCCATCGCTGGCGTATTTGTTTCTGTAATCCAGCGTTGAATATTTATACATTTAACATTACTTCCCTGACTTACGGAATGATTCATCAACGCTGAGTTTCAACTGTTGAAGCTACAAAGTTGACATTACCAGCTGATGTCTTGTTGTGAGCGCTCATTGCAAAAGTTTTTTTGTAAATCCCTAAAGAGGTAACAAAGGATGAACAGTTGCATGGAACATGTTCACCGATAAATGCTTGGATACATCGTTTCCTATTTCCTAGGAATGTGGCTGTATTTTTTCTAAGCTTTGTGTTTTAACGGTCCGGTAAGTGAGTGGCAATCGTTTTTCTGCTCACCTATAAATGGTGGTTAGCGAATTAAGCGATATATGTTCAATGAGTGACGCTGACTTCAAGTTTTGAAACATACCTAATTTCCAGATCGTCTCATGGTGGAAATCTGGAGAAATTGATTAAAGTATAAATATTATACGCCCACATATAGAGACTGAGTTATTTTTATAGTAACTCTTGATTTAGTCTCGAAAAGGAACCGTTTAGTGAAATAAAACATATGGCCACGAGATCGGCAATTAGTATTTCATAGGTTGTGATCTGATTATTTTAATATGGTGGCTCATTGATATTTAAGTATCAGAATGGACTTCGAAATAAATGAATAACGCACCTGTATAACAAAAGTAATGTTTCATAAATAGTGAAAAGTCTTGCAAGTTGAGCTAATAAACAAGCTGAAGTGGTAGTAGGCTGGGCATATTAGCCGCAGAATCGATACCCGTTAAGATAAACGTGTTCTTGAGTGGAGACTGCGTCTCGGCTAATGTAGTGTAGGACGTCCACAAGCCAGGTGAAGTGATTTTTTTATTTCTAAAGCCTGCCAAAATGACTACTCTGCCTGATGGAAAGCATGAATAGAATCCAAGAGTTGTGGTCACCATACTCATTGTGAATACAAACAATGCAGTATGGTGTCCCATACTATGGCGGCCTAATGAGATGCTTTTTCACGCCCCACTTGGTGACGTTAAAAGTCATAACAGCCATCGTGGCAGAGTAAGGCTCACACAGTAACCACGATAACTGTCACCCCTGCATTATTAGGCCTCCGGTCTCACACACACTAACGAAACACGACGCTTTAGGTTAGTCTTTTGTGGAAGGGTAGTACTGCCCAGGTCGAGCTGGCCCGTTTGTGCTGAAATTAGCATGGCTCCACTACCTAATGATGATTCACGCAAAGTGGAATGCAGGAGCTGGATACAAGAAGCCGCGGAGTGCACCAAGTGACATGCAATGTAAAAATGATTTGAAATGTTACAGTAGGCAATTTAAAGTTGTTCTACCTTCGGCAAGAAATCAGATTTCGTTCATCGCAGAGTTCATTTGACTGTTTACAAGCTTCTAAATTAGACTACTGTCTTAGGTTCTACTAAAAGCTGGCTTTAGCTACAGAATTTGTATCCACCATGCTTTAATACAACTTGAACATTAAAGTTATACTTTATAATAGGTTTTATTTAGATTTTTTGTTCTTAAATCTCCCTAGCGGAACACATATGAGAAATTATCATTTAAGGAACATTGAAATGGACACGCACGTCACATAATAACACATAAATAGAAATAACATTTAATATACGTATGTGTAGGTATTCATATTTGTCCGTTTCAGCGATTTATTTACTATACGGAATGTGTGAAGCATAATTTTTTTGTCTAGCATGGGTTTTGCACGCGACAAAAATACCGCACTCGTACAAAAAGCGGAATGTCGATGAACTTAGTTGTCATGTGCTCATGTGTGTAATCAGCAAAACAGACCAGTAAATAAATAGCTATTTGTTGTATGACTATTGGCACTAATAATAACCTGTGTCAACATACCAAATATGTAAATTAATTGGTTTTTTTATGTTGCTTGCTATGTGGCGTGTGCCATTGGAAGTGGCGTGCATCGGAAAGGCTTATGTCCAGCAGTGGACTGCGATAGGCTGATTTGACTTTTGTTGAGTTTCAATTAAACCATTCGTTTCTTGCTGGCCGTGTAACGTTATTTTTATTTTTTTTTAATTATGTAACGTTTATTTGAAGAGTAAACGAACTCCAAGTACACTCAACTGTCACAATGTTTTCGATATCAATTAGCAGAATAGTAAACATTTTTTTATTTTTTACTACCTAATTATGTATTTTTTTAAGGAAGAATCATATTATGATTGATCATTTCTGTCCGTTGTCATAAAAAAAATATGAAATCAACGTTTTATATCGTTCTATATCGTGCCGTGAATTATTGTGTATTCGCTTAATGTCAATTTGTAAAGTATTTAGTTCCGGGACTTGTAAAGAAAGTTCAATGCGTAATTTTTATTTTACCTTATGCTTACTTTTACACAATACTTACACTTTGCACGTATGAGTGACTTCGAACCGATTAAGAATGTCTCAAGTTAAAGAACTGAAATTATACTGCTTATCAGAACTGCGTGAACTGCCGTGCTGCCGTTCCAATAGTGTAGAGTACCGATAGAGCTAAATAAGTTTATCAATCCATATGTAACTCAAAGGCTTATATCATGTACCACCAGACATACTGTAAGGATGTTAAAAAAAAACTGAGTCAATTAATTTACGACCCCTACACTCCAAATGATGTGCACTCTCACGGACAGAGAGAAGCGCCGCGTCTGACGCTATTGACTGTAAGCTTATTGATTTTAGACGAACACTTTCAGACGTGGTCCGAAGCGATGCGTTATATTTTTACCAGAACACAATTTGAGGACAACATCAAGTAAGAAACAGTTAAACAAAAATACTCTGACCTTACACATGGCCAAAACTAATGGGAATTACAATTTCACACGAAATTTGCATTTTAATACAGTTTCTGTCTTGAGTGCACGGCTGAATTTGTGCATCCGATATTCTGATAGATTATTGTGATATGTCTTTCTCTACTTAAGAATGCCGCGTTATACTTTAGGCAGGTTTTGTGTTTTGTGCTACATGATTTTCCCTTCAAATCAAAATCGAAACTAATATAATTCAGGATGTTTTGAAATTAATTTACAAACTATTTCTCTACTTTACACAACTGTCTTCGCGCGATGATAATGTGGTGTCCTTTTAATTTGCTTTATTTATAGTTCTAGTTTGTAGCCATTAAATGCATGTTTCTTTCATCCTTTTAAAGTGATTAGTAATGAATTTATATAAACGTTAGATTTTCTTTTAAAAGTAAGAATTCTGTGAAGCCAGTACGAGTGCATCACTTTCCTGGAACGGTGTCTGTAAACAGCGGCACCCGCCCGTGTCACCGACAAAAATAGTTTATTTTACAATTGAACCTGATTCATAATAAGTTATTAGTGAGTTTCAAGAATATTCTACATTAGAAGATAGAACGAGTGTGGGTCACTAATTGATTAGGATTGAATATTCCTCTGCTGGGCTAAAAACATTGCGATCATTGTTTTGTTTCAATCGATTTTGTAACAGGAAAAGTCGGCAAAGTCAGAACTCGAATTCAGCACTACGAGTAGTCTTAGATGATATACCTCAAAGCGAATAAGATCCTTCAAGGGATTAAGGATTCAAGATGGCTTTGATACAAGACGTCTCGAGGATAAAATGATTTCTGTAATAAGTAGTATCAGAAGTACTTTGTGTCTTTTCAGCAATATTAACTTTATCTAACATATTTAATAATACTCCAATAAAGGTATCCTTTGTTACCCGTTGGGTATTATTAAAAAGCTCACAAGCTTATACGATTCACAAAGTCGACTTCTATAAAATGACAAAAGCTTGACGTGGGCTCTTCGATCTTTTCATAAAAGCTTCATAAATCTAATTTTAGGTGTAAAATACATACCTACCTCGTATTTGGGACCTAAAAAAGCACCTCTTAAATTTTTATGCATGCACTTTTTATTTATTCAGTATTTTCACATCCATAGTCGAAAATAAGAATAATTTTACACAACAATAAAAAATCTTAACGCATACCTGCTGCGGGAGTTACCACACAGATCTTAAACAAATGCCATTAATATTTTATATACGCGTATCACTATTATAGTTCAGCCACTATTTTATTAGTGTATTTTAATAGCATCTATGCGGTCATATGCTATAAAAGTATTTCTGCCAGAATGTCCAGAATGTCATTCACCCGAGAGATTTCGCCCAGACACGCGAATGACCTTTTCTCGCTTTAGACCTTACTGAACGAAGGTTTATTTTAATATAAACCTCATTATAGCAGTGAACTATAAACTTTGTCTACAGAAGGGATTTATAACATCAAGCGACTTATACATTTTTTTTTGAGAAATATAAAAACACTAGCTTTTGCCAGCGGCTTTTAATTTCGTAACAGATCTTTTTAATTTTTTTTTTTTAATGTACAAACAATCCCAGTTTAGGCAGCAAACGTCAAGATAACTCTCAGCGGCCACATATTTTGCCGACTTAATTGACATGTATCGTTATATTAATTACGACCAAAATTACATAAAATCATTACAAATTGTAGCCTATGTTATTCCGATGTATAAACTGTAGTACTGTAAAGTTTCATCTAAATCCGTACAGTAGTTTTTTCGTGAAAGAGTAACGAATTTCCATAGTCACAAACTTTCGCTTTTATTTTAGTAGGATATAACCGTAACAAAAAACTCAAAATAGTTAAATTAACTGTTGATAATTCTCAAAAAATTATAAGAAGCTTTAATTATAAAATTATTGTTATATTATAATGATAAAGTTGTAATAAGAAACCACATTAATAATTATGGATATTTTGAAGTCAAGTTTTTATTTTAATTACGACTTATCAAAGCGTTTTGTTAACTTTATAAACTACATACAAAAAAAACAGTGAATTAACTCCAATGATACTGACTTAAGAGTAAAGACAACTATCGTTATAACGATAACAGTAACTTACAAAAAAAAAACATTGCTTTTTTAGATACGCGATGTGTTATAAGTTAAATTTTTTTGCAGAATTCTTCAGGCGGTTGCTGAAGCAGTCGCGCGAGGAGTTCCACACGATGTTCAAGCGAACTTACGGAATGATCTACGAACAGCATTCCTACGTCTTTGAACAGTTGTTCGAGCAGCTTGAAAGGTACAGCTGACGTCACATAGCATTTCTATATTCCAATCTGGCGTAGTGTATCACTCAACGATAAAATATATTTTACCCGACTGTCAGAAGAAGGGTTTTTTAGTGGTAAAAAAAAAAAAAAAAAAAAAGCCTGTGTATTTATCGCCGTCCACCCCTGAACGAAGGTGTCCCCCAAGGAACGCCAACCATCCCGGTCTTAGGCAATTCGCTTTAATTTAATAATTTGAATAGATATCTATGTGTATGTAAATTTCTTTGGCACTATCCCGGTGGCGCAGCGACAACGAATGCGACTGCTGTGCTTGAGGTCTCGGGTTCGATTCCCGGGTTGGACAAAACGTTTGTATGACCTACAAATATTTATTTCGGAGCTTGGATGTTTTCTTTGTACATATAATATGTATGTCTTAACAAAAAAAAAATATAAGTATTCTATCAGTCAGTCAAGTTATCATAGCACAAGCTCTGCTTAGTTTGAAACTAGATGACGTTGTGTGTCAAATGACCGAAATATTTATTTATTTACTCTACCTCAGCAACTTGATGGATTTTGGCGTTGAAAATGACACTGGGTATAGAAAATTTCAAAAAAAATTAGCAGGTTTTTGGTGCATATATTTCCAAAAATGTATTTTCTTCAAAGTCTTTAGGAAGGGGTCATGAGTGAATACTAAAAATATTATTTAGTTGTAATATTTTGTTACACATTAATAAACTTGGTACTCGATATCTCTTAGTACCTTCATACATACCGACCACCGTCTCGCACAATGCAGCAAACGCAAATGGGTATTCATACTGTACTAGCACATTTCCAATCTATAAATATATATTCTGAGAAAGCATGCCATTCCGCCCATGCGTATAGTCAAATCTATGAATGATAGTGTTAATATGCAACTGTTATTAGAGGGGGTGGCAGTTGATACTTTAGTCAAGTTAAAATAGGTCAATGCTGTGGCTCTGCTACTGATAAGGTATACCTAGTCTTGCCATAAATATTGTAATAAAGAAAAAAGAAAATTGTTAACTGCAAATAACATTTATTACTTTTACAGTGTGTCAGTTTAATACATAAATATAAAACAATTAAAAATATAAAAAGCTTATTCGAAGTGGTCTCCATTGGCTGCAATACAGTCCTTTAAACGATGAGGCCAGTTATCAATAGAAGCACGCACTCTTTCCATGGGAAAATTCTTCACTGCCAATCGTATAGATTGTTTTAGGGACTCCAAATTATCATGGCGTTTAGAGCAAGCTGTACTCTCTAAAACTGACCACAAATCATAATCCAGCGGATTAAGATCGGGACTAGACGACGGCCAGTCTTCAGCTCTGATGAAGTCCGAAACGTTCGATTCCAACCAAGACTGCGTGGACCGAGCTTTATGACCCGGCGCCGAGTCTTGCTGGAAGGACCATACTTGGTTATTGAACATGGTGATGTTAAGGGGCTTAACTACCTTCTCAAGAATGGTATCTTGATACACTTGTGCCGATGTTTTGATACCTTTTTCACAAAAATATGGCTCAGTCACTCCTTCATAGCTAACACCCCACCAAACCATCACTGAAGTCGGATAATGTCCACGTTGCACTCTGTCGACTAATTGGGAAGCTTCCTTAGAGCTTTGAGCATAAATACGGTCATTTTGTTTGTTAAAATGTTGCTCAATTGTAAAAATTTTCTCATCCGTAAACAAAATTTTTCTGTGACCTCCCTTTGCGTACCGCTTCAGTAGTTGTTTCGATTTTACCACCCTATTCTTCTTTAAATTATCAGTTAAGAAATGGCCAGTGCGTCTCTTATAGGCTGCAAGTCCTAAGTCATCTTTTAAAATACGCGACATGGTTCTAGGTGCTATCTTCATTTCCCGAGATAAAATCTTTTGCTTTCGGACAGGATTTCTTCGAATTCTTTCCCTTACTGCTTTGACCACCTTTTTCGTACGAACACTACGTGGACGGCCAGATCTTTTTCTGTCACAAACAGAGGAGGTCTCATTGTACCTATTAATAGCCCGGTACACAAACATTTTACTAATACCAAGTGTATGGAGAGTTTTAAAAATTGCATTTGGCTCCATACCTACTTTGTGTAATGCTATCACAGCGATTCGGTTCTCTTTATCACCCCACACCATTTTAATATCGCAAAATATTTTACAATGTATTGGCGCCAAAATGAGAAAACACAATGAACAATCGTATAAAAATGACAGATTCGAAATTCAAATGTAATATTTTTTTATAATTAAGTGTAACAGTATTTATGGCCAGACTAAGTATACATGCATAAAATTACACTTGTTTCCCCAGACGTGTAAGCAGAGGCATATTAAACGCCCAGCTTTCGCCAGTATTTTTGTCTCACTTAATAAGTGCCGAAGCTGTTGTCGATAATCCGGATGTTAAGGTACCTAGTCAGAATTCATAAAGAATATGATATTCGTTCCAGGTACTACACACGAGGAGACACGAACTTCGACGTCATGATAGACGGATTCTTCAGCATCCTATACAACAAGAT
This sequence comes from Hypercompe scribonia, assembly GCA_949316085.1. NCBI lineage: Eukaryota > Metazoa > Arthropoda > Insecta > Lepidoptera > Erebidae > Hypercompe > Hypercompe scribonia. The sequence goes on along the minus strand of OX438969.1, from coordinate 5,377,623 downwards.
GTTTACAGTACTCAATTCGCAGTACGAATTTGATGAAAAGTAAGTATTTGTTAGCTAAAATACAGTTACGCCTGAACGAGAGATGGATGATAGCATCAGGGATCCATCCCTCTCCTTTGACGATTTGTCTATCTTTTATAGTAAGAGACAGTTTAAAAGTTATTTTATTATCTATTTGGTTATTATACTTAATAGTTATAACCAGAATTCTGCAAATCCTGTGAATCGGAATCGGAGATATGACGCATTTTCATTGTCCCTTATACTTAACATTAAAAACTCAAAATGTACCGATCTTCTGTAAAAGAGAGGGAGGTGAGGTCTGGGTTAGTAAGGTTTTTGAAGTTATACTACTTTTGACGCGTTAGGGAAAATGATTAAAGTACGAGTAAATATTTGCGATGCGCGCGCACACCGTCACGAAAAACCGACACCATGAAATTAGTTAGTCAACATTTTAGTTGTTTTATACGTAAATAATATTTTAGAATTTTAACTGCGTTGAAATAAAATTTTCTTTCAATGTATAAATTACCTTTTTTTATATTATTAATGACGTTTTCTCTACAAACGTAGAATAACGCGAGAGGTGAAAGATTTTTAGGTTGTTACGCCAAAAAAATACAATTTCTTACGTGCGTACACAAGTACACACACGCGTTTTTTTCACACAATAACCTTGTTGACTTCGTTTAATATATAATTTAATTATAGTGACGATAAAAGAAAGGTCGTGAAACAAGTATTGACTTATCTTTAATAAGTGAATAATGAGTCAGATAATGTTTAAGGCCAACGGCAAGCTATCACGCTTTCACTGTAGGTAATATTTTATAAAAGTAATGTTTATTTTTCACGTTCATATCGAAACCATTCATTGTATTGTTTAGTCTACAATAGATACATGAATAGTTAACAATACGCATATATGTTTAAATGCTCTGTTAACACTAGTAGCGCGGCCATTTTTAAATATGTTATGTCATGATAATGTACACCTAGTCGATTTCGATCACGGCGGCCATTATCATACGGAGACCAGCCAACTTCACAGAAGATATTATAGTGCACGAGTGTGTGCGCAAACACAGGTGCACGTTCTGTTCCTCCTCTTTCACAATCCACGGCTATCCGACATGGCCAAGGACAGACCAGGCGCCAAATATCAAACTCCGGGCTGTTATTTTAAGTATTTCTGTAACCTAAAAAACTCAATAACACTTTTTAACCCGACTTAGGAACGGAACTCGAAACCTGTTGATCGACTGTCGCAAACGCTAATCCTAATAACGCTGACTAGACCAACGAGGTAGTACGATAATTATACCATAATCCATAAAAGAAAGAAATCAAATAATGGAAATAGTTTCTAAGACCACTCTGTTAGACTAATTGTAATTGTAAATTGTTATTTTTATTAATTGAATTGTCTGTGTGATGACAACAATTAAGAATACATAGTGTTACCACCCCTATTCATCCCGTGGGTGTCGTAAAAGGCGACTAAGGGAAGAAACTATTCAGGAAAATATCACTACAAAGAGAGAGAAAACTTGAAACAACCCCTATTCCAACCCGTCTGGCCAGCGCCGTATACTAGGCCAAAGCCTCCTTCCTTAGGAGAGACCTATGTCCAGCAATGAACTGTAAAAGGCTGTTGATGATGTTAATTGAACACACCATTTTAAATGTGTTCTTGACCAATAAACATTATTATTATTAATTTTCAAGCAAGTAAAAAAATGCCATAATCGCAACGAAATTTATAGAAAAACTGACATAAACTGATATCTGTAACCGTTACCAAGTGTGTTATACAGTATGACTGACGTCGGATAGAGGTTAAAATATTTGTATAATATTGTCATGATTCGAAAAATTTCTTTTTTTTTAATGTAATGTGGATTGTTTAACAATCTAGTGTTTAACGATTTATAACTGCGAAACTAGAGGATATTCGGTTACAGAAAAAGCTTTGAATAGTTTGAAATTAGACTATACAATATGTTTCAGGACCTGAAAGTATGTAAACTACACATAGAATTGAGATCTACCCACGGGGAGTTAAGAGGTAGACGTTTGAAATTACGATACGAACTTTACTTTAGTATGGAAGAACGGAACTTCCCAACATCAACAATTTGGCCGCGGCTCGCCAGGTAGAATCACTTCGCCTGATAGGAGGATTTTCTCTTTATGTTGGAGGGACATAACACTCGTTCCACCACATTTAGTTTTCAACCACAATCTTGACTAGTATAATAGTAGCTATCTCTTAAATCCTACATAAATAACTTCAAAGAGATATTACTAATACCAATATGCCTACATTGTAGTGAATGGGGTAGATGACTGCATCGTAAATAAATACCAATGTCAAGTTCATTACAATAAATAGCACAAAACATCTCGAAAAATACATGTAACATATCTTTTTATTATAATTACGAATTTAAATCAAATATACAGTGAAATATATTGTTCAATTGAGTAGTCTAAAACAGTGACGTCACAATTTTGTATTTAGTACATATTTCATACAAAATTTTCGTTTTGACAGATGATAAAAAGTAACTAATTTGACTAAGGTGTCATCTAACGTATTGTAATATTCTTCGTACCTTAATTTTCATTTAGGGGTGGGGTTTTTTATTGTCAAAATTTTAATGAGACCCAACGAAAAGCTTTTTAAATAAAAAGTAAACAATAATTCGGACAAACTTCTGTGGTTACAAACATAAAAATACACCCCATTAAAAGTAAAAAATTAAGTCCTAATTTTTTAATGATAGCTGTAATAACGAAAAACAGAACACAAGAAAAGCTCTTACATAATTATAACACACACAGTGTATTTATACAACACGTCAACAAAAGCTCGAATAATACACAGTGTCGCTAACTGGAAAACAATCCTTTTGTTTACAATGATGCGTAAATAAAGCAGTAATAGCGGACATCTTTAGTGTTATGGTCGCGTAAACATGCAATTAGGGTCAATAATAGGGTCGGTAACAGAGTATAAAATGTAGAAACGTATCGTGATAACGGGTAAAGTGACTACCTCTAGAGTACTGAGCTTTACGACTTGTATGCTATAAAATGCAGTTATTAATAAGCATTATTGCGTTATTGAGCGGTCGCGTCAAGTGGATGTAGGGTGTAAATGAACTGAGCAAGCGAAGTATTGCGAGCTCTTGTTTTTATGTCGCCAGACATTACTTCATCCTTTTATACCTTTTGGTAACGACGGTAAAATATTTTTTTTTATATATCAAGAGCCTGCCAAAGTGACTCTACTCTGCCTGATGGAAAGTATCAATAGAATGCAAGAGTTGTGATCACCATACTCATTGCAAATGCAGACAATGCAGTATGGTGACCCACACTATGGCGGCCTTGTGAGATGCTTCTTCACACCCCGCTTGGCGACGTAAAAGGCATGACAGTCATCGTGATAGTATAAGACTTACACAGTTACCACGATAACTGTCACCCCTGCATCAATGCGCCTCCGGTCTCATACTCACCAACGAAACACGACAACACGGATGCTGGCGCTTTAGGTTGGTTTTCTGTGGGAGGGTAGTACTGTACTAGTTACAGCCCGCTCGTGCTAAAATCAGCGTGGCTCTACTATTTGAATTAATTTCACAAAATTGTTGAATGTGGAGTTAGAGATCAATATACCGATAGTCGTATCTGCTTGTAATAGCCAAGAACCCCGATCAATATCTTAAAAGGCTCGCGTTAGGAGACTGATTCAAGGATCTGATGGAAAAGAGAATTCTCTTCGTATAGTGGGCGGTTCCTATGCGGTTCTAACCACCGGGATGTCTCAGTTCCTGTACCCAAGTCGGTAGTTCAGTAATTCTCTGATATTTAGGCACAAAATAGTGGTAACATAGCATTCTTGTCTCAAATTGTAGACACATGTCGCGTATCTATACATGTAATAATAATATATTATTCAGAGATCACAATTAAATAGAATCAGCGACTACGTTATATGTATGTCACATAATTTAACTTATTCAGAAACGAAAACAACACATGTGCCTTCTATGAATATTAAGAACGCTTATGATGTCATTTTACAATTCGATTATAAAAATAATTATCAAGCTAATGAGCCCATCATCAGAAATTCACAATGACGGGTTTTGTATTTAGTTTGTTTTGCTTTATTCATAATTTTCTCATAAGTAGGCTAGCAATCAGATTGCTCAAAATAAATCTTTTATGGAATTCAGATGAAACTTATTTTCATTCTAGAAGTTAATTTTATTGTTACTTAATGTATAAAATACCGATAGAGATGATCATCTATAAGTCACTGCAGAGATGATAATGAAGTCTTTTGATAGAACTCGTCAATTGTTTCCGAGTCATTGTGTGTAAAGTACAAGTTTGAGAAGCTTCCGCGGTTTCTTTATTTTCCTGCAAGGGTTCGCAAAAACAGGGCCGCGTCTGCTCCATTACTGAAATCATGTATTTAACATTCGAATTGAATGTAATAATGATTTAGCCATCGCGAAGTCCCGGTCAATGAACGCCCTATGTAATCAGTTCTCAATTCTGTGTTTTCATTTCCAGGTATTTAAAATGCGTCAACGAGCACATGCGAGACATCCAGCCATTCGAGGATGTGCCGAATAAATTCTCAGTACAGTTACGTCGTGCGGTGGTCGCTACTCGGACCTTCCATAAGGCACTCAGAGCGGGAGCCGATATCGTTCGGAGTATGATGCAGGTAAATTTCTGTCAAAAAACATATAGTTCTGGCAATCCTAACAACTTACAGAAGTAAGTTTGCGTGATGTGTGATTTTCTTTAACTTTAGGATATAACTCAGAATGCAGAATAGGGTGCAGTATAATATTCTCTATTGATTAATGAAATTTATAATATAATGCTAGTTTCCAAGCAACTTTTAATCGTGAGAGAGAGCCATGTTGATCGTATCATAGCCATATTTCAGCACAAGTTGGCCAAATCGATCGGGCTGATGCCATGTTCATAAAAATCGGTGTAAAGCAATCAGATCTAACCCCCATCCATTCTAATTTAAGGGGGAATACGTCAAACGGCATCAACGCACTTGTGACACTGGATTCATAAAAAAGACGTAAAGACAATCTTAGTTTAAGGAGTTGGGATCGATGAAGTCATTCATTCAAAGAAGTTTTTGTATCGCCTCAGTGTTGATAAGTATTTTGGTCACGATCTATCTGTTAAAGAGGACTTCGTGCAAATAGCGCTATCAAATTAAATCTGTTAATATTCAATTGATGAATTCTTAATAAGTGGCAGATTTTATTCACGCAATTCATTTTCAAAAAGGTGTATTCCATTGTAGTCTCATAATCGTTCTGTACTATTATACTTAGTCTGGCCATAAATACTGTTACACTTAATTATAAAAAAATATTACATTTGAATTTCGAATCTGTCATTTTTATACGATTGTTCATTGTGTTTTCTCATTTTGGCGCCAATACATTGTAAAATATTTTGCGATATTAAAATGGTGTGGGGTGATAAAGAGAACCGAATCGCTGTGATAGCATTACACAAAGTAGGTATGGAGCCAAATGCAATTTTTAAAACTCTCCATACACTTGGTATTAGTAAAATGTTTGTGTACCGGGCTATTAATAGGTACAATGAGACCTCCTCTGTTTGTGACAGAAAAAGATCTGGCCGTCCACGTAGTGTTCGTACGAAAAAGGTGGTCAAAGCAGTAAGGGAAAGAATTCGAAGAAATCCTGTCCGAAAGCAAAAGATTTTATCTCGGGAAATGAAGATAGCACCTAGAACCATGTCGCGTATTTTAAAAGATGACTTAGGACTTGCAGCCTATAAGAGACGCACTGGCCATTTCTTAACTGATAATTTAAAGAAGAATAGGGTGGTAAAATCGAAACAACTACTGAAGCGGTACGCAAAGGGAGGTCACAGAAAAATTTTGTTTACGGATGAGAAAATTTTTACAATTGAGCAACATTTTAACAAACAAAATGACCGTATTTATGCTCAAAGCTCTAAGGAAGCTTCCCAATTAGTCGACAGAGTGCAACGTGGACATTATCCGACTTCAGTGATGGTTTGGTGGGGTGTTAGCTATGAAGGAGTGACTGAGCCATATTTTTGTGAAAAAGGTATCAAAACATCGGCACAAGTGTATCAAGATACCATTCTTGAGAAGGTAGTTAAGCCCCTTAACATCACCATGTTCAATAACCAAGTATGGTCCTTCCAGCAAGACTCGGCGCCGGGTCATAAAGCTCGGTCCACGCAGTCTTGGTTGGAATCGAACGTTTCGGACTTCATCAGAGCTGAAGACTGGCCGTCGTCTAGTCCCGATCTTAATCCGCTGGATTATGATTTGTGGTCAGTTTTAGAGAGTACAGCTTGCTCTAAACGCCATGATAATTTGGAGTCCCTAAAACAATCTATACGATTGGCAGTGAAGAATTTTCCCATGGAAAGAGTGCGTGCTTCTATTGATAACTGGCCTCATCGTTTAAAGGACTGTATTGCAGCCAATGGAGACCACTTCGAATAAGCTTTTTATATTTTTAATTGTTTTATATTTATGTATTAAACTGACACACTGTAAAAGTAATAAATGTTATTTGCAGTTAACAATTTTCTTTTTTCTTTATTACAATATTTATGGCAAGACTAGGTATAACCGATGATTAATAACCACACCTATTCTTGGTTTTAGTATCCAGACATTGCCAAAACGTATCAGTGTTTTAATTGACTCAATGACAAGTTATGTTCTTCGCATTCTAATTTAGTTTAATCAAACTGTATGTATTCTGTTCAGCGTTAGCCTTCAACCGCGGGAGGAAAGTGAGTCATTAGCTCGCCTCGCTGCGAATCATTTGTCGTTCGTTGATCTTGGCGCCACTTAGTGACACACAAAACCTTGATTTTATTAATGATGTTGCTTTAGAATCTTTGTATGCAGTTCTTAAATAATTACTGTACGATTGTCGGTGCTATTTTATCACTTAACTTTTGTTTGTCATATACTTCATTTCATTCTGTCTGATGGTAAGCGACTGCCGCCAATGGACACTTACAACTCGAGAGTTACAAGTATTATGGCAGTCTTGGAGTCTCCTGGCTCCAGAATAAGAAGGAGAGGTTTGTGCTTCGATAACTTCACTCACTTGGTGTAAAGTGAGGGAAAAATTGCTTATCACCGAATTTGTATGATTTAATTTGCGCATAGATCTTCATAGCATCTATAAAGCATTTATATATTATGGTTCAATGTGATAACAATTTAAGATCGACGCGACAATCACATCCATTTTCTACAACGACGTAATGCGTTTTCTCTGATATCCTTGTTGGAGTACTATGTAGGGTTATGATTATAGAAAACAGGAGTAGGTAGAACACCTCTAAAACACCATAAACGGGTTCGATACTCAAAACGAAAGCTTTAATACATGTTTTTATGTTCAGGTACAAGTGACGAATGAATGTGTAACTGCGTGGACACGCTTGCGGTACTGCGGAAGTTGCGCGGGATACCAGCCACCAGCCTGCAGTCGATATTGTCATAATGTCATCCGAGGCTGTCTACCCGCACATGCAGACCTCGGCGATCAATGGGATGCATATGTCGGTGAGTTAGATGTGCCTCTGGAGCTAATATCATTTTACTTTTAAAATTATAAAATACTAGGTTTTGCTCGCGTGGAATTAGGTCTGCTACATTAAATTGCCTAACAGATCATATTATTTTTATTCTTTTTAATAAATAGGATCCTATTTTACTTCTAATACTTCCAAGAACATGTGTACAAAATTTCATGATGATCGGTTGAGTAGTTTTCACGTGAAACCGTAACAAACAGACTTACATTCGCATTTATAATATTAATAGGGATTTTATTAGGGCTCTGAGAATTTCAAATAAAAATAGATTTTAACTTTATGAAATAAAAAACATCAATGGCCAAACATGGTCCCATTCACAGAAGAGGTTTACTATGCATATCTAGCGAGAATATAAAATTGTTTTAATTTACTGCTATTAACGTATGTTATTCTAATACTCTGAAAATTGGTATTGTTACAGTTGCCATAGACAACGTGGCCGACCGCCTTCTCGGCTCGTTCAACATAGCTATGGTAGTAGAACCTATTGACATCAAAATCTCAGAAGCAATCATGAGCTTCCAAGAGCATAACAGGGAAATATCTCAAAAAATATTTACTGTCTGCGGTAAGCCTGTCCTAGGAGGGGGCGGTGGGACAGGGCCGTTCTTCGCACCAGGCAAACAGCGTAGATCCGTGCGTTCAATACCAGATTTCGACTGGCCACAAAAAGTCGACGACGTCGACGACTTTGAAATCGAAGGTTCTTTTGAAAGCCTCGTGAATGGCAATTCCTTATTATCAGGACTAAAGTCTCCTGAAGACTTTAGGAAGGCTACTGAAGATATGGCTGAGCAAGCTAAGCTTAGAGAAAGATTTTTGCAGTACATGAAGGGTAATATAAATCTGGATGAATATGAAGAACACGTGAGGAGGAGACGAGATGCAGATCCTGCACCTGCAGCGGCTAGTTCTATGGATATAGATTTCAAATCTTTCGAATTCGATGAGAAGAAAGGAGCTAAAAAGAAGAAGCCCTTCCAGAAGAGCGAGGAAACACGAGGTAAAAACACTTGCCTAATTACGTAAAACTAGTTATTGAGAAAACTTAATAATATTTTACTGCACTTACATTTTATTCAATGATTATTTATTAGTCTTTATGCACTTTGTATATAGGCGGACTTAATGCCCAGGGCATTCTCTTCCAGTCAACCTTAGGGTGGTTGAGAGATATTGTAAGGGAGGTGCACAGAGGTTACATATTATGATTATATTACAATTTATATTTTAGATCCAGTAGCTATTAGTCAGTCAGTATTCAACACATCTTCAGTAGCCTACAATAGTGTATTACTGGACATGATGTCATTAGAAAGGAAGTTTTATTGAACACAAGAATCAAAGCTTGGTCCACAAAAATTAAAAATAAAAAATATTTTGTCCTAACCAGCAAGTATGTCTTCCAGGTTCAGAATGGGGAGGTCCAGCGCTTGAAAAGTTGGTGCGCGAAACAAGAACACGCATGCGCAACACACGTCGTTACTGGAACCACCTGCCAGCTTTGTTGTGCACCACCACCAGTGTCACCAGCTCGCCGTGCTTCAACGGGACCGCAGTTGCAAGGTAAACGACGTCGTCTTCTTAAGTTTCGAAGTCCTATTTTTAGGTTTTATTTTGTTGTTACTGTTATTCAGGATTTTAATAATTGACTAGCTTTTCATTTATCAGTACATAGCCTACTTTGGCCAGAGTTTCGATAAGATAGTACAGTAAAATACAAATGCAATTATAAATACATAAAGTAATTATGTATCAAAAAATTTTTAGTTTGACATTTTTTTTAACGAGAGCAAACAAGGCAACTTGTAGAAAATACCTATTCGAACAAACACTTATTGACTGCCTCGGTGGCGCAGTGAAAGCGTATGCCTCTGCTGTGTTTGAGGTCTCGGCTTCGATTCCCGGGTCGGATCAAATGTTTGTATGATCTGCAAATATTTGTTTCGGAGTTTCGGTGTTTTCTATATATAATATGTATGTATTTACAAAAAAAAAAGTATATAGGTAGTATATCAGTTATCTAGTACCCAAAGCTTTGCTTAGTTTGGAACTAGATGGCGTTGTATGTGAGAAGTCCTATATTTATAAGTACATTTGATCACATAACATACACATAAAACCATATTGTTTATACAAAAAAAGAAACATTATTTTTTAGAATTATTATCGTGTCAATGTCTGAATTCAGCTTTTTTTTTAATAATCACAAACAATCGTTTTTTTATTCATTAAAAAGCATAAAACTCTAATCATAATGATAACAGTAAAATAATTGGTAATTATTTTTAACACATTGTTAATTATATAAGAAAAAAGTCATTATCGTAAATGTTTAATGTTAATAAATAAAATATATAAGCTTATTAATGTTTTTTAATATAATTTAATTTAACAATATTAATGAACAATAGTGATAATGTGGAAATAAATAGGTTAACTGTTTTGTAAAACTTATAAATGTAAATATCTATAAGCTACAGCTGTTTTTTGAATACCATCTAGTCTTAAACTAAGCAGAGCTTGTACAAATATATATATGCTTTATTTTTGTAAATATACACATATTAAACATATAATAAAAAAACACCCAAACTTCGAAATAAATATTTGCAGATCATACAAATATTTAGTCCGACCCGGGAATCGAACCCGAGCTCTATGTGCTGAAATACAAAGTATTGAAATTTCATTTAAGTGGAGCGTCAAAATAAAAAATGTTAACATGGAATAATTGAATTGAAAAATTGAATAAGTTAATCTTACGTGAACTTCAATTTCGCTTCTTGTCAATCGTGAACTATGGATACTGAATGACACGGACGGACAATGAAGGTTTCGTTTTAAAGTACGGAACCCTAAAAAGCTAATGAAATCATTACGTTGCTAATATTGGTGCAGTTAACTTATAAATTTGACGGACTGGCTTGTTGACCTAGTGTTTAGTGATCCTGGTCGAGGGTTCGATTTCCACCCAGGACCAGCGCTGGTGTGAGAAGCACGACAATTAGTTGTGTCTGGGTGTAATTTATCTATGATATATGTATTTATTTAGAAATATCTATTTTGAGACTAGACGGCCATGTGTAAATCGTATGTGATTATTATTGCACAACTTCGTCTGCACCTTCAAAATGAATAAGTTTTCACAATATTTGCAACATTTTTCGTTGATATTCAGCTCCTATTAGTCTTAGCGTGATGTTTATAGCTTAAAACCTTCCTCGATAAATGGACTATCCAATATTAAAAGGATAAGCGAAGTTGGTCCAGCCGTACACGTGTATTCATGTTGTATGTATAGATTATTATAAAATCGTGTTTGTTTGTCAGTTACGTGTTGAACGCGGCGAGCGAGGGTACAGCGGGGTTGGCGTCCAACCCGGAGGTGCGCGGGTCGGCGAGTGCCAGCGCAGTGGCGGCGGCGGGCGCGCAGGCCGAGGCCCTGCGCACGCTCACCGCGCGGCTCAAGGACGCATACAACGGGGTGGAAGTGCAGTGGCTCGACAATGACGCTAGAGGTACGCCACACTATATTTTCACAACTCGACACTTGTTTAGTGATTATAGTGTGAAATAGACTGGCTCCAGGGCCTCAATATTCATTGTAATAAATACACTTAGCACTCGCTAGTGACTAGCGTGTGACCTCATAGTGGGTATATTGACGGCAGAAAGCTATTTTATTGGATTTCCAAGTATCCAATTTTACACAAGTCATAAAAAACCACCTCCCAAATTTCTTAATTTATTTACTTTATTAGCTTTTTCTGTCAAAAGCACACTCGACATTAATCATTTGGGGAGTCAAGCTTCGGGGATATGAAATTTTGACTTTCGTTTCTATAACGCATTACGATGTAAAAAAAAAGAACAAGATAGAAAAACATCCACTCATTCTCTGTGTAGTTAAAATAAGCTCATATTGAACTACAGCTATATGAATATAAATTAATTCAATTAATAATTAATCTATACTAATATTATAAAGAGGAAAGGTTTGATTTTTTGTTTGTTTGTTTGAAATGAATAGGCTCCAAAACTACTTGACCGATTTAAAAAATTCTTTCACCGTTGGCAAGCTACAAAAACTTCCTATAGATAGAACAAAATTTTTTTCAGGACAATTTTTCAGGACACATCACTATCTATAAAAATGTGGCGACAGCATGTCTCTATCTTTTATAGTTACGTCACAATAAGCGTCCTTTTATTACAAAAAAAGAAATTATATACCACCGCTAGAAAAAACTCTTTATTCGTACCTAGGTATTGATCCTTATCAAAATAAATAAATCACTACTTAAGACTTCTTCATTACCTTCATTTCACCTTTTAAATGATTCGATTCGGATATTCCATTCAAAAGATATCGCCAGTTTAAATAATAGAAAAAACTCCGCTCGGCTGGCTATGCGTTGAAGAGGTACTGGAGGGGAGTCAACATCACGAAATTAACTTGCCGCGCAGCTCATCCGAATATATTCACAAAAAAAATTAATATCTTAGTTTTTGGTTTTCAATGAATGGTTTTTTTTAAAAAAGTCACTGTAAAACATTGTATATTTTTTTTTATTATAATATTATGCCCGTGCGAAGCCGGGATGGACTGCTAGTTAATAATATTAACAAATCGAGAACATTATTTAGAGCACTGTTATAATAATTATTTGTCGTATTCTTTTCAGACTTACAAGTGGCAAATTCATTCTCTAGCGACGTAGTTGACGAGGTGGAATCCGGCTCAGGGTCTGGTGATTACAGCAACGGTGATGGTTTGCCGTATGACGATGAGGACAAAATCAAGGGTTACGAGACAGGTAAGCCGTTTGGAACTGATTATATTCGTATATATAAGTACTGCATAGAAAGTATGGTAAAGTTCTGAAACGTCTTTTTATGAGTATTATTAAGACCTAACACTCGGTTAGTGATGAGAATGCAAGGTATTATTTTTTCAGTAAAAAAGGTTAAAGTAGTAGTAATTTGACGTCTGGATGTCGTAATAGCAGTTGTTCCCGGATCCCTCTTATGTCAGGCGCAGAGTGGCACACCGTGTAGTTTTAGTCGGTCCGATTCCGACACACCACCTCTCCGTAAACCCCGGTGGGCCACGGCCCGAGGGGGTTTCCACACGTTAAAAAAATAAAAAAGTAATTTGACGTGATGGTCTAACAACATATATTGTGTTAGTTAGTTTTTTTACTAATATAATTGTTACTTTAATATTGAAAAAAAATTTTCAGTTATGTTTTTGTGTTCGCCATAGATAAATCTTACTAAACCTTTTTAGTTTTAAAGAAAATGAGTATTTATTTATAACAATCGTTCCAGGGTCCGGCGACAGCTCAGAGATCGAGGACGACGTGCCGACAGAACACCAACCGCCCGAAGTGCCGTCATACACCACGCAGGCGGTGAACACAGAGGCGCCGACGCCGAACAACGTGGACATTCCCGAAATTAACATCGACGGGCGCAACGTCGAGCAAATCAAGCCGAAACACCTGCCGGACGACTTCAGCGGCGGGGTCGTGGCGGCCGGCGAGCCGGGCGAGAGCGACGCGACGGGCGAGGCGGGCGAGGCCGACGGCGAGCCGGAGCCGCCCGCGGAGCCGCGGCCCGTCGGCGGCTCGGCCGCGCGGCCCGACCTGCACGGCGCCCTGTTCACCTACGCCCTGCCGGTGGTGTGCGCGTGGTTCGGCTCTATCGTCACCGACCTCTTCTAAGTGTTGACCGTCGGCGAATCGTTCGGTTTGTACATAGCCTAGTCAGGGAGCGGGGCCGGGGGGACGGCGCCAGCCGCTACTGTGATATGGACCGCGTGGACTGGTCGCGCTCGGCCCGACGGGAGACGGACTCTAACAAATTATACACTGTGCGTTGTGTGGTTCGTTAATTTATTATTTCCTACATAATAATAAAATCGATTGCGCCCTCTGGAAGTGAACGACAATAAATGGGGAGTATTTTTTATTCTGGTGATTGAATACGATACAAAAGAAAATTTTAGCGAAATTAAAAAATTATAAAATTCAGCCAAATTATATAATAAATTATGATCTTTTTCTTGTAAATAACGTGTAAATTTTAATGGATTAGATAGTGAATGTACGTTTGGTTTTATAGCTACGCCTGTATAATGTATGCTGTGGATTTGCGCCTCAAATATTAATACGTATACGTATTTCGACCTGTCGGTAGAGTTTGTCATCTATAGAAATGGTTACTAACGAGCTCTTGTTTATATCAACTTTTGTATGTAACAAAGAATACTACAATGTAAATACATAACAAACTATAATTATATTACTTTGATACTCTCAAAAGCGTGACTATTAAACAATGGTTTTATTATCTTAGGCGCTTAACTACAGACGATCAAAATAAATATCTAAAAATGTACATAAAATTTAGTCATAATTTGTAAAAGTAAGTTTATAGACTGATTTGCTTTCTAATAATATTTTTACATCAAAACATATTATGTACTTATAATTTCATTTGGACTAAGGTAACACTCATCATTTAATCGACTGATGTAATGATAATTACTTTTTTTTTTACTTTTTTTATAATGTTTATTTTTAAATATTCAACTTACATTTTGGCTTCAGCTTTACTTTGCTAAGTTTAGAGTTTAATTTGCAATGTATTGACAAGCAGAGTTATATATAAATCAATTTGTTATGTGACTTATATATTGCAAACTAAATGTTTCTTTTACAGTTGCTAAGATTACACCAGTGTGTATGTATAATATTATAAGTGTTATTTCATTTATACGTAACATGTAGAATAGCAAGTCGCAGTATGTAAAAGATTTTAACCTACTTATTGAACATTTCTAGTGTTCTTAGCTATTTGTATTCCAAACAATATAATTGTATTTGTATCTGGTTATATGTAAGTAGTTTTTGTATGAACAAACTTAGATACAATACGTAAAGCTACGACTTTGTGCGCACAATTATTTCTCGTGTGGAACAGGCAGAGGAAGGTCTATGTAATAAATAAATTGTACAATTTTACACATTTTAACTAATGTCAAATAATAAAATATTTTGAAAAAATAGTTTTGTTTTTAATTTTATCTTCTTGTACATAATACTACTGCCTTCCTTTGTTCTCTATGTCTAACAATTGCTCCCTACCTTGTATTTGAGAGACGTTAAGTTAACAGTAGTTTCACTGAATTTGGGATATATATATAAATACTGCAACAGTTCGCGTCACGTTCTTAAAACTTAAAAAGATATTTAAAAATAGTGATAAACCTAATTTAAAAATTAAAATACTTATTCGTGACGCGAAACAGCTTGGCTCATTGTCACAGTTGACTTCGCGTTTTCACAAATTACATAAAATAAAAAATCAACGGGGACCAATGATTATATGTGCCATCTACATGACATTTATCGCACAACTATTTATTGTGTTCCAAATTTAAATCGTAATGACCCGCGTTTGTTAAAACCGCGTTCTTAAACATAAAATATTTGTAAACGCAATCGTCTAATGACGTATTTTATAATATATTACAATCAACTGTGGTATTTATCGGCAGTGTGCGTTTCAATTCGTCTAGATTTTTTATTATTCACATAAGAACGTCGCGGCCATATTGTACTTTATATCTTAAATGTATTAAATATGTTTTGTGGTTGTAGCTTATTGACATGTTACTAAATAATAGAATAATTAGTAATTGATATAATATATAAGTGTTGCATTATGAAGTCTATTCGTAAATCCTTTGTAATCATTGTACACATTATCAATTGATTAATAAACATTTAAGATATTTTTACATGAGAAATAGATGAATTGTATTGGTTATATGTATTTCCTTCGTATGTTAAGGTATATATTGCACTGTCAGAGTCATCGTAGTTAGAATAATGTTTGATATAAGTGTTTTGTATCACGGATGTTACGTTCGCAAAGGTTTATTGTAAGCCTTGTAATGCCACGTCGATTAAGATCGACAATTTGATAAAAAAAAAACACTCGTTAAACAGACTTTTTTTAAATTCATTTATGGTCGGTAACAGTGCTCCGCCGACCGTCAGTGCGTACGTTTCGTTCTGAAGATACGTATTAACTGACCGTCAGTTTGTATCATTCAGTGTTATCCCGACCAGCACTGGTCGGACTAGTTCATCCGTGCGATCGGTCCATCGATTGGTACACTACTGTACGTGTTCATGTTTTGATAGCGAATCGATCGACTGACGGCAAGCACACACACGCGATCGACTTACGGTCCTCGTACGCAGTATAAATGGCAATGAACGTAAGTACTGGCCGTCGGTCGAGCACTGTAATCGGCCTTGAGATTTAAAAAATAATAAACGAAATTGAAATATACAGCAAAGCAATGTACGAATAATAAATGTAATCGTTAATCACATCCTGTGACAAAACAGTATAGTTAGAGAATTATGTAGGATTTTTCGATACAGTTATATTAATCATTGTGTAACAGGGTACTGGTGTGGATTGCGTGTCTATTGTATAAGTGTAACGAGCAAGTTATAGAGTGCTGTTTATTAAACGAACTGCGGGTTCGATATCCGCGAACGTCGCCACTCATGTGTAAAAATGATGGAAGAACAATAAAAACTAAATAAGACAAAAAGTAGTTTAATTTATCCCTTTTTCCTATATTTGTGTAAAATTCTAGGTAAATTATGTATAATAATTTCATTATTCTGAAGTAGACAACGCCTATAGAAAGCTGAAGCATTTGTGTTTGGTTGAATGCGCTAATCTCAGGAACTACTAGTTCAAAGTAAAAATTTTGTATATCAGTAGGGCACGAGCTTCAATGAAAAACGTGGCAAAAATAGAGAAAATTTATTTTCTTTGAAGGACGGGACGAAGTTTACGAAGGCTTTAGATCTGAATTTATTAAACACGTGTGAAATTAGTTTATGATGAATTCATTATTACAATACAAAAAATGAATTTGAGAGCTCAAATACCTTATAGTCCCACTAAAGCATAAAACGTGCATTGATGTGTAGTTGTGGAACATTATTATTATTATATTATATTATTATATTACATAGACAGGCAGGCAGTTGCAACAACTGATAAAGCCTGCATCCTGAGGGTTCTAATCAATTTTCTTTTTTGGATTCCACCAAGAACTTGTCGAGTCGATTTTTGAATTGGTTCACATTTTGGCCAGATATAACATCATCTGGAAGCTTGTTCCACGCTCTGACCACACGATTGCCTAGAAAGTGTTTGTGAAGATTGATGCTCGAGAAGCTGGTACTAAGCTTAAGACAGTGGCCTCTTAGACGAGTATTGTCATTTCGTATGAACAACTTATCAAACTCTTGAAGGTCATAATGTCCACTTAAGATCTTATATGTTTCAATTAAGTCTCCCCGTTCTCTGCGATCTTTTAGAGTTTTAAGTTTCAGGATCCTCAAGCGTTCTTCATATGGTTGTTCTTTCAGTGATCGTGGTAGCTTCGTGAAACTGCGTTGTACTCTCTCAAGAGCCTCAATATCCTTAACGAAATATGGGCTCCAGATCTGGCATCCATATTTCAATATTGGTCTGACAAATGTTTTGTAAATTCGGAGCATTATTTCTGGTGTTAGAACTCCAAAGGCTTTTCTAATGAGGTAAATCCGACTTTTAGCTTTCTTGACAATCGACATTATGTGTTCTTCCCATTTCAAGTCTTCTGCTATTAAGACTCCCAGATCTGCTTGCATCTTGACTTCTTTCAGTTCATTGCTTTCCAATCTATAATCCAAACGGGGATTCCGACGTCCCATATGCAATACTGTGCATTTTGAGGCATTAAGGTTTAAGAGCCATTTCTTAGATCAGTTCGCTATTCTGTTTAGGTCTTCTTGCAGTTTGTCATAGTCCAAAAGTGGATTGGCAAATATTTTCGTGTCATC
Organism: Hypercompe scribonia; assembly: GCA_949316085.1. NCBI lineage: Eukaryota > Metazoa > Arthropoda > Insecta > Lepidoptera > Erebidae > Hypercompe > Hypercompe scribonia. The sequence goes on along the minus strand of OX438969.1, from coordinate 5,360,008 downwards.
CGCAAAAATACTGACACTACACCGCAGGCAACGTGGAAGATCAAAGGTGTATATTATGTAAAGCACGAGGCCCAGAACTGAACCTTGCGGCACACCACTGTGAACTTGGCGGGGATTTGAAAAGGTTTCGCCTACACGCACTGTCAAGGTTCTTTGTTGTAAGAACGCCGCAATCCACATGAGTAGCTTACCGCGTATTCCTACATGTTCTAGTTTTTGTAAAAGTCTTTGTGTAGGTACCTTGTCAAAGGCCTTCTCGTAATCTAGGTATATTACGTCGACAGGTTCCCTCTCATTACAGTATTTGGTCCACGATAACAAATATGATAACAAGTTGGATACCGTGGATCGATGAGGAAAAAAGCCATGCTGTTGTTCAGGAATAATTTTGTGTTTAGCAATGAAGTTCCGGATATGTTTTACTATGATTTTCTCCATAGCTTTACATACCACACTGGTCAAACTGGGTCTATAGTTCGATGGATCCAATTTACTTCCTTTTTTAAATATGGGTGTCACTGATGCTGTTTTCCACAGGTCGGGCAAAATTCCAGTATCATATGAAGTCTGCATAATAGTAGCGAGCATATTACTCGCGTCGCACCTTTTTAGAACTATTGCTGGGATATTATCTGGCCCCGGAGCCGAATCTATTTTCATTTCTTTTATTGCTCGGCTAACACTTTTGTTGTCAAATTTTAATTCCTTTATGGAATTCTCTATTCGGGGTAATGAGTCTAATATAGGTGGCTGATTCTGAGGTTCCATTTGAAAGACACTGGCGAATTGATCTGCAAATACCTCAGCTATTTGATGTTATGTTTTCTATATTTCCATGAATTGTGTTGTGTATAGTTTCATTAATGTTGTCATAATTAGCTTTATAATAGTTTGGCTTGTATTGCGTCCTCTTTTCCTATACCAGCAACTGCACAGTAGCAATCAAGCATGTATGGTCACTTTTGTCGATGGGGGCTTGGTGATCCATATTTGACAGTAGTGTGTCGTCATTTGTTAAGATCAGATCTAGAAACGATGGTGGATTTCCCTGCCGAAATCTGGTATACTTGTCTACTATTTGTTGAAGATGCCCATTTTTGTACCATTGCAAAAAGTTACTTTCTTTAGGCGTGACATATCCACTGTCTTCCAAGGGCCACTTGACTCCACCATAGTTAAAATCTTCCATTATAACCACTGTGTTAGTTTCAGATACACGACTAAGTTGTTCTAGTAAAATAATGTCTTGGTCCAACGTGTCCTCTGTATAGGCCACACAACAAGAACTTTTTATCTTCATCATCATTACCTACCATATAATATAATGGCTCTAAGGCATTTTAAAACACAGTTATTTAATTACTTTTACAAGTAGTCTATCACTTATTACACGCTATCGTTACAAAAAACTATAAACAGGTAGGTACTTGTGCAATTAACGTCTGACTAAATTATCGTGTGCCGTACCTCATGAATTATTTTTATTACAAACACGGAAAATCTTTTGCGTTGATCGTTTCTTACAGTTCCGAACCTCATCACCAAGAGCCTTTAACAGTCCACTGCTGGTCATAGGCCTCTTATTATAAAGGAGGTGGCCTACTATAAAATGCTGGCCAGACGGGTTACTATTAGCAGCTGTTCCCGGATCCCTCCTATGTCAGGCGCGGAGTGGCACACCGTGTGGTTTTAGTCGGTCCGATTCCGACACACTACCCCGCCGTAAACCCCGGTAGGGTGACAGCCCGAGTGGGTTTCCAGATTTTACAAAAAAAAAAAGTTTGATTTTAAGTTCTCCTTGCAATGGTGTTGTGTGTGTTGTAGTTTGCTTTCTTAGTTGCCTCTTGTGGCACTCGTAGGATGAGTAGAGGTGGTGAAATTCGGTGCACTTTATGCGTCACCACAAAGACACAATCCATACATAAAAAAAAAACGGAACTCAAATATGATCACCTTTTGTTCGTCGGTCTGTCTATCAAGAATCAAGACACTTTATCCCAGGAGTGTGATGAGAAGTAACTATTGCTACGGACTACAGAAGTCACAGAATGTGGTACCACCGTTAGAGCTTCCCTCCTCCCTTCCAGAGTAAGATAAAAATAAACAAAATTGCTTAACACAGATTTCCTTTCAAGGCTGCTCAAGCCAGGCATTTGTACCGAAGAATGGCACTCCCGCCGTCTAGACGTGCTTAGGGTTACCATTAAAACATCAAACTTTCCCTATGTACAATAATTTGAGTCTATTTTAATAAATGTTACTTCGTTTATATGTATTGAATGCTATTGAGTAAGTATGAAGCCCAATGTTAGTAATTTCATTGGCTCATACTGTTAATTCAGCAAAAAAAACTTCTGCAGTAAAGCTATTGCATAGCATTTTTTATTTACTTATGCAATTATAATATTTCGGAGCAGCGCGTCTCGATCGCATATGTCTAGTCGCACGTACACAAACACCGTGCCGAAGTCACCCGAACTACAACGACGTTAAACGATGCACGACTTTCAACGCCGCAACATTGTGCCGGTAGGTGTTAGGTTTATTTTCGTTACGGAATTTCTTGATTTGATCGCCGCGCTCGAAACCTGCAATAGCTTAAAACTGCCTACCAGTTTATTTATACTTGCACATTTTTAGTTATTATGTAAGTATTGGAGATGAATATCGTTACCATAACGTTTGACCAATACTTTAATCAGCAATAGTGCGTGACTGTATTTTTGTAATTCGAGTAAAATCTCTTACCTTCTACTTGATCTCATTTTTGCAAAGTTTTTCTTTCGTTCAGTCGAATCCAGACCTTGTGTTTTAAGTGCAAGACTACAGATATGATAATAGGGAATATGCACGTGGCACCAAAATGGACAAATTATTTTTATTTGTAAGCTTTGTTAACAACATATCTATACAGTTATTTTTAAATTTATAATAATTTAGTAGTGAAGTATGAAATTTTTGCAGTCGGTTGTTTTTCGGTACAAAATACTATAAATTACTTATTTTAGAAACTTTTTACACATTTTTTTTCAACTTTGTATGTCTACAGTGATCAATGTTTAAGATTGTAGGTGTCGTATTTATACCTACTTGGAAAAAAAAATCAAATATTAAATAAAAGATGGTGCACTAAGTGAAGAAAAACTGAGATCGTTTTAAAGACTAGCGAAGTTTTAGGTATCCTGAAAAATATTTTAGATCATTTTTTTTCCTCAATTTTATTTATTTTTAGGGAAAAACTGGTAATAATAAATATCAACGACTAATAAAACTAAGGTCTTTTCTTCAAACGGCCAATCTAGACCCAATACTGTATTCGCTTAGTTTTTATTTAATCAGTATTTACGGATTTAAAACGACATCTCTGTGGTTTATTTCGGTATTTCTTCCCAGAGTGAGTCTTAGGAAATGTCGACACCTTCTAAATATAATGTGCGACGTGTAAAAATATTTGTAAAAGGTAACAATATTAATGTTGCCAGAATAAGGTTTTCGATTAAAAGGCAATGATACACCACATTAAAAAACTGTCAGATAATTTATTGTTATAAACATTTGATTTTTCATCAAAAACAGAATGTGTAGAAAATAATTTAGCATTACTATAATATACTTTGTAGTGATATTTTTCTAAATCATTTTTCCCTTAGGATGAATAGGGGTGGTAACACTATGTATTCTTAATCCGTCACCGCACGGACGATTCTATTCAGGAAAATATCACTACAGAAAGAACGAAAACTTGAAACAAATCCTATACCAATCTGTTTGGCCAGCGTGGCATAGTAGGTCAAAACCTCCTTGCAAAGGACAAGCCTATGTCCAGTAGTGGACTGTGAAAGGCTGTTGATACTATAATATACATTCTGTTAAACAATTCAAGTCAGAAACAATTAAAGTTTAGGTCACTTTTATAACACATACACTTAATCTTATAACATTTAAATATTAAATTTCATCACAGAACAATTCATAATAAACTATATTCCAGTGGACATAAAGTTTAGTATCACATGTCACTCATCATCTGATTCGTCGTTATCAGACTCGTCATTTGATTGTGAGCCTTCATCTTCAGAGTCTGAGCCGAGCCAGTCAGGAAACGGTGGCTGCTCAATGATAGTCTTCCATTCATTTAGTTTATGCAGATCTGAAAAAGTAATCATACTATTTACAACTTGTTTAATGTTTCATGTGCATTTTTTTTTTAAAAGACAACGCCCGCACTAGAAATAAATCCTGTGTCGCGGGGGACTTTACAAACATACAAGAAACGGACACAAAGAACACCCAGACTCAGAACAACAATTTGTGGATCACACAAAGTGTTGTCCTATGTGGGGTTTGAACCCACAACACTCGGCGCCGTAGAGAGCGGCGTGGTGACCGCTGAAACCACTAGGCCAACCGTTCAGTGCATGTACAGTAGAGAGATGAGCTATTGGGACAAAAAAAATACGCCAGACTAAGACATCTATCTGTACTAAGATAATAATATTAATATTTCGGACAATTGACACACAACGTCGTCTAGTCCCAAACTAAGCAGAGCTATTATGGGTACTAGACAACCGATATAAATACGTATATAGGTTTCTTTTTGTAAATAGAAAACAAACTCCGAAAAAAATGTTTGTTATCATAAAAACACTTGGTCCGACCCGGGAATCGATCCCGAGATTTCAACAACAGCAGTCGTTTACGGTACCACTGCGCCACCGAGGCAGTCAGATGATTATTTAATTCATTTCTTTTGCCCTGTTAGGCTAGTGATAGCTATTGGTATGAAGTTGGTGTGGTATGGTAGTTTTAATTTTACACAATTACACTGAAAATTTGTAACTGCAATTGTTGAAAATTAAAATTTCAGTTAAAAAACCGAAATTATTTCATTTTTATGTTTCGTCATCAGTCATCGACACGTGCACAAAATTTGCCGTAACTGTTGAAATAATTCGTTACTGAAATAAATACACTATAGATATATAAGTACAATCTAATACAGAGCAAGCTATATGCCTCCTCTACACTACTCGCGAAGTGCCACGGCGAAGTACCCTAGAAAGTCGCCCGAGGCGAGATAAAGTTTGGTAAGATAGGCCGAAGTGCCCCTCTACACTATTGCATTCGTCTAACATCGTCCAACTTCGCGAGTAGTGTAGAGGAGGCAATAGACAATTACTTACCTAAACTATACATATCGCTGAGATAAAACTGTTTGTCGTCCTTTTCTAACACCCCGCCGTACATATAGAGCGTAGATCGTTGCACTGCCATCATGGCGGACATACGAGCGCTTGGCCCAGTTCGAAGCACTGTGGGCGAGTTCTGCACTACTCCTGTCACACTTGGAGCGGAAGCCCCGCCGAGTTTCATTGTGAACACTTCATCGGTCACTACTATGGAAACAAAATAAATAATATCGATTTAAAAGCATGGCGAGTCTGTGTAACGAATCCTACTCAACTAATGTTCTTAAAATTCAAATATGGAATCTTAAGGAGGCATAAATATTTGTGGCATCCGTTTCCGATTTCAGGGGTTAATATTTTGTTAGTTTTATAGTAAATAATATTTATTTATCGTACTAAACTTATAAATAATACAGCAAAATATTGCGAATAAAAAATTTGGAAAAGTTGAATTATTTATTTCATTTCGGGACAATACTGACACACAGCGCCATCTAGTTTCAAACTATGAAGAGTTACTATCACAGCTAGATTGACTGATAGAACTAAATACTTTTTTTTGCTTTACTTGCTTTGGTGGCGAAGTGGTAGTATATAAGTACCACTGCGCCAGCAAGCACTTCGTATGTGTATTTTATTTGAATATTGTTTCAGCAAGTATAACATTATTTTTTGAAAGTTTAAACCAAATTCAAGTTTTTTACCTGTGGCAACATCTTGAGCATCTTCGGGAACTTCAGTTTTCTGTTCCGTAGTTTGTGGTTTTGGTTGTTGTTCAGACCGTAACGTGACGTTGTGCCATTTGCCGAATTCTACATCCAGCATCTGCAGGTCATCGCTCATCTCGCCACGGAGTTGTTCTTCCGTTTCTTCTACATCCTACGTACAAATAATAAACGTGATTACATCATCGCTATGTCAGTAATTGTGCAAAATTTTGTAGAGTGTAAAACTAAACTTCGAAAAGCGTCTAACAAGAGTGTATTTTCTAAGGAGACGTCATTGTCCAGTAGTGGACTATTAAACGCTGTTGATGTGAAAGAGTAAAGAAGGGACAGCACAGGGCTAGTTGTACAGCAGTGGACGTTTTTCAGCTGAGTTGATGATGATGATATTTGAGTACTTCAGAGAGTTACTTACACTGACACCACCAAACACGTAGCCCCTGTTGCTGTGCGGGTTGATGGCGGCGGCCTGGCCGGCGCGCGCGGGCGGCGCCAGGGGCCCGCCGGCCAGCGCGCGCCACTTGGGCCCGGCGTCGGTCAGCGTGAGGCGGAACAGGTCCGTGTGGGTGCGAGTCTGTTCTGTGCGACCTTCGCGCACGCGTGAGAACCCGCCGTACACGACTAACTACGAGAAAACGAAATATTATGCACCTTTCATCGGTATTCAAGGTCGCCGTCGACTGTCAAGAGTGTCATGACACACTATTTTCGGCACTACTTATTTACTGTATGTAACTTGAAAAAAATATTTTTATTGAAAGCAAAAATTCAAAAATTACTTAATTTAAAAACGCCAATAAATAAATTAAGAAGAACTACTTTTTAATACAATCATTTAATATTTTAAAGTCACTGCAAAAATCATTTACTTACCGAATCAGATCCAACCGGTAGCATGACACAGGCAGACCGGGCGCTGGGTCCTCTACCGCTCGGAGTCAACTTCGTCCACTGCCTATTGTCTAAGCAGAAGCTGTAAACGTCGTCGAAGTAGCGGCACTCGCGTCCGTCGTCTGAGTAGCCACCGAATACGATAACGTTACGGCCGAGCAACACCATCCGGTGGCCGGAGCGAGAACAAGGTCCATTAGAAGCTACAACCTGTAATAGAAATTGTTTCATGTCAAATTTCATTAAACTTCTGTTCGTGAATATTACCATAGTAAGTTAGTTACTTTGGCGTTTAAATTTTTATCTAGAATAGATATGACGTTACTTTCAAATGGATGTTTAGGACACTTCAAAGTCGTCAATTTTAAAAATATGTAACTTTGTGTTTCATTTATTTATATTTGACGAAGGGTCTGTTGGTCGGTTCGTTGGTTCTATTTACATTAAAGACAAGTATTTGTGTGATGAGCACGATTATTTATTCTGTGTGTAAATATCTACTAAAAAAGGTTTATCAGGAGTCTGGTTATCAATTATTTTTCACGTTTGGCAACCCCTACGGGTCGTCACCTCATCGGGGTTTGCGGCGAGGAGATGCGTCGGCGTCGGACCGATTAAAACAACACGGTGCGCCATTCTGCGTCTTTAATAGGAGGGATTCGGCAACTGCTTAAGCTATCCAGATCAGCGTTTACCCGCACCACTTTCTAGTGAATTCTCCATTTAGGTGACGTAAGGCACAAGCAGACGTCATTTTATCGTGGCTAGCCACTATAGCGGATGAAGGGGAATACCCGTCCCGTCCATCCGCATAGTAATCTGGTTACCACAGCACAAGCTTATTTGTGCCGTGTGTGAGATGTTTGTGGTCATTTATCATTTATTTATTTATATATCATTGTTGTATAGACACAAAACATAACAAAACGCGAGTTACAAAGTTGTAGTCCTAATAATACGCTTTTTGGATAGTCTCAGGCAAGTTACGTCCAAGTCTTAGTGCTTACACACTAAAAGATTTTTTTTTTTTTTTTGAAATTTGTGTCGCGGGGTACTTTACAAACATACAAGAAACGGACACAAAGAACACCCAGACTCAGAACAACAATTTGTGGATCACAAAAAGTGTTGTCTCATGTAGGATTTGAACCCGCAACACTCAGCGAAGTGGAGAGCGGCGTGGCGACCGCTTAAACCACTAGATTAATCGTGTAGTCACTTGCCTGCCAGCTGAGTGCTTTGGCATTTTTAATATAAAATTTCTTGGTCTCTGGTTAACATGTATTGTGTAAGGACTGAAAACGTTCTTTGAGATAAGAGGTTGCATAAGGAAGAAACAGAACACTGTATAATAGAGAAAGTATATGAAGACTCCAGCAAAAGCGTACCGGCAGCTACTGGAGTTTAGAACGATGCTCCGAGATAAAGTCGTATTTGTTTACTTCAAATATGAATCTATTGCAGAAGTTTTGGAGTCGTTCAAGTTTATTCAGTTGGTCTTCGGTGGAATACAGATAGCTGACATCACCATAGTCAAGGATGGGCAGAAGAGATTGTGCGAGTGTAATTTCAGTATTGGTGTGAAGGAAGTTTCGTTGTCTTGGCAGAGATCCTACTGATGCAAATAGATTGCGGTTACTTGCCTTGATCTGAGGTCCCCTATCCTATACCTACCCATATAGATCCCCAAGTTTTTAATTTTCTCACTACACTGGTATTTGCTGACAGTTTACTCCACACTGCAGCCTGGGTTTACCTACTATAACTTTGTTTTTTAGTCTTTTCTTGTCACTTAAGTGTGCTAAATTGTATGAAGACAAGATTTCTTAGTTAAAATTTACCTTTTCCCACTTCTTTTCAGCAATTGAGAAACACCACAGGTCCTTGTAGTGGTGGAATTGAGTTTCCGTTGGACTTGTGAACTCACCGCCAAATATCCACAACTCACCCCTGAAACATATTTAATGTTTAAAAAAATAGTTTTTGTGAAAAAAATCTGAAAAATGTTTTTACCAAAGTTCTTACAAACTGATAAATTCTCATACTGATACTCAATCATTACAGAAAATATTTATACTTCCGTCACATATGGTTAAATTTGCAAACAATAAAGAATCTTAAATATTCAATGTTGCCATAATTATAAACATTTTGACTGATACTGATTTTCATTACCCGATTGCATTTTCTACCATTCGTGACGTAAGAATATTTGATTTTAATACATTAAGGAAAACAATTTAATAAAATTAGAAAATTTGAAAGTTTTACTTGTTAGCAGGAGTAGCAATGGCTTGGTGTGCACTCCGCGGGGGAGGTGCTCCTGGTGCCTTCACTATCTTCCACTGATTGTTTGTAGGATTGTAGAACAATAATTCATTGTATACTATAGTCTATGGAGAAAATTTTAATGTTAATTATACAAGAACTTAGATTTTTTATCAATAATCTTAATCTTTTAAAATATCCTTTACTAACTACTACTAATGTTAATGTACTAACTGAATTGCCATAATACTGTTTTCAAGGAGAAAGGAGAACTTAAAACAAACCCTATAGGAACCCGTCGGGTCAGAGTGATGTAGTAGGTCAAAACCCCCTTTCAAAGGAGAGGTCTGTTCAAGTTTAAATTGGATTAATGAGTTAGTACTACGGGAAGGTATACTTCACACTAGGTGACTACCATCCTGAAGTTTGATCCCATTTAAACTCTAAAGTAAAATAAAATATTTCAAACCATTTTATAAATGGCTGACATTTTATAATAGTTTGTTAAACAGTAAGAAAGATCTCTTTGATAGTAAACTCTAATCTGTTACGATAAGACACAGTAAAGTTTATTTAATCACCATAATAAATCTAAAATATTTACCTTTTGTCCATCATGGTACTCTCCACCAAACAATATAAGTTCATTATTACTTGGATGTGGTGTGAGAGTGGCATATGCCCTAGGCGATGGCGGTACAGACAGAAGTTTTTCAGTGGCACTAGCACGCTTAGCTTCTTCACGTTCTATCTCGGCTATTACCTTCGTTATGTCCTCCTGCAAGACAAACATTAGTTTCAAAAGTGTAAACAAGCTTAAAATTTTCATTCCGCAGTAGATGGCAATAGGTTGATGATGAGGAAATATAGTGCAGATTATTGGTAAAACTATGTGTGCGACTGTAACTATAATATGTGATCCACTCAGTGAGATTAATGAGATGAAAGGCCTCCAGGGAAAAGCAGATTTTATAACAGAGAGACCCAAGAACGCAGTATTGTCTAATGACTATAGAATAAAAATATTGATCACATAATAATGCTGGGACTCCCTTAGTACAAGACCACAGTAGTGCAAGTATCACATAATTATTTACAACTCCTTATCTCTTTTCAAAAAGACAATGCTCGCACTAGGAATAAATTCTATGTCACACGACACTTTACAAACATACAAACAACACCCAGACTCGGAACAAAAATTTTTACAACACACAGTGTTGTCCGATGTATAGTTTGAACCCACAACCCTCGATGCAGTACAGAGTGACATGACGACCGCTTACACCACCAGGCCAACCATACGGTTAAGGCCAACCATATGGTTAACTAGTCTTTCTTAATAAGGATATTCGAGTGATAACCTCTTGTGGTACGTTAAACCTGGTTAAAGTCTGTCTGGTGTCCCTTTCTCTCATGCGTACGGCAGTAGCACACAGGTTCCTCCTCTCTAACTCACAGTGCCAACTGTATTTCGGATAGACACTTCCCTCTCCAAATAACCTTTTCTAACATTTTCATAGTAAAATATATAAAATTTAAATAATGCCTAAGCTTTTCTCCAGAACAATTTTAATATTAAATTGTTTAACTTAGGTTAGGTTTGGGTGTCCTGTGAAGTATACTTTTTTTTTCCAGATTTGTTATTGTCCTGAAAGCAAGTTATGACATGTGCAGGTATCTAACCAGTACTGCTTAAGGACAGTTAACTAGATAGTTTTTAATTGTAACAAGAAGTATCTACTCAAGGGTATTGCAAACATGTTCTGCCTCATAGCATGCTAATAATTGTATACAAAACTGGGCCAAACTGTCTCGCCGATCTAATAGCTTAATGGCGCAACAAAACACGGGTCGGTGATGTCGCCGTGAATGTTAATTGCTACTATGGCATAGAAAAAAGCACATGAAAAACATGAACACGGTGGAACAACTCCAGGTATACATGCAAATACCAAGAATAATTTTCATTTAAAAATACAACTAACCTCTCCTAAATTAGCAAGCTCCTTTTTCAATTTATTCGCCAACTTTTTCTCCGTTTTTGCAGCAGTTTTAACAGCGCCGCTTACTTTATTCTTGTTTTTCTTTTTTCCCATGTTGTATACTTGAAGCTTCGGTTTCTTTTTTATATAATATAAAATATCAAAGTCTTGTCTGTTTTTAAACCACAAGATGTACAATGTTTTGAGGTTAGGTTTTGACGCCACTCGATTCAAAACTGAATGAGTTTTGAGATTTCTTTGTATTCTTTATAAAAATTGTTTAAGTAGTAGTTATAAGTTGTGATTTCCAACTCCACTCCACGGTAAATTTGACTGGATAACTTTACAGAACCTCCTCGGTAATTGTTACTTGTGCACAGACACTACTAAACGTTTTTTGACATTGTGACATTATAAAAATATAAATACAAAGCAAGGGACAGTGTTGCTACATCCAAATCAGTAACAGTGGTAAAAAATGGATGTTCTTAAAAACCAGTGATTTGCTGCAAATTGGTTTGTAAAATTAAAAATATTACATGTTAAAAAATTATTATTAATTACTAATTGGTTAATAATCCTAAATGGCGCTAGTATCAGGGTTGTGCAAGAATACATCTACCTTGGGCATATTATTAAACTTGTCCAGTACAAGTTCGATCGAGAGGTCGAAAGGAGGATACGTCTGGTCTGGGCAGCTACGTCACATCTTTGTGTCACCGATTTCACAATCGTTAAAGACCAAAGTATGTGACCAATGCGTCCTACCTGTAATGACATACAGAGCCGAGATATGGACACTCACCATTGGACTGGTCTACAAGTTTAAAGTAGATCAACATGCGATGGAGCGTGCGATGCTGGGCGTTTTTCTGGCTGATAAAAATTATAACGAGATTATTCGACAGAGAATGGGAGTAATTGACATCACACGGAGAATCAATACGCTGAAGTGAAAGTGGGTTGGTCATGTCTCTAGACGAACTGATTGTTGCTGGAGCCAAAGTATGCTAGAGTGAAGACCACGATTGGGTAAACGCAGTGTAGGGCACCCTGTGATACGATGGAAGAAGGTGGTTGGCAGAGGACGGATGCGAATTGGCAAGACCAGGATATCTGGCACTTCTAGTGGGAGACCCTCGTTCAGCAGTGGGCGGCGATAGGTTGATTTGATAATTCAAATTAAGTAACATGTATTTTTAAGAAGATTTGTCATTGTATTCCTGGCAATTTTTTAAGTTTTCTAATGTGGCAGCACAGTACGTCAATTTCAAAATTTAGAAATCTGTCAACATTTACTTTTCCTTCTGTGACTTTCTGCTACGTACCTATTTAGTGACTGGATACAGGTTTTTTTTATTTTATTTTCAGTTATTGTTTATAATGATAGTTTTGAGTGCAAATATGAAATCAAAAATGTTTTATTAGAATTTAAGGAGTACAGTATTCTATAAACTCGTAGTAATTAAAAAAAACAAAATGACGACTCCTAGCACATCGGTATGTTTATTCTGAAATCATGTTTTTATAAAAAGAATTTCAAAATAATTAAAAATAAATATATAAATGCTTTCCCACGATAATAATGTGAAGTTAAGATCATGTATGAATTATTATTAATAAATAGTTGGAATACAAATTAAATCATATTCTTTCAATTGATGGACAGCTTTTATTTCATTGTATTTCTTCAATTCTGGTTCTTAGCCAGACTTATCACACGTTAATTTTATTATTAGGGAAGCTCAACTTCAGTGCAGGAGTTTAAAATACGTGTGCCAAAGAATGGAAAGAAAAAATACCATGTCATGCGGTTTAATGCTACTCTCAATGTGGACTTTGCGAAATGGACCCATGTCAAGATGGAGAGGGAGAACAATATCAAGGAGTTCAAAGGACTTGATGAAGAAATGCCAAAGTAAGCATTTTAATTGTATATATGGTGTATAAGAAACTGTTGGTATGACTGCTAAGCTGAGAATTGTGGGTTTGTAACCAGTGCAAATAATTGGATGATGCGTCTAAAAGAAACAGAATGAGCATGATAGTTTGTAAAAAGTGATAAGTCTGTGTGCTGACGGATTAACAATACAGAGTGTCACCATGGCTACTCTTGTCATAGGTGTCGTAAGAGGTAAAGGAAAAAGGAAAAAAATATTAAGTACAACTATACCAACTTGTCTGGCCAGTGTGGTATAGTAGGCCAAAACATCCTTTCGAAAGAGAGGCTTATGTCCAGCAGTGGACTGTTAAAGCCTGATGATCATGTTTAGGTGTAATTTATTACAGTGGACCCCCGGTAATTCAACAAACGTTTTGCAGGGCAGTGTCGTACTATCGAATTTGTTAGATTATAGAGTAAGACTGCCTAAGACCCCCTATAGCCCAGTTTTTTTTTTACAAAAGAGTACTTTGTAATGCGACAAATTACAGACAAATAATAATATTGTATATGTTGTTGTCTTCTGGGCTCTCCACGACATTACTAGGTACGTATACGTAATCTGCAATGAATAAACAGCAAACAATGAACGCACGCTAAGCTGCACTGCTATCACACGTAGTCAAATTCAAACTAAGCAATTGGAATTGAAACAATAAATACGCATCAAGCACAAGTTGTAACCTGTTCAATCATGCACAATCTGCGTTCGCGAAAATTGTTTGATTGATGTCGGATTACAGGGGGTCAGACAGGGGCCGGAGGATTACCGAGGCTCCACTGTGTTACTATTTATCAGTATGAAATCAAACAGCTGTGTGAAAGTTAAGTGAGGTTATTACTATGTACTAAAGAGAGTTCTAGAGATGTAAGAGTTGGGTTTTCATATTTGGTCTGGCTTGCTTTGGAGTTATACTACACCACTGAAAATTTAAGCAGGTCGTGAAAAAGCATCTCACTGGGTCACCATACTGAATTGTCTGCATTCATAATCATGGGCGACCACCACTTTTGGATTATATTCATTAGGGTGTCCCTTATATGACAAAAAAAAATTTTTTTTCGAATTTCGAAATGCATACCCTCTATAATTTTTACTAATGCTATAAGATACTTAAATATAAAATTTTATCAATCTAGCATAATTGCAACCAGTGCCGACCGAGCTTCAAAGTTTAGTAAAAAACGTGTTTTGTCCTAAAATTTCAGTCTGCTATAATTTCACTATAAATGCAATGAATTAAGTGAATAAAATTAAATAATAAATTAGATGAACATTAATCTTTAATTAAAAACATAAAGAAATAAGAATCATTCAGGGTAACTTCTTTTTAGAGTAGTTTTTTTACAGTCTGGATACAATTTTAGATGTTCCTGGACACAGCGCAGCAAGAACTGTTTTTGTTCTTCTTCAGCCGTGATAAGTCCGTTAAAATCTTGCATTAATTTAACAGCCCTTTCAGCAGTATCATTTACAACTCTCAAATAACTTATTCTTCTTTTAGCCTCCAGAAAAGCAGCATTGTTATTCCAAGAAGATACATACAGTGATAAAAATTGTTTGCTCTTTTCCGATACGAAATCAAACAGTGCTTTGTCTAAAAAAAAAGAAAAATAAGTTAAATAAATAAAAATCAACAACAATTTTGAAAATAAATAAATAAGTATTGGACATTGAAATTGAAATCCAACAAAAAGTCAATTTAACTTACCAAACAACTTTTGAGTCAGTTCTTCCTTCGACGGGTCATAGCGTTTGCTAAAATCCGAGATTTTGTCCCTGTTGAAGTTGGCAATCATCTTCTTCTTAGTTTGGTTGTCAACTTCATCATCAAATAGTGATAGAATGACTGTCTCTTCACATAAATACCACAAGTGATGGCTGAACTTGCTTATAGAAGCTTTAGAAATTGTTGCGTCAACTTTTTCATACTCTTTTAACTTCAAGAAGCGCAAATCTTGATTAGGTGCTTTGGTCGCCACTGTACATTCGAGCCAAGGTTTAACATACAATATTACGAGAAATAAGCAAACATCTTGTAGAGCCTTTTTGTCCTTCGCAGTTACTCTGCATTGTGACTGAAGTAAACATATTTTTAAAGAATAGATCGCTCTCGCCATCCAGCGTGCCTGATGTATAGCTCCGGGGGGCCTTAGTTTTAATTTTTCCTCTGTGTCTCCTCCTAAAATTATTACGCACAGTTCGACCAATTCGCGGTAATCATCTCTTACAAAACCTTTATCTAATTCTGCCTTATAAAATAGTAACAACGCTTGAATGTCTGTCTCGGCAACCCGTGCTTTTACGAAATTAAGAGATGGTTCAATTTTAGTACAATCAATGTTTTTCCAATTTTCTTGGAACTTTTTGAACATCGGAATATCTGGGCTACTAGTAATTTGCTTAATCTTGGTTTCAAAGACAGCTTTTAGGACCAATTCATAAACACGATGACGACAGGCGAAAAGCAACAATTCTCTTCCTAAAGTTTGCTCCAAAATAGCACAAGCTCCATTGAAACGGCCCATATTGGAAGCTGTTGTGTCGCAGCACATTATTTGCACTTTATCATAAAGGTTCCAGTCAAAGAGAGCTGCTGATACAGCCTTCGCTTGATGTTTTCCAGAAGAACTTTCTAGTTTCGGCACTGCAAGAAGCTGCTCTCTATCGTCAAATGAAGCTATAACTGGCAAGCGTTCTTCTTTTGAACTCCGTACATCCAACCCCGGTAATAGTTTTCCATCCCAATGGACTGTGACTATGTCGGGTACATTGTTTTGGAAGTTAGATTTCTAGTTTCAGTACGAATTCGCTGAATCGAGGATTTGTTAATACAGAAATCATCGCTGCTCAGACCAAGCGCTTCTACCACCGCATTAAGAATGTAAACGGTATCTCTAATGCTTAACTGGCATCGATCTAAAGCTGCAACTAGTTTAGGTGTTATAAGATTCTTTCTACCTCTTTTTGAACTTTGTTCATGGCAGGGAACGTCCGGCAAGCTGAGTTCAGAATTCAAGATCTGTTCTTCGTCTGAATCTTCTACACTGTCTAAGTTATTTGTGGTGGAAGTAGATGCAACAGCTAGTGATTCTCTTTGTCTTACAATCCTTTCTTCTTCTTCCAATCGTCGTTGTCTAGATCTTTGTTCTTTTTCCGCCAATTTTTTATCAACACCACCTAAGCATCCCGGTCGACCTGGCTCTCTCTGTTTCATTAAAAATAATTTATCTTCCTCTATTTTCATTATCTCAAAAGCATCAGCATGTGCAATATCAAACAAATTAAGATTAATTATAAAATTGTTCTCACGACTCTTAAACGTAATCTGAGTTTTCTTACAATTTTTTTGCAACTCTCTCCAAACATGATATAAATCAATAAGTTTCTTCACGCAGTTAGGAAATGCCCTTGTTGGAATTCTTGCTTTTTCCCAATATATGATGCACTCCCTAATCACAAGATTTGCACTTTCACTAACAGTCAATTTAACCTCACGAATATTGTAAAATAGGACTGAGAGAACTTGTCGATTAGATGGTAATTTTGCACCATTTATTTGGTAGCTAGTCAATCCGATAAGAAAAATATTTTGTTTATCACTCCGTAATTCCACCGACATGTTTATGCACTAAACAATGAAGCACTAATAGTCTCAAAAATCACGTACGAAATGGCAAATAAAACATGTCGTAACAGGTCACTGGGCAGTACTTAAGCAACTTGTATCGACAAGTTTAAATAGCAAGTCGGCACGGGTTATCGTTTATATATCGAACTAATATTTTTTTCTAGACAATATAGGGTTATTACGAAACTTTTAAGAAGATATGCGTAAAAAAATATCGAACTTGAAATTTAAGGGACACCCTAATATTCATGCTTTCTGTCAGGCAGAATAGAGCCACTTTGATAGGCCAAAAATTAAAAAAAGGCTAACTCCAAAACAAATAAAAATAACATTGAATGGGTGTTTTTATCTCGCAGCACCTATTTTCTCATTTTTTACTTTATTATGTCAGCACTGATCCACGACTCTCTAATTAATGTTTATTGTCTAAAAACAATTATGATATTTGTGGGTATTCTCACAACTAATAATACATATATGAAAAACAACGGTCTAATCTGTTTTTGTCAAGTTTTATCTGTTGATTATATTTTGATTGATTTCATGTTCTTTTGACGCTTAATCTTCAACATTTTGAATGCTTTTTAATATAGTTTTCTAAATTTTAGATTTGGCGCGGGTTCAGAATACGGTCGTGACATGCGTGAAGAGGCACGCCGTAAGAAGTTCGGCATTACGTCGCGTAAGTACAAACCCGAAGACCAGCCCTGGATCCTAAAAGTTGGAGGGAAAACTGGCAAGAAGTGAGTAATACTAGAAAGATTTTTGGAGTTTACTCCTTAAGAATCAGTTTTTTGATATAAGGCGCCCGGTATGAGAAAAATGTGAGGAGTAAAATCTAACGTTTTTGGTGCGGCTGCACTGGTTTTGGTGCGGCTACACTGTTTTTGGTGCGGCTGCACTGGTTGTGAGTGTCTTAAGACGTCTATAGAGTATGCTGCAAAGCGACTATATCTATATGTTATTTTCATTAATTTGTTAATTTACCCTTTCATATGGTATCAATCTTTTTTCAGTTAATTTCAGTTAAATAAGCTTTTTTTTGCGTCTGTTTTGACAATCGTACTTATGGAGTAAACTCCAGTCGTGCGTCGAAGCTGACACACACAATTTTTTAACGTACTAACTTTTAGATTGAAATGTGTAAAAAATTTGTTTAATTGATTCATTATTATTAAATATATTGTTAGTTATGGTCGCTTTCTAAACTTATTGCAAACAAATAAACTATCGGTCTTTTTGTCTAAGCTGTAATTGGATCCTCATATTGTTAATCACTTGAATAGCCTTAGTTTTGCAGCTTGTAGTATACATAACAGATCACTTGGTTGGTTTATTTCAATTATTTTCATGGTATTCGGTTTTATATAGTATTGTTACGACTTCCACATACAGCACCAACAAAAATATACAACAGCGCCATCTAGCGAAGATACATCGAACTACGGAGTATAATGAACTAGGAAGCAATCCTGTATCGCGATATAGAGATTCTCGTTGCAATTAGCATATGTACAACATCCCAACATCAACTGTTGGTCATCAGGCATGATCACCTCGCCTGGTCGGAGGATCCTCTTTTTGTGTCGGAGGGACATGACACCCGTCCCTCCACAGTATTTTATTGTAGAACAGAGAATATTAAGTTAAGCAATTTTAAGTCATTCAAAGGAAGATTCTAGCCTACTATACCACACTGGTCAGACTGATTGGTATAAGCTTTGTTTCAATAAATAATAATAAGTAACCTGACATGGCTGTCTGACTCCAAATTAGGCTGAACCTGTGCTGTGGTAACCAGACTGCTGATAAACACACTTATTTATTTCTAAATACATACTCAGACACAAAACATATAAACACACAAATATTTGTCTTAGGTGGGAATCGAACCCAAGACCTGACTGACAGGCCAATTCAAGTTTATAATAAGACTGATAAGTGAGGACCACTTTAAAACAGTTATTGTGATCTTTATTCTCTTGAACAGGTTTAAGGGTATCCGCGAAGGGGGTGTGTCGGAGAACGCGGCATACTACGTGTTCACACATGCCGCTGATGGTGCCATAGATGCATACCCCTTGCAGGAGTGGTAATATTACACTTTTTGAATAAATATTTAAATTATTATTTTAACATTAATATAATATTAACAGATTTTTTTTGTGTAGGTATAATTTCCAGCCCATACAGCGATACAAGGCCCTTTCTGCTGAGGAGGCGGAACAGGAGTTTGGAAGGTGTGTCTATATTAATTATTAATACTTTTAAATTAAAATGACTTCTGACACCTTACGCAAGGCAGTTTCATCTCAAACTAAGCAGAGCCTGTGTTAGCAGACTGATAAACATAGTTCCTAGACAGTTTTTAATAGTCCACAGCTGGACATCTTGTGTGTTTTTAATCCGTTACCACGCAGATCCACACAGACGTGAACACATATTTTAGATAAATTAAACCTCGACACAGAATAAGAGATCATAATAACTTGTTCTGGGTAGGAATCTAACATCGAATTGAATTCTTATACCTACTAGCTGACCCACGCAACCTTATCTGCGTTTCCTATTGCACTATATATAAAAAAATTTAAAATTGGACCAGGACTTCCTGAGATTAACGCGTTCAACCAAACAAGCAAACAAACTCCAGTTTTGCATTAGTATAGATTGACTGCACGGTTGGCCTAATGGTTTCAGCGGTCGCCACGCCGGTGGCTACTGCGCTGAGTGTTGTGGGTTCGAATGGGACAACACTGATCCATAAATTGTTGTTCTGAGTCTGGATGTTTTCTGTGTCCATTTCTTGTATGTTTGTAAAGACCCCCGCGACACAGGCTTTATTCCCAGTGCGGGCGTTGTCTTTTTAAGACAAATAAAAGAAAAATTGTGAAAGCCTCGATAACAGGTGATAATGTTGTAGACGTAACAAAGTGCTGAACTACTTCTCGTTGATGTTCCGTAAACGCATGCGAGGTGATGACGCAGCAGACGACGTGGAAGACCCCGACGACAAGAAACCTAAAGGTGCTAAGGCTAAGAAAGGTACTTATCTTTTTAACTTTTACATATCTGATATTAGAATTAAGAGACTGTTCGAGGGCGTAGAACATGTGATGGAAATAGTTCGGCATCAAAGACTTAGAGATCACCTTTTTAGTGATAAGTTGGAAATTGGAAGATGTAACAGTATCTTGGCTAGTTCTTTGACAGATACAGGCCATTTCTGATAAATATGCTGCATTTTGAAAAGTATTCTAAAATAAAAATTGTCTATGATGGAGCGACATAGTCATAATTGTGGCTTAGTTCTGATAGATTAAAAAAAATACAGTTACTAGTCGATAAACCCTTATTAGGCTTTAAAGGCTGAACTAACAGTCAGGTCAATTCCAAGGTTATATATAGGTTATTCATACTCAGTTAATCTCTTTTCACGTAAACTAAATTAAGGGAAGATATGAGTGAAAATATTTTCTTCTGTCGCAACTTTGTTACTAATCGAAATTTTCGATTGCATTTTTTTTTACATTTTCTAGTGTAAGTCTACGAAGAGCCTACGAGGGGCGTAGGCTCTTCGTAGACTGCAACGACAAAAGCCCTGATATTTTTTTATCACCACTTGACCTTGAACAGCTGATTTCCATAACAGATGTTTAATTGATATTTTGGAAATAGTAGACTAACTTACTGATGTGAAAAACTTTATCATTATAGATCTTAAGATATCCGACATGGATGAGTGGATAGACTCGGACGATGACTCCTCTAATTCTGAAAAAGAAGAGAAGGAAAACGATAGTGACTCTGCTGCCAATAAGAAGAAGAGTAAAGATAAAAAAGGTAAAAAAAATAGTCAGAATTTTTAGTGGCTCTCTCAAATAAACCTGCTGCCGTTTACTGCTGAACGAAGGTCTGTTGTGAAAGTGTGTGCAGCGTCTATAAGATTTTTTCGCTTTGTGTAGGAGCTGCAAATAAAAAGAAGAAGAAAGTAGAAGACGAGGCCTTTGAGGAGAGTGATGATGGAGACGAAGAGGGGCGGGAGAAGGATTATATATCAGATTCCTCAGACAGGTATATAAAATTAATAAGTACTAAATTGGATTTAACGTTTATTCGTTAGAAAATACAGTGGACCCCCGGTAATTCAACAAACGTTTTGCAGGGCAGTGTCGGACTATCGAATTTGTCGGATTATAGAGTACTACCTAAGACCCCCTATAGCCCGGATATTTTACAAAAGAGTACCTTGTAATCCGACAAATTACAGACAAATGATAAGATTGTATATGTTGCTGTCTTCTGGGCTTGTGACGACATTACTACGTACGTATACGTAATACACAATGAATAAACAGCAAACAATGAACGCACGCTAAGCTGCACCGCTATCACACGTAGTCAAATTCAAACTAAGCAATCGGAGTTGAAACAATACCTACGCGTCGAGCACAAGTTGTAACCTGTTCAATCATGCACGATCTACATTAGTGAAAATTGTTTGATCGATGTCGGATTACATGGGGGGGCCGGATTAGATAGGGGCCAGATTACCGAGGGTCCACTGTATGTCGAATTTTAAAAAATTACAAATTTTTAGGCTAACTCAAATTCTCCAATGTGCATAGCGCATGCGCATGCTCATTGTTGTATTTCTTAGTTTGGGTGTCTTTTGTATGTTTCATGTATTTTTGTCAAGTCTCTCATGACAAGACTATTTTCATAATGCGAGGGTTGACTTTAAAAAAAAAATAAAAGAAAAAGGTTGTATTAAATGGTGTAGTAATTTTGGTCTGCAATTAATTTTACGCATAGAGTCACTAGTAGCTGAAATAAACTTTGAAATAAGCTTTCTAACAATCACTAAAAATTTATTTCTCTTAAAATTTCATGTTTGCTTGGCATATAGTCCTGTCCTGTTTGAGATAGTGTAAACGACTAGGTAGTATAGCCACGCTGATTTCAGAATGAACAGGCCGGCTCGTCTGGGGCAGTACTACCCTCCCACAGAAGACCAACCTAAAGCGATAGCATCCGTGCTGTCGTGTTTCGTTGGTGAGTGCGAGACCGGACGCCCGGATGCAGGGGTGACAGTTGTCGTGGTAAATGTGGGCAATACAATGCTACAACGACTGTCATGTCTTTTACGTCCCCAAGCGTGGTGTGAAAAAGCATCTCAGTAGGCCGCCATAGTATGGGTCACTACACTGCATTGTCTGCATTTGCAATGAGTATGGTGACCGCAACTCTTTGGATTCTATTCATGCTTTCCATCAGGCAGAGTAGAGTCACTTTGGCAGGCTCTTAATATAGAAAAAAAAGAAAATATTGGTCAAGATATGTGTTTATCTATTACAATCTATTAGAAAAAATACGGACAATCTTACTAACTCTAAACCCAGTGGATGTCGGATATCATATTACACCCATTAGCTCTCCTAGATTTACAGCAAAGAACTGAAGACTACTAGCTTTGTTCTGGAAGAAACTAGACAGTATACTCCCAAACGCTCACTTTAAAGAATTCAAATGGTAATTTTTCTATTACAGTGATTCGGACCACGAAACTAAAGCTAACAAAGAACTGAAAGGTGTCGCCGAAGAAGATGCTCTCAGGTAATCCTTATAATAATACTAGTTTACCCCGCGAACTCTGTTCCGCCTTATAGTCAATAAATAAGCAGATTTTTTTTTACTTAAACCTGTTCTAACGTGATAAAAAGTATCCTATGTCCGTCTCCTGGTTCTAAGCTACCTCCGCACCAATTTTCAGCTAAATCCGTTCTTCCGTTCTTGAGTTATAAGTGGTGTAATTAACATCACTTTCTTTTATATATATAGATTGGCATTGAACGATGGCAAGCTCTTAAGGGTAGACGTAGAGGCACTGAACAGCCCTGCTTTATTATGGGAGCTTCGATAAGTTTGACACTTATATTTCCAGTAGAAGTTAAGACTGACAAGATTTTCATCAACAGCTTTTAAAAGCCCACTGCTGGTCATAGGCCTTTCCTTTAACACTTAAAAAGTGTACATGACTTCCTAGTTTACTTAAGTCAGAAGATATTGTTAATTATAAAAAGTAAAGAATTATTAAAACTAAGAGAGAAACACGAATAATTCAGATTTTCCGTTTCATCAACATC
This sequence comes from Hypercompe scribonia, assembly GCA_949316085.1. Taxonomy (NCBI): domain Eukaryota; kingdom Metazoa; phylum Arthropoda; class Insecta; order Lepidoptera; family Erebidae; genus Hypercompe; species Hypercompe scribonia. Next base: position 5,337,227 of record OX438969.1, on the reverse strand, counting down.
CTACGCTAACCAGACGGATTGATATAGGGTTTGCATCAAGTTTTCCTTCTCTTGCCAATGAAGTTGTCTTGTAAATTTTTTTCCCCCAGTCGCCTCTTACGACACCTGTGAGAAGAATAGAGATGGTGACATTCTGATTTCTTAATCCATCACACACAGAGGTGATTCTGCTTAGAGCAGTAAAAACTACTTCATCAATAATAGCCTTTAATAGGCCACTGCTGGACATAGGGTTTCTTTAGAAATTAATTATTTGCCTACTTCACTCGACATATCAAATTCGTTGATATAGGATTGATGTCAATTTCTACTTGTCTTTGCAGTGCCTTTGCCCTCTCTAGTTTACTCCCTTGAGATGAACCAAGTATTCAACTACCTTTACTCCTTTACTTGCAGGAAACTGTTGACGTCAGACGAAGATTCAGAAGAAGAAGAAAAAGAACACAAAGAGCAGGAAGAGGAACACGAAGACGAACCTACCAAAGAAGGAGAGGAACGCGCCAGTAAACTCACTAAGAAAAAGAAAAAACCCGATGACAATAAGAAAGGTATGTGTGTCAGCTGTCTTTGCAGACTTCTTAAGTACAGTTAGTCTATAAGTAATTTAAAAACCAATGAGATCATTTCCCTCCGTAGTCTCATGGCTATCGTACGAGGATTAGGGAACAAGACAACACCATTGCAGAGACAAGGAAAACTTGAAACAAAGTATATAAAAACCCAGCGGGACAGCATAGTATAGTAGACCGAAATGTACTACTACACTCACAATACATTTACGAGAATCTTTTGTATGTTCATAAAAATCTGTGTAAATTTAAGAAAAATAGTGATCTCCATCAATTTAATTTAAGAAATAAAAATAAACTTGCCTTGCACACTACTAGGCTCCATAAAATATCGAATTCGTTTGTGGGTCAATGTATACAATTTTATAACAAATTACCAAACAACATAGTATTATTATCTATTAGTAAATTTAAGAAATTTGTTAAGCTGAGGTTGTCCAAAAAGGCTTATTACTCAGTTTCAGACTATGTCACAGATTTAGATGTTTGGAAATGAATTGCTCTTTTTTTAAGACCTATGATTGTGAATATAACTGCTATTTTAATATTTAAAAGATTTTGAGTTAAAAGAGTGGTGGTGAGTTTCTTTCCTGGGTTCTTTTCTCACCACTCTACCATGAACAATCTGCGAACCCAGCTAGCTGTAATTTTAATTGACAGATTGTTCATCTTTCATCTTTTATTGTTTTTTTTTTATGACGTTCATAAGTGTCTTTTGTGACCTAAATGAATAAATGAATTTGACTTTGACTTTGACTTTGAAGGAGAGATCTATGTCCAGCAGTGGACTGTTGTAGGCTGTTGATTGATGAAGATAATTTCAGGTTTTGAGAAAATATTTGATTTGTCGGCAGACTCGAGCAGCGACTTCAGTTCGGATTCAGACACAGATCCGGAGAGCAGTAGCACTAAGAAACCTAAGAAAAGCAAAACTACAACGGAAAAGACCGCACCAGCCACGTCGGGTAAGTGTACGTACCACTCGAGATCGTTATTAATTCAAAATACTCGTACAATTTCGTAAATGTACTAAAATGTGCTAAAACTTTGCATTTGGATTATCAAAGGCTTTCAATAGCAACTACATGTGATTTATATTAAGATTGCAACTGTATTTGTGAACAAACTTGTGCACTATGATATCACATGTGTAGTTGACTGGTCTCCGTTGAGACTATTAGAGATTATTAATCGTAAATACACTAATTATTATACTGTGAAATCAGGCGTACCTCAAGGTTGCATTGTAGGTCCTTCTTTTGAAATCAATAAATCAACATTTAAAACAAATAATTAGAAATCTATTAAAAGTATGCTTGGTAACTTTACAGCGGCAGGTAGTACCAACACGTCTCGTAGCGGTACGCCCACGCCCACCGCTGCACAAGCCGCAGTTGCAGCTGCTAACGCAGCCTCGACCAACTTGCCACCCGCTAAGAAACCTAAACTGGATCCCTTTTATACGTGAGTATACAACGAACAATTTTAGCAGTGCAACTAACTACGTTCACCTACCGAGATAGGAGGGTGAATCTATATACTAATTAGATTTAATTATATTTCTAACTAGCATTTGCTTGCATTTCCATCCGTCCGAATATATATTTTTTTATTTGGCAACTGATTGAAATAAAAAAAACATTAAATGTTAGGTGAAGTTCGCCATGCATAAGAGAAAACCGCATTCAAATCGATTAAGTCACTTCCGAGAATGGCACTCAAGACAGAGAATATCGAGCTTTTAAAATTTGATTATATGTATAGATTATTGAAACTGGGCACAGTGGAAGCGTATGCGTCTACTGTGATTGAGGTCTTGGGTTCGATACCCGGGTCAGACCAAAATGTTTGTATAATCTGCAAATATTTGTTTCAGTTTGGGTGTTTTCTATGTCTATTTTTTTTTGTATTTATATTCAGTCAAGCAAGACAAGCTCTGCTTGACGTTGAGTCAGGTATCAGATACTCGTATTATTTACATTTTTGAACACAAAATGAAATAATAAATTTGTATATTTGTTTGTTGTAGTAGTACTTAGGGCCAGTTTGTGCAAATTTACATTCTGATCTAATAAAACATATATATTCTTACTATCTCTCTCTCTGGCCTACCCCTCTGGGAAATAGGTGATTTTATGTATGTATGTAATCCATATTCCAGTGAGTGCGGTGTAACTGAAGAAGCAGTACGCAGGTACTTAGCGCGCAAACCGATGACAACTACAGAGCTCCTCACCAAGTTCAAGTCGAAACGTACCGGCGTCAGCAGCAAACGGCTGGTAGAGACCATGACGCAAATACTGAAGCGAATCAATCCCGTTAGGCAGAATATCAACGGGAAAATGTATCTTAGTATTAAAAATACATGATTGTACCTTTATTTAACAATAAACTTATATATTATACAAGTCTTTATCTTTTATTTACCTCATCAGCATATGCTTAAACGAAATCCTTTCTAACCAACCTAGAGATATTATGAGTTCCGGTGACGAATGTATTGATGAGAAACATGGCAGTACTACCCAGCCACAGAAGACCAACATAAAGCGCCAGCATCCGTATGGTGGAGGCCGGAGGACATTGATGCAGGGGTGATAGTTATAATTTCACGGAAGGAGGCGACGGAGAAGGCCCGGGAGGACGATATCCACTCGGACCCAATTCGCTGCCGGCGAGCCGGGCGGCGGAGGCGCGCATACCAGCGCCTCATGCCGCCTTGAGTGTGGCCGCGGGTGGACGGGACGGATTTTCCCCTCCATTCGCTATAGTGGCCAGCCGCGAGGAGGTGACATGCGCGTGTGCCGTACGTCGCCTAAATAGAGAATTTATCCGCAGATTACGCCCGCGATAGCGGGCAGGCGCTAGGAGGGATTAGGATGTCGTAATAACAGCTGTTCCCGAATCCTTCCTATCTCAGGCGCAGAGTGGCACACCGTGTGGTTTTAGTCGGTCCGATTCCGACACACTACCCTGCCGTAAACCCCGGTGAGGTGACGGCCCGTGGGGGTTTCCACAGGATAAAAAAAAAAATGTAATACACCTGTGTTATATTAATAAAATATATAAAAATGACAATGTTTCGTAAAGTAGAGAATTTTAAACGTTTTAACACAACATTTTCTGACGACGCCATTTTTTATACAGAGTTGTGTACACAAAAATGTTAAGTGGCCATTCTGATTAACAACCGTGTAATTCAAGCTCTTGGAGACAAAATACTGTGAATATTGGTACCACCTGAACAGTAAATCCATATTGAACATATACTTTCAAGTGGTAGATGCATCAGATAAAAATATATTGTGGAGTAACAACAAACATAGTAACTCCAAAGGGTGATGCAGGGAAAACAAAAATTCGCTGCATTTTAGTTCACACTAATTTAAAATATAGCTACGAAACGACAATATTAACGTTTAACTTACTTGCATAATGACTCGTTTATGATGATCTTTTCGGTGTCTGTTATTGTCTGAGGTATTTCTTGACCTTTCGTTTCTGGCAGTAACACGCTGAGTGATGCCGTGATATCGACCACACACGCACGATAAGTAATGGTAGTGGGGGCCAGTCCAGTGTCTACACGCAGCACGTTTTTGATTAAGAACTTTAATGTACTGCTATGTATTGATAACTCTTTATTATACAAAAGACATAACAAAAGTATAGTTAAAATCCATTTGTATAAGTCTTATGGTATAAGGAATAGTTACACAAATAATATAAAACTAAATATATAAAGGAAAAATAAATGATTGCTGTTAATAGATTTCTTTTAGCAATAGCAATTGTACGGCTCAAATTAATGACTTTAAATGGTAATTAAGTTAAAAATTGTAGCTAATGAATGCAAAAAGTTCCGCTTAAGTAGTAAAACTTATCGAGTTTGCGCAACTCTAGTGAGTGTGTTTTTATAATACATGGAAGTACTATGGTAACTAGACTAAAAAACAGAGATAAAGGTTGTAACATCTGCTAACATCCATCTGCGGGTAAATTCTCTATTTTAGGCAACGTATAGCACAAGCGGACGTCACCTTCTCGGTTGGCCATTGTAGCGGATGAAGGGGAAAACCCGTCCCGTCCAACCGCGGCCACACTCAAGGCGGCATGAGGCGCTGGTACGGGCGCCTCTGTCGCCCGGTTCGCCAGCGGCGAATTGGGTTCGAATGGAGATCATCCTCCCGGGTCTTCTCCGCCGCCTCCTTCTGCGAAATTGTCTTCGCAGAAGGTTACGACCGCGGTAAAACAACTGTCGCGACCGACCATTGAGCGTATGACGGCCGGTAGCGCGAGATCTCCAATAATTGCAGTGAGGACGCCACGCTGCGCCGCTTAGGCGGAACAAACCGCTAGCGTATGCTGAGTGTGACAGGCGGGACTCAATACTCTCCTGGTGACCGAGTGCATATACTTTCGGAAGCAACCGTGCCCGGAAAGGATCTGCGTCAGTCGGAAGGAAAAGGTCCCGTACTGTCGCCCTGCCCACTCAGCGATGACCGGCTGGAGAACTTCCACGGTGGCAAAGCCAGCACGTGGAGTCTTCAGCCGGGACGACCAACGAGCCATCGTGGCTCGACGAGCGGCCTCTCGCCACTCGCGTATCTCTTCGGGCGGGGACCATATGCCGCTACCCGCCCGGAAATCAGCCGTTCGCCGATAAACTTCGGCGAGCACTTCCGCCTCCAAATTCCATGGGGAGTTATATATCCTGTTATACGAGGGTAAGTTTTTAAGTTCGCGGAATGACAGTGAAAAAGGCGGGTAAACGCGCTCTTTTGATGTCTACCGTATTCAGTGACTCATAATTAGTCTGCATAGTAAAATTTGTTGTGATTGGATCATTAGTTATTAAACTATCGTTGACCAAGTATTTTAATCGGGAACGAAGTGAAAAAAATGGAGAAAATTGAATTCTGTGCGGTGATAAAGTTCCTTACTAAGCAAGGAAAGTCTGTTCAAACCATACTCAATGAGATGTCATCGGTTTACGGGGATTCTTGCCCAGGAAAAACAATGGTCTACAAGTGGCATAGTTTATTTAAACAAGGCAGGGAATCACTTGAAGACGACCCGAGGCCGGGGCGCTCCGTTGAGGTGACTACGCCAGAAGTTATTGCAAAAGTAGAAAAAATTGTATTGGAAGATGCTCGACTAAAAAGAAACAACTCGCAGAAATGGTTGGAGTATCGGATACAACAATTTTTAAAATTTTACACGATCATCTTGGCATGACTAAGGTTAGCGCATGGTGGGTGCCGAGACCCGGGGGATGAACTTTCAAGAGGCGGCGCGCCTGGCCACCACGGGTTTCTCACTGGTGGTCGGGCGAATTGAGGCGCTGGGTTTGCGGGTGGCCCTGGACAAGACGGAGGCCCTTTTGTTCCATGGGCCCCGTCGTGGTCCACCCTCCGGCGCCTCCATCGTAGTCAATTCGGTCCTCGTACCGATTAAGGCCCAGATGAAGTATCTGGGCCTGATCCTCGACGGCAGGTGGCTCTTCGACGAGCACTTCCGACAGCTTACTCCAAAGCTGGTTGGCGCTGCTTCTGCTCTTGGGCGACTTTTGCCCAATTTGGGTGGAGCCAGCGTCGCGACGAGACGGCTTTACACGGGGGTTGTTCGGTCAATGGCGCTATATGGTGCACCGGTGTGGGCGGCGGCTCTGACCGCCTAGAATAGGGCTCGCCTCTGGCGCCCTCAGAGTATATTGGCGGTTAGAGCCATACGCGGTTACCGCACCGTATCGACGGAGGCGGCGTGCGCCTTGGCCGGAACTCCCCCGTGGGATTTGGAGGCGGAAGTGCTCGCCGAAGTTTATCGGCGGACGGCTGACTTCCGGGCGGGTAGCGGCATACGGCCCCCGCCCGAGGAGATACGCGAGTGGCGTGAGGCCGCTCGTCGAGCCACGATGGCTCGTTGGTCGTTCCGGTTGGAGACTCCACGTGCTGGCTTTGCCCTCGTGGAGGCTCTCCAGCCGGTCATCGCCGAGTGGGCAGGGCGGCAGCACGGGACCCTTTCCTTCCGACTGACACAGGTCCTTTCCGGGCATGGTTGCTTCGGGAAGTACCTGCACTCGGTCGCCAGGAGGGAATTGAGTCCCGCCTGTCACCACTGCGACTGCAGTGAGGACTCGGCTCAGCACACGCTAGCGGTTTGTTCCGCCTGGGCGGCGCAGCGTGGGGTCCTCACTGCAGTTATTGGAGGAGATCTCTCGCTACCGGCCGTCATACGCTCCATGGCCGGTAGCGACAGTTGTTTTACCGCGGTCGCAACCTTCTGCGAAGACGTAATTTCGCAGAAGGAGGCGGCGGAGAAGGCCCGGGAGGACGATATCCACTCGGACCCAATTCGCCGCCGGCGAACCGGGCGGCGGAGGCGCGCGTACCAGCGCCTCATGCCGCCTTGAGTGTGGCCGCGGGTGGACGGGACGGGTTTTCCCCTCCACCCGCTATAATGGCCATCCGCGAGGAGGCGACGTCCGCGTGTGCCGTACGTCGCCTAAAATAGAGAGTTTACCCATAGATGGTGCCCGCAGTTTCGGGCAGGCGCTAGGAGGGATCTGGATGTCGTAATAGCAGCGGTTCCCGGATCCCTCCTATCTCAGGCGCAGAGTGGCACACCGTGTGGTTTTAGTCGGTCCGATTCCGACACACCACCCCGCCGTAAACCCCGCTGGGGTGACGGCCCGAGGGGGTTTCCACACGTTAAAAAAAAAAAAAAAAATGATGGGTGCCGAGAATGCTCACGCCATTGCAAAAACAACAGCGCGTGAAATGTTCACGTGCGTTTTTGGACCTCTGCAATGAAGACAAGGATGGCGTATTGAATCAAATTGTTACTGGGGATGAAACTTGGGTTCATCATTATGAACTCGAGTCCAAACAAGACTCCATGCAGTGGCACAAAAAGGGCACAGCACCACCCAAGAAATTTAAGGTTTCACAGTCGGCTGGGAAACTCATGGCAACGATTTTTTGGGACTCAGAAGGAATATTATTGATAGATTATAAAGATAAAGGCATTTCTATAACGGGGGAATACTACGCTTCAATCTTAGAACAGTTAAAAGAAGCCATCAAAGAAAAAAGACGGGGAAAATTAACGAAAGGTGTCCTGCTATTGCATGACAATGCTCCCGTTCATAAGAGCCGAGTCGCACTGGCTGCCCTGCATAAGGTGGGCTTCGATATTTTGAATCACCCACCCTACAGTCCAGATTTGGCTCCGAGTGATTATTATCTCTTTCCAAAAATGAAAAAAGAATTACGTGGTAAGAAATTTTCAACTGATGAGGAGGTTAAGGAGGCGGTTTCGGCGTATTTTTCAGACAAAGATAAAACTTTTTTTTACGAGGGAATAAAAAAACTAATTGAAAGATCTGAAAAATGTATTCGTGTTGCAGGGGAATATATAGAAAAAGAAAAATAATTTTGTGTTTTTATTATTACTCAATACCCTCCATTCCGCGAACTTAAAAACGCCCCCTCGTATCATCATATAAGTAACAAGGTGCATAAAACTACTATCTACTATTGTCAAAGTATAGGGATAATTTTTGTTTACTCTCTCTTCAGATTTATACCAGGACTGTCTGCATTCATTCCAGGATACTACAGGTCACAATATTACTAGCATAAGTATAAAAAATGTTTGCAAGTCATATCTTAATTTTTATTAACGATTAAAGAAGAACAACTAGAACTTGACAATTATGAGCATTACAAACCATGATTTACATATTGACACTGTATAATTACACCACGATTTACGCAATTGTAGCTTTCTCCTTGCACTATTGTGTAAGATACATAATTACAAACAATTAATATTACATCACATAACGTCACTTAAAACCGTGTTTACAACTGCCATACGCGTTCCGAGACATGATGTATAACAACTTCTACTAAAACATCACTTTCTTTTCCAGTCCAGCCACGTGTTGTCGTCAGATATCGCTTTAATGTTTTGACCATAATATTTAAGAAGCGCCCTGATGCACTGAAGATATTCAATGTAGCCTTAGTTTGCTCAACCGGCCGGATGGATCACGATGAATAGTTTCACCTAGTGTTGTAATCAACACCTGGCTTAGTGATCGTTTGAATTCCTTCATTTCAGGTTGTCTGTAAATACATAAAAGAAACGTTAAGAAGACTATTACTTAATTATATATAATTAACATACATATATTTGATAAAATAATTAATGTCAAGGTAGGTCGAACCACACTGCTATCTAAAATATCTTTCGAAGTACCAGCCAAAATTTAGAGCAACCACATTTCCTTCCTTTAGCTTCCCCAAATAACCGACAAAATTAATTCTTATTGCTATCTGACGATACATCAAACAAATATAGTGGAATCAAACTTGCAATTTAAAAAAGTAGTTCAAAAATAATGATCATTAGAGTGCAATAGAGCGCAATTAGAGAGGCCTATTTTCAGCAGTTGACTGCCATAGACTGTGTTGATTCTTATGATGATAAACGATTTTTTTACATCTTACCTGCATAGTGATTGGTCAACGATGATCTTCTCCGCATCGGCCACAGTTTGCGGCATTTCTTGGCCTTTAGTCTCTGGTAGCAGGAAAGTAAGTACTGCGGTGATTATCGCCCATATACTGGTAATAAGTAGTGGTAGCGGTTCCCACACTGTTTCCTACGCCAAAAAAAAAATATATGAATCGATGGCATAGATTCCAAGGGTAGCAAGTTCCTTGCGTCTCTAAAGTAGCAGATATCCATGGGTGGCGGTTTTCCCTTACCATCAGATGGTTACTTGTTTGCCTATACTATTAAAGAAATATCAGTAAATCTTCCATCTTCAAGGGTAAAAAATAATGGATTATTATTTTTTACTTAATGGATTATATACATAAATTCATAACAGTTGGTTATGATTTGGCCACATTAAAAACACTGAAATTTTATGCAAATGAATTTTAATTGATGATATTTCACAAGTACCCTGTCGTAATTTGCTGTGGTACATTGTAGTTACATATTTATAAAATGAAAACCAAAATTGATAACAAAAATATAAATAATAAATAAAATAATCTACATATTTTTACAATCTACATAGTTAATCGTGTTTTTGAAACGTGTAACAATCAACTTTACATATGCATGTAAAGTTGGCTATTATGTTCTAAATCATTGTTGTCTTACCGAGAATACAATAAACGGAGACAGTAGACTCATGGTAAAACCAGTCATGTGAAGGAAGGCTGATCCAGAAGCTCGGAAAGGTGTTGGTAATATCTCCGTACCCCACTGACACAATACTGTGTATGCTATGTTTATTAAAAATCTTGCCATCACACCTAGTACTACTCGTGGTAATCCTGTAAAAAAATTAATACTTTTTAGCTACATAAATAAACATAAACTTGTCTGTGCCTAGCGCAACACTCGAGAATTTTCCCTTACCTTTGGATACCAGCATTGCGAAAAATAGCGCTAATCCACCCGTAAAGAGACTACCGGCAGTAAGGAGTCTTCGGCCTAATCTGTTGAACAGAAATAATGGTTTATATTTGGAATAATTTTTTGATTGCAACACCGTATTGCTTTAATCTAACTCAAATGATTCACCAACAAAAGGGGAGATCTGACACAGCAGTAAAAGTACTGCTTGCGTACTCTGGCTGGCTCTCTTAACCGGTCAAGAATACATAACCAGTGCTTTTATGATACTTAAAATCGATTGTACGAATGACATAATGTTTGAAGCGGCCACTTTGCCGGGCAATAAATAAATTAAAATCAGAGACAGATATCTTTAAAAAATTAAACAATTTAAAACGACTTATTACTTATTTTGTTTATCCTGAAACACACTTTAATCACCCAATAGTTGATTGGTAGAGAATGCCGTGGGCATTAATTCCGTCATTGCACCAAACACGCAAGATGTAATTAAGAAATAAACAAATATGTACAAGCACGTTTGAAGGGATTTCTCTTACTAGTATTCAATATGCTACAAAGAAGAAAAAATTTGCATTGTTTAAAGTAAGATTTTTATTGTACTATTGTGTAGTTTAAAATATTGGTATAGTATTGCACCTGTCCAGCAGCGCAGTGAGTAGTAGAACAGAAGGTATCTCAATACCCACATTAATGGTAAAGGTAATGAAGAAATCGAGTCCAAACATTTGAGTGACGCGCACCAAAGTGTCGTAAATAGCCGCATCAGACGCATATACTATTATCATGTAGATCATTGTTTGGCGCAACAATTTAGAGCGGAATATGTTAAAAAATGACTCCACTTTCTTTGATCCCATTTTCTTCGACGAGGTCTGTCAAAAAAGAGAAAGTAGTAACAAAAAGAGGTATCCGTAATGACTCGCATTTTGCATAACGTCTGATATCTAGCACAGCGCGTCATAACTACACTCGAACTCACTTCCATAGATTGTAGGAAATTGAATGGAATAGAGTTATATAAACATCAATAAATGAAAACTTTTCCATTTTTACAAAGACGAGTAAATCATTAATTATCATATATATCAAAGTCAAAGTAATTAATAAATCCCACCTATTAAAGAGAAAGGTAGAAAACAGAATTCCTATGTACGAGTATATTTTACTCACAATAAATCTATCCATAACTTCATCAGGTACTTGAGTTTTATTGACTCTCTCGAACTTCCGCAGAACTTTGACTGCGTCATCGATACGGCCACGGCTGACTAGCCACCTGGATGACCATTAATGATTATTTCATTTCGTAACGTGCTTTATTTCTCTTTGTTTTGTAGAAATGTAATTTAATTTCAAGATTTAATCAATATGTGGGCTAAGAAGTCGTTAACATTTGAATTTAACATCTCGCTCAAACAAATGCCGCCCGGGGCGCGAGGACGAGTCTGACTACTAGCTCCTTTCTCGGCAATTTTGTCGCAATGGATCATTTCAGGTGGCCGTAGCGCACTACTGCATGAAACAATTTTATTTAAACAACAGTTCGCTTATTACTGTGAGACACTTATTTCGCGTTGAATACGATTTACTCGACTTGAATCAGTGTCCGGGTGCTCTTTTAATAAAGAAATGGGTGAAAAAGTTCGAAGAGGCAGGATCTACGCTAAATGTTCAGCAAACTGGAGGCCCACGGACTTTTAGGACCGAAGAGAACGTGCAGCAAGTTGCTGCTTCTGTTTGACGTAATCCAAATTTATACACGCAAACGTTCGCTAAATTAGAATTATCCACACAAAATTACGCTGTATATTGAAATCACATCCATATAAGATCCAAATAGCGCAGGAACTAAAACCTAATGATTTAAATTTGCGCAAGTCGTAGGCCGAAACACTGTTACAAGGATTCAGTAATTTTGATAACGTCTTATTTCTAACGAAGCCAATTTTCACCTTAACGGACATGTAAACAAACGGAATTGCAGGTATTGGTACAGTGAAAATCTCAAAGTTGAGCACGAGAGGCCACTTCATCCTCCCAAGGTGCCAATGCTATTGGAATTTGTTGGCTACAATCGTAACACATGATTGCAACAAGATAAAGTCACTTGTCTCACACATCCAATGAGTGCCTGGCGGTGGTCAAAGACATGTTTCCGGAAAAGTTGATTTACAGACGAGGCGACATTCCATGGTCACCCAGAAGTCCAGATCTATCCCCAGCAGACTTCTTTTTATGGGATTATTTGAAGAGACTAAACGGTCAACTAAAAGAAAAAAATCAGCGAAGAGATGGCGACGATCTCGCGATCTCTTTGCCGATAAGTATTTAAAAATTTCGGTGCTCGCCTAGAAGAGTGGAAACGTCGTAATGGTGATAACGTAGACGATATAATTTTTAAAATAAATTCTAACTAATTAACTTTCTTGTAAATAAACTATTTTTATGATATATAAAATGGTTTTTCTTATACGATTTTTTCAAATGTTAACTAATTCGTGGTCCACTCAGTACGATCTGACGATCTCGTGAGATAAATCCAAATATTTTATTTGTTTTTCGTTTTTAACTTTCGTGAGATTTTCGTCGTGAGGAACGGTGATAAAAATTACAATGGCGCGGTGTTTTTATCGATCTATCACCACAATTTCAGATTTATTGCCAATAATAGACGTCTCTGTGGTAATAGATCGATCCCAATATAATGCGCCACGACCGTTTTCGTGAAATGGATCGGGCGCATACCTGTAGTATGGCACCTCTAAATTTCCAAGTTGGTATATAAGGGTTAGTTGTTTGTGTACGTGCCTCGCTACTTGGTTGTGCCTGTGCTAATATTCACCGTTAGTAAGACGAGAAAAACCTCACACTTTCGCGGAATATAAAACCTCATAATCGATGACCGTGGGTGGTGCTTGTGAAATGCAGTCAGCAATGTACGGATTTTCCTGTCAAAGGCATCTAATTAGGTCTGAGTCCATCTAAGTACACCAAAGGAATACATCAACCATTATAGGCTCGCACCTTGTTACCACCTGTTAAAAGACTTAAGTACTTTTTTTAGGCGGCCAAAGAAGCGTTCTTGTAACATTAAGTTGTAATAATTGTAAGTGTGGAGGGAACGGGTGTAATGTCCCTCCGATACAAAGGGAGGATCCTTCGACCAGGCGAGGTGATCATGCCTGACGGGCCACGGCCCCACGGTTGACTTTGGAATGTTGTATATATGCTAATTGCCACGCGAATCTCTATATCGCGATACAGGATTAGTAATTGCATTGTAGTTCATTTCAATATTAGTTCATATATTTTGTCTTCACTAAATTCCATCTTGATAGAAGTACTAAAGTTTTCAGTGACTCTTAATAACGCCGTCAATTGTAATTTTGTGGCAGCCAGTAATTTCTGATCATCCATATAAAGAAGGTGAGATATAACTTGATCACTTGAACCCCATAACAGAGTGCTGAGAGGAATCAACAAGAGACTCAGACTATCACCTTGAAATATACCTCGCTCGATCTTTATTAGTATATCGTTTACCGCAGTCTGCCGACATCCTGGATAGCGAAGTGTTGTTCTCCATTGACTCATACAGGACTTTAAGAAAGTGCACAGGGTTGTATCTATTTTATAGCACTTTCAAAAGCCATGTATGTGGAACTGAGTCATAAGCCTTCTTATAGTCTATTCAACATGTTGCCAGACTCTTACGACTACGACGTACCTGTTGGCTAATGGTCCTGTCTATGATAAGGATCTCATTAGTGCCACGGGCCCCACTTCTACATTCTGAGAAATGGAAAGTACCGAATTATTATTGACGTGTGTAGTAATTTTGAGGCTCAAAATCGATGTTAGAATTTATGTCGTTGGTAAACAAGTAATAGGTCTAAAATTTTTGGGATCCTTGGCATTACCAGATTTATAGAGTAAATGGGTTACACCCGTAGTTGAAAATTGTGGTAATGAACCATAATCCAACGCTGCTTGGAATTGTGATGCCAAACATGCATGTGAGCTTCGGAACCACTTAAGCCAAAAGTTGTGCAGTCCGTCTGGACCAGGTGATTTCCAATTCGGTAATGAACGAACTGCACAACTTACATCATCTTTATTAATTACAATGGGTTCCATAGTTGTTATAGACTCACACGAGCGTTTGACATCCTCCAACCAATCACCCTGCGTATGAGTGACAGGCACTGATCAAAGTTTACGCTAAAATGAATTAGTGGTAATTTCATCGTGGACTAATGGTAGTCCTCAAGAATGCCTGTTTCACAAAGCGCATTACTCTTGGCCGTGTATTACCAGTTTTAAAATTAGTTAATTTACTGATGAGTGTCCTAGTCTCAGCAATACGATGTTCAATTCTATACTGCCAAGCTAGTATAGTATTTTTGAGTCGAGTAGTACTGACACGTTCAACTAATTTAACACCAGCTCCTCGACAAACTGCAATAGCCACGCAGTATAGAATAGAATGTGTATTACTAAGATCTTCATTATCACCAAAATAATCTGATAATAGCGAATCCAGGGCACTCACAAACACTAAATTACGTTTATGAATGGGCAAACAGCATAACCGTGGTCTACTATTAATATTTACAAATCATTACTTCTGAATCGCATCCTCTGATGCACTCTTTTTCTTATCGCTATATTGGGTACTTACGGATATAACTTCACTCTCCACTAGTTCATCAACATCGTCATTACATGATGCAAATCGCCGTGTGCTGTTGGCCACTACAGTGTGTGACGAAGAAGGGATAGTAAAGTTTTTCCGTATGTCAGAGCGTACCATCTCAAGTACTACATCATCCAGCAGGCGACAGCGCTGTATAGCTCGTATTTGATCCGACAATCGTTGTGCCGACGTAGGAGGTGTTGGCGACGTCGGCAAAGAGAAAAATACGTCGCTGTAACTAGAGCTCGACGCTTCTGCAACAGCCGGCACTTCCATTGTTGCTTCCGGGGACGGCAAGGCGGAGCGGAGCGTCGATTCCAGGGATGTTATTTGTGCTTTTTGAACTCTAGAATTAGCTCTTGTTATCATATTCACCGGAATTTCTCGAGTGAAAATATTTCGACATGAAGTTTAAACGTCATGTCTCACATCACACATATTTCTTCGTATTTTCATGGTATTTTACTATTAAAAAGACCTGTTTTTATGCTGTAATCCGTTGCAGTTTATTTCAAAAATTTATTGTAGTTACATTTGTTATATAATGTAGAAAAAATGTAGTATTTGTTAAAAAATGTTTGAGAAATGCCAACTACCTTCAGTGTTGCAAGGTTTACATTATTCTTATTATTATAAATACCAGGAAGATAAACGATGAAGTATTTAGTACATTTTAACTTACCTAACACTCTCTGGCATAACCCATGGCGAAATAATGACACCAAACATAGGTAGAGAAGTTATCCATAGTGTAAGGCGCCAGTCAGCGGCAAAATAGGCTATCCAGGGAAGAGAAACGCCTGCGGCACCTCCGAATATAGCGACTGGCATATTTGCCACAAAGGTACGATGACCAGGTCCGACATATTCTAGAACTGAAAATAAATACAATGCATAAATCAAATAACAACATAAAAGATTAAGGAGTGTCAGAAATGTTTGGCCCAGGTTCCGTCAAAGTCTTTTTCTCGGTTAAATGTCACAAAAGATTTGTTCAAAACTGGTGTTCTATCAGACTTCATAGAACATTATTGGCATCGAGCCGGCACACTTTTGAGTGAGCATGGCTCTTCTAAACTTAGATCACACTGATATATTGAGTAAATCAATAAAAATTGCAGTAATTGTACTCAACTTACTTAAAATGTACGGAATCATGAAGCAGTTGTCAAATGCTAGACCGACGAGAAATCGACAGAAGATGAAATCCCACAAACCACTTGTGAAGGTCGTTGATATTCCACCGATGCCGCCGATTAAGTTTGCTCCTTATATTACAAACAGTAATGTATTATTTAACCGATGAATAATTTCAGACTTACTAAATAAAAGATATACTTAAATTGTTATCATTGTCATCAAACTTTAACAGTCCAGTGCTGAATACATGTAGGTCTCCCTACGCTGGCCAAACAGCTCGGTAAAAGTTTGTTTTAAATTTATTCAGTGTAGTTTGCTTCGTTAGTCAGTTCCTACGTATCGTCATCGGGCATATTTTCGGGCTATAGATTTTAGAACGAAAATTTCTGCGTATCGTGTTAGGCTAGATAAGGTAAATTAATTAACTTTCAAAGCGGTTATATGTGGTCAAGAGTCATGCGCTTTGTGATTCTTCGGTATTACCATTACTCCTCAACAGTGCATTCAAGAAAGGAAAGAAAGAAAAGAGTAGATTGATTTAATCTAAATCGAATGTTCCAAAGAAATGAGAAATAGGAATACCGGAAATGGCAGGAACCGAGTGCATATGAGTGATGGTCATTTTCCAGATGCAAGTACCACTATGTATTTGTACATTTGGGATAACATTTGGTCAGTGCCTGTCAGTCATACGGTCAGAAGGTGACTGGTTACGGGATGTCAAACGCTTTTGTAAGTCTATAACAACTATGAAACCCATTAATATTAAGATGAGGTAAGTTATGCAGTCCGTTAGCCGTTCCGTTGGAAATCACTGGAATTTCCGAATTGGAAATCACCAGATGCAGACGGACTACAGAATTCTTGGCTTAGGTAGTTCCAAAACTTACATGCGTGTTTGGCATCTCAATTCTAAGCAGCATTGTATTCGTGTTCATTACCGTATTTTTTAACCATTGACATAACCCATTTACTCTATAAATCTGGTAATGCCATGAATCCGAAAACTTTTAGACTTATGAATTTCTTACAAACTACATATAAACTTCTAACATCTATTTTGAGCCTCAAAATTACTACACACATCAATAATAATTCGATATTTTGTACTTCTCATTATGGATGTACAAGTGGAAACCATGGCAATAAAGATCTCCTTATCATAGACATGACCACTAGAAAACAGGAACGTCGTAGTCGTAAAAGTCTAGCAGTAAATTCGATATATTATTAGAAGGCTTATGGCTCGGTTCCACACACTTGGTTTTCGAAAGTGCTATAGATGTATAAAGTTAATACACCTCTGTGCACTTTCTTAAAGTCGTTTACGAGTCAATGGAGAACAAAACTTCACTATCCAGGATGTCGGCAGACTGCGATTAACGATATACTGATAAAGATCGAGCGAGGTATACTTCAAGCCTGAGTACCATGGGGTTTTATCTGGTTTTGAAGCTTCTCAGCACTTTATTAGATGGTTAGTGTTAGATTGTAGGTTGCAGAAAGATGATCAAGTTATGTCTCACCTTCTTTAAATGAATGATTTGAAATTAGTGACCTCTACAAAATTATAATTGACGGTGTTATTAAGGGTCACTGAAAACTTTAGTACTTCTATCAAGATGGAATTTGGTGAAGACAAGTGTGCAGTCATGTATGTAAAGTAGACCGTGATTGTAGAATCTGAACTTTCAGATTCAACAAAACTCAGATCTGTGTCTGCCACTGTAGGAAGGCTTCTTTGACCGCCTAAAAAAAGTACGTCTAAGTCTTTTATCAGGTGGTAACGAAAGAGGTGGTGGTAAAGATTCAGACCATTTTAAATGCGCAAGTCCATAAATGTATGGCATTCGGCATTCCGAATGTACCACACACGTTGACACAATTGCGAGATACAAGACCCTACACAATTGCGAGATATATAATCTCAGAGAATATTTTCTACATACCAATGTGGAAGTACATCACATGGACCCGGTTTTACCCCGCTTGCTCTGGTTAAAGAGAATTGGGGGAAACCTGTAGTACTTAGTACTAATGTTCACAGGGAAGTATGGAAGGGAAAAGAACTTTATGGTCGCTTTCATCAGGCCCTACATGGGTCTGATATAGAATTTAAAGCGTCTGCGTCTTGGCTATGGCATGGTGATCTCTTCGGAGAAACCGAAGGTTTTGTTTATACGATTGTGAAACTGTGTACTCAGAAAGCGATGTCGGAGGTCTACTATTTTTATGTTTTAAACATATTTTGTTTTATGTGTTTGTAAATGTGTTTTAAAATGTAATTTACATGTATTTTAATGAAACAAAGAAAATAATATTAATTAATTCCTACCGACCGAAAGTTATGGTTTCAGTTTCAATTTCGGCCAGTGTCAAACTAAAAATCTAACTTAAGTCTATTTTCAGTTTCGGTCAAGAATGATCGTAACTTGCGGCCGCATGAAAATCAAGTGTTCGTTAATTATTGTTCTTTTGCAGTGAACTTTGCGGCTATTGCCAGCCCGTGTCTCTGTCCATTGTTAATCGCATTGAGTTAAGGTTATGTTTCGCTTGTAAACTGCATTCTAGGATAGGAACGAAAATATCCATTGTTTTAGAAATAGTTCAACTTTGATGTTTTCATAATTTATAACATCATGTACAAATGTAGTTACAGGACATTGATTTCAGGTTGCGTTAGGACGGCATCTGTATACGCGGCGTGGTAATATTACACGTTCGCTGCTGTCGTTTTTACTAGATTGGAATCCAATGCAGTAGGTTGATTATTGCTTTATCAGGAGATATATACGACTTAGAACTGCCGTAGGAGCGACGAGAGAGGCTATTCGTGGTGGGTTTTTCAAGAAGAAGTCCCAGAAGAAATAGATCTAGCAGAGCCCTCATAGCGTGACTGAGAGCGAATAAGATCGACTTTATCATGATGGATAAGAAGTGAGTATTCAGAGATGTCTCAGTGGTCAATAGGTTCGACACCGAAAGTGATCATCAATTTGTACGAAGCACTCTAAACATAAACTTTAAGTTAGAACGTAGCCATCTGATAAAGTCCAGGCTCAACCCTATTTTGTTCCAAACCATTGTTGGTTCTGTAAGGTGTTCGATATACTAGCAACCGAGTGAAATGTTGACGAGAACTTAATAAAAGTAGTGGAAGTCGTGAAGGTTGTGAGTAACAGGTTTTTCCGGAATAGATATGTGAAATGCTGTCTCATCTGAAAATTCTGCCGAATTTTCAGACGACACTCTGGAGTTCTTTAAAGAGAGAGACGTGAAAATACACAGGCCTTGGCGGAGGACCAGCTAGCATTCATGAAACATGTTCGAAAAGCGATATGGCGAAATCTCCATAGTTCCAATACACGCCTCATCAAGGAAGCAATAGAGCAAATCTGAGGTTTCAAATTATTCGTGTAGCGTCTCAAGCCACAAGCAAAGCCCATAGTCGTGTCATCTCCTCTAAGACAGTGCTCCTCTCTGATTACTATGGCCAGTTATATACCTCGCAATCTCCGCTACCTGAACCTGTCCCCTACGATCTCTGAGCTTCTTCAGTACGACACTATACCGACGAACTTTCCGACGTTAGTATTAACGAAACTGAATTGGCCCTGAAACAATTAAAATAAGGAAAAATCCCACGTGACGATGGAGTTACAACTGAGATTTTAAAGCAGGGGGACCTCCTGTCCTTAAGCAACTGCAGTATACATTCAACTCCGTTCTCCACAAAGGGAGAACTCCAAGAGTATGGAGCAGGAGCACAGTAGTCTTAATTTATAAGAAAGGGCACCAGATCCTTCTCTAGAACTATCGTCTTATACGAGTACATATATCGCCTCAGAGATTATATATTATATATATATGTATATTACATCTACAAGATGTTTTTCAGGGTTATCACAAATAGACTGACTTGACATTTGGACGACTTGCAATCACCGGATCAGGTCGGGTTTCGCGGAGGATTAAGGCACTATAGACCACATACACGCTGTGAGGCACATCATATTTTGTTTCAGAGTTTAGAAGTATGTAGTGTCTCAGAGAGTTCATTTCAAAAAATCATCATATTTAAGTCCAAACAAGCAATTTTCAGTAATAATTTTTACTTGACTTAGGATTTATGTTTATTATTTTATTTATTTGATTAAAAAAATAAGTTTTCTTTTTGTTAGTATAATTATTTGATGTCACACTGTTAATGATCATATTTGACCTTACTATGACTGGCAAAGCAAAGATGACGGTTAAGCATAAAGAGGGCCATGAATTAGTTAACACTTAAAAAAATCGCAAAAAAAAATCATTTTTATATATTATAAAAATTGTTTATTAGTAGAAATTTATTTTTTACAAATTATAAAGCTAATTAGTAGAAATTTATTTTTTACAAATTACATCGCCTAAATGACCACCGTTTCGACGTATGCATTCTTTTAAGCGAGCATCGAAATTTTCGCATACTTGTCGGCAAAGAGACCGTGAGCGCTGACATCTCTTCGCTGATTTTTTCTTTTAATTGACGTAGTGTATTTGGTTTATTGATTGAGACAAGATTCTTCAAATAACCCCAAATAAAAATTTGCTGGAGATAGGCTTGGACTTCTGACCACCCGGTCATGGAATGTCGCTTCGTCTGGGAATCAACTTTTTCGAAAATATGTTTTTGACTATTGGCAGGGACTCATTAGACGTGTGATAAGTGGCTTCATCTTATTGAAACCATGTGTTACGATTATAATCAGCAAATTTCAGTATCATCGATTCCAAGAACTCACGTAACATATTTGAGCGGGATGTTCGATTCCTGATCCACCTTATATATACGTATTTATGTATGCGAATTTGTCTACTAGTAAGCGGGCAAGTCGTGTTTTAATTTGTTCCATTTTTTACATAATCTGACATCCTCTTAACATTTTACAGTACTTTATCAATCAATAAAACTCACCAATCAATGCGGGAACTCGGCCAAAATTATCAGCAATCCATCCAAAGATTAATCCACCCGTCAATGCTCCAACGAAGAAAACAGCCTGAGCAGTTGGTACATACGCTGCTTGACTACACACCCAACCTCTCTGTCATATCGAAGGAGTGAGATTTATATTTGTATGTTAATATATATTTTTAAAAAAGCTTTTTAAGTGATCTGTAAATATGTATCAAGCAGTATATTTCTTACTAAAAATAATTTGGTTACCTCAACAACCACGCTTTCATATGGTATATCAGTAAATTCAAACTCCCATCCATCTGGGCATGGAATCAGACGCGTTCCAGCTGCTGGTGGGGACAATGAGTTCAAGACTTGATTCCAATCTGTGTCAAAGGTGTGACATTTGTCCCACCTACCTGTTGCAGCTCCCGGTGCAGACAAATTACGCCTGTAATGTAATAGGCCAACCAGTTCCCAATATTAAACTACTACTGCTTGTTTTATTTCGATTTAAAATTATAAAGAAATTATTGAAAGATCTCAAGTTGAATATACGAGTACGAGCAATGATTATAAAAATGGTGATCTCTATCTTGCTGGATTCTTTCCTTTTTTTAGTTTTCTGTTACTTAAGTTAATATGAAACTCTTCTGGCTGCCTAAAATTTTGGTAATGGGACTTTCATTTGACCTGCTAATAAAATTTGTCAAATTTTTGGCTCACCTAAGTGCCATAGGCAATCCACTCAATACAGAGATTTTACACCAATAATTGTCTGGTGTAACAGTTATAAATATCTGCACCAAGTAGACCCATACATAAAATGTTGTAAAGGGCAACATTCCAAGAAACATTAGTTTTTGGTATAGTCCCATTTCTCCAATATAGAATAGTACGTCTTCCAATATATCTGCATCCAACTCCAAATCCTGGAATAAGATGTGAAATTATAAAAGCATTGCATACGTAAATAACAAAGTTATTTTTTTTGGCTGCCATATGACATGTATATGCACATACGACATAGCCAAATATTCTCTGTACATAACACGATTACATCAAGTGGGGCCTCCACTTGACTTAATCGTACTACGAGTATATATTGTCTCTAATCTTAAAGTCATACCTCTGAGAGAGAACGACTAGAATTCTCTTCGCTACTGAGTGTACTTCTTTCTTGTTCTGATAGCACCGGACTGCGAGTGTTTGTTTCCTGAGTGGCTTGGTCTTTGGATTCTTGAGTGGCTTGGTCTTTGGGTTCTTGAGTGGCTTGATCTTTGGGTTCTTGAGTGGCTTGATCTTTGGGTTCTTGAGTGGCTTGGTCTTTGGGTTCTTGAGTGGCTTGGTCTTTGGGTTCTTGAGTGGCTTGGTCTTTGGGTTCTTGAGGTTCTTGGGCTGATGAATCAGGTTTAGTGGAAGTTTCATTTTTATTGTCCATTTATTATCAAATAGCATACGTTTACGATGCTGCTTTTGATTAAATTAATGATCATAGTTCAAATAGCACATTAGTACATACTTAATGAAAATTTTAAATTTAGTTAAATCTTCGATTAAGTATATATTAATGTTTTTTATAAACTATAATTTATTGTTTGTTTAATAAAATTTCAAAACGCTAGGTAACGTAGATTTTGACAAGACACTAATGTCAATAACCAGCTGTAAAAAGAAAAAGAAGAAAAAGTAATGAGTTCTGTAAATGAGCATAGACTGCAGAAGTAGAAAACTCACGTGTTTTCTAGGGTATAAAGTATGAAGGACTAAAAGGTTATTTTTATTACTTCTATAATTAAACTGAAATGACGAATTTCATGTATTCTCGTCGTTTACTTTGTCTATGTTACATTGACGGTGAGTAACATGTAATTATTCAATAAATCTGTCTGTTCGGTACACTTTCATGACTAAGCCGCTGCATCGATTCTAATAGATTTTATCATGGATTTATTTTTATTTTTGAGGAACAACACACCGATAACCGATATACACGCGAGTGGAGCCACGAACGAAGTTAGTATCTAATATTTTTATTTGAAAATACCTACATGTTTAATGTATTTAAAAATCATTAGACAAAATACTTGTAGCGTATCTTAAATTTATATTAATTTATTTAATATACATTTTACGTAAAAATAAAACGAGTAATAAATATTTTATTTTATCTATATTCAGTAGTTATGTATTTAAATAAATAGATAGATAGGTACTCTTTATTACACACCATAAGTAGGAAACATACAATGTAGAATACAAACAAAAAAACAGTGGTACAATGGGCGGCCTTATCGCAGTCTGCGATCTCTTCCAGGCCACCGTTAGACGGACTATACTGTATAGCCGCCATTCTCTAAGTGTGTTCCGCGGAACCCTAGGGTTCCGCGACATCCCTGTAGGGGTTCCGCAAGAATTTAGAAAAAATTCCAAACACCTCTCTCTGGTCGACCGTTCTGACGCGGCGTATCACGATTCACGAGGCGCAGCCGACCTTAGTCACCTCGTACAATTTTACTATGCCGCCACCGCGGATATCTACTTGTGAGCGCGAGTCCCTTTGATAAAAGCGCGCGAGTCCCTTTGATAAAAGCCGCCCCTGAGATTAACAATAATTGTAAACAAGCTACTTTCGGCTCTAATTTTAAAACGTAAAGTCGAAATTGTTTACACAGCATTTTTTGTATTTCTATTTTTATTTCGGCTTGTTATTTATCAAAGGCGCCGACTCGAGTATTTTTGAGAATGTTCGAGATCTGGCTAGGACTATAAAAGCGGCGATCGCGCCTCGACGCTTAGTTAGTCGACGATTAGTGTTCGGAGTGATTAGTACCTACTTGCTAGAAACAAAGTGTTTAGTGTTCTACTGCTGTATTCTGATTGTACATTTCTTCTTTGGACTAAACTCTTTTACGCAGTAACGATCGTGCGTTATTTTGACCCCACCATCCTGACATGTAACATTATTAATAAAGAAGAATGGAACGTTGGCTTACAGGCGTTAAACGTGTTGCAACAACATCTTCTAACGAAGCCGAATGTTCAAAATCAGATCGCGCGGAGTATACAGCAATTACCGATCCAGACGATTATGCAACGACGTCAAGTTCCACGGTTTCAAAGGCGAAAAAAAGGAAGTATGATGAATCATATATCAATTTCGGATTTGTTGATTCCAACGGCTCACCTCTCTGCATGTTATGTAGTAAACTGCTTCTTAATAGTTCCATGGCACCTGCCAAGTTGCGCCGGCATTTAGAAACTGTACACCCCGAGTCTAAAGACAAAAATAAAGAATTTTTTGTACGTAAAAAAGAACAGTTATTGGAAAGTCAAAAAACTATGATGCATGTAACCCAAACTATCAATGAAAAGGCCACAGAGGCATCATATTTAGTTAGCTATCGCATTGCACAAGCAGGTGAAGCGCACACTATCGCTGAGAATTTAATAAAACCATGTGTGTTAGACATAACAAAATGTATGCTCGATGAAAAATCTGCAAAGCATGTTTCTACTGTGCCGCTATCAAACGATACTGTTTCACGGCGAATTCATGATCTGGCAAGCTACGTCAAACAAGAATTAGTTACACGTCTACAAGAAACACGATTCGTCTTGCAAATAGATGAGTCTACTGATGTCGCTGGTCTGGCTATCTTGCTGGTTATCGTGAGATATCCATATGAAAGTTCTTTGGAAGAAGATATGCTTATGTGTTCACCGCTGCCCACAAAAACTACCGGAGAAGAAATTTTTAATAAAATAAATATATTTTTTGGGGAAAATAATCTCAGTTGGAACAATTGCATTGACATTTGTACAGATGGGGCCAAGGCGATGACGGGTATTACAGCAGGACTAGTGTCACGAATAAAAAATAAAGCGCCTAATTGTAGTTCCAGCCATTGTATCCTGCATAGACAAGCACTTGCGATGAAGCAAATGCCGTCAAATCTAAAATTAGTTATGGAAGAAGCGGTAAAAATAATTAATTTTATCAAAACACGACCACTACAATCCCGATTGTTCTCATTATTGTGTGAAGATTATGGCAGCAAACATAAAACACTGCTGCTCCATACAGAAGTGCGATGGCTGTCTAGGGGTAAAACTTTAACAAGGCTATTTGAACTTAGAGCCGAGTTACAAATGTTTCTTTCAGATACTGCTTTTAATTTGAAAGACCGTTTGTATGATAAAACTTGGTTGTTCCGACTGTCTTTTATGGCGGATATCTTTCAAAAACTGAACGAATTAAATGTATCATTGCAAGGTAAACAGACAACAGTGTTCCAGGCCTGTGATAAAATAACTGCCTTCAAAAGAAAATTAGATTTTTGGATTATTTGCGTTGGAAAGAGAGAAATAGAAAGCTTTACCTCACTCAATGAGTTTGTTAGCGATAACGATTCAGAAATGTTTCAAGATGATGTATTTGAGGAATTGGTCAAATATCTCACTTCGATGCGCGCATCTTTTGAGAAGTATTTTCCCGAAGAACAAAATACAAAAATGAAACTGAATTCATGGATTCATAATCCTTTTTTACCCAACTTACAAAAGCCCGAAAGTATGTCAAACGAGATATATGAATCTCTTTTAGATATGTCATCAGACACAAGTATGGAGGTACTGTTCAAAACGACGCCTCTCAACGATTTTTGGTGCAGAATTCGTGATGAATCTCCAATGCTTGCCAAAATGGCTCTGAATATTCTTCTCCCGTTCCCAACAACATATTTGTGCGAAACAGGATTCTCAACCTATGCAGCTACGAAAACAAAATACCGCAATAGACTGGACGCCGAACCTGATATGAGACTTCAACTGTCCTCTATCAAACCTGATATCAACCAATTGATGAAAAATAAAAAACAGTTTCATACCTCCCATTAGATTTTTTTTCTTTTTTAATAACTTCTATTATTATACTTGTTATGTAAGTAAGTAATAACTAACTGTTACATTGTACTTTTATTATGCTTATTAATAAAGAATACACTTTTAAAAACTATTGTTTTATTATAGGGTTCCGTCAAGTATTTCGCTTTCCAAAAGGGTTCCGTCACCAAAAAAGATTGAGAACCGCTGCTGTATAGTATTATGTAGCCTGTGGAGCACATTACAATTTACGTACTCGTAGATTAGCTTCCATTACACATACATATACATGAATACACATTCATACACTTACATCCCAACTAATATTATAAATGCGAAAGTAACTCTGTCTGTCTGTCTGTCTGTTACGCTTTCCCGCTTAAACCTCGCAACCGATTTTGATGAAATTTGGTACAGACAATCTTTAGACCCTGAGACAGAACATAGGCTACTTTTTATTTCGAAAAAAAGGGATGAAGGGGTTGAAATAGAGGTTGAAAGTTTGTATGGGATTTCTTAATTTTAAAAGATAAAACCATGAAACTTTATATTTAAGCACTTGATAAGAAATCATTAAACATTTGTTCTAGCATTTTTGAAATTTCGACCAGCTAAGGGGTGAAATAAGGGTTGAAAGTTAGTATGCAAGTTCGTCAAATATCACGTCATAAGAAACAAAAAATCGTTTGTTCTAGCATTTTGAAATTTTTACCAGTTTGGGGGTGAAATAGGGGTTGAATTGAAGATAAGACCATGAATCTTGGTACGTAGGTCTCAAAGGATGTGCAGAATTTTTCTACAAACGGAATTCCCAAACGGAACGGATTCGGAACTGGAACTACAAAGCCAAACTTTTTGTATACGAAATCTTAATCACTGAACCTAGGAACATGTAATTTAGAAGTTTTGGGTGTATCAAGTTACAAAAAAGTTCGTTTTTGAAGTTTAAATTCCTTTTAACGAATACTCTGCATCGCCGCCGCTGCCGTCGGTCGTCGTCGCGCACATTCGCCGAAGTGTGGCGGCATCTGCGGCAGGCAACGGCGCGGCGCTGTCGTGTGGTGGGGGAGCGCACGAATCTAACTATGCCTACCCGAACGGGCAGACACGTGAGGGCAGACGTCGTTGTCGGACGCATGCGATTAGAGAAATTTGCGCTATAGAGAATTACATTTTTCGATCCAGTAAAATTATTTTTTTTGTTTCGTATAACTTTTTAAGTGTTTTTTATTAATTAGGTCCTGTAAATTAATTTTGTACATACTTGATATTTCTTTTAGTTCATAGTTAAAAGTAGGTAAGATAGTTTCCGTTACTTTAAAAAAATCCGATTTGCTTTTATTTCCTTTTTTTAATTAATCTAAGAGGTCGTAGTAGGTGTAAAACTAACCTAAGCTACTAACCTCCTACTTTTTTATGCATTGGTTGTAAATAAATATTGATAATTTAATTTTTTAGTTACTTTTTTTCCATTTAAACGTGACGGACGATGTGTTTAATTGACATCGCCGTGGGATGAGCGCATCATTTTTACCGAGTAGGTGCTTATTAAAGGTTTTTTTTAATATAATAAATCTTAATCTGTACATCTGTTTTGTTCGATTCATTTCATTTTTGTTTTTCTACGATGCCTCGCAAACGAAAGTCCAATTTAGCTAATAGCTCTAGCAGAGCTCGGGCTGCTAAACTTGCTAGATCACTGGAATCAGAAGGGGATTCACAGATCCGTCGGACTTTAGATGCCGAGCGTCACGCAGCTCAAAGGGCTGCTGAAACTTTTGAGCACATGCAGACCCGTCATAATTTAGACGCTGATCGTCACGCGGCTCAAAGAGCTGCTGAGACCTCTCAGCAGACCCAAGCTCGCCAGGTCATTGATGCCGAGCGTCACGCGGCTCAAAGAGCTGCTGAGACCTCTCAGCAGACCCAAGCTCGCCAAATCTTAGATGCTGAGCGTCAAGCTTCGTACATAGCCGCAGAGACCTCCGAAGAAACACGTAGACGACGTTTCATTAATTCCGAGCGGCAAGCAGAAAGGAGACGTACGTTTACGATGAATACGTGGGAGGCATTTGCCGATGCTGCTTTTCATTATGATCCGTTAATTGATTACTTTAATCATCGATTAGTCCTCATAGGTAGAATGGCCAATAAATGCAGACACTGTGATGCACTCAAGTGGAAGGAAGAGACCCCAGGTATGTGCTGTTCTGGAGGCAAAGTATCAGTACCAACGCTTGGTGACCCCGAGGAGCCACTCAAATCCTTACTTCTATATGACAGCAATGAATCTCGGCGATTTTTAAACAGAATAAGAAAGTACAACTCTTGCTTTCAGATGACATCATTTGGTGTGGGTAATGAGGTCATCATGCCTGGATTCTCACCCACATTTACGGTACAAGGGTAAATTTATCATAGGATTGGTTCTTTGCTTCCCACAGACAATGATCAACCAAAATTTCTACAGATTTATTTTATGGGAGACGAAAACAGCGAGGTTGACCGCAGATGTCAAAATATTGAAGGAGTTGAGAGGGACATTGTTTTAAAAATTCAAAGAATGTTGCACGAACATAATAACCTCATTAACACCTTCAAAACAGCCTTAGAAAGAATGCCAGGGGAAAATTACAAATTAGTAATACACCCAGATCGTACGCCAAGCGGGGAACATGAAAGACGTTATAATGCACCCTTAATAAACGAAGTCGCCGCCATGGTGTGTGGTGAACAGTTCGCATCGCGTGATATTGTTTTACAAACCCGTGACAATACATTGACCAGGGTGCCGGACACACACAAGTTTTATGACGCATTACAATACCCGCTTATGTTTAGCAAGGGGCAAGAGGGGTACCATTTTCAAATTCCACAAGTCAATCCAGTAACCAAGCTCCCCTTGCCCAACAAAAAAGTATCGAGCATGGACTTTTATGCCTATCATATGATGATACGCGAAGACGATTTTAACGTAATACAACGATGCAAACAGCTCGCTAACCAGTTTTATGTTGATATGTACGTGAAGGTTGAAAGCGAAAGATTGCGATACATATCTTTAAATCAAACAAAACTAAGAGCCGAAAATTATATTCATCTCCAAGATGCTGTATCGAATGATGCCAACGTGAACCCTAATAATATAGGTAAAATGGTGATTCTGCCCTCTTCGTTTGTGAACAGTCCCCGATACTTACACGAGTATACTCAAGACGCATTTGCCTATGTGCGTACGTATGGTCGACCTGATTTATTTGTAACCTTCACCTGCAATCCATCTTGGTCTGAAATAGTTGACGAATTAATGCCAGGTCAAAGCGCCAACGATAGGCACGATATCATTGCCAGAGTGTTTAGGTTAAAAGTTAAAAAGCTTATGACTGTAATTACTAAAGGAAGGGTTTTTGGAGAAGTGCAATGCTTTATGTATTCCATTGAGTGGCAGAAGCGAGGACTCCCACATGCCCACATTTTGCTTTGGTTAAAAGATAAATTGCGACCTGACCAAATCGATAAAATTATAAGCGCTGAAATACCAGATCCTAACAATGACAAGGCACTTTATGATATTGTTATGAAAAACATGATCCATGGTCCATGCGGGGCTGAAAACCCTCAGTGCCCGTGCATGAAAGACCGTAAATGTACAAAAAAATTTCCTCGCAACCTACTGAAAGAGACTCTCCATAATGAGAACGGCTACCCAATGTATCGTAGAAGAGCACCAGAAGACGGAGGCCGGACGGCATCTGTTAAACTCCGAAATGGTAGTCAAGTTTCTGTCGACAATAGTTGGGTAGTACCATATTCGCCTGTCCTATTAAAAACTTTTAACGCCCATATAAATGTAGAAGCTTGCGGTTCCGTACGTGCAATCAAATACATCTGCAAATATATTAATAAAGGCAGCGATCAAGCTATTTTTAATTTCAGAAGCTCAGAGTCCTCAAACCCAGTAGACGAAGTACAAACGTTTCAGTCTGGTCGCTATGTCAGCAGCAACGAAGCTGTATGGCGCCTGTTAGGGTTTCCTTTGCATGAAAGGCATCCTACTGTTACGCACCTCAGTGTGCATCTAGAGAATGGTGAACGAATTTATTTTAATGAAAATAATTTTCACCAGCGAGTGACAACACCACCAAAAACCACTTTGACCGCCTTTTTTGACCTTTGCAGATCAGATGAATTTGCAAAAACACTTTTGTACGTTCAAGTACCTCGGTATTACACGTGGGATGCAGGTAGAAAATGTTGGAAACGCCGAATTCAAGGATCTGCTGTTCTGGATTGGCCTGGCGTTAAATCTGGGGATGCATTAGGACGGGTCTATACTGTCCACGTTAGCAACATTGAATGCTTTTGTTTGAGACTACTGCTACACCACGTGCGTGGGCCAACTTCGTTCAATGATCTCAAGAACTACAACGGTCAAACGTTTGTTACCTTCCGAGAAGCCTGTGAAACTAGAGGATTGTTAGAGAATGACAATCATTGGGACTCGACATTAGAAGAGGCTGCACAATGTAGATCAGCAGCTAAGGTGAGAGATCTTTTTGCCATTCTCATAGCGACGTGTGGTCTTTCAAATCCTCAGATATTATGGGAAAAGTACCAAAATGATATGTCTGACGATATTTTGCACAGACTACAACAAAATAATCCCAATATCACATATAATGATTTAGTATATAACGAGGCGCTAACTAAGATTGAAGACCAAGTGATGGCTATATCTGGGAAGACATTATCAGATTTTGGAATGAACCGGCCACAAAGAATCGGAGAAGTCAGTGGTGATTTAATAAGAGAACTGGACTACAATGTCTCTTCTTTACAGCAACAAATATCAGAGTCAGTTCCTCGATTAAACACGGAACAAAAATTAGTCTTTGATATTGTTGTGCAAAGAATCTATAATGGTGAGGGTGGATTGTTTTTCTTAGATGCGCCAGGAGGCACTGGAAAAACTTTTTTATTAAATTTACTTTTAGCCCAAATTCGCAAAGACAAAGGAATAGCTGTTGCTGTAGCTTCCTCTGGAATTGCAGCGACGCTGCTCGATGGTGGCCGCACGGCACATTCAGTACTTAAACTCCCATTAAATTTACATCATGAGGAAATTCCAGTGTGTAACATCACAAAAAACAGCGATCGTGGCCGAATGCTACAGCAATGCAAGCTGTTGGTGTGGGATGAGTGCACAATGTCGCATAAAAAAGCGATCGAGGCGCTCAATCGGACTCTGAAAGATATCAGAAGTAACCCGAGTTTAATGGGTGGGATGGTAGTGCTGCTTGCTGGTGATTTTCGACAGACACTACCTGTCATTACTAGAGGCACTCCAGCAGATGAGATAAATGCATGTTTGAAAGCGTCTACATTATGGGTGCATGTAAAAAAATTTTGTCTCACTAAAAACATGCGAGTACAACTACATAATGATACGCAATCGGGGCAATATGCAGCTGCTCTATTGAAAATCGGTGAAGGTCGAATGACTACGGACACTAACGGCATGATTACATTAAATCAAGAATTTTGTAATGCTGTCCAAAACTTGGAAGATCTTAAAAACAACGTCTATCCCGGTTTAGAATATACCATGAGGAATAGAGAATGGCTGTGTGAAAGGGCAATATTAGCACCGACCAATGAAATCGTGGGAAAGATCAATGAAAGAATGATGTCACATGTGCAAGGCGATGTTGTCGAATATTTGTCAGTAGATATTGTCATGGACAGTGAACAGGTGACGTCTTATCCTACCGAGTTTCTAAACTCTTTAGAGCTGTCAGGAGTGCCGTCTCATAAGCTGAGACTGAAAGTTGGGGTTCCAGTTTTATTAATGAGAAATCTCGAAGCGCCGAGACTATGCAACGGGACTCGATTGCAAATTACGCAGCTAGGACGCAATATTATTGGAGCAATTATAATGACAGGTATAGCTAAAGATGAAGAAGTTTTGATTCCACGCATACCCATGATCCCTACAGATTTACCGTTTCAGTTTAAAAGAATCCAGTTTCCCCTCAAACCAGCCTTCGCAATGACCATTAACAAAGCGCAAGGGCAAACACTTAAAGTAGCAGGTGTCCATTTAGAGAAAAACTGTTTTTCGCATGGCCAACTGTACGTGGCCTGCTCGCGAGTGTCGAGTCCAAACAATCTCCACATTTTAACAAATGATAACAAAACAACAAACGTTGTGTACAAAAATGTTTTAAATTAGGTCATTTCAAAATTTTTTTGTACACAACGTGAGGCTGGCCCCTGTAAGAGTCTCTTAGACATAAAGGACCAGGATTGACAAAAACTAATTTCACGCGGGCGAAGCCGCGGGCGGAAGCTAGTAGGTATATAAATATGAATACATACATAAACATGCATACAGATACAGCATACATTTGTTAAAAAGATAAATAATCTCTCTTCTTCTTGTATTTCTTATCAGTTTGGAATTGGTTGAATTTTTTCTTGTTTTTGTCAGTCAATTAAAGACTTATGGACTCTTTTATAGCTCTTAAGATCTCCAAAACAGTATAATTTCTATTTTAAGAAGTAAATCACATCAGACTCTTCTCCACAACTTAAAGAAATTATTGTATTCTATCTAAACTTTTAATACAATACTTTATAGCCGGGGATTCCTAGAAGGGATTTTGGAATTTATTCGAACGCGGCAGATTAATGCATGGAGATCTTCATCATATATGACACGTTGGAGGGATTGGGTTGGACCAAAAACTATTGTTCTTAGTCGCTTTTGCCTTCAAGTTCGACTTCGGCTACAACTATGTGTTACAAATATTTTTAACTGCTACACTGCAAAATCAATGGTGTTAAATTTCGGAGCTTGCTAATTTGAGTATGAAATTGAGTTTATTACTGGAAACGCGAAATCCTACAGAAATATATTATAAAGTACATTAAGTATATGCTATTAAGTTACATTGGCTGAAGTCATGAGCTGATTGACAGTATGTCAAATAGCTGTATTGATGCTTTATTTAATCTATAGTAATAGTAAAAAACGAAAAGAACATTGAATAGAATTTTCCCCTTACATAACTTCATTAAATGAAAAGGCACACAGATACAAAGTACTTTCCTATGATTTCACTAAAGTATTACATCACCGATTTATTAAAATTGACTCAAAATCCGGTTGACTCGACTGAGGTGAAGCCACGTCTTCAGCGAGTGTTGAACTGGTGTTAAACAGTTTTTAGGTTACTCTTTAGCGATTCAGTAAACTTACCGCAGCCAAAACTCCCTTCTGTCTGATCCTGTCATTCGCTTACCATCAGATTCCCGCATGCTTGCTTGCTTTGTACATCAGGAAAAATCTGTGTATTTAGTGTTTGAATATTGGGCTTACAAGTGAAATGATTAAAACAGACTTGAAGAGACTAAATTGCAGATGATTTTAAATAGCCACGAGTAAAAGATGTTCACAAATCATTTCAAGTATGTTTCTATTTGGAAAACATTATGCTTATTCAAATGGCTGACATTGGAAATGTTATTACTTCAAATATACATAAATGTATTTAACTATAAAGTTTTTGGTTTCAATTTCTATACATCATAATTAATCTGTACATGTTCATGCGTTTTGTTGCTATAGTGTGGGTCACGATACTGCACTGTTTGCATTCGCAATGATTATGGTCGCCAGAGAGGTCGTCCACTCTTGAATTCTAAGAATGCTTTCCATCAGGCCAAGTAGAGTCACTTTGGTAGACACCGAATTAAGACTTCTTAAATTCTTCATGACCTGAAGAAACTAAGTTAAATACTTTCTCATTTATTTTGTGGAGTAACGGGCGATATATCCATTCAACACAATAGGTATGTACTTCGACCAGGTTGGATAGTTAATCATATCTAGCGGATCGTGGCCAATCATGGACAAAATTGTTCAAACAAAAAGAAATTATCTAATTTAAGAACTGTTCTCATTCAAGGCATTCAATGTAGCCTTAGCCGGCTCACCCGGCCAGATGGATCACTTAAGATAGTTTCATCTAATGTTATGCTCAGTATTTTGCTTAGTGAACGTTTAAACTCTTTCGCTTCAGATTGTCTGTAAACAGCATAATATAAATGTTAAATAAACGATCATATTAAATATTACATATTGTTTAGAGTGCCGATAGTATAATATTTTATTTGGTCCAACAAACATCCACAAATAATTGACGTGATATATTTATAAAAAATAATTAATGCAACATTAGATCGAACCAATTTTGGCATCTAAAATATCTTTCGAAGTACCAAAGAAAGTGGATATGAGTGCTGGATGACGATACTTTAAACAAATGTTGCAAAAAGTTGCTTAAAAGGAAATGCAAAGTTACATAAAATTCAAATGTGGTTGCCGAGGTTCAAACCAAATAGCGTGTAATTGAAGTCTGTATCCCGCGAGGGATTGTGACAGACTGTTTTTATTAGCATGATGATGAACTAATGTATTTGGATCTCACTTACCTGCATAGTGATTGGTCAGTGATAATCTTCTCCGCGTCAGTTTTTTTTTTTTGTTTTTATGTTAAGAACCTGCCAAAGTGTCTCTACTCTGCCTGATGGAAAGCATGAATAGAATCCAAGAGTTGTGATCACCATACTCATCGCAAATGCAGACAATGCAGTATAGCAACCCACATTATGGCGGCCTTGTGACATGCTTCTTCACACCCCGTTTGGGAACGTAGAAAGGCATGACAGTCATCGTGACAGTATAAGACTTACACAGTTACCACGATAACTGTCACCCCTTCATCAATGGGCCCTCGGGTCTCACACTCATCAACAAAACACAACACAGATGCTGGCGCTTTGGGTTACTTTTCTGTGGGAGGGTAGTACTGCCCTGGTTGAGCCGTCCCGCTCGTGCTGAAATCAGCGTGGCTCTACTACCTAGTAAAAGTTACACAACTTACACAAGTAAAAGTAGTCAGTTACAGTTTGTGGCATTTTTTGGCCTTTGGTCTCTGGTAACAGGAAAGTAAGTACCGCGGTAATTATCGCTCATGCACTCACAATGAGTAGTGGTAGCGGCACCTACGCAAAAACATAGAGGGTAGCATAACACTTGTGTCTCTAGAGTAGCAGATGTTCATAGGTAGCGATTGTCCCTTACTATCAGGTGACGACTTCGCTACTTGTTTACCACTCACCCCATTCAAAAATTTAAGCAAATACTCTATTCTATTTATTTTAAAATAATCGATTAAGAATACGAACACTCAAACTTTCATTAAAGTGAATTTTTAAGGAAGATATATTACTACTTGTCTCCTGTTATGTTTCTTTTCACTAGTACATTGTGGTTACATTGTTGTGAAATGAACAAAAATCTGACTTATAATAATAGAAATAATAAATAAAACAATATATGATGTGGTTTGTATACCATGCAAAATTATATAACAGTTTAATCGGCACTTCAATATTTGAAAATATTTTTCGCATTTTTGAACTGTGTACATATCAAATGAACATACATACATAGGTGGTTATTATATTCTAAATTATCATCTTCTCACCGAGAATACAATGAATGGAGACAACAGACTCATAATGAAACCAGTCATGTGAAGGAAGGCTGATCCAGAAGCTCGGAAAGGCTTTGGCAATATCTCCGTGTCCCACTGACACAACACTGTGAAGTCTATTTTTATTAAAAATCTTGCCATCACACCTAAAATTGCTTATGACAATCCTGTAAAATAATCACTGCTTGTTATCTAATTGAATAAAAATGAATTGTCACATGTATTAGTTAGCGCAATATACGAGGACCTTTCCCATACCTTTGGGCACCAGCATTGCGAAAAATAACGCCGATCCTCCCATAAAAAGACTACCACCAGTGAGTAGTCTTCGGCCTACTCTGTGAAACAGAAATAACGATTTATAAGTTTATTAGTATTTTGGCTGCAACACCATACTATTTTAATCATCAAGTGGTTCACCAACAACAGAGAGGATCTGATGCAGCAGTCAAAAGTACTGTTCACGTGCTTTTGACTTGATCCCATAATCAGTCAAGAGACAAACAGTACTTTAGCGATAAATAAGGTCGACTACACGAATGGCGAAGTGGTTGAAGCGTCCATTTTATCGTGCAATAAAAAAATCCAGTGACAGATATCCTGAAAAAGAATGAAACACAAAAGAAAACGAAATATTACTTAGTTTGTTTATTCTGATACACTTTTCAACTAAAATGCATCTACTTTCTGTTTGTTCACTACCAGCATATTTGAAGAGAGTGCACTTATTAGTGTTTAGTATTTTAGTAAGAAGAAAAAAGTAGTAAAACTATGAAACTACGAAAAAAATTTGTGCAATTGTGTAGTTTTGTGATTTAAAAATGTATATTTGGTATAGATTTATACCTGTCGAGTAACACAGTAAGTAGTAGAACAGACGGTATTTTAATTCCCACATTGATGGTAAAGGTAATGAAGAAATCGAGTCCAAACATTTTAGTGATGCGCACCAAACTGTCGTAAATAACCTCATCAGAGCCATATACCGCTATCATGTAGATCATTGTTTTGCGCAACAACCTATTGCGGAATATATTGAGAAATAACTCCATTTTCTTAGATCCCATTTTTTTGGATGAGGGTGACAAAAGATAGAAGTTAATAAGAAAGTGAGGTATCCTGTGATCACTTTTATTTGTAACATCATTGCACAGCGCGTCGTAGCTTCACATGAAATTATTACCATAGATTGTAGGTAAGATGATTCCAAAGGTAAATGCCTTTTATTGCGCAATAAACCATTTTTTTTTTAAAAGAGAACACTGCCTGCGGGCTTGGAATAAATCCCGTGTCGAGGGGGATTTTTTTTTTTACGTCTGTAAACGAATAGGCGTTTGTCCTCTATCTCACCTGATGGAAACTGCAGATGAAGACGAAGGTGGTACACGCCCATCTAAAAGATACCTGTTCACTCTACTCTTAAAGGCTCCAGAGTTCATGTCATCAGGAAAAATAGACCCAGGCAGGTCGTTCCAAGTCCTGGCGACTCTCACCAAAAAAGAACTGTCAAACCGTTTAGTTCGACTTTTGGGTATGTCAACAACGTATGGATGTAATTTTTGCCTGCGCCTAGTAGTCCGATAAAGGAACGGAGATGGCTCAATCCGTTCGAAGAGAGCCTTCGAGCACTCTCCAAAGTGTATCCTATAAAAAACCGACAAGCTGGCAACACGTCGACGCTCAAGGGTGTGCAGACTGCTATTTGAGAGCTTTTCGTTGTTAATTAACCTACGGGCTCTTCGGTCAACTGAGTCCAAAGCTTCCAGGTGATATTTGGCTGCACCATCCAAGAGGTGACTACAGTACTCCATGCAGGATCGAACTTGGGCTGTGTAAAGATTATGCAGCTGTTCAGAGCTGAAGTACCACCGAACCTTTGAAAGAATTGACAATTTCTTTGACGCCGCTTGTATCATAGACTCAATTTGTTGGCCAAAGTTGAGGTTAGAGGTGATGGTAATACCTAGAAGCCCTAGATGGTTAGTAATCGGTAAGGATACACTTTCGAAAGTGGGTTTTACTTACTTTAGAGTTGAACTGGACAAGTTTGGCGTCACCCCAATCGGACACCCACTGTAATGTCACGTTCACCCGTTCAATCATGGACTCTCTCAAGGACCGTATTTCCTCTAGACTAGCTCGCGGGTTGGACATGTACCTCTCAATTACGGTGCTGTCATCGGCGTAGCTAATAATACCGGGTGTTAAAAGATCGTTTATGTGCAGCCGAAACAAGGTTGCAGAGAGAACAGATCCCTGAGGTACACCAGCATTGATTGCCATTAGATCGGAAGAGCAGCCATCCAAGACAACTCGAATTGACCGTTCCCTCAGGAAGTCACGTAACCGGTCACAGAGCTCAGTAGGTATGCCGTATGCTGGAAGCTTACTAAGTAGAGCCTCGTGCCAGACCCGGTCAAAGGCCTTTGAGATGTCTAGTGAAACGGCTATTGCTTCACCGTGACCCTCCAAGGCCTCGCTCCAAAGGTGGGTGGCATATATTAGCATATCTCCGGTCGAGCGTCACCTGCGAAAACCATATTGGTTATCGCTGAGGAGTTCGTTTGCTTAAAGATATGTCAGGAGACGATTATTTAAGATACGCTCCATAACCTTACAGATTATAGAGGTGATCGCGATAGGTCTGTAATTGGCTGGGTCTGCACGGCTTCCTTTTTTTACCACTGCTGGAATGTTATCGGGACCGCTGGCCTTATTAACGTCCAGGTTCAGCAAACATTTGAGTACCTCTTTTTAGTGAATTTTAACGGCCCTCATTTTGGGGCCAAACGGAGGTAACTGAGGTGGACACCTGCCGTTGCTGTCTAGACGAGAATACTCTGCGAAGAGATTGGCAAATAAATTTGCCTTCTCCTCAGCGCTGTGGGCCAGGGATCCGTCAGGTTTGTGCAGAGGGGGCAGCGAAGAGCGACAGAAGTTTTTCTCGACAGATTTGGCGAGGCTCCAGAAAGCTTTGCTTCCTGAGGGAAAGGAAGCTAACTTTTCACCTATACGGCCAATGTGATCAAAACGAAACAGACACAAAGAACACCCAGACTTAGAACAATAAATTTATGGATCTCATAAGGTGTTGTCCTATGTGGAGAACCCACAAAACTTGGCGCAGTAGAGAGCGGCGTGGCGACCGCTTAAACCACTAGGCCGTCCGTGCAGTCAAAAGTCATTCAGCATTAATTAGCAGAATGTAATAAAACTTGTAGTCATTATAAGATCATGGTAACTACAAAATGTGCTACTACTAAAGTAAGCCAAATTTTTAATCTCTTTGAAGTGTAGTCCTGCAGAGTTTATTTTCTAAGTCGGTTGTCAAAATAAACACGGGAAGAATAGGCGTGGTGACATTCCATATTCTTCACCCGTCATTACACGGATAGATAGAAACTAGAGGTCTGATATATACTTTACTCACGATAAATGTATCCATAACATCTTTAAGTACATGAGTTTTATTGACATTCTCGAACTTTCATATAACTTTCACTGCATCATCGATACGGCCGCGGCTGACTAACCACCTGGATGACCATTCATGATTACTTCATTTTCTATAGTGCTTTATTTCTATTAGTCGAAATAAATAAATAAGTAAATATGTTGGCCCTCCTTGGGGTAGACTTTCGTTCAGCAGTGGACGGCGACAGGTTGGTCTGATTTGAAATATGTTACTTGACTTCAAGATCTAATCTATACATCTAATGTGGTCAAAGAAAGTCGGCTTTATGTCCCAGCATGTGAACAACCTGGTAATTAAAAAGGTGAAAAGAAATAATATGGTCAAATTATTTTACTATTAATACAACTCTTATTTTTAGAAAAACAGAACAATTCTTAGGTTGAATAGGATTAAGCTAAGAGTGGACTCTCGAAGGCTTTAATCGGTGTAGTGACCGTAGAAACTCCAGACGCATATCTTAAATGAAGAGAGCTCCACAGCGCTTGACCCCTGTTATATGCCCTTATACAGAGTCGTAAGGCAGGGAAGTTCTAGTGGAAAAGTGGTACATAAACTTGTTAAGTTATTTTGTGTACCCTTAAAACTTAAAAGTTCTGCACCAATGGAGTTCATACTTAATACTAGTTTTCAGCAAGACCGTGGCATCACGAATGTTGATCCGGTGCATATATTTGCAAGCATGGCCCTCCTACACTCTTACAATGAAGCTTACTGTCATCGTTGTTATTTATTTTGGTTCATTAATTAATCACAAGCTTTTAACAGCCCATTGTTGGACATAGCAAGGAGGTTTTGCCCTGCCATACCACGCTGACTAGACGGGTTAATATGGGGTTCCTCCTCGTTTTTTTTTTGGAGATATCTCACTATCGGCCGTCATACGCTCCATGGTCGGTAGCGACAATTGTTTTACCGCGGTCGCAACCTTCTGCGAAGACATAATTTCGCAGAAGGAGGTGGCGGAGAAGACCCGGGAGGATGATCTCCACTTGGACCCAATTTGTAGCCGGTGAACCCGGCGGCAGAGGCGCGCGTACCAGCGCCTCATGCCGCCTTGAGTGGAGCCGCGGGTGGATGAGACGGGTTTTCCCTTTCCGCTATAGTGGCCAGAGTATATTACAGATAGTTTTTTAATGGATAAGTAGTTTCGAACATATTAAATAAAAAGTACACTTAAATTATCATAATTGGCCCTTAATAGTTCACTGTTGGACATGTATAGGACTCTCTACTATGGTCAATCAGATTGATATAAGGTTTGTTTCAAGTGGTCCTCCTCTTTAAAATGTTTTTGTTCTGCGTACTTTACTTCGTCAGTCGGCTCTAACGTACACTCACGATATGGAATTTGTATTTAAATCCGTCACTACACCGGATTGTATTTGACATAAACTATACATACTGCACATAAGTTACTATCATAATTTTCTTGTAGAAAGAAGAATAATGTGATGTTATACTGTAAATAACCATTTTTGTAGCTTTCAAGAAATGTCTGTAACTTTACTATGAGTAACATAGCAATGATGACGGTTCAGTATGCAACCCTAGCATAGTGCATGTGAGTTTGTCTACTAATAAACGAGAAAGTTTTGTTTAATTTATTTCATTCACTACGAAATCTAAAATTCTCTTTATATTATGTAGTATTTATTTCAGATTTTTATATTGTCAACCAATAAACCTTACCAACCAATGCGGCAACTCGGCCGAAGTTATCAGCGATCCATCCAAAGATTAATCCACCCGTCAATGCTCCAATGAAGAAAAAAGAATGAGCAGTTGGCACATACGCTGTTTGACTACACACCTAACCTCTCTGTGATATTATTATGGAATTTTAGCTCGTATATTAATATAGATTTCTTAAAGAAAACCATCTAGAATTTTTAAATGATCTGTAAGCTTTATAGCATATTTCTTAACAAAAAATATTTAGTTACCTCAACAACTACATTTTCATATGGTATATCGGTCAATCCAAATTCCCATCCACTTCGGTATGGGATCTGACGAGTTCCAGCTGCTGGTGGGGTCAAAGAGTTTAAGACTTGATTCCAATCTGTGTCAAAGGTGTGACATTGACAACATTAGATTGTGGTATAGTCCCATTTCTCCAATAAAGAATAATACATCTTCCAATATATCTGCATCTAACTCCAAATCATCCTAGAATCAGATATGAGATTATGAAAACATTGGATACGTAGTCGTAAATAACAAAGTTACTGTTTTCTTTAGAATCCAAATGAAATATGCACGTATAAAATAACCAGATATTCTCTTTATGTCATGTTTTGGTAATAACATGATCACAAATCTTAAAGTCATACCTCGGAGAGAGAATGATTGAAATTCTCTGCTTCTGTTTTAGTTATTTCTTCCTCCTTATTAGTAAATAGCACAAATAAATAATAGGTAGTACATAATTAATATTAAATCTTTATTCTTTTTTACTTTTTAACCTTGAAGTCGGTTTTTAACGCAGTTATTTTTATTTTATTTCTTATTTCCTTTCAAAGTGTAGTCAAAGTCACCTATTACCTATTACTATAGAGATCCGTTATCAGGTCGAATAAAATTGACCTGATAACGGGTCTCTAAATCTAAACTTAGAAGCATCATTTTGTAGGGCGTACCCTAAAAATTAATGTTTCTAAAAACTACTTCGGACGTGACTTGTATTTTAGTGTTAATATTGTTTTAATAAGTAAATAGCCCTTAATACTCAGCGCAGTAGAGAATGGCTTAGCAAACGGTTTAAATAAAAATTGTAACAGTACTAACCTCAATTGTATACTCAAATCGGCAAGCTCTGGAATTAGACACCAATAATTTTACCTGAAAGAGATTTCTCACCTTTTTTTTCATTTATTTTATTGAGGAACGAGTGTTATGTTATACCCCGTCAACTCAAAGGGAGTGTCCTCAAACCGTGGTCAATCATCTACAAAATATTTATCCATACAAAGAATAGTAACTGAATTAAAATAATCTGGATTATAATAACAACAACAACAACAATAATATTATTCTACCACATTCCGCTCGTCATCTAGTGCCAAATTAAGCAGAATTTGTAGGTATTTGATATGAATACATTTATACTTTTATTTTTGTATATATATACATGTAATATGCGTGCTGAAAACAATTCAAACATTTGGTCCAGGTATACAGAAATATCCGGACTAAAGGTTTGACTCGAGCGGGAATCAGTCCGTTAAACAAAT
The DNA here is from genome assembly GCA_949316085.1 of Hypercompe scribonia. Lineage (NCBI taxonomy): Eukaryota > Metazoa > Arthropoda > Insecta > Lepidoptera > Erebidae > Hypercompe > Hypercompe scribonia. The sequence goes on along the minus strand of OX438969.1, from coordinate 5,295,278 downwards.
CATTACGCCATCTGACCGTCAAGATTGGTTAAACACAGATTTCGGTTTGTTTTAAGCTATTTTTTTTTAAGTCTACATGGTTCAGTTATGAGATGAGATAACATCTAATTCTGTAAGTGCTGTTGCCTAATTTATAACACTTAATGTATACCAACCGGCTCGTAAACTGTCATTGCAACGATTTATATTGATGTCATATAACTTATTATAAATATTTTGTAATCCTGATATACACTGGTAACAAACACTTGTTTTAAGTTTGCTGAGATAAGAATAATTAATATGGTAATTAATCTGATATGATAGTTTAATAATTTCTAATGTTTATCTTATATTATAAAATATAAAGTTCGTGATGTTACTGACATGGAGTGTGACTCATGGCGGTAACGTCATATTCCTAAGCAATGGTTTAAAGTATGGATTTTACAGTTTACCGGATTAAAATACATAGTGTCAGATCTCGACGACTTGTAAATCTAAGAGAACTAACTACACGTGACAACAGCACTCCAAAAAGAAGGAGGTAGTAGAGCTAAGCTGATTTCAGACGCTCGACCGGGGTAGTACAACCCTCCCACAGAAGATCAACCTAAAGTGACAGCATCCTTACTGTCGTGTTTTGTTAGTGAGTGCGAGATCAGAGGCGCATTGGTGCAAGGATGACAGTTGTCGTGATAAGTGTGTGCAACACAATGCCACGATGACTGTCATGCCTTTTACGTCCCCAAGCGGGGTGTGAAGAAGCATCCTACTAGGCCGCCATAGTGTGGGTCACCATACTGCATTGTCTGCATTCGTAATGAGTATGGTGACCACAACTCGTGGATTCTATTCATGCTTTCCATCAGCCAGAGTAGAGTCACTTTGGCGAACTCTTAAAATAAAAAAAAGAAAGAAACCTTGATGCAAATACTATATGAACCAGTTTCACCAGCGTGGTGTGGTAGGTCAATACCTTATTTCTAAGAGGACCTTATTTCTTCTATTCGTCTACGTCCTTCCTCCTTATAGAAGCCTATTTTGATGAATACGTGAATCACGTTACAAGAAACTCTCAAAATCAGTTTAAATTTTATGTATATTTTCACTACACAAGTATGACATCTTAAATGAATCACTATTTTCCAGGCGAAACTTATCAGCACCTGGTGCTATCACAGGAGACTGGGACCATTGTATGACGTTCAATGCAAATTGGACCCAAGTATTAAAACACCTGACTCCTCCGGCAGCAGAAACATCAACTATACCATGTCAATATGGTTTCGAATTCGAGTTTAACGATATACCTTATAAAACTGTTACTACCGAGGTGCGTTGAGTATTAATTTCTTCTAAACTTTTAATAATAGTATGATTTGGTTTCGTTCATGCGTTACCATACTTTATCTACCATAATTAAGGGTTGTTCGGTAATAGCGCAGTCATGTATACCCCTATGGACGGAGGTTCTAACGATCAAAAATGAATGTACTCTGGTGCCTCTAGCTGTTTATGGTATTTACAGCTCTACGTGCACCGTTTCATGTAGAAGATATCGGTACTCTGCTGTAGGATGTAGCAGTGAGGGTTCTCGAGCGTTTTAAAGTAGCATAATTACTTAATACGGCGATAGAATATCAAAGCTACGCTAGAACCATCGAAGAAGATATGAACACATAAAATATAAAATCTGAGTCGGGTATACGTATGTATACAATGAAGAGTTGATAACTTTGGCCAGTTGGTGAAATATATTTTTATATGAATTGGTCTGTATTAAATGGATTATTCATTGTGAAGGTACTTTTGGCGCAAATTTTTTGTGGAAGCATTTACTCACTTCAAAAATGTTCGTTTCTTTTTAATGAGTGACAGCCTTTTATTTACTTTTGCACATTAACTCGTACCAATGTTTACAGAGGGAGTGGGTATGTGATCGTGCTAGCGATGTGCCGACTGCCATGTCTTTATTCTTCGTTGGATCTATAGTGGGTACTTATTCTTTAGGATGGGCTGCTGATCACTTTGGCAGAGTACCTGTGGTCATTGGTAAGATGTTTTGTTATACGTACTCACTTTATAGTTTTAATTTTTTTATATCTTTAGCTATAGTTAGCATACGTGACATTCCTTTGTAGGCATTAGCTAAAATTAGCGCTGCATATATTAATGTATTTTATGTGAAGCATTATGCTGAGATGGTGACTTATTTAGCCCCATACAAGTGGCTGGAACTAATTTTATATTCTCTTTGCGGTAATTGTAATGTGTATTTTGTTTATGGGTATGAATAAAGATGTATGTGTTCTTTTTTCTTGCTTTCTAAATATCTTAATCAAAAAAAAATATCATAAGTGTTTAAAGTGAAAGATTGCTCGCTACCGGCTGTGTTTTAAAGTGTGTTTATATAGTATCCACGGAACTGGAGTACTAGGTTCCAGTTGTCACTATATAATGTAATCTCCTAGATCTTTAATAAGCCTATAACTATACCTAGAATTTACAAGTCGTAAAGAGCTTTGTCAATAGATTCAATATCCACCTTCAATTGTTATTTTATTTATTTTCAGCTGCAAATCTGCTTTCTTTTATGGGAAGTTTTGGAACAATATTCACTAAAGGCGTATGGGATTTCATTATATGTAGATTTATTGCTGGTTTATCACATGGCAATAGTTTTCAGCTTGTTAACATTTAGGTAAGAATTTATACCTATTTGCGCATTTATTCAAAACATTATTCACATAGAATCGGAGCTTCAGAAACCTTTGGGATATTGGAGAAACAAAGTAATTATAAATGACATTTAAAATAATCATATTACTGAGTTTATTGAGAGATACTGAGAATATTACTGAACCTATAAAGTTCAGATGGTACAATATAAACAGTTTAGATATAAATCCGTGAAGTAGAAGGTTTTCCATCTACCCGCCTACTTCTGTTACATTTTACTAGTCATTTATTTCTCCATTCTGTAAAAAATGTGCCACCACACTTTTCCGATTGATCAGATATGTATATATGGACAAATGAACGCACCTGATGGCGAATGATTACACCACCCGTTTCTCCCCACTTCCAGAATCAGGCCGATTTGACCGGAGTGGTAAGAGGTCTTAAGTAATTCTTTCGTTATATTTCATTGATTATGTGAGTTTACCAGAGAGTTGCCAGAGTGTTTCTCTCTAACTATGGGACAGAGAAATACATATTAGAATTGTTATTAGCACTAAACCCCAAGAGAACCTTTGCATTCAGACGCACACATAAATGATCAATAATATACGCAGCCACAAGAGATTGAGCATTAACAGGTCTGTGATACCCATAGATGTCCTGAACCGCACGCGCGCTACACTGAAGGAACCAGTATGTTCTCCCTGGTCTAGAGGCCCGGACAACCTGCTGAAACTCCTTCGTGCTAGGGATTAGGGTTTACAATTATCTACCATAAACGAGAAATTCAGAGTAAGCGCGAGTCATAAGCTCGCTATTATAAATGCAAAATGAAGTTTATGCCAATTCGTCTAAAGGATTTAATGAATACAAATAATAAACATCATTTACCATTTTACTAAATACCAAAATTTAAAGTCAGGTTGCGATTTACTTGCAGGTAATGCAGTTCATTACGTGCTCTAATGATAACAATATAGTTGATACTCAAATTTAATACGTGATGCATGTTTGTTTTTATACATTAGATCATAACGGTTCCAATAAGATCTTTTATAGAGATGTACAGAAGTGCCGATGACTATGAACGATCGTGGTCAAAGTTCTGACGCGCTTGCCATCTCTACTGTGTTTATTGTCTGTTCTGTGGGAGGGATGTTCACTCAAAGGTGGACAATACACTAGGTTAGAGAGCCACACTGATTTTAGCATGAACAAGCCGGCTCGACCGGGGCGGTACTCCCCTCCCACAGAAGATCAACCCAAAGCGATAATATCCAAGCTGTCAAGTTTCGTTAGTGAGAGCGAGACCAAAGATCCATAGAGCAGGGGTGACAGTTATTGTGGTAACCCTGTGAGCCTTACACTGCCACGATGTCTGTCATGCCTTTTGGGTCCCCAAGCGGGGCGTAAAAAGTATCTCACTAGGCCACCATAGTGTTGGTCACCATGCTGCATTGTCTGAATTTGCAATGAGTATGATGACTACAAATCTTGAATTCTATTCAAGCTGTCTATCAGGCAGAGTAGATTCACTTCGGTAGGCTCTTAATATGAGAAAAAAAAACACTCTTGAGTTTCAGGTATCTACAGGCAGTAGTATTCACTTACCTTGCGAATGGTCCATATATATTATCTTCCTAATTTTTATTATTCCCAAGATTATTTGAGGTCAGCGACTAGTTTAACCAGTTTTTCCTAAATGTCAATTTTTCGACAGAGCAATTAGCATCAGATCAACCCTAAGGGTAAATTGAATTCGAAGGTTGAACTAGTTTGCAGTATATCTGAAAGCACTGACTTCTCAATAACCACTGTCAATGCCCAATTGCCAGAGGTATTCATGATAACCACGTTCGACAGCTTAACGTGCTCTTCAAAGCACAGGGTGAAACAATACCAATTGCCATATTCTGGTCTGTTATTAAGTATTTTTTGTAAGAAAAACTCAACAAAATTTTTTGAACCGACCCGAGAGTTGAACCCGAGACCTCTTGAATGACAGTCATAGATGCTAACCGCTAGGACCAACGAGGTGGCTTACCTGTGAGCCCCTCCAACATAAAAAAACTTTTTAAATTTCCCTACTAAGCCTGTTAATTTTGAAAGTAGCGTGATTACAAATCATATTTTATTTCGAGTTCAAGAATACATAAACACTCGATACCGAACCTTGATATCAAACGTATTATTTGCCTTTTCGTATGCGTTGGCCGCGACTCTGCTGCCCGTGATAGCATACTTTGTTGCTGACTGGCGCATCTTAATGTATGTGACCTTGTTGCCTTCGGTGATTGGGATCCTTATTGCGATATTCTTTTTGCCCGAGAGTGCGAGGTAATTTAGTTATTAATTAGTAATTAATTGTTGGTTTATTCAATTAATTTGGAATAATGGCTTCACGGTGGATAAAGTCTATCTGATTCCATCATCTATTAACTTTAGAATTGAATTCCTATTTAAAGTAACAGAATAAAATAAATCATAAGCATATCCAGTTGGAGAAGTTGTTCAGTTTGAGAATGTTTTCTAATTATAGTGTCTAAAATATCATAAATTAACTATCGTAATATAAATTTCATATAACAATAGGAACGTGGCGTAATATCGTAATGGTTAAATCTAAATACCAGTGCCAGATATTATGAACGTTAGTAATATTTGTAGCTTAGTACCTTGTGATAGGTTTAGTGAAAGATAAATAAGTAGACGGATCAGCTGATGGTACTTATATAACCCTCGAACTGGACAACTGTAATTTTAGAACTAGAAAAGCGTTCCCGGTTTTTGAGTGCATCGGCTACATCGATCAATGCTCAATAAGTGAAATTCAACGAGAGAGTCACGTTATATAAAGAGACTAGTTGACCCACGGAACTTCATCTTTGTCGCCCATTGATTGTAGTATGGTGTTAAACAGCTTGAACAAATTTATCATAAAAAAGGGTTAGAGTGAGAGAATTTTCAAAAGTTCACGTCGTTGTGAATTTTGCTTTTGAAATTTTAAATGAGAACAATTCTCTTATGTCTTTTTTTACAAACTTTACCCACACACACAGTGCACACAACGGAAGCTCTCAAAAAGAATAATTTCACCACTAAATTTATCCATGAAACACTAGACATTACAAAACCAATGCACTATGGAAATAGCTAATATTGTGTGTATATTTGTGTTCAGATAGTTGGTAACCAGGGGTCACACCAAGAAAGCTGTGGCAGTATTGAAGAAATTTGCAGCTTTGAACAAAACGAATATTCCCGATGATGTTTTGAGTGCCTTTATAGTAAGCTAAACATTCACGTCTTGTTTCTTAAACTTTAATACATCCTTGGAGGAGACCTAAGTCAGGCAGTGAGCGTCTTTCGGCTGAGTGGATGATGATGATGAGAATCGCAACTACGTGCTTAAAATTCACTTTTTTATTTCATAATGTATAGGAAGGTGGTGTAAGATGAGGACTTTGAATTAATTCCTAAATAAAACCCTCTGTTTTTAACTGCACAATACAGGAAATTTTATTAAGAGAATAATTGTTTGTCTTCTTTTAATTATAATCAGTCAAACATCAAAGTAAAAATCTTCTCATGGAATTATCAACTTGAAAAACATATAAAAGTTTATTCGCCATTATTTTTATTAACTGGGCAGAAACTTTGATTAATTTTTTCGGTTTACTTTTGTTTGTTAGTTTTAATTTCTTTTTCTTGTTGTTTTTTCTTCCCTTAACCCTTTTTATAAGAAGAAGCAGTGATAATTACCGTTTTTCCTCTTTTTCAATCGTCTTGTTCTTTTAACTCAACTCCATCTTACCTGCAAATAGGTACCCCATCTTTTTCAAACTGGTTTCTTCAGTAAAATTTCGTTTTTCGAGGTGATTAATCAAAGTAAACCATAAAGCAATACATCAATTAAAAAGTAAGTCACACATTTTGTACAGCATGAGTATTCATGTACTTCATCTATGTCAAAAAGTAGATAAAAGCAATAAAATGAAAATAAAAAAGTGCTTCCACTATATACTGGTAACTTCTGCTAAATACCGTCAGATGACGTCAAAATAACTATTCTAGCGACATTGTATCATCTGTTTTGATACGATCTCCTATACCTCCGATACCTTCACCGACATGTAATTTACTAATGATTCTCTAAAATATTACACATTCTTGTCTTTTTATGGAGTAGTGGGGAAAACGAATCAACTGATAGTAACTAATCAACGCGGTTCGTGGACACCGTCGGCTCAAGACTCACAAGTGCATTCCATCCCTTTGAGTGTCTCTTATCTAAAATTAGGGGACACGTACACTCAAATTAGCTTTATTCAGTGAAAAGCACTGAAATTAGATCAAGGCAGGCCATATGTGCCGAAGCCTGCTCCTTAACTAACTACTTCAGTGTCACTTAATAATTTCAACCAGCATTTGTACTGAAGACACATTACAGTGAGTAGTGTAGTCACATAATAACATGTTACATTTATTACAACAGATTTCAACCAATAAAAACCTGAATGACGTGCAGTCTATCTTCAACGTTTTCGGAAGTCCCTTACTGCGCAAAGCCATGATCGGTTTGATAAGTTTGAACATAGGAGCTGCACTCGTCTATGATGGACTAATGCGTTTGTCAGACTCATTTGGCTTGAACCTATTTGCTGTAATGAGTGCAACTTCGGCTACTAAAGTTTTTAATTTGTTTTTGATTACTTCTACTCTTGATAATTAAGTATTAAATCTGTACCTCTTTCACGTACAATGTTAAGATGGTAACTTTTTCCAAATAAAGGTGGGAACGAACGAGCAGAAGAGTCACCTGATGGTAATACAACACATAAGTTACAAGAACATTACCAATGTTTCAATCCTTGCCTCCAGAATCTGGAGAAGAGAAGAGGAGGGTTCGGGCTCAGATAACCTTATTCTTCTCTGTGCGGTGATGGATTATGAGTACGGAGTGTCACCATCTCTATTCATTCCGTGGGTACTATAAGAGTTGACTAAGGGATCAAATTACGTAGGGCACCCTCATTGCATAGAGAAAGGAAAACTTGAAACAAACTCTGTACTAACTCGTATGGACAGTGTGGTATAGTAGGCTAAAATCTCCTTTCTAAAGAGAGGCTCCTTTCTAAATATGTTGAAATTTACACATATGGAGAAAAATTGCTGAATACCAGCTGTCTGTCAGCCCGTAGTATTACACCGGCCGATCCTGACTCATACGTGCCCAAGTGTGACTCTCCGGTGATGAATGAATTTCTAGCTTTCTTTTTTAACTTTAGAGCCTGCTTAAGTGACTCCCTGATGGCAAGCATAAGTAAAATCCAAAATTAGTACTCACCATACTCATTACGAATGCAGAAACCGTAGTTTATGCCATAAGTATATATGTATATATAAATACTTATGACGACCTAGTGGTATGCTTTTTCACGTTACGCTCGAGGTCAAATTCAGGTTTTGACTAATTGACACAGAAAGAAAGAACCCAGCAGTTCAGTTCGAAAGCCTGTCTCTCAGCCTGAAAGAATGTATAATACTCTAAAACAGTGACTTCTAAGGCTGGCAAACGTTTTTCTGTGTATCAAAGTGAGCCCGATTCTATAGGGCTTGTTTCATAATATTAATTAAATATTACTAATAAACCGAAATTGTAGTGGTCAAATCGGGAGGGTCACGTTTTTGAATTTTAGTCCATTATTAGTAATTTGAGTTGGTACACTGTCGTAAGACATTAGATCACTTTTCACTAAACATGTATTTGGTCAGTATACTCGTATATTAAGTTTGTTCATCACCAATCAAATTCAAGGACCTAACTCTCCGTAATTATTAATACAAAATAATTTACATAGTAGTTGAATTATAATTTGTATTGCTTTCAGGTTTGGTAGAAGAAATTCGATTTCGTCCTTTTACATGATAGGGAGCGTCTTATTATTAATCGCTATTTTTGTACCAAATAATATGTATGTCTACTATTCATTTCTTTCTTTTATAGAAATGGTTAGTAGTTGCCTTATTATTTGTTTTGCTGTTCTGTTCAATTTGCGAGAAATTATGGTAATAGTAAAACTATCTTTTAAAAAAGAGTGTACAAATTTAGGAGAGGATTACATACATACATATTTAATATGTATATATTTACAAAAAAAGTATATAAATATTCTATAAGTCAGTCTAGTGATCATAATGTAAGCTCTGCTTAAAAATATCCGTTCCGCTTGTGTGTTAAATATCCGAAATATTTATTTATTTAGTACTACTATTTTATGCTCATTTAGTATGGAGTAGTTGTCATCGTAGTTTTGCTAAATCTCTTTATATACTGTTATTCCGAGGTATAGTGTAACTTGTACACGGGCAAAGTCTAATTTGCTGGCTTTGACGATATACACCTACGGATAAGGCTGTGGTCTGCAAGGCATGATTACCTCGCCTCCGCCTCCTTTTTTTGTGATTTTGTATGTTAATTTACTATGGTATAGTAACAATTTACTAAGGTAGATACGGAAGAAAATTTAAAAGTTGCATTTAAATATTACGAAAGTTAAACAATTAGCACATAAATAAAGAAATACTGTGCAGAAATTTCAACTGTGTCTTTCTTTTTATTTACGGCCTTCTAAGTGTTCTGAAGAGCTTTAAGCTTTAAATCCAAAATCCTGGTTCAAACATCTGGTTCAAATCTTTTAATTTTCAAAAATTCTAAATATTCAAGTTGACTGTTGACTGTAATGTAGTCTACTGAGCTAATTTCATCAGATTGTGATAAAGTTTCAGATAGTTCTCTAAGAAATACATATATCACTAGTTACTGATAAAATCTACTTATTACCTACTTTATAAACTGATATGCATAATTTGTCGTTTCTTCATTGTGTATTACAAGTTTGAGTCTAGCGATTTTAACAATAACGAGTCGTTTCTTTATAAACTCGTCCGCTACAGCTGCTTTTCAGTGGAGTGCGGAAATATTGCCGACCACCATCCGTGCGTCAGGTTCGTCCTTACTATGTATGACTTCAAGTTTCTCCGTTTATTTTACACCATTCATTGTGTATTCGGTAAGTAAACCGAATAAACAAGCTATAAACGAAACTATTATATTAATAATAACTTTACTCATGCTTGTTCATTGCCATCGGTACTGGGACTTCAATGGACATCATTGATGAGAGTGATACAACAAAGGTCTCAGAGAAAACCGATGTTGAGCAATTCTTTAGTTGATTTTCGTCAAATCCTCTTCTTCTACCGAGGAAGGGCCCCAAAAAACAGGAATCAAAATGCCTTTCACAGGTTGCTACTAGACATAGATCTCTCTTTAAGGAGGTTTGGGCCTATACCACGCTGGGCTTGACGGATTAGTATAGAATTTATTTCAAGTTCTGGTGTGTCCTGGAAGAGGTGGAAGAGCTCTATGATCATCTATATATCCGATTTGAACTCTACCTGATCCAGGACTCCAGTAGAGGTCGTGCAGTGTGGCGTTCTTCTCGCTGTCCGTAGTGGCCGGTTGCTAAGCTAAATAGGGATCGAGTAGAGGAGGCGGTTATTATTCATTCTTGTCTAACACCGCAAACCTCGGTTGAGGAGGTCGACTTGGGGGCTGTCCACTTTCGTGGTGTGATTACACAGATCTGTTATGAGGCCATGTCCCACATCCAAGGGCTTTGGCCTCCACAGAAGGAGGTTTACAAGTGGTCCCAGGAATTAGTGGACCTCCGCGCGGCCTGCATTCGTGCCCGGCTGCTGACTGAACCCTACGAGTGGACTACCGTTCACGAGGCGACATTAGTGTCTCTGTGGTGGTTATGTTCGACGAGCACTTTCTACAGTTTTCTCCAGTGAGGTGCAAACCATAGATAGTATATAGTGTTTTTTTCTTTTAACTACATAAACATAGATTAAATAAAACTAAGTCGCCCGGTTGCCCGGTCAGTGATTGTGTGGTGCAACGGTATAGGCGGCGGACTTGACGACCCAGAATAAATTTTGCACCTTCAGGCGCCCTCAGAGGATATTGGTGGTTAGAGCCATATGTGGATACCGTAGCGTAATAACAGAGGTGGCATGTGCGGTGTCCGGCACTTTATCGGTATAAGTTTAACGGTGAAAGGCGGAGGTTCTGGATGAGTAACGGTTGATCCCCGCCCGAAGAGGTACGTGAGTGGCATGAGATTACCCGTCGAGCCACAATAGCTCGTTATTAGTCTCGGCTGGAGTTTCGGCGTGCTGGATTTGCCGCCGTGGAGGTCCTCCAGCCACTCATCGTCGAGTGAATAGTATGATAGCGTGGATCCTTTTTTTTTCCGGTAGACGTACATAGATCATTGCCGGGCATAGCTACTTCGGAAAATACTTCCACTCGGTCGCTATTTAGGGTTGCTATATTGCGATCGAGAGAATTAAGTCCCGTCTGCCAGCACTGCGACTGCACTGGGAATTCGATTCAACACATGCTGGTGTTTTGTTCTACCTGGGTGACGCAAAATCGGGCTCTCTTTGCAGTCATCGGATAATATCTCTCGCCACCGGCCGTCATACGCTCCAAGGCTGGCAACAAGTAATAGCTCTTTTATCACGGTCGTAACTTTCTACGAAGAGAGCTTACCCGAGATGGTGCTCGTGTCATTGCAGGCAGGTGCCGGGAGGAGTCTGGATGTTGTAATAACAGCTGTTTTCAGATCCCTACTATCTCAAACGCGTACCACTTTGCGTTTTGTATGGTTTTAGTCGGTTCGAACACCGGTGGGGGGACAGCCCTAGAATTGCCACACCTCAAAAAAAGTTTTTCTTCTTCTTGCAGTGGTATAATCTTGCGTAGTTTGCTCTCATTGTTGCCTCTTACGTCACCCATGCGACGATTAGGGCCAGTGACACTTTGTATTCTTAATAGGACACCATGTAGAGTGCCATTTACTCGTAGTGAAACAATTGAAGGCAATGGTTCAACGCAAATTTAGATAGGATAGTCGTGATAGTTATTATACATTACTTTAACTCTGTTCATTGATTACAGGAGCGTTTATGGAGTAAACTACCATTATTGATATTCACCACAGTAACATTTGTTTTGATGGGTATTTTACTCACGCTACCAGAGACCAAAGGTTTACAGGTGCCACAAAATATTGCCGGCTCGAGAAGATTTTTCGAGAACACTCCTTATGCGGGTTAGTAAATATAAAATATGTTGACGGAATAATAATTGACATGTATCTTCGCTAGATGGCGCTGTAGTATATTTTTCTATTTGCGCTGTATGTGGAAGTCGTCACAGTCAGAAAAAGAAATTTTTCAACAAATTAGATCTAAAAAAAATATGATTAATTTACAGGAAGCCGAAAGATGAGAAAGAAGACCCTTACAAAAAGGCAGTGAATTGATAAATGTTGAAGATTTTTTAAATTTCTGTGCTCTGTGTCACTCTAAAAAGCTCATCTGATTAAGATATGCTGAAGAAAATGTATAAATTTTCTCATGTTACTAAATAAACTCATGCTTGATTAACTCTCATTTGACTTGTCAGTTTTACCCTAAAAATTACGCAATCTTCTGTGCAAAGAGCAATAGTGTCTTTTTAAATATATGCATTGGTAACTGACAATAATCAACTCTTTTACAGGTTAAGATTAAATATACTATTAAAAATATACTAATTCGAAGGTCAGAAGAGTCAACTTGATTCTACAGTTGACCTAGTAGTTTAAGCGGTCGCCACGCCACTGTCTATTGTGCTGAGTGTTGTGGGTTCAAACCCCACATGGGAAAACACTGTGTGATCCATAAATTGTTGTTCTGAGTCTGGGTGTTCATTGTGTCCGTTTCTTTTATTTTATTTATTTATTTATTTATTTATACATCATGCACTTTATGTACATAGGCGGACTTAATGCCTAAGGCATTCTCTACCAGTCAACCTCTGGGTGATGCAGAGAAAATAGAAAGTAGGTGCGTTTCAGATGTTGAAAAGAAGAAGTAGACATATACAAACTTTCATATACTAAAATTAATACAAATACATAAATACATACATATACATACTTAAGTTGATGTAAGTCTATATACATACATACACAAATAAATATCATAACAAGTATAAGATGATAATCATGTATTGGTTGATTCTACCAGCTGTTTCAGTAAATACTGCTTCACTTTTTTCTTAAAAGTAAAAGCGTTGCTAGCCATCCTGACTTCGAGGGGAAGCTCATTCCAGAGAAGAACGGACTGCACAAAGAAAGATGAGCCAACAAACTCAGATGTATGGGAGGGGCAACGAAGGAGAAGATTCTTAGAGGACCGAAGCTTTCTGTCGTGATTGCTACATAAGAATTGGAAATAAGAGTTTAAATATGTTGGCGAAGATGGGTTATTAAGTATAGAGAATAGAACAGTGAGCGCGCGTAATTTTCGGCGTAGACGAATTGGTAGCCAATTGAGCTGCGAACGGAAATGGTCATATTTACGGAGATTATAAACAAATCGAATGCAGTTATTAGGAAGACGGTCTAATTTATCGAGAAGATCTGCATTCAGGTCGTAGCAGCACACATCACCATAGTCGATTAAGGGGAAGATAAGAGTTTGCACAAGCATAGTCTTGGTTTTTACGGGCAGGAAATTTCTCAGACGATTTAGAGCCCGAAGTGTCCCAGTAACCCTCCGGCACTGTATTGCAACTTGTTCACGCCAGGTTAGTTTGCAATCGAGTTGTAAACCTAAATCTTTCACTGATCCACTCACAGGTATGATGCTCCCATTAAAAGTAATAGCCGGGAGAGTCTTAGTGTCTACTCTGTTCATCGACCGGTGACTTTCCACTACGATAGCTTGACATTTTGTGGGGTTCACAGATAAACCAAACCTTTGAGACCACGTGTTGATTGTTTCCAGATCGTGGTTGATCATTTGTATTGCTATCGAAATATCTTCCACTTTACTCTGTGAATAGAGCTGCAGGTCGTCGGCATACAGATGATACGCACAAAGAAGTTCCAGGGACAGGAGGTTAATATACACAGAAAATAATATAGGAGAAAGAATGCCGCCTTGAGGAACACCAGAATCAAGATCACACCAGCTCGAGGAAGATCCATCGACATAAACAGATTGCTGGCGTCCCCGAAGATATGATGAGAACCAATCCAGTGCTTCAGGTGAGATCACAAGATAGGAAAGGATAGACAGGAGTATATTGTGATTGACTGTGTTGAAGGCATTAGAGAAGTCAATTAGTACCAAAACAGTAACTTCAGTGTCTTGCATACCTGCTTTGATATCGCCAACCACTTTAAGAAGAGCAGAAGTAGTGCTATGACCAGGCCTGAAACCCGATTGAAACGGGCTCAATAGGTTGTTTCTGTAGACAAATTCAGAAAACTGTTTGTGCACACAGGATTCTAGGACCTTTGAGAGGAAAAGGAGAACGAATATTGGTCTGAAATGGTTGGAGTGTGTGGGATTTGGATTTTTAGGTAAAGGGATGACACAAGCTTTGCGCCACAGTGATGGGAAAATTCCAGAATATAATGAGTAGTTTATGATATGGGTGATTATAGGTAAAATGTGGTCAATAATTGTTACGATCATACGTCGGCTGATTTTATCACAACCAACAGCGTTGGATTTGATAGAGAATATGATCTTTTTGATCTCACCCGACGCAACCGGAGAAAATCGGAAGGGATTTGTGTTAGGGCTATTTAAACTTGTCAGGTAGTCAACAGTGCGATACTCGGTTTGGGAATCCAAATGAGCAGATAGAGAAAAATGGTGGTTCAAATCCTCCAAACCAACTGTCCCCTGCAGACCACCCGACCGCTGCTTACCAATACCCAGAGTTCCAAGGAACCTCCAAATATTGGCGGGAGAAGAATGGGAGATGTTGTCAAAAATGTGTCGGCGTTTGGCGTTGCGTATCATCTGGTTGCAGCGATTCCTCGCGATTTTGTATAAAGTGCGCTTTGCCTCGGTACGGTCCCTTCTGAATTTGAAAAAAGCTCTATCTCTTCGTCGCATAGCCAAAAGTACCTCTTTCGTCATCCAGGGAGCAGGTTGCCTCTTTACTTTAATACTTTTGATGGGTGCATGGTTATCATATAGAGCGAGAAGTATGTGATTAAAGTTATGAAGCTTCTCATCTATGCTTATAACTGACGTTACTGCATCCCAATTCAGACAGGCAGCATCCCTTAGTAGCTTGTCCAGATCCATACGAGCAAAACAACGCATGCGCAAAACTCTTGGTTGGGGTTTAGGTGGTTTAAGGGCATAGGAGAGGAAGTTTAGATCGTGATTGGAGAATGCCGGTGCTTCAAGTTGACCATGGTTACGGACAAGCATAGGGGCCGACACTAGTATTAAATCTAACCAAGTGTCCACACTCAGGCTGTTATGATGAGTTGGCTGTAGAGGTAAAACATGCATACCGGTCGACTCAACAATCTCAAGGAGTTTGCAGGCACGTGAGGTAGGGCGGGTTAGGTCTGTATTGAAATCTCTCATGATGATGTGATGAGCGTATACAGACCCCAAGGATTCCAGCACTGTTTCCAGACTGGAGAAGTAATCTATCGAGGGAGGAGAATACACTGCCCCCAGGACCACCTTAATTCCTCTCACAAGGACCTCAAGAAATAAATATTCTACTGCAGCCGAGGAAGAAGAGGGAGAAGAAGCCAGAATTTTAAAAGGCAGAGAACTGTGTATGTAAATGGCAACTCCACCTCCCCTCCTGGTGACTCGATCATTTCGAACAAGGATATAGCCAGTGAGAGGATAGAAAGCAGAAAGAAGATTAGGTTTGAGCCAACTCTCCGATATCAGGATGGCATGAACGTTGGTGTTACTAAAAGCCTCAGTCGAATCACTATAATGACTGGGTATGCTCTGTGCATTAAGGTGACATACATTAAGCAGGTGCTCTGACTGACGGTTGAATGTAAATTTTAAGCGTTCACCTAATGTCTCAGTTATAGAGGCAGAACTATCATCTACAGAGGATAAAGTAGACTCGTGAACAGTGTTGTCAGAATCATAATCATCAGTTACCATACGTATTAAATATAAGCAATAAAAATATACTACAAAATAGTAAATAAATATAAATGTAAAAAAAAAAAAAAAAACTTGGAATTATATATACGATATCTCCATAACAACAATTGTGCCGTCATTAGTCCAACATGCACAAGTGCCGAAGTGATTCCGGGCCTTGGCAAATACTGTCTGTCTTGTTTTGGTGAGAAATTCACGAACAGAAACGGCGGAACCTTTAAGTGCAGATTTAGCCCTCCAGGCCGCCGACCGGAGTTGCAAGCTACGAAATCTCACCAAAATGGGCCGGTGATGACCTGTATCCGGTGTCCCTAGCGTGTGACAGACAGTGAAGGACTCCGCAGTGCACGTTTTCAGTTGCAGCTTGTTATTGACTATGTCAAGTGCCACTCTGCCACAGTCTTCACCGTCAGACTCCGCAACCCCCATGAGTAGAAGTGCTTTACGACGATGCCTTGTCTCTATGGCATCAACAGCTTGAGTGCATTCTTTAATCTGCTTCCGTAACAGTCCCAACATGCTGTATATTAGTTCCCGAAAGGTTCGGAACTCCTCCGCAACTTTTGCAACTGTGTCCTTTGAGGTACTTGTACATTGAAGCTGTGACTCCAGTTCCGCCATTCTTCTGGTGAAGGACTCCTCCAGAGATTTTTGAGCGGCTTCAATGTTCACCAACTGTGACATATTGTTGTGTAGTGTAGTGCTGGTAGGTGGTGGCTACAAATTGGTTAAGATCCACACATAAACTCCTACAAACAAGTGCAGTCCAATATTATGGTGTATTAAGCAAGAACTTGTAATAGTTTTTAGGAAATGTAGATATTTTAAATTAAATACAATTAAGAGCAAATAATTTTCTGTGTGCACTTTTTGACACCGTCCCTCAAAAAAAAAAAAATTATGTTTGCAAAGTCCCCTGCGATATAGGATTTGTTCCTATTGCGGACGTTGTTTTTTTTTAAAAAGAAAAAAAACAATGCCAATTAGTTTTCAAATTACGAATGGAATCAGAGCAATTCAAAACTGCAGTATAGAGTCTGTCCTGTGATCCAGGGGACATAACAAACGTTAATAAAACGAACTGAAAGCACACTCGAATAACAATCATGCAGTGTTGTCCCATTATCGCTTAAACCGGTTTGTGTGTGGTCCTTCGAGCCATATTTAAACTAGCGACCAATTGGTAGTTGGTAAAAAGAGATATCGTTATTTTCACTTTCGAAAGTATATTTATAGTACTTTTTTATACAATAAGCGTAATGCAAACATTTAACAACATTTTTTTAAAGTTTATTTATGTGTGTTACACTTATTAAAATGCATATACATCTATTTTAAATCAGTACAATAGGAGTGTTTGGTTAAAAAATCTTCTTCCTTAGCAATCTATAGCGACTATCTACAGGTAGCTTTTATTTGAGTTTATTCTAATCGAATTACACGACTAGTGCCAGTTCTACACCAAAGATGACATTTACTTTAATGGAGATATCAGACTTCATACAACTTGAAGATCGACAACGCGCTTGTGACTTCTGAGTTGCAGATTTTTGTAAGCAGTGGTGGTCATTTTTCACCAGTGGACTGGTTCCAATATACCATAAAAAATTTTTGCTTATCACATTTTGTACGGACCATCGCCAGAATCTTCCGGTCGTCTGGAAAAGAAACACAATATAAATTACTAATTAATTTTTACTCAAGGAAGGATAACTTGACGAGGACCGATTGACCTTAAGCGCCAGCATCCGTGTTGTCGTGTTTCGTTGGTGAGTGTGAGACCGGAGGTCCATTGATGCAGGGGAGACAGTTATCGTGGTAGCTGTGTAAGCTTTACACTGTCACGATGACTGTCATGCCTTTTACGTCCCCAAGCGGGGTGTGAAAAAGCATCTCATTAGGCCGCCATAGTGTAGGCCACCATACTGTATTGTCTGCATTTGCAATGAGTATGGTGGCCGCAACTCTTGCATTCTATTCATGCTTTCCATCGGGCAGAGCACAGTCACTTTGGCAAGCACTTTCGATAGCCTGATTTATGTAATTTCCACACAATATTTTAAAATAATGTAAATAAATATTTTTAAATGGATGTAGTCGGATAAAATACAACATAATAGTTTTTTTTAAAGACAACGCCCACACTAGGAATAAATCCTGTCTCGAAAGAGACTTTACAAACATACAAGAAACGGACACAAAGAGCACCCAGACAGAACAATAATTTGTGGATCGCACAAAGTGTTGTCCCATGTGGGGTTTGAATCCACAACATCCACTGCAGTAGAGAGCAACGTGGCCACCGCTTAAGGCTTAAACCATTAGGCCAGCCGTACAGTCAATACTTTATGACAAACGTGTTGACTGGTCACCACTTTGGAGTTACTATGTTTGTGTTACTCCACAATATATTTTTATCTGATGCATCTACCACTTGAATGGCCAAATTAAACACAAAATATACTTAACATGAATTTACTGTTCAGGTGGTACCAACATTCACAGTATTTGTCGCCAAGAGCTTGAATTACACTTTTGTTAATTAGAGAGTCCACTTTACATTTTTTGTGAACCCAACGCTGTGTATAAAAAGTGGCGTCGTCAAAAACAGTGTTGCCACATGAACGCAAACGCGGTTTTGAAAATAGGCAAAAAAGCAGCTTACCCGCATAAAGAGTGCTCTCTTATGAGTTTTTCACTGTCCACCACAGTTTGCGGCAGCGGTTGTCCTTTCGTTTCAGGTAGTGTTAGAGAGATGCCTGATGTGAGAAAAGCTGCTGTGATGAATATTAACAACGGGAGCAGCGTCCACACTCGGGCCTGTAATGTATAAAATTAATAGACAAACATAATAGACATAGATAAACATAATAGACAAAATAGATAAATATAAACAGAGGGTCAAAAATAGCTTAAAAGCGCAGGTCAGTAGCAATTTGCTTGTATTTGAGGGTTATTGATGTCATTTTAATATTTAATAATAGATTATAATATTTTATAATTATTCATTTACACGATTCACTATGACCGCGTGGTCTAATAACTTCGTTCGAATGATCGACTTTTTATTTCCAGATGCTTTGACTAATCAGACGACCTGGAATTTGTTTCCTATTGATTTGTCAGAATGGAAGACGTGGACCTTTTTTCCTTCCCGTAGATCCAACTGGTCGACCATGTGCATTTTTTTTCTCTTTTTTCGATTAATAGGACAACGTGAACTTTTTCCCTGTTGGTTAGGTTGGTCTGTAGACGTGGATTTTTTTTTCTGTTTATCCAACTGATCGGACGATACGACAATTTTTACACGGCATGTTCAAGATTTTGTAGTCTAGAGACCCTTTCTTAGATCAAAATATTACTCGTACACAAATTCCAATGTTAAAAATGCAATACCTAAAAGGTTATGTATTAGTACATCGAAGTCTATTTTCTTAAATCATTAAAAAATATATTATAGGTCAATAATATAAAATATAGGTAGTAGAGCCACGCTGATTTCAGCATGGCCGCCGGATCGGGGCAGTGTTACCCTCTCACAGAAGACTAACTTAAAGTGAAAGCATCCGTGCTGTCGTGTTTCATTGGGTCATAATACTTACCGAGTACCATACTAATAACACTTACCGAGTACGCTATAAATGTAGACAAAATGCCAGCGATGAGTGCACACATGTGTAGAAATGATGCTCCCGATGCTCTAAAAGGAGTTGGCAGTATTTCTGTACTCCATTGCAAGATTGTTGAAAGGGATGTTGCACAAAAAAATCTTGCTAGATTCACTAAAGATGCCAGGATAAAACCTATAAACAAATAAACATACTTCTGTAAAAATTTAGTGTGGCGACGGACTAAACACACATAGTGATATAGTGCCACCACCCCGACTCATCCCATACGTGTCGTAAGAGAATAAATTACGTAGGACAACACCACTGCAAGGAGAACGAAAATTGATACAAACATTTTTTTTAACGTATTTTACTCTATACTGTATTTTTTTAACGTAATTTGTATGGGTACACCCCACTCATACAAATTTTTAGACATTCTCTTTTTTGTCTGAACCTTATTGGATCTATAGTTAACATTTGCACTATCCATTCCGAGGTTTTGCACTTGGTAACAAACAGAATTATATTTTTATAAGTACATATTCATGGCAGATTCATTTGCCCGCGTGGTGATGGACGAAAAATACTGTGTAAAAACATCATTATCACGTCGGGGTCACCAAAGTGGAGATCGAGTCTATGTATATGCTTGTATGCAGAAGGTTTTGCGTGAGGAATAAAATAATGTGCACTCGTTTAGGCTCAGTGAAAGAATGTAATAAATTTGTTACGATGCAACATAGGTGTTAAGATTGCATCATTATTACTAATGCAAATCACGTAATATTTTTACAATAAAATTAGGACGCGATCAGTGACCGCCACAACTGTATGTCAGCACTCCTATTCATTCCATGGATATCGTAAAAGTCGATTAAGAGAGTTAATTATGCAGGACATCATCACTGCAAAGAGATGGAAAACTTGATACAAGTCTTATACCAACCCGACTGGCCAGCGTGGTATAGTAGGCCAAAATCTCTTTTCTAAAGAGAGGCGTATGTCCAGCAGTGGACTATTATAGGCTGATGATGAGGTAAAAATTTGTGTGCACTTCAAAAATTTAAAAACTCTAATCCTATTGAGCTCAAATAACACAATATTGAACCCGCTTCAAAGATGGTTTTCATAATTTTTTCGTGTTAGCTTTGTTTCTTATTTCTTATCAACGAAACCACAGTATGCTACAACGAAGCGTGACAATTTCAACTTCATTTTAGAAAAAAATATAAGATTCAAGAAAGTAAGGATCTGTATTTGATAGTAGAATTTAATAATTAATAAGTATTGCTTAAATTACGTACCTTTGCCTACAAATAAACTTGTGAACAAAATGACACCACTCAAAAAAGTCGGAATCCAACTTAAATTTCTTCTACCTACCCTGAAACATGATGAGAAACGTTACAACATGAAGATCAATTATGTAAATTATTTATTTGCTTATGAATAAGTCAACTTTTGACCTTAAACTTTGGTGATCACAAGATTTCTGAAAACATACGAGTACCTATAAAAACTGAGCTTTAAAAACGGGTATAATGAACTAAACATTAACTAACATTCATTATTGTAACTTTAAAATAAATAATTGGTTTAAAAGTCAATAAGTTTTAAGCTTATAATTTATCGATGAAATTCAAATTTCTTGGGATGATCGTTATGTTATAATGAAACAAGAAATTTAGAAAAAATTTTGAAAAACAATGATACTTTTCCAGGCCATGAAATATTTTTCATTCAATTACTTATTAACTAAATTTTAAATTGTACAATGTTTGCAAACAAAGGTTAATATTATATATTTTATACATACCTATCAAGAATAAAAGCAACCAGCAAAATTGATACGAATTCAGAAACCTCGTTTAAAGTGAAGACGGTGAATAAGCTCATTCCGAATGTATCGGAAAGACGTATTAGACCATCAAAGGTTATTCCGATTCCCATGTACATGATTAGCAACTTGAACATCGCCTTACAGAGTATTGGGCTCTTGAATATATTGTGAAATGACGGCTCTTTTACCGGCTTGATCTTCATTGATGATATCTGTTGCAAATAGTAGTTGTCTATAGATTAGAATTCCAGTTGTGTTGCAGAAATGTACTATCTAATCTTGAATATTTGTTATTTATAGTATATAGTATGTAGTAGAGTAATTTGGCAGTACAACGCTTTGCCAAAAGGTATCAAAGACCTGGTGGGAATGTAATATGGCTTAGTCCAGGAGCGATAAAAATAATGCATTCAAAAATTATAATAACATATAGAAGGTAAAATAATTGGGCCAAAGGGCGGGGAAAGCCTGCAGTTTCTGACGGGACAGGGCCTGGTTGGATACGATATCACTTCGGGAGAAATCTGAAATTGTATTTTCCCTAGAGAAGGGCACGTGAGGCCGACTATCAGGGTGGTTTAGTGGAAATATCACATACCGCTAGCTCCTGCGTTCCAAGATGTTAGATTTTCAATAGAATATAAACGTAATTATAGAAAAATTATTTATTTATTTATTTATTTTTTCAAATAAAAATATTTTTCTGGTTTCGTAGTTCACTAACCACCAGACTAATAGGCCAGTTATTAGGTCATCAGTTAGCAGCCAATCTTATTTCGGGCTTACACGGCCGTGTGTGAGAAATGGTAAAATATTATTAATATTCAGTCATCATAATACTTTAGAGATTAAACTCAAGAGCTTGCACTAACCAAAAACTCATCCATAATATCATCAGGAATCTTTGCTTTATTACTAGACTCGATTTTTCTTAGAATTGAAGTAGCTTCCTTGATGCGTCCTTGGCTCATTAACCATCTAAAATAAATATTGATAATTTGAAATAATGAGTAAATATTTTGTTGAATAGTACAAACTTTAGCAAAATATTCATTCATGGTACTCCATTCCCTAATAGAAGAATATCTGAGTAGTATGGAGTACTGGTTATACTTTGCCCTTAAATTTATAAGAATTTGAATAACTTTTTATTGTGTTCATTGTTTACGACGAAATCAAATATAGGCAAAGTGGTGTAAGCCAGAAAAATCAAGCACAGTGTATCTCGTTATCCTCTGATTAATGTTATGAAAGTTGAAAACGAGCATCAAAAATTGATTAGGTTCCTTTAAGTAAATATGTGTGTATTTGCTTTATTAAATTTTTAGTGTGTACTTTGTGACGTAAGAAATCATCAATTTTTAAAACATTGAAGTAAATTTAAATGGTAATATTACCTGACGCTCTCGGGAATTACCCATTTTGCGTATAAAACTATCAATGAAGGTAGTGTTGTCACTAGCAGTAGGTGGCGCCAATTTGCAATATATATTGCTAGCCAGGGTAGAAACATTGCAGCTACAGCAGATGTCGACGCCAGAAGTACATTGGCTATCACTGTTCGCCATTTCGGTTCCACAAATTCAAGGACTGAAATAATTGAATATCCTTTATTTTTTTTTTATTTTAAGAGCCTACCAAAGTGACTCTACTCAGCCCGATGGAAAGTTTGAAGAGAATCCAAGAGTTTTGGTCACCACACTCATTACGAATGCAGTATGGTGACCCACACTATGGTGGTCTAGTAAGATGCTTTTTCACGTCTCTATAACTCTCTATAACTGTCACCCCTGCATCAATGGGCCTCCGATCTCACACTCACCAACGAAACATGACAGCACGGATGCTGTCACTTTTGGTTGACCTTCTATGGAAGGGTTGTACTGCCCCAGTCGAGCTGAGTCGATCGTGTTGAATTCAGCGTGGCTCAACCATGCTGATTTCAGCACTAACAAGTAAGGTAATTTCTGATAATACCGATTCGAATTATGTAATAATTCGACTTACTGTTCGAGCTATTGATTGTATGTATACATACATATAATTATATATATGTACATAAATGTACTAATGCATTTAATAACGATGGAAAAATCGTTATTATGAAGTAGTTTCCAATGCCAAAATTGACAGTTGAAAAATTAGAAGGATATATGTAACTTACCTAAAATGTATGCCAGCATAAAGCAGTTATCGAATGCTAAACCGACAATGAATCTGCACAAAATGAAGTCCCATGTGCCTCTAGTGTACGCGGTCGCTATACTACCGACACTTCCCAGCAAATTAGTTCCTGAAAAGAATGATACACATTACTTAACACACACACACATACATAACACGTAACATAGAAAATAAATAAGACAGTGACAGACAGACCAAAACTAAAACTTCTGGTCTTAAAAAGTTTCTAGGGTTTTTTTCCTACATTAAGAGCCTGCCAAAGTGACTACTCTGCCTGATGGAAAGCATGAATAGAATCCAAGAGCTGTGGTCACCATACTCATTGCAAATGCAGACCATGCAGTATGAGACACACACCATGGCGGCCTAGTGAGATGCTTTTTCACACCCCGCTTGGGGACGTAAAAAGCATGACAGTCATCGTGACAGTGTAAAGCTTACACAGTTACCACAATAACTGTCACCCCTGCATCAATATTTTGTGTTAGGGAATAAAGCTTGACGAAACATTTCCAGCTTTCTATATATTCAAAAACAGGTGAACTATAGTAAAAGAGTACAATAATCTCTTTAGTAATTTAATATAAGGTTTTTCTATACAGACGACTATGTAGAGACTAACAGAAGCCAGTGAGCATTTTTAAAGGAAAATTAACCATTTCACTTCTTTGAAGAATGAATAGAGTAAAAAAAAATGTCTTCGCCAATGATTCTTAGAGATCGTCACTTGAAGAATTATCCAAGGCAATACTCCATCCTTTAGGAAACTTCAACAATCTCCAATTAACAGAACAAATTATTAAGTATTAATGATTCAAGCTTAGGTGAAGGTGTTGCTTCAGTTACAGTCCACGTTTAACCAAAGGAATGGCTAAATAATACAAAAGGTTAAAAATACAAATAATAAATTTGATATTCTCTTACCTATTAGCGCAGGTACTCGGCCAAAGTGGTCAGCTAACCATCCAGATAATAGAGTACCCACTACAGATCCACCAAAGAACGCCGACTGAGCTGCAGGAACGTAGTTAGCTCGATCACATACCCATTCTCTCTGTTTAAAGAGAAATATAATAAAAACGCTATGTTTTTTTAACATTCAAAACATTACCGTATTATGCGAAAGATATTAACATTTTTTTACGGTACTTATATGGAACAGCAGTAGCAGAATTACAAGTGTGTTACCCTTTCTATTGTCTCTAAATAATTTCTTTTCCATTTATGATATTACGCTAACAAAATTTTTAGTTTAAACAAAATTAACAATCTAATCATTCGTAATATTTCGAACAGTTCAGAAAAATACATTGATTTCTTTATTGTACTCCTTCGTTGTTTTTATACTTCAGATACGAATACTTTTATTTTATGTCAATATTTTCATATTTTATTTCATCATTATCATCATCGTCATCAGCCTATCGCAGTTCATTGCTCGGCATAGGCCTCTCCCATTGCACCCCACTTTGATTTTGGGCTAGTCGCATCCAACTCCTGCCAGCCATCTTGCACAAATCGTCACTCCACCTGACCTGTGGCCGCCCTACACTCTGTTAAATTTTACTTATTTGTCATTAATTAATATTGTAAGCATAATTAATATCGTAATAAGTAAATACAAATTACACGGTTCTGGTTTCATAAACGATAGGTGATGGGAATTAAATGACTCAACTGGAATGTGTTAAAAGAGCGAAGACTCCACGACTAGTTATGTAACTTTGTGAGCTAAATTTAGGATAACAAGTCGGAGTCGATAATTACATGACAGCGCGCCTTATGTTAATGTAGGCTCAGGATACCATTACTACATGAACTATTTTTTAAAGGGTAATTTTAGACCTGTTTCGAAAAGGAGGGCTTAGTTTTATAAGGATGGTTCTCTCATGTTTTTATAAACACAATGAAATCTGCACATGATATATTAATAGTGCACTATGACGTGAAAAAAAACATGTAGGTACATAAAATTGATAGTTTTTAGTGGTACTGAGAGAGGCATTTATGTAAACGTCACGTAACAATTTCGAAATCGCTTGGTAAGTAATAGCTAATCGAAAAAGTTAGAGCCATAAAAATATAACAGCTCAGCAAAATTGTAATGTGAATACGGAAAACATAGGGACAATGTTAGTTAATCATTAATATGTAGAGTACGTGTTGTTACGAGCAAGCAAGCTGATCTAGAGCAAACGTAAATATTTTCATTGTAATCACATTGTTTGTATTTTGCTAGTGTTTATGATTTAAAATAACTTTATAGCGAATTGCGCAAGGGCAAACTTATCTGATGTTTAAGAGTGATAGAGTGATGTGTGTTTGTTTTTATTCCACGTGAATTAAAAAAAGTATTGTTTTAATTGTTTACTTTTACTTTAAATCTGTACGTTACTTAAAAACACTGCGGCTAACAATGCTGTACTGTCGGCTGTATCCTACTATGCACTTCGGGGAGGCCAAGCTTCGGGCATGTACGAGTATGTATGCATGCAAAATTGAACAGACTCAACCTGAGTGATACCATGACCTCACCAAAAATTGCTGTTAATCAATATTTTCGACGCTTGTCACTGAACGACTGTGGTTGCTGGACTTTTCTTTCTTAGGGACTCAAACGACGGCAACACACTTGCGACTCTTAACCGCAGATACCCATGAACGGTGATAGTTATTGACCGTCAGATCGACTGTCTGTTCGTTGCTTCTTGTGATTTTTTTTTACTTTATAATAACTGCCAAAATCACTCTATTTCAACTGATAGAAAGCACGAGTAGAATCCAAGAGTGGTGGTCATCATCCTTATTGCGAGTGTGGACAATGCAGCATAACAACCCACACTATGACGACCTAGTGATTTGCTTTATCAGGCCCCGCTGAAAGAACTTATTTTGTAATTAGGTTATTAAAAACATAGTAAACTTACTTCCGACGAAACTGTTTCGTAAGGTATGTCGCTGAATTCGAACTCCCAACCATGTGGGCATGGTATCAGTGGCGTGTCAGCCGGTGGGACAGTCAGAGTATGAAGCACTTCTGTCCAGTTTGTGTCATAGGTCATACAGCGCTCATAGCTGCCTAAGGCGGCACCAGGTGCTGATAAATTTCGCCTGTAATTAATAACAATTTGAAACAACTCACACATGGCAGTCTGATTTTAAATCAAGCAATATCTCACTTAATTTATACACATAAACAAACATAAAAAACAGTTAAACATATAGAAAGTTACGTGAACATTAAAATTTTATGCTACACAAAATACTCACAATCAAAAGTTACCAAACTACCACCTTAGTTAAGTGAATTATATGGAAATAATCGTCCAAAAAATAAACAGAATCCCAAATATTATAGTATCTATTTTCAATTTTGCACTAATTGAGTACATATGTATTAACATATTTAGAGTTGATCATGTTAGCTATTCGTGCATCATTCAAATGTCGTCGTTAAAACTGAATCTGTATCACCGGAATGATATAAAGTAAAGATTATTAAAAATATGTCAAATAACTCGCTAAAATATACATAGTGAAAATAAAGACAGTAAGTACATACTTACTACATTTGGCGTCATGTATACTTCATCTATGTTAAAAAAATCTCTGCCATATAACGACAGATAGACTTATATAGAGTGGTAAGACACATTACAAGTCTTCCATCGGACTATGTGAAGTAAACAAACGAGAAATTTAATAGCATAAAATATTTAAAATTTCAAATTTTCAAAGTCTAAACCAAAGAGATTGCTGTGCTGATTTATCATTTTACGTATTTTACAAAGACCTCCTTAGAGTGAAACAAGATTTTGATTTTATTTTCATAATTAACAAAATAATTTAACAGCAATTTAACTAATAAAAATATTCTAAAGTAAAATCACAGGGCTTTTATTTATCTGAAAAAATTGAGCCGTCGCAGTCCGTCTGGTAGACGTGAATTATTAAAATTATTTTGTAGAAGTATTCCCTATAAAAGGATAGCTTATGAAAGAAAAGATGTGAACAGCGTCGTCACATGAACAGTTAATCTGACTTATCACATCGCGAATCGAGAAAGGTCGACAGAACACAAAACTTTGTAGAATATTCAATGTAAGTATTTCAAGAGTAGTTTCAGATAATTGGTATATTTAGTAGCATCCACACTTACCTTAAGTCCATACTTAAATTAGCCAGCTCAGGAATTTTACACCAATGGTTCTGCGGTGTAACAGTTACAAATATTTGCACAAAGAATAAAAAGGCATAGATGTATCCGAAGGGCATCATAAAAATAAAGAGCAATCGTTGGTATCGTCCAATGCTACCAACATGTGATAGTATTTTCTCCAAAACGTCAACATCTTTAACCGAGTCCGTATTTAGTTTCTCTGATGCACTCTGAGAACAGATACTTAAGACAGTTATTATTTTTACAAAAAACAGAATTTTAATACAAAAAGTTTATTGTTTATTAAAAGTACTAACATTTAAATTTTCCAAGTCCATGTTTTCGTTTCTCATTTTGAACATAAACACTTAAAATAATAACACGAATACGTGTTTACGCAAGAAAGCGTGAAAGGATAATAGCAAGAAAATGTTGGATGTCCATCGATAATATGCACGATAGAACTTAATAGGGATATATAATTAGTATTCCGTATCAGAGTTAACTAGATTTGTCACTAGCACTTCGTTTTTTTTCGTCACTATAATGTCCGATCTTGTTACTCCCTTTTCTTGCAGACGAAAAAATGCTACGATTGATACACAACAGTTTTGAAGTCGAAATACATTTTAAAATACGGCTTTTGCCATTTTATATGCAATTTAAAACCTTCCGGTTA
Organism: Hypercompe scribonia; assembly: GCA_949316085.1. Lineage (NCBI taxonomy): Eukaryota > Metazoa > Arthropoda > Insecta > Lepidoptera > Erebidae > Hypercompe > Hypercompe scribonia. The sequence continues at coordinate 5,267,067 of OX438969.1, read as the reverse complement.
TAGTAGATAATTGCACCAATAAAATGGTACATCAATCATCTTATATTGCAAGTTTTAAAGTGTTGATAACTACGGAACTCTTCGTGTTGTAGAGATCAATTGGTTATTTAGCAGATTTGACATATATAGGTGCCTCAAGGCCCAAATAAATTTCCTTTATATTATTTATTAACGTTTAAGTAACAGTAAGTAATGTGGAAAAAAATAACAATTAAATGTTCTTTTCTGTAGAAACAAAAATGATTCAGTACTCCATCGTCTATTTCGTTAATTTTTCTGTATTTGTCAAGAAAACTTGGAGCAATGTCCTGACTGAATCAACTACAGTGTTCTAAAAATTGCAGGTTTTTTTTTTAAACTGACAATTGATTGATTAAAGTATCTTACATTTTTGTAAATCAAAAAAAAATTGTGAAATGAAAAATGATATGGTATAACTTAATTGATTAGTAGACCGTTTTGAAGACCGACTTCACATAGCAGTTATATATAATTTGGTTATAGGCATAACATTTATATGTTATCATAATCATCATCATCATTATCAATAGTTCTTAGTTTACTCTATTAGTCTCCTTTTACGATAGCCACGGAATAAATATATATATCTAGTCACTGTCGTACATATATATACATATCATCTCATCTTATCATCTCATCTCAGCCACAAGACGTCCACTGCTAGAAATAGGCCTTCCCAAGCTTCTCCACAACAGCCGGTCTCGTGCTGCCCGCATCCAACAGCTTCTCCCTACTTTCCCCAGGTCGTCGGACCTACCAACCCTGCGTTTCCCGTACGTGGTCACCACTCCAGAACTTTATGGTCCTATCAGCCATCGTTTCTGCGTGTAATGTGTCCCACCCACTGCTACTTAAGTTTAGTTTTAGTTAGTTTACTAATTTTACTGGCAATATCGGTGACGTTGCTTCGTCTGCGGATGTCCTCATTCCTAAATCGATCACGCAAAGAAACTTCGAGCATTGTCCTCTTCATTACTCTTTGGGTGACTTTGAGCCTTCTTATCAAGCCCTTAGTGAGCGACCACGTCGCTGTGCCGTAAGTCATCGCTGGCAACACACACTGGTCAATGATTTTTGTCTTAAGGCACTGTGGTATTTGTGACCAGATAACGTTACGTAGCTGCCCGAATGCTGCCCAACCTATACATATACATATATTTATTATATGTATATACTAGTTGATCTGGTAAATTTTGTACCGATTTTTGGCGACATACCGCCAACAGTGCCACTTACCGGGTCTATTTGTGTTTCCAATCATCCAGGAATACTTTACAACATATATACAAAATTTCATCCAAATCGGTGCAACCGTTTACGAGGAACTAGGGATAAACACACGTACAGATTATTTATGTACGTTAATATACATACTTCAGTTTGCATGATATTATTATACGGAACATTATTCGTTAGCGGCCCACTTTGGTTTCATTTTTAACATGTTTACGTGTTAAAATCAATTATAATTGCATTTATTTTTAAATCTGGCAAACTATCTGACATTGATTTGAATATTTAAAACCAAAATAGACAGGTTTTTAAAGATCTAGTCTTGTTTCGTAAACAAATCAACAAATCAATACATGATCTATGTGTTGGACGTTGATAGATATACACAGAATATGTACATATGTGGCCTTGGTCGTTAAGGTGATAATTTATTTATTGAAACTTTATACACGCCTAGTGACGGACTTAGACTGACTTATAAATTTCACATTAACAATATATGTATTAAATATGGTGATTTACAAGTAGTGTTGTATCTTGATTAATTATGAGGTACGGGTGCCTAACTTATCGTTATTTTTACCATATTTAACAGACTATTATAAAGTAATAATAAAATTTCGGACAACTGACACATAACGTCATCTAATCCTAAACTAAACAGAGCTTGTACTATTGATACTAGATAACTGATATACATAAATACATATATACTTTTTTTTTGTAAATACGTGTATATTAGACATAGAAAAAGTTAACAATAACTGTCCCTCATGTAAAACTTGTAGTTTTATTAGAAGTATTTTAATATGTGTGTCCTCCTGAAATTATGCGTTGGTTTTTTGGTATTAAGAATACATAGTGTTACCACTCCTATTCATCTTGTGGGTGTCGTAAAAGGCGACTCAGGGAATAAAGTACGAGTATGTAAGACAACATCATTACAAAGAGAAGAAAAATTTGAATCAAACCCTATTCTAACCCGTCTGGCCAGTGTGGTATAGTAGGCCAAAACCTCCTTGCTAAGGAGAGGCCTGTGTCCAGCAGTGGACTGTAAAAAACTGTTGATAGCGATGATGATGACTCCTGAAATAGACACTAAATTTAAGTAAAATATGGATAAGTCCGAGGCAGTTGATTCCGGTGTCGAAATTACTGTTCTGGTATACTGTATTTCTACTTTCTGACGCACAAAACATTGGATGGAATTAGAAATAAAGTATTTGGTATTCTAGCGAAAAGGAACGGCAGTAAAATAACATAAGAAGAGAAAATACTTGTTTTTTTAAAGGCCAGCTTCATTCATCGGCGAATAATCTATGTTACGCCATACATGCCTTTTGATTTAATAAAATTATAAATTTATACAATGACAAACTTATACCACGGCCGTTTTCTATCATTCTATTGCAGAGTAGTGTAAAACTAAGTGAGTAAGTGCATAAGTTTTCAGTGGACAAAGAAATAATTAATTAGTGAGCATGAATCATTACAGAGACACTATCTATGCAGACACATGCGTACGCACACAACCTTGGCTGAGCTACATACATAAATACTATGTGAACCCCCACGATTTTTATTCTAAATTGAATTATTCTTTTAATAACTTAAATTTTATTATAATGTTATTTTGAGGCGATTCAGTATGATTGATTGTTCGATCTTCTACTACTGTAATATTAGACTCTTTGTCATTAAATATTATTTTCTAGTTTTTAGTTCGATTAGCAATAAAAGCGTGTTTTTTAGTTTTTTAAACTATTATTTATTTTATAATTCATTGTGATTGATAAAAAAATGGGGTCGCTAAAAGAAATCGATCAATTTTTAATATTATTTTCTTTTTTAGTTTGTTACAACAATAGTATATTAAGAATTTAAGTTATAATTTCAACTAATTAAAAAAATTTTTCAGCCATAACAATATGGTATGATACACTTTGTTGTGTTCTTATAATTTAACTTAAAGTTCTATAATTCAATCGTGTTACTCAGAAATCTATATTAATACTAAATAGTTCAAGAATTTGTTTTGTTGGTGGTACTGCCTAGTCTTGGAAACTGCTGGTTCGAGTTTAAAACATCTATCAGAGTTGTATAGGCTATGAGTCAAAGAAGGTTATAAGCCATCAAATTACAATATCAATAAAAATTGTTTCAAAAACGGCGATAATTTATTACTTTAGAAATGTACAGAAGAAGTTGCATGGGTTAGTTAATATGGAATGTTTACACCATCAACTCACGGCGGTGACATATAAGTACTAATCATGCACTAATTATCTTCTGTAAGTATAATGTGTTAATTAAAGAAGTAGTGTGTGTGAAGTAATTAATTGAAATATATGAACGACGATACGCTACGATGAGTTAGCCTATTACATAGTATTAGTATGCCCATATGCAGTCACTAAGAAAAAATAAAATTTGTCGGTCACAATATTCAACTTCTGCCTGCATGCATCTGACTGCACGGTTGGCCTAGTGGTTTAAGCGATCACCACGACGCTCTCCACTTCGCTGAGTGTTGTGGGCTTAAATCCCTCATGAGACAACACTTTGTGTGATTAACATTGTTTGTTTGCTGTTTTGATTGTTCTGAGTCTGGGTGTTTTTTGTGTCCGTTTCTTGTATGTTTGTAAAGTCCCCCGCGACACAGGATTTGTTCCTGATGCGGGCGTTGTCTTTTTAAAAACGGAAAGAGTAAAGAAAGAAAAAAACTTCAATCAATTCTAATCTAAAGCAAATAAAAATAGACTGAACATGGCAGTTTCTCGTTCAATAATTTTATAATAGAAACTTTCACGGGTTGTCACTTCACTGAGGCGCAATGGTAAGCTACATCAGACTGGAATCGATTAAAACCACGCGGTTTTTAGTGTACACTTTTTTTAAAAAACATTAGTTTAATCACGCATTAAAATAGCCCGGAACTCTCCTCGTATACACAATCTCTTTTAGATCATCTAAGCGACCAGTCTTCACATCAGCCCTTCAAGGAACACACCACGTTGTAGACTATCCGCATACCTAGCTAGATCTAATACTCACCTCTACCCCACACCTGATTCCTTTCCAAGGACAACTTTCTTATATCCTGAAAGCTCCCAAACCTCCTCGTAAATTTTTACAAATTCACAGTTTCCGTTGCATGGATACTGAGAACTTACATGCAGATGCTGCTTCGGTAAATTGGATAGACATAGCAGCTGCTACTGACGTGGACAACAAAGTCCGTAAATTCAATGACACCATTACCAAATTGTATGACAACGATGCTCCTATTAGGAGAGTAAAATTAAAACGTGTCTGCGTTGCCATTTAAAATGGCTACCTATTCGCTTACGGCGCAATCAGAGAGTACTGGTCTCTCTATTTTCATTTTTCAACTCACCATCCTTACCTACTTCTCTTACTCTGTGTTGCCGCTACCTGTGCTCTAACCACGATTGAAATCTGCACTCAGTTAATAATCGGCTTCTCTTATGTCCCTTTTACAACTATGAGATGTACTACTCTGGAATGCGCTTCCTCTCGAAATCAGAATGTCCACAAACCGATTTACATTCAAAAAGAAAGTTCATGATCTCGTATCACATCTCTCATGTATACGTTTATGTATAGGTTTAAACCTGTTGTGAACTGTGTAAATTAAATTATAAAATTTCTACGCCACCCGAAGTTTGACTGGAAGAGATGCCCTAATCATTATCATCTGCCCGGCTCGACCGGGGCAGTACTACCCTCCCACAGAAGACTAACCTAACGCGCCAGCATCTGTATTGTCATGTTTCGTTGGTGAGTGTGAAACCGGAGGCCCAGTGATGCAGGGGTGACAGTTATTGTAGTAACTGTGTAAGCCTTACACTGTCACGATGACTGTCATGCCTTTTACGTCCCTAAGCGGGGTGTAAAAAAGCATCTCACAAGGCCGCCATAATGTGGGTCACCATACTGCATTGTCTGCATTTGCAATGAGTATGGTGACCACAACTCTTGGATTCTATTCATGCTTTCCATTAGGCAGAGTAGAGTCACTTTGGCAGGCTTTTAATATAGAAAAAAAAAGTCCGCTGATGTACAATTTAGTTCATAAAGTTTATGTATAAATAAATAAGATTACAAAAGTAAATGTGAATTAGTTTGCATATCAACATGGCATATTTAATGCCCGTAACTGTGGAATCGCGTATTCTGCTAGCGGAACGCAGCTCCTGAAAAGAGAACTAACAAAGTAGGCGATAGGTCTGTCCTTTTGCCCTTAAGCAAATACTCATCAAAGCCGGATACCATTTTAGACTTTCTGGCGCTAATGCGCCTTCTCTGCTTAGGCCTCTAGCGGCAAAGTCGATAGGCCTCTTTAAGCTGTTTTTTCCTCTTAGGTAAACGTTTATTAAAACTGGACACCATTTTGTACTCTCCGTCGCCTGATGCATCTTCTTTGTTAAGTTCACTAGGGGAGAAAGTAATAGATCTGTTTAGGTTGTCTCTTGTCTTTAGGCAAACGTTAATTAAAGCTGGAAACCATTTTGGACTCTCCGTCGGGTAATGCGGGTTCTCTGCTCAGGCCACTATGGGTTTAGTCGATAGGCTTAGTCAGGCTGTCTTTTGCCCCTAGGCAAACGCTCATCATTTTGGCACTCTCTGATGCCCGATACTTTTTCTTAAGAGTGGTTTATATTGTTTCTAATAAAATTATATAATTGTAAACAGAATAAAATTTAGTTTTGCTTTATCCATTAAACATAAGCAGGCTTATTCAAGAAACTTGTTATTTAGAATCTATTTTTACACACTATCTTAGTAATAAATAACCTAAAAAATAAAAAGGCGCCATTAATTATAACCTAAAATAAAAAAAATATGTCATGTGACAGTCGTAAATAATTTTGGTAGAATAAATTAGCATTACTTATTATTGATTATGATAATGTATTCCTAGGCATTAAAACAAAAATATAATCGACAGTGTCTAACTTAAAGTTTTGAACATATACGCAGATACTTTACTTATTTAAACTTAATGCACATTTTGTACAATGGCGGACTTATTGCCATGGGGTATTCTTTCCCAGTCAACCTTTAGGTGATGAAGAAATATGTATGCGGTAGGTGCAAAGGTACAATGACAGGAACTTGACATGGTACATAAAATAACAAATTTTTCACGTAAACGATGACATTAGACATTACTAATAATACATACACAATACATAAACATACATATAAAGTATAGAAATTAAAGCTTAATCTTCCAGAAATGTTCAACTTCATATGCGAACGAAATAAATTTTGCCCATTTTTGCAATATTTTTCAATGATACTCGACTGTAGCCTTTTTTTTTTTTTTTTTTTTTTTTTTTAACGTGTGGAAACCCCCTCGGGCCGTCACCCCACCGGGGTTTACGGCGGGGTGGTGTGTCGGAATCGGACCGACTAAAACCACACGGTGTGCCACTCTGCGCCTGAGACAGGAGGGATCCGCCTGCCCGCCAAAGCGGGCACCATCTGCGGATAAACTCTCTATATAGGCGACGTACGGCACACGCGGACGTCGCCTCCTCGCGGCTGGCCATTATAGCGGGTGGAGGGGAAAACCCGTCCCGTCCACCCGCGGCCACACTCAAGGCGGCATGAAGCGCTGGTATGCGCGCCTCCGCCGCCCGGCTCGCCGGCGGCGAATTGGATCCGAGTGGATATCGTCCTCCCGGGCCTTCTCCGCCGCCTCCTTCCGCGAAATTACGTCTTCGCAGAAGGTTGCGACCGCGGTAAAACAACTGTCGCTACCGGCCATGGAGCGTATGACGGCCGGTAGCGAGAGATCTCCTCCAATAACTGCAGTGAGGACCCCACGCTGCGCCGCCCAGGCGGAACAAACCGCTAGCGTGTGCTGAGCCGAGTCCTCACTGCAGTCGCAGTGGTAACAGGCGGGACTCAATTCCCTCCTGGCGACCGAGTGCAGATACTTCCCGAAGCAACCATGCCCGGAAAGGACCTGCGTCAGTCGGAAGGAAAGGGTCCCGTGCTGCCGCCCTGCCCACTCGGTGATGACCGGCTGGAGAGCCTCCACGAGGGCAAAGCCAGCACGTGGAGTCTCCAACCGGAACGACCAACGAGCCATCGTGGCTCGACGAGCGGCCTCACGCCACTCGCGCATCTCCTCGGGCGGGGGCCGTATGCCGCTACCCGCCCGGAAGTCAGCCGTCTGCCGATAAACTTCGGCGAGCACTTCCGCCTCCAAATCCCACGGGGGAGTTCCGGCCAGGGCGCACGCCGCCTCCGTCGATACGGTGCGGTAACCGCGTATGGCTCTAACCGCCAATATCCTCTGAGGGCGCCAGAGGCGAGCCCTATTCTGGGCGGTCAGAGCCGCCGCCCACACCGGTGCACCATACAGCGCCATTGACCGAACAACCCCCGTGTATAACCGTCTCGTCGCGACGCTGGCTCCACCCAAATTGGGCAAAAGTCGCCCAAGAGCAGAAGCAGCGCCGACCAGCTTTGGAGTAAGCTGTCGGAAGTGCTCGTCGAAGAGCCACCTGCCGTCGAGGATTAGGCCCAGATACTTCATCTGGGCCTTAATCGGTACGAGGACCGAATTGACAACGATGGAGGCACCGGGGGGTGGACCACGACGGGGCCCATGAAACAAAAGGGCTTCCGTCTTATCTAGGGCCACCCGTAAACCCAGCGCCTCAATGCGCCCGACCACCAAAGAGACTCCCACGGTGGCCAGACGCGCCGCCTCTTGAAAGTTCGCCCCCCCGGGCCGTGACCAATGTGTCATCTGCGTAACAAATTACGCCCAGCCCGGGGGGAAGACGACCTCGAAGGGCCCAGTCGTATCCCATATTCCACAGGAGTGGTCCGAGGACGGACCCCTGTGGAACACCGCACGACATGGGCCGCCGCCTCAGAATACCATCTCGGTCCTCGTACACGACGGTACGCTCCTCAAGATAGTCTGCCACAAGCCGCCTCAGGTACTCGGGCACCCCGTGGTAGTGGAGTGCTTCCCTGATGCAGCTAAATGGCAGACTATTAAATGCGTTGGCGATGTCCAACGACACCGCCAACAGCACGCCGCCACAGCTCACCGCCTCTTCGGTAACGGCCCTCAGGCGCAGCACAGCATCGACCGTCGAACGCCCCGCCCGAAAACCAAATTGGGCGTCCGACAGATCGGGGCCCACCTCGCAGAGGTGCCGGACGATGCGGGCAGAGAGTATCCTCTCAAACAGTTTACCCGCCTCGTCCAGCAACACAATGGGCCTATAGGCCGCCACCGAATCGGTAGGCCGTCCCGGCTTCCTTAATAGGACCAGCTTCCCGCTTTTCCAGCACTCAGGGAAGCGTCCGGACGACAAGCTAGCGTCCAAGACCTCCCTGAGGCGGTCCGACATGTGGTCGAGGGATCGTGCCAATACTCGGGCAGGTATCCCATCTGGCCCAGGGGCGGTGTTCTTAGAGCGAATTCGTAGAACAACCGCCCCCACCTCCGATTCCCTAACGGGTGGAACATTGTCCTCGTTCCCCCCGTCGTCTCTGGCCATGAAGACCATCGACGGGGGTGTGTGATCCACCCGCTGCGGGAAAAGGCCCTCGACCACATCCCGCAGGAAGCTGGGCTGGAGTGTCTCTGTAAGGGGGGGGCCCGACGTGCGGAGCTTTTGTCGCGCCGCACGATAAGGGCGACCCCAGGGGTCACGATCGAGACCCTCCAGCATCTCCTTACGCTTAATTTCCTTGGCGCGGTTGATGGCCAGCTTCAGAGTTTTCCACGCCTCTCGGTACTCCTCATGAAGCTGGTCTTCCCCGCCTTCTTCGCGGTGTCGCCGCCGACCACGGGTGTAGGACCTCCGGGCACGAGTACAGGCCGCGCGGAGGTCCGCCAACTCCTGGGACCACCAGTAAACTTCCTTCCGTGGAGGCCGACAACCTCGGATGCGGGGCATGGCCGCATCGCAGATTTGCGTAATCGCATCGCGGAAACGACCAGCCCCCATGTCGACCTCCTCGATCGGAGCCTGCGGAGACAGCCAAGAGTGAATAATGGCTGCCTCCTCCAGTAGGTCCCTATTCAGTTTGGCTATAGCCCACCGCGGAAAGCGAGAAGAACGCCGCGCCGCGTGACCCCTACTGGGGTCCTGGGAGCGGGAGAGCTCAAATCGGATATAGAGATGATCCGAGAGCGTCTCAACCTCTTCCAGGACACGCCAGTTCCTTACTCGTGCGGCGAGGGCAGGGGTAGCGAACGAAAGGTCCACTATCGACCCTCCCTGCTGTCGCACACACGTGTTGGTGGAGCCCCTGTTTAGTAAACAGAGGCCCACCGAGGCCGCCCACTCCTCTACGGCCTCGCCCACGCAATGGACTTTGCGTTGAAGTCCCCCAGCACTAAGACGTGCCCAGACGTTAGACGCCGCATCGAGGTTTCCAAGTTGTTAAGGAAAACCTCGAAGTCGTTCAGACTCCGGTTGGGGGAGAAGTATACACCATATACAGTGATCCCCCCCCACTCGGCAGCAACATATCCAGTGCCCTTGTCTCTTAGCGACAAGGGCGGGGAATGAGCCGCCGTGGAGCCGACGACTGCCACGGAACCGTCCCGGTCACCCAACCAGTTTGGAAGGGGAGGAACGTAATAGGGCTCCGCGGCTACGGCAACACCGATCGACCACTGTGCCATGGTTTGCAGGAAGAGGTCCTGCGCCGCAGCACAGTGGTTCAGGTTCGTCTGGACTAGGAGGCTGGAGACTTGGGCCATTACTGGACCGTCTCTACAGCCTCCTCCATGGGCGATGATGTCGACGTGCGAACGGCATCGGAGGCAGCCTGGGTCGACTGGCTAGCCCCCAACGCTTGCCGAGAATCACGGGGAGGCTTGCAGCCCCCCTGCCCAATCTGATGATTGGCGGGCTTGTTACCCGCCGCACAAACCGGACAGTGAGGGGCGGCAGAGCACTCTGCCGCCTTGTGCCCCGGTCGACCGCAGCGGAAGCATAGTCCGCTGCAGTCAAAAAAACTCACGCACTTGGCGCGTGTGTGTCCCGATGCCAGACATTTGTAGCATCTCATCGGTCTCGCCGCCAGGACCGTGATCCTAGCGCTCACGAGACCGACGAGTAGTCTGCCGGCGTCGCCCAAAATTTTAGCCGACGACACGGGACAGCTGACCCACACTGCGCCAAGCCCTCCTGGACCGGGGCGGATGGTGCCGACCCTGATATTGTCCACGCTGCAACCCGTCCTCTCTCCAACTGCAGCGCGGACATCTTCGGCCGTCACGGAATCGTCCAGGCCCGAGATACGCAGTTCAGCGCACTTAGTAGGCCTGGCGATCTTTACACCATCCGTGTCTGCGAAAATTCCCCGCAGCTTCTCGGCGAAAGTGTCCGCCGTCTTTGCGCCTTCAGCCCCGGGAAACTCCAGAACTCGAGCTCCCGTCTGGGCAAGGCGCAACCTGACCCCTACCGTCCCGAAATCCTTGGCGAGACCAGCCCGGGCCTTTTTGAATAAGGCTGCATAGGACAGCCCGCCATCAGCCGTCGCCGGTGATATGGTGACAACTACGGCCGCAGTTTTTGGGGGCTGCAGTTTCCGTGGCTTTTTAGCAGTGACGATTGCCACCGGCGGCGACTGCGGGGTAGAAGCTGCCCTTTGTGCAGCCTTTTTATCCCGCTTTCGAGACTTCTTTGGCCCTCCGACTACCTGCCAACTATCATTGGAGGGAGTAGACGTGGAGGGTCCAGGTGTTGAGTCAGGTGTAGGAGTGGGGAGCGGGGCCAATTTTGCTCCAGCCTTTACTGCCGCTTTTGACTTTGCCCTCGTTGTAGCTGCCTTAGTTGCTGCCTTGGCTACCTGTTGTACCTTTGGAGCAACCGGAGTAGAAGACACCGACACAGCTGCCGCATATGATATGCGACCACCTGTGACGGACATCGGAGTCGACGCTAATGTGGCCTTTCGCTTATCGGCAGCGAGCGGCGGCCGAACAATGGGGGCTGGAGGCAATCTCGCCTCCAGGCCCGCGAGACGCCCGTCCAGCATATGCCCCACTGCGTCAAGAATTTGGCGCAAGTGGGCATCATGGACGTCACCAGAACCAGGAGTGGGAGCAGGCTGCCTTGGAGCCGGGCCCTGCTTATTAGGCCTTTCCGTCTGCGCCTGAAACTGGGCGAACTGGGTGCTCAGTTCAGCCACCTGCCCCGTCAGGCGTTCATTAGCGGCCTCCAGGCGAGCTACGTTCCCAATGAGGGTTTCGACGACACCGGCAATAGCGGAGGAGGAATCCTTAAGAGCCCTTACAAAGGAACTCTTAAGATTCCTGGATTTGGTGGCCACTTTTTGAATTATAGCCACCCCCACATTTGCTCTCTCCTGCAACGCCACCGGTGTATTGGAGACGGAACCCCCCTCCACCGGTTCTCGGATCTTCTGCAGGAGATCCACAATCTCCTCCTCCGCTGTGCTTTCGCCTTCCGCTCTGACCCTTCTATAGGCTTCTGCCTTTGAAAACACAGAGCCTGATGGGGTCGAGATCGGCGTGCGTGATCGCCCTCTTCGACTGCTACCAATTTTTGGAGGCAACATCTCTTGAGACGTATCACTTTCGTCATCTCTGGAGCGCCCGCGTTTCCTGCTTTCGCAGAACTCCATCGCTGTCGACTCCAGTACGTCCATAGTCGTACTGGAGTTACCTCCGTCCGTCGGATTAGCCGATCTAGAACGTAATCGTTCCGATTTTCTTGGGCTCCCAGCAGCCAGAAAGACTTCTGGGAGCCTCTCCGAGATAGGTGTCCCGACCGATACGTTCTCTTCATTGGAAGAGATGTCGTCCGTCCTTAAATTTTTCTGCTTTCGCTTACTGCTTCCGCTTTCCTTTTTCTCCTTCTTTCTGTCCTTGCTTTCTTTATTTTGTATTATTTTACTGTTTTCCATATTTAATCCCACGCGTGGGGGAGAATTAATGGTCGACCCGGGCAGAGATCCCCCAGTACCCGGGCAAGCGTAAATTTATTCCCAACCGAGGGGTCCGCAGGTGCCCCGGCTGGGAGTGCGCTTACGACTGAACTACCCATCAGCCATGCATCCCCTGGTCACGCACCAGAACACGGGATTCGGGGTAATTTTTTATAGAGGTTTTCTTCCTCGCAGTCCAGGCGGTTAAGCCAAGACCCTCGTCCCCGAGTAGAGCCGTAAGACGTAACTACGTCACCCATCTCGAGATTACGATATGACGACGGTGGCAGGCAGATTAAATCTCCCAATGCCTACTTGGCGGCAGTGTTAGTGTACGTCAAGTCCGTTCTCCTTTCTCCACCACTAATAGTGGAGAAACTCCGACCCGTGAAAGAGTCCCACCTTCGTGATTTTTTAACGAGGTTTTTCTCCTCATTGCTCCGAAGAGCGAAGAGCCAACAGAGGAATCGACAAACATGCCCGCTCTGTTGGAATGGCCGAAGAAAATGGCCTCCTCTTCGTGCTAGAATATTAGCCGTTGGCGGTGATAAACATCACCATCGCCAACGTTACCAGGGTGCACCACGTGGAGGTTTTCTAGCCCAACACCCCACTCGACTGTAGCCTGAACCATAGCAACTCAATCAAGAGAGTTTCCAACAGATTGGACAATAATTTGCATTTTCTACCAATAGCCAGTTCAAGCTACAAATATGTGGCCCCGACGTATTCCAGCTATTATTTTATCTTCTCTTTCCAGTAATGTCGTTCTTACCATTGACTTGCCATCTCACCAATTTATCCTTTAACATTGAATTCCTTAGCTTTAAAACTCCGATAACATCACTCATTTGGTGAAAGAATTGATTAGTAACAATTTTTAGTGAATATGTGGTAATACTCTGATCGAACCAAACAATTTAGTCATTACGAATTTATAATCTTGCTGAATGAATAGTCTGTCCGTTACAAATAAAAATAAGTTAATACGATTTACAGTTGCCAAGCGCTAAGATTAAACAGAATCATAGGAAGCAAAGTAGAGAACACCTTAGTTATAAAGCATGTTTGTGTATGTGTTATAAATTATGTACCACACGCGCATAAAGTTTAAATAAATAAATAAATGAAGACCTTTTCCAATAGAATAATATAGACCTCGTAATTCTAATAAGGCTGGATTAAAGCTGTTTCTATGTTTTGTGGTTAACAAACGTGCATCTTATGATAAACAGTAAACAGATCCTCTGAAACTATACCTCACAGTTTATACAATTTTACTAGAACATGGTTAATTATGATAATGATAAATTGGATTTATCAGCCCATGGATTGATTACGAAGAGCCTCAATCAACATCTTCAGATGCTTTTCGTTAGGCAGCTGGTTTGATAAATTATGTTGTATTATAAAGTTTGTTATGTTCGTTAAAAAAAAGAAACATGGTTAAAATCTAATGAAAAAGTTCTCCAAAAACGAAAGTCACCTTAACAAAAATTCCAATATGAATAAAATTTGATTCGTTGACAAAGGACGTAAAACTGGTCCAAGATAATATCAATTACGCTGATTTTGAAGTAAAATCGTTCGAAGCATACCAAAAACCTAATAAAAAACAAAAAAAAAATTAGATCGTCTACGACAGGATTGGATGAAGCAAATTAAATAAAGTTAAAGATAGACACATTAGAATCAGCTGCACACAATGTATCTAGATAATGAAAATATCAAAAATGAACTCATATCTAAAAGAAATTTGGTTTTGAAGTAATTTAGAAAATAAAGGTTGAATATTATCGTTAAGAAACCTCAGACTGCAGAAATGTTAGGGAGTTATGGCATCGAATTCATATCCTAGCACATAACAGACAAAGAAGATTCTAAATCAATAAAACTTACAAAATAAAATTTGTAAATATTTTAATAAAAGCTTTGCGACAATAGAAAATATGCATGTATTTTTTTTCGTTTTAAAAACGTTTCTATGAGATATTACAATACTAAAAATAAACAACACATCCAAAATATAAACCAACGAGCTAAAAAAAGATTGAAATCACTATAATTTTGGGACTATTTAATAGGCTAGATGACACCTTAGTCAAATTAGTTACTTTTTATCATCTGTAAAAACGACAATTTTGTATGAAAAATGTACTAGATTCCAAATTGTGACGTCACTATTTTAGACTGCTCAATTGAACAATATATTTCACTGTATATTGGATTAAAATTCGTAATAATAATAAAAAGCAATGTTAATTGTATTTGCCGAGATGTTTCGCGATATTAGTTTAATGAAGTGGACGTTGGTATTTATTTACGATACAGTCATATACCCAATTGAGTAAATGTTTTCATGAGTGTAATCTGTCGTAACAAAAGAAGCGCGCCAAAATGGCCGCGTTTAAATCATCCGAAAATTATGGTTTATTAGCTTAATGGTTTATATTGTGAAGATGTTATATTTGTTTTTACAAATTTTATGTCGAGTGCAAACGTTTAAAAAAATACTTGCATATTCCCTTCTATACATCTATATTTTTTTATTTCCATATATTTTTTGTTTCAAATGCATACCTATGTATAAGTAATAACTATACCGATGCGTACTGGTAAGAGGGGTAACCTCGACGCTTTCTACTATGCGGGCACGCCGTCATCGGGCACGCCGTCATTGCGGCGGTAAGACCCCTTATGGAGGATTGGCTCGAGAGGAATCACGGGACCCTCTCATATCGGCTGACGCAGGTGATCACTGGAAAAGGATGCTTCGGAGATCACCTGTGTCTGATCCGAAAGGAGCCAACGCCTGAGTGCCACCACTGCGATGGCCGGACCGTGGACACGGCGCTCCACACGCTGGCAGAATGCCCAGCGTGGGCGGAGCTGAGGCGTGACCTTGTGACGGCCATCGGAGTGGAAACTCTCTCGCTCGGTAGCATGATCGCCGCCATGTTGCGGAGCGAGAGCGCGTGGAACTCCGCCGTCTCCTTTTGCGAGCAAGTTATGCTTGCAAAGGAGATGTCGGAGCACGACCGGGAGAGGTTGAGAACTCTCCCGGTCCGCCAGGCCCGGGAACGTGTCCGGTATCACAGACGGCTCGGGCGCCGGAGATTGCAGAACGATCTCCGTCCTCCATAAGCGCTAGACTGAGGGTGATAGGTGAGGCCATCCGTCACCCGAGCAGAAGTACGCCGGGATAGCAGCGGGACGTGCTACGGAGCACACGCTCTTTTGGAGCAGAAAAGGGGTTATCTGCAAGCCGTAGGTAGATGACCCGAGGTACGTTGGGGTTTCAGGGATTTCCTTTCTAGGGTACACCTGATTCCCCGGCTACTGGTACCTGAGACGGCGTGCGGTTTTTGGTCGGTTCGAGTCCGACATAACCACACAGTAGGTGGTATCTGAGGGGATTTCCGCACAGGAAAAAAAAAAAAAAAAAAAAGGGGTAACCTCGACGCTTTCTACTATGCTGCGTGTTGTGAGTCCAAACACCATATGTGACACTTTGTGACATCTTGTATAATATACAAATATTGTTCAGAGTCTCACAGTTTTTTATCTGTCTTTGACTGAATGTTTATAAAGTTACCTGCTAAACAAGATCCATCGATAGCTCGGCAACTATTTTAAAAAAAGAAATGTTGTCGCCGACGCATACAAATTGACTTCTGTACATACATTAAGTTGAGCTGGTCAGGCATCTCGTCGTTTTGACATATCGTAATAGGTACAATTCGTTGAGCTAGTCATTAAGTTTATACAACTCAGACGGGTACAGTAAAGATTGCATACAACTCATTTTCCAAGTCTTTTGACACATAGAGTGTGGAAGATCGTAATCTTTGAAGAAATGTTACGTAGCGTTTTTAAAGTCAGTTATATTTTGGACACAGAGAACTAAACATTATCTAATCGATTTTAGACCTTAAATTAACAATATATAAATTTGTTTATCGGAATTAATACGCTCACAATTGTTTTCTTTTTGTATTGTAAATTTTTATATGGGTGCCGCTAAGCTATTCAAATGGTATATAATTTGAAGATAATCTTGATATTTTACAGGTAGAACCTTTACGACAAATTTAGTCGCTTTTTATAAGCACTAACTTAAGTTTCTTAGGAACCATAGTACTTCCTTCAAAAGTGGTAAAAGATTTGAAAGAAATATTAGCAAAAATAATTATAATCGATTAATAAGCCATGTCATGGTTACCTAACACTAAAGAAAGTAATGCCTATACTATGTCTGTACATCACCTATCTGCCTGTATATTATCATCATCATTTCAGCTAAACTGCTCCAAGACTCTCCATAACAACCGGTCTTGTGATCTCCTCATCCAACTATTTCCCTTCACCTACACCAGGTCGTCGGTCCACTTTATATATAATTAATTCCTAAATAATATAAATTACACATAGATACAAAAAGTTGTATGATTTATAAAGGGTAAAAATTGAACCGATGACATGTATCGTAGCAGTCTGAATCACAGAACACGAAACCAAAAGGGCTATTAGTAACACTTGAAAGCTTATATCCATATACTTATCTAGTACCAATAAATTAAAGACACAGAAAAATGTTTTTTTCATGTCACGCTAATCAGTTACATATTAATACCCTATTAATGTATAGTAAATATTTAAATGGATTAGGTAATTCTAACATAATTATAATCCATTAAAAACATTACATATACAAGAACGCGCAAGTTTCGCAATTCAAAACTAATACCAAAAATAACCGACAACCGTTGGGGACCACGTACCGAAAGACGAAGTGTAGGTAGCCCCTCACTAGATGGACCGACGACATAGTTCGAGTCGTGGGGAGCCGATGGATGCTATTGGCATCCAGCCCTACGGCGTGGCGTTCTAGGGGAGAGGCCTATGTTCAGCAGTGGACGTCTTGGAGCTGATGATGATGATGATGACCAAAAATAATTTCATTAACATTTTATAGTAACCATATCAATATCATATTTTTTTAAGGAACGATGGCCGGTGTACCACGAAGTTCAAGAGTAACGATCGCGTACTGGAAAACGTAGTTTTGATAGGTCCCCCACAAGGTGGTACAAAGACCCGGTAAGCGTCGCGGGAAGCCGTTGTATGTGGGCGGCATGTGACCGGCTGTTGTGGCAAAATCTTGGGGAAAGCCTATGTCCAACAGTGGACGTCTTTTGGCTTTTTTTTCTATTTTAAGAGCCTGCCAAAGTAACTCTACTCTGTCTGATGGAAAGCATGAATAGAATCCAAGAGTTATGGTCACCATACTCATTGCAAATGCTGACAACGCAATATGGTGACCTATGGTAGCCTTGTGAGATTCTTTTTCACACCCCGCTTGGGGACGTAAAAGGCATGACAGACACTGTGACAGTGTTAGGCTTACACAGTTACCACGATAACTGTCACCCCTGCATCGGTGGGCCCCCGGTCTCACACTCACCAACGAAACGCGACAACACGGATGTTGGCGCTTTAGGTTGGTCTTCTGTGGGAGGGTAGTAATGCCCCGGTCAAGCCGGCCCGCTCGTGCTAAAATCAGCGTGGTTCTACTACCTAGAGAAATGAGATGAATTAATGAATGAATGAAACAAATTAATAGTACGTAAAAATGTCACTTCTAAAGAGAAGCCTATGTCCAGCAATGGGCTATTAAAGTATATTAATATTTATAATATTTTGGATATCTGACAACAACGCCACCTAGTCCCAAACTAAGCAGAACATGCACTATGGGTACTAGATAACTGATATAAATACATATGTATTTTTTTGTAAACCCATACATATTACACATTGAAAACATACAAACTCTGAAACAAATATTTGCAGATCATACAAATATTTGGTCCGACCTGAGAATCGAACCCGAGACCTCAAACACAGCAGTCGTGTCACTACAGCTGCGCCACCGAGACAGTCGCTGTTGATAGTGTTGATGATGATATAATTTGTATAGCTCTCATGTATTAAGGACTGCCTTGTTGACCTGGCAGTTAGCGTTTACAACTGCCGATCAAGAGGTCCTGGGTTTAATTCTCGGGTTATACCAAAAATTGTTATTGAGCTTTTCTGATTCCAGAAATGTTTTTGCCGAGAGTTTGAAAGTTGGGTCTTCACCCCCCATGTCTCGAAGAGCACGTTAAGCCGTTGGCACTGTATCTGATTTCTTCCTGATCGTGTAGGATAGCCATCCCATTATATTACGAAAGTGACGGAGCAGAGACTGAACCTGTATTTGTATACACACTTATGCACAAAAATATCTCTTGCCTTATTTGTGGGTCTTCGTTGAGACTGACTGCCGCGGCCAAAATCGGTTAGCAGTACGTCATTAGAGAATATTTAGATTTCTAAACTATAGTACTTTCAAACTAACAAATATCCGTTTGGTGACGGATTAAGAATAAGGAGTACCACTACCCTTATTTATCTCCTGGGTATTGTAAGGCTC
Source organism: Hypercompe scribonia (assembly GCA_949316085.1). NCBI lineage: Eukaryota > Metazoa > Arthropoda > Insecta > Lepidoptera > Erebidae > Hypercompe > Hypercompe scribonia. The sequence goes on along the minus strand of OX438969.1, from coordinate 5,248,373 downwards.
TATTAAGGGAACAAATTATACCAATCCTAATGACCAGCATGGGATAGTAGGCCAAAACTTTATTTTTAAGTAGAGGCCTATGTCCAGCAGTGGACCTTTAAAGGATGTTGATGATGATGATGATGATTATGAAACAAATAAAAGCATAAACTTTGCTATGTGTGTAACGACGGCATCTTTAACTAACATTAGAATTTAAAAAGATGTGTATTTGCATTTTCTGATTTGTTTTTTATTAAATTTTCTGATATTTACTTTCTTTTTTTGCTATTTTTGTTCTGACTGTTAAAAGTATTATATATTTATTATTGCTTAGCTTAAAAAAATACCTTTTCTCAATGTTATATAATGGCAGAATATTAATGTAACATTATTACATTAATAATAGTTATTTTCTATGTATAATATACATGTATTTACAAAAAAAAAAGTATGTACGTATTCTATCAGTCAGTCTAGTTATCATAGCACAAGCTCTGCTTAGTTTGAAACTAGATGACGTTGTGTATCAAATATCCGAAATAAATAAATATCAATAAGATCTCTCTAAACCTTCATTTTTATAAACAAGTGAGTTGAAGTGAAGCTATTCAGGCCACTTGTCTTGGCAGGGGCACTGCCATGATTTAAGATATAAACGATATCAGCGAACAATATTACTTCTTAGTACGTCAAATCATTTACATTCTAGTTCCATTAAGAATCTCCAAACTGTTAAAATACTATCGAAACAGTGCGTTAAAATGTATAACTGACAAGTTGCCAGTAATGTATAAAAATTAATGACTATTTTAATAATGAAGTCACAAGAGTACTCGTATACCATAGTCGTTAGTGTATCGAATAAATGGACGGGTTTAAATTATTTAATCAAAGTTTTAATGAGAGATTTAAATTCATACATGTTAGCACAAAAAATTGATCTATGAATTTTATTTTGGTATCGATAGGCAATCGAGCAATCGGACCACACTCGACTGAAACTCGAGAATCACTAATACCTTGGCACCCTTTTCGTTTCTTGTATATTTATAATATAAACTTGTGTTACAAAAGAATCTTGAATTGCAGTTGTCATACGCGGAGTTAATTACATCGATGACCTTTCGTATTACATATTTTATTTTAGACCTTAAAAAAGATGATAACCTACACGTGTTCCTATAAGTTTTTATCTATTTTGAGAATAAATAATTAAAACGATACAATTTAACTTTATAGCCTTGCATAAAATATATTTATATATTTAATTAAAACTGGCTCATACAGGCTGCTACAGATAAGGTGAAGTAATAGTAATATTACGGACATCTGACACAACACCATCTAGTTATCAATAATAAAAATAATAAACAAGAAGAAGACACAGAAGACCAACCTAAAGTGACAGCACAGATCTGTCGTGTTTCGTCGGTGAGTGCTAGACCGGAGGCCCATTGACGCAAGGGTCACAGTTATCATGGTAACTGCGTAAGCCTTACACTACCACGACGACTTTCATGCTCTTAACGTCCCCAAGTGGGGCGTGAAAAGCATCTCACTAGGCCACCGTAGTGGGGGTCACCATACTACATTATCTGCATTTGCAATGAGTATACATGAGTATGCATGAGCATTGTGTAAGGGTGTGACAGTTCCAAACTCTCAATTAATTACGACAGGCTATTTCTGTATATTTGTTCTCTACCTGTATTCAAGTACAAATAAACGAAAATAAAAGAAGAGAAAAATACACAAGTATATTATGGAGATACGTATGTGTTGATAATAAACTAAGCAGAACTTATGCTACAAACGTTAGATTGACTTACAGAATACCTATAGATATTACTTTTTCTAAATATATACATGTTATACTTAAAAATCACCCAAACTCTGAAGCAAATATTTGCAGATCATACAAACATTTTGTATAAAAATGTACATAAAATCATTAACTTTTTTGTACTTTTAAAAAGACTACGCTCACACTAGGAATTAATCCTGTGTCGCGAGAGACTTTACAAACATACGAGAAACGAACACAAAGAACACCCGGACTCAGAACAACAATTTGTGGACCACACAAAGTGTTGTCTCACGTGGGGTTTGACTCACAATACTCACAATAGAGCGGCGTGGCGACCGCTTAAACTACTAAGTTAACCGTGCAGTCAGTTTTCAGATTTTAATGCATTTACAGATGTAATAAACTGTAATATCCATGTTCTGTTTTTAGAATTGGTATTTCATTCTTTAAATTGTAGTGCGATCAAATATTAACTTCTTTAATCGGTAATAAATATGAAAAAATCAATAAAATTTGAAGCTGCTGTAGTGCATTAAGCATATTTATAGGTTTAAAGTAGGTTCTAGAAGCCCTGTATAATTGCGTAAGAGGTAGAGACCTCTAATGTGCAGAGCGTGGTTCAGTTCCAACGGCATTTTAAGCATGATTGTAAGTAGTCTTGACTGCGCAAATGTTGGTTTATTTTGCGACCTGGAGAGCAGCAGCGACGCGATATTCGTCCAGTCTGTACAATATTTATCTAGCTTCCTTTTAGTACAGAAGATTAAGTTACCAGGTGTGACACCTGATGACAAGTTACTTGCAATTCAAGAGCAATAGTTGTGATACTCCTATTTAAGTGCACTCAGCGACATTTTTGGCTTAGAACCGCTTTTAGCACACTTTTATTGACAAGATCTATTTTTGTTTGTCTTAACCGACTTTGTAAGCATGTTTTTTAAACTATATTTACAATCACTCTGTGACCCCACCCACCCATGTGACCTACCATAGATTTCTTTCATAAAAGTTTCCAAACATTTGGAATATAATGGTATCCCCATTGTATATTTAATTACTAGAAACGTTAAAGTAGTCAAAATTTATAGGTGAAATACATAAAATTGAAATATATTTAAGGTCTGACATCACCATCTATAACCATGACGAGACACATTTATCATTAATGTAATATTTTAATGAACAAAGAACACTTCAAAAATATCTTCATATAAAATAATATGAGAATTAGACAAGAAACAATTATTAGTTAATGAAAATAAAATGAACAAATTATAATAATAACAAGTTTTTTTAAATTTACAATCACAATCAAAGAAGACGTTAATTTTTTGTGTAGACTGGTTTTTATCAAAAATAGAATCGATTATGACTATGAGTTACACTGATATAGCAGCTAGGATTAAGAATTAGTTAAATAACAATTTCAAAGCTAGTATTATACGATATTTATATCAGAGGATGACAACACTGTCTAATATATTTAATTCACACGAAATGTAAATCAATAGTAGGTGTGGCGACTTCCACATTACAGCACAAACAAAAATATACAACAGCGCCATCTAGCTAAGATACATCGAACTACGAAGTATGAACGAAACATATGAATGTAATGAACTACGAAGCAACTACTAATCCTATATCGCGAAATAGAGATTCGCGTGATAATTAGCGTATATACAACATTGCATTTTTATTTTTTTTTAAGGTGTGGAAACCTCCTCGGGCCAACACCCAACCGGAGTTCACGGCAAGGTGGTGTGTCGGAATCGGACCGACTAAAACCACACGGTGTGCCACTCTGCGCCTGAGATAGAAGAGATCCGGGAACAGCTGTTATTACGACATCCAGATCCCTCCTAGCGCCTGCCTGCTACCGCTGGCACCATCTGTGGATAAACTCTCGAATTAGGCGATTCGTCTCCTCGCGGCTGGCCACTATAGCGGATGGAGGGGAAAACCCGTCCCGTCCACCCGCGGCCACACTCAAGGTGGCTTAAGGTACACCGTTGCACCATACAGGGTCATTGACCGGACTACCCCCGTGTATAGGCGTCTTGTCGCGACGGTGGCTCCACCCAAATTGGGCAAGAGTCACCCAAGGGCAGAAGCAGCGCCAACCAGTTTTGGAGAAAGCTGTCAGAAGTGCTCGTCGAAGAGCCACTTGCCGTCGAGGATCAGGCCCAGATACTTCATTTGGGCCTGAATTGGTATGAGGACCGAACTGACTGTGATGGAGGCGCCGGTGGGTGGACCACGATGAGGCCCATGGAACAAAAGGGCCTTCGTCTTGTCCAGGGGCACCCGGAAACCCAGCGCCTCAATACGCCCGACCACCAGAGAGACGCCCGTGGTGGCCAGGCGCGCCGCCTCTTGAAAGTTCAACCCCCGAGCTGTAACCAATGTGTCATCTTAGAATATCTGAGCGTATTGCACCTGATTGGCCAATTCAAATTAAATTGCAAACATGTAACAACACAACTGAAACATGTGAATGCTCTGATCTGAGACAAGTTCAAAGCGTCAAATACTTAGGTGTCATAATTGATCAGCATCTGGACTAGGCAGCTCAGGTAGACGCTCTATGCAAACGGCTGAAAAAGTTATCACATTTTTAAAAAATTGAGCGCAGTCTTGAGATTAGTGTATTTAAGTGTTTACCAATCAGCGTTAAATTATTGCATAGTGGTGTGGGGAGCCACGTATAAATCTAACTTGATTAAATTAGAACGGGCTCAACGAGCTATATTAAAAATAGCATACAAAAAACCATGGCGTTACTCAACTGTATTGTTGTACAAGGACTGTAATTGCCTAAGAATAAGGCAATTACAGTCCATTGCCTCGATTGTTCTAAGGTTCGACAAAAGTGCTAAGGAAGAGGCTCGTATCTCATACCGATCGATAAAGTGAGACAGATTGAAAGTATGTTCTTCGTTCTCGCGTAAAAGCTTTTAGCCCTCGGAGCAACCGCAGGAGCGGCAGATACAGACGCCGCCGCCGCATAGGACACACGACCGCCCGCAACAGGAAGCGATGATGGCACCGATGCGGTCCTCGGTCTACGTGCCGCGAGCGGCGGTCGGACAACAGGGGCCGGAGGCAGCCTCGCCTCCAGGCCAGCAAGACGCCCGTCCATCATGCGCCACACTGCATCCGTGATATGGCGCAGGTGAGCATTAGCGATGACACCGAGATTTGTAGGGGCTCGCTGTAACGGAGATGGGGATTCTTGCTCAGGGTGATCCGCTCGAAATTGGGCAAACTGAGCACTGAGGTCAGGCACCTGACCTGTTAGACGGTCGTTGGACGCCTGGAGACGTGCTACATCCCCAATAAGGGTCTCCACAATCATTGCAACAGCAGAAGAGGAGTCCTCAAGGGCCTTTACGAAAGAACCCTTAAGGTTACTCGATTTCGTGGTTACCTTGTGTATGATAGCCACCGCTGCTTTTGCTCTCTCCGGCATGGCCGATGGTGTTTGGGGAACAGAACTCCCTACCATCGGCTCCTTGATTTTAAGCAGCAAATCTGCGACCTCCTCTTCCGCTAATGCTTCGACTTCCACCCTAACTCTTCTGTAGGCTTCTGCCTTGCAGAAAACGGAGCCTGACGGGACCGAGGCCGGAGTTCGTGACCTCCCTCTACGGCTGCTTGCAACCTTGGGAGGTAACATCTCCTGAGACGTATCGCCACCCTCATCCCTGGAGCGTCCGTGTTTCCGGCTGTCACGGCTCCCAGCAGCCATAATGACTTCTGGGAGCTCCACCGAGATAGGCATTTGACAATTTGGCAATAAAAGTCGACAAAGCGGGAACTGATACTTGATAAGTGTGGTCAGTCATAAATAATATGTCAAGTAGATCTTAAGGTAAAGAAAATGTTTCGTCTCAGTTGTTGATTACCCTAGCCTCACCAGAATCTTCGATCAACCTTGTAAACGAATATTTCACAAACATTGGCAAACACCTTGCTGAAAAAAATACAACTATAACGACTGAACCCGCAAAGACGATTATTACGAACAAAGGTTCGCATTCTTTGATAATGTTGCCTACCGATGAGTCTGAAGTTGCTGGGATCTTGAGGTCACTTCGTGATGGCTGTTCGGCTGGCTGGGATGGAATATCATGTTTCATTTTGAAAGACATGAAATCGCAGTGATATAACGTACATTTGTAATTTTATACTCTCTGTTGGAAATTTTTCAAAGGTGTTTAAAAAAGCCATCATACATCCAATCTTTAAGGGTAGGGACGCAAGCCGTGTGAACAGCTATAGACCGATTGCTGTACTGCCAGCCTTGTCAAAAATTATTGAACGGATAATGAACAAACGACTTATTGCTTATTTGGAAGGAAACAAGCTTCTCGCCCCTTCAAAGTTTGGCTTTCGACCTTTGGTAAGTCGACCTCAGACAGTGTACACGAGCTCACTGATTACAAAATTACAGAAATGGATGCTGATCAAAAAGTTTTAGGAATATTTTTAGATATTACCAAAACATTTGACACGTTTCCGTACCCAACCTTATATCAAAACTGAAAAGCTTAGAAATCAGAGATGTACTACTGGATCTCTTTAAAAATTACCTAAGTGAGCGTACACAGAGAGTTAAGATAGGAGACTACCTCAGCGACGAGCATGCCCTCAAATATGGCGCGCCCCAGGGGAGTGTGATTGGTCCTACACTCTTTCTTATCTATGTGAATGACATGAGTGTGTTCAGTGTTACCCGATACAGGGCGGTGATATTTGCTGATGACACCGCTCTATTCTATAGTGGTAAAAAATGGAGTGAAGCCTACGAGCGCGCTCAGTCAGGTTTCAATACTGTATGTAAGTGGCTAAGAAGAAATTTATTAACCTTAAACAGTGATAAAACACAGTACATCACATTCTCACTAAAAGGCAATCTTTCAACTCCACCTACAGTTTCATCTTATGTGATACTTGCTCACTTATGCCCCGAACCGTACGGCACTGGATGCTCTTACACTCCCCTACATAAAACATGCACCGTCAAGTACCTAGGAGTAGTCATTGATAATACTCTAGGATCTCATCAACATATAGACGCCGTAAGTGGTAGATTACGCAAGTTAATGTACGTATTCAAAACGATTAGATGTGTCCTGGATACTCATAGGTTGAAATCGGTTTACTTTGCCCTCGTTCAGTCGGTTATGGCTTATTGTATCACTGTATGGGGTGAGTACCGAAATTTATGTTAATTGAGCTTGAGAGAGCACAAAGAGCTATTTTGGAGGTGTCATTTTGTAAACCATATCGTTTTCCTACGACTTTACTGTACCAGGAGACTTAAGTTTTAACAGTGCGCCAATTGTTCATACTGTACACGCTGCTGAAACAGCATTCTTTACTGATCTATAGCCGAACTGTCTTCAGTGGCCTTCGAAGATTTAATCCTGCCCAACGCATCAAGCTTTCAACAAAATACTTCAAATAATTCTTCTGCTGCAGGGGTGGCTTCCTGTACAATAAGGTCAACAAAGTTGTGCCAATATTCCATCTTACAAAGAGCAGGTGTAAAAGAACATTGACTGAATATTTGGGGAGATTGAACTACGACGACACTGAGGCGCTGCTATCGGTAATTGTTTAGGACTTGCCAATGGCATAAATGCACATAATCAAACCCACATTTGCTCACATTCACGCACAAGTACACACATACAAACAATCATGCACACACAAATACACAATAACAGTATATGTATCAGACTGGGATACTAAAAAAAGAAAAAAAAACCTAAACATATTTGTTGCGGTGGCGTAGCGGTAGTGAGTGCGACTGCTGTGTTTGAGATTCGATTGCTGGGTCAGATCAGATGTTTGTATGATCTGTAAATATTTATTTCAGAGTTTGAGTGTTCTATATGTTATATATTATTTATTATACCTCAGCAGCTTGATGGATTTTGGCGTTGAGAAGGTCGTTAAATCATTCTTAGTTTTAAAAGTGACATTGGGTATATGAAAGTTTAAAAAAAAATGCAGATTTTTGGTGCATAAATTACCTCCAAAAATTCATTTTCTCCAAAATCTACATATCAATAAACTCGGTACTCGATATCTCTTAGTACCTTCATACATGCCGACCACTGTCCCACACAATGCAGCAAACACAAATGGGTATTCATACTGTACTCGTTTCCAATCTATAAATAAACGTTCCGAGAAAGCATGCCATTCTATAGATGTGTATAGTCAAATCTATGAATGATGGTGTTACTGAATGATTACACCAGATTTAAATATATAGAAGTGCTATGTGACGTCAGCTGTACAATTACCTTTCAAGCTGCTCGAACAACTGTTCAAAGACGTAGGAATGCTGTTCGTAGATCATTCCGTAAGTTCACTTGAACATCGTGCGGAACTCCTCACGCGACTGCTTCAGCAACCGCCTGAAGAATTCTGCAAAAAAATATAACCTATAACACATCACGTATCCAAAAATACAATACTTTTTTTTTGTAAGTCACTGTTATCGTTATAACGATATTTGTTTTTACTCTTAAGTCAGTATCATTGGAATTAATTCACTGTTTATTTTTGTACTTTGTAAATTTAACAAAGCATTTCGATAAGTTGCAATTAAAATAAAAACATGACTTCAAAATACCTATAATTATCAATGTAGTTTCTTATTACAAGTTGCTGCTGCTGCTGCTTAAACCTGGGGACCACATAGTCAGCTGAGGTAAGTTACTTGTGTACTATATATTGAATATATAAAATAGTCCATTATTGCAAATTATATTCTTATTATTATTCGGAGTCATTTTTCGCAAATTCATTAGAACTACTCTTATATTACATAAATGTAATAAACAGAATAGTAACGTTGACTGCACGGTTGGCCTACCTAGTGGTTTAAGCGGTAGCCACACCGCTCTCTACTTCGCTGAGTGTTGTGGTTTCAAACCCCACATGGGACAGCACTAAGTGTGATCCACAAATTATTGTTCTGAGTTTGAGTGTTCTTTGTGTCCGTTTCTTGTATGTTTATAAAGTCTCCCGTGACACAGGATTTGTGCGGGCGTTTTCTTTTATAATAAGAAAAAAGAAAAGAAAGAAAAAAGATATATATATATTTGCTTTGGATAAAAACAAGAGGAAGACAACATTTATTCCATTGAACAGGTGTTATTACGTATTTATTTACAGATAATAAAAAAGTGAAATCGCGTTTTTTTTCGACATGTAGAAACTAATTTAGTCCTTATCTGTCATGATGTGACGAATGGTTATAATATAATATATATTACGTTGAACTAAGCAGATTTGACTGTTTCTTTTTCTATATTAAGAGCCTGTCAAAGTGACTCTACTCTGTCTGATGGAAAGCATGAATAGAATCCTAGAGTTGTGGTCACCATACTTATTGCAAATCCAGACAATGCAGTATGGCGATCCACGCTATGGTAGCCTAGTGAGATGCTTTTTCACGTCCCGCTTAAAGGACCCGGGATCGTAGTGGGAGGGAAACACGTGCGCTGGTAATGAATTCCAGGCTTTAACAGATTTGCACAGGAAGGTAGAGCCGAACCATTTAGTTCGGGAGCGTATGTCTACCATTCTGAAACGACGACTTCTTGTATACCCCATCGGGCTATAAAGAATGATATCCTCGCTGCAGCCTCTGTAATTCTAGCACTCAAAGGTTAATGGCTATGGTTATGCGCTACAAAAACTTTTTTGTTCATAAAGTCCAACAAGAAAGATTTCTAAGCTAACTCGGGTGATCTAAATCTGACCTTTTGAAATTGCGTCTAACTTTGACTTTCCATTTAAATATATTTAAAATTAAACTACCACGCTTATCTAATTTAATTTGAATAAAACAATAATAAAGAAGTAAATAGCATAATTAATTAAATTAAATTAACAATACATCAAAGATGACTGTGTTTCAACGAGAAGAATGTAACTAAACTTGAAAATTAACATACAAGTAATAATTAATGGGAACAAAGCAAATAAATATGCGTATGTAAATTTAAACTTATAAAAATAATACTTTAGGATTAACATTTCGTATTTTTGTAAATGTAAAATAACAATATTTATATTATTAAACACGCAGTCCATAGAAAGTTATACATAGGTTTACGAACTTACAAATAAATCATATATGCATAAAAATTTTGAACATGCTAAAGGGACTTCCACACTCGGCAACTAAATATATTACAGCGCTATCTACGGAAGATACACCGAACTACGACGTAACTGCTAGTACCTGCTAATCCTGTATTATGATATAGCAATTCTTGCACCGTTTGGTGTATACGCCAGACTGGGCCATACTAGGCCACGATCAGCCAGCAGGCCTCGTCTGATCGGAGGATCCTTACTTTGTTGAAAGAGTATGACATCCGTTTTTCCAAAGTGGTGATTGGAAACAGCCTTCAAAGAAGCAGGTCGGAGGAGACTCCTCCATAATAGTATTAAAAATTTAAAATGTTTGCACGTCTGGCAGGATCATGACCCACTGGGTGTTACTACAATAAATAAATATTGGAATTACGCCCTGTGGGTCATCATACAATGCCACATTATTTGGCTGTCTATTGACTACCATCAAATTGTTGGAATGGTCGCGCACTCAGTGCAGTAGAGACGCCTTTAGCATGTGCATAAATACATAAAAATTAGGTACCCTTGTTTCTGGGAACACTCCCGACGCACTGAAAAACACAACAGCTTCAATTTTACCCTAAAGGCATTATACATTGGATCTAAAGAGCACTGAACGAGTTCTTTATATAGCTGACTCAAAGGGTAGATGTGCCACATATAAATTAATAGTACCTGGCAATCGAGCTTTGGTCGGTATTTTTTTTGGTAAATCTACCAGATAGTCGCAGTTTAGTTCACATTCACATCCCTAATTTTGTCACATAGATAAGTGTAGAAACTGACCTACACAATACCCTATACTGAAGTATTTAATCATTGTGTTGCTGTGTCTATAAAGTAGTACTAATGGTATTGTTGCAATTTTTCCTTTCTTGAAAATACGGATAAAATAACGTTTTCTAAAACTGAAACCTAGCTAAATCGATTTGTTGCCCCCAAAACCCCCGCATACTAATGTCCACGAAAATCATTAGAGCATTAAAAACAATTAATAGAATGAGCTCTTCGAATACTTTGGTGAAAATAGACTTATGGCTTATTTACGGAGGATAAAATATTTGTGCGAATATGAGCAATACAGTTATAAACAAAATAATAAATAAATAAATAAATATTACGGACATTTGACACACAACGTCATCTAGTTTCAAACTAAGCAGAGCTTGTGCTATGATAACTAGACTGATCAAAAGAATGCTTATGTACTTTTTTCTGTATATACATAGAAAATACCCAAACAAACAGTTGGTCCGACCCGGGAATCGAACCTGAGACATCAAGTACAGCAGTCGCATTCACTACCGCTTCGCCACCGACGCAGTTACGATAAATTATTTACAGTCAAAGTACGCCATAGGTATTACACCTGACATCTTTGTCATTATAAAAGGGTTTGTGTGATTAGTGAAGGTTTCGGCAGAGTCTGGTACACAGCGTTTTCGCTGAAATTTCTTTTCAGGTACTTCAACACACACAACAGAAGGGCGACGTATGACTCAGTAGTCAGATGTTCAGATCATACAACAGTCACTGGTCCGACCGCATTCAAATTTGATTTAACTAGAGTTTTAATGTTTAAATCATAAGTTTTAAATCAGCTTTAGCATACATTGTCAAAACATGTTACAGTGAGCATTTATATTAAGAGCCTCCCAAGGTGACTCTACTCTGCCTGACAGAAAGCATGAATAGAATCCAAGAGTCGTGGTCACCATACTCATTGAAAATGCAGACAATGCAGTATGGTGACCCACACTATGGCGACCTTGTGAGATGCTTTTTCACGTCCTACTTGGGGACGTAAAAGGCATGACAGTCATCAAAGACAACACGGATACTGGCGCTTTAGGTTAGTCTTCTGTGGGAGGGTAGTACTGTCCCGGTCGAGCCGGCCTGTTCGTGCTGAAATCAGCGTGGTTCTACTACCTACGCTACTACTACAACGTATATTAATTTGTCGTGAAATTTGTAATTCAAAGTTGACAGAAATATATGTTTCGAACAAATGAACTGCTACTTTTGTTAATATGTATGAGATTATTCTTAATGTGAAGCATCTAAAGCGGAGGAGCAGACCAGGTGTTGGAGTGGCGACGCGTCGACGATAGATTGGTATGTTTCATCAATAATTGTTGCTAAGAAAATTGCTGCGTCATAGCTGAAATTTTCAGCCATATATATGGATGATGATATCATGATAGATGTTTATATTTACTATATATACACTAGCGACCCGCCCCGGCTTCACATGTTGCAATGCCGATATTAAATATACTACAGAACAGTTCACTGTTTTTTTGTCATAAGTCAATAAAAATTTGATAAAAATGTCATACTGAAAAGCACGAAAAATAAAAAAAATATTTACACAATTTCGAATATATATTTTATTAATTTACCATAACGTTCTTATGAGGTCTGTTATGAGTTAAATATTATTGTTTTCCTCACTAGAGAGTTTCAACAAACAGGTTCGACCGCTGTTCATACACACAATCAAGAGTGCGACATTGCGAAGTGTGGCTTTTGACGCGCCATTCATTTAGGCACGCGCCGATAGACAGATAGCGCGTAGTGACTGGTTTTTGTAATGATATAGTACTGTATAAATTAGCTAGGGGCATTTTTAAGTATTAAAATCCATTTCAGGTTTGTCTTGATCACCTCAGTTTGCTCAGCTTTACAAAAAGTAAAGATATAAAACATACTTAAGAATAATAGAACAATAAAACCGAAGAGTATCGTTCACTAAAAACATTAACTGAAAATTCTAATAAGAGAATTGTATACTATTTCTGATAAAAATAAGAGTGACAAGAGTCTGATAGATAAGAGTTCTGTTTTAAATGTATTTCGGGTACCTTATCACAAATAAGTTCACAACTATGACGCAGGATAGTTCTACTCGATGTCAATAGCAATTCATACCTACGGCGAAGGATACTTCAACTCTACGCTAACAACAATCGTATACTTTCTAGGTAATCACAAGTATAAAATAATACTTAATAACTCTAAAATATTCAAAAACGTTAAATGTCAGAGTTGTTCAGTTAGGTAGATGACTGTATCGTAAATAAATACCAATGTCCATTTCATTACACCTAATATCGCGAAACATCTCGGTCAATACAATTACCATAGCTTTTCATTATTATTAGTAATTTCAAACAAATATACAGTGAAATATATTGTTCAATTCAGTAGTCTACAACAGTGACATCACATTTTTATATTTAGTACATTTTTCATACAAAATTGTCGTTTTGACAGATGATAAAAAGTAGCTAATTTGACTAAGGTGTCATCTGGCCTATTCAAATCACAGCTGACATATGTCAAAATTTGAAAGTAAAATGTTGCTGATATGAAATAAGTTTAATTGCATTAAAAAATTTAAAACAATTCAGACTAAATGATTTTACCATGGTTTTATTGTAATTGAACAAAATTTTGTACTTCTGTGACTAAGAGATGCAACCGTTTGCCATGTAAACAAGTACTTCATGATTATGATTTTTGTAAAAATAGTAATTATGTCAATTACAAGACGACACAGTGGCACATGTATAGTTAAAGTGCCAACAAACATCAACTAACTTCATCTCAGTATTATGGAGGGTAGAGGTAAGGAAAACAGTTTTGTATGAGAGACAAATTGAAAAAGTGTCCACCGGTAAACAGCAAATTGTGGTTTTAATACTCGCCGAAATAGCGCTAGTGCAGCAACAGAGAATGATATGAATTTAGCAGTTTGCAGAGTGAAGTGTGTTGGGTTGAAAAATTTAATATATCTCGTAATTTCGTAATTTTGATTACGTTATCTGGCGATTTTAATAAGAATAATCATTCTAAAACGCAATAAAATTTCTATTTTTTTTTTTGAAACCTACATCATTATTTAAGATATATAACAGTAAAATATAAGAATTAGCTGAAAATTCCATTTAAAAATTTCTTTGTTGCTACTATGGCGCCACCTTAATTTGCTCTCTTTTAGTGGACACTTTTTAATATACTGAGATGATTCTTCTTACCTCTACCCTCCATACTCAGTGTACTGGAAAGATTTAGCGCGTAAAAAATCAAAAATGAAAATAGTAACTGTAAGGAACAGAAATTTACTTAAAATAAAGTGTTAGTATAACACATTATAAAGTAAACTTAATTAAGAATTACTTAATTTTCTTTACAAACTTAGACCATTGCAGTATTAACGAAGAAATACATTATTGAAAAAGCAAAGATATCAGTTAGAAAAATTCTTACTTCAAAAATTCTAATTAAGTACCAAATCATGCTACAGACTAAATAGCACGAATTGGATTACAATTAACAATGACATCTATTATCCTATATTAAGGTAAGAAATAAGTCATGTCATCTATCATTAATTGAAAGAAGCAGAACAGTAGCCTCATTTATAATGTAAAATCAACAACGGCTATTCAAACTCGCTAGAGGGTATTCACATAAATTTTATAAATTATTGAGATATTTGTTTAAATTAAGATATAATAATAAAAATATCGAATATGCTGGATGAAAGTAGAAATTATCGGGTAGAGGAAAACTCAGTTGTAAACTATGTAAATCCAAATATAATTTGTGACATTCCATGACCACCCAGAAGTCCAGATCTATCCCCAGCAGACTTCTTTTTATGGAGTTATTTGAAAAATCGTGTCTACATCAATAAACCAAATACATTAGATCCGCCATTCTCTAAGTGTGTTCCGCGGAACCCTAGGGTTCCGCGACATCCCTGTAGGGGTTCCGCAAGAATTTAGAAAAAATTCCAAACACCTCTCTCTGGTCGACCGTTCTGACGCGGCGTATCACGATTCACGAGGCGCAGCCGACCTTAGTCACCTCGTACAATTTTACTATGCCGCCACCGCGGATATCTACTTGTGAGCGCGAGTCCCTTTGATAAAAGCGCGCGAGTCCCTTTGATAAAAGCCGCCCCTGAGATTAACAATAATTGTAAACAAGCTACTTTCGGCTCTAATTTTAAAACGTAAAGTCGAAATTGTTTACACAGCATTTTTTGTATTTCTATTTTTATTTCGGCTTGTTATTTATCAAAGGCGCCGACTCGAGTATTTTTGAGAATGTTCGAGATCTGGCTAGGACTATAAAAGCGGCGATCGCGCCTCGACGCTTAGTTAGTCGACGATTAGTGTTCGGAGTGATTAGTACCTACTTGCTAGAAACAAAGTGTTTAGTGTTCTACTGCTGTATTCTGATTGTACATTTCTTCTTTGGACTAAACTCTTTTACGCAGTAACGATCGTGCGTTATTTTGACCCCACATGTTACATCCTGACATGTAACATTATTAATAAAGAAGAATGGAACGTTGGCTTACAGGCGTTAAACGTGTTGCAACAACATCTTCTAACGAAGCCGAATGTTCAAAATCAGATCGCGCGGAGTATACAGCAATTACCGATCCAGACGATTATGCAACGACGTCAAGTTCCACGGTTTCAAAGGCGAAAAAAAGGAAGTATGATGAATCATATATCAATTTCGGATTTGTTGATTCCAACGGCTCACCTCTCTGCATGTTATGTAGTAAACTGCTTCCTAATAGTTCCATGGCACCTGCCAAGTTGCGCCGGCATTTAGAAACTGTACACCCCGAGTCTAAAGACAAAAATAAAGAATTTTTTGTACGTAAAAAAGAACAGTTATTGGAAAGTCAAAAAACTATGATGCATGTAACCCAAACTATCAATGAAAAGGCCACAGAGGCATCATATTTAGTTAGCTATCGCATTGCACAAGCAGGTGAAGCGCACACTATCGCTGAGAATTTAATAAAACCATGTGTGTTAGACATAACAAAATGTATGCTCGATGAAAAATCTGCAAAGCATGTTTCTACTGTGCCGCTATCAAACGATACTGTTTCACGGCGAATTCATGATCTGGCAAGCTACGTCAAACAAGAATTAGTTACACGTCTACAAGAAACACGATTCGTCTTGCAAATAGATGAGTCTACTGATGTCGCTGGTCTGGCTATCTTGCTGGTTATCGTGAGATATCCATATGAAAGTTCTTTGGAAGAAGATATGCTTATGTGTTCACCGCTGCCCACAAAAACTACCGGAGAAGAAATTTTTAATAAAATAAATATATTTTTTGGGGAAAATAATCTCAGTTGGAACAATTGCATTGACATTTGTACAGATGGGGCCAAGGCGATGACGGGTATTACAGCAGGACTAGTGTCACGAATAAAAAATAAAGCGCCTAATTGTAGTTCCAGCCATTGTATCCTGCATAGACAAGCACTTGCGATGAAGCAAATGCCGTCAAATCTAAAATTAGTTATGGAAGAAGCGGTAAAAATAATTAATTTTATCAAAACACGACCACTACAATCCCGATTGTTCTCATTATTGTGTGAAGATTATGGCAGCAAACATAAAACACTGCTGCTCCATACAGAAGTGCGATGGCTGTCTAGGGGTAAAACTTTAACAAGGCTATTTGAACTTAGAGCCGAGTTACAAATGTTTCTTTCAGATACTGCTTTTAATTTGAAAGACCGTTTGTATGATAAAACTTGGTTGTTCCGACTGTCTTTTATGGCGGATATCTTTCAAAAACTGAACGAATTAAATGTATCATTGCAAGGTAAACAGACAACAGTGTTCCAGGCCTGTGATAAAATAACTGCCTTCAAAAGAAAATTAGATTTTTGGATTATTTGCGTTGGAAAGAGAGAAATAGAAAGCTTTACCTCACTCAATGAGTTTGTTAGCGATAACGATTCAGAAATGTTTCAAGATGATGTATTTGAGGAATTGGTCAAATATCTCACTTCGATGCGCGCATCTTTTGAGAAGTATTTTCCCGAAGAACAAAATACAAAAATGAAACTGAATTCATGGATTCATAATCCTTTTTTACCCAACTTACAAAAGCCCGAAAGTATGTCAAACGAGATATATGAATCTCTTTTAGATATGTCATCAGACACAAGTATGGAGGTACTGTTCAAAACGACGCCTCTCAACGATTTTTGGTGCAGAATTCGTGATGAATCTGCAATGCTTGCCAAAATGGCTCTGAATATTCTTCTCCCGTTCCCAACAACATATTTGTGCGAAACAGGATTCTCAACCTATGCAGCTACGAAAACAAAATACCGCAATAGACTGGACGCCGAACCTGATATGAGACTTCAACTGTCCTCTATCAAACCTGATATCAACCAATTGATGAAAAATAAAAAACAGTTTCATACCTCCCATTAGATTTTTTTTTCTTTTTTAATAACTTCTATTATTATACTTGTTATGTAAGTAAGTAATAACTAACTGTTACATTGTACTTTTATTATGCTTATTAATAAAGAATACACTTTTAAAAACTATTGTTTTATTATAGGGTTCCGTCAAGTATTTCGCTTTCCAAAAGGGTTCCGTCACCAAAAAAGATTGAGAACCGCTGCATTAGATAGATCGATCGCCGACATCTCTATGTCGGCGATCTCAGTCTCTTAGCCGACGAGTATTCGAAAATTTCGGTGCTCGCTTAGAAGAGTGCAAACTTTGAGACGGTGGTCATTTATATGATGTAATTTTTAAAAAATAAATTCCAACTAATCAGCTTTCTTGTAAATAAACACTTTTTATAATGTATCGAATGGCTTTTTATGGGATTTTTTCAAATGTTAACTAATTCGTGGCCCACCCTTTATATTCAAGATGCTTTAAACATAATAAAGAACAATTCGTATGCAGCTGGTATTTTGCTGGACAAGACAAAGGCTTATGATAAATTCACATCCAAAATATTATTAAAAAAGTTGTATGGAATTGGTATTCGTGGCAAGGCCCACGGTTGGCTTTCGTCTGGAAATTGAATATTTTAACCATTACACGTACATTATCGAAAACATTTGACCAAACCATAAACAATAAATGCATCAATTCCACAGGGAAGTGTCAGAAGTTGCCTTTTGTTTCTCATTAACACAAACGACTTACCTAATTTTACAAAAGGGTCATGTGTACTGTTCGCAGACGATGTTTCCTAATACTAGTTCAGTGCCAAACCAGCTCAACGTGAAACACAACTACTTGAATGCCGGATAATAATCTAGAGATAAATTTTTCATAGACCAAATTCATGACGTTTCTCCACTAACAAAAATTCCGTTTGAATATCAATTACAATTTTAATGGCATTAAACTAGAAGCGGTTACAGAGTTTACACTTCTCGATCTTAATATAGATACCCAAATACACTAGAAGTCACACATCAACTAAATAAAAGCCAGGTAGTAGAGCCACGCTGATTTCAGCACGAACGGGCCGGCTCGACCGGGGCAGTATTACTTTCTCACAGAAAACCAACCTAAAGCGACAGCAACCGTGCTGTCGTGTTTCGTTGATGAGTGCGAGACTGGAAGTCCATTGATACAGGGATGACAGTTATCATGGTAATCCTTCATACTTCTTCAAGCGGGGCGTACAAAAGCGTCTCACTCACACAAAGACCACCATAGTGTGAGTCACTTATTGCGTTGTCGGTAATGAGTATGGTAACCACAACTCATGGATTCTATTCGTATTTTCCGTCAGGTAGAGTATAATCAATAAACATTTTCAAGTAATGATCATCTTGGTGTCAAGCACTTGAGCAATTTGTTGACTATTTTTTTTATTAATTGTTGCTGAAAAATGGATTGGTAAATAATAACCCATATTATTTAAACATTAGATTTTATTTAATTAATACTCATAAATGATGACTAGTATTTAATTGTCCTAGGTCCACTGGCGTGTCTTTATTATTTTCTTCAGTATCTTTGATATTCCTAAAAACGAAAAATCATATTAGTTCAGCTGTATGTCCAATTTGTGAAAAAGGCTAAGTAATAAGAAATAAGCCAACACGATGTGGTTTTTTCTTTTTTTTAACGTGTGGAAACCCCCTCGGGCCTTCACCTCAAGGGCGTCTCGTAATCGGACCAACTAAAACCACACGGTGTGCCACTCTGCGCCTGACATAGGAGGGATCCGGTAACAGCTGCTATTACGACATCCAGACAACACAATATGGCTACAGCAACCTAAGCATGACAGCTTTTGTCGTGGGAGAATCACGCTTCGGCATAAATATGAAAACTCAACTAGAGCGATACGACAGCCAACCCACAGGAAATCGGTTTTGAGCTTTTATCCAAACGAGTGACGATATCCGAGCTCGAAATCAATGCCGCTCATAATTTAAGTGTAGAGACTCAGGCCACGGTCTCGCAATCAGCGCATTAAAGAAAACGAAGATAATTAAAGAATAGATGCCAAACAAAGATGGTACTAACCCACATAAAGATTGTTCCCTAACTATTTTCTCACCATCCGCTATAGTCTGCGGCATTGGTTGACCTTTTGTTTCAGGTAATCCCAAAGTTATAGCTCCGGATATGTACGCTGTTATGGCAAAGGTGAGTAGCGGCAGTAAACTCCAGTAGCGCTCCTGGAAAGAAAATTATTCAAAACGTATGTAAAACATGTCTAAGACTTGCAATTTATTAAAATTATATTATAAGTTTCAGCTTCATAAATCAAAATACCAGTCGCTTCAAAATGTTTTTGTACGTTGAATTTTGAAAAAAAAAGGCAATAGAGGAGAAATTATGCACATAAGGAAACAAATTATTACAATCAAATACATTTAAATTAGATTTACATGTATATACTAGCGAACTTCGTACCGCAAGACTACGAGTATATTTTTTTTAACTTTTCTGCCGGGCTGATTTTACATACAAAAAAAATTCATTCAGATCGGTCCAGCTGTTTAGGAGGAGTTCAGTGACACACACACGTACCGTAGAATTATATATATAACGATATATAGATTAGAAAAGCCCCCTAAAGCTAAACAAGCTTTAAATGATCCTGATGTGATGATGTGAAAGTTATTGATTTTACATTGTGTTTGGTACTTTATATATATATAATGTGTATGTACTTAGAAAAAAGTATGTAAGTATTCTATCAGTCAATCTAGTTATCACAGTACAAGCTGCGCTTATTTTGTTGTTATTAGTTGTATGTTTAATGTCCGAAATATTCATTTTTTTATTTATTTATTTGTAATAATACTAGTTAGTAGCTGAAAGCTAAATTCATCTTTTTTATAACCCGGTTTAAAAGTGTTTAGAAACATACCGAATATACGATAAAAGGTGTCACAATAATGCCGAAGTATCCAACCAAATGTAGAGCACCAGAGCCTGTCGCTCTGAAGGGAGTAGGCAGAATCTCGACACACCATTGCATGGTAACTGTATAACTGATATTTATAAAGAAACGTGCTGCTATTGCTAACCCCGCCTGTGGCACACCTGAAGGTAAAAATAGTCAAATCATTATTAATCTCAATATATATAAATAGCCAAATCTCGTGAAGGGTTCGACCAATTCGGTTTGTTCTACATTTTTTAATTGAGGTACAATTAAGAAGGTTCTTATTTAGAGAATAATGTAAAATTGCGAGGGAAATAGTAAATATAACTTTGTTTTAACTATGACAGCTGTCAAACATTTGTCAAAATAAAGGCGTATTAGGCTTACCTTTAGTATGTTTTCAAGTTGACTGGGCTATATGGATATTAATCTAATCTATGTCTTCCTAAAGTAAAGCTCAAACAAAAGAAGTTTTCGTTTTTTTTTTTAATGAACTATGACAGTCTAATGACTTTTGACAGAAAAAAGTCTATCGAAGCAGCAAACTTAACAATATAACTTCACATGTGGCAATCTGATCCCAAGCTTACTTACATATTTCTAAATATATACATATTGTAGATAAATTACGACTATACCCAGACAGAAAATGTGATGGTGCTCATTACAAAAATATTCGTCGGAGGAATCGAACCCTCGACCCCCAGTGTAAGTCAGCGTCACTAATCACTAGACTAATTGTTTTTTTTCTTTCTTTTATTTTTTTTTCTCATCACAAATGTATGCAGTACATTGTAGATGCTTAATCTAAATTACATTATAACGTAAATTTGTGAGAGACTGGTGCCCGAGATAGGTATTGGAATCCTGTGCTACAGGTCATCAGGCCCTCAACATCATAAAAAAGCAGATGCATTATTAGATCAAGTGAAGTGACTGATAAGATACATTATTTGGGTGAGTATAAGATACATATCTTAATTTCTTATTTTAATTTCAATAGAAAATAAACATACCGTCAGTTACAAATATGGCGATGGTTACAAGCACCCCTGATAAAACCAGAGGAGCCCATGTCAAGTTTCTCCTGCCTAACCTGAAAAAAGAACATCAATCGCACCTTTTTTCTTTGTTATCGTGGTGGAAAATCCCTTCGGATCTCCGGCTCCTCGGGGACGCAGGAGCCAGGAGTGTGTAGTGTTTCCAATAAAAATCACCCTGGCCGGTCCCGGGCGTCCTTCTCTGAAGGGGACCCGGGCCATATTATTTCAGGTCCCCTCCAGAATCAACACCGCGCCTAGTCAGATCCTATCCTGGGGAGGCCAAAAAGGCTTCCCCGCCTATCAAAATCAGTTGTACCTACTACCAATCATTTTTGTAGACAGAGCAAAATCTGTAAGTAGTAGAGCCACACTGATTTAAGCACGAACGGGCTGCCTCGATCAGGGCAGTACTGCCCTTTCACAGAAGACAAACTTAATGCGACAGCATCCATGCTGTCGTGTTTCGTTGGTGAGTGTTGAGACAAGAGTGATATCAAGGGTGGTAAGTATGCGAGCCTTACACTGCCACGATGACTGTCATGCCTTTTATGACTCTAGGCGAGACGTGAAAAAGTATCACCCAAGGTCGTCATAGTGCGTAAGTGACCATACTGTATTGTCTGCATCCAGAATGAGTATGGTGACCACAACCTTTAGATTTTATTCATACTTGCCATCAGACCGAGAAAATTTAATAGTAATCAATTAAAGAATGAGATATTGTACAACTGTAATCAGATATTTGAGTATTAGAACATAAGTGAATAATGATGCTTTAAATTAGCTCAGCGAGCGCGTTTGGTATTGTGATTGGTGGAAAGTTTCACTCGAACTAATCACAACGCTGCACGTGACTATCTTGTCAAGTATCAGTAACAGCAGACTATAGCAGTCCACTTCTCTATGGAGGTCTTCTCTTGGCAAAGAGATTTTATGCTACTACACCACGCTGACCAGTTACTATAGGGTTTATTTCAAATATTACGTGATTACACTGATATTGGCATGTATAGTTTGCTCTGTCAGTCAGCTCTTACGACACCATATGAGTGAAAACATTTATAAAGAACTGAAAATACCTGTTGAGTACTTTGTATATACCTATCAAGAACAACAGCGAGCAGAAAGTTTGCCGGTAATTCTGTCACGGAGTTTAAACTGAATGTGAGGAAGAAGTCCAGTCCAAAGGAGTCAGACAGACGTACAAGGCCGTCGAACACTATATTACATCCCAAGTGTGCCAACACCAGACCAACGAACGCCATACACATCCGTGGACTCTTCATAAGGGTAATCAAAGTCTGTTTTTTCTCTAGTTTGGCTTTGTTAGACGACACCTGTTAAAAAATTATACTGTAGGTTCATTGCTATTTTTATTTTTCGACTCATGCCACATAGGTTTCACAAATAGAATTTAACTACCCAGGCATTATCTTAAAGTATATATATATACTCAATTGTCGTTATTTCAAAATCTTTAACAATTTTAATTCTTTTAGTGTTAGCAAACTCATTTATCGGTGAATTCTGTATAATATCATGCCATAGTAAAAAGAAGTCGAGCATCAATGAAAAAAATTTTAGGAAAGGGAAAAAAATCTTTTCGATAAACGTAGATGAACTTGCGCGGGTCAAAAGTATATTAGTTTTATATTAAAGCCATCAAAAATCTTCATTTTACAAATAACTTTTAATAATTTTAGAAGAAAACTTACAATAAATTCGTCCATGACGTTGTCAGGAATTTTCAATTTATTAATTTTCTCAAAACTTCTCAACACTTCCACGGCTTTGTCGACATTACCAACACTGACCAACCACCTGAGAAATATCAACTGGATGAAATTATAAATAATTATAGAACAATTATGATTATAAAACATAAGCTAATATATATAAATTATCATTGACATTTAGATTCTGAAGTCCCATCCTCAACAACTTTCAGTAATACACTGTTTGACTCATGGCTCTACTTAGTAAGGCAGTTTTGGCCTATCATATTCACTGAACTGAAATAGCCTCATTGATCGCTAATAAGAGTGCCCCATATAGTTCCGGATGAAACTTAGGATTTGCCTAGGAGAAGTATAGTTTGCTAAAAAAAATATAATACTTTTTATGAAAGGTGTAATTCTGCGATGCTGATACGCATAAGTTAAGTATGCAGCGCACGTAGAAAAAAAAACAAAGTGTACAGAATTAAGTTATTAAAATAAAATCAAGTAAAAAAAGAAATATATTAACTTGTATATTTTTTTTAAAGGAAATACAAAGGGAAACAAAAACATCACAGACATGGAAAAATTGTGTGATTTCACTATAATTAAATCACCTACTGCCTGGCTCCATCAAAATTAAAACAAAGTTTTTCTGATTCAAACTAAACCTTGTGGCGATGGATTAAGAATAGATTAAATATCATCACCCCTACTTATCCCATGGGTGTTGTAAGAACCAACTTAGGGAGAAAACTACGCAGGAAAACATCACTGCAAAAAAAAGAAAATGTTGAAACAAATCCTATACTGACGCGTCTTCTATAGTAAACCAAAACTTCCTTTCTAAGGTTCTCCTTAAAGCTTCTGCCTATATCCAACAGTGGATTATTAACGGCTGTTTATGTGGTAATGTGTGTAAAAATCTTACAACTACTTTAAAGGACAATATTTATTTTCTTTCTTGGTCCTTCAATTCCATGTTTTTAACTACTTAAACGAATATATTATCTTTCAAGGATGTAAGTTAAAGTAGATATAATAGTTTTCAACACCATTTACGCTCATGGCCACCATTAATAAACACGAATGCATTGTCGCCATTTTAACCCCCTCCTAGAATCTCACCTTGTGCTTTCTGGTAGTACCCAAGGTGCCAGCAGTGCGATGAACATAGGTAGTGAAGTAATCCATGTGAACAAGCGCCAGTCAGCAATATAATAAGCGATCCATGGTAACGCTGTTGCACCACCACCGAAAGAAAATCCGAAGGCTGAGTTCGCGGCAAAGGTTCGGTATTTAGGTCCTATGTATTCGAGAACTGAAATCACAAAGAATAATGTTTTATGGAGATAGTATGTAAAGAGAGGTAGCATAATGGCTCAGAAATTGGTTGCGGGTTCGAACCTCATCCAGTGCACTACCAACATGACGTCAGCCTACTCACTATTGTAGATACTTTTTTTTCTATTTTAGATGTGGTTTCATTCGCTAAAAAGGGAAAGAGTTTTTTTTTTAATTTCAATATAATTTTAACTATGCCTATTATTAATTCGATTCACCGATGCTTTTAAAAAGACAACTCCTGAATCAGAAGTGTTCTGCCTTTCGGGGTACCGTTACAAACATGCATGAAATGGACATGAAGAACACTTAGACTTACATCAATAATTTGCGGATCACAGTGTTGTTCCATGTGAAGATTGAACCAAACAAACTGCATAGTAAAATCAGCGCGGTGATCACTTAAGCCACTATTACGCTCACGGTGTCAATATCCCCATCATATCATTTTGAATTATAAAAAGTATATTATGTATACAGAGTGGGGCAAGAATTGGTTAACATTTGAATTTAACATCCCACGCAAACATGTTACGGGAGTTCTTGGGACAGATGCTACTGGAATTTACTGACTACAATCGTAACACATGGTTTTAACAAGACGGAATCACTTGTCACACATCCAAAGAGTCTCTGCCGGTGATCAAAGACGTGTTTCCGGAAAGCTGATTTCCAGACGAGGCTACATTCTATGACCACCCAGAAGTCTAGATCTATCCCCAGCAGACTCCTTTTCATGTGGTTATTTGAAGAATCGTGTCTACATCAACAAACCAAATACATTACGTCAAGTAAAAGAAAAAATCAGCGAAGAAATGTCGGCGATCTCGGAGTCTCTTTGCCGACGAGTATTCGAAAATTTCAGTGCTCGCTTAGAAGAATGCAAACGTCGAAAGGGTGGTTATTTAGACGATGCATTTTTAAAAATAAATTCCAATTAATTAGCTTTTTTGTAACTAAACAATTTTTATAAAATTTCAAATGGTTTTTATACGATCTTTTCAATTGTTAACTAATTCGAGGCCCACGAACTAAACCTTACCTCATAGTCTGATTTTTAAGTCAATATGATTAATAAAATATAGTTTTTATAGTTACCCAGAATGTAGATAATCATGAAACAGTTGTCAAAGGACATCCCAACCAAAAATCTGCAGATAATGAAGTCCCACAGGCCAGTTGTAAATATAGTCACTATACCGCCGATACCACCTACTAAGTTTGAACCTGAAATTAAGGTTTATATTGTCAATATGCATCGAAGGAGAGTAATAAAAAAAAAATTATTACGAGTATATACCTAGAGGAATAACTTTAAGTCGAGGTTAAAGTATACGATTATATTCCGGTATTCAGATATTGTGGGATTGTGAACACGTATCCTTACTCATCCTGCACTGTGAAGGGAAGGGAAACATAAACCTTATACAAACCCGCCTGACTAGCGTGGTATAGAAGGCCAAACTTTCCTTTCAAAGAAGAGGCCTATGTACAGCTGTGAAATACTAAATATTGTTTATATGTATGGTTCAACACTACTCTTTGTATTGGATCCCTTTTTATTTCCAACACAAAGGGAGGATCTGCGGATCGTGGGCAGCCAGTTAATATTAGGTAATTTAAAAACAAGACTTTCATAGTGCGACTCGGGGTTATTAGTTATTATTTAGTTCAATAATTCTACGTTAGATGGCACTGAAGCAAATTCATCGTCTCCTATGTACACCATTCGTTGTACATAGAAGTATTGACGCCGGATAATTATATTGCTAAATTTTTCTCGTATTACCTGAGTGTGACATATAAAAGGTATGAATCGTCTACATGTAACTTATGGTAAGAAATAATATGCCAGATTGTTATAAACTGCATGTAATATGTCCGTCTGAATGTAGATTTTGTTAATAAGTTCCTTCTTAATTGTGTTTTAAGGTTTACTGTTCTATACTATTGTGGGGACGTGTGTGAAAGAGGAATATCGCTAGCATTGATGCCGCTGGCTTACAATTTTCATGCACAAAATTTAAAATATATAAACAAATTTATTGTTATTTACATACTCTACAATTGTTCATGTCTAAAACCATATCAAGATTAAATAGCTATGAAATAATAAGTTAACCAGTTATTACTGAAATCCTTGCAAATAATTTGCCTGTTCACCAATGTAAATGCAATCCTGTCTGCTCAAAAGTCGTGGGATTGATACCCACTCAGATTGATTTTGGCAAAGGTGTCATCATCAACGGCCTTTAACAGTTCACTGTGGGGTATAGGCTTCTCCTTAGCAACGAGGCTTTGGCCTGCTATATCACGCTGACCAGATGGCTTGGTATAGGATTTGTTTCAAAATTTCCTTCTCTTTGTAATGATGCACATTTAGTTGCCTCTTGCAATACCCTTGGGAACAATAGGGGTTATACTCTGTATTTTAAATTATCACACAGAGAAAAGTGGTGACAGATTTAGAATACATGATTACACTAATGATGATGAGGTGTAATGAGTCTATAATGTGTTTTAAAAAAAATATATTTGTATTTTTCTACGGTTGGCGCCTATAGGCTCGTACTCTGTTACGTGAGTGGGGCTGGAGTCTGTAACTACAATTGAGAAAGTGGAGACTGAGGAGTTGGATGCGAGAAACCCAAAATCGATTAGAGTGGCGTGTTATGGGAGATGTGGACTGCGATAGGTTGATGATGATGATGCGTTTAAATACTCTATTCTAGCACAACTGATACTTTTTTAGAATACAAAGAAGTGATATTGAGATATGCAAACAATGTTTATCACGAATGTAGAGCATATAATGTATCTGTATAAATCGTAAATCAATGGCGTTATTCAGATTTAATGAAGTTTATAAAGCAGTATTTCACTCGAGTTATATGCAGTTAAACGATCATTCAAAAGTATTGGTTAGATGACTGTATCGTAAATAAATACCAATGTCCACTTCATTAAAACTAATATCACGAAACATCTCCGAAAATACAATTAACATAGATTTTTATTATTATTACGAATTTCAGTCAAATATACAGTGAAATATATTGTTCAATTGAATAGTCTAAAACAGTGACGTCACCATTTTGTATTTAGTACATTTTTCATACAAAACTGTCGTTTGGCGGATGATAAAAAGTAACTAATTTGACTAAGGTGTCATCTAGCCTATTGATCCGTAGCGTAGGAATAATGAGTAGAATAGCTGAATTAACATTAGATGCTTCAAATTAGTATAGATAAAAAATGAAGGTATCCTAAAGCAATAATTAACATACCTACCAAAGCAGGTACTCGGCCAAAGCGGTCAGCTATCCATCCAAACAGAAAACCTCCTGCGACTGAACCTATAAAGAACAGTGACTGAGCTAATGGGACATAACTAGCACGATCACACACCCATTCTCTCTGGAAAGAATAATAAAAAGATCACTTAAATATGTGCAGGTAATACATTCCTAGATAAAGGTTGGCATTTATTATCGTAGCATTTAATATTAGATTTTATCCGCGGCCCCGCTCACGTTTGCTTCAGATATCAAGGTAAATAGAAGCCTATTTGTTATTCTAATATATAATTTGTATTACTGTAAAGTTTCATCTAACTCAGTTTAGTGGTTTTCTAAATATGAAGAGCCTGCCAAAGTGACTTTACTCAGCCCGATGGAAAGCCTGAATAGAATCCAAAGAGTTGAAGTCACCACACTCATTGTGAATCCTGACAAGGCAGTATATATATATATAACACCTCACTTGGGGACATAAAAGACATGACAGTCATCGTAGCATTGTATTGCACACGTTTACCACGACAACTGTCACCCCTGCATCAATGGGCCTCCAGTCTCGGACGAACCGGCCCGTGCTGAAATCAGCGTGGCTCTGCTACCTGTAATGAGTGTGGATTCATTGCAAATGCAGACAATGGAGTGTGGTGACTTACACTTTGGTAGCTTAGGGTCGATTTATACTAGCGCAGAGTCGAAGTGCATCGAAGCGTCTATCCAAAACTGAATATAATAGTGTTCCTTTCTTTTCTCTTTTGACAGGTTGAAAAACTCCTTCAATCCATTCGACTTTTGAGAAGAATTCGGCGTCTAACAGTCAGTGTCCGAATTGGCAATTGAGGAAATAAACAACAAGAAGAAGTAACTATTGTGAAAAATGCTGAATGTTAATTATGATAATAGAATAATTAATAAACTTATTTATATTGCATAGAAACAAAATGACGTCTTAATTACAGTGTAGCTGCGAAGCAAAACCAGCATTCTGTCAAGGCTAACAGCAAAATAATAATGATCTAATTTTATAACAATTACTGACTTACGTATCATACGTTTTATATAAATATGTAATATCTTATCATTTGTTAAATAAAAATATTATACCTTACAATATTTGTAGCAACTTCCACATACAGCACAAACAAAATACATGCTACAACGCCATCTAGCGAAGACATATTGAACTACAGAGTAATGAACTACGGAGCAACTATTAATCCTGTATAGCGATATAGAAATTCTCGCTGTGATTAGCATGTTTATCACTAAAGATAGGTTTTATCAAACAACCATGCTCAAAATTTAGTAGTAACGTCTTAAATTGCGTGACTTTTACTGCGTGATTGGCCTAGTGGTATAAGCGGTCGCCACGCCGCACTCCACTTAGCTGAGTGTTGTGGGTTCAAATTCTACATGTTATAGCACTTTGTGTGATCCACAAAATGTTATTCTGAGTCTGGGTGTTCTTTGTGTCCGTTTCTTGTATGTTTGTAAAGTCCCACGCGACATAGGATTTATTCCTAATGCGGGCGTTGTCTTTTTAGAAAAAAAAAAACATCTTGAGATGTCACAAAAGGTACATGTCGCTGATTCAAGTTAACACGTGCTCCAGCTGTACAATGATCTTTAATGTAACTAATACGTTGTTCATAAGGGATTGCAAGTTATTTTAGAACAAGAATGTAATTATTGGTAACGGATTGCTAAAAAAAAGTTTATTTTAGAACAACAATATAATTGTTTGGAACGGATTGTTTTGTAAGCGTTCAAGAACTGGTTAATTTAATATTTTCAGTAAATATTTCATCACTAGTTTTAGGTGACCAGTGTAACTTGGACAGCGCGTCTCAAAATTTTGTTGGTTTTTGCACAAAATACCTTGATGCTCAGTTTCTATGGATCTTTATGTATATACTGGATAATTGGTTATTCTAATATTTCGTATCATCACCATTAACACCATATAAAATACATATAAGAGACAAAAGTTACCTCAGTTGCAATAGTCTCGTAAGGTATATCTTTGAATTCAAACTCCCAACCGTGATGGCATGGTATCAGCGCTGTATCAGGAGGCGGTGGATTCAATGTATTCAAAACTTCTGTCCAATTGGTGTCGAAGGTCATGCAATGATCCCAGGAACCTGTGGTAGCGCCAGGTGCTGATAGGTTCCGTCTGTAATTATATTAAACTATTGTTTCACAAAACTGTATAGAAATGACTGTTTTTCTTTAATCTTAAAAATATATACTTTCAAAGACTGCTGATGGCATATGTGGTACTTGTAAAAATAGAAGTAAAAGATAATAGAGAGAGTAAACAAGGAGACGGGTTGCAGGACGGGGAAGTCCCCTATATGCGTTGCCAGAAGGAGATGTCGCCTACTTCGATTGTAGAATTAAGTGAATGATTTGCTGCATTATATTTAACCCTTCTTTGCACGGTTTTTTTTTAAATGAAACAAGTAATATAATGCTCTAGATTAAAGGGTAAATATTTAAAAAATAATCTACCATAAATAAAAATATCAATTGTGTAAAAAACAATATGACGGAAATTTGCATCATCATGCGTTGTCACAATATGTTCCAAAATAAATAAAAAAATATTCTCCATGATGAAGTGTTATGATGGAAATTTCCATCATTGTGCAAAGAAGGGTTAAATATAAAAGTTCCATATTGGATTCATTTGACAGATCCGTTGATCTAGTGTTCAGTCACCTTGATTGACGGAGGTCCCCTACGGTTTCACATGGCTGGAGATTTCAGATGCTGTATTAAAAAAACCAACACAACCATTGGATACTAACATTTCAAGTTGGCGACTCGATAGATTAATATAGACTTTATAAAGAAATTGTAATTATTATCAGTGATGTAGAAATCTTGAGAATTTATTCCTAGACGCTCCTTGTCTTGAACAGTCAATTGTAATCTGCCAAATCTAATTTAGTGACAATGAAATTTCATGACGCTGCATAACTGTAAGAGGTTATTGTAGCTCTAATGTAAAATGTGTGAGCCATGCGCCATTGTGTGTTTTTTGAATATATTAAAGTGAACAAAGTAACTAATTATAACAACAGACTAGCGAGGCTCTTTGAAAAATCTTCTGGTCGAGTGCTGTAGTGCGTTAGAGTGAAATAGATAGTCAATTACAAATTCAGAGTGTTAGGCCCGTGTGTTGTTAATCATTTCTGAACGTGTGGCTCGCGAGCGCCTCTAGTGGACGCTAGGAAAAACTAAGTATTAATTACGCATTATGTTAACTGGTATCAAGCTCTGTAAATTCAATGAATAAAGTAATAACGTTGATTGTACAAAATGTAGTGTAATTGCAACCCACAAACACAACAGATTGGCGACGAGAACAGATAAGTGCGCAGTGTAAAAAGTGGTACAATACAAATAGAAGTGAGCGACGCAATACCCTCTTGGTAAAAAAAAATCATTCCCACGTGTTCTGATATACCTTTTTCCTTCGTTCCAAGGGTTCCAATTCCAGTGTTGATAACCCGCTACACATTTTCCTTTTTCCTTACGTAATTGCTCTGATGATACGAAATGGAGCATCAATATCAATTAGGGCAGGTGTTAACCCAAATTACGGAAACAATGCGAGGTATGCAATTACAACTACAAGCTTTACAAAGTACTGAAAAATCTGTAAGCGGTATTACATTACAACCATACGATGAAAATAATGAGTCATTCTCATCATACTTACAAAGACTACAAAATTATATAACACTAAAAGGAGTTACGAGTGTTACAGTCAAGGTACAAATTTTTCTTAATTGCATTGGCCCAAAATATTATCAAGTGCTGAGGAACATAACAGCGCCTAGTTCGCCTGAATCAAAATCATATGATGACCTGGTGAAATTATTACGAGAGCATATTGCCCCAGAACCGGGTGAAGTAGCCCAGCAACATAAATTCTGCCTCAGACAACAACAAGAGTGTGAGAGCATTGCTAATTATGTGGCTGGATTGAAAGAAATAGGTGGAAAATGTAACTTTATTTGTAATAATTGTGAACACAGTACATTTGACACTCATCTGCGAGTACAGTTCATGCGGGGGCTGCGTAATTCTGAAATCAAAGAAAGATTGTTACAAGAATCTTCTTCTACAAAGTTCGAGGATTTAATTAGGATTGCGATGGCCATGGAGAGTTCCAAAGCTGAAACAAAAGAAATGGGTCTGGATATTCAAGCAAATATAAACAAAATATCAGTAAGAGCAAAGAACCAAAATACATACAAACAAAGTACAAATACAAGGAATACAAATACATACAAAGAGCCTACATACAATACAAATACACATAAAAAGCCTACATACAATACAAATACATACAAAAAGCCTATATACAATACAAATAATGCATATAATAATAAAAAAGGAAGAATAATGAAGTGTTTTCGATGTGGAAAAGAAAACCATTCAGCGACGCAGTGAAAACTGAAAAATAAACTGTACTGTAAGTCATGCAATAAAAAAGGACATTTACAATCAGTATGTTTCAAAGATCAGAAACAGCTGGAGCTAATAAATGAGCAGTCCAGAGATGAAGATGAAATATATGAAATACATAAATTATTCTACTAAAATAACATGCAAAATGATAAGTTTAACATTACATTGAAATTACATGGAAAAATACATACCTTAGAGCTGGACACAGGTGCAGCAGTTACAACATGCTCTGTGGAATATTACAAGAAATATTTCACCAACCTGAAACTGGAAACTACATCAGTAAAGCTAAGAACATACACAGGGGAAATAATACACCCACTAGGAACATGCAATTTAAATATTAAATACAAGAATACAGAAGTAGATGGTAGAATCTTTGTGATAGACAAAAATGTAAATCCAGTAGTGGGAAGAGAATGGATAAGAAAATTAAACCTGAAATTTGACATAAATTCACTACAAAAAGTAGAAAATGATATTACAGAAAAAGAATATACATACATAGATGCATAAATACGTAGATGTATACATACATAGATACATACATACATAGATGCATACATATATAGATGCATACATACATAGAGGCATACATACATAGATGCATACATACATAGATGCATACATACATAGATGCATACATACATAGATGCATACATACATAGATGCATACATACATAGATGCATACATACCCATATAGATGCATACATACATAGATGCATCAGCCATTGGATGAAGCTTTTTACCTAAACCAAATTTCAAAAATGCCAGTTACACTACAAGAAATTAAAAAGGCTACAGCTACTGATCCAGAATTACAAAAACTATACATAGACATACAATCAGGAAAAGAAGATCCTAGAAGATTACATGAATTCTCCTTACAAAATAATTGCATATTCTATGGCATACGAATCATCATACCTAAGAAATTACAACCTCAAATCTTAGAAGAGTTACATACAGCACACACAGGTATTGTAAAGATGAAGGCTTTAGCTAGGAGTTATGTGTGGTGGAAGAATATTGACACTGATATAGAGAATTTGGTAAAACAGTGCAAGCCATGCTGTTTGATGCAGAAAAACCCTACTAAAGTACCTGTACACAGCTGGGAATACCCAAAAGAACCATGGAGTCGTATTCTTATCGACTATGCTGGCCCATTCATGAACCAATATTTTCTTATTGTGGTAGATGCCTATACTAAATGGTTAGAAGTCATTCCAACTACTTCTATTACAGCTATAGCAACTATTAATATTCTGAAGAAGCTATACACTACATTTGGCCTACCAATAACTCAAGTATCAGACAATGGAAGACAGTTTAGATCAGAAGAAATGTTAAGATTTCTGAAAGAAAATGGAATTCAAGCAAAATTTACAGCACCATTTCATCCTTCTACAAATGGTCAAGCAGAAAGATATGTCCAAATAGTAAAAAAATAAGCTAAAAAAAATGGCTAATGAAGAGGGATCAGTACAAGAAAAACTGCAAACATTTTTAATGATGTACAGAAAAACATCTAACAATACTACAGGATTAAGTCCAGGAGAAATGATGTTCAAAAGAATATACAGAACAAGAATTGACTTAGTAAAAAGAGAAAAAGAGATAGAAAATCACAGTAATGAAGAGATGATTGTAAACAAGCAGTTTCAAAGAGGAGATAGAGTTCAAATAAGAATGTATGACAGCAACAAATGGAAATTCGGAAAAATAACAGGCAGGAAAGGAAAATTACATTATGAGGTGAAAGTGGATGGAAGAATACACCAAAGACACATTGATCAAATTATAAAAACTGCATGCATGAGTGAAAACATTAAGACACCGTATACGTACCTAGCCAAGCCGGAACACATACAGGAAAACCTAGATGCAGCAAAATCACCTGAAAAAGACAATAAGCTATCTACTACCATACAAGCTAGTCCTACAAGAAGAGAATCCATACCACCCATTCAAAACCCAATAGTTAACATTCCAGAAAATATCGTACCAGTTATAAAAAGCTCAGAGACACCTACACTTCCTCTACCTACACCAACACCAGCCAAAATAGAACCACGTCGAAGCACCAGAACTAGAAGGATGCCGGACCGGTTGAACCTTTGAACTAATAACGAGGGAGAGTGTTAGGCCCGTGTGTTGTTAATCATTTCTGGACGTGTGGCTCGCGAGCGCCTCTAGTGGACGCTAGGAAAAACTAAGTATTAATTACGCATTATGTCAACTGGTATCAAGCTCTATAAATTCAATGAATAAAGTAATAACGTTGATTGTACAAAATGTAGTGTAATTGCAACCCACAAACACAACACAGAGTCTTACAAACTATATCTAATACCTTTAAATGAGAAAATCTTGTAAATATATACATATATAATCTGAATCTCGGCCACGGCTCTAACGATTTTCATGAAATTTGGTATACATGGGGTTTCCAGGGCGACAAATCGATATAGCTAGGTTTAATTTTTGGAAAACGTTGTTTTATCCGTGTTTTCAAGTAATGAAATATTTCTCTAATAGGCCCGTTTTGACATTTATCTATATGAGAAAATTAGGGATGGCAACAAAACAAGTTGATAAATTTATTTATTTATTTATTTATTTATTTATATGTTACACAGTGTACATCTTGTGGAGCAGTTTGTTTCGTATACTAAATGAAATCGACTATCACACAATAATATCGAGCAAAGCACGGTTTCCAGGTATTGTTAATAATCTCGCATGATAATTTCTCACGTCGTGTTTCTGACCTTGAAAATAAAAAAATCATTAAAAAAATTGTTAAAAGAAATTAAATTAATGTTTTTTTATGAAATGTGATGACACAATAAAAAATTACCGAATGGATAAAAATGTTAAGATGCTAAGATGGAGTCTTAGTACTCGTTCTATTTACAGAGAACTAGCTGAGCGATTGATTTACATTCTCGTGACCAGAGGCAACGATTTTGTCTACATTAGCATTGTTAATTAACGTGCCAATGTTGTAAAACCGCAACCCGCAGACAAAGATGCGAAGTACAAATTTTCAGATGCACTAACTGGCTGTAAATGAAGAACATCATCACATCACATAACAGCCTTTAATGGTCCACGGTTGGACATAGATCTCTCTTTCGAAAGAAGGGTTTGACCTACTCCGTCATACTTTCGCACGGATTAGTATTGGATCCACGTCAAGTTTTTGTTTTCTTTGCAGTGTTGTTCTTTTTTTTATATGGAAAGCTACCAAAGTGACTCTATTCTGCCTGATGGAAAGTATGAGAATCCAAGAACGGTGGTCACCGTACTTACTGCGAATAAAGACAGTGCAGTATGGCGACCCACGTTATGGCGGCCTAGTGAGATGCTTATTCACGCCCCGCTTAATAGACCCGGGATCGTAGTGGCAGGGAAACACGTGCGCTGGTAATGAATACCAGGCTTTAACTGGTTCTACGTAGTTTGCTTAATTATAAGGTTGTTATGATACCCACGTGATGAATAAGAGAAGTGAAAAAATGTATTCTGAATATGTCGTCGTGTTACTTGCATACGAGCGTCAATATTATGATGAATATTTAAAATTAAATGATATTAATATAGACTATCTACTTCACCTCCGTGGATATCGCACAGTTAACAGCATATATATTTGTTCCGGATAATAAGTACAGATTTCGTTGCAGAAAGTGTTTTTTTGTGATAATATTTTTAGTATAGGAGTCCTATAACACTCGTGTTCAAGTTTTCTAATGATAACTATCTATAAAACAGTGTAATAACAAAATAATCTAATCATAAAACATTCATCAAAATAATATACAGTCAACAAGCAACTATCTGGGTATACAAAAGAATTATGCGTAAGCGACGCTCTGCACACGGTGGTTACGACGCTTTTACCGCGATCTCGCCAGTGCTTGTTTTCGAACTTTCGAACTGAGGGGCTTATTATATTTTTATCTCCCTATTAAGTTTATCATAAGAAACCGTGAAGAAATATTTTTACGCAACATATCTGTCGTTCGCTGCCAAAACAAGTTACAAGTCTTATAACTAGTTAATTTAGCATCAAGCAAGCATCAACGCTGTTGTCTGTAACTAAATACTGCAAAACATTTTACTGGAAAAAGTGGTTTAAATTGCTATATTTTGATCGGCAAATAAATTTTAAAATATTTACAAAACATACCAATCGACCGAACTCCACTTTCGACATCAACACTTACAGTTCCTCCTTTCGATATTATTATAACTCAAGACTCGGACACCACCTCTGACAAAGTGTTGTCTCATATTGAACAACGACTTCCTAACATTTCAAGCAGGCCTAAGCGTAAATATGTATGATGTTGTGGCTAACGGTGAACTTAAAGAACTCCTCTGTGACATGCAGAAGAAACAAAATGCAGAGTTCCGAAGCATTAAACTAGATATGGAAGCCATCAAAAAATAAAACATTGAGTATCAGAACTCGCTGGAGTTTCTTTATAGCATGTATCAAAGAAAATTTGTCATGTAAAAACGTTATAAAAGCACTTGAAACTAAGGTAGAACAATTGGAGCGAAGCATTAAGTCTTCTTCTATTGAAATTCGTAACATCCCCTCGCTTAAACCAGAGACAAAGGGATATTTAACAGTGCACGTCTTGGGTTTCAGTGAAGTTGATGATCAGCATTTACAGAATAAGGAAATTCGTGACATTTACGGGATAAAAACAAAGAATGTACCAAGACCTGTTATTAGTAGTACTTACTACAATATTACGAAAACAAAGTCTAATAACGTCTGTAATTAGCTTTAATAAAAACAAAGGAAAAAAAGGCAAAATTAACACAAGTCACCTGAAGTTTCAAGGCAATTTGGTTCCGATCTATGAGATTGACAATTTAATCACCAAAGGCAGACGTCTATTGTACTTAACACGAGTTATACAAAGTCCTACTAACAGGTTAATTGTTGGACTGCGTTCGGAAAAGTTATTATGTGTCGCAACCACGGACAAGCTACAATACGTATAAACACCGAAGACGACATTCACGATATTGGCAACTTAGGCACGGAAAAGTGACTAGAACGACCCGTAATTTGTATTTGTATTATATATATTATTATACATAGTTTTTACATGTATCTACAGAAACTCACAAACACAAACTGCAGCCTTAAACAATTCTACACAAAACAAAAAGGCTCACACTTTTGACTACCCAAAACAATGTTTCAAACTCACCCTCAATATAACAAAACTAGTATGCAACTTATTAACTTGTAAAAAAAAATTGTACAGCTCATAAAACTTGTGTCTCAAACCATTTGCAGTATTGCATAATTTGTACACTACTTACTATCAAAGTAAACTGTAAATTGAAATGTGTTCTATTTAAAGTTTTTACAGAGTTGAAAATAACATTAGCATTCGATCAGGATATCTTTATTAACTCTGAACTAGACAGCATGATTTTGGTCAATCGGTGACGTAGAAAATATATATACTAACATGCTTTATCCAGTTAATAAGTCTCTAAATACAATTGTTCACAATATTCGAAGTATTCGTTGCAACATTAAACACTTTAAATTACACAAATCAAACAGTCATTTTGCTTGTTTGTATTGACCGAATGTTCAATACAGAATAATGATCATATGCCACAGTTAGATGGCTATAACCACGTATCTACCACGGACAATAAGACACAAAATGAGAGTGTTGGAGTATATTATAACTTATTAGCATAATTATAACATAACAGAACTGCTACTGGCGGATGTCAATTGTTTAATGAGAACAGTAATTAGTACAATAGTTATTTTCATTATATATCGTCGTCCTGGTATATCTAAATTTTTGGCATTCTTAATTAATACACTCATTAAATTAGCATCATTAATTATAATCTGGGACGTTAACTTGGGTATTGCAATTTCATCGAAGGACAGCAGATCGGACAAGTGTCTAAATCTTCTTGCCTCACATGGTAAGTTACCTGCACACAATATTCCTACTTACATACATATCTGTTTTGACCATGTCATCCTCGAGACCAATTTGCCTGCGAAATGTTATGCGTGTGCGCATACTACAACAGATCACTTTAGCACCATGCTTAGCTTCGATATGCTACCTAACAGACCACCCTTGTAGGTTTTAGTGTTAGCTAGCATATCACTTGTCACACATGCAATGAGTTCCTGCCGGTGGTCCAACCACTTTCATTGTAAATTGTTGCCAAGATTCATTCGGGAGGTGGGAGCCCATTGATCTGTAGCATAGGGTTTTCCTACTACAGACATCACTCTCTCACAAAAGAATGAAAGTGAGTTAACGTGTATTGTACCTATTCTATAAATTGTATTTACCTGTGTAAATAAGATAAACAAATAAACAAATTATTAGAAGTATTAGCTTTATTACAATTATAAACATATTAATTACATTTTCAAACTCATAAAAAGGGAGAACAAAAATATAGATATAAAATATAAAAAATGGTAGACCGGTGGTCTACCGGTGGTCTACATCGGATTCATGGAACAAGACACTGGTGGTTCGGGCTTCAAAGACAGGAATCTCCTCACTACACGTGCCGTGTCAAGGAGAACTGCCTTCTACATCGTACCCGGTTTTTTTATTTAAAACTTGTGGAGAGTCCCTCGAGCCGTCACCCCACCAGGCTTTACGGCGAGGTGGTGTGTCAGAATCGGGCCACCTAAAACCACACGGTGTGCCACTCTGCGCCTGAGATAAAAGAGATCTCCTCCCGGACTCTCTCCGCTGCCTCCTTGCGCGAAATTATGTCTTCGCAGAAGTTTGCGACCCCGGTGAAATAACTGTCGCTATCGGCCATGGAGCGTATGATGGCCGGTAGCGAGAGATCTCATCCAATAACTGCAGTGAGTACCCCACCCTGTGGGTCAACCAACCAGGTGGAACAAACAAACAGTAGCAGTGGTGACAGGCGGGACTCTATTTTCTCCTGGCGACCGAGTGCAGATACTTTCCGAAGCACCTGTGCCCGGAAAGGACCTACGTCAGTGAGAAGGAAAGGGTGCCGTGCTGTCGCCCTGCCAACTCGACGATGACCGGCTGGAAAACCTCCACGGCGGCAAAGACACCCTCCAGCCGGGGTGACGCTCCAGCGAGTCATCGTGACTCGACGAGCGGCCTCACGCCACTCACGTTTCTCTTCGGGCGGGAACCGTATGCCGCTACCCACCCGAAGAGTAAGCAGTAAACCGTCCACCGATAAACTTCGGTGAGCACTTCCACCTCCAAATCACTCGGGGAAGTTCCAGCCAAGGTACACGCCGCCTCCGTCGACACGGTGCGGTAACCGTGAGTAGCCTATATACGTGTAATACATTGTGTACATTTATTTATTTTTATTTATTTATTTATAACTTTATGCACAAATACATGCATCGGCGGACTTAATGCCTAAGACATTTTCTGCCAGTCAACCGATTGGGTGATGCAGAGAAGATATGAGATAGGTACACTTAAGGATAAGAAGTAATTGCCAGAGAAGTATATATAGATCAGATAGACCGTAAATAAGTAAATATACTTACATAAACACTTAAATATATAACACATACATACATACATATATAATACACATACACACAACTCATATACATACGTGCATACATATTACCACTATAAGATATACTAATACCAGGTGGTGAACTAAGACTTCGCCGTTTCAGCCAGCAAAAGCTTCCTCACCCGAGCCCTAAACGAGTCGCGACTTTTAGCCATCCTGACTTCGAGGGGAAGCGCGTTCCAAGAAAGGATAGCCTGCACAAAGAACGAAGAACCGACAAACTCCGTGGAGTGAGAAGGACAGAGTAGAAGGAGATTATTAGCCGAACGTAGATTTCTGTTATGGTTGTTGCTCAATAATTGAATTTGTGACGTTAAATAAGTGGGAGGGGATGGGGAATTGAGAAAAGAATATAGTAATGAGAGTGCACGCAATTTTCTGCGTTGACGAATAGGTAGCCATGTGAGCTGGGTCCGGAAACTGGAGATATGATCATACTTACGAAGGTTAAAGGTGAATCGAATGCAGTTATTGAGAAGACGTTCTAGCTTGTTGAGGAGATCTGCATTCAGGTCGTAATAGCACACGTCACCATAGTCGATCAGAGGGAAGATTAAAGATTGCACGAGCGTTGCCTTAGTTTTCACGGGAAGGAAGTTTTTCAGGCGGTATAGTGTTCTCAGGATTCTAGTAACCCTCTGGCACACGTATGTAACTTGATCACGCCAGTTCAGTGTACAATCAAGTTGTAAGCCTAAGTCTTTCACTGTTGCACAAATGGGTATAGTGGCACCATTTAAAGTAATCTTGGGCAGTACCTCAAGGTTGACTCGGGTTATCAAACGGCTGCTGCCGATAATTATTGCCTGACACTTTGTCGGGTTCACAGATAACCCAAACCTCTCCGACTAGTTTTGCATAGCTTTAAGATCTGTGTTGATGAAATCGATTGCTGTTGCTATGTCTTCAACGCTGGCTTGAGCGTACAGTTGCAAGTCGTCAGCATACAGATGATACGCACTACGAAGTTCAAGAGTTAAGAGGTTAATAAACAAAGAGAAAAGCAGAGGAGAGAGTATGCCGCCTTGAGGGACACCAGAGTCGACATCGCACCAATCAGAGGAGAGATCATCTACATGAACGGACTGCTGGCGTCCCTGAAGATAAGATGAGAACCATTCCAGTGCTTCGGGCGAGATCGCTAGATAGGAGAGGATGGATAAGAGAATATCGTGACTGACGGTGTTAAAGGCGTTTGAGTAATCAACCAAAACTAAGACCGTCACTTTTTTATCTTCCAAAGCTGCTCTGATATCACGAGTCACCTTGAGTAAGGCAGTGGTGGTGCTGTAGCCAGGCCTAAAACCGGATTGAAATGGGCTTAATAAATCATTTTTGTAAATGAAGTCAGAGAGCTGCTTATGCACACAGGTTTCAAGAGCTTTGGAGAGGAATGGAAGGATGGGTATCGGTCTGAAGTGATTGGGCAGAACAGGATTTGTGATCTTAGGTAAAGGAATGATGTAAGCTTTACGCCAAAGTAAGGGGAAAGTGCCAGAATGTAAAGAATGATTAATGATGTGGGTAATGGCGGGGAGAAGTTGGTCAAGTATATTTATGATCATGCGTCTGCTAATTTGATCGTAACCCACAGCGTTGGATTTGATGGATAAAATTATCTTTTTGATCTCATCCTGCGTAACTGGAACAAATTGAAAAGAGTTAATAGTAGGAGAATTTAACCTCGCCAGGTAATTGACAGTGCGATGCTTAGTTAAGGGATCTAAATAAGTAGAAGTAGAGAAATGTAAATTAATGTCGTTCAAACTAACCATCATCGGTTGGTGAGTACATGTCTGCTTACCAATACCCAGGCTTCTAAGGAATTTCCAGGTATCGGCAGGGGAGGAATAGGCAAGGTTGTCTAAAATAAAGCGGCGTTTAGCATTGCGTATCGTCTGGTTACATCGGTTCCTTGCTCCTTTGCACAGATTCCATTTTTCATCTGTGCGATCCCTCCTATATCTACAGAAAGCCCTATCCCTTCGCCCCATGGTTAAAAGAATGTCCCTTGTCATCCAGGGTGCAGGTGGTCTCTTGAGCTTGATTTTTTTTTATAGGTGCATGTGTCTGGTATAAGTTACTAACCGCGTTATTGAAAGCTTCAACTTTATCGTCCAAGGTGGAAGCCGCATTAAATTTATCCCAGTTGAGTCCTGAAGTATCACCACGTAGCCTGTCCACATCCAAGCGACCAAAACAACGCCGGTGCAATACTCTGGGAGGATGTTTAGGAGGTTTCAGGGTATACGAAAGGAAAATGAGGTCATGGTTTGAAAAACCGGGTGCAGGAAGTTGACCGTGTTTACGGGCGAGTGTTGGGTTAGATGTGACGATCAAATCAAGCAATGTATCTTTCCCCGGAATATGGTGGTGAGTCGGTTGAGGAGGTAAGACTTGCATGCCGGCTGATTCGATTATCTGTAGGAGTTTACAAGAACGTGACGATTGGTGGGTAAGATCAGTATTAAAATCTCCCATGATGACATGATGTGTATAATCTGACCCTAAAGATTCCAGCACTGTTTTCAGGCTGGAGAAATAATCGACAGAGGGAAGACAATAAACGACACTTAGGACCATCTTGGTTCCCTTGACATTCACCTCTAGGAAAAGGTATTCAGAATCAGCAGAGTAGGAGGCAGGAGAAGAAGCTAGAATTTTGTGTGGTAGAGAACTGTGGATATAAATAGCTACCCCACCACCTCTCCTATCAATTCGGTCGTTGCGTACCAGAATGTAACCAGGGAGAGAATAAGATGTGGAGGCGAGGTTAGGTTTGAGCCAACTCTCAGAGATCAGAACGGCATGGACGTTTGTGTCAGTGAAAGCTTCTGTCAAGTCCCCAAAGTGGCTTGGAATACTCTGTGAATTGATGTGACACACATTTAGTAAATGTTTCGATTGCTGGTTAAGTATATTTCACAAGCAATCGCCCAAAGTCTCAGGTAAAGAAGCGAAGCTGTCTTCATCACTGGAGAATGCAGGCTCATAGACAGAACTACAAGAGTCGTCGTTATCAGAAGTCATCGGTTTTAAAACAATTTAAACTATATATTTTATAAGAATGTACAGCGAATTAATGATGTATAAATATAACTATATGCACTATAATATAGTGCCATTGACCGGACAACCCCCATATATAGCCGTCTCGACGCGACGCTGGCTCCACCCAAATAGGGTAAGAGTTGCCCAAGGGCAGAAGCAGCGGGGACCAGCTTTGGAGTAGCTGTCGGAAGTGCTCGTCGAAGAGTCACTTGCCGTCGAGGATCAGGCCCAGATACTTCATCTGAGCCTGAACCGGTACGAGGACTGAATTGACTGCGACGAAGGTGCCGGAGGCTGGTCCACGACGGGACCCATGGAACGACAGGTTATCCTCTTAAGGTGTTGGTCCAGGTTCTTGTCTATCAATCCATGAACAGATATGATCATCGAAATAATGATCATCAAATCCACATTCTACATATCGGCAACCTCGTGAGATAGATCCAAACACTTAATTTGTTTTTCTTTTTCAACTTTCACGAGATTCTCGTCACGAGGAACGGCGATATGAACAATTATTGCGCGGCGCTCTTATTATTATCATAATATCAGGTTTATTGGCCTATCTATCCGAATCATTTGGATCAGTCGAATATAATGTAACACAACCGTTTTCGAGAACTGGTTCGGGCACATATCTGTAGTATGGCACATTTAAATTGACAATTGGTATTTCAAGGCAAGTTACTGGTGTACGATCGAACAAAGCCTTGTTATTATATAATTCACATCTGAGATAATACATAGATAAATGTGTAATAAGAATTCAATGCAATTCTGAAAATAGTGATTATTATTAATTCGACCCTGGCGTAAAGTGTAATGGGACATCATTGAGACATCAGTTGACCATGACATGAAATTGACATACAAATAATAAAACTTCTACAAGGTTATGGAAGATTTTTGAAAAATATTGTTTTTATGTTATTGTATCCGCTTACATCAAATGAACTTACTGGTCTCAGTACATCATCAATGACAGTTAGATCAAGATTGTCTATAGTCCGAATAATCTAAATGTATAAAGTACA
Organism: Hypercompe scribonia; assembly: GCA_949316085.1. Taxonomy (NCBI): domain Eukaryota; kingdom Metazoa; phylum Arthropoda; class Insecta; order Lepidoptera; family Erebidae; genus Hypercompe; species Hypercompe scribonia. The sequence goes on along the minus strand of OX438969.1, from coordinate 5,204,602 downwards.
TATAAATAATACAAACACACACAGAAGTAATTACAGTGCTCGTACGCATACCCGTACGCACGCTCACACGCATGCACGCACATATTTCACTATGTAATAAATTAAAATATGTATTAAATACGAGTACTTTGTAAGCTGTATTGCTGTACCATACCGATTTATTTGAATCCAGTATGTAAGTAAATCGGTATGGTACAGCAGTACAGCTTACAGTACGTACAGCTGGTCAAGTAATGTTCAGGATTATAAATTTATTCTGTTTGAGTACGAAACACTTGATACGAAGTTGCTTGGGCTAATTATTTTTTATTAAAATTAAAAACAGAATTGCTAACTATATATTAAGCTTAGCACAGTATCTCACATTAGTCCTCAGAAAATATAACTCTCTTGTGAAATGAAGTGCGAGTGGCGAAACCAGTTTGTGCAGTTTTTGGGATGATTCGTTCGAACGATTCAGAACCAGGTTGGATAATTTTAAATAATAATAAGTAAGCGACTCTTTACTAAGGTTTTTTTGGAATAATTTTACACATCTCCCACGCCGCCGTTCGATTAATAAACTAGGCAAACCTTGTTCCATAGTAATTGCTGATAGATATGCAAAAATATTTTAAATATGTAAATGTTGTAGATAAATTACTTCCAAAACACAGAACAATGGTCATGCTCAACACTCAATTGTTTGTCCTGGATGGGAAACAAACCCACGATCTCCTGCTTAGCGCTACTCACTAGACCAATTTCTAGGTCGTCTTTGTAAATCAGAATACGGAAAGAAAGTTTATTTGTATTAGATGTCCTATCTTATTTATATATACACACATACTCGTAATATACATTCAATTGATTTCTGTGTTCACATTTCTCTAGTCGACTTTATCAATACATTTTATGAAGCAATAATATTTATTGAAGTAAAAAGCACAATAAAGATGATCAGTTGTTTAATATTTATGAGAAACATAGCTATAGACGTATATATGGGCAAGTTAAATGAAAACGAATATAAATTATAACATTATTTGCAAATGAGCAATCTATAGACGTCACAAACAAACTTGTTTCTTACGTATTCATGCTGGAACAAAGATGTAATCGACGCAATAGCAAATAGGAAGCCTTTCTTTATTATGTTACAAATATTTTTATTCACACGTGCATACAAAACAATAAAAATTAATATCAAAGCTGTACTCGTTGTAGGCTAACAAGTTAATATTTATCCTTTCTTTTTTCTTTGTGTAAAATGTGTCCTTGTATCTGTTTCGTATAAAATTAAACAAAATAAAATGATCAGTCTACTAATTCAACCTTGTTGACATCATGGGTCATCTATTCTATTAACAATTTTACAAAGTTCTATTATATAAATGATCAAGCACATGCACCTATAAAAAAAGGTCAAGCTCAAGAGGCCACTTGCACCTTTTATGACAAAGGAGTTTCTTTTGACTATGGGGCGAAGGGATAGGGCTTTCCGAAGATATAGGAGGGATCGTACCGATGATAAATGGTAACTTGGCGTTGACCGGCTGAAGGCTTCACGTGCTGGCTTTGCCGCCGTGGAGGCACTCCAGCCGATCAACGCCAAGTAGGCGGGGCGGCAGCACGGGCCCCTTTCCTTCTGACTAACGCAGGTTCTTTCCAGGTGCGGTTGCTTCAGGAAGTATCTACACTCGGTTGCTAGGAGGGAATTGAGTCCCACCTGCCACCACTGCGACTGCAGTGAGGGCTCAGCTCAGAACACGCTGGCGGTTTAATCCACCTGGGCTCTGCAGCGTGGGATCCTTACAGTAGTTATATCAGAAGATCTCTCGCAACAACCCACATACGCTCCATAGCCGGTAGCGACAGTTGTTCTACTGCGGTTGCAACCTTCTGCGAAAACGTAATTTCACGGAAGGAGACGGCTGAGATGGCCCGCGAGGACGATCTCCACTCGGACCTAATTCGCCACCGACAAACCAGGAGGCAAAGGCGCGCGTTTACCGTAGTTAACGAAATCACTGTCAGCATGGAATATTGTTTTCCCTACAGTGAAGTCGTCAGCCTGAAGACCTACCCTGGTTCAGTTGCGAATGCACCCATGCTGTCCCACGTAAACAATATATTGCTATTGCGTCCACATAAATAATTGAGGTGAGGCTATCGAAAGACCCCAAAAGTGATAATGGCAAAAGGGCTCTGCCCTTCTCCTCTCTACCTCGCTTCTCTCTAAACTTCTTTTGGATTGTCGCTGTCCTGTGCGACGAAAGAACTAGGTACAAGCTAGTGAACCTCATGACCCCGTCCTGTTGCCTACGCTGCTTTTACTTTTACTTATACATTGACATGCAGACGATAGTATCTGGGATTTATTACCAGCGCAAGTATTTCTTTACCATTACGATTCCTGATCTTTTAAACGGGCAGTGAAAAAGTATCTCACTAAGCTACCACAGTATCCCCGGGATAGGGACTGATAAGGCATGGCGTAGGTTTGCAGAAGACCTTCAATCATATGGTACGGATCTCTACCTGAGTAGGGTTCCAGAGACCAGCCGTCGGGGTGGTTTTTTAGTGGAAACACCATTTACTCCTGACTCTTGGAGTCAGCATGTTTTATCACACTTGTATCAATGTAGGATTACTTCGTATGCTCTCATCAAGCAGAGAAGAGTCATTTTTTCAGGTTCTGTGTTTAAAAAAATAAGAAACAAAACTAATGCGAAGAGTACATAATGTATATCGTGTCTAAATTCAAAGAAGTAATTGTTAAAGAATCGTATGCAAATCAAGTTAACGTTTTAATATAGACAAAGTGTAAACTATACCTTAGTTCCATACTCAAGGCGGCCAATTCAGGGATCTTGCACCAATAATTTTGCGGTGCCACAGTTATGAACATCTGCACGAAGTATGTGAAAGCGTATACAAGGCCGAACGGAAGCATAGCCACGTATAAAACTTTTTGGTACCGCCCCATGTCACCCACGTGAGAAAGCACTGAATCCAACATATCAGCATCCGAACCAGGTTCGGCCTGGCCTGGCTTTTCCACTCCATTCTAATAATAGAAACTTGTTCACTATTAAAATTTTAACAAAAAACATAAAACTAGAAACGATGTGGTTGATAAAAAACCACTTACTTTAAATAAATCTAATTGTATATTTTCGATGATCATTTTATTGTAGCTATTAGGAACACAAACACGATTGTCTTTATGAGTACAAAAAAACTGAATGATGAATCCTATGAACATTTGGTACGAGAAACGAGAAATTAGTTTTTGGGTTCCTTACCCGATGGGTTCATATGGAGTCCTTATCCATTTAGTTTTTAAATTTTCATAATATAGGCATTTTGTTGACCCAGCCATGTAATTTTTTAAATTATTTTAAGTGGATAACAATACAGGTAAGTGAAATATCAATGCTTAGAGTAAGCGCAGCATTTAATAAATGTAAAACAAGCTACGCTACTTTTTTCAAAGTCAGATTAGATTTGGAATTCTTTTTCCTAATTTTAAATTTATTTGATTGGTTCAATTCTAGTTTAAATTCTGCATTTGGTACGGCAAATTAAATCACACTTTTGGTCAGTCAAGTAAGTGTTGGGTTTTTTCGTGTGCCGTGTCTTGGTATTATTATAACTTAATTGATCTGTATCACCTTAGGAAAACATTTTTTTTTATTTAAGTGCCTGCCAAAGTGCCTCTACTCTGCCTGATAGAAAGCATGATTAGAATTCAATGGTTCTGGTCAATTCATTACGAATGCAGATAATGCGTTATACTAACTCACACTATGGTAGCCTAGTGAGATGCCTTTTCATGTCCCGCTTGGGGACGTAAAAGACATGACAGTCATCATGGCTGTGTATGGCTCGCACTACTACCATGATAACTGACACCCCTGAATCAATGGGCCTCCGGTCTCGCACTCACCAAAGAAATATGACAGCACGGATGCTATCGCTTTAGGTTGGTCTTCTGTCAGAGGATAGTATTACCCCGATTGAGGCAACCCGTTTGTGCTAAAATTAGTGTGGCACTATTACCTGAAGGGTGATATTATGTCACCTTCATAGAAAATAGGTAGATAGTAATTCTTTCGTTTTTTGTCACCGATTGAGTGCCCAAATGAGAGCCAAAATTTCTTTTGATTTCAGGGGAAATTAAAGAGTAGCAATGCACTTGTGACCTTTAAGGGTCCATCGATAACGGTATCCACTTAACATTAGGTGAACCATCTGTTCGTTTGCCCCCTTATATAATCAAATCAAACAGAGAACTTATTTGTGTTAAAATTTTTCTACGGAACCATTATTGTATAGCTCGCTTCCCAGTCCAGCTGTTTCTTGCCGGATTATATCTACGTATACAAATGGCCTTGTACGTAATATAATATATACATAAACAAATTCATATTTTGCCGGCTATAATTTAGTTTCACTCAAATAATAGACGCCAAGGTTGTTACCCTTTACCGGGTACTTTGAGAATTGTGGGCAAATTGGAAACACATTCAGAAGGAAAGATAGTAACGATTATCACTTATAAGCAACTTGACTGATCTGTTTATCTAGTGGTCAGTGTACCTGTCTGCTAAACCAGAGGTGGTAGGTTGGATACTATTGAAAATTAAATAAATAAGAAAAGTTATGTGATGAGTACGTTTAAGGTGTCTGGATGAAATATGTAAGTATGTAAGTATCAGCAGTCTGGTTACTATAGCAATGACTGTGCTGAGTTGTAGCAGCAATTAGATGTGTGAAGTATTATACAATAGATTTAGAGTATCTTACTCAATTTTAGAAATAACCGGCAAATCACAGCTCTACTCGTACAGTAAAAATAAACTAAAAGACGTTAAATAATTGAATTCAAAGTGTTTACCATGATATTATGATCTATTTTATTTGATGTCTTTAATTGTTCTGTAGTAAATAATAAACACTTAACACTGGAGTTTGAAGAGATAATATTAAACTAAACAAACTCATAAGTCTAAACCTATACACTTATTAGAAGTTAACCTTGAATAACACTTCATAATACATTGCATTACATTCATAATACATATTTAAAAAGCATCCCTGTAGAGGATTAAGAATACATAGTGTGACCACCCCTCTCATCTTGAAATTACGCAGGACGACAACACTGCAAATAGAAACTTGATGCGAACCCGTTACCGACACGTCTGGTCAGCATGGCATAGTGGACTAAAACTAGGTCATAAATCGTCGAATGAACTTCCATTGCGTGACGCAACATCAATGGCGTTGTAATTACTGGTTATTCAAGTTTATCTTCACAAGAAGAAGTTGAAATATTTTAATATGCTTTTGAACTTTTATAAGAAAGATGAAGGTTAAATTTAAGAATAAAATTCACTCATTCATATGAATATAGGCTACAGTTTCGGTTGATGATAATATATACTGTAATATAATGGCAACTATAAAATAAAATAAAAATAAATATTTCAGACATTTTACACACAACGCCATCTAGTTTCAAACTAAGCATAAGTTGTATTATGATATCTAGACTGACTGATAGAATACTTAAATACTTTTTTTGTAAATACATGTACATTATATATAGAAAATAAAAATTGTATATCGTACAAACATTTGGTTCGACCCGGGAATCTAACCCGAGATCGCAACTATGATGTAAGTAATGTAAGCTACATTATAGAGCAAGCCTTTTGCTGACATTTGGACTATACACTCAGCAGTCATTGTCCGATTGATTACGTATTGTAAGATGGGACGCTTCATTATAAAAGCGATAAGACCCGTCCTACGTTGGCGCCTCAAGTGTGTGCACGGTGCAATCACCTTTCTAATTGACACCGGTTTCAGGCATGGTTATTCCGTCAGGTATGGCCGATTGATCGAGATCCACGAGCACTTTGATTTAAACTGCCGAAATGTGCTTTAATCTCGACGTAGCTCTGGTAGCTTTGAGTGCAAAAAAATGGAGAAAACATCTGATATACATATATTGTTAAATAATTAATATGGAAACTTCGAAATTCAGTGTGCCCCAAATAAATTTTCAACGTATCGTAGATAAATTGTTTAAAATAGCAAAATATACTGCGTCAGACACAATTATAAGTAATCTTATAGAAACGTTGAAAATTAACTGGCAATATTGTTCTATTCAAATGAATTAAAAATCTAATTTACGCGACTTCACCCCACCAGGGTTTATGGTGTGTTGGTGTATTGGTAACTGACAGTCTGAAACCACACGGTGTGCCATTCTGCGCTTCAAATAGGAGGGATTCGGGATCTGCTATAGTTAAGATATTCAAACCATATCAACTCGTGGTATAATAGATCAAAACTTCCTTTTTAAATAGAAGCCAGCAGTGGACTCTTGAAGGCTATTGATGATGACTTTTCCACTGAACAACAACTACAGTAGCTATGTTTGAAATCAAGATAATTATGTAAAGTACTTTCAGACATGAGATTAAATTAAAACAGGAAATTTTAAAATAAAAAACTGAAAAACACTAAACTATTAAATATTTTTATTTTTAAAACCTTCTTCTCTTAGGTTTCTCTTTCTTCTTTAGGGAAGTTTGGTGCTGTCTTTTTGATATGGACCTTCGTCTTTTCCTTCTGGTTTACTAAAACAATACAAAATATACTTGGGTTAAGTGACAGTTATACAAATTCATTTATCGTCAGTTAGTCCTTGCGAAACTTTAACGTTTAGTACTAAATTAATCAGTAATTAATTTAAATGGTAAATGTTCTGACATTGACGTTTTCAATAATCTGAAAATTGACAAATTTAAAGGGTTTAAAACCTTACTGCAGTTGCTGTATGCTTTAAGCGGGTTCGAGTCTGCCAAGTCTCTTTACTCTCTCGGCTTTGGTGTCGTGATGACCCGTTGAAGTTTCCAAACGAAACAGAAGTACTTACTAAATGAGTTATTCTCACTTCATCTTAATTTAAGTAAGGTCATATGTGATTAAACAGTAACAAAAAATGTCATCTAACCCGCATAATGATTGTTCTGCGATAATCTTTTCACCATCTGCCATAGTCTGAGGTAGTTGCAGTCCTTTTGTCTCCGGCAGCATCAAACTAACAACCGCTACGATAAACACTATTGCGGCAAATATTAGTAGTGGTAACGAACTCCAAGCGCGTTCCTGAAAACAATAATAACTTGATATATTGACGCCGTCTGGTCCCAAAACAGTCTTAGCCTGTATTATGATAACCAAACTGCTGATATACATTTAATTTATAAATATATATGTACATATTATAGATAAAAAAAAGTTGAGAGGTATCAAGTAACACCCAGATGGAACGAAGTTCCTTTCGATTAACTAGTGAAGGAATTGTAATAACTTTTTTTATTTCTTTTAAGTTATGAAAAAAAAACAAAAAAAATCATCGCGACGCTACACTGTTCAAAGGAAAATAGAAAGACGAAACGAAAATAATTGCATTGCTTGCTATGAGAGAGAGAGAGACAGACAGAGAAACATGCGTACGTCCAAAGCTTACTACACTATAGCAAAACTTGTCGTTACAATTTTTCGTCTTTATTTTTTCCGTCTAGCCTCCTTCACGCGCGGTAAGGAACTTCCTTCCAATTATACTAGACAGGAAAATTTACAATTTTAGTTTGTGTCAGTTAACTTAATATACTTACAGAGTAAACAATGAATGGCGTCAACATAGTGGCGAAAAACGCACACAGATGAAGAACAGACGACCCTGATGCTCTAAATGGTGTTGGAAAGATTTCTGTGTTCCATTGAGTGACGGCTGTAATGGCCATGTTAATACAAAATCTTGCCAATATTACCAGAGTTGCTTGAGGAATACCTGAAAAATAAGAAAATGTAACTAAAACTGTGTTATTTTCTTGAAACTTTAGGCTACATTTAGAATATCTTATAAAACCATACCTTTAGGTACGAACATAGCCGTCATTAAAAAGACTCCAGACATGATTAGCGATGCGCAAGTGAGATTTCTTCTACCCCATCTGAAAAGAATATATTTTAAATGTTTGTGTCTATTGCCTTGTAAATAGTTACTTTGTTTTATAAGTTCATTGACTGAGGTCGAAGTGGTTTGCTATGAAATATTTGTGTAAACTGACATATCAACTACACCTGGTTTTAAAATTGGACACTTTTCAAATATTTATCACGACTTCTTGTTTTATTTTGTTTCAATATTATTATCACTATCATCATTAACAGCCTTTTACAGTCCGCTGCTGGACATAGGCCCTGCACCCTAGCAAGGAGATTTTGGCTTACTGCACCATGCTGGCCAGACGGATTAGAATAGGGTTTGTTTCAAATTTTTCTTTTCTTTGTAATGATGTTGTCTTGCATACTTTATTCCCTTAGTCGCCTTTCACGTAATATTAATATTAATAGTTTAACAATAAAAATTGTATACATATATTTCACTAAAATGTTTATTGTTAGTAAACCGTTAATCTGCAACTGTAACATAAAAGTGTCAATTGTCTGTCTTTGAGATGGAAGTACGTTGTCTTGAAGGCCGTATAGATTCGGCAAATTTCTAAACTTACCAATCTTAAAGTATCAATAATTCAAAAGATAAGGAAAGAAGTCTTGTCAAGACTGAATTATTTTGATCCCCAACACAATTACTTAGTTTTGTTTTTTTCTTAGAATAAGCTACAAAACTATAACTTGAGTTAAAATATTTTGTTCATACCTATCCAAAATAAAAACAAGTAATATAAGAGCTGGTATCTCCGTCCCAGAGTTAAGACTAAATGTGATGAAGAAGTCTAGGCCAAAAGAACCAGACAGACGGACGAGGCCATCAAACACCATATTGCATCCAGTGAAAGCTATCACCAGGCAAATCGTTACAAAACGTAACGGACCATTTTTGAATACATTGAGAAAAGATTGTCTTTCCTTTAAGTTTTGTTTGTTCGAAGTTATCTGAAAAAATCATCAATTCTTTAAGAAAATGTTTATTTATTTCTTATAGTGATATAAGGTGTAAATGTTTTTCCACTACGCCAGTCGCCGTGAAATGATATTCAGGTAAGATCAATTTAACTAGTAACCCAATAACTTTGGGGATAGTAAAAGTTAGTAAGATGATAAGGAGTACAATAATAGGCGGGTTAACTGTAAACTGTAACTGTAATAACTGACATTTGAAATGCAAGACTCACAGTAGGTGTTCATCATTATCATCATCATCATCAACAACCTTTAACAGTTTAGGCCTTTTATACAATGCTTTAAATGGCATGACATAGGATTTAAATCAAGTTTTTCTTCTCTCTATAATGATATTGTCCTTAGGTTGCTGCCTTAGCAGCCTCTTACGATACCTACGAGATGAATAGGGGTGGTGAGACTCTGTATTCTGAATTTATCATCACATAACCTTGGCCAAAGGCATCACTGGAATCCATCACGGGAAATGGAATATTATTCTGGTAACGACACTCACTCGATAATAAGCAACGAGGAAAATTGCTTAGCACCGATTTTATTTTTTTCATTGCATCCATGGTACTATTCCGTTTCATTTGTTCAGCTGTTGTTACAGCGAGGTTCTCTCGTGGATCGAAAATGTTACGTTACAGAGTACCATAAAGAATAATCTCTTTACGTTTTAACAAAATACATGCTAGTTAAATGTCTAACTATGATTAGGTCGCATTAGATGCTCACGATGACTGATCGTACGATACGTATCGACGATTAAGCACTTACTATAAACTCATCCATTACATCATCAGGGATTTTTGTTTTATTGATTTTTTCAAAACTTCTTAGAACCTTGACGGCTTCATTAACTTTACCTCGGCCAATCAACCATCTGAAATTCATAAGAGTAAGTATATTATTATCAAATTGCTACAGAAAAAGATTAATATTTTTTTTTGTTTTTTTTTTTGTTATAAAGTGTGCAAGTAAGCAAAAGTGTTTAAAAAAATATTTTATGCTCATAGATTCTGCCATCTCCAACCGTAAAGTCGTAAAATGGTAGAAAATCATTTCATTCTAAAATTATTATGTTAAGTTAGGTTACTCTTAAAACGACTCAAATTATTAGTCTGAACTGAGAAACTAATTCCTGTTTTGTATAGCATAAAAGGCAGCATGTAGCTATAGTTTTAAATATAAAAGAATTCATAAAATGAATTTTACCTTGTGCTCTCAGGAATGAGCCAAGGTGCTAATAATACTAAAAACATAGGTAGCGACGTAACCCATGCCAATGTTCTCCAATCAGCAATAAGATATGCGATCCAAGGTAGCAGCGTTACTGAACCTCCATAGAACAATGCAAGACTTAAACTGGCTACCATAGTCCGGTATTGTGGTCCCACATATTCGAGGACTGAAATTTACAGACATTACTATTAATAAATAAGCAAAAGGTGAGAATAATGTTCGGAAATATTCAAAAAATTTTATTTTTTGTGTTCAGTAAAGTGAAGTATTGTACGTGCAATATTTAAATAAAATAGAAGCCAATTGTAGATATTTATGAACCTAAGATGTCTATTATAAAAGAAAGCAATGCAAGTAATAATGTGACGATGTGGATGTTAATGAGCAGAGTTGAAACTAGAATTTTGAATTTGAAATTCTTAAAAATGGCAATTATTGAAAAACTTGCACAAATTTTTATTAAACACATTCAAGACACAATCAAAACAAAATGAATAAATACAAATTTAAAGCATTCACTTTCATAGCTTCATATTGATAGTTGATAACGGATAATAACTGGATCATGTCCGGTGTAAACCATCTGATAAAGACTAATAAATAAGTCATGTCCTAATTAAAGCGCCTGATAAACACTAACACAACACACAAAGAGTAAAGCCATGCAAGTAAAGATGTAATCATTATCGATGTTAACGAGCAAAGTGAAAAAAGAGAAAAGAAAATTGTAAAAAATGGCAACTATTGGAAAACAACTTGCACAAATTTATTAAGATATTGAAGGCACGATGAAAACAACATAAATAAAAGCAAATTTATGACATTCACTTTTATAACTTGATAAAGATAGCTTATAACTGGATGGATATTAAATATTTGATAAAGACTAATAAATATATCATGTCTTATTTGTAGGCCCTTGTAAACACTTATAATGCCATTAGTATTTCCAGTTAGCCATCGTTTCATTACGACCTGTGATCTATAGGAAGTACACATATTACACGATACAATTTTTTTTTTTTGTCTGAAGTTTTTAGATATTTTTGCGGCGATATTAATTTACAACATTAAATATTGGACGACTTGGCAAACATTTGTGGGTAAGCTGATCGATCGCAAAGGATATTTAGTGATGTTGGTGATATTAATGTGTGTTTAATAATATGCACACACAGTAGTCGCAACCCAAACTGAGCCGAACCTGTGCTATGGTAACCAGACTACTGCGTAATGAGAACGACAGAAATGATCATGTTCAACACATAAATATATTTTCTAAGTGGGGATCGAACCCACGATCTCTGGTTTAGCAGTCAGGTCAGTCAGAAGTTCTTGAAATTATAGCTCAGGTAATTTTAAGTTTACAACTAAAGTAGAAATGTATGACCTTTGGTAGTAATTACTGCTTGGGTTTAATTAATACTTACCCAAAATGTACATTATCATAAAACAATTGTCAAAAGCCATTCCAACCAGGAATCTACAAATTATAAAATCAGCTAGGCCGGTTGTAAATATAGTTGCAATACCACCAATACCACCCACCAAGTTACTTCCTGAAATATAGAGAAAATATATATTGTGGGGTGATACTTTTTACTAAATAGTCGTTTTGTTATTTTATGATGTGGAATCAAATTTGCTGGTGGATTAGTTGATTAAGTTAGATCACCACCACCACGACGACGGCGAACGAAGTATCGTTGGGCGAAAGATTAGCCTATGCCGCTGCCTGACAATCAAGAGGTCTAGGGTACGATTCCTGTATCAGGTCAAAATTGTTATTGAGTATTCCTAACATCGCCGAGTTTGGAAGTTGGGGTTTCGACCCCGTGCCTCGGTGAGCACGTAAAGCACCGTAAAGGTCATGTCCTTGATCTTTCATCAATCATGTCATGTAACCGTTCCATTGAATTGTTAGAGTGACGAAACAGAGTGTGTCTCTGTTTGTTAATATACTTGTACACTACAGTGTCTCGTGCGTAATTGGCTGATATATGTTGCGAAACCGCCGTGACCGAAATCGGTTAGGAGTACATCAGTAACATTAATAATATACGAACCAATTAAAGCAGGCACTCTGCCGAAACGATCAGCCATCCATCCAAATAATAAACCTCCCATCACAGCACCGATGAAATACAGTGACTGTGCGAGGGGCACGTAGCTTGCGCTATCACACACCCATTCTCTCTGTGAATCACAATTTATAAAGTTAAGAATTAGAATAAATATTACTTATAAAAACTACTAGTCTAGAATCAGAATGTATTACAAATTATCAAATGAACTTGTACTTATATTCTGATATCATTTAGTAATAAAGATAGGATGTTTATTCATTCTTGACATTCGAATAGTTTTAATTAACATTTCTAATCCTCAAAATATATTTCATTATATATCTAAATTCAATATATCAATTGATAAAAGCATCATCGCATTTAATTAATTTTTCACTGAAGCCTATAAAGTCACAAAAATATCCATGTTTAGATTTTTACTAAGAGTTGAGAACGTATAATTAATCGTATTCTATCACTGTCCATATATTAATGGCGATGAGGAAGGAGAACTCTATCCATGGGTGTCGTGAGAGATGATTAAAGGACAAAATATGCAAGACAACATCACGGTAAAAAGAAAGAAAACTTGAAACAAACCCTATATCAAGCCAGACGCCCAGGGTGGTTCAGTGAGACAAAATTTTCTTCCTAAAAAGAGGCCGATGTTCAGTAGTGGACTGTTACGGGCTGTACATGATGAGAAAAAAGAAAATAACATCGTTAGAATTTACCTCTGTAGCGATAGTATGATATGGTATATCGCTAAACTCGAACTCCCAGCCATGTCGGCAAGGTATCAAGGGTACACCAGGAGGTGGAGGCTGTAACGTTTGCAATACTTGTGTCCAATTAGCATCGAATGTCATGCAGCGATCAAAGTCACCTGAGGCAGTGATTGGCGCTGACAAGTTTCGTCTGTAACAAATAATAGTAAGCCGTATTTATAACCTTGGGTAGGAGCAAACGCGTAGATGAGTCACCTGATAAAAAGTGATTACTGTTGCCAATAGCAAATGTTGCGAAACATAAAGTATAAACAAAATATAAACTCCTTTTAATCACGGTGTATGGCAACCTACATTACAAGTTTTTCTTTGTTTTTATCTATTGTGTTGTTTTTGTGTGTGTTTTCTTTTTTTACTAAATTATCAGTGGTACTTTCGAGAAGCATAGTTTCCTTTTTCACCCAATATTCTTAAACTTATTGATATGTACATTGAAGAACAATAGACCCGTAATTTGCTCAGTCTTTGATTATAATCCCCCCTCCATATAGTCCCAGTGGTTTATGTTCTGCGTTGACGAATCAGTCAGTTATGGCAATTAAGTTTGTTAGATTACTTGCTTTTCACTGATATCGCTGGATATCAAATGAAAAAGATATTGTAAAACCACTATTTTGAAATGATTATTGATATGATTGCACAAATCCTTTTATTACGTCACATACGTTATGAAATCTATTACAAAAACATTTAAAACAATATCTAAATCCGGAAGTGTTTTCTCTGGTTGTAGATTTGGACCTATGGCCTCGGACTAAGCTGAAGTTCAACACCAATCCAGGACAAAAATTGTCTTAAGAATGAGTGTGATCTATTTCTAAAATTGAGAGATGATTAAGCATTTTTATCAGGAGTCTAAAGCCAGATTCTGACTGATTTGAGACCAACTAGCGTCTGTGAAATGTGTAAAATTATTGTTATTAGACGGTAAGTGATTAATTTTAAATGATTATTTAGCTATGAAGTAGACTTTGAACATAAAACGATATACAGATTCGATATAAGGTAATTTTACAGCCGACTATATTTCATTCCACTGGACTGTATACGCCATACTCACTGCGAATGAAGACAGCGCAGTATGGCGCCCCACGCTATGGCGACCTAGTGAGATGCTTTGTCACGCCCCGCTTGAAGGACCCAGGATCGTAGTGGGAGGAAAACACCTGCGCTGGTAATGAGTTTCAGGCTTTAACTGATTTGCACAGGAAGGAAGAGCCGAACCGTTTAGCTCTGGAGCGTATATCTACCATTCTAAAACGGTGACTTCCAAGGCCAGCACGAGTTGCGATATTCTGCTTTACTTTACCTTACTGGCTTTAATGGAGTTCAATTCAATATATTGCAAAAAAAACGGTTAAAACAATGTCTACTCGTATAAAAACTATTCAGAAAATTTGCAGAACACTTAATTACAGATTAAAAAAAAATTATACGAAGTGTAATTATAATAAGTTTATGATTTGCATGCATAATAAATGCTTTGCTGATTTGAATGCCTATATATGTAACTATATATAAGTCTATGACCAGACACTTGTTTACTGACATACACAAAAATATTTGTAAAAGAGAAGATTTCTGTATTTATGTTACATTACTTGATAGTGTAACAAATTAAATATAGACATTCATACTTTAGAATGTTATTTATTGGGCCTTTCTTTATATACAATTCAATTCAATAGGAAGTAGAGCCCCGCTGATTTCAACACGCACGGGCCGGCTCGACCAGGGCAGTACTACCCTCCTACAGATGATCAACCTAAAGCGACAACATCCGTACTGTCGTGCTTTGTTGGTGAGTGCGAAACCGGAGGTACAGGAGTGATAGTTTTCATCGTAAGTGTGTTCAATACAAATGCCACAATGACTGTCCTTTTATATCCCCAAGTGAGGCGTGAAAAAGCATCTTACTAGGCCGTCATAGTGTGGGTCACCATACTGCAGTGATCACACCTCTTGGATTCTATTCATACATTCCATCAGGCAGAGTAGAGCCACTTTCGCAGGCTTTTAAATAAATAAATAATCTTAAATAAACAAAAAAAACAGTAGCAGTCGTGGGACTGCCGATAGAAGTGAAAACGGAACTATTAAGTTGAGAGTAATTAAAACTATATGCAAAAATTATATGAAATTTTTTATGTTTCATATATAGCAGCTATATATAATATATAATAATAATAAATTTCATATATAATATATAATATTATATTCTCCATAGCTATAGATATACTATTATCATTAGCATGTCGGTGACGCGAACCGAGGATTTTACCCTCTACCAAAACGCTCAACGCGCCTAAAGAAGTTTTCACTTCAATAAAAAATTCAATTATTTAATTCAAAAAACTAGACATCCTAATAAAATAAGTATTAATTTCAGAAGCATTTTCATTCAACTCACCTTAATTCCATGCTTAAATTAGCTAGTTCAGGTATTCTGCACCAGTGGTTTTGAGGGGTGACAGTTATAAATATTTGCACGAGGTAGATGAACGTCAAATAACAACCGAAAGGCAACATCCCCACAAATAGTAGCTTCTGGTAAAGGCCCATATGTCCCAAATGGGATAATACTGTGTCCAATATTAGGTCTTCATTGACGGGTTCTGGCTCCGTCTTTAATTTTTCTGTCACATCCTATAAAAAACATATTATATTATACTATTAAAGGATAGCAATACTTATGGTCCTTAATTGATTTATTATTTCTTTTTATATTATGGCGGATCACCTGATGCAAAGTGATTACCATCGCTGATGAACTGAAACTTAGGAGTTAGAAGTGGGTTGGTGGCTTCTGAGGTTCGAGTACGCGCTTTTCTTGAAGTACTTATTGGTCTGAAGACACTATAGGCAACAAGTCCTTCTACAGATTGGTTGGGTGAGGTAAAAAACAAAGCTGGTCGACGCTGCTTCTGCCCTTGTGCGACTTTTACCCAATTTGGGTGGAGCCAGCGTCGCGACGAGACAGTTATACACGGAGGTTGTCCGGTCAATGGTACTGTATGGTGCACAGGTTTGGGCGCGAATCGGACCGCCCAGAATAGGGATCGCCTCTGGCACCCTCAGAAGATATTGGTCGTTAGAACCATACGCGGTTACCGCACCGTATCGATGGAGGCGTGGGATTTGGAGGCGGAAGTGCTCGTCGAAGTTTACCGGCAAGCGGCTCGCTTTCGGGCGGGTAGCGGCATACAGCCCCCGCCCGAAGAGATACGCGAGTGGCAAGAGGCCGCTCGTCGAGCCACCATGGCTCGTTGGTCATTCCGGCTGGAGGTTCCACGTGCTGACTTTGCTGCCGTGGAAGCTCTCCAGCCGGTCATCGCTAAGTGAGCACGGGACCCTTTTCTTCCGACGGACACCTTCGGGAAGTGTCTGCACTCGGTCGCCAGGAGGGAATTGAGTCCCGCCTGTTACTACTGCAAATGCAGTGAGGACTCGGCTCAGCAAACGCTGGCGGTTTGTTCCGCCTGTGCGGCGCAGCGTGGGGTCCTTACTGCAGTTATTGGA
Organism: Hypercompe scribonia; assembly: GCA_949316085.1. Taxonomy (NCBI): domain Eukaryota; kingdom Metazoa; phylum Arthropoda; class Insecta; order Lepidoptera; family Erebidae; genus Hypercompe; species Hypercompe scribonia. The sequence continues at coordinate 5,188,008 of OX438969.1, read as the reverse complement.
GGAGATCTCTCGCCACCGGCCGTCATACGCTCCTTGGTCAGTAGCGACAGTTGTTTTACCGCGGTGCGACCTTCTGCGAAGACGTAATTTCGCGGAAGGAGGCGGCGGAGAAGGCCCAGGAGGAAGACCTCCACTCGCACCTAATTCGCCGCTGGCGAACCGGGTGGTGGATGTGCGTTCCAGCGCCTTATGCTGCCATGAGTGTGGCCGCGGGTGGACGGGACGGGTTTTCCCCTCCATCCGCTACAATGGACAGCCGCGAGGAGGCGACGTTCGCGTGTGCCGTACGTCGCCTAAAATAGAGAGTCTACCCGCAGATGGTGCCCACGGTAGCGGGCAGGCGCTAGGGGGGATCTGGATGTCGTAACAGCAGATGTTCCCAGATCCCTCCCATGTCAGACGCAGAGTGGCACACCGTGTGGTTTTAGTTGGTCCGATTCCGACACACCACCCCGCCGTTAGCCCTGGTGAGGTGACGGCCCGAGAGGGTTTCCACACATTAAAAAAAAGGTAAAAAGTAGAAACAGTTGCGGTCAAAAATATTGAGCTATCGCTTCACAATAACTTACCAAAGTGTAGAGACGTTTTATACCGCAATTTATTACCAACAATTATTTGTGTCCACTCTCATGTTTAGGGATAAGAGTTACACTTACATAAACCCAGTAGTTAATTAATTACACATGGAATTTGGACATTTAATAATAATAATAAGGACCTCACACATACACGGCTGTCTGATCCCAGATTAGGTAGAGTCTTTACTACAATAACCTAACTGCTAATAAGCAAACTTATTCATTACTTAATACATATGTATAACAAATAAATTATATCCAAACACTAAACAAACAATTGTGCTCACTACACAATCATTTGTACTGGGTGGGGATCGAACTCATGACCCCTGGCTTTGCAGTCATGGTCAACAATCACTAGACCAATGAATTCATTAATAGCTTCATTAATTTACCTATTTTCCATTATTAATATACTCTACCATTAGGTTTGAAGATTAAATATAGTGGTAGACTTCCTTATTGCTACAAAAGAAAGTAATTTAAGGAATGGAATATCGCCTACTTCGAATCAATGAGGATACTGGAGTCCGTCTTCTTCGTTTTTTAGACACACAAAAAGCAACGACGCACTTTGGACAGTTGAAGAAAAGGGATTTGGGTCTCCAGTATCATAACCTGATGAGTGAAGTGCAACGAAAGATTGTCAATACCGTTCAGTGATGTAATCTGTCGAATGAACCCGTATGTCAAGCGTGGCTCTCCCACCGTTGAATGATACTAACAATAATCTTTTTTTTAGCTTGTTTGCAACTTAACTAATCAACTACGGAAAACAAATTGTTTAAGTTAATATACATGAATGCAAGAGGTGATAAAATTCATTCAAATTTCGTTACAATAAAATGGAGAATTTAGATTTAAAAGAGGATTTCTGCTGGACTCGGCCTAGCAGTTTCACATATTATCACGGACAGCTTTGATATCATTTCGTTAGTTTAAGGTACATTAGCTTAACGCAAATTTTAAATTCACAGATAGGCACGTTGATTTTAATTACGTCCATGTGTGTGTAAGATGAACTGATTGAACCTAATTCTTAATGACGACCTGATGAGAAACACAACAGCTACCGATAGCACGTACTAATTAGATTTATCATTTAAGATTATTTCTTTTTAAATTAAAGTAATTAACTATTATATTAAAAAGCAATCATGTTTAATTATTTTATTAAAATGGAATGTTTTTATGATTCAATTGTTTTATTTAACTTAATAATAATTGTGCGGTTTATGTTCAGCAGTGGACTGTTTAAGGCTTTTGATCAAAAAAAAATAAAATGTGAAACTTACGTTCAAATTTTCTAATCTTATTTTTTCACTCTCCATTTTAATTTCAAGATAAATAGACACGAAACACTATAACCTAATTTTACATAACTGTGACCAATTGTTAATAAATAATAAATTTCTTTGCGTAAATATTCATATTATATTCTGACCAGTACGCGATAAGAGTAACACAGTGAGATGGAAACTGATAAAACATAATATTTATATTGTATTTTATCAGCTCAGTACTATCGGGTATCATATCTATCACTATCTAGTATTTGTTGCAATATTTTTTGAAATTGCACGATTATACCCAAATCACATTATGGCAAATACTTCTTTTTCTTTTTTCTTCTTTTAGAAAAAAAACAACGCCCGCATTAGAAATAAATCCCGTGACGCGGGGGGCTTAACAAACATACAAGAAACGGACACAAAGAACACCCAGACTCAGAACAACAATTTGTGGATCACACAAAGTGTTGTCCCATGTGAGTTTTGTACCCACAACACTCAGTGAAGTGGAGAGCGGTGAGTCCCACTGACATAAGTCTTTGAAAAGTAACCAGAGCACGTGGCTCACAGCATTAGCCGCAGCACCATAAATGAAGAATTATTGATTCCCACGAAAGGTTTACATAAAGTATGCGGGTCGGCCATAAAAGAAGCTAAAAGTTCTATTAGATAGTAGAGCCACGCTGATTTCAGTACGAATGGGTTGGTTCAACCGAGGCAGTACCCTTTCACAGAAGATCAACCTAAAGCGACAGCATACATGCTGTCGTGTTTCGTTAATGAGTATAAGACCGGAGGTCTATTGATGCAGAGGTGACAGTTAGCGTAGTAAGTGTATACAATAAAATGCCAAGATCACTGCCTTTTAAGTCCCCAAGCTAGGCGTTAAAAAGCATCTTACTAGGCCGCCATAGTGTGGGTTACCATACTATATAGTCTGCATTCGCAATAAGTATGGTAACCACAAATCTTGGATTCTATTCATGCTTTCTATAGGCAGAGTAGAGTCACTTCGGTTGGCTCTTAAAATAAAAAAATACTTTATAATAAAATGAATGACAAACGGGAATTCAAATAGAAACACTATGTTATTCTCCGTGTGATGACGTATTAAGCATACAGAGTGTCACCATCCCGTAGGTGTCGTAAGAGGCGAACAAAAGAGCAAACTGGGCAGGGCGACATCACTGCAAAGGGATGGAAAACTTGATATCAAGCTATCTGGCCAGTGAGGTATAGTAGGCCAAAACCTTCTTTCTAAGGAAAGTCTATGGCAGTGGACTATTGAAGGCCGCTGATGTGATGTGATGACTTATTATTTAGATTCGGTAGAATGGATTCCACTGAACCCAAATAAATTTGGCAAAAAGGTAAGAAGATGAAGATTACGTGGCAGGGGGCTTGTTGGCCATATCCGTTTACGATAAGATTAGATGAATGAGCATGGCATACATTTAAGATAAGATAAGTATACGTGGCAATGAAAAAAAAGATAGTGCTGTAAGGTCGCTTATTCAAATCAGCTTTTTTTTACCGAGAAACGCTTTCTAACTCTTTATCTACTTATCCGTCCGTCCTCCTATCCGTATCTTGGACGTGCATCGTGATGTGATTACAGAATTAAATGAAAATTTACGTAACTTATAATAATACGATTAATACGACGTAATGATGATGATGATAATATTAATACCTGATATGTGTGGGTCAACTATCTAGTGTGTTATCACACTAAAAAATCTTATTATAATTCATCACACTTTTCTTAAGGAGAGAAATAAAAGCTAAAATGTGTACTCCGTCGTAGTTGCTTTAGTAGACAAATAAAACCTTGGCCTTTGAACGTGATGGTCAGCGAATTGAAATAAGCCAGTAACTTATGTTCAAATTTTAAATCATTTCATTAACTCCATAAATGCCAAGTTTACAACAATAAACATCACACATAATGAAGATACCATTCCTGGTTGAGACTAACTTGAGACTTAATCTACACTGATTGTCCTGATGTTAGATTATGAACCAACTTCACAATGAGTGTTCACGTATCAGCACTGTAAGCCAATACAGATAGTACACGTACGTGATAGTAGACTAGTATTTCGTCTGGATTAATGAATTATGATTTATTAATGGATTAACGAACATTGCCTGTGTTTTTGTATTAGTTTTTGTGTCAGTATGTGAGAGTGCGTGAGTGTATGTGTTCAGGGTTGTGCACAGGCGTGTGTCTTATCTTTTTTATGAAGATAATCTTTCTCTTATCTCTTGCGAAAAAAAAAAAAAAAATAAGTACTTCTAAAACTATTTAATTTATTAAACTTTTAAAACAAATTATCTTTGCTATTATAATATAGCAATGCTTAATCACGCAACTGTTTCAAACTTCCATGTTCATTTTATTAAATAAACAAAAAAAAAATTCTTCTAATACTTAAAACTAAAAGAAATACAATATAAACTTTAGAAGCGGCAGTAGGTTATTGGTTAGGTGAACAACTGGTTTTGGATCTACACCACACCCAAAGTATTACCAGCGTAACCCAACAATACTAATACACTTACATATAATCCTAAAATTATAGCTTGAATAGCTTGATCTCTGTGACAGTTAGCTGGAAAACCGACGAAGTATCTTTGAACCTATCACCTACATTCTCATTTATTACGAGCCAGTTTTATCACAAATTGAATGCAATGTATTATAATCATAAAAAAAAATAACATCTAAAATGTACCTCGTAAGTTTTAAAATGACACTAGTGACAGCTGTCACAGAGATCAAGCGATATTTTAAGGACTATAGATTAGACTTTATACTTAATTAGTACTCTGCTAGTAATGTGTATAACACGTCACTAGTTTTCAATAAAAAAAAATACTTTCTATCATTCTTTATCACAAACACATGCAAGGAAATAATAATACCTTCTGGAAATAAAATTATTTTTGTACACACACTGTATCTTACAGAATGAGATATTTTTCAGCATGTATACTACCAAAAAATTAAAAGTACATTAAAGCAGTATAAAATAATTGGGCGGCACTTATTACAATTTGTACAGAAATAGAATACAAGTAGTTAGTTTGATCTTTTCAATTCTTTACCAAGAATACAATGTCTTTTTCCAATTTCCATTCGAAATTCATTTGTAATACAAAGAATAATATGTCGAACAGTGCATATTGGCAAATACACACAAGCTTAGTATAATTTGTGACAGATTTCTTTGTTCAAGTAAATGCAGGTACAGTGACAAAACTGTTTACGTTTATTCACTTGGCATCCCGTCATGCATGGTCATTTAAATGACGTTTGCTGACATCTGTATGGTATGCACCTTCTTCTCCATCTTCTGGTTTCCTGTAATTAAGTATTTTCAGATTATTTTCTAAATTAAGACTATTATTGCAGGACAGTAGTTCTACTTAAATTTCCATTGTTAAAGTTTGCACCTGGATCACTAGCTTACGAAAACAACGAGCAAAAACTCTTTAAGCTGATTTTCGTATATATTTTGTATCGTTGGCTCTACTAATTCACAAGATTTGAGAACAATCTACCCTGGGTTATTAGGTCACCCTCTTCTGAACTTCATATACTAATTTACTTGGATATGCTTCATAATTAAAGCGTTCGGAAGGAGTGCTATGAAACAAAGCATTGATGATTAATGAGACTTTTGTAAACGTACTAAAGGGTCAAAAAAAATTTTGGAAGAATCAAAATAAATAGTATGAGTAGAAAAAAGATATTTTTCCAAGCAGCAAAGAGTAGAAATAAATACACATGACTTTAAAGTAAGTAAGTATAAACATTATATGAACTTAAAAATTTTTTTAGGAGTGTTAAAAAAACCGACAACATAATTGAAATTATTAGAAAAATGTTGAACAGTAGAGTTTTTTCTTATAAGTGATCTTAGTTTCAATGGAATTTCCTAGTACTAAATTGTTACAATGTAAACTTACTATCTAAAAAAAGAAATGTACTAACCCGCACAGTGAGTGTTCTAAAATAATTTTTTCACCATCGGCCACTGACTGCGGCAGTTGCAATCCTTTGGTCTCTGGCAGCGACAGACTAACACCTGCTGTGACTATTACTATTAAAGCAAAAATCAACAGTGGCAAGAGGCTCCAAACGCGTTCCTGAAAATTAATAAAGTATTTATTATAAAGTGGGCTCGTGACAAAATCGCAACCGAGTAGATTAGCAGTTCAGAAAGTTAAATAATGCTGGCCAGTAAGTTTATGAATAAGTGACCATCCTTAACGTATTCAGACTTTTCTGTGCCTTGGCGAGCACGTTAAGTCGTCTATCGGTCGCTGTTGCCATACGAAGTTGCATGGTAATCGTTACGGGTAGTTGGGCCTCTAGAAAATCTAACAACAATCTATCTACAAAAATTTGATATCATTTAGTACTTGCGCTGTGGAGGTATCATGGGAATCGCGCCGTAAAAAATTGATGTTCTTCTGTGACATAGTAGACTGAAAGTCAACTCAAATCTAGTTTGGAAAAAAACTCGGAGTATGTTGATAAATCACTGTGTATTGTTTGTATTTTGAGTTTATTTGTATGTATTTGGCGAGACTGGACAGTTTCATACTCAAATGAAAATGATAAAAATTCAGCCGACAAAAAAAAATAATAATAATATAAAATATATAATAATAAATATAATATTTTTCTATGAATAAGGATATGGAGTTTATTAACATTCAATGAAATTTTATCGACATATTTGTTTATGATTTATGAGTTGAGGAGTCGGTGCTCTTTGTGGGGGAAAATGTTACAATAATTTTGATGCCATGAAGCGCGCTTACCAAAAATATTAATAATTACAACCGCTCTAGCGCGAATATCTCAATTTTCTAACTTACCGAATAAACAATAAAAGGTGTCAATATAGTAGCGAAGAACGCGCACAGGTGAAGGATAGACGACCCTGACGCTCTGAAGGGAGTTGGGAAGATCTCTGTGTTCCATTGCGTGACAGTGGTAATAGCCATATTTATAAAAAATCTTGATAATATTACCAGTGTCGCTTGGCCAACACCTGCGGAATAATTAATGATATTTATATCCTTGATATTAGATTGAAATTTATATGTAGATACAAATATTTCATTCATTCAATAATATAGAAAACTGTACCTTTTTGTACGAACATAGCAATGATTATAAAGAGTCCAGACATCATAAGAGATCCACAAGTGAGATTTCTTCTACCCCATCTGAAAACACAAAATATTTAAAATTTATTTAACTCTGACTGTAGCTAAATTCTTTTGAATTATTAAGAAAATGGGAGTATTGGTCTACTGCACACAATTTTGGGATAAATAACTTATGTTTTTCGGGTATAAGTCTGCATAACTAGTTAGTGTAGCTAACATTCGAACATATCTTGTAGTACCTTTTTACGATATCTATTTCGTTACCTACTTCTTCATGTATAATTTTATAGTGATCAGTATGATAATTCTTTTCACTAGATAATAAATGATCACTACATATCACATATTCGGTATATCAGTGTATAGTTTACACTTATATGTCGTATTCATTGTTTTTGTATATTTAATTACTTAACTCATTTCGTGCAAAAGATGCATAACTAATATTTCAATATTTTATTCATACCTATCGAGGATAAAAACTAGTAGAATAAGAGCTGGTATCTCCGTCCCAGAGTTAAGACTGAACGTGAGGAAGAAGTCTAGGCCAAAAGAACCAGATAGACGGATGAGGCCATCAAACACCATGTTACATCCAGTGTAAGCAACCAATAAGCAGACTGTGGCAAGACGCAAAGGACCACTCTTGAACACATTGAGAAAAGACTGCCTTTCTTCAAGGTTTTTTTTGTTTGATGTTACCTGGAAAATTTCAAGTAGGTCAAATATTTTTTTTGTAAACTGAATGATAGATTTGGATAAAGTATGTATATCTTAATAATTGTTATTGTACTAATGAATGTTTACATGCGTGGACATTCGACAGTAAGCAATCAGTTTCTCTGCTTTTATTGAAAGCTTTTGTGTGCTTAATAGATGTTGTACTGTCCCAAAGTGAGAGTTGACTTAATTTTGGAGTCATAGATGACCACTAAGTGTACTAAAGTTACATGAATAAATTAAAAATAATATTGAAGAAAAACAAAATAAAAAAGGAATTCTGGACATTGACCACTTAGAGATTTTCTTCCGGCTAAATTTTACGTCACAATCTTGATACTATTCAAAATTTTGCCTAAAAAATTACTTTTCTTAAATAATAAAATTACCGACCTTATTAGTTGATTTACCAAAAACAAATCAACAAACAAAGCAAACCGTGTTTTAAGAATTACAACGAACACTTATCTAAATTGGTTGACCTTTCTCAAATTATGTATTCTTAATTTTAACTCTATGTTATCAGTGGGTAAATAAAGAATATTATATAGCACTGATCCTAAAATCACTCAACATATGTGCTGGATAAATCATGTCATATAAGCAAGTAATAAAAAGCAGTGATGATAATAGATAGTTGATAGAAAAATAAAAAAATAAGCTTGAGTTAACTTACCATAAATTCATAGATTAAGTCATTAGGAATTTTTACGTTGTTGACTCTTTCAAATCTTCTAAGAACTTTTACAGCTTCGTTGACCTTACCCCTACTAACCAACCATCTGGAAACATATATTACTTAGTAGAGACTTTTGTGACGAAGTTCAAAATGTAAGTATTTTATGGACTTCTCCTACAAGTTTCTCCAACACGCTAGTTGGACCTACATTTTAAATACATTTCTTTCATGTGTGTTTTAGGAGTATCGATTGAATACGGACCCAGTGACAGATGAAGTGATGTTAAGATTGAGAGTCAAGTGCTGGACAATTTGATGTTTAATACCGATACATGTAAGTAAGAGAATGAAGTGCCTTATTTATAATTACTACTGGGGACTCTTCTTAAAAAAGAAGAAGTTTAACTATGACTATCGAACTAGATAGATATTTTTTATACGAATCTAGTGTCTACACAGAAAGAAAAGATGAGAGAAAATGTGGAGAAGTTATTAATATTTGGGTATTAATGACCATAATACAAGGAGTAAGTATTTAATACCAATTATCCTCAACTTTTTGTGGTAGTATAAATTTTACCTGGTGCTCTCAGGAATGAGCCATGGCCCTGCTAGTACTAAAAACATAGGCAGCGAAGTGACCCATAGTAAAATTCTCCAGTCAGCGATGAAATAGGCAATCCAGGGAAGCAGTGTGACGGAAGTTCCATAGAACAATGCTAGACTTAAACTGGCTACCATGGTGCGGTCCTCAGGATCCACATATTCGAGAACTGAAATTTACAAATGTATATTTATTGCAAAATTAAAAATGTTTTTTTAAATGATAAATGTTAAAAAATACTTTATGAAAAATATTATTCAACTCTAACTTCCTAGCAAAGGCCAGGTCAATTTATAGTTGGGCTACCCTCATCAATTTAACTATCACTACCTTATCTATTTGCTAATATCCCAACAATCATTTATCCATAAACATATCTTTTATCCATCATCGCCTTCCTTGGTCAAATCAAATTTGAAATGCGATGCGATGCGTAACTTTAGTAAGTTTAAGACTTCGTTTGCCATGACAAAAACTCTTTATTGGTTATTTTTGGTGTGATTTGGAGAGTTTTTTAATGACAGAATTAGCACCATAAAAAACAATGCAAAATCTCGTCTTGGTTGCCGCAACACAAGCCATGAGCTTAGTGCAGCAACTGTCGTTAAGTTTACACTTGTAATTTATTTTAAGTAGTAATAAATAAATAAAATAAAATAAATATAAAAAATGTCTTATTCCCAGAATGAAGGCAAGAAGCTTGCTCCCTACACGGCTTTTTAGTATGTTTTCGTTTTCCTCTTTAAGGATATGAGCAATAACGTATGTACCGACAAAGAAAATAAATAAGTGTGTTATTGCGATGAACTTTGTTTTTTTTTACGATAATAGCTATTCAAGAATCATTCTAGAACAAAACAAACATTTAAAGAAAGAAATTAAGTCAATAACAAATTGATTAAGCTTCAGCAGCGGTAGCTACTATAAAGTTAGGGTGTTAGCAAACGTTTACATTTGCAGCTGAATAAACACTTGATCAAAATAATAACCTTATCATGCCCTGATAACTACGCCTGATAAAAGTTAATAGTGATATTTGTATTTGCGTCTATCATCTATCTCTTTGCCATAAGTACACTTCATATATTAACTTTGATTAATCCTATAAATCCTTTCTCGTTACTGTATACCATTAACTTTGTTGCAAGATCAATTGCCTTATCGACTAGCGACTTCTCGACTTCATAAATTAGAAGATAAGAGATACAGTAATCAATTACGTGATATTATCTAAAAAAAATACTTTTGAAGCATTCAAAAATTTTACCTGTCTTACAAAGGATTGATTTATGTCCGTGCAAAAAACGGCTAATTTCTCTCTTAAATTCTATTCACGTGTTACAATTAATAAGGTTTTAAAGCTTACCTAAAATGTACATAAGCATAAAGCAGTTATCGTACGCCATTCCAACCAGGAATCTACATACTATAAAATCAACTAGGCCAGTTGTAAATATAGTTGCAACACCACCAATGCCACCAACCAAGTTACTTCCTGAAATTAAGATAAAATATGTGATGGCAATACTTTTTCAAGATCCTTTACATATAAATATATACTTTAGATTAATCGCACAGAAAAGAAAAACATTAGTATTTTTTTTTTAAAATAACTCCTATATTAGGAACGTATCTTGTGTTTTAGAGGAAGACTGAGGACTGAGGAGGTGACTTTACAAACTTAAAATTAACACAAAGAACTCCCACTAACAGAATAGTAATTTGTATATATTATATATTTGTGTATCAACTACAGTCTCATACGAGGTTCGAACTCATAACATGCAGCACAATAAAACAGCTACCGCTTACACCACTACATCATCCGTGCCGTTGTTTTGTTTGGGAGATGTGTTTCCTGGATATTTCGAAATAATACCTTATCAGTTTTATACCGAAATTCTTGGACAATTTCGGTTATACAATTGCCATCGTTAGTATTGACTACATATACGCTTACAGCTTTTGAAAATTAACTTTGTCAGTACCAAAAGAAAATATTTTGCCAATTACTAAAAATTCACGTAATTACAATTTATCACGAGTTTGGTGAACTAAATTCTTTGATACCTCTTTCAAACTTAATTATAATTAATTTAAACAAATACGTACCTACTAAGGCAGGTACTCTGCCAAAACGGTCAGCCATCCATCCAAATAATAAGCCTCCGACCACAGAACCAACGAAATACAGTGACTGTGCGAGTGGCACGTAGCTTGCTCTATCACACACCCATTCTCTCTGTTAACAATAATTAATAATGTTATAAGCTGAGAAAATTTGTTATTCAACGCAAAAGCTAAGTTCGTAGGTTACTGATAATGACTCGTAGACTGTACGCTATAGTTAGTTTCAGATGTTTTGGTGAATAATAACTCTTTTTTAAGGTTGGTCTACAAAGTGATCGATGCGCTACAGCCACACAGCGTCAGAAGTCAGCAGTACATAGCGTGCGTTATAGCAGTGTACTTAATGCTTTCTGTCTTCTACATTAAGCATTATATTATAACCTGCTCAGGCCACGTGATCTAAGTAAGTAGTATTTATACACTACTTACTTAGATCACGTGACGTCAATATATACTTTACAATTTCAAAATATTTCTAAAAGGCGCCTTGGTAGTTATTAAAATAAAGTTCTAGATTAGAAGAAATAGAATAGTATGTTTTAAAACCCACCTCTGTAGAGATAGTATGATATGGTATATCGCTCAACTCGAACTCCCAGCCATGTTGGCAAGGTATCAAGGGTACATCAGGAGGTGGAGGCTGCAACGTTTGCAGTACTTGTGTCCAATTAGCATCGAATGTCATGCAACGGTCAAAATCCCCCGAGGTAGTAATTGGCGCTGACAGGTTTCGTCTGTAATTAATAAAAAGCGGTAAATAAATCCTTAAAAATCGTATTAGAGTAAAATATAATACGAAGATATCATTTTCCAACTAGATTGATGATCAGGATCCTAGTAATTATTAATAGTCTATCCTTTAACCAGAAGAAAGTAAACTCATTTAGAATCGGGATGATCTTTCTTTTAACTGTTGATCTAGTGATTGGCCGCCTACACGTTTATCATGCGTAGCGTGCAGACATTGCAATGTCACATGTATTTTATATCGTCATGTTAAGGGTGATTAGATACGTAAAAAATTACTTTATGATAGCGAAAGCACATGGTAGAAATATGAGCAATAGATAATGTTCAAAATGATTTGTCATACGCAGCGTGACAGACAGAATTATCTAACTGTAAGTGCTGAATATCGAACGGATTAGACGTCTACTGTCTAAAGTAGTTACGCAGTATTCGTATCGATTTGTTATAAAAGTTTCAGATGGAGTTTGGATTTGGAATTTTTCTAGCTTTTATGATGAAAAAAAAAAACGACGTTCAACGATGATGACGATCACATATATACTGTATTCTAGAAAGTTGTAATTTTTAAGGTTACTGGAAATTCTGCTCAAAAATGAAAGAAGGTGGCGTACCATAAATGTATTTTTAACATTCTGCCAAACATGAAGAACGAAGAAAGGAATCACAGTAGGAGTGCAGAAATGACAGGAACCTTCGCATGCAAAATTTAGAGGCGAGATAGGGATTGTGGATTAAATTACTTTATAAGGTATATCACTGAATAGATTTTACAAAATTTTAGACTTGAGGAAGGCATCTGATATAGTGAACAGAGACTAAAATGTGATGGATACTACCCCTAATGGTTCTCCAGTTATTTATTGACATCGTCAGTATGTACAAACATATGTATACAGACAACTGTTGACTGGTGAACGAAGGCTTCACCTAAGCAACACTAACTATATCCGTTTTCGATTGCAACCAAATTTATTGTAAAACTAAATCAAACTCACCTCAATTCCATACTTAAATTAGCCAGTTCAGGTATCCTGCACCAATGGTTTTGAGGTGTGACAGTTATAAATATTTGCACGAGATAAACAAAAGTCATGTAGCAACCAAAAGGAAACATGCCTATAAAAAGTAGTTTCTGATAAAGTCCCATGTGACCCAAATGAAATAATACTTTGTCAATTATTATGTGATCTTCTTCGACTTCTTCTTTATGTAATTTTTCTGTCGTTTCCTGTAAACAGACGTCTTATATAATTTAAGAATAGAATATACTAAAGTAATATAAAGCAGTAGTGGTAGTCATCAGTGTGAAGTAAATCATATCTTTATACCAAGAGCCTTCTGCAGTCCATTGTTGAAGTATTTTAGGCATTGGATACTGGTGTCTCCTTAGGAAGGAGGTGTTAACCTACACTAATCAGTTGGGTTGGGTTGGTTCGTGTCAAGTTGTAATAGCTGTTCCCGGATCCCTCCTATATCAGGCGCAGAGTGGCATACCATGTGGTTTTAGTCGGTCCGATTCCGACACACCAACCTACCGCAAACCCCGGCGGGATGACGACCCGAGGGGGTTTCTACACGTTAAAAAAATGGTTTGTGTCAAGTTTTCATTCTCTTTGTAATGCTGTTGTCATGCTTTGTTTGCCACTTGGCCGACTCTGATATTCCGTTCTCTTAATCTGTCACGAAATGATACTTGAAACATTGTTCAGTTTCTTTTTTCTTTGAAAATATTAGTAAAAATCACATGTGTATAAACTTCAAATTACGATAGATCGTCAGTGACGTTACTTTGTGCATCATTTTATGTGTATATTTAATTTTATGTATTTAGTTTAATTTATTTGTAAAATCAACCATAAAATCAATAATTTATTTACAAATTCAATCATAAAAATCAGAATCAATAACATAATTATCACCATCAAGTCATCGATCAAATGTTATCAAGTCAAGGCAAGTCTTATCATTAAGTTATACTTAGCAAATTCTTATAATGTCTATGGTCGTGGTTTTTTTTTTACATTAAATAGTTTTCCAAAAATATAACTAACTTTTTAATGGACCATAAAGAAACTATAGAGATGAGAAAAAAATGAAAACAGAGTGTAAAATTTTTGCAGGTTAATAATGGGCCCAATTTTAAGTAACATTTTTTTCACTATCAGTTCTGTTAATTCCAAAATAAGTATTTAAAATTATCATTAAAATCGTAAATCTAATGAAAGTTAGGTAAAACATTTAAATTGTGAATATTTCGATTATTAAGTAAATTGTAATCAGTGTAGAGCCATTTTTAATGCCGTATAGCATAAGTACATTTCAAAATCAAAATTGAATATGGCGCTTTATTCAGCCAGCATCTGAGTGCTAAAATTCCAAGAATGCTAATATCTAATCTAGAAAATTCTGCATACTTAGAAATGCCTCAATGTTTGTAAAATTTTTAAATTCTGAAATGGTAGCAAACAATTTGGGTAAAAAGAAACTAAAACTTTATCTTTAAAGAAGGTGAAGTTACAGTGAACGAAACTAAAGGCACAGTGTGATTTGTATCTGTGTACAAAAGACAATCTGAAATATAAATACACATTCACGCCTTTTACTTTGATATTTAAAATTAAAAATTAGTTGAATACAAGAGATAAAAGCTCAAATGTGAAATTTTGGGACTAGATCTATGTTACAGCGAAAAAAATTTAAATATGTATATAAAAACTGTTCACCGTGAATTAGTTCAAAAGAACTAGTAAAATTTAGAAACTTCGAGAAATATACCTCCTAATCAAAATACACGATGAATTGTAATCAATTTATTTTACACTAAATTTCTTAGAATATTTCCTTTGATAAATGGAATAACCTTTAGTGTCACAGATTAAAAAAATATTATAGAAATCGTTTTGCATCTCGAAAAAATATAATAGGGTACATATGAAAAGAAACTATTTATTTGCCAGAATACATATTTCTTCAAAAAAAAATTAATGTTTTGAAGTTCTTAACATTTAAATATCATTTTTTTATTGATATTATCCAGAAGTTTTATTGAATGGTTACAAAATCTTTACAAATATAGTAAATATAACATTTAAGAGAATACTAACGTTCATATTTTCTAATTGAATTTTTTCACCACCCATTTTGGATTCACAATCACTGCACATTAAACACTATTTACCAAACAACACGTGACTGTTGTGACTACTGCCAATTCGTAATTAAGTGATAAATTTGTTTGCGTGATTTTTTATACACTTTCTGACCAATACATGATAAGTGTAACACAGCATGATGGGAAATGATAAAACACTACATTGTATTATCAGCTCTGTGTCTGGTTGTTTCGTAGTGACGTTCATTTCTCTTAGTAAAGGGTTGTCACAGGACCAATTAACAATTATTGTTAATTAAATATTAAAAATGTATTGATTTTAAAACATTTTTTTTAAATTATTACACATAATTTTGCATGTTATTTATTGATATATATTAAAAGTCAAATTAGTATCCAAAAAATGTTTTACCGCATAATTGTGCATTACAGGCGAATTATGGTATAGAGAAATCAATTACTATTACGTAATTGCCACGTTATTGAAGACTAGCTGGTGCACGTGATGATTTTTGCGTTGTACTCCTGGAAGACTTATATTTCGGCAAAAATTAACCGATTTGATCTTGACATCTTGAGCGTATATGAATGATGTAAAGTAATAGTAATATGAAGTGTGCATGTTTAAATTTATAAGTAAACGTCATTCATTTAAAACTATTGCAGAATTTGTGTTGTCTAAAATTTTTCAAATCAACCTATCGCCGTCCACTGCTGGACGAAAGACTCCTCCAAGGAGCGCCAACCATCCCGGTCTTGGGCAATCGGCATCTAAGTGCTGCCAGCCAGCGCCTTTGAGTCGTTGGTCCATCGCGCCGCCGGGTGCTCTACTTTGCGTTCGCCCAGTAGTGGTCTTCACTCTAACACACTTCGGTTTTAGCGACTATCGATCGAATCATCTGGAGACATGTCCGAGCCACTTCTAATTCATCGTACTGATTCTTCATGCGATATCATTTACTCGAGTTCTCTGTCGAATAACCTCGTTACGAATTTTAACAGACAGAGAAACACCCAGCATCGCACGCTACATCGGACGCTGAGCTACTACTGCTATTGAAACTTGTGGACCAGTCCAATGGTGAATGTTCACATCTCGGCTCCGTATATCATTACGGGAAGGACACACTACTTAAATACTTTCGTCCTAAATGATTGTGGCATCGGCGACTCGAAGATGTGACGCAGCTTTCCGTATGCTACCACGCCCAGACGAATCCTTCTATCGGTCTCCCGATCGAAGTTATACCATCCAAGTTAAATAGTTTGCCCAAAGTAGAGGTATTATTGCACAACCACGATAGCAGCGCCATTTACGATTACGGGACTCGTGGATACATGCCTATTATGCATGATTTTCGTTTTTTAGATATTCATCCCTAGTCTCACTCGTCTTGAAGAATCGGCCAGACTATTGAGCATATCTTTCAGACTATGCAGAGATTCTGCCAGGATGACTAAGTCGTCTGCAAACCACAGATGTGAGAGCTATTGGCAATTGATATTGTTTCTCCGTTTGTTCTAATCGAGTGTATTAAAGACGCTTCCAATGCACCAGTTGGTAATCAGTTTCGGAGATATAGCATCTCCCTGTCTCACCCTACGATGCAATTGGATTGGTTTTGTATTCTTTTCTTGTACTTAGACAGTAATTATTGCAGCTTCATAGCGGCATCTCATCATTTCAACATATCGGCAGTCAAACAGGTATGTTTGTATGGATTCCAGGACAGCCCAGGTCTTGACGGTCACTCGACGATCGAAAGCTTTCTCGTAGTCCACATACGCTATACAGAGAGGCTGGTTATATTCCTCTGTATTATGGAATTTTCTTTAGAGTGTGTATGTAGTTCACGGTACTGAAGTCATGTCGAAACACAGCTTGCTCCACGGGCACGAAGTCATCGAATTTTTAGGTAAGATGATTCATAACAACCCTCAAAAACAGCTTATATACTCGTACATGGTTCAAGAGTGAAATGGAGAGGTAGTTCTTCAGTATTTTTTTGTCTCCTTTCTTGAAGAATAGCACTACCACGTTCCTGTCCATGCCTCCGTTATAGTACCAGTATGAATGACAGAATTAAACAGTTTTGAGAGCCCTACTAATACAGGTATTCCATCAGCTTTTAAAAGCTCTATAGTGATTCTGCCTTCATCAAGAGCTTTGTTGCTATTAAATTGTCCGAGTACCATTCTAATCTAGTTCGATGTCGAGAAGCTTATCTGTGAGGTGGCGAGTCAGTCTAGCACGCGGGTCATTTGCGCGCGCATTTAGGCGGGTTCGTTAGGTGTATAGGTCCTCATAAAACTTTGCGACTAACCGAGAATCTTTGATTTAGAGGTGACAGTGGTGCCTTGTGATGTTTTAAGTTTGGTCACGTGTAAACAGGAGGCCTTTGGCTTGGTGAAGATTTTTGTGCCCTTTTTTCGGACTATTTCGTCCTCAATCGTTCGAGTGTTTGTTTGTCGAATGTCTCATCTTACTAACCTCTTTGGTTGCCTATTCGGCACCTGATGCTCAGATCAAGTGGTGTTTGTTGTCTCTCGTCTATTCTTCACAAGGTCTCACTTGTGAGCTTCAACTTGCGTGAAATGCTCTTCGGTCGAAAGTGGTTTGAACCCACCTCCCGGATGGCACGTACTAGGCTCTTGGCGGCATCGTTTACGTCCAGCACGGCATCCAAGCCTTAGCTGGAAGCTTTCACATCCAGCTCCGACCTGTTGCAGACTTGGTCTAAGAGGCAGCTTCATCAGGCGTGCCCGCTATATTTTGATACATAGATTTAGGGTACCTCTCACGAGTCGGTGATCACTTCCTATGTTGACCCAGTTGATCACAGACACATCTCTAAATATATAGCGTTTGTTTGTGATGATGAAGTCAATCTCGTTTTTTGTAGCTTCATCATGGCTTAGCCAGGTCCACTTCCGTTGAGGCTTCTTCTGAAAGAAGGAATTCATTAGATCATGCCAATTTATATGGTTTCTTTCCACTTCCAATTCGGAAAGATAATCGTCCAGCCGCAACGTACATCCATTATACGTCGACAGGTATAATTGTTGGTGGTACCGTGGCCTGCCGTATCCTAGGGTTTCTTCACACCCCTTCGCTGCACCGTTACCATGACCGGTACTATTGCCAGGAATAGTATGACTGTCGGGAACTGTGGGCCACGGAATTTGGTTGTGGTCCAAAGGGGGCAATTTACCACAGTGGCGAGAATCATTTATCTGGTGGCGCTGCTACCTGTCACCAGGATCGATATTTTAGTGATTTTCGCAGTGGTGTGGTTCTGCCACGAGTCAGTCGCCAGTGCGTCGTACGTTGTTTAACAGAGTGCACCACGTGCAAGTGATTTTGGCTTCTTGCTTTAAGGCTTAAGAGCAAACAAGCTTAGATGTCGTCTGATAGAAAGTGACAGGCATTGCCATCTTCCTAGCCTTCCTAGCCTAGATAGGAGGGTGAAGGGATTAGAGACTCAGCAATCTTATTCATTCAAAAGTACCAAAAATTTTCTTTGAGAACATGGTATCTTTCCGTACGTGTCGGCCCACTTCTATCGAAGCATGGCGAAATGATATCATGCCCCTTAGGGCATGACAAGATAAAAGATCCGCTGCTCTGTCAGTTGAACGCTGTCAAAGCCGCATACATTTGCAAATCAAAGAAACTACAAAATGATCAACCAGACACATTTAGCAGCCCGATTTGTGTACAGTCTATAAACTCGGCCAAATACTCATTGCTTACAAATTTTACGCTATATTAAAATTATTTACTTCTCACTGATACGGACAAATTTGATATTAATAATAATTATATAGTGAAAATTAGATGTTATCTTTTAATTTGTTATAAAAGACAGATAGCTTTATCGTTATCATATTATTTTACAAAAACAGCCAAGAACTTGTCTGTAAATATTGTTTTATTGAGTAAATTAACAATGATAATAATTCTAGACTTGAAAGATAAATCATTTTTTTTTATATTCAAAATAAGTAAGTAGTTTCACACATGTAAGTATTGTTAACGCATCCTTAGACATGTTACAGATTATACTAGGTTATTCACTGTTTTAGTTAGTTAGGAATATTCATGGAATAAGCAAAAAAAAAAACAACACTTGTCTCCAAGTTGCCAAAAAGTAATTTATGAATGACTTGACGTAACTCTAACAAATTAATTGGTTTAAAAAAACTAGCTTATATTTCGACTCAAATATCAGACCTAGGATATCATACAGCACCAAAATATGCACTAAGTCAATACAATAAGCCCAAACTCGATGAGTTTATTTTGTACAGTTTAGAAGTTCCTTTGCTCATCTTCCGGTTCCACTATCAATATAGCTCCAGGATACCTTGTTTGGTCACTAAAAATACACATGTTAACCAAATTTGAGCCCAATTAGGTACGGAGAAGTAGTTCTAATTTAGTTTAAAAGAAACGCTGCAAGTATTTATAAATGTAATCAACTATATACTTGTGCAAAATCAATAGCTTCTAATTGTTTAAATTAATTAATAAGACAGAGAGTACACACAACTGCCAAATAGGAGATTAATGTTTTATGTATGTTACGTGTGATTCTTTATTCTGCCAAAATTTATAAATATCTAAGTAAGTAGCTTAAGATGATCATCTGCCAGCGTACGTGGATAATGAATACACTTTTGTAGCAAAAATTGAAAGTACAAAGCATGGCAATTTTATTTGGAACCCATTTTAAAAGGAGGTGATTTTTGTTTGAGATACGAGATTTTGCTGGTTCTTTGCTTAAAAAGAATATAAGGCTTACAATTACTTTACTTAAGTATTGTCAATCATTAGAGACCACTATCTCCCAACTTTCTGGCAGTAATTGAATCTTCCGCCAAAAAAAGAATCATTTTTTAACGCAATCCATGAATAGACCCATTTGTTGATTTGTTCGAACTACTTGCTCAAGTTATACGCTATCGACTGAAACATGTGGTAATCAGAGGGGACTGTGGGTAAATACAATTGTCATATAACAGAATCGCTTAGTCTCTGCTCATAAAGTGGCCTCTTTTCTTTCAGAGCTTAGGCTCAAACGCATCAGCTGAAGTCGATAGCGAGCTATCGAGGTAAATAAACACGTGATTGATGATGTGATAAACTATAGGATAGGCCAAAAATTCGTTAAAATTTGAATCTAACATCCCACACAAACATGTTATGGGAGTTCTTGGACTGATGCTACTAGAATTTGCTGGCTACAATAGTAACACATGGTTTTAACAAAATTGAACCACTTGTCACACATCCAATGAGTCCCTACCGGTGGTCGAAGAAATGTTTTCGGAAAAGTTGATTTTCTGACGAGGCGACATTCCATGGCCACCCAGAAGTACAGATCTATCTACAGCAGACTTCTTTTTATGGGGTTATTAGAAGAATTGTGTCTACATCAATAAACCAAATATGCTACGTCAACTAAAATGAAAAATCAGCAAAGAGATGTCGGCGATCAGAATTTGAGGTTACACATACTACTTAACTAATGCGTTACGGTACGAAATTCCATGTATAAATTGTCGCTACGCTATCTTTTAAGAAACAGCGAGAACTTATTCCAAGTCCTATTGTTATTTAACTATGTTTATAATATATGCAGAAATACGCGTCATTAGTCAAAAAGGTATATATGTCGTCGGTTTTTAGTGTTCTCAATGGTGACACAATGGTGTTAATTATGTTGTTCGTAACATTTCTAAACTAAATAAAACTCACTAAAAATAATTTTTGTTCATCACACAATGTCCTAAATATTAAACCATTTCGCTAAAAGTAAGAGAATAGAAGTTAAATTAACAGTAATTTTATTTTGTTGACATAACAACAGAGTTAACCTATGCTTTAATGACAACCTCCCTGATATGAAGAAGAGGTGGCATCCACTCACGACAAAATAACTTTAATAAGATTGACTTAAGGGATTTAGATAAAATTCCTATAGACTTTTGTTTTGCTAATAAATAACTGGAAATAATAAAAATCAAAGAACAGCAGAAGCTTAAGTAGGTTTACAGAATATTATTAAGTAGGTGATAAAAACATTTCGCTTATCACCAAACATTTGATTTTTATTAATAAAGATAACATACATGATAAAGAATCGAGCAGTAACTGAATTAAATAAACACTGAATAGTTTGAGACAAAAGATAAAAAAAATAGAAGAAAAATATTTTTATGGTATGCTGGGTAAAGGAGCAGATGTAAGTAAACATCTAAAAGTCAAAAGATACGAGTACAAGGCTATTGCCACCCTTTGCAACCCACCTCTCTGGTCTGGACTACGAAAACCTCACTCATTTAAAAATTTGCGATAAATAATGTTAGAATAGAGCATCATCCTTATCAACAGCCTCTAATAGTCCATTACTAGATATAGATTTTTCCTTAACAAGAAGGTTTTGGTGTGCTATGCCACCCTGGTCAACTAGCTTGATATAGGATTTGTTTCAAGTTTTACTTGTCCTTGCAGTGATCTTGTCGTACCTAGCTTGTCTCTTATTCGCCTGCTACGACATCTATGGGATAAATAAGGGTATTGGCACTCCGTATTCTTAATCCATCACCACATAGATATAGAATAGAGTAAGGGTTAGTGTTTCTTTGGTGAAAGATGCATTTTCACATATTTACACTTACGCCTATACCTCTTAAGGGGTCAACAGACGTGCATTGAAAAATTTTGCTGTATCAATATGGGATGGAACTCATGCAACTAGAACTAACTCACGCTAGGAAATCCAAGCACTCTCACAATAAACTTTAATAATGACGAACTTTCATGGAATAATTCATGCTTTATTTTACCCTTTTATTGAAGAAATTTAAGAATTCCTTTCGTATTGCGTGTTTAAATATAAAATACGTCAGTTGGTAATAGTTCAAATTCTAGGTCGCAGCGGTTTAGGCTCTGTGTTAAAAAATCAGCCAACCATTTTGAACAAGTAATTAAATACGTACCTATAGATAAATTAAATAATAATACTTACTGAAAAACATCTTCGTATTTTTTCCGGCTCCATATATTGTTTGATATATAACAAACGTTCGTTTTAAAACGTATTTCTTTTTGTAATAGGTAAAAGAAACAAAGCGATAGGTTTCTGGTAAATATTAAACAATGAAATGACTTGTAACATTTGAATACCTCGTATGTTCGAAATTAGAAACGTCTTTAGCATAATTATCTTACTATTTGACTGTTTTTAACGAAACTAGTTTCAGTGCGTTACTTGGACTTACGTGGTAAATCGATTTAACTCGGTTTCAGAAAAATTTTTAAAAGGTTAATGTGATATTGCTAACTCCCAAAATAAGTAGAGGACGATTTTGCCTCCGATAATCTTTTAAATAAACTCCAAGTTTATCGTGAGATCATTACTTTCTCCCTATAGATTGTATTTATGCCTGTAAGGGTAGTTCATAAGATTTCTGTTCTACTTTTCTTCTCTTTTAAGCAATATATTGCAGGAAGTTAATTTGCAAAAACTAATATTTAGGACATATTTCCCTGTTATGGTTCAAAAGTCAATATAATGGTGGTCCAATTTACATTGGTAATTTAAATAAAAAAATGTATTTAAACTAGTGAATTTTAAAAGCCAAGTGATCTTATAATTCTTAATTCTGACATCAGCATATCATAGCTAAATAGATTAGAAGAACCAGTTTGCTATCATTCGAATAGACATTTTCATCAATGAGGATTTTATCTGCCATACTAGACACATATAATATATATGGTAATGTAAAATCCACTTAACACATAATCATTAGTTTATTCTGGTTCTCTATTTTATTTGAGGTCTATTGTAATATAAAAATTCCCTCAGCTAGAAGACTCTTAGGAAATAATTCTGATTGACTATTTACAGGACGGAAAAATGATTACAAAACAGTACTTCAGTGAACAATTACATAGATTCGATTAAAGGAGTCACAGTCCTATTTGTTCAAGAAAAAGATTTTTTACCATGACAATACAGCAGAGTGCTCATGTCTTATTCAAGTAGCAAAATTGCAAGACTTGCCCTTCGAATTCAATCACGCACTTAATTTACCCGTGTAACTTGGCACCCTGTAATTTTTCTACTACCCAGTACGAAACCCTGGCTAGTAGAAAAAAATTAAACCAAATGAAGAGGGAAATTTTTTTTGGATGATACAGTTGTGGGCGAACGTTGGAAAAAATATGTAAACTGAAAAAAAATCTTCACTTCTGAATACGGGTACGTATTAATCGACTCATGCACTTTCCAAACGACATGGTTTCTTATAAATAAAAAATAGATCATTCTCAAAGTATAAGTAAGATAAGTACAGCCTGTTGTAGTTTTTACTTTTTATTTTATGATATAGATAGATTAGAGTCACTTAGCTTTTTAAGGATTTAATCGATTCTGGTAATTCAGTCCTACCTTACTATCACAACAAAATAATCATAACTATTAATCCATTACAGAATATTGAAGTAATAAAAAATCCCCTACTGTTTATTCTACTTTTACGGTGTAGTATGTTTTTGGATAAACTTATCATTAAATGATAAGATTATCAAGTAATGAAGGAAGGTTTCATGATAATCAAGACAAATTAGTCATCATATACATATTGTACTTTGATTCGACATGTTTTTCTGACAATTTTGCATCAAAATAAGAAACAGAAAATGGAAATTAACTATAGGCTTAATGTCGATATATTTTCGAGTTTAATCATCATTATTAGACCTACTGTTTTAAAGTTTTCTATCATCATCATCATCGCAGCCAAAAGACGTCCACTGCTGGACCTATGCATCTCCCAAGGTTTTCCACACTAGCCGTTCCCGTGTCACTAGCTGCTTCCCGCCTACCAACGTTGCGTTTCTCAGTATGCGTTTGCTACTCCAGAATTTTATGACCCCAAAGTTTTCTATAAAAGTTTAAAAATACATAATAATAGTTCATAGGCTACAACTATAGACATGTTATATTTTTATAAATGGTCAAAAACTACATGGTCTGTCATATTGGCAATTAATAAGGAAGGATCCAGGAAAAGTTTTTATTAAAATATCTGGATCTCACTTAGATAAATTGTCTTTTTTTTCTAACGTAATCCCCCTACCCCATTCTGGATGTCCGGTGGGGTGGTTATGTCTTCTTAGAAAGGAAATCAAGAAAAGACTCGGATGGAGCTTAGCGCCTGCTTCTATTGAATGTGAAATAATGATTACAAAATTTGTCTTTAATGACCTGATAACTTCGATCACTGTATTATTTATCACTTTTGTAAGAAGTGACGTTCCGTTATTAAATGCTACAGTGATGTCATCCATGAAAATAAATCAAGCAAGAAACAAGCTTATCTAACATATTCAAGTAAATCAATATTTAAAGTAATCTTAACTACGTAACAAATTTTGGTATATGTTCTTTTTCTATACAAGATTCTTTTTTTTTCTTATTCTTTTTAATGAGTGTATCGTGTCTATTTTAGATTCTTCCCTTCTTCTTGTCTTCTGTTTATGAATAAAGCATTAATGTTTATTTATTTATTGGAATAGTATCAGACAACCTAACAGCTCATCGATATACATATATTTATGAAATTCAGTTCTTAAATTTGCCGTGACATAAATACAAATTTCTCTTTGCTCGAACTTACATTATCATTGATTAAGGTCAGAGATACACAAATATATAATATGCAGTTCTACCCGTTTTTGGTTATACACGATTTTATAATGTTATTGCCCTTTGATTCATAATATAAAAACTAATGAAAACCCTGCTAGACAACTTTTAGTATTTGGATGATTCAACAAAAAGACTACATTAACAATATCGATAAAAAATTACTACTCAAGAAAATAATTTAAAAACCATCATCGGAATGAATGGTAGTTTTCATTTTTTTAAGTGCTCTTTTTTAAATTGTTAGCTTATCTCTTAATTATTCTATTCTATTTTATTTTTCTTCTTAGTAGAGCATTTATCATTATCAACAACCTTTAGTAGCTCATTGCTGACCGAGGGGTCTTCTTATAACATGACACTTTACAAATAGTTTTTCAAAAATTCGTTCCTCAAACTTAGAACTTCAAACCTTCACGAAAATGGTGTAATCCTTTCTTATGGGTAGTCACGCGCGTTCATGGACAGTGGTAATTACTTTTCGTCAGGTGCAGTCATTAAAAAAAAACCTCTATATTTAAGGAGTTAATGCCGTTTTTAAAAACGCCGCTCAATAATAATATTAAAACTTAATATTAACATCACTAAGCAAACATTTACAAAATATCTACACTAGTTATACACTTCATATGCATAGTATACTATAATACCATATTGCACTGTATATACACATAAAGTCATAAACCTTCTGAACGTCAAAACTTGGAGAAACTTTGGGAGGTGGTATTTGACCTCTATTTATAGTCTGTACAGGTGGAGTTATCCCTTTCAGGTTCATTTTTAGTTGTAAAATGTTCATGTAGGTTCACTCACGTTATGAGCAGTCATCAAACCTAGCTCCAATAAATTTAAGTAGCCCCATCAAACTGACTAACACATTTTGCTAAGTAACCGTGTGTAGAGTGAGGTAATTTTAATCATTCTCTGGTTTTCTGAAATTATAAAAAATGTATGTTTAATATAAACTAATATAAAAATAGCCTAATAGTTCAATTAACCTATTTGATTTATACAACAAAGTATGACAGAGTCCATAGTAACATTTTTCATTGTGCAAACTAAAGTCTTTAATTATCATTCATCATTTCAGCCAAAAGACGTCCACTGCTGGACATAGGCCTCCCCCAAGGTGCTCCACAGCAGCCGGTCCCATGTGCTTTTCGCGACTTCCCTTGCTCATTATCATCATCATGGTAATTAATATACAATACTTAGAGCCCTCTACCGCTCCAATTTTTTGATCGTTCTAACAACAGTTATATTGATGTTGTACTAATTGAATATAATTATTATTACTTACAAATATTATTATTATTTACCATCTAATAGAGTATCATCATTATTATCTAGGTAAAAATAATCTAATCGAACATTGGGCAAATATTAATGGGAGAAAAACCAATGTGAGTTTTGTCTATTATAAATAAAATTTTTGATATTTCAGTTGTATAGTTACCCGCACAATGTTTGTTCCCTTATAATATTTTCGCTATCAGTTACAGTTTGGGGCATCTGCTTTCCCTGAGTCTCAGGTAAGAGTAGACTGAGTCCAGCTGAAATCAACGATATAATACCCAAAACCACTAAAGGCAGCTTCGACCAAATGTGTTCCTGGAATTTATAATTTATAAATATCACTGTAGAATTGACTGAAACTATGACCGTTATCATCACCAACAGTTTAGATAGTCAACTGCTGGATGTAAGCATCTTCTTAGAAAGGATATTTTGACCTACTATACCAGTTTGGCTAGACGAATTGATATTCAATATGATTAAGATTTTCCTCATCCTTACAGTACTGTTGTCTTGTGCAGTTTGCTAACTTAATCGATACCTACGATACCCATGGAATGAATAGGGGTGATGAGAGTCCATATTTCTAATGCGTCATAATACGGATGCCTGCCTGAATGTTAGCACAATATATTTCTTTAATTTTCTTACCGAATAAATAATAAAAGGAGACACTGCAGTAGCCACGTATCCAGTCATATGCAACACAGATGAGCCTGAAGCTCTGAAAGGAGTTGGTAAGATCTCTGTTGCCCATTGAATCGATGCACAATATGACATGTTAAGGAAAAATCGTGCCGTTATCGTCAAAGCTGCTTGAGTGACACCTGAAATTAGCAAGTACCAATTTTATTATATAGAGCTGAAGGTGTAGTGTAACGAATCTTCACCTACCGCAGTTTGTTCGTTTTTGGACATAGATTTCTCGTTAGATAGAAAGGAGGATTCGGTCTACTATACTATGCTGGCTAGATGGGTTGGTATAGAGGTATGATTTAAGTTTTATTTAAGTAATGGTATCCTGCTAATTTTACTTAAGGCGTCTTCTCACTCTGGAAATTTTAAAAAATCGATTTTTATTTTCTTTAATTAAATTTTAATTAAATTTAATTTTTAAGTATTGGAAGGTCCATTGTATGGAGCAGACATCGCTAATTAACCCGAGTTAAGGTTTTTTCATGATTGTTCTGCAACCGAAATTTTAAACGCGTTTATCTCAGAACAAGATTTTTCGGTGCCTTATTGATGAAATTTCGGAAACTATCCGGCCGATTGTCATGAAATTTAAATGACATATTCTTCATAGTTATGCAGTTATACATATTCTTCAAAAAACTGCAAAATATCACGTGTTTTTTTTACTTTTCGAAAAACGTGCGCCATTTTGTTATTTTCGCGAATATTAAAAATCTAATGATATGTGCTATAGCCACTGACATACTGAATCTAAAACACTTTTATATTTTTGTTTGAGATGACCCGTCTCGGAGATACCATCAACAAGCCATGACCATAACATTTTTAGACGGTTTTTTTCGATGCTACTGTTGTATTATAATAATTATTCAAAAAAATAAAAATAAAAATTTTTCATGTACTTGAAAGATGTTTATTACATTGGATCCATTTTATCCCATAATTTTAAGCAAAAATCCTCGAAAAAAAATTGCGAAAATAGCCTATTTTCGAGGCGCCTAAAGTGAGAAGACGCCTTAATATATATGGTAACACTCACTATACTTAATGCGTTATCAAAAACAGAATTTCAGTAACGAATTCGTAACGTCTTCGATGACAATGCAGAATTTTATCATTAAGATGCAAGATTAAGGATTTACAGTGATTATTTACACTACATGTAACGTTAAACTACCAATACAATATCGCTGTACTATCGTACGATACGTGTTTAGACTTCTGGCCAAAATACGTGTAAAGATAATGATCTTTTATCTTTTGCTTGGTAAATTAAGAGTGAGCCACCACTGAGTGAGTCAGGCTATAACCACGGTCAGGGCACCCTGTTCGAAACGTCAGTCAATTTAAGAGTATGACATAGCTATTGATTGTCTTTTTTATTCTAAGGTACAAGCAAGCAGATGGGTTACTTGGTGGTAAGTGTCTACCGCAATCTATGGACGTCTACAAGAGTTGGAAGTGTGTCTCTGCCTATTAAGACTTTATTATATAATAATATATATAGTATTGTATTTTATATAATAATATACACATAATATATACAGACATACTAGCACTAATTCGAAACAAAAATTAATCATACTTAATATTCAAATTGACATGTTGTCAGTTGGCTTAAAGAGTTTGTACGACGTTCCATATAAATGTGATGTAATTAAATATTTCACTTAATACATTCTATGTACGAAAGGACAGCATTAAAATAATCTATTGTTTTGCAGACTAAATCCAATTACATTTTTTTTTATTATTTTAAGAGCCTGCCAAAGTGACTCTACTCTGCCTGACGGGAAAGCACGAATAGCATCCAAGAGTTGTGGTCACCATTCTCATTACAAATGCAGACTATGCAGTATGGTGACTCATACTATGGTGGCCTTGTGAGATGCTTTTTCACACCCCGCTTGGGGACGTAAAAGGCATGACAGTCATCATGACAATGTAAGGCTTACACAGTTACCACGATAACTGTCACCCCCGCATCACTGGGCCTCCGGTCTCACGCTCACCAACGAAACACGACAGCACGGATGCTGGCGCTTTAGGTTGGTCTTCTGTGGGAGGGTAGTACCACCCCGGTCGAGCCGGCCCGCTCGTACTGAAATCAGCGTGGCTCTACTGCCTAGTGAATAAGTCTTAAATATTAAAAAATATGTAATATCATACCTTTAGATACAAATATTGCAATAATTATTAATAGGCCTGTCATGGTCATTGGACCGACACCAAGATTTCGTCTGCCCCATCTGTGGATAAACATTTTTAGTCAAATGATTACTATCATCATCATCATGATCATCAACAGCTTTTTACAGTCTTCTTCCAGACATAGGCCTCTCCTTAGCAAAGAGGTTTCGGTCTACTATAGTACGCTGGCCAGACGGATTGGAATAGGGTTTGTTTCAAGTTTTCCTTCTCTTTGTAATGATATTTTCCTGAATAGTTTCTTCCCTAAGTCGCCTCTTACGACACCCACGGGATGAATAGAGGTGATAGTACTAGGTATTCTTAATCCGTCCCCACAGGATTGCTATACGTTAGAATAATGTAATATTAAAAAAGAGGTAAATGTTACTAAAACTAAATTGATACAATTACTTCAGAGAAT
The DNA here is from genome assembly GCA_949316085.1 of Hypercompe scribonia. Taxonomy (NCBI): domain Eukaryota; kingdom Metazoa; phylum Arthropoda; class Insecta; order Lepidoptera; family Erebidae; genus Hypercompe; species Hypercompe scribonia. The sequence continues at coordinate 5,158,628 of OX438969.1, read as the reverse complement.
TGGTGAAGACATTGTGGAGCCAATACAAATGTAACGAGGATAAGATAGAGACATATCTTTTCACATCTATCTTTAATACCTACACATATTTTACCAAAAATGATTAAATTAAATCCAAATGAAAGTGGTCAAGCCTTATTGGCTTGACCACATTGTGACTTGTCAAAAACTTTCTTATATATTAAAGTTCTATAAAAATCACAATTTATCTTTGACCATACCTGTCAAGAACAACGACGAGAAATGCAATAGATGGAATTTCAGTAGCTGATGTCAACGTGAAGGTGACGAAGAAGTTTAATCCAAAAGAATCCGAAAGGCGCACCAAGCCATCAAAGATAGCTGTACCTCCCATATAATATAACACCATCAAGATCATTGACTTACGAAGAGGTGTACTTTTGAACAGGGTCATGTATGACTCCTTTTTCTTTCCTGTGTTTGACGATACCTGGAAAGATAAAATTAAATTAGATACCAGCACACGTGTTTCCCTCTCACTACGATCCCGGGTCCTTTAAGCGGGGTGTGAAAAAGCATCTCACTAGGCTGCCATAGCGTGGGCCGCCATACTGCACTGTCTTCATTAGCAGTGAGTATGGCGACCACCGCGCTTGGATTCTATTTATGCTTTCCAACAGGCAGAATAGAGTCACTTTGGTGAGAGATAGCTACAAAAAAAAAATACTTTGACAAACTCACAAACTCACTGACAAACATCTTCACGAGATCACATCACACCATCAACAACCTTAGACAGTCCACTGATGTCATAAGCCTTTCCTTAGAAAGAAGGTTTTGGCCTACTATACCACGGTGATCAGACTGATTGACACGTTACATAGCTTTTGTCCTACGTAGTGTACCCCTTAGTTAGCTCTAAAGGCAACCATGGGAGTAACATGGGTAGTGACACTCCGTGTTCTTTATCTGTCACCACATTGATTAATTAAAATACGCGTTGAATTATATACTGTTTGGTATTCGATGCAGTTTGCTGGTATGTTGTTAAAAGTATGTGTTGAATTAAGAAGCAACCCTGAGTATGTGATAGATAGGGAGTTATAGATTGACAGAGACAGACACGAAGTATAATCTTCAGGAGTTTATTAGACGATAAGATTATTTCAAACTATTGGTAACTAACTTAATGAAGTAAAACAATTGAAATGAATTGTTCGTCTAGAATTTTTGTAAATTGTTTCAATTTAAATTTATTCTTGTGTTCTCTTATAGTGTCGTCTTTTAAAAATTAGAGTAAAATTTGTAATTTGAAAGTCCTGAAACTTACTATAAATTCACCCATCACATTATCTGGAATTTTTGTTCCATTGATAGTTTCAAATCTCCTTAGGACTTTCACAGCTTCATTGATGCGACCGGTACTTGCTAACCATCTGTATCATAAACAACATTACGAAGATCTTTTACATCATTAAATCAGCTTATTTATAAATTAGAGAATATAAATTCCTAGACTATCTTTCCTTTTATCTACTTGAAACATTTTAAATAAATAATATACACTAATCTACTCTACATGCTGGAGCTGCTGGGTCACAAAAGATCTGATGGGCAGATCACAGTCACAGTCAGTGGAATAATGGATGCGTTGGTACAGTCGCAGTCACGCATCTGAGTCGGTGAAGGATGTCGCTAGTAGGTAGCGACTTAAGTGCACCGCAATGGAGACGCATTATAGTTTTGTGCCCATTGCGGGGCAAATTTGCATAGTTGGGAGTTGGAAACCAAAAGTCTGATTGTGGAGATTGATCGCCGAATTAGAAATAAATGTGATGACTCCCGTATCGGCTCATTCCTAGTACGAAGGATGTCCATCGCAATTCAGCGAGGCAACGCTATCAGTATCATGGGTACTTTGCACCGGGAGAGATGCGAGGCAGGCAATCTCAATATATTTATGTCTTTATATTTGTCAAATAAGTGGATAATATACAACAGTTAACGTAAAACAGAATGATAACGTTATGTCAGCAATAATTACTAACGTTGTGCAATTTAGTTCGTCTCAATTTACAATATTATTTATGTAAATGTTTTTTTTAACAAATCGTGACATCTATTTAATAGACGAGCTTATAATAATCACCTAGGAAATATGTAGAATATATGTATGATATATACAATGACCTCGAGATCATGTTCTTTAATATATATGTAGGAGTGGACAAACTGGATAAAATATGATAATGCAGAAAGTGTGTAGTTTTGATCAATTTTGTAACTCACCTGGCACTCTCGGGTAGAAGCCATGGCGCTAGTAATACTATAAACATAGGTAGAGAAGTAATCCACACTAACAATCGCCAATCATTCGCCCAAAGCGCTAACCACGGAAGCGCCATAGAGCCAGCACCAAAATACAAAGCGATTGACATTGCTGCTACCAAAGTGCGGTATTGTGTGCCCACGTATTCTAAAACTGAGAAAGCGAATATTTAATTGCAGTGGGTTCACACAGGGGCTTTTTGGTCTGTAATATTTAGGATTAATTGCACTCATAATAAATGTAAACAGAATAAGACTTAATGAATTTTGATACTTGACACTTCTACTTCATATTTAATTTTTTTTAAGATTTAAGTGACTTTAATCTGCGTTCTCATTTCTATTATCTATCTATATCTATTACAAATTCCTAACTTTTTAATATTGCATGACTATATTCCAAAGTTGGCGTGAATAGAAATTATAACAAAGGAGTAACATAACTTAATCAAGATACTTTCAGCTATGCTTTCAATTAACTCGTTTAAGTACAGACTCTTATGTTCTGAAGTTAAAGCCTGGTACAGAAACGTATTTAAAATATTAATTCATCGTTTTAAAGCATCATGGATCTGAAGTTTTGAAACTGAAATAGCTTTAATGTTAATACAATTTCAAGATGAGGATACTACACATTTTGAAAATAAAGATTTCGACAGAATAGAAATTATTCAAATGGAAATTCTATTTTTCAATGGCATCATTTGTCTCATGCTCTATTATGCGTACACGCATACACAATTACAAGTTAGCTACAGAATAAATTATACTCTTAATGAAAAACGTAGTCATTTGTTTTATTTTTAGGTATTTTTTTCAGAGACAACTGCTGAATTCGAAATTATTTTTATGCTGTAAAAGTATCTAAGAGATTACTTAAGCAACTGGGCTATTAAAACCAGTCAATCCTGCGGGGAATATTATATTTTGGGAATGTTTATTTTCGAAGTAATTGACTGCAGAGTGTTTACCTAAAATGTACACCATCATGAAGCAGTTATCGTAGGCCATACCGACAAGAAATCTACAGAAGATGAAATCCCACACGCCACTGGTAAAAATGGTTGCTACACCACCAATACCGCCGACCAGGTTTGCACCTAGAAATCACAAGCAGAAGAAATTTCAAGACACAAACAGATTTCCACCAAGAGTATGGTAACAAAAACATTTTCAAAGTTACCTATCAAAGCGGGTACTCTGCCATACTGATCCGCTATCCATCCTAGAATGATGGCACCGAATAAAGATCCAGCGAAAAAAATGGACTGAGCAATCGGTACATAGCTTGCAGAATCGCATACCCAACCTCTCTGTAAACGTAAACAAAACAGTTGTGTTAAGGTTGTACAAGCCTATACAAGGATTACTACATTTTTATGCAGCCGTTTTTACGTAGCTTTTAACATTATAGCACATAATGGTCAAAATTTTAGTTTTATGCATCTCTACGACATATAAACATTAGTTTTTAAAAGATATACATGGATTTTATGCAAACTTAAATAATTGTATGTAATTACAGTAATAACTGTCTTAGACCCTTGGCAACAACCATTAATAGATCACTGGTGGATACAGGCCAGCTTTTAGAAAAATAATTTTGGTCTACTATACCATACTGACCAAAATAGAGGTTTTAGAGGGCTTAGATTTTTTTGGTTTTCTTTTTTTTGATAGAAAAGACAACGCCCGCATAAGGAATAAATCCTGTGTCGCGGAGGACTTTACAAACATACAAGACACGGACACAAAGAACACCCAGACTCAGAACAACAATTTGTGGATCACACAAAGTGCTGACCCTTTGGGTTTTGAACCCACAATACTCAGCGTATGGTGTGTGGCGGCCGCTTAAACCGCTTGGTCAACTGTGCAGTTGAAGTGTAAGGTTAATAGTGCAATAATTAATTTATATATATATATATATATATATATATATATATATATATATATATATATATAATACATACATGTACATTAGGGTGTCCCTTAAATTTCAAGTTCGATATTTTTTTACGCATACCTTCTTAAAAGTTTCGTAATAACCCTATATTGTCTAGAAAAAAATATTAGTTCGATATATAAACGATAACCCGTGCCGACTTGCTATTTAAACTTGTCGATACAAGTTGCTTAAGTACTGCCCAGTGACCTGTTACGACATGTTTTATTTGCCATTTCGTACGTGATTTTTGAGACTATTAGTGCGTCATTGTTTAGTGCGTAAACATGTCGGTGGAATTACGGAGTGATAAACAAAATATTTTTCTTATCGGATTGACTAGCTACCAAATAAATGGTGCAAAATTACCATCTAATCGACAAGTTCTCTCAGTCCTATTTGACAATATTCGTGAGGTTAAATTGACTGTTAGTGAAAGTGCAAATCTTGTGATTAGGGAGTGCATCATATATTGGGAAAAAGCAAGAATTCCAACAAAGGCATTTCCTAACTGCGTGAAGAAACTTATTGATTTATATCATGTTTGGAGAGAGTTGCAAAAAAATTGTAAGAAAACTCAGATTACGTTTAAGAGTCGTGAGAACAATTTTATAATTAATCTTGATAATTTGTTTGATATTGCACATGCTGATGCTTTTGAGAGAACGAAAATAGAGGAAGATAAATTATTTTTAATGAAACAGAGAGAGCCAGGTCGACCGGGATGCTTAGGTGGTGTAGATAAAAAATTGGCGGAAGAAGAACAAAGATCTAGACAACGACAATTGGAAGAAGAGGAAAGGATTGTAAGACAAAGAGAATCACTAGCTGTTGCATCTACTTCCACCACAAATAACTTAGACAGTGTAGAAGATTCAGACGAAGAACAGATCTTGAATTCTGAACTCAGCTTGCCGGACGTTCCCTGCCATGAACAAAGTTCAAAAAGAGGTAGAAAGAATCTTATAACACCTAAACTAGTTGCAGCTTTAGATCGATGCCAGTTAAGCATTAGAGATACCGTTTACATTCTTAATGCGGTGGTAGAAGCGTTTGGTCTGAGCAGCGATGATTTCTGTACTAACAAATCCTCGATTCAGCGAATTCGTACTGAAACTAGAAAATCAAGGGCAGAAGCAATAAAATCTAATTTCCAAAACAATGTACCCGACATAGTCACAGTCCATTGGGATGGAAAACTATTACCGGGGTTGGATGTACGGAGTTCAAAAGAAGAACGCTTGCCAGTTATAGCTTCATTTGACGATAGAGAGCAGCTTCTTGCAGTGCCGAAACTAGAAAGTTCTTCTGGAAAACATCAAGCGAAGGCTGTATCAGCAGCTCTCTTTGACTGGAACCTTTATGATAAATTGCAAATAATGTGCTGCGACACAACAGCTTCCGATATGGGCCGTTTCAATGGAGCTTGTGCTATTTTGGAGCAAACTTTAGGAAGAGAATTGTTGCTTTTCGCCTGTCGTCATCATGTTTATGAATTGGTCCTAAAAGCTGTCTTTGAAACCAAGATTAAGCAAATTACTAGTAGCCCAGATATTCCGATGTTCAGAAAGTTCCAAGGAAATTGGAAAAACATTGATTGTACTAAAATTGAACCATCTCTTAATTTCGTAAAAGCACGGGTTGCCAAGACAGACATTCAAGCGTTGTTACTATTTTATAAGGTAGAATTAGATAAAGGTTTTGTAAGAGATGATTACCGCGAATTGGTCGAACTGTGCGTAATATTTTTAGGAGGAGACACAGGGGAAAAATTAAAACTAAGGCCCCCCGAAGCTATACATCAGGCACGCTGGATGGCGAGAGCGATCTATTCTTTAAAAATATGTTTACTTCAGTCACAATGCAGAGTAACTGCGAAGGACAAAAAGGCTCTACAAGATGTTTGCTTATTTCTCGTAATATTGTATGTTAAACCTTGGCTCGAATGTACAGTGGCGACCAAAGCACCTAATCAACATTTGCGCTTCTTGAAGATGTTAAAAGAGTACGAAAAAGTTGACGCAACAATTTCTAAAGCTTCTATAAGCAAGTTCAGCCATCACTTGTGGTATTTATGTGAAGAGACAGTCGTTCTATTACTATTTGATGATGAAGTTGACAACCAAACTAAGAAGAAGATGATTGCCAACTTCAACAGGGATAAAGTCTCGGATTTTAGCAAACGCTATGACCCGTCGAAGGAAGAACTGACTCAAAAGTTGTTTGGTAAGTTAAATTGACTTTTTGTTGGATTTCAATTTCAATGTCCAATACTTATTTATTTAATTTCAAAATTGTTGATTTTTATTTGTTATTTAACTTATTTTTCTTTTTTTTTAGACAAAGCACTGGATGATTTCGTATCGGAAAAGAGCAAACAATTTTTATCACGACTGCAGATCGGCGACAGTTTTCTAAAGGAAGATGTATCTTCTTGGAATAACAATGCTGCTTTTCTGGAGGCTAAAAGAAGAATAAGTTATTTGAGAGTTGTAAATGATACTGCTGAAAGGGCTGTTAAATTAATGCAAGATTTTAACGGACTTATCACGGCTGAAGAAGAACAAAAACAGTTCTTGCTGCGCTGTGTCCAGGAACATCTAAAATTGTATCCAGACTGTAAAAAAACTACTCTAAAAAGAAGTTACCCTGAATGATTCTTATTTCTTTATGTTTTTAATTAAAGATTAATGTTTATCTAATTTATTATTTAATTTTATTCACTTAATTCATTGCATTTATAGTGAAATTATAGCAGACTGAAATTTTAGGACAAAACACGTTTTTTACTAAACTTTGAAGCTCGGTCGGCACTGGTTGCAATTATGCTAGATTGATAAAATTTTATATTTAAGTATCTTATAGCATTAGTAAAAATTATAGAGGGTATGCATTTCGAAATTCGAAAAAAAATTTTTTTTTGTCATATAAGGGACACCCTAATGTACATAGAATACGTCATCACTACATTCAAATATTTTAACTAGTTATTAAATTAAAACCACCGTTGTCCCATGTAGGATTTGAACCCACAACACTCAGCGAAGTGGAGAGCGGCGTGGCGACCGCTTAAACCACTAGGCCAATCGTGCAGTCAACGTTTAGTGACGTTTGCTTGTATAGCTTGAAGCGAAACGAAACCCATGGAATGAATAGAGATGGTGTAACTCTTTTCTCTTTATCCATTATCACATAGACTACAACAGTTTAAATTTACCTCAGAAACTATTGTCTCATAGGGGATATCAATTCGGTCAAACTCCCACCCATGTTGGCACGGGATCATCGGTGTTTCATCTGGAGGTGGTGTCATAGTCTCTAAAACGTAGGTCCAGTTCGTGATATATGTCATGCAGCGTTCAATTTCACCGGTTGAGGTCACTGGAGCCGACAAGTTTTTCCTGTAACAATTTTGTAATAAGAAAAATGAGTGTTTATATGACGATGACACCTTCAATAGAAATTTAAGTATCTCTAGATACCCGTTTTTTACAAATAAAAATATTAGTTGCTAACTAAGTGTACATGTGATCTTGTAAAATCATCATCATCATCATCATCTCAGCCAAATGACGTCTACTGCTAGACACAGGCCTCCCCCAAAGTTCTCCACAACAGGCGGTCCCGTACCACCCGCATCCAACAGTTTTCCGCGACCTTTACCAGGTCGTCTGACCACCTTGTGGGGGGCCTACCAACGCTGCTTTTCCCAGTACGCAGTCATCACTCCAGAATTTTATGGCCCCATCGGCCACTTAAGTTTAGTAATTTTACTGGCAGTATCGGTGACCTTGGTTTATCTGTGGATCTCCTCATTCCTGATTCGATCACGCAAAGTAACTCCGAGCATTGCCCTCTCAATTGCTCTTGTAAAATAGTTTGTCTCAGCTTAGCAGCCTTTTCCAGATATTGCAAAATGTTTTTCTCTATCAGATAAAAATGTCCTAGTAGCGAAATCAAGTCTGTGAAATTGTTAATTCAATATTGATTTTTTTGAAATTGTCTGAGTACATCATCAAAAATAATGGATTTAAATCTCATGAGTCTTCGTAAATCAAAAAAGCTCACTACTTGAATGCTTTCTCTGATTAAACCTTCAGAATACTTAACATTCGAAATACGTTTAATAAATAAATTAAAAACTATGACAGATGACCTTAGTCCATCTTATCTTGGACTTACCTCCACTCCATACTCAAATTCGCCAACGCCGGGACCCTACACCAATGATTTTGCGGTGTAGCTACTATAAACATCTGTACACAATAGGTGAAGGCGTAAAAGATACCAAAAGGCATCATGGCCACGAAAAGCAACTTTTGATATAGTCCCATGCTTCCCACGTGAGATAATACAGACTCCAGAGCATCAGCGTCATTGTGTAGACTACTATTTAGTTCTTCTCTTAAGTTCTAAAAAAAAAAGATATATAAAGTCGTTGAACAGTCATGCTTCGATACAAGTGCTCGAGCGAAGTAATACCACATCAACAACATTAACATCCATCAACATATTACTGGCCATCTCAGTTTAAAAGAAAGATTTTGGCCTACTTTACTACGCTAGTCAGATGGGTTAGCATAGGATTTCTTTCAGTAGTGCTGATCTTGCACAGTTTGTTCCCTTAGTCGCCTCTTGCGACACTCTTGAGATGAATAGGAGTGATAACATTCCATTTCTTAATCTATCACCACAAGTATGACGACTAAACTTCCTGTGAGACTAAATTACAGTCTTACGGAAAAGAGGTGCTAAGTAATTTAAAAGCAAACTCTCCTTTTTCCCAAAATCAGTGTGCAGCACTCAAATGACAACAATGCATTTCTAAATCGTGAGTTACAGGTATCCATGATACCTAGTAGGTACGTCGTAGTATATCATAAAAATATATCGTTTAAGATTTATTCTTTTGCTGCCTTTATTTATCGCCTTTTGAGTGAGAATCTGTCGTAGAAACGTAAATGATTCCATGTATCTTTTAATGTGTTGATAACTTGAGCAAGGCCAACATCTATAAGAAATTGAGCAAATAATTCGTCGTGTAAATATATTGTAACGGTATTAGCAGCTAAAGATGTTTGATGTTTATTTATGTATTTGTTAAAAAGTGCATGATTATTTTGTCCTTCAGCTGTCTCGTTTGCACGTCATTCTGGTATGTAAATTTATTTATATTAATCATTGTATTGAAAATACTTCGATGTGATGAGTAAACTGAATATAAATTAAATCGTCAATCTTGTTATTTATGTCAATATGTAGAACTTAATTAATAAAATAGTTAACTCTAATATCACAAATAAAATTAAGTCAAGTGGTGACCATGTGGAAGAGTAGTTATCGCAGATCTTCTATTTACAGAATGCTGCAACTCAAGAGTTGCAAGTGTGTTATCGTTTTTCCAATATTTGGTCGTCTTTATTTCATGTAAATCTGGCCAAAACCAATACCCTACCGTTTTGCAGGTGCAGTACAGTATCGGAAACGAACCGAGTAAAATCACAGGGTGTCCTACATGCGCCTCACATTAAAGGTATACAGTAGTTGTTAAGACCTTCAGACCCGTCGTAGTGCCTCCCCGCAAAATCACTTACACCCCATTCTAGCCAAAATTTTTATTTAGGCGACGACCAGGAATACGCTGATGTCACTTCCTCGCTGTTGAACCTTGTGATGGGTTAATAGAAAACCTTTCGAATTACATCGAGAAAAGATAACGCTCATTCGGCGAAATACAACGAAACATATTAGAATAACTCTCAAATAACTTTACAATAACTCCGAAACTAGTAGAAATCGAAATAGAGACGTGAGTAACACCAAATTTCTTCATACTATCAGTAGTCACATGTTTAAACTTGAAATAGTTATATACTAGAACAATACATAAAACAAGATCAGAAACAAGCATCACTAATTGACAGAATTACGAATCGGTCCTGACAACTGAACAAAGAACTCCATTAAGTCTCTTTTATAAATATGTATTGCTAATAAATTGTAGTTATCAAAAATAAAAAAAAACTTTTATAGTCAATAGAAAAAGAAAATATTAAAAAATTAATAACAAGACGCTATTTTTACATTAACGCTTCTTTGTAGAATAAAATATGTAGTAAGAAATTTTGACAGTTGATATCAAACATACCACGCTAAATATAAATAAATAACTAATTTTATTGTGGTGGACACAATGACATTAATTATTCATTTATTTACAACATTATTCACTTAAGTATGTAGATACTCGTATAATAGGATTACTCTGCTGTGGGGAAGCCTTTGTGGCCTGACTAGGCGTGACGTTGATTTTGGAGGGGACCTGAAATAATATGGTCCGGGTCCCCTTTAGAGAAGGACGCCTGAGACCGGCCGCCGGGGTAGTTTTTAGTGAAAACACCACATACTCCTGGCTCCTGCGTCCCCGAGGAGCCGGAGATCCGAAGGGATTTTCCAACCCGATAGCAAAAAAAAAGAAAAAAAAAGAAAGGAGTACTCTGCTACTAAATCTACTGGTGTACGTAAATGAATAATACATTACTTACAGTTAATCAGTTTAGTCTTTATGTTTATACAATTACGCCAATTGATTAAGTTTCAGTCCGTGTGGCGACGGATTAGGAATACATACTGTTACCATCCCTATTTATCCCGTGGGTGTCGTCGAAAGGCGACTAAGGGAACAAAGTATGCAAGGCAACATCATTACAAAGAGAAGGAAAACTTGGAACAAACTCTATTCCAACCCGTCTGGCCAACGTGGTATAGTAGGCCAAAACCTCCTTGCTAAGGAGAGGCCTATATCAGCAGTGGACTGTAAAGGCTGATGTTGATGAATCAGTTTATTCTTGTGTTAAAAATTATTTTGTGCTTTGTAGTTCGACCAACTTTTTAAGTTTAATCCACAATTTTGTAGCAGTATTGAAAACTATCATTTCTACACTGGTACGTTTACTCTTGATTTAATATCAATTTCTAAACGAATTAATTAATAGTTTTCTGTATTAAATTTTTATGTTGTCGTCCTTGGCAAGGGTGCAATTGTTTAAACAGTAAATTTAAGATTATGTTACATACACACAGGTGAAGCTAATAAAAACGCATTAATAATCTAACTCTTGTGTATTTGAATAACGTTTTATTTACTTTGTTTAAATACATAAGAGTTTTATTTCTAGATTTTTATTTCCTTGTGGATTACTTTCGATGATAAGAAAGAGTTTTTTTATAATCAAACGATAATGAAGGCATTGACAATAAGATTAAATGAGAGTTAAACTTCATAATTAGGATACGTTATTGTTTTTGGAAAAAGTGCTTGTTTTTAGCTAAACTGTGCCTTTAGTTAAAGAGATATTTATTTATGTATATTTTATGTTTTATATTTTATGATTGTTGGACTAACAAAAAGATATTTGGTTTAATTATAACAATTACAACATCTGATGCTGTTTCCTTTTATGATGGGATTTCTTTTTCGAGTCTTGTTTTATTCGACTTTACAAAATTTCTCAATTTGAGTTGTTTTATTTTAAATATGTAGATTGGATGGTTCTCTTATTTTGATTTATTTATATTTAATTATCAATCTTTGTCATAGAATTGTCTTTACTTCAAGTCAGTCAAAATTAGAAAAAAATCTATCATGTCTAAGTGCAGAACATTAAATTCAATTATATATCAGTTGAATCACTATAAATTGTAAACCATAAACAATTACATAAGTATTATAATAATAACGGATTGATAGCCAAGAGCCTCGACCAATACCTTAAGAGGCTCACGTTAGAAGGCTGGATCAAGGGTCTGATGCAGAAAGCTTGACACGACACTTATAGTGGGGATGTTACTGTCTTTGGAACCCGGTACCCGATGTTGGTGGTCTACTATTTTTATATTTTTAAATATGTTTTTGTTTTCTTTTTATATATATTTAAAAATATAATCAATGTGTTTATAAATGTGAAAAAAAAATATCGATATATATCTCACACAATCGTCTGATCACGTATCAGGCAGAGGCTGTACCATGATATTATACCATACTAATCTGGTATACGTACTTCATCGTTAATAAATGTCATTAATTATTTATTTAGAAACTAATAAAAATTAAAAAAAGATGTCTTAGACGACATTTTTAACTGATCAGCTGTATAATGTGAAAAAAGTAAGTCAAAACCTAATTAAAAACAAAAAAAACAGTAGCAGTCGTGGGACTGCCGATAGAAGTGAAAACGGAACTATTAAGTTGAGAGTAATTAAAACTATATGCAAAAATTATATGAAATTTTTTATGTTTCATATATAGCTATATATAATATATAATAATAATAAAATTCATATATAATATATAATATCATATTCTCCATAGCTATAGATATACTATTATCATTAGCATGTCGGTGACGCGAACCGAGGATTTTACCCTCTACCAAAACGCTCAACGCGCCTAAAGAAGTTTTCACTTCAATAAATAATTTTATGATATGTAAAAACAAAATAAAAAACATACTGACATGTTCCTTCTGCTGTTTCAAAGACATAATGGCACTCACAAATTTTTATACACCAGTATTAAACACTTTGTGAAAAGTAGCGTGCACAATATTTGAATTGCAAACACGGAATGCCGAGATCTGCGAACATGTTATAACCTTACCGCAAACTTACCGCAAAAAAAGAAAAGTGGTCGTTCATTTGTTATTTTTATTTAAATTACTTGCAATTTGGAGTGATAATTTTCATGTATTTGAAAAAAAATGATTTAAATTCAAAAACTAGTTACAATGTTTGAATGTAGTGACGATCTATTCTATGTATACGTATGTATTATATACATATATAAATTAATTATTGCACTATTGACCTTACACTTCAACTGCACGGTCGACCAAGCGGTTTAAGCGGTCGCCACACGCCATTCGCTGAGTATTGTGGGTTCAAATCCCAAAAGGTCACTTTGTGTGATCCACATATCATTGTTCTGAGTCTGTGTGTTCTTTGTGTCCGTTTCTTGTATGTTTGTAAAGTCCCCCGCGACACAGGATTTATTCCTAATCCAGGCGTAGTCTTTTTAAAACAAAAAAATATATATAATAGAATAACATTTAAAGTGTTATGATTTTATTTCACAAAATTGAATCTTGATAATTGGTAAAATGAATAATTTGTTCTACTTAAATAGCATTTTATGTCATATATAAGCATTGCTGCTAACTGGTGGTGTAAATCCCATTATAATCTGTCGTATGAGAAGCATTAGCAGATATAAAAACAAATGTTTTTTTTTTTTAAAGTCAAGGATTTCTTTTTATCTTATAACATGTAAAGATTAACTACAAGAAAATATTTGGCAGACAGAAAAAGTCACCAATCTAAAAGTTCTACGACAAATCAGGATGAAACTTTATTTTATTTCCATAATTCGTCAGCTGAAACCGATGCTACTGGAATTTGCTGGCTACAATAGTAACACATTTTTTCAATAAGATGAGGTGACTTGTCACACATCCAATGAGTTCCTGCCGGCGGCCAAAGACATATTTCATGAAAAACTGATGACCAGACGAGGTGACATTCCATTTCCACTCAGACATCCAGATCTATTCCAGCAGACTTCTTTTTATGAGGTTATTTGAAAAATTGTGTCTACATAAATAAACTAAATGCACTACGTCAATTAAAAGAAAAAATCAGCGAAGAGATGTCGGCGATCTCGTGGCCTCTTTGCCGACGAGTATTCGAAAATTTCGGTAGTCGTTTAGAAGAGCGTAAACGTCGAAACAGTGGTCATTTAGATGTCGTAATTTTTAAAAAATAAATTATAACTAATTAGCTTTCTTGTAAATACGCTGAGGAGCCGTGTGTTGATTACACGCTCCATCACCTTAGAGAGAAGGGAGGTTATAGCTATAAGCCTGTAATTCGATGGGTCCGATCTATCACCCTTTTTTGGCACTGGATGCACATGGGCAGTCATCCTCTTTACGCGTAAACGTCGAAACAGTGGTCATTTAGATGTCGTAATTTTTAAAAAATAAATTATAACTAATTAGCTTTCTTGTAAATAATAATCAATTTTTATAATGTAACAAATGGTTTTCGTACGATATTTTCAAATGTTAACTAATTCTTGGCCCACCTTGTATTACATCTTGAGATATGTGAGATTTTTGATGATGTCCAACACTTGTTAATGGAGTGTGTCAAGTATCGAAGACAGAGACAGGCGTTGGTGCGTAAATATAATTTAAATGTTTATGACATTGATATGTTTGGTAACGTTTTAGGAAATCTAACCTCAATCGCTTTACTTGAATTGCTAAGAATATTTACGCATTCAAAAATTTGAATTGATTATAAAGTAAAACATAGGTTAAGGTACGATGGGACTAGATCAAATACTTTTACATGTTTTATGCACTCACTCACTCACTCAGTGAAAAGTAACGACAGAAATTTCTAGCATCGTTCTTTTCAAATCGTGGTGTCACTTCGATCGAATCAGTAGTTTGGTATATTTGTATAACTTCAAACGTTCATAAGTCGAGTGGGCCAGACGGCATACCTGCAGTGGTGCTCAAAAAGTGTGCCCCTGAGTTGTGCCCTGTACTAACGCGACTTTTCGCGATTTCCTACCGCAAAAGGCAAGTGCCGTCTTCGTGGAAGACTGCCCATGTGCATCCAGTGCCAAAAAAGGGTGATAGATCGGACCCATCGAATTACAGGCTTATAGCTATAACCTCCCTTCTCTCTAAGGTGATGGAGCGTGTAATCAACACACGGCTCCTCAGTTACCTGGAAGAGCACGATTTGATCAGCGACCGCCAGTACGGTTTCCGCCGCGGTCGCTCGACTGGTGATCTTCTAGTGTATCTCACTCACCGGTGGGCTTCAGCCATTGAGAGTCAAGGTGAGGCTTTGGCAGTTGGCCTGGATATAGCAAAGGCGTTCGATCGGGTCTGGCACAGGGGCCTTCTATCGAAGTTACCGTCCTACGGCCTGCCCGAGGGTTTGTGCAAATGGGTGGCTAGCTTTTTGTCCGGCAGACGCATAAAAGCCGTCGTCGACGGTAGCTGCTCCGAAAGCATGGACATAAACGCTGGTGTCCCGCAAGGCTCCGTGCTATCTCCAACACTATTCTTGCTGCATATCAATGATATGTTGACCATAGATAGCATCCATTGTTATGCGGATGACAGTACTGGAGATGCGTATTACACGGGCCGGGCTAACATCCCTCGTACCGCTGTAGTAGAAAGTCGCGAACAACTTGTGTCTCAAATCGAGAGCACTTTACACAGAGTCTCCGATTGGGGTCGGGATAACCTGGTCCAATTTAACCCCTCTAAGACACAAGTTTGTGCGTTTACTGCTAAAAAAACCCCGTTCACTGTAGTTCCACAATTCCAGAATACACCCCTTACCATCTCACAGAGTATTGGTATCCTCGGTGTCGATATCTCCAGTGATGTCCAATTTCGGACTCATTTGGAGGGAAAGGTGAGGCTGGCATCAAAAAAGCTTGGTGTTCTGAATAGAGCGAAGCGATATTTCACACCGGCACAAAGGCTACTACTGTACAAAGCACAAGTTCGGCCTCACATAGAGTATTGCTGTCATCTCTGGGCGGGAGCACCGAAGTACCAGCTTGAGCCTTTCGATTCAGTCCAGAGACGTGCTGTGAGAATAGTCGACGATCCTGATCTCACGGACGGTATCGAGCCACTAAGTCTTAGGAGAGACTTTGCCTCCCTGTGTGTGCTCTACCGTCTCTACAATGGGTTGTGTTCTGAAGAATTGTTTGATATGATGCCCACAGCCACATTCCACCATCGCACCGCTCGCCATCGTCAGGGAGCTCATCTACATACATTGGAACCTAAATGGTCGCGCACAGTGCGGTTTCAGAGAAATTTTCTCCCGCGAACAATCCCGTTATGGAATGAGCTCCCTGCCACGGTTTTCCCTGGGAACTGCAGCATGGGGTTCTTCAAGAAGGGGATTAATAGGTTTTTGAAGGGTCGGCAACGCGCACGTGATGCCCCTGATATCGCAGGCGTCCATAGGCTGCGGTAGCCGCTTACCATCAGGCGGGCCGTATGCTTGTTTGCCACCGTCGTGGCATAAAAAAAAAAAAAAAAAAAAAAACTATCTTACGTTAGAGTGGAATACATTTTGTTACTATGTCATCACACAAGTCTCTGTGATGACATAGTAAGAAATTGTAAACGATGATTCTGTAGATTAATTACATACTCGTACATTCAGTACATTAATAAATATTGTATGTAAATATTAAGGTGACATAGTTGCGTTGTGTCTACGAGGCATCTTTTTTACAATTTTATACCTACCTACTAGCTGACCCGCGTAACTTAGTCTGCTTCCAACAGGAATTCATTTTCATTGATACTCAACTCCTATTGGTCGTAGCATGATGTTATATTCCTATATTCTTTGTCAATAAAAGAGCTAACCAACACTGCAAGAAATTCTCAATTCAACCGAGTAGTTTCTGAGACAACCCCGAACATATGTACTAATTCACAAACTTTACCTCTTGTCTCTTCACATCATCGACGTTAACATTTGACTGCATTCCGAGCATATCTTTCCTAGTTAACGTGTAAAGATAATAATATTAATAAATTGTGAATCATTTGTTGAATATAGAACTAGTTGAAACCTGTTCAATACATTATTTGGATATTGCACTAAGATTATGTATAATATAATCCAGTTATCAATGATAACTTACCTACAGACAGGACTGGGTTACTTTTCTACTAGTTAGTGATTCTGAGGCAGAAGTTATGGGTTTAAGTCCCATGAACCTATGGAATGAGTATATCAATATTTTGTGTCAGTCTGAGCATACGAGAAGCTGCGTCGTGACGCAGCGTCTCACGTCACGTCTTGGAGTCGCCGATTCCATAATTATTAAAGACTAAGGTATTTGACCAGTGTGTCCTACCCGTAATGACATACAGAGCCGAGACGTGGACACTCACCATTGGATTGCTCCATAAGTTTAGAGTAACTCAGCGTGCGATGGAGCGTGTGATGCTGAGTGATTCTCTTCTCTGGAAGTTATTCGACAGAGAACGGGCGTGATATCGCACAGAGTATCAGTATGCTGAAGTGGCAATGGGCCGGTCGTGTTTCCTGCCGAACCGATGGTTGCTGGAACCGACGACTTAAAGAAGGTGGCTGGCAGCGGATGGATGCGAATTGCTCTCGGTTTCAGTATAACAATTTATGGATCACAGAAAGGGCTGTACTATGTGTGGATTGATTACAGAAAGGGTTGTCCCATGTGAGTATTGAAACTACAATACTTAGTCTATGTGGCAGCGTAGTGATTTAGGTGGCAACTATGCTTGCTTGAGCGGCAAGGGGCGAGTTGGCCACTACGCTACCTGTGCAGTCGATCAAATTTTAAAACCAGGTTCACCAGTTGCTTAAAATATTAGATAGTTTTCTGTCATATAAACCTATTTGACAGATAATATACGATATAAATATCTCTCTATCTAAAATTCTGAATGAAATCTGTATTTATTTTACAGATAAATTGACGTTATTCAATCAGGACTTTATCAGAAAGTGGTGAAACTGGCCCTTAGTATATTACACTAATATAATCGGAAACACATAATTATTTTGTTAGCCGAGATATAAAAATTTATTTGTGCAAATTATTTATATTAAGTTATATTAATTTACTTCTTGAATTTATATAAATTGACATAAATATAAAATTTTATATGTTCAAGAATATATACTGCCTCGTTGGTCTAGTGGTCAGCGTATGTGATTGTCTATCAAGGTCTCAGGTTCGATTCCCGGGTTGGGTCAAAAAGTGTTATTGAGTTTTTCTGGTTAGAGAAATCAGCTCGGAGTTTGGAAGTCGGGGACTTATTCCAGTGCCTCTAAGAACACATAAAGTCATCAGTCCTGTCTCTGTTGTGTCTGATAACTTTCCCATCAGAATGTGAGAGTGAGGAAGCAGAGAGTGCACATGTACTTGTATTAACCCACACACTTGTGTAATATAATATCTCCTGGGTAATTAGCTGGTCTTTGTTGAGACTGGTCGCCGGCCGACCAAACATCGAATTATGTGGTAGGAGGCATATAATTTGATATTTGGGCACTATCCTTTAAATACAAAATGTTTCGGACTTTTAAAAGTTTTTGAGCTATTTATAACAACGATGAATAAGATTCCAATAGGTCAATAAATCGTTTATCGTCGGACGATAACTTTAAAATTCCAAATGAAGCAATATTAATGAGGCAGAAAGTTGTCATATTTGTAAACGATTGCTTCGCTGGCGTAGTGGTAGCGTAAGCGACTGCTGTATATGAGGTATCGAGTTCGGTTCTCGGATCGGACCAAAATATTGGTACGATTTGCAATTTTTTTTTTCGTTGTTTGTGTGTATTTAATAAAAAAACGATATAAGTATTTATATCAGTTGTCTAGTACTTATAGCACAAGCTCAAGATGCCCGAAAACATTATATATCATCATATCATACAATATTAAGATTATGAAGCCGAAAATATGTATTAATGTCATGGCTATCATTTCAACCAAAGGACGTCCACTGCTGAACTAGTTTTATTTTATCCCACGTGACGATGAATGTATTCTTAGTGCTTCAATTGTCTTTTTAAAACGGATAAAACTGATTGGAATGCACTCCTGGTGCTTGAGTTCTCTTTTTAAAATTGATAAAACTGTTTAAAATGTACTCGAAGTGCTCGAGTTGTCTTTTTAAAATCGATAAGACTGGTTATAATGTATTCCTCGTGCTTGAGTTCTTTTTTTAAAATGGAATAAAGTGATTAAAATGTACTCCAAGTGCTCGAGTTGTCTTTTTAAAATTGATAAAACTGATTAGAATGCATTCCTGGTGCTTGAGTTCTCTTTTTAAAATTGATGAAACTGATTAAAATGTACTCCTAGTGCTCGAGTTGTCTTTTTAAAATGGATAAAACTTTTTTCCGGCAACAGAACAAACACTGTGAGAATAGTCGACGATCCTGATCTCACGGACGGTATCGAGCCACTAAGTCTTAGGAGAGACTTTGCCTCCCTGTGTGTACTCTACCGTCTCTACAATGGGTTGTGTTCAGAAGAATTGTTTGATATGATGCCCACAGCCACATTCTACCATCGCACCGCTCGCCATCGTCAGGGAGCTCATCCACATACATTGGAACCTAAATGGTCGCGCACAGTGCGGTTTCAGAGAAATTTTCTCCCGCGAACAATCCCGTTATGGAATGAGCTCCCTGCCACGGTTTTCCCTGGGAACTACAGCATGGGGTTCTTCAAGAAGGGGGTTAATAGGTTTTTGAAGGGTCGGCAACGCGCACGTGGTGCCCCTGGTGTCGCAGGCGTCCATAGGCTGCGGTAGCCGCTTACCATCAGGCGGGCCGTATGCTTGTTTGCCACCGTCGTGGTATAAAAAAAAAAAAAAAAAAAACTTTTATTGTCGTGGGTGGTAATCGTAATCGCCAACTTGCCTAATACTCACCATTAGGCATGTATGTCATTCTTCTACCTGGAGTCAAAAAATAAAATGACATCATAATATTTACTACCTATGTTATTATTCCATTCGTTTCCTAACTACTACATAAGTAGTTTTTAAATAATCTGTATGAAAAAAATACTTCCTGATTGTGATAAGAATGGTAATGAGATAAGATGCTAAACTCTTAATTAGGCATAATCATTATGTGTATCACGCAAAAAGATTTTTTTTTAATTTTGAAGGCTGTTTAAATACTACTTGGTGCCTTTGGGTTGGTCTGCGTAGAGCCTTCTAGTGGATATTCTAATTTTTTTCTCCAGGTCAGTCAATCAGAACAGAATCAAGAGAGCGAAATTTAGTTATTATAATTTTCATTTAACGTATTTTAATCATTTTATTTGCTTTTGAAATGAAATGAAATGAAACTGATTTAACAATACCAAAAGTAACAATAACAATTTTCTTTTCTAAATTATTTGTTTATAAATCGCCACACTGAGTAATCAAACCACAAAATATATTTTTTCATTTTGAAAAGCATATTAACTTGAAAAATCATGGAACTTGCAAATTAATCCCATTCATAAAACATTTTCGGAGAGGCATATACATATCAGTAAGCAAAATAGTTGATGATTTACCATCTTTAAGGGTTCAGAGTTCATGTTTATTGCTGGATTAAAATTTACAAAAATTGGTTCACTGGACCAGCAAATGGGATATCTAATTGTATCTGACGCTATCCAGGCACATTTACATCTCAAGAGACATGAGAACGTTGGCGACTTGGTGAATATATGTCACTACCACTATTTATTCCATAGGTGTCGTAAGAGGTGACTAAGGGAGCTTATTATTATGCAAAGAGAAGGAAAACTTGAAACAAACCCTATACCAACTGGTCAGGCTTGCATGGTACAGTTGACCAAAACCTTTTTCTCTTTCTTTCTCTAATAGTGGACTATTGATGTTGATAATCACGCTGTTGGATTAAAGGTTGAGTCTACAGTAAAAGTGCGAATAGTAAGAAATTATTACTTTACACTACTACTTTTCTGTGAGACTTTGGTTTTCTGGACCGGAACCTGGGAAGATGCAACAGATAGACAGATAATGTATTTATCCTATATATATTTGTTTGAATTATAATAATGATACTTAATTTTTATTTATCTTATCGATTAATGGTAAATACTGTTATCTTTAACCTTGAATCGATACGCAGATAAATATCGGCCTATTGAAATGAGTATAAGTTACGATTTATAAAGTAATTCAATGAACGCAGAGTTGTATTTTTGTTACTTGCAATACTAGGTATTTATAACCTTACTATAGACTGTCAAATATCAAGTGCGACTTTAAAAAACAAGAGACTATAGATATTGTATACTAGGAAAAAAAATGTCAATAGATATAGGAAAGTGAGTAAACAAGTCTACTGACAGTAAATGACTACCGTCTCTTGTGGAAAGCAGAAACTCGTCACAAATTTGCTATAATCCTTTAAATCCCCCTACTCTTCACAACAGGCAATACCCTTATGGTGGTGGGACGGTTTTAGATGCCAGTAAAATATGATTCATCCTACTTTCATACGGCGTATGGTTAACGTAATGAAGGACACCGACAAATTTTGGCCTGAATGTGGACAGCCGATTTACTAATAATACAAATTCTAACTAATTATTTTATTAAGAACATAAATATTCAATAAATTATGGTTACAATGCAATACTATCAAACTAACTTATATTACTAATGAATTTAATAAGATTTTTATTTGAAATACGGTAGTACAAATCGTTCATATTGTTACGTAAATAAGTAATCAAATGCAGTAAGGGCATCTATTGAAGAGTAAAAAACTACAACTACAAAAGAACAGTAACAAACTTTTCATTAAAGTCATTCATTATTTTTCACCTACCAACAGCCTTTTACAATCCACTGCTGGACATAGGCCTCTCTTTAGCAAGGAGGTTTTGGCCTACTATACCACGCTGACCAGACGGATCATATAATAAACGTAAAAAAAAGTACTGATTATAAAATAAAATAAAATGATTACTTGTGTCAGGTGTTTTATTTTTTCTATCTTAGCAACACTTAACTAATGTCAACTTACGTTTCCCGCTTGCGTACTTACGTTTACAGTTGACGAACTGTCATGAACTTTGCGCGCGCTCATTTACACTGTGGATCTGACTGTGATTGCTTCTCTGTTTTGATCTGTTTTCTAAAATAGATACTGAATATTCTCCTAATGACGACACTGGTCTGCCTTTGGACTTAGTGCGCTCTTCTACTGAAACTTAATTACTTAGGAAAGTGATTGAAATGTAAAAACATAAATAAAATTAGCACAAATAATGCGTTTTATTAAGTTATTGCATAGGTTTTATCATGGGTTTCGAGCGCGGCGACCGAATCAAGAAATTCCGTAACGAAAATAAACCTAACACCCCCCACTCCGACTAACACAATGATGCGGCGTTGAAAGCCATGCATCGTCTAACGTCGTTTCAGTTCATCAGACTCCGGCACGGTGTTTGTGTGCGTGCGACTAGACGTATGCGTGTAGACTGTACGAAACTCGCACGGATCGAGACGAGCTGCTCCGAAATATTATAATTGCATAAGTTGATAAAAATGCTATGCAATAGCTTTGCCACGGCAGTCCCCCAATGCTAAACGTATTTTTTTATTATGTAACTGACTTGTTACCAAATTAAATAAATTATATTTTATTTGGGTAAAGGACACTGAAGACACTGAAACATAATATTATTATTTCAATAATAAATTGTTCATGTCCAAGCTAGGAGCCCATACAAAGTAGTCGATTTAAACTAACTAAAACTTCAAATACCACCGAAGCAAGAGCTTTGTTTGTTTGAAGTTATCAACAGAGCTGTCTTAACTGAAAGCCCTAGGGCTTTTAATTATGAGAATGAACACGCTTTTAAAACGTGACAGCCAGGGCGTTGGCCTATCTGTTTATATATATATTTAGTTATAGGTGCTTATCAACGCCGGCTTATGCAAGCAGCTCCGTACGGTTAGTAGTAAATTTCCAGACATCGTGGTCACCAAGTGCTGATAAGTTCCTGACACATCAAAATTGATTTTAATCTGTGATTAGTTGTTGCACTATGGAACCATTTGGAAGTATCTTTAAATTGATTTAACGTAGTCTATCTTGCTTCTGCTAATATAATATATTTAAAAAGATGCCTGTGCACATATCTATTGGCTCGATTGGGGTGATCGGCTTGATTGGCATTCACTGTTAAGAAGGGGTTTTCAATGGATACGAGTTTAAAAAATACAAAAATAAATATATAAATAGATTGGTTAGATTTCACGGGCACCTATCTAAACCAGAAGAAAAACAAGAACCTCAATAATGTAGCTATCCGCTATATACATATATAACACCGTGTTGTTTTAGTCGGTTGGATTCCAACACACCGTTTTACCGTGACATATCCCGGTGAGGTGATAATGATTACAATGTTCCTAAATTAAAAGAAAATTGTTAATCACTATATTAATAGCCTTTAGAGTCTGCTGGACAAAAGCCTCTCCTCAGAAAGAAGATTTTGGTCTATTGGTCCACGCTTGCCAGTTTCGTTAGTATAGGGTTTTTATCAAGTTTTCCTTCTCTTTGTAGAGCTGTTGTAGTTTGCTCCTTTAGTTGGCTTTGACACCTACGGGATGATTAAGAGTGACATACTATTTTTCATTATTGAAACCTATTTTTATGGTTACGAATATAGCTGTCCACTCCTGTTAGATTTCTTCATACTTACGTCCCTTTGCTTTTTCAGTAAGAACTAATACTTAACCATAGGTACTCTCTGAATAATTCGTCTCATTATCTCAATTACAAACAAGGCTTAAAATATACATCACCATACAAATACAATCACATTAATTAATGGTAA
This sequence comes from Hypercompe scribonia, assembly GCA_949316085.1. Lineage (NCBI taxonomy): Eukaryota > Metazoa > Arthropoda > Insecta > Lepidoptera > Erebidae > Hypercompe > Hypercompe scribonia. The sequence goes on along the minus strand of OX438969.1, from coordinate 5,134,890 downwards.
TCTGATTGTCTACGGAAATTAAAGCGTATATCCGTCGTGACACCTAAATAGACAATTTGGTAACCAATCAATTTTTTTGGAGTCCGTTCATTTACTATTAGTAATTAACTACAGGTCATGGTTCTTACTTGTGTTAAAATTAGATACGATCTGAACTTCCTGCAGAAAATAAAATTTCTTATTTGCTGATTGATGTAGACCTGATATGAATAGGCGACCGATATGATGTATCAGGAGGAAGCCAAATTCTACCTCCAAACGGAGAAGTAAAAAAATCCTAAGCTAAAATCGTCATAGAGCTATGCACATACATTTAGGACTCGAGCAGAGACAGCTAGTAATCATATATAAAATTATAGTACGTGTTATACATTTTCACAACGTTACGCGTTACGTTACGTTAACATGTTACAGAACATTACGAAAGACGAAATCCGAAGGAATACTTATTTTAAACGTTATGTGATCTTTAATAAACAGGAATTTGAACATTTAATTTTTCATTAGTTTGACGAACTCTTTGATTTTTTACCAAAAGTAAGACGGGAAACAAATAAAAAAAAAACAATTATTATTTCATTTTTTATTATTGTGTTTTCAGTGATTTTAGTTTTCAAACGTACGCGAATTATATTTAGAAATTTACAAACGTAGAAAGTGTCTTAAAATACATAAGGTCAATTTCACTGCTTGCAGATGAAGTCCCAGTTAGACTATTCCGAACTGTCAGATAACTACAGATTTCAGTTTTATATGTTTTAGAGAGAGACATTTATGTCAGATAACAATCTGAATCTTTATCAAAAACTGATGAAAATGGCCCTTAAAATGTAGTAACATACAAATGAAAAGTTTACAAACTTTTTTGTATATTGCACAAGAGACCGGAGACCCATTGATGCAGGGGTGACAGTTATCGTGGTAACTGTGTAAGGCTTACACTGTCACGATGACTGTCATGTCTTTTACGTCCCCAAGCGGGGTGTGAAAAAGCATCTCACATGGCCGCCATAGTGTGGGTCACCGAACTGCGTAGTCAGCATTTGCAATGAGTATGGTGACCACAACTCTTGGATTCTATTCATGTTTTAAATCAAGCAGAGTAGAGTCACTTCAGCAGGCTCTTGAGATAGAAAAAAAACAATACTGTAAGATTTCATTTTCACCATATTGTATTTTGTTTGCACCAAGTCGCTATATCTTTAACTTAAAAATACAATTCCTTACATTTATTAAGCTTTTACTCAGATGTTAATGCCGAATGTATTTAGACACCAGCTGAGCGTCACAACCTCTTGTAAGACTCCTTGTTGCCCGTAAGGTATATACAACGTGAAAAAATAGCTTATCATTAAAAAGATTTTAGTGAGCCTATCTTACAAGATACACATACGCTGTTTCAGACTTTTTTTGAATTTTTAAAGGGTAACTATTCTTCCGCACAATATTTTTACGAAACTTTCAAGGAAAAATTTTTCCCCGTTTTTTTGAAACATTTTCTTTTTTTTTTTAATAACTTGCCATAGTGACCCTACTCTGCTTGATGGATAGTATGAATAGAATCCAAAAGTTGTTGTCACCATACTCATTGCGAATGCAATATATTTTCATTAATACTCAGCTCTTTTTGTCTATAAGTTACAATGGCTTGTATTCTAAGTTTTTAACCTAGTTTTCAAACCCCCCTGTAAATAATGAAAAACACAAACTGCAATGGTAAAACCAAACCAAACTAAACAAAATGATGATACTTTGACCATCCCACCAATATACTAACATTTAAAATCCGATATTACGTGTCAACATCATCTCAATAGCTATGTTTATAATATAGTATACAATGTTAATATTAGTTCGACAAGGGTCACAGTCAAACAAAGTGATTTACAAGTTTGGTTTCAACTCACTCAAAATTAGAGTATCAAATTAAACCAAATTATACGGAATTATTAACCTTTTTGATAAAGAAATAAAAAACTTATTCATATAACCTATAATAATAATTATAATTTCATAATTCTCACAGACAGCCATCTGATGCCACATTAGGCAAAGCCTATACTATAAATACCAGAGATGCTGATGAACACATATATTTCTAAATACATAGATATAAGAGAATATTACACCCAGACACAGAATAAATGATCGTGCTTACTACAAAATTATTTGCCCTGAGTGGGAATGGGACCTATATTCTCCGGCTAACCACTAGACCCACAAACGTATTCTTTCAATATTCTATGATAATCGTATCTGTACACAATCCTAGTTTTTTGTCTACAAAATTAAACATGCTTTCTTTTTTAAACACAACACCCGCGTTAGGAATGAATCCGGTGTCGCGAGGGACTTTATAAACATACAAGAAACGGACACAAAGAACACCCAGACTCAGAACAACAATTTATGGATCACACAAAGTGTTGTCCCATGTATGTAGGATTTGGATCCACACCACTCAGCGAAGTGGAGTGAGGCGTGACGACCGCTTAAACTACTAGGCCAATTGTGCAGTCAATTAACTTCAATTTGAACTATAAAGCTTCAACCATTACAAATTGAAATATTAATCTATACTTTACGAGAGTTTCTTACACTAATAGTAATTATTAACTAGTGTTATGGTTTAAATTTTGCAGCAAATATTCGCTTCGTTTAATTCTCGATGATGTACACTGATTTACTAACTCAATACTACATAATACAGAGTTTATATAGGTTAGTTAGTAGTCTGTCATATTAATTGTAATATTTGTTTACAAGATTCATTAAATGTAAATAAATGTAATCTCATCACCGACGAAGATGCAGTTGACTTGGACGTCACGGTACCGCTGGTGCTGCGTTTCTCTTTTTGGATCTGCTAAACAAAAACATTTTAAAACAAATTTAAAGTTCGCTATCCACATAATGGTTTTACTTTATTTATTTAAAATCATATTACACGTATATAAATTAAACCAGACTAAAAGTTTGTCCGTAGAGATTATCAATTACGTAGCAGCATACAAATTTGTTTCCATTTTAAATTGTTGTGCAAAGTAAAATATGCTAAAACTACGTTTTGTTACACCATGTCTCAGTAATTTATTTGTTTTAACATAGATAAGCTGTCAATAAACCTAGACATCGCTGATATTATTTTTTTAATTATCTTGTCAATGCGAAATCGTATACACTCATAGGTAATTGCAGATGTATTTCTGTCAAAGGCTGTATGGCTAAATATGTCTGTCCTCTTTGGCATCATAACGTTTCACAGAAGGACTGAATCATCTTGGTTACCCAACGAAGTACACAGTAGTCAGGAAAAAATCACTTTGGTTCGCCTTGAGTTGAGGTTTTCCCCTCCATCCACTACAATGGCCAGCCGCGAGGAGGCGACGTCCACGTGTGCCGTACGTCCTCTAAAATTGAGATTTTACCCGCAAATGGTCCCGCGGTAGCGGACAGACGTTAGAAGGGATCTGGATGTCGTAATAGCAGCTGTTACCGGGTCCCTCCTATGTCAGCCGCAGAGTGTTACACCGTGTGGTTTTAGTCGGTCCGATTTCGACACATCAATCCGCCGTAAACCCCGGTGGGATGACGGGCCGAGGGGGTTTCCACACGTTAAAAAAAAAAAGAATTACCTTGCTTATCCAAACAACAAAGGTGATTCTGTCCTGACTACTGTGTGCTTGAAATAGAGTTTAGCTTTCTTTGGAGAAAATGTAGTTTCATTACAGTTTTGAGGTCAGTGCCCATTTTTTTTAATTTATTTAAGCTTCCATTCATCATCAATACCTTTAATAACGCACTGTATAATAAAGGCCTATTCCTAGAAAGGAAGTTTTAGCCTACTATACCACGCTGGCTAAACAGTTTGGCTTAGGTTTTGTGTTAAGTTTTTCTCCTGTTTTCCAGGCTTTTGTCCTACACAATTTAATCTCTTATTTAGCTCTTATGACACCTACCAAATGAATATCAATATCAAATGCCAAATAGACAAAATCTGTCTTTCTTTAAAATGCTCTTTCCTAAAATGGCCACCGGTCATAATTTGTCCAAGGTCAAAATCATTCAATCTCTTCTTACCCAAAATATCACAGAATCATCACAAATTTGATGCTTTAAGCATTACGGCATGTATAGAGGTATGCATGTATTTGTATTTTTATTTCATTGTCTTTATTTTCGTTTATTTCTGAATATTTATTTCCTTACTGTGCACCTTCTCATTTATTGCCGCACCACCCATTAGTAGACTAGTAGAGAATGCTTTTGGAATTAAGTCCACCATTGTACATTTCATGTATAAAGCTATTAAATAAAATAAATGAAATGGATACATACTAAGGCTACGAATACTAACCCAAATAAGGTGTGTTCATTAATGATCTTTTCACCATCAGCTCTAGTCTGTGGCATCGGTAGACCCTTAGTCTCCGGCAGTGTGAGACAAAGACCGGTCAGAAGGAACGCAGATCCTGTGAATATCAATATCGGCAAGATACTCCACACCCGCTCCTGGAAAACATAAGAATCCATTAAAACAGACGAAAAATGGGAGAAAACGATGCTGTAAAATTCGTCTCTCTTTCAAAGAAATCAAAACACTACAAAAATAAAATTAAATGTCGGTGAGATACAAAAGATATGTGGCGACTTCCACATACAGGGCAAACATACTACAACGCCATCTAGCGAAGATAAATCGAACTATGGAGTATAATGAACTATGGAGCAACTACTACTCCTGTATCGTATAATAGAGATTCTCGCGGCGATTAGCAAATACACAACATTCCAACATTAACCGTTGGGTCACAGCCCGCAAGGCATAATCACCTCGCCTGGTAGGAGCATCATCCTCCCTTCGTGTCGGAGGGACATGACACCCGTTCCCTCCACAGATACGTTTGTAAAATGAAAAATACTAACCTGTATTAACTAGACCACCGATAAAAATACATGTATTTTCTAAAAACAAACAAACAATACAAATGACCAGACATTTACAAAAAGTTTTTTCCTGTCAATACCACTTACAATTAGACTAACATGCCAATCTACAATACGATTTGATGTTTACAAAGAAAAATGACTGTGAAAAACTACACATAATTATATAGCAACAGCATATAGGTAGCAACTTCAACTATCTTCTAGGAAATTACAGTTGTCACAGCATCTATTATTTATTACTAAAAGCTTTTCCTGAGGTGTAGCATTTGGATGGATAAATACGACAAAAAAATGATGAGTGGTTTTAGTGTAAGTAAGTAATCATCTGAATATTTTACATTAGAATTATTGCCTCTATATTAAGAGCCTGCCAAAGTGACTCTACTCTGCCTGATTGAAGTCATGAATAGAATCCAAGAGTTGTGATCACCATACTCATTGCAAATGCAGACAATGGAGTATGGTGACTCACACTATGGCGGCCTAGTGAGATGCTTTTTCACACCCCGCTTGGGGACGTAAAAGGCATGACAGTCATCGTGACAGTGTAAGGCTTACACAGTTACCACGATAGCTGTCATTCCTGCATCAATGGGCCTCCGGTCTCACACTCACCAACGAAACACGACAACACGGATGCTGGCGCTTTAGGTTGGTCTTCTGTGGGAGGGTAGTACTTCCCCGGTCGAGCCGGCCCGCTTGTGCTGAAATCAGCGTGACTCTACTACCTGAGACATAGCAGCCTTCTTTCAACATAGCAGAAATATTTTCAATCTACTAATATTTTACCTAATGTTTATATCAATATATTTTCATTTAATCTGTAAGACTCTTGAATCAATTCTTTTCCACTTTCAATAACATTTTTATCTCATTCTGATTATAGTCGGATATCTATATTATCTTTATTGCTAAGGTTGGGCATTAAGATATTAGATATATAAAGACTAAGATCACTTTAATAAAGCCAATGATTTATGTCTTTATATATACTTTTAAGTAGCCCTAAATTAAATACTTATGATCCATCGGTATTATCAATAAAAATAAATAAATATTTCAGACATTTGACACACAACTTCATCTAGTTTCCAACTAAGCAGAGCTTGTACTATAATAACTAAACCGACTGATTGAATACTTATATACTTTCATTTTTGTAAATACATACTCGTACAAACAAATATTCACAGATCATATAAACATTTGGCCCGATCCGGGAATCGAACCCGAGACGCACGGCAGTCGCATTCACTACTGCTGCGCCACCAAGACAGCCGATACTAACAATAAAAACTTTATATTCAAAGTACCCTATATGCGCTGATTAAGAAGTGATTCCAAATTTAAAAAGTACCGTGTGGGTTTTAGACGAATCGACTTTCTCTACTTCATCCAGTTCGAGCCACAGAGATACCTGCCTTGCTCGAAGTTTATCGTTCACAGCTATACCACTGTAAGCTCAAGGCGTTGCTGAATTTTAGCATTAACAAAACACTGATTTATGGTTTATACCAATTACCGAATATTCTTTATTAGTCATTTAAAACTCTTGTCCTTATCGCTACTGAAAATTTTTGGCATTAATTTACACTGTTAATACTCAAATTACACTCAAGTCAATCAGCAATTTCTTAATCTTATCAGTAACAATAGATTTCGTTGCCCACTCAATGTCATGAAATGATTAACATCACATAAATGTCGATAAGTATAGTCACTTCAACAATTTATGTCTCGTTGAAACTGTCTGATTTGCTCATAATCTTCACTTTAAAGAAAATTCTATAACTAAATCATCAAATATTACAAGACAAACAAATTTTGATTTTCTGGTTATGACATCATAAGTAAAGAAACATTTTCTTTCACATATCTGAATTGTTGTACAAAATACTGCAAAATAATAACTAATAAATCCTTCAATTCTAGTAATCGAAGCTTAAGCACAAAATAGAATAATTAGATTTTAGAGATGCTCCTGAGAGACACAAAGTTTATTAATCAACTGCTTCTGATTAACATTATCAGTTTCATTGCAAAGATGACTTCTTGACATGATATCCATCTCTCCGTTAAAATATTTAATTAACTAGACCATTTTAGAAACGGTGCAGGTGTAAGAGATTTTATTGTTTGAAACAATCTATTGTTTGACTTCTGAATGCAAAGGTTCTTTCATAAACACCTATGTTACATAAATATTGTAAATTATTGATAAAACGAGTTTTTTTTTAATTCAAATATTTCTTGAAGATAAAGAAACAAAGAAGCTGTTTAATATTTGCGTCTTAACTTTAGATTCTGAACTGAAATCAAAGAGCCCATGTCTATGCCTATGTTCAGCAGTGGCAAGTGATAGGTGATGATGATGATGAACTTCATATTTTATTTACTTTTGTTACTATAATCACTTTGGAAGTATTATCCCGAAAATAAATCACCTGCGCAATGGAACCTATTGCAGTAAGCAAAGTCGAAAATTGGCCACGTTTAGCAAAATACTTTAGTGATGCAATTGCTGAAATTATCCAGTAGATAATATGTTCAGAGGTATTAACTTACTTCCGGCCATATTGTTTAGTGACCAGTAAAAAAATTGTGCAGCACAGCAATAGAAGTGCCCTTGACAGAGCGGAATTTGAATAATTTCGTATTTATCAGTGACACCCGTATCCGCTTTGGTGATTAAGCATGACATTGATTACTTGCATTGGTTGTTTGGAGCAAAAGAAAAATGTTTACAGGTTCATTTACCTCTTATCTTTGATAGCAAGTAAATTTTATAGTAGGGTATTCTAATTTAGATACACAAATATATATGAGTACAGTATAATTTGTAGGTTATCTTATAACGTATACACGTGCTTCTAGACTTAGATATATATATATGTGTAAATAAACTTGTGAGAAATGTAACGATTAAGTAATAGCAAATATGATTAGAAAATCACACGATTTCTCTGAAACATGAAAGTATATTAAGTTTTATGTTGTTGTTTTAGTTGTCTTAAATTACGTGCGTAGTGCATTTATGTTTTGCATTTAAAATTCATCTTTACATAAAATAATATGTTTTAAAAACTTTACATTGCCACCATGCACGTGGAATTATCACAGATTAAACTGATGTGCTCAAAAATTATTAGCTTTAAAAGCAGTCGTTGTTTATAACATTTTGTTGATGAAAATTAAGACGTTACCACGTTTGATATGTTCACTGGTCGTGATTATAAGTTGAGTTAGTCTGTGAATCTGATTGGTACGTTAGGCAATTGAAAGATATGCACTTTATAAGTATTTTGAGCGCGTAAATCCCGTAAACATTATTGTATAATACGGCACGCAGGAGTCAGATATTTATTGGGAATGTATTTCATGTACCACCTTTTAGCACCTTTTTTGTGTGAAAGTCTCCCGGATCCGAACCGAGTTCCACCTACTAGTGGTTATGACCATAAAGCGCACTCCGTCTCGGGAACTGGAAACTGAGAAACCAGGAGAACCCTAGAAAGGAGATTCCTGGAGCCCCGACGTACCTCAAGCTACCTACAGATTTCTGATGGCCATTTTCTGTGTGGAAAACCCGATGTTCCCTTTCTGCCCTCAAAAGGACGCTTGTGCTCCGTAGCACTCGCGCTTACCACCTAATATCTAAAATTATTTATAGACATTTCTAACCGTGTAAAACAAAAATTCAGCATTATACAGCATTATAGATACAATACAATGCATCTATAATACTGTAGAATTTTTAGTATTAAGTTAAGTATAAATCAGAATCAAAATAGTGAATATCTGACAAGTACTTAATAAACAATGTAATCATAAATAATTTATAGGTACTGATACACATTTTAAGTCACATATGCTTATTAAGTCCCTCAGTGTGATTTTGATAACTGATACTGAAATAATATAATGTAAAATGAAAAACAAATTGCGTCATCGAATTTAGTGGTCCCTTTAGAAACAAATTTACATCGAAAGCAAGCGACGTAAGTGTAGAAACTTAATAAGGTACATTACTTACATAATCTATTTATCCAACATGATTGGCTGGAAGAAATCCTTTGTCAAAAAGATTAAGTGATGATTAAGTGAATAATGTAATCGTAATCACAAACACAATTTATATCTTTTCGTAGCCAGTTTATTATCTATACGCCATATCTTAGGCATTTGTATCGGCCTTTTGTTTTTCGAAGTATTAAGTTAGGGAACTTGCCCATACTACGTTGTATAGGGTGGGCCAGGAATTCGTTAATATTTGAATATAATATCCCACGCAAACATGTTACGGGAATAGTTAGGACCGATACTACTGGAATTTGCTGGCTATAATCGTAACGCATGGTTTCAACAAGATGGAACCACTTGTCACACATCCAATGAGTCCCTGCCGGTGGTTAAACACATGATTCCAGAAAAACTGATTTCCAGACGTGGTGACATTCCATGGCCACCCAGAAGTCCAGATCTATCCCCAGTAGACTTATTTTTATGTGATTATTTGAAGAATCTACATCAATAAACTAAACACAATTCCAACTAAAAAAAAAATCAACGAGGAGATGTCGGCGATCTCGCGGTCTCCATGTTGATGAGTTTTCGAAAATTACGTTGCTCGCTTAAAAGAGTGCAAACGTCAAAACGGTGGGCATTTAGACGATGCTATTTTTAAAAAATAAATTCCTATTAATTTAATTTTTTATAAATCAACATTTTTTATAACATATTAAATGGTTTATTTTATACGGTATTTTCAAATGTTAACTAATTCATATTCCATTCAGTCCTCACTCTCGATTACCTCCTACAGTATATAATAAACCCCCTTCCCACTAATTTATACTAAATAGATTGAGGTACAAGGTCTTAAATGTTTTACTAAAGTCTCATTACATCCTGCCTTATTATATGGTATACACTATACAAGTTACAAAAAGGAATAGTATTTAGAATTTCCAATACATCCTTAATTTAAACGAATTCTTGTTATAATTCATAAAAATATGGATATAAATACTTTTTTCGCAAATAGAAAGTCTACTTAAATTTTGGCTCATGTTTGTCGTTATTAATCATATTTACTGTCTCGGTGGCGCAGCGATAGCGAACGCAACTGCCATGTTAGATCGAATGTTTCCATGATTTGCAAATATTTATTTCGGTGTTTGGGTGTTTTCTATATATGACATGTATGTATACCAAAAAAAAAATACAAGTATGCTATCAGTCAGCGTAGTTATCATAGTATAAGCTCTGCTTAGTGTGAAACTAGATGGCGTTGTGTGTTAAATGTCTGAAATAATCATAATTTATTATTGAATAAATGTTAAAAACCTAAGATCTTCCGAATGGGTCACGTAGTATGAGTACGTTACCTATTTACAATAAAATCGATAATTTATCAACAATCTGCTATAATCGCCAAATATCTTTAAGCAAAGTTCTGGTTATGTTATTAAAAAAATATTGACTAATAACTTCCGAACACACCTCACGGACATTTTTAGCGCGTTTGTTTTTCACAAAAACGATGCAGAATAAGTTAGCTTATGTCCAACAGTGGACGTCTTATAGTTCAGATGATGATGATGACTCAGTTAAGTCTTTACCCAAATTAGGTAGGCGTCGGTTTCAGTCAACAACACAGTTGAACTTCGATTACCTGGAGCAACTGCCATCCTACTACTAGGCGATATTGAAATTCTTTAGATAATCTGTTGTTGGACCTAGGGTCTAGGGTCTAAATACCCATAACTACTCTAAAGAGAAATTATCGGTTTTTCCAAAAAGCTGTTTAATTTGACTCCGTGTGACTCTTAAATTCACTATTAGTATAAGTAAGATAAATGGAATAAAAATTTCTCTTGATATTGCCATAGGCGCCAGGCTTATCAAAGCAAGGTTCTGAGTCATGATGACATTAATATCTTTAGTAAATATAGATGACGAAGTGGTTTAAGGGACACCTCGGCGTTCTCTACTGAGTGTTGTGTGTTCGATCCCTGGACGTTCTCAGTCTAGGTGTTTTAATATCCATTTTACGAAAGGAGTCCAATCCATTTTAAAGGACAACAAAACGTTATTTTTGAAACATCAAGACTAACGAGGTTAAATAATGATGAACACTTACCGAAAATACAACGAAAGGTGACAAAATGTTGATTAAAACACCACCCATGTGTAGAATGGATACTCCAGACACCCTATAGGGGGTTGGTATTATCTCTGTGCACCACTGCATCACACAGGTTAAGCATGTTATCATGAAGAGACGTGCTACTATAGCCAAAACAGCTCGTGGCAGACCTGAGAAATTAAAAGTTACATTCAAAACTAACATCACACACATTTCACATACGGCAGACATTGCAGCATTTGATGTATGGTAACGTTATTTCTTTTTAAATATTTATGGACTTATTATAGATAAATGGAAGATATAGTTTTTTCCTGGGTGAGAATCGACCTCACGACCTACAGCTTAGCAGTCAGCGTCACTAACTAATAAACCAGGCCCTTCAAAGGTCTCAAAAAAACTTTATATAAATCTATTAAAATGCCATCAATAATTAGAAGTATAAATAATTTTACTAGGTATATATTTTTTTTTATATCAAGAGCCTGCCTAAGTGATTCTACTCTGTCTTATGAAAAGTATGAACAGTATCCAAGAGTAGTGGTCACCATACTCATTGCGAATGCAGACAATGCAGTATGGTGTCCCACACTATGGCGGCCTAGTAAGATGCTTTTTCACGCCTCACTTGGGGACGTAAAAGGCATAACAGTCATCGTGGCATTGTATTGCACGTACCACGACAACTGCCACCCCTGCATCAATGGGTCTCCAGTCCTGCACTTACGAACGAAACACGACAACACGCTATGCTATCGCTTTAGGTTGATCTTCTGTGAGAGGGTAGTACTGTCCCGTTCGAGCCGACGTATTCCAACATATTAGTGAAATTACTAAATCCAGTAAGCTAACGACTTGATCGATGATAACGACAATCAGGTCCATATGTAGATAAATTACACATGGAATTAATGCTATTTGTTTGTGCATAGGCATAGATTCAGTACCACTTTTTGAATTGGAACTGTTGTAAATACTAAATAATTTGTAAGTAATAATGACGATGTTGTTTTTAATTTAATTACATACACAAATAACTAAATCCGAGACCAGAACCTAATCCTAATCTATCAGATTTTCAAATATTAATTACATTATCTATGCGATAAAATATAGAAACATGTTAAACTATTTTATTAGTCGTGTGCAAAAATGTATAAATATGTTGTAAATAGCATTACTACAGGTACAAATATAGCGATGACTAATGTAGCTTTTAATTGGGCTACTGATAACTCAAGGTCATAGATTATAATTTGCTGATATGCTTCAATCAACATTACCTGGAGGCACAAATATGGCGATAAGTAACGTTACGCTAGATATAAACGCCGCGGCAGAACTTGAACTTCTTCTGCCGAATCTGTAAAGAAAATATGTTATTAATGTTAATATATATTTATGTGCACAGTAATAATAATTTCCTCACACATTTCACACACGGTCGTCTGATTCGAAACTAGGCAAAGCCTGTACTACGGTACCCAGACTGCTGATAAACATGCTTAACTAAGTACATAAATGTTATAGGTAAATTACATGACACAGAACAATCGATTGTGTTATCAAAGATTTAGCTTAGTTGGGAATCGACGGCCACTGGCTCAGCAGTTAGGATCACTAATCACTAGGCCAGCTGTCCCATCAATGTACGAGTGGGCATGGTATCGTCCAATACATTTAGCAATAGCGCAATACACTAAGGTAGTCACTTAACATTATGAACCTTGTTTGTCCTCTACTTAATACAAAAAAAATCAATTTTGAAAATGAATTCTAGTGCACGGTTACATGTCACAAATGTCTTTGAAACAAAACAGTATAACTTAAGAAAATATATGAGTAAAACATACTTATCAAGTATCACAACGACAATCAATATAGCCACGAACTCCGAGATTTCATAGAAACTGAATAAAGCAAAGAAATCTAGGCCGAATGTGTCGGAGAGACGCATAAGACCATCGAAGATAATCCCACCTCCCATGTACATCAGTAACAGACTGAACATTGCTTTTCGTAATTGAAAGCTTTTGCACATTTCTAAGACAGAGCGTCTTTCTTCTTTTCTGGCTTCCTCAGCAAATATCTGTAAAGAAACAACGAAATATTTTTATTATATTATAAATACGAATTTAGACATTAAACTCATGATTATTACTCATTTGATAAGATTTCTACACCTCTCGTTTAAATACGACCAACAGTTTAATATTAAATATTATTTTTCGAATAACTTACAGAACAACTTATTGGGTATTTTCTCATTGTTACTAGAAATTTGTTTGATATATATTTTACATGTTTTTGTTTGATAATATAAATGGTAACTTCCAGTTTATGATTAAAAGCTTCATCATCTTCAACTGTCTCTAGGAGTTTTCTCTTTGCGAAGGAAAACATAATACAAAACCTATTCCAATTTGGTCAGCCACCAAGTAGTGTGATATAGTAAGCGAAAATCTCCTTTCAGTTGTATGTTGTTCAAATGCAGTTATAACGTGGAGTGGCTACAATCCAATCTCTACGACTTTCGTAAAAGATGATGTTAAAGATCTGTAGATAGATAGTTCTGGACATTTTGTAGTTCCAAATAGTAGTAGCGATTGTCATAGTGTTTGTATCGCAAGCATGATCGCATACAAGTATTGAGTTGTTCTCCAAAGCACGGTAAAGTTTCAATACCTTCCATAGACTGACCTGGCTAGTGTAGCTCAACTTCGCAATGTGCTAACCTACTCAGTTACCAATGAATGCGATTTTTTAGTTTATATCTTTGTATTATGCGAAAGCTTTTTGAAAAGTTTAGCAATTGAATAATTAAAGGCGTACTTATTTTAAAGTATAAATAAGTAGATTTTCAAAAAAAATGTCACCTTAAAATCGCTCATGATATCGTCAGGAATCTTCACATTATTAATTCTCTCAAACTTTTTCAACACAGTCACAGCTTCGTCGACTCGACCTCTGCTAACTAACCATCTAAAACAGAAAAAGGATTACAAAATTGTAATAATCTATTTATTTTAGTTTTGCTAAGATATTCTAAAAACAAACTAAGACAGTAACATACCAAGAAATATATATGTATACAATTTGAAAGTAAATTTGCAAATTCAAAATCTGTCTTTTAAAGCTGCTATCCAAAACTAATCAACCAAATTAGATAATTTAATGATTGAATGAATAAGAGAATCTACTTTGTGTCACGAAAATAACAAGCCAGTCTGAAGGTATTAAAGAGAAAACACTGACTGACATATTTTAGTACAAGCGGGACGGCTCGACCGGGACAGTACTACCCTCCCACAGAAGGCCAACCTAAAGCGCCAGCATGCGTGCTGTCGTGTTACATTGGTGAGCGTGAGGCCGGAGGCCCATTGATGCAGGGGTGACAGTTATCATGGTAACTGTGTAAGCCTTACATTGCCAAGATGACTGTCATGCCTTTTACGTCCCCAAGCGGGGTGTGAAAAGGCGTTTCACCAGGCCGCCGTAGTGTGGGGTTACCATATTGTATTGTCTGCATTTGCAATGAGTATGGTGACCACAACTCTTGGATTCTATTCATGCTTTCCATTAGGCAGAGTAGAGTTACTTTGGCAGGCTCTTAATAAAGAAATATAAAAATGCTACGCATTAATAATCCATAACACATAAAGATTGTGATGAAAGTTCTTGTGAGTTCTTATTTAATGCGTAGCATAATAAGCGTAGAGGAAATCAAAAGCTTACCTAACACTTTCAGGCAGGAACCAAGGTGCGAATATCACGATAAACATAGGCGCAGCGGTAACCCACATCAGAATGCGCCAGTCAGCGATGTAATACGCTATCCAAGGCAGGGTAATGCCGGCAATTGCAAAAGAGAATGCCATTGATAAGTTAGCTACCCAGGTGCGGTATTGAAGACCAACGTATTCCAGAACTGAAAATATAAAATAAAATGAGATTAAATATCCCTGCTTAGGAAGAAAGTAGATTTATCAAATTTTTAAATTCTCCAATTTATTTTTAAATCTAATTTATTGTGGCTTATACGAAAGTTTAACTTTTCCAGGGGCTTTCAGAGAGTCATTTCTCGTTGTGTTTATAGGTCATTGTTATTGATCGTATTGTACAGAAATTATGGTAATGGGCATGTAGCAGGGATTAGCCTTAATAAAATTTTAAGATAAAGGTATTTAATTTGACTACACGGTTGGCCTACATCCATAAATTGTTGTTCTGAGTCTAAGTGTTCCTTGTGTCCGTTTCTTGTATCATTGTAAAGTCTCACGCGACACAGGATTTATTCCTAGTGCGAGTGTTGCCTTTTTTTATAAAAAAAAAACAGTTATTTTTACAGTCCTTAATAAAAATAAAGCAGAACTAACGGTCGAAATTGCACTGCCAAGCTATCTCTAGGATTAAATAATTATGTTTGACTAAGTTCTTGTTTAAAACTTTGAAGATATATGTATAAATTAGGTATTTGCCTATTTTAATTACTTGAATTTACTTGAATTTACTTGTTATTAAAGGACAAATATAACTACGTAAAGATTATTCTGTTAGAAAGAATAAAGAAAGAAAAAAATGAAGCTATAAGATTTTCTTAAAATAACAAATGGAAAAAATTTATTTTTTGTATTTTATTCATTAGGCTGAAAAGATTAGAGTTGTGATGATTTGAAAATATCTGAATCCTAGCATGTTGTTGCCTAAGGAAAAGTTTTTGCTATTGTAATATGAACAGGCGTCTTTTAACTTAGTTAATTTTTGGAGAATCGTGCTTCGATGGCCACCTCGATATAGGTCACCTTGACGTAAGTGATACCACATCCTCACAAAAACCCGACATTTACCGTTGGTAATGAGAAGAGAAGAAGAGTTGTCTTTCGTTGCTTTTCACGGTGTAAATGAGATTATCAAAGTCTCAAACCCCCTTCTCCCCAAAACTCTTTTTATTAAAGAGAGCGCCCGCTTAAGAAATATATCCTGTGTCACAAGGAACTTTACAAACATACAAGAAACGGACACAAAGAACTCATGCAAAAGACTACACAAGGGTCGACAACCTAATTGTATTTTTTGAGTTTATAGTGTTCTTTGACGCTTCTGTACGTTTGCCATAAGTCATCTATTACGTGTTTTTTCTCTCATGATTTTAACATACAATTAACTGATTAATATATCAATTATTTAATTATGAAGAAAATTTAAAACCACAATAAAGTACTTACCTAAAACATACAGAACCATAAAGCAGTTGTCGAACGACAGTCCGACGATAAATCTACACAATATGAAATCCCAGACATCAGTAGTGAATGAGGTTCCTACACTGCCGATACCGCCAATTAGGTTTGTTACTGGAAATATATAAATAAAGGCTACAATTGAAAGAGTATCAAACATTAAAAGACGATTAGGCCTAGTACGACTACGTACAAATAATTATTTTGTTAGTAACCAACATATTTTGACCTCTTTCGTTACTACCAGTGTCAAATAAGGTTTGTTAAAAATTAAATTTATCGTTGTAAAGTTGCCTTTATTATCATCATAAATTTAGTCCATAAATTATTGTTGACCTTGTAAAACTGATATTTTACGGCTGAGTATCCACTCATCAAATAATATCAGGTATTACACACAAAATGCCATTTCAAACTTTGGATAAATTATGAAAGTCAATAGACATTTCTACTTTTTTACTTGTTTCCTAAGTTGCAAATTAATTCAAGATCAAGTTATTAACGGCGAGCGTTCCTAGGGTACTACTATATATACTACGGTATACTAAATAGACATTCCTATGGGTTACATTCTCAGCCCTTTTCGTCTAAGACGGTTGTTCAAACTACTTAATAGTAATGTTACAGTAGCTTTCTTTTCAGAATCATTCAAGATATACGTAAGAAAGATTTTGTAGCCTAAGATGAAGTATTATGGTACAAAAGTTCTTAGATTATGAAACTTCTTCTTACATATTATGGCAGGTACTCTGCCGAAACGGTCAGCCGTCCAACCGAAGACAACAGTTCCAACTACAGCCCCTATGAAGAACGCTGCTTGTGCTGTCGGTACGTAGCTACTACGATCACATACCCAGCCTCTCTATAAAAACAAATCATAAAGTTAAGATTGAATCTTAGTAATCATTAAAGAAATCTGAAGTTACAAAATGCAAGTAAGTATATTTGGACTAAGTAGAAATTAAAACACTTTTTTTTTAAAAAGACAACGCATGCACTAGGAACAAATCCTGTGTCGCGGGGGACTTTACAAACATACAAGAAATGGACACAATATCCAGATTCAGAACAACAATTTATGGATCACACAAAGTGTTGTCCCATGTGGGATTTGAACCCACAACACTCATCGCAGTAGAGTGCGGCGTAGCGACCGCTTAAACCACTAGGCCAACTGTGCAGTCGATTTCATTGTACATTATTAGATATAGAATATCGCCCGACCCAAGTGATACTACTGCCTGGCAGAGAATTAGTATCGAGAAAAATATTTTCAGGTGATCTGTCTGCGCGTTTGTTACCCTATACCATAAAAAAACATACAGTGGAACATAAAGCCTCCTACGTTTTGAAGTCGGTTAAAAAACAATTCAAGTTTATCCATGTTTATCTAAGTGCCAAATATCTATGGCAATATTATCAGGGATAAAATTAAAAATAAGTGATCATTAGAAACCACATTCTAGGCTCCGTTACATTTACTGTACAAAAATAAAAAGAAATACCCTTTTGTTTAAATGGACACCGATTTAGCAAATAATTTTAATAACCCTACCAACAGCCAATCTCTTTCTGAAATCGGTCAAATGCCTAACTTATGGAAAAAATATGTAACTCACAAAGTAACGTTATATGTGATGTAGCCACGGTCATTTCGACCACGCCGACCAGTCTCAATAGAGACCAGCTAAGTACACAAGAGATATTTTAGTGCATAAGTGTGTGCGTAAACACAGGTGTACTCTCTGATCCTTCACTCTCAAAATCCGATGAGACGATTATCCAACCTGACCGAGGAGCGATCAGGCGCAGGATAGACTCCTTTAAGTGCTCTTTGAGGCACAAGTGTTGAGACCGCAACCTTCAAAATCTAAGTTGTTATTAGGTATTTCTATAACCAGAAAAACAACACCTTTTTGTCTCAAATTGGGAATCGAACTCGACACCTCTTGATCAGCAGTCGTATACGCTAATCGTTAGACCAACGAAGCAGATTTTATAATTTACTCGTGAATACGCTCACCTCAGTAGTAACAGTTTCATAAGGTATATCGCTGAATTCAAACTCCCAGCCATGCTGACATGGTATAGTGGGTGTTCCATCGAGCGGAGGAGTCAATGTCTCCAGTACTTCAGTCCAGTTCACGTCAAAAGTGTAGCAATGGTCCCAACCACCATCTATACGAGGCGCTGATAGATTTTTTCTGCAACGACATTAGGTTTATTAGTAACGAGCTTAGAGAATTCTAATACCTTTAATCGAGCAATTCTTGTACATATACTTCGTCTTCATCAACAGCGTTTTACAGTCCATTGCTGAACATAAGTCTTTCCTTAACAAGGAGGTTTTGGCCTACTATACTGCGCTCGCCAGACGGATTGAAAAAGGGTTTGTTTCAAGTTTTCCTTCTCTTTGTAATGATGTTGTCATGCATGCTTTGTTCCCTTAGGCGCCCTTTACGATACCCACAGGATGAATAGGGGTGGTAACACTATGTATTCTTAATCTATTACCACACGGACATATACACATATATATAGATACATATTATTATATACATATATATATAATCTGAATCTCGGCAACGGCTCCACCGATTTTCATTAAATTTGGTGTAAATCAAGAGACAAATCCTGTCATGATAAGCGACTACCACCGTTCATGCAACTCAAGAGTTACAAGCACGTAATCGTTCTCAGGATTCAGGGGAAGAGAATATCAAAATAATTGCAAGTAGATAGAATACACATATCAAAAACACAAATGTCATTAAAATAATTGTATGTGTAAAATAGGTGTATTAATACGACATAAGGGAAACGCCACCGAAACCAAAGAAAAACCTGAGTTTGCAGACAAATAAAATTGGTTAACTAAACGTTATATCGACGTCGTATCACGAAACTTGCTAACAATAATGTATGCATGCGTACGTGTAAAAGGTAATTTAAGTTTTTGATATAAGAACTATTTGATACTGTCGGTCATTATTTCTGCAAGCAATGGACTTCGTCTATGTTTACCTACTGCAATATTTACTTAGAGGGAAGAATATTTCCTTAGATAGGAAGAGTGTACTGTCTGTAATTTAAGATAAAATACTAGATATTAGTTAAATAAATAAATAAATATTTCAGACATTTGACACACAACGCCATGCAGTTTCAAACTAAGCAAAGCTTGTACTATGATAACTAGACTGACTGATAGAATACTTAAATACTTTTTTTTTGTAAATACGTATGTACCATACATAGAAAACACCCAAACTCCGAAACAAATATTTGCATATCATACAAACATATTTTTCTGACACGGCCATCGCATCCACTAATGCTACACCACCGAGGCAGTCAAAGGCAGTCAGTTATATGTAGGTATTTTTAATTCAAGAAAATGACAATAGTAATACGGTAGTGATAAGATAATATATATTCAATATTGTTGATACAACATTAATAATTAATTTATAACAATGCATATTGTACAGTTAAGTGTTTTAATTCAATGTAATTGCAGATAAGTTTAATCACATTATAATGCGACACTTTATCTAAATTATTATAAAGATAACCATATGAAGACAAAAGTTATCATTTCTACAACTGTACCAATGATTTTTGATCATTTAAAACAACGTAGTTTCGTGTTTCGTGAAATAAGGCTATTTTTATTTTATAAAAGTTGTGGCGTCTTACATACAGCGCTAACAGAAAAACATACTAAAGCGCCATCTAGCGAAGGCACATCGAACTACGGAGTATAATGAACCATGGAGCAACTACTAATCCTGTATCGCGAAATAGAAATTTTCGCGACGATTAGCATATACACAAAATCCTAACATGAATCGTTGGGTCGCGACCCGCCAGGCATGATCACGTCACCTGGTCAGAGAATCCTCCCTTTGTGTCGGAGGAACATGTCACTTGTCCCTCCACAGTGTAGAAATAACAATAGGCTTATAGATATTTATCGAGAGTTTAATAGCGTGCGACCTTTATAAGTTCAGATAGTTTAAGGTTAAGGACAGCCTACTGCTCTAATATAAATGCAGGACATATTGATGCTACAGTTTTTCCTTAAGTTCTTATCGAGGGTCTTCTTATTTTTGTTTTAGTGCTGCTCTGTATTTCAAAAAAAAACATTGTTTGACACAAAAAATACACTTTCAATTATAGGGTGGGAAACGAATTAGTTAACACTTGAATTAAATGGATAAAAAATCATTTAACCCATTATAAAATTGTTTATTTACAAGAAAACTAATTATGTAGTTGGAACTTATTTTTTAAAAATTACATCGTCTAAATCGACCACCGTTTCGACGTTTGCACTCTTCTAAGCGAGCACCGAAATTATCAAATACTCATCGGCAAAGCGACCGTGAGATCGCCGGCATTTCGTTGCTGTTTTTTACTTTTAGTTACCTTAGTGCTTTTGTTTATTGATATAGACACGATTCTTCAAATAAGCCTATAAAAGAAGTCTGTTCGGTATAGATCTAGATTTCTGAGTGGCCATGGAATGTAGCCTCGTCTGGAAGTCAACTTTTCCGGAAACATGTCTTCGACCACTGGCAGGGACTCATTGGACGTGTGACAAATGACTCCATCTTGTTGAAACTATATGTTACGATTGTAGCCAGCAAATTGCAGTAGCATGAGTCCTAATAAATCCCGTAACCTGTTTGCGCGGGATGTTAGATTCAAATTTTAACAAATTCTTGGCGCGCCCTATATTACAATTCAACTGTTATATGTAGTATATTTTAGAAGGTGAATATAAGTTATTTTTTATAGGTTATCTTACAACCGGGGTCAAGTCATAGAGTGGTAAGTATAACTTAAAACAAAGAATACTCTTATGCATCTTGTGATAATTTGAACACAATATGTATCCTTTTATGCATTTATTAACTAAATACCTACATAGAAACAATAATCTGTAAAAGCAATAACTAAGAGAGAAATAAAAATGTAATTACCTACAAATTATATTTCTAATCATAATCACTATAATAAATCCATTTAATCATGGTTGATCGACACACAATAGCTTGAAAAAAAAACTTAAAGGATGATCTATATTTTTTTAACTTCGATAAAATTCCAAAGGTTTTTTAGGACAAGGCAAAAAGTAATTAGATGTCAAGGCAATTAAAACAAGATTTGAAACAATATTAAATCTCCAATACAATTATCAAAATCTACATTTCTAGTACTTGGATAAAGGGAAGATCTCTGACACTGCATTCGGGTCGATTCAACCGGGATGGTACTACCCTCTCATAGCATACAAATGTAAAGGCACAGTATTTGTGCCGTCGTCTTTCGTGGGTGAATGCGAGACCGCAGGTCCAGTGACCCTGGGGTGACAGTTATCGTGATATTGTGAGGGTGGTGTGGGCTGAACCATCAGCCAGATAGACTCTTAGAAACATAGACATATAGAGTGGTGAATGGTGACCACTTCCGGGAGGATACGAAGGTCCTTACGTCCACTATACTGCATTGTCTACATTTACACTGAGTAAGGTGACCACCCCTTTTGGATTCTACTCATGCTTTCTATCAAACAGAGTATTGTCACTTTAGCAGACTTAATATAAATAAATAAGTAGAAATCATCATTAGGATTATGAAATGGAGGTGGTAAGACTTAAACATGTATGGCTGTGTTGTATTTCGTTTTGACAAAACAAGACTAGGAATAAAGAAAGATCTAGTCCACCAGGCTTGGGAACGAACGTTAAACGTCGAACAATCTCTAAAAACGCAGGCTAGGCGTGACAGTTGACCTGAACAGAAACTTAAGTACAGGAGACCATCTCTAAGTCGTAGACGGCCTGGAGTCCCTCAGATTACCACTCAATTCTATTCTTATATTAAATGATACATACAGACTGTAGTTTTACATGTGACAATACTGGCATACTTTAAATTGCAAATTCTCATAATTGGAGTGTCTGTCAATTGTGTTTTGACACAATCAGATCCATTATTAGATAGTAATACTATTTACCGGTTCTTATCTTTTAATTATCCTGTATCCTATTGATACTTGTCCTGTACAATGTATATCGTTGATGGTCATCATAAGACATTGCAGATAATTGCACGTGGATAGTAATGTAATGAGTACTTGCTTATCACGTTATCTTGAATCGCTTTAATACAATGCTCTCGACCTATTTCGTTTACGAATACTTAACGTAACGTATGGTATGTATATGTGAAGTAAGTGTATACCTGCTTATATAATGTATAAGTATTACTATGACCTTCGTACAGCCACACTGATTTCAACACGACGGGCCGGCTCGACCGAGGTAGTACTACCCTCCCACAGACGACCAACCTAAAGCGCCAGCATCCATGCTGTCGTGTTTCATTGCTGAGTGCGCGACCGGAGGCTCATTGATGCAGGGATAACAGTTATCGTGATAACTGTGTAAGCTTTACACTGTCACGATGACTGTCATGCCTTTTACGTCCCCAAGCGTGGCGTGAAGAAGCATCTCACTAGACCGTCATAGTGTGGGTCACCACACTGCATTGTCTGCATTTGCAATGAGTGTGGTGACTACAAACCTTTAGATTCTATTCACGCTTTCCATCAAGCAGAGGAGAGTCACTTTTGTTCAATCAACTATTGTTATATGTGTCTATCATACTAATAATGGAAAACTGTAGATTTTTTTGATTAAACTACTTCGAATAGACTCTATGACCTATAGACTCTATAGACTCTATAACATAGATATAATAGATATAAATCAATAGAAACCGAACATCAACAAAAAATGTTGCAAAAATGGAGAAAATTAATTTTTCTTGGTGCACATGGACGAAGTCGCACGCGTCTTTTTGCTACTTCGATATATTTCAACAAATGAAAAGAAATATTTTTAAACAAATATGTTCATTTTACTTATTTCATTTATTTTATTTTTATTATAACAAAGAACTAACAGCAAATACAAAAAAAAAGAAATCGAATAAAGACAAATACAAATCAAAATAAAAAAATCATCCACTGCACAAAAAAGCATAGTCCAAAATATTGAAAAATCAACTAAGAACGATAACACTTTGCTACAGGGGTACAATACACATATGTATACGTATCTTTTTTAAGGGCCTGCTAAAGTGATTCTATTCCGTCTCATTGAAAGCATGAATTGAATCCATGAGTTGCAGTCACCATACTAATTGTGAATTCAGACAATACAGTGTGGTGGCCCACACTATAGCGGCTTAGTGAGATGGTTTTTCTCGTCTGGCTATGAGATGTAAAAGGCATGTTATCGTGCCGGTGGAAGGCTCAAACATTAACCATAATAACTGTCAAACCCTTATTTTTTTAACGAGTTGATACCCCTCGGGCCGTCACTCAACCGGGATTTGCGGCGGGATAGTGTGTTAGAATCGGACCGACTAAAACCACACGGTGTGCCCACTCTGCGCCTGAGATAGGAGGGATTGCGGAACAGCTGTTATTTGGCCGAACCCCTCCTAGCGCTTGCCCGCTATCGCAGACACCATCTGCGGGTAAACTCCCTTAACCCTGCATCAATACATCTCCGGTCTCACAGTCACTAACGAAACATGTCAGCACCGATGCTGTCGCTTTAGGTTGGTCTTCTGAAAGAGGGTAGTACTATCGTGGCTAAGCCGGCCTGTTCGTGATAAAATCAGCGTAGCTCTATTACCAACAAGATCTATCATGGTAAAGTCTTAACACTCACAGTTCAAGTTATAATAGTCAAGTAATAAAACAAGATATTCAGTTGAAATTCGACGGTCAGGTGATCTCTCGTTAATACAAATATGAATTACGTGCACGTTCGTGTAATAATCAAAGTCACACGCTGTAAACAACGGCAAGACACTACTCATACGATATTTATGTTACCTCAATGACATTGAAACCTTTTGATTACAATGACATTAAATTGTGCCTATAATCATTTTTGTCACTCCTATGTAATATCTTATTTCTTTAATGTCTTCACAAAATAAATATATAAGAACAGTTTTTTTAACATTGCCTACCCGTTTAGTTTCATCATTTAATTTGAAAACAAAAAATTCAATAGTGGATAATTAAAGGATGTAAACAAAAATCTTAAGGTACTTCAAAATCTAATCATGAAAAATAAAATTATTTTACATCTTTTAAAAGATATTTTGCTCTACTTGATGGTTTCAGAACTATTACAGTTTTTTTTTTAATGTTTTACTTAGCTTTACCTGTATGTTTATTTGTGACCGACATCTTTGAACTCGATTTTGACCTTCTTGAAACGGTCCAATTTTATTACACCGACCGACCGATACAACTATAATACTATAAAAATAAATTTAGAAAAAACTAAAAACTTATTTTAATTATAAGCCGAACTAAAAATAAAATAATTCTTAGTATGGGAATAAAATAATGAGATACTTTGTGCCATATCTTTAGTACCATTTTTGAACGTTCCGTTTCGATCAAATATTTACAAGAGCTGATTTATCAAGTACCCTAGTTTTTATTCAGAACAATATTAATAACTTTGTTAGGCGACATTTTAGAACCTTATTATTTTGATTTAATCAATCATAGATGTCTCTTGTCCTTAACAGATAGTAAATTTTATCTTTCATGCACATAAAGTATGTCGTGCGATTTCCAAAATTGAAGTTTTTAAACACCCTTTTTTAAGGATTCAGGAAAATCAGATACTAACTTACCTCATTTCCATACTTAAGTTTGCTAGTTCAGGAATTCTGCACCAATAGTTTTGTGGTGTGACCGTAATAAACATTTGCACGAAGTAGATGAAAGCAAACGTGAATCCCGGTGGCAACATCGCCACAAATAACAACTTCTGGTACCTTCCCATGTCACCGAGATGAGACACAATTTTTTCCAAAATATCAGCATCATGAACGGGTTTTTCTGTCTCCTTCTAGAAGCAAAAGAAACGAAAAACTTATGGGACGTTGAGAATTTCCATCAAGGAATTTATTAATTCAGTTAAGTTGGATATATAAGTGTGAATACTAACATTCTGGTTTTCATTCTGTACGTCTTCTTGTCCCATTTCACAGGTTAATTTTCCTTAAAATTATTTCATAAATATTCAGGTAATAATACTACAAATACGTCTAAAGTCACAAAAGTCTGAAAACACAATAATTAGAACTCGTCTCCGCACTTATACCGTACAATTGGTCCACGGAAACTATACAGATGTAGGTAATTATACTTGACAGATATGTGGTGTGACTTCGCTTGTGAAAACTAAAACAGTTAAATATAAATATATGAAATATGAATTATATTTCTTAATTTTTAATTTAAGTAGTGTTTTCTTTTGCACGGTGATGCAATAAACTAGACGTTAAGACATACAAAAGAGAGTATAAATACAATACAGCTGCAACAATGTCATAAAAAGGGCTCTTGTGAGATTATTGTATTATTATCATTGTTTGATTTTACAGTCTCAATTATTATTTGTTATATAATTTGTTGTCCTTTCTATTCTTTTAAAGACGTGTTTGTAGAAATTCCTACTCAATTGGAATTTAAATATTTACTCATTGTGTTCTTTGTGAACAGTCGTTCTTGTTTCAGTAGTACTTTGAAAACAATAACAGTACTAGTAAAATAGGTTATATTGTATTTTAGATTATGTAAGTAACCTTCAGGATCCAAACTAAGCATAGGCATGTTAGCTATGGGTTAATGACGTTTATGGTTAATATAGTAAAATTGCTAAACTTAAGTGACAGTGGACGGGGAATATTACACGTAGAAACGATAGCAACCGCATACTGAAAAACGCAACGTTGATAGGCCCCCCACAAGGTGGTCCGACGACCTGGTGAAGGTCGCGGGCAGCTGCTGAATGCGGGCGGCACGCGACCGGCTGTTGTAGAAGATCTTGGGGAAGGTCTAAGTCCAGCAGTGGACATCTTTTGGCTAAGGTGATGATGATAAATGACGACCAACATACAGAAACACTTTTTATTTGTTAGGACAATTTAATACGTAAAACACGTGAGACAAATAGAGATATTATGCATATAATCTTCGTAGGTAAGATTATAATTTATCTTTGTTCTTTGAGTTGCTGGAAAAGGTACTATAACAACTTATGAATTATTACTTTCTGTGAAGGGGAATGGTGACATAAAGTACAATTAGTCAACGTTGTTCCTTGTCATTAAATTAACATACCTTAACATGTTTAAAAGTATTTAAATGTATTCTGGTACGTCACGATAAATATTTTCGCATAGTCATTTCATTTCGCTCATGCAGTCGTCCTCAGCAGATTCATGTTTGCCTTAAATATAACGATAGATTATAAGAATACTATTCTAGTTTTAGTTTTGTGGCAATCTTTAGATAACTTTTTTAATCATGTCTCAGTTTGATTCCTCTAATATTGGAACTCTCTGATCAACTGAAAATTCAATACAATAAATATTGTAAATGCTTTTGTAAAATGTAAATCAGTTTGCTTTATATTTGAAACTGTAGCTTTGCTCTTAGGTTTGATAAAATTTTTGCCAAATTCGTCACAAATGACAGATTCACATCATTGTTAGAAACACATCACTACCGCTTGATTAAAAATTCTGTGGCAGTAAAAAATTGAACGATGTTTTGCTAAGACTAGGACACTCATTGGTAAATTAATTAGCTTAGACATAGAAAACGAATAGATCGATATTATCAAAATTACATGTTTCAAAGAAATGAGAAGTGTGTATATCTAAAATGGAAGGAACCGAATCCATGTGTGACTGTTGCGTATTTTTCAGGTGAAAATACCATACATATGTTTTACGGTGCCTATTACTAATATAGAAGATAATTGGTATCGAAATATCAGATACTCATTTGAACCAATTACAGATCCAGAAATCCATTACCATTGACAATAATATAGGTTGTGCAGTCTGTTTATTGCCAAATTGAAAATCACCTGATCTAAGTAGACTGCAAAACTTTTGGTGTAGGTGGGTCCGAAGTTCACACGAGTGTTTGTCATTTTAATTCTGGGTAGCATTAGATTCAGGTTCATCATCATAGTCACCATCATCAGCCTATTGCAGACCTCTGCTGTACATAGGTCTTTCCCATTGTACGCCATTCCAATAGATTTTGGGCTTCTCACATCTAACTTCTGCCAGCCATCTTACGGCATTCACTACTTCACCTGGCCAGTGGACGTTCTACACTACGTTTGCCGACACGTAGTCACCACTCTGGTCAGGTTCATTACCACAATTTATAACAAATGGTATAATCTGTTTACTCTATAAATCTGGAAGTACCAGGAATTCCAAAAATTTTAGACCTATTATTAATTGCCCAACTTTGTATAAATTTCCAACATTACTTCTGAGACTCAAAATAACCGGACACATCAATACCAATTCGATACTTTCTTAGAATGGATATAGAAGTGGGAACTGCGGTATGAAAGAGCTGCTTACCACAGACATGAACATTAGGCAACAGGTACGTCGTATTCGTAAGAGTTTTACAATATTTTGGGTAGATTTTAAGAATATTTTTGTTTCATAACATATGTTACATGAAGGTGCTGGAGTTGTATGAAACTGATAGAACTTTATCAACTTTCTTGGAGTCATGAATAGGTTAATGAAGTACAATGCTTGGCTATCCAAGATGTCGGCAGACGTGGTAAACGATATACTAATAAAGATTGGGCGATGTACATTTCAATGTGACAGTGTCCCTGTTGTTTTGCCTGTCAGGGTTTGAACCCTCTCGGCAATCTACTAGAGATTGAATATGGCTATAAGTTGCGAAAAACTGATCATAACTTGATTATGTTATTTATTATAGTTCACCATGCTGATTGCCTGCATTCGTAATGAGGATGGTAACCAACACTCTTGCACCAATTTTACTCATGCTTTTCATGAGGTACAATAGCCATTTTGGCAGTTATATCTTTTTTTCTTTTTTCCTATATGAAGAGCCTGCCAGTGACTTAACTCTGCCTGATGGAAAGCATGAATAGAATCCAAAAGTTGTAGTCAGCATAGTCACTGCGAATGCTGATAATGTAGTATGGTGACCCACACTATGGTGGCCTATTAAGATGCTTTTTTATGCCTCACTTGGGGATGTAAAAGGCATGACAGTCATCGTGGTAGTGTAAGACTCACATAGTTATCACGATAACTGTCACCCCTGCATCAATGGGTCACCGGTCTCGCACTCACTAACGAAACATGGCAGCACGGATGCTTGCGTTTTAGGTTGGCCTTCTGTAGGAGGGTAGTACTGCAGCAAAAGAAGGATTCGATAGAACCAAACTCAAATAAAGTTTAAAAACTATGAGCTGGTTACGTAAAAAAATTGTCCAAAAAACGACAAAACAAGAAAATAATATAGACAGAAACTCACAAATGTATCATTTTCCTTCATTATTTTTTCAATGTGTCTATCGGCTACCAGTTCAACCGGTTTCAACTGAACATCAGTTTTTCCACGGAGCGAATGTCATCAAACATCCACAACTGAATTCGTACATTCAACTAGTTGTCTGTATATTCGAGAGTACTGACTCCTCAATATCGATTGACATATATGTTCGTGACAATCGGGATTGATGGCTTAACGTGCTCTCAGAGGCACGATAGTGAAACATCGCTAAATTCTGTACGCCGGGCTATTTTACGGACGTCTTTTAGGCAAAACCCATTAATACTTTTTGGCCTCGAGACTTCTTGATTTGTCGTCACATACGTTAGCCGTAAAATCAATCAGACAGAAACAGTACATATGTTCTACTGTAGTGTCTATACTACAGAATCAGTTCTAAGGTATAAGGTGTCAATAGATTCGTAATATTAGACCGGGTGACATGGGTTTTATAAATTTCATTCAATTTTTATGTGACAGGATTTAGACATTCTAACTTCGAAAAAAGTTAAGCTGAAATAATCATCACATGTTTGGTATCTAAAGAAAGGTCTTGATGATCACATTACAATAATACAGTTCAGGTGGTCTAGTCGTTTCAGTTCTTTACTCGTTTAAATACATAAAAAACCAACGTTACGTTAGAACATAAGTTTATAACGGCAATATGTTATTATATAATAAATTCAAAGCGTAATAAAGTAAATCAAGTGTTATACATATCAATTTTTTAGTTCTTATTTTATTGTTCTGTCGCTTTTAGACATCTTTTTTATATTGTTGTGTCAGTTTGCTTAACTTTACTTTTTTATTTTATATTTTCTCGTTTCTCGCTTACGTATATACACTAGCTATGCAATGTCTACATCGTCAACAGTCATAAATAGGAACTGGCTCATTACTGAACAGAATCGAGACTTCTAAGCCCCTTCTAATTAATTATAGTCTATGACACTCGGGCCATTGTTATAAATCTATAGATTCCTCATACATTAATATCGGATTATTTGCTTTCGGTGCTACAGTGGAACGTACATACTCGTACATGTACTGCCAAAATAATTACCCTTCATTTTGGCTTCGCCGTAGTGAGTAAAAACCAATTTAGTTGAAATAAACTGAGTATAGCTGTGTTTTTTACCTAACAAGACGTACGAGTATTTACATTAAAAATAAGTAAGATGACATTGAAGATTTTTTTAAATAGACAACGTATATTAAAACTGTTCATTTTACAATTATTGCAGTAGATAATGTGTAAGCTATACAATCATAGAAACTCTAATCTTAAGACCATAGATAAAATTATATTATTATTTGTTTTCATGAACAAAATTAAATAAATTCAACTGTTAATTGAGTTGAAGACTCTGATGTGTTATATCAAATGCAAACTGCATGCACATAAGCAGATGAGTGTTATTATTATGGTATTATTAAGATATAGCATACATAGAAATTTTTGGTTTTACAATAATATGTCGGTTTAGTGCAAAAATCAAATCGTCTAAATGCTGAAAAGGAAAGAAACTGGTAGACAGTACTAGCCTGAAGTATAGTTACGATTAGATTATGCTAATATAAAAAGAGTTCTCTTAATTTTTCCAGCCTTTTGAAGGAAAAGAGGAATCAAGCATAATATAAATAAATGTTAGATTTAAGTATTCTAAGATGAAATTTCATAATCTACAAATTTGTAAGTATTACTAAAATCTAATAATACTAGCTGACAATTACTTTTTAAGATTACAGAACGGCATTAGGCTATCGAATACTTGTAATAAGATGTACATTTATAACTAAAGATATATATTTTACATTATATGAGTGTACTGATCAAATAATTAAGTATAAAGTAGTGCATTTACTTATCTCTTTGTCACACGAGACAGCCGGACAATTTTCTGAGCAGATTTGTTTGTTAGCAGATCAACAAAATAATTTGTCGAACAATAATATCAGACTACATCCTTCACGGACGGAATTATCACTGAGTGGCAGGCGACCAGCGTCTGGACATATCGTGTTGTAACATCCTTAAGCAATTTGAGGACAGACTACATTGTTCAAGAATGTATGTACTTAATAGTAACTTGTGAAACAATTTCCTCAATTTTAAACTTCCGTAAGACGAATTTACGGACAGAAATATCTACAGTTCATATAAATAATGAACTTATTCCACGTGATTCATCGCTAATATTAGTAGCTAGTGCTAGTTACTCTTCAAATAAACCAGAAATTACATAGGTATTACATAGTAATATGTCACAAAGTCATTTTAAAAATTGCCTTTGATGACTCAATTACAAATAAATATTGAACCATTTACCGTGCTGTGAATAAAAATAGGTTTACGCACCGCTTAAGTTTCTGTAGTGTATCTTGAACTACAAAACTTAAGCGGTACTTAACTTAACCTTTCAAAAAATCAAATCTGAAAATTCTCTTTTTTTATATAAAAGAAACTCGGCACAAGTATTATATTTGACGATTCAAAATGCATACTCATACGCTCCTAAAGTAGATATTTGCCGGTTAACTTTGGTTCTTTTATAAAACTTTTATGTTAAAAATGTGTAGTTTATGGGTACAAGTTAACTTAGAAAATTGCTTATTTGTGTATGTCCGGCGCTCCTAGGTTTGACTGGTCAATCCTCGGGTTTGATTCAATAACTTCGTTAAAGTTCAAATAAATTACGTTTCTCGGCCTTCGACTAATGAATTTTCGCCAAACCTACGAGAGACAAATTTGGTTAGGTTAGTTTTGACTAAACATAGGTCCGGATGTCGTAATAACAGCTGTTTCCGGATCCCCCTTTTTTCTTTTTCATGTGCGGAAATCTCCACGTGTCGGTTTGTCCGGATCCCTCCTATCTCAGGCGTAAGTGGCACACCGTGTGGTTTTAGTCGGTCCGATTTGGACACACCACCCCGCCATAAACCAAGGTGGGATGACGGCCCGAGGGTAAAAAAAAAGAAAATAGGTTAAAAAGGAAAATTCTTCAGTCGAAGTGTGAAATTGAAATATTTTTCGGGGATCGTCTGAAAGCTTTGACCAAACAAAGAATAAACCAGTTCTTCCGCGAAGAGACTGTGCATGAAACTTTGACTATAACATGTCTGCTGCAAAAGTTATTGTTGTTTTTCGCTAAAACTTTTTGTTTTTACGTTTGTTCTTGTTTTGTTTTACAGTATTCCATTAATAAAACAACGGAATTTCACAATAAATTCTACAAAACTCTAGTGTATGTATGAATAACGAAGGGGTGCTGGGCTAGAAAACCTCCACGTGGTGCACCCTGGAAACGTTGGCGATGACGTTGTTTCTTCCTCTGTTATTTGGAGGAGGTCATCTCAGCCAACGGCTAATATTCTAGCACGAAGAGGAGGCCTTATATCTTCGGCCATTGGTTGAGGTTTGGTTCAACAGAGAGGGTGTATCTGCCGGTCTCTCTGTTGGCTCTTCGCTCTTCGGAGCAATGAGGAGGAAAACCTCGGTAAAAAATCACGAAGGCGGGAGCCCTTTCACGGGTTGGAGTTTCTCCACTGTCAGCGGTGGAGAAAAGCGAACGGGCTCGGTGTGTACTCACACTACCACCGAGCAGGTAGTAAGAGACTTATCTTGCTGCCACCGTCGTCATATCGCAATCTCGAGAAGAGTGTCGTGGTTATGTCTCGCAACTCTACTCGAGGACGAGGGTCTTGGCTTAACCGCCTGGACTGCGAGGAAGAAAACCTCTTTAAAAAATTACCCCGAATCCCGTGTTCTGGTGTGTGGCCAGGGGATGCATGGCTGATGGGTAGTTCAGTCGTAAGCACACTCCCAGCTGAGGCACCTGCGGACCCCTCAGTTGGGCACAAATTTACGCTTGCCCGGGTATTGGGGGATCTCTGCCCGGGTCGACTTTAAGTTCTCCCCCACTCGTGGGTCTAATTATGGAAAACATTTTAAATAAAAACAACAAAGACGACAAAAAAGAGAGGAGTAGGAAAGGGAAGCCAGGAACTGACTTCTCGTCGAACGAGGAGGAACCCGTACTTGGGGCTCCTATTTCAGTAGGGCTCCCAGAAGTCAATTTGGCTGCTGGGAGCCAAAGAAGAAAATCGGAGCGATTGCGTTCCAAGTCCGCCCATCCGTCGGATGACGGTAACCCAAGCACAACTATGGACGTACTGGAGTCCACAGAAGTGGAGATCTGCGAGAGCAGAAAACGCGGACGCTCCAGGGATGAGGAGAGTGACACGTCTCAAGAGATGCTACCTCCTAAAGTGGGAAGCAGCCGCAGAGGCAGGTCACGCACGACCATTGCTACCCCTTCAGGTTCTGTCTTCTCGAAGGCAGAAGCCTATAGACGGGTCAGGGCGGAGGGCGAAAGTGCAGCAGAAGAAGAGATTGCGGATCTCCTGCAGAAGATCCGGGAGCCGATGGATAAAGTTTCAAGCCCTCAAACACCGGCTTCTTTGCAGGAGAGAGCAAAGCTAGCGGTGGCCATAATCGAGAAGGTGGCTACCAAATCCAGAAATCTGAAGAGCTCTTTTGTAAGAGCTCTGAAGGACTCTGCTTTGGCTATCGCTGGGGTCGTTGAGACCATCACTGGGGACGTGGCTCGCCTCCAGACAGCTAACGAACGATTGACAGGACAGGTTGCAGAACTTAGTGCTCAGTTCGCTCAATTTAGGGAGCGGGCGGACTGTTCTGAGCGACAGAACTCTGCTCCACGGCAACCCGCCCCTACTTCGTCTCTCGGTGGCGTCCCCGATGCTCAGCTACGCCAAATTACTGACGCAGTCTGGCGTATGATGGATGGGCGTCTCGCTGGCCTGGAGGCGAGGCTACCTCCTGCTCCCATAGTTCGGCCACCACTCGCAGCAGATAAGCCGAAGAAAACCGCAGTGCCGACTCCACTCCCAGCTACGGGTGGCCGCGTGACGTATGCCACGGTGACGTCCCAATCAGCAGTTACACCGAAGGCGACACCAGCAACCAAGGCCGCTGGAAAGAAGATTAGACCGCCACCTAAGACCTTGGCAAAAACAGGGGCGGAATTTCCTCCGCTGCCCACTCCATCACCTAATACTCATCCCTTTTCTTCGGCTACCACAAACGATGGGTGGCAAGTAGTGGGAGGAAATGAGAAGTCCCGAAAGCGGGCTAAAAAATCTGCGAGGGGAGTAAGACCTACACTTCAGCCCGCGGTTGCAGAGTCCACCAAGAAGAATTCTGGGAAACTGCGGACCCCTAAGACAGCGGCTGTGGTTGTAACTTTGTCACCGGAAGCGGCTAACGGTGGAGTGTCCTACGCAGCCGTCTTTAAGAAGGCACGGGATAGTCTGTCAAAAGATTTCGGAACGGTAGGTGTCAAATTGCGTCTTGCCCAGACGGGAGCTCGAATTCTTGAGTTCCCTGGAACTGAAGGGGCAGAGACGGCAGACAAATTTGCCGAGAAGTTGCGCGGAATATTGGCAACCACGGATGGTGTCAAGATCACCAGGCCTACTAAATGCGCGGAGCTGCGCATTTCAGGCCTGGACGATTCGGTGACGGCCGAGGACGTCCGCGAAGCGATTCGGGAGAAGACCGGATGCAACGCAGACAACATCAAGATCGGCACCATTCGCCCCGGTCTGGGAGGCCTTGGTGTAGTATGGGGTAGCTGTCCTGTAGCGTCAGCCAAAAGTCTGGGCGAAATTGGCAAGATCCTCATCTGTTTCGTGAACGCTAGAGTCACGGTTTTGGCGGTGAGACCAATGAGGTGTTTCAAATGCCTGGCTACGGGACACACTCGCATCAAGTGCAACAGTTATTTTGACTGTAGTGGATTATGTTTCCGTTGCGGTCGACCGGGGCACAAAGCGGCAGAATGTTCTGCCGCCCCTCACTGCCCGGTATGTGTGGCGGGTAACAAGCCCGCCAATCATCAAATGGGGCAGGGAGGTTGCAAGCCTCCCCGCAATTCTCGGCTAACGTCGGGGTGTAGCCAATCGGCCCAGGCTACCTCTGACGTCGTTCCTGCGTCGAAGGC
Source organism: Hypercompe scribonia (assembly GCA_949316085.1). NCBI lineage: Eukaryota > Metazoa > Arthropoda > Insecta > Lepidoptera > Erebidae > Hypercompe > Hypercompe scribonia. Next base: position 5,100,063 of record OX438969.1, on the reverse strand, counting down.
GTCGCCCATGGAGGGGGTTGTAGAGACGGTCCAATAATGGACCAAGTCTCCAACCTCCTTGTTCAGACGAACCTGAACCACTGTGCCGCGGCGCAAGACCTCTTCCTGCAAACCATGGCACAGTGGTCGATCGGCGTTGCTGTAGCCGCGGAGCCTTATTATGTTCCTCCCCGTCCAAACTGGTTGGGTGACCGGGACGGCTCTGTGGCAGTCGTCGGCTCCACAGCGGCTCATTCTCCGCCCTTGTCGCTAAGAGACAAGGGCACTGGATATGTTGCTGCTGAGTGGGGGGGGATCACCGTATACGGTGTATACTTCTCCCCCAACCGGAGTTTCAGCGACTTCGAGGGTTTCCTCAACAGCTTGGAGACCTCGATGCGGCGACTAACGTCTGGGCACATCCTAGTGCTGGGGGACTTCAACGCAAAATCCATTGCGTGGGGCTCCCCCAGGACGGACGCTAGAGGCGAAGCGGTAGAGGAGTGGGCGGCCTCAGTGGGCCTCTGCTTGCTGAACAGAGGCTCCACCAACACGTGCGTGCGACAGCAGGGGGGGTCGATAGTGGACCTTTCGTTCGCTACCCCTGCCCTCGCCGCACGAGTAAAGAACTGGCGTGTCCTGGAAGAGGTTGAGACGCTCTCGGATCACCTCTACATCCGATTTGAGCTCTCCCGGACCCAGGACCGCAGTAGGGGTCACGCGGCGCGGCGTTCTTCTCGCTTTCCGCGGTGGGCTTTTTCGAAGCTGAATAGGGACCTACTAGAGGAGGCGGCCATAATTCATTCTTGGCTGTCTCCGCAGGCCCCGACCGAGGAGGTCGACATGGGGGCTGGTCGCTTTCGTGATGCGATTACGCAGATCTGCGATGCGGCCATGCCCCGTATCCGAGGTCGTCGGCCTCCACGGAAGGAGGTTTACTGGTGGTCCCAAGAGTTGGCGGACCTCCGTGCGGCCTGCACTCGTGCCCGGAGGTCCTACACCCGCAGTCGACGACGTCACCGCGAAGATAGCGGGGAGAACCAGCTTCATGAGGAGTACCGAGAGGCGCGGAAAACTCTGAAGCTGGCCATTAGCCGCGCCAAAGATGTGAAACGAAAGGAGATGCTGGAGGGTCTCGATCGTGACCCCTGGGGTCGCCCTTATCGTGCGGTGCGACAAAAGCTCCGCACGTTGGGCCCCCCCCTTACAGAGACACTCCAGCCCAGCTTCCTGCAGGAAGTGGTCGAGGGCCTTTTCCCGCAGCGGGCGGAACACACATTCCCGTCGATGGCCTTCATGGTCGAAGACGACGAGGTGAACGAGCGGAATGTTCCGCTCATCAGGGAATCAGAGGTAGGGGCGGTTGTTCTACGGATCCGCTCTAAGAACACCGCCCCCGGGCCGGACGGTATATCTGCCCGTGTGCTGGCCCGAGCCCTCGAACACATGTCGGACCGCCTCAGGGAGGTCCTGGACGCTAGCTTGGCGTCCGAATGCTTCCCTGAGTGCTGGAAAAGCGGGAAGCTGGTCCTATTGAGGAAGCCGGGACGACCAGCTGAATCGGTAGCGGCCTATAGGCCCATCGTGTTGCTGGACGAGGCGGGTAAACTGTTTGAGAGGATACTCTCTGCCCGCATCGTCCGGCACCTCTGCGAAGTGGGCCCCAATCTGTCGGACGCCCAATTTGGATTTCGGGCGGGGCGTTCGACAGTCGATGCCGTGCTGCGCCTGAGGGCCGTCACCGAAGAGGCGGTGAGCTGTGGCGGCGTGCTGTTGGCGGTGTCATTAGACATCGCCAACGCATTTAATAGTCTGCCATTTAGCTGCATCAGGGAAGCACTCCACTACCATGGGGTGCCAGAGTACCTGAGGCGGATTGTGGCAGACTATCTTGAGGAGCGTACCGTCATGTACGAGGACCGAGACGGTGCTCTGAGGCGGCGGCCCATGTCGTGCGGTGTTCCACAGGGGTCTGTCCTCGGACCACTCCTGTGGAATATGGGATACGACTGGGCCCTTCGAGGCCGTCTTCCCCCCGGATTGGGCGTAATTTGTTACGCAGATGACACATTGGTTACAGCCCGGGGGATGAACTTCCAAGAGGCGGCACGCCTGGCCACCATGGGTGTCTCTCTAGTGGTCGCGCGTATTGAGGCGCTGGGTTTGCGGGTGGCCCTGGATAAGACGGAGGCCCTTTTGGGCCCCGTTTTCCATGGGCCCCGTCGTGGTCCACCTTCCGGCGCCTCCATCGTAGTCAATTCGGTCCTCGTACCGATTCGGGCCCAGATGAAATATCTGGGCCTGATCCTCGACGGCAGGTGGCTCTTCGACGAGCACTTCCGGCAACTTTCTCCAAAGCTGGTCGGCGCTGCTTCTGCCCTGGGGCGAATTTTGCCCAATTTGGGTGGAGCCAGCATCGCGACGAGACGGCTATACACGGGGGTTGTCCGGTCAATGGCACTGTATGGTGCACCGGTGTGGGCGGCGGCTCTGACCGCCCAGAATAGGGCTCGTCTCTGGCGCTCTCAGAGGATATTAGCGGTTAGAGCCATACGCGGTTACCGCACCATATCAACGGAGGCGGCGTGCGCCTTGGCTGGAAGTTCCCCGTGGGATTTGGAGGCGGAAGTGCTCGCCGAAGTTTATCGGCGAACGGCTGATTTCCGGGCGGGTAGTGGCATACGTCCCCCGCCCGAAGAGATACGAAAGAGAGTGGCGAGAGGCCGCTCGTCGAGCCACGATGGCTCGTTGGTCGTCCCGGCTGGAGGCTCCACGTGCTGGCTTTGCCGCCGTGGAGGCTCTCCAGCCGGTCATCGCCGAGTGGGCAGGGCGGCAGCACGGGACCCTTTCCTTCCGACTGACGCAGGTCCTTTCCGGGCACGGTTGCTTCGGGAAGTATCTGCACTCGGTCGTCAGGAGGGAATTGAGTCCCGCCTGTCATCACTGCGACTGCAGTGAGGACTCGGCTCAGCACACGCTAGCAGTTTGTTCCGCTTGGGCGGCGCAGCGTGGGGTCCTCACTGCAGTTATTGGAGGTGATCTCTCGCTACCGGCCGTCACATGCTACATGGCCGGTAGCCACGGTTGTTTTACCGCGGTCGCAACCTTCTGCGAAGACGTAATTTCGCGGAAGGAGGCGGCGGAGAAGGCCCGGGAGGACGATATCCACTCGGACCCAATTCGCCGCCGGCGAGCCGGGCGGCGGAGGCGTGCATACCAGCGCCTCATGCCGCCTTGAGTGTGGCCGCGGGTGGACGGGACGGGTTTTCCCCTCCATCCGCTATAGTGGCCAGCCGCGAGGAGGCGACGTCCGCGTGTGCCGTACGTCGCCTAAATGGAGAGGTTATCCGTAGAAGGTGCCCGCGGTAGCGGGCAGGCGCTAGGAGGGATTTGGATGACGTAATAGCAGCTGTTCCCGGATCCCTCCTATGTCAGGCGCAGAGTGGCACACCGTGTGGTTTTAGTCGGTCCGATTCCGACACACCACCCTGCCGTAAACCCCGGTGGGGAGACGGCTCGAGGGGGTTTCCACACGATAAAAAAAAAAAAAAAAAATGTATGAATAACGAAACAAAATTTTCTTTAAAACACAATTGAAAAATAAGTGTTTAGTAAGAATAAATTTGTTAAGCATACAAGGGTGCGGGGTAATAGCTTATAGTTAGTTACATAATTATTCACTGCCAAGGCTAAAACTGTACTTCAAGATCATATGTTTGTTATATATTGTATACTTCTAGTAATATACAACAAAGAAATCATTTACGGTCCTTTTTGAACATATTTTTGTGCTTGAGTTACGTTATCAGCTTTGGAAATATTTATTGGTTAATGATAGAACAACCTATCGCCTTCCACTGCTGAATGAAAGTCTGCCCCAAGGAACGCCAACGATCCCGGTCTTGGGCAATCGCATCAATCCGCCTCCAGCCACCTTCTTCAAGTCGTCGGTCCATCACGCCGCAGGGTGCCCTACACTACGTTTGCCCAATCGTGTTACCCGCTCTAGTACACTTCGGCTCGAGCGACCATCGGTTCGTCTGGAGACATGGCCGGCACGCTTCCACTTCAGCATACTGATTTTCTGTGCGACGCCAGTTAGTTCCCTGTCGAATAACCTCGTTACAAATTTTATCAGCCAGAGAAACACCCAGCATCGCCCGCTCCATCGCACGCTGAGCTACTTTAAACTTATGGCACTTATTTAAAAGGTAGTAGAGCCACGCTGATTTCAGCACAAGCGGGCCGGCTCGATCGGGGCAGTGCCACCCTCTCACAGAAGACCAACCTAGGGCGCCAGCATCCGTTTTGTTGTGTTTCGTTGGTGAGTGTGAGACTGGAGGCCCATTCATTCAGGGGTGACAGTAATTTATTTATTTATTTATTTATTTATACATCATGCACTTTATGTACATAGGCGGACTTAATGCCTAAGGCATTCTCTACCAGTCAACCTTTGGGTGATGCAGAGAAAATAGGAAGTAGGTGCGTTTCAGGTGTTGAAAAGAAGAAGTAGACATAACAAACTTTCATATACTAAAATTAATACAAATACATAAATACATACATATACATACTTAAGTTGATGTAAGTCTATATACATACATACACAAATAAATATCATAACAAGTATAAGATGATAATCATGTATTGGTTGATTCTACCAGCTGTTTCAGTAAATACTGCTTCACTTTTTTCTTAAAAGTAAAAGCGTTGCTAGCCATCCTGACTTCGAGGGGAAGCTCATTCCAGAGAAGAACGGACTGCACAAAGAAAGATGAGCCAACAAACTCAGATGTATGGGAGGGGCAACGAAGGAGAAGATTCTTAGAAGACCGAAGCTTTCTGTCGTGATTGCTACATAAGAGTTGGAAATAAGAGTTTAAATATGTTGGCGAAGATGGGTTATTAAGTAAAGAGAATAGAACAGTGAGCGCGCGTAATTTTCGGCGTAGACGAATTGGTAGCCAATTGAGCTGCGAACGGAAAGAGGATACATGGTCATATTTACGGAGATTATAAACAAATCGAATGCAGTTATTAAGAAGACGGTCTAATTTATCGAGAAGATCTGCATTCAGGTCGTAGCAGCACACATCACCATAGTCGATTAAGGGGAAGATAAGAGTTTGCACAAGCATAGTCTTGGTTTTTACGGGCAGGAAATTTCTCAGACGATTTAGAGCCCGAAGTGTCCCAGTAACCCTCCGGCACTGTTTTGCAACTTGTTCACGCCAGGTTAGTGTGCAATCGAGGTGTAAACCTAAATCTTTCACCGATCCACTCACAGGCATGATAGTCCCATTAAAAGTAATAGCCGGGAGAGTTTTAGTGTCTACTCTGTTCATCGACCGGTGACTTCCCACTACGATAGCTTGACATTTTGTGGGGTTCACAGATAAACCAAACCTTTGAGACCACGTGTTGATTGTTTCCAGATCGTGGTTGATCATTTGTATTGCACTCGAGATATCTTCCACTTTACTCTGTGAATAGAGCTGTAGGTCGTCGGCATACAGATGATACGCACAACGAAGTTCCAGGGACAGGAGGTTAATATACACAGAAAATAATATAGGAGAAAGAATGCCGCCTTGAGGAACACCAGAATCAAGATCACACCAGCTCGAGGAAGATCCATCGACATGAACAGATTGCTGGCGGCCCCGAAGATATGATGAGAACCAATCCAGTGCTTCAGGTGAGACCACAAGATAGGAAAGGATAGACAGGAGTATATTGTGATTAACTGTGTTGAAGGCATTAGAGAAGTCAATTAGTACCAAAACAGTAACTTCAGTGTCTTGCATACCTGCCTTGATATCACCAACCACTTTAAGAAGAGCAGAAGTAGTGCTATGACCAGGCCTGAAACCCGATTGAAACGGGCTCAATAGGTTGTTTTTGTAGACAAATTCAGAAAACTGTTTGTGCACACAGGATTCTAGGACCTTTGAGAGGAAAGGGAGGACGGATATTGGTCTGAAATGGTTGGGGTGTGTGGGATTTGGATTTTTAGGTAAAGGGATGACACAAGCTTTGCGCCACAGTGATGGGAAAATTCCAGAATATAATGAGTAGTTTATGATATGGGCGATTATAGGTAAAATGTGGTCAATAATTGTTACGATCATACGTCGGCTGATTTTATCACAACCAACAGCGTTGGATTTGATAGAGAATATGATCTTTTTGATCTCACCCGACGCAACCGGAGAAAATCGGAAGGGATTTATGTTAGGGCTATTTAAGCTTGTCAGGTAGTCAAGAGTGCGATACTCGGTTTGGGAATCCAAATGAGCAGATAGAGAAAAATGGTGGTTCAAATCCTCCAAACCAACCGTCCCCTGCAGACCACCCGACCGCTGCTTACCAATACCCAGAGTTCCAAGGAACCTCCAAATATTGACGGGAGAAGAATGGGAGATGTTGTCAAAAATGTGTCGGCGTTTGGCGTTGCGTATCATCTGGTTGCAGCGATTCCTCGTGATTTTGTATAAAGTGCGCTTTGCCTCGGTACGGTCCCTTCTGAATTTGATAAAAGCTCTATCTCTTCGTCGCATAGCCAAAAGTACCTCTTTCGTCATCCAGGGAGCAGGTTGCCTCTTTACTTTAATACTTTTGATGGGTGCGTGGTTATCATATAGAGCGAGAAGTATGTGATTAAAGTTATGAAGCTTTTCATCTATGCTTATAACTGACGTTACTGCATCCCAATTCAGACAGGCAGCATCCCTAAGTAGCTTGTCCAGATCCATACGAGCAAAACAACGCATGCGCAAGACTCTTGGTTGGGGTTTAGGTGGTTTAAGGGCATAGGAGAGGAAGATTAGATCGTGATTGGAGAATGCCGGCGCATCAAGTTGACCATGGTTACGGACAAGCGTAGGGGCCGACACCAGTATTAAATCTAACCAAGTGTCCACCCCCAGGCTGTTATGATGAGTTGGCTGTAGAGGTAAAACATGCATACCGGTCGACTCAACAATCTGAAGGAGTTTGCAGGCACGTGAGGTAGGGCGGGTTAGGTCTGTATTGAAATCTCCCATGATGATGTGATGAGTGTATACAGACCCCAAGGATTCCAGCACTGTTTCCAGACTGGAGAAGTAATCTATCGAGGGAGGAGAATACACTGCCCCCAGGACCACCTTAATTCCTCTCACAAGGACCTCAAGAAATAAATATTCTACGGCAGCCGAAGAAGAAGAAGAGGGAGAAGAAGCCAGAATTTTAAAAGGAAGAGAACTGTGTATGTAAATGGCAACTCCACCGCCCCTCCTGGTGACTCGATCATTTCGAACAAGGATATAGCCAGTGAGAGGATAGAAAGCAGAAAGAAGATTAGGTTTGAGCCAACTCTCCGATATCAGGATGGCATGAACGTTGGTGCTACTAAAAGCCTCAGTCAAATCACTATAATGACTGGGTATGCTCTGTGCATTAAGGTGACATACATTAAGCAGGTGCTCTGACTGACGGTTGAATGTAAATTGTAAGCGTTCACCTAATGTCTCAGTTATAGAGGCAGAACTAACATCTACAGAGGATAAAGTAGACTCGTGAGCAGTATTGTCAGAATCATAATCATCAGTTATCATACGTATTAAATATAAGCAATAAAAATATACTACAAAATAGTAAATAAATATAAATGTAAAAAAATAAAAAAAAAAAAAATTGGAATTATTTATACGATATCTCAAAATATGCAATACCTTACTATGTTGGCACGAAATTACTCCTCTGCACCACCCACCAGCTAACACAACACAAAATTTGATAATAACAACTAAAAAGAAAAATAAAAATACAAGTGAAATAAAACGTATCAAATAGTGATAGTGTAAACAGAAACATTAACAGGTTACGTTGTCCATTAACGCATCTCCGAACGCAACCCGTCATGCATATGTCACTTTACGGATGTCAAAAATGATAAGTTAAATATGTTGTTGATGTTAAATAAACAATTAGACAAGGCCAAGTAGACACAAATAAAGTAAGACTATATTGTTTACCTGCCAGTTAGCCGACGAGCTACGTTCAGAAAAACGTACGTTAATGTGAATAAGTCCGATGTATTATATTTTGACTGGACTTTTCTTGTGCGGGCCAGACGACTTATTCTCTTTGCCACTTCTACCATGGTGCCCCCCTGCATGAAGAGCTTTTGGGTGCTTTGAAATCAGGTCCGACAGCTCCTCAACGGTAGTGATCTTACACCGGATGCCGGCAGCGACCATAACAACAATTGTGCCGTCATTAGTCCAACATGCACGAGTGCCGAAGTGATTCCGGGCCTTGGCAAATACTGTCTGTCTTGTTTTGGTGAGAAATTCACGAACAGAAACGGCGGAACCTTTAAGTGCAGATTTAGCCCTCCAGGCCGCCGACCGGAGTTGCAAGCTACGAAATCTCACCAAAATGGGCCGGTGATGATCTGTATCCGGTGTCCCTAACCTGTGACAGACAGTGAAGGACTCCGCAGTGCACGTTTTCAGTTGCAGCTTGTTATTGACTATGTCAAGTGCCACTCTGCCACAGTCTTCACCATCAGACTCCACAACCCCCATGAGTAGAAGTGCTTTACGACGATGCCTTGTCTCTATGGCATCAACAGCTTGAGTGCATTCTTTAATCTGCTTCCGTAACAGTCCCAACATGCTGTATATTAGTTCCCGAAAGGTTCGGAACTCCTCAGCAACTTTTGCAACCGTGTCCTTTGAGGTACTTGTACCTTGAAGCTGTGACTCCAGTTCCGCCATTCTTCTAGTGAAGGACTCCTCCAGAGATTTTTGAGCGGCTTCAATGTTCACCAACTGTGACATATTGTTGTGTAGTGTAGTGCTGGTAGGTGGTGGCTACAAATTGGTTAAGATCCACACATAAACTCCTACAAACAAGTGCAGTCCAATATTATGATGTATTAAGCAAGAACTTGTAATAATTTTTAGGAAATGTAGATATTTTAAATTAAATACAATTAAGAGCAAATAATTTTCTGTGTGCACTTTTTGACACCTACCCTCAAATTCGTAAGTAATAATCGTGGTAACTGTGTGTAGTAATCGTGGTAACTGTGTAAGCCTTACACTGTCACGATGACTGTCATGTCTTTTACGTCCCCAAACGAAGTGTGAAAAAGCATCTCACTAGGCCGCCGTAGTGTGGGTCACCACACTGCATTGTCTGCATTTGCAATGAGGATGGTGACCACAACTCTTGGATTCTATTCATGCTTTCCATCAGGCAGTGTAAAGTCACTTAGGCAGGCTCTTAAAGTAGAAAAAAAAATGGACCAGTCCAATGGTGAGTGTCCACGTCTCAGCTCCGTATGTCATTACAGGTAGAATGCACTGATCAAATACAGAAGTAGTAGAACAAGGTTACTAAATCTCGTTGTGGAGGTCTTAATTACAGCTGTTCCCAAATCTAATAGTATTTAAGATGCAGAGTGGTACATTGTGTGGTTTTAGTCGGGTTGATTCCGTCATACTTCTCTACTGTAACCCTGTTGGGGTGACAAGTAACCTAAAAAAAAGGCTAGTGAATCTACTGGCCAAACTATTTTTTTTAATAGAAATAGCATTATGACCTTTTTCTGGGCATTAATTTTTAAAATATTTATTCCTTTCGTTTCCGTGCGTTATGAAAATTATTACTTGAAGTCACTAAGTCCCTCTTTTGTAGACACGTAAATAAATTTTGGTGGTCTGACGACCTGGTGAAGAACGCGAAAAACCGCTGGACGCGGGTGACACGGCCAGCAGAGGACGTCTTTTGGCTAAGATGATGATGATGATGATAATGAAATAAATTTTGAATAGTGAAGTTTTTAAATGGAAGGTCTTAGTAGCCAAATAATCAATCAAAATCAAAAAACCCATAATCGTCAAACTCAATTACCAAATCACAGACAAAACGGCATTTAGAAATCAACGAAATCATATCAGTAAAAAAGTTTACCTCAATTTGTGAAGAGAAAACGAAATTAAAACTTTCTAAAAGAAAAAAAGACGTGTAAATATTTACTACCCAAACAGTACAATAATAATCACAATAGCATTATTAATTACTTCGTAGTTTTCACATACATATACTAAGTTTGAAATATAGAAGGGATATATACATAAACAAAATTATAAATCGAATTAGACAAGATGCACTAAAAAAAATTGCTTCATTCATTTATCCTTATCAACAGCCTTACCAATGCTGGTCGTAGGCCTCTTCTGTTGACTAGATGGTTCAGTATAGGAAGGATTTGTTTAAGTTTTCCTTTGCTTTACCATGCAGTTACTCCCTTAGTCAGCACTTACGACGACCACGAGATAAATAGGAGTGTTGCCACGTGTTTTAAACATTTATAAACAAATAACTAAATAAATGGCTTGAATAAATATAAATACCTCGCAATATGAACCCAATTCAAGAACTCTTTGGTATGGTTGTTTGACACACTCTCACTTGCTTCCAATGTAACATAACACACATTTACTTGACATTTGACTTTAAAAACGAAACAAGTTTAGCGCTTATGAAATTAATATATAATTAGAGATAATGTGACGTGATACGTAACTTTCCACTGATGTTTGGAGGTTATTACGATCAAATTTTAAGACTACATCATTACTCACAAAAAATAACTGTCCACTTTAGCACTTAAAGACACTTAATATAACTATATTTTAAATTAACCAAGTTAATAATGCTATACGAAAAAAAATGTTTTAAATAGTGGGTAATTTACAATTTATTATTGAATTAACAATAAATAATACATCACGTGCTTATGAAAGACTTGTTAACCATAGCAAATATATAGAACATTGGTTTTTTTGACTTCATCAAAATTTAAACCTACCTACATTACAATTTTATGCCTATTTGCAAGTGTAAATTAAAACTACACGTAGGTAGTTTGTTTATGACTTGTACCAGTAAATTAATTTTACTCACTGCCTTACCTTGTCGCACAGTTTTTACATCTAAACCAAAATTGAATAAAAAAGCTGTACTACTGTTATTGATTAACAAGTAATTAATTTTTCCAGTTATTTTATTACACGGGTTAAGCTCAATTCGCTTGTTATACTTACGAATTCGTTGCTTTAATTCATCTCCTAATACGCCCCTTATACCCTTATATACCCTTATATGGTCTTTTATTTTTACCGGAGTAGAAAATTCCTTCGGATTTACGTGTCCTCGGGAATGCAGAAGCCAGCAATGTGTGGTGCTTCTAATAAAACCACAGCGAGACTCGTGTTTTGTTCACCGTTTAGTCATAAAAAGGACTGGCATTTATTCAGTTAATTATGTATTTGAATTCTGAAGTAAGTTAAGCTGATAATTATAATACATACGTTGGTAATACCGAGGTGATAGCACGGCAGCTTCACAAAAAACGGTTGCGGTATTAAATCAAGCGTTGTTTTTTATTATTTTTTCTCTTTAAAAAGACAACGCCCGCGTTAGGAATAAATCCTGTGTCGCAGGGGACTTTACAAACAAACAAGAAACAGACACAAAAAACATCCAGACTCAGAACAACAATTTATGGATCACACACAGTGTTGTCCCATGTAGGATTTGAACCCACAACACTCAGAGAAGTGGAGAGCGGCGTGGCGACCGCTAGCGGCTTACTAGGCCAATCTTGCAACCAAAATATTATATTACTAGCTGATCCGTACAACTTCATCTGGTCTATTGGTTGTAGTGTGTTGTTATGCAGCGTCCATAGATAGCGGCAGCATAGGTCTGTTGTTACTAAATGAATTAAATGTTACTTATTTTACGTTTATTTAAACAACCTCAGATCGTTATATAAAAAAAAATCCAAAACAGTCGCTCATTGTGGCAACATCTTCAAAGTAACTTTTCGCGCCAATTTCTCCCTCCGTTGTCTTTAGGTAGATGTTGTTTTTTCCTTTTTATACCTGTTACAACAAAGACATACATATTTAGTAGCACAATAAATTAAAATTGCTTATTTAAATGAATTACACCTATACACATACGTGTGTAATGCGTAAACTAACCCGAATAAAGAATGTTCCTTGATGTTCCTTTCGCCATCAGCCCTTGTCTGTGGCATAGGCAATCCTTTTGTCTCTGGTAATGTCAGGCAGACACCTGTTGTTGCGACTGCAGTTGTGGCGAATATTGTCATTGGTAAAGAACTCCATAGGCGCTCCTGTCAATTGCAGAAAGTAATTTTTTTTAGAATGAGAGCGTAATAATGTATAGTCTATCTAATCTAAGAGGTACCGTATGACAGTTATCACAGATTGAAGAATAGGAAGAGTGGGAGGTTATCAAAGAAATCTATCACTACAATATTTAATTCTCGATGTCATTTGATATTGATATTTAAAAATAAATTTCTGAAAACTTAAAATTTCACTTTTGGTATAGCAACCTATTGTTGCAGCGATGATGTGAATGTTGATATAGATAATTGACTTAATCTAACATGCTCGTTTGGTCACAAACTAGGCTGCGCTTCTATTATAGTAACCACAGTGCTAATTTTACTTACATATGTGTTTCTAAAAATAAACCTACGTAAAACGAAACAATTGATCGTTCTTATCACACGAGTACAGACTAAGTATATACAAACATAAATAAAATGACGCCTGTTTTCCGGAGCCGTAGGCAGAGACACATTAAACGCCCACTTTTAACCTGTGTTTTGGTTCCATGCAAAAGGTGGCGATAAACTAAGAATATAAACATAACAAAAGAAAAAATTACCGAATATACAATGAAAGGGGACAAAATAGCCACCAGAAATCCACTCATATGTAAAATGGAAACTCCTGAAGCTCGATAGGGTGTCGGTATGATCTCTGTGCACCATTGCATGATGGATGTGAAGCATGTGGTCATAAAAAAACGTGAGGCTATTGCCAAAACTGCTCGTGGCACACCTGTAAAGTTCAAACGGAATCCAACAGTTACTTACTTCACGCATCTCACACATGGTAGTTTGAAACCAAAATAGGTAACTGTGTGACTTAACTATGGTAACTAGCCTGTAACATATATCTAACATACTTACACAGATTAATTACACCTAGACACAGAACAGGATAATGGTCGTGCTCATTAGAATGCCTGGTGCTGGGTAGGAATCGCTCCCACGACCTTCGGCATAGCAGTCAGTGTAATTGACTACTAGACAGACTTGAATTTAAGAACTAGAATGTGTTAGGAAGCTAGTTAAAAATAACTTTGGCTAGATAAGGCCCATTGATACAGGGGTGACAGTTATCATGATAACTGTGTGAGCCTTACACTGCCACGATGGCTGTCATGCCTTTTACGTGCCCGGCGGCGTGAAAAAGCATCTCACTAGGCTCTACTAGGCCTAGGCTCTACTAGGCTCTACTAGGCCGCCATAGTGTGGCTCACCACACTGCATTGTCTACTTGCAATAAGTGTGGTGATTACAAATCTTTGAATTCTATTGATGCTTTCCATTAGGCAGAGTAGAGTCACTTTTGCAGGCTTTTCATACAGAAAAAAAAAATAAAAACATATGGGAGGTAGGTGCATGTACCACTGCCAAGTTTAACTACGTAGAAACTACGAGTAAATCGTACATTAGATACAGCTATTTTGCTGCGGTCCGTCAAATACGATTACTTAGCCTATTATTGTGTTATATATTTATACTTTACTCTTACATTAATATGAGTATGGTGTGAGAAAAATCTTTACCTCCAGAAATAAACAGAGCAATAATTAAACATGTACTGGATATAAGTGCAGTGCTGAACGTGGAGGTCCTTCTGCCGAATCTACAAACAAAAAAGGATCGTTACAAAAAACGAAAGAAAACAAAATAGATATTTCTATAGAGGTTTCATGACCAGTTTTTTTGTAAGCAGAAATATCTCGTTCTATTACTAAGTTATTGGTCGTCAATGAAGGGTTCGAACTATTTTGAATTCCTTATTGAAAACCCTTAACAGAATACGTTTGTGGTCGCATAATATATCATAATGTTACTGTTGGTAAAAATATTTATAAAACACTCACCTATCAAGAATAATAATGATTAGTAAAATAGCAATACATTCTGAGACCTCGTTACAACTAAAAACGGCAAAGAAATTTAATCCAAATGAGTCAGACAGACGTATTAAACCATCGAAGATAATGCTACATCCCATGAACAATAAAATTAAGGTGATCATTGCCCTCCTCAGTTGTGCACTCTTACACATTTCCAAAAAGGAATGTCTCTCTTGCAATTTTGCTTCGTGAGCAAATACCTGTAAAAAAAGGTTCATATTAATAGCACATGGGTATTTTTCTATCGTATCTCGTGGACCCAAGGGGTAAGGTTGTATATGGAAGCTAAATCAATCAAAATCTCAAATTTACCATTAAAACTGAAAGTACTAATTTTCGTTCGCCTCTTTGATCAGGCGGTGTATTGCGCTTCATTTATTCTATGGCGTGGTCGCTAGACGTATGGGGGTCTGAAGTTTGTCTTTATTGTTAAGAAATCTCTATAACAGACTCATTTGTGACGTTACACTGTGTAGCTTTAGTGAATTCGAATCCAACACACTACCTTAGTATAAGGTGCTGAAAACAAAAAAAAAAAAGAAAAAAAAAAAAAAAAAAAAAAATGGGGTGCTGGGCTAGAAAACCTCCACGTGGTGCACCCTGGAAATGTTGGCGATGGTGTTTTTCATCACTGCCAGCGGCTAATATTCTAGCACGAAGAGGAAGCCATTTTCTTCGGCAATTCGGCCGAGAGATGGTCCAACAGAGCGGGCGTGTCTGTCGGATCCTCTGTTGGTTCTTCGCTCTTCGGAGCATTGAGGAGGAAAACCTCGGTAAAAAATCACGATGGTGGGACCCTTGCTAGGGTCGGACTTCCTCCGCTCAGCGGTGGAAAAGGTAGGACGGGCTCGGTGTGCACTCACACTGCCACCGAGTAGGCATCAGGAGACGTAGTCTCCCTGCCGCCGTCGACATATCGTAGTCCCGAGTTGGAGTCTTGCGACTCCAAGCGGGGGCGAGGGTCTTGGCTTAGCCGCCCGGACTGCGAGGAAGAAAACCTCTATAAAAAATTACCCCGAATCCCGTGTTCTGGTGCGTGACCAGGGGATGCATGGCTGATGGGTTGTTCAGTCGTAAGCGCACCCCCAGCCGGGGCACCTGCGGACCCCTCGGTTGGGCATAAATGTACGCTTGCCCGGGTATTGGGGGATCTCTGCCCGGGTCGACCTGTAGTTCTCCCCCACTCGTGGGTCTAACATGGAATCTCAAACTAAAAACGTAAATATAAATATAGAAGGAGAGAAGGAGAAAAAGGCGAAGAAGGAAAAAAGCGTAAGATTGGACGACTTCTCGTCCAATTTAAAGGACGCATCGGTTGGGACGCC
The DNA here is from genome assembly GCA_949316085.1 of Hypercompe scribonia. Taxonomy (NCBI): domain Eukaryota; kingdom Metazoa; phylum Arthropoda; class Insecta; order Lepidoptera; family Erebidae; genus Hypercompe; species Hypercompe scribonia. The sequence goes on along the minus strand of OX438969.1, from coordinate 5,084,665 downwards.
TATGTCGATGAGGCTCCCAGAAGTCATTATGACTGCTGGGAGCCGCAGAACATCGGAACGATTGCGTTCCAGATCGACATGTTCGTCGGATGGCACGGGAGGTAACCCGATGGAAGCGGAGCTGTGTGACTCCCGAAAACGCGGGCGCTCCAGGGACGAGGAGAGCGACACGTCCCAGGAGATGTTGCCTCCTAAAGTCGCCAGCAGCCGTAGAGGAAGGTCGCGAACTTCGGTCTCGATCCCGTCAGGCTCCGTCTTCTGTAAGGCGGAAGCCTATAGGCGGGTTAGGGCGGACGGCGAAGCACTTGCAGAGGAGGAGATCGCAGATCTCTTGCTTAAGATCAAGGAGCCGATGGCAGGGGATTCTGTTCCCCAAACGCCATCGTCCATGCAAGAGAGAGCGAAAGCAGCGGTGCCTATCATCCACAAGGTAGCCACCAAGTCGAGTAACCTTAAGGGTGCTTTTGTAAAGGCCCTTAAGGACTCCTCTTCTGCAGTTGCGGGGGTCGTTGAGACCCTTATTGGGGACGTGGCTCGTCTCCAAGCGGCCAACGACCATCTCACACGGGAGGTGGCTGAGCTGAGCGCGCAGTTTGCCCAATTTCGGGCGGATCGCCCTGAGCGAGAAAGCCCGTCTCAGTCGCTTGCCCTTGTCAATCCCGGTACCATCGCTGATGCCCAACTGCGCCAAATCACAGACACAGTGTGGCGCATGATGGACGGACGTCTCGCTGGTTTGGAGGCGAGACTACCTCCAGCCCCTGTCGTCCGACCGCCGCTCGCGGCACATAGACCAAAGGCCACATCGGCGCTTCCTGTTGTGGGCGGTCGTGTGTCCTATGCGGCGACGGCGTCGATGTCTGCTGTTCCTGCGGTGTCGGTGTCTGCTGTTCCTGCGGCGTCGGTGTCTGCTGTTTCTGCGGCCGCGCCGAGAACACTACAGGCGGCTAAAGTAGTAGCTAAGACGGGTGCACAGAGGTCAGGGCCCAAAACGGCGGCCAAGTCTAGAGCGGAATTTCCTCCGCTCCCCACTCCAGCCGCTGTACCTGGCACCTCCACGTCTGCTCCCTCCATATCTGCTCCTTCCACGGATGGTTGGCAGGTAGTCGGGGGCACAAAGAAGTCCCGAAAGCGGGGTAAAAAGGCTGCTCAAAAGGCAGCCTCTGCCCCGCAGTCGCTATCAGTGGTAGTCACCGCCACGAAGAAGCCGCGCAAGCTTCAAGTACCCAAAACTGCGGCGGTGGTGGTCACCGTTTCACCGGAGGCGGCTAAAGGCGGACTGTCTTACGCTGCCATTTTTCAGAGGGCCTGGGCTGGTCTCGCCAATGATATCGGGACGGTAGGTGTCAGGTTGCGCCTAGCTCAGACGGGAGCTCGAGTTCTCGAGTTCCCTGGAGCCGAAGGTGCCAAGACAGCAGACACGTTTGCCGAGAAATTGCGGGGCATGTTTGCGGCCACGGATGGTGTTAAGATCGCCAGGCCTACTAAGTGCGCAGAGTTGCGCATTTCGGGCCTGGACGACTCCATAACGACCGAGGATGTCCGCGTTGCAGTAAGAGAGAAGACGGGTTGCAACGCGGACAACATTAGGGTCGGCACCATCCGCCCCGGTCCAGGAGGGCTTGGCGCAGTGTGGGTCAGCTGTCCCGTAGCGTCGGCCAAAATGTTAGGCGACGCCGGCAGGCTGCTCATCGGTTTCGTGAGCGCTAGGATCACAGTCCTGGCGGCGAGACCGATGAGGTGTTACAAATGCCTAGCATCGGGGCACACACGCGCCAAGTGCGTCAGTTGTTTCGACTGCAGCGGGTTATGTTTCCGCTGCGGTCGACCGGGGCACAAGGCGGCAGAGTGCTCTGCCGCCCCTCACTGCCCGGCGTGTGCGGCGGGTAACAAGCCCGCCAATCACCTGATTGGGCAGGGAGGCTGCAAGCCTGCCCGTAATTCTCGGCAAGCGTCGGCGGCTAGCCAGTCGACCCAGGCTGCCTCTGACGTCGTTTCTGCTTCGATATCGTCGCCCATGGAGGAGGTTGTAGAGACGGTCGAGTAATGGCCCAAGTCTCCAACCTCCTAGTCCAGACGAACCTGAACCACTGTGCTGCGGCGCAGGACCTTTTCCTGCAAACCATGGCACAGTGGTCGATCGGTGTTGCCGTAGCTGCGGAACCCTATTACGTTCCTCCCCGTCCAAACTGGTTGGGTGACCGGGACGGTTCCGTGGCAGTCGTCGGCTCCACGGCGGCTCATTCCCCGTCCTTGTCGCTAAGGGACAAGGGTACTGGATATGTTGCTGCCGAGTGGGGGGGGATCACCGTATATAGTGTTTACTTCTCCCCCAACCGGAGTTTGAGCGACTTCGAGGTTTTCCTTAACAACTTGGAAACCTCGATGCGGCGTCTAACGTCTGGGCACGTCTTAGTGCTGGGGGACTTCAACACAAAATCCATTGCGTGGGGTTCCCCCAGGACGGACGCTAGGGGCGAGGCCGTAGAGGAGTGGGCGGCCTCGGTGGGCCTCTGTTTACTAAACAGGGGCTCCACCAACATGTGCGTGCGACAGCAGGGAGGGTCGATAGTGGACCTTTCGTTCGCTACCCCTGCCCTCGCCGCACGAGTAAGGAACTGGCGCGTCCTGGAAGAGGTTGAGACGCTCTCGGATCACTTTTACATCCGATTTGAGCTCTCCCGGACCCAGGACCCCAGTAGGGGTCACGTGGCGCGGCGTTCTTCTCGCTTTCCGCGGTGGGCTTTAGCCAAATTAAATAGGGACCTACTAGAGGAGGCAGCCATCGTTCACTCTTGGCTGTCTCCGCAGGCCCCGACCGAGGAGGTCGACATGGGGGCTGGTCGCTTCTGCGATGCCATTGCGCAGATATGTGATGCGGCCATGCCCCGCATCCGAGGTTGCCGGCCTCCACGGAAGGAGGTTTACTGGTGGTCCCAAGAGTTGGCGGACCTCTGTGCGGCCTGTACTCGTGCCCGGAGGTCCTACACCCGTAGTCGGTGGCGACACCGCGAAGAAGGCGGGGGGGACCAGCTTCATGAGGAGTACCGAGAGGCGCGGAAAACTCTGAAGCTGGCCATCAGCCGCGCCAAAGAAATTAAGAGAAAGGAAATGCTGGAGGGTCTCGATCGTGACCCCTGGGGTCGCCCTTATCGTGCGGCGCAACAAAAGCTCCGCACGTCGGGCCCCCCCCTTACAGAGACCCTCCAGCCCAGCTTCCTGCGGGAAGTGGTCGAGGGCCTTTTCCCGCAGCGGGTGGAGCATACACCCCCGTCGATGGCCTTCATGGTCGGAGACGACGGGGAGAACGAGGGCAATGTTCCGCCCGTCAGGGAATCGGAGGTAGGGGCGGTTGTTCTACGGATCCGCTCTAAGAACACCGCCCCTGGGCCAGACGGGATACCTGCCCGAGCACTGGCCCGAGCCCTCGAGCACATGTCGGACCGCCTCAGGGAAGTCCTGGACTCTAGCTTGGCGTCCGGACGCTTCCCTGAGTGCTGGAAAAGCGGGAAGCTGGTCCTGTTAAGGAAGCCGGGACGGCCTGCCGATTCGGTGGCGGCCTATAGGCCCATCGTGTTGCTGGACGAGGCGGTAAACTTTTTGAGAGGATACTCTCTGCTCGCATCGTCCGGCACCTCTGCGAGGTGGGCCCCGATCTGTCGGACGCCCAATTTGGTTTTCGGGCGGGGCGTTCGACGGTCGATGCCGTGCTGCGCCTGAGGGCCGTTACCGAAGAGGCGGTGAGCTGTGGTGGCGTGCTGTTGGCGGTGTCGCTGGACATCGCCAACGCATTTAATAGTCTGCCATTTAGCTGCATCTGGGAAGCACTCCACTACCACGGGGTGCCCGAGTACCTGAGGCGGCTTGTGGCCGACTATCTTGAGGAGCGTACCGTCGTGTACGAGGACCGAGATGGTATTCTGAGGCGGCGGCCCATGTCGTGCGGTGTTCCACAGGGGTCCGTCCTCGGACCACTCCTGTGGAATATGGGATACGACTGGGCCCTTCGAGGTCGTCTTCCCCCCGGGCTGGGCGTAATTTGTTACGCCGATGACACATTGGTCACGGCCCGGGGGGCGAACTTTCAAGAGGCGGCGCGTCTGGCCACCGTGGGAGTCTCTTTGGTGGTCGGGCGCATTGAGGCGCTGGGTTTACGGGTGGCCCTAGATAAGACGGAAGCCCTTTTGTTTCATGGGCCCCGTCGTGGTCCACCCCCCGGTGCCTCTATCGTTGTCAATTCGGTCCTCGTACCGATTAAGGCCCAGATGAAGTATCTGGGCCTAATCCTCGACGGCAGGTGGCTCTTCGACGAGCACTTCCGACAGCTTACTCCAAAGCTGGTCGGCGCTGCTTCTGCTCTTGGGCGACTTCTGCCCAATTTGGGTGGAGCCAGCGTCGCGACGAGACGGTTATACACGGGGGTTGTTCGGTCAATGGCGCTGTATGGTGCACCGGTGTGGGCGGCGGCTCTGACCGCCCAGAATAGGGCTCGCCTCTGGCGCCCTCAGAGGATATTGGCGGTTAGAGCCATACGCGGTTACCGCACCGTATCGACGGAGGCGGCGTGCGCCCTGGCCGGAACTCCCCCGTGGGATTTGGAGGCGGAAGTGCTCGCCGAAGTTTATCGGCGGACGGCTGACTTCCGGGCGGGTAGCGGCATACGGCCCCCGCCCGAGGAGATACGCGAGTGGCGTGAGGCCGCTCGTCGAGCCACGATGGCTCGTTGGTCATTCCGGTTGGAGACTCCACGTGCTGGCTTTGCCCTCGTGGAGGCTCTCCAGCCGGTCATCACCGAGTGGGCAGGACGGCAGCACGGGACCCTTTCCTTCCGACTGACGCAGGTCCTTTCCGGGCATGGTTGCTTCGGGAAGTATCTGCACTCGGTCGCCAGGAGGGAATTGAGTCCCGCCTGTTACCACTGCGACTGCAGTGAGGACTCGGCTCAGCACACGCTAGCGGTTTGTTCCGCCTGGGCGGCGCAGCGTGGGGTCCTCACTGCAGTTATTGGAGGAGATCTCTCGCTACCGGCCGTCATACGCTCCATGGCCGGTAGCGACAGTTGTTTTACCGCGGTCGCAACCTTCTGCGAAGACGTAATTTCGCAGAAGGAGGCGGCAGAGAAGGCCCGGGAGGACGATATCCACTCGGACCCAATTTGCCGCCGGCGAGCCGGGCGGCGGAGGCGCGCATACCAGCGCCTCATGCCGCCTTGAGTGTGGCCGCGGGTGGACGGGACGGGTTTTCCCCTCCACCCGCTATAATGGCCAGCCGCGAGGAGGCGACGTCCGCGTGTGCCGTACGTCGACTATGTAGAGAGTTTATCCGCAGATGGTGCCCGCTTTGGCGGGCAGGCGCTAGGAGGGATCTGGATGTCGTAATAGCAGCGGTTCCCGGATCCCTCCTGTCTCAGGCGCAGAGTGGCACACCGTGTGGTTTTAGTCGGTCCGATTCCGACACACCACCCCGCCGTAAACCCCGGTGGGGTGACGGCCCGAGGGGGTTTCCACACGTTAAAAAAAAAAAAAAAAAAAAAGGTGCTGAAAAAATACTTTAAAAGAATTCTAAGAAAGGCAGAAATTTTTAAAAGAATAATATGACTATAATTATTTTAAATATTGCAGCCATGATATTTATAATTTCAAGTATTGCTAACAAATTTAGTCATTGGACTATCAATCACAAAAAAAAAGCAAAACTATTGTTGGGCTTACCATAAATTCATTCATAGCAGCATCAGGAATCGTCTTTCCATTAATTTTTTCAAACTTGTGTAACACTGTAACGGCTTCGTCCACTTTACCTCTACTTATTAACCATCTAAAACAAAAAATAAAAATAATAAGTCACGAGTACTACACACAACGATACTACTACTATCGAGGCAGTACTACCCTCCCACACAAGATCAACCTAAAGCGACAACACCCGTGCTATCGTGTTTCGTTGGTGAGTGCGAGACCGGAGGCCCATTGATGCAGAGGTGACAGTTGTCGTGGTGTGTGCAATACAATGCTACGATGACTGTCATGCCTTTTACGTCCCCAAGTGAAGCATAAAAAAGCATCTTAATAGGCCACCATAGTGTGGGTCACCATACTACATTGTCAGCATTCGCAGTGACTATGGTGACTACAACTTTTGGTTTCTATTCATGCTTTCCATCAGGCAGAGTAGAGTCACTTTGGCAGGCTCTTTATATAGAAAAAAAAAACACACCAACATCTTCAATAGTTTATTTAAATTTCTTTTCAAGAGTACATTTATTAAAGAAAACGTGTATTCGTTGTAACATCTCCAGACGGCACATGAAAGAAGTTTGTGATAGTACACTTTAGAACCATCTAACATCGACTAAATGAACTACATAAAATTTCTAACTATCCAAAAACTGAGACATTACGCTAACACGGAAAAATAGCTCACATTTCAACTACAGATATGTCAATAACATAAACACTTAAGGACTTACTGTGTCTAAGAGCTATCTATCTATCACTAAGTATTAGAGCCACCCGGATTGCAGCACGAGCGGGCCGGCTCGACCGGGGCAGTACTACCCTCCCACAGAAGACCAACCTAAAGCGCCAGCATCCGTGTTGTCGTGTTTCGTTGGTGAGTGTGGGATGCAGGGGTGACAGTCATCGTGGCAACTGTGTAAGCTTTACACTGTCACGATGACTGTCATGCCTTTTACGTCACCAATCGGAGTGTGAAAAAAGTATCTCACAAGGCCGCCATAGTGTTGGTCAGCATACTGCATTGTCTGCATTTACAATGAGTATGATGACTACAACTCTTCGATTCTATTCATGCTTTCCATTAGGCAGAGTAGAGTCACTTTGACAGGCTCTTAATATAGAAAAAAAAAGTATTAATGTATTAATGAAATCGGCTGCCAGTAGTTTGGGTACGTAATACTTCTGCTTAATTTTAGGTCTGACGTATAAAGACGTATAAAGTTTTTAAAATAAGAATAAAAAAAACTTAAATCTTACCTGACACTTTCGGGTAAAATCCACGGCGCAAGCAGCACGAGAAACATAGGTGTCGAAGTAACCCACAATAAAATACGCCAGTCAGCGACGTACAGTACAATCCAAGGTAGTACGATACCTCCCGTGGCGAAGGATAACGCCAATGATAAACTAGCTACCAATGTACGATATTTTAACCCTACATATTCAAGGACTGAAAAAAAGTTTATTGTGAAAAAGCAGTATATTGTGAGTATATATGAGAAAACACAGCAAAGAGCCAAATACGTCAGCCGCCCCGTAGCGGCACAAAAACTAGTGTAAAGTAGTTTTTCGGATGCTTCTTACCAAGTGAAAGAGGTTACCGGAATAACAAAGTTACTTTTTGGCTAATTTTTAACATCAATTCTGTAAGGTATTTAGAGGTAGTAGAGCCACGCTGATTTCAGCATGAATGGGCCGGCTCGTCCGGAGCAGTACTACCCTCCCACAGAAGACTAACCCAAAACGGCAGCTTCCGTGCTGTCGTGTTTCGTTGGTGTGTCAGAGACCGGAGGCCCATTGATGCAAGGGTGACAGTTGTCGTAGGAAGAGTGTGCAATACGATGCTACGATGACTGTCATGTCTTTTACGTCCCCAAGTAAGGCGTAAAAAAACATCGTAATAGGCCACCATAGTGCGGATCACCATACTGCATTGTCAGTATTCGCAATGAGTATAGTGACTACAACTTTTGGATTGTATTCATGCTTTCCATCAAGCAGAGTAGAATCACTTTGGCAGGCTGTCAAAAAAAAATAAAATTAACTCTCATACGCTGGGACTGGACTACTTTTGTTTTTTTGCCCGCGGCAGCGGTCAGGCGCTAGGAGGGATCTGGATGTCGTAATAACAGCTGTCCCTGGATCCCTCCTATGTCAGGCGCAGAGTGGCACACCGTGTGGTTTTAGTCGGTCCGATTCCGACACAGCACCCCGTCGTAAACCCCTGTGGGATGACGGCTCGAGGGGGGTTCCATACGTAAAAAAAAAATGGACTACCTTTGTTTTAAGATTTAATACTAAATGCATCAATCAATCATAGTTCAAGTGATGTACTATATCATATAAAGTACTTTAAGTTGTGATTATAATATATCGATGATAATGTAGTCCTAGCCGATTTCAACCACAGCGGTCAGTCTTAATACAGAATAGCCAACTACGCAGAAGATATAGCAGGTACACAGGTGTGTACACAAACACAGGTGCACGTTCTGTTTCCTTACTCTTAAAATCTGTTGGGGAGGCTATCCGATAAGACCGGGGAGAAATCAGACGCAGGACTCCGAGGCACAGGGCCTCGGTCCCCAACTTCCAAACTCCGGGTTGTTATCAAAAAACATTCGATAACACATTTTTGCCTCAATCCAAGAGTCGAACCCGAGGTCTCTTGATCAGCAGTTAGCTAACCGCTAGACCACGAGACCAGTATCGTATATTATGTATGAAATGATCAACACAATCACTGAAGTGAACTCCACAGTACTTCAATAAGAGACAACAGTTGTATGAATTATATTTCATATTATTTTTAAACGAATGTATCAAACTTAATGTATGTGTATCCATGTCTGTGTTTCTTGTATTTTGATGTCCTTGTACCTTTTCAAATAAATAATTTCTTTCTACTAAAATCTAGTGCACCTAGTCACCTATTTTCGCACTATCTTAAGGTAGATTGCTGCAAAATGTTTGTAACATTAAGTCTGCTGTTGAATTCTTTCAATTTGGACAAAAAGTATCAAAAAAATTCTCATATATCTTATACTAGCTTTTGCCTGCAGCTCTGACCGCGTATATGTCGGTTATAGCTGTAAAAAGTAGCCTACGTTACTCGTTGATAATGCAACTTTCCATAAGTGAACGAAATTTTCAAAATGTGCTTAGTAATTTAGGCACAAACTCACATTGGTTTTTAAAATATTAGTTAGAATTAGGGATTGCTAGTTGTTGATGACCAATACTATTCAATCATTCTCACCTAAGACATATAGTATTTTGAGGCACATATCATATGATAATCCGACGAAAAATCTACACAGCATGAAGTCCCAAACACCACTTGTAAATGCAGTCGCTATGCCGAAGATACCACCAACTAAGTTGGTTACTGAAAACAAATAAAATTTTATGTAAATATATGAATAACCAGAATTTTAAAATTCACATTCAAAGATTGGCCTAAGGGGGTTCCCCTTTGGTTTTACCTTTTTTTTTTGTACTGTGCGGAAATCCCCACGGATACCACCGAAGGGTGGTTATGTCAGACTCGAACTGACCAAAAACCGCACGCCGTCTCAGGTACCAATAACTAGGGGACCAGGTGCACCCTAGTAAGGAAATCCCTGGAACCCCGACGTACCTCGGACCAACTACGGCTGCAGTGGCCCCCTCCTGTGTGGAAACCTCATGGTTTCTTTACTGCACTCCTTCCCCCCGAAAGGGTGCGCGCAGTCCGTAGTGCTCAGATATCCCCCCCCAACCTGCTTCTGCTAGGATGACAGATGGCCTCATCTGTCACCCCCAGGCCTGCACTTATGGAGGACGGAGATCTTCTAGTGATCTCCGGCGTCTGAGCCTTCTGTGGTAACTAGCCCGTTCCCGGGCCTGGCGGACCGGGAGAGTTCTAAACCTCTCTCGATCCCGCTCCGCCATCTCCTTCCCAAGCATAACCTGCCCGCAGAAAGAGACGGCAGAGTTCCACGCACCCTCGCTCCGTATCGTGGCCGCAACCATGTTACCGAGCGAGAGAGTCCCCACTCCGATGGCCGTCATGAGGTCACGCCTCTGCTCCACCCATGCCGGGTATTCTGCCAGCGTGTGGAGCGCTGTGTCCACGGTCTGGCCATTGCAGTGATGGCACTCAGGCGTTGGCTCCTTGCGGATCAGACACAGTTGATCTCCGAAACATCCTTTTCCAGTGATCACCTGCGTCAGTCGGTATGAGAGGGTCCCATGATGCCTCTCAAGCCAATGCTCCATAAGGGATCTTATCGCCGAAACAACGGTGTGTCCAGCGCTTGGTTGCCCAAGTCGTTCCTTCCACTCCTCTACGAGGGCCTGGTGGAGTTGAGATTTCTGATTTTCGATAGAGACCTGCAAGGGCTCTCGCCTCCAGGTCCCATGGTGGAGTTCCAGCCAGGAGACTCGCCGCCTCAAAGGAGATCGTGCGACACCCCCTTATAATTCTAATGGCCAGCATACGCTGTGGTCGTCGCAGTAACGCTATATTGCTGGTTTTTAGGACCTCCGCCCATACTGGGGCCCTATAAAGGGCCATGGACCGCACAACTCCAGCGTAGAGTCTCCTGCATGAGTAATCGGGTCCCCTCATGTTCAGTAGCAAACGTGCCAATGCACGCGCTGCACCAACTAACTTGGGGACCAGACTTCGGAAGTGATGTCCGAAGTCCCATCAGCCATCGAGTACTAGCCCCATAGAGGGCTCGATGCTGATGCGAATATCTCCTACTATGAGGCTGAGTCTATCAGGTGGCTTCCTCCGAGGCCCATAAAAAAACAAGGCCTCGGATTTGTGCAAAGCCAACTCGAGACCCAGCCGCAGGATTCGCTGCATGACTTGGGCAACACCGGCTGTGGCCCTCACGGTTGCCTCACGGTGTGTCTTGCCGCACGCCGTTACAAGCGTGTCGTCCGCGTAACACGTGACGGCTACACCATTAGGTATGCACCGCGAAGCACCCAGTCGTAGCCAATGTTCCACAGGAGAGGCCCTAAGACCGACCCCTGCGGAACACCACACGACATTTCACGTCGACCGAGACCGGTTCTACTTGGGGTAGATAACGGCTCTCTCCGTCAAATAGGCCCCGACAACGCGGCGGAGGTAGAGAGGCACTATACTAGCGCCTCTCTGATACAACTCCAAAGTGTTGAACGCGTTGGCGATATCTAACGACACCGCCAACACCACTTCACCCCGAGAAACGGCTTCCTCCGCCAGAGTCCTCATGCGCATGATCGCATCCACGGTGGAGCGCCCCTGACGGAAACCGTACTGGTTATCCACCAGATCCGGCCCTACTCTGAAGAAGTGCTTGACGAGGCGCCATGCAATCACTCTTTCATAGAGTTTGCATATGCAACGAAATATCTCGTCAAGCAACACTGTGGGCCGGTAAGCGGATGGTGAGTCCGCTGGGAGTCCTTTCGGATGAGGACAATTTTTCCCGTCTTCCATATTTTCGTAAACTGGCCCTGCTCGAGACATGCGCTGAGAAACTCTCTCAGTCGGGGTTCCAGAGCCGGCGCCTCATCATCCAGAGCCAGGACCCATGCTCGTCCTGGAATGCCATCGGGTCCTGGGGCGGTGTTTTTGGCTTTAAGCCGTCGCACCGCCAGCGCTAGTTCTGCCCAAGTGACCTCAGGCACGTCGTCGTCGTCCACGTTAGGTGCCTCAGGCGCTGGAGGCGGAGCCATCGGTGATGGTATGTGCTCCACCACATGCGATGGAAACAGGGAACCGACAACCCTTTCAAGCGCAGCTCTGGCTGAAGACATCGGGTTAACGGTGGGGCCCATGGCCGCATTTTGCCCCTAACCATACGGTAAGGGCGTCTCCACGGATCCCGCTCCAGTGTCTCCAGCAACTCACGGCGGGCCTCGCTCTTGGCCCGTTTTTATCGCTGCCTGAAGAGTTCTCTTGGCAACCCTGTATTCCACCAAAAGCTCCGCCTCTCGAACTGCCGCATCCTCGGGGCGGCGACGCCTACTGCAGAACCTAGACCATTGACGATACGCGGTCACGCAGGCTTGTCTCAGCCTTACGACCTCTGGCAACCACCAATAGACCTGGCGTCTCGCAGTGTTGGGCTGAACCCTAGGCATCGTCGCATCGCAGACGCGGGTCATGGCCTCCCGGAACCATAATGAATCGGCATTCACATCTATAGGCCTGTCCGGTGCAGGAGTCCAGGCCTATACGATGGCGGCTTACAGGAAGACCTCTCGATCTAAGCGCTTGAGCGCCCAACGTGGCTCAGGTGGATTTCGTCCAACCGGCACGCCATCTGTGGGAGCGGAGACTTCAAACCGAATGTATCGGTGATCCGAACCCGTCTTCTCCCCCACAATGACCCGTTTGGTTGAGTTCACAACACGGCGTGCCAGCAAGGGGCACATGAACGAAATGTCCACGATCGAACTACCCCTCGCTGTCACGAACGTGGGTACGGACCCCTGGTTTAGGGTAACTAGGTCGAATCTTTCGGCTCAGTTCTACAGTGCCCTGCCCCTCGGGTTTGTGCGTCGGGAACCCCAGGCCTCTGACCAGGCATTGAAGTCACCGAGCACAAGAACCGGGTGGGGGCGACAGGCGTCGACGAAGACAGCCAGCTGAGCGAGCCATTGCTCATACTCAGTTATGTCTCGATTCGGCGTGAAATAAGCAGCCACGACCGCTATATCCCCAAACAACGCCGCTATGCAACCCCGTTCCCTTGCAACCACGCTAAGGGGAGCAGTGCCAGCGGCAGTGCCGTGCACCAGAGCCGCTGAGCCATCCAAGTCGGTCTCCCAAGCAGCCCCGAGAAACCGGTGGACGTATGGCTCAACCACGGCGGCATTATTGGATTTCCATCTCCGCCTCCCGCCGCAAATCTTGCTGCCCTCCGGCAGTACTCTCCGGGCTCTTTGGAAGGGGGCCAGGAGGTCGACCTCCCAGCTTTGGATCCGACAAGGCGCAGGCCTTACTGCCAACCCGGTGGTCGGCAGGTTTGCTCCCCGCTGCACACCTAAAGCAGCGCAATGGAGCCTTACAGCCACTCGCCTTGTGACCAGGCTGGCCACAACGGAAACAGAGGTCACCTACGGTGACCTCTGCGGTACATTTTACCCCCACAAGTCCCACCGACAGGTATCGCAAGCATCTTGCCGGTCGGGTTTGCAGGAGCCGTGCCTGTACCCTCAGAAAATCACCAACTAGGAGAGTACGCCTATCAGCGATCTTTTGGGCCGCTGCAATAGGGCAACTGACAATCGCTGCCCCCTGTCCACTGGGGCCGAAGCGTATTACTCCAGCCTTTATATTATCCAGAGGGCAGCCTCCGGCCTTCATCACAGAGAACCTGAGGTCGTCCGTCGTAACAGAGTCGTCCAGGCCTGTGATGCGTACTTCAGCGCATTTCATAGGCCTGGACACTCGCACGTCTGCTGCGTTCAGTGAGTCCCTTAATTTAGCCGCTAGGGCGTCAGCTGGTGGCACCGGGGATTTCGAGAAGCCGGGGTCCTGTTCGCGTATTTTTGCACCGGACGCCCGGTATCTCGAGGGCCTTGAGGTCGACGTTGGCCTTGACTTTCGCCAAGACCTCAGCATACCCCAAACCCCTCTCTACTGCCCCTGCCGTCAAAGTAACGACGATTGCCGCAGAACGAGGGGTTCGGAGTCTTCTTGTCGCTCCTGTTGCAGCGGCGGCGGCCTTTTTGCCATTGTTATCTGCTTTTTTGGCGGCCTTCCGTCTTTTCTTCCTATCACCGGCTGCCATCCAGATCCCTTCTTTCGGTTGCTGTGTTTCATCAGCCGGGGCTGAGACTGGGGTTTGGATTTGGGTTGAGTTCGCCTTCCTCTTCCCCTTCCCTTTTTCCTGGGTAGCCTTTTGCGACGTTGTTGTTGTCTTTGGCTTGACCACTCTTGCTACTGGTTGGGCTGTTGAACCTGCTTTAGCAGCGGCCGCATATGTTACCCTTGGCGGAGTTAGAGGTGGGCGATAAATTACGTTCTCTATTGCAGAGATACGCTGGCAATGTCGCTCCTCCATCTCCGCCATGAGTCGGACTATGTCCGGTTCCACTCGGCAGGATGATGTCGATGGCGCTGGTGTGGTACCAGCATTACCATGAGTGGAGTCTAACGTCCTCTCTCTCACTTCAGCAAGGTCTGCTTCAAGGCTGGATTTCTCCCTCTCGTGGGCCTTGTTTTCGGCCACTAGAGCTCCTCGACGGCTTGTTCGCACTTTGGGTGCCGTGGCCACTAGAGGCGGATTCCAGCTGGTTTTTTTCCGCCGATTGGGGCTGGTGCCTTTTTCGCTTTTGTGATTCCCTTTGGTATTGTTCTACAGCTGAGGCTATTGGCGTACTCGCACCGCTCCTGTCAGAGGCAGTGTCAGAATTCAACACTGCCCCGTATCTTTCCGCGTCCTTTGCGATTGGTTGGTCGTCGGATTTACCGCTCGACGACGGGCGGGTTTGGCAGTGGTTGCTCCCCTCAGAATACGACTGGGAGCTGCCGGAGCCATTTTGGTCTGGGAGGGACTCCCCAGGCACGGTGCGTCTGGGAACCTCCTGGGTAGGTGATACCTTTAATTTACCCATGCCATATATTTGAGGTTAATGTCCTCCGACAATAGGACGCCATCAGCACTGGACTCCCTCCAGCGACTCAGTCTATTGCCAGGCGTCAGAGCGTGGGCTTGGGGTTTTTTTGTAAAGGTTTAAGTCCTCTCGGATCCGAAGAACCACCGGTCCTGTCCGTTCAGGATGACGGCTGAGCCGAACGGGGTCTGCACCAGTCCGAGTCCGTCCGCCCCAAGGTTTTTTATAGAGGTTTCCTTCCTCGTAGCCCTCAAAGAGCCATCGTTCCTGACTGCGGCAGTCAGGTTTACGACTTGGCCAGATGGTGGTCTACATCAGACCATTGTCCACAACCTCTGACAATGCCAGCAGTTGAGAACCCGTCCGCCCGCTAGTATACTCTCCACTATGCCCTCCGCTAAGCGGAGGACCATGTGGAAAGCCTCCAACTACCCTCACAAGGGTTGTTTCCACCTCGGCCGGAATTTACGGTAGGCGGCAGTGTCTCTCGCACTTAGCGCCAGAGACACTGCGGCCTCCGTTGCCCAGGATGCACCGCGTGGAGGTTCCGGACCCCGCACTCCCCCTTTGGTTTTACCTAAGAGAAGAAAACTAGCCGCCAAGCACATTTTTAGTGTATCTATTTAACACCTTTAAACAACAAAACTTATTTATATATATGTATAAATATATAATCTGAATCTCGAAAACGGCTCCAACGATTTTCATGAAATGTTTACTTTTAATTTCAAAATGAACATTTCATTATGATTTCATTAAAAAAGGTTTCACATTTAGAAAACGTTGTTTTATCCAAGTTTTTCAGGTTGATGCCAAAGCCTTACAAAAAACCAATGTGAAGCAGTACTGTCACTGTTTTACAATAAGTGATTACAATTTAAAAAAAACGTAATGCACCCCTATCCTTTAATTCTAGGGCAAGGGACTCAAAAGATGGTTTGCTCAAATGCTCTTTAGATTGTGGTAGTCACAAAACATTAGGTGAGTCTGCTCATTGAGTTCCAATAAATAAATTCCAATAAATAAATTTAACAAAAAAAAATAGCACTACACAGAGTACGCTTAACCAAATAAGACAATATCAGAAAAATGGTATATTACAGATCAATTAGTAAACTACAATTTTTAACAGCTAAGTAACCATTATTAATATTTTTTATTTATAATTATTATTATTTATTTATTCAGAAAACAACTTTATTTGCATGCGAATATTTTTATATGTTTTAAATAATTACAGAAAAGGTATTTATATCCTTTCTCGTATTGCTCTCCCTTATGTGTCTTTTATTTATTTATTTATTTATACATCATGCACTTTATGTACATAGGCGGACTTAATGCCTAAGGCATTCTCTACCAGTCAACCTTTGGGTGATGCAGAGAAAATAGGAAGTAGGTGCGTTTCAGGTGTTGAAAAGAAGAAGTAGACATAACAAACTTTCATATACTAAAATTAATACAAATACATAAATACATACATATACATACTTAAGTTGATGTAAGTCTATATACATACATACACAAATAAATATCATAACAAGTATAAGATGATAATCATGTATTGGTTGATTCTACCAGCTGTTTCAGTAAATACTGCTCGTTTTCAAACACATAAGCATATTTAGATACCTAAGTGAGAAAGTTACACCAACGTGTATAATAGGGTGTCCCTTAAATTTCAAGTTCGATATTTTTTTACGCATACCTTCTTAAAAGTTTCGTAATAACCCTATATTGTCTAGAAAAAAATATTAGTTCGATATATAAACGATAACCCGTGCCGACTTGCTATTTAAACTTGTCGATACAAGTTGCTTAAGTACTGCCCAGTGACCTGTTACGACATGTTTTATTTGCCATTTCGTACGTGATTTTTGAGACTATTAGTGCTTCATTGTTTAGTGCGTAAACATGTCGGTGGAATTACGGAGTGATAAACAAAATATTTTGCTTATCGGATTGACTAGCTACCAAATAAATGGTGCAAAATTACCATCTAATCGACAAGTTCTCTCAGTCCTATTTTACAATATTCGTGAGGTTAAATTGACTGTTAGTGAAAGTGCAAATCTTGTGATTAGGGGGTGCATCATATATTGGGAAAAAGCAAGAATTCCAACAAGGGCATTTCCTAACTGCGTGAAGAAACTTATTGATTTATATCATGTTTGGAGAGAGTTGCAAAAAAATTGTAAGGAAACTCAGATTACGTTTAAGAGTCGTGAGAACAATTTTATAATTAATCTTGATAATTTGTTTGATATTGCACATGCTGATGCTTTTGAGAGAATGAAAATAGAGGAAGATAAAATATTTTTAATGAAACAGAGAGAGCCAGGTCGACCGGGATGCTTAGGTGGAGTAGATAAAAAATTGGCGGAAAAAGAACAAAGATCTAGACAACGACGATTGGAAGAAGAGGAAAGGATTGTAAGACAAAGAGAATCACTAGCTGTTGCATCTACTTCCACCACAAATAACTTAGACAGTGTAGAAGATTCAGACGAAGAACAGATCTTGAATTCTGAACTCAGCTTGCCGGACGTTCCCTGCCATGAACAAAGTTCAAAAAGAGGTAGAAAGAATCTTATAACACCTAAACTAGTTGCAGCTTTAGATCGATGCCAGTTAAGCATTAGAGATACCGTTTACATTCTTAATGATTTCTGTATTAACAAATCCTCGATTCAGCGAATTCGTACTGAAACTAGAAAATCAAGGGCAGAAGCAATAAAATCTAACTTCCAAAACAATGTACCCGACATAGTCACAGTCCATTGGGATGGAAAACTATTACCGGGGTTGGATGTACGGAGTTCAAAAGAAGAACGCTTGCCAGTTATAGCTTCATTTGACGATAGAGAGCAGCTTTTTGCAGTGCCGAAACTAGAAAGTTCTTCTGGAAAACATCAAGCGAAGGCTGTATCAGCAGCTCTCTTTGACTGGAACCTTTATGATAAAGTGCAAATAATGTGCTGCGACACAACAGCTTCCAATATGGGCCGTTTCAATGGAGCTTGTGCTATTTTGGAGCAAACTTTAGGAAGAGAATTGTTGCTTCTCGCCTGTCATCATCATGTTTATGAATTGGTCCTAAAAGTTGTCTTTGAAACCAAGATTAAGCAAATTACTAGTAGCCCAGATATTCCGATGTTCAAAAAGTTCCAAGAAAATTGGAAAAACATTGATTGTACTAAAATTGAACCATCTCTTAATTTCGTAAAAGTACGGGTTGCCGAGACAGACATTCAAGCGTTGTTACTATTTTATAAGGCAGAATTAGATAAAGGTTTTGTAAGAGATGATTACCGCGAATTGGTCGAACTGTGCGTAATATTTTTAGGAGGAGACACAGAGGAAAAATTAAAACTAAGGCCCCCCCGAGAACGATCTATTCTTTAAAAATATGTTTACTTCAGTCACAATGCAGAGTAACTGCGAAGGACAAAAAGGCTCTACAAGATGTTTGCTTATTTCTCGTTATATTGTATGTTAAACCTTGGCTCGAATGTACAGTAGCGACCAAAGCACCTAATCAAGATTTGCGCTTCTTGAAGATGTTAAAAGAGTATGAAAAAGATGACGCAACAATTTCTAAAGCTTCTATAAGCAAGTTCAGCCATCACTTGTGGTATTTATGTGAAGAGACAGTCATTCTATCACTATTTGATGATGAAGTTGACAACCAAACTAAGAAGAAGATGATTGCCAACTTCAACAGGGACAAAATCTCGGATTTTAGCAAACGCTATGACCCGTCGAAGGAAGAACTGACTCAAAAGTTGTTTGGTAAGTTAAATTGACTTTTTGTTGGATTTCAATTTCAATGTCCAATACTTATTTATTTATTTTCAAAATTGTTGTTGATTTTTATTTGTTATTTAACTTATTTTTCTTTTTTTTTTAGACAAATCACTGGATGATTTCGTATCGGAAAATAGCAAACAATTTTTATCACGACTGCAGATCGACGACAGTTTTCTAAAGGAAGATGTATCTTCTTGGAATAACAATGCTGCTTTTCTGGAGGCTAAAAGAAGAATAAGTTATTTGAGAGTTGTAAATGATACTGCTGAAAGGGCTGTTAAATTAATGCAAGATTTTAACGGACTTATCACGGCTGAAGAAGAACAAAAACAGTTCTTGCTGCGCTGTGTCCAGGAACATCTAAAATTGTATCCAGACTGTAAAAAAACTACTCTAAAAAGAAGTTACCCTGAATGATTCTTATTTCTTTATGTTTTTAATTAAAGATTAATGTTCATCTAATTTATTATTTAATTTTATTCACTTAATTCATTGCATTTATAGTGAAATTATAGCAGACTGAAATTTTAGGACAAAACACGTTTTTTACTAAACTTTGAAGCTCGGTCGGCACTGGTTGCAATTATGCTAGATTGATAAAATTTTATATTTAAGTATCTTATAGCATTAGTAAAAATTATAGAGGGTATGCATTTTGAAATTCGAAAAAAAATTTTTTTTTGTCATATAAGGGACACCCTAGTGTATAAGCTAGAACTGTTAAAATTTTCATTTCTTTGAAGTATGATCTGTAAGAATCTGGTACTTTAATTCTTTTAATTGTTCTAACAGGTCTTTTCTGTGAGACTAAAGTCGAGACTAAACTTAATCACCAACGCAGGACGATGAACTTAATTTGAACTTAACCAAAGCAAAGTATACCATTCTCAAGTGCTTTGAACTAACTTCGTTCCTGAGACTCCTGAGTACATGACACGCTGAACTAATGGTATATTCCAGAGGCATTAATTCCTCTTTCACAGAGGTTTGGCTTATACTTTCACCAATTATCTTGCTACTTAATGTATCTGTTGTTTTAGAGGTCGAAAGAAAATAATTTACCTCTGTTTTGCCAATGTTTACTTTAACCTTTAAAACTACTAATTGAGCACATCCATTACTATGTGTATTGCATGTTATTTCAAGTCGTTAATGTAGGTTATATAGTGTTGAGCCTTGGGGAACACCAACCCTGGGCTAAGTAGAAGCCATAACTTACCTATTATTGCAGGAACTCTTCCAAAACGATCAGCTAGCCATCCAAATGTAAAACATCCGAATACAGAACCAACAAAAAATACTGACTGAGCTGTAGGAACATAGCTACTGCGATCACACACCCAGTCTCTCTGCAAATATAAAGATTTTCAACTTTTGAACCAGTTGAAAATTATCTAGACTTTCTATATCTAAAATAAAATAACTCTTTTCAGAACTGATTGCACGCAATTTTACACATACAAACTATGTGTTAAATATGCGTAGGGAGCATACAACGATCTGCATGTCCCACACTAAAATACGTCCAGGATTCTGAAGATGCTGTCACATTTTTACAGTGCTTTCGAGGTATTTGCGAAGACGAGATTTGATGGTTTGTACGCCATCACCCGCAAACGAACCTCCTTCTCACTTCATAGAGTGTACAAACAATACGCACAGCATCCTGAACGTATTACGCGATAGATAGGGTTGACCAATGTTGGGATGATGTTAACATTGTCAGGGTCCTAATGTAAATAATCTGTTAATTTTATTTGTTGTATGTATTTTGTGTCACTTTGCTAATATTAGGTTATGATTTCTGTAACTAACAATGTATTATGGTCATCATCATCATCAACAGTCTTTAACAGTCCACTGCTGGACATAGGCCTCTACTTAGCGCGAAGGTTTTGGCCTACTATAACACGCTGGCCAGACGGGTTGGTATAGAGCTTGTTTTAAGTTTAACACTCTTTGCTTTGATGTTGCCTTGCATATTTTGATCCCTTGGTCGCCTTCTATAACACCCAAGGGTAGAGAAGGGGGTTGTGACACTCTGTATTCTTAATCCGTCACGACACGGTGTTTAAATTTGTGAAATAAATGGATACTAATATAACTGTTGTAACTTGTTTTGAATTTAAATTTGACTGTGATTTATCTAACTAAAAACTGTGATAAAACATATTGAAAAAAATGTTCTGTAGACTGAATGGCTGTCGTACTAGTTTAAGCGGTCGCCACGTCGCTTTCTACTGCGCTAGGCATCGTTGGTTCAAACTACACATGGGACAACACTTTGTGTGATTCACAAATTGTTGTTCCGAGTCTGAGTATTCTTTGTGTCTGTTTCATGAATGTCTGTTAAGTTCCTTGGAGTGTGTTGTCTCTACTTTTCTATAAGGTTTTCATCTCTCTCTAACACAAAGGGAGGATCCATCGATTAATGAGGTGATCATGAATGGACACTTTAAGTTAGCGTCTTAAATTCAGATATATATATAAATAATTGAGTGGATTTATTAATTATTCTTTCCCAGGGTTGCCAAAGAGCAGTGGCCTTGTGGCGGCCATCGGAGTTCGGATTCTCTCACGCAGTAACAAGATTGCGGCCATGATCCGGAGCGAAAGCACGTGGAATTCCACCATCTCTTTTTGCGAGCAGGTTATGCTTGCAAAGGAGATGGCAGAGTGGGACCGGGAGAAGTTTCGAACTCTTCCGGTCCGTCAGGCCCGGAAACGGGCTAACTCAGACTTTAAAAATCGTTGAACGATCTCCGTCCTCCATAAACGCAGGCCTGGGGGTGGCAGGTGAGGCCATCTGTCACCTTAGCAGAAGCAGGCCGGGATGGCGATGCGAGCGCTACGGACTGCGCTCGCCCTTTTGAGGCAGGAAGAAAAAGGGACCTCGGAGTTCACACAGGGGGGCATCCACAAGTTGTAGGTGGCTCACGGTACGTCGGGGCTCCAGGGTTTTCCTTACTAGCGTGCACCTGGTTCCCCGACTATTGGTACCTGAGACGGTGTGCGGTTTTTGGTCGGTTCGAGCTCGACATAACCACCAGGAGGTGATATCTGTGGGGATTTTCGCACAGAAAAAACAGGGTGACTAAGTAGAACTTACTTCCGTTGTAATGGTGGAATACGGTATATCGCTTAATTCATATTCCCAGCCATGTTGGCAAGGTATCAAGCGAGAGTGATCAGCTGGTGGAGTCAACGTATCCAAAACCTGAGTCCAATTTGTATCAAAAGTCACGCAGTGAGCCAACTCGCCCGTAGCGGTGACAGGTGCTGACAGTTGTTTTCTGTAACAGTATAGATATATTTTAGATGTACAAGAGGGGCTCGTCAGCTTAGTGGTAACCGTGTAAGTTAACGCATTGAAACGTTAAGAAACCCTAGCCAGGTCAGAGTATAATGGGGTGCTGGGCTAGAAAACCTCCACGTGGTGCACCCTGGTAACGTTGGCGATGGTGCTCATCACTGCCAACGGCTAATATTGTAGCACGAAGAAGAGGAGGCCATTTTCTTCGGCCATTCGGTTGAGGCTTGGTCCAACAGAGTGGGCATATTTGTCGATTCCTCTGTTGGCTCTTCGCTCTTCGGAGCAATGAGGAGGAAAACCTCGATAAAAAATCATTATGGTGGGACCCTTTCATGGGTCGACGTTTCTCCACTGTCAATAGTGGAGAAAGGAGAACGGCCTCGGTGTGTACTCACACTGCCGCCGAGCAGGCATTGGAAGATTTAATCTTCCTGCCACCGTTGCCACATCGTAATCCCGAAAGGAGTGTCGTGGTTATGTCTCGCGACACCAATCGGGGGCGAGGGTCTTGGCTTAGCCGCCTGAACTACGAGGAAGAAAACCTCTATAAAAAATTACCCCGAATCCCGTGTTCTGGTGCGTGGCCAGGGGATGCATGGCTGATGGGTAGTTCAATCGTAAGCACACTCCCAGCCGGGGCACCTGCGGACCCTTCGGTTGGGCACAAATTTACGCTTGCCCGGGTATTGGGGATCTCTGCCCGGGTCGACCTCTATTCTCCCCTAATCGTGGGTACAAAAATGGAAAATATCTCAAATAAAAATAACAAAAATATTGTAGAAAAGAAGGAGAAGAGTGCGAAAGACAAGAACGCAAGGGCGGGCGACCTCTCGTCCAACGTAGAGGACGTAATGACTGGAACAACTATTTCGGTGGGGCTCCCAGAAGCCAATATGGCCACTGGGAGCCGAAGAACATCGGTACGGTTACGTTCCAAATCCACAGCGTACTCCAGTGCGAGGACGGACGTGCTGGACTTCATGGAGACGGAGCTGTGTGACAGCCGAAAACGCGGACGCTCCAGGGATGAGGAGAGCGATACATCCCAGGAGATGCTACCTCCTAAGGTAGCAAGCAGCCGCAGAGGGAGGTCACGAACCCCGATCTCGGCCCCGTCAGGCTCCGTCTTCTGTAAGGCGGAAGCCTATAGACGGGTCAGGGCAGACGGCGAAATCTTAGCGGAGGAGGAGATCGCTGATCTCCTGCTAAAAATAAAGGAACCGATGGTGGGGGATTCAGTTCCTCAAACACCATCGTCCATGCAGGAGAGAGCGAATGCGGCGGTGGCCATTATTCACAAAGTGGCCACCAAGTCGAGTAACCTTAAGGGCTCTTTTGTGAAAGCCCTTAAGGACTCCTCTTCCGCTATTGCGGGGGTCGTGGATACCCTCATCGGGGACGTGGCTCGTCTCCAGGCCGCCAACGATCGCCTGACGAGGCAAGTGGCTGAGCTCAGCGCTCAGTTCGCCCAATTCCGGGCGCATCGCCCGACAGAGGATCCGGTCACGTCCCCGTCTCAGCCTGCCCCCTCTACCAACCACGGTGGCATTCCTGATGCCCATCTGCGCCAAATAACAGATGCAGTATGGCGCATGATGGACGGGCGTCTGGCTGGTCTGGAGGCAAGGCTGCCACCAGCCCCTGTTGTCCGGCCGCCGCTCGCGGCCCATAAAGTGAAGGTTGCATCGGCGTCAGCATCGCTTCCCGTTGCGACCGGTCGCGTGTCCTACGCGGCGGCGACAGCGATCTCTGCTGCTCCTGCAACTGCTCCGAGGGCACGGCAAGCGGCCAAGGCAACAGCCCGGACGCCCGCACTGAGGTCAGGGACCAAAGCAGCGGCAAACGCTGGGGCGGAGTTCCCTCCGCTCCCCACTCCAACCGCTGTATCTGGCACCTCCACAAGTGCTTCCTCCACATCTCTCCCTTCCACGGATGGTTGGCGGGTAGTCGGGGGGGCTAAAAAGTCCCGAAAGCGGGGTAAGAAGGCTGCACAAATAGCAGCCTCTACCCCGCAGGCGTCATCGGCTGCGGTGGCTGCCACAAAGACGCCGCGCAAACTACAGGCGCCTAAAAGCGCGGCCGTGGTAGTCACCGTTTCACCGGAGGCAGCTAGCGGCGGGCTGTCCTACGCGGCCATTTTCAAAAGGGCCCGGGACAGTCTCGTGGACAGTCGACAGACAGTGGGTGTCAGAATGCGCCTCGCACAAACGGGAGCTCGAGTCCTCGAGTTCCCTGGGGCTGAAGTTGCTAAGACGGCAGACACATTTGCCGAAAAGTTGCGAGGAATGTTTACGGCTACGGATGGAGTCAAGATCGCCAGGCCGACCAAGTGCGCAGAATTGCGCATTTCAGGCCTGGACGACTCCATAACGGCCCAGGATGTCCGTGTTGCAGTAAGAGAGAAGACGGGTTGCAACGCGGACAACATTAGGGTCGGCACCATCCCGGTCCAGGAGGACTTGGCGCAGTGTGGGTCAGCTGTCCCGTAGCGTCGGCCAAAATGTTGGACGACGCCGGCAGGCTGCTCATCGGTTTCGTGAGCGCTAGGATCACAGTCCTGGCTGCGAGACCGATGAGGTGTTACAAATGCCTAGCATCGGGGCACACACGCGCCAAGTGCGTCAGTTGTTTCGACTGCAGCGGATTATGTTTCCGCTGCGGTCGACCGGGGCACAGGACGGCAGACTGCTCTGCCGCCCCTCACTGCCCGGTGTGTACGGCGGACAACAAGCCTGCCAATCACCAGATTGGGCAGGGAGGCTGTAAACCTTCCCGCAATTCTCGGCAGGCCTTAGGGGCTAGCCAGTCGGCCCAGGCTGCTTCTGACGTCGTTCGTACATCTATATCGTCGCCCATGGAGGAGGCTGTATAGACGGTCGAGTAATGGCCCAAGTCTCCAACCTCCTTGTCCAGACTAACCTGAACCACCGTGCCGCGGCGCAGGACCTTTTCCTGCAAACCATGGCACAGTGGTCGATCGGTGTTGCCGTAGCCGCGGAACCCTAATACGTTCCTCCCCGTCCAAACTGGTTGGGTGACCGGGACGGTTCCGTGGCAGTCGTCGGCTCTACGGCGGCTCATTCCCCACCCTTGTCGCTAAGAGACAAGGGCCCTGGATATGTTGCTGCCGAGTGGGGGGGATCACTGTATATGGTGTATACTTCTCCC
Source organism: Hypercompe scribonia (assembly GCA_949316085.1). Taxonomy (NCBI): domain Eukaryota; kingdom Metazoa; phylum Arthropoda; class Insecta; order Lepidoptera; family Erebidae; genus Hypercompe; species Hypercompe scribonia. Next base: position 5,060,029 of record OX438969.1, on the reverse strand, counting down.
CCAACCGGAGTTTGAACGACTTCGAGGTTTTCCTTACCAACTTGGAAACCTCGATGTGGCGTCTAACGTCTGGGCAAGTCTTAGTGCTGGGGGACTTCAACGCAAAGTCCATTACGTGGGATTCCCCCAGGACGGACGCTAGGGGCGAGGCCGTAGAGGAGTGGGCGGCCTCGGTGGGCCTCTATTTACTAAACAGGGCCTCCACCAACACGTGCGTGCGACAGCAGGGAGGGTCGATAGTGGACCTTTCGTTCGCTACCCCTGCCCTCGCCGCACGAGTAACGAACTGGCGTATCCTGGAAGAGGTTGAGACGCTCTCGGATCATCCCTATATCCGATTTGAGCTCTCCCGCTCCCAGGTACCCAGAAGGGGTCACATGGCGCGGCGTTCTTCTCGTTTTCCGCGGTGGGCTATACCCAAACTGAATAGGGACCTACTAGAGGAGGCAGCCATTATTCACTCTTGGCTGTCTCCGCAGGCCCCGACCGAGGAGGTCGACATGGGGGCTGGTCGTTTCCGCGATGCGATTACGCAGATCTGCGATGCGGCCATGCCCCGCATCCGAGGTTGTCGCCCTCCACGGAAGGAAGTTTACTGGTGGTCCCAGGAGTTGGCGGACCTCCGCGCGGCCTGTACTCGTGCCCGGAGGTCCTACACCCGTGGTCGGCGGCGACACCGCGAAGAAGGCGGGGAAGACCAGCTTCATGAGGAGTACCGAGAGGCGCGGAAAACTCTGAAGCTGGCCATCAGCCGCGCCAAAGAAATTAAGCGTAAGGAGATGCTGGAGGGTCTCGATCGTGACCCCTGGGGTCGCCCTTATCGTGCGGCGCGACAAAAGCTCCGCACGTCGGGCCCCCTCCCTTACAGAGACACTCCAGCCCAGCTTCCTGGGGGATGTGGTCGAGGGCCTTTTCCCGCAGCGGGTAGACCACACACCCCCGTCGATGGTCTTCATGGCCGGAGATCACGGGGGCAACGAGGACAATGTTCCGCCCGTCAGGGAATCGGAGGTGGGGGCGGTTGTTCTACGGATTCGCTCTAAGAACACCGCCCCTGGGCCAGATGGGATACCTGCCCGAGTATTGGCACGAACCCTCGACTACATGTCGGACCGCCTCAGGGAGGCCCAGAGGACCCGTCGTGGTCCACCCCCCGGTGCCTCCATCGTTGTCAATTCGGTCCTCGTACCGGTTCAGGCCCAGATGAAGTATCTGGGCCTGATCCTCGACGGCAGGTGGCTCTTCGACGAGCACTTCCGACAGCTTACTCCAAAGCTGGTCGGCGCTACTTCTGCTCTTGGGCGACTTTTGCCCTATTTGGGTGGAGCCAGCGTCGCGACGAGACGGCTATACACGGGGGTTGTTCGGTCAATGGCGCTGTATGGTGCATCGGTGTGGGCGGCGGCTCTGACCGCCCAGAATAGGGCTCGCCTCTGGCGCCCTCAGAGGATATTGGCGGTTAGAGCCATACGCGGTTACCGCACCGTATCGACGGGGGCGGCATGCGCCTTGGCCGGAACTCCCCCGTGGGATTTGGAGGCGGAAGTGCTCGCCGAAGTTTATCGGCGGACGGCTGACTTCTGGGCGGGTAGCGGCATACGGCCCCCGCCCGAGGAGATACGCGAGTGGCGTGAGGCCGCTCGTCGAGCCACGATGGCTCGTTGGTCGTTCCGGCTGGAGGCTCCACGTGCTGGCTTTGCTGCCGTGGAGGCTTTGGCGCCGGTCATCACCGAGTGGGCAGGGCGGCAGCACGGGACCCTTTCCTTCCGACTGACGCAGGTCCTTTCCGGGCATGGTTGCTTCGGGAAGTATCTGCACTCGGTCGCCAGGAGGGAATTGAGTCCCGCCTGTTACCACTGCGACTGCAGTGAGGACTCGGCTCAGCACACGCTAGCAGTTTGTTCCGCCTGGGCGACGCAGCGTGGGGTCCTCACTGTAGTTATTGGAGGAGATCTCTCGCTACCGGCCGTCATACGCTCCATGGCCGATAGCGACAGTTGTTTTACCGCGGTCGCAACCTTCTGCGAAGACGTAATTTCGCAGAAGGAGGTGGCGGAGAAGGCCCGGGAGGACGATATCCACTCGGACCCAATTCGCCGCCGGCGAGCCGGGCGGCGGAGGCGCGCATACCAGCGCCTCATGCCGCCTTGAGTGTGGCCGCGGGTGGACGGGATGAGTTTTCCCCTCCATCCGCTACAATGGCCAGCCGCGAGGAGGTCGTTATAAAAACGAAAACAGTAGCAGTCGTGGGACTGCCGATAGAAGTGAAAACGGAACTATTAAGTTGAGAGTAATTAAACCTATATGCAAAAATTATATAAAATTTTTTATGTTTCATATATAGTTATATATAATATATAATATCATATATAATATATAATAATAATAAATTTCATATATAATATATAATATCATATTCTCCATAGCTATAGATATACTATTATCATTAGCATGTCGGTGACGCGAATCTAGGATTTTACCCTCTACCAAAACGCTCAACGCGCCTAAAGAAGTTTTCACTTCAAAAAAAAAAGGTCAGAGTAAAATACGTGACTATTCTTGGCATATTGTGACCCGTCGGTGCCTCAGAGAGCATGTTAAGCCGTTGGTCCTGTCAACAGTATTTCTACGAGTATAGAACTTTGATATCGCCTAGTGCTTGGGTTGTGTAGATCTAATGGCAATCGCTCCATGTAAAAAATCTAAACTCAACCCGTCGCATCTGAACTATACACCTCAATCAAATTTGGTAAAAAGAATTTTCTAACTACCGATGGCTGCAAGAACAATTTCTTAGAATCCTTATATATTTTAAAGAATTTAAGGCGATTTTGTAATTGAATATTTCTGGTTCTTGTACCTGCCTACTAGAATAGGTAAGTTATATGTAAATGTAATTGCGATATACAGTTGTGATACTTAGTATGGTATGCAAATGTACATACAAATTACAATATTAGAATTATTATCGCAATAATACATAGCCTTAGTGTACAAATTAGGTTATAAACATATATACTTCGACGTAACTGTAGGTTGATTTTTAAAAGTTTTTCGTGCCTACGGTAATAAAACCTCTACTTTTACTCGAAATAACCATAGGTATCTGATTCCGTAGTATTAACACGTATTTTATACAGTGCAGTACATTTTCCCTAAGAGACTTTTTACCTGAATTAGTTTGGGGTTGGCTTTTTACGCAGAGCGACTGTCATCCGACCTACACAATCCAAGTAATAGTTGCTATCGAAGTTCAACATAGCTCCTTATTACACGACACTAAAGTGGAATTGAGACAAAGTATTCTATACTAATTCTGATTTTTTTTATTTTGTAGTACTCATAGCTTCTGCAAATACATTGTATAATTCAGACTTATTCAGTATCCGTTTTGTTACACTCAACTTGACAAATATCATCACAAATCCGTGCAGATGGCGAAGTATTTTACAAGCGTTCACTTCACCGCAGTCTACTGTGCCGACAGTAATGAGTTATACCCCCACACCATCATCATTAACAGCCTTTCATAGTGCACTGCTGGACATAGGCGTCTCCTTAGAAAGGAGAGGCCTATATCGAGCTAATAGACATAGACATAGAACAACTTTATCTGATCCGCAAATTATTGTTCTAAGTCTGGATGTTCTTTATGTCCGTTCGATGGATGATTGTAAAGCCCCCGTGATACATGAATGTGATGTCTTTTGTGATAGGTGATAATAAAAAAATACACTTTTACAGTCCACTGCTAGACATAGGCCTCTCCTTAGCAAGGAGGTTTTGGCCTACTATATCGCGCTTGCCAGACGGATTGGAATAGGATTTGCTACAAGTTTTCCTTCTCTTGGTAATGATGTTATCTTTTATACTTTGTTCCCTTAGTCGCCTTCTACGACACCCACGGGATGAATAGAGGTGATTGCACTATGTATTCTTAATCCGTCACCACACGGACTTAAAAAAATACAAAAAAAGCATACTTATTCGGTATGCGTTTTCTTCTAGACAGAAGAAGTGATGTATATTGAAGATGTGTATGTTCAAGATATCAATAGGAGAGATACAAATTCAAGTTTAAAGGTAGAAAATCAAATTAATTATTATTACGTATTTAAGTGGGTAACACGTAGGTTATACATTTGTATCGCCAACAACCTTTAATAGTCTACTGGTAGGTATAGACCTCTCCGTAGAAAGGAGAGGCCAGCTGAAGTGTTATGGAACAAATATAAACAAAATCATACATTCACAATTTATAAACTTGTTCTTTTAATTACAGGTAGAAAAGCATACAAGCTCATAAACTAGTACAAACTCTCAATAGTTATAGTACAGACTCCCTAGTTTGGGGAACAGACGGCCGTGTGTGAGACGTGTAAGTTAATTAAATATTATTTATCACTAAGGAACATGGCGAATGCTTTTATCACGCTTTAGCTTTAACATAAGGTGAGCCACGAAATAGTTAACATTTGAAAACATTGTATAAAATAGCCATTTTATACATTATAAAAATTAGTTATTTACAAGAAACTAATTAGTTGGAATTTATTTTTTAAAAATTACCTCGTCTATAGACACCCGTTTCGACGTTTACACTCTTCTAAGCAAGCACTGAAGTTTGGTTTATTGGTGTAGATACAATTCTTTAAATAACCCCAGAAAAGAAATCTGCTGAGGATAGCTTTTGACTTTTAGGTGGCCTTAGAATGTCGCCTCGTCAGAAAATCAGCTTTTCCGGAAACAAATATTTTACCACCTGCAGGGACCCATTGGATGTGTGACAAGTGGCTCCATGTTGTTGAAACCATATGTTGCGATGGTAGCCAGCAAATTCTAGTAGCATTGGTCCTAAGAATTCTCGTAACATGCTTGCGCGGGATGTTAGATTCAGATTCAGATGTTAAGGAATTCTTGGCCAAAATTATAGAAGAGTTTTTATATTAAAAATGGACTTTTATTATGCTTGCCTAATGTTAAATTTCGACCAAAAAGTCTAACAATAAAAACAAGTTCATTTTTTACGTCCAAACAATATACTTACATCAACATATCAATTACAGATCTCTTAATAAAACTATACACGTGACTGACAATTTAAACTTACTCTCGAGTTTTTTTTACCACGACGGATTTCAAAATCAGTACTTTGTGAGAAAAAAATTTTGTTTACAACCTATTATAACTAATTACGTAAAGTAGCGTTACTACGATTGAATGTCGGTCTCTAAAAGATTATTTGAAGCAATTATTTATTATTTATGACACATAATTGGATAAATCGATTAAAAAATCTATCAATCGATTAGTATTATGGTTCAATTTTTAGGGTAACGGAATCCTAATGAGAAAACGTTTAACTTGTCCTTGTTTTTTTGTTTGTCTGTCCTTCGCTGGATTACATTAAAAGTTTTCATAAATACCCGTCTAATCAGGGTGGTCCAGGCGTCTATAGAACTGGCCATCTTATTAGAACACCCTTTACTTTATACTTTTATACTTTATTGAACAAACAAAAATAATGATTATTCATGTATATGTTACAATGGATGATATTTTTTAAGACATTTACCATATCTTGGGTTAACAACTGTACTTCTAGATATGCAACTAAGTTACCCGTGGTATAGAATTACAGTGTCGGACCCCTGCTAGTATGTCAGTTGCTTTTATTATTATATGAGTGTTTGACTGGAAGAAAATGCCTACGGCATTACGTCCGCCTTATGCAATGTAACTTATTTGCAGAAAATATAAATAAAAATAAAAAATTAAAAAAAAAATATTTACTAGAATAGGTTATCTTAGTATGGGCTCCTAACTCCCATAAAAGCTTGGATTTCAAACACATCTTTATGTACTGGTCTTTAGACTAGTAAATGGCGTTTTGATGCTATTTGTGTGCTGCTGTAAGTTTCCCTATTATTAATAAAATAAATGAAATAAAATGTGTTAAAATATAATTGTGTATAGGTTAGAAGCCATTCCTCCGCGAACTCATTGCTAGCCAGGGGACTCTTCGCACCCTCTGACTATTTAATATCTACCCGGGATCGAATGCCATTTCTTTTCGATTCCCAGCCATAAATTTCGAATATGTTATTCAATATGGAAAGGATTATTTGGTATTACAAGGGAAAGTAAAAGGCAATTGAAACAGTTCGCTATGGACAGGAATTGAGAGAATGGTAAAACAGTTCTGGAAATCCTGGGCTCACGTACCCATGTGCCCTGTCCGATGAAAATATACTTGACAGGAGCACACTATGAGAATGTGCCGAAATAAAAGGGATTTGTCAGGACCGTCGCAAATGTTAATTGTCTTTGTCTACTTCACTAAGAAATAGGCTGGCCATTATATATGTATGTGGCTCAAAATCACCAAGGTGCAGAATTGGCTTTGCTAGCAATTTAATGTCTTAAATCTTGACTTATTTGAGAAAAAAAAGTTAATAAATTACTTCAACTAACCTGTTTTGTGTGTACATCAAACAATACAACTAATTAATAAAGCAAATTTTGAATAAAATCAGTATACATGCATGGATAATCATTTCGGGAACGCGTCCTAATGTACAATCTTCAGCAACAAGTCCAAAATTTAATATAAAAATTTAAGGTAATTTACATATTTCATTACTTAATACACCGTATTTTTTTATACGAAATTTAGTTTTAGAAAGGATACTAAAAGATTATTTACTTTTAACTATAAAAATGTCCAATATAGTTTGTCCGATACCGCACAAGTCATTTTAGTGAACGTATCGATAATCGGTCAAAAATAATTTTAAGTGAACGCAGCCATTCGGTGTCTAACGTCAGTTGAAGAAGAAAACAATAACAAAGTGGGCTGTCAGAGTATTTATCGGCAAATAAAATAAATCTAAATGGTAAGTACTTTTCAATTCATTATTCGTAGAGCGTACATCAATAGTACGTCAATTCGTAAACGTAATTATTACATTTAATTATTGATGAAATTCTTTTTTACGACACAGAATAACAAAGTAACCTCAAATATTTTCCTATTGACAAACCCAGATCACATTTGAGATGGCCACAGTCTAATCAAAGCGCGCCCTTATTTGAAATCGTCAATTCGTGAACGGTCATTTCGGAAACGTTCCCGAAATGACTGTTGCGTTCTCGGAATGATGATTATTATTTCTAAGGGCGAATCATTTACAATTTTGTAATCAATTTATTTTAAAATTTTGTTTCTTTACAATTACAGCATAATGGAAACTCCTGATAAAGAAAAAAATAATAAAAAATCTCAAAAAAGCTTAAAAAGGATAGTGCAGCTTATTTGCGCCAAAGAGAAAAGGCGAATGCTATAAAAAGGAAGTTTTTGGATAAGATGACTGAAGAGCAGAAAGAAATTAAACGGGAGAAGGACAGAGAATATTATAGAAAAAAAAGGCAGAGAAAAAAGTGAAGAAAATTACTGATATGACCGAACGAGAGAAGCGAAAGCAGAGAAAAGATTGGAAAAAAGCATCAAAAAAATACAGAGAAAAGAAAAAAAATTTAGCAAATCTAGTGAGTAATACGCCACCACAATCAGATGACGACTTAGCCGCAGTACCTCCAAAGAGAAGACAAGTAGGTAGAAAAATCGTTCGAAAAGATAGGGCCAAAGCATACCGAAAAATAAAAAAACAGAATAAAATTATAATTGAAATGAAGCGGAAAATTGCATCTCTAAAGAAAAAACTAGTAAGAAGAGATGCAAAAATAAAAACTGTTCCAAGTCTCATCAAGAAAGTTGATGCTTTAATTAAAGATATTACTGTACCTCCTGAAGTACGCAAACAACTTATATTTAGCGAAGTATTGACTAAACAGTTGCAAGAAAAGGCTGATATTTTACCAAAGAATTCAAAAGAGAGAGAAACCTTTCATAAATGTATCAGTGGAAGCACTTTGCGAAAATACAAAATGCTACATATGACCAAGAAAATTTTACCAACTAGACCGAAGAAAATAAACTATACATCAATTTTAAAGTCTGATACCAAAATTCGCAAAATTGTTTTAAAACAAGAAGTTCAACAAAAAGTCATTGATTTCTTCGAGCAAAATAATGTAAGTCGAATGTGCCCATCTAAGAGAGATTCTGTGAAACATAATGGTATCAAAAAACAAAGAAGCATGCTTTTACACTCAGTTAAAAACTTTGTGTCAAGATTTGTAAAAGAAACTGGAATTGTGTTATCATACGCAACGCTGCTGAGAGCAAAACAATTTTGGGTCATAGCGCCAAAATCAAGGGATAGAGAAACATGCTTGTGTGTCAAGCATGCAAATTTTGAAGAAAAGTTCAATAAACTGAAATATGCAAAAGAGCTTAAGCACGCGTCTACAGAAGAGTTTATTGAACAATACACTTGTGATGTTAAGTCTCATGACTGCATGAATAGTTTATGTGAAAAATGCAAAATTCCTGAGTTCGAATCGGAAGATAATAGAGATTCTTTGACATATTTCACGTGGAAGTCCGTTCAAGAAGATAAAATTATAAAGAGTATAAAAAAGACTTCTAAAATAACAAAAAAAATCCTGATTTCGAGTACAGTCAACGAATTAAAAATTGCTTTATTTGAAGATATTCCGGCTATGAAGAAACACTTGTATGGCATTTATAGTTACAACAAATTGAAAAAAGAACTAAAAGACAATTTACTTGAAAACGAGGTGATGATAATAGACTTTTCAGAGAACTATACTACGAAGTGCGCAAATGAAATACAGTCGACACATTTTGCTAAGAACCAATTATCTATTCATACAGGCGTATATTATTTGCGAAGCGGTAACAGTGATTTAAAATCAAAATCTTTTGCTACAGTAAGTGATAATTTAGATCACCAAGCACATGCTATATGGGCTCATATGAAGCCAATATTAACAACAATTTTGGAAAACAAACAAATTGACACAGTTCATATTTACTCTGACGGACCAACATCGCAATACCGGAACCGAACCAATGTAACTCTTTGGATACAAACATTGATTAATGATTTTCAACAAGTGACAAAATCAACTTGGACTTTTAACAAGACTGGTCATGGTAAAGGCCCTATGGATGGTGTAGGAGGATACCTAAAAAGAACAGCTGACAGACATGTCTTGATGGGTAATGATGTTAGAACAGCCTCAGAATTCGCCGATTTGTTCAAAAATGCTACTATCGAAGTAAAAGTAATCCCAGAAGACGACGTGATTGAGGAAAAAAACAGCGTTCCAAGATCTCTGGATGCTATTCCAGGTATAATGGACATCACAAAAGTGTACTGGTAAAAAGGACTAGACGTTTTAATACAATTATATCGATACGAACATTTTCAAAAAGAGCTAAAATTATCGAAGCTTTCTAGCCTTTGTAATAATGAGTGTAACTTTGGACCTGAGGAAGTTTTTATTCAATCTCCTGTTGACGAAGAGCCCATGATCACAGATAACGATTTCAGATTTAAAAATAGAGTAAGCGTTTATAAATCTGTATACTGTTCATCTTCCTTGGACAATGAAGATTTAGATACAACATCTCGTCGTCAGCAGATTAAAGTTAAACAGATTGATGTTGAAGCAAATACGTCTTATGGCAACGAAAATATACATCCAAATCTCGTATCCCCTGGGATATTCTTACTTGTTAAAGTTCCTACTGAGAAGCTAAATGTTTGCTTCAGATATGTTGCTACCTGCCAGACATGTGTCGATGAGGCTGATGGAGAAATCTTAGTAAACTTTTTGAGATCTGTGCGTAACAATATTAGAAAATTTAAGCTGGAAACTAAGGATATATCATATATTGATTTTGAGCAAATAATCAGTATTATTCCAACACCAACGCTGAAAAAAGAAAAAAGTCAAGAATATTATTATTTTGATAATGATATTGATGTTTTCGAAAAATAATAAGTTTTGTTTTGTATTTTTAATATTTTTTTAGTTAACTTGTTGTTCGTGACAGAATTTATTATTGATTTTCTTACGTTTCTTATATATTTTTTGTATTATGTATAGAAGTTTAGTGAAGAAGACTGTGATTTAAGGTCAAAAGACTGAAATTGTAAGAACTGATTAAAACTTATAAAAGATATAATATGAGTATAGAAGTTTAACTAGACTGATTTATGAAGATGTTAACACTGAATTATAATAAAAATTTATTAATAGTAAGAGTAGTTTTTCTTAAGTGTGAACAATATGGCAACATAAATAAATAACTTAGTTATTTAAACCGTTATCTATAACTTAAATATTTCCTTATTTCTACCTAATTATATCAATATCATCATTTCGAGAACATTTTTGTCATTCCGGGAACGGTTGATCATTTTCGGGAACATTACAATATTTCAATAAAATACGCATAAATGGAGGTATTTCAATATTATATATATATATATTTATTACATTACAGAATTTTTGTTCTGTACATATTACGTTAATTCGATTATAAGAGTTAAATATTTTGAAATTTCTTAAATTGTATGCGCAATAATAGCAACTTCTTTAATTTCTTGGCGTCTTTTGCTTGTAGAAAATTTTGAATGTATTGATTTCATTATTGCTTATCCAATATAGATATATAATATACCCATGTTTTTAAACAAAGCTCAAATTATGCGCTTTGTTTGGTTTTTGAGGATTTTATGAGACTAAGGAAAACGTTCCCGAATTGTTGGTTTTCTGGAAGATATTTACTACTAAGCAATATTACTAAAAAAATAAGGAATTCTGTGCGCTGCCCTGTCAAGGTTTAAAAATATACAAATTAAGCAACAGTATAAACTAATAGTCATCATTATAGCTTGCAATTTTTTTGTCATAAAACCGATTTTGAAATTCGCAACCTTGGTGATTTTGAGCCGTATTGCTTAAAAAACTGTAAGTACGTACAAGCGATAAACACACACCCATACAACCCATACAAAGATATATGTATGTACTTATATTGCAAAATGATTAAATTACTATTATGGTCACACAATCATAATACTCCACGTTTATGATTATGTAAATAGAGGTGTACCTTACTAAAATCAAGTATTTTAATTATTCTATTACCAACACTACTGCTTCCTACGTACAATCATCATTTATTTAGTCACCATTTGATACGTGATTGGATCAGTAAAATGAATATTGCCAGGGTAAACTGGTGATATTTTGTTAAGAATGCATTATATATGAATGGAAATATGATATTATACTTATACGTTTTTTAGTATTATTTTGACAAAAATATTTAGTGCGTAATGAATAATGTCGTATAGAATACGTTTTTCCGTCTGTTTATTCCGTACGTGTCTTAAGAACCGACTAAGAGATCAAACTACACATGACAACGGAATTCCAAAGTGAAGGAAAACTTGAAACAAATCCTTTACCAAACCAGTCTTGCCAGTGTGGTATAGTAGGTCAAAACTTCCGTTTTAAGTAGAGACCTATGTCCAGCAGTGAATAAAAGCTATTGATGACTACATATGAATCGATTTTAATAGTATTTAATAGTGGGATCATAATTACTTAGAATTAAGAGTCTATATTACCCTAGTTCGAATTCACATTATGCCTCGTTACCGACCGTGTGGTCCCCGCATCGCACAGTCGCAGCTATCTCGCTCGTACAAGTCCACCACTAGGTGGATATCACTCGATGTACGATAGAGAATTGAGTATAGTTTCTATACTTCTAGTAAAAATATGAAACAATATTGGTCGATTTGCTTCAATTTGGCCAAACATGACTCCATGTAATGTTTTTACATTAATATGGATGCAATCTGTTTATTCCGCTTTCACGGATTGATCGTTGCATTGATTTTAATTAACTTTAGCATTGAGTTAATTTGATTCTTAAGGATAGACATACCGATAACAGACATACACATATTCCGAACAACATACAACTTTATTAGTAGATAGTAATTGCAATAGCAATTGGTGTCAAAAACATAAAGTTAGACAAATGGTCGCAACGAACGCAATAATCGTCAATAGAATTTATTTTTTTTAAACATTTTTAAAACCTTTGCTGTCTACGTCTGCGGTAAAAAAAAGTCTATGTCTTTCCTTAAGAATCAGAGTTTTAGTAATGTAGCTGTAAAGCTGAGAAAAGCTGACGGATGAAATTACTTTCGCATTTATAATATTTTACAACTTTAAGGAATGATTTCGAAAATAAAAACTTCTTCTGTTCTGTGCTCTTCCTTATAGCTCATACTAACTTTATACTAAATATCAACTAAACTGGTTCAGCAAGGTATTTTCACCCCTTAGAGGTCGTGATTATCGTGACAAAAACTATTCTATGTCTTATTCGAACTCGATTTATTTTTAGCTATTAAAAACCGCGTAGGTTTTATTTTTTGATAATCTAACTTGTGAAAATGCTATTATCTGGTCTTAAAGGAGCTTAGTCCGTCAAGAGGTCGCGAAACCGGTGCAGCTACCCGAGGGTAAGAGCGAGCGAAGCGAGTTCCCCATACGCGCGGTCGTAATATTTCAGAATTAATTTCTAATAACGAAAAAATAACCATTATCTGAAATTCAGATCACAGACTACTTGCATTGTACTAAGTTGTATTTATATACAAAGGTTAATCAGTATTAGTAAAGTATTTATTGACCTCTGCGGCTTACTTCTAAAGTTAAGAGCAAGGCATTTTGGAACAGTTTTGAGCTAGTATGAGCCCTATGACACAATACAATTATAAATTACTATAGTTGTATTGTGTTGTCTTGCGGTACTGAAGAATTCGAAAGCCGACTGGACGCAATTTCACGTATTCACACGATTTTAAAGTATAATTGAAATTGATTGTTAATAGAACGTACCCACTTAGTAATTTTATTTGCTTGAGGTTAATGTTATGAGTTGCCTTATTCCCTTCTCTTTGATTAACATGCATAATGACTCCCAACATCCTCTTCTACACATTCCTCCATTTCTTTATGCCTTTTCTTTTATGACGAGTCGACCCGACGCCAACTCTCTCTGGGTATATAATTATTCTGCATAAATAGCACGCCATAAATATATTTAGGAATTCCAAATACTCAAGGATTATATTGCGTCGGTAAATACTTGCTTAGCCTGATATATTATTTTTCCTTATACGGTTTTGTTTACTTTCTGTTCCCTTGGACCCCTGTATCATATGCAATATAGTAGTAACATTAAATAAGAAATATTGCCTAGAAAATATTTAGAAAAAGCAAATTTGAGTGAAAATATGCTTTTTCTTGAAGTTTTGAAGTTGACATCGATCCAGAAATAATGCATGCGAAAATTTGTTATAATTTAGACGTTGTAAAGTCTGTAATTATTTATTATATCAACGCAGCGTTGGTAGGCCCCCCACAAGGTGGTCCGACGACCTGGTGAAGGTCACGGGAAGCTTCTGGATGCGGGTGGTACGGGATTGGCTGTTGTGGAGAACCTTGGAGCAGGCCTATGTCCAGCAGGGGTGCTGGGCTAGAAAGCCTCCACGTGGTGCACCCTGGTAATGTTGGCGATGGTGCTCATCACTGCCAACGGCTAATATTCTAGCACAAAGAAGAGGAGGCCATTTTCTTCGGCGATCCGGTTGAGGCTTGGTCCAACAGAGCGGGCATATTTGTCGATTCCTCTGTTGGCTCTTCGCTCTTCGGAGCAATGAGGAGGAAAACCTCGATAAAAAATCATTATGGTGGGACCCTTTCATGGGTCGACGTTTCTCCACTTTCAATGGTGGAGAAAGGAGAACGGGCTCGGTGTGTACTCACACTGCCACCGAGCAGGTATTGGAAGATTCAATCTTCCTGCCACCGTTGTCACATCGTAATCCCGAAAGGAGTGTCGTGGTTATGTCTCGCGACACCAATCGGGGGCGAGGGTCTTGGCTTAGCCGCCTGGACTACGAGGAAGAAAACCTCTATAAAAAATTACCCCGAATCCCGTGTTCTGGTGCGTGGCCAGGGGATGCATGGCTGAAGGGTAGTTCAGTCGTAAGCGCACTCCCAGCCGAGGCACCTGCGGAACCCTCGGTTGGGCACAAATTTACGCTTGCCCGGGTATTGGGGGATCTCTGCCCGGGTCGACCTTTATTTCTCCCCCACACGTGGGAACAAGTATGGAATCCATAAATAAAATTAATACACCTAAACATATAAAGGAAGGAGTGAAGGAGAAGAAGAGTACGAAGGAGAGTAATATGAGGGCGGACGACCTTTCGTCTAATATGGAAGACGTAATGGTTGAAGCGCCTATCTCGGTGGGGCTCCCAGAAGCCATTATAGCTGCTAGGAGCCGAAGAACATCGGAGCGATTACGCTCCAGATCTACCACGGGCGGAAGCTCCAGTGCGAGGAGCGACGTGCTGGACTTCATGGAGACGGAGCTGTGTGACAGCCGAAAACGTGGACGCTCCAGGGATGAGGAGAGCGATACATCCCAGGAGATGCTACCTCCTAAGGTAGCAAACAGCCGCAGAGGGAGATCACGAACCCCGATCTCGGCCCCGTCAGGCTCCGTCTTCTGCAAGGCGGAAGCCTATAGACGGGTCAGGGCAGACGGCGAAATCTTGGCGGAAGAGGAGATTGCGGATCTCCTGCTAAAAATAAAGGAGCCGATGGTGGGGGATTCAGTTCCTCAAACACCATCGTCCACGCAGGAGAGAGCGAATGCGGCGGTGGCCATCATTCACAAAGCGGCCACCAAGTCGAGTAACCTTAAGGGCTCTTTTGTTAAAGCTCTTAAGGACTCCTCTTCCGCTATTGCGGGGGTCGTGGATACCCTCATCGGGGACGTGGCTCGGCTCCAGGCGGCCAACGATCGCCTGACGGGGTAAGTGGCTGAGCTCAGCGCTCAGTTCGCCCAATTCCGGGCGCATCGCCCGACAGAGGATCCGGTCACGTCCCCGTCTCAGCCTGCCCCCTCTTGCAGCCTCGGTGGCATTCCTGATGCCCATCTGCGCCAAATAACCGATGCAGTATGGCGCATGATGGATGGGCGTCTGGCTGGCCTGGAGGCAAGGCTGCCACCAGCTCCTGTTGTCCGGCCGCCGCTTGCGGGCCATAAAGCGAAGGTTGCATCGGTGTCAGCATCGCTTTCCGTTGCGACCGGTCGCGTATCCTACGCGGCGGCGGCAGCAGTTTCTGCTGCTCCTGCAATTGCTCCGAGGGCACGGCAATCGGCCAAGGCAACAGCCCGGACGCCCGCACCGAGGTCAGGTTTCAAAACAGCGGCAAAGGCTGGGGCGGAGTTCCCTCCGCTCCCCACTCCAACCGCTGTATCTGGCACCTCCACAAGTGCTCCCTCCACATCTGCCCCTTCCACGGATAGTTGGCAGGTAGTCGGGGGGCCTAAGAAGTCCCGAAAGCGGGGTAAGAAGGCTGCACAAATAGCAGCCTCTAGCCCGCAGGTGCCATCGGCTGCAGTGGCTGCCACAAAGACGCCGCGCAAACTACAGGCGCTTAAAAGCGCGGCCGTGGTAGTCACCGTGTCACCGGAGGCAGCTAGCAGCGGGCTGTCCTACGCGGCAATTTTCAAGACGGCCCGGGACAGTCTCGCACACGGTTTCGGGACAGTAGGTGTCAGAATGCGCCTCGCCCAAACGGGAGCTCGAGTCCTCGAGTTCCCTGGGGCTGAAGGTGCTAAGACGGCGGACACAATTGCCGAAAAGTTGCGAGGTATGTTTACGGCTACGGATGGTGTCAAGATCGCCAGGTCCACCAAGTGCGCAGAATTGCGCATTTCGGGCCTGGACGGCTCCATAACGACCGAGGATGTCCGCGTTGCAGTAAGAGAGAAGACGGGTTGCAACACGGACAACATTAAGGTCGGCACCATCCGCCCCGGTCCAGGAGAGCTTGGCGCAGTGTGGGTCAGCTGTCCCGTAGCGTCGGCCAAAATGTTGGGCGACGCCGGCAGGCTGCTCATCGGTTTCATGAGCGCTAGGATCACAGTCCTGGCGGCGAGACCGATGAGGTGTTACAAATGCCTGGCATCGGGGCACACACGCGCCAAGTGCGTCAGTTGCTTCGACTGCAGCGGGTTATGTTTCCGCTGCGGTCGACCGGGGCACAAGGCGGCAGAGTGCTCTGCCGCCCCTCACTGCCCGGTATGTGCGGCGGACAACAAGCCTGCCAATCACCAGATTGGGCAGGGAGGATGTAAACCTTCCCGCAATTCTCGGCAGGCGTCAGAGGCTAGCCAGTCGGCCCAGGCTACTTCTGACGTCGTTCGTGCGTCGATATCGTCGCCCATGGAGGAGGTTGTAGAGACGGTCGAATAATGGCCCAAGTCTCCAACCTCCTAGTCCAGACGAACCTGAACCACTGTGCCGCGGCGCAGGACCTTTTCCTGCAAACCATGACACAGTGGTCGATCGGTGTTGCCGTAGCCGCAGAACCCTATTATGTTCCTCCCCGTCCAAACTGGTTGGGTGACCGGGACGGTTCCGTGGCAGTCGTTGGCTCCACGGCGGCTCATTCCCCGCCCTTGTCGTTAAGAGACAAGGGCACTGGATATGTTGCTGCCGAGTGGGGGGGGATCACTGTATATGGTGTATACTTCTCCCCCAACCGGAGTTTGAACGACTTCGAGGTTTTCCTTAACAACTTGGAAACCTCGATGCGGCGTCTAACGTCTGGGCACGTCTTAGTGCTGGGGGACTTCAACGCAAAGTCCATTGCGTGGGGTTCCCCCAGGACGGACGCTAGGGGCGAGGCCGTAGAGGAGTGGGCGGCCTCGGTGGGCCTCTGTTTACTGAACAGGGGCTCCACCAACACGTGCGTGCGACAGCAGGGAGGATCGATAGTGGACCTTTCGTTCGCTACCCCTGCCCTCGCCGCACGAGTAAGAAACTGGCGTGTCCTGGAAGAAGTTGAACTCCAAAAAAACTCTGAAGCTGGCCATAAGCCGCGCCAAAGAAATTAAGAGAAAGGAGATGCTGGAGGGTCTCGATCGTGACCCCTGGGGTCGCCCTTATCATGCGGTGCGACAAAAGCTCCGTGCGTCGGGCCCCCCCCCTTACAGAGACACTCCAGCCCAGCTTCCTGCGGGAAGTGGTCGAGGGCCTTTTCCTGCAGCGGGTGGAACACACACCCCCGTCGATGGCCTGCATGGTCGGAGACGACGAGGGGAACGAGGACGATGTTCCGCCCGTCAGGGAATCGGAGGTAGGGGCGGTTGTTCTACGGATCCGCTCTAAGAACACCGCCCCCGGGCCGGACGGGATACCTGCCCGAGTGCTGGACCGAGCCCATGTCGGACATGTCACACATGTCGGACCGCCTCAGGGAGGTCCTGGACACTAGCTTGTCGTCCGGACGCTTCCCTGAGTGCTGGAAAAGCGGGAAGCTGGTCCTATTGAGGAAGCCGGGACGGCCAGCCGAATCGATAGCGGCCTATAGGCCCATCGTGTTACTGGACGAGGCGGGTAAACTGTTTGAGAGGATACTCTCTGCCCGCATCGTCCGGCACCTCCGCGAGGTGGGCCCCGATCTGTCGGACGCCCAATTTGGTTTTCGGGCGGGGCGTTTGACGGTCGATGCCATGCTGCGCCTGAGGGCCGTTACCGAGGAGGCGGTGAGCTGTGGCGGCGTGCTGTTGGCGGTGTCGTTGGACATCGCCAACGCATTTAATAGTCTGCCATTTAGCTGCATCAGGGAAGCACTCCACTACCACGGGGTGCCAGAGTACCTGAGGCGGCTTGTAGCAGACTATCTTGAGGAGCATACCGTCGTGTACGAGAACCGAGATGGTATTCTGAGGCAGCGGCCCATGTCGTGCGGTGTTCCACAGGGGTCCGTCCTCGGACCACTCCTGTGGAATATGGGATACGACTGGGCCCTTCGAGGTCGTCTTCCCCCCGGGCTGGGCGTAATTTGTTACGCCGATGACACATTGGTCACGGCCCGGGGGGCCAACTTTCAAGAGGCGGCGCGCCTGGCCACCGTGGGAGTCTCTTTGGTAGTCGGGCGCATTGAGGCGCTGGGTTTACGGGTGGCCCTAGATAAGACGGAAGCCCTTTTGTTTCATGGGCCCCGTCGTGGTCCACCCCCCGGTGCCTCTATCGTAGTCAATTCGGTCCTCGTACCGATTAAGGCCCAGATGAAGTATCTGGGCCTGATCCTCGACGGCAGGTGGCTCTTCGACGAGCACTTCCGACAGCTTACTCCAAAGCTGGTCGGCGCTGCTTCTGCTCTTGGGCGACTTTTGCCCAATGTGGGTGGAGCCAGCGTCGCGACGAGACGGGTATACACGGGGGTTGTTCGGTCAATGGCACTATATGGTGCACCGGTGTGAGCGGTGGCTCTGACCGCCCAGAATAGGGCTCGCGTCTGGCGCCCTCAGAGGATATTGGCGGTTAGAGCCATACGCGGTTACCGCACCGTATCGACGGAGGCGGCGTGCGCGTTAGCCGGAACTCCCCCGTGGGATTTGGAGGCGGAAGTGCTCGCTGAAGTTTATCGGCGAACGGCAGACTTTCGGGTGGGTAGCGGCATTCGGCCCCCGCCCGAAGAGATATGCGAGTGGCGAGAGGCCGCTCGTCGAGCCACGATGGCTCGTTGGTCGTCCCGGCTGGAGGCTCCACCTGCTGGCTTTGCCGCCGTGGAGACTCTCCAGCCGGTCATCGCCGAGTGGGCAGGGCGGCAGCACGGGATCCTTTCCTTCCGACTGACGCAGATTCTTTCCGGGCACGGTTGCTTCGGGAAGTATCTGAACTCGGTCGCCAGGAGGGAATTGAGTCCCGCCTGTCACCACTGCGACTGTAGTAAGGACTCGGCTCAGCACACGCTGGCGGTTTGTTCCGCCTGGGCGGCGCAGCGTGGGGTCCTCACTGCAGTTATTGGAGGAGATCTCTCGCTACCGGCCGTCATACGCTCCATGGCCGGTAGCGACAGTTGTTTTACCGCGGTCGCAACCTTCTGCGAAGACGTAATTTCGCAGAAGGAGGCGGCGGAGAAGCCCCGGGAGGACGATATCCACTCGGACCCAATTCGCCGCCGGCGAGCCGGGCGGCGGAGGCGCGCATACCAGCGCCTCATGCCGCCTTGAGTGTGGCCGCGGGTGGACGGGACGGGTTTACCCCTCCATCCGCTACAATGGCCAGCCGCGAGGAGGCGAAGTCCGCGTGTGCCGTACGTCGCCTAAAATAGAGAGTTTACCCATAAATGGTGCCCGCATTAGCGGGCAGGCGCTGGGAGGGATCTGGATGTCGTAATAGCAGCGGTTCCCGGATCCCTCCTATCTCAGGCGCAGAGTGGCACACCGTGTGGTTTTAGTCGGTCCGATTCCGACACACCACCCCGCCGTAAACCCCGGTGGGGTGACGGCCCGAGGGGGTTTCCACACGTTAAAAAAAAAAAAAAAAAATAAGGCCTATGTCCAGCAACATTTTTTTTCGTTTACCACTTCATTTAAAAAATGCAAAATTAGACAAGTCCTATTACATAAGAGTTCAATTTACATTCGTATATATATCTGACTTCCGTTTTCCTTCTAACATCAGACGAGATTAGGACAGGTTTTCATTTTTTAACACGCATTTATTAGCTTCGTATGTTTGTTTGTTTTTATGGTGACCGACTTTTATAGGGTTTTTTATGGTTTTAAACTACACTATACTGCTCTGATAACATAATCCTACTAATATTATAAATGCGAAAGTTTGTTTGGACGTTTGTTACTCTTTCACGAAAAAACTACTGGACGAATTTCGATGAAACTTTACAATAATATAGGTTATAAATTGGCATAACATATAGGCTACAATTTATAATGATTTTCTGTAATTTCGGTCGTAACAACGATATATGTTAATTAAGTCGGCAAAAAATTTGGCCACTGAGAGTAATCTTGGTGTACGCTGCCCAAACCATTGAAGTTACACAAAAGTGAGGTACCATAGAATTGTTTGTATGTTAAAAAAAATATTTACTTAAAATGATTGGTTGCGAAACTTGATGTGTCAGACCAAATTCCACGCGAGTAAAACCCGGAAGCAAAAGTTAGTCAATAATAATAATAAGACACCTTAAGAGGCTCATGTTAGAAGGTTGGATTAAAGGTCTGATGCAGAAGGCAGATCTCCTTGAGACGGCCCGTATCGTGGGGAGGTTTCTGTCTTTGGAGCCCTAACCACCGGTGTCTTGGTCCCTATACCCGATGTCGGTGGTCTACTTTTTTTTATATTTTTAAATGTGTATTTTTATTTTTTATGTATTTAAAAATGTAATCAATATGTGTATAATTATATTTCATTAGAAATAAAGAGAATAGTAATAATACGCACGCGCGCATTGCGCAGCAGATTAATTACAAATTTACTTAATACTAAGGAATTACAAGTGGCGCCCTTATTGCTTGGATGCAATCTCTTACAGGCAAACATGATTTGTAAATAACTTTCTTAATATGTAGAAAACGATATTATTAATATATTTAAAAATACAAAGTATCCACTTATTCTGTAATACACTTTTTTAATTGAGGACTGTATATTCTTTTCTTGTTAGCGGTTGCGCATGAGTTGATTTGTCCGACCCCTTTTAATATGGCTGAACTAGACAATAATTAGCGTGTGTTGTGTTTAATTGTTTCTACTCACCTCTAAACTGCTTTAACCTAAAAATATTAGCTGTTTAAACTGCTTAAAATAAATAATTGTCTCCAGATTTAGCTTTAAAAAAATCAGGTTAGAAAAGAATATTTTCAGAGTACATACGAGTACGTGTTAAATTAGAGCAGATAAATTCAAGTTTTAAACTATTCTATTCTATTCACGGGTCCCTTTGTCTGATGGTTAGTGGTCCTGACTGCTAAAGTAGAGATCGTTGGTTCAATTCCCAATCAGGTAAAGTATTTGTATGATGAGCACGATTATTTGTGCTGTATCTGGGTGTAATTTTTCTATAAAATATATGTATGTATTTCAGTCTAATTTGATATCAGACAGACGTGTGTGAGATATCTCCGTGTGGTGGCGAATTAAGAATATAGACTGTTAGCACCCCTATTCTTCCTGGCGGTATCGTAAGTGGTGACTAAGAGAATAAAATATGCAAAACAACATCCCTGCGAAGAGAAGGAAACTTAAAAAAAAATGGCAACCCGTCTGGTCAAGTTGGTAGAGTTGGCCAAAACCTCCTCGCTAAGGAGAAACCTATGTCCATCAGTGAACTCTTAAGGCTTCTCTCTTAAGGATGACGATGATGTCTAAGATATGTGAGGTTATTTATTTATTTAATGCGACTTAAAATAAAAATATTTCAGTTTGTTTTTATAAATTAATGCTTTCGATTTTTAGTTCGTTTTGTAAGTACTTGACTTCGTGATGTCAATTAACTTACACCAATGAAACGTTTACTTTTACTGGACAGGCTTTAGAAGTCGTATGTATTAGGGCGAGAAAGTATCGAAAGCAATGCCTCCAATTGGTTACTGTGGGTATCGTAAGTGTTAAATAAGCGAACACATTACGCAGGACACACATATTGCAAAGAGAAGGAAAATTTAAAACAAACTCTATACTCATAAAACTCGTATGTCTGGCGCGGTACCTATGGTAGGCCAAAACCTCCTTTTATAGGGAGGTCTGTGTCGAGATGTGGACTATTGAAGACTGATTATTTATCTTTGTATAACAAGTCCGTGTGGGGACGGATTAAGAATACATAGTGTTACCACCCCTATTCATCCCGTGGGTGTCGTAAAAGGCGACTAAGGGACCAAGTATACAAGACAACATCATTACAAAGAGAAGGAAAACTTGAAACAAACCCTATTCCAACCCGTCTGGCCAGCGTGAAATAGTAGGTATAACCTGCTTGCTAAGAAGATTTCTATGCCCAGCAGTGGATTGTAAAAGGCTGTTGATGAACAATACATTTTCAACAAATATTGGTAGGACGTTATACAGTTAATTTTCTTACACAATACGTTACCTCTTTGTAAAATGTGGCAATAATCTAAACGCATTCGTTCCCCTCTCAAACTAATCTTATAGTAAATAGCGATATTAATATTATAAAGTAGTATTTTCTGTATAACTAATTAATGATTAAAATTTTTTTTATTTATATATGTACCTCTATGGACTTTTGTACGTCTGCGGAAGAAATACCTAGGGCAGTCTACATTTGAGTGGTATAGAAATCGTGCGGCCATTAGTAATCAATTAAAATTCATGTTGTTTTAATCAACAAACATATACTTATACAATTAACACATGTATAAAACTATATATATGCTAATTGCTATTATATTTATTTACTTGATTAATTTGTAATTGAATATAATAAAGTTAAATCGTCTTTGTTAGATTGTAGGTTATAAGAAAAAAATTGTTTAAACACTATTAATGTATTTAAAGAAATATGAAATGTTATCAATGTTACTAAAACTAGTTCTGAAATAAAGTAAATATATATTAAACTCACCTTAACTCCATACTCAAATTGGCCAGCTCGGGAATTCTGCACCAATAGTTCTGTGGTGTAACTGTGATAAATATTTGCACAAAGTAGGTAAACGCAGAAGTGTAACCGAGTGGCATCATCATCAATAATATCAACTTCTGATACAGTCCCATATCCCCCAGGTGTGAAAGGATCCTTTCAAATATGTCTTCATCTTCATCCGTTTTGCTCGACTCGTTCTAAAGCAGAAAACGCATTAACACCAATTGTAAATGACTTTCTGCATATTGTAAAGAAACTAACCGTTTGATGTTCCATTTGAGGGTTTTCTTGTCCCATTTTACGCAATAACAGTTAACGTGTTTATTCACAAAACTCTTAAGACGAAATGATAAGAATCCGTTCAATGCTGTATAGTGTATACTCGCTAACGATGTACATCGCGTACTAAGTCTTAGAGGCCTGGTTTTTAATTCAACACATGTTTGCTTCTTGGCTCTATATTATATACAATAATTATTATATGTAGTGACATTTCTTATGGCCAGAAGGCTATTTTCTATGCCTAAGAGTTGCCGGTTTTCTATGAACACTAAAAACAAGTAGAACGCGACGAAATTTTATGAAGTAGACATGTAAATATTACGTGTCTATTTAAGTCATGATGTTTTTTTTTTCTTTTTAAAAGACAGCGCGCTCACTTGGAATAAATCCTGTGTCGCGGGGGACTTTACAAACATACAAGAAATGGACACAAAGAACATCCAGGCTCAGAACAACAATTTGTGGATCACACAAAGTGTTTTCCCATGTGGGCCTTGAACCCACAACACTCAGCCAAATAGTGCGGCGAGGCGACCGCTTAAACCACTAAGCCATCCGTGCAGTCGATTTGCAAAGTGTATATGTAATATAATCTAATTGCCTAACTCAAAGATCTGTCTGTTCGTTCTTATATGCTTTATCAACTAAACTATTCTACATATCATCATGATATAGGGACATTGTATTATCCTTCAAAGGTCGTCCTTAACTCGAAGCCCTGTACATTGACTGTTGTTTGAAAGGGTTTTGTGTGAGTGTGAATTTATTTATAAATAAAAAAAACCCATAATTTAAACGCCATATAAATGTACTAAGAATTTATGTGGGAAAATACATTATTTGCTATCCGATTATATGATTTTTTGTGAGATAACATCCCATGAAGAGGGTATATATGGTGAGTAAATATTGTAAAAAGTTTAAAAAAATCCCATATACGTATTTATTAAGAATAAGGTTTATAAAGTTATATAATTCTTCAATAATAATATAAGTCGTTGAGCTAATACATATGTGCACATAATCTATTTAAAACTGCTGTTTATATGACTTAGCCTTCTCAAGGTTAGATGCATGCAAAGATAAATATAATGCTAAAGTGTGACATTTAAATGTAACCATTCACGATGCGATTGATCAAATTTATTTCTATTTACAAGTATAGGAAGACAGCACACTCATAAAAATTAATTAAATTATTTTAATAATATATTTTTAGATAAAATATACAAAATAACAAAGTTGGTATGTGTGTTCATTTGACAAATTCATTCGGGTAACGGATTAAAATAAATAGTGAAAATTTACTCTGACGTTTAAGTTTATTTAACAGTTTTAAATAGTCCACTGCTAGACATAGACTTCTCATCAGAAAAGAGGTTTTGGCCTACTATACCACGCTAACCAGGGTTGGTACACGGTGTGACGACACTCCGGCTCTGCATACGCTACCGGTTTGTTCCACTTGGGCGGTGCAGCGTGGGGCCCTCACTGCAGTTATTGGAGGTGATCTTGTACTCATACGCTCCATGGCTGGTAGCGACAGCTGCTGTACAGCGATCACAACCTTCTACGAAGATGTCATTTCGCAGAAGGAGGCGGCGGAGAAGACTCGGGAGGACGTTCTCCACTCGGACCCAATTTGCCTCTGGCGGACTGGGCGCCAGAGGCGTGGTTACCAGCGCCTCTTGCCACCCTAAGTGTGGCCTGATACTGGCCATCTGTGAGGAATCGACGTCCGCGTGGAGGTTAAGTCGCCTAGAGAGTTAACCTGAAGATAGGGCCACGCCAGCTGGTAGGTGAGAGGAGGGCTTTGGATGTCGTAATAACAGCTGTTCCCGGATCCTTCCTATCTCAGGCGCTGAGTGGCACACCGTGTATCCGATCGACGGTCGATCTAATTCCGACACACCACTCCGCCGCAAAACTCCGGTGGGATGACGGCCCATGGAGGGGTTCCCCAATTTACAAAAAAAAAGAAATCGGTGATGTGACACTCCGTATGCTTAATTCTTCTCCACACGGATAACTTTTAATTTGGTCTAAAAAATTTAACATCACAATCTGTATTGTGATTATTTAACATAACGCTTCGGCCAATAGTACCAAGTATCATGTATCATTGAAAAATGCTGCTTATCGGAGAATTTTTCTTTCCTCTTTGAGAAACGCAGACAAGGTTGCGTGAATTAGTTAATAAACTACTTATAAAAAAATACATTGGTGAGTGTATACTTCAAAAACTCAAAGAATGTTTTCCTTGTTGATTCCTCATTTTTCATTAATATGTTATAAGCGTAATAAAGTGTCAAATAAAATAAATACACAGTACATATTGTATAGTTTTATTTCATTAGAATCTAATTTCAATTCCAATTCCAATTTTTTTCAGCATACCTTACCTAATATATATCTTAACATGCATAATAAACGTACTGTTTTCAGAGTGAAGTGATTTTTACACATACACGTAGTTTTGTTTTACAGTCAAACTTATTAGAAAAAAAAACATAAAAATACAAACAACCAACGCGATCACGTGCAGGTAGTCACAGCTTGTGCATTACGAAGGCGTCGCTAAGCTCTCACCAATCTACCCATAATCACGAGCGGTATAACCTGTTCGAAATGGCGGGAAATAGAAGGTATCGTAACCTTTTTAAATAATCTTATCGTGGATAAGTCCCGCTGTAACACATGTCGTAAATTTTGAAAAGCAACCTACAATCTCAAGACTATTTTGTTTACAATAATAAATTAAATACTTGGATATTACTAATAATACTTAATGAAATGCTTTCCTAATCGTGAACTTTAAAATGGGTAGCAAATGTATTTATTCAATTTCTTTTGAATTCGATTCGATCGATTTGGAACACACTGATTACTACAGCGAAATCACAGCCGTTAGTTGTAAAAAAATATTTGTAATATAAATTATTCCTTAACTAGCTTCTACTCTCGATATTTTATCGTCTTTAGTGTTTTTTCGTTTTCTGGAAAAAAAAACATTAGATTATCTTTATTATCTTGAATCATACCTTACACCAGCATTTAGTTTGACTGGGACAAGTGATAAGACACCATAGACACTAATACCTACCTTTATTAAATCTAAAGTCTCCTAGAAATAGGTCAAAGATTGTAGTCGTTCGCTATTCTCACACATTTGGTAAAAAGAAACGAAATAATTGTTCAACTGCCTCGATGGCACAGTGGTAGCGTATGCAACTGCTATGCTAGAGGTCTCGGGCTCGATTCCCGGGTCGAACTAAATATGTATGATCTGCAAATATTTATTTCGGAGTTTGGATGTTTTCTATGTATAATATATATGTATTTAAAAAAAAAAGTATATACGTTAGGGTGTCCCTTAAATTTCAAGTTCGATATTTTTTTACGCATACCTTCTTAAAAGTTTCGTAATAACCCTATATTGTCTAGAAAAAAATATTAGTTCGATATATAAACGATAACCCGTGCCGACTTGCTATTTAAACTTGTCGATACAAGTTGCTTAAGTACTGCCCAGTGACCTGTTACGACATGTTTTATTTGCCATTTCGTACGTGATTTTTGAGACTATTAGTGCTTCATTGTTTAGTGCGTAAACATGTCGGTGGAATTACGGAGTGATAAACAAAATATTTTTCTTATCGGATTGACTAGCTACCAAATAAATGGTGCAAAATTACCATCTAATCGACAAGTTCTCTCAGTCCTATTTTACAATATTCGTGAGGTTAAATTGACTGTTAGTGAAAGTGCAAATCTTGTGATTAGGGAGTGCATCATATATTGGGAAAAAGCAAGAATTCCAACAAGGGCATTTCCTAACTGCGTGAAGAAACTTATTGATTTATATCATGTTTGGAGAGAGTTGCAAAAAAATTGTAAGAAAACTCAGATTACGTTTAAGAGTCGTGAAAACAATTTTATAATTAATCTTGATAATTTGTTTGATATTGCACATGCTGATGCTTTTGAGAGAATGAAAATAGAGGAAGATAAATTATTTTTAATGAAACAGAGAGAGCCAGGTCGACCGGGATGCTTAGGTGGTGTAGATAAAAAATTGGCGGAAAAAGAACAAAGATCTAGACAACGACGATTGGAAGAAGAGGAAAGGATTGTAAGACAAAGAGAATCACTAGCTGTTGCATCTACTTCCACCACAAATAACTTAGACAGTGTAGAAGATTCAGACGAAGAACAGATCTTGAATTCTGAACTCAGCTTGCCGGACGTTCCCTGCCATGAACAAAGTTCAAAAAGAGGTAGAAAGAATCTTATAACACCTAAACTAGTTCCAGCTTTAGATCGATGCCAGTTAAGCATTAGAGATACCGTTTACATTCTTAATGCGGTGGTAAAAGCGCTTGGTCTGAGCAGCGATGATTTCTGTATTAACAAATCCTCGATTCAGCGAATTCTTACTGAAACTAGAAAATCAAGGGCAGAAGCAATAAAATCTAACTTCCAAAACAATGTACCCGACATAGTCACAGTCCATTGGGATGGAAAACTATTACCGGGGTTGGATGTACGGAGTTCAAAAGAAGAACGCTTGCCAGTTATAGCTTCATTTGACGATAGAGAGCAGCTTCTTGCAGTGCCGAAACTAGAAAGCTCTTCTGGAAAACATCAAGCGAAGGCTGTATCAGCAGCTCTCTTTGACTGGAACCTTTATGATAAAGTGCAAATAATGTGCTGCGACACAACAGCTTCCAATATGGGCCGTTTCAATGGAGCTTGTGCTATTTTGGAGCAAACTTTAGGAAGAGAATTGTTGCTTTTCGCCTGTCGTCATCATGTTTATGAATTGGTCCTAAAAGCTGTCTTTGAAACCAAGATTAAGCAAATTACTAGTAGCCCAGATATTCCGATGTTCAAAAAGTTCCAAGAAAATTGGAAAAACATTGATTGTACTAAAATTGAACCATCTCTTAATTTCGTAAAAGCACGGGTTGCCGAGACAGACATTCAAGCGTTGTTACTATTTTATAAGGCAGAATTAGATAAAGGTTTTGTAAGAGATGATTACCGCGAATTGGTCGAACTGTGCGTAATATTTTTAAGAGGAGACACAGAGGAAAAATTAAAACTAAGGCCCCCCGGAGCTATACATCAGGCACGCTGGATGGCGAGAGCGATCTATTCTTTAAAAATATGTTTACTTCAGTCACAATGCAGAGTAACTGCGAAGGACAAAAAGGCTCTACAAGATGTTTGCTTATTTCTCGTAATATTGTATGTTAAACCTTGGCTCGAATGTACAGTGGCGACCAAAGCACCTAATCAAGATTTGCGCTTCTTGAAGATGTTAAAAGAGTATGAAAAAGTTGACGCAACAATTTCTAAAGCTTCTATAAGCAAGTTCAGCCATCACTTGTGGTATTTATGTGAAGAGACAGTCATTCTATCACTATTTGATGATGAAGTTGACAACCAAACTAAGAAGAAGATGATTGCCAACTTCAACAGGCACAAAATCTCGGATTTTAGCAAACGCTATGACCCGTCGAAGGAAGAACTGACTCAAAAGTTGTTTGGTAAGTTAAATTGACTTTTTGTTGGATTTCAATTTCAATGTCCAATACTTATTTATTTATTTTCAAAATTGTTGTTGATTTTTATTTATTATTTAACTTATTTTTCTTTTTTTTTATACAAAGCACTGGATGATTTCGTATCGGAAAAGAGCAAACAATTTTTATCACGACTGCAGATCGACGACAGTTTTCTAAAGGAAGATGTATCTTCTTGGAATAACAATGCTGCTTTTCTGGAGGCTAAAAGAAGAATAAGTTATTTGAGAGTTGTAAATGATACTGCTGAAAGGGCTGTTAAATTAATGCAAGATTTTAACGGACTTATCACGGCTGAAGAAGAACAAAAACAGTTCTTGCTGCGCTGTGTCCAGGAACATCTAAAATTGTATCCAGACTGTAAAAAAACTACTCTAAAAAGAAGTTACCCTGAATGATTCTTATTTCTTTATGTTTTTAATTAAAGATTAATGTTCATCTAATTCATTATTTAATTTTATTCACTTAATTCATTGCATTTATAGTGAAATTTTAGCAGACTGAAATTTTAGGACAAAACACGTTTTTTACTAAACTTTGAAGCTCGGTCGGCACTGGTTGCAATTATGCTAGATTGATAAAATTTTATATTTAAGTATCTTATAACATTAGTAAAAATTATAGAGGGTATGCATTTCGAAATTCGAAAAAAAATTTTTTTTTGTCATATAAGGGACACCCTAATATACGTATTTATGTTAGTTGTCTAGCACCCATAGTACAAGCTCTGCTTAGTTTAGAACTAGATGGCGCTGTGTCAAATGTTGTGAATACTGGACTTCTGCTCTCCTACGGTTTGTTAATAATATTTTTTAAGAAAAATATTTAAAAAATGAGCTAGAAATTTGCTTGAAAGGCAATATTTAATAGTACACTAAACCACTCACTATCCTTTCTTCCAAAACCTGGACCTCTTTTTGGATAATAATGACCTTATAACACAAAATTTTTTATGCTAGATTTCTAAAAAATCCAATATTTATTTTTATGATACTCACCGGCATAGAGAGTGTTCTCTGATTATGCTCTCACCATCCGCTCTGGTCTGCGGCAGTGGTAAGCCTTTCGTCTCTGGCAATGTTAGACAGACAGCTGCCGTTATAAATGCTACTACGGTAAAAATTACCATCGGCAAGATATCCCATATGCGAGTCTGCAATGTATAAACACATCAACATCCTATCATCTATCACGGTTGACTGCTGAACGAAGCCATCCCCAAAGAGCACCAACTCGCCCAGTCTTTGGCAGTCCCTATCTATGTACATGCAGACACAGGCCGGAGGTAGGTAAAATTTTACATAAATTATGCTGGTTTATAAAGTAGAATTATTAATTATTTTTCTTATTTGAACTTAGTAAGTTTAACATTACAACTCTGATAAAAAATTGATTCGATCACATTACTTATACTTGACGCACCAAGCTTAACTAGGTTTATTATAGTGTGGGTTACGTGCTTCGTCGAAGTAGGACTGCAATAAGGCGGATTCCAAAAAATATAAGTAAAGTAAATGTTAAATAGAATAAAAAAATGATAACCCCTAAATGCGACCTCGACCTACAAAATGATTGCATTCATTTTGTAGGTCGAGGGCGCATTTCACAACGTATCAAAGGCGATTAACTCATTGTTCGTTTTTATTTACGCCATGTATTTTTCAACATTTAAGGACTAAAGGAATCGTATGGAAATTTGACAAAGATTCAGGCAAAATATTTTTATCTCAAAATTAAGGTTATTACTGATCAATTTAATATAATATAATAAAATGATCATTTAGTATATTAAGAATCTATCGAAAATAATGATATATATGTAACAATAACGGACAAATACGTCGTGTATATTGTACCTAAAATATTAACGATGGGCACCGTTCTGTGTGTGTTTATAGTATATTATAATATATACTCGTAATGTAATACTTTATACTTGGTCATGGTTATACTCAAGCGTTATGTTTTTTTTAATAGAGGTCATGTCACCAACCAACAGCCTTTTACAGTTCACTGCTGAACATAGGCCTCTCCTTAGCAAGGAGGTTTTGGCCTACTACACCACGCTGGCCGGACCGGTTGGAATAGGGTTTGTTTCAAGTTTTCCTTCTCTTTGTAATGATGTTGTCTTGTATACTTGGTCCCTTAGTCGCCTTTTACGGCACCCACGGGATGAATAGGGGTGGTAACACTGCGTATTCTTAATCTGTCACCACACGGACAAATTAATAATTCTGATGTTATCTTTAACTAACATTCATAATATTATAAGCTCAATGGTTAATAAAATACATTCAAATAAAAAGTCCAAGTATTAATCTAGAGTAAAAGAAAATAAAACTTACTGCGTATGCAATGAAAGGTGAAAATATATTGGCTATGAATGCACTCATGTGAAGTATTGACATGCCTGAAGCTCGAAATGGTGTCGGTATTATCTCTGTACACCATTGCATACTAGACGTATAGGTCGTCGTCATAAAGAAACGTGACAATATTGCTAAAACCGCCCGTGGAAGACCTGCAAACCGAAAAATACCATTATGGAGCAAAATAACAATAATATCGACCTCAAACATCTCGCACACGGAGATCTGATCAAAAACTAGATACACCATACACTATGGTAACCAGACCACTCATAAATGTATGCCTATTATAGATAAATTGCTTCCAGATGCAGACCAACTGATTGTGGTCATCACAGAACTATGTATGCTGGACTTCTGATCACTAGGCCAACAGGTCCATGGTTAAGTGTGTTAGTATACAATCCGTTATCTTTTTTTTTTATATTAAGAGCCAAAGTGACTCTACTCTGCCTGATGGAAAGCATGAATAGAATCTAAGAGTTGTGGTCACCATTCTCATTACAAATGCAGACAATGCAGTATGGTGACCTACACTATGGCGGCCTAGTGAGATGCTTTTTCAAGCCCCGCCGGGGGAGGTAAA
The DNA here is from genome assembly GCA_949316085.1 of Hypercompe scribonia. Classification (NCBI taxonomy): domain Eukaryota; kingdom Metazoa; phylum Arthropoda; class Insecta; order Lepidoptera; family Erebidae; genus Hypercompe; species Hypercompe scribonia. The sequence continues at coordinate 5,028,731 of OX438969.1, read as the reverse complement.
TGCCATGACAGTCATCGTGGCAGTGTAAGGCTTACACAGTTACCACGATAACATGTTTCATCAGCATCATCTCGGCCAAAATATGTGTAATGCTGGACATAGCCTTCCCCAAAGTTCTCTATGCAAACCGATCTTTTGATAATATGTTTATCTTAATCAAATCACTAAAACATGAAGGAACTGAACATTAATTAAAACCTTCTTTGTAATAGAAAAACAGCGACCTTAGCAAAATACACATAAAAACTGGTTTTAAATTGTATTGAAACCGCGAGGGTCATGTGATGTTTAACAGGAGTTTTATTGCCTTCGTAAACAGGAGGTGATATTTTTTCATATTTGTTACCTCAACTTCGCTATTTAAAAAGCGATTTGGATAAAACTCCATTTCTTTCCTTTCAATTAAAAGACAAAATAAAGAATAAACAATACACTTTATTACAATTCATCATGGTTTATATATCGCCCTTCAATACACCTGCAAAATTGAAATCCATAAAGAGGTTTCAAAAGTAAATTTTCTTAAATCATGATAATACTATTGCACATTTTGATCCGACGTGTGTTTGATGTGACGCTAATGCTTACAGCGTAAAGAAGGCTTTGGCATCAAACATGATGTGCCGAGCATTCATTAACGTTGAGCATATACGAGTATATTTAAAAGTTTTCACATAGCATAATTTCGATGACATTTAATTTCATATATTTCACACAGTTGAAAAGTAAAAAACAATCAATGTAGCCGAAGTTATTTAAATACGTGTTATTATGGATAGTTTAAACTTAATGAAATTTTAATCTAACCACATGACAAGCACCAGGTATGGAATGTAAAAAGAATCATCAAAATCACCTCAAAAATAAAAAAGTACAGTTGAATTGAGAACCCAATCCTTTTTTGAAGACTGTTATTAAAAGTAAATAATGTTTTACTTATCTTCCAGTAATAATTTCTTAATTAATCACAGGAAAACTTTTTTCTCATATAAAATCATTTATTTGGTGATCACGATTCTTAATAATTGGAAATGTGCCGTCACCGACAGGTGACTAAGTCGGACTTGAACCGGCTAAAAACCGCTGACCGTCTCAGATACCAGTAACCAAGGAATCAGGTGCACCCTAGTAAAGATATTTCGTAAGCCCCGACGTATCTCGGGCCATCTAAGGCTCCTACATGGCCCTCTCCCGTGTGGGAATCCCGATACTTCCTTTTCTGCCACCAAAAGGGCGAGCGCTGAATCTTTTGCGGGCCTGGCGGACCGGTAGAGTTCTTAATCTCTCCCAGTCTCTGCCTTTAATGCACCTAAGCTTAATTTATAATGTATTCTACAACAATAAAATCGTTTTTGTCTTCCTTAGTTTTCCACCCTTAGTGGTAGTATTATTTCTTCAAATTTGAATGATACAACAAGCAATGTAAATTCTCCCATATAAAGATATAATTTTCCAAATCGGTTTATAAATGGCGGAGATCTGAGGCAAAAAATATTAAATATTGGAATCAAATTTCTTTTTCTCTTTTTGAAGTTAGTTAAATCAATACAAAATCGGAGTCACAACTTTCATGATTGTTATATATTTAAAACATATGATCAAAAATAATACTTTGCCTTCAGGCACGAAAAGAGCGATCAGCAATAAGACACTGGCTGTAAATGAGGAGCCTGTCGTTGAATTCCTTCTGCCCAACCTGAAAAGAAAGTTGAAATTGCATTATATCTTCTCCTACATCCAATCTTAGCCCGAACGTGGTCAGTCGATATGTTAAGATTGTATTTTTAATAGTAGTTTTTAAATATTTAATAAATTATGATCACAATCTAATAGTATCAAAATAACATATTTGAAAATGATTTGGAAAAAAAATCTTGTTTGATTTAGGGTTGTACGATTTCGTTCATGATGTCACGTAAATAAATAACCAAATACAGTAGGGAAACTATTTAAGGGTAAAAACAAAACATCTTATGAAAATGAATCTAAAAACTACAAAAGTAGATAAATTTATTTTTCCCTAAAAATTCTTTGTTTTTTTAGCCAAGAAAATTAAAAAGAAACTGTTTGTAAAATAAAATGACTACGCGTGTAAGGCCTTCTTTATCTATCCTAGCAACACTTGACTAATGTCAATCTATGTTTACTACATGCGACATCTGTCATTCGCATTGCGCGCGCTCTTCTTACTGTGGGTGTGAGTGTACTTGCTTTTCTCCTTCGGTTTCTGAAAGGGATTTCGACGATTCTCCTAACGAAAACACTGGTTTGACTTTGGGCCTAGTATCAATTTCAAACTTTGAATCCAGTGTATATTAATGACTTATGAAGGTAATCCAAATTTAAAAAATGTACACCATGAACAATGCGTTTTATCGTGTTATGTAACTAACTTTAGACTAAATATCACAAAATATATTATTTATTATTTTCTATTGGGTACAGTCACTAAAACATAATATTGTTATTTCAATAATAAATTATCCATACAAAGGCCAGGCCAGATGCCCATACAAAGTGATCGATATCTTTATCGCTACTTACTTCATCTTCAAGTTTGTCTATTTATTTTTAAAGCTAAGTTATTAATGAACCTTAAATTAATTATTTACTCGTATGTGTAGTATACTAGTTTATGCCAGTTTTAAAAAGTACCATTTTCAAGGGAAAAAAATGTCTTCCCTAGTTTTTGAATTTGAAATCTTACTTTCTTGGTTAAAAGGACTATGTTCTTTGATGTTTTGTAGATAACTAATATTTACCTACACAGTGGGAAAAAAAAGGAGATAAAGACAGAGATAATAGGGACACTTTAACCCACTATTAAAGAGCTATAGTTTAATATACTATGGTCAGATAATTAATAGAGGTATTTTTACCTTCTTTTACATTGCACTGTAAAGAATTTATGATCAGAAATGCTGCACCCCGATAGGATCATCATCATCATCATCATCAACAGCCTTTTACAGTCCACTGCTGGACATAGGCCTCTCCTTAGCAAGGAGGTACCTACCGTACCTACTATACAACGCTGGCCAGACGGGTTGGAATAGGGTTTGTTTCAAGCTTTCCTTCTCTTTGTAATGATATTTTCCTGAATAGTTTCTTCCCTTAGTCGCCTCTTACGACACCCACGGGATAAGTAGGTGCGGTAACACTATGTATTCTTAATCCGTCACCACACGGAATATACCCGATAGGATATTAACATTTTATTTTATTAATTTCGGTTTCTAAATTAATTATTTCTCAAAGTTATTATTGTTACAAATTATATTATTATAAACTAATTTCTTCTAATTGAGGGATTCTAAAGAAAGAATCTAATTTCATAGAATAAGCAAAAATTTGCCGCTACTTCATCATAAATTGTAAACTATGTTGATAGATGTTGAGCTATTGTTAAATAAATTCTTGTTCAGAAGATTCGATACGTACCTATCAAGAATAATAATAACGAAGAAATACGATGCGCATTCGAAGACTTCATTGAAACTGAAGACGGCGAAGAAACTCAAACCGAATGAGTCAGCCAGGCGTGAAAGACCATCGAAAACAGTTCCGCAACCCATGAATACCAGAACCATACAGAACATAGCCCTACGTAATTCTTTACTAGACAACATTGTCAATAATGACTGCTTATCCTCCAATTTGGTTTTCTCCCCAAACATCTGCAAAAGAAATCCTCGTTAAAACTTAAACTGTAAATGTAGATTGATTGTTTTATATTTGGTAATGTTGATTACTCTCTTTAGTTAAATTTAAACGTGTCTTTATCATCATCATCACCATCTCAGTCAAAATATGTCCACTGCTGGACATAGCCTCCCCCAAGGGTCTCCACAACAGCCGGTCCCGTGCCGCAGCAGCTTCCCGCGACATTCATCATGTCGTCGGACCATCTTGTGGGGGCCTACCAACGCTACGTATCCCAGTACGCGGTCGCCACTCCACAACTTTACGGCCCCATCGACCATCGTTTCTACGTGTATTGTACCCACCCACCGCCACTTCAGTTTAGCAATTTTACTTGGAATATCGGTGACCTTGGTTCGTCTGTGGATCTCCTCATTCCTGATTTGATCATGCAAATATGTTTTAGATAACTACTGTTCCATTCTAGGAGTGTTTTTGCTCGTAATTCTTAACATTATCCAACAACAAATATCTGATATTTGTATTTTTAAAATTAATAAGTACTAATTTTACTAGCACCTAATATAAAATTACTCGGCTGTGATTGGGAGCAAAAAATACGCTGTGTCTTTTGACCCATTCCTGGCAACGATAATCTAAAATTTCACGTTGATTTATTGAGACATTATGGCTAAAGGTAGACCACAAACTCACTATTGCATGTATAATTTAGAATGAATATTTTAATGAAAAAACAATGAATGATCGAGTAAAAAATTATGTATGACGAATTTATCCAAGTGTACCGTGTACAGCTGTCCGTGAAGTATGTATGTATGGACCTTGATTTTCAAGTATCCTTCTAAATATATTAATTAATGTAAAGAATCACCCCTCGAGTGTCTTTTATTACTAATTTTTAAAAACTATGAAAAATTACTTTATATGTAAGGCTAGCAAAACGCTAGTTTGGTTTGTGTCATACTTCATGTAGCGTTAGTTTCTTATGACCACAATTTTCGCATCCACAGGACATGTTCGACGGATAGTGCGGTCCTTCTCAAAATACTAAAAACCAATTTTAAAACTGAGTAAAGTAGTGCCTATGGTTTTTAAATCTTTTTAATCGACTTCATTGTACCCAATAAAGTAGATACTTTAAGTTTCCAAATAACGATGAAAGATGTTTTCACTACACCTTCTTGAGATTAATTAGAAATTAATGACCTCAATAGAAACCTTACTCTAAATTCGTCCATAACATCATCGGGAATCTTCCTTCCATTTATGACCTCAATTTTTTTGAGTATTGCTACAGCTTCTTCAAGGCGACCCTTGCTTACTAACCATCTGTAAACAAATTTATGGATGTTTTAATGACCTGTGACAATAGCAGACAATATGCAGACAAAACTATCGACGAACGCATGAACAACAGAGTACCAGAACTGTCGCGTCTGTAATACTTTTTATTAAATATCTGTGTCCAAAGTTAGTGTTTGTGGCAAACTTTGTGCTTTATAGTGTTGAAACTAACTTTCGAACTGGATATTTGGTGACCTATAATTTATATTAATGAACAACTTTTTCTTTTCATAAAATTGAATCTAAAATTTTAAACTGTCAATAAGAAATAAATTGGAAATGCGTTAGGGCCGCATACAATACGTCATTTCTGACGCTTTTGTTGCGAAGTTAGCGCGCATCGATATGGTAGACTTGTACGGAATATTTCAAACTTAACACTTTAAATGTAATACTGAAACGACTTGATAGATTAGATTACCGTTTGTATTATAAATCACGGCCTAAAGACAGGTCTACACACACTATCTACAGTGTTTTGGCTACAGTTCATCAATTATATCCGATGCAATAAATTGTATATTTTCCTTTCCGTATCTTTACCGACAATTCCTACAGATGCCGATGTTTATCGCCTATATGATTTTAATCTCAATTCCTGTAAGAAAAGATTCGTAAACCTGCCCGTAGCATCTCCACAACGAGACGTAGTAACAACAAATCAACGGAGTACATCGTGAAGCATAAGTGTATTCATAAATGTTATCATGTTAAGTTTACCCGTAAACAAAATGATATATATTCAAAATACTGTGTAATGAAAGAAGTAGATATTTACGTTCGAGCCCTACATAGAAAACATTATTAAAAAAGTGCTGGGATTTGTTTTGAGACAATCAAATTACTTCGTCACAATAAAATGAAGATTCTAGTTTACAACAGCTTGATTCGTAATATATGTATTAGAATGCTGTAGCGTAGTTTGGACACCTCATTATCCAGTCCACTCCTTGCTCCTTGAACGTAAAAAAAAATGCTTTTTGTGTCAAGTTGCTGTCTCAAATGGTATATTAAAAACTAAGCGCTCATACTGCAGTACATTATTACACTTTGACATGATTTCCTTTGTGAAACATAGAAACCTAAATGACGTTTTGTTTGCTTGCAAAATTCTCAACCAGAAAACTGACAGTCTTCACTTATTGGATATGGATATTGCCTCGGTGACGCAGCGGTAGTGAATGCGACTGCTATGTTTGAGGTTTCGGGTTCGATTGCCGGGTCGGATCAAATGTTTGTATGATCTGCAAATATTTGTGCCGAAGTTTGAGTGTTTTCTATGTATAACATGTACGTATTTACAAAAAAAAAGTACGTAAGTATTCTATCAGTCAGTCTAGTTATCATAACACAAGCTCTGCTTAGTTTGAAACTAGATGATGTTGTGTGACAAATGTCTGAAATATTTATTTATTTATTTATTATTGGCCCTTTTATAATTTTATATACTTGCTAGACTTCGGCGAGTCTCTATCACACTACTTTATCCACCTCTTAAGAGATTTTTTCTTGGCACTAACTCTCCACACGCAAGAATGTTTCAGACGGTGAACAGTTTTGTGACATTCTGGACATACACTTTGGTTTAATTTCTCAAAAGAAGATACTCGTTTGTTTATCAAATAAAGTTCCACAGTAAAACTGGGTCAGTTCAATGTAAACTACATGTAGGTTAAGAATAAAGTTTTAGTAAATGATTTTCAATGCATGTGTAACTTGTATTTTTAACAAAAGTGGTATTTACCGATAAGTAATTATTACAAGTTTCGATGTAAATAATTGTTGATAAATCTTTAAATAAATAAAAAATAGCAGAAGAAGGAATTGCAATATTTATAAAAATAATAAATTTGTGACAACTCATAGTCATTGTTTATCATAAAATCTATAAATCATTTTTCAAAGGTATTCGAAATAATTTTTGGTATTTCTAGTTTTTATATAAGTAGGTAGGTAGCTATAGGCGCAAATGAGTGTAAATTGTTAGCTAAACATTTAACAATGATAGTAGGACTGTTAAAAAAAGTAGTTATAGATAGTTTTAAAAGCAATAGAATAATGCGTACTCTTCAAGCATAATTATTTAACACTAAACTTACTTGACACTTTCAGGCAGGAACCAAGGCATTAGTAGTACGAAAAACATGGGTAGCGACGTAACCCACAATAGTATACGCCAGTCGGCAATATAATACGCTATCCAAGGCAGTGCTATGCCGGCAACCGCGAAAGATAATGCCACTGCCAAATTGGCAACCAAAGTACGGTATTTACACCCCACATATTCAAGAACTGAAAAAGACAAATTTGAATATTTGATTAATAAAGTCACAAGATAATTGTTTGCTACTGCGAGCAATTTGGCTGTATTTAAATGCTAGGAGGCCATTTTGTAAAAGAAAAAGAAAAATTATGTTAAGAATGATAAATGACAAATTAGAATATTTGGGAATATATATTTTCAGATAGTGTTACAAGTCAAATTTATAATTTAATTTAACTGCCTCGGTGGCGCAGCGGTAGTGAATTCGGCTGATGTGCTTGAGGTGAGTTGGGCCAAATATTTGTATGATCTGCAAATATTTGTTTAGAAGTTTGGGTGTTTTCTATGTATAATATGTATGTATTTACAAAAAAAAGTATACAAGTATTCTATCAGTTAGTCTAGTTATAATAGCACAAGCTCCGCTTAGTTTCAAAGTAGATGACGTTGTGTGTCAAAGGTCTGAAATATTTATTATTTATTATTTTATTATTATTAATTTGAAGATGCTGATGATACTGCCATTCCTTACAGCTTATTTTTATAAGAAACGCTTAAACAAATTTAAGCATCGAAGTCTACAATATGGCGACTGTACGGATGATGTAGTGGTTAGAGCGATCACCTCGCCGCTTTCTACTGCGTTGAGTATTATGGATTTAAACCATATACAGGACAACATTTTGTGTGATCCACAAAGTGTTGTTCTGAGTTTGGGTGTTCTTTCATGGACCATGTCTATCCGTTACCGTAGTAAATGGTAGCCTATGTCTTTTCTCAAGAATCAAAATTTCTCCATTGTAAATTACAGTAAAATCAGCGCAGCTGTTTAACAGTGAAAGCGTTGCAGACAGACTGAATTATTACTACATCCTGCTACTAACATTAAATATTACATGGACTGCTCGTCCATCCTCCCACCGCGCTCCCTCACATTACTGCTTAATAGCGCTTCATTCAGTTCGATCATAGACGAATTATACTCTATGTTCGTATATGATTCATATCTTATCGTGATTTCTTTTAAACTATACATCCAAATTACTTAGTGTAAAAGACAAAGTTTATTTACATTAAATATTGCAAGCGATCAAAGTGTCAATTTTGATACGAATTTGAGAAATATTCCAAAATGTGCATTGTGAAAAGGTATCCAATTTAATTGTGTTTGTGACTCACTGTTTAGTATATACTGGTTTTTACATGAAAGGGACTTTATAAAGAAGGTATTTTACGGAATATTAAGACGGGGACTTTTACTTCGAACTATTTATTTTCATTTATTTAATAACTTTATTTACAAAACGTAAAACGGCAGCATTATCTTTACCGTTGGATGGTGCGGAATGAGAGAGGTGTGTGTATTTTAATACAAACAATTACACTGTATATTATTATCGTGTAACTCCAACTATTTGGGCAGCGTACGTCAAACTAGTTCTCAGATGATAGGAATTTTACCGACTTGATATTTACCGTTATATTTTGGCTAAATTACTGAGCTAAGTCTGATTGAATTGTAGCCTTAATGTTAGTCTGATAATAAGCTATACTACTGTAACTTCTTATCCAAGTACGCTAGGAAATTTTGCGTAAGAGAGTTCCAAACGTCCATATATCCATCCTTACAAACTTTTGCATATTAGTAAGATTAAAAGTAGTATAGAAGTCTGCCAAAATGACTATTCTGCCTGGTGAAAATTGTCATATGTTCAGCTACTTAACATTATAAAAATGAAGTTATGTGTGTAAACACAATTCCAACAATAATATTTCAGTAGCACTTTACTAATAATTAAGTTTTTTAAATCAAAATCAACTATTGTAATGGTTCCATTGTCTACCGGTAAAAAATGATTTTTAGCTAATAATAAGTCATCTTAACCCATTGTTCGCTTAACCCGTCTTCTAAATTGCACGGCAGGAAATTGCTAACGTCAGGTAAATAGTTTTTAGTTGTTTGACTTAGTTTGGATCTCGTAAACATCGTCATTAATATTTGATTGGTGCAATTGGAACAATTTGTTCGCGGCAACAAAATATTTAGTATAGATTGGCTGAATTTTGAATTTATTTTTAGGTTTCTACTTATTCTCTAGTCCCACATACTATAAGTCAGAATGTCCAATTAAACTTGTAATCATTTTTATTGGAATTTTGACTACTGGCGATTCATGATTGGCTCAAATTGTGATAGTGTGTACATTGGTTAAGATATTAAAATAAAACTAACATTGTAATCGATAAAAATAGACGTGTAAACAGCAAATAAAATAAGACAAAGTACAGAACCTTGAAGCTTACTTTATGAATTATCATCATTATAAATATCAAAGATTTAATGAACATTTTGTTAAAGCTGATAGGCACCACAATTTGGGTACGGTAAAAGTATGATGAGAACCGCGCATTAGGAACCATAATACTTAATTTAATTATAATTAATTCAATTTATACATTTATCCTCAATAACAATCAAGCCAAATCATATATCGTGACTTTGGTCCCTTTTGACTTTGAACATGTGTGGCAACTTCTAGATACGGCGCAACCAAAGACACTACAGCACCGAAGATATTAGTATAGGAGCTAGCAACGTTTTCGAGAAAGAATTTTAGGTCAGCTGATTTTGTGATATGTCGTCCTTCTTGCACTTTCGGTTAGAGTCTGGGCTATCTGGCTGGCGGTAGCGGTTGCGTTCATTAGTGCGCAACCTACCTGTCCAGGTAATAATCCTGGATTTTAAAAACATTTTAGAAGGCGTAATTTTTAATTTTTTGTTTTTAAATAAGTCTACCTGACATACTTTTTTTATTGCCAGACATTTTTGACATTGCTAACTATGTGCCATACGTGATTTTTTTTATTTTTTTTATAAAAATATCAAAGTATTTTATAATGTCTGCAATTTTAATATTATGTTATTTAAATATAAGAAAACTTAAAATAAATTTGCCAGACATTAATTCGATTGTTAAGTCTTGAATTAAAATTAAAAAGTCATGAAAAGTATTGCAGTATGATGCTAGTAGTCCGAGTCAATAAATTTCTAATCATCGTTAACAACCGCTAAAAGTCCACTGTTGAACTCAGAAAGTAGGCCACTCTCTACTTAGAAAGGAGGTTATGATCTAATATACAACATTGGGCGGTAGAATTTGTTTACGACTCGTGTCAAGTTTTCATTCACTGTGTAGTGTTCTTGACCGGCACATTCTGCGCCTATGGTCAGCCCTTGCGAATTCAGTCAAAAGTGATGGTAGCACTCTGTATTCATTCATTCATCCGTCATCACACTGCAACTGAATAATTTTATACGAAGTATAAATTGAAATATTTACCCAAAACATACAGGATCATTAAACAGTTGTCAAAGGATATGCCGACGAGAAACCTGCAGAGGATGAAGTCCCACACTCGGTTTGTGAATATAGTAGCAATACCGCCGATGGCACCGATCAAGTTTATACCTGAAAGAAGATAAATACTTTTTTTTTCTCTATTTGTACCCTGCAAAAGTGACCCTACCTGATGTGAAGCAAGAATCCAAGAGTGATGGTTGGTTACCATACTCATTGTGAATACAAACAAAGTAGTATGGTGTCCTATAATATGGCGGCTCAGTGAGATGTTTTTTCACGCCCCGCTTAAACGAACCGAGATCATACGAGTAGTGAAAGGGAAACTCATGCGCTGGTAGTATGTGACAGGTTTTAATCGCTTTAGTTTAGTTCAAGAGTTTACGTCTAATATATTTTGTATATTTGTCTCGGAAAAGGAGTCTAAGGAAAGACCACTACCAGACGACCAGTCATCTGGTAGTGGTCTTTCCTTAGCAAGGAGGTTTTGGCCTACTACACCACTCTAGCCAAACGGGTTTTATGTTCGCTAGGAGGGATCTGGATGTCGTAATAACAGCTGTTCCCGGATCCCACCTATGTCATGCGTAGAGTGGCACACCGTATGGTTTTAGTAGGTCCGATTCCGACACACCAGCCTGCCGTAAACCCCGGTGGGGTGATGGCCCGAGGGGGTTGCCTTCTCTATGCAGTTATTGTCTTGCATATTATATTCACTAAGTCACCTCATACTACACTCATGGGAAGTGTGGGGTGTTTACACTCTTTTTTCTAAATCCGTCTCCACACGGAGAATAAGAAATATATATATATAAATAGGAAAAGCTATTACATACCTACTATAGCAGGAATTCGGCCAAAGCGATCAGCTGTCCACCCGAAGACAAAAGTCCCGAAAACAGAACCAACGAAGAATACTGACTGTGCAGTCGGTACATAACTTGCTTGATCGCATACCCAATCTCTCTGTAAATAATAATTATTTTCTCAGAAACCGTTACATTTTAATATAATAATTATAAATATACTTTTTTTTTGATAATCTGCCAAAATGACTACTTCGTTTGATGGAAAGCGCGAATTTTATCCTAGGATTGTGATCACTATACTCATTGTGAATGCAGACAATGCAGTATAGTGAGCCATACTATGACGGTTTAGTAAGATGCTTTTTCTCACCTGCTTGGGGACATAAAAGGCATGACAGTTAGCGTGACAGTACGGACAGTTAGCGTGACAGTGCGAGACTCACACACTTACTACGCTAACTGTCGCGTCTGCAACAATGGGCCTCTGGTCTCACACTCACCAACGAAACACATCAGCACAGATGCTGTCGTGTATTGTGTATGTTTGATTTATGTGTTTTAAACATAATATTTAGCAGTGAATTTGTGTATATTAGTTATATCTGACATTATCTTTTATCTAAAAGTTAAGTTTTTTATCTACCATTTCAAATGTTACATTCAATTTTTCACCTACCGCATCACATTTCTACATCTCATAAAAGTTAATTAGAAAGGAATGCCCTATTGCATTAAGTCCATATGTGTACGACATGTCCATGAAGCTTAAATAAATAGAAAAATAAATAATGAGAATTTCACATTAGAATTCAAAGCACGTGATAAAATCATCTTTTTAATTACTCTTTACTCTGTTCTTACTCATTTTTGAGATAAAATGAATCTTATCATCCAATCCCAAACTAAGCAGAGTCTATACTATAATAACCAGACCGCTGATAAATATACCCATCTATTTCCAAAAATATAAATATACACGGAACAACTGATAGCGCTTTTCACACGATAATTTGTCCTAGACGGGAATCGAACCTACAAAGTCTGACCTAGCAGTAGGGATCCCCACGCAATAGTAGGCCAACAGAAAATAAACTTGTAATCAGAGGCCATGGATCTGAATACAGTATTTGAAAGTTATTTACATATATACTTCTTTAGAGAAGTAGGCAGAAGTGTACTTATTAGAGATGGACATTTTGTCTATTATCATTTTCATCCCACGTTTGGAACATGAATAATGTCGTCACATGAGTGTGCGGTTAGCTTAGTGGTATAAGCAGTCACCTTGTCGCTATTTAGTGCGCTAAGTGTTGTGGATTCAAACCCCACATGGGACAACACTTCGTGTAATTTACGAATTGTTGTTCTCAGTCTTGGTATTCTTTGTAAAATCACCAGCCGATTTATGTATATTTGTAAAATCACCAGCGACATAGGATATGTTACTTATGCGGTAGTTATCTTTTCAAAATTTACGAAAATAAAACAAACATCTTAGAGTTCAGGTAGAAAAATTGTACTAGAACAAAACATTGCGTCTGTGTGGTGACGGATTAAGAATACATAGTGTTACCACCCCTATTCATCCCGTGGGTGTCGTAAAAGGCGACTCTGGGAACAAAACATTCGGGCAAATATCACTACAAAGAAAAGGAAAACTTGAAACAAACCCTATTCCAACCCGTCTGGCCAGCGTGGTATAGCACGCCAAAACTTCCTTGCCAAGGAGAGGTTTATGTCCGGTAGTGGACTGTAAAAGGTTGTTAATAATAAAACAAAACATGGATATAAATGACACGGCTCAACCAGAAACATAACATAGTCTCACAAAAAACCGGCGCTAAGCAATCGTTGTGTTGCTGTCACCGTCACCGAGTGAATGAAGTCACCTAAGAACAAATCATCTGTCTCAGTTATTTCGAGAAAGGACTCAAAGGGCAGGAATGTACTTGTGATTCTTAACCGAGGTAGCGATGTGTCACCAGCGCCTCATGCCACCCTAAGTGTAGCCGCGGGTGGAGGGGACAGGTTTTCTCCTCCATCCGTTACAGTGGCCAGCCACGAGGATGTGACGTCCACGTGTGCCATATGTCGCCTAAATAGAGAGTTTACCAGCTGATGGTGCCTGCGTCACCGGGTAGGCGCTAGGAGGGATCCGGATGTCGTAATCACAGCTGTTCCCGGATCCCTCCTATCTCAGACGCAGAGAGGCACACCGTATAGTTTTAGTCAGTCCGATTCCGACACACCACCCCGCTGTAAACCCCGGTGGGGTGACGGTTTCCACTCGTTTAAAAAAAAAGGCGATGTGTCATCAATTGTAATCGATGTAGGTATAAAGATAAATGCCTATAAGGGACATTTCGTATTAACATTTAATTAAAACCAACACTTACTTCAGTAGTAACAGTTTCATACGGTATATCACTCAACTCGAACTCCCAGCCGTGTTGACACGGTATAGTAGGTGTCCCGTCAGGTGGCGGTATCAACGTCTCCAAGATTCTTGACCAGTTCGTATCAAAAGTCATGCAATGATCCCAGTCGCCTCTTAGAGCTCCGGGGGCTGATAGATTTCGTCTGTAATGTTATTAATTACTGTTGTAATTACAGAATAATTGATCAAGACTCGTTTTTGTTATTCACACAACTTGTAATTTGTGACATAATTTGGTACTTTTTTTGCAAGGTCATCTAATCGTAAATAAGACCAATTATACGCTTGGGTAACGAGACTAACACTTACTTATATGTAGCACTAGCTTTTACCCGTGTCTCCGCCTGCATTTATGTTGGTTGTCACGGTAAACAGTAGCTTGTCCTTCCTCAAAAGTCAAAATATCTCTATGATAAATTCGATGCAGCAGTTTAGCCGTAAAAGCGTAACACATAGAGTTACTTTCATAGTAATAATAAAAAATATAATAATTTTGACAGTTCGATTGTCTCTCGAACTATTACTCTTTACTTACAGCACTCAGATATTCGCGGTGAACGCCATATGTCAGAGACACACCGCACTTCTTATGGATAAGGCAGTGATGTTTATTCATACAAAAATAAAAAAAAACACAAATATTCTAAATGAGAAAGTGTCTTTCTCTCTGCCTGTTACCTCTTCAAATCCAGATTTTGGTGACATTTTTTTCCTAGAGATAGTTCGAACCCCGTAAAAGGAAACAGGATAGTTTTTAATACAATTTTATTAGCTTCAACTGTATGTTTATTTGGTTAACTTCAATATCCTTATATTACAAACATTGATATGTTATAATTTTACAATATGTATGGGTGAATATTTATAAAACTGATCTTCATTGTTTTGTACTCAGCGAGTTACCGGAGTCCAACTTTACGTAAGATTCTCAAATAATCATGTTTTCATCACAATAACAAGACGTAAGTGTAAGTTTGTTATCAGGAAATAGATTCCAGGGCCTCAGGTTTAACAACCAGTAATACAAACTATGAAAACAGAGGTTACAAGTTGTTTTTGTCATCAACAGCCTTTTATAACCCACTGCTAGACATAGGCCTCTCCTTAGCAAGGAGGTTTTGGCCTGCTATACCACGCTAGCCAGATGGGTTGGAATAGGGTTTGTTCCAAGTTTTCCCTCTCTTTGTAATGAAGAAAAATAAATAAATTCTCTTACAGGTCGTCTTACTCTTAACTAAGTTCTCAATAGTTGTAATGACAACTTACAAAAGACTCAAGTATTTAATAACACTAATTATATACCTACTATGTGTAATATCACTCTTCAGCTATTTTTAGTCAAGCTAGTCGTAGTGTTAAAAACTCAAACACATAAAATCACCGAAAACACATCAAGAAAACTATATAACTTTACAATATTTTTACAATATTACACAAAGATTGTCTGGTAGAGATGGCCGCAAACGATATGACCGCCTTTTGTACTACTAAACGTAGATCTAGTATTATTTCTGTACAATAATTATACAGTAGTGGTGGGCAATGATCTTGTATAATGATTAATAATAATAAATATTTCAGACATTTGACACGCAACGTCATCTAGTTTCAAACTAAGCAGAGCTTGTTGATAACTAAACTGACTGACAGAATACGTAAATACTTTTTTTTGTAAATACATACATATTATACATAGAAAACATCCAAACTTCGAAACAAATATTTGCAGTTCATACAAACATTTGGTCGACTCGGAAATCGAACCCGAGACTTCAAGCACAGCAGTCGCATTCGCTACCGCTGCGCCACTGAGGCAGTCAATATGTAATTACCGATAATCACCTATTTAAAAAAAAATCAGCTTCAGTCATGAAGACTTCCGACAGAGGTGAAAATATAAAACTGTATTTTAAGCATTAACAGTCCCTTTACAGAGCATATTTACATAAAGTAGATAATATTATTTTCGCATCACAAATGCACAACAATAGCTACCGCATCCGCTACAAAGCTTTTCCCTCCGAGATCGTAACGTCCCACATTATATACGTTGCCCAGCATTCACACGCGTGTCAGCCAAGCGTCCATACAAAGAGCGCCATCTATAACGTGCTTTGTTTAATGCACACAATATGCAGCTCATGGAAAGCATTCGGTGACGATGACGCGAGTTCCATGATTCTTGTGCACCTTTTTTTTCTACATTAAGAGCCTGCCAAAGTGACCCTACTCTGCCTGACGGAAAGCATGAATAGAATCCAAGAGTTGTGTTCACCATACTCATTGTGAATGCAGACAATGCAGTATGGTGACCCACACTATGACGGCCTTGTGAGATACCTTTTCACACCCCGCTTGGGGACGTAAAAGGCATGCCAGTCATCGTGAGGCTTACACAGTTACCACGATAACTGTCACCCCTGCATCAATGGGTCTTCGGTCTCACACTCACCAACGAAACACAACAACACGGATGCTGGCGCTTTAGAAAGTACTAAACGCGCATAAAGAAGTTTTCACAACAATAATTGAATCTTTTCAAAAAATCCAGAGTTCAAACAGTTAGAACAATATGTAGTAAGTATTATTACAGTACTAGTTGTTTGTTCACGATAATATTATTAAGATTACACGCAAATAAAATAGGTCAAAAAAACACTAGTCAATTCAATGGATAAGAAACTAAGAAATTTGGTAATTTAGCTGTATAGCTACAGTAGTTTGTGGCCTTAGCATACCGCGCTAATTATTAACGCACTTACATAATTTTTGAAAATATATTTGTTTAAATTTTACCATACATTTCATTTCTGGCTTACTATCAGATTAAGCGTCCATCTTTACACAACTACTAATACATCACCATATTTCATTTCACCCTGTTTTTTAGAGGTTAACATCATTTACCTTCTACCATAAACTATCGAATAATAAAACACTCATCCAATAAAACGTATCACAAAATAAAAGAAAATGTATAAACCAAATTGAAATACGCGAGTAAATAAATAAAACGAAAAAATTGGTGTATCAGTGTCAATACCAACAAGTTTCACATGGTCCAACAAGCAGTTATGGCATGTAATTGATAAGTTGAATAAACTGTTTATAGACTTTCACGACAGTTTTGAGTAGAAGTACCGACAGTACAAGCAATCAACACGACCAAGGGAGGGTAGTTACACCTTGTGTGTCACGAAGACGGCGCTAAGCTCACAACAGACTACCTGTGACCACGAGCGGTGTAACCCATTCGAAACGTCAGAAAATGGAAGATACCTTTTAAAGAATTTTATCGTGAATAAATCCCGCATGTAGGTTAACGTAAATGATGAAGTTTATTTTTTTTTAAACAAATAAATATATATTTCGCACATCTAGTCCCGAACTAAACAGAGCTTGTCCTATGGGCACTAGACAACTGATATAAATACATATTTACTTTTTTTTGTAAATACATACATATTATACATAGAAAACAATCAGACGCTGAAACTATGCAGATCGTGCAAACATTTAGTTCGACCAGGGAATCGAACCCGAGACCTTAAGCACAGTAGTCGCGTTTGCTACCACTGCGCCATAGAGGCAGTTTATAAATGACTATAATTAGTGGACTATTGTCTCTACTTATTACTATTATACAAAATTATTCTTATCATACATTAAAAAGTATTTATTCATTTTAGTGGAGTGGAGGAATAATCTACGAGAAAAACAGGACTGTATTTAGAATACCTGATTGGTTATTTTGTTTTTTTTTTCTATATTAAGAGCCTGCCAAAGTGACTCTACTCTGCCTGATGGAAAGCATGAATAGAATCCAAAAGTTGTAGTCACCATACTCATTGCAAATACAGACAATGCAGTATGATGACCCACACTATAGCGGTCTAGTAAGACGCTTTTTCACGCCCCGCTTGGAGATGTAAAAGGCATGGCAGTCATCGTGACAGTGTAAGGCTCACACAGTTACCACGATAACTGTCACCCCTGCATCAATGTCAAATTTGACGGGAGAATATTGGTCAAAAATTTCAACAATATTATTTGTTTATATCATAATTCATACAGTTGCATACAGCATCATCTGATGATAAATGAATACCGCCACCCATGTCTCTAATACAGAATAAGATACTACTTTAAATTCAAAACACATTACACACACACAGTCTGGAAAACACAGATTCTGATGTATACTTCCAAATCCGTGAAGTACTAAAAAAGATATGTAAAAAATTCTATGATGCGTTGGAAACATAGGTAAATACTTGAAGCATGTCAAATTAGTTTTTGCTATAGTATCTTTTCATTAGCTAAGCCATTACGTACATTGTCTGGCGTTTTAACAAAGAATCAATATACTAACGACCAGCATTCGCAATGACTATGGTGACTACAACTTTTGGATTCTATTCATGCTTTCCATCAGGCAGAGTAGAGTCACTTTGGCAGGCTCTTAAAAAAAAAGACCTCTGTAGGTCTTTTTAGCAGTGTATCTAGGAAGTCAATAGTCCTACCAATACTTTAAAAATATTCTTCAAATACATTAAATAAGTAAATAAATATTTCGGACATATGATACAACGTCATCTAGTTACAAACTAAGCAGAGCTTGTGCTATGATAACTAGACTGACTGATAGAATAATTATATACTTTTTTGTAAATATTATACATAGAAAATATCCAAAGTTCGAAACAAACATTTGTACATAATACAAATATTTAATCCGACCCGGGTATCGAGCCACAGAGGTATTCAAACACAGCAGTTGCATTCACTACTGCTGCGCCACCGAGGCAGCTGTAAATAAAATGCACTAAATAAATGATATTTGAAATAAATTTAACAGAAGTTCCCAAACCCTATAATATCAGGCATTTATTTGGTAGAAATAAAGTTCTATTTTTCTGTGAAGATATTTGATTATTTACTTTTATGACTAGCTATTTTTCTGTGAAGATATTTGATTATTTACGTCTATTCAGAAGGATTAGGTAATTCTTTTCATTCGTCGATAACGTTCTTAAGGAGGTCCTTGGAAATATAAGACAAAGAAAAAAGATAATATTACTACGGTAAATATATAAGGTCTGCAAATGTAAAGAATACAGAAATTGCAATTAGGTAGATGACTGTATCGTAAATAAATACCAATGTCCACTTCATTAAAATCAATATCGCGAAACATCTCGGCAAATACAATTAACATAGCTTTTTATTATTATTACGAATTTCAATCAAATATACAGTAAAAGATGTTGTTCAATTGAATAGTCTAAAACAGTGACGTCATAATTTTGTATCTAGTACATTTTTCATACAAAATTGTCGTTTTGACAGATGATAAAAAGTAACTAATTTGACTAAGGTGTCATCTAGCCTATTGTTCGAGAAACCAAAGTCGCTTACCTATTACAATAACGTCAGAGATCTCACAATTATTAGTTTAATTCCAAACTAAACAGAACCTGATCTTAGGTAAACAGACTGCTAATAAATATAGATCTATGTATTTTTAAATACATACATCTACAACTCTCGTTCAAGGAATATATCTTGTGCTTTACAAACTTTAAAAGAGGCACAAAAACGTCAAGATTCAAGACAACTATTTGCGAAATACACAGTTTTGTCTCATGTCGCGATCGAATCCATAACATTCAGTGTAATAGATGGTAAATTACACCTAAATATAGATCAATAATCTAGCTAATCACACAATTTATTTGTTTTGGATTTGAATCGAAGCGAAAACCACCAGCTTAGACGTCAGGGTCACGAAGCACTACAGACAGACCCGTTAAATACTCTTATATATATTTTCGTGTAATTAGACATGTAACTGGTACATAGACATTAATTAGTTTCATTTTATCGTGTTACCAAGTTATTCAAATGGGTACAAAATGCATAAGGACAGATACATAACTTTATCTAGACGACAGTCATCACCGTGAGGTTCTTATTTTTTTTTTCTATACCTAATAAGGAACAGACAGACTACTTAATAGTAAGTGACGGCTAAGGGAACAAACTACGCAATATCACTTCAAAAAGAAAAGCTTGCCATAAACCTCATACCAACTCATTCGGCCAGCATTTTGTAGTAGGTCAAAACCTCTTTTATAAGAAGAGGCAATCAGGGGACTATTAAAAGCCGTCAATGTAAGAGATGTGTAGTGGACCTCCACCTCCATCAATGGATACCTCGTTACGTTACGAAGCTTAAAACTGAACGCGATAGAGAATTACTGTGGACGCCCTCTACCCCATCACGGACGGACGGACATAGGACATTAAGTCAAGTTTTTAGTAATATATCTAGTGTTACGGGGAACTTTACAAACATACAGGATGGATACAAATAACACTCAGTCTCAGAACAACAACTTGTGGATCACACAAAGTGTTGTCGCATGTGAGGTTTAAACCCACAACACTCAGCGCTATAAAAAACGGTGTGGTGACCGCTTAAAGCACTACGCTATCTGTACAGTCTTCCACCTTCCTCTCTCTTCAAGAATCAGTGTAATGAGGATACTGGCTCCGATAACCTCACTCATTAGATACTACAATAGTGTTCTGTGAGTCCACGATCTCACAGAAGTAATGACTTAGGTTGACTAGTCCTATTTGTGCAAATGCATGGCTCTTCCACGGTAAAACGCATAAAAATGCGGGCGAGTTTTTATTACTTCCATATCTTGACACCTTCACTATAAAAAACCAGATGTAAGCTAACAAATTCAGTAAAAGATTAGAGATTTTTACGGTAGAAAACCTTTTTATACGTTAGATTATGATGGACTTTTATATCATAAAACGACCAGATATGTAATTACGACGTCACAGAAAACCAAGTTTAAAGCAATTGATTGAGATAACCGGATCTCGTGAAGCCTTTCCATGATACTGCAAGGGAAGATTCAAAAGACAAGAACGCGCTTAAGACACTTGACTCACTTTCCATTAGGAAACCCAAGTACTCATTTATCCCATATGCCTTAAAAGCATCATTAGTTGTCAGTTTAAACTTATGCAAAACTCTGTCGTTATTGCATATTTTATTATTAAGAGATAGAATTAGGCTGTATATATTTTGTCTATGCTCTAGTGTGACTAATTACACACATAACAGAGATAAAATACAAAAAAAGCCTGATACATGCCCTTATATGTCATATAAAATTATAGGGATCATTTTCTATTTCATAGAAATGTTGGTCTGATGAATAGCGATCCTGACAGTTAAACCTGAATTCGTGAGATCGATTTCCACTCAAGACAAACAATTGTGTGAACAGCACGATCATTCCTTAAATATATTTATATATATATATATATATATTTTTAAAAGGCAACGCCCGCACTATGAATAAATCCTGTGTCGCGGGGGACTTAACAAACACACAAGAAACGGACACAAAGAATACCCAGACTTAAAACAACAATTTGCAGATCATACAAAGTGTTGTCTCGTGTGGTGTTTGAACCCACAACACTCGGCGCAGCAGAAAGCGGCCTGGCGACCGCTTAAACCACTAGGCCAACCGTGTAAAGGAAAAAAAATATTTCAACATTCTCTACTAATAACTAAAAAAAAATTAAATTTGTTTATCCTTTAGCCTTCATAGCTAAACTGCTGAACGAATTTTCTGCTGAATAGAAATTTAGTATTGAAGTGTTTTGGTATTTAACTTTGGTACTGGTACAAAATAAACACAAGTACACTTACCTCAATTCCATACTCAAGCCAGCCAACTCAGGCACCCTACACCAGTGATTCTTCGGAGTGGCAGTAATGAACATTTGCACGAAGTAGAGGAAAGCAGTAGTGTATCCCACGGGCATCATCATGAAAAACAACAGTATCTGGTACCGCCCAAAGTCCCCCACGTGGGTTAAAACTTTATCCATAATATGAGCATCTTCCAAGGTTTTCGAGTCTTTTTCAACCCCACTCTATGAAAAAAATTAATTCCACTTTTAAAACTTAACAATTACATATCAATAACCTTTAACAGACTGCTGCTGGACATGGATCTTAAAAAGGAGATTTTGGCCTGCTATACCACACTGCCTTGATGTGTTGGTATAGCTTTGTATCAAGGTTCTGGTTGTAATAATGCCGGATCCCTCCCATCTCAGGCGCAGAGTGGCATACCGTGTGGTTTTAATCGGTCCATTTCCGACCCACCACTTCGCTGTAAATTTCGTGGGGTGACGACCCGAAGATTTCCACGCGTTAAAAAAAAAGACTGTACTAAGGCATTTTCAGTCAGCTCTTACAACACCGCCTCAGGAATAGGGATGGGAACACTCCGTTTTGTTAATCCATCAGGGCACGAACAATCTACATTCGTAATCATCATCATCATCATCTCAGCCAAAAGACGTCAACTGCTGGACATAGGCCTCCCCCAAGGTTCTCCACAACAGCTGATCTCGTGCCGTCCGCATCCAGCATCTTGACGCGAACTTCACCAGGTCGTCGGACCATCTTGTGGGCCTACCAACGCTGCATTTCCCAGTACACAGTCGCCACTTCAGAACTTTACTCCAAAATCTTAAACTTTACTTTTACTCCAGTATTTACATTCACTAAAGTTAAATTATTGAATGGAGTCGACTTTTCCAAACAAGAAGGTTTCAGTATACTCTCGACCGACTGCATAAAACTCATTAATAAAACAAACGAAAACCAACATTTAAATCTCCGTTATTTGTGTTTGATAGCCGCATATCACAATCAAACGTTCAAAATACTTTATTTATTTAAAATTAATGCACTGACGGTAACGTCTTCAGCCTCAGAGCTGTGAAAACTGAATGATAAGGCATCGCCACTTGAAACATATAACAAGTGTCAATCAAAAGAGAATCAGTTACTGTTGACGTGAGTAGAACTCTCTCTAATTTTGTGAACTAATGCAGTGGGGCCCAATACTAATTGCGAATGTAGATAATGCAGTATGGTGACTCACATTATGGCGGCCTAGCGAGATGCTTTGAAAGGGCTCACACGTTTACCATGGTAACTATGATCGCTGCATTAATGGGCCTCCGGTCTCGCACTCTCACATCCGTGAGGGTGCGAGACCGGAGGCTGTCGCATTAGGTTAGTGTTCTGTGTGGGTGTAGTACTGCCACGATCGAACCGGCCCGTCAACTCAATTATAAGCAATCGCTGAGGGATAAGTTAAAAGAAATTGGAATCATGGCAGTCACATCTCAATATGTCTATGAAAATTTAGTGTATGTAAAGAAAAATTATTATTTATTCACAAAGTTTTGCGATATTCATGATATCAACACTAGAAATAAAGATAAACCCGTGTTGCCAACGACTAGATTATAAAAGTAAGCAAGTCTTTTCGATGTCAGGGTGTGTGTTTCTAGAGAAAAACTCCAAGGAAGTTTTAAAAAACGAAAGATTATCAAATTTAAGTCCTTATAAAAAACAAAATGTATAATACGGGAAAAGGCTGACTACACAGTTTTAGATAATTTAAATGACAAGTTTACTTGAGATTGATGCTGATCTAAATACAACTGATGAACTTAATACAATACAACAATACTTAATACAACAAACTTATTGTTGTTTTATATATACGTCTTAGATACAGTGTCGACCTAATCAATACAAACCACGGATTTCATTTTTCAAGTTGAAATTTCGGGAGTGAAAACGGGCAAAATAATAATGGGTGGTGCGTTCATTTTTAATGTTCGTTCATAACGCACGCCGCTCGTGCCGCTTTGCTACCACGATGGGATTCACATTCCATAATTATTCTAATTTTTAACGTATCCATGATGACGAAAACGGTTGAAATATGATGAAAGTGTTACGCTAATTCATTAATAAATGATAACTTTTTAAAAAGTATATCATGTTTTTAAAATAAAATTTAATTTACAATTAGAATATTTAGCAAAGACAAATTATTTTGGTTTGAAGTGTTTAATATGTATTACAGAATATATACAACTATATATTTATATAAAGAATGGAAAAGCAATCGTAGTCAGGTCAGTCTATGATGGGTTTTCACCCCTGATCTGACTAGGATTGCTTAATTTTGCGATGACTTAAAGCGAAAGGTATTTTTAAAATTTTGTTTTTTTAATATCATGATTTGTTAAGGAAATAGAAAGATAAAAAAATAGATTAAAATAATAAAGAGTCTATTAAATTTACACTTAAACTTTCACATACTTCAAGGGCAATGAAATTTCTAAAGAAACGATATGTTTTTAGATTTCACAACCAACTTCTTGAGTAGATTTTTAGTACTGTGAATAATATTAACACACAAGTGCGGCAGTAAAAGATTATTCTTCATATTATTGGAATCGCTCTATATTATATTAATTTCTTAGTTATTTCTAAATCATAAGATATGTTCCTGCTATTGTGTTTGGTTTACTTTTCGTCATCGATCGATCAGATCTCATCTAGAAGGACAATTCTCCTAATAAAATTAACAACAGTCTTTAACAGTTCACAGCTGGACATAAGCCTCCTTAGCAAGGAAGTTTTGATCACAATTCAATTCCGATGAAATCCCTAAAGTAAACGCATCTTATAATGACTGTTTAAATCGTCACCAATTACTGCCCGTTTCGTAAAATGTTTATTTAAAAATGCTGTGTTATAGTTAGTCTATTAGTTGTTTTAAAAGAGAATTAGTACTGCAAGTATTCATCATTTACTCATTCGCATAGACCGATTATTTAAAGAGTAATTGAACAATTTGTTGCCGGATTCCGGTCGAAAAATATCATAAGCAATCATCCGATCACGATGATGTAAGAATGCTCATTTCTGTGTTAGCTTCTTAGCCGAAAATATGATCGTAAATCTAATCAACTTTTTTTATATATTTTTTATATTTTATAGCCTGTCAAAGTGACTCTACTCTGCCTGATAGAAAGCATGAATAGAATCCAAGAGTTGTGGTCACCATACTTATTGCCAATGGAGACAATGCAGTATGGTGACCAACACTATGGCGGCCTAGTGAGATGCTTTTTCACACCCCGCTTGGGGACGTAAAAGGCATGACAGTCATCGTGACAGTGTAAGGCTTACACAGTTACCAAGATAACTGTCACCCCTGCATCAATGGGCCTCAGATCTAACTATACTATGGTAACTTTCTATTTTGATGTCTTTTTGATACTTTCGCAAACACAAATTACAACTAACTTCTTTCAGATACAGCTTTAATTTGTCTACAATTAATATTGAAATGTAGCGGTGATAAGAAAAATAATCACATTTTTTTTGTATTACCGCTACCGGTATTAGTAGTCACGCGAGTCTGTAATGCGAATAAAAAACGGTAAAACCCTAAGGTTTCGACGACTGTTTACATTAATTTTGTGGTTTTTGTTAGTTACTATATAAAGTTGTATTTGAGTTATTAGCGGCAAACATCTAAGAGTATCGACGATCCGGAAAATCAACTTCTAATGTAAATATTTTCATAAATATTCCCAAACATTCCATTTTTGTACGTAAATTGTCATTAATGTTAAACAATCATAGTTACTACACCCATATCTTTCTACAAATATATGGAAAAACAGTAAGTTTACTAAATTTATTTAATTCAGGAGTCAATAATAGGACATTACTAGTTTCTATACGCCCGGACGTCAGCCGTCCGCCCTTAATCTTCGGTGAGTACTTCCGCCTCGAAATCCCACGGTTAAGTACCGGCCAAGGCGCACGCCACCTCTGTCGACACGATGCAATAACCGCGTATGGTTCTAACTAGCAATATCTTTTGAAGGCGCCAGAGGCGAGTCGCCCACACCAGGGCACCATACAGTGCCATGGACCGGACAACCCCCCGTATACAGCCGTCTCGTCACGACGCTGGCTCCATCCAAATTGGGCAAAAGTCGCCCAACGGCAGAAGCAGCGCCGATCAAGCTATCACTGGCCTCAACCAGAGCAAATTAACGAGATCATGAATGTCTATTTATAAAGGTACCAACTTATAAGTACCTGCCACCTTGATCCCTAATCCAAACATTTATTTATTTTAAGACTAGCAAACCTGTGCAATCATCACAACGTGTCTCAAAACGAATAAAATTTCCTGATTTTTACAATACTTTTCATTGATACTCGGCTCCTCTTGGTCTTAACTTAAAGTTTAATAACCTATAGCCTTTGTTAATAAATGGGTCATCTAATACTATATTATGGAGCAAAATAGTGCGAAAATGTTAAAAAACTTATGTAAGTAAAGATAGATTAAGATCACCAACAGTCATTACAGAAGTTTAAATCTAAATATTCAATTTTGTAATACAAATTATATTGAATAATTACTTAAATGTACACTCAGCATACATTAAGATACGTATTGATTTACAAATGATAAAACTAGTACATTTTATTCTTTGTATAATGTATGTGTGTGTTTTTTTAAAGACAACTCTAGCACTTGTTACATACTGTTTAGTGGGGTACTTAACGAGTACAAATGCTAACGAAACGGACACAAAGAACACTCAGACTCTAAACAACAACAAAATTACATAAAGTCTTAGTATTACCACGTGAGAATCGAATCTACAGCATTAGGAAGCGGCGAATCAGTGCTGTTGTCAGCAAAGAATTTATTTTTTATCAAAAGAAATTTACATTTCACTTATATGTATATAATTTTTGTATTTGATACACTACGCATATTATACATTACAGTACTCAAATATTACCGCCCGTATTCCTTCTGTGGGTGTCGGAAAAGCCACCTAAGGAAGTATCATATGCAAGATAACAGTAGTGCAAAGAAGAGGAAACCTTGACACAAATTCTATACCTACCCACCTGGCCTTGATGTAATAGGCCAAAACCACCTTTCCACAGAGAGGCCTATGTCCTGCAGTGGACTTTTAAGGGCTATTGATAATGAAAACGTTTTGGTGTGTTTGTAGGGTAATATACATGTGTGTGTTTGTACACTAGTTAAAATAGCAACGTACTTACTACAACAATTATGATTATGTTAGAATAATTATGTTAAAAACAATTATGTTTGAATAATTAATAAAAACTATTAAGTCCCGGTTGCCATACAAACATCGATTATATCTCACTCCAAGGATCTAGGTATGAGTGAGTGTACTCTATTTCTATCAAAGATATAATAATTTGATTGGACACTCGAACTAATGTATTGTCAATAAAGCATTCTTTGGTGTCTATTTCATCATCATCTTCCTATCATGTTACCCAATTTGTTATAGCTCGGTGTACCGAGTTTTCTACTTTTTGATCAAACGACATCCTCCTTTATCTATTGCAGAATGATTTCGGTTTTTCCTTTGATATACATACATACATACATACATAAATTCACGCCAGTTGCCCCAGAGGGCTTGACAGTGGCATATTAAACGCCAACTTTTCGCCAGTGTCAGAACTAACCACTGTTGACCTTTTTTTTCAGTTGACGGGGTAGAAAATGTTTGATTGGTGACAATTCTTAACAAATCGTGAGCCCTTTGAACCTCGGGGAGCACCTGTGATAAATGTTGGATTGAAGCCTTAAAGGTCAAAAAACAGTCTCTCTATACAACTTAAATATCACCTATTTTTATTACTCGGTTACGGAGCTGTGATGACGATCGCTCTGTGTAAAAAATAGAAGTTTCGACCTAACAAATAGACTAAAATCGACTCCAATTCTCCAAAAAGAAAAGATTAAACACATTTAACCCCTAACTCTTTTACACTTGAATATGCACTCCTTCTCGTAGGCTCAAAATATATTTATCTTTAGATTTCCCTAGATCTTGATCGCAAATGATACGATAAGCCCTCTCACTCACGTCTAGAGATAACATTAGCAAAAATAATGCAGATATACTCGTGCATAATCTAGGGCTTATTGTTCACTTCCGTATACGAATAACACAACATCACGTGAGCCATGCAGTCTTTAGTGTATTGGAAATAAATTCGCGACACTTTAACGGACTCTTTGGCTTGGTAATTACAATTGTCAATGTTCGGTTGCATGATTATATTTATGATCTCACAATACATAGCCGCGCACTATGAGAATTTGAAACAAACACCAACCCATCTAACCGGTGTGATATAGTTGGCCAAAATCTCCTTTCGACGTAGAGGCTTGTGTCCATTAGTGGACCATTAGTGGACCATTTCAGCGTCACGCAATTCCTTCGTAACTTCAGGGAGTGAGGTTACCAGTACCTTTTCCCCTCTCTCCTTGGATTTTGCAAAGGGTAAATGGCGCCAAGTCACTTTTAACTCTTAAGTTACAGGTGTCAGTTATCATCAAGTGGTCAGGCAGCTCCTTTGAGCCTTCATCATCAACAGCCTTTAACAGTCCAGTGCTGGACATAGATCTCTCCTTAGAGAGGCAGTTTTGACTTACGGTACAACGCTGCCCAGACGGGTTTGTTTGTGTCAAGTCTTTTTTTTTCTTTACAGTACTATTGGTCCTGTGTCACCATGGGATTAATTAGGGTGGGGAAACTGCACTCTCAGTCCATTACCACACGGATAATCCCACTTACTTCATAAAAAGAACATAACCTTATTACTATCATCGTATTTAGCAGCTTAAACAATAATTAAAAGGGAATATAATATAAAGTATACTTACAATATGGACATCATCATCATCACCAAGAGCCTTTAACAGTCCACTGTTGGACACGCTGATCAGACGTAAATAATTAATATTCGATAATTAGTGACTCGCTTTTGACGCAGAACATTCATTTTTGTAACATAAGGTGCTAGTTACATCCTACAAACATAAGAAATCAGCATTTTTGAAAAGTTAAGAATTGTATCTGCATTCTTTATTTTATAAATTTAAAATTTGTATAATTCGCATAATGTGTCAACCTCAATGTCTATACATTAAATGAATGAATTGTAATAAATTGTATTTTCTACCCTTTAATAATACTACCCTTTGTTATGTTATTTTCCTTCCAATTTGAGTGATAATATGAAATAACTTACCACTTTTACACTCGATCCCAGATTAGGCAGAACCTGTGCTATGGTTAGCAGAATGCTTATAAGCCTATTTACATATTTTTAAATACATACAATTTATTGTTAAGCCACTCTCAGATACAGAACAAATAACTGAATTCAATGAAACAGTTAATTTGTAGAGCTGATGAACGCCTCTCGCAAGTTCCGTTACCAAGAATATCGTCTCCTACCCATGCTACATCTTTCCCTTGAAATATCTTTTTTCTGATCTAGTTCTGATCAATTTTTCTGGCATTATTAGGTAACAAATATCCTTCACCATTAGATTTCATCTTATCATTATTATTTACATAATACTAGCTTTTGCCCACGGCTTTGCTCTCGTAGAATTTGGTCTGCCACATTAAATTTCGTCACTGATTATTTTAAATAAATATATTTTTTTAATAAAAAGTATCCTATGTTAGTTCTAATACTTCTAAGAATATGTGTACAAAATTTCATGATGATCGGTCGAGTAGTGAAATCGTAACAAACAAACTTACATTATAGTACTTGCGCAATAATTGGTTCACTCAACGATGAACGTTATTTTATAAAAAATAAAAGAAAACATAATGTTCCTTGCCACATCTTTGACTTCGTGAACTCTTCGTTTTTTGTTCAGGCAGTACTACTCTGGAATGTGCTCCCGCTCGAAATCAGGATGTCCACTAACCGTTTTACATTCAAAAAGAAGGTACATGATCTCCTTCTTAACGAGATTGCAGAATTATCTAATCAATAGTTGGTACACCTTATATTAAATGGTGTATGAATATAATCTAAGTATGAGTGTATGTGTGTTTAAGTATATATATGTATGTGTGTGTATGTATATATGTATGTATATTATATAGGTATTTCTGTTGTATGTATTCTATATGTGTTTATGTATGTACAAGTTTACTTGTGTAGTGTATATTCTCATTGATAATGTAACCTCTGTGCAGCTTCCTTACAATATTTCTACACCACCCTAAGGTTGACTGTAAGAGAATGCCTTGGGCATTAAGTCCGCCGATGTACAAAGTGCATGAAGTCTAATAAATAAATAAATAAATATTGTGTCGCTAAATATTTTTGCTTATTATAACGTTAAAGAATTTCTATGCAAAAATAATAAATAATAAATAAATAAAAAAATGTAAAAAGTATTTTACTAGGCCGCCATAATGCAGGTCACCGTACTATATTGTCTGCATTAATGACCACAACTCTTGGATTTTAAACAGTAATGATAATTGGCGTTTTGTGGGTATTGTTGTGTGTAAAATGAATTTTGATATAAGAACTCGATACGGATATTTCTTTTTTTATTTTAAAATAAATTAATTTATTCACTGAATGGGAATAGAACTTGTGGCTTCAGGTCGCTATACTTAACAGTAGTAATCTCTTAACGGCAATAAATATTATATTATTACTTTAATACATCGTCTTCTGATAATTTTCGTAGTTCTGCGTTATTTTCAGTGTTTTCAATCTCTATTCTTTGTTTACTGAAAATTGAAAATATGATTAAGTATGTGGCAAAAACATGTAGCGTAAACTCAATAATTTTAAAAAGGATAACTGATTTTAAAGCACCTAAATTAGAACCAGCCATTATTTTCACTCCTTAATTTTTCCACCATCAGAAGTAAAGAAAAATTGTACAAATTTTGAATGTAGTCAACCTTCAGTAAAACGGAAATTAGTTTTATAAGTTAACAATAACATCGTGTAAAAGACACTCCTAAAAAATATTTATTTGACTGCACGGTTGGCCTAGAGGTTTAGGCGGGCGCCACGCCACATCTTTGCATTGCTGTTATCGTGCGAAGTTTACTCCCTGAGTCAGCTTTTACGATATCTACGGGATGAATAGGGGTAACGGAACTGAACGATGACGTAATAACATTTTCAAATCGATATAAAAGACACAACACCGTCGCGCCTATATCAACAAGTCAAGTAGCGTTAGGAGGTGATCTCATCCTACCAATTGTTTGCATTAACATTAAACGAATAATTTAAAATTATCAAAACGTTCATTTACCTGAAAAGGGAGTGTTCTCTTATGATTTTTTCACCATCAGCCCTGGTCTGTGGCATTGGTAGACCTTTGGTTTCTGGTAGTGTTAAACAGACTGCCGTGGTTATGAACGCCGCTGTATTGAATATTACCAGGGGTAAATTGCTCCATATCCGATCCTGTTAAAAAAAATGGAATATAAGTTAAAACTTTAAATTAAATTTTTCACACTCACAAACGCCGTTCACTACAGCGCTGAGTGTGTTGTGAGTTATAATCCCAAATGGGACAACACTATGTGTGATACACAAATTGTTGTTCTGAGTCTGTGTGTTTTTTGTGTCCGTTTCTTGTTTGTTTGTAAAGACCCCCGGGAGACAAGATTTATTTCTAATGCGGAAGTTGTCTTTTATAATAAAAAAAATAGCCCATATACATACTTACTTCTATAAAAATAAACATGAATTGCTGTTCGTTAGTCTCGCTAAAACTCAAAAACGACTGCATTGATTTTACTAATTCTGGTCTTAATATATTTTTAGAAGTCCAGAAAAACTCTAAACAGTATAAACAACAGTTTTTTTTTCCTTACTAATTGTTCCTAGTTATCAAATATTTGATGTTTCTACCATGGGAGTATCGGTTAAGGATTCAAATTGACTCATTTATATCTACAATGTTCCGATTGTCTTAAATTCATATCGTGAAATACAAAATATTTTTACTATATCAAAAGGTAGATATTGAGGATAATATATATAAAATTAGACATAGGCAATACAAAGCTTACTAATCAATATGATTCACTGGCCAAACTCAAATGGTTAACGCAAAACAAAAATCAAACAATAACCGCTCGCTTGCCCGTGTGGACTAGTAGTCCACAAAAAAAAAAGCATACATTGCCCGTGCTGACTAGGAGTCCACATCGAATTTCACTCTAAAATGCCCGTGTAGACTAGTAGTCAACAAAAAAAAAAGCATACATTGCCCGTGGTGACTAGGAGTCCACATGTACCCTGCCACAGAAAAATGTAAATATACCCTATATTTATTGAAATAGAGCTTAGTTTGTATTATTTTTTCGATTACATGATATATTGTCTATCGTATTAATCCCAGTCGAGTTCGTCCCAGTTTGTATACGATATGCCATGTTAAGTTTGACATAAATTACGCCGCGCGGCGGCAGATAATGGTATGGATTCAGAGGCCTGTAAAATAATAAATTTATATGGACGAGTGTATGTTTTTATTTCTTATCATATTAACTACTATCTAAATAACATAATTAAACATTAAAAACTATAGGTCATCGCTTTAATTTTTCAGGTATGAGCTTTTAAGTGCAACACGAGCTTACAAAGCCGTTATCTCAATTTCAACACAATATAACTCGACACCAGATAAAATAATCTGATAACTTAAAGATAACATTGTATAGCTAGTTTCATAGTAAACTAAAAAAATACAACACTTGACAACCTTTCAAAACAAAATGAGTCACAAGAACAGATTATGTGTAATACTACCCGCGCGCTGATAACTTAAACAACAGTGGGGCACTTCATGGGTGTTAAGTATTTATTGACGGACATTCTGAGCTGCCTTTGCGCGGGGAGCCCGGGCATTTGACGGGGTGCGCGTTTTCGAGCGGGGCAAGCGAGCGGTTAGGAAAGTATTTTTACTGAAAATAAGAAGTTATCTGTTTCATATAAGAAGTATTTAGACAATAAAGTGATAAGATTTAGCGCACCTTGAAACTATTAGATGTGTGTTGTAAGTGAAACCAAAAATTATATCGCAACATTTATTATATATCACACTTATATATCGCATATATATATATCGCACTTATATTTCTTGATCTGAAAAGGGTGAGCAACTCAATGGAAACCACATAGGTTACACACACATTGCAAAGATAAACGATCCTAGCCAAGTCAGTGGGTAACCATTCATTAACATATTGAGACCCCTTCGTGCCTCCGATAGCACGTTAAGTCTTCGGTCTCGATAGCTATGCCAACATCCTTGGCAACCGTTGGCCATTCTTTGACCAATCCGACTGCCTCGATGGCGCATTGGTAGTGTATGCGACTCCTGTGTTTGATCAACTCCAGAACAAATATTTGTTTGATCTTCCAATATTTGTTTCAGAATTTACATATTTTCAAAGTACAATATGTATGTATTTACAAAAACATAGCATATTACATATATACTTTATATCTGTTGTCTAGTACCTAAAATATAAGCTCTGCTTAGTTTGATACTAGATGGCGCTGTGTGTCAGATATCCCAAATGTTATATTACGAGCATATAGGGTGGGCCAAGAATTCGTTAACATTTGAATGTAACATCCCACGCAAACATATTACGGAAATTCTTGGGAACGATACTTCTGTAATTTGCTGGTTACAATCGTAACACATGGTCTCAACAAGATGGAGCCACTTGTCACACATCCAATGAGTCCCTGTCAGTGGTCAAAGTCATATTGCCGAAAAAACTGACATCCAGAAGAGGTGACATTCCATAGGTCCCCAAAGTCCAGATCTATCACTAGCAGACTTCTTTTTATGGAGTTCTTTGATGAATCGTGTCTACATCAATAAACCAAATACGCTACGTCAACTAAAAGAAAAAAGCAGTAGAGATGTCGATGATCTCGCAGTCTCTTTGCCGACGAGTATTCAAAAATTTCGGTACTCGTTTAAAAGAGCGCAAACATCGAAACGGTGTTCATGTAGACGATGTAATTTATAGTAAATGAATTTTAACTAATTAGTTTTAGTATCAACTCAGCGGTTCCGTATGTCATAACCAGTGGAATGCACTGATTTAAGACCTTTAGGCGCTATGGTATCAACGATAACTGCTTTCCAACCCAACTGAGTTCTTCTTTTCACCTCGTGCTCGTAATTGTTTCTACTTAACTGTAATATCGGCCCGAGGTACACATATTTTTTAACTTTTGAATTAACTGCAAAACTAACAAACAAAAAAGAAATGTTTCCTGAAAGAGAATAAGGTAAAAACTGTTATTATTTAATAATGTAAAATACTCACCGAGAATACAATATAAGGGGAAAAGACATTGGCTAAATAGGCACTCATGTGCAAAATGGATACTCCAGAAGCCCGGAATGGTGTGGGAATTATCTCAGTACACCACTGCATAGCACCTGTATAGCTTATGATTGAGAAGAGTCGTGCTACTATCGCTAAACTTGCCCGGGGTAGCCCTGTAAATACAAATAATCGTCTTGATACCTTCATATTGAGACACGAAATCATTAACAGTCTTTAAAACACCAATATTGGACCTAGATATTTTCTTAGAAAGGAGTTGTAGCCAAACGGGTTGATATAAGATTTGTTTCAAGTTTTGCTTACCTTGCAGTGTTGTTATTCTGCATAATTTGTCCCTTAGTCGGCTTTTATGACACCAACGGGATCACAGGCCGATCACCGAGATTTCTAGGCCACCATAGCATGGGTCGCCATACTGCACTGTCTTCACTCGCAGTGAGTACGGCGACCACCGCTCTTGGATTCTATTCATGCTTTCCATCAGGCAGAATAGAGTCACTTTAGTAGGTTACTATAAAAAAAAAAACAGAACACAGAAATAAGCACTTAAAAGTCTCTGTTCTACAGACGGGATGAATCTGAATTCTTTATTCGTCACATGAACAGTAAAAAATTTGACAGTCTCACAGTTAAAATAAATTTAACTACAAATTACAAGACCAAAATCCATAAAGCTGTTTAGACTAATAAATGTCGATGAAACATACATACATTTATGCAAAAAACATAACACTCTTTCTGGCTTATTCGGATTCAAATCTATCTGTTACTTCTAGTCAGGTAAGGGGATTTCCCAATAAACATTTGTTAAATATCCTATTACGACTGTAAAATAATAAAAATCCCCCAAAGACACACGTGATTTGTAATTCCGTAATTAAAAAGAATATGATTAATTTTTTTCTGATATCACTAATCATCTCAGAAAAATGAAAAGTTCTCGTTGCCTGTCAAATCACTTTGACAGGCACGCCTAATGGAAAGCAAAAATGAAATGCGAATGCAGACAATGCACTATGTATACTATAGCGGTCTAGTGAGGTGCTTTTTCACACCCCACTTTAAGGACCCGCGATCATAGTGGGAGGGAAACGCTTACTCTGGTAGTGAGTTCCAGGTTTCACATTATCTTTCTTGTGCAACTCTATAGCCATCTGGCGCTGCAATTTTATATTGAGTGGTGTAGGACGCAGAAAAGAAACAGACAAATTAATTGATGACAATTGACTACCAGTGAGTTGTCTTTAAGCCCCTCCCCCCTCTTGTGACTCTTGAATTACTGGTGTCCATGTGCGACTATGGTCAATTCACGTCAATTACCTCGTCTGCTCGTTTTACGTTTTGTTTCGATTTTGCTCTCCTACGCCAGGAAAAGAATCTGAATAGGGGGCCAAATCATGTAAAGAAACTTACCATCATGTACAAAAGATGCAACGAATAATAATGCACTGCAAATAAATGCTGGACCACATGTTGATAATCTTCTCCCGTATCTGAAAATAAAGAACAATAAGATTGAGTGAATTCTACCGAACGGTTCAAGTCTGAACAGTGTTTAAAATATTTATCTGATTCTCAATCGTGTATATATCATTTAAAGTCTATATTACTAAGCTGCGTACAGCTTGATCGCGGCAATCTTCCATAATAAACGATCACAGCCTAACTAGACGTTGAAGAATTCCAGAAATTAGATGGAAACAATTGTTCATAAATTGAAAAAAAGACAGATAGGAAGGGAAAGTAATAAAACAAAATCTCTTATTATATTATTAATTACAAAACGGATAAACTCAATTTAACACGAAACTTTAGAAAACTTAATCAAATTAACAATTAACTACTCCATTATTTTACTGCTCTGCAAATCTAACTTACCTATCAAGAAGAAAAGCAACCGCAACAATAGCTAGAAACTCGGAGACTTCATTAAAACTAAACACAGCAAAGAAACTCAATCCAAATGAATCGGATAAACGCATTACTCCATCGAATACGCATCCACATCCCATGAATATGACTATCAACTTGACCATCGCGTTTCGTAGTTTTGTACTCTTGAGCATGCTGAAGATGGACTGCCTGTCTTCCACTTCGTTTCTATTTGAAAACATCTAACAACAAAATAAATTAACATTAGTAGCATACTTTTTAAGAAATATTTATATTTTTTTACTTTAAAAAACTGAGAAAACTTTTGGTTTAATTGATGTAATATTAGCATAATTTAATACATAAATAAATTTAACGTTCCATCTACACTAATGTGAAAAATATATAAGAATAATATAGGTGATGTTAGGTGCTAGACGAAGCTGGCATCGTTGCCAGCCCAGAAATCATAATAATAAAACAAAAGTGTACATACGGACATAAGTGTCTTATTATTACGATTTCTGTGATTGCCGGCTATTTCCATGAATTCTGATGAGCGGAGAATGCCAAAGCCCAACTTATGCATTTCTGTAGCAATATATATTGCAGAGTTATTTTAATCAGGCATTACAGTATGCATCGAACTGACTGTGTTACGTTTTGTACGTGAAGTCTCTGGAGACGAGCCTTCAGGCACAAGGCACCCCATAATTATCGTCTGTTTTAAAATTTAGACGATGTCTTATTTCATTTACTACTCGTATGATTCGCGGTAAAAAGTACTTTTCTTTGAGTAGTACGGAGTAATAAGGAGTTTAAATTTAAGTGTATTGTTTCGATGTAGTTAAATAAATGGGCTTATCAGTTCTTACTATGAATTCATTCATAACTTCATCGGGTATCTTCGTTCTGTTGATACGTTCAATCCTCTTCAGTATTGTTATGGCTTCTTTATTTCGTCCTCTGCTCACCAACCATCTAAAACATAATTTTTAGTAGTTTTTTTCTCCTGGGAAATGCACCTAATTATTTATTGATAGTCTGGGTTTTTATTTTATTTATTAAAGAGTTATATTAATTAAAATTGTATTAGTTACAAGGGTCAAAATGTATTTTATTGTATTGATTGTATTGATGATAACTTTATTTGTATTGATATGCATGCCTACTTCACATGGTCATGGCCGTGTGGTGCTGGCTAAAAACAGCACCACCATATCTTTACGTGGGGATTCGTAAAAGTCAACTAAGAAATAGAATACTAGAGGATGGACAATAGCATCCTTCTACCAGCATATCAAGCGCGGTGATTATGGCAAAACTCCCCCTGATGGTAAGCACATAGAAAACACGTCCCATAGCCCTATCCCCCTGCGGCTTAGCCATTCCTGGATGCGGTAGTTATCTAGAAAATGACGGGGCATAAGGTGCAAAGAATTCGCGGGTAAGATCAGCTACCACAAGCAACGACAATAACAAAATGGTCTGACAACCTAATGAAGGTCGAGAAAGAAGTAGCGAAGGCTTATACACAGCAGTAAACATCTATTGGCTGAGATAATGAGGATCCAATATAATAAATAACAGTTTAAAAATATTATTGTAAAATTTGGATGAAAATTTTGGTGTATAATCCAGCTTATTCTATTTAATTCTATTCTAAAAACTCACTGACGAAAATCTGAGTTTCCTTAACCTTTCGTCCTCCTAACTGTCTCCCCTCCTCCTTCAATTAAAGACCAACATCGCACTTGTTACTCTTGAATTTGTATTAGTGAGCGGTGTTGTCTTTATTAGCTTACCTGACACTTTCGGGTAAAAACCAAGGCGCCAATATCACAATAAACATGGGGGCGGCAGTAACCCACATCAGTCTGCGCCAGTCAGCGATGTAAAGAGCCATCCAAGGCAATGTGATGCCAGCAATCGCGAAAGAAAATGCTAAAATTAAGTTAGCCACGAAGGTACGGTATTGAGATCCCACGAATTCAAGAACTGAAAATATTAAAACATTTAAATTAGTTTATCCTGACGTTCCTGTTTGTCTTGTGGTTAGGAAACCTGACTGCTAAGCTGGAGATCATAGGTCCAATTCATTCGTTCTGTGTCTGAGCATATAATTCTGTGTACTTACTTCCATCTGATAACGGACTAAGAATACAGAGCGTCACCACCCCTACTCATCCCACGGGTACCGTAAGGAAGAAAATTACATAAGTCAACATCTCTTCATGGAGAAGGAAAACTTAGTATGAACTCTATAGCAATCCGTCTGGCCATAGGCATAGTAGGCATAGTCAAAACTTACCTTCTAAAGAAAGGCCTATGTCCAGCAGTGGACTATTAACGCCTGAATATGTGGTGACGTATAAAATTTGAAATTTTTATTCGATCTGAGTTTATAAGTTGAATTTATTATTCGTTTCAGAGACTTCTAGGTATCTTCATGTGGCCCTGATTCTTAACTCTCAAATACATGTTTTAAACGTTATTGCACAACTGAAAACTTACTTAAAATATATAAAACCATAAAACAATTGTCATATGTTAAGCCTGCCAAGAACCTGCAAAAAATGAAGTCCCACAGACCGGTCGTGAAAATTGTTGCCACACCGCCGATACCGCCCATCAAATTTGTAGCTGTAAAAACAGTAGATACTCTTGTAGTAAAAATCAACCACATTTGTGGCCTCTTGATCTAGTAAACTTAGGCGAAGGTCATCAGCAAGATCTATTTGTGCTCTGTCTGCATCAATTAATGTATCACTGTGCAATTGACTGTCTTTAAGAGATATCAAAGATAGATATGTTTTACTTTCTAACGCCAGAAGAGAGCCCATTCCTTAGAAGAACTGTATAACATTATTATGTATGGATAATCAGTAATAATTACATTTGAACGTACCTATTACGGCCGGTACTCTTCCGTACCGATCAGCTATCAACCCAAATATAAAAGTTCCAGTAACAGAACCAACAAAGAATACTGATTGGGCGAAGGGAATGTAGCTGGCACGATCACACACCCACTCTCTCTGTTAAAAATAGTACAGAGTTTAGGATACATTGAAGATAATTTCTTAAACTAGAATAAACTGTAATTGTCATTGATATATGTATAAATATAGCATCGAGAATATAACGTAACGGTTCAAGCTTAACCTCGGCGCCTCTTACTGCGCTAACTGTTATGGGTGCCAATCCTACATAGAACAACATGTATGATGCCCAAATTTTGTATTCATTTTGCATGTGTTTTACCCTAGGACACAGGATATATTCCTCTCCTCCTATATTCACCTACGTATTTCCAGTAATTTATATCTTGGAGAATTAATCTCGAAAAAATTAAATTAGATTAGAACATTCAGATCAAACTAGAATTGATCGAAGATAATTACAAGTTTATAATGAACCGATGGTCGCTGCAACCGAAGTGTACTAGAGTGGATACCACGATTGGGTAAACGTAGTGCAGGGCATCCTGCAGCGCGATAGACCGACGACTTGAAGAAGGTGGCTGGCAGCGGATGGATGCGAATCGCCCAAGACGGGGATGGTTGGCGTTCCTTGGGGGAGACCTTCATTCAGCAGTGGAACGCGATAGGATGATTAATTGCTTGATTGATTGAATGAAAAATTAAGTATCATACTATACGAGTACACATAGTAACATCAGTAGCCAAATATACAAAACTAACTTCTTATATTATATTATTGTTATTATTCATATTTTGTTTATTTTCTGTATTATCATTTACTTAGTGCTAATTATGTAAATAGTACATAATTACACTGATGTCGCTTTTTGTAAATATTTTGTCTACTAAACCTTGTCCTATATCTCTCAACTTATAGTGACGGATAAAGCATACAGAGTGTCTCCACTCCTTTTGATCCTGTGGGTAACGTAAGTGGTGAATAAGAGAGTAAACTGCAGAGAACAGTATAACTGCATAAAGAAAGAAAATTTGAAACAAACCCAATAGCAAATCGTCTGACCAGCGTGATATAGCAGGCCAAAACCTCCTTTCTGAGGAGAGCTGGATATCCAGAAGTGATCTATTGATGAGATATTTTCTTAAAAATAAAATTGCTAAATCAACATCAAAAGAAAAAATATATATGCAATATAACATTGAGTCTCCACCTATTTTGTATCGGTTAATAATGATTGCGCAATTGATTATTTAATCATAAATTTTGAGCATTCTGTAACTTGCCTCTGTACTAACGGTGTGATACGGTATATCATTCAGCTCAAACTCCCAGCCATGCGGGCATGGTACGAGAGGTTCTCTTCCCATCGGGGGAGTCAACGTCTCCAGTACCTCAGTCCAATTAGTATCGAAGGTCTGGCAATGGTCCCACTGACCAGTAGGAGCGCCAGGTGCTGACAGGTTTCGTCTGTAAGATTAATTGTTTAATTTGTACAGCAGACCTGGTTCGTTAAAAGTTAGCTAGCTAGTTGACCCACGTAACCTCTGCTCCGTCTACTATTGCTCGTAGCGTGATGTTATACAGCGTGAATAAATTTGTTTATCATAAAAAAGTTATAGTGAGAGAAGTCTTAAAAAACAGGCATATAATGTCGATGATTTTTTTTAGAACTGTTACAGGGGAAAAATACTTTCATACATTATTTTTGCGAAACTTCAAGCATTTATGCAACGCACGCAACGGAAGCTTAATTAGCCTCCGCTTTTCATACTCAGCTACTCAGCTCCTTTTGGCCGTGGCATAATGATATATAACCTATAATCTTCCCCGGTAATTGGGTTATATTATGCTAACACTTAAAGAATTTTTCACTTTAGATTAGTAATTTCTGAGATTAGCACGTTGAACCAAAGATGCTGTGCTCTGCAGCAAATTACAACATCCCTCATAAAGAGCTAGATAGAGATATTTATATGTACATATATGGTGAATTTTTAATAAATGTTATTAAACAAAAACTTTATTCTGCCTTATTTCTTATGATTTATTAATCACTGTTTAAGTATTATGCAAAACGGGTACAATTTCAGCATGGACACTCACCTTAACTCCATACTTAAATTGGCCAGTTCAGGGATTCTGCACCAATAGTTTTGCGCCGTAACAGTTATAAACATTTGGACAAAGTAGATGTAAGCGAATGTGAAGCCCAATGGCATCATTGCGACTATCAGCAACTTTTGATACCTTCCCAAATCACCAGCGTGTTGTAACACTTTCTCCAAAGTGTCGGCATCAGGAAAGTTATTTATGCTTTTTCCAGTCCTACCCTAGAAAAAAATGAGAAACAGTACTTATGTATGAAAGCACTTACGTATATAATAAATTTCCCAAAAATGTTTACTACCAATTCCATTTCTGTATCCATTTTATGAATGATTACATTTATTTTCTCTTAACAATACGTCTATGTACTTATTGAGAGCAAAAGTGACTGATAAAAATAATTATGTGGTACTAAAATTGTAAATATTGTGATGCCAGTAGAATAACCTTCAGATAACTCTTTGACTCTATACTGATCGTCTACTTAGATGAGTTATATCAATGAACAGAAATTTACATTCCAGAGTCAGTGAGCTTTACCCTTTACTCTATTTAATATTATAAATGTGAATGTAAGTTTGTTTGTTATGGTTTCACGCGAAAACTACTCAACCGATCATCGTGAAATTGTACACATGTTCTTGGAGGTATTAGAAGTAACACAGCATACTATTTATTAAATATATATATATATATATATTTATTTAAAAAGATCTGTTACGTAAATTAATGTGGCAGATCAAATTCTATACGAGCGAAGCCGCGGGTAAAAGCTAGTATGATATATTTAACTGAGGAAAAATGAAATGAGTGATTGGCTGACTGACAAATGCTAGAGTTACATCTTCTTTATCTTTTTGAAAGACAACGCCTACACTATGAAAATATCCTGTGTGCAGGCAATCACAAACATAATTATATATACCATATGAAATGGACACACAAACATCGAAACTCTAAACAATAATTTTTGGGCCACACAAAGTATAAATACATCACTATGTTTATCCGTGAAGTCAATCTAAATACATACACACGTACAAATTATATATTGTATTTGTAAAGATTTTTTTGTCCAAAAATAAGGTCCATTATGCGTTTTGACATGTTACTTTATTTTCAAAATCAATAATTTTAAACTTATTCTTGAAAAATAGATACTGCGAGGGTGACCTTTGTAAGGTGGCGTTGAATATAAACAACATTGACCTACTTTATTGTACAAATCAATCGTAAACATTCATTTAATTCCTGTATACGTGCCTACAAGTGTAGCTTCTAGTGAACTTAATCGCAATAATATTTATAATATAAGATATAATCTACTTTTCAAAAGTTTTTAACCCTCAATGTATTGATTGTCTAATATGATTATATAATATAATCACCTCCATTTTATATTTATTCACTGCTTACTACGACTACTGTTGCTACCGGTTTACTACATGACATTTTACGAGGACGAGTCCCGTGTTGGATCAAATGCTTGTATGATTTGCAATGTTTGTTACGGAGTTTGGGTATTTTTGTATGTAATATATATATTTGTATTTAAAAACAATATACGTATTTATATAAGTTACTAGTTTCCATAGTATAAGCTCTACTTAGTTTGGGACTAGATGGCGTTATATAAATATGGTAAAATATTATATTACAGAGCTGCATCCATGCATGGAGATGTTGTTATTCGAAAACCGTATGAATAAAAATTAAACAAACAATTGGAAACGCTACATAATCTGAAGGGTAACTAGAAGAGAATGCCTCATACCATTAAGTCCACTTTTTTACACCATGTGCAATATTTTTTAAATAAATTC
This sequence comes from Hypercompe scribonia, assembly GCA_949316085.1. Lineage (NCBI taxonomy): Eukaryota > Metazoa > Arthropoda > Insecta > Lepidoptera > Erebidae > Hypercompe > Hypercompe scribonia. Next base: position 4,985,943 of record OX438969.1, on the reverse strand, counting down.
ATTAAATAATATTAAGTAAAATTTAACACATAAATAAAAATATTTGTATAATATCTATCTATTCAACCTATCGCCGTCCACTGCTGAACGAAGATCTCCCACAAGGAATGCCAACCATCGCGGTCTTGGGCAATTCGCATCCATCTGCTGCCAGCCACCTTCTTTAATTCGTCGGTCCATCGCGCCGCAGGACGTCCTACACTACGTTTGCCCAATCGTGGTATCCACTCTAGTACACTTCGGCTCCAGCGACCACCAGTTCGTCTGAAGACATGGCCGTCCCACTTCCACTTCGACATACTGATTCTCCGTATAATTTAGTATCGTACAATTAAACTACGTCACAGTACCTTTAAAATCCGTTTCTTATGGCACCTATAACAGTATTCCGATCCCATGTCTGAGGTTTTCTATCACTGTATTAAATATAACAGTTAAATTGATTGAATTGAATTATAATAGAATTTCATACTCTAAAAAATTTAAATCTTAAGTTTAGTTTTTGTTTCAACCGCATGCGAAAAACTTAAACGTTGACTGAGTATAGAATATACGCTCATAAATGAGATTAAGATGTCCAAGAGCGACATCAGAAAGTCATGTAAGAAACCAGTCGCAGTTACGTAAGTTACAAATAGAGTTCAGATAGAATAAAAATATGCTGAAGTCTACGTAAAACCAGATTTCTTTTCACTAGTACAATTATTTTTAATTTACTTAGTCAGCGATTTCGTTCAATCACTAAACGTGTGTTAGATCCAGTGATCAATATTGCACACTTGTTATAAAATGAGTAAAGTTACGAATTGTGCAGTCATTATGTAATGAACGAATTTTTGCACATATTCCAGGCTCCGAAGTGACGGTTTCGACCTGATGAAAATAGTTACAGCAAATACATACATAAAGGGTGTTACTATCATCATCATCATCACAAACAGCTTCTAATAATCCACCTCTTGGAAAGGAGGTTTTAGTCTACTATATCATGCTGGCCAAAAAGTTTGCTCTCTTGGTCGGCTCTTACGACACCCACAAGATTAATACGGGTTAATGTTAATAACCATAATTCTTACTATCGTGGTGTGGTGACTTTCATATACAGCGCAAATAGTAAAAATATACTACAGCACCATCTAGCGAAGACACAACGAACTACAGAGTATAATTAACTACGGAGCAACTACTAATCCTGAATCATGAAATAAACATTCTCGCGGCGATTAGCATATAAACAACATCCCAACATCAAGCGTTGACCGTGGCCCACCAGGCATGATCACCTCGCCTGGTTGTAGGATCCGCCCTTTGTGTTGGAGGGACATGACACCCGTTTCCTCCACAGAGGTAAGAAGTTAATTTACTCAATATTAACTGAAATAGGCCTATGTTCAATAAGTAAATCGTTATTCAGCAAATATTTTACAAACACGCAGCAGATAATTTGCTGTTAACCTCAAATTATATGTTGTGAATTGCATGTTTGCACTGATAATAAAGTGCATCAACCTGGTCAATATCCTATTAGTAAATGTCAAGGTAATATATTTGTTTAATGAATTAGGAAATCTGTCACGGTTCTGACTATATAATAATGTACATAGTTCGAGAATTTAAACTTTATATCGATATATTATGTTCATTGTGATTTTTTAATATTGTATTCTTTCTACATCTGTTCTTTGTGTTCATATAGCTCACAACGGTACATACGATCCGTATGCCGCAGTTAATAAGGTATCTCTCATTTTCTAGACAGGGAGCTGCTATAAAATCTCATTCGCTTAAATTGAGTTTCATCGAGCCACAAATATCTGTGGAGGGACGGGCGTCATGTCCCTCCGACACAAAGGGAGGATCCGCCGACAAGGCGAGGTAATCATGCCAGGCGGATCACGGCCCACCGTCAACCGTTGGACCGTGGCCCGCTAGTACCAAACAACACCCGACGTACCAAACAAAATATGCTAATCGCCGTGAGAATCTTTATTTCGCGATACAGGATTAGTAGTTGCTCCGTAGTTTATTATACTCCGTAGTTCGATGTGTTTTCACTAGATGGCGCTATAGTACATATTTTTGTTTTTTGCACTGTATGAAGTATGAATTTACTAAAAGAATTTTAAGACTTTTTTAAGTAATAAGTACTCTTCGTTAAGTATTACAATTAGTTCATGCGTTAAGTTTTGCAACTATGTCGTTTATCTGTTGTGTCGTTTGCAATTCATCTATTACACTGCATCAGTACGTGATCTATTTCACCGAGTAGACATTTTTCATATATTTTAGAGCATTCTTGTATTTATTGTGTAGATATGTCATTTGAAAGTTCCTATGGAATGTTGAAGATAGGTTCGTTGTGTGAACATCTTGTGTGTTCAACATGCCACTCTGTCTAGTTAACTCTTCTTTCTATCTTAAGAGAATCTGGAAGAAAAGTGTTTACGTTTATTATTAAGTTGTAAAGCATGTTTGATTGCTTGACGCACTAATCTCAGTTACGAAGGCTGGAATTAAAAACATCTTAGTATTAGATATCTTATTTATCGAGAAAGGCTATATAACATCACGTTATGACCAATACAAGACGAAAGTCATTGTAAAATCTTGCAAAAACAAAAATGTATTCCTTTTGAGAGACGCAAGCAAAGGATCGTGAGTCAACTAGTATACGACATCACATCAACAACCTTTAACAGTCCACTGCTCGACATAGGCCTTCAGTAGTTCACTATTAGATAAACGCCTCTCCTTAGAAAAGAGGTTTAGACCTACTATACCACGCTGATCAGGCGGTTTGTATAAGGTTCGTATCACGTTTCCCTTCTCTTTGCAGTGATGTTGTCCTGAGTAGTTTGGTTTTTAGTCGTCTCTTACGACAGTTGCGAGATGAGCAAGAGTGGCGACACTCTGTACTCTTAATCCGTCTCCACACGGAAAACTAGTTTATAATAAAACAAATTGGAAGGTGTTCAAAATATTTAATCTGATAATTGAAATAAAAATCTCATGAACAATTTTAAGATTGTATGATGAAAATGATAATGATGATGACCGAGCATGGCGGCCAGTCTCAACGGAGACCAACCACCTGCGTAGGAAATATTACAGTGCACGAGAGTTAAGACCCAACTTTCAAATTTCAGGCCGTTATTGAGTATTTCTTCAATTGGAAAAACTCGATAACACTTTTTGGTTTATTCTAGGTGATTGTAATTAAACAAAACGTTTTTTATCTGGAGACACAAGGTAGTAGAATTATGCTGATATATGATGAGCCGGCCCGTTCGTGCTTAAACGAACGGGCCGGCTCGACCGAGGCAGTACTACCCTCTCACAGAAGATCAACCTAAAGCGACAGTATCCATGCTGTCATGTTTCGCTGCTGAGTGCGAGACCGGAGGTCCATTGAAGCAGGGGTGACAGTTATCGTAGTAAGTGTGTGAGCTTTATACTGCCACGGTGATTATCTTGCCTTTTACGTCCCCAAGCAAGGAGTGAAAAAGCATCTCACTAGGCCGCCATATTGCATTGTCTGCATTATGGTGACCGCAACTCGTGGATTCTATTCATGTTTTCCATCGAGCAGAATAAAATCACTTTGATAGGCTCTTCAAGTAAAAAAAAGGCACGATAGTGTTTGTGGTAAATCATAAAAAACAAAGTTATACCCATTACATATTTTTCTCACAGTATCACAGATTTTTTACTTGTTGATATTTTGTTTTTCGTATGTACAAATTGCGTAATTTTTGTTATTTTTTTTAATAGACCAATTAGTAGTAATAAAAGATATAGATTAACTTAGGTGAGTTAGCGAAGCATGCGATGGCCAAAGAGTTTGCATTTTGTCATATGACTTTTTAAGTCCTATTATTGGAAGTCCAAAAACATTTCTTATACCATTTTACTTCATGTTGATTCTTTTTAATAAAAATAGTTAATACTAATAATCGCAATGCCCAGTCAATAATAATATATACGAGTATAATATAATATTAGTAACGATAAGTTAACGTGGGTCCATCACTGGTTGTCATTAAGAATACAGTTGTAAAAAAAAAATAATTGAAACATGTTCTTATTAATGACATTATTAATAAAAAAGATTATGATAACTGTCTGTGGAGAATTCCGTTGGTAGTAATAAAAATTCATGTGCAAAAAAAGTATGAGAAAAAATTATGAGCACTGTTTATTATGAACACAAATTGTAAAACAAAAAATAGTAATAAAATATTTATGTGAGCGAATACGGAGTCATGGTCAAGTTGTGGAGTTAATTAAAAAAATAAGTCTAATTGTGACATGTTATTTGTTAACTTGGGTTTTGAGTCAATATATTTTTGACAGGATGTTGTATAAGTTTGAATAAGCACATTTTTATCAATATAACTACCAATGTAAACCTATAGTTTTATTTCTATTGATATGTAGGACAATCATCAATATACTTACATAGCTTATAACATTAATTTACATATTTCTTTTTCAAATCATTTAAAACAAATTCGGTAATAAAGTTATACATGAATTGACTTACCTTGAGCAAAACAATAATTTTTTTGTATCTATTTACAAATTTACTTACATACATATACACTGGAAGCTCTTACATTTTAAACTAATATATTTTTTTAATATCACAAAGCAGTAACACGAGGCACTCATTTCATTGATACGAATAATTATTAATAATTAATAATTAATATTTTTTTAATTAATAATTAATTATAATTTAATTAATTATTAATTATTTTTTAAATTAATAATTAATAATTATGACGAGATTATTGTTATAATCGATTTACACTTGTATGTATAAAAAGGAATTCATCTCTATTCAAGCTGACAAATCATAAATCATTTTTTGTGTCAATAATATATTTGTCTCTTGTGACTCCTCAATAACAAATTCTACGATTTTTCTCTTTTTCAAATACTCTTCCCAATTTAATCCCAGCGAGAGTTTGATAACCGTACCGACGTACCAAACAATTTCCTTTTTTTTTTATTAACAACTTTATGAACAAACTATACAATACCGGTTTTAGCTAAAGGTATTCTCAACTAGTCTATCATTGGGTGGTGTGGAAATGACTGAGAAGGTCCATTAAAGTTTCGTTAAAACTTTTAAATTAATATAGAACGAATTAAATTTCAGGAAATAAAAAAAAAAAGAAATATATCTACGCGTTTATACAAAAACAAGAATTATATATATATATATATATATATATATATATATATTTATGTTAGTACTTCTTATATATGAATATATATAAGAATAAGAATCAATTTTGTAAATATTCCACTATATTTTGGGTAGGGAGAGTTCGTACCTTGAGCCTGAACGATTATCTTTCGTAAGACCTTATGTTAATCACACAAATTAGACTAAAATTGTTTTTATGTTAGATTTACACTTAAGGAATATAGATAAACATTAATTAATTGAAGTAAGTTAATAGTATTCTAATAATGTAATATAAATGTTGCCATTATTAAATTGTGATCAAGACTCTACATTGTGACGCTAGCATTTTCTTTTAGTCGCACCTTCAACAGTAATTATTTTACTTATAATAACTCTGGCATAAATGGTACAAATTTGACAGATAGAGAGAGAAATTACTAATGAACGCTCTTGGAAATCAATTAATTACGAAACTTGCTCGAACTTTAAACGCTTTTAGTAGCAATATTTCCTGATATGTGATACGTTGACATGAGTTATTTAATTTTTTTGGAGTTTACTCCTTAAGAATCGGTTTTTTGATATAAAGCGCCCGGTATGAGAAAAATGTGAGGAGTAAAATCTACTGAACAAATGACCTCGTTACGTTTTGTGCGGCTGCACTGGTTTCGGTGCTGCTGCACTGGTTGTGAGTGTATTAAGACGTGTATAAAGTATGCTGCAAAGCGACTATATCTATATGTTATTTTCATTAATTTGTTAATTTACCCTTTCATACAGTATCAATCTTTTTTCAGTTAATTTCAGTTAAATAAGCTTTTTTCGCGTCTGTTTTGACAATCGTACTTAAGGAGTAAACTTCAGTCGTGCGTCGGATCTGACACACACAATTTTTTTTTTGGTATTATGCATTGAGAAAAGAAAATCAATTTTAATGTTTGACAAAGTTTTTTTTAAAGCAGAAAACAAACTACGACGGTTTTTAATTTCCATTCTGCACAACAATTATATGTTCATGTGTTGTATTGTATGACACATTGATCAACTTTTGAGATAGCAATAATTTCATACATATTGTAGTGGGGACTAAATTCTGAAGAAATTTTATTGTTTTTATCTACTACTACATGTCTATCAGTTAAAGTAAGGGTGTGGAGGAATAGGTTTTATGTCTTCCAGCACAAAGGGGATTCCCCTGACCAGATAAGATGATCTTTCCTGTGAAACTGCGGTCCAATGGTTGATTTTAGTTGTACATGTACACATCGTTTTCATATCGCGGATTAACAGATACTCTTTAGTTCCGTGTCTCCGCTAGATGGCACTGAAATACGTTTTTTTAAACTATGTTTTTTTTATTTAAATGAGTCTTGCAGGCGTACGGTCACTTAATAACTGATTATGTTACAAATGTTGTGAATAAAAATGAAAAAAATAAATAAAACAAAAAAAATATTAAAAATATATTTTATGTTGGTCTTTAGTCAACCACAAAACAGTTAAAAATAATTTGTGAAGACTAGTTAATTAGTTAAATTATTTTCGATACGTTTCCGAGTTATTTGTAGACATAAGTCTAGGCACTTGATATCATTTGAGACGTATGTGACTCAATTCAACCGAAATAATCATACTATGACGATTCGTTACATATCATTAAAGTATATTATTTCATTTTATTTTTTACATAAAAACTCATTAATTGATTAAAGAAAATTATGGCATTCTAGTAATTTAAAGTAAAACAAAAAAAAAATCAGACAGTCATAAATTGTAATCATCTCATCTTTTACTTAAAAATATATTTTTTTAATCGTGTCATTATTATGACTTACACTTATGCTAATTCATTTATATTTATAAAACAGAACATAAAAGGAATAGAGTGGTCAAAGTTAAAAAAAAATTACATATAGTTTTATATTCACTGGAAAAAAAATGATAACATGGGAATAAGTAAAATTTGTTTAAAAAATGAAGACAGCGACCGTTCACGGACATGAAAGAAATAATTATTATTTCACTGGCATTACTTGTAGTACTATTCCATTAGTAATGTTACTAAATTATAAAAAAATCAAAGCAAGTACAGATTAACAACAAGTTTATAAAGCACGTTGCAATTGATTTTGCATTCACTAACAGTCTTCTATAGGTCTCAACTGGAGACCTCTTAGAAATGAGGTTTTAGCCTGCTATGGGTTTGTGTCAACTTTTCATTTCTTTACAATGTTGCTTTTGCCTCTTACGACATCCACGGGTTAAAAAGGGACAGTGACACTTTGTATCCTCTAAACTACACGTCATATTATTTGAATTTAACCATATTAAGTTCTATTGAGACTAGTGACGCATCGCCATCTTAGTGTTACCTAGTTAAGAGTGTTGCATACATACTAAATATTTACAAAATAATTATTTTAAGCAAATCTCTTACATAGACTTGCAAATGACATCTGGTAAAGCATTTATTTACCGACAATGAAAGATTAAACCAGTATAGTTGACTGTGATGCTACGTGATAAAAGATTTCTCATTTTCGGGTTCATATTCGACTTCTTCCACGTTTGCTGGTTTTCTGTAATAGAAAAATGTATTTGCCGTATTAAGATAACTTGGTGGCATTGTTAATAAGAAGGCAGTACACGTTTGAAATCACTACCTATTCTAAGGATAGTAGCAGTTTTTTCTATATTAAGAACCTGCCAAAGTGACTCTACTCTGCCTGATGGAAAGCATGAATAGAATCCAAAAATTATGGTCACCATACTCATTGCAAATGTAAATAAAACAGTATGGTGACTAATATGATGGCGGCTCAGTGAGATACTTTTTCACGCCCCGCTTGGGGACGTAAAACACATGACAGTCATCGCGGCAGTGTAAGGCTCACACAGTACCCACGATAACTGTCACCCTTGCATTAATGGGCCTCTGGTCTCGCACTCGACAATGAAACACGACAGCGCGATGCTCGATAACTTATAACTCATCTCAATTTAATACTCCAACACATATTTTTTTTAATTTAAATAGTTATTGATGCAGGGGTGACAGTCATTGTGGTAAGTGTGTGACACTTATACTGCCATGATGACAGTCATGCCTTTTATGTACCCAAGAGGGACGTGACAAAGCATTTTACTAGACCGCCATGGTTTGGATCACCATACTGCATTGTCTGCATTTATAATGACTATAATGACCACCATTCCTGAATTCTATTTATTCTTTTCATCAAGCAGAGTAGTCACTTTGACAGGCTTTTAAAAACAAAATCTGAAATTGGCGCGTTTAAACAAAGAAACAATCAACCGAATAAAACTCTTCAGATTTACGAAATTTAAATCTAGAGCGAGTGTCGTATCTTCTTCTATCTAAATATATATATAACTCAAAGGTGACTGACTGACATACGCACAGCCCAAACCACTGGATGGATCGAGCTGAAATTTGGCATGCAGGTAGATGTTATGACGTAGGCATTCGTTAAGAAAAGATATTGATCAATTCTACCCCCAAAGGGATAAAATAGAGGATAAAAGTTTGTATGAAACTTTGTCAATTTTAATCGGATCGGGCTGAAACTTTGCATACCTAAAGCTATTATGACGTACACATCCCTTAAGAAAAGATTTTGATAAATTCCACCCCTAAGGGGATAAAATAGGGGATAAACTGCACTTAATTAATAATACTTCTTAACGTGAGCGAAGCCGCGGGCAAAAGCTAGCTACAAAATAAACGGGTCAACTTTATTGTATGGTAAATATTTAAAATAATAACGATAACACATCAACATCGAAAGAAACTTAGCGGCTAACATAATTTTTTACAATAACTGAAAGTAAATTCCAAATAGTCATATAAATGGCATACATATGAAGAAAATATTACCGCTTAAAATATATTTACTAAGAAGTTATAATTAAATTTTGTTTTTAGACCAGTTTCAAGCTTGATCTTTCTAACGATAACCTTATTACTATGGAATCAATCGTCAAACGAAACAGAGCCGTTGGTACATACCCGCACAATGATTTTTCTCTAATTATTCTCTCGCTGTCCGCTAGACTCTGAGGCATGGGAAGACCCTTGGTTTCTGGTAACATAATGCTCATACCGGAGCCAAATAATGCTATGATACCCAGGATTAACAGCGGCAGCAATGACCAGGTGATCTCCTGTAGGAAATAAATATGGTGTAAAAAAAACATAGAAAATTATTTGTTTAGAAGTCGTAATAACTGCATATAATGATTGCCTCTGTGACACAATAGTAACATATGTGCCTGCTGTGAAGTCTTTGGTTAAATTCAGGTCAGATCCAATATTTATACGATCTGCATATACTTGTTTTAGAGTTAAGATATTTTCTATACTTGATAAATTTTATATTTACAAAAATAAAGTGCATTAACATCTATCAGTCAATCTAGTTCTTCACAAACTCTGCTTAACTTAAGACTGAATGACGCTGTATGTCAGGTGTCTAACATACTTCAAAATTTAAAAAAAATATTACTTTTGCCGTTGGAGAGTCATTTTTCAGCTCAAATGTGCTCAAATGTTTAAAAAAAAAATAACGTTAATCACTTCTCCTTAAAAAGAAAGTTTTGGCCTACTAACCACGCTGACCAGACGGGTTAGTTGGTTCAAGTTTCCTTGTCTTTGCAATGGCGGTGTTCTAAGTAATTTGCTGCCTTAGTCGCTTCTTAAGACACCTATGGAATGAATACGAGTGGTGACACTCTGTTTTCTACGAATAACCTCACAGATGTATAACCATAAGGTAACGAGGCACGGATAATGAGTGAGAGTGTTGGAGCTTATTGCCTGCGTCTATCCTCTGATTCTAGGTTGAGGCATACTAAGGGCGTTAATGCACTTGTGTATGTTGAATTGTAGGTATCTATAGGCGATAGTCGTCATTTATCATTAGATTAACTGTCTGTACGCTTTTCAGCCCTACATCTACCATAAAAAAAATGGTATTTTAATACTATCACGTATATAAGGGTCGAATTCCAGGTCGATTCAGCTTAAAATTAAACATTTAGAATAGAACTTGGAGTAACGACGGACCTATGCCATAAAAACAAACTCAATTGAATCCCACAGGTATCTGTTACACTTTTTAAATATACATAATCCTATTCTATTCTGGAAAATTCTAGAATATCATATAACGTTCCGGAATATTCGATCGTAACAGTATGAGCAGCAATCTTACCGAATACACAATAAAGGGAGACAAAACAGTGGCAATATATCCACTCATGTGTAACGTGGCAGATCCACTCGCTCTCACTGGCGTCGGGAGCAATTCAGTCACCCATTGGATCACTGCATTATATGACATATTGATGCAGAATCTTGCAGCTATCGCCAAAGATGCTTGAGGTATACCTGTAATGTAAAAATAAAAATTATATTCACACTAAGTGTTCACTCATTTACGATTTCCAACGTGTCCTCTGTATAAGCTATGTAACCAGTATTGGATGAGTTAAGCGGTTTATTACAAGTAGGATAGATTGACTTGCTATAGATAAGAACACTCCACAAAATACACTTTTCTCACAAACATGTTATATAATCTATTTCTTGTTTTAGTCCAAGGTCATTTTTACCCAGCCCAATTTGTTACCATCATCAAAATGAATCTTATAAATCGGAACTCGAAGGGTTAACTAATAGTCGCTGAAGAGTTCTTTTTATCTCTAGTTAATTAAATAAATGTTTTACGGACATTTTTCAATTCCAAGTGTTAGTTGCAAAAGCCAGTGCATCACCATCATCAATTGATCAATTGATTTGTTCCGCTGCAGTTTTTTAGCATTCTCTAAGTCAAAGCTGGAGTACCAAGAAGAAGTGTTATTTCAAACATTTCGTAAGTAACTCACCTTTAGGCACGAATAGGGAAATGGTAATCAATATGCCGCATATGCCCATCGGTACAGCGGTTAAATTCCTTCGTCCCCATCTGCAGAGACACAGTGAACAACGTATTTAATATATTTTATGTCTTAAACGTGATATTCCTGCACAAAGTGTTCATTTTCATTTCAAACAAAATTAAAAGCTATTTAGCTGTCCCAGTCGAACAAATACGTTTTTCCTCAATACATAATTTAAATTTATCTGACAATTCTCAATAATTATTCTATTACTACCGTTGTCATACACCAAAACTAAACATCTTCTCCAAAAAAAACGTATGTTTTTCATTAAAAAAAAATAAATAAAATAATTTGATCTTGGGCTTGACCTAAGTTTTACTAAAGCTTCATAAAAGACAGACTTCAAGTAATTAAACCCCCTCGCCCCACACTGATTCTGGGGAGAGGAAGTTTAAACGTTGAAGATCGTTGAGTTCTGACTCTTGAGTTGCAGGTATTTAAAGTGAGAAGGTATTCAGTTCTCTTATTAACATGAAATTAATAGTTTTAATATTAATTATAAGAGCCTCGACCGACACCTTAAGAAGCTCACGTTAGGTAGTTGGATAAAATCACTGATGCAGAAAGCAGACTTCCTTGATACGGCCCATATAGAGAGAAGGTTCTTATTTTTGGACCTCTAACTACTAGTTTCTTGGTCGCTGTGCCCAAAGTCGGTGGTTTATAAATTTTATTTTTAAATAAAACGTATTTTTCACTTATTCAAGTAAATGATTTTAAAATGTAATGTATTTATATTTACTCACCTATCAAGCAGTATTGTTAACAAAGAGACAGATGGGATTTCTGTAGCCGATGTCATGGTGAATGTAATAAAAAAGTCCAACCCGAAGGCGTTGGATAACCGCACGAGACCATCAAAAATGATGGAGCAAGCGATATACACCAAGAGCATGAGCAGCATAGAGTTACGGATGGACGCATTCTTGAAAAGAACTAAGAAAGATTCTCTGTTCTCTTTTGTTTGGTTCGACGAAACCTGTCAAAAAAATTTATTGTTATAGAGGTGAAAATACAATATAAATTGATCCATGTTAGAATCTGTTCAACATCAAGATGATTTAATTCCCTTCGTAAAACTTAAACTTCGTAATGTATTTTAACGTCTTAAGAGTTAATCTCTTCAAAGATCTAAGAGGTAAATAGTAGAACTCTGTAATGTCTACCGAGATATCTAATAGTCTTAAAATTAATTTCATCAAGAAAATAACTAAAAATTAATAGTTGTTGTAACATACGATAAATTCATCCATGACATCGTCGGGAATTTTCGTGCCATTCACTCGTTCGAACCTTCTCAAAACTGAAACAGCTTGGCTGACACGACCACGACTCACCAACCATCTGGAAAAAATGGCAATGATGTCAATTGCATACAACGTTCACGGTTTTATTCAGTCTTTATATTTTTGACATCTTACCTGGCACTCTCTGGCACGAAGAAGGGTATGAATATGACGCAAAGCATGGGTAATGACGTGAACCACACGAGCTTACGCCAATCGTTTAGCCATAGTGCAATCCATGGCAGCGACAGACAACCACCACCAAAGTATAGAGCAATCGACATATTGGCCACCCATGTACGATGCTTTGCACCCACGTACTCTAGAACTGAAATATTTTACTTATTTTAATGTTAAATGAAACATTCAAATCAATTTTAAGAACTCATAACATCCATATACCAATTTAATTTTCATTTAGGGTTTTACTCGGTATTTAGGTATTAGTTAAAAATAAAAAGTACACATTATTTCATTCTGTTTTAGACTCAATGACTATGGTAAATTAAATATACAAGCATATAAAAGAGCGGAATAAATCAAAATCTGTCAAAACAAATGGAACTCAAATTTTCTTTTTTGTTATAAAAACAAATTTTCATGGTAAATATTTTTAAAACATAGAAATTTTCGCGTCAACAATTTTATCAGTTTTAGTACAAATACATGTTAGAATATAGTATCTAAAAGGTAATAACAAACCTAACCTAGAATGTACATCATCATGAAGGCATTATCGAAGGACATGCCGACAAGAAATCTGCAAAGGATGAAATCCCAAACATCGGTGGTGTAGATAGTCGCAAGACCGCCAACAGCGCCGATCAAATTCGCTCCTGAAATTTTAACAAATGTAATATAAAAAAGCCATTAAAGCGTCAAATAAAATCCTTAGCCTTTAATATTTACCGAGTAGTGACGGATTAAGAATACATAGTGTTACCACCCCTATTCATCCCGTGGGTGTCGTAAAAAGCGACTTAGAGAACAAGGTATACAAGACAACATCATTACAAAGAGAAGGAAAACTTGGAACAAACCCTATTCCAATCTGTCTGGCCAGAGTGGTATAGTAGGCCAAAACCTCCTTTCTAAGGAGGGGCCTATGTCTAGCAGTGGACTGTAAAAGGCTGTTGATGATGTTGATTAAGATTTTAGTCTTAACCACTTTTTTATTTGATATATCATCAACAGCCTTTAGTAGTTCACTATTGGACAAAAGCCTCTCCTTAGAAAGGAGCTTTTGGATTACTGTACCACTCTGGTCAGACGGATTGGCATAGAATTTGTTTTAAAATTTCCTTTTCGTTGCATTGGTGCTATCCTGCGTAGTTTCAGTCAGTCACTTAGTCAATTAGTTGTTTAAAATTCCTCGTGCAAAGCAGTTATTGCTGCAGGTATTTTCTGCCTATCAACTTTTATGTGATACAGGGATATGTTTGGCACTTATACAAAAGTAGAAAATTTACTCCTACATATACGCATAAACATATATACCCATCCACAAACATAAATAGAATTGCAAAACACATAGAGACATAAATAATGAAGACATTTGTGCAGTATTTATTATTAAGACGACTCTGCCAAGAAATGGCTGTAAAGATGACGTACTTTAAATTTGAAGGTAAATTTATTAATGATCAATTATTTACGTCACCTGTGCATACCAAAGTTACAAAATTAGATTCAGTTGTTATTGAAAACATCACAACAACTGCAGGAACAGAAATGCAACCTTCAAACGCAGTGTTTGCGATAAAAACCTGTGACAGCATTACCAATTTAGTGTAACGTCATTACATCATTATTTATATGATATTACGTCTTGATGCTCATAAATTTAGAAAATTACGTTTCAAATATTCAGTTACGTACCTATTAAAGCAGGTATTCTCCCAAAATTATCAGCAAGCCAACCAAAGAAAAGACCTCCTACAAAAGCTCCAGCGAAAAATATCGACTGCGCAGTCGGCGCATAGCTGTCATACTGGCATACCCAACCTCTCTGGAATATGAGTACAATTCTATTACAATAAAATATTTTAAGTCATATACGTGGAGATTTTGAACTTAGGAAACCGGACAGGTCGACGGATCCAAGTTGTAATAAACGATTTCATAATTGCCTTAAAGTCTTAACTAACCTCACTAACGACCGTGTGATACGGGATGTCACTGAGCTCAAAGTCCCAACCGTGGGGACATGGTATCACCGGTGTGCCTTCAACTGGGGGTTCCATCGTCTCCAGGATCTTAGTCCAATTCACATCGAAAGTTTTGCAATTATCCCAACTGCCACCTGATATTGCACCGGGCGCTGAGAGATTCCGTCTGAAATATAACCATGAAAGAGTCACAGATGTTAATTTTCTCGTAAGCACACCTAACGTAGCTAAAACCGATATTTAGTACCTGTTGATTCCTTTAATACATTTTTAAAAGAAACCAGAAGACTTTTACTCGAACTATACCTGATATCCAGAATTTGAAAAGTTGGTCTTGAAATACTCCGAGTACAAGTGAGTTGTGAATAAGTGACTAAATGTGGAGGATGTAACAAGAGTTGACAATGCGCCAGATCTCTAATACTTCAGCGAAAGATTTGAGGATGTAACAAGATGTGCTGAACACGAAGAGGTGACGAAGAGAAGGGTTTCCATACAAAAAATAATCTTATAAAATATAACATCTATTGGTGACCAATGACTTATCGCAAAAAAAAATAGGTAGAATTGTGAAGAAGGGATCATGAAGATCCATCCTTGGACTGTGTCTAAAACGTATTATTCTATGTAGTTTAGCAAAAGCTAGATCAACTTGGGGGCTTATCTCACTTGGCATTGAAGTCAAACTATTGATATTCGTAATAATAGGAACAAAAACCTATTCCTGAATAAGTACAAATTCACCTGTAGAATAATTTAAATGAAACCAACCTTATTTCCAACTCTAGATGCTGTAGCTCTGGAATCTTACACCAATGATTAGATGGTGTGACGGCAATGAACATCTGCACGAAGTAAATAAATGCGAAGAAGAAGCCGAACGGCAACATGGACACGAAGAGAAGTTTCTGATATCGTCCCATGTCTCCCACGTGGTGGAGAACGGACTCCAACACATCTGCATCGTTGGGTTTCTTTTGTTCTTCATTTGATACCTGAAAACAGAGTAAAAACAGAATGAGATATGATTTATTTAACAAAAATAAGTAACTGTGTACTGGAAACGGCTTCTATAAAAATTCTGTTTGCGATAAGAATGTTCAATGAATTTGAATCAAACTTAGAGCATTAGCGAAATGATTTTTTTTACATACATCATAATAGACTTTAACACATACGATTAAATCTTTACATGATCATTTCTTTCTATTTCTTAAAATAAGTAAAGCTGTTTAGTTAACAGTAAAATTCTAATTTTACAACGGTCAGAAAATTGCTATGTTCGTTATTGCAGGTACAGCCTATAAGTGAGTGAGTGAGTAAAACGGCAATTACTAAGAACTTAACATCTAACTTGCATAATTTTGGTCTTGGTTCTTTTTTTTTATTCTTGACCTTTATTTGTTTCTTACCAACATTCCTCCAAAAGCAGTTTTATACGAATTCTACGAAAATATCATTTTATGACGAACATAATAAATATATAAACACAACCGTCCTAAGTGCTTTGCTATTAAATTAAAATATCATGAATTCTTTTAACCTCTTAATTTAAATATCACATTTCATAAACTGAGGCTAAAAACATTTAAATCATACTACAAGAACTAGTACTTCAATATTTTGGCCTCTGCTGGCTCTCTGCCAAGACTTTCTAACTAAACGTGAACATGTGAGCGACGCAAAATTTGGCACAGTTTTAGCATCGTCGTTACCCAAATAAAGGTGGGTTTTAAATCTTGTTTGTTACGCTAAAGTGACGAAAAAAGTAACTATCAAAAATTGTAAATGTTTCTTTGGTTTATCTTACAATGTGTTAGAGAAAAAAAAATGTGTGCGTGTACTAGCGTACACTCGTAAGAAGTGAAACTTCTTTATGACGTTATTTTTCAAAAAAATAATTTAAACCCGTCCGAAGTCGATGCAATCGCCACCTGGATTTCAAAAATGTAACTACTCAAAACGGGCCGCAAAATACATTGGAGACATTTACCAATCCCTACTCCGCTGGAGAAAGTATACTTCGAATCACGCGTGGTAGGGATAAGAAAAAGATGGCGCGTAACGGAAAAATGTGACGCGTAACGAAAAAATGTTACACTAATTTTTTTTCCAACCCCGATAAAGAAGTTACACTTCAAAAAACGTGTGAGTCTACTTACGTACGCACGTGAGAAGTTATACTTAAGATAAATCTTTTTAAAAATATTATCCTTTGCGTTATCCTGTTTCTAGAGGAAACGACACTTATAGTAGAAAAAAAAGGTATTTAATACATTGAAAGAAAGTTTTACTGGAGTGTATTATCTATATTTGTTTAAATAACACAATTATTCACATTACATTACATTACAAACAAGATTAAAAATTTACTCTTATCATTTTTCCCTGACGCGCTAAAAGAAGACTACAGCGCGATGTGAAATTAGCATCAATATCAAGCTTAATTCTCGTAATATTTTTTTTATTACAAGCATAGACAAATTTCGTCTATAATATGAGCATGTAACTGTGTGTCTGCAATATTTTTATTTTTATTAGTATTCTGTAACATCTTATTTACTTCAACTATTATCCTATTGTGTTCAAATGAAGATTTGTTAAGTTTGTTTGCATAAAATGAGGCTATTAAAACAATAGTCTTATATGGGTACTTATATTTAAAAAAAAGTTAGAACTTTGATTGTTCTTTTCTCACATCAACTAGAGTTACCAATATCGAAAAACAAAAGTTAAAAATAATAGTCTACTAAGTATGTGTTGCTAGCCTTTTTTTGTTGACAGATTGGAATAACCCTTATGATCGCCTACTCCTTGGGATACAGCAGTAAGAAGTATATGGTGTTAACACTAAAAACCAGAAAACCGGTCTTTGGCACCGTAGTGCGTGAGGGACCCGGACCATATGAATTCAGGTCCTCCCCGATTCGACGTCATGCTTTATTTAGCCCTATTCCGGGAAAAAAGTACTTCTCCCTTGCGTTATTGGCCTAGGTATATAACTTCTAAGCTTATAAAAGAGGACTTTGTTAAACTACCAAGGACGAAGAAACACGTGACTGATGCACTTTACTGATGGTAATTGTTAATACATATCATTACACATGTCAGGCATTACGGTCTGGCTGTGTTTACTCACTGTCTCGACATACAGTCAGTTAGTTATTACATCATCAACATGAGATAAGCACTTTTATTATAGCAATTAAATACATCCGAGCTATCTGTTTAGAATTTAAAAACTCAGCATAATGTCTATGTTTAACTGTTTAAGATGTCTCTTGTATATGGAGGTCATCATTCCCTGATGATACGTGCACCATAAATGGGTTACTAGATATTGTCTAGTGTAGGATAGTGTGTGATTTCAGCACGAACGGGCCAGCTCGATCGGAGCAGCACTACCCTCTCACAGAAGACCAACCTAAAGCGACAGTATCCGTGCTGTGTTTCGTTAGTGAGAGCGAGACCGGAGGCCCATTGATGCAGGGCTGACAGTTGTCGTGGTAAGTGTGAGCAATATAATGTAACAACGACTGTCATGATTTTCACGTCCCCAAGCGAGATGTGAAAAAGCATCTTACTAAGTCGCCATAGTTTGGGTCACCATACTACATTGTCTGCATTCGCAGTGAGTATGGTGACCATAACTCTTGGATTCTACTTATGCTTTCCATCAGGTAGAGTACAGTCACTTTGGTAGGCTTTTATAAAAATAAAAAGTTGATATTTATTTTTTATTTTTTTTCCGGCCATTTAAAACCAACATCGTCTAGTTTCAAACTAAGCAGAGCTTGTGCTATGATAACTAGACTGGCTGATAGAATACATATATATATTGTTTTTTTTGTAAACACATTCATATTATATATATAGAGGCAAATTAAGTTTAAGTTTAGTATCAAATAAGTAGTATGTATTAATTTCGTTTTCTTGTAATCTATAGTATACGATTTAAAAGGATGAAAATAAACGCAAAAAGTGGCAAAGCACAAAGGCAAAAGCTTTCCCAATTGGATTCATTAACTGACATTCTTTCTTCGACTTTAGTGTAAGATTACAATACTCTATGTCTTTCTTCTACCAATAATTAACAGCAATTAGCCCATCAATTTTTGAAAACTTCTTTAGGCGCGGTGAGCACTTTTTGGTGAACAAATATCATAAAACTTCGTCATCGTCACCGAACACTTGCCATGAGCTATATATATACTGTGTATATTAAACAAAACACGTTATAGATGGCGCTCTCTGTATGGACGCTTGGCTGAGACCTGTGTGCCTTCGGGACAATGTATGCGACGTATGATATTACGGTCTCAGATGGATCACAAGCTTTGTAACGGGCGAGGTAGCTATTGTTGTGCATACTGGATATGAAATAATTTGATTTAATTTATGAAAATATACTTTTCAAAGAGACCATTTTTCAATCGTCTTCAAAAAAGGTGGACCATTTATTTCTAAAATACAGTTTTGAGTTTTTGAGTGTCGGCAGTAGTCATGACTGCCTTCGTTTGTTTTTTAACTGGCGGGCTACTGTAGTGCTAAGTGAACCTAAGTGCTAAGCCAGTAATCGATAGACAGGAAAACTATAGTGTGATGTAATGACTACCTGCTATTCTGAGGTCGCGGTTTCGATTCTCGGATCCAACCAAACGTTTGTATGATCTACAAATGTTTGTTTCGGTGTATAATATGTATCGTATATGTGTATAGGATGTATATTTACAAAAAAGCACTTGAGCAATATGTCAGTCAATCTAACTTTCAGAATTCGAACTCTGCTTAGTTTGAAACTAGATGACGTTTTGTGTTAGTGGTCAGAATTACGTAAAAAAAAATAAAAGAACAACGTTTGTTCTGTATCACATGT
Source organism: Hypercompe scribonia (assembly GCA_949316085.1). Taxonomy (NCBI): domain Eukaryota; kingdom Metazoa; phylum Arthropoda; class Insecta; order Lepidoptera; family Erebidae; genus Hypercompe; species Hypercompe scribonia. Next base: position 4,966,452 of record OX438969.1, on the reverse strand, counting down.
TAAATATATAAGTACATATATCAGTAGACTTATTGCCATAATACAAACTCCACCTAGTTTAGGATCAGTCAGTAAATTAGTATAGAATCTACTACAGCGACATTTATTTTTGAAGTTATTCTTATTTTGGCGCGTAATTTATTTTACTAGAAAGTGTTGTCCAAAAGCGCAGTAGAAAGTGACGTGGCGATTGCTTAAAACCCTACATCACCTGTGCAGTCATATAACATCGGTTATATTCAGAGGTATATCTTCTTACTTTAGTTGGAGCAGTAGGCACTCTCCAGGTAGTAGAGCCACGCTGATTTCAACATGAACGGGCCGACCGGGGCAGTATATTTCAACAGCTCGACCGGGGCAGTACTACCCTCCCACAGAAGATCAACCTAAAGCGATAGCATCCATGCTGTCGTGTTTCGTTGGTGAGTGAGGGACCGGACGCCAATTGATGCAGGGGTGACAGTTGTCAAGTATGTACAATATAATGTCACGATGACTGTCATGCTTTCTACGTCCCCAAACGAGGCGTTAAAAAGTATCTTACTAGGCGGCCATAGTGTGCGTTACCATATTCCATTGTCTGCATTCACAATAAGTATGGTGACCACAACTCTTGGATTCTATTCACGTTTTCCATCAGGCAGAGTAGAGTCGCTTTGGCAGGCGCTTAATATAAAAAAAAAACTATTACGATAAACCATCTGAGCAGTATCAACAACACATGGATAATCAATGTTATATAAACATTGCCGGTATATTTCAGATTCAATAGGTTCTTACAATGCATCCTCTTACTATAACTTCAATATTATTCATGGATCGGAATTCTAAACAGTGGCAACTCAGTTATTTACAGATGCATTGATTATTACTTTACTGTACACCAATTGTTTGCATTCACAATGGGTATGCCGACCACCACTCTTAGATTCTTTTCATGATTTTCATCAGGGAGAGTAGTCACTTCGAATTTTGAATTTTCGCGAGTTATGTATATTTGAATTTCGATTTTTTTGTGGCGTTATGTAGGTACATACATCTCTCACTTATGCTAACAAGTTCGGCCATTTTGAATGTTCAGTTAATTATTAACAGCTGCTTTGCTTGCACGTGTTTTGGGTCGTCTTCGATTGTTACCTATTCAAAAAAATGGAACAAAGAAACTGTATCAAATTCTGTGTAAAAAACGAAATTAAGTGCGCGGATGCATTTCAAATATTGATGAAGTGAAGAAAATGGTATTGGACAATCGTCGAATCACCGTTAGGGAAATTGCCGAGGACCTAAGCATATCGATTGGCTCGTGCCATTTGATTTTAATCGATAATTTGGGCATGAGACGGGTCGCCACAAAATTCGTACCAAAATTGCTCACACATCGCTGCTTGTACGCAACTTCTTGGCCAAAAACAATACACTAATGATACTGGAGCCACCGTATTCCCCAGATCAGGCCCCCTATGACTTTTTCTTGTTCCCGAAACTGAAGAGGCCCATGAAAGAACGACGCTACGCAACGATTGACGAGATAAAGACGGCATCGAAGGAGGCACTGAACAAGATACAAAAAAATGATTTTTGAAGTGCTTCGAAGATTGGAAAAAACGTTGCCACAAGTGTATAATATCCCAGGGGGATTACTTTGAAGGGAACAAAATAGATATTCCCGAAGAAATAAATAGTTTTTGAAAATACACAAAATTCGCGTAACTTTTTGAACACACTACGTAGTCCCAAACTAAGCAGAGCTTGTACTGTGGTTATTATACAACTGATATAAACACATAGATACTTTTTATTGTAAATACAAATATGTTATACATAGTAAACACCCAAACTCCGAAACAAATATTTGCCGATCACACAAACATTTGGTCCAATCCAGAATCGTACGTCGATCGAACAATCGTGTCAACAGAGACAGTAAAAGTATTGGACAAGTACTCCAAAAATACAATCTATTGCTCTAATAGTTGAACTGATTATTTTGTGGTTAAAGGCTCTACCTAATTTGAGATCAGACGGTCGCGTGTGAGACATGTTCATAAACTTATTATTATTGTTCGTGGTATTGTGGAGTGTATATTACATATAACCACTTATCAGTTTCTTGGCCGCTATTAATACGTGCTAAATGTACAAGTTTACCTGTACCTACATTTTAAAGTGTCGATAAAACGAGAACTCTTGATCAGAAACCACTTACGATGTCGGTCAAGAACAAAACGGTGTATACCTTTCAATTTAATTCAGTTATTTCGCACTGTTGATTTTCATTCAAATGATAATAGTAGTTCTTATATGATAATAATATTTATGCACCACAAACTACTTGTTACTATGTAGTATCATCAACAGCCTCTAATGCTGAAATGCTTTTAGAGCTTGCCAAAGTGACTCTACTCTGCCTGATGGATGGTATGAATAGAATCCTAGAGATGTGGCCACTATACTCATTACGAATGCGAATACCCACACTACGGCGGCCTAGTCATATGCTTCTTCTCGCCCAAATTAACGTATAAATACCTAATATATTATATATCAATATTTGAAAAAAATTAGAATACGCTAATAAAATAATGACATAATACATGGCATCTATTCAGACACACGGATCGAATACAAAGAATCGTGTTTTGAAGAATAAAGACGAGACTGTTAACAATTTTAGTGAAAAAAAAAACAGTATTTATTTGACAAAGTTTTTTAATTATGTCGAAATAATAACAATAATACTCTTCATAAAAACCATTAAACACTCTGGTCCTATCTCTTAAAATAGTTGCTCCTCCGAAACAATGGACATTATCTTGACAACTGTCTGAACTGAATCAGGTCCTTATCTGATAACACCTTCAGCAGATACTCAACGACTTAGGTATGAAGTATTGTTGTACATCGCGTGATAAACTGAAATACAGCAAAGTATGGCAGTATTGGGTTCATTCAATTTGTCAAACGCAAATGACTGACATTTCATTGAGTAGCTCTTGCTACGGTGCACTTTCAAACACCAATCTATTATCTTTCCTTATACAAATATAAAAGAGTATCGTAACAATGGCGCTCATGTAATAACATAATAGATATTTAAGCGGTGACAAAGATTATTTGAAACTATTTTTCGCATCATTTTTGTAACTCATCTTTTCTCAATGCAATTATAAAAGACAAAGACAACGCCCGCACTAGGAATAAATCCTGTGTCGCGGAAGACTTTACAAACATACAATAAACGACACAAAAAACACCCAGACTCAGGACGACAATTTGTGGATCACACAAAGTGTTTTTCCCATGTGGGGTTTGAACGCACAACACTCGGCGCAGTAGGCCAACCGTGCAGTCAGGCGTGACAAGGTACAGCTAGTTGTAAGTTGTTAAATACATTGTTTCAAGAGTCTGTCAATGAGACTATACTCTGCATGAAAGCATGAATATAATTCAAGAGTTGTGGTAACCATACTCATTGCCAATATAGACACCACTTTGGGACGTAAAAGACACGATAGTCATCTTGTCAGTGTAAGATTGGCATACTTACCACGATAACTGCCACCCCTTTCTTTTGTTTTTTTTAATCTTTTTTTTTTGTGTGGCAGTCCCTCCGCATACCGACTCGAACCGACCAAAAACCGCACACCGTCTTAGGTACCAGTAGCCGGAGAACCAGGTGTACTGGAACCCCGACGTACCTCCGGCCATCTATCTACGGCTTGCAGATGTCCGCTTTTCTGTCCCAAAAGAGCGTGTACTCCGTAGCACGTTCCGCTGCCATCCTGGCCTGCTTCTGCTAGGGTGACGGATGACCTCACCTGCCACCCCCAGACTCCGTAAGCACAAGTCTGGGGGTGACTGATGAGGCCATCCGTCACCCTAGCAGAAGCATGCCAGGATGGCAGTGGGACTGCCACCGCTGAACATTTAGGTTGTAGATAAGTAAGTTTTATGGTTTCGTAGCCAAATATGGCAAAACTGAAACACGTATAATTTCTTCATGTCTATTCGTCCGTCTATCTACACTATATCTCACAGATTATTGATGCTAGAAACCTATTACTTTGCACGGAACTTACATCACATAGTGATCACGCTGGTAAAGTAAAGAAATAAAATCTTGAATTTTTTTTTCAGTGTCTCCAGTACCCTTAAAACAGGAATGTTATTTTTTGAATGCATCAATCCTATGATATGGGGTGTCATTGAACAGGTCTTTAAAATGATAAGAGTTTATGGAAACAATATTCTTTTTTAGTAGAGCATCATCCAATACTTCTCTTAGACAAACCATGGTATTAAAAAAATTGAAAAATTCACAGTAGTGGCAAATATATCGAATACAGCAAGCAAGAATCAACTAATACGACGTTATAGGTCACCGAAATCGTTAACTTGAAATATTTATAATAGGAAAAAACGTAAAGCACTTACTACCAAACCCTCTATTGGGCGTGCTTCGATACACACTTGTCCGATTTTTTTAAATTCCTTTGTCATACATGAGGGCGGGACAGTAGAATGTAAATAACATTCATATAATAAATACGAGACATTAGAGCAACAGAGATGAGATGACCTTGATGACCTTAGCGAAAGGTCAATGTAGTTTCTTTCAGTAAAGTGATTTGTTTATAGAGACATCAAATCAAACAAGATAAGTGTAACTTGTGTTGATATTTGCGTAAGCACTTGTTTCCTCTATTAAAGCGTTATTAACGTGTATTAAACGTGTTTCCTCTATTAACCTCCTGGGTCAATGTTAGAACTTCTAATTGTGTTTATTTTAAGTGGGAATAGTTTTTCTAATATGTAATAAATGTACCGAAATATTTAAGTTTATTTACTAGTAGTCTAGTTGTACCGTAGTACAAGTTCTGCGTGATTTGGGATCAGATTGTCGTGTGTGTTAAGTTTCTGCTACGATTTCAGGTAGTAGAGCAACGCTGATTTCCACACGAATGGGCCACTTCGACTGGGACAGTACCATCCTCTCATAGAAGACCAATATCAAGTGTCAGCATCCTTGCATTTCGTTGCAGAGTCCGAGACCGGAGGTCTATTGATGCAGGGGTGACAGTTATCGTGGTGTGTGAGCCTTACACTCATGCCTTTTACGTCCCCAAGTGGGCGTGTAAAAGCATCTCATTTGATGGCTCTAGAGTCACTATACAGAATTGTCTGCATTTGCAATGAGTATGGTGACCATACGTCTTGGATTCTATTTATGCTTGTCATCAGGCAGAGTATTATAGATATAGTGGCAATCTTAACATAAAGAAAATATAATACTTGATGAGCCTTCGCTATATCGTTTATCTACTATCATACGATTTAATCTCTTCTATAAAGCACTGAGTTTCATTAAGCTGTTGATAAAATGTTATTAAAGTACGTAATTAGTGATAAAAGTATCTAAACGTTGTTATGCATTAATAAATTTGATAGGCGTAGTTTATTTATAACAGTAATATTAACTGGACACGTCTCACACACGCCCATCTGATCCTAAACAAGGCAGAGCTTGTACTAAAGACCGCTGATAAATCATTCACATATATATGTATATATAATTTATGATGATGTACTTCTAGACGATTTCAGCCACGTCGGCCAGTTTTTAACGAAAACCAGCTAACTACAGTTATGTCGTCATAGACGTGTCGTCCCACAGTGGCATCCGTCATGAACGACCATTTAGCTGATAAGCCGCAGACTTCCTGGAAACATTAGAACAAATAGCTCCTTGTCTCCAACGCATAGTAAAAAGAATACTGTATTAATTTTAAGAGATTGTTTTATAAATAAAGTCAGTCTCAATCCGCTCTTCAAGCCTAACACTTGTCTTTTTAAAAACCCTCTCGCCCTCACTCACAACCTAACTCTACGCGGTAGTTTTTTTTACTATTATCTTTATTATTTTTAATAAATCATGTTTATAGAGTCATGCAGTTATGTTCTTTATCATAGAGTTGCATTTTTTCAAATTGACTTTTATATCAATAATCATTAAAATCTGTTCATGTGGTGACGGATTAAGAATACAGAGTGTTACCCCTATTCATCTCGTGGGCGTCGTAAAAGGCGACTAAGGTAACAAAATACAAAGGAAAACTTGAAACAAACCCTATTTCAACCCGTCTGGCCAGTGTGGTATAGTAGGCCAAAACCTCCTTGCTAAGGAGAGGGCTATGTCCAGCAGTGGACTGTAAAAGGCTGTTGATGATGATGATGATGACACAGTAGAAATTGTAGTTCACAAGTGTGTGCGCAAACATAGGTGCACTCCCTGTGCCCTCACTCTCACAATCCGATGAGACGGTATACGACACGACCGGGGAGAGGTCAGGCGCAGAACCGACGGCTTTACATGCTTTCCACGGCACGGATATTTATAAGTACATACATATTAAAGACAAATTATACCCAGACATGGAAAAAAGTGATCGTGTTTATCACACAATATTTCTCCTGGGTGGCAATCGAACCCACGACACAACGAGAAGTTAGTATCACTGACTACTAAACCAATAGGCCAATCAGTAAAGTATGCATAACATCCAGACTCAGGATAACAATATGTGAATCACACAGAATAAAACAAATTTGAACCCCGCATGTGCAATCGAGATCGAAGTTAACTCTTTCAAGAATGAGGCGTTACGCGTTAATTTGTATTTTTCGCAGATAGTCTTTGAAGGATTTTTTAAATAATTTTTAAAAATACGCAACGACCTTGAAAATATAGCATAGACTCAGACCATAGACAACAAGTACGGATAAAAATGCGAGAAACAGGTAATGTAGTGGGTACACATCTAACCGCTTACAGTAGTGAAGCCATGGCCTTAACTCTATACAAAAGATAAGATAATTTCGTCGGTGACGCTGATCGTGTGTTTTAAGAGATATAACCCTTGTTCTACTTTTAAAATTATCTCCAATGTTGCCAATCTTACAGCCATAACGTAACAGAACCGTCGTTGGATGTTTTTGTAACCACAAATTTTAATCTCAAACAAACATTGGTAGATACTGAAAGTCATTATGTGTTCTAGCTGTACCCTGTGACATTTAATTGTTTCACGTTGTGGTCGCATTGATGAGAAATGAGGAACAAACAATAATGCGAAATTAGAAAAGTAAATTGTCTATTAGTTTTATATTTTATTTTATAACTCTATTTTAAATAGCCTCTGAGTTTACAAATGTGTATGTATGTACAATTTATGTGAGTCTAAGATACTTGAATATAGAGACTATTATTCTTATATAGTGGTACCATGCCACTTTTACGTACAACATACAGTTTGACATGCAAGTCCACTTGATAGCGCTTCAACTCGCATAATTTTGTCAGATTTATAATTCATTTATAATCTTATTAATAATGGAAAACAGATGTAAACTATGTTTTTATTCACGTAGATCGACTACATTTATCATTTTTATTTGTTAAACTGCCATCTTGAAATTTATAATTATTTATTGATATTATTTTTTTTTTTTAAATCTTAGACAGGAATGTTACAAAAATAACATTATAGTGAACGTAACATTAGACGGAGATAACTTTGCGGGCAACGTCACTACAAAGAGAAGGAAACATGTGAACCCGTCGGGCCAGCGTGGTATAGGCCAAAACCTCCTTCCTAATTAGAGGCCTGGGTCCAGCAGTGTACTGTTAAAGACTGTCGATGTGATGTGATGTGATGAACTCGGATACCAGATATGTTATAATGTCAGATTATTTTGTTCGTTTCTAAAAGTAATAATTTTGCGAAGAAGAATTTATCCATAGATAATAATTTACGCCAAATGGCAATTTTTAACTATATTGTAGTTCACCTATGACAAAAATATAGCCCTCTAAGAAAAAGAACCCAAAATACTGTTACAAGTTATTCTTAGCTTAGTTCTAGAAAGCTTTGTGCAGTACGATCAAGAAACATTCTAATACAAAATGACTTGAAATATTCCATTTCTATATAAGTTAATAATATCAATAACGATTTCACATATCTCACGCGCGGCTGTCTTATTTTAAACAAGGAAACCATTCTGACAAACATACCTAATTATAAATACATACATATTATATAGTAAGAACCAAAAATTAGTCAACATTTGAAAAAATTGCTTAAAAGAAATCATTTTATATATTATAAAAATTGTTTATATACAAGAAAGTAAATTAGTTGTCATTTATTTTTTAAAAATTACATTCTCCAAATGGCCACCGTTTCGACGTTTGCGCTCTTCTAAGCGAGCACCAAAATTTTCCAATACTCGTGGGTAAAGAGACCGCGAGATCGCCGACATTTCTTCGTTGATTTTTCTTTTAGTTGACGTATTGTTTTTAGTTTATTGAAGAAGGTACGATTCTATAAATAATCTCATAAAAAAAGTCTGCTGGGGATAGATCTGGAACTCTGGGTGGCCATGGAATATCGCCTCGTCTAGAAATCAGTTTTCCCGAAAACATATCTTTGACCACCGACAGGGACTCATTGGATGTGTGACAAGTGGCTGCATCTTATTGAAACCATGTGTTACGGTTGTACACAGCAAATTCCAGTAGCATCGGTCCCAAGAACTGGTGTAATATGTTTGCGCGGGATGTTAGATTCAAATGTTAATAAATTCTAAGCCCACCCTATAGATAAATTATCAGGGGAAAGAAAACCTTATGTCATCAGTCTATCATGACGCAGGCCCTACACTATGTTTGCCTAATAGCGGCCTAGATTAACCTGCATTATAGAATATTAACTATTAATATGCAGGTATAATAAGCGTAATAAACTCGTATACACCAGAATAACCACTTAAATATTTGCGATTACAATTTGCTTAGTATTCGTAAACTATTTGCGATGAACATTGAAAACGACCAGAATATTAAACTTTAAAGGCCAGTGAGTTTATCTGGCACACAGTTCTCTTGACTAGTATTGAATAATAAAATGGAATTGTTGAATTATTGAACAACAACGTACCGGCCTATCTAGCTACACATAGATATTTAATGTACCCATTTTTATAGTACAAGTTTTAACTCAATTGCCTACTTGAAATCGCACGAATCAGACCAGACTAGGGAAGAATCAAGACCACCCTTATTCCGGCTTGATCTGTCCTTAACTAATTTAAATAAATATTTCTACATTATAGTAGAGTTACTGTCTTTTTAATCATGACATTATCAACAGCCTTTGACAGTCTACTGCTGGGCATAGGGTTCTCTTTAGAAAGAAGGTTTAGACCTACTATATCACGCTGGACAGACGCGTAGGTTTAGTGTTTGTTTCAAGTTCTCCTTCTCTTTGCAGTGATCCCTTAGTAGCCTCTTACGACTCCCTATGAATAACTAGCGGTGATGACAATCTGTATTCTTAATGCCTTAACTGCCTCGAGGGCGCAGCGGTAGTGAATGCGACTGCTGTGCTGAGGTCTCGGCTACGACTTCTGGGTCGGAATGTTTGTATGATCTGCAAATATTTGTTTCAAAGTTTGGGTGTTTTCTGTGTATAATCTGTATATATTTACTAAATAAAAGTATATAAGTATTCTATCAGTCAGTCTACTTATCATAGCATAAGTTTAGTTTGAAACTAAATGACGTTGTGTGTCAAATGTCCGAAATATTTATTTATTTTCATTAACGATAATAAAAAACTCCATGAAATGTTAATCGATCAAAACTTTAAAATCTTATCATCTAAATCATCTATACTAATATTATAAAGTTGAAATGTTTGTTTGTTTGGTTGAACGTGCTAATCTCAGGAGCTATAAACACACCAATTTAGAAAATATTTATTTTATTAGGAAGGGTGTAATTGCCGTCTAGTACCATTTAAGAAAAAATACTACGTCTGGGGAAACAAGAACTATAACAATCTACTTTGGTTGACCTTTCAAGTACAACCCTTTTGAAGGTTAGAAACAATCTGAAGGTGCTAAATTTTAAGCCTACAATAAATCTAGATAGTTAATTGACTTGAAACACGTCATTTTTATTTAATTATTGTATTTTTTAAAGACCTACCAAACTAACTATTCTGTCTGATGGAAAGTATGAATAGAATCCATGAGTTTAGGTTATCATACTAACTGCGACCTGCGATTGAATTTACCTGTACCTAGATTTTAAAGTGTCGATAAAACGAGAACTCTTGATCAGAAACCACTTACGATGTCGGTCAAGAACAAAAGCTACCTTTCAATTTAATTTATTTATTTCGCACTGTTGATTTTTATTCAAATGATAGTATTAGTTCTTATGTGATCTATATATTAATACGTGAAGCAAAAACTTTGGACCCCTTGATACGAAAATTGCACGGGCGGAAGAGTATGAAATTTGGTACACTTATAGTTTATATGTAGGAGAAGTGCAGAACGCTAATATTTTTTATAATGCTTATAAAGTACATTAAATCAATAAATAAAACATTACACACACTACCATGCATTTGACACACACAAACAAGTATTTGTTACACACATACATACTCTGTGGTCAAATTGTTTCTTTTGTTTATCATTTTGTCTATAGACATTGAGTACTGACATAGACATAGATTTCTGTTTTATATGTTTACTGTGGTCTTACTGAATGTAGAATAGAAAAGTTTTATTTGTCCCATTTAATATAAAAAATACCACGTGAAATACCGCTCGCTTATACAAGTTTATGTAATGTAAGTTGTGTTTTATTATAGTCGAATTTCGACCAGTAGGCGACCACTAGTAATTATAATTGTGCATCACAAACTACTTGTAGTATGTATGTATGTATGTAGTATCATCAACAGCCTCTAATGGTCCACTGCTGGACATAGGTCTCTCTTTAAAAGGAGGTTTTTATCTTTTTTAATTTTTAGAGCCTGCCAAAATAACTCAACTTCGCTTGATGGACGGCATGAATAGAATCCAAGAGATATAGTCACCATACTCATTACGAATGCTAATACCCACGCTATGGCGGTTTAGTGAGATGCTTTTTCACGAACAGATTGCGGACATAAAAGGCATGACAGTCATCGTAGCAATGTAAAACTCGCACACGTACAATAATAACTGTCGTCCACGCATCAAAAGGCTTCTGGTCTCGCACTCACCAACGAAACGCGACAGCACGAATGCTGTCGCTTTAGGTTGTTCTGTGAGAGGGTAGTACTGCCCCGGTCGAGCCGACCCGTTCGTGCTGAAATCAATGTACCTCTACTACCTACAGACAGTACCTATAAACTTGTAATCTTTAAAGTGAAAAGAATTTCGACATGGATGTTGTACATTCTGTTTCAATTCGAAATCTTGTGCACACACACACACATACAATATATGCTTACGTAGTATTTTCTCGTACTTTGGTTAAAATATGTAAATTAAGTGAGTCAATATATGTTTTTAGTATACATATCATAATTGTTGGTTGAGTCAACAAACCATCATTGAATTACTAACTGTGAACATAAAGAATCTAACAGAACTCCGTTGCATTCACAGTAACAGGATACCAGTAAAGTACATTTAACAGCCTTTGGTATTCCATTGCTGGACTTAAACCAAAACCTTCTTTCTAAAGAGAGGTCTATCTCCTTAGAAATGAGGTTTTGAACTACTTACAACGTTTGTCAAACGGGTGCCTCTCTAAATCCGCTCTTACCACAACTATGGGAGTTATATGGTAATGACACTCTGTATGCTTAATCCGTAAGGCAAAAACATATTTGTGTACATTGTATAAAACATGTATTTTCAATTTTTTCGCGTCTGTATTTCTATTAACTTGTGCTAAACCACAGATTATGATGTAGTTTTCACCATAGGTAAGATAATTTTTCAAGGAATGTTTATATAGATAATAAATGTAAATAAGTTTTTATGTGTTTAAGCAGTTAACAATATTTTACAACTAAGTTGTAGCGAAAAAAATTACTTGGTTTATATAAGCTTAACCTAGAGATACGTAACATCATTTTTACCCGTTCGAGGTCGGTGCGTGTTTTTATACCCAAAGAAAACTACATTAGGAGATTATAGACCATCACAGGGGGGTATCTACAGCCGTAGTCTGGCCCGAGGTACGTCGGGATTCCAGGGATATACCTGAGACCGTGTACGGTTTATGGTCCGTTCGAGTCCGACATAATCACCTTTCGGTGGTATCCGTGGGAATTGCCGCACAGAAAAAAAACGAAACAAAAAGGAGTGATTATAGACCCAAACTCGTTTTTACAGAGAAAAGACGGGAGAATACATTTAAATAGAGGAGAAAGGGTTTTTTTCAGTCAAAATCGCTGCAGTTTCGCTTTATCCTATACGGTTTATGGAGTAGTTCCATAGACCTCTTAAGATTTTGATCACATTTTTCCCTATGAACATTATGTATTTATTTAAATAAAATGTGCATGGACTGTGCGGCCCAATGACACGTGCTTTGTTGAATGTGTAATAGGTAACAGAATTAAACGTATGTCAAAGCGTTAAAGCCTATTTCAAGGACCTAATGTGATCTCTTATCACCAGTAAAAATGTATTAAAATACGATGAAAAGTAGAAGAATATTTCTGAAAATGCTCTGAGCCTCTTTTAAGTTTTTTATTTAAATGAAAAACCTGTAGTATCATTTAAACCAATTTACAAATTATAAACTTCACAGATTAAAATTAATATTTTTGAATGGATAATCTTTTTGAAAACAGCGTTCACGTCTTTGAAACCTTGCCTATGACGAGAGTACGACAGAGAGTTTACTTATGCCATGTTAACGTAGTCTACATAAAAAATATTTACTTTTAACTATATAAACATGACATTTAACTATATAAAAATTTAAAAAAGGCGCCACCCGCCCTCTCGCACGCACACAAACACACACACACACACTCATATAAAAACACACACGCTCACTTACACTGTGTTTTTTGTCAAACACGCTCACTTACACTGTGTTCTCTTGTCTACTTACATTATTTATTGAAACTAGTTTTTAATGAATTATTTTGATGATCATGATGATGATAATTGATGATGATGATATAATAACAACTGTCTTATAACTTTATTCAAGATTGTAATGTCAGGTCTATTACTGTGTAGGTTTTGTCGATAATTATTGTCGTATCTCAATTTACATATTTTAAATGCAATATTATTTAAAACATTGAGACAACAATGAAACTAGTTTTCAATGAATTATTTTGATGATGATGATGATGATGATTGATGATATAATAAAATCTATCTTATAACTTTATTTAGGATTGTAATGTCAGGTCTATTACAGTGTAGGTTTTGTCAATGATTATTTTCCTATCTCAATATACCTAGTCTTGCCATAAATATTGTAATAAAGAAAAAAGAAAATTGTTAACTGCAAATAACATTTATTACTTTTACAGTGTGTCAGTTTAATACATAAATATAAAACAATTAAAAATATAAAAAGCTTATTCGAAGTGGTCTCCATTGGCTGCAATACAGTCCTTTAAACGATGAGGCCAGTTATCAATAGAAGCACGCACTCTTTCCATGGGAAAATTCTTCACTGCCAATCGTATAGATTGTTTTAGGGACTCCAAATTATCATGGCGTTTAGAGCAAGCTGTACTCTCTAAAACTGACCACAAATCATAATCCAGCGGATTAAGATCGGGACTAGACGACGGCCAGTCTTCAGCTCTGATGAAGTCCGAAACGTTCGATTCCAACCAAGACTGCGTGGACCGAGCTTTATGACCCGGCGCCGAGTCTTGCTGGAAGGACCATACTTGGTTATTGAACATGGTGATGTTAAGGGGCTTAACTACCTTCTCAAGAATGGTATCTTGATACACTTGTGCCGATGTTTTGATACCTTTTTCACAAAAATATGGCTCAGTCACTCCTTCATAGCTAACACCCCACCAAACCATCACTGAAGTCGGATAATGTCCACGTTGCACTCTGTCGACTAATTGGGAAGCTTCCTTAGAGCTTTGAGCATAAATACGGTCATTTTGTTTGTTAAAATGTTGCTCAATTGTAAAAATTTTCTCATCCGTAAACAAAATTTTTCTGTGACCTCCCTTTGCGTACCGCTTCAGTAGTTGTTTCGATTTTACCACCCTATTCTTCTTTAAATTATCAGTTAAGAAATGGCCAGTGCATCTCTTATAGGCTGCAAGTCCTAAGTCATCTTTTAAAATACGCGACATGGTTCTAGGTGCTATCTTCATTTCCCGAGATAAAATCTTTTGCTTTCGGACAGGATTTCTTCGAATTCTTTCCCTTACTGCTTTGACCACCTTTTTCGTACGAACACTACGTGGACGGCCAGATCTTTTTCTGTCACAAACAGAGGAGGTCTCATTGTACCTATTAATAGCCCGGTACACAAACATTTTACTAATACCAAGTGTATGGAGAGTTTTAAAAATTGCATTTGGCTCCATACCTACTTTGTGTAATGCTATCACAGCGATTCGTATCTCTTTATCACCCCACACCATTTTAATATCGCAAAATATTTTACAATGTATTGGCGCCAAAATGAGAAAACACAATGAACAATCGTATAAAAATGACAGATTCGAAATTCAAATGTAATATTTTTTTATAATTAAGTGTAACAGTATTTATGGCCAGACTAAGTACATATTTCAAATGCAATGTTATTTAAAACAAATACGCATTTATTCTAAAAAAACACAAATGATCCAGCCTATAGTTTATACATAGAACAGGAAAATAAATAATTAAATATATGCATCCTATCACAGTAGGCGATAAACAATAGCCTATATTGTTTTAAATATATGCTACACTCGCCATCAGGAAAAGTTAAACTTGTGTTTGATGTCACTGTTTCACCTTTAAAGGCCATAGATTGATGTTAAATATGTTATAAAGAATAACTTATTGGTTTAGCGGTCACAGATTCTTATTGTTATTTTAAGCTTAGAATAGGAATGTCCTTCGGCGAATTACTTAAGAGCCGAACGGTATGTACCTACGAAAGAATGATTATCTCAAGTGTGAAAAAAAACTATAAATATCGTAATACTACAAAGCGTTTAAAATGTTATAAAAATAGATTTAATAGTCGTTATTATGCATCGGATACAATTAAAAAACAGTAGCAGTCGTGGGACTGCCGATAGAAGTGAAAACGGAACTATTAAGTTGAGAGTAATTAAAACTATATGCAAAAATTATACGAAATTTTTTATGTTTCATATATAACTATATATAATATATAATATCATATATAATATATAATAATAATAAATTTCATATATAATATATAATATCATATTCTCCATAGCTATAGATATACTATTATCATTAGCATATCGGTGACGCGAACCGAGGATTTTACCCTCTACCAAAACGCTCAACGCGCCTAAAGAAGTTTTCACTTCAAAAATAGAACCCCATTATTACAAAGTCACGATCGCTGAGTACTGCTTGCCTGATATAAACAAAATTTCGTATGACTTATCTAGCTTTAAATTAACACCTTAAAATTTAATCTATTACGTGCCATAAGCTGTTATTTTTCATAAAATCACACTATCACCTTTTTTTTGAATAACGATGCAGTGTAGTTTAGTTTCCAGGCCTAAAGGCTAGTGAATAGCGCCACCCATGCAAAGATGTGACTCAAGAACTAGAAATGTATTGTGAGTTTTTGAGTGCAAAGACTAAATCAAATTCAATAGTTACAAGTATTTCGTCACCCTTTGAGTCACCTTCTCTTCCCAGAATTAGGAGAAGGGGGCGCTTATGCCTTTAAGTAACGAAGGTATTGCGTAAAGCTATATTTTATTTGTAGAAGCCTACTAAAGTGACTCTGCTCTGCCTGATAAAAAGCATGAATAGAATCCAAGAGCCATACTCATTGTGAATGCAGACAGGCAGTATAGCGATCCGCGCTATGGCGACCTAGTGAAAATTTTTTCACGCCCCGCTTAAAAGACCCGGGATCATAGTGGGAGCAAAGCGCGTGTGCGGGTAGTAAGTTGCAAATTTTAGCTGAAGGAAGAGCCGAATCGTTTAGTTCGAATCGGTGACTTCCAAGGGCAGCACGAGTTGTCCTATAGAAGGGAGAGGGACTCCTGGGCGAAAGTTGGACCAGCTGGAAGAGCTCGTCAGAACACTTTCCGTGATAAAGACGATAGTAGACTACCTTAGGCGATAACTCTTCGCAACTGCAGAGACTCAAGGGATTCAGTGAATGAGTGTCTAACAAATACTGCACTGATTCATTGTAAAGATGAAAGAATATTGCTCCACGCAGGAGCGAAACTGGGTAATATAAAGAAGACACAGGCACCCAAACGAGGATAGCCGTCTCATTCACGTTCCGCGAGGTCGCTTTAGCGACGCTTTCAGTATACTCTCGCGGGTTGAGATCCATTGAACTCACAACAGATTCTCAGGACCCCATTGAGAAATCCGACCAAGAACCAAGTGGAGCTCAGTGACAAACTCCTGTGGTCTTTTCTCAACATCCACACCAACCTTGGCTATAGGGTGGCTAAAATATCGTCCGTGAACTGTGCTGTCCTCTGCATAGCAATGTATTTTGAAAAGGACCAACATTTCAATGATGTGCACAAGAAACAGTGTTCTCTGTGAAGTCGTGGTTTACCTATGTTTGAACTAATCTGAATGCCGATGCACGTATGGTCCTCAAACGTTTCTATCTTACGTATAAATTACAATTACATTTAACTTATGTGCTGTACCAGAGTTCCAACTTCAACATACGGCAACAAAAACATATTACAGTGTCATCTAATGACGACATGGCGAACTAAGGAGTAAATGCTAATCCTATAACGCAATATAAAAATTCTTAAGTCGTTTATTTAATAGTCATCATATAACAAATGTTAAGTAAATTATTTCATTTTCATTTTTAATTTTAGCATAGAACGACATCAAAGCTTGCTAGTGCATTGCTTTGAGCTGACAGTCAAGTCAAGTATGTATGCACAGATATGTAAAGAAATATGGATTCATAATATGGATTCATAATCCATATTTCTTTTGTTATTGAGAATTTCTAGCTTCTCGTGCTGCACAGAGCGTGGCCGCCCGCGGACGGGACGAGTTTTTCCCTCCATCGCCGCGTAATTATATAATTTACCCAATGGTGACGCCCGTGTTATTGCAAGCAGGGGCTATAAATATTAGCTGTTCCCAAATTCCACCTATTTCAAATTGTTGTTCTCAGCCTGGGTGCTCTTTCTATCTAATTCTTGTATGTTTGTAAAGTCCCTCGTGTCACAGAATTTATTCCTAATTCGGCGGATTTTTGGGAAAAAAAGAAAAAGTTATTCTCTACAAACGCCGGTGGTGACAGCCTGTGTTTCCACGCGTAAAAACAATAATAGACACTTTAAATATCTCTCAGTTTTGCGTATACTTTAGACAACAAAGTTAATCCACAGGCCACAATAATCCATCCAAATAGAAGTTTCAATTATATTTCAATAAGTTCAACAGCAACAGTTTTAAATAATGGCTAAAGAATAAAATATAGCATTTTATACACCATTAGTGTCGAATAAGTTCAAGACCACGGCGACCCACGTGCGAGTTGATTTGACATTTTGATAACACTGTAAAAAGCACTCGTTACTCACGATTTTGTCACGCACACAGTTGACTTATCAACCGCCCGAGTG
Organism: Hypercompe scribonia; assembly: GCA_949316085.1. Classification (NCBI taxonomy): domain Eukaryota; kingdom Metazoa; phylum Arthropoda; class Insecta; order Lepidoptera; family Erebidae; genus Hypercompe; species Hypercompe scribonia. Next base: position 4,948,765 of record OX438969.1, on the reverse strand, counting down.
TACACAGACCACAGCCCCAATAAACTATGTAGATTTGCATGTGCTTTAGGGGACAACGACTTAAGTCGAGTAAACAATGTATCTATTGTGACGCAGAACACCACGTTTCGTCTATTGTACGTTTTGAGAAAGTACCTACACTACGTGTAACAAATGTGCTTTGTGATTATAACCAATCATCATGACTGCCTCGGTGGCGCAGTGGTAGCGTATGTGACTACTATACTTGAGGTCTCGGCTACGATTGTCGGATCGGACCAAAATGTTAGTCTGATCTGCAAATATTTGGAGTAGGGGTGTTTTCTATGTATAACTTGTGTGTATTTCCAAAAAAAAGTGTATATATCAGTTGTCTGGTACCCATAATACAAACTCTTCTTAGTTTGGGTCTAGATAGTATTGTGTGCCGTATGTCCGAAATATTACATGTCTGATTGCCTGACGGTCAGTGGTCCCTAAACCAACCGTCTTGGGATCGATTCTCACGCAAGAAAAATGATTCAGCGATGTGCACAAAATTTTTCTATGCCTGAGTGTAACATAGCTACAACATATTTATAAGAAGAAAGATATCTTATAAAAGTAGTAATTTATTCAGTATAAACATAGTAATGTGATTTATTATACATATTTTAATTATAATTCTCTGTGTAGTGACGGATTAAGAATATAGAGTGCCACCAACCCTACTCATTCCATGAGTGTTATAAGAAACGGCTAAGAATCAAATCCCGCAGGACAACATCACTGAGAACGAAGCCAGCGTGGTGTAGTTAGCCAAAACCTCCTTGCTTAGGAGGGCCTATGTGCAGCAGGAGACTGTTAAAGGCTGTTGATGATGATGATGATGAATTATGACTATATAATCATATGTAAATAGCATTATACGTTTATTACCGCTAAATACGTGTTTTACCATAGCAAACTACTTTTTATTGCTATGAACATAAGAAATATCTACGTACAAATGTGTCAAAGATTAATCGAACAGGTATGTTTACGCATAGGGTTGCCAGCTCTATAATGAAATGGTCTATAGCATTTAAAAAAAATGATTTATTTTTTTATGTTTAAACAAATGATTCACTCAAAGGTACTTAACATTCAGAATGGTGTATAAAACCAATATTTATGTATACGATTTTAAATATTATAATATTTTAAATGAATTATGTTGTGTGGGATGTGACTGATAATGACATCTGTCAGCAAAACTGTATAATAATGCGTTATTTTTAAGACGATTTCGTTTTTAGGGTTCCGCAGCTAAAATGGCAAAAAACGGAACCCTTATAACTTTTAATCAACTCTCTTTGTTTAAATCTTCAACTTTCACTAAGAGAGACTTTCCCATATGTAAAGTGAATAAAAAAACGTGTATGTGTGTACTTATGTCCGCACGAACGAATTTACATTTCTCGTTAAAAGATAAAAATATTTCTAAAATTATTATCCTTCGCATTATCTTATATTTGTAGAGATAACGTCACTAATAATAGAAAAAGAGCCATTAAATACATTGAAAGAAGTTTTATTATAACGCATTATCTAGTTAAATAAATTTTATTTAAATATCATAAAATAATTATTTGTACATAATTAATGATTAAAAATTAAAATGTTGACTAATTTTATGGTGTTGGTTTTTCGTGACGAGGAACGCACGCATCGTAAAAATTTACTTTCATCACTTTTCCTAACGCGCCAAAAGTAGAAAAACGTCAAAAACTAAAATGTTGACTAGCTAATTTCATGGTGTCGGTTTTTCGTGGTGGTGTGCGGGTGTATTGTAAAAACTTACTCTCATCATTTTATCCCTAACGCGCCAAAAAAAGTAGGTATAACTTCAAAAGAAGTGGCGGAGAAAGCCCCGGAGGACGATCTCCACTCGAATCCAATTCGCCGCCGGCGAACTGGGCATCAGTGACGCGCTTACCAGTGCCTCATGCCACCCTAAGTGTGTGGCACACCGTGTGGTTTTAGTTGGTCCGATTCTGACACACCACTCCGCTGCAAAAAACGGTGGGGTGACAGCCCGTAGGAATTTCTACAAGTTAAAAACAGCGCTGATATCCTGCACAATTTAGTCACCTCTTCCGACACTCATGGGATGAATAGGGATAGTAACACTTTGCATTCTTAATCCATCACCACATAGAAAGGAAAAATTTACTTCATACGCTAATAATTTTGATACCTCTATATACGAAACAACTTTTGACGAATGGGCTAATATTAGAGATATTACCGGTTTTTCGCCGGGAAAATCAGCTTGTTCGGTTCCTTTTAATTAGCAACTCTCAGGTCTGACTTACCTTGACCACCTGGTCATAGATGGAACAGGTATAATTATAAGGTATATTAATTATTTGACTTTACGCACAAGCATAAATACAGGTAAATTAACTTGTATATATGTAATTAATAACTAATCGGTCATTGTGGAGAGCTTTAGGGGAGGCCCATGTCCAGCAGTGAACGTTTTTCGACTGAGATGATGATTATCATGGTACATAAACAGGTAATCTTCTTAGGACCTTGCTCTTGTATGTTTTAATTGATTCTGTTTTCATAGTATTCTCAATAAAACAAAGAGAAAAGAGATCGTTTCTTGTTTCCCTGCCTTCAACACAGTATTATTGTTAATATAGATCTATAAAGTAGATATCAAAATATCAATTACCTGTTAAAACTATGCAGCCTTTTATGTGATTATAAAGATGTATATAGATAGATAGAAGTACTCTTTATTGCACAGCATAATAAGCAAACACACCTTATCCACTTATCCATACAAAGTACTTAATTGACTCAAAGAAACTAGATATTCTGTGAGTCATGGACGTATTATTAACGTTTAACACCTTTCCTTTTAGGCATTCTTTGGAAGTGATTCCCTTAAAAGCGACGGAATTCTCAGAATGAAAGGAAGCCGAAAAAGCTATTCACCGCGTTATTGATAAGCGCTGGCGGTATTAGACTTGGTGATCTAATTTTAATTTTCATAATCATTAATCAACAGGCTATAATAACCCATCATAGTTGGACATAGGCCTCTCCTTAGAAAGGAGGTTTTGGCCTACTTCTCCACGCTTCTTCTTCTCCTTCTTTTTGCAGTTCTGTACGTTTGTTCCCTTAGTTAGCTCTTACGACACCCACGGAGTGAATAGAGTGAATTGAGCTGCTGAAACTTCTCTGTATCCGTCACCGCACGAATATTTCATAGAGTTTTCATAAGGCTTGATTGCTTTTTTTTGATAATATTTTAATTCAATAATATTATTTATGGTATATTTTTTTATAAGTTGTGTACAGAAGGTTTGAGTACACAAGGAAATTGCTAAATTTTTAAGATTGGCAGCTTAAATAACATCTTTGTATGTATAAGCTTTGGCAAATAAACTTATCAACATGTTTAATTTGCATATCCACGTGTATAATGTTATTCAAAATTGTAAGCCTCTTAAGCCTACATAGACAAGTCTTTATTAGATAACCTTAATACATTTATATTGGAGTTTAGATAAAAAGGATGTTTGTTTAAATGGTTTTTTTTTTAATTTATTTTAATTCAATTTTACTATGTCTTTTTTTTCTATCTTAAAAGCCTGCCAAAGTGACTCTACTCTGCCTGATGGAAAGCATGAATAGAATCCAAGAGTTGTGGTCACCATACTCATTGCAAATGCTGACAACGCAGTATGGTGACCCACACTATGGCGGCCTTGTGAGATGCTTTTTCACACCTCTCTTGGGAACGTAAAAGGCATGATAGTCATTGTGACGGTGTAAGGCTTACACAGTTACCACGATAACTGTTACCCCTGCATCAATGGGCCTGCGGTCTCGCACTCACCAACGAAACACGACAGCACGGATGCTGTCGCTTTAGGTTGGTGTTCTGTGGGAGGGTAGTAATGCCCCGGTCGAGCCGGCCCGCTCGTGCTGAAATCAGCGTGGCTCTACTACCTAGAAGTCTTTTACTATTCATAATATACTTAATATCTACATAATCCATGAGATAGAATGATGACTTGTCTATGCTCAGGCGCTACAAATCCGATTTAAAGTAACTTTTTGTAGACCTATTTGTGTTAAAATTATTTAACACGACTCGAGATCACTGGTAAACTGTATAACCCGTTCGAAAAGTAGGAAAATACAAGTTTGCGTTAAGTCCTTTTCAATAATTTCATTGGAAATTAGTCCCGCTGTACATCAAAAATTCTTTCATTGTTAGATAGCCCAATTATTGAGGAAGGTATATATCATCACGCTAAGACCAAAAGGAGTGGAATACCAATGAAAATATTGCAATAAAGGTGAAAAAATATTCCTTTTCAGAGCTTCCATGGCGTGCGCTGCGTAAGCGGTTAAAGTTTCGCAAATATATATCTATTTATTTATATATAGCCATATTATACAAATTAGTTCACAGTATATAATATCACGCTACGGGTAATAGGAGACGCAGACACTAATTATCAAATATCTACAATACAAGATAATACGTATTTTCATTTTGTATAATACATTTTATAAAATTCATATGTTTTATAGTAGAAAAAAGGAGGGAAAAAAGGAGAACGACCACTTGATAACCAATGACTATTGTCATATACTGGTTTGATATCAGGGGGAGGGGGTGTGTTATGTGCGATACATATACAGTGTTCATGTTACCCAGAACTAAGAACAATCCACTATAATTGTCACTAAAACACTAAGAAATCTAAGACAGAGGCTCTAAACATTCCAACACCCTGCTGTCACTGTCATGTTATGTCTGTCCATGTTTTGACGGATTAAGAATTAATAATGTCACCACCCCTATTCATCTCGTGGGTGTCTTAAGAGGCGACTAAGGGAACAAACTATTCAAGAACAATCACTACAAAGAAAAATGAAAACTTGGAACAAAATCTATTCCAACCGGTCTGGTCCGCGTGGACCTCCTTGCCTATGTCCAGTTGGGTACTGTTAAGACTGTTGATGATGATGATAATGAATTATGACTATATAATCACATGTAAATATTATTATACTTTTATTACCATTAAATACGTGTTTTACCATAGCAAACGTCTTATTGCTATGAACATAAGAAATATCTACTTTACATGTGGAAAAGATTACTCGAACAGATATATTTTTGATGATGAAAAGAAACGACGACTAATTTCTTAAAACATCTGTTTTTCCAGTTTTTTTGTTTGTGTTCTAAAGAACTTTGTTCTTATTCAAATCTTTAAAAATATAATAATGTCCACATACAGTTTATCCACATATACAAAGCCATTGTTAAAAAAAAATACAAAAAAATATGTTTTCTTTCAAAAATCATTTAATCTTTAAATGTATTCAGAATATACGTTTTTTATCTTTACCAAAGGATTCGTTAACTGCATTAATGTTCAAGACACCTTTGTAATAAATATTTTAACCAAGTATTTAAACTTTTTATACAAATTTATATACTATATAAATAATTTGGTTCATTAACTTCATAACAGTAAAGTATGTGTATCCTTAAGTAAATTTTTGTGTACTGGCGTTTGTGTACTGGTGTATTTTTCAACAAAAACGATAAATGTAACAAATTGGTTTTGGTTGGTTTATTCAAAAATGTATTTTTTACAATAAAAAAATAAGTTGAAACACAAGTTTTTTTATTGTTTTAATAAGTTTTGCTTCCACGTGTCTTTATTACGTATTCTAATCGGTTCTGCATAAATCTGATTAAGGTTATTAAACTATCTTACGGTATATTGTCCCATTCTGGTGAAATCGCTGTTTTTAGTGCTGTCTGTTGTCGGCACAGGATTTCTCGCACATACAGCCTTTTTTAAACTATGCCTAACATGCTCAATGGGATTAAGATTCAGAGTGCATGTTGGCCAATTCATGGTACGTATCCCAATCTCTTCACAATATTGTCGAACTTATGCAGCAGTACGGGATTGGGTACTATCTTGCATTACACTAAAATTTTCAACTAATTATCCCATGTAAGATACCACGTGAGTTTCTAAAACCTCTATCACATTAACTTGTGCAGTCTGCTTTGACGAACCATGCCGATAAGCATAAGTCATCACACACTATACACGAACCACCACCAAAAGAAACACGTTCCTCAATGTAACTTTGAACATATCCCTCCACACGTCGACGATAGCCTCTTCTGCGACCGTCTTGCACACTTTAAACATGTAACACTCATGGGGAACGATATGGAGACCTACTACTCTTCAATCTAATTAAGATGTTCACGTGAAAATCTTAAACGAGCATGTCTGTGAGCTGCAGACTGCTTTCGACCATTTCTGGTCTAAGCGAGGTGATTGCCGCTTGGTGATTCTGTCACGGAGGGTGATGGCTCGAATTCTACCGACATCGGGCATTCTACGTATACTTTAGAAACCGTAAACTGGTTTTTATTTAAATTTACAACAATCATTCGTTGATATAAACCTACCAGCACCAATGCATATCCATGGTAACAAAACTTTTGTTGAGTTTAAAAGACTAATAATAAATACTATTGGTAACAATAACTTGAATTGCAAATAAAAAAATAAAAAAATTTCAATATTTACTCTAGCAACACAAGTATTTGAGACTGCATATTTTTTTCCCACCCATAATTTCATCTATTACTGCAGTTCTAATTTTAAATTTTGTTTCTTGGACAGTCTCGACTTTTTCATTTATTTTAATCTAAAAAGTTTGCATACATCAAAAATATTTATGCCAAAGTAATCAGTTTATGAGTGTGATTAGTTTATAAATGAGTCCGCCAATGTAGTGTTTACAAACGTGTAGTCCTTTTCCAGAAGTATCTTGTATGCCAGAGACTTATAGTTTTAGTGGGTATCTTAAAATCACACTTAGTGTACGGAGAGAATAATCATAAAATATCAGTTTTTCCTCGACTAACATCGATTCCGGCAATATTTTATTGGGACTAAGGGTAAGCCCTATATGCTACTTTAGACTATAACTATTTCTATTCCAAAAATTCACTTGCATATGCTTTTATTCTGTCGTACCTAGTTAAGTAAAAAACATCGATCAGTAGTAATATACTGTTTTTAATTACAGCCCCATTATCACAATGGCGATATATTACAGACGCGTTCAATAATTTACATCATTCGAACTCTGTTTTATCATTCAAGGTTACCGTTTAAATTGATAGTTTAAAAATTCAAATTTTATACAAGAATGTTTGCAAACATGCCCAAGTAGAATAATTTGTCCATATGCAAATTTATTTTCTATTTAAAGTCATATTAGTAATTATTTCTGTGACAGAAGGTACATTATAAACATTAAAATAAACAGACTAGAGACAAACAAACTAATTGTTCAACGCATGACGTCCCGTGCAGTCAAATATTTTGGAAACCCGTCCTTCAAATATATCCTTCATACCTATTGAATGCAAATGATTATGTAGGTATAATTTGCATTCAATAGGTATAAAATTTAATTATTAATAATTAGAATTAATTTTAATAATGTTATTGAGACCATGTAAATCCTCTTCCAAATGTTTTATGGATCAAGCCCTTAGTAATCTAGCTGCCTACATATCTTAATAGATATTTGGTCGAGGTTTTTACGTTTAGAAGTCAACTCATTAGCCAGCTGTCAGCTTGTGGACTGAATTCAAATAATAACTTCCTTCTCAATTATTTTTCAGCTCTCTAGAGTTTGATAACATGGGAAATGTTAAATTTCATGTCACGCATAGATTACACTGCCCTTATTACAAGCGTTGTCCACCTATGTCACTTTAGTCTCACGGCCCATATAAACTCGCCAAAACAGACGAGTCAAAAACATATGTATTATTATTAGTAAATAGTATCAATTACTAAAAAATTTTAACGTCGAAAGAATTAATAATAATGTAACCTATGTATGTCAACTAAATAAACGCATTAGTATATTGTACACATACTTCTTGTAGTTCTCCAGTCTTGTTTGTTTATTGCTTTTAAGATTTAGGTAAGGCACAATCATAAATTATCTTAGTCTTTGTGTGATGAAGCAAATATTTCTGCCGAAAAGGTATAAACGTGTCAGGAAGAAGTACTCGAAAAGGTTTTTAATAATGATGATGATCATATTCTTATTATTTTCATTTTAAGAGCCTGTCAAAGTGACTCTACTCTGCTTCATGGTAAGCATGAATACAATCCAACAGTGGTGGTCGCCATACTCATTGCGGTTGTAGACAGTGCAGTATGGTAACCCACACTATGGCGGCCTAATAATATGCCTTTTTACGCCTCACTTGGGGACGTAACAGGCATGAGAGTCATCGTGGTAATGTAAAGTACACCGATATACTATGAAAACTATCTATGCCCTAATAAGGATGAATATAAAATGTTTTAAATAAAATAAAAAAAATAAGTTCTTGACATAACATGTGCATAAATACACGTATGAACATATGTAGATACTAATCTACTAGCACGAAAAAAATAGAAATAGTAATTTTGATACGACATGATAGAACAAATATTTTCATTGGATGTGACAGATGACACTTGATAATGTCATCTGTCATATCAAATGAGGACATTTGTCAGCCGCTGTTGATAAATTCTTTGTCCTTGAAAATTGTTTTTCTATAAAAATCTAAATTAGATCTCAAGATGGCAATATTAAAGTTTATTAGAAGAAAGGCGTAGAGGTTTAACCCAGAGTTTTCTCTCTCCCCCTTTTTCTAGGGTAGATACACTCAAAAAGTGGCAACGAAGATTGTCTCTCGTAAAAGGATTTATCGGAATTATTTAAAGATTGTTTCAAATTCTAAATGATGATGATATCTGATATCAGCCACGGAAGCTAGTCTCGACGGAGACGTGACAACTGCACAAGAAACTTTATAGTGCACAAGTGTGGGCGCAAACACAGGTGCACTCTCTGTTCCCTCGCTCTCATAATCCTAGCTTTAAGTTAGAGTGGCTCGGGATAAAACGTGACCTACTTTTACTTTCTTATTTCGCCACCTGACAGTAAATGATAATCGCGACCTATGAACGCGTTCAACGTAACGGTATCATTGAAATCATACAAACACCAAATGTTGTTGGGATATAGTCATGTCTGAAGCGTGGGACTGTAGACATTTCGGTTTCCCACGCATCCGTGCAGAACGCTAATCTGGGCAACCATCAGTTCATCACTCCTATTTGATGAATTTTTGTGTCTGTTTTAGTTTTTTTGTTGAAAAGTTTAAAAATAATTTGACTAGGTAAAAACTTTTGATAATTTTTTTCGACCATTCCTTCTCTGTCGAAGCAGTTTGGTTGTGGAATGCCTTACCATTCGCAATAAGACGTACACGGACATTAACTTCCTTTAAGAGACTGGTATTAATATTCCTGGGTGACGCCAGTGTCTTATAATTAGCATTACTATTGCTAGGTAGCATTGCTAGGTAGCAGAGCCACGCAGATTTCAGCACGAGCGGGCCGGCTCGACCGGTACAGTACTACCCTCCCACAGAAGACCAACCTAAAGCGCCAGCATCCGTGCTGTCGTGTTTCCTTGGTGAGTGTGAGACTAGAGGCTCACTGATGCAGGGGTGATAGTTATCGTGGTAACTGTATAAGCCTTGCACTGTCACGATGACTGTCATGCCTTTTACGTCCCCACGCAGGGTGTGAAAAAGCATCTCACAAGGCCGCCATAGTCTGGGTCACCATACTGCATTATTTGCATTTGCAATGAGTATGGTGACCATAACTCTTGGATTCTATTCATGCTTTCCATCAGGCAGAGTAGTCACTTTAGCAGGCTCTTAATATAGAAAATAAAAAGAATGAAGATTCTCTCGTTGTTTTAAACAACAGTTTACAGGAATCCAAACTCCTCCTCCCTTGATTGAGCAACGCACTTGTGACCACAGAAGATAGCACTTCGTAATCCACAAATGACTATTCTGAGTCTGGGTGTTCTTTGTACCAGTTTTATTACGTATGTTGGACTAAATTTTTATTTATTTCTTTATTTTAGATCATCAACACATGTCTTATATAAACACAAAATACACGTTTTGTGCACATCCAATTATAGGCAATCACAGCTAAGTTCATAAAGTGTGTGCGTTTAATTTAATACACTTGTGGAGATCTCTTTTATTTAGGCATTTAGGCGGGAATATGTAAATGAAATCAGTGTTAAGATTATTTAATGTAAGTTTGATGTTTGATTTCCATATTTACAATAAGATTCTGAGGGATTTCTTTTATAAGTAATACATAATTCTCATCTTATCTGATAGCGTAAACCAAGTTTATATAACATACAAATTATATATCTTTGATAATATGATAATGAATTACTCTTCTACGGCATTATTCACTCATACGGCATTGTATTTTTATTCAAAAGAGTTTAATTGGACGAGGTTGGTTATAATAACTCATAATTTATTTAATAAACAATGAAATAGTTATTAAATGTGTGTGTGTGTAAAGGTAGGATGTGTGAAGTTATCACTACGTGATTCGAAGAAATAAATTTAAAAAAATACATTTACTATTGATCTGGGTACAAGTAAATCGGATTGCCGTCGAAAGGTTATCAAAAATACCCCTACATACGGACCGATGACGTCATTTTCGTTTATTTTTAAGCACTATCGTAAAAAAACTTCGGTTCGTAACATTATAATGAGCTATTACAACTGATAATTTGCTACTAACGTACTTATTACAATATTAACTCATAATTTTTATCTGGTTAGTTAATGTCTATATCCTAACGGCCTCTGCAGTCACAGAACGGTCATACTATAATATATCTTCTACTACAGAATTTTTGTGGTATGAAATGGTAAATAAGCAGCCAGGTCAAATGATGGTACGTGGCTAATGGCCTGTGAGAAGAGTGTGTGTTATCTGTGAGAAAAGTTGTTTGCCAAGGTTACCCTTGTAATGTATTATTGTTAGTGCATTAGTGTCTTATATATATATTATTGGCTAGTACCATACAAAAAAAATGGTTTCATAAAACCTCTTTTGTTGACACCGTTTTTGTATGGTACTGGCCATCAAAATATGTCACAAGAACGAAAAAAATATTCACTTCGATGAATTCCCATAGACAATGTCATTTCTCAAATGAGTTTTTATTCTTTTTGCATATGTACATAACGCAGATACCTTTGGGTTCTGTATCAACCTGTGAATGTGTGTGTATACACAGGAAGCAACGTTTAGGGCCACAGGTACGTTGGAAGCTGGGCGCATGCAGTCAATAACAAAAATTGAGGATCCCATTAGCGCAAAACGAAACGTAATTAACGATTACGGTCATGCTGCAGGAACTATAACAGAACATGAGGATCACTATTCTTTAAAACATAATTTGAAGCGTAAGATACATTTTTCTCTACATTTTTAATCATTTACTTTTAAAACTATCAACCACGTATTCGACTTTTTAATTTTCCACATTTTAAGGTGGTATTTGAACTTCAAATAAGATAAGAATCGAACGGAAAATATATACTCCAAAAAAATAAACCTAACTCGTCTATAAATGCCTGCGTTCTCAGGTAACAAACATAAAAGAAACAGCCGAATCGAAAACCTATTATACTTTTCTAAGTCTTTAAAAAATAAAAAATTAGAATCTATCTTCCACAATTCCTGGATTGGTTTTTGCCTGAAGTTTCAAATGAACAAATCAGGAAAAAGCAAACGTTTGAAATTCAGTTTTCCGCCTAAATGTTTATTTCTTTAATACAGATACAGAGCTAAAGGTCGTTCTGACTAGACAATATTTGTCTTTTGTAGGAACAGAACCTGTGACTTTATAGTCAGGATCGCTAACCGCTAGACACCAACAGACCCGTTAATGTTAAACTACTACAATCCTATTTTGGTTTTAAAACGAATGTTAACAATAAAGTGACTTATAAAAAAAAGTTGAAGCTAAACGGAAGCAAATTATTTATTTTGTCTTGTCTCTGGTTATATTTTTTAATGCCAACATACACAATACATGTTTATAATGGCTTCGTTATCAAAAGTAGTACCGTAAATAATTCTGATTCGTTTCAGTTTATCAGTCTACGAATAATAAGATATTAACACTATAAGCATCGAATTGCAGTGTCAATCATACATATGTATATTATTACCGAAACAAGAAAATACTTTTTTGCCTGTAAAAGGCTTTTTCGGAAATGAAAGCATTAATCTTAATTATGTCGGTTACCTATTGGATACGGGTAATACGAGACCGGTTGTTGTGGCGACAATTAGGGAATTAGACATTCTCCAATTTGTCAAAACATTGTCCAGTAGTTTACGTCTTTCAGCTGAGATAAGATGATTTGTGTTTCTTAACATGTTATTAGAAAAAATTTTGACTGTCGCAGGTCCTTTCTGAATCTAATTGCTTCGGGAAGTATCTGCACCCGGTTGCTAGGAGGTAATTGACTCCCGCCTGTCATCATACTGCCACTGCAGTGAGGACTCGGCCCAGCACACGCTGGTGGTTGCTTGCTTCTGAGTGGTGCAGTGATGAGTCCTCACTGCAATTATTGGAGGAGATCTCTCGCTACCGGCTATCATACGCTACCTTAATGGCCGGTAGCGATAGCTAAATATTTTACGACGATCGCAACTTTCTGCGAAAATGTCATTTCGCAGAAGAAGGCCCGTGAAGACGACGTCCACTCAGATCTGATTCGCCGTCGGCAAACCGGATGGCGGAAGTGCACTTACCAGCGCCCTGAATGGACGCGTAAGTGATCGCGAGTGGACGGGACGAATTTTCCCTCCATCCGCTACAGTGGCCAGCCGCAAGGAGGCGACGGCAACGTATGCCGTATGTCACCTAAATAGAGAGTTCATTCGAAAGTTGTGCCCACGCTAGTGGGCAGGTGCTTGGAGGGGTCTGGGTGTCGTAATAACAGCTTTACTCCGATCCTTCCTATCTCAGGCGCCAAGTGTGTATTTAGTCGGTCCGATTCCGATGTACCACCCCGCCGCAAACCTCAGTAGGATGATGGCCCAAAGGCTTTATTTCAAGCTATCCATCTCTTTACAATTGCTATCCTGCGTACTTTGCTCCCTTGGTCGTCTCTTACGACATTCTTTATCATTCACTATATAAGGCAATTCCACCAGAAGGCTAAGAAAAAAGACTACTCATGCATTCTAGTAGTCAGACTTAACATATTTTATGAAAATGTCGTTCATTATTAACTCAAACCTCGAAACCCATAATATTTCCTTAACCAGTATTTGAGTTTGCTTGATCAGTCGTGATGTCCTTACGAATTTATCTATTTATACTGGTTATCTATTGATTGCTACACATCCTGTATGCTAATATAGATACAACTAAATCAATTAATTCGTTAAGTGGCGATTCACGTAGCATAGACAAAAATAAACGAATCGGTCGAATTATAAACCTCTTTTTTAATCGTTCAACTACTATTTAAAAATGAATAGCTTCGTATTTCATATCGAATCACTTAATTTCAGTCAACAACACAACTTAAACATTAGTAAATTAAACATAAACTTGACTCATAACTTGAATTTTGATAAGACAAATAAGCCTGTGTTAGAAGGTAAAGAAAAAATATAATATAATATTATCAAAAGTAGTAGAGTTCTATTGTATTTTTATTATATATAGGGTAAGCAAACAAATGGATCGTTTGATAATGAGTGTTATAGCGCCCATAGTTAAATATAATCAATTTTGATTGCGTGCAAATTAAATAAACTTATAATAAATAGATATGTATGTTCTCCTAGCTGATTTCGGCCACGGCGACCAGTCTGTCCAATGGAGACCAGACAAATACGCAGGAGATATTAAGTGTACAAGTGTGTGCGCAATCACAAGTATACTCTCTGTTCCCTCAACCTACCAATTCAATGGGACGGCTATCCGACACGACCGAGACGAAATCAGGTGCATGACCGACGGCTTTACGTGCTTTCCGAAGCACAAGGGTTAAGATAATAGAGCCACGCTGATTTCAGCACGAACGGGTCGGCTCGACCGGGGCAGTACTACCCTCCCACAGATCAACCTAAATCGACAGCATCCGCGCTGTCGTGTTTCGTTGTTGAGTGTGAGACCAAAGGCCCATTGATGTGGTGTGACAGTTATTGTGGTAACTGTGTGAGTCTTACACTGCCACGATGACTGTCATGCCTTTTACGTCCCCAAGCGGGGCGTGAAAAAGCATCTCACTAGGCCGTCATAGTCTGGGTCACCATACTGCATTGTCTGCATTTGCAATGAGTATAGTGACTATAACTCTTGGATTTTATTCATGCTTTCCATCAAGCCCAGTAGAGTCACTTTGGCAGGCTATTAATATAGAAAAAAAAAACCAACTTCCAAACTCTGGGTTGTCATTAATCATTACTATATTCAGAAAAACTCAATAACTCTTCTCCGGCCCGACCTAAGAATAAGTCCGAAACTCACATAATATATTACCTTCCTATTGATAAAAACTGATCTTTTTCCTTCTCTCCGAAACTACATAACCTAATTAAAAAATAAACATGTTCTTTGCTTGATGGACTACAGTCTATATGGACGAGCAAGTAATGCTTGATAGACAACATCAAAATCTATAGAGACGTGCAGCACTTTATGGGCTGTAAAAAATAAACTTAACCTTAAAATGTCACTGTTATTATTTATTAGTCGTTAAATGTATTTGTTGGATTATTTCGATGTAAGGAGTATGAATTTGTATTATTAATTATCTGTGGTGAATATTTTGGATTATGTTTTTTATGTCAAAAAACAATAAGATAATTATATGGGTTTTATTTAATTTATTGGAAAACTATTTGACCCGTACAATCTAGTCTGAGTCTCCTGTTGCCCGTAGCGTGATAGTGTATAGCGTGAACAAATTTGTTTACCATAAAAGGGGTTCCAGTAAGGCAACCTTGAAAGATAGCCGTTCCTGGATCCCTTCTGTCTCAGGCGCAGAGTTGCACACCGTGTGGTTTTAATCGGTCCGATTCCGACACACCACCCCGCCGCAAACACCATAGGGGTGACGGCCCGAGGGGGTTTCCAAATGTTAAAAAAAAAAAAGCGACCTTGAAAGATAGACTAGTATACATTTAAAAGGGAATAATTCTTTGAAGCATTATTTTTACGAAACTTTAACCGTTTTTTGCAACATTTTTCATTGACGCTCCGCTCCTTTTGGTTGTAGCGTGATGACATATTACCTATAAACTTTCTCGATAACTGGGTTATCTAACACTGAAATAATTTTCAAATAGAACCAATAAAAAGTACCTGAGATTAGCACATTCAACCAACAAACCAGCTCTTCAGCTTTATAACATTATTATACTAGCTTTTGCCCGTGTGTATAGATATCGCGGTAATAAGTAATATAGTACTCGTATATGTTATTCTGACGTATAATAGATTACTATAGATAGATGGATACGCTGCATTGCATACAATGGTTAGGAAGCATACAATGTACAAATCAAAACATACAATAATGGGGTCGGCCTAATCGTAGTCTGCGATGGGGTGCTGGGCTAGAAAACCTCCACGTGGTGCACCCTGGAAACGTTGGTGATGGTGTTGTTCATCATTACCAACGGCTAATATTCTAGCACGAAGAGGAAGCCATTTTCTTCGGCAAATCGGCCGAGATTTGGTCCAACAGAGCGGGCGTGTCTGTCGGATGCTCTGTTGGTTCTTCGCTCTTCGGAGCATTGAGGAGGAAAACCTCGGTAAAAAATCACTATGGTGGGGCTCTTTAGAGTCGGAGTACCTCCGCTTAGCGGTGGAAAAGGTAGGACAGGCTCGGTGTGCACTTACACTGCCACCGAGCCGGTATCAGGAGACGTTGTCTCCCTACCACTGTCGGCATATCGTAGTCCCGAAAGGAGTGTCGTGGTTATGTCTCGCGATGCCGATCGGGGGCGAGGGTCTTGGCTTAGCCGCCCGGACTGCGAGGAAGAAAACCTCTATAAAAAATTACCCCGAATCCCGTGTTCTGGTGCGTGACCAGGGGATGCATGGCTGATGGGTAGCTCAGTCGTAAGCGCACTCCCAGCCGAGGCACCTGCGGACCCCTCGGTTGGGCATAAATTTACGCTTGCCCGGGTATTGGGGGATCTCTGCCCGGGTCGATCATTAATTCTCCCCCAATCGTGGGATTAAATATGGAACAAAACTTAAATAAAAATATTCAAACTGACGAAAAAAAGAAGGAGAAGAAGGGTAGGAAGGAGAATAGTGCAAGGGCGGACGATTACTCGTCCCACGAAGAGGGCGTATTGGTGGGAACGCCGATCTCGGTTGGGCTCCCAGAAGTCATTTTGGCTGCTGGGAGCCGAAGAACTTCGGAACGAATTCGTTCGAAATCCACTAATCCGTCGGATGGAGGTAACTCTAGTGCGACTATGGACGCACTGGAGTCAACAAAGAGAAAACGCGGACACTCCAGGGACGAAGAGAGCGACACGTCCCAGGAGATGCTGCCCCCTAAAGTCGGTAGCAGCCGCAGAGGTCGGTCACGCACCTCGATCTCGACCCCATCAGGCTCTGTCTTCTCCAAGGCAGAAGCCTACAGAAGGGTCAGAGCAGAAGGTGAAAGCGCAGCAGAGGAGGAGATTGCTGATCTCCTGCAGAAAATACGGGAACCGGTGGGAAGGGATTCTATCTCCCAAACACCGGTGTCTTTGCAGGAGAAAGTAAATATGGGGGTGGCCATAATCCATAAAGTGGCCACCAAGTCCAGGAACCTTAAGAGTTCTTTCGTTAGGGCTCTTAAGGACTCCTCCTCTGCCATTGCTGGAGTCGTGGAAAACCTCATGGGGGATGTAGCACGCCTTCAGGCGGCTAACGATCACCTGACGGGGCAAGTGGCTGAGCTCAGTGCTCAGTTCGCCCAATTTCGAGCACATCGTCCGACGGAAGATCCGGCCAAGACCTCATCTCAGCCTGCTCCCTCTCCCATCGGTATCATCCCTGATGCCCACCTGCGCCAAATTACGGACGCAGTGTGGCGTATGATGGATGGGCGTCTCGCTGGCCTGGAGGCGAGACTGCCTCCGGCTCCCATTGTCCGGCCGCCGCTGGCAGCACATAGACCGAAGGTCGCACCAGTGACGACAGCGCTTCCCGTTGTGGGCGGTCGCGTGTCTTATGCAGCGGCGGCGTCGGTGTCTGCTGTTCCTGCGGCTGCTCCAAAGGCGCGGCAGGTGGCTAAGGCAGTAGGTAGGACTGTAGCACCTAGGGAAGCACGTAACCCGGCGACCAAGCCTGGAGCGGCATTTCCACCGCTCCCCACTCCGACACCTTTATCTGATCCCTCCACATCTGCCCCTCCCAACGATGGTTGGCGGGTAGTTGGAGGGGCTAAAAAGTCCCGGAAGCGGGGTAAAAAAGCCTCTACCCAACAGGCGCCATCGGTGGCAGTGGCTACCACGAAGAAGCCACGTAAACTACAACCTCCTAAGACTGCGGCTGTGGTGGTCACCGTATCACCGGAGGCAGCTAACGGCGGACTGTCCTACGCGGCCATTTTCAAGAGGGCCCGGGACAGTCTCGCCAACGATTTCGGGACTGGAGGGGTCAGATTGCGCCTCGCTCAGACAGGAGCTCGAGTACTCGAGTTCCCTGGAGCCGAAGCTATAAAGACGGCGGACATATTTGCCGAGAAGCTGCGGGGAATATTTGCAGCCACGGATGGTGTGAAGATCACCAGGCCTACAAAATGCGCTGAATTGCGCATCTCGGGCCTGGATGACTCTGTAACGGCCGAAGACGTCCGCGTTGCGATTGCAGAGAAGACGGGGTGCAACGCGGAAAACATTAGGGTCGGCACCATCCGCCCCGGTCCAGGAGGACTTGGTGCTGTGTGGGTCAGTTGTCCCGTAGCGTCGGCCAAAGCTTTGGGCGACGCAGGCCGACTACTCATCGGTTTCGTGAACGCTAGGATCACAATCCTGGCGGCGAGACCGATGAGGTGTTATAAATGCCTGGCATCGGGACACACACGCGCCAAGTGTGGTAGTCGTTTTGATTGCAGCGGACTATGTTTCCGCTGTGGTCGACCGGGGCACAAGGCGGCAGAATGCTCTGCCGCCCCTCACTGCCCGGCGTGTGACGCGGGTAATAAGCCCGCCAATCACCAGATCGGGCAGGCGGGCTGCAAGCCTCCCCGTGAATCTCGGCAATCATCGGGGGCTAGCCAGTCGGCCCAGGCTGTCTCCGATGTTGTTCGTCTGTCAACATCATCGCCCATGGAGGAGGTTGTAGAGACAGTCCGGTAATGGACCAAGTCTCCAACCTCCTTGTCCAGACGAACCTGAACCACTGTGCCGCGGCGCAGGATCTCTTGCTACAAACCATGGTACAGTGGTCGATCAGTGTGGCCGTAGCCGCGGAGCCCTACTATGTTCCTCCTCGACCGAATTGGTTGGGTGACCGGGACAGCTCCGTGGCAGTCGTCGGCTCCACAGCGCCTCATTCCCCGCCCTTGTCGCTAAGAGACAAGGGCACTGGATATGTTGCTGCTGAGTGGGGGGGGATCACCGTATACGGTGTGTACTTCTCCCCCAACCGGAGTTTGAGGGACTTCGAGGTTTTCCTCAACAGCTTGGAGACCTCGATACGGCGACTAACGTCTGGGCACGTCCTTGTGCTGGGGGACTTCAACGCAAAATCCGTTGCGTGGGGTTCCCCCAGAACGGATGCTAGGGGTGAAGCCGTAGAGGAGTGGGCGGCTTCGGTGGGCCTCTGTTTATTAAACAGAGGCTCCACTAACACGTGCGTGCGACAGCAGGGGGGGTCGATAGTGGACCTTTCGTTCGCAACCCCTGCCCTCGCCGCACGAGTAAGGAACTGGCGTGTTCTGGAAGAGGTTGAGACGCTCTCGGATCACCTCTACATCCGATTTGAGCTCTCCCGGATCCAGGACTCCAGTAGGGGTCACACGGCGCGGCCTTCTTCTCGCTTTCCGCGGTGGGCTATTTCGAAGCTGAACAGGGACCTCCTAGAGGAGGCAGCCATTATTTACTCCTGGCTGTCTCCGCAGGCTCCGACCGAGGAGGTGACATGGGGGCTGGTCGTTTCCGCGATGCGATTACGCAGATCTGTGATGCGGCCATGCCCCGCATCCGAGGTTGTCAGCCTCCACGGAAGGAGGTTTACTGGTGGTCCCAAGAGTTGGCGGACCTCCGCGCGGCCTGTACTCGTGCCCGGAGGTCCTACACCCGTAGTCGGCGGCGACACCGCGTAGACGGCGAGGAGGACCAGCTTCATGAGGAGTACCGAGAGGCGCGGAAAACTCTGAAGCTGGCCATTAGCCGCGCCAAAGAAGTGAAGAGGAAGGAGATGCTGGAGGGTCTTGATCATGACCCCTGGGGTCGCCCTTATCGTGCGGTGCGACAAAAGCTCCGCACGTCGGGCCCCCCCCTTACAGAGACACTCCAGCCCAGCTTCCTGCGGGAAGTGGTCTATGGTCTTTTCCCGCAGCGGGCGAAGCACACACCCCCGTCGATGGCCTTCATGGTCGAAGACGACGGGGGACGGAACGAGGATAATGTTCCGCCCGTCAGGGAATCGGAGATAGGGGCGGTCGTTCTACGGATTCGCTCTAAGAACACCGCCCCTGGGCCAGATGGGATACCTGCCCGAGTGCTGGCGCGAACCCTCGACTACATGTCGGATCGCCTCGGGGAAGTCCTAAACGCCAGCTTGGCGTCCGGGCGCTTTCCTGAGGGTTGGAAGAGCGGGAAGCTGGTCCTACTACGGAAGCCGGGACAGCCGACCGATTCGGTCGCGGCCTATAGGCCCATCGTGTTGCTGGACGAGGCGGGTAAATTGTTTGAGAGGATACTCTCTGCCCGCATCGTCCGGCACCTCTGCGAGGTGGGCCCCGATCTGTCGGACGCCCAATACGGGTTTCGAGCCGGGCGTTCGACAGTCGATGCTGAGTTGCGCCTGAGGGCCGTGACCGAAGAGGCGGTGAGCTGTGGCGGCGTGCTGTTGGCGGTGTCGTTGGACATCGCCAACGCATTTAATAGTCTGCCATTTAGCTGCATCAGAGAAGCACTCCACTACCACGGGGTGCCAGAGTACCTGAGGCGGCTTGTGGCAGACTATCTTAGGGAGCGTACCGTCATGTACGAGGACCGAGATGGCATTCTGAGGCGGCGGCCCATGTCGTGCGGTGTTCCACAGGGGTCTGTCCTCGGACCACTCCTGTGGAATATGGGATACGACTGGGCCCTTCGAGGTCGTCTTCCCCCCGGGCTGGGCGTAATTTGTTACGCCGATGACACATTGGTCACGGCCCGGGGGGGGAACTTTCAAGAGGCGGCGCGCCTGGCCACGCCGGAAGAGGTACGCGAGTGGCGTGAGGCCGCTCGTCGAGCCACAATGGCTAGTTGGTCGTCCCGGTTGCAGACTCCACGTGCTGGCTTTGCCCTCGTGGTGGCTCTCCAGCCGGTCATCGCCGAGTGGGCAGGGCGGCAGCACGGGACCCTTTCCTTCCAACTGACACAGGTCCTTTCCGGGCACGGTTGCTTCGGGAAGTATCTGCACTCGGTCGCCAGGAGGGAATTGAGTCCCGCCTGTCACCACTGTGACTGCAGTGAGGACTCGGCTCAGCACACGCTAGCGGTTTGTTCCGCCTGGGCGGCGCAGCGTGGGGTCCTCACTGCAGTTATTGGAGGAGATCTCTCGCTACCGGCCGTCATACGCTCCATGGCCGGTAGCGACAGTTGTTTTACCGCGGTCGCAACCTTCTGCGAAGACGTAATTTCGCGGAAGGAGGCGGCGAAGAAGGCCCGGGAGGACGATATCCACTCGGACCCAATTCGCCGCCGGCGAGCCGGGCGGCGGAGGCGCGCATACCAGCGCCTCATGCCGCCTTGAGTGTGGCCGCGGGTGGACGGGACGGGTTTTCCCCTCCATCCGCTATAGTGGCCAGCCGCGAGGAGGTGACGTGCGCGTGTGCCGTACGTCGCCTAAATAGAGAGTTTATCCGCAGATGGTGCCCGCTTTAGCGGGCAGGCGCTAGGAGGGATCTGGATGTCGTAATAGCAGCGGTTCCCGGATCCCCCCTATGTTAGGCGCAGAGTGGCACACCGTGTGGTTTTAGTCGGTCCGATTCCGACACACCGCCTCGCCGTAAACCCCGGTGGGGTGACGGCCTGAGGGGGTTTTCCACACGTTAAAAAAAAAAAAAAAAAAAAATCGTAGTCTGCGATCTCTTACGGGCAACCCTTAGATTTTAGTTGGACTATATCATATAGTAACACTAACGTCCGCATGTATGTAGCTTTTTGCAGTTAATAATATGCTTATGCGTTAATCTGATGTATAAAAGTAAGTAGCATCCATTCAACCTCACAAACTTTCGCATCTATAATATCAATAGGAGCACAGATAAAAATAAAATTGTGTTCAAATTTGGAGTCCTAAACACTACAGTGGACCCCCGGTAATTCGACAAACGTTTTGCAGAGCAGTGTTGGACTATCGAATTTGTCGGATTATAAAGTACTGCCTAAGACCCGGCTTTTTTTACAAAAGAGTACCTCGTAATCCGACAAATTACAGACAAATGATAAAATTCTATATGTTGTCTTCTGGGCTTCTGACGATATTACTAGATATGTAAACGTAATGCACAATGAATAAACGCTAAGCTGCACCGCTGTCACACGTAGTCAAATTCAAACTAAGCAATCGGAATTCAAACAATACCTACGCGTCGAGCACAAGTTGTAACCTGTTCAATCACGCACGATCTACCTTAGCGAAAATTGTTTGATTGATGTCGAAATACGGAGGGGTCCGGATTAGACAGGGACCGGATTACCGAGGGTCCACTGTATTTCGAAAGTAGATTTAAACAAACATAAACTTTTTAATTTTGTCCGTACACATATTGTTGTATATCAATATACCATATCTTTTATAACCTCAAAAAATATTGAGGCATGTCAGTCATGGTATGAAACACAGCGTCTACTATAAACAAATATTTATCTAGACTTTTTCTCTTTCGTATTTATGTCTTTTTTTTATATGTCTAATTCACATTAGTATATAAATAATCACATTATGATAGATATATAATTTTTATTCTTTAAATGTGACTGAACGGTTCGATATGTTAAACAGGGAGACCTATTACAGGGGCCCACTGACTGTTTTTTTACCTGATTTAACCAAAAACAATATTATGTTTTTAATTGCTACCATAACTACCCCTGTGAACAATATTCATATTTGTGTTTTGCATATTAACGAACAATAATTTCAAAAGTATTTAAATGTGGCGTTGACCACTCATTTAAACTTTTACACATTATTAAACAAGTTAATATTGTATTTAAAAAGGTATAAAATAAATCATTTACTGTCGTATTGACATTTACTTGTAGAACCTATTTATGGTTGTTTACATGTCGTAGATACGTTTAAAACGAAAACAATTGTATAGTTTAGGTAAACAAACATGAATTATCAATTCAGCTGTTTCATATACCAAATCATAGCTAGCCGTTAATAATAATTACGAATAACATAATATATCAGTATATAACTAGTATCATGAATGTATTAAATAGCATGTGCTATAAGTACGTATGTGTGGACACACTTATGTATACTCACAAATGACTACTTGTAAACATAATACTTCAACAAATTGAGTATACATATTAAAATTCAGATTACGGACGTAGGTATACGGAATTAATTTTGAAGTAAGTTTATTTTTTAATCACACGTGGCGAACAGTATGTGCCAACAAAGTTCTGTTATCAACAGTCGATATAAAATGCACATGTATTTTAAACACAATATAATTATATTTTCGTGTATACTTATAATTGAAACAAGTTAATTCAGAAATTCTAAAAACAATGTATTAATATCAATTCTGTCGTTTAACCTAAACAAAATACATATGTTCACTTTTAAGAAAGGAAATATTTGTTTGTCTGCCAATAATAATAACTGAACTTATTTTGAATTTAGAACGATACATGAATGAGTTCGAAATGTGAATGACCTGGCAAAAAAAAATAAACAAACGATAATATATGCCAACTTACCATAATGCAAAACAGACTGTTTAAATATAGAACAGTAAAATCACTAAATCATTCACTTCAAAATAATGTTAAATGTGTGTCACAAAAACAAAAGTCCATTTCCCTTTTAAACGAAAGTAATTAAAAAACGTGTTCCTTTTATTAAGTACGACAGACCGCTAAACGCGACCGCACCATGGTACCACGAGTGTGTACTGAGATGGTACAACAAATGAATGACTGCAGCAGTATTTTTGTCACTATCTACACGAATTTCATCTCTATGCTATAGGGGATAAAACTGAATTTCGATTATGATACCTTCGAGACAGGAACTCGCTTCACAGCTGTTAGTACGGCTAAACATTTTTTTTTTTCAGAAGAAAGTTCCGTGTAATGGTAAGCGCAATGCCGCATTGTCGGCTGTAGCCAATAAGCTTCGAGCTTGTAGGTTTATCGACGAATCAACAGTCAAGGACGCAGTATAATTTTTGTCAGATCTTACCTTTTTATTTTTGAATACTCTTGGACGAGTTCTCAAATTTCTATATTCATCATAATATCAGCGTATGTCACGGTTTTATTTGTTTATACAATAAGTATTAAGTTCACGGCCGCGCGAATTAAAATTCACTAGAGAACTTTCTTTCACTTAGCCGATCACTATTTCGCCCACGATTCAATGAAGCGAGGGAAATTACAAACAAAAGACTTGAGATTAAAAAATCTTGACCTGAACGGTTACTTAGAAAAATAGTTACTAATTTTTAACTTACCTCAATGTAGAAACTGACATCGGGTTCATTCTTAATGGAATCATCATATACCTGGGTCCTCCGCAAGCAACCGGTGATCCTAACGCGTTTACCTGACCGAAAAACATACTGCGTCGTAAACAAAAAAAAAAGATGTCTATGAGTGTCACGTCACTTGTCACCACAGAACAGAGACAAAAAGTTTTCACCACCAGTAAACCTTTCTGCAAGTCTCCCCATACAATATAAAAACCAAACTTGTAGTCACATTTACGAGTAGATAAACCTACCCACATATAGTATTTATTGAATAACTAAAACAAGTTATATACTTATATTGACGTCCACTTGGTACTTAAGTATTGTGATAATTGTACTTTCAGTATCTACCTAATAAAGATAACAAAATAAGGCTAATTTTTTTTAATATTATGATAAACTGGTACCCAGAATAAGATTTAACTTGTGTTTAGAGTACCAGTATTCACGTGAAGAAGAATAGACAAAAAAAGAAAAAAAAGTACATAAATGAAAACAAAAACATCTATAACTTTTTGAACTTAGAATCACTAAGTTGCTACATTTTAAAGTCACAACTGTAACCCCTAATTATAGGTGGTGTTTGTGTGTGAGTACGCACACAATCACAAACACACCGTGTTTGTTAAATATAATGAATTTCAACATAGAAACTAAACTGGTTACGATGTATGATAATCTTTTGATTGTAAAAAATACTGGTAATAATTAGATATTGAAAATATTAATAACCATTGACATGCTTGCTGATCTAATGGTTAGTGGCCCTGTCTGTTAAACTGGAGATCGTGCGCTCCATGCCCCACCAGGACAAATATTTGTGTGATGAGCACCATCATTATTTGTGTTGTATGGGTGGTGTAAATTTAGGAATATTTATGTATGTTTATCAACAGTCCAGTTGTCATGACACCGGTTCTGCTTAATTTGGATACAGATAGCCGTGTGTGAGATGTGTGAGGTAATTAATATTAAGGTATTAGTAGCAATCGGTATTAGTTATAATCTGTATTGTATCAGTCGTAAATTCCGTTACGGATGATAATAGGTACATCGGAAATCCGACAACTTCATTTTTAAATTGGTATGATTTGAGTTTATTTCTAGATTATCGTTTCGTACCTTAGAAAACAGGTGTAAATTCTTTGATTAATTATAAAGTAGCAAAAGTTCATCAAGTAACAATCAAGTAACATTTCTAAATTTTGAAATAAATTAAAAGCGATCCATCTTTTTAAGAGTTATAATGCAACAAACAGAAAGATAAGTCAAACTAAATACAACCCTCTTTTTCTTTGTGTAATTAGTTTGCAAAAATATCATTATTTTAAATGAAAGCAGCCTTAAATATAATATATATGTTTTTCTTTTAACCTGTGGAAACTCCCACAGGCCGTCATCCCACCGTGGTTTGTGGTGGGATGGTGTGTTGGCATAAATAAATAAATAAATAAATAAATATGATTTATTTCTCTCAAAAAGGTACAATGACATTCTGATATGCATAAATACAACGTTAACAGAACCTTGTTGAGAGCTCTAATCGGACCGATTTAAACCACACGACGTGCCATACTGCGCCTGGAATGGGAAGGATCCGGGCACGGCTGTTATTAAGCCATACGGATCCTACCAGCGCCCGCCCGCACTGAAACACGCATCATCAATTTAATACACACTAGTGGTCGCCTACTGGTCGAAATTCGACCATAAAAAACACAACTTACATTACATTTTGTATAATCGAACGGTATTTCACGTGGTATTTTTCCATAGCAAACATATAAAACAGTAATCTATGTCTATGTCAGTACTCAATGCTATAGACAAAATGATAAACAAAAGAATCAATTTGACCGCAAACTATGTATGCCTGTAACAAATACTTGTGTGTGTGCGTCAAATACAAGGTAGTGTGTGTAATGTTTTATTTATTGATTTAGTGTACTTTATAAGCATTATTATTGAAAAATATTAGCGTTCTGCACTTCTCCTACATATAAACTATATGTGTGCTAAATTTCATACTCCTCCGTCCGCGCAATTATCGTATAAAGGGGTCCAAAGTTTTTGCTTCACGTATTAATATATAGATTATAAGATTCGGTTACGATTTCGGATAAATATTTAATTCAAATATCAAATCAAACAATTTTCGCTTCACTAACAAAGCTAAAGTTAAGAAAATAAACATAGAATTCCAGAAATAAAGAGGTTATGTGCCAAAATTGGGTATTTATGTCAAGCACAAATAACTGAGTAGTATATATATATATATAGTATAGTAGTAGTAGTAGTATATATATATAACTGAGTAGTATCTTTTTAGCAAATTGACGGTGGATTATAAAAAAAAATATTATTTGACATCCGTAGACAAAATACTTGTTTATGGTTACTGATTTATCATATACTGTGACATATAGAGGCTAAAGATAAAGTTTGTTTATTCTATGAATGAGACTTTAATATTTCTCATTTCTTGTGTTTACAATTACATTTGAGAGCAAAAGAGCCGAGTTACACAGACTGAATCGGCTTACCTGGCATAGGAGTTACGGAGTTAAGAACTTCTTTTGTCAAACGATTGTTCATGTCTATTCTACTCCCTCGGTTATAATTGTATACAGTTGCTTGTAATGTTATTGACAGATGACAGGTAAATGTACAATGGTAGTAGCCCCATCCTTGCATTTTTTCTAAACCGTTTTGTTTTCTATTTCAATAACCCGAATGTCACTGAATCGCTTGAGTCTCTGCAGTTGCGAAGAGATGTGCAGTCCTCTATCGACTCCTCTCCGTTCCTCGATAGGACAACTCGTGCTGGCCTTGGAAGTCACCGTTTCAGAATGGCAGACATACGCTCCCAAACTAAATGGTTCGTCCTTCCAGTGCAAATCAGCTAAAGCCTGGAATTCATTATTAGCGCACGTGTCTCCCTCCCACTACGATCCCGGGTCCTTTAAGTGGGCAGTGAAAAAGTATCTCACTAGGCCACCATAGCGTGGGTCACCATACTGCACTGTCTTCATTCGCAGTGAGTACGGTGACCACCGCTTTTGGATTCTATTCATGCTTTCCATCAGGCAGAATAGAGTCACCTTGGTAGGTTGCCATAAAAAAAATTTGCTTGCTATTTCTTATATTACATGCATGTTATATAGCTATTAATTATTAGGTTTTTAAGACGCTTTTATTAGCTTGGGTTGTATCTATGTATGTAACGGAATGTTTGAGCTCAATTTTCACTGGTTTCTACAAATCTGATCAACTTGAAACTTTGCACACGTCTCAAGGACCGATGACAATGCGATAATTTGATAATAGTTTTATATATATAATTAGACTAAAAAATGAAAAATAAATAATAGTTTAAAAAAGTAAAAAAAAACACGCTGTTATTGCTAATCGAACTAAAAACTAGAAAATAATCTTTAATGACAAAGAGTCTAATACTACAGTAGTAGAAGACCGAACAATCAATCATAGTGAATCGCCTCAAAGTAAAATTATAATAAAATTTAAGTTATTAACAGAATAATCCAATTCAGAGTAAAAAGCGTGGGGTGCATTTTACTGCGATTCATAACTATCCTCTCATAAATAGTTGCCAATAGAATGATTGTAATATTTAAAATATCGAGCACCCCAAGATTTAATAGAATTTAGAATAAATAAATTACTATATTTATCTACAGAGAATATGTTTCTTTATTCGACATATTGTTCGTCGATTTATCTGGTATTGTTAATCTCAATCTTGTTCTATTATATAGAACACAAAAGACTGTAAACTAATGAAACGTTTTCATCAAAGAGTAGATAGTAGATTCACGTTAATTTTAGCATAAACACGCCGGCCCAACCTGGTCAGTACTACCCTATAAACAGTATACTCGTATATCAGTGACTGGACTTTAATTCAAATACACTGATATTTGTGATTCTATACAACTATTCCTTCAACAGATTATTTCATTTGACACTGTCATTGTACAGATAATCTAATAGATCTAACAGTTAGTAGAGCTGCGCTGATTTTAGCACGGACGAGCCGGCTCCACGAGGGCAGTACTACCCTCTCATAGAAGACCAAACTAAAGCCACAGTATCCATGGTGTCGTCTTTCGTTGGTGACTGCGAGACCGGAGGCCCATTAATGCAGGGGTGATAATTATCGTGGTAAATGTGTGAACCTTACACTACCACGATGACTGTCACGTCTTTTAGGTCCTCAAGCGGGGCATGAAATAGCGTCTCACGAGGACGCCATAGTGTGGATCATCATACTACATTGTATGCATTCGCAATGAATATGGTGATCACAACTCTTGGATTCCTTTTATGCTTTAGATCAGGCAGAATAGAGTCACCTTGGCCGGCCCTTAAAAAAAAGCAGGCAAAAATATGAAATTGTGAATGCTTAGTATGTTGTTACAGAGAACGCTTAATTAAGAATGATTAACACCATGTCACAGTGATCATGACTAAATTAGTAACAGCTGCAAATATTTCATAAAATAGTATGTGCATATAAACGTTGACAATGCAGCAATAAAAGAAACCCTCTCTTGACGGTTTTCAATAATCACACAGTGAGTGGTTCTTGCCCTTTGGAAGATTAATACCATCCACAACCTTTAATAGTCTACTGCTGGACATAAGCCTCTCCTTAGAAAGGGGATTAGCCCTACTATACATACTATGCTAGACAGACGGGTTGGTGCAGGGTTTGTTTTAAGTTTAAGGAGGGATCTTTTCCCGGATCCCTCCTATGTCAGGCGCAGAGTGGCACCGTGTGGTTTTAGTCGGTCCGATTCCGAATCACCACCCCGCTGCAAACCCCGGTGGGGTGACGGCCCGAGGGGGTTTCCACACGTTAAAAAAACAAAAAAAAAAGGGTTTGTTTTAAGTTAACCTTCTCTTTGCGGTTATGTTGTCCTGCCTGGTTTGCCCTCCTAGTCGTCTCTTACGACACCAATGGGATGAAAAGGGGGGGTAATGTTGTTGTAATCCGTTACCACATTGTGACAGTATACCATCAACATAATCATCATCAACAGTATCTACTAGTCCACTACTGGACTTAGGCCTCTACTTTGAAAAAAAGTTTTGACCTTATATGGCCAGAGGGGTCGGCATAGAGTTTGTTTCAAGTTTTTCTTCTACTCGCAGTGCTGTCTTCAACGGGATACACTACACCCACGGTATCACGAGTTATGGTGACACTCTGTATTCTAGAGTTTAGGAAACAAGTGCTCTTGACAGCTGTTAGATTTTTCTGTGCTATGTTTCAGAAGTACTAGTGTTTGATAATGTCTGTTCTATATACAAAATTAAGAAGTAAAGGCTAAAAGAGTACAATATATATCTAACTCTTTATTTATTGATATCTTATAAGTGTTCAATTAACTAGCTAACGTAATAACTAAGTGTATACATAGAAATATAATAAATAGTACAGAGAAAGCCTGTAAGTGTTCTGTCTGCCAATCTAATTTTACAGGACCAACGAAAGATCGCCTGGCGGTCGAATTAATAATCTAATCTATAAATATCTCATGTCACATAAATACACACGTATAGAACTCCCTCGAGATGGTTTGATCGTTTTTTTTATTTTTTCTGTATATTTTTTAGGCCTGTATGTTGTAGGCTATATATTACATCCTTAACTGACAGGTCCTGTCCAGATTTTATTTTTTGGTGTTCTTTTTTTGTGCTTGACTTCAAAAAATTCTTAATACAATATTTTTCCACTCTTTTTAACCTATCCCTTTTTTTTAACAAAATAAACCCTAAAAATAATTGATATGGCAAAGCAACGTTTGCCGGGTAAGCTTCTACAAACAATTGATTTATTACCCGAAATAATATCATCATAGATCAAAACATATATTGGATATAAAAACTTTTTGCACCTTTTTAAGCGACTTCAAAAAAAGAGGTTCTCAATCCAACTTTCCTTTTATGTTTCTGACCTCATAACTTGTTACTGGTTGCCTTTATTTAATTATTCTTTTTATATTCGAAAGCATGGTGCTTGTTGAGGTACATTGAAGGCACACTTTTAATTATCAAGAATTGTTATCATCAAATAAATGATTTTAAATAAGAAAAAAGTATTTCCTGTAATAAATTAAGAAATTATAACTGTAAAATAAGTAGAATGTTCTGGTTTATATTTATTAGTAGATTGCAATAAAAAAATAAGGTTCTCAATTTGACTGTTTGTTCTTGACTTTTTGTGTGCACAGCTTTCACCTCACGACTTGTTTCTGGATGTATCGATTTTGATGATACATTTTATATACGTAAGCTGGTCTGGTCTATTTTAATCTTGTCGAAGTAAAATGAACATAAAACACTATACGATGGTTAAAAAGAGCATCATAGTGTTTCGAGGTGATCCATTTCTAGTTTGGTGATGTTGTGACGAAGTTCTTTCGAATCATGCAATGGAACTTTTCTATAAAAGATAGCAAATCTGTCGTGGTTGCTGCAATCTCACGTATATGTTTTGGTAGACAATCACATAATCTAGCATCCTATTCTTCTTAACTCTTCAAGAACATTTAGGTCGGCTACCAGTTCAGTTGGCTAGTAATTTTACCAGAATATCAAAATTTGCAAAAATAATACTGATGTAAAATTTTTATTCCTAACTTGCTCTCCTTTGGTGGTGTTTAGTAAATATAAATAAAGTACACAATAGCTCTCGATCTGACAACGATTCCTCAGCATCAATCAAAGATTAACTTGTTCATTCCAGTGATGCATCAGAATTCCAGAATAAAATATAACATTCAAGCTGTTTTTCAAGTAAGTTAGCTTTCTCGTACACCTATTTTTGCGCTCTTTGCAATTCTTTTAAAATGACTCTAAAATAGAAACCTATTTTCAGATAGGCGCTTATCCCTTTCTTCGTTTGTTTCATTGAAAAGGTATTGTCTCATATGAGAAGTGCATTTCGTAGGACTACCCATTTTGACACAAATAAAATTACTTATCGAAATACAAATTTACTAAAAAATGGATCAACAAAAT
Organism: Hypercompe scribonia; assembly: GCA_949316085.1. Classification (NCBI taxonomy): domain Eukaryota; kingdom Metazoa; phylum Arthropoda; class Insecta; order Lepidoptera; family Erebidae; genus Hypercompe; species Hypercompe scribonia. Next base: position 4,917,813 of record OX438969.1, on the reverse strand, counting down.
TTTTAACTTAAAAAAGCGACTTCAACAGAAAATATTTTAAAACAAAAAATGCACTAAAAGTAAAAAGATAATTACGAGTACTTGTCTACAATTATAGTATTTTTTGGAGTCGATGTCAGTCAAGGAAATATGTATATACCTACTTAGCAATAATAATACGATAATACCTGAATTATGATATTAATGACACAAGTACACTGTTGTACATCCTCTCAACTGCCCGCACACTTCGACCCGCCCGCTTCGCTGTGCCTGTGTGCGTTGGCTGACCCCGGCTCCAAAAATAACAATATAATTGTAGACACAAGAAAAGTTTTTTTTTTTCACTTTTTGGTGTCTTAGTTATTTTAGAATATTTTCAGCTGGAAGTTGTTTTTTTTGGTTAAAAATTTGGATTATTATATAAGTATAAAGGTTAAGTATTTCAAATGAAAAACGCTTCTGTTGTACATATTTGTTTAAAAACGGTACATAAAAATTTATTGACGTACATGCGTATTGCTAAGCCTAAAGTTGAAGGCGCAGACATGCTTGACTAACGATCATCGTTCTCCAACCAAATCCCAATAAATTATTTTGTACACATACTGATACCACTGAAATAGACAATAATTAGGCAGAGAAAAACTGACAGCGCGCCAAACCTGAATGCAATTTCAAACGGTTTAAAAAAAAATTCGACTACATATTTTTAATCTAAGTTTGTCCACTGGGGTTTTGAGGTACATCTGGGAAACTGTTACTATCGTGTCAATCCATAAATCTGGCAATCTTGATGACCCCAAAAATTATCGTCCTATATCATTATTAATATCGCTGTCCAAGATCCTCGAGAAAATGCTAATAAGAGACTGGTCATCTCCCTGGAATTTTACAATCTGCTGCAGATAAGCGTCGTCGTGGTTTTAAACACAAGAATTGACCATATAAAAAGTTCTCTGTTACGAGATCAGAACCAAGCAAATGTCAGTAAGCGTACTGAAAGGGTGATTTAAATAAGGGACTGATTGCAAAGGAATCTGCTCACTCTAAATGCTAGCAAGACGAACTACACCTATTGCTATAAAATTCTCAACCTAAGATCCCTATTCACCATGTAAATGTGTAACTGAAAGTGTTAAACATCTCGCAATCACCTTGGCTGAACACCTCACATTTCATCCTCATATAAGCTTCATTGTTGCTAGAATAAGAAAACCAATTGACATCATTCGACCACTGAGAAATTCTGCCAGCCGGAAAATCTTATAAAATATCGACCAATATAAACTACTGTATTGGAATTTGGTGTTTAACGGTCAAGACTGCAATAATCAGTCTAGAAAGGACTTAACGAGCATTATAAAATGTGATGTAAAATAATCCTACCGTTACTCCATCAACAATCTGAACTTCGTAGCAAAGGTACTGCTAGTGAGACAATTATTCGTTCTCCATATCTCTTATCACACACAAAATACTCGTAATTATAAACTCTCCACTGTATGATGATATTTAGTCCTCCATTATATGATGGCCTTTGAGATACTTCTGCCATCCATTAAAACCTCACTCGCACAGTACAGCCACCCAATGTATCATCTTAATGCTTTCCTAAGGTTTGTATTATCTTCACTGCTAAAAGTTAACTCGCACACTTTCCATAGAGTCTGCATTACATCAATACTCAGGAGATAATAACAGGGCGCGTAGCCATGGTGCTGGTATGATTATTATGAATCATATTGTGTTGTTTTAATTTTAATTTTCTCTTTTATTTTATATCTTTTTTACTTAATTTAATTAAGTTTAAGTATTGTGATTCGTAAAAATCAATTTGTAGATTGTGGCAGCGCCTACAAGCCTAGCTTAATTTGGATGCCACCCGTAAATGTTGTAATATTATTGTACATGTACTTTCCTTGAATACATTACATTAAAAAAACACTGCTCTCGCCGCTTTTAATCTAGGGAAAGAGGATGATTAATAAGGCAATAAACCTGTAAATATTTTTTTACTACCACAAATACTATGAAGTTTTAAGTGTTTTGTTTCTGCTAAAATTTATTGTCTATGGACCAACCAAAGCCAAGTCAGATTACATAAGTACTTTTTTATAGACAATGGTTGTTACGCATGTAAAGATTGGTGTTTGTAAATTAACTTTATTCGTGACTTTAAAAGCAAGGTCAACCACCTTTATTTGATACCTGAAACAAGCAGACAAGTACATATATATGATAAAATTAGTAATAAATTTAAACTTACCTCTCGATTTTAAATATTAATTTTAAGCATAATTTAAAGCGTTTCTTTTTATTTAAATTATTTATTATTTTTTAGATATTATAGTTAATAAACTCATTTTTTTTTCTACTTTCTTTTATGTTTACAATTGTGAAGTGGAAGAGCTCTAGATCTTATTGTCATTATGTTTGGCTAAGACCCCACGATACAGGCTTGCCTTGTGTGGGGACCGCCTTAGATACTTGGATACCTGTTTATCTTGTCACACTAATTTTGTTTCTTAAACTATATTACAACTTTGGTTGGGTTCCTAATATTTATTTTCTAATATTTAGTAAGTTACGCATATTAGCTACCATTAGACATACATAATACGAATACATATTCATACACTTAGATAGGTATATTAATATGAATACATACATAAACATACATACAGATACAGTATATATTTGTTAAAAAGATAAATAATGATCCTTGACGAGTTTCTTAAAAGTACTCACTGACTGTGCCCGCCTAATAACCTCCGGTAATGACATCCACAGGCGTGCAGCCTGCTCTGCGAAAGACTTATCGCCGAAAGATGTGATGTGTGTTGGGATTTCTGAAGTTCAATTTTCTAATGACCTCAAGCATCGTGTATGTGTGTCATAAATAAAAGTGAAACGTTTTTATAAGTAGATAGTAGTTGTAGGATTACATAGGATATTATATAGTAGCGACAGGATACGAGTATTCCGGCGAAGTCGTATTGGGAGCCACTTGAGTTTTGTACGAAATTCGGATATATGATCATATTTGCGTAAACTAAAAACGAATCTAATACAGAAATTTTGAAGTCTCCTAAGTTTACCAAAATATTCCTCGGTGTAGATTTCCACATCAGTAATTAATCGGTTTCAAAGTTAATTGTTTGGACGAAGGCAGTGTGTGCGCATGGAATTTTTCTATCTTCTTAGTGTAAATCGTCTGCTGGGGTCTCACAAGGTCACAGTTTATCTCCTTTACTCTTCACTCTGTTTATAATGTCTAGCGATACCGCATTATGAATAAGTACCTGCGTTAAAAGTCTAAGAATTTATGTAGACCTTAACATGGGGCCTCCGAATGTGAGGAGTCAGTCTAAAATTGTTTGCATCAGCAGGATCCTTGCGAAGACTACACAATTTTCACCCAACGGCCACTAAAATAGCACTTGCACGATCCCTTCTTCTTTACAAATCGACTATGCTGATGTTAGAGCAGAACGTGTTCGAAGCTATGGTAACCAGACTTCTGATAAACATACTTATATTTCTAAATCTAAACATATAATCTACACAGAACCAATAATGGTGCTCATCCCAGAAGTATTGGTCCAGGGAAACGAACTTACGACCTTTCGCGTCACAAAAACGAGCGTGTTGGCTTAGTGGTCAGTGATACTGATCACTGACGACTAGGCCGTGGATTCACTGGTATACACCAGCGACCAAGGAACAGTCGAAACAGCGGACTTCACCCGGTGAACGTGCTCCGAAGACTGCGAAGACTGTCCTATCGGCCGGAAAGGTGACGGTCACGGTTTTCTGAAATTCACAAGGTGTTTTCTACATCAACTAGCATGGAGAAGGGCAAAATAGTCACAGGGCTCTACTATGGCCAATTGTTGGCCCAATTTGACGCCGAATTGCAGAAAAAACGGCCCCATTTAGCAAAGAAAAAAGTGCTCTTCCACCATGATAACGCACAGGCTCACACCTCCACCGTCGCCACAACCAAATTAGTTGAATTGGGCTATGAGCTGCTGCCCCATCCACCATATTCTCCTAATTTGGCCCCGTGCGACTTCTTTTTGTTTCCAAAGTTGAAAAAGTCACTCGCCGGAAAGAAATTCGAGTTTAATGAGGATTTCATTGCCGCCACGGAAGCCTGCTTTGAGGGCCTTGAGAAAACGTCTTTCAGACGGGTTGAAAAAGTTGGAATGTCGCTGGGTCAAGTGTATTGAGCTAAAAGGAGACTATGTTGAGAAATAAATCACCATTTTTCCAAAATTTTCGTTTTCCTTTTATAGGCTATGTACTTATCGGACCACCCTCGTATATTGAGGAGGTGCGTTCATAGTAACAATTTAGGATCACGCATCGTTTAGGACTACGCGAATGGCGTAGTGGTTTAAACTTCCTCCTGCGCTAAGTGTTGTTGATTGTATTCTCGCTTGAGACCTAAATTTGTTTGATCCACGAATTCTCATTCTCAGTCTGAGTTTTTATTATACCCATTATTTGAATGTTTGTAAAGTGCCCTATGACATAGAGTATTTTTCTAGTGCGGGAGTAGTCTTCACATATTACAATAACACATCACGCTGCCGCACTTTGTACATCTTAACCTCGTCAATGTAAAAAAAATATATCTTTATTTCAGACCTATGTCCAGCAGTGGACTCTTAAGGCTGAAATGATGATGACAATTTCAGTATTAACGAAATAACACGGAATTGTGTACAACATACGAATTATGTACAGCACATGAATTGATTCGGAAGCCCCTTTTCTGAAGGGAGGCCTATGTAGAGCAGTGGACTATTGAAGGCTATTCATAATGATGATATATGATTATACATTCAGAGAATGAATCATTATGAGGACCCGGTCGAGAAGATAAATGATTGCAAAACTCTTATCTTTGTGACATTACTTTTAACGAAGATACTTTAAGGAATAAATGTAGCACATATCTACTGCTGCGCTACTCGCAGCCTGTTGAAGTGAACTGAAATTTGGGAAATCCCCGAATGTTAACAATAAAAAAAAAATTTTTAGTAGAAATTACAATCACACAATAGCCATACTATGCATTCAAAAACTACACCGTCTCATTTAAATTTTTATGAAGGAAACAGTAATTTGTCTATTATTTTTATATAAAAATAAGTCGTAATATATTTATACTTTTCCATTTAATTTCTAAAATTATTTACTCCAAACATCAGTGATTCCATTTTTTTTGTAAATCGTTTACAACAAGGTTTTCGAATGTTCCCAGTTTGACGTTTCGCTAATTTTCCTGCATCAAGGAAGGAATGAATTAGTCGTAATAATATATTTTTTTCGTTTTGGTTGCGTCCAAATTCTTATGATAAAGTGGTTTATTGACAAAATTAGTATAAGATAATAACTGCGCGAGACATAGTGTCGCACATTTTATTGTAAGTATTGTTTTATCGTAACGATTGAAGTTTTAATGATAGTACCCGAGTTATTCGCAGTGTTCTATTTTGTATGTGCACATCTGAGCGAGTTATTGTTGTCAACAAACACGTGATGTGAGGCCGACACTTGTCTAAATAATTAATTGAATTAAGTTATTTTGATGTGGTCAGGGTAATAATTTCCTTATTTAACTCGTATCCACCATAGAATAAACGAATGTTACGGTTACGAGATTTGAACGTTATCGAGGGTTCGTTGTTTCCTTTGTGCATCACTACGGTGAACATTATATCACTTAATTTTCGATTTTAATACCAGGAATAGATTTGTAAAAAAACATTGCCTGTTTAATGATCCATGACAGTCACTGATCAGACAGATCAGTGACAGATGTATCAAAATATACAGTTTATTTTTAATGTGTGTATAAAAACAAGGAAAACAAAAGTAAATACAATGAACTTGCCCTCTTTGGATCATATTGTGAGAGTAAAATATTTTTAAACTTATATTTAAAATTATAGTGTGCATACCTAGAATTTAGGGCCCCAATCCAACCTTACCTGTAAATGGAGCACCTGCTGATGAATAAGTAAGCTTCTGCCAAACAAAACATCCCAATTATCAGCAATAAGTTTACCACCTATTATGTGAGACCAAAACACTGGTAAAAAGTGGGTATTTAAGACGCCTCTGCTTACCCTTCTGGCAAAACAGGTGTGATTTTATGTATGTATTTAACAATTAAACATAAATTGTTGCTATACTGATGTATGTGTAAGTTGTGTGGTATAAACATCAATGTAACTGTGTTAAAATATGCTTGTGTAAATTACGAGCTACATCTACAATACATTACGTAAGAATAATTTTAAATATATCAAAGAAAGTATGAAAACGTAAAAGTAAATAATAATTACGTGTTTTGTTTATTATATAAAGAAAACTTGGTAATATCAAATCTTTTAAATTACGCAACAGAAACGTCTACTATGAATCAAGTTACGATTAAATGTATACTTTCAGTGCTTCTTGTTAGATCTACTGAAACAAAGAACTGGCTGTTCGATCAGTTAGCATATGTGACTGACGATCAAAAGGGCTTGGGTTTGGTTCGGGTGGGGTCAGTATGTTATTGAGTTTTTCCGACTATAAAAATTCTTAATAACAACCAGTGTTTGAAAGTAGAGTCTCAACCCGTGTGCCTCAGAAAGTATGTAAAACCATTACTTCAGCGCCTAATCTCCCATAGCCGTCCTATCGGATTATGAGAATAAGGGAACAAAGAGTGCACCTGTGTTTCCACACACTTGTGTCCTAATAATATCTCCTGGGTAGTTGACTGATGTCTGTTGAGACTGCCCGTCATAGCTAAAATTGGGTATGAGTATACCGTTTTTTTGTTATAATTCCTATCATATTCTTAGAAACATTTACTGTTTATTTATGAATGTGTAAGAAATTATACATATCTAAATTGTGAAAATAGGCTAGATGACACCTTAGTCAAATTAGTTACTTTTTATCATCTGTCAAAACGACAATTTTGTATGAAAAATGTACTAAATACCAAATTGTGACGTCACTGTTTTAGACTACTCAATTGAACAATATATTTCATTGTATATTGTATTGAAATTCGTAATAATAGTAAAAAGCTATGTTACTTGTATTTTCGAGATGTTTTGTGATATTTGTTGTAATGAAGTTGACATTGGTAATTTTTACGATACAGTCATCTACCCCATTAACATAGTTGCTGCTTTTCAGTAATTGTTGTTGCATACTCTATTACAAAGTACAATTGAGCAAGCTTCATAAAGGTTTTATTCATTACATTTAAATGATAATTTTCTGTCTGGCAGGTACACAAACCATGCAACAATCTCTTCAACCTACATATACATGCGTAGGATCACATGAGACTTAAAAGAATTGCAGTAAGCACATGTGAAGTGCACACCCAAAATGTTGTGCACCATCGTCACTGTGGCTCTGCTGAGCCTGATGTCCAATGTCGCAGGCAATATTATTGTTTATACACAGGAGACACCACACTCGGTGAGTACTTTGTTTTAATCCTTCTATTTAAGTTACACCAGAAACATTGTTTGTGTAAATATCTCTGCATGTACATTGTTCTTAAGTTTATTGACTTTTCTTTATGAGTGAACAATAATATGAATTAATCTGCTCACAGGCATTGTGTTGGTAACCGTGGATTTTCTATAGTACCACAATCTGCAGACCTAGTATGAGTTTATTTTACAACACGATCGTAACGGTGACCCGCAATTGGCCTGCACCATTTTTTCCATTTCCATTAAAAATGTTGATGACGATAATATTTCTTTTTGCATTAACATATGTGTTTGGCGCTATGACCTGGCGTCTAGATTAACCATCGTAATCGCTCTATCCGCAGGCCAGTTGCCGGACTCCGACAGCGGATCCCGGCATAATCCCATTGTTACAGTATTCGCTCAGCTGTCACATCTAACGCTGTATTAAACATCAATTGATTCATTTATTGGTCATGAATTAGTGACTCATTGAATACGTACACACGCGATTACATAGGAGTACATATTTTGTTCGTAGACTTTGTACTATATTGTCTCTCGTTCTTTTGACAATGGGCGGCATCCAGTAACAACAAGCATTTAAAATAACCCTTCTGCTTTTTTCGCCCTCAAGTTATCTCAAGATTTCCTTTCTTCTCAAGTTTTTATCTACTGTAATCATTAGATTTTAAGAGAAGTTTTCTATAGAATTTCATTCCGAATTTATGCTTTTAATTTGTATCAGAAGCTAAAAATGAAGTCATCAAATCAAGTTGTCAACAGGTTTAACAGTCCACTGCTGAACTCAAATCTCTCCTTCGAAAGCAGATTTTGGCCTATTATACCACACTGTCCAGATGGGTTGGTTAAGGGTTAGTTTCAAGTTTTCCTTCTCTTTGAACTGCTGTCATCCTGCGTAATTTGCTTTCTTGATGGCCTTTTAGGACACTAATGAATAGGGATTATGATACTCTGCATTCTAAATCGCCACCACATGGAGATAAATAAAATGACCAGGCTTAAAAATAGCGGTGTTCGATCACCCATACAAGGTAGGCCAAGCAATTAATTCCTTTTATGTTTTAGTACAAACAAAACTTGAATTAACAGTTAGGTCCTATTCAAATTTGAAGTAAAGTACCACCTTTAAGGATAGCAAATTATATTTGACTGCACTGTCGCCACGCCGCTCTCTACTGCGCCGAGTGTTGTGGATTGAAACCCCACATGGGACAACACTGTGTAATCCACAAATTGTTGTGTTTAGTCTGGCTGTTCTTTGTGTCCCTTTCTTGTATGTTTGTAAAGTCCATCGCGGCACAGAAGTTGTTCCTGTGGGGGCGTTGTCTTTCAAAAAAAGAAAAAAAAAAAAGTAACGTGCTGTAGTTACAGCCGCTTCTAAAAGTTGCTTTTTTCTCTTAAACAAAGGACTGAATATTTTTTTTTTTATCTTTTTTATCTTAATTGTAAATCAGTGTTAGATTTTTCAACAACTGTCATCTCACTTTTGTCTGAGAGCCGTTATCTTTCGATGCGCATATTTGAATATATACACACATAAGGACAAATACAATAGATATTGACTACTAGGCTTTATACTTTAAAACTACTAGAGATCGCCTAACAATTGACTTTTGATAGGTTGTGATGCTTTCTACCATTTCAATGACCAATATAATTTGAACTACCATTGAATAGATTTTTGTAGCATAACAGGTCAAATTATTTGCTATATCCTTATAGTGTTACGTAGATTTTTTAACTCATTTTAACTATAAATCATGAATTGTTTAAAAATTTACAGTTTGTGCAATTCGTCTAAAGTATTCCAAAAATGATGTTTCATTTGTTAAAAGTACATTTCTCTTTTACTGTATCAGCATCATCATCAAAAGCCTTTTACAGTCCACTGCTGGCCTCTCCTTAGCAAGGAGGTTTTAGCCTACTATACTACGCGGGCCAGACGGGTTGGAATAGGATTTGTTTCAAGTTTTCCTTCTCTTTGTAATGATGTTGTCTTGCATACTTTGTTCCCTTAGTCGTCTTTTACGACAACCACGGGATGAATAGGGGTGGTAACACTATGTATTCTTAATCAGTCACTACACCTTACTTTATATACATAGATACATTATCAACTGCCTTTAGTAGTCTACTGGAAATAGGCGCTGGACATAGGTCTCAGAAAGAAAGTTTTGGCTTTTTATGCCACACTGGTTAAACTAGACAAGTTCGTTTCAAGCTTTCCTTCTTTTTACAATGCCAATCAGCTCTTACGACACACACGGAATAAATAGGGGTAAGTGACACTCATTTTCCTGCATTCGTCACCACACGAAATACGTACAGCAGGGTAAATAAATACTTACGTAAACAAATATCTAATCACGTATGTAAAGTTGAATAAATGACACGAGTTTAGTTCGGTCATTCACATTTTGTTCAGCCTTTTTTAAATGAAATAAATTGGTGTAATTTGAAACATGTTCACTAAAACAGTGAGTCATGGTGACCATGACGTCACTAACAGGGTATTTCCAATAAAGTACGTTATAAAATTATATTTTTATAAGTGTAAAAACTTTTCTTTCTCTTTCTTTCAATCCGTGGAAGTTATTTTTGTGACATAGGACGGAACTGTGTTACATGAAACCAGAGAAGCGTTCGATATTCGATTTGAAATATAAGAGCGCGCGCTGCCAGATGTCTATTGACAATTATTTGGACGTATGCTAATCATTATACCAGTTTAATATCTCTATAATATTGCCCCTCTTGTACAAACAGTAGTATAATTATGTATATAGCATATCAATAATGTTTATAAAACAGCTGAATGTATAGAACACATAAGCCATTCAATACTCTAAATTTTGAAAGTTTACTCTGGATCCTGTAAATCATAAGAAAGTGTGATGTCACTTTGCTATTTTCTGTAGCCAGAGGAAGCCTCCATCTAAAGAAATGCGGAATTAAGGGATATTCATCATCATCATCATCATCAACAGCCTTTAACAGTCCACTACTGGACAGAGACCTCTCCTTAGAAAGTAAAAATATTGTATTGTTTCATACTTTGAACGTGTCAGTCATTAGTAGATCATTCGACGTTATTATCATACTACCTACCTTCGAAGTCATTTCGTCCTAAAGGACATTTAGGGCACCAGTAGCCAACCCCAAATAATTTTGGGATTGGTAAAGTAAAGTATGATGTCATGAGCGTTACAGGGCATGGTGTGATGTTTGGAGCTTAGGTCTTACTGTCATTAAAATAAATACGTATCGACTGCCTCGGTAGCGCAGTGGTAGCATATGCATCTGCTGTTGCTAGATCTTGGGTTCGGTTCGCGGATCAGACTAAATGTTTGTGAGTTGAATGTTCTGTGTGTATAATATGTATGTATTTACAAAAAAAAAAGTATAATGTAATTATGTCAGTTGTCTAGATAGCGTTTTGTGAAGGTGATAAAAAAAACATGATGCCTTACTTTGTTGGAATCTGCCTCGTTGGTCTAGCGGTTCGCGTATGCAATTGTACGATTGCCGATCAAGAGATCTTGGGTTCAATTCCTGGGTCAGTTATTGGATTACAGAAATATTTAATAACTACCCGGACTTTGGAAGTTGGGGTCTTAAGCACCGTGCCATGGAGAGCACATAAAGCCATCGGTTCTACGTTTGATCTCTCCCCAATCGTGTCGGATAGCCGGCTCATCGGATTCTAAGAACTAAACGGTTCGGCTCTTCCTTCCTGTGCAAATCAGTTAACGCCTGGAATTCATTACCAGCGCACGTGTTTCCCTTCCACTACGATTCCGGGTCCTTTAAGCGGGGCGTGAAAAAGCATCTCACTAGGCCGCCATAGCGTGGGTCGCCATACTGCACTGTCTTCATTCGCAGTGAGTACGGCGACCACCGCTCTTGGATTCTATTCATGCTTTCCATCAGGCAGAATAGAATCACATTCGTAGGATGCTATAAAAAAAATGAGTAAGGGAACAGAGAGTGCATATGTGTTTGCACACACATTTGCGGACTATTACATCTTGTAGTATAGTGGAGTTGGCTGGTACACACACTTGCGCATTCTAATTTCATCTACATAGTTAGCTTGCCGCCGTACCTACACGTCACCTACATAGATGGGTTCAGTTTCAGCTGATCCTTAGCGGCGGTAGTTACTCATCATGAGGTGATACGTCCACCTTTTTCCCTGTCATTAGAAAATCGTTTCATACGATCAGGATCTAATTTGGCATTCAGGCACGGTCGTGTCGTGACTTGTTGCTTCCTAAAAACTTAGAATTAACAAAAAAAAAATGTATATTGCAATTCACACACGGAAGAAATGAAACTTCTGGGAAGTAGAGCCACGCTGATTCCTGCACGAACGGGCCAGCTCAACCGGGGTAGTACTACCCTCCCACAGAAAACCAGCCTAAAGCGCCAGCATCCGTGTTGTCGTGTTTCGTTGGTGAGTGTGAGACCGGAGGCCCATTGATGCAGGGGTGACAGTTATCGTGGTAACTGTGTAAGCCTTATACCGTCACGATGACTGTCATGCCTTTTACGTCCCCAAGCGGGGTGTGAAGAAGCATCTCACAAGGCCGCCATAGTGTGGGTCACAATACTGCATTGTCTGCAGTTGCGATGAGTATGGTGATCACAACTCTTGGATTCTATTCATGCTTTCCACCAGGCAGAATAGGGTCACTTTGGCAGGCTCTTAATATATAAATAGATAAGTAGCTTTACAGAATGTATGCATGTAGAATTCTCGGACCAGGAGCACGCGTAACACAAACTAGACATAACTACTATCCCACTACACAAGGTGCATACATATGGGCGATGCTTAAAAGACGAAAGTGGGGACGCTACGAAGCGTCGTACAAAGTGAAGATCGAAATTATAAAATACTTTGCAATATATTCTATCTCATTCACTCACCTGCTTTATTCAATACATTTATGCGTTTGTGTCTTTATCGTGACGCATTTCCGTTTCATCGAATTTCAAATCGTTACGATTCTAAATAAGTTTCTCTTCAAAAAAAAAGTTAATGCTCGGTCTCTAGGACTTTACCTTACTCACGCTGACCTTATCTTTTCTTTTTGTTTCGACTCTTTTCATTGTAGTCATCATCTCTCGAAGTGAGTTTGGGTGCCCATCGAATGTCGCCTCGTCTGGTAATCAGCTTTTCCGGAAATTTGTCTGACCACCGGCAGGGACTAATTGGATGTGTGACAAGAGTCTCTCATCTTGTAGAAACAATGTGTTACGATTGTAAACAGAAAATTCTAGTAGCATCGGTTCCAAGAACTCCCGTAACATGTTTGCGCGGGATGTTACATTCAAATTTTAACGAATTCTTAGCCCATCCTATATATAGGACCACAATTGACTGCACAGATGGTGTAATGGTTTCCTAACACGCTGAATGTTGTGAATTCGATCTCCACATGGGACAATACTTTCTGTGGCCCACAACTTGTTGTCCTGGGTCTGGGTGTTTTATATGTACGTTTGCAAAGTCTCCCGCTACACAGGACACATTTATAGTACATGAATTGTCGAAAAAACACCATAAAAGGCATAAACATGGTAACCATAACCAATATATATGTAAGTAATTGTCTATTTCGTAGTTATTTCCTTGCTGCCTTCCTTCGCTACCGATGTGAACCACATGATAACATGACGCATGTGTTCAAAGATCACATTTGTGTTTTCTTCGCAAGTAGTTTCAGGTTATGAGACATGCAACATGTTGGTTTGGTTTTATACTTCTCCATTAGAATAAAATATGTACTGGTTCTTGTTTTATATATTTATTTTATTTAGAATGCCGTAGCGTGGAAAAGTTATAATGATTAATTGCGGACAATCTAATTTATTCTTGATAGTATAATAGTATGACATTTTTTCCCTCTCAGTATCTTTTGATAATCTTTGGAAACATTAAGATATACTATACTAAACGATTTTCTTGAAAAACTTAAAATAACCATAATATTAAAGAAACACATCTGAATACCACATATTTTAGTTCATCATAATTGATCACAATTAGTTTTGTAAGCCAAGAGCAGTAGTCACCTACTCGTAACTTGTACAAGGTACTTGAAAATTTTTGTATAAAATACAATACTTAGATGAAATTGTTACTCATTTATCATGGATATAAATAAACTGAGGTACCCTAAGTTGCGTGATCCGACTCGCTATTGGACGGTTTTTATTTACTATAGTGAGTCTTGTGTGTGAAATCATCGAAATTGTTCTACAAATGCGACGATACAACCCGCCATTCGTAGCGTCGCTGATAAAGAACCTACGCATCATGTTCGGAACTTGATGTGGTTTTATTGAGGGCAACTACTAACCGCTACTTTAAGCTAAATAATTATTTAATATTTAAATGTGTACCTCATTGACTTGTACATGTGCTAATGAAGGATATAGCCAGCTTTTACGCTGATTACGCTTTTACAAGTTAATGTAAAGTGTATCATATTTCCGTGTGGTGACGGATTAGGTGTGTCGCCACCCCTATTCATCCCGTGGGTGTCGTAAGAGGTGACTAAGGAAGCAAAGTACGCAAAACAACATTATTTCAAAAAGAAGGAAAACTTATACTACTCTGTCTGCCAAAACCTCTTTCCTAATGAGAGGCCTTTGTCCAGCTGTGGACTACTACGGCTATTTTTATTGTACAGGCTCTGTCTAGTTTGGGATCAGATGGCCGCGTATGAGATGTTTGAGGTCACTATTATTATTCTGATGATCTAGATATATCCTCGTTATAAGCAAATACTAGTGCGTCATAGACAAGATGTGTTAAAGTTATTATCATTTTATATTAATACAGGAAATAGTTTACAGCGGTATTTACACGAAGCCAAGCTTTAAATCTTCCAGCCGAAAAGATTTTGAGACAATCGTCGTTTTCCTTTCCTCTTTTTTTGATCTCGGTAGCAAAGTGTGAAGCCACTTTACCAATATTTTGAAACATCCCTAGATCTTTCTGAAGAATTCTACTAGAAATATCTAAACATATTAACTGTCTAGTGTCCCCCAAAAACGCAATATCAATGATAACGTAGAAGATAAAGTGTAGAAGGCCAATAAATCGAGATTATATGTATAATACACTGTAATCTTAACTTGCGTGCAAACGGCAATTCAATCTATATACAACGAAACATGTCTGCTAAGCGAGGGGTTGTGCTAACTTTATATAAATCAGGGTGAGAGTCGGGGTGGGTTTAAACTGGGGTAATCCCATTTACTCATCGAAAAACAACGAAGCGCAGTTGCTTTTCAATGGTTTTCTATGATATCACTGGTGGAAGCGGCCTTGTTGCGAAGCATGACTTTCCCACACACGGGATTAGATGAGAAAATGGCGAATGTTTTAAAAGATACGGTAATATGAAAGAAAAACAATGATAGGGTTAAAAATAAATATTATCTCATTCAATTTATTGCGATAAATGTGATTACAATTATGTTATAATTTCATAGATTGACATTTAACTTGCGCAGAGATAACCTAAGATAGTTAACCTCGATGAAATTGCGAGGAGCACGTGTCACGTGAAGGCTTAGTGTATGATAAGAAGGCTCCATCTTTTTCGGATTTTCATCTCCTACTTAAAGTTAAAATTAACTTCCAACCTTTGTTTAAAAACGTGATAATAAGAAACGTGTGTACTTTCGGATCGGATTTCTCTTCTTAGGAATTTTCTTTACGATTCTTCTGACTCGTGGTTTGATACGGTTTGTAACGTCCATGTTAACTTCAGTTGATAATATACGTTTGAACATAATTCATGAACATATTTTTTGAATATTACTTTGGCCAGTGTAACTTGAACTCTCATTGTATTTTTTTTTTATCTTAATAGCATGCCAAAGTAACTCTACTCTGCCTAATGGAAAGCATTAATAGAATCCAAGAGTTGTGGTCACCATACTCATTGCAAATGCTGACAACGCAGTATGGTGACCTACACTATGGCAGCCTAGTGAGTTGCTTTTTCCAACCCCTCTTGGGAACGTAAAAGGCATGACAGTCATTGTGACAGTGTAAGGCTTACACAGTTGCCACGATAACTGTCACCCCTGCATCAATGAGCCTCCGGTCTCACACTCACCAACGAAACATGACAGCACGGATGCTGGCGCTTTAGGTTGGTCTTCTGTGGGAGGGTAGTACTGCCCCGGTCGAGCCGGCCCGCTCGTGCTGAAATCAGCGGGGCTCTACTACCTAAGAAATCTGTATAGATTTGCTTGGGAAGTTAATATTGCGTTTGTAGCGTGAAACCTACACGATACGATATATCTAAGCCTATTTAAGCGAACTCATTTATAAATAAACGCATTTGCAACCACGGAGCACTTAAGCATTCTGTATTGTGTCCTAGTACTTACTGAACACCAATTGGCTAAAATGAAATACACTTGAGAGCAATGAATGAGCGGAAATAAAACAGATACTTAAAATCACAGGAGCTAATCTTAATAAAAATAATTATATACATAATGTAAAGATGTTAAATTGGTTGTGTATACTTCAAAAAGTTCTGGACGGGCTCAAATTTTCTGTCTTTTTTCGCGTCATTTTTTTTTTATTTCCCATCGATGTAACCACAATATGTCACGAGAAGTTTCTGGTACGATGCTAGCAAGCATTCCCCCCATTCCTTGTTGAGAAATTGATATCTCTTGAAGCATCTCACTAGGCTACCATAGTGTGGGTCGCTATACTGCATTGTCTGCATTCTCAATGAGTATGGTGACCACATATCTTGGATTCTATTCATACTTTCCATCAGGCAGAGTAGAATCATCTTGGCAGGCTCTAAATATTAGAAAAAACAAAAACGTGGATCAAGAGATTTTTTCGTCGTCTTAAACATCATCTAATCTCGTCCTAAAACTGCTCGATCGGCTCGAGAACCTTTACAATCCGACCTGGTTTCATTGCTCTTGACTGTATTACACAATGTAATAAAGACTAACAATATTATCTTGAAATACTGTTTAAACTGTATTCAATCCAAAGATATGGCCAAGAAATTAATTAAGACATCGTGTTGCCATTGCAACACATTAATCAGTTTACTTAGATAACGAGAGACTTTGTTAAGAGCTAACAGACAATGTTCTAACTAATCGTAAATGCAAGTGTTTGTTTGTTTGGTATGCTTATATGCTTTAACTACTGAACCAATGAGCATGATGTTTCACAGAATACAGAAGAGATGTAGATGTATATTTTTTATAGAAGACGGTTTCTCTCACCCCTTCATTACGTGACATTTATTCATTCCATGACATAAAGTTGGCACATATAACATGAATTCATGAATCATCATTATCATCAACCGTCTAAATAGTCCACTACTAGACATAGGCTCCTTAGATATGAGATTCGGCTTGGTTAGGCGTATTATACCACGTTGGCACATTGTCGGCCCATTGATGCAGGGGTGACAGTTATCGTGGTAACTGTGTAAACTTTACACTGTCACAATGACTGTCAAGCCTTTTACGTCCCCAAGCGGGGTGTGAAAAACCTTTCACATGGCCGCCATAGTGTGGGTTATTGGGTATTTGCAATGAGTATGGTGACCACAACTTTTGGATTCTATTCATGGTTTCCATCAGGCAGAGTAGAGTCACTTTGGCAGGCTCTAAAGATAAAAAAAAGAAAAAAACATGACTAGATGGGTTAGTATGGAATTTCTTACAAGTTTTTCTTATTTTTGCAGTTCTGTTCCCTTGTCTACCTTACTTCCTTGGTCTACTCTTACGACTTCCACGAGATGAGTAGGAGTGCTGGCAATTAAGCCGTCACCACACGTCCTGAAGCTAATAGGCTGAATTCGTCATACTGAGTTAACAATAAAACTTAAAGATGAATAAATGAAGGTTGTGGAGGGACGGGTGTCATGTCCCTGACACAAAGGGAGGATCCTCCGACCAGGCGAGGTGATCATGCCTGGCGGGCAACGGCCCAACGATTGATGTTGGGATGTTGTATATATGCTAATTGCCACGCGAATCTCTATTTCGCGATACAGAATTAGTAGTTGCTTCGTAGTTCATTACATTCATACGTTTCGTTCATACTTCGTAGTTCGAGGTATCTTCGCTAGATGGCGCTGTTGTATATTTTTGTTTGTGTTGTAATGTGGAAGTCGCCGCAAAGGTCAGTAGAAAAAAATATTTAATAGTAGTAATTAAATTAAGTTTCTAACTCAATGACGACTGCGGCATACAAGTATCATTTATAGTAAACACTCGAGTAGTAATCTTATCTTCTATAATGGGGAATGTTTCCACTCGATAACCGTTGGCCAGTACCCTTTAGACCCTCATTAGTGACGCTAACTAAACAACTGGACACGATTTTTTTATTTTTAGTACGCATTAGTACGTCTTTTGTCCTGTTGAACAGACTAAGCGGAAAGAGGTCTACACTAGACCTCTTTTTGACATTGTTTTTTTTAATATTTTTTTAAGTAACGTGTTTAGTTAGTTTATTAGGGACAATTAAATAAAATATTGTATTTAAAAGTTTTTGATTACATTGGAATTGTGTTTCAAAGTTTTTGAGTGGTGTTACTTTTGTATAGTTTTGTAGTGATGTCCATCATAAATAGTGTTTTTATGTCAATTGTTAAACCGCTTATTTGATATCCAAACTCTTTCTAAGTATCTCTTTAGTGTTTGACCAACTAACGTACATGGACGACGCATGTGTTTCTAGTCGAGCTAAAAGTGGTATAGGCTGAAAACAATTGCAACCTTTGCCGTATAATGTGAAAAAAAGTTAAAACAAAATGGACGATATGCCGCACCTGAACTTTAACACCGTAAAAGTTTTATACTTTGTTGGAATGCAGCTTTTCGTTAGTATATTTTTTAAGAGGGTTAAAGTTAATTTGCTATCTTTTCATCATCACATCACTCTTCTCATTTTTTGCTGTTTTCTCAATTTGTTTAGATGACAAAATGTGTAATGTACATAGGGTGTTCTATTTTCTTTTGTGGCCGGCCATCTACATAACATGGCAATATACCTCATTCTTTTCAGACTAGGCAAAGTAAGAAATAATCTGTATGTAAACCCAGGACGCTACAAGTCTTGCCAAGGGTCAATAGAACCGAATCTACAAGAGATCGATCTATGTCGAATATCCGTACGCTCGTCGCCTGATTGGAGAGGATGATTTGTCCCATATTTATTCGAGTTAAAAACTCATTTAATTGAAAATAGAATGTTACCAGCCAGATATTTCCTTAACACACCAAAATACTAAGTAGCATACTAGGTATTGAGATTTCAATTAGTTTTTATTGTATTATATCGAGAACTTTCTTTTTATAGTAATATCGGATTTAAATAATCTGTTATCAATTGAATACTTAGTACTTTTACTTATCAGCGGCAGTAACTTGTTTCAGCCAGTTACTGCTCAATATCGTTGATGTGATGCCGTTTGTAGTGTAAGTAGGTTATGATACTTGTTCAAAGTTAAAAACCATTGACCCGAAGGGTTTACTAGTAGCTACTTCTACTGTTCCCTCCTGACTCGCATCGTCATGTCAGCTCTCCAGATAAAAAATTCTTACTAATATAAATAGGAAAGTGTATTTGTTTGTTTGGATGTTTGTCTTTCTTTCACGTCGCAATGGAGCGATTTTATGGTATGATTTTTATGTCTGGAGATAGTTTGGAGGCTGGGGTATGATGTAGGTTACTTTTTACCGTGGTAATACATCTCATTTCCATGGAAAGGTCCATTATGATGCGTATTTGAATTACTAAAAATGTTATAAATTCCAACATATGACGAGCTGTAAACTATTAAGTTTCTCGCCTGATTACATAGAGTACAAAATCTATCATTAAACTTTGCAAAAAATACCCACGGTTTCTCATAGATGGCGCTATATTGAATAACGTATTTAGTTATCGATAAATTTTGTAACATTTTTTAACTTTAAATGTGAAAGTTTTTAAAGATGTATGGATGTTTGCCACTCTTTTACGCAAAAACGACTGTACGGACTTCGATAAAACTTTACAGTAATATAGCTTATATATCAAAATAACGCATCGGTTACTATTTACCACGATTACCGACAAATAAGCGGGCGGAGTCGTGGGCTAAAGCTTAAATATACATCCAAGCTGTATCGATACCTCTCTTAGAATTAGATGAAATCTAACTTCCCAGACTTATTGATAGCTACAAGAAAAGCTTATAAAATGTTGCTATATTTACCATATCCAAATATGTACTGTAAATATTGTGAATGAAAAATATTGGACTAGGTCAAGTTTGTGTAAGTCTATTTACATATACGAATAAAATTACCAACCCTGACTAAATGATTCATCAACGCAGAGCCTAAATCGCGAGGCTACAAATTTAAAATTTCAGCAACTGATTTGATGCTTTTCACGTCGTTAATATTTTCGAAAATTTCTCGTTTTGACGATTGAAAGTGATGTACAGTTGTATGGAATCTCTTCACTCTCGAAGTTGAAACTGCGTCAATAGGTGTTATTCATTAAAACAAAAAGCGCCGTAATAAAAAAAAAAGCATTTAAAATGCCGTAAAAAATTATGAGATGACACATTTAAAAAAAATGTATGTACATGGCAAAAATGCACCGTAATACATAAAACTTTATGTATATGAGACATTGGTTTTTGAGGCATTTAATTTTAATCATAACGATGAACTAATAAGAACTATGTCAGTACTAAACGATAAAAATACTTAGTCTGACGTCACACACTTGCAACTGCAAGTCGTTCGTAAAATATTGCTATCTCTGTTTGACAGTATGTAAGTGTTGCGCAGCGCGTGTATAAGTGGATTATGTTATTCATTCATAACGACTCGAGCCACAGTTATATTATATTAGTAAAATTAGGTATGCTCCTTATTTGTTTTATTTTTCTCGACTACTTATTATTAGTGAAGATACAGGCTATATTTTGAAAATTTCTTGACCGTACACATCTCTAATGCGTGAAGATATTTTGAGATCTGAGCCCTGTAGAGAAAACTTAGTTTTGTTGTTATGTTCGCATATATTTCGCCATTGGCTTTATGTCATTCTTTATAAATGTGAGCATATGATGATTTGTTGCTAGACGATTTTGGCTGTCGGCTGTCACAATCCGATTAGACGGCTATTTGACAAGACTAGGGCAGGATCAGGCGCAACACCGACAGCTTTACCCGCCTGGTCTCTCCCCGGTCATGTAGGATAACCGTCACATCGAACATAGAGTGTAGTTGTGTTTACAGTAGTGTAGGTGGCTGGTACTCCGTTAAGATTGGCCACTATGGCCGAAATCGACTAGGAGTACATCATCAACATAATAGTTGACAGTAGAGGCCAGTATTACCACTTATTGATAATGTCACCTATAGACTAATCTGTCAAATAATCACAAATTTCGGTTTAACAAGTCTTTGATAGATACATAAATGTGAGATATATATACATATATTAACCAGTAATTGTTGGCCGTTAAATAATGTGATATGGTGGCAAATTAGCTAAAACTTGAACAGAAACTGGCGTAACTGTCGATTAATGGAGTAGCTAAATTTAAGTACTCGTGTAAAAGTTTTAAAATACAGGAAAACAAAAAAAAAGACAACAAAAATTACTATATACTTATTGATGTTAGTTTTCTAATACTAAAAGTAAATAAACCATAGATCGCGTCGCAGACGTACTTTGGCCGTTTTGCGAATGCTTTGTTATATTTTATTGACCAGTATATGTTGAAATTTCATTGGCTCACAAACCTATACGTTTCCCAACAAGTGACTTATATTCCTTGTGCAAGATACCTACAGTGAGGCACTGTTTTCTATTGCACACTGTTCGGCGTAAACATACTGAGTTACTTTGATGACCATGATTTGTATAAAAGAAAACTTCGGTCTGATCGGGTGTGCCCCACTCGGATCACTAAACTGGGGGTTGCACATCGCCAATACATACTATGCTCCATTCTTATACCACAGAGCCAAAAGAGTACTCAATATATGTTCAAGTTCTTCTCGTGAATATAAGAAACTTATCAATGAATGGTTAGCTACTTTAACATATGACGAGCTGTAATCGTTAGCGAAGTTATAAGATTATTAGATCTGCTACTCAGTCCTTCCTCTCTCACATATTTCTAATCATAGACATCGAGTCACTGATCACACAAACACACATACACACAATACACGCACAAACACACACATGCGCGCACAGACGCACACACGCATGCACGCACGCACGCACACGCACACACACGCAAAGACACAATTATACTATATATACACTCTATACGATAGATTTATCCTGATTATGAGATTGCAATCTGTAATAATATCTAAAAAAAATTTAAAACGCTCGTTTATAAGTTTTCACGCAGTCGGTGTTTTTTCTCAACTTTGTTAAATTTTTTTTAATTTCCTGGCAATGTAAATACAAAATATTATAATGATTACAAATACACCTACACATTATTTTCTTGTTTATAAAATTAATTTTAATAAAAGTGTTATATATATTTTTTATAAATAACAATATATTTGTTACAGATAAGAGAAGAATTCCGTGACATGCCGGCGAGTTTCGGCGGCGATCTGCCTCCAGAGGGGCTGCGCGGGTTCCTCGTGGAGGGGGTTCCGTCTAACGGGTGTACTCCGCTTAAACAGCCGCCTCAAATCAAGAACTTTACGGGGAAGTGGATTGTGCTTCTTGCGAGGTATGCAAACGTAAATGATGGACAAATAACACCTGCAATTAAGGAAATGAACCACTATTAGTGAGCTCACCGCCAAAAAATTAGGGAAAGGAGGAATCCTCTTTCTTGTTTCCACGGTCAACCCTAATGTCATACTGGCGGTAGTGTCACACTTTGGGTCGTTGATCTTGACTAATACTGGTTACGTAACACGATAGCTGGGGCTGTTCTATATAGACTCCTTCTTCAAAAAGCCTCGCGTAGTTTTAATTTAACCAATATTCACGGACTTAAAAAAGAAAAACAAGAAACCTCTGTGGTTTGTTTCGGCATATCTTCCCAGAGTGAGTCTTAGGAAATCACATTCTGGCTGTAAAGTTCGACGTGTAAAATTATTTGTAAAAGATTTTCATGGTCAGTGTGTGAGCCCTACACACCTGCAAAAATAAGGAAGTAGTTGCATAGCACCGGTTTTCTGTAAGAGTATATCATCGGTCCGGTCGTCTGTCTTTTCATGGACAGATCTCTTTGAATCGTCTAGAGTCGTTTTGGACCACTTTGGATACTCTCCGTGTGATGACAGATTAAGAATACAGAATGTCACTAGCCTATGCTTC
Organism: Hypercompe scribonia; assembly: GCA_949316085.1. Classification (NCBI taxonomy): domain Eukaryota; kingdom Metazoa; phylum Arthropoda; class Insecta; order Lepidoptera; family Erebidae; genus Hypercompe; species Hypercompe scribonia. Next base: position 4,894,920 of record OX438969.1, on the reverse strand, counting down.
CCATGGATGTTATGAGAGGCAACAAAGGGAACAAAATATGCAAGACAACATCACTGCAAAGAGAACGAAATCTGGAAAAAACGCTATACCAACCCGGCTGGCCCACGTGGTAAGCCTCCTTACTATAGAGAGGCCTATGACCAGCAGTGGACTGTTAAAGGCTGTCGATGAAGATGATTGGATACCTGAGTTGAACTGAATAATTTTTTTAATTACAAATTTTAACCATTGAAGATGCAGATTGTCAAATAAAAATATTGTCATATGTAGTAAGATGACTAATTATCAACAAACTCACTGCCGTCGCCCCCGAAGATAAGTTGAGAGCAAATCCAGTGTCTCTTAAAGGACCAAAATACCATAAATTCAAAGATAGATAACAGAATTTCATGATGGACTGTATTAAAAGCTTTAGAGAAAACTAAGACTAAAACTATGACTTTGGTGTCCTGGTATCGCCAGTCACTTTAAGGCGTGCGGTAACTGCTGTAACCGGGCTTGAAGCCTGATTTTTTGTTTCTATATTAAGAGCCTGCCGAAGTGACTCTAATCTGCTTGATGGAAAGCATGAATAGAATCCAAGAGTTGTGGTCACCATACTCATTGCAAATGCAGACAATGCAGTATGGTGGCCCACACTATAGCGGCCTTGTGAGATGCTTTTTCACACCACACTTGGGGACGTAAAAGGCATGACAGTCATCGTGACAGTGTAAGGCTTACACAGTTACCACGATAACTGTCACCCCTGCATCAATGGGCCTCCGGTCTCACACTCACCAATGAAACATGACAACACGGATGCTGGCGCTTTAGCTTGGTCTTCTGTGAGAGGGTAGTACTGGCCCGGTCGAGCCGGCCCACACGTGCGTGCGTGGCTCTACTACCTACCTACCTGATTGTAGAGGGCTTAAAGTTGGTTTCTGTACACAAACAGTGAGAGTTTTATTATTTATATTTTTTATTCCTATTAATTAACTTTTTTAATTATTGCTGTTTATTATAGATACAACTGCAGCTTCGAGGAGAAGGTGCGCAATGCTCAGGCGATGGGCTACGACTGTGTGATCGTGCACAACGTTGACTCTGATGAACTAGGTTAGTTCACTATCCTACAACTTTCCAGAAGTAGAATATAATTCAAAATTGAGAGATGAACCTGTGGGTCTCGTGGTTAGTGACCCTGACTGCTGACCCGGAAAGTCGAGGGTTCGAATCCTACCAAGGAGAAATAATTGTGTTATGAGTACGATTAGTTCTCTCGTATCTTCAAATGAAATGCCTTCAAATTGAATGGCAAATTACGAATCTAATATATAAAATTCTCGTGTCACAGTTTTCGTTGCCATACTCCTCCGAAACGGCTTGACCGATTTTAATGAAATTTTTTGTGCTTATCCGGTATCTATGAGAATCGGCCAACATCTATTTTTTATCCCCCTAAATGTTAGGGGTAGTACAACCCTAATTTTTTTTTTTATTTTTTAGACAAAATTTTTAATTTCTATTTTTTTATGATACAACATACAAAAATACATACAATCCTCAATTTTCACCCTTCTACGATCAACCCTTATTTTTTAATAGCCATTTTAGTAATTCAATCATTTTTCATCCCGCTCAAATTACCTACAATTAATTTATATGGCAAAGCAACGTTTGCCGGGTCAGCTAGTCGCTTTATAAAGACGAGTCAATTTGAAAACCTTTTTACTTTTAAATTTGCTTAATGCCTTGACCAACTATCAAGTACCGCAAGACATAATTTCATAAAAATATAAATAGCTATTAATCTTCCATGGACATTACAATGTATATTGTAAGTATAGTGAGTGGCACAGCTATCTCGGACAATGCATTCGTTTGATAAACCTGATGTCGCACGGTCGACGCGACAGTACCTTGCCCTGTGTTTCGTATAAAAATATATCCAATATGTCTTTCGCTAAAGTAAGTTTATTCATTCTGTGTTTTAAACTAATTCTTAAAGTGATACTTTAAAGTTATATCTAACTAGTGGTTTTACTTCGTATTCGCTCGCGTTTATATTTCTCAATAACTTGGGAACAGTGGAAACCCTTTGGATGATACTCTACATCCTATTTTGTTACAATATTGTGTGCAAAGTTTTATCGTGGTCGGTAAAGCAGTTTAGCGTGATAATGTACAAAATCATATTCACATGTGTTGTGTAGTTTTAACATGTGTATATTTAGGTAATATGTAAGTACGTTTATTAGCAGTCTGGTTACCATAGCACGGCACTGCCAGGTGTACGATCATATGGGCGTGTGTGTGATCTCTGATATTATAATTAGTATTATTATTTCAAGTTAAATGGTCACGACGGCTTATATTTTAAATATAAATACGTCCTACTTTCCAAAGGGGCGTTGTTGTGTCAGCTGGGGAATGACCTTTATTATCTGTGGTGTGAGCAAGCCAATTTCTTCCATCTCTTACTTAAGTACTATACTGGACGCTGGACCTCTTTTTAACTTATCTTGAAAGTCATGTAATATTTCATTCAATAAGTATTTCGTCTACAAAAATATTCGTAACGTAGCAAATATTTATAACATACAAATATGTTTGATTGTGTACGCTTCAAAAACTCAAAAACGGCTGCACCGATTGAGCTACAATGTTCCACGATTGTTATACAATTCGCTTCAAAGATTGTCTTACACTTTTTTGGCGTTAGTTATTTTCCTTATTTCTCATAAATACAATCACAAGGAAACGTGTTTGGGTACATCTAGTAGATTGTATGTTAACTAATCCACGCAATTTTGTCGGCTCATCACAAAAATAATTGTTTATTATTTTCCTAGCATTTTTTTATATTTTATTAGCATTGAAACTTTCCTTGGACAAATATTTCAACATCAAAATCGGACCAGTCATTCCTTGGTTTTAGTACGACTTACGAACATCAATTCATTTTTATATTAAATTACTCATTCAACGTTTCATATTACTTTAATATTTCAACATTTAAGTGCTCTACTAACTTTAAACTGTACCGTTTCATAATATTTAACTAATTATATATACGACAATTAATCACGATAGGTATTAAGAGATGCATTCTTTTTAATTGCCTGCCGTTGCACTGACAGTGGTCACAGGTTGACTGTGACCACGGCTATTGGAACCTGACAACTGGTTATTCCTATTGCGACCGATTAAAATTCCATATATACTCATGTAGTTACTCTTTTTACTGCAAGTCTAAACTAATACAATAAAAGATATATGTATGTCTTTAACCATACTTACATCGCATTCATACAATTATAAGTTAATAATAACAATAGACATTTAAATGTTTTCTTTGCATGCAGGACAGACTTAACCCTTCTTTACATAATGATGGAAATTGCCATCATAACATTTCATCATGAAAAATATTTATATATTTGTTTTGGGACATATTGTGACAACACATGATGATGTAAATTGCGGTTATATTGTTTTTTACACAATTCATATTGAAGTGAAAACTTCTTTAGGCGCGTTGAGCGTTTTGGTAGAGGGTAAAATCCTCGGTTCGCGTCACCGACATGCTAATGATAATAGTATATCTATAGCTATGGAGAATATGATATTATATATTATATATGAAATTTATTATTATTATATATTATGTATGATATTATATATTATATATAGCTATATATGAAACATAAAAAATTTCATATAATTTTTGCATATAGTTTTAATTACTCTCAACTATATAGTTCCGTTTTCACTTCTATCGGCAGTCCCACGACTGCTACTGTTTTTTTATTTATTGTAGTTTTTTTTTAAATATATGCCCTATAATCTAGAGCATTAATTACATCACCTGTTTTATTTAACAAAAAATACAAAAAATCATGCAAGAAGGGTTAACCTTCAACCCTTTCTTATGCCTTTACACCATACACTCGTTATGACGATTCTAAAAGACGCTTAAATCATCAATCGAAAAAAATATAACAATGTGATTCATGGTCGGAAATAATTTTCCATTTCAGCTATTAAAGTAATTACTTTTGTGCGGGGATAAACATGTTATCGAGAGACGGTAGACGGTTGAAGTGACAAATCATTCACCATGAACGTACCGAAGTAACAATTAGTACAGGGAAATACTAACCTGTCTGGTCAACGTGGAATAGGGCCAAAACCGCCTTTGTACGGAAAGACCAGTGGACCATTAAAAGACTGTTAATGATGAAAATAATGCGAAACTTCACGGTTATAGAGAGTGGAGTAGTCAAGATTTCTTCTTTAATATAGTGTCATCCGGATGAGTAAAAAATGTCATGGATAAGTGGTTAATTGATAATGTATTGATTCGACTCGTACAAACTTGAAATCTAAGCACAACAGAGGGCCTAATGTGAGTGTATTTAACTCTCGACGGTGTAAGCGTTCGGCGTTGCGATTGGAGAAAATTTCAGTGCGAATCAATCACAATGCACTTCACTGCACGATTGGCCTTTTTTTTTTTAACGCGTGGAATGCTTTCCGCACCATACCCTCCGGAGGGACGAAGGGCGTGTGTGGGACTCCCGGAAAACCGGTCTACCCACTAAACCCCGCGGCAACCTACCTCGGCAGTCGGGAGGAGCTCCAGGAGCGCATTAGCGGCTTCTAGAGTCCTCCTTGCCGTACCTCACAAGTGAGGTACATCTCGGGCACCTCATGCCCCAGGGGCAAGACGCTATCGCACCTCCCATCGCCCTGCGCAGTAAGAGGCAGAACAGCGCCCCGCCCCAGACGACATTCCCCGGCCGCACCGGAGTGTCACCTGACTCGGGTCGTTTGCAGCAGTCACAACAACCCAAGATGTGACCACAGCGACCCTTAGGCGGCGATTAGGGAGCTAGCGACCTCTGCCGCGTCCCCTTCGCCACCTCCTTCGAGCGGGATCGGCCCTTTCCCGATCTCGCTCTGCGGTCTCCTTCCGGAGCATAACCTGCTCACAGAAGGAGATCGCGGCTTCCCATCCTTCACGACTCGCCAGCATTGCCGCGATCAATGCTGACGTTGAAAGGTTTCGTCCAATCCGTCCGACCAGGACGCTCAGACTCCCAAGCAGGGCAGTCCTCCAGTGTGTGCTGGGCGGAGTCCCGTTCGGACTCGCAGTGGTGGCATTGTGCCGTAGCCTCCCGTCCTATTCGATTCAGATACTCACCGAAGCAGCCGTGCCCGGTGAGTATCTGGGTCAATCGATAGGTGACACAGTCGATCCTATCTATCCACGCTTCGAAGTTCGGCAGAACGGCTCCGACGACGCGTTGGCTAGCACAACCCTGAGTTTCGAGCCGTGCCTGCTAGGCCACCAAAGCTTGCTTATGCGCGTTCTGCCGTAGCATTCCGGGCTCATGATCTGGCGCGGCCTCTTCAGCATGCCGACCAACCGACAGAACGAATTTGGTCGTACACCATCGCGTCCATGTCGGCCAGAATATCGAAGGGCGGAGATCGCGCCAGGATCGTCGCCGCCTCATAGGAGATTGTGCGGTAGCCCCGCACGATCCGTATGGCCATCAGCCGCTTCCGGCTCCTGAGTAGGGCCTGAGGCACCCGCTAGATCATTAAACCAGACGGGTGCCCCATAGAGGACCATGGATCTAACAACCCCCATGTAGAGCCGGCGAACTTCTTCCCGTGGTCCCCCGAGATTGGGCAGCAAACGATGCAGCGCACCTGCTACCCCTCGCACTCGGGGTACCAATCGCCCGAAATGCTCTTCGAAGCTCCACCGACTGTCCAGGATGAGGCCTAGGTACTTCATGTACTGGCCTTCCTGGACTTCAGCGTCACCTACCCGGAGACATGAGCTGGGTGGCTCCTGGCGCTTACGCAGGCCATGGAACCATATCGCCTCAGTTTTCTGAGGCGCCACCCTCAGACCCAGCTCACGTATCTTTTCCACGACACTAGCCACCCCCTGCTCGGCGAGCCAAAGCACCTCTAGAAGTGTGACCCTCTTCTGTGAGTGTGTGCCAGTATTAATGTATCGTCCGCATAGCATACGACACTTAGGCCAGAGGGCAGACTGGTGCGAAGGACAGCATCGTATGCGAGGTTCCATAATAATGGGCCCAATACCGAGCCCTGGGGAACCCCGCAACATACTTCCTTTCGATTCTCCACTCCATTCCGACCGATAAACTTCACCGTCCTGTCGCGCAGATAGGCCTCAATAACGGTTCGCAGATAGAGCGGCACCTCGTGATATTCGAGGGCCGCCCTAATTGCCCGCCAGGGGAGGGTGCCAAAAGCGTTGACTATATCAAGGCTAACCGCCAACGCCACCCCACCGATCGGACAGTCGACTCCGACAGGGATCGAACGCACCTAACAGCATCTACTGTCGAACGTCCCCGTCGGAATCCGAACTGACAGTCCGATAGGTCAGGGCCCACTCGCGAGAGATGCCCGCTAATCTGGTCAGAGATTATCCTCTCAAAGAGTTTCCCTGACTTGTTCAGCAGGCATATCGGTCGGAACGCAGAGGGAGAATCTGCAGCCCTTCCGTCCTTTTTTAAAAGCACCAGTCTTGCTTCTTTCCAGCCGAGGGGGAAGATACCGAGGCGGAAACAATCTGTGAAAATCTGCCTCAGTTTGTCCCCCAGTACCGACAGAGCTATCACCAACACCCGACCCGGAATGCCATCAGGTCCAGGCGCGGTGTTGCGGAAAGCGAGCCGCCGCGTGGCTCGGTCAAGTTCACCCTCCGTCACCTCATACTCCTCGGACCACATTTGGCGGACCGATTGGGACGGAGGAATCGCAGGACTGTCCTGGACCCTTGGGAAGAGTGTGTCTCACTCTTCCCAGAAACTCCGGATCCAGAGTTTCTGTTAACGGTGGGACCCATGGCTTGAGCTTGCCCAGTACCATTTTGTATGGGCGCCCCCATGGATCCCTATCCAGTCCCACGATGAGTTCTTTCCATAACTGAGCCTTGACCTCAGCGATTGCATCGCTGAGATCCTTTACTGCAGCTCCATATTCCCGCCGTGCTCTGTCGATCTCCTCGACTGTGGCTCGCCGTCTTGCCGCGAGATTGCGCCGCCCGTACCTCGAAGGTACGGGCGGCGCAATCTCGCGACTGTCATTCTGAGCCGCGAGATCTCCGCGCTCCACCAGTACACCGAGCCTGTTCTGGCCGCCTTGACTCGGGGCATTGAGGCATCACATATGGACGCCATAATGTTCCCAAACCAGGTAGCCAGTGCCTCTGGATCGGACGAAACCCTTTCCTCTGACCAATCCGCGACGTGGGATGCGGCTACGACCATATCCCGGTTAAGCCGCTTAAGGGACCATCGTCGCGGGGGTTCTCTTTCCTGGTGTAGGCGTTCTGGGTGACGGAGCGACACATCAAATAAGATGTGCCGGTGGTCAGAGAGGCTAACCACTTCCTCCGCCACCCGCCATCCCGATACCATGTGCACTTCAGAGGGAGTAGCCCATGACAGGTCGACAATTGACTCCCCCTGCCACCGCACACATGTGCTGACTGAACCCCGATTGAGAAGTCGTAGGTCCAGTCCAGCCGCCCACTCCAGGATGGCCTCTCCGATTGGCCTAGTGGTTTAAGCGGTCGCCACGCCGCTCTCTACTGCGTTGAGTGTTGTGGTTTCAAATCCCACATGGGACAACACTTTGTGTGATCCACGAATTGCTGTGCTGAGTCTAGGTGTTCTTTGTGTTCGTTTCTTGTATGTTTGTTAAGTCCCCCGCGACATAGGATTACTGTCGAGTCTTTAGAAAAAAAATGCCGAACACGGTCACCGTGATGATCGAGTTGCTGTGATATAAACTTACACTAGACCCTAAACTAAACATATATAAATGTTTCTCTATAAATACATATACTCACAGGTAGTAGAGCCACGCTGATTTCAGCATGCATGGGCCGGCTAATCCGGGGCAGTACTACCCTCCTACAGAAGACCAACCTAAAGCGACAGCATCCGTGCTGTCGTGTTTCGTTGGTGAGTGCGAGACCAGAGACCCATTCATGCAGGGGTGGCAGTTGTCGTGGCAAATGTGTGCAATATACCTAGTCTTGCCATAAATATTGTAATAAAGAAAAAAGAAAATTGTTAACTGCAAATAACATTTATTACTTTTACAGTGTGTCAGTTTAATACATAAATATAAAACAATTAAAAATATAAAAAGCTTATTCGAAGTGGTCTCCATTGGCTGCAATACAGTCCTTTAAACGATGAGGCCAGTTATCAATAGAAGCACGCACTCTTTCCATGGGAAAATTCTTCACTGCCAATCGTATAGATTGTTTTAGGGACTCCAAATTATCATGGCGTTTAGAGCAAGCTGTACTCTCTAAAACTGACCACAAATCATAATCCAGCGGATTAAGATCGGGACTAGACGACGGCCAGTCTTCAGCTCTGATGAAGTCCGAAACGTTCGATTCCAACCAAGACTGCGTGGACCGAGCTTTATGACCCGGCGCCGAGTCTTGCTGGAAGGACCATACTTGGTTATTGAACATGGTGATGTTAAGGGGCTTAACTACCTTCTCAAGAATGGTATCTTGATACACTTGTGCCGATGTTTTGATACCTTTTTCACAAAAATATGGCTCAGTCACTCCTTCATAGCTAACACCCCACCAAACCATCACTGAAGTCGGATAATGTCCACGTTGCACTCTGTCGACTAATTGGGAAGCTTCCTTAGAGCTTTGAGCATAAATACGGTCATTTTGTTTGTTAAAATGTTGCTCAATTGTAAAAATTTTCTCATCCGTAAACAAAATTTTTCTGTGACCTCCCTTTGCGTACCGCTTCAGTAGTTGTTTCGATTTTACCACCCTATTCTTCTTTAAATTATCAGTTAAGAAATGGCCAGTGCGTCTCTTATAGGCTGCAAGTCCTAAGTCATCTTTTAAAATACGCGACATGGTTCTAGGTGCTATCTTCATTTCCCGAGATAAAATCTTTTGCTTTCGGACAGGATTTCTTCGAATTCTTTCCCTTACTGCTTTGACCACCTTTTTCGTACGAACACTACGTGGACGGCCAGATCTTTTTCTGTCACAAACAGAGGAGGTCTCATTGTACCTATTAATAGCCCGGTACACAAACATTTTACTAATACCAAGTGTATGGAGAGTTTTAAAAATTGCATTTGGCTCCATACCTACTTTGTGTAATGCTATCACAGCGATTCGGTTCTCTTTATCACCCCACACCATTTTAATATCGCAAAATATTTTACAATGTATTGGCGCCAAAATGAGAAAACACAATGAACAATCGTATAAAAATGACAGATTCGAAATTCAAATGTAATATTTTTTTATAATTAAGTGTAACAGTATTTATGGCCAGACTAAGTAATGCTACGATTACTGTCATGTCTTTTACGTCCCCAAGTGAGGCGTAAAAAATCGTAATAGGCCGTCATAGTGTGGGTCACCATACTGCATTGTCAGCATTCGCAATGAGTATGGTGACTACAACTATTGGATTCGATTCATGCTTTCTATCAAGCACAGTAGAGTCACTATGGCAGGCTATTATTTAAAAAAAACAGCTCCGACGCACGACTGGTGTTTACTCCTTAAGTACGATTGTCAAAACATACGCAAAAAAGCTTAGTTAGCTGAAAAAAGATTGATACCATATGAAAGGGTAAATTAACATATTAATGAAAATAACATATAGATATAGTCGCTTTGCAGCATACTCTATACACGTCCTTATACACTCACAACCAGTGCAGCCGCACCAAAACCAGTGCAGCTGCATCAAAAACGAGGTCGTTCGTTCAGTAGATTTTACTCCTCACATTTTTCTTATTGCCTTATATCAAAAAACCGATTCTTAAGGAGTAAATTCCAAAAAAAAAATATATGTATAAATTACACCCAGAAACATCAATCTTATACAGAGATCCTTAAGTGTACGAACCTTAACTGTGAATGCTTAACCTTAGGTTAAGTCCAAAAGTGGCTATTATAAACTTGATGAATTAATAGCACATTCAGTAAAAATGAATGTATTTTCAGAATGTTAATTAAATGAAATAAATTTGAGTTACAACTGTAATATGAAAATGAAGCCAGTTCGATTAACATAAATATTAAATGAAACGGTGTGCATAGAAGAAAGAACGTTTTGGTTATCAACTGTTTAACATATTATTGCTGAATGAAGTGATATATAGCTATTGCTTACTTTACGGCTTAAGCGGGCAAGTTAATAGATTTGAGCATAGAATAATAATAAAAAAAAACAGTAGCAGTCGTGGGACTGCCGATAGAAGTGAAAACGGAACTATTAAGTTGAAAGTAATTAAAACTATATGCAAAAATTATATGAATTTTTTTATGTTTCATATATAGCTATATATAATATATAATATCATATATAATATATAATATCATATTCTCCATAGCTATAGATATACTATTATCATTAGCATGTCGGTGACGCGAACCGAGGATTTTACCCTCTACCAAAACGCTCAACGCGCCTAAAGAAGTTTTCACTTCAAAAATATGTGAGTCAGCTCCGACTGGAGTTTACTCCTTAAAAAAAGCTTATTTAACTGAAATTAACTGAAAAAAGATTGATACCGTATGAAAGAGTAAATTAACAAATTAATGAAAATAACATATAGATATAGTCGCTTTGCAGCATACTCTATACACGTCCTTATACACTCACAACCAGTGCAGCCGCACCAAAACCAGTGCAGCTGCACCAAAAACGAGGTCATTCGTTCAGTAGATTTTACTCCTCACATTTTTCTTATTGCCTTATATCAAAAAACCGATTCTTAAGGAGTAAATTCCAAAAAAAAAAATATATATAAATTACACCCAGACACATCAAATGATCGTAGTTATCACACAAGTATTTGTCATGGATAAATGAGTCAGGATCGCTAACAAACCAGACCACCAGGCCAAGTTATTCATATAGATACTTTAAACATATATAATGTAAAGGTTATCGTCATGCTTGCTAAGTGTTTTTCAATTATCACTGTACATGTCACCGCTTATACGCGATCTGTAAATATTTTTATGAATATTGTTTCAGAAACTATGTCGGCGAAAGACGCGACCGGCATTGTAATACCATCGGTGTTCGTCGGTGACCAGGCGGGACTTATTTTAGCTGAAGGCTACCTCTATGATAAGGGGTGAGACTCCATTTTTCATCTAATTTTCGTTAATTTATCTACGTTGACTCTTTGTTTTCTTGCTTCTAGCTTTTGTAACTGTGAACTACTGAACGTAGACCTCTCGGTAGGAAGGAGGCTTTGGTGTACTACACCACACTGGCCATATGGATGGTTATACGAATTGTTTCTAGATTTCCTTCTCTTTGCGGTGAAGTTTTACACCCTTAGTTGCCTCTTATGACACCCTCAGGAGGAATGAGGTATGATGATACCTAGAATTCTTAATCCGTCACCAACGGAGCTATTAAAACTTTATTCAATAATCTATTATTTCTCAAACATTAAATATTTCTCGAAAAGTGTTCAAAACAAATTATATTTAGTTTAATTAAGTTAAACAACAGTAAAGCTGTTTTTTCTTGTGTTTGAAACATTTCTTGAATTTTTACGAGTATTTCTAAATGCTGATTAAACTATATTTGTAAAGAGAGGCCTATGTCCAGCCAGTGGACTATTGTAATGATGATGAGACAAAAAAAATAAATATATAGAAAGTACAACTATAGTCAAGGTAGTAGAGCCACGCTGATCGGGGCAGTACTACCGTCTCACAGAAGACCAACCTAAAGCGACAGCATCCGTGCTGTCGTGTCTCGTTAGTGAGTACGAAACCGGACGCCCACTGATGCAGGGGTGACAGTTATCGTGGTAAGTGTGTAGGCCTTACACAGCCACGATAACTGTCACTTTTACGTCCCCAAGTGGAGCGTAATAATGCATCTCACTAGGCCACCATAATGTGAGTCACACGCATTGTCTACATTCGCAATGAGTATGGTGACCACAACTCTTGGATTCTATTCATGCTTTCCATCAGGCAGAACAGAGTCAATTTAGTAGTCTCTTAAGATAAAAAAAAACCAGACGAACAGAACATCAATTATGTACTAGCGTATACTTATTTATTTTTTTAAATATATGTTGCAGTTTCTATATAATGGTGAACGGCGACCTACCCTTCAACATCAACACGCACCTGCTTCTACCCTTCGCCATCGTCGTGGTGCTATGTCTATTTGTCATACTTATATTTATGGTAATATCTTTTAAAAATATAAAACTTGTCTATGTATGAAAAAAATACTAGGCTGTGTCGCTGGTATAAGTAAATTGTCGTGTACCGAGATTGCATTCTATCACCATCACGGCTCATTGATATCAAAAAAACAATATTTTTCATATGATGTGATGATGTACTCCTAGTCAATTTTTGACTACAGCAGCTAGTCTCAACGGAGACCAGCCGTCTACCCAAGGAATATTATAGTGGGCAAACAGAGGTGCACTCTCTGTTCCCTCATTCTTATATTGCGATTAGACGGCTATCCGACACGCCCTGGGTGAGTTAGGGCGTAGGACCAACGTCTTTACGTGCTTTGCGAGTCACGGGGGTTAAGACCCCAACAATTGGGCATTTCTGTAATCAGAAAACTCGATAACATTTTTTTGGGGCCCGACCCGGGAATCGAACTCGAATTATTGGCAGACACGTACGTTAACCGCTAGAGCAATGTGGCAGTAATCATATACAAATTATAAACATATTGCGTTCCACATTAAAAGAGTTTTGTTAGGGATAAAGCTACCCTGAAAACATGACTGCCTTGGTGGCGCAGTGGTAACGTATGCGACTGCTGTACTTAAGGTCTCGGGTTCGATGCCCGGGTCGGACTAAATGTTGGTCTGATTTGCAAATATTTGTTTCGGAGTTTGAGTGTTTTCTATGTATAATATGTATGTATTTACAAAAAAAAAGTATATATGTATTTATATCACTTGTCTAGAACCCTTAGTACAAGCTCTGTTTAGTTTGGGACTAGATGGCGTTGTGTATCGAGTGTCCGAAATATTTATTTATTAATCGCATTGAATAGTATAAATCGTAAATTTTATACTAGGATTCCATTTATATATTATCTTTTAAGCTCTCTTTACCGTCTGTTATTGACACCCACCTAAAGAGCTTAAGCTTAATACAGAAACTATGATACAAGTATAATTTATCTATATTATATAACTTCTCGGTTTTATATTTAAAAACTGCTTTATCTGAGCAAAACTACATTGTTGTGTTATGATTACAACATTGTCCACGATCATAACAAGACATGTTTTATTTAAACTAAGTTATCTGGAAATTTATCATTTGGGCGTTTTTACCCCTCTCTCTGAAGTCAATAATATGACATTTGTGACACACCAAAGACAAAACATATGTACTTCAAAATAACATAACCAAAAATTATTTAATACCTCGAAAATAGACGCCGTGAGTTCGATTCCTACCCGGGACAAATAAATGTAATCATTACTTCTGTGTCTCGGTGTAATTTATCTCTAACATGTATGTATTTAGAATAATATAAGCAGACTGGTTACTATGGGATACTAGTTTGTGATCTGACTGCCGTACGTGAGATGTATCAAGTACTTAGTTATTATTTTTTTAAAAAACTCGCACTATGGATATCCTGAAACAGACAAATGGTGGATCACACAAAGTGTTGACCCATCTGGATTTGAACTTATAACACTCAACACATTAGAAACTGGCTATATGACTGCTTAAACCACTGCACCACACGTGCAGTTAACTTTTAACAGTGTTTCTATCTTCCCAAATGGTGCATAAAGAATAGGCTAGATGACACCTTATTCAAATTAGTTACTTTTTATCATCTGTCAAAACGACAATTTTGTATGAAAAAACGTACTAAATACCATATTGTGACGTCACTGTTTTAGACTATTCAATTGAATAGTATATTTCACTGTATATTTGATTGAAATTCGTAATAATAATAAAAAACTATGTTAATTGTATTTTCTGAGATGTTTCACGATATTAGTTTTAATGAAGTGGACATTGGTATTTATTTACGATACAATCATTGATGTTCGCCACGCTGTATAAAGATGTATTGTCTAATGTATTACAGATTGTGAAATGTATAAAGGACCGTCGCCAGGCGCGTCGGCATCGCTTGCCGAGCCGCTCTCTCAAGAAGATCCCCACGTGCAAGTTCAGCAAGGGCGACCCCTACGACACTTGCGCCATCTGCCTCGACGACTACCAGGAGGGGGAGAGGCTGCGGGTGTTGCCTTGTGCTCATGGTAAGTTTCCTTACTTAACTATTTGTTACAAACTGACCCACGCAATTTCGTCTGCTTTTTTTAATTGCTGCTCGACGCCTATGAGTCGTAGTGTGATGTTACGGTTAAAGAATTTTTATCTCTCCAAAGAAGTTACAAAATTCATTTACTGAGAAAACATAATAAAGATGATGAACTTATCAAACACTCGATTAAAGTAAGCACGAATGCAACTGAATCGAAGATGTACGATAATTGTTTAACTTGATGTTGCATTCGTATGGTAACTACACTCATTCTTTTTTTAACTTTTTTTTCCTCTTTTTTTTTAATTATGTAATATAATTTGCCTCGATAAATGGGTTATGTAACCTAAAAGGATTGTTAAGATTGGTCCAGCTGTTCACGCGTGATGCTTTACCTAAGGTTACCTGCCTCGTCAGTGAAAATAGAGGATGTTTTAAAATCCATGTATTTACATAATTAATTATTTTCTATGACATGGATTGTTTGAAGCTATTTTCCGAATGAATAAATTAATCTTATAAAAACATAAACAAATAGGCTTTATCTATTTGCTAGTTAAGTGGCAACATTTCAAGTAACGATTCCTGTAGCTTGAGAGATATCAGATAGCACTTAAATTAAAAAAAATATTGATATTTGTTTGAAACATACTTATAGTCAAGTGACATTTTGGTTTTGTAGTTATTTTAACATCAATAAGAACATACGAGTAGAGTATACAATTTTGAACGGGCGAGACTAAAGTGGTATCTGTCGTTGGCAGCATACCACGCGCTGTGCATCGACCCGTGGCTGACGCAGAACAAGCGCGTGTGCCCGGTGTGCAAGCGCCGCGTGTTCGTGGCGGGCGAGCGGCGCCGCGTGCACTCCGACTCCGACTCCGACTCCACGGACACCGAACCGCTGCTCAACGACAACTCCGCCACGCAGGTAACGCACTACGACACTACTCTTTATGCAATTGGTTAAATACTTCATAAACAAATCATTTACAATAAGTTACGTAATAGCTAGACGGAGGCCCATTGACGCAGGGGTGACAGTTATCGTGGTAACTGTGTAAGCCTTGCACTGTCACGATGACTGTCATGCCTTTTACGTCCCCAAGCGGGGTGTGAAAAAGCATCTGACAAGGCCACCATAGTGCGGATCACCATACTGCATTGTCTGCATTTGCAATGAGTATAGTGACCACAGCTTTTGGATTCTATTCGTGCTTTCCATCAGGCAGAGTAGAGTCACTTTGGCAGGCTCTTAATATAGAAAAAGAAACTAATATACTGTTGTTGGTTTTAAGATAAAGTTAACTCATTTTTGTCCAACAAAGCATATTGTCACCGATTTTTACAGGATTCCATCTGCAATGTGAAATTGCTTTTTTCCTCTTTTAGAACATCTCACTTGTTGATCTGCACTTTTTGACGTATTTTCATAATTTATGACGTTTAGTTAACATAATCCAAATATAACAAAAATATGTGGCAGCCATTTTGTATAGTAAACATGTGAGAACTCTCATATAATTTTTTGTAGCATCCTACATGCTTTGTATGTACACAAATGTTAATGCAAATAAATATTATCTTACACACAGATTTTTTACTGCGACTGCGCAGTAAGAAATCTACTTACTGCGTTTTGTTTATCAGAAGTAAAAAAAACGTTTTGTTTACCAAAACTTGTACATGTGAAACATTGTTACAATCTTATATATTATCTAATATATAAAATTCTCGTGTCACAGTTGTCGTTGCCATACTCCTCCGAAACGGCTTGTCCGATTTTGATGAAATTTTTTGTGCTTATCCGGTATCTATGAGAATCGGCCAACATCTATTTTTCATCCCCCTAAATGTTAGGGGTAGTACATACCAAAATTTTTTTTTTTAGACAAAATTTTTAATTTCTATTTTTTTAAGATACAACATACAAAAATACATACAATCCTCAATTTTCACCCTTCTACGATCAACCCTTATTTTTTAATAACCATTTTAGTAATTAAATCACTTTTCATCCCGCTCAAATTACTTAGAAATAATTTATATGGCAAAGCAACGTTTGCCGGGTCAGCTAGTAGCATATAATAATACACATAATCACACACATTTATGTGAACTTCTTTATAACACAGTAAATACAGAACACAGTTATGGACAATATTTCCTTTCTAGTTTCTGTACTAAAATTTTACCTGATATCGAAAGTGTTTTTGTGAGGATGACAGTAATAAATTATCATCTTTTACCAGCCCACTGCTGGACGTGGGCCTCTCCTTCTAGAGGTTTTGGCTTAATATACGTACTAGGTTTTCATTCTTCTTGTGGTGCTGTAGTGCTGTTGTCTTTAATTGCGGCACCCATGGGATGAATGGTGGCTTAAGCGGCCGCCTCGCCGCTTCCTACTGCACTAAAGAACTGTGGGTCCGAACCCCACATGGGACAAAACTGTGTGATCCACTAATGTTCTAAGTCTGGGTATTCTTTGTGTCTCGTATATTTGTAAGGTTCCCCGCGACACAAGATTTATTCTTAGTGCGGGAGTTGTTTTTTTAAAAGAAAGAATACGGGTGGTGACTCTCTGTACTCTTAGTCTGTCACTATACGGCCAAGGACACTAACACTATACTTATAATTAATATACAGGGTGGTACATTCGAGGAGCAGCAAGAGAACCCGTTCGTGCGCGCCGCCCGGTTCATGAGCCGCCTGCGCAGGGAACCGCCGCCCGGCCCGGTAACACCCCACATTATTTACCTTTATACACTGTGACTGGTGAGATACCTTCAATACTTATGGAGAGTACTCGGTACTCGATTCTCGTTAACTTGATATAAAAAAACTTATTTTTTATCGAAATGTCTCTAAAAAATAAGTCCGCGCGGTGTCCAAGTATTCCGCAGTTAAATACTGGGCTCTCGATGTATTGTGTACGAAGTTTACTAAAAAGTTATTTAATATTTCGTTTTTATGTTATTTTATTTCATGATATATGTTCACATACTATCACGTCCTCAAATATTGAAGGTATCTCACCAGTCAGTCTGTATATATCTAATATTTCAAAGCGTGACCTTTTCGCACTGGATATTCTCTTATAGCTCAAACTCTTATGAAAGAGAAGATAACCTAAAAAAAGTAAATCGCTTCTTAATTAAAATGGTGGTAAAAATAGGAAAAAAGTACAACTGATTTGAGAACCTCCATTTTTGTTTAACAACCTCTTTTTTTAACTCACTTCAAAAAAGGAGAAAATTATAATTCTCCTATGGTCTCATTTAAATTAAAATGAAAAAGAATGTCACGAAAGATGGGAAATTAAAATGAAGGGACGTCAAATTTTTGTCTTCCGTTCTCGCATGTGTCTTCCTGATAGGCAATTAACAAATAGATTCTAATGACGTTTTGTTTCTGTTTAGGACCAATCTTCTCGAGAAGATATTGTTCAATCAATTAATTCTAATGAAGAAACGTAAGTACACATTGGTTTTAAAGTTACATACATTCTCATTTGAATCCTCTGGGCGGTCCCCTAAAAAATAGGGTGATGAACGAACGAACGAACGAACGAATGAACGAACGAACTAAAGAGATTATTATTAAGTAATTGTAATTTATAGGTTACTTCACCGGATTTAAACAAATTTAATAATTTAATTTGTATGCTCGTCTGTGTTTGTACTAAGTAATCGTTGATTGAAACCGATATAGCGAGAAAATACTTTAACTTAAGATTTTATCTCAAGCTAATTTTTTGTTTTAAATTAGCTTTAAAATTGAGTGTACGATTAGCGTATTGGGTTACGGGGCGTGGGTTCAAACCCCACATGCGACAACACTGTATGATAAACAAATTGTTGTTCTGAGTCTGGGTACCGAATTCGGTCCTAACCTGAGAGAGGTCTTTAAAGAAAAGTATAGGTTTCTCTGAAGTGAAATTTTTTTTTTATTACAGTAGGGACGATGACGATCGTCAACCCCTGATCCAGCCCGCCGTCGCCACCGTCAGCAGCGAGCGGCGGCGCAGGCGCAGGGCGCGCTCTGCCAGCGCACGCGCAGCCTCGCGCAACCCCGCCCCCGCACACCCCACCCCCGTCCCAGCAGCAGAGCCCGCCCAGCTACTGCACGCCGACCAACACTCTATTAACTACGACGAAAATAGGGGGGAGATAGGTAAGCCACTTTTTATGCTATTCGACCGCCTCGGTGACAAAGTGGCAGGTTATGCGACTGCTGTGCTTGATTGAGGTCTCGGGTTCGATTCTCTAGTTCAATCCAGTGTTTGTCAAAACTTCAAATATTTGTTCCATTGTAAGGCGACCGACACTATCTAGAACGATAGGTGAACCGCCCCCTTCTATAGTGCTCCAACATAAAACTAACGTCACTTATTGAAATTTATCGCCACATCGAAATCAATTAGCGTTTTAGAACGACAAATATATACTTTTGAACTAAATGATTTGACGTTTCCTTCACATGCCAATCGTTTAAAACTTGGAATTCACTAACATTATAAACCTTCCTACTTTGATCTCGAGTTTTTTAAGCAGGGCGTGAAAAAGCATCTCACTAGACCGCCATAGTGTGGATCACCATGTTGCATTGTCTGCCTTCACAATAGATATGGTGACCACCTGGATTCTGCTTATGCTTTCCACCAGGCAGAGTAGAGTCCTTTTATCAGGCGTAATAAAACCATAAATGCATGTACTGTGTGTTAGGTGTGCCAGCGCTGGCGGCCTCGCCCCCGGCGACGTCCACGCCTCTAGCGACGTCCGCGCCGCATCACGTCAACTTATGAACGCTCGAGTGGCTGCCACTGTCGCTCTGTCGCATCGCAACATCGCCCCACACGAGGTGCACACGCAACTATACTATAAAACTGACGGGAAAATCTAGTGTTTGGGAAAAACATAAATATATATTAATTTTCCCAAAGTTTTTCACGTAAGGACTGTAGAGGTGACGGCACGCGCGTTGACCGCTTTCGGCTTGGCATCGTGTTGACTTAGAACTGACGTACCTTAAAGCCAAACGACGTAACAATACTCTATTCGATTATCGTGCAATTTTACTCAGATTGTCTTCGGAAAAACTCAAAAGCAACCAAAACTAGTTAAAGTAACCTGTATTTATCACAGAGAAAATATTGAAGATTTATCAACCCATTTTTTTTTTGTTATTATGGTATTAAACAACATTGGACCTAGTAAAAAACATCTTGCTTTTCAAATAACTCGACTTTCGTAACCGTTGCTTTTACTGGCTTCATGAACAATCTAGTTCATAATATCACTCGTACAGCGAAGTAATAACAGGATTGGTTACAAAAACGGTTTATGCTGCTACAAAAGCAAAGCAAAGTGTTTCCTGTAAGTTTTAACTAAAGACTGTGAGGTGTACCAACTCCCTATAGTTATAGATATTATCAAGAGTCCACTTGCCCATCACCAAAGTGGTGTATATTCAATAACAAAAATATATCGTGATATAAATATTTTGTATAAACACAATGTTGCCCTATTAAACATTAATGCTCTGTTAATAATTATAATTGTTTAAAAAAATATGCCTAAGTATTATTATCGTTTCTAAAATATTTTAACAATTTAACTGAAATAATATTACTTGCAATTAGCGCGATAGATATAAAAGAGTGACAGACTAAAAATTAAACGATAAATTAATTGGCAACATTGTGCGACAGACACTTATTAGCTCAATGTGATAAGGCTTGCTTTGATTGTCGTTTCGTCAGACGCAAATTTGTTAAGTGCCTAACGCCCCGGCTTATGAAGAAATATTTCTAAAACCATTCGAATTACGAAGTCAGAAATCAAATTATTTTATAGTGCAATAATGACGAGAGTATCAGGTTATTGTTTATTTTAAAAAAAAAACATTTTCTTTCCAAATGTGATATGGTTAAATATTTGATGCTGAAATTATTATTATTATATTTTTAAGATAAATATCGAATAAAAGGCACGCGATCACTGTATATAATTTAAAGTCATGACCACGTTAGCAATTTTTTATGTTAAACGGTAGCTATATTTGTCTTGAAATTCTACTGTGCAATTTGACACCAAATGTTACTCGGTGAAACTACTATGTATAATGTAAAACTACTATGTAGAAACAGTGTTGCCAGAGTTAAAAAGTCATAAATATGGCTGTAACGCACAATCCATGTTACAAAGTCAATATTTGATGCCGTTATTGCAGAGGCTTTAATAAAAGACTTCGAAAAAACTATTTTGTAGTAATTGTTTTTTTTTTCATAAGTATTATTGTCTTAAAACTTCAGTGTTCACGCGATATGAAAACAAAAAATAACAGTAACATTTGGTAGATTTTGTAATGAATTGGTTATCGGTTGTGAGACAAGCCGTTTGTATATCTTAATAGAAAAGAGAATCATAAAAATAATATTAAAGTATATTTGTATAAGTGGTTAAATTTTAGTGATAAAATATATTTAGTTATAAAAATGTTTATATAATATGTTAGCAGTTCTCAACTAAACTATACTTACGTGTATTGCAATACAATGTAAATATTTATGTAGACATTAATTTAAAAAATGAAAAATGTACTATTATATGGGCAGTGAACCTGTAAGAATGCTCGATCGTCAGTGAAGTTACATCAGTAAATATTTATGGCGGCTTTTTGGTAGCGTCTTTTTTTAGAATAGCCTTAGAAAAAAGACTCCCTTTTGAAGACTCAGAAATAAGATTAACAGTAGCATCTCATTTTGAAATAAAATTGACACTGCATATATAACTTAACCTATATTTCGACATTCGATCATTTTAAGTACTATGTCTATAAACTTATCTATGAGTTAGTCGACACTACAACTGTCGCAGAATCTTCTTCTTTCTTTTCTTCCACTCTCCTCTCTTCTTCTATTTCCTTTCCAGCCATATCCTCTCCTGCATAGTCACATCTATGATCTTGTTCTACTCGTATATCCCTAAATTTCCACATTTAAACCTTTTTTCACTACATTTGAGTCATCTAAGACATATCACATGTCAAAACCATGTATACACTTAAAACTCCTATACACCAGGATCAATAGCAGTGACTCATGGACGGGGAAGCCCCAGCAAAACTTTAACTGTCTTGGAACCTGTTACTTCTCAAGTCTTCATCTCTAACAACTCGTACTGTTCAAACATCTCCTCATTTCAGTCACACCACACATCTATCTTAACATTCACATCTGAGCTACATCCACTGCAGGTTACCAAAGAAAATATTATCGCTATTTACGCAACTAACCCCAAATGACTCAATGTTTAAAATAAATTGACAATACATAGAATTTTTACAAAAAAAAAACAGTTTTTTTTTAAAAAAATTACGATCAGAAACACATGTAATAGGTTTAATTGAGAACTGAGTAGACTGTTTAAGTTTGTATAAAAATATGTACATATAAGACCAGTTGGGCAACAACACCGATTCTATGCCATAATACTGTGACTAGCACTTACTAACTGATACATTAAATATTTCTTGTGATATGTTACAACTACGCTATGTTAAGCTATCCACAATTTGAATGTACTTTTAACTTTTTCATATGTAGTTTAATAAATGATTTTAAACACGATTGCGGTTTTAATGTGGCGTGGTTGCTTTTCATTTTTGTTTTTGTACAAGCTATTTACTACAAATCAAAATATTCTATTTCAACAAAACCTTCTGTGTACCTTATTTCAGTGTACTTACATATATGAAAACCTAAATACCGAATGTTACTAATGATGAGTTCTCGTAACCACTAACTGGTCGGAACATCAGGCAAATTCCTGTTCTGTAGTAATGTACGAGAATAGTTCTTATACAGAAAGAGCACAGCGAGAACAGGTCGTAGGTAATTTACTATGATCCATTCGCGTTAAGAAAAGACGCATCGATCAAACCACGCTCGGCCAATCAGCCTCTAAGAAGTTATCGGTTCGTTCGTAAGTTGAAACCTGATTGGTCAGGAGGTAGGGCCTGATTGATTCGTAACTGTTTTTAATCCGAATAGTGTATACATAGCGTTTTATTTACTGCTTTAAATCGTTTTTTTTTTAAATAAGTTGTACGACACTGAACTGTATTTGTTGAAACTGATAACTTATATATATATTTACATCTGTTACATATATGACCGGATAATATTAAAAAACATCCTTTGTGGCGAGTTTGGTTCTGTAAGAGGTAGGACGTAACGAATTTGTATGCTGTATATCAAAATTTAGTTTGTAAAAATATGCATAGATGGCAGTACATAATTTTTTTTGAGGTACAAAGGGCCTAGTGTGAGTTTATTTTACATGACATCGCATTTGATGTTGCGATTGGTTAAGACTTGACTATACTGATGGCGTAGTGGCTTAAGCGGTGTCTACTGCTTTGAATGTTGTGGCTTCTAACTCTACATAGGACAACACTTTGTGTGATCCACAAATTGTTGCTCTTGAGTCTGGGTGTTCTTTGTATCCGTTTCATGTATGTTTGTGTCCCGTGGATATTTATATACATATATACAGGATATATATTCCTGATGCGGTAAATACCTTAAAAAAAAGTTAACTGCGGGCCAATCGCTACACCGAATGCGGTCGACGTCGAAAATCAATTAAGATGAAAAAATACACACTAGGCCTTAGGTGTCCATCTGGTCTCTTACCGTTAAGAGACCCGTGTGCTCCTTTGCAGTAAAAAGGATTTCTGGTCAGACAAAATGCTTTATATATTTGAGATATCCTTGTATGGACGTTAACGTCAGTTGAGACATTGTAAGGTTTAAGATGTATGTTACGCTGAATTTGTTGGTGGTCAACGATCATGATACTGATTCACAAGTTTAGAAATAAAGCCAAAGGATTATTTGATTGTCTTTTATTGACTAAGGTATAGTATACCAATAACCATTCAAATTGAAGCTTAAAGTCTTGTCATTAAGGTATATATTACAATGATGACATACAGGTTTGTTCTCATCAATTCGGTCGTTGAACTATAGTCCTGAAGATAGAGCTTGATTATATAGATATAGTGTCACTAGTCACTAGTGTCATTTTAGAACTTTGCGTTGTGTCATTTGTGATAAAACTGACATGTAAAGAATAAAAATATAGCTGATACAAAACCAAATAACTTGTTTAAAGTTATTTCATCTGTTTCATACCCATCTGTACAGTTACTGCACTGAGAACTTTTTTCTCATTAGGTCGACGGTCGAACTACTGACAATCAAACATGTCTCGCTAGTTCTACTGCATTTAACAAGTTCGCTGCTACCTATAATATACAAGAAATACCCTTACGCTGCTAAACAATGTACGTAGAGTGTGTTTTCAGCACTGGAGTACTGTGAATAGTCGACAGTACGTATAAAACGCAACTGTTGTGTTCCGTATGGCAGTGCTAATTCACGTTTACGACGAGCGTGCTGTTACCCACACCCCTTGTGTTACTTACGACAGTGCTGATAATGCGTATGTGTGTTCCGTACGAGAGTACTGAAAACAACTATTGTAGTGTAGCCAATATAATATATATATTGTTATAATATAACTGGCAACCCAATTCGGTTCTGCACGGCTGGAGTACAGGCATTTTAATTTTCTTATATCTTCGAAGATATTAATTTTAATGAAATATTGTAAAAGGCAATCAATCAACAAACTTAAGAAGAAAATTTAATGATATAAATAATTATTAATGAAAGATCAAATTGGAAACGTCAAAGTTAAAGTAAACGTCAAAGGTAAAGTATTAAATCTTTCATCAAGCCTGTAACAGGGGGCACCACGGCTACGTAAATAATTGTATAAAAGTGCAAACTATAAATTACAAACGATGTATACAGACAATAAAAATATCACACACCGAAATTTGTACAAAACTAGTTCTTTAACTAATTTGTCTCTGATGTCAAACGACGATGACAAAATAATATTTAAATCCAATATGCAGATCCTTCTGGAGTGTAAACACGATAACTAAATTCTGCAGCAAAAAAAATGAATATGGCTGTACACAATATGAGCGGCTAGAAACAAGCTGTTGTTGAGTTATAACGAGGCTCGCATAAACTTATACCGATAAAAATTATATGCGATGTCAATCAAAGCCGTCACAACTGACTCACACTGACTGTATACAGCGGACGCACGTTACGATTAGACTCGCATCTGGCACTAGTGTTGAAACTTAGTAAAATTAGGTTGCATATTCTAGGAAGGGGGGGAAGTCTGAAGAGGGCAAATACATACATAACCTTCGAGTCAGGAAATGTATTATATTTTACGGGGGAGACCAATAATCTCAAGCTGACGTTGTGTTTCTGGTGAACAAGTTTCTTTCTGACAACGTTGTGGAAATTTCCAGTGTGTCGAACGGGTAGCGGACCTTTTTTCGTTACCAGTATAACTCATATGCTGATAAAGGCTTACAGCCATAAAATTTACGACAAAACGTGTGTCTATCTCTAAGACACTTATTTATGTTGAAAAATTTCTTATATTTTGTAAAATTTATATTTCTCATTGTTTTAGTTATCAGTGTGACTCATTTGGCGGCAAATAAATATGGTAAATAATAAAATAAGGTCGCATAACACGCAAATTACGCAATGGTTTTAAAAGCGATTTTTACCATCAGATTATGTTTCGAGGAAGGATTATACATATATACTATAATAGACTCATGTTATATTAAAAGAATATATAGAATCAATCCAATTAAAACGCGGTGTGAGACAGGGAGACGTTATTTCTCCGAAACTGTTCACAAATGTATTCGAGGACGTTTTGAAGCTCTTGGACTGGGAAGGATTTGGCATCAACGTAAATGGCGAGTACATTACTCACCTTCGTTTTGCCGATGATATAGTCATAACAACGGAGTTGCTTGAGGATCTCAGTACCATGCTCAACGGCCTTAGCAGAGTTTCCCAGCAAGTTGGTCTTAAAATGAACATGAACAAGACAAAGATCATGTCTAACGTCCATGTCGCACCTATACCGGTAATTGTTAGAAACGATGCAGTCGAAGTTGTTGACGAGTATGTTTACCTAGGACAAGTAGAGCAGCTAGGTAGGTCCAACTGCGACAAAGAGGTCGCACGAAGAATCCGACTCGGATGGGCAGCGTTCGGCGAGTTTCGAGATGTCTTTTTGTCCAAAATCCCCCAGAGCCTAAAGACGAAAGTCTTCAACCAGTGTGTGTTGCCAGTGATGACATATGGAACTGAAACGTAGTCTTTTACTGCTGGTCTAATGGAGAAGCTCAAAGTCGCTCAACGAGCTATGGAAAGGGCTATGCTCGGCATTTTCTAGCGTGATAGGATCCGGAACGAGGATATCCACAAGAAAACTAAGGTTAGCGACATAGCTCTTCGAATAAGCAAAATGCAGTGGCTATGGGCAAGCCACATCGCTCGTAAAACCGTCAACCATTGGGGAAAAAAGGTTGTCGAGTAACGACCACGTACCGGAAGACGAAGTGTAGGTCGGACGAGTCGCGGGCAGCCAATGGATGCAGTTGGCGTCCAGCCGTACGGCGTGGCATTCTAGGGGGGAGGCCTATGTTCAGCAGTGGACGTCTTCCGGCTGATGATGATGATGATATATAGTGATACTGCTTCGATACGTGAAACAAGTATAAATACAAAATGATTACTGACGTTCGATGAAGGTCCGACATAGTCATAGCGATGCACATCACGCTAACACTGGACCAGGTATGAAGCACTGTGTGAAATGTTTAGGGAACGAGTACATAAGAAATGTGTGCTTGGAAGTCTGCGTGTAACCGTTTGTGTACTTGTGTGTATGCATTTGCGTGAGATATTACTTGTAGGTCAGCTAATTAAATATTATTGCCTCTGTTGAAATTATCATATATCTCCCTAGTTGTCAAGACATAAACATAGACATTAAAGTAAATAATAAAGACACTAGAAATAACTAAGACACGAATGAATATCTCACATTTACAGCGGCACACGGTCTCTTGCCTGCCCACAAATATCCTGCTAGACTAAACAATTGTTTATGGTCATTGAAAAACAAAACAGTTAGCTTCTACTCTTGTGACAAAAACAAGTATAGATAACTAACCATTTGCAAGTGTTTTAAAAACCGATTTGTAGGAACATAAACCGATATATTCTTTTATTGCTAAGAAAGAATTTAAAAAATTACAAATTTTACCACTGTTTTAACAAATGGTGGTAATGAAGCAGCGAATTTGCCAACCTCCAGTTTGGCAAAAATATTAACTAGGGCTAAGGTCCGAATTGTACTCACAACACTTACAACGTTTGAACTGCTAACGTGTGGTCCGATTTAGTGAGCGCGCCAACGTTTGTTAGCAGTATTAATAATTCGGACCACTTGTGAGTGTGCTTACGAATTCAAAAAGTTGAACATAACCTAACAGAGCATTTTTTGACATAAACATGAGTGGATTATGTGGTGTAGCCGATGAAGATGGTAAAATGCTTGTATTGCAAGCATTTTCCGCAATCGAGGAAAATCAATTCAAATAAATGGCGCAAAATAACGTCAATGCTCACGATGCTAACGATCCGACCCGTCAGTACTGTAAGCACTAGGTAGTGACGTCACATGTGACGTCATAGCATCCACAACGCTAACGGTAAGCGTGAAAAGCACGAATCAGACCGCACGTTGGCACGCTATGAGCGCTGTGAGCGTGATTCGGATCACGGCTTAGGCAGACACGTTTCACAAAGGTGTTTAAAAAAAACAGAAGCTTAAAGCCATAGATTACTCCCGGTCTACTTTCTTGTATCCAGAATATGGACAAAATGCATCAAACAGATAACCTATTTTGAAAGTAACTCTTACAGGTTACCGGATTTTTTGCAAAAACTTACTATGAGAACACAAACTTAACTACAAGAATGCTGAACTTCATAAAAAGAAGAAAAATCCCAAGGCAACTTGAGATGTAATAAAAGCTATTACACACTCCAAATAACGCGCCACACTACCCAGGAATAGCAATTAATACAGATGAAGATAACGCAGCAAATGCGGTAAATTACTATTTTATCAATATCGGCAAGAATTTTACTGTCAAAATGCAAAAACTGTCTGCACCTTTACTAACCTACTTATATCAAAAATCGATAAACAACTCCATATGTATTCTGGATCATGTGTACAGACTTAATAGAAGTAGAAATAAACTCTATCTCTACTAAAATCTTGAAATTAACGCCTAAGATTCCGATTCCTTGCACTACCTACATATATTTGCAATCTCACAATTTAACCAGCGTGTTGCCAGACACCTATAAATTATTTAATTCAATAGCCTGCCTCAGTGACTCTACTCTACTTCATGGAAAGTATGAATAGAATCCAAAAGTTGTAGTCACCATACTCATTGCGAATGCTGACAATGCAGTATGGTGACCCACACTATGGCGGCCTGTTACGATTTTTTACGCCTCACTTGGGGACGTAAAAGACATGACAGTCATCGTAGTATTGTATTGCAAACACTTACCACGACAAGTGTCACCCTTGCATCAATGGGTCTCCGGTCTCGCATTCACCAACCAAACACGACAGCACGGATGCTGTCGCTTTAGGTTGGTTTTCTGTGGGAGGGTAGTACTGCTTCGAACGTACTGAAATCAGCGTGGCTCTACTACCTGGTAAATTAAATTAATTAAATTAGCCTTAGAGTACCCAATTTACAAAGGAGGTGATAAAAGGAACCTTGGTAATTACAGACCATCATCAGTTCATCACCCCAAGTTACAATACAGTACTGGATTGTAACTTGAAGTAAAGTGTTTGTGTAACTCTTACTCTGTACTTCGGCATAGTATGCCATTTACTGAGTGACCATGTCTGCTGAAGGCCTCAGTTTCCACATTATCGGCATAAGCTTTCTCACTCGGATCTTTAGTGTATCCACATGTTCTGACTAGTTTAATGTCTATCCATAATGCTACCAAGATATTTTATAGCATTTGTTTGTAACGAATTGAGGCAAGGGCAAGTATTTAGTAAGTAAGTTGGTGGTTGAGCATTGGGGTAACCGATTGCAGAACGCATTATATTTTATTTTGTTAAAGTTTAATAATAAAATCTTATTTTTTAGCCAGAGCATTACCTGTGAATGCATTTTTCACACATATGCACGATCAATGCAGTGTCGCCAACGTAGAAAATGATGCTACACTTTGGTAGGAGTTTCTTCGATCTTTAGGAGCATCGAAGTTATTGTGTAGTAGTAAATGGTTTCAAACTATCGTCTAAAACCATAACTTATAGGACATAAGTACGTATACAATATTATAAAGTTAAAGAGGTCACTGCAAGGTACAAACTATCTACACGAAGTAAAATAAATGATGCTATATTTCTTTTTGAATTTCTTTTTAAATATTTAAATTTAAATTGTTTTTAAAAATAACCTGTAGAAGGATTTAAAAGGTAAATTGCCTTGTAGGGCAAACTTATCTTTACCTTGACTAAAGTTTTCTATTATGCTTTACAATAAAATTCAAAAGAGGTTTTGTCGTCGTCGTCTATTTATAGAAAGTAATTCTAGATATTGATAAAGACTGTCTGTTTACTCTACTAAAAAAGACAAGATTTAGGTTTGACTGCGTTTATAAAACTCTCAATATGAACGAACGTTAATATGAACGAACCATCAATTTTTGAATATAATGAACGCATTAATTTCAAAACCTGATGGTTCGAATTGAGAAATTCTTTTAGTATTTATCCACCAAGGCACTTCTTCATTTATCCACTAAGACACTTTAGTCAATAGGTACCAAGCATCAATAAAAAGGCTGTAAGCTGGGAATAATTTATTCTCTATGAGTGACGCAGACGTAGAAGAGTTGTATGGCCAATAAACTATTTTTAAAAAAATATCTTGGTTTGTGTACATGTCAAAAACTGAAAAGGTGCAACACTAATTGTTAATAAATTTTGAAACGATATTCTTTTACAGATAGCTCTGTTTTTCGCGTTAATTTTATTTCTCATCCATGCAACGACAATTTAGCATAACTAAGCGTAGCGAGGAATAGCTAGTTAGTTATAAATGTTATAGTAATTGTTTTAGAAAATCATACAAAATAAATACAGAATACATATAATATAATTTTTATACACCTTAACATACCTTAACAAACATAATAGATGTAGAACACATTTCGTAAGCATTGAAAATTAATCTGTAATTTTAAAACTATTTTGTTAACAATAATACATTAAATACTTGTGTATTACTAATACTACTTATTCAAATACTTTTCTAATATTTTCATGGGTTTCAAGATCGATAATAAATGTGTTTATTCGATTTATTTTGATTTCGATTCGATCGATTCCGAACACTATTACTACAGCGATATCACAGCCGTCAGTTGTAAAAACATGTAAGTATTTGTACATTATTCCTTAACTAGCTTCTACTGTTGACATTTTATTGTCTTTGGTCTTCTTTCGTTTTCTGGAAAAATATATGAAAATTAGACATTAGATTATCCTGATTATCTCGAATCACACCAAACATGAACATTTAGTTTGGCTGGGACAAGTAACAAAGCGGTTGATCTGAAGCAAATGACTACCATCGCTCATAGACGTCTAGAACTCAAGAGTCACAAGACTAGTAGACTTTTGCCAACATCAAAGTCTACTAAAAGTAGGGGTTAGGAGTAGTTTTGTGCTTCTCACTCACTCGGTGAAAAGAAACAAAATAATTGCACAACACCGGTTTTCTACGCTTCTGTGGCCATTTAGTATTCCTTTTTAAGAAAATTAATGAAAGAAATTAAGCAGAAATTTGGTTGAAAGGCAAAATTTAATAGCCTATACAAAATAAAAACACTCACATTACACCTTTCTGCTGAATAAACCTTTGTTGTGGATAATAAAGACCTTATGAGTAAAATTTTTATGCTATTTTTCGAAACTAACGATACTTACCGACATAAAGAGTGTTCTCTGATTATGCTTTCACCATCCGCTCTGGTCTGTGGCAGCGGTAAGCCTTTCGTCTCTGGCAATGTTAGACAGACAGCTGCCGTTATGAATGCTACTATGGTAAAAATTACCATCGGCAACATATGCCATATCCGAGTCTGTAATAAACACATCATCATGTTATCGTCTATGCCGTCCACTGCGGAACGAAGCCATACACAAAGAGTGCCAACTTTTCCGCTCTTGAATAGCCCATATCTATGAACAGATGTGGACATATCTTACACACTGCAGTTTTATCCCAAACTAGTTAAAATCTGTAGCACTAATCAGACTTGTTATCATCACCATCATGGGCGCCGGGAAGGGGTGCAAATGAGTGCACTAGCACTCCCTGATAGAAAAAAAATTATAAAGTAAAACATACTTTTACTTATTTTATAAGAAAACAAATTAATTGGCTCATTAACTAACATTCATCTAATAACATTAGAATTTCAAAGGTAATAAAGTAGGTTTAAATATAAAGTCTTAAGTTCTAATCTAGGATAAAGGAAAAAAACACTTACTGCGTATACAATGAAAGGTGAAAATATATTGGCCGTAAATGCACTCATATGAAAAATTGACATGCCTGAAGCTCGAAATGGTGTCGGTATTACCTCTGTACACCATTGCATACTTGATGTATAAGTGGTCGTCATAAAGAAACGTGACAATACTGCTAAAATCGCCTGTGGAAGACCTGCAAATTAAAAGATTCTTATCATAAAGAACGGCTTATGGAGGACGGAGATCGCTTAGTGATCTCCGACGCCTAAGTCTTCTGCGGTACCTAGCTCGTTCCTGGGCCTGGCGGACCGAGAGAGTAGTAAATCTCTCCCGGTCCCGCTCCACCATCTGCTTCGCAAGCATGACCTGCTCGCCAAAAGAGATGGCGAAGTTCCACGGGCTCTCGCTCCGTATCATGGCAACAATCCTGATTTCGAGCGAGAGAATCCCCACTCCGATGACCGCCACGACGTCACGCCTGTCTTCTATGCACCTAAATCTAATCTATAATGAATTCTACTAAACTAAAATCGTTCTTGTCATCTTTAGTTTTCTAAAGTAGTATATGACAGAAAAATTATACTCGCCCAAATAGAAAAATAATTTTCCAAATCGGTTTATTAATGACGAAGATCTGAGACAAAAAATATGAAATAATAATTATTTCATATTTTTTGTCTCTTCTTCTTCTTCTCCTTTCTTGAAAGTATTTAAAAACAAAATCGGAGTCAAAACTTTCGTGAATGGTACTTATTTTTACAAATAGATGCTTTTTAAAATATGTGATTAAATTAATACTTTGCCTTTAGGTACGAAGAGAGCGATCAGCAGTAAGACACTGGCTATAAACGCGGAGCCTGACGCGGAATTCCGTCTGCCCAAACTGAAAATAAAGTTAACGTTGCATTACATTATTTCCGTCTAACTTTACGCTAGTTACTTCTTTTCCAAGTTTGACCAGTTGCACCTAAAGTTAAGTTGTTGATGAACCTTTAACTTTTTATTTTTACACATCATTAGTTTGTCAGTTTTACCAAAGGGTTTTATTTTCAATGGCATCAGTTGTCTATCATAGTTTTTGGATTGGAATCCTCACTTTTTTGGCTAACAAGGACTCCATGTCCTTTAGTGTTTTTCCGTTAAGTGATGTTCATCAATAGGGAAGAAAGAAGATAGAGACAGACAATAGGGACATTTTAACCAACTATTAGTCAGCTATGTTATTATATACTTATTCAGACACTTAATAGGGGTTCAATTGACCTTTATTATGGCAGAAATACTGTACCTGGGTAAGATAATAATATTTTATCAAGTAGTTCTATTAATTTCAGTGTTAAAAGCAATTATTTCTCAAAATGATTATTATTACAAATTATTATCAACTGATTTCTTTAAACTAAACTAAAAGGAAAATCTAAGGTTCACGGAATAAGCAAACATTTGCCGCTATTTCAACATTACCTATAAATAATTTTGATAAATGTCGAACTATGGTTAAATAAATTGTTGTTCAGAAGATTTGATACGTACCTATCAAGAATAATAATAACGAAGAAAATAGCTGCGCATTCGAATACTTCATTAACACTGAAGACGGCAAAGAAACTCAAGCCGAATGAGTCAGCCAGGCGTGAAAGACCATCGAAAACAGTTCCACAACCCATGAATACTATAATCAGACTGAACATAGCCCAACGCAGTTCTTTGCTAGACAGCATTGCCAATACTGATTGTTTTTCCTCCAATTTGGCTTTCTCCCCAAATATCTGTAAAATAATCCCTTTTGCACTTGAAACTTTAAATGTATATGTATAGTTTTATATTGTGAAATGTAGATTTTATCTCTTCGATCCAATTTAAACATGTCTTATTAACACCTTATACAAAAGTTACTCGGCTGTGATTGGTGAGTAAAAACTACTCTTTTCGTTTCTTATGAACACCCGTGTGTGCGGAAATTAGTCGAAGGGCAGAGCGATTTTAAAATCGAAAGCAGAAAACGTCGCCATTAGTATTTTAAATCTTTTCTTAACTAATAAATTGGATATTTCTATTTAAATTAACTAGAAATTAGTTGCCCCAATAAAAACTTTACTCTAAATTCGTCCATAACATCATCGGGAATTTTCTTTCCATTCATTGCCTCAATTTTTTTGAGTACTGCTACAGCTTCTTCAACACGGCCCTTGCTTATTAACCACCTGGAATCAAATTTATCAGTGTTTTACTGACCTGTGACAACAGCAGAAAAAGAAAATGTAATATCAGTTAGTAATAGTTCATCACAAAATCTACAGTGAATCATTTATCAAGGTATTTGAAGTAATTTTTATCTATTTTATTTCAGATCGGCGCATATAAATGTGAATTGATGTCTGATCATTTAGCAGTGGTAAGTTCAGTAATAGCGGAGAATATTAAAGAAAGTAGTTATATAATAGTATTAAAAGAAACGAATTCGCGTGTATTCTTCTAACATAATCATTTAACACTAAACTTACTTGACACTTTCGGGCAAGAACCAAGGCACTAGCAGTGAGAGGAACATGGGCAGTGAAGTAACCCACAACAATATACGCCAGTCGGCAATATAATACGCTATCCAGGGCAGTGATATGCCGGCAACCGCGAAAGATAATGCCAATGCCAAATTGGCAACCATAGTACGGTATTTACATCCCACATATTCAAGAACTGTAAAAGACAAGATTTGATTAACAAATTAATAATATAGTGGTTAGCTACTGTGAGAAATTTGACTATATGTAAATACTTTCCGAGATTAAACATCTGGGAGATAATTTTGGAAAATACGAACGATAAATTAAGCTATAGGATGGGCCACGAATTAATTAACATTTGAGAAAATCGTATAAAAAAATCATTTGATATGTTATAAAAATTGTTTATTTACAAGAAAGCTAATTAGTTGGAATTTATTTTTTAAAATCATATCGTCTAAATGACCTCCGTTTCGACGTTCGTACTCTTCTAAGCGAGCACCGAAATTTGAATACTCGTCGGCTTAGAGACCGCGAGATCACCGACATCTTTTCGCTGATTTTTCTCTTAGTTCACGTAGTATATTTGGTTTATTGATGTCGACACGATTCTTTAAATAACCCCATAAAAAGAAGTCTTTTGGGGATAGATCTGGACTGCCGGGTGGCCATGGAATGTCGCCTTGTCTGGAAATTAGCTGTTCCAGAAACATATCTGTAATCACCGGCAGGGCCGCATTGGATATGTGACAAGTGGTTCCATCTTGTTGAAACCAAGCGTTACGTTTGTAGCCAGTAAATTCCAGTAGCATCGGTCCCAAGAACTCCCGTAGCATGTTTGCGTGGGTTGTTAGATTCAAATGTTAACGAATTCTTGGCCCACCCTATATTTTGGCAATAGATCCTTCCAGGCAATATTACACATCAAATTTGTACTTTAAAAATGCTAACGGTACCATTATTTCTTATGGGTTACGCTTAACCCCTAAACAAATTTGAGCATCCAAGCTTTTAAGATGGCGACTGCACGGATGGTATAGAGAATTAGGCGATAACTTCGCCGCTTTATACTGCGCAGGGTGTTGTGGGCTTAAGCTAGACATGAGACAACACTTTGTGCTATCCACAAATTGTTGTGCCGAGTCTGGATATTCTTTGTGTCTGGCTTCATGCATATTTGTAAAGTCCTCCGCAACACAGTAATATTTCTCGTGCGGAAGTTGTCTTATTAAAATAAAAAAAATGAAATATAATCCCAAACTGAGTCAGAACCAGTGTGGCTGTTACTCTGTGTAGCTATGTAAGATTTAAATATTTTTTTAGAGTATTTAACAATAGTGAATTTGTGTTGCAGAATAATAATTGATTTTACATTATTAGATTTATGTTCTAAACATCTGAGAATGAAACAAAATCAATTACTATAAACCATGGATGCACAGACAGCGGCCCGCGGGCCGCATGCGGCCCGCCGGTCTAATACTGGTGGCCCGCCGACAGCAAAAATAATACTCTCGTACATTCGAAGAATTCTGTTCCAGAAAAAAAACAAAAAAAAATATGTTTGAAAAGTAATTTGAATCTCGCGCGCGCGCTATTTGAATCTAGCGCCCAAAAATGCTAAGTCAAGTAACATTACTTGCCGCCTTTATATAAAGTTCAAAATAGTAGAGAAATCAAGAATTTCCTAGCGCGGTGTGAGCAAGCGAGATAACAATAGTCCCGAATTCCCGATTGCTCGTGTAGGTACAAGTAGATACACGAAGCTTCCAGAGTCGTATGCGCGGTATAAAAGCCACGCTAACCGCAGCGACCGACAATGTCCGACACTTCGCATCCGACAGCCGTCCCGAGCGAACGTCTCCGAATCGCTCCTGATACTGTCCACCGCTACGTGCGACGCCACGCCCCGCGCTCCGCCGCACCCCTCGCTTCTCATCGCACCGCTACGCCGTCGTCACCGCTACGCCGTCGTCACTGCTACGCCGTCGTCACCGCTACGCCGTCGTCACCGCTACGCCGTCGTCACCGCTACGCCGACGTAGCAGTCGCCCGCTTGCGCTACGCACTAGCTCCCTGCTGCGTGCACCGGACACTCGTCCGAGACACGCGGCTAACAGTTGTTGCGTATCGCACAAGTTTCGAGTATCGTTCTTTTTAGAACGAGAAAGAACTTATCTCAGCGCATTCTGTAAACAAGACGCGTATAAACTAACGTCGTATTTATAAATACGACGTTACATAGTGCGCCGTCCCCAACAGAAGCGCAGTTTCTATTCTACAGATAAGTCTATAGGCCCCTTCAGGGAAAATCCAAATTTGGTCCTCGGTGGAAACCTAACGGTGCCAACGCAACCGAGTGGGCGGTGACCCAACCCGCCTGTCTAGCCCCTTCTGGGTTAGGCGAAGTCGGCTGGGGCTAGACAACTCGGCCTTGGGGGGACTCCTAGTCGAGCCTAGCTATCTACCCCTCCCACCCCACCCTTACCCCTGCATCCCATTCTCAGGTGTTAGACTGGGTGTGCCAGCCTACACAGGCCCATACCACCCCGGCACCTGGGCTGCTAGGAACCCGACGCACATTGAGATCGGCGAAGGGATACAAGCTTAGGGCACCTGAGACCAGGGAGAAAATTTAACTGAATCGTATGACTATCCAAAGACGAATTATGTCTTTGTCAGGTAATATTGCGGAACAATTAATTAAAAAAACTAAGATCATTGAATTTTTTTCATTAGCACTTGACGAATCCACTGATATTAGTTCCACAGTTCAACTTCTTATATTCATACGAGGTGTTACTCAACATTTTGAAGTCTAAGAAGGGTTATTCGGAATGTGTTCATTGAAAGATCCAACCAAAGGAGTTGATATACTCATTGTACTTTTGGATGAGTGATCAAAAACCGATTTGGACTTATCAAAATTATCGGAAGTTGCGACTGACGGTGCTCTTCCGATGATTGGTGTCAATTCCGGGCTAGTTACTTTGCTGAAAAAGCATCTGCAAGGATAAAACATAAACGCTGAAGTTCTCATGCAGTTTCACTGCATTATACAGCAAGAAACTCTCTGTTCAAAAAAAATTGAATTTCAAAATGTCATGAAAGTGGTAGTTGTAAAGTAGACTGTAAATTTCATAAAATCGCGAGGACTCAATCACAGACAATTCAAACAATTCCTTGATGACATCGAAAGCGAATACGGAGATTTACTGTATTATACAGAAGTAAGGTGGCTAAGCCGTGGATTGACACTGGAACGATTTCTAAATTTAATAGAAGAAATTGGAATATTTCTGGCGGAAAAGCAAAGGGATGTCCCAGAACTTAAAAATCCTGATTGATTCTGTGATTTGGCTTTTTTAGTTGACATTACAAATCATTTGAATGTCTTGAACACACGGCTTCAAGGCAAAAATCAACTGATATCCTAGTTCTACGCTTATGTATCATCCTTTCAATGCGAGCTGACACTTTTCAGATCACAATTGAATTCTGGCAATTACAATCATTTTCCGAATTATAAGAAAATGGCTGAAAGATTCAACAAAACTGCGATTAATTTCAGTTACGTAGAAAAGCTAAATATTTTGATTCAATCTTTTCAAGACAGATTTTGGGAGTTTAAAACAGTGAAACCTCTGTTGGACATATTTAGCAATCCTTTCACGATTTCAGTTGAAAATGCGCCAGAGTCAATGCAGTTAGAAATTATCGACACTCAAAACGATCAAGATTTACGCAACAAATTCAACGAAGGAGACTTGCTGCACTTTTACCGCTGCATTGATAAAAATATGTACAAAAAGTTGAGCATAAACGCTCTGAAATGTGCCAGCTTATTTGGTTCTACCTATATACTCGTATGTGAACAAACTTTTTCAATACTAAATAATAATAAAACAAAAAATCAAAACCGCCTTGCAAATGAAAGTTTGGAAGCAGTTTTACGTGTTGCTACAAGTAAATTTGAGCCAAATATAAAAAAGATTGTAAGCACTATGCAGTGCCACGCTTCAAACTAATAAATTCTTTTTGAATTGTAATAAATTATTATCAATTCTTTATTGTCTTTAATTACCCATACTTCTGGCGACCGGCCCGCCATCAGTTCATGATTTGCCCGAGTGACCCCTAGTCTTCATAAGTCTGTGCAACCATGCTATAAACCTTAGATTGTATTAAATGAAGTAAAAATTGAAGGTCAAATTTGAGCATTTATGATTACCATTCAATCTCTGAGAGCAATTCCAAAAGTTTGGATAATCATTATATAATGCCAATATGAAATTAGTAAATACCGTTAAATTGCAATAACAAGAATTAATTGTAATTGCAGACTGAGTTTTTGTCGTTACTATTTCTCAATATTCGATTTTGCATCAATTTACGAACTGATACTTATGATAAATACTAACTTCTGCCGCGGCTATGCTCGCGTGTGTGTCGGTTATCGTGGTAAATAGTAGTCTCTGTGTTATTCTGATGTATAAGCTATATAACTGTAAAATTTCATTTAATTCTGCACCGTAGTTTTTGCATGAAAGAGTAACAAACATCCATACATCCGTATATCCTTACATCCTTACAAACTTTCGCGTTTATAATACATAAAGTCAACAAAATATTAAAAAGTTTATCATTAAAGAGTCACCTTGTTCAATATAACGCCATCTATCAGAAACTGCAAGTATTAAAGACAAAAAAAAATTGGTTGTCTGTAAAGTCGGTTTACTGACGATAGTTGAACGTAACAACGTCATAAGAAAATATTAATGGAATGGTTGTATTTTTCAAAAGAAAATTTTAATCTTCATACTTGACGAAAACATGTAAATGTATTATTGTACAGCAGCTGTCCACGCGGACGCATCACTCACTCAAGTAGGAGAGAGACAGATGTCGAACGCTGCCGAACGCGGAGGCCGATTGTGCCTCTTTGTCGCTCGTTCCGCGCTCTCGTTCGAACTTCAAGCCTTAAATGGAACGCCTCAGAGCGAGGTAACGCCGCATGAGTCATGTTTTTGGTGCGTGCCGGCTCCATCGAATTATAAGACGTTGTCACGTCAAAAACTTATACTGTATGAATTCGGGTGGAGTAATCGAATAGCACCAACTATCGGCATTTATAAAATTTTAAGTGATTCAAATACGTATGACAATGAATTTTGCCATGGGAATGAGACGTTTCGAAGTAGTAAAAAATAGCTTATACCCTATAGCCTCCTAACTATCTCCAAACACAAAAATCATATATTATATTATAATAATACATGACAAGCACCAACTTTCGAATATAAAAATAATCATCAAAATCGGTACACCCAGTAACAAGTTATGAGTTATTATTAAAAATACAGTATACTTGAGAACCAATCATTTTTGGAGTCAGTTAATAAATATGAACTAAAACGTTTTAATTATCGAACAGTAATAATTTCTTAATTAATTACAGGAAAAACTTGTTTAAAATCATTTAAGACAGTGTGTCTTTAATACACCTTACTCTAATCTACAATAAATTCTACTAAACTAAAATCGTTCTTGTCATCTTTAATTTCCCAAAGTAGTATACGACAGGAAAACTATACTCGCACAAATAAAAAAATAATTTGTCAAATCGGTAAATAAATGACGGATATCTGAGACAATGAATATAAAATGATGGAATCAAATTGCCTTCTGCTTTTCTTGATCTCAGTTAAAAACAAAAACAAACACAAAAATTATAACATAAAATCATCAAACAACAAAACAAACAAACAAAAAATCAGGATATGAACCTGCCACAATGACTTTACTCTGCCCGATGGAAATTGTTTTGTGTTTAGCCACTTACATTAAAAACGCGAAATAATGTATTTAAACACTGACAAGAACAAAATAAGCTATTAATAATGTTTATATAGTATTTTACTAACAATTAAATGTTTTAAATCACAATCAATCATTATAATGACTCCATTGTCTACCGGTACAAAACGCTAATAATAAGTCATCTTTGCTCATTGTTCAATTTATCCGTCTCCTAACATAATAACAGGTGATAGAGAAAATTGCACGGAAGGTATTTCTAATGTCTAATGTGTGTTAGCTAACTAAGCTAATGTTGAACTCCTGCCCTAATGAGATTTACTAGAGGGTTGTTAAATAACAAAAACACCGTCTGTAATCTGATCTAACTCTGGATTATTGATCTTTTTTCTTATAAATTTCAATACATTATATTATACTTGGTGGAACCGAACTATATCGCGATGTAATTCGACGTGCACGCCATCTATCGAGTAGTTAGTAAGGTTCCACATAAATTTATGAACTACCTGATAATAATTGTTTATTGGCCGTAAACAATGTGAGGTAAATAGTTTGTCCTTGTTTGCCTTAGTTTAGATCTTGTAAGCATCGTTATTAACATTGGATTGATGTAATCTGAACAGTTTGTTTGGAAAAGCAAAAGATTAAGTTACTTTTACTGATAATAAGTTTTGTATCTTCATGTCTAGCATGACTGAATTTTCAATTTAATGTTGGGCTTAAAGATCCTTACAGTTTTTAACTATTCATTAGTCCCACATCTCACAAGTAAGCACGTCGAGTTAGATTTATAAACATTTCTATTTAAATACACTCACCGGCACGGAAACTTGGCCAAGTACAAAACGTATGACAACTTCCTTTTTTTTTTCACTTAGCTCTACAAATTTTGGCTAATTGTGATCGGAGTCTATCCAGTTAACGTTCCTGATCACTTCTTTTCACATTAAAAGGTTTTTCGGGTTCATAATGAAGTTTATGCAAAAAATCACGTTTTCACAAAACTTTTGTCGCTTTCTGTCCTTTTTAATAGCGTGTGTTGCCTCCTCTAGCCCTAATGACCGCCTGCATTCGGTCTGGCATGCTTTGGATGACGTTCTTGATGTTGACTTGTGATAAGTCGCGCCAGGCAGTAAGTGCAGCATCTCGAAGCTGGTTAAGGGTTTGTGGTGGGTTCGATGATAACTTTATTGCTCGTTTCAGTTTGTCCCATACGTGTTCTATCGGATTTAAGTCCGGGCTGCGAGCTGGCCACTGCAATTTTTGAACACCAACCTCTTGAAGGTAATCATTCACGATGTGAGCGACATGTGGACGGGCATTATCATGCATTAAAATGAATTGGTCATAACCAATAAACCCTCCGAAGGCCACAACATGATCTTGAAGAATTTCTTCGATGTATCGAGTTGCATTTAAGGCGTTATTGACGATGACTAATTCCGTACGAGCATCAGAACTCACGCCACCCCATACCATTATAGAGCCTCCGCCAAAACTGACCGTCGGTGTGGTTGTCATCGCCAAATAGCGTTCCCCTTTCCTTCTCCAG
This sequence comes from Hypercompe scribonia, assembly GCA_949316085.1. Classification (NCBI taxonomy): domain Eukaryota; kingdom Metazoa; phylum Arthropoda; class Insecta; order Lepidoptera; family Erebidae; genus Hypercompe; species Hypercompe scribonia. The sequence continues at coordinate 4,854,131 of OX438969.1, read as the reverse complement.
ACACGTTGTCGACCATCAGGTGCATTTAAAGCGATCCTGCACTCGTCTGTAAACAAAACCCTTGCCCATTGCTCAAAAGTCCAGTTAGCATGTTCGCGGGCGAAGTGCAGTCGAGCAACTCTGTGCTGTGGGAGGAGCTGTGGACCACGGGCTGGTCTTCTTGCTCTCAAATTAACTTCCTCCATACGTCTTCTCACCGTACGCTCGCTAACATTCACGCCTCTGGAGATTTGAAGCCGCTGACGGATCTCAATAGCGGTCAGGAAGCGATTTCTTAAAATCTCTAAAACAATAAAGCGGTCGGCACGAGCTGATGTGCATCTTACACCGCCACTACCTGGTCTTCGGGTGTAGCGGCCAGTCTCTTGATACCGTTTTAGTGCATATTGCATCGAAGAACGCGGCACGTTTAGGACAATAGCCACTTCACGATGGGTCAAACCTTGTTCGACTAATGCCACTGCCTGTGCTATCTGACTTGATGACAAAGGCATTTTTATGGATCCTAAGGGGCCTTTAGGTGTTTATTAACCACAATAACAACAAAAGTCTTTGTCAAATTAAAACTTAAAATTTTTAGAGTACAATTAAAAACTTCGACTTCGTCGGATTAATGACACGATTTAACTAAACTTTAAATGTTTATAATGACGTGTGAAGTAAAAATGAATGGTGTCGTGGGACACCAGGTAGGAACGAAGTTCCTTCGGATAATGTGGAATCGACACAATTTGCAAAAAAAATCGTGCTCAATTTTATGTAGGTTTTCTTGATTTTTCTCTTAAATTTTGCTGATTAGTTTTTATTTAAGTACAAGAAAGTATTTAGGAAATTCAGTATTTTAGGAAATAAAATAATAAATTCCTTAAAATAATAAAATAGCACACATGACGCGCTTTCGCGCCTGCGCACGTCTCATTTAACGGTTTTATTCCACGCACTTTTTTCCACAGATTTATTCCACAGATTTATTCCACGCACTTTTTCCACTTACGGTTTTACTATCACATTTTTTTCAGTTCGGTCCCGCAGCGAAATCCCTATCCCCTCCAAGCCTGCCGTAAGGAACTTCGTTCCAAAAAGAATTTTTACTTCATAAGTCACAAACGCAGAAATGGTCTTTTGGTTTTTAAATATTATTAACCGTATCTGTCCGTGTGGTGACGGATTAAGAATACTTAGTGTTACCACCCCTATTTATCCCGTGGGTGTCGTAAAAGGCGACTAAGGCAACAAAGTATACAAGACAACATCATTACAAAGAGAAGGACAACTTGGAACAAACCCTATTCCAACCCGTCTGGCCAGCGTGGTGTAGTAGGCCAAAACCTCCTTGCTAAGGAGAAACCTATGCACCGGACTGTAAAGGCTGTTGATTAACTGTATCTATTCGAAAAGTTCATTATCATCGTTAACAACCTTTCTAACAACAACTGTTGGACATAGACGTCTACTTAGAAAGGAAATTTTAATCTACTATACAGACAGAGGGCAGACAGTTTGGTATTCGGTTTGTATCAAGTTTTCTTCTCTTTGTAGTACTGATGTGCTGTGTATTTTGCTCCATTAGTCGGCCCTTATGAATCAACGGCAACAAACGACACTCCGTATTCGTAATCCGTCACCACACTGTTAACTTAGTAAGATTATACGAAGTATAAGTTGAAATATTTACCCAAAACATACAGGATCATGAAGCAGTTGTCAAAGGATATACCGACGAGAAACCTGCAGAGGATGAAGTCCCACACTTGGTTTGTGAATATAGTAGCAATACCGCCGATGCCACCGATCAAGTTTGTTGCTGAAAGTAAATGAATACATTTGAACATGCTGAAAGTAGACCAGTCACCAGGTGGTAACTGATTAACGCCGTCCCTCAAAAGTCACAAGTGTGTTATCACTCTTTGCGTAGCATCTTCTCCCTATAATCATGGTAAGAAGAGACAGGTTTGGAAATTGTTTTTCTCTGTGAGATTTTCGTATCGCTCCATACAGATATACGAGTATTGTAAATAATTACACCTAGGTTGAATAAATAATGTCATTATAAAGCGATAATCGAACGCGACCTTCAGGCTGGCGGTAACATATACCACTAGACCAACACGCGAATCAATTTAAGGTTAGATTCTGAAAATTTTCCTAAAGAGGCCACCGTTTTGAAATTTAATACAACATCGTTAAGTTATTTATCTTAATAGGATGTAGACTCTTATAGTAAACGAAAATGATAGTTTTTTTTCTCTTTTACCAAGAATAACATTATAAACAAGAGGGGTTATTTATATTTAAATTTGTTACATTCACCAACATCTGTTAACAGTAAAACTAATACACAGTGCATTTACAATTATCACAACAATTTGTTAGAAAACTCATAGGTATATATTATGCTAAAATATAAGGCTAATTACACGTTAACTCCCGCATATTTTTATATATATAAATAAGAAAAAGAACAAATTAATGAAATACCTAAGCGGCAAATAATACTTATAGAAATGTGGCCCATATTGACAACAAATTCAAAAAATGTTCATCGCAAATGTGTGTATGCGTGTAAACCCATGCCTGTACCGTGTCTATGTGTTTGTATGTGTGTGTATATTTTCGTGAGTTTCAATTTTATGTGTATTTTATATACCATTACATACCTATTACAGCAGGTACTCTACCAAAGCGATCAGCTATCCACCCGAAGACAAAAGTCCCTAAAACAGAACCAACGAAGAATACTGACTGTGCAGTTGGTACGTAACTAGCCTCATTGCACACCCAATCTCTCTGTAAATAATTAACATGTGTGAATGCTTTAAAAAACATTACATGTCTAGTCTAAAATAGAACATAAACTCACTTCAGAAGTAACAGTTTCATAAGGTATATCACTCAACTCGAACTCCCAGCCGTGCTGACACGGTATAGTAGGTGTTTCGTCAGGTGGCGGTATCGACGTCTCCAAGATTCGTGACCAGTTCGTATCAAAAGTCATGCAATGATCCCAATCGCCTCTAAGAGCTCCGGGGGCTGACAGATTTCGTCTGTAATGTTATTAATTACTGTTGTATCTACGGAATCATTAATGAAGACTCTTTTTTTGTAATAACGTCATTTGCTATTTGTACGTACAAAATAGGTCAATTAATAAAGCTTAAGATTTTTTGCTTGTTTGATTATTTGATTGTATGTGCTAATCTCAGAAACTACTGATCCAACTTGAAAACTTCTTTCAGTGTTACATAACTCAGTTATTGAGGTAGGCTTGTCTATATATTTTCACGCTACGACAGAAAAATATCGCAAATAAAGGGTAACATTATTCCTTGTGAGAGCTTCGATCGCGGGCGCTGCGTAAACTGTTTCGTAAAAATAATATATGAAAGAATTGTTCCCCTTTCAAAGTTCTAAAAAAAAGTCCGCACAGCATATGTCTATCTTTTACGGTTGGTTCCCTGTAACCATTTTTATAATAAACAAAATTTGTTCACGCGGTGTATCATCACGCTACGGGCAACAGGCAACGTAGACGAGATTGCGCGGGTCAGCTGGTTTGACCTATAATTTGGCACACTGTATGTAAGGTCGTTTAATCCAACATTAAGACAATTCTGTGTTATAATAACAGGACTATCACATATTTATGTGTACTACAAATATTCATAATACTGGTGTTCGTTGCTTTGTACTCAGGGAGTGAAGTTTCCGGAGCCCAACTTTTCCAAAGATCATAAAACAGTCATGTTTTAAACACAATAAGATGATGGAAGATTGTGATTTGTGATTTTTTTGGTCTAATATTAACTACCGTAACTATATGTATTATATTTATACATATTACATGCGTTTCTGTTGCTCATTTTATTGCTATTTATTGGGTCCTTCATCATATTATTTTTAAACATTTTAATTTCATCTCACTGTCTATGAAATTTTGTCACAGAGCGATAAGGCGGCCGATTGCATTATTGCATTAGCCGCATAATACTGTTTTATCATACTCTGTGTATTATCATAAGTGTTTAATAAAGTGATGTGTTTTATTACTTCAGTTAGTTTTGTAGTTTTTCGTAGCTATACAAAGAATCTCTTCTATCTGTCTACCTAAACATCTGTCATAGCTCAGAGACTGAGTTCATAGATAGCTGTATTTATTCATATATTGACAAGGACTACAAAACGTATGTAAAAAAATACCATTAGACGCAGTTGTGATTTGGTTTAAACGGTTAATAGGAAAATGAAAAAGCTAATTCATCCCTACTTTCGTACCTCCCTGTAGGAGTAAACATTACAGTCGGCAAAATATGGCAGTTGACATGCTTACTCTGTGGTCTACTCTTTCATGTCTCGTTTACAAAACGTCTTGTAATTAGTACTTAACTATAAAAATATTACTTGTGTGAGATTAATAAAAAAAAAATGGAAAGCGTATTCTATTTTCATATTCTAGAAACACTTTTTTTTTGATATCTCATCTCATCTCATTTTTCATCGCCATCATTTGCCTACGTGGTGTTTATTTTGCCTATCACCAGTTTGGTTTTCTTGGTAATCTATTATTAGTACTAACTAAAATGGCTTCCAATTATTCTTGTCCCGACGACCATTGTACCCTCTTCAAACGTAGATCCTAGCATTTCTTTGGGAGAGCATGTTACACGAGATGACTTGTGAATCTATTTATTGCATCAATTGTAATATATGACAGAACATATTTTATATACTAATTATATGATAATAAAATACATAATCTAGATGTGATAAGAGTTTTACTGTAATTGTAATGTCGGCTGAAAGACTGTGGGTGGCTCTTCTTATACTAGGTACATGGTGGAACACGAATTACTTTCTATTTTTGAAAAATCGTATAATAAACCATTTGATATATATAAATGGAATTTATTTTTAAGAAATTACATCGTCTAAATGACCACCGTATTGACGTTTGCACTCTTCTAAGCGAGCACCGAAATTTTCGAATACTCGTCGGTAAAGAGACCGCGAGATTGCCAACATCTCTTCGCTGATTATTTCTTTTAGTTGACGTAGCGTGCCTCCATTTTGCTTCACATTTAACGTAGATCACCGCTCTTCGAACTTTTTCATCTATTTCTTTATTAAAAGAGCACTCAGATTTAGGGTGTGTAAATCGTATTCAACGCGAAATAAGCGTCTTACAATAATAAGTGAACTGTTGTTTAAATAAAATTGTTTCACAAGCATGAAGCGATCCATTGCGACAAAATTGCCGAGAAACGAGCTAGTGGTCAAACCCCGCGGGATGTTAGATTAAAATGTTACCGAATTTTTGGCTCACCTGTATATCCATGATCAAATACTTAAAACAGAGCAAGATACGACAATGCTACTCTTCCTTATCCGTTTTTAGATAACATTGTATTAATGTGTAAAGATGATTGTTGATAGCTTAAAACGAAATAAATATTTGCAAGAAACAAGATGTTTTATTATTTTTTATCTTTTTCATAACTGTACGCCACGCGATCTGGCGACTTAAGAGTGACCGTGAATTACTTTTGTTATAGTAGTATTATAGTAGTAGTACTGTCGTCTTCGTCAACTCTCGGGTCGGGCCAAAAAAGTGGTCTTGAAGTTGTCTGATTAAAGAAACGTTTATTAAACGCAGCCCGAAATTTGGAAATTGGAGTCTAAGGCCCAGTGCCTCGGAGAGCACATAAAGCTTTTAGTCCTGCATCTAACCTCTCCCTGGTTGTGTCGGGTGATGGTTCTATTGGATTATGGGAGTGAAGGAACAGAGAGTGCACCTCTGTTTGAGCACACATTTGTGCGCCACAACATCTCCTACATAGTTGGTTGGTCTCCTTTGAGATTGGTTATCGTGGCCACTATCGGCTAGAAGTACATCATCAGCTATAGTTACAAAGTAAATACGTTTACTTCAAATTCAAAGCACATTACACACATCTGTAAAACACGGGTGCCGAAGTGTATTATCACATCTATTAAGCACTAAATAAGGGCCGTAAAAATTACAATTATACATTTGACTAATAGGTAAATACTTGAAGCAGGTTAAATTACTTTTAGCTATAGAATCGAATCGAATAGTGTTGCATCACATTTCTAACAATGTCAATATACTAATGACCTCTATGTGTCTTCTTTACAGTGTGTCTAGGAAATCAATCCTACCTATACTTCAGACATATTCACCTAATATATTTTAAATACACTTAACAGAAGAGTTCCCAAACTCCATAATTTCATCGATTTAATTGGTGAAAATATTTTTTTTCTGCGAAATATTTTGATTGTTTATTTTTATGGTTAGCCGTCAGCTTGTTGGGTTATAGGCATTTTCTTGTAATACGGAGGATTAGATTGGTTAAGGAATCGTCACCCTAACACTTGCTGTATCCCACAAAGATACAGTTGTTTAGGGGACAGAGTCCTTTTCCATAGGCTCTGAAGTCTTCTGCAGGAGATCCACAATCTCCTCTTCCGGTGCACTTTTGCCCTCCACTCTGACACGTCTACGAGCTTCGGTCTTGGAAAAGACAGAGCCTGATGGGACTGAAATCGACATACGTGACCTCACTCTACGGCTACTGCTCATTTTAGGAAGCAGTTTCTCCTGGGACATGATAATCTCCACATCCCTGGAGCGACCGCGTTTCCTGCTTTCGCAAGGCCCTATCAATACCACAACAGTTACCGCAGGAGAAAAATACACGATCACTGTATAAACTACTACGCCATTCGTGCAGTCTTTGAGTCTTCCCCTCGCCCCCCTCTGCCCTGTGGAGAATCAGGGAAATAAGAATATTGGTTTCGGTATCCTCAGTCACTCGAAACTTTGCCAGTTTTCTGTGAGGCTTTGGCATACCACAGCCTCACAGAAGTGATAACTTAGGTCGACTGGTCCCATTTGTGCAAATACATTGTTCTTCTACGAAAATACAAAAAGTAACAATTATCAGTAAGTTATTATTACTTGCATATCTTGACATTGTCACAAAAAATAACAGGTATGAGTTTATAAATTAAGTAAAATAAATTGTATTTTTTGCGGTAGAACTTTTTATATGTCAGATTTTGATGAGATTTTATATTTTAAACCGGCTGGATATGTAACTACGGCGTCACAGAAAACAGGTGTAAAGCAATTTTTTCGTTATACTTCATTGAGTGATTGAGGCAATGGTAAACCCCCTTGAAGCCTCACCATGACCCTGGCGGGAAGAACTCATGCACGTGTGGCAATTGACTTGTCGGCGTTGTATGTCGTGCCACAGGAGCGACGGTATTTATTTTCTGTCAGGTAACCCAACTCATCATTTGACCCATGTGTGACAAACTAAGTGAAAGTTTGAATTACATAAAAATTTGGGGGCACTGTATATCTTATTCGTAAGAGATAAATCTATGGTGTGTATACTTTCTCTATGGTCTATTGCAGAGAGTGACACACATTAGAGATAAGATACAAAATTAATATTTGTAACATTTAGGTTTATAAAATACTTTTTTAAAAAGGACGCTTATCAGGGTACTCCCTGATAAGCTTTATATTAATCATAAATAATTTACACTCAGACATAGAACAAACGATCGTTATTACAGCACAGTTTTTTTGTCCTAGGTAGAAATCAAATCCACGACCGTTGCTGTAGGTATTTCTATTTACTGGCAAAATGACTCCACTCTGCCTGATGGAAAGCATGAATAGAATAGAAGAGAGGTGGTCACCACACTCTTTGCGAATGCAAACCAGTGTGATGCACACTTTGGCAGCCTATGAGATGGTTTTTCACGCCCCGCTTGTGGACGTCAAAGGTAATCAGGATTACCAACTACTAGGGCAACAAGTCAGTTATATATTGTGCATTGGCCTTAATTCTACTGGGTATACTTGTATGTAAGGGTAAGTAACAATATTATGACTGTGGGCAAACAGAAATGAATTATTTATTTTATTTTATTTATTATTTTTATTTCTCTCTCCCACGGTAAAATGTAATTACAGTTAATCAATGATAGTCACACATTCTTCCTCCGAGCCGTTTTCAAACTAGGTTGGGATCGACTTTAAGTCGACTACTCTACACAATCCAAGTACTAGGGGATATCGAAGTTTTGTAGAAAGACTTATCAGTCTTTTCAGGGATACAACTACACATAATGATTGCTAAAAATGGTAGTATAGCAACCGGGATTGATATTAGTATGGTAACGTACTCTCTGAGGTACGGCAGTAAAAGTGAAAGAAAAGTGCTAAGAATGGTCCATCACCTGATTAACTAGGATTGCTGAAGTCTACAATGTGTTAATATACATTTCAATAGTATACAAAAACGCTATTATTAAATTTAAAGTAAAAAAAACACATAACATGTTATCTTCTTTACTTCCTACGTTTTAGTTGGACTCATTTGGATGTTATTATGATTAGCTGTATTTATTTAAAAGCAAATACTTTGTTGCTATATTATTAGTCTTCCAAGTCATGTTTTATTATGTCTTGTTATCAATTCTAATAATCTACTTATCTTAATTAGACCTGACCCTGCTCTCACAAGTTTTATTTACTTGTTACAGACACGTTACTGTAATACAATAATTCGCAACTTAAACGCGGAAATACAGACAACGTGATAGTACTACCATGGATCATGACAAAACGACTGCACAGATAGTGTAGTGATTAAAGAGTCGCCTCACCGTTTACTACTGCGTCGAAGTGTTGTGGGTCCGATCCCTACATTGGACAACACTTCGTGTGATACGTAAATATGTAGCAAGTCACAGCTTCGATTCCCGTCCGGGCCCAAATAATTGTGTCAATAACTTGTTCTGGGTACACACAAAGTAAACTCGGAGGGCAGTAAACACCAAGTTTACAATGAGGCACGATAGGCGGTGTCAATAGACCATCCGTTAGACCAGGCCTCAAACACCGACGCGTCTGTTGTTCCAGCGCCCGGGCAACAAGGAGGGATGTCGCGCGGCTGTACGAGGGCGGTTCAATAAGTACCCGTGTCAGAAACAAAGACACCATTTTTTTTTCAAAAAAAGTTTTTTATTTTTCAACATAATCTCCTTTCAGGAAAATAGACTTCTACATTATGAGGTTTTTTACATAATCTACTCAATTTCACTCAAAACAAAAGCTTAAATAATATTTGCACCTTGCCCACCCTATTATTTGTAGACTGGCCCTAGATGGGGCCACCGTTTCTTTTCTTTAATAACTGTTATTCGCGGATATCTCTTATTTTTGGTTGAGTTTGATTTTGTGTTGGTGCCAAGTGTGGCGCCCCACTAAAAATCTCGATAGGTAACGACTCAAAGGTTTTCCCATGAAGAAAATAACAAAAACAACCTTTCAAAAATAGATCAAGTGCCTACCTACTTATCTATAAATAAACTTGCATTTCTTTACCTTACGATGTGCTTTTGAAGTGTGAAACACTTGAGATTTCTCTAAGTTGTTATAATTAAGGACAATGACACAATGGTTTTGTTTTTATTTAATTTCAGTAATAATGTTTACGTCCGTGTGGTCACGGATTAAGAATACATAGTGTTACCAACCCTTTTCATCCCGTGGGGGTCGTAAAAGGCGACTAAGGGAACAAAGCATACAAGACATCATTACAAAGATAAGGTAAACTTGGAACAAACCCTATTCCAACCCGTTTGGCCAGCGTGGTATAGTAGGCCAAAACCTCTTTGCTAAGGAGAGGCCTATGGCCAGCAGTGGATTGTAGGGGGCTGTAGATGAATAATGTTTGGCAGTAGTAGTGCGTATTAAAACAAACATTCGACTACCAGGGGCGAAGCGACCGGCTAATGACACTCCAATGTCCCTTGTATATAGTGTATTGTTACTATGTTGGTGTATAGGGTATAACTTGACTGCCTCGGTGGTGCAGGAACGTATGCGATGCGTATGCTGTGATAAGATCTCGGGTTCAATTTCGGGTCGGGCTAAATGTTTGTAAGATCTGCAAATATTTGTTTCGGAAATTGGGTGCTTTTAATGCATAATATATATGTACTTACAAAGAAAAAAAATATATTTTATAAGTATTTTATCAATTGGTTCATACCTCTACTTAGTGTGAATTTAAATGGCATTGTATGTCAGATGGTCGAAATACTATTATTATCTATAGTCCTCTGACCAATAGGAACGAGAAATCGAAGTTACGTTGGCATATTGTACTTTCCAGTCTAGTCCATTGCCGTAACTTCTTTTTCTTGTAACTTCTTACCTAAAGTACGTATTGCGCCTTTTTTTCTTTGTTTTTTTTTATCGTGTGGAAACCCCCTCGGGGCGTCACCCCACCGGGGTTTACGGCGGGGTGGTGTGTCGGAATCGGACCGACTAAAACCACACGGTGTGCCACTCTGCGCCTGACATAGGAGGGATCCGGGAACAGCTGTTATTACGACATCCAGATCCCCCTAGCGGTACGTATTGTGCCTGGCCTGAATAAAGGTTCGAGTTCTTTACTATATTTGTATTTCTTTTATTACTACAAGTTATGTTTGACCGATTTGTTGGTCTAGTGGCCAATCACTTCGAATGCTTAGCCGGTGGGCGTAGGTCGTTAGTAACATGTTTGTATTTAAAAATAAATGATCTGGTTATCACCGAAAAAGCTCGGTTTGGTTTGGAAAAAAAGTTGTAGTTACTTTATTATTAATTTTACTTTTTGACAGACTTTACCTCTTTGAAAATCCTCTGAATTTATTCAAGAACGTACCTACTTCTTAACAAATACAATACCTCCCAGTACAATCACATATTATTCTTTGGGTACCTTCCGAAAATAAAATTAGTTGCTTGAATTATCTACTAAGTAATTTAATTATTTGATAATTAGATAGTTTGTTATTGTATTTAAGACCTTAGAAATCCAAATAAAAAACCAATTTATACTGATCCTTGAAAAATAAAACTATTACAGACAATAAGTAATATAAATTAACATTAAATAATTACAAAAATATTCGTATATTATAAACAATACTTGTCTTCAATTAGCTATGTTAACGACAATGATAAAGTAATGTTCTATTTAACAATACCTACTAATATCATAAAAACGGCAATAACTCTCATAGCCGCGTCTACGTCACGTAAACCATTAATCAATATAAAATATTGAATTATACTAGGTCTTTACCTGGCAAATCGATGTTTTTTTATGAAATAAGTTTGTATCTGTATGCTTTATATCTGTTAATTAAAGTAATCATCCATACAATCGATGTGTCTTTGCCAACACAGTGGCAAATTGTTGATATCCTTCTTGAAGAAATCATCTGGACTAAGGTAACAAATTCTTCAAAAACATTTATGTTTTCTATGTTCTTTGCACCTGTCCCCTGTCCATTTGTCTGTTAGTCTTCATAGCTAATCTGCTGAATCGATTTTAATGAAATTTGGTATGGCAATGACTTTTAGTTCTTAAGGTACGACGTAGGTTTCTTTTTAGGGTCACAGGCAAATACTGGTACAAAATAAACACAAGTACACTTACCTCAACTCCATACTCAAGCCAGCCAACTCAGGCACCCTACACCAATGGTTCTGCGGTGTGGCAGTGATGAACATTTGCACGAAGTACACGAAAGCATAAGTATATCCCAATGGCATCATGATCAAAAACAACAACATCTGGTACCGCCCAAAGTCCCCCACGTGGGTTAAAACTTTATCCAAAATATGAGCATCTTCCAAAGTTTTTGAGTCTTTCTCAACCCCACTCTATGAAAAAAATATATAAATTCGGATTTTAAAACTTAAAGATCACATCCCTTCATACCAATAACCTTTAATAGCTGGCGGCTGGACATGGACCTTAGAAAGGAGGTTTTGACCTATTATGCACACTGGCCAGACGGGTTAGTAGGTTTGTGTCAAATTTTCCTTCTCCTTGCAGCGCTGCTGTCCTCCATAGTTTTGCACACTTAATCGGCTCTTAAGACACCCACGGGATGATTAGGGATACCAACATACCGTATTTTTAATTTGTCAACTCAAAGACAATCTTAGATTCACAACAGTTAAATTATTTAATGGAGTTAATTTATCCAGAAAAAATTTTTAAGTATACTTTCCACAATTTGTTAAAACTCATAAAAAAAAACAAAGACTAACACTTAACTCTCCATCATTTGTGTTTGTTAGCCCCATATCACAATCAAATGCACAAAATACTTTATATATTTAAAATTATTGCACTGACGGTAACGTCTTCCGCCTCAGAGATGTGAAAACTGAATGATAAGGCATCGCCACTTGAAACATATGAATAATAAGTACTTAAATATCAAACTGTCATTACGGCAGCTTGTTACCGCAGCTGTAAGATTATGACATCATTTGTTTCGCGGCAGTGGTGCATTCGACTTCAGATGTCGCAGAATCAGTTCTCGTTTAGGGTAAATGTGTGACAACGGATACGAGATATCATTTAGGGTTGAAAAAAGTTACTGTTTATATCCTTTGGGAATGCATCTTATTTCATTTAGTTTTTTGGCAAGTATATTTTCATTTGAATAACGTTAGATGTCTAGAATAAACATCAGAAATATCAACTATTGATATAATTCTCCGTATGGTGATAGATTAAGAATATAGTGTTACCACCTCTATTCTTCCCATGGGTGTCGTAAGACGCGACTAAAGGAGCAAAATATGCAAAACAACATCACTGGAAAGAGAAGTAAAACTTAAAACAAAACTTGTACCAACTTGTCTGGCCAGAGTGGTGTAGTAGGCCGAAACCTTTTTTCTAAGGACAGGCCTATGTCCTGCAGTGGGCTGTTAAAGGCTGTTGATGATGGCATGATTTCTGATGTGAAATTTTTCTAATCGAGAATCTTAAAATCACTCCACTCTAATCGCAAGATCAAATACACATATTTGTTCATGATATACTCAATTTCTGGAAAGAAACTTCCGTCTAAGATACAGGGTCGGTCTAGTTAATCCAAAGTTTTCGGACGACCACAGTTTTAATTTTTCAAGTTGAAATTGCCAGGACGGACGCGGGTAAACCAATCACGGGTGGTGCGTTCGTTTGTAGTGGGCGCTCTGTGAATGTCGACGTTGCGTACCGCTCGTACCGCTTTGCTGTCACGGTGGTACTCATATACCATTATTATTCGATTATAAACTTATCCATGATGACGAAAACGATAAAAATAGGATAATTCTAGGTGATTACAATATATTTGCAAATATAATGTCTTAACATACAATTCTAATTTGGTCACCCATCATAGACTGGCCTGGCTACGATTGCTTAACTTTACTATGTGTTAATCCACGCGTTACCACTGAGCCACGCAACTGGTCGTTCATTCATATTATCATTAAACGAAGCGATATATTTTTGTAACGGAGACCTCCATTAGAAGGCTTAGCGGAGATAGAGACCCTAAGCACCCGGCAAAGGATAACCGAAATGAGGATGGAAGGAAAAAATATTTTTTTCTTTAATATCATGATATGTTAAGGAAACAGAAAGATAAAAACCTCAATTAAAGTAAAGAGTCTATTATATTTATAAATAATTACAAACATATTTTAACATTCGTATGCTTCAAAAGCAATGATATTTATGAAGAGACAATATATTTTTATATTTCACAAACAACAGTTTTGTTTTGCACACTTCTTGAATAGATTTCTTAGTACTGTGAATAACGTTACATCGCTTGATTACATGTACATATATTTGCACTTGATGACGCCTATAAATAAACGCGGCAGTAAAAAAAATCACTCCATTTCATGTAATTAAAGTCGCTCTATATTGTATTAATTCCTTAGTTGTTTCCAAATCACAAGACTCTTTTCGTCATCAATATTAATTTACAGATCATCAGATCAGATCTCATTCCGAAGGGCAATTCTCCTAACTCGGTCTCGATTCAGTTCTGCACAAATCAATCATTTTTTAATATTTGTAATCGCCATCACTAACCAATTAAATGGAGGAAGCGAATTCTATAAATTTTGTGTCACTTGCGCACCAACAAGCTTAATCAAAACTACGTTTCAGGGTTCAATCGAGAAAGAGTTAAGATCAGTTTTTTAAAAACGAACAAAGAACTCGAATTTGAACAAAATAAGAAGGAATTTTTTAACAATTTCAAGAAAGAGTTGAATATATATCCATGTAGCTTCGACCTTCTCAGGGATACCAGCAAATATCTATACAAATATGGCCATTACACTGAACACGACCGACACCAGCCACGGCAAAGTCGAAAGGAACTTGAAAAAAACTAAAAGTTTCTCGTTTCCGAGAACTACATTTAAAGGCCTCGACGATAAAACACTTAACGACGCGTACAGAGTTGCCCTCAAGACTTCCATAAATCCCGATAGTGTTATAAACGTAGACGCAGGGACAGGACTTTTGGATTTGTATACCACTGAATGTAACCCAATAGCGATAGCTGCTTGTGAATGTTCAATTGATGGATCTCGTGATTCTACTACACTACACAAGACCCTCAGAGCTTTTAAAACAAGCTTAAAGTCCATATTAATGACGGATATGATTGACTCGGGACTTTTTAGCAAACGACTTCTACAATCTCTGTACCAAGCTTTGGAAAATTTTTTACAGACAAAGTAAAATAATCCCTGGAAAAACGGCATTCTTCGTCTCCGATGTCAACGCAACAAAGTTGTGTCAACAAACTTAGAACATTCTTAACGTCTCACATCAGAACGTACACGCGGTGTACTTTGCGGTGACATACCACAGAGATGTGAACTCGAACGAGGATCGTAAATACATAAGTGAACCGTACTTCTTGCTCACCATCGACTTCAACAGTTGCGATGAATTCATGGAGATGTTAAACGAACAGAGGTCTGACGACACCGTAATCCATCCTATGGTGGACGATGAAATGAACATGCTTGTCGGTTGACTTAACTTACATTTGACCGATGACACAATGTTGGCCAGTGACCCGAGATCAGATAACAGGACAAAAGCGTGGCAGCAAGCTGTCTTCTGTTGCCTTTTGTATCCTACGGCGGTATAATGACGACGTTGCGACGGGACAAGTCATCACAAGAGTTTCACATGAAATATTAGTATTCTTGAACGGTACGGAATACATGAACATGATAACAAAACCAGTTGTAATGGTATGTTTGCACATAGCACAGACAATGCGTGTAGAAGATATTGATATTGTGAACTTAAGTCCATTTCCTCTTTTCGGAGTACTTATGATGAAACGGGGTGCCAATTCGCTCGTTTGTAAAGTGCAGAAGAGCGAGGACACAGTTCTCATTAATTCAGTATTGGCGGCAAACGAAATAGCACCAAGCACATTTACTATTTTGGTTTATGACTATTTGTCTAGTGAATGATAAGAAGTTCCATGTAATTTTCACAAACATCGTTAACTATAATGGAGAGATTGATGTGCCACAACGGACAGTATTACATCATCTACCGAAGTCACATTTAACTTCTAATGATATATGCTTACCCGCATCCGTGACTGTCATGGGACAATTGGTATACTATGATGAATTGGAAACCAGCAATCTGATCATCGCCGACAACATTGGATACTGCGCGAAATATGTAAATCGGTATCAAGCATCACAGCTCAAGTGCTCACACATCACACAGTCAAACTGTGTTCCTTTATCTGAACCATTCGAAGTTACTTCGTGTGAAAATATGTGTTCAAACTTGATGCAAGTGCCTATTGTACAAGAAGGTGTGTATAACGCTATTCTTTGTTGGTACAAAGTGCAACTGATTGACGGTTGGTATGACACCTGTATGAACAGAGGAAATTGTTTTATTTCGAGCACAGCGTAAATGACCAATCGTCTCAGTAAAATTTTTAAAGACGTCAAGGTTTATGTACTTATTTATGTGGACCATCTCGGAAGTTTCAAGTAGGCACTAGAAAAATTACTGGAAAAGCGGAACTCTTCGTAGCCGATGTCAACTTAACGACATATACAAGTTGTGTCAACAAACTAAGAGCATTCTCAACGTCTCACACCAGAACCTACACATGACTTAAGACTTAATATCACTGTCAACTTGTTTAGTCCAGTGAGGGCTCTAAAAACTTGTTTTAAGAATATATGATGATGTGTGACCAGTCAACAGAGACAACCCAATTACACTAGATATGTTATAGTTAATTACACTAGACGAAACTGTGCGCAAACGCAGGTGCATTCTCTATTCCCTCACTCCCACAATTCGATGGGACAGTTATATGACACGACCGGCGAGAGATGAAGGACCGATGGTTTTACGTGCTCTCCGAGGCAAGAAGGGGGGAAGGCGAGGGGTTAAGAACCCAACTTTCAAACCCCGAACGACTTCAGATGTAAGCTTTTCTGTAACCAAAAAAACTCAATAACACTTTCTGAACCGACCGAGAATCGAAACCGATATCTCTTGATCGGCAGTCGCATACGCTTACCGTTAGACCAATGAGGCTAAAAATGTATGAATAGTGAATGTAGTAACCAGAAATCCCTTTAAAGTGAAACAAATGTGAAGGCAGGGACACACATAAGAAGCCCTTGTAAATACATAGGGCAGGAGAATATATCTCTCTTGCGGTGTACACGTCGCAATTAGGAATTCATTTATTATTATTTTAAGACAACGCCCGCACTAAATCCTGTGTCGCGGGGGACTTTACAAACATACAAGAAACAATTTGTTAATCTTGTATCTCAGAACAACGATTTGTGGATCACACAAAGTGTTGTCCCATGTGAGGTTTGAACCCACAACAATCAGCGCAGTAGAGAGCGGCGTGGCGACCGCTTAAACAACTAGGTCAACCGTGCAGTGATGCTGTTACATGTAAATTAAAGATATATAAGTGTAACGCTATATAAAAGAATACCTAATTGCTTTAAACAAAAACTTTAGGGTATAAATGTACCAATAAACGGACAGGTTAAAAAGAGCCAAAGAGCTCTTGTTAAAACAACAAATATTTTATTTCAGCTATTTAATTCGCTGCGTAGCTTAAATTAGTACAGTATGCCCTTCCAAGGTAAGACTCTACGGATGAGAGATCCTTTCAAACAATGTTAAGGTCTAAGTTCACTTATTTTTACAATTAAAACTTAAAATGATAGAAAAGTTTTTATGGGGTATTCTGAAACAACATCGCCTATAGAAAATTTAAAAGTAACCATTACGTCTGTCGTCTGTGGTCGCTCTAGAACTTCTAACACAAAATGGTGATTATAGAACTCTATGCATAAATACAAACACATGAAGAATTACTTTAAAGAGAAATAACAGTTTTAATAATTAAGGAGACGAAATGTATATAATATCACTGATTATAGAAAATTGTTACCAACGAACCTTAAGATAACTTTGTATTCGATATCCCCGCAACAGAAATCACTCGTAACACGGGTTGTTGCCTTGGCTATTTTTATCTTTTTTAATTATAAAGAAAATAACATTACATATATTTGTAAATGACGTCTATTTATTTCTACAAAAACTGACCTTATTAATTAAACTCATTAATACACGGGTCGTATTTTACGAATATTTAACTACTCATCTCAAATCTAAGATCCCTGTACGTCAAACAATTATCTGATTACTAACATGTCTTTTAGACACATGGTTCTCGCATTTGCCATTAGTTTAAAACTATATCTCTCATAAAATACACCACACAGCAAAACTATTGGTTTTGGCGATAAATGTCTGCATCGCCTTACCATAAGATCCACATTTCTTTGTTAAATACACTGACGGACTCATAAACTGCTTCAAAGTTCAGGATTACTTTTCAATCAATATTTTTGATAAGTACCTATGCAAACTTTTTAGATTAAGTTCAATGAAAATGCTGAGACTGTCCTTTAACCATAAAAAAAATACGTGTGGGACTGGGGTACTATCGCGGTAAAGCTATCGCATAGCATTTTATTGCATCTAGTTGCACGCACACAAACACCGTGCCCGAAGTCTGCCGAACTGAAACGACATTAGACGATGCACGGTTTTCAACGCCGCTCCACTGTTCCGGTCGGACTGGGGGGTAATAGGTTTATTTTCGTTACAGAATTTCTTAATTCGGTCGCCGCACTCGAAGCATATATGAGTGATAAAAGCTATGCAATAGCTTGAAAAAAAATAGAACTTCTGTAATACATAATAAAATACGTGTGGCACTCGGGGACTGCCGCGGTAAAGCTATTGCATAGCATTTTTTATCAACTTTTGCAATTATAATATTTCGGAGCAGCTCGTCTCGATCCGTGCGAGCTTCGTACAGTCTACACGCATACGTCTAGTCACAGGCACACAAACACCGTGCTAGTCTGCCGAACTGAAACGACGTTAGACGATGCACGGCTTTTAACGCCTCACCACTGTGCCGGTCGGATTGGGGGGTGTTAGGTTTATTTTTGTTACGGAATTTTTTGACTCGGTCGCCGCGCTCGAAGCCTGTGATAAAAGCTATACAATAGCTCAAAATTATAGTTGAGCAGATTCGTGTGTTATGAAAGTTGGAAATTGTTGAAATGTATAACAAAATATGTGACAAGTAACGCCATCTATGTAAAACTCTGCTAAAATTTTTTTTTGAATAAAGAGTCTGTCGTTGCCCATCCACTGAGCGTACCATTTACAGGTTATGGGCTATCACGCGAATTAAAATTATTTTGGTGTAAATATAGTGCAAAAATGTCGACAAACCTTATTGCTAGTATTGCAAAGTTAAGGGGTAGGGAAAATTACGAAGATTGGGCGTTTGCTGTGGAAAATTATCTCGTATTGGAAGGCATGCAACAATGTATCATGACCGGCGGTGATCCGAATGACGCGAAAGCGAAAGCAAAAATAGTGTTAACTATAGACCCCAGTTTATACGTGCATATAAAAAGTGAATCAACTGCAATGGGACTATGGCAAAAGCTAAAAAAGCTATTTGATGATAATGGCTACACGCGACGCATCGGACTACTTCGTAACCTCATATCTATTCGCCGTGAAAATTGTGATTCAATGTCTCAATATGTGACTTCATTGTTAGAAACAAGCCAGCGATTGAATAATACAGGATTCAAAATTAGTGACGAGTGGGTCGGATCTCTGTTGTTAGCAGGATTACCTGAAAAATTTGAGCCGATGATAATGGCGGTAGAGCATTCAGGTATTGAGTTAACGGCCGACGCCATTAAGTCAAAATTATTGGATATGGAAGATGGGAGTGAAGTTGGTACGAGTTTCACACAGAATGCGTTTGCGTCGAAAGGTTGGCAGCACAAACAAACGCATAGACAATCGAAATCCCGTAATGTCGACAAGTCAAATGTCAATGTCAAATGCTTTAAATGTAAACAGTTCGGACATTTCATGAATAAATGCAAATTAAACACTAATAACAAGGAATCTAATGCATTTAGTGCAATATTTCTCAGCGGCAATTTTAATCATACGGATTGGTACATTGACAGTGGTGCCAGCTGCCATTTAACGCCGAACAAAAATTGGTTGTCGAACACAACAAATCAACACCAAGTGAGAGATATTATTATCGCTGATAAAACAAAAATTCCTGTTAACGGCTGTGGTGACATCCAAATAACTACTCTTGTTGGAGATACCGAATACGAGAATACAGTTATGGGAGTGTTATGTGTACCAGACTTGGCTACGAACTTATTATCAGTCAGTCAGTTAGTGAGTAAAGGGAACAATGTGACATTTGATGAAAAGCACTGTTATATTTATAACCAAAATAATGAAGTGGTAGCGATCGCAGACGTAGTCGGAGGTGTCTATAAATTAAGAATCAAGCAAGTGGACTGTTTGTTGACCTCCGTGTCTGGAAATATATGGCATAGAAGATTTGGCCATCTAAACAGCAAAGACCTTAACTTAATGAGGGATGGTGCTGTAAAAGGAATGTCATATTCAGACAAGGCTCAGGTTAGTAAGACGAACTGCATTGTGTGTTGTGAGGGGAAGCAATCCAGGCTGCCATTCAAGAATGTTGGCAACAGAGGACAGGAACTTCTCGAGATAGTGCACGCAGACGTCTGTGGACCTATGGAAGCCAGATCTATTGGTGGAATGAAATATTTTTTGTTGTTAGTCGATGATTTTAGTCGGATGGCTTTTGTCTATTTCTTAAAGACCAAAGATGAAGTATTTTCCTTTTTCAAAGCATTCAAAACATTAGTAGAAAATCAGACAGGCAGAAAGTTGAAAGTGTTGAGGTCAGATAATGGTACAGAATTTTGCAGTAAGGAATTTGAAAATTTCTTGCAATTGGCCGGAATAGTACATCAAAAGACTTGTGCATACACACCGGAACAGAATGGTCTCTGCGAAAGGTACAATCGTACAGTAGTAGAAAAAGCGAGATGTTTGTTGTTCGATGCAGGATTGGCAAAACCGTTTTGGGCAGAAGCAGTGAACACTGCAGTTTATCTGTGTAACAGGTCAGTCGCATCAGGATTGGATAACAAGACGCCTATAGAGATATGGACCGGAACTAAGCCAGACGTCAGTAACCTACGTATCTTTGGAAGTAAGGTAATGGTACACAGACCAAAAGAAAAAAGGTTAAAATTCGACAAAAAAGCAACTGAGTGTATTCTTGTTGGTTACTCAAACCATGTAAAAGGTTATCGAGTTTACAATCCCAAAAATAATAAAATAATAATAACAAGAGATATTGTTGTGATTGAGGAGGGGATTGAAGAAGTGATACACATTGATGTTAGTGAGGGCACTAATGATATTCTTCCTATGAAAGAAGAAAGAGAAGAATGTACCCAAGAAGTGGGGAACATGAAACACACAAAAACAGAGAAAGATCAGAAGCAGGAAGGGGTACTGAGGCCCAAAGAAAGTTACAGCTCTGATGATGACAACTTTGAGGACTCTAAAGACATATCAGCAGCTGAACCTTCGGAGCCTGTGCCAGCCAGGCCACAACTTTTGTCTCAGCCAGGGCACTCTCCCTCGTTGCCGGTGGAGAAGCCTGCTAAGCGTCTACGCAAGCAGCCTGATCGTTATGCTTTTGGTGTGGTGTGTGAAGGTCTAATTAGTGAAACGAGTGCTAGTGAAATATCTCTAGATAATGTGTTGAATGGACCAGAAAGCGAACAGTGGAAATTAGCTATCCAAAGTGAACTTCAATCATTTAAAGACAATGACGCTTGGGAGTTAGTGGACATTCCTCACAGTGGTACTGTTGTACCGTGTAGATGGGTTTTCAAGCGTAAAATTGATAATGATAATAATGTCAGGTATAGAGCCAGGCTAGTCGCTAAGGGCTTCACCCAAAAGCCAGGCATTGATTTCGATGAATGTTTTTCACCTGTAGTTAGGCATTCTAGTTTGAGATTGCTATTTTCTTTAGCAGTTCAGCTTCAGTTGGACATTTGTCACTTGGATGTAGATACAGCATTTTTAAATGGTTTTCTTAATGAAAATGTGTATATGATGAAACCACCTTTTTTCGATGTTAGTGATGATAATGTGAACAAAGTTTTGCGTTTAAAACGTGCTATTTATGGGCTAAAACAATCATCAAGGGCTTGGTATAAAAGAATTGATGATTTGTTGCAATCCTTAGGTTATATAAAAAGTAAACTAGAACCATGCTTATTCACAAAAATGGATAAAAATGTAAAAATCATTATTGCATTGTATGTTGATGATTTCTTTGTATTTTCAAATAATCAAAAGGAAACAGATTTGTTAAAAGAAAATTTGTCAGCTAAATTTAAAATTAAAGATCTGGGATCTATAAAAAATTGTTTAGGTATGGATGTAGCAATGGATAAAGAGAATGGTACTATAACTTTAAGTCAAGAAAGATATATTGAAGAATTACTGTTAAAGTTTAATATTTCTGATTGTAAGTTTGCAGATACACCTATTGAACCTAAATTGAATTTAACTAAAAGTGAGAATTGTGATAAAAAGTTACCTTATCAGCAACTAATTGGTTCGCTCATGTATATAGCTGTTCTCACACGTCCTGACATTGTATTTTCTGTTAATTATCTAAGCCAATTTAACAACTGTTATACAAAAGAACATTGGGCCTGTGCAAAAAGAATTTTAAAGTACCTGAAGAAAACTAAAACTATGTGTTTAAATTTTTCAGCTAAAGGTAATAATCAGTTAGAAGCTTTTGTAGATGCAGATTGGGCCAGTAATGTAATTGATAGGAGATCCTATACAGGATATTTTTTTAGGTTGTCGAATTGTGCAGTATCTTGGGAAACTAAGAAGCAGCTTACTGTAGCACTGTCAAGTACAGAAGCTGAATATATGGGTATTTCAGACTGTTGTAAAGAGGCTATGTATTTGCGAAATTTGTTGTTTGAATTAACTGGCATAACTTATCCAATACCAATATTTAATGATAATCAGTCGGCCCATAAGTTGTCAGCAAATCCTGTCCATCATAAAAGGTCAAAACATATAGATGTGCGGTACCATTTTTGTAGAGAGAAAGTCGCTAATGAAATTGTAAAAATTAAATATTTGTCGACTTCAGAGATGCCCGCAGATATACTTACTAAGGGTTTATGTAAAATGAAGCATTATAATTTTTTGGGAATGTTTGGTTTATTTGATAGAAATAATATGTAATGAATATATTGTTACATGTTTGCATTTTTATTTTGTTAAGTGGGGATGTTGAAATGTATAACAAAATATGTGACAAGTAACGCCATCTATGTAAAACTCTGCTAAAATTTTTTTTTGAATAAAGAGTCTGTCGTTGCCCATCCACTGAGCGTACCATTTACAGAAATTAATTATTTTTGTTTTTTTTTCATTTGCGATAGAAATTATTGTTACCAATAATATTGATTCTTAGTCTTTTAAACTCAAAAAAAGTAACGTTACCGAACACGCCGCTTAAGCTGTGCCATTGGGGCAGGAAGTCTTGGATCAGCAAACAATTGCTTGAAATTTAAATTTAAACCAGTCTACGGTTTCTAGAGTATACTGAGAGTTTGTAGAGACATGTTCTAAGAAAAGGAGACCCGGTACCGGCAGAACCGGGGCAACCACCCGTCGTAACGATCGATTTATTGTTTCAATTTCACTAGTGCACGAACAATAAAAAGGAAGTTGAAGGAAACGGCTATCTACTCTTTTAGACTAGCAAATGGTACAAAGCAGTCTGCAGCTAACGGAGAAGCTCGTAATTGGATTGAAGAGCAATCGACCTCCATATTGTTCACTGATGAGTGTAGGATATGTTTAAATGGTGCAGACGGTCGCAGAAGAGTCTATCGTCGACGTGGGGAGAGATATGCTCAAAGTTGCATTGAGGAGCGTGTTTCTTTTGGAGTCAGTTCGTGTAGTTTCCGGACGAACGGAACTCGTGTTCATCGAGATGGTTCGTCCCAACAGTAGAAGAGGTGGTAAAACAGCGCAATGCTATAATATATAGCAGGTTTAATCAGCTCAAGTAGTATCTTACATGGGATTAAACGCCGTTGTTACAAGTTGCGAACAGGTTTGCATTAATTGGCGAGCACGCAGCCCGGGTTTTAATCCAATTGAGCATTTTTGGGAAAGTTTAAAAAAGCTATATAGGTAAGAAATCTTATGCCCATAACAGTCTCAGCACTAAGAACAGCGATTCCACAAGAATGTGACAATATTCCGCAAGACACCCTAATCAGACTTATTTAGAACCTATTAGAATCTGTAAAAACCTTATTGGAAGAAAAGAAATTATAAAAATCAATTTTGCCATAAACCAACCAAAACCAAATTTTGTTCCATTTATCAGTTTTGTTAAAAAAAAATTTGAATGGTCCTTTCCCGTATACAAACGTAAACTTAAGGATATGATACTTCACTGTTATTTAACTGTACTCAAAATGTTTATTCTAAAGGTGTTTTGAACATTGATGCAGTTTATGAGTCCATCAATGCATTATCAAGGATTATCACAAATGAAGACAATTTACAAAACTCCTTGAAACTTGATCAAGTAAATGATTACTTCAATTCTCCGTATGCTGATGGATTAAGAATACAAAATGTTACCAGCTCTATTCATCCCATCGGTGTCTTAAGAGGCGACTGAGGAGCAGAGAAGGAAAACTTGAAACAAACCCTATAACAACTCTGTCTCTTTTGCAGAGAGATGCTTATATCCAGGATGTCGTAAGGACTGTTGGGGATAAGTATCTCTGAGCTGATCACTTCAGTTGGCATTATTAAAACGCACTTATTTCAGCAGAACGAAACACATTGTGAACACACATGTATGTTTTTGGACATAGTGAGTTGTTGGTAATGTTCAGTGATTACCGCCGCTTAAAGGCTGGACTGTTTCACTCGTCTGTGTCTTTTGACGTCTATCAATACTGCCCTTAAAACACAGCCTCATCTCTGTGGCAGATAGCTACTAAACTGATCAAGTAACTTTAGACAAGCAATCTTATATTGTATCACCAACACTTTCATTCTTCACGTGAAAGTTTTATCATAAATCAAACGTAACCCCTACTAATATTATATTTGCGAATGTGAGTTTGTTTGTTACGGTTTCACGCGAAAACTACTCAACCGATTATCATGAAATTTTGTACACATGTTCTTAGAGGTATTAGAAGTAACATAGGATACATTTTATTAAAAAAAAAATGTTACTAAACTTAATGTGACAGATCAAATTCAAGTGAAGTCGCGAGCAAAAGCTAGTACATTATAAATACATAATTAATACCAAAAAAGTACCTCGGTAAGTTCTAAAATGACACTAGTGATAACTTTGACAGAGATCAAGTCATATTTAGAGGGCTATAGTCGCAAGTGCGTTGTCGTTTATTTGAGTGCGTTTATCGAATTATACATCTAATACATTATTTCATTTGTATTAGCTACATCGGACTTACAATAGAGTTGATTTTGCAAAGAACCAGATGATATAAAAAACTCTAAAATGAGTCTCAAGTCGAGATTTGCTAGATTCTAATAATGTTGAGTTTAATTTCTTCGATAATTTTTGTGAGTGAACAAAGAACTCTGTTTTATTCAATTAGGTGATTGTGTAAGCTATTTTTTATTTAGTCGTGTTTTTTCTTATCTTCTCCAAACTTCATTCGGCTGCCTTAGCCGCCGCGATCACTCCTCTGGCTTGCTCCAATCCTTTTCTGTAGTACAATATTAGTCATCGTTAAAAAGAGCAATCGCTCATCGATTATATACATGGGTGATTATTTTATTATTAGGACTTATAATAAGTTCTCGCTGCTTTTTGATTAAAAAAAAACGGTTTTTAAAATATTAGGCTGTAAACAAATGATGCACAAAACTTTAGTCAAAGTATTGTCCATTAGAGACCATATTCTCTCCTTTTTCAGGCAGTAATCGAATTTCTCGTTGTAAAAACGATTCATCTTTTAATGGAATCCATGAGTCGATACATTTTTCGGTTTCTCTGAAAGAATGGAAGTGCTGCTCGCTCAAACCATACCCCACCGACTTTGAATGTTTCCCTGAGTTCTACTAGCGTCTGACATGGATCTCGATCAAGCAATGCCTCCAATTCTTCGTCTTCAAACTTTATCGGTGCTCCAGGACGTTCTTCATGTCTCTCAATCTCTGCATGTCGTATTTGACAGAGCATTGTTAGCATATATTTCAATAAGAATTCTGCGTGCTTCAGCAGCAAATCTCCTTTGAATAAAGCAGTACAATAAAATTCCCCGCAAAAACACTTTATTTGGCACATAAGTAGACATTTTCAAAATAGGTAAATAAACACGTGGTTAGCACTGTGTCTACTAAACTATATCTTTTTCTTTTTTTTTCTATGTTAAGAGCCTGCCAAAGTGACTCTACTCTGCCTGATGGAAAGCATGAATAGAATCCAAGAGTTGTGGTCACCATACTTATTGCAAATGCTGACAACGCAGTATGGTGATCCACACTATGGTGGTCTTGTGAGATGCTTTTTCACGCCCCGCTTGGGGACGTAAGAGGCATGACAGTCATCGTGACAGTATGAGGCTTACACATTTACCACGATAACTGTCGCCCCTGTATCAATGGGCCTCCGGTCTCTATCTACTAGAATTTGAGGTTACATATACACTTAGCTGATGCGTTACCGTACGAAATTCCATGTAAAGAGTGCCGTTACGCCATCTTTTACGAAACAACGAGAACTTATCAAAGGTCCTATTAATATGATCCGAGTTAGATCAAACAAACACACCCATTTCTGCATAATGTATAACATATATGTTGATTATAGCGTTTTTTATATTTAAATATATTTTATTAGCTTCTATATGTAAGATATACTTACAGATGCAGTGGGTTGTCGGTGTCGAGTCGCTGTAGCGCCAAGGTGGCGAGAGCGGCCAGCCGCTGCAACGCTTTAGCGCGCAGTTCGCCGTGGCGCGGCAGCGTGGCGCTCAGCGCTGCAGCAGCTGCCGCTGCATTCACACCCGGTGCCGCGCCCGCCCCCATACACAATGTATCTGTGCAATATAATCATTTTGGATATTAAAAAAGGAATCTAGTAACATCTATAAATTAGAGATGCCTCGAATATTCGGCAACCATTCGATATTCAGCTGAATAACAAACAAATCATCATTATCAACACTAACAGCCTTTTACAGTCCACTACTGGACATAGGCCTCTCCTTAGTAAGGAGGTTTTGGCCTACTTTACCACGCTGGCCAGACGGGTTGGAATAGGGTTTCAAGTTTTCCTTCTCCTTGTAATATGATGTCTCTTTGTAAAGTCGCCTTTTACGACACCCACGGATGAATAGGGGTGGTAACACTATGTATTCTTAATCTGTCATCGCACGGACAAGCTACAACTTTACCAACAATTTGTCACATGAATACTTAAATTCTATCATCTGGTAAAGTCGACTTCTATGGTTGAAGGGATTGTAGTAGCCATTGTTTCTAATAGATTTCCATATGAAATATCCACACTTGAAACTCAACCAATTTTGAGATATTTAACTTTTAAGATTTTGTAATAAAATTGCCAAAGTTTGCCTTTTACAATTTTATTTCTTTTTACTATTTTTATTACGTTCATTTTTTTTTTTGTTATTAGCATGATGACAGATTTTGAAATCTGATTTTAAAAAAGTCTGAATATCAGTGATAAACTAAGTTTTTAAGGTAAAACAATAAAAAAAAATCTATTCACTTTAAATTAACCCCACTCCTTTCCGATTCCACGATTGTACCTACACAGAAAGTGTTTCGAGGTAAAATTTAACAACGAAGTTGCTTCTTGAAATGAAATTATCTCAGGAGTACAACAAGGAAGTATATTGGGACCCATCCTAAACTTGCTTTTTGCCGCAGAACTTCCAACGTGTACAAATTCCACCTATGCGGATGATACAGCCTTTTTGTCAATACACGTAGATCCTGTTTTAGAAAAATCTGTACATATAGCCTTCACCACGAGAAGGTAAATTTGTCTCCCAATAAGACTTCATAATGAATAAGAAGAAGATGACAGATCATTGGACCCTAATTTTTCGAAGATTCTTTTATCGTCAAACCACGAACAAACAACAATTTAACTAACGAAATGATGCAGAAATTAAATAGAACGCGTAATCACAACTAAGTCGAAGCAACACAACACGTAAACTCTATAAACACTGCCATATTTACTGAGGTATGACGTCAATTTGGGTGTTTTCTGTGTATTATGAGAAAGTATTTTTCAAATTTGTAAATTTTCTATCAGTCAATCTAGCTTTCAGAGTACAAACTCTGAAAGCTAGATTTGAAACTTTTTGGATTAGTAACTTAGTTTGAAACTAGATAGCGTTGTGTATCAATCAGAAAAAAATATTATGCTATCGCCACGTACCAATGAGCTTCAGGACAAGTGGGTCTGCGCGTAGTAGCGGTGGCGGGCCGACCAGTGCAAGCGAGGCTCGCAGCAAGCGCACACCTGCGCCTACGCAGCGTCGCCAGAACACCCCACCCCCACCTTCCATCGCCCTGCAAACACGTATACACTATGTAAATAGTGTCCTAAAAGCTAGAAAACTATCAAATCCATAATCGCTTTACTTTATTGAAAGTTTATAGAAAATTACAGAAGAGGTGGTAAATTATTACATTTTAGGAATCACGTTTATTAATAAAAAGAATAAAAGAAATAAAAGTAGTATGGGTATGATAAATAAAGAAAGAAACGAAAAAAAGTTGATTGCCTACAAATTCTAATTGCCAGTTAACTTTGTTTAATTTTGTTACGTTAATGTAAACATAGAATAGTTTTCTCTAAATTAATCATTTGCTTAAACATTAACATTATATTTTCATGACATTTTTATCGATTCGTTATCATAGATACCAGTCAATTCAATACGCAAGAGGAAGTATAAAATGCCTTTGAAGAATTTTTGACTTTCGTCCAACTAATTTCTTCACAAAGACCATCAACAAACTGCCACCGTGTTGGCAAAATACATAAGCTATTTTATTAACACGCCGATTTTATAAGCAAAGACCTAATATTTGGTAAAGCATCTGCTCTCGTTATAGCGTAACGATCGCGAGACTCACTGTGGACTCAAGGCGGGCAGGAAGACGTCGGCCGCGAGCGTGGCGGCCAGGCGGCCCTTGGCGGCGGCCCCCAGGCGGCGCAGCGCGGGCGCGGCGGCCGGCAGCGACGACGCGCGCACGACGCACTGGCGCAGGCGCACGCACGCGCGCACGCACAGCGGGTCCCACGCGCCCTCCACCAGCTCTGCGGGCGAACCGCCTGCGTCACTCACGTCGCTCACTGTGCCTAGCGATACCTCAAATCTACCTATCGTCGTCCAATGCTGAACGAAGATCTCCCCTCGGAGCGCCGACCGTTCCGGTCTTAGGCGGTCCGTATCCGTCCCCTGCTAGCCCTTTCTTCCAGCCCATCTCGACGTAGGGCACCCTAAACTACATTGCCGAATCGTGGTCTCGACTCTAGTCCGTTTAGGCTCCGGCGATCATCGGTTCACTTGGAGACTTGACCGGTCACTTTCCACTTCAGCATATTGATTCTCTTGATGTCTAATGATACTTATTATTCATATTTAGCACGAACGTGAAGCGAAATTGATTTGTTCAAATTATAATGCCATGTTTCAGTACTGTTACAATTACTTTTTTGAATTGGACAATCTAATTTCTATTAAATACTGAACTAGAATTGTATATTTAAGATATAAAAACCTCGATCAAAGTGCATAGTGAGTTTTTTGTCTGTAATATTCAACTATTTAACCATTATGAGCATAAACTCTGTTCACACCAAAGAAATGGTGTGCATCAATGTTTGTGTGTTTAAATGGTGTGTACCATTTAAAAGATTTTTCAATGAATTATTATTTGTAACAGTGTACATGGAGCAATGTTCTTTCTACTATAAACGTTTTCGTTGTATATGCTTATACGATAAAGTTTTTTTTTTTTCTATATTAAGAACCTACCAAAGTGACTCTACTCTGCCTGATGGAAAGCATGAATAGAATCCAAGAGTTGTGATCACCATACTCATTGCAAATGCTGACAACGCAGTATGGTGACCCACACTATGGCGGCCTTGTGAGATGCTTTTTTACACCTTGCTTGGGAACGTAAAAGGCATGACAGTCATCGTGACAGTGCAAGGCTTACACAGTTACCACGATAACTGTCACCCCTGCATCAATGGGCCTCCGGTCTCACACTCACCAACGAAACACGACAGCGCAGATGCTGGCGCTATAGGTTGGTCTTCTGTGGGAGGGTAGTACTGCCCCGGTCGAGCCGGCCCACTCGTGCTGAAATCAGCGTGGCTCTACTACCTAGTTTAGTAAGAGCATGTTATAAATACCTGTCAGCTTAGGTAGCACAACTTTGCTCATTAAAGTCGGCACGAGCAGCAAGTCGGGATCCTCCCTGACGGCCTCCTCGGTCACAACCGTGGGCTCTGGCTCACTTTCCGACCCAGACTCCGACGAGTCGCCCGACCTCTCGGTACGAACACCGTACATCAACAGAGATCTGAAATATTAGACACAGTAATATTAAAAGATTTTCTTTTTACGCGATTTTAAGAGCTTAACCTGTTTGTTTGTCTGTAAGCGTGTTTTTGATTCTGTTCTGTCATTTTTTGAACACGAGTGAAAAAAAAGTATAAATAAGTAGATGGTAAAATTATTTATGATACTTAAAAACATAATTCTGTAACGAAAGAAAACACAAGGGTTCCGTACAAGGGTGGTTTTAATGCGAGTTGTTGTTTCAAAGTACAGAGGGGGCGTTGCGATCGGTCTGTGTAAGCATACACGTTCGCTTTACTTAGGCTGAATCAGCAATAGCTATGACATTGACAAAACTGAACGTCGTTATATAAAGCTGGGAGCGAAACAAGTGCGCGATCTAGTTTGCTCTCAACGCCATCTATCCAGGCAGCTGGTAGTTAGTTAGTTTGTTATAATTTCTTCAATCAAAATCCTGCACGAATGTCAGTGCAACTTATAGAAAGAGCTAAGCCCTAGTGGTCTGAACTTTAGAAGATTCCTAGTAAGTTTTTGTTGTTTTTTTTTGCATATTCCTTTAAATATTTACATCAAATAAAATATAATATTGGTTGTCTATTCAAAATTATAGAAGTTGAACTTTGGAATTGTAAAAATTATATTAATAATTAAAGTTTAAAAATAGCTCACTTGTACCAATCCATTTTCTCGTAGTCTTCATTGTTCTCATCAGCGAGTGGATTCCATAGTATCAACTGTAACAATTAACAAAAATTAATATTTGCAATGAATCGCGTTGTTATGCCTTTAATTAAAATCTCGTGCGTGATTTGTTTCTGCTGAATAATAATATATTAAAAAAATATCTATATATGTAAACATGTGTCATGTGTTTTGTGACTTGTGCTATTTCCAACTCTGATAAAAGCACTGTTTCCTGAAAGATTGCGTAGCGGCACTCTGTGCATGGAGTTTCGTACGGTAACGCATTAGCTAAGTAGTACTACATGTAACCTCAAATTCTTATAGATATAGTGTTATTTGAATATTGTGAAAATGTCTACCTTTGTGCCAAAAAAATGTTTTGCGGGGCATTTTATTGCACTGCTTTATTCAAAAGATATCTGCTGCTGAAGCACACAGAATTCTTGTTGTAACATTTAGTGACAATGCTCTGTCGAATACGACATGCAGAGACTGGTTCAGATACTTTAAAAATAACGACTTTGACCTTGAAGATGAAGAACTTGAAGAAAGTTTGAAGACAAAGAAATGCAGGCATTGCTTGATCAAGATCCATGTCAGAAGCTAGCAGAGCTCGATAAATAATTGTGAGAAGATGCTCTAACAGTTCTAAATACTAAGGCCACAACACGAGTAGAGACAAGGCAAAGTGATTCTGTAACGTGACAATGCTCGGCCATATGTGGCAAAACCAGTCAAAACTTATCCGGAAAAACTTCAATGTGAAGTTTTACCCCACCCGCCGTATACACCGGTCATAACCCCCTTCGATTACCATTTGTTTCGGATGATGGGGCATTGTTTGCATTGTCAGGCGCGGCAGGCAGTCGGCCACGTAGGCGTCGGCGTAGCACTGCGAGACGTAACGTATGTGTGCGTACGTACCTGGTGGCGCACGTAGGGCGCGAGCAGGCGCGGCAGGCAGTCGGCCACGTAGGCGTCGGCGTAGCACTGCGAGACGTAACGTATGTGTGCGTACGTACCTGGTGGCGCACGTAGGGCGCGAGCAGGCGCGGCAGGCAGTCGGCCACGTAGGCGTCGGCGTAGCACTGCGAGACGTAACGTATGTGTGCGTACGTACCTGGTGGCGCACGTAGGGCGCGAGCAGGCGCGGCAGGCAGTCGGCCACGTAGGCGTCGGCGTAGAGCTGCGGGGCGTGGGCTCGCCAGCGCGCCATGCGCCGGCACACGCCGGCCACGCTGCGCCACGCCGGCAGCGCGTCGTCGAACAGCCGATCCGCCGCCGTCCGGATCGCATCTAACAAACATTTATACGCATTTTCATTTATACTAATATTATAAAGAGGAAAATTTTTTTTTGTTTGTTTGTACGATAAAGGCTCTGAAGCTACTGTACCAATTTTGACCGTTCTTTCATTACTAGAAAGCTACATTATCAAGGAGTAACATAGGTTATAATTTATTTTAAAAAAAATAGAGATCCGTATTATAAATCGAAGCTTGTAAGCCAAGGTGAAAAAAAACTTCACAAAAGAAATATAATACGACGTGCGCTACTAAAATAGATGATTATAGACAAATATAATGTACTACACTTTTGATGTACTCATCAAAACCTACAAAAAATTCAGTGATATTATAGTATATCTATCTATTATAAATAACTTAGTATAAGGTTTTCAATGTAAAATAAAAGAATTAAAATTTAAATGGTCTTTGAGTATTAATACTAGGCAGGTGTATGGATTCTTACAAGTATAAGCTACTTTAACATAAAGGAAGTTTAATGCAGATATACTTTGTCTTTTACAGCATGATATTTGAACGAATAATATAAAAGTTATCGTTAAATTAAACTAATAAGACATTCTCAGGCGCCACACGCAAGTGGGCGTTGCCAAAGCATGAGGTGCGGGGGGGGTTACGTCTATGAGTAAGGTAGAGGCGCGGCTCCCTGCGTTTCGGCCGTAAGCGATATTGCATTTTAATTTTTACATTTCGTTATAACTACATGTAATTTAAAAATTAGTTTTCAATTATTTGAAGTTCTTTTTAGAACTACATAAAAAGTTCAAAACAATACTTGGGGACTATTTAGGATTGAAGGTGACAATATTCCGTCGAAGTCCATGAAAGTCAATGGAGAAGGCTTATGTCCAGCAGTGAACGCATCGTGGCTGACATGATGATGATAAAATACATTTTTCAATGATGCGTAAAGATAGTTTACACTCTTTTAATTAACAAATGTCCACCCGTGTTACGCTGGCAGGGCTAAATTTAATATAAAAAAAATAGGGACCCGCGTGAAAAATTTGACGATGTAACTCGACGTGTGAAAAAAGTACCAAAAGAATCCTTATATCGCGTATGCTGTGGAAATTATTGACGATAGAGCAAAGTGATGTACTACCAATCGTGATATCTATAAAAATGTCCGCGATCCCATATGTCTGACTATTACAGTTATGCCACAGTAACTCCGTTTTTGTTCACCCGTGTGAAGCCGGGACGGACCTCTAGTTTTAAATAAGAGTGAAGATATAGAAAATTAAAACCCATGATATTCTTCTCATTAATAAACCAACATAGTTTTGCTCGATAGGACCTTTTTTTATATCTAAAGTGAAGAACAAACGATACGATTACAGATTTGAATACATCACCATCCTTCTCACTCTTATATTCATTCGAATAGCACCAATCGTCGGTGGCTTCAAGGACGGTCACGGAAACACATTACGATAGGGAAAGGATTACGATACACATATATTACTTTCTAAATTCTGCTCTTTAAGGAGAGGCCTACGTTCAGTCGGGGAGTAGGAAACGTGCGTGGGTGGTGAAGGTCTGTGATACCTCTCTCGCGCGTGTAGTGGTGCAGCTCGGCGGGCGGCAGGTCGTCGTCGGAGGAGTCCCCGTCGCGGTGCGGCGCGGCGCCGGGCAGCGCGGCGGCGCAGGCCTCGCGCCGGAGCCTCCGCGCGCGCCGCCGGCCCTCGCGCTCCGCCGCGCGCCGCGTCTTCTCCTCGCTCTCCACCGGCCGCGCGCAGCCCGCCCGCCCTGCCGTACACGACGATAACAAAGCTCATCGACTTAAATTAAATCCCTTTGTTGGAAAATTAAAAAAAACTACGCAGTACTATGGTGTCGAGGTATGCCTGGAAGACGTTTTTGATCGACTTTATTTCGACGCACGGATGTTGTAGTGGTTTAAACGGTAACCTCGTCGCTTCGTGCTGCGCCGCACGGTTATGTAATCCACAAGTTGTTGCTCCCGATCTGGGTGTTCTTTGTGTTTATATGATGTATGTTAGTAAAGTCGCCTGCGGCACAGAATGTATTAGGAATATTGTGTGTATGACGTATTTCTGATACATCATGTGCAAAAGTCGACTTTTTAGAAAAAAAAAAAATTATTAATATTTTTGAAGTAATATGACATACTCATTTTAGTGTATTAGGGAAAAATGATGGAAGTAAAATGTAAAAGAACGACATTTATATAGTAACGATCAAAAAGCTTCAGTGCTACATATAGACCAGGGTCGATAATTTTTAAAAGCAATTAAAATCGTAGTAGGATGAAACCCATTAGAAAAGGAGGGGAATATTATAAAAATGAAGGGAAAAATAATTTACGGGCGATCTGAGGTCGGGGAGGGGATGGGGGTGAGTTTTTAAGGGTAAAAACGGTTTTTCTCGATTTCCGGCAAAACTACTCAAATGGCAAAGTTGTAGGTAATAAAAAGATCTAAAACTTTTGTATTTACACTTTTTTCACATAACCTCAAAACTTATGTGAAAAATTCAAAAAACCAAGTTTTTGGTTTTTTATTTTCATCTTATACAAAAATTTTTTTTTTTTAACGAAATTTGGTGAAAACTTACCTTTTTATGTCCCAAATACGCTGTAATTTATTTGATTAAAAATATTTATTTTTTCACCTTATTTTGAATTAGTATCGAAAAAACACCCTAATTTTCAATCGAAAACTCACCCGTCAAAATATCAGCTTTTTTCAAAAAGTTGGTATGTTTTCTGTTCGTTAAAATCTCTACTTTTCGATGGTGAAAAAAAAATATATGTTACTATAGTAAATCTTCTCAGAAAATGCAAAAAATCGAAAAAAACTCGAATTCGAATTTTTTTTTTTAATTATTATAAATAATTTCATTTAAAAAATGTGATTGCTGCAATTTGTTTCAATTAAAAAGTTGATTTATTTAATGCTAATTACATTTATGTCATAGAAAATCTCATTATATAAAAATATAAATATAAATCGTACAATTAAATGTAGATACTTTATTCTGATTACGTTATTCATTACAATATTTTTAACACATTAATCTTATGATTCTTAAATACCTTATCTTCAATTCTAATCACTTATCCATTAGTTTTTGTTTTTTTTGACGGCATTTCTTCATCGCTAGATTCGTCAAACATCTCCGATGATTCTAGTAGATCTTCGAAATCTTCATGACTATTACCTTCTTCCTCTCCAACATTATTTCCAGACTCCGTTGGTTCTTCATCCCCAATTTCTTCTGAATCATTAACTTCTTCGTAGGTTTCTTCTTCAATATTGGAGCAATTTTCAGAACCATGACAGTTTGAACATAAATTTGTGCATTTTAAACCATGTTTTCGGCAACTACATTTTAAACTGTTACATCCAGTTTCACTGCAGCAAATAGTTTTGAGCAATATTTCCGGAATTAATTCTTTTTGTGTAAATTTCGGCATAATTCCACGTTGATATAGCTTCCAGCCCCAATCTGTTGCTGTTAGTTCGTTACCCAACCAAGTTTGAAGCTGATAATATGCCCTATAACAATGTTGTTCTGCTGCTCCTTCTGTGGGTGGGAGGTTTGCCAAAACGAAAGATGATTTAATTTTTGCCAATTGATATTTTTGAAACCTTAATTGATTCAGTGTAATTTTTTCATTTTTACATTTATAAATAGATTTGATTAGTTGTAATCCATTTTTTTTTATTTCTTCTTTACTCGCATCTTTCTTATAAAAAACATTGGCCAAATGCGACAAATTTTTAACGTCTAATAATGAATTGACGATACTTTTCTTTCCTTTTCCGGCAAATCCAGATGTTGTATCGCAACCAGAAAAACAATGCAGAAATGCAACAATGTTTCTTAAGGATTCATGTTTGAAACTATTAGACGTGAAAAATAGGTCTTTTACATTTCCAGAACCTGGTTTGAGAAAATAAATGTCATGATTATTTTAATTTAACTGATTAAAAGGACCAAAAGATCAATATCTTGGCCCACAACAATTACAGTTTTATTAGTACTCATTGCAACTTTTATCGCTGTTTCAATTATGTCAGCATCAGCATCTTATAAATTAAATTAGAAAATTAAATTAAATTATTATTAATTATAGTGGTATATTGTTATTTGCATTTTTTTTAACAATGTAACATGTAATCTAATGTTTTTCGAGTAATTAAAGTGTTAATTTTAATAAATAGTTCAAAATTTTTTATAAAAATTAAAAAAAAAATTTCGAATTCGAGTTTTTTTCGATTTTTTGCATTTTCTGAGAAGATTTACTATAGTAACATTTTTTTTTTTTTTCACCATCGAAAAGTAGAGATTTCAACGAACAGAAAACATACCAACTTTTTGAAAAAAGCTGATATTTTGACGGGTGAGTTTTCGATTGAAAATTAGGGTGTTTTTTCGATATTAATTCAAAATAAGGTGAAAAAATAAATATTTTTAATCAAATAAATTACAGCGTATTTGGGACATAAAAAGGTAAGTTTTCACCAAATTTCGTTAAAAAAAAAAAATTTTTGTAAAAGATAAAAATAAAAAACCAAAAACTTGGTTTTTTGAATTTTTCACATAAGTTTTGAGGTTATGTGAAAAAAGTGTAAATACAAAAGTTTTAGATCTTTTTATTACCTACAACTTTGCCATTTGACTTTTTTCGATAGGACTTTTAGTTTTGCCGGCAATCGAGAAAAACCGTTTTTTTGCCTTAAAAACTCACCCCCATCCCCTCCCCGACCTCAGATCGCCCGTAAATTATTTTTCCCTTCATTTTTATAATATTCCCCTCCTTTTCTAATGGGTTTCATCCTACTACGATTTTATTTCACTTTTGATTACTTTTAAAGGCTTCTACCCTGGTCTAATAAAAGAAAATGTATTTGAAAATAATACGCATCGATGAAACCCCACCCCTTGATAAATCAGATTTTAAGAAATTATCATTTTGCACGAAAGTTATTCAATCGAATTACAACTGCAATAGGCTAGATGACACTTTAGTCAAATTAGTTACTTTTTATCATCTGTCAAAACGACAATTTTTCTATGAAAACTGTACTAAGTACCAAATTGTGACGTCACTGTTTTAGACTACTCAATTGAACAATATATTTCTGTACATTTGATTGAACTTTATAATAATAATGAAAAGCTATGTTAATTGTATTTGCCGAGATGTTTCGCGATATTAGTTTTAATGAAGTGGACATTGGTATTTATTTACGATACAGTCAGTCTAGCCAATTGTGAAATATAATTCTTTATAATTACACTGATCAACACTGTTTTTGTCACATGAACTTAGTGGATTACCACAAAAATTATTTAGTCTAGGTTGGTTATCCTTCGTTAAAAAAATATAGTTTCGTTCCAGTCACGTCCAGTTTTTTAGTGACAGTTATAAATACATTTTTAACCTCAAAACGCGTTTAAACGCGTACTTAAGTAAGAAAAACTTTATTTTGACAATTGTATAACTATTGTATTTAACTAAATTACATTTTATTCATGTAAGTTACATCGTAAACATGCCACAAAAGTGTTTAAGCAACCCCGACAGTTTTTGTTATGTGTGTGGAGAATTAACCTTTACATCTCAGGGTCGAAATTTCACGCTATTAATTGAACTATTTTCGTTACTTTAGATTTCCTGTGTTGCACCAAGATAAATCCTGGGTTCCATATATATGTTGTGTAAGGTGTATGAAATCTTATTAAGTTGGGCTAAACAATAACCAAGACATTTGCCATTCGCTATACTAATGATTTGGATATAACCAAAAGACCATATAAGCGATTGTTATTTTTGTTTAACTCAAACAAAAGGCATTATAATGAAGTCTAAACACACTTTCCAGTATCCAAACTTATCGTCGGCTGGCAGACCCGTCCCACATATTACTGAACTGCCTATTCCAAAGACTCCAAATCAACCAGAAAGTCAGAATTCTTCTTCTAGTGCGGCATTTGTTCTCAGTCAACAGAGTAAGACACCTCAACAAAGTTACTCAAGTTACGAATCGTCAACTTTAAAAGAGCCTTATTTATTGACACAAAGTGATTTAAACTATTTAGTACGTGATTTCAATCTATCAGAAAAACAGGCTGAACTTTCCATTTGCTATTTTGCTTGGACTGCAACTAGGTAACACAAAATGTTGCTGTTTTCTTTGCGAATGGAGCAGTAGACAGAATGAGTCACTACATAAAGAAAGTGTGGCCCACGCGTGGATCATTTACTCCAGGCCATAAAAATGTTGAAAGTAATCCTCTAGTGAACCCTGATGATATATTTTTACCACCGTTGCATATAAAACTCGGCTTAACGAAAAAATTTGTGGAGACTATGCCTAAAGACGGCAGTGGATTTTTATATCTACAACAAAAAATTCCCCAAACTGAGCGAGGTAAAAATTAAAAAGGTTTATTTGTAGGTCTACAAATACGGAAACTGATAAAGGATAACGATTTTGAAGAGAAATTGAATCATCTAGAAAAAGTTTTGTGCACATTGACCAAAATTTGTTAAGAAACTATACGATATATAAAGCGGCAAATTAGAAAGATTTAATAAGTGAACTTCTAATGTCATATAAAGCTTTGGGATGTAACATGTCCTTCAAAATACAAATGCTACACTCTCATTTGGATTTCTTTACTGCAAACTTGGGAGCTGTGAGTGATGAACAAGGCGAGAGGTTTCATCAGGAAATTTCCTGAATGGAGAAGCGCGACCAAGGAAAATGAAATCCACGAATGCTAGCAGATTATTGTTGGAATCTTAAAAGAGACCTACCAGAAGCTAAATATTCCCGAAAATAAAATTGATGTATTGTACATTTAACAATAACTTTTTTAAGCGTAGGTAGCTATTTTTTCTATTTAGACAAAAATAATAAATATACATATGTTTCCATCATTTTTTTTCCCTTGACATATTATTGCTTAAAGGCCCTAGTATATTCGAAATTTGACATAAGTTTTCGTGTGACAAGAAAAAAATTAAAATTTTGTTGACCAGTGTTATAGATGACCGCATAAGTCTTACTGCACACGTGCACACGCACACATACAAATAAAGACAAAATTGATTACTTTAGGTCTCAGTAACTTTACTGAATTTGTAAAAAATACGTTACCACTCGTAGCGAGCACATCCTGAGCCTGATCTCGTAGATCCGCCCTCCGCCGTTCGACGAGGAACTCGCACCGGCGCTTGTGCAGCGCAAGCGCACGCGCTTCGAGCGCTTCTAGCTGAGGCATCTGGGGAAGTAATAATCCAATATAAGGAAATAATTAAGTATATTAATAAGGGCAAAAAAAGTTAATCGTTTATATTCAACCATCTTTGCAACTACTGAAATATACTGCTGTCTTGGTGTTGTACTACCAAATGTGACTGCTATGCTTAAGGTTTTAGGTCCTCATTCCGAGTCGGATCAAATGTATGTACAATCAGCAAATATGTTTCGGAGTTTGGGTGTTTTCTGTACGTATGTATTTCATATCATATTATATCAACACCATTTAACAGCTGAACATAGGACTCTCCTTAGAAAGGGAGTTTTGACCTACTGTACCACCCTGGTCAGATGGATTGGTATACGGTTTCTTACAAGATTTCCTTCTTTTTGTAGTGATATTGGCCTGTGTAGTTTGTTCAATTAGTCGGCTCTTACGATACCCATGGGATGAAGAGGAGTGGTGACACTCCCTGCTCTTAATTCATAAACACGCGGCAAGTACGTATTTACAAAAAAAAAGTATGTATAGCATTCATATCGGTCACAGTACAAGTTTTACTTAATCCGGGACTTATATACAGTGGACCTTAGGTAATCCGGCCCCTGCATGTAATCTGACATCAATTAAACAATTTTCGAGAATGTATATCGTGCATGATTGAACAGGTTACCACTTGTGCTCGACGCGTAGATATTGTTTAAATTCCGATTGCTTAGTTTGAATTTGACTACGTGTGATAGCGGTGCAGCTAAGCGTGCGTTCATTGCGTACGTATACGTACCTAGTAATGTCGTCACAAGTCCAGAAGACAACAACATATGGAATCTTATCATTTGTCTGTAATTTGTCAGATTACAAGGTACTCTTTTGTAAAAAAATCCGGGCAAGAAGGAGTCTTAGGCAGTACTTTATAATCCGACAAAATCAATATTCCGACACTGCCCTGCAAAACGTTTGTCGAATTACCGGGGGTCCACTGTAGTTCGGGACATATTATCGGACGTAATAATTATGTTAATAAGTTCAGGACATACTAGAAATGTACTCGATGATAGAAATAGAACATGACAAAGAAATACATCGGTTTAAAAGGCGGCTACGAGCGAAGCGTACCTTCTCGTCCAGGCACTCGATGAGGTCGGTGAGGTAGCCGCGCACGGCCTGCGCGCGCCGGTAGGCGGCGTCGAGCTGCGCCGTGCGCGCCGAGCGGCTCTCGCGCAGCCGCGCCGCGCCCAGCGCGCGCTCGCGCAGCCCGCGGTGCGCCAGCTGCGTCGCCCGCCGCTCCGTGCGCAGCTCTTCCACGCTACGACGTTATGTCATATTAAAAACGTTTCTAGAAACACTATTAGGGCTACCACCTTTCGGGAAGCGTAGACCCGGGGTAATTTAAAAAAACGTTTTTTTTACCAACCACTTTTGTCTTTTAGATATTATACACACAGAAAATGAAATAATACATGTATTTAAGCAGATATTATTTATTAAACAATTTGACTTAATAAATGACCTTACCTAAATCAACTTAAAGACTACTATTGCTAGGGCCACGGTCAGCTTTATTTTTAAAGCCATATTTTTTATTAATATGAGTTTGTTGTAGCATCTATGCTTGCTCAGGTTTTTTTTAATAGTTTAAAAAATCTTGGCAACTCATTTTCTAATTAACCTTTATAATTAACTCTTAGTTTACCATGTTAACTGATAAGCAGTTTCGTTCGTCTGTCCATAAATTCTACATCAACGAAAAAACGTGTTCAACGAATGCATTACTAATGGGAATTGACAAAAAACACTATACGTCTTCTTTACTCGGCAAATCCAAAGTATAGAGTGAACCGAAAGTTCGTTAACGTTTGTTACGGGAGGTCTTGGGACCGATGCTACTGGAATTTCCTAGCGACGATCGTAACACACGATTTCAACAAAATGCAGAAACTTGTCCACATCCAATGAGTGCCTGTCGGTGTACAAAGACATGTTTTCGGCAAAGCTGATTTCCAGACGAGACGACATTCCGTTGAATTCACAACGTTCAGCACAGAGTGAACGACGTGGCGACCGAACTATCTAGATCTTTTATGGATGTAATTTCAAAGAAAATTTTTAAAATACGGCGTAATGATGTGCGGGATAACCTTATTCAGCCGAACGTTTGCGCGTCGAACAGAAGTGGAATATTGCACTTTCTCTTCGGTCGGAGAAGTTCGTTGCCCTCCATTTTACTTCGCATTTAGCGTAGATTCGGTCTCTTCGAACTTCTTCTCCCATTTATTTATTAAGGGAACACTCGGACACTGATTTAAGTGATGTAAATCATTATTCAACGTGAAATAAGCGTCTCACAATAATAAGCGAACTGTTGTTTAGATAAAATTGTTTCACACAGTGAGTGCGCTGCGGCCTCGTGAAGCGATCAAATGCGACAAAATTTCCGAGAAACGAGCTAGTGGTCAGATCCCTCTCCCTACTCCGCACGGCATTTGTTTGCACGGGATGTTAGATTCAAATGTTAACGAATTCTTGGCCCACCCTATATCTAGTGTGATACTGCAATTCAGGAGAGACAAAATCTTTACCTATCTTTGAGATCGAAGTACCTCATTTTCTTGAAAGTTTGGAAGGTATAACATTTCTCTACAATCTACACTCAACCATTTCATAATTACGAACGCACACAATACAAATACAAAGAACCCAAGATACCGTTTATGAAGTGCAGTGACGAGTTCACTGGCGGAGGTGGGGGGTGCGGTGCCGGGCGAGGCGAGCGGGCGCAGGTGCGCGGCCACGTGCGCGCCCGCCTGCGGACCCGCCGCGGGCAGCGAGAACGGGTTCACTTCTATGGCGCCTTCACCTGAAACGTTATGAAAATTGTTAACGATCTGTGTGTTACCTCAATTCATCACGTGCTCAGGTGCACAAAAAAAAATTATAATAAGGATACCTATTATCTAACAAGCTAAATATATTTTTGCCCCCAATTAAAACGAATCTAACGACATCTCCAAGCCAAAATCCATTAAGCCGTATAAGCTTCAGACTGTGCAAAAGTTGTCCGTCGGTAAGCGCAAAACTCGGCAACGTTCTCGGCTCGACT
Source organism: Hypercompe scribonia (assembly GCA_949316085.1). Taxonomy (NCBI): domain Eukaryota; kingdom Metazoa; phylum Arthropoda; class Insecta; order Lepidoptera; family Erebidae; genus Hypercompe; species Hypercompe scribonia. The sequence goes on along the minus strand of OX438969.1, from coordinate 4,811,719 downwards.
TATTTTATTGTTTGGTATGTAATTACAACCCAAATACGGTTTTAAAAATAAAGCACGTGTATGTCTCGCGACGCCCGACAGAAGTGATTAATTAATATACGTTGAACTAACACTAAGTCACGCAAACAGAGAGAGAGAAGCGTCTATCCGAAATACGGCTAGCGCTGTGGGTAAGAGTGAGAGAAGTGGAGCCTGCCTGCCGGTGCCGTATGCGTGAGAGAAAGGGAAACCAGACAGGCAAGCGCCGTAACGCGTTACGTAACGAAGTGGTTTATCCTCCAAAAAGAAGTTATTACTTCAATAAAATTTATAAATTTACCCGGAAAATGAGAAATTCGATAAAAGCAAATTATATTTCTTACGAGACAAGGTTTTTGAAATTGCTAGTATTTAATCAAGGAGAATAAAAACTCGATCTTCTTTTATAAGTATATATGGTTAATTTAAAAAAAAAAACAATATAAAAACCTTATTTTAAAGAAACCTCGTTTAAATATAAGCATTCATTTAGAAAAACCGATCCATATCCGTTTAATGTAAATAATTTTACTTATATGGCTAATATTATTGTTAAATCGAATGATTCAAAATCACACAAACAAGTATTGTGTTCATCAGACCAGTGATGTCGATGATGGCAGGCCGAGCTTTCTGTAGCTGCTGCGAGGCCCACTCTTCGGTTTCGCTATCCAGTTCCTCTTCTGATACAGCCGCCGTACCACCTGCGTCATAAAAGAGTTGTTTTTACAGTCGCTCGATTCTTACAAGTTTTAATAATACATAGGATCAACTGTTCTCAAAAGCAAATTACTAGAATATAACCATTTCTTTTAAACTTAATGCTCGCAATAGGCTAGATGACACCTTAGTCAAATTAGTTACTTTTTATCATCTGTCAAAATGACAATTTTATATGAAAAATACGCTAAATACAAAATTATGACGTCACTGTTTTAGACTACTCAATTGAACAATGTAATTCACTGTATATCTAATTGAAATTCGTAATAATAATAAAAAGCTATGTTAATTGTATTTGCCGAGATGTTTCGCGATATTAGTTTTAATGAAGTGGACATTAGTATTTATTTACGATACAGTCATCTACTCAATTGGAATATATTCCTGTGTCGCGGAGAACTTAGAAAAATACAAGAAACAGATACAAAGAACATTCAGATTCAGAACTAGAATTTGTGGGTCACACAAAGTGCTGTCCCATGTTCGAACCCACAACACTCAGCGAAGTAAAAAGCGGCATGCAGAATTAAAGGTAAGGTGGATTATTCCTCCAATAACTTCACTCACTCGATTAAAAACAAAATAATTATTTCTTTAACACCACGATCAAGCCCTCTATATGTGGTGAAGCATATAAAACCACAAATTTTATAGCAGAAAATAAGCACTGCACCAACAGAACTTAAAACTGCTTCAATGGTCTAGCGGTTAGCGTATGCATCTGCCGGTTTCGGGTTAGCTTGCCAGGTCGGGTCAAAAGTGATATTGAGTGTCTCTGCTTACAGAAATACTAACAATAGCGCGAAGTTTGGAAGTTGGGTCGTAACCCTCATGCCTCGGAGAGCACATAAAACTGTCGCTCCTAGGCCTAATCTCTCTCCGATTATGACGGATAGCGGTCCCATCGGATTGTAGGTGTGAGGGAACAGAGAGTGCACCTGCGTGTGCGCACAAGATTGTGTACTATAATATCTCTTGCGTAGTTTGCCGGTATCCGTTGAGACTAGGCGCCGTGGCCGAAACTGGCTAGGATTTCGATCAGAACTTAAAAAATATGTATCTAATTTACTAACAAAAATAGAAGACTCACGCTTAGGCTTATCATCAGGCATGTCCAGCCCTCTGACCAGTATTCTGCCTTCTTCATCGTCATCATCACCGGAGCCATCGTCCCGAACCAGCCTGGAGCCGGGAGCAGGGTCGGACTTCAACGGTAAGTAATCACCGAGTTCGCGAGCCTACGAGAAATGGAATGCTATTGGATTATCACGCTTCCTTAGATCTGCAGCGCTGTGTGTAAGGCTCATCACAATCACATCATCTTTATATAAAAAAAGATAGACGTATATTATTGTAATACATTCACAATATGAAGGTAATAAAGAATGTTTCTCTAAATATTTAATCTGAGTGATTGCCTTGTGACACACGCTCTGCTATATTGAATAATCAAAAAATTGTTAGAACAAACCTGAAAGTATAATAATCTATAAATGTTGAAGACTAAACAAAATATATAGATGAAATTTTAATAACTCTAATAGCGATCATGATGACGAGATTCAGTGTGCACGTGACTTTACCATTGAGCAGTTTGACCGATTCAGGCACACTATTTATATTTTTAAGAGACATGAGACCATATAGGTTAATGAATGTAAAAAATTGCAGGTGCCGTCATATGGCAAATTTCCAAATCTTACTAATATTATAAATGCGAAAGTTTGTTACTCTTTCACGACAAAAATTACTTGACGGATTTGGATGAAACTTTACAGTAGTATAAGTTATACATGGGAACAATACAAAGGCTACAATTTGTAATAATTTGATGTAATTTTGGTCGTAATATAACGATACATGTCAATTGATTCGGTAAAAAATCTAGCCTCTGAGAGTTATCCTGGCGTACGCTGCCTAAACCATTCAAGTTACACAAAGATGATGTACCGTAGGATTGTTCGTATTTAAAAAAAAAAAATTAAAATGCTCTATTACGAAACTTTATGTGACAGACTAAATTCCACGCGAGTAAAGCCACGGGCAAAAGCTAGTTTTGAAAATAAAATCCTTTAATATTCTCAGTTCTTTGTTAAGAAAAAATATACACAGAAATCGTAGTAACAAAATAATTTAAAACATGAAAAAATTTCGAAAAGTGCAGAATCTAATTTCAACCAATTCTTCCACGACGAATAAAGCAACCTGACCCAAGATCCAAGATCCTGAAACCAAGCTGGAGACAACGACGCAGTCACGGCGACGGCCATTAGTCCCTCACCTCTCATACCTGCTGTCTGGTTTTGCGAGCTGCGTGGATGAGTGCCGCGTCAGGAATTCCGGGCTTGGCAAGCGCAGCCCGGACAGTCTCTGCGCGGTACTTGTGGAACCCTCGCGAATCTTCTTCCTCCTCCTCCTCCTCCTCCTCCCCCCCACTGCTGACGTCACCTTCGCCGTCTGCCGCCAGTGCCTCTCGACCAGAAAGTATAAGACCTTCCAAAGTAACTTTCTTCTTTGTCTTCTGCTGTGTTATCTCTGTGTGGTCGTTCTTTTCCTATATTTAGAGTTGCATTATAGTATATTTGTCATAATAATCTAATATTAGAGATGTGTCGAATATTTGTATCCGCATTTGCGGATATCCGGGAGAAAGTGACATATGCATACCATTATACATATGTATATACTTTTAAAGTATTGTATCTATTACACATAGGAGTAATTCCACAACAATTAAAGAAATATATTGTGTTGTAAATTCTCAATGTCAGTTCTCGTTTTAAGGTCACACGAATCAACGTCATCTAACAATACATTTGAAATCCGCATTCGCGAATCCAGACACATACATAATTTGTTTTAATTTCTGCGGTAATAGACTTTTAAGCATCCAACACATCACTTTCTAATATTTGTATGACTATTTTACCAAGTTTACTAAATAACTTACCAAGGACTCCTGTTTTAAGTTACATTATCTAAGAAATAATCAGTTTACTAATGTATTATAAAGGTGTTTACTTATGTGCTAATCAAATTGTCTAAGAAAAGAACTACCAACCTAATAACAAAAATTATTTATATAGCAATTTACTTAACATATTTAATATACAAATTTTAATATAAGCATTGTTTTCTTTTGTACGAAAAGACAAATGCCACTCCTAAAGTCAGAGGACCGGACTGAATTTTCTGTAACCTCACTCACTCGGTGAAAACAATATCACCTTAATTGTGACAGTCCATACACACTTAAGAGTAAATATTGGTCTCCCGCTCAGATAAATCTCAATTGCTCACAGAAACTTAACTTTTGACAACGTTTAAACATATAATTAGGTTAAATAGAAGTGTTTAGGTTAATGGTGCTGCTCTACCAGCTAACATACGGTCCACCTTACCTCATATCCATTATTGTCATATTTGATATCATCACCATCAGTTCCTTCATCACGTTTCTGTTTTTCTCTTTCTTTTTCACGTCGCTTTGCCAATCTCTTACTTTGAGAAGACTTCTTTACCTTAAAAACTTCACCTTCTTCCTCTGAAAAGGAATATAATAGTCAGACTAGACCTTAAGTCATAAAACACATTTACAATTTTGCAAAGGATAAAAAGTTACAAGTATATGCAGAAAGAGTTTACAAAAATATCTAAATATATAACTATTTGACATGTCATTTAACACTAACTGCCTCATTGTTCTTGTTGCTAGCATATGTATCTGAATCAAGAGATCTCAGATTATCAAGTCAGACTAAAACAGCTGAATGAGACAAAAAAGAAACACTTCATATGTCATGTATGGTTACATATGCTACAAAACATATAGAGACAAATTGAACCAAAATACTGCTCTAAGTTAGCTATACTGTGCCAGGTTTCACTATAGAACATTGTTGTAATGTTGACAGAAAATTAATGTGGAAAAGAGATAAAAAAATCTTTGAACTATTTTGTTATTAAGTCTTTGCAGCATACATAGACCAACGCGACATTATTATATATGTATATAAAGATTACAGTCACCAGTATGTGCAGTATTCATCTTGAAAATATGAATAATGTATTTTAACACTGAACACATAGAAGGCAAATGCTTTATTGCACAATAATTATAGTATATTATGATACAAACTAGACTTTATTGTAGAAAATAACGATTAATACATTAAACAGTAGTTTTGCCTACTGTCGGCAAACTTAGTATAAATTACCTTCATCGGCGAAACTCAATGATGGGGTGCTTTTAGTAACCTTGGGTTCCCTTCTTTCATAGCTAATAACAGGCGGTGGTGGAGGTTCCGGATCTCCATCCTCATCGTCATCAGCGCAAAACATACGGCGCTGAATCTTCTTGGGTTTTCGAAACATAGACATACTAATACTGAGACTTTAATTAATGTTAAGCTGTTCGAGCCAAAGGTACAGACAGTTATATAAACGTCAATCGCTTAACTTATTGGAGCAAATTTAAACTTATTAACTAGTTTTTAGATTTGAGAAGATACAACTTGCAATGTAATAAACTTTTTTCATAAATAATTTCCACCAAGTTATTTCGTGACACCGACATCAATGCCTTCAACTTCAATCCAAATAGACAATTAGACATTGACAATAATAAAGACTGACAGCATCTAAATGTATCGATATATCGATTTTTCTAAAAGTCGTTTTAATCACAGAACTTTTATACAATATTTGTCTTTAGTATTAAATTTATATCATTATATACAAATTTATAACGGTCCTTTGATTATATATTCAGGTCCTTCGTTTGTCTAATATTCGATAAATTACTCTGTTGTACAGTGACCGTCACTGACCAGAAAGAATACAAATATTTTTTTCAATTCATTTCTAAAACTTTATTTACATACTCGCCGAATACTCATAGTATTTCTTAATCTTCATGTAACTACTTCATGAATATATTAAATTATTTCTTAATTATAATCAATAAATATCGTGTTTTTATCTGTCCAATCCATTAGGAAGAATAAGACTTTTGCTGCCAGAAGTATCTGCTAGACCGCAGACCATTTAAAGATAAGACAATTTTCACAAATTATTTTCTTCCTTTTTCAATACATAATACAGTTAAAAAGTTAATAATAATGTGAAAATAACAAAAAAAAAAGAAAAAAGAAAGAGTCTATTGCTTGTTTCAATTTTTCATACACTTGTCTCAAAAGTAGATTTTACTTTGATAAAATGGGTAATCTTACCTTAACTACTAAAAAATTTAAAAAAGCGATTATGCACTTTCGAAAATTCTTCATGTGTAATGAAAATGTAATCTTTTAATAATGAAGTCATTTAAAAGAATGTCAAACAGTTTTAAAATTAATATTTTCCACATAGTGGACTAAGATCACTGGAGTAATAACACAGCTTCACAGAAAATGTTTCTTAACTCATCACTCCATTTTTCTTAAACCTTTATTACTTACTAAGTATTAAATTATGTTAAATCTGATACGTACACATAATTTTCAGTATTATTTTGGGAAAGCTAGTAGAATAAATTTAAAGACTGTGCCTTATGGTAGTAAGTAGTAGAAATTGGTAGTAATCCAGTTAAGAAAATGTGGCCACACAGCTATACTAGCATTCGTTCATTTTAGTCCCGCACGAATTGTTGTGCGTTTGGTCTTGGTAAGTTTTTATTTGAAATCCTTAAATTTCTACATAATCGTATATTTTACATGCGATTAAAAGTGTATTAACTCAGATTACAATGTTGCTACTTCATTCTTGATAATATTTCAAGAGTAGATGCGATTTTGAACAAATGGTTTATTGAATCCATGTTTGTTTCCAGTCCTTAAATTTCTACGAAGTCCCTATTCCACACGTCAAGATGGGTAGGGAGGACAAGGCTACTTGGAAGTCCAATTACTTCACCAAGATCATCGTTAGTAAATTTATAATTTTGTTTACTTGTAACGTGTATAACCTCAAAAATAGCAATGATTGACTGTTGCCTATCCAAAGCTGTAGTCTTTCACGCCTCTTTATTTATTTTCGTTGTTTAAAGACTGTGTTGGAATAGCTATTAAAGTAACTAACAGAGGGAGGGGTCTGTACAACATTCTGTATCAACAGTGAAAACGTTTAGAACAGTTTTCATATATCAAAAAATTGGTTTGTATAAGCTGGACTGTTCCACGAGATTAGCGCTATCAAGCCTAAGGAAAAACAAAGTTTTACTATAAAGTGTACTTTAATATTTTACTTGCGTATTACAGTCCAATATTGTACCATAAATTAAGTACTGGCGCAGTATTGTTTCACTTACAAAAAGTAACTCATTCAAAGTATAAAAGTTTCGAAACTTTGTAAACTTATGTTTCATAAGTGTGTGTGTACACCTTTACAATACTCATTATATTACAAAATAAACTCTGGCAATTATACAAACTGCTTTTGCATGGCATTTAATAATAAGATTATCAAAACAGGTACTTTTATGCTTTATCAACAGTCATTCAGTGCTAAAGATTGTACCTACATGAACTCTGATAAGAAATGGCTTAATACTACTAAAAAAAATAACCTCTAATATTTATTTTCACAGCAATTGCTAGACGAGTACCCAAAATGTTTCATCGTGGGTGCAGACAATGTGGGCTCGACCCAGATGCAGCAAATCCGTATCTCCTTGCGAGGGCATTCTATTGTGCTCATGGGTAAGAACACCATGATGCGAAAGGCCATTAGAGACCACATGGACAATAACCCAGCACTTGAAAAGCTCTTGCCTCACATTAAGGGAAATGTCGGTTTTGTTTTCACCCGTGGAGACCTTGTAGATGTAAGTATTAATATCTATTAGGATTAAAAATGTAATACATACAATTAACTATTGCCCAAAATAAACTTAAACAATGTCCCACTACAATTCATAATCTCCTTTTCATACATACACTTCAATACATTCTTACTCGAGACAAACTTTCAATTCTAACTGGTGAAAAAGTTGTATGTTCCTTTCTTCTATTGAAGCTATTGGAATGATCATAATTATATTATGACTTCATAACTTCTAGAATTAAAATAAAATATTAAGCCAAAGCAATGATTGGTGTGTATCAATCTGTGAGGAGGGAAATTAATATTAGAATAAGCTAAAACTTAAAAAACAAAAAGCTCTATATAATCTTAACATAGTAGGCAGATACTACAATGAGATATTCTTTTTTTTATCAATAAATATCTTAAGTGTTATGTCTGTCATTTAAAAAAATATATTAAAAAGGGGGGTTACTTATATCTCTTTACAGGATACTTAAAAATAAATTACTTTTTTAAATTATTGTGTTGTCTATTTGTCTTGACTAATCTCTAGAACTGCTGAACAGATTCTAACAGGACTTTCAGTGGAAGATGGAGATTACTGACTAAAACATATAGGCTACTTTATATCCCGAATTTCTCACGCGATCGGGATTTACTCTTCTAAAACCATGTCTCAAAATTCAAATCCTACGAACAAAGTAACACGGCTAGTGATAACAATATTGTTAAGAAAATTCATGGCTTAGTATAATGTTAATAAATTTTGTCTGTTCTAATACCAAAGAGCCATTTTAAGCTTTTTGGCTTCGCTTTCAGACTAAATAAAATTCTTCAAATTTATCCTAGTGTGATTGTTTTTTAATAAATATTGCACTGGCATTTTGAAGATACATTCATACCTGATTTGAATGTAAGATCAAATTTGAATTAACTAGATTAATTTGTTGAATAAGTAGCATGAACCTAATGTCTATCCGATTGACTCTAGGTCCGTGACAAACTACTGGAGAACAAGGTCCGTGCCCCGGCTCGTCCTGGTGCCATTGCCCCTCTGTCGGTCGTTATCCCAGCCCACAACACTGGTCTAGGTCCTGAGAAGACCTCCTTCTTCCAGGCTCTCTCCATCCCCACCAAGATTTCAAAGGGTAAGAGTTATTAAGTGTCTTTAAGTGAATTATTGCATGAAAGAATTATAAAATGTTTGTACAAACTCAAATATTAACAAATAAATTTTACATAGTTCAATTTTTCTTTAAGAAAAGCCCTGCACTAAGCATATATCCATAAATACAATATTGTCTGTTTTAATACCAATGAGCCATCTATAAGCTCTTTGGCTTCGCTTTCAGACGAAAGAAACTTCTTTAAATTTATCCTAGTGTTATCATTCCAGCTATGAATATAGCACTGGCATTTTAAAGATACAAGCCCTTAATTATCACGTCACCTCACTAGCAAGAAATATTCAATTTTATAACTATTTTTATTGTATTACAGGTACTATTGAAATCATCAACGATGTACACATCCTTAAACCTGGTGACAAGGTCGGAGCTTCCGAGGCAACCCTTCTCAACATGTTGAACATCTCTCCATTCTCATATGGATTAGTTGTCAAACAGGTTTGTAAAAATTGAACATCATTTTTGTGTTTAAAGAAAGGAAAGTACTCTGCAGAGTATTGGTAGACCGAACCTTATTCTTAGTACATTTAGTGTCAGATTATTTTGTCTTGTCATTTGCACATTTTGCCAAACAGCATAATGACTGACAATGTATTGTATGACATTTAAGTAATACTTCAGTGTCAAATGATAAATGATACTTATTTTTGCAAGTAAATTTTACACACATCAAATTTAACAGCTAGAAGGCACTGGCATTTTCCTGAGACTGAGAATAAATAATTTTAGATCGGATATTTATTATTATTATATTACATAGGCAGGCAGGCAGTTGAAACAACTGATAAAAGCCTGCATCCTGAAAGGTTCCACTCAGTTTTCTTTTTTGGATTCCACTAAGCATTTGTAGTGTCGATTTTTTAATTGGTTTACATTTTAGAGCTTCTTCTACAACTGGGAGCTTGTTCCAAGCTCTGGCTACATAATAACTTAGATTTTTTTTCTATTTACAACCATCCAAAGTGACTATTCTGCCTGATGGAAACCATAAATAGAACCCAAGAGCAGTGGTCGCCATACTCGTTGAATTTAAATTAATTATAACTTGCATTTATCCAAAGTGTTGAGTACAGTGTGCATACATAGTGCCTACTGATAATTTACCTTTGGTAAATTAAGCGCTTTGTTATTTTGGTACCTTGCCACTTATTGCATGGTTGAAAAATTACATTGCATACATTGTACTATACATAGTGCTATTACATTATACCTAATGTACTACATAATTAGTCACTAATTAATTGATTATTTATTTCTCTCTCATTTTTTAGGTGTACGACTCTGGTACCATCTTTGCCCCAGCTATTCTTGACATCAAACCTGAAGACCTTCGTGAGAAATTCATGGCTGGTGTTGCCAACGTAGCAGCTCTTTCGCTTGCTATCGGCTATCCCACTGTGGCTTCTGCTCCTCACTCTATCGCCAATGCATTCAAGAACTTGTTGGCTATTGCTGCTGTCACTGAAATTGAGTTCAAGGAGGCTGCAACCATCAAAGAGTACATCAAGGTAATTAAGATAACAACGTACATTGTATATTCTAGCTGTTGAAATTATATTGAAGAAAAGAAATTTTGCCTGTTCTATATATTATTCACATTCATTGGATATATATATATATATAATTAGTTTATTTTCCTAATTGTTTAAATTATGTTTAGGACCCTAGCAAATTCGCCGCGGTGGCCGCTTCCGCAGCCCCCGCTGCTGCTGCCGCTCCCGCAGCTGCTGCTGAGGAGAAGAAAGAAGAGAAGGAGGAGTCAGAGAGTGACGACGACATGGGCTTCGGTCTCTTCGACTAAGCCTGCAGTGGTTGAGCCCGACAAAGGTTGGACGCGACCGATAGGCGTGTAGGAAACGTTTGACCTGCGTCGGACTTGAGCCCCGTGGCTCTGCATCTCGTTCATGTGGATAAGTCAGCACCGCCGGGATGGACACCCATATGGCGGCCGGCTTGTCTCATGTATGTGTTTGTAATAAAAGCCGCACATAGAACACATTTTTTATTTATCTCCTATAATTTAATGCAAAATGCACCTATTCAATTTTACTCATCTAATATTGACTTTAAAGCCATAGAAAGTAAATATTTTAATAGAAGAAATAAGACTGGGCCAGACATACATACCGTTTAAGGTATGGTTAGTCCGTAAGTCTCTTAGCGTGCTGTGGAAAGGGTTATACTTGGCGTTTGACGCAGAGAATCATGGTCACCGGCACAACCCACAATATTGAGAAGTGGTAATGGGCCGTCCATGTTAGCCGCAGAACTGATAGCTGTTAGGAAAAAACAAGTATGAGTAGGATGGCTACAAACCAATTGGAATGATCATTTACGTAAAATAGCTAACAGGTGCTGGATACGAGAACTCGAAAATCGAACTGTGACGTGCAATTGCAGAGCAATTTGTCTGTGTAGTGACTGATTAAGAGTACAGGTTATTTATGAGGTCAACTAAGAATTTGATAACATGACAACGATCAGTGATTTTAATCGAGCAAATTTTGTGCCAAATATTAAAATTCGTCGTGTTACTGACAGGCTTGCCCACCATCATGAATTTTAATTGTGATGACAAAATATTTGTCGCAGAAATTGCTCCAACGGGGCTCCAACAGTGATATGAGTGGAACGTAATTAGTGCGTAGTAAGTATGCTATAAAACTAGGCCTATCGTCATTTAAAAAAAAGGCGGTGAAAATCACTGGTGTCACGTTCTGGCAATTTTTTTTTAACGCATTATCAGAAAGAAATATTGTGCATGAACGGAGGTCATTCAAATATTGTGAGTGCAACCAATGGCAAAAAATAAAGCGACAAAATCTCGCGAAGTCATTGTCGAAATTTGTCGCAAGTCACAGATTTAGTCGAATCTTAGTTTAGAAGATATAAAAAATTCAATATTGCGTAGAATAAGTATGGGTAATGTAAGAGCTTCAAGTCCCTAAGTCAGGGTGTTACGTAATTGCATAGGTATTATGTTTTGTTGGAATAAATAAATATTTATAATTTTAGCCATGACCACCAATGGCAAATTGATGTAGTTTTTCTTTGTAATTGCTGCCAATTTCTTTTTACATTCATGTTGAACAAAAATATAATTAAGTGCCTGCACGTAATGTCACTTTTTACTTGCTCGTCAGATTATTTCAGGCGTAGAAAATATCAAAAATGAAAAATTGAATTCATGAAGAAATGTGCTAATATCTGTCATTCACGATTGACTTTTGTAGGCATTTACAAAAACTGATTATGTCAGTAGGTATAAAATTAGATGTAGTTTTGCAGCCCTAGACCATGCTCGTTTTATAACGCATAATGGCGGGACCAATGTTACTTAGCGTGAAATTCTATTTATAACATTAAAGATACATGGTAGAATCTTTAATGACAAGGGTTGGTTACGCTATTATGACGTTTAAATAAGTATCTTATTCCAACACGTAAAATATAACCGCCATCTCAAAGATGAAAACGTGGACATAATTAAAATTCAGTTGACACAAAATCCTTTATTTAGCTTCTTAATTTAATAAAATGCATATATAGGAGTCAAAAAATACCGCGAAAAGAATAAAATGTCTATGTATCTACTATAATGTATACTGATGGGTAGTCATAATTAAATCGATATCTAGTTAAGACTAATGTTCATTTATCTGGTTTTTATATATTAATGGTAAGAGAAATGTCAATTAACAATGTTTATTTTAAGTATACACTCGTAAATATGATTTAGCAACGTAACATTCAAATCATAAAAAAAGTTAATTTCGAATTCCTATGGAATCGTAAAAAATATGAATAATAACTTATGAGTAAATGTGAAGCTTAAAATATAGTAAATAAAGTCTTTGGTTCTCTGAATAGCTGCAATTAACCTAATCAATCATGCAATCAAGCAACAAAACTACAAACGACTAGATTGTATATTTAATTTAATAATGTTGAGCCGATTAAGAGGGGTTCTAGAGTAGCGTTTTATTCGCACCTATAAGCTAGTTTTCTGGAAGCTGGTACGCGCGTATAGACTGCCATTTGCCACGCGCGCAACTCGTACGAGTTGACACGTTTTTAAATGCGGTTTTGGTTCCGATACCGGTACGAGCGAACACGGTCGTAATATAGTACTGGTGTGGCGTAGATGGTATACGCGAGTCCAGTTTTTTCAAACTCACGTTGTAATGCGTATACCGGGACCGCTTACGCGTAAAAAAACACGCTAGTCTGAAACCGCCCCAAAAGATTTAAATATAAAATTGAAGAGTGCCTGTATAAACATATATTTTACATGCAATGCTTTTATATTAGTATAAATCTTGAACCTATACTTAAATCTAAATAATATAGGTTCACGACTAACAATATAAATACTCGGTCCTAATTAACTACATCCTCGGTCTCATTCTAGGACTTCAAACAATAACGTAAACTTTACTTCTTACCAAATTACTTTAGATTATCTATATGTTTTCTTGAAATTTAGACATGACTAAACTACACTAGTCAAACCGCTATTATGGCGACAAATTCCTCTCGTCAGATCTTGACAGTTACATTATAACTAAAGCACTGTTTTTATATTTTACCATAAAGTAACATATCTTAATCGTATTGGTTTACGATCGTAAGTCTAACACATTTAATGTGACAAATACATATACCTTAGTACATATTTCTAATATGCGTGAGCGAGATTTTTTTTTTAAATTATGCCCACCTATGGGGCGATGAAATCGATCTTATGGCTATTCACGTATACTTATTTAAGGTCAATAACTACCTTGTACAGATCAAAATATCTGTTAATTTTAATAATGTACAAAATACCACGGCTTTATATACACGCATAAGTCAACAACAAGGCTCTACCACCCTGTTTAAAATCCTTTTAATTACGCCATGGTCCTAATGCACATAGAGTTCCAAATCTTAAGATATGAAACAACATTGTTGTTGCATAAACTAAATACGAATCTAGGAGTGTAATCCTTTTATACGAGAGCCAGAAAGCAAGTATCAAAAGTTAACATATTAAAATGTGTTAGAAAATCTTTAGGCCTTCATGTAGCTATAAAAATTACGTTTAATTGTAAATAGAACTGTGGAGGAACGGGTATCATCTCCCTCCAACATAAAGGGAGAACCCTCTGACCAGACGAGGTAATCATGCCTGACGCTCGATAGTGGAAACTTATATGTACGCTAATCAGCGCGAGAACTCTATATCGCGATGCAGGATTAGCTTAAACGACGCTGTAGTATGTTTTGTTGCGCTGTATGTGGAAGTTGCCACAGAACAATACACATTGGTTACAAAAGTACGACAAAATTTAAACATATTATGTTCTCATAATATTAGGGTAAACGAGACGCGAGCATGTTATACAAGTTAATGAATAGAAGTCACGTTGTCGAAACGGCCTGCCCGCTCTACTAAAAATAATACATACACTTGGCATCTCAACTGTTTCAGTGATTATAAAAAGGGAAATAGAGTTGTCATATATACTGCTTTACGGTTATTTAAAAACAATAGGATAGTGAGGCGAAATAGTCTAACCGGAATGAAGCATAACCTATGTGTAATATTAAATTACAATGATGACTCAGCAAATATTTCCTTGAATCTAAGAAGGGCAATCGATTGGAACCTCATAGGATATAATAATAATTTAAACTAAAATTACATAACACTAACAAACTTAATGAGATCAAATAAAATGAGGTATGATCATAACTGCTTCTAAAACAGAACTTGCAGTATTGCTAGCTCCCTCACAAACGGGCACAGATAAAACTAATGTTGTTTTCAAATGAGGGGAAGACCCTGTTATTAAAAAAATACTATGTTATAAACAATATCACATAACAAATTTTAAAATCTTAAAATCATTACAACCTGCATGTAAATCTGGTTTATCATGGCCCATAAAGTGTAATCCTTCTTTTTAAGTAGAGATCACTAAACTAAATACAAAAAAACATTTTAAAAGGTATCTGTTTTCATCACTTTAAAACATCCAACCATATCAAAGCAACATGACAAGTTGGTCACTGTACCCCTGCGCAGTGGCATAATGGTGTTTACCATAAATGATACACCACTTATAAAACTGGATTTTCTTTTTGTTGATATTTCATTAGAATTGTCCATCAATTCTATGACATACCAGCATAAAATGGCATTTGCATGTCCATCTCTTGTTACTGGTACGCTTATTATATCTGTTCGATCAATATTACTGAAAGAGCCAAGTACGCAAGGTTCTGATAAAGGAGTATATTCTAGATGACTGAAGTCAACATAATAATTTTGAGTAACTTGAAACTTATTCAAATATTCCGCTATCCTGTAGTTGCTCACGTTCTCATCATAGATTTTGTTGTTAATATCTAGCCAGTGACTTTTCACAATTTGACCCATCAACTTGATATTTGCAGGCATGAAAAGACCACCTTGATGGAGGTGTCTACTTTTCAATGTTTCAGCTATTTCCCTTGCACGATAGTCAGTTTCTCCACACGGCTCAAAGATATTACAAAATATAGCATGATACTTCTCATCTCTAAAAACGTCTTGCAACCAATCATCTCCAACCAGAATAGTGATTTTTGATAAGGGAATATCATTGTCTTTAAAAACTTTCTTAAAAAATTGTCTATCATTTTCAGTTCTAGCACTGCATATCAACGACTGAATGCCACGCTTTAGGAGTTGTAACCCAAACATGGGAAAAGGACACAAATCAATAATATTTATTTGTGATATATCAGCCATCTGTCCCAAGTACACACAAGCCATCCCAATACATCCTGATATCATATTTATAAACTCAATGTCATTTAAAAATCTTAGAATATCAGACGAAATTCTTGAAATACTATAATTATATTCTTTTAACATTGTCAATTTGCCTCCGTTCATTAAAAACTCAACATCAATAATATCATTTTCTTCCACTTGTTTTGGTAAGTTGTCAAAAAATATAGCCTGTTGCCAGGCATTTGCCCTCACATTAGACCTGGGATCAGTGGTTACAGTGATTGTTTCAGTCAAATATAAATTAAAATAACCAACGTAGACATTAATCTCACCATTTTCTATAGCTTTTAGCTCAATTTCATACGGTTCTGTTCTATTTATCGCATCTTGTATTTCACGAGCATCATTGAAGTTAATTTTCACAACTGATGCTGGCTCAGTCATGTACTTTATGTCTTCACCATACAGATGTACATCCTCACTATCATAGGTCTCTCCACCTGTTAATACATGAACGTTCATAGTTGAAATGTTCAAAAGTGCTTTTACAGAAGCGTTCAACTGATATTTATGGCACAGAAAATCACATTTAGCACCGATGACAAAGAATTCTGCTTTATTAGGTATCACTCTACCAGCACTACTTATCAGATACTCCCAAGCATGAGAGAGACTCTGAAGAACATGCTCTCCGAATAAGGCTGCATCAAACATCTCTGTAATGAGCAGTGACCGCTTACCACCAACATCTCTGTAATTCATTGTTGTGGATAATTTGTTGACAACTATAATGTCATCACAACCATTGTCTTGTGTTACGGCTTCTGCCAGCTTGGTCATAACTTCCGAACCATCACAGGCCGTTATAGCCATAGGCTTACACTCACAAGCATACATTGATAACAACCCTGTACCTGTCCCTAGATCCAAAACACAATCTTTCAATGGGACCAAAGTCTGGTGTATTGCTGCTCGATAAGCCTCATTACGGATTTTATCATTTAACATTCTGAAATGCCATCGCTCCACTAATAAATTCTTTATGGAATTCAGATTTTTTTCGGCATTTACAAATTCAGAGTCCAAATTTAAAGCTTTTTGGAAATGAAACATAGCTTCATTATAGCATCTATAATGAAATAGATATTTACCAATGTCGTTTATGAAATAAACATGATCCGGAAAAACCTCCAGCGTTCGTTTAAAATTATTAAAAATATCATTTACTTTGTTTGCTGCATCCAAAGTTTCATTCAAAGTGGTCAATACAAAACCAAATTCAGGTTCAAGAACATTTCTCAAAGCGGGATCTTTGTCGAAAGCCATCAAGTAAAATTCAAACGCTTTACTGTAAGACCTACTACCCGCTAATTGACGTGCGAATGAAACATATTCGCGAGCGAGTTGTTCCATGTTGGTGTTGATTTGTTTATGTAGTTGTAGTTAATATCAACAATTTTATGTGTTGCACACGCTCTAGAAAAATAATCCAAAGAGACAAACTAACTGAACTAATATAATCTACACTGAACTAAATCAACAGAATGAATTACATTGAGTGAAGTTAAGTCACAGACTAAAATTGTGCAAAGGTTTTTCTTGTCATATCGCTGCTTGTTGTGTGATAAAAAAGAAAAGAAATTAAATATCTATTTAAGAACTAAAGTATGTATTGGTACTAACTGGTAACGTTTCAAATAAGTATATGATATGTTTCTTCATAAATCTTATTACGAGATAATTTAAATTTTTATGTAGCTATACGTTATTGTAAACATGAAAAAACTATTAGCACGCTTAAGATACTCGTGCTGGTTAGCTTGAAAAATTTAAAAATTTTCGTGCAGTATATGATAGAATTCAAAACTGGAAAATTGCTATCCAACTTTGAAGCTATTTATAATCGAATATTACGGGTAACTAATTATAGAAAACTTTGGGAGTTACTATGTTTGTGTACTCCACAATATATTCTTAATCTCGTCTCGTCGTCAAAATCAGTGTTGCCACATGAACGCTATAAAACTATCAAATAGTAACGAGAAGCCAACATAGCTAGAATAGTTGTTACTTTATTATTTTTATGCTAAGATAAACAAAAATCGTTGCAGTTATAGCGCGACTAAATAATCTTGAATTAAGTTGACCAAAAAGTACAACTTTTGTTTAAAATTTATTCCTGATATAAATAAAAAAGACAATATTAGACCACTGTTGTGCGTTTATAATGGGAATAATTTTTCGTTTACGAATCTACTATTTATTTATGTTAACCTTAATTTATTTGTTATTAAAATATATTTATTATTTAACTTGTAATGAACGTATGTAACGATGCTTGTTCGGGTGAAAGCTTGCACGTCAACTTTAAAACAGATGTCTCTAAACGAATCAACCAAATGTTGAGTGATAATGCAATATTATGATGTTTAAATGTTAAACAGCAGTCATCTTGGTATTGACAGAGAATTTATCAGCAACTTATAACAAACTTCACGTTGCGACAAGAATCACTACAAAACAGTATCAGTTCGTATTTGTTAGAAAAGACGAAACTTCCAAAGCATTGTTAGTTAAAAATTTAGAATTTTAGACACATTGTCATTTTATGTACCTTTTTTAAAAAAGGTTGAAATTGAAACTGTAAGGAAATTCAAATTCTTAAGAACCAACAGTGGACCGTAAATCACCGCTACAAAATATTTAGGGTTGGTACAAGAGTGGCTTGAAAATCAACAGTTGTGTAGTGTATTTTCCACTTCCATCTAAGCAAGACCATATTGATTCTCTTATTAACAATATTACTGAAGTCATAAATAAGAAATGTAAAAATAATTTCATAAATTTGATAGAAGTGATAGGTGATTTTAACACGTGAGGCATCAGTTGGGAATATGAAATAGACTCTGGTCAGTTAGTCCCCATTGGACCAAGTCGTAATCAAGAGACTGATTTCTTCGATATGCTAGCTTTTAACGATCTTCATCAATGCTATTTTCCACGAAATAAATTTTATACCAAATTAAATGAATTTAAATGATAACCATTACGCCAGAGGCGGTCAAGAAATCAGTAATTTGTTTTCGGATTATCAAATTTTGTAACAGAAAAAAGTAATAACATGACTTTGAGTTCGTTTTCGATAAATGTAGAAGAAGTCTCCAAGTACCTATCTTCCTTAAGTTGCGATAAGGGTCCGAGGCTCGATTTAATACCTCCACTCTTCCTACGAAAATGTGCAGATAATCCTGCAGAGCAACTGATATTCATTGAGATATTCCTTTTTCAGACATTCATTGTCACAGGAATATTTTCCGGAAAAGTCAAAAGTAGGTTCATGCTTATTTTAAGTCCAATTATTGCAAAATTGTAGCAAACTATAGACCTGTTTCAATTTAATCGATGTGTTAATTTTTTATATTAAGATAGTAGTAGAAATTTCAGGTAACGTTAAGCCTGTGGAGGGACGTGTGTCATATGTCCCTCCGACACAAAGGGAGGATCCTCCGACCAGGCGAGGTGATCATGCCTGGCGGGCCACGGCCCAACGTTTGACGTTGGGATGTTGTATATATGCTTACTGCCACGCGAATCTCTATATTGCGATACAGAACTAGTAGTTGCATTGTAGTTCATTACATTCATACGTTTCGTTCATACTTCGTAGTTCAACGTATCTTCGCTAGATGGCGCTGTTATATATTTTCGTCTGTGCTATAATGTGGAATCGCCACAAGTCTCTCTATAACAAATACAACGTAATACAACATTGCATTATTGCAGATGTAAGTCAGTATTCGTCATCGTTAAATATTTATTAGAACAAAAAAACAGTTACACATTACAGTCTTTACAAAAGAAAACTATTTATAATTCAAAATGTATAACCCACACTATTGTCCACGAGGTAATAAGTGGAGTACATAAGATAACGGACATACACTATACAAAAAAAGGGGCAACTATTCTTTAACAGGTACGTTGTTATTATAGAGTAAGATCCCAGAGCCGTAAGACACAACTTATTTTCTAAAGCATATAACTTTCGGTTCCCAGTAGTCTCTTGTGCATATTTTAACACCTGAATGTTTGTGGAGCTTGTCCGGTGACACCTGCGCAGGTACCGCGTGAGAAAGGTAACTAAAAATCAGAGTTATCAGAAATTATAGGAAAAAAAATTATCAGATGCATGTAATGCTAGTCTTTTTAATTTGTGTCTTTTAGTCTTTTCATTAGTTGGTTGGGGATGATGGTTGCAATTTGCTGACTGATTAAATATAACATTTTAATAGTTATCTTAATAATATATATAAAAAAATGAGACATTTAAAAATAAATTAAGTTCATTCATTTTTCTTAGAGCTTTTAAGCTTAATAATAAAGATTTGGGCCATGGAAAGTGTCTGATTTTTTTTATATGACTTCAGATTAATATTCTTCAAAACATATATAAGAATCAGTCATAAAAATTTAAGTTAAGTAACTCTGATTTTTAGTTACCTTTCTCACTTGGTACCCGCGCAGGTGTCACCCGGCAAGCTCCACAAACATACAGGTATTAAAAAGTACACAAGAGAGATACTGAGAACCGAAAGTTATATGCTTTAGAAAAGTTGTGTCTTACGGCTCTGGGATCTTGGACTATTAAGAGTGTGTGTGTGATTCAGAACCTTTTTTGAAGTGAAAACTTCTTTAGGCGCGTTGAGCGTTTTGGTAGAGGGTAAAATCCTCGGTTCGCGTCACCGACATGCTAATGATAATAGTATATCTATAGCTATGGAGAATATGATATTATATATTATATATGAAATTTATTATTATTATATATTATATATGATATTATATATTATATATAGCTATATATGAAACATAAAAAATTTCATATAATTTTTGCATATAGTTTTAATTACTCTCAACTTAATAGTTCCGTTTTCACTTCTATCGGCAGTCCCACGACTGCTACTGTTTTTTTTAAATTTAGAATGTAAGCGAACATTCCAAATTCATAAAATGTGAGTTGTACGTTAACTTCAATAATCGGCGAAGAGAAGCACGTTCTTCGGCATTAGTTCTAAGCTTTTCTGTGTAGAATAATCGAGATATTCGCATCTCTCTCCGAATAACAGTCCTGGGAACCACATAACACTGCTTGTTTGATAAATCAATACAATTATATTTATTGTGGGACATGCCGTAAAGAATCATTATCATGAGTAAAGTGCACGTGTGTTCCAAGCTAGTCTAAAATTTTTCAGAAGATCAGCATAAGGAATCCTAGAATGGAAACACTTGTAATATGTAGTACGAAGAAATCTTTTCTGAATCACTTCGATCTTCTGTTTGTATTTTGTATAAAAGGGGGCTCCAAATATGTACAGCATACTCGAACTGGGAACGGACTAACGTTTTTTGAAATCATCGCATGAGCACATGGCGAAACCATACATCCGAAAGGCTTTACTAACAATATTATCGATATGAATTAGATATTCATTAGCTTAATTTAGAATCAAGTGGTACACCCAGGTCTCGAGTACAATCGTTTTCCCTTAGATTTGTGTTATTTATTGTGTGTATATGAAAATATAATCGGAGTTTTGTTCTTTATAATCGATATGAAGTTGATTACCTTGAAAAAATATGAAGTACCTTTGATGATGTTGAAGGCGATTTTGTTCGAAAAGCAATTTGTGATCCACCGCATGAAAAGCTTTCTGAAAGTCATTGTAAACGGCTTCAACCTGAGTGCCCTTTTCCATATTCTCGAATAAAAACTAAATAAACATTCAGTTTGTAGCATCGAATCGTGATTGAACGAGTCCATGTTGTTCGTTAATAATGAGAGGACTTAATTGAGGAATTAATTGACCGTGTGCTAGTCTCTCAAAAAGCTTAGATAAGATGGACAATGTAGATATAGGCCGATAGCTCTCTATAATGTTTTTGTCTCCACTTTTATAAATAGGTGTAATTAAAGCCCTTTGCCATATACACGGAAATATTCCATCTCCAAGATATTTGTTGATTTAACAAAAGCTTAAATACCTCATCGGACAATATTGTCTACCAAATTGGAATATAATGCTTACACACTACTCGTTGACTACGGAACGCAAACGCTTCGCGTTGGTGTCGTGCTGTACTAAGGAAACATTACGAAAAAATTATCTTTTTAAGTTTACATCAAAGAGATGTAGATATAAGATCAAAATATACATACATATCTAAATTTTTGCTGTGTCTAAGGATGGTTTGATTCTAAGGATGACTACTATTTTAAATTGAGACCCCTCCGTGCCTCAGAGAGCACGTTACGCCTTTGGCCTCAGTTACCACATGAACATATTTGGCAATAGTAATTGGAGCCATAAAAAGTCCGACAACATTCTTTTTACAGAACTTCGATATCACATAATATTTACGTTGCAACGGTCTGATGGCAGCATCTTCACGTAATAATCCAAGTTCAATTGTACCGTACCGTACCAAAAACAATAGGAGGATTGACACATTTAAAGAGTTATGAGTGGTTACAAAACAGGTAAAAATAGAAAGCAGTTCAGTATACAATTTTCATTGTTACTGTAAAGATGACCGATGGCTGATGCATGAATTGCACTCGTGCAAAACCAATCAGATAATAATATATTGCCTACACAACAGGTGTGTTTTAAGCACTGTCGTAAGAAGTAAGAAACATGAGGAGTGTGAGTAACAGCACGCTTGACGGGAATACGACACGTGTGCTATTAGCACTGCCCTACGTAACACAATAGTTGTGTTTTATACGCACTGTCGACTATTCACGGTACTCCAATGCTTAAAACACACTCTACATAAATCCGTTAGAAGCGTAAGGGTATTTCTTGTATATTACATGTAGCAGCGAACGTGTTAAATACCAATAATGGCGGTCTTAGACATTGCGAGGCTCCGGTTGAGCTATCATGATGAAATTTGAAACAAAGAATGCAACACTTAAGCTACTGGAACCATAAAAGTAGAGGTCAACGATAGTTAACACTGATAGCTGAAATGAAATGGGAAATCCCCGAAAACAAGTCGTAATCACCACGAAAACTTACCTACCACATTTTTCTACTTGAGGTTAATGTTCAAGTGTGCAAGGTTTGCACACCCTGCTACCTGTTTTCGTTTTATTGAACAAAACATTAAATCGTATTGTCCACGAATTGGGTCAACCGTAAATCGGTGTGATTCTACCATTTCAAAAAACGACTATGAATTCCACCTTTATTGACATTGGAATCACACGCGACTAAAGGGTTGTCAAAACATGTAGGATACTTTCCACCGACCCAAACTACTGAAAATTGGGGATAAGCAAATTCTCAGGGCATTACGGGCAAAAAAGATCGTTTTTCGATGTCAAAATTTTTAGCGTGATACTTAGTGTGGTATCTGTTACCAGCAAAAAAAAGCTCCTATCATACCACGTGCCGAATCATATCTATAATTATAACCTGTAATCACATGTATTCAACATATTGAAAATTTAATCTTCTTTAGTAGTAGGTAGGAGATAGATTTTGAAGCGACTTAGTGAATGTTGGACCCAAACAGTCTTTTTACGCTTAAATAAAAAGAAATAAAATAAATACTTTAAAATCCATGTTCTAAGTGTAAAAAAATACATTACAAATACTTCAGAAGTTCACATTTTTGCCTAAGCTTTATTTCCTAGTTAAAATACTATATATGAAATAAAAACTATTATTGGGCATTTCTATGTATCAGATACTATCACTGTTGTCCATGGTCCGCACATTAAATTAGATCTGTTGCTGCACTGAAAAGCAATTTTGAAACACCTGCTTGATTGACATTGGTCTACTGGAAATCCTAATTGACCATATTTATTACAACCGGTGGTCCACACAGTATTATTTGCAAGTAATACAGCTGAATGTCTAGAACCACATGCAATGTCTTTTACGTTTATTGTAAGCACATCCCCGTTTGTATCAAAGAAGTCGACTAGCGTGGGCACTGAGTAACTCTGCGAATCTTCTACAGAATTTGAAATACCCAGTTGGCCTATATCATTCCAGCCCCAAGCATATAGGTCTCCAAATTCACTAAGAGCTAGTGAGTGCCAGCCACCACAACTGATTTTGACTACTTTTATTCCAGCTAATGCTTCAACTGCTGTAGGTACCTCCAGACTGGTAAGATCACCATGACCTAGTTGTAACCGCCTGAAAAAGAAAAGTGATTTGAACTACACTAGGCTCTAGCACATCGCTAATTTCTACATGAGTTGTGATATCCAAATAATTATTTATTGTTAAATAGAGATTTATCTGTGTGGAAACGGATTAAGAATATGGAATGTCTCCACCTCTACTCATTATGTAGTTATTGTAAGAGCTGACTGAGGGAACAATCTATGCAAAACAGTAGCTCTGCAAAAAGAAGGAAAATTTAAAACAAAAGCTATACCAGGAATTGGCCAGCGTGGTATATTAGGCCAAACCTCCTTTCTAAGAAGAGGCATATATCCAACAGTAGAACATTAAATATTGTGGATATAATATGAAAGAGAGATATTATACCTTCCATTTCCCCAAGTGTAAACAGTTCCAGTGGTTGTCAACACTACGTAATGCTCATAGCCACATTGAATATCACATACTTCTCCGTTACAGTGATTTGTGTCCACATAACTGGGTAACATGCCACAATACACATTACCCACCGATGTTAAGTACAAACAAGAATCATTTACCAATACTACTTTTGAAATTTTAATTTCTGTTTTTTGTTTTTTTGTAACATTCGTTTCTGGTTCTTCAATGTTTATATGAATTTTCTTTATTTCTTTTTGCATTTTTAAATCTAACACCAAGAGAGTGTTGGTACGCATATTGATTAATATAAGATAATGGTCATTCCCAGTCACTATTAGTTCTTTATAACAACTAACATATTTATCAGGCAAAGGTACTTGAATCAATTGATTTATCTGCCCATCGCAAGCACCTGATAAATAAAACGTATCTTCTATTAAGAATATATTGTAGGCCCAATTTATGTCCATTATTTTTGGCTCAGTTTTAAATTTGTTTTGCGTGATAGCGCGAAATTCATTTAATACAAGATCATCTGAAGGCCATTGACCGAATATGTTAGAACCGCTGACGTAGTACACCATAATAATATTATATACTATATATACACGTATTTATTTCTTTTTGAAACATATATTTCAGCAAAAAATGTATTAAAATGTAAAAAATTACCACAACTTTGTTGGATTGAAAGGGAAACAGAAAGCATCGACAACAAAGGATATTATCAGATACACAAAATGTTTTTGGTAATCTATTAGAAACCTATTTTTAAATAATTTAAATACATAATTTAATTGGAGAACAACCCAAATTATTTTATTATTTATTATTATAAGCTGTGACATAAGTTTACAATGTTGCTAACACTTGAATCCCTTATAGAAACTTCAGCAGCTGTATTATATGTTACACCAATTAAAGTTTAATAAAAATTTTAGGGCATATTTGAAATAAATTTCATTGTAGGTTACATGGTTTTAACAACAATAATGTGAAAAAGAATGCATATCTATTTATAGACTGAATACACTAATCCAATTTTTTGGTAAATATTTAACTTATAATTAATTTTAAATTTTTTTTAGGTAATGAGTTCCTAGAACACAAAATATGATTATTAAAATAAAAAAATTTTCTGCCTGTTATACCAATACCTATACTATTTGTAAATAAATAAATTAATATTTCGTACATTTGACACACAACGTCACCTACTTTCAAACTAAGCAGAGCTTGTGCTATGAAAACTATGCTGACTGATAGAGTACTTATATACTTTTTTTTGTAAATATATACATATAATGCATAGAAAACACCCAACTTCGAAACAAATATTTGCAGATCATATAAACATTTGACCAGACTCCGGATTAAATATAAAACTTTACACGTTTTTCATGGTCGTTCATCACTTAATCGTCATATATATATATATAAAAATAGTTGTTATTGTCTTCTAAAAACTCTTATGTGCGACTTATGAAAAAAAGTGTATTCGGCAAGAGAGAATTATTTGATAGTTCGACTCTCAGCATTGGCAATACTGGCAATTCTGTTTGCTTTTGAATGTGTGTGTATCAAAGTGTAAGTGGTGTGGTATGGTGTTACGTGTGGAGTGTGCCGGTTTTTGAAGTGTATAAACTCTCATAGAAACTCCCAGATCTATTCAAAAGACCAATCCCGCAAGTATTTATCAGTGAAAGCTAATTATAGTGCCGATCTTTTAGTCTAAACTGAGTTCATTATTTGTTTTCTTCCACAGATGTGAGGTTTTAGTGACATGAAGTCGGGAACAAATCAATATGGCCCTCAAACTTGGAAAATGCAGGCTCTGCCTCAAACTTGGGGACTTTTATTCCATTTTTACGGTGGACAATTCATTACAGCTTGCAGAAATGGCAATGGAATGCGCTCGAATAAAAGTAAGTGTCTTTCGCTTGGCAACCGAAATATGATTCTTAAGTACAGATCTTATTACAAACGACTATTATGATTCGAAAAAAGCGTTGAGTCGGTTCTTAAGTATTTTCTTGTATCGAAAATACTTCTTGGAATTCAACTTTTACTTGAGATGAATGAGAATCAGAGATAATTATTATTTTATTAACTTAATAGTCTATTGGTGTATTGCAATGTTTTGCAGTGAATAATTTTAACAACATTGAAAAACATGTGCACAACAGGCAAATCTGATGTACTGTGAATTAAGACACATTTATAACTTATCTTAAGGTTAGCCTATATGTTTTCTCTATGAATGTTAAACTTTTCAAGCAGCAGTTTTAGAAATAATGGCTTTTATTGTCACTGCCATTCATCTTTCTGTTTGCTTGCAGTTCATGTATAGTTTATAATATTGCAAACTCAGGTTAGTGATTTCTAATGCAGTTCAATTAATTCATCCAATTAATCCATCTCGGACTCAATTAATTTAAAAGATAAGTCTTACCATAATCTCTAAATAAGGCCTGTAGACTCTTTTTGTTGGCAACTAGTTTCTAAATCAAGCTTACTATGAGCAGACCAATTTAACCGATAGTCCGAGTAATGAGTAAATAAAAAAAAAAATACTTAATACAAATTTGTAAAATTTTGTAAAATAAAAAACAAAATTTTATTTTTGCATTCTATTTTTGAAATAGAAAATATATCTCATATGGTGTAAGCCGTATCAGATGCTAATCAGGTTATGTGAAAATGTATTGAGATAATTAAATTACTACAGGAAATTAATATGAAATTAGTAGTAAGTCATATTGTTTATTTTCTTAAATTAATGCATGATTTTCTCCTACTGGCAAAAATAAAAAATTTAAAATCCACCCGGTACATGATTCACTATGTTTATTGAGAAATATAAAAAAAAAAAGACGTGTGGCACTCGGAGACTGCCGCGGTAATGCTATTGCATAGCATTTTTTGTCAACTTATGTAATTATAATTATTTATTTATTTATATTAATTCAACTTTTTGAACGTGGTGACCAATAAGAAAACAATTTTTTTTCTTTTATTAAGCAAATGAGAAGTTAATATTGTTCAAAATATTTTTATTATCTTACAATACATGAAGGTTATTCAGAAATATTTATCATTGAAACTATAGGTTTATGGTAACTGAAATAAGAAACATAAGTTTGAGACTTGATATCTTCTAAATATCTGTAAAATAGTGCATCAATGATGGCCCCATATTTTGTTGTGGATTCTTGTAAATCATTATTCATTTTCAAATTCAATATTTTCAAAAGAAAAATTTTTTCGTGACTTTCTTCATTAATAAATGCACTTTGTTTATTCATATTTAAAACACTTTGTACACAAATTGTACGAGCACAGATATTCACTGTTGTACGTGCGAGCTTCGTAGAGTCGTACCATGAAGTAAATACAAAGAGGAGGTGCACTAAAGCCGAAACTCTAAGCAGCCATGAGTCACCAGATTTAGGGGTGAAGAGGAGGATTACGCATGCGCAGTCACTCCGATACAACCAATGCCACCTAGAGGCGAGTTGCTGAACTAAAGAGACAAGCGTGATATTTCAAAAAGTCATTAAAAGTTCTGCTATTCATCGATAGATGTATATAAAGTATCACCGCTGTGCCGGTCGGAGTGCGGGGTGTGAGGTTATTTTCGTTACGGAATTTCTGGATTCGGTTGCCGCGCTCAAGGCCCGCGATAGAAGCTATGCAATAGCTTAAAAAATTGGAACTTCGAATTCATTTATTCTTTTTTAAAACTTAATCCAAAACATTTGGATAAACAATGTTTTTTGTTTTTCCATTTTGAGCATGAATAAACAAACAGCTGGGGATACCGACTCTGGGACAGGCAACATTAAGTTGGCCATGCGAAAAACATTATTCCTCCAAATTCACACCACAAACCATAAGTGTTTGTCCTTAGGCCTTGTTGATGGACATCGCAAATGATAAACGCACAGGATATTGTATATTGTAATCGTTTGAATTCAAATGGCATATCATTTGGAATCATAGGGATACATGGTATCAAACATACTTCTCCTTTTGATTTAGCAGATAAGATCGTAGCTTCAATCAAATTTGACAATAACTTTTTCACTACCAATCTGGTGCCACTACACAGTTTTAGTGGATTAATATTTCGCAATAATATAATCAAAGAACTAACTTTCAGATTCAAGCAATGCGGTGGCATACCAGCCAATGATAGCATACCAATGAATTTAAAAATTCATTTGGATAATTCATTGCCACATCTTGATTTATAAACTGTCAGTTGATTTATATGTCGCGACTCCCCCCGGCAATTTCACTTGAATTTGAAAATTAATGGCATTCATTCACTGATTCAACCAATCATGATTTCTGTAATTCTGAAGAATATTCAGAAAAACACATTCAATCAATTCACCTATCGATTGCGCAATGGTACATAAAGTGTTCTGCAATCAATCTGTTGGTACTGTCGATTTGTATTTTGCCGTTACCAATTTCTAACAATTGTTTTGAAAACTCATGGGCAGCTGGATCATTTTATACGTGAACTAGCAAACCCGACAAACTCCGTTTCGCCACCAGATGGCTTCGTTTTTTGTAACATTTCGTTTGGGGATTAAATGATGAAGAAAAATTATTTTTTTTGTTTTATATTTGAAAAGGATTTTTTTTATTTCATTTTACAACAGTAATGAATTCATTTCGATTACAAAAATGAAGTGTAATTTAGTTGAACTACTACTACTACTACTCTCTAAGTAAAAAATGAAAGTGAATCCAAAGTAAATACTGAATCGAAGCGTTATACGTGTCCGCAAATTATCCGTTTCATTGAAGTGCTCTTTGGTAAACCACATTTTTTGTGTTTTGGTCTGACGTTAACACACAAAGCAGATGGTTTCCCAACTCGTGAACACGCAACGTATAGCTGCCCATGTGAAAAACAATGATTTTCTAAATTTATCCCACAAATACTAAGCGATTGGCCTTGCGACTTGTTAATTGTCATTGCGAACGCAAGGCGAACTGGAAATTGCAATCGTTTGAAGTCAAACGGAAGATCAGTCGGAATCATTGATATTCGAGGAATACATACATTTTCATCTGCGTACTTTCCGTTAATAATGGTTGCAATATGGTACAATGAAATCATTTCCGATCTCAATCTCTTGATTTTGAACTTCAGCTTTTGATAGTTCGACCATTATCTTCTTTTGAACGCCGACGATAAACTGGATACCCATCGTTCCCTGTGACTGTTTCAGCAACTAACGTTCGCGGATATCGTTTTGTGCACTTTCCATCAGCCATGCAAGGCTATAATGGATTTAACGCACCGCACGATCCATGCACCATCTGTGTCGTCACAATGCCGTGTAGATGTGGATCAGTGACTGGATCAGGAATTTCAGCTGATATGATATCATCCACTTCATTTGAATGTAATTTGTCAGCAACCAAATTAGGATATATATGAGCATGGGGTAGTCCACGCTTCTGCCATTCCACCGAATACATATAACAACGTGTGTCACCAAAAACTCGATACTTAGCAAGCACATTCATCATAACCTTGAGGTTTTGATGAAATACCCTGGCGATTATGTCATGGCGATCTTACGGTTTTTGGCTCGGGTCCAACTCACGTTCAATTTCCGTCCGCTTCGGATTGCATGTGATAAATCCGGCGTTCCATAATTTCGCATGTACGTCACAGCGTCTTGAGCGTATTCGTGCATGTGGCGTGGGCCTCCGATATAAGATGATGAGAGAATCGCCAGGCGTCCAATATTCTGAACATTACCACCTAAATGAATAGCGTCACGCAAGTGGGGCGTTCCAAAAAAAAAACAATATTTTTCGCGGAACCAGGCCCAAAAGTTTCGTTTACATGCCAAAATAGGCCTCTGAAAATATGAGCCCTTAATATTAATATTTAGGTAGTCTGCATCGCACTTTTCGATTTCCCATAAGAATAACACAGGAAAAAAAAATGTTTTCTTCTGATTTTTATAACTAACAAACGATAAATTGCATTGCAATACCTCTTATGTATTTTGTAGAGAATTGAACGCTCTACAAAAAAGGTCTGATGTCACTTTTTGATAAATCAAGTCAGTCGAAAGTTATTCAAGATCAAAGTTTAATGTACCCTTAATTAGTTACAAAGAGGAGTAAGATTACTAGTTTCAAAACAAACTGAAAGTTTATTTCTAAGCTCTCAGAGTGAAAAAAAAAACTCTTATATTTTGCCCTCAAAGATTGCTGAAATTTTATTAATCAAACAGTTTTAAATAAATTGCGCTCGAAAACAGCAGAAATTTTTTACATGGTCAGAAAAGTTATCAGAGTTATTAAGTTTTCATTACTTATAACTAATTAAAAATATTTTATTTCAAATAAATTCGAAATTTTTCCATTTCAAAATAATTTTTACGCATTTACATTAAATTGTCTTGCTGAAGAGTTGTCTTATTGTAGTTAGGATATCTCAGACGATGTTCGCGAACTACTTGCAATAAGTATTGCAGTTGTTCTTCATCTCTCGTAAGGCAGTTGTTGTATTCCTCAATCAGAGCAACCCCTCGTTCAGCTACATCATTTGTCACTTTCTTTGTTTATGTATTTTTTTTTTTGGAAACGCCCTAGTATATAGTCTTCAGATCGTAGCTTTACCTGATTGAATCGGATAAACGCTATACGTTCGGTCTCGACTTTGACATACATGTCGACAGCGAATTGCTGGAATAGCCGACGGCACTTCAGAATGACATTCTCCTCATGTGTACGAATCAAAATACGATAGTATAGTAGCATAGTAATTTATTGCGCTTAGATTTTTGTTCGTTGATACGCCTGAAAATGCAAAATTAAATGGATTGTTAATGGAAACCAATAATAGCAATAATTAGTGTGTGAATATTATACCTGTAATTGGATTGACCATCTTCAAAGTGATGTATCCGTCTTGCCCTTGCCAATAAATTATTGGATATTGTAACGCATCGTACAAACGATGTGTCTCGTTTACACGATGCATGATATTGCTTCTTCGCTGAACGACAATGTCTCGTGATTTAGTTGGATTGCCAACAATAATTGAAGTAACATCATCAACGGTGGGTGCATTGAATCTTCGCACATGTTCATCTGTTGGGGTACGATCCGCTCTTATGACAAATTTGTGCATATCCGATGGCATTCGTTCCAATGCTGTTTTGAACATATTAACCACAGCGTTATTAGCGTGAAAAATTCTTGCAACTGTTCAATAATTCGTCTCTTTAACTGTTGTGTTCCCTGTATATTGCACCGCACATTCAGCTGATCCACCATCGACGATGCGATTCATCTGGTGTTGGCACCATTGAACCATGCAAATGATATATTTGTCCTTGTATCTGTAATTGCAAACAATCATTTGTTGAAGAATACGGTGTGACTTCTAATCGTGTGATGGTGTAGTATGTGGTGTATGTGTAGTTGTTATGTGTTGCAATTGATTGTGTTGGTGTGATTGATTGGTGTGAGTGATTGGTTGTGTGTATTGTGTCTTTTACCTTGCAAGTCGGCAAGAAGCCGCCTTCTCGAGTGATATTAGCTACAAAGGAAGTCATGCGAAAGCAGTTATTGTATTCAAGGATGCGTTGAAGAAAATGGTTGGAATCGGGATTACTTCCATCTAACAATGGTTTCACTGGCTGTGGTGGTGTAAATAATGGATCCAGTTTGACTTTTTCACTTGCGCAGCACAATCTAACCGTTTCTCTTTTGAACTTTAACGCATTGCAATATCGGCATACAGTCGTCATTGGTCCAATATCTAAATTGTCATCATCACTGTAGTTCGCAGTGGGATCATACTGGAATGCCAAGCGATTGTATGATGCCAATGATCTTCGTGTGCTCACGCGTTGTCTCAATCGGGCATTTTCTCTTATTATATTTTGTCTTTCTTCGCTTAAATTATGTGAATACACTTGTTGCTGGCTTGCATGTCTTGTACGGCGGCCGATGTTCGCACGTCGTCCTCTAGGCATTTTGGACTAAGGGCAGACTGGTGAAACATGATCAACAGTTTGGTTAGGAATTTCAGCTGATATAACGTTATCTATATGATTCAGAGTTATTTTATGTACCAGCCCAATTAATATATGTGTGTGCGGCAATTCCCTTTTTTGCCATTCGATGGAGTACATATGGCAACGCACCTCTCCAAATACATTTTCCTAATTTCACAATTAAATCCATAAGTGCTTTCAATTTTTGCCGTAAAACACATATGGTAGCCGTCGTCACGTTACCAATGCAATATTGGGTGTTGTAATGCATCATAACTAAGATGAAGTTTCGAAACACGTTGCAATTGCACATTTCGGCGATGAAGTACAATATCATGGGATTGAAACTGATCACAAAGAATTACAATTGCAACCTCATCAATTCTCGGTGCATTGAATCGCCTTTCATGCTCTCCAAAAGGTGTTCTATCATCCCTTATTACGATTTTATGATTATCAGATGGCATACGATCGAGAGCAATTTTGAACAATTGAACTAACGCGTTATGTGATGGAAAAACCTTTGTAGCTCACGAATAATTTCTTGTCTTATATTCAAAACAATTGCACAACGTTGTTCCAATTCATGATTTTCATCACCCATAAAATAAATTTGCAAAATATTTATGTTCAGCGTCGGGGTATGGCAATAACGAAGCAGCTTGATGATAAATCTGGCCCTGAATCTATAACATGTATACAATTTTAGATAGATGTTGTAGCATAATTTTTATCATTTTCATCATAATTTTAGGTAGGTGTTGTATCATAATTTTTAAAACTATCGAATATTTTATGATTCAGGTTAATATGAGTGAGACATGAGACAAACCTTTTTTAAGTATTTACCTTAAACATCGGCAAAAAATCATCTCTAATAATTTTAGTAGCATCAAAACAAGTCATTTGAAATGCCGAATTGTATT
The DNA here is from genome assembly GCA_949316085.1 of Hypercompe scribonia. Classification (NCBI taxonomy): domain Eukaryota; kingdom Metazoa; phylum Arthropoda; class Insecta; order Lepidoptera; family Erebidae; genus Hypercompe; species Hypercompe scribonia. The sequence continues at coordinate 4,778,662 of OX438969.1, read as the reverse complement.
GTTGAATATGACTCAAAAAGTGCTTCGACTTTTGAGATATCCCAAATGTTAATGAATATAATGGTTCGGGTGAAGTTTCTGATGCTGGCAATCTTACTTTGCCATTAGAATAACACATGCTGGGCGTTTTACCTGGAAAGTTAACCGCATCACAATGTAGACATATTGCGTCCATCATTCCAATGTATCCGTACATACTATAATCAATCTCACTATTGTAATTAATTGCTGCTTAGCACGCATCATTTCAGCCAAAACAGCACGACGTATTCGTGACCGCCGTGCAAGATTCAGTACAGGTACAGCGTCAACAGATCTATTTCGTGCATTACGTTCACGCTGCGATGCATTAGGTTGTGCGCGTTCATCATTGGCATTACGCGTTCGGCGACCTATATTTGCTCGTCGGGCTCGTGGTATTTTTCCGACAATTTCAAATTTCTACATTAATAGTGGTAAATAATGTTTTTTCTAATAAAGAAACGCACATGCATACATGTAATTCACTTCAACGGAAGATAGAACAATAATTATCGCTGATAATTTGCTTTAATCTAAGCACGTTAAAAATGAAATGACCGCATAAATGACATAACAACATGCAATTACTGTCAACACTGAAAAAGTTTCAATTCAATTTGACAGCAAAATCCCAATTTACAAAATAATTAGCAATTTATTGAATTCATTTGCTACAAAAAATGTGATAAATGAAGAACCTCTCTACCGATTTTGTGCAAACTTCACATAAACCATCTACTAAATAGTCCGAACCAAGCCTAAACATTTAGTCGAGATAGGTGAGCCCGTTCTTGAGTTATAAAATTACAACGAAAACTGACATTGATTTTTATACAGGGTGTCCAAGAACCTGGCGTCCAACTGGATTCCCACGATGCCCCAAGTTCTAACAGTACTCAGAAAAATATTTTAAAAAATCCACCCCATGTACTTACAGAATTATACTGATTTCAAAAAAAAAGGGGAAATGAGCACCCTGTGACATACTTTTGAATGCTGTGACTGCTAATGCTGATAATTTCGATATTTCTTGGAGGTTTTGTAATCTAGGGTATTGCTGTGTCTAAATAGAATGTAAAAATAAAGTACTTTTTGTACCATTTTAAAATAAAATATTATTTTAACTAAAGGTGATATGGAAAACTATTGAATTTCGCAACTTTGACCGACTGTAGTGTAAAAAAAATGTACCAAAATAGTATGGCAAGTGACGTCAAATTTTGACGCGTTTATTCCTCTTTTTAAAAAGGTATAATACTTACACATTAATTTGAAAAAAAAAAATTTGATAATATTTTTACTCAACAACCCAATTTTTACGAAGTGCCTACCTACTAACGGTAACTGTCGGACCCTTTCTTATCTTAGAAACTGTTATGTTACTACTATTATTTACTTCGGTTCCAAGAGTGAGCAAGAAGGAAATACACACAGGTAGATGGGTTCCCAGTAGAATAAAAGCAAAGAATGTTAGTTTAAAGATATTTTATTACAATAAATGTTCAAAATGTTGACCACCCGCGGCAATACAAGCTCTCACTCTCCTTAAAAAGGACCGCTTTATGTTTCGCGAGTAACGTATCACCTGCACTGCTTGTGTTATCTTCTCACGAAGGTCAGCGATGTCATTAATGGGCTTCGCATAAACGAGCTCCTTCATAGTTCCCCAGAAAAAAAAATCCAGCGGATTTAAGTCAGGTGAGCGGGCTGGCCACGGGATTGTTCCTGATCGCCCAATCCACCTGTTCGGGTATTGCTCGTCCAAAAACTCTCTAACGGATACGCGAAAATGTGCTGGACAGCCGTCGTGTTGGAACCACATATCTGGTGGGGTCTCTTCTAGTAAGTTTGGCAAATCATTTTGAAGAAAATTTAAATATAATTCGCCAGTCAAATTCTCGGGCATCTCAAATGGACCAATAATATTCCCACAGAGAATACCGGTCCACATGTTCACTTTGAACCGGTACTGGGATCTATCTTCTCGCATCAAGTGCGGATTTTCCACATGCCACTCGTGCAAGTTGTGTAGGTTCATGTAGCCATCTTTCTTAAATGTTGATTCATCTGACCACAAAATTTTGTCGATAAAGTTTTCGTCTTCTCGATGTTTTTGCAGGATTGTTTCACAAAACGCGACTCGGCTCGGATAGTCTCGAGGTAAAAGACTTTGCACTCGCTGTACGTGGTACGGATGATATTCTTCTTTTTGGAGAATACTGTGTGCTGTGCTCTTCGGTATCCCCGTATCAGCTTCTATTCCTCGCACAGAGATGCTTGGATTTGCCGACACCGCCTCTAAAACTTCATCGCGTATGAAGTCATTTACGGGTCGTCCTTCACCAGCTACTTGATTGGGGAACCGCCCGTCACATTAATGAAAACTCGATGGTCGGGATATCGCGTAGCCCTCGGATACCTTTCTCTGTAAAGTCTCGCTGCAGCTCGTCCATTACCTCTACATTCTCCATAAATGTAGTGCATATTTGCGTATTCTTGCGGAGTGTAGGTCGCCATGGTAGCACACACAAAACACAAACTGTCCAAACACAGGCAAAGGTCGTCGTAAAGAGTTCGTTTCAAAGTCCAGAGCACAAAGAGTAATCGAGTCCAATAAACAAAGCTTTAAATCGTAGTACGTGATCAATGGTAACAATAAGAGAGAGGTGCGTAGTAACGGCAGGAGGCAGTGACGTGTACTGACCGTACTGTTATCCTAAATAGCACGATCCCAGATAGCGTCACTATCTATCTCACTCGCACCTCTAACCTTTTTCTCCCTCACTCTTACCTGAATAATGGGGTACCATAAAGAAGAACCAGCAAATCGCAAAGATAGTTTCTGTCTTGCTCCCTCCTGTTGTAATAACGAATCACTATGGTGAGATGCATGCACATACCGTCCCTTACGGTCTAACCTGTTTTTTGAGAGGCCTGTTGTTATTTTTATGAGCATACAATAGTAATTCTTTAGAGGTTAGATTCAATTCGTCGTAAATTTTTCTTTCTAAGAATTCTGTAAGACATCGTAAAAATTGGGTTGTTGAGTAAAAATATTATCAAAATTTTTTTTTTCAAATTAATGTGTAAGTATTATACCTTTTTAAAAAGAGGAATAAACGCGTCAAAATTTGACGTCACTTGCCATACTATTTTGGTACATTTTTTTTACACTACAGTCGGTCAAAGTTGCGAAATTCAATAGTTTTCCATATCACCTTTAGTTAAAATAATATTTTATTTTAAAATGGTACAAAAAGTACTTTATTTTTACATTCTATTTAGACACAGCAATACCCTAGATTACAAAACCTCCAAGAAATATCGAAATTATCAGCATTAGCAGTCACAGCATTCAAAAGTATGTCACAGGGTGCTCATTTCCCCTTTTTTTTTGAAATCAGTATAATTCTGTAAGTACATGGGGTGGATTTTTTAAAATATTTTTCTGAGTACTGTTAGAACTTGGGGCATCGTGGGAATCCAGTTGGACGCCAGGTTCTTGGACACCCTGTATACTAAGACTTTATACGTATTATATTTATATAAATGTGTTGCTCAGGCACTCTTGGTGTTACAATTAAGATAATGCGAACGTGCCTTTTTGGTTTGTAATACTTTCACGTCTAAATCACAAGATAGATTTTAAAAATTCTCTCACCAATGGAAAATTGACAAACATGCAGGCAGAACTAAGGGCACAGCTGTGGATGGATGTTTGTACTTAATCACTCTAGAAATGAATTAGATAAAATTTGCCCTGGAGATGATTATAGCCTAAAGTACAGCCATCTTACCTGATTAATTCTGATTATTTTTATCTTGAATCTCTCGAACTCTGAATTCGGTCGCTGATTGATTCAATGATCGCTGATCGGTTGATCAATCAGCGACCGAATTCAGAGTTATTCGAGTAAAAGGTAATAACAGAAAAAAGATATATCACAATAAAATAAAATCAAGTAATCAATTTACAAAGCTACAATGTGACTTCCTGTTAGACGAATTTTTAGATGTTTGCATCGTTGATAAAAATAATTTATAATATACGAATTAGGAAACATTCTAAAGCGTCTTCTAAAACGGTCTTCTAAACATTGACAGTTGATAGTGTCGATTTGCGAGTTGATTGTCACTTATTCAGTCTTGTCAAATCACCATGGTTGAATATAACAGTATAGAGGATTGCCAGTTCTGGACCACCGGAAGTCCAGCCTAAGTATATGCTATTGCGATTATGATCTAAACACTTATAAAATCATCAAAACCTCTCCGGTATCGACCATTATTTATATCATTATATTTACTAATTACCACGAACCCATATTTGTCTTACCAACACACCGTACACAATTTTTAGAACGTATCCCATGACATATCTGTATTAACATGATCATCGTATGCATGTTTCAGATTCATTTCATTTTGTTTGAAGAGTACTATAAAGTTTGCATTATCACACACTAACTGTTTAGGTATTTTGCTGTATGTTTGACAAAGGTAAAAACAATCCAACCCTTTGTGTCTGCCCATGGAAATATCCATGCGAATAGGCTCTCGGTCTTCCATGGATACATCGTCAAAGATCACAATGCTGTTATGGTGAGCCTCTTCCGATGGAGTCACCTCATTTTTATCGGAGTATACGTAGAAATTGACCTGAGGCACTTGGCTAAACACTGCGCTTAAAAATACATACTTTGGTTGGTTCAACGATTTGGAGTACAAGTAGATATTTTCATATATTATACTTTTTGGTTCAAGTAATAGGGTTAGTAGTATATTGGTTTTACCACAGCCGGATGGACCGCATATTAGGCACCTGATACTGTCTGGTAACAGCTCATTGTGCTTATAATTTGAACAATCGTTATCACCTTTCGATTTTATATCCCACCCCTTGACTGATAAGAGCGTGTCCTGCTTCTTGAACTTCATTGTGTTGAAAGGTAATATTCTAGTTTACACGTGCTTTAAATATCTGTGCTAGAATCACTAGACGTGTGTGGTTGGACTTTTCTTTCTCATTATATTAAAATCATAATGCCATATAACAATTATCTCAGTCATCCGGTAGCTGTAGTTAAAGGTGGAAGTGGTCTGGTCTAACTGGTCAATACACTTATCAACAAGTTACCGTTTGAATTGCATGTGCCCGGATACAATTATTGTGGATCCGGTACAAATCTGGAAAAACGTTTGAAGAGAGGTAACGTAGGCATCAATCCTTTAGATGAGGCGTGAAAATCACACGATATTGCATACGCTCAAAACGCATCGTTAGAACATCGACATAGGGCTGATTTGGAGTTGGCAGCAAGTGCAGCGAGGCGTTGGCGTGAATCGAACAGCTTATCCGAGAGATACGTAGTACTTGGAGTTAATAAAACAATCATATACAAAATAAAACAAGGTATAGGGCTACCCCTCATACAAGTTATAAAAGCAGCCCGTAAAGCAGTAAAAAATGAAATTAATACCACTGATGGTAAAAAACCACCCACACAAAAACACGTGATAAACACGGCGATAAAAGCTGCCAAAAAAAAGGATCAGTGAGAATAAAAAGGGAAAACATTTGAAAAAAGCCAGGGTTATTCCTCTACCTAAAAGAGGTGGGTTCATACCATTGATACCAATCCTCGAAGCGTTGGCGTGACAACCGCTGCTAAAAACGTCTATGAAATGGTTAAATCAAAAGAGCCTACTACTACTAATCCCGGACGGTGTTTGGTTCCGGTAGCTATTGGTAAAGGCATGTACATGGCACCCTACAAAAAGGGTATGGGTCTCTATATGACACCGTACCAAAAAACTAAACATTGTCCGACCGAATCGTGCTCTCCTCGATTATGAAATCGCATCATACGTCAAACAATTAAACATCCCAAATTTTCGGGGTGTGGTAATGCGAGATTAGCTGACTACGTTGAAACAACGACAGCAACGAAAATCGCAACTGTGGAGGTTTGAAACGGGCATTATTAATTTAGACAATGCACAAGGACCAGGTACACATTGGGTAGAAAGACGTGAAGAAAGACCAACATTGTGAATACTTTGACAGCTATGAAGATTTGAGACCACCACAAGAGTTTCTCGATTATCTATCTAGAGGGGGTGTAAACATTGACAATATGACTTACAACTATAATAATGTATAAAAGAATGTGAAGTACAACTGTGGACATTTGTGTTTACGTTTTCTGTCAAATGCGTGTGAACACATGTTTAATAAAATATAAATGCAACATTTCAAAGGTTTCATCATTTTACCTCTTTTTATAGACAAGTGACCATGTCTCTTACCTTCTCACTTAACTGAACCGAGTCTACATTAAGTGCGAATTTTCTGCCTCCCATAGAATTGGGTGAGGGTGAATTTGAATGCGCGCTAATTTACTTGAAAACATTGATGAGAGTAATAATCTGTTTCATTGTGGTGCAGACAACGTCGTCACCATTCCTGAGGGCTCTTATGAACTGGACGATATCATTCAATATCTGCAGGATGAACTTTTGCGAGAAGCAAAGGATGATCCCTTTAAATTAATCGATATAGAAGCCAACACAAATACATTGCAATGCTCATTTCACTCTCCATATTATGATATACATTTCGAGCGAGAGAACAGTATTGGAAGCATTTTTGGTTTTTCACAAAAAGTATTACCAAAAAATCAACTACATGAATCAGATCAAGCGATAAACATCCTAATCACCAATTCTATAAGAGTAGAGTGTAATATTATTCAAAGGTTATTCATCAATAACGAATCATCACATGTGCTTCACGAATTCTCACCATCAGTGCCACCCGGATATCAAATTATTGAGTGTCCATTACACCTGGCTTACTTTCCTTTGAAGGTGAATACGATTCAAAATCTCCATATACATCTAGTGAATGAACAAGGGGACCTTGTCAACTTGAGAAAAGAGAACATAAGAAAAACTAAATCGATATGATCGTTTATAAAATCAACAAAGTCAAAGTCAAATTCATTTATTCATTTAGGTCACAAAAGACACTTATGAACGTCACAAAAAAAACAATAAAAGATGAAAGATGAACAATCTGTCGATTAAAATTACAGCTAGCTGGGTTCGCAGATTGTTCATGGTAGAGTGGTGAGAAAAGAACCCAGGAAAGAAACTCACCACCACTCTTTTAACTCAAAATCTTTTAAATATTAAACTAGCAGTTACATTCACAATCATAGGTCTTAAAAAAAGAGCAATTCATTTCCAAACATCTAAATCTGTGACATAGTCTGAAACTGAGTAATAAGCCTTTTTGGACAACCTCAGCTTAACAAATTTCTTAAATTTACTAATAGATAATAATACTATGTTGTTTGGTAATTTGTTATAAAATTGTATACATTGACCCACAAACGAATTCGATATTTTATGGAGCCTAGTAGTGTGCAAGGCAAGTTTATTTTTATTTCTTAAATTAAATTGATGGAGATCACTATTTTTCTTAAATTTACACAGATTTTTATGCACATACAAAAGATTCTCGTAAATGTATTGTGAGTGTAGTGTGAGAATGTTAATTTCTTTGAATCTGTTTCTTAGTGACTCACGCGGGCCCATCTTATAGATAGCCCTAATAGCTCGTTTCTGGAGCACAAAGATTGAATCAATATCAGAGGCACTGCCCCAAAGCAATAAACCATAGGACATAATGCTGTGAAAGTAACTGAAATAGACTAATCGCGCAGTATCAACATCCGTCAATTGACGAATCTTTCTCACAGCATAAGCTGCAGAACTAAGTCTACCAGATAACGTTTCTATATGTGGGCCCCATTGTAACCGTGAATCTAAAGTTATACCTAGGAAGACAGCCTTGTCTGTCAATTCCAGTTCCTCCCCGCTCATCAAAACACTAGTTTTTACTTGTTTAACATTCCTAGTATAAAATTTAACACATTTGGCTGTTTAATAACAAGTTATTAGCGGAAAACCAAAGTACCATTTTAGAGAGAGCATTGTTTACATCGTCAATTACCGATTGCTGTCTGTTAACTTTAAATACTAAGGATGTGTCATCTGCAAACAACACTATCTCATGGTTATCCCTCACAAGATGAGGCAAGTCGTTGATGTACACAAGGAACAGAAATGGACCCAGAATAGACCCCTGGGGCACCCCCACCGCCACAGCTGATCCCTGGGATAATTTACCATTAACATCTACTCTTTGAATCCTATCACTCAAATAAGAAGTAAGAAGATCCAAAGCACTGCCTCTTATTCCATAGTGGTGTAATTTCCTGACAAGTGTTTCATGCTGCACACAATCAAATGCTTTAGATAAGTCACAAAACACCCCGTAGGCGTCACGTGACTCCTCCCAAGCCTCAAATATATACTCTAATAATTTAACCCCAGCATCACATGTTGACCGACCATGAGTGAAACCAAATTGTTTAGTATGCAGCAATTGATTTTCATTAAAATAATTAAGCAACTGAGTAAGTATCAGCTTTTCAAAAACTTTACTAAATGTTGGTAGGACCGAAATTGGTCTAAAATTTGTGGGGTCTAATGGACTACCTGATTTAAACAAAGGAGTTATCTTGCTATACTTCATCAGGTCAGGAAACACACCATAATCTATACATCTATTAAATATAATAACTAAGTCAGGTACAATAATGTCAATTATTGAGTGAACGACACTTACAGAAATTCCCCAAAGATCAGCTGTCTTTTTTATATTAATAGATTTGAAGGCAGCTAAAACATTAAGTTCATTTATATACTGAAAAGTAAAATTATTAAAAAATTCTGGTACATTTTCTCTGATCAATGATTCTGCAGTGGAGGTGGAAGAGCCTAAATTACCTGTAAGTGCGACTGGGAAAGTGGAAAAAAATTTTTCAAATGTGTTGGCCACTTCCATGTCATTCTTGGTAATGTGACCATCAAAATTTAATTTAAAATCAGACTCCTTTGTTCCACTTCTCCCAGTCTCAGCATTAATAACTTTCCAAGTTGCTTTAATTTTATTACTACTGTTTCTGATTTTAGACTTAATAAACAAAGATTTGGCTAATTTACAGACACTTTTAAAAATCTTTGAATAGCATTGTACATATTGCTTAAAGTCCTCACTAGTATTATATTGTCTTTCATGATACAGCCTATACAATGTTTCCCTACTCCTATAAATTCCTACTGTTGCCCAGTTACTGAATATAGGACAATCAGTAACAGTAACCGTCTTGGAGGTAAATATTGAATTAAATAGACTAAGGAACGAATTAAAATAGGAACAATATAGTGCATTAGGGTCTAATTTGTTATTTAAGGAAGGTAAATTATTAATTAAGTTAATTCTCATACGTTCCAGGCGATCAACTGTTACTGGTACAAGAGTAATTTTTTTTTTAAGCACTGTTTTCTTTTTGCTTACAAAACTAACTAACTGACCAGAGTGATCAGAATCTAACTTATTAATAATAGATTTATGTCTAGGAACAATATCTGTATAGATGTTGTCCAGGCAAGTAGATGTAGTAGCGGTTATTCTAGTAGGCTCCATAAACAAATTTAGCAAGTTGTGGGACTTAAAAAGACTAAGAACTTTAAGGGTGGAATTTGATTTATCAAGAATGTTAATATTAAAGTCACCAAAACAATCAAACAATCAACCAATATTAAGTCATAGTGTTCCTAGCATCACGTTGGAGACAACATCTAAACCATCATTCGACATTGACATATACAGTAGCGCTCAAGAGTATTTTGACAAGACTACTTTTGCAGTTATCTTTTTACTGAGTACTTCAAAATAATTTTAGTATTTTTTATATTATTATTTATGATGTATTTAATCCTCTGTGAGTTACAAGTTGGAACTTGTTTGCTTTCTTTCTTTGTTAAAAACAAAACACGTCTATACATGCGCTCAAAAGTATTTTGACAACCATTCAGTTTCTTGCTGGCAGCTTATTACACTTACAATTACTTACAATTACTCCGCATTTATCAACATGCCTAAGACTAAAGAACATTTAAATGATATTAAAAATGCCGTGATAACTGCCATACAAAGTGGAATGACGCAAGCAGAAGTTGCTCGAAGTTTTAAAGTGTCACGACAACTTGTTAATTCGTGGAACAAAGCTTATAATAAACGTAAAATTATTTAAAATAAGCCTCGATGTGGCCGTACGAAAAAACATCCGCTAACTTCCTTAGCTTACCTTAGCTTACCATTTAATAAAAAGGTTATCGGCAAGTGATGTCCGAAAAACGGCTGTGCAAATAAAAAACGAGTTACAGGAAAATTACGACATGAATTTACACGTTTCAACTGTAAAACGCAGACTAAAGGACTTCGGATTACATGGACGACGTCCAACTAAGAAACCTCTAATTTCTGCAAGGAATAGGAAGCTGCGCCTTGCGTTTCCGAAACGGTTCAGATTATGGACGAGTTCAGAATGGTCCAAGGTGTTGTGGAGTGACGAAAGCAAATTTAATTTAGTGTCATCTGATAATACTTAGTCTGGCCATAAATACTGTTACACTTAATTATAAAAAAATATTACATTTGAATTTCGAATCTGTCATTTTTATACGATTGTTCATTGTGTTTTCTCATTTTGGCGCCAATACATTGTAAAATATTTTGCGATATTAAAATGGTGTGGGGTGATAAAGAGAACCGAATCGCTGTGATAGCATTACACAAAGTAGGTATGGAGCCAAATGCAATTTTTAAAACTCTCCATACACTTGGTATTAGTAAAATGTTTGTGTACCGGGCTATTAATAGGTACAATGAGACCTCCTCTGTTTGTGACAGAAAAAGATCTGGCCGTCCACGTAGTGTTCGTACGAAAAAGGTGGTCAAAGCAGTAAGGGAAAGAATTCGAAGAAATCCTGTCCGAAAGCAAAAGATTTTATCTCGGGAAATGAAGATAGCACCTAGAACCATGTCGCGTATTTTAAAAGATGACTTAGGACTTGCAGCCTATAAGAGACGCACTGGCCATTTCTTAACTGATAATTTAAAGAAGAATAGGGTGGTAAAATCGAAACAACTACTGAAGCGGTACGCAAAGGGAGGTCACAGAAAAATTTTGTTTACGGATGAGAAAATTTTTACAATTGAGCAACATTTTAACAAACAAAATGACCGTATTTATGCTCAAAGCTCTAAGGAAGCTTCCCAATTAGTCGACAGAGTGCAACGTGGACATTATCCGACTTCAGTGATGGTTTGGTGGGGTGTTAGCTATGAAGGAGTGACTGAGCCATATTTTTGTGAAAAAGGTATCAAAACATCGGCACAAGTGTATCAAGATACCATTCTTGAGAAGGTAGTTAAGCCCCTTAACATCACCATGTTCAATAACCAAGTATGGTCCTTCCAGCAAGACTCGGCGCCGGGTCATAAAGCTCGGTCCACGCAGTCTTGGTTGGAATCGAACGTTTCGGACTTCATCAGAGCTGAAGACTGGCCGTCGTCTAGTCCCGATCTTAATCCGCTGGATTATGATTTGTGGTCAGTTTTAGAGAGTACAGCTTGCTCTAAACGCCATGATAATTTGGAGTCCCTAAAACAATCTATACGATTGGCAGTGAAGAATTTTCCCATGGAAAGAGTGCGTGCTTCTATTGATAACTGGCCTCATCGTTTAAAGGACTGTATTGCAGCCAATGGAGACCACTTCGAATAAGCTTTTTATATTTTTAATTGTTTTATATTTATGTATTAAACTGACACACTGTAAAAGTAATAAATGTTATTTGCAGTTAACAATTTTCTTTTTTCTTTATTACAATATTTATGGCAAGACTAGGTATACGGTACGTGCGACGTCCTGTAAACAAAAGATTTGATGTTCGCTACCAAATACCCACAGTAAAGCATGGAGGTGGCAATATTATGGTCTGGGGATGCTTTTCTCGCCGCGGAGTCGGACCTTTAGGTAGGATAGAAGGTACTATGGATCACTTTATGTACGCAGATATATTACAGCAACAAATGCTACCCTATGCTAATGCAAATATGGCATCTGGTTGGTATTTTCAACAAGACAATGACCCAAAGCACAAATCGAAACATGTCAACGACTTCATGAAAGTCGCTAAAATCAAAATTGCCGATTTAAACTCGATAGAGCATCTTTGGGAAGAACTGAATCGCCGCGTAAGATGTCGAAACTATTCAAATAAAGATGCTTTATATGAAGCACTAAGTAACGAATGGAGCCGAATACCCATTGATCATTTGCAGAAACTAGTTGACTCGATGCCGGCGCGTTTTGAAGCGGTCTTAAAGGCTAATGGATATGCAACAAAATACTAATAGTTAGTATCAAAAATTTTTTTTTTATTTTATAAAATAAAAAAACTTTCCTTGTCAAAATACTTTTGAGCCGTGTCGTAAATAATTTTTCTTTATGTTTTCTTTTTGTGCAGAAATACATTACATTTAAGTGTCTTAATTTGTGAAACGTATCATTACTTCAAATATAATCTTTGATTTTAAACAATTTTGTTATCATTTTTTGTGATATGGAATAAAATTGAGTTGTTAAAATACTTTTGAGCGCTACTGTATAATCAACCAAAACAACAGCAGCCGAACCACCTCAAAAAAAGATTAAGAAAAGATAATTATTTATTTTTACATTCACTGGGGCTACAATTGAAACAATAAAATGCCATCATCATCCATTTTAAGCATTGAGGAAAGTGTACTGTTTGATGATGGTATTGAGGGTATTGAATACCACTCATACACTCCTTATCATGAATCGTATAAAAACAACGATGAAATTCGTATGCGCATCAAAGATGTGGATACCATAGTGTTACCTTGTGAGAGCCAACTCATAGTTGAAGGTACAACAACGAAAAATTCTACTTTCATCAGTAATGGACCAGCTTACCTATTCCATGGCATTCGATACGAATTGAATGGTGTGGAGATCGATAGAACGAAAAATTGCGGTGTCACCACTACAATGAAATCAATCCTATCCTACGGTGAGGAAGAGAATAAGACCTTTGAAAATAGCGGTTGGATGGATGGATGGAAATTGTGGTAACCCGTATTGCGTGACGTGTGCCCATAGTTAAAGTATCCGATAAGGAAAAGCTACTTCTATTAAAATATGTGGAAAGTAATATATCCATTCCAATAGCATTCCGATCGTGGGATCTTTACGAGTATCCCGTTTTACCAATCTCGCAAAAACATGTATGGACCGTTAAGACCAGCACTCAGCTGGAAAAACTTCAATTTGTAATATAGGGATTTCAACATTTACGTGATAATGACGCGGTGAAAGATAAAAGTATCTTTGATCACAGTAATTTTTACAATGCACGTTTATATCTTAACTCCCAGTACTATCCCTATGAGTCATTTGCCAACGACTGTGAAAAAGGAGTGTATTCCGTATTGTATGAAGCATTCACAGACTTTAAGAGGCAGTATTACAACTTAAAGAGCTCAAATATTCAGATAAATCCAGCTCATTTCAAAACAAGAACACCACTTGTTGTGATTGATTGTTCAAGGCAAACTGATACTATTCGTTCAGGTGCTGGTGGCGCCATTGACATAAAATAGGAGCTGAAATTTAAAAAATCACTTCCAAACGGCACAACTGCCTACTACCTTATCATCAACGATTCAATCTTTGAATATAGATAGTATTCTAACCAAATCAATTCGAAAAATATCGAATTAAACAGAGTTTACATCCTGTCCAACTGCGATCTAAACAGGAACACCCTGTTCTGTTTTCAACAGTTCACTTGAGAACCGCCGCTGTTCTGTTCAACGGCTCAGTCTATCGCGGACATCCGTGGTAATGTGATGTATTATAATCAAATGCATTCGGCATCCTACACGCCATCAATACCCCCTTGCATGTTGGAACTGTACAAAAATGTATATAATACTGGACTGCGAACGACACCATTTGTGTCAACTTGTTTGACGACTTTGGATGGAATCAATGGAGGTTTGGAAGCAATCATTAATATCGCAGACCGATTAATATTAACAAAGCAAGATTGAAATACTGCATTTATGGAGAACACCCTTCAAATCACAGATTTTTTCAACAATGGTTTGATCTCTTCCGGTTCACCGAAACAACATCAACACTGTATATATAGTACATCAGTTATATAGATAAAAACGAAGAAAATCAAATGGCAGGTTTAATTGTTGTACACGTGGGAGTACAATCAATGAGCATCTCCAATGTAGAGTGGTGGCATCTGTATCATATACTCAACTGTCTTGACACTCGTTTGCAACATTTATTTCACCTCAAGGCCTGCTATGAAAACCGGATAATCTTCTTCAAGAAGAAATTGAAGTTTAATCGAATAAAAACATTGTATGATGCCTCAAATGTATTAGAAAGTATTTATGACAAGTCGTCCATTGTAGACCACGAAATCAAATGTTTTGCAGCTGAATACTTGTTCTATTCATGTTTAGTATAAAAAAAAAACATACATCAAATACTTTAGATTTATAAATTGTTTTTCTCATTCCTTATCTCCTAACTTGGAACTTAACATCAAAAAGTATGTTCCGATAAGGGGAAGCACTTATTTACCACTTCCACTTTGGATACGCAATAAACATGCCTGTGTCAACGTGAAAAATAATGATGATGGTTGCCTATTTTGGGCAATAACAAGCGCTCTTCATCCAGTTGACGTTCACTCAGATAGAACATCTTCATACCCATCATACAAGGATCTCTTCAAAACTCAAGGTATTGATCTACCAGTCACCATTAAAGGAATTAAACACTTTGAAATGCTCAATCAAATCAATGTGAATGTGTATGGCATTGAAAAGAGAAAAAAAATGCTACCATATTGTTATATTACATCAAAAATGAATGATCATACAATAAACTTCTTGTACTTTGAAGGTGTTCAAAACAAGATCATCAAAGGACACTATTGTTGGATTAAAAACTTATTACGCTTGATTTGCTCCCAAATTACACGAAACGAACATCAAATTCATTTCTGTAATGGATGCCTACAATATTTCAACAGCGAGAGTAAACTTCAACTTCACCGGAGATTGGGGTGTCAAAAACGTTTGTTGTCCTACCCACCAATCAGGATAAAACATTAGATTTTAAGAAAATCAGCCACCAATTACATGTACCTTTCCTTATATATGCAGATTTTGAATCAATTTTAGAGCCTGTTACAAGTGCAAGGGAAATTAAAAGTACATATTACACCCATAAACACGTTCCTTGCAGTTTTGAATACGTAACATTGCAATTATGACACTTCATTATCAAAATTTGTCACATATCGAGGCAAGGATTGCGTACAAAAGTTTGTAGATAATATTTACTCGGACGTTAGTGATATTGCAGAAATTTATTCAAAAAAAGTGTCACCCGAAAATGAATGTGAATTTATGAAAAATAATATGAATACAAGCAATTGCCGTATATGTGAACAACCGTTGTTATCACCCGAGGACAAGGTAATTGATCATTACCATCTTACGGGTAAAATCAGAGGATTTGCTCATAATCAATGTAACCTTAAATACACAAATCCCAACTATGCTCCAATACTATTATATAATTTAAGCGGTTACGATAGACATTTATTTTTTAAAGAACTAGCTACTCGGGCAGGTGATAAAATCGAATGCATAGCGCAACATAAGGTAAAATATACATCATTCAGTAAAAAAATATATGTAGGAGACATTGACATAACCATGCGGTTCGTAGATTCATTCAAATTTATGGCTACAAGTTTAGATAAACTGGTAAAAAATCTGTGTGTAGAGCAGTTTCAAATACTACCCAAATACTTTCCAAATCATCAACAAATGCATCTTTTAACACGTAAAGGGGTTTCCCCCTATGAATACATCGCGATTCATGGAGCAGGCTAGAAGAAAAATCATTGCCTAGTAAACAATCATTTTATAACGAATTAACACAAACATCCATTTTCAACAGTGATTATGCTCACGCACAAACGGTATGGCAAACATTCCAATTGAACACATTGGGTGAGTATTGCGACTTATATCTCAAAACCGATGTCCTATTGCTAGCTGAAGTTTTTGAAAACTTTCGTAACATTTGCACTGCTGCATACAAACTAGACCCCTGCAGGTACCTCACAACACCCGGACTCTCGTGGGATGCTATGTTGAGAGAGACTTAAATAAATCTCGAACTTCTCACTGATTATGAAATGCTTCAATTCTTACAAGCCAACATTCGAGGGGGGAACAGTCAAGTTTCCAAAAGACACGCCCAGGCCAATAACAAATTCATAACCTCATTCAACCCCACTGAAGAGAGTAAATCCATTATTTATCTGGATGTTAATAACTTATATGGCTATGCTCTATGAGTCAATACTTATCCCACGCTAATTTTAAATGGATGACTGAGGATGAAATTACTGCTTTCGATATACTTACCCAAAAATGTGATTCCAATATTGGCTATATTTTGCAAGGGAACTTACACTATCCACCTTCCCTAAATATATCACACAACGATTACCCTTTTTGTGCGCAAACGAAAGCACCCACTAGTAAAATTAAAAAAATTTTAACTCTCTTAAGACAATAAAACCAACTACATCATTCACTATATGAACTTACAACAGTGCATTCAGAACGGATTAATTTGTAAAAAGATCCATAGAAGTATATCTTTCCACCAATCTCCATGGCTCAAGTCTTACATTGATTTAAACACCAATAAAAGTACCTTGGCAACAAACTCATTCGAAAAAGACTTCTATAAACTCATGAACAACTCCATTTTTGGTAAGACAATAGAAAATGTAGCTAAAAGAATTGATGTGAAACTTTGGACCGCCTGGCGTGATACGAAAACATCAACCAAACCACATTACGGTGCCGAGAGGTTAATATCTCAACCCAATTTCCACAGCTGTAAAATCTTCACCGAACACTTCACGGCAGTACAAATGAATAAAACAAAAATAACTTACAACAAACCCGTCTATGTTGGTTTTACTGTCCTAGAACTAGTCAAATATGCCATGTACAACTTTCACTACTCATACATTAAACCTAAATATAAACAAAATATACAATTACTGTACACCGACACAGATTCCTTCATCTATGAAATTAAAACTGATAACTTTTATGAAGACATCAAAAAGGATGTACAGTCTAGATTTGACACCTCTGATTTTCCCCAAAACAATATGAGTGAAGAAAACAAAGGTAGTTCAGCTGCGATCGTTAAAAAATTAAACTTTCAACGTTATTCCCATGCTCTTGACCTTAACTATGTTAAATATGATAACATGAAAACATTCCACATCGATAAGCATAATGTGTACACTCAAACCAAAAGAAGGAAGGGCATCTGCGGTAAAGACGATAAGCGATACATTTGTATGGATGGTGTAAACACGCTGGCTTGGGGTCATTTTAACATAAAATAAAAGACATTTATCATATTATCGTATTTTATTTCATAGCTTTTCACAATTTATCACTTTACCTTTCACAAAAGCACAACGACTACACCATCGAATATGTTCTTGCCATGGATCATCGTTTTCTTTCCAATCCTTCAAACCACCACAACAGAAACACATGGTCTTGTCTCCCGCACCAATGTAAAAAAAACCAGTATCCGCTAGTGCTTCCGGCCTTGGACGCCTAGACTTTGACCACTCCTTAAAACTAGACAATCGAGTCACTTTCAAACCGAAGATCGCAAATTTTGTCTCCCCAAATACAAAATCCCGAGTTTTCTCGTTAGGCTTCATTGGTGATGAAAGCCCAACCTCATCCTTACCCAAACAACAATCACATTTAATTTCCATTTCTTCTCCTTTGGACAGACTCTTCACGAACTTCATAAAACAGTCTTTCTCACCACACATCAAGTCAAACAATGAACATAAATTCATCTCGCAAGATATCATACAATGGCCTCACTCACACATCCCGCACGCGCGCCGAACCTCAGCTGGAAGGCAGAACTCGCTTCTTATCACATTCACACGCAGATATTGCAACCTCAGTATCCGCCCAAGCAACATTGTTGTACTCAACCAATCACCATTCACACATCCCGCATGCGCGCCGAACCTCAGCTGGAAGGCAAAAGTCGCTTCTTATCACATTCACACACAGATATTGCAACCGCAGTATCCGCCCAAACAACATTGTTGTACTCAACCAACCACAAAGAACCATCCGACACATACCAAAAACATACTCCACACAGCTCATTTTACAACAGTCCAAACTTTTTTGAACGCCTTCTAAACGACCAAAACCAACATACCATGAGCCAAACTTACATTACATTACCATACTAACAGAGCTCTACTTCCGGTGGTCAAAAACCGGCAATTCCTCTCTACTTGTAACATTCCACAACACATGCATATGATAAAATTGTTTTATCAAAATGAATTTTCTGTTGGCACAATTTACCACGCGCTTCGCCCAATTTCTGGTTTCATAATCATTATACCGAGGGAAATATTCGCAGTTCGGTTTATAACTTTGATTCTAGTGGACTTTACATCGTCGTTAGCAATAAATAAAGTCTACTAAAAACGAAATGACACAAGTTAATTTGGTTAAATATATTGTATGATACACAAAAAACTTCAGCTCAATTCACCACCTAAATCGACTGCGTGTTATATTGCATATACCGTCAATAACAGAACAAGCTCTCATGAAGACTAATTTACCTAGCGATGAAGGTTTCCAAATTGGTGACATTAAAAAAATCACTAAGACAAACGTCACATTACGTGTAGCTACTGAAAGGCAGCTTAAGAAATTAGAATCTGTTACATCAGTAGGATTTGAATTGGATAAAAGCCGTTGACCTATAAAGGATGAATCTACCCGGTTTTACTGTAGACCGTTATTACGTCGAATTAGGCATTGGAAACTATAAAATGGACGTAACCTGTTTCTTACGTTGACGTCCATTCAGCAGGCACAATGGCGGGTACTGGGTCCATCGCATGGTAGATAGGGTATAACACACGCGACGGTAGTTTGAGAGGGTACTCATTGCGGCGCGTATGCTGTCTGCTGTATTATCCTCTGTACCTAATCTTATTTGAAATGATCCTAACACAAAGGGAACGACGTGTAGATTTATTAAAAATACAAAAAAGTTAATTCGGTTACATCTATCAAATCTCTGTAAAATAGAAAAAGGGTAATATATTCTAAAAGTACTAGGAGTGTTTTGATCTCTGTTTAATAGTAGTCCGTCCTTTGCAGATATACGATGGAGATGGACTTCCAGATAAAGTATGTTCAGAATGCATACAGAAGTTAAGTAGTGCTTATATATTCAAACAACAATGTGAGCGAGCAGACCAGGAGTTGCGAAGGAACTATGTGCCACCGCCAGGTACAATATCTCTCGAATTTATTTATAGCATTACATTAAATATAACTGGAGCTAGGACCATAAGTTAATCTATTTATTGCTTCATTATTTTAATGATGTATAGTATACACATGTTTCACTATTGTATAGTTCATTATTTGACGATTGTGATGAGTCACTTATATTTTCACACTTTACACAGCCGTAATACAAAAAAGTTTTATTAACAATTATATTAATATCACATCTTTTTAACTGATTGTATCATTCATGCTGTAATTGTGTTGTTTTATATATGACTTGATTTCAGGATTCAGTATAAGTCCACCGCCACCCAACAGACAGAGTAGTGACTCTGCTTTCTCTAATCACACTGACAGCTCTAATCTTACTAAACCCTCGTCTTCCTTTGAAGAAAAGATATCTCCTGCGACCAGACCGCGGAAACGTAGTGTGGAGAGCGATGGAAACGTCTCAATGGGTGGTCAATCCAGCGATTTCAGACCAACCAGCTCAAAGCGGATCGAAGAACTTAGAAATTGTCAAAAAAAGAGGCCCCGCTTGCAATCTGAAAATACTTCACAACCAGACTCTGATTATGAAGACAATAGCGGATCATACTTACCAGAAACTGATTCAGATGAACCACTTATAAAGAACATATTCAAGTGCAAGGTGTGTCCGAAACAGTTCACAGCTTACAGAAGTCTGGCTAACCACAATAGAATTCACAATAAAAGCAATAATAAGTCACTTGACGTAAATACCGTTATAGACGAACCAAAGAACAGTATCGAGGATGCTACAGACGTCGAAGATAAACTGAGCTGTGATAAGTGTGGAAAAACCTTCAAACTGAAGATAATGCTAAAACGTCATGCTGATGTGTGCTTGAAAACACTTGTTAAATCACCGCAGAAGGAACTGCTCGTATCCCTAGCGCCTATAGACGCCAAAGCAAATGTAGCGCAACCAGTTGAAACTACAATATCGTGTGAATATTGCGTCGCTACGTTTAAAACTCGGGATAACTTAGCGAAACATATGAAAGTGGTTCATGCGGCTGTTCTGAAAAGAGAAGTTGAAGCAAACAGGAAAGTGCCAGTTCCGTGCTTGTATTGCAACATAATGTTCGATAACTATCACCAACATATTGCGCACTTTGTTGAATGTCCAAAGTTAGATAATTCGAAGCCGTACGTGTGCCCTGTCTGTGACAAATGGACATCTAGGAGGACGTCATACTACCAGCATCTTAGGAACATGCACTTTGAACCTCGCACTTCGTACGTGGAGTCGGACATTGAAATGCAGGAATACCACGAGTGTCGTGTGTGTTCAAAGAAGTTAGCGTCTAAGGAACAGCTGATTAGGCACTTGTCCGCTCATGTGTCCAGTATCCAGGATGATGGCACACTTGACAATGACTCCAGGTAACGTCATCATCCATTTGTTCCTTAGTATTATAGCCAAATAAATTTCCTTTGTTTTTTTGTTTTGTTTTTTAGAGACTACAATCTTAATTCATGATATTTGTTTTAAAAACAGTCCTATTTTATATATCTGTATAATTGAAATATCTGCAACTGCCTCGTTGTTGCGGTTAGCGTATCCGATTGCCGATCAAGAGGTCTCGGGTTCGATACCCTGGTCAGGTGAAAAAGTGTTATTGATTTTTTCTGGTTACTGAAATACTTAATAACTGTTGAAATCGACCAAGAATACATCATGCTTGAAATAAAATATACTCTTAGATTCATCTGCCAAAAGCGTAGCTCATACACTCAGCTGTGTGTAATGTAAGTGTTTCTGCATCAGAAAAACAGTTATCGAGTTTTAATACAATTTTTATTATACTATTTCCAGGGATGATGCTGATTCTATCCAATCAGTACAAAGCAACACCTATCCAGCTGGGGGCCCGTTGAAGTGTGACGTTTGTGATAAAGAATTTAAATACAAAAAAGCTTTTTTAACGCATAAACAAAAATATCACACAGATGTCCCAGTTGAAGTAAAAGTCGAAGCGCCCGATAAAGCTTCCACAAGTCTTTTGAGTGAGAAACAATATCGCTCAGAATCAGAATCTAGTCAAGAAGAAGAAGACAACACGTGCGATATTTGCGAGAAACGTTTCTCCTACAAACGTCTCTTGCTCCACCATAAGAGGACAAAGCACAACATGAGCTCAGGCCACAAACGCGCCAGAATCTATCTCAAAGACTGCTCCGTGCGCTGTCTCATCTGCGATCTGCAAATGAAAGTCGGCGACATAAATGAGCATAATCAAACGCACATTGCAAAGAATATCAAGCCAAGAAATCTGTACACGTGCGCGGAATGCGAAGCCACATTTAAAGCGTGCAGTGCACTCGCAACTCACATAAAATTAGTACATAGATTAAAACAGAAAGTGGAAATCAGTACGGTAAACCCGTCGGATTTTTGTGAGGTCGTTGTGACAAAATCGGAACCGCTGGATTGGATCCAGAGTCACAACGACTTTGGGGAGGTTCCGATCGAACAGGACGGCAAGCCGCTGGTAGACCTGAGCGGCTTTACGTGTCCCATCTGCGGGAAGAAGATGCCCACACTGATATCATTGAAGAGACACGTCAATTGGCATACTAACGTTGGCAAGAACTTAGAAAAGAAATACGAGTGCTTTGTCTGCAAAGAGGTAAGTCTGTAGTGTTTGTCGTGCACTCATATAGTTGTTTTAGATGGACTTAGACATTTGTTCATACACCTACACAGCACAGTATTTGATAATTCAATCCGAAATCTCCCTGTTCGATTTTCTGACAATTCAAATATGCCTTCTTCGATATTTTAACGTTTATTGTCTTGAGAATAAAATAAAACGGTGTTTTTTGCAGGCTTTTAGATTCCAATGTCACTACAAGCTACACATGCGCGAGCACTACACGGATACGTCTCTGGATCCGAGACACCTTACTTGCACCATCTGCGGACGCAAGAGTAAACACCTACGCGCCGCTCAAGCGCATATGACCTATCACAAACAAACCCGCTTCAAGAACAAAGACTACCAATGCTCCATTTGCGAAAGAGTATTTCAGCACAGAAAAGTATACCTCTCCCACATGGCCATACACTACAAGAGAGGAGAAAGCGTTCAAAACACTATTGTAGGTACCGTTTTACCTAACAATGTCGACAAGAACACGTTCGACGGGACGCACACCTGCGTGCACTGCGGTAAGGTCTGCGATTCTGAGAGTTCTCTAAAACATCATCTCATTTGGCACACATCAAAAACTTTCTTATACGGCGCCCGGCACGAATGCGCAATTTGCAAAATCAAGTTTACTAATAAAAGACGACTCGAACTCCACACGAGAACGCATTACGAAGACGATAATGGCCCCTACAAGTGCAACATTTGTGGTAAAGGTTACACAGACGAGGGCTACTTCAAAAAACATGTCAAGGGCCATAATTTCGATCACCAATCGCATAAAAAGAGGATAGAGAACATCAGAAAGGACAAAGTGAAGTGTCCGATATGCTCGCGGTATTACAAGGACCTAATCAAACTCATCCGACATCTTAGACGGACGCATCCCGAGAGTAAGATGATCAAGTCCGACCCGGATGCACCCGCACAACCTTACTTTTCATGCAAATTATGCGCTAAAGTGTTTTTAGATGAAAGAAGGCTGCAAGCGCATGAAGAAGCTCATTTAAGGAAGCCAGAGTTCTTTAAGTGTAAGTTCTGTGGAAAGAAGACAATATCATTGAAGAATCACAGAGTCCATATTAAGGGTCATTTGACACAGAAATACTTAGACAACCCTCTGAAATGTCCGCACTGTGAAGAGACGTTCGGACGAGGTTACGACCTGCATTACCACGTGCGCGACGTCCACGGTATCGAGGAGACGTGGATCGCGGACCGCACCGAGCAGCGCCTGGCCGGACCACTCAAAGACCTGCAGTGCTCTATCTGTATGAAGGTCCTCGCCAGCAAAGGAAACTTTGAGCGCCACCTCGACTATCATAATTCTTTAAGATGCAACTACTGTTTTGATTACTTCAGCTCCCTCAGGTTCTTAGAGGGGCATCTCACGTTTGCATGTGATAAAAAGAAACTTTTAGGCGACACCGAGATTTATCCCAAAAAAATAAAATGTCACAAATGTTACAAACCTTTCCACGTTCAGGTCAAACTAGATTGCCACTTGCGCACGCAACACGGTATTAAAGTATGCAGAGAAGCTTCGTCGGGCAAAAAAGAAATTGTTTGTGATTATTGCTTTAAAGTATTTGAGAATGATTATGCTCTGTCTACACACAAAATTTATCATCGTACTGTTGGATACTTTGGGTGCATCTATTGCAAGCGAAAGTTTAGCACTATGACTGTATTTCGAAAACATAAGAATCACCATTTCTCGCAGCTGAATGTAGACGACCCGACTAAATGCGAACATTGTGATGAGACGTTCGTAGCGTTCAGAGACATGATTTATCACATGAGGGACGTCCATGGCGACGATAAAGACTGGGTGACGATGCCTAAGGAATCGATAGAGGAAACGTGCAAAATTTGTAATAAAACATTCTATAATTTGCAAAGACATCTGATGTATCACGAGGAGAATAGATGTAAAAAGTGCGGCGAATATTTCTTTTCTACGGCTGACTTCGATAATCATCTGTGCTCTATAGAAAGCGATGATGACGAGAGCGCTAACGGCGTGGACAGCACTTTCGAAAAACCTAAGTATGAGGAGTGCAGTTTCTGCTTTAAACCGACGACGAGAAAAAGCTCTAAAGCGATGCACGAACACATCCACAAGGGCTCCGGTTCTATATCGTGTAGGTTCTGTGTACTCAAGTTCAAAACTATGGACGCGTTCAACATCCACGCCTTCTCACACCGAAGCAGAAAGTATAACAAGAAGCCGATAAAGTGCAGGAAATGTGGTGAGAAATTCGTTAAGTATGGGCTTTTTATAAAGCACATGAAACTCGTGCATAAGTCCTTGAAAAAGATGCATTACAGAGCCATAGTGAAGCCGGAGCCGTGCGTGGTGTGCGGTGAAGATTTCCCGAACCTGCACAACCACTATCGCGCCCACTTACTCAACCAGTGCCAGTCTTGTCACAAATACTTTACATCTTCTAAACTTTTCTCTTTGCACGAATGTGACAAAGAAGACTCAGATCCTTCTAAAGTATTCATCTGTGATGTAAATTTGAACGAACTGATAAACTCATACATCCCTAAAGATATGAGAGACGATGAGAAGTATTACGGCAACACTGACGATGAAGAAGAGGAAGAAGATACTGTTTCTCAGGTGTGTGGTGAAGATGAAGAGAGTCAAGATGGCAGGGACATTGATATTGATGAAAATAATATAACTAGTCAACCGTTGTCTATCCAATCACCGATTATATCTGATGTGTTATCACTGTACCAAAAGGAAATGAATCCTGAAGTAATGGATGATAATGTTGTGAACTTAACCGATGATGATTCTGATGTGGACCATGTAGCCCAGAATCATACTCACACAATAATTATAGATGATGATGAATGAGGTGATATATATAAGTATTTCAATAGGCTAGATGACACTTTAGTCAAATTGTCAAATTAGTTACTTTTATCATCTGTCAAAATGACAATTTTGTATGAGAAATGTACTAAATAGAAACTTGTGACGTCACTGTTTTAGACTACTCAATTAAACAATATATATCACTGTATATTTGATTTAAGTTTGTGATAGTAATAAAAAGTTATGTTAAATATATTTTCAGAGATGTTTTGTGATATTTGTTGTAATGAAGCGGGCATTGGTATGCATTCTCGATAGTCATCTACCCTATTGACTTACAACTTTATGGTTTCTCTAGTTTTATTATAAAATTTAATAGCATTTAAATATGCATCTAAAATATAGGATTGCATGCTGTGAGCTCTACCTTTATCGGTAGAGATATAATTTTTACCTTATGATTTTTTAATTCTTTAACATAGGAATTGTAAGGATAGTAATTAGCTACCATAGACAAATGTCTTTGATAATATCTTCCGCATTGTAAATGGCATTGTAACTAGAAGATAAATAGCCCACAGTACCATTTTTAGGTATTAAGTGAAATCGTTTTCAATATACTACTGGACTCGTATTCCAAAAATATTGAATCAAATGTATGTAGCTATCGGTATTATAGAATCAAAATATATAAATATAAGTAAACATTGTGTAATGGGGCTCTATTAGTATCCTAAATATGCATTTAAAGTTGTATGTAAGTTCTAATTAATATAGGATGTTTCGACTTGCAGAGTTTATGTTGACTTTAAAAACCTCTCCACCGTTAGATAAGTTTATGAAACATGCTGTACTGACGCTAAAAGGTTCTGGAGTACTAATGGATACTGAGAGCGAAGTGAATATATACATATGAACAATAAAAAAATGCGTATTAATTTCTTACACGAATCTCAAGCTGACAAACTGAAGATATCTGAATAAATACTATACTGTGGTTTGTCTAACGAAACTGGGTCTCAAGAGCTTCTGGTTTCTTGATTTATGTATTTGTTACTTATACAGTGAATGTTTACCTTGTATTGAGTGCATTTGTGATATATAAATCACTTCTAATGTAAATAATATCTTTACACTTAATAATTTAAAATTTTGTGTAGCTCCTTTATTTAGAAAAACATATTTTTATATTCCTTCCAACAAGCCAGATATGGGTTCGATTCCTATCCAGGACAAATGATTGTGTAAAGATAACGATCGTTTGCGTGTGGGTGTAATTTATCTATAATACATATTTGTTAGAAATATGTGTTTATCAGCAGTCTGGCTACCATAGTACAGGTTTCGCCTATTTGGGGATTAAATGGCAGTGTGTTTAGCGTGAGGTGATTGTTATACGAGTGACAATGTTTATTTGCTGTTTTTGTGTCCATTTTATTTTCATTAGTTGTTTCTAGCTTAGTATGAATGAGTCTCACTGTGCGTCTTATATCCTTCGCAAAACATTTGTAGGATATACATTAGTCACAAAACGTTGGATAATGAAAGCTATTGAGAATTAGAATGGATGGAGTCCATTGTAGTTTTAAGTTTATTTTTTATTACTGTAAATACTACAAGTCTTAATGCGGCTGGATTGACGTTAGTTTATTGTTTTGAAATAGGCGAGGACTGTTATTGTATACTGTACCACGGCGGTCACGTTCGGCATTGCGATTGGCGCGAACGAAACTTTACCAATCGCAACCCAACGCGTTGGCCGTTAGCGAGTTGATGTCAAATAAACTCATTCTTCTGACCTGTTACCATCATCACCCGTCTGTAAAAACTTATTCAAGAATATTTTTTCATAGAAATAAGCCAATGTACCCTTCATAGACAATGTAAGATTTTGATGTCATATTTTTGTGCAAGTTAAAAGAAACAATAGCTACAATAAAAGTTGAATGCAATTTAATTCTGCGTATGATAATGATTGTGGTCAAACCATACAATTGTTCACTGGGTAATGTGGTCGTTTTTTTTAATAAAGTGATTGTATTTGATTATATGGCCCGCCAGCTTTCTTGAATGTTATAACGTCATTTTATTGCAATTTTTCTTCCCTTATATTCTATTCGTGGCGTGATTTTGTATTACTGTAAACATAGTTCTTCCACGACTCATTGTTCTAATTAGATCATATCGTATACTGATTAATTCTATAATTTAATTACGAAATCTAAATATTAATATTGCACGGTTATATTTAACACATTTCAAAACATTTTTGCCAGTAGTCTATATTGATAATGTACTATCTGTATTGTTTTTAACTTATCAAACATATAATTTTTATGATTGAATAATTCGTAGCCAAAAGAGAGTATGTACCTATTGTAAGTTAGCTTAAGTTTCGTATTAAGTTCAGTCAAAGTTTTAGATAGACTAAAATAGGTTATTATAGAGATTATTCCAATTTATTATATGAAAGTTTCTACATTCGCGTGTAGTAAATCGACTCGAACCGAATATTAGCATAAAAGATTGGTCTTCTTGGCAAATGGCTTTTCTAATTGTCATATAACCTTTTCTCAAAAGACTAACCCTTTTACTATGAAATAACATCCTTATAATGAAAATCACTTGAAAGTTTATTGATAAAATTGAATTTGAATACAAATGAAGTTACAACTTGGGTCGCTTTTTTCTCGGGTAATGTACATTGTATTGTAGTAAAAATGAATGAAATTTTGAAATTGTGTTGGTCGAAGTCTACCGGGTAACTGAAAAAAAATATGGAGATTTGTTTATTCAACCTGTGGGTACTGCATTGAGAAATACGTGGGGGATGCTCATATTTGACCTGTTTTATAAATTATCAGATATTATTTGACAAGTACTGTATTCCAACTTTTCGCTTTACAAATAAGGTTTTTATGAATCGAAAAAGCTGTTTTCTAAAAATGAACCCCTTATGCTATTGTAACGGCCTGAGTCGATTAACTGCACGCGAGCGTATCGTCTGTGGTTATTTTTTTTAGGAATTTTTAATTATGTCGGCATCTTGGCATATTATTACTTTGTCTTCTTCTATGTGTAGATTGTTGATGGTGATGAAATAAATGATCATTGAAATTTTAATAATGGTTTTATTTACTCAACATAGTTTTGAAAGTACTAATTGACCAACACAGTGGTTTTATACAAACTTATCGAATTCTATTTGACAAATGTATAGGGCCAATTACAAATATCCTAAACTGCATCTTACACCTGCTATCGATGTATAAGCGGACTATGTAGTGTCACATTCAAATGTCCAGTCAAACTAGTATAATAATAGTGTCCATTATAACATACAAAGTATAGACAGCTCAAGAACTCTGACAATAACATCCCACTTTATATTTTGAATAATTAAGGTACATTTGAAAAGAAATATCGCTAACGTTGCGTTTCTACTATCACTAAAAAATTTAACTAGCGACTGCCAAGAATGGTAAAAAAGGTTCATATATCTCATCACATCTGGCATTTAAAATTATGTTCGAGTTTATTGAACAAAAAAGTAATATTATAATGTCATTACAGCTATTTATTGATCATTAACAATTGCATCATTGCGATGCCTTTTCTCACAGCGTATGTCAGTCAATCAGTATTTCAAAAAACTTTCAAACATTACAGGTACGTTACATACATTATAAACATTAATAATTATAAAAATATCTATCGTTATTTGCAATAAGACGCATATAATGATAACTCTTAGTCTATTATTATAACTTTTTTATACAATGTAAGTTGTTCAACTCGAATAAAAATGGTTTATAGGGAGAACGGAATTAGGGAGGTTATTAATCCTAAGTATATATCAGAACCGGTTGAGAGCCATCGACAACAAGGTGTACAATATAACGTTGGTTTGGCTTCGAATATTTTAGCGGGGGCCATTCGCAATGCCAAACACGGTCATGGTGACGATCGAACCGATATGAAATAAACTCACACTAGGCCCTCACTTCCGATTACATACTGAATAGGGAGAAATTTGTGATTTTAAATTGTTCACCACGAGCGATTATTTTACAGTTATTTATGACCGAATTGTCTTGTTGAGTTATCAAAGCGAAGTTGGTTTCTGGTAATAGAATAAACTATAATTACTTAGACATCTCTTTTCAATTTTAATATTGTTAAGTATGCCAAAGAAAACATTTTAACAGCAATTTCTTGATTCATACATATCAATGGCATATTGAGAAATGGTATAACATATTGTGGTCGATGACTCTCAGTGGGTAGTTACATTAAACTGTATATTAACATTACAAAATCTTGACAATACATGTCTAGAGGTGAGCAAATTAGTTGAAGAGTGTTATAAGCTTATTTATCATATAAATTAATTAATCATGTATCGTGTGTATTGTCGTCAGAGGCAATCACAAATAGGTTTGACATATTCCAACTCCTTATCTAACATAAATAAAAACCTCTGTTACTTCCATTTGGTTAAGCAATTGACGACAATGCACTAAACAATAAGAAAATACATTAAACGGTGTTGTTAAAATTAAACGTGTACCGAGAACAACCCTTCACATTCTGACAGTGACAGCAAATATACAGAAGACACTATACAAGTCGGTTGTTTGATACGCAAATAGACAATGTTAGTCTATTCAGATGTTTCTAGAAAATACTCTAGATTTATATCCGTGCTGTGAAATGCTACATACATTCCTCGCAATGCAATTAACTGATAAACACGTGATAAATCATTGATTATAAAATATTCATCATGTTATTAAGTCCCCAGATGATGTTGGTACTCAAATTACACTGTGTAAGGCCACAAATAGATATGATACGATAACGTATGCCGAGTACCAGCAACTGCAAAACAAGTT
This sequence comes from Hypercompe scribonia, assembly GCA_949316085.1. NCBI lineage: Eukaryota > Metazoa > Arthropoda > Insecta > Lepidoptera > Erebidae > Hypercompe > Hypercompe scribonia. The sequence goes on along the minus strand of OX438969.1, from coordinate 4,748,794 downwards.
ATGGAACTACCTGTCCAGGTAAATAATCCAACTGTTCCTTTGAGCTGGAAATAGATCTCATTTTGCGCAGGTCCATTCGTTTCATAGATTTATTTACTCAAAAATGGTAATAGCACCCCTTTTGTCATCTTGCCATTGAAAAACGCATGTATTGCAAATTTCACAGCACGGAGCCTCCTAACGTATGTTATATTAGAATCACCGCGTGTTCCCTTCAGTCGTGTTACAGCACATTTAGTTTTAAAATTAACTACATTATTATATACACATTTTACATAAATACTAATCTTTTATCGAGACGTCAGACTTAAGCTCCGAAACGATTCAGAGGTGCATAAAACAAAGTGACTGTAGACACATCAATTTATAATATTTGAAAACACTTTGTCGTACAGTTTTATAAATAGCAGTCGACGTAACTCAAAATAAAACATGTATAAGTAACGCATCAAATTAATTAATTATTATATATTTTGTCAATAAGTATATATACAAAGAATACAGAAAATAAACTATATTTAATGTTGCTTTAGTCGAAATACTGAACTAAGTTACATACAATTTAAATTTCTCACAGTAAATGTCTCCGTGTCGAGTTAAATTATTTGATCGTCTGTTACGAGCTACGAAACAAATATATTTCAGCATGTTGAATGTATGTATATGACTTAAAAAATTTTATTTTTATAAGAAAATTGAGCACTATGACCTATCAGTTTTGACTCGAGCTTCGCGAATACGTGCACGTTAAAAAACGCCTCGCGTTTTGCGTGCGCGAACTTACACCACGGATACAAATACAATAGAATTATCATGTCGCATGATTTATAGCAACAAGTGGCACATGTACAATAATATTTGAAACTATCTAATTAAATGAAAATATAATTTTTCATAGTTTAATTATATTGAAATTTACGCTACAAGCTATAAATATATAAGACACTTGACATATATGTTGCAACATCTCTTAAGTTGCGTTTAATTGTAACTCTCTGTTCAGACGCATCGCACTTCGTTTTGCGTAGAAATTGCCTGTCATCATTTTAATACTATTATAGAAAAAAAGTAGAGAAGAAAAATACAGACATAATACTTAACATAATATTTATTTAACATAAACTTTTTAGAAATAATTCATCCTTAAACTGTTTACACAGGGACAGATATATAATATTTTCCAGACATAGTGTATTTTTGAAAATGTTACTGTCAACATACTTAGTTAAAAAAAAAAACAATTTACAACGTTGCCCAGCTGTGTAACTAATACTATTTTTTTTTATATTTAAAACAATTTTTTTTTTATAATTTTAAACTAGATACGTAGGCATTAAATTTTTCAAATGTAATACCGATGTTTCTAATCATTTGTATAGATATGCGGATGTTTCGGTGTGACCGTTCATAGCAAAAAAAAAATACTTAAAAATTGGTCAGAGACAATTCTAATTATATTTTACCTGATTCCAAATATTAGACTAAAAGGTAGTCGGTTTAGACCGGGACAGGTATATTTCTTAATCGTGTAACGTGACATGATGTCATACATTCACTTGACTAGGATCAACTATAAGGTTATCTTTTAAAAAAAAAATCAAATTAGACTAACTACGTTACGCGTTCCAGTATTTCTTATTCTCGCACCCCTTTGCGATTACATAGATATTTACTTAGTGCATGCTTATTAAATGAAACTTAAGATTGCACAATTTTAATGAAATAATTTACTTTTTCTTAAAAATATTTTCTCGGAAACCTTTCAAATAATAAAACCAAACCTGTTGGAGATTTCTACTACATATAGTTTATGTGGACTCAGAGAGAGCAAAGCTAAGCAGCAGTAAGCTAGTAAGGTAGCGGCGGTAGACACAGACAAACGTGTGGTGTGTGGTGGTGAGGCTCAGTCGTCCCACTCGCCGTCGCTGGTGGTGGCGTCGGACATGTCGTCGTCGGAGTCGGAGTGTATGGCGCGCGAGCGCTCCTCCAGGGCGCGCTGCAGGGCCTCGGCCAGCCCCGACCCGCCACCGGCCCCGCCTCCGCCTCCGCTCCCGCTGCGGCCTCCGCTACTGCTATCCGAGCGGGTCACCTGTCGGGAAACAATACACGCAATTAATAATTCAATGGTTTACTAAAAACGTGTGTTATTTTTAATGGTACTCTGTGAAACTTAGCATAGGAAGCCAATTAAGTACACTGACCGGTCGTAACTCGATGCCTTGTCTGATCTCGCTGAGTAGATTACTTCTGCCGTCCTCCACCGCGGGTTTAGGCGCGGCTTCTGTCCGCTGTAAATATAATGGTTTAGATTATGGCACACTTTCACTTAGCATAATCTATATTTCTAAAGTTTACCGTATGAAAAATATCTTACTGAATATCTCGAGAAATACATCAATACTTAATGTTTGGAGCAGTTAAATTGTTTTTATTTTTCAAGAGTCTGCTAGGGTGACTTTACTCTACCTGACCGTAAGCATGAATAACGAAACATGATTAATTTAAATAAACGTAGGTTTTTCTTACTATTATTACCGGATATATGTATATTTGTCACAAGATCATTGTTCAATAATTTACAAATTTTAAACAATAGACAAGTTAGCATACCCGCAGTGTCTTGTTTCCGCTTCGTATACTCTCCATAAGGGCAGCTCTCGGGTCCGGTGCAGAGTCCATCGGAGGTGGAGCGGGAGGTGCGGGCGGGGCGAGGGGTGCAGGTGGGGGCGTGGGGGGCGCAGGTGGCGGCGGCGGGGGAGGAGGAGCTCCCGTCGAAACAGGCGCGGGGGGCGGCGGGGGAGGGGGGGCCGCGCCCGGTGGGGGCGGCGGGGGCACGGACGGGGGCCCTGATGATGCAGCTGTATACAGTAAAAATAATTGTTTATTTCATATAATATCATATAATAATACTCTTTTATAGGCATTAAAGAAAACTATAGTAGAGTCTATTTAACACTAGTTATATTTGTAGAGAGTGGATCGTTATTAATAAAAACGTTATAGCTAAAAACTGTTCGTTAGTTATAATGTACATATGTATGTCTATTTATAATGTTTGCAGTGTATATGTATAATAGTGTGGACGTAAATATAATACGATTAAATATTTTATTACAATACAGATACTCTAGAGAAGATTTTCTGTAGAAGAACTATTATATTAGAATTAGAGCCAGATGTTAATGACGATTTATCACGTTACGTATAGCGAGCTTTTGCGTCAAATACACGTCGGTTCAGTTCAATTACGTACTCGTGCTACAAACTATCCAACATATTTAAAAAATAGTGTCGCATCAGTGCAACCTTACCGGGTTCAAACAAATGATTATTTCATACGAAAACTTGAAATGTAGGGTTGGAGTCGTCGTTACGTCACTATTTTCTTAACGCGAATAGGTTACAAGACGAGTCCCAATGCAAGGCTGATACTCACGTGGCACGGGGCGGGGCGGCGCGGCGCGGTGCGCGGGCGCGGGCTGCGCGCGCGCAGGCGGCGGCGGCGGCGCGCGGGACGCTGTGCAAGCAAACGATTCATTTTTATTTTTAAAAAGACAACGACAGCACTAGGAATACATCCTATGTCGTGGGAGACTACAAACACAAGAAACGGACACAAAGAACACCCAGACTCGGAACAACAGTTTGATGATCACACGAAGTGTTGTCCTATGTGGGCTTGAGCCGTCGACGCTCAGCGCAGTAGAGAGCGGCGCGACGACCGCTCAAACCGCTAGGCCAACCTACTTGCACACAGGAATGTTAGTCCGTACTCGAAGCCAAGTTAACATCCAATTTTGTCTACCGACAAGGCCTACAACTTTAAATAATGGAAATTGCGTAATATCAATACAAATATTTGAATTACATTGGGTGTTATGGAACGTGTACATGGTTTCAACATACCTACAAGTCTATTTGTACAACTACATATACACTATTAAGACTATTAGTTTTGAGAAGTATTTATGTAACAATATATGTCCTAATTTAAAACTACTACAAACCTTCTGGAATGTGTGTATATATATATTATATATATACATATATTTTTAGACAATTAGAAAACTATAAAAAGGATTCATCATAAAAACGATAAAAAAAAAGATAAAAAAAACGAAACGAAAAAATTGAAGTCATTTTCACAACTACAAAGAAAATGTCTAGCAAGCGTTACAATAATCACTTATCTATGTTAAGAACCTGCCAAAGTGACTCTACTCTGCCCGATGGAAAGCATGAATAGAATCCAAGAGTTGTAGTCACCACACTCATTGCAAATGCAGACAATGCAGTATGGTGATCCACACTATGGCGGTCTTGTGAGATGCTTTTTCACGCCCCGCTTGGGGACGTAAAAGGCATGACAGTCATCGTGACAGTGTAAGGCTTACACAGTTACCACGATAACTGTCACCCCTGCATCGATGTGCCTCCGGTTACCTATGTGTAACACTTGACGTCTCACACCATCTGACAACCCACACTAGCCGCTGACTGGCTGCTCAAATTAAATAGCACTTACTCCGTTTTGTGTTACATACTTCCGTCCCTTTCCACAATGTCACTCTAAGAAAGTTGTTACACATCAAAAATATGAGCAAATAATTGATTCATTTTTAATCTATTACGAGTGTTTTTGTACTTACGTGGTGCGGGAGGATGTGGTGGGTGGGGCGGGGCCGCTCCACGGGAAGGCACTGGTGGTGCTGCAGTCGCAGGCGGCGGGGGAAGGCCCACTACAACACAAACATAATATATAAATACTTTTATTATTTCATTTTGTATCGCGTAAAACGATCAATCATATTGTCGGGTTCAAGCAAGTGGAAACAAGCCAAAGATTCTAATTTAATTATATTCAGTTTACTATATACAAGTAATTTTGCAACTGTTTCACAATTTTGATATCCTAACAATATTTTTGGTCCGTGTATTCTCTGACTCGAGCATATTAACAAAATGGACATTCACCTTTTTTGTTGTTATTTAATAATGATATGATATAACAATATTTATTAATAATACATTCACTCTCATCTCATTCTTAGTGATAGAAGTCTAAAAAAAGAGAACTTACGCTTAACATTATGCAAGTCCTCCTTCACGGCGTCAAGCCCCCCATGGCTCTCGATGAAGTCATAAATAAACTCCCTCGTCTCCTGATCTTGTAGCTGTATCTCCGACACTCCTGCTTTTGTGAAGAACGATCGGAGTTCGTCTGCATTTGGTGCTTTATCGAGGTCGAAACCTGTAATTGTGTTAAAAGAAACAATTAGTAATATAGGGTGGGCCGAGAATTCGTTTCATTTAAATCTAACATCCCGCGCAAACATGTTACGCTAGTTCTTGGGATCGATGCTACTGGAATTTGCTGGCTACAATCATAACACATAGTTTCAACAAGATAGAGCCACTTGTCACACATCCAATGAGTCGGTCAAAGACATGTTTCGGGAAAAGCTAATTACCAGACGAAGTGACATTCCATGGCCACCCAGAAGTCCAGATCTATCCCCAGCAGACTTATTTTTATGGGGTTATTTGAAGAATCGTGCCTACATCAATAAACCAAAAACACTAAGTCAACTAAAAGAAAAATCAGCGAAGAGATGTCAGCGATCTCGCGGTCTCTTTGACGACGAGTATTCGAAAATTTCAGTGCTCGCTTAAAAGAGTGCACACGTCGAAACGGTGGTCAATTGAACTATGTGATTTTTAAAAAATAAATGCCAACTAAATAGCTTTGTTGTATATAAACAATTTTTATAATATTTCAAATGGTTTTTTTATACGATTTTTCAAATGTCAACTAATTCATGTCACACCCTGTATAAGATATTATCAGCGTTTTAATGGTATCTGTTATTATTATTAGTTAGTATGTACAATGATAGTCCTGTTTATGAGTCTACTCATAGAGATTCCAGTTTATTTCTTATATTTGTGAAACTTTGCAACATTACTCACTGAGTGACGAAACTATTGTTATTTACCATTTCATTTGTATTAAATATACCTCATCATCACATCGCATCAACAGCCTTTAGCAGTCCACTGCTGGACATAGGCCTCTCCTTCAAAAGGAGGTTTTGACCTACTATATCACGCTGGCCAGATGGGTTAGTATAGGATTTGTATTTAGCTGCCTTAGTCGCCTCTTACGACAACTTAGGGATGCATAGGCCAGGTGGCATTCTGTATTTTTAACTGTCACCACACGGAAAGTATATTTACTTATAACTAATTAATATACATAATTTTGTTAATACCTTTGTTTGCGTCCCATCCGACGTGCGACACGTGTTTGAAGTCCAAAGGCATACCAATATCTGCCTTTGTCAGTTTGCCTCTCTTTAGTTTTTTATTATTCTTCAGAGTGTACGCTGGAAACATTAAGAATTATGATAGTCCTGGCACACAAAAAGACTTATGATCATCATCATCAGTCAACTTAAAAAAAATGACACCTGTCAGTTTTAGAAATGCCGGCGCCTTTTAGCTGCAACATACGACTTGTATAAATTTCTGTAAAATATTTACTTGCAGAAATAGATATCATTTATCATAGGCTTTTCCCATTGCACGCCACTTTGATCTGATTTTGGTCTTCTCGCGTCTAAATTCTGCATGCCTTGCGAACTCTACTACAATTGCTGTGACGCGGTCTCCACTCTAGAACTCTTTTACCCCAACGGTTGTCGGTTCTGCGATTAATGTGGTCAGCCCATTACCATTTCAGCTTGTTTATCCAGTGGGTTATGTCGATGACCTCAGCTATCTACCGCATCATCTCATTCCTGATAAGATTCCTTATCCAATTCCATCCGTAGTCCCATGCGTAGAGAAAAGTCAGCTAGGTCATTCAGCATCTGTTATAGGTCCTGCAACATTTCTGCCATTACAACGATGTCATCTGCAAATTATAAGCGAGAAATGTACTCGCCATTGATGACGGTGCCACGTCCTTTAAAGTTCAGTCTTGAGCATATCCTCGATTGCATTTGTGATTTCGCGGAAATAACGTTCCCGTCTTACTCTTCGATGCAACGGTATGGGTCTTGTTTGCTGGTTCTGTACTTGAACGGACATGATCACGGCTTCGTAATGACATTTCATCACTCTGATGTATCATCAATCTACTTAACACCGCTGCCGGAACTCCAGAACAAACCAGACCTCGATCAAGTCAAAGGTCTTCTCATAGTCCACGAATGCCAGACACATAACCTGTAGCTAACATTCTCATTGTACAGAAGACTAAAGAGTATTCTTTGGTCGTCTGTATAATCTGCCGCATATTGTGGATGTGGTCCACGGTGCCATATCCGCTCCAAAACCTAACTTGTTCCGGTGGTTGAAATTTGTCGAATCTTCGCGCAAGATGGTTTGTGATAATTGTTGTAAACAGCTTGTGGCTCTACTTAGTTGTCTTAGAAGGGAAATGGATTGATAATTCTTCAATGTGGTCTTGGGACTATTTTTTAAACACGACGACCACACTCGTACTCCATACTTCCGGAGTTCTCCTTTCAAACTTTTAGAACTCCGTTAATACGGGTTTATCTCCAGCCTTTAGTAAGGGGCTTAAACAGCTGGATTTCATCGATGGTGGTTTCTGGCAAGTCTTTGGTGTAGTGGTGTGTTAATGATGCTCTGGTGTTTAGGATCGGGATCGAGGTGGGTAATCTATAACCGGCCATAGTGTCGCACGGGTTTACTGTTCTCTTGGTTCAGCACCCTCTCTGACGATTAAGGCTTAAATATGATATTAATGTCTCCTATCTCTTTGAAATATTATGGTAAGTAAGAGGTACCTGAAACCTGCGAAATAACCTACTAATTCACAGATGACCTAGTAGCTTTGTTGGGTTTAACTTCAACGCATTAATAATGTCAAAAATCCAGAAAAAGTTATATTAGTAACCCATAGTAATTATCACGATGAGGCAAATATTTCAGTTGGAGTAAATATGTTAATAATAAGTGGAACAATAAACACTTACTTCCGAGCGCGTTGTTGGTTTTGGGTGGGAACATCTGCGGGGACGGCGAGGGTGGCGGTTGCGCCTGTGGCGGAGGTTGCTGCGGCGGCAGGGGCGGCGGTTCCAGCTCTCGCACCGCACCATTGTGCCGCCCGACCGCATTCCCGGACCCGCTACTGCGTGGCACGCCAGCGTTTATCGTCGATTGACGTTGCCTCCGTTCTGCACATATATTACACTTTGAAACAGTTCTTCCATGATGCTTCGTAATTTTTTTTAATCTTAAAATGCGACATAATACGACAATCTTTGTGATCTTCCTCCTGATTAGAAGAAGCTAAAATAAAATGACTGTCCCTATCCCTAATATTTAAATTTTATATTAATACGCTCATATGAACAAAGAAAATATATCACACTACATTTTTTTCGCTTATTCCAAGTGTAAACTTGGGTGTTAAATTTTGTCTTCTTTGGTATACTAAATAAAAAATCCTCTCACAGAGGCAAGCGACATCGAATTGTCTGTCTTTTAACTATTTTTTCTAATTGTCACACAAGAAACCTTACGAATTACGATTGGATATTTTGAGATACAACAAATTAGCACTTGCCTTCAATAGTCGATTTACTTAATCAAATTATTTTACGATATACTTGATATCTAAGTAACACGTGTCCAAGTGTGCATTCTCTTTAAAAAGTAAATCTTTATGTCGCAGTTCTACCGAAGACAAACAAAAGAACATTCTTACTATTGTTAGTTTACGTATATTTGTCATAGCGATACTTAGAGACATATCATCACATACTTAATACTGTAATTGGTTTTAACAATATCATCAAAAAAATATATAATATAATACATATAATATCCTCACATATCTCACACACGGCTGTCTGATGACGCCATTACCACTTCAGTCACTTGGCAAAGTCTGTACTATGGTGACCAGACCGCTGATAAATACACTTATATATTTCTAAATAGGTACATACATATCATACATAAATTACACCCAGACAGAACAAATGATCGTGTTCATCACCCAACGATTCGTCCTGGGTGGGAATCGAACACATTACCTATGACTTAGCAGTTGGGATCATTAACCACTAGACCAACAGGCCCGTCAAACATGGATTAGTAGATTCGTACATAGCTACAGAAGCAGCTCTGTTTTTGTGTACTAAGGGGCCTGGGTACTAGGGTCATCATTTGTTTTGCAGTTAGCCAGTATGACGCAATCGAACAAAGTAATGTATGTCATGCTGCGCGTTAATAGGAGGGATCGGATAAGAACTTTGGAATTTTATGTCTATTTTTCTCTCATGTACAGATAATATAAATCCACTTTAGACAACATAATTAATACATTAATTGTACTCTCAAACTTGTAATACAATGTATTTTAGTTTTACTCAGTTTAAGTTGATATACCTTCATGAAGTTTTTATTATCTGATCTATGGATTTCAATAAAAGCCGAAATATTTAATTCTCGTAAGCTTCCAGAAGCTTGATAATGTACCTATATTCCGAATAATCCAGGGGAGTGCAAGTCATAATACGTGTTTGTGTGGTGATAATGTTTAGTAAACATCACTGGCGGATAGTGCGCAACGCTCAGTTTCAATTTCAATAAAACAAACATTGAGCTCATCTGAGCTATAACAGTACTTATGAGAATTACTATATCGTGTAAAACATTATTCAAATTAAATATAAATATTATTATACCTTTTCTTATTTATCATTTATTTCAATATGGACTCAACTACGCGATTTGTTAGAATGTTCACACAACGCTTAATTCTGATCTGAAATCTCTAGACCGGCAATAGTTATTACCCGAGTTAAGTTAAGTTTTACAAATAACCATTGACCATCTAGGGATTCTTCAATTTATCATCAACAGCCTTTAACAGTCCACTTCTGGACATAGGCCTCTCTTTATAAAAAAGGTTTTGGCCTACTATACCACGCTGGCCAGACGGGTTGCAGTGATGTTGTCTTGCATTTTTGCTACCTTAGTCGCCTCTTACAACACTCATGGGAAGAATAGGGGTGGTGGCACTCTCTATTCTTAACCCATCACCACACGGAAAAATATATATACTACTTGTATTTATTTTATTAAAATTTATATTATATAAACAGTGCTTATTTATAAAACCTGTAGATATATTACTAGATTGGTACGTTACATTCTAAGAGATGTAAATAATATATCGACATAGCTAACCTTCTCGCCTGATTTTCCTGAGTTCGATTTTCTCAAGAAGTATATTTCTAAGGATGTCAGCTTCATTTTCGTTGGCGAAGTTAAACGCTGCCATGTATTCCTGTAAAACAATTTTTATCTGTGTGTTTAATGAGTAACTTATTGATTTAAAGTGGCGATAAAGTAAAGTTCTGTTATCTTCAAAGCAGTACACTCCTTTATTTACCTATTAGAAATAGTGTTACAAATTATCTATGTGAAAATAACATAAGAAGTCAATTTACGCAACATTATATCTAAATACAAAGTAAATTGCTGTAGCTAACAACTGACTAATATGGGGTGGAGTTAACATCGAGTTAAATTTTATTTTAACTCAATGCTAAATCTGCTAAAAAATAAAATATAGACAGATCAATCGATATATCTTATCTCTTATATCTTATTTTTAAAGGAGGTTTAATCAGGAAATCGTTCAAAAATTAAACTATTTATATATCTTGTGACAAAACATGGACATATTGAAAATCGATGAATTAGAGTACAGGAACCGTACAGTGCTGAGAACCGAGTGTGTGTGTGAGTTTAGAATCGTTTGTTGTGGCCTACGACTTGTGTAGCGCTTGTTATACGTATTATCTATCATACATTTCGTAGTAATTACGTCATTAAATTGTCTACAGTGTGTAAATGTGAACGCGGCACCTATACCTCAATAAGTATGCCGTGCTGAGGTCAATGAATCATATTCAGGATGATGTAAAACTAATACATGTTCATATTTGTCATCAATCTTATTCATTTACGGAAGAATATACTGACGTCAAGGGGCACAATCCCGTCATAGGTTAGAGGAAAAGAAACTGGAATTCAAATTTGCAGATGGCATACCAGCTTACAGGAATATTAAGTATTAAAAGTTTTTATTTAAGTCTTCTCCAGCAGTTACTCCAGCTCTTTTATATTCCGAATTTTCAAGCTCCTGCCATGTTAGTCTCATTTCCCATTCGAAACATCCTTTAACTACCTTTTTTCCTCATTTTTCCAAGATCCAATCAACTTTCCTCTTTTGAGGAAAATTCTCCGTCAAGAAGGTAACCGGCACACGATAAAAATAGAAAAAAGTTTATGAAAAGTTGGGAGTTATTTTTCAGCGCCTAATAAAATTAAAAAAGAAGAGGAAAATGATGACGACGAATATATATTCTATTGCGATTAGATAAGATAATCTTCCAGTAAGAAATACTAGTTTTCGTGAAAAAAATACTATCATATATTATGCTTTTGTCAATGGTATGAAAACATACAATCTTTGTTTCTATTATCGTCGTATCTTTGTTTCAAGGTTTCTTATGATCACATTTTATAAATAAATGACAGGTAATTGAATTTTATTTCCTACCTTCTAGTAGTAAGGTTGTCTAAGCTCATATTTTTGTAATCTTTTTTCATTCTATGTATACTACAAAATATCAACACAAAAATGTTCAATTGAATTCTTCATATTTTAATAATGCTTTTTGTATGCTAAGACAATAGGAATACAGCAGTCTTTTAATAGTTATATGAACTTATCGAGTTATTCTACTAGCGTTATTATTTTCCTGCCCATAGGAGAAATATTACAGTGGACCCGCAGTAATCCGGCCCCTGTCTAATCCGGACCCCCTTGTAATCCGACATCAATCAAACAATTTTCGCTAATTAGCCCAGTCATATTAGGGGTTTCACCTCGGAATGAAAGATAATAAGCTGGAAATTGGTAAAAACCTTTGTTTTGTTACCCTAAATATTGTCTCAAAAGTCACAAATGCTATCGTGTCCGCGTCTTAAGATATTGAAGGTCAAAGGTCACAAAAAACGATTTTTCGTGAATATCTCGGTTCCTATTGCTTAAATGATATTTTCACTTATTATGAAAGTTGTAGAGTATAAAATTCTCTACAACTTTTTTTAAACTTTTTTTTCACACAACCAACTATTTTTGGGATAGAGCGCGAAAAGTGCGCAGCGTATAGTCATATATTGGCTTATGCAAGGTCAAGCGTGAGTTACGGTTATCAGTACGTTGTATAAAGTCAATTAGTTAAAAATATTATTATTAAACAATGCCCATTATTTATGTACTAATTATTAATTATTTATATTTAACTATTTAACTATAGTATACTATAGTTAAATAGTTAAATATAAATGTATACAATTAATTCTGGATTATATATTTTAAAATAAAAAAAACAGTAAGGAAATAGATTTCACACATATTTTTATTCATCATTAAATATGGCATATTATACATTTATTAAATGTGCGTTTAAATATTAAAATTGATTGGCAATGGACGACACTTATCTTCTTCTTATTCTTCTTAGTAGTTTTCTTCTTGTTGTCGCTCAAAAATATTCAATTCATTGTCATCATCCTCATTATCGGCCATATTATATCAGAATCGTATGTGCTTTCTTTATCGGGATTACTTGGATATAGTAGAATATTGAGGCTCTATTTCAAGTTCTCCATTTCACTGGCCACAAGCTAGAGAATATAGTAGCCCTGATTTTCTGCATCCACAGCGGGACCCACGACCATTTTTGCAATTGCAAAATATTATGTTAAGTAGTTCGGCTGGTGCATCAAGTATCCAGTCCCATTCTTGAGGTTCTAAGTTCTTGCCTAACCACGTTTGATTTTGATAGTAGACACGTTTGATATGTCGATGAGCTGCTACACTTGTTGGTGGAAGTATTGGCAATTGTACAGGTTTATTTAGTTTCGTTAATTTCATGAATTGCGTGTAGCGGAAATGATCAATGTTGTCCTCAGATTTTGAAGCATTATATAATGCCATCAAGATACGCACTCCATTTTAAAATATTGTTTGTTCGGTGCAGTTTTCTTGTTAAAATACTTCCACCAGTTCATCCAAATTGGGAATTTTCTCCAATGCTCAGCAACAGTTTTTATTCCTTTTTTAAACAGCGCAGCAGTCGTGTCGTATTTACTAAACGCATATAAAAATAAAATGTGCTTTTTAGTACGAGGATATTGGTCAAAAAACTAAATTTTTTTAGTAATTGACTTTATACCACGTACTGATAACCGTAACTCACGCTTGACCTTGCATAAGCCCATATATGACTATACACTGCGCACTCTTCGCGGTGTACCCCAAAAATGCTTGGTTGTATGCAAAAAAAATTTAAACAAAAGTTGTAGAGAATTTTACATTCTACAACTTTTATAATAAATACAAATCTCATTTGAGCAATAGGAATCGATATATTTGCAAAAAACCGATTTTGATGACCTTTGACCTTCAATATCTTACGACGCGGACACGATAGCAATGGTGACTTTTGAGACAATATTTAGAACGAGAAAACAAAGGCTTGTACCGATTTTCAGCTTATTATCTTTCATTCCGAGGTTGACTCCTTTTTTTACCTAATATGACTGGGCTAAATGTAGATCGTGCATGATTGAACAGGTTACAACTTTTGCTCGACGCGTAGGTATTGTTTCAATTCCGATTGCTTAGTTTGAATTTGACTACGTGTGAAAGCGATGCAGCTTAGCGTTTATTCATTGTGCATTACGTATACATACCTAGTAATGTCGACACAAGCCCATAAGACAACATATAGAATTTTATCATTTGTCTGTAATTTGTCGGATTTAAAGTACTCTTTTGTAAAAAAATCCGGTCTATAGGGGGTCTTAGGCAGTACTCTATAATCCAACAAATTCGATAGTCCGACACTGCCCTGTAAAACGTTTGTCGAAGTACCGGGGGTCCACTGTAGTAGAAAAAAAACGAATTTGGTACGTTTGAAAACCCCCGCGGTCCATCACTTTATCATATGGAGCAGTGACTCGATAATCAAACCGACTAAAACCACAACACGTGTGCCATACGGTGTCTTAAATAGGCGGGCAAACGTATGACCTGTTGTTAAGACATTAGGGCGTCAAAAATGTCTAGCCTATACATTGCATAATTCAATTAGGAAAACACACATCACCAAAGACATAAATCCTAGTCTAGAAAAATCTACCATTCACTATAATAATGTTCTGTTCTACTCTGTTTCAACAGTGAACTGGTTGTTTTCCGGATTCCCTAGAACTGGATAACATTTGGTCCAAGTCTTAAACTTGTTCGGCAACAGATGGAGACGCCGCACTGTGGGACAAGAGCCTAACTATCGTCTAAGAGATTTATTTTACAGTACCTTTTTGTTGTTCGAATTGAATGCTAATTACTTTAAAAAACCATAAAAAAATTTAAAATTTGTGAGTCACAACAATCAATACTTTTTTGTTTACCAATTTAAGAAAGTTAAATATGTACGAAGAGTGGCAATAATCTCTAACAATTCGGGATAATCTATCAAAGCCTTGGGATGTCCTACGTTCGTCATTTTCGAAATAAGTCATATTTGGCACAAGTTGGTGAAGTTTTTTACTGAATTTTGTGATAGAATTCACAAAATTCACATTATTACGTAGTCAATATCAATGTTTGGTGTGATTCGTTATATATCATTAATATATCGAATAAATGTGATAAGTAATATGCCTTAGCTTGATACACATACCTGATAATACGAACAATCATATCAGTCCATGACAAATCGAGGAAGGAAAATAGTTAAATAAACTCTTTTATTAATACATATATATAAAATAGTAAAGCAGTAACGCGTTATATTCGTGTAGTTTCATCATCTATGCTTTGTTTCAAATATGAGAATATAAACTCATCTGCATTTTACGCTAGTAAGCTCAGCACAAAAGCAGCTATAATAAACAATATGTCACGTTAATCAAACTAATTCATCTTTTTCTTTTAACTAGGGTAATGCTTTTCGCAACATATCCTGAGAGATGCAGGGCGTGCGTGGTGCACCCAGAGAATCGGTTTACCCATTAAACACCACCACAGTTGCTTACCTCGGCAGTCGGAAGATCGCCAAGAACGTATCGGTGGTTTCTGGAGTCCTCCCAGCCGTACCCCACGACTGTGGTTCATCCCGGTACGATCAGAACCAACCCCGGGACGGGGCGCTATCGCAACCCTCACTGCTTTACACAGTAAGAGTCAGAATAGTGCCCGGCCTTAAGACGACACCCCCGCCGGCATCGGGATGTCACATGCCACGGGTCGTTTGCAGCGGTCACACCGCCCCACGATGCGTTGAAAACGATCTCTACCGCGTCGCTTTTACCGCCTGCTTCGAGCAGGGTAGGCACTTTTTCGATTCCGCTCTGTAAACTCCTTCTGGAGAGTAATGTCATTGATTTCTCATTTCTCACTACTCGCCAGCTCGCGTTGCCGCAATCAATGCTCGCGGTGACAGGTTTTGCCCGATCTGTCAGACCAGGACTCGCACGCACGACAGTCTTCCAGCGTGTGCTAGGCAGAGTCCCGTTCGGACCAGCAGTGGTGTCATTGTGCCGTAGTGCTCCCATCCTCAGTTAGTTCATTAAAATCGATGCAGTGGTTTAACCGTGAAAGCGTAACAGACGGATAGCTACTTTCGCAACTATACTAATCTATATACATCCTCATATTTTAATAATACTTTAGATTCGCCGATTTTTAGAACTTTGTGTTAAAAACTTATTTCAGTTTATAGTTTTAAAATCTAATACATAGGCTGTACCAAAGTAAGACAGACATCTGGATGTCGTAATAACAGCTGTTCCCGGATCCCTCCTATGTCAGGCGCAGAGTGGCACACCGTGTGGTTTTAGTCGGTCCGATTCCGACACACCACCCCGCCGTAAACCCGGTGGGGTGACGCCCCGAGGGGGTTTCCACACGTTAAAAAAAAAAAGTAAGACAGACATAACAGCTGGTTGGCTATCATCGCTTATACAAATGAGTTATCACTGGTAACAACAAGCTAGGGTAGTAGATATTATTTTTAAATCAAAATCGTTCGTTTACAAATTTCTTGGTCCGTCAATAAAATATCGCTCTGTTGCTAAATACACTAGTAAAATCGTTCATAAATATTAATTTAAATACTTTATCGTTTTTTTAAATCGCTCGTCCATAAATATCAATGTATACATTTTATAATTTTTTAAAAATATTATCGGACATCTGACACACAACGCCATCTTATTTTCACGTAAACAGATTTTAAGCATGGTAAGCTAACAAGCTTTTCAAGAACTTAAATTCTTTCAGCAAAGTCCTAAAAATATGATAATTACATCTGGATTATTCACTTTATAAGCGATATAAGTCTCACGACCTTCCATTATATGTTGCTGGCGGTACAGGCAAGCTTGGTAATTGTTTATGGTTCACTATTTAGAATACTAGATTCGCTCCCACTACGATCCCGGGTCCTTTAAGCAAGGCGTGAAAAAGCATCTTACTAGACCGCCATACTGCACTGTCTGCAGTGAGTACGGCGACCACCGCTCTTGGATTCGATTCATGCTTTCCATCAGGTAGAATAGTCACTATGGTGGGTTTCTATTTAAAAAAAATAAATAATAAATACTAGCTTCCGCATAAAAAGTAGATATATACTGTCACAGATTTTATTTAGAACTGTTTAATATAAACAATTCCACAGTCCACTCCAACGGTTAAGGCAGTGTACGTCAAGATAATTCTCAAACGGTACGATTTTGTTAACTTACTTGATGCTTGTCGTTATATTATATTATGGCCAAATTTTACAGTCTGAATAAATTGTAACCTATGTGTTATTCTGTCTGTATTATTATAAAGTTTCATCTAAATCTGTTCAGTAATTTTTGCATGAAAGAATAACATCCATACATCCGTCTTCGAACACTTTCGCGTTTATATTTATATTAAAAATAAGAAAGTAGAAACTACTTCCATAAGACGACTAAATAAGGTTTTATTTTGTTTGTTAATAAAAATATAACAAATTCTGGTCATACATGCTTCTAAGTTCAAAACTGAACAAAACCGTAATCAAACATTAACGAAAGCCTAAAACTTTATATCATATTTGTAATCACTTGAATGTTTTGGGAAGGACGAAGCGGTCGAAGGTATTTTGCACCTTGAGAAATAACCCGTGCGCGGGCCCAACAATAGGTGAGTAAAATCTTGTAGATATTAATAAACCTTTTTAATAAGAATGACTTACCTCAGCTTCGAATGTGTGCAAAAACGGTCTCGGGTTTTTGTATTCGATCTGAAGATATACTTCTTGTTCCCATATCATGGTCCTTCGGTACAGGCAATAAATTCGGAAGAAGTACGATCTCTTGGCATTGTCCTTGATCAGGCAAAGGACGCCTGTGTCCTTCTTCTTCCATTTTGAGTGAGAAGGATCCTCTGTTGTGAACAGCTGGACTACAGCAGTTGCCAGACTCTGTGAAAAATTGTGACTGTTAGGCGCGTTTGTACGTAAATGTTAGGCGCGTTTGTACCTACATGGCTAGAGGTCATTTCAAAATATTTTTTACAAGATTTAATCACTTTTTTTTTAATAAGCTATACAAAGTCAGGTTAAAAATAAATGATGTTACGAATCACAAGACCTAAAAGCTACATTAACCATTCTTCGGTTAATTTAGTATACAAAGATATTTTTAATAATTTCTTTGATATAATGTTTATCCAACCGCAAGGTTTTAATAAAGAGGTCCAGCAATCCATAAACACAATTACTAGGCGGCTGAGTGCACTCTGCAAATAGCTTAATATTTACGCAAAATGGTCATCTATGAACAGTGAAGGTAACGAAGTAATTGAATTATGTATCCTAACGTATACAGTCGATTGGAAATCAATCTCCTTCAAAATAATTGAGATAAATTATCACAAACTCCATATAACAGCGCAGTGCCTTCCGGCCTGTCAATTATGAATCATTTAGTTGTATAGTAGGTAAAATATATCTCCGTCCGCCATTCAGCAGGTCAACAAGAAAGCACGTTGGCATGATCTCCGGTCTTAGCTTTCCGAATCATTTTTGACACACAAAAAAAATCCTATAAAAGTAAATTGAAAATATATTTGTTATTTTATTAGTGAAATGCGTTAATTGCTTTTAAATACACTTATATTAGTTTGACCGGTAATTGACTAACGTAAAGTCAATTTTAACGCTAATGCGCATACTCATGAAGCCAATCTCGAATTTCAGATCGCATGATTCTTAAAGATAGCGTCGAGTAAAAATAAATCGATGAGAAGGGCCATTGAAATACTTCTGCTCTTTTTTTTGTTCGTTTTATTCCTTGTTTAGTGTAGTTTTATAAAAATGTAAAACATAAAAAACTCAAAAAAATGACGACACTGAATCTAGATTTCAAAATAACAGAATAGAATAGCTGTTTATATGTCCAAGGTAGACTATGAAAGTAGTAATGAGCATAGACAATTACTCAGTGATCCATACTTTCCTTTGCTCAGCTATCTTTATATGGTGTCTTAACTGACTTTCGCTCTATAAACAGTTTATAGAGTGAAATTATACAATCTAGGCTAAGTTGCTTTCCGTAAACAGGTATCCACTTTTGAAATCGATCGCCGTCGTGAACAATTTAGCGATATTCGATACACCTACTTCATCACATGCATCACACACACACACATCATCATCTGAACAGTGAACACGTTCACTGCTGGATTTAAATCTTCCCAAAGGATCGCCACGGCAACAAGTCCTATGCTGCCCGCATCCAACGGAATCCAGCGATTTTCCCGGTCGTCGGTTCACTTTGTGGGGCATACCAAAGTTGCATATCCTGGTATTTGGCGATACATAAACTTACAAAATAACCCATTTTTCAAACAGACAATTTTTTTTATGAGTTAGATTTTTCCTCTCAGTTTCTGTAATCTATAGAAATTGTTTAGTGAAAAGGGACGGACTTGTGTAACAGAAAGCGGAAGCGAAATATCTGTTTACCTTCAATAAAATAATGCATTACTCCTAGTTTTAATAAAAAAAAAATTTTATTCAAAATAATTATTTTTCGTTTTAGACATTTCAAATAACTGAATTTTTTTTCAAGAAAGCTACTCATTATCAAGGTGAGATGTCACATGTTACACTTATTTGATTACTGTAAGGCTTGTTTGCAAATTTTTTTTGCATTAGGATTTGAAATAAGGCTGATTTTGTTGGCCTCAATAAAAGAATTATCTTTGCTTGTAACTTGCGGAAAATACTATGTAAAGGTGTAGTTAAAAATTGTTCATTTTGTTGTACAGAAAAAGGACAATTTTAGATAATCAATATTAGATCTTAGACACCACATTGTTAGTTAGCAAAACTAATTTTAAAATAAGTTTTTCACATGGCCCTGACAGCTCCTTTTAAAATACATCTACTAATACTAAGTACCAAGTGTAATTTGTCAATGTTATTATTTGAAATGTGTGTTTTGTGAAACCCATTATAATATATTATTATAATGGTATATCTTCATCAATCGTAGACAAACATAGCTACTTACCAACTATTTTTAGTTAGAGTTTTTACTTCACCAGAAAAAAAATGAGTTTTTGTTTTTGGGAAAATATCGCATTAGGAATATATATCCTGGAACTTTACAAACATTCAAGAAACGGAAACAGACAAAAACACTCAGAATATAGGGTTTGAACCCACAACACTCAGCGTAGTAGAGAGCGGCGTGGCGACCGCTTAAACCATTGGTCTAACAGTGCAGTCAGAAATAGAACAATGTAATGATTCCATATGTAAGAGGTTATTTTAAATGGCTTAATACAGGCGCATCAACAGCCTTTAACAGTCCACTGCTGGACATAGGCCTCCCTTTAGCAAGGAAGTTTCGCCCTACTATACTACGCTGGCCAGACGGGTTCAAAGTTAGGACTGGAAGAAAATCCAGAAATGCATATAAGGAATAAGGAAAAATATAATAAACACGTAATGATAATGATGAAGATTTTTAATGGAAATAATGATTCACATAGTCTTTGTTTATTATTTATCTTTGATACATAAAGATTAAGATTAAAAAATATCAATCATATTTTAATTATCTGTGTGCTATGAAAATCATTTGAACTTTTTGATATTCATAACTCATCAATTCAATCTACTTATAACAATAACTAATTTTACTCAGTGGTTTCACCCACACTCAAAGAGGTCATTTACATGTGTGTGCAAGTGGATTATGCAGTATCAGAATGCTTTTGATTTCAACTTATCAAACAAAATTCAATATTGAAGCTACTTACTTGTGGCTAAATAGTCTATACTACTTCTTACTAATTAGAATAGGCCAGATGACACCTTAGAAAATTAGTTACTTTTTATTATGTCAAAACGACAATTTTGTATGAAAAATGTATTTAAAATTATGACGTCACTGTTTTAGACTACTCAATTGAACAATATATTTCACTGCATATTTGGTTAAAATTCGTAATAATAATAAAAAGCTATGTTAATTTTATTTTCCGAGATCTTCCACGATATTAGTTTAAATTAATTAGTGGAAATTGCTATTTATTTACGATACAGTCTTCTACCCAATTCTTTTAGCAAAAGTTTTAAAGACACTATTCATCTTTGAACAAAAGTTGTGGTACAAAAAATTATAGAAGTGAAAAATGTCATAGGTACTCAATTTTTAATTTAATTATTTATTAAGGTAATCAAATATAATATAATGCTTCATCCTCTGCTATAATTACTGCAAATTCTTTTTAGTCTCATCTGTATTTAAGTTAAATAGTGTGTCTGGAAGGGAACTTCGTTTTGTCTTTAAATAAAGCCTATATACATATATTCCATTAAGATTTATTCAATGTCAGTCCAGATGTTACTGAAGGCAGCAATGCAGTCTATGTATCATTATCTTTGATTTATGACGACTGTAACTGTACTGAATCTATGTGCAGCTATAAAAATGTGCCAGTCTAGATGGGTGATCATTCGTCACACACGTCTCAAAGGGCATGTTAAGCAGTCAGCCCTAGTGGCCATATAAACAACTTTAGCAACCGTTACCGGTAGTTGAAATCCAACAGCAATCTTTCTTCACCACATCACATCAACAGTCTTTCAAAGTTCGTGCTGGACATAGGGCTCTCCTTAGAAAGGATGGCTACTTAACATGCTAGAGGAGTTGGAATAGGATTTGTATCGTGTTTTCCTTCTCTTTGCAGTGCTGTTGTCCTGCATAATTTACTCCCTTAGTTGCCTCGTACGACACCCTCGGGATGAATAGGGGTCTGTATACTTTGTATTCTTAATCTATCACCACACAGAAAAGTGGGTAACAGCCTTTCTACAGAATTTTGATATTGCCTAGCACTTGGGTTTTTGCAAGTCTGATGATAGTTGTTTCACGTAAAGCATCACAGTTCGGCCATATCGTAGTTCAAGCCAACCATAAACTAATTCAGGTAGAAGAAAAGGCTTGGAGAAAAACTATACTAGAAACTTCAGAACCAGATACTTGAGTTTTGTTTTTAAAAAAAATAATAACAAAATACAACTATATTTACTAATGTAATCTTCTTTTTATATTATTTGCATGATAATTTCATTTTAACATAAACACTAAATATTTATATGATGATATAAAACAAAACATTTACATAAAACCTTTTTATTAAAATGATCAGATTCAGACTTCATCATTATATTATTTAAAGTAAGTCAATAGTTGTTAATTATGGTTTGATATTTCTAATTATAGACATTTACAACATTTATCAGAACAATTTAATACTTAATAAGTTGAATTCTAAACTTTTAGAATATTAAGCTTCACTCAGCAACACTAAACTAATGATTTCAGTTTAGAGTTTCGTTCCAATAGAGTTCATATAAATGTTGTTGTATAAGCAACATTTATGAGGAAAGTAAAACACAACACAATATATTGTAAACACACTGTTGAATAATTTTCCTTCTAATAGAATTTTACCGAAGATCCTTCACTAAGTAAAAAACCCACACAGTAAGTTAAGCGTGGGTTTATTACTACAATAGACTTTAATAGTCCACTACTGGACATAGGTTTATTCCTTAGGACGGAAGTTACAATCACCTTATATTTGAACAAAGTCTGAGGCCAGCGGTTAATCAGAATCCTTAAAAATATCTTAAAAAAATTTTAGTTAAATTCATAGCTGATAAACATCATGTCCACTCAATGCCACTTTGATATCTTCCCTAGTTAAAATAAAGAAACAATTGTTAAACTCAAGGTGAGGAAAACCTTCAGGCATACTTTAAGAAACTTCTTCGTTTATATGTTGTGTTACTTACAACTGTATTTAAATATGAGAAAAATAAAAAACAAGACAATGAAAATACATCACCTCTCTAGAATTTATAAACATACATATCATCAAACAATAATCTATGGTATGTGCATAGAAAAAACACAAACTAGGTAAAATTGTATTTTTGCATTGTGTTGCATTCTTAACGTGATAATAAATAAATATATATTTAACACACTAACTGGTCCAGTTCACAGAATTAAGACGACTGCAAAGTAGTAACGAAACTCCTTACAAATACTACATACTATTAACGTATTACAATAGCCAATAAAAAGAATATAAAGTCAACAGGTAGTCAAATATAGCACTGATTTAGAGTATGTACTTTTGGCTAATCTGGATCTAAATCTTTGTTATTACAAGTTGAAACAAAGTAATATTATCAGACCCATATCGTCTGATAAAAACCGAATTTACTCTGATACGTAATCTAAGGGCAATCTGAATCACGCGGATCATTAACGTGAATTTATATGCAACTCACCTGACATTTTGGTCCAATCAAACTGAATACCTGCTCATTCTCTTCTCGAGATAACAGGACACTCGACCTGTTCTCTCCCCTCGGCATCCTGTTCACTTAATTAACAAAACACACTTAAAATTTACTACTTGCAAGGACCGATGTGTCAATCGACGAGACTTTCAAACATTTTAAAGTTATATAAAATCCAATCATTTGACTTGAAGACTTATTAAATAAGAAAAATAAGAGCATTTCTCAATGTCCTGAAACACTAATTTCACTATTTATCACAATATTCTCGAAAAAAGATTGTTAATGTCCCAGTTCACTTTCTCTCTCGACGTCTATGGATATTCTGACTAATTTGGTGTTACCAGGTATTTTATTGGCGTGTTATCTAAGTATTATATCAGAATCGACTTTAACATTGAAGGTACAGCACGATTCAAAAGAAATGAAATTAAATGATGGCGCTACCTTCGCTCATGAGGCAACCCAACTAGAACTACTGAACTCGTTTTGATACTTTGTAATTTATTTATATTTTTTATATATCTCTTTAGTAGTGTGCTAGTATTATTATCCAACACCTTTAAACGAGTAATTCTTGTATACATATATTATCTGAATCTCAGAAACGGCTCCAACAATTTTCGCGAAATTTAGCATACAGAGAGTTCGAGGTCAATAAATCGGTCTAGTTAGGTTTCATTTTTATAAAACGTTATTTTATCCGTGTTTTCTGTATATAGAGAACAAAAGAACTTGGTACATTGCGAATCGACTATCACACAATAATATCGAGCGGAGCTCGATTTCCAGGTACTTATGATTTAAGTGCTTACTTGCTTCTACTGAACTTTTAACTTGATGTAAAATTCTTACTAGACTAATTATTGAGATTTGGAAGACTTGGAAAAAAATATTTAAAATACTGAATTTAAACAAAATATTTTTAAATTTTTTAAAAATTTACATTAATCTAACAATTTTAAATTTAAATATTCTGTGTGTATTCAATTGCATTACAGTGTGACGTGCTTACACCTACATTTGTGTTATATACTTGCAGCGGCTTTCACATTAATTCGTCACTAGTTTCGACATAGGATTTATCACCACTACGTATTCATACCAATCTTCTATCGATTTCATGGTATTTTGACAACTTCTTCAAACTAACAATACAAAAGTTCTTAGCTTCATGAACTGTAATATTAAAACTTTTTTGAATTCCTTTAAGTACCTACATTTACGTCGCTGTGTCGTTGTGCACACATTGAACAAAGGAAAGTGGAATCACTACTCAGTCGTTACTTGCACGTTGTTTCCACTCCTTGTTGTAAATGTTACTATTGACTTATTTACGATTCGCTGACCATCAGAGGTTGTTATAAACAACGTGACTATACCTCTAATGGTCAGCGAATCGTAAATAAGTCAAAGTAACATGTGCATGTAGTAGTAACATGTGTGTAACGAGTGCAGTAGTAAAGAACCTGAGCCTGCATATCGACTCGAAACTTGATTAGTGTGCACAAATTACACACGTGAGCCAGAAAGTTACCTAGTGCCTCCGTGCTTTATATCGTCTAAAAAAATTCCTCCCATTAAAACCAAGGCGCTTATACAGTCCATAATTATTCACTTGATGGATTATGTCCCCTTCACACCTCCAATTTTATCAATTCCTCCTTCTTTGTGCAGTCAGTTCTTCTGTGGAATGCACTTCCCGCCGAAATCAGGATTTCCACAAATCGCCACACATTTAAGACGAAAGTACGAGAATTGTCACAATGATAGTACCCGAGTCAGTGTTTATATAGGACATTATACTAATTATATATATATATACTTAGTCTGGCCATAAATACTGTTACACTTAATTATAAAAAAATATTACATTTGAATTTCGAATCTGTCATTTTTATACGATTGTTCATTGTGTTTTCTCATTTTGGCGCCAATACATTGTAAAATATTTTGCGATATTAAAATGGTGTGGGGTGATAAAGAGAACCGAATCGCTGTGATAGCATTACACAAAGTAGGTATGGAGCCAAATGCAATTTTTAAAACTCTCCATACACTTGGTATTAGTAAAATGTTTGTGTACCGGGCTATTAATAGGTACAATGAGACCTCCTCTGTTTGTGACAGAAAAAGATCTGGCCGTCCACGTAGTGTTCGTACGAAAAAGGTGGTCAAAGCAGTAAGGGAAAGAATTCGAAGAAATCCTGTCCGAAAGCAAAAGATTTTATCTCGGGAAATGAAGATAGCACCTAGAACCATGTCGCGTATTTTAAAAGATGACTTAGGACTTGCAGCCTATAAGAGACGCACTGGCCATTTCTTAACTGATAATTTAAAGAAGAATAGGGTGGTAAAATCGAAACAACTACTGAAGCGGTACGCAAAGGGAGGTCACAGAAAAATTTTGTTTACGGATGAGAAAATTTTTACAATTGAGCAACATTTTAACAAACAAAATGACCGTATTTATGCTCAAAGCTCTAAGGAAGCTTCCCAATTAGTCGACAGAGTGCAACGTGGACATTATCCGACTTCAGTGATGGTTTGGTGGGGTGTTAGCTATGAAGGAGTGACTGAGCCATATTTTTGTGAAAAAGGTATCAAAACATCGGCACAAGTGTATCAAGATACCATTCTTGAGAAGGTAGTTAAGCCCCTTAACATCACCATGTTCAATAACCAAGTATGGTCCTTCCAGCAAGACTCGGCGCCGGGTCATAAAGCTCGGTCCACGCAGTCTTGGTTGGAATCGAACGTTTCGGACTTCATCAGAGCTGAAGACTGGCCGTCGTCTAGTCCCGATCTTAATCCGCTGGATTATGATTTGTGGTCAGTTTTAGAGAGTACAGCTTGCTCTAAACGCCATGATAATTTGGAGTCCCTAAAACAATCTATACGATTGGCAGTGAAGAATTTTCCCATGGAAAGAGTGCGTGCTTCTATTGATAACTGGCCTCATCGTTTAAAGGACTGTATTGCAGCCAATGGAGACCACTTCGAATAAGCTTTTTATATTTTTAATTGTTTTATATTTATGTATTAAACTGACACACTGTAAAAGTAATAAATGTTATTTGCAGTTAACAATTTTCTTTTTTCTTTATTACAATATTTATGGCAAGACTAGGTATATATGTATTATTAAGTATTGTGTATGTACTGTATACATAAAAATAATATTTTATTAGTAATGTCTAATATCATCATATACGTGAAAGATTTGTTATTTAATGTACCATGTCAGCTTCTTTATGTTACCTTTGCACCTTCCCATCGTAATTCTACATCGCCTAAAAGTTAAGTGGGCGAAAATGTCCCAAGGCATTAAGTCTGTACAACATGTGTATTAAGTTTGAATAAATAAATAAATAAATAAATAAAATAATTATCAGAGTCACTGCTTATAGTCCTATATATTTTCAAATCATTCGCTAAAAGTTTATACGGGTCACAAAATAGTTAAAATTTGAAAAACTCGTATAAGAAAAAAATACTTGATGTATTATAAAAATTGTTTATGCACAAGAAAGTTAATTAGTTGGCATTTATTTTTTCAAAAATTACATCGTCTAAATGACCACCGTTGCGACGTTTGCACTCTTCTAAGTGAGCACAGAAATTTTTGAATACTCGTCGGCAAAGAAACCGCGGGATCGCCGACATCTGTTCGTTGATTTTTTTCTTTTAGTTGACGTATTGTATTTGATTTATTGATATAGACGTGATTCTTCAAATAACTCCATAAAAAGAAGTCTGCTGGGGATAGATCTGGACTTCTAGGTGGCCATGGAATGTCGCCTCGTCTGGAAACCAGTTTTGCCGGAAACATGTCATTGACCACCGGCAGGGACTCATTGGATGTGTGACAAGTGGCTCTTTCTTATTGAAATTATGTGTTACGATTACAGCCAGCAAATTCCAGTAGTTGCTTGACGAGGTATGCAAACTCTTTGAAAGAGTAATTGCACGACGCCTCGTCAAGCACCTCTTCAGGGTGGGGCCGGATCTGGCAGAGAGCCAGTATGGTTTCCGTCAGGGGCGTTCCACCGTAGATGCGATCATGTGCGTGAAGACTCTGACGGAGGAAGCAGTTTCCCGGGGCGAAGTAGTATTGGCGGTGTCTTTGGACATTGCCAATGCGTTCAATACTTTGCCCTGGAGTTGCATCAGGGAGGCACTCGTATATCACCGAGTGCCTCTCTACCTCCGTCAAATAGTCGGGTCATATTTGTCGGAAAGAGCCGTCATCTACCCAAGTAAGACCGGTCTCGGTAGACGTGAAATGTCGTGCGGAGTTCCGCAGGGATCGGTCTTAGGACCGCTCCTGTGGAACATTGGCTACGACTGGGTGCTTCGCGGTGCTTTCTTAGATGGCGTCGTCGTCACGTGTTATGCGGACGACACACTTGTGACGGCGTGCGGCAAGACACATCGTGAGGCAACCCTGAGGGCCACGGCCGGTGTTGCCCAAGTCGTAGAGCGAATCCGGCGGTTGGGTCTTGAGGTGGCTCTACACAAGTCCGAGGCCTTGTTCTTTCATGGGCCTCGGAACAAGCCACCAAATCGATCCAGCCTCATAGTAGGAGACACTCGCATCGGCATTGAGTCCTCCATGAGGTATCTGGGGCTCGTACTCGATAGCCGATGGGACTTCGGAACTCATTTCCGAAGTCAGGTCCCAAAGTTGGTGGGAGCAGCACGGGCGTTGGCGCGGCTGCTGCCTAACATGAGGGGACACGATGACTCCTGCAGGAGACTCTACGCAGGAGTTGTGCGGTCAATGGCCCTTTACGGGGCCCCAGTGTGGGCGGAGTCCCTCAAGGCGAGCAACGTCGCAATACTGCGACGACCACAGCGAGTGCTGGCCATCAGGGTCATAAGAGGATACCGCACAATCTCCTTTGAAGCGGCGAGTCTCCTGGCTGGAAGTCCACCATGGGACCTGGAGGCGAGAGCCCTTGCGGCTCTTTATCAGTGGCGCAAGGAGGCACGGGAGTTGGGCCGGAGTCCTGAAACTCGAGAAATCGAGAATCAGAAAACCCAACTCCGCCAGGTCCTTGTGGAGGAGTGGAAGGAACGACTTGGGCAACCAAGCGCCGGGCACGCCGTCATTGCGGCGGTAAGACCCGTTATGGAGGATTGGCTCGAGAGGAATCACGGGACCCTCTCATATCGGCTGACGCAGGTGATCACTGGAAAAGGATGCTTCGGAGATCACTTGTGTCTGATCCGAAAGGAGCCAACGCCTGAGTGCCACCACTGCGATGGCCGGACCGTGGACACGGCGCTCCACACGCTGGCAGAATGCCCAGCGTGGGCGGAGCTGAGGCGTGACCTTGTGACGGCCATCGGAGTGGAAACTCTCTCGCTCGGTAGCATGATCGCCGCCATGTTGCGGAGCGAGAGCGCGTGGAACTCCGCCGTCTCCTTTTGCGAGCAAGTTATGCTTGCAAAGGAGATGTCGGAGCGGGACCGGGAGAGGTTGAGAACTCTCCCGGTCCGCCAGGCCCGGGAACGTGTCCGGTATCACAGACGGCTTGGGCGCCGGAGATTGCAGAACGATCTCCGTCCTCCATAAGCGCTAGACTGAGGGTGATAGGTGAGGCCATCCGTCACCCGAGCAGAAGTACGCCGGGATAGCAGCGGGACGTGCTATGGAGCACACGCTCTTTTGGAGCAGAAAAGGGGTCATCTGCAAGCCGTAGGTAGATGACCCGAGGTACGTTGGGGTTTCAGGGATTTCCTTTCTAGGGTACACCTGATTCCCCGGCTACTGGTACCTGAGACGGCGTGCGGTTTTTGGTCGGTTCGAGTCCGACATAACCACCAGTAGGTGGTATCCGAGGGGATTTCCGCACAGGAAAAAAAAAAAAAAAAAAAAAAAAAAGTAGTATCAGTCGCAAGAGCTCCCGTAACATTTTTACACGGTCAGCAGAATTAACAGTAACTGGACGGTCGCGGAAGTCTTCGAAAAAGTAGGATCCAATGATTTCTTTTGCTGAAATTGCAGCCCATACAGTTACCTTGGAAGAATGAAGTAGCCTCTTGTCTTTAGCTTTGCGGTCTTCACTGCTGGAATACCTGCAATTCTGTTTGTTTAAATGTCCGTTGAGGTGAAATAAGACGTTGTCAAAATTACTGAATCGTTCTAACATTGTTTCGGCATACGACTAACGCAAATTTAAATCATTAGGTTTTAATTCCTGCACTTACACACTGGATCTTATATGGGTGTAATTTCAAAATACGGCGTAATAATGTGCGGAATAACCTAAGTCAGCCGACCGTTTGTGCATCGATAAATCTGGATTACGACGAACAGAATCGGCAACTTGCTGCACGTTCTTTTCGTTTCGAGAAGTCTGTGGGCCTCCAGTTTGCTTCACATTTAGCGTAGATTTCGTCTCTTCAAACTTCTTCACCCATTTCTACATTAAAGAAGGCCTCGGACACTGATTTGAGTGGTGTAAATCGTATTTAACGAGAAATATGTGTCTCACAGTAATAAGCAAACTGTTGTTGAAATAAAACACACAGTAAGCACGCTGTGGCCTTGTGAAGCGATCCATTGCGACAATATTTTCGAGAAACGAGGTAGTGGTCAGACCCTTCCCCGCGTCCTGCGCGATATTTGTTTTCGTGGTAGATTCAAATGTTAACGAGTTCTTGGTCCACTCTGTATATGCTGAAAGATACGAGTAGTACGGTTGACATCTGTCGAGCGTGCCACCGTCCTAAGGAATCTATTGGGCCCATTATTTCTGATTATTTTTCTTACTTTTTCTTCTTTGATTTTCTTACTACGTAAGTACTTACACAGGCACATTCAAATAGCCAGTATCGTACATCAATAATTTGCCCTAAAATACCAACTTGTGAATTGATAACTGCCACACTAAACCCAGTTTTCGAGAGCTACAGAGTATATGGATCAATCTATTATCAGAGGTAGGACTACTATTGCCATTAAGTCTGCTAACCACCAGTGTCTTGGTCCCTGTCCCAATGTCTGTGGTTTTCTATTTTTTATATTTTTAAATATGTGTTTTTCATTGTCTGTTTTTTTTTTTTAATTTTAATTTTGATAAAGAGAATAATGATAATATTTTATTTCATTAAAAAGTTTTAACAGTTCAAAAAATGACCACAGCGACCTTTTAAGCAAACAATGCCTGTGACAAGTCACGGCGCTCTTCAAGTTATGGTAATCTTAGAACAGGCTTTTTTGTTTTGTTAAAATAACAAACTCAAATACAGCTTAACTTAAACATAGTTATCCTTACAAAAGCTTAGCGTAATGGTTCTGCCATTACGCTAAGTTTTGATACATTGCTAAATGAAATAAATTAAACAAATACGATCGAACGATCAGTCACACAGGACGTGGGTGTGTATGTATTTATGTATGTGTATGGGTTTGTGTGTTTTTATGTGTATGTGTGTTTGTATTTGCTTGGATGGTATTAGAACTAGAAGAACTAGAACGATAAACCATGTAAAGTATTGTAAGACGGACTCCTTTTCTTCATAACTTAAGGGTACCAGAAAATAGTGACTTGTGTTTTACAGTCTTATGTTTTTATGCAAATGTCCAAGCTTTTAGTATATAGATACGCCGACCGATTTTTGTTTTGTCTATTTGCAAATTCAGTTCTTGCTTATGTGCGCACAATGTTTTCTGATCTTCTCCTTGTCACAGTGCTTGAATTATAAGATGAATATTTATGTTTTTTCAATATTGTGTAGAGTACATATGGTTTTCATACTAGTAGAACAATCCTAATATAGTATAGACTACAAATCGGGATACGTCTTTTTTTTAAAATGCATTACCTTTGAAATGGAATAGAAACGAGGGAAATAGAACGGACACGACAATGTGTCCGTTCTATTTCCATCATTTTTGTTTTTCCCAGTTTTCCCAATTCGCATAGTGAACCAGTATCATATGGTAACTCTTTTTAAAAGTCAAATGTCAGGAGAAAAAGAAAGTCGACGTTTTCATTTCTAGTAGCACAGCTCTACCTGTTGACAGCTTGTTCTTCGGGTATTTGTCATTGCTAAATCGATTACTTCATCCATTTTTGAAAAATGCCTCAATTAGATTTTATAGAGGTAATAAAAAACAAATAAAGTAAAAATTTGTCGAAATGTGCCATAAATTATGAATTTCAATTATACATTTTAAAATTTTACGGATTTTTGATCTGTGGTCATTATGTCAGGCTGCTGTATAGGCAAATGCTATCTTGCCAGTTGTCATAGGCTTTTCCTTCGTTGCTCATACGCCTGCGTTTTCTCGCGTGTCGCTTTTTGTGTGAGACCGGGAGGGTGGCGGATAATCCGGCCACGAGCGACCGGTCTGTCGTAGAAGGCGACACGAGCTTAGCGTATAGACGACCTTAATTTACTCATTTCACAAAGTTGAAAAACACATGAAAAAAAAATAATTTGATATTTTATGTGCTAAAACTATTTTTTTCATGCCTTTTAGAGCATATTGTTCTCATAGAAGTATCCTGTGGAATAATAAATAAATATTACCTACTTTCCACTCTGCATAGCTATGGAGTTGTCAGGAAAGTAGGAGTTAATAATATAATTTATTTAATATTCAATACGCTTCATCGACATCATCATCATCATATCATACATACCATTGCTTCTTGCATCCAGCTGTTGTCAGCCATCTTGTCCAAATCAGCACTGCCTCGTCGTCGTCCTACCCTCTTTTCTTCTCTTTTTTTCTGACAACTTCCGCACTAGAAATATTCCTCCTCCTGTGTAGCCGAGGACTTTATAAACATATACGAAACGGACATAACGAACATCCAGACTCGGAACAACAATTTGTGGATCTCACAAAATATTAGCCTATGTGGGGTGCTATAAGACGTTATGCAGTAGAATGAGGCGAGGCTACCTCTTAAGCCACTACCCCATCCGTGCAATCAATTATGTTTGTCGAGACGCAGTCTTCATTCAAGAACACGGATATCAAACCGTTATCGGTTCTGCGGCTAATATGGCCAGCCCATTGCCACTTCAGCTTGCTAATCCTGTGGACTATATCGATGATCTTGTTTTTATGCCGAATCGCCTCACTTTTGATACGATCCCTTAGAGAAAAGCTAGACTAGCTAGTGGCAGTTAGTATTAATACATATATTTTACACCGGATCTCAGACTATTTACGAGTACATTTCCAGGTCATGAGTGTTAAAAAGAGTCAAGTAGGCCTAGGCCGCTATAGTATGGGCTACCATACTGCATTATCTTATGTCATTCGCTATTTGTATGGTGACCACCACTCTTGGATTTTATTAATGCTTTCCATCAGACAGAATAACCACTTTTGTAGGCACCAAACAAAAAAATAAAATGATTTCAATGTCGAGTTGCAGCTCAGAAGTATAAAATTGTCTTAATTTTAACTTTGTAGAGCTCGACATCAATGTCTTTCAATTTAATGATTGACTGTGGTAAGTGGCTGCAGTAAACTGAATAAATTATTTCATGTTAAAACGAGTGGGTGTCGTCGTAAGCATGAGTTGCCAAAGAATATAGGTGATTCAATTTCGACCAACAGCGTCTCTTCCTATACTCTAATTACCTTCATTCATTTTACGTTTCTAATAATTTAGACACTCACTTAACTTTAATGTTTTATAATTTTAGGTAGATAATTACTATTAACTAGTTGACCCGCGCAACCTCGTCTGCGTCTTCTATTGCCAGTAGTGTAGCGTAGAAAGTT
This sequence comes from Hypercompe scribonia, assembly GCA_949316085.1. Taxonomy (NCBI): domain Eukaryota; kingdom Metazoa; phylum Arthropoda; class Insecta; order Lepidoptera; family Erebidae; genus Hypercompe; species Hypercompe scribonia. The sequence continues at coordinate 4,716,043 of OX438969.1, read as the reverse complement.
TCGTTTACCAAAAACAAGGTTATAGTGAGCCACTCTTAAAAGATGGCATATGCTGTCATGGACCTTTTTTAGAGCTTTAAAGGTAAACACCTATTTCGTACATTATTTTTTCGAGACATTACCGTTAACGCTGCGCACGCAGTGGTAACTCTCAAAAGGAATAATTTTCCCGCGTTTTTGCAACGTTTTTCATTGATTGATTGAAATTGTTGTTCTGACTTTGGGTGTTCTTTGTGTTCGTTTCTTATATGTTTGTAAAGTCCCCCACGACACAGGATTTATTGCTAGTGCGGGTGTCTTTTTTTTAACAAAAACAAAATACTCAAGTCCTTATGATCACAGCGTGATTGTCTAAAACCTACCACTATAGCTGTGCTATCTAACCTGCTGAGTGCGTTCAACCAAACAAACAAACTCTTTAGTGTTATTATATTAGTATGGATAATAATAAAAACACAATTTTTAATTTATATTTTATATTTTTATCTTTGTTTGCTAAAGGGCAAACTAGATACAAAACGATACAAATTCATTAAATCTATTATCCCAATAAATTACACGTTGATCTTATTAAATCAAACTGCACAGCATGAAATTAAAAAAAATAATTAGTACTACTCCAGTACATGGTTTATATATAAACTAGGTTAGTATGTATATGGACTTCTTTAATAATAATAGTTTAAAAATGCACCGTTTTTAGTTTTTATATTTAATAAAAAATGACGGCTAATTCAACATTAGGCGGTGCTTCATACATTTGACATTATCGAATTGACTCAAGTATTGACTTTACTATTAAATAAAGAATTGCCTGCATATTCAATAAATAGTTTACAAGACATGTCTGATGCTGTCCGGTTATTTAGAGAAACATAAGTATATATAGGTATAAAGCTAAAGATATGTTTAGAAAAACTCCTTGTATTCAAACAATTAAATCGTTAAGTGACTTTTTACAAAAAAAAAAACTTCACAATGAGACAAGCCTTAAGCCAATATATTAACAGTTTTATGGTGGAATATATTTGTAAAACAAACAATTAAAATCAATTGAAAATCGGGGTTTTAAATGCGCTCTACGGCACAAATAACATTTTAAATTAATGATTTTAAAATGTGATTATGTATTCGCACAACGATTTAACCTTAACCTTGTAGCGCACTAACGATTTAACTGCTATGCTTGTGTCGACGAGTTTGTACATATCTCTTCTATTACATTAAGACATTTTCAATCTAGAAAACTCCCATCAAAAAGACGAATAATATATATAGATTAAGATTTTATAATTGTAAGGCTAATTAACTTACAACAATAAATATCTACAGTGAGTTTCACATTAAAACTCCTTATTTACGTAGGAAAATGTATCCGATTTCACACAACAATAATTAGCGCTTACAACGTAAAATATCATTACAATTAAAATTGCAGATCTCATGACAACTGAAGAGCAAGTTATCACTTGTATATTTATGTTTTTTTTATTCGGAATGCATTGTCAGAAACACTTATATTTTTAAACAAAAAGTTTACATTGATATCCTCGTGATGGTCTATGGTTCTTATATTGCTGAATACAATACAGCATAAAAATACATTAATAATCTGTGGTCTTGCACAGTTAGAGCAGGCAAATGTAAGTAAATTTTACAACAATATATCTATTACGACCTTAAATGTAGTTAGTGATCCTATGGACAACGTTCAACAGTTCTATTTACGATGCCAAATTTGTTAAGGCTAATTTTCTGTTTGTACACAAAAATAAGGTCGTACCCTTTTATTATGACGATAGTAATTGTTAAGTTTAATTGTTGTCTTATTAATGTCAACTATTACAATTTTTTGCCGAAAATCTTTGTCCCCTGTGAGCATTGAGCGTGTGTAGTTCTGACAAAAGGGACTTATTACCAGACATTTAGAGATGGTGAGGGAAGTAAACTACATCAAACACCGAATAGGCCATAAAGTATGAAATTCGATGTGAGTTACCAAGAGGAAGCAAGCATATAAGGCAATAGTATAAATGCGTTGTGCGTGAGTTCTATAGTTACAACACTGTAAATTCACTGTGTCAAAAGCTACTAGTTTCACCGTAACTCCAACTAATTACTACAAAAATGTTTAGTATAAAATGTAGCGAAAGACTAAATTTGGGGTTACAGAAAAGAAATTCTTCAAAACAATTTTAAAAATTAATATTTAACAAAATCTTTTTAATCTACCTTGCAAGTTTTGATAAAATTAATACTAAACGGTCTTAAAATGCTTCATTGTATGTATGTGAGTGCTGGCATCTAATAAATTATTTTTTGCTCTTTAATGTCGATACCAGCAACGATCGTTGTATTTTAAAAAAAATAAATATCTACAGCTGGATTCAATTCTCACGCACTTTAAAAAGAAAAGTCTATCGTTCATTATCAATGTATAACATTTACTATTTTATTAAATCAATCTTTTATACACGAACTAAAACATTCTATCCGATTTTTTTTTAACCATAGTGTAAACACTGTTAGCGACGATAGAAATTAACCACAAACTAGACATCCCACATCTTAACCAGTGAAACAAATTATGCCGCGTTGAGATAAATATGACCTTGAAGTATATAGATTACATGCAGTTATAATTATTTCTACTATTATATAATATTATCGAATTATAGAAAAACAGCTACCACAGATAAGCAGCCTCAATGTAGTCAGTAATTGACTCAATGACTTTGGCTACCATCGGCATGGATATTTAAAAAAATATTAGAGACGTGACATATTCTCGTTAATATGGCGAAAATTAAATTGCGCTATTTAATAACACTTATACGTATTTACTATAATGAGATATCTGGTATTGTTCGGTTTCATAGCAAGTTTTCAAAGGTTGATTTCTTGATAATTACATAATGAGCTGCTGCATGCATAATAAGGTAGTTGCATTTTAATTGAATCATCAGATCAGTTAACTCAGAGGTCAGGTCAAGTATGAGTTTACTACACTACTACTCCAAATGAAAGGACAATGGCAGGCATGTAAGGACTTTCGTACATCTTAAGTATCAAATGGCAGGGATTATTTTTGTATTTATTTGGCTGGTAATACCATCAACAGTAACATTTCAAATTCCCAGAATTTTTATTTCAGTTTGTAGTTTACAATGTAATAGGCAGGCTGTACTTAAGTCATCAGACATAACAGCTGGCTGTCACAAATGAGTTGTCATTGTTGTCAACAAGATGGCGTAGTACTATATTTTTAAAATCAAAATCATTCGTTTACGATACATGATCAGTTAATAAAATGTTGCTCTGCGTCTAAATACACTAGTAAGCTCAAGAATAAGTATCGATTTAAATATTTTATAGTTTTTTATGCAGTTTGTACTTATCTGACAGGCAGCGCCATCAAGTTTTCACCTAAGCAGTTTTTAAGCATGGAAGTTGGGACAACCTAGAAATGCGTATTGTTATTGCAAATATAACAGCCTTTTGAAAGTTCAAATAACAATAAATATGATATTTACATGAAAATAGTAAGAAGATGATTTACTTAATTAACGGTAGAAACGTCACGTCATAACTATCCATTACATATCGATAGTGGGACAGGATCTGCTATTGTCCTTTGACTTTGTACCGTGACAGATTGGAACTTGACAGATTTTCTGGTTGTTTAATATTTGGATTGGTCTAACGCGGCATCCGCGCGTGTAAAGTAAATACAGGTACATCAATGGTCACATGTTTTAATTGTCAAATAAATAAATGAATTTGTGTATAATTTATCTTGACCATTCCATCACAATTCTAGAAAAGTCATATACGCATTCAATACCTGCCATATTTAAAAAAGATTTAATATATTTTTGTTTCACAGTGTTGCTCGGCGTTACTTATATTTTTGGTAAGAATTTTTCGTTAACTTAGCCACCATAGGCTTTAACCATTGTTCACTCGTACACATTATGATCTTATAATGGATATAAAAATAAAATACTAACTAACTTAAATCATAAATAAGACAGCACCATCCACTTACATCTCATCAAGCGACGACACGTCACAATTATTAAAACTGTACTCATTTATTAATAAAAATTGTACACGAATACACAATAAGATCTAAGCGTACGTATTAGGAACCCATATAATTTATGATATAGCTGCCTACATTGCAATTAAATGATAATACAAAAAGATTTTTAAATAAACGAATTACAATGTGCTGGTTTTACATGAAGATATCGCAAGCTTAGAAAGATAGCGACGTAACGCAAAATTTCTCGAATTTCTAAGTTGCCTCTTTTTTTTTTTTAACGTGTGGAAACCCCCTCGGGCCGTCACCCCACCGGGGCTTACGGCGGGGTGGTGTGTCGGAATCGGACCGACTAAAACCACACGGTGTGCCACTCTGCGCCTGAGATAGGAGGGATCCGGGAACCGCTGCTATTACGAAATCCAGTTCTAAGTTGCCTCTACACTGACCTTAACATTTTACTTCGAACCCTGTCAACCTTACGTATTAGTCGCTTTTGTTTTACTTTTCTTACGAATTTTATAAAGACTTTCTCGTTTTTCAATAACTAAATTTTTAATTACGTCACTTTCGTTCTAAGAGCGTGATGTGTAAGGGATTAGAGGTACTATTGATTACTTTAATGATTACAGTTTTTTTTATGAATATGAAGTCGTAATAAATACTCATATTTACTATTTAAAATTAAAATTTTAAAAGCTACGACGATATGTCTAAATTACGTCGATTTGAGATGTGACTATGGAACATGGTTCTGAACCAATCTTGAACAGTTCGCACTTGGCTACAGATATTAAAAAATGGTTCAATTTATACAAGGTGTTGCCAAAAGTGTAGTTTTATAAGATTAATTAGTATTCCTGATATCTGTACAACATAGGATTTATGAGTGTATACTCGTATATGGTTTGAAGTTCCTTTGATCAGTTTCAAAATAATGTTTGAAACTAACAAAAGGACTACTGTCGACTCGTGCCTTCAGAGCTGTGCAAGTAAAAACTCCATGTATACATAACACACAATCAAACAAACTTATCTTTGCTTTTTAAAAAATAAAAAAATATAAATGTCACATAAAAACTTTCAAGCGCAATATTTAAGTTTGAAGTAATGGAGTAAGTAAACAAAAATTCAGCTGTTTTTTTGGTGCTTCGAGACTCTGATTCTTGCCGAATTTCATAAGTTTAGGCCAGCAAGAACATTTTATAGGTTATGGTTTCTCGTTACTTATACTATCTATTGTACTTGTAAAAGGGCTTGAACGACAGAGAGATAAAAAAGAGGTCCTATAAGAAAATTTTTCACGAAAACGAGAAAATCTTTCGAGGACTGGCACTCTAAAAATTTTAACTTTTTTTTTAACTACAAATTTGCAACACCTTTCATCTCATACAAAAGTCAATCGTTAAGTTTTTGACATTTTGACACAAACAACGCGGAACAAGGCTCTCGCAGTTTTTTTTTTAATTGTTTTGAATGAATCTATGACGATACAAGATTCTTTGTGTAGGTGGTACTTAAAACAGCCAAGGCCGAACTGTACGCTTGTTTAAAACCACGTCACTCACCCATACGTCATTTTAGTTGATTCAGTTTTTACGTTTCTTCTTTGTATTATTGTATACGTTTAGATATGATTACAGTAACGTTTCGATACATTCTCTTTTGTTTGCAACTATTTTGAAACATGCAACGTTTTTGTTCAGCATGAAACTACAATTTGTGAGAAACATAGTAGTTTATTGATTTAGAAAAGTTTGTGCACTTAAAGTAATATATGAACATATATTGTAACAACATAATATAGTTGTACTGTGGGACTTATTCGTAATACTCTTTTTTAAAGAAGATTACGATACCTTCTAATCGCAGACGTTTCGAGCGGTTTCCACCGCTCGTGGCCACGGTGTGTTCTATCGTAACCATTTTTAAATAATGTTATCGCGAATAAGCCCCGCTGTACAACAAAACCATGTGTATATGTATGTAAAAATCGAGATATTCTAAAAACAGTAACAAAGCTTGTGCTGTTGACAAACTTGAGGTTTCTGTTGAAGGTCCACACACTCAATCTCTAGTTTATTTTAATTAAGTATATATACATATCAGTATTGTCTACTTTCATCCTTATCAATAATACACATAAATATCAATATTGTAGAAAACGAGCCTTGAATATTAACCACTATAACTAAAACAAAATCAATATTAATCAGCTGCGACAGTTTTGTATTTTAACCAACAAAACCTTACATTAAACGACGTTTAACGCCCTTACAGTGGCCTACGGTTAAACTGATATTAAATAAAAATAAATTCGACAAAACGTCCTCCTGCAAATCCTTAACTACTTAGGAGTTATGCGAACTCTACCTAGTTGCACTAGACATAAGAACTATATTTGTACAGCGTACCATCCCTATAAGGTGGGGCTACATTACTCAGTGCCTAGTAATACTATTTACCTGATTGAGATTACTTTAGCTTTGGGCAAGTCCAAGGTAGTCCATAGGGACTGTGAGTGGAGGAAGCAGCTCAGCTCTCCGTCTGCGTTTGTCCTGCTCTTGGCTCTTGGGGCTTCTGCACAGCAATGTCTACGTTTGATGGTCCAGCCGCCACGTTCACTACATCTGGAAAAAAAGATAAAATGTCTTCATAGTTAACTATATTTAATTGCTTTAAATTAAACACTAAACGCTATGCCCACGTTGGCTGCTATACATGGTTAAAGCCGCAAACATGTCCCAAGATGTCAGTAGTCGAACACAATTCGATATTGGGAAAGTGAACAGCACCAAACAAAAACTGACATTACTAATAATACTTTCGCCATTGTGATTTAATAAATTATCTTTGGGAAGAAGAAAGTCAGAAATTGTGGTATATATCGTAAAATATTAATTCAATATGGCGTGGTTCCATTTAATTACTGGATTGTAGCAGTAGCTAGCTTTGGCAATCATACTGAATTATCCAAATTCTGAAAGATAATGTTTTTTACAACTTTGCGTCAGATGCACCCAAAATGTTCGTTTTCCATCCGATATTGATTGTATTTAAACCAAACCATTAGTTATGCCAATAACAACAACTAAAGTATTTGTAGTTCGCGCGTCATTTCATCCAAAATTAGCGCTATGAACACATTACGCAAGGATTTACGTAGTGTTGGGTACGTTGAGTAAAATATTAGTTACGCAATATTTGAAGAGAAAATATGATATAGATTCGAAAATATTTGGAATTTCAAAGACAATTTGTCAACCTTTTTTTTTAACATGTGGAAACCTAGGGCCTAGGGACGTCATCCAACTGGGGTTTGTGGCGGGGTGGTGTGTCTGAATCGGACCGACTAAAACCACACCATGTACCACTCTGTTCCTGTGGTAAGAGGGGTCCAGGAACAGCTGCTATTAGCTGCTATTACGACATCCAGATCCCTCCTAGCGCCTGCCCGCGAAAGCGGGTTCCATCTACGGGTATATTCTCTAATAATGCGATGTATGGCACGCGCGGACGTCGCCTCCTCGCGGTTGGCCACTGTAGCGGATGAAGGGGAAATCCCCCTTGGATCCGAGTGGAGATCGTCCTCCCGCGCCTTCTCCGCCGCCTTCTTCTGCGAAATAACGTCTTCGTAGAAGGTTGCGACCGCGATAAAACAACCGTCGCTACCGACCATGGAGCGTACAACGGCCGGTAGCGAGAGATCTCCTCCAATAACTGTAGTGAGGACACCACGCTGCGCCGCCCAGGCGGAACAATCTGCCAGCTTGTGCTGAGCCGAGTCCTTACTGCAGACGCAGTGGTGACAGGCGGGACTCAATTCCTTCCCAACCACCCAGTGCAGATACCTCCCGAAGCAACCGTACCCGGAAAGGACCTACGTCTGTCGGAAGGAAAGGGTTCCGTGCTGTCGCCCTGCCCCCTCGACGATATCGATATCGCACAGCGTACTACTACATGAAACATTGCATGTTACTCTTCATGGTACATTTAAAGGGGAACTAAACGAGTTCTCTAAGTTTATCAGGTAGTTGAGCAGTGTAGTACAGTGTAGCACGCGATGTTGACCAATGGTCCTTTATAGGGGCATTGAATATTTTTTTAAACTTCTCTTTCCCTGAGACGAGAAACAACGTGATCGAGTTGTCTGACGTTTCGACCAGGGTATAAGTAGGACAATTCGCGTCTACATACATAATATATTATAAAATATTTAATTATTTCGATATTTCAACTGCCTCGTAGGTCTAGAAGTTAATGTATGTGACTGCAGGTGCGATCCCCAGGTTGGATAAAAAAAGTATTATTGAGTTTCTCTGATTGTAGACATGCTTAATGACAGCCAGGAGTTTGGCAGTTGGGGTCTTAACCTCCATGCCTCGGAGTGCACGTCCGTGCCGTCGATCCTGCGCCTAATCTCTTCCCGGTCGTTTCGGATAGCCGTTCTATCAGGTTGTGAGAGGGAAGGGACAGAGATTGCACCTGTGTTTTCGCATACACTTGAGCACTACGACGAGTATTGTGTAGTTAGCTGTTCTGCGTTCAGACTTCTGATAAAAAGTCATCTAATATACAATAATATGGTCTCAACTAAAGTGGCATCATACTTTAATTAGGTAATATTATCCGCAATATGGAACAACAGACTTCACTTTAGCTAACATATATGTAACTACGTAATGTATTCGATGTGTCTATGTAAATTTCAAAAAGTCATTACTGTCAAATAGGCAGTATGAAACACTGACGTTATTTCTCATTTTGTAAAGTGTGTTAAACGCATGATCACAAAACCTAGAGTCTTTCTTGAAGCTATGTGAACAAAATTGTTATTATTTATACAATAAACATTAAACAAACGTCACAAGTGTCGACCTCGACCTAATAATATTACGGACGTGATTGTATCGAGTTTAAAACTCAAACTCAAAACTCTAAAACGGGTTAAAAATATGCAAGTGTAGTGCATTTACGCAAGTCATTGACGATAACATTGAAAGTAATTATGATACTTTACAAGTATTTAGGCATTCTCTTTGCAAATTCTCAACAAAGAACAACTTAAAATAACCACATTAAAAAAAAATCTACTAAATCTATCATAAAAATAATGGGCATATTGAAAGATTAAACTGTTAACGCTACTTGAACTTGAACAGGAGGCCACAACAAAGGGTTACGTTGTTATTGCCCGCCCAGATTGGATCTTGTTGGTAGGATTCAAGTCATCAAATGGGATTAGCCACTTGAAGTGGCAGTGGGTTGGCCATATTAGCCGTAGAACCGACAATCGTTGAAGTAAACGAGGTGTAGAGTGCAGACTGCGTCTCTCGTAGTGAAGGATGCCCATAGGCCAGATGGAGTGACGATTTGCGCAAGATAGCAGGAACTGGATGCGAGAAGCCCAAAATGAGAGTGGCGAGCAATAGAAGAAGCCTATGTCCAGCAGTGATCTGCAATAGGCTGTTGATGATGATGATCACGATGAATCAAGTGTGATGATTCCCCAAGTTAGAGGTTGAATTTTTTCCTGGGTCCAAATGGCGAGTTTAAGCGAGGTGAATACTCTTTATTTGTCAGTCGTATTCACCAAGATATGTACCACATCTGACATAATTACTATCATTACTAACATTGTGCTAACGGCAAAAAAGTTTTTATAACATTTATTGAAAAGTAATAAAAAAGTTAACGCAACTGCTAAAATGATGACGTTGCTTATGTAGTAAAAGAAAAAGTCGAGATAAATGGACATAAGATCACCACATAGACGAAAATGTAAGGACGACGACAGATAAACCCTCGAGTCTTATTTACATTCGCCCTTTCCGGAGTGGTTTATTTTGAGACGAGTGATTTACAAAATCCATACTACGGTAAAAGGAGCTTTTCATAGTACACAAAACTTATTTTATTTAGTAGAACTTATTATGTAATACGAATGCCGTACAACATATTTTTGTGGCATTTAGGTTACATCACAGTTTCGTCTGGAGTTGTAGACTAATCCCATGATTAAACAATAAATGGATTCTGAAAATGAAATATGTATATGAAGCTTATCTTCTTGCAAAATAACTAAAAGATCGATCGCAAAACAAGTAAATTAGATTTGCGCTAATACATGATATTATAGGCGTCCTTGATCGACAATAAAGATAGAACTGCTACGTACTCAATTGAATCTTACATTGAGAATAAATATTTAGCTTAGTTTATGATACTGATAATACTGTTTTAGATTAGAAGTATTTTATATTACACATACACTGCGGTATGATAGGTTTATTCAATACACGTGATATAATATTACTGGTAACTACATTCTGGTTTTAAGCAAATACTTAAGTCATACGACAAACAACAAAAAACTGTAATCTGTGACCGGTTGAAAGCACTCAAAGTGAAGAAGGTATTAAAGTGAAGTTACATAGAATTAATGTGGTGTTATTTGTTTAGTTTTTTTTGCAATCCCGACTCACTGTGATCAGCGGACTTCAGCCTCCACTCACTGGAACTTGCAGTTCTCAGTTCTGACTCACTGGAACTGCTCACTCCTGGCAAAGGCACACTCCACAAGAGAGCATAGACAGCTGACTCATCAGTACATCGACCTTCCGGCCTTGGAGGGTAGTGATGTGGCGACTTCCACATACAGCGCAAATAGAGAAACATACTACAGCGCCATTTAACGAAGACACGTCGTACTACGAAGTATAATGAACTACGGAGCAACTACTAATCCTGTATCGTGAAATAGAGATTTTCACGGCGATTAGCATATGTACAAAATCCCAACATTAACCGTCGGCCCGTTTCCCGCTAAGCATGATCGCCTCGCCTTGTCGGAGGGACATGACACCCATTTCCTGCACACACCATTAACTCTGCCAAAACCATATCTGAAAATGGAAGAAGCGCCCAGCATGGAAGAAATAGATCAATATTCCGGTAACCAAATTAAGTATGTATTAATGTTGTAATGATTTATACGACAGAACAAATAAATTATTTGTGTGTTAGCTACAAGAAATTCTGTTCTCTTCTTCTATTTAGGAGTTATATTAATGATTGCCGCCAAGTAAAGCTTTTTAAAAACCAAAGCTAATAAAATTATACTTCTTGTCCGAAAACGATAATGGTTACTTCACTGGCTTTTTAAAGGCACAACACAGGCAAACAATCGATTTATCATTAGGTGAAACGAAATACAAGAGCCGTGATAGTACAACGGTTACGCGTCAACCTTGAGAAGTCTAACCATTTTTTTTACGCGGCGAGTTCTTTCCACACCATAACCTTGGTTGGGAAGACAGATAGTGTGTATGGGACTCCTACAAAATCGGTTTACCACTAAACGCCGCGGTGGCCTAAATCGGCACTCACGAAAAACACAAGAAACGCATCGGTGGCTTCTGGGATCCTCTCTGCCGTATCTCATGAATGAGATACATCCTGGAATGACGGTAATCATGCCTAGGGCGGAACGCCACCGTACCTCTCACCATCATACACAATACGAGGCGTAACAGTACTGCGCCTTAGACTGCACCCATTTTAGCCGTCATATGAGATCGAACAAAAGAAACTTTTATAGCACTACGGAAATGTGACTGCCGAGATGTAAAGAACAGGCCAGTGTTTAACTAATTTTGACCGTCAGTAAGTGCTTTAGTGTTATATTTTAACAGGTCGTATATTTCAAAAAAATAAACAAAAGAGGCTACTCTGTTCTACTCCTATATATCTTTGTCTGTTTAACGTCAGTGCCAGATTGACTCAGTCGGCCTGTGATCACGGTAAGTGTGATCTCAGATAATTCAAAGGTATGTTTTATTACCTAACCTAATAGGGAACAAAGAGGCGGACAGAGGATGACACATCGATCGAAGGGGCGTGCAGTGGGAGAGGCCTATACCCAACAGTGGACTGCGATATCCTGATGTGCATGATGTAGTAGGCAGGTCAGCTGTTTATAACTTCTGCCGCCTTCTGCTTGCCACTTTAAATTCCTCCTTATTCGATGGGGAAGTAGAGTATTCTTTTTATTATATCAAATAATAACAAATCAGACATCTGACACATAACGCCATCTAGCTTCAAACTAAAGAGCACTTGTTCTATAACAACTAGATTGATCGATAGAATAATATATGCTTTTTTCAAAGTGTGTATACATAGAAAATACTCAAACAACGTAAATAATATTTGCAGATCATACGAACATTTGGTCACACCCAGCATGTCTCATGTGCAGCGGTCGTATATACGCTACCACTACGCCACCGAGGTAGTCTAATCTGTTACGTAATCGTATTCGTTTCCTTGTGAATTAGAATAGAATAATAGAACACTAATTCTTAAAAGTGAATAGAGTAGAAACGGTATGTAAAAGATTACTTTTTACATAACTAAGTTACATAACTGTTACTTTAGATTATATTGACTACAGTTAAATAAGACCGATACGGAATTTGTTTAGGATGGTAAGATTTTCAGATTGGCTTAGAAATTTCTACACTCGACTAATAAAAACTGGACAAGGGTTCAACGCAAACAATAGAGCTATTTCGTCCATCTTGGAAATCAATTTTCGAGGACTATTGGCCTTTTTCCCGCAGGACAAACTTACCCACCTATACTAATATAATAAAGCTTTCGAGTTTTTTCTTGTTATACCCTGAAACTATCTATTCATTGATAAATAAAACACGAACATTATCTTTGTTACCGTGCTTCGAAATGTGTTATGCATCGATAATCGACATTATAGTCTATTAGAGCGCAACGTAATTACACTAAGTGCGCTTTGAAAGTTTCCCTCGTTGAACATAACGAAGTTAAGTCCCATCAGACTTTATCAAGGGGAAGATTAATTAACGATTCATGTATCGCACCCTTAAAAACACAGACACAACACCGATAAATCTTAGTAGGTGAGCAGTCTAACTGATTAAGGCAGAAATTTTGCTTTACGTAACTCATTCAAAAAATAAAGCAAAATTTAGAGCAGACGGTATATCTGATAGTAAGTGTCTATCGTCTTTCATGGTAACCTGCACCTCCAGTCACAAGTGCTTTGCCGACCTTTGAGTTTTCCCACCACTCATACTCGAATACTCATTTTCTAATAAATTCTGATATTTAATTAAACAAATGGTCGAAGGTTTGTTTCCTATGAACACAATATACTAGATACTACAATACAGTTCCATGAAATGCTCTACGATAGATGAGAAACACACGTACCAGTGTTCGCTATTGGTTGGCCTTAATTAAACTGAGTTTGTTGGTTTGTATCAAATTACTGTATTTCTCCGTATACGTGAAGTAGTAATTACTTACTAAACGAAGCAATCAAACAGTAATTTATTTTTTATAAAATCATTTATTATATTCTTAATCCGTCCATGTGGTGACGGATTAAGAATACCGAGTGTTACCACCCCTAGTCATCCCGTGGATGTCGTAAGAGGCGACTAAGGGAAAAAACTATTCAGGAAAATATCACGACAACGAGGAAAAAACGTGGTAACTGTACTGTAACGCTGGCCAGATGGGTTGGTACAGAGTTTGTATGTCTCTGGATGTCGTAATAACAGCTGTTTTCGGATCCCTCCTATGTCAGGCGCAGTTTGGCACACCGTGTGGTTTTAGTCGATCCAATTCTGACACACCACCCTGCCGTAAACCCCGGTGCGGTGACGGCTCGAGGGGGTTTCTACAGGTTAAAAAAAAGTTTGTACGCCTACTAAGGCCAAAACCTCCTTGCTAAGGAGAGGCCTATGTCCAGCAGTGGACTGTAAAAGGCTGTTGATAAGATAAGATATAAAATCATTTATAAATTAAAAATATTTTCATACTGTAACATAAATATGTAATAGTTATAATACAATTATTTATTATGCTTCAAATATAAAACATAGACAAGTAATAACTAAAATAATGCGGCTAGTACAATTACATTCATCCGCATATATTAGTATTGCAATAAGGACTAAATTGTAGGCGAGTAGAGCTTTCCAAATCGACCTTGACTTACGTGTTACGTGTTCAGCGGTCTTGGGCCGACTATTAAATTAATCACAGCCATAGACAAATTTGCCGTCGGCATAACGTCAAAGACGGTCAACATATACTCACCGGCACGGAATCTTGGCCAAACTCATAACATGCGATAACATTTTTTGAAGGGTGTCTAACTTTGTTCTTATCGTGTAAGTGGGTAGAAAAAATGTTTATGTTCATCTCAAGAGGGTAATTCACTAATGTGAAATGCATTTTGGTCTGCGTTTTAAAATTTAGTTAAATCGTGTCATTAATCCGACGAAGTCGAAGTTTTTAATTGTGCTTTAAAAATTTTAAGTTTTAATTTGACAAAGACTTTTGTTGTTATTGTGGTTAATAAACACCTAAAAGCCCCTTAGGATCCATAAAAATGCCTTTGTCATCAAGTCAGATAGCACAGGCAGTGGCATTAGTCGAACAAAGTTTGACAGATCGTGAAGTCGCTATTGTCCTAAACGTGCCGCGTTCTTCGATGCAATATGCACTAAAACGGTATCAAGAGACTGGCTGCTACACCTGAAGACCAGGTAGTGGCGGTGTAAGATGCACATCAGCTCGTGACGACCGCTTTATTGTGATAGAGATTTTAAGAAATCGCTTCCTGACCGCTGTTGAGATCCGTCAGCGGCTTCAAATCTCCAGAGGTGTGAATGTTAGCGAGCGTACGGTGAGAAGACGTATGGAGGAAGTTAATTTGAGAGCAAGAAGACCAGTCCGTGGTCCACAGCTCCTCCCACAGCACAGAGTAGCTCGACTTCACTTCGCCCGCGAACACGCTAACTGGACTTTTGAGCAATGAGCAAGGGTTTTGTTTACAGACGAGTGCAGGATCGCTTTAAATGCACCTGATGGTCGACAACGTGTCTGGAGAAGGAAAGGGGAACGCTATTTGACGATGACAATCACACCGACGGTCAGTTTTGGCGGAGGCTCTATAATGGTATGGGGTGGCGTGAGTTCTGATGCTCGTACAGAATTAGTCATCGTCAATAACGCCTTAAATGCAACTCGATACGTCGAAGAAATTCTTCAAGATCATGTTGTGCCCTTCGGAGGGATTATTGGTTATGACCAATTCATTTTAATGCATGATAATGCCCGTCCACATGTCGCTCACATCGTGAATGATTACCTTCAAGAGGTTGGTGTTCAAAAATTGCAGTGGCCAGCTCGCAGCCCGGACTTAAATCCGATAGAACACGTATGGGACAAACTGAAACGAGCAATTAAGTTATCATTGAACCCACCACAAACCCTTAACCAGCTTCGAGATGCTGCACTTACTGCCTGGCGCGACTTATCACAAGTCAACATCAAGAACGTCATCCAAAGCATGCCAGACCGAATGCAGGCGGTCATTAGGGCTAGAGGAGGCAACACACGCTATTAAAAAGGACAGAAAGCGACAAAAAATCAAACAATTTTAAATTCGTAGTGCTTTTAACTCTAGCGTAAAATTTTGTAAAAACGTGATTTTTTGCATAAACTTCATTATGAACCCGAAAAACCTTTTAATGTGAAAAGAAGTGATCAGGAACGTTAACTGGATAGACTCCGATCACAATTAGCCAAAATTTGTAGAGCTAAGTGAAAAAAAAAAAAAGTTGTCATACGTTTTGTACTTGGCCAAGTTTCCGTGCCGGTGAGTGTATAACCTTGAAATGGATTAAACTTGAGATGTGACAGTGATAGTATGAATACAAAGACAAAATATTTGTTTATATGTATCTTTCTTTTTTAAATAGGCACAAATTTAACATTTAAGAGTCTAACAATTCCTATAAGCAATATCCTTTACCCACCAATGCCAATCTAACCTTACCAACTTTTCCTTTACCATTGAACTCCTAATTTTCTAATTCCTAAAATACTCGGTTGACAGCATTAGGCTGGGCTCCCATTATGTAAATGAAATTAAAACTAATCAGAAAAAAGTGGGTGTTTAACACACCTCAGATTAGCCCTTAGGGGATACGAGGGTGAGTATACGTTTTACCGAGTATACGGTTTACTAATTTAGGGCATTAGTTGGATAAAATTGTGACTGTACTTTTTGCTGTGTTCAATAGAACAGAATGATTCAGCTATCGTGAGATAGTATCCAAATTGACAAAAACGTCCTTCTTTCCTTGTCCAGCAGTGGACTTAAAAGCTGTTGATGATTGATGAATAATTATAGACAAGCGGGTAAGTAATACTTTTAATATGTACTATTTATTTTTTTATTAAATTAAACACTACCAAACAAGTCTGATAAACGTTAAGACTTCAATAGCACCCATTGCAGAATTCACTATCCATCTTATAGAGACCAGCTCAAAGATGGCATATTACATATTCGAACTATTTATACACATGATCAGATTGTGAGAGTGAGGGAACAGAGAGTGCACTTGTGTTTGCGTACACACATGTGCACTATCCCGGGTAATTGTGACTGGCTGTTGTGACCGAAATCGGCTAGAAGTACATCATCATCCTTGTACGAGCTAATTTTGATACAATTACAAATTGGTTATAACTAACTTCCAGATTTTGTTTACATAGTTAAAAGTACAGTTAAAAAAATCGTGTTAAAACGTACTATTCATAGAAACAATCGCTTTATCTATTGATAAAATTATCTTTTGCTATAGTGCCGATAATCGGTGTTTGGGTGTCATCATAATTCACGATATATATCGAAACAAAATTGCTAGTCTTCCGTCAGTGCGCGATAACCCCCTTATCAGTCGCATTACCGTCGGCCTGCGTCACTATTTTAATTACGAAACTGACAACTGGATTGTGATAAATCGATAAAAGAATCATACCATACGATAGACGATGTACTGTGGGAAATACAACACTCATTTGTTGTTATTTAACTAGAACAAAGAATACTTACATAGAAATACCTACACTTCCTACACTTGGAGAGTTGGTTGTCTGCATTGAGCTTAGAATATGGCGAATGGGTGAGAGGGAAGATAGGTTCATTCTCTGATTTTTATTGGAACAGTGAGTCCAAACTTTAACTCAAAACCGAATAAGGTATATTTAAGATGACAATGTATAAACCCCAGACTAATCTATTAGGGACAGGATGGTTTCAACTTTGGATTCGTTCCAAATTAGAGAAAGCGTTGCGGCAAAGTCTGTGCTTCGAATACGTGTCAGCCGGCCAAGCTATCCTTACATTAGTTGGTAGGGGTTACGAGTTAAGTCTTTTGTTTTTCTTCAAGTTAATGGCGTTTTAAAAAGTCATTTATTTAAACCTAAAGTTGCTTTGCTGTTTACAGAACGTTTGACTCTTTTGTAAAACAAGATCATAAAATCAAGAAAACAATACCGACCTTCGTATCAAACACTTTTTCCACCACCACCACTACAATACAAATATACAAATTAAAGAAATAAAGCCGTTCATCTCATCAACAGCCTTTCATCGTCCACTGCTGGACAAAGTCCTCTCCTTAGAAAGGAGGTTTTAGCCTACTATTCCACGCTGGCTAGACGAATTGGAATAGTTTGTACTCGTATTAAGTTGGGTCCGGTTGGCTTAATAACAGCAGTTCCCGGAACCCTTCTATTCCAAGTGCAGAGTGGCACACCATGTGGTTTTAGTCGGTTCGATTCCGACACACTACCCTGCCACAAACGCCGTTGGGGTGTCGACGCGTAGGGGTTTCCACACGTCAAAAAAATGTTGTACGTATTAAGTTTACCTTATTTTCAGTGCTATTTTCCTGCATAATTTGCTCCCTTAGTCGTTTCTTTCGACACCTATATAGTAAATAAGGGTGGTGGGTACTTTGTATTTTTAATCCGTCACCACACGCCGTTCGGTACAATTGTTAAAGTGTTAATTCAAATGATGTTTCAGAAGCTCTTATTTCCAAGACAACAACAACATTACATCGCAGTGTTTGGTACCTTGCGTCTTTTTCAGTATCCGCCAACGTTTGCAAAATTTGCTATTAAAATAAAAACCCTATAAACACTACTATAGAATACGAGATGTATTAGTAATCGGATCTTAGTGACCCATGTGTATTAGCTGGCAAAAGAGTCAGTACTTAGTAAAAACAAAATGCACTTACCATTAGTGACGAGCTGTTGCAATCGATTGGGCAGGTCAGCACTCGTGACCTCCACTCCTTGCGGGTGCAAGATATCCGGCATCGCGTTCCTCCGCCCCGTACGGCCCGTCTCCAGGAATTCCTTTGGTACCTCATTATTTCCTTCCTGCATTATTGCCATCATTCTCAGTACTGAAAACGGTTAATTAGGCATTTCTAACTCTAGCCGCATCATTGGATAAGACAGTGGTGCTCATTCTGTTATTCTCGTTACTACATTAAAATTTGTCTAAACTGTTTTAATTGTTTTCATTTTTCGCAAGTCAAGTTGATGCACTTGAAATTAATGTTTTGAACTTAAAAAAAAAACAAATGATGTATTACAATCATTTACCATCTCAAAGGGTTTAGAATTATCTGATATATTTTCTACAGCGTTTCAGGATGATTAAATTTTAAGGTGAACAAAACCTGAATAGTTAAGTGATTGTAACTTTAGTCAACGGAGTTTTATACCAGAATCAGCACCAGTGATGAAAATTTTTATACTTAACCTTATAAGAATGACATGCAACGAATTTAACTTATGTATGATTAAAAATATTAACAATTATAACACTGATACATTGAATGAAGCCGATAAGGATGCGTCACATCACAGCTAAATAGCTAACTATCGCAATAACAATATAATATTTTCTACGTTGCATATGTTGAGAACTATGGTAAACAAGAAAACTAATTCACACAGTATGGAACTACTTCATTCCTGCCTCACTGTCCTCAACCGTATTCAAAATTGTGATTGGTCCAATGTTCAATGCAGTCCAATCATAATGCCAGAAGCGGTTATCGTGACTATCGAGTTGATGTGAAATAAACTTATACTAGGCCTTTAGAACGTGGCCTTATCAACACAAACGAAGACTAAAAATTTGCTAAAATTACCGTATTGAAATCTAAAACCAGTATAGCTATTAAAATCGGAATGTCTATTAAAAGCCCATAGACAGATTGTTCGTACGTCGTCGCTAAAACTCCCCATAACCATTACACGTAAAAGACGGTAATGTTGGCTCATCGCCAGACAGTAGTCGTGTATAAAACTCCTCCCACACGACACATTTTTACGAGCAATTTGTGTGGATTTTTCGAATAAATTCTCGCGTACGGAGACAATTTACTCGATTCAAGATTAAAGAAATCTGCCAGTATAGTATGACATAAATATATAATATAACTAACGAACTGATAAAACGAGTAAATGACACACCAATGTGTAAAAAAATCAAGTATACAGCTTGCGAGTAGGTTAATATGGCTTAAGTTGTCAATTCAATTTGCGTCCACGCCCAATTTCACCAAATTTGATTTGACGTGATCACTGAATCAGCCATTTTCTACAACTCTAAGATTTTGAAATAGGCTATTTGACTCCACATTTGATTGTAAATCTAAACAAATTGTATCATTTAGTAAAATTATATAGTAAGAGACTCGTTTAAATAACTTTTAGAATGGTTAATCGTAAATATGCCTCAAATACGTGTAATAATCATGAAGAGCAAAGGACGGTAACGTTGGCTTGCCGCCAGTCAATAGAGGTGGTTTAGTCACGGCGTCGCATATACATTTACCGCAATAGATCTGGTGTCGGGGACACTGTGTGGTTTCTAACGGTCCGACTCCAACATAATCACTGCGTCACGCTTTCAGTAAAGTGATAACCAAAGTTTAAATACAAATAAAAATTGACAATCAATTCGCAGATTAATTTCGAAATACATCAATCTTTTAATTACAATATTCTACGTCACGGTTGATTATTGTATTACCTTAGTAATAAAAACAAAATAACACGTAACAGAAAGTTACAGATGTATGACGTAAAGAAAATATGATAAACATATTTGATCGCTGTCGATGTGTTTATCATCTTCTTAGATAAGTGTGGTAGATAGTTAAGCCGACCATTGACGCATATAGGTGTTCTAATCGTGTTCGCGTGTTCGGGTTGCAAACCAGTGTTTATCACTGGTATGCAACCCGAACACGGACGTGAGAAATAGAAAAAAATCATGTAAGAAAGACATGGCCTAAATTATGAGTGCTATTTCACATACAAGTTTTTCATAATGCTTGAATTCTACTTCCTTACTGTTTTATGCCTATCATTTCATGTGCAGTATCCAGGAGTTCAGATTTAGTAGTTTGAGAGATGTCCCACGAGTTGTGAGGTCTCGGGGTTTGAATTATACGAAAATTAAAAAGAAAGTAGTCACAGTTGGAAGTTTCACGACGTTTAAAATTTAATTAAGCCTATAAAAGAGCGGACCGGACCCTGTCACGTCGATTTTTGCCTGCATGAGGTATTTCTCATTTGCAGGCTGCAAGCAATTATCATTTAATATTTAGATCTTTTTATCACGCGATCGGCACGTACGTGGCACGCGGACCGCACGTACGTGGCCGCAGAAGCGCAATCCGCACGCGGGTCGTCCGATGTCGCACGCGCAATCTGACGTGTGCAGTGTGCCTAATAAAGTAGCGAGGGGGGCTTCAGACAGTAATTGCCACCTACGATATATAGATGTCATTAACCCGCTCGGTGTACATTTAAGGGAACGTCACATGGGTCATACAGGTTTTCTCTGAGATAGTCGTTTCGTGGTGACTATCTAGCGTATTTTTTACACCACTAAGTATGACAGGATGATAGGGGCTAGTTTTCGATAACATAATAGAAAGGGGATTGTCATATTTAATTATGGAACTAAAATCAGATGATTTGAATTAACATCTTTATCAGGCAGTATTGACCTCTATTTATTCATAGAGATATCTTGTATGTCAAACATGATCTCTTGAGTTTAACAATTTTAATTTATCATTTTGTATGTTTATAAACTATTGACAAAAAATGGAAGAGAGATAACAATGTTTACTTAATTATAGTTATTGTCATATTATTGCATAAAAACTCTTTGTTTACACATTTTATCAAATCTTAAAATAGTTTATTACAGTAATTGAAGTTTGCACTATGCTATGTATCAAGAGTGTATATAAAATCACCCATAACTAAAATGTATGTCTTCCATTACAGTTGCATGCAAGGAAGTCACCATTGTTATGCAAATGATGAGAGTATTTTCATTAGCCAATGAGGCAATGATGTCATGGGCTAAGAACTATCGTCTATGCTTATAACAGAACATATGCAATGTCACGTTATTATATTGTAGTGTTGTACTGCATCATACAAATTCTCTTAATAAGAGACAATTAGTATTCATTACTAAAATTATTCTCTTAACTGTTATGACCGTCGTCTACTGTATCAACTTTAATCAAACATGTAAAAGCATATTATATAATTTTTTTTACATTTACAGTTTCAGTGTTACAATTGTATCAAAAAAAAAATTGTTTCAATAGCCTAAAACTACCATGCAAGTAACCAAACTTGTGGAATTTAATTCCATAAATCCAAATGTTCAAACAATACACATGCAATTGGATAAAATATTCCAATGAAGTTAATGTGAAAGGAGAATAATATAAATTGTAAGAAGGGAAATAAAATATTTATATAGTAATAGTTTTTGTACCATTTCATCCCAATAATCTTCACTTGCTGCTAAGTAGATGCCCCAAGTTGATCTAAGAGACTCTCACTCTACACACATCATGCACCTCACAATCCTGGATGGATACAAGTATGTGGTTAGTATGAACAACCAGATGACCTCTGTTACACCGCCATTTTTGTTTGATAGAAAATGTGGTTAGTTTTTTAAGAGAAGATTGCACATACCCAAATAATTTAGTGTAGCAAAAACCAAGCTTCATATACTTTATCATTTGCTTAAAAAGAAATAAGTAGGTCAAGGCAGTCTACATATCATTTAAATTTCCTACTATTTTTTTTATAGATTTGTTACAATGAAATCATTCTTAATGTGATAAAATTAATATTAACATAATTTATCACATTAAGAAAGCCTTAAGGAGTTAGATATAAGTATAAATCAAATTAATTAAACTATCATTACATACTTTGTACTTCTTAACTTATAAACCTGAAGAAGAAGAAAGTAAACAAGACTATGTCTTTAACCATAGATGTTTTCCGTATTTTTCATTATCTAAGACAAACAGAATACACATGTCTAGATGTATGTATAATTTATTCATACCTGGTTTAATTGATCAAATTTCATAAAATGACCTTTACTATCGTAACATGATAAATAGGCGAGTGATAAATTAGCCAATGATATAATTTTTAACAAGCAAACACTACTCAAAATGAAAATTTTCAAGCAGTAATTAAAAGGTTCGTTCAAACGCACTACCAGCATGCGGCCCTTTCGTACCTGAGCTATTCTTAACGCGAAGGTCCCTCCTATGTTTAGACACCCTACCGCTTAGCATCTTCGACATTTTAAATTCAAAGAGAATAACCACAATTTTCAACAAACAGTTACACAAAAATTATTGATTCAATAACTCCAAAGGTGTACTCACAAGAACTATACTAAAAACGTTCCATGAATGGATAGTTCTTTCACAAGTATTCCGAATAGCACATGCGGGACGCGAAATTTTTAATAAATCGAAATGTCGTTTGCACTCATTTTGATTGGCCTACATGTAGAGCGTGCACAAAAATCACAGTAATACTCAATCGAAAGACAATCGTGAAGTTATGACATAAAGAAGCCATGACAGCTTTGACAAATTGACCTGAAAAAAATTGAAAACAAAAGGGATTGCCCAGACTTACCATTTAAAAAAAATTAACACAAACGGAGACCGGCAATAAAATTTTAATCCTTAAATTCTAAAATTTAATTAAGATTACGCATCTTTATACGATTTAAATAAAACGACCAGGGCTACGTATTTTATTTCAGACTATTAGACATTGTTAGAGTACATAAATACTTTGATAGAGTAACAATTTTAAATTACATAAATGCATGGTATATTGTGAGGTGGTTTATAACATTTAACATTGAACTCTTGGATTTTACTTATGTCTTCCATCAGACAGAATAATCATTTTGGTAGCTAATATTTTTTTATTAGCTGCAAATATATATATATAAGTTTACATTAGCTGCCAAAATATATATATAAAAATTACTAATGGACACAAAACATTAAGATTTACCAAGAGAGATATGAGTCAATCAAAAAAAGTCTGTTTTAAGATTTATTATTCCAAAATCATACCATCTATTTTTATAGAGAAATCTAAGGTAGTATTGATTTTTAGTGCTTTTTCATTTCTACTGGTGAAACGATATAAAATTTATTCAGCCTTTCAGTAAGACTTCTGAAGATTTTTTCAAACTTTCATCACCATTAAATATTATTATTTTGTGTCTATTTACGACTGAAAGACTCTGTATCTAATAATATGAATAAAAAAATTGTATTATCAATGTCACTGTCACAGCAGCTGACAATCACCATCTAATTAAAACATTTATATAATTCTTGCTGAGGGTCATCTCAGTAAAGGTAAACATCTGTCTTTTCTGATTTTTCTTTGAGATATTTACGTCTGTTTATTATTAGTTGTTGATAAAAATGTTTATATTGCACAGATGCTACGAAAAGTAGTTTTAGGTTCCATGGGGGTGGCTGCTTTAATGCCGGTGGTGGGTGCTGCAGTCCCACTGAAAGATGCAATGAGTTCTACGATACCTATCAAAGAGGAGCCAACAGGCCCCCCCAAACCACCACTAATGAGGCCGTCTGACCTCCCGATATATGACGCCCCACACGCTGCATATGCTGAGTATGTGTTCAAAAATGTTTTATCTGAGTACAATGTGTAATATATAAATAAAAATAAATAAATATGTAATCTCACACATCTCACACCCGGCTGTGTGGTTCCAAATTAGACGGAGTCTGTGTAAAAGTAACCAGATGTATGGTACATTTTGTGCTAGTAGTGTTGTGCTTGACACTAGTCAGTAGGCAGACTTATTATCGTTTTCAACCAAAACCTTTATGTAACCTTTATGTTAGTTAGTTAAAGCAGTAAACCAGTTAAATTAATAACCAAAGCAATAAACAGAACTTCATAAATAGCTGTAGTAGGTACATTTTTTAAATATTTAGTAAAATCCAAAGAATTTAGATATTTTTTTAGGTCACACATTGAGACATTATGTTATACAATAACAAGCTAACAAAAAAAATATTAAATGATTTCTAAAAAACTGGATGAAATAGAATTAGCTTGTTTGCTTAGTAAAGTATTATAATCTATTAATTTTCTTAATCTATGAACAATAAACTTAAAATAAGGTTTCAAATATTTATTTTTTTGCAATCAAAAATAAAAACAGTTTTTTAGTAGCTTAAAAATTCTAGGCTGATTCCAACATTGAATAATATTGCTGAAGTTTAGAAACGACTATAAATGGGTAACATGTCTATTAACTCCGCAAATAAAGAATATAATTACGATGCATATTTAGACTTAATATCTCTTTAAATTGTGTTTAAGTAGAATGTATAATATCATTGATAATTGACGGCCTGTTGGTCTTATGATTTCTTGTGGTATGGTCTTTAGTGATCTTGACTGCTAAGCCAGCCAAGATATATCTTTATATGATGAACAAAATCATTTGTTCTGTTTGGGTGTAATAATACATGAAATATATAAGTAAGCTTATCAGCAGTCTGGTTACCATTGTACAGGCTTTGCCTAGTTTGAAATCAGACAGCCATGTGTGAGATGAGTGAGTATATTATTATTAATATATGTAAATATTTTTTCTTCCATAGGTATGTACAATCAAAATCACAAGAAAAAAGTCCTGGTTACCTCAAGTCAGCACTATTAACACCAATCAGTTCAGTACGTGAGCAGGTACAAATTGCAATGGATCACACCTCTAACGTTAAACATACTGTTCAGGACCATTGCCATGATCTTATGGATAGAACTAATTGTAAGTATTTTTTAAATTATATTTCACACCTATAAGAATGGCAATATCGGTTCCCGTTAAAACTGTTAGATCCAAATGTGATGCGAGTGCCTATTTGCTAAAATTGATGTACTAAGCCTGAATGGACAGTGTGAGACCTGTACCATGGATATGCTGTTTGAAAGGATATATGGCACATCTGAATGCTTATCCTGTGTCCCGATTTAGCGACCCAGCAAACACATTTAACATGTTCATAGATATCTCCAATAAATCAAATAGACTTCTGTTTAGCTACTTTAAGAGGGTCCAGGTGCATATACCTGAAGTGGGTGACTACCCACTGGTATTATAAAGACCTAAGAGAATACATTTTTATTTGTCCCTTCACAGAATCTAACCATTTGTTATGCTAATGGAATTTTGGATCAGTTATATCAGAGGTCATTGTTGAATAATTATATCTAATCTAATGCATACTTTGTTTCTATTTTGCTACACATTGATTCATTTGTTTTTTGAATGGACTAAATATGTTCTAGGGATGGTAAATTATTTACGAGAAGAAGACAACAAAGAGGTGCGATATGGTGCTGTGGCAATGGGTGGTCTTACTGGTTTTATATTTGGACTACGCGGTGGCATAATCAGGGTGAGAATCGTTTGAGTTACAAAAATACATTGTACAATGATTGTATTATTATTGTATTGTACAAAAAAAAAAATATAATTAATTTTTGTGAACTTATTGTCATGAGAATTTTGATTTGGGTGTATGGTAGGCTAGGTACGTCATAATAATTGAGTTTAATGTTAAAAGAACCAGACGAGCTACTGCAACCAATACCATATTATACTTAAATATTAACAGAACCGACTTTTAAAGTACCAGAAAAGCAAGATTGCAACCTGCTTCGTGAATGTAATTTAGTTATATGCTTATAATTTCAGCGAGTGATATACGCAGGTGCAGGCACAACTGTGATGGGCCTAGTATGCTTCCCTGAAGAAACTAAAGATATACTGCAAAAGAACTCAGTCCTTGCCAAACAGTATATAAACATTGCATACAACTTTTTCTATGGAGGTAAATTATATTTTTATTATTTACAATATCTCAACACCTTATAACAAAGTTAAACTCTCATCAGTGGATTTGAGAATAAATACAGTCTGAAGTTCAACTATTGCAAGTAAAGAGTTTCGTATAAAAACCTGTTAATCAAAATTTTTATAAAATTTTATCAGTGAAACCAGGGGACCCTCAACTGGAGGTGAAATTCCCCGAACTGTCTCTCCCCAAAGATTTTTCGGAGTTCGTCGACTTAACAGTTTCTTTGGCATCGTCAATCAAGCAAGCGGTAATGCCTCCACCGGCTAAAGAGGAAGCTGCAGCAGCGGAAAAGAAAGAATAGGTAGACACAATATGAGGGTGATCTTTAATGCATGGTGACAGATGCTTTGTTTGCAATGTTCTGATGCCAGGTCTATGGAATTTTCAATGTTTAATCTATTTGTGTTTTCACCTTCTAGATGTGTAAAGATTAACGACGTTTAGGTATGTCCGTTATAGAATTGGCTGTGTAGGACCAAGTGGATATAGCACTTTAACGCAAGATTATTAAAAAATTTAAAATCAAATATTAATATACTTAAACCATAACTACCTATTGCTACAACAAAAATCTTTTTAGTGAATGGAGAATAAGGAGATAAGAATAAGATATATATTAAGAATAAACTTTGACTTGATCGATGCATCACTATTTTTTTAACACGAATTGACCTTTTCTTCTTTGTCTTCTTTCTGACAAAGCATACCATCAGACCTGGCACCACACCAAAATCACCTGCCTGCTTTGCTTTTCTTTACTGGCATTAATCTGCATTTCTTTTGGGTTGTTAATATATTTTTTTGTAGGATCTGCAATGTTATTGCGCTTCAGTGACTCACATGTATTTACAGTGTGCTTACATGATATTTTTCCTAGCTTTCTTGTCATTTTGAGATGGTGACATATAACATTTTGTTTTGCAACTACTGCATACTTACATTTTATCCTTAAATGTTAACATTATTAATATATTACACTTTTCACAGGAAATTTCAAAACCGATAAAGTAGATCGATTACCAGGTTAGTGTCATTATTGTTTTAGTTATCTCAACAACTCTAAATAGAAATATATAAATTAGAATAAGTACAAAATATACAGAATTACTAATTTTAAATGTTGCGAACAAGGGAATCCAAGCTCTTGCTGGGTATTACTTTAGTATAAAACATAAAAATAATTGAATCGATGTTAACCCAACTGTGAACCTAAAGTAAGAACCCTCCCTTGATACGTGATATCTTGGTGTGACATATACATATAAGACATACAATAGAATTCACATCATCAACAGCCTTCTACAGTCCACTGCTGGACATAGGCCTCTTCTTAGTAAGGTGTTGGTCTACTATACCACGCTGGCCAGACGGGTTGCAATAGGGTTTGTTTTAAATTTTCCTTCTGTTTGTAATGATATTGTCTTGCATACTTTGTTCCCTTAGTCGCCTTTACGAGACCCACGGGATGAATAGGGGTGGTAACACTATGTCTTTTTAATCCGTTACCACACGGACAGTGTGTATTTACTGTTACTGGTACCTGAGACGACGTGCGCTTTTTGGTCGGTTCGAGTCCGACATAACCACCAGTAAGTGGTATCCGGGGGATTGCCGCACAGGAAAAAGAAGGATTTTGTGGATAGACATAGTGGGACCACAAAAAAAACCCTTAGTTTTTAGCTTCTTCGTGTGATATTATGGTTAGACTGTAATGACTACAATTAACCCCATATACCCTAAAAATTACTAGATTTTTTTTTTACTAATATTGCAAATATATACGTTACTGAAGTGGTACTAGCTTTATTACTTTTAGTTAATTGGTCGAACATAACATTTAACTTTTTATTTATTTGTTTCAGAACAGTGATTGCAGATATAAAGTACCTAAAAACACTTTTTAGTGGAATATTTATTTATTTGTTGGTGTTAAATCAGCGATCGCCATGTATGTAATGATAATAAAATAAAATAAATATATTTTCACTGCACTTATTTATTGCAACATATAACTTTAATACATAATGTTTTTATTTCGTAAATGTACTTAGGCAAATATCATTTCCTCTCGCCTCTTCTTGGTGACAACAGTTCCTGGCTTATGCTGTGCCTCTGGATGGTTCATCAACTCAGGTGGACATGTTGAAACTGAGCTCGCAAGTAATACTTGCTTAAGATCATAAAACAATGCAGAGTCCTCTTTGGTGACAAATGACATGGCCTTACCAGTCTTGCCAGCTCGACCTGTACGACCAATACGATGGGTATAATCTTCTATGGTCTTGGCCATATCATAGTTTATGACTATACTAACATCTTTGATGTCGATACCACGACCAGCAACGTCTGTCGCCACCAAAATATCTTTAGAACCATTTTTAAGACTCGCCAAAGCGAAGTCTCGCTGCTCCTGTCCCTTACCACCATGCAAAGTGCAGGCATTGAACCCAAGCTTCTCCAAACCTTTAGCCAGAACATCCGCACCTTTCTTCTGATTGACGAAAATTATAATCGGTGGTTCCACTCCACGTTGCAATATCTCAGTCAGCTTCCTGCGTTTTTCGTTCTCGCCAATCATAAATACGACTTGTTCAGTTCTGTCAACAGGTTTGCCGACAGATCCAATGTATACAATAGCTGGTCTTCGTAAATAACTTCGCGCTAGACGCTCTACAGCAGGTGGCATAGTTGCCGTAAACATCACAGTTTGCCTATACTTTTTCTTGGAGTTGTAGTTGGCTAACAATACAGAGGCATCCTCAGCAGCATCAGTGTCAGGTTTAACATTAGAGACTGGCATATATTCTAAGATTTTCTGTACGTCAGGTTCAAAACCCATGTCAATCATCCGGTCGGCTTCATCGAGCACGACATATGTACAACGCGTCAGTACCAAGTACCTATTTTCTAACACGTCTATAAGTCGACCTGGTGTGGCAATTACAATTTCACAGCCCAACCTCAGTTTAAAACCTTGATCCTCTCTAGAAAGACCACCAACAACAACAACAGATGTGATACCCAAGGGTATTCCAAATTTGTTGGTTTCCTCTTCAATTTGTTGAGCTAACTCACGAGTTGGTGCTAATATAATGGCATACGGGCCCTGATCCACATCCTCCATTCGTTCACTTTTAGGTAGAGACTGTATCCATGTGAGTAAAGGTATAAGAAATGCCAGTGTTTTACCTGAACCAGTCTCAGCCACACCTATGATGTCTCTGTTCTGTAAACCAATAGGAATAGCCTGCCTTTGAATAGGCGTTGGGCTTTTATATCCAACTTTGCCAATAATATCCATAATGTCTGGGTGGAAGGTTGCTTCTTTCCATGATCGGATAGGGTTAGGAATTTTACCACCCTTAATGGTGATATTATAGTCCTCTCTGAAGATTCGCCAATCTCTCTCAGTCATCTCGTCATGGTCCTTTTCAGACCAATGACGGTCATCCCACTTTTGTTTATCTTCCTTCTTCTTGACTTTTCTCAAACGTGACTTCTCCTGTTCCTTTTCCAATTCAGTCCGTCTTTTCTCTAGCAAGTTGCCATAAAACCTACTATAATCTTTTTTCTGAGATTTAATGTCTATTCCAGCAATGTGACCACGACCAAAGAACTGTACTTGATGTCTCTCTTTATACAACGTATTGTAATCATTTGAAGTATCTTCAGAAGCATCCCAATCAAACACAAATTTACGATCATTCAACCTTCTAACTCTTCGTTTCTTCTTTACAATACCCAAATACCGAGCTTTTATAGCTTCCTCTTCACGTTCCTTATCTTTGGTTTTGGAAACGTCTTCATTCTTGTCTTTCTTTTCTTCACGTCGTTCGTTTACTAGTTTTCTATCTCGTTCCCTATCCTCTCTCCTATCACGTTCCTTTTCTCTATCTTCTCTGTACTTTTTCTCTTCCTCTTTTTTTGAACTAGAAGGGCCTGTAAGATCTATAGTTGTAATAGAAGGTCTGTCGGAGTTTGCTCTGATAGCTTCCACTTGTTTTTGACGTCTTTCCAATGCTAAAGCAGCTCTTTGTTCCTTTGTAAGGAAAACAGGCTTACTGCGCGCTTCTTCTTCAGCCTTCTTTTTTGCGAGTAATTCTTCAAGTGATAACGGTTCACGTTTAACAGGTTTTGCATCTTCCTTCTGGTCTTGACCATCATCGTCGTCAATCTTACCATCTTCATCGTTTCTACTTTTGGACTTTTCCTTTTCATCGTATTTCCGGTCTTTTTCTTTACCATCGCGTTTTTTAGGACTTCTAGAACGACCACGTTCTTTACGTAGAGGGCTTTTGGACCGTTCGCGCTCTTTCTTTGAGGGGCTTCGAGACCGGTCCCTATCCTTTTTAACTGGGCTCCGAGATCGATCCCTATCTTTTCTTGAAGGGCTCCTTGATTTATCTCTATCTTTTCGGGGACTTCGCGAGCGTTCTCTTCGTTTTGTCTTCTCACGATAAAAATCACGCTCATCGTGACGATCTTTTTCTCGCCTTTCTCTTGAACGTGAACGTCTACGTTCAGGACTTCTGTCTCGTGCCATTTTAGATATTTTTATTTATAATTGTAAATTACATTTAGAAATACGAGACGCAATAATATTTGCAAAACAGTAAGTTTTTACAAGTTTGACACATTGATTAGATACTCTGTGTTGCTCGAATATGTCAAGCAGTG
Source organism: Hypercompe scribonia (assembly GCA_949316085.1). Lineage (NCBI taxonomy): Eukaryota > Metazoa > Arthropoda > Insecta > Lepidoptera > Erebidae > Hypercompe > Hypercompe scribonia. The sequence continues at coordinate 4,685,113 of OX438969.1, read as the reverse complement.
TTGCCACTTGACAATTTTAGTAAGAGAATCTCTAAAAATCTACTAAAATTAACAATCTTCTGACAATCTTAGCAGGTTAGAATAGTACTATAGTATTAATATATTATTAAAATTTATTTAAAATTACTACCATATTATCTTTTTGTTAGTAATGTACAATTAAGTAATGATTACATAAAAATTTAGTATACTAAAAATAAGAAAAAAAGGTTGTTTTGAAGTTTTTCTCTGTGGAAAGGTTTTAGTTTTGTTTTTTTTTTGTTTTAACACTGCACTTAAAAATAAAATTTATAATTATTGAGACATCTTTCTCTCTATTATCAAGATATTTGATGGAGTTTACTTACACTCAAAAATAATAAGTTTATTTATAACAACTAACATACTAATATAAAACTTAATATTAACTTTATCCACATATTTTTTATTTCAAATAATTTGTAATTTAGGGCGCGTACAATAAAAGACCGATTTTCTATTACACACTTCTATTTCTTATATCATAATGACTTCTTCAGATGCCAGGAAAGCGGAAGAAAAACGTTACTTTTCAATAATAAATATTTTATGAATTTTTATATACCTAAGATCAGGTAATAACTGGTTTTCCATTAACTACTTTTGTAAGCGCCTATCACTAATAGAAATAGACTGAACGCTTGTTAACAAGTACAAGTACAAGTGTTGAGTACGTTATAATATTAGACTTGAACCGTAACTTCTTGAAAGTAAACTGTTTTTAGGTGCAATGTATTCATGATTAATTTTCTGAAAAACTGTCTCACAAACGTCAGTTTTAGGGATACTGTTCACGGAAGTTTTAGAATATATAAAAGCTTCGCAAAAACAACAGATATTGAAATCAAACAACCCACCCATTAGATTACGTCCTAGCTGCAAATTCTGATTTGATTAGTCACTATTTGTCATGTTATATTGACACTTATGACATTTTTTTAACCTTTTTTTTTTAACGTGTGGAAACCCCCTCGGGCTGTCACCCCACCGGGGTTTACGGCGGGGTGGTGTGTCGGAGTCGGACCGACTAAAATCACACGGTGTACCACTCTGCGCCTGAGATAGGAGGGATCCGGGAACAGCTGTTATCACGACATCCAGATCCTTCCTAGCGCCTGCCCGCTACCGCGGACACCATCTGCGGATAAACTCTCCATTTAGGCAACGTACGGCACACGCGAACGTCGCCTCCTTGCGGCTGGCCACTATAGCGGATGGAGGGGAAAACCCGTCCCGTCCACCCGCGGCCACACTCAAGGCGGCATGAGGCGGTGGTAGGCGCGCCTCTGCCGCCCGGTTCGCCGGCGGCGAATTGGGTCCGAGTGGAGATCGTCCTCCCGGGCCCTCTCCGCCGCTTCCTTCCCCGAAATTACGTCTTCGCAGAAGGTTGCGACCTCGGTAAAACAACTGTCGCTACCGACCATGGAGCGTATGACGGCCGGTAGCGAGAGATCTCCTCCAATAACTGCAGCGAGGACCCCACGCTGCGCCACCCAGGCGGAACAAACTGCCAGCGTGTGCTGAGCCGAGTCCTCACTGCAGTCGCAGTGGTGACCGGTGGGACTCAATTCCCTCCTGGTGACCGAGTGCAGATACTTCCCGAAGCAACCGTGCCCGGAAAGGACCCACGTCAGTCGGAAGGAAAGGGTCCCGTGCTGTCGCCCTGCCTACTCGGCGATGACCGCCTGGAGAGCCTCCACGGCGGCAAAGCCAGCACGTGGAGCCTCCAGCCGGGACGACCAATCGTGGCTCCGACTCCAACTCACACTCCGACAACCGACTCATCGTGGCTCGACGAGCGGCCTCTCACCACTCGCGTATCTCTTCGAACGGGGGTCGTATGCCGCTATCCGCCCGGAAGTCAGGCGACTTCGGCGAGCATTTCTGCCTCCAAATCCCACGCAGGAGTTCCGGCCAAGGCGCACGCCGCCTCCGTCGATACGGTGCGGTAGCCGCGTATGGCTCTAACCGCCAATATCGTCTGAGGGTGCCAGAGGCGAGCCCTATTCTGGGTGGTCAGAGCCGCCGTCCATACCGGTGCACCATACAGCGCCATTGACCGGACAACTCCCGTGTATAGCCGTCTCGTCACGATGCTAGCTCCACCCAAATTGGGCAAAAGTCTCCCAAGGGCAGAAGCAGCGCCGACTAGCTTTGGAGAAAGCTGTTGGAAGTGCTCGTCGAAGAGCCACTTCCCGTCGAGGATCAGGCCCAGATACTTCATCTGGGCCTGAACCGGTACGAGGACCGAATTGACTACAATGGAGGCGCCGGAGGGTGGAACACGACGGGGTCCATGGAACAAAAGGGCCTCCGTCTTGTCCTGGGCCACCCGCAACCCCAGCGCCTCTATCCGCCCGACCACCAGAGAGACACCCGTGCTGGCCAGGCGTGCCGCCTCTTGAAAGTTCATCTGTGACCAATGTGTCATCTGCGTAACAAATTACGCCCATCCCGGGGGGTAGACGACCTCGAAGGGCCCAGTCGTATCCCATAGTCGTGCGGTGTTCCACAGGGGTCTGCCCTCGGACCACTCCTGTGGTCTCATGAGCCGCCGCCTCAGAACACCGTCTTGGTCCTCGTACATGACGGTACATTTTTTTTTAACCTAACCTGACCACAACAAAACTTTCTATGCCTTTTTTGTAGGCGCCGTTTTGAGAGGTGGGAGAAGACCTACAATATTACAAGAGAGAATTTTGTTTTCCTCTAGAAAAATATCATCTGTAAAAAAGAAAGGGCCCACCTTCGAGTGATAGGACTGACGTTCGAGTCGGGTGCTCGTTAACCTTTTAGAAATAAATCAAAGAAAAGATTTTGATGACTTTTGTAAAAAGAAGACAATAGCTTTATTTATAAAAAATACATTTATTCTTTAATAATATGCAATTACATTTTGTAATCATTTCACATACAAAACTAAGTTACACATAACTCCCACGTAAAAATACAGTGTTAGGTACTTAATTGAGCCAAAATACAAACAAACTCTAGACTAGTCAAACTACGAGGATGGAGTTTCGTGATATGTGGGTGTTTCACTACTGAACAACTCGGCAAGACTAGATAAGCTTAAGTAGAATTACCATTTTTTTATTTTCCAAATAACAAAAACATTTAAAAATCACACTAATGGCGTTTTCTTTTTGTACTTGTTACTTTTTTTCGATACCTTTACAGTAGGTTGAAGGAAACCCAGATGTGTTTTGTCGGTGTTACACCCATAAAAAAACTGTACCACTTATTCCACAATAACTCATCTAATGATAAGAACCTTCCATAAACTGTAGTCCTCTAAAAATACCATGACAAACAAGTCTTAAACATCTACTTCAGATACGGTGGGATGACCAATTAAATGACAAAATGACCAATTAATTAAAATGTTGACCTATAAAAAAAATGACCTGAAATTAATAGATAACATTATTATTAATAGAATAAGTCCAAACTTTTTTCTTCGTATTATATTTCCATAGAGATAAAAATGCTTATATGGCTACTGTATATGTAAAAAACTAAAACAAAATGAAACTTGTTCTGACATAACACATTCATTTATAAGTAATATTCTTCTAGTGTTTTTTATTTCCTAATACTATCAAACGATTTTTTAAAGGTGTCTCCTATATGAATATGGGTTGAGGTTCATGTGACGATGGGAATCATATTCCAAAATAATGTTGACATCTAATAATAAAAACTTGAACAACTTGCACACGCCACAAGACAATTTTTAAATTGTCTAAATACATTGTCATTTATATTTTCAGAATCTAACACAATAGATTCTAGTGGACCTCATCATCATCAGCTTATTGCAGTCCATTGCTTGACATAGACCTCTCTCACTGTACTTTAATAATGGGCTTAAAAGAAAAAAAACTTTAAAGAATCAGAAAAACAGCTATAAATCTCCATTCTAAGGCAGAGGTCTATGTTCAATGGTTGACTGTTGAAGACTGTTGATATGACGTGATAGGTATCACTATTAGTTAAGGCATTAAAATATGAATGTGTATAAAATGTCATTATTTACATGTATAGCTTATCAAAATATATTCGAAATCTATTCACAATTTAAGACTTCCAGCCGATGGCTTTCAAGTCATTTAAAGATAAACGACCTTCTTGCAACTTCACTCGTAATCTGAAAAAAAAAAAAAAAAAAATAATAAAGAAATACTTAATTGATGTCCATGTTAGATAGTTATATTTGAGTGTCCCGTGTGCGGTATGTGTACTAGTTGACACTGTAAAAGTCGTTCTGCCATATGAAGTGGTCAACAAATTCTCTTTATTTATTGTCATATCTACCAAATATACATAAAAAGCGGGTGTGTGTACTTGTGTAAGTACGTAAGAAGTTATACTTCTTTGGTGGAACAAGATAAAAATCTTTTTAAAAATTTATCTTTCGCGTTCTCCTATGTTTGTAGAGAAAACGACGACACTAATAATAGAAAAAAAGGTATTTAATACATTGAAAGAAGATTTTATTATAACGCATTATCTAGATTAATAAATGTCGCGCCCAAAAGAAGTATAACTTCAAAAAAAAACATTAAAATCGGTCGTTCCGTTTCGGCTGATTGCGACCATAAACGCTGAGACACGAGATATTAATATATTGGATCTTTAACAGTTTTGTGTGTGTGTGTGTGTTCACCTTTCCTCGTTGTGCTTGATAGACCACAGGTCGGGCATGTAGCGGGGCTGCATGACGTCTAGAAAGTGTTGTCGCCAGATCTCCTCCAGCCGCAACAGACCATCCCGCTCCAAGTAATACTCCACTACTTTCATCCCGTGAGATTCGTAGTCGGAATTCTCGTGTCTGCAACATAATTATAGAATTCACTTGTGATTCGAAAACTGAACAGACAGTCTGAGTAATGTTGATAAAGGATTCTAAGTTTGAACCAGAACCTGAAAAAAGCTTACATTGCAGAATCTATGACCATAAATGCATGTTTAGAAGTCAAATTTAAATAATCTATGGTAATTAAAAAAAAATGCATGCAATAGCTTAAAAGAAAATTATTTTTTTAATTATTTTTGACTCTCCAAGAAGTTTCTTTTGAGCTACATATTTTCTGACCACTTTAGTTACTATTTTCCATAAAAATAATAATAATAAACAAGCCGTTCTCTGCTCTTGGATACACGCTTGCATATAATAACAGTTTCTACTTATTTGTTTTTTAATCTAGATAAATTAACATCTTTTTATATCATATTTAGTTATAAGGTAACATAAATGTATGGCTACCATGAAAATCCCTGTGTAAGTAGTCGAGTAAGAGATCAAGAGAACTCACGTGACTTGCAGTTGGCAGGCCTCGTTCAACAGCTCCACCGTGATCTCGTCGTGGTGCGGGTAGTTCTGTAAAACGATATCTTCCAACTCCTTGCGGCGGGCCTCGGGCAGGTCGTGTTTGCGAGACTGGTAGTGTAACGCGCGAGCCGCCGAGCGGATCTTCCTGAAATATCAACACATTTACTATGTAGCATTCTGGTAACTAATGTCTGTCGTTCGTTTAAAAACTAGTTAGCTTAGCTCGTTTCTGATGATGTTATTGAATCCTGGAAGTTTTCAATGCGCTGTGACTAATGATAGTGACTATTGATTGTATGGGTAGCGTAGTGGTTTCAGTGGTAACCTCGCCGCTATCTACTGAGTTATTGAGAGTTATTGAGTCAAATTCTTCTAATTTTATTTAAGTTGATTTTTAAAGGCATTTGTGACGCCAGAATTGTTAATATATTATATCGTTTTTGCCGACGAGTACCGATAAATTGCACAAAATCTTGTACAAGTAAAGTGCTATGTTCCCCCCGGATGCCACTCACCGGTGAGATGGTAATTTCGATCTTGGGTTGATCCCTTTTATGCAAGTAGAGCTAAATTCAGTAATACATGAGGGCTTTGGTACATCTCTGCTTGCCATTTATAGGTCTTTAAACGTGATTGTATGTATTTAAATGGCCAAAAAGTTCTAGAGTGGTGATCGCGTACTGGAAAATGCAGCATTGATAGACCCCCACAAGTCGCCCGACGGTTTGGTGAGGGTTGCTGGAAGCCGTTGGATGCAGAACCCCGAGGGACATCATCATGTATGTTTTTAAGAAAACTTGAATGATTGAGAAAATACAGTCTGATAATATTAATAGAAATGGCAAAAAGGCTTACTTGCAAGCTGCATCCTCAGTGAACCTACTGGTACTGGCGTGCGTGGAGTAGGGCGCGGAGCACTGGTTGGCGAGCTCCTCGCGCACCAGCTGGTCCTTCATGTTACTGACCTGGTGGCAGTCACTGCACAGCAACAGCACATCATGAGATGAATGGTCTTTCATCATTTCTATAAATGAAACCAATAGATGAATGATAATTAATAGGAAGGGCCTATGTTACATAGAAATTGCTTTTTTTAGTGTTATGTGATGAGTTGGTCGGGATACCAGATTTTTTTGCCGTGTCGCTCCTAGTTCGCTAGCTACTGGTATCCAAGACGAGCACGGAAAATGTGTTAGCATGTTTTTTTTTTAATTAATTCAGTTTGACAACATTTTTTTCTGTCAATCATATTTTTTGTTCAAGTACAAGACATCTTGTCCTATTCTGTATACAAAATCGCATTTATACTGTCGTCGCCACAATTTAGTTATTTATTAGTTGTGTGATTGTGTGGCTTTTGATTTTTATCTTAAAAAAAAATGCGGTATGAGTAACCCAATAAAAATATAGTAAATATTTTGACCAGTAACCTTTATATTCCTAGTGAAAGTCCCATTAAAATCGGTTCAGCGGTTCCAGAGCTCGGCGAAACAAACGACAGACTGATAAAAATTACAAAAAAGGTAGTATATGTTTTCGTAACGTGTAAAGAGCTGTAAGCACTTGAAAAAACATGGTTTTTTAAATCACAAACGGACACTTCAATTTTTTTTATGTATTTTTTTTATTCTACAAATATGATAAAAAATAATAAACTGTTTCTATTCAACCCCTTCTTAATGTTTTCATTACACAACATATAATCAGTTTATAAGGATGAGAGGAAATATCACCAAGAAACTACCCCAAATAGTGTTTATTTTTTTTTTCTATTTTAGAAATCTACCAAAGTGACTCTACTCTGCCTGATGGAAAGCATGAATGGAATCCAAGAGTTGAGGTCACCATACCCATTGCAAATTCAGACAACGCAGTATGGTGACCTACACTATGGTGGCCTAGTGAGATACTTTTTCACGCTCCGCTTGGGGATGTGAAAGGTATGACAGTCATCTTGGCAGTGTAAGGGTCATGCGGTTACCACTATGATCGTCATCCCTGCATTAATGGGCCTCCGGTCTCACACTCACTAGCGAAATACGACAGCATGGATGCTGTCGCTTTAAGTTGGTCTTCTGTGAGAGGGTAGTACTGTCCCGGTCGAGCTGGTCCGTTTTGTGCTGAAATCACCGTGGCTCTACTACCTGAAGTTTGTCCATGGCTTCGGAATTCCGTTAGTCCATCGCCCTATTTAACTTGACTGTCACACCTTGGGGTGTCTACACTGGTTTTAATTGAAGTTCTTTTCCTCAGATCTATGAAAGCAGAAAGCAGCAGATGGAATACATACCTGGAAAATATTTCCTGTACTCTCTGGGTACGACGTTCTTTCTGATATATGAGTTAGTACTGCCGCAAACGACACATTTGTTCTCCTTCTGCAGTTGGTAGTACCGGCCGACGTCACCCACTGATCGGCCGGCGGGTTCGAACCGCAGCCGGACCGTCAGAGGTTCTGCATTCTGTACATCAGCCAATCCTTTCTCCACATACCTACAAAGTACAGTTTCCAAATACAGAAAAAAAAAGGAAAAAGTTAACGTTATCATGAATCCAGAGAACTGTGCTGGTTGACATTTGTTTGACTCTTTTTTTGTTAAGCTTTTGATGAGTATTTTTAAGGTCACTTTTTTTTTTGATAATTTTTATTGTGATCTATTGTGGTCCAAGCTGTAAGTGGTCGGATGCTTAGTTTTAAGATTCATGTCTGTAATTACACTGTTATAGTGTAAAAACTGTTGGTGGCCTGATAAGTTACTAGTCCATTGCTGGGTGTGTCCTAAGAAAAGAGGTTTTGGTCTATTATATCACCGTTTTTTTTAACTGTGCGGAAATCCCCACAGATACCACCGGTAAGTGGTTATGTCGGTGTCGAATCGACCAAAAACCGCACGCCGTCTCGGGGACCAATAACTCGGTAACCAGATGCACAATAGTAAGACAATCTCTGGAACCCCGACCTGGCCAAACGGTTAGGTTATATACAGGTTATAATTACCATAAAGCCTTCTTGTTATCGCAAGTGCATAGTAATTCGCCATCTGGTGCTTGCAGAAAGCAGTTGTGATATAAAGGTTTGCTGCGAGTGGCGTTCGGATATCGCTTGCTGAGTAATGAACCTTCTTTGAACGACTTCATCTCTTTAGTCCTGAAAAATATCGTGATATGAGGCATAGACAATAAATCAGTATTATGTATGTATAAAGCCCACATTTTGGTCGATTACGATTTTTCGTCCCACTTACGTGAAAAGGGGTCAGTTTATTTTGGACATGTAAACACTAGCTCCGTCCGTGTATGTCGGTTGTCGCGGTAAAAATACATTATAGTATATTCTGATGTCTGAGTATATTACTGTAAAATTTTATATAAATCTACACATCAATACATGTTCACAAATGCTCGTGTTCATCACACATTATTTGTTCTCAGTTACGAATCAAACCCACAGACAGGATTAACAAACACTTTAACAGCCCACTGCTGGACATAGACCTTCCCTTAAAAAGGAGATTTTAGTTTACTACCCCACGTTGCCTTGACGGGTTGGTATAATTTGTTTCAAGTTTTTCGTCTCTTTGCAATGGTGTTGTTCTGTGTAGTTTTCTCCTTAAGTCGCCTCTTACGACACCCATTGGATAAATAGAGATAATCAGAGATCAAGAATACGCAATGTCATGTGACATTGCGTATTCTTGATTCACCACACGTACATAACCCAGGGATAAGAAGTGGTGCAATATTTCTATTGCACAACTTCAGCAAGACGACTATTGACTCAACATATTTCTACGTATGACGTCACGGTGATTACCCGTTCCCGTGAGTGGTTATAATCTGTTTGGAATTGAGGAAAAGTTAATATTTTTTCATTTTCAACCATCAACAACCATTGCTGAACATGGGCCTCTCCTTAGTAAGGTTTTGGTGCTTGGGCCGTCATCCCACTACGGTTTACGGCGGGATGGTGTGTCGGAATTGACCCGATTAAAACCACACGGTGTGCCACTCTGCGCCTGTGACAAGAGGGATCCGAGAACAGCTGTTATTACGACATTCGGATCCAAGGAGGTTTTGGCCTATTATACCACGCTGGCTGAGGGATTGATATAGAGTTTGTTTCAAGTATTCCTTCTACGAACACTACAACAACTAGAATAAATGCTAAATTCCCAATTTCAACAAGCAATCCTTCTGCAGGATGATAAAAACGGCCGTAATACATTTCCTTGAACTATATCTGATGTGTTAAGCTTGAATGGGGATCTATTACATATTTATACACTAGTCATGTCCACAGTTGGACATAGATCGCCCCCAAGGCATCCAATGGCTTCCTGCGACCTTTACTAAGTCCTCGAACCATCTTGTAGGAAACCTGCCCAAGTTCCATACAATATAGTAAATAGATTAAATGGGTGGAACTATGCTTCCATTTGCTTATTTTCAAGAAACATGACTTCGTAATTTAGAGGGCTCCAGAGTACAGCTACTTAGGAGGTCCCTCTTCATATTTTGACTTCTTTTGAAATACTATCATCTAATTCTAACACTAAAATCGGTGTTTGAAGTGCATCTGTCCGCCCACTGCTTAAACTATGAATTAGCTAAACATAAAAGATATCCTGTTGCTCAATTTCTGTAAGGTTCCCGATATGTATTAGCCAATTTCTACTAACATTATAAATGCAAAAGTAATTCTGTTTATATGTTACGCTTTTATAGGTAAAATGCTGAGCAAATTTTAATGAAATTTTTAATGAAGATACTCTGAATGATGAACCGTGACAAAGGCTAATTATCGATAACTGACATACACGTGAACAAAATGTTACCCTTATCGATAAACATACTTAGGTTTCTTGTTTGTGTTTCGTTTTGCTTTATATTTTCTATCGACATATTTGTTGCAGAAGTCATCAGTCTTCCAACTACCAAACCAAGGTAGCCACGTGTTTTTTCTTTTTAGTTGCTCCAGTAAGAGGACGAAAATCCTGATAGCGGCGTGTGCATCAGTCGCTGCGTAATTCGCTTGTCTGGGTGTTAATTCATCTGCTTCCCAGTTGCTACATCGAATCTGTTCAGCAAAAATTAGTTACCAAAATATTAGTAATTAAGAATAAGCTTTATTTGGACGTGGTAACGGAGGTATACAACAAATAAATAAGTCCGGTAAGATTGCAGTAGTTAAGAATCATGTGTGTGTGCGTGCATGTGCGTGTGTGTGTGCGCGCGTGCGTGCGTGTGCGTGTGTGTGTATGTGTGTGTGCGCGCGTGCGTGCGGGTGCGTGCGTGTGCACTTCTTTCTTTGGTCACGTCTACTTTTATATCCGTCCACTATTACACACAAAACATTCTTCACAAGTTTTTTATTCATCATCAGAATTTCACGCCCAGTTTATGTTTCGCATCACTTTTCATCATTAGATATATGATTAGAAGATAAAAAACTACTGGAAAACAAATTTAAGCTACTTCTGACAATATTCAGTTTTTATGATTTTCATTTTGTATTGTATTTTTTCCTGTATGCTGTGCATAATATTTGTGTGTGATTTTTATTACTTATTTTAGTACCTAAGAATTAAAAACTATACCTAAGTTAGGGTGTCCCTTATATGACAAAAAAAAATTTTTTTTCGAATTTCGAAATGCATACCCTCTATAATTTTTACTAATGCTATAAGATACTTAAATATAAAATTTTATCAATCTAGCATAATTGCAACCAGTGCCGACCGAGCTTCAAAGTTTAGTAAAAAACGTGTTTTGTCCTAAAATTTCAGTCTGCTATAATTTCACTATAAATGCAATGAATTAAGTGAATAAAATTAAATAATAAATTAGATGAACATTAATCTTTAATTAAAAACATAAAGAAATAAGAATCATTCAGGGTAACTTCTTTTTAGAGTAGTTTTTTTACAGTCTGGATACAATTTTAGATGTTCCTGGACACAGCGCAGCAAGAACTGTTTTTGTTCTTCTTCAGCCGTGATAAGTCCGTTAAAATCTTGCATTAATTTAACAGCCCTTTCAGCAGTATCATTTACAACTCTCAAATAACTTATTCTTCTTTTAGCCTCCAGAAAAGCAGCATTGTTATTCCAAGAAGATACATCTTCCTTTAGAAAACTGTCGTCGATCTGCAGTCGTGATAAAAATTGTTTGCTCTTTTCCGATACGTAATCATCCAGTGCTTTGTCTAAAAAAAAAGAAAAATAAGTTAAATAACAAATAAAAATCAACAACAATTTTGTAAATAAATAAATAAGTATTGGACATTGAAATTGAAATCCAACAAAAAGTCAATTTAACTTACTAAACAACTTTTGAGTCAGTTCTTCCTTCGACGGGTCATAGCGTTTGCTAAAATCCGAGATTTTGTCCCTGTTGAAGTTGGCAATCATCTTCTTCTTAGTTTGGTTGTCAACTTCATCATCAAATAGTGATAGAATGACTGTCTCTTCACATAAATACCACAAATGATGGCTGAACTTGCTTATAGAAGCTTTAGAAATTGTTGCGTCAACTTTTTCATACTCTTTTAACATCTTCAAGAAGCGCAAATCTTGATTAGGTGCTTTGGTCGCCACTGTACATCCGAGCCAAGGTTTAACATACAATATTACGAGAAATAAGCAAACATCTTGTAGAGCCTTTTTGTCCTTCGCAGTTACTCTGCATTGTGACTGAAGTAAACATATTTTTAAAGAATAGATCGCTCTCGCCATCCAGCGTGCCTGATGTATAGCTCCGGGGGGCCTTAGTTTTAATTTTTCCTCTGTGTCTCCTCCTAAAAATATTACGCACAGTTCGACCAATTCGCGGTAATCATCTCTTACAAAACCTTTATCTAATTCTGCCTTATAAAATAGTAACAACGCTTGAATGTCTGTCTCGGCAACCCGTGCTTTTACGAAATTAAGAGATGGTTCAATTTTAGTACAATCAATGTTTTTCCAATTTTCTTGGAACTTTTTGAACATCGGAATATCTGGGCTACTAGTAATTTGCTTAATCTTGGTTTCAAAGACAGCTTTTAGGACCAATTCATAAACATGATGACGACAGGCGAAAAGCAACAATTCTCTTCCTAAAGTTTGCTCCAAAATAGCACAAGCTCCATTGAAACGGCCCATATTGGAAGCTGTTGTGTCGCAGCACATTATTTGCACTTTATCATAAAGGTTCCAGTCAAAGAGAGCTGCTGATACAGCCTTCGCTTGATGTTTTCCAGAAGAACTTTCTAGTTTCGGCACTGCAAGAAGCTACTCTCTATCGTCAAATGAAGCTATAACTGGCAAGCGTTCTTCTTTTGAACTCCGTACATCCAACCCCGGTAATAGTTTTCCATCCCAATGGACTGTGACTATGTCGGGTACATTGTTTTGGAAGTTAGATTTTATTGCTTCTGCCCTAGATTTTCTAGTTTCAGTACGAATTCGCTGAATCGAGGATTTGTTAATACAGAAATCATCGCTGCTCAGACCAAGCGCTTCTACCACCGCATTAAGAATGTAAACGGTATCTCTAATGCTTAACTGGCATCGATCTAAAGCTGCAACTAGTTTAGGTGTTATAAGATTCTTTCTACCTCTTTTTGAACTTTGTTCATGGCAGGGAACGTCCGGCAAGCTGAGTTCAGAATTCAAGATCTGTTCTTCGTCTGAATCTTCTACACTGTCTAAGTTATTTGTGGTGGAAGTAGATGCAACAGCTAGTGATTCTCTTTGTCTTACAATCCTTTCCTCTTCTTCCAATCGTCGTTGTCTAGATCTTTGTTCTTTTTCCGCCAACACCACACACACCACCTAAGCATCCCGGTCGACCTGGCTCTCTCTGTTTCATTAAAAATAATTTATCTTCCTCTATTTTCATTCTCTCAAAAGCATCAGCATGTGCAATATCAAACAAATTATCAAGATTAATTATAAAATTGTTCTCACGACTCTTAAACGTCATCTAAGTTTTCTTACAATTTTTTTGGAACTCTCTCCAAACATGATATAAATCAATAAGTTTCTTCACGCAGTTAGGAAATGCCCTTGTTGGAATTCTTGCTTTTTTCCAATATATGATGCACTCCCTAATCACAAGATTTGCACTTTCACTAACAGTCAATTTAACCTCACGAATATTGTAAAATAGGACTGAGAGAACTTGTCGATTAGATGGTAATTTTGCACCATTTATTTCCTAGCTAGTCAATCCGATAAGAAAAATATTTTGTTTATCACTCCGTAATTCCACCGACATGTTTACGCACTAAACAATGAAGCACTAATAGTCTCAAAAATCACGTACGAAATGGCAAATAAAACATGTCGTAACAGGTCACTGGGCAGTACTTAAGCAACTTGTATCGACAAGTTTAAATAGCAAGTCGGCACGGGTTATCGTTTATATATCGAACTAATATTTTTTTCTAGACAATATAGGGTTATTACGAAACTTTTAAGAAGGTATGCGTAAAAAAATATCGAACTTGAAATTTAAGGGACACCCTAACCTAAGTATTAAAAATTTAAATATATCTTGGTTCAGTACCACCATTGACTGAACCAAACAAGAACATTCTTTTTTTAAAGACATCTTCTGAACTGGAAATATTCTTGTATCGCGAGGAATTTACAAACATACATGAAACGAACACAATTTTCACGTGAACTCGGAATAATAATTTGTGGATCACACAGTGTTATTTCAGGTGGGGCTGAAGTCCATAACACTCAGTGTAGTAGAAAGTGGCGTGGTGACAATACGCCATTCGTGCAGTCAACAACAATATGTTACATCATAGTGTAAGCAACAGTTGCAACAGAGGAAAAGAAAGCAAATTATGTTAAATGGAAACCACAAAGAAGTGTATCTGGGATTTTACATTCAATCAGGAAAACCAGACATTTTTGTTTTCGGTTTTTGTTCGTCTTTTTCCTCAATTCTTATGATTTGACCTAATTAATTGAAAGAGTGGCTTCCGTGTGGTGACAGTTAAGAACACAGAGTGTCACCAATCCTATTTATTTATTATATTTACAACAAAATATGCAAGGCAACATCACTGCAAAAAGAAGGAAAATTCGAAATGAACTCTATACCAATAATTCTGGCCAGTGTGGTATAGTAGGTCAAGCTATCCTTGCTAAGGAGAGGCCATGTACAGCAGCAGACTGTTAGAGGCTGTTGATTAATGACGATTGATGATTAAAAGAGTTGAGATAAAAATAATCTCACACATAATTAAGGTGAATTCTAAAATTGACTTTGCATATTAATCTATGTTGGTTGGTATAATTACTGAGCTAATTGTATTAGAACTGTCTCTGGTCACAGGTCAGTAAGGCTGTTACTACAACCTGGTCATAGTGTCAAACAATTCAAATTCAATCATACTCTAGCTATCATGACTATGTTAATTTTCAGCAATTTACTTAAACCTTGAGAAAATTGAAGCATCAAAAATATGTTATGAAATTATTCAAAGAAAAAATTCCAACTCACCTTCCAACTTTTATCCATTACTACACCAAGCAGTGTTTTGGCCAGAGAGGCCAATCCTCCAGGCTCATGCCCGCAGTGCTCGGCCAAGTGCCTTAAGTCTAAAGTATACTTAGTTGCTACGGCATAGTCATGGAGAAGGTTTTGACTGTCATCAACTGGTGCTACACCCACTTTATATACATTCTCATCCTCTAAGAGAGCCTGCAATATTAGTTTATTACATTCAATTTGTATTGGTAAATCATTGCCTAATAATAATCAATTCTGAAATTAATTTCACATTAATCCTTTTGGTACATGCAAGGAGTTGGATAGAATTTAACACTCACATATTCCAGTCCCTGTTTTTGACATTAAGGGGTTGTAATAAATATGAGTCATGTGCGTAAAAGTTATGTGAGCAAATTTTTTTTAAAGCCTTATGTTTTTTAACCAAAGTATAAGTAATGCATTTACCAGTTTTGTCTTTGCACTCTATAATTAAATCGTCTGTAGCTCTTTATGTAAACAGCCAAAGTATGAACAAAATTTGTTTTCATACCTTTTGGTCAGATAGATTAAGTAAGAGACATAAAAAAAAATAAGAGGTTACAGCAAATGAGTGTTAGTTATGTTTAATAAAAGACGAGATCACTAACTTTTAGAGACGCTGGTACAGTCTTCATAGCGTTAAGTTTAAATAGGCCACAGTAACCGTCATATGAAGAAAGCTGTACAAACGCTACAGGTCGTCTCTTCCCATTGTGTTCTGTGACCCATTCACAGTCAAAACCCAGGCCCCGGTGTTTGTCACATCTCCTACAAATAATAGTTACTAATTATGAAGTCATCTTGATATATTATTATATATTGATAGGTATCATTTATTTTTTAAGCAAAAATAAAATTCCAGTGAAAGTATCAAAAAAGTAGTGTGTATAGACGTATTTTACGAAGTTGTAGACAAAATCTAATTAGTATGTACAGATATTTGGTACATCACATTAAACTAAACTGAAAACACATTTTAATACAATCTATCAGCATAAGCATCCTACAACTTTAATTTGATTTGTGACATTTGAGTTTGCTTAATGAGTTAAACATTTAAAAAGCAAATAATTATATAAAAAACCAATGGCACTCAACATCACCAATATTGCATCAACTCATAAAACTTTTACCTTCTTAGTTCACGCACAACACGATCACAACATTCTTCAGATTTCACTGTTTCGATTTTTAAATAATCAAAGATTTCAATTGCATCTCGAAGATCTTGCACTCTATGTTTGTTTTTAAAATAAATGTAAGAAACAGTGCCAGCAACTGCAACCGCTGCAGAGGTTAGACATAATTTGAATTTCGTTGATGTTTCCATTGAAACATTACTTAAATAATAACTCTTTTTAAATAATAAAATGCACTTCAATGCTCAATAAGCTTTCGCTGTGTTGAGCTACTGTACGATACGAAACAACTTTTGCGCTACTTGACACTGTCTAATTTAAGCGGAGAAAAAGTGATGTGATGTCATGTCAACAAAGATAATGTCACAACAATTTACAAACTTGAAACACGGAAACAATGAGTCAATCATAGAGTATGTTGATGTGAATTGCATAGGTATAAATAAAGTCACTTCAATCAATTCACCACAGAACCTTAGTTTATAAGTCTATCTCAAAAGGGAGGTATTCACCAATGCAATATACGTGTAATTTAAATTAGTTAGATCACCGCTATATACTGTTTATAGAAGAAGAACCCAAAGAATAGTTACACAATTATACTTAATATTATATTATCGACATTGTACGGAATTATATGGTATCACGTATTAAATGTTTTGAGTACGTGGACCAATTAGTACTTAGCGCAGAGAATTAAGCAAGGAGCTTAAATGCAAGGAACACTTGGACAGCTAGGAAAAGGAATACGTTTATGTTGAGACACCAATAAATATTTATATAAGTAAAATTTTGTTTATGCACAAAGCTCCTAAAGGGTTCTTACGTTCTTAGAAAATCTTTCTGTGGGGTTCTAACTAAAAAATCACACATTTTGCTTTTTTAATTACCAACTTTAGGAAGTAGTGTTCTAATAAGAGTCCGATTAACTAAATATCAGTTACCAATTTATATATATCGCCATGTAATTTCAAGACCACAATATTTCGCTATAAATTTATTCGTGTACGTGTGTGTATGTAAATACATTTTACAAACTATTTCCTAACAAAATCTTACTAGCTTTTTGATGACTCGACCACTATAAACATGAACGTGTTGTTCATTTTTATTTGTTCCAGGGTTGTCGCCAATAGGAGTTTCGGCATTTAAATTTTCCTTTTTCTTTCTTTTCTCGCAACGTTCTATATCATTACTTTCTTTTTCCATGACATTGTCAGTTCCTCGACCTCTTGACCTAGTGTTAAATTAGCGAGTTGTTTGCCAACGTTCAATCGCACCGTTATTTTAAAAATAATAGGAGGTAGTACGAAACCTTTCAATATCTTAAAGTAACACAAAGTGTGAAAAAAGATTACTCTCAAACTGACGACCCCGACCACTAGTGATTTTAATAGGACATCCAAATCTAACTATCCATGCCTCATACAACACTCTTGCAACTACTTCAACAGTCACCTTCTTGATTGAAATTGCTTCGAGTCATTTCGTGTAACAATCTACTATTGTGACGCAATACCTATAAAACTTTTTAGATATACTTAACGATCCGATGACATCAATATCGACGTGGTGAAACCGATCAACTTCTTCAAATCTATGCAAATCAGATTTTGTATGTATTTAGACTTTTGCTCTTTAACATAGAATGCAAGTTTTTGACCACGAGTGTATATCTTCATTCATGCCTTCCCAAAAATATGTATCTTTTATAAATTTGTGGCGGCTTCTACATTACAACACAAAGAAAAATATACAACAGCGCCATCTGGCGAAGATATATCGAACTACGATGAAGTATGAACGCAACGTATGAATGTAATGAACTACGATGCAACTACTAATCCTGTATCGCGATATAGAGATCCGTGTATATATACAACATCCTAACATCAACCGTTGGGCCGTGGCCCACCAGGCATGATTACCTCGCCTGGTCGGAGGATCCTCCCTTTGTAGTCGGAGGGACATGATATCTCATCCTTCTACAAGTTTTAATGTAGTACGAGTACCTGGGAGGCTAATATTATGAATATGTCTGTTAATGCGACAGGTATTCGTTGGAACAACTGTGGAGGGTATAGTCGAGTTTTATCAATTGATATTTCGCATACTACACTATGATTGCAACTTGCTGTTTTGTTACACTAAGATTGCAGTTGCACAGTGTTTTCATTTTGTGCTTGTTATAGTTCACCGAAATTTATCATAGTGGGAGGAAACACACTAATAAACATGATCGGCCTGGACCTTCTAAATAACTCTTTTTTACTGTCTATTTTGCTAAATATGAAGCTTGTGATTAGTGCAAACTATCAGTTTACGACCCTCAATTATGTACCTGAAGTGAGCTATCGGCATATAAGTAACTAAAAACTACTACTACTTTACTTTCTTTGAGTTCCTGGCAACTTTATAACACCAATCACCTAAGGGATTCCAAGTATTTTCTGATTTCTGTTGTAATACTACGACCACAAACGTGTCTAACGCATCGGTTATGAGCACTATCGTGGTGTCGGGTAGCGGGTGTGAAAGTTACTGCCGTCTTTAGCCTGCGTCTACACTGTTCAAATTGTTCATTAGCTATTTTTATCTTACTAGTTTTCGTTTTATCCTAAAGTTTGGAGTTGGATAAATATCGATCCAATTTTGTCTGCTGCTGTGCCGCATTTCGAATTCAAAACCTATAAAAATTAAACATGCCCAGAAACATAACATTCCCTCAACCGTGGTCAGTTTAAGAAAATCGATAAATACTCACCATATGTTTTAATGCTAGTACCATTTGTCACCAACAATTGATATTTATTACTCTGTTTATTATTCACACGCACAAACCAGCCAGGCAAACCTGACACGTTTGATCCATTTTCCACTAAAAATGTTTACTTAATTTTGGTCTTTTAGGCAGTGGTGGTATTTGACTAAAGGATAACAGTCGCCCATCGCAGATTGTACCGCTTCTTGCTATCCACATAGTTATAACCTTTCCAGCTACACGGTTTAATACATTTGCGTGCTTTTTTAATATACGAGTACCTGTAGTGATAAAAACATAATCAATTTGGATTCTTTTCGTTATGACGTTGTTTGTTGTTCGTTGACCATTTTATTTTGTCAATCTCCTTTTCGCGGATGGATTAAGCGTTTGTCACATTTATCAATTTTGGTAAAATCTTTCTAAAGCTTGGTTCCTCGTACTGGAATAGAAACACTCTTAATGTTTATCTTTCTTTTTCTTCTTGACCTTTGTGGCTCATTTTTGTTTGACTAAATAAAAAATTAAGTCGATCTTAACTTTGATAGGAGTCGTTCCCTATTTCAAGTATACACTGCAGTTAAGTATGTATTTACGGGTTTGCCAATATTGAAGTGATAGAATATATGAATAGATAGATACTTCAATTATTTCACCTTAGAACCATAGTTTACAAATCTATCTCAAAAGGTAAGTATATGCTGGTAACATGATATATACTGTTAATTAACACACTTAAAGAATAAATAAACAATTACACTCAATAGTATGTTATCGAAACTGCATGGAATTTTATGGTATAACGTATTACATATTTTGTTACGTGGACTAATTAGTGCTTAGTGCAGAGAATCAAACAAAGGTACTTGAAGGTAAAGAGCACCTCTCTAAGTAAGTAAATTTGTTTAAACTTAAACTATAATCTCACATAAACCATTGTATGTGAAATGAAAGTTAGTAGATTAGGTACATTGTATCGCTACAAATATAATAAAATTTTATTTGTAGACAGAAGGTCAGAGTACCCAGTGAGCAACCAAGTAAATAAACGTCAAAATTAGTGATCAAATCAATAAAAATACGAATATTTTTCTTTGTAATCTTACATTGTCGTCTTTTAACAACGAAAAAGTATTTATTTAAGTTTTTACTAGACATGTAAATATTTGAATTCGACTTACTTTGAAGTACATAACAGTATTTTTTTATTCTTGTCAAACAGATTTCACACTAGCCATAGCAGATCAAATATAAAAATAAAACCTTAAATTTTCAGAGTACTAAATTGAAAACAATATGAAAACTATGGTAGATTTTTAAGTAGTGACGCGGACAGTGACAGAATAATTTTCTTTTAGTTTAGATTATTCTATATGTAATAGAAACACTGATAGTACCTGTCATTCAAATTCAAAAATCAAAAAAGTTCGTTGATGATTACAAACTTGATTTTGAATCAAATTAACTGATAAGTTTCTAAAGTTTGTATTTATGATTATGTTATGATGACTAATTCAAAACAGCTAAAAATTACAAAACTATTTCGCAAAGGTGGTTAGTATAAACTCTGTTCAACAAGTTTAAACTGAAGAAATAGAAACTCTGACTTTAAATAGTATACGTATAGTTCTATTTAAAGTCAGTGTTCCTGTAATAAACACTAAATATTGTAAATAACTTTAAACATGTATATTGTGAGCATTTGGCCATTACAAAATCTATTTCCAGCTGCGAAAGTCCCAGAAGATTGTGATGAACTACAAGAAGAGGTTCTTAGATTAGAGGAAAGGCTAAGGGAGAAACAAAATGAATTATTTCAATTGCAGAGAAATGGGTACCGACACAAATCGTCACAAATAAAGAAGCAAACGGATACTTTTATCCGACCTCAGGTAATTAAGCGTAAACTTCTTCATTTATTTGTACCTTTGGTGATTGGAGGCAATTGGTCTCAATTAACAAATTCCAACTTCTTATCACCTTACTTCTGCACTGAGCATTGTGGGCACCCCACGTAAAACATTACTTTATGTGTTCTATAACTTGTTGTTCTGAGTGTAGATGTTCTTTGTATCTGTTTCATGTATATTTGTAAGATTGCCTGATTCTCCCATAAAGAAATTAAGAAAATATGCCTTTACAGTTTAATGCCATTTATTCTCATTTTTGTAGACTAGCCGAGAGATCATGGCCCCAATGAGATCACCTTGCATCTTAATCTTGATTAGTAAGTCTAATGTAATTTAATGAAACTGACTCTTTTCTTCTCATAAGCTCATTTTTTTTTTACAGAAAATTGTATTATCTAATGCTGTAGACACCTTAAAAACTGAACTGAAATTGATATCGGTATTATCTGGCATAGAAGTGCAGTCATATGTACTTGATGACCACTGTTGCATCACTTATTTGATGCAGCATGATTCGGAGCATCAAATTAGGCATGGTCTCAGGATAGATCTTAAGAGTGGTAAGTTGTATTTGACAATTGGAATGTTTCAGTGATTCAGTATTTATGTGATGATGGATTAAGTATACCGAGTGTCACTACCCCTATTCTTCCCATGGGTGAAGTAGTAAGAGAACTATGGGAGACTAAGGGAACAAAATATGCAAGACAACATCACTGCAAAGAGAAGGAGTACTTGAATCACATTCTATAGTAACCTGTCTGATTTCATCAGATAGTGGGCCAAAACCTCCTTGCTAAGAAGAGGCCTATGTCCAGTACTGGATTGTTTAATGACTGTCGATGAAGTTCCTGTGTAGGATCTTCGTTATTTATATCCTATATTTTGTGTGGTGAGCATATTACCATATATCAGAGAACCATGGGAGAGGTGTGCTTTAGGTACTTGTTTATGGTGTAATTATGCCAGCTTGACCAGAGTGACACAACAGTCTTAAAAAAAACTATTCTAAGAGTGGATGTAGTTACAGAAACCCCAAACACGCCTTAATTACTCATAGGGGGGACAAAGAGTGACAAAGTAGTTGTGACTTCTATGCTAAAAGAAATTGCCCAAATAGACAAAAATTTTTACATGAATATCTTAGTTTTGATTTCTTCAGTAAAACCTTTTTTAAAACCCATGCAGACACTTCAATTTTGAATCTTCGTCATCATCTCAGCTGAAAGATGTCCACTGCTGCACATAGGTTTCGCCTGAGGTCTTCCACAACAACCAAAAATATATATTACAAGTATATATTATTAATTCAAATATTCGTCTGTAAGGTGCTAATACTGTGACCCAATCATCTCTTCCCTTGGGTTTCAACTTGAGTGCTGTGATGGAGGATTTTGATAATATTATGGTGCCAGAGTGTCTTGGTGCGATCAGGAAGGCACTAGTGGCGTATTATGATCGGTTGGAGCAATTTGAGGCTCTTAAGGTAAGTAGTATTTATTCCTTTGGTAAAGTCCAGATAGTAAAATAATATAATTTATTTCTTCTCTGATATGAAGACTGACATGATAACATGTTTCAAAACCGGTTCCTTCCTCAAAAGGCAATGCAGACTCTATACTGTACTCACTTATTTTTTATTAAATGTTTCGTATTTAAAAAAAAAGTACACCTCTGTGGTTTGTTTCGGCATTTCTTCTCAGAGTCAGTATTAGGAAATAGCGGCGCCTTCTGGCTGTAAAATCTGACATGTAAAAATATTTGTAAATGTTTACTTTCCGAAATAAATATCAGTTATTTACTATGTTATTTTATGGGTGTATGTTTTGTGGCTACTTCAATTAAAATCTCAATATTTAGGATTCTCATCGCCAGGAAGCAAAAAGACACAATAGTTTGAGAATAGATTACTGTTTCTGGTGATTCTACTTAGGTTTCTAATATATACTAGTGTATACAAGATATACTCATGATAAAACATCTAGAGCTTTGACTGCCTCACTTTTGAAAATATGAATTAAACCTACAGAAAATGTTAAACATCGAAGCGCAGCTGTTCAAGATCCTCGACGGTTCTCACATGCAAATAACTTTCGTGGCCAAGAGTGAAACGGACGAGGACGTCGAACCGTTCGACGTGGTGCTTATGCTGGATTACAGGATTTACGATATACGACCAAAGCAGTTCTCTTTTAAAGAAATAGGTATGAGTATTTAACTTGAAACAAACGCTATTCAATAATGCTATCTGCACGGATGGCGTTTTTATGGTTTAAGTGGTCGCCACGTCACTTTTCCATTGTGCTGTGTTGTAGATGTTTCAAGCCCCACATTTCCTGCGCCTGAGTTTTTTGTTTCTTGTATGTTTGTAAAGTCGTCCGCGACACGAACATATTCGTACTGCGGACGTTGTCTTTTTAAATAAGCAGAATAAACATAACTTTAATTATGTGCTAATCAAAATGCATTAATCCACATTTCATATTTTTAGATTAAAGGGACTTCTTGTTATAATAGAAATACGTATTTAGCTACTCCATATATTTTGGAACTACCTTCATTCTTTTGTTATCTATATATATAAAAGATAGTGGTGTTAGTTACATCACTAATAACTCAAAAACGGCTGAACGGATTTAGCTGAAAATTGGTGGGGAGGTAGCTTAGAACCAGGAGACGGACATAGAATACTTTTTATCCCGTTAGAACAGGTTAAAGTAAAAAACAAATCTGCTTATTTATTGACTATAAGGCGGAACAGAGTTCGCGGGGTAAGCTAGTTTTTACTATTGGGTACATCACAACTTATATACGTGTAGTTAGTAATCACATAAAATGATAGAGTATACAAAAAGGTATATAAAAAATAAATGCATAAAAATAGAATAATTGTGTTAATAATGATAATGTGTTACAAAAAGCATGTCTATATTCTCGTATGTGTGCTTTAAGAAATGCAGTAGACTGAGAGTCAACTATGGTTGTCCATTGTTATAGATCTTCCTGAGGGAGCAGCAGAGTTGCTACGAGAACAGTGCGCATTATTCAAACGAAGGGCTTTACATAAAGCTTTTAAAGAAGCATTTATAACTGGCGTGGGCCCCTTTAAACTGGTGGAGCAGGTACATTAGTTTTGCTTTTATTTTATCTCTGTAATAAAACAACTCCTGCACTAAGAACAAATCCTGTTTCGCAAGGGACTTAAACAGTTATTCTTGGATCGCTAAAATAGAAACTTATGCATAGCAATAAATCAAACCAAATGGACTCAAACGTAGAAATTTGCTGTGAATCGCGCTTTTAAACTACCAGTGTTCAAAAAAAAACATTTTTTTTTTCACCTGATGGAAAGCATGAATACAGTTGTGGTCGACATACTCATTGGTGAATGCAAAAAATGCAGTATGGTGACCGACACTAAGGTGATCTAGTAAAATACTTTTTCACGCCTCGCTTGGGGACGTAAAAGGCATGACAGTCATCGTAGAATTTTATTGCACACATCACGACAACTGTCACCCCTGTAACCCCTGAAACCTACAATATTTTTAGTCTAGTCGCCCAAATACTTTTAATTATAGCTCAGTAGCATGGTAGAGTGATGTCTTGATTGTAGGACACATACAACCTAAACTTTATTTAATGTTTCTAATATTGACATTAACGCCATCTATTAAACACCACGGACCCTGTCATGGATTGTCGTAGCAAGCGACTATCGCTGTTTATTTATACTTTGTGCTCCTGCTATCTATCCCCCTTTGGGCTAAACTACGCTCAAATCTTTGAATAATGGCCAAGTTTATCATGTGGCAATTTCCTTGCGGCAAAAGGCGCTACACTTGTCCGTGTGGTGACGGATTGAAGAATACATAGTGTTACCACCCCTATTCATCCCATGGGTGTCGTAAGAGGCGACTAAGGTAAGAAACTGTTCAAGAAAATATCGTTACAAAGTGATTGAAAACTTGAAACAAACTCTATTCCAATCCGTCTGGCCAGCGTGGTATAGTAGGCCAAAACCTTGCTAAGGAGAGGCCTATGCCCAGCAGTGGACTGTAAAAGACTGTTGATGAAAAGACGTCACTAAATGCACAAACTGTAAGAACAAATAACATGAAAATTGATTGCGGGCCTCCACCACCACATGTTACGGATGGCTCAAGTGTGGAGCAGATTAGCCCAGGATAAACTTCTCCGCCTAGGGTAGAGATCGCACATGAATTAAGAATACTCAGATTAGAACTCGGTGCTAAAATCGACGACCTGAGGGGTGAGGTCCAAGAATACCACGAAGAGATGACAGCAGTACGGCTCGCCGTCGTGAAATTCAACGAAAGCATAGACTCTTTCGAAGTTAGGCTGGACACGCTCTAGAGTGGTTTTGTCATCTTCGACGGAGCGGTCGAACTCAACTCAACGATCGTGAGCAGGAGCTGCTCTCAGCTGATCGGCAACTTACCTGAAGACAAGAGAGAAAACCTCATTTACATCGTCGTGCTGGTGGCTAGGTAATAGGGAGTGAAGCTCGATGCTAGCGACGTAGTGCTCGGTGCCCGCGACATCGGGCAAGAGGGGCGGGGCAGGCGATTGTCGTGATGCAGCGCGCGGTCGGATTGTCGTGGTGCGGTTGGCGCGGCGCTACTTGCGCAAGGACATGCTGCGGGGTGCGCGCATCATTCGGTGGATCGAGGGCTGGCAAATATGCTTTTGTTCTACCGTGTCTTGCATGCATGGACGAGTATGCGGTAGGATCCAAGGAGCGAAACCAGTAAATAACCTAATCAAAGTCGCTGAAAAGATGCCATATAACCAGTCAACTCGTCTAAGTGTTAATTACCCAATATTTACTAATACTATGGTATAAACACATTTACCAAACGTGTCCAAATGCTGTTTGAATTACATTCTTCATACAAAAAATAAAAATAAAGGAAAACGCTTACCCGTGGATCACAAACGCTGTGAAAGAAATGATGACGAAGCTCAGAAATAAGTGTTACTGCAGATGGAAGTCCTCTTCTAATAAAATATTTAGTCTTATAAAGAGCTCAAGCAGTTAGTCCGAGCAGCTCTGGAAAGTGAAAGTCAGTATACTTTACTACACAGAAAGACAGCTACATTTGTAATCCTAGGAAGCTATGGAGGAATCTTAAGACCGCAATATCATTAAAAAAGACGCGACCCCGACTTGACACCTTCTTGTAGTAATCCTGATCTTCTAAACCAGCACTTCTTGGATGTCCCTGGCTGTGATTATTATACCATCAGCGACCTGTCACGTTTTAACACTAGCAGGTTTCATCTTCAGCTGGTTGATGAGGACTATGTGCTGTAAATCATACAGTCTAAAGTCCAATGCACTAGGGTTTGATAATCTCTCCTTGCAGATGATATCCATGACTATCGCAATCGCTTCCAACAATCACTGCTATTATTAACATTTCAATCTACACCTCTACGGCTCTAATCGATGTTCTGGATAATATCCTGGAAGCCAGAGATTGGGCCATTGGTAACATGACCCTCCTAGACTTCTCCCGCGCGTTTGTCAGTTGTTCGAGTCTGGGTGTTCTGTGTGTCCGTTTCTTGTATGTTTGTAAAGTTCTCCGCGACACAGGATTTATACCTAGTGTGGGCGTTGTCTTTTAAAAAAAAAAGATATATTTTCTCTCTAGTTATTTTTCTTCTGGGACTGAAAACGTTTTATCTAGTAATCTTAGTATTTTTCTTATATTATAAGGCTTTCCTTTTTATGTAATAAAAATAAACTTTATTTCTCTCACAAGGTACATACTAATTACAGGAAATCATTATTAAGTGAATATAAGAATGTATAATATATATAATATTCACTGGTGTTTTAATAATCAGGTGTAATCAAAAATAGTAATAGGTTATTAATATAATTCGTCTGATGTAGGTGGGCTCCCGGCCTGCGGAGCCACGAAGACGGGGGCGGCGGCCCCGCCCGCAGCATTACAACAACGACGACACATTCCAGCCCGAAGACTGCTCCGAACACAGCGACGAGCCCGATGTTCATTGAGAATATTTCCACACGCCTAATATTGTTGAATTGTTTTGTATAATTAGTGTAAATAAATTAATATACAAATTAGAATACTAGAATTCTGTTTATTTTGATAATAGGAATACTTATTTTCACAGTAAAATGTTTGTCATTCACACTACTAAAGCGATTGACATGTCTCCCAATCAGAAGCTTTCGCTAACTTTTCGATGACATTTGCCCGAGATATGTGGTTGGGTGGCCGGTTTCAAAGATATTTCCCGTTTCTCATCTATATAGTAATGGTTTTTTGTTTCTAGTCTGGGCCTACTATAGTGACTCTACTCTACCTGATGGAAAGCATGAATAGAATCCAAGAGTTGTGGTCACCATACTCATTGCAAATGCAGACAATGCAGTATGGTGACCCACACCATGGCGGCCTTGTGAGATTCTTTTTCACACCCCGCTTGGGGACGTAAAAGGCATGACAGTCATTGTGACAGTGTAAGGCTTATTCAGTTACCACGATAACTGTCACCCGTACATCAATGGGCCTCTGGTCTCACACTCACCAACGAAACACGACAACACGGATGCTGGTGCTTTAGGTTGGTCTTCTGTGGGAGGGTAGTACTGCCCCGGTCGAGCCTTCCCGTTCGTGCTGAAATCACCGTGGCTCTACTACCTAGTGCCTGTACTGACTGTTGATAAAGCAAACTGGTCACCCCTGCAACCGATCTCAAGCGTTCAGCAAATACCGCACGGATCCAATCACAAAGATGATAACCACGCAGGAGCAATCCTGGGTCTGGACCAAAGAAAACACAGATGCTCGGGTAAGAAAAATCATCTCACTCTGTTCAGCTTACCCAGTTTCCGTAAGGCCGCCTTAGTGACACTTTCAATGTACTCTCGTGAGTTGAGATCCCGGCATATATGAAGAATGGAGACTTTGGTAGAGTGTGCACACCTGTGTTTTCTTGGCATTGAACTCGACCAGATTCTCATGAGCTTAGAGACAAACTGCTGTCGTCTCTCCTCAACGTCTGATAACTTGGCTATAGGGTGTACGAAATATCGTCTATGAACTATGCTATCGTCTGCATAGCAATGTGTATTATATTATTAAAAAAAAAAGGCTAAAATATCATTGATATGCAAGAGTGCATTCGTGATTGAACTAGGGCTGGGCCTTCGTGCTGGCAACTTCGCTTCATCTCGCTAGCTACGGCACTTTGCGGCAGTTCTCTACGTTCAAAGCAGCGTTGAGCACATGGAAATGACGCAAAATAATCTCATACACCGTCCCAGTCTGCTGACGAGTAGTCACAATTGTCTCGCCGTCACAGCTGATGTGCAACGCTGAGGTCTGCATGGAGTCCACGGATTCGATCCACGTGACGCCCACAATGAATCCGTGAGCATTCCACTGCTCACACATACCACAATAACTAATCACCCTTGCATCACCAATGGAAGACGACATCACGAATGTTGTCGCCTTAGGTTGTCTTCTGTACGAGGATAGTACCACCATGGTCAAGCCGACCCATTCGTATTGAGATCAGCGTGGCTTCCAAAAGGGTGCTGTTAGTTTGCAACGTATTATTGATATACAGAAGAAACTGGGTTATAGTATACAACCTTAGGAGACACTGATTACACACTTGAATTTGGAGCATGTACTTGTGTTTTCTCAAATCATTTTTAGTTTTCAGATTTTTAATAAGGTAAAAAAAAATCCAATTATCAATAAATTTTATTTCAGATAAAAATAAAAAATGAATTTATACAACATATTTCACTATATTACATCTTTTCGCCATTTTGACAAAGTGACATGAACTGTTACGTAGCGGGAAAGTATTGGTGGTATCATTTGTGCGTTTTAACGTGATCTGATCTAATACAAGTACACATGACATTACATTCACCTATTTATTGTATTATAAGTGGAATACAATTGGCGTTGATCGTACTTGTTGTCACATGTTCGCTATTGTGGGAGCCCCTCTAACTTCTAGACTTTCTACTTAATAAAAAATAGTATATAATCAGTCTAACGCATACGACAAATTACAACACACAAAGTCTATGTTACTATCATTCCCGTTAGATAAACTTGAGATATTAATCCTTCTGTAAAAAAGAATTACTATTGACGAGAGAAGAACCGAAGAGGACTAAATATTACATTTACCAATGTGTCCCGGATAATCCTAACTCTAAGCTAAGGAATCATTAGACACAGAACTACCGCCATTCGATTTTTTTCTCCGTAACTTTTTTAATTTAGCTAATGAATTGAGGGTAGACCCATAAATAATTTTACATTGGCTACTACGAAAAATGTTTTTTAAATCATTAAGTAAGTGCATAGAAACGGACCACTTGCTTCTAAATATATTAAAACATGCACACTATATATTGCACCCAGTAACGTAAGCTGTAGCTATCGCATTCGACAATTACTTTACACGCCCTTTATAAAACATACAAACAAACACATTCAAACATTACATTCTTAGAAGTAAAAAAGTAAAATATTGACAGTAGAAGGTTATAATAAGATCATTTCAGAAACTCTTGCTTTTAAAATTAACACTTTTGGAACCGACTTTTCATGTGAACTTTGCGAGACATTTCGCCACTTGAAACAAAATTATTTGCAAAACACAAAGGATAAGATGATTAAGGACACTTCATCTATGCTTTGAAGTAAAACTTCAATGAATAAACCCAGTTAAATTGTTGCAATAATGTTGAAACATGTACATCTTGTCAGTCCATTAGCGTTAAGAATATAGTGACGGATCGATCAAGGCTCGCGACTAGACCGATCAGTTTCCATGCAATTATCGTTTCAAACGAAAGGTGGAACATGATTGGTCAAGATGTGAAGCGTGATCGACGCGTCATTATTTTCTTAACGCGAATGAATACCAGGAACACATACCTACTTAGTCATATATTACTAAATGCCTAACGACGTTTGGTCATCAAGCAATTTCTAATCAGAACTTATAGGAAATTATTACGATTCATGTAAAAAAGTTTGATAATTTTTCCGTATCTTTATCTTGATCTACTTCATATGAAACATGTAATGTTGTTATCTGATAGATATAACGTGTGTTATCAACATTTTGAAGTATTTTTTACTTCTGTATTTGTAACAGTGTATGTTTATCAGCTAGAGGCACAGCCCGGGCTCACATGCCTCGGTTGGGGAGGGGCTTGACTTTGTATATGCGCACGAGCCAATGTTCTGTTGTGTACGCCTCTTCCAGAACGTCCAGGTTAAAGTCTTTGTTGCCGATCTCCGCACCGCGGACTCGGTCGAAGCCGGGTGGACGTCCTGCACACAGAGATTTTTATGTATATCTTATATTTTTATGTATTGTGGTCAATTGCTAGTATGATTGCTTATGATCAATACATATATGTAAATAAAATTGAAATATCTGTCTGTGATTTAACTGTGTTTTCTTAAGTGTTTATAGATAACAGAGGAAATAAAATAATTGATGATTTTTTGTATTTTTTGTAAAGACATGATACTAAAACATTAACTCCTTTTTTTTATTTTTGTCTGTCTGTCTCTTTAATTTGTTCGGGCTAATCTCTGAAACCGCTGAACCAATTTTAATGGGACTTCACAGGGACATAGAGGAGTTTATTGGACAACATATAAGTTACTTTTTATCCTGGATTTAACGGGATCGGAATTTACGCATCAAATTTAAGTTGCAAAAAAATGTAAGATTCGAACGCATACGAAGTTGCGAGCACAGCTAGTAGGTAATATGTATCATCTGTCTTTACACGGTTTTATGAAATACTGGTTTATATTACTTTTCTGTATCTCAGTAACAGCAATCACTTCTACATGAAAGCCAATTGAGTAGTTAAGCACTTACCACCCTCGGTATAGACGAGGCCGAACTTGTAGTAGCTCATCTTGTACATGAGGCAGTTGAGCAGCGTGGACGAGCCGTCGGCGTCGACGCGGAACTCGCCCGAAGGCGTGTAGTAGTCCGCCTCGCGGATATGCGCGCCTCGCTCCGTACTGCCGCCGATACGGACCATCCACAGGAACTTGTTTATGTCTGACGAACGACCAGTACTGTATTAGTACTCAACTACTGTAGAAAATTCTATACACCTGCACAGTCACAAGCTAATAATTCGTTTAATACTTTTTCTTATCGCCTTTAAATAATATTTACACAGTGTATAGCTTCAATTAGCTGAGGGAACTTAACATAAGTAAATCGCGTATGGCGACGCGTCATGTGAAGAGGAATATTAGATATTATCGCATAAATGTAAAGATGGATAATAATTAACAGAAAAATTTAATAAGAAAGAAGCTCACCATCTGAGGAGTACCCCACGAGCCCTCCAAATATAACGAGTACGTAGTCCACGTCTAACTCGCGCATGATCTCGTAGGCGCGATCCTCGGTAGACGCCATGGCTTGTCCGACCCGCGATATGTGCGTATTATTCCACGTGTTATTGTCCACTATGACTGTTCGATTTGCCATCGCCGTTATCTGATAGCCGTAGTCCCACCATGACATCACTTTTGAGTCCTGTAACGTAAACAGAAAAAGTAAGGATTAAAAAATTGAGAGGTGTCAAGGGACACCCGGATGGAACGAAGTTCCTTTCGATTAATTACTGAAGGAATTGTAATATTTTTTTTTATTTCTTTTAAGTTATAAAAAACAAAAATAATCGTCACGACACTACATTGTTCAAAGCAAAATAGAAAGACGAAACGAAAATAATAGGCTTGCTTTCTATATGAGCGAGAGAGAGAGCAGACAGAGAAACATGCGCACGACGCACGGCTTACTACACTACAGCAAAAAGTGTCGTGACAACTTTTCGTCTGAATTTTTTCCGTCTAGCTTCTTTCGCAACGCACGATAAGGAACTTTGTTCCAAAAAGAACATTCATATGTCAATATTTTTAGCTATCCACAACAGTATCACTCGCGTGTTTCTAATTTTGAAAAGGACGACGTGCAGTTTATACTCTATTTTATATTTCATCCCATGAAATTGCTAAAAATCTTTTTTTTGTAGTCAAATTTCTGAAAATCAAATAAGTATAGATGACGATCTAAAAATATACGTCATTACCCCTATTCATCTCAAAGGTGGAAACTTGAAAGAAACCCTACACCAATCTATCTGATCAGTCTGGTGTAGTGGGTCAAAACCTCCTTTATAATGAGAGGCCCATGTCTAGTGGACCGGGTTGTCGATGTGATGATGTGATTGGATGAAATTATTTGAACGCTTTCAATAAGACGGTAGAGCGAGGGACCTCAGGCGTGTTCATCTTGAGCCAGGTGTAGGCCTCGCGGAAGTCGTCGAAGATGATGCGGGCGCCGTCGTGCGCGCGCGCGCTGAGCACGATGGAGGGCGACGAGTACGCCTCCGACGTCACCCACGTGCAGTGGAACACGTACGACACCAGCAGGCAGCCCAGCACCATCACGAACAGCGCGCCCACCTACACACACGGTTTCTTCTTTATATAAATAATTATGGGGTTTCATTATCGGAGAGAGATCAAGAAAAGGAATACACGGTTATCTGTCTGTTAACATATTATTTCAATAATTGAATGTAAACAAAAAAAAAGTATTTTTTTAATACCTTAAATAGCTACTTAGAACGATGAATAATTGTGCTAAATATATAATTCTATTCAACCTCTTTTCTGGGACCGAAAACATGCCAAAACCTCTTGAAATTACCTTTAAGTACAACCATTATATCAAAATAGTCTTACCTCCGAACGGAACACCAAATTATTTTCGTGTTTCTTCTTCTTCTCATGTTTCTCCACTTTAGGTTCGATGTCTTTCACGTGTAAGCTCAATAAACTCGAAGCGGCCACTCCCGACACTATGCACATGACTGGCGCCAGCACCAGCATAAGACGAACCATGACACCCTGAAAAGCACACTCCGTTACAGTTCTGTTGAGTAATACTCAAGTTTTAGCGACAGATGGTGATGGTCAGCGATCAAAGTGTAAGGGTCACAGCGCGGAGTCCACGGAGTTGTGCACTCGACGTTGCTACGACGCGCTCCACGCTTTCGGTATCATCATAGACAGATGTTAAACAATATAATAGATATGTGTGTTGTTTGAAATTTGAATAATGTTGATAATTTCTGTAAACCATATAATCGTCAAGTGGGTAGATAACTGTATCGTAAATAAATACTTATGTCCACTTCATTAAGACTAATATCGCGAAACATCTCGGAAAATACAATCAAATATACAGTGATATATATTGTTCAATTGAGTAGTTTAAAACAGTGACGTCATAATTTTGTTTTTAGTACATTTTTCATACAAAATTGTCGTTTTGACAGATGATAAAAAGTAACTAATTTGACTAAGGTGTCATCTAGCCTATTATTGTTATAAACAAAGATAATCACACATAATCAATTATAAACAAAGAGCTCCAGACGGGACACAGACACATAGTCTTGACAAGATTCCGGTATGTGGATGGACCACAAGCAATCTTCGCAAGGCTCTAGACTGTGGATAGATCTTATAGTGATCTAGACTTTATAATAATACTAGCTTCCGACCGCGACTTCGTCCGCGTGGAATAGTTACTTTGGGCTGGCGGTTACTTTAACCCACGACTTCGTTTATATAAGTGAGTAAGGGAACAATTCTGTCATACATGATTTATGCGAAACGTTAACCGTTTACGCAGCGCAAACAGCGGAAGCCCTCAATAGGAACAAAGTCTCCCGATTTTGAAACATTCTTTATTGGTGCTCCGTTCCTATTGATCTTAGCGTGATGATATATAGCCTATAGCCTTCCTCGATAAATAGGCTATCCAATACAAAAAAAATAATTCAAAACCGACCCGTAGTTCCTGAGATTAGCGCGTTCAAACAAACAAACTATTCAGCTTTATAATATTAGTATAGATCATAAAAATTTGGAGTTTAATTACTTTAGTCAATTTAGTTATTCGTGTAGATATCATTAAACTGTTTTTAAATTACCGCGATTTTTTACACAGACATAGTTTTTGTTGTACAGCGGGATTTATTCGCGATAAAATTTCTTATATACCTTCTATTGCCCGTGACCACGACCGATAAAACCCATTCGAAACGTCGATTAATAATTATTTTATCGCGAATGAATCCTTAAATATTGCTAATAATACTAATTTAGTACGGTGGTGTTAGAATCAGTATGCTGAAGTGGAAGTGGGCCGGCCATGTCTCCAGACGAACCGAAAACGTAGTGTAGGGCGCCCCGCGGCGCGATGGACCGACGACTTAAAGAAGGTGGCTGGCAGCGGATGGATGTGAATTGCCCAAGACCGGGATGGTTGGCCTTCCTTGGGGGAGACCTTAGTCCAGCAGTGGACGGCGATAGGTTGATTGATTGTAAACGGTAGTTATAGCTTGATACAAAGGGACACCTTATATATTGTCGTTATGTGTGTGTTCCTGATGGTTTTCTCAATGTTAGAAACTTACCGCAAAGTAGATGCTGAGCACTCCATACAAGATGATGAATATATTGGCGTCCGTCAGTTTACTGAAGCAGAAGTACAGGCCGGCGGGGAACAAGAACACCAGGACTTGCAGGTCGAAGTAGAACGACGACCACGAAGTAGGTTGATGTTCAGATACGGAAGCTACACAGAAGAAAAAATGACTGTAGGCTTAACTTCGAGGTCTATGGTGGTTGTTCTACAATAAATGGATACTTCTTGTTTCTCTTATTTAGTGTGATTAAAATACAATGCCTCGTTAGTCTAACTGTTTCATTCGTCTAGCGGTTAGCGTGTGCGAATGTTGATCAAGAGGTCTCCGGTTCGATTACCGGGTCAGACCAAAAAAGAGTTAAAAGTTTTTCTGATGATATAAATACCCCGTGTTTCAGAGAGCACGTAAAGCAGTCAGTCCTACACCTGATCTACTCTGACAGTGAGGGAATAGAGTGCATCCGTGTTTGTGTTGGGTGTGTGTGTTGTTACACTGTTGAGTAGTATAATATCTCCTGCTTACTTGACCGGCCTCCATGGCCGCAATCGGCTAGTTTATATGCGTATATGTATACAGGGTGGGCCATGAATTATTTTACATTTGAAAGAAAAATGTATAAAAATCCATTTGATATACTGTAAAAATTGTTTATTTACAAGAAAGCTAATTAGTTGAAATTTATATTTTAAAAACAACATCGTCTAAATGGCCACCGTTTCGAAGTTTGCACTCTTCTAAGCGAGCACCGAAATTTTCGAATACTCGCCGGCAAACAGACCGCGAGATCGCTGACATCTCTTCGTTGATTTTTTCTTTTAGTTGATGTAGGGTCATGTCAAATAACCCCATAAAAAGAAGTCTGCTGGGGACAGATCTGGACTTCTGGGTGTATACACGACTAAGATATTGTAAGGATTTAATTTGTGCAAAAAATATCATTAAGTTATTCGTTAGCAAAGCAGTGGGGGGAAAAACCTCCTCAAGGCAAGGGGAGTAAGTACTTACATAAGTAATTTCTATTTAAACTTGATTGTGACTTACCAATAATTGGAATGTGATTTTTAGCGTACGATGGATCCAACAGAGAGTAGAACCGTCCAGTCCATGGTGAGATTTTACCTGTAATAATGATGTAGGGCTGAGCTTTTGTTACTTGCAGTGTCTACCAAAATTCAACATTTGGATAGACAAATGTTTCTTCTTCCTAACTTTTATTATTTCCAAGATTATTTGGGGTAGCTACTAGTTCAACTGGTTTTATCTGATTATCAGTTTCTCCATGAAGCGACTGGCGACTGACTTTTCAACAAACGTATTATTTAGGGACAGGTTAACTATGACAAAAACTTCTTAATTTCAACTTCTTTTTAAAATATGTGACTCTTATTATCATCATCATTAACAACAGCTTTTAACAGTCCACTGCTGGACATAGGCCTCTTCTTAGCAAGGAGGTTTTGGCCTACTATACCAAGCTGGCCAGACGGGTTGGTATAGGGTTACTTTCAATTTTACACGGGGGTTGTCCGGTCAATGGCACTGTATGGTGCACCGGTGTGGGCGGCGGCTCTGACCGCCCAGAATAGGGCTCACCTCTGGCGCCCTCAGAGGATATTGGCGGTTAGAGCCATACGCGGTTACCGCACCGTATCGACGGAGGCGGCGTGCGCCTTGGCCGGAACTCCCCCGTGGGATTTGGAGGCGGAAGTGCTCGCCGAAGTTTATCGACGGACGGTTGACTTCCGGGCGGGTAGCGGCATACGGCCCCCGCCCGAAGAGATACGCGAGTGGCGAGAGGCCGCTCGTCGAGCCACGATGGCTCGTTGGTCGTCCCGGCTGGAGGCTCCACGTGCTGGCTTTGCCGCCGTGGAGGCTCTCCAGCCGGTCATCGCCGAGTGGGCAGGGCGGCAGCACGGGACCCTTTCCTTCCGACTGACGCAGGTCCTTTCCGGGCACGGTTGCTTCGGGAAGTATCTGCACTCGGTCGCCAGGAGGGAATTGAGTCCCGCCTGTCACCACTGCGACTGCAGTGAGGACTCGGCTCAGCACACGCTAGCGGTTTGTTCCGCCTGGGCGGCGCAGCGTGGGGTCCTTACTGCAGTTATTGGAGGAGATCTCTCGCTACCGGCCGTAATACGCTCCATGGCCGGTAGCGACAGTAGTTTTACCGCGGTCGCAACCTTCTGCGAAGACGTAATTTCGCGGAAGGAGGCGGCGGAGAAGGCCCGGGAGGACGATATCCACTCGGACCCAATTCGCCGCCGGCGAGCCGGGCGGCGGAGGCGCGCATACCAGCGCCTCATGCCGCCTTGAGTGTGGCCGCGGGTGGACGGGACGGGTTTTCCCCTCCATCCGCTACAATGGCCAGCCGCGAGGGGGCGGCGTTCGCGTGTGCCGTACGTCGCCTAAAATAGAGAGTTTATCCGCAGATGGTGCCCGAGGTAGCGGGCAGGCGCTAGGAGGGATCTGGATGTCGTAATAGCAGCGGTTCCCGGATCCTTCCTATCTCAGGCGCAGAGTGGCACACCGTGTGGTTTTAGTCGGTCCGATTCCGACACACCACCCCGCCGTAAACCCCGGTGGGGTGACGGCCCGTGGGGGTTTCCACACGTTAAAAAAAAAAAAAAGGTTACTTTCAATTTTGCTTTCTTAATCGCCTCTTATGACACCTATGGTATGAATATCGGGGGTGACATTCTATATTCCTAATCCGTCATTACATGGACAATCATTATCATCATCATCTCAGCCAAAAGACGTCCACTGCTAGACATAGGTCTCCCCCAAGGTTCTCCACAACAGCCGGTCCCGTGACGCCCGCATCCAGCGGTTTCCTTCACCAGGTCGTCAGACAACCTTGTGGGGGGCCTACCAACGCTGCGTTTCCCAATACGCGGTAAGTTAAAACTGTGTAAGTGGTTCACATACCAGTAACTGTAAGAACAGCGGCGGCCGTGCCCAGAGTGGCCAGCAAAGTTGTGAGTAAAGCCTTGAACAGGAGCTCGAAGTTAGCTGGCGACAGGTGCTCACGCAAGTACTGAGTGAATGCGTACAGTTGGCACAGACCGAAAGTTCCCAGCGCCTATTGATTAAAAAAAAGATAAAAAGTTGAGAGGCGACAAGGGACACCCGGATGGAACGAAGTTCCTTTCAATTAATTAGTGAAGGAATTTAAGTAATGAAGTAAGAAATTTGATTTTTTATTATTATGTACAAAAAACCTGTATAAACTTAAGAAAACAAAAATAACCGTCGCGACACTACACTGTTCAAAGCAAAATAGAAAGACGAAACGAAAATAATTGGCTTGTTTTCTATGAGAGAGAGAGACGGAGAAATATGCGCACGCCGCACGGCTTACTACACTATAGCAAAAAGTGTCGTGACAACTTTTCGTCTGAATTATTTCCATCTAGCTTCCTTCGCAACGCGTGATAAGAAGCTTCGTTCTAAAAAGAGTTTGTTATCAAATCGTTAAGTTAAGGTTTGATTTAACTTTTAAAAATTAATAACACACATTTTTATATTATGTTTTGTAAGGATAGTGTAACGATTTCTTTTATTTAACGACGTTTTTTGCTATATAAGAGGATATTTTGAAAAATATATCGTTCAAACTGTATTCTGCACATTTTACTATATGGCAGTTTATAAAGTATTTAGAATCGCTATAACTTCATGTACAAGGGTTATATATACGAGTATAGTAATAGCTACTGTTTTATCGTTCCACTTCATATTTATCGTTTCAAGCATAGCATGTTTTAAAATTATATCAGTTTGAAAATCTTTTATCTATGTTTAACTTTAATCGTTCCACAAGTTTCACATCATTGCCTATGGTTATTTGTTAAAAATGAATTAATTCCACTTACAAGCATATGCTCCGAGCTCTGCACTGGTTGGAACCCGACGAAAGAGATCTGCATCGAGAGTATAGTGCCCACGCAGTACAGTGTACTGTAAGCCACGTACACGCGAGCAGAGAACCTGCCTAGCAGCATGAGAGCCAGTACGTGGAGTGGGATCAGGTTGATGAGGAACACGTAGCCTCCCCATGAGGATACCTGGACAATGGAATTTCATTTAATGTAATTTCATAACATTTTTTTTTATTCATGTGACATAGGTTTACATAGTTGTAGTTATATAACGATGTCGACATAATAATATAATAATAATACACTATTAAATTAAAAATGTGTGTTTTGAGAGCTCAAATAATTTTATCTATCTAGAAATCTAAATCAATTGTTTATATCGTAAGGAGGCGGTAGACCTTTCTGATTTTTTAAATAATGATAAGCTGCTGTGCGTAACCATTAACCTATCGTGATAGTACAAGTTTTGTTTCTGAATAAATTAAGGCAACTTAAAATATAGCAGGTCTGGTTAAGACTACTTTCAATTATTTAAATTGTTCCAAACAGACAAGAAACACGACCCACCCACAAATAAATACATAAATCCTCGTGCAATCATTTGTACAGAATGAGACATAAATTCTTACTTGAACTAGATAAAATCACATTTTTCAAATCACTTTCTCTTTATATGTCACTACTTTGAGGTCTAGCACACATTGCGCGTGCGTGTACGTGTACGCACAGCGCCCAATGACAACGCCCAACCAATCTCTCACAGTACAGCCGTGCTGTCGCGGTTTGAACGTTCAAATAACACGCACGACAAATGTAGGAAAGATCTACATTACATATTTTTTTTTATTTGTGTACGACAGCGCAAAAACCAATAAGCAAACATAGACATATTGGTGTGAAACTGTCACCTTATCAATCTATGATTGTGTTGTGGACTTCCGTTATCATAACAGAAGTCTGTTTTATAAATAAAATCACAATCAACAATGCTTATCAATATGTTATAATCAAAAACGTCAAAAAAAATCTATTGATTGCTGTTTTGCGTAATCTTGATTTCTGATATTGTAATCATTTATTTTCAGGTCAACATTAAAGTTCTCATACATAACTTATTATTTAACATTTACACATTTCTATGTGAAGTTGTGAGCAAACAACTATTACAGAATATATAAAACACTTGATAGTGGACAGAGTACTGGTAATATCGTTAAAGATCGATCGTTATCGTCAGAGGACAGCCTCTGAGTAGCTTTAATGCAGATATTACCAGTAATATGAATTATGATAGTATAATCTTATTCTATACAGTGATGGATTTAGAATACGGAGTGCTCGCACCCCTATTCATCCTGTGAATGTCGCAAGAGCCGATTGAAGATAAAGTTATGCAGGACAACATCACTGCAAGGAGAAGGAAAACTTAAAACAAACCCTATACCAACTCCTCGGGCTAGCATGGTACATTAAGTCAAAATTTTCTTGCTAAGGTGAGACCTATGTCCAGCAGTGGATTATTAAAGGCTGTTGATGTGATGATTATTTAACTTACCATGTAAAAGTAAGCAAGGGCG
Organism: Hypercompe scribonia; assembly: GCA_949316085.1. Lineage (NCBI taxonomy): Eukaryota > Metazoa > Arthropoda > Insecta > Lepidoptera > Erebidae > Hypercompe > Hypercompe scribonia. Next base: position 4,645,376 of record OX438969.1, on the reverse strand, counting down.
GTCATCGTGGCCCACAGTATCGTGCCGGTATTGACCGCCTTGATCCAAAAGTAGTATGTGAGTAGCATACAGAAGATGGCAATGCCCTCATTGTCGTAGCTTCCCGCAACAGAACGACTGATGTAACCAGGCACAATGGCAATCATGCACGCTGCCACAAGACCAGCACCTTCATCCTGAATAACATTGTACAATAAACTTTATAGATTCATGTTTTATAGAAAATTAGACAAATGAAATGTAAATACCAGTCTTCCTTTTCTTAGAAACCCAGTAGTATGTTGCTGCTAATGGTAACCATAAAATTGTTTTAAAAAAACTCAGATTTATTATAACTGTGGATAAAATAATTATAAATTTATTTTTTAAATTACCTTAAGCTCCTTGGTAAGGAGATAAGTGACAATTGTGGTGAGCGATGAGAAGAATGGTGCGAGGAATACACACACATTTCTGATGTCAATGGTGATGTTCAAGAACTGCATGATATTGTATAAAGTAGCAGATGTTACCATTAAGCCAGGGTAAATGGTACCTGTAGAGAAAAAAATAAGGTTTATCCAACTAAGGGTAACCTTATAGTTCAATTGTGTTTTGGGTAGATTTAAATATTTCAATATCATTTATTCACTTATGACTGTGAAGTCAATAAAAGGGATGACCCCTTGTGACACTATTAAACAGTGCAGACCTAGAATAAAGATGAAAATGATTTTTTCATAATGATAACATTTATTAGTCTAAAATAGTAAGTAAATCAAACCATATTATAAGTACACAAGTTCCAAAATAAGACAAGAGAAAGGCAGGACTTGGGCCTTGTTACAATTTGGAATGTTTACTAAATAGAGCCCTGTCCTATCCCTACTTATTATGATCATCAATGGACAAACCTGTACGTTCATACTATGACCACAATAATGAATTGTTATTAGAATGATTCTTGATATGAATTAAACACTTTTATTTCATTATAACTGTAAATATGCACTATTTTCATCAGCTGAATCAACAAAATAGTGTTTTTGTACATTCAAATTACATTTACACAGCTGTTATATATAGATAAATGTAATTATATAGAAGTGTTCAATATTGATGCTACTAAGTACACTTATTAGTGCATACGACTAGATATTTGCAACAAAAATAAGAGCACTTCAAGATTTAATTTAAGAAAAATTTGATATTCAAGTTATTTTTGTACATATATAATTTTGTAAATTATTTAGACATATTCATAGGAAGTTGGTTTATTCCTAGACTATAAGATATTGTATGATTCAGTTTTACTTATAATAATCAAACTTACCACCAATGATACGTCCCAATGGGTACCATGCTCGATCATCAAACCAGTTGTGAAAATTATAAAATCCTTCTTCTGTTAGGTACCTTGTGGTTCTATAGTTGAAGTAAGGATCAAATTCGTGAATAACGCTCTCGAAACGCAGTACAGAGAACAGGCGAGTCGCAAATGCTGTAAACAAATGGCATGTCAGTGAAAAAAAATCTTATTGCTAAAATAAAATGGAAAATACAACATAAAATTATGTTTTAAATCGACGTAGAAGTGTTGCACCGAGCTCGTATTTCAGTTTTTCACACCTTTTAGATTTTTTTAATTAAGTCAATATCAATTAGCATCGAGTGTTTTTAATACAGTATCATTCCGGGGTATTGCATTTATGTTTTAACTAAAAATACTTGTATTTTTATCTTGGAGCATGCCATCGTCATTACTTATCAAAATATGTACACTACAGAATGACCACGTAAGTCATTAGCATCCTACATTCAAATTGCAAAAAACACCCTTTGCATGAAAATTTAAACGAATCCAGGCTTTACGGTCTTTAAAAATATTGATATGTTTAAACTGGCAGAGAAACATACTCACATAATATTGCTGCCATTGATAAAACCGCTAACTTTATAAATGTTAGTTGTTTATCAGATGAAAGCTGCGGGAGCCTCATTTTTGTTTGCACCTCCGCCGTCATTTTAAATTTTTAATGACCTTTGTGTTACTAATATATAACATATATAAAATTAGTATTCATTAAATATTTATTCACAAATTTTATACTATTTCACCGGCAACCTAACACATTTGGTTTGATCGGTCGGCGACGCAATTTGACAGTCTCTGAGCGGCGTGGCAAAAATTGTTGCCATATATAAATTATATATTTTTTATTTGATATCGGGGTGAAAGATCCTCACGGAGGTCAATTGGGGGGAGGAAAAGGGGTCTGAAGTTGTCAGTAACCGTATGACCCTGACGACGTTTAATGAACTCGCTACGGCTAGACACATATCTGGTGCAACTCGAGGTAGACATTGGGAAGCTTAGTTAGGACATCCTAGGGTTATGTTAAGTCCGACGAAAGGTGGAGAACACCATAACATTCGAGTCAGATTACCTAATGTACGTCCGTGAGGGAGATCAACTATTCAAGGGTGACGCTATATTTTGGTAAATAAGTAACTTTCTTACAGCGTTGTGGAAATGTTCTGTGTATCGAACATGGTAACGTACTTCATCGTTAAGTTCGCTCGCTTGACGAACAAGAAGCATATACTCAGAGACGCCTCATTATCACTGACTTGTCCGAGGCTTTTTGAATATCTATTTTAAGAATGAACCCGTCTGATGAGATCGAGATTCTGCCTACTCTGGTTCGGGTCATCTGAAACGTTCTAATTATAACAGGCAAATCGATTTGCTGATGTATTTGCTTATAAGCTGCGGCGTTAGGGCAAGCTACTGAAGCTTTCGGAAAGGACTGATCGAGGTATCGTGGTGCAGAGTCGGGGGTCGAAAGTGTTAGTACAATCTTTTGGACAAAGCCAAGTGACGAAGTTGACCACAACAAGTGGAGAGGTCGTTGCTTCCAAACCGTCAGTCCTTTTGGAAGTGGAAACCTTGCATGACAGGTTATACGTTCCTGATCCTGAAAATGAGGACTCCAAAGCCACATTAACATGTCCTTACACCGAAGACCTGCCAGGAATCAGTATTAATGAAATCGAGATGGCACTAAACCAGCTGAAAAATGGAAAGCAAAACTGTTAAAGGCTGTAGATAAGCCCAGAGACCTCCAAAAGCTTTTTAACGCTATCCTATTCGAAGGGATAATCCGAAGGCGTGTAGCATGAATATGGTTATCCTGTTCTTTGAAAAGAGTGACAAGACTTCGTTGAAGAGCTATTGACCCATTTCCCCTTTAGGCCACATCCACAAGCTGTTTAAAAGAATCATTACGAACGGTTTTGCGTGAAGATTCTACAAATTCCAACCACCGAAGCAAGCTGATTTTCAGAGCGGTTATGGCACCATAGACCACATCCACACTGACAGACCTGTTGGTATAGTGTTTGGTGATCCTCACTGTTAAACCAGCGGTCGTGGGTTCGATTCCCAACCAAGACAAATCTTTGTGTGATGAACACAATCACTTGTTTTGTGTCTGGGTGTAACTGATATATAATATCTGTGTATTTAAAACTATATACATATTACGAGTATACACATAAACCACGACAAGATACAACTAAATCTAAACTCATTTTTACAAATTTTAATATTCTCTTTAAATAAAGATTCGACAATAGTGGCAAATAGTGGCAGTCGGCAAATTCAATGACTCTGTTGTCGAAACTGGAATGTTCATGAAAAACTTTACAAAGGCTGCAGCTACATCTAAATTCGATTCCAATGCGTTCTTTACCCTTTAGGGCATACATATCATGAAAATATTAAAAAATCGAAATCTTAGAAAGAGTCAAGAGATATCTGCTATACTTTTTATTTTGCAAAAAAATTGATATTATTATAAGTTTCGACACTCTAACTACGAGATTTATAATCTTATTTACGATGAAGAGTACATAACATAGGCAATGTATACTGACATAGACAGACCAGAAAACAAAAAATTAAGGGGGAGCATTGTAGGGCAATGCCCTACCTTGAAATCACAATGCCCTACTTTAAATACACCAAAAACTAAGATAAATTATTATAATTAAATTGTTTGTTCATAGTTTGAGATAAAAAATTGTAGCCGTAGGTAGGTATATTTTGCAAACATACCACAGTTTGTAACATTCATTTCATATTATAGTAATTCTTTGCTCTGAGTATAGATGGCATTTGAAACGCCATCACATGTAACGATGAGTTTCATAGCTATGATGCAGAGGGGATTCCCCGTACCATAGATTGCAATATTATGGGCTATATTGCAATCGGGCAATCCCCTTTTAAATTAAGATAAACTTTAACGTAAACGATACCCTATTCACGATGACATTGATTGCTTGTAGTTTGGTTAAGTGAAGTGTGATGTACTGAGTGTTTTTAGTGAAAAATCGATACAATTTTATTTTATTTTTATTTTTATTGCTATAAATTGAAAATTTATTGATTTTACGATGGACATACGGATTTTTTTTGGAAAAAACGAAGATTTGAAGAGCAAATTGACCACAAAGAATCTCACTGGTCTAAACAGGTGGAAGCACAAAATTCAATCGCTACTCCTAATTCCATGGCAACAGGTTTGTCAACACATTTTGGTAATGTTAGTTATGATTTTTTTATTGCACAAATCGGAGAACGAATAAAACAAATTGTTTTAGACACATATCCAAAACAACATAACAGACAGAGCCTTTGTTGCCGATTGGTTCAAGCGTTATAAATGGTTGCAGTATTCTGTCGAGAAAGATGCTGCTTTTTGCTATCCAAGCCAGCAATTTTCACATCATGGAAGCAAACAAACTTCGTACACTTCCACAGGATTTACAAACTGGAAAAATGCCACTGATTCTAAAACTGGTTTTCAAAAACACGAAAAAGTTCATTTCTCATATTCAAGCTATGTCGATGTGGCAGGAGAAATTACAAAGAATATCTACATCTAGCAGCGTTGAAACGAGAATAAATCAAAATGTATTAAAAAATATAGGTATTACGTGAAGTCTATTATTGAAATAATACAACTTCTAATTCTCAACGAATTAGCTTTGCGTGGAAATTATATTTTAGAAGAAGAAAAAGAAAAATGATTGTTTCAGAATGTATTTGAAAACACATGTATGAAAGATCCAAATTTTAACGAAGTTCTCACTCATATACTACAAAACGCAACATATCGGTCACCTGAAATACAAAATCAAATAATTCAAGCAACGACTCAAGCAGTACGAAGTTCCATTGCCAAAGATATTAATGAATCTGACGTGAAATGGTTTAATCTAATAGTAGATGGGACGAGAGATAAAAAATAGCCCCCAAAATATTGCATTAGCAATACGTTACGTCAAGAATGGTGTCGTTGCTGATGGTTAAGACTACTGAATTAACGTTAACTACGGAATTAACGTTAAATACTCTTACAGAGAATAACATTGACCCCTCTTGTATGCTTAGCCAATGCTATGATGGCGCAAGTGTAATTAGTGAGAAAGTTTCAGGAGTTATGACTAAAATAGAAAATAAATTGGGTTGAAAAATTTCTTACGTCCACTGTTATAACAATCGCTTGCGCTTAATAGTCATCAGAACTATAGTATCTCAGAAATGTCTTTCATCCGTTTATTTTTTGACCAATGCATCATGATACATGAATTCTTTCATCATGGCAAGATATCTGCCTTATATGGTAGATAAAGATTAGCCGACTCCTCGAACAACAACAACTGGTCTGGACATTTGGCAGTTACAAAAGTTGTATACGATAAATTATTCATCGATTTTGCAGACTTTGAAAGAAATTAAAAATGGCAGATTCAATGGTGATGACGTCGCTAAGAGTATCGGCATTTAAAAGAGTTATGCTTGATCTGGAATTCCGAATGGCTATGGTTGTGGCTAAAAAAGTCTTATCCACACTATAACCTGCAGACGCTGCTTTGCAACCCCAAAGCGCAGGATTGAAATACGCCATAACAATCATCAAATGTGTCGAAGATGAAATTATAAATTTAAGATCAAATCAAATGTATAATCAAACTTTGGATGAAGCTAAGTCTTTAACAAGCGACGACTGCGGTGAATCTGAAAATAGGACACAGACCTCGAAGAGGCAAGTTAAAAAAACCGAATCAGATGAATGACTATTTGACGTTTGGCCCCTCCTAATCCTCCGCCAAACAAAATATAGAAGAGAACGACGAGCCATTTAAGTCTGAGTATTTCGAAACGTTGGACATACTAATTGCTAAATTACAAAGGTTTTCAGACAACAATGATCTAATCAATTCGATTGCAAGTCTCAATGAGTTGGATGTAGATAAAATGGTTTTACTAAAAAATATGGGTAAGTTTGGAAAAAAATAATAAATAAAATAATACGTCGTCTTCAATATACAATCAACTAAAATAAACTAATTTTTCAGGCCTGAAAATTCCATCAAGGGAAGAGGCTAGTGTGGTTAAAGTTTATTTGAGTCGTAAAGAGGATAAAATGGAAAATATATTGCAAGTTTTGTACAGGCAACGAGAGGCGCTTAAAGATACATATGAACTTTTTGCATCTATGGCGACAATAGGATGTAGCACTGCAGTGTGCGAACCTACGTTTTCAACTTTAACTACAATTAATTCTGGCCTTTGAAAAAGAAGCCAATAAAATCAGTTGATCTGAACGAAGTTCTTCGCATTTTAATAACATGGCGAAACGTAGAATTCAGCTGTTTCAAATATTTTTATTATTATGTTAATTATTATAACAACTTTGCAAAAATAATGTAATCTAAATGGTATTTTTAATCGTCTGTATTTACTCGTATCACCCCACAACAATTTAATTATTACCTCACCCTCATTCAGACGTGGATCTCTACATCCAAATCTGGAAGTTCAACAATCTTGTTTGCTTGTTCTTCACCATTGAGGATTTAATAGTTCTTAGATTCATGCTCATGATCTTTCACATAAATAGCTATTGCATGTATATCACTTTAGGACTTCAATTTAGGAGCCTGTGCTTCGAGGCAGATCATTTATAATATTTTTTTTACTACCGCCCTACCTGTAACCAATGCTGCCATACTTCCAATTCGACTCTAGTTACAGCCCTATAGATAATGCAAAAACATTAGTTACAAAAAACAGTTTAACATGGTGTAACTGCATTTTGTTGATATGCTTCAATTCTAGTAACGATTTTTTTTTCTTTTTTTTTTTTTTTTTTTTTTATCCCGCATAACACAGCGATCTGTCATAGACATTTAGCTGTTTCTTTGTCTGAGCCATATCTGATCTATAAATATATTGCCCTAGGCAGAGTGAGTTGTCCAATGATCACTCTCTCTATTCCTGATTGACAAATCGCTTCAAGAGATTCGGAACGCTTTTCCTTCTCAGTCTTGTGAAAATGGTACTCCTAGTACCCGTCAACTTGGCCGAGAGCGTTAACATGTCCAGTTAATTTTTGCTGATACTTTGAACTTCGCGCAGCGATTTCTTGTTTCACTGTATTGAGTCTCAAGTCATGCAGGATGTATTTATTGTGAATGCATTTTGGTATGTTGAACATAGCTCTCATAGTTTTGGTCTGAAATCTTTCCAGGATCTCTATATTACTGTTACTTGATGTTCCCCAGAGCTCTATCCCGTATGTCCAAGTTGGCTTCAAGATAGTTTTGTAGACTGTAATTTTGCTTTCATTAGTTAATTGAGATTTTTTACCAATCAGCCAGTGCATGGAACGATATTTTGCATCTAATGCTTTTCTTTTGTTCCAAATGTGTTTCTGCCAAGTCAGCCTCCTATCGAGATGCATGCCTAGGTATTTTGCGGTAGTATCGTGTGGGATTTGATCTCCGTTCAGTGTTATAGGTGGACAGTCTCCTTTTCTCAATGTAAAAGTGACATGCACTGATTTGCTTTGATTGGCTTTCATTCTTCATATCTTAAGCCATTCCTCTATCTCAAAAATATGTTTTTGAAGGTTCGCCGAAGCAATTGCTGAGTTGGAGTTTACAGACATTATGGCAGTATCATCAGCGTAAGTGGCGATAGATGTTTTGTCATCGATGGGGATGTCGGCAGTGTAGATAAGATATAATACGGGCCCCAAGATGCTCCCTTGTGGTACCCCGGACCTGAATTCGAATAAATCAGACGTAGTAGTGTTCAGTTTGACTTCATATCATCTTTTGTCTAGGTAGCTTTTTAGTATTAAGAAGAAGGAATGAGGCAGATGTTTTTTGATCTTGAACAGTAGGCCATCATGCCAGACTCTGTCAAAAGCTTGGCTTATATCTAGAAACACCGCCGAGCAATACTTTTTGTCTTCTAGCGCCTGGCTGATGGTATTTACCAGCCTATGAACCTGCTCAACGGTTCCATGTTTCTGTCTAAATCCAAATTGGTGTTCAGGAAGAATTGTGTTCAGGTGTGATTGCATTCTGCTGAGGATAACTTTTTCAAACAATTTTCCAACCAATGGGAGGAGGCTAATTGGTCTGTAAGATGAAACTTCTTCTGGCTGCTTTCCAAGTTTGAGGATCATGACTACTTGAGCAAGTTTCCACTGAAACGGATAATGGGAGAACCTCAAGCATGAGTTGAAGAGCACGACAATAAACATGATACCCTTTTTCGGAAGGTTGTTTAGTAGCGCTGAGTCCAATAGATCATATCCCGGAGCTTTATTAGCTGGTAGTGATTTTATCTCTCGGCGTATTTCGGCAGGACTGACTGCTTTCAATGGAAGTGACAGTTGGTTCGGCGACTGTAGGTAATCTGATATGTCGTTGTCATTGTCTGGATTGGAGTAACACAGTGGTGTAAATACCTTTTCCAAGTGTTCAGCAAAAGCCGTAGCTTTTTCGTCATTAGTTCTAGACCAACTTCTATCCTGTCTTCTCAGAGGTGGGATGTGGACTTTTGGCCGCTTGAGATTTTTGGTTGCGCGCCATAGAGAGTAATTAGTATCCTTGTGTGCCGTGAGTTGGGATAGGTAAGTTTGGACGTTCTGATTTTCGTGCTCTTTTATCATATTTATCAGTTCCTTTGTTGCCCTGTTTAACTTAGCTTTGTCAGAAGGATATCTGGTCTTGTGCCATTCCCTTCTTAGGTAGCGTCGTTCCTTAACCTTAGCGATAATGTTTATTGGGTATTCTTTTTGTTTTGTTAAATCGCCGCCCGATGTTCGGCGTTGACCTCTTACGACTGGTTTGGTCTGCTCTCAGTCAGCCCTCCTCCTTTCTCATACGGGCTTGGGACCATCAACGGCAGAGTTTAAAGTAAGTTTAGAGTAACGATATCATTCTTTTCTGAGCACAAGCTTTTTAATACTTGCTTTCAACAATTGTTATTCAGTTGCACAAACTATGTTAATCATCTATTTATAAGAGGAGACGTTGAGCTCAATTGAAAGAAACAATACTTCTCTTATTTCAATTGATATTAAAAAAGATTCTTACCACTTTAATCGTTACAAGAAGAAATATCTAAACCAACGAAAATAAATTGTAACCAATGACGCAAAAGACAGTGTATTTAAACATTAATTTATTTATTTCTTAATTTACAAACTTTATACACAACATTCATAGTCTTCCAGTCAACTTTAGAAGGTAGTAGGTGCACAGAGGTTAGATATATATTGTGTATACCTACTTATAATTATACATACGCAAACTCACAGAACACACCATATTTACAAACATAAACGTACATAAAGGAATATATACATATACAAATAGACATACAAACTTACATATACATACATATTTTTACTCTGAAACCTTGTAACTTTGCCTGAATTTCTTTTATTTTGATATTTAATGATAAATAACCTAAATAATAAATAAACACGACCGCGTTTCATAGACAGAAAAGGTATTGTTGTTTGGTCTTCTAACACAATGATTGTCTATACTTCTATAATAAAATACCAAAATTAAAGAGCGGGCAAATTAATTTAATTTTTACAACGTTGCCTATTTTGCAGAAACTTCTGTAACAAACTTAAATCGCAATTAAAGCTTTTTTTATCTCAACAACTACATTTACACCGCCTATTTTACCTTGTATCTTCAGTCTTAAAGTCTAATTGTAGGGTTTAGGTATCTTTGGCGTCGTTTAAATGTTTTTTTTTAATAATAGTGTCTTTTGCCTTCTCCATCGGGCCAGCGTGGTATAGTACGCCACAACCTACTTTATAGAGGCCTATATCCAACAGTTAACTGTTAAAGATGATGATGATGATGATGATCAATACATAAGCAATATGTTTACTTGTGAAAAGTATTTTTACTTGCTTTGTGAGCTTTTTTGAAGTTAATTACGTGTGTTAAAAATAAATAATTTCCTAACAAGTGCAGAAAAAGTATTATATAGTTCAGTTAAAAAAATTCATAAAGTATTCGTTACAATTGCACGCTTAAGTGTCACATATTCCTCGGCGATTACGACTTTTAGTTCATGACACTTTTAACTAACCGTACCACATGCACGGTAATATTTAAGTAACATTTAATACTGGTCTGCCCTATTAAGTTACTTAACAGATCATTTTATTTTTTTTTTTCAAATACCAACTATCCTACGGTACATCATGTTTGTTTAACTTCAATTACGCCATGATAACTCTCAGAGGCCAGATTTTTTTTCCGACTTAATTGACATGTATCGTTATATTTTTTATTTTTTTTTTTAAATGGCTCGCGTTGGGAATAAATCCTGTGTCGCGGGGGACTTTAAAAACATACAAGAAACGGACACAAAGAACACCCAGACTCAGAAAAACAATTTGTGGATTACACAAAGTGTTGTCCCATGTAGGATTTGAACCCACAACACTCAGCGAAGTAGAGAGCGGCGTGGCGACCGCTTAAATCACTAGGCCAATCGTGCAGTCAAATCAAATTACGACAAAAATGTGTGATTTATGAATATTTCAAATTCAAATAAGTAAAAGCACTTAATATGGCAAAGACCAATTAAATTGTACAAAATGTACCTTCAGACATCATGTTTTAAAGCGCCTGAATATAATATTATCTATATATTTATATATATATAAAAATGAAACCGTTTTTCTTGGTCACGGCATCACGCGTTTCCGACCGATTTCACTAATTCTTTTTTTGTTGTATTTGTTATTATTAGGAGAAGGTTCTTACGGAGAAAAATATATTTATAATCATCATTAATCATTTTTATAATCGCGCATCATTGCTACGCTAAGGCGGTACGAAATTCGCCGGGTCAGCTAGTGTTATAATAAAATTAACAATAAAGTTTGCCATACGTCTCAGTCGTAGTGCAAATATTATTATTTTAAAAAAATTGTTATTTTTTTTCGTTGAATATTTCCTATTCCACTCAGAACGAATTTAATTTTTTGAAATTAAAAAAATAATATATATAAAACTATAATAATAACTTTAAAAAAAAAAAATTGTCTACTATTCTTGTTAGCTTTCGAGTCGGTGTCAGCCAACGTTAATTGCAATGAGCATGCATAGAAAAAAATTAGAAATACATACAGTGGAACGTGAATTTTCTCCTTTTTTTACTTTTCAGTGCATTTTTTGTTTTAGAATATTTTCTGTGTGAAGTCGCATATGTGTGCATACGGGTATATCTTCTAAACGCACTGCTCATATGAGACAGAGATTTAAATGGGAAAAACAAAGAAAGAAAGCACCGTCTATCTCTAAAAAGAAAATTTGTTTTCAAGCCATTTACGAAAGATTTTGTGAAGAGCACTAAACTAGGCTTTTGACTAATTGAATTTGGAACTTGAGAATTTTGGTTCCTAATCCTAAATTCAAGAGCCGTTGTGTACTTTGTTGAATTTTTATTTCACAAGACCACATAATCTCACTTAATGTATCTTACTTAAAAATTCGTTAAACTGTTGAGAGGTGTTGGTAATAAAAATTAAAAGGTGTTAACTAAAAGTGTAACTCGTATGTAAAATTTAAAAAAAAATGTGTGCGTGTACTAGCGTACACTCGTAAGAAGTGAAACTTCTTTATGACGTTATTTTTCAAAAAAATAATTTAAACCCGTCCGAAGTCGATGCAATCGCCACCTGGATTTCAAAAATGTAACTACTCAAAACGGGCCGCAAAATACATTGGAGACATTTACCAATCCCTACTCCGCTGGAGAAAGTATACTTCGAATCACGCGTGGTAGGGATAAGAAAAAGATGGCGCGTAACGAAAAAATGTGACGCGTAACGAAAAAATGTTACACTAAATTTTTTTCCAACCCCGATAAAGAAGTTTCACTTCAATAAACTACTCTGTAAACTAACCCATATGGTTCAGAATTTCCATCAAATTTTTGAAAGATGCTACAACCTTCAGTGAATGGGCCAAGCTACAAATTAAAGTAGAATAATGCTTAAAGACGAAAAAATTAAAACAATAGTTTGGAATTTTGGGAATATGTCAAACAATATTCTAATTTATTCGAAAAAATGTCTTGCTACAAAGGTTATTTACTTAATATCTAAAATTAATAAAAGTGTAAATAAGATTAGAATGATCTAAGAAATAATTAATGTCGGAATTGGAAAAGTCTTATAATTGATAATAAAGTAAGTACCTATATCCGACTCGGGTATAGCTAAAGCTTTTGGAGAAACTTTCACGAATATTTCAGTCTCGATAACAAAACTATTGAATTCATCTTCCACATTACAGAACATTAAAACTTGTGTTAAGGATTTTAGATATAGTTGTATTACAAACAGAATTATTGTTCAAATATTCACTGTTAAGGTAACCACTGACTTTTGGAGTAATTCTGTCCAATTAACAAAATCAATTATTAGCGTAGTTGCATCTTTGGCCTAAATTTTTAATAAGTAAATTAAATGTGGTGTATTTTCTGACCAACTGAAACATCAGATCATCCCTTTATTTAAGACAGGTAGGGTAGCATATCCGATCCTACAAATAGGGTATATACACGAGACTCCGAAATGGACAAAATATTTTTATTTGTAATTTTTTCTACTAAAAAAACATATTTATACAATTATTTTTGAAATTTATTACAAGTTATTAGTGAAATTTAATAATAGAACAGTGGATTTTTTAAAATTCCCATGTAAATTTCTAAAACGCAACGCTATTGGTGGAACAAAATTTGACGTCAATTTACCTTCGGTTCTTTTCGTAAAGCAGGCTATATTTTTGCCGAATTTTGTAAACAAAACAGTATGTGCAGTTAACTAAGTAAAAAATATTGTTATACGCATTTTATCACTTTTTTAATATCCTTACTTATGTTAAATGATCTTTACAACTATTACATTATTTACTTCTCATTATACTTCTTTACTTTTCCATGATAATAGAGGATAGACTGGATGTGTTAGGTGTTTTTTATGAAATGTCTAAGGCATTCGACTGCGTTTTTCATAAAACATTGGTCAGGTGATTGTACTACTATGAAGTTAGGACTACTAGCTTAGATCTTCTTATCTCTTGTTTGAGTAATAGGATCCAGAGAGTGAAAACTAATGATCAGAGATCCCTGGGGTCTCTGGTCACTATAGAATTGTCTTTTATTTAAACTTAAGCAACAGCAATCAGTTACTGATGATGTGTATAGCGCTCTCACTAATGTCGTGAACTGGTTTCACATTAATAACTTACTTTTAAACGAGTACAAAGCTAAATACATTCGATTTTTTACTCCAAATATCAAAAGAACTAAAACTAGTTTTGTGATAAATAAGATCGGTTAGATCTTGTTGACACTTAGTTTTTGGATCTAACTCTAGACTCTTAAATGAACGAAGGTCTTTTTTTTTTTTTTTTTTTTTTTTTTTTTTTTTTTTTTAACGTGTGGAAACCCCCTCGGGCCGTCACCCCACCGGGGTTTACGGCGGGGTGGTGTGTCGGAATCGGACCGACTAAAACCACACGGTGTGCCACTCTGCGCCTGACATAGGAGGGATCCGGGAACAGCTGTTATTACGACATCCAGATCCCTCCTAGCGCCTGCCCGCTCATGCGGGCACCATCTGCGGATAAACTCTCCTTTTAGGCGGCGTACGGCACACGCGGACGTCGCCTCCTCGCGGCTGGCCACTATAGCGGATGGAGGGGAAAACCCGTCCCGTCCACCCGCGGCCACACTCAAGGCGGCATGAGGCGCTGGTATGCGCGCCTCCGCCGCCCGGCTCGCCGGCGGCGAATTGGGTCCGAGTGGAGATCGTCCTCCCGGACCTTCTCCGCCGCCTCCTTCCGCGAAATTACGTCTTCGCAGAAGGTTGCGACCGCGGTAAAACAACTGTCGCTACCGGCCATGGAGCGTATGACGGCCGGTAGCGAGAGATCTAATCCAATAGCTGCAGTGAGGACCCCACGCTGCGCCGCCCAGGCGGAACAAACCGCCAGCGTGTGCTGAGCCGAGTCCCCACTGCAGTCGCAGTGGTGACAGGCGGGACTCAATTCCCTCCTGGCGACCGAGTGCAGATACTTCCCGAAGCAACCGTGCCCGGAAAGAACCTGCGTCAGTCGGAAGGAAAGGGTCCCGTGCTGCCGCCCTGCCCACTCGGCGATGACCGGCTGGAGAGCCTCCACGAGTGCAAAGCCAGCACGTGGAGTCTCCAACCGGGACGACCAACGAGCCATTGTGGCTCGACGAGCGGCCTCACGCCACTCGCGTACCTCTTCGGGCGGGGGCCGTATGCCGCTACCCGCCCGGAAGTCGGCTGTCCGCCGATAAACTTCGGCGAGCACTTCCGCCTCCAAATCCCACGGGGGAGTTCCGGCCAAGGCGCACGCCGCTTTCGTCGATACGGTGCGGTAGCCGCGTATGGCTCTAACCGCCAATATCCTCTGAGGGCGCCAGAGGCGAGCCCTATTCTGGGCGGTCAGAACCGCCGCCCACACCGGTGCACCATACAGCGCCATTGACCGGACAACCCCCGTGTATAGCCGTCTCGTCGCGACGCTGGCTCCACCCAAATTCGGCAAAAGTCGCCCAAGGGCAGAAGCAGCGCCGACCAGCTTTGGAGAAAGCTGTCGGAAGTGCTCGTCGAAGAGCCACAAATGAAAGAAGGTCTCCCCCAAGGAACGCTAACACGCAGTTTATATAATTCGACAATTAACCGATGCAGAAACAGCTAAACTAGTGTATTTTAACTATTTTCACATTGTAACATCATATGGCATTTTGTTGTTGAGGAATGGTGCTGACGTTCAAAGTATCCTTGTGTTGCAAAAGAGGGTTATTGTTGCAATTTGTAATCTTAGGTATAGGTTGTCACAGCGACATTTATGACATCAACACTACAAATGAAGACACTCGTGTTACCAACGACTAGATTGCAAAAAGTAAGCAAGTCATTTCGTCGTTAGTATGCAATTTAAGCCTTTAGTAAGATTAAAAGTATGTGAAAAGGCTTAGTATATAGTTGCAGATTATTGAAACGGTATTTACTTGGGTTTGATGCTACTCACTCTCTCATTTACGTTCGTATCATAGCTGTTGTGAAATGTGTTAGTGATGTGCATTTATTTTATTGTTGTATTTTGTATTTGGTTTGTTTTCAATATGATTATTCTTTCATTTCAATTAGAATTGTATGGTGAGTTTTTTGTGTATTCAAATGTGAGTACAGGCTTGTAATTTTAGATTATATGTAGTAACTTTCTGTGAGTTGTTCCACAGCCTACTCAAATATCCTGCTGGCGGTAGTGTCACGCTTCGGGTCGTTGATTTTGACTTATGATGGTTTGGGTTCGCGATGACTGGGGCTTGTATGCCGGTTGTACGGACAGGCCCCCTCAAAATTATAGTACTTTCTTTCAAAGGCCAATCTGAACCCGGCACTATACTCGTATAATTTTATTTTTATTTAACATTGTTCACAGACTTAAAAAAAGACACCTCTGTGGTTTGTTTCGGTATTTCTTCGAGGAGTAAGTCTTAGGATTTGCCGACGCCTTCTAGCTGCAAAGTTTGAGATATAAAAATGGCTGTTGAGTCTTGCTTAAAAATAAATTCATTATCATCATCGTAATGGCGACATCTCTTCTTTTGTCTGGGGGGCTTAGGCTCTGGTGAAAAGAACCATCTCATTTTATTCATTACACCTAACTTCTACTCAGGCAGGTTGAGACTTCGGCAAATATCCACACTCAGGATACCTAGCTTATTCTGTAGTCACAGTTGAGTGTTTTTGGTAGAAAGCTCGCACATATGTATTTTCTTGGCATTGAACTCGACCAGATTCTCATAACCACTTTGAGGTACTCCCCTCATAACCAGATCGAGGTCAACAATAAGCCTCTGACGTTGTTCCTCAACGTCTGCTAGCTTGAATGTAGGATATCCAAAATATTGTCTATAAATTATGCTATGCTGTGCAGACGACTGTAATGTATGTAGTTAAGGACTAATATGTAGTCGGAGCAGGACAGGCACTATTACACCGAGTCGGTTTTATAACGATTTGTTTCTGTCACTAACTTCGTAGTACTATATGTTACTTTTTATTAATTTAATTAATTTATTGTTACCTATTAAATTTTACTTACACTTGTGGTTAAAAATGATATAATATGAAAATAAATATTAGCATGGAACAAATTTATTAATTTTAGCGCTACTTAAAACCATGATGTGGAGTTTGTTAATATTAAATACTTTTTTGAAGAGTGGTCGGCAAGAAGTAAAATGATATAACAAATATTTTCAGAAATTATGTCAATAAATGCACAGCCTAAATTAAAAACCACAAAAAGTGACTAACACCGATATTGAGAAATGACATCTAATGGTACAGTTTTGACTCTGGGATTCGTATCTTGTGAACTTCCGACATCTAGTGAACATTTAGGTTGTTATCCATCGATGGACAACTTTTTTGTTCACAGTGGTCTGTCCATATTAGTACTTAGTCTGGCCATAAATACTGTTACACTTAATTATAAAAAAATATTACATTTGAATTTCGAATCTGTCATTTTTATACGATTGTTCATTGTGTTTTCTCATTTTGGCGCCAATACATTGTAAAATATTTTGCGATATTAAAATGGTGTGGGGTGATAAAGAGAACCGAATCGCTGTGATAGCATTACACAAAGTAGGTATGGAGCCAAATGCAATTTTTAAAACTCTCCATACACTTGGTATTAGTAAAATGTTTGTGTACCGGGCTATTAATAGGTACAATGAGACCTCCTCTGTTTGTGACAGAAAAAGATCTGGCCGTCCACGTAGTGTTCGTACGAAAAAGGTGGTCAAAGCAGTAAGGGAAAGAATTCGAAGAAATCCTGTCCGAAAGCAAAAGATTTTATCTCGGGAAATGAAGATAGCACCTAGAACCATGTCGCGTATTTTAAAAGATGACTTAGGACTTGCAGCCTATAAGAGACGCACTGGCCATTTCTTAACTGATAATTTAAAGAAGAATAGGGTGGTAAAATCGAAACAACTACTGAAGCGGTACGCAAAGGGAGGTCACAGAAAAATTTTGTTTATGGATGAGAAAATTTTTACAATTGAGCAACATTTTAACAAACAAAATGACCGTATTTATGCTCAAAGCTCTAAGGAAGCTTCCCAATTAGTCGACAGAGTGCAACGTGGACATTATCCGACTTCAGTGATGGTTTGGTGGGGTGTTAGCTATGAAGGAGTGACTGAGCCATATTTTTGTGAAAAAGGTATCAAAACATCGGCACAAGTGTATCAAGATACCATTCTTGAGAAGGTAGTTAAGCCCCTTAACATCACCATGTTCAATAACCAAGTATGGTCCTTCCAGCAAGACTCGGCGCCGGGTCATAAAGCTCGGTCCACGCAGTCTTGGTTGGAATCGAACGTTTCGGACTTCATCAGAGCTGAAGACTGGCCGTCGTCTAGTCCCGATCTTAATCCGCTGGATTATGATTTGTGGTCAGTTTTAGAGAGTACAGCTTGCTCTAAACGCCATGATAATTTGGAGTCCCTAAAACAATCTATACGATTGGCAGTGAAGAATTTTCCCATGGAAAGAGTGCGTGCTTCTATTGATAACTGGCCTCATCGTTTAAAGGACTGTATTGCAGTCAATGGAGACCACTTCGAATAAGCTTTTTATATTTTTAATTGTTTTATATTTATGTATTAAACTGACACACTGTAAAAGTAATAAATGTTATTTGCAGTTAACAATTTTCTTTTTTCTTTATTACAATATTTATGGCAAGACTAGGTATACTTAGTCTATGGTACAAACAAAAACTTTACCTTAAAACGTTGTGGGATAAGGAAATCTCTTATGTATCATATTCACTAGGCTTAATTGGTGAATCTTTATTTTTAACCACTTTTCCTTCATCCAGTTTCCTGTTAATATCTTGCAGGCAAATTAAAGTAATTTCATAATTAAGTTTTAACCACTTTTTATATTGAGTCGATAAATTTTTAGGACACGAAATGGAGAGGAAAACCTACATACATACTTTTCTTTGGAGTTAGATTAGAGAGGAGTAATAATAGGTGGAAGATACCTACTCTCTACTGATTTTCGTAATCAGTGTAGCAATGATCCAGTGTACCTTTTAAAAGCCTTTTTCTCTTTTTACTAAATCAAAATTTTCAATCACAGAGTATATTAAACAATATGTTCAATCAAAACAATAAAGTTTGAAATGTCATATAGACATCTACACAGCAGATGTCATTTTCTTTCAGTCATAGCGCTCTCTATTTGGCAATAAGAATTCTCATTTCTTTGTCTAAGCTTTGCTGTTGCCGTGTCTCGTTAAGTTAGATATATTTGATTACAAAAATACCTAACTAAAATCGGTTGCTTTAGGAATACCCACAATTTTTTACATATATTCGTTTCTCTATTATAATTTCCATGTAAATCTGTCTTGTTAACGTGGGAAAAAATCGAGATAAATCCGGCCGCTATTATCGATGACTAATGATATGGAAGAAACACATATTCGGTTATAAATATTTCAGAATAGTAATAGTGATATAGAAATTTAAGGTGTAACATTTTTATGTAATGTCTGACGGAGATCCGTCTCTAGAAGAGGATGTGCCAGTGCCTCTACTTGAAATCGAAGATAATGTATACACACCGAAGATAACAACATCAATATACACGGCTGGAGTTAAACTACATCCCAAGAAGTCTGATGCAGGAGAAACTGAATCATTTCTAACCGATGCCCAGCGCAATGAACTTGCATTCCAACAACTTTTTGGAGATGGAAGTGGTGAAGGGGTATTCCACGAGGTAATATATATTTACAATAATGCTTCAGCTTGACTTAACTATCTAAATCAAGGCTGCTTTGTCTCTATGGGTGTTTTACTTTTTAATACTGACTACGACTTTCACATTTACTTTTAAAACTTGCTATTTATGATTGAAACTTTTTCAAGGTTATTAAACTTGGTAACAGCTGAAATATAAATATCAGTAAATATTTTAATGTTACAAAATAGTGTTAGTAAAGTTTAAAAAATTACTGAATGACTGAAGAATTGCACTTGAGAATGTTATTGATTGTTTTTGATATAATGAGATACAATACTTTGCAATTGACTTGACCATAACTATTTTGAGTTTGATTGTAGTTTATAAAAAAGTATAATTATTATATTTTCCTACTCCTTGTACCCTACAGTTAAGAAATTTATAATTAGAATTGTACCACATACAGACAATATATTGAAATTACTAATTTTACTTCTACAAGTAGTATTTAGTATTTCAAATCAACCTATCGCTGTCCACTGAGCGCCAATGTAGTACTACACATATTATAGTAGTTATTACTACTTAACTGAACTCAGTCTCTATGGTGTAGTTTGCTACCATAGCCAATTTAATGGTGATCTTCTGATTTAACACAGTAATCATTCTAGAAGTTTGAGCATTTTTTAAAACAAAAACTATGCACTGGAATTCTAAACTAACTTTTGAAAATTTAAAACAGACAAGAACCATGCCACTATTTTAAAAATAAATTACTACAAAAACTACTTTCTTAATAATTTGTTGATATGTGAAAAAATGCATTCAATTAAATTTTTAGTATATTAACAGAAAACTAAGACATACTTGGAACATTGACATTACTAGTATTTGTAAGTGAAAGTATTTAAAATCTAATTAAAGTTTTTTACTGTTAAAAAGTGAGTTTATCCTGTTTACTTCATAATCTTAATTATTAGTCTACTAATTAGTACTTATACTAATTATCTACTAATTTTAAACAAATAATAATGTCATGCAATAGTCCACGTTCAGCCTTCTAATCCTAAACAATAAAAGCCTGTATTATGGTAATCAGAAAACTGATAAACATGCTCATAACTAAACACATACTCTACATAAGTTATGCCTGGCCGTAGGAAAATTATTATGTTAATAAAATAAAAAGATAAACTTAGATAGTTTTGTGATAACATACTTCAAAAGTATTTTTTTCTAGTTTTTCCTTGATCCTATTTTATTGAAATGTACACTGAAAAAGAAATTGTATAAATTTAATTACTATTCACATTGCAAAGATAAGAAAAATTTGAAACAAACCCCCTTTTCTTTTTTTAACTTGTGTAAACCCCCTCGGGCCGTCACCCCACCGGGGTTTATGGCGGGGTGGTGTGTCGGAATCGGACCGACTAAAACCACACGGTGTGCCACTCTGTGCCAGATATAGGTGGGATCCGGGAACACCTGACAGATATCAACCCATCTGGCCAGTATAGTATAGTAAGCCAATATACACTGAAACAGAAGTCGTATATACATTTTTGGCATCTAAGACACTAACTTTCACACTACAAAGAGAAGAAAAACTTGAAACAAACCCTATATCAACCCATCTGGCCAGTGCGGTATATTAGACCAAAACCTCCAAATTGAATAGAGGCCTATGTCTAGCAGCGGAGTGTTAAAGGATGTTGATGATGATGATGCTACCCATTAGGTCAGGAAAATATTTTCAAATAAATCGGTGTGATAACAATTAATGGTTATGCTTATTTTAAGCTATCAACAAGTTGTTGTGATTTATTGTTAATTAATCATCTGCCATTAATAATATATATATTTTATATACTAATTAACTGAAATAAATATTTATTTGTAATAATTGATTCACTTGAAATGGAGTTCCTAATTTAGTCATGATTTAATGTAATACAGATATAGAATAAAAATCATGATTTAATTGTTCTCTGGCGACCACAAAGCATCAGTTGTTGTGTGGGTTTAAACTTTATTAGATGACTAGAATACGAGCCTCTAAAAGTAGATTGGCATCTTGAGGAATTTACAACAGTCCTTTCTGTACTATGGGTACTAGACAGCTGATATAAATACATATATACTTTTTTTTTGTAAATACATACATATTATATATTGAAAACACCCACACTGCGAAACAAATATTTGCAGATCATGCAAATATTTAGTTCGACCCGGGATAGAACCCGAAACCTCAAGCACAGCAGTCGCGTACGCTGCCACTGCGCCACCGAGGCAGTTAACAATTCATATAGTGTAGCATTCTACAAAGTCCTATACAGTATTCTACAAAAGCTTTAACTGTCTATTGGTAGTATATATATCACTGCACTCTATATTCTCTATTACTTGTATTGAGGGAGAGTCCTGCAACGAATTTTTTGGACCAAGGATAGACAAAACTTTATGAACCGTTTGGTAATTTATACTCTACCAATGTGCGTTTTTACCTTGGGCAACTAGCTTGTTAAAGAAACCTACATATACGACCTTGAAAAAATACGTACAGTGTAACATAAAACCTCTCCCTTTTGTGAAGTCCCTTAAGAAAAGCTGGAGGTCCTCAAAGGCTTAAAATACACTCATGAATTTTTAACCAACCAACCCAAGGTTTGTAGGTGTCCAGTAGGCACCTATTTAGGTGCTCCGCCTGTTCGTTGCCCCCCCATCTCATAATAATAATAGTTATTCGGGTCAATGATCGTATCGGGCTATTCTCGATCCGCGCCCTTCCTAATAGTTATCAGGTTACAAATTACCATTTCCGCGTAAGTTCCGCTACAAGGATCTAACCTTAGATAAGATTTACTAGTGGCGTTTTAGTTGAACCTTTCGTTTTTATTTGTTCCTCACATATTTTGACAGAATGCCTGAAAATGCTTTTTTCGGCATTCAGTCAAAATGTTCCAGCTAGTAAGACTGGGTATGATGTGGGTGCCCAAATTCATTAGGTAACGCGTACTTGGTCGTTTTCAATACAATAATGATTTAGACAAATCACTATATCAACATACTTATTTTTCCTTTTTTTTTAACGTGTGGAAACCCCGTCGGGCCGTCACCCCATCGGGGTTTGCGGCGGGGTGGTGTGTCGGAATCGGACCGACTAAAACCACACTGTGTGCCACTCTGCGCCTGACATAGGAGGGATCCGGGAACAGCTGCTGTTACGACATCCAGATATACTTATTTTTCCTAGGCCTACCCCCACAGACCACTGTTATATTTTTATGAAAAATAAATAAATAAGCAATATTTATTTTTATTTACTGAACTATTTTTAGTGAAAATTAAACTAAAATATAATGGTTAAGTTGTACGAATGATATGTACTTCATTAACATTAGTCACGTTAATCTCCAAGGTATTTTGTAGTTTACCTAATAATGATAAGTGCTTGTTTTCCCCTCTAAGGACTGTAAACGCACTGGAATTTTTTTTCTTCAACAAGTGATTCTGAAATTCGTAAAACAAGTCGTTAAGTTTCAACTTTGTTCGCGTAGCATTGTAATTTTGAATTTTTACGTTAGAAACGTGGTATTTGTTGCATAAATCCTAATCCTGTGGGATATCCGGGATAAAAAGTAGCCTATATGTTACCCCCAGTAACCTCCTCTAGATCCCAGTGAAAGTCAAATTAAAATCGGTTTAGTGGGTTCAGAGGTTAGCCCGGACAAACAAACAAACAGAGAGAAAATTGAAAAAAAGGTAGTTTATGTTTTAGTGTCGTGAAAAGAGCACTTTTTTTTCTTCTGTTCTCAGTTTTTTTTTGAGTCACAGACACTCCAATTATTTATGTGTTGAAGTATAGCATATAAAAATTAAGTATTATACAAGAAAACTTGACAATTCCTAAGTGATGAAACAATACTTGACAGACAGTAACATTATAAAAATTTAAATGATCTTGTACTCTGCATATAAATGACAGTGCAAAGCATGACATCCGCTGTTATCCTCTCTAAGACAGTTATTAATAATAATATTAGAATGAACATACGGGTATAAGAAACACACGTCTACATAGTATTAATTATGTATCTAGATATTATTTGTTAGATAAATTAGATAATAGTATGTCTTTATTATAATTGTTAAAAAATTACTACCAATTTAAATAACTTTAGGGAATGTATTTTTTCTTCGAATTGCAACACCACCAAACGAGAAGTGTATACCTGAGCCCAAGTTAAAAAAAAAACAAAATAGTTTCATAAATAGCAGAGATCTGAGGTAACAATAAAATACAACCAAATTGAGAACCTCTTCCTTTTTAAGTCGTTTAAAACTATACGATTATTTAAAAAAAAATCGAATTCCGTATTCGTTTTTTAACCTAGTTTGGAAATAGACGACCTTGCGTGAGATGTATAAAGTTATTATTATTAACTCGACTACTATTCAAATACTTTTAATTATATTTTAACTAAATGTTAATTATAGATCGATACACAATGTAATCATAACAATAGGTCGCTTTGTTAAAAGTAAAATGATTAAAACAATGGATAAAAGCTAATACAGTGTAAAGGCAATGTTAATGTTCAACAATGTAATAAGAAATCGAACAAACAAACTACAGTTTTAATAGAAAACCTGAGTAATAAATAGTAAGAGAAAATAAAGAAACTTCTTTGGACCTCTTTATAAACATGGCGCACCAAAGTATATATGTAATGACGCGACACGTTCGGTAGAGGCACCCTTTAGAAGGAACTCAGACGTGAAGGGCCATCTCTATTCTGTAGATATCCCGGAGTCTGTCGGGGTACCAGGGATATACTTTCTAGGTTCTAGTTCCCTAGTACATCTAGTCCCCAGTTACCCGAGACGCACTATCACTCGGTTCGGGTCACTCCACCTGTCGTCCGGCGGGTGGCATCTGAGGTAATTTCCACACCATAAAGAAGTGGTCTAGAGTAAAGATATTGTAATTTTTCATGGTAAATAAGTGTATAAAATTAAAGTTCAAGTTATACTGGTCATTGAAATAAGATGTTGAAAACTCTTAAAATTCAAACGCCAGGTGAGCTCTAGTGCATAAAACTTTTAGTAGAAAATGAAAAAAAAAAACAGTAGCAGTCGTGGGACTGCCGATAGAAGTGAAAACGGAACTATTAAGTTGAGAGTAATTAAAACTATATGCAAAAATTATATGAAATTTTTTATGTTTCATATATAGCTATATATAATATATAATATCATATATAATATATAATAATAATAAATTTCATATATAATATATAATATCATATTCTCCATAGCTATAGATATACTATTATCATTAGCATGTCGGTGACGCGAACCGAGGATTTTACCCTCTGCCAAAACGCTCAACGCGCCTAAAGAAGTTTTCACTTCAAAAAAACTACGTATCAGACGAATTATTATGTTCTGGTAAAAATTAACAATATTATCTTTGAACAACCATGAGAAGTGGTCAAATCTTGACCTAGCTTCGGCCTTAACTTTATTGAATATATTCAATTTTAATGACCATTCCATTACTATGGAAATGTGTTGCACGATATTTGTACAGAGCAAAGTCGCTCAGTGTGTACCTTTGCCTAAGCAAAAATTTGCGGCTTTATTATCGTAATGTTCACATTTAACATTGAACGGTTTCCGAATACAGTCATTTGCCGTCCATACGTTTGTTTAATAACACAAACTCGGGTTTTAAAACAATGTTAGTTGCTAAATTGAGAAGCAATATTAGAATATCAGTGCCAGTAATGCTATAAAATGTCTCTTAATGCAAACTCGTTCATTATCTTTCTCTCAGTGTTCTTGATCAAATAAAGATGATTCAACTATACGCTTGCTAAGAGTAGTGAGAAATCAAGGTCAGCCGTGGGTACGTGTTCGCAATGTTTCTTGCTGTTCACAAAGTTTTTGTGTCTACAATGATCGCGAGGTGGTTTATAGAAGCGACGTGTTACTCGGTGTACGATTTCACAGTGTTCAAAATTAACAACGCCAGGTGTACAAATGCGAGGTGTAAAAGTTTTGATGTATGTTGATAAGTTTTAATTAACAGTGAATTATCTACGACGTGCTGCGTGCTAAATATATTTTAATATTCTGATGATTTCTGCATGACTGCCTACATTGACTATGTATATATAAATTGACATTAGGACATTTAAAAATCTTCGTGTATAATGTATTTTCATTCGCAAGTTGTAAGAATTGGTCCTGGACGTCTGATTGATTGGTTTACTGTTTGGGTTAGACGGAGAGAGAGAAGGAGGAGAAGATTGGGGAGATCCAGGCGATGTCCGTGCTCAGCACTTATCAGGACAACTTGTCGCAGGAAATGAACACGGACCGGTAAGTCGGTGTGCTTAGTGTCAATAAAACATTCACTGACGTGTTTTTGTTAGTCATCAACACAGCTCACTTAATATAACAACAGAATACTATTTGACCATTATGATAACCCATTCGGCATGCATCTTGTTTAACAGAATTTGTATTTACCTAAACTTACAGTTTACTTCAGTTATCTGTTTATTCAAGATAGATTAGAAGTAAACGTCATCAGCTGATGCTATTTTGGTAATGTGACAGTGTTTAATTATAATAGTCAAGTAGTACTACTAAAATCACCTTGAAAAGATTTAAAGAAGGTTTATAGAGGTTCTCACGGTCCCAACTTGATGCAAATCCTAATTCTAAACTCTTCGAATGTTGTTCTATCGTAACGTATGTCCTTCACCATAGATGTTTTTGTTGTTTTTTCATTGTTTTAATATTTTTTGTTACTAACTATAATTGAAAATATTTGTTTTTTATTAATTTCATTAACAGACGTAACATAGATTCTTTAAAGAATTATATAATGGTAATATATAGGATATAGGATATACATATGAATATACATATGTTTTTTATGTTCTAATGTACTTTAATTAATTTTACATAATACGCTAGTAGTTTGCAGGTAAATTAAAATAATATAGTAGGTATATATAGGCTTACCATACGTCCCGGTTGGACCGGGACAGTCCCGGTTTGAGATCCCAGTCCCAGCGTCCGGGTCAAACTTGAACAGCACCGACACCCCAACCAATCGTTCCCCAAAAAATATATTCACATTTATTAATATGTTTTCAATTCATAATAATTTTGATTGCATTTCAAATATGAAAAACACGAATTAAGCTAAAAGCAAAATTAAAATGAGCCTCTTTCTCTTCTGCGTCCCGGTATCGGCTCTTCGTAATTATGGTAAGCCTAGGTATATAATACGTTATTACGTGGGTTATTAGATCTACTGGAAACCTAGAGTTTGCAGATAATAGAATGTCAAAGAGAGACCAAATAAAAATATATGTTAGCGTTGCTAGATTCATAGTCGGTCGCCATTAATCTTTAGACTCGATTGATGTAATCGAATTTTTATAAATAAATAAATAAAACATGTATGATTGTTGCTCGACTAGCCGCATGTTAAGACGAGCCGAACGATAAAAATGAACTTGCAACTTATCTCTATAGGATTATGAAGACAAAGCTGAGAATAGGGGACGAAAACAATGGGTTCTCAATTTTTGCATCATCGTTTATTACATGTTGCTTATTACGGAAACACACTAAGCAACCCTCTCGACATTGGCCGAATCAAGAAGTATTTATAGTAATTGTCGAGCACGATTGAGTGCAGAACTCTTTGCGGCCATCACGAACAATAACTTCGTTGCAGTAAAACCTTTTTAACCAGTTATGGCGCGCTTGGTAAAACAAATTGTCCGTAGTAATAATGGAACTAATCAGTTCCAAAGAAAAGGTAATTAGGAATATTTTAAAACAAATATATTATTTTGTAGTCGCGACTATATGTGCGGAAAAAAATTATCCCCAAATGCACGTAGTATAATTAAAAATATTCATACCATAAAAAACAAAATAATTTAAACAAGTGCTTTAAGAACCTATTTCATTAGGTTGTCTGGGTAGATAAAAAAAACATTAAAGTCAACAGTGCCCTTATCTTTCATGCCTAAACTGCATCTAAATATCCTATTGTAGTCCCAACTCGAAACTTTTGTTTGTCTGTATCCTATAGGAAGTTTTTAACCCATTGCTAACAGCTAAATATTATCTGACTAAATCATCACTAAAATGCTAATTTGCAAACATGCCGTCAGTAGTTAACAGAAAATCCCTAGTTAGTCAAAATAGACGAATGAATAGTTAGCACCCAATGGTTCACATTTACAAAATTATTGTCAGTAGAACAATTGGCGGACGCTGTATTGTATCTCTGGAGACATATATTCATATGCTCTTATTTGTTTTAGAAAGAGAGTATAAAAATACGCATAGATCAGGAGTTTTTATAATTCCATGAAGTTGAAACCATTTTTCAAAGCGCACTAGTATATCCACTTATCGAAATTTTCTCGACCTTGTAAGAATGGCAATACCATGCTTGAATATAACACGAAATTTTTATGTCGTACTGCTACCACTTACTGTGTTAACCTCGGGAAAAACTACACAGCTAATCAATATTGTTATTTTTAATTAATATGTTTACAAACGATAGTGCTAATTGCTACTGAATAGTAAAAGATATCGAGGGATTGATTGTGGCCACGTTCAAATAGTAATGAACGTAAATTTATGTACTATTTCATGAGACTTCGAACATAAGAATCAAAATATGCGATTTTTTTAAAGGAATTCGAGTAGCTACTGCTTAAATTACATTTGGATTCTTCTGTGGTTTAATCTGTTTTCATTCAACTAGAATTTAAATCGTCAATTTGATTGTTAACAATAAGAAAATGTAGATCTGTTACGAGATTTTTAACATAAAATTTATTGAGCTAGTCTTTATAAAGAAATAGATTTTTAAATGTCGTATTTTAGTACTACCTATTGTAAACTATGTACCACTTGTGCGATATGGAGCTTTTATCAGATTTATGTAATTTTTTTACTGTATCGGACATTATTTTTGCTCAAATTACTATGTAACCTTCTTGTTAATCGTGCCATCGACCTCCATTTATGCCCTGTATAAATACCTACCATACAATAAATCTAATATACATCAATTTCTTCTGCGCTATTCTATGGATGCATGACATTTGTTTATGTACCTGTCTGCATGTTTCACTCTCAATTCATTGGTAATTGAAATCAGAGGTTTTTTCACTTCCTTTCTTGTATTCTACAGAAATATGCGTTTACAACACAAATAGAAAATACGGAAACTATAAGAAACCAATTAATATCGCAAGACTTATCTATTCGATTAAATCATTTTCGACTATATGCTCCAAAATGTTTTGTATGTGTTCTAAAACATCAGTAGATACAAGCTCTTTAATGTATGTAGCGATAAAGATGTATTTCTCGGCCATGATATAAGTACATGGTTTCTAATTGAGTACGGATGTTGTACACACTTCGCCTCTGCTAGCAGTTAATCAATTCTAACTATGAACGCACAATATGAACTAAAATATATACGATAACAGTTTTTTGTAGGTAGTACACAGATTGCAAGTTTCAATATTACATGCCTAAACGTTAAAACTCAAAAAAACCGGCTGCGTGAAAATGTGGTAGTCGACACACACGACACGACACCTCACACGTTCAAATCCATCAAGTACCATACATAGCCACGCTGTTTATATATACAAAGAAATACAAATACATATGTACATACACTAAAAATATTATTATTAATTGTTCTGATTCTCATTATATAGTTTCCACATCACGTACGATTCTTTCAAGGAATATATTTTTGATACATTAGCTTATAGGCGTCCATTACGTAGGACTGTTTTCATTTGGCAACACTGATTTTACTTAACAAAACTAACAGAACAATGGTTGAAAAGAAGAATGGTTTTTATTGTTTTTATTTAATATTAATATTTAAACTAATTTCCTAACACACCTACTTAGTGCCAAACGTGTCTGTGTCCCCAAGTGTAGAATAATTTCAGGGACAACGGTAGCGAAGCTTCAACCCGTGCCGCCGAGGAGTATGGGTGTGACGAAACAGCCACAAACATTCGCTCGAACGGCAATGGCAAACCAACAGCCAACCATTGCTCGTGAGTAACTTGGCCAACCTTTGATTAGAAGTTCATTATTCGAAATAGTCATTTGGCACATTTTCACTCATTGTATTTGTATCTTGGTGGATACACTTTCAAATATTAACATTATGTCGTCAAGTGACGAATCCATCCAATATATCCACCACACATTGTGTTATAATACTGCTAAATATACATGTATCATATAATAGTTATACTTTTAAAGCACTTTAGGAATATTTTTGTTCTCTTGTGTTTGTCTCTATAACTTTTTCTGATCAAATTTTGTGTCGTTATGTTCATGTTTGAAAGTGTGTGTGCGGGAGGTGGTGGTTACCGCATGAATTTTATATTTAACAGAATAACGTAAAGCATGATGTACTAAACGACGAGGTAGCTTTGATCTGCTTACAGATTGAATTCATATAAAGAAACTTAGAAGTTGCTTACAAGCTGCAATAGCAAGGGTACTTATTTGTCACATCTGTAAAATCACAGTAAAGCAGCGCTTAAAATCGACAACAAAGTCTCAAAAGCCAATATGCACTTAATTTGTGATTTATGTATTAAAATAAAGAAATTTTCTTATTAGGCCACATTTTTTTTAAAGAAACTATCATCGTTAGTGCGGTCTAGGGCAGTGACATGTAGTTTAGATAAATTGTCAAAGTAGAAAGACATCTGACATTTAATTACTTTAATGCAATTAACAATTGAACTTTAAAATAACAGAATAGTGATGGGCGGCATTCTCAACAATCCTTCCCTGACGTTCCACGATGGGGTTCGGACCATAGACTACGTACTCGTATGGGAGGCGCACAATGAAGATGCCGTTACGCCGGAGTCAATCCGGCAACGTAAGGTCTACGAGGATAACCTTGAGAAAGAAGGACTGCAGTTAGAGAGGGAAGCGCCTGAAAACCTATTTGGACTGAATTTTGTGAAAGTGAGTTGTCTCTGTAGAATAAGTCATGTTACACTTATATCATTATGACCAATGATTATAATTTTGTATATACAGTGTACACACTATGTTTGACCCTAAAAAAAAATACTGGTTCTCGAGGGTTGCACCAGTTATTTTTACGGTAACAAAGCCTGGGGTGAAAAACTAGTTTGTAATTAATAGTTTTCTACTTGGCATTGATATCCAGTTTGGTTTCCGATATAGAAGGCAATCTTTTATTTATGACCTCTTCAAAGTATGACTGTTATAATTTTTATGGTGTTACAGAGTATAATAACACCAAGATACATTTTCACAAATGACAATACTTACAAGTAAAATTAGGCTCAAAATTATGTATAAAAAGGGGGAATATACTAAAAATTAATATTTTGTTTTAATTTATTCTTGTTTATTTCCTTTTTTAATATACATCTTTTTAACCTAATTTGACTTTTGACTAATGTGATTTGTGAAAATGTATCCTGTACGCATCTTGTTGTACTATTGCAATTTCACATTTTGTGGCAGCTTAAGATATTGTTATACTCAGTAACACCATAAACAATTATCATAGTCATATTATTTCATTTCTTGAAGAGGTCACAAATAAAAGATAAAAGCGTAGATTAGCTAAGTAAATATTAGAATATGATTGTACATGTACTTCACTTGAATAAATTAAAAAATAAAATAAAATTATATCGTTGTTTAAGGCAATCACCATTCGGCGATTAAACCGAAACTCTATTCAGACGATTAAACTTTCATGTCTATGAATCTTACAGATCCACGCTCCAGTATCCGTCCTAAGAGATTACAGTGAGATTTTGAAATTAAGGATGCCCATGAAGGTATGTATACTTGTATACATTTGTATGTAATATTACGACATAATATAACTAATGAATTCCATCTAACGCAGAACTCGTGTTATGGCTTTATATCAACCGACACACAAAAATGAAAAAAAAAACGAACAAATGAAACGTGTCTAGAGTAAAGACGCTTTTCAATTAATATTGTAAACGTATCCGTCTGTAGTGTTTGTCGATGTATCAATGACTCCATAAGAGAACTTAGGTTAGAGAAATTATTAAGGATCATAATGCGTGAAGAACCGGCATCGCTAATTAAGTTAACTGATGTTAAACAAAAGTAGTATTAAGGTCGAACGTTTAGTGTGCAGTGTTTTTGTGTGTCGGTTCTACCCCTTAGAGTTCCTAGGGCTTCTCGCTTCAAGGTAAAAGTGATGTTACCTTACCGTTAAATGTTGTTCTTAAATATAGTTCTTGTCTGTCTATTAGATTGTTGTGTTGTCTGATAGTACATGTATAATACAAAATGTATACACATATTTATTGTCAGTAGTTGGGTTTGTCAATCACAGATGTGTATGTGCATAAGCATTTCTTGTGTCTCGATAAAAATATTGAAATTTCTGCACATAATAGTCAAGTACCTATATAATATATATTTAGTCTTATGTGACCTATTTGATCGCCGTGGTTTGGATTGTGGGTAGTTTTGTAAGAGGTCTGATTTTCGAAATATTTATAATTTTTACCAAAAGGGTCTCTTTCGATGTAGAGGAAACTTCAAAGTGCAAGATTTAAAAGTTTAAGAAATTATCTGTGCCCATTTAAAAGTAAAAAAAAAGAAACAAAAATCAGCATGTTAAAACTTAAGTCTAGTCATGAGCGTATCAAAGATTGTCTTTGACATTACATATAAAATGGCAAGATGGTATTCCAAACTCTTGACATTTTACGTAGACTATTCATGGCTAGCATTGACCTGAGCATGGTTCTGTATGATTAAGGTTTAGCATAAAGACTTTTATCCAAAGCTGTAGCATGGCAGTCAGAGACCTGGAGGACAGGATCTCTACCAGCAAAGATAAATCGATTGTAAGACTGTAGCCGGAATATTTTAATAACAATCCATCGATTTTTGCTTTATCTATAACAAGGCTACACCTACAGTGACTGGTTATCAGGATGTCTTATTAATGTTATTTTGTCTGTTGAAACCTTGAGAGTCTCATCATCTTCATATCCATTTTTAGGTCTGTATGATTTTTCAACCTCAATTTATGGATTTGAGGTGAAACTACAGTTTCGTCTATCTTAGTTTTCTAATTTTACATTTCTTCAAATTTTGTGACATGATGAAGAATTAATAGGCATACAACGAGAAGATCGAAGCGCTAACAAGTATCATGAAGGTTAACTATTAATATTGATACCAATTGTTGAATATCGTTAGAGAAACGAATAATGCGAAACAATCAAATGACTAAGAATTGAGTACATTAATGCAAAAAAATATCAGCCAGCTATTTAAGTCCAACTTTTGACCAAGATAGTTGAACCAATGTTTTTAAAAGCCAGTTTTCACCTCATGACAGGGTTCTGGCTAGGGTCTAATCTCTTACAAGAATTTTGCTATTGCTGGAGTCCAGTTCTGAAAATTGAATTTCTCCAAACAGTTTATTCTTAAGACTTTGGAGAAAGTGAAAGGATTTGAAAGATGCACGCTTAAAAACATTCTAATTGTAGAAACCTTTTCCAAAACCAAAAAATGTTCTGACAAATTCGTAAAACAGTTATAATGATTTGGTTTTTCTTCCAGATCATTTCATCTTTTGTTAATTAACGCTCATGACATTTGCAATGACGATTCTCAATATGATTTTAGCGTAATGACTATGTTTAACAGTGACGTCGTACTTTATTTTCCAAGTATTTATGCGGTAATTGACAGTGGAAGTCATTTCACGAACGCAAAGTTAAAGTCCACAATTGATCATACAAATACCTGAGTCATAGGAGTCGATAAAATAATAGTGTTTATTCTTTAATTCCATATAAATAAGATGTAAATTTGTATTGTAATATAGAGCTATGTAAAGCGCTACTCTATTCCTTATCAAGTATTCTTTATGCTCTTGATATCAGAATATATTACCTATAACATCAATATAACAATGTAAGGCAAATCGTTAACGGTAACTTAAAGCCAGAAAACCCAAAATAGTGTAAATATCAGCTTAAAATAAGGTTAGGAAATATATTGGAAAAGATTAGGCAAACGTTGGCTATGGTGGAAGTGCCATGCTCTGGCATATAGACGGCTCGAGCGGAGTTGCTTTTCACCGAGTTCCAAATCCACCAAGTTAAGTCTCGGTCGACAACACGTTTGTGACTCTTAGTTGCGGGTGTGCGCTCTACACCCAAAAAAAAGAATTGAACATAGCAAAAAATGGCTGTTGAGACGTAACAGTTTTCCCGACCTGCCGGTGGTGGGTACGGCCATACTCTTACATAACTCTGCAACTAGACACGACTCAGGATCGCACAGACGCTCCTTCTACGCGGTTTCTGGTTTAACTCTGTTCAAAAGCTTTTCAGAAAATACATCATAGCAATTATGAAACAAGGGTTAGATACATTCTTAAAAAAAAATAGGATGTGGATCTGGAAGTCCATCTAGCAGATTTCTAGGTTATATTCTCAGATGTAGTGTGATTAATCACGTCGATGTAGCGTCAGCACAGCCTATAACAATGATATATGTCCGTAGGAATGCCGTAAGATAAAGAAATCACGTCGAGCGAATGCAATACTGAATAACGCTGCAATGTATTTCTCTCAGGTATGCATAAGGTATAGCATGGCTTCGCTAACTTCTCGGGCGCTTGAGCATTGGTGTTCCATGTTGTCATTCTGCTAAAGTGATTCAAGAGAATGATATTTACTTAAAGTTGTCTTATGAAACTAATATGACTATCAACCCGTGTAGGTATTTTACTCTTCAATGCTTTTGTAAATATTATTTAATACGAAAATGGCTCTGTAATATGGAATAACCTTGTGTGGTGGTACTAAATTATAAACTTTCAAATTTACCCTTATAAATAATATATAAAATTAGGTAGGTATACATACGTAAGTATCGCTTTAAAAACTACTTGCAGTGATTTTTTAGACGACGCCCAAGTGTGATCTATTGATACTACATTAATTTGTTTTTCAAGTACCCAGATGTGACACTTATAACATGATTTGTGGTGATGGTTTGAACTGCTACAAGCTAACTGTGATTAGAGCTAAAACTATTTGTATAGAACTAAAATTGATTCTACAATTCTAATGTAATTTGGACTTTGTAGGAAAATCGGCTATCGGATATCGGCTTTTTTAATCCAGTTTTTTATAAACATGTTTTTTCCTCTAATTAATGGCATGTGTTTATTGTACAAGAAGTTGGCACTGAACGTAATTGGTATCCTTGCACTATGTATTCGTAGATGTCACCTCGATATTATATTTATGTTAGTGCGCTATCATTGTAACAGTATCGACTACGAACGATGTCCCAGTTTTCATGTTTTCTGGGACCACATTATTACTGGGAAAAGTGTAGGTATTTCTACTAATTATTAAGAATAGACTTTTCTAACTTTCGACTTTCAAAAAAAAACTTATTTAAATAAGTTATGGTTCTTAGAGTAAACGTGTAAGATTAAATAACATGATTTATTTATAATATGATATTAAAGTGTTTCATAAGCGAGATTTTTATACTCACACTTTGTTTAAGTAAGCTTTCTCAAAATACGTACATATTTATATGATAAGCACGCAGCAGCTTCCGGATGACGTAGGTGCTTGCCGGACACGGTTGATTCTACAAGTGCTTGTTTCGTATTGGTGGGTAGCCAACTTCACGGTGCCATCATCGTGATGACTGTTCTGACGACTCGGCGTGTTACACACTGGTGAAATGGTCAGTTTTGGCCAGCCAGCTTCGCCATCTCATCGCGACAATCAGATCTGCGAGTAGTGTCTCGCTTCCGACCTTGATTTTCACCGACCCTCCCGATTTGGGGGATTCGTTGGTCCGAACATATATAAACCCGAGAAGTAGCGCTGAGAGTTCCATGTTGGCCCCTAGATAACTGCGACCACAGGATGACAGTCGCAACGGGTGAAGGGTGAGACGACTCAATGCCTGTCTGTGGTGGCGACAAAATAAATTTACGTTTCTCGATCCTCCGGCTTTTGGCGAGCCTAGGAACACCGGGGTGGTTTTAAGTCGATATGACTGCGATAGACCCCTTCGTTGCCCCAATGGGTGAGGATGAGGATCCCTACCCAAGAGAATCTTCTATCTCGTTAACAAAAAAAAGTATATGAATGATATTTCAGATTGATATTTGGGTAACACATCGGTACTCCATACGCACAAAGAGACATTTACATTTTATTTTTCAGACGCTTTTAAATACTGTATGTATGTGTGTTCGAATATAAGGATAAAGAACGATTAAAGAAAAGATGAATGCACTGCGTGACAGAGGATGTGGTTATAAAGGAAGTAAGCAGTGATCTCACTAATGAGAGAACGAGAAAATTCATTGCGCCGAACTTAAATAAATTTGGGAAAAGGGTAAAAAGTCTATGACTATATTTATTTATGTTATCGTAGTACTTCGGTCATTGGTGTTACAGATTAAGGACATAATTAATACATACTTACACTCATGCCTCAACCCCGTCCAGAGTAGGCAAAGTTAATAAAAAGCTATTTTAGTCACGTCACAATAACCCTTTCGAACACGCTCGGGTGCTTTTAACGAGGTCCTTTTTTTACTACATTGTCGATCTGGGACCTGTTCGCACCCGCTCGACTAATCACAGGTTCTTATAAATTATTTTAGTAACTGTTCTCATCGTTTCCACATGCCCTACTCAATGCATAATCTAAAATCATGTAATGCATTGGCACTGCTTATCATTGCTTCAGCGATTCTGAAGCCGTAGTCGACGACTTAGGTACTGCTAGACTATAAGCATGGCAATGGCAGAGCATATGTACAAGCCCGAGTTTAATATCCCATTTCATTATTTGACAGTCTAATATGGTTTAATGTGACTAAAACATTGGGGTGGATATATTTTATGTTATGTTGAAGAGAATAACACGCGTTTGTGAGTCTGTTTAATTTTTTTTTTTTTAATTTACGTATGGTGATAGAACTAAACGTTTTGAAGCGCGATTAATCAACTTAACGGAACTCTAGCAAGCGTATGACACCTCAAAAATATACTTTAGCTTGAAAAAGATTTGTTAAACTAAAGTTTCTACGGTATGGAAAATAACAAAACAATTTTGAACTTAACCGAGTACTTATGGTTTGATTAGCCGTATCTAATTTAAAGATAATCATACATCACTATCACTATTAAGTCCATCACTATTAAGTCAGTAATAGCATTATTCAAAACCTCACGTCACGTTTTGCCACATTAGAACTCTTGGAAACGAGCATCGTACCTGACCCTGCTAAATGACGCTAATTAACAAAACGAGAACCAGAACCTCGTATATTATTACTCATATGACCTTTTCCGCACAGTTTTCTACTCTAAAAGACGCCCAAGAGAAGACGAATAGTTTCATAGACCGAATTGATGACTGTTGGGAGCGACTGATGTCAGGCATCAAAGTGGATACGGAAATGTTTCCCGAGAGGAAACACCGGCTAACTGCTATTTACTCCAAAGATAAAGAATATTTGTAAGTACACTCAAAACTTTGCTTTAATATTTAAATACGTACAATGCTTATAACTCCCAATTATAGGACCGCGCGCGCTCATTAACGACGCTTTCTCGACTTTCTGTTACCCACTTCCGTCCTTTTTCACAAAATTATTTCCTTAGCTCGCAGGAAAGCGAGAAAAAGATGTCAATTTACACGAACGATTTTTAAAATACAGTGGACCCTCGGTAATCCGGACCCCCCTGTAATCCTACATCAATCAAACAATTTTCGTTAATGTAGACCATGCATGATTGAACAGGTTACAACTTGTGCTCGACGCGTAGGTATTGTTTCAATTCCAATTGCTTAGTTTGAATTTGACTACGTGTGATAGCGGTGCAGCTTAGGGTTTATTCATTGTGCATTACGTATACATACCTAGGACTACATACGTATAGTAACGTCGTCATAAGCCCAGAAGACAACATATAGAATTTTGTCATTTGTCTCTACTTTGTCGGATTACAATGTACTCTTTTGTAAAAAAAATCCTGGCTATAGGGGGTCTTAGGCAGTACTCTATAATCCGACAAATTCGATAGTCCGACACTGTCCTGCAAAACGTTTGTCGAATTACCGGGGGTCCACTGTATAATCTATGTCAATTGAGGTTGTATGTTATGCGTTTTATAAACTGAGCACTTTAAAACAAGAGTGTAAAGAAATAAGCAGCTTTACCTCTTGATAAACAATCCTTACAGGACCTGAAAACATCTAGGTTGAAAGCATCTAAGTGTCGCTACGCGAACGTTAGCACTGACAAGTTATTATGAACTTTAACACAATACACCAAAGAAGCTTTTGCCTTGACTCATTAGATTATTACTTTCAGACCATTATTGTTCAAATAACAGCAGTCATTATATTTTTTGACGGGCCCGTTGGTCTAGTGGTTAGCGATCCTGACTGCTTAACCAGAGGTCGTGGGTTCGATTCCCACCCAGCATAAATCTTTGTGTGGCGAATACGATCATTTGTTCTGTCTGGGTGTAATTTATCTTAAATATGTATGTATTTAGAAATATATGTGTATGTTTGTCAGTGGTCTGGTTAACATTTGCTATGTTTGGGATCAGACGATCAGGTGTGAGATGTGTATTATATTATTATTATTATTTAAATTGAATTTGTTTCAGATTCGATACGACAGCAGAATGTTTCTGGACACCATCCATTCGCTCGCGAATAGTGCAGTTCATTCTGGATAGAAAGAAGTTTACCGACTCCAATGACGACTTTGCCTTCGGTATCGCAAGACTGATCTCTAATAGTACTTATAGCGCTGCTTATCCACTTCACGATGTGAGTATCAAGTATCAATTATTGTTACATACTTGTCGTCAAGTATCAATAATTGGTTTAGATAAGTGTCTTGGAGTATTAGTAGAAATAAATTTTGTTGTACTAAATCTGGCTCCGTTAGTTATATACTGTTTTTAGTATGGAATAAATTGTAAGGAAAAGTAAAAAGGGGAAAAAACTGTTTTTATATAAGCCCTTATTATCATCTAGTAATAGGGAATATGCATGTTTTTTTATTTTTAAAAACGTTTTTAATTGATATTATTAATTGATATACCAAAAATAAATATAACACATTCAAAATATAAACTAATAAGCCAAGAAAAAGATTCAAATCACTATAATATTCGGACGAATTAAACGCGGCCATTTTGGCGCGCTTATTCTGTGACAACAGACTACACTCATATCAACAACGAAGTTGGTTCACAAATGCACCGAGTTATTTTTTTCTAATTAACTTATTATCATGGAAAAGTAAAGAAATATAATGAAAAGTAAGTAATATATTAGCTGTACAGATCATTTTAACATAAGTAAGGATATTAAAAAAGTGATAAAATGCGTATAACAATATTTTTACTTAGTTAACTGCACATACTGTTTTGTTTACAAAGTTCGACGAAAATATAGCCTGCTTTACGAAGCGATTCGAGGGTTTTGTTCCACCAATAACGTTGCGTTTTAGAAATTTACGAGGGAATTTTGAAAAAGTCACTATTCGATTATTAAATTTCACTAATAATTTGTAATAAATTTAAAAAATAATTACATAGATATGTTTTTTAGTAAGTAGGTTTACAAATAACCTTATTCGTCTGCCCGATTGCCTCTATATAATTAAATATTTTAATATCTATCAGTATAAATATCTAGAAGGTGTTGCATTTATTCTGATCATCATCCACAACCTCTAATAGTCCACTGCTGGACATCAGCCTCTTTTTGACGAGGAAGTTTTTTCTACTACTGTTCCATTAGTGTTGTTGCATTTGCAGGGTGATCTCAAAACTCCAGGTTCCATGCGACACTTGTTATATACCGAGTGGGCGGCAGTCTCCAAGTGCCTCAACTACCAGCCACTCGACTATGTTAAGGATTATTTTGGAGTTAAAATAGGTAAGTATTTACTTTACAAAGTTGAATAAGGGTGCATAGAGTTCCCACAAAGAAATTAGGCCCCAAGTTAGTTTCACCTGCAAGTGATGGACCTACTGATCGACGGACGAAGCTCTGGCAAGCGAACCGTCTCTATTAACGGTAACAGGCTCACCGCTTATTGCGTTGGACCAAATCACTGGCGAAAAATGGGCGTTTAATGTGGCTCTTCCCAACCTCCCTCCCCCCGGGTTAACAATCGTGATTTTATGTATGTATTAAATATCATTGTACGTATTGTATGATCAATTGTATGACCTACAATTATTTGTTTCGGTGTTTGGGTCTTTTCTATGTATAATATGTATGTATTTACAAAAAAAAAACTATTTAAGTATTCTATCAGTCAGTCTAGGTATCATAATACAAGCTCTGTTTAGTTTGAAACTAGATGACGTTGTGTGTTATATGTTCGAAATATTTATTTAGTACTTTTTAATGTTAAGCCATGGCAAAAGTAGCCTATATCACTCTCCAGCCCCCTAACTATCTCCAGACCTAAAAATTGTACCATAAAATCGCTCCGTTGTGACGTGAAAGAAAGACAAACATACAAACAAACAAACAAGCAACACACATTTTGAAGATATGGAAATCGGTGCTATAATATTTTTGAATGAAATTAAATCAGTCAAACACATCTATGTCCTTCAATACGTCTATTATTTCTCTGTTCTCTATTATTTTCCAGGGTTGTACTTCGCGTGGCTTGGCTTCTACACTCACATGTTAATCCCCGCTTCGATAGTTGGCCTCATATGTGTCATATACTCTGCTGCTACTGTCTATTCTAATATACCCAGGTATGATGATTTACATGCTTTCTTACGTAAATATTTTACTTGTATACTGATAAAAGATGTCTATAAAGATGTGAATGAACCTATATAAACCATTGATTCAAGGGTGATAGTTACCATGGTAAGTGTGGAGAGCGTTACTCTGCCATGATGTCATGTCTTTTATGTCCTCAAGCGGGGTGTGAAACAGCATCTCACACGGCCGTCATAGTGTGGGTCACCATACTGCATTATCTGCATTCATAATAAGTTTGGTGACCACAACTTTACGACTTTAGGATTCTATTCATGCTTCCCATCAGGTATACTAGAGTCACTCTGGCAGGTTCTTTAAAAAAAAAAATTAATTGTTTGTACGTCAACTTAAAGAGATATTCGCCTTAAACTTTAGAACCTTATAAAATTTATATCATAATCTCTTCTCTCACTTTAGGAGATAAGAAAAACGAAAACGCACATTCTCTGTAGTCTCTGTTTGCAGTGAATTTGAACATCCAATCCAATCTATCCAAAGAGACCATAAAACCAATGTATGAACAACAACTATTCTAATGTTTATGATTCACAGTGAAGAAGTATGCAACTACAAGTCGTCTATAAAGATGTGCCCGCAGTGCGACTACTTCTGCGACTACTGGGACCTGAACGCGACTTGTCTGCAATCCCGCATCACGTACCTCTTCGATAACCCCACCACTGTGTTCTTTGCCATATTCATGAGCTTCTGGGGTAAGTATACTGAATATATATATACAGACTGACTGGTGAGATACCTTCAATATTTGAGGACGTGATAGTATGCGAACATATATCATGAAATAAAATAACATAAAAACGAAATATTAAATAACTTCTTAGTAAACTTCGTACACAGTACACCGAGAGCCCAGTATTTAACTGCGGAATACTTGGACACCGCGCGGACTTATTTTTTAGAGACATTTCGATAAAAAATAAGCACCTATTTTTTTATATCAAGTTAACGAGAATCGAGTACCGAGTACTCTCCATAAGTATTGAAGGTATCTCACCAGTCACAGTGTATATATAATATTATTTATATACATTTATTTTTTTAAATTCACTTTTATGACACTGACGAGATCATTGTATGTTGGGTGTCAGATATCCGAAATATTTGTGACCAAATTAATGAATGACCAGCTTTTGAGGGTTAGTATATGATAGATATAATATTATACAGCTAGTTTATGATCAATAGCTTTGAACAGTCCGCTGCTGGACCTGAACTTCGCCTTCGAAAGAAAGTTTTTCTAAAGAAATAAATAATAAAAAAAGAAATTATTAATAATTATTAATAAAATCGTAAAAATAGTAAAAATGTTCACAGTTAGAGGCACTGGTATCGTTTCGTTCATGTGGTACATAGTGTCGGTAGAAATTATGTTGTTTAAAAGCGAATAATAGTGTGCAATTAAAAAAAATCTATGAAATATCGTTTCTACTAAAAAAAATCCAATATTAGTTGCATGGCCAAAGGTAAATTGACATTGACGCCTACTGTTTTAGTATTAGCTGTGTTCTTTTTGTCAGAGGATCTATAATCTATAACAACTGTTCGTCCAGAAACTGAGTCAAATAAGCACATCTATAGATATAATAGGCTAGATGACACCTTAGTCAAATTAGTTACTTTTTATCATCTGTCAAAACGACAATTTTGTATGAAAAATGTACTATATACCAAATTATGACGTCACTGTTTTAGACTACTCAATTGAACAATATATTTCACTGTATATTTGATA
The DNA here is from genome assembly GCA_949316085.1 of Hypercompe scribonia. Classification (NCBI taxonomy): domain Eukaryota; kingdom Metazoa; phylum Arthropoda; class Insecta; order Lepidoptera; family Erebidae; genus Hypercompe; species Hypercompe scribonia. Next base: position 4,603,451 of record OX438969.1, on the reverse strand, counting down.
GAAATTCGTAATAATAATAAAAAACTATGTTAATTGTGTTTTCTGAGATGTTTCGTGATATTAATTTTACTGAAGTGAACATTGGTATTTATTTACGATACAGTCATCTACCCAATTACCTATTTCTTTTGGTTACGGTATCACGCGTGAACGATTACATACATTCTTGATATGGAGATACTTTGAGATGTGGGGAAGAATATAGAATAGTTTTTACTGCAAAAACCGATATAACTGCGAACAGGCAAAGTGTTACATAAAGATGTATATATATTTTTTTTTTATTTTACGGTCTCACCACTCTGTGACTCTACTCTGCCTGATGGAAAGCATGAATAGAATCCAAGAGTTGTGGTCACCATACTCATTTTATATTGCAGCTGCATGTTTCTTGGAGCTGTGGAAACGCTACTCGGCCGAAATGACGCACCGTTGGGACTTGACTGGCTTCGACGTGTACGAGGAGCATCCGCGCCCGCAGTACCTGGCGCGCCTGGCGCACGTCAAGAGGACGCAGGTAGCTAACACGATACTCACTTTAACTCCATCCGAATAAGGTTGACATTAGCTTGATTGAGCTAAGATTAAGGTGTATTTTTTGCTTATTTTACTGTTGTTATCACTTAAAAATAGATTTATCTAAAATCTTTTATATTGCTATATATATACCAGAGAAATAGTAAAGACACCATCTTATGTTATATTAATAATTCGTGATCCATATTAATATTTATTAAGAATATACCGCTTTACTTGCTAGTCTACCCGAGAATATCTGGGGGTATACGGGACTATACGGGATTACCGACTTATGCAAATTTGGGATTATGAACATTTTGGCGAAATGAAATGCTACGTCAATAACTCCACCACCTAGACATATTTGAAGTATATACATAGTCATCATCAGCATCACATCCTTTAACAGTCTACTGCTGAACATAAGCCTCTCCTTAGCAATGAGGTTTTACCTACTACACCACGCATACAGGACGAGAGAATTTGCAGTGATGTTGTCTCACATATTTTGTCCTCTTTGTCACCTCTTACAACATGAGAAGAATAGGGGTGGTTACGCTGTAATCTTAATCCGTCACCACACTGAGAAGTTATCTAACAAATATATAATAATGTCTCCCTTGTCGACAGCTGAACGTGGTAACAGGGGAGCGCGAGCCGATGGTCCCGTTCTGGCGCATGCGCCTCCCCGCCACGCTCATGTCGTTCAGCCTGGTGTCGCTGCTGGTGCTGCTGGCGCTGGCCACGGTGCTGGGCGTGGTGCTGTACAGGATGTCGCTCATCGGCGCCAGCATGCTGCGGGAGAACGAGAACGTGCTCATCACCTACAACCCCATCATGTTCACCACCGCCACGGCTGCTTGTATCAACTTGGTGTTTATCTGCCTGTTTAACTATGTGAGTAATGGCTTTGTCTACCTATCTTAAGTTTCTGATCGTTATTATCGTCATCTTCTGTATGCACCAGGAGAATTCTGCTGCCAAAACATAGATGCCAATTTCGATTGGTTCTCAGCGCCTTTTCAAGTCCATTAGTAGCCTTTTTTCGGTATATGCACTTGGTGCATAATACACCCAGAATCCTCATGATTACTGCTGGCTTTACTCGTGGATATCACCTAAGCATCTTATACGATGATACCAACACACTCGAATAAATAAAACCCTTTACGTATTGTAATGTTTACATTGTCCCTTTTCAGATATACCAATATCTTGCCGAATGGCTGACAGAAAAAGAGCTTCTACGGACCCAGACCGAATTCGACGACTCACTCACTCTCAAGATATATTTGCTGCAGTTTGTGAATTATTACGCGTCGATATTTTACATTGCGTTCTTTAAGGGCAAGTTTGTGGGCCGGCCTGGCTCTTACGTTAAGTTCTTCGGACATCGGCAGGAGGAAGTAAGTTACTAGTTTATTTTATAATAAAACCAAGAATTAGATCACCGCCCACCCCTATATATCGCGTGGGTGTCATAACAGCCGACTAAGGGAGAAAACTACGTAGGACGATAACATTGCAAAGAGAGGAAAACTTGAAACAAACCGGAACCTCCGAAAAAGGAGAGGCATATGTCCAGCAGTGGACTATTAAAGGCAAGCAAGACTATGAACTGGAAAAACAACCTAATTGCTTCTAATACTACTAGCTCTTTCTTTTTTTTCTATCTTAAGAGCCTGCCAAAGTGACTCTACTCTGCCTGATGGAAAGCATGAATAGAATCCAAGAGTTGTAGTCACCATACTCATTACAAATGCAGACTATGCAGTATGGTGACCCACACTATGGCGGCCTTGAGAGATGCTTTTTCACTTAAAAGGCATGGCAGTCATCGTTACAGTGTAAAGCTTACACAGTTACCACGATAACTGTCACTCCTACATCAATGGGCCTCTGGTCTCACAACTCACCAACGAAACACGACAACACGGATGCTAGCGCTTTAGGTTGATCTTCTGTGGGGGGTAATACTGCCCCGGTCGAGCCGGCCCGTTCATGCTGAAATCAGCGTGGCTCTACTACCTAAATATCTTAAAGATAAAGTTTTAATTAAACTCTTTGTAAACTAAAACTCCTAAGTCTATTGTTATCAACAAGCATTATTTTATTTTTTTAATGTCATATGTCACAAACGAACAATAATCACTCCCACTTAGAATCTTGGACGACTCCCGCATTTTTTATATTGTTGGTTACAGTGTGCACCAGGCGGATGTCTGCTGGAGCTTTCCATTCAGCTGGCCATCATTATGGTGGGCAAGCAATTCATCAACACCATCGTCGAAATGATGATGCCATATCTGCTCAAGTGGTGGAATGTCATACGGACCATTGGAAGGAAAAAACAGTGAGTATTGTCCACAAGTATTTTTCTGTAGCTTAAGAAATTTTCATGCGTGCAACTTCATTTTGTGATACGTATACTTTCTGTGTATAATATTGTTATTTTGTTTAAACAGTTAATCTCTGGCACAAAAAATAAATATATAGGAAATCTTTTTGAAATGATACCTTCTTACTGGAGTAAACCACTTAGTTACGTAACGCGTTACGACGCCAGTCTGTCTGGCTTCCCTTTCTCTCACGTATACGGCAGCGGCAGACAGGCTCCTGTGCTCTCACTCTAACCCACAGCCGTATTTCGGACAGACGCTTTTGCTCTCCAAATTACCCTACTTTCCCTTTTTTTCTTTTTTTCTTTTTTCCCTACTTTTTCTTTCATATTAATATACATCAAATTTAAGTAATAACCTAAGATTTTCTCAAGTTAAACTATTTCAATATTAAATAGTTCAACTTAGATTAGTTCAAGTTATCACTTTACACTTTTTTTGTTAGATAACGCAATTATTAAGGAACGCTATGTAATATCACATTTAAAAAAAATATACTCGTATTGAGAATACTTATATCATAAGAACACCTATGGCAATAATCATCAGCCTATCACCCACTGATGATTTTGGTTTATGCCAATCTCAATGCATTGTTTTTTGAAAGACAACGCCCGCCCTAGGAATAAATCCTGTGTCGCGGGGGACTGTACAAACATACAAGAAAAGAACACAAAGAACACCCAGACTCAGAACAACAATTTGTGGATCACACAGTGTTTGTCTCATGTGAGGTTTGAACCCACAACCGAAGTAGAGAGCTTGGAATCAAATTTAAAACACGTTTGAATCGAGTGGACGTCAAAGAACATAATTTTTTTTCCGCGTATTCGTGGGTCCAAATATGATTTATCAATTTCAATTTATCATGTCCACAGAATAAAGAGTCCTCTGCAGTGGGTTAAAGACTTCAAATTGGTTGACTTTGGTAACATGGGATTGTTTCCTGAGTACCTGGAAATGGGTAAGTGTACTACAATGATTCAAATATAATTAAGTAATAAGATTGAATTGGTTATTGTCTTTACTATAGAATACTTTAATAATGTAGGTAATGTTAATTTGAATACCTACTTGTCTGTCTTTTAATTATCTACAATAGTTGGGAACTTAGTGTATTATTCTGGTATTGCGTAACTGCTTGTATTGTATAGACGGGTCACCTCTTGAATAGTGCCTATTGTCGCCCTTAATCACCTGCTACTCGAGAGTCGCAAGCGCTTTGCCGCTTTTGAGCTTCTTCTTTCATATGTATGTGATGGGACTTTCCTTATTATCAATGGTTTTTAACAGTCCACAGCTGGACATAGGTTTCTCCTTAGCAAGGAGGTTTTGGTTTACTATACCATGCTGGTCAGACGGGTCAGCATAGGATTAGTTTCAAGTTTTCCTTCTTTTCGCGCTGATGTTGTCATGTGTAGTTTTATTTTTAGGCGCCTCTTAGTAGTATTCCATAGTAACATCCCATATTTTTTTATCCCTTACCACACCAATTGGTGGACTTTACGTTACGATAAATTTTTTTTCTCGGCAACTTCTTTTTCTTTTTTATCTTTTTAATAAAAGGCAACACTCGCACTTGGAACAAATCCTGTGTCGCGGGAGTCTTTACAAACATACCGTAAACGGACAGGGTTATCCCATGCGGGATTTGAACCCACAACACTCAGCGCAGTAGACAATTACTGCAATCCAACTAAACAATTACTGGACTATGACTTTTAGTTTAGTTCGTTTGTCTTGTTATTACTTAACAACGGTCGGTCCGCTTGCAGTTCTCCAGTACGGGTTCGTGACGATCTTCGTGGCGGCGTTTCCCCTGGCGCCGCTGTTCGCGCTGATCAACAACGTGCTGGAGATGCGGCTGGACGCGCGCAAGTTCCTGGCCTGCTACCGCCGCCCCGTGCCGCAGCGCGTCAACGACATCGGCGTGTGGTACCGCATCCTCGACTCCATCGGCAAGCTCAGCATCATCACCAACGTCAGTCCACCTACAACTTCTTTTCTTTCTGACGCGTTTTTCTTCTAAGCGTCTAGTCCGTCAGCAAGTTGACAACTGTTCAAAAATATCCTTAAAGTAACACTTCATTCAGTGTTTTAAATTAAAATCAAATAAAACCTTATTTTTAATAAAAAAAATAATACGCTACAATAATTATACGTCATCGTTTAATAAAGTACTTCTAATTAGTATAAAAATTTGCTAAATTTAAAATTAGCAAAATTTACACATTTCTGAATTCAGACGAACGTAATGAAGAAAGAACATTACTCGTTGCCCACAAACTCTAATCACTTTATTAGAATGAGTAATGAGATGTAAAAATTATATGATGCTGATATATTTTATGAATAGTATTTATAATCACGTGGCTCACAGATAAAAAAGAAATCGCCAGAGGAAAATAAACTAATAATCATAGTTTATTTTCCTATTTAATCTCCAGGGGAAAATAAACTAATAGTCATAGTTTATTTCCCCTGGCAATTTTTTCTCTACCATCATTTACATTATTCTTCGTTTTCTATCAGTAGATCTATTAAATTCAGTAGTTATATCAATTATGCTTAATCAGTTGTTCCACTCCAGGGTTTCATAATAGCGTTCACGTCGGACTTCATCCCGCGGTTGGTGTACCAGGCCACTTCCCCGAACGGCACTCTCGCCAACTACGTGAACCACTCGCTTGCCGACTTCAACATAACTGTCATTAAGAATCCGCCCCTCCACACTTCATACAACGAGACTATGTGCAGGTATCATATTTTATGAAAATAATCTTAGTACCCTTTTGTAATGGAAAGTTGATTGTTTTTAAAATGCTCATCTTAAGTTTTAAATAAATTGTGGCGCTGTCAGTTGGTTATGACACGCTTCGATATTGTGTTTGTATAGAAGTATTGCCGTACAGATGAAATGGTTATGTTACAAGACATTGTCTTAACGGACAATGGTTAGTAATAACATTGATAATTTGGACATTGACATTATAAATTCCCAGATTTTAAACTTTACGTTAAAAACGTATTTCAGTTTTTTGTTGTCAAAATTGACAGACGACAGATGGCTGTCACAAATGAGTTGTCATTGTTGTCAACAAGATGTAATACCATGTTGTTAAAATCAAAGGAATTCGTATTCGGTTTTCTTGATCCTGATCGGCTAATATCGGATAGCGATTTAAACATTTTATCGTTTTTTATCTAATTTAGAACATGTAGGAAGGGTATATGAATCGATTCTTCGGTAACTTCATTCATTCAGCAAAGGTTAACCATAGAATTCTTGAACAACACTTCTCTAAAACTTTGGTATACTTCGGTTGAACAAATCCCTAGTTAATAAAAAGCTATATTGAGAATGGTGAATGAGGAACGTGGTCTTTGTCCTAGCTTCCCTGGTTACTGGTACTACAGTGACGACAATTACCAACACAGCAACTGGTACTGGCACATTATGGGTGCAAGACTCGCTTTCGTGGTCGTATTCGAGGTAAGATTTTTTTTTTGGAGTTTACTCCTTAAGAATCGGTTTTTTGATATAAGGCGCCCGGTATGAGAAACATGTCAGGAGTAAAATCTACTGAAGGAATGACCTTGTTACGTTTTTGGTGCGGCTGCACTGGTTTTTGTGCGGCTGCACTGGTTGTGAGTGTATTAAGACGTGTATAGAATATGCTGCAAAGCGACTATATCTATATGTTATTTTCATTAATTTGTTAATTTACCCTTTCATACGGTATTAATCTTTTTTCAGTTAATTTCAGTTAAATAAGCTTTTTTGCGTCTGTTTTGACAATCGTACTTAAGGAGTAAACTCTAGTCGTGCGTCGGAGCTGACACACACATTTTTTTTATTTTAATATTTCGTATATTATTCGTATACTATTGGCTATATACATATAAATGTTTTACGATGCTATATGACAAATTGTTTAAATCTATAAATCTATTTTTTTTACATATAAGAACTTACCAAAGTGACTCTACTCTGCCTGATGGAAAGCATGAATAGAATCCAAGAGTTATGGTCATCATACTCATTGCAAATGCAAACAAAGCAATATGGTGACCAACATCATGACGGCCTAGTGAGATGCTGTTTCACACCCCGCTTTGGGAAATAAAAGGCATGACAGTCATAGTGGCAGCGTAAGGTCAGGTCACGATAACTGTGACCCCCGTATTAGTAGGCCCCTGGTCCCATTATTTCTATATAAATATATCATAGCGGTAGAGAAAAGGTACATTTGTGCATGTATTTCTGTATGTTCTTCACATTATATCTAATTAAATTACGAATAGGCTAGATGATACCTTAGTCAAATTAGTTACTTTTTATCATCTGTCAAGACTACAATTTTGTATGAAAAATGTACTAAATACACAATTGTGACGTCACTGTTTTAGACTACTCAATTGAACAATATATTTCACTGTATATTTGACTGAAATTCGTAATAACAATACGGAGCTATGTTACTTGTATTTTCCGAGATGTTCCGCGATATTAGTTTGAATAAAGTGGACATTGCTATTTATTTACGATACTGTCATCTACCCAATTGTCGGTTCACTACGTGTGCTAATGCTCTCTCAGAACGTGGTGGCGCTAGTGATGATAATCGTCCGCTGGGCCATTCCGGACATGTCCGGCGACCTGCGCGACCGCATCCGTCGCGAGGCGTACATCATCAACACGTTCATCCTGGACGAGACGCGCGGCCGCTTCACCAGCCGCGTCGAAGGTCACTCCCCCCCCGCCCCTCCGTCCGCTAAATAGAGGTTACGGTACGCACGCACGAGCTTTCATTATACTTTCTTTGAACTAACAGCGGGGCTGGTTCACTGGCTCTTTGAATTGTACCTATATTATAATAATGCAAGATGTGTGGATGAAAATCAAATTTCTCGTATTATATGACAATACCATAGAGACAAACTCTTTTCTTAAATTATGTGTGTGTGTGTTATAGAGCTTACACTTTCTAATTCTCGTAGATATGTAAACAACAACATTTTTTTGTTTCTTTACTGCTTTTCTTTTTAATATTCTTGACAATAGGCCTTCTACTTCTCCAATGGTGTATGTATGTCTATGTGTCCTAAAAATACCATAGAGAATAATTTGCGTTTTAAGAATGACACACACTTTTGTTCGTCTTTTTCGTTATTCACTCCACTCTCTTGCATTATATGTTAGATAAAATTAGAAACACTAGAGAATTTGATCAAATATTAATTGCCGTCTGCCAGTAAACCAAACCCGATTGAAGACTGTGTTTTGTGTGTGTGATACTCTGATGACGGAAACATTTGAAATATTCCACCGTGTGTTAGCTAACAGAGATTTTGATGGAAACGTGTGGTTTAGATTGATGATGTGTTAAAATATGTGTTTAGTTTGTATACTTAAATGTTACATTTACAAAATATTTATTGATAAATTATTTGATAAGATAGCAACATATTTGTCTTAGTAATATTTGAAATGCAAAACATTAATATTACTTACTAGTTTTTACCTGCGGCTCCGCTCGCTTATATGTCACTTATTGCTGTGATTCTTTAAACTCATATAACATTTTCATTTGTCAACCGATTAAAATAAAACTCACTTTAAATATATTAAAGTAATAAGTAAAGGTTACCACAATACATAGGCGAAAACTGCATCCAAATCGGTTAAGCTACTTCTGAGATTAGCGCTCACAAACACACATACAAAGAGACAAAAATTCTTAAAACTGTTTTGAGTTTTATCACTTTTATAAAGACCCCCCTTCACGACCTTACAGGAAAAAACAGTTCTCATTGTTATATATCAAGTAAGTAAGATTTCAGGATGCTCAACCCATTATTATTGTAGTAATAATGAATTTAAAAAAATGTAAATATTTTCAAACGTCTCATTGGTCTAGCGGTTAGCATATACGACTGCCAATCAAGAGGTCTCGGGCTCGATTTCCGGGTCGGTCCAAAAGTGTTTTGGGTTTTTCTTACAAGAAATTCTTAATATCAGCCCGTAGTATGGAAGTTTGGCGATATTTCACACCCGTGTCCGAAGAGTATATCAAGCCGTCGATTCCAGTTGTCATGAACATGGCAATTGTTATTAGGAAGTCAGTGCCCTCAAATATACTGAAAACTAGTTCAACCTTCGAATCCAGTTCACCGTCAGGGTTGCGAAGGTCGGATACCAGTCGCTCCGTGGAAAAAATGATATGCATATAAAACCGGTTGAACTAGGAACCGACCCGAAATAATCTTTGGGTTAGTTAAGTAGTTATTAATTAACAAAAATGTAAGGTTTTTTGCTTGTTATTAAATTAAAAAATTGGTGTGACAACCATTTTATTTACATGAAATATGTTAAGAAAAAGGTTATCTCAGCTGCCGACATTTTAAAGTAAATATTGATATTATTGTACTGAAATAGACAAGTTAAATGCAATGTTATGTTTACCATAAGAGTACCTGATTTTTACCATTCTACTAGAACTCTAAACTTTGTATTTTACAAAATATTCTCAAAAATTTCCGCATTGTCCAGATTATAAATTCAATTTCGTCGTTGATGACTTCATTTTCTTGATCAGACTAAAGAAAATGCTTAAATGGTTTATGTAATAGATATTGTATGTATTAACAATGAACCATCACGTAGTGCAGAATTTGGTAATGGTTAAAGCTTATACGAGGGGGCGTTTTTAAGTTCGCGGAATGGAGGGTATTGAGTAATAATAAAAACACAAAATTATTTTTCTTTTTCTATATATTCCCCTGCAACACGAATACATTTTTCAGATCTTTCAATTAGTTTTTTTATTCCCTCGTAAAAAAAAGTTTTATCTTTGTCTGAAAAATACGCCGAAACCGCCTCCTTAACCTCCTCATCAGTTGAAAATTTCTTACTACGTAATTCTTTTTTCATTTTTGGAAAGAGATAATAATCACTCGGAGCCAAATCTGGACTGTAGGGTGGGTGATTCAAAATATCGAAGCCCACCTTATGCAGGGCAGCCAGTGCGACTCGGCTCTTGTGAACGGGAGCATTGTCATGCAATAGCAGGACACCTTTCGTTAATTTTCCCCGTCTTTTTTCTTTGATGGCTTCTTTTAACTGTTCTAAGATTGAAGCGTAGTATTCCCCCGTTATAGAAATGCCTTTATCTTTATAATCTATCAATAATATTCCTTCTGAGTCCCAAAAAATCGTTGCCATGAGTTTCCCAGCCGACTGTGAAACCTTAAATTTCTTGGGTGGTGCTGTGCCCTTTTTGTGCCACTGCATGGAGTCTTGTTTGGACTCGGGTTCATAATGATGAACCCAAGTTTCACCCCAGTAACAATTTGATTCAATACGCCATCCTTGTCTTCATTGCAGAGGTCCAAAAACGCACGTGAACATTCCACGCGCTGTTGTTTTTGCAATGGCGTGAGCATTCTCGGCACCCACCGTGCGCTAACCTTAGTCGTGCCAAGATGATCGTGTAAAATTTTAAAAATTGTTGTATCCGATACTCCAACCATTTCTGCGAGTTGTTTCTTTTTTAGTCGAGCATCTTCCAATACAATTTTTTCTACTTTTGCAATAACTTCTGGCGTAGTCACCTCAACGGAGCGCCCCGGCCTCGGGTCGTCTTCAAGTGATTCCCTGCCTTGTTTAAATAAACTATGCCACTTGTAGACCATTGTTTTTCCTGGGCAAGAATCCCCGTAAACCGATGACATCTCATAGAGTATGGTTTGAACAGACTTTCCTTGCTTAGTAAGGAACTTTATCACCGCACGGAATTCAATTTTCTCCATTTTTTTCACTTCGTTCCCGATTAAAATACTTGGTCAACGATAGTTTAATAACTAATGATCCAATCACAACAAATTTTACTATGCAGACTAATTATGAGTCACTGAATACGGTAGGCATCAAAAGAGCGCGTTTACCCGCCTTTTTCACTGTCATTCCGCGAACTTAAAAACTTACCCTCGTATGTCAAATATTTGCTTGATACTTCCTAATAAGGAAAATATGCTTCAGCTATACTTTGGCTAAGATTAGATTTAAGCTATTATTCTTGATATCCATTTTATAAAGTAATAAACGTAATGTGATAACACATGGTGGCTTATAACCCATTCGCGTTCGGAAATAGTGCGCACTGATCAAGGTTCGCACGAAAACATAATTTCCTGAAATTTGAATGATCCATGCATCACTATTTTCTTAACGCGAATGTGCAATTCTAATCGGAACTTTGAAGAGTTTAGCACAAAGTCATTAGCTAGATATAATCATTAAATATTCTCGCACAGGTAAGAAATATAAAAAGAGTAAAGACTGCGTCTTGTATTCGTAGTTATAAAAATATTAACTTTACTGTCGTGTGTACTTTGGAGATGCTCTGATGACTGGATGAATTCATTTGACTCGATGCAGTTTGTAGAAGGAAAAAGGAGAGAATACCCAAAATACACAGAGAGTATAATTTTTATATCTGTTATTTATCGAATGTATACAGTGAACCTTATCATCGGGACTTCGCGTCGTTATTAAGAATAAACGATTTATATAATCGTGTATCATACACGTCCAATACAGTCTTTGTAGTGGTTTTGGGAGCTTCAGTTGATTTCTGTCCACATCTCTCTTTCATATTCACATGCTTAAAATACTCAAAGTATAGTTTTTAAGATGATGCTGAATCTCCTAGAGTTCCCACAACACATTTCTATTAGTAACAATAATTATATTATAAACTAGAGCTCGCTTGATACTAAATTACTGTAAGTTTATGAGAAACAGGTACGTCGCCGGTACCAGTCGTGTGAGTGAACCTTTTTGAACAAATATCACATAACAGCATGCCTTGGTAATTGTTTCGTTATTAATACACAAGACTTTTGCGGTTTTAAAGGAATATTTCATATCTAAACCAAATTTTATTGATAAATAGTTACTGTTTGACCTTTTTATAACATCGGACTGCTTTGATTTATACGAACGTTCATAAGCACTAATAAGATGGGTTAAAAAGAATTCAAAAGATACATTAATCCCTGAAACTGGAAATGTTTAGAGGTTTATTAATAACGGCGTAATTGAAGACATAACAAGAATACAAGATTGTGTTAAATACGTAAAGAGCTTGAGTAATAATACCAGGTAGTATGGTTATAGTTATTTTGAAATAATTAGCAAAACTCTAAAACCGTGAAGGTCTAAATATATCAAGAAATTGACATAAACATTGCAAGTTGACATATACTAACTAGAGAATTAAAGTGCATTCTTGAAGTACAAGCTACACGTTGTTAGTTCTACGAAATCTATTTATCGTTCATACAAAAAAAGAGGCGCCTTACAACACTCGGTTATGCTGTGTTACATCTGATCTGTCACCCGACGACTAACTCCAGCACGGGGCGCTTCTCTGTTTTCCTGTCACGTATTTCCGTCTCTTTTCTTACAATTACTCCCACAGTCTGCAAGAAAGCGAGAGGAAATATATTATATTTAAAATTTTTTTCAATTTTCTTTCAAAACATATCGACGCTTCACCACGCTCCGTTATACTTTACATGTACTATAACATAGCGTGATGGCGCATGTCGTGGCGACGCGTCACCACGGAAACAGCTGGTTCAGCTTACCAAATTAATTATAGTAATTATTGTTATAAAATCATAAGACAGGCAATGACTGCAGGTGCTGATGAACGATAAATAGATTTACTATCTAATTATAGGTAAGTTGGTGAATGCACTTTTATTTTTACACATTTTGTCGTACACATTTTCGCTTCCGCAGTCAAAATTGTGTAGTTAGGCTATAACACAAACAAATAGGAATGACATCATATCTCACAAAAAATATACAGAGCTTAGAGTGACAGTATTTAGGCGGCTTATTGCAGCTTGTAGAATTTTTTAACAATCTCACAACATAATAACATATGTATAATCGTTCTAACACATGCTTGGAATGATAATAATCAATTAAAACTAATAATTTGTCACAATATTTTATTAATAAAGAGAAAAAAGAGAAAATATTATTTCCTATAAATGGTATAAGTCAAATGGGATTCGAAATTGTCACAACCAATATGAATAAAGTATCGCATGAAATGCTTCTAAAATAATATATACTTATTATTGCTATGAATTCATTTACATGAAAATGGTGAATCGTAATGTTACATGCATGTATAATTTTCATAAAGCGAAAGTATTTTGGTAATAAATTACCTGAAAAAATATTTTTAAATCATCCAATTCAATGTTGACCGTAGGTAAGTAATTGAATCACCAATGATTTTGTTAAAATGACTCTAAAATGACAATTAAAATGACACAAATTGAGGGTACATTCAGTTTTAGAGCTTTGAAATTAAGTTGGTATATTATCTACAATTTAAACTTTTTTACTCACTCAATTATGTATTCTTATATTTTGTATTATTTTCAAAGCAACCGGTGCTATTTCTACACGTATATACTAATATTATTTTAAATATCCAGCAGGTGAAACGACTGAGGCAACTACAGAACAAAACTGGAATCATATTGCGTCGCTGTCAGGTTCTGACTTTGACCTGGCTGCGCATGGTGATCACCAGGACATAAGCGAGATCAGCAAGCACGTGGTGGGCGAACACGACGAACAACCGCCGCCTGCGCATGTCTAGGACACTCATCGCTTATAAGATGGATGATTTAAGTAATCAATTTATTTTATGTCATCTAAAAACATAATATTGGTAATTGTATTTGCCTTTTGAAATGCATTTAATACTTGAAAGTAATGTAATATATTTCCTCAGGATTTCAGTTGCAATTAACTAACGCGACGTGTATGGTATAGCTTAGTAGATATTTGTCGAGTGATATGTGTCACTGGAGACATCTTGGTATATCGTCATCTCTATTACACGCGCTTTTTAATATTTCACAATTCTTGTGTACCTTTTTCATATATAAATCCAGAGTTATCACACAGATAATAAAAAAAGTGATTACACCGGTTGCTGTCCAGTGTCGAATGAGCCACCCGTGACCATGACACTCGATTTATATAGCCTATTGAAATATTTTTGTACATTTCAATATATTAATATCTTTATCACAAAATACCATAATCAGTTAAGAAGTCCCACTCTGCAAAATTATTTGAATAAATAGCGACTCTGGATCTAACATAATAGAGTGCATATTAGATCGCACTACCTAAATTCATACCTAGAATTTGTTTCACCATAGAGTAATTCTTTTTTGACACTGTTAGAGTTGCATTTATTTATCATCGACTATTCGATATCTTTGGAAAGTGTGTTAAAGTGGTTTCCAGTTCTTGTTGCCGTTTAAACAGTGGAATACGATGCCATATGTTTTTGCCATTGTTATCATAATGTTTATCGAAGAATGTGTCGAAGCGAAGTTACGATCAGCGGCCCACATTTAAGTATCAAGGGCGCTAAGTCCTTGTAGCTTCATACATAATGCAGAGTGGGCTTGACTTATTCAGTAAGTCCTCACAAAACGCTTTACAAAATAACGTATTGAATTAATTACTAACAAACTAATCTCTCGTGAGAAGTCTAGATATTATGTTGAGATCTGATTCGTTTTTCGCTTGCGTTTTACTATTTAATGAGTGCGAAAGAGACAAACCTATATAAACGGGTCCACAGCGCACAATTAAAGTATTACGATAATTGATGTTAATTAATTTTGTCGCTTTGCGGTAAACGTCAACTGATTTTTCAACGTTCAAAAACGAAAGGAAAACGTCACTGTTACCTCCGATAAAGGGGAAGGTTCAAAGAAAGGTAGAAATAGGGGTTTCTAAGAGAATTTATTTCGATATTAAAAATAAAACATTTGATTTTGAAAACCTAATGGTTTCGTAAAATCTATATACGTACTTAAATAGAAACAAGTGACATATCAGTCATTCGGATACATTTCATAACGAGAGAGAAAGGGATGAAGGGTGCGTGATCATAATGCTTGAAGTTGAAATCTTTATGAGATAGTCTATATAGTGATAAATGTCAGGCTATTTTTTTTGAATTTCGAAATATTCTTTAAGTCAATTATTATACCATAAACTAAAGAACATTGGAAATTTGACAAGTGTGTTAACTTACTAAAAAGTATGGTATACAACTTGATTAAAACAGCAGATTTGTCTATGAAATTATACAGTAATGTAACTGTTACTATCGTACTATATCTGTCTGAAGTAAAAGACAGATTATAAATATTTTTTATATTTTTAGTTATTTGTTTATATTTTCAAACTAATACTGAATCTCATATTTAATCGTATTTTAAAAAAGAGATTTTTTATTTGTACAACATATGGAGGGAGAGTTTATGTAGGAAAGGCAAAATTGTGGATTCGCACATGTTTTGTATCTACTAGTGCCATTGCGCTTACTACAGATACGAACAAGTACATACCTACTTTATAGTAGCGTATATATTTATCTTGTTTCTGAACCGAACAGATAGAAATAGTAGGTTTAATAAAATACTTGAGTCCTGATATCCGAGGCTCCAAACCGCAAAAACACTTAGGGAATTGTAGATGGAGGACAATGTCTATGGAAGGGGAATTCCCTAATGACAATACTCTTTCTATCACATCACCAACAGCCTTTAACAGTACGCATTGGCCAATAGACAATTATTGTTTTTTCTCCTTTCATAGACAATTTTAATGATCTTTTTACCATCCATGAACATTAGACCTTTATGCGTATATAGAAAATAAAAACATTTTCTTCAATTAAATATTACTATTTAACTTGTTGTTTAAAAAAGCTCTTTTATATATACGGACTCATGGTCCATTTTGCGATCCAGCGGTTTCCAGCGTCCACAGTGAGTGTTTTGTATTAAGCTAAATTCAGTGTTATGTGGGTAGGTTGTGCCTGATCAAAGTGTTCAGTAGAAAGTTAGTGAACTAATATTCTGAAAGTAGTGGTTTATCGGTCGAATGTAATTGGTAGTCTATACGTTAAACTTAAATAAGCCAAAAGCATATTGCTTCATATCGGGGATTCCTTTATATATATTATCGGGGATTCCCTATCGCGAAATGTACTACAACTTTGAACTACTTTTATTCTGCATTATGATCGGGTTCTCTAGAGTTGGGCTTACAAATAAAAATACAATTTTTCATGGCAATCCTCGAGAGTTACTAAGTTCTCTTGTTATCTTACTCAAAGAATTGTTAACACCGGTTTACAGTGAGACTGGTCGACCGGTCTTTGTCTGCTGAAGCGTGGCTCTTCTCTGGCTAAACAAATTATATCATTAGACACCATAGTCCATGAAAGAAACACAATACAAAGTAATTAATTATTTTAACATCCGTTTTTTATTCTCCGGGCGATAACTTTTCGTGGGAGTTTCTCAAGCAATGTTGAAAAAACCTTAAATGAATGAAAAACCCAACCTGATTTGGCTCGTAAACCTTTTTTTCTCATCATAACGAAGTAAACCTAATTTTTATCGATATTTTTATTGTGTCCTAGTATATAGTTACGTGCCTCGCTTTAATACTTTACATATTGATATGTAGGTACGCGTTATTATATTATGCATGAAAGAATTAGAATATTTTCAGATGATAAGTATGTATACATATATAAATGCCCATATTGACGTAACACTGCCTGTTATCAAGAATTTTTCTAGTTACTGTACAGCTTTTCATGTTCTAATTGTAACATGTTGTAACATAACTTTTCATGTTCTATATATATTACAAGCTCAATGTGTATGTGAATCTTTAAAATATTTTTTGTCTTATGTTCCTCTAAAATCTACTATTTAAAAATAAGATTAAGTATATTGCATGTTACAATTACCGGTTTGGTAAATTTTTACTAATTTTTTTTTTAACTCAAACAAAAAGTGTCTAATAAGACAAAATTGAGGTATCACAAAGTCTATGGTAGTTTTTCTTTATGTAAAGGGTTGCCAACATCTTTATTCTAAATTTGAATGTTAACTACAAAATGAGCCCTTTGCTCTTCTTGCCCTAACTATGAAGCTTCTAATTATGCACTTCTTTCATATATTTTTCACTATTTCATTTTTTAACCGACTTCAAAGAATGAAGAGGTTTTTTTGTAATAACAGTTATGTATGTGTTAGTAAGAAGACGTAGACATACCAGAAGACAGAGTGTGAGTAGTCCTTTTCCAAGGTTTTCCGACGACCTGATGAAGGTCACGGCAACCGACGGATGCGGTCGGTACATGACCGGTTGTTGTAGAAAGCCTTCCGGAGGCCTAGGTCCAGCAGTGAACATCTTTCAACTGAGATGATGATGTGTTTATAAAACGTATATATGCGATGTTGAATGTATTTGTTATGCCATAAAATAAAGATAATTAATTACTAAGTTAGAGTGAAACGGGATCATTTTATAGAATAATTTGAAAAATTTAATTTCGTAATTTGGCTGCTATTTTCATTAAATCAACCTATCGTCCACTGCTGAACGAAGGTCTTCTCCAAGGAGCGCCAACTATCCCGGTCTTAGTTGCTTAAAAGGCTTATGTGAGATTAAGACCCGTATTTTAAAACGTGTCTCAGTCGTGAATCTAATCTTAAAACTGATTTTAGGTAGAGATTTTATTATTGATCGTCACTTAAACAAGATTCACCGATCCATACTCAAGTGAGTGATAGCTTATTACAGAACGATGTTTATACCAAAATCTTCGCTCAGGTGTAGATTTTGACAGATGTCACATAACACTCATTCTATAATAAGAATGACGTTTAAGTATTGATCTGAACTTAAAACTAGTTTCAGGTAATCAGAGTTCAACGGATACTTGAGATGCATTTCAAAATACGGGCCTTAGGCTCAAAGTGGAAAATGTTATGTCTGTAAAGTAATTCGTAATTATTGCATTGTGATTATATAAGTGTAGCGTTTTTGGTGCTTCTGAATCCTAATTTGTTATTAACATTTCTATTATTATATATAATATTTAGCAAAGTTAACCCTCCCTGGCTGTTTTTTATTACTAGTCATCTGTTTATTGTACAACAGAATCCAAAAATTATATTTATGCAATTCAGAGTGAAAAAAGAACTGCTTCAATTTTTTTTTTAATATTTAGTAGTTATGGATAGTGATGATTTTATCAGTTGTATATATCTTTATATTATATGTATATTTAAATAAGTTTAAAACCCAATTTACGTTATACAGGTTGTGTAATATTATTTATAGTGTTGTATATTTATTTGCAGTTGAGAATGTTAAGCAATTATAATTATTAATAATAAAACGCGCACAGTACGTAAGCTCGTAAGTAAATATTTTGCAGCTTGTAAACTTTGTATCTAAGTCAAATAATAGAAAAGTATTTCAACGCCTTTTTATACACTTTCCTCGCCACAACGTTTTTTGAACATTAATAATTGGAAATGAGATCTGTCTAGGATTAGCCCAGAAGTTTGTAACTGTCCGTTTAAAACTGTTTAGAAGTGTTAGAATAAAACCTTTGGTGTCGAGTCGATTTCGAATAAATACAAAAGCGAGATCGTTTATCGTAATTAATAAAAAAGAAAATATATTTTCAAGTTAAGTAAATTAACGACAAGTGTTTGAAAATATTTTAACTTTTATATTCACTTTTACTCAAGTGTGTAAAAGCGATACTTGACAGGACAAAAGGGATGCCCTATGGCGCGACGCACAAGGTAAGGGTAACCTTCCTTGTGCTACACCCGAAATACACACTCGAGTAAAACTTTACCTCTAATAAGTTCGAAATAATTGTTACTTGTTACTAATTACCAGCTAGATTCTTTTATCGAGTTGTATATCGTAAAAAATATTTATAGCTTTGCGTCGATATGTAATGTAAAATCAATTTCTTTTATACACTGTGACTGGTGAGATACCTTCAATACTTATGGAGAGTACTCGGTACTCGATTCTCGTTAACTTGATATAAAAAAAATAGGTGCTTATTTTTTATCGAAATGTCTCTAAAAAATAAGTCCGCGCGGTGTCCAAGTATTCCGCAGTTAAATACTGGGCTCTCGGTGTACTGTGTACGAAGTTTACTAAGAAGTTATTTAATATTTCGTTTTTATGTTATTTTATTTCATGATATATGTTCGCATACTATCACGTCCTCAAATATTGAAGGTATCTCACCAGTCAGTCTGTATAGTTATTTGTTTATCTGGCGGTTCATTGTATCAATGTGTCACAAGTAGCTGTAGAGTCGCTATCGGTCCTTGTCTAGATCGCTCGTTGTGTGAAGCTTCTATTTATAATGTTTATATCTATTATATATGGAAAGTTAACCTATTGTTTTATTTAAACAACCTTCTATACATTTTGGTACATTACAAGACATCGCTCGCCCTAAGAATAAATCCTGTGTCGCGGGGGACTTTACACACATACAAGAAACGACACAAATAACACCCAGACTCAGAACTACCATTTGTGGATCACACAAAGTGTTTTCTCATGTGGGTTTGAACCTACAACACTCAGCACAGTTGAGACTGGCGTGGCGTCCGCTTAAACAACTAGGAAGTGGTACAGTCATTATCATATTAAGTACATATCTGACAGCAACAGTTAATAATGTAATACCCAAAAAGGTCGTAAGTATAGTTTTTTTTAAGTTTCCTATATGATATCCGTGTGGTATCCGGATTAGAAATACGGAGTGTTATCATCTCTATTAACTCCCGTGAGTGTCGTAATAACCGACTATAGTAGTAAATTATGTAAGTAGTAGGATTACAAAGTTGCAAAATTTGAAAGAATTTGATTAGAGTGTTCCAACTGCTACGGAGAGATCTACCCGTACGTCCAGCAGTGAACAAGTGAAGGATAACGATTGGTAGGTAAGTGATGACCAGCATCATAGCTTCTTTTTCCTTGTATTTTGGATAACAGCGTGTTGCCCAAAATCTGTTTTATTCATTGTCTTTTTATCACCATCAACTAGGTTTTTAATCGACTGCTGGATATAGTTTTTTGACTAAGACTAAATCTGACTAATTATTTCAAAATCAAGATTAGAACTTAGAATAAGATGCCCTGGGAAGTTTATTTGGTGGGCAATATTAAGTTAACACGTAATAATAGATATACTTGCGAGACTACATGCGAAATAAAAGCTGACGAGAGCGCAAAACCAAGACCTGGGTAGTCTTTAGTGTGGTAAGATAGTCGGCACTGCAGCGCTGTTGAATTCTTTGAGTTCGACAAGAGTATTGTTTTCTAAACGAAGACGACGATGAGTGCTAACCGTCTTAACGTCGTTTGACTTCTAAGTATTAAATAGGTTTGTTTCAAAAGTTCAAAGGTTCTGCAGAGCTCTTTGACATGATATACAACTGTGGAGGGACGTATGTCATATTCCTCCGACACAAAGGGAGGATCCTCCGACCAGGCGAAGTGATCATGCCTGGCGGGCCACGGCCCCACGATTGATGTTGGGATGTTGTATATATGCTAATTGCCACGCGAATCTCTATATCGTGATACAGGATTAGTAGTTGTATTGAAGTTTATTACATTCATACGTTTCGTTCATACTTCGTAGTTCGATGTATCTTCACGAGATGGCGCTGTTATATATTTTTTGATTGTGCTATAATGTGAAATCGCCACACAACAATGTGGTGCAGTGAAGAGTGCCAGGGTACAGCTATAGTATTTCTATATTTACATTTGTCGTTAACCAACTAATTCTTAGACGAACTTTCCATTTTTTGTATAGGTAGAGTCTTTTTTTTGTAACTAGTAAATAAAGAGCTTGACTGGATTGATTTTATTTACCTATCCCTTTGACATCTTGACCACCAGAAAGTTAAAAGCATTGCTGTGTCGCTTACGGTCACGAAATTCTTAAAAAATTTCCAATACCTACCTAGTAAGTAGAGTGCCAGAAATTATTTTGTTTTATTATTAGAGACATTTAGTTCTAAATAGACTTCAATCCTTCTTCTAATCAAACATTGATCATATTATAATTTTGTATTATCAACATAAGATGTTTTCGGTATAGTGGTAAATTAAGCTCCGTATTAATGTAAACAATTTAAGGAATTATGTATACGGTTGGTCTCCGCTTCTGTTTCTGTGTACAAAGAGAAGGAAAACCTGACACAAAACTATACCAACCCTTCCGGTCAGCAATAGATAGTAGACCTAAACCGTCTTTTAAAGGAGGGACCTTTGTTCAGGAGCGAAGCATATATGATAATTGCTACTGCTTGCCATTAGGTCGGGTATGTAACAACTCTTCGAGTTAGTTGTACAAAAAACAACATCAGTCAGTCTCAGAATAAAGAACCGCTGAGGTAGACATACACCAGACTCATTATTTTTCTTAGTGTGGGTAGACAAAATTAATTATGAGAATAATTTGACTTGTCCTGTTTTGTATTAGGCGTGGTAAATAAATTAACAAGCTTACGTTGAGGCCTTTAGTAATAGATCTTCGTTTGTGTACTTGATAATAAAAACAAAACAGACAATCTAACGTGGAGGGCATTAGATTATCTGTTTTGTTTTAGGATAATTTTATTACATAGGTTATATCGGATTTGTTAGACTTAATGATTAAGTAATGACAGGCATTACATTGATATATCTACAGTTCTAAACAAACAAACCTTGGTATCTGCAATTCAAATATAAAATCCAGACATTATTAGTTTATTTTATTATATTTTATTTTATATCCAGACATTATTGTTACAGTAAGTTTATTATTAATCTATTTTGTACGGTACAAAGGTAAGCGAGCAGACGTGTCAACTGATATCAAGTACCTACAATTGCCCAAGGACATATGCAACAATCAACTTGAGACAACCTACAAGAGTCATAATTAATTAATTGATATTACGACAATTACAATTAATTATACAAGGTATTTACTAGTATTTAATACTATCTAACATATAAACCGTCACCCTCCCGGGGATTACGCCGGGCTAGTATGTTTGAATCAGACTGACTAAACTACCCGGTGTGCCACTTGATCCCCGAGATAGGAGGGATCCAGCAACAGCTGTTGTTACGAAACCCAGATTCCTTCTAGCGCCTGCCCGCTAGCGTGCATTACACAACGCATGGACGACTTCAAAGTTCACCGGAACCTATCTAACCTAATGTTTACTCGGGCATTATCCTATAATATCAAGAAGGTATGCAAGTTGCCACGACCATCATACTACGTGAAATCAATGAATAATAGTGTATTACCTTTCTTAGCACTGATAAAATCATCAACAGCCTTAGATAGCTCGTTGCTGGATATAGGCCTCTCCTTAAAAGGAGGTTAATATTTTTTTTAGTAAATTGTAGATGTAGCTTACAATTAAGTAACTGCTTTGTTTCAAAATAATAACAACGTGATACCAGTCAAAGCACGAAAATATTTAGTACCTCGTTGATATCGCTCGGAATAAGTTACTTAACAAATGGTTATGTAGCTCCGTTTATACTCTGATACGATTTAATTAATGACAAATACTCGTATGTGTGTACATGTGCACAAAGAGTTCAAATTGGACTGTGTTTTGTTTAAGTGAACATTCCAAAGTTGGATTTAAAAAAGGAAGAGGTTTTTGAAAGTGAGTGCATTAGTTTTGATCTGTTGGCAGAAATTGATGTATAGTTAAATGTAAGTTAATTTAATTGCACATTCATAGAAATACTTATTTAGAATAGATAGATATATATTTAGATAGAATAGAATTTAGAATGATTTAATGAGTTTAACTTCGATGAGAAAAAAATTGATCAAATGGAAAAATGGTTATGGATCCAATTTTGTGTACTGTTTCTTAAAGAAGCTACAAATATTGGAACTGGACCACATTATCAAGGTTTTCACCATCCCCTGGGCATATCACAAGTATGATAGTTTGAATTTCAAAGATCGTTTCTCAACATATTAATGTGAATTAGCTTTTAACACCAAGTTGCTTTAAGCACACGTGCATTACACGTGCACAAATTGCATAGAGCAGCTGCAAAACATACCACAAACTAAATACAATACTAACATGTTTCATAGATGTAGTTTTAGGAACAGTTGAAAGTTAGAGGGTCGTAAACGTGGTCACAGTTTGAGGTAGGTACGCCAGAACTTCTTTACTTGACATATTATTTCATTATTCTACGATTCTACTCGAACTCTCAGGAGTGGGACGCTAAACTAATTTTCACAACTCTGTCCATTTCAATATTCTCTCTCACACTGTTTGGTATAAATATTGAATTTATATTATTATAAGTATTCTGTATTCTGTAGCCACTTTAAGAGAAAAAAGTGTAAGAAAGTTTATCATGTAGTTTTATAAGTAAACACTGTTGTATCTCACCTATAACTTCATTCAAATTTATCTGTCTTATTTTATGTTTTGTAGTCTGTTTGGGTATTACATAGCTCTAATTAACAATAACAATCCAATGTTTTTAAAATTAGATTTTACGTGTGCTCGGATACATTGAGTTATAATAAGTCAATGTGTGTATGTAAACTATTCGCAGATTTTTTGAATTAACGATTATTTAATTATTTTGAATAGAGGTTAATTTCGCTCAGGTTGTACTTTGATACCAGAATAGTAGACTTCCACAAATACACTTATACACTTTTAGTAATTAAATAATTAGTAAATGTAGAAGATTATCAGCCTGTCTGGCCTGCGTGGTATCGTAGTACTAAACCTCTTTTTCTAAGAAGAGGTCCATGTCCAAAAGTGGGCTATTAAAGTCTATTACTGATGATGAAACATAGAAGTAATCGTAACAAAATATGACAATAATAATCTTGTTTATAGTAGTCACGGTTTTTCCATTTTTAACTTCGTCCGGTTCCGCCGACCGACGACAGTAAACGAAGCAATTAATTAGCCTTAAACTTGTTAGGGTTGGCTGCGCCAGTGCATGGTAACAACGTCGTTCAATAAAATGCACGTTTAAGTTGATAAGAAAACGTACAAACACGAATACTTAACAAATCACATCAGCTAACAACCGTGTACTTACCCATAAGCGACTGTTGCAACGATTAGTGTTTAGGATATTTCTAGGTATAATAAATATCAGCCACACTACATATTAAGTGTTGGAGTACCCGCCTTACAAAAAGAGACTGGCTTGAACAAGGGGACAGACTCATGCTTCATTTAGGTTCTCCACTTGGGTGAAGCATGAGGACTACATAGGGTGTCGTGCTCCAACTGATGACTTTACTCTACAGATGGTTTGAACTTTATTATATGATTAAAAAACATGATAATCGATGTGTGATCGATAACACATCGATTATTATATGCACATACTACGTGTAACTCATCGTTTTGTTATTTTAAATGTGGACAACAAATATATAATAAATAAAAATAAAAATATTTCTTCAGTTCTTTACTGTATCTATCATCACCTGTACCTATCATTAACTTGGGGTGAGCGTGGGATTCTATATAGTCATGGGGACTCACCTCAAGTTGAAGAATCTAGGTGAAGCATGGATCTGTCCCCAATGGAACATTCGACTGCACGGTTGGCCTAGTGGTTTAAGCGGTACCACGGCAGTCTCTCTGGTGGTCGGGCGTATTGAGGCGCTGGGTTTACGGGTGGCCTTCGACAAGACGGAGGCCCTTTTGTTCCATGGGCCCCGTCGTGGTCCGCCCTCCGGCGCCTCCATCGTAGTCAATTCGGTCCTCGTACCGGTTCAAGCCGAGATGAAGTATCTGGGCTTGATCCTTGACGGCACGTGGCTCTTCGACGAGCACTTCCGACAGCTTTCTCCAAAGCTGGTCGGCGCTGCTTCTGCCCTAGGACGACTTTTGCCCAATTTGGGTGGAGCCAACGTCGCGACGAGACGGCTAAACGCGGGGGTTGTCCGGTCAATGGCGCTTTATGGTGCACCAGTGTGGGCGGCGGCTCTGACCGCCCAGAATAGGGTTCGCCTCTGGCGTCCTCAGAGGATATTGGCGGTTAGAGCCATACGCGGTTACCGCACTATATCGACGGAGGCGGCGTGCGCGTTAGCCAGAACTCCCCCATGGGATTTGGAGGCGGAAGTGCTCGCTGAAGTTTATCGGCGAACGGCAGACTTTCGGGTGGGTAGCGGCATTCGGCCCCCGCCCGAAGAGATACGCGAGTGGCGAGAGGCCGCTCGTCGAGCCACGATGGGTTGTTGGTCGTCCCGGCTGGAGGCTCCACGTGCTGGCTTTGCCGACGTGGAGGCTCTCCAGCCGGTCATCGCCGAGTGGGCAGGGCGGCAGCACGGGACCCTTTCCTTCCGACTGACGCAGGTTCTTTCCGGGCACGGTTGCTTCGGGAAGTATCTGCACTCGGTCGCCAGGAGGGAATTGAGTCCCGCCTGTCATCACTGCGACTGCAGTGAGGCCTCAGCTCAGCACACGCTGGCGGTTTGTTCCGCCTGGGCGGCGCAGCGTGGGGTCCTCACTGCAGTTATTGGAGGAGATCTCTCGCTACCGGCCGTAATACGCTCCATGGTCGATAGCGACAGTTGTTTTACCGCGGTCGCAACCTTCTGCGAAGACGTAATTTCGCGGAAGGAGGCGGCGGAGAAGGCCCGGGAGGACGACCTCCACTCGGACCCAATTCGCCGCCGATATACCCGGCGGCGGAGGCGCGCGTACCAGCGTCTCATGCCGCCTTGAGTGTGGCCGCGGGTGGACGGGACGGGTTATCCCCTCCATCCGCCATAGTGGCCAGCCGCGAGGAGGCGACGTCCGCGTGTGCCGTACGTCGCCTAAAAGGAGAGTTTATCCGCAGATGGTGCCCGCATGAGCGGGCAGGCGTTAGGAAGGCTCTGGATGTCGTAATAACAGCTGTTCCCGGATCCCTCCTATGTCAGGCGTAGAGTGGCACACCGTGTGGTTTTAGTCGGTCCGATTCCGACACACCACCCCGCCGTAAACCCCGGTGGGGTGACGGCGCGAGGGGGTTTCCACACGTTAAAAAAAAAAAAAAAAGTGTTTTAAGCGGTCACCACGCCACTCTCTAATGTGCTGAGTTTTGTGTGATCCACAAATTGTTGTTCTGAATTTGGGTGTTCTTTGTGTCCGTTTCTTGTATGTTTCTATAGTGCGGGCGTTATCTTCTGTGTAACAAAAAAAAGATGCTAGAAGTCTCACAGTTTGTTTCAATTTAGAATTAGCGCATACATAGTTTTTTAAAACTAAGGCAGACAATCTACTATGAAAATACCAGTTAAAACACTCCCAAATATGGTACAACAAACATTTGAAGAAGATGTTGAGTTTCATTTATTATTTCCCCCCGTGTACATCATGTAGTCATTTACATGACGTAAGGAGAATCACATCTTGAAGTTGTCGTCATTTCTACATGTACAAATCGTTCGTAAACAACAAGATCTCAATTATTATTACAAACAATATTTCCTTCCTCATATGACTTGTTAAAAACAAATTGTAACCAACATCCAAGTTCTCCTTTTAGGGTTTTTTTTTACAATAAACTATTGATAAATAATTGCAAACTGCGTTTTCCTTGGCAAATAGGTATTTAAAACGAGTTCTTAGTTTCGGCACAATTAAGAATACGTCACATATATTGTTATCTAAAGCTGTAACGCAATCACATGTTTTTACGCATATTTATTAAATTTGCCCATAAGAGTATTAGTATCTATTATGTTTCACAAACCTAAATCCTATGAATTAACGGAGACTGTAGCACGTCTTCTTAACCTGATCGCCACCGACCATGGACTTCTTACACAAGTGTTCTGCTCCGACCTTTATTTTCTTTCCAAATAAAGGAAAAGAAGGTTATCGGACTCCGGTAACTTCCGTCACTCGGTTAAAAGCAACGAAAAATAGCTTAACACCTGACGACAATTCTAGCATGTGTGCCAAATCTTTAAAATATAGCTTCATCTCTGTGATAATTGGGTAGATGACTGTATCGTAAATAATATCAATGTCCACTTCATTAAAAATAATATCATGCAACATCTCGGAAAATACAATTAACATAGCTTTTTATTATTATTACAAATTTCAATCAAATATACAGTGAAATGTATTGTTCAATTGAGTAGTCTAAAACAGTAATGTCACAATTTGGTATTTACTACATTTGTCATACAAAATTGTCGTTTTGACAGATGATAAAAAGTAACTAATTTGACTAAGGTGTCATCTAGCCTATTGTCACTAGTGTCATTTTAGAACTTACAAGATACATTTCAGGTGTAATTTTTTATATTTATAAAGTATTGCACTTCATTTATGATAAAACTGGCACGTAAAGAATGAAAATATAGGTGATAAAAAATAAAATAGCTGGTCCAAAGCAACTTCGGTCGGTTTTGTACCCAAGCTGTACTTTAAGGACTGCATACAAAGGCATAGCGAAGACTGATATAGAATTGCACCAGTGAGGCAAACTTTCCTACGGTACTTCCTAACCCAATAGATTTATTCTACAGTTTATGCTTCATCATCATCAACAGCCTTTCACAGTCCACTGCTGGACATAGGCCTCTTCTTAGTAAGGAGGTTTTAGTCTACTATACCACGTTGGCCAGACGGGTTGGAATAGTGTTTGTTCCAAGTTTTCCTTCTCTTTGTAATGATGTTGTCTTGCATACTTTGTTCCCTTAGTCGCCTTATATGACCACACGGACATTTTATGGTTAGACGCGACATAATAAGGATACGAGCGGACTCAAACAGAGATTAGGGAATTTACACCAAGTGACTGACTCGAGTGATTTTTAAATAGGCAAAAAGCAATTGTGTGTCTTGATAAAGCGACTGTGAGTTATATTTTATTCTTCATCATCAACAGCTTATAAAAGTCTACTGCTGAAGGTATGCCTCTCCTTAGAAAGGAGGTTTTGAACAGACAGGTTGGTATAAGGCTTGCGTCACGATGGGTGGGGCGGCAGCACGGGACCTTTTCCTTCCGACTGACGCAGGTCCTTTCCGGGCACGGTTGCTTCGGGAAGTATCTGCACTCGGTCGCGAGAAGGGAATTGAGTCCCGCCTGTCACCACTGCGACTGCAGTGAGGACTCGGCTCAGCACACGCTGGCGGTTTGGTCCGCCTGGGTGGCGCAGCGTGGGGTCCTCACTGCAGTTATTGGAGGAGATCTCTCGCTACCGGCCGTTATACGCTCCATGGCCGGTAGCGACAGTTGTTTTACCGCGGTCGCAACCTTCTGCGAAGACGTAATTTCGCGAATGGAGGCGGCGGAGAAGGCCCGGGAGGACGATATCCACTCGGACCCAATTCGCCGCCGCCGTGCCGGGCGGCGGAGGCGCGCATACCAGCGTCTCATGCTGCCTTGAGTGTGGCCGTGGGTGGACGGGACGGGTTTTCCCCTCCATCCGCTACAATGGCCAGCCGCGAGAGGAGGCGACGTCCACGTGTGCCGTACGTCGCCTAAAATAGAGAGTTTACCCAGGCAGGCGCTAGGAGGGATCTGGATGTCGTAATAGCAGCGGTTCCCGGATCCCTCCTATCTCAGGCGCAGAGTGGCGCACCGTGTGGTCGTCAGTCGGTCCGATTCCGACACACTACCCCGCTGTAAACCCCGGTGGGGTGACGGCCCGAGGGGGCTTTCACAAGTTAAAAAAAAAAAGGCTTGCGTCACGATTTCCTTTTATTTGCAGCGTTTTGTACTTTGTTGCGATAGTCTGTTCTGCATTAATACACAGAGGTACAACTCCAGAATCTTAATCCGTCACTACGCGGATAACTTTGTATTATTAATATTTGCAATTTGAGATTAAGGAAAAAATGTATTTTTATTTTGCCGTTATTTGTAAAACATCACATTTAAATTTGTGACGTTCTTTTTCAAGCGTAAGAGTGCTCAAGGTTATTAGTGGGCTGTGGTTAAATAGGGGCGCCATAGCGTTTAAAGGAGTCTCTCAAGGTCCCCGTTAGTGTGATGCCATGAATGGAACCTACTACCTCCACACCTAGCTACGCCACTGAATTTTCATGTTCAATCCTAACTAATTATACAAGAAAACTTGTAGCCAGTTGTAGGAATCATTATGGTCTACCTAACAACGAAATTGGTAGCTGACATTCATATTTAAAATATTAGTTATGATTAAAATTGGGATGTGATTATAATAGAATCAAGAGTGAGTGAGTGTGAGTGCTTGTTTGAGAATCTCGTACCAAATAAATCCCAAATATGGTAAAAGGTACCATAACACAGGTATTACAACTATCAGTCAATATCAAGTGTGATAACAGCGAGATGTACAAAATATGAGTACATATGTACTGGCTTTGTACCGAAGTACTTAGTAGTGTTATTAAATATGCTACAGAACCTATTGATGATAATATCATGCTAAAATGATACAAATTTGGAACCTGTTTATAATGTTGTAGGGATCGAAATACACAATTCGATTTTGAAGTCTATATACTATATTAGTAAAAGAACTACTTTGTCCAAAAAGCTGTTATACAACATTACGATAATCGATAGAAAATCAAATTTACTAATCGATAGTCGACACCAGACGTCGGCGTGACTTCGTGTGCAATAATTTTAACACACTGTGTTCATTAATCCTTTTAAATGAACCTGTGTTGCC
This sequence comes from Hypercompe scribonia, assembly GCA_949316085.1. Lineage (NCBI taxonomy): Eukaryota > Metazoa > Arthropoda > Insecta > Lepidoptera > Erebidae > Hypercompe > Hypercompe scribonia. The sequence goes on along the minus strand of OX438969.1, from coordinate 4,573,873 downwards.
AACATTAAATTTTTGAGTAATGAGTACGAAATTTTAATCACAAGCAACTCTACACTCGACCATGTTGTAAAATAAAACTTTCGACGGTCGAAAATCCCTAAGGATCAGGAAGGGATTCAAGGACGAAGGTTCACCTTAAACTGAATTAAGGGATGGTCAAATAAGGCTCGGAGAAAAAAGGTGCGTAATCAAACATGTATGTGTGTAGTCACATGGTGCTATATTCATCGAATTGTTTTGTTTAGTGCCCATGATATTATTTTTATCAACTATCATATCTTGTCGATAATGTAACAACTTTGAAAGCTTTAACACATACTTATTCGTACTTACGTTGATGTTATTGTACACACAAAAGTATAAAGCTGTTGATATCTACTATACTACATATACATAGTGTTAACACTACTACTCTTCTGATAAATTTTCCTAGAATAAGTTTTATATTGTAATGCCATGGGGTATTTTTTTACCATTCAACTTTTAGGCGATGTAGACATACAATGTAATTTTCTGTTTTAAAATATTTTTAAAGGAACTTTTTATTATTATTACATTTAAATATACATATTGATTAAATTTTTAACTATATACAAAAGGAATACAAAAATACATATTTAAAAATATAAAAAATAGTAGACCACCGACATCGGGTACAGGGACCAAGACTGGACAGTGGTTAGGGTTCCAAAGACAGGAATCTCCTCACGATACGGGCCGTATCAAGGAGGACTGCCTTCTGCATCAGACCCTTGATCCAACCTTCTAACTTGAGCCTGTTAAGGTGTTGGTCGAGGCTCTTGTTAAAATAAAAAAATATTATTATTATTATTTTGCCTGCCAAAATAATTTTACTCTGTCTGGCGAAAAGCATGAATAGAATGCAAGAGTTGTGGTCACTATGCTCATTGTGAATGCAGACAATGCAGTATGGTGACCCATAATATAGCGGCCTTGTGAGATGCTTTTTCACGTTCCATTTTAGGACGTAATATGACAGTCATCGTAACATTGTAAGGCTCACACACTTATCACGATAACTGTCACCCCTCCGTGTCAAATAATGATATTACGACTTATCATGACTCACCTAAGTACTATTATACAATATAGTCCATTTTAAATGTCTGCAAGAGATTACAGACAATTATATTTCTAGATTGTAAAATACATTTTGTTTTGTAATTAAAAACATTTAAATATCTTGAATAAAATTAAAAAGCGTTAAGTGTTTTGTTATTTTTACCGTATTTTATTATATTTATCGCGTAAAAGGGTGCACTCAAATTATGGCAACACACTTCGGACTATTGATTTGTAGGTGTATGTGCACTTACCCGTTTATCTCAATTACCATAGACAGATTTTTAATCCATCGTTCCTCCCTATCGTTTTAAAAGTTAAATCCATAAGATTTCCAATTGATAACTAGTAATTCTGTAATACGCGAGAAAATCATTTAAACCAATCGCATTTACAGAGATTAAGGTTTGATGTTTACCTGTGGAACCGTCTACAGGTAAACACCAATAGTATTATTTCCGGGTAACCGCAAACTCGATCGGAAGCTTCGAGAACTTATATTTGCCTCGATAAACACACATAGTATGTGATGGAATAGGTATACCCCGTAAATCGTAATTAATACCCTGCCTATAATTATAAACGTGAATGTGAATTTGTTACACATTCAAGCCTTTAACTAGTTAGTGGTCAGGTTATCAAATAAAAAATTACGAAAAAGGACTTACTGACAATGAGACTAACTGATTTAAAAAAAATCTTGGTAAGTATACTTAGTTACCTTTACAGAACTAGAAAATTACCAATATACACATCTTTAAAATCTATAGTCTAAATTGGGCCTATAGGGATTTCAGCTTCAAACTGTCGACTAAGTATTTAATATTTAATGACGTATCTAATGTCACTGTCTTTTTTTAATTGTAAATTGATAGTCTAGTGCAGTGTAAAGTTTCCACCGATCATGTGTATTTATTTAATTTCATCATCTTAATATATATCTATAATTTTAACTCGAGAACTAAAAAGAGTGACTGCATTTTTATTGATATTAATGAAATACATTTAATCTTATTGCAATCAAAATTTATTATTTTCACAAATAAATTATGTTGAAGTGTTAGTTCGTGTTGCCATTACAGCTTTTTATTAAACTTAGTAAGCTATATATTACAAAATGTCAAGTTTTAGAGCAAATAGTTTATAAGAAACAATTGGTGATAGAGAAATATTTATAACCTAAAACTTGTAAGTTGCGATTGTAAAAGCAATTATACTACCACCGCTGCCATACAATGCGAAAAGCTAGTGTCGCACATTTGTATCTCAGTCTAACCAATCGGATTATCGATGTCCATAACGACGTTCAAACGCGAAGCTTCAGGATAAAAGTGTATCAGGTATTGCGTCGTTCATTCTCATTGGATTACTTTTATCAATTTGCTTTATTGCTAGATTTTCATAGGTACATCTTAAACCTACGGATATAATGTCATGAAAATATGTTAAAAAAATTAAAGTATTTTTTTTTATTTTGCACTTGTTCGGTTTTATGGACCTAATTTATATTTTTTAATTTCCATTAGCTTATTTGTGAAATGAGACTTGTTGCTTGCCTATCAGTGTAGTAATTTAAAAGAATATTTTCTGATCAAGTAACACATTCAAAACCTTGTGATGATCCTCTTCTGATCACTACTGAGCTTAATCTACGAGTACACATAAGTAAGAAGCATATTCTGGAAGCGCTGTATATATACTGCCGAACTTAAAAGCTCAAATGGAATAACAAAATATTAATAGTTATTAATAAATAAATATTTATTAATAAAAAAAGTAAAAAGAGAAAAAAAATCCAAACAAAAGTTTACTATCAGAGGATTAAAGCCACTGAAAATTAAATATTAACAAAGGAATCCACGTCTATTGGCGCCAACTTCAGAATAACTTGTTCGTACTGTACGTGAGCTTTTTAATTCGAAAATTGTTACGAACTTCTAAAAGACCTGTGATATTTTTGTAAGCAAACATTACTAATGACTATTTTAATGGCATCGGCGATATTTCAAGTGTAGATAAAAATATAGTATTTACACGTTACTAGCACATTAGTTTTACATAATACGCACACTTTTACGTAATAATTGAGTATGTACTCGTAGATCACTTAATTTAAAGATTTTATAATATTATTTAGGAAATATTTGAATCATTATTTACGCTACAACACAGCGTGAATGATATTAGAACTGTACAGTAAAAAATTTGGTTAAGGATGTATATTGTTATTATTATTATATAGTATGTATATTATTATTAGGATATATTTAAAATATAATTAACGTATATAACTTAAAAAGAACAGCCAAGAAGTAATTTCAAGGGTATATGTCTGTTGGTACAAACCTATTGCAAAATTAATTTGTTTTGCTTAAGATTCTAATAATTAGTCAGTTTCCCTTATTTAAAAATTGATTTACGTCATTTTATTTAAAGTAAACAGCAAATAAATTCTGATAAGTTAACATTGTTATTTTTATCAAGTAGATTATTCGGGAAATATTTGGATCACAATTTACGCTATGTTGTTTGATCTGAAAAGTAAAGGAGATCTAACAAGTTAACATAGCTATTATCGGTATCGGTACAACCATTTTGTTTTAGCTGTGTTATAAAAAAACAACAAACAAAAAATATAAAACGATCGCCATATCGCGTAAATGCAATTTATTTGTTTTTTTTTTAAATTGAAAAAAGAAGGCAACTTGATTTTATGAACGATCGTTGTCTATGGTATCGTTAAGAGATTTTTATTACATTTTGATGGTTGCGACTACAAAATAGATGCACTTGGTAAATATATTGAATGCCAAATAAAAATATCACCTATGGGTATACAAAATTGTGATAGGTAGGTAATTTTTATCCCATGATAATAGACAGGTAACCTATATACTAAATGCACTGAGGATTTCTTCATGCATTTTGTAAGGTATTTCGTAGTTTTTTTATTGCTTTGACTTATTTAGAGTATGATTTGAATGAAATGCTGAAATGAACGAATTACTTACTTTTTTATTATTCTGTTGTTGTGCTAAATAAAACTTGTTAAATTGTCCAGGGAAAGCTTTACGAATTAAAGCGGACAAGCTATTCCTATGTAAATGCGTTGAGCCCATAACCCTTTGTTGCAGATCTAACACACGATTAAACACGTAAAATGATCCTATCGCGAAGTATTATGAATTATTTCCCGTTTTGCACATAGATTATGTTTTACGGACTCGTAGATAATGTCAAAATATAAAACTTTGAATTATTAGTCACCTTTAAAAGACTATGCTTTAGAAGAGAGCTATTTTATGGTGTTTCACCGATTGAATAAGGGTACCAGATCTAACCTAAAAATATTCAGTGTGGGGGGGGGGGGGGGGGAGAAATTAAAAAACGGCAAACGGCGATACTATCAGGCCATCGGGTGCTCATTATTTTCGTATAAAAAAACAAGAATGGGTAAAAAACACTATAACACGACTGCTATAACCTAACACGCTTCCTTATCGCTCGTCACTTGTCATAACTTATTATTTTTACTGTAATTCCTATAGCAAGTAAAAAGCTGTAGTAAAAATTAAGCTTTTTCTTAATAAAGTGTCCTGTAAATAGTGACATAATATACCTGAACAACAAGGAACAACATTACTTAGAGCCATCACAATGCCGCTTAAATGCGGCCATGTCTGCATCGATACCTATAAGATGGGCATGATCACAACAACCGAGTTCTCTTGACCCGGGGGATACTAACATCGTCCTGGACACGTATGTCGAAGTATGTGTCTTGTTATGTTGGTCGGTAACATGTTTGTGCTCTGGGTCCATTAAGGGGACATTCTCTCTTTAATTACTTGACGAGTGCTGCATTCCATTGGGAGAAGCTTTTTGTGACTACGTGGACTTTACTCACTTAGGTGTATTTTCGTTTTGATAGCGTGTCCGCTCTTAATGAAACTATCAACAATAAAATAGGGTATATTACTTGTCAGCTGTTAATAATTTAAGCGCGAACGAGGGCAAAATGGACGGAAGTATAATGTCAAAATGTGCACTGTAAAAAGTTTGACAGTTTTCAATGAAAAAAAATAGCTAGAAATATAGGCAAGAGTTATAAAATGATGAGTAGTGTACGTATAATATATGTATAATTATTATATATTACTGCCTTGGTGGTACATGCGACTGCTGTGCTTGAGGTTTCGGGTTCGATTCCCGGGTCGGACCAAATGTTTGTATGATTTGCAAATATTTGTTTCGAAGTGTGGGTGTGTTCTATGTATAATTTGTATGTATTTACAAAAAAAAAGTATATAAGTATTCTATCAGTCAGTCTAGTTATCATAGCACAAGCTCTGCTTATTTTGAAACTAGATGACGTTGTGTGTCAAATATCCGAATTATTTTTTATTATTATTATTAGTAGTTCTTGTAGCAAAATTATAAAAAGTAATTATCTAGCTTTTAAAAGTAAATTTATGATATTTATCATATTAATTACGTAAACTACCAACAGCATTTTTGATCAGATGTCTAACAAGAGCTTGTGATGTTGCTGTTTAACCACTTTAAAGAAAAGAGAAGCAATAAAGCTCAAATTAATAGACAATATTTCTTTCTTATTTCTTATAAAAGAGAAAACTTCCCCACTGCTAACATTCCCGTGTCACGGGGGACTTTACAAACATACATGAAACGGACAAAAAGAAAACTCAAACTCAGAATTTGTGCCAAGTTTAAATCACAGAAAGTGTTGTCCCATGAGCGGTTTGAATCCACAACCCTCAGTGCACAATCATTACGCCATCTGTGCAGTTGCATTTGCTAATATACTCGTACCATAGACCATTGTAAATATAAGTATCTATAAACCTGGGTGACATTATCGAAAATGGAGACACTATTTTTAAAGTTATCGTCTGGTACGCAATAAGTTCTACCTCATAGAGGTTTCAATGTTCTAGAAAAACAACTTTCGTGTCAATAATCAGATATCTAACAAGAGCTTTTTAACTTTTGTCATAAGCTTGAATACCTGACCTAGGACAATGAGGGTGAACTCACATAACATGTACTTACGTAAAAGCACAATGCATGGGTAGAAGTAAATACTGACATGGTATTACATACCACTTTTCATTATGCGTTATTTTTAGATGGTATTTTCTTTGTGCTATTGTTTTGCGGCAAAAATGCAATCTATTGTTGGTATTATTATTAAATCTATTAAGTTACTTAAGGAAAAGGATTTAATAACTTCCTTTTTTAGAAGAAAAAAAATTTTAAAGGTTTTGGGTTCCATAATGCCACAGTGGTCCGTATATTTTTGGTAAATAATAGATGATGAAAATAATTCAGGGGACATGGGCGTCATCGCACGTAGGGCGTTCATCTACGTACTGTTTACTAGCATAAAGTATAGAATATGCTACGTTTTCAACTATGATATTGAGATGTTTCTTTAAAAAAAGTTCAAGATACGTGTTTTAATATGTATTTTCTTTTCTGCCGAGGAGTGCAAGTGCATCTTGCACCTTTTTCCCGGTGCCCATGATGATAAATGCATTAGAAAGTTTAAAACCTTGTTAATCTCTTATTTTCTCACAAATAATGCGAGGATTCAGTAATTAGTCAGTTAATAAATTCAATAATAAGTTACTGTCACTTTATTACTCATTACAATTTCATCTGGAAAATGAATATCGTTACCTTACGTCACCATATTAGCTCTTTACCTCTGTTAAATACAATACTTATAACACAACCAAATCAAAAAGTTAATTTCTAACTATCTGTTTTTTAATGTCCAGTAAAAACAATGAATAAGCACGTTCTAAATATTTTTAATTGTTTCATTTTAATTGTTTAACATATATAATGTCTGGGGTAGTTTTGTGTTTAATTTAGTTTGTCTATCTATTTTATTGACATAAAGTATTGTCCCATGAGCGATTTCACGAAGTCCAGGCCAGCAGGCGGCGGAATGTGTGATTTAAGTTTTTTTTTCTGGTCCTGCCAAAACTCTGTCTGATGGAAAGAACAATAGAATCCAAGAGTGGTGGTCGCCATACTTATTGCGAATGCAGACAATTTAGTATGGTGACCCACACTATGGCGGCTTAGTTGGTGAAAGTCAGACATGTTACCTTACTGTTGGACCTGGATGAAGGGACGACCTGTTACAATCTATACACACACAAAAAAGTAAGTACGACACTAAGAAAATTACTCCTCTAAAGAAAATATTTTTTTAGGTTATGATTTACTTTGAAATAGAAAATCTTTTGTTTCTGTTGTGATTTATTACAATAAAACAATTTTTTGCCAATGGTAGTGAATTTGACTAAATTCTGTTATAAAAAATGAAATGAAACTTGTTCTTTTCATTGTACTTGTAACTCACTATTTAGAGCTTCCAACCTCAGAAGAAAATGGGGTACCCTTATCACTTCGTTGCCAGTCTGTCAAGTTTAGACAAGAGTCTTCACACCAACCCTTTTTCTAAGAAACCGTAAAATGTTCCAAATTGAAATTGATATTACAAATTTCGCTCTCAAATGTAAAATACTTTTTATCTATTTTAATTATGTTTATAATTTAAGTGCTTATATTTACACTGTACACTCATAGAAGACAAAAGGCATGGTTACAAAGCAAAATCGGTAGATATTATTGATAAAATAAAGGTTTTGTAGATTTAAGAATTATTTATCAAGTAAATATTTCATTAATGTTAAGTGAGTACCGTCTGTAATCTATGTATCTGACTTTTTTTGAATAGTATACTTAGTCTGGCCATAAATACTGTTACACTTAATTATAAAAAAATATTACATTTGAATTTCGAATCTGTCATTTTTATACGATTGTTCATTGTGTTTTCTCATTTTGGCGCCAATACATTGTAAAATATTTTGCGATATTAAAATGGTGTGGGGTGATAAAGAGAACCGAATCGCTGTGATAGCATTACACAAAGTAGGTATGGAGCCAAATGCAATTTTTAAAACTCTCCATACACTTGGTATTAGTAAAATGTTTGTGTACCGGGCTATTAATAGGTACAATGAGACCTCCTCTGTTTGTGACAGAAAAAGATCTGGCCGTCCACGTAGTGTTCGTACGAAAAAGGTGGTCAAAGCAGTAAGGGAAAGAATTCGAAGAAATCCTGTCCGAAAGCAAAAGATTTTATCTCGGGAAATGAAGATAGCACCTAGAACCATGTCGCGTATTTTAAAAGATGACTTAGGACTTGCAGCCTATAAGAGACGCACTGGCCATTTCTTAACTGATAATTTAAAGAAGAATAGGGTGGTAAAATCGAAACAACTACTGAAGCGGTACGCAAAGGGAGGTCACAGAAAAATTTTGTTTACGGATGAGAAAATTTTTACAATTGAGCAACATTTTAACAAACAAAATGACCGTATTTATGCTCAAAGCTCTAAGGAAGCTTCCCAATTAGTCGACAGAGTGCAACGTGGACATTATCCGACTTCAGTGATGGTTTGGTGGGGTGTTAGCTATGAAGGAGTGACTGAGCCATATTTTTGTGAAAAAGGTATCAAAACATCGGCACAAGTGTATCAAGATACCATTCTTGAGAAGGTAGTTAAGCCCCTTAACATCACCATGTTCAATAACCAAGTATGGTCCTTCCAGCAAGACTCGGCGCCGGGTCATAAAGCTCGGTCCACGCAGTCTTGGTTGGAATCGAACGTTTCGGACTTCATCAGAGCTGAAGACTGGCCGTCGTCTAGTCCCGATCTTAATCCGCTGGATTATGATTTGTGGTCAGTTTTAGAGAGTACAGCTTGCTCTAAACGCCATGATAATTTGGAGTCCCTAAAACAATCTATACGATTGGCAGTGAAGAATTTTCCCATGGAAAGAGTGCGTGCTTCTATTGATAACTGGCCTCATCGTTTAAAGGACTGTATTGCAGCCAATGGAGACCACTTCGAATAAGCTTTTTATATTTTTAATTGTTTTATATTTATGTATTAAACTGACACACTGTAAAAGTAATAAATGTTATTTGCAGTTAACAATTTTCTTTTTTCTTTATTACAATATTTATGGCAAGACTAGGTATATGTATGTATTAGCAAAAGAGAGAAGTATATAGTATTCTATCTTTCAATCTAGCTGTCATAGTACCAACTTTGGTTAGTTTGAAGCGCGTTGCCAGTGTGGACGTTCAAAATATTTATTTTATTTATTTACTTTTCCATATTCATAATTATTATGTAACAAGCGATCGTAACTTCGGGTTTCTAGTTCAAATGTGAAAAACTCTAAAAGTACCGAAAGAATTTTTAATATAATTTTGTCAAGGAATAGAAGATTTTTAAATATAAAAGAGAAGCTCAAAAATTTACTATTGGTAAATAGAATTATAAGAAAAACCTGGTTGTGTTTGATTAAAAAACACAACTTATAAATGACTAGATACTTAAGTTTATGAAATATGAAACATAGGTAGAAGATAAGTTCATTTCTTAGTTTGCTTAGATTTGCATGTTATTGTTCAAAAAGTATAACAGTCCTTTGTGAAAGTTGCGTCAAGATAACAATCTTGACAAAAAGTTGGTCTTACCAATGTTTAAATGTCACAACATGTGTATTTATTATATGGAGGATAGAGGTAAGGAGAACCGTCTTTTATGAGAGAAAAGTTGAAAAAGTGTCCACCGCTAAACAGCAAATTATGGTTTTAATACTCGCCGAAATAGCGCTAGTGCAGCAACAGAGAATGATATGAATTTAACAGTTATAAACAGAGTAAAGTGTGTTGGGTTGAAAAATTTAATATATCTCGTAATTCTGTAATTTTAATTACGTTATCTGGCGATATTAATAAGAAAAATCATTCTATAACGACAAAACATAAAATATTACCACCATTCAAAGCGCAAAAAATTTCATTTCGACAAGTGTTAAGAGTCTCCTATATTACAATATATACATACATATTTCAACCTATTTTTTTTTGAAACCTACCATTTAAGATATATAACAGTAAAATATAAGAATTAGCTGAAAATTCCATTTAAAAATTTCTCTGTTGCCACTATGGCGTCACCTTAATTTGCTCTCTTTTTTTGGACACTTTAATATACTGACATGATTCTCCTTAACTCTACCCTCCATAATTTATTACTAGAAAATAATATTCTTTATAAACCAAAAATAAAATAATATAACAGAAAATAATGCAACAAAGAACTTTCATTAAGGTACAATAGTAAATTTTATCTTTATCACAGACTGCGATTCTTCTACAGAGAATGTATCTTATTTGCAGTATGTATCTGCCTTAGACAAGTATTGCAATATACAGAAGTTGAGTATATCAGCTCTTTGTATTCTAATCCTATAATTGAGCAGCTAGACGCTCGGGTACATTCAACCTGTGTTTTAAATTAAGCTCCTTTCGACAGGTAGATACACTTGCCGGTTTGAACCTGTGTTGTGAAAAATAAGGTGTCTTTAGATCTAAAAGATTATATTTATCGAAAATATACGTGTTTTTTTATCATAATTAATAAGGTGAATATGTAATCATCCAAGACCACAAATGGGTGAGTTTCATAGAACTAGTATCGACTAATTTATTAAGGCGGGTCTTAAGCTTGTTTGACCAATCAGAAATATTAAAAATATAGGTTTTGTCAGCAAACTATAGTCTCTCAACATTGCCTTTTTATGTATTATGGAAGATAAACGAAGTAGTAGTGAAATTATCTTAACAATAATTCATTCTCAAAGTATTCTTAATAATGAAAAGTGCTGGCATTTAAGAATTCGATTCAGTTTGATAAGCAATATACTTGATTTCAATGTAAATTTAAGCTATAAACTCCAAATATAATACGCTATAGTCTTTTCTAAAAGTCCCTTCGCCATGTAATTTACTAGCTACAACATTTTATATTTTGAAGAATAGAATCGTTTGTTATCCTGTCCGACTAGATTATTGTCTAAGGTCTGGCCGTCTACCTAATAAAAGCATTCCAACAAAAGACTGTTGGCTGGACCTTTTTAAATTTACATTACTCTTCAAAGTGAAGATGTCACAGTCATTGAGTATTTGACATTCGCTCGTGTTATTTCAAATTTTTAGGTTATCAACCTTTGAGGCAGTGATGTTTGACTGCGTAAGGAAAATTATGATCGATGGTACATTGGTTAGGTAATATGTATACGTCCCTTATCTAAGGCTGACACGTCAGGAAATAACGTTTCTTATTTTAAATTAATGATATTTTTTGAAGGTTACGTATATTTGGTGTATATTAGTGTAGTGGTTAGTGACCTCACTGCTGAACACTGGAGGTTAAGGGTCCGATTCCCACAAGACAAAAAATATGTGACGGTCATTTGTTCTCAGTCTGTGTGTGATCTATTTATAATATGTTGGTTAACATATAATATATAACAATATTTACAATAAATGTTTATCAGCGGTCTGGTTATCATAGTATAGTCTGCCTCGCTTTGACAGCCGTTTGTGAGATAAGTGAAGTTATTATTTTATAGTTTTAAATTAGTCATTGAATTATATAAAGATACTTAAATTCTTTGTTTAGCTGGATAATTTTTAGATGCTATTCGTGTAGAACACATTTCGTCACTTGTGGTCGAACGTGACCTGTTAGGACTACTATTTACACATAGGCATTGAAGAAGAGTTGTCTCAAATAATAAATATGATATGTTATAGAATTTAAAATCCAAACAATTTCCTTACAAATAAATCAGAATATTGTATAAGGTGAGCCACGAATTAGTTAACATTTGAAAAAATTGTGTAAAAAAAAGATATATATTATAAAAATTGTTTATTTACAAGAAAGCTAATTAGTTGGCATTTCATTTTTTAAAAATTACATCGTCTAAATAACCACCGTTTCGACGTTTGCACTCTTCTAAGCGAGCACCGAAATTTTTGAATACTCGTCGGCAAAAAGATCGTGAGATCGCCGACATCTCTTCAGTTATTTTTCTTTTAGTTGACGTAGTGTATTTGGTTTATTGATGTTGACACGATTCTTCAAATAACTGCATAAAAAGAAATCTGCTGGGGATATATATGGAGTTGTGGGTGGCCATTTAATGTCGCCTCGTCTTGAAATCAGCTTTTCCGGAAATATGTCTCTGTCCACCACAGGGACTCATTAAATGTGTGACTAGTAGCTCCATCTTATTGAAACCATGTGTTACAATTGTGGCGAGCAAATTCCAATAGCATCGGTCTCAAGAACTTCCGTTACGTGTTTGCGCGGGATGTTAGATTCAAATGTTAAGGAATTCTTGGCACACTCTTTATAACTCTAATAATATCAAAATCCGTAAGTAAAATCCGATGTAAAAAGATTACTATACTCAGAAGTAAGTAGTTAAATTTATGCACCTAAATTTTCCTAACGAATCATATAACTGTACCAAACGGATCTTATTCTGCTAGTATCATAGCAATCCAGGATGTTTTAAGTATAAACATTAAACTAGTCTGTTTATTTTTCCATCAAATATGATCTAAACAACAACACATGTGTTTAAGACGTAAACTTAACAACTATGATGATCACTTCAAGCGCTCGGGATCAAAGCAAATCACGTTGCGACCTTTTGTGTCAGAAAATCCTGCTTTTGACATTTGGACATCTTTGACATTTAAGACAACAAACAGACTTCTTTAGAGAGTTATAAAATACTTTATGAAACAAAGTAGATTTATGAAAATATGTTGATAAGGTAAGATCATTTAGTTCGAAAAAATATGTTACCTCAAATTCTCAAGGTTTTTTAAAAATTGCTATTTTTATGATAAGTACACAATTTGTAGGAATAGAAGTTGAAACTATAAATACAACCCGGAGTTGTATTTGAGATTCGCCTGTACGAGTGCATAAATCTTTTATCGTAAAATGAGTCAGAAAGGAGATATTCTCGCGCGTAGCAAAGATGTATAGTGGAAAAATTTTAATTTAGAAAGAGTGCATTAAAATTAAAAAAGTAAAGAAAATTGAAATTATCGAAAAAAAATGCAGATAAAAAATATACCTAATAATTAATATTGTAATATTTCCATGGGACATTTATTTTAATGGACAAAATCTATGTCAGAAAGTGCACTTGAAGCTGTGTTTAATATCTTGTTTTACAGAATTAAATCATTAATTACATTAATTTCACAAAATTTCCCAGCCGAAAATAACAAAATAACCCTGGAAATAACAAAATACTTGAAAATATATATATAAGATTGACAGATCCCAGATTCAAATGTAATATTGTTTTTTTTTTATCATAGATCTCTATGGTCAGACTCTGTTTATGCTTTTGACACTTTTATTTTGTTGGTATTCATTTTCTCAAAGTAAATAAATGATTTAATCTTTCGTTTTGATTTTAGTTAACCTACCTTATGTACTTATAAATAGAGAATGAAATCTATAATACACATTAATAGGAAAACGGTGTCTATTTCATCAACTGAACAGTTTTTAGTCACTATTGAAATCCCGGCGACCTGTACGTGTGTTTATTTGTCTAAGTTCCCGTCTCAGTACATCATAACAATGTGATTCAGCTCCTGTGTCAGTATTATGTAGTTACAAATATTGTGAAATGGCCACGAAGCTAATTGTTTTTGTAATAAATTATGAAATATAGGTGACACGATTTAGTTATATGTTTGTAAGAGTTGGTGTTTTATGTTTTGTTATCTACAACTTCACCTGCGTTATCAGTTATTTATTTATAAACTTTATGCACTATATTTGTACATCGGTGGACTTAATGCTCAGAGCATTCTCTGCCAGTCAGCTTTTGGGAGGTGTAGAAATTTTACACGGAAGTAGCTGCAAAGGTCCATATTATGTAAACTTATACAGACATATACAGTTATTTCTGTGCTAAGTTTCATTCAAATCTATTCAGTCGTTCGGGCGTAATTGATTGACAAACTTCCTTTTCGTTCCGTTCTGTCATCTATCCTCACAAAATTGAACGTGCATATTTATTAATATAACGCATTACACTATGGAATAGAAGTATTTATGTTATACACATATATGTTGAATGTTTAATTTGCTTACATTATGTCATTACATGTTTAACAATAAAGTACAGTTTCAAGTGTAACCACTCTGTTCTTAGCATACGTTTTATGATCTTGTAAAAACGACGTTCATATATGTAAATGTTAGAGAAAATAGTTTGTTTGATAAGTATTTCAAATTTTGTATATAATCTTATATATCTCACACAATCATCTTATCTCAGCCTAGGTAGAGCCTGCAGTAACTACTATACTCACTAAAAAAACAGCTCCCGCACTAGGAGTATATCCTGTGCCACGGGGAACTTTACAAACATGCATGAAACGGACATAAGGAATACCCAGACTCAGAACAACAATTTGTGGATCATACAAAGTTTTGAACACACAACACTTGGTGTAGAAGAAAGTGACGTGGCGACCGCTTAAACCACTAGTCATACTTGCAGTCAAAACAAATACATAATTTAGTTTAATTATACCCAGATACAGAGTACATTATTGTCGCCATCATACAATTATTTGGCTTGAGTGATAATCGAGAACAAAATATCTGGCTCAATAGTCACAATGTTATTAGATTACATAAAAGGAGGTGTCAAAAATAACATTACCGAACGACAGAAAAACCATCAACTCGAGTTGATTGACACTTACTTTACCACGAATGAATCCGCGGGTAAATGTGGTATTAATATAACCGCAATACATAATTACACAATGCGATGAGCTGTTAACCTAGTTATTCAAAATGTCCGTCATCAAAATATGTGTCAGTCCTCTTCGACTTAAAGAGAAAGGTATCCTCAATAATTTTTTCCTGTTTTTTGGAATGTGGACAATTGAAGCTTTGGGTTTACGGCCAGATTAATTGTTTTTACTTTGTGTTATTATGATTTAAGTTCATATTCAGTGTATTAAGTTCACCTTAACAAGAAAAAAAGTAAGCCGTCGTGAATTTCTGGCTAATATTAAACGTAGACATTATTTTTAAAAAGTATGAGTATAAAAAGATAATTTGTAAAAGGAAATTATAAATATGGCACAATTGCATTTTTTTTTAAGGTGAATAATGGGCGAATGTCGATCTGAAATTTCGCATGAGCTATTTGAAATCAAAACATTTTGGTTAGTTATACTAACACTATGAAGAAAGTAGCTCTACTTGTTCTACTTATAACAGATTTCGAGACGAAACTGCTCAGTTGGGTATCTTAGTCTTTGAAATATAACTTTCTTGTGTTTAATGGTTAAAATGTGTGACTCATTATCATTATTAGCCGGTTATAGTCCACTGCTGGCCATAGGACTCTCCCAAGGAACACCACAGAGCCCGGTATGCTGCTTCTTGCATCCAGTTGCTCTCGGTTCTCTTACGCAAGTCGTCGCTTACTACGTTTGCCAAGATGAAGTCTCCACTCCCAGAGTATAACTAATCCGGCAGTTATTGCTATTTTTTTGCCAAAAATATGTACAACTACGAAGAAAAGAATGTTAAGGAGAACCATAAGAAGAAAAGCTATGACATCCATAATAGCATTGACTCTTAATGTAGTGAAACATGTCTTGTGCTATAATTCAGTTAGATTATTTAACACACAGCCTATGGAGATGTAATATACACTTTATGAAAAGAATTTTCAGTCTAAAATTAAGACCTTTCTTGTTGATGAGTACTTCAATTGGTGATTTTATGAAATGTCATGATATTAAAAGAAAGTTAAAAACTAAAACACATCTACTTAAAAAAGAGGTCTAACACGGACGAAATAAGAAAATAAATTAGATAGAAATCCAGAAATGCATAGATACTGAAATAATGGAAGTAGGGCTGTGATCACACCCACTGTATATTTATAACGTAGTGAACAACGCTGATTTTAGCACGAACGGGCCGACTCGACTAGGGCAGCACTACCGTCTCACAGAAGATCAATCTACAGCGACAGCATCAGTGCTATCGTATTTCGTTGGTGAGTGCGAGGTCGAAGCCAATTGACACAGATATGACAGTTATAGTGGTAAGTGTGGGGAGCCTTACACTGCTACGATGACTGTGTACGATGTACGATGTCTCTTACGCCGCCAAGCGGGCGTAAAACAGTATCTCACTAGGCCACCATAGTGTGGGTTACCATACTGTATTATTTACATTCGCAATAAGTATGGCAACCACAACTCTTGAATTCTATTCATGTTTTCCATCAGGCTGAGTAGAGTCACTTCGGTAGGCTCTTAAAATAAAAAAAAAGAAATATTGGTTCTGCAACATATGTGACCAGCCCATTGCCACTTCAATTGGTCTTACTTGACTGTTTTGACGTTTGACATAAGCAGGCGTTCCTCGACCATGAGTCAGTTCAGTTTGGGCTACAGTGCGGTAAATGACGAAGTGACATAAGTGTTTAACTCGGCGACCTCGGCGATCATTAAAGACGATTGCTCTATATATTTTATGGTTCTATGTGTGTTTGTTAAAACATCTCTAAGTCATCATGCGGATTATTTGCCGAATTAAACATAGGTTACAATATTTAGTCATTAATACGTGTATTCGTATTATAGAACAAAATCTCCAACCGCGCCTGTCATTTCGCAGTGTAATTAAAAAACTACAGAATGAATTTTACGCGGTCTCTAAGAGATAAAGTGATTTATTAGGTAGATTTTATTTGTTAAAGTTTAGCGTGAATACGTTGTAATATGACGATAGTTATTGGAAACATAAAAATCTAATGCAATTTAATATGTCACTAATTAAAATAATAACCTTGAGGCAATAAGCTGAGGCAATCCTTTAAAAAATAGTGTGGGCATAGTAACTGTGTTACAGTTGCAAAGACGGCACGCTATATATATATATATATTGCTATATTATATGTTAGAACTGTTACTCATACTAATACCCGAAATATATCAAACGAATAGTTACATAACAGTAAACAATGTTTTCTATAACTTATAAAGAAAATAATATCGCTTAGTTATCGAATTGAGTGTACCTTTGCTAACACACGAACTTTTAGATTGCGTAGAACTTTGTAAGTGCCAAAGTAGATTATTTTCCGTCGGATATGAGTTCTTTTGTCTGACAAGAATTTATTACATTGGCATATTTGCTAATCTTGACATGATATTTACTAAAGCATTCAACAAACGGAAAATGTACCTAATTCTGGTTTAGGCCAAGGCTTTATTAATTAATATAAAAATGAATGGTGTCGTGGGACACCAGGTAGGAACGAAGTTCCTTCGGATAATGTGGAATCGACACAATTTGCAAAAAAAATCGTGCTCAATTTTATGTAGGTTTTCTTGATTTTTCTCTTAAATTTTGCTGATTAGTTTTTATTTAAGTATAAGAAAGTATTTAGGAAATTCAGTATTTTAGGAAATAAAATAATAAATTCCTTAAAATAATAAAATAGCACACATGACGCGCTTTCGCGCCTGCGCACGTCTCATTTAACGGTTTTATTCCACGCACTTTTTTCCACAGATTTATTCCACAGATTTATTCCACGCACTTTTTCCACTTACGGTTTTACTATCACATTTTTTTCAGTTCGGTCCCGCAGCGAAATCCCTATCCCCTCCAAGCCTGCCGTAAGGAACTTCGTTCCAATAAATTTCAAAGTATGCATAGGTTTAAAATGTGGCTGGATATATGGCGTTGTCTGGAATAAATGCCAAATAATGTTTGGTACACACGTCTAGTTTACACACACGTATACACACAAAACTTTGAAGGTTGTCTATGGAAACTAATATTTAAGGCGAACTAAAACATAGAACGTACATAATGCCTAACTATACATCCCAATAAAGTTTTTCTGTCGTAAAAGTTCTGAAATCAAATGCAAACCAAGTTGAATAATTACTGAATTATCTAAACCTATCTATGAGAGCCAAAAGAAGAATCCTTTCCACTACGTTCAACGCTATGGGAAGTCATATCGTTAATCATACTACGCAACATCGATTCACGGCTACCCACATAGTTATTTTTTCACTTGACGTAAACATTTCCCCCACTACAGTGGCGTAACGCATTTATTTCCTCCCCTAAATCCTTAACAGGATAAGGTTGCCAAGGGAGGGAAATTTCCTGAATCATTAACGGTCTATTTCTATTTAGATATCTGTGTACCAATAAAAAATACAAATGTATGTATTAGAAAATGATAGAATAAAATAGAATATACTTTATTGTACACCAAATTTATACAGATTATATATAAGAGCATATCAGTTGAGTGACCTTATCAAAAACCTTTTCAATTGGGTGCAGCACAAGTGCTGCCGTCATTAAAGCAATCAGTAATGTCGGAAAGGAAATTTAAGATTCAGAAGTTAATTTTCTCAAATGCTTGTAATATCGTTAGTAGTGTAGTGTAGGTGTGTAAATATCTTTGACTATGTGACCGACGAATACTTGCGACGCGACGCAACGAACAAGCGACGAGTGTCCTACGTTATTTTTTGGTTAATAATTCGCGAATCATGGAGAAGTAAAGTACAATTTTGGTTGAAAGTTCATGCTTAAAGTACAGATTTAAAAAAGTATAATAAAAAATAGCAGTCGTGGGACTGCCGATAGAAGTGAAAACGGAACTATTAAGTTGAGAGTAATTAAAACTATATGCAAAAATTATATGAAATTTTTTATGTTTCATATATAGCTATATATAATATATAATATCATATATAATATATAATAATAATAAATTTCATATATAATATATAATATCATATTCTCCATAGCTATAGATATACTATTATCATTAGCATGTCGGTGACGCGAACCGAGGATTTTACCCTCTACCAAAACGCTCAACGCGCCTAAAGAAGTTTTCACTTCAAAAACATCGAAAGAAGACAAATAATATTTATACATAGAAATATATTTGCGAGTTCTATGATTTAAGTTCAAAATTAGGAAACGATCTTTCAATACTGAAAAAATATAGTGGAGTATTCCCGTCTACCGAATTACAATTTAAAAGAATGAATTTTCAAAAACCGGTGACTGCAATGATTAAGACTTCTGAATCAACCATTGTGTCACGTGTGTTCACCGGTAAAACAAGTATGAGTTACGTCGCGTCTCGCCACAGAGTGCCACATGGCCATAAGCAGAGCTTGCCGTTGTGTTGATCGCGTTCCTCGCGTTCGCAGCGTCGCGTCACGTCGTATTTATTCGTCGCTCACGTAGACCACACTGTAACAATCATTTTTATTTATTTTATTTAATAAATTAATGTAAAATGGCGGACTTAATCTCAATAGCATTTTGTAAAGGTATGCCATTGTGTGTACGATCAGGTGCACTATAGGATTAAGAGATTTAAAGTAATGAAGAAAGAACTAAATATTAATAAATCATCAATCAATCATCAGTTTTATTGCTTTTATGTACATGTTGTATGTATCCCGTATGTTGAGAATAAAATAAACAGTATTCTGTATCGCGACACAATTATGTAAACATTTTACAAATTGCAAAATTTTATTCGGTTTCTTTTTTTCGTTCATAAATGTGGACCTATTTTTGCTCCACTCTGAGGTAGACCGGTACAAAATATTTGTGGCATAATGTCCGCTTATCTAGTTTTCTATGTAAAATATTAAAAAAATAATAAAAATATATGTTTTTAAAATTATTTTAACACACTTTTAATAGTTTTACTTGTTTGTACGTGACAGAATCTTTGAACATGATTGTCTAACAGTCGAATTGAATTGAAACTTCGTAAACTTATCAAGGAACCATGATAAAACAATAATTTAATAAGTTTGTCTCACTATCCTAGTTAGAATCTTCAGGATTAACGGATTGTTCATATCTAAATAGCTGGTAGGTCTTGTGTCACGTACAGCTAGTCTTATATTATTTGAATGTAAATGAAAAAGTACACAAGAAGCTTAATATCATATAAAGGGTCAACCAAAAGAGCTTTAGCAACTCTTACCCTTAGTTACAACCTATTTGAGCATACAGTGCAACATCACGGAGGTCTTTTAAAAGTTAAATTGGAAATTAATATATATTTATCCATCTTTCATGTTATCGGAGGATATAGTGACGTGCGTCTGCGAAAGTAATCTGGCCACCATTAATGAACTGATACCGAATGATTTATGATCTTGTTGGTAATGAAGATGATTCCGGTATGCGTCATATGTTGCGTAATTTGACAGGTTGGTCTGACTGATCGGAACAGTTTTTTAGTATCGAACCCGATTGAGTTTTCTTTTAATACCGACCTGTTTGGTTGTGGCTTAAGTTTTTAAATAGACATTTATGTATCATATTATTGTTGTATGTGTCTATTTAGTGAACTGAAAGTCGGAGCGTTAGCGATGGTTTTAATGTACTACAGCTCTAAGAAAAACTTTTAGCATCTTTGACTTCCTTTCAGCCAATATTCATTAAAAGATTGCATTAGTTATAGGTAACCATTTTGTCTGCAAGTTTCAAGGCAATTTTTGTCAATTTAAAAAGTACTTTTTTATATAACGGTATGGATGTCAAATTGGCGGCAGTCTCATCTGTCCTAAATACTTCTATATAATATAAATATAATACTTCAGTACTGTTGTTAAGTTTGTAATGTATTAACATGTCTCAGCGAGGTGTTAACATAGTTGATTTCTGCTAATTATAGCAGTTACAAATCTAATTACTTAGATATAATTGGTAGAAACAGGGGCATATCAATGCTCGTTGCATTGTTAGTTTCTTGTGAGATCCTTATACTTGATGAGGTTGCCCGAAATGGTTGCGTTAAATTAATAATTTATTTAACAACCAGCTGAACCGCGAAACGTCATCTGCGTCTCTTATTGGTTATAGCGTAATGTTATACAGCAGAAAAAAAATTGTCTATTATAAAAAGGTTATATTATCATTATTTTAGACATTTTATAGGATAACAATTGTGTCATACATGATTTTTGCGAAACATTAACCCTTACTTAGCGTTCATACTCGTCTAATTAGAAGTCCGTGTGGTGACGGATTAAGATCACGGCGTGTCACCATTCCTATTCTTCCCTTAGTTATCGTAAAAGGTGACTAAGGGAACAAACTCCATAAAAAACAAACACTAATAAGAGATGGAAAACTTGAAAAAAACTCATCCCAACCCGTCTGGTCAGTGTGGTATAGTAGGCCATAACCTCCTTTCTAAGGAGAGGCCTACTTTCAGCGGTGGACTATTAACTAAAGGCTGTTGATGTGATGATGCTGATCTAGAGTGACATATCATGTAAAAATGTCTGCTCATAAAATCCAGAGGTGTCTCGAAGTCATAACTGGGTCAGAAATAAAGAAAATTGGGCTACAAAATAACAGATCTTATAATAGATAATAAAAATGTATTTTAGTGATGAAACTTCTTACTATCATGAAAACTATTAAATATTTTTAAGACCTCTGTGTCGTATAGAAGAACAAAGAAAATTTATTTTAAGGATAGTTCAAGACATACATAAATACACACATACATACGTACGTTACGTCATATGTCTGGCTATGTGTGAGTAACGTGTCTCTTTACATTGCTCCTTTCCTCGTAATTGTGTAACACGAATATGTGTTGCCGTAATGATCTTAGTAACTCACAGTATATACTCTAGTGTCATTCGTATTGTTTATGTCATTATAGTAACCTTTCATGTCCTAAATCTAAATAAGCCATCGCTCGTAATATTCATTAATCCATGTTAATACTGCATATGTCATGCCTTACACATTATCTAGCTGGAAGCAATTCTTTTTAATGTGATGTAACTGTTATTTTTAATGTGACTCAGAATGTTAATATGTATATCTCAAAAACTGTGTAGACAATCAAATAACTGAGTGATATAAGTACTATTTATAAATACATAAGATATCTCTATCTGTACTGTGAAATTAAACTACCCACCAAAAAATTGGTACATGTAAAAAGTTGTTTTAGTGAATTTTACATTATAAATAAATTAATTAATATTACATTACATTGTAAATATTGTAAATTTACAAAATGCCTACATTTTAACGACCATGAACATAACACTTTTGACTATTTGACTTCACGGTTGGCCTAGTGGTTTAAGCGGTGGGGTGTTGGGCTAGAAAACCTCCACGTGGTGCACCCTGGTAACGTTGGCGATGGTGATGTTTATCACCGCCAACGGCTAATATTCTAGCACGAAGAGGAGGCGATTTTCTTCGGCCATTCCAACAGAGCGGGCATGTTTGTCGATTCCTCTGTTGGCTCTTCGCTCTTCGGAGCAATGAGGAGAAAAACCTCGTTAAAAAATCACGAAGGTGGGACTCTTTCACGGGTCGGAGTTTCTCCACTATTAGTGGTGGAGAAAGGAGAACGGACTTGGCGTACACTAACACTGCCGCCAAGTAGGCATTGGGAGATTTAATCTGCCTGCCACCGTCGTCATATCGTAATCTCGAGATGGGTGACGTAGTTACGTCTTACGGCTCTACTCGGGGACGAGGGTCTTGGCTTAACCGCCTGGACTGCGAGGAAGAAAACCTCTATAAAAAATTACCCCGAATCCCGTGTTCTGGTGCGTGACCAGGGGATGCATGGCTGATGGGTAGTTCAGTCGTAAGCGCACTCCCAGCCGGGGCACCTGCGGACCCCTCGGTTGGGAATAAATTTACGCTTGCCCGGGTACTGGGGGATCTCTGCCCGGGTCGACCATTAATTCTCCCCCACGCGTGGGATTAAATATGGAAAACAGTAAAATAATACAAAATAAAGAAAGCAAGGACAGAAAGAAGGAGAAAAAGGAAAGCGGAAGCAGTAAGCGAAAGCAGAAAAATTTAAGGACGGACGACATCTCTTCCAATGAAGAGAACGTATCGGTCGGGACACCTATCTCGGAGAGGCTCCCAGAAATCTTTCTGGCTGCTGGGAGCCCAAGAAAATCGGAACGATTACGTTCCAGATCGGCTAATCCGACGGACGGAGGTAACTCCAGTACGACTATGGACGTACTGGAGTCGACAGCGATGGAGTTCTGCGAAAGCAGGAAATGCGGGCGCTCCAGAGATGACGAAAGTGATACGTCTCAAGAGATGTTGCCTCCAAAAATTGGTAGCAGTCGAAGAGGGCGATCACGCACGCCGATCTCGACCCCATCAGGCTCTGTGTTTTCAAAGGCAGAAGCCTATAGAAGGGTCAGAGCGGAAGGCGAAAGCACAGCGGAGGAGGAGATTGTGGATCTCCTGCAGAAGATCCGAGAACCGGTAGAGGGGGGTTCCGTCTCCAATACACCGGTGGCGTTGCAGGAGAGAGCAAATGTGGGGGTGGCTATAATTCAAAAAGTGGCCACCAAATCCAGGAATCTTAAGAGTTCCTTTGTAAGGGCTCTTAAGGATTCCTCCTCCGCTATTGCCGGTGTCGTCGAAACCCTCATTGGGAACGTAGCTCGCCTGGAGGCCGCTAATGAACGCCTGACGGGGCAGGTGGCTGAACTGAGCACCCAGTTCGCCCAGTTTCGGGCGCAGACGGAAAGGCCTAATAAACAGGGCCCGGCTCCAAGGCAGCCTGCTCCCACTCCCGGTTCTGGTGACGTCCATGATGCCCACTTGCGCCAAATTCTTGACGCAGTGGGGCATATGCTGGACGGGCGTCTCGCGGGCCTGGAGGCGAGATTGCCTCCAGCCCCCATTGTTCGGCCGCCGCTCGCTGCCGATAAGCGAAAGGCCACATTAGCGTCGACTCCGATGTCCGTCACAGGTGGTCGCATATCATATGCAGCTGTGTCGGTGTCTTCTACTCCGGTTGCTCCAAAGGTACAACAGGTAGCCAAGGCAGCAACTAAGGCAGCTACAACGAGGGCAAAGTCAAAAGCGGCAGTAAAGGCTGGAGCAAAATTGGCCCCGCTCCCCACTCCTACACCTGACTCAACACCTGGACCCTCCACGTCTACTCCCTCCAATGATAGTTGGCAGGTAGTTGGAGGGCCAAAGAAGTCTCGAAAGCGGGATAAAAAGGCTGCACAAAGGGCAGCTTCTACCCCGCAGTCGCCGCCGGTGGCAATCGTCACTGCTAAAAAGCCACGGAAACTGCAGCCCCCAAAAACTGCGGCCGTAGTTGTCACCATATCACCGGCGACGGCTGATGGCGGGCTGTCCTATGCAGCCTTATTCAAAAAGGCCCGGGCTGGTCTCGCCAAGGATTTCGGGACGGTAGGGGTCAGGTTGCGCCTTGCCCAGACGGGAGCTCGAGTTCTGGAGTTTCCCGGGGCTGAAGGCGCAAAGACGGCGGACACTTTCGCCGAGAAGCTGCGGGGAATTTTCGCAGACACGGATGGTGTAAAGATCGCCAGGCCTACTAAGTGCGCTGAACTGCGTATCTCGGGCCTGGACGATTCCGTGACGGCCGAAGATGTCCGCGCTGCAGTTGGAGAGAGGACGGGTTGCAGCGTGGACAATATCAGGGTCGGCACCATCCGCCCCGGTCCAGGAGGGCTTGGCGCAGTGTGGGTCAGCTGTCCCGTGTCGTCGGCTAAAATTTTGGGCGACGCCGGCAGACTACTCATCGGTCTCGTGAGCGCTAGGATCACGGTCCTGGCGGCGAGACCGATGAGATGCTACAAATGTCTGGCATCGGGACACACACGCGCCAAGTGCGTGAGTTGTTTTGACTGCAGCGGACTATGCTTCCGCTGCGGTCGACCGGGGCACAAGGCGGCAGAGTGCTCTGCCGCCCCTCACTGTCCGGTTTGTGCGGCGGGTAACAAGCCCGCCAATCATCAGATTGGGCAGGGGGGCTGCAAGCCTCCCCGTGATTCTCGGCAAGCGTTGGGGGCTAGCCAGTCGACCCAGGCTGCCTCCGATGCCGTTCGCACGTCGACATCATCGCCCATGGAGGAGGCTGTAGAGACGGTCCAGTAATGGCCCAAGTCTCCAGCCTCCTAGTCCAGACGAACCTGAACCACTGTGCTGCGGCGCAGGACCTCTTCCTGCAAACCATGGCACAGTGGTCGATCGGTGTTGCCGTAGCCGCGGAGCCCTATTACGTTCCTCCCCTTCCAAACTGGTTGGGTGACCGGGACGGTTCCGTGGCAGTCGTCGGCTCCACGGCGGCTCATTCCCCGCCCTTGTCGCTAAGAGACAAGGGCACTGGATATGTTGCTGCCGAGTGGGGGGGGATCACTGTATATGGTGTATACTTCTCCCCCAACCGGAGTCTGAACGACTTCGAGGTTTTCCTTAACAACTTGGAAACCTCGATGCGGCGTCTAACGTCTGGGCACGTCTTAGTGCTGGGGGACTTCAACGCAAAGTCCATTGCGTGGGGTTCCCCCAGGACGGACGCTAGGGGCGAGGCCGTAGAGGAGTGGGCGGCCTCGGTGGGCCTCTGTTTACTAAACAGGGGCTCCACCAACACGTGTGTGCGACAGCAGGGAGGGTCGATAGTGGACCTTTCGTTCGCTACCCCTGCCCTCGCCGCACGAGTAAGGAACTGGCGTGTCCTGGAAGAGGTTGAGACGCTCTCGGATCATCTCTATATCCGATTTGAGCTCTCCCGCTCTCGGGACCCCAGTAGGGGTCACGCGGCGCGGCGTTCTTCTCGCTTTCCGCGGTGGGCTATAGCCAAACTGAATAGGGACCTACTGGAGGAGGCAGCCATTATTCACTCTTGGCTGTCTCCGCAGGCTCCGATCGAGGAGGTCGACATGGGGGCTGGTCGTTTCCGCGATGCGATTACGCAAATCTGCGATGCGGCCATGCCCCGCATCCGAGGTTGTCGGCCTCCACGGAAGGAAGTTTACTGGTGGTCCCAGGAGTTGGCGGACCTCCGCGCGGCCTGTACTCGTGCCCGGAGGTCCTACACCCGTGGTCGGCGGCGACACCGCGAAGAAGGCGGGGAAGACCAGCTTCATGAGGAGTACCGAGAGGCGCGGAAAACTCTGAAGCTGGCCATCAGCCGCGCCAAGGAAATTAAGCGTAAGGAGATGCTGGAGGGTCTCGATCGTGACCCCTGGGGTCGCCCTTATCGTGCGGCGCGACAAAAGCTCCGCACGTCGGGCCCCCCCCTTACAGAGACACTCCAGCCCAGCTTCCTGCGGGATGTGGTCGAGGGCCTTTTCCCGCAGCGGGTGGATCACACACCCCCGTCGATGGTCTTCATGGCCAGAGACGACGGGGGGAATGAGGACAATGTTCCGCCCGTTAGGGAATCGGAGGTGGGGGCGGTTGTTCTACGGATTCGCTCTAAGAACACCGCCCCTGGGCCAGATGGGATACCTGCCCGAGTATTGGCACGATCCCTCGACTACATGTCGGACCGCCTCAGGGAGGTCTTGGACGCTAGCTTGTCGTCCGGACGCTTCCCTGAGTGCTGGAAAAGCGGGAAGCTGGTCCTATTAAGGAAGCCGGGACGGCCTACCGATTCGGTGGCGGCCTATAGGCCCATTGTGTTGTTGGACGAGGCGGGTAAACTGTTTGAGAGGATACTCTCTGCCCGCATCGTCCGGCACCTCTGCGAGGTGGGCCCCGATCTGTCGGACGCCCAATTTGGTTTTCGGGCGGGGCGTTCGACGGTCGATGCTGTGCTGCGCCTGAGGGCCGTTACCGAAGAGGCGGTGAGCTGTGGCGGCGTGCTGTTGGCAGTGTCGTTGGACATCGCCAACGCATTTAATAGTCTGCCATTTAGCTGCATCAGGGAAGCACTCCACTACCACGGGGTGCCCGAGTACCTAAGGCGGCTTGTGTCAGACTATCTTGAGGAGCGTACCGTCGTGTACGAGGACCGAGATGGTATTCTGAGGCGGCGGCCCATGTCGTGCGGTGTTCCACAGGGGTCCGTCCTCGGACCACTCCTGTGGAATATGGGATACGACTGGGCCCTTCGAGGTCGTCTTCCCCCCGGGCTGGGCGTAATTTGTTACGCAGATGACACATTGGTCACGGCCCGGGGGGCGAACTTTCAAGAGGCGGCGCGTCTGGCCACCGTGGGAGTCTCTTTGGTGGTAGGGCGCATTGAGGCGCTGGGTTTACGGGTGGCCCTAGATAAGACGGAAGCCCTTTTGTTTCATGGGCCCCGTCGTGGTCCACCCCCCAGTGCCTCCATCGTTGTCAATTCGGTCCTCGTACCGATTAAGGCCCAGATGAAGTATCTGGGCCTAATCCTCGACGGCAGGTGGCTCTTCGACGAGCACTTCCGACAGCTTACTCCAAAGCTGGTCGGCGCTGCTTCTGCTCTTGGGCGACTTTTGCCCAATTTGGGTGGAGCCAGCGTTGCGACGAGACGGTTATACACGGGGGTTGTTCGGTCAATGGCGCTGTATGGTGCACCGGTGTGGGCGGCGGCTCTGACCGCCCAGAATAGGGCTCGCCTCTGGCGCCCTCAGAGGATATTGGCGGTTAGAGCCATACGCGGTTACCGCACCGTATCGACGGAGGCGGCGTGCGCCCTGGCCGGAACTCCCCCGTGGGATTTGGAGGCGGAAGTGCTCGCCGAAGTTTATCGGCAGACGGCTGACTTCCGGGCGGGTAGCGGCATACGGCCCCCGCCCGAGGAGATGCGTGAGGCCGCTCGTCGAGCCACGATGGCTCGTTGGTCGTTCCGGTTGGAGACTCCACGTGCTGGCTTTGCCCTCGTGGAGGCTCTCCAGCCGGTCATCACCGAGTGGGCAGGGCGGCAGCACGGGACCCTTTCCTTCCGACTGACGCAGGTCCTTTCCGGGCATGGTTGCTTCGGGAAGTATCTGCACTCGGTAGCCAGGAGGGAATTGAGTCCCGCCTGTTACCACTGCGACTGCAGTGAGGACTCGGCTCAGCACACGCTAGCGGTTTGTTCCGCCTGGGCGGCGCAGCGTGGGGTCCTCACTGCAGTTATTGGAGGAGATCTCTCGCTACCGGCCGTCATACGCTCCATGGCCGGTAGCGACAGTTGTTTTACCGCGGTCGCAACCTTCTGCGAAGACGTAATTTCGCGGAAGGAGGCGGCGGAGAAGGCCCGGGAGGACGATATCCACTCGGACCCAATTCGCCGCCGGCGAGCCGGGCGGCGGAGGCGCGCATACCAGCGCCTCATGCCGCCTTGAGTGTGGCCGCGGGTGGACGGGACGGGTTTTCCCCTCCACCCGCTATAATGGCCAGCCGCGAGGAGGCGACGTCCGCGTGTGCCGTACGTCGCCTATGTAGAGAGTTTATCCGCAGATGGTGCCCGCTTTGGCGGGCAGGCGCTAGGAGGGATCTGGATGTCGTAATAGCAGCGGTTCCCGGATCCCTCCTGTCTCAGGCGCAGAGTGGCACACCGTGTGGTTTTAGTCGGTCCGATTCCGACACACCACCCCGCCGTAAACCCCGGTGGGGTGACGGCCCGAGGGGGTTTCCACACGTTAAAAAAAAAAAAAAAAAAAAAGTGGTTTAAGCGGTAGCCACGCCGCTCACTGCTACGATGAGCGTTGTGGGCTCCCACTAAAATCTCCCACTACTGGAAATTCTGCCACTAGCATCTAAGCGGAAACTTAAAAGAAAATTCCTGCATCTAGACGAAATAATTAACACAAAAATGCTTCCTCGATTGTACGGTGCAGTATTGTCAGTTTGCAGTGATTTATGCTTTGAAGAATGATTTGGAGAGATGCCAAGTGCACTCACACAAAACCAGAAGCCAACCTTCGTGACCAAAGATCATCATTTAATAATAAAAATTTTACACATTTCAGACACGGCCGCCTAATCACTAACTAAGCAGAGAATGTACTATGTTAACAAAATTAGTGATAAATCTACTTGTATAAACACGTACATATAACAGACAAATTACACCGCAGCACGGTTATACTGTGGAGGGACAAGTTTCATGTCCCTCCGACTTAAAGGGAGGCGACCAGGCGAGGTGATCATGCCTGGCGGGCTGCGGCCCAACGGTTAATGTTGGGATGTTGTATATACATATATGCCAATTGCCACGCGAATTTCAATTTCGCGATACAGGATTAGTAGTTGCTTAGTAATTCATTATTATATTATACTTCGTAGTTCGATGTATCTTCGCTAGATGGCGATGTTGTATATATTTGTTTGTATGTGGAAGTCGCCACAATACAAATATTTATCCTGGAAACAGAACTCACGACCTCTACCTTAGCAGTCAGGGTTACTAAAAATTAGATCAAGAGGTCTACCTGGTTCCGTAAACGTTCAGAGTTTATAAATGCGCATAATTTAAGTGTATGTTGTTTGTCACCGTAAATGCTAAAAAATGTTTAGTTATGTATAATGTTGGTTATATTTGGTACTTGCAGGACGAGGCATTATCGATCTGAAGATAATAAATGACGTTGCAAATTGGATGTTCGACATAACTATCTTATCATCTGCGACTACTATTAAGATAGGGTTGTCGACTGCCTTGATTATTGTCATTGTTCGATATTTACATTCCGTTGAGAAAAATAATAGCTGAACTGCTTAAAATAGAAAATACTTACCCTTTCTATATTAAAAATACCTTCGAAGTTATGGAAGTGATATCTACGATGTTGAAACTACACTTGGGAGGAATATGAATTGTAATGTGAGTATTATTTACTTCTGGGCATAAAGGAGGTCTTGGAAATAAATACTGTTTAAAGAGTTCTTCTACTTTAAACGCAGAATAGCACACCGTATAGTTTTAATTGATTCAATTAAGATACATCACTGCATTGAAAACAAAGGGTGACAACCCGAAAGAGGTTCATACGAAATAAAAAAGTTCTAATAGTGGAATTTGGTGAATTTATTTTCTTAGATATGTGAGTCATAAAAAATTGTATCAATATATATTTATAAGAATGGAATGTTGGTTTGTGTACGCTTCAAAAACTAAAAACGTTCTTCACCGATTGAGTGTAAATTTGACACGATATACAAATCGCTTCGATGATTGTTCTGATCTATTTTTCGCGTCAGTTTCGTTCTTCATATAATGTAAATACAGTGTACAGCAAAGCGTGGCAAGGTACAACTGATTGATAATGAAAAGATGCGTTAGAATACCTGCTATAGAAACGGTAGGAGGAATGCATTTCAAAAGTTTTTTTGCTTAACATAGAATTGATTTATTGTTTAAGTTTATGAATATGAAAGTTACGACCAAGTTTATCGTGTCCAAAACTGTAAGTTATGTAACTTTTAGAATTGAAATTCCTTTTAGCATGCTTTCGAAATGTACTATTTCGGATACAAGAATTTGTGTTATTTCTGGAGTACTGTATTGTTATTATACATAAAATATTACGTACAGTGGGCCTTACAAGGAGACTTACAGCAACCCAAGGAGCAATGAAGAATACTTGATTAAATTAGGATTGAGAAGATCCGTAGACGAACCAATCAACCTGACGTTGCGCGGCGATTTACCAAATTTGAGGGAGGCCTATGTCCTGCGACCTACACTTTTCGGGTGATATAATGATAATAACACTGTAACTATAATTTTGTCTAAATTAGATGGAAAAACATCATATCTCTTTTTACTTATATATTATTATATATATATATTGTCTAATGATTTTCATTCGCTCACTGTTTACAGCGAGGTAGTTACAGTGAAGTTAAATATAAAAGTTTTGTACACATAAACTGAACCCATTCTTATTACAATAATTATAGTTCGAAATCATTTTAATATTAATACGCTTGTCTGCGAAATTGTATTACTAAAATTAGGATTTTGGAAGCTTCTAAAACTAGGCTACACGTAGTTTTGAGAATTAATAATTTTAGAATGGAAAAGTAACATCAAACTCCAAACCAATGAATAATTGAATGAATTATTCCAGTTAAAGTTTGTAAATTTTGGGGATGACAACCTTAATCGCCTCACATAATAACATAGTATGTATATAATATAAACATCGTTGTTTTCCCAGTGACCAGACAAAGCAGAAAACAATAAAAACACTGATTTATTAACAACGGTGTAATGAACCCCATAATTTATGTAAACAAACTTTACTGCTGTTTTTGCGCGACTAGTTTTAATATGTGAGAGTAAATATGATGTTTACAGCCCAATAGTCTGTTTTACACTGCAATGTAGGAGACAAAGGCTTTCAGACTCATTGTGACATAAAAACAAACTGCTATTAAGTGTTGCAGGTTATAGAACAAAGTTATTTGAATTTAGAAATAAATAATTATTTATTGTGGCATGGCAGAGCAACTGAGCACACTGTTAAAAAAATAACAGGGTCGTAAGTACCGCTGACGAAGGACGATCGCACCTTAAGAGTGTCAAGTACACAATCGCCCTTTGAGTCATTCCTCTGAATAATGAAGAAGCAGATTGGGCTCCGGTTATCTTTCTCAATTGGTTAAACGTAATGAAAGAATGGTTTAATATCGATTTTCTTTGACCGAGGTGAAACCCGGTGCAGTGCTGTAGCCGACTCATTAGAACCGGCCAAGCGTATGCGTTCTTGACTCTTTCCACGAGTAAATAAAAAATTAGTACCTAATTAGTGTTATGGCTTGTAAGTACATACAAAATCAAAATGCAAATGAATGTTTGTCTGTCTGTCTGTCTATATGTCCTTCATAGAATCGTAGACTAAGCATTTGATCATGTGATTTTATTTAGCTAAGTAAATGTGCATGAGTCCACAAAATTTTCTAAGTTGGTATAATTTTTTATTTTTTATTTATATCTTTCCTTCAAATTTATTTTAGTTGGTGGCGTAGGGTACAGCTAGTATTTAAATAAAATATTGACATTTATGAAACTGTATTTCGGGCCGGTATGTCAGTTATGCAGCGCCTGACACTTAGATGGAAGGTCATTTCACCCTTTGATAAAGGTCCCGAGTCAAGTCCAAAACACAAATAACTAAAGTCATAATGTCTTTATAAATATGAATATCATTTTAGATAGGTTCACTTTAACCTGTAGGGCCCCTAAAATACTTTAGTTTGTTAATACTTAATACATTTCTAAAGTGCTACTTTAATGAGGACGTACCCGAAAGACTTTTGTGTTCCAACTTTCTTTATTTTGTTTTACGAAGTCTCAGTGTTCAGGGTAAAGTAGTAATTATTAATTTACCGTTTCTTGTCTTATGCCTTTCGAGCAGAAAAAGGTTTCGGAGAATCCCTAAATTGATACAAGTCACTTAATTGGCGACCATCGGCTATCAATTCAATTAATTAGTATTTGCTTATACTTACTCGGATTAAGGTCTGAATTGTGCTACTTATTCATCTTTTTTTTTGTTGTCGGGAAGGAAAATCCCTTTGGATTTCCGGTTCCTCAGGGATACAGGAGCCAGAAGTATGTGGTGTTTCCACTAAAAACTACCCTGTCTGGTCTCAGGCGTCCTACTCTGAAGGGGACAAAGATCCCCTCCAGAATCAGCGCCGCGCTTGTCAGGCTCTTTCCTGGAGAGGCTACAAAGGCATCCCCGCCTATCAGTCCGGCTAGTTATTCGCCTAGCTTGTGTATATAATGAAATTTTTTGGTATTAAGCTCACGGGGCAAGTTCCAATCACTTAAAAAAAGCTTTTTAGTAGTTTGTTTGTAAATTCCACTACTACAGTAACTTTCAAACTAACAAGTTCCATAATAAATCATTGTGTTTATAACAGGTATGTGTGACAATGGCCAGTGCAAACTGGTGAAACATTAAACATTTCAAAGGGACCTATCGTATGTGTCTCTTCTATCGTGAGTACGTTAATTTTAGTAAACAAAATTATATCTACTATAGCTTACTAGGCCGCCATAGCGTGGGTCGCAATACTGCACTGTCTGCAGTGAGTACGGCGACCACCGCTCTTGGATTCTATTCATGTTTTCCATCAGGCAGAATAGAGTCACTTTGGTAGGTTTCTATTTAAAAAAAAAAACCATTGTGTGAAATGTCTTGACGAAACTTTTCATAAGTGATCACAATATTAAATCTCAAATTTGTACGTATTTTTAGCATGCGTCATTGAATGAACATTACGTATATTCGAATAGGTACACTCACTCTATTTAAACCACAACATTGTTCATATCCACTTACTGTACGTGTTCGATCACCAGCCACTATAGATGTTAATAAGGATTATAACTAATTATAATACTACACATTAACACACAATGCTAAGCGTTCATTACGTTCAAACTTTTCAATTATGTACAAAACCTTTTTTAAGTACCTGAATCTATTTATTTACTGCTTAAAAAAATCTCTGAGAGTTTTTTAAAGCCGTCGGTTCGGACATTTTATAAGTTACCCTGTTTCTTCAATAATCGTTTTAATTTTATCGTTGTTAAAATTATGGATACGATATAAAAATAATTCATTTAAATAAACTACAATAAAACACACGTTAGATCAAAATTTATTGCTTTCGGAATGTAGATCATTTATAAAAAACATGAAACCACTTTAGGTTGAACTACGCGTTCAGTTCGTAAAGTATTGGTTTAAAGACCTTCACGCACTATCTAGCTTCACTAAAACAGGAAAATACACTCTACCTTGAAATGTTGTTTATATGATATCAGGAATTGCAAATAAAAATGCGTAATTCCAACATACGGACGCTTTATCGTGTTGTAAGGAAGCGGATCAAAACACATGTGCAACTAAAACTTATTTGCCGAATGTGTTTGGTCAACCGTTGTACTTGTTTTAAGGAATTTCCAACTCAATCATCTTGTCCTTATAATATTTTTTATCCCAGCCTTAATATACATTTCAAGGTAAGGATATACATAGGTATTAGAGTATTCTCTGTTATATTTAGATTTAATTGATTTATTATAACCCTGAGAGAAACACATATGCATCGACTTGACTGCATCACCGCGGCATCAGAAAATCTTTTTTGGAGTTATTATGTTTGTGTTAGTCCACAATATATTTTTATTTGATGCATCTACCACTTGAATGGTCAAATTAAACACAGTATATATTCCATATGGATTTACTGTTCAGGAGGTACCAATATTCACAGTATTTTGTCTCCAAGAGCTTGAATTACACGTTTGTTAATCAGAGTGTCCACTTAACATTTTTGTGTACCCAACTCTGTGTATAAAAAGTGGCGTCGTCAAAAACAGTGTTGCCACATGAACGCTACACTTTCTTTGCTTTTGACAGAGTGAGCGCGGTAACTGAAGGCCTAGATAAGTCGCTTGTTCATTTATCTCCTATAATACGCCTCTGTCTACCCACCAACCTACTATAGGTACTTTAAATTCATTGATTAGATTCAAAGAATAACAAATTTAACTGGAAATAGCTTTGGAAGAAAAAAAATGCTCAACATTTTTTTTAACGTCGATCAGGGATAATTCATAAACAGTTTGGGAATATATCGTAAGTTATCTTACAACAAAACAATGCTTCGCTGGTTATATACAACTCACTTAAACATAACTTGTTGAGCTTTTGTAGCGTACGCAAATCATTTTTTTTTTGGCTAAGCAACAATTGTATGCTCTGTTTCATGGTTAAATGACATTTTACAAGAGTGTGAAATGGCACAGTTATGCAATGATTTATAAATAAGCACCACTTGCATCGTAAACAACAATTAGCGTATGATTATGCTACAAATACAATACAGGATTTAGCGAAAACAGATTTGAATCAAATAAAGTACTTTTTATTTAATATTTGGTGTGTTGTTGCGGAATTTGGTTAGCGAAACAGTGTGTATATTTTACATACTCGTAGTGAAGATAGAAATGATTTGATAGATAAATATAAATTTTCCTTAAGCACCGTGTTTGCGCGCGTGCGTTTGTGCACAAAGGTGCGTTGGTATTGTTTCATGCACAAAACAATATAGGTTTGTATTTCTATTTATCTAATATCATAATAAGCATTGTTTTGTTGTAAGATAATTTGCAATATGTTCCTAAATTCTACAGCTGGTAATACTGTTTGCGAATTACTCCTGATAAAGGTTAAGGGGCAGGGGATGTGTGCATGTCTACATTTTGCTGGTTATAATTTTAGTCTCATTTACGATTTATTACCATTAACCGAATTTACAAATTTCCAAATCAACATGCTTACATTTTTCTAAAGTCATTAATATTTTCGTTAAGTTATCTTATACCCAGACGTAGAACACATAATAATACTAAACATACAGTTATTAAGAAGTGAGAATCGAACCTACGACCTTCAGTTTTATTGGCAGAGTTATATTTCTTATTATCATCATCAACCTTTAGCAGTCAACTGCTGGAAAATGACCTCTTTTTAGAAAAGAGTTTTTGGACTACTATATTTGTATGTTATTATATAAGGTGGGCCAAGAATTTGTTAACATTTGAATTATTGGAACCGATGCTACTGGAGTTTGTTGGCTACAATTGTAATACATGTTTTCAACAAGATAGAGCCACTTGTCAAACATTCAATGAGTCCCTGCCGGAGGACACAGACATGTTACCGGAAAAGCTGTCTTCCAGATGAGGCGACATTCCATGGCCACCCAGAAGTCCAGATCTACCCCCAGCAAAATTCTTTTTATAGGGTTATTTGAAGAATTGTGTCTATATCAATAAACCAAATACACTACGTCAACTAAACGAAAAAATGAGATGTCGGTGATCTTGCGGTCTATTTGCGAAGGAGTATTCAAAAATTTCGGAGCACGCTTAGTAGAGCGCAAATGTCGAAACGGTGGTCATTTAGACGATGTAAGTTTTAAAAATTAAATTCCAACCAATTAGCTTACTTGTAAACAAACAATTTTAATAATATATCTAATAAAGATTGTTAGGTAGTAGAGCCCCACTGATTTCAGCACGAACGGGCCGGCCCGACCGGGGCAGTACTATCCTCTCACAGAAGATCAACCTAAAGCGCCAGCATACGTGCTGTCGTGTTTCGTTGGTGAGTATGAGACCGGAGGCCCATTGATGCAGGGGTGACAGTTACCGTGATAACTGTGTGAGCCTTACACTGCCACGATGACTGTCATGCCTTTTACGTCCCCAAGCGTGGCGTGAAAAAGCATCTCACTAGGCCGCCATAGTGTAGGTCACCACACTGTATTGTTTGCATTTGCAATGAGTATGGTGACCACAACTCTTTGGATTCTATTCATACTTTCCATCCAGCAGAGTAGAGTCACTTTGGCAGGCTCTCCATATAAAAAAAAAATAACAGTTTTTCTTAATACGATTTTTCAAATGTCAACTAATTGGTGGCCCACACTATATAATTATAGACGTTATAGGCACATAGGCATCGTTACAACGCAAGGAAGTGCTGTTAAAGTGTTGAGTCAAAGGTAAAGTTTGCTGGTGTCGAATATCACTTACTCGGTATACGTCCCCTTTGTAAACGCCCTGCCTATATTTGTTTAGCTATTTTTATCTGTTGAGCAAACTGCGCACCGAACTATCGGGAAAGAGGTTGCTTAGAAAGTGTTTCACAGTGAAATTATTTCATTTTTCACAGTTTGTTAAGTACAATAATACAACAAAGAAAGTATGTAAAAAAGTAACAAAAAAAATTCATTTCAATATTATGATTTACATATATCCCGCGTCAATCTCACATTAAAGATAGATCCAAACAAACCTCAAACGCCAATCGTCCATTAAGCTGTTAAAGCTACGAAGCGCGCCAAAGAAATTTACACATACATACATTTGAAAAGGTTTTCTATTATTCCAAGTTGATTTACAAGGTGAGGAGTTCTGAAACTCTAATAATTTAATGTAACCGTTTTCTTACTCATAAGAAATATGTGTATTTCTAGTTTTGTATTAATTAAAATCTATTTGTCTAGGTTTATTGCAATTCAAAGGTCAAATAGTCAAATAGTGATTGTTGAGGACACACGAACGTATTTACATGCTTTGTAATTGGTTGCCATGTTGATTTAGGATTACATTTCAATAAGGCTAAGTTTAAATAATCGATTTTCGGTTATTTTACCTATACACACATTGAAGATGCCGAGTTTCACCGGGTTTGGGTGTAACGGAATGTTAATAGGGTAAAGGATTACAAGACTAGATAGGGTCGGGCGGTAGGATCACTATTTTATTACTTTCAAGCAAGAATATTTCGTACAAGGTTACCTAATACGCCTTTTCTTAGGTGTAGGACAATTAGAATGACTCGTTATTGAACTATAAAAGTTAATATATTAATATTTGATATAAAGTACGATACAAAGAAGAAAGAAATACTGTATTGATTAAACACGGGTCGTGGTACTGTGGTCTGCCGTCGCTAAGTGATGCGGCTGCACTGCATTTAGTATAATGTAAAGTTCATATTAAATAAACCAATTGAGTTACCAGCAATGAGTAGGTTTTATTCTGTCCAGGACTTGAACTTTTAACAAAATTATTTAGAACTAATTAAGAAACTAGTTAGTCTAAAAGTTTTCTCGTAGTAATCCTTTTAAAACCGGATTTAGGGGCATTTTACGGTCACAAAGCAATCAACACAAAGTTCAATGAGCTTTATGGTAGCCTATTTAAAAACAGTAAAGCTCAGGATTAAGTAAATTACAGTCCGAGCTAAGAATAAGAGGTTAGAGGAGTGAGAACGTAATAAAGAAATAAAAGTAGATTACTTAGAAGCTCTTTTTCAATGTTTGCAAATGTTTAAGAAAATTCACGGACTTTTCGACCAATTTGTGGAACAAGTTTATCCATGCGGTATTTTCTGACTGATTTTACATCCAATTCTACAAGAAAAAGTGCCACTACAAAAGCTGACCACGTGCTTGTAGCAGTAAGTGTCCTTAAGTCACTTTTCATCAATTCAGCGATCTGTTCATTTGCCTTCTATCCTACTGCCTACTTAAAATTATAAATGTGAAAGTTTGTGAGGGTGATAAACATATGGATGTTTGTTACTCTTTTACGTAAAAACTACTGAACGCATTTAGATAAAACTTTACCACTATACATCTATGTGACCGAGTGCAAGTGCTTCCTAAAGCAACTGCGCCCGCAAAAGTGTCAATTGGAAGGTAATGGTCCCATATTAAACACCACCCACTATAATCCAGGGTCCTTTAAGCGGGGCGTGAAGAAGCATCTCACTAGACCGCCATAGCGTGGGTCACCATACTGCATTGTCGGTTTGCACGATGAGTATGGCGACCACCACTCTTAGACTACTCATGCTTTTCATCAGGCAGAATAGAGTCACAGATGGCCTCCACGGCAGTAAAGCCAACCCGTGCAGACCACAGCCGCGACAACCCACGATTCATCGTGGGTGGGTAAATTCACAATACTCGTAGACCTCTTCAGGCACAATTGTGTTAACTTAATCTAACTTAAGGTATTTCACAAAATATTTTATTGAATTGAGAATTGCCTTCCATTTGAAGTTGAAGCGGCACCAAACTGAAGTTCTGAACTGTGAACAAACAAGTAGTGTGCGACGAGAAAACAAGCTGGTAACTTCTCAAGAGTTCGTACCTAACAATTAAGATTGATCTTACTGTTTACCTCATTGTTACGTTGATTAATTCTTGTTTTTATCACTTCCATTGGTATTTGCGGCTCTTTCTTTTTTATTAATCATCATACATCGCGGTTATCGTGCCTTGTTAGAGGAAAACATTTGACAATAATGCTATTTTGAAATTACTAGTGAACGAAAAACAAATCGTGAATCAAATTAAATTCATAGCATCAATAGTAAATTAACAACACAAAAAAATAGGTATTTGATTTAAAAAAATATAAATTCTAAGATTGTTGTTGCTTAAATAGCATTTTTGTTTTCTGAATTAGCCAGGGTCAAACAGGAAGATATAAATACTAGCTACCCTTTAGATATGTTTACACTAGATACATGGGTTTCAAACATTAACACTCTTCAAGTGATACATTGCAAGTTAGACTGCATTACTTTAAATAAAAAAACTTATAATCCTGACATACTTAAAAATAACATTCTCGGTGAACTTAACAATAGGTATAATAGCTGGCACATTATATATACGGATGGTTCAAAAAGTGCAAGTGGATTAGGATCTGCGTTTCTTGATCCTTGTAGTGTATTCAGTGGTAGTTTTAAAATATGCAATAAAAATTTATGTATTGTGACGGTGAAGCTAGCTGCGATTTTAGAGGCGTTACGATATGTTAAAAGTACTTGTTATGAAAAGGTGGCCATATTTACTGACAGTAAAAGTGCCCTGCAGCATTTGGCTCGATGCACTTCTGGCTCCAGAGGTGCATCGATAGCCTAAGATATTTTGAATATGTTGTATTGGTTTGAAAATAATAACGTATCTCTGAAGTTGCAGTGGGTGCCATCGCATATCGGGTTAAAGGGAAATAAGCTGGTTGACACTTTAGCAAAAAATGCAGCTGTTTATGGTACCATTATTGATATAAAATCTTGTTATTTTGAAGTCCTTCCTAAATTTAATGCTAATTGTTACGCAATTATACGCAATTATATGAATATGGTACAAAACGATGCAGTGTGAACCTTCTCGTATTCCATGGTTTTCAAATACCATTATCAGTAAAAGACATGTTGTTACTGCACATAGGTTGAGATCTGGATATATTCTGCTCAACAAGTTTGGTTTCTTAATGAAGAAAATCAGTAGTCCTAACTGTGAACAATGTGGAATTGTTGAAGATGTCCATCACTTGTTAGTGGAATGTGTTCGATACAGAAAAGAAAGGGAAACATTATTGTCTAGCTTAAAAATCAATGTCTTAAATGTAGGTACTTTCCAGTCCATCTTGTCCAAGCCGTGGAGTGAGGATGCAATCAGAATTTACGAGTTTATTAATAATTTAAATAAGATGTGATTGTCTGCCCAAATTATGAATCTTGATGTGAATCTTTGCTGTTATTGTTATAAGTATTTATGCTATTATGTAAACATAATTTTAGAAATTTCCTGTATGATGTGGTTGGTTATAGTGGGAAACAATGGGGCTGGCATAATCATGTTTGATTAAAAGCCTCTACATTATATATGTAATCTATAAAGATTAAAAAAAAAAAAAGAATCAGCCAGGTAACTGTGTAAGATTATCATAGACAGTTTAAAAAGATCTTAACGCACAATGTTTAATAGATGTTGACATGTTAAAATTACTCTATAATCAAATAATCATATTCTAACTCAACGCGCACGTGATGCCCCTGGTGCCGCAGGCGTTCATAGGCTGCGGTAACCGCTTACCATCAGGCGGGCCGTATGCTTGTTTGCCACCGTCGTGGTATAAAAAAAAAAAAACACGTTTACAGTGAAAAGAATTGTCAGTCTTCGCTATATTCCACAATTCCACGG
Source organism: Hypercompe scribonia (assembly GCA_949316085.1). Taxonomy (NCBI): domain Eukaryota; kingdom Metazoa; phylum Arthropoda; class Insecta; order Lepidoptera; family Erebidae; genus Hypercompe; species Hypercompe scribonia. The sequence goes on along the minus strand of OX438969.1, from coordinate 4,533,458 downwards.
CAAAAAATCGCATATCAACAAAAAAACAAAAATGAATTAGTTTAATCGGTCTAGCGGCCAAGCTTTTTATTTCTAAGCCCATTATTTGACTGCTGTCAAGAAATAAAAAGCTTATGACTACACGGTTGGCCTAGTGGTTTAAGCGGTCACCACGCCGCTCTCTACTCTCTACTCAGTGTTGTGAGTTCAAACTCCACATAGGACAACACTTTGGGTGGTCCATATGTTATTTTCTGAGTCTGGGTGTTCCTGGTGTCCGTTTCTTGTATATTTTTTAAACTCCCCGCGACACAGAGGTGGGCGTTGTCTTTTAAGAAAAAAAAAATACGCCAAAATAAAACAAAATTTGCGTTTACTTTTGTTGTGTCTCATAGCAAAGATTCTTAAAATTCACAATCTTTAGACTGTCTTAAAGCGATTACAATAGTTACTAATTTTATGCATAAAAAAAAGTTTTTTTTCTTAATAAACAACGCCTGCACTAGAAATAAATCCTGTGTCGCCATACTTACTTACTTTCTGATCAGAAAAAGTGAATTGCGTTTATTGTGGAGAACTACTTGATAGACGCGTACAAACGTATTCACGTTTGTATAAATTTATGACTGGGCTATTTTTATAAGCGTTAAATAATTTCATATTTTTGCTAGTAAAATAAGATATTTACAACGTAAACTGGAAAAAACGGAACGTGTAAACGTTATAAAAAGATTCAGGAAAAGGAAGGTAGCTTACGCATGAAGTCAAAACATATTTTACAATGGGCTTGATGTTATTAACGATTGCGGTAATTGCAATGCGTAGTTAAATTGTTTTAAAACATGATATTTTGTTTTAATTACAAAACGTATTAAAACTTAATCTTAAATTGGAAACGAAGTTTCCTTATTAGCATTTAAGGTTGAATTTACATTAACTCAAGAAACTTTTTGCCTCTCACAACCGATCTGTGGAACTAATTGTCGTCTGCGGAAGTTCCGGACTGGTGTTACCTTGAAACCATCAAAAAAAGAGCGTACTCCTTTCTCAAAGATCGATAACACGTTCGTGACTACTGAGGTGCAGAGACTCATAGGAGGCGGTACATTCCGTCAGGTTCCTCGTTTGCTTGCATGACCCTACATAACAAAAGAATTCCTCATACTTACATTTACATAATCATTACTGTGTACTGTGTTGTAAGCATTTAAAGCGCCACCAACATTTTTTTTTGTTAAAAAAAGACAACATCCGTATTAGCAATAAATTCTGTGTCGTGGGGGACTTACAAACATACCAGAAACAGACACGAAGAACACCTAGACTCAGAACAACAATTTGTGGATCACTCAAAGTGTTGTCCCATATAACATTTCCACCTACAACAATGAGCGAAGTGGAGAGCGGCGTGGCGACCGCTTAAACCACTAGGCCAACCGTGCAGTCGCTGCTGTTATTAATGCTGTTACATCAAATATATTATACTTCCTCTCTCTATAGGAAAACTTGCGCTAGCCTTGGAAGTCACTATTTTAGAATGGCAGACATACGCTCCCAAACTAAACGTTTCGTCTTTCTCTTTTTGTGTAAATCAGTGAAAATCTGAAACTCACTACCAGCGAACGTTTTTCAATTCCACCATGATCCCCCGGGTTCTTAAAGCTGGGTGTAAAAAAGCAATCCACCTGGCCGCCATAGCGTGGGTCACCATACTGCATTGTCTGTATTCGCAGTGAGTATAGCGACCATCACTCTTGGATTATATTCATGTTTTCCATCAGGCAGAGTAGAATCACTTTGGTAGGCTTTTATAAAGAAAAAGTTATCTGAAGATAAAAATTGATTGTAGAACAATCTAATTTATAATTACCTATTACTTTCTTTCACGGATCACTGAGCAATTACAGAAACAACTTTCAGAATTTACTTCAAGAAGTAATTCAAACGCACTTAAGCGTGGGAATACAATATTTCTATTGTATTGACTGTGGGAAATATCATTGAAGCTTAAACTACAGGATTCTTAATTATCCTGTAAAATTTTGTTATTAAGTTAATACTTGTTACATCAAGGGTCATCGATCTATATTCGTCGCTCATTCAATCAATAGACTACCTAAATTTCAATGTTAATGGTTAAAACAAATCCTGTAATACACCTTTCAGAAATCCTCTTTTTTAAATTGATGTCTTTTTAAATGAATTCATATAAAAGTTTTAGCGTGAAAATGGTGACAGTATTTACATTATACGTCACAAAGCACCGGAAAAAATGGTAAAAGGAATATCTACTCCCAGTAACAGCTGATAGAGGGCAATGATGATAAATGATGTGAAACGACGTGTTTTAAAAGAAATCGTGACACGCACACACTGTGATATTATTTTTTTTTCCTTTTTACGTCCCGTTAGTCTATCTATTGTTTAGTGGCTATGATGATACCAGTAGTAGTAACATCATGCCTATTATACTACGAACACGTATAATTTTACAGATTTACAATATATTTTTTACTCATATTTTACTTACAATTAATTTTTCCTTAATACTTATATACTGATAATATTTTTTTCCCCATACAATAACTCGGTTCGCATACACTATGAAAATTGTGATAATAAAAACAATACAATGTGTTAATAATATATTGTCATCAATGTAAACTTTATTGACTATTATTAGCCGTATCACTAAGTTTTATTCTCGGGCTTCCCGCAGACCCGCACCTATGGCCGTTATGACTTCATCACGCAGCTGGATCCACACTTGACCCATCTACGGATGAATTTACAGGCGTTTGGAATGCACTATTCTCAGGACAGTCCTTTAATGATGGCACGCTGGCGGTGGCTTCTGGTGTATGCAGTACAGATATCTCCTAAAGCAACCGTGTTGGTAGAAGTGTGAGTTAGAATACAAATGCTACTGTGGCACCTTCATAAATCATATCCCCTAAAAACTTTACCTTACGTCCAAAATTAGGTAGGCTCTATAACTGTATTTTTCTAGATATACAAAAAATAACATGTGTCGTTCAAAATATTTTTTTATTAATAATTTTGACTTTTATTACACCATTCTAACCTTTCACATATGTTAGTACTTTAATATTCAGATATTAAGCACGATTGTGTAAATATATGTAAGTACAATATTAATTGAAGCGTAGTCTCTCTGATAACAAGTTTCGTTCGCTAAGCTCCGGCCAATAGGACGAGCTGACAGGCTGACAGTGTTTCCTCGACAACGGAACAGAATGCACGTGTCCACCGTCGCGCCATCTGACACACTCATTTGGAAAGTTTTCGAACATTTTCCCAACTTACGGTGAAATTGCAGTGTTTGTGGTTGGTTTGATAGTGATGTGCAGTTCAGTTTTGTTATCGAGTGATTTTAAAAAGATTTGAATTGTCGATAAAGTTTCGTGTTATCTCATACTAGTTGTAATTAATTTTGGAGATGCTAAGTAAATAAATATTGGTAAGTGGTTTTCTAATTTCTTAAAGTTATAATACTTTTAAAATATATATTGCTTAAGTACTCATTTTAATTGTCAGTATAACAAAATATAATATTTTGAAGAAACTTATGGGTCTAAAAAATAAAAGTAACTTTATTTTGCGACTTCATTTTCATTTTTATCCTAATTTCCTGGTAACCTTGAAAATATCTATTTCAAAATTATAAATTATTAAATTCTTAATAATTGTTAGTGTTTTTGTAAAATATGAAATTGAAAATGTTAAAATATAAAAATAATAAAAATAATAATGCAAACAGTGGAACATAAAACGCTTTCTTTTTTGAAGCTGGTTGAAAAATAATACTTCATTTTTAAAAAAAATATTTTAAATAATTTACAACGGGGACTCTTTATTGTAAGAAACTGTGGTTTGTCAGGAGTATAGGTCTACCTACCTCGTCTTTTACCTAGATACCTTCTACCTCAGTTACGTTTTACTTACCTACCTACTTACTAACTTACCCTCTTCATATTAGGGACATTACTAGCCACGCTTTATTATTTTCTTGGTATTTACACACCCATATACGTATACAGAGCAGTGTTAAACCATCTAGTCACCGTGGTGTCATGGTAATGATAGTCAGGAATTAAAAAATATAAAAAATGACGAAATCATTTTATACAATAAATATAAAAATATATAAGTACAGGAAAATGTTGTGCGATTTTGTGAATACAACTATTCTTTGTGTAGACTAATGTGGCGATGTGTAAATCGCAACGTTAAGGAAACGGGAAATACGAGTATATTATATATATAATGTATGCTAATATAGTAGGTTAATATTAACAAACTTATAATTTATACATATGACATGCGTTTTTATATTGAATAAACGTTTATGTATTGGTTGGGATATTATTAAGTTTAAATGTTTGTTTGGTCGGTTGAGTGCGCTAATCTCAAGGAATGCTGGTTTAAATTGAAAAATTAATTTAGTGTTGGATAGCTAATTTATTGATTGAATTGAATACTTTCTCCGTTTGGTTTCAATGTTATATATTCTATGGTAATAATAAAATAGGAGTAGATAATTAATAAGAAGTGTTGCTAAAACGGCAAAACTGTTTACTTTCTGTGATGCAGTTAGCCAGTGTAAATTAACCTAACAATTAACCCTATTAGTTCTATCCACATTACATAGTTTCCATTATTTTTTTTTGTAAAATATGCTTAACCATATTATACTTTTAACAGTTTTTAAAAGAAGTAGTACAATGTTGTGTTGTATTGAAAAAAAAAACTGTCCTGATGGGTTCCATTCACATTTCGAGAAAAATACCACCTCTAAAGATGGAAAGTTATGAATCATAACTTTCCAGGATTACTATAGGGTGGGCCACGAATTAGTTAACATTAGAAAAAATCGTAAAAAAAACCATTTAATTTATAATAAAAAATATTTATTTACAAGAAAGCTAATTAGTTGGAATTTATTTATTAAAAATTACATCATCTAAATGACCATCGTTTCGACATTTGCACTATTCTAAGCTAGTCTAGAGAGAGAGAGAATACTCGTCGGCAAGTCGACCGCGAGATCGGCGACATCTCTTCGCTCATTTTTTTCTTTTAGTTGACGTGATATACTTGGTTTATTGAAGTAGACACGATTCTTAAATAACCCCATAAAAAGAAGTCTGCTGAGGATAGACTTGGACTTCTAGGTGGCCATGGAATATCACCTCGTCTGGAAATCAACTTTGCCGTAAACATGTCTTTGACTACCGGCAGGGACTCATTGGATGTGTGACAAAGAGCTCTATCTTGTTGAAAATATGTGTTACGATAGTCAGCCATACGTGTAGCCAGCAAATTCCAGTAACATTGGTCCCAAGAACTTAACACTTCCGTAACATGTTGGCGCGGGATATTAGATTCAAATGTTAACGAATTCTTGGCCCACCCTATACTTTACTGATGCTGGAAGACATTTATGGTGGTAAGTGTGGGAAACCTTATACTGTCACGATGACTATCATGTTTTTTACGTCGCCAAACTGGGCGTGAAACAGCATCTCACTAGGCCACCATAATGTGGGTCCCCATGCTGCCCATACTGTCCCCAGTAAGTATGGTGACCACAACTCTCAGATTCTATTAATGCTTTTCATTAGCAGGCAGGCAGCCAGGGGTTTAAAATAAAGATAAAAAATAACTGGATTATACTTTTTTAATAGGAAAGGCCTATGTCCAGCAGTGGTCTGCGATAGACTGGTGATGATGAGACTTCTGTTAATGTATAGATGTTAATTATGGATGTAGCACAATTCCCTACGAGTAACTATCTTTTGCTTATGAAGTGGACAAATATCTTTTTTTTATTCCTGTGTACTCCTGGTTGTTCCCCTTTTTTTTCTGTGCGGATATCACGCCGGATACCACCTACTGGTAGTTATGTCGGGCTGAAACCGACCAAAAATCGCACGCCGTCTCAGGTACCAGTAGCCGGGGAACCTGGTGTACCCTAGAAAGGAAATCCCTTCCCCTAGTGATATGGTGGAAGATAAATGTTGACCGCTGGTCTCTATATTTTACCTATACAGTCACATTAGTGTGCTTATTATAATATTTCTCAAAAGACGGACATAGTTTTCCTTCAAATATCGTTACCGCGACCGGACCTGCATCCGAAAGAAACTCTTTTGTGTTGATTAGATGGGTTTTATTGGGTTCCGCAGTTATAATAGAAAAACGGTACCCTTGTAATTTCGTCATCCTACTGTCCATCAATGTGTCCACACTATTTCTCACAGATTATTAGTGCTAAAAATCTGCAATTTTACGTGAACATACTACTAATGATGCCGACAATGTGTTAAAGTAATATCTTCCAAATAAATATTTTTTCGGACATTTCGGACATTTATAAATATTCCGGACATTTTACACACAACGTCATCTAGTTTCATACTAAGCAGAACTTGTGCTATAATAACTAGACTGACTTATATACTTTTTTTAGTAAATACATATATATTATCTATATATTAATACGCGGTACAAAAACTTTAATGCTCTTTTTACGAAAATTGCGCGGACGCAGGAGCATAAAATTTGGCACACTTATAGTTTATGCGTTGGAGAAATGCAGAACGCTAATATTTTTCAATAATAATGCTTATAAAGTACATTAAATCAATAAATAAAACATTACACACACTACCATACATTTCACACACACATACATACACAAGTATTTGTACACGCTTACTTTCATTTTGTCCATAGACATAGAGTACTGACATAGACATATCAAAAAGAAAAGTTTTATTTGCCTCATTTAATATAAAAAAAGATTTTAATAATAATGCATAATAAGTACAATAAATCAATAAATAAAACAATTCACAAACCAGAATACATTTGACCCACGCATACACAAGTATTTGTACACGTATACATACTCTGTGGTCAAATTGTTTCTTTTGTTTATTGTAGACATAGTTGAATGTCAAACAGAAAAGTTTTATTTGACGAATACTACGTGAAATACTGAGCGCTTATACAAATTTATAAGTTGTGTAGTAGCAAATATAATATATATAAGTTGTGTAGTAGCAACATACATTTAAATGTACACGGACTATCATTATATGCATAAAGAAAGTTCTGTAGCAGCAATCTGCAATAACAACATTCAGGTACAAAAAAAATATAATTTGCTATTGCTGGTTCTTAATGAAAGAACTTTAATTATGCCTCGACATAGAACATTAACGGCTCGGAGTGAGAGACAAAGAAGGAATATTTCTCTAAGAGGAAGGAATAATTCCCCATCTGTAGTATTCGATAGTAATATGATTTTGAGAGATACATTTAAATGTGCTCTAAATGTCATTTAATCGACTTAGAGTGCAGGTTTTGCAATGCGAAACTGGCGACTTTAGGCGACCAAACTTCATGTTGTCACAAAGGTAAAGCATTATGACTTACCTTAAGTCAAAATGAATATTTTAAATCATTGTATAATGGACTTACTTCAAATGAACCTTCAATAAAAAGTAGATCAAAAAATTATTTTGAAAATATTAGGAAATATAATTCATGTTTAGCTATGGTTAGCTCAGAAGCCAAAGTTGCTGAGACAAGGGGAGTGTATCATTTCAAAATACATGATGTTTTTTATCACAGATCAGGCCCAATGACTGCCGCTTATAATCGCTCACCATGTTATGCACAATTATATTTTTATGATGTTGACACTGCTATTAATTACAGGTTACAAGAACATATTAATCAAACATGTAACAACAACATAATGCGTAAAATATCACTGCAATTGGACAAAACATTCCAAATAATTGGAGTTTTATTAAATTGGTCAGTTTTTACACATGGGCAATTGTATGTCGCAGTAAGTAGAGTTCGTTCATTCGATGGTTTAAGGTTTATATATCCAAATATAACGGCCCAAGACATTTAGCAAACGATGAAAGAGTTTTTACAAAAAACATTGTTTTCAGAGAAGTTTTAAATCATTAATTAAATTATTGCAATATGCAATAAAAAATGCTCTAAATGGATAGTATTTTTAATGCATGATTTTTTTGTTTTGCATCTTCTTATAGCATGTTTTGTTCTAATAAACATTTTTTTAAATAGGTATTCTTTATTTTACTTCTTTTTAATTTCATATAATTTGTTCAAAAAAGAGATTGGCAAATAACAGTCTTGGTCAAATCTGTGGTTATAATAGTTTAGTTTTCGACAGTAGAACCTTAATAATGTTTGAATATTATATTTTAATAATGTATATTAAGTCACTTACAATTTAAATTTATTATGGTCGAATTTCGACCACTGGGCGACCACTAGTACATAGAAAACACCCAAATGTCGAAACAAATATTAAATCATACGAACATTTGGTCCGGCCCGGGAATCGAACCCGAGACCTCAAGCACAGCAGTCGCATTAAGTACCGCTGCGCCACCGAGGCAGTTATAAACATTTTCTTTTAGGTTACCTCTAGTATCTTTAATTTGTTGATGATTATAATAGCTGCAAGAGTTCATTTATTATATTCATCCGTATATAATGTGGGGTGTTACTGGACAGGTTTTTTAAAAATAATGGATAAAATTTTGATTAAGATATCCATTTATGAGATACCAGGTCGTAAAGGCTAATTTTTGTTAGAGTCGACCGTTGTCGAGCATCGAGTTTTAGAGAAAAGTTAGTTTATAGAGGTTTAGTTAGTACGAGTAGTGTTAATTTAGCTTTATTAGTTTATGAGTAATAGTCGAACGACTAGTTAAACATTATAAGCCACTGAAACCGGTAATGTGAAATTTTAATAAGTTGAATTGTTGAACCTCAAAATTCTAAATTCTGTGTAAGCGAGAGTCACAGAACCATTCGTGGTAGATATATTTGGGGGAAATCTATGTTCGTCTTTTGATGAGCATACTTCTACTTTGCGGCCAAGGATACACAGGAGAAGAAGCTGGCAAATATGCTTTAACTCTATTGATGTAACGCGCTGCTTATAAAGGCATGTATAGAGTTTAATTTGTCTCGAAGACAAAAGATTTCAGTTCCATTTAGAAAATAAAACTAAAATCGAACTTATTACTCCCATCACCCATATTTTATGCTTTGGCTACCTTGTGGCGACATGAATTTATGACTTTTCGGTAACCTATGGTGAAATATGTGTAGATTTTATTATCTTATAAAATCTGTTAAGCCATTTTGTAAGTATTTGCTGCGTTGGCAAAGATTTTATTTTCAGAAAATAGAATGCCTAATCATAGACCATTACATTCTAAATTTAACATACTTTATTTTTGCAAATGTCAAATGTGTCAAAATGACCACAATGTAGGTTGTTAAAAGTGTCGCTCGAATTAAAAACTCCTTTTTATATTACTGCATTCATTTAAACAATTTAACTTGTTTTTAATACTAACTGATGCATTTCGTCTGTCTGTAAATGGAATAATTATATTCCACTTTCGCTGACAGATTTATAAATAAAAAGTAGAATTTTATTGACTCAGAACTGTTAAATGCAACGACTATCTAGAGAATAGTGCAAAGTAGCATCGGTCTCAAGTGTCCCACTTTAATCGCGCTGGATATCATGCACTTGACAACTTGGATATTATTATAAATATAACAACATGCCATTGTGTTGGACGTAATACTTGTGTTACACCCAAGACGGTATAAATGCGATACTTGTTTTTCATAACACCGACAGCATAACACTTGGGGTTGTTTAATTAATGGTGACGGTCACAAGAACATCATTAGTCCAACATCAATTGAATTTTCATCAACAGACTTTGATAGTCTACTACTTCTGACATAAATGTCTCCTTAGCAAGGCAGTTTTGGGCTGTGTGTTGGGTTGAATTTTTAAGATTTCTCTTTCTTTTCGGTGTTGTTGTTCAGCATTTGGTCTCTCAGTCAGTTCTTACCCACGCGATCAATAGAGGTGGTGACGTTCCGTATTCTTAATACGTTAACTCACAGAGATAATAGTGTTAAAAGAAAGAAAAGAAAAATATTTATTATTGACTACAACAAAAGAGGTAGTTGCATATATTTTATGGGTTGACAATAAAGGGACATCCCATTCAGGGGTTTGCTGTACTGAATGTATTGCAGGTTATACATACATACTGCCTTGTTAGTCTAGCTTATGCGACTGCTAATCAAGGAGTGTCAGATTCGATTCCTGTGTCGGGTCAAAAAGTGCTATTGAGTTTTTTTGGTTCCAGAGATATTTAATAACAGCGTGGAGCTTGGGAGTTCCGGAGAGTATGTAAAGCCATTAATCCCTCTCTAGACGTGTCGGGTAACCTCGGTAAAATTGGCTAGGAGTTTTCTCTAAAGAAAAGTGACTGTTTTGAATCATATACTCACGTTTAATGAAATTACATAATGGCATAGTTTATAAATTTCTCGGCTAGATACTGGCGAGATACGTTCAGTAAAACTTCAGTACTTATAAGTACACAGTACTATTCAGTACGTATATATGTGAACACTTAGACAAGCGCTAAATATATGGGTCGATTGCATCGTGTGAATGGATCTCGCCGATGGTTGACCTTCGCCTTCGCCGACTACAGTTTCCATTTTAATTTTAATAACAAATTTCACATATTTTAATTCTTAAAAGCTCTATATGACCATATATTTTTTATGAGTATATACCCGCCACGGAGGGATTTTATTGAAACACCACATACTACTATCTCTTGCCTCCCTAAGGAGTCCGTCCTTAACCCGTGCCTGAAAGAGCACAAACAGCGTACACGTAATTCATTTAAATAAAACTCATTCATATTTTATTCTGATATTTTAAAATTACCTTCAAATTTTTTAGTTGCTTAACATAGCTTAGTTGCATAGTTTTTAGTTTAATAATTACATCTATTCAACCCATCGCTAGTTATTCACCTGTCAATCTGAATCAACTTATCGCCGTCCATTGCTGAACGAAGGTCCCTCCCAAGGAACGCCAACCATCCTTGGGCAACTTGCATCCATCTGCTGCCAGCCACCTTCTTCAAATCGTCGGTCCATTGCGCCACAGGGCGTCCTACACTACGTTTACACAATCGTGGTATCCACTCTAGTACCTACGCTAGAGTGGATACCACGATTGTGTAAACGTAGTGATAGTGGATACCGCTACCATCGGTTCGTCTGGAGACACGGCCGGCCTACTTCCACTTCAGCATACTGATTCTCTGTGCGATGTCAGTTACTCTAGTTCTCTGTTGAATAACCTCGTATTAATAATAATAGTTACATATTGTACGTAAAAGCACACCAGACGAAAAAAAATAGTTTAGCTTTTGAGTTGCAACCGCTTGATTAGCTAAATGATCTAAAAATTAAGTAGTTTGCCTCGTACAAACTAAAACTAAACGAAAATGAAGTGAGTATTCTATAAGTGATCATGATTCAGATCCAATACTTAATTAAGATTGTTCTGAAGATGGCTCTGAGAATGAATTTATTAGTCTTAGGACTTACTATTTATTGTCTTAAGGATTTACTAACGTCTGAACTGGCTCTTACATTCATATATTCCAGAAGTTGGATAATAATGTGTTGACACATTGAAGTAGACAAACAAGTGGAGTTTATACCTCATTTAAAGTTACGAATTAGATGATTAACATACGACAGCACTAACGAAGAATTGCTTAGCGTAGCTATTAATCTCTTTGAGAATATCTAGATGATGATGCCGTCTATAACTGGCGATAGAATTTTAAAAAGGCATGTGTTGGCTTGTCTGACTTTTGTTCTTAATATAACTAGTTTATTTATGCTTGTTATGTTCATCTCATTCTCTTATCTCCGCCAAAAGACGTCCACTGCTGGACATAGGCCTCCTCTAAGGTTAATAACGGTCGGTCCCGTGCCGCGCGCATCCAGCGGCTTGCCGCAACCTTCACCAGGTCGTCGGACCAACTGTTGTTGTGTTATGACATTTTATTTATTCAAATTGCCTGACATTCAATTTTTTTGCTATTTATATCTTTGACTGTTGAGAATATTATTTTTATATATTATATAATGGCAGAATGTCAATGGCTCACAAATCTAAATTTCAGCAAATAAATAATTTGATTTGATTTACGAGCTCTTGCGCACAACTAAGGGGATTTTAAAATTTTCTGTTTGAGTTTACATAGTTTGCGGCGTATATATAAGCATGAAAAGCTACGCTAGCTATATATGCAAGTTAAGCTAAACTAACTCAGCTTATTTTTAGTCCGCAGTGTACATTAGCGTTGTGGTTTGGTTCCATCGCAATTAACTTGTAAAATATCAGCTATCGCATGTGTAAAACCCTTGCGATAATTGTAATTTTTCTCTTAGAATTATTTTTTTGTGATATATACCTGGTGTGGTGTTACAATTCTTTAACTATAACACACGTATACACTACGGGTTTTTATTTGATGAAACTATAATCTCATATGCGTAAGTTTTTAATAAATTACATATTTTAAGGTTTTGTTTAAAAACAACATTAAAATGTAGCAAAATTGAAATCATTTAGGTTTGTAAAAGAAAAAATAGTTTTATAAAAGACTCTATGTCATATAAGTAATGTATTTAAAAGTTAAAGGAGAAGAACTAACTAAGCTTAAAATAGATTTATATTATTATCTATGAAACATATTATCGGATTGAAAAATAAAAGCGGTCATAGTCAAAATGTCCTTCGCTCTTAATCAATTTACCAGGTAGTAGAGCCACGCTGATTTCAGCATGAACGGGCCGGCTCGTCCGGGGCAGTAGGTACTACCCTCCCACAGAAGACAAACTTAAAGCGACATCATCCGTGCTGTTGTTTCGTTGGTGAGTGTGAGACCGGAGGCCCATTGATGCACAATGCTGCGATGACTGTCATGTCTTTTACGTCTCCAAGTGAGGCGTAAAAAATCTTAATAGGCCACCATAGTATGAGTCACCATAATGCATTGTCAGCATTCACAATGAGTATGGTGAAAACAACTTTTGGATTCTATTCATGCTTTCCATCAAGCAGAGTAGAGTCACTTCGGCAGGCTATTAAAAAAAAACGTACTAATGTTAAAACTGCGAAAGTAACTTCACCTATCTTTCTGTTACACTTTCAAGATCAAACTGCTGAACTGATTTGGTATGGGAATACTTCGATTCTTTAGACAGGACACATGTACTTCGTTTTACCACGATGACCGACATACACTTAGTCGGAGCCACGGACAAAAGTGGAATATGGACGTCTATTATCTATCTATATAAATTACAAAGAGCTAGATAAACAGTTTTACATAAAGAGTAAGGCAGCTCACACAAATTGGCTCATCATATCAACTGTATTATAGTACCTATCAAATTTGATGCCCAAACTATTAATAAAATGGTTACCCTTCATTTATCATTATCCTAGGGATCATTTGTCAACTGACTTTTCTGTAACTTTACTCTTATTTTATGCCCATGTGTATTTCTTTTCTCGTCTAGCTCGTTTGTGTTTTTTTAAAAAAAAGGTTTTTCTGAAAAGAAAAATTACGGATTATTTTCTGAAAAGAGTTTGTAGTGCTAATTCTGCTACTGTAAAGAGAAATTATCTTTCTCTTTGCGTTACTGCTGTAGTTGGCTACCTTAATCGCTCTTACGGCACCCACAGGGTGAAAAGGGGTGGTGATATTCTGTATTCGTAATCCGTGACCACACTTAGTTGACTAGTAAATTAAATGGTTTTAAAAAGGCAACTCCCAGACTCAGAACAACAATTTGTGGATCACACAAGGTATTGTCCCATACGGGGTTTGAGCCCTCAACCTAAACCATTCTACCACCCGTACAGTCAAATTAAATATACAATATTTACTTTATCCTTTTAGTTGTTAAATTGTGAGGCAGTAACGTACATAAGCACACAATACATTAACTTTTGTACGTTTATGCATCTACACGGTTGTTTCGTTCGCATTAGTTTTCCGTCTCTCGGGAACAATAATTTTTGTGGATGGCAGTTATATCTATTTCTACTTCTACTAACTGTGAAACTAAATGTAGATGTTTAGACAAATAATGTGGTTTTGTGTTTATAAGTGAATCATTGAGTTACAAGGGCCATAAATTTATAAATTTATGTTTAATGGCTACACTTCTATTGTTTAAACACTATCAATCCTGCCAGCGTAAATAGTCAAGTGCTCGTTGCAGCTATTAATTCCTGGTATTTTTTTTCTATATTAAGAGCCTGCCAAAGTGACTCTACTCCGCCTGATGGAAAGCATGAATAGAATCCAAAAGTCGTGGTTACCATACTCATTGCAAATGCAGACAATGCAGTATGGACCACACCCCGCTTAGGGACGTAATAGGTATGACAGTCATCGTGACAGTGTAAGGCTTACACAGTTACCACAATAACTGTCACCCTTGTATCAATGGGCCTCCGGTCTCACACTCACCAACGAAACACGACAATATGGATGCTGGCGCTTTAGGTTGGTTTTCTGTGGGAGGGTAGTACTGCTCCGGTCGAGCCAGCCCGCTCGTGCTGAAATCAGCGTGGCTCTACTACCTGCTTTTATAAACTATGAACTGGCCCACAAGACAAAAGATGTTTTTTTTCCTGTTTTATAAACAATAATAAGGACCCTGGCCTTAAAGAGTCAGAGGAAACTCTTACAATGATAAAATCATGTATTGTAAACTGATTTTCAACATTCTTTTTGTATTCGAAAGGGTATACTCCCGAGATTGTTCCATTATCACTATGTCAGGATCTGGTGATACGATCCAAAAGAAATCGAGGAAAACTCTCAAGTTTTACAAGCCTAACTGCGTCTTTTAACTTGTTTCTCTGGCTATATAGATATACTCCACAGGTTGTTGCATTATGACTATGTCAGGATCTGATGATGGGATCCCAGGGAAAGTGAGGAAAACGCTCAAATTTTGAGAAGCCTGATAGCTTGTTTTTCTGGGGTAGGAGATATTTGCGTTTAGTATTAGGTATTTTATGTAGCGGAGCTAATAATGGAAGGATCCTTGATGTTTAGGGGTTAGAGGATAATTCTTTCGTTAATATCATCCTGTACTTAAGTTTTATTCTATCAAGATAAGTGCTGGGTTACAGATGTATGTGTAAAAGCAAGTAATAAACGAGATTACAAATAATGACAAAAAAATGTTTGTTACGTAATTAAACAAATAAACATTTCAGACATTTGATACACAACGTCATCTAGTTTCGAAGTAAGTAGAGCTTGTGCTGTGATAACTAGACTGACTGATAGAATACTTATATACTTTTTTTTTGTAAATACATACATATTATACATAGAAAACACCCAAACTTCAAATCAAATATTTGCAGATCATACAAACATTTGGTCCGACCCGGGAGTCGAACCTGAGACCTCAGGCACAGCAGTCGCATTCACTACCGCTGCGCCACCGAGGCAATTACTTTAAATGTTGTTACCACATTACTCGTTCACTTTTAAACCGATTTGAGAAATTCCTGTTTATTTGAAAAGATATATTATGATATGGTACCATGACCCCTTTGGAAGAGGTTCCTGGTTAAGACGCAGCGAAGAAGGTTTACACATTACAATTTAATTAAAAACAAATCCATCCAGAGTCCAATTCCAAAGGGTTGCAACGCACTTGTGACTCAAGTGAAACTCATCTGAGACTACACGGATAGTGAAGTGCTTTAATGTATGTTTGTAGTCCCTCACAACAAAGAATTTACTTCTAGTGCCCGAGTTGTCTTTCAAATAAAAGAAGTGTACGCAAAAGCTGCGGTTGCCACACACCGTCTCCTCGTAGATCACCTATACCATAAGAAAGGCATCATTGAAGGCAGTGCGTTTACATACAGATAAATTGTTATAAACCATATCATTCATATCACATATATCATTAATAATAAATTAGGTTTTGTATATAGAATTTCTTTTTCTTTAAATTCAGTCAAAAAAGTTCTTAACGCTACCTTTTAGATGAAAATATAAAATAATTCCAAATGCAAAATTAAACACGTTATTGTCAAATTGATAAAGAATGTAACTGACAAATATGATGAAATTCTCTCGTTCTAAATTGAATATTTTTGTATAATATACGAATTTCCATATTGAATAATATTGAAAGATGTCTTGACTGTCAGTTTTTATGAAAATATCAATTGTTATGTGTTGGCATATACTTAGTAGGAATATTTTAAACTTGCTTTATGAGTGACAGAGTAGTGATATATGATACTAGTACCAGTAATTCAGCGGTAACATGAGGTACCAGTGTACCAGTTTTCAAATAGTGGTACCAGTTTTTACCAGGTTCAACTGCACGATTTATTAAAAGCTAGCGGTGGTGGAGTTAAGATTGGTTTGTACATCTTTTCTTTTACCAACAAAATGATTATGGTTGAAGATATACCTATGTATATATGAATTTATGTTTATATGGTCGAATTTTTTCACAAAGACTGAGATATCACGTAAATGTCAGACACACGACTCGAGCATAGAAAGCTTTCAGGTACTTACCCTTGTCTGACCTAAAGCTAATCGAGAAAGCCCTGTTATTAATACTTGTGCCTACAACTGTCTGTCGTAAATCATTAAGACTTCTTTTTATCTATTTTTATAGTACAGGGCGCAAAGGAGCTGAGAAATCACTTGAAGAGAAAGAGGGGGAGCAGTATATCTTACGTCCTTTTCCGTATTTTCGACAACGTGTATTCAAAATTTCATGATAACCGAATGCGTTCATTCGTTTATAATCAAACTACAAACCAACAAATATACTGAAGTGACAGTAAGCTGGCTATTTCCATCAAAGGATCGAAGGTCGTTGAACATGTGCACCCGTCACGAATGCTTTTTACGCTTCGCTCGGTAAGAGGTTAAAAGGAAATCGTCAATCCGTATACATCCAGTGTACAAACCCTTTAAAAGTATGTACTCATCTAAGTGCCACAACAACTCTCCACTAAACGGGATGGGTGTTAGTTTTAGGTGGAAAAATATTACCCTTTCAGTGTTACCGCATGTGGACACATTTAGACAAAGAAACAAAGATTAGGTAACATACATGAACTCTCTGACTGTTTCTTTTCAAAGTGAACTTGGTTACGACTGTTTAAAGACTTATTGAAAAGTAAAAATTTCGTGATTGATAATAGATTATAATTAAAGTAATTATATTTTATTTACTGCATGGATTGCGTAGTGGTGTAAGTATGGTCCACAAATTGTTGTTCTGAATTTGTGTGTTATGTGTGTCTGTTTCTTGTATATTTGTAAAGTCCTCCGTGACACACGAAAGCAATTCCTAGTGCGCAAGTTGTCTTTTAAGAATAAACAAAATATATTAATGTGTGCGTCTAAAACATACTTAGTGTCGGTGGCAGGTGCTTTATTCAGCGTACACCAGCATTCATTTTACGCTTTGATAAATAACCCACATCGGGCCCGAAGTAGTTTTACCACAAAATATTTTGAAATGGGATTAAAAACTATACTTATTTGTGTCAAGTCTGTACTAATTACTTAGAACTGAAATCTATAGATAATGTCGCGAAATGTTATATAATTTACGGCCCATATTTTATGATTTATGGCTAAAATTGATAAATAACCCACATCGGGCCCGAAGTAGTTATACAACCCCAAAATATTTTGAAATGTGATTAAAACTATACTTATTTGAGCCAAGTCCGGAATAATTATTTAGAACTTAAATATCTAGATTATGTCGCGTTTTATTATATGACAATGACCCATGTTTTATGATTTACGACTACACGGCTCAGTAGAATAGAATATTATAATGTACTTATCTACGCTTAAGGCTTAATTTTATGTATCCACATTCTTGGTTTTATGGAAGCGAGTTCGAATATGTTTCATCGCAGCAATTAGTAGTTGAAGTTCGCGTCAGTAATACTTTAAAAAAAAAATTACCAACATATTACTTCGGTGATTTATAACGAGACTATAAAATAGATTTTGCAAAACAACCGTCTTATGACTGACATAAACACGTCCATAATAATATCTTGTATATTTTTCCGAATGGGTGTCACTGTGTACCATTGTAATAGTACGACCGCTCTCTACTCCGCTGAGTGTTGTGGGGTTAAACCCCACATAGGACAACACATTGTGTGATCCATAAATTGTTGTTATGAGTCTGGGTGTTCTTTGTGCCCGTTTCTTGTGTGTTTGTGAAGTCCCCCGCGACACAGGATAGGCTAAAGCGGGCGTTGCTTTTTAAAATAAAAAAGCAAATTAAGTACAATAACTATACAGTATTCTCGCAAAATGAATAAGTAGGAAAAAGTGTACAACAGTTATTGACAAAGTAATTATACTGCACCGCTACATGAAACATTCAGAGTCGATTTCGCTACGTAACAGACTGCCAATGATGTACTCGTGTTAGAGGTGATATTTTGTTGGCAGTTTCGAATTGAATCACTATTATTTGTTTATTTATTTCACTAAATCGGTTTCAAAACTATTCTACGAGTATATGTATTTGTATACATGACACAAAAGTGCAGTAATGTGTCTGTAAAAATCTAAGTGTAGGTTTGCGTTTCCTTAGACACAGAGGCTAAAAAAGGGTTTCTGTAGAGGTTTACACTACATTGTAGGACATACGGTATTTAATTTTAGTACATTATAGGCGCCCACAATCCACTAGAGAAACTGCCTTCCGTTGGATCGATTCGTAACATCTAAGCTTGAAGCAAAAGTACACAAACGATTCTTGAATGACATTACAGTGACATTACATTACAACCTTTTTGTAAGTGATTGTTAACCAATATAATATGATATGATAAATCTTTACAAAATATAATATAACGCACGATAATCTGAAAACAAAAATTCAAAACATTTTTTCGAAGTACGTTGAACAAACATACACATTAATATTATTCGGATCCGATGCTAATGGCTAGACTTGAAAGTTAATGGGATTCTAAAACAGAAGCCGGTTTCGGTAAAGTTAAATAGAATCAGACGAAGTTATTTATATTGTAAATTATCACTAATCTGTACTAGTTTAGGAGCCGGCCTTCTCTTTAACGATGCGTGAAAATACGTGGCATCTATTTTCAACTTGGTTCGAGATTACCTATTTCTAAGATAGCATCTTTAATACCATAGCAGTAATAACTTTCCCGTCTGCTTCTTAAAATATCTAAAAATATGTTTTATTTCCTAACTTTCATGTACCTATCTCATCAATCATCATCAACAACCTTTAATGGTCTAAGGCTGGACAACAGCCTCTCTTCAGAAAGGAGATTTTGGCCTAAAATATCGGTCGGCTACTGTTATTTGCTGCAAAATATCAACAGTAATGGATAAGATTAAGATTGCTTACCTTTTAACTGTCTCGGTGGCGCAGCAGTTGTGAATGCGACTGCTGTGCTTGAGGTCTCGGGCTCGATGTCCGGGTCGGACCAAATGTTTTGCATGATCTGCAAATATTGTATATATGTATATATTTACAAAAAAAAAGTATATAAGTATTCTATCGGTCAGTCTAGTTATTATAGCACAAGCTCTGCTTAGTTTGAAAGTGGATGACATGGTGTATGAAATGTCCGAAATATTTATTTATTTATTATTTTTAATTACTTATCCACGCTTCTTGTTGTTTATTTCAGTTTAAATGCCATTTCTTGAAGGCATAAATGTTATCCAAGCTTTCTAGTAAAGGACATACTTAAAATATTAGTAGTGACATCATAGTACCTATTTTTTTCTTATACTCTCTTAGCATAACGACTTAGGTCATTAGAGCCAATATCAAATAGGGTGTGGCCATACTTATTGACACGATAATATCTTAAAATATTTAAGTAATATATGTATATGTAAGTAAATTTATTAGCTTCACTTGTAACTGTGTCGTCAGATTCTTTATCTGGGAAGCACGGATACTATATATAATCTCATGCTTCAACTGATGAAAAGAACAGTCAGGAAATGAACTAAAAATATTTTACTTATATTTATATCTTCATTGTACGCACGTAACACATAATAAAAAGATAGTTACAATCGGTGTTTTATCACTCACGGCGATCTCTTACAGACAACTTTAGTACAGATTAAATATTTGAAAATTTATAGCAGTTTGCATACATGTATGTACATGTACAACTATACACAAATATATCTATTGATAATACACATTTATAAGATGTAGTAGGGTAAATACTCTCTCTTGATTTAAGAGCCAAGCCCTTGTCGGTGAGGCAATCGTCACTCTTCCTCTGCGATCTGTTTGACCTCTTGATAGACAACGACTTCGACTTCTCCTTCACTTCATGTATGTTAATCCAGGCCGTCCTAGTTTTCTCTTGCCTTCTATTTTTCTTCTAGTATTATTGTGAAAAAGTTGTCAAGTCTCATCAATTGGGCAACAATTTTGCGTCTTCTGTCTTCAAAAGCATTCAACAGATAAAAAAATATGTATTCTTGCAGTTGAAGGCTTGCTTAGACTCTTTTCACTATGTTCTGGGAATATCTTGAAATTTGCGTTAATTAGTTACCTAAGTATCTGGAATTTTCCACTTGTTCTATTTGAACATTATTGATTTTAGTGTGACTGGTTATAAACTGAAATTTTGAAATAATTAAAAGGGTAAACAGACTTAACTCGAAAACTTACCATAAACAGTCTGAAGTCTTAAATTGTTTAAGCTAAGTTTTCGGCTTTGTAAGAGCAGAGAATAAAAAAAGTTGCAGTAGGAAAATTATTTTATATCAATTAGTACCAAAACAGACAGCTTAAGAATTTGGAAACATAAAAAAGTTTTTAGAAAATCTTATTGTTTGTTCAGGTATTGGCATGGTGAGCCCAAACTATAGGTATACCTCAAAGCAATTGTGTCTCTGAAAGATGGGGAATCTTATAGCTTGTCATAAAAAACATTTATGTACATAAAAAATTTACACATTAGTAAAGAATAACGTTAATAAATTATTTCCTAATAATGTATACCAAATTCTATACTTCAAGTTCTATACTAAGAGCTTGCCAAAGTGACTCTACTCTGCCTGATGGAAAGCATGAATAGAATCCAAGAGTTGTGGTCACCATACTCATTGCAAATGCAGACAATGCAGTATGGTGACCCACGCTATGGCGGCCTTGTGAGATGCTGTTTCACACCCCGCTTGGGGACGTAAAAGGCATGACAGTCATCGTGACAGTGTAAGTCTTATACAGTCACCACGATAACTATCACCCCTGCACAATGGGCCTCCGGTCTCACACTCAACAACGAAACACGACAACACGGATGCTGGCGCTTTAGGTTGGTCTTCTGTGGGAGGGTAGTATTGGCCCGGTCGAGCCGGTCCGCTCGTGCTATAAATAATTATAGTATGTGCACTACATACATACATACTATGTACGAATGTACATAATGACGTATCTACTTTAAAAATCATATCAGTATATAACTGTATAGAGTTACTAGTTTCAAATATAACTAAGTGGTTTTATGCCCCCAATTGGGAGGCTTTTATCCTTTTAAATAAAGTTATTGGATTAATAACCTAATGTCACAGTTTAATTAATTACTCTAATAGAAACGTACAACATACAAAAGGGAAAGGAGAGCCACCCTATGAGTATGCGTGCTCACTTAAATTTTATCACTTAGCGATGAAAGCATGTCAGCAAAATAATTTATTGTGACTTTATCTGAACATACTCATAATATAGCGTGGGCCATGAATTCGTTAACACTTGAATCTAACATCCCGCGCAAATATGTTACGGGAGTTCTTAGAACCGATGTTACTAGAATTTTCTGGCTACAATCGTAACACATGGTTTTAACAAGATGGAGCCACTTGTCACATCCAATGAGACCCTGCCAGTGGTCAAAGACATGTTTCTGGAAAAACTGATTTCCAGACGAGGCAACAATGCATGACCACCCAGAAGTTCGGATCCATCCCCAGCAGACTTCTTTTTATGGGATTACTTGAAGACTCGTGTTTATATTAATAAACCAAATACGCCATGTCAACTAGAAGAAAAATCAGCGCAGAGATGTTGGCGATCTCGCGGTCTCTTTGCCGATGAGTATTCGAAAATTTCGGTGCTCGCTTAGACGACTGCTAACATCGAAACGGTGGTCATTTAAACGATGTAATTTTTAAAAAATGAATTGTAACTAATTAACTTTTTTGTAAATAAACATTTTTTTAATATATCAAATGGTTTTTTTGCGATTTTTTCAAATGTTAACTAATTCATGGCCCATCCTATATAAATATAATTTATTAGATACTTGTGTAGATCTCTTGCAATACGTTACAATATATCTATACTAATATTATAAAGCTGAATAGTTTTGTTTGCCTGTTGTTTGAAATATGTTTGAATTGAATAATTCAGTGTTGGATAGCCCATGTATCAATAGAAGCCGCGCATCAATAAAACATGTTACTCGAAGGGAGAACATTTATTTGTATTGAGAAATGCAGACGAAGTTGTGAGTGTCAGAGAGTAACAAAGAAATTTTGTTTGTCAAACAAATACTGTAATATAATATAATGTAATACATGTATTAATTTATCACATTTTAGAATAACTGCAAATGTAAAATACTTGCTGCGTAAAAATATTTTTACAAAATGGAAGGATTTTGAAATGATGTAGCAGGTGATAAATATAAAGAAATCGTAAATATACTTGACCATCGTATAACTACAGATTTTTCAGATTTTTAATAGTAGAAAGTGAAATAAATTTCATATAATTATGGTTATTTTATATCATAAAAAGCTTAATAACTAATCTATATTAATATAGCTAAAGTTAAAAACAATTGATAATATCTTGTCAAGTTTTGTAACAACTTATGTACCGCATTTTCCTACAATCAAGTTATTCTACCCTACATCGCGCGTACTGACACCTACTCAATCACGCACATACTTACTCAATGACTCACTCACGTACACACACACTTATAACATTCGTAAACACAACTCATCACCATTTCATTGTAAACTTTGTTGCGGAAAACTTGATATTCTACATATACTGGCGTGGATACGGCCGTAAGTGTCTATGTATGTACTCTATTTACATATACACTCCTGTCTGTGTCTACCTGTCTGTGCCTCTAATGTACCAAATAGATACGTTGAGGTATAATGAGTGCGTATATCCCGCCAAACATAACTGTAGCCTTACGTAACAGGGGGCAAGCTAATTGCTGTCATAGTCACTCCTTAGATATGAGATGAATGTCAACCCAATGTTACCGTGTTTAAAAATTACAGACGACGATAAGTTACACCCTATTTCAATTCTGTAAAGCTTATTTTCCTATTTTCGATGTACAAATAGAGAGATTCAATCTTTTCATACATATATTTAGTCCTTTATATCTTATAATATATGATGCGTTTATATTAAGTATTCAACTTTTAACCATTGTTATATATATGGCTTGGAGTGTTTACGCGTGGTATTTTCACGCTAATAAAGTTTTGTACTAAATATATTGTCTATGGAAAGTATGCTCGTTGGCATAATGCGGATCCCAAGCTGTTTTGCGTTACACTTAGATAAAGAAGATTAAAAGTGTACTTAACGAGCTGTACCCTACCACGTCTCTCTGTGGCACATTCTTAAGGTATTGATGGGAAGTGAGAAAGATAACTGAACTAAAAGAAGAATAAGTGGAAAAGTGATGTAAACCGTTACTGCGGGTTGTAAATTGTGTTAAAATTTAAGTTCCAGTGGTGCTGAAACTTTTGAGTGTTTGAAGTGACCACTACATATTATATACATACATAATGTTCGTCTATCCCATCAATCTCTCGAATACATAACTTACACTTACACCCATACGGGATGGACTTCCAGTTTTATTTCTCATTTCTTCCAGTAATTTTATTAAATGTGAATTTTAACAAAAACTTTTATGTATATTGTTTAAAATCTTTCTTCTTTCTTTATTTTTAAAAGACAACCACCTTAGGGATATATCTTGTGTCGCGGGGGACTTTATAAACATATATGAAACGGACGCAAGGAACACCCAGACTCAGAATAACAATTTTTAGATCACACAAAGTGTAGTCCTGCGTGGGATTTGAACCCACAACTCTCAGCGCAGTAGAAAGCGGTGTGACGACCACTTAAATCACTAGACTAACCATGCAGTCGTTAGTGATATATAGAAAAATAGTTAATGATAATAATATAATATATGTACAATTGTTTTTTTTTATTGTCTCAAAGATTTGGTTGCCATTCTGTACATCATAGTTGTAAGAAATTTTAACTTTATCTACATCGACATAGGTTTTACGTGAAAATAATAAAATTCATTACTAAGGGAAACAATAAATTGTTTGAAAATGTGTACATAGAACAACAAAATATAAATATAACACGTATTTCCTTGCGGTTAAATCTAGAGTATAGTTTTTTGACCAAATACCTACCAAATTTTCCTTCAAATATATTAATTAATAGTTCGACCGCTGGCAGCAAGTAAACAATTAACACTATGGACAAGCGACAGGGTACAATTAGTCGTGTTAAATCGCGACGGGAGGCGGTCACTACCCCATTTGACGATTAGACGCGCCACGGGTGGTAGACGATAATGCATTATCAAACGAATAGAGACCCGTGACGTCGTCTGACTACCTACATTGTTTCTCTTGCAAACTTTATTTTTATTATCAATTGATGATGAGTGACTAGTAGATGGAGTGCTCCCTTACATAGAATTAGGAAAGGGCTGTTGAGGCCTCACACACACGAGAAAAATCAAATAAAGAATTCCTAACCACCGGTCTTCTGTAAAGCTTTTCGCTATCGTTCAACGCAGTAAAAACTCCAACCATAACTTGGGTGATTGGCGTGGTGTGAGACTTACAGCAATGTTCGCATTCAAGATTGTTTCTTGCGCAACTAATTTATCTCGGGACGAAGTCATATATTACACATGAAAAGGATTACAAGTACAAATGGTTGTATATTTTTTTATTACTAAGAACGTATTTACAGATTTAAATGACTACCCTAACAATACCGTAGAATTTTCAAAGCTACTAAACGATAATATAAATTTATCACATTGAATAAGCGAGACACTAAGCCACTTCTTGTCTCAAAGTTATAAAACATCGTTGTCAGAGAAAAGGTCGAATATTGAGCATTCCGTCACTGAAGCATATTATTCACGCGAGTCACTCTCAATGAGTGTCTTATTTGATTCGCCTTGTCATCCCTAACGCTTGGGACAAAATATCAGACACGTTCGTCAGTCATAACTGGCGTTTTACTGTCGTATTATTACACCTAATCTTGTAATAATACTTATAATCTTGTAAATTGTAAGCCATGAACATGTCGGAATAAATATCGAAGACTATGTCTATACTCGTATGCATATACTAGTTATTGTTTGCCTGCGGGGTGTTTGGTTCCTGTTTACTTCCGAAATTTAAAAACCGATTGACGTATAGTAAAGAGCAAAACATAAGATTTAGTCTCTGTGATGTCTTTGTTGTAATAATTTTGACATGGATTTTTATTTTCTTGTTCAAATAATCCAGCCAGAAATAAATATTTTTAAATGCAAAACTGCCTATATTTATTTGTTTTACACATGCCACGCATTTAATAATGGCATTATCTACCACTGAATTATTGGGTGATGCAGAGAAAACAGAATGTAGGTGCATTTTGGTAGAAATGTGTATGAGAAAATACAAGTGAGCGACAACAACATCACTACAAAGAGAAAGAAAAACCTGAAACCGTCTAGCCAGCGTGATGTAGGCCAAATCCTCCTTTCTAGGGAGAAATTTATGTCCAGCAGTGGACTGTTAAAGATTTTTGATGTAATTTGAGGTGAGTATGAGAATTAACAAACTAAACAATACATCAAATTAACAAAATACATAAAAATGTTATACAATTAAGCATACATATATCTTAAACAAATATGTATTTACTTATAGAAATACACACATGTGCATGTAAATACTAATAATAATAGTAAATGAAAATCATGTGGAAGTTGATTCTGCCGTTTGCTTGACAAGATATCGCTTCATTTTTGTCTTGAACGAAAATGTGTTGGAGGCCATCCTGATTTTGCAGGGAAGCTCATTCCAAAGAAGAACGAACTTTACAACAAAGAATGAGCCAACAAACTCAAATATATGAGAAAGACAGAAAAGAAGAAGGTTATTAGGTGACCGTAGGTTTCAATCGTGCTTGCTATACGAAAATTTGAAGTAGGAGTTTGAATATGTTGGCAAAAATGGGTCATGTAAAGTAGAGTATAAGACAGTGAGGTTGTGGTAGTTTGTGACATGGACGAATTGGTAACCAATTAAGCTGCTAGTAAAAAGAGGATATGTGGTTATATTTATGAAGGTTATAATCAAATCGTATGCTGTTATTTTGAAGACGGCCTTAGTAGTTAAAGAAGATCTGCATTCAGATCATGACATCACACGTCAGCATAGTCAATTACGGGAAAGACAAGGATTTGTCAAGCATAGTTCTGATAGTAGGTAGTTTCAGGCGACAAAGTAATGTCCAATGTTTACTCTGCACATCAATAGGTGACTTACAACTGTAATTTATCATTACAGTTGATAATATAATGTAAATTATTAACTATTATAATCTGAATATTGTAACCACAGTTTTGTGATCAATTAAAACTAAAGAAAAATGATGTATGTAGTAAAATAATTTCAATTGAATAGTGAATTTGATTACGAAATTAATAAACAGTACTCACGAAAACGGTGAAGTAAAGAAAACGCTATAATGAGCTCTGCACTAATATTTATATTGTATGACGATGTAAAAATAACGAATAAATAGAGGAATGCGATAACTTAGTCAAAACTCGTAAAAAAATATGACTCCTTAACGAGTTATGAATGAACTATTACGTTGTTATGATAATTAACATGATAATCTAGTTATAAAAAAGTTTGTGAAACTAAACCATAAAGTGATTAAAAAATTCGTTACACTGCCATCTATCGAGGGTAGATATGAATTTATTTATAATGTTTTTGCAAAATATTATAAAAATGAAGATTTTTTTTCTTTTTTTAATTATAACCAAGAAATTTTAATATATATATTCTATTTTAAGAGCCTGCCAAAGTAACTCTACTCTGTCAAATGGAAGGCATGGATAGAACCTAACAGTTGTGGTCACTGTACTCATTGCGAATGCAGGCAATACACTACGGTGACTCATACTATGGCGACCTAGTAAGATGCTCTTTCACACTCCACTTGGGTACGTAAAAGGCATGACAGTCATCGTGGCGGTATAAGGCTCACACTCTTACCATGATAACTATCAACCTTAAATCAATGCCTATTCTTCCAAAAGTCACTGAGTTTGTGTGTAAACTTCAAAAGCTTAATTTATTCTTTAGGAGTAAAAAAAATAATATACATATCGTAAATTATGGTACATTATATCGTAAATTAGTTTTGACAGATAACGTCATCTTGTTTCAAATTAAGCAGAGCTTTTAGTATGATAACTAAACTGACTGATAGATACTTAAATACTTTTTTTTCGTAAATATACACATATCATACATAGAAAACACCCAAACTTAAAAACAAATATTTTGCAGATCATACAAACATTTTGTTCCAATCCGGGAACCGAACCCGAGACCTCGAGCACAGCAGTCGCATTCGTTATCGATGCGCCACCGAGGCATATAAGATAGTTCAATACGTAAAATTGGACGTAGACCGTTTGATATTCGATCAACTTTCTACGTTCCTATCAAAGGGAACGGTTTCGCGATTCTCAATAGGATCAAATAAGAGAAGAAAGTTTCGAAAAATCGTGATGTTTGCTACATTCTATTTTTGTTATTATCTCTCACTATATTAGATGTGTGCTGGGACCGTTCAAGGGCTTTTGGAAAAATCGAACACAGAAAAGAATATGCCCAATTTTCCCAAATCGTGAGAACAAATTTGTACAACAGTGCGATCAATACGCAATTCTACGCAAAAAACGCAATTTCGGTCGGCAAAGATAATGTATGAGAATGTTTTAATATATAAAAGATAACATTGGTGACTTAGAATAAATGTTTGATGATGTTTTTAAATGATGATAATAAAATTAACTAGACACAAACACACATCACTATATATTTACGTCACATTACATTACTAAATACGTCCATATTTACACCCAGACAGAGCAAACGATTATTTGTCTTGGGTGGGAATCGAACCTACGATCTCTGGCTTAACAGTCCACTGTCAGAATAACACAACTGTCCGACGTTCAACTTACCACAAACTATTCCATCTTTATCAACGTTTGTGCTTCATAACAAAAAAAAATTGTATCAGAAATCCATATCACAAAAAATATACTTAATTACAACGCGAATTGCCTCGGGCAGAAAATTTGACCAAAAAAATCTTTGTTATCGTATTAGAGAGAAATTTCTTTGAAATGAATCAAAGACACGAACGAAACAATATATATAAATAGATATAACTATGTATATATGTGATATATTAGGTTTCGTATCAAGGAAAAATATTATAACCGTATTAAGAATATAAAAATATTGTTTGTTTTGTCTAAACAAACAATATTAATAGAAAGAAGAGCGACAAGGTAGATTCATTACAAGGATTTAGCCGTTTGATGATTTCTAAAGTATTTTTATTATAAGTATATTTGTTATTTATTAAACTAATATATTTTTGTTATTTATTATAAGTACATATAATTATTACAAAATCTTAAATTTAAAATTATAAAAATTAATTGACAGCACTACGGAGTGACGTCTTCGCCAATAGAGCGTAGAGGCCTTTGAATCATTTGAGGGAAGTACCGAGATTTTTATTAATAACAATCGGAGAACATCGATGTGAAGTTATATATACTGTTATATGACTATAGTGTTTTTTTTCGCTATACATTATACAGGGTGGGCTAAGATTTCGTTAACATTTGAATCTAACATCTCGCGCAAAAATGTCACAGCAGTTCTTTGAACGGATGCTACTGGAATTTGCTGGCTAACAAATGGCTGGCGTAACACACGGTTCCAACAAGATGGAGCCACTTGTCACACATCCAATGAGTTCCTGCCGGTGGTCAAAGACATGTTACCGGAAAAACTGATTTCCATACGAGGCGACATTCCATGGCAACCCAGAAGTCCAGGTCTAACGCCACCAGACTTCTTTTTATTACATCAATAAACCAAATACTATGTCAACTAAAAGAAAAAGTCAGCGAAGAGATATCGGCAATCTCGTAGTTTCTTTGCCGATGTGTATTTGAAAATTTCGGTGTTCGCTTAGAAGTGAGAAATGAGAAGAAGAAGAGTGTAAATGTCGAATCGGTGGTTATTTAGAGGAATTGTAAAAAAATAAATTCCAACTAATTAGCTTTTTTATACGACTTTTTCAAGTGTCCTATATGTATTAACGTATACATAGGTATATGTGTTACTTTTACATTAATAATCGACGCCGAAAAGACTGGAAACGTTATATGATTTATGCTACATGTTATACTGAGATATCGGTCAAATTCAAACAAATCTAAAGTAGGAATCATCATTATATCACATTTACAGCATTTAATACTATACTGTTGGACATAGGCCTCTCCTTAGAAAGGAGATTTTGACATATTGTACCACGCTGACCAGACGGGTTGTTACTCGGCTCAGCACACGCTGGTGGTTTGTTCCGCCTGGACGGCGCAGCGTGGGGTCCTCACTGCAGTTATTGGAGGAAATCTCTCGTTGCCGGCCGTCATACGCTCCATGGTGGGTAGTGACAGCTGTTTTACTGCGGTCGCAACCTTTTGCGAAGACTTAATTTTGCGGAAGGGGGCCGCGGAGAAGGCCCGGGAGGTCGACTTTCACTCGGATCCAATTTGCCGCCGATGGACCGAGCGGCGGAGGCGCGCGTTCCAGCGCCTCATGCCACCTTGAGAGTGACCGTGGATCGACGGAACGGGTTTTCCCCTCCATCGTCTACAAGGCTGCGAGGAGGCAACGTCCGCGTGAGCCGTAAGTTGACCAAAATAGAGAGTTTACCCGCAGAATGTGCCCGCGGTAGCGGCAGGCGCTAAGAGAGATCTGGATGTCGTAATAACAGCTGTTCCCGGGTCCCTCCTATGTCAGGCGCAGAGTGGCACACCATATGGTTTTAGTTGATCCGATTCCGACACACCACCCTGCCATAAACCCCGGTGGGGTGACGGGCCGAGGGGGTTTCCACACGATAAAAAAAAGGGTTTCCATAAAGGTTTTCTTCTTTTACGATACCCACAGGATGAATAAAATTGGTGACACTCTGTATTCTTACTCCATCACCATAAGGTGGTCACACAATTAAAGATAATGAGATTGTGCAGTTTTTTGATCCCTTAGAACTAAATAAAAATGATGTACGTTGTAAAATCTCAGTAATTTTCAATTGAATAGTGAATTTGATTACGAAATTAATAAAAAGTACTGACGAGAATGATGAAATAAACAAAATATTATAATGAACTATGTTCTAACATTTATATTATATTACGAGGTAAAATCACGAATAAATGGAAGGAAGGTCATATAATTATGCAACAATGCGATAACTCCGTCAAAACTCGTAAAAATATATGTCTTCTTAACGAATTATGAATGAATTCAAAATTTTTACCTCGTAATCCTACTAACATTATAAATGCGAACGTAAGTTTGTTTGTTACAGTTTCACGTGAAAACTACTCAACCGATCAACGTGAAATTTTGAACACGTTTTTGGAGATTTTAGAAGTAACATACGATACTTCATATATATCTAAATATATATATATCTCTATATATATATATTTAAAATGATCTGTTACGAAACTTAACGTGGCAGACCAAATTATAGTATTGTAGATGTGGTAGGTTAGGATTAGGAAACCTTAAACCGCTAACTATTACGGTGTGTACGAGAGATGGTAATGCTCAAGGAACTGTCAAGGCAGCGAGGTAAAATTAAAACTGTTGTTGCTATGCAAGTAAGAAATTTAATTTTTTATTTATGACACAGGTATTTATACAGAAATATTTTGCACCCGACACTAGTCTCGCAAAGTGGGATTCAGGTAGCATTGAGCAAATATAGCCACGCGACATCCCTTCTTGTTGCTCAGACGCTGGAACAATAGACGCGCCGGTAGTTGAGGCGTGGTCTAACCGATGGTCTATTGATACCGCTTACATCACGCGATATGACACAAATCGGATGATTTCGTGCCTCGTTGTATACTTGGCGTTTACTGGCCTCCTGGTTTACCCAGAACAAGTTACTGACACAATTATTTGGGCCCAAACGGAAATCGGACCTGTGACTTGCTACCATGTAAATGTTAATACATAGCTCTCAATTTTTTGTACCCTGGAAGATATACGCTTTAGCACAAGTGGGCTGGCTCTATCCGAGCCGATACTATAGTAACCAGACTGCTGAAAAACAAGACACAACAACAAATTATACCCAGACACAACAAATGATCATACTTATCACACAATTATTTGTTTTGAGTGGGAATCAATTTCACGATGTCTGGCTTAGCAGTCAGGGTTAGTAACTACTAGGAGGGGATAGGCACACTTGTTCTTATGCGGGTATCTTGACAATCGAAATCTGTAGAGGAACAGGTTCCATAGATTTTAGCTGTACTACTTTTTGTTTTAAATATTTTGTTTTGGAGTTTCTTAACGTCTTCTTATCCCTTTCTCAACTCTATTTGGGGTTGGTGCAATATTTTTTTTTACCACAGACCTTTATTACTCGTCAATTCACTGCTTACTCTCTTCCTAGACATATTCTCTTTCATGCAGTCCACTCATCTTGTATTTCACCCATCGTCTTTTACTAATAATAAGATTTATATCCCAATAACGTTCCCAAAACGGCTTCAAGAATTGACTCTATAATGCTGTGATGACGAAATAGCACCGCTTCAAACTAAGAATATTGATATCTAAAAAATATAACGTATCTGCGGTTATGTTTATGGATTTGCAGATGTTTAACATTGTAAGCCAGATTTATGACAAATATTAAGACTTCTTAAAATCATAACCATGTGTTTAACACGACTGGCATTTATTGACAACCCTAGTTATAACCTCAAAATATGTCAATAACGTGGAAACTTCAATTGGTTTCTGTGCTTCGCTACTAAACATGATTAACATAAATCCTCGAGAGGCTTAGTTTAGGAAGTTATAATCATAAAAGCTAAAAGGACCAGTGCTCACAAAGTAGTGTGGAGCTATTTAGTAACTTATTTTAAACTACGCTCGTATGAATTCCGAACAAAGTTTTGAACAAAACTCACATTATACTGTTTTATTGTCTAATAAAGGTGCATGGTATGCAATATATTAATATTTAGACTACTACCACTTTTATCACTTAAGGCTATAAAATCTAAATAGCCTAAACCTACCTAAACTGCCTAAACTTCAACCTGGCTGACTTCAGCACGAACGCGCCAGCTCGATCGGGGCAGTAATACCCTCTCACAGAATACCAACCTAAAGCGACAGCGTCCGTGCTGTCGTCTTTCGTTGGTGAGTGCGAGACCGGAGGCCCATTGACGCAGGGGTGACAGTTATCGTGGTAACTGTGAGCCGTACACTGCCACGATGACTGTCATGCCTTTTACGACACCAAGCGGGGCGTGAAAAAGCATCACTAAGCCGCTATAGCGTGGGTCACCATACTGCATTGTCTGCATTTGCAATTAGTATAGTGACTACAACTCTTGGATTCTATTCTTGCTTTTCATTAGGCAAAGTAGTCATTTTAGCAGGTTTTTTAATATAAAAAAAAATATCCTAAAAATGGGTCAAACGGTTTCGGAGAAATTCAATAACAAACACTGTTACACCTTTTAAATCCACCAACTTGACGCACACACACACCGCGCTTTACATGAATTGGAAATTGCATTTCTAATTATTTTTTTTAAATTAAATTAATATAAAGAATTATTGACCAACTTTGAAGAAAGTGGCTGACAGCGAATGCACTCCTTGGGGAGACCAGTTCAGCTCCTTCGTTCAGCAGTGGACGGCGATAGATTGATTTGATTGAACAATGATTGTTCATATAAAATTTAAGGACACCGACTCCTGCTAGAGGACACAACATTTGCTAGTACAGGAGTAAACGATTATGACATTTTTATATCCATTAATAATTACTGCTTTTGAAAGCAATTGTAAAATAAACATCTACAATTATGTATGATCAAACTTTACTACTGAACGTAATAGAGGCACATCCTCCAGGGAACGTACAAATAAAGTGACTCTAATTTGTAGAATGATCTCATTTACGTCATAATTTTGCTATAGTCCAAGTATATTTATGATATCACTGTAACGTGCGAAGTGATATCACTAGTGTTTAACATCGTATACAAAGAAGCACATTGTGTAAGGAAATCTTACGTGTAATGAAATGAGCGTCACGGAATACGTAAATTAAAAAAAATAATTAAAAAAAAACTCCGATACATTAACGATTTGAGTTTGTTTTTAGAATTAAGTACATTACGATGTTCAGGTCTTTCCTTTCGTCGTTTTAACATTTATTAAATAAGTTTTTATTGTGTATCTATGGTCAAACTATTTTAAAAGATGTCTGAGCCATTACTTATGAACGTTGTACTAAATAAATACAGGGTCATTCCCATAGGACAGTTACTCACCGGTCTATTTGGAACAAAAGACTAGTCTCGTTTGTATTTCACTTATAAAACTAATTTTTGTTCAACACATCATAAATAAAAAACCTAGTGATAATTTCTTTTAAAATTAATTTAGTTTTAACGCAATTTCACACAATCACAAAGATGTGATTATAGTTTTTGAATACAATAATAATAACTCAAGACATCTTGCACACGGCACACACACACATACATTTTACATAAATTACATTGTTAATTACAAATTTGGTGGTCATCACACAATTATTTGTCCTAGCTAGGAATCGAATCCATGACATCTGGCTTCTCTTTTGGAATTGCCACCACCATCACTAGGAATAGAATCACCACAGACGGCAGGCACCGAAACCACTACTTTACGTTAAACTGACATATTAGGTATATTTTAAATCATATGAGGTAGAGTTCAAACCCGAAAGTTAAGGAGAAAGTTAAGGAGAAAGCCGTTGGCGAAAACGATGATTCAGCCTGATAAATATTAGAATAAATCTATAAATAACTGTATTTCACCTTTGTTGGAGTGGCTTAAAATAACGAAAAAAATAAAAACGTATCTATAAAACAGGCGATATATTTATTAATCTTATATTTCATCATCAACAACCTATAACAGTCCACTGCTGGACATAGGCCTCTTTAGAAAGAAGATTTTGGCCTACTATACCAAGCTGCCCAGACGGGTTGGTATAAGACTGGTCTCAAGTTTTCCCTCTCTTTACAGTGAAAGTCTCCTGCAGGACACGCATTCTCCCGCGTCCTTTCTTAGTCGACTCCTATAACACACATGAGATGAGTAAGGATGGTGACACTCCATGACATTCTTATCCATCACCACACGGACATTACATTTCATACTATCTTATATTTCATTTTAACTCATTTTCTTAATAACAAGTTAAATATTTAGTTAGATAACAGTAAGATTCAATAGCAGTCACGTGCGGACGTTAAGTGAGTAAACAATATCTGCAGTTACAGTTTTTTGTTTTTATCATTTCTTTGGTCCATTGACTTCCTGATATCAAATTTTAGAATTATTTTGATAATTGTGGTCGTAATTCCTCTCATTAATACAAAAAATTCAAAATTTGTTCGATAATTACTATTAAAGTAATGCAACTATCATTATCGTCTTACTCTTTTTCTTCTTCTATTTATGTGGAGTCGGTGAAAGAATGGTGGAAAAATGAAAAACTCTTTGAGTTTTCTTCTTTCATGTTCCTATTTCATTCGTCTCGATTTCTCGTCTCGTTTCGTCGTCAACCAACTGCTAATTGTAACTGTACCTTACGTCCACTTACTTAGTGACGGTGTCCACAAATTTGTAGTTACTTGATTAATTAAAAAAACATTATTTTTACTTATTATTTACTTTTCTGAGGTCGTCTTCTACTCTTATGTCAACTCTTACTCATGTCAACGCATCACATGTCCCTATCAAGATAGGTTACCTCTGTTACTTCGCAACATTTCATCATCTGGTGCTAATTTCAGGCTTCCTGTAATCATCCCTCACCTATTCCATTCTAGTCACTCTATACATCAATCTTAAAATTCGCATATCAGCTGCATGCAGGCTCTAATGCTAATTTTCTTTGTTAACCATTAAAATTCATGAAATGTACTAATATAGTGGTCCGTTTCTTTTTATTAATTTACTATAACTTATGTAAAATAAAATTATTGGTTTTATCTGCCACTCTAAGCTGCAAAAAAACCTCATTCATACTTTAAAAGACGACTTAGAAGTTTGTGTTTCTTCTCATTATCTCAACGTCACCGACGGATTATGGCTACCGCTAAACCGTGGTCATTGGGAAGTTGTATTTCTACATACTACAACTATCGCAGTAACTTCCATCACACAATAGAGAGTACGTAGTTTTTCTGAAATGAAAGTCGCCCATAGTATTAAAATAATAATAAAATAATCATCAACAGCCTTTCACAATCCACTGCTGGACATAGGTCTCTCCTTAGCAAGGAGGTTTTGGCCTACTATACCACGCTGGTCAGACGGAAATGGAATAGGGTATATTCCAAGTTTTCCTTCTCTTTGTAATGTCTTGTATACTTTGTTCCCTTAGTCGCCTTTTACGACACCCACGGGATGAATAGGGGTGGTAACACTATCAATTCTTAATCCGTCACCACACGGACAGTAAAATAAATGTATAAACGTAAGTAACTGTGTAATACACATATCAAATCGATTGAAATTATATAATTTTTTTTAGAAACACGTTACCAGTGTTGATAAAAATACCACTCAACCTCGAAAGAGTATTTACTTAAGGTGTATGCGCTGTTGGTCACTCGTGTCGCCCGTACAACAGTGTGTTTGTTACGATACTGCTTATAATCCTCTTATCTTTTATTATGTACTAACTTTTAAAATATCGTATTCCGTAATATATGACTATATTTACGGAAATTAGCACGCTTATGATAGGTATTAAGGCGTTTTGGCAAGAAGGCCAATACTCGTAATAAAAGTTCGGTCAAAATTCAGTTCCGATCAACTTTCGATCTCGTAACCGTCGTAAAAGGAATTTCCGTAATAAAATAGTAAAGTATTAATAAGATTAGCAGATTTCGGATTCAATTTTCAGTCACAATACGATATAATCACATTACCGTCAACGTTAGATGTCTTATATTTCACAACGAAAATGTCTTTTATGACTGTTGTGAGATCGAAAGTTGATCAGAACTGAATTGTGATCGAACTACGAGTATTGTTACGAGAATTGGTCTTACAGTTGCAGTGACCGTGGTCATAGGGTGACTAAGACTTCAACGGTATGAACTTGATATCTGTCGTGTGTGCGTCAATTCCTACAAACAACCATATATTTTATTTTATACATAAATTACTGTTCTGCAGGAAAATATTTAAAATTGTTTGATTATAATCTAAAAATAATATCATAATATTTAAGTACATTCTGTACGTAGTGTACAACAACGTGTGAACTGAGAAGATAGGATGTAGATAAGATAAATTTTAATAAAAAATCAAGTGCGAGAGTGATGGCAAAAGGTTTGTGGCAAAAAGTGGGTGTTAAATAGATACGCCTCCACACAACCTTTTCAGGCTACAGGCCTAAATGTCTTTTTGTGAAAGGTATAACTAAGATAAAGAGATTTTACTAATCTAGCTTTTATCTATTTGGAAATTAAATATTAACGACTGTCTTTTCTTTTCAGACACAAAGTAAAAGGCACTACTGCCGACCATGCCGTCTCCAGATAACCGAAAACAAGGTCAGAGTTTTAATGTATATTATTAGCCTGTATTTAATTTTGTTGGTAAGACTATCTTTTCTCAATGCTAAATAAAAGGTTACGTTTTACAAATAAGGGTATTCTACCGATTAATCTTTATTTAAAATTTACACTCATATTTAGAAAATTAAAATCTTCCATTCCAAACTAAGCAGAAGCTGTACTGTAATATCAGAGTTAGTTAATATCAAACATGTTATAGATGAATTACAAATTGACAACTTTCACTGTTAAATTGTTAAATTGTATAGCTTCGTTTACCGCTGCTTATTATTGCTATAGGATACAAGACATTCAGGTAATAGCTTTTTGTAAGCTCATTAAACAACTAAATGTTCTTGCGTATTGGTTTAAATTGAAAAAATAAATTTAAAACTACTAATTATTACGAGAGTTAAATATATTTTATAGCTTACTTTTAACGTTACATTAAACAGTGTTGATATTACTTCTCATAATCAAACAACATATAATGACAAAATGTCTAGAACAAGATACAAGATGGCCGACGTAAGCTATTCGTGTCAATGCACAGGCTTACATGTTATGATGCTTATCTGTTAATTGACGATTAATTGTTTAGATCAGTGGATTATTTGTTAGATTATTTTATTCTTGTCTATTTATGATTCAATTCCTTGCATGACTTTAAATATAGTATTTCTTTAATGGACATTGGTATGATTAATTTCGTATTCATCGTCAAAGCTCCACTAATCAAATAGAAAAAGACAACAATATGCCGTATAAGGTACTCAGTCATTACAAGTCCAGAATTTGTATTACCAATTTCGTGATGTAAATTGTTATACATAAATCACAAAATCAGTTCTATATTACACAAATAAACAACGTTTCATTTTTTTATAATTGCATTTGCCACAGATCACAAATTATATTACGGCCTAGTGCTAATTAATAATACCTTCAAGAAAAATAGCTAAAAATCTGAGCTTGAGATACTGTATTCACTTTACAGAAATCTGACGTGATGATCTAGACTTAAACAATTTTACACTTAGAGCCTCAAAACAGATTGATTACTTATCGAGGCTCTCAAAATACTTATTCTTAAGTATGTCAATGTAGAAGATTAAATTACCACACAGTGGAAAACAAACGTTACAATGGCTATATGACACAGTGAAAAATTGAGCGACTAGCAACTTGATTTTAAAAGACATTAAACGCCAAGTAACCTGTAATGTAAAAATAGTAACCAGACTGCTGAAAAACAAGACACAACAACAAATTATACCCAGACACAACAAATGATCATACTTATCACACAATTATTTGTTTTGAGTGGGAATCAATTTCACGATGTCTGGCTTAGCAGTCAGGGTTAGTAACTACTAGGAGGGGATAGGCACGCTTGTTCTTAT
This sequence comes from Hypercompe scribonia, assembly GCA_949316085.1. Lineage (NCBI taxonomy): Eukaryota > Metazoa > Arthropoda > Insecta > Lepidoptera > Erebidae > Hypercompe > Hypercompe scribonia. The sequence goes on along the minus strand of OX438969.1, from coordinate 4,494,941 downwards.
GCGGGTATCTTGACAATCGAAATCTGTAGAGGAACAGGTTCCATAGATTTTAGCTGTACTACTTTTTGTTTTAAATATTTTGTTTTGGAGTTTCTTAACGTCTTCTTATCCCTTTCTCAACTCTATTTGGGGTTGGTGCAATATTTTTTTTTACCACAGACCTTTATTACTCGTCAATTCACTGCTTACTCTCTTCCTAGACATATTCTCTTTCATGCAGTCCACTCATCTTGTATTTCACCCATCGTCTTTTACTAATAATAAGATTTATATCCCAATAACGTTCCCAAAACGGCTTCAAGAATTGACTCTATAATGCTGTGATGACGAAATAGCACCGCTTCAAACTAAGAATATTGATATCTAAAAAATATAACGTATCTGCGGTTATGTTTATGGATTTGCAGATGTTTAACATTGTAAGCCAGATTTATGACAAATATTAAGACTTCTTAAAATCATAACCATGTGTTTAACACGACTGGCATTTATTGACAACCCTAGTTATAACCTCAAAATATGTCAATAACGTGGAAACTTCAATTGGTTTCTGTGCTTCGCTACTAAACATGATTAACATAAATCCTCGAGAGGCTTAGTTTAGGAAGTTATAATCATAAAAGCTAAAAGGACCAGTGCTCACAAAGTAGTGTGGAGCTATTTAGTAACTTATTTTAAACTACGCTCGTATGAATTCCGAACAAAGTTTTGAACAAAACTCACATTATACTGTTTTATTGTCTAATAAAGGTGCATGGTATGCAATATATTAATATTTAGACTACTACCACTTTTATCACTTAAGGCTATAAAATCTAAATAGCCTAAACCTACCTAAACTGCCTAAACTTCAACCTGGCTGACTTCAGCATGAACGCGCCAGCTCGATCGGGGCAGTAATACCCTCTCACAGAATACCAACCTAAAGCGACAGCGTCCGTGCTGTCGTCTTTCGTTGGTGAGTGCGAGACCGGAGGCCCATTGACGCAGGGGTGACAGTTATCGTGGTAACTGTGAGCCGTACACTGCCACGATGACTGTCATGCCTTTTACGACACCAAGCGGGGCGTGAAAAAGCATCACTAAGCCGCTATAGCGTGGGTCACCATACTGCATTGTCTGCATTTGCAATTAGTATAGTGACTACAACTCTTGGATTCTATTCTTGCTTTTCATTAGGCAAAGTAGTCATTTTAGCAGGTTTTTTAATATAAAAAAAAATATCCTAAAAATGGGTCAAACGGTTTCGGAGAAATTCAATAACAAACACTGTTACACCTTTTAAATCCACCAACTTGACGCACACACACACCGCGCTTTACATGAATTGGAAATTGCATTTCTAATTATTTTTTTTAAATTAAATTAATATAAAGAATTATTGACCAACTTTGAAGAAAGTGGCTGACAGCGAATGCACTCCTTGGGGAGACCAGTTCAGCTCCTTCGTTCAGCAGTGGACGGCGATAGATTGATTTGATTGAACAATGATTGTTCATATAAAATTTAAGGACACCGACTCCTGCTAGAGGACACAACATTTGCTAGTACAGGAGTAAACGATTATGACATTTTTATATCCATTAATAATTACTGCTTTTGAAAGCAATTGTAAAATAAACATCTACAATTATGTATGATCAAACTTTACTACTGAACGTAATAGAGGCACATCCTCCAGGGAACGTACAAATAAAGTGACTCTAATTTGTAGAATGATCTCATTTACGTCATAATTTTGCTATAGTCCAAGTATATTTATGATATCACTGTAACGTGCGAAGTGATATCACTAGTGTTTAACATCGTATACAAAGAAGCACATTGTGTAAGGAAATCTTACGTGTAATGAAATGAGCGTCACGGAATACGTAAATTAAAAAAAATAATTAAAAAAAAACTCCGATACATTAACGATTTGAGTTTGTTTTTAGAATTAAGTACATTACGATGTTCAGGTCTTTCCTTTCGTCGTTTTAACATTTATTAAATAAGTTTTTATTGTGTATCTATGGTCAAACTATTTTAAAAGATGTCTGAGCCATTACTTATGAACGTTGTACTAAATAAATACAGGGTCATTCCCATAGGACAGTTACTCACCGGTCTATTTGGAACAAAAGACTAGTCTCGTTTGTATTTCACTTATAAAACTAATTTTTGTTCAACACATCATAAATAAAAAACCTAGTGATAATTTCTTTTAAAATTAATTTAGTTTTAACGCAATTTCACACAATCACAAAGATGTGATTATAGTTTTTGAATACAATAATAATAACTCAAGACATCTTGCACACGGCACACACACACATACATTTTACATAAATTACATTGTTAATTACAAATTTGCTGGTCATCACACAATTATTTGTCCTAGCTAGGAATCGAATCCATGACATCTGGCTTCTCTTTTGGAATCGCCACCACCATCACTAAGAATAGAATCACCACAGACGGCAGGCACCGAAACCACTACTTTATATTAAACTGACATATTAGGTATATTTTAAATCATATGAGGTAGAGTTCAAACCCGAAAGTTAAGGAGAAGGTGATTGAAGAAGCCGTTGGCGAAAACGATGATTCAGCCTGATAAATATTAGAATAAATCTATATATAACGATATTTCACCATTGTTGGAGTAGCTTAAAATAACATATTTCTTAATCTTATATTTTATCATCAACAGCCTATAACAGTCCACTGCTGGACATAGGCCTCTCCTTAGAAAGAAGATTTCGGCCTACTATACCACGCTGGCTAGACGGGTTGGTATAAGACTGGTCTCAAGTTTTCCCTCTCTTTACAGTGAAAGTCTCCTGCAGGACACGCATTCTCCCGCGTCCTTTCTTAGTCGACTCCTATAACACACATGAGATGAGTAAGGATGGTGACACTCCATGACATTCTTATCCATCACCACACGGACATTACATTTCATACTATCTTTTATTTCATTTTAACTCATTTTCTTAATAACAAGTTAAATATTTAGTTAGATAACAGTAAGATTCAATAGCAGTCACGTGCGGACGTTAAGTGAGTAAACAATATCTGCAATTACAGTTTTTTGTTTTTATCATTCCTTTGGTCCATTGACTTCCTGATATCAAATTTTAGAATTATTTTGATAATTGTGGTCGTAATTCCTCTCATTAATACAAAAAATTCAAAATTTGTTTGATAATTACTACTAAAGTAATGCAACTATCATTATCGTCTTACTCTTTTTCTTCTTCTATTTATGTGGAGTCGGTGAAAGAATGGTGGAAAAATGAAAAACTCTTTGAGTTTTCTTCTTTCATGCTCCTATTTCATTCGTCTCGATTTCTCGTCTCGTTTCGTCGTCAACCAACTGCTAATTGTAACTGTACCTTACGTCCACTTACTTAGTGACGGTGTCCACAAATTTGTAGTTACTTGATTAATTAAAAAAACATTATTTTTACTTATTATTTACTTTTCTGAGGTCGTCTTCTACTCTTATGTCAACTCTTACTCATGTCAACGCATCACATGTCCCTATCAAGATAGGTTACCTCTGTTACTTCGCAACATTTCATCATCTGGTGCTAATTTCAGGCTTCCTGTAATCATCCCTCACCTATTCCATTCTAGTCACTCTATACATCAATCTTAAAATTCGCATATCAGCTGCATGCAGGCTCTAATGCTAATTTTCTTTGTTAACCATTAAAATTCATGAAATGTACTAATATAGTGGTCCGTTTCTTTTTATTAATTTACTATAACTTATGTAAAATAAAATTATTGGTTTTATCTGCCACTCTAAGCTGCAAAAAAACCTCATTCATACTTTAAAAGACGACTTAGAAGTTTGTGTTTCTTCTCATTATCTCAACGTCACCGACGGATTATGGCTACCGCTAAACCGTGGTCATTGGGAAGTTGTATTTCTACATACTACAACTATCGCAGTAACTTCCATCACACAATAGAGAGTACGTAGTTTTTCTGAAATGAAAGTCGCCCATAGTATTAAAATAATAATAAAATAATCATCAACAGCCTTTCACAATCCACTGCTGGACATAGGTCTCTCCTTAGCAAGGAGGTTTTGGCCTACTATACCACGCTGGTCAGACGGAAATGGAATAGGGTATATTCCAAGTTTTCCTTCTCTTTGTAATGTCTTGTATACTTTGTTCCCTTAGTCGCCTTTTACGACACCCACGGGATGAATAGGGGTGGTAACACTATCAATTCTTAATCCGTCACCACACGGACAGTAAAATAAATGTATAAACGTAAGTAACTGTGTAATACACATATCAAATCGATTGAAATTATATAATTTTTTTTAGAAACACGTTACCAGTGTTGATAAAAATACCACTCAACCTCGAAAGAGTATTTACTTAAGGTGTATGCGCTGTTGGTCACTCGTGTCGCCCGTACAACAGTGTGTTTGTTACGATACTGCTTATAATCCTCTTATCTTTTATTATGTACTAACTTTTAAAATATCGTATTCCGTAATATATGACTATATTTACGGAAATTAGCACGCTTATGATAGGTATTAAGGCGTTTTGGCAAGAAGGCCAATACTCGTAATAAAAGTTCGGTCAAAATTCAGTTCCGATCAACTTTCGATCTCGTAACCGTCGTAAAAGGAATTTCCGTAATAAAATAGTAAAGTATTAATAAGATTAGCAGATTTCGGATTCAATTTTCAGTCACAATACGATATAATCACATTACCGTCAACGTTAGATGTCTTATATTTCACAACGAAAATGTCTTTTATGACTGTTGTGAGATCGAAAGTTGATCAGAACTGAATTGTGATCGAACTACGAGTATTGTTACGAGAATTGGTCTTACAGTTGCAGTGACCGTGGTCATAGGGTGACTAAGACTTCAACGGTATGAACTTGATATCTGTCGTGTGTGCGTCAATTCCTACAAACAACCATATATTTTATTTTATACATAAATTACTGTTCTGCAGGAAAATATTTAAAATTGTTTGATTATAATCTAAAAATAATATCATAATATTTAAGTACATTCTGTACGTAGTGTACAACAACGTGTGAACTGAGAAGATAGGATGTAGATAAGATAAATTTTAATAAAAAATCAAGTGCGAGAGTGATGGCAAAAGGTTTGTGGCAAAAAGTGGGTGTTAAATAGATACGCCTCCACACAACCTTTTCAGGCTACAGGCCTAAATGTCTTTTTGTGAAAGGTATAACTAAGATAAAGAGATTTTACTAATCTAGCTTTTATCTATTTGGAAATTAAATATTAACGACTGTCTTTTCTTTTCAGACACAAAGTAAAAGGCACTACTGCCGACCATGCCGTCTCCAGATAACCGAAAACAAGGTCAGAGTTTTAATGTATATTATTAGCCTGTATTTAATTTTGTTGGTAAGACTATCTTTTCTCAATGCTAAATAAAAGGTTACGTTTTACAAATAAGGGTATTCTACCGATTAATCTTTATTTAAAATTTACACTCATATTTAGAAAATTAAAATCTTCCATTCCAAACTAAGCAGAAGCTGTACTGTAATATCAGAGTTAGTTAATATCAAACATGTTATAGATGAATTACAAATTGACAACTTTCACTGTTAAATTGTTAAATTGTATAGCTTCGTTTACCGCTGCTTATTATTGCTATAGGATACAAGACATTCAGGTAATAGCTTTTTGTAAGCTCATTAAACAACTAAATGTTCTTGCGTATTGGTTTAAATTGAAAAAATAAATTTAAAACTACTAATTATTACGAGAGTTAAATATATTTTATAGCTTACTTTTAACGTTACATTAAACAGTGTTGATATTACTTCTCATAATCAAACAACATATAATGACAAAATGTCTAGAACAAGATACAAGATGGCCGACGTAAGCTATTCGTGTCAATGCACAGGCTTACATGTTATGATGCTTATCTGTTAATTGACGATTAATTGTTTAGATCAGTGGATTATTTGTTAGATTATTTTATTCTTGTCTATTTATGATTCAATTCCTTGCATGACTTTAAATATAGTATTTCTTTAATGGACATTGGTATGATTAATTTCGTATTCATCGTCAAAGCTCCACTAATCAAATAGAAAAAGACAACAATATGCCGTATAAGGTACTCAGTCATTACAAGTCCAGAATTTGTATTACCAATTTCGTGATGTAAATTGTTATACATAAATCACAAAATCAGTTCTATATTACACAAATAAACAACGTTTCATTTTTTTATAATTGCATTTGCCACAGATCACAAATTATATTACGGCCTAGTGCTAATTAATAATACCTTCAAGAAAAATAGCTAAAAATCTGAGCTTGAGATACTGTATTCACTTTACAGAAATCTGACGTGATGATCTAGACTTAAACAATTTTACACTTAGAGCCTCAAAACAGATTGATTACTTATCGAGGCTCTCAAAATACTTATTCTTAAGTATGTCAATGTAGAAGATTAAATTACCACACAGTGGAAAACAAACGTTACAATGGCTATATGACACAGTGAAAAATTGAGCGACTAGCAACTTACTTAAACTGAACAGATTAGTAATATTATTAAAGGCACCATTAACTATCGAAAATGTAAGGAAAGACTGATAAATATGTAAATGACGCGAGCTATCAGGATCATACATAGAGCTTTTTATCGTATCTGCCGAGCTCAGACAGGAATGAAGCATGCGTGTGTGTATGCATGTTAAATAATTAATTAGTCCTGAAGTTTTTGTTACACACTCTTGATCGATATAATTTGGTTTCACATTTAATTAACTCATTTGAATGTTACTATCTCATGGTACTATCACAATTATTACTCAATTCGATTCTGATCTATTTGTAGTAAAATATTTCATACAGTACCAAACAATACTTAATATTCGTAGCACGAAAATGTCCAGTCGGCCAATATTAACTTTTTATGATGTTTTGGGACTGATATTACGATGTTTCGTAATGAAATATTATGTTGTGTCAAATCAGGTGTATTGATATTCAGTAACCAATGATGCCGACGCAATATCTATTATATTTTAAAGTAACTGTGTGTAGAAAATAGCAGTGGAAGGGGCTCTGCGGCAAGATATCGGATGGGTGTAGATTGCCCAAGACTGGGATAGTTGACACTTCTTGGATGGCTAACAGTGGTCAGCGATAGGCAGATAATGACATAATGTTGTATTATATTTGCCACATAAACCATAACTCATTAAATTAAAGTTAAATAGACTACCATAATAATCAAACTATTATACAATAGATCTTCCCTAAAATAGAAGAAAATACGGTCTTCAATACGAACTTATGTAACTATACTTTAAGCACACTTCTCACTCTTTATAAGGACATTTCAAAGGTTGTTGTTACGTAATAAGTAGGTTTAAAAATACAAAAGTAAGAAAAAAGGTCTTTTGTCTTGTAGTGGCCTTATACTTATCACGTTTTTGGTACAAAATTAGCAGCAAAAGGTATCTTTGATGTTCATGAACACTAAGGTATTTAATTTAATAGGACCTGGACAGGTTTACATAATAATGAAAAAATTCACATTACAAATATATGTACTTACATAAAAAAGTATATATGTATTTATATCAGTTATCTAGAGTGCCCTTAGTACAAGTTCTGCTTAGTATGGAACTAGATGGCGTAGTGTGTCAGATGTCTGAATATTATTTATTGTTATTGTTTAAATCTCTTATCATTCTAATTTATATTAATAACGAAATACTTGAGCACCGCACGTAATTAAATTATACAAGCACGTAATATTACATAATAGTAACTCATCATTCTTAGTAAAACTAAATATTTTACATAAATAAGTAAATTTTATGTAAATACAATAGATATAATATACAATAGTCCACTGTTGGACAGTCCTTGGAGGTTTTGGCCTATAATACAACGCTGATTAGGCCGATCGGTATAGGATTTGTATTAAGTTTTTCTTCTCTTTGTTTGGATGTTTTCGTACGTAGTTTGCTTCTTTAGTTACCACTTACGACACCCGCAAGATGAATAGGAGTGCTCAACACTCCGATTTCTTAATCCACTACAGCTACTTAATTGTTTATTTTTCTATTTATTAGGCCACTAACGGCTACACTACGCTATTACAATGTTTCTTAGTTACAAACATGTGTACTAAGAAGCACCTTGCAACTTACAGGTAATAGCTTGGAAAGCTTAGTTTTATTTACCTTATACCTGCTTATGAAAGTAGGTAGCAAGAAATAGGCCGAATAATATGGCGCCGATATTTATAATAATTAATACCTTCATTTAATTTATAAATTCACAAAAAAATATCAACGGCTTCGCTCACTGTGATGTTGATCTTGTAAATCGATTATTCCTTAATAATTCATGTGCTTATATGTAAAGTTTGTGTGCCTATATGTCTACTCTATAATCTATTCCGTGCCAAATTTCATCCAGATTCATTTATCCTTTCTGATGTGATCGAGTAACATACACCCCTCCCCATAAACCTGTGCTTTTATAGTATTAAAGAGATTTTTCTAATTTTATCATACATATACGAGATACAACAAATCAATAATCTGTGGCTGCACAATAAAAGATAATAATGAACCATACTTGTGTTATACGACGTCGTTTTCTTGCGTAAAATAAACAAATGGCACCGTAAATATATCAAAGTAACTGTGCCAATATTATTTCGGTGCGTTCCGGTAATCGGTGGCTAAATAATGACTGAATCGAGGAGCATACATAATCTAATTTTAGGTAATCGAAATTAAAAATAACACTCAAAAGACGACAATGACGACGACAAGAAAAACACGTTTTCTCTGTATTTTTATATTGATAATTTTCGAACTTAAGTTGTGATCGTTCACTTAGCTGGGATTTAATATTATTTAGTCAAATTAAAAGACGATCTAATATTCATTTGTAAATAAGACCTATTTTTTATCAAAGATCTAACAGCAACTTATACGAATCGAGATTCCCTTTGAAATCGTAGTAACAAATACTCGGCTTCCGGTTACACATTTTCATTTCTTTACACGAAATCACACTTACACTTAGAAGTTAGAATAAGATAATTAAATTTGTTTAAATTACTGTAGATATTTGAAATACCTATTAAAATTCCTTTGAGGTCACGTAACCAAATTAATTATTTAGTTGGTATACTCTAAAGATGTGTTCTGCTCTATTCCCTAAATTTTTAATTACGAAAATGACGTTTCCTCAATAAAATATGCTTGATTTAGATACTTCCTCATTCAATATTATGTATTATTAATACTATTAAAACATATGTTATAAAATTACAAACAGGACAGTTGATAAATTATTTTGTACTATCAATAATCGTCCAGATGATAGCAAATGTTCTGTGGTGTAGTTAATAAATGTTCACGGAAAACTTCCAGAAAAATAAAAGTTGCAGCAAAAGGTGACACAATCTTATTTTTACACACACCAACAATGAAATAGAAAAGTCACAGATGTATATTATACATTACAAAAAACAGTAAGATAAAAGTACCTACAGAAAGACATGAATTTATACGGTAAACTCATCTACGAAAATTAACAAATGATTTATAAAACAACACGAGAAGTTCCGCGACCGAGGGCAGTACCAAAACTAATTCCTCGCGCCGGCCGATGCCCCTGCACCGACCGACGGCGAAAACGGTATAAACGAATGAAATATAAATAAATATTATTCGACTTACTTAAATATTGTAGTAATATAATATGTATGTGTGTGTGGTGTGTGTGTGTCATATATTTGTACCTCCTACAGTTCCTTGGATTTGCTAAAATTCAAATCGCTGATGTTAGGTAAATGTATATACAATGAGAACTCCGTCAAATACATGATAATAATTGTTTAATATATGTTTTATATATAAAGGCATCTCTTTATAATTTCGTAATTAGGTAAAATAGTTGCCTCGGGTGAATAACTTTAGACTGTGTTTACAATTTCAGTTACAAGCAGCCGTCTTAGAAAATAGAGATAATGAGAATGGTCCTAATGTGTAATTGTTAGCAGAGTAGTTTCAATAATATTGTGAATATCTTCTTTTTTTTTTCTATGTTAAGAGCCTACCAAAATAACTCTACTCTGCCTAATGGAAAGCATGAATAGAATCCAAGAGTTGTGGTCACTATTCTCTTTGCAAAGTGTGGGTCATCATAGTGTGGGTCACCATACTGCATTGTCTGCAGACAATGCAAATGGCGGCCTTATGAGATGCATTTTCACACCCCGCTTGGGGACGTAAAATGCATGACAGTCATCGTGACAGTGTAAGGCTAACACAGCTCCCACGATAACTATCACTCCTGCATCAATGGGCCTCTGGTCTCACACTCACCAACGAAACACGACAACACGAATGGTGGCACTTTAGGTTGGTTTTCTGTAGGAGGGTAGTACTGCCCAGGTCGAGCCGGCCCGCTCGTGCTGAAATCAGCGTGGCTCTACTATCTATTCTATACACGTTGGTAATCTACTGTTTTTTTTTGGTCTCTCCTTAAAAGGAGATCTATATATTTAATATTATCACGTATACATAGGACACATAGGGTTTTCATCACGAACTTAGGGCAACAAGTCAACCACAAGGTGTTATGTGGGACCAAACACTGCCGAAAAGTGGGTGAATAAATATGCCTCTGCCTACCTGTCCGGAGAAATATTCGCGATTTTATGTTCATGTGTATCAAATACACAATATATATTAATGCGACAGTGACTGTAATATTATCACATATGCGGCTATGATTCAGTCTTATAAAATGTCACACTAGTTAGTAATTTTCTTATTTACAGTACACTATTAATAACACCAATTACTTGTTTAAGACGAAGAAGGATAAGTGTACAAGTATTTAGAATCACTCTTTTCAAATTTAAAAACAATTAGTACTAATTTTAAATTTGTTGGTACATATGTCATTTTTACTTAACAGACTATCTAGATTACGTAAACCTTTCTCGAATTGCTCGTATAAATTGGTAGTGCGATTTCACAACTAATTTTGCGGTTTTTTCTGTTTTTAAAAGGATGTAAAGAGCATTTGATGCCTCATCCATTTCTCTTCACATATTTTCTGGAGTACCGTTTAGATGAAAATACACATATTTTATACAGAATTAAGTTAATACTCGTAATTCTTTAAACTTGCTGCTGATTGGATGGTTTCGGGTCTCTATTTGGCAAAACTACTTTTTGCAGTATTTTTAAAGAATTTTGTTCATTTACTCTTGTTACAATTATAATTATCTTATCGATAAGTTACTAATAAAGTGTCACTGTTCTTTTTAATACTGACACTAGTAGGTATCAACCTCAACACAGATTCATTTATTCATCCGGATGTCGTAATAACAGCTGTTCCCGGATCGCTCCTGTCCCAGGCACAAAGTGGCTCACCGTGTGGTTTTAGTCGACCCGATTCATACACACCACCCCGGCTTAAACCCAGGTGATGGGTGTGGTGATTTAACGTTAACCCCGGAGTTTATACACGTTAAAAAAAAAGAATGAAAGATTTGTTTACTTACTCGTGTGATTTTAGTCACCCTGTATGAAAAATATACTTACTATTTTAGACTACTGAATCGGAGAATGTATTTTAAGATTTTTGAAGTGAAGACTTCTTTAGACATGTGAACGTGTAGCGGGCGAGGTAGCTTTTGTTGTGTACAGATCAATTGTCAGCTTTAGTTAGAGTTCTCGCTATCATATAATGCTTAATTATACAGAAATGAAGACTTAAAACTGTACTAGTTTGAAGTTTTCATTTCTGTTGGCAGTCCTCATCATAGCGTCTGATTTTTTTAATGAAAATTCATATTAATTATGAAGCTAGAATATTTGTCGAGATGTTTTGTTATAGGTATTTGTTTCAATGAAGATATACTGGTGTTTATTTATGATAGAGTCAACCATCCTATTAAACTTATGTATTAAATGTTGACATTTTTTTTTCAGTATTGTGTGCAAAATGATTTTTTTTTATATTAATAGCCTGCCAAAGTGACTCTACTCTGCTTGATAGAAAGTATGAATAGAATCCAAAAGTTGTATTCAACATACCCATTGCGAATGAAGTATGGTGACCCACACTATGGTGGGCTATTGCGACTTTTTACGCCTCACTTGGGTACGTAAAAGACATGACAGTCATCGTAGCATTGTATTGCACACGTTTATCACGACAACTGTCATCCTTGCATCAATGGGCCTCCGGTCTCGCACTCGCCAACGAAACATGACAGCACGAATACTGACGCTTTAAGCTGGTCTTCTGTGAGACGGTATTACTGCTCCGATCGAGCCGGCCCGTTCGAGCTGAAATCAGCCAGGCTGAGGTTTATGCAGGGTTTAGGTAGGTTTAGGCTGTTTAGATTTTATCGTCTTAGGTGATAAAAGCGACCTTAGCTGGGTGGAGCTAGTCTAAATATTAATATGTTGCATACCATGCAACTTTATTAGACAGTAAAACAGTATAATGTGAGTGGTGGGCCACGAATTAGGTTACATTTAAAAAAATCATATCATAAAAGCCATTTGATACATTACTCGTTTAAAAATTGATTATTTACAAGAAAATTAATTCGTTGTATTTTTTTTTTAAAGTTACGTTATCTAAAGGACCACTATTTCAACGTTCGCAGTCTTCTAAGCGAGCATCGAAATTTTTGAATACTCGTCGGCAAAGAGACCACGAGAAACCGACATCTCTTTGCTGATTTCTTCTTTTTATTTATTGATATAGACACGATTCTTCAAATAACCCCATAAATAGAAGTCTGCTGGGGATAGATCACCTCGTCTGGAAATCAGTCTTTCCGGAAACATATCTTTGACCACTGGCTGGGACTTATTGGATGTATGACTAGTGACACCATGCGTTACGATTATAGCCAGCAAATTCCAGTAGCATCGGTCAAAAGAACTCCCGTAACATGTTTGCACGGGATGTTAGATTCAATTGTTAACGGCTTCTTGACCCACCCTATTTATTTAATTTTATTTTAGGAATTGTATTTAATCACCATTAGAAGCAATAACGTATACTAATTTTACTAACACTTTTATCTTCCCTTAAAACCAAAAAACTCACATTGTAAACTATTTTGTTAAGTTAATTTCAACCCACTTCTAATTGAGGTGTCAAAATGTAACTTCATTTAACGGACAATTTACATTTGCGAGTGGAAACAAACCTGTAGCTGCGATGACGTCTGTCAGTGTGTCACTGTTTGTGAATTGCCTTGTGCATTGTTAGTTGCGACTATTGAGATATATTTTACCTGTAGTATATGAATGTACAAAGTACTGTGAACTAGTTTATATTTATATATATGTATATTAATATATACATACCTGTCCTGACTGACTGATTTATTTGAAATTGACAGATGATATTTTTTTGTTGTAAGGACTCACAAAGAAAGGATTTTCGGCAATTTTAACCCTAAGGAGGTAAAATGACGGATGAATGGTTATATGAAAATTCATCATTTCCAAAGTTAGAAACACGAAATACGCAATAATAATTAAAGCCACGAAGCGGGATATAGCTAGTTTATCTATAATACACATGTATTTAAAAATAAAAAGTATTTTTAGTAACATTTTGGGTTACTATAGTACAGATTCTTCAGCCTTTAATAGCGCACTGTTGAACACAGGCCTCTCTTTAGAAAAAAGGGTTTCTACAGATCTTTACTAGATTGAAATTCGCTGGTTTTATTTATAAACGCTTAGCTGATTTGTGTACATTTCAAAAATTTTACAAGTTATGGACCTTTTGCGATGAAATTTTGAACCGATATATAACACGCTTCAAAGATTGTATTAACGAGTTTTCGTATTAGTTTTATTGCCTCGTTTTTTATTAGTGCAACCATAATACGCCACAGTGAAGTGTGACAGTCAATAATAGTACTCTATGAAAATGTAAATTTCTGCCCCTAAGTCTATCTTTTTAAACAAAAGCGATTCATAGCGCGTTCGTTCTATATATCTCACATCGTTACATCAGCAGCCTTTAACAGCACACCACTGCATATAGATCTCACCTTAAAGGAAGGTTTTGGTCTACTATACCACGCTGGCCAGACGGATTGGTGTTCAATTAATTTCAAGTTTTCCTTCTCTTTAAAGTTTCACTTGGTAGTTTGCTGCCGTAGTCTACACTCATGGCATTAATAAGAGTGGTGACACTTCATATTGTCAATGCGTCATCACACATCATCTTCCTCACCTTCATTATTCCCAAGACTATTTGGGGTCGGTCATTAGTTCAACCGGTTTAAGCTTAATATCAGTGTTGACTCGGACCAACTGACATCGAACCTTCGCAACCCTAAGGGCGAACTGAACTCGAAGGTTGAACTAGTTGTACGACTACGATTGCCATAGATGCTCTGGACATTCATTACCTCACGGACATTGCATATGTATAAACCTCAATATGTGTAAATAATAACAAAGTCTTAGATCTTCGGTTTTGTAAAAGGTGAACTTTAATGACAATTTTATATAGTAATAGGCAATGTTAGTAGTCTCACGCTTTGTTTTGGTATAAAGAGTAAAGTAATAAACTTATACCGTTATGGTATGGTATGTGGATACAAGGGTATGTTGCCGCCCTTTGAGTTCCGTCAAATTAGTATCCTAGTATCCTCATTTACTCGTTGTTAGGCTACTGGGCTGGGTATTATTAACACCGAACATGGCTCTCCCGAAAACACTTTTGACAAGACAAAAACCGTAACTAACTTTTAAAAAGAAGGACTTGATTTTTCCTTTTACCAGGAAAGCAAATACTCCATTATTCGGTGTCTTTATTGAGAAGAACAATAATACGTTAAAATCAGTAAAAATGCTGAAAGTATCAAAATCACTCAATCCCATATTCAACGTATCAATGTCTTTTAAAATCAAGCATTGCGGTTTCCTGAAATTTACAATAAACTGTGAAAACAACATTTCATGCACAAAATCTAAGTGACTTTTCTGATGTTTTTATTACAAATATTTGGAAACCGAGCTTTGTTTGGTACCATTGTGTAACAGTCGATTCGCAATTTACCAACTTCTATTGTTCCTATCCCTAATTTTGTCACATAGATAAGTGTCAGAATGGGCTGTCAAAACGCACGGTAATCTGGCCCCAAAACAAGTAGAGCTTATGCTATGATAACCAAGCTACTAATAAACGTAGTAGATAATGAGTAGTAGAGCCCGGCTGATTTTCTTCATTAGAAAGTGCGAGGCCAAAAGCACATTGATACAAGGCTAAGAGTTATGTGAAAAAGCATCTCACTAGTCTACCATAGTGTGGATCACCATATTGCCTTTGCATTCTAAATAAGTATGGTGACTACAACTCTTGGATTCTGTTCATGCTTTGCATCAGGCGGAGAAGAGTCACTTTGGTATGCTCTTAAAAAAAAAACGTACTTAAGTATTTCTAAAAACAATATATTATAGATAATTTACATCCAGATTCAGTGGCAAATAATTATGCTCATCACAAAAATATTTATCCTGGGTGATCACTAATCACTAGAATAACAAGCTGGTCAAGTAAATCATCACCATCATCTAACATTCAGCTTCAACAATTTGTTGTAGTACATAAGATTCTCCTTCGAAAGGATGTCAAGCAGATAACTATCTTTCATTTTTCGTTTTCATGCAATGAGATTCTAATACACACATCTAACTCACACATCCTGCTTATAGTTGAGTATAAGACTTAGCTATGAGTAGGATGTGTGAGCTAAAGCTGTATAAGCTTTACGGGTTTGCTGTGGTCTCATTAGCATTTATATGAACGACGCAATTTGATTTTAACGAGCTTTGTTTGAAAAACTGTTAGTGCTTTTATAGAGTTTGAAACAAGCTTCTGCTCTATGCATAAAGTACGTCGCTCATCGTATTGTTAGATAAAATAATAATCATCTGATGTTCTGTTATGGATTGTACATATATCTAAAAAGTAATTTTAATGGTAAACAATGTGAATAATAATAGTATACACACATATGTACACTTATATACACAAGCCTGTATACCAGAAGCGAAATCATAAGAAAAACATGGTTTGAGTTAATTTAAGTCTGTAAAACTATTGTACAACTAGCTCTTGTTTGCACACATGTAGTAAGTGATCATATATCTCAATAGATGTCCACTGCCGGACATAGGCCTTTTTTTTTTAACATGTGGAAACCCCCTCGGGCCGTCACCCCACCGGGGTTTACGGCAGAGTGGTGTGTCGGAATCGGACCGACTAAAACCACACGGTGTGCCTCTCTGCGCCTGATATAGGAGGGATCCGGGATCCGGACATAGGCCTCCCCCACGGTTCTCCACAACAGCCTGTCCCGTGCCCAGCAGTTTCCGGCGACCTTTACCAGGTCGTCGGACCACCTTGTGGCCTACCAACGCTGCGTTTCCCAGTACGCGGTCGCCACTCCAGAACTTTAGTGATCACATAATTTTTATAATGTTATATTTTAATGTTAAACGGCACTATTGTATCACTGTCCGTGTGGTGACGGATAAAGAATGCGGAATATCACCACAATTCATCCCAATTGTGGCGTGAGTACCGCTTAAAACACCACTTCAAAGAGAAGGAAAATTTACACAAAACCCTTTTTTTTTTTTTTTTTTTTGTAACGTGTGGAAACCCCCACGGGCCGTCACCCCACCGGGGTTTACGGCGGGGTGGTGTGTCGGAATCGGACCGACTAAAACCACACGGTGTGCCACTCTGCGCCTGAGATAGGAGGAATCCGGGAACCGCTGCTATTACGACATCCAGATCCCTCCTAGCGCCTGCCCGCTACCTCGGGCACCATCTGCGGATAAACTCTCTATTTTAGGCGACGTACGGCACACGCGGACGTCGCCTCCTCGCGGCTGGCCATTGTAGCGGATGGAGGGGAAAAACCCGTCCCGTCCACCCGCGGCCACACTCAAGGCGGCATGAGGCGCTGGTATGCGCGCCTCCGCCGCCCGGCTCGCCGGCGGCGAATTGGGTCCGAGTGGATATCGTCCTCCCGGGCCTTCTCCGCCGCCTCCTTCCGCGAAATTACGTCTTCGCAGAAGGTTGCGACCGCGGTAAAACAACTGTCGCTACCGGCCATGGAGCGTATGACGGCCGGTAGCGAGAGATCTCCTCCAATAACTGCAGTAAGGACCCCACGCTGCGCCGCCCAGGCGGAACAAACTGCTAGCGTGTGCTGAGCCGAGTCCTCACTGCAGTCGCAGTGGTGACAGGCGGGACTCAATTCCCTCCTGGCGACCGAGTGCAGATACTTCCCGAAGCAACCGTGCCCGGAAAGGACCTGCGTCAGTCGGAAGGAAAGGGTCCCGTGCTGCCGCCCTGCCCACTCGGTGATGACCGGCTGGAGAGCCTCCACGGCGGCAAAGCCAGCACGTGGAGCCTCCAGCCGGGACGACCAACGAGCCATCGTGGCTCGACGAGCGGCCTCTCGCCACTCGCGTATCTCTTCGGGCGGGGGCCGTATGCCGCTACCCGCCCGGAAGTTAACCGTCCGCCGATAAACTTCGGCGAGCACTTCCGCCTCCAAATCCCACGGGGGAGTCCCGGCCAAGGCGCACGCCGCCTCCGTCGATACGGTGCGGTAACCGCGTATGGCTCTAACCGCCAGTATCCTCTGAGGGCGCCAGAGGCGAGCCCTATTCTGGGCGGTCAGAGCCACCGCCCACACCGGTGCACCATACAGTGCCATTGACCGGACAACCCCCGTGTATAGCCGTCTCGTCGCGACGCTAGCTCCACCCAGATTGGGCAAAAGTCGCCCAAGGGCAGAAGCAGCGCCGACCAGCTTTGGAGAAAGCTGTCGGAAGTGCTCGTCGAAGAGCCACCTGCCGTCGAGGATCAGGCCCAGATACTTCATCTGGGCCTGAACCGGTACGAGGACCGAATTGACCACGATGGAGGCGCCGGAGGGTGGACCACGACGGGGCCCATGGAACAAAAGGGCCTCCGTCTTGTCCAGGGCCACCCGCAAACCCAGCGCCTCAATTCGCCCGACCACCAGAGAGACACCCGTGGTGGCCAGGCGCGCTGCCTCTTGAAAGTTTGCTCCCCGGGCCGTGACCAATGTGTCATCTGCGTAGCAAATTACGCCCAGCCCGGGGGGAAGACGACCTCGAAGGGCCCAGTCGTATCCCATATTCCACAGGAGTGGTCCGAGGACAGACCCCTGTGGAACACCGCACGACATGAGCCGCCGCCTCAGAACACCGTCTCGGTCCTCGTACATGACGGTACGCTCCTCAAGATAGTCTGCCACAAGCCGCCTCAGGTACTTTGGCACCCCATGATAGTGGAGTGCTTCCCTGATGCAGCTAAATGGCAGACTATTAAATGCGTTAGCGATGTCCAACGACACCGCCAACAACACACCGCCACAGCTCACCGCCTCTTCGGTAACGGCCCTCAGGCGCAACACGGCATCGACCGTCGAACGCCCCGCCCGAAAACCAAATTGGGCGTCCGACAGATCGGGGCCCACCTCGCAGAGGTGCCGGACGATGCGGGCAGAGAGTATCCTCTCAAACAGTTTACCCGCCTCGTCCAGCAACACGATGGGCCTATAGGCCGCTACCGATTCGGCTGGCCGTCCCGGCTTCCTCAATAGGACCAGCTTCCCGCTTTTCCAGCACTCAGGGAAGCGTCCGGACGCCAAGCTGGCGTCTAGGACCTCCCTGAGGCGGTCCGACATGTGCTCGAGGGCTCGGGCCAGCACTCGGGCAGGTATCTCGTCCGGCCCGGGGGCGGTGTTCTTAGAGCGGATCCGTAGAACAACCGCCCCTACCTCCGATTCCCTGACGGGCGGAACATTGTCCTCGTTCCCCCCGTCGTCTCCGACCATGAAGGCCATCGACGGGGGTGTGTGTTCCACCCGCTGCGGGAAAAGGCCCTCGACCACTTCCCGCAGGAAGCTGGGCTGGAGTGTCTCTGTAAGGGGGGGGCCCGACGTGCGGAGCTTTTGCCGCGCCGCACGATAAGGGCGACCCCAGGGGTCACGATCGAGACCCTCCAGCATCTCCTTTCTCTTAATTTCTTTGGCGCGGCTTATGGCCAGCTTCAGAGTTTTCCGCGCCTCTCGGTACTCTTCATGAAGCTGGTCCTCCTCGCCTTCTTCGCGGTGTCGCCGCCGACTACGGGTGTAGGACCTCCGGGCACGAGTACAAGCCGCGCGGAGGTCCGCCAACTCCTGGGACCACCAGTAAACCTCCTTCCGTGGAGGCCGGCAACCTCGGATGCGGGGCATGGCCGCATCACAGATCTGCACAATGGCATCACGGAAGCGACCAGCCCCCATGTCGACCTCCTCGGTCGGGGCCTGCGGAGACAGCCAAGAGTGAACGATGGCTGCCTCCTCTAGTAGGTCCCTATTTAATTTGGCTAAAGCCCACCGCGGAAAGCGAGAAGAACGCCGCGCCACGTGACCCCTACTGGGGTCCTGGGTCCGGGAGAGCTCAAATCGGATGTAGAGGTGATCCGAGAGCGTCTCAACCTCTTCCAGGACGCGCCAGTTCCTTACTCGTGCGGCGAGGGCAGGGGTAGCGAACGAAAGGTCCACTATCGACCCTCCCTGCTGTCGCACGCACGTGTTGGTGGAGCCCCTGTTTAGTAAACAGAGGCCCACCGAGGCCGCCCACTCCTCTACGGCCTCGCCCCTAGCGTCCGTCCTGGGGGAACCCCACGCAATGGACTTTGCGTTGAAGTCCCCCAGCACTAAGACGTGCCCAGACGTTAGACGCCGCATCGAGGTTTCCAAGTTGTTAAGGAAAACCTCGAAGTCGTTCAAACTCCGGTTGGGGGAGAAGTATACACCATATATAGTGATTCCCCCCCACTCGGCAGCAACATATCCAGTGCCCTTGTCTCTTAGCGACAAGGGCGGGGAATTAGCCGCCGTGGAGCCGACGACTGCCACGGAACCGTCCCGGTCACCCAACCAGTTTGGACGGGGAGGAACATAATAGGGTTCCGCGGCTACGGCAACACCGATCGACCACTGCGCCATGGTTTGCAGGAAAAGGTCCTGCGCCGCGGCACAGTGGTTCAGGTTCGTCTGGACCAGGAGGTTGGAGACTTGGGCCATTACTCGACCGTCTCTACAACCTCCTCCATGGGCGACGATATCGACGCACGAACGACGTCAGAAGCAGGCTGGGCCGACTGGCTAACCCCTGACGCCTGCCGAGAGTTGCGGGAAGGTTTACAGCCTCCCTGCCCAATCTGGTGACTGGCAGGCTTGTTGTCCGCTGCACACACCGGGCAGTGAGGGGCGGCAGAACACTCTGCCGCCTTGTGCCCCGGTCGACCGCAGCGGAAACATAATCCGCTGCAGTCGAAACAACTGACGCACTTGGCGCGTGTGTGCCCCGATGCCAGGCATTTGTAACACCTCATCGGTCTCGCCGCCAGGACTGTGATCCTAGCGCTCACGAAACCGATGAGCAGCCTGCCCGCGTCGCCCAACATTTTAGCCGACGCTACGGGACAGCTGACCCACACTGCGCCAAGCCCTCCCGGACCGGGGCGGATGGTGCCGACCCTAATATTGTCCGCGTTGCAGCCTGTCTTCTCGCTAATTGCAACGCGGACATCCTCTGTCGATACAGAGTCATCCAGGCCCGAAATGCGCAACTCTGCGCACTTGGTAGGCCTGGTGATCTTGACACCATCCGTAGCCGTAAACATTTGCCGCAACTTCTCGGCAAATGTGTCCGCCGTCTTAGCACCTTCGGCTCCAGGGAACTCGAGCACTCGAGCTCCTGTTTGAGCGAGGCGCAACCTGACTCCTACTGTCCCGAAGTCATTGGCGAGACTAGCGCGGGCCCTCTGGAAGATGGTTGCGTAGGAGAGTCCGCCGCTAGCCGCCTCCGGCGACACGGTGACTACCACAGCCGCGCTTTTAGGCACCTGCAGTTTGCGCGGCTTTTTCGCGATAGCCACCGCAATCGACGGTGTCTGCGGGGTAGAGGCTGCTGTTTGTGCAGCCTTCTTACCCTGCTTTCGGGACTTCCTAGCCCTCCTGACCACCTGCCAACCATCGGTGGAAGAGGCAGATGTTGAGGGAACACAGGTGGAGGTGCCAGGTACAGCGGTTGGAGTGGGAAGCGGAGGGAACTCCGCTCCAGTCCTTGCCGCTGTTTTGGAGCCTAACCTCGGTGCAGGCGTCTTGGTCGCTACCTTCGCTGCCCGTCGTGAACCTGGAGTTGTTGCGGGAGCTGCAGACACCGACGCCGCCGCTGCATAGGTCACGCGACCGCCCACAACGGGAAGCGCAGACGGTGCCAATGCGGCCTTCGGCTTATGCGCCGCGAGCGGCGGCCGGACAACAGGGGCCGGTGGCAGCCTTGCCTCCAGGCCAGCCAGACGCCCGTCCATCATGCGCCATACTGCATCCGTTATTTGACGCAGATGGGCATCAGAAATACCCCCGTGGTTGGAAGAGGGGGTAGGTAGTGACGGACGTGAGCCTTCTCGTTCGGGGCGATCTGCCCGAAATTGAGCAAACTGAGCACTAAGCTCAGTCACCTGCCCCGTCAGACGCTCGTTGGCTGCCTGGAGACGAGCCATGTCTCCGATAAGGCTCTCTACGACCCCCGCAATAGCGGAAGAGGAATCCTTAAGGGCCCTCACAAAAGAGCCCTTAAGATTGCTAGACTTGGTGGCCACTTTGTTAATGATGGCCACCGCCGCGTTTGCTCTCTCCTGCATGGCCGATGGTGTTTGGAGAACTGAATCCCCCACCATCGGCTCCTTGATTTTAAGCAGGAGATCCGCGACCTCCTCCTCCGCTAATGCCTCGCCGTCCGCCCTGACTCTTCTGTAGGCTCCTGCCTTGCAGAAAACGGAGCCTGATGGGGTCGAGGCCGGTGTTCGTGACCTCCCTCTACGGCTGCTTGCAACCTTGGGAGGCAACATCTCCTGAGACGTATCACTCCCCTCGTCCCTGGAGCGGCCTCGTTTCCGGCTGTCCGGTTCCAGTTCCATTAGGTCTAGTGAACCTGTCCTCGCACCGAGGCTACCGTCTGCGCCATCCGATGATAAGGTGGATCTGGAACGCAGTCGTTCCGATACTCTTCGGCTCCCAGAAGCTGAAATTGCTTCTGGGAGCCCCATCAAGATAGGCGTTCCAATTGCTGCGTCCACTGTATTGGAGAGCTCGTCCGCCTTTGCGCTTTCCTCCTTCCTACTCGTCTTCTCCTTCTTCCCTTCTACATCTTTGTTTATGTTGTATAATTTTATTTCATGTTCCATAGTTAAACCCACGATTGGGGGAGAAATAATGGTCGACCCGGGCAGAGATCCCCCAATACCCGGGCAAGCGTAAATTTGTGCCCAACCGAGGGGTCCGCAGGTACCTCGGCTGGGAGTGCGCTTGCAACTGAACAACCCATCAGCCATGCATCCCCTGGTCACGCACCAGAACACGGGATTCGGGGTAATTTTTTATAGAGGTTTTCTTCCTCGCAGCCCGGGCGGTTAAGCCAAGACCCTCGCCCCCGATTGGTGTCGCGAGACATAACCACGACACTCCTTTCGGGATTACGATGTGACAACGGTGGCAGGAAGATTAAATCTTCCAATGCCTGCTCGGCGGCAGTGTGAGTACACACCGAGCCCGTTCTCCTTTCTCCACCATTGATAGTGGAGAAACGCCGACCCATGAAAGGGTCCCACCCTAATGATTTTTTATCGAGGTTTTCCTCCTCATTGCTCCAAAGAGCGAAGAGCCAACAGAGGAATCGACAATAATGCCCGCTCTGTTGGACCAAGCCTTAGCCGAATGGCCGAAGAAAATGGCCTCCTCTTCTTCGTGCTAGAATATTAGCCGTTGGCGTGATGTCCTCTTCCAAATGGCACAGGAAGAAACAGTGCCATCGCCAACGTTACCAGGGTGCACCACGTGGAGGTTTTCTAGCCCAGCACCCCAAATTTACACAAAACCTGTATTAACCAGTCTGGCCAACGTTGTATGACCAAAGTTTTCTGCATGTTGATGTGATATGATGAGTTATAGATGGATTAAACTTGTTGTAATAGATGTCATTATGATAACTCACGTACAATTCACCTTGACCCCGCTAATACTATTGCAAATGTTTGTGTTAGCTGTCCTTGTTTGACACACCTCCAATTACCCTATCAAACTGCGTACTCTGAAACTCCGTTGGAATGAATTTTATATTTTAATATATTGAGATTACAGCTTAAGCATATTAGAGTTAAACGATAAGTGCAATTCAGTAAATAACTAAAAAACTTTTTGGATGAAGTTTTTAAAATTGGCACCGTAAAATTTATATCTCTTACTTACTTAATGATAGTATTATTTACCTTTATTTTTGAACTACAGATCGCATTTGGCTGGAGACAATGGTGGAGGTGCCTTCAGGAGTAGGCGACGACGATGAACACTGGGCGTCGACTAACAATGTAAGTTTATTCATTCTTGCTGTTTCACCTTTTCGATTACTGTTTTGCTTAGAAGGAACATCGTGATAGTACCTAATTTAAGTCTAGATCCTAGATAAGGATTATACCGTTTTTTATGGTATAGACGCAAAAAAAGTAGATTGTTATGGTAACTGGTGATCGCTGCTATACAGTCACTTACAACTCGAGAGATAAAAAGTGCGTTCCCGTCCTAGACTCTCGTTCATCGTATTATGGGAAGATTTTGGGTCTTACTCGGTGACAAGAAACGCAATGTTTTTTCTTTTTTTTTATAAGACAACGCCTGCACTAGGGATAAATCCTGTGTTGTGGGGGACTTTACAAACGTACAAGAAACGGACACAAAGAAAACCCAGACTCAGAACAACAATTTATGGATGTCACAAGGTGTTGTCTCATATGGAGTTTGAACCCTCAACACTCAGCGCAGTAGAGAGCGGCGTGGCAACCACTTAAACCATTAGGCCACTCAGCAAAAAAGTCAAAATTCGGTTCACTGTAATGTCATGGTATTAGTCTGTTGGACCAAAGCATGGTACTCCTGCGGTCATGTTACAGTATATAAAATTAATGCTTCCCAATACTGAAGTCCTGTACAACGGGATTAATAGCGGTGACTCACGCACACACCAAATAATAACACTCAGGAAATCGCAGTGTTTATTTACGAGTACGCTGGCTGCCGCTTCACTCGAGTTTGTTAATTCAATTCAGATATCCTCCGGGACCAATATATTTCTTCCTTATGTTCTTTTCCCCAGATAGCTCAAGAAAGCGAAACAAGCAAACTCACTTTCATGTTTATAATATTAGAGTCATACTGAGTAATAAATAACTTTGTAATTTCATTCTGTCTTCATATAACACGTAAATGACAGGACGCTAACAAATATTAAGTACAGACAAGTTCCGTAACATAATTGTAGCAACAACTCTTGGGCTAACTTGTTCCAAAGCAGCCAGTCATCCGCTTAATAGAGTTGCGAGTACGCTTATAGGCAGATAGCCAAGCGAGCTTTTCGCTTAAGTCCATTTATTACCAACATAGGTACCTACCGTCTAGTTAGGGAAGAAGCTTCGTCTGAATCCTTATTAACAAATATGTGGGTACATTTTTTTGTATTTTGGCTGTCAGTTCATATTAAGGTAAATTGAATACATTTGATGTATACTTACGTTTGGTGTACAATAAAGCGATATTATTCTTATTATCATTACACCTATGATTTCAAATTCATTTAAAGAGCAAATGTATATGGACGACATCGCTGAGACTGATCGGCGCCGAAAAGTCTATTATTCACTTACTTGTCTCGCCTCGGATCCAGTAAAATGAACGCTTTCTATGCATTATTGTTATGCACCTGTGAAAAACTACTTTTACGTTCGTGTAGACGTTTCTTTAAGATATACTATATAGTTTATGTACTTTTTTTACTTAGATATAACTTTATGCCAAACTAGGTAACTTAATAGCCATTAATTAGGAGTATTAATAACCATTTGCACACCATTGTTATGTATGTATATAATATTCTAATATTCTTGAGTTTTTATGAGTTATTATCACCTGTTTTATGCTACATTCTCACAAAACAAGTAATGTCATTTAAATCATTTCATTTCATGGGTTGGGGTCGCATTTCAGTCTACGGCTGAACTTTGATTTTTTACATGGGAAGGCAAAACTTCATAACACTACCTAGGCGCTATCCAAGTTCTGTAGAATGTCAGTTGTCGGGCTTTTTAGGGCTCCAATTACCCGCAACGATTTCAAGAATAAAACCACACGGCGTGCCACTCTGCACCTGGGACAAACTAGTTTAGTTTCAACCCTGCAAGCGAATTGAATTTGAAGGTTGAAAGTTAAAGAAACTAGTTATCAATATATTTGATACTCTGAGCTGTTTTAAGAGATTTCTTGCAAGAAAAATCCAATAACACTTTTAAGTCCGACGGGTTTAGAAACTTTACTTAAACATTTTATATGTTACAAATAACTATTGGTGTTCGATTAATAAATTGGATATGGCACTATACTCTGGCAGAATGCAGGGTGATCTCGTAGTAGCCATCGCAGTTGGCATTCTTTCGCTCGGTAACATGATTGTGGCCATGGTACGGAGTGGGAGCGCCTGGAACTCCGCCGGCTTCTTCTGCGAGCAAATCATGCTTGCAAAGGAGATGGCTGAGCGGAATCCTCCAAGCCCGACAACGGGCCTGGTACTGGACGCGACACAACCTGCAGAGGTCACAGAACGATCTACATACGTCCTCCATAGGTGCAAATATGCGCGTGAAAGGTGAAATCATCTGCCTTCCTAGCAGAAGCACGCTGGGGTGGTAGAGCGACGCGTTTTTCTGGGGGTAGAAAGGGAAGATTGGGGTTCCCATTCGGGAAGAGGTCATCTGCAAGCCGCAGATGGCCCAAAGTATATCGTGGTTCTAGGGATTTCCTTTCTTAGGTACCTGGTTTCTCGGCTACTAGTAACTAGGGCCGTAACGAATAGATGGTATCAAGAGGAATTTCCGCACAGACAAAAAGTTGATTGGTAGTTATCCATCCGTGTGAATAGAGTTTCGGTAACTATAAAATGACAAAGGCTCATCTAATGTTACGGTTACTTTAACATCTAAAGAGCACGACAAAATTTCATTCTCGAACAATTGATTGCGTTAATTCCCATATGAGGAAGTGAATATTTAGAAATTAGTGTATTAGTATAGCAAAGTTGTTTATGGCCACATCAGTGCATCGATTATATGATGAATTTTAACAAAATCTGACGGAAAAACACTAAGATAATTTCGAACTTATGTGAAAGTTTAAACCGGAAAATTTGCCATAGACTTAATAATAAATTTCTACGGACTTTCAAATAGCTGATAGATCTAGAAGATTTAACAGAATGTTTTAGTTAAATTCTATAAAACTTTGTCTTGAAGTTAAATTTTTGTGTAATAGTTGTGCACGAAACATTAATACATTAAAAAGACTTACTGCTAACAAAGTCACATTACATAAACTTAATGTCGTTCTGCTGATTTATAAAATAAACCTTCATTTGTATCGTACATTCGATTAGTCCGATACCCCTATTAGATTCATTCATTCACAAAGGGTCTGCCCATAAAGGTGTTCTATTTACCGTCCGATTTAATATGGGCTCGCTTACCCTGATAGACGCCATTTTTGGACCGATTCTTCTCTGAGGTTAATTTTATTTAACAAGATTGAATATTGGTATCTTATGACATTTTATTCGAAGTTCAATTTGCTGGGTTAGTTGCGGAGGTCGAAGAAGTGAATTTATCAATTTATCAAAAAGAGTGATGTTCAGGATTTATTAGGGTAAATAAAAACGGAACTCCACTGGAACTCCACTGGAACTCATTGCTTCATTACGATTATGTACTTTATGTTCTTGTTTTTAAGTTTCTTTTACATTAAATAAGGAAAAAAAAACTCAATACGTTATTATTATTTTAGAGGCGTTTTGTACATATATTTTTACAGCAAAGTTGTTGATTAAATGTATTTCGGTTGTGTTTTTCCTTTGCCTTTTACAGTCCACCGCTGGACATAGGCCTCTCCTTAGTAAGAAGGTTTTGGCGTACTGTAGCACGCTGGCCAGACAGGTTGGAATAGGGTTTGTTTCAAGTTTCGAGAGTTGTTTTACCGCGGTGGCAACCTTCTGCGAAGACGTAATTTCGCGGAAGGAGGCGGCGGAGAGGGCCCGGGAGGACGATTTCCATTCGGACCCAATTCGCCGCCGGCGAACCGGGCGGCGGAGGCGCGCATATCAGCGCCTCATGCCGCCTTGAGTGTGGCCGCGGGTGGACGGGATGGGTTTTCCCCTCCATCCGCTACAATGGCCAACCGCCAGGAGGCGACGTGCGTGTGTGCCGTACGTCGCCTGAATAGAGAGTTTATCCACAGATGGTGCCCGCGTTAGCGGGCAGGCGCTAGGAGGGATCTGGATGTCGTAATAGCAGCGGTTCCCGGATCCCTCCTATGTCAGGCGCAGAGTGGCACACCATGTGGTTTTAGTCGGTCCGATTCCGACACACCACCTCGCCGTAAACCGCGGTGGGGTGACGGCTCGAAGGGGTTTCCACACGTTAAAAAAAAAAAAGGGTTTGTTTCAAGTTTGCCTTCTCTTTGTAATGATGTTGTCTTGCATACTTTGTTCCCTTAGTCGCCTTTTACTACCCCACGGGATGAATAGGGGTGGTAACACTATGTATTCTTAATCTGTCACCACATACACCACAACATTTATTATATATATATATATATATATATATATGTATGTATGAATGTACCCAAGTTATCTGTTACGTAAGAGGTAGTCATGTGTGGAGATGGATTGAGAATACAGAGTGAAAAAGGGCGGCTATGGAAGCAAATCACGCAGGATAACATAATGCAAAAGAAGGAAAACTTGAAATAAACTCAATACTAACTGCACGATTGACGTGGTGGCTTAAGCGAGTGTTGTAGGTTCAAATCCTTCATGGGACAACACTTTGTGTGATTCATAAATTGTTGTTTTTGAGTCGGGGTGTCTTTGTGTCCATTTCTTGTATGTTGGTAAAGTCCCCCGCGACACAGGATTTATTCCTAAAGGAGACGCTGTCTTTTTTTAAAAAAAAATAACAACTCATCTGACCTACCTGCGCGTCTAGTTAAAACCTCCTTTCTACGGAGTGGGCTATCAATGGATTATTAAATTTTTTGTTGCTGATGAACTCACTAAGGTTGTTTAATAGAAATTTTTTTTTTATATGATATTTATTGTATACTATTTTTTTGTGTAGATTGTTGGTCCCCGAGAATGAAGTTAGCTAAGGATTAAAGCGATATATCATCGTAAGCATAATTTTAAGAAAAGATACAAAATAATACATTGGATATAGAAAATGTTCGACATAAGTGTCTTATTAACTAACAGATCGATCAACAACGAAGACGAATAGAAGCTTATCTTTATTTTTCAAAGAGAAATAAGTGAGTGAATTCTGAATTAGTCTGTTCATTATGATCAAATTGGATCTTACATCATAATTGAAACTATTGCTAAGCAATAGTTTAGGCAACAGTCAAACCTTAATAAAGCTGGTAAAGTGAATAAAAATTAATAGTATCTTCACATATCTTACATACGACAGTCTGACTCCAAATTGGTAATCATGGTAACTATTCTGCTGATGATTGATAAGACGGTTCAAAGCCACCCAAAGAGCAATAGAGAGGGTAATGATCGGAGTTTCTTTGCGTGATCGAATCAGGAATGAGAAGATCCACAGACGAGCTACGGTGACCGATATTGCCAGTAAAATTGCTAAAATTAAGTGGCAGTGGGCGGGACACATTATACGCAGAAACGATGACCGATGGGGCCGTAAAATTTTGGAGTGGTGACCGCGTACTGGGAAATGCACCATTAGTGGGCCTCCCACGAGGTGGTCCGACGACCTGGTAAAGGTCGCGGGTAGCTGCTGGATGCGAGCGGCACAGGACCGGCTGTTGTGGAGAACCTTGGGGGAGACCTATGTCCAGCAGTGGACGTCTTTTGGTTGAGATGATGATGATAATGACTCTGCTGATAAACATAAGTATATGGTTCTAAATACGCACGTGTCATAGACTAACTGCACCCAGTCACAGAATAACTGATCGTACTCTGAGTAAGACTTGAATCCACGACATATAGTTTAACAGTCACTAATCACTAGGGCAATAAGCCAATGGAGACAGAAAAAGGGGCATCTACTAGTCGTAGGTAGATGACCCGAGGTATGCCGGGGTTCCAGGGATTTCCTTTCTAGGGTATACCTGGTTCCCCGGCTACTGGTACCTGAGACGGTGTGCGGTTTTTGTTCGGTTCGAGTCTGATACAACCACCAGTAGGTAGTATCCGGGGGATTTCCGCATAGAAAAAAAAGGGCAATAAGCCGATTCATAATCCTACTTATAATAACTTCACACATTATACGAAGACACACAAAACAAGTGATTGTGCTCATCATATATGTTGCGAGATCATCTCATTCACTGGGTGGGAATAGAAATTACGACGTATGGATCAGCAACCAGGTTCACTGATCACTAAAACTAATACGCCAAGTGAGTGGATTTAGCTATGCTATATGTTTATTATACTCTCGTTGTTAGTGAATTTCAAGAAAACAACAACTGTTCTTTGAAGTGTTGTTGAGAAATTTCATAGAATTTCAGAGTTTACGACAAAAACAAAACGTTTTTCTCAGAAAAGGTCAAAGTATTTACAAACAATTAACGATAATGGTTTTACTCTTTGGTCTTGTCTGCTATTATCCTTGAGGTATTTGATAGCTACATATCCTGTGTCTTAAATAAAATAGCAAAATTTTAAAATAAATCTTTCAAAGCACGCATTACTTTCAAAATATCCTCAGAACGTGTGTTCAGAACACAGTGTAAACTTTAATACAGAAATGGCCCCCGAATTAGATTAAAATCGATTTCTAAAAAGGATGAGGTTTTCAATTAAAATGTTTCAATGTTAAAAGACTGAGTTGTATTTTTTAATTATATTAGTTTTATTTAAAGTATAAAAATATCGCCTGTAATAAATTAATTATGCTTCAAGCATGCAGGAGGTACAGATATTTACTAGTTAATTTTTTTTTATTATTTAATAGCCTGGCAAAGTGACTCTACTCTGCCTGATGGAAAGCATGAATAGAATCCAAATGCAGTATGGTGACCAACATTATGGCAGCCTAGTGAGATGCTTTTTCACACCCCGCTTGGAGATGTAAAAGGCATGACAATCATCGTGACAGTGTAAGGCTTACACAGTTAACACGAGAACTGTCACCCCTGCATCAATGGGCCTCCGATCTCACACTCACCAACGAAACACGAAAACACGAATGCTGGCGCTTTAGGTTGGTCTTCTGTGGGAGGGTAGTACTGCCCCGGTCGAGCCGGCCCGCTTGGTTCTACTACCTACCAATTACTTTTAAATTATTACTTAAAACCATAAATTTATTTATTTCTTAAAAATGTAAATCCCATATTTTTACACTTTATTTAATTTCTGAATCTCTCAAATTTTAAAAACCATTCTTGCTTGTATACTTCCATTCAGCGATGTTTACCTAATCTACAATCCATTAGCGAACCCCTAGAGATTTCGAAAGCTTTTCATAAAAATAAAACATACGCGATTATTGACTCGTTGTTCAAGTAGTTACATGATATCTAACATAAATTGAGGAAGACATTTAATAAGTAGTATACATCACCATCTATTTATATACATGTCTGCACATGTTTATATAAACAACCTTTTAATTTGTCATAGTAAAAAATTAATAAATCAAATCATATTCACGCCTCATTTTCATACTGGGTAGACAGACAAGTCAAGTCTTTCACATACCTTACTCAGTGTACTGTCGATCTGGGAAGTAAACCTTATAGGGTTTATTCACACCACCTCGCTCTAGCTTTATGTCTTTCCAATTATTATTTCAAATAGTATATATTAATTCTAATCGATAAAACGTGAGTGTCTGCCCTATCGCAGCTACATAGTTGAGTGTTTGTGTATTTAACCAACGAATGGAAGATCGAATATTAAGAATTGTATGAATATTCTAAAGAAATAACGTAATACAAATTAGGTATGATAATTTTGCAAAATGCCTTTTACTTTAACTTTACACAGTCATAAAAGGAGTCACATAACATCACACATCAGCAACCTATATCACACTAGCTAGATGGGTTGGCATCAGATTTGTTTCAAATTTTGCAATGATGTCTTGCGTCATGAGTAGGTGTGGTAACAATCCGTATTCTTAATACACTACACGGACTAACCTATGTAGTGTAAAGCTAAAAACAATTAGGCATCTCGTAAGAACAAGACATCATTCAATTATCCTCATCGGTCTAGGGCATTGACCAGACGCAATTAAAGTTGTAGGACGTAGCGTAAACCGAGTTAATAATAATTGTACACTTCCATTTATGCGTCCGTGCAATATTAACCTACAGCAAATAGGTAGGTATAGTCGCTACAAATTGGTTATGTAATAATGCTCAGTCACTTTAGACCCTGTTTCATACTATACTTAATATTATCTACATTACAATTACACACTCTCGTTAATATTCTAGAAGGGATAAGCAGGGACGTAAACGTCTAAATTATGTATCAATAATTTTAATTCCACTTACGTAAATTGTGGTATGCGTTATATTTGTACTTCGTAAATGAATAAAGCAATTATTTAATACTAGCTGAACGTCGTGTTGTCTGAGTCTCGCAAAGACTACATTGCCAACATTTTTGCAACTTTTTTCATTGATACTTTCCTCCTACTGCACGTAGGTTATATTATATAGCTTACAGCCTTCCTTGAAGAATGGATTATCCAACGCTATAATAATTTTTCAACTTGAACCACAGTTCTTGAGCACGTTTTTCTACAAATGGCTATACACTATACGTTTCAAGATTTTTTTTATGTTACACTTGATTGGACTAAGAAGATAGAAAGATAGACTGTTGTACGCTACGAACAACATACAATTATAGAACCTCATATTAGAAAATAGAGCACAACGTGCGAGCTTATCACTAATGTGATCTCTACCAAATAACCTTTAACAAGGTCCAGACACATCGACATAAACAATGTATACAAGTAGTATATTGATAGACGTATGTGCTCTTTATTGTACATCTAAATTTATACTATTAAATAATAATATTGTTCCTCTGAGCCATTTTTAAAAAGTAGGTTGAGGTCAATTATAAAACTGCTATGGTATAGTTGCACTTTAAATTTATACATGGAACGACTGCAATCAGACCTCCACTATCCAATTGTAGGCGATATCGAAGTTCTGGAGATCTTTTTTTTTCTTTTTCTATTATAAAGACAACGCCCGTACTAGGAATAAATCCTGTATCACGGGAGACTTTATAACATACAAGTAACGGATACAAAAAACACTCAGATTCTGAACAAAAATTTGCGGATCACACAAAATGACACACACATGGTCAACATGTGTGGTTTGAATCCTCAACATTCAGCGCAGTAGAGAGCGGCGTGGCTACCGCTTAAGTCACTAGGCAAACCGTGCCGTCAATATACTGTTGTCAGACTTTATAGAGTTCGAACTACCCCTAATGATTGACATTGTTCATAAGACAACCGGTATCGACGGCGTTCCGTTCTCTCTGAGGCACAGAGAGATCTCTATCTATTAAGAATGGACTCCCTTGCAAAGACTAACCTGGCTAGAATTGCTTAACTTTGCAATATGTTAAGTCTGTATCTCTAGGTAGTAGAGCCACGCTAATTTCAGCACAAGCGAGCCGGCTTGACCAGGGTAGTACTACCCTCCCACAAAAGACCAACCTAAAGCGCCAGCATCCGTAT
This sequence comes from Hypercompe scribonia, assembly GCA_949316085.1. Taxonomy (NCBI): domain Eukaryota; kingdom Metazoa; phylum Arthropoda; class Insecta; order Lepidoptera; family Erebidae; genus Hypercompe; species Hypercompe scribonia. The sequence continues at coordinate 4,461,938 of OX438969.1, read as the reverse complement.
TGTCGTGTTTCGTTGGTGAGTGTGGGACCGGAGGCCTTTTGATGCAGGGGTGACTGTTATCGTGGTAACTGTGTAAGCCTTACACTTTCACGATGACTGTCATGTCTTTTACGTCCCCAAGCGGGATGTGAATAAGCATCCCACAAGGCCGCCATAGTGTGGGTCACTATACTGCATTGTCAGCATTTGTAATTACCATGGTGACCACAAGTCTTGGATTCTATTCATGCTTTCCATCAGGCAGAGTAGAGTCACTTTGGCAGACTCTTAATATAGAAAAAAAAAGAAAAAAAAACCTACTCAGTTACAAATAAGCCGTACGCCCCTATTAAATAGTAATATTACATGTTATAAATGTACAGAGGATTGCTCATCGTCAATGAGTTTTTAAACGGCTCATAACAGAATTAGTTCTAAATGAACGCGTGGGAGCACTTACAAATATTTTATACACTTACATTTAGTTACATAGATATAGTTTTGTGGTGTGTTCACTCACTGGACCAAGTAACACACCCCGGTTAGACTGATGTCAAGTCGACTGTGAATATAAGTATCTAATCTGCGCTCTGGCTTTGTGTTTAGAAATAAATTCAGATGGAAAATAGATTTTAAATTTAAATGTATATTATTGAAATATTTTTTTGTAGTAAATATTGTCAATTTTTAAAATTGAGATGACAAATCAACTACTCGAAAGATACATAAATTGCTGACTATCGATCTCTTGCAGCTAAGCAACGTATTATATTCAAGCAACTAAATCAAACTGAGGTCCGACAAATGGGTGACGCGTCTTGATATAGACGCATTACAAAATGTATTCCACAATAAAAAAATAAAGACTCAGCAACTAGAACTTTCACACACAAGAAATTATCAGCAAACATGTGTCTACATTGCTCCTTTTGCGAAGTCGGGCCGAGTGGCTAGGCGCTTATATAAAGTAATACACTGGTAATCTATGAAGAGGTCTGTATTCAGCAGTGGATGATAAATAGCCAAGATTATCTTTGTCTGCAACAGTAATTATAGTCGTCGTTACATCAAATATTTGACTAACACATAGAAACCTTTTTTGTGGATTTAATCCTATGAAAATATATCAACATAATATTGACACACTTCAATAATTGAACAGATGATTTGTCTACAACACTCGTATTAACGTACATATCATTATTTCTGTAATCTATCATAACTGTGGATGGTTTATAAGGAGCTTTTACTGTTATTACAAAATCAATACAAAAATGATACACATTTTTTTTCTTTTCGTTTTCTGATATGAAAATTTTGTTTGTGTATGCGGAGAAGCTTCTAACGGTAAAGGTCGACTTTCAACGGAACTCATTGTACAGCAAGATATATCACAGTTAATCCCAATTTTCACTTAGTGCATTGAATGAGGTGAATTACCTGACTAAATGAAATTTAGTAAAATCATGCCTTTGTTGAAGCAGGTAGCACGTCTGATCCTGCAAATTATAAACCAATATCATTGTCACCTACTTTCAGTATGTTTTTGAGAAAATTATACTAGATCAACTGCCAGTTACTGAAAACATTATTAAACCTGAATTAGTTCAATGTTAATAATATACTTTTAAATGAGAAAAAACTAAATAACACACAGATTTTTAACACCAATGACAAAGAAGTTAAAACCAGTGTTTTGATAAATGAAAAAGAATTGGATCTTGTGGATTCAGAGTGTTTGAATAAAACGCTGGGCGCTAAATTGCATTGCGGCCCACACATTGATGGATTGTCGAATAAACTCAAATCTGCAACTTACGCGTTTTCTAAAATTCACCAATTAATTGGTGTAGAAATAGTGTATTTTGACTATTTTTGTAACATAATGTCATATGTTATTTTGTTGTGCTGAAATTCATAGTATCCTTACGTCGCAGTAGAAAAATCTTAGTGCAATTTATAAGAGCAGTTAGAGGCATCTTGATAATGGCATCTCAATACATTTACGAGTATGTAAATATAGTGTTGTAAAGGAAAATATTTATTTTTCACAAAGTTTATTGACATTCATGATATCAACTATAGAAATCAAGATAAAATAAGTAAGTCTTTTCGATGTCGGGTGTGCGATTCTACAATAAAATTCCAAACAAGTTTCAAGATTAAGTATTAACAAATTTAAGTCCTAAATGACTTTGTGAAAAGGCTAAGGTAATACACAGTTTTAGATTATTTAAACAATAAATTTGCTAAGGATTGATGCTGCTGACTCCCGTATTAATTTATTATTTAAATTTCTTGTATTTGAAAGTGGCATTCAATTTATTGTTGTGTTTTATTTTTCTTTTCCATTCAATTATAATAGTTTTTTGAATGTATAGTCTGCGTTTGTAATATTAGTTTTTTTTTCTAGTGTTTTTGAGTGTTGCCATGGCATATCCAAATGTCCTGCTTTGCTTAGTGGTAATGCCGTGCTTCGGGTCGTTAATCTTGAATAATACTGGTCAGGTAACGCGATGGTTGGGGCTCGTATGGCGCCAGTATGGACAATTGTACTCAAAACTATGGATCTTACTTCAAAGGGCCAACTGAGACCTATACTATTCTCAGATTGTTTTTATTTAATCAATGTTCACGGACTTAAAAAAGACACCTCTGTGGTTTGTTTTGGCATGTCCTCTAAGTGTGAGTCTTAGGAAATGCCAGTGCCTTCTAGCTATAAAGTCCGATGTGTAAAAATATCTCTAAAAGATTAAGTCTTCTTAAGACTTCTAGAAATAAATATTATTTTCCAAATGCCTATTATTAAAACGATCCTTCATTTATTTCATTTTGACCATAGCTATTTTCAGGTTTTAGAACATGATTTCTGCATGTCATAACCGTAAAATTACTATTCCTGCCGTTGTGAATCTTACTGATGGTTTTAAAAGATGTTACGGAATACGTATTTCACTAAATATATTTTACATAGGTGTGTGATATTAGAGGTAATCTTTTTTTTTTAAATCATAGACTTAAGAGCACATATAGATATTATAAAGATCATTTATTACATGGTTTTACTGCGATATCTGTGCGGTGATAATCAACTAGTTTTTACCTTTTGTATTATTCTTTCGCATAGGCTTTTATTTACAGTTACAGTTTAAAGACAATAAACAAAATTACCGACGTATCAAAAAAAAATGGACATGCATCATTCTGAACCACAGAAATACGTTGTACTATTGTATAAGTCACTTCTACTTTAGGAACATTCCCGCTACAGGGGAATTCCCTAATTACGTACTTTACTGCCTAAAACACACTTTTTTATACCTTTTGGAATTTATCGTAAAATATATTATCTGGGTCTCTGTAAACTAATCGTGTATGAAAATTAACCTTCAGTATGTGACTGTTGAACTGTAAACGATTTTTTGGATAGTTTACGACACATATGTGATTAAGCTTGCTTAAAATACTGGGGCGGAAGCAACTCTCAGTCTGACAGTTGAAATAGTGCGTATTACAGATAGAATAAGGATAATTATAAAGACTTTCACATGCGAATATTGAAAACTGAATGTATTTAAATAGTAAATAGTGGTAATGCTATGTAATCACATAACGTTACATATAGCCGTACGAGGGATAAGTTATTCTATTTATTAAAAAAGTAAAAATAACTTTTGTTACCTAACTTGGTCAATACCCAATATGGTTTGTCAACAAATTAAGAACAAAGTTAGATCTTGCTATAAAACAACTGTGATGCCACTTGTAAAATTTGGGTTTTTGTATGTCACATGTTGTGGGACTCTACGGCCACTTCTACTGAAATAAGTAATAATTGTCGTTAAAGCAAATGCCTCTTAGAGTGGAGACCGTAAATCGATAAACAGAAAGAAGAATGCTTGCTACTGACCAGGTAAATGGATGGTGCCGCTGATTTGGTTACGGCTTTATGTTTTTCGGGTTAGTGTGTTTTTGTTGTCACATGATTGGATTTCCAATCACACTGTGGCACTACTGAGATTTGGTTATTCGAAATCGCTTGCCTACGATGTTATGTTTTTCATGGTAGCGTGCATATGTTTTTAAGTGTTTCGTATTAGTATATTCGCCTAGCCGATTTCAGCCACGGGGGTCAGTCTCAATGGAGACGAAAACTTCGCAGGAGATACTATAGCGAAAAAGTGTGTGCGCTACACAGGAGCGCTCTCTGTTTCCTCACTTGTACAATCCGATGGTACACACACGGAAATCATACGAAGACGAGGTACTTGATGTTTCATTGTTCTAGTTCATGTAACGTACCCGTTAAAAAGATGACGTTAAATAATTATAAAATTTTATTAAAAAAAACATTCTCATGCGAAAGTTCACTTTTACAAAACCCAGTGGAATAAGAGAAATATTCAACGTATCTAATATTATTTGTATTCCTTTCAAGTCAAATACGAGTGAGGCCCACATTCCTACAGTTCCATTAGCGGATATCTCTCATAGCTATTACAACAGATAATACTTTTATGGGTCCCAAATATATTGGAATAAACGCAAATAGATTTAATACCGCCACTGGCTGAAATCCACATTTTCTATACATACTTTTACGGTCATGTTAGCAATGTATATTGTTTAGTGTTTTATCGGGGCAGGGACACAACAAACCCGTTCGAGACATTTTTTTTGCCGTTTGACTTTTTCTCGATGTTTTATTTCTATAGGTCTGTACTACGGACTTGGTTATTTTAAGTACTGAACGATAAACTTCCAACTTGCCACATTTATCCATTTCAATATGAATACTCAAAACTTCAGGGTGTCTGCCAGGTCACGTTGTATGTATACGACCTTGACCTGTAAGAGCTTCCAAAAACTTGAAAGAATTCCAAATTTTTCTGTCTAAACAGTATCCTTTTCCTACTTTACCTTCTTTCTCAGTTATCTTTACATGAGTTAAAAAACTAGGTAGTTCTAGGTAGTAGAGCCACGCTGACTTCAGCACGAGCGGGACGGCTCGACCAGGGCAGTACTACCCTAAAACCTAAACCTAAAGCGCCAGCACCCATATTGTCGTGTTTCGTTGGAGAGTGTGAGACCGAAGGCCCATTGATGCAGAGGTGACAGTTATCGTGGTAACTGGGTAAGCCTTACACTGTCATAATGATTCTCATGCTTTTGGCGTCCTCAAGCGGAATGTGAAAAAGCATCTCACAAGGCCGCCGTACTGTGGGTCACCATACTGCATTGTCTACATTAGCAATGAGCATGGTGACCACAACTTTTGGATTCTATTCAGAGTAGTCACTTTGGCAGGCCCTTAATATAGAAAAAAAAAATGTATCCAACTGTTAGCCACTACCTTTTTTGCGCTACATGATTATATTGAAATCATACATTCAATAGAAAAATTAGAATCATGATCAAAACCAAATTTCATTTTGTAACGTCACAAATATTCTCTTTTAAATTTCGAAGCATCTTATGCATTTTTAGGTTTATCACACAAAACTAAAAAGTAAATAGTCTTAGCTGTGTCAGTTTTTTAGTTACACGTTCCAAAGGCATAGCCGTGAAATATAGGAAGATTTTCTAACTTTGGCCAAATTAGATTACTAACAGCACTCTTATGAGTCCCCAGTTTAACTTTGTCAACAAACTTCCAATGTACTTTACATATTTGATTGACAAATTCAGATTGTAATTACGCTCCGCCCTCGGGACTGATGAAAGGGATCACGAATTATTTGAGAACATATTTGGATTTGTTTTAATCGTGTACAAATAAAACGTAATGGTTTGACAAAATCATGTGCCTTGCCGTTCGCATTCCTTCGATTACGAATAAGTTCACAAATAATTCATTTTTTTTAAAATCACGTGTCGATGGCCGAAAGTTGTAATTTTGTGTTTTGGAAAATTGGCATACTCGTAAATATGAAAGTTCCTAGCAATTAATTAAGAAAAAGAGCCCCGTGGAATGGTCTATCTTGAGTTCCTATGAGTTGTGGTTCAAGCATTGATTTTTTCAAAGTTCTGTAAAAATAATCAATTATTTTTTAAGTAGTTTCTAATTACTAGTGAAAAACAGATGATTCAAAGTTCAAAGTACAACACAGTTAATATCTGATAAGTGATTTTACTGTCGGGCACGCCGTTATGGCGGAGTTAAGATCCATTCTGGAGAATTGGCTCGAGAAGAATCATGGGACTCTCTCATACCGGCTGACGCAGGTGATCACTGGGAGAGGATGCTTCGGAGATTACCTGTCTCTTGTGCCACCACTTCGATGGCCGGACCGTGGATACTACGCTACACACGCTGGCAGAATGTCCGGCGTGGGCGGAGCTGAGTCGTGACCTCGTGACGGCCATTCGAGTGGGAGCACGTGGCACTTCGTTGTCTCCTTCTGTCAGCAAGTTATGCTTGCAAAGGAGATGGCGGACCAGAACCAGGAGAGGTTCAGAACTCTCCCAGACTGCTAGGCCCGGAAACAGGCTTGGTCCTGTAGACGACTCGGGTGCAGGGCGATATCCAACTTCTACAAGTGCAAGCCTAAGGGTGATAGGTGAGTTCATCTATCACCCTAGGCCAGGGTGGCAGAGAACGCTAGGGAACACGCGCGCCCTTTGTGGGTAGTAAAGGGAATATTTTTTTATGAAAACTTACCAAAGTGACTTTACTCTGATGTAAAGCATGAATAGAATCCAAGAGTGGTGGCCACCATACTCATTGCGAATGCCGACAATGAAGTATGACGTAAGCTACAGCGGTTTAGTGTATTGTTTCTTCACGGCCCGCTTAGAAAGGCCCTGCCCTTTTCTTAAGGAGAAGACCTAAGTCCAGCAGTGAACAATTAAAGTCTGTAGATAATGATGATGATAGATGATTTTGATATAAAATAATTTAACAGCCAAGCTACGAGTATATACATGTATATGTAAATAATTTGAACCGAAAGCCCTACGCAAATTACCTCTGCAGTGGGCCAATTTTGAACGATATCGACTTAATGGCACTTAATTACATTAAGAACGCCAGTTGCATTCTTCTTAAGAAAGACACAATCCGTGAGTCACTCGCATAGACTAAACGTTATATATAATTGTCATACGTAGTTGCAGAGTTTTTTAGTTAGTTAGAAAAATATCTTTACTCTATCCGTGGTAGGTAACGATCTAGATTTGTGACATAATGCTGGTTCTGGGAAAAGTTGAAAATGAGATCTTTTTTCTTCAGATTTAGTGTTTGTCTATTTTCGTACGAACAACAATATAAGTACTTGTTCGATATTGCGGAGCGTAGGCATATTACATTACGTAATTGTCTATCTTCTGTCATGGGAGAACTGTGCTTCGTCACAAATAGGTCGACTCGAACAGAATTGTATTACGGCCTCATTGTAAGCATGTGTACTCTAATGCAGTGTGTATGCAGAATTTTATAATGGTAGTTTCATGCATGATAATGTAACAAATAAGCAATAAAAAAAAACACATTTGTAGTTATGACTCGGGAAGTATTTGCACTCGGTCGCCAGTAGGGAATTGAGTCCATGTCACCACTGCGACTACAGTGGACTCGGCTCAGCACACGCTAGCGGTTTGTTCGGATTGTACGGCGCAGCGTGGAGTCCTCGCTGCAGTTATTGGAGCAGACCCCTCGCATTTAGAATAGTGACAGTTGTTTTACTGGGGTCGCAACCTTCTGCGGAGACGTAATTTCGCGGAGGCGCGCTTTCCAGCACCTCATGCCACCTTGAGTGTAGTTGCGGATCGACAGAACGGGTTTTCCCCTCCATCCTCTACAATGGCCAGCTGCGAGGAGGCGACGCCAGCGTGTGCCGAATATCGCCCAAAATAAAGAGTTTACCCACAGAATGTGCCCGCGGTAGCAAGCAGGCACTAACAGGAATCTGGATATCGTAATAGCAGCTGTTCTTGGATCCCTCCTATGTCAGGCGCAGAGTGGCACACCGTATGGTTTTAGTCGATCCGATTCCGACACACCACCCCGCCGTAAACCCTGATGAGGTGACGGCCCGAGACGGTTTTAACACGTTAAATAGAAAAAAAAGGTTTCCTATAATTAAATAATATACATGAGCACCTTACTACTATTCTAAATGCGAGAATCAACGTTTGATACAAAATTACACCAGAATGGCTGAACAAATTAGGATGAAATTGGCACATAGTTTAATAGTTTGGAATAGCTTTTATATTTTATATATGTATATGTGTATATGGAATAACATAGTAGGTTAAAACCACCTTTATAAGTAAAAGCCAGTATACAGCAGTGGAGTGTTAAAGGTTATATCAATGACAGCATATAGACTAATCTTTTTATGAAACAAAATCTCATTTAAGAACTTAATTGTTTTAAAAAAGAACACATAGATTAGCCTAGTAGTAACTTGTACTAGACTTTGACATAGAAGAATATTATCCGGGTTAACACGTAATTATTCCAAATATTGTGAACGTGCCTCATAAAATTCACGTTATCGAAACAAATAGAAACGTAGGCCTCGGCGTGTCACGTCGTTATCACTATCAGTGTAGGTTGATAACAGCGATGCTAATGCGTTTACATATGGAAGCCATTAGCGCCACGCTTTGTTGCCACATTCGACATGTCAACTGGACATGAGTAGTTTTTCCATAAATTTCTCACGTCGTAGTTATATTGCGTCATGTTAGTATTATAACATCTCTATGGTTAGGTATAAAATAATAGTCAATTCTAGTTATTGAATAATATAGTTACTATGAAGGTATCAGTAAAAAGACAGGGATCACTACAACCTCCACCCTGGGAGGCTGAACCGCCAGCCTGCGAAAAATCCCTGCAGTAGTAGTCGTGCCGGAGGAGGAGACCGGAGTGGAACCCGACCGCTGCTGCAGGGGGGGAGCGGGGGCCTTTTCGTACGCCGCGCCGACAAATCGCACTACCCGCATCGACCATGAGTAGATTAGCACCGCCCCATTGCCCCCTTAGTTGTCAACACAGTGAATCCTCACAAACCAATTAAACCCCCCCAAAAAAAAATGACGAAGAAAAATAGAAAAAATGTATCTACAGCGGCATCCTCTTCCACATATATGGACTTCTGCAACATCAGGGGACTTCACTCCAACCTGAACGCAGTCCACCTTCATCTGGAGATTGCGCAGCCGACCCTCTTGTTTCTTACGGAGACGCAGATATCCTGCCCGGCCGATACATCATACCTACACTACCCCGGCTACAAACTCGAACACAAATTTCTGAGACGTCCCGGTGTATGCATGTACGTCCGGGAGGATATCTGCTGTCGCCGTCTCCATTTTTATGAAGACAGGGACCTGTCAGTAATGTGGGTGCGCGTAGACTACGGAGGTGAGACTCGAATCTATGCGTGCCTATACAGGTCTCATAGCGGTGACAGGGAGACTAAAGCACTCTTTGAGCACCTGCAGGTGACGACTGACAAAGTTCTTGAGCGGTACCCTCGTGCTGAGTTGGTGATTTTAGGGGATTTTAATGCCCACCACTGTGAGTGGCTAAATTCTCGATCCACCGACTTTGCGGGCAGGTCTACTCACGAATTTGCTCTGGCCCATGGCCTCTCACAACTGGTACATTCTCCAACAAGAATACCTGATATTGAGAGCCATGCACACTCTTTGCTGGACCTTCTGCTGACGACGCGTCCGGACGACTACACTATTGCAGTGGACGCACCTCTCGGCTCGTCCGACCACTGCCTCGTCCGGACCGAAGTCCCATGCCCTCGGCATATTCCACCTCGCCCAGCCAATTTGCGCCACATGTGGCAATATAAATCAGCAGACTGGGATGGATTGCGTGAATTCTACGCATCGTACCCGTGGAGACAGCTTTGCTTCACGCCAGAAGATCCTGACTCCTGCGCAGCCGCTGTCACTGAGACGATCCTGGTGGGTATGGAGTATTTTATTCCCAACCCATCAGTAGCTGCGGGGGCAAAAAAGCGACCGTGGTTTAACCGGCTTTGCAAGGAAGCCAGGCTAGTCAAGCAGGCCGCCTATAGGGCTTGGACCACGGCCCGTACCAATAAGGATCCGAACATCTCTGATGTGAGACGCAAACTAAATGCTGCCTCGAGGTCCAGCAAAAAGACAATTGCCAGAGCCAAATTCGATTTCATCGGCAGGATTGGTGAGCGACTTACGAGCTATCCCTCTGGGAGTCGTGCGTTTTGGTCTCTTGCTAAGGCTGCCGAGGGAAATTTTTGCCAGTCGTCTTTACCACCATTGCGAAATGCCGATGGTAACTTGGCCCATAGTGCTAAAGAGAAAGCCGACCTACTTGGGCAACTCTTTGCCGCGAACTCGACTATGAACGAGGATGGAAGTGCGGTACCGCCTATTAACCCGCCGTGCCAACACACTTTGCCGGAAATACACATTTCGCAAAGAGAAGTGCGGCGGGAACTAAACTGTCTAGACGTTCATAAGTCGAGTGGGCCAGACGGCATACCTGCAGTGGTGCTCAAAAAGTGTGCCCCTGAGTTGTGCCCTGTACTAACGCGACTTTTCGCGATTTCCTACCGCAAAAGGCAAGTGCCGTCTTCGTGGAAGACTGCCCATGTGCATCCAGTGCCAAAAAAGGGTGATAGATCGGACCCATCGAATTACAGGCCTATAGCTATAACCTCCCTTCTCTCTAAGGTGATGGAGCGTGTAATCAACACACGGCTCCTCAGTTACCTGGAAGAGCACGATTTGATCAGCGACCGCCAGTACGGTTTCCGCCGCGGTCGCTCGACTGGTGATCTTCTAGTGTATCTCACTCACCGGTGGGCTTCAGCCATTGAGAGTCAAGGTGAGGCCTTGGCAGTTGGCCTGGATATAGCAAAGGCGTTCGATCGGGTCTGGCACAGGGGCCTTCTATCGAAGTTACCGTCCTACGGCCTGCCCGAGGGTTTGTGCAAATGGGTGGCTAGCTTTTTGTCTGGCAGACGCATAAAAGCCGTCGTCGACGGTAGCTGCTCCGAAAGCATGGACATAAACGCTGGTGTCCCGCAAGGCTCCGTGCTATCTCCAACACTATTCTTGCTGCATATCAATGATATGTTGACCATAGATAGCATTCATTGTTATGCGGATGACAGTACTGGAGATGCGTATTACACGGGCCGGGCTAACATCCCTCGTACCGCTGTAGTAGAAAGTCGCGAACAACTTGTGTCTCAAATCGAGAGCACTTTACACAGAGTCTCCGATTGGGGTCGGGATAACCTGGTCCAATTTAATCCCTCTAAGACACAAGTTTGTGCGTTTACTGCTAAAAAAACCCCGTTCACTGTGGTTCCACAATTCCAGAATACACCCCTTACCATCTCACAGAGTATTGGGATCCTCGGTGTCGACATCTCCAGTGACGTCCAATTTCGGACTCATTTGGAGGGAAAGGTGAGGCTGGCATCAAAAAAGCTTGGTGTTCTGAATAGAGCGAAGCGATATTTCACACCGGCACAAAGGCTACTACTGTACAAAGCAGAAGTTCGGCCTCACATGGAGTATTGCTGTCATCTCTGGGCGGGAGCACCGAAGTACCAGCTTGAGCCTTTCGATTCAGTCCAGAGACGTGCTGTGAGAATAGTCGACGATCCTGATCTCACGGACGGTATCGAGCCACTAAGTCTTAGGAGAGACTTTGCCTCCCTGTGTGTACTCTACCGTCTCTACAATGGGTTGTGTTCAGAAGAATTGTTTGATATGATGCCCACAGCCACATTCTACCATCGCACCGCTCGCCATCGTCAGGGAGCTCATCCACATACATTGGAACCTAAATGGTCGCGCACAGTGCGGTTTCAGAGAAATTTTCTCCCGCGAACAATCCCGTTATGGAATGAGCTCCCTGCCACGGTTTTCCCTGGGAACTACAGCATGGGGTTCTTCAAGAAGGGGGTTAATAGGTTTTTGAAGGGTCGGCAACGCGCACGTGATGCCCCTGGTGTCGCAGGCGTCCATAGGCTGCGGTAGCCGCTTACCATCAGGCGGGCCGTATGCTTGTTTGCCACCGTCGTGGTATAAAAAAAAAAAAAAAAAAAAAAAAAAAGACAAAAAAATTACTGGCGGCTGCGCTCGTGTGTATGTCAGTTAACGGTATGCACTTCCTAAAGAATCAAAGTATATGCCGCCATACTTAATTAAAATTGGTGCAATAGTTTAACCATGAAAGTTTAATAGATAGGCAAAGTTACTGTCGCATCCATACTCGTTTGTATATTGTTATAATTTACATGGACCGCCCCTCCAACCCCGCACCGCGTTCCCTCATAGTAGTCCCTCGCTTAATGTCATTTCATTCAGGCCAATCTTATCGTGATAACTTTTAAACTTTTCGTGCAAAATATTTCGTTTAAAAGACAAAGTTTATGGGTATTAAATTTTGAAAGCGACAACTGTAAAAATTGTGACAAAATACTCTAAAATATACATTGTCGAAAGGCATCCTATTAAATTGTGATTGTAGCTCACTATTTAGAATTCACCGACTTCAACGTACATGAATATGATATGATGATAATGATGATATGTGCTTAACTAGAACTTTTAAAACAGCCAATCCAACGGTATATTATTACCGTGCAACTCCAACAGTTTAGACAGCGCACGTCAAGATAGTTCTGAAAAAACAAATATTTTACAAACTTACTTAATGCTATTTTTATGTTGCGTTATATTGTTATGTTACATAAATACTTAATCATCAATCAACCTATCGCCGTCCACTGCTGAACGAAGGTCTCCTCAAGGAACGCCAACCATCCCGGTCTTAGGTAATTCGCATCCATCCGCTGCCAGCCACCTTCTTCAAGTCGTCGAACATCGTCCATCTTAATAAATTGGATAAAATGTATTACTGTTAAGTTTCTTTTAAATCCATTCGTAGCTTTTGCAAGAAAGAGTACACATATCCTAACATCCATACATCCATTCTCCCAAGCTTTAGTAGCAGTAGGAGTAGGATAGGATACTAGTAGGACACAAAATGTTAAAAGGACTTGAAGACAAGAAGAACTTCTATATACAACTCTATTTTCAACACTCAAGATCATTATCTCTCTGGGAGCAGAAGAGCATGAAATATAGCTACCGTAACCAAGGCATGCAGCAGGTGCAAATTGCCTGCTCCTCCAAATAAATCGGGAGGAAGAGGCAAATAAATATTAATTTGAAAAAGTAAAAAAAAATGTTAACAGGTTAAAATTATTTTCACTTTTCACTTTTATTATGCATCTTTTAAACAACAATATCAAAATAAAATAAATACAAACGAAAGTACAATCAGATTCCAATATCTAAATATGTGTTTACTAAAATACGAGTATGACAATCACGTGGAGGGTCGTAGTCTTTAAAGCATTATGAAGAGTCTGTTATTTGAGTAACGTCAGCTTTACTTATGACATTGTTCTCCTCACACATCACAACTAGAAATTATGATAATAGAAATACACAATGTCAACCTTGAAATTGGCTCACAATTAAACACAAGCAAAACTATTTAGATAATTGTTGACAATGCTCCAATAAATCATGTTTATGTGTTTATTGTCAAAGTAAACAAGCATCATTCAAAAAGTCTAGTCACCGAGACGAACTAAATAGACTAGTAAATATGGCCTGAATTTAATTTTCTAGACTAAAAGAACTCCTAAAGTCAAATCTTTTAGCGAGACTATAGAAAAAAAGTCCTAGACTTTTATTTTCTACCATTTTTAATGGATAACAAAGATGGATATACTAGAGCACTCTGAAACTAAAATGTCATCCTCACCATAAACCTATCGCATTTCATTGCTGAATATAGCCCTTTTCAATTTCTCACATTCAACCTCTGCTAGCTATCTCATGTAAGTCATCTCTCCACCTGGACTCTGGACTCCATTCGACTGTGAACGTCCTACACTTAGCAGTTTGCCGCAACGCAGTCTCCCCTCGAGAACACGCTTACTCCTACAGTTTTTGGGTTTGCAGATAATACGGCCAGCCCACAGCCACTTCAGTTTGCTAGTCCTATAAGCTATATGGATGACCTTGTTCTCTGCCGTCACTTAATTCCTGAAACGATCCCTTTGAGAAACGCCGAATGCCCTTTCCATAAGGCCCTGAGCGACTTTGAACTTATGGGCAAAGTGGACCCTAAGTGACCACGTTTCGGCTCCGTATGTCATGACCGGCAGGATGCACTGATTAAAGAATTTCATCTTTAGACACTGTGGGATCGTTGGCAAAAAGAAACTGAAACATAAAGGTATAAATAGAGATATCTGAAATACAACAAGAGTCATAGACACTTTATATACATATAACTGAAGCAGAAACAGGTCGGCTGTGTTATACGTACGGACGACTCGAAAGGGCTTAAACAACAGGCAAGAACTGGACAGAAAGGCAATAGACAGATACCAGTGAAGAAAAATAGAGAAGGCCCTCCACTGAATAGAAAGGTTCTTAATAAAATTAATAATTATGAAGAATTATTGTATAATTTTAAACAAATAATAATAAATAACATTAGACATACATTAATTAATTAATCACAAAATAATCTATGTAAAATAATAAAGTAAAACAGTTAGAAGTTAATTATTTTACATGTAAAAAATCCTGATAAATAAGATTATACATTTAACATTGCAGACATAAATGTTTTTAGGGTAATTGTATTTTGTTAAATAGAAATAAGATTTACGAACATGAATAAATAATGTCAATCACGTAAATAAATTGTTTCACATCGTGGAGTATAATCTTACATTTCGACATGGTATTGTTACGTGTTAGGGTTCGTTTGATTCGAAAAATAAACCTTATGAAGACTTAAGAAGACTAAAAAATTATTAAGAAATTTTATTACAAACGCATATAGAAAAATAAATAACACAGAACTATTATCCTTAATAACCGCCGAGGTCTGTACGTTATTCAATCGCTTTGATATTTATCGCATTGTAGCTCAAATTGAACTGACATCCGGTCGACGAAATGATTGCTAATTCACCGAACGTTCACGTGGTTCATTCCAAGTGATTCATTCCGGAATGTTTCAATTGCTAAAAGAACATTCGAACACGACCGCTTCTGAGAAAGGCTTTCGAACGTAGACAAACCACCCGCTGTACAATCTATCTATTTTAGACTATGTGTTTATTCTGTTAAAGTTCATTATTCTGTACCATAACGCATCGAGTAACTAATACCGAGTACTAAACCGAGTGTCGCTTCCTTTCACAAATATTCGTGATATTTCGTAGCAATATTAATTAATATGACATATCGTATATAGTATATATAAGGTAAATTCTTTTACATTTCTCAAAACTAATATGACACAAAGGTATTTCTGATTTCATTTGTGAAGAACGCTTTTAGAAATCTTTTTTTTTATTTTCACTTATCTCAAGATTCCTTTTGAAGGAAATGGTATAAGCTAGAACATCATTATTCGTTGTTTTCAATTGATCCTTTCTAATTTTTGACGTTTTCACATAACAAAAAAGTACTTTTGTGATACTTTCTTGTTTCTGGCGGTTTGAAAAAAGTTGATGATGTTGAAGCGGTCCGTTCATTGTTTTGAAAACGTATTATTGCAAAAAATAGTAAAAAAATGATAAATAGCATCTATTATTCTATAAAATAGTAGTGTTCTCGGAGGATTCTTGTTGTGATGTAGGCAAACGAATTATCTTATTGTAAGTGGCTCGTCCAGTAAGTCTCCAACTGAAGAGACTCAAGTGCGTTATCGGTCTTTGATTCTGCTCGCCCGCTCCCTTTCGGAATTGAAAGGAATGAATATCTTATTTTTCTGAATCAAAGTCAAGGCCGATTCTGGGCAAACCGGATCATACGTGCCGTAGTATAACTTTCTTTCTAATGTTATATTTACATTCATGCATGTGGTATGAATGTAAATATAAAGTCGCGTGTGAGTCAAATATTAGCACTATGTGACGCTAACTTTAGTTGTATATATATTCAATATTGTTTTGTTGGTTTGTTTCAGTGTCAAACCTGCACCAATAACACCCAACCCTGCGTTATCAATCACATGCCTGTTGGTGAGCGGGTACCAGGGGATGGCGCCAGTTCCTCTGTACCAGATGACCAGGTATAGCTTATATTTATTGTATCTTTTTTTCAAGCTGAACTGTTCGTAAATATAATAGTCGGTTGAAACAGTTTATAGGATGAGATAGCGATACGACTTGAGTTTGTTTTATTATACTAGTTAGTGCTCAGCGGAATGCAAGAATACATTTCAACTACTCAAGCCAGTAGCTACCTACTGTCAATTCCATTAACTACGGCTGGCTAGAAGTGTACCAAAGATATTTACATGTTTTTTTGGCTTCATATGATTATGTAATAGTTTTATTCTCGAATACAAGGAATTAGATTGAATTGTTCTCCAAGGTTTATATATAATATATAATAATAAAAGTAGTCTGTGAAATAAACAATATTCTACACTTCGTTGCCATGTAAACTGATACCATGTTGTTAGTTGAGAAACTTTATCAGAGTAATATAATCTTTTTCTATTCAGTTAAAAGATATCTGCGAATCTTGTCTTAATATATTATTGAACAGTTCAATGGACTGGTTTATTATTTAATTAGATTAAAAGATTACTTTTAGTTCAGTGAGCTTCTCAATTAAATATCGTTCTTATTTCGTTACGTCACATACTTACTCGTATCGTAAATAGTTATAATAGTAAAAGTATCAATAATCTGCTCGTAAAATTCAAGCAATAGGTGGGTAGAGGTATTAGACATAAATATTCAGAATTTCTTTTTTTGCAGCACCGGATCAGCGTCGACGGCACCTCCACAAACTACTTTAACCCATTCTCGATAGAAGACCCTAGAACCAATATAATCGGTATTTCTGTTTTCTTATTTCAAAAGCCTTAAATTTGCAATAACAGCAGTGTCTCGACACTATTTTCAAATTCTTAAAATACCGTGTAACATTCTCGAGTGTTCAAATTCTATTGGAATATTTATTTGGTTCCACTACTTGAC
Source organism: Hypercompe scribonia (assembly GCA_949316085.1). Taxonomy (NCBI): domain Eukaryota; kingdom Metazoa; phylum Arthropoda; class Insecta; order Lepidoptera; family Erebidae; genus Hypercompe; species Hypercompe scribonia. The sequence continues at coordinate 4,444,896 of OX438969.1, read as the reverse complement.
AACAAATGGCGCTGTGAGTCACAACTTGAGGATGAGTATCAATCTACAGCAACTCTTATTAAAACTTTTTGCATATTTAATAAGTCCTAATAGTAAGTCATAGTACCTTAGATGATTAATGAGACAAGGTAAGTCAATCGTAAATGTAACCCAAAAAGTTTTGATAAAAAGTTACCAAATTGAAACTGTATTCCTGGACGTAGCATATCTACAATATCGCTACGCTGAGTCGTAGTACTGCTACGAACTATTGGAAACGTCGTAGCCCGCTCGTAGAGCAGATTTTTATCACTTGATGTTTCATGATGATAGCATGATTTTGAAGTGGTGTCATTTAATGAAATGTCACATCATTTACTGACTATCATTACATGGCTTGAATAGATTAGATGCGGTAGACTGGGGTTATGGCGTACTTTGGGAGGCCTACGTAAAGCAGTGGGCTGCATTAGTTTGATTGAAGTGGTTACCTAATATGACTATGAGTGAAACATTAAAAGATCATAGCATAAAAGTTCCATTATTCACTAGTAACGGTGTTGATAAGATAAGTTGAGTAATAAAGTATAGTGTAATACGAGTAAAGTAGTCGCACACAATTTGTCGATTCGTCCGGCTCGGTTGGAGTCATGCCACAGACTCACAGAAAATCAGTGTTAATCTAAATAATTTTAGTAAGTGAAGTTACAGGAAACACAGCCCTGATTAATTACAATAAGCTATGTCCTTCAGCCTTTAAGTTGCCCCTCGTCTCCCATCTAAAGATGATGATTTCTTTTAATTACCAGTACATAGGACAAGCCTTAAACAAAACGTGTTTAATAAAACAAAGTTTTTTTTTTTAACATGATTACTATTGCAAGCGTTTCTACGTATGTATATCTATTAATAACGGTGATTATAATCTCACGATCTCCATGTCATAACCCCGTGATCTAAGATGTAACACTTGGCTTGCCCCTCACGGAAAGATTCAATGGTTCACTAGTAGATTGTATACACAGAAAATTGGACAAGAGTCATTTATGTCTTATTCTTATAATTATTATTAAATTTTTAAATGTTAAAGCAAGAAATGTTATTAAATAAAATAAATGAATACTGTTGAGACTGTTTGAATCTACTTACTTTTAAGTACAAGTTGTATCATTGTGTTGTTTGACAGAGGAAACGGAGGGAATGTTGCGAGCGCCCAGGTACTACAGAGGAATATACTGTCCATCTATCACTAACACGTTTAAGGTAAGGTTTTACTTTCAAATGTAAATATAACAATAATATTTTTAAATTTATTTGTTTTCCTTGTAATGTAATAAAGAGAATAATTATAATAAGTCATAATTATTTTATATTTTAACCAAAATCAGGCATAAAACATTTTATATCTACCAATGATAATGTTATAAATTTTATTTACTCATGTTACCTTGTAGATAGAGGTAACGGTAATATCTGTGCTAGTATAAACTATGTGACAGATATCAACGGCTACCTCTAATAACTAAAATTATATAATTTTGGCATATTACATATGTAATTGTATAATTAAATACATAGTTTATATAGATAGCATCGTATAGTTTTAAATTTCGTTCTAGACTAACTTCGAATAGTTTAAGAATAAAATGAAATCGGATATCTTACTTGTTTTACTCATAAACATTTCGACATAATTTTATTTCCAGCTTGTAAGAGATATATCTTCTCGTATACCAACCTATTTTGCAGATTTACAAAACTATATTTTCCTGTCGAGCAGTTACAAGATTTGAACATGTGATTAGATCGGGATCATCTGCAAAAATATAAAACTCTTGCCCAGCCAGAGATTGCCTAAATGAAGAAATGAAAGATAAATTATGATACCAACTATCTATTTTTAGTAATAAAAATTAATTGTTTTTATTACAGAACCAAGGAGTAGAGATATCATACCAGAGATATTCACAGAGGCAGCGACAGAAGTCTCTAATTATCGTCAATGTGGTCGACTTAGCACTTAAAGTATGTCATTATCGTCTCGTTTTTTTACAACAATCTTAGATTTACATTATTGTTTTTGTCACTTTTAAATAACATTACAATTTGTACCTTAATACCTTAATACCGATCGATAAAATACAGGTATAAATATTATTATTATTAAAAATATCTTACTATAGATTATCTATTCTAACATACATACTATATTATCGCCACTATAAATACTGTAAAGTGTCATTAAAATCCACTTAGTACTTGGTGATTATTATCACTAACATCCTCACTAGAATTCACTTCTATATATAATGTTGTGTTAGTAATTAATAAATAATGATATTCGGGTACTTCTAGGGCGCACAATAATCGAAAAAAATGTATATATGCTTGCTTGTACAACCGCTAGTTCAGCATAAAAAAGTCATATAAATAGAGCACGATTCCCGGGAGGTATATTTATTTGAATAGAAACTGTCGACGAGATAACACCATAATGGAGAAAACGAAATTAGAGTCGTCATTAAGTACCACTGCTTGAAAAAAATGTCTACCAGAGACATACACAGTGACTTGAAAGAAACAGTGAGGGAGTCTGCCTCTTCAATATCAACAATTGCACGTTGGGCAAAGGAATTTAAACTTTGCACAACATCTACTGAAGATGAACACCTCGAGGGACGCCCATCCAAGTCCGTGACCGAGAACAACGTGAAAAAAGTAGAAGAAATCGTACTGGTCGATCGAAGAGTGACCGTAAGGTATGTTGCTGAGGTCACAGGGATCTCATGTGGCAGCGTTCAAAATAAAATAATTGTAAATGAATTATAAATGAAAAAAGTCACGGCGCGTTAGATGTCGAGAATGTTAATCGACGAGAAAAAATGAAACGATTCGACATTTCGAAAGTCAGTCTCGAAAAATTGCAGACCAATCAAGAATTTTTTTTGAATCGTTTTGTGATCAAGAACGAGACCTGGATCCACCATTTTGATCTTGCAACCAAACAACAGTCAATGACCTGGCAACGAGCCTCCTCACCAATGCCAAAGAAATTCAAGTTGCCAAGTTTAGCGAGAATGATTATGACGCCTCTGTTTTGGGACGCTGAAGGAATTATCATTGTGGAATATTTGGGAAAGGGAACCACTAAAATAGGCCCTTACTACGAAAATCAAAAAAAAGATCAAGGAAAAAAGACGCGGCAAACTGCGAGCTGGAGTGCTGTTTCACCAAAACAACGGCCCGGTTCACAAAGCCGCAGTTGCGATGGCTGCTATTCAAGAAATGGGACTGAAACTGCTTGAACGTCCTCCTTATTCACTAGATCTGGTTCTCAGCGACTTCTATCTCCTCCTTTCCTCGGCTCAAAAAACACCTTCAGGGGAAGAAATTTGAGGACAATAGTGAAGTGATGGCCGCTGTAGAGGCGTCTTTGGAGGGCCAAGACAATTTTTTTTATTCTAAGGGAATCATGGGTTTAGAAAAAAGATATACTAAATGTATTAATGTGTTAGGAGACTATGTTAAAAAATAAAATATGTTTTTTACTATAATCATTGTTTTGTATATTGACTATCATTACTTATTGATCAAATCCCCTCGTATGACAAAATCAAAGTATCAACCAATAAAGGGTACAAATAACGAACTTAATATTTATAACATCAAGTTTATTAAATACTCCAAACAACAAAGAATACCAAGTTCCCGTTGAAAGCTTCTGTATAATTGTATTATTTTTACAATCACCGTAACACCGCGTGGCATAGCCAGTAGAGTCATAAATAAATAAAATGAAAAAAAAAAGTGATATAAAAATCCAATATGATCAAATTCAAAATAAAGTTGGGGAAACTGCTATATCAAATATGTGGTTACTGAACATAAATGCATTCTTGACACATTAATTCTACATTAATTACCAACGATTTCTGAATTTTCTTTTATAGATATATTTGTTATAATTTTAGTACATTAATTGTATTTTCACCTGCCATTTTTGTGTGACATTTTTCGGCGTATTAATTTATTTGAATGTTATTTTAATCTGTTTATACCTTAATTCTATTTGACATATGTAAGTATAATTGTGCAACCTGAGAGAGATTATGAATCAATGCAAATATCCTTACTAATATTATCAACTTGAAAGTGTTTTTGTTTGTTAGTATGTTTATCTTTCTTTCACGTTTCAACGGAGCTGATATGATTTTTGTGTCTAAGGAGGCAGGAGAGTAATATATGCCTTTTAACTGTGGTCAAACATCTTATTTCTTTTAGAAGATCCATTATGACACGTATTTGAACCACTCCAAATTTTACGAATTCCAATAGAAGGCGCTATTAGATTTTTCGTCCGATTACATACGGTACAATTTTATTGCTGTGGGCTTTATAAAAATATCAGCAGTTTCTGATAGATGGCGCTATATTGAATTAGGTACCTATATTTTTATCGATAAATTTTTAATAATTGTTTTACTGTAAGTATTATAAATACGAAAGCTTGTAAGGATGTTTGCTACTTTTTCACGCAAAAACTACTGTATGGATTTAGATGATACTTAACAGTCATATAGCTTATACATCATAATAACGCACAGGTTACTATTTATCGCGATAACCGACATACATACGATCAGTGCCGCGAGTATAAGCTGGTCAGTTTCAACGGAAACCAACTAACAACACAAGAGATATTATTTTATAGTGTATATGTGTGTGTGCTAAACACAGGAGATATCAGGCACAGGACGGACGCCTCAACGTGCTGTGCGAGGCACGGGATTAACACCGCAACTACCAAGCTCCGGGCTATTATTAAGCATTTCTATAATGAGAAAAACGCAATAATGATTTTTTGGCCCGACCGAGACCTCTTAATCGGCAGTCACATACGCTAACCACTAGACCAATGAGGCAATATAGCCAGTTAGCTTCGTACCTACCTATTTTAAGCAAATGAATAATTTATACTTGAATGGCATACATATCATAGCATAATATTTTATAGAGAAATATGACGGTTTTTATTTAACTAAACATCTAATTTCTGTGTCTTTGTGTATGTGACTATACCATATACAATCAAATAAATATTATTTACATACTTTAAAAATTAAGATCTGATAACACAACTTTTAACCTTTGTGTTTAAAGACTACTCCTTCAACGTAATCCTGATGAATATAAAATATAAAAATATTTTTTATCACATTCCAGGTATGTCTGGCGATAATTTACTCTGTCACAAACAAAAATAGTAAGTAAACTTTGCTTAAGTAATGATCAAATCGGTTTACTTTTATAAAGCCCTATAATCGCTGATCGAACCCACATAGGATTCCGTACTTCGAAAATGGAATACCTTGTAACAAATATACACATTTAAACCATATCGACTTACATAGTTGTGACTCAATCATAGATTATTCCCCTACAATATTGGAGGTTACCTTTGCCAATCATCTCATAATAATTATTTAAAGTCTAGAATAAGTTTATTTCAGTTGGTCTGGAAGTTTTTATATTTATTCATATTCCAGATTATATAATATTATTCTTAGTTCAGGTTTAATTAATGCTATAAAATTTATGTATGCATGAGTATAGTATAAAATAGAGATGTACGTGAACGTCTATAGTATCACCTCTTCAAGGTAGCCAACAGTGTACCTTTATGCCCTTTGTGTTAAAATTAAAATATCATTTAATCTCAATTAGCATCTAATTTTAAACTTAAGTATTCCTAAATAAAGCCATAGTTTAGAGTAAATAAATTTATCTCTAAATTATCATTTTCTGTCTATTGTAAGTTACCTAAGATTTTTTATATAATTATTTTATATTTTGATATAAATCTTTTAGCATGTTGGTGTATTATAACACTAGTAGGTATACAAATAAAGTGTTAGCTATCTACCCATAGTTCAGAATGATACTTTCGTATCAAAACACAATACTTCACAATAACAGGCATATCTCCTATTGGCACGATATATATTTGGACCTCAAAGCTAATTCTCGAACATTGTTTAATTTGACGCTCTTACTAATAACAATACGCTCTCACACTGTAATATCACCTTGATATAATAGTCTGTCACTCAAGTTTTGGTATACGTGTACATTTGTGTTTAAATACGAAATTTCTATATGCTTATATGATTATTACCAGCAAGTCCTCCACTGTACCAAATCGTGTGGACGACGGCGTTCTCAATGTTGAACGTTGGAGTGTGCCTTCTGGGATGGTGGCGCTGCTTCGCTAACAACTACCTGCACTGGGCAGCTGCAGCAACTTGGATTTTGCTCATCGCTCAAGGTATCATTTTACCAGGTGTGTGTTATTGTGAATGTTGCCTTTTCTTTTCGCTATTGCTGTGAGAAAAACTCAAGTTAAGACTGAGCCGCTTTCATCTTCGATGCGACGCCATCAGGTAATTGCTTTTTCACGAATTATCTTGCAACCTTTTATAAGTTACTTTTTTAAATATTTTTATTTTATGTTTATCTCTGGCAACCTCCTTAGGGTTAAGGGTATGTAAATTTAAACGGACACGACTTAATTCATGAAGTACTTGACATTAATACACGCTTAGAAAATAAGGAGCAAAGATTAGTTTCAAAAGTCGCGAAGCCAGTTTTGATCCTTTTATTAAACAATGCAAAAATTGAAAACATACATTATTTTATTTTATTAATTTATTTTATTTCTTACCTGGAAATATAAAGTTCCAAGTGTTATGAGATGATTAAGATGTCCTTGTCGTACTCTCTATTTCAGAATAATTTTATTTATTGTGATATGCTATAATAACTTACTTTTCTAATCTCATTTTACAGCTCTAAGCGGCCAGGGGTTGGGCTTCCAAGAACCTCAGAACCAGGTTTGGTACATGCTGTTCATCGTATTCGTGCCATACGCGATGTTTCCGTTATCTTTGTGCTGGTGCATCACCATCGGGATGCTGTCCTTTATCTCACATGTACTTATAACTGCCGTCGATATTCAGAGATACATGAACGACACCAAAAAGGTGTTTTGTACTCTTGATGTAAGTTCTGGTTCAGTATTTTCATAACTCGATAGTTAATCTATAAAATAAGTTGACGCACAACATATATAATGTTTCGTAATACATAATTATATTACGCAATATATACAAATCATATATAATATATGTAACTATTTAACAATTTTTTTACTTAAGAACTTGGAAAAGGTATTCTCCTCCGTCTGATGGAAAACATGAATAGAATCCAAAACCAATGAGTGGTCACCGTACTCATTGCGAAGGCAGATCATGCAATATAGTGACCCACTGAATGGCAGCCTAGTGAAATATTTTTTCACATCCTGTCATCGTAGCAGTGTAAGACTCACGCATTTATCACAATAACTGCAACCCCTGCCTCAATGACCAGCCAGTCTCGCACTCATCAACGAAACACGACAGCACGTATACCGTCGCTTTAACTTGGTTTTGTATGAGAGGGCTCTACTGTCCCTGTTGAACTGGCCCGTTCGTGTTGAAATGAAATTGTCTCTATTAACTTGTCATATGTTCTTAAGACATTCCGTCTACACAATTGTACGCAGTAAAAAAATCTAGACACAAAACAAAATGTACTCGTATCTAATCTTAGTGTTCAGTGCTTTTATTTGTTTGGAAGTTAACATATAATGATGTTGTGTACGATTGCTAAGTCACTCCATTAAATAAAGTAATAAAAAATTTAATATTAAAACGGTTACTATAAGATATTTTTAGGAACCAACAAGGTATAAGTTATAACAATATTTTTGCATAACTCTACAGGACTGAAGTTCGATTCGACTTCCCAACTTTTAATAACATTTTTGTACGTTATATTTTACTAAATTGCTTTTGTGTTGAGGTTTAACGAAAGAGAGAAATTGTTTCATTTGAATTGCTTGCGTCAATGGGCAGCAAAAGCCTGCCTTGATATGATCCTTTTTCTCGTTGGCCCTTAAATGATAAAAACATTTTGTTTAATTGTAAAAACATTTGTAAATTCTTTTCTAGGCAAACATCTGTACACTACGGTTGATAGCGGGTAACGTGTTATTATATTTGGCCGTGAACTTTGCGGGGCTGTACGCAAAATCTCTGACTGACTGGAGTCAGAGAAAAGAATTTTACGAGATACGTCGCTCGATGGTCACAAGGGAACGTGTTAAACGGGAGAGCAGTCGTCAATGGAAACTGTTTCGAAGCGGTAAGACCATTCTATTATTTTTTTGATCTGGACTTAAGCTTGATGTTAATTTAAAATACAATAAATTGTTTTTTTTTATTTATTTTGCGTCTCATTCGTATTTACGATGGCTGAACTTAAAAACTCAACGTCAATCAAGCCATAGACGAAAAGAAATTGTTTGATACTTCCCCTATCTGCGCTAAATGTCACTTTTATTTACTGATGAACATTTATAGCAATCAGAACGTTTTTTGATTGTCTTAAACTTATTATATAATAACAATAATAATAAATATCTGACACACAGAGCCATCTAGTTTCAAACTAAGCATAGCTTGTACTATTACAACTAGACCGACTGATAGAATATTTATATACATTTTTTTTGCAAATATATACATATTATACATAGAAAAACACAAACTCCGAAACAAATATTTGTAGATCATACAAATATTTGATCTGACCCGGGAATCACACCCGAGACCTCAAGTACAATAGCCGCATTCGTTACCACTGCTCCATCGAGGCAGTCAAATTGTGATATTGTGACTTGTTCATTTATTAACACAAAATAATAAAAGTAATAATCCAACAGTGATCCCAGACTTCATAGCTAATGAGATCTACAGCCACGTAAACAAAGTGAAGGGTGATTTACACGAGCAGCAGTTCAACAATCTCTACATACAGCGGCATAAAGACGTCTCTATACTGTACGCTGATATCAAAGGATTTACTGGTGAGTATGCAAACCATTCTTACAAATATGTAGTTAACTTGTTCAGATATTTAGTTTAAATTGTTCAGATACTTTTAAGGAAATAACCCTTCGAGTAGTAGTTCAATTTCCTTAACAAAAGTGCATTAAAATCACAGGTACTTGATGCTTGACGCTCCTGATGTGTATGTGTGTATATCTGTGAACACTTTGATAATCATTGCGGGTAGTTAGAGCCCTGAAAAGGCCCATTGATGCAGGGATGACAGTTATCGTTGTAACTGTGTAAGCCTTACACTGTCACAATGACTGTCATGCCTTTTACGTTCCCAAGCGGGGTGTGAAAAAGCATTTCACATGGCCGCCATAGTGTGGATTATTGGGTGTTTGCAATGAGTATGGTGACCACAACTTTTGGATTCTATTCATGGTTTCCATCAGGCAGAGTAGAGTCACTTTGGCAGGCTCTTAATTTAGAACAAAAAAAAAAGAATAGTACGACAATCTTTCAACAGAATTTCGGTATCGCCTTATACTTAGATTATAGAGATCTGACGATTGTCACACCACGTACAAATTAAACTTCAGCCGCTTCATAATATACTTAAAGCTGATCGTAACCTAACTTAGGAAAAGAACTCAAAAAAAGAATCTAATACTTCATTCCCTAGTCAAACCTCTTTTGTTTTTAGATATTTAGAAACCCTGCTAAATTACTGTCACTGGATGTTCTTAACAGCATTCCTATCATAGATCTCGTGATAACAGTAAATTAATGCTATATAATTATCTCTTACAGAGTTATCAAGCAAGTGTAGCGCGCAAGAGTTGGTGAAGTTGTTGAACGAACTGTTTGCTCGCTTCGACAGGTTGGCAGCGGTAAGAATTATTTTTTGTACTTTAAATTGGGTAGATGACTGTATCGTAAATAAATACCAATGTCCACTTCATTAAAACTAATATTAGTTTTAATGAAGTGACACATCTCGGAGAATACTATTAACATAGCTTTTTATTATTATTATGAATTTCAATCAAATATACAGCGAAATATATTGTTCAATTGAGTGATCTAAAACAGTGACGTCACAATTTTGTATTTAGTACATTTTTCACACAAAATAGTCGTTTTGACAGATGATAAAAAGTAACTAATTTGACTAAGGTGTCATCTAGCCTACTCTCATTATAACAAACTTACGTTAAGTTTGTTATGTAATACCGCTAAACAAAAACGAAAAGAAACATGAGGTTGTCTGAATAAATGAGTTGTCAGAATATTCCTTATATATATCTTCTCTATTTACAATTATACTTTATATCCTTTTTTTGTTTCTAGCACTTACTAAAAATAAAGCTCTTAAACGTTGATTGTTGTTCGTAGGAGAACGACTGCCTCCGTATCAAGTTGCTGGGTGACTGTTATTTTTGCGTGAGCGGATTGCCTGAAAAGCGGGACGACCACGCACTCTGCTGCGTGAACATGGGACTACACATGATCCATGCCATCCGAGACGTTCGCTATAACACACAGGTAAATAAAAATAAATTGCTGAGCGGCTGTTATTAGTGCGTAAATGGAATAACCAACAAGCACCACAACCAAACGCGATCCTTAAAAATTGTACTTACAGGTAAGAGTATAACAAAGTTGGTACATCGTGTGGAGTATTTTTTTTACTAATAGCAAAATTGTGCAAGCACTAGGTTAAAAGTTATTCGGGGTAAACTGATTTTGCTACAGTCACGTATAATACGTTACCCTGCCAAATTTATTTTCACGGAACTGTTTAGTCTGGAATCAAATATATGAAAAGATCGTATTTTGTTACGTACTAAATGTTAGTAAATAGCAAAAGTTGTTGAAGATTTTGCTGCAGTAACATTGTGTGCTTGCCTAAATCTCGAAAATAACTCAACGCAGAAATTGAGAAAAAGTCCAATTAATATCTTAGTTTTTATCTTTGTAGTAGTCTAGTAACACACACAACAAAGGATCATAAATAATTTTTACCTTTCGGAACGTGTGCTTTTTATATATATCTAATTAGTGACATCAACATCAGTGTGATGCCATCCAGAACATAAGTTTTCATACTAACTTAATTTTAAAACTCTACAAATGTGGTTGAGCGATAATCACTTCTGCACAAGGGTAATGTAGATACAAAATAAATATAATTATTTACATGAAATAGTTGTAGAAGTCATTGCAAACTTCTCGATAAGAAGCAATGACTGCTCTATTGCATAAAATTAATCTTATAAATGGCTATAACTTACAATAAGGGGTCATTAGTGCACAATAATGTTGTTTATACTAACATTTTTATGTTTCATTATAACAGGTGGATTTAGATATGCGTATCGGCATCCATAGTGGGATAGTACTGTGTGGCGTCTTGGGATTCCTAAAGTGGCAATTCGATCTCTGGTCGCATGATGTCACACTTGCCAACCACATGGAGAGCGGGGGTCTTCCTGGGTAGGTACACCATGTAATAAAGTTTTAAAATAAAAACTTTTTATTTGATTTTCTTCTTTTAATAAATTCTTGTAAAATGTATAGGAGAACTGTGTACTGTATACAGCTGAGTAGTTATACATATAATGTGTCTTGTGTACTATACTTATTTACATATTTTTTAATTTATAATTTTAATAGCTATTATTCACAGTTTGGCTAATGTCCTCTTCTGTACACTTGAAATAAATTATTATTTGTATACGTATAATGTATACTCAAGCTATCCTAAATAACTACCAATAGTTATTTAGGATACCTCAGATTACTCAATATTTGAATTATTGTCACATGACGCAGACGCGTGCACATATCCTCGGCAACCCTGGACTGTCTGCAAGGAGCCTTCGAAGTGGAGCCGGGTGATGGTGGTTCGCGTGATTCCTTCTTGCGTGAGTTAGATGTCACGACCTACCTCATCAAGAGTAACGCACAGCCTACTAAGCTTAAAACAAAAGACAGGTTAGTATTGCACCTAAAGAAACGCTTTCACTTTTGCATTAAAACAAAATTAAGTTTTTCCAATTAATATAATTTTAATGTCACAATTTAATATCGTTTCGATAAGTTAAATATGTCGAGCTAAAATATACGATCAGTTTATTTATTAATTTTGTTTTGAATACTTCCTGTATTACATTTGCATGAGGCGGACTTAATGCCATATGGCATTCTCTACCAGTCGACTTTTAGGTGTAGAACCAATTTACGGATCACTGAATAATTGGTGGACACCAATTAGAACTGTAACGTAATATAATTAGTGTCGCTAGTCTAATCATGTACATACTATATTTTGTACTTTGTTTACTGATTAAATGTTTATTTGTGTTTTCATCTATGTATATATTTTTTCTTAAATAATTCATTTTAATTTATATGCACTCGTACACCTGCCATGTCTGTTACTGAACCATCTCAAGGTTGACTGGTAGAGACTGCCATATGACATTAAGTCCGCCTCATCCAAATGTAATGCAGGAAGTATTAAAAATAAAAAGTTGAGAGGTGGAACGAAGTTGCTTTCGATTAATTAGTGAAGGAATTGTAATATTTTTTTTTTATTTCTCTTAAGTTATAAAATAATATTTTGTTTTATTATTAACAAATATAATGTAATATAAACATAATCAGTAGGCTCAATTTTAGTAATTAAAATAATTGGCTTACTTTCTATGAGAGAGAGAGAGAGAGAGAGAGAGACAGACAGAGAAACATGCGCACACAGCTCACCACACTAAAGCAAAAAGTGTCGTGACAACTTTTCGTCTGATTTTTTTCCATCTAGCCTCCCTCTTAACGTGCGATAAGGAACTTCGTTTAAAAAGTTAAAAATAAATAATATATATGTCAACAGTTTACCAACTCAAAAGTTATGTGAGTCGACGACGCCGCGTCAGCTCAGCATCTTCTACGAAGATGAAATGACTGCAGACTGGACACCCGAGATGCCTTTCCAACATGTAACACTCATATATTTATATAAATATTATACAATTAATAATACATTTCGCAGCAATATATTGAACTAAAAAGCTAGAGGAGTACATATCAATACTACATTGCAGTGATGTTTTGGGCGAAAACCTAGCTGTTTCGTTGTTATTTTTACTTCTTCCTACATAATAATACAATCCGTGAGCACGTAAACCCGTCGGTCCTGCGCCTGATCTCTCCCCGGTCGTGTCTGATAACCGTCCCATTGGATTATGAGATTGAGGGAACAGAGACTGCACTTGTTTGCGCTCACATTTATGCTTGTGTACTTGTGCTTGTATAATATCTCTTGCGTAGTTGGGTGTTCTTCATCGAGTCTGGCCGCCGTGGCCGACTAGGAAAGTACAATATAATCCATACAACTAATCAATCAACTTATTAACTAGTGTTATATAGGGTGGGCTACAAATTAGTTGACATTTGAAAAAATCGTTTAAAAAAAACCAGTTGATACATTTAAAAATTGTTTTAAAAAGCTAATTAATAGGAATTTATTTTTTAAAAATTACGTCATCTAAATGACCACCGTTTCGACGTTTGCACTCATCTATGCGAGCACCGAAATTTTCGAATACTCGACGGCAAGGAGACCGCGAAATCACCGACATCTGTTCGCTGATTTTTTCTTTTAGTTGACGTAGTGTATTTGGTTCATTGATGTAGACACGATACTTCAAATAACTACACAAATAGAAGTCTGCTCAAGATAAATCTGGGTGGTCATGGCATGTTACCTCGTCTGGAAATCAGCTTTTCCGGAAATATGTCTTTGACCACCGGCAGGGACTCATTGGATGTGTAACAAGTGGCTCCATTTTGTTGAAACCATGTGTTACGATTATACTCAGCAAGTTTCAGTAGCATCGATCCCAAGAACTGCCATAACATATTCTGCGCGGGATGTTAAATTCAAATGTTAACTAATTCTTGGCCCACCCGATATCATATTGTATGTTATAGTTAATCAAGTAGGGTAAACAAAAGTTAAAAAAATTAAGCTATTATTCTTACAGTACTACGATGGGCCTGCGGGTGTCGTCCGGCCCCGTCGTTTAAAGAGTGACCAGCATTGTGAAAGGCTCGAGGACGAGCCTATGTCCGATATCGAGGTTAGCTCCTGTCCTGTCGACGCCGTCATCACTGTTTGTTTCTTTTTATTCTTTTTTCTTGTTATTTAACCAACATCTTTACCTATCCTTACTAAAATATATGTGTTTAGCAGACTACAGATATTTTTTTAATGTACTCAGTTGTGTTATTTTTATTTTTTGTTGATCATTATTCATCTCATACTTTACAATGTTTTAGATCGTATGTTCATTTTCCTAAAATAAAAGCGACTTAACTCTAAGTTTAACTTATAATAAATATAATAGAAAGTTCGATATACATAGACTGTCCTTTTCTTGCTCATATTTCAGTACCTTTTCCTGAAAGCTTATAAATCAGCCTTTTAAACGAAGATTCGATCGTTATGAAAAGTCTTAAAACTTTAAGTTAAGTCACTTTTATTCTAAAGACGATTTCTGTTGCTTCGCTTTTCAATACGGTCATTTTTTATCAGCAGATACCTTAAACCCCAAACATGTAGGTTACTTTTCAATTGTTTATCCTAACTTTTAACCTTTTATGTTTGATAACTTCTAGAAAGTTCGTACCTTCTCTTCTTTTCCTACCTACTTTTCTGTTTCCTGAGTAACTAATTGACTTACAATTTGTTAGTTCATTCTGCGAGAATTCGTCAACTAAACATTTTTATATAAAATCAGACTAATTCTCGCAATACAACAGTGGACTTCTTGTGACAAAAATATCTGTTGCAATTGTAGGAAGATGATTTGATAAACCATTTAATTGAAGTGGACTCGAACCGCCGCATGAGAGAAGAACACATGCATTTATGGTCGCTGCGATTCAAACAACCTACCTTAGAGGACAGATATGGGCAGCTTGACGAGAAGACCTTTAAGTCCAACATCATGTGTTGTTTTGTACTATGGCTGTTTATTGTAGCTGTCCAGGTTGTATTAACCTACAAGTGAGTGATATTATGTTTATATTACTTCTATTTGCACAAGTTGGTCACAAACCACTAGTATTTTATACATACTCAACAAAATTGTACAACACAAGGCCTATAGGCGTAAATAGATTTACGAGTAAAATAACGGGTATGGATACGAGTCAAATATCAGATACGATTACGAGTAAAATAATAGGTATGGTTACGAGTAATATATCGGGTATGATTACGAGTAAAATAACAGGTATGTTTTTTGCGTGGAAAATATCAAGTATGATTACGAGTAAAATATCGAGACCGAAAGGGGGTCTTATTAAAACACCCATGTTTTGCTGACTATCATTTTAAACCCATGTTTAAATGGACTTTCAAGCAGCTGCCAGTTCTTACTACACGTATGTAACCCTAAACAGGTCGAGTACTTAGCCTCTTGCTACCTCTTGGGTATGTGTTTACATAATATATACGTATGTGGCCGATTTCATCACTTAAATACCTGTTTCAATTGTAGACTTATATTTGTAAATCTACGAGTATATATGTACGGTGTGAGGAACAGTAAAATAAAAAATCCAAATCAAAATTTATTAACCAACAAAGACATCATATTGTGATTTACAGATAAATTTAGAAAAGAGTTTTTTAAGTTCACATTATTTTAAAACAGAAATATAGAAATAAAACTCTCAAGTTCATTTCGACTGCTTCAGTGTTGCAGTGGTAGCGTGTGTGACTGCTGTACTGGAGGTCTTGGGTTCGATTCCCAACCGGTCGGTCGGATTAAATGTTTGTATGATCAGCAAATATTTGTTTCGGGGTTTGGGTGTTATCTGGGCATAATACGTGTGTGCAAATTTGACGGCTTGATGACGTCAAATTTGACGGTAATAGAGTGGTTTGTGTAACTGACTTGTATGTGTGTGAAACTAAATATTTATGTGCGAAAACTTTTAATGTTTCATTCGATTTGGGTGTTTCTATGTATAGAATGTACGAGTATGTTGGATACGATTACGAGTAAAATAACAGGTATCGCTACGAGTAAAATATAAACAAAAGTAAAGTACAATAAAAAAGTATACATCAGTTTTCTAGTACCCATAGTACAAGATCTACTTAATTTGAGACTAGATGGTGTTGTATGTCAGATGTTGGCAATATTATTATTTCCGTTCTCATGTTTACATAAACCTACATAATTAAATGTTAAGCTTTTAATTAAATTATTAAATATAAAGTGAAGAAAACAATTTTGTTCTAGCTGCTGGAACGTTGTGCTAGTCCACCTGGTGATGACTATTCCATTAACACTCACCTTTTTACTAGTGATGCTTGAAGAGTTCCCCGGAAAACTGCCACGGCTCTCCAAGATATCTAACTTCTTTTCCGCTACCAGGCGAAGAAGGAACATAGTATTATGCTGCTATATCACAATCATTTCAATTTCTAGGTAAATTATTTTAATCTTAATGATAAAATAAGCCTACACTTTACACGTTCATAAAAGAGAAGTAAAAAAATTCTCTAATTTCAGCACATTGAAGTTGTACGTATGTGATTTATCGTACATTAACGATTGGAATAAAAATGAAACATGCAATAGCACAGAGGAGCTGGTCATGGGAAATTACGATCCAGGTTAGTGTGACTATAATGTACATATTACAATGTTTTGTTTGTGCCTTAGGTAGGTTTAATGTTGGTTGTTAAGATTTTATGTACTCGTAGGTATTAAGGTATGTGTGTGCATATAAATATACTTGTATTTTTATGTTTAGTCTATTTTAAAGTTATTTTAAAGTCTATTTTAAATATATTGTGTTTATGTTCGAGGCAACAAAACATAATAATGTGCCGCGGGGAAGGGTTTCCGTGTGATGTCGGATTAAGAATACAAAGTGTCACCATTCCTATTCATCCCGTGAGTGTCGTAAGAGGCGACTAAGGGAGTAAATTACGCAGGACAACATCACTGCAAGGAGAAGGATAACTTAATATAAACCCCTATTTTTTAACGGGTGGACACCCCCTCGGACCACCACCCCACTGGAGTTTACGGCTGAGTGGTGTGTCGGAATCGGACCGACTAAAACCACACGCCACATTCCTAAGGGATTAAGCCCAGATACTTCATTTGTGTCTGAACTTCTATGAGGGTCGAATTGACTACGATAGAGGCGCCGGGGGCGTAGACCACGACGGGGCCATGAAGCAATATTGACACCGTCTTATCCAGGGCCACCCGTAAACCCAGCGTCTCAATACCAAACCAAAAGACGATCCTGGGGTAGCCAGGCGCGCCGCCTTTTGAAAGTTCGCCTCTCGAGCTGTAATAAATGTGCCATGGGCGTAACAAATTACGCCCAGCGTCGGGGAAAACACGACCTCGAAGAGCCTAGTCGTATTCCATGTTCCACAGAAGTGGTCCTAGGACAGACCCCTGCGAAATACCGCACAACGTGAGCCGCCGCCTTAGAACTTAATATAAACTCTACATCAACCCGTCTGGCCAGCGTGGTATAGTAGGCCAAAATCTCCCGTTTGAGGAGAGGTCTGTGTCTAGCGGTGGGCTGTTAAAGTCTGTTGATGATTTTCGGGGCACTAATCACAGTTTTCGGAAACAATAAGTACTACTCGGTTTGGCAAGAAGGGATTTCAGGGATTGCTGGCACACTCGAGCTTGATAAGCTTTATGTACTGATCTCTTAGTTGTTTTCTGGTTCATTGTGAACATAGATGCAACGTTTCTCACGTTATAATTGTGGTTGCAGATTTTATAGTTTTCTATTAGGTCTCCTCGTATTATTCTGTTCCAGCACTGACAAGTTGTGTTCCAAAAAACATTCTTCGCATGATATGTTTTTTAAAAAGACAACCGTTTTAGTTGCCCTTCTTTGTACCCTTTCTAATATTTGAATATCCTTTTTGAAATAAGGATTACACGTTTGAAAGGTGAATTCGCACAAAAGTCTAATGTATGCTAGGTAGGTAGGTTAAGAAATAATTCGTTGGTGATAATATAGAAAGCTTTTCTTATCATACACAGCACGTTTACCTTTTTTGTAATCATTGAATGTTATTTGTCAAAGATATTAGAAAATGTACATACTTACATGATCATTTATCAAATCATTATAGTTATGATTAGTTCGGATGATAGCAACCTTTTCCTTTCTAGTGTATTTAATTCGGATGATAGTTACCCTTTTCCTTTCTAGTGTATTTTAAAACTAAATTTGTAACAATATATTAGAACGAATTTTGTCAGTAATTTATACTTGCTAAATATTCTAAAAATATATCTTAAAAAGAGAATAGAAAACTCAATAAATCATAATATTTTTATTATCAGTGTGATAATTTCATAGTTTTTTAGGTTGAAGTGGATGCAAAGACAAACACTTGTACTGTGTGATAGACACGATCATTAGTCCTGAGCCTGGTTGAAGCTTACTTATTTACGACCTGGCGACTTTTATATATTCCATAATATGAAATTTATGGACATTAGTAACTACTCTTGTCGAAAGTGAACTTGAATTCTAATTTACAAACGATTTTGAAAGTAAATATTATACAAATGTGTTTACAGGAGAATGCTACCATCCTGAGTACGTAGTGTTTACATGGGTGCTCTCTTTGGTCGCCCTGACATCGGTACTCAAACTGTACTACATGGTCAAGACAATACTGGCCATTGCTAAGGTGGTTATGTACTGTGTGCTACTCGGAAATTTCTACGACTACGCTACTGTCAAGTTAGTATACCGATGCATATAATATGTACAAATAAATGGGTAAAGCGATAAACTTCCCTTTAAGACTAATATGGAGTCAAAGCGGCTATTGACGTGGCGACGCGTCAATACACCACCATTTAGCACGCTATGTAATAGTAAACATAACTTGCTTTTTGTAAATCAACAATATTCCTGTTAACGAACTACTTCAGGGTAATTTTACATTTAAGTCTAATTTGTACTTTTGGCTGTTATTTTCGAACTTTCTTTCTGCATGTCATGGAAATCTAATCCACTTCAAATTATTTCCAGTCATTTACCCGCCTATATACAAATGCTGATCCTCATGCTAGTATTTCTCGTGGTGGTGGTGTATCACGCGCGACTGGTGGAAGCCACGGCGAGACTGGACTTCGTGTGGAAACAGCAAGCGGAGAATGACCGTAACGAGATGGAAGAAACGCAAAAGATAAACAGGCAGCTCCTTAAACATATACTACCCGACCACGTCGTTACACATTTCTTACGGAAAGATTGGTGTGTCGATGTAAGTCTTTTGTCTTTTTATATAAGTATAATAATATGTCTGGTATTTTGTTACTCTTCTATTGAAATGAGCCTTATCTAGATTCCCTTCTAGGACTTTGAAAAAATTGCTTTTTCCGCTTTTAGTTCTTACCATGGCGACCTGTTCCGATTATTACTTAGATATTAAATCAATTTTTTACCGTCGTTAATGTTTAATTTTGTCCTATTAATAGAAGCTGTATTCTCAATGGCGAGACGAGGTGGGGGTCATGTTTGCAGGCATCCCAAACTTCCACGAGTTCTACTTTGAGGAGAAAGCCGTTGACTGCATGCGCTTGCTCAATGAAATCATTTGTAATGTACCAATCAAATATCATGTTATAATCATATTATAGTTTTACATAATTTGATGATGTCCTTTAGACTTTTTTTTTGACAAACGAGCAGATAAATGTCTACCGTCGCCCACATGCGAACGCTGTCTAAGAGACATAAGTACATTTTCACTCTGGAAGTGTCCCTTCCACCACTGAGTGAGTAATATGCTCTTCTTACTCACTCATTACAGATTTTTCTTGCTTTTCAGCGAGTGAGTAAGTTGGGTATACTACTCACTCAGTAAAAAATAAATGAAAATTGCTTTACACTGATTTACTATGAGGCCTCATCTGTGAGGCCACGTGCGACTTGATCTATATGTGCCGAAACATCACTCAAGATCAGTATTATTGTTATATTAAACATATGAAATAAAAAACTAAGTTCATAAAATTCTGAAAATTTTCTAGTTATTGATAATGTCACGATCTTCTATATCTTTTTAATTTTTTTTCTATATTAAGAACCTACCAAAGTGACTCTACTCTGTCTGATAAAAAGGATGAATAGAATCCAAGAGTTGTGGCCACTATACTCATTGCAAATGCAGATAAGGAGCGAGGTAACCAACACTATGGCGGCCTAGTGAGATGCTTTTATCACGCCCCGTTTGGGGACATAAAAAGCAAGACTGTTATCGTGGCAGTGTAATGCTCACGCACTTATCACGACAACTGTCACCCCTGTATCAATAGATGATCTGATCTTTTCATTATTAGATGTTTAATGTAAAATGTACCTACTTTACAGATGATTTTGACAAACTATTGATGCAGCAGCGATTTAAGAGTATAGAAAAGATTAAAACGATAGCGGCTACTTACATGGCAGCATCTGGATTAAATCCTAATCAGAACCAGGTAACTATTGCCTTATTATTATATTTTATTAAAAAACTTTAGAAACAGAAAAGTATGGAGTAGAAGTATTGAAGTACAAAATAATGATCAAAATGGTTATGTGGAGGTAGTGCAATGTACAAAACCAACAAACCCAAACATGCAGTAGAGATGCAAATTTAAATACGTCATCATTTTCTTCCCATCATTTTTTTAGGGCTAGTAGAATATTATCGTTTCCAGACAGGTAATGAAAGAAAATTAATGGAAGTCAAGAAAATAGATCAGAGTTGGCAGTTAGGGCAATCTGAGACCAAGACTGACACTACAGTAACAAGAGAAAAAACCGGGGTCTAGTATCTACTCGTATGCTTGTTATTGTCATTGCAATTATTGAACATTGTTGCATATAATACATAACATATGTACAGCTATAAATAATTGTCATACAAACTGTATGTAGTTATAAGGTAATTTGACGGCTGGTTGGCGTCATATGTCCTTGATCAAATTTGCGTCAAATTTGAAGTTATCCAAAGGTAATCCAACGCGCTAAAGTTTGGCTCAATTGCCGCTCAAATCAAATGTTCGTGTACATGGACCATTAATGTTTGTTTCGATCTGGGTGTTTTTATGTATTTTATAATAAGCGTGTATTTAAAAAAAAGTACATATATATGTATATAACTATAACTCTTAATATGTCTATATCCAATTTTTTGTCGACAGTCAGGCGAGGTCTGCGAGCACCTGTGCGCCTTAGTTGATTATGCGTTTGCGTTGAGAGAGGCGCTTGAAGATATCAACCAGCACAGCTTCAACAAGTTCCGGCTAAGAGTAGGTGAGCAATTCTTTTATTTACTCAGTATTCTTTATAATACCCTATGCCTCGGAGAGCACGTAAAGCCGTCGGTCGTCGGTCTTGCGCCTGATCTCTCCCTTTTCGCGTCGACTAGCCGTCCCATCGGCTTGTAAGTGCGCACACACATGTGCACTATAATATTGCCTGCGTAGTCGGCTTGTCTGCGTTGCGACTGGTCGCTGTGTCCGAAATCGACTAGGAATACATCATTATTATGCTATATAATAAATTTTAAAAACTTTATTGTGAAGTGTCGCTTACCGATTATTAAAACATCCCTAGATCGAAAATAAGAAAAAGCTATAAAAAGTTCATAAATATATTTTACCTTTACCTACTTCTTGTTTTTACTACATTACTTGCCTTGCATTGCTACATGTTCCGCTGTCTGTATTTTTGTTAAAAAAAATACAGACAGCAGAACATGTAGCATCCTCATTTTTGAAATTGGTTAAAAATAATATTCTGTAGGTATAAGCTGTGGTCCACTGGTGGGTGGAGTAATCGGCGCACGCAAGCCCGTGTACGATATTTGGGGCAACACAGTTAACGAGGCCTCGAGAATGGAGACTACCGGTGCCATGGACAAAATACAAGTCACCAAGTATACCAAGCAGGTAAGAAGCACACAGGTTGACAGGTTAAAGCCACCTTTGGCCAACTGACCTAACAATTGTTTTATAAACAGTATCGATCAATTTCTACACCTATTAACACCCATTTTGGCAATAATTATTTCCAAAATGGGTGTTATTTATTTATTTATTTATTTATTTACACTTTATGCACTTTGTACATCGGCGGACTTAATGCCCAAGGCATTCTCTTCCAGTCAACCTTAGGGCGGTTTAGAAATATTGTAAGGGAGATATACCTTTGCCACAGTTGTAAATTAACAGTAATTTAACAGGTGTAGAAATTATACCTGAAAGCGTATTAAGTAGTTAACCTATCCATAAAATAATTACATAAGTTGGTGCATTGATATTGTAGCTACTGGAGCGTTGTGGTTATACGCTGAGCCGGCGCGGTGAAGTTCAAGTGAAAGGCAAGGGCACTATGGAGACATGGTGGGTGGTAGGAACTCGAGGCACGCAACCTGCTGAGGGTGCCTCCCGCCCCGCTCCAGCACCGCCACGCTCGCTCGCTTCCCTCGTCTATACCATGTTGCAGGCACGCAAACGCATCAACACGCATCCGCTCGACGCTACTAACTTGCGTGAGTATAATTAAAACATCCCTAGATCGAAAATAAGGAAAAGATATAAAAAAGTTCATAAACATTTTTTATCTCCTTGTTTATAACGAACTCTTGACGATTAATCTAACACCAATACTTGTCATGTGATATTTTTTTTAATGCACAGTTTTTCAGCAAGAAATTACATCTAAACTTACTAGTTTTAAAACATGGTTAATACTTTAAGGATTGTAACTTTTTTGTATTAAAATAATAAATAGATTATTTATATTGTATAACTATTCTCTATCTTTGAAATAGTTAATTGTGTTTAATTGAAGTAATCGCTGTATATTTCACACGTCGTTATACAAACGATAAATACATACATATTGTTCTACCTACAATAAAATCAATAAGACCTTGTAAGGCTCTAGTCTACGGATTTTTATGCAAGAATGTTACTACAATTTTTTTACAGGCTGCTCCTGAATACTTTGAGACGTCGTATTTGTAAATTGTAAGATCTTGATCCACATTTTGAGACAGGCTGTCTCTAAATAGTCCAGCCTGTGCCTAGCCCATTCGTACATAACATTTAGATCCAAAAATTTGTTATTTTTGTATTAATTAGCTCTCTTTTGATGGAAGTTAGACAAAATAAAGGACACAATCAAACAACAGTAATCTAGTGAGTCCTGAGATAGTCCTACGTTTGAGTTTTGTTTGTAATAAGTCTGATCGGTGAAGTAATTGATGACATTATTTGCGATAGCGCGGCGCGGCGGGAGCATGCGGCCGGGCCGCGCGGAGACGGCGCCCAGCGGCTCGCAACGGCACCGCTCTGAGATGCGCCGGACGAGAAACTCTAGGCCGTTAGTATGATTCAATTATTTCTTTTCACAGTATAACCAGGGTATGGAGCGATTGATAATGTATATAATCAGTAGGTAAGATATAGCCTTTGTGATTAACAAAGCCTTCTGATCACTAAATTAAGCTCTGCCGTCACTCCATAAACAACATGGCGCGATTTATGTGGGACACTGAAGTGAAAAGAGCTCTACACGGATTTTATATATCCAATCATTTATAATGATAACAGTAAATATAAATTTAGAAGAAGGTACAAAGTAGTTGATTATTGCTGTTAATATTTAATAACAACCATTCGCTAAATCTGTATATTTCTAAATACGAACAGCACCATGCCACGTAACATACGTGTAGTCGAAACTCTTGCCTGGAGTATTGAAGAATTACGTAAGAAAAGTGGATTTAAAAACCTTTGTACTCGTGTCTTTGTGTAAGTAACACTGCGTAGCGGTGTATGCATAAACTATAAAACTAAACCAGTAAATATTAATATATATACGAATATAATGTAAATTCCAATGCAATATCCTGCTGTAATTGCAAATAAACAACTTTTTTTATTGTTCAAAGAGAAGCATACGTAGTTCAATTTTCATCTAGATGGATTGAAGCGAGCTCAGTCATGGAGCGAGCAGTAAATGCATCTGATATTTTAACAAAATAATACCTAATATCTCTCCAACAGGGTAACTAACGAGATGGAACTGGTGGAAAGGCGGCGTACGTCCCGCTCGATGATGGTTCGGCGTGTGGAGGCGAGCGCGTCAGCAGCACCCGCCTCGATATCAGCGCCGCACACACCGACGGGCGGTCACGGACCACACGGACCACACTCTCCGTACCCGCAGCAACAACAGCTGCCGCCTAAGGATAAGCATAAGAGCTTAGGTGATTAACTGATTGCGTTATACTTTCACGGTTAGCAAGAGTTGATAGATAGTTGATTGTCAACTTTTTTAAAGTCTTTAATTTAGTAATCAACAAAAATGTCAACTTAGGTAGGTTTTATAATATTTACTCTACATAGTCAAATGTAGTTAAAAATTTGAGACTACATTACACAATTCGGTAGATGACTGTATCGTAAATAAATATCAATGTCCACTTCATTAAAACTAATGTCGCGAAACATCTCGGCAAATACAATTAACGTAGCTTTTTATTATTATTACGAGTTTCAATCAAATATACAGTGAAATATATTGTTCAATTGAATAGTCTAAAACAGTGACGTCACAATTTTGTATTTAGTACATTTTTCATACAAAATTGTCGTTTTGACAGATGATAAAAAGTAACTAATTTGACTAAGGTGTCATCTAGCCTATTAACTTTAATGAATCTATGTTTTTAAATTCATATGTAAAACATAATTTCATGTTGATGACCATGAGCAGATTTTTTTTTGTTATATTTGACCTACCAAAGTGACTCTATTCTGCCTGATGGAAAGCATGAATAGAATCCAAGAGCGGTGGTCACCATACTTACTGCGAATGACGACAGTGCAATATGGCGAACCACGCTGTGGCGGCCTATGAGATGCTTTTTCACGCCCCGCTTAAAGGACCCGCAATCGTAATGGAAGGGAAACACGTGCGCCGGTAATGAATTTCAGGCTTTAACCGATCTGCACAGGAAGGAAGAGCCGAACTGTTTAGTTCGGGAGCGTATGGTATGTCTACCATTCTAAAATGGTGACTTCCAAGGTCAGTACTAGTTGTCCCATAGAGAAACGGATCCGTGTCTGTACAAGACACTAGATGATGAAACCGTAAAAAGTTGTGGCAGTTTTCATATATTCCTTCGTAAAAGCTGTTTTACTATTAACATTGATTTTTCTGACAATACTTTTTATTATAACAGGTGCACGACTACAGGCAGCCAGCTTCTCATACCGCATGAGACCGCGAGAAAAGTCACCGAAGACCCAGGAACATTCGAACGAAGGAACAATCTCGTCCATTTCGACGAATGGTACAACACCTGGGTTCCGTACACGGTCAAGTACTGCCGCGTCTTTCTTCAGAAAGAAGAAGAAACAAGAGTTAATGGAAAAAGAAGGAAAAGAAAACGGTGAAGTTGTAACTACTAGAATGTAGTTTCTATATACTATTTAGGTGATCGAAATATTATTTTTTAGAACCAAGAATTTCTTTAAGTCTATTAGTAAGTTAAATGCAGTGAAATAACGCAAGCTCTAGCAAACAAGTTCTTCTAGTCTAAAACTATCTTTAAAACACTTTTGACGACGTCAATAAACTGAAATTTGAAGCAGTGGATGATACTTGTCAACTTTTTTTGTTTACAGTTCTTGCATATTATTAACTAGTACAATTTTTCTACCTCTATTTTATATAAATACATTACATTGCATTAAAAGTTACTTCAGTGAATACTCTAAAACTAATTTTCAAGGTAAGTATCTACAAGCTACAAGCTTATCAAGGTTAGGATTAGCATACCAGAATAAAAATTGAGGATAATGTCCTGCTACTACTATCTGATATCAAAAAAGGAGGAGTTCCTTATTTCAGCTGTGTGTTTTTAATGTATAAAGAAATACAACATGTAGGAATGACATCAAGTTTATCTTATAAGGAAACTGTCACTTTAATAACAGTAATAATGAAGTCATATTTGTTGTAATATCTTTTTATAGTAACTTTACATGTAAAAATTATGACAGTTAATAATTTTAAATCTATTATACTCCGTTGACATAAGATATAATTATGTATACGTTTTTATATCATATTATTTATTCACTATAACAAAATACTTATACTTATTTTGTTAGTTTATATTAATAGGGAAGCGCTAAGCGTGTATGTAATGTAAATATTGTAAGATATTTTTGTATTATCAGTCACAACTGATGAACTCTCGGTTTGGGGACCAAGTGTACTTTGAATAGAAATATTAATATATGAAATGTAAAGAAGAAATCAGTTTTTCTGAGGAAGGTCAGACAGTAATTTATCTATAAACAAAACTAGTAAATGAGTTTAAAAACATAATACCTACTTCATCTTATTACTGACTACTGTTTGAAGCGAATGGATTTTTCTATCCGTCTGTCGGTCAATAGGTTAAATATTGTCTGACCTTTCTCTGTCAGTCGTAAGGGTTGATCAGTTTTGACTGAGAGCTATGTTCTACGTATAATTTTTAGTTGTAAGAATTCGACAGCATTTTATGTAAGATAATTCAATGTGCCACTTTTATCCGTAGCTGAGAATGCCAAAGACTATTTTTGATCTCAGAAAGCATTTTACGTAAATTCCTTCCTAAGTAAATTTAATAATTATAAGGGAATTTGAGATCTGATACCTGTGTACACCCTATTTCATTAGATCACGTTATGTTTCTAAGGTATGTTGCCTACATTTTTCATATAGTTTTACCAGTTTTACATCAACTAACATCGTTAGTCCTAACAATAATTCTGACGATGATTATGACCCCATATCAGAATTATCATTTTGAGAATTGGACATTCGATATAATTGATTTTCTATTTGGAATGAATTTATGCAATCGGAAAAGTAACTTTCGATTTGACTCATATCTTTTGTTGAATACAGTAACCGGTACAATTAACCGGACAAAGTCAGGTCTAGAACACATACATTTTGCTCTAGTAAATATTTGCCACCGCGACATTCGGTGAAGTCAATAGTGTTGAAATTTGTAATAATTGAAAAAAGAATTGGGGCTCAAGAAGTTTCACCTCGTCTAAAAGCACTCCAATAGAGTTACTTACTTCATCAAAGGTATCAAAAACAAGTCGTTCATATTAGTACAAAACTGGAATCCTCCTAATTTAGCTCTTCTTGCATAGTTTAAATAATATTAGTAAGAAAATGGTGTAAAAAAAGTGTACCTGGCAACAATAAAATACATAACCCTCGTAGTCCCAGTTCGACATAAGATCCTATCTTACAATTCACAAGATCTCACAATTTTATTTTTGAGACATGTGTGGAAGGTTTATAGAAGCTTAACCTTCAGTTTGTGGGGTCGCCACCCTTATCCCTCGGAGGTATTTTTTTGTAAAATGTATGGAAAAAGGTTAAATCAAAAAAGATTTTTTTTTTAAATTTTCTTACCTTTTTACTTATAACTTCTTTACTTTTAAAACTTTAGGGCAAAAAGTTATATAAACATATTGTAGGCAAAATAATTAGCTACAAATTATGACTTTACAATTTTTTTGTAACACGCATAGTTTCCGAGGTATCGCGAAAAAAAAGTTTTAACCCCTTCTTCCAAGATGATGATGAGATTTCCGAGTGACAAGGGTGGCGACCCCACAAACTCGAAGGTAAGCTTCTATAGACCCCCTTACACATGTCCCAGAAATAAAATTGCGTCCTCTAAAAAATTCAAAACTCATGTAACCTTTCAATGGACTAAGCTGTAAAATTATTTTGACAGGTCAGGTATATGACCTGTCAAAATAATTTTACTTTTTACTAACGAATTAAAAAAGTATACATTACCTTATGTCTCATATGAAAGTAGACAACACCTCGAAACAAATAGGCCCCCAATAGATAAAATGTTATGTAGAACTTCAGTGTTGACAAGCCAAATTAATCGTAGGCTAAGATATAAATCGTTAGATATACCTTTGCCACAGTTGTAAATTAACCTCGTATATTTGACACATGGTCCAATGAGCCGGTGAAAATGCGTAACTATCGTCATCCATAGACAAATACAACTTACAAGACTCCAGTTGCTTTTAAGCGGGAGTTAGTTGTTTTACTTTTAGTTTTCTAATATTAATTGAATTTAGAACGAGGTATTATGTCAATGAAGCGAGGCACATCTAACGGTTTCCCTCTTTGATAAAAAGATTTCTAAAACATTTTAGAAGGAATCGAAATAAAAGATCCAAATTAATCTGAATGGTTTTATTTAAAAATATTTTTGAACATATTATATTAATGAAATAACATTTGACATCACAAAATTGTCAAAATTTTGAACAATAAAATAACTTATTATGATAAATTTGACTCTCCAATATAAAATTTGATTATGATTTCCTTGAAGTGAATTCAAATGTTATCGCACTTTAACGCTTCATGTTATTTATATAACAATACAGTTAAAAGAGAAAAGTCTACAATATCTATGGTTTTCTCTCACATGCATCATGTCAAAGAGAATACTGCAGTTCTATATATTTTATATTCTGTTAATGTTTTACCTTTAGGCGACTTATATTAATCTAAATAAATAATAAACTTTGGGAATCTGTCATACACACATAATTGCATAATTTATTAACGTATTTCACTTAACGCTTAACTTCACTTTGGAATACCCAAAATACACTTAAAAATCAACATTATTGCTTATATTAGGAAAAAATCCTGAGATTTTTGTATATATTTTATAACATCACTCATTCATCTCATTCGGATGTCATTCTATTCACACATGAACATAATTTGTACCATCATATCAATACAGAATTATTGCTTCGTTTCCGTCGCAAACGTACCTAAAGTATAAACTTATACAAAATAATTCTAATATCAACTACCTGTGATGCATTATATTGCTAAATAATATGTATTATACTTTTAAAGTATGTTGCAGACCATATATTTTTCTCAATTCAAACGGAGCTTTGACACGATTCGTTTTTTATTATTATAGAAAATGAGACTACTAGGAAACTGACAGACATTTTTTCGAGTGTGTCGTGTGAGCTTTTGTCACCACTATAGACCATTCAGTATATATTCATGTCATGCCTTTTACGCCCCCAAGCGGGGCGTAAAAGAGCATCACACTAGGCCGCCTTAGTGTCGGTCACCATACTGAATTGTTTGCATTCGCAATGAGTGGGGAACACAACTCTTGGATTCCATTCATGCCTTTCATCAGAGCAGTCACTTCGGCAAGCTCTTAGAGTAAAAAATAGAAAAT
The DNA here is from genome assembly GCA_949316085.1 of Hypercompe scribonia. NCBI lineage: Eukaryota > Metazoa > Arthropoda > Insecta > Lepidoptera > Erebidae > Hypercompe > Hypercompe scribonia. The sequence continues at coordinate 4,415,574 of OX438969.1, read as the reverse complement.
TTACTCTTCAAAATCAACATTATAACCTTAAATATGGTTGCGTATTACGTAGGCACATACATTTTAAATAAATAAATTGTTGATCTCAGTAGTATTTCTTGTAGTGTTAAATACACCATTATAAGTAAAAGTGTTACCATTACAAAAACCTATGAAAATACAACACAGCCGACAAACATTTTGAAAATTATTTAATAAATAAATTTCCTACCATTGGACCCTCCTGTCTGCTATCTATATATAAAGACGGTGGTTATTTCTTTACATAGCGAATATTCTTACACTTAACCTCTACTGTACTTAAGATTCAATTTAAAATGTGGTTAAACATTTAATATTTCACATTACTTACATGTATATTGCTAGGAATGCTTTATTAGTTTCAAACCCTGATGAGAGAATATTACTGCTACCAACCTACTTAGTCATTGACAAAAAGTTCTCATTGAGTCCGAATCTAGTCAAGCGTCCTTATAAACGGAACACATTTGGACAGATTTACTGTTGTCAGTTTATATATATAATAATAATAATAACTCCACATAACTCACACAGGGCCGTCTGATTCCAAACTAAGCAAAGCCTGTACAAACGACAGACATACGTACATACAGACTGCTGATAAACATACTTATATATTTCTAATACGTACATACTATAAATTACTCTCAAACACAGGACAAATCATCGTGCTCATGGCACAATTATTTTCCCTGGATGGGAATCGAATCCACGACCACCAGTTTCGCAGTCAGGGTCACTAACCAATAGACCAACAGGCCGTTACACATTTTTAATGTAATTTGCAAGTCAATATTTATCACATGTAAATAATACAATGTTCATACTGATGTATAATTAAGGCACATTACATGTAGTGGAAATGATACAATATCTTCTAACTAGCCCTTATTAGGCTTGAGATTATTTGGGGTCGGCTACTAGTTCAACCCGTTTTGTCAGTTTTTGAACGGAGCCGCTATAATATCTATTTTCATAAAATATATTATCTATATATTTTCTACAATTTATTGTAGATATTTTAATAGTTTAACTGTAACACTACTGTAGTACTTTAATTGTAGTATAGGCATGGGTATACACATATTAATTACATATATCCCGAATGTTTAAATTCAAGGAGCAACAGTTTTATTCGTTAAGCCACATTTTAAGTAAATAAACTTGATGCGAGCAAAATCAGAAGAAAAAAAATTGTTAATAATTTAGGACATGACTGGGTACAGGAGCGAGTCATGTGATTGGTCAAGTCAAAGGCATAAACCCCTGCAACTCTGCAACTATTGGCTGACTAGTCACATCCGTATCTATACAACCAATGACAAGAATAATTTAGAAATGTATTACGCTAGTACATCAACAGTAAATACAGGCAAGATTCATCGCTTCTCAAATAAATATTATTCAAAGTGAAGTCATTTTTGACGTCAAAAGACAACACCACACTTCAACTGGCAACATATCTTGTTATATTATTTTTTAAATTAGTGAGCTGGAATGACCTAAGAGCGTTAAACGGTTGCTGGTAGATGATTGAACCTTAGTTTTATATCGTGTAAGTCGTATTAAAATAATTAAATTATTTCGGATCTTGTGCCGAAATATGGCTATGGCACCAATGTTCTATCGATAATGGGGATTTAATTTATTATTTGTGTAGAATTAACTAAATAACTGTCTATCGTCAGTTGGGGGTAGGTCGCATCATCGCGCTTTGGAGAACCTCCGTCCACCTGTTTGAATTTAAAAAAAAGAATAAAAAAAATTACTAAAGAAATAAAAACCTTCTGAAAATTAAAGGTAAGTTGTTTATTGGATTTTTAACTTTTAACATATATATTTATAGAGAATAATAATTTTTTTCTCATAAGGTAACTCTCGCACTACAAATAAATTCTGTGACGAGAGGGACTTTTCTTACATGCATGAAACGGACACAAAGAACACAACCTTGAGAACACAATCTACAAAGAACATAATCTACAGGTTATTGTTCCAAGGCTTGGAACAATAACCTGTAGATCACACAAACTGTAGAACACAGTGTTGTTCTATGTGGAGATCGAACCCACAACACTCAGTGTAGTAAGAAGTGGCAAGTTAATCGCTGAAACAACTACACCATATGTGCAGTCAAATTCGTCTTTTATATTATTTTTTTCTTAAGAATTCTACATGACTTCATTAAAAAAAATGGAATGAATTTAAGATTAGACAATTACCTGTTGTATGTGTAGTGGCTGTCAGCTCTGAAGAAGTACACATGATTTTTAAATTGCAGCTTGAAGACAAACTCTTTGTCGATTCCATCCTCCGACGTTGGTGTGCAAACGCTGTACCTAATGATTATAAAATATAATTTAAAAAACACAGCCTACTTCATTTTACGAACACATATGAAGTACCTCATTTGTTTATACACACATGATAAATCAGCATCATTATCTTCTACAATTGCTTTTAACTGTCCACTGCTGCACATAAGCCTCTCCTTAGTAAGGTTTTGGCCTACTATACCTCGCGGACCAAACGCATTGGTACATAGTTTGATCAAGATTGCCAACTTTTTGCAGTGATGTTGTGCTGTATACTTGTTTCTTAAGTGGTGTCTTATAATATGCACTGGAGGAATAGGGATGGTGAGACTGTATTCTTAATACGGCACCACACGGACAACAAATTATATATTGAAACGAAGTTCCTTATCGCGCATTACGAGGAGGCTAGACGGAAAAAATTCAGACGAAAAGTTGTCACGACACTTTTTGCTATAGTGTAGTAAGCCGTGCGGCGTGCGCATATTTATCTGTCTCTCTTTCTCATAGAAAGTAAGCCAATTATTTTCGTTTCGTCTTTCTATTTTGCTTTGAACAGTGTCGCGACGATTATTTTTGTTTTGTTAAGTTTATACAGGTTTTTTGTATGTAATAAATAATAAAATAATAGAAAACAAAATTTTTTACTTCTTTACTTCAATTTCTTCACTAATTAATCGAAAGGACTTCTTTTCATCCGGGTGTCCCTTGACACCTCTCAATTTTTTATAAATCAATAAGAGGAACGCAAGAGAGCGACATATTTATAAGATTTTTGAGGTTTTATTTAAGCTATTTTGGTTACACTTGGTAATAATGAAATTAATTAATTCTAAACGTTTTCGAAATTTAAAAGGGGACGTAAACCCTGAAATTTAAAATTCATCAAAATTTAATTTTTGGCCGACTTGTGACAATAGGATTAAATTATACTAGTATCATTTATGAGTGGTTAATCATGATTACCTCCTCCATTTCACAGAAGGGAGAGCTGAACCTCCTTCGTTTTTTGAAGTCCGCTAATACATACAGATACAATTGTATGATTTTTCCAATAAAGTGGTAAATAAGTAAATAATTATTAAATACGAATCGAAAAGAAAAGTTGACTTACCCCAGGAGAGGCAAAGATGCGAGCGGTGTGTCATCTTGCCAACTCTTATAGAAGAAAAGTGTGTACACTGCAAATACGACCCACAGCTTCTGCCAGCCGGGTGACTTCTTGAACTTGCGTAACAAGTACCCCGATAACTGAGTCTGAAATATTTAAACACGTAGTTGGTACGTTTAATCACGAATCTTCACTACATCTATATATACAGTAATGCCCGGCTTTACGCGAGGGATACGTTCCGGAAAAAATCGCGTTAACTGAAATTCGCGTATATCGAAGTTTAAGATTAAATATAGTCAAAACTCAATATGTACAAAAAATACGAATCATTTTAATCAATCAGTTTAATTCTAAGAACACTTAATGCAATACGGAAAAATATATCTATTGTCTTTTGACTACATTATGGATATATGCACTCTTTCGCGTAATATATATATATATATATATATATACAAATGTTAAGTGTACACTTGTATACAAAAAGTCAAACAGCTGGTGATAAGGTTGGCTGGTGGTAGATGTCGGAATCATTGCACGTCTACGTTCCCTAATACATACGTAACGTTGGAAGAAGACAACATAGACTCGTGTGCTATCCGCTCACGTGACGATCACCTCGGACTGACAACAGTCCCTGTGCTAGAGCAATTACGGTTATCAATGAGTTTCTTCAACATTATCCAGAAGCAGATAATTTTTTTGCAAATAACTACAAATAGGTGGTATCCGGAGGGGTTATCGTGCAGGAAGAAAAATAAAAAAGATGTCCATTCGAGGCGGTAGGCACTCGAATTGTAAGCGGTATCCGTGTGATCGTCAGAAGTAGATTCGGCAAGTATGAGATATAAGTAAGGAGTGCGACGTACCCTCATGGCGAGGTGCAGGTGCGAGCGGTCGAGCGAGGCGGCGCGGTGCCAGCACACGTGCGCCAGCCCGCCGCCACTGCTCGGGGGCGACTCCGCTACACAAATCAGTACACGGTTAGAAGCGTAATCATTGTAAAAATGATAAAATACTAGTTTTTGCTAGCGAGTTCGTCCATGTGGACAAACACGAAATTTAAAAAATTGATCTCCATACAAACGTGCACCGCTTTTTAAGAGTAGCAACAGTTTTAGTTCGAAAACGTTACTACCAAAAATTACGAAGTTTCATATAAATTTCCAAACACCATTTTATTTTCTTCCGAGTGGAATTTTTAAAAATCATTTTTAGTGCACACTGGCGTAACCGTCCTTTTTTAAATGAAGAAAAAAAGAAAAATGAAAACTTTTTGGTAGAGCGCGCACACCTGCTTTTTTTTAGCGTTGAGCTCGACCAGATTCTCGTAACCCTATTAAGAATTACGGACTAGAACCAGGTAGAATTTAATAATAAACTCCTGTGATTTTTTCCTGAACGCCTGATAACTTGGCTTTAGGATATATAAAATAACACCTAACTAACATTTTTGCAAAATTTTATGGTTCCAGATCTAGTAGTTATAACTATGAGTTTATCAATCAGTAAATCCAATATGTTAGTTTCTTCTTTTACAGATGTCGGTGAACAAAAGGAACATTGATTTTCATCTATAATTCATTTCATATATTGAGAGTGTAGGAGTCATTTAGAATATAATGTTCGGTATGTTCACGTACCTTGAACCTCTTGTTCATATGGTGTCAGTTCCGTGTCCACCTCTGGGTACAACTTCTTAGCGAGTTCCAAGGTCGCTTGTAAAGCGTCACACCAACCTCTGTACTCGATGTCATTGGGGGCACTGAATAGTAGATTTATGTCGGGGCCTAAGCGAAAAAAAAAACTTTAGCTTTATGACTTAACTAGAGACACGAAAAAGGTTAGGTTTATAAGAATGACATTTTTCCTCCGAGTCTGTTTCTTAACTCTACTATGACACGGTAGTTTATAATGAGAGTTGCACTACATACCAGCTATTGACCAGGAATTACAGGTTTTTAAACCTTCTTCAGGTACCGACCAATGCTGGTGTGCGTGCCTATCAAGTATCACATCTATAGCGGAAAGAATTTTAACCGCCAAAGGTTGGACGCTATTTTTTTTTCGAAGTTTTCCCAACGTTCACAGTCTATGTAGATACAACACAGTTGAGCGGTCAACATATGTGTTAGCAAGGAAAACTTGAAACAATGCATATAAAAGCCAGTCGTGACCGAGCTCGAACCTTTCTAATGTGATTTATGTCCAGTAGGGGACTGTCGACGTGATGAGATCTTTTGTTTTTTTTTTACGTGTGGAAACCCCCTCGGGCCGTCACCCCATCGGGGTTTACGGCGGCGTGGTGTGTCGGAATCGGACCGACTAAAACCACACGGTGTGCCACTCTGCGCCTGAGATAGAAGGGATCCGGGAACCGCTGCTATTACGACATCCAGATCCCTCCTAGCGCCTGAATGTGATGAGATCTGTGTCAGCTATAATAGAATAGGAAGGCAGTACCGGTGAGCGTGAAGGAGTGCGGCAGGTCGTGTCCGGCGGTGCTCAGCGCGTGCAGCGCGAGCGCGGCGTGCGCGCGGAACGTGCTCGCGCCGCACTTCGACGCCACCACCAACACGTCGCTGAACTGCGCAACGACAACGACAGATTAGTACGACCGGTCGACGATTAGTTTAGCTCCGATCAAAGTTCACTCACCAAAAACAACATTCTCTGCTGGAGTCCACGCGACGAGTGCTTATAAACGCAACCCATCCGAATAAACTCTCTCTCCGCAACTAGTAACTTGTCGTATCCTGTAAATTATAAATTTGGTTATTATGCTCGTTTATTTAAGGTTTAAAATATTGTCACATAAACATATCACGACCGTAAGCATAATTAATACTTGACGTACACGTGAAAGTACGAGTATACTTAAAAGCGATACTACAACTGTTTCCATTTCCTTCATCATTGTACCATCCGTGTTTCACTTTGCATAAGCAGTCCCAATGTACATGAGTTATCGAATCATACAGTTTGGTGTCATAAGCCCTAGTGTGAATTTAACTTCGATTCGATCGTCACGGTGAGCAAATATAGCGTTCTATTTGGCCGCTTTAAAATCTTCACCGATCACAACGTCAAATACACTTAATGAGAGTGAATAGAACTGAAATAACTTTACACTAGGGCTAAGGTCCATATTGTGCTCAGAGCCCTTACGACGTTTAAACTGCTAACGTGTGGTACGATTTAGTGAGCGCGCCAACGTCTGTTAGCAGTATTAATAATTTGGACCACTTGTGATTGTGCTTACGAATTCATAAAGTTGAACATAACCTAACAGAGCATTTTTTGACATAAACATGAGTGGAGTATGTGGTGTAGCCGATGAAATCCGGTAAAATGCTTGTATTTCAAGCATTTTCCGCAATCGAGGAAAGTCAATTCAAATAAATGGCGCAAAATAACGTCAATGCTCACGATGCTAACGATCCGACCCATCAGTACTGTAAGCACTAGGTAGTGACGTCACATGTGACGTCATAACATCCACAACGCTAACGGTGAGCGTGAAAAGCACGAATCGGACCGCACGTTGGTACGCTATGAGCGCTATGAGCGTGATTCGGATCACGGCCTAGGTCTTCATATGTTTGGTGGATAAGTTAGTGCGCGACGAGTGTGTACGCTTACCGGTGATGTCCCGCTGCAGCTGGCAGAGCGCGGCGTGGTTCTCGCCGTGCTGCAGCTGCTCGCTGGCGTGCAGGGCCACGCGGCTGCCAACCTCCAGCGCTCGCACCGACGACGGACTCTCCAAGGCATTGTATAATTCTGCCGATAAAATTTACCGTTATGTTATACGCTTTGATTGTAAGATACCCTCTTAAACAGGCCGTATAGCATACGTAAACTTTGGACGCGTAGAAAACGGCCGACAGAACTCTCGCTAAGACAAAAATCAAATAGTATTTTTCTTTACATCACTACGGTTTTACACTATAGAGTGGTAGTACTACAGTATAGAGTAAAATAATAATTAGTGGTTAGTAGCACTAATTATTATTTCACTCATTTGGAACAACCCGAGCATCGAACCCGAAACCTCAAGCACAGCAGTCCCACCGAGACAGAGAACTTGTTAACAGTGTCTCGAGTGGTAAATGTCCGTGAGCAGCGATAATCACTAACCGATTCTAAGTACAGAGTTAGAGCTACTGCGCCAATCAACATGTTTCTTTTATCGTAATCGTATAGTTACCGATGGTTAATCGATGGTAGTGCAGCGCTCGATGCAGCGGCCTCAGCAGCAGTGCCGCGAGCGGTAGAGGCGAGCGCGAGTCGAAGTCGGCCGCCACTCGTGCTGCGCTGGAGCTGCTGCGCCTCACGCTCTCCACCACGCCCACTAAAGAACCCGCTCGACTACTATACCAGAGATATGCCTGGAAGTACATTCACGTTCAAGAATCATCAAATTAGATTAATAGGGTAGATGACTGTATCGTAAATAAACACCAATGTCCACCTCATTTTTTTTTTTTTTTTTTTTTTTTTTTTTTTATAAGCAAGAAACATTTCATTACTTACATATCACCAAGGTTTGGATACAAATATAAACATTTTGTGTTTGAGTTGATATGGCAAACGTTGTCAGCCGTACTAGTATGCACTGTGTGACGGCTTGCAGCGCCTTCCTTACATTGCAAGTGATTTAGACTATTTATGTTTTAAATAAAGCTATAAAAACGCAGTGATTGTAAGATCCACCAATAATAAGTCCAAAGAAACCAAAACAAAATTAAATAAGAAAAATAAACAAAAGAAAATTAAAATTAAACTATCATGCATGGGTGTGTGTGTTTGTATATATACTTGCGTGCGCGCGCGCGTGTATGTGTATGCGTGTATGTGAGTGTATGCGAGCACGTGTCTGTGTTTGTATATGTGTTTGCGAGCGCTTATTGCAGATGGTTTTATACCATTATCTCACTAAGTTTTCAATTGACGAGTATGATCGATCCCTAAGCCACTGTTTTAATCTATTCTTAGTTTGTATACCGTTTAAATTTAAAATATCTAAATTATCGTTTACCCTATTATAAATACGGGTGCTAATAACAAAATATTGACGAGACAGACACATAACAGAATATTCATTACAACTAATATCGTGAAACATCTCGGAAAATACAATTAACATAGCTCCGTATTGTTATTACGAATTTCAGTCAAATATACAGTGAAATATATTGTTCAATTAAGTAGTCTAAAACAGTGACGTCACAATTGTGTATTTAGTACATTTTTCATACAAAATTGTCGTCTTGACAGATGATAAAAAGTAATTTGACTAAGCTGTCATCTAGCCTATTGTATAGTGTTCGCTTTTAAATTAAGACTGAGAGTTTCTTTTTTAAATTTAAAATGAAATCGCAATAATTTTCTACCTAAACCACGAGTATAAAGGCACGAAGGCTGGCAACACCGTTGAAACCCATGAATGGTTTAAATCAACACTTCAATTTTTTGCAAAAAAATCTGTAACATGAATTCAGGAGCTGAACAATAAATATCCGACATAGATAAAAATCTGTTATCAACAGTCCATACTAATTCCATCCATTGGGGTTTAAAAAAAAACTTTGAATAATTTAAAATACATCCTTGGGCCTCTATTGACGAAATACGCAACTCACCTTATCCGTACTTGATAGATGCTCATAAAGTACATCGGCTATTTTCTTGTACTCCGGCTCTTCTCCCTCTAACAAATAAACAAAAAATTTGAACTGTTGTTTAAATAGATATTGTTAGATAAGGTACATTTGGGTTGTTGTGTTGGCAACACCGTTTGGCTATATGTGGATCTCTCTTCTACAAGCTGGACTACGTAAACATTGTGGTGTGCCAAAAAATGTAGTAATTAAAGTAATAGACTAAGGACTTTCTTGCTATTATTTTTTTTTTATGTTTTTAAATATGAGTAAGGTTAAGTATTTGTTCCTCGTGTCATCAATCTCTACATTATTACAAGCTGTATAAAGATTGAATTAGTTACTATATTGTAATTTTAAAAGAAATAAAAACAATATTATAGTAACACGTGATAATTTTTTCAATTTATTTCCCCTCTACACATACATGGATATCTATTTGACAAGTTTTTCAAAGTGATTACTCTGCCTGATGGAAAGCACGAATAGAGTCCAAGAGTTGTGGTCACCATAATCATTGTGAATGCAGGCAATGCTGTATGGTGACCCACACTACGGTGGTCTAGTGTGTTTCACGTCCCGCTTGGGGAAGTTATAGGCGTGGCAGTCATCATACCACTGTAAGAACAACTGTCACTCCTTTTTTTTAACGTGTGGAAACCCCCACGGGCCGTCACCCTACCGGTGTTTACAGCGGGGTGGTGTGTCGGACCGACTAAAACCACACGGTGTGCCACTGCGCCTGACATAGTAGGGATCCGGGAGCAGCTGTGATTACGACATCCAGATCCCTCCTAGCGTCTACAACTGTCAATCAATGAACCAACGAAACACAACAGCATGGATACTGTCGCTTTAGGTTGGTCTCCTGTGAGGGGGTAGTACTGCCTCGGTAGAGCCGACCCGTTCTTACTAGACTCAACGTGACACTACTACCTTCAGTAATCATCTAAAGAATCAATCATCTAAATAATCATTATCTTCGGAAATGTCATTGAAACAAATCACATTGAACTGAAATTAAACAAGAAAAAAAATTATACAGTTCACGTATTTGCGGTTTTAAGTTGCCTCATGTCATACAATATTAATATTTTACATTCGGGGAAAATACCATGGATATGTACTTTCTAGTTACGTTTATTGTCCTTACCATCACCTCGATTCCCATTGGCCAGTAGCCTGTCGAGTTTGGCCAGCAGTTTGCCATTAGGTAGCGCAAGAGGTTCCAGTGCAAGACAGGCGCGGGCGAGGGCAGCACTCGCCTCGTCACCGGTAGACGCTAGCTCCGAAACGCATGCGCTCCATTTCTGTAGAATAATGATTACATTTGTGAGACATCCGTTTCTTCTAGTAGTATATTTTTAAACTGCCTCGTTGCTCAAGTGGTTATTGTATAATGCGGAATACTTAGTACCAGCCTGGAGTTTGAAAATTGGACCCTTAAGCCCCGTAGCCCGGAGAGCACGTAAAGCCGTCCGTCTCACGCCTGATCACTCCCTGGCTTATCCGTCCCATAGGATTGTGAGTATTTACATTTTATATTTACATTATATTTCTTTATATATATAAAATGAGTTACCTTCAGATGTCGTCATTATTTTGCGTAACAATGCAACGCAGTGTCAAAATTTTATTTACAAAAACCAAACTGATGCTCTTTTGATCTTGTATTTAACGGGTATAAATGACTCACCACTGTCATCAGCTCCAAGTCCCTTTTGTACGTCCGTTCAGTCATAAGCAGTTCCTTGGCTACAAAATAGGTAATATCCGTGCTGCGTTTACGAGGACCGTCACTGACACCTTCACGAAGCGTACCGAGCAATGTGGACGAAATGCTAAAAAAAAAATAGAACACATATTATGAGGTACGCTCTTTCATACTCAATCTCTATACTGCTTGGTAGTCTTCAACGAACTCAATTCTAACAATATTTGTACATTCTTGAAATTAAAATTTCACATACAATTTTTGACATATTACAGGTCTCCAGTACATTTGAACAAGCAGTCAGTAAAAAAGAGAATTTGAAACACTTAGGTGGCATGAGTGAAGTTTCTAGTGACGGTATGTACACTTTGACAAGAATGTTTCCAACTAACCCAATTTACTTTTCACTAATCTTGATGTGGGCCCCAAGACAGTTAAACTGTTCCTGGGACTACCGAGTGTCATTACTCGGTAATCGTGGGTCACTGCTAGTGATCCTGGTGTTCAGGAGTTAAAAGCAGTGGGCGAGTGGAAGGGATTTGTGTTGAAGTTATGTTACGTTTGCCTATTCACCTGTTGTTGTTTCGCCTTGTGAGCGTATCGCCTGCATCGCTTTCGCCACCACTTAGGACATCCATGCTATTCACAGACTCTGCGATGACAGATACTGCAAATGAAATAAATTGAAATCTACAATTGCGGGGTTATGAGAATCGAATTGTAACTCAATATATTTTTCTAGAACTATTTGCTACTTACAGCTTTTTTTGTAAATAATTAGTTTTTTTACATTTGAAATAAATAGATGAATTCAATAAAATAACTCATCCATAAGGTAAAGCATCTAAACACGCTACGCCAGAACTTGCAATCAAAATTCATCTGAGAAGTCAACAACCACGTAGGAACACGTAACACTATAATCATTAATATTCATTTACACTGTACACTTACCATTAACATTTCCATTGACAACGTCATTATTATTGACACAAGTCTGTTTGTTATCCACGACATCGTGTCCGTTTGTGAGCGGTTTGTGCACTATGGGCGTGGACGCACATACGGGCTCGCCCGCAGTTTGATCGCACACCGAAGTCGGTGACATGCACAAACTTGCAGAAGAAACTGTGTTGTCGTCTTCTTCGGGGGATACTTCGTCTGTATTTAAAAAGAGCATGTTAGTTTTATGTGATACTGGTAAGTATGCGATTTAGGTATGTGTTTTAGTATACTTTAAAACTCAATAATATAAAGAAAAGTAATAAGAGTCAGTGTGTCAAAAATCATCTGTACATACAAAGTTGTCAGTATGCCTTATTTTTATAGTCAGCTAGTAGCAAATTTTGGAATTACATAAAGATTATTTTAAAATATGTCAGCATAAACTTAGTCGTAATAAAATGTTTTTTTTTACATGAAATTACAACCATGATCAACATATTTAGATCATACATCTAGGACGCCATAGTCGCCATACTGGATTTTGCTTTCGATATGAGTAGGTATGGTGATCCACACTCTTGGATTCCATTCGTGCTTTCCATCAGGCAGAATAGAATCACTTTGGTAGGCTCAGAACAAAAAAAAAGATGAAACTTTCAAACTCATCATGAGGCATTTCCAAGGTTTAAACATTCTTAAAATATGCATGCATATTTAGAAATTAATGGACAAGGAAGAAACATCATATACGAAAGAGCTAATGCTCTTTTGTAGGTAGCTTTAATTAAGATGATAGACCTGATATGCTACCTTGGTTTAAATCCTTAAAAAACTAATTAAAATAATACTGTGTCTAAAAGAAAAAATCATGCAAATGAATGCTGTGCACAAAATATCTGAAAAAAAAGTAAAATATAGAAAAATCTTAACTACAAATACAACATAAGAATCTTAAAAATAAAATATAAGAAAGCGTATTAAAATATAGTACTTCATTAAACGACATTATTTTAAAACTTACATTACGTATCCCGGCTGCTTAATCAACTCAAGGTATTAAGACACAAATGGGATGCGACATTAAAACTCGTTAAGTTTTTATTTATTTATTGTTAACTATCCCCGAGCAGGGCGGGGTAGTGTCGTGTATTGCAGGGATACAGTACACTAACACTGACATATAAATTCAAAAAGGAAGTAACGTTTCAATAATCGAAACAATATTTAAATTACATGTGACAATAACACGTCCACATCACAGGTTACGGCAATGAGTCTTGTTTTTAACATTCGCTGGGTGTTCAATGTCATTTTCGTTTAAACATTAGGTATAGACATTTGACGTAATAAATCCAACTGTTGCTTAATTTGTCATTTATCTGTGGTAGGACTGTCTATAAACAATTCTGGACGTTACATAACATATTCAGTCAGAATGTTATGGCAGTTGTGTCTACTTAGGGAGTGTTTTAAGGAGAATATGCTTTACCAAAAAAAGGATTGTTTTTCATAACCAAGCGTCAGTCCCATCAAGAGCCCCATCACTATGGAAGTATGGGCAGAATTCTTGAAATAAGATGTGTAATACTACAATAGAAGTATTACTAATGGGATAACATAAAAGATGGTGAGCGATCAAAGAATTCCCACGATGGGATTTTAATAAGTACATTAAACTATTGCTGTCCAAATACGACTGCAATATCAACTGTCTGAACATTGGTTTTATACAGTAAGTAGTTTAAAGGAACCGAGACCGGGAACAGTTGACAGACATGTTTAAGACCAGAATAAAAAAAAAGGAAAAAATTGACCTCGTGAGACAATAATCTGGTTAGTAACTTTAGGAAAAGGTGTAGCTCAAAATCTCTTTTACTTCTACCAAGTCTGTGTTCTTAGTCAATATGTTCCGTATTTAGAAAATGCATTGGTTTGTTCGAAAACATTGCAACTACTCCACAGTCACGTCTAACAATATTGGTGTATTTATTGCATCGCCGTAACCACATTCGAAACAGACGCCAAAATAAATAATTAAGTGAATTTGTAACATTACAGTCTATTCGGGTTGTACACTCTTAATCGAAAAGTCGAAATACTTAAATGCTAAAGTTTTTTTTTAAATATCTTACTGACAGTTATTGCGCTAACTAGGAGAGGCTCACGAGTCCTCTGACATACTAAGTCTAAAATTGCTCCGTGCACACACATGTACTGCTGAAAACTTTTATAATTCAATTATAGGTGAACACTGTCGAGTTCGGCACTGATACGGAGACATTTTGAACAGAATGCAATACTAATATACAAGTAGGTTTATTACAAAGGCTATTTCAAGGCATGTAGTCAGTCAATTATCGATGCATATAATTTGTTCAAAAGGAAAGATTTCGTAGTGACACCTATGGTTGATCATACTTGTATATCGGTAAAGCTATTAAAACAGAAGATATACAATGATCAGCATCTTATATGTACGTACAGAAAAATATTGTGATTTTCCATTCGGGTATTAATAAGTTTTTGTGTGTATACTTGAGCCTTAAAACCCTTAGAGTATAAAAAGTGTAGCAGGAATGCAACCTAACCTCGTCACAGTAGATATTTCTGAGTTAAATGCATGCAACACTACATGTGAAACGTTAATTACAAAGTATCGTATATTTATAAAAACAAAATATAAATAGTCAGTGTTCATGTATATGCTCAAAACATGGTGTGTTTAAATAAATATTGTATAGCTGTTAGATTTACAAAAATATTCTAACTTCACTGATTATACTCTAAGTAAAATTGAACCTTACACCATTTGGGGCAAGAGTTAGGATGCTTTGGAATGTATTCTATAATAGTTCTTTTGCACTCATGAGTGCATTGAAATAATAGCAACGCTGTTGGTGCAGTTAAGTTTTTAAATAAAAATCCTAAAAGTGTTTATAAAAGTAATAATAGTCATTAAATTGTTTCAGAAAAAGTTATGCATTCACGAGTGTATAGAACCACCATTCTACATTACATAAAAGAAAACAATAACTTGGATATATTAGTGGGTATACAGAAAACATCTGTGTTACTCAACTTTTAGCATTGTCAGTGCATTAATTGCAATTTTTTACATTTTTTTACTACAACAAATATTTTTTTATTAAAAGTTAGATACAATACTGTAAGTAATTGAACTACACACAAACGCGAAGTTTTATGTTTCATTAAAAATAATTAGTTCAGGAAATACAATGTTTTACTGTGTCTAGAGATATTTTACTTTACATTAACTTAGATATTTAATCCAATAATTTTTTAATGTTCAATATATACCTAAAATTAGTGTCATTTAAGTATTTGAACAGAGATACTGTGTAACGGAGGTGTGTATGTATTAATATTCCCACTCAGTAATTTCACATGCGAATCGACAGACATAACTAATTCTAAATCCACGAAAAAGTCGCGTTAATTCTACACCGACACACAATTCGTCTATTTGTTCGATAATTTATTCCTATCTAATTAAAAATTAACCGTTATATCGCGTTTACGGAAAAAATATATGCAAACCTTTAAAAACAAAAATAAAATAGGAATTTAAACTTCTCTTTAAACACCTTAAGGAAGTTTTAACTTGATTTTGATTAGAATTCTATTATTTTGAGCGTCTAATAACCTGTCCCGGATATGAACTATTTTCACAGGACTGAACAGCAACTTCCGCGTGGTGATGAATTAAGAATACATAGTGTTACCAACCCTATTAATCCCGTGGGTGTGGTATGAGGCGACTAAGGGAACAATATTTAGGAAAATATCACTATAAGAGAAGGAAAACTTGAAACCAACCCGGCTGGCTAGCGTGGTACAGTAGGCCAAAACCTCTTTGCTAAGGAAAAGCCTATGTCCAGCAGTGGATTGTAAAAGGCTGTTGATCACAGGACTAGAACAATAGTACTACAGTTATAGGAATATTGAAAATTTTGACCAAAAAGTGTAAACCACAATCTATAGAATATTCTTATTATTCCTGCACCTTAGGAATTCACGCTAAGTTTATTGTATATCACTGCAAAGCGAAGGAAAAATTAATACAAACCCTTGTCTGGCCAGCGTGGAATAGTAGGTTAAAAATTCCTTTTTAGGAAGACTGATTAAAGGCTCTATGTGATGTGAGGTAATACTGCACTTGAACCAGGATTTCTTTTTAAATCGAGTTATGCAGTTAGACCTTTGTCTAAGTTTGTCATGGAAGACAGATACATATTTTTTTTTTTAAATAAGTTGTAAAAAGTGCATAACACATAACGTTGATGTACGTAAATGGTTTGTATTATATACATACATCAAACAGTGTCTATGAATACAGTCTTTATAACTTCCCAGGCATGCGAAAAGGTTAAATACGTAAGCGGTTCTTTATAAATAAATCTTATATATTAAAGGAATGTTTGTATCGCTTGGTCGCGGGTTTTTTTTTAAATTAATTGTATATTCACAAATAAAACAGTTTTAATAGCTACTTTTTTGATGCCTTTTTATATCGTGGTGATTTAGTTACTTGATAGTTGAAGGCATTATGGCAAGAAATTTTTTGATGCATTTTAAAATTTTCTTGATTTTTTTTTCTTAAATTACTTGGTTGTGCAATGATTCACACGTTGACTGAACTAATCAAACGATTAAATAGAAAAAAGTATCCAATCATTAATTCGATGACTGTTTCTACATTATTCACACATTTGTATTAAGTCACATGCACACATACACACGATACGTATATACTCATATCTATGTCAACTATAACGCTTAAAGATTTCAAAATTCATTATTCAAAATTACAATAAATATTCAATTATTGAAGTGTCAGAAAAAAAATTGAGCAGATTTGCCACGAATGCAAGTCCCTTGTTAGATTTTAAATTTACACGAGTATTTGATAGGGATGCAAGTAAATTAATATCCGTTATTATAAACATTACGATAAAATTAAAATACTCTATGTGCGTTATTATTTTGAGCAGTAAATGCTTAAATAAAATAACCAAGATCTTGGATCTCACCACTCAAAGTAATCACAGCCATTACAATAATAATACTATTCAGAAGACAAACAATTTAACTTTCATAAAGATTGAAAAACACTAAAATATTTGACTAGAAGAATTTGGCACTATTTACTTAATATACCTGTATTGCATTTCTTTGAAGCTTCAACTCTAGATTTAAGAAACTAATATAATAATCAACAACCAAGACTAATTTACAGTTCAGTAACATGGATTAGTATTTTCAGAGTTCAATTTTGACGACGTATAACGTAGATCAATACATAATATTTAACTACATCTAAATACTTAACAAGCTATAGGTTTACGATCGCGTACGCACGATAGACGAAAGGGTCGCGCTATCCGGGAATTGGCACTAAATATTTTAAGTCATTTTTTTGCTAAATATTCAAAGTGACAATGTAAATATTCGATATAATGTAATATCTAATATAACAATAATTGCATTAGAATTCAAATTTCAAAATGAGTCGGCACGCTCGCACACCGCACACAGAACGCATAACGACACTACTAAAAACGATACTGAATTATATTTCATCAACCTTTCATTTAATCGTTGTCATCGTCGGAGCACAGAGGCGGCGGTAGCGTGGAAACATCAAACTTTTGCTCAGGGCTGTCACTGGAGGCTTGTGAGTCTACGTAATGACTAGAGTAGAACCTCTCTACATTGTTCAGGCTGAAACGTTGGTCTAGATCCCGAGAATAACGATCCTGATTATCGCTCCTACTCTCATGGAGATCGTGTTCGTACTGCGGATAGCATTCTTGCGTTTGGAACATTACTACCTCTTCGTAATGTTCCGGATAAGGGCTACCTCTGTAAGGTTCGTATTCGTCCTTATCGGGGGGCAGTTCTGTGTCAGAATACGCAACGGATTCCTCACGTTCAAACAAGTAACTACCAGACTTTGGCACTTTAGGAGCCCGTTTTATAGTATCAATCGGGTAGGCATAATCATCAGAATCATCTCTATCACTCTGGTCATCATAAAACCCTCTCTGATGGTGCTGACCAGATGGTTCCCCGAGAGTGTCCTCAGATTGCCGATAACTTGAAGATTTAGACCTTTTCAGAGACGATTGGCGGCTACTTTTATTTGAGTAAGAAATACGCGGAGGACTATCTTCCGACACATAAGGCGGTTCCTGTGAATCAAGGTAAGGATGCCGTAAACGACCTAATCTATCAAACCGTGGGAACCCCATTTCATCCTCGTCAGCAGACGAGCCAAAACCTTGAAATTGCATAGGAGCAATGTTAATAGGGAATTGTTGTGTCTCGTAGTTAGCGTTTTTATATTTTGCGTACTCAACTTGCCCTTCTTCATCCTCGGAATAACTTGCTTCCTGAATTTCATCATTTTTAGAATCATTTTTAGACATTTCCGAAGACCCGGACTCTACCCCAGGCACATAGCTGTCTGAACATTCAGAACTCTCCATACGCCGAAGAGATTCTTCTACAGCCAAATATTGACCACCAAACTTATCACTTTCAGACGAGTACTGACTCTTGGTTGAATCTTCTTCTAATACATCTTGTATTCTCTCTTGTCGTTTACGAGCACTGGTTACTTGTTTTTTACGCCTAAATGTCTTCATTCGTTCTCTGGGATCTCGAATAACATCTAGTGAGCTATCAGTATCATTGCCACTTGGAGGGCTCTTAAGAGAAATGTTTCGCACCAGAAGAGATTTTTTAACAGGTGCTTTTAATGGTTGAATGGGAGGCGACTCAGAACTTAAGCTACTTGAGTAATAGGGTGAACAACGCGACAAAGGAGTTTTACCTGACCTTTCAGCGGATTTCTTTTCTGTCAATTCTCTGTGCACTGAAGGTATCTCGGGTACAGCAATGATGGGCAAATCAGATGAAGCAAGATAATGTTCATGGAAAGACCAACTTTTTGGTTTACTGCGATACTGCTGTGAAGTTTTGTACTCTTTTATTTGATTCTTGGAAAGAGTCTTATCATCATAGCTTGCATGTTTGGCTAAAGGTTTATAGTCAGATCGTATAAATTTACTACTGCTGGCTTCATCACGTATTATGTTTGAAAATTCTTGACTTTGATACCGTTCACTGTGCTTTTCTTCTTGGCTGTAAAGTTGAGATGGCATATCAATATCCAACTCCGGTTGAGGAGTTACAAAATATGGTTTGAAACCACTGTCTTCACTTTGACAACGTAACGTTGGCTTGGAATACCTATGGGTCTGCTCCTCATAACTCAAACTTTTTGGTGGTACTTTCGGATAACGTTCATGTGTACTATCTTGTGCTTGAAAATCTTGGTCAAATCGTAGGACCTCATTAGCATGCTTTTGCAAACTGCTCAAGGAACTTGAGCTAGATTTGTCTGATTTATCACTGTAGCTAATAGACGAAGATTTATCTGTTTTGCCAGTATATGACGCAGTGAGTCTCAGTACTGGTTCTTTAGCATCTTCAATTTCAGGCGGAGGTGATGATACTTCAGTAATAATTATTTCAGTACTTTGTTTCTCCTCACATTCCTTTACCACTGTACTACCAGATTTTGCATTGTCTGCCTCTTGTTGATCTTCGCGAGCAGTTGGGACCAGCGTATGACTGGTACTTGCAGACCAATCGGATATAGACTGAGCTAGAGTTAAAGTGCTATCACTCTTTGTGCCTGAACTACTGTCGATGCCTTTTCTAGAAATAGTTGTTTCAGAACTACAAAGCTTGTCATATTTTATAATTTCAGAGCTCTTATCGAAGCTGCTGCTTTTAGAACTCATTTCTGCCTGTGAGCTTATGTAAGGTTTCTGATCAGACTTCTTACTAACTTGCGATGATGAGTAAAGTTTCGTAGATGCTTTATCTGACTTATCGCTCTTGTTAACGGAAACAGCAGATATACTTTCAGAAGCAGATAAATTAGCGTATTGGCGAACAGTGTTAGTGCCAGTAGACCATTCTGAAATGCTCAAACATATTGATGTGTCTTCAGAGTGAGAGCTGTGTGTACATTTCTTTTGTGGTAATCCAATTTTGACAGTGCCATCCAAATCTGTGTCAAAAGAACTAGTTTCTTCCTCTGAATGACTGCTATGACTGCATCTCTTGCAAGTGCCAGCACTACTAACGCTTAACTTAGACACTGCTCTAACTGTGTCTTCGGCATTAGTTTGTGAGACAAGGTCGTCAATAGAGGTGTCGGAATTGTTTGACCCGAATGAATATTTTTGAGAACCTAATTGCGAAAAACATTTGTCAATATCAGGCGATAGAGACTTGCTATCAGCCCCAAACACATCATCACTATACAGGTGGTCGTCGTCGAGTACTGGACTATGGTTTGTAGGCGACTTCTGTGGTTGATTTATAATAACTTTGTCATCTAAGTTACTTTTGACATTAAAACCTTTGTTTTCAGAGCGTGAACAGCAAGACCCAACATCACCCATCAGACATGTAGCCTTACTTATTGTGCCGCTAAGACAAGATTTATCATAGTTTGGAACAACGCTTTTATGACAATTATAATCATCATGTTTTTCTAAAGGTTCTACCATATATCCAGACTGATCATATGGAATAACTTTAGCACTTTTCGGAGAAAGATCCTCGTTCGTTTTCTCCGATTTAGATTCTGGTATATCTTTATCCAGTTCGTCATCGTTGT
This sequence comes from Hypercompe scribonia, assembly GCA_949316085.1. NCBI lineage: Eukaryota > Metazoa > Arthropoda > Insecta > Lepidoptera > Erebidae > Hypercompe > Hypercompe scribonia. The sequence goes on along the minus strand of OX438969.1, from coordinate 4,395,086 downwards.
TTAAGGTGTCACTGTCGTCATCGGAATCCGCAAGCTGGTCTTTTGAGCTCTCTGATCGCAATGTTACTTTTGTAGGTTGCTCTGGTTCATTACTCATGTAATAAATATGCACTTTTTCTATAATAGGAGTTTCTAATAGACCTGACGGCAAGGGAGGCCATTGATCCAAATCACTATAATCTTTCCTGCTCATTTCAGGTTTATCAGCAACTTGCGGAGGCAATTCTGGCAAAGGCCAGTCTTCAGATTCTTGACTTTCACTAGCAGACGATTGTTTAGACGGTGGTTTAGACATACGTGTAGTAGCTTTTGTAGGGCTCTCTTTACCCTTCTTTGAATCTAAAGCTTCGTCAATTATTTTACCAGCCTTTTCAACTTCTTTCTTTGATTCATACATTTCACTTATCTTAGTTTGATCTATAGGGATTTCAGGCATTTCAGCAGAAGTTCTTCTGTCCGTATCTGAGATGTATGCAACATTTGCATTGCTAGGCGGATCAGAGCTAAGACTTGCCTGATGATCACTTGAGTTAAGGGACTCCTCATTAATACTCTCTGACCGTGAACAGGCTTTTGTAGAGTCTTCGTCACCACTTGTTTTTTCAGAAGCTGTACTTCGTTCTGATATTCGAGATAATGTGCGACCAAAAGTTTGACCATAACCTATAACCACATCGTTCGTATTACTTGAAGAAGTAGCCGGATATAAGAAATTCACAGGGAAATCGTTAAGATCATCAGTAAAATCAGCATCAGTTGAGTCTTTGGATGTATTAGCTGAAAGAGGAGGATTTTTAGAAAACGTTTGGAAATCATCTAATACTCTTTGATTACCGTATTCAAATACTTCTTTATTGAGAGCCAGACTTTCATATCCTTCGTGGTCTTGGGGTATCCAAGCTTCTTCGATACTTGTACTATTTTCGCTACCTGAGGCGCCAAAGAAAGGTCGCCATGTGGGTTTCAATTCTTCTCCACGACGATAAGCTTCGCCTAAAGATCCAGAAGTCGACTCCGTGGTCTCAAAAGAACCTCTTGATTCTACACTTAGTGAACCTCTGGAGTCCATACTGGATTTTGATGAACTCTTTTGATCATCTAGACGACGTCTCCTAGATGACGAGTCGTCAACACTAAGAGATCCCTTAGACGGAGTAGTCGTAGTTGTTGTATCTACGCTCGATTTAGATGAACTTTTTTGGTCTTCTTTAAGCGCTCTTTTCTTCAAACGTAGCTCTCTTTCGAATGACGAAGTTATTACATTTCCATCGTCATCAAAATCTATTGTAGTATTTTGGTCCTCTTGTGATATTGTTATAGCGATTTTTGTTTTCTTGCCAGGTTTCTGTATTTCTCTTGCTGCATCTGAAGTTTTGGATGCTGCTGATTGACTGGATTCTGATTCTTCTATAACGCATTTACCAATTTTATCAATGCCAGGTTTCCTAGAATTTGGTTTTGAGAGTTGCTCTACAGTTTTGTCAATACTTTCTGAACTAGATTCCGAGTCAGAAGGTGCTTTTTGTGAATCTACTTGACCTTGCTTTTCTAAAGTAGGTGTTGGAGATTTTCTTGCACCATATTTCGAAGGACTCCTAGGGCTTTCAATACGTGTAATTTCAGCAATTGGAGAAGGAGATTTAGAATTTGATTTTGAATGTTCGCTAGATAATGTATGATGGGAAAGCAAGTGCTCTTCCCCGTATTCCATAGCTTGTTTTAATTCCTCCAAACATTCTCGATCCTTCTTATTAAGCTTTTCAATATCTTGTGAAATTCCTAAAGGTCTAGCAATTGAACAACTAACACTTGACTCATCATCAATGGAACTACCTTTGATACCACTTGACGGACTGACATCTTTTTCTACACTAGTCCACGAAGTTGACTCGGAACTTCTCGACCGTTCAGCGCTCAGCTTGAGAAGTTCACTGCGTCTTGATTTAGCTGTCAGTAATCCTTTTTGGTCAGGTTTCTGTTCAGTCGGCGATTTGTCACTGCCAGAACTACCAGTGTGTTCATTTTCGGATTTATTAGATTTAGAAGTACTTGAGTCAATGAAAGGTATGTTCTCTATTGTAGGACTGTTTTCTTGTGGTGGTGTTACTATTATTTTGTTAGCCCATTTGCGCGACAAATCAATGGACTTTGGTAAATCGCGGCATCTTGAATCGTTTTCCGGGTCTGACATTGCTTGCGATATAGATTCTTGCTTAAGAAATTCTACTAAACTTGCAGATGATTCATCGAATGTCCCTTGAGGGTCTAAAGTTTTTCTTCCTTTGCTTTTATTGCTAGTATCAGAGAGTGGTAGTTCAGTATCTAATGTAGTTTCTTCATAATCAACTGTGATCCATGAGTCAGAATCACCACTCTTGCCAAGGGTTAATTTTGCTTTCTTTGATTGTGGATCTTGATCTGAAGAACTATCGGCGTCGATATATGGCAGAGAAAGAGCGAGCATATGACTTTCATCAGAAACTTTCAAATCACTAACCTCAGTTAGGGACTCCTCTTCGCTAGTTAAACGGGATACTTCGGATTTACGTTCTGATGATGACGTGACGAGATCATGTACGTCTTGATTACTCTTACTTTCTTGAAGTTCAGTCTGTCGCTGTTTATTGTAAATATCAATTTTACGACGTTCCATTATTACTGTTTGAGTATCATTTTCAATGACAGTATGTTGAGAACTAGTCATCCATTCTATAGAGGAATCATCCTCAGTTTTTTCTTTATAACTATTTGAGGGCGATGTATCTTTTGTTTCTTTTAATAACACTTCTGTCTCTTCAGCTACAGTTGGATGAACATCTACTTTAACAACTTCCTGTTTAAAATGTTTCTCATTATCTGATGGCAACATTGATGCAGGTGTCACATAGTTTCTATCTAAACTTTTAGATTTTGTCTTAGAATCTAAGTGGGCATCCACTTTTCGATCTAAACTCTTTGATTTAGCTCCAGGGCTTATTTTTTGATATACAACCTTACCTTCAATTTGTTGTTTCATCTCTTGCTTTTTAGATAAGGTTTTAGGTGATTTTTGTAATGCAGCAAGATCATCAAACTTATCCTCTAATGATTGACTAGATTTATCATCCATGCTCTTATTCATTTTATTATTTGTTTTCGTAGTCTTTTGATCTTCAAAACTCCTACTCATTTTACCACCTAATTTATTGTCCAACTTTTTAGGTGATTTAGCTATAAATACGTGATCTTCAGCTTTACTATTAATTTTAGTTTCTATAATAATTTTGTCACCTTCTGTTTTCACTAATATTTTATCTTCTGGTGGTGGGAATGGTGGCAGTGTATCTTTGACTGGGCTGATAAGAGTTTTGGTCTGTTTCAAAGCAGCTTCAAAGAGAAGCTGCTGTTTCTCTTTGCGTTTGGCTATTTCTGTGTCAGAATCTTCTTGAGACTTCGTTCTTTCTTTGCTACTCCCCCATTTAACTTCCATTTTTTCCAATGATTTAGACTTCTCTTTTGCAATTTTCTTAGCATTTTGATCCAATTCTTGACTTTTTGCACGTATAAGATCTAATGGAGGTACTGTCAAGAAATCTGGACGGTCCTTAAGTGATGAAGGTAGCGACTTTTGAGTTTGTAAGGCTTTTATTTTAGTAGCATTAGTATCTAAAGATCCTGCTTTGTTCAGTTTACTTGCTATTTTCTGTTTCTCATCAGGTTTAGCTTTTAAGGTAAGCTTTTTCTTCTCTTTACGTTTTATCCTTTCCATATCTGGCACTATTTGGTCTTCGCTTAAATCTGAAAGCTTTCTAATACTACCTCTTGGAGAATTCAAAGATGAAGTAGGAGACCTAGATGGTGACTTGGATAGCGGCGATCTTGATAGTGGTGATCTACTAAGCGGCGAGCGAGAAGCTTGAGAGTTCAATTTAGTTAAATCATATCTGCGCTTGAAAGATCGTGGACGTCGTTGTTCTACTAAATTATCCAGTAATGCCAACTCTTCGTTGTCAATAACAACAGATTTTATTTCTTCTGCCTCACCGGCAGCTTCTTCTTCCACTTCTTCAATTTTATCTATTGGATCTCTTTTAGGGGGTGAGCCTTTTGATTTGTCATCTATTAAAGGTTTTTCTTCCAATATTTCACCTTCTTCGTTTATATCTTCAACAGTATCATCTTTAGAAGAAAAGGCATTCATAGGTGGAAGTCTATGAAGCTGTATGACAGGGGTGTCCAAACTTTTGGCTCTACGGCTAGCTGTAGGAGAATCTTGAGTGGCTTTCTGACGTTGAAGAGCAAATACAGAACCTTCGGACAAGTTTAATCTAGCGTGCGCAAACAATATTGGAGTACCACCTGGTTTCCTTAACATTGGAGATATTAGCTCATCTCGTAAACTTTTCTTTATATCAAGTTTGTTAAAATCTTTTTTGTCATCCTTCTCCTCAGTTTGATCTTCAGATTGTACAATACCCGTTACCTTCGCTATTTCTAAATCTGCTAGATGTTCATCTTCGGATTTTAAGAACTCGGTACTCTCTAATATTGGCGAAGGAATATTTTCTTGATACTCCCAAGGTACACTATCGTGTTTCGTCTCTGGAATTTTGAGAGCAATGTCATCTTCAGAGCTCGGGATTGAAATAGAACGCTCTGAAATCCGACGCAATTCTGTAGCATTCCCGCTAAAACTATCAAGAACTTGAGGATTGTACTTCGCTTCTAGCTCAGCCAATTTTCTGCATTGTGGCGGTGAACCTTCAATTTCTGTAGAACTCATAGTTTGACCCCTATGCCATGCCCCAGATGTAATTTTGTCATATTCTAGTTGTAATATAGGTTCTAGGTCTTTCCGTGACTGCGGAGGAGAAAATTCCAATTTAGGTGCTGCTTCTGTAGTGCCAAAAACATCGTCTGAATCCACACTCTCATCATCCGACGAAAAAGATGTAATCCTGATTTTATTATTGCTTTTACTCTTTATTTTACTACCCGGCCCCTTTTTTGCAGAACCTCTAGCCTTCTGGCCTCTCTTTGGAGGTATTTTTTCAGACTTCAACTTTATATCTGCCCTCAATTTTTCTGCTGCAGACATAGGCTTAGAATCTTTACATAAAGGAGGGGGTTGTATACTTCGGCCGTTAATAGTAAACTTAATGTCATGTGAGTACAAAGCGTCGTGTCTGATACTATCGGTCTTAGAACTAGTAGCTGAATCACTTTCAATTTGGCTTAACTTAGAATTCAGAGTCTCTAGTAATATCGGGTCTAAATTTTTCGTAATATCCCTTTTAGGACTAGGTAAATGTTGTAGCTGGCCGCTTTTATCGACTTCCAGAGTAACCGGGTCTACTTTGGATAGGTCGATATTTTGTGTAAATAGAAAATCACGATTTTCAACTTCTAAAAATTTAGAAGAATGTTCCACCTGTACGCTATTTCGGGGCGATTTTGGTGATTTCGGTGATTTCGGTGACTTTGGAGACTTTGGCGACTTTGGTGATTTTGGTGATTTAGGAGATTTAGGTGAACGTGGTGACTTCGGATGATCATGGTACTTGCACCTAGGATGCGCACTGACTACGTGACACCTTCCATTTTGTGGTGGCATCATTACTATATCTGGAGGCTGTCGCATATCATCCATTGGTGATGGAGCAGTTCCATTCATTACATGCCGTTTATGCAATACATAAGGAATATCGTACCCGTCATCAACTACCTTTTTATCTTTAAAACCCGCTTTGAAAGCATCAAATTCTTGAAAATAGTTTTTAGGCAGATCAAATGGAGGTCGCACATGATCCGGCACTCTCGAAGGTAACTCAAAATGAGACCGTTTTGTAGCAATGGGAGGCGCACTCGGTATTTGACGAAACATATAATCTTCATCGCTTGATTCCGCCGGAGTCAAATCAATAGACTTTTGGTGCATAAGAACATGTCTACGAGAATTGACACTGCTGAACCGGGGTCGGTTAGCCAAACTATTAGGATCACTTTTAGTACGTTCAACAGTCGGGTGAGTGTAAGGAACATTGGTGTCTGCCAAACGGCTGCTAGAGCTCGTCTCGTGAATAAGCTTAGGATTGTACTCGTCAAAGTGAGTTTTAGCCATTAATTCTTCTTTTAAGTTTTCTTTTCGGACAATATGAGTATGAACCTTACCTCGTTTGTCAAATTCTGATTGTAAAATTGACACGGTATCAATAGCCATTATAGCCGCTTTAGCTTTATTCTTAGCATACTCAATACTATCCATTGCAGGCAAAATCCTCACATTGACGTCTGATTCATTTGAAGATTCCTTAACGAGATGAGAAGGCGGCGCATTCTCTTTGCTAATAGATCTCGTCAAGGATTCTATTTTTTCTTTATCGAAACTAAATACGGTATCAGATGACCTACGTCGTTGATAGCTATGTATTTTAGCAGATCTACTGTTATCAATTTCTGTATCGAGTCCGACTATTTTCTCAGGCCAAATATGTGTCGTTTGAGGATGAATATCTTCGTCCTCCGTCGACAGTTCATCAACTTTCTTCGGTGGACTTAAGTCAGAGAATTCACCACTGTACTGTTCCAATTCAACATTTTGTAAACTAGCAGAGTGCATTGGACTTGGTTCTTTATGATGTTTACTATTACTAGGAAAAGTTGAGTATGGAGTCGAAATATGATAGTAATTAGGAGAATTTGCCAAATTGGCGATTAAGTCTTCGTGAGACTTATCGAATAATGTCTTCTCCATATACTCGGGCTTCTCCATACCGATGAAAGTGGGTTGCGTATCAAAGAAATCTTTACCTGAATCTGGACTAGAGGGTGAAATGGGTTCAAATGGATCTATGTAAGCGTTCTGTATACTAGTAATACTACGGCGTCTTATACTGATTTCGTCAGGTTCATACAAGTTTCTCTTACAATCGTAATAATCGGACTTGGAATCTTGGCTGGAAGTTCTCGACCCAGATCTGTCGGAACTCTTGCTCTTTAGCGTTTCACGAGATTTCTTGCTATCGGTGTGATAAACACTGTCACGAGATTTTTTACTAGATTCAGCGCTACTTTTAGAATGTTTAGAATCATAAATTTCGCTTTTAGATTCTTGGCTGGAAGTACGTGAACCGAGGGCACGTTTGATTTCTTTATAAAAATTGCCATCCGAACGTACCGATAACTTCTCTCGAGGCAAGACACGCGGATCATCCACGAGAAAGGGATCTAACGGAATGTCGTTATTGCTGCGGTAAAGTACGACCGGTTCGTCTAATTCATGCTCCCGGTCATCACTCTCGGACAAGTGCGAAAGGGATCGGTCGTCGTCGGACGGAAGGTCGTTGCCCGAATCCAACGAGCACGATCGCGTGTGCGCTCGGCCCTGAGGAACGGATCGCGCGTATCGTCGTTCCGATTCGTCGTCCGATCGCTCTATTAATTCGTAACTATCGTGCGAAATGTCGTCCTGCGAACCTGTGCGAGCGAACGGTACATCTAGGCGAGGCTCGCCGATCGCGCCGGGGAACGAGGACGAGTAAGCTCGACCGAGTAACGCTCGGGCGGACTCTACGGAATCGCGCTCACCGAATACAAACGCTCTCATGCGAGCTTCGTCGTAGCGCGTAACGGGAGAATCGAGACGGGAGAGCGCATCGAGGTCCGCGAGCATGGAGCGCGCGTCGCGGCGGCGCTTGGCGCGACCGGCCGAGTCGAAGCTGTAGTCGCGCAGGTTGCGGCACGACGCGCTGCGCCGCCAGCCGCGAGCGCGCGCGGCGCCCGCCGAGCGCGCGTCCGAGCGCTCCGAGCACTGCTCCGCGGGCAGCGAGCCGCCCGAGCGCGACGAGCGCGTCGACGGACACGCCGAGTAAATGTTGCTCTGAGATAGCTCGTACTCGAGGCGCTCGGATGACTTCTTAAAGCTCGAGGAATGCTTCGCCAGTACGAAGTCTGGGTAACCGCTAGAGGCGGCGGGGTGGGGCGCGGGGGAGGCGGGAGGGCTCTGACCTGCGGGGCGCGGCGCACGAGGCGGCGGAGTGGGCGCGCGGCCGCGACCACTCGCACGGGGGAAGCTCGCCTGGCTCCATGTACTCTCCGGAGAAACCTGTGACGAACGGCGACCGTTAAGACCGATATTAGAGAAAGAGCACCAATTTAATTAACGATCTACAGACAATACAATAAAAGTAAAAAAGCAACATACCAATTGTGTCTTCGTCCGATGAGGCAGAGGTGAATCCGCCAAATCCGGATGATGATTGACCTCGGCATGGGTCACCAACTCGGGGGGCTAAAACACAGAACATGCTATTAAATTATTTATTTTTTTAACGTAGAAATTTGGTTCATACTACAGCGTTCGGTTCAAAATATACAAACATTCTTTCAAATCACACACTGTTACTGTTTTGAAATCGAAAATAGTTCTCACGAAGATAATTTTTAAGATTGCTGTTTGTTGTATTAACGCTCATCTACCTAGAAAAGATGCTTCTGAAACTAGACAAAATTTTACGTACAAATTGAAAGCTCAACACGAGACCTACACTATAATATGAACCTTAACGTTTTACTCTCGATTAACATCGACTCTGTTGTTGATATTTTGAAATTCGAACAACAGAATCGATATAAATATATTATTATTGTATGTCTGTGAATGGATGCCCGTGCCGTGCGTGTCGAGAAAGGTGTGAGATGACCCGATGAGTGCATTAAACATTGCATTTGACAAACCTTATCCCACAAAATATTAGGAACCTATAACACTAGTGATATTTTAAAGGAAAATAAAACAATATGGACATCACATACTGTGCGCAACATATGGATTAGATACTAATAATATTAAATGAGACACATGATCGCTAAATCATCTTTTCATTTCTAGTTCGGTTACACATCCACACTTAATCATACCTAAGCATATTATCAATTAATACTTGATATTTTCAACAAATTGTATAAATATTTTCAAATTATTTGAATTAATCGAAATATTATAAACTTCAACTTTAATGTCTTATCATAGATAGATTCAATTCTTAGTATAGTTTATGGTATTAAAACTGTGCAAATGTCTACTGTGTGTTCAAATCCATACCCTTACGCATCTAACCAAGTTGAAAGACGTTTCTAAAGGTAAAATAGGTGGACATCACATGACCCTGATGACTTCTAGTTACCGTAAATATCTAACGTGTAACCAAAATAGAATAAGTGTTGTATTTCTGTACTTAGTGTACGATACTCCATCAATGGATATTGCGTCTCATTTCTCTTTAATGTATTTAAAAAGATAAGAAAGAGAGAGAATTAGTCATTGAAAGGCACTGGCAATTTGCAAAGGAAAACTATTATACAAATATCTCAGTCTTTCTCTTGATTACAAATTGAATGAAAATGATATAGAGGGCCAATCTTAAAATGATATGCGACGAAGACTGTTAGAATGACACATTCAGCAGTTTAGATACAATAAAATACAGTTAAAGCCAATTGAAGGACCCTTACTATTTGATCGCAGTACAGTTTTGTCAGCTGAAATAAATACAAATTCTATTGAAGTCAAAATAAGATACGAATACACAAAATTTAAGAGTACAGCTATTGATCGATGAAAACTAATTTTAGTGAATATTGTCCTTACAAATGCTTGCTTACATCTAATGTCTATCCACGTATATCGGGCGATTTCCCGATCACATTACTTGAAATGTTTAAATAGTTAACAATTAGTATATTTGAGCGTATAGTCGAACGTATAAGAGAACATTTTGCACTTATATACACTTGTAGCATCACAGCTCCAACTCGTATGGTGTGTTAAAGCGGTGACTGCATATTAATAGCGGATCTACCGCCTCTGTATACAGTCACCGAATACTGCTAGACTTCAAATAAAGTTATTGAGCCTGAAAAATATTAGGTTAGTCGGTTCCAGAGACAAAGGGCACCGTACCTTGTCCCTCGTGGCGGCATAGGCGGTAGCTGCGAGCGGCGGGCGAGTGGCGGCCGCCGGCCGCCTCTCCCGACCCGCTGCCGCGCGCGCCTCCTCCGCACTGTAGCCCTTCATCATCAGAGAAGCCTCCAGGTAGTGAGGTTGCTTGTCCCACTCCAGGGAAATCGCTGCAAAGTCAACGCACCTTTAAATTTTGAACGGCCTCCGTAAGTAACGATCGAGGGCAGGTCGGCAAGCAAGCTCGGATGCGTGCGATTTAGGAAAGCCGGTTTGGGGTATATTTCTTAGTCGACCTGTACGGCTCGTCTGAATCGATAACGGACAAAATATTAAATAATTAAAAGCGTTCGCACAAAAGGAAACATGTGAATAAACGAATACGAGTATGTCGTCGGCAAAAAGTGTTCGCGTGTGGGTGGCGGTACGTACCGTCGGAGCCGGGCGGCAGCGGCAGCAGCGGGTGCGCGGAGAGCGAGGCGCCCAGCGGCGGCGGCGGCGCCACGTTGGCGCGCGACCCGCACACCGAGCGCGACGCGCGGAACGACCCCGACCTGCCGACATCGGGCAGAGGATGGTGACACACCAGCTTTTGATTCTGTGCCGAGAGCGCGACGGGGCTGACGGCTAAACCTTGCGGACGCCCGACGCGGGATTCGAACGACGATCGGTCTAAAGAGACCTTTGAACCTCACGAAGGAATTATACGCTTGCCGTCTTACCTCGCAGGGCAAATAGAGAAGGCAATTCTTGCTATTTGGAACTTCGGTGCCTAAACAAATTATTGTCAAACGATATCGAACGTGGTAGGCATCTTACAAGTTTATTCATTTGAGGCCATATCACACGAGACCGGATCGAAACGCAAAAGGATCGGTTAAGAAGAGATAACATTTTCGTATATTTACACTGACTGTGACGGACTAGAACTTTATTTAAATCTCGAATTATAAACTGTTGTAAATCCAAAAAAAAATTTACAATATGTACAAGACAAATGCACACGTGTTTGTGATAGTTCTCGTCCAGGTGCACGCAAGCTTGTACTTGGGCCTGCTCTCCTCAACGTTCCCCGTGCCAGTACGTAAGCGGGCCGAAGCCGACTATTTACTAAGTGTCCATCTTAACAGCTAATACGTGTAAATACATTAATATAATACGTGCTGTCAAAGCAATAATACGATTACAAATGAAAATTCAAATTTAAAAATGCAGTGTCAATTTATCCACGATTTCTAAAAGTAAATGAACGGTGATTAAAAAAAGTAATCTATCAGTACATAGTTCATGAGTGTACGTATACGCGACACCAGTTCGGAGCGCATGAAGAACAATGAGAGCGCAGACCCTTACGTAGGAGCACTAGTTAAAACACCATCCTCCGACCGATAGTCACAGCGGTCGCAACGCAACGCAATCTCCAACTACACCATCACACTCTTTCAATTGGAAGAAGCGGAAATTTCAACGGATACAGCGCATGCTCGAGTTTATGCTAATCACCATCGATAAATATACAAACTATGTTGAAGCTTCACTCTAACCGTCAAAAATTAGTCGATTTTAGGGACTCTTTTAAAGTTACGTCATGCAAAACCTAATCGTTACCGAGTCGTTCGCGTCGTCACACAAAGACAAGACAAAATCAAAAGCTAGTGTCTCCCAACCCATGCTAACCACTCACCTTGGTGTGTTACGCTAGAGTTAACTTATATTAATAGTCTATATCGATAGCGCGTACCCAAAACATGTACCGTGTACCTGCACAACAACAGTACAATGTACCAAGGCCTACATTACATCTATAAGCATCTAACTACTCCTAGCTTTAGAGATAATGTTACATTTAAAAAACTATTCAATATACCTAAAGCTTTAGTTGTTAAATAATATATTTTATACATGCAGTTTTGTACGAGATAAAGTTGATACCGCTTAAGTGTAGCATTTAATTATAGTTGAAATATATGTAATGAAACGTTATTTCATTAGTTCACTCATTGGCCGCACTCCGCGCGTTTTTTGGTAGTCTGTGGCGCATAGAGAGATTGACACGTCATTTTTAATGGTGGATAATATTTTAGATTGTTTAGTGAACATTGGTTGTTATAAAAACTTATAGAGTGATAAACGAAAGGATTAAGGAATCGATATTAGTAAACTTTAAATGTCGTTTCTTTGTATTTTCAGGTGAGATAATAATATGATTGTAGTAGTTAAACAAAATGGTTGTTATATTGTGAAACGTATCAAATAAAACAAGAACTTTGTATTTTCAGAGAAACAATCTATGGTTTATTTTGATAATCCTCGATAACATACCTTATATAAATATTCTCATAATTGCAGAGATCATAATTAATACTTGTCTTATTAATGAAAAACTGGTTCCTAAGCGAAAATAGTAGTAATATAGTTACCTGTTCGATTAGCAGGAGTTAGTGAAAACAGTTCAACATAAACTTCTTGTCTAGCTGAAAGTGATTCCTAGCCGCATTTATTGGAAATTCTTTCTTAAAAAATTTATATCCGAATTACTTGAATGAGAGCACTTGTGGCATAACATGGTTCCTTGGCCCATGAGGAGTCCATAGAAGTTACTACAAGTTCAAAAAAAGAGCCAATTCTAACATCGAACCGCGCTATTAGAACCCATTATTACTGTCTGTTTACCAATTCAGTATGCTTGTGTTTAAAACCGTGTGGTGACGGATTAACAATACATGTTATGTATAGTGTTACCACCCCTATTTATCCCGTGGATGTCGTAAAAGGCGACTAAGGGAACAAAGAAAAGCAGGACCTCTTTAATCCGAACCCCTCTATAATCCGAACGGCCCATACCCGCACAATTTTCTCGCCAGTTGCTCATTAAATACCGCCCGACAAACTAAAATAAAGGAGTTCTTTAAAAAAGTTTAATAAATGTTACTGTTTATATGTTTGTTAATAAGTATTTACTAATTAATATTTTGCAATACTATTTGTTTTATTTCAGGAAAGTATGTACCATATACATATACCTATCTATAGTTCCTAACATACTATAATCCGAACGCTCCACGAATCCGAACAGAGGGTAAATTTTCGGCGTTCGGATTAAAGAGGTCCTGCTGTATACAAGACAACATCATTACAAAGAGAAGGAAAACCTGAAACAAACTCTACTCCAACCTGGCTGGCAAGCGTGGAATAGTAAGCCAAAACCTCCTTGCTAAGGAGAGGCCTATGTCTAGTAGTGGACTGTATAATAATACTTCTGGATGTCGTAATAACAGCTGTTCCCGGATCCCTCTTATGTCAGGCGCGGAGTGGCACACCGTGTGGTTTTAGTCGGTCCGATTCCGACACACCACTTTGCCGTACCCCGGACCACCCCACCGGGTGGGGGTTTCCACACGTTAAAAAAAATGTGTTTTAATACTTTGGTATCAACTTTATCTCGTGAATTTTAAAAATCTACATAGCTGCATAGTGTATAACAGTAGCTAAGCTTAGAGATAGATTCCATTGTATTGTGAAGAGAACGTACCTTTGGAATGTTTGCCGTTTCACATAATTGTCCCGTACGTACTCCACGATCTGTTTCTGCGTTTTACCGCTATACCTGTACAATATTAAAAACGTATTGAATAGAAACAATTCAATCTACAAACTGATCAAGTGAGTCATCATCGCAAAATTGTGTGAAAAGTGTGTGTACTTTGCAAGATTAAGAGCAATTTATGATAGCTTCAATATGTCAATTAATTAAAAACGTCTCAATATTTCAATTTTTTAAATAAATAGTATTTCGGACATCTGACACACAACGCCACCTAGTTTCAAACTAAGCAGAGCTTGTACTGTGATAACTGGACCGACTGATAAAATACTTATATACTTTTTTATTGTAAATCATCATCATCATCATCATCATCATCATCATCTCTGCCAAAATACGTCCACAGCTGGACATAGGCCTCCCTAAGGTTCTCCACAACAGCCGGTCCCGTGCCGCCTGCATCCATTATCGTAAATACATATCATATATAGAAAACACCCAAACTCCGAAACTATTATTTATAGATCATGCAACCATTTGGTACGACGTGGGATTCGAATCCGAGACCTCAAATACTACTGCGTTTGCTACCACTGCGCCACAGAGTCAGAGATTTTTTTCTATAACGCTTCTATTATTGTTACTTGTATTGATTATTCGTGTTTTGACCTCTGGACGTCTACTAATTTAAATCGCTATTAGTTTCACTGTTATTCAAGTCAAATATTGTAATTTATAGCAACTACGGTTATCAAATTATAGTTTAATCTGTGTCTCAGTTGTCACTAGTGTCAACTTAGAACTTACGAAGTACATTTTAGGTGTAATAGTCCGGCCAATCTAGACCTAAAAATGAGAGCGGAGGTACATAAATGCTCATCAAGCTGAAAATCCGTAAGGTTGTTTAAAATATGATTAAAAATAAAATTTGAAAGTTCTCCGTGTATGGAAAAAAAAAGAGTTTTTCGCGATTTTCAGCGAAACGGTAAGTTTAATCATAAAAATATCTCAGACAAAAATTGTAGATCATAAAATGAATGTTTAAATTGACCGGACTATAGATGTTTATATTTATAATATTATGCTCTTCGTTTGTGATAAAACTGTCATGTGAAGAAGGAAAATGTAGGAGATACGAAAAAAAATTGTTTGTTCAACGCTACTCCGTGGGTTTCATAACCATCTATCACAGAAATCAAGCTAAATTATAATAGGTCTGTTTCCAGTTAGGAAGATATTGATCTAGTGAAACATGACGTCACTTACCTAAACGACGAGCCTCTGGAAATGACTCTAGTTTTGAGTCTCGGCTGGCGCTGCACGCTCGAACAACGGAAGAAGCCATGATTCTCCACACACTTCTTCCAAAAATTCTTGCATTCGTTGCGTCCATCGAAGAAGAATTCTACCACGTCGCGGTAGTAACCCTAAAGTATACATACAAATGCCTTTTATTTAGACCTTTCTTTCTTAAGACATTTTTTTTTAATCTTTATTGATTATATAATATATATAAAATTTATTGAACATAATTTTGCCAGCCTCATTGTATCCCACAATAACCAACTACATCAAACAGGAAGTTTCTAAAATTATTTTTACATAATACAGAGACAGACAATCATATCTTCTTTAAATTGTGAAGAAACTCTTAAGACATGTTGAAAATTATCATTCAAATTCAAGTGTTAAGTAGATGTGACAGAATCAATTAATCAACTCGCAGGATAGAAAATCAAGACACTTGTAAAGTATCCATGGGCGGTGGTATTCGCTTACCTCTGCTCATTTGCTCAACAAAACACTAGACCAACATGCGCAACTAAATAAACGCAGTCAAAATATGCATATTGTATATGAGTGGACGCTCAAAAACCGTAACTATTAACGTATTACAACCTTATAGCAAATGTAATTGTAACGGGTATTGATTACTACGTCCTATTTGTAATATTTTAAAGTACCTAAAGGTTCAATTACTATACTAAGCATTAAATCATAATCCACAGCAGAATCTCTGGTAAACGAAAGGTTTACAAACTAGCTGACCCGGCGAACTCTGTTCCGCCTTAGAGGCAATTAATAAGCAGATTTTGGATTTTATTCAATTAATTTTTTTTTATTAGGTAAAAAGTATCCTATGTCCGTCTCCTCGTTCTAAGCTATCTCCCCGCCAATTTTCAGCTAAATCCGTTCAGCCGTTCTTGAGTTATAAGTGGACGCCCTGGACGAATACTGGTATAAGAAACAAACAGAGGGCAGATCAAATTTCTAAACATAACATTACTTCATACTTACATAACCCTCGGGGTGTAGTTTGATAAGGAACTTTTTCCTCTTGAACGATATTTTGCGTATTTTAGCCCAACTAAAGGTATTTATCTTTGTATAGTTCTGGAACACTATGATTCCCATGTGCGCTACGGCGAGGTTTAATGATACACCTTCGTGATCCTTAGCTGGGTGCAATTTTATACCTGCAAATGAGAATGTTTTTTATTTACAACTCATGAACGATGAGAAAAAGTTTCGAGTTTGTTTTAAGAAAAGGACAGAAACAAAAAATTTGTACTGCTGTATGTTTATAGTTTTTTAATGAACTCTTTTTACTATTATTATTATATTAGAATAGAATAAAGTTTCTTGTAACTTTTAATCTAGTTTAGAGAACTCCCTGAACTAGATTAATAGAAAATAATTTCACTAACGTGAGATCGCTTTCCTAGTTTTAATAAATAAAATACTGTACACAGACAGCTCCTGTGCATCAGATAAAAGCCGACCATATTGGGGATGTTGTCTGCATCTTCTAAAGGTTCTGATTTTTTCTGAAGTAAGGCAGTATCGACTTGGTAGACTTACACTTACCGTATAATTCACATCTCCGTGCAGTTTCTAACAAATTTAAATCTGCCTCCGCAGGACTCTGACCACTGTAAGAGAAAGGTAAATTAAATTAAAACATGCATATTGTTACGGTTTTAGGTTATTTTAAAAGCATGAACTACCAAAATCCTGTTTGGTTCAGATATGAGACCCGTAGAGACATTAGAACTACTTTCAGTCTGGAGCAAGTAAATTGATAATAATGCTACGTACAACCGTAGCGTTTAAAAACAAAACAGCTCTTATTGCTATAGAAGAGTACCGTCTTACTTGTCAAGTATGAAATTTAACGTAGTAAAGTAGAACAGCATAGATATTTAATGTATTATAATAGACACATATCTTCACATTCGATAATGAGAATCCATTATCTCCCGCTACAGACTAATCGCCGCGTAATGTTGGCACTCCCGATGGTTTGAGGGACGCGGGGCGTGGGTACGCTCACCAATAAGCTAATCAGTAGTGTGTCGCAGTCCGCCTGCACTGTCTGACGTAAAAACCGGGCTATGCGTATCATTTTCGTTACACACAGTATTATTTTGCAACATGAATAATCTACTGACTCTGCGTTACAATAAATTGAATACACATACGAAAATTGTGTTCACAAATGTTTAAAAAGTTCTTAAAACTCAAGCAA
The DNA here is from genome assembly GCA_949316085.1 of Hypercompe scribonia. NCBI lineage: Eukaryota > Metazoa > Arthropoda > Insecta > Lepidoptera > Erebidae > Hypercompe > Hypercompe scribonia. Next base: position 4,378,076 of record OX438969.1, on the reverse strand, counting down.
TTTTATTTATTTTAACTCGTCAAATCGAATAAAAAATAAAGCAAGGACTTTTACCAACCAAGCTACTTACAACGATCTACGACCTACCTACCGAAGTTTTGAGTTTTAGCACAACGATGGCATTTATTGTCGTCTTTGTCCTATACATAAATATAATTCACAAGAAAGATTCACAAACGAAAAAGACTTACTGTAAAAGGCGACAAAACATTAAGTCGTGGTCGCGAATTTTTAAGCAAGTACCTTCATAAAATAGGATTTGATTGGCAAATATGGATATTATGCACAAAAGACAAATTTATCTTTTAAAAATAAAAAAAACACAGACAAAACTGAAGAAAATTGTGTATGTGGATAAGACCTGTGTAAATTCTTCACATACGATACTCATGTGCCGAGTTTCAAACTTACTAACGCAGAACACCAGTTAATAATCATTCATGCTGAAGGAAAAGCGAGATTCGTCAATGAAAACGTCCTCATATTTAAATCTAAAACTGAAATGAACAGTGAAAAAGTTGATGTCGAACTTGCCACCACATTCATTTCCAATTCATTCAAATTCACATTGTTATTAGAGAACGCTGCGTACCACAACGTTGTGATTGACAAAAATCTTTCCAAATCAGCATTAAAACAAACAATGCCTGATTGGTTACAAAATTCGTTACCGAAGGCCCATTGATGCAGGGGTGACAGTTGTGGTGCATACTTTTAACTGCCACGATGACTGTTATGTTTTTTACGTCCCCAAGTGGGCGTGAAAAAGCATCTCACTAAGCCGCCATAGTGGTGGTCACCATACTGCATTATTTGCATTTACAATGAGTATAGTGACTCTTGGATTTTATTCATGCTTTCCATCAGGCAGAGTACAGTCACTTTAAAAGGTTCTTAATATAGAAGAAAAAGCATACTATTGACTGTGATCACAATTTCATCATTTCATTCATTCCGTACACATAAAGAACAAAAAGTGACGATGAATTTGTGAAAAGTCACGGTCATGAAGTATTGAGGCAGCTTATGTATCATGTAGACTTGAGTCCTATTGAGTTGATATAGGATCACCTAAAAAGCCAATAAGCATCATCAGATCTTACCCCCAATTTGACATAAAAGTGGGGTATAACTAAAATATATATATTACTAATAGACCCGATCACGCGTCGCTGTGCCTAAATTTTGTGCTATATTACATTGTAGTAAACTATTAAATTGAGATATAAGCTATCCTATCTTTCAAGTTTGATCAAACTGCACACGGTGTGTGAAATTTGATTAAAATTGGTTAAGTAGTTTAGGAGTCCATCGCGGACAAACACCGTGACACGTAATTTATATATATTAAGATAAGACTATCCACCTATACACAAGCTCAATGAGCCAAATGTGTTGGACATGTGATTATCGTGGAAAATGAATATGTACAAATAGACAATTTAATAGACAAAAACTATGACGTCATGCATCATCGCCGTTTATTATCAACATATGGAACATGGACATATGGACACATCATCTGAATTTTCAGACGAAGAAATCTCGAGTGATGAAGGAGAATTGGATTGATTTTCATTCTTTAATTAATGTTTTCTTTACGTACTGAAAACTATGACTCTTTATGGTAACATGTGTAAAGTTAAAGAGATTAATACTGTATAGGTGGGCCAAGAATTAGTTAACATTTGAATCTAACATCCAGCGCAAACACGGTACGGAAGTTCTTGGGATCGATGCTACTGGAATTTGCTGGCTACAATCGTAACACAAGGTTTTAACAAGATGGAGCCACTTGTCACACATTAAATGAGACCCTGTCGATGGTTAAAGACATGTTCCGGTAAAGCTGATTTCTAAACGAGACGTACGAGTACATATTACATTCTAGTAAAGAACATTTGTTATTTTACTTCATATTAAATTGTATCTGAATATAATATGAATGTAAAGATACGGTTACTTTATCAGACATTATTACTCAATGAATAATTAAATAATAATAAAGTATAACTATTTTACAAGGAATCGCAAAAACTTAAAAATAAACAGAATTCATAATATCTGGAAATAAAGTCTATATTCATTGCATCCTGCATAGATTACATTACATTATCAAACAAATAAATCTGAAGTTATCGATTTTGGACATAGAATAGTATTACCAACCGTATCACCCGCCCCGCATCCCGCAAACCATCAGGTGGGTCAAGCTTACGCCGGTTAGACTATAAATACTCCGAATAAGTGTTAACGCCGTGTCCACACAAATATATCTCGTAACAGATCGGAGAATGTCCAGTCTAATCACATTAATCCCACTAGGTCATTCTTATATATGAACAAAGTACCGAACTAAATAGAAAGTAGTTATTCGTATTACTATTATATACTATATAGAGGAATTTTTGTTACTTTGAAGGTTTCTACTATGTGTACGATTTACACGTATCATCATCATCATCATCTCAGCCCGAAATTAAGGGTCTCCACAAGTTCATTCATACATTCATTCAATCAACCTATCGCCGTCTACTGCTGAACGAAGGTCTTCCCCCAAGGAACGCCAACCATCCCGGTCTTGGGTAAATCGCATTCATTCACTGCCAGCCACCTTCTTGAAGTCGTCGGTCCATCGCGGCGCAGGGCGCCCTACACTACGTTTGCAGAATCGTATCGTGGCATCTACTCCAGTATACTGCGGCTCCAGCGACCATCGGTTCGTCTGGAGACATGGCCTGCCCACTTCCACTTCAGCATACTGATTCTCATTCATACATACTTACTAATAAATTAAATATTAAAGGACAAAACAAAACGGGACGTCAGACATTTTTAACTAAAATGAGTTAGTTGGTTTGATCTACAACAAAGTTATCACTATTCAATGTCGAAGCCATATTGAATTACATGTGACAGTACGAATTTTACTTTAAAATAATCTTTTGTTTAAATATTTCGTTCCCGAAATTTTGAAGGAATCGAGTAAAAAATGAAACCCTAGCTCGAAAGAGCTCAACTAATTCTGTGAATTGTAAAGTTTAACGGCAATATATCGACTAACGTTTTCTTGGTTAACACTTAACTTTGGCGTTCAATGTGATCGCATTAATACCTTTGTTTTAAAAGATCACTGTTAAAAAAATTTTAAACCTCTGGACCTCTTTCGTGAACCGTTGGTAATTTTTTAAGGAGAATAACATATTTAGGTTGACAATGATCCAGTGTTGCTAGAACACTTGGCTAATGTCAACTTGTTTCCCACCTACGTGACCTGTCATACGCTTTACGTGCGCTCGCTCGTACTATGGGTTTGATTCGGATCGAATTCGATCTATTTTATTATAAAACTTGATTTGCTAGTAAACTTCATACACTTATGTTTTCTATTGGATATAAGCCACTGAAAACTAATATCATCATTAATAAATTGTTCATGTCTAGGCCCGAAGCCCATACAAGGTGGTCGATGGCCTTTACTATTTTCAGATGTCATTGTCACATTTGCATTTGTAATCAATTAACGGAATATTTTTTGAGACGCACTATGTACTATGAGACGAGCCTGTACTATGGTAATCAAGCTGCTTACATATAGAGTTTTTTTATATATTTTTGTTATCAAAATGATGGTGCTCATCACAAAATTATTAATGGTCCTGGATGAAACTTGACCCATAACTTCTAGTGGAACAGTCAGAATAACGAACTAAAACTCACAGACACGTCAAGTATTTTACAAAAATTTTTTGGAAATCAGCGATTGCTTTAAGAAATGTACTTACAGATGTTTTTTATGATTCTCCATGATCCGACGTTCTGACTCAGAGTCTTGCCCGGGAAAGAACTTATAGCCACTGAGGTATGTGTGATCTGGATAGTCTTCAGGAACAAAATCACCGCACTCCGCTGCAACATACACTTACATGTTAGTTAACCTGTTATCAAAACATTGCTTGACTCTTTTTATTATCTTATACACTAGATCACTGTTTCCCATTTAGTGGTACGCGTACCCCCAGGGGTACGTGAGATTGCATAAAGGGGTACGCGAGCAATCTCTTAATTGAAACATTAAATCCTTAAAATCAATACCTAATGATTATTTAATCCTTTTCTCCCGACTCCTTAAAGTTATTTGTGGTCGAGTAATTTTCTTAATGTTAAATTAAATGTCACTTTTTACATAAGTGTTCTTGGAAACCTATTTTCAACAAACGCATTTTACTTTGACTTTGACTGAGGGGTACGCAAGTTCGAGGTCTTAAGTGTGTCTCTCTTGAAGTGGTACGTAGACAAAACTAATCGGGAACCACTGCACTAGATTATACTCAATGTGTACGCTAAGTTATCAGTTCTACTCTACTTATCTGATTGTATTGTAATTGTAATTTAATGAAACTACTAAATGAAACCATATGAAAACTAACAAATTGTTGCAAAATATGTTACTAAATATAGTGAATTAAAATATAGTAAATTTAGTGCACGTATTTCTGTATTTATTGAATAGTAATTTATCATGTAAATATGCCAGTTTCAAATACTTAAAACAGTATTACACGAAGACATTAAATATGTACCTACTCTTAACCATTTTAAATACAAAACAAGTGTCAAATATTTATTCATGTCACCGTAGTACACTGTGGCTTACCACGAGCTTACGTTAAGAGATTATAACTCAGACATGTTGACATTTCGATTGTTGTTACTTTACTAACGAAAGCTGATATTGTAAATTTGTAGGTAGCTCGTGATCAACAGAATTTCGATTAACGCGAAGATTAAAGAAAAACAAACACGTTCCCAAGGAGGATTAGGACGCCGATAATAAAGGAAAAACCCTATATCATTTCTGGAATGCAATGTAGAAATGAAAAAAGATACCGAGTGATTAAGAAGAACGAAAGAAAAAAAGTAATGGCACCGGCCCTAAATAAATTTCGTAAAATAAATCTCCATGTGGTGACAGTTAGAAACACAGTGTCACCAATCCTATTCATTCCGTGGGTGACGTAAGAGGCGACTAAGGGAACAAACTACCAGGAAAACATCACTGTAAAGAGAAGGAAAACTTGAAATAAACCCTTTTTTTACGTGTGGAAACTCCCACTGGGATTTGCGGCGAGGTGGTGTGTCGAAATCGGACCGATTAAAACCACACGGTGTGCTCTGCGCCTGAGATAGGAGGGATCCGGGGACAGTTGTTATTACGACATCCGAACTTCTCATAGTGCCTGCTCTTCAGGTAAAACTCAGTTTGGCAACAGCCCACCGTGGAAAGGGAGAAAATAGCTGCGCCGTGTGACCCCTACTGCACTTAAAAATCCCTATACCAACTCGTTTGGCCAGCATGGTATAGTAGGCTAAAACCTCCTTGCTGATGATAAAATGATAAAAAAAAGGGAAAAGAATAACAGGATGACGATTATAAATTTGTATCTCATTATTTTATCTAATCGAACATCATTCCGGAGTTGGTTCACATTGTATCCGGATAAAACTTTTAAAAGAACAGATATAAAATATAGTCTATGTATCTCATTGAGATTAACGAATAGTATGTAGTGCGCCTTTATTATCTTTTTTTATCGACTTGGCTAAGACACTGCAGTATCCTCAGAGCAGTAAGAAGGTTTGTCATTCTCGTTAAGTTCAGCGCTCGTGCACTTGCATAATGCGGTTATATCACACGTTGCGTCCAAATGGTATGAAAAGCGGAGCTGAGCTATTTATCACCGAGGAAAGAGGGCACAAATTTCTTTTTTCAAATGTTTAACAGATTGCGGTGGGAAATAATAGTATGACATATCTTATTACTACACACACACTTCAATTCAACTATATGAATTGCTTTCTTTTTCTTCTAAATGCCGAAGTAATTTGATGTTTTTAAATCTATCAGCTCGCGGTGTAGCTTAAACAATTATTTTACTCTTAACAACACCCATTTCCTTTTATGTACTTTCGATGTTTGCACAATTAAGGATCAGTTGAATGATTAAGAGGTAAAAAACGTAAAAAATTCATATTTACAAATAACAATATTAACTAGAATTATTTGATTGTAAACTTGAAATAGGCTAAGTGGTGGAAATGTCTTACCTTGTACAATGTAGCTGGCCATGAGCGCTGCCGTATTCTCATTACATTGTATGCAACCTGTAGCAAGGTCCTTCTTCACTTGCAAACAGAACAGGTAACGTGTGAATTCCTCCTCTAACCGCGCTGGATCCGAAGTGTAGAACTTCACGCAGAACCGGAGCGTTGGCTCCAGCATTGAAAGGCCCACTTGCCGGCACATTGGCTTCTCGATATCCAACCAATACTGTTGAAATAGAATTGTTGCTAATAGATCTACATCACACTATCATCACACATTGACTGCACGATTGGCCTAGTGGTTTAAGCGGTCACCAAGCCGCCCCCCACTTCACTGAGTGTTGTGGGTTCAAATCCTACGTGGCACAACACTTTGTGTGATCCACAAATTATTGTTCTGAGTCTGCGTGTTCTTTGTGTCCGTCTCTTGTATGTTTGTAAAGTCCCCCGCGACACAGGATTTATTCCTAATGCGGGCGTCGTCTTTTATAAAAAAAAAAACAAAACCATCGACTTTGTCATGACATGTCATAAATTATTGAGATCAGGAGCTAATGAGATAGTCATGCGCATGCACAAAATAAGAGCAAAAAAACGTCAATAAAAACAAGATCTAGAGTAAAACGAAAACGATCGACAGAAATCTTAAAACCTTTAGAAAAAAAAAACAATTTTTATTTTCAGATTTTATGTGCTTAATGTGTTATCAGTTCATTTTCTTTGCAAATTACGGAAATAATGGCCATAGCACCAGCAAAAATACTATATACAATAATTAAAAAGACTCTTTAAAGATTAATCGTTGCTACAGAGAGGGAGCAGGGCAGAACGCTGCTTAACTATTATTTACTTAAATATGCCTCCCTTAGCAACTATACATATATGCGTCCATTATACAGTCACACTAAGAGATATCTTCCACATGATTTTAGTCTTCAAAAAAAAAAATTTAAGCAAAACCACATTTAAAAAAAAAATATTCGAAGATTACCGGTAATAAGCAGAAAAAAAGATACGTACCCATACCTTTGTGCCGTTAGCGTCTTGATACTCCAGTCCGAAGTAATCAGCTTCCAACAGGTGTAGTTGCCGACATACTTGGTCGAAAAGCACCTTGCCTAGCGCCTTTGACTGAAACAAACGAATGATTATAAATAAACATTTATAGTGCACATCAAATAAAGCAATAGACCGCATCGCATAAACTATAAAGTTTATTTTTTTATTTTTAATTCCATTGTTTTTTTAAGCTCCGTACCTCAGAGAGCACGTAAAGACGTGGATCTTGTTGTCATGACCATCTATGGCAATCGTTATTAGGTAGTCGGTGACCTCAAATATACTGACAACTAGTTTAACCAGCGAATTCAGTAGATGCCAGACGCTGTCGTGGAAAAACTGATATTTAGGTACAACCAGTTGAATTAGCAACTGATCCCGAATAATCTTGAGAATAATAAAGGCTAGAAAGAAGAAGTATGTTTTTTTATGTTAAGTTATAAATAGTAAGACAACAAGCAGACAGGTCACGCGATGGTAAGTGACTAGCAGTGCTCATAAGCACTTTCAACTCAAGACACACAAGTGCGTAACTACTCTTCGAATCTTTCTCTCAGAATAATGGAAAGAAAGACTCTGGGCTCCGGTAACCTCATTCACTCGGTGAAAAGCAACAAAATAATTGCTTAACTAAGATGAAAATGTGTAAGGCTGGTTACATGCCCACTGATCTTCGGTACATATGTCAGTCGTCGTTTATATGTATATTCATAAATTGTACAGTACTGGACCGATTGTACGTACGCGTATATTAAAAACAAATAAACACGTATTGTGCTGCACCGATAAATAGACTGACCGTATGGATGTACTAGTGCGATCAGTCGGAGAGCACTGAATGATACACATTGACGACCGATTGTCAGTATGTATCAACTGACGATCGGTCCACACATATCGTCAGAACAGAATGTACACACCGACAGTCGATAGAGCATTGTAACCGGCCAGAGCGCTGTGCATCGAAGATGGCACGGGGGCGTGACAGCCTCAATGCTGTCGGATCGCGTATGCAGACCGATGGGATTCTGCACTGGGCACATTGGATAGGCCTTCATGTAACACCACAGTTTTGATAACCCATACTTGTATTTTACTAACACTCGGCCGAGATGATTGTTACTAACAAATATGGATAAGTCTAGTCATCCTGTAGAGAACTTCTCAACACGAACGTACAATATTTGAGAATCCCAAATACTAACAGCATAGCACGTAGTATTATGTAAGGTTTGAACGTGAAAATTCCATAGTGGTAGATAAACCGGTAGCATTACTTATAAATTTTACTCTCATTACTTATAACTCTTGCAAAAATAGTAATAATATGTACAAACAAATATTTGTAACACTGATACTCGTATCAGGTTACGTAGTACTACACTAGTAAGTAACAGTAGCTTGATGGATCAAGTTACCATTTATAAATCAATAAGGTTAAATCGGTCGAATCTTACATTACGAGTAATTCATGCGAATCTGGTTGATTCAAGTTTAATGCAACTAAGTCGTTGAGTTTCATAGGACAGCGTGTGCACATTACACTCATAAGTAAAACAACTTGTACAAGAAAACACAAGCACACATATTACCACTTTGAAAGTGTCTCTCGCGCAAATTATTCAGTTTAGAAAAAAATGATTTTAGAAACCTCTATATCATTTTTGAAGACCTATCCATAGATATCTCACACGTATGGGTTTGATAAAAAAAACATCCGTTTCAGTCCAAATTTTTTTATCTATTTTTGTGAAAATCTTAATGTGGTTCAAAGAATACATCCACTTACCAAGTTTCAACGGTATAGTTCTTATAGTTTCGGAAGAAAGTGGCTGTGGTATACGGACGGACAGACAAATAGTTGCCATTTGGCTAAGGAACCCTAAAAACCGTTGGTTTTGAAAATACCCTCGTAATCAAAAAGTATAAGGTATCATTCTGATATAGTAACAATCATTATATTATTTATATTATAAAACGCGCAGAAGAATCGGATGTAAATCAGTATACGAGTAGATAATAGATTTACAAGTTCCCATAGAAAAGTAAGGAAAAAGGTATCACCAGGTAGTAGAGCCACGCTGATTGCAGCATGAACGGGCCGGCTCGCCCGTGGCAGTACTACTTTCCCACAGAAGACCAACCTAAAGCAACAGCATCCGTGCTGTCGTGTTTCGTTGGTGAGTGCAAGACCGGAGGCCCATTGAAGCAGGGGTAACAGTTGTCGTGGTAAATGTGTGCAATATAATGCTACGATGACTATCATGTCTTTTACGTCCCCAAGGGAGGCGTAAAAAATTGTAATAGGCCGTCATAGTGTGGGTCACCATACTGCATTGTCAGCATTCGCAATGAGTATGGTGACTACAACTTTTGGATTTGTTCATGCTTTCCATCAAGCAAAGTAGAATCACTTTGGCAGGCTATTAAAATATAAAAAAAAAGAACTTTCAGATATAGGATATTAATTTTTTATGATCTATTTGTTATAAGTTTATGATGTCACTTACAAACTCGTATAAGGAGGTGAATATTGGTCAAGTGCTTTTCTGTTTAATCGTACAGGATAGTTATCTAAAATTTCTTTTTTTATTAACAAGAGCTAAGTTATAGATGATGAATGAATAATTTCAATAATTATAATTGATTCTTATAATATTAAGAGCAATGTTTTAATAGAAAAAGAACAAATGTCTACGCAATTTCAGTATGTTTGATTTTTTATTAGTTCAAAATAATCAGTAGAAGAGGACGACAGTAATCGTTTTAGATAACAATCTGCTATTAAGTGTGTTGTGTAATTTTTGGAGTACAAAAAAAAATTACATAGCAAAGTTCTAGAACTGTTGTGTCATCGCAGATTTCTTATTGTTTCGTATTATTTACAACTGAAATCAATTCCTCTTAAAGAATATTTATAAAGGTGGGTGTATCGCCCAGCATTACATTAAAAACCCCGCAATAGAATGAATTGGGAGATTTTATTAGCCATACGGGACTAGTGCACATAAACCCCTTCAGAAAGTTGACATAAATCGGAAAATGTAGCGCAATTTTATCTCAAGTACTTTTCTATAACTCTTCGTAACTACAAAAACAGAATACCCAATTCTGTTTTTGTAGTTACGAAGAGGAAGAAGATCTATCTCATAACTTTAAACAAGCAATTCTTGTATATTATCAATTTTGATCGAATTTCTTTTTTAAAAAATATTCTCATATGTACCATTGCTTAGGAAAGGTGATTTTTATAAGAGAAAGTCTAGATAGCCCAGAGCTATTTTTCTTAATAGATAACGTCCGCATGAGGAATAAATCCTGTGTCGCGTTACAAACATACAAAAAACGGACACAAAGAACACCTAGACTCAGAGCAACATTTTAGGATCACACAGTGTTGTCCCGTGAGGGGTTTGGATCCATAAAACTCACCACAATAGAGAGTAGTGTGGTGGCCGCTTAAACCACTAGGCCAACCGTGCAGTCAAATTGCATTATTTATACTTATTAAAAACTTATAATAAAATTGAAGACCTTATTTTTGTTTGAAAGTAAACAAAGGAGTTGGAGTTAAAAAGAAACTTTTTGAGAGAATTTGAGTGAATTGAGAAGTCCTAAAAAAGTTGATAACTTGAGTTACTAAATCGATGACCATCTGTACATCTAAATTGTAGAAACGCATATATATATATATATATATCAACATTCTTACTCGAGGTTCTATTAACGAAACTTGGCCTTAATCATCATAATATATATGTGTATTGCGTATAAATATAAGTTATTTAAAAATATTTTTAAACACCGACCCTGACGCAGTAATGACCAACATTAATAGTGTTTGCTTTTCCTACATTGCGGTTGTTATTCAGTTATGAGAGCACTAATTTTTCATTTTAATTTATGACGTGTCGTTAGATCATCATCCGGACTGCGCTAACATAGCTCGACGCGCAACCCAAGCAAAATATTGTTGGAATTTTCAGTAATATGTGCCGACTTTCACATACAGCGCAAACAGAAAAATATACTACAGTGCCATCTAGTGAAGACACATCAAACTACGAAGTATATATATAGAAATATATAAATTCGTCGCGATATAGAAATTCTTACGGCGATTAGCATACACACAACATTCCAACATCAGTTGTAGGGTTGTGGCCCGTCAGGCATCATCACATCGTCTGGTCGGAGGGACATAACACTCGTTCCTTTACTTTTTTTTTGGGAGTGTGGGATATTATTATGAATCTATAAGAAATAAAGTATTGTCCGTGGCTTTACCCGGGTAATTATTCTTTATTTCGTGTTAATAGTCCGCCCGGTCTAGTTGGCTCGTTCGTACTGAAATCAGTGTAGCTCTACTACCTTCATCTTTTCACTACTTTAAAATGTTTTTAATCACAGGTTATATATAGCTGTATTTGTACTGGCTGTTTTTTTTTAGGACTATCAGTTCAAAAGTTCAAAGTCACCTTAAAAGCAATAGAGAGGGCAATGCTCGGAGTTTCTTTGCGTGATCGAATCGGGAGTGAGGAGATTCGCAGACGAACCAAGGTCACCGATATTGCCAGTAAAATTGCTAAACTTTAGTGGCAGTGGGCGTTGCACATTACACGCAGAAACGACAGCCGAGGGTGCCATAAAGTTCTGGAGTGGCGACCGCATACTGGGAAACGTAGCGTTGGTAGGCCTCTCACTGCTGGATGCGGACGGCACGGGACCGGCTGTTGAGGAGAACTTTGGAAAAGGCCTATGTCCAGCAGTGGACGTCTTTTAGCTGAGATGATGATGATGAGTATGATGATCAATTCAAATCCGTAATGTACATAGTTAAAATGTTTGCCAAAGTGTAGAGCAGAAAAGGCCTAAAGTATTACTGGATGTATTTCTAACACATAAAACAAAACAGCATAACTCGTAGAATAATTTCACAACGTTATTCAAAAATAAGTACTTCAAACAAATCCTTTACCTAGAGAACATTACCGTTGCGCCACTTGGTACGCTAATAATGTAACACAATTTATTATTTAGCAACTACAAGGGGTGAACGATAATTACCTACCTACTCAACATAATTGAAACGCCTTAGAAATGTAGGAGACTTTCTATACTAACGGGTTAGTATAATTTAGTATACTTATGTTCAGAATAGCTAAGACATCTGACTTCTAGAGAATTAAGTCGGATGGAACCTAATACAGAACATTACCGACCCTCATCAGTCACAATTTTAGCTGGATAGGTTAACAATAATACTAATTACATGTTATCCATTCCTAACATTCTTAAGAAAAGGCGTGGGGGTCGAAAGATTTCTATTAATAACCAATTGCCTGAAGTATGGCAGCTAGCGCTTGACGCTAACATTCGAACTTTACCGGAAAGACCCGAATGTCTCGAGTCATTCTTACATTATGTTGCGATTTTTATCAACTCTTGCCAGAAGCTGCAATAAGAAGGTTCCTTATAAAAGAAAGTTGGTGATTTTCGATTTAATTAAATTATGTGTTTTCGATTCACTAATAATAACAGTCATATAATGTACCTAATGTAGACTACAAGGGACAACTATAGGTATAGAACGCGACTGCTGTGCTTGAGGTCTCGGGTTCGATTCCCGGGTCGGACCAATTGTTTGTATGACTGCCAAATATTTGTTTCGAAGTTTGTGTTGAAAAAAAAATGTGTATAAGAATTCTATCAATCAGTTTAATTATCATAATACAAGTTCTGTTTAGTTTGAAACTAGATGGCGGTGCGTGTCAACGTCTGAAATATTTTTAAAAAATCTAAGTAATCCTTTATGTCATTAACTATATTGTTAATCTATATTCTTCTTTGGTTATATTTGTTTCAAGTTATCGCTACATTCCTGTAATTTGGGACAAAACGCTTGCCTAGAAGGCAATATACAATATTATAATTTATAATACTTAGTATTAATAATTGAGTGACTATTACAATACTCGTTTGTTTTGCAAAACAATCAATACCTAGAGAATTATAGTACAATTCCATTTTATAATGTAATATCATCATTTATTATTAACTTTCCAATGACTATCGTCTTCAAGTTTGCGACTAGACCATAGATACGATTCGTAGACACAATGTGGTGCTACGAAACAAGAGAAGTTCATGCGATTCGTATATAAAATGGGTTTGGAAAAAAATTATTTAATTGCACTACCTACCCATTGAACATTTATAAAATTAATCTGTAATAAATACTGATTTTATGAAGTAAAATAAATTAATTAATACGTCACCTGAAAACAAATAAATTTTGATACGTATTTATTTATATAGTTTTCTGTTAGTCTCGTAGTCTTTCTGTATAGTGCTGCTACTGTAACTACCTCGAGAGGTCTCGGGTTCGCTTCCGGGTCGAGTCAAAAAAGGAGTTTGTCTATTTACAGAAATATGTAATAACAACTCGGAGTTTGGAAGTTGAAGTCTTAACTCTCATGTCTCGGAGAGCACGTAAAGCCGTTCGACCTGCGTCTGATCTTATCCTAGTCGAGTCAGATAGCCGTCCCTTTGGATTATGTGAGTGAGGGAACAGAGAATGACAGGTGCACTCTCTGTTCCGTTTGCGCACACACTTATGCACTGTAATAGCTCCTGCGTTGCTTGCACTTATGCTGCGTTCCTGCGGCTGGTTGAGACTGGCCGTCGTGGCGTAAATTGGTAAGTAGAACATATTACATTAGAATATAGTACATACATTAGTGTATGTGTATTAGTGTATGAATGTGTATTCGTATATATGTATGTGTAATGGTAGCTAATATACGTAAATTGCAATGTGCACCACAGACTATATAATACTATACAGTATAGTCCGTCTAACAGTTGCCTGGAAGAGATCGCAGACTGCGATAAGGTCGCCTACTGTACCACTGTTTCTTTTTGTTTGTATCCTACATTGTATGTTTCCTACTTATGGGGTGCAATAAAAAGTACTTATCTATCTATCTACCTGTCTATACATTAGTCCTAGTTGTTTTACAGTGCTATATATGACCATAAAACACTATAATGAAATAAAATAACATTCTTTACGGACACGTTAAGTCTTTCAGTAAAATATCATTAAGTTTCTCAGAATTTTTACTCAGTCTATTATTGAAAGCTTCTATCTTCATAGATTTAATCTAAAGCGCTCCTCCTGAGTAACTCGCTCAATTGTGGTCTACAGTCGACGTAGCGTTCGTGGAGTTGCAATTACGTTGGTTTCTTCCGATTCCGGAATGCAATAAAGATACTGTGGGTGATTTTACGAAAAACATTTTATAAGGCAGACAGATGCCTTGTAAAATGTTTTTTATCACCGCTCCACAACATCCACAGTTTATAAAGCGTAATATGCTTAAAACCATATTATTAGAATCTTTTAAAAATACTAGCCTAAATATCTTTACTAGGTAGTAGAGCCACGCTGATTTCAGCACGAGTGGGCCGGCTCGACCGGGACAGTACTACCCTCCCACAGAAGACCAACCTAAAGCGCCAGCATCCGTGTTGTCGTGTTTCGTTGGTGAGTGTGAGACCGGACGCCCATTTATGCAGGGGTGACAGTTACCGTGATAACTGTGTGAGCCTTACACTGCCACGATGACTGTCATGTTTTTTACGTCCCCAAGCGGGGTGTAAAAAAGCATTTCACAAGGCCGCCATAGTGTGGGTCACCATACTACATTGTCTGCATTTGCAATGAGTATGGTGACCACAACTCTTGGATACTATTCATGCTTTCCATTAGGCAGAGTAGAGTCACTTTGGCAGGCTCTTAATATAGAAAAAAAAAGCCGACCCGGTAAACTGGTACCACCTTACATTTAATAAATGTTGTGTTTAATTATTAACTGGTAGTGACATACCGAGAGCAGCGCCACCTACCGAGTCCAATTGTGTTTTGAAACTATCCAGGATCCGATTGAAATGTAATCAGAAAATTTGATATTAACCGGTCCAGCCGTTTGGATAAAGTTATACGACAAACACACATACAGAAGAATTATATACATTAAAAGGTTACTCTACCAAAATTTCCTTTTTAAACACACAAACACAGTGTTCATTTCAAATAACACTAATCAAAAAGGGCATCATCTCAATAAGATGAATAGGTAATAGCTTAACGATTGGAGATTGATAGAATCCTTAGCATTGTTTCAAGGTATTACAAAAAAGTAACATCATCATCAACATGCTCATCGCCAGCCTTTAACAGTTCACTTCTGAACATACCATTGATGCAGGGGTGATAGTGGTCGTGGTAAATGTGTGCTATACAATGCTACGATGACTGTCATGTTTTTTACGTCCCCAAGTGAGGCGTAAAAAATCGTAATAGGCCGCCATAGTGTGGGTCACCATACTGTGTTGTCAGTATTCGAAATGAGTATGGTGACTACAACTTTTGGATTCTATTCACGCTTTCCATCAAGCAGAGTAGAGTCACTTTGGCAGGTTATTAAAAAAAAATACTCGTAGACCTCTCCTTAGGAAAGAGGTTTTTGGGTTCTGTACCATGCTGGCCTGACAGGTTGGTAAGGGATTTGATTCATGATTTGCTTTACTTTGCGTGATTTGATCTGCGTAGTTTGCTCCCTTAGTCGGCTCTTACGACACCACACGGATAAACTATAGCATAATCATGCAGACAATACAATATGGTGACTTAAACTATGGCGGCCTAGTGAGATGCTTTTTCATTCTTTTTTTTATAATTGTAATGGAATAAGTGTTTGTCTTCTATTTCACCTGTTGGAAAATGTAGATGAAGACGAAGGTGGTACACGCCCATCCAAAAGAAACCTGTTCACTCTACTGTTAAAGGCTCCAGAGTTCAACTTATCAGGAAAAATAGACCCAGGCAGGTTGTTCCAAATCTTGGCGACTCTTACCAAAAACAAGCTGTCTTTTTTAGATTGGCGACGTTGAAGGCATGATAGTCATTATAGCAGTCTAATGTACTGTATATTACAAATGTATTGTAATGTTGCAACAAAAACTACAGACAAAGTTATTAAAAAAAAATAGGAAACTAAATAAACTTAACTAAGTAAACGTTTCACAGGGAACGCATATAATGAATAAATAACTCCGTTCTATAAAAATGTGCATACGTACAAAGATTTATACGAAGATTTTTTCCTGTTCAAAGAAACAATGAATCATTGTGACTTTTCCTGGACTCGCTCTTTCGTAAAATATCTTTTTTATAGAGCGCTACTTGCAATATTTTTGCGCAAGTCTTTTCTTGTACTAGCTAGTAATAATTACGAACCTCCCAAATTAGCGCCACGTCACCTTTTGATAATATCGGCTCGCTTACTATAAATGGACGTGACCAATATTAACAACTACTCAAAGATTTACGTCATACGTAACAAATACACAAAATTTTGGTGAGTCACTGTGTAATTTGTTAGGTAAAAACTTGGCACCACCATTTTAAGCAAAAGTGGTTAGTCAAATTGTTTGAAATACCTATCTATCCTTATTGATAATAATGTGTGTTCAATAAATTATTTCTAGTACAAAACTTACAACCATTTGTATATTAAATCAGTAAAAATTATTCTTTGTGCTCCTTTTAAAACGTCCGTGTGGTGACGGATTAAGAATACATAGTGTTACCACCCCTATTCATCCCGTAGGTGTCGTAAAAGGCGACTAAGGGAACAAAATATTCAGGAAAATATCATTAAAAAGAGAAGGAAAACTTAAAACAAATCCAATTCCAACCCGTCTTGCCTGCGTGGCCAAAACCTCCTTGCTAAGGAGAAGTTTATGTCCACCAGTGGACTGTAAAAGGACAGCCTTTTACAGTCCACTGATGTCAGTCCACCGATGACGATGATGATAATGTACTCCTTTTTATGCACATTTCGGCAAAAGAATACAGTGAATATTAAAAAGTAGAGCAGTTAGTTTCTATTTCCTGTACTTCATATAGAAGTCTGAAAAAAGAGAGATATTTTTTGGGACAGACCTAGGTTCTAAGCCTGGGTAAAACATGGGGACTGTGTAGGACCCCGTGCTACAATTGATGATCAGTGCAATCAAGGAACGAAGAAAAATACAGTTTACTATTTATTTTCTAGGGGTCTGTCGCCATATTTTTTAACTAAATGTGTTACAAATTAAAAAAATGAATTTATGTATCTCTGTATTATCTGTAGCAACCATTTAACGTAATTGGAATTAAAAGATTAGCAGATATCTAGTATGCCAACAAGGATATCTCAGTTATATGCCATTTTTGACGTAGTCTACTTACATTGATTTTATGAAGTATTTTATATAAAACTTATTGGTCGGTCAAATACTCTTTAACGATATTTTTTACTACTTCGGAATGTCTATACCACAGACACAACTACAAAATGACGTATTATCTCGCAAGAGATACGAGCCGATAGAGTAATGCAAATGTTATGTCACTAAACATGACTGGAATCTATAAAATAATCTACCTAGTCTTGCCATAAATATTGTAATAAAGAAAAAAGAAAATTGTTAACTGCAAATAACATTTATTACTTTTACAGTGTGTCAGTTTAATACATAAATATAAAACAATTAAAAATATAAAAAGCTTATTCGAAGTGGTCTCCATTGGCTGCAATACAGTCCTTTAAACGATGAGGCCAGTTATCAATAGAAGCACGCACTCTTTCCATGGGAAAATTCTTCACTGCCAATCGTATAGATTGTTTTAGGGACTCCAAATTATCATGGCGTTTAGAGCAAGCTGTACTCTCTAAAACTGACCACAAATCATAATCCAGCGGATTAAGATCGGGACTAGACGACGGCCAGTCTTCAGCTCTGATGAAGTCCGAAACGTTCGATTCCAACCAAGACTGCGTGGACCGAGCTTTATGACCCGGCGCCGAGTCTTGCTGGAAGGACCATACTTGGTTATTGAACATGGTGATGTTAAGGGGCTTAACTACCTTCTCAAGAATGGTATCTTGATACACTTGTGCCGATGTTTTGATACCTTTTTCACAAAAATATGGCTCAGTCACTCCTTCATAGCTAACACCCCACCAAACCATCACTGAAGTCGGATAATGTCCACGTTGCACTCTGTCGACTAATTGGGAAGCTTCCTTAGAGCTTTGAGCATAAATACGGTCATTTTGTTTGTTAAAATGTTGCTCAATTGTAAAAATTTTCTCATCCGTAAACAAAATTTTTCTGTGACCTCCCTTTGCGTACCGCTTCAGTAGTTGTTTCGATTTTACCACCCTATTCTTCTTTAAATTATCAGTTAAGAAATGGCCAGTGCGTCTCTTATAGGCTGCAAGTCCTAAGTCATCTTTTAAAATACGCGACATGGTTCTAGGTGCTATCTTCATTTCCCGAGATAAAATCTTTTGCTTTCGGACAGGATTTCTTCGAATTCTTTCCCTTACTGCTTTGACCACCTTTTTCGTACGAACACTACGTGGACGGCCAGATCTTTTTCTGTCACAAACAGAGGAGGTCTCATTGTACCTATTAATAGCCCGGTACACAAACATTTTACTAATACCAAGTGTATGGAGAGTTTTAAAAATTGCATTTGGCTCCATACCTACTTTGTGTAATGCTATCACAGCGATTCGGTTCTCTTTATCACCCCACACCATTTTAATATCGCAAAATATTTTACAATGTATTGGCGCCAAAATGAGAAAACACAATGAACAATCGTATAAAAATGACAGATTCGAAATTCAAATGTAATATTTTTTTATAATTAAGTGTAACAGTATTTATGGCCAGACTAAGTACATCAGCTCCATCTAAAGTATATTGGCATTGGACTTATTTATTTTATATGTAAAGATTCTAATTTTAAACCCGTCTTAAATACTTATGAAGTGTTTATTAATCACGTAATTTAACTATTATTCATGTTTAACTGTTCATAAAGTTACGAGTGTTCGACCTCCTTTATAAAGAGAGGGCTACGTCCAGTAGTGCTCTATCAAATGCTGATGTCGACAGTGATGAGTATCTGAGTCGACAGGATATTTACTTCTCTGATATTAGGTATTCGTTTAACATATCTACTTGATACTATATTGTAGCTGAAATAAATAAATTTAGGTAATAATTTTTAGAGCAATTACTTTATGTTAAAATATTACGGGAACATAAGGTCCCAGATGAATGTCGACATCAGCTCCGCAACAATTAAATGGTATTAAGTCCACTTCTATGGCTGGAGCAAAAAGTTTGCATACATAATTATTAAATTTAATTCTTTGATTATTTTACCGAGAAATAGCCCAGCTACAGAACAAATTAGCTGCCTCGACGGGAGTTACACCATAGCATCACAAAAAAAACGGTGTCAAGCTAGTCTAGGGGAGTCTTTAATTACGAGTAAAGTAAAATAAGTAAAATAAAATCTATTATTTACATCATCACCAACATCAACAGCCTATTGCAGTCCACTCCTGAACAAAGGCCTCTCCCATTGCCCGATATTCTGATCGACTTTGGGCTTCTCATATCCAGCTTCTGCCAGCCATCTTGCGCAAATCGTCACTCCACCTGGCCGGTGTGCCTATATTAAGTTTGCCGAAACGCATCTCCACTCTAAACTCGTTTAGACCAACGGTTGTCGGTTCTGCAGCTAATATAGCCAGCACACTGCCACTTCAGCAGGCTAATACGGTAGGTTATTCGATGACCTTTGTTTTCTGAGGGATCACCTCATTCATGATGTGATTTCTTAGAGAAACACTGACTATGGGTATGGTATGGAGACGTCCATAGCACGCTGAGCAACTACTTTGAGCTTGTGGACTAACCGTACTGTTTGTGTCCACGTTCTGGCTCCATAAATCATGACAGAGGACGCACTGGTGACCTTCATCTTTAGGCACAGTGGGATCGATGACGAGAAGACTATCGACATAGCTTTTCAAATACTGTCTTTCTATTTTCTGATAAATGGAAAGCAGGTGGATCTTGACGACACCACCAAGTTTCAGGGAATAGCTCTAAGTTCTAAATTGCAGTGGGGCCCACACATTAATGGATTATTGCATAAACTCTTCAGTATACGCGGTTTACTTCGTCAATTAAGCGATGTAGAAACAGCTAGACTAGTGTCTTTTAGCTACTTTCATAGTGGTTTCATATGGTATTTTGTTTTGGGGGTTTACTGCTAAATGTGTCTTAGTGTTGCTGAAGAGGTTATTCTTGCAATTTATAATCAGTTACAGGCAGTCACTGAGAGACTAGTTTAAAAAAATTGATATTATGACACTCGCATCTTAATAACTCTATGCAAATTTTGTGTATGTAAAGAAAATTATTCATTTATTCACAAAGTTTAGCCACATTCATGATATCAACAGTAGCACATGAAAATAAATTTGTGTTAACAAAGACTAGATTACTAAAAATAAGCAAGTCTAATCGATGGTAGGGTGTGTGATTCTACAACAATTACAAGCAAATTATAGAAATCCAGTGTTACAAATTTGACGTGTGGTGACGGATTAAGAATACATAGTGTTACCACCCCTATTCATCCCGTGGATGTCGTAAAAGGCTACTAAGGGAACAAGACAAGGAAAGAGAAGGAAAACTTGAAACAAATCCTATTTCAACCCGTCTGGC
Organism: Hypercompe scribonia; assembly: GCA_949316085.1. Lineage (NCBI taxonomy): Eukaryota > Metazoa > Arthropoda > Insecta > Lepidoptera > Erebidae > Hypercompe > Hypercompe scribonia. The sequence goes on along the minus strand of OX438969.1, from coordinate 4,357,262 downwards.
CAGCGTGGAATAGTAGGCCAAAACCTTGCTAAGGAGAGGCCTATATCCAGTAGTGGACTATAAAAGGCTGTTGATGATGATGATGATAATGATGAACAAATTTAAGTTGAAACACTATGTGAAAAGAGTTACTACAAAGTTTTAAATTATTTAAATGACAAGTTTACCTGAGATTGATACTTCCGCATTTACGTTTTAATCATTGTTATTTGTTTTTTTTTTTTCTTAAATGGAAGTCGAATTGTAATAGTAAACTTTTTTGTGTAAGGTGAGTATAGTCTAGGCTTGTGATATTAGGTCATATTTAATATCTTACTGGTGGTTTTGAGTGTTTCCATAGCCTACTCAAATGTCCTGCTGACGGTAGAGTCACTCTTCGAGTTAATCAATGTTTACGAGTTTTAAAAGGTCACCTCTGTGATTCGTTTCGGCATTTCTTCCCAGAGTTAGTCTTAGGAAAAGATTTACTTGCAGAAATAAATATCATTTATTATTTAGCGTTTCTCAACACGATCGTATAAAATCATGTCACAAAGCCTTGTCCTATTCTTAAAGTAAACAATTAGGCCAACCCGTGTTATTTTTGCATCGGTCTATTTGCAGACCCGCCTTTGGCCGTATTAATTATAACTTTTAAAATATAATATACGAGATTGTTAAAATATTTACTTAAAGTTAATTATTTTACTTTTATAAGTGGTTATACCTAGAAGACAATATAAAGGGCTTTGACGGGCCCTGACTGCTTAGCTGAAGTTCATGGATTCCGTTCTCACAAACCCAGTACAAATTAATATGATAAACAGAATCATTTATAATTAATAAGTAATTTATCTACAAAACATGTCAGTATGTGTATGTATGTATATCTAAAAATATTTAAGTACAACAGCATAGGGTCTGCCTACTTCGCACCGTCTCGACGGAAGTAGCTTGCGCGTTGTTTGGCACTCTCCGCGGGATTTGGAGGCGTAAATGCTAGCCAAAGTATATCGGTGGACGGCTGAATTTCGGGCAGCTGCTGGTAGACGGTCCCAGTCCCAGGCAGTGGCTTGAGGCTGCTCGTCGAGCCACAATGGCTCGTTGGTCGTCCCGGCTAAAGGCTGGCTTTACCGCCGTGGTGCTCCATCCGGTTATCGTCATATGTAAAGCGGCAGTACGAGAACCTTTCCTCCCATCTGTCGCAAGTATTTTCCGGGCACAGCTGCTTCAGGAAGTACCTGCACTCGGATGCTAGGAGCGAATCGAGTCCCACCTGTCATCACTGCGATTGCAGTGTGGACCCAGTCTAAATAGAGTTTTGTGGAAGGTGGTGCTCCTGCTTGTACGGGTAGGGGCTAGGAAGAGTCCGGATGTCGTAATAATAACTGTTCCAGAATCCCTCCTACTTCAAGCGAGGAGTAGGACACCGTGTAGTTTTAATCGATTCGATTCCAACACACTGCCTCACTGCAAGGCCTGGTGGGATAGCGGCCCGTAGAAATTGTCACACGTGAAAAGCTCTGCTCTGCCTACTTGGGATCAGACGGTCGTATGTGAGATTTGTGAAAATACAACTATAGTTCATTATATAAGAAAAAAACAACGTGACGGTTAGACATAAAATATTCAAAAGCGATAGTTACCAGTACCAATGAAGTCAAATGATTGATAACTAGCTGTCTTCAAGAGTCACGTTTTCGCGTTGTACATTAAAAAAACAATTATCACTTAGAAAGATAAATGTTCAACAGAATGACTTTGGAGTTCTTATCGACATAGAATTTTAATGGTGTTCTGAAGGTGGTCGAAACTGCAAACGCTTTTGTTGAAAAGAGTCAAATATATAAAATATCTCAAGCGTACACACGGCAGACGAAATACCTGCCCAAAAGCACGAATTACCCGTAATTTTAATGAACTGCCTGATCCAAAAACGTAGAATGATTTTGAAACAATAATAATTTTCAAACGTAGGAACGATATGAGTTCTTGACAATTCAACAAACACATGTTAACCTAACCACGTTTTTCGTTTATTTGGTACGTAGTTCATGCCAAGCGTACGTTGATCTCAAAGTACTGAAAACTAAAATACTAAGGTAATTTGTGCTATCGGATTAAGTTAAGCACCAACGCAGAAGCTTAGTAGGTGTTTGATGCAACAGATGCTAATAAGCTCAATAATTAATGGCATTCGCAAACTTTAATGTCTATTATAAACAAGAATTCCCTTATACCGGCTATATAGGTCACAGAAAGCACTCCCTAATGGATCAAATCATGTTACATTTAGAGGCTTATTTACGTCACAGGTATTTTAATGACTTTCTTCCTTCAAAATTTTGAATGCTCCCTTTCTTATAAAATTTCTCTGAGGCGCAAAATACTTATCGAATTTCAAGTCCAACGGCGAATCACATCAAAATATGTACACTACAAGTTGCCAGACTTGTGTTTTAGATAAAATAATCTTTCAATATATCACGGTAACAATCTAGATTAAATCTAATAAACAAATTGTGGTTATATACGCATTGAAAAAGCGGGTGAGTTTTGTACACTAGTAATTATTACACATTTTAAGTTTTCGTAGATGTTTAGATAAGCACTGAAATTATCTCAAATATCATCCTTTTGTCTAACAGTTAAAAATTTTAGTAACGTTGCCAGTATTTTGACAAAATCTACTACTAAAAATAAGTGTATAAGAAAAGAAATTTATTGTACACCGTTAAGCATAATAGCTAGACTGTGAGGGTTCGTGAATGCAACCCTCGATTATTGCAAAGTAAACTGCTCGTGAACAAAGCCAAGTGGGATAAATGGGACAGAGGCTATCTGGCTTTTTGCCATTCTACTTTTAAGCAACTAAGTTTAAGGGTTTTTTTTTCTCGATGTATTTCTCGTAAAGTGCTCACATTGTTAACTGAACTACTTGTATTAACATTCAGAATACTCTCATTATATGAACATAGGCAATTGTATAAATAAATCTATTATATATGTCATCTGTTACAGAGTGGAAATGTAATTCGTTCTGAAAGAAAGCTCACAAGTAGATTGGTGTCCCGTTGGACACCATTACAAATAACGTTTTATTTAATAGTTTAGTGTAATCTCCACAGATTAGAAACCAACTAGCATTCTATATTTATCTAAGTAGAAGCTACAGCAATGCATAGTTCTACGATAATATTTCTTTGAAAATGACTTACAAGTCTTACAACAAGTACTCGCATTCCTTCTGTAAGTGGTGCTCACAACCTTGTAAGTTAAGAAATGAATCCTCTTTTCTTATGAACTCATTTCTTTCTGCTTTAATTATATAGAAGGTATATTTTTTTGTTAGAAGATATATCTTCTATATTTATTTATCTGCGTACAACAATCGATAAACACTCTTAAAATATCATTGCGTGTAATGCGTGGAGGTCGTCACTCCTTCCCTTCGTAGTGGCGAGGGGAGTGATGGCTGAGTGGGCCCTTATATCATTTCGCTAGTCCCTTTGTACAAAAATAGCACAAATCACTTAGATTGCACGTTATTTTTTAATTTAATGAATTATATAGAAATATTTTTAGTCATGACGCAAGTTATTAAAGTTATTGATTGCATAGTTATATAATTATAATCATACTGAGTTTAGTATGGTTACTTGTAGCAAGGGATCTGAGTATTAACTAGCTGCAAAAGCAAAACAGCGTTAATCATTTTGTCTTCTCCTTCTACATTATCGAAAATATAATAAGTAATGTCAATATAATAATATTAATGTGCTCTGAGCTCTAAATAATGGATCATTAGATCACAGAGATGATACATAATCGTATGTATCTATTTGTATATTCCTTTGTGTACGTTTATATTTGTATATATGATGTGTTCTATTGTGAGTATTTATATGTGTATAAGTATACACAATATGTATCTAGCCTCTGAGCACCTACTAATGAAATTTCTACATCACCCGAAGGTTGACTGAAAGCAAACGTCCTGGGCATTAACTCCGTCGATGAACAAATGTAGTGTATAAAGTAAATAAATAAATAATTAAATTACACACGAACTATTTTGTCAATAACTGCCTAACTGATAGGAATAATTTAGTGTTTTTTTCTATATTTAGAGCCTGCGTGACTCTACTCTGCCTGATGGAAAGCATGAATAGAATCCAAGAGTCGTGGTCACCATACTCATTGCAAATGCAGACAATGCAGTATGGTGACCCACACTATGGCGGCCTAGTGAGATGCTTTTTTACACCCCGTTTGGGGACGTAAAAGGTATGACAGTCATTGTGTCAGTGTTAGGCTTACACAGTTACCACAATAACTGTCACTCCTGCATCAATGGGCCTCCGGTCTCACACTCACCAACGAAACATAAGAAGTTAGATATAAGAAGCGAAACAGCAACACGTTTTTTTTTCTATATTGAGAACCTTCCAAAGTGACTCTACTCTGCCTGATGCAAAGCATGAATAGAATTTAAGAGTTGTGATCACCATACTCATTGCAAATGCAGATAATGCAGTATGGTGACCCACACTATGGCGGCGTAGTGAGATGCTTCTACGGTTCTAGTGAAAATTAAGACAAGAACCTCATTATAAACCAGTCAACAATAATAAAAAAATACAATTACTAGTTAACCAATCAAATGAACTTTATTTAACAAACACCAAATAACAGTAGTACATAATGCACTATATAGAATTAAAGTATTATTATTTACAAATAGTGTTATCAGTATGTAAAAACAAATATACAAACAAATCAATTAAATGTACACAAACAATGTAATCATCAGTCTATCGTAGCACCGGGAGCTCTATCGTGGGAAAAACCAATGAATCGTGAACGCCGTCTGCGATACCCACACTTACTTAATAAAACAAGAAGTAATTTCCTTCCCTAATTATTTATCGAGACTAAAATAATGAAATCGAATATAATTTCATTAATTTTTGATAGGTTTTTAAGATTGGATTACTAAAAGATAACTATTATATACGTATATACGCTGAATACTAGTTGTAGAACATCCGGCCAGTATTGATCCCGGATTGCCGGATACTTGGCCACACATCGGTCAATTATTGAGTACTAAATCAAACCGTAAACTATATTTGAACAAAGAACTTCTGATTTACCACGCATGGCTCACTATTAATCAAATTAAAAAATCTTTTCAACTTGTAAGTTAGAAAAACTACGTGAGGGATGTTGAAGCTGAAGAAACTCAGCATATTCCTTTGGAATTTTTAGACATATTCTATAAGTAATCAGCAACAGGTAATCTTTGACATGTACTAACAAAAATAATAATAATAAATAAAGAAATCAACACCAGACTGCAAAAAAGAGATTTTAACTGACTGCACGATTGGCCTAGTGGTTTAAGCGGTCGCCACGCTGCTCTCCGCTTCGCTGTGTTGTGGGTTCAAATCCTACATAGAACAACACTTTGTGTGATCCACAAATTCTTGTTCTCAGTCTGGGTGTTCTTTGTGTCCGTTTCTTGTATGTTTGTAAAGTCCCCTGCAACACAGGATTTATTCCTAATGCGGGTGTTGTCTTTTTTTTTAAGAAGTAATGAACTAAAAAGACCAAAACAAGATTGAGAATTAAAAACAAAAATGAAATAAATTTTAAACAAAGTAAACTTTATACGATATACTATGCTATATTACGAGTTGAAAGCCCAAATACCCGCATTAGGTTTAGTAATAAGTGAAGCGTTTATATTGTTTCCGTGTATAATTTGCGATTAGATTCCGTACCATGTATTTCACTAACTATATAAATTAGTGATTAGTGTTACTAAATTTTTTTTTTCGGTCCACTGTATTTGCCCACATGTGCATTAATTTTCAAAGCGTCGCCATTACAATTTGCCGAAAGAGAGTATTAAAAGTTTTCCTATGTTAACTTAGTATGTAAATCAACTAAAATCATAGCCTGACCAGAAAAATAGAAACTTCGATATCTAGCGAAAAACAAATAGGTTTTTTTTAATGGCAAGTATCACCTGAAAACCTTATTATTAACCTTTATGGTTGATCGCTGTAGATATAAGAGTGATCAAATAAAAAAAATATTTAAAGCATTTGTAAGTGTTGCAATTGTCAAAAAATAGGTCATAATCGCAAAATTATAAAATTGTGCATGTATACACGGTTGTAAAAGAAAATAAACAAAATTAATGTATAACACTTATTTAATGGAAAGCTAAAATAAAGTCCAAATGAAAATTTCATGGACAACCTCAATTCTGGATGAGCTGTGATGACCCTTGGGGCCGTAAGCAAAATTCGGTTAAAATCGTGAAAAAGATAAGTGTCATCAAAGTTGGGACGCGAATATCGATCCGGAGGAGGACGCTTTACACTACGCGACGAAAATCCCTTGTAAATACTGCATCAAATGAAATAAGTACGACACATTAAATGATATCTCAAAATTACCTTACATATATGAATGAATTATAAGCTTTAAATACACGATAACGTTAATTATGCTCCGTGTTTCAGCTGACGCTAAAGAGCTCTATTCAATAATTCATATTCTTTCTGACAATTTGACAAGAAGTCAATTAGTAATGGATGACCTGAAACAATACTAATTCGACAATAAATCGATTTTATTTAAGAGGAATTTGTACTCGATTATAGTAAGCGCTGTTTAGATTGTAATATTTAACTAAAAATCTACTATGTTCTAATACTGTAAAAATAACAATATGTGCATCAGAATAATGAACTATAAATACAAACCACTAAGCGTAATATTTCCGTAATGACTTCATTACTGATTTCTATTGTATTTAAAATGTAATGTGTAAATCGATGTATTGTCTTTGGTAATATATTTACGCTGCCAGTAACAATACTGGGAAATAATATAGGTGAGATTGCAATACATATTAAAGCTACAGTTCTATTGTTATACGTGAAAAAAGAAACAAAGAAGCATAGATACATGGCTTTAGGAGTATTTCGACCATGCCAAGCGCAACGTTTAAAAAACGATTACGATATTAAACAATTTTTTAAAGTACCGTAACGTTAAAATATTTAAAGCCAGGGCAAACCCTATATAACTTTGCAAGGCCCATCCTTCGGGAGTCGTGCGTGACTAAGGCAGTTTGAAGACTGTGGTCGCATTATGCACGGGGCCATGCCGTACAAGGAGAACTTATTTCAAATTCTAAATAGTTAGTGGCGACTAAATTAGTGGCAGTCAGTAGAACCTTTATTGTATATCCTTGACACATCGGTGCATGGCTCGCAATAATTGCACGCAATAATTTTTTAAATGGGATACGGAAGTAATAGATGTAAAGTTTGTCTCATTATTATGGACACACTCCAAATGGAATACTGCATGATTTTCCATTTGGAGTGTAAACAAATATTCAGCTATCCTTATTCTTTGTCTAGTATGTCACCGTAAATTGTTGATGTTATATTTTAATTTAATTCCAGTCTGTCTGTACAAAAACAGATTTCCGTTTTATTGGTATACTTGACGCTCTACGCAGTTTTACCTATGCTTACTGTTACTGCTTCGCTCTTAAAAGTCCTAGCGTGACATAATTCATTAACTTTTCAAAGAAATTTATCCAGTACAAAAATACTGGAAAAACCTGATTACTAGTTGCAGAGCTATGGGATTATTAAACAAAGAAAAAAGTTTTATTATATTAGTATAAAAGCAATTCAGTTTTTTATATTGCATGAAACATCCTTTTCTTATGTTCGTAATCCAGAATATGACAGAGATTACAAAGTCAATAGCAGATTTGAAACCTTGCGTCAAAGACTAATTACGAAATCACTTTTAAAACTGATTTTTTCCTGTACATGTTATATCTATATATAAGCAAAAGCAACCAAGCACATTGCATATTGCAGTGGTTACTACCAAAAGCTACCTTTGGCTTTATATGGCATTCCAGGTGTTAATAACAAAGAGAAGCATTTAAAGCAAAAGTTATTTATTTTAGAATCATTTACCAACAAATTGTTTTTGTGATACAAATTGCTACAGAATAATATTGTAGAACTTGTTATGGGTAACAAGCTCAAATGCCTAAAGTTTGAATAAGAACCCTTCATCCAATTGCAAGCCAAAAGATGTAATGCCACAATTTAATGCTATTTACTTACCAGTGTCTGGCAAAGAGAAACTAGTTCAAAACACAACCAGCATTATGGAGTTAATCTGTCAGATAATTACTTGCAATAACTGCAAGTGAAATACTTTGCTAGACTACTTTGCTAGTTTAGTAGCAAACCACAATTCTGCAGCTTCATCAAAGATTTTCTAGAACAAATCGTGGTATATGATAGAATCGCTCACTATTCATCATGGTTACGTTGTAAACTACAAAAAACATATATTCGAAGGTTAAAGAGATCGAAAAAACAAGATTGTAGCACCGCAAACACTCCTTGGCCAAAGCTAAGGGCACACGCCTCCGGCTTCCTGTTAACCTTTCCGCCCCTTTTTACGAAAACACTCCCACAGATAGCAGGAAAACGAGAGTAATGATGTACAGATCAATAAGTCTTTCAGTGACGATCGTTGTTAAAAACTCTTGTAAGAGACTATTTTCTTACTTTGTCTTTGAATGACAAGTTTACGTAATTGTTATTCATTATTATCAAGAGCCTATTGCAGTCCACTGCTTGATATAGGCATCTGCCACTGCACGCCACTCTGATCGATTTTGGGATTCTCGCATCCAACTCCCGCCAGCCATCTTGCGTAAATCGTCACTGCACCTGGCCTATGAGCGTCCTACACAACATTTACCGAGACGCGGTTACCACTTCAGAATTCGTTTACCCAACCGCTGTCGGTTCTGTGGCTAATATGACCAGCCCACTGCCACTTCAGATGGTTAACCTTAACTCTCTGTCGGATCAGCTCATTTCTGATAGCATCTCTTATAGAAATGCCGAGTACAGCCCTCTCAGCAGCACGGACTAGCCTTCTGGACTAGCCGGACCGTTAGTATCCATGTTTCGGTTCCGTAACTCTCTTGACGGGTAGGACGTTCTGGTTAGCACCTTCTAAAGTATGGATTGTTTATTAACATGCACTTTTTTACTAGTCATTATACCTAAACTAACACAAAAAGCAGTAGACTTTTGTGTTTGTCCAAACGTTTAATTATTTTGGACTATCAACCACAAATTAATGATTTTTTTTGTTAGGTAGAGTATTTATCAACTAATAATATATTGCATGATAATATCCTCACACATTTCACACGCGGATGTTTGATCCCAAACTAGGTAAAATTAATATTTTGTTAACTAGACTGCTAATAAACATGCTTATTTACTTCTAAATATATATATATTACGGATAAATTACACTCTGACACAGAATAAATGATCGTGTTCACCACTAAGATTTTTTCTACGTTGGAATCGAACTCACCACCTCTGGTTCACTAGACCTACAGGCTCATCACGCTATGATCATTAGCAGCAGAGCACTACCTATAAACCTAACACTAGTTTAATCTTTTAGTTCTAGTTAACTACATCTGAAGTTTCTTTGGTCACATTATGAATCAGGAAAGAAGAAGAAAGAGAAAGAAGATATCATTGTTCTAGCCTTTATATGTACCTGTATATATTACTAACTCTTAACATAATATTTATTACATCATGGATTTTTTACACAAAATATAAAATATGCTTCTGGCGTAGACAAGTCATTAAATAAGAGGAAGTCTCGTATCAACAACATTGTTTGATAAAAAAACATAAACAAGCCGATTACACAGAACTGTTGTTGTTTTTAGATACCGTGGTGATCCACGGTATCTAAAAATAAAACACTGACAAAGGGGTTCGCTTTAAATACTTCCCCTAAATGTACAGCACCGCAACGAGTGAAATAATTTAAAATATTGTTTTAATTCTAAGACTTTTAACATTATTTTAGTAAATAATAGTAGAAAAAAATTAAAAACACGTTATTATAGAAAACTAGCTGACCCGGCAAACGTTGTTTTGCCATTTTTACTAAAATGGCTATTAAAAAATAAGGGTTGATCGTAAAAGGGTGAAAATGAGGATTGTATGTATTTTTGTATGTTGTATCATAAAAAATAGAAATTAAAAATTTTGTCTGAAAAATAAAAAAAAAATAATATGGTGTTGTACTACCCCTAACATTTAGGGGGATGAAAAATAGATGTTGGCCGATTCTCATAGATATCGGATAAGAACAAAAAATTTCATCAAAATCGGTCAAGCCGTTTCGGAGGAGTATGGCAACGAAAACTGTGACACGAGAATTTTATATATTAGATGAAACTAAAAGGTAAATTAATTTTAAATAAATTTGATAGTAATAATTAAGAGTACGGGTGGGGTGCTAGATGACAATTGTTATTGTTGTAATGTTTCGTTAAAATTATATTCATAATCTATCGCAGCGCCTATATATATAGCGCATATATACCATTATATAAACGAGAACTATGAAAGGGGAATAATTGATATCGTAAAAATTGATACAGATTTTAATTTGGCAGACATTAACAAAAGCTTACTTAAGACAAAATTTATGAAAAACAGATTAGAGCTCAGATTACTTTAATATACAATTTAGTTGGTATGTAAAAGATTAAGATTATAAAGTAATGTATGGCTAAAGTTATAATCATAATCCATCGCAGCGCCACCTCACTAGTCTGCGCTCTCGATGCATCTGATCTCTATATTTTTATTGTCTGTGGACACACACTACTGTATAAGAAAATATGGCGTCCTGAATTAGAGTTAATTAATTTATTATAACAGATATTCCCTTTCAATGTAATCTACGGTCCTATTCAACAGTTACAAATATTTTATGAACAAATTTTGAAAATTTCTTACAAAGTATATTTTTTAGTTTAGTTACCTTTACATCAACAGCCTTTTACAGTATACTGCTGGACACAGGCCTCTCCTTAGCAAGGAGGTTTTGGCCTACTATTCCACGCTGGCCAGACGGGTTGGAATATTGTTTCAAGTTTTCCTTCTCTTTGTAATGATGTTGTCTAGTATACTTGGTCCCTTAGTCGCCTTTTACGACACCCATGGGATGAATAGGGGTGATTTCCCAATTCACGAAACATTCAAATATACGCACACGTACTTATTTACTCGTCTTAACTTTTGTATTGATTGAGTCAAAGATTGGTGTTTGTGGTGAAGTTTGTGTTATAGGCAGCGCTGGGAATGTCTACCATCGATCTCGGCAGTGAGTGAGCTGATACATAGTGTAAAACAATAAATATTGAACTAAAAAGCTTTGGATTGAAATCTTCACACCGTCATTAAGTGATTATCTTACACAACTTGTGACAACGCGTAAGCGACGTGTTCTACACGGCGCTTATGACTTTCTGGCCGCGAGCTCAAACGTTCACTGATACGGGGTGCTGTACAAATGAGGATACAGATGAATATGAGAAGTTTATAAGTTGTATTTTGTGCAATAAGTGGTATCATTTCTTGTGTTTATCAATACCGGATATTCCTAATGACTCAAAGGCTTACCGACAATGGAAGTGCCCAGGATGTATGATACTAACTTCTAAGACTTCGAGGGATGACCGCACCCCGCTACGCACAGTATCCACGAGGCGGGGGGGGCAAGAGGCCGGCGTTGAACTCACCTCCCAGTACTTCTACCGTTACCGCTGACGATGTGCGTTCCATCGTTCAAGACGTCGTTAAGGCGGAGCTCGCTACGTTACTTCATCAGATAAATAACACGATAGTAAACACAATCAATAAGGAGCTGGAGCCAATAAGAAGGGAGGTGGAAGATCTAAAAGAATCGCTGTCGTATCACACGAAAGATTTCGATGTTCTTCGATCTGAACATGTTAGAACCAAAAGTAGCATGAAAAATATAACAGAAGAGAATTACCAGTTAAAAACCACAGTTTCGGACCTGACACACAGATTAAATTATTTAGAACAACATTCACGTTCCAACAATTTGGAGATTCAGTGTTTACCTGAAAACACTAGAGAAAATTTATACACCATTGTTAAAAAACTGGGTTCAGTTGCCGGGTGTGAAATTGGGGATAGCGATATTCTACATGCGACTCGTATAGCGAAACTCAACACCAGCAATGCTCGTCCTCGATCTATTGTTGTCCAGCTATCGTCCCCAAGGACTCGTGACCGGCTGCTAGCTGCTGTTTCTGAGTACAATAAGAAGCATAGGGAGAATAAGCTTAATAGTGCTGACTTTGATATTGCTGGCAAGGGTGCCCCGGTTTACATTGTTGAGCACTTATCACCGTGGAATAAAGCACTTCATGCTGCTACCAGACTCAGGGTGAGGGAGAAGGGCTACAAATATGTGTGGGTGCGAGGCTGTAGGATATTTGTTAAAAAAAGCGACGACACAAATTATTTACTTATAAAAAGCTTCGACACTTTAAATAAGATTTTGTAATTTAATCCTTGGTTTATGTAGATTAAAGTTGGGTGTATAATTTGGGCATGATTTCCTGTTTCTTTTTTTTTTGTTAAAATTCAAGAGTTTACAAATATATTACCAAAACAGTCGAGGCTTAAGAACAAAAACACATACCTTCTTTCGTAATATTTCTTGTAGTAATTATGATATTGTAATTCTAACCGAAACCTGGCTTAATGATTCAGTATTGAGCGGTGAACTGTTTGATGACCGATACGTGGTCTACAGGAGGGACCGGAGTACTTCTATTTTACAGTGCAGTAAGGACGGAGGTGGGGTGCTAATTGCAGTACAGAATAAGATAAAATCTAAACGCATGGAAGATTGGGAAAGTAGCTGTGAGGACCTATGGGTGCTTTTAGATATACATGGAGCGCATACAGTGCATCAATTGGCTTTTTGCGCTGTGTACCTACCACCACCTGTACACCGTCCCTCTTTGGAACTATTTATTAATAGTTGTAGTTCAGCCTTTGAAAAAATGATGGATGCTGAGGTCTGTATTGTGGGCGACTTTAATCTGGGCACTATCAGCTGGGAATCGGTTGACAATACAAATAATCATAATAAAAGAAAATCTAGTCTAAATGAAACTCTGATAGATTTTACATTTGTAAGTAGACTCAATCAATTCAATTTTGTGCCGAATTCTGGCGGACGCATATTAGATCTTGTTTTGTCTACTTTAGCGTGTTGTAGTGTAGTGGAGTCTTTAAGTCCTGTTAGTAGTGTGGATCGACAGCATCCACCTTTAGACATTACTGTTGCTTTGCCTAGGGAAGCCAAGCTTCGGTACGACATTACGGGTATGAGACCCAAATTTTATAAGGGGGACTTTGCATCAATTTGTAAGTTCTTTCAGGAACAAGACTGGGAACAATTATTTGGGGGGCTCAATAGTGTTGATGAAATGCTTGAAATATTTTACGAAGTAATTTACGCCGCTATAAAGAAATTTATACCATTTCGTACGCCTAGAACTAATAAATATCCTACGTGGTTTAACCATAAACTAATTAAAATGTTGAACGAAAAAAACAAGCTCCGGAAGCGATATAAAAAATATAACAACCCATTAGATGCAATAGAATTAAAATTTATTGCCAAAAATTGTGACCGCTTAGCTACTGAGTGTTACAGTAGTTATATGAAATTTCTAGAAAATGAACTTGGAAATAATCCTATATTATTTTGGGCGTATGTAAAAGCCAAGAGAGGCGGGTCTAGTACATATCCAATGTCTATGACAGATGGTTCAATTACCTCTTCTGATGGTACAGAAATATGTCAGTTGTTCGCCAATCACTTTGCATCTGTCTATAGTTCAGATCGGGACTTCGGTAATGATTTTAATTCAGAATTCTTACAAATTTTGGAAAAAAACAGCTTATGTATAAATAGCCCTTTTATAAGCCACGAAATGCTACTTAAGAAATTAAAAAGTTTAGATAATAAGAAAGAAGCTGGACCTGGAGAAGCTGAATTCCACCAATGTTTATTTCATCTTGTGCGTCTCAGTTAGTTAGTCCACTAATGCTTATTTATAATAAATCATTATCTACAGGAGTGTTTCCCACATTATGGAAGGTGGCAAAAGTGGTCCCAATTTTTAAATCGGATAATGCAGAACATATCTCTAATTACAGACCGATTTCTCTCTTATCATCATTTGCTGGCATTTTTGAGGCCTTAGTTTGTCCATTATTAAAAAATCATCTTAAGCTATATCTCAGTGACCGTCAGCATGGATTTGTTGCCCTTAGATCGGTTGATACAAATTTAGTCCCTTTTACTGAGTTTTTAATAAAAACTGTAGACTCAGGTCATCAAGCTGATGTAATATATACGGATTTCAGCAAAGCCTTCGACAAAGTAGCTCATAACATTTTAATCGCCAAATTGCAAACCTATGGCATCAATGGGTCACTACTCCAGTGGTTGAAATCGTATTTGAAGGACAGGCATTTTTTTGTGGTAGTGAATGGGTATCGTTCAACTCTACATCACATTTCTTCTGGAGTCCCTCAGGGCTCACATTTGGGTCCAACTTTATTTAATTTTTTTATCAATGACATCACGGATTGTTTCCTATTCTCAGAAGTTTTTATGTATGCAGATGATCTAAAGTTCGTTAGAGAGGTGAAATCAAATGATGATGTACTAAATTTACAGAATGATCTCAATAGACTTGTATATTGGTGCAAAAACAACAACATGTATTTAAACTGTAAAAAATGTTATCATGTAAAATTTACGCGAAAACTGAACAAGATAACCTCTAAATACTATATAGACAATGACAGAATAAATGAAGTTGAAACTATCAGGGACTTAGGAATTCTTTTCGGTAAAAAATTGACTTTCGAACCACATTTGGATAATATCATTAAAAGGGCATCTAAAATGTTAGGTTTTGTTTTGAGAAACTGTAGAGCTTTTCGCAATAGCAAAACAAAAATTCTTATTTACAACAGTTTGGTTAGGAGCATCTTGGGATACGGTAGCGTGGTCTGGAGGCCACATTATGCTGTACATACGTTACGCATTGAACGTATACAAAAGCGATTTCTCTGGCACCTTGCATTCTCCAATGGTATCGTAAAGAAAGTACATTCCTATGAGGGCAAACTGAAATACTTTAGAATGAAGTCTCTTTCAGGTCGTATGGGCCTTAACGACGTAATGTTCGCGTACAAAATTCTCAACCGAAAAATTGATTGTCCTCAGTTGGTAGCTCTTTTTCAGTTCCGCGTTCCTTCCAGACTGCCGCGTAGTCCAGTTACGCCACTTTGTCCCCCGTTAAGAAGAACAGTTCTTGGTGCCAATTCTCCCTATGCAAGAATGTGTAAAATGGTAAATCGCCACAGCGATCTTATAGATCTGCATTTTGATACCATCCGGAGGATACAGCTCGTGCTTGGTGGTTTGCTATGAGCAAGACGTAATAATTGTACATAATTATATAAAATGTATTAAAACCCTACCTATGTGAGCGTTTGTGTGTGTTTGTGTAAAATATGTGAATTTTGTTACTTTAATTTTCTTTAATTTAACCCTTTTTTTATTACATAAGCGGTGTTTACCTATAAGTAGCTGTTGCATTGTTTTTTTCTTTATGATATGAACATGTTTAGATTTAAGGAATTGATGTAAACAGTTGTTGGTGAACCTTAATAAATAAATAAATAAATAAATAACACTATGTATTCTTAATCCGTCACCACACGAACAAGTGTTACCTTCACAAGAGTGTTTTATTTGAACTGTCATTTATCTTGGTGACATACGGGCGACAATATAAAACAAAGGATTCATCCTACAGATTTCGTAAAGGATCCTGAAGACCTGGTAAGGATAATGGGACAAACTATAGAAATTATTGCAATGTCATCGGTGTAAAGTTTCGGCGTCGGTATCTGCAAAGTTTGAAATCAATCTATCGTTTTAAAAGGGACTAAAATCACGTTCAAAGATTCCGTTACATAGATAGGTACGTAACAAACTAATAAAAGCGTGTTAAAAGAGAGCTCTTTGTTACTTTGAACAGTTCTTCGTAATATTAAACCTTCTTCAGTTTTTCAGCGAACTTTTTTTTACTTATATTGTGTACCGATTACGAAATTTTATACAAACGTCATTACAGATAAAGCAAAGAACACAGACCATCTTCAATCTAAAAAAAAAATAGAGAAGGACAGAAAATTTAATTGAAGAAGTTAAACACTAGAATAAAATTAATGAATTATGGGTAAGATTTTGGAAGTAGCATTGTTAGATTTATTTAATGTAAAAACTTATATAGAACCGATTTCTCGCAAAGAAAATTACGCTCATTTCCTTGCGTTCTTCATTAACAAAACTTCTGTACTAATCGAAAGTAACGAATACTTAATACCTTCGACGACTTTCATCAACTTAAAGGAAATTGCTTTGTACTTCGATCCTGGTAAATATATAGGCAATCTATCCAATATCTTACTTTTTTAAGAAAAATATTTATCTTATTCACTTTTACTTTATTTGCTTATTTATTTCTTTATTATCGATAACTGTCGACCCTGCATTAATGGGCCTCCGGTCTCGCACTCACCAATGAAACACGACAGCACGGATGCTGTCGCTTTAGGTTGGTCTTCTGTGCGAGGGTAGCAGGCCCGTTCGTACTGAAATCAACGTGGCTCTATTTCTCTAATTATGTATGTGATGGTGAAACATACATTATTAACTATTAAAACTATCACGAAAGCCTTATAAAATAAGTGATATTCAGTACAAATTTCACATCACCCGTAATGTGTGAAATTCAGGCATTATATGATGTTCTAGCTACTGAAATTAATATACAGCTTAGCCTACGCCGCATCTACCGTATCATTCTATAGATACTTCAACAATAAATCATATTTATAGTGTAACAACGAGAGAATATTTTTTTCTATAAGACTCACTCACCTGTATCTGGAACATGGATATTGATTCATCCAGCATCTGAACCCTGACGGCTAGCATCTTGCCGCCTTTCTTGGGTGTAGCAGGCGGTGTCCGGCTACCTCCACCTGCACCGTCCACCCCCGCCGGCGTGCTGGCGGAGTGGTGCATACGCCCTGTGGGAAAATTATATGTTATTATGCCGTTTTGATTTAATAGGTGCTGGCTTTCGATGATTAAATGTAAATCAGTGTCAAAGTTAACAAACTATGTATAACTTATAATAGTGTTTAAACCGCTGGTTCAAGTTCAATTAAACTTCGAAATATACTCAGATACTAATACAAACTTGATTATTATTTCTCAAACTTCTAGCGACGACGAACCATTAACAATTTACGAGATCCAAAATGTTCTAATTGGCTTCGAAAAAAATTAATAATAACACTGTGTGTAGTGTCATATTATGACTAATTTCATCTAAATCTGTTCAATAGGTTTTGCGTGAATCGTCATATTAGAAATCCATACATTCTCACAAACTTTCGCATTCATAATATTACAAACTTTTGCCAGTATCTCCATTGCACATTTCAATAAACTCGGTGCAGCCGTTTAGCGGTGAAGGTGTAACAGACAGAAAGAAATACTTTCGCATCCATACTAACATTAAACATTGCATGAACTGTCCCTCTCGTTCTCTCATAGTACAGCGTGTAATGTTTAGTGTAAAATGCAAAGTTCGGCTACGTTAAACACCGAAAGCGATAAACTTGACAGTTTTGTTAAGATTTTGACAAATACTCTAAAATATGTACTGTAAAAAAAGAATCAAATTTAGTTCTGTTTATGGATCACTATTTAGAATATACTGGCCTCCACATAAAGGGTGATAGGATTATATACTGTCACGCGACTTTTACGTAAAACTATTTAAAACAAACGATCCCATGTTGTATTGTCGTCTAACTCCAACGGTTTTAGGCACGCATGATAAGATAGCTCTCAGACGGCAGGAGTTTTTACCGACTTACTTGATACTTATCCTTATATTATGGTCAAATTACACATCTTAATAAATTGTAGATCATGTGTTATTCTGACAAATAAACTATATTACTGTAAACTTTAAACACAATCCGTTCAGTATTTTTTGTGTAAAAGAGTAACAAACATCCAAACATTTATACAGTCTGTTTAAAAAGAACGTGACCGCCATCAACCGACCGCAATAGATAATGACGGCAATTAGACAAATTATAATTATTGAGTGACTGCGCAGAGGCTAATATTACGTACTTCAATAAAATATTTCATAAAAAAATTTGATTTCTTTTGTCTGAATAATGGCGGTTACGTTCTTGTTAAACAGACTGTACATCTATCCTCACAAACATTTATAATATTAGTAGGATAGTCTAAGTCGGAAGTAGGGTAGTAGGACAATGATATGTATACAATATATAGTACAAAGTTTGTGTAAAGTTTTCCTTCTGTAGTTGTGTGTAATTTGCTCCCTTATTCGGCTCTTACGATCTTTATGATGAATAAGAGACGAACAAACATTCAGTACATTAATTATATTTTAGTGGCAAGGAACGTCGGGTTACAACTGTTCAACTAATTTCACGGACCGATTTCGACGGAACTTTCACTGACAGATGTTATAGGGAAAACTTAGGCTACATACATTTTAGAATTTTGTAATTATAATTAAATCCACGCGGATGAAGTCGCGGGTGTAGCTATAATACTAAAAAAATACCTAATAGTAAACTATAAAACAACGGGTATATAAAATATATTTTATGTATCTTTAACTTTAGACAACAATTTCTTCTACGACTAATAATTTGAAATGCCGACTAAGAGAATATTTTAGATCGTCTTGATACCTTGGTATTGCATATAGGTGTAATTTCAATCTGGATTCTCAAATGCTTGTATTATATCATCATCAACAGCCTTTAACAGTCCACTGCTGGACATAGACACCTCCTTAGGTTTAGGCCTACTATATCACGTTGTATTAGACAGGTTGGTATCGGGTTTGTTTCAAGTTTTTCTTTCTGTTTGAAGTGATGGTGACCTGTATAGTTTGCTCACTTAGTAGTCTCTAACGACACCCACGGGATGAATAAGGATGGTGACTCTACATTCCTTATCCGTCGCCACACGGATAACTATTACATTACTTATATTATAAATCTTAATTAAAGTTTGTTTGTTTGAATTTAGTTTGTACAAAATCTGTCATTAAACTTTACAAAAGTACTCGTGGTTTTCTGCTAGATGGCGCTTTATTAAATAACGTATCTAGACTTTTAGTCGATAACCTCTTAAATATTTTTTTAATTTACATATTATAAATGCGAAAGTTTGTAAAGATATATTTTACTCTTATGATGTTTGTTACTCTTACCCGCAAAATCTACTGTACGGATTTCGATGAAACTTTACAGTAACATACACTTGAACATCAGAATAAAGAAATATACTACTATTCACTGCGATAATAGACATACATGCGAGCGGAGCCACAGACAAAAGCCAGTATTGTATAATAGGTGGCGCACAAAAAATTGTTCAGGCTCAGGTTTATATCGTACACACATAGATACGACCGCAGCTTTCAGACACAAAGCCAAAAGTCCTCATCATTTGGATTAATAGCGTTCCACCACTGTGTGTTATACACTTCAGTCTGTGTAAAAAATCGTCACCTACAGTATTCCCGGACCGATATGATGTTTAAACGTTAAAAAAAAGACCGTACGACCACCTCAAAAACCAACAACGTACTTACCCTTCAGTGTTGATGCTTAAGTAATGACACTGCTTGTTCGTTACCAAAAATTTTAAGTTGAATTTGCCAGATCGTGGTCTATAAATTACTGTATAATACAAACGTGTTCAAAAGTGACACATGTTAAATTAGCATAAACCTAAAACAATGTTAGTTCCGAATCAACACTCGTTATCATATGAAGATACCTACATATTGTGTGTTCACTGAGAAATGTGTCGTGTAAGACTGATTGATAGTGAGGAATGATGAGATAATACCACTGGTGACGAGACTTAAAAAAGAAATTCTGATATTATTTAAGAATGTCGTGAAACTACGGGACTAAACGTAGGATCATCATCATCTCAACCATAAGACGTCCACTGCTGGACCGTCACGCTACCAGGGTTTACGGCGGGATGATATGTCAGAGTCGGACTGACTAAAACCACACGGTGTGCCACTCTGCGCTTGGGATAAGTAGGATCCGGGAACTGTTATAACGACATCCGGACCGCTGGAATAGGTCTCCCCCAAGGTTCTAAACGACAGACGGTCCCGTGCATCCAGCGGCTTCCCGCGACCTTCACCTGGTCGTCGGACCACTTAGGATATTGCCCGCGAATCTGTGGGTGTAGGTATCAAAAGACACTAGCTTGATCCCCGGTATGTTGAAATAGGAAATAAATGAAAAGTACAGAAAATATGTATAAAAGTTATGAAAAATGCCTTAGTTGTGAATTTGGTACGATCGTTCTAAATGGTGTTTTGTATTTTGTTAATGTATATGTATGTAACTCAAACATTTGTTAATTGATAGGCAAAGCATTATATTATGCAGGTATACGTTCATTGGCGCTTGTACATTGTACATTGACAGCACGAGAATTCAAATTGGAAAATTTAAAATCCATAAAACCACGCCTGTTGCCTCAGAGGGGTAGGTAGAGGCGTATAACACGCATGCTTTTCGTCCATGTTTTTTCCCACGTAATACTTTTACTCATTTTCATCCTCAAGATATTTAATTCTAACTTTTATTCCGTCCGACTGATGATACAGAAGCTGTTTTGATATTGATTTGTTTTTTTAAACAACAACTGTTCTTTCAACAATTTCTTACTTTCTTTCTTTAAAAGGTTTTTGATAAGCTGTTTGCGTTCTTGTCAGTTTTGATTATCTGAATTTTACTTATAATTATTAACTCTTTGAAGTATTTTGAATTAAAATTTTACAAAGCAAAACCCATACATACCTTACCCTACAAATTATAACGCAAACGTATGAGTGTGTTTAAAATACAAACACCTACATTAAAGTAGTTCTTGGCTTGTCTACTTAATGGGATGACATCAGAAATCCGTTACTACTAAAACAGTGTCAGTGCAATAACAATACAATTGTGCTGACATTATTAAATACTTGCACATCACACGCGGATGAGTAAGGTCAGGTCAGGGTAGAAGTTACATCATTCTGTATTTTATTTTGTATGTAGTTGGACTTAAAGTTAAGTACGTTTAAGCTAATAAGAAGTAAGGTTATATTTACATAGTATAAAACTAAGTCGCTAACACTTTCAGTATACTTCGATTTATTAGAACATGCAAGGGATTTTAATACGGTTTTCATCATCATTTAGGTTATATTTCAAAATAGATTTATGTGTATTGTACACACACACACACATACCCACACACAAAAAAAATCACACACGCTCACACTTAAAACACACACACGCACGCGCACACGCACACATTCGTACTCATGGTTAAATTACTCTCACACATGCATTCTAAACTCAGAGCCCTGGCAAACACGATTGTCCAATTATATCTATTTTATTGTTTAATTTTAATTTTCTTTTTCTATTACTTCTACATAACTCATTTTTTTTATTATTGTTTTGTTCTTGGTTTTAGTTTGGTATCCATTTTTAATGTTGTTTTCCTAAAACACAAAAATCGAATCACTAAGTTGCAATATTTGTAATGTATAATATAAAGTAGATTCAATTGTTAGTTGCCAGTTGGAGGTGCTGGCAGCTACAGCACAGTTTCATACTATTATGGCTGCCGACGTTAATCTAGAATTGTAAGGATTTGTTGCAATTGTTAGCTTAATAATTTTGTAATAGCTCTTAGAAGGAGTGAATAAATAAACTTATTATTATTATTAATAATACACCGATATTATATTAATAGAACACAAATAAGTCAATGTTTCGTATAAACACAAAAAAAAAATATATGATGATGTACTACGAAATTGTGTATCTCAAAAATATATATATAAAGGTCCGTCATAGTTTCTGTCTATACCCTTTTTTTTTAACGTATGGAAACCCCCTCGGGCCGTCACCCCACCGGGGTTTACGGCGGGGTGGTGTGTCGGAATCGGACTGACTAAAACCACATGGTGTGCCACTCTACGCCTGACATAGGAGGGATACGGGAACAGCTGTTATTACGACATCCAAATCCCTCCTAGTTTCTGTCTATACCCTAAGGCTATTTATGGGCTATACGTTCTAATTTTGAACAACATGATATTAATCCGTATCCAAATTAATTCGTTTGAAATATTATTCATTTAATGTAGACCAAAATTGCCTTTTACAAGCATTATTCACAGTACATACACTACGTCGTCTAGAGACATAATCTTTACCGTATTGTACCGCAAGTAATTTAAAAATGTCGCGTCATACTTAGGTGTTATTTTCACAGGATTCGAATTAATTATACCAAAATTTGACTGCACGGATGGCTTAGCTGTTAAAGCGGTCGCTACGCCGCTCTCTACTGCAATGTATAATGCGGGTTCAAACCCCACATGAGACAACACTTTGTGCGATGTCCAAATTGTTGCTCTAAATCTGGGAGTTCTTTGTGTCCGTTTCTTATATGTTTATATTAAAACCTCTCGCGACACATGATATATTAAAAAAAAAACCAAATGAAAAAAAAACCTCAATGTAGCAATCGAAACAATACCACGGCACTAAATAGTACTTATGAATTTACAAATAAGTTAAAATATAACATAAAATTTTGTGGCTATTACTATTTTAACTAACTATCCACTAATAAACAGCTAATGTTTTAATTCTAAGGTCATATTGCTTGTGGTAATACTCATAACTGTAGGCAGTTGCCAAGGCAATAAAATTAAAGAAATTTCAAGAAAAATAATTATACATATCGTGTGTATTAACACTTCGCGGAAGTGTAGTAGAACTCTTGTTTTTTTTTTTTCATTATTAAGAGTCTGCCAAAGGGACTCTACTCTGCCTGATGGAAGGCATGAATAGAATCCAAGAGTTGTAGTCACCATACTTATTGTGATTGCAAACAATGCAGCAGTATGACCTACACTACGGCGGCCTAGTGAGATGCTTTTTCACGCCAAAAGAAAATAGTCACGATGAAATGCATGACAGTCATCATGGCAGTGTAAAGTTCACAGAGTTACCACGATAACTGTCGCCCTTGCATCAGTGGGCCTCCGGTCTCGCACTCACCAACGAAAACCGACAGCACGGATGTTGCCGCTTTAGGATAGTCAGCTGTGGAAGGATAGTACTGTCCCGGTCGAGCCGGCCCGTTCGTGCTGAAATCAGCTTGGCCCTACTACCTAACCTGCATAAATTGGGCTTCCGGTCTCGCACTCACCAACGAAACACGACAGCACGGATGTTGTCGTTTTAGGTTAGTCTTCTGTGGGAGGATAGTACTGCCCCGGTCGAGCCGGCCCTTTCGTGCTGATATCAACGTGGTTCTACTACCTAAGGTTTTATTTAAGATGTTATGTAAGGAAAACTAAATTGCCCAAAACTTGTTATTTTTCTTAAGCATTGAACATTGTTCATCATACAAATCCTAAGCCCTGCATTTATTGCATAGCGTGTTAAATCCAGTTTTAATACGAACTGAACTGATTGAAAGTGTACACTGCTTGCTGTACTTGTAACAAATCCAAATTATGGGATTTTAATCAAACAAAAAGGTTATGTTTGGAGTTGCTATTTTCGTTATGTGGCAATAATGGTAAAAAAAAAAAGAAGACAAAACAGAACAGAGACAGCTACTAAACAGGCACTTTAGTGGTTTGAATAATTAATGTTGTTGATAATAAAAATTGTATGGCAAAGTATAATAATCTTGGTAAATATTAAAGAAATAAAAATTGTTCAAATTTTAAGGGTTACTGCAACAGACATCCGACTAACGATAATTTCATATTATTATTTTTTTAATTTAGATTGCATGTAGACATGATAAGTTATAGACGGAGACTTCCAGGTTGTTGTCAGTTAGAGATATAAGTCTGTTCTACTGACCTGATTATGTTATTATCTATAAAATTAAGATTACTTGCTTGACTAAATGATTCATCAATGCAGATTTTAACCGCTGGAGCTTCAAATTTTGCTCTTTATGTTCTAAGCACCCAATCAGAAAGTATTTATAAATTTCACTGCTACGGCACAAAATAAGGAGTGAAAGGTTGAATGAATGTAAAATGTGATCAGATGTAAAAACACAAAATAAGAGATAATTACGCAAGTAATGCTATAGGCAACAGCTAGTTAATGACAATAATGTTATTATCCATATTTTATCAATATATTCAATATCCTTTTTACCTTCTCTTTCCTTTTTACCCACAGGTACATAGTCAACTTGTCCTCTACTTTATTAAGGACATCAGTCTCTAATTGGCTCTATATATTTTCATATCTCATATATTTTAGATTTGATAAGTTTCCACCTATCCCTATGGAGATAGTGGTAAAAAGGTAACTGTACATATATATAGAGTACGAGCTTTTGCCTGCAGCTTCACTTGTGTGGAATTTGGTCTGTCATATTAAGTTTCGTAACAGATCATTTTAAATAAATAAATAGAACATGTGTACAAAATTGCATAATGATTGGTTAAGTAGTTTTTGGGTGAAACCATAACAAACAGACTTACATTCGCATTTATAATATTAGTAGGGATAATGTTTGTCCCTTATCTCTCAAGATCTAGAGCAAAACAAAGAAACTTACATACCTCTAAACAAAAACTCAATCAATAAACTTAACAGTATATTTAATCTATATGTGGCAATGTTAAGACCTTTCATTCATTATCGTCTTAAACTGACTTATAAATAAATAAATATTTCAGACATCTGACATACAACACCATCTAGTCTCAAATAAAAAGAGCTTGTACTATGGGTATTAGACAACTGATAATAATAGAATTAAGTAGCAATAAATCTAATCCAATAACTTATCATGTCTACATACAATCTAATTTTATCTTAAAAAATAAAATTACAAGATTGTCACATAACTGCAATATGACTTAAACTCTCATCAATTTTAACTGCCAATAGCAATTTAAAGAGATAGAAATGACAAATTAAATGATATTTAATGAATGGAACTAGAGCATTAACATTCAAAATACTGGTTTTTCCAGTACACTGACTTATCACTGAACAACGAATATAAAAAATGTATGTCTTCACAGTTTACTTACTGATACCATAGAGAGCAGAGATAAGAGGATAATGTATCACACAATCTATGCACACATGTTATATTTGATTTGAACTGGCATTCTTTTGAGGAATCTATGGATAAAGTTACACTAATATCAACAAACCTTTTTTATCTAGCTTAGGTTTTTTAGAGATCCATTTGCAAACTTTTACATATATTTTGCAAAAAAACATATAACAGTTAATCTTTTCCTTTATTTTAAACAATTTCCTTGCATAGATTGTTCACTCTTTTAGAATTTTTCTATGCCTGAAATTGTTTGTCAGTCAAAAGTAAAGCAGAGGAATC
The DNA here is from genome assembly GCA_949316085.1 of Hypercompe scribonia. Lineage (NCBI taxonomy): Eukaryota > Metazoa > Arthropoda > Insecta > Lepidoptera > Erebidae > Hypercompe > Hypercompe scribonia. Next base: position 4,331,702 of record OX438969.1, on the reverse strand, counting down.
CTAAAAATACAATAAAATAAAAATGTACAATTAACATAGAACCTCCTTTTTTTAAATTGGTTAACTAAGGATTCTTATTAGCAAAATATTCTTATAAGAGTTACAAATGTATTATGTTTGTATTGAGGTTGCATTTTAGTTAACAATGTTTTAACATGTTTTGCATCAGCATGTATTTGACTTTCATTGTAATTTTTGTTTTCACAGAGATATTCTTTTTAATCATTTAAAAAAAGAACAGTATCAAATAGTAAAATTTAGACTTCAAAATTATTCATTTTAGTAATTACTAAGTCAAAATCTCAAAAAAGTATAAATTATAATTATTTCTCATACTCAAAGGAGCTTATCCCTATTTATGTGCATTTAATGATTTTCTTTACTAAATTTGCTACACATTTATTTATAATAAAAAGAAATTAATTTTATCTAAACAGTAAAACAATATGATTTTAAAGAAGTATGCATCCTTTGGAGTAAGAAAAAAAAATTATACTTGACAAAGACTATAAATATTAGAGTACTTACCAGGCAGAGTATGGTATCCAATAGTGGACAGATGTCCAGTGGAGTTACAGCTACCAGGTGGCAGTTCTGAGTCCATCATATTGCAATTTTTTCACCCATACATGAGCTCAAATTCCAGACAGGCACATTACATACCATTGTACTAACTACACTACACATTTAGCACTGTTTGTCCACTGTTCCTTGAGCTCCTCAATATCTATGACAATTGAACATTTTCGTTATTTTACGATTTTTTATCACCAAACTTTACCCTACATCATTAATAAATAATCATCAATATTTACGCAGTTTAACACGGCTAGTGAATTAAAAATAAATTATTGCACTTACGATGCAAAACCGGTGTCCCATTTAACACCCCAAGACATAAATAGTTAGGTTGAATGCAATAACCAGAAAATAGGTCAACGGAGGTGTGCCCGGTCGTCGCGAGAGAGACAACAGACGCACTGCCTCCGACCTTCCGAGCGTCGCATCATAACCACAATCTAATAAGAGCCTTTGCAAATTTAATTACCAGCTACTGTGTTTCTTGAGAACGTCGTACTAGACGTCAAGAATAGTGAATTTATTATATTATTAACGAGGACCCAACACTTAGCTAACTACGTACAACATACAAATAAACATTGCTTTACACACATTTTATCTTACTCTCTAACAAACGCAGATGAGAGAGAAAACCGACGACGCATCGAAACCCCAACTCCTCTACTACACGGTCTACATGTCAACCACCGTATTTCATCCTAAGTCATTGATCTAATTAGCCATTACTTATATATGCCGTTTTACGCACTTAAATAAGTCAATAGCACACTGCAGTAAATTTTTAAGTTATAATTGTGTAAATATAAAGCTAAATAGCGCTAGGATTTTGCTGAAAACCTTTAGCACGCCCTGATGCTACCACACGCAGCCATATTTATTTACTTACTCAATGTTACCATCTTAATATCCTGTCAAGCACAGGCACTGACACTGACAAGTTAAAGTTTAAAGTATAATCCACTTTTACTAAGCGTGTTAGCGTAGATGATAACGAACCTGCCAATTTAAATTATAAAACCTAAATTTAAAAGCTTTCAATAAGATCAGTCTAGCTTTAAAAAAATTAACATAAATTAAGGTTTGAAAATACTACATTTCAATGGCCAGATGTGGAATAAAAATCGAAAGAGATGAACGTTTTGAAAATAAACTCAAAATACCCTCATAATACTTTTATATTCTCATTTTCATCTTGGTCCAAAGCACTATAAATATTCAACTTTTCCTAATGCATAACAATATATATTTAGCATTTTTTAAAGATACTCTTGTACTTCCATAGCATTGAAAGGGTTTCTATTGCGGTTAATTTTATTAACACAGTGTCCTTGTATGTAATCAAAGTTTAATATTCTTTTTTAATATTAGAATTACAAAAAATCTTCATTTTTCTACATTTTAGCTTCGAATATGATTTATAGTAGTATAAGATTTTCATAACAACAATAATGCTTAAAATGATATACCTACTTGCTACACTTTTTTTTCGAATCTAATCCAGCTGGGTAACATTACTGTCAAATTAAAGTTGTCAAATAAACTTCGCGTGTAGAGTTGTTTTTGTTGCCGTCTTCTTTATTTAATGTACATACTCTTAAGTGATACAGAATTATAATAACTTGATAATTTATGAAAATAATGTAAAATATATAGTGTGTCTAATTATTAAAATCTCACTATGGAGACTACACCGCTGCTGACGCGTCCAAAAAAGAAATCGTTATGGTCAAGGTAAAAAATTTGATTATTCTCTTTGTTTGGCGCAGTAATTACACTGGTATTGATGTCTTAAACTGTTTTAGATTACAATTTTGGCGATTTCGTAAGAAGTTGAGTTCGAGAATAATAAATTTAGGACACTTACCTGATGAAGAATTTCCACCCAACTATGTTTGTAATCAGGTCAGTTATAACATTCAATATCCTCCTTCAATAGTCCCTCCCATAGACTTCTCGATCTAGATTCAATTAATTTAATGCATTCTTTGTGGTCAGTGTATATCTCCATACTAACAAAATACTTAAGTGAAAATTATATTGGATAATAATTAGATTTAGGAATCAAAAAGCTTACATAATGACAAAAATAAATATTGCTCTACCAGTGGGTCTAATATCACCTGATCTCTTATTAGGTATTAGGCAAATATTACATATTTACTTTTAATCAATACTTGTTTTAAGCAGATTTCAGAATTTTAAAAAAAGGAATAGTATTTACACATCATTCATTTCATCGTCATCGTTGTTACCTTTTGTTTAGTCAGTTTTAACCTATATCTGACCTCAGCACATACAGGCCTTCCATTACATGTCATCAAGATTTCAAGTAAATTCTTTGTTCCATAAATATTAGTAATTACAGGCACTGAATGATGAACATTGAGTAGTATTGTACTGATCGATGAATTATGAATTGTTTTATGTCTGTTTCAAAGAAAAAACTGTTTTCAATGATACTGGCAGCATTGAATAGTAGAGTTGAAGCGTTTGTTTTGCTTTTGATAATAGCTATTCCATCCTATACCTAAATTTTTAACTTATTAATGTAATATTATAATAGTCCCATTATGTTGATTTTAATTTTATTTACAAGTCATTTGACATCATTATTGAGTCCAATGTTCACTTTTGTGATGCTACTGGAGATATCAGTGTGTGATAATATATATATCAATTGCTAAACGTGTTAGTCTTCTTTAAGTTGCATCACTGATTGGCTACACAGTTGGCATAGTGGTTAAGCGGTCGCCATGCCACTCTCTGCTGCGCTGAGTGTTGTGGGTTTAAACCTACATGGGACAACACTTTGCGTGATCCACAAATTGTTATTCTCAGTCTGGGTGTTCTTTGTGTGTGTTTCTTGTATGTTTGTAGTCTCCCATGACATTCAATTTATACCTAGAGTGGGCATCGTCTTTAACACAAAAACAAAACTCTTAACAGAGTATTTGTGATGATGGTTCTCTAGCATCTATTAGGACATGCCATACAACTATGCCTAATAAATGCCCATTCTTATAAAGATTTATTAAATAAATCTTATTGCGCGACATAACTGCCTCGGTAGTGAAAGGGACTGCTGTGCTTGAGGTCTCGGGTTCGGTTCCCGGGTTGTACCAAATGTTTGTATGATCTACAAATATTTGTTTCGAAGTTTGGGTGTTTTCTATGTATAAAATCTATGGATTGACAAAAAAAAAAAATATAAGTATTCTATCAGTCAGTCTAATTATCATAGCACAAGCTCTGCTTAGTTTAAAACTAGATGATCTTATGGTCAAATGTCTGAAATATTTATTTATTTAATATTTGTTATTATTTCTATGGTGCAAGTGTGACTCATTTAGATTCATTGTACAATTCAATACAATGTACTCTAATCAAACAGGAACTTGCAGTTCCTATACTTATTGCTCGATGTCAATGTCACTAAAATATTTTTTTAATTTGAACCAGAACATACTACCAGAGATTAGCATGTTCAACCAAACAAACAAACTCTCTCTAGCTTTAAAATCCAAACTCTAGCTTTAAAATCCTTACATCTTTACTAATATCGTTAATGCGAAAGTGTGTTTGTTTGTCTTTCTTTCACGTCGCAATGGGGCGATTTGATAGTATAATTTTGTGTCTGGAGATAGTTAGGAGGCTGGAGAGTGATATAAGCTATTTTTAGAAGAGTCATTATTTTGCGTATTTTTATAACTCTAAATTTTATGATATACATTCCAATAGATGGCGCTATTAGCTTTTTTCACCCAATTGCATATGGTACAAAATCTGTCTGACACTATGAATAATACCTGCGGTTTCTGATAGATTATAATTCTAATTTATATTGCGTAAGGTACTTACTCTTTATCAATAAAAAAAACAATTAACTTTCAATATCATAAATGCTTAAGTTTGTAAGGTGTATGAATGTTTGTTACTCTTTCATGCAAATACCAATTTACTGGTGTAGATGAAACTTTACAGTAATATAGCTGATATATTAGAATAACGTATAGGCTGCTATTAACCACGATCACCGACATACACGTGAGTAGAACCGCGAGCAAAAGCTGGTATTTGTATAGATTATTTAAGTAACAACTCATATCATAGTCCAAATCTCAAAGATAATCTTACATGTAGACACGTCACAATTTTACAAGGAAGTAAAATAAAGACCGAATATTCTGTCGACGATAACATTTTTCATTATCGAATTTGGTATACTTTAATACTCACTGACTAACTTTACTATAAACACAAAGAAGTCAATACCACAAACAGTGAACATTACACAAATAGAACTTCTATTGGAACTATAAAAAAAACTTGTGTAGAGTAAAAAGTATTAAAATGAAATGAATGGACCCCGCATCATCGATAGAACGATTGACAACCTCTAAATACACCCTGTATCTTGATATCCTACCTGCATGTAGTCTACATAATGGTATATTATATATTTTACTAAGTGACAACTTCGTCTGCGACACCTTTTGTCCGTAGTTGTTATAAAATGTGAATAAATTAGTTTACCATGAAGGTTTTATTTTTGTGAAATTTTAACCGTTAACGCAGTGCACACAATGGAAGCTCTCGAAAGGAATAATTTGCCCGTTTCTTTCATTGATACGCAGTTCCTTCTGAACGCAGCGTGATTATACATAGCCTACAGCTTTCCTCAATACCTGGGTTACCTAAAACTAAAGAATTGATTGAATAATTGAAAGAAGAATTGTTTAAACCAGACCAGCACTTCCTGTTATAAGCGCGTTCAAACAAATAAACCATTCAAATTTATAACACGAGAATAGACAAAACTAATCACGCAAGGTGTTAAGACTAATAGACCATTTTCTTTCCAGAAATACAACATCATCACATTCCTACCCCTCGTGCTGTATGAACAGTTTCGTTTCTTCCTTAACATGTATTTCTTAGTGATGGCTGTGAGTCAATTTATCCCAAGCATACGCATCGGTTATTTGTACACATACTGGGGACCATTATGCTTTGTATTGGCTGTGACTTTGATTAGAGAAGCTGTAGATGATTTCAGAAGACATAGGTAAGTGTTTTCATTAATAACGATAAATTAACACGTCTCAGATATGCGCATGTAATCCTAAACTAGACCGTCTATAAATTAGTAACTGAACAGGCTAGATGACACCTTAGTCAAATTAGTTACTTTTTATCATCTGTCAAAACGACAATTTTGTATGAAAAATGTACTAAATACCAAATTGTGACGTCACTGTTTTAGACTACTCAATTGATCAATACATTTCACTGTATATTCGATTGAAGTTAGTAATAATAATAAAAAGCTATGTTAATTGTAATTGCCGAGATGTTTCATGATATTAGTTTTAATGAAGTGGACATTGGTATTTATTTACGATACAGTCATCTATCCAATTGCTGATAAACATACTTAAATATTACTAAAAACACACGCAGACACATAACGAGTGATAGTACTTATCACACAATTATTTGCTCTTGGTGGGAATCAAACCCACGCTTTCTGGCCTTGTGCTCCTGATAACTTTGCTAAACAAACTCACACTATAAGATTAGTCAGGATAATAATTAGACTTTGTTTCCTTTTCTTTTTGGATTGAACATAGGTACTTTGTTTATAAAATAAAGTATATAATAGGATTATGATATTTATTATGAGGAGTTAATATAAGTAGTAATATGTATGTTTTAGCTAGTAACATGTTCAAACATTACCAAATATTGCCAAGTTTTATTTTAAGAGTCTGACAAAGTGACTCTACTCTACCTGATGGAAAGTATAAATAGAATCCAAAAGTTGAGGTCACGATACTCATTGCGAATGCAGACAATGCAATATAGTGACCCATACTAAGGCGGCCTAGTAAGATGCTTTTTCACGTCTCGCTTGGCGACGTAAAAGGCATGACACTATTAGTGGCATTGTATTGCACACACTTACCGCGACAACTGTCACCCCTGCATCAAAGGGCCCCCGGTCTCACACTCACCAAAGAAACACGACAGCACGGATGCTGTCGCTTTAGATTGATAGGTGAGAGGGTAGTACTGCTCTGGTCGAGCCGGCCCGTTTGTGCTGAAGTCAGCTTGACTCTACTACCTAAAAAAGTTAAATTTTTCCCTATTTTTGTAAAATTTCTCATTGATACTGGGCTACTAAGAGTTGTACTTTGCTATTTGAACTTTCCTTGATAAAGGAACGATGTAACTGATTGTGTTGACTCAAACCAATAGTTCTTGAGATTAGCAAGTTCAAGTAAACAAACTCTTCAGGATTATAATACTAGTATAGATATGGAGCTATGTTTAACGACCTGATATCAATATACTTAGTCTGGCCATAAATACTGTTACACTTAATTATAAAAAAATATTACATTTGAATTTCGAATCTGTCATTTTTATACGATTGTTCATTGTGTTTTCTCATTTTGGCGCCAATACATTGTAAAATATTTTGCGATATTAAAATGGTGTGGGGTGATAAAGAGAACCGAATCGCTGTGATAGCATTACACAAAGTAGGTATGGAGCCAAATGCAATTTTTAAAACTCTCCATACACTTGGTATTAGTAAAATGTTTGTGTACCGGGCTATTAATAGGTACAATGAGACCTCCTCTGTTTGTGACAGAAAAAGATCTGGCCGTCCACGTAGTGTTCGTACGAAAAAGGTGGTCAAAGCAGTAAGGGAAAGAATTCGAAGAAATCCTGTCCGAAAGCAAAAGATTTTATCTCGGGAAATGAAGATAGCACCTAGAACCATGTCGCGTATTTTAAAAGATGACTTAGGACTTGCAGCCTATAAGAGACGCACTGGCCATTTCTTAACTGATAATTTAAAGAAGAATAGGGTGGTAAAATCGAAACAACTACTGAAGCGGTACGCAAAGGGAGGTCACAGAAAAATTTTGTTTACGGATGAGAAAATTTTTACAATTGAGCAACATTTTAACAAACAAAATGACCGTATTTATGCTCAAAGCTCTAAGGAAGCTTCCCAATTAGTCGACAGAGTGCAACGTGGACATTATCCGACTTCAGTGATGGTTTGGTGGGGTGTTAGCTATGAAGGAGTGACTGAGCCATATTTTTGTGAAAAAGGTATCAAAACATCGGCACAAGTGTATCAAGATACCATTCTTGAGAAGGTAGTTAAGCCCCTTAACATCACCATGTTCAATAACCAAGTATGGTCCTTCCAGCAAGACTCGGCGCCGGGTCATAAAGCTCGGTCCACGCAGTCTTGGTTGGAATCGAACGTTTCGGACTTCATCAGAGCTGAAGACTGGCCGTCGTCTAGTCCCGATCTTAATCCGCTGGATTATGATTTGTGGTCAGTTTTAGAGAGTACAGCTTGCTCTAAACGCCATGATAATTTGGAGTCCCTAAAACAATCTATACGATTGGCAGTGAAGAATTTTCCCATGGAAAGAGTGCGTGCTTCTATTGATAACTGGCCTCATCGTTTAAAGGACTGTATTGCAGCCAATGGAGACCACTTCGAATAAGCTTTTTATATTTTTAATTGTTTTATATTTATGTATTAAACTGACACACTGTAAAAGTAATAAATGTTATTTGCAGTTAACAATTTTCTTTTTTCTTTATTACAATATTTATGGCAAGACTAGGTAGATAGGTACACAGATATTATTTTATTTCCACGTCAATAGTAATAAAACTAAGAACAATTGTAATGTACAAAGGGCTGCATTATTGCTTATAGCAATTTCTTCCAGGCAACCTTTTGATGAACTAATTTAAATTATAAGCTGGTGCTAGGTATATACGAGTTACAATATGAGAGGGACATTTATATTTATCATATATAAATTCTACTAATCTAAGAAGTAACATTACAAAATATTCATAAAAAGAAAATAAACAAAATATCATAAATACATACAGTAATGATAAACTACTTCATCATCATCGACAGCCTTTTACAACCCACTGCTGGACATAGGTCTCTCGGTTTTGACCTACTATACCACGCTGGCCAAACGGATTTGTTTCAAGTTTGCCTTCTCTTTGTAATGATGTTGTCTTGTATACTTTGGTCCCTTAGTCGCCTTTTACGACAACCACTGGTTGAATAGGGGTGGTAACACTATGTATTCTTAATCCGTCACCACACGGACATCAACTACTTACATACATATATTAATTTCCCACTATGAGAGACAGATGGTGCTCTGACAACATATCTTTGAATGTGATAGATTGGGCGTGTTTGATAGAAATCGGTAAGGCATTCGTTAAACGTACAGCTTTTATAGTAAATAAGTTTGTATACATACATTATCATCATCACCATCATCATCATGATCTTAGCCAAAAGACGTCTACTGCTGTATATAGGCCTCCCCCAAGGTTCTCCACAACAGCCGGTCCCGTGCCGTGCGCACCTTATGGCTTCCTACAATACATACATAATCCTTTTAAACCTTTTTGCAAGATATAAATCTATTTTTTAAGATTGACTACTTCTTTTTTTTATCAATCTACTACTGAACGAAAGTCTCCCCCAATTCGCATCCATGCGCTGCCGGACACCTTCTTCAAGTCATCGGTCCATCGCGCCGCAAGGCGCCCTACACTACGTTTGCCCAAGCGTGGTATACACTCTAGTACACTTCGGCTCCAGCGACCATCGGTTCGTCTGGAGACATGGCCGACCCACTTCCACTTCAGCATACTGATTCTCCGTGCGATGTCAGTTACTCTAGTTCTCGGTCTGACTACTTCTATGGTGGTTAAATGGATTCAGTAGTAATTTAACACACAGATGGCTTATGATCTGTATGGTCTTTGCGGTGGCAAACGTGTCTCAAGTTAATCATTATGTACTAGTACTTTAAAAGAATAATTTCATTCTGCTCTGTGTATTAGTATAAATGTAGGCCAAATCATGTTTTTAAACAGTTACTATTTTAAATATTATAATTGCTTAGAAACTGTTTCAATTTGCAGAAGAGACAAGGAAGTCAACCGACAACGCTACGAACGGATTGTCTTAGACGCTCCCGAAGATGGATACCGGCCTTTCATGACAGAACAAGTGGCGGCATCAAAACTGCGCGTTGGTGATATAGTTATGCTACATAAAGGCCAAAGGGTCCCTGCAGATATGATTCTGTTGAGGACTAACGAAACTATGGGCACTGTGTTTATAAGGACTGACCAATTGGATGGTGAGATCGATTGGAAGTTAAGGTAACTATTTTTTTTTCTTATTGTGTTATTTTTATGTCTATAAAAAGAAATGAAGCAGTTTATAACTAAATGTATATGAAAGTACATATGGTACTTATATCAAAAATCTTTTTAAATTTTTGTCAGTCAGTGTGTTCCGGCTAATCTCTGAAACTACTGCACCGATTTTGACGGGAATTTCACTGGTAGATTGCGCTGATGTTATAAGTAATAAGTTGATTACTTTTATTTAAAAAAATAAGGCTACGCGAAAGCAAAATTGAAACCAATTAAATAGTGAACAATTTACGATTCAAAAGCAACGAAAACCGCAGGTATAATTTTCGTAGAGTATAATTACTCTATGAAAACGGTTTTAAAAGGTTTATAAACACCTAAATAACAAACAAACAGATCAATCAGGCTATCGTAGTCCACTATGGAGCATAATACATTGTTATAAGGTATAATATATAAAATATATACAGTTTTACTACATAACGACTTAATTAAAATAAAAAATTCGGTGAGTGATTATCTATAATTAATAATTAAATATAAAGATTACATTCATCAAACCATTACAACGGGACGCTTAGCTCCTTGAAAAGGGCCCTTGTTAGTACCAAAACACGGCGGCTTCTCCGGAATACACACTTCAATAAAATCGTAAGCCTCTAATAGTACAAGCACCTTGTCATTGGATTAAATTATAAGGATTAACGAGAATCAAGGCTAATACGACTTGCCGATATAGAACAGCGTAAGTGTTGCTATAAATGTGATATAACAATACTTTGTGTTAACAGTAAGACTAGTTAACTAGCCAAGTTATAAACAGACTAGACGATGTAGTAATATTACAGGATTCGGAACGAGGATATCCGCAAGAAAACTAAGGTTACCGACATAAATCTTCGAATAAGCAAGTTGAAGTGGCAATTGGCAGGCCACATCGCTCGTAGAACCGACAACCGTTTTGGAAGAAAGGTTCTCGAGTGGCTACCGCGTACCGAAAGACGAAGTGTAGGTAGGCCCCCCACTAGATGGACCGACGACATAGACCGACTCGCGGGGAGCCGATGGATACAGTTGGCGTCCAGTCGTACGGCGTGGCGTTCTAGGGGGAGACCTATGTTCAGCAGTGGACGTCTTCTGGCTGATGATGATGATGATGATGTACTCTCAGCCTATCTCGGCCGCGACAGCTGGTCTCAATGGAGATCAACCAACTACACAAAAGATATCATAGTGTTATACCGTCACACAACCCAATGAGACAGTTATCCGACATGACTGGGGAAAGATCAAACACAGAACCGACGGCTTTACTTGCTCTTATACAAGAATACTAAACCTATACCTAAGGTTAAAGCCAATCTACTTCTCTAACTTCTAAATTCGCCCTTTCAGAATTCCATTACCGTCGATACAAAAACTGCCGACAGACGCCCATCTATTGGACATCAACGCACAGATATTTATCGAGAGTCCTGTAAAAGATATTCATTCGTTTATCGGCACTTGTACTAGATCAGACGAAGAGGAAAGTGATTCTTTAGAGATAGAAAATACACTGTGGAGCGGTTGCGTCGTCGCTTCGGGACAGGCCACTGGCCTTATTATTTACACTGGTAAGATTTAATTACGCTTCTCTTCGTTGTCATCAACTCAGTCCATAGTTACACGTAGGCTTCAAGGTGCGTCACTATAACCCGTTATATTCACTCATTTACATATATTTACCCCCTCTTGTTTAGATACTAGAACAGACATGTTAATATTCTTAATCGACCGCCACCATGACCGTAGGACAACAATGCTGCAAAGAGAAGGCACACTTGATACAAATTCTATACAAACGTCTGACCAGCGTGGCATAGTAGGTAAAAATCTCTAGGATGGTATACAAATAAAGATAATTTTTAAAGTGGATATTAATAAAGTGCCAAGTATAAATAATTGTAAATACTAGACACAAAAGGCGCTTGAGTAGTAAGTAGCGCAAGTACCACCATGTGACCAGTTTGGTTTGCCCTCTTTACCAACGAGTGATCGTAATCATTTCCACGAAACGTTCCAATACGTTTCTCATACTCCAATATTCATAAGGTTGTGCAATCCATGTACAACCTTATGAATATTGGAGTAAAGTTCGTTGTTCTGTGCCACAATGCTTATTATTAGAACATACAGTGGACCCTCGGTAATCAGGCCCCTGTCTAATCCGGATCGCCCTGTAATCCGACATCAATCAAACAGTTTTCGCTAATGTAGATCGTGCATGATTGAACAGGTTACAACTTGTGTTCGACGCGTAGGTATTGTTTCAATTCCGATTGCTTAGTTTGAATTTGACTACGTGTGATAGCGGTGCAGCTTAGCGTTTATTCATTGTTTATTACGTATACATACCTAGCAATGTCGTCACAAGCCCAGAAGACAACATATAGAATTTTAAGATTTGTTTGTAATTTGTCGGGTTACAATGTACTCTTTTGTAAAAAAAATCCCGGCTATAGGGGGTCTTAGGCAGTATATAAGTATATAAGTATATAAGTCTATAATCCGTCAAATTCGATAGTCCGACACTGCCCTGCAAAACGTTTGTCGAATTAGCGGGGATCCACTGTATTCTAAAATCGCGCAGTCGAATCACCTGTTTGTTTCCTTAACGAACGTTCGTGATACTGCGTAACAATATAAATTATTTCCTCTTACTCAACTTGCTCGTTAAGACTGTTTTTCATTTGGTTCTCCAGGTAGTGAAACCCGTAGCGTGATGAACAACGCAACGCCCCGCTCTAAAGTGGGGCGGCTGGATTTGCAAGTGAACGACCTCACCAAGTTACTTTTCGTGGCCACCATGTTCACATCCATATTACTGATCATATTGAAGGGGTTTACGGGGCCCTGGTTCGGCTTCCTCTTCAGATTCGTACTCCTTTTTTCGTACATTATTCCTATTAGGTGAGTACTGTACTAAAACTAATGCTCATAAAATTACATATAAAAATGTACAAATAATTTATATCACAGTAACATACATTTCTTTACGAGCTTCGTCTTTCATCCTCCATAATTAGGGGGAAGGTTTAACCAAGACCGCTCAATAAAAAACGAAGAAAAATTTAACACTTCAGCTAACACCAAAATATTAACTACAAACAAAAAAGTATTTATTATTAAGTAGGCAGAGACAATACTTACATAATCTGTTTATTTTTTAAAAGACAACGCCCTCATTATGCATATATCCTGTATCGCGTGGGACTTTACAGACATATGAAACGGATACAAATTATCAGTGTTTAATTAAATAGTGTTCTTTAATAACCACCATTATCGCTATAAAGTAAATATTAAATATGGAATGCAATAACATGAATCTAAAATATATAAATTTACAGTTTGCGAGTGAATCTTGAAATGGGTAAAACCTTCTACTCGTGGACAATACAAAAAGATAAGAAGATTGAGGGTACAGTGATGCGGTCCACCACAATCCCTGAAGAATTGGGCAGGATCCAGTACCTGCTGGCTGACAAAACTGGGACCCTGACCAAGAACGAAATGGTGTTTCAGAAATTGCATCTGGGAACTGCCCTTTTTGACAAGAACAATTTCTATGAGGTAAGTACTGGCTATGTAGAGATAGTAGTCACGTTTGAAGCAAAATGTGTCTATTTATTATGGTTTTCACAGCTATGTTCTTGTTAGTTTTTTAGTTCATTAGTAAGTTATAATAGTATAACATTTATAAATATTGCGGATAAGATGACAACATCGATAAAAAAATTTGAATACAAACAGGTCCACTTATCTCATTAGTAAATAAATGTTAGATCTTTGGCAAATCGCGACCAAAACTAAGCCTACTTATTTAACGGGTATATGGTCTAAAACTAGATGAACAGAACAGTCAATATGTCAGTTAATACCAAGTTCTATGCAAATTCTATTATGATAGTTTGAGTAGTAATGATTCTGCCAAACAAACAAACAAATTCACGTTTATTTTTATATTGTTATGGTTAGTTTGGGAAAAGATTCAGGGAAGAATACAGTGTCACGATCCCTATTCGTCCCATAGGTGTCGTAAGAGGCGATTAAGGGATCAAAATTACGCAGGACAACATCGCCGCAAAGAGAAATAAAACTTTAAACAAATCTTATACCAACCCGTCTTGCCATGTGGTATGGTTGGTCAAAGCCTCCTTTCTAAAGAGAGGCCTATGTCCAGCAGTGGACTGTTAAAGGCTGTTGATGATGATGATGATTAATGTCGTCACAATATAATAAAATATGTTTGTTTTATTTAATTTCGTAGGTTGAAGCTCTTCTAACTCAATATGTGACGAATGACGCTCCGTCTCTCCCGACATCGCCCACGACGTCCACCAGTGAACTGTTAAGTGCGAGTCCTCGTCAGGTGTGGCAGGCCGTGCTCGCCATAGCGCTGTGCCACAATGTCACTCCTGTCTATGACGTCACGGAGACCGAGGAAGCCCAGTCAGGTACACGATACAAACAAATATAGCATTATTACCCACACGTCTAATATTAGCTTAGGTTAGAGTTGATAGAACGCATTCTACCTTTGCATGTTGAGGAAACCTACGAAGTTTCTGCATTTGTATGAAAAAATTCACAATTTTTTTTTTGAATGTTTTTTTAAGGACCGCGTGTGAGTTTATTTTACATCAATTCGCTCGCTGCGATATCAACACCGCACACGATCCCCGTGACAATGGAGTTGTGAAATAAACTCAAACTAGACCTTCTGCTTCTTTACTCGTTACTACATTGCTGTATGATGTACTACTGTTTATACACAGATATGAGTGGCTCGATAAGCTGCGGTGGAGCAGTTCCACAACAACAGCTGTGCGACTACCAGGCCTCCAGCCCTGATGAAGTGGCGCTCGTCAAGTGGACTGATATGGTTATTATTAACATTTTGTCTCTTCTGTAGCTTACTAGAATAAAACTACCGGTGGTGTGCGTGCAAATTTGCGTGCGTGTACGTTTGTGCGTACGTACAATATTGTATACCAGACAGTGTGTTTCAATATAAATATAAAGTGGCCCTAGTGTAGGGATCGAACTAATTATTCTCACGATATATACATTTCTTAACGGTTTTATTTCATAATAAATTGCAATTTAGCCATTCGATACAGTGTCATATTAATTTTTAATGTCACTGGTTACTGGTTTTATCGAATGCAAAAGTAAACACATAAAAAACAAAATTAAACTCTATGATATTATTGTAGATCAGGTAGTAGGTAAGCTAGAAATTAATTAAATATGATATCAACAGATGGGTATATCGCTATACCGCCGCGATCTACATGACATATCACTCAAGCTGAGAGCAGCTAACGAGATCAAGCAGTATTCAATCAAACAGATATTTCCCTTCACCAGTGAGAGCAAAATGATGGGTATCATTATACAGGTATGTTTATTGTAATATCACAATACATATGCAGCATTGGTAGGCCCCGATAAGGTGACCGGACGACCTGGTGAGAGTCGCGGCAAACTGTTGGATGCGGGTGATATGTGGCTGGAGAACCTTGGGGTAGGCCTACGTCCACCGATGAACGTCTTTTGGCTGAGAAAGTGATGATGATGATGAATGGATATCATGTTTGAAAGCGTTTTTAATATTAGATTAGAAAAATCTAGTTCAAGAAGTGCCAATCCTATTACTAAGATTCCTGTCTCCTGTTCGTCTGACTGTCAACGATTACCTCACAGAAAATAATAAAAATCGAATATTTAATATTTGTGTAATTTTTTATCATCATAATTTCAAATATTTTTTACTTAAAATGGAACGTTGTTATTTACATTACCTGCTATATTTGATTTATGTGTCTAAAGGATAATTAACTGTTTATTATATTATTATTTTATTCTCATGTTATATCTTCTTTAAATATTATTAAAATAATATATGTGGATAGGAGGAGAATACGGGGGAGATCACGTACTATGTTAAAGGAGCGGACGTGGCCCTGTCGCCGCTCCTAGACTCGCAGTGGCACAGTGTCGAGTGCAAGAAACTAGCCGCCGATGGACTGCGGACGCTCGTCATGGCCAAAAAGACTTTGACCGAACAAGAGTATGAAGCTTTTGAGGTAGGTACTGCATTTGTTATGAATGTTTTTTTTTCTAAGTGGCCAGTATCGATAGAAGATATCGATGTTAATTCATTTACAAAAACTCTATATTGTTAGATAGTAGAGAATTTAGTATTATACGAGCACACCTCGATCTTACTTGAGCAATCTAAAACTTCACGGTAAGCACGTTACACACAAGTCACACATATTTTATCACTACACACGAGGAATTCCGTCATTCTGACGACACGAACGACGCAAGAATAAAAATGAATTTTCGTTCGTGTCGTCAGAATGACGGAAGAACGCGCGCGAAGAATATCACAGATATTTTGCTCTACTGATTCCAACGACTAAAAGGAAGCTAATACCAAGGTAATAAACTTTTAAAATAATGCTGTGGAGGGACGTATGTCATATCCCTCCGACACAAAGGGAGGAACCTCCGACCAGGCGAGGTGATCATGCCTGGTGGGCCACAGCCCAACGGTTGACGTTGGGATGTTGTATGTATGCTAATTGCCACGCGAATCTCTATATCGTGATACAGGATTAGTAGTTGCATCGTAGTTCATTACATTCATACGTTTCGTTCATACTTCGTAGTTCGATGTATCTTCGCTAGATGGCGCTGCTGTATAGTTTTCTTTGTGCTGTAATGTGGAAATCGCCACAATACGTTTTCTTTCACAGGCCGAATACAAAGAAGCCCGTCTGTCGTTAACGAATCGCAGCGAACGCACCACTGCTGCAATGTCCAAACTACAACATGGTCTAACATTATTGGCAGTGACCGGAGTGGAGGATAGACTCGCCGAGGACGTCCCTAGAACTCTCGGCATGCTCAGAACCGCCGGCATAAAGGTAACAAAGAGTTATCTGATAGCAGTTTTTTAAGTTTAAGGTTATCATCATCAACAACCTTCAGTAGTAAACTGCTGGACGTAAATCGCCGCTCAGAAATAAGGCTTTGGCCTATTAAACCTCGTTCGCCAGACGGTTCGGTATAGGATTCGTTTCTAGTTTTCCTTCTCTTTGCGGTGCTGTCGCTTCAGTAGTCAGTTCTTACGATACCCTTAGCACGAATAGGGGTAGTGACACATCGCACAAATTAGGATTTTGGGTACTAAACCTGGAAGCGACCGTCGACTCAAAGAAACGCCATCCGAAGATCGATTTTCACATTAAATTAAAAAAAAAGTGTACGTCGATCGATCCAGTCGGGGATAGGCGGTCGCGTCACCCGTGGTGTCTGTTAGCGCAGATCTGGATGCTGACGGGCGACAAGCTGGAGACGGCGCTGTGCATCGCGCGCTCGCTGCAGCTGGGCGGCGGCGCCGGCTGGCACTGCGCCGCGGCCGAGCGCGCCTGCACCTCGCGCCACCACGCGCACCTGCTGCTGCAGCAGCTCGGCGCCGCCGGCCACGACATGGACCTCATCATCGAGGGGGAAACCTTGGAAGTGAGTTTACCCTTTTCGTTTTTTTTGTTGACGAGGCAGAAAATCCCTTCGAATCTCCTGCTCCTTGAGGTGCAGGAGTCAGGAGTATATGGTCCGACACGACCACGATGACACGAGTTATGAGTCCCACTAAAAACCGCCTCGACGGCCGGCCTCTGGAACTCTACTCTGGGGGGGCCCGGACCATATGATTTCAGACCCCCCTCAAATCGACGCCGTGCCCCCTTAGGCTTACCCCGGGGGAAAAGTGTTTTTCCCCCTCAGTTGTGACGTGACGGCCCGACCGTAGATTTATGTCGGTCAGGCCGCCATCCTATCCCCTACCGCAGCAACTAATCTGCCACCAGAGGCCCATTTTCTGGCGGCTCGCGGTCTCGTCGACGGTTCATGACGCTGCCGACGTCTTCTTCTCTCGGAATCGACTCTTTCCCGACCCGTTCAGCAGTCTCTTTCTGGAGCATAGTAGCTTCACAAAAAGAGACCAGTGCGCCCCAGCCCTCCTCACCCGCCAACATGGCAGCAACGATTGCTGGCGGGGACAGATCACATTCGATTTAGTCGACCTGCACTTCGCGTTCAGACACCCACGCAGGGCAGTCCTCCAGCGTATGCTGGCCGGAGTCCCGGTCGGCTACGCAGTAGTGTCATTGCACCGTCTACTCGCGTCCGTTTCGATTTAGATAGGGAGGTGAGTTTACCCTAGACTCGGACGTGTGTCAATTATGACTCTAGATTAAACCTGATCACTTCAAAACGTGTGCTTAAAATTATCTTTGTCATATGCTCCCGTTGCATTTTTTTTAACATCATGATCGACAATTCTCTTAAGTTATCATTTTTACATTAGTTTAAGATCAGAAAATAACGAAACGGTTTTTAAACAATATTTATTTTTATTTAGTGTTGATTTATTCCGAGGGGAAATTAGTGCAAACGATATTAGATCATCAAAATTGTAGTGGAAAAATCATAAATTCTGATATTAAGGTTCTTCAACATAATTACTGCTCACAAAGAATCCACTGCAGAACCTGTTCTCGCAAAAAAAAATAATTGTATTGTTACTAACCTTGAATTCATTCACAAAAACATTTTCGTAGTATCGCCTATATTCAATAATAAATTTTGTTCGTACAGACATGTCTACGGTTTTACGAGGAAGACTTCGTAGAGGTGCTCTGTAGGTGTAGCGGCGTAGTAGTGGCACGCTGCACGCCTACGCAGAAAGCGCGCGTAGCGAGACTATTGCGGGCTCGGAAGCACGTCGTAGCCGCCGTAGGAGACGGCGGGAACGACGTCGCTATGATACAGGAGGCGGATATCGGTCAGTTATCTGGCTTAAATGCTAGTATACCGCTATAATGTTACCCGTGGGAGAGCTATGCTTCAGCATAAATGAACAGATTCGACTGGACGGTACCGCTTTACAGAATTTTTTTTAAACAAGTTTCTTCGTTTCTTTACACCAATTTACCAAAACCAAAACTCCCTCTCTCTGTGGGACTCGAAGGGTGCAATCGCACTTGCGATTCTTATGCTGCAGTTGTACACGAACGACGGTAACTACCACCGGGCGACGCGCCCACAAGTTAACCCTTTTTTTTTTTACTGTGCCTAAATCCCCAAGGATGCAACCGAAGGGTGGTTATGTACCCTAGTCTTAAGTTAAAATATGTATAGGCTCAAGGTATTATATGTGTGCACAGGCGTGGGCATCGAGGGCGCGGAGGGGCGCGCGGCGTCGCTGGCGGGCGACGTGAGCGTGCGCCAGTTCGCGGGGCTGGCGCGCCTGCTGCTGGTGCACGGCCGCCGCTCCGCCATGCGCTCCGCCGCGCTCTGCCTCTTCATCGTGCACAGGGGCCTCATCGTGTCCACTATGCAGGTACGAACCATCTTGCCCGACACTACAAAAACGCGCACGCACGCACGTACACCGCGTGAACGCAGTAGCCATAGTGGTACTATTACTATGGTGGTGACTATATCATGCCTTGCTCTTAGATCTGCAACTCTTTTAAAAAAGAAAATCTCCGATACTCAATTCTGCATAAAATGAACGAAACATTATTGCGGTTATAAATATTAGTGGTATAGTAAGGAATGTAGTGATAAGAGTAAATTGCCTTTTGAAAGAAGTAGTGACAAAAATTGAAAAGGCATGCTTCGATGATCTGGTCACATAGAAAGAATGTGTGTGCCATGTGAAAAGTACCAGGATCGGACGAGGATGCATGCAGCGATTGGTGAATGTGGACGAAGCAAAAGAGGTGTGTCAGAACCGTAGTAAGTACAGATCAGTTCTCTATTCCTACCTGTTTGAAAAACCGGCGTGACTCTATGTTATGTTGTTATTGTGATCCTACTCCTACTATGTTTTGTCGCCAGGCTATATTCTCCGTGGTGTTCTACTTCTCGTCTGTATCTCTGTACCCTGGATTCCTGATGGTCGGCTATGGAACTGTGTTTACTATGCTCCCCGTTTTCTCATTAGTAAGTACAGAAACGTATCGTAATCAATTGTTAAATCCTCTTATGATAATTTGTAACGTGAAATAATAAAAAAAAGAAGTTGAGAGGTGTTAAGGGACACCCGGATGGAACGAAGTTCCTTTCGATTAATTAGTAAAGGAATTGTAATTTTTAATTTTTTTTTCTTTTTAGTTTTTTAATTTCTTTTAAGCTATAAAATAATAAGCAGAAACACTGTTAGGATTCATTATTGTTATTATTTTCTATTATTTTATTATTTATTATGTACAATAAACCTGTATAAACTTAACAAAACAAAAATATTCGTCGCGACACGACACTGTTCAAAGGAAAATAGAAAGACGAAATGAAAATAATTGGCTTACTTTCTATGAGAGAGAGAGAGAGAGAGAGAGAGAGTCAGAGAGAGAGAGAGACAGAGAGACATGCACCCGCCTCACGACTTACTACACTATAACTAAAAGTGTCGTGACAACTTTTCGTCTGCATTTTTTCCGTCTAGCCTCCTTCGCAACGCACGATAAGGAACTTCGTTCCAAAAAAATCCAAAAATGCTAAGGTCGGTGGCTAAAAAAGAACGTTGCAAAAGTCGGTTACAAACAACAGCCATGACGTCATGACTGTTATTTGTAACTTAAATACAAGAACATTATCGTATTAAAGTCGATAATACTTTGTGAAGTTAATTATTTGACCCAACATTTTAATTTGACAATTTTCTTTCATTGTAGGTGCTGGATAAAGACATACCAAGTACGACAGCGCTCCGATACCCACAGCTATATAAACAGCTGACGAAAGGCCGGCAGCTCTCTTACAAAACATTTTATATATGGACTGGAATATCCATATATCAGGGTAAGATACCTCTATTTGAGCCTAAATTATAATTCATTAGGTAGTAGAGCCACGCTGATTTCAGCACGAACGGGCCGGCTCGACCGGGGCAGTACCCTCCCACAGAAGACCAACCTAAAACGCCAGCATCCGTGCTGTCGTGTTTCGATGGTGAGTGCAAGACCGGAGGCCCATTGATGCAGGAGTGACACTTACCGGGATAACTGTGTGAGCCTTACACTGCCACGATGACTGTCATGTCTTTTACATCCCCAAGCGGGGCGTGAAAAAGCATCTCACCAGGCCGCCATAGTGTGGGTCACCATACTACATTATCTGCATTTGCAATGAGTATGGTGACCACAACTCTTTGATACTATTCATGCTTTTCATCAGGCAGAGTAGAGTCACTCTGGCAGGCTCTCAAAATAGAAAAAAAAAATCCTTATAAACCTCCTTGCTGAGAGGCCTATGTCCATCAGTGGACTGTTAAAGGCTGAATCGATCATGATGAATTTCAGTCATATTAATTTTATTAGTTTGAAAGTCTATCTGTTACGCTTTCACGGCTAAACCGCTGCACTGATTTGGATGAAATTTGCCATGGAAGTGCTTTGATTCTTGACGAAGGACTTAGGCCTTTTATGCGATAACCGATAAATATGCGGATATAACCGCAAGCAAACGCTAGTAGAAATATAAATGAACTAGTTTGTGGAGGTGGTCATGTTGAACATAGACCGACATCTATTGTCGGCATGATTTTATTTTCTTTCTAGTGTGATTGAAAGATCTTTCCACCACGAAACGGTCGAAGTTCTTTCCACCAGAGACAGCGAATATAAGTCTATTTCTACTAGAAATTTACTCGAATTTTAGTGATTGAATTAAATTTAGAGTTACATTTCTTATTCATTCAGTTCTCTTATTCAATAACTCATAACGATTAATATGTTACAGGTGGAGTAATAATGTACGGAGCTCTTGTTTTGTTCGAGGACCAGTTAATCCATATCGTGGAGATCAGTTTCACAGCTTTGATCCTCACTGAGCTGATCATGGTGGCGCTGACGGTAGTCACGTGGCACTGGCTCATGGTTGGAGCTGAACTCTTCAGCCTCCTTATGTATATAGCCACGCTACTCATATTTACAACGTATTTTGGTGAGTATTATGTGATGGAATTGCTTTTGGAATCATTTCTCTTGTGGTACCTTATAACAGTAGCGACAGGTAGAAGAGCCACGCTGATTTCAGCATGAACGGGCCAGCTCGACCGGGGCGGTACTACCCTCCCACAGAAGATCAACGTAAAGCGACAGCATCCGTGCTGTCGTGTTTCGTTGGTGAGTGCGAGACCGGAGGCCCATTGATGCAGAAGTGACAGTTGTCGTAGTAAGCGTGTGCAATACAATGCTACGATGACTGTCATGCCTTTTACGTCCCCAAGTGAGGCGTAAAAAAGCATCTTAATAGGTCGCTATAGTGTGGGTCACCATACTACATTGTCAGCATTCGCAATGACTATGGTGACTACAAGTTTTGGATTCTATTCATGCTTTCCATCAGGTGGAGTAGAGTCACTTTGGCTCTCAAATATAAAAAAAAAAACAGTGGTCTTAGACAGACATGATAGCCTCTCCATGAGATCTATCTAGAATTATAAAGTGAATTGAAGTGTATCCGTCACTTTGACTTATTCTCCATTATTAACTTCTAGTCAACAGCCTTTAAAGTCTACTGCTGGTTGTGGCCTACTATACCACGCTGGTCAGACGGGTTGGAATAGGGTTTGTTTCAAGTCTGGATGTCGTAATAGCAGCGGTTCCCGGATCCCTCCTATGTCAGGCGCAGAGTGGCACACCGTGTGGTTTTAGTCGGTCCGATTCCGACACACCACCCCGCCGCAAACCCCGGTGGGGTGACGACCCGAGGGGGTTTCCACACGTTAAAAAAAAAGGGTTTGTTTCAAGTTTTCCTTCTCTTTGTAGTGATTTTTTGCCTGAATAGTTTGTTCCCTTAGTTGTCTCTTACAACACCCACAAGACGAATAGGGGTGGTAACACTACGTATTCTTAATCCGTCACCACACGGACGATTTATTTCTAAAACACTTGTAGGTATATTAGTTTATTATAAATGGAAAAATTTGGTTATTTAACATTTGTTCGTTATGCTTTTTCAAAAAATAACCTTATTGTTTCTAAAGCAAACTCTGTTTTTCAATGAAGATATTTGTAGCAAATGTGATTGTTCTTACAGACGCCGATTTCATACGTCATTGGGACTTTTGGTGGAAAGTAATAGTTATAACGTTGGTGTCCTGCCTACCGCTGTACATCGTCAAACACATGCACAGAAAGTGGAGCGCCCGCCAGTACAAAAATATAAGAAAATGATTATTAGCTGTAAGTTATTTAGTTCCATATTACAATGTGATTCATTCTTATTTATAAGTCCTTTTGCACACTGTACGAATGATAGTAGAAATATTTTACATTCGTTACTTTATATTTTTAAGGGTCTGTATTACTCCAATCTATCATTTTTGGATATTTTTTTTTGTGTGTACATGTTTTTTAAAGTTTTATTTTTTGTTTGTTTTATATATGCGTGTAGTCTGACTATCGTGCTTGTCAAGATAATAAAGTGTTACCAGGAAAATAAGAGCGACCATTGAAAAGTATGTCAATTATATGATGCTTAAAACCTTTATGGAAAATCAGATAATAAGGCATAGGTAAATTTAAGACAGTTGATCATAATTTCTACTAAAAATAAAAACTTGGAATGACGTATGTACAAAAAAGTTGCAACCAATTTTGACACCTATGAACGTGTGTATTTATTGTACTTGTCGTTTAAAAGAGAAAACGTTATGCTTCGACGTACTTTCAATCAATATCGATCCACTTCATAAACTGTCCGTGAATGTAACATGTTCTGCTTAAGATTTCCCGAGAAAAGGACAAACCAAGTATTAAGTATTCTGAACGCTCAAAAGCTACTCGAAAGGTTTAGGTACTAACAAATAAAACTATTATAGCTTACTTGGTAAAAGACTCCAAACTGGACAAAATATTTTTATTTATAAAGTTTCTTACAAAAAAATCATATCTAAGTAATTATTTCTGAAATTTATTATAATTTATTAGTGAAGTTTAATAGTCAAATAGTGGTTTTTTTAATTCCCTCGTAAACTTCTAAAACACAACGCTATTGGTGGAACAAAATTTGACGTCAATTGGGTAGATGACTGTATCGTAAATAAATACCAATGTCCACTTCATTAAAATTAATATCGTGAAACAGCGCGGCAAATACAATTAACATAGCATTTTATTATTATTACGAATTTCAATCAAATATATAGTGAAATATATTGTTCAATTGAGTAGTCTAAAACAGTGACGTCACAATTTGGTATTCGGTACATTTTTCATACAAAATTGTCGTTAAGACAGATAATTAAAAAGTAACTAATTTGACTAAGGTGTCATCTAGCCTATTTAGCCTCGGATCTATTCGTAAAGCAGGATATATTTTCTTCGAATTTTATAAGTAAAACAGTATCCGTAGTTAACTAAATAAAAAATATAGCAATATGTATTTCATCACTTTTTTAATATCCTTACTTATATTAAAATGATCTTCACAACTATTATATTATTTACTTTTCATTATATTTCTTTACTTTTCTGCGATCATAAATCGATTAGAAAAAATAACTGAGTGTCACACAATAAGCCGTCGTCACAAAATATGCGCGCCAAAATGGCCGCGTTTAAATCGTCCGAAAATTATAGTGATTTTAATCTTTTTTTTAACTGATTAGTTTATATTTTGGATGTGTTATATTTACTTTTGGTATTGTAGAAACGTTTTTAAAAATCAAAAAACTACATGCATATTCCGTATTATGAGATTAGAAAACGCTGTGACTTGAAACGAGATATAAAACAGTTTATAATGCCACTTGTATAGAGGAGATGGTGCGGGTACACACCACAAGTCTTACGATCAGATCTTATATATTTCTAATCAGGTCAGCAGTGTACTGAAAAAACGCCTCGTTAGAAACACCTGTACCTACAGAACTCTGTAAGGGTTGATCTAGTTTAATATTTGTCGGTCTGGATGTCGTAATAGCAGCTGTTCCCGGATCCTTCCTATGTCAGGCGCAAAGTGGCACACCGTGTGGTTTTAGTCGGTCCGATTCCGACACACCACCCTGCCGTAAACCCCGGTGGGGTGACGGCCCGAGGGGGTTGCCACACGTTAAAAAGAAAGAAGTTTAATATTTGTAGTATATTCTTCTGTATTTCGTAAGAAATCTGATAATTTTATTTGGCTTCTGTTTTATAGGTTAGTTGAACTTTTAGTTAGAAAAAGAGTCTCAAGGGTTTTGTTCAGTACCATATACAACTGATTTACAGTATAACCTTTATAGTATTTCATGACATTAATTTTATTTCAATTTGATTTGATTACATTCACGGTTGGTCTCATTTTCAAAAACTTTCGAAAATGAGAGAAAAAAGATTAAAGTTAAAAATTAATAAAGTTTTAGGCAAAGAACTAACTTACCATTATTTTTTTAAATAATTATCACAAAAAAGAAACAACTTATTTGATGACGTAAAATATATTTTTATGCCAAAAGATTGAGCGTCCATGGTTCACATACGTTTCGTTGTTTTATTTTATGTAAGTACCTAAGCCTTTCATGTGTAGAGTATAGAAATATTACGTTTCGTTGCTCCATCATGCGTATGAATGCTTTTGTTAATTGACCTACCTACCGGTTACCAGCTTATCACCAAGTGAGATGCTTGTTTGTCAATTCAGTAGTCGCATATAACAAAAATCTACTCAAATAGATTTTTTAAATCCTTGATAAAAATATTACCCGCCTCAATATCTAGTATTCTACCGACACTGCTATTCTTGTTACGAGTAAAACCATAGACCTGTGTGGCAATTTTATTTCACATAGAACTGCTGTGGCACAGATATCACTTTTTAGGACCTACAATTTAAAATTCCACATCATTTTATGTATATAGGTTTCTAATCAGAAATTGCGAAAATTGTATTTAAAAAGAAAAAATTAATGACGTGTTTGTGTTTCGTGAACTTATATTTCCTGGTAAGGCTCGATTTATAGTATTTACCTTGTTATTAATTAAATCAATTATTAGTATAGTATATTGTGATTTACATGAAGAGAATTCCTTGTACCCCTTCTGAAGGAAATTTCACGGAAAGTGGAATGTGAAATTTGGAACAGTTGAAGTTTCTATGCATAATGAGAAAAATCTACAATTACATACAATACTACTCAATGTGTGTTATGAATATAAAGAATTTGTAAAATTATACGAAAATGGTTGCAAACCTAAAGGGGGACAATTTTACCAGTATATCCTGACCTGCCATGGTAAGAAATCTCTTAACAATGATAGTTCAAGTTTTACTGGTCACAGATGTGTATTTGTTTCAATATTTAATCAATTATGATCATTCGATCACCAGACGATCTCTATCTGATATAATAATTACGTCTTATATGTTTTCTATTTAGAAGTATAGACTCAGAGTATATTATACAGTTATCATTAAAGTTTAAGATTATATTATATAGTATTAAAGTGCATGTTACGAATAACTTTTTATATACAGACTAGGATTGTTCAGTAACGAGAGATTGGCTGTATTTTATTCGACAGGCTACAAAGTACACTTACCCACACTAAATACGTAAAGTATGTAAAATTGTCATTGTTATAGGGCCAGATTAAAATGCACTACTTAGATTCTTTACATTTAAATTTGATTTTGTCAGTGAAACAGTAATTTTGGTGCACAAAAAAAGTAAATAAACAAACCACACGACACTATGCACACAGAAGTTGAACATTAACATGTGGACGCAAACCAAAAACAATACAATGCCATACCCTGAGCAAGCAGTTCCCAAACTTTCGTTCGCTCTCTTGGAACCTGATTGGATTGGGGGCGGGGCTTCATCTATGCGTCACTATTTTCATAATGCGAAGGTACTGTAATGTATTTATTATAAAATGCAGCCAATTGTTTATAGTACGATGATATATCAAGGCTGTGTAACCACAAAATGACATAACACAAATATTGAAACTGTCTAAATCTGTAAAAATTCCTTTCGACGTAGCCAACTAGATCATGGTTTTTTGTCAATACTTGAAGTATCTACTTCCTAAATCCAAGCAAAAGCATCTACTAATCCAAAGGTTGCCAACAAATATTTCTATTTCCCTTATAAAAACTTTTTTTTCAGTGTTTTTGGTTAGAACTCATTTTGTGTTTTTTTTTATTTCGTCTTTCTCGTCTCACTGTATTTTTATACCATAAAGCAACGGAAAATAATTAGCATGCCAGAGATTAGACGCCTTTGTTACTGTATTTATTCACAATTATTTTTACAAGTATCACATTTTGAGATTATATAAATATTGTTTGATATTTTATTTTAGATAACATATTTGTGACCTCAATTTTATTTATAGGTAAGTTGTGTAAGTGTAACCGTTTCTTGACTTTCTTTATTATTATTATCATAATAATCACTCTTTACATTCCCTACATTTTCATCATCCTTAAATCAATGTAGTTAAGTATAAGAATTCATAAAATAGTGGTGTGGTCTGAAAACTTAAAAAAGCAAGATTTTTATTATTATTTTTTAGTTGTCGATCCATTAAAAAATAATACATCCACGAAATCAATATAAATTCTAGTAATTTATCATTTTCACAGATCACACAATTTTAACGCAATCATGTAATAATATAGAAAATTAGAAAGCTAATTATTCTAGATCACCTTTTCAAATCAATGATAAACATAGATATTGCTAACTTAACGAAAACATTGGTGCCTTGTATAGAATCATAATATCTTTTGGCAATAACATGGTATTACTAACTAATAGACGTTCCCACGTTTAACACGCTTAACTTCTGTAATTAATAATATAATCAGATGTAACATTCCGTCCACACGTCTATCTCGAAAGAGGTCATTGCTTGAATTCATTACCTCTTTGATTGTTTATGATCTGTAATAATGAGGTTTGATTGTCTAACAATTTTATTTTAAAAGCGCAACTTTTGACAGGTATGGTCTACATGCTTCTGAATGTATATAACTTAAATCCTGATTGCTAAACATTACTGTTACCAAAGAGAGTGAGGACCTGACTTGACATTTCACAACGTGGTTAAGAAAAATGGGATTTAATCTTTTGTTTTTGCAATTTTACGTGTTTTGGAAGGTTCTGTTTCTCTACAAATTACATTTTACAGTTTTGTAGATGTTGATGTCTCTCTTTTTAAATATAAATCTCTAACCAAGATATTATTTTGTGTGACGGGTAGTTTTATAAAAATAGGATATAAATATAATACATTTAGATTCCAATCAACCAAAGCTACACAGACTGTGACATTTTAAAGTGCATCATCGACATCTATCCCTTAAAGTCGATCCAGTTTCGATTTTATATTGTAATCAACTTTATGAATCGAACTTATTTTAATGTTGTTAAGCTCCCACTTACAAACAGTCTTATTTTAATATTTTTTTTTTCTATATTATGAGCCTGCCAAAGTGACTCTGCTCTACCTGATGGCAAGCATGAGTAGAATCCAAGAGTTGTGGTTACCATACTCATTGCAAATGTAGACATCGCAGTATGGTGACCCACACTATGGCGGCCTAATGAGATGCTTTTTCATACCCCACTTGAGGACGTAAAAGGCATGACAGTCATCGTGACAATGTAGGGCTTACACAGTTACCGCGATAACTGTCATCCCTGCATAATATGCTTATCAACTTTAAAACATAAACACATTATTTACCTGATACGTAGTGATCACATTTTTGTACACTTAATCGTTTCTTTAGAATAAAAATATCCTTGATTGATATTCTCAATATTAAGGATTTATGGTTTACCAATGTGTCTACTACTATTTGGCGCCTGACACCGATGCGGCAGGTCGCCTCACCCATTAAAAAAGGATCCACATCGGACGCAAAATTCTGGCAACCCTGTTATATAATGTCAGTAAAACCAAATGTCTTTAATTACCTACGCGTTCTTGACAGTAACCTGACTCCATTACTTTTGAACAAGGTACAAATTTTGTTAAATGTGATATATTTAATATACAAATATTATATTTATTTGGTTATATGTTAACGTGTACTGTATGTTAATCATAATATTGTGAATATTGAAAGGTAAATTATATTACTTGACATAATAATGTGTTTTATTGTAACCCGACCTATCATACATTGTCTATTTATTGACGTTATACAATTACTTAGACTGTCTCATAAGGGTTTTTTTTTGTAGTGAGGATTAAAATGTGGATTACTAGAAGTATACGTTTGTAGTGGTATACTGAAAGCAAAATTAATTAAGACACGCGTAACTTGGAACAATATATTCTTAAAAACCTCAAATACTTCTTACATATCCAACATGTCTTATACAATAACGTTATACAACTAAAGATACTACAAATTAAAAGTCTATAAATACCTATAATGACAAAGGAGCTACTATCGTCTTGTCGTTGGAGTGGTGTACGACTGTCCATCCAGTTCCGTGCCAGAAGATTGAGTTATCCTGCGAGAGTGTCTTGAGATGACGTGCCGCGCCCATGCTAAGTCTCGCGAACTTCTAGATCTTTGGCTACGCGACTTTGTACTTGTTGAAGTAATTGATTTGCCCGATGTACTAGAACTTGTAACTGACCACGCTGAATCTCTATGTTTCATTTGTGGACAGAAATTCATATCCGAACGGGTCAATGTACTCGTCGAGTACATAGGCTTTGAGAGTCTTTTCTCAGACCGATCGGTTTTACCAGGTTTATCGAGTGTCAATTGAGCCATTGGAGTATCTATTTTAGGTGGACTTTTCGGCTTACTTTCAGTAGTTTTCGTATCCGTTTTCTCTGGGCACTCGTCAGTTTCTCTCTGTGAGGTTGTCGATGCCGTATCACTTTCTTCGTTGTCACTGATGATGACTGTCATTACCTTCTCAGTATTTTCATTCAGATCATAAACTCGCTGGGTTCTCGCAGACCCAACAGAAGATGTTTTATTTCTATTATGACACATCAGCTGCATGTGGTTGCTGTAACATGTTGAGGATGCTACACTACGTTGGGGCACGAGGGTTGAATAGTTAGTGTTATCGATCTTGGCATATGCAACATCTCTTGAGTGAGATCTCGGTGCATTGGTGGTGCAGTTACATCCGTTAGCTTTTCCAAACATATAGTTATAACTAATTTGCAGGAGGCAAATGGCTATAGCAGTAAAGACAACCAAAGCAATATATAATGCAGGTGTCCAATCTGCGTCTATCTGAAGGTAAGATTGGGTGAGTCTTCTCCAAGGGTGCCATTTGCATTCTTTAGGTTGATGGTATTCGAAGAGATTACGTCTAGATAAGCCTTTTCCATAATTTTGAACAGCTGCTGCTATGCGTAGGATACCGCTGTATGCTGAATACAGTTTGTTGTCTACTAAATGCGGAGCCACACCACGTTTCATCCAGTGCCACAGATCATTGTTAAACGTAATAAAATCTGCATGACGACAATTGGCAGGTGAACTATTTAAAATACACCGAGAAACAGTTGTATAATATTTTAAAAGGACGTTTTCTGATATTGGAGATGTTAAGCTCACTAGACTTCGCCTTCTAAATGGTAAAGCCATAGCAGATGGTTCATACTCATCGTCCATTACTGGAATCGGTATGTGAATGCAATTATTAGCATCTCGTTTGATAATTAAATTAGCGCAAGGATCTAGAAATTTCCCAGAGCCAATTGCTATTTTAGTAACAGTTAAATTTGTCCACTGAGGTAAACGCGGGGGTTGTTTCCAACCTACACCTTGAGTATTCATCAGAATCTTGAGCTGATCCAAAAAGTTATGAGCTTGTTTTGCACTCCTGTATGGAATATAACCTGCATAATAAGCAAATCGAACAGTTGGTAAAATCTCAGCATTTAGATGTGCGCCAATTGTGTCAGATAAAGCTTCTTTTAGAATTCCAGCAGTACGGAAATCTGTATCTCTCTGTACAACTATCAAGGCATTTCTAAAATATCTCAGAGTCCTTTTTATGTACTGAGTGTCAACTTTTGCCGGATTGACAACGGGTGGTATTACTTTTTCAAATTCTTTGCGAGCTTGTAATTTCGCAATATCTTCTGCGTTCCAACACTTCAAATTTATTTTTGCACTATCAAATAATGCACTGCCTGCATTTTTACTCACAACGTATGTTACTTTACAAAATATTAGGAACACCATATAAAATAACATTGAATTCAAAATGTAACATGTTCGTTTTTAGTTATGACAATGGTGATCATAGACTGAATTCTTCCTTCTCTTTCATAAAGCTCAAGGAAAATATCAAAGCCTTGTGATCAGTAGTGTCTTCATTATAGCTTGGCAGATATTAAAACTTTTTTGTTTTTGTGTTCGTATTTTGTATTAATGTATGTTACTATTATTGTGTAGCTTTCTATGTATGTAAGTATGAATGTGTGCTTGTACAGGTGGATCAAAAATCCGGTCACATTTGAATCTGTCGCTGCGTCAAACAACTGTAGCGGGGTGGGGTGGGGGTATTATGCAAATGTAGAGCGGCTCGAATGGGAATTTAGCGATATGGCGTCCTTTAGCGGGAAACAACGTGCGCTCTGCGTACGCGAGTACTGTCGCAACAACGATTCTTTGACTCAAGCGCAGGGAAAATTTTGCTCTCATGACAACATACGGCACAAAAATAAAGTACCATCGATTCAGTTGATTAAAATATGGGTGCAGAATTCCGAAGAAACAGGTTCAACAATAAACCAACCACGATCCGACCACCCTAGAACATCACGGCATCCCGAAAACGTAGAGCGTGTAAGAGCGTCTGTTTCTAGACAACCTGGACTCTGCTCGAAAGCGATCTAGCGTCTTACATCTGCCCAGAACATCTTTAAGTCGCACTCTTCACAAAGATTTACATTTACATCCATATAAAATCCAAAGCGTGCAGGAATTAAAGCCTCAAGATCATGCTCGCAGGTCAAATTTTTGGGCAAAGAGTGATATCCAAAAGAGGTAACATAAACTGGCCACTGCGTAGCCCAGATTTATCCCCGTTGGTAACTTTTAAAACATAAATGCCCTATTTGTGTACTATCACGATAAATACACAGTTTTTGTATAATACAACTTTTTTTTTAACATTCTTACAATCTGAAAAGACTTTTGGTCCACCTGTACAATCAATTGTGTATTCAGTAAGTATGTGTACGTAAGCTTGTCTACTTGAATTTCTGTTAAGATGCACTTTAAACCAATATCGCAGTTATCACTTCAGTATAGTAGCAGTATATTTTTTCAAGCACCTCACTCAGTCAGTTAGCGTTCTTTTACTCATGAGTATTGTCTTTAGAAAGGCTGCCCGGAACAAGAGTTTGTAACAAATTAAAAACCTGCCTATCTTAATTAGGGATTTTGTAATAATTATATAGAGGGCAAGCAGGGAGAAAATAGATTGGGAATAGAAAACGGACACGCCTAAGAAGCTAAGGCTAAGGCATACCATAAGTCTACGATGTAAAGACGGGCAAGACATTAAAGAAACTCAAAGAGGCCAGGAGAACCCCATATATCTAATGTAAAATTTTTCCTGTATTACTAGATCTACTAATAGGTAATAAATCTCTCAATTTATTCCATCTCGTGAAAAAAAATCCCACGGTGATAGAACCAATGTGAGACAGGCCGGCAATGTTCGTTGTTATCAAATGGCCCTCGTGTTTTTTAGTCATTTGCTTATTTACGATGTCTAAAGTTGTTAAAAGTACAGATCGAGAAATAATATTAAAGGTGAACGAGTTTTGTGAAGCAAAACAGCGAGGCATTTTGATACCAATACTAAAGTTCGTAAGAAAGTTGCTGCCATGATAAGTACATATTTGGGGATGTCAGAATGTGATTTTTACTATTTCGCTTAAGATTTTTTTTGTATATATGCACCTATCAAGATGACAATATTTTATTAATGTTTTAGATTAAGACATTCAGTTTAAGTTTATCTACACTATTGAAAATTATGAAGTACCGCTATGTTCGAAATTTCAAATGCAACAGTGGTTGTATGAAAAAGATATTTATTATAAACTAACATGGACAAAAAACATATTGTTTGAATCAATAAAACTAAATAAATGTCTATACAATTTTAAAGTTGACGAATATAGCATTTTTAAGCGTGATTCCAGGAGATTGATTCGATTAATGCAGACATGCAAAACTAAATGGTTTATAAAAAAATATTTTATTTGATCTCTTTCCTCATAGAATTTGTTTGATCTTTAATTTAAAAGCATAAATTTTTGGGGCATCCAATAGTAAAGGCTGTCAACTTTGGCGATTCTTTCGTAAGACGGAGTATAAATAAATAATTTTCTTCAACATCTGCATCTTATACGTCTTTTGAATGCTACCGAATCTATTGTCAATATATATTACAAGTATTCATTAGTAGAAATGACGAAAATGTACAATATTTGTTAAATTACATTATTATTGAAAAATAATTATCGTTTTTAGTAGAAAATATTATGTTTCGTTATTCATTTCATGCACTGCATGTAGTAGAATACTCGTATAGAAGGATGTAACTTTATCAAAACTGTCATAACAAGAACGTCAAAGTCGTCAGAAGTCTCAGGTTTCGGTGGATTTGTTGATGCTGTTAGAGATATTTGAATCCACCTGTTTTCAATAAAATTGTGTAAAGTAGTTTGAATCAGTATCATGCTTATTAATTGTTAATGAAAGCAAACATATTCACATCATCATGAATCAAGTGAGTATATATTTATTCGAAACAAATTGTCAAATCTTCACAATTAAGAATTCGTGAACATTGGAATCTAACATCCCGCGCAAACAAATGCCTCACGGGGTGCGGGGAAGGTTTGACCATTACCTTGTTTCTCAAAAATTTTGCCGCAATGGAGCGCTTCACGGGACCACAGCGTGCTTACTGTGTGAAACAATTTTATTTAAACAACAATAAGGCTATTATTGTGAGACGCTTATTTCGCGATGAATACGATTTACGCGACTTAAATCAGTGTCCTAGTGGTCCTTTAATAAAGAAATGGGTGAAGAAGTTCGAAGAGACGGGGTCTACGCTTAATGTGAAGCAAACTGGAGGCCCACGGACTTCTCGGACCGAAGAGAACGTGCAGCAAGTTTTCGCTTCTCTGCGACGTAATCCAGATTTATCGACGCGCAAACGTTCGGCTGAATTAGGATTGTCCCGCACATCATTACGCCGTATTTTGAAATTAGATTTGAAATTACAGTAATTCCAACCAATTAGCTTTCTTGTATGTAAATAAACATTTTTTATAATATATCAAATGGTTTTTTTTTATACGATTTTTTCAAATGCATACTAATTTGTGGTCCACCCTGTACAAAAATTTATAAATGAAGAGTTTATGATTGACTCTTCTTAAATTCATTAATAATGTTACCAAATCAGGCTGATATGTGTTCTTGTTTGTTACCATCATCGTTTAACCAAAAGGCGTCTATTGCTGGACATAGGACTCCCCTGAGGTTCTCCACAACAGCCCCATGCCGCCTGCTTTTAACGGCTAACTTCTTGCTCAGTTAAGCTTCCAGTGATAGAATTACAAAATTGTGACAAATACACTCAAAATGCCATCGTGCATGTTAAAAACAAAAAAAGATAATTGTGTAACTTATTATTGGTAAGTAAACAAAACACTACATAAACTGCTTTTGTATCAAGTAAATATAACATAACTTTAAAAAAAATTGCTCAAGTTATAACTTCATATAACCTATAATTTCCTTATATCAATCATTTTTTGGCAATATTAAATAAATATTTATATGTCCAATAACACCACAAAGCTAGAGTTACCAAATTAAGCTTGTTTTAAAAGAAATAATGTTTATATTAAGTTACAATGTGGTTATTATGTTCATTTAATATTTAGGAACAATACTTGAGTAGGAAGTATGTTATAAACAAACAGATGACAATTAACTTGAAATTTACCTTGACCTTATACTGATCACTGATCAGGCTAATAGTCACTAATCTTAATGATAATTTTTAACTAAAAAATTAGAGATGATTACAAAATATATGATTATTACAATATGTTTGTAAAAACTACAACCTTTATTAAAATGATGATGATGATGTTGATGCAGGGGTGACAGTAATCGTGGTAAGCCTTACACTGTCGCAATGACTGTCATGCCTTTTACGTCCCCGGGCGGGGTGTGAAAGGGCATCTTACTGGGCTGCCGTGGTGTGGGTCACCATACTGCGTTGTCTGCATTTGCAATGATTATGGTGACCACAGCTCTTGGATTCTGTTCATGCTTTCCATCAGGCCGAGTAGAGTCACTTTTGCAGGCCTTAATATAGAAAAAAAAAATGAAATAAAGCAACCGCCCAGGGCCTTGGCGCCAAATAAGTATAATCAAGGCCCTGGGTGGCAATTGATTAATTCAATTGTTAAATTATGAAGGCATTACAGAGACAATATCAAGCAGAGTTGAATACTGTGAAATTTAAATTTATTTTTTTTATTTATAGCAGCCGACCAAAGTGACTATTCTGCCTGATGGAAGACATGAATAGAATCTAAGAGCTGTGGTCGCCATACTCACTGTTTAATACTCACTAATTAAGACTTATTAAACCAAACCAGGCTACATATAACTGATGAGCATTGTAGTTTAATAATACTATGTAAAAAACATGCTGTAATTGCAAATTAAATAAGGAAAAATAATGGCCACTCACCATTTTATAAAGTACATTACACTTGTCCAAATAATTCAAATTAAAAGTTAAATCAAGGGTTCTATAATTTGTTGCTGAAAGATTTCATGGCCTAGCACAAATGAACCTTGTATGCTACATTAGAGCTGCGAAACAATGCCACTAAAAATGTTTAAATAAAAATAAAAATTGTTTTTGGTATTCCATATAAAATAATTAGTAATTATATTTTCTTCGGGCAATAATCTTTCTATCTATTAAAAGTTACATTATCATAAGACTACAGGTGACAATGGTTTCTTTTTCTCTTGAATAGAAAATGGTAATCACAAGTTCAACAATACCTATCCTTGTGTCAGTCTATATTCAATGAAAAGGTTTATAAAATCATTATGAACAGCTTTTAGTTGTTCACTGCTGGACAACAGTCTTGATTGAAAGACCTTCGACAAGAGGCTTTGGCTTGCTATACCATACTCACCAAACAGATTGGCATAGGATTTGTTTCAAGTTTTCTTTATGCAGTAGTTTATTACCTTAGTCATCTCTTACAGCATCCATAGTATATATAGATGTAGTGACACTCTGTGTTCCTAATTTGTCACCACACAGAGAATGATTTATAAAATCCCAATGTAGGTTTTTATTGTCAGAGACCTCTGCACCACACGCTGTGTCTAGCAACTACTAATATTGATTTTGGTGGAACTGTAAAATATAAATTATTTAAGAAGTAATTAAATCTAAAAACAATGATGTATTTTTGCTTGTTCAAATATTTTTTGTGGCCCTCTAATATATTATATTAAGATATATTTATTGGCCCTATATTGAATCTAGTTTGGAGATCCATGTTCTAAATGTCTTTCTTTTTCCTTTCCCTCTTTAACTGCTGTTCTTTTATGAGTAAGTTAAGAAAGAATAAATGTTTATACTTAATTTTCAGGATATTAGGTTATATTTTCAAAAAAAAAAGGTACAGAAAACGGAAGTACAAAATGATGATGTTATACCTGAGTCCCCTGATGTACACATTAAGAATAAGGTGAGTGTAATGTCTTATCTGTAAGTATTTTCAAAGTAGATTTTAGTTTGTATATGTCTACTTCTTTTATTCAACACCTGAAACGCACCTACTTCCTATTTTCTCTGCATCACCCAAAGGTTGATTGATAAAGTGCATGATGTATGAATAAATAAAGAAATAAATAAATATTATTAGACTATAGCCGAAAGTGTACCGGGTTCAGTATCTATATATATACACACACTTTCGGCAAAGGACCGGCCCTCATGGTCTTGTCCCTCAGCCCTTTTAATACATATGAGAAAAATTCAAAATCAGTAATAAGTGAGAAAAAAACTAAAACAGAACCTCCTCCTCTTTTTGAAGTAGGTTAAAAACAAGACAGCATGACACAGAGATGTGTCTCTATGCGTAACAATAATATGTGATAGTTTTTATTTAAAAAACCTCACCCATCATATTAATATTACTTTCAGAAAAAAGATTCCAAAAAACGGCGTGTCATTGATGACTCAGATGATGAAATATTATCCATTAAAAAGAAAAGATTTGAAAAGAAATCCAGTAAAAATAAACCAACCCATCCTGCACTCAAAGAAGTTGCACCAGCTGACCTTTTTGGTAGTGGCCCCATTAAAAGAACAGAACCGTTAGTTAAAAAAAAGAAAAAAACGGAATCAGGAATCCATTCAGACGAAGAATTTGAAAAAAGCCTCTTAGAAATAGATAGTAGTGAATTAGAATTGCCTGTACTGCCTGTACCTGACGTAACTGATACAGCTCCCATCACAATTAAAAAAAAAGATTTACCACCTGAAAAATCTGTAAAAGACTCTTCTGATAAGAAAACAGATGATCCACCTTTATCTAGAAGAACATCAACTAGATTATCAAGAAGTGAAGTTAAAAAAGACAAAACAGATTCATGTGAAGATCAGAAAACATCAAAAATTGATAAAAAATCTAAAATAGAAAACAGTAAGAGAAAGTTTTCAGAATTCGTAGACGATAATGTATCTCCTATTAAAGGCAGTCCAAAGAAGAAAAGAATAAATGAAGACAGTAAAGATAAATCAACAAGAAGTAGTAACCTTGACCAAAATGAAACTAAGAATAAGAAAGAAAAGAAAGAAGATCACAATTTGTCTTCTTCTGCTGCTACGGATGTAACAGACAAACATAATAATTCAAAACAGAAATTGAACAAGAGCCTTAATGAGTCTGGTAAGAACTTTGCAATATATCGGTTGTTAGAAGTGTTTAATCTTTTGCTTAACATTTCTTTAACGGATTTCTTTTTTTTACGGTTCGGTTCTTTCTTCTTGTGCAATTCAGTTAAAACCTGGAATTCACTACCTGCGCTTGTGTTTTCCTCCCACTACGATCCCGAGTCCTTTAAGCGGGTCGTGAAGAAGCATTTCAACAAGCCACTATCGCGTTCGTCACCGTACTGCATTGTCGGTATTCACAATGAGTATGATGACTACCACTCTTGTATTTTATTCATGCTTTCCATCAGGCAGAGTAGAGTCACTTCGGTAGGACTCTATATAATAAAAAAAAAACCTTATGATTATTATTAACTGGGGACCCAGCAACTGCGACTGCTTGCCACAAAATAATATTTTTCATTCACGGGTAGTGGCTTGTTGACTGATGATTGACGTAGCGTGATGTTATGTAGCCTAAAGCCTTCCTCAACCAATTGGCTTTCCAACACTGAAACACTTTTTTTTCGAACCAGTAGTTGCTGAGATTAATGCGTTCAAACAAACAAAATCTTCAGCTTCATGATATTGGTATATATAAATGCGGTTAAACTTTTGTGTATCGTACTCAATCATGCCAGAGTGGTTTAACGGAAAACACCCAAACGCCGAAAAAAATGTTTGTAGATCATATAAACATTTGGTCCGACTCGGGTTCGAACCCGAAACCTCATGCACAATAGTCTCATACATTGCTATTACGCCACCTAGTCAGTAGAACTGATAATTAACTATTTATAGAAATATTTTTGAGTTATTTTGTTAGGGGGCGTCCATAAATTACGTGAGGTGTTTTTTTAAATTTTCTTGCCTACCTCCCACCCTGGTGAGATGTCGTGAAATTTTATTCAACCCCCTCCCCAAACCGCAATCTCACGTAAGATTTTTCAAAATGTGAGTTTCTTAAATATATAAACGTGTTGGATTGTTATTGTAAAAGGAAAAAAAAATTGCTTCGTGTTTTTATTTACGACTAAGACTAGTAATCAATACAGTGGATCCGCGGTAATCCGGCCCCTGTCTAATCCGGACCTCCCAGTAATCCGACATTAATCAAACAATTTTCGCTAATGTAGATCGTGCACCATCGAACAGGTTACAACTTGTGCTCGACGTGTAGGTATTGTTTCAATTACGATTGATTAGTTTGAATTTGACTACGTGTGATAGCGGTGTAGCTTAACGTGCGTTCATTGTTTACTGTTTATTCATTGTGTATTACGTATACGTACCTAGGAATGTCGTCACAAGCCCCGAAGACAACAACATATACAATCTTATCATTTGTCTGTTATTTATCGGATTACATGGTACTCTTTTGTAAAAAAAGATCCTGGCTATAGACCCCCGTCTTAGGCAGTACTCTATAATCCGACAAATTCGATAGTTCGACACTGCCCTGCAAAACGCTTGTCGAATTACCGGGGGTCCACTGTATTGCTAAGAGTTATAAGTGTAATAAAAATGTAACAATAGAATACTTAAATTGTAACTACTGCAATAAAAAAAAGAATATCTACTCTAATTCAGTCCATGAGAATCATGGACGGTGTCAAGAGAAACTATTGGAACCAACATGTCCATATGATTTTCAGTAAAATCATCTGCTCCTTCAACTTCGTTCTGATCTAGCCACTTTAAGCCGTTGGTGCTTGCGCACAGTAACTCATTCGCTCGTCTTGTGACAATCCGTGAGGGTCGCACTTTGCGGAACATACGCACTTGTTTAGTAGTAACGTATAACGTCGAAGTATGAATGAAATTATTTTCTTTCGAACGAATTAGTGAATGATCTTAATCGTATTACGATTACGCTTAAGATTAAATCTGTATAATGGACCAAAAAAGTATAATCTTTTTTTGTTTCAATCTGAAAAAAAATTACGTGATATTTGCCGAGACCCCCCCTCTCCAACGTAAGATTAGATGAGATTTGACTCTACCTCCTCTCCTCCTTAAACATCTCACGAATTTGTGGACCCCCTTAGTCACTAGTGATTAGTCTATTAGATTTCACTATGAACTGGTACATCAAAATCCTATTGAATACATATTGTAATAAAAAAAAACATTATTTCAGTTCTTACAGATGAAGAGAAACACGAAAGGCGCATAGCTTCAGCAGCTCTGTATAAAAGCTATTTGAATAGATCAGGACCTAAGCATTTGGGGGCAAAAGAAATTCCAGAGGTAAGTTACAACAATGGAAGTTAAAGCAACAATTTTCTGTAGATTAAACGCCAGTTTCACCACATGCTGATAGCCCCTGATAGACTATATTGAACTTATCTACCAGATATATTATAGATTATCTGATATTGTAGATATCAGATAAATATTATCAGCAACACTTATCTATTAATTTTTGTTCTTAAGAATAACTAAATTGCATTCGGTATATATCTTGTGTCAAATATTTGAAATACACAACCAACTACTTTATTGTTATCCATGATATGTATATTTTTCTTTTTTTTTACTCCCAATAACTCCTAAGAGATTTCTTTTAAGCTATTGCATAGCTTTTATCGCGGCCTTCGAGCGCGGCGACCGAATCAAGAAATTCCGTAACGAAAATAAACCTAACACCTCCCACTCCGACCGGCACAGTGCTGCAGCTTTGAAAGCCGTGCATCGTCTAACGTTTCAGTTCGCCAAACTTCGGCACAGTGTTGGAGTGCGTCCGACTAGACGTATGCGTGTAGACTACGAAGCTCGCACGGATCGAGACGAACTGCTCCGAAATATTATAATTGCATAAGTTGATAAAAAATGCTATGCAATAGCTTTACCGCTGCAGTCCCTGAGTGCCACACGTATTTTTTTTTTAAATGACACCCCCTGAGCCTAGGCATAAATCCTGTGTCGCGAGGGACTTTACAAACATACAAGAAAGGGACACAAAGAAAACCCAGACTCAGAACAACAATTTATGTATCACACAAGGGTCGTCACATGTGAGGTTTGAACCCACATAGCTCAGTGTTACACCACTACGACATCCGTGTAGTGTACGCTACTACGAAATCCATGTAGTGTTAAATAGTTTTGTATGGTAGATAACTATTTGAAACTTAATCAGAAACTATTATAATGAAACTGGCCCTTAACATATAAACTTTAACTTTAGTTTAACTGCTTTAAAATTGTTTTTAGGGTACTCCGAATTGTTTGAAAGATTGCGCCTTCTTATTAACTGGAGTGTTGGACTCGTTTGAAAAAGATGAAATAGCGGCGGCCATCAACAAATATGGTGGTTGTGTCAAAAGTGGTGTCACTAAAAAAGTATGTACATATTGTTCTGTTTTTTAAGTTGTTACTTACTGTCAACAACCATTCTCCATGGTTGTCAATTTTTTTACTACTTGGTCTATATTTCAAGTAAGACCTTTATTAAATTCTTGCGTAAGTTAACTTTTTCCTTTTTTTTAAGAAGATTTTTCCTGAATTCTCGTAAGTCTATTTTTTTTTAAGGTAACACATGTAATAGCCGGTGAAGATGCTGGTCCAGCGAAAATGGCTAAAGCCAAAGAACTAGGTATTCAAATTATTAGTGAAGATGATTTTCTTCAAATGATTATAAATCGATCGAAGAAAGCAACTGACAAAGAAGAAATTAAGAAAGAAATCAAGATAGAGAAAAAAGATAACAAAAGCAAAGATAAATCAAGTCCAAAAGAGAAAGATAAAAAAAATCATGTTGAGGGTAGATCTAAACAAAGTCCGACTGACAAAAATAAATTAGAATCAAAACCAAAGACAGTTAAGGATTCGACCTCTAGGAGTAAATTGGAAGTTAATGAAAGTAAGGGTCGAGGTAAATCGAAGAGTCCGAAGAAGCCTAAGGAAGAACCTAAATCAGAGTACAAATTGGAGAGGAAGTCAGATGTTCATGAATCTACAGCAAGTGTGAGTAATGGTAAGTATATAAAAAAATGAGACCCAAAATAGGTTAGACTTATATAATTTAGGCTTTGTGGTCGATTAACATTATTTAGGATGTGAAACCTCTTATTACTAAATTAAATAAGTTTAAATGTACTATTTTTATCAATAAAGCATATAATGTGTTTATTTGGATTTTATCAATTATGACGTGTTAACCCAAAATAGAAAAAAAATTAAGTACCTTAGCTTTCAAGAGATATTTAATGTGAAGTGTATTTAAATTTTAAACTATTATTTTTTCTATTCATCTTAATTGCAGACAATAAAAGCGATACCCCAGTGAACGCGTCCATGTGGGTAGATAAATACAAACCCCAGAATATCAAGCAAATCATTGGACAACATGGAGATGCTAGCAATGTTAAAAAGTGAGTATTGAACTGTGTAGACATGAAGTGAAACTGTCTCCTCCACATATTTAGTCCACCTATTTCCATCGCACTTGACATTGGCATAGATACAGGTTGCCATTTATAAAAAAGAAAATAAAAAAAATGTCTCTTTATCAGAATTGCACCTCTAGTTATCACTAGAGATGCAATGCGACTCGACTATCTCGGTGGCGCAACGTTAGCGTATGCGACTACTGTTTGTGTGTATGATCTGCAAATATTTGTTTCGGAATGTGGATGTTTTTTATGTATAATATGTATGTATTTACAAAATAAAAGTATATAGGTATTCTATCAGTCGGTCTTGTTATCATAACGCAAGCTCTGCTCAGTTTGAAACTAGATGACGTTGTGTGTCAAATGTCCGAAATATTTATTTATTTGTTACAATCTTTTATCTGTTCTAGGTTATCCAATTGGCTGACAAAATGGTATGTGAACAGAAAGGCCAAGTTGCCTAAACCAAATCCATGGGCCAAGAATGATGATGGAGGTTATTATAAAGCTGCTCTATTGTCGGGACCTCCTGGCGTTGGTATGTTTACTTTTAAACAGTTATATTTCGATTTTATTTAAAGACTACCCTCAGTAGGAGTCTACAAGAATGCAGAATATCATTACCCCTATTCATCCCGTGGATAGGGGTGCTGATGATATAGGGAGCAAAAAGAGAAAGAAACTCCAGCCAGCGTTGTATAGTAGGCCAAAACCTCCTTTCTAAGGAGAGATCTATAAAAGGTGATATGTGAAAGGCTGTTGATGTTATGTGAAACGTACTAGGAACGGATACAAAGATTGTGACAATTTGTGGATCACATATAGTATTCTCCTATGTTGTGTTTGAACCAGCAACACGCAGCGCAGTAGAGTGCGGCGTGGCGATCGTTTATACCACTCCGCCATAAATTTAAATTGCTTATAATTAAGAAATAGTTTCGGTGCTCGCTTAGAAGAGTGCAAACGTGGAAACGGTGGTCATTTAGATGATTTGATGTTAAAAAAAATAAATTCCAACTAATTAACTTTCTTGTAAATAAACAATTTTTAAAATATATCAAATGGTTTTTTTATACGATTTTTTTTAATGTTAACTAATTCGTGGCTCACCCTGTATAAATACTTTTTAAGATTACATACATGTTGGACAAAATTATGGTTCGTTTTTTTTCAAACTTGGCTTAGATAATGTTTATAAATTACTTCAGGTGATAATTATAATTTTACTCTTTACAGGCAAAACCACAACAGTATCACTAGTATGTAAAGAGTTGGGTTTCGACATGGTGGAGTTCAATGCATCAGATACTCGGAACAAAACGTTAATTAGGGAACAAATCGGAGAACTGCTCACTACCAACTCATTGTCTGGATATGCTAGAGGTAACTTTTATTGACCTGCCTCGGTGGCGCAGCTGTAGTGAATGTGTCTGCAGTGCTTGAGGTCTCGGGTTCGAGTCCCGGGCCGGACCAAATATTTGTTTGATTTGCAATTATTTGTTTCGAAGTTTGGGTGTTTTCTATGTATAAAATGTATGTATTTACAAAAATAAAGTATATAAGTATCCTATCAGTCAGTCTCGT
Organism: Hypercompe scribonia; assembly: GCA_949316085.1. NCBI lineage: Eukaryota > Metazoa > Arthropoda > Insecta > Lepidoptera > Erebidae > Hypercompe > Hypercompe scribonia. Next base: position 4,287,830 of record OX438969.1, on the reverse strand, counting down.
TATCACAGCATAAGCTCTTAGTTTGAAACTAGATGACGTTGTGTGTCAAATGTCCGAAATATTTATTTATTTATTTAATTTTATGTAAGCGAATCTACGTAATATGAAATTTTCAAAAAATAAAAGTTCAACAGAGACTCCATTCAATCATTGTTGTTGTTGAAATATTTCAGTAAACATGTGTAAACAAAGCTGTCTGTAAAACTCAACCTCAAATTCAAGTGTTGTCGTGTTTTTATTTACTTATTTATTAAATTAAGAAATAAATACGAATATTATTACATCTGTTGCTAAAAATTAAGAAAAACATGGATGTAGCAAAATATACGAAAACAATAAAAAACAATCCATTTAAATTACCTTCCTCACATTGAAACACTAACAAATTCTTTTGTTTTTCCATATTTTTTCTTCTTCTCTTACTCTCTTTAGTTGTGGAGAGTGAAAGATGGGATTTAAGACTAACTCGATTATTGTTGTTCCAGGTGAAACGGGTAAACAGGCAGTTAGTAAAAAACACGTGCTGGTAATGGATGAAGTAGATGGAATGGCGGGCAACGAGGACAGAGGTGCGGTTATACTAATCAATTCTCACTTTGCACATCATCGTTATCTTTTAACAGTGCACTGCTGGACATAGGCCTCTCCTTAGCAAGGAGGTTTTGGCCTACTATACCACGCTAGTCAGACGGGTTGAAATAGAGTTTGTTTCAAGTGTCGAGTGGGCAGGGCGACAGCACGGGACCCTTTCCTTCCGACTGACGCATATTCTTTCCGAGCGCGGTTGCTTCGGGCAGTATCTGCACGCGGTCGCCAGGAGGGAATTGAGTCCCGCCTGTCACCACTGCGACTGCAGTGAGGACTCGGCTCAGCACACGCTAGCGGTTTGTTCCGACAGTTGTTTTACCGCGGTCGCAACCTTCTGCGAAGATGTAATTTCGCGGAAGGAAGCGGCGGAGAAGGCCCGGGAGGACGACCTCCACTCGGACCCAATTCGTCGCCAGCGAACCGGGCGGCGTAGGCGCGCGTACCAGCGCCTCATGCCGCCTTGAGTGTGGCCGCGGCTGGACGGGACGGGTTTTCCCCTCCATCCGCTACAATGGCCAGCCGCGAGGAGGGGACGTCCGCGTGTGCCGTACGTCGCTTAAAATAGAGAGTTTATCCGCAGATGGTGCCCGTGGTAGCGGGCAGGCGCTAGGAGGGATCTGGATGTCGTAATAGCAGCTGTTCCCGGATCCTTCGTATGTCAGGCGCAGAGTGGCACACCGTGTGGTTTTAGTCGGTCCGATTCCGACACACCACCCTGCCGCAAACCCCGGTAGGGTGACACCCCGAGGGGGTTTCCACACGTTAAAAAAAGGGTTGTTCCCGGATCCCTTCTATGTCAGACGCAGAGTGGTACACCGTGTGGATTTAGTCAGCCCGATTCTGACACACCACCCCGCCGTAAACCCCGGTGGGGTGACAGCCCGAGGGGGTTTCCACATGTTAAAAAAAAAAGGGTTTGTTTCAAGTTTTCTTTCTCTTTCTACCTAGTGATATTTTCCTGAATAGTTTGTTCCCTTAGTCGCCTCTTACGACACCCACGGGGTGAATAGATGTAGTGACTCTACGAATTCTTAATCAGTCACCCTCCGTCACAACTTTGCACGGTTGCGTTAAAACATTTATCAATCAAAAGTAATAAATTATTGCAATATTAAATTAATAATTATTAATTTATTAAATGCGAAATTCTTTAGCTAAAGTAGTAAAATTAACGATATCATTATTGCTTACAGGTGGACTGCAAGAGTTAATAGCGCTGATAAAATCGGCTTCAGTGCCTATAATATGTACGTGTAATGACCGGAACAGTCAGAAAATGAGGTCACTCGTCAACTACTGCTACGATCTCAGGTTCAACAGACCACGGGTTGACCAGATAAAGGTTACTATCAGCAACTGGATAGGCGCCCATACTGAGAACAAATTATTTTGTAATTAAGCACCTTTTAGTTATTGTTGTGGTATTGTACAAGAACAAAAACGCTATAAATTCCTTTTTTACAATTACTAACACATTGATAACTCTCCATGCCTCACAGAGCACATAGCCGTTGGATTCGAACATCAGTGGGAATATGGGTAGTTAGTCTTGAAAAGTTCGACAATAACCTTTCTATAAAAACGACCTTATCGTAGTAACCTTAAAGGCGACTATCTAGATTGGAAAAATTCTCGAAGGAAAACTGACAGACTAATTAATATTCAACTTATTAATGGGCGTCGAAAGAATTATTTTCAGGCGGATGCAACTACATCCATATGCTATGCTATGCTATTAACCAATATAAAATATGGAATTTTAGATCTTTACCTACGAAATCAACCTTTTTTATGAAATAAGTTAAAAATATGTTTTTTCTTTTCTGCCAGAGGGACACAAGATCATCCCCTTACACCCTCACCCTCTCCATAAACTTATTAATTTTTCAGTTACAAACGAACTCTACCATTGAGGCGGAATGTTTCAGGTCAAGTTATTACCAATATATATGTGACGTCAGTAATTTCTTTTTCAGTCAGCCATGTTATCGATATGCTTCAAAGAGAGCATCAAGATCCCACCCGACGTGCTGTCGCAACTGATCGTGTCGGCCAACCAGGACGTGCGTCAGACGCTCAACCTGCTGTCCATGTGGGCCGTGGACCCCTCGCGTACAGACGCTGAGAGACTAAGAAAAGATGCTCAGACCACAAAAAAAGATATTAAACTGGTATGTCGAATAATGTACTTCTTGAATAATGTTTTTTTAAGTAAGTCATACACATATAACATTACCTGTGACAGCCACACTAAGTGTAGCCTGTGTAACCTTATGTCCTGCTGCAAAAATCAGCACCATGTGTGAATCGTTTAAAAACCTTTTTTTTTTAATCATTGAACGTCATTGACATGAGTTGATTACGTTTGAAGTTAATAAAAACGAAAAGTTCTTATCTTTTTTCTTCATTTTTTTTTTCTTTATGAAGAGCCTGCCAAAGTGACTCTACTTTGCCTGATAGAAAGCATGAATAGAATCCAAAAAGTTGTGGTCACCATACTTATTACAAATGCAGACAATAAAAAGAAGAAGCTTAACATCCTCCCTCCTAACACTTGTGACTTTTGGTCTTATGTTTTCATGTTGGTGCAGTCTCTTACCATTAAGTAACCCATATACCATACATGAAAAAACGGTAATACTGGTGCTGGTGTTAAAATTGGTGATCTTGTTGCAGCCTGTGATCTCTCATAGGCAAAACTTTACATGGACAGTGTCGGAGGGTAAGAAATGTAGTGTATATACTGTACACATCTGTTCAATAAATGTGAATGTTGCAGGGTCCATGGGAGGCTATCCGAAAAGTATTTTCAGCGGAAGACCACAAGACTATGAGTATTGCCGACAAGAGCGACTTGTTCTTCTACGACTACAGCCTGGCCCCGCTCTTTGTGCAAGAAAACTATCTCCAAGTTGTACCACACTGTGATAAGTGAGTTAAGAAACATTTTTTTTTCTCTATTAAGAGCCTGCCAAAGTGACTCCACTCTGCCTGATGGAAAACAATAATAGAATCCAAGAGTTGTCGTCATCATACTCTCTAAACCTGTGACCCGCACTATGGCGGCCTAGTGAGATGCTTTTTCACGCCGCGCTTGCGAACGTAAAAGGCATGACTGTCATCGTGGCAGTATAAGGCTCACACAGTTATCACGACAACTGTCACCCCTGCATCAATGGGCAGTTTAAATTTAGACGATAATGATCTATCTATAGTGACTGCCACATACAGTACAATTCAACAAAAAATCACCCATCGATGACAAACTGAACTATAAAGTAACTAAAAATTCGTACGTCGGTCATTTCACATGTGGATAGTATTACTAAGAAAATTATACTCAAAATAAAAATAATATACTCAAAATAAATTTACGCATTTCAAGCAAATTTAATGGCATGTCTGCAAAAATTATCTTCACTAATACTAAAAACTAATTATACGATTAGTAAATACAATCATAAATTTTATAAACCTATGGATAATAATTATGTCTTCACAAGAACTCACATACACATACACACACTAATACATTATGTACAAACGTGTGTTATTATGTATCTATACACACAGTTTCACTTATGCGTACAGTCATATACACACACCTATTACATTCTCTCAACACACATATGCACTGTGTCTAATTTAAAAAAAATATTCAAATATTGAATAAATACTTACCAAACTTATTGTAAATTGTAACTCAAATTCGTTCAAGAGGTGGGTGCCTGATGATCTGCCTCCCAGCTTCTCTCAAACGAACGAGAGTGACTCAACCTGCATAAGTAAGTGCAATTTATAGAATAGGTACAAACCTCACATTTATAGAATAGGTACAAACCTATTCTATAATTTGCCCTTACTTTTATAAATAAGAGAAACAAATTAGCTTTTATTATTACTAGTGGTCGCCTACTGGTCGAAATTCGACCATAATAAAACACAACTTACATTACATAAATTTGTATAAGCGAGCGGGACAAATAAAACTTTTCTGTTCGACATTCAGTAAGACCACAGTAAACATATAAAACAATAATATATGTCTATGTCAGTACTCAATGTCTATAGACAAAATGATAAACGAAAGAAACAATTTGACCACAGAGTATGTATGCGTGTAACAAATACTTGTTTATGTGTACAATGTATAGTAGTGTGTGTAATGTTTTATTTATTGATTTAATGTACTTTATAAGCATTATTATTGAAAAATATTAGCGTTCTGCACTTCTCCTATATATAAACTATAAGTGTGCTAAATTTTATACTCCTCCGTCCGCACAATTTTCGTATAAAGGAGTCCAAAGTTTTTGCTTCACGTATTAATATACGAGTATAGATTGTATCTTGTATTACAGACGTGATACACTGAAAAGAATAAGTAACGCGGCTGACAGCATCAGTATGGGTGATTTAGTCGATGCGAGGATACGAGGAAGTCAAGCATGGAGTCTGCTGCCTTTACAGGTTACTTACATTTACTGCTTTTTATTTTCCTAGACGAATAAAAACTTTTTACTAACGTGTTCATAATTGTCAATTGAATTAAATAAACTTTATACGTTTTGAAACCTGATTTACCAGCTTAATCGATGCGTCACTATGGTCTTAACATGAATCAACTGTAGAACTTGAGGATATTATTACTTCCATATCTAATTTATTCTGAAATGTGTTGTCATATATAAAAATTAAAATGAATTAATTTCATTAATGATGAACAAGTCATTATAAATTGTAAATTGGATTTAGTGCAATTAATTACTTTAAATTAAAATCATTCATCATAAATTGAAACCTTTAGACCTGTTCTCGGTTTAAGAATGACGTCTTTTTATATTAAACAATAAAAAAGCAATGTATCAAATTAATAAACAAAGAAAAAACTGGATTATTATAACATATTGTTCAATTTGTCAGGCTATGTACGCATCAGTGATCCCCGGCCACGAGCTGTCGGGCCACATGGGCGGTCAGATCCAGTTCCCCGGTTGGCTCGGTAAGAACTCTCGCACCACCAAAATGCGCCGCCTCTGTCAGGAGATCCACGCTCACACTAGACTCAGGTATTTATTAAACGAATTAAAATCTGTTCTAATACAATTCTACTTTTAGAATCTATTTATCTAATTGACTTCAAAAAAAGGAGGAAGTTATTGGTTATCGCATTTTTTATTTGTTTATGTACGTTAAGCCCAATTTATTATTATTATTTTTTATTTTAAAAGCCTGCACATATGTTTTTTTATTAAATTATATATCTTAATGTTATAAGAATCAATTAAAATTATTGAAATTATTCATTCATCATCTATAACTTAGTTTTTGTTAATAAAAAAGAAATTTTAGATAACTACGTCCAGTACGATTAAACAGAAAAGCACTTGACCAATATTCGCCTCCTTATACGAGTTTGTAAGTGACATCATAAACTTGTTATAAATGGATCAAAAAAATTAATATCCTATATCTGAAATTTCTTTTTTTTTATATTTTATAGCTTGCCAAAGTGACTGTACTCTGCCTGATGGAAGGCATGAATAGAATCCAAGAGTTGTGGAATAAAAATGTAATTATGGAATTAAAACCAGATTTGTATGGTTTGATGTGGCGTGACCCTATTAGGATTGTTCGTTTGTTAGATACCTGATAAATACTCCTGTTATTGATAAATAATTATACGGCCGGTTATTTATCAAAAACGGTAATCGTTATTAACATTAAGCGATTATATTTGTTATAATATAATCTTATCTGTGATAAGATCGATCCCAATATAACGTCTCACGACCGTTCTCGAGAACTGGGTATAGCTGTAGTATGGCACCTCTAAATTGGCAAGTTGGTATTTAAGGATAAATTGTTGATGTATGATCCTAGCTACTTGATTATGCCTGTACAAATACCGTCAGCAAGATGAGAACAACCCACAAAAAGATTCCCCAGGACGGTGGCACGCCAAAGGTAGTCAACCGTACTACCTTTCAGGATACATTGCCGATAGTTATTCGTTATGGTAACTTCATCGATAATCGCACAAAACAAACATTTGGCTTCTCCGAAGAATCACCATACCGTAGCCAAGACGTCCACGCTTTAAAGTGTATATCAGACATATGTAGGGCCCGATAAAATCGACCATGAAGTTCTTTGCCCTTCCATATTTCCCTACGATCATTAGTACTAAATACTACAGGTTTGCGCCAATTCTCTTTAGCCAAAGCGAGCGGGTAGAACCAGTATTCACTGCAACTACATTGCGATTTACTCCCACTATATTCCCACTGCCACTGTAGAAAATATTTTCTGAAATTTGTATATCTCGCAATTGTGTAGATTGATATTTAATAGGCCACGATCCCCAAACTTTCGCGGAATATACAACTTCATAACCGATTAACGTGGGTGGTGCATGCGGAATGCAGTCAGCAATGTACGGACTCTCCTGTCAAGGGCATCTAATTCCTTATTATTGTTATTACAGCACTTCAGGATCAAAGTCATCAATCTTTTTGGACTACGCTCCACACATCCGCGATGCGATCGTCACGCCCCTCATCAACGATAAAGCTGACGGGATCTCACAGTCGTTAGAAGTGCTGGAGTCCTATCACTTGCTCAGAGAAGACCTGGAATCGTTGGTCGAATTGTCCGTGTGGCCTGGACAGAGGAACCCCACTATCTTGATTGATTCTAAGGTATTTTGCATTTTAATGAATTATTTGCGTGAAATGTGTCGTTATTTTTTTTACGTTCTTGGATTTTTGTTGAAAAAGTTGATATCATATGAAAAACAAAAAACCCAGTTTTTAAATAGAAATTATGATACAAATTCGTATTTAAAGTTTTAGTGGAATTTAAGAAGTGACGATGCGATCCTGAGTTATGTTTACAGAGGGTAAGAGATGCTGATGTTGTATTAAGTCAGGTGATTCTTATCCGGCTGCCTCGGTAGCACAGTGGTAGCTTATGCGCCCATTATAGTAAAGTCTCGAGTTCAATTCCCGGGCCAGACCAAACGCTTGTATAGTTTACAAATATTTGTTACGGAGCTTAGATGTAAAAAGTATGTAAGTATTCTATCGGTAAACCAAGTTTTTATACTACAAACTCTGCTTAGTTTGAGGCGTCGTCGTATTTCGGATGTCTAAAATAGACTTTTTAATTTGAACGTGCAGGTGAAGGCCGCGATGACCCGCACCTACAACAAGACGGCGAGCGCGCTGCCCTACGCGCCGGGAGCCGTGCGGCGCGCCAGACACGCGCCCGGGGCCGAGGCCGAGGGGGACGGGGATCAAGACGACCTGGACGACGACGAACCTCCAGATAGCGACCCTGAAAACGATGCTCTCATTAAGGTAGTTATAATAACAACTGTTTGGCCAGTATTCGTCCATTTTATAAGTAAATACGATGCCTTTCTGACGGCATATGTCGAACTATACTCCTCGACGCGAAAAACGATAAATTTTGTAAACAAATATTCATACAAAAGAACAAAGTTTTATCACTACAAAACTGGTTATTTTTTAAATTAATTTAACAGCCTTTAACAGTCACCTGCTGGACATGGCTTCTCCTTAGAAAGGAGACTTTGGCCTACTACACCACACTCAAGTTTTCTTCCTCTCTGCAGAGATATTGTCTAGTATATATTATTCCCTTAGTCGATTCTTACGACACCCATGGGACGAATAGAGGCGGTGACACTTTGTATTCTTAATCCGTCTCCGCATAGAGGGCACATAATTATAGCCTGAATCCGTTATAATTAGTAACATATAATGAATAAAACAAACAGAAAACAATAACAGCCATGGATGTATTCCGAACTCAAATGCGAATGTCAATGTGAACTTATTTCCAAATGGCTGCTCAAAAGCTTACGTACCACATTACTATACCACCAAATATTGGATTACCGCCCTTGAGATCGATAAATTATAACCCGACCAATTGAAATTGCTGCTTAACTCTTAGATTAGTCTATCTATAGCAGAAATTCTTTGTTTACTTAATTCATAGCTCCTCGTAATGCGGACAGTCAATTGGGGTTTGATGAAGCTAAAAGAACCCGATAGACGGTTCTACCAGAATATACAAACTTACTACATCCTCACTTATAGACTTTCAATTGCATACAAATATTTTCTAACATAATAATGCTTATAACAAACAATTTTCTATTTTTACAGAAAAAGAAAACTAAAGATGCTGACAAACCAGGTCCGAGCAAGGAGAAGAATAACTCAAAGCCGTCGACGAGCAAAAAGAAAAAAGGGAAATAGCGTCGGCGCTCCGCCATGGCTTTCCTCTTCAGGTGAAGAGACTAGTGGACGCGAACTTGATATGATGTCATTTCCTTTGACGTCAAAATAGTGAAAATGAAGACATACACATAACCTAGTGTGATATTTATTGTGGTATGCGTAAAGTACTTTTTAGATCTGAGTGATCTGCATACATGGCAAACATGCAAGCGGGCTGCCAAAGGGCCTAGTGTGAGTTTACAGACCAGACTATCGACTAGATGTAACAGAAACTCACACTAGCTCCTATTAATTGGGATGGAACTACAACACAGTGACTTTTTAGGCTTAGACATATTAACGATTTAGCTCATAGCAGTTACAAGAAATCTTAGATAGTAATGATGAAATAGTCAAATCAATGTGAAATGTATCTTGTTCTTGTTATGTCAGTATCAGATTAGTCATTAAAAAACTATGTTTAAATTAAATGTAATTGCCAAATCGCATTTTGATCCCTAAAGGTTTACACTGGGCCGACGATCTTGCCGACGGGTTTTTATAGTCAGTTTGCAAAGCATCATTTCCGTCATGACATACTACTTTTTGTCGGCATAACCGCTAGCCAGGCTGCCGGCATAGTGCATAGAGGCCTTAAAACTGCCGCCTGTTATAGTCTATAAGCGTCAACAATAATTTGTTAAGAAGTACTTATTCATTGTTCATAAACTCATAGGCATGTAAATAGTAAATTAACTTAAAAACCTAAAGAAGCAAAATACGAAAATATCATTTGCCTTTATAAGTCGAAAAAAACAAATTCGTCTTCTATTTTCATGTTAACTCAAATATGTTCATGTACATACATGTATTCCACTATAAATAAGGACACACCACCTACCTAATCTTAATTACATCATCAATATAAATAGTCATTTTAGTATTACATATTTATGACAACAAAAGAACACATATATATATATATATAAAAGATAGATACATTCCTTTATACAGTATTTTCAAGCTTCAAAAGTAACCCTTGTCAGTAATATTTCTTTAAATTTAATTATTACTTAAGAATAAAAGTAATCAAGGTGTAAAATGTGTAGTTTCTGCACCTTAGTAGCAAAATATTTGCCCACGACATACTTAAAATGTAATGCCCAGTTCATCATCATCAGCCTATCGCAGTCCACTGCTATATATAGGTCTTTCCCATAGCATGCCCAACCAACTTGCGTCACTCGACCTGGCCTCCACAGTAGAACTCGTTTACCCCAACAGCTGTCGGTTCTATGTTGTTGTTCAATGCCCAGTTATTACATATTTACTTACTATATTCAAAATAAAATAAAATTGCAAAATTGCCTTTGCGTTGGTATTTGCGCCAAAATTTTTGGCACGCTTTGATCAAACGCAATCGCTTTTATCTTTGAAAACAATCATATTTAAACAGTTAAGACATAATCTATTCAAATAATCATTCATTACTTATTAAATTTGAGTAACTATTACATTATTAACACGAGAGCATGCAACGAATTGTATTTTCTGCATGATTTTTTTAAAATATTTGTTAAAGTACCGTACCGCCTCTTAAACACAAATATGCAAGTGAAATGCTTCTTTATTTAGAAAACAAAAGATTGTATTTAGGAATATGGTAAGTGGCATTTAGGATTTATATCTATTAAATCCTTTGGACAATTAGCATAGACTTCGTGACACGTATAATATTGTTAATCGTTTATGTGTGCATCTAGGCGTTAAAGAATCTCTTGGAATTTACCTTTGTTCGCACTTCTATTGTTAATTTCTCTGTTCTGTGTTAAAAACTATTTTAAATTAATGACAGTGCCTAATTAAGTTCATGTCAACTAGTCTCTTGTGTATTATTGTTCAATGTTAATAAAGAGGTCTGCTTTAAAATGCTTTACTTTTTATAGAACTGTTATCTTTTCAGTCTGGGTTGCCAACAGTAAGCATAATTACAGTTTATAATTAAATCACTGCATTTTCATTACCTTATTCACAGATCCCTGTATCAATCTCCAAAGAGGTAGCAAAAACCTACACTGATAAATATTGATGCTGTTATTGGTATAGAAACACATACAAAGCCAAACCAACCACCATAAGTCATTTCTTGCAATTAGAAATTTGATCATAACTCAGTTTTCTTTTTTTTTTTATATTAAGTGCCTGCCAAAGTGACTAGAGAGTGAGTTTATATTGTGAGTTTTAATCTACAGTAGATGTCACAAATTTCTTACAAGATATTTTGCAATAGAATTTAGTTGCTTAGTAAAGTATGACAAAGACTATCAGATTACCAGTTCAACTTTTGGTCACAATACACATAATCACATTAGTCTGTGTTGTGACAGTCTAGGAATATGAAGTATCACTACCCCTATTCAACCTGTGGGTGTCATAAAAAGTGATAAGATGATAAACTATGCAGGACAACATCATAGCAAAGAGAAGGAAAACTTAAAACAAACCCTACACTAATCCATTTGGCCAGCATGGTATAGTAGGCCAAAACCTCCTTACTAAGGAGTGGCCTATACCCAGCAATGGACTGTTAAAGGCAATTGATGATAATGATGCTAACAGTACAGTCAATAGTTACTGTTTAATACTATGAGTACTTAATTGAAATTGAAAGATCTGAAGATCTTCATAGAGGTAACACTTTGGTAAGGATTTCAAATAAGAAACTAAGGCTTTTCAATCATGTATATTTGACAGATGGCTAGGGGATATTGTTAATGAAATAGTTTTGTTTTTGTCAGTAGAACAAAACAAAATTCCATAAAATCATAAATAGGTTTGTATTCTCTATTCATCTTTTGTCTCTGATCATACTGTGTAGTCCTATTAGTGGTACCATAGACAAGTTTTTTTGTTTACAGCTCTACCAGTTGGACCATTGGTGCATGTTATTGCTTGTGGTGCTACTGATAGTACCACAGAAATTTTATCTTGCCTGTTATTCTGTCAGATTGACTGCAAGAAGAACATCATTGCTTTGTATGAACAGTAGTCTTACCAATCAAATAGTACAGTCAACACTAATATTATGAAATCATAAATTATTTTTTATGGGTAATCGAGTATGTTTTCTTATTGACTATAATTTCAACCGTTAAGACCATGGATTAGAAAAATGGCTAATAGTACAAGCTATGCTTAGTTTGGTACTAGATGGCATTGTGTGCTAGATGTCTGAAACATTATTTATGGTTCAACCGATTAAACTATGGACAATAATTTTTGCCAGTTTTACTACCAGTAGGACTACAAAATATAACCATGAAAATCTCTATATTGTATTGTGTATTGTATAGTTATAAGTTCGAATACCACGCAGAACAAATCTTTGTGTGATGAGCATGATCATTTGTTCTATGTCTAGGCGTAATTTATGTATTTAGAAATAGGTGAGTATATTTTTCTGCAGTCTGGTTACCATAATACAGGCTTTGCTTGGTTTGTGATCAGACGGCCATATGTGACAATTTTGTTATATAAGTATTCATGAGACTGACTGAGCTTATGGCCAGAAATTCAAGGTTTAATTCTCACCCAAGATAAAAAATATGTAATGGACTAGATCTGCATCTAAGTGTAATTTATCTATGATATGTTTTTAAAGTTACGCTTACCTAGTTTGGGATTAGGGCATATGTTATTTTCTGTTTTTTAAATACTTACAAATTAATTAACTTAGTGCGATCGTAGGTTAGGGCTTGTGGCACAGTATGCAGTTTTCACTGACTTTCTCAATTTACAAAATTATAATCCACCTTTCCTTCCTTAAATGTGTACCAAAATTCTTTCGGATTCTCTTAATTAGTATCGTAGCATAACGAACAAAATAAAAGGAAATTCAATTGGTAACCGCTCTTTATTACATAATGATTGAACTAATTTTCACTAAACAGAAAATGATTCGATCGTGTCTAAATTAATCTTTACGAATTAATTTCACTCTAGGGTCATCTGGTCTCATTATGACGTAGGTATTCTTATATCTTCGGTTGTCTCCATTCCGTTTCACATAATTATAGCAGCCCACAGTGGCCAAACCCATGCCCACGAGTGCCAATCCCGTTGATCCTATAACTTCAGGAATTTCGTCCCAGCCCTGCTTGAGCAACTGCCCGAGAGAGCGTCTCGAGGCCGCAGCCATTGATTATATTATAAACCCTGAACTTAAACACTGAAGTTACAAATAAAACAACGAAAATCTATCGAAGACGATTTGTTCTGACAGTTAAACTGACAGTGACAACCAAAGACAAGTCAAATATTTTAATCCAATTTTTCTTCCTGCCTAAAAATTTAGATTTTTATTTCTAAACATTACATAACAGTAGATTAGCCATCACGAAACGGAATGATCCTGATGAACGTTCTATCCGATTTACCAGCCTTTTCCAGATGTGAATTTAATAGACGAAATGAATGAGTTAAATCGAATTAAAGTGACTTTCCAACTCTATTGTGTGTGGACAGAATACACAAAAGCCGGGAGGAATAGACATTCACCGTACGGCTGGTGCACAAATTTATCATCACTCAACAAGCTATGTAATGAGATTGTATCAGAAAGGAGGTGATCCGGCAGAGAATCAAGGTCATAGACATAGCCAACAGAATTAAAAAGCTAAAGCGGCAATGGGCTAACTATATTAGCAGCAGAACCAATAACCTATGGTGTAAACGTGTTCTTGAGTGGAAACAGCGTTTCGGCAAACATAGTGTAGGATATGTACGAGCCAGGTAAAGTAATGATCTACTCAAGACGGTAGGCCAGAGCTGGATGCGAGAAGTCGAGGATCAAACCAAGCGGCGTGCAATTGGAGAGGCCTTTTTCCAGCAGTGGGACTGTGATGAGCTGATTATGATGGTGTGAAAAATGAGGTGACTCTTGCAAAGACAAATTTATTTAAAATATTGTGATTTGACGCAAAATTTTTTAACACTGTCATACCTCCGCCTGAAACTCAGTCGTCTGGTACACTTCACAACAATAAACCTATGAGATAATCTGTCCAATACACACGGTGCCTCAACTAAGTGCGGTAGCCGCGTATGGCTATTTTTTTTAACGTGTGGTAACCCGCTCGGGCCGTCACCCCACCAGGGCTTACGGCGGGGTGGTGTGTTGGAATCAGATGGAGAGCAAAACCCGTCCCGTCCAGCCGCGGCCACACTCAAGGTGGCATAAGGTGGCTCGGCTCGCCGGCAGCGTGAGTCCCGTGCTGTCACCCTGTCCACTCGACGATGACTGGAAGAATGGAGAGCCCATAGACGGCGGCAGAGTACGTGGAACCTCCAACCGAGATGACGGCTGCCTCCAAATCATACAGGGGAGTTTCGGCCAAGGCGCACGCCGCCTCCGTCGAAACGGTGCGGTAACCCCGTATGGCTCTAATCGCCAATATCCTATGAGGGCGTCAGACACGAGCCTATTCTGGGTGGTCAGAGCCGCCGCCTATACCGGTTTACCATACGCCCTTGACCGGAGAACCCTCGTGTACAGCCGTTTCGTCTCGATACTGGCTCCACCTAAGTTGGGCAAAAGTCACCGAAGGGCACAAGACAGATCTGGAGAAAGCTGTCGGAAGTGCTCGTCGAAGAGCCACTTCCCGTCAAGAATCAGGCCCAGATAAGTATCTGGGCCTGATTCAGGGCCTGAAACGGGCCTGATGCATCATGATCAGGGCCTGAAACGGTACGAGAACCGAATTCATTGCAATGGAGGCGCTAGGGGGCGGACCACGACAAGGTCCATGGAACAAAATGGCCTCCGTCTTGTCCAGGGCCACCCGTAAACACTGGCTGTTGACATGTTAAATGGCAGATTATTGAATGCGTTGCTGATGTCCAACGATACCGCCAACAACATGCCGCCACAGCTTACTGCTTCTTTGGTCACAGCCCTCAGGCGTAACACGGCATCGAGCGTCGAACGACCCGCTCGAAAAGAGAATTGTGTGTCCAACAGATCTGGGCCCACCTCACAGAAAGAGTATCCTTTCAAAAAATTTACCCGCCTTGTCCAGCAACACCATGGGCCTGTAGACCGCGACAGAATCGGCAGGCCGTCCCGGCTTCCATAATAGGCCCGGCTTCCCGCTCTTCCAGCACTCTAGAACCTCCCTGAGGGGGCCTGACATGCAGTAGAGGGCTCGCGCCAGTACCCGGGCAGATATCCCGTCTGACCCGTGGCGGTGTTCTTGTAGCGAATGTGTAGAACAACCGTCTGTACCTCTGATTTCCTGGCGGACGGCACATTTTACTCGTTCTCCCCTTTGGGGGTGTATACCCGTTAAGGCCATCACCTGTACACCCGTTTAACTGTTGAACGGGTGCAAAGGTTGAAAGGTGTAAACGTGAACGGCATTTGTAACAAAGAGTTTTGGTTGGATTGGTGTTGGTGAGTTTTGGTTGGAGTGATAAAAATGACCTTATTTTTTTTAAAATAAAATTCCTTTGTAACTCTCTGAGCCTGAAATAGGAAATCTCGAAATCACGTTGGCTACCAGAACTTTTGGTAGTTAGGTACTCATCTGATCCTCCTTGTCGTAGATCAACGGTTGTAAAATGTTGGTTTAATTGCATGTGTGTATGTAGAAAGGTAAGTACACGGAGTTTGAGGCGGGGTGAATATTCGGACCCCGACTTCACTCGAACAGCCGAAAACACCTGATCGGTTGTAATCATAATACATACAAGTAACAAATTTCGAGGTAGTGGCTATCACGACACAAGAAGAAGTTTTTCGGCTTAACGACGTGCAACAATCTAGCGAAAAGCAGCACTGCTGATTCCGAAGTGGACACTATCACGACACGCAAAAGGGAACCGGCTTTTATACTGCCAGCTCAAGGCTAAAAGTAAACGCACCCGCGGGATGTTGTTGTAGTTACTTGAACATGCACCGCCCGAAACCTGCCGTCCACCGGCCACCCGCTCTCTACTCCGTTGTTGGCGTTTTTTATTACATAGGTACATACGAAATATTATTGTTATTATTAAACATTCGTTACGTTTAAATTTTTAAAAAATAAAAAAATACATATTTAGTAAAACATTTATTATTATGCCACAAGTAAAATAAAAAAAAAATTGAAGACGCTACTCATTTTTCTTGACGTTTAAATTGATTTTTTCATATTACTGTCATTTGCATTTTCGGTTGCTGTGTATAGTATATTTATAGATTCGTATTGTGTTTTAGACCACTTTTCTAAAAGAACAGTGGAAAATGCGTCCTCCTAATAATTTTGGTCACATTGTAAAATTTAGAAAGGGCCTTTTTGGGTTATTTGCAAGAGGGTGTTGGGAGATTCCCCAAATAATGGGCTGTTCGTTAATGGGATTAATTGGAATTGGATTGGGTACTATTGGTTGTTATAATTATATAAAAAGGAATGGAGATAATAGGGAGTACAAGAGTACTTATTATATAGTACGAGCTGGTGATCCAAGAGAATGTATATTGATAAACCCCGTCTTTACATCTTGGAAATAAATTCGATCAATGCTAAAAGTTTATATAATTTCTTTGGCTTTATTTATTACATTTACACTTAAAATTATATAGAAATATATGTTAAGAAAGTAATGAAGTAGTAAATCTTTACTGGAGCAATAATATGTAAAACAATGAAGTTGCACATGATTATTTGTTGATTTATTAATTAACGAAAAAAGCCGAAGATGAAAACTACAATATGATCAAATAAGAACTGATATCAGAGAAGATAATCTTTAGCATTGTTGCACTCGACCTCTCGTGATTGAGTACTTAAATATAATCTGTCCTTTCACCGCTTCCTAACGGCCTAATCAATGCACGGCGTACAAAATATAAAATATTTTTCTAATTACGAGAGTGGAATAAATAATACAAGTTTGTAATTCACAACAGCTTATTAATAACATACTATTGTCATTTTGATTTTCAATAGCTTTACTTAGTAAGTCGGTGAAATCGATGTTATCTATTATTTTCTTAATATGTGATATGAAATCTAAATGCCTATTGCCTTGTATTTTGCTATCGGTTACAACCTTCATCTATACAGCTGGTATCCATTCATAGATCCTTTTAGGGAGTGACGCATTTTTTTTTCCTGTGCGGAAATCTCCTATCATTTAGTCAGGATTCCAGTGTAGACTGTCGTCGGCTTATGCTTTTAAGTTGCAGTAGTAGCATGTGATTCGTAGTATTATTTATTTTTAAAAACATCATTAAAACTAATTCCTCAAAGACCCACACAGAGCGTCGCAACAATCTACCCTCCTTAAGCCTTAAGTCCTGAATTAAGAAGACGACAGAAAAATCTATATAGCGGTATATTATCGTTTATCATCAATCTCGTATCTCTACACTTTCCTCTCACATTTCATTGGTTGCCACGGGAGCTGTAATTTAAACCAACCTCCCACCCCATTTCTATTAACTGTACGCAGATGATATATGTACAAATGACAGGTTACATTACAAGCTACACACTGTCCTAAATACGTATCGTATATAAAGAGATCAGATCAGATCAGATCAGATTATACAGCGTCATTAGCTGCACGGATGGGTTGGTGATGTAAACGGCCACCTCTCCAGTTTTTACTGCGCCAAGTGATGAGGGTTCAAAACCTACATGAGACAACACTTTTTGCCATCCATAAATAGTTGTTCTGAATTCAAATTAATGTTCAAATGATTTATTGTTTACCAAGTGTACATTTTGATTTTGTAGTTACATTAGTACTTAGTACCCTTTTGAAGCATTTCAAGCACGAAAAAGGTTTAGACATTGTAAATATATACTAATACTTATATGTTTCCCATGTTTAAGTGTTTACAATTAGTAGATCTCTCCTTTTCATTTATAGTGTAATAGAATGAGTTTGAATATTCCTAGTGCGGGAGTTGGCTTAAAAAAAGATAAATCAACAAAGATTTAGATTTTTTAAAGTGGTATAAGAAGTAGGAGTTAAGGTAAGGTAAGAATAAGAGGTAAAAGTCTGGTTTGTCGGATAATCCATCTACATATCAAGTGATCGTCTTGGGAAGCAAACAAATGCAAAGGCATTGACTTTAGTATTTGTTTGCTTCCCAATTCATTCATTTTGGGCACAAACTTCACACATATTGGTTTGGGAGTAAAGCACGCACTGATCGACCGCTCTAAAGTGAAGTAACAGCAGCCGATGAGTCCGTGTCGTTATTGCTTTTGCTAAACAAAACATCTCTGAATCGGCATTCATACAACGGACCAGCCAAAATTATTTTTAGGGTATTTTTTAATAGCGTGTATTCTAAAATAATAATTAAGTTGCTGATTCTTTATAATGACACAAAATCGAAAATCATAAGTTCAGAAATGACGTTTTGTCATTGTCAATATCTTATACAAAATATCCTAAGAATATTAATAATATCACACAGAGATGGCTCTTTTAACAAAATAGACATTTAATCAAATTGAATGTTAAGCTTCGTTCAAATGCCGTGCGTTAAACGCTCATTTTGTTCGAATACGCGAAAGTTTGAACGGAATTTTAAAATCAGCATGCATAGGAAAATTGAGAAACAACTATGTGAATAAATAGTTCTTCCTGACCCGCGTTTTTAACAAAAATGTTCAACGTCAATTATTTGAACACGGTTTGGTTTACAAAGCAATACCAAGTTCAACTTTTGACGAATGGCTTTTACGAAGCAATATTTGATGTTTGTGACGTTTGATTTGACGTTGACGTTACTGTCATTGAAAAAGGTCACTCTTGCAAGAAATTGTATAAAAACCTGTTTGTAAAAAATGATAGTAGGCTACACTGTTTGCTACTTCGAGCACTGCTGTTAATTATTCTTGCGAATATTAACTTGTTGCGTTCACTTCTGATCGACCGGTCGTGTGTTGTTTCATTTAAAAAAATGGTTTCGCGATTTGATGTTGTTGAACAAGGACCTCCTATACAGGTTTTTCAATTAAATAAGTTGTTTTTAGATGATCCAAACCAGGTGAAAGTGAATTTGACCATCGGAGGTAAGGAAAAGTTACCGTTATATCCAACTGAACTTTTTTCCGAAACAATTTATCCGTT
Organism: Hypercompe scribonia; assembly: GCA_949316085.1. Lineage (NCBI taxonomy): Eukaryota > Metazoa > Arthropoda > Insecta > Lepidoptera > Erebidae > Hypercompe > Hypercompe scribonia. The sequence goes on along the minus strand of OX438969.1, from coordinate 4,268,859 downwards.
ATTATGCAATCTTATATGATTATTACATACATATTAGATTTTTTTTTTTAATCTAGTGTTACATTGTTGTCATTGCCTGTATGATTGCAGCGTATAGAGATGAAAATGGAAAACCTTGGGTTTTGCCTGTGGTCAGGTCAATGGAGAAACAGTTGGCTGCTGATCCAACCCTTTTGCATGAATACCTACCAGTGCTAGGTAAGTGTTAATAACTTTAACTTAGGAATAGTGACTGAAGGATTTTTCTGGTTTTATAAACCTATGTTTAGGGAAATATAAGAGAGTTTATTATTTTAATTACCTAAATTTGCTTGTTAATCTGTACAAAGATAATTTATTAAACAGTTTCATAGCATAAGATTAATGAATAGGAATGGAATATAAAATCATTAATATCCATTTGCATCAGTTAACATAGAAAAAAAAACAATTTAATGGAGAACCTCTTCTTTTTAGTAGTTGCTAAAAAAAAGTATACAACTAAATTGAGAATGTTCCTCTTGTTTTTAAAGTTAATTACAAATTAAAATCTTATTGTATATTCTACGAAATATTAAAATGTAAGCAAGTGTATTGTGTTAGTGACATGACATTGTAAATACATCAAATTCACTTTATTTCTTATTGTATTCAATGAGTTAAAAGTCACTTATGATATGTCCCTTATAGAATTAAACATGCCTATATAAATATAAATTGTTTCTATCTTAATATGTCTCGTAATAACTTTAATGCCATTCTAGCAATGTGCCCAAAACTGATTTTATTAGAAATACATTAATCAGATTTAGATCACTGTAACAATGTAATGGATACAGTTTTATTTATTTATTGCCTGCTTAAGTGACTACTCTACCTGATGGAAAGCATGCATACAATCGAAGAGTGGTTGTCACCATACTCATTGAGAATGCAGACAATGCAGTTGTGAGACTCACACTATGGTGGCATTGTGAGATCCTTTCTTATGCCCACTTAAAAGATCCGGGATCATAGTGGACATGACAACCAGACACATGACAACAAAATGTATTCCTTTTTTAGCATAGTAGCACACTGGTTATTCGCTAGTAGAATATAAATAAAATAGAGCTCTAAGAGCACAAATTTACTATATCAGATTTTTTTTTAAGAATATCAAAAGTGAAGGTGCAGCCAAGAGTTAGTAGATTTTACTTATAAATAATAATGATTATGAACAGTGTTGCCATCCAAATTATTGTAAAACAAAAGTATAAATGTCATAGTAATAAGTAAAGAAAATTATATAGATATATAAATCATCCACTAAATACTAAATATTTGATCAGAGAATGATAAAACTTTATCTACTTCTATTTGCTTCACAAAAAGGGTTTTATCAATGCTATGCAAAACCATTTTGTGATAAGATGTAACAAATGAGAGAACAATTTATCATTTATATTCTTTTATAACGAGTTTGTATTCTAATAAAGTAGGCGATCACATCTCACACATGTTCACCTGACATCAAAGAGGTAGAGTGTAATATGTCGTGCCAGACTGCCGATAAACCTACTTATCTTTTTCTAATAAAAATGAAAAGCGAAATGCTGTAATGAGTGTAAAATTTAAGAACAGCTCGACCAATTCAACGAAATATTTCATATTTTTGTTAAGGTTCTACAATGCAACATACAACTAGCAAGGTTCTTACGCGTTTTGGATCTGAATGAAACGGATTTGGATCTTAATTTGCCTTTGTAAATTAAATCAAAACTTTTTAGTCCCTTATAGGCGACAGGCAACCCAAGATGGAATAGAGTTGCGTTCTCACGTGTCTATGGCTAATACACATTTTTGGAGTGACAGTACTAGTATTAGTGCCTCGAATTAATAATAGCCGAATAGAAAGGCTAATTGTCACAAACATATGCTTGCAAATATTCGCGTTCAGAAGTAGGTCAATCACACGATCTTACACATAATCTTAAGTACTTGCAATCTCAAGCAGGTACTTGAGCTGTGCATCGCTATCAAGAGCCTATAAAACCTTTTACTCACTACATCACTACAATCAGTACAAATTGTCTTGTGTAAAATAATCGAAGTACATTTTAACAGAATTCCAGTTTTACTACCTATTGTTATGAAATGAGTTTTTTACGTCACAGTCGAGAATATTACCGATATCTTAACCAATTTAAATCAGTAAGAATAATTACTTACTGTATGGGTCAATGACATGCGTCGTGCTGTAACAAAGTAATATCTTGTCGTAGGAACACTGTTTCTTTATTTCAGTCACATTTTATATCATTTTATTACGTAACACTGTTCGGGTGACGGATTAAGAATACAGTGTCGCCACCCCTGTTCATCCCTTAGGTATCGTTGACTTAGTGAAAGTTACGTAGGACAATAGCTCTACAAGACGTAGGAAAACTGGCAACAAACTATATCAAATTAACCCCTTTGGTTAGGGTTGTATAGTAAGCCAATACAGGAAGTATTAGGAGGTAAGGAGATGATGATAAGTATGTAACATTATACAGAGCGACTACCGCCTTATCTTTACAATCAAAGTATTAGACGATATGGAAGTTCTGTGCGAAGACTGTTGTCGGACTTCTTATGGTACGGGAGCTAGCAACGTTTGAAAAGTAAGAATTTTAGGTCAGCTGATTTTGTTATATGTCGTCCTTCTAGCACTTTCGGTAAGAGTCTGGGCTATCTGGCTGGCGGTAGCGGTTGCGTTCATTAGTGCGCATCCTACGTTTCCAGGTAATAATCCTGGATTTTAAAAACATTTTAGAAGGCGTAATTATTAATTTTTTGTTTTTAAATAAGTCTACCTGACATACTTTTTTTATTGCCAGACATTTTTGACATTGCTAACTATGTGCCATACGTGATTTTTTTTATTTTTTTTATAAAAATTTCAAAGTATTTTATAATGTCTGTAATTTTAATATTATGTTATTTAAATATAAGAAAACTTAAAATAAATTTGCCAGACATTAATTCGATTGTTAAGTCTTGAATTAAAATTAAAAAGTCATGAAGTATTGCAGTATGATGCTAGTAGTCCGAGAGAGACAGCTGAAGGCGCGAGAGAGATAGACAACGACAGTGGCGCGACAGGCAAGTTTGCTAGATGGCGTCAGTCTAATGTCACATGTTTGTTTTTGTTTTGATTTTAATGTTTATTTTTTAATTTGGTTACAATGGCCAGTGACAAAATAAAATGTGTTTTTTGTAAAGGACATAACGATAACATAATACTTTTCATATAAAAGGCTAATAATAAAGGTTAATAATAATTTACATTTAGTAATCAGAACAATTTAAATAAAAAGTGTTGTTTTTTAAATTTTAATCTAATTTTATATTCCTTTTTATACTTAAATTTTTTTGAAACTTGCTCTGACTAGAATGATTATTATTATTATTTTCTTTATTTCATTATATACACATATTTATTACATTTTCAAATATATAAAAAATAAAAAATACACATTTATAAATATAACAAATAGTAGTAGACTACCGACATCGGGTACAGGGACCAAGACACCGGTAGTTAGGGCTCCAAAGACAGGAACCTCCTCACAATACGGGCCGTGTCAAGAAGGACTGGTTTCTGCATCAGACCCTTGATCCAACCTTCTAACGTGAGCCTCTTAAGGTGTTGGTCGAGGCTCTTCGCTATCAATCCATGAACAGATGTGATTATCGGAACAATAATCACCGAATCCACATTCCACACGTCGGCAATCTCGTGAAACAGATCCAAATACTTCAATTGTTTTTCTTTTTCAACTTTCACGAGATTCTCGTCATGAGGAACGGCGATATCGACAATCATTGCGCGGCGCTCTAATCATCGATCCATCACCACAATATCAGGCTTATTGGCAACAATAGTCCTATCTGTGATAATAGATCGATCCCAATATAACGTAGCACGACCGTTCTCGAGAACTGGGTCGGGCACATACCTGTAGTAAGGTACTTCAAAATTGACAAGTTGGTATTTAAGGGCAAGTTGTTGGTGTACGATCCTGGCTACTTGGTTGTGCCTGTGCAAATACTTACCGTTAGTAAGACGAGAACAACCAGAAATAATATGCCTAATAGATTCTCCAGGACGGTGGCACACCCGACAGATGTCAACCGTACTATCTTTCAGGATATATTTCCTGTAGTTATTTGTCATGATAACTTCGTCCATAATTGCACATGCAAAACCTTCGATTTCTCCGAAGAGATCACCATACCGTAGCCAAGACGACGACGCTTTAAAGTCTATATCAGGCCCGTGTAGGGCCCGATAAAAGACTTTTAAGTACTTTTTTAGGCGGCCAAAGAAGCGTTCCTGTAACATTTGTTTCACGCCAGATTCTGGTATTCCCAAGGACTGTGAAAAACCTAGATACATATTATTATTATTTTTTATTATATGCACAGTGAAAAGTAATTTACTTTCGTAATGGTTCTCTGTATCATTCTCGACTTATTCTGCAACTGTCTCTCTCGGACTACTAGCATCATACTACAATACTTTTCATGACTTTTCAATTTTAATTCAAGACTTAACAATCGAATTAATGTCTGGCAAATTTATTTTAAGTTTCCTTATATTTAAATAACATAATATTAAAATTACAGACATTATAAAATACTTTGAAATTTTTATAAAAAAAATAAAAAAAATCACGTATGGCACATAGTTAGCAATGTCAAAAATGTCTGGCAATAAAAAAAGTATGTCAGGTAGACTTATTTAAAAACAAAAAATTAAAAATTACGCCTTCTAAAATGTTTTTAAAATCCAGAATTATTACCTGGACAGGTAGGATGCGCACTAATGAACGCAACCGCTACCGCCAGCCAGATAGCCCAGACTCTAACCGAAAGTGCAAGAAGGACGACATATCACAAAATCAGCTGACCTAAAATTCTTTCTCGAAAACGTTGCTAGCTCCTATACTATTAGGGCTCTATTCGTAACGATTATGGCAACCGAGACCGACTGCTTGACGTGCTTGCGCACGACACACGTTAAAAATCACTCGTTCATAGGCTAACCTGGCTAGGATTCCTTAACTTTGTAATGTATACCTACTCGATTACCACTTGAATGAAAATAAAAAAGTATTTATTCACAACAATAATATTTTTTTAAAACAAACCAAACTAAAGAACATTTACATCTACACCTCAGTATTAAATTAAGTCATCGTCTGCAATTAATTCATTTGCAAAATAATGTTGTAACCTTTTTTGCTTCTTTTTTTTTTCTGAACGGCAATCCCCCCGGAAACCTACATTACCTACACCTATTGGTGGTTATTTCGGACTCGAACCGACCAAAAGTCGTCTGCGATACTGGGTCCGTTCCCGAGCCTGGTGGCCCAGGCGAGTTCTAAACCTCTTTCGGTCCCACTCGTACATCTCCTTTAGAAGCATAACTTGCTCGCAGAAGGAGACGGCGGAGTTTCACGCGCTCTCGCTCCGCAACGTGGCCGTTATTGTAATGTATGTCTTTCTCTGTATATCACCATAATAGATGTTAATTATCTTACATAATAAGCACGTTTATATTGTTGTTTTACATAAGCATAAATACGTAATAAAACAGCGTGCCACTAAGCCTCATATACCTAAATTAATTTGACCATGAGATTGTATATCTTTATTGTCAAAAACAACGTATGTTTGTTAATAACATCATAACAGAAGTACCTCATTATTACCCTGATGCAATATATCGTGAGCCAGAGCGATAAGATATTTCCTTTACGAACCATTAGGTTATTCCTGCGAATTGACTCGCATTAATTTGGATTATGCGAACAAATCTTTCAGGTACAAAAATAACCTATATATACAATTCCTGACCACAATATCTCTAAAAACTTGTACCAAATCTGTTCAAATCCGATAACGTCCATCAAAACAAATGTTCGGAGACGTGAGAATCATCTTTATGACTTCCTTTTTGACACAATGAAAAATACTAACACATTTTAAGATAACACAGTTGACGTACATGATGAAATACTATAATTTTATGTTTCATCACTAACGGGAAACACAAATTAGCACAATTAAAACAAAAAAAAAATACTCAATTTGGATAACATCCTCTTTACTGACCAAATTATAAATTAAAATTATTGCCAATCATCCACAAAGATTATTCTACATATATTAGAGTGTTTTATTACTGTACTCGTATTAAGGTAAATTTACAATATATAGCAAAATATAGTGAAGAAAGTTTCATGTAATAAAGTTGATGGATATAAGAGTAAAAGACTACCGAATAAAAGGCGGAAGAACTTCGTAGAAAAGGTTATTATGACTATTCTAGATAAGTAACAAGAAAACTGACGAAAGATAGAGAAGAATGAAAGTAAAGAATGAAAAAGAAAACACCCTGCGTAGACACAAATAAAGTCGGGTTAAGGGCAAAATGATGAATAATTTCAATCGAGTTTAATTCCACTTGTCACTCAAGTGTATAACAATAGCGTACACGACTGAAAGGTCGTTAGGACAAATCGGACTAAAAAGACAAATCTAAATATAAAACACTAAAATAAATATTTAAACTAGGATCGTTCGTAATCACAAAAAAAAATCTATTTAAATATTACGCATACAAACTAAGATATCAAAGTGTACTTTTTCGCTCGTGTTGCTAACCATTTCTTTCGATTAAATAAACAAGTTAGATAAGAATATTCTTTTACTCTCACCGATACACAATTATTATACAATCAAAAGGATTGCCTTGTCTCTATTTTAACATGATTATAGTATTTAGCATTACTTTTTTCCTTCTATCAGATGATAGAGCATTTATTAACGAAAAGCAAGACATTATGATAGCTGGCATATTGATATACAACAAGCCTATTCAAGTTATCCTGAAATACACAGAGAGAGAGAATTATAAAGTCAGCAGAGATGCCGTCTTAATTATTCTTACCACGTTTATGACGTTTGAAAAGGAAATATGAAGACATTAGAGTTGTACGAACAGTTCGAGTCATAGACATATTTAAATAAGACTGGTCCTAAATGAGATCCCTGCGATACTCCAAAAGTATCTTATAAGTTTTGCACTGTACACGCCTTGATTATAGTGTTTATAATGCAGGTCTGGACAAATTTACAACAGCGGCCACTTCTATGCTGCTTGGTGCAGATAACCCCGTTATTGCTTCTGGATGTGTAAGTATACAAACACTTCGAACTTCGATACCTTTTCTCTCTCAGTTACCAACATTATGGCAATATTCTAAGATATATATTTTGTTGTTATTCGTATTAACATTTGTTTTATTTTTGTTACATTACTTATCTAGTCAGAACCAGGATTTGTGGCCATTGACATCTTGTGGGCTTGTTATGAAATAGTAAATTACTGAACTCGAAGCATTTATTGCTTATTTGCCGCGCTGTATGAACGTATGTCAAATTTCATACAATAAATATTTACAAAAAAGGAGAGTTTTGCATGGACTTCATGCAGTTACACGGAAGCCGTTGTCATAACATCCTTTTCTGTCCTCACACTGAGTCTATTTAGACTGGTGTGAATAGCATGTTATGTTGAATGCCATTGATAAACATTGTTGATTACAAGCACAATTCCAGGAATAAAAAACATTTCTTTAGTCGCTTTTCACCGACTGAATGAGGTTACCGGCCTCCAAAACCTTAGAATGAGAGGCATTTTTGTATTTTGAGCTATATTTGTACTTAGGTGATCTATCTGCACGTTTGTACTTTATACCATAAAAACAATACTAGATTAAAATTACCTAGCTTGATAATGTATTCATAATGTTGTCATATTGTAGATAAAATAGATTACTAAAATTTCCAATCATATTTCCAGGCATTCGGAATACAAACTCTGTCAGGGACCGGAGGTCTACGCGTTGGTTCCGACTTTTTGAACCGACATCTAAAATACACCACTTTTTACTATAGTGAGCCTACATGGGGTAAGTGTTTAACATCATCGCGTACATCTTAACTGAGCTTACTGAAGCATAACATAAAGTTAACGAAGTCCGAAGTGGAGGAAATCGGCGATGCAACGGGTGGAGTTACTGTCATACGATTTTAAACCTAATCTCTTGCTCAATTTGACTCAAAAACAAAAAGCGAAAAAGAATTGTGTATATGATATTCAGATTAATTTATTCCCAAGGTCTGAGGTCAATATATCAACAGCTCAACATTAAGCATAATTTATTGTATGATCGTTTTAATTCGTTGTTTACTGGCATAACTGTTTGCTGGTAATCAGAGAAATATACGATATAACTGCGAGAAAATTGACCTGGAACCTTTTCTTATCAACTTTGTTTCTGATATTGGCGATTATATCCCCAAACTATATTAATGTATATCTATTAATATGAATAAGATAGCTAATTCTAGTCATTATTGGATTAACCGTTAATAGGTGTTAGCTTATCAAATGCGTCATCAGGTATGGTGGCCATGATACTCGGATTCATGACGAGAAGGTGGCTAAACACATCTTCTTTTCTAAACTCAAGAAGTGGAGAGTTTCGTAAATGTAATAAATTATTATGATAAAGTAATTGTCCGTGTGGTGACGAATTAGGAATACATAGTGTTACCACCCCTATTCATCCCGTGGGTGTCGTAAAAGGCCATGAAGGGAACAAAGTATGCAAGACAACATCATTACAAAGAGAAGGAAAACTTGAAACAAACCGTATTCCAACCCGTCTGGCCAGCGTGGTATAGTAGGCCAAAACCTCCTTGCTAAGGACAGGCCTATGTCCAGCAGTGGACTGTAAAAGGCTGTTGATGATGATGAATGGGTCCAAATATAAATTTGTTTTCTCCCTCGGATGAGAATAATAACTTGACAACGCACACACACGACAGTCTCATCAGTAGCTATGAAGAGTTTGTACCGTGATTACCAGACTGCCACTATTTCAATTAAAATACATCCATTTTAAATTTAAATTGAATATCACATTAGAATAGACTAAATTGACACACTGTGAATAGTTTGCCAGCAAAGCTTATCCTAATCGTATAGTATAATATAAAGCTGTTTGCACATACGTGTTTATATATTTTTCAACTATTATTTAATTGTTTCATTAGAAAATCATCACTTGGTCTTCATAAACTCTGGTTTTACAAACGCACGGAAGTATCGCTACTGGGATCCAAAGATTCGTGCCATTAACTTCGATGGAATGATCGAAGACCTCAAGAGCGCCCCTGAGAACTCCGTGATCATCCTACACGCTTGTGCCCACAACCCGACAGGAATCGACCCCACACATGAGCAGTGGAAAAAAATTGCTGATGTTATGGAGGTAAAACTACACATTACAGATAGCCTTGATCCAAACATACAGTCATTAAAAACAAAACAATTGTTGACTAATATTTCATTTTGTTCTTGCTGGTTGTCCGTTTTGTTTCATCTTCAACAATCAGCGAAACAAATAAACAGATTACAGCACCATCTTACGAAGGTTCTTCGAACTACCGAATAACTGTTAATCCTGTATCGCGATTTGAATAGTTCTCTAGCCGATTAACATATATACTAGTTATAAACTTCAACCGTTGGGTTAAAGCCACCAGGCGTTGTCACCTCGCCTGATCGAATGACCTTTCGTGTTGAAAGGATTTAATATTCATTGTTCCAGTTTCACAAAATTAATTTAAGATATAATTTATAAAATATAATATAACTCATGACAAGTCAGACACATACATAAACTGAACCTCTGTAAATTTTCCATACCTTTTTTCATATTATTTTAAATCTATTCAGTTCATCGTTTTTTCTACATCCTATTTATTTCAAATATTCCAATTTGAAATTTTTTTTAGAGAACTTTCTTTTTTTCTCACTGAATTTACGGTTAATATCAATTTTGTCAATAAATAATTTGTAATAAAAGTAGCCTATGTGGTATTATTGACTAAAATATATCTCGCCGCTAAATTTCAACCAGCTCATAGTTTGTTTTCCATCGACGCGATCGTCACGGTGAGCGCGTTCGGCGTTGCAATTGGCCCGCGCCGAACTATTCACCAATAACAGCGCCGCATGCGCACTAGGGTTTCACATGAGACATGGCGTGAGTTAAAAACAAATGTCCAACATAACGCTCATTATAGCAGTAACGCTGTGTATCTTTAATCACCAATCATTGAAATATTAAATGTATGTTTTTTGGCAGGAGCGCAAATTATTCCCATTCTTCGACAGCGCGTACCAGGGCTTCGCGTCCGGCGATCTGGACCGCGACGCGTGGGCGGTGCGCTACTTCGTCCAGCGCGGGTTCGAACTCGTCTGCGCGCAGTCCTTCGCCAAGAACTTTGGGCTCTACAGTAAGCTTTTCAATACTAATCTCACCTACACTCTTGCACGAATTTGAACTTTACTGCTTAGTCGTAAATCACTATTTCTTTAGATCAATTTTAATACTCATACATTCTTTATTTAACTTGTTATATTTTTCTGAAATATTAACATTTTTGTCTAAATATGTAGCTATTTTTTAGCTAGCATTATAATTTATATGTTGAGTTCGTTTGTATGTTACTATTTAGTATGCATGTTCCTAGACGTACAGATAAATGTATTTAAAAGAGAGTACATACCTACTGTTTTCAAATAATAAAAATCCCTAACCGATAATTCGAATTTAACAAAATATTTTATTTGCAAATTTAGCAGTTTCAGTTTATTATAATCAATGACACAAGCAACTGTTTTTCTATGTTTTTGTGTAAATTATATGAGACATTTATATGGTCGTTAAGACGAGCGCGTGGGTAACCTGACGGTGGTGGTGAAGGACGCGGCCACGGTGGCGCCCATCAAGTCGCAGATGACGTGGGTGGTGCGCGGCATGTACTCCAACCCGCCCGCGCACGGCGCGCACGTCGTGGCGCGCGTGCTGTCCCACAGCGACACCTTCGACCAGTGGTACGTACTCGGTACTACTGCTCAGTATAGCACAATAGGCTAAATGACGCCTTAGTCAAATTAGTTACTTTTTATCATCTGTCAAAACGACAATTTTGTATGAAAAATGTACTAAATACAAAATTATGACGTCACTATTTTAGACCACTCGATTGAACAATATATTTCACTGTATATTTGATTTAAATTCGTAATAATAATAAAAAACTATGTTATCTGTATTTTTCGAGATGTTTTGTGATATTTGTTGTAATTAAGTTGACATTAGTATTTATCTACGATACAGTCATCTACCATATTTTCTTTAAGAGACAAAGCATTGGAAATAAACAGCGAAATAAACACATTATTTGTTAAGTACTTTAGTTTCACCGTTTTGTGGAGGAATGCAAAGACCCTTCGAAAAGGCGAGGTAACCGTTACTAACAGGCCACGGTCCGACTGTCGCTGCGGGGTAGTCATGGGCGTCAGGTGGGAGTGCAAGAGGGTGTACTGGCACCCACTTGTTATAAAAGAAAATACATAGGAAACATATTTTTAACTGATTTCATAAAAACGTCGATTTCATAGATAAAGACCTAGTATAATTCCATATTGGCTAATAGTATATGTAGATATAGATGCACCCCCCTGAAAATAACTCTTATGACACCCATGCGTTGTATGTTCGCTCATAACGCGAGAACTATTGTTGCGTGATGCAGGGTTAGTATTTCAGTGTGAGTTCATTAGATGATATTCAGTATCTTTTTGTTGCATGCCGTAATCGCCGTTATCTTATTTCGATAGTCCATTAGCAATATTATGGTACTATTAGTAACTATTTTAGTAAGTTCGTAATTCTCAGTAATAAACGCATTCGTAATTTAGTTGTGTAAATTAGCGATTTGAACATGAACATTTTATGGTTATCTTTCATCAATATAGGGTGGGCCAAGAATTCATTAACTTTTGAATCTAACATCCCGCGCAAACATGTTACGGTAGATCTTGGGACCAGTGCTACAGGAATTTGCTGACTACAATCGTAACACATGGTTTCAACAAGATGGAGCCACTTGTCACACATCCAATGAGTCCCTGTCGGTGGTCAAAGAGATGTTTCTGGAAAAATTAATTTCCAGACGAGACGACATTCTCTGACCACCCAGAAGTCCAGATTTATCCGCAGCAGACTTCTTTTTATGGGGTTATTGGAAGAACTAATTAGCTTTCTTGTAAATAAACATTTTTTTATAATATATCAAATAATTTGTAAACGATTTTTTCAAATATTAAGTAATTCGTGGCCCATCCTATATATTGATAATGCTAGCTTAATTTTACCTGTTGTTATCATATCTTCGTACATAATTGTTTACTTATGTTTGTCAGGAGAGGGCATATCAAGATGATGGCGGACAGGGTCATGGACATGAGACAAGCTTTGAGAGCCGAACTTATCAAGTGAGTTTAATTATTGAATTACAGTTAGAAGTTAAGTAAGGATGCCTAAAGATCTTTTTACGTATATGACGTCTGATAAACACACGTGGCGACTTTCACATACAGAGCAACTAGAGATAAATTACAGCACCATCTACCGAAGAAACACCGAACTACGAAGTGACTACCAATCCTGTATCGCTATATAGAAATTCTCACGCCGCAACTTCCCAACAGCAACTGCTGGGGCGCTGCTCTCCAGGCACGATCGCCTCGCCTGTTCAGAGGATCTTTTGTGTCGAAGGAGCATACCTGTTGCCCTACACATACTTATATATTTTTAAATATATACATATAGATAAATTACTCCGTCACCTTTAGACACAGAACAAATGATTGTGCTCATCACACAGTGGGAATCGAAACCACGACCTTCGGTTTAGTTTATGGTCATTAACTATTACGATCAACGAACATGCCTGTCAAATAATATCATTTCTATGATTTAACACGACTTTCAGAGATTGGGCTTTATTAATAATATATTTATTTATTTTTACAGATTGAACACACCCGGTAGTTGGGACCACATCGTGAACCAAATCGGTTTGTTCTCGTACACGGGGCTGACGCAAAAGCAATGCGAATACTTGATAGCAGAGAAACACATCTATCTATTGAAGTCGGGACGGATCAACATATGCGGCCTCAACCCGTCCAACGTGCAGTACGTGGCCCAGGCCATGAACGAAGCGATCACCAACTTCCCCGCACAAGAGTAAATGAGCCTTCTATATATTTTCATAAGGAAAATGTCCTAACTCAATATTGTATAACTGTCACTTAGGACTTTTTCCTTTCTAGCGTCGATAATTGGTTAGATAACTAGGCATATTTTTTTAAGGCCTATCATAAGGCTCAAAAACGACACCAAAATGGAAGCTAAGCATTCTCCACATTATATATTTACACTACATATTTATTTTCTAATTCTAATAAATAATATATTATGTCTCATCTTTTTACCTTGTGGTAATCGGAGGAGGTTATCAAGACAACCTATATATTGTTATTATTTATTTACCACATTTTATAGCTTATCCGTTTTTGATTATTCTGTGGAGGAACGGGTGGCATGTCCCTCCAACACAAAGGTAGGAATCCTCCGATGATCATGCCAGGCGGGCCGTGGTCCAACAGTTGATGTTGAGAATTTATATATCGTGATACAAGATTAGTAGTTGTTCCATAGTTCATTACTCCGTAACTCGATGTGTTTTCGGTAGATGGCGCTGTAGTATGTTTTGTTTACGCTGTATATGGAAGTCACCACAATTCTCAACACTTTCTTAAATAATTTTAAAACAACCATTACTTTGGTAAGCTTCTTTCAGCGAATGCCGTTGTACGAAGAAACCTTCAAATTAGAAAGTACGCTATTATTACCACCGGAAAACTGGATGCAAGACTATTGAATTTTATCAGTTATAATTACGTAAGTTCCTAAATGGAATGTTTGTGTTTACTGCATTTAGCAATCAGTTTTCCGGTTTCCTTTTTTAGACAGATACACTTCTAATACTTATTCGAGTGTTGTTTACTTTGGAAAATGACTGTTTCTAAAGAGCAGTAGTACACGTTCACCTTTAAATACGGTTACTCTTTTTAAAATTTTCTAATTTTAATTTTTATTACTTATTCTTTCTTTAAACTACACGGGGGATTCCCCTGTTTAGCATAATATTGTTGAATACATATTTAAGGTGTGGTCTTATTATGACCGGTTATTGAACCGGGTTGTGCAAAATCGATTCAATATCGATTAATTGAATACCAATATTAAGTTCGGTTTGAAGGAAATGTAAAAATAATTTTCCTCATCGAACTTTCATCTGTTTTATTTGTAGATTAGACTTTTTAATATATATAATTAGTTTAAAAGTTACATTTTATTTACAGAAAATTTTACCCATGAATTATCAAGACTAAGATCGCAAGTTAATTATTTCGAACAACGAAAATAATTACATAAAAACTTTTTTTATTAAATATGTCATAAACATATTTCTTGACGAAGTGAAGTTTATCAAAAGAGGCCTTAAGCTTTTCGTTGAACGTAGCCAATTGCTCAAAACAAACACCATTTTATAATATTGTACGCTACAATTATATGCGTAGTAAAAGTAATTCTATTTTTATACCACTTTATAAGTATTTATGGAAATTATTGAATTTTTTTGGTCGTAAATGGATCCGGAAAAAGGTATTCACAAAATTATACTTATACAAGCTAATTTGAACGTTATGTGCATCGCATAAGGACCTCATTGGTAAGGAGAGGCTCATGTCCGGATAATGTCGGATGGTATTACATAGCTCAAATTGCTTACTACCAATGCCCTTCTATTTAAATATGCCCATGCAAACATGCTTATTAGATTAAAAAATCATATCCATATTTATCTTATTGAGTAGGTTAAGAAGAATACGAGATTGGGTTTGTCCTTGTTAACCCCAACAATGATGTCGTGTTTTTAATCTAATTTCATGATAAAAGAAATCCCTGTCATTAATTGTGTGTGTCTCAGGGAAGTCCGAGGTATCAATGGGAACCCTTAAAGATTACTGTCACATAGATGCCATACCGTCCATATATAACATCTACGCCACAGGTCATCTCGAACAAGTTTAAATTTTCTAATAACGGATTTTACCCGAGCCGCCGCATTCTCTTTAGCTTCTGCTTAGCAAGTCCAAAGTTTCCAAAGAATCCAGATCAATCTTTACCACCTCCTTGTCTTATGAATCAGACGAATAGTCTGACTTTCAATAGTTAGTTTATTCTGGTGATTAGAACATGTTCAGATGTTCTGGGCAACTAGTAAATGTGAATCGGGAGTGGTTTTGTAGATAAGGAGGTTTTGGCTTGCTATACCATGCTATCCAGACGAATTGGAATATAATTAGATACTGTTTGCTTGCCTGCTTGGGTTGCTTGAGGTCCTTACGATATCCTTGGGATGAGTTGTGGTGGTGACACTCCGCATTCTTGATCCGTCACCACAACGATAGCCTTCCGTAAACCGGTAATTCTTCCTACCCCTGGAATCATCTTACATGTGCCCGTTAACGATAGTGTTTTTATTAGTATCAAAAACCATAACACGTCATTAATTTTACAAAAAAAATATACTTTTATATGCATTTGTACTAAAATTGTAGGTATTCAGTATTTCCAAATGAGGCTTTTATCAAAGTTTTTTTAATATGTTCATGTCATCCAACCTTCAATTGTACCAGATAGAGTTTTCAGTGTATTTTTTGCTTTTACTAAGAGTAAGTACATATGAATATTTATTGCAGAATACGAATATATTTATCACCAAATTGTTGCTTTTACATATTATAAAATTGTTGTAATTGTGTTGTTTTATTAGTAGTTGAATCAATTGAAATACCGATTGAGTAGAATTCATCGCTATTTTGAAGAATATTATATGTAAAACCATAGATAATTCGTGCAAGACATTCTTTTCTCTATGACAAAGGGTTAAACGAGCAGGCGAGTCGACCGATCGACTCCTGACACGAGGGTGTTGTCAGTATTTGAGTGGCCTGGTAGAATTAAAGGGAGAGATGATAGTTGGTCTTCCAGCAATCACATTCACTCAACAAAAAGCAATAGAAGTATTACCGAACATATTTATTTGTGAGATTGGTATCACTCCGGTTGAGCTAGCCGAAGAGTAGCTTTTCACGTTTAAGTATGTCAAGTATGTGACTCGGCATAAAATCCCACTAGCAAGACGATGGGAAAAAACAAAAAATCTTCCATTCATGTCTGGGTTTGCGTAACCAGTTTAATAGGTAAATATTTTTTTTACAGCAGCCAGCAGTCCAAATTATAAAACTGTCTATTGCGACTCTTGGAAGTTAAAACAAAATTGGAGAGCTGCATTGGTTCGGTATGTGTTGCCATTATAGGTGATGGGAGTAAAAATTTTCCATATAATGTATTGTCGAAAGTTAATTTAAGGAATTATTAATACACCTTTGATATCAACACATGCCGTTTTATATCGCTCCACCTCATCAGTGTGTTATTTTTTTATAAACTAATATTTTGCATCCTGGCTATATTGCAGAATATTATTAAGGCTGGCAATATTGAATCATATTATTAACGTTTTGTGTCTCAATATTCATTATCATTCTTGGATCCACAGTACCTATACGACTGGTAGCATAGTGAGTCCAAAACAGTACCACTAAATAATAACGTAACGCACAATTGCGGAATGCTGTGTGTACCTATGATGATGGTGATGATAATGTACTCCTAGCTGTCGATTTTACCCGCGACCAGTCTCAACGGAGACCAACCAACTACGGAGATATAGTGCAAAAGTGTGTGCGCAAACACAGTTGCATTGTCTATTCCCTCACTCTCATAATCCGATGGAACGGTTGTTCGACACGCCCGGGACGAGATCAGGCGCAGGACCGACGGCTCTACGTGTTCTCCGAGGTACGGGGTGAAGACCGCAACTTCCAAACTCCGGGTTGGTATTGTGGAGAGACGAGGTGTCACGCCCCTCCGGCACAAAGGGAGGATCCTCCGACCAGACGAGGTGATCATGCCTAGTGGGTCGTGGCCCGACAGTTGATGTTGGGCAGTTGTACTATGCTAATCGACGCGAGAATCTCTATTTCACGATACAGGATTAGTAGTTGCTTCATAGTTCATTATACTCTGTAGTTTGATGTATCTTCACTAGATGGCGCTGTTGTATATTTTTTTTGTGCTATATGTGGCAGTCGCCACAGTATTAATTATTTCTGTAAACAGAAAAACTCAGTAACACCTTTTGACCTCACCCTGGGAATCGAACCCAAGACCCCTTGATAGACCAATGAGGCAGTGACATGTTATGGACATACCAATCCGGTATATTTTGTGGTAATATCGCATAAGAACGTGGTTTGTCTTTGGTAAACCAATAAAAATAAACATCAAACCCTCTGTTAACAGGACTTACTATAGAATTGCGTAAATATACTACTGTATAAAGGAATTAAAAAATATTGTGGCTTAAAATTATTCGCGTAAGCAAATTTTAAGACGAGCGAAGCCACGGGTAAGAGTTAGTATACTTACTTTTCCTCCGTATTGGCCAAGTCTGCCCTTTGCGTTATCTTGACCTCAACAATCAAGTCGCATTAATACAAATTGCACTGGCATTGTATAAAGCATGAGGCGGATTATGTATCTAAATACATATATATTTCTAAAAATAAGAAAATTATGCTCTTTTTTTAATTCGATGAATTTAGATATTCATTTTTTTGAGGTTGATAGTAGCTGGTTTTCCTAATAGCTATCGCATACAGGTAATGAAACATGTATATATGAATTTTTCTATGATTTTTTCTGGTTCAACATGGTGAGGGTCGCAAAATTTTAAATTCGTACCAACAGTTTCAAACTCTTCAAGGGAAAATTGATTTATTATACATACATAATAAAACAAAATTGTTAAATATATAATACTTTATTACCAGAACTTATGTGAATCAGTAAAATAATATAAATACATAATAATATGTAATTGGCTATACAATCTATGTCTCCATATCGTCTTCGTTTGATGGTGCAGCGACTACTAGGGGGCGAGATCCAAAACAATTTGACACTGAAACACAAAAAATCACTTTAATGGAAATGTTCATAGTACAAAAATGGTTTTAAAATATACTCAAATGATGATATATAACATGATCAAATACTTAGTAATATTTAAGTTCGAATTGTCAGAGATAATTTAAATATTGATAACCTTTGACCGTTTGTCTAGATGAAATGTTGCGTTATAAAACAACAAAACAATCTGACCAATTTAATGTTATTGTGTGTGCCAATCGAGCGTAATACGTAACTGCGGAACATCAGACACAATACGAATATATGTTGAGGCGATTTCCACATACAGCGCAAATAGAAAAACATACCACAGCGCCATCTAGCGAAAGCACATCGAACTACGGAGTATAATAAACTACAGAGCAACTACTAATCCTGTATCGCGAAATAGAGATTCTCGCGGTGATTAGCATATGTACAACATCCAACATCAATCATCATCATCAACATCAATCGTTGGGCCGAGGCCCGCCAGGCATGATCACCTCGCCTGGTCGGAGGATCCTCCCTTTGTCGGAGGGACCTGACACTTGTTCCTCCACATATATAAAAAAATTAAAATACATATATTACGCCCGTGCGAAACCGGGATGAGTCGTTAGTTAATAGTATAATTTAAGACATTAGTCTTTTATTATAAAAATAAGCAACAAACTAAACGAAAAAAAACTATTAATTTACTGAAACGTATATTTAACGCATTTCTGTTGTGTTACGCTACAGTTGCGTCTTATACGCACTATCGACGATTCACGGTACTCCAGTGCTGAAAACACACTACATACATTAGTAAGCAGCGTACGGGTATTTCTTGTATATTATAGACAGCAGTGAAAGTGGCAGCGACTACATATAAAAAAGGACTAACTGGTCGACGGTTTGACAATATTGTACACAAATACAAGGCTAAGCTGAAAACCTCTTAGTTCTGTTTTCTTCTAGTTTTTTTAATAATGTAAAAACAGTTTTCTAAAAGCTATGTCACCATCATCAATCTATTGCAGTCATTGGACTGACATTAATATTGGACCTTAGTCTGATTTTAAACACTACAAGTATATAAAAGTTGAAAGATACCCTGTTCATTGAGGTTAAGGTCCAGAACCTCGATGCAGCACTGCTTGTTATCACCGCCTACAGCCACGCTGAGCGGCGCGTCCGGACACGTCGCGGCGCAAAGCGCGGACCCCACGCGACATGTGCGTTCGCTCACCTGCACTGGACCAGACCCCCTGTGGACAACACAACGGTTCAAATATCAGATCCCAACTTTAAAATAGAGTTAGACAGTCGTATTAAACGCTCTGTCAAATATATTGGCTGTTTACATGAGAAGACTTTGGAATTCAATTGGCAACAACACGCGTTTCTCAACGTATCTGGTTCGTTTTGGTCTTTAAGTTTCGGCAAGAGCGTCACCTTGACGCTGACATATCGTTTTCGGTGTTTCGTAATGTAGTTTTTACAAAGTATTTCTTGTTGTGCCTAATTGTCTACATTCAAAATTTTTACATATTTAAATAAGGCTCGTCAAGACCCGTCTAAAGACACCTTATTTCTTATAATCCGACACATAGAAATTAAAAAAATATGCCCGACACTGAGTTTTACACCTACTCGAGAGTGCGACGAAGTAATTATTATTGTCGGAAATCGACCTAACGCCTTTGGGCTCTGATAGCCGGACCAAATTAAAGTAAGGCCATTCGAAGATATTTAAAAGTAAGGAAGAGAAAATAATTGATGGAAAGGAAGTTGCTTTTATGAATGAATTCTCGAGCGGAACAAGATGGTCAACTTGAACTGGCTTTTATAGGAAACTTGAGCTCTTACAGCTGTTCAGACTGTATATTGTAGAATAATGACACATACCTCGATATATCCCACGTTTTTAATTTTTCATCCATACTGACAGTCACCATCAGCCCTGGCACTTGATCACTTAGTATTAAACCTGTAAAGGTATAATTGGTGTTAAATTTATATAATAATATTTCGGACATTTGAATCTGACACACAACGCTAACTACACAACTGATATAAATTCGTTTATTCCATTTTTTTTTGTTAATACCTACATATTGTACATAGCAAACACCCAAACTCCGAAACAAATATTTAAAGATTATTAAAACATTTGGTTGGACCCGAGAATCGCATCGTAGACCTCAATTACAGCATTTATATCTTATTGTTTCTAAATATAATAGAACAACATTAATATGAGTGCGTTGCCATTATTTGTGTAACTTCTTCAGCCCACTTAACAATTACACTTAGTCATTTAGTGACGTATAACAAAGTCCAAGGTTTGCACTAGTTTTCATGAGGCCACCCCTGTCGAGCCTTAAGCATCGCACTCTCAAGACAGATTCAAACACGTCTCGGAAGCAATGTTTTTTTGGATTCTTTACTGTCATGTATGCAAAATTCCACGACTGTGAGGTTGAGTTAGGACGTAATAAACGCTGCTCTAAGAACACCGCCCCCGGGCCAGATGGGATACCTGCTCGAGCACTGGCCCGAGCCCTCGAGCACATGTCAGACCGCCTCAGGGAAGTCCTGGACTCTAGCTTGGCGTCCGGACGCTTCCCTGAGTGCTGGAAAAGCGGGAAGCTGGTCCTTTTAAGCAAGCCGGGACGGCCTGCCGATTCGGTAGCGGCCTATAGGCCAATCGTGTTGCTGGACGAGGCAGGTAAACTTTTTGAGAGGATACTCTCTGCTCGCATCGTCCGGCACCTCTGCGATGTGGGCCCCGATCTGTCGGACGCCCAATTCGGTTTTCGAGCGGGGCGTTCGACGGTCGATGCTTTGTTGCGCCTGAGGGCCGTTACCGAAGAGGTGGTGAGCTGTGGCGGCGTGTTGTTGGCGGTGTCGTTGGACATCGCCAACGCATTTAATAGTCTGCCATTTAGCTGCATCAGGGAAGCACTACACTACCACGGGGTGCCAGAGTACCTGAGGTGGCTTGTGGCAGACTATCTTGAGGAGCGTACCGTCATGTACGAGGACCGAGATAGTATTCTGAGGCGGCGGCCCATGTCGTGCGGTGTTCCACAGGGGTCTGTCCTCGGACCACTCCTGTGGAATATGGGATACGACTGGGCCCTTCGAGGTCGTCTTCCGCTCGGGCTGGGCGTAATTTGTTACGCAGATGACACATTGGTTACAGCCCGGGGGATGAACTTTCAAGAGGCGGCGCACCTGGCCACCACGGGTGTCTCTCTGGTGGTCGGGCGTATTGAGGCGCTGGAGTGGCCCTAGACAAGACAAAGGCCCTTTTGTTCCATGGGCCCCGTCGTGGCCCACCCTCTGGCGCCTCTATAGTAGTCAATTCGGTCCTCGTACCGGTTCAGGCCCAGATGAAGTATCTGGGCCTGATCCTCGACGGCAGGTGGCTCTTCGACGAGCACTTCCGACAGCTTTCTCCAAAGCTAGTCGGCGCTGCTTCTGCCCTTGGGCGACTTTTGCCCAATTTGGGTGGAGCCAGCGATGGGACGAAACGGCTATACACGGGGGTTGTCCGGTCAATGGCGCTGTATGGTGCACCAGTGTGGGCGGCGGCTCTGACCGCCCAGAACAGGGCTCGCCTCTGGCGGCCTCAGAGGATATTGGCGGTTAGAGTCATACGCGGTTACCGCACCGTATCGACGGAGCCGGAGCGTGCGCCTTGGCTGGAACTCCCCGTGGAATTTGGAGGCGGAAGTGCTCGCTGAAGTTTATCGGCGAACAGCTGACTTCCGGGCGGGTAGCAGAATACGGCCCCCGCCCAAAGAGATACGCGAGTGGCAAGAGGCCGCTCGTCGAGCTACGATGGCTCGTTGGTCGTGGAGGCTCTCCAGCTGGTCATCGCTGAGTGGGCGGGGCGACAGCACGGGACCCTTTCCTTCGGACTGACGCAGATTCTTTCTGGGCACGGTTGCTTCGGGAAGTATCTGCACTCGGTCACCAGGAGGGAATTGAGTCCCGCCTGTCACCACTGCGACTGCAGTGAGGACTCGGCTCAGCACACGCCGCCTCCGCCGCCGGCGAACCGGGCGGCAGAGGCGCGCGTACCAGCGCCTCATGCCGCCTTGAGTGTGGCCGCGGGTGGACCGGACGGGTTTTCCCCTCCATCTACTATAGTGGCCAACCGCGAGGAGGCGACGTCTGCGTGTGCCGTACGTCGCCTAATTGGAGAGTCTAACTGCAGATGGTGCCCGCCGTAGCGGGCAGGCGCTAGGAAGGATCTGAATGTCGTAATAACAGCTGTTCCCAGATTCCTCCTATGTCAGGCGCAGAGTGGCACACCGTGTGGTTTTAGTCGGTCCGATTTCGACACACCAACTACCTCACCGCAAACTCCGGTGGGGTGATGGCCTCTAGGAGGCTTCACGTTAAAAAAAAACAAAAAGAAGGACGTAATAAACGCAGAAAACGATTGTGTACACACCTGTTACTTCTTTCTCGTGAGCATCGATTGTCCATAGAGGTTCGTTTTGTCTACAATCTACATACGCCACTTTACCAATATTGTTAGCCATCTGAAAAAAAAAAAAAAAATCTTTTATATGGAGGTAATCAACACACATGGATTTAGGTCCGTTTAAAACTAACTTACGATACGAATAAGGTATTAATTAAGATAAGAAAAATTAGTATGTATAGCTTTAATTAAAGAACAAAAGCGGTTAAGACGAAACATTTACCACTTTATCTTTGATTCCAATGAAGTGATAAAACACACAAACAAAAGTATATTAGAATCACCATGTAGGGACATCGGTCCAGCAGTGGACTGTTAAGTTTAATGAGAGGTCTATACCTCTCCTTACAAAGGAGGGTTAAGCCTATTATACCACGTCGGCCAGATGGGTGGGTTTGTAATGATGTTGTCCTGGGTAGTTGACGACGAATAACGAACGACGAACGGTAATATAGAGAGTACTAACCGCGAAGCAGAAGGGGTTCTGTCGGTCCCACACGACGCGCTCTATTTCGGGCCCGAGCGGCCAGGCGCGGTGCGCGTCGGGCGCGCGGCAGTCGCACACGCGCGCGCGCCCGTCGCACGCGCCGCTCAGCAGCGTCTGCGCCTCCAGCGGGTGGAACGACAGCGACTGCACCTGGTCCGACAACACGCTAGGGTTGCAATAGGCTAGGTGACACCTCAGTCAAATTACTTACTTTTTATCATCTGTCAAAACTATGAAAAATGTACTAGATACAAAATTGTGACGTCACTGTTTTAGACTACTCAATTGAACAATATATTTCACTGTATATTTGAATGAAATTAGTAATAATAATAAGAAGCTATGTTAATTGTATTTGCCGAGATGTTTCGCGATATTAGTTTTAATGAAGTGGTGATTGGTATTTATTTACGATACTGTCATCTACCCAATTAGACTGGCGTAATAGTTTAAGCACTGAGCGTTATGGGTTCAAACCCCACAGGGGACAACACTATATATATTCCACAAATTGGTGTTCCGAGTCTGGGTGTTCAGTGTCTGTGTCGTATATATTCGTAAAGCCAATTTGCTCAGCCAAGACACACGAATTTTTCTTGTTAGCTGTCTTGAACGAAAATAAAATGCAACAAAATCGCAATTTTCTGCGATTTATTTTCAAAATCACTGCGACTACGAGAGATTACATGTACGCTAACGCCTGAGTTTAAAAAAATCACTCCCTGTGATCTTTGGTGTGTTTAAGACTTATGAGTCTACATTTGTAATAATTGTCAGGGTATCACAAATGTCATTTTGTCAGTGAAGCTCAAACAAGGTAAGTATTTTTTGTCGTTTTATGAATATACAATGTAAAAAGATCACAGCTTACTTTCAACTAGTCAGAAAGTATATATTAAATAGTACATCATTTGTCAATACATATTATAAACCAATGAAAAATGAGTGAACCTTACATTAATCAGATATAACGTGTAACGTCTGACATCAAATCGATTGGCGTGCTATTTCTCAGCGTCCTGTAACACTTTTCCGTCCCATCCTTTATTAGAGGAAAGATGTTACTTATCAATTATCACACTGTTATAATCTCTGTTTAAAAGACATCTAGATAAACCTTAAAGTGTTACTCTCTTGAAAGTAGTAAAGTTATATCAGTTTTGAACCGTTTTTTAAACAACGAGTCAAAAAGACAGCTCAATATTTTAACAAATAAATAAATTATATTCTAATGATGATGTATTTATTGTGTATTAATCTAACATCCCGTGCTAACATGTTACGGGACTTCTTGGTCAATGCTACTGGAATTTGCTGGCTACAATCGTAACACATGGTTTCAACAAGATGGAGCCACTTGTTACACATCCAGTGAGTCCCTGCCGGTGGTCAAAGACGTGTTTCCGGAAAAGCCGATTTCCAGACGAGGCGACATTCGACAGGAAATTAGTTTTCAAAACAAAATTATTTTACTTAATTGAAAACCAGTTTGCGATGCAGCCGAAGGTATCTATTATCCATGTAGATAGTAAATTTCACAATATTCTGCAGTTATAAAAAAAATTACTTACCTTATCTTGGAAGAAGTCTAACTTAGTGTGCGGTGTACCTTGATCCAAGTCCCATAACAACACCGTATTGTCTGCTGATCCGCTCGCCATTACATGCCTACAAAATTATTTGTTATTAAGAATTTATTCTTTTAAAGAGCTCTGTGTCATGAGGTATATTTTTCCATTCTAACGGATAACCTAAATTTGTAATAATTTTATTGTATACACACGCACACATGCATAAACGCACGCACTCACGCGCATACACGTGCGAACACACACGCAAGGCGCACGTACGAACGTACACATAACACAATTATTATAACATAAGGATTTACCCAAAGTTCTTATTCCACGATAGATCCAGCACAGCCTCTTTATGTCCGACACGTTTAGTCTTTTTCTTTTTATTAGGTTTTTTTCCAAGTTTGAATGCTGGTTCCAAACAATTCTCAATGTCCAAATCCCATACCTGGATCACTGGATCCATACCACCTAGTGCACATAGATTTCCTAAAAAATAAATATTTTACGGTGAATAAACTTATGGAAAAATTCTTCAAAATTCATAAGCACATTTGATTTGTCAATACCTGGATTTGGATCTGTAGGGTCATGGCTCAACCACTCGATGCACAAAGGGAACCATGGTAAGATTATATCGTGATGAACGTAGAATGAATCCTCATCTTTATTGTATACTGGAATGAAGATAGTACATAGGTTATAGCTAAAAATTTTTTTTTCATCCCTGGAAAATATATTTTTTTAGAGCGCCGATTTTGCCGTCACAGCCAACTTAAAATTTGACAAACAGGTATGTGCTATATACAATTCATACAATATATGTGATATGTCTTTTCCCATTCTTCATTCTCCGTTTTTATGTTTAGCTCATAAAGCTAAAGCCTAAAAGTACTAGGCATTTTGTCTATTATGCAACGGGTATAAATTATAGTTGGCAAATACGAGGTGTTCTATAGCTTTGTCTAGTTTTCTAAGTATACAGGTATGCTTTAGATTTTATATGATTTTAAGTGTTACCGTTAGATTTTTCACAACACAATGTATTTCAGATAAGATAAAGATGTAAATAAGATAATATGCGGTGAAAAAAAATGAGCAGGCGATTGAGGTAATAGCTGGCTGAGGCTATTGAGAAGTCCATACCACAGGACCATAAACTAGCCCTTGTGAAAGTCCAAATTAGTAAATACTTACTGTACACTTCTAAAACGCTAGCATCACTCTCGACATGACCAACCAATAGTAGGTTGTCATTAGGCTTGATTATATCATCCTCTTCATCGCTGTCTGGCCCATCAGTCTAAACATGGAAATGGTTTGAGTTAAGGAGTGTAATATAAGATATATTTAAGTCGTAATCTAAATAAGTTGTTGTATATTTTATTGAACTTTAATACAAAACCGTCAACCATAAGGACAAATTAAAAACTGTAATAGTTTGCTGAATCTTGATAGCTTTTTTTGGTGAAAACAATATTTAGCATAACATATTACTTCACTATTTCAAATAATACATATTTTTCTATTTATTACAATAAATATAAGAAAAGAGTGTGTCTTACCCTAATCTGAACATTTTCACTGAGGTCTCCTAAATTGGGTAGTGTAGCCACAGTACCAATACCAATGGGGTTACCGACTGCAAAAAAAAAATTCAGGACATGTAATAAAAATTAAATTCAAATTGCACTTCACGTTTTGGGCCTTCTTATAATTCTCATTGTGATCGAATGTGCCGTAAGTCATCACTAGCAACACATGTTGACAAAAGCTTTTGCCTTGAGACACTGCAGCACTTTGGGGTGCTGGATGTATTATATTTGCTAATAAGGGTTGCTTTTTTAGATCCTGAAATATGTAAAAGTCTATCCACAAATTAACTGTGTCTATTTATTAACAGTATTGTTCACCACTCCAGAACTTAATGGTCCCATCGGCCATCATTTCTGCATGTAATGTGGCCCACCTACTGCCACTTAAGTTTAGCAATTTTACTGGCAATATCGGTGACGTTGGTTCATTCACAGACCTCCTCCCTGATTCCCCACAAGGTGGTCTGATGACCTGGTGAAGATCGACCGGCTATATCTGAAGAACCTTGGGGGGGAGAGGGCCTATGGAATAGTGACACTTGACTTGTTAATCTGTTACAACATAGATTGAATGTGGCAATACTATTTTAGATAAATTAGAACCAAACATTTTACAAAAAATCTAGCTCAACTATTTGTACAAATATGATAAATAAAAAATATGGAAACGTACTATTGTCTTCTGCATCATAATTTTCGAAGTTAAATTCATCATTTGGATTGGCGGGAACTGATGGTGCTGCTGCAGCTTCACCTTCTTCATCGCTTACATCATCACCTGCCGCTGTTAATCTATAAAGGTATATAGTTTAAATGAAATAGAGTTGAAAACTGGTCAATGAACATAAAAACTTGATTACATGATTATATAGATATTTTACTGCCCATATGGATTACTGGTTTTAGTGGTCACTTTGCCGCTTTTTTCTGCTGTGTGTGTTGTGTATTCAAAACCTACATGAAACAACAATTTCTGTGATCCACTAATACTTATCAACACAAATATTTCCCCACTGCAAAGTGCACTATTAAAGATGCAGGGGTTTAAACGGCGGTACCTTCGCATCGAGTGTGAAATCAAAAGGTTACACCACAAAGATGATAATCATTTATCTGAATGGTGATAGATAAAGAATAAGAATAAGGAGCATCACCACCCTTATTTATACTGTAGGTAAAACTTGAAATAATGTCTGTACTAACTCATCTGGTTAGTATAATATAGTGTTTATTCGTTTCATAGGGAATGCTTGGGATTAACAGTGCACTAAAAGAGGTCACTAATGTTCACCATTATTATTTAACTTTGTGCAATAGTGTTAAGTACAGTTAAATTAAATGGTTATAATCAATTGATATTTGAAACGTGACTGACGTGACAATATGTGATAACACATGGTGAAATATATCATCGCAAATTTTACCAAAAAATCGTCTCGTGGGCTTTATTAAAACACTTCTACTCTTAACAAACCTTAAATCATCT
The DNA here is from genome assembly GCA_949316085.1 of Hypercompe scribonia. Lineage (NCBI taxonomy): Eukaryota > Metazoa > Arthropoda > Insecta > Lepidoptera > Erebidae > Hypercompe > Hypercompe scribonia. Next base: position 4,241,139 of record OX438969.1, on the reverse strand, counting down.
GCTGTCTGTTTGATTATTTTCTCTAATTCTTGCTCTGTCAGTTCAATCTGTAAAGCAAGTAAAAAATAAATTAATATTTATGGTTACACGGCATCTAATATTTACAATTTTACATGTTCAAAAATGTTATTGTACCTTTTCTGTCACGGCTTTGGCTACACCACGGCGAACAAAATGCATACACGAAACTAAACTAACGGTCGGTGTTTGTTCTTCCATTTTAATAGAAATTGTTTTCTGATACTTTAAAGATAAGTTTTAAAAATAGTAATGTTTTAATTTCTTTGAACTGAATTTCCAGTGCTCACATGGCTACTCCTCATGGTTTTTGACACTGACATATGTGACAAGAGTTAATTCATAAACAAAAACTAAGATGGAAAGTCTGGTAGATATACTCACAGAAATAGTAGTTAAAGTCTGGTAGATATAGCCTAACCATGTCATTCTATAGCAAAAATTAAATACAGGTTACGTTTATAATATATAAATTGTAAGGGTATCAAAATACGCTTAGAATTGATCTTTTATTAAATAAAATTCTAGTATAACTTATTTCTAAAAGTGTCAGTGTCAATGGAATTACAAAAAAGACACTCCTTCATGTTTATAAAGATTTATTCATCAATTAATGTTTTTTTTGAGGCTAAAAAGTACAAAACCTACAAACATTTTTCTCTGTAACTCTTAACAATTTTAAAATTTGTAACATGAAAATGCTGATAATAGTAATAGTCTTTTCATCATCTTTTTACGTATAGCACGTAATAAACGCTTAACAGGAAACTTATTCATATGTTATTCCAATGACGGTAACGACAACTTTTGTAGATTTAGTGTGTGACGTATATTAAAGTCAGGAATAAAGTCAGGATCGCTTACTGGTAACTCGAATTGGCTCCGATAACACTGCTCTCGTTTTCTTCAATGCCTAGCTTATAGTCTCTGCCACAATATTAAAGTTAGCTGTGGATTAAGTCAGTATTCTTTAGTGTAAACCTAAAGCAAATAAGTTCAAAAATGTGTTTTAATAGCAAGATTTTTTAAAAAGGAATAAAATGATTACTTGACATAAGGTGGGATATGTCACCATGGCACGTAAAATTTCACAGACACGACGCTAAGATGGAGACACTTTTAATAATAATAATAGGAAAATTGCAACGGAACTCTGAGCACATTAAACAGACCACATTGTGTCGTAAATTTCAAAACATAATTAACTTTACTAAAAACATAAAGTCAAAAGATTAACTAAATAATGAGATTAAATAAAACTTAGAGTAAGTACTAGAAGACTATCTACTAGTACAGAAGATCATTTAATATTATGCGTATTTTGCAGGAGCAAACTGTAAGTTCAAAAGGCACGAGGCAGCGCTCACCAGATGGCAGATCATTAGCATTAGACCCTATCAATTGTTAATGTCAACGTCAAAAAACTCAGAGGAAATGTTTTGGATCATGTTGGGAATAACGGCCTAATTTAGGGGTTTCCGTATTGAATAATTCAGTGTATATTGTGTTGCTGATTTGAATAAAGAATATGCCATCAACTTGTGTAGTGCCATTTTGTTCGGAAAGATCTGGTGGTCATAAGTTTCCGCGCGACAAAGAGCTAAGGGAAAAGTGGATTGTAGCTATCCGTCGTGTTAATTTTCAACCTTCTGAATATTCGAAAGTTTGTAAAAAGCATTTTAAAAAAGAAGATTACAGATTGCCCAAGGAGTCTACAGCGAAATATCGTAAGTATAACATTTGCGCCTACTATATGTACTCGACGTTTTTATAATCTTTTTTGTATCTACAGATTATATATTTAGATACTTTTACAATATTTCCATGACTTAACTATCTTTGTTGTTTCAGCTACCCATGTCTTAAAAAAAGATGCTGTACCATCAAAATTTTCGTGGAACGAAAAGAGTTTTAAGGCTCAGAAAGAAAATAATGGAGAGAAGAGAATGTTGTAATAACTCAAAATTTGTAACTTTTTGAGCATAGATTTGTGATGTATTATATAGCTACTATAGACTTTGCTTTATGTCAATAGCAATTGGTTATAATTCTTACTTTATTCAAGATAGATTCAGTTAAATTAAGTAAAATCTAGGTTTTTCATCTCATTCCCAATACTCTAGAAAAGAATACAGTTTTAAAAGAGTTGTCATAATTCTTTGTTAAACATATGAAGTAACTGTTATGCATAAAGTAAATAATTTTAAACTTCTTACAAAGAACTATTAAAATTGACTAAGTCTATACTGCTATCAGAAGTACTAACAAACTATTAAATTTGACTTATAGATCAGGTCAGAGATGTTCAGTACTGCAGTGCAAGTCGGGATCTTCAAAGAACATCATACTTCATTCGTGCCCGAATCCAGAAAGTGTACGAAAGAAATGGGCTGAAGTCTTCAAAGTAAACCGAGAAGTTGTCAAAAATATGCTTATATGCAGCCAGCATTTTTTAAAAACTGATTATTTAAACTCAAGTATGTATAGGTACAATTTATTTTCATATTGTTGGAGTGGGATCAATGTGTTGCAAACCTTTCTTGTTTTATTGTTATAGAAAATGGAGAATGTCGAATATTAAAACAAAATGCTGTGCCCTCACAGAAACTACCACGGTCTACCAGAATTATAAATATGAGAAAAAAAGTGTTCCATTCAAAGAAAAAAACTTTGATTAGACCAAAGGCCCAAAAAAGGTTTGTAAATGTTCATTTGTATTTGTGTAATTGGTCACTACTTCGACTACTTTTGTATTTATTTTTCTGTTAGAGAGCTATACATAGATGATACACTCAATGTATGCATCAGTTTAAATGACCTGACCTTGTTTGTTATGAATCTTTATGATCCCTTTCCATAAATTAAACACAAAAGTCATTTAATAATCATTGTATATAAAAAAAAATGCACTATATTAATAGAAAATCAGTAATGCTGTTGTGGTACAGTTTAGTGTTAATTTGTAGACCAGGTCATTTAATGAAGACTGATAGTTAGATTAAATCATTTTAGCAACCATTAGTCTAGAATTTCTAATGATAAATGTGTGCTTATTGTTGTATGTAATAACATGAATGCTCTACTTTATCAAGAGTAATGACTTATTTGTATTGTTTTGTGTGCTTTGTGATGCATAGAATATTTACATCCAGCCATAACCTACTACTGCTTTTTTAAATAGGAAATAATATTATCTATGGCATGATGGTTTGTAGTATAGATAAAAAATAATTGAAAGAAAAATTTAATTTGCAAAATTGCATTTACAGTGAAATATTACCCAAAATTGGATGAGACACTCATATCGTATAACATACAATACTTCACTTAGTTCCGTATTCGACTAACGCATTTAAAATTATTCGACTATCGAGAATAGAGTTGTTTATTATTTTTTTTCGAGTCACAAAACATCATTCAATCATTCGTTCTAAAGAATGTGACATTTATAGAGTTGTCCTTGCTTTTCATTTACACTATGTTTAACCGTGATTTTAATAGATTTCGGTGATACTGTGCTATCAAAATTTCATAGACAGAATTGAATTTTGTGTAACAACTATAAATATTATTTTTTTAAAGACATTTAACGAGTTTAAATAGAGTGATGAATGAATGTGCAATTAAGTGATACAATAAATGGAACAGGTTTGCGTCTTACTGCCTCTACGGTAGAATCCTCATGTGACAAGATTTTACGGAGGATATCACGAGAAAGGAATGCAAAGTGTATTTTACGTTAAAAAGTGATTCTGTTTTCCTACAAAATTATGATTATCGAACTATAAAACTTGACTGCATTTTTATCTATCATCGTCAACAAAACATGTACGTCAAATGTCAACCTAATTGTCAAATATTTTTATTACATATATTTGAATTTACGAGTGCTTTATTTTTATTTATTTACATTTTTGCAATGAAACAGGACCGAGAAAATGAAGGAAGTGGTAGATGAGGAATCAAATGTAAATCAAAAAGAGGAAATTCATGAATGTCGCGCTTGTTTGAAGAAGATGGAGAATAGTGCAAGTATATGTAACATATTTCAAAGCTGGGTCCCACCTTGGGCTGGTATGGAAGCAACAATAGCCGACGACCTAGTAAAATTAGCGAATGTTGAGGTAAGAGTCCTGTTAAAACGAATCATCAAACTTATTTTTTTATGTTTACCTTTGGTCTTCCAAGATCGAGGTTATAGATATTAATACATTTCACATTGAGTTTGCGAGTTACGGGTTGTGAACAATGGTTTATGATCCCATCCTATCCCATGGCTAAGAGTGTCACATATGACAGTTATAAAAATAAGTTGATGAATTGTTAACAATTAGATTAGATTTCATTGACTGCCCCTCAATTATTGTTTAGAACAAATCTTAATGTCCCTCGTAAATATTCTCGAAATCCTTTCAACCTACTGTACTCACCGTCACATAAAATGGTCCTGGGCTTCAACTCGCCAATACTAAGACTAATTAGACTGTACAATAAATTCGACAAACACATTGATATGCTTCGTACCAGCCTCTATGGCATTAAGAGCCAAGTTCACAGCAGACTTAATTACTGTTAAAGTATTAGTAGCTGTTGAACTATCAGTTGTGTATATAAGTTTATAAACTGTAGGCCAATTAAATAAAATTATGTGTGTTCACATTACTGTCTGTTTTGCCTTTGTGTTCTTTTGTTTAGTTTTGTATTCTTTCATTATTTACCTTTTGTTTGCTTTTGTACTTTTTTACTAATTTTCATTGTTTTTATATATTATGCTTTATATTTTTTAAATATTTTGGACTACCATTTATCACAAAAAATTGAATCATGAACACCTTACCAGTGTCAATACTAAAATCGGAATGTTTTCTGTAAATGTTGTGTTTGCCGATTGATATTGTACACATATATATTAGTTATCATGCATGAATTACTTTTAAGTAATGTAACAATTGTAGGCAAACCTATAAATAAATAAATAAATAAATGTGAAGTCACAAGTAAATATGTATCCTTAGAACTCATTTTGACCATAAAATTTTGACCATTCGATTAAACTATGCACGAGATATTATAGTGCATGAGTGTGTGCCCAAAAACAAGTGTATGCTCTGTTCCTCCACTATTACAATGTGATGGATAGCCGACAGGCTATCCAACAGAAGCTAGCTGTGCCATTCACAATAAATACAGACTACTACTGATGTTACTAAATTTTCAGACGACTTATTCCCGATGCAAAAGTAGTTTTGCATGAATAGCAATAATAATTGAAAATATACATATTTATCACGGGGTTATTATCATGATCTGACATGACCTTCAAACTTAGATGGTCACTTTTGTTTGTGTGTTTCAAAACTACGAGAGAGATTATTTAATATAACAGTTTAATATTTTTTAGATATATGAATCTGATCTGCACTCCAAAATCATATGTCAACCATGTTACTGTAAGCTACTTGAAGCATCAACGTTTGTTGCAAAAGTTAAATGTAGTGACCTAATACTGAAACAACGGTATAGTACTGAATTAGAAAATACAGATAAAGTATGGCCAAAGCCGATACAAGTGGACAAAAATATCAATAGTAATGTTTATCAAGACATGGATGTAGAAATTAAACAGGAAATTGCTTCCGATGATGAATACTGTTCAATGGCAATGGAGAATTCTTATGCTCAAGAAAATAATGAGTATTGTCCAGTTCCAACGGAGAATTCATATGCTCCAGTAAATAATGACGCAGAGTTAGGCCATTTAGATATAAAAATTGAACCAGAGGAGATTGTTGAACCTCTTCCTTTTGTTGAACTCCCACCATATGAAGAGGGTGGACCTTATGGTGATCCACCACCCTTAACGATAACAATAAATGGTAAGTATCTAATAAATTGTTTCACACTAGTATATGGTCACTGAAGGGATTTGTTATTGGTATTTTTTGATATCCTGATTTTTATGGAAGTTTTTCATATTTTCTTCTTAAAACTCAGTCAAATCAGTCAGTTAGTGGTCTCAAAGGATTTCATTTTCATTTTTATTTTTTATAATACTTACTTTATGAGGATATACTAATATACTGTAATAACCACACATACAAACATTTATATTAGCCCTGTAGTAGTGATGATGACTATGTTCTAGCCAATATCGGCACCAATGGCGACCAGCCAAGTTTCCGCAGCACTTTAAGCAATGATTTAGTTATGTTGACTTTAGATGCTCTCTGATGGATAAAGTTTAGACCCCAGCTTCCAACATTGGGTTGTTATTAAGTATTTTATGAGACTTTTGGAAAAATTTGATAACACTTTTGTGGGCCGACCTGGGAATTGAACCCATCTTGATCGGCAGTCACATATGCCATATAATTTTATATATGTATATATTATTAATTCTGTTCAAAGGTACTATGTCTCTAAAATCACCAAATGCAGAAAATAAAACATTGTTAAATGGAATGGATGATTATGAAGCAATTATTACTGATAGCACACAGAACACAGGCCTGGTTAATGGAAATGAAGTCAATTATGATGAACAAGTAAGTATACACTGTTTTGTATTATATATACTATTTCCAGAATGCATAACACTTGGGACCAATTAAAACTTTTTCTTCAGTTCTTCAGTACTTCAACATAGGTTTGTTTGTGGTGTGAAAATTCACAATGCTTCTTTGACATGTTGTATTAAAAAAAATTCAAATTGTAATGAGAAAATATTTGAATGCTTGTGAACTTATCGCGGCAGAAAGATTTCTAATTATTATAAAAACAAGATGCATTACTAAGTTTTTGATATTTTTTAGTGATTGTAGCATTAATAGTTTTTACTATAGTGCAGTCATAGCGTATACGACTGCTGTTCTTGAGGTCTCGAGTTCGATTCTTTGGTCCTCGTGTGCGTGTGCGTGTGTGCGTGCGCGTGCGTATGTGAGTGCGCGTGCGTGTGCGTGCGCGTGTGCGTGTGTGTGTGCGTGTGCGTGTGCGTGCGCGTGCGCGTGCGCGTGCGCGTGCGCGTGCGTGAGTATTTGTGTTACACTTGGTAGTGTACTCTTCCCATAGAATGTGAGTAGTCAGTATATTAGTAATACATTTCATTTACAGTACACCCAAGTTACAGTAAAAGAAGAACCACGGAGTGAAGACGAAGACTTAGAACAGGATAGTGATCTGTCACTGGACTGCATGTTGTGTACGAAGTCCTTCAACAGTGTTACTGGCCTTAAGGTAATTTAACATACAAATAGTAGTAATAGTAAGTCTAATATGTAAATAGTAGTCATGTTGTTTGTGGTATCATTACTCCGAAATGACTGTGGCTTAATGGTGTACTTTTCTAGATATAAAGAGGTTAGGTCGTAAAGTTTTTTTTTTAATTTGAAGAGCCTAATAAAATGACTCTACTCTGCCTGATGGAAAACATGAATAGAATCCAAGAGTTGTGGTCACTATACTCATTGCAAATGCAGACAATGCAGTATGGTGACCCACACTAAAGTTGCCTCGTGAGATCTTTTTCACGACTCGCTTGGGAACACAAAATGTATGACAGTCACCGTGGCAGTGTAAGTCTCACAAACTTAACATGATAACTGTCACCCATGCATCAATGAGTCTGCGGTCTCACATTTACCAACGAAAGACAACAGCACGGATGCTGTCGCTTTAGGTTGGTTTTCTGTGAGAAGGCAATACTGCCCTGATCGAGCCGACCCGATCTGAAATTAGCGTGGTTCTACTAAGTACCTGCCAAATTACGTATTTTTTAATTGCCCTTTTAAAGTCTGCGAATATATTTATGGCTGAATAATGTTGCCGGGTCAGCTAGTCGTACTCTTATTTCTAGTGTAGCTTATGGATATATAATTCTTTTAGGAAGGTTTTTCAATGTTAAAAGGTTAACAAGAAGTCGTAATATGTACACTTGTTTCAGGCGCATGTGATAGCTCAACATTCCTACAAGTCGGTTAAAAGAAAGATGGCCGGTGCCGAATCACCGCAGAAGAAAGCTAAAGTCGAATATCGATGTCAGATCTGTAGAAGAGGTAATTTTATATTGTGTGATTTATTAAATTAGTCTATTTTCAGTGTATATAAAATTCGTGCTATCTGTAGTCTATGTACATTATTCCTAATTTAAAACGATTAACGATGTTTCGTACATATTGATGATCGGTAATTCATTTATAATTCAAATCGATTATTCTCACTGTAGTTTTGTAGACACCCAAACCCTAAACGTCAACTGTCAAAATCACCATTTTAAATTATTTGAACTGTACTTTATCTACAGGGTGTTTACCATAAGCTTAAAATTTCAAATGAGTCAGCTGCAACTCATAACGGATGATTTATATTAGATAGAGGCGTGACTAGGCCGGGCTGTATGGCGTCGTTTGTTAGTAGACGGGACCGAACGGGACACAGATCACGCACGTAATATAAACTACTTCATACAAAATGTATGTAAAGTTTTAAATCCGTGTCCTGGTCGGCCCACGTTCCAGGCACGCCCCTAATTAACAAGTACCCCAAACTTCCTCTACGCAATGAGGAGGGGGGGGAGTTTAGTAACACCTGATATCGTATGCCATGTTATATACCTACCTTATGAATGTTGTTTTTTCACATACTGTGTACTTATATCTAATATATATGTGAAAAAAAATAACTTGCTCGTCAAAAACTGTGCGTGTGCGAGTGCGAGCGCTTGTGCGTGTGCGTGTGCGTGTGCGTGTGCGTGTGCGTGTGCGTGTGCGTGTGCGTGTGCGTGTATGTATATACATATATAAATATTATATTTTTTAATTGCCAGCATTTGTGACGTCAACCGACCTAATGGTGCACGAGACGTGTCACAACAAGCACTCTTGCTACGGATGCTCAAGAAAGTTCGACACATTCAAACAGTTGTCGAAACATCGCAAGCGCTGCACCTTGCCAGTTAACAAGACTACCATTAAACCAAAGACACTCGATGACGTCAAACGGTAAGTTATAAGGAAACTGGTGGAACTGCTATTAAAATTATTTTAGTGTAAATACTTCTTAGTAAATTAAGGGCTGTATAGTAAGACTTATTAAATGAGATGTTTTTTTTTTAATTTGTTTTTTTTTTTACTATAAAAATTACGTTAACACAAAATCATTTGTCTTAAGTCCCGACGGCTTACCCCAATGGTAATCTAGTCATTCACATAAATCTATTTTATTACAAGACAAAATGGCATATTCATTAGAAACTTGTATGAATTGAGGACTTATGGCGTTATAACCTGATAGGAGTTATAACGTCATACCGTTTTGTTTTTCTACTCTTATATGTATATATATATATATATATATGTATGTATGTATGTATATATACACACGTACATAATGAACGGGTAATACATGCCTTTGAATTCTCTGACGTCTCTCCAGGCTCTGTTCGCCGTGGTCAAAGTTTTTATTGCATTTGGTCTAAGGTTTTATCGATAGAGAAATATAATAAGGCGCTAGTTTATAAATTATGAAAGTTCCACTGATTGGTTATTCCAAAAATAAACTTTGAAGCAAGATCACAAGATTAAGGTGGCAACTGGTTTGGAAATAATAACTTGTGCTGTTAACTTTGAAAACATCAAAAAATACTGGAACGAACTAAGAATGACTGTGATTACTTAATAGTGAATAGATGGATGTTTGTCACTCAAATACTCCAGAATAGTCGAACAAATCTAGATATATTTTGATACATTGATAGAAAAAGTTTATTGACAAAATCGAGAGTACAAGTGGAGGCACGGGCAAAACTTGCTAGGTAGTTTAAATTGCAAAAGCCAAGATCCTTCGCTTGAAATTTAAAAACATTATTTTATCCTGCATGAGATATTTCAATGGATTAACAGAAATAGTAACGAAGTCAAGAGAAATGGACTAATGGATGGTTTACGACTTTCAGCAAAGAAACGCTGCACTTTAATGGACGTATAAGAAAATACGGCACACGTTCCAATTACACCCAACAGACACTAGACGAAGTACTAAAGAAAATTAAATCCGGCAAGATTTCAGTAGCTACTGCAGTTAAAGTATACGGGATCCCTAAGAGCACACTGACTTATAAATTGAAACAGAAACATAACAAAAAGATTGGCAAACCGACTGCGTTCTCAGATGATGAAGAAAAAATGTTCGTCCAACATATACTGGCTCTGACTGAAAACGGCTCGCCGATGAGCCTGAAAGAGTTCCGTATGAGTGTACGACAATACTTGAACCAGAACAAGAGAATTATACACACTTTCACGGATAATATGCCAGGTGAAGGGTGGGGGGTCGCGTTCCTTGACAGACATCCAATCCTAAGGGATAGATTAACTAGAAGGATTAGTGTTTACAAATGTGAAAATTAATGAAAGGTGAATTTTTTCGTTTGGTATTTTTTTTAATACAATTTTTTGATAGTGCATGTGAAATTTTAATAAATAAACTAATATTGTACCATACCAAATGCAGATTGTTTTTTTTTTTAATTTATTTACACATAGTATATTCTTGTGCGATATCACTGCCTGTAAAATAGTGGGTTAATAAACTTTGAGAAATTACGAACGAGATAGGTTTAGCAATACCTGTTATGGGTTGTCAGGCTCCGTATTTCATTACGAATGCCAAGGTATTATTACTGTTTATCGTAACTTGACGTAACGTCATATAGTGTTCAAATAAGACGGACTCAAAAAGTTCGAATCTTTGAGAGCAACTGACTGCCTTGGTGGCGCAGGTCTCGGGTTTGATTCCCGGGTCGAACTAAATGTTTGTATAATTTGATCTGCAAATATTTGTTTGGGAATTTGGGTGTTTTCTATGTATAATAATGATTTTTTTAAAAAAGTATATAAGTATTCTATCGGTCAGTCTAGTTATCATAGTACAAGCTCTGCTTAGTTTGAAACTAGATGGCGTTGTGTGTCAAATGTCCGAAATAATTATTTATTTATTTATTATTAACTAGCATGTAACTAGAACTCGAACGCAAAATAAGTTTGACGGATTATTAAGGAAGTTAACTGACTTACAAGTGTCAATATAAACCAATAAAGAATATGAAAAATCAACTGTGAGTAGAGACTGAAGAAATTGAAATCTTCATGAAATATAAACAGTAACGAACGATTCACTGAACATAAACCTTTGCAACATTTGATATTATGTGACTGAGGTTCGACGATGACCAATAGATATATATCACGCAACAATAAATCGACGACCCAAACTTTTATTTTGTTGTAAGAATGTCGGAAACTGTACTGTTTGATTTTAAACAGATACCAGACAAGACAAGAGAGGGTCTCTCTCTGACTGTCACTAGACTATTAATGTATAACTATCGTATCTGTTAAGAAATATTTCTCATCTCTGTTTCTAGGATCTTATTTTTATATTTGAACTATCACTGAACTTCCCCGGCAGATCTTAAAAATAAATCGCTCGTTTTTTTCTAATTTAAATCATAAATACCCAGCAACTTACTGCTTATGACCTAGTAGGAGATATTGAGATCTATGAAACATATTAAGAATTCTTGAATAAAATAAACTTGATTCAAAAACAATAAAAAACACTTAAGAAACTTCTCGATTTTCAGACCAGCGAAAGACGAAAACACACGCAATTCAAAATTCAGTAATGTTCAGAAAAAGGAAGATTGCTTAAATGATAGCGGTATGAACTTAAACCTCGAAATTAATTCGAGTAAAAACGAGACAAAAATTGTTAAGAGTGAGATGGAAGAACAAATTAGTGAAACAGATGCACATACGGAACTGTAAAAAGGATTGTACATAGGACAAGTAATAAAGATGGGCTTACACTTGTTTTAACTGATGTTAACTGCCTTAGTATCTACTAGCTATGTTATAGTTATACAGGTTGTTTTTAAAATACTGTGGCGACTTCTACATACAGCGCAAACAGAAATACATACTACAGCGCCATCTAGTGAAGACACATCGAACTACGGAGTATAATGAACTACGGGTGCTGTCGATTTACTTTTTTTGAAGCTTGCTTTCAATCACGTCGGGGTCACTACTGTGGTGGGACGAGTGCCATGTCCCTCCGACATAAAGAGAGGATCCTCCGACTAGGCGATGCGATTATGCTTGTCGTTACGCGGCCTAACGGTTGATGTTGGGATGTCGTGTATGTGCTAATCGCCGCGAGAATTTCTATATCGCGATTCAGGATTAGTAGTTGCTCCTTAGTTCATTATACTTTGTAGCTCGATGTGTCTTCGCTCATCTAGCGACACACTGGCGCTGTAGTATGAATTTCTGTTTGCGCAGTATGTGGAAGTCGCCACAATACTAATACCTTTTACACACTTATATAACATTTCTATTAATTACGATGACATTAATGCGAATGTAACTGTCTGAATGTCTGTTCCTTTCCATACCTAAAACACTGAAGTAATTTGTATACACAGATAGGCCAATCTCTCATTGTATTGTACGCACGGTTGAATTATCTCCACCTTGTTGGCTTGTGGCGCGCTCTCCCCCTTGGATACTCACTCTTAATATTATTTCACTGTAATGAACCCAAGATGTATGATATCGTATTTCGCTACTTGAATAATAATAAGAACCTAAACTGACGTTTTTCACACTGCATATTGATAGATAAAAAACTCACAGCTCTTAACTTATCTGACAATGTTGTTAGACCAGAAGAGTTACATGTTAGAAAGAGACACAAAATCTATGTGAATATAACTGTAGGTCATTTGCTCTTTATTGCGTAAGTGCAAGAGTCGCTATTTATTTCAATAAGTTTACCATTTTATTGTATAGATTTATTTCCATGGTAAGATTAGTCATCGAAAGCAGTTAATTCGTACACAAATATTTTCATAGAAAAAAAAGTTACATGTTTAAAAATGTATTCGCGTTAATGTAACAGTTTCATACATAGATTAAGCTTAGCTCCCTGACCAATCATGTTCCGAGAAATTATCGTTACGTATGAAAGCTTCGAACCTTATTGGTCTGGGTGCCGAATTTGATCGATGCACCTAGAAAGTAGTTTCATGAGAGATCGTAAAAGGTTATTAGTATTTTTACATAAACCCCATAGATATCTGTTAATTTAACATCATAGTCTTATGTTATTGCAATATTAGGCATTCAAATTACTTAGAATACTGGGTTGAGGTCACATCCATATTATTTATAACGTTGGTATGCGGTTTGAATCAAGTGATAGATATCACAATTTTATTTGTAGAAGTGCTTTAATCTTACATGTTAAAAAAAGTTTTGTTAAGATTGTAAATATGTATATAAATGAATTTTTAATATAACTACTTGATTAAATAAAAAAGTGTTAGAATTGTATAGTGTTAAATGATTTTTTTATGATTTAACTTCCGAACCAAATTTTACAATATGTCGTGAAATTCTGATTAGGAAAATTAGTAAGACAGGCCATCTATACCTAGACTTCTACTAGTTACTTATCAAACAGTATTGTTACCTCAGGATTATGAAATAAACTAAATTGTGACTATCTGTAAACAGATGGCGTTGTCCAAAAAATATTGATTGTATAAACGAGCCCAGATAAGGTAACAGGCCCTTACTTATTACAAATGAAATTAAGATATTTATAAAATGTAAAATTTATGCTATACAACCCACAAATGTAGTTTGAAAATCAATTTTAAAGTGCATTATAATATTTTATACTAGAGCCCATTCGCGTCAGAAAACTAGTGACGCATAAAATCGGAATCGGAATCGGCAAAAAATCGGATTTAGACTGACTGCAATTCTATTGCGTCACTATTTTCTTACTACGAATAGACTAGAGTGTACATAAACCACATAAAAATGTTGCAGTGGTTAAAAAACATTGTGTGGCTCTTACTGTTTTTATCTTGTGTTACATGTGAAAACGTATAATGTACAAAGAATGAATTGAACACTGTATTATTAACGAAATGTTGCCAGACTACATAAAACTTTGAGAAAAATGCCGCTTTTTGTTATTGTATCGTAAATATGTCAATAATATTCTGCTTGTCAAAGAAAATGAAGCATTCACTGTGTAAAAACAAGATTGATGTGAATAATTAAAATTAATAATTATTGCTGAGTGAAATTTGAGACCAGCTCTGTAATTATCGTTGTCTTATTAAAATAGGGAATATGTACGTGATACCAAAATGGACAAAATATTTTTGTTTATAAGCTTTATTGATGAACAAACTATTTAGAAAACACGATACGATTGGTGGTACAAAACGTGACATCCATTTACAATCCACGTATTCTGTCAACAAGTTGATTTGCATGGTTTCTGGTGATTATTTATTTTCTAATAAGTTAACTGTCTTATCCCTAGGTAATACGTAGATATATAATATCTATGTATTAGATTATGGCAATAATTTAACGAACTTTCCAGAAACTAGGTTATGTTTTCATCAAAGTTTGTTAACAAAACAAATATCTGTGGGTTACTACAGCGGTGGTCGCCATACTCACTGCAAATGAAGACAGTGTAGCATGGCGACACTCGCTATGGCGGCCTAAGCTCTCTATACACCTTTAGGCATAAAGAAATATAACTTACAACATTAATAATAAATATTTCCATTGTAATAAATTAATTTAATGAATTTTTTGAACTTTATAACTCAAAAACGTTATGACTGACAGAGTAATCTGACGTCATAGAATAACGCGTACCAAAATGGCTGCGTTTAAATCGCCCGAAAATGATAGTGATTTTAATATATATTTTTTACCTTAGTGGTTTGTTTTTCAGATGTGTTATATTTAGTTTTGGTAATGTAACAACTAGTAGAAATATTTAAATAAAAACATGCATATTCCCTATTAACCAAATGAGACAGAACATGTTTGCTGTACGGTAACTAGGGTTATTAGGTTCTAAACTACAATAAAATCATTTACGTACTTAAAACTACGTCACAAGCTCATCGAAGTAGCAATGTTGAGTCATCAATCATGGAAGCAGTGGGTAGTGATTTAAAGTACTGACGTAGAGTTTAATAATGTCAATATAGGCAGTGATCGAACTGAACTATAAAATGTAAACCGCTATTAAGAGAACCCGCTGATTCTTACTTAAAAGGTAGATGAATAATGTTAACATAACTTTAATCTAGCTATAAGCGAACTGTAAGCGGACCGAGCGGACCGATGTAACGGAAGCGATCCATTGCGACAAAACTTCCGAGAAACGAGCTAGTGGTTAGTGTTTGCGCGGGATATTAGATTCAAATGTTAACGAACTTTTCGCCCACTCTGTATAATGTAAGGACTATAAGGATTGTTAGCTCCAAGTCATTGTCCCATCAAAGTCACCTGCCCACTGCTTCAAGGACTCATGACACGAGTTTTAAAGACTACTGAACTGTAGATATAGTACAATTTTTTTTTAACTTGGAGGTACCGAATTGTAAATACAGTACATTTTTTTAATTGATTTTTCTTTTTCATGTGTTTTGACAGACACTTAAACATATTGCTAAAGCTGAATGTATGAAGATTCCAAAAAATAAAAACTTGTTATGTATTGAAGTCAGTTTTATCCATCTACATTCAAATTGTCATTGGTGCTAATTGTGCTGTTCGAAAACTCTAATCTAAACAAAAATTCACTTAAAAACAGTCTTTTCCTGTCAGACGACGTTTTTAATGTCAAAGATTGACTAAAATTAAATACGTCACATTAAAAATAGATATTATCTAAATACATACACAGAAAAATAGCATTTTTGTGAAATAAGAATAATATTAGTTTACGCAACAACGAAATTAGCACCAGTATCTGTAAATATTTTTTTAAATAAATATACTAATCGTAGGTACTGTATAGTGAACAGTTTTAATCTTCCATTTTTTTATACGAAAAAATATCACGTAATGTTGTTTTATTCTTTATGTTGTTCGGAGAAACGTAACACTTGTTTCGAAGAAATGAGTCAATGGACTCCTTATAACTGAGGACCTAGTGTGAATTTATGTAACGCTTGGTCGTCACGGCGACTTCTTCCGGCGTTGCAATAGCTCCATTTGAAATTTCCACCAACCGCAACGTCTAATGCGAAAGCGAGTTGGTGGAAAAGCTCACACTAGATCCTCTGAAGCCCAAATCTCATTGTTAAACCCTGTTCGACTGAAAATGTATATTAAATTAATTTATTAGAAGTGTTATATGTCATTTTAATCATATGATTTCAACGTGTAGATAAATAAGCCTCCTTGTTAAGGAGAGGTCTATGTTCAGTGTTGAACTGTTAAAGGCTGTTGATGTGATGTACATTATATTTTAGTGTGAATGTATGTATGTAGCATTTGGAGTTTGACGTATTTGTATGAAATAATGGCTCTGCATGAATATATTGTTGCTGTTTGTGAACTTGGTCTTATTTTCTTTCATTTTTTTACTTTTTGTACTAAATATTTTAACTGGTGACTCCTTTGTTTCACCGATGATCCATTTTTTAATCAATTGGTAAGTAATAATCTTTTTATTATCTAGTTCTGAAATAGATTTGTAATACATTAAAGTGATAAAACATACAGCTGAGTCAAAAAGCTTGTGTGCCTATGTCTAGTTTTCATGACTGATAATATATTTATAGAGTATATATAGAGTGGACCAAGAATTCGTTAACATTTGAATCTAGCACACGTATAAACAAATGCCGCGTGGAGCACGGGGAGAGATATGACCACTACCTTGTTTCTCAGAAATTTTGTCGCAATGGTGTCACTGGTGTCACAGTAAGCGCGCAGCAGCTTAGTGAAGATCGCTTCACAGCGCGCTTGCTGTGTGAAACAATTTTATTTAAACAACAGTTCGCTTATTACTGTGAGAAACTTATTTCATGTTGAATACGATTTACACGACTTAAATTAGTGTCCGAGTGCTCCTTTAATAAGGAAACGGGATCTACGCTATATGTGAAGCAAACTGGAGGCCCACGAACTTCTCGGATCGAGGACAACGTCCAGCAAGTTGCCGCTTCTGTTTGGCGTAATCCAGATTTATCGACGCGTAAGCGTTCGGCTGAATTAGGGTTAACCCGCACATTATTACGCCGTACTTTGAAATTACCTCCATATAAGATCCAGATAGTACACGAACTAAAACCTGATGATTTAAATGTGTGCAAGTCATTTTGACAGTAATTTTGACATCTTATTTTCTGACGAAGCCCATTTTCATCTCAGCGGACATATAAACAAACAGAATTGCAGGTATTGGAGTAGTGAAAATCCTGAAGCTAAACACGAGAGGCCACTTCATTCTTCCAAGGTAACTGTGTGGGGCCACAATTTCAGCAAAAGGAAGCATTGTACTTTACTTTTTGAAGATTCTCGCGGCCGTTCAGTTATCGACATAGCATCGACTAGAAAATGCTGGCAAAAATCGTAACACATGGTTTCAACAAGATGGAGCCACTTGTCACACATCCAATGAGTCCCTGCCGGTGGCCAAAGACATGTTTCCGGAAAATTCAAAGATATTCCATGGCCACCCAGAAATCCAGATCTAACCCCAGCAGACTTCTTTTTATGTGGTTATTTGAAGAACCGTGTCTACATCTATAAACCAAATACACTACGAGATGTTGGCGATCTCAGTCTCTTTAACGTCAACTAAAAGAAAAAATCAGCGAATCTCTTTGCCGACGAGTATTCGAAAATTTCGGTGCTCACGTGCAAGAGTGCAAACGTCGAAACGGTGGTCATTTAGACGATGTAATTTTTAAAAAAGGAATTCTGACTAATTAGTTTTCTTGTAAATAAACAACTTTTATAATATATCAATGGTTTTCTTTATACGATTTTTTCAAATGTGAACTAATTCGTGGCCTACCCTATATATATATTTATGTGTGTGTCTTTTTGTATATGTATATATTCCTTTATGTACGTTCATATTTGTATATATGATGTGTTCTATTGTGAGTATGTATAAGTGTATAAGTATACACAATATGTATCTAATCTCTGAGCACCTACTAATGAAATTTCTACACCACGAAGGTTGACTGGAAGAGAATACCCTGGGCAATAAGTCGGCCGATGTACAAATGTACTGCATAAAATTTGTAAATAATAAATAATATAATACAATTTCCTTCCTTTCATGACGAATATATTCCTGGAACGATTTGAGTGTTTCACTTTCTCTTAGACGTGTGCCATCTATAACGATCAGTTTTTTTTTCTATATTAAGAGCCTGCCAAACTGACTCTATTCTGCCTGATGGCAAGCATGAATAGAATCCAAGAGTTGCAGTCACCATAGTCATTACAAATGATGAGATGCTTTTTCACGCCCCGTTTGGGAACACAAAGGCATGACAGTCATCGTGGCAGTGTAAGACTCCCAGAAACCACGATAACTATCACCCCTGCATCAATGGGCTTCCTGTCTCGCACTCACCTACGAAACACGACATCACACATTATCATCGTCATCATCATCAGTTGAGATTAAAAACAAACGCCGTTTTATAATAGTCTTTAAAATATAGCTGGATCTCTTGGTGACCACGAAACCGATGAAGCGAACTGTGAACAAGCGGTCTTATTTTACATACATCACCTATATTTTCATTCTTTCTTGCTAATTATATCACAAATAAAGTACAATACATTATAGTTATAAAAATTCAGATTTAAAATGTACTTTGTGAGTTCTATGACGACACTAGTGACACCTACCACAGAAATCAAACTATATTTTGGCTTTAGTTAAATGACATCTTGTCAGAAATCACTGTGATAGTATGTACTCTCTTCAAAACGAGCGAGATTTACCGCATAAAATGTGTAACACCTGTTGTCGATCAGATAGCAGACGGATAATAACTCTATCGCCTTGCGATTCTTTTTCAAATCAAATAGCGTGAGATTACCTAGTCTTCGGTTTGAGTATGCAATAGAAGTACTTATCCACTTACACAGAGAAAAAAGTCATTTTCAGTGAATTATTGATTAAGAACCTAATATATAGTAAGACCTAATAAAAGTAACAATAATAATATAAATAATATAAAAAACTAATATATGTGGGTACAGATTGATTCTAAATAGTAAAATTAAATGAAAAATGATTTGCAAATATCAATACAGCGTCCTTAAATTTCAACAACTTTAGAAAAGCTGAAGACCGCAGGCCCATTGACGCAAGAGTGGCAGCTATCATGGTAAAAGTGTGAGCCATTGTACCGCCACGATAACTAATGCCTTAAAGGCGTAACCTCCAAGAACGATGTGAAAAAGCATCACACTAGGCCGCCATAGTGTGGGTTACCATACCGTGTTGCCTGCATTCGCAATGACTGGTGACAGCTCTTGGATTCTATCCATGCTTTCCATCAGGTAGATAAGTCATTTTGGCAGGTTGTTGAAATAGAAAAAAAGTTACGTTTTCATATAATTATTAACAAACGACTAGAAAAAATGGACAACACAATAATAAAATATGAAAATAAATTAAAAGTGTATGAAAATTTAAGTACTATGTACTCTTGGGAAGTGAAACGACACAGTTCTAATTTAAACAATATATTTAATATTAATAATTCATGTTGTAACAGTTGTGCTTCAATGCGATTGTTATTATGCTGGCAAAGTCAGAATTTAGTATTTCATTGTCTCTAAGATAAATATATCAATAAATAAAATAATACACTCGTGTATATAATTTGATACAAGTATTTAATACTCAAACAAGAGGCTGCACTAACATATACCAGTAAAAAAAAACAATAAAATTTGCAACGAACAAACACAAATTGCTCTGAAAAGTACCCACAGTGCAACTGGTGTCGAAAAATATGCTTTCAAATCACAGCCTTACACTTCAAAGAATAGTGCGTAAAATGCTTTAAAGAAATATTGCTACAGAATGATGGAAATTAATTTCTATTAAGCTCATTGAGGATACGAAGTATGTAGAGGAACAAGTTGAGGATGTCCAGGTACAGGTTGATGGTGGCTAGGATGTACTCTTCGGGCGACAGGGTGGTCATCATCATCTGTGTGTCGTATATGAGGAAGAGACTGAACAGTATCGCTCCAACGAAGGACAGTGCCACTTCGAAAGCCGAGCTTTGAATAAAGATTTGCAGGATCCCGCCGAGAATCAGCACACTCAGGCCGGCGACAAGGCTGCAAACAAACACAGGTTATTTATACATAGTAGAGATCGCTTGTTGGTCGTATACAAATGTTGTGTTTATTACCATTGTGTTAACGACTAGTATGACTTGGACTCTCAATTCATATAGTTTCCGTACATGACAAGACATAGACCGGTTAGTAGTTAGTGATATTGTTTGCAAAAGCAGACTATAATGATTTGAGGTTTTATCATATTTTTCAATTTTGTGTTAGGTCTGATATCCTAAATCGACCTCTATACATGTAACATTTCTTTGGAATTTTCGTTCTTGAAATTAGATACAACGATTGAAATAACTCCATAAAGAAACCATACTGCTGTCTTACAATGTTAAAAACTCACCCGTATCCAACAAACGAGAAGTCTGTCTTGGTGTTGAGTGTGTATACGGTCAACGAGAAGACGACAGCGAACGTCAGAGCTAACGCTTGGATCACCACACCGGTGTTGTAGTAGGAGACCACCACGCCTATTGAGTACGCTTGTACCACCGTCTGGAACAAAAGGGAAACTCACACATTTGAGAAACGAGCAGTAGGTACGCACAGAAATTTTTGGTTTGGCTTAATGATTAAACATCCAGACAGTCAAAGATAGATAGATAGACTCTTTATTGCACAGCATAACTAGGATACATATAATGTAGGATACAAACAAAAAAAAACAGTGGTATAATGGGCGGCCTTACCGCAGTCTGCGATCTCTTCCAGGCAACCATTAGACAGACTATACTGTATAGTACTATGTAATCTGTGGTGCACGTTAAAATTCGTGCAAAGATAGTTCAGTTAAGCCCAAATAGTTGTGTAATGGGTATGTATGATGATTTGGACTGTGTCTAGGTGTAATTTATCTAAAATATGTACATTTTTTACGATATATAGGTGTTTATTAGTAGTCTGATTACCATAGTACAAGTTTTGCCGAGTTTGGGTTCAGACGGCTGTGTGAGGTACCATTTAAATTCAGTTATAGACATTAAGTAGTAAGTAATAATAAGTATGTCCCCCCCCCCTCTTTCAAACACATAAAACTAACTAAAAGAATACTAGTTTTATTTCGTTTAACATTCTAATGAAAGTATTTTTCTACTGTACTTACAAAAGCAGCTAGTAAGTAGAAATTGGCGGGCGAGTCTCGTCTCTTTGCGATGAGCGCGAACAGCGTTATCATGCTGAGCACGAACGCCACCAGCACCATCCAGTTACTGAAACGTTACATTTAGTGCATCAATTAAAAGTGTACTTATGTTAAAGTACTTTTTCGCGTTAGATGTTACGTCGAACTTACGAAAGTTTAGATTTTGGTCAAAATATTAAACTCTAAATAGCATAATAGTGCATATATAATTCATTTGCTTATTTAGTAAATGTTTTTTTTTGTGTCTAAGAAATAAGGATAGTTTTTCTTTTTCTTAATCGACTTCAAACAGGAACGAGGTTTTCAATTTGAATTTGTTTCTTTTTTAAATTTGTTATCTCAAAACTTCCATACATTCGTTATTTACGAATTGATTTGGAAAATTAATTTTATATTTAGTAGGTAGTATCTGCGTGATGTAGCTTCGAAGTTGTCGCATTGAAGTTAGTAATAGTTTATAATAAGTTATATATTTTGATTACACGCGATTTAAGAGAGCTCTGTAGCTTGATGTTCGTTTTAAACGACATTAGAATATCTTTTCAAGTTTTGTTTACATTATAAATGCGGAGTTGCCTTTTGTTTTACTTTTTAAATATTTTCCTGCTGTTCATAAAAAGTAACTACATCTTGTTAGGGGTACAGAAAGGAACGTGGGAACTCCACGCTGTTGGGAAAAAGTCTTTACCAATCTATGTTAGGGACACTTCAATGTCAGTTGCCCGAGACAATCTTTAAAACCTCATGACTCACGTGCCGTTATAAGCATGTAAAGGACAGTGGTAATTTTCCTTCTTCAGTTGACCGTCATTTTTTTCCTGTTATTAACTTATTCCTGACAGGCTTTTTGACTTCAGTTCATATGTCGGTGTTCCAAGAATTTCCTTACTAGGGTGCACCTGGTTCCCCGGTTACTGGTACCTGAGACGGCATGCGGTTTTGGGTCGGTTCGAGTTCGACATAACCACCTTTCGGTGGTATCTGTGGGGATAGTCGCACAGAAAAAAAGGGGTTGGTTGATGTTGGATCGATGAGTCACTATTTTCTCAAAACAAATGGACTATAGTTGACTTACAAGGTATGTTTAACTAATAAAATGGTCGTTTTCTTCGAGTCAAAAATTAAATACAAATTTTAAAGCTTACTTGTTGTGTATGAAGAGTTTGACGGGTTCGACGAAGTGGAATGTTCCAGCGATTGCAGCGGTGGCCAGCAGTTGGATGGAGAGGAGGCCATACACTTTGCGTACGAAACCAAGGCGGATCTGCTTCTCGGCATTGGCAACATTGTTGCGGTATGCGAAATCATCCTGAAAACAATATAGTTTAGTAATAACAACATAAGCACTTATTGATTTGTATCATAGGCTTTTGATTATTGAAGCAAATAGTTTATTATTATTCTTTTTAATGTTAACTAATTATTTACATTACAGTTTGTATTACAGTCTATGTGAACTAATTATTGACGATTAGAGTTACAATTTGAGCATAAAAAAAAGTGGACATAATAGATTTATTAATCTGCCACGACTTCACTGTAACTTGATTACTGCCGCACAAGCATATTACAAGCAACTGAGTCCAAAGCAATTTATTATAGGGTACAAAAGTAGATAGTTTTATAACTAAATACCCCAGCATGTGAGGAAAGTGAAGACATTGTATTATTATATGATAAGTTCTAAATGATTATCTATGTAGAAAGAGTAAAATTGTTTCAAATTATATGCAGTAAAAACTAGTGCCAAACTTAAAAGACAGAACAACATGGAAGAAAATTAAAAAAAAGAAATTACTATAAACAAAGAGTAAGTCCCGCATTAAGTTTAAAACTTCAGTATAATTTCTCTCCAACTCATCATATTTAACATGTTTGTTGCTGCCTCTAATATACAAGAAGTACCTTTACACTGATTCCCAATATATGTATGTAGAGTGTGTTTTCAGCACACACAAACACTTTCATTCACATGTCTTGCTGTTACCCATACCCCTCATGTTTCTTACGACGGTGCTAATAACACATATGAGTATATGTGTTACATATGAGAGTGCTGAAAACACAATTGTTGTGTACTAAATATTAACTGGTGTGCTTTCTTATGTCTTCTAAGATATTAATTTTAAGGAAATGCTGTTGAAGGCAATTTTGGTTATGTTAAATACACAACATATCTAAAACATTTAATTGGACGAGGATAAATATTTCATTACCCTTAATATTGGTAACATTCCAAATAAATATTCCTTTCTATCACACTGGTCTATCACGGTCATCATGTATTTACATTGTTAATAATGAAATTTATGATGCGTGAAGTGCATCTCTGCAAAGCCAGCAGGTACACTTCACGCATTTTAACTAGTGTATTTTTTATCATATATTGTATCAGTGAACAATAATATTTTTTATTATACAACAGTTGTGTTTTCAATACTTTTTTTTATTTAATGCTTTATTTGTTCATCTCGTTCCAAAGTTAAGTACGCTTTATAGAATAGGTACAATACAAGTTAACTCATTCTCATTCATTCGTTTGTGAGAGAGTAGTGTCTCTAGTAGGAAAACCCTGTGGCACAGATCACCAGACTCCCATCTTCTGGGCGAATCTTGGTAACAATTTACAATAAAATTGGTAAGTAGCCAATATCTTGATTTATTTTTAACCTATGCAGTAGCAGTTTTGCGAATACTTGATGGAGAGAATGCAGTAAGTTTGTGTATATGAGTGCTTGTGTTAGTGAGACTGTTTGTAGATAGGTATATGTATGCATGGTGTTATACGTGTGTGAGGGTGTGTATCACTGTAAGTTCTTGTGAAGATCTAGTTGTTACCCATGTGTAAATTAATTTTATACTTGCATTTATTAGGTTAATGGAATAATTAAGTTATCAGTATCAATGTAAGATGATTTTTTGACGTCATGGCTATGACGTTAATTTTTCTAGTAACTTAAATTTGTTCAACGAGTATATAGAACATACATTGTACAGAACGCACATATATGTTATCAGCATTTGTAAGAAATATAAGGGCTGTGACATATGAGTTATGTGGCCAGCACTTGTGGAACAAAAATGACAGTCTGTTTTTATAGCACTGGCAAAAGTTTATGAAAACACAAGTTGGTTATAGCGAACATGTTGGCAGGGTATAAGTCCAAGTCAAAACACGAATCACCAGTGTTCATAAACTTCATATTTTTATTAAAGCTATACGAGTACGAGCTCATATATATATAAAAAAGAAATATGAATATTTAAAAACTACAAGAAGTAAATTATATTACGTTATAACTTAAGTGTTTTGTGTGGTGACGGATTAAGAATACAAAGTGTCACCACCCCCATACACCCCATGAGTCTCATAAGAGGTGACTAAGGGATCAAATTATGCAAGACAAGAGCACTGTGAAGAGAACCTGTCTGGTCAGCATGGTACAGTAGGCTAAAACCGCCCTTC
The DNA here is from genome assembly GCA_949316085.1 of Hypercompe scribonia. Lineage (NCBI taxonomy): Eukaryota > Metazoa > Arthropoda > Insecta > Lepidoptera > Erebidae > Hypercompe > Hypercompe scribonia. Next base: position 4,216,283 of record OX438969.1, on the reverse strand, counting down.
TGACCTATGTCCAGCAGTAGACTATCGGTTATAGATGTAATGTTGTGATAGCTTAAGTAGGAAGAAAGGGAGGTGATTTCCACTGCTCAATGACAAAACTAAATCATCAATGTCATTCTAACATCATATATTAATATCAAATTTGCAACTTCACTGATACTGCTGACATTTACAACTATTTACAGTTTGGTTTGCTGCCAGAATATAATCTATGATGCAGTCATTTCATTAAGTTTAAAAAAAAGATAAACAACAAATATATTAATCTATTATTTACAAGGATCACATCGCTATACTGGATTAAAAAAGACATTTTGCAATAATCATTTTCCTTATACAGCTTTCATTGACTGTGAAGAAATTGAAACCAACTTAATTAAAAGATACATGCAAAGTTCTGATAAGTATTTCAGTGATTATCTGAGCAAAACAATGATAAAAAACCTACAGTCAATGTGTATACTGTTTATCTTATCATTTACAATATTAAAATTACAGGAAAATGAAACCAAAAGTTGTCATAATATCAATAAATATTATGAATTCTACTAACATATGTGTGTGGATTTGAGTAGAAATTATTAGCATACGAATGACTTTATGATCGTAGCGTGTTTGTACATAGAAGTGAAATTTTCTATGCATACGTTGAAGGACAAACATGAATAACAACATTCACTATATAGCCACTACAAATTTAACGTATCATACCTCGATAGATTCTTTGCCTCCCAACTCACAATCCTCTTGAGCAAACATAAGGGGTATAGACGCCATTTTTAGGTTGTTTATAACAGTTTTCTATATTTTACACAAGTTTTCACACAAATAGTCGGATTTCCCTGCGTACGTCAAATTTGCTTTACTCCAATAACGTTGTTTTGACGTTTCTCGACTAATCAGGTGATTTAATTTTTTATTGGTATTGCTATACTGAATACATGGGTTTTTAGTTACGTTTAATTGGTTAGTTAATATTTTTTATAATAGTCAGTTTTAATCAATTTATAGTGTGACATAAAAGAAAAGTAATTAAATATCGAGGAATTCAAGTATCGACAGTAATTGGCAATACTTTATACAAGTACGTGAGTCACAGAATACATATTGTTTCGTGATAATTTTGATACTTAATCAGGTTTTATTTATGATGGAGATCAAAAAACGATTAAATGTTTAAAGACAGTAGTATGCTTGAAATAGTTTATAAAGTTTTCATGCAGTATGAAAGGTGGATGATAAAAAAGATGGCAGATACAATCGAACTTTGGAAATGTTAATAACCAGTTGCTATTACAAGAATATTAATGAGAACTTGTAATTACATTCAAAGAATGTAATTTTGATGTCCATTTATAGTTAAATAATTACTATTTGAATATTTTTAAGTTATGCTAACATAAACAAAATCATTTAAGGTATAGCGCGATAATAATCTTGGATTGTGTTGGCAAAAAGTACAGGTTTTGTTTTAAATATATTTCTCATTTAATACAGATAATATTAAACCATAGTCGTGTTTGTATAATAAAAATAAAAAGGTTTTCATTTACGACTTTACTATTTCTATAAATACAACTTGATTTATTTATTGTTACAATTTATTTCTTCTATCAAATTTCAACAAGTTCTAACTGTAGATGTTAAATTATGATTAAACATGGACCTACTTAGTTTGTTGAAGGTAGAGGTTAATTTAAAATTGTATGTAGACTATACGACGTTGATACTGTTTTATTTTTCTCTAAGGTTAGTGCCTAAAATTGTAAAGAAAGATGGTAAACCCTTGGCACTAGCTAAGCATAGACAGGGCCGTCCTTTATTAGGCGATTTTGAAAGGCTTTTTAAAACTGTAGAGAAAGGTGACCCTCTCTCATCATGAAAGACAATGCACCCAATCATTCTCTTACAGAAAAAAAGGATCCAGAATAAAATTAATGGGAGGCGAGATTTAAGAAATTTCAATTCTAGAACTAGTCAAGAAATAAACTAGAAGCGTAGCATGAAATTGAAGTGATTGAATTAAAGTGACGATGAGTTTTATGTCGAAACTAGTGATGAATCAATGTCAGAGTTACTGCAATTAGATGATACAGAAATAGGCATAAGCACATCACTCTCTAATACGATCGAAGACGTTGAATATTTAGATTTTAATTTACTAAAGTAATATATATTTTAATTTTTTTACATCATTTTTACATCATTTTTACCAAATCCTGAGCGGTTTTCTTAATATTTAGGTGACAAATCGACTATGAATATCACATAATGTTAAGTCAGTCAGTTGTAGAGGTAAGTAAGCACTTAAATAACAAAAAGGATTGCACTCGCACTACTCTTGCATTTACTCTTTGGCAACGTAATGCCAAGAAGATGTCAACAAACTTTAGAAGATCAATAAGTACAGATAAAAAAAGTATGATTTAAAAATTACAAAAGTATCAAAACGAGGTAAGTAATTCTACCACAGAAGCGAAGGTGGCGCCCTTATGTAATTTCATCACTTGTGTTGTCTGCAATTTTTAGTAATTAAAGTTCAGAGTCAAAAATTACGTTATTGTACTCTATACAAAATCTAAATGACAAGAGATCGTCAGCCAGCGTCAACCCATGGGTAGAGCGGATAAAGCTCTCTCAGGCGCGGCGCCAAGAAACAAAGGGCACTAAAAACCAAATTTAATAAACAAAGCACAATTTTGCTGTTTATGCAACGATTTGTATTTTTATTGGTACAAAAATTACAATTTGAACTTAAAAGTTTTTTCTTCGAAATAAAACAAAAGCATAATAACGTCTATTGACCATTTGTGAATATACCGAAAAAAAAAAGAAAAGATAGCTTTATTTTTATTAATCGTGAATGTACAATACATTAAAACCAAATATAGTAAACAAAGCACAATTTTGCTGTTTAGCTGTAAAGGGGCACTTTATTACGGTGATTAACATTATTATTAATTAATGATGGTACTAATTATTAACATCTATTTAAAATAATATCGTTTCCTTATGTACCTGTGACTCATTCAAGGTAAACGTGAATTTACAGTTGACTTATCAAATATACCCTTTTTTAAATAAATGTAACACAATGCAACGATTTGTATTTTTATTGGTACAAAAATTACAATTTGAACTTAAAAGTTTTTTCTTCGAAATAAAACAAAAACATAATAACGTCTATTGACCATTTGTGAATATACCAAAAAAAAAAGAAAAGATAGCTTTATTTTTATTAATCGTGAATGTACAATACATTAAAACCAAATATAATAAACAAAGCACAATTTTGCTGTTTAGCTGTAATGGGGCACTTTATTACGGTGATTAACATTATTATTAATTAATGATGGTACTAATTATTAACATCTATTTAAAATAATATCGTTTCCTTATGTACCTGTGACTCATTCAAGGTAAACGTGAATTTACAGTTGACTTATCAAATATACCCTTTTTTAAATAAATGTAACACAATGCAACGATTTGTATTTTTATTGGTACAAAAATTACAATTTGAACTTAAAAGTTTTAATTTCGAAATAAAACAAAAACATAATAACGTCTATTGACCATTTTAGAGCAAGAGCCCGTGAGTGCCAGACCTTCGTCATTTTATAAAAGCTGAAAGTTCTTCTATGTGTGTCCCTAGTACAGGTAAGAATGATCCCCAAACATGAAGCTGAGGCAGCGGTGGCTTTGGCAGATAACAGGCAACAAAGGTATGTAAAATTCCATCTCAAATTCGTCATAATATAAAACTTGATTTTTTTATATTTGATTCATAATAATATCAAAACTCGTGTTGCTCATTGCCAGACAGTTAGTATGGTTCCAACCCTCTGCCGGACACCCCTAAACTATTATAATTTATAATTATACTTACGTTATATTATAAAACCTAAATTTAATATATAATTTTTTGGGAGCCTATTAAACTATGTTTATATAGTAGCCGGACAGTTTCGAAGGTTCTATCATCTTGCCAGACGCATTCAAAGTGAGCAATAATCGGGAGAGCAAGGAGCGAATACAGTAACTAAACGTTATATTATAAAACCTAAGTTTCATATATAATTTTTTGGGAGCCTATTAAACTATGTTTATATAGTAACCGGACAGTTTCGAAGGTTCTATCATCTTGCCAGACGCATTCAAAGTGAGCAGTAATCAGGAGAGCAAGGAGCGTATACAGTAACTAGTGCGAATGAAACAGAGCGCTTAGTCTATTGCGGGATTTCACTGCGCACCCATTGTTTTTAATTTCAAATTTTGCAGTTTATTTTTTTCTTAATCCAGAAATTTCATTAATTAATTTTTACAATTTCAATAACAAATATTTAAAATAATACTGAGTAAAATTTTTCTCATACAATGTCAATCATGTCGAAAATCTAATAATTTAATTGATATTATTTTTCATTTTTAAGAAGTTTATTATTGTCAATGCTATTAAAATTATAAAGCCAATGAAACAAAGTAAATTAAATATTAGTGTTTATTATACCAAAGGACACATTTTTTTAAGATAAGAAATTTACAGAGAAATTAATTTATTTTAATTAAATCTAAATATTTTCATTATTTTCATCGTTATCGCGCGCTCACTAAATCGGTCCACACGTTAGCAGTTTAAACGTCGTAAGTGCTGCGAGTACAATTCGGACCGCCTTTGAATGCGTCTGGCAAGATGATAGAACCTTCGAAACTGTCCGGCTACTATGTAAACATAGTTTAATAGGCTCCCAAAGAATTATATATGAAACTTAGGTTTTATAATATAACGTTTAGTCACTGTATTCGCTCCTTGCTCTCCCGATTATTGCTCACTTTGAATGCGTCTGGCAAGATGATAGAACCTTCGAAACTGTCCGGCTACTATGTAAACATAGTTTAATAGGCTCCCAAAAAATTATATATGAAACTTAGGTTTTATAATATAACGTTTAGTTACTGTATTCGCTCCTTGCTCTCCCGATTATTGCTCACTTTGAATGCGTCTGGCAAGATGATAGAATCTTCGAAACTGTCCGGCTACTATGTAAACATAGTTTAATAGGCTCCCAAAAAATTATATATGAAACTTAGGTTTTATAATATAACGTTTAGTTACTGTATTCGCTCCTTGCTCTCCCGATTATTGCTCACTTTGAATGCGTCTGGCAAGATGATAGAACCTTCGAAACTGTCCGGCTACTATATAAACATAGTTTAATAGGCTCCCAAAAAATTATATATTAAATTTAGGTTTTATAATATAACGTTTAGTTACTGTATTCGCTCCTTGCTCTCCCGATTACTGCTCACTTTGAATGCGTCTGGCAAGATGATAGAACCTTCGAAACTGTCCGGCTACTATGTAAACATAGTTTAATAGGCTCCCAAAAAATTATATATGAAACCTAGGTTTTATAATATAACGTTTAGTTACTGTATTCGCTCTTTGCTCTCCCGATTATTGCTCACTTTGAATGCGTCTGGCAAGATGATAGAACCTTCGAAACTGTCCGGCTACTATATAAACATAGTTTAATAGGCTCCCAAAAAATTATATATTAAATTTAGGTTTTATAATATAACGTAAGTATAATTATAAATTATAATAGTTTAGGGGTGTCCGGCAGAGGGTTGGAACCATACTAACTGTCTGGCAATGAGCAACGCGAGTTTTGATATTATTATGAATCAAATATAAAAAAATCAAGTTTTATATTATGACGAATTTGAGATGGAATTTTACATACCTTTGTTGCCTGTTATCTGCCAAAGCCACCGCTGCCTCAGCTTCATGTTTGGGGATCATTCTTACCTGTACTAGGGACACACATAGAAGAACTTTCAGCTTTTATAAAATGACGAAGGTCTGGCACTCACGGGCTCTTGCTCTATAATGCCTGTCAGTCGTCAATATTTTCTTTATTTTTTCAGAATAGTAAAGAGCGCTATCTATAACTCCTATACGTGCTGGTTCTAGTCTATTCTATTCTTGAATCAGGGATATTCACCGTCTATCTTTTCAAAATAATTTTTTGTTGATTTTCATGCAATGACAACCTGTGATAAGCCTTTTACATTTTCATATGGCATACCTTTTACGAATACGTTTAATCGACAAAATATATTGTTCTCGTATATTATTTACTCGAGATATATTTGACACCGTACTATTAAAGTTCAACAATTATGTACATTTAAATCGAATCCAATCTCGTGTAGTATTTTGTAATGTTTGTCCGTTTGAAATTCATTATATATTTATAAGCTTCACACAATGTCACAATTTTATCCAATTTCAACGAACCAGTATAATTAAAGCATACTGAATGGACTATTCTTCTAATTACACATTTACTGGAATTACTGAAATGGTCGTTAATAGTGGTACTTTTTTCACAGGTTTTTCACGTGTTGGTTTCTTTTTGTTCCTTTATAATTTTATAAAAAGAATGTTAATAAACAGTCTCTATGTCTAGAGCAGAAAATTACTTTTGTATGAAACGTGTTTACATTTCTCTAACAATTTTTGGGATACATTAAAACTTCATGATGATCGATCGATTGATACCTATCCTTAAAGGGTAACAAACAAACTTATTTTCACGCATTACTTCTGTCCATTTCATAGAACAATAGTAACTACAAATACATTTATAATATAGCTAGACAGCGGCTGCAGTAAATCCGCACTTCAACGAAATTGAGTTTCACAGCGACTGACAGTCAAGTTCCGTAGCACGAAATCAAATTTCAGAAAATAAACCAATTTATCTAAGCCAATGGACTCTTTCTATAACTCAGTTATTTTCAATAAGGTGATTCAGTTTTCGAATGAAACGTTCGTTTTGAGGAAAATTATTTCACGTCCTCTCAAACTCAACTTTAATCGACTTTAAAGATAAGGTTCTCAAGCGTTTATATTTTCATGTTTGTTACTTCAGAACTCAGTCATTTGTAAAGTGATGTAAACGGTTACTTTTTATTTGGAAAGATGTAGTTCTTGTTTGATCCGTGAAGTAGAAAGGTTAAGAAATGAAAAACACATACAAAGTGCAATTTATTACTTATGATATAGGCCCATTGAAATCTTGATTTTTTATTATATTAAGAGCCTGCCAAAGTGACTCCACTCTACCTGATGATAAGCATGAGTAGAATCCAAGAGTTGTGGTCACCATACTCATTGCAAATGCAGACAATGTAGTATGGTGACCCACGCTGTGGCGGCTTTGTGAGATGCTTTTTCACATCCCGCTTAGGGACGTAAAACGCATGACAGTCATCGTGACAGTGTAAGGCTTACACAGTTACCACGATAACTGTCACCCCTGCATCAATGGGCCTCCGGTCTCAAACTCACCAACAAAACACATCAACACGGATGCTGGAGCTTTAGGTTGATCTTCTGTGGGAGGGTAGTACTGCCCCGGTCGAGCCGGCCCACTCGTGCTGAAATCAGCGTGGCTACTACCTAATAGAAGTGACCTGATAATATATCTTAAACATTTTACAAGAAAAATAGTAAACTTAATACAGTTTCTATTGTAGTAACTGGCTGACAGTTAATGTAAAATAGAGTTCTTTTCATTTAAACCACATAAAAAAAGTAATTTCGCAAAAAAAATTCTTTGTGCGTGTAGAAATTACATAGCACCAGGATTTTTGCTATGTATGTCAGAATTGAATGGACCAACCACACGATGTTTCACAATGCGTTTAAAATAGGAGAGATATGGACGCAGCTGTAATATAGACATTCAAAAACTGTTACATACACTGTTGCGTAGTAACGATAGATAACTATTCTAAGTCTTTCTCAGTAATATAACTTAAGAAATTGCATAATTAGTTTATATCCCAAGTCATAAAAACTAATTAAATGGCACTTTATTTTCATACTGGCAACACTTTGCTTTAAATTTTAATTTTTAAATGTCACTTTAAATATCCGTTAGAATGAACAGATTTCTTGCTCTGATTCACATAATCCCAATCTGAAACCAACATCTAAGAGTTATTGTTCATATCACATCTAACAGTCTTTAACAATCAATTGCTGAATATAGGCCTCTCCTTATAAAGGAGGTATTTTTAGTTATGTAATAAGAGTTAGTGTTACAAATTCCTTATTATATCAAAACACAAAATTAATCGCATACATTTTCTCTAACTTGCAATGTATGTATGTGTGAAACTATGTTTGTTTGAATGGAATCTTGCAACTTATTTTAAAGAAGATATCATCAACCAATTGAGCCGAAATTTTGCGATGACATGAACCTGATCTGATGATGAAGCTGGAGGGTGGTCCTAGGAACTCTGTAATGAAATGACGTTACTCCATTGAATTTGGACTCGTTTGATTCATCTTGACGATTACTTTGTCTTTAGATGATACTCAGGGTCTCATGATAGAACTGGAAGGTGTCCATAAGAATGAGGTAATTCCATTGAAATGAAACCGTATGATTTGCCTTGATGGATACTTTCTCTCTAAATGGTATTAAGAGTCTAATAATGAAGCTGAAGATGGCCATAGGCAGTCCATATTAAAACGACACAATCCCTCCCATCTCACAATTGAATTTTGGGCTCCTTTGTTTTCTTGACGAGTACCTTCCTCCTAATTGGTAACCAGGGTGTAATGATTTATAAATATTTCAGACATTTAAAAAAGCGACGTAACCGCTTCAGGTTCTAGCTTTTTGATTCGTCTTGATGAGTGCTTTAGTCCATTAAAACTTGGAAAATACATTTGTTCTGTTTGTTAAAAGTGTCAATTCCATGACGATCAGATTCAGAAACCTGTCTCACGATAGCTAAGAAGTAAAAAACATTTTCAAAAGTATAAAATATATTACTTCTTGAAAAACAAACGGTTATTTTAGCACGCTATATCTTAAAACTGTTACTTATGTATAATGTCATTATATTTTTTGGAATATCTATGTAGATAAACAAAACAAAATTTTGAACTTAAGTGAATATGAGTACTAAATCTCCCTATAAACTGTTGTATCATATAAATTGGTTAATGACATTATGAATAAATAGTAAAAGTTTTCAAGAAAAACTTTTTTTTTAGCACGTTTAAACAAAAGTTTTTTTAAAGTTTTTTTAAATTTTTTTCTTCCTCTTAACCGCAAGGCTTTCATTGCTAGTGGGTCCAGGCTCTGCCGTTTTTGGTCTGTGTGAAAATTCGCCAAATATCACTGGCTGGTGATAATATTCGACTCGAATTGATAAAAAACTGCACGCCATCTCGGGTACTGGTAGCCGAGGAACCAGGTGCGCAACAGAAAAGAAATCTCTGTAACCCCGACATACCTCGGGGTAACTATGTCTTGTATATAGTCCACCTCTGTATGGGAATACCGATGTTCCCTTTTATGTCTTTAAGAGTGACAGATGTGGTGCTCTACCTCCCACCCTGAGACTTGCGCTTATGGAGTGCGGTGATCGTTCTGCGACCTAAGATGCCTGAGTCGTCTGTGGTATCGGCCTGACGGACCAGCAGAGTTCTACACCTTTCCCGGTCTCACTTCGCCATCTTTTTCGCAAGCATCGCTCGCTAAAAGAGACGGCGAAATTCCACGCGCTCTCGCTCTGTGTCATGGCCGCAAGCGTGTTACCGAACGAGAGAATCCGGCAACGTCGGCAATTCTGCCAGCGTGTGGAGAGCCGTATCCACGATCTGGTCCATCGTTGGCATTCAGGGATTGGCTCCATGTGGATCGGACAAAAGGTGATCTCTGAAGCATCCTTTTCGAGCGATTACTCGTGTCAGCCGGTATGAGAGGGTCTGCCTCTCGAGCCAATCCTCCACAACAGGTCTTTCTGCTGCATTAACTGCGTGCCCAGTCCAGGCTGCCCCTAGTTTTGCCACAACAATCAATTGAAAAATTATGAGAAAATTGAGAGTAAAATTTTACAGAAAAAATTGATGATATCTATTTATGTATATCGAAACATGACCAAACGGTTATAGGAACTATTTCAGGAATCGATACCAATATGTAAACTTGACTGCGGAACGGTAACTTACGCGATTAATATGTATTACATAATTTTCAATTGACTGAAGTTACCAGCAGATTGCACTGACCATAGTCACAAGTGTACTGCCTCCAACTGCATGTTTCGATATTATTGTTTCACTAAATACTTTCTAGCACTATGTTATGCTTATACTTGTATTTAATGCTTAAATTTATATATAAAATTAATAATTAATTCATTAGCACTTTAATTAAATTTAACAATTTTAACCACTTTACTTGCGGCGGCCGTTAAGGTTCCGGGTATTCTTTAGGGTCACATCGTTGTGCTCTCAACATTGTCTTCAAATTTAATTGAAATTCCAAGTAAATTTCTCAATACAAATTTTACTGACCAGCTTATATTGAACGGCGATTCAAGACATTTATACTAGTGTAATATTCGTGAAAGACTGCGTTTCTATAGTGCATATATTGTATGTATGAGTATAACACTTTTTTTTTGCGTGAATGGTACTTTTCGTGTTAGGAAACCCCCTTTCTAAATCCTTTACATCGTACTTCTTCTTTCTAGCCTTTACTATTCCAAGATTATTTGGGGACGGCTACTATTTCAACCACTTTTACCTAAATGCCCATTTTTCCACGGAGCGACTGGCATCGGACCTCCGCAGCCCCGGGGGTGAGCGCTGGTTAAACGTTGTGAGCATATTTGAGTGTACTAACTTCCCAATAAGAATTGCATACATGTTTATATATGACAACCGGGATCAACGCGACGGCTTCTCGTGCTCTCCGAGACACGGACGTGAAACCCCACCAAACTGCTATGTTCTGGGTTGTTAAGAATTTCTTGTAAGAAAAATCCAACAAAGCTTTTGGCTCGATCCGAGAATCGAACCCGGTACCTCTTCAATAGCAGTCGCATACGCTAACCACTAGACCAACGTAGTTACATTGTACTATAGGTGTTTGCAATGTTATTAAATTGTTGTACGAAAATATTATCGAGAATTTAAAGCTGCTTGATATTCATATAAATATCAAACCTCTTTTCATTTATCTATCATTTATATTCAGATAAGGAAAAAAAATCTAAAGGAAACACTGTAAAAGAATGACTAAATTTTTTTTAACAAAATAATGACACTGTGCAAAATGGTAAAGTGACGAGGAACTCTTTGCTATTTATTGGTAATTGAAAACGTTTTAACGTTTAATGTTTCAAGCGGACAAATCCTACGGTTGATGACGTTTCAGCACAGGTGCTCTTTAAATAGCTTTTTCGGGATTTTATGTTAATAATTTGTGGCCGAATGAGGCGTCCATTTACGTTTCGAAATGTTAATTATACTTTTATGTTAGGGGTTGCGAATTCTTTGTTATTTATTAATACTTTCTACGGTCAGAGTCGTTATTAAGAAAGTTTCGATCGCACTTTTGTAATGTTACGAAAGAAAGTCAGGTAACAAAAACGTGGCGTCTCAGAAACGAATGTTTTAGACATATACAATAGAAATATTAAAAAAGTGTAGCTTTTATGTCTTATTTCCATACAATATTTAATCAAATTGAATTATACGTAACGTAAGGCTGACTGATAAATTGAGGAATGTTCAGGTCTGAGGAAGAACACGATGTGGCTTGAAAAAATAGTTGCTATGCTAGCTAAGTTATAGAAACAGCATTGTGTGGTTGAAAAAATTCTAGAAATAAGCAAAAAACTATCTTTCATATGAAAAGAAAATTCTCCATAGAATCTTAATGTGTATTATAGAATAATACATGAAACTGAGTTTTCAGTCGGTACACAGTACGTGTCGTTAGTAAGTCTCCACAGCTTTGAAGGGGTTACTGATTTTAAATACATATTTCCATTAGTTTATTCATAACAATATATGTTTTGTTTGTTATTTTGAGGATAAACTTCAAGGTCTTATATTGTTTTTATTTCAGTACTAACGTATTAGTTATATGACAATGCATGTAATACTATGCCAATTTAATATTTAGAAAACATTGATTTTAATTTAGCACCGTTCCTACAAACAAGAAATCTACGGTTAGGCTATAGAGCGCTGTAGACATTTACCATTATATATACTCGAAAAATCTTCTTCTGGTCCAATAAAATGCTGTGTGTAAAAGATCATAAAAAACGAATATTAAATTTTGTCACTCATCAGTAGTATTTTGCAAATCTTTCCAACTAAGCTGAGATAAGATAGAACTCGAAGAAGAAATCAGACTTCCAAAATTTTTTTTTATCTCGTTTTATCATCTATTAACTGAAGTTACCAAAGCTTCATTTCCATTTGACATTTACGATATAATAAAGCGGGCGGTAAGTGAAATCGAATGTCGCTTAACTTTATCGTCTTAAGTAAATCGTAATCTGTATTATATTTGACATTTAAGGAAAATCTTACATCTAATTGGAAATCTTTCTCGACCTTTAGATGAAATAATTTCCATTTGTATAAAAAATTCGCTTAGTCGCATATAGAACGAATGAGAGATTGTATTGTCACCTATATTAGCTAGTTTAAAAATGAAACACGGGATAGAAATATAATTATAAGATGTCCAATCTTATCTAGACAGGACAGGAAAGGGTACAGTGACGGGTTAAATGCGTCTAGAAGTGATTATGCTCTTGCAGTCTTAAGACTTTCTCAAACAAAAGATACCTGTTGGTGTATTGGCTGGTAATCTAAATTGTTTAAGTAAGGTTTGTTCGATTCCTACCCAGGACAAACATTGTGTGATGAGCTTGAGTATTTGTTCCGTGCTTGAGTGTAATACATTCATATCATGGGGATATAAAATTTAAAATACATGTTTGTTTATTCTGAATTTTGTGAAATTCGACTATTTGAAATAATACCTAATTTAAAAAAATATCTTCAACAGTTCAAAAATACACAAACGACAAAGTCAATCTCACGTTTGGAACTTATACAAATCCACTTTCTGCACTCCCTCTTCGGGAGAAGAAGTCGTGGAAAGTCCCTCTTTCTCCGTGAATTCAGTCAGTAGCTGGTCTCGGTGATTCTGACAACCAACTCCAAATTACCCTAATCGCACTTCTTTACAGCTACGTTTATCCATCTTTGAGTTGAAGATCCACATAACAACAGTGTAGTAAATTTTAGATATTTGTATGGTTCTACTGATGTCCTCATACATAGTTTCCACCTCATCTTCAGAGGGTATTGTGGTCGTAAAGTATACTTATATGACCTTCAACGAGTAACTTTTGGTTACGCTAAATATAAGGTACGCAACTCCTGATGACATACGGTCAATCCTATCCATTTTGTTTACGAGGAACTTGTGTACCATGAACCTGACACCACCTTAGGACAGATGATTACCCTCCTAGAAATAGAGTCAATGAGCAAATTGGAGTATTATCAAATTCTCTGTCTCAAAATGCCCCAACGTAACCAGTTCAATTCTTTCTCCAGTTCGAATTTGTTCTCGTAGGTTCGTAGTGTGCTCATGTTATAAGTTATCAGGTCCAGTCATCGTTCGTGGCAGCCTTTTATATATTTTGTATAAGACTTATTGTTTTAAGCAAAGTTAATTCTTAAGCGAATTGAATTTCTAGTTTAAAAACGAAAAAATACAGTAACTTAATCCACTGTTTCAAACTAGAAATAGTGAATGCGCTGGATATAAAAGTTGAGGAAAGCTACCAATAGCCGGAGGCTGGTTCAGTGGAAGTCCAATATCACCTGAGCTCCCACACTCCCTGCATGCAACACTCTTTGAAATCAGCAAGGCGTAGTAATGAACTATTTCAGGTCTCGTTAAACTGGTAGGTTTAACGTAGAAAACGGTCGTGATTTAATTTCATTTTGAAATTTAATTGTTCTGTTCTCGTTAGTGGATAAATGAATATCTGTAATTATTGGAACAGAACACAATTATTATTTATTTAATATTATATTCATACATGGAAATTAATGCGTCAATGTAACTAGAATTTTTAATTGTATTTTCTATTGCTTGGCATTTGGACTAGATTATACTGGTCGTGGGGTCCGTTCTAAGCAAAGAAGATAAACTATATACTATATAACATACGAATATGCAAATTGGCACAATACCTTTTTATAATATTGGGAACACTTGATTGTGAATACGATGGGTTTCTGCAACTCAAGTGTGTGTGTCTCAAGTTCTGTGCATGTGATAGTGTACAAGTACGTTATTGCCCTTTGAGATAAGAGAACTTATTTCTATTATACGTTTTTTTCGGTACCACACATCTACATTTCAAGAAATCAGCTATCTTTAATAGCCAAACCCAAGTAACCCTTCTTCCCCCTAAATCTTTGTTCATGAAATTTTTTAAAATTGTCATCATTAGAATTGTGCTGACGCAAAAAATTTTTGCTCTTGTCGGTCTATTTCCACTATATTGTGTTCATTAGCAACAATAGTCCTAGCAAGTTCAAAAGTCCAAGTCCAAGTCCTGTTGCAACAAGTACAACAGGCCGTCGTCAGTTCATGTGTTATGATTATTTAAAAGAAAGGGAGATGGAGATAAAAAAAGATTGCGGTCACCAAGAACAGGTAGTTCAACCTTGAAACCTGAATGTTTAAGAACCACGAGTTAAAAATATTATCCTATCTACCTTCATTTGTTTCCAGTAGAGTACACTACATAAAATTCTAATAATATCTAACAGGGCCGGTAACGCGTGAGTGAAGCTGATGTCACAGGCCTCATAACCCAAGTACGAAACTCCGGTGGCTTCTTAGAATCAGTATGGTTCGTAGCGGTTTCGAAAAAAATATCACTGTTGAGGCTAAATTTGGATCGTTCTTTATATAGATAGGGAAAACTCTTAATTTGTGCATCATTTTTACAAGAGCAGTATCATGTATAATAATATCCGATAGTGTAATATTTAAAAGACAACCTCGTTGCTAAGAGCAATCTGTGCCAAGTAATCTTAGAATGGTTCGGAGGTCTTAGTAATGGCTGCTTGCCCGGATCTTTCCCATTTCAGGTGTTGAGCACACTATATGACTTTAATCGGCTCGATTCTGATACGCATCCTGCCGCAAACACAAGTGGGGTGACAGCCCGAGGCCCGTGAGGTAAAAACTTACAAAAAAATTTACAGTTTCATACTGCAAAGATGCGTTTTTTATACTGTGAAAGTGGACATAAAGTGGACATAGTGTGTTTAATAGGTTTTACATTTGAAATTCCAAAAAAGTTTTCGTCCAACTTGCGAAGTACGCCTGTGACTTCTAATGTAGTGTCTGTAGCGTAGACAGAAATATTTGTAATACAGATTAATCGCATTTACTTCCGAATTAATTGTTATCACGTCTATTACACACGGCTTCGTTCACGTCACTATTTCTTATGTATCCATGTAACTTGGAAAATGACGAATTTCCATGCAATCGTTTATCCATAGGGGTTCCAAATACTCTGTGTTAGTGGGTGCTAAGAATATAAAAACATCAGCGGTCAAAATTCAATCCCAAGTAGGAAAGGTGAGTAATTTTAATTGAACAGATAGAATGCAAAAATGTATAGTTGGTAAAGTATGTACGGAACACGCTTAAGTACTACATGTATTTATTTCATTTTGTGTTCTTACAATAAAATACCTCTCCTGTGATGTTACCCATGTAATTTAAATGAACATTCGTATTCGTAGAAGAAATAAAAGATATGACGAGTCGGAAGCTTTCAAAGGGAAAATAAAAAATGTTAGATGTTCTCTATTCTCGTGCAGCTTTGCCCGAACATTTTTAATTAAACGCTACAATGATCTCTTTTGATGAAAATTGATTTTAATTTTATTGTACTTTATAGTTCAGACCTTCACCTTTCTACCTGACCTGTGATAATAGTCACACAGAATGGAAATTTAAGATATGTTTAACATAATTTATCCTGTTAATGAAATTAATTAGAAAATATTAATTTCAGTACATGAATTTAACAGTCAATTTTGGTATTTGTTACAAACTTTTTAGTATTTCTGCCCGTTCTACAAACGCTATCGGTCATAATGTGACGTCATTAGGTAAATTCAAATAAATTGATAGTCTTATTGTGAATTTTCTAATTTTTTATTACTACCATGTATTTTACTTAGTCATTACTGTTGGTAACGGATTCTATGTAGACAAAAAAATAATACTAAGTAGTAGAGCCACGCTGATTTCAGCACGATTGGGTCGGCTCGACTGGGTTACTACTATCCTCTCACAGAAGACCAATTTAAAGCGACATCATCCGTGCCATTGTGTTTCGTTGGTGAGTGTAAGACCGGAGGCCCATTGCAGCAGGGGTGACAGGTATCTTGGTAAATGTGGGGAACCTTACACTGCCGCAATGACTATCACGCGTTTTACGTCCTCAAGCGCGAAGCGAAACAGCACCTCACAAGGCTGCCATACTATAGGTTACCACACTGCATTGTGTACATTCGCAATAAGTATGATGGCCATAACTCTTGGGTTCTATTCATGTTTTCCGTCAGGGAGGCAGAGTAGGGTCACTTTGACAGCTCTTAAAATAAAAAATAAATAATTAATATTAATATTTTTTTAAGAAAAAAATCTTTAACGTTATGATATTTTGATATTAATAATGGCGTGTTTATTGCCATTTATTTTGTTTTTGTGTTTGAATGTTAATGAATTTGGTGTGTAATATATGTCAAATAATCGAAATGAAGTAAATTAAAAAACCAGAACTAATAAAAATGTCAATTCAATAAAAAGTCTAATAAATACATTGAACGTCAATTGCTTATATTGCTATTTATGAATTCATCTATCTTTAATATTTTTTCAAGTTAAGTTTCAAGATTTCTTTTAAATGTATATGCTTTATAAATCAGAGCTTTGAGTTTCGTCGGTAAACAGTTAAATTATTTTACCGATTGATATTGAAAACAGTCCTTGACTATTTCCAATTTAGGAGTTATCAACTGCTTTATGTAAATGTTTTTTTCCATGTACTTTCTCTCTAGTACTCTCATCTTTGTAGTTGTAAATGAGTGTTTACAAACGGTTCAAAACCATTAAAATGTAGAGGTATGGTACGGTTACTATTGATAGGCTTTGAAAATATATCAGACGTAATTCTCTTTTGGAAATGAGCACCATGACTCTTATTGCCTATGAAGAGAACGGGTATCGCGTCCATCCAACACAAAGGTTGAAGATGGGATGTTGTGTATATGCTAATCGCCGCGAGAATTTCTATATCCCGATACAGGTTTAGTAGTAGCTCCTTAGTTCGGTGTTTCTTCGTTAGATGGCGTTACAGTATGTCTTTTTGTTTCTTCATGTGGAAGTCGTTACATTGTCCGTTTTGGAATCAAGAATGCTCTATCGCTATTTGTACACTCTTTTTTAAATATTTATCCTAATCTCTTCTCGCAAGTTCCTTATGGAACTGCACGCTGGTGGAGGCATCAATTGAATTAATTTAATTTTCCAGTTAAGTCAAGAATCAAGATTACCTCCTAAAAATTTAACCAAATACACCAATCCATTTTTTTATTTTTGATTAACATTTAATAAATCGTATTAAGGGTAGTGGAATTATGACAAATTTATTAACCATAAACCAACTTTGGAAAAAGTCAGGAGCTGTATTAATTTCTTAATTCAGCAAATTAAGAAATTAATTCAGCAATATGTATTGTCAGCACTTATGATAATGTTTGCGTCATCTGCATACATACCAAGTTTTATATCACATTTAATTTAGTTTTAGTAAAGTTTAGCAAATCTTTAGTAAAAATTAAAAATAAAATAAAATTAAGATTCAGATTGAATGATTATAGTATTATTAAATTTCACTAAATCGAGATACTTATGTCTAAATATTTTTAAGAAATAGTTAAGTGTTTTTCTGTGAGTATAAAATTTATATTGGGTTTTTTTGCATAGGCCTCTGCAGAATTAACATACAATAGAATCAACAACAATGTTTAACATATGCTCAAAACATATCTATACAAAATTTATTATTTGATATCAAATAAACTGGAAGTCGATGAAATCCTACATTTAAAATAATATATAACTAGCTAATTATCGAAAAAAACAGTAATAACTTTTTCAGACAATTTCATATTTCCCATCCCCTCCGTTCCTCTACAGGACAACTCGTGCTGGTCTTGGAAGTCATCGTTTCAGAATGGTAGAAATACGCAACCGAACTCAATGGTTCGGCTCTTCCTTCCTGTGCAAATCAGTTAAAACTTGGAACTCATTACCAGCGTACGTGTTTCACTCCCACTACGATCCTGGGTCCTTTAGGCGGGGCGTGAAAAAGCATCTCACTATGCAGCCATAGCGTGTGTGACCATACTACACTGACTTCATTCGCAGTGAGTATGACGACCACCGTTCTTAGATTCTATACATGCTTTCCATCAGGCAGTATAGAGTCACTTTGGTAGGTTAATATATAATATATTTCGATTATTTATCCCTACATAAACTGTACTAGAATAACAGATAAAAAAAAATGAATTCCAAACTTAAAATGCTATATTTAAAAAATACGATCGAATTTCAAAATCATAGTGACCACTAGTATGATTTAAGTTATGATGTATTGATTTTTAGTGGATCTACCTATTGATGTAGAAGGTTAAGGTAGCATATTAGATCCATTGCGAGCCTATGAAGGTCAGACAAGAATTGTTTCTTAGAAACTCAAGTATAAAGAGGTTATAGGTAATGATTTCAACATAATTGACTATATTATCGCAGAACGAAACTTTTAACAATTATCTCTTATTTTAATGTTAAAAATGCATATGTGTATTACGACTAACGTTTCAAGAAGAGGGAGTATTGAATTAGGATTTTTTTTTTAATTTTTTAAAGGATTAAGCACTTGTCTTCTATCTCACCTGATGGAAAGTGTAGATGAAGACGAAGGTGGTACACGCCGATCCCGAAGAAACCTGTTTACTCTTTCATTTTCTGGGACTAGTCCAGCTCACACACCCAGAGCACGCAGAGCAGGAGTTACATCCTGTACACCACGATTAACGATAGCCACCCAAGTACACACCGCGTTATGACAAAAATAAGCATACTCATTTTACAACAGAGAAGCACATTGGACATAAAATATTATGGGTCCTAAGTGAACTACATTTGATTAATATATATGGCAGTACTGCCTAAACATGCGGAAATTCGCCTCATTGCCATAAGATTTTTTTAGTTACCGCCCATGTCGTTTGTAAGCTAATTAGCATTATATTACGTTCATTTTATCATAGACTATATTCCTAGAGGGTATGAGGAGCAGACTCTTTACATTTAGACTCAGGTATTGAGCATTAACACAATGTTGACTCAACTAACTTATTAGAATTAAATAAGGCTAAATAACTCTTCGGTTTTCTGTCCTTTCTTCTTAAAGTTTGATTTTCAAAAATAAGTACATAGTGATTTATTGTGTGTATCCTGGGATATTTTTGCCATGTGTGAAACGATATCAATAATTATTTTTTATTTTCTTGGTTTTGCTCACCATTGATCCAATTCTTTTTTTTTTTTAATTTTACTGCATAGGATTTATCAAATTTAGACCTTTTCCTCTAGGATTTCCTTTTTAAGGTTACTCATATCCTTTATCCACACTAATATTATAAATGTGAAAGTAGCTCTGTCTTTCTGTCTGTCTGTCTGTCTGTTACTTTTTCACGCCTAAACCACCCAACCGATTTTGCTGAAATTTGGTATGTAGATAGTTTACATTCATGAGAAGGACATAGGCATATTATTTTTTGGAAATTCAACCCCTAAAAGGGTTAAAAGGGGTGACAAAATTTGTATGAGAAAAATATTTTTATTGCACATTTTTGCATGAAACTTTGAATTAATGCTTTTTAGTACAAATGATGAAACACGTATTTCAGGGTTTTTTGAAATTCACCCCCATTGGGGGTTAAAGGGGGTGGCTAAGTTTCTATGGGAAATTTAATTCTATTGAAATATTTTGCATGACACTGAAATAATGCTCTGCAATACAAATTATGAGATACATATCTAAGCGTTTTTTAAAAATCAACCCCTATGGGGGTTAACGGGGGTGGCACAATTTGAGTAGGAAAAAAATTTAACAGTAATTTTTACCATAAGTCTACGTGTTTCAAAGATCTCAAAAAACACAATGATCAGGAAATATCAACATTTAGAGAAGCATGTGAGGTTAAAGGTTTATTGCAGAATGACAATCATTGGGATGAAACACTGGAAGAGGCCGTACAATGTAGATCAGCAGCCAAGGTGAGAGAGCTTTTTGCTATTTTAATAGCGACATATGGACTGTCGAGTCCTCAGCAATTGTGGGACAAGTACAGAAATGTTATGTCAGACGATATATTATATAGATTGCAAGAAAATAATCCTAATGTTACATACAATGATTCTATTTATGATGAAGCGCTAACAAAGATTGAAGACCAAGTGATAACTATTACTGGTAAAGATTTATCAGATTTTGGGATGAGTAGACCACGTAGGACAGGACAAGTTTGTAGTGATGTGTTACGTGAACTAAATTATGACCATACTTTTTTACAACAGCAAATAACTGAATCCGTTCCACTTTTGAACCCAGAACAAAGAAATGTCTTTAATAGTGTGGTACAAAAAATCGAAAACGGCGTAGGTGGTTTGTTTTTTCTTGATGCTCCTGGAGACACTGGCAAAAAATTTCTTTTAAATCTCCTTCTTGCTCAAATCCGAAAAGATAAGGGAGTTGTTGTTGTAGTAGAGTCCTCTGGCATTGCCACCACACTGCTCAGTAGTGGCCGGACAGCACATTCAGTACTCAAGCTTCCTTTAAACTTAGCTCATGAAGAAATTCCAGTTTGCAATATAAGTAAAAATAGTGAGCGCGGAAGAATGTTGCAGCAATGTAAGTTGTTGGTTTGGGATGAATGTACTATGTCTCACAAGAGAGCAGTCGAAGCATTAAACCGGACAATGCAAGACCTCAAAAGCAACAGAAGTATTATGGGAGGGATGGTTGTTCTTTTGGCTGGTGTTTTCAGACAGATTCTACCCGTGATAAGTAGAGGTACACCGGCAGATGAAATAAACACATGTTTGAAGGCCTCTACGCTATGGGCGCATGTGCAAAAATTTAGTCTGACTACAAATATGAGAGTTCAACTGCACAAAGATTCACAATCGGGGCTGTATGCGGCCACTCTCCTGAAAATTGGTAAAGATCGTATGGCCACAGACATTAACGGTATGATCACACTAAATCACGAATTCTGTAATATTGTTGGCAGCACTGACGATCTAAAAAACAACGTATATCCTGATCTGCGGACTAATATGGGAGACCAAGAATGGTTGTGTGAAAGGGCAATTTTAGCACCAACAAACGAAATTGCTGGACAGATTAATGAAAATATTATGTCAGAAGTGGAAGGTGACGTCGTGGAATATCTCTCTGCAGATAATGTAATGGATACAGAACACGTAACATCATACCCTGTCGAGTTTCTTAACTCTCTAGAATTATCAGGCGTGCCTTCCCATAACCTGAGGTTGAAAGTTGGTGTCCCCGTTCTATTAATGCGTAATCTTGATGCTCCTCGGCTATGCAACGGCACTCGATTGCAAATTACGCACTTGGGGGAAAACATCGTTAAAGGAACAATTATGACTGGAACGGCAAAAAGAGAAAATGTTCTGATTCCACGTATTCCCATTATTCCAACAGACTTGCCGTTCCAGTATAAAAGAGTGCAGTTCCCTTTAAAACCCGCCTTTGCAATGACTATAAATAAAAGTCAAGGGCAGATAGTAGCAGGTGTGCACTTAGAGAAAAACTGCTTTTCCCATGGGCAATTGTATGTGGCGTGTTCCCGTGTATCTAACCCCCAAAATATGTACATATTGTCAAAAGACGGTAAAACAAAAAACGTAGTCTATAGAAACGTATTGTAATAAAATATCGCGTCTATAAATATATATTCCTACAATATACACGTCCTTAGTAAAAAATGACGTGGACGAAGTCGCGGGTAACAGCTAGTAATTGTATAAACGCAAAAATAAAAATACACTGACTTATTTTTGTGACTAGCCATGAATGCTTATTTTGGAGATAGTGTGATTTGACATATCTCAGTGAGAACCTCAGTGAGATGATGACCCGAGGTGATTTCCATACGAAAAAGAGCGCTTTGAAGTTAGTGATATTCTCTTAAGATGTATGATAGGAACGTATGATCTAATGATAAACATTGTATTAAAGTTCACATAGGCACGACATTGACAATGTATAATGTTTGAAATTATGCATGGAATCGCCTGACAAGTCCGATTGCTTTTAGTCTCTGCGGACCGCCTTCACCAATATAAGGCCTACACGAAATACGCGGTTGTTTTCACATCTATAGTCTACCTATATAAACATTTGTATATAAGTGAATGTAGGCACTAAAGTATTAACAAATTTATAAATATTTACTTCTTGCGTAACTTTCACCTTGATGTTAGATATTGCCTGAGTCACCTATGCAAAATTTTATGTACTTTAATGTATCCCCCTAGGAATAAGTAAGGCGTTTTGAATACCTACACTAGCAGCAGTCGTAAGGGCTCGTATTTAAGTGACTAAACCGTCGAAGTTTAACCATATTCTAGTACACTTCCAGCAGGTCGTAACCCAGTTTTGAGAAAAAGTTTGTAACATTCAGCAGTTGTAAAAAAACAAAAAGAAAACGAGATATGTACCTTAATTAAACTACTATTTTAGTATTTTTGCTCATGACGTGATATCATCTAGAATAAGACTGAGGAACATACGCTAAAAACCAATTTAAATACATGCATTTCAAGTAGTAGGTTGGTATAAAACACTATCCTATCTAATACTTTAAAACCTGCACTCTTGTACTCTTTTATAATTTTTTCATTAGCCTCACATCACTTTTGCCATGGTAACGGATTAAGGTCTTACCTATTATCTATCTATTCATCCTGTAAGTGGCGTAAGAGTTTCCTAAGGGAGCAATCTACGAAGGGTGAGATCAGTGTAAAGAGAAAAAAAAAATCAAACCCTACACCGACCGTCTGGCAAACGTCGCCAAGCCGCCGCCGTCTCAAAACACCGTCTCGGTCCTCGTACATGACAGTACGCTCCTGTATATAGTTATATAGATAGTCTGCCACAAGCCGGCTCAGCTACTCTGGCACCCCATAGTAGTAGAGTGCTTCCCTGATGCAGCTAAATGGCAGACTATTAAATGCGTTGGCGATGTCCAACGACACCGCCAACAGCACGTTGCCACAGCTCACCGCCTCTACGGTAATGGCCCTCTGACGCAACACAGCATCGACTGTCGAACGCCTCGTTCGAAAATCGAATTGGGCGTCCGACAGATCGGGGCTCACGTAAAAGAGGTGCCGGACGATACGGGCAAAGAGTATCCTCTCTAATAGTTTACCCGCCTAGCAACACGGTGGGCCTATAGGCCGCTACCGAATCGGCAGGCCGTCCCGGCTTCCTTAATAGGATCAGCTTCCCGCTTTTCCAGCACTCAGGGAAGCGTCCGGACGCCAAGCTAGTGTCCAGGAGCTCTCTGAGGTGGACCCTGCAATATTTACTTGCCGCAATGATTTTGATATCATTCCTTAATCACTGCGACACATAATTTTAAACTTCATTATACTGTATATTATGCCTAATTAAGCTTGTTATTGTTATTTGTTAAGGCAATTTGAAATCTATTATAGACTCAAAACATTTTAAAGTATGGAACTCGTTACTGTTAAAATTTATAATAAAAATTTTAAAATAATAAACTTCAAAATTTTGAGAAGTCCGTGTGGTGACGGGTTAAGAATATGATCTGCCACCACCCTTATCCATCCCGCGAGTATTGTAAGAGTCGACTAAGGAAGCAAACTACACAAGACAGCCATGCTGCAAAGAGAAGGAGAACTTGATAGAAACCCTGTACCAACTTGTCTGGCCAGCCAAAATCTCCTTTCTAAGGAGAAGTCCATGTCTAGCAGTGAATTATTAAAGGCTACTGCTCTGATCTCATGTGATTAGATAAGCTAGTTAGATCGTTTCTATCTATTGATAAGAGACCCAATTGTGTCTGTACTATATTCGTGAGTACCTTCAAACTTACACAATAAAAAGTACCAGTATTTTGAATCAAGTAAAGCTCCTCAATGATTTGTAGAATTTTTGGATTGAAAATATTTTTACTTATAATTTTCAAAGAAACTCCAGAAAACCTTACTTGATTATAATACAGCCTAATTAGAGTTTATATCATTAATTATTTAATGAAGTTAAAACATAAGATTAACAGTTAATTTATAAGTGCAATAATTACATACATATAAGGACATCCTGCTGTCAATCTTATCACTATGCGGCGCAATTATTTGATGTTTCGCCAGACACTACCGGCGTTATTGCTTAACAAATGCGCATTTTCCCGCTTAGACACACCCTCTTTATGAACCAATAGCAAAACGCTATACAAAATATACTGCAATACAGTTACTTATCACTACACTAACGAGTACAATTTCATTTGTACTAACATTCCTCAAACGAAAACAATTACATTAAAATTGCCGAATTCACACCACCCTACCCCGACATTATCATTGTCCCGGATCTGTACAATCATGAAACTTAAATCCAAAATCTATATCGCTAGACTTACTATCTGGGCGGAAAATTTATTTGATAACCATTATACTTACATTTGAAAATTTCACCTACGCCTTAATGATGAATACAATGCTTGTGTGTCCCCGAAACCTGTAGTCACGATGGCTCAAAGCGTGCAATGGACTGGTCAATAATAGTGTATCTCGCTAGTAGCGCACGTGTATGTGTACAGCAGAGTAGGCTCACAGATCGGGCCCACAATGCACGTTGTTTATCCGCTGGGGCGCGGGGGTGCAGAGCGGGGTACGAGCGGAGAGGCTCCTGGCCGGGCTCACTCAGTCAGTTGCCAGCGTCCGTCGCCGACACACGTGACCGCGAGTGCACTGGTGCTCATACACTACAAACGCTGACACTCCGACCTTCAATCCGTGAGAACGAGACGTCTATATCAGGTAAGTTCTTTTTTTAAACTTGAAAAAGGATGCGTTCCGCATTTTTGCAAAAATATCTCTACTAAATTATATTGACAGGATAAAAGTTATATAATATTAAAATAATAATAATTAAAATAGTAATATTAGATATTAGATCTCCAAGTATGCAGAGCCGAAGAAACAGGATTAATTAATTACTACGGTTGTGCTACGCATCTCGTAGCAGCGTAGCCGTCTCGTAGCAAACAATGCGTCGAAATCCTGTAAGTTGTACTATAGGGCGGGTTTACATAGATGTTTTTGCGTGAAAGTCGCATAGATTGCTGGAATCTTTTCACAGTCAAGCCAAGGTCTCGTGTAAAGCGTTAGGGTGGTATGGTCGAAGGTGAGATTTACCGGGGTGAAGGCACAAGGCGCGTTTCTCCCACGACCGTGACTTGTGTGTGATGTCTTTTGCCATAATTATCCTTAAAGCCTCGACTTTGTTCTACATGTGAACCATGCGTTCTTTGTTACTGTCGACTGTTTTTCTAACGCGTGCGGCGATACACTTGACTTTCTTCGAGGAAATGAAGAAGTACTTTTCATTGCAATGATTTTCTACAAAAACTAAACCGTCATGACTTTGTTATTATTTTGTTATGAAATTATTGAGGTAGATACGATGACTTCTGATTTATAAAGATATAGAGATAAACATTACCTGATTTATTTTCTTCATATTCTATAAAGGTTGATTTAAATTTTAGATTAATGTGAGCCTGGGACATAAGAGCTTTGTTTAGATACGTTCAGATACGATTGTAAGTTCTTACTATAATAGTCTATTAATTTCAGATGCTCTTTCTTCCAAAACAAGAAGAAAGAAAACTTCTTGTTTAAATGTGTTTCTCTTTTGTAAGCAATTAACTGGCTGTCAGATTTTTATGTTAAATTTAAATGTTAATGTTAATTTTAGGACTTTGCAGATAATCGAAAGCCTTTTTTACATAATTTTTCGTTCGAAAAATTTTAAATTGTTCATATCAAGATATTTTAGACTTATGAGCTGTTTCCGAAACATGTTAAAGACTTTTTTTTTATTAAATAGAGCACATAGTTTTTCTCCATAAACACAGGATAATTTTTCACGTGATTAACATTTTAAAATACTTATTTACGGAAGATATCTAAAAATAATCAAAGGAAATTAAAAGTGAGTTTTTAGATATTTACGTTTTGGTGTTATTCAAAAAGACACACTAGCTTCACTGATATTATAATAATTCGTAATATAATAAAATATATCAGTAACTTTAATAGACTTTAATTTAATGAGTTGTAAATTGAATTCTTTAGTCTTTAATTTTTCAACCATAAAAGTGCTATACCCTAGGTAATAGAGCCACGCTGATTTCAGCACGAGAGGATCGGCTCGACCAGGACAGTACTAACCTCCCACAGAAAACCAACCTAAAGCGCCAGCATCCGTGTTGTCGTGTTTCGTTGGTAAGTGTGAGACTGGAAGCCCATTGCGCAGGGGTGACAGTTATCATGGTAACTGTATAAGCCTAACACTGTCACGATGACAGTCATGACTTTTAAGTCTCCAAGCGGGGTGTGAAAAAGCATATCACAAGGCCGCCATAGTGTGGGTTACCATACTGTATTGCCTGCATTTATAATGAGTATGATGACCACCACTCTTGTATTCTATTCATGATTTCCAGCAGGCAGAGTAGCGTCACTTTGGCAGGCTCCTAATATACAAAAAAAATACAGAAAGATTTTCTCCTCAATCATTCCTGGGGTAACAAGTATAAAAAAAGACGGAAACAGTAACATTTTCTCTTTATTGAAGTCAGTAAATAATTTTAAAACTGAACATTCAAAAGAACTAAATTATAATGAAAATTTAAATTATTTGGGAAAAAAATATAAAGAAGGTGCTTTGACTCAGACAATCTGGTTTTAAGCTGATCGCTGATTAAAGTTACTAAACAAACTTGTCTTACACAAACAAAAACATTTAATGGATAATTTCAAACTTTTATTACATTGTTCATTATTGTTTATACTTTTTTTATTGTAGATAATAAATTATTTAGTTTTTATTTACAATAATGATGATGATGATGATGATAATGAAAGGCGAGTTTAACACCGGTTTTCAGGAGAACTGTGAAAATACTCCGACTGACTTGGCCCATTTGAGTCGTACCATAGTTTCCTCACTATTGTGCACATACATCACATAATTTTGAATTAATTTAATTCAACACGTAATTATTAATACATTTGATTTTTATTTGGATCGAATCTTGAGAGTGAAAATAGGCTAGCAGAAAACATTGAATACAAGGCCAGTCATGGATATAAATTTTTGATTGACTAGTCGCTTTTTTGCAGCATTTCCTTGAGGTAAAAGAATCTTGCCTGTTTTGAGTGTTTGCTTATAATTCATCTTCTTATTTATTTTTTAAAAAGATAACGCTCGCACTTTGAATAAATCCTGTGTCGCGGGGGACTTTACAAACATATAAGAAACGGACACAAAGAACACCCAGGCTCAGAACAACAATTTGTGGATCACACAAAGTGTTGTCCCACGTAGGGTTTGAACCCTCAACACTCAACACAGTAGAGAGTGGCGTGGCGACCGCTTAAACCACTAGGCCAACCGTGCAGTAAATGTGTATATACTTAGGTATATGTTTGTATTTATTAAAGGGGGTATAAAACTGTTATTAAAGAATGATCACGATTGTGTAGCACACTGTTAAATGTTTTCAGACACTGTTTAGTCTCTAGCCTTTCTTTTATATTAATATTTTTCAAAATATTGCAAATGGTTTCTACTGGTTGATTTTTTGAAAGGTTGCCTGCTTGATGCTCGATTTTCTTGGAATTTAATCCTACCCAGACTTTTTTTTTAATATTATAAAAGCCTGCCAAAGTGACTCTACCCTGTCTGGCAGAAAGCATGAATAGAATCCAAGAGTTGTGGTCACTATATTCATTGCGAATGCAGGCAATGCAGTATGGTGATCCACTCTATGATGGCCTAGTAAAATGCTGTTTCACACCTCGGCTAGGGACGTAAAAGGGGTAACAGTCATCGCGGTATTGTATTGCACACACTTACCACGACAACTGTCACCCCTGCATCAATGGGCCTCCGGTCTCGCACTCACCAACGAAACACGACAGCACTTATGCTGTCGCTTTAGGTTGACCTTCTGTAAGAGGGTAGTACTGCCCAGGTCGACCCGGCCCGGTCTTGCTGAAATCAGCGTGGCTCTACTATCTTGCAATGTGACCAGACCAAACAAAGGAAATAAATTGGAATAAAAAGTAAATAGATCTCACATATATGGGTCCAAAGTAGGCAGAGTCTGTGCTGTCACCAGACTGCTGATAAACATACTTAAATATATCTAAATTCATACATATTATAGATAAATTACGCCCAGATACAGAATAAATAATTGTACTCATTACATAAATGTTTCTTAAGTATTGAAAATGATTTAAAAATGTACCATTTCATGTTACACCCAGTCGAAATAACATTTGATAAAGACTACAAAAAAGAACAAACAGAATTATAATTTTTTTACCACTTACACATAATTTAGAGACTTATCAAAAACACATGTTATGCTAATAGTTTAAAGTATTTTATCTAATGTTAGTACACTACCTGCAATGGTAATTAAATAAGCAAATCTACATTTATACAGCATGTAGAGCGAGGTTTATATAATTTGGAGGAACGGGTATTACATTTCTACAGCATAAAAGCAGAATAAGTGATTGTTTATTCCTTTTGACAATATTGTATATACAGTAATCGACTCGAGAACTCTCATAGCGTCATACAGAATAAGTAGTTACTCTATAGTATGGAGTGCCTTCGATAGATGGCATTTAATTATATTTTTTATTGTATGTGGAAGGTGTATGTCGATAGAAACTTAAAATCTTTTGGACATTACATTTTCATTATATACGATTGCATAAATGTACGACTAGTGTTCACTTTTAGGTTTTATACTTCAACGTTATTATTATTTGTGTTATTCGTGGAAGGTTTTTCATCAGTCATTACCTGTCAACGAGAAAGCTCTTTATTGAAATATCGGTTTTTGGGATGGCGACCTTCGAATTTTTATTCATGCTCCGCGAATACTGCTTCAAATAATGCTAAATTGGACGGGAAAATAAGTACATTGTTCATTTTTTGTGAACGTTCCTAATTTTTTTTATAAAAGAATGTCAGTAGACTTAAAAGTTACAATTCGATATTAAGTTTATTTTCAATTCTCAGTAAAATATATGAATATCATAATAATAAACATAGTTAGCCGGTGTCCTGCAGTTTCACTGTTAGTAATGTTTATTGCAGAGTTATTTCATTTCACGTTTTATTTTTCTTTTAAAGGTCATATAATAATAACTTAACACATGTCACACAGGGCTGATCCCAAATTAGGTTAAATCTGTGTTATGGTGACCAAACGAGTGATGTATAAACTTTACATACATATTTACATACTTATAATCACGCCAGAGACGTAGACAAAGGCATATTAGACGTCCAACTTTCGCCTGTATTTCGTCCTAAGTCATAAGTGGCGAAACTATTTCTGCAATTACGATGCTTTGTTTGCCAGCGCCTCATCTGTCGATGAGCAAGTGCACCACTTACAGATAAGGTTGACTTTAGGTCCTAAGTTCTACTTCTCTCGGTTAATGAGTAAACAGTATAAAAAACTAATATCAATATGTACCTATGCAATTTGAACATAAACGAGTATCATGAAAAGTGGGACTAACAGTAAGCTCATCTATTACATTATTATAAAGCTGCTCGGTTGGCCTGGTAGTTTAAGCGGTCACCACGTCGCTCTCTACTGCGTTGAGTGTTGAGGATTCAAAGCCCACATGGGACAACACTTTGAATGATCCACATCCACAGTGATCCACAAATTGTTGTTTTGAGTCTGGGTGTTCTTTGTGTCCGTTTCTTGTATGTTTGTAAAGTCCCCCGCGACACAGGATTTATACCTAGTTTTTTTTTAAAAAAGGCTGAAGTACTTTTGAACGTTTGGAACGAAGGCTTTATAACATCACGCTAGAACCAGTAGGAGCCGAGTATCTTCAAAAATTTTGCCGTAACACGAGTAAATTATTTCTCTTGAGAGACAAACGGGCCAGCTGGTAAATAAATTGATCCCTCCTGCTTTCTAACTGCAATGATGGCTTATGACAGCTTACGTGATAGTGAACAAATAACATCAAAGAACTGAATCCAAATAATCCACAGTATTCTTTTGTTAACGAAACAAAGCCACAGATGTTTGGACGAGAGCTGGGATCAATGGCTTAGTTCCGTAACCGAAGTACAAGCTTTCCATTTCTGATTTGAGCAGAAATATTCTTTCTACCAATATTCTATAAATCACATTTATTATCCACAATTTTAGTTACAATACAGCTTTCTATGAAGTCAGGCATTGCAAAAACATTCTGCGACATATATGGCAGCCCGGCAATAGTAATGAAATGGTTTCACAATAAACTATACGAACCTGTTTACACAACAACCTGGGAACTGAATTTCAATACGCAACGCTCTGTAGCGGTGGGTCTACTATGCTATATTCTTATCTCTCTTTAACACTCAAAACAAAATAATCTACTAGTAAAAAGAATACAAGTTCACACCAAACTTATTAATTCATCAAATTTCCATACATATGTATTTAAACGAACAACCATACCTACTTAACTTTCAGGTCAGACCCTGTTGCAAAATAAATGCAGCCGCAAAAATATGAGCATTTTTTTCCTCATTCTCGGGTAGATTTTTACAAAATACTGTTTGCATCAGGAGGCTTTCGAACTAAGACTGTGCTTGGAATACGTGACTGAAATACGTTGGAGTTTTATACGTCGGAGTGGAAGTTCTTGTTTAGTATTTTGCGACGGTTTTCGGATTCGTAACTAAATTAACTGTTTATTTTATTGGTTTCCATTCGATGGGACACTTCAGTAAAGTTGATTGAGATAGTTCACTACTTGATGTGTATTTAAAATAGGAATGTAAAACGTAAGTTTTTTTTATTCTTTTTACACAGAGCGTATGCCAGTGCCATCGTATTCCAAACAAGTTGCTACACACTTATGATTTTCATGCAATCGACATGAATTTGAACAAAGTTTTCTCGTCATCGCTATTTAGTTCCGATAGAATGTAAGTTTTCAGAAAATATACTTAGAACTTAAGTATGTAATAAATATAAATTAAATAAGAAAGATAGTAGATAGTGTAATGTCTTTCGAGATAGTCTGTTTATCTTTTGAAGGACGACAACCGTCTGATCTCTAGAACTATGTAACTATCGTAACCAGAATATTGATTAATATCCTTATATATTTCTAATACTGAATTTTAATTAATTTGAATGCAGATGTTGAAGAAATAATACTAAGTGGACATCAGCCTTACAATCTCTGACGTCAGTAACCAGAATCAATGATAATTATGATGATTAAGTAGATATTCATAATTTAACACAAGTCATTGAGGCACTTTTCTTATAAATGCGCAGGAAGAATTCAATTCACATTGCAGATACCAGGAAATCAAAAATTGACACCAGTATAAAACAATCAAAACAGAATGCCTCTATGAATAAATTACATAACGAATATCAATAACTCCGAGTTCCGCTTGTAGCCAAAACATCACACAGTAACCTCGTGGTGTGCCCCCCACTACTAAAGCAGTCAATCATTTTAACTGTCTTAACTAACATAATAAAGGCGAACAGTTTGTTTTATTGAATGTGATCATCTCTGAAACCATATCTGGAAAACACAATCTTGAAAGGACATTTATAAAATTAGACAACTCAGTTCTTCAGGAAGATTAATCACTATTTTGACTGCACAGTTAGCCTAATACTTTAAGGGGTCACCACACCACGCTGAGGATTGTGGGTTCAAATTTGTGTGATCCAGAAATTGTTGCTCTGAGTCTGGGTGTTCCATGAGACCGTTTCTTGTATGTTTGTAAAGTCCCCCGCGACACAGGATATATTCCTAAGAGGGGCATAGTCTTTTTTAAAAAAAACTGTTTAATATTACTCTACTGTCATTGGATAGGAAACAGTGACTATATCAACAATCTTTAATAGTCCACCGCTGGACATAAACCTTTCCTTAGAAAAGAAATTTTGGTCTATTATATACGTAGGTGAAACTATGAGCACTGTTAGTTATAAGCGTTTTTTCTGTTTGGTTTATCAAAGTTTATAAGACTTAATCAGATCCCTGATTCCTAAGCTGGTCATGAGTTCGATTCTTACCCAGTACAAATATTGTGTATAGTGCATAATCTTTTGTTCTGCATCTAGGTGTGTGTTTTTAAATATATAAATATATATATCAGTAATCTGGTTACTATGGCACAAATTTTGTCTTGTTTGAAATAAAAATAGCCATATGTGTGATGTGTAAAATTGTCATTAATGTATCAAATGACATATATATTAGTGACATACGAAGCCAACAGTGTTGCCAACGTTTAGATTTTAGTAAGTGCTCTTTTAACAAAAAAATAAAAGTAGACTAACTGGTTACCTATTGTTAAATATTTAATTGAATTTTTCATTTCAAAAGATAAAAAAATGAAAGCTGTTGAATAAAAACGTTATCAGTGTTAATTCATTTGAAGTCAATTTTTGTTTGTAAAAGTCGCGTGATAAGTCGCTAAATCGTTTTTGCCGTCAAAACTTTTTGTTACTGCCAACACTTCTTTAATTAAGGAGTTGTAATTTCTAACGACTAAGGTGTAAATTGTCAACATCAGAAGTTTGATGACAGTTCAGCCACGTCTTTGTTGACGAGTGACAATTTGGAAACTTAAGACGTCTCGTAGTGAAGTATAGCTCTATTTAATTAATTATCAATGCACTGATAATTTTATGAACTTTATTAATCTATTTCCTTTTACATATAAAAACCTTAATTTGGTTTGTATACGCAAGAAAAACTTAAAAATTTCTGTACCAATTGAGCTCTAACTTTGACATGATATACAACACGCTTCCAGGATGGTTTTATTTTTTTTGCAACGACAATGTACTAAAGCGAAGTATGGCAGGGTACAGTTAGTAAAATAATTCAATTTATTTGTGTAGATTGTAAAATTCAAAAAAAAATTACTATGAAATTTCGACACAGTACATATATTTTGTACTTCTCACTTTTTAGCATCAATATACTACAGCAAAGCATGGTGGAGTATAGCTTGCCAAATACAAAAAATAACACTTTAAACAAAAAAGTCCCTTTTAAGAACCTTTTAAGACTTTTTGTATTTTCTCATTTTCTTCTCACAAAGCTGTAGCACTTGGAAATGGGTGGTTATAGATTGACATTATTATCAGTTCAAGATTTATCAAGCGTTGTGCGAGCGTTGCGAGCTTTTATTTATTAATATTAAATGTTTATTTAAAATAGTTGGAACGATTTTTCATCTGTTTTTAAAATTAAAATTTTAAATTAAGATGCCTGCAATTGATACAAAAAACATGATGATCCTTTACAAAAATAATAAAATTTAGTTTGAATTGTATACTTGAAGTTCAACAGCATTACTTGAAACCAAAATTTTATTACAAAACTTGAAGGCGTAATCAAACATTGCAAATATTATGTTACAAACATCAATTGCTTAAGGATTAAATTAGTTTTTGATTATAACAAAATACATACCGTTACTACAACAACTACTAACGTATTTATTAGAATATAAAATATGCCAATATCATGATTAATATATGTATATAAAAGTAACATTTATTTCAATGCATTCACATTCCTATCCAGTTTTAGTTAACTGTATTTTTAATTCTTGATTTTTCACCCTCATTGGTGGTACGTTTTATTAAAATTTTAGTGAGACCAATCAGAAGTATTTTTATTTTAATTAGCGAGAGTCGAACAGAAAATAATTTCACAAAGCAACATAAATAAACCAATTTGAAAATAGCATGTCGCCTTTTTGAAAATGTACTCTTTTTGCTGTCATTGGTCCATAGATAATAAATTATTGCCTTATTACAGATTGATAGCAATATACTTATTTGATAATAATCAACATTCTTTCATCAAAAGACTTTAATTACTGGACATAGGCGGCTCCCAAAAATTGCTACGACAACTTGTCCTGTGATGTGTAGTTAACACTATTTACGGAATAATACAAATACAATTAGAAACTGTAATCATAAAGTTTCTTTCAGTTTATACTAAATTTCCCTTAAAAACGTTCATCATCACATTCATCATAAACTGATCCGGTCGTCACCTAGACGGTTTCTTATAAATTTCGTGTACCCAGAGTAAGTTGGAATGAACAGCGTGCATTGGAATAACTACTTACTTGTCAAGCGGTATAGGTACAAGCATATAATAATCTTAAAGTATTTTAATCATTAGCATATTTCTGATATTAGAAATGCGACGGTTTTTAACAGTTTTGTTGTACATTCTACAAAAGGAGGTATTGCTATGATCTATTTGCAGCTATACGTCTCTAAATTTCTATTCGACTCTTCAACAGACTTTCTGACTAACCCGAGACCGACATTCAAAAAGTAGGTCACGCGAATAATAAACTTTATCATCACGTGGCAATCAGCTGGGCGGCAGGCTGCGTGGGTGGCCACCAAAATAAAACCGAAGAGAACGTGGGCGAACTGGGTTCAAGGTTTAACAGTATTGCAAGCGTAGCATGGATATTTACCACCAATAAACTGTAAATACACTTCGTAACTTCTTATTTTTCACAACCGTGGTGATGATTTTATCTAATATTCCAGGGCAGTGGTCGAGTTTGCTGACCCGTATGTTATATTGTGTTTCTTGGCTATAAGAAGTACGCCAGCTGACTAATGAAAGTAGGTAGTTAGGATCGGTATACCGCTCAGGCCACCCAGCTGGTCAGCTTTGAACTGTAGCCTAATTTGAATATCTTGTGTTAAAGCAAAGTGTTTGTATTTTGTCATTTTCTTCTCACAAAGTTGTAGTACTTGGAAATGGGTGGTTAATGTGGTTATAGATTGACAGTATATTTATATATCAGTTCAAGATTTATCAAGCGTTGTATTATAAATATAGATTTAAAATAGTTAAGACGGACGGTTTTAATCAGTTTTTTGAAATTAAAAAATTGATTTAAGATGAAGAGACAAAAAATATGATGATCCTTTACAAAAACAATAAAATTTAGTTTGAAATATATATTTAAAGTTTAACAGCATTACTCGGAACCAAAATTTCATTTCCAAAAGTGGCTTTGCGCATCTGACTTTTTGCCACCAAATTTTCGTATACCCCTTAGTAACTACTAATGCTGGTTTCCCCGTTATTTAGATTATTTTTCAAAGGAGGATTAATACATGAGTTACGTTTTTATTAAAGTAGGAACAATCAGTATCTTTACGTTATACGTGAGTCTATCAAAGATTACTTATTATGAAGTCTCCGAAAATTGCTTGATAAATAAGTGATCACACCGTAGAGTATGAGGACCTTAACTATCTTCAGATCAAAGAGGCGCACGTGTACACACTCTTAGTGCCACCATCACAGGCCCGCTCTGTCGGTCAATTCAGCTGGTTAGCCATGCTCGCGCTTATGGAGATTGGAAATCGTTTTGCCTACTCGAACATCTCGTTTCCGATGTCGTAGTAAAGTCTTGACTGTACTATGGAACGGGAGAGTGCTTTTACGCTCTCATTTTTACTCAACCACTTCTTTTGGCGTACAAAAGACGGTGAATTTTCATGTACTCACATTTTAGACTATATATAGAACCAAAGTCTCTGTGGTGAGACTATCAACACCAAAAAAATAGACTTGGACTGAATCTTAAGAAATTCTAAAAATATATTCACATCTACGCATAGTTGAGATGAGTCTTAGTGACTCATTTTGGCTAAGCACCATAATTCATATTTTTTTATAAATGAGTACGTTCTCAATTTGATTATCAGAATACCATCATTTATTGCCACTTATTATTTACTCGCAATTATGAAGGAATTCAAATAATTATAATTCATCATGATATACTAATTACTAATGGTGTTCTAAAGTATAGGGTGGGCCATCAATTAGTTGACATTTGAAAAAGTCAGATAAAAAAATTGATATATTATAAAACTTGTTTATTTACGTGAAAACTAATTAGTTGAAATTTAGTTTTTAAAAATTATATCGTCTAAATGACCACTGTTATGACGTTTGCACTCTTCTAAGCGAGCATCAAAACTTTCGAATACTCGTCGACATTGAGATTGCGAGACCGCTGACATCTCTTTGTTGATTTTTTCTATCAGTTGAAGTAGTGTATTTGTAGATGTATGATTCTTCAAATAACCCCACAAAAAGAAGTCTGCTGGGGATAGATTTGGGCTTCTAGGTGGTTACGAAATGTCGCCTCGTCTGGAAATCAGCTTTTCCAGAAACACGTCTTTGACCACCAGCAGGGTCTCATTAGATGTGTGATAAGTGGCTCCATCTTGTTGAAACCATGTGTTACGATTGTAGTCAGACAATTCCAGAAACATCGGTCCCAAGAACTCACGTAACATGTTTGCACGGGATATTAGATTCAAATGTTAACAAATTCGTGGACCACCTTATTTATGATACTGTTTAAAAAGTTAATTTTATTTGTGTATTCTCAGTATTGTTACAGTAGGACCAAACTTTCTTCTTCAGGAGAGGTATATGTCCGAGAGGTGTAGAGGTGTATGTAGTGGACTACTGAGAGCTGTTGATGATGAATCATTTATATATATTGGGTATTAGAGCTTTATATAGAAACTCGTTAACAATATAATTGTTATTTAAAGTACAATTCTCTTTCAAACAATACATTGACGTAAAGGTCTGTACAGCCAAGGTAACGTTTGCGGTTTATATAATACCAGCAAATTTGTCAGGAAATTGTTTCCAACACAATTATACGATACCTATACAATTACCTGACTGTGACAAGACCCTTAGCAATGATGTTACATGGTTATATACTGTATACTGTATAAAATAATTTGTATTACTCGACTAACTCGGTGGATTAGTGGTGAGTAAACTTGATTGCTAAGTCACGGGTTGCGGCTTCAATTCCCACCGAATATTGCGTGAGAAGCATGATTATTTCTTCTAAACAAAATCTGTTATATATTATCTTACACACAATGTACTTTTATTTTACATTATATACTATTCTTGAGACTAAAATATGAGATTACGTTACCTTTTTATTATGAATTAATAAAAAAAATATAAAATTTGCACATCACACACACGGCAATCTAAACTCAAGCTAGGTCGAGTCACACAATTATTTCCCTGGATGAGAATCAAACCTACTACCGCCGGTTTAGCAGTAAGGGTCACTAACCCCTAGACCAACAGGCCAGATTAATTTTGCGTGAAACAATGATAGAGAACTGACCTAGTAACGTTATTAATTGTTCATTCACTCTTTAAAAAGATTAATCACACCAATAAATTTTGTAGATAACATTCTTCACAGCTTTTTGTAAAGGTCACTCAAAGATTTAGTGTACACCTTTATTTCTTTAGAAATGTTAACTTTAAGGGTCGTTCACGGTAATATATCATTTGTGATTGAAAAATAATGTATAATATGAAATATCCCTGACTTTACCGGATTTTAACTATGATGACCGCTTCAAATCCTTTATATAAGATTCGAGTGTCATACATATAGCTTGTGCAGTTGTGGTCCTGCTACAATTAATTAATCTAGTAGCGGAGCTATGCTAATTTCAGTACAAGCGGGCCGGCTCGACCGGGGCAGTACTACCCTCTCACAGAAGACCAACCTAAAGCGACAGTGTTTCGTTGGTGAGTACGATACCGGTGGCCCATTGATGCAGCGGTGATAGTCATCGTGGTAACCGTGTGAGTTTTACACTACCACAAAGACTGTTACGCCTTTCACGTCCCCAAGCGAGGCGTGAAAAAGCATCTTACTAGGTCGCTATAGTGTGGATCAACATTCTGCATTGTCTGCATTTGCAATGAGTATGGTGACCACAACTATTGGATTCTAATCATACTTTCCATCAGGCTGAGTAGAGTCACTTTGGCATGTTCTTGATAAAGAAAAAAAAACTACTGCCCAGCCAAATTCGGCTATGATGACCGTCACTAATTATCAGCTGAGATACTAGGCGGATCAGCTCTTGCTCTTGCTCTCGTCCTGCTATATGTATGGCATAATAATAAGCATATATTAAAAAAAAAAATATATACAATTTCAGTCCACAGTGCACATATTTTTAATATCATCATCACATCATCATCATCATCATCAATAGTCTTTAGTATTCCACTGCAATACATATATCTCATCTTAGAAAAGAGGTTTCGGCCTACTATACCATACTGGCCAGACTGGCTGGTGTAGGATTTGTCTCAAGTTTTCATTCTCTTTGCAATGGTGTTGTCCTGCGTACTTTGTTCCCTAAGTCAGTTTTTACGGCAACCACGGAACGCAAAGGTTTGCGACACTCTGTTTTCTTAATTCACCTTACGGAAGATTTTTAAAATAAATAAAAACAATAATTAAATGAATAATTGCATGTAAATATTATGTTACTCAATACTACGTTAAGAAATTAAATAAAAAACGATGTTATTTTTTTATTTTTACCTAAAGAGAATCTATAGGAAAATAAGAGTACACTTGGCGATAATTTGTCGAAGAGTTTTCTTTTCTGGTGGTGAAAGTCCCTTCCAATCTTCAGCTCCTCGGAAGCGCAGAACTATTATCACTGAAAACCACTCCGATAGCCAGCCTCAGACGCCTTTGTCTAATAGCCGAGGAAGTACCCTCATAAGTACTACATGCATAATGTCTACACTAGTTTTGTGTTGTCCATGTCTTATATATTAAAAAAAAAAGTTGTTCCATTTATAAATCTGATTGCTACTTCTTAAGCTATATATCACTGACCATACTTTCTTTAACGATTCTTGACCTCTTGATATTCGTGTGCCGGAGCTATATTTCATCTATGCCGGTAGATAGTCTAGGTAGCCTTAATTTAGGCCATTTAAGTTTTGTGTTCTGATTTAGTTTTGTTACGTTATACTTTACTAAAAAAACTAAAAGTTATATTACATTTGACAACAATATCATTTTATAATCTGTCATTGTCGTAGTGTCTTGTTTAATCGCAAGGCGGGATTCAGAAGTAACGAGCTACTGCAATCCCAAACTCGTTTTTCCTGAATCTAAATCGTTCACTCATATTCACTTTTTGGTTTTTTCATTTTTTTCTTAATTTTACTTTCTTTTGTGTATCTTTCTTTCCCAAGGAGGTTAGGCAGGCGACCCGTTATGAAGGTAACCAGCCAAATCGTTTGTACTATTGCATTTTTCCACACTGAAAAAATAAGTAAATTTTATTATTTTCAATCACATAGTGATACGATCAACTGTAAATCAACTCAGTAAATTGTACGTTACTTGTCGATATCGTGACATATTTTGAGATACTCTTAAAATTGGTCACGCTATTCAATTTAAAATTACACTAAAATTGTGAACGAATTTTTTTCTGGTCATGTTGAGCTAAATCGTGTTTGTTGCTTGCCATTAAACACAGAACTGAAATAAAAGATAATTATGATGTTATTTCGAAACAATTTGTGCAAATAACTCCAACTTTAACTAACTCAAATACAGTTTAAAAAAGTACACTTTTATAGCCAAATCTGTGAATGCGTCTTTAACTATAACCTCTTCAGATGATGCAAACTTGACAGCCCTATTAAAAATCCTGAAAATAAAATCTGATGCTACGTTCCGTTAGGGTTGTTCCGCGTCACCGCAGCCGTGACGCAGCACGCCGCAGTGCGGTACACACGGCTCGTCTGCCAACCCGGACAACCTACCACTGGGCAATTTTACAAAATACTCTTTTGAGGAAATTACACGGTCGAAGTATATTACCATACGGAATTTTTAACCTAATTTTAAATCTTAGCAAGTATATTTTAGACCACATATTTGCGTATCTAAGTCATAAATAGAAGACCATCGATGTATTGATGCCAATTTATTTTTAGTTATAAGTTAGAAGAAATATGTACATGTTACACTTAGCTGCTTAAAAGTCATTATTATGTTTCAAGTAATAAAATCCTGGCATTTTAATTCATATAAATGTGATTAAATTTAAAAATGCACTACAATATTTCTACAACACACATTTTTCAAAATAGAAGTTAAAAGTTAGGACGACGGCGAAAAACTCAGGAATAAGAAAGGAATTCTGTAACTATGTGTCCCTTTGTGTATGTGTGTATGTGTGTGTTGTGAAAATATTTTCTTTTAAGTTTTCTTAAACTTTACTCTACTTTTTAGTTCATTTTTTAACTTAACAATACTTTACATTAACAACATTCATGAATCAGTCTGCACTAAATCAAAAAGTAATTGCATAAAATCATTGGTATTTTAGAACGTTCGTGTTTTTAAAATATATTTTAATAGAGTTTTTAGTTTTCTTATTGACTTAAACAATACTATCTTGGCGACTAATCTTACTAAGTATTTCGTTACTTTAAAGTTGCCGTGTGCTGTAGCTATTAATAATAACCTCTTTTTAAACACTGTTGTTATTTCGGTATTTGTACACCGGTTAATTACGGTTTGTTTATTGTACCTAATGTATTTAGACTACGGAGTTATTATTTATAACTAAAAAAGTTCAAGTTAGACTTTGTAGACAATGTATTAGATTCTTATTTTTTTTTAAAAGACAACGCCCGCGTTAGGAATAAATCCTGTGTCGCGGATGACTTTAAAAACATACAAGAAAAGTACACAAAGAACACTCAGACTCAGAACAACAATTTGTATATCACACAAAGTGTTGTCCGCTTTGAGGTTTGAACCCACAACACTCAGCATAGAAGAGAGCGGCGTGGCGACCGCTTAAACCACTAGGCCAACCGTGCAGTCAATAAATTTATTATTTAAACAATAAGTTTCGCTGTACACTTTTTCTTTTCATTCAATTGTATAACGTACATTGCAATGTTAGTAAGGTAAATTTTGTTCTAATGTATTTATAACAGTTTCTAATTGTAAGAAAAATATAGGAACTGTTTGAGCTTTTTGCAACTCCTTCCTTTCTTATCTCTATCTTCATATCTTCAGATCCGTATAAATTTTCTCCACCTTTTTTTCCGTACGGACCAGTAGTCGGGGAGGCAATAAACCTAGAAAAGAAATCTCTCTTGCTATGTTTGGGACCCCCTATGGGTGGTCACTTTAATAGAGGTAAACGGTAAACTTTAACCTTACGATATGATTTCGATCAGACTTTAGACAACCAATTAAAACGAACAAGAGTCTAGAATCCTACACCTTGCCTACTTCTTGGGCGATACAGGAGTGCATATTTTTAAAACATAGGACGTGTTCATGAATACTGTAATGTGCAGTGTTAACACTTGTCACCACATCAGCATCATGTCAACTGCCTTTAATAGTCCACTGCTGGACATAGGCGTCGCTACAGAAAGAAGAAGTCATACAATAGAATATAGATGTACTGATTGACATACAATAAAATAAAATAAATATTTCGAACATTTGACACACAACGTCATCTAGTTTCAAACTAAGTAGAGCTTGTGATATGATAACTGGACTGCCAGAGTAGGGTTCGCCTCTGGCGTCCTCAGAGGATATTGGCGGTTAGAGCCATACGCGGTTACCGCACTATATCGACGGAGGCGGCGTGCGCGTTAGCCGGAACTCCCCCGTGGGATTTGGAGGCGGCAGTGCTCGCTGAAGTTTATCGGCGAACGGCAGACTTTCGGGTGGGTAGCGGCATTTGGCCCCCGCCCGAAGAGATACGCGAGTGGCGAGAGGCCGCTCGTCGAGCCACGATGGTTCGTTGGTCGTTCCGGCTGGAGGCTCCACGTGCTGGCTTTGCCGCCGTGGAGGCTCTCCAGCCGGTCATCGCCGAGTGGGCAGGGCGGCAGCACGGGACCCTTTCCTTCCGACTGACGCAGGTTCTTTCCGGGCACGGTTGCTTCGGGAAGCATCTGCACTCGGTCGCCAGGAGGGAATTGAGTCCCGCCTGTCACCACTGCGACTGCAGTGAGGACTCGGCTCAGCACACGCTGGCGGTTTGTTCCGCCTGGGCGGCGCAGCGTGGGGTCCTCACTGCAGTTATTGGAGGAGATCTCTCGCTACTGGCCGTAATACGCTCCATGGTCGGTAGCGACAGTTGTTTTACCGCGGTCGCAACCTTCTGCGAAGACGTAATTTCGCGGAAGGAGGCGGCGGAGAAGGCCCGGGAGGACGACCTCCACTCGGACCCAATTCGCCGCCGGCGAACCGGGCGGCGGAGGCGCGCGTACCAGCGTCTCATGCCGCCTTGAGTGTGGCCGCGGGTGGACGGGACGGGTTTTCCCCTCCATCCGCTATAGTGGCCAGCCGCGAGGAGGCGACGTCCGCGTGTGCCGTACGTCGCCTAAAAGGAGAGTTTATCCGCAGATGGTGCCCGCATGAGCGGGCAGGCGCTAGGAAGGATCTGGATGTCGTAATAACAGCTGTTCCCGGATCCCTCCTATGTCAGGCGCAGAGTGGTACACCGTGTGGTTTTAGTCGGTCCGATTCCAAGCCGTCACCCCGCCGTAAACCCCGGTGGGGTGACGGCCCGAGGGGGTTTCCATACGTTAAAAAAAAAAATAAAAAAAAAAAATAATAACTGGACTGACTATATATCTAATACCTATATACTTTTTTTTGTAAAAACTTTACATAGAAAACACCCAAACTTCGAAACAAATATTTGCAGATGTATGATCTGACCCGGTCTGATCATACCCTGCAGGTCTGACCCGGGAATAAAACCCGAGACCTCACATAGCAGTCGCGTTCATTTCCGCTGCGCCACCGAGGCACTTAGCTTATGCTAAGCAATATTCTATTCGTACGGTACAAATAAATCAGAATAGCTTTTTTCTTGTGTAAACGGGTGTGGTTCAAATACTGTTCTGTGTGTTTTTTTAATAGGAAGTTCATAGTGCTGTTAGGCTAATATTG
This sequence comes from Hypercompe scribonia, assembly GCA_949316085.1. Lineage (NCBI taxonomy): Eukaryota > Metazoa > Arthropoda > Insecta > Lepidoptera > Erebidae > Hypercompe > Hypercompe scribonia. The sequence continues at coordinate 4,173,002 of OX438969.1, read as the reverse complement.
TCAGTCCTTGAATCGTTATGGCTGTACTAACGTATATTTCTATTGCTGTTTTTATTCTATCCGTCCATCATTCAAATGAAACTAAATTATTAATATTTCGTCATTCTCAGATCTTAGTTTTCGGATATGATTTTTGGCATTGACAAATTCCTATCTTTTCTGCATATTTATAAATAAATAAATAGTAAATGTTTATTTGTTTTACAAAATTATTTACAATTATGATCTTAAAGTGGTTTTACATTGAGGTTTATAATAGCGTTATTGCACTGGTTCTTAAACTAGGCTAAAGCCTGTATTTTGGGGGACAATTCATAAAATAGAACCTACAATCTACTACAATCACTACAGTGAAAGTGTCGACGCATGTAACTATAGGGTGAGACAAGAATTCGTTAATATTTGAATCTAACATACCGCGCCAACATATTACGGGAGTTCATGACACCGATGCTACTGGAATTGTAACACATGGTTTCAACAAAATGGAGCTACTTGTCTCATATCCAATGAGTCTCTGCTGGTGGTCAAAGATGTTTCCGGAAAAGCTGATTTCCCGACGAGGTGGCATTCCACGGCCACCCAGAAGTCCAAATCTATCTCCAGCAGACTTTTTTTTCTTTTTATGGGGCTATTATTATATTCAATGCGGCAGATTACTCTATTCAAAGTCTACCTGCTTTTTTTCTAAAATTCGTGGAAGTATAAGGCTCACACTCACACAGTTACTACGATAACAGTCACCCCTGCGTCAATGGGCCGCCGGTCTGGCACTCACCAACGAAACACGGCAGCACGGATGCTGTTGCTTTAGGTTGGTCTCTATGAGAGAGCAGTACTGCTCCGGTCGAGCTGGCCCTTCCTTGCTGAAATCAGCTTGACTCTACTATCATTTGTATGTGCATGTATGTAATAACTTCTAGAATTTAGGTTAAATATACCAGATCTCATTTGATTCTTAATTTTTAATTGTTAATAAGTGTCAATTTTCGAGACTTAAGACTATTTTCTTGTGTGTGAAGATAAATTACAACGAATTCTTGGTTTTAAGTCGCTATTTATATGTACATCAACAAGTTTAATAATAATGTAATAAATATTTCTGACATCTGAAACACAACGCCATCAATTATCCAATAAAGCAGAGCTTGTACTATGATGATAAATAGACTGACTGATATAATACCTATATTTTTTTTTGTAAATACATACATGTTACACATAAAAAAAACACCCAAACTTCGTTACAAATATTTTCAGATTATACAAATATTTGATCCGACCTCAGAATGTAATCCAAGACCTCAAGAACAGTAGTCGCATTCGGTACCGTTGCACCATCGAGGCAGTCGACACTGTGAAATTAATTGCACATTCCATTGTACCTCATCATTGTTTTCTGTTTTAAGATCTTTATTTTGAGTTATATCAGCAGCTTCGAAAAAGGTTAATAAATGATGAAGAGAACAGCCTCTGAAATGTCGTTAACATTGACTTCTGGTTTTTGTTATTTTTGAAATAGATCTCGAAACTCTATGGTTTCAATAGTTATTTTTTAATTTGTTATCCATGATTTAATAATCTTTAAATCATAAATTTCCTAGATTTTCTTGTTTATTAACACTTACTAACCATACACCGCAATGAGTATAGTGTCACAACTCTTGGATTCTATTCGTGCCGTCTATCGGCAGAGCTGAGTCACTTTGGCAGGTTCTTAAAATAGAAAAAAAAACGTACACTTGTACGATGTACAGATATGAGCCTTTATAATAGGTGGTAATTGAAGTTTAATTTAGAAACTTTGTGTCAATCACTAACCGATGAGATTGAGTTGCAACTTGATCATAGCTCTGTAGACTTTTTAATAGTTCTACAAAATGTCAAACTTTATAATGGCGTTAGTATTCGTAGAAATGTAACTAAAGTAACCCTGCTTACGTAACTTTGCTAACAATTTTAAGAGATCGTTAACTGCGTATTTTTAATGTCTCCAAATATTTAAGTGTTATCATAATTTTTTTTTTAAATGTACCCTTGATCATACATGACAGTACGGAATTCTTATTTCACACAATTCGCACTTGACTGTTTTTTGATATCCAGCTTTGAACTCTTAAATTTTTATTTCATTTTTGATTAGATCTCTTATGATTATTATATCGATATATGGACGTTATATAAGGTAATGGTTTCAAAGAAAAGCTTAACAAGAAAAAAGTTACCAATAGGGTGGGCCACGAATTAGTTAACATTTCAAATATCTTATAAAAAATCATTTGTTATATATTATAAAAAATATTTATTTTCAAGAAAGCTAATTAGTTGGCATTTATTTTTTAAAAATTACACCGTCTAAATGACCACCATTTCGACGTTTGCACTCTCCTAAGCCAGCACTGAAATTTTCGAATACTCATCGGTAAAGAGACCACGAGATCGCCGACATTTCTTTGCTGATTTTTTCTTATAATTGACATAGTGTATTTGGTTTATTAATTTACACACGATTCTTCAAATAACCTCATAAAAAGAAGTTTGTTTTAGATAGATCTTAATTTCTGTGTGGTCATGGAATGTCGCCTCGTCTGAAAATTAGATTTGCCGGAAACATGTCTTTGACTACCGGCAGGAACTCATTGGATGTGTGACAAGTAACTCCATCTTGTTGAAACCTTGTGTTACGATTGTAGAGAGCAAATGCCAGAAGTGTCGGTCCCAAGAACTCTCTCAACATATTCGCGCGGGATGTTAGACTCAAATGTCAACGAATTCTAGGCCCATCTTATATAGTGTTTAACATCGTCGTTGTTCAGGTGGTGATGAGTTAAGAATACGAAATTCCACCACCCCCATTTAATCCCGTTGATATCATAAGAGCCGATTAAGGGAGTGAATTGTGCAGGTTAAGAGCAATGCAAAGAGTAAGAAAAGTGGACACAAACTCTATACTAATCCGTAGTATAGTAGGCCGAAACCGCCTTTCCAAGGAAAATTTCACGCTCAGCACTGGAGTATTAACGGCTGTTGGTGTAATTGTTTAACAAAATACATTTTATTTTTTTATTTCATTTATTTATTTTCACTGTCAAAGACAAACTGTCAAATTATGTAAACGTAACAATCAACAAAGAACCTTTTTTTAAATATTTATAAGTTTGGATACATACTTGTATATTATACATAAACTATGCTTTGTTTATGCGACTGCTGTGCTTGAGGTCTAAGGTCCGATCTCCGGGTCGGACCAAATGTTTGTATGATCTGCAAATATTTGTTTCGAAGTTTGGGCATTTTCTATGTGCAATATGTATGTATTTACAAAATAAAGTATATAAGTATTCTATCAATCAGTCCAGTTAAAGAACAAGTTCTGCTTATTTTGAAACTAGATGACGTTGTGTTTCAAATGACCGAAATATTTATTTATTTATTTTATTTATAAGCAGACTAAAATACATACGGTGGTTATATCGAGTATTTATAACGACAAATAATAATCTTTCACTAGCTTTTTAAGTACAGACATGGTTATAGTTTGACGTATTTTTACTGGTTCTTAGTAATACTGTTTTATGTTACCAATTACCGACCAATTTTTGTTCGGATTTCTCAAATTTACCACGATTTTAAACATTTAGCATTGATATTTGGTCACGACATAATGTTATGTGGCCTAAAACCCTCGTCGATAAATGAGCTATCAAATATTAAAATGATTTTTCAACAAGAATCAGTGGTTCTTGAGATTAGCTTTATAATACTAAATAAATTTATTAAATATACCGATATAAAACATCAGTTCGTGAACGTAATAATTATGAAAGAAACAGCGTGTTTTTTTTTTTTTTAACCACAGCTGTAAGTCTAACAAGCCTCGTTTATTTAAAGCACGTAGTCTACGTTCGACGTAAGAACTAAACGTATTGGCAACATTTCATATCGTGTAATAAGCATTTTGTTTTATAAACGGAACATTTTCCGTTCTTGTAACTTTTAATTTGTTTTATGGTATACGTGGAGGGTTATGTCCAGCAGTGGACACTTTTTGACTAAGATGATGATAAGCGATTTTTACTGAACGGATGGTGTAGTGATTTCTACAGCGCTGAGTGTTGTGGGTTTAAACCTTACATAGGATAAGACTGTTTTATCCGGCGTCTGGGTATTCTTTGTGTCCATTTTATGTATAAATATGTTTAAAGACTATCACAATTTTCACCCTTAAAACATAGTTTTTTGTACAGTGCGACTTATTAGTGAAGAAGTTATTGAAAAGATTACGATGCAATCGATTTCTCGACGCTTCGAATGGATTATAAAGCTCGTGGTCACGAATAGACTGGTGTAAGCTTAGCAGGGTCTTCGTGATGCGCAAGGTGTGATCCGCACTTGGGCGTGTTGATTGTTTGCCTTATTGTCGTGACATTGTTGTCGTGCTTTAGGTAGTAGAGCTACACTGATTTCAGCACAAACGGGCTGGCTCTCACAGAAGACCAACCTAAACCGCCAGCATCCGTGTTGTCGTGTTTCGTTGGTGAGTGAGAGACCAGAGGCCCATTGATGCAGGGGTGACAGTTATCGTGGTAACTGTGTAAGCCTTACACTGTCACGATGACTGTCATACCTTTTACGTCCCCAAGCGGGTTCTGAAAAAATATCTCACTAGGCCGCCATAGTGTGGATCATCATACTGCATTCTCTGCATTTGCAATGAATATGGTGACCACAATTCTTTGGATTTTATTCATGCTTTCTATCAGGCAGAGTAGAGTCACTTTGGCAGGCTCTTGATATAGAAAAAAAAATAGATTGCTTGTACTGTCGGTACTTTAAACATTACACTGACAACGTCTATACACATTTTTTCACCCCTGGTTGCTGATACTACTTGTTGGTGACAAGATTCGAAGATGTTGATAGTCGATATCACACTTCCCGTAAAAGTTTTAAATGTAAAAAATAATAATAAAACTCTATGTAAGTTTGCAATGTTTCTCGCAATACGGGATATGTATACACATGGATGTTTTTTAAACAAAAGAATTATGAACTGACGCCTCAGCTGAAGGTAAATGACCACCGTCAATGAACATCGACAACTCAGGAGTATTAAACGCATCGCCACACTTTGAACTCCCTCCTTTCCATCAAAATTAGTAAGAGACTGTTGGGATTCCGTTTCGGTTTCTGTGGCGGTGACGTCACCATCATTTATTTTTTTTTCTATATTAAGAGCCTGCTGAAGTGACTCTACTCTGTCTGATGTAAAGTATGAATAGAATCCATGAGTTGTGGTCACCATACTCATTGCAAATGCAGACAATGCTGTATGATGATGCACGCTATGGCGGCCTAGTGAGATGCTTTCTCACACCCCGCTTGGGGACGTAAAAGGCATGACAGTCATCATGACAGTGTAAGGTTTACACAGTTACCACGATAACTGTCACCCCTGGGCCTTCGGGCTCACACTCACCAACAAAACACGACAACACGTATGCTGGCGCTTTAGGTTGGTTTTCTATGGGAGGGTAGTACTACCTTGGTCGAGCCGGCCTGCTTGTACTAAATCAGCGTGGCTTTATTACCATGGAAGAGCAATCCCAAATGTGACTACTCATGGCTCTCCCACAGATAAATATGTGAATCTAAAGCTAGATTTGATTGCCACAAATCAACTAATAATGCAGTTACATATATTATATGTCGAACTCAATTTGCCCCTTTATAACATCACTCATATGATTTATTTGTCCTACTTCAACACCTGCCTGTACAGTCACACGCAACAATTTTATGTGTACCATAAAATGTGTCGTTAAAATCGGTTAATATACCTTTACGATTATTATATTATATGTCACTGGTGTATTGAAAAATCCACTGGAAGTGTCACTGATCGTTTTCGTATTGTAGTTATACATGCGATATGAACATTGGCAAAGTCTATTTTATTGTGATTGGTCTCAACTTTTTGTTCCAAATTTTGAAACAAAATAATTAATTTCGCAAGAAAAATTTTTTGACGCTTAAGGAATGTTAAGCGAAATTCACTTTTTTCTGACGGTTAAACCATATCGAGATGTTTATTTTTCTTTCACGAAACACCTCGATAGAAAGTTTGAATATAATATCATATATATACTTCATCAATAAATACAGTCAGTAATTGAGATCTCTACCATACAGCCTTAGGATGGATACGATAAAATAAATATTTAATGCTAATGTTAATATTTATGTATGTTGTTGACATACATAATATATAGGGACGTATAAAAGAACTATTTGATATATTATAAAACTTGTTTATTTACAAGAAAGCTAATTAGTTGGAATTTATTTTTAAATATTATATGGTCTAAATGGTCTAAATATGGTCTAAACGTTTTGAGGTTTGCTCTCTTCTAAGGGAGCACCGAAATTTCGAATACTCGTCAGCAAAAGACTGTGAGATCGCCGACATCTCTTTGCGTATTTTTTCTTTTAGTTGACGTAGTGTATTTGGTTTATTGATGTAGATACGATTCTTCAAATAACTCCATAAAAAGAAGTCTGCAGGGATAGACTGGGCTTCTGGGTGGCCATGGAATGTCATGCCATCTTGCAATCAGCTTTTGCGGTAACATGTCTTTAATTACCGGCAGGGACTCATTGGATGTATGACAAGTGGCTCCATCTTGTTGAAACAATATGTTACGATTGTAGCATTAGTTGCAATCGTAACACACCTGACCTGGGGTTCTTGAGATCGATAAAAATAAAATAAAATTTCAGTAGTATCAGTTCCAAGCACCTCCGTAACATGTTTGCGCGGGATGTTAGATTCAAATGTTAACGAATTCTTGGTCCACCTACATGTAAAGTTATTAAGTAGGAATATTATAGTATTATAGATATAAATTTGGAACTCAGTTTTGAAATTCACCTACGATAAACAATGTTCGTCACAACGATTTCATCGTCCTTTGTAGGCCTTTTTTAATGTAAACCATAGATGTTGATAGACATTAGATACTTTTTCGTCGGAATGGTTACAAACACATAAACATAGAATACATTCGATAAATGTGATGTAATCATTTAAAGTTATTGCACTTGTTGTACAAAGGCGGTCTTAATGCCATGAGGCATTCTCTCCCAGTCGATCTTCAGGTGATGTAGAAATAAGATGCGGTAGATGCAAAGTTATTGAGCTTATAAATATACTTTAAATATAAATAATATGCATGAAGTTACTACTAAATAAATAATTCAATGATATGATTGATAATGTTTCTATTTTATGGTGTTTAATTCTTAAAATGTCGTGACCTCAATAACGATACATTTGTTATAAATTTTACTCAAATTATACTAAAATTTGTGAAATGTTATTAATTAAACTGTCTTCACAGTATAGCGTGTAATGTCCTTTCTCGAATAAAGTGAATAATTAATAGCCCTTTGCGACCGTTTATACAGTGTTTTGCAAAGTCCGTCCACTGATTATTCCCTAGAGTGCAGTTTGTCATAAACAAAAAATTCAAACATGATTTCTTTGGTTTATTAATGACATATTTTAGTGAAATAGCGGCAGCAATTAAAAATATTTTTGCTTAATATTCACCAAGTGAAAAGTCACAAAGATTAGTGAATTAAGTGGTTGTTGGGCTGCGGTAGACACTTAGCATCAGGTCACCCATCCCAACTCGACCAGTCAACCGTTTGACATCTAAAAACTAGTTTAAAATAAAAACTTCCATGGGTGGTGTTCATATTTCTAAAGTTGTATTTGTCTGTTCATTTTGGAGATGTCTGACTTACCTCGGATACGGTCAGGTCATCTTGCCAAGGTTTGAAGTTCTGCCACGATAGCTTTTGCTGGTTACGGTACTGGTACGATTGCACACGATCACAAAGCCAAAAGGTGGGTTATAAATTTGACAATCTATGTATGTACGCGTGTTTATCTGTTTTCTCATATCTTCCAAACGAATTGTCATATTTAGACAAATGAAGAATCATTACCAACGTCTTTTTTTTAATAAACAATGTCCGCACTAGAAGTAAATCCTGTGTCGTGGGGGACTACAAACATACAAGAAACGGACACAAAGAACACCCAGACTCAGAACAACAATTTGTGGATCACACAAAGCGTTGTCCTATGTGGGGTTTGAACCCCACAACACTCAGCGCAGTAGAAAGTGGCGTGGTGATCGCTTAAAGCACTAGGCCAACCGTGCAGTCATGGTCATAGTCCAGTCTTAATTAACCATTGGTTTTATGGTGTCACATTTTATGAAGTGAGGTGTCGTCTATAGGAGATAAATTCATGTTCTATTTTTTTTTAATAATATTATGACGCCTTGTGTAAAAATATCTTTACATACATCTTATTAGCAGTTGCTTGCGGCTTTTCTGGTATGCATCCTATAGTTTGAAATAATTATGTTATTTACGGCTAGTTCACTGGTCTCCGATAACTGATAACTATAAATAGATAGTTATTAAATAAACTTAAAGAGTTTATTTATTTTTTTGTTTATTAGCAACGCTCGCATTAGGAATAAATCCTGTGTCGCGAGGGACTTTACAAATATACAAGAAACGGACGCAAAGAACACCCAGACTCAGAACAACAATTTGTGTTTATTGTTTTTGACGACCAAATAATCAGTTTTAACATGTATTTGATAGCTTGATTTTTACAGGTCAAAGGCTATTTGATACCAAGTGTTAATGACAGTGAATATGGAGTATTGATAATAGATGGATCCTTAGTCTGTAAATATAAATATAGAATTGTATCTATAAGAAAATTATTTGATATATTATAAAAATGGTTTATTTACTAGAAAGCTAATAAATCGGCATTTATTCTTTAAACGTTACATCGTCTAAATGACGACCGTTTCGACGTTTGCACTCTTCTAAGCGAGCACCGAAATTTTCGAATTCTCGTCGGCAAAGAGACCGCGAGATCGCTGACATCTTATCGTTCATTTTTTCGTTCGTTTTTTTTTTAGTTGTCGTAGTGTATTTGGTTTATTGATATAGACACGATTCTTCAAATAACCCAATAAAATAAGTTTGCTGGGGATCGATCGGAAATTCTGGGTGGCCATGGAATGTCTTTGACCACCGGCAGGGATTCATTGGATGTGTGACAAGTGGGTCCATCTAGTTGAAACCTTGTGTTACGATTGTAGCCAGCAAATTCCAGTAGAATCGGTCGCAAGAACTCCCGTAACATGTTTGCATGGGATGTTAGATTCAAATGCTAATAAATTCTTGGCCCAGCCTATATAAGACGCCTCCTTTCTACGAAGAGGCCTGTGTCCAGCAGTGGACTAGTAAGGCTGCTGTCGATGACGAATAACATAACATATGTATGTACACGTGAATACAGAAGTGCTTGCTCATCGAAATGTTAAAACTGTACATTTATTCTTTAAGAACTTATAGAAATCCTTTTAGTATAATGCTAAATAAACAACAATGATTTTATCTACCAAAAAATATCATCATAAATATGTTCCATACTATTTACCGCTTGACTGTACATCCAAATAGTACAATCCTAATCGTCATAACAGATCCAGTCATAAAGATGTCACTTGATCCCGGATGTGGGGCGGCATCACATGCGTCAGTCGTCCCATAGATGTGTATACAAGCACAGCTTAAACTGTTCCGAACTAAATTCGGTCCGTTACAACCGGTGTGATTTTCGTCGTGTGGATCTGTTTCGATTAGTGATTTTGACAACAATCAAGTAAGCATATTTTTTGTTCTTCATATTTCTTTTATATTCAATATTTGACAGACCTGTTGGTCTAGTGGTAAGTAACCGAAGATCGCGGGTTCCATTCCCATCTGGGGTAAATATTTGTGTGACAATCGTTTACTCTGCTTCTGAATAGTTCATGTATAATGTATATTTTATCCATGTAGTGACGGATCAGAAATACAAAGTATCACCCCTATTCATCCTTTGGGTGTCGTAAGAGCCGACTGAATAAGTAACTCAGACTAATAACACTGCAAATAAAAGGAAAACTTGACTTAAGCTATATACTAGGGATGGGCAAAATTTTTCCTTTGCGTACCAATTTTTATAAAAAAAAAACTGTGGGGGCCAAGTTCATTAGGTGCTTTTGGTAAAAGTATGATTCTTCACTTATAAAATATCTTATTTCACTCATTTTACCTGATTGTACCTGAATTCGAAAAAAAATGTTTCTGTGTTACCTCAGAAAACTTTATGAAAAAGACACTTTTTTTTATCTGTTGCCCTTTTTATTATTTTAAGAGGTATGATTTAATTAAAAATACAACATAACATACACATACATACATAAATTTTGGTTGATTTATTAGCGAAATATATTTTAAACTAAATAAATAATTACTATTTCATGACATGAAAAGTGTATTATTTTGCGTGGTTTAACAGAAAGATTAACTTTGTAATCTATTTTTGTAGTAGATTCGATTCATTTTCAACCAATTGTTATACTGAAATTGAGTTATCTCATCTGATTTGAGTTCAAAAATTTTATATTAACAATATCAATAACAGTAGAAGTGTAGGCAAAAAATTTTTTTGCTATATAAATAACTTAACTTACGAAAATGGTTTATGTTCAATATCTGTCTCGATGAGTGGGAGAGCATTTTTGGAACTTCAAAGTCAAATTTATCTTTCAGGAAAATTGAACAAAAGAGGATCGATATCTTGGAATATCATCCAAAATAAACAAAATATACAATAATAAATACTGAATAAAAAAAGATAACATGAAACACCGAAATTGTTCATGCCGACGCGACGGTCTCATTAGTGAGGGTCGCCAGACATGTCACACGTATTAAAGGCCATGTTTTAGTAAAATGTCATGATTTGCTTAGGGGCACTCAACCTGGGATGATCTCTACTGATCAAATTTTCATCAAACGTAACGTATATTTTCCGTAAACCATAAAAACTGTATTGAAAAATACAAAAAGATAAATTTATGAATTGATTAATTGTCCTAAACAGTCAGAACTAAAAATACAAAGATAAATAATTGTAAGGTAAGGTAAAATAATCTCTGGGCCACTGTGTTGTACTAAAATGTAACGAGTACATTTCTTAGCTGAATTTTGGGTGAAAATTTACTCTACTAACACCTAGATGGCGTTACGAGCATCAAATATCATAAATGAATGGTCTAATTATTTTTGTCGAAAACCTTAGCTTCTTTGTTAGGTATTTTCATAGTTGTTAATTTATCTTTTATCTTAAAGTACGAGGCTATAAATCAATATATCTTACAACGAGATTTCCAAGTGTGAAACAAGGACAGGAAAATAACAATGAACGAAAATCTATGCGAAATGATAAAAAAATCCACAGTTTCCGTTTTTTGTAAGACAGTTTCACAGCGAATTTCAAGATTCTGGGCAAATAACACCCTATTGGTTTCAGTTTAAATGCAATAACTAGAATGTTTAAAAATTAAGCATCAATAATTGTATTTAGAATGTTGTATTAGGAATCTAACATAATAGCTTGTTTTGTGACCTTTAGTTCGTCGACACGATACCACTGCAGATAAACCAAATTCATTGCATACCGCACTATAACGGCCTAATAATGTTTAACTTGCTATGACCTCATATAAGTAGGTTATAAGAGGCTTAGAATTTTGGGGCGCAGTGCAAGGCCAATCATAATTTATTTTAACTAAATTTGTTTGAAGTTGGCGCAGTCGGTCGAACTGCATAGTTGATTACCAAATTATTTGTTTTTAATATAGAGAGCAAAAGGTAGAATCCCAAATGCCATTAAAAATTTGACTAACTGACTCGTTTCTCGTTTAATAAGACAACGCCCGCATTAGGAATAATTTCTGTGTCGCGGGGGACTTTAAAAACATACAAGAAACGGACATAAAGGACACCCAGACTCAGGACAATTTGTGGATCACACAAAGTGTTGTCCAATGTAGGATTTGACCCCACAACACTCAGCGAAGTGGAGAGGGGCGTGGCGACCGCTTAAACCACTGGTGGTTCTTCAGTCTGCACATCTTGCATCAGCAACATCTGCAGTCTGACTGAATATTATTTCTGTAACTCAGGCTTTTAAATATGTAATTTACTTCTAAAAGATCAGTACTTCTAAATTGATTTGAGCTCCGCAAGGCTTGTCATAACAATCGGTCCTGTACTGTCCGTTAAGACTCCGCCATTATTTTGCAAAAACTAGTGCATTTTAAATATTTTAGAAACAGCTTGATAGCCTCATAATCGTCTGATTTACATTCTTTAATTAATAGGGTATTTGTGGTCGGTCTAAGACATAAATCATCACACTAAGCTCTGGACGGGGTACGCAGCAATTAAGGTGGACCTCTTGCAACGTTAGGGGAATATTAGATTGGACTTGAGGAAGTTTGGTGAGAAATTGTTCGATATCTTTTATGATTTCGTTTTCTTTTATGTATAGTTATTTAAATGAACATAGTTGTAATTTTCGTAATATAACAAGAGAATAATTGATTATTGTGTCTGGCAATAAAAATATTGCAACAGCTTTTTTAAAGACTTATAATAATTTAGACATGATATTTCTAAGATTCTAAGTTGAAATTTGCAACATATAAAAAATGAATTGAATAATAGACCAGTAATTTTCTTTTATTTATTCTTTTCTAATTTGTTTCAGATGATCAAAAAATAGTAGTTTTATATTCTGTTTGAAGTAATTAATTATAAATTATATTTATTTCTTATTATCTAATAGTACTATTTTCTTTTAAACTAATAATACTAACGGTTAGCAATATTTATATTTGACTTTGAGAAATTAAATTTGTGAAATCGGAACAATTGCACTCATAATGGTTTTAAGCTTCACCTCATTAGTTAAAGTAACGATTCGTTTCACGCAAGGGTTGACTATCACTTAAGCTTAGTTTGAACTTACAATGAAATCCCGTGCCATAACAGTATATACAGTTTACTAACTCTGAAAACACTGTTTTACTTCGAAAACATTATTATCTAGTGTTGTTTATATCAATGTCATTCCATTTTCGACTTTATTGTTGGTGCAAATAAAGTATAAAATATGAATATAGAAGTCGGTTTGCTAACAAAATTGGTAGTTATATTCCGATGAAAGGTCACGCAAGCGATTGTAGGTGTGATTTATAAATTATGAACAGTTTTTCACCTTAATACCAGTAATTCATGGCTATTATTTCGGCCAAATTACTTGATAATTAACAACGAAAGTTGAATGGTCATCATGTTGTTTTCTTCGTAATCGATAATATTATGTTTTATTTTTAGTAATTGTTGTCTTTTTACCTAGTAATTTTGAAATAATTAAGTCTTGAACTACGAAAAATTATCTTTTATTAAAATACACTACTGAGAAATGAATATTTTGGACCAAAAATTATTGTAATCGTTGGGCAGTCGTATTTTGGCACAAAATGGACCACCTTGACCTCAGTCATACCACGGCCCAATAGTTGTTGTTGTTGTGGTTGTTCTTTCGTTGCTTTTTACTGACTGAGTGAGGTCACCGGAGCCCAAACTTCCTCTCTACTTGATTCTGGGATTCTTAAATAGGGCGGTAATATATTTGTTATACTTAGTGATCAGCGCAACAAAACTAATGTTGTGCTTTACAAACTGACATCACTGACATCAGAGGGGTTGCAAGTCGCGATGCACAGAGCTCTACCTGCTCAGGTATCATTGGCGGTCTCATCTGGCTCGGGCTGAACGCCGAGATGGTGTGAAAACTAAAATAAATCTCAAACAAGACACCTCCCACGTCTCATAGTCTGCTTATTTACTTCAAAAAAATTTTCGTTTTAAATTTTTAATTAAAAGAAGCAAAAGGTTTAACCTAGATTAATCATTAATTTTTATCTTTCACAACAACATTATTTTTTACTTGCATATACTCAATAGAAAACATAATTTTATGAATTTTAGCTGTTAGTTAGTTATATCATAAAATAGATTGAAATAGAAAATCAAAGACAAAGTCACATCCACAGTACGAGCAAATGGGTGCAAAGCGGTTGACAGGTGCCGCAGGACATATAGGTTATTAGTTAAATGTTGCTAGGATAGGAAAAAAATACCTTATACAGTACATTTTTCTATTGTTCCTAAGGTAAAAAAATAAAAAAAAATTAAAGAAAAGTAGTAGTTTTTTGATTTCTTGCCTTGAATAGATTTCACAACAACAACACGATTAGTACTAACTTAAATCAAATAAAGATCTTATGAAAATCATTTTTAATATATGTTATTTCATAGTATTGGATTGTGACCATATGAAATATATAAAAACAACTATTTATAATTTATATTGTGAACAAATCGATAATCCACGTCCAATCCAAGATTAGACGGTGCCCTTTAACTATGTCACGTATTTTCTACATTTCTGAAACGTTTACATTTCACCGTCTCTCAAAGTATGCACTAGCTTTTAACGCTACAGAAATAGAATTCATTTTACATTTTAAAAATAATCTACCATTTTCTTTATAGTTCACCGGGTCAAAAGACAAGGCATACGTGCTCTTTGCTACCAACGAGGTTACGCACTGTACTGCCAATTTCCGGAATCCGGCGAGCGCTCAACCTATCCATTTAAACCAGCGCCATTGTTTTAATTGAATTTAAATTTCGAACGTCTTCTACTTGATTGGACAGTTTGAGTTAGTTTCTTGCACGGTTTTAGTTTGGATTAAAACGTTAAGAATTTTTTGTATAATCTCTTAAATAATAAACTTATATGGCGGAAAAAAGCACACTACGCTTAGAATATTTTGTATTTGTGTACAAAATTTAACTTTCGTAATAGATATCTATTTTGTTAATAGGTATATAGTTACGTTATAAACATTGCTTTAGATCAATAAGGTAAGGGAATTTCAGTTGTTTGTAGATATTAAATAAAAAATATGAGGGGCTAAGATTGAATAAGCCATCAAGATAGCTCGGCAATTTACAAGGGAAAATTAAAAAACGATTTCTTTCGTTAACTGGATTGAGTTTCTTCCGATCAGGAAGCTTGGGTAAACGCTTCATTGGCGTTGCCAGTTAAATGGTAAATTGCTGAGAATCTGTTTAATTGCAATAATAGCAGTTTTTTTCTCGATCAATAAAGAGGAATTTCTATATTCTTTATTCTTTAAGATATATGTATAGGTATGTTTCTAAATAAGTAAAAATGAGTACCTTCTATATCTTTCTTTGTAACGAAAGCTCTTATTAGCAGTAAAGAATTATAAGAAGGCTTTTGAATTAAAAATGTCGATTAAGACTTTGACTAATCGTGATATTTGAAGTTTAGTGTTTTTGTTAATGCTCAAAGACAAAATTAATATCAAATAACGACAGACCTTTTTACCCACGACGGTACATTAATCTTGGATTTCTCATTAAGTGGTAGTTGAATTTGTTGTTGCCACATTTTATATCTTTGAGAACCAAATAGGTACGTAGGTAAGTGCTCTGAATGAAACTCTATGGTTTATATGACTGCCTCCGCGCTGGATCAATTCTATTTATAAAAATCTTTTTACATTTGTTATCTACAGTTACATATTTTTTTTGGTTCGGGGGTTTTTAATTACTTTATTAATTTTCAATAATGTTTTAAATATTGATAATTTAGAAAAAAAATTGGCTTTTTATCAAATAATTATAATTTTCCTGCTTGTGCAAAAAACATCAAAAACGTCAATTAAATCTATGCAGAGACTTAATTGTCACATTTTGCAAACTAACAGTTTGGTCGTAATAACGATGTTTCTTATGACCGCCCATAGGGCATTGTCAGAATTGTACATATTGGGAGTAAATTGAAAACATGTTGGCTAGAGGAGAAAGCTATGGAAAGAAAAAGATTCTGTTTGTACGGATGGTTCGGAATTCCCAAATATTACGAGCAATGTTTTCCGCTGATCCTGGGAGTAAATCAAAAGGTGATAACGCAGTCGTAATTGCGGTGCCATGAATATCGACCCGAAAGTGCGTACCACCCATAGGTGGCGGTAATCATTTACCAGTTAGTGATCTATCTGCTGGTTTGTGAGTAAGCTTGACCTTCGAGACAGTCAGAATCACTACTATTACTAACTGCTACTACTCTTATACTTAATATAAAGTAAAATTATTCCGTGTATACGCTTTGATCTTGTTTATTTCAAAACTAATATATCTAAGAAGTAGTACAACTTCTAGGAACTTTCCTAAGATTTCTATTCAAAGTCAGGAACTCGGAACTCGGAGTTGCACTCTAACTTGTTATTTGATATTCCGTTCAACTTTCAAGGAAAATATATTGAAGTTAGAAAATACGGACTTGTTAATATGCTTTGATACCTTCCATTGGCGATAGGTACCATAAATGAGAGTTGGTAATTGGTATATACTCGTATTGTGTATTTTTCTCGACCTTAACCGGAGCTTCACCACAAACTCTAAAGGAGACTGGTACAAAGAATTTCTTACGCAGTTTTTCGCCAAGTGGAGGACTGGAGAACTGGAGTTACTGGAGGTCCATACATAATTATGATATACTTCCCTTGATTTTACCACTTGCGTTACCACCAAGCAACATCTGTACTCTTTTGCTCCTTATACCATATAGAAAAAAAAAAACTAGCCTGAATTCGTATCAACCAAGAGTAGGTACAGTAAAAGTAATATTGTAGGTAAGAATCATGAAGTAGGTCTGTGTGTATTAGTCAAATAAAAACTCGGCGAGTGTTTGTCCGTATCGGAAGGCGCGGTCCAAAATCAATATCTGACAAGTAAGGGTACGCGTCACATACATGTTGTATTTACGCATTGGCGTCGTATACGGGGTGTTTCCGAATTATTTCTTTTAATAATTCTTATCGAATTATTTTCGTATTATTGTAATTCGTAACGGGTATATTAAAAATGAGGTAGACTAACTTAAGTAAAATAGTTAGCTGTTTGTCCCACTATAATCATTGTAAATACAAACAATGCAGTATGTAGATAAATACTATGGTCGTCTTGTGAGATGTTTTTCCACGCTCCGCCTAGGGACGTAAAAGGCATGACAGTCATCGTGGCAGTGTAAGGCTCACACGGTTACCACGATAACTGTCATTCTTGCATCAATGAGCCTCCGGTCTCGCAGTCACCAATGAAACACGACAGCACGGATGCTGTTGCTTTAGGTTGACCTTTTGTGAGAGGGTAGTACTGCCCCGGACGAGCTGTCCCGTTCGTGCTGAAATCAGCGTGGCTCTACTAACTACAATTTTTTTAAAAGCATTCGTTTGAGCCTGACAAACGTCGACGAAAAATTTCATCTGCTATTTTAACCGTAAACTAATTTAATCTAACTACAATTACCGAATATAAATGTACACTAATTTAATAGTATTTTCAGCTTTCCCACAAATATTTATATAAGTAACTTGTTAAGTAGCAACATTGCCTTTAAAAAGCATAGAAACATAAAAAGGAAAGAAAAATATATCGTCTGTTTTTTCAATCTTTTTTTCATGCTATGCGGTATGTTTTCATTAGCCAAGCACTTTCAAGCTAGTTTACAAAAAAGTCATGAACAAGCGGGTAGCCCGACGAAACTACTGAGTTTAGTTTCAACAGTGAGGGTACTCGGCCGACTTGCTCGGACAAATTGCACTCGAGTGGGTTGTGAAGACACGGACGATTATTCGGCAATAAAACTATGCGGTTTTTTTCATTTGTTTAATTTTATAACTTTTTTTTACTTTTGATTATAATATCTATTTACAGTATTTTTATAAACAATTATAATTATTATGTCGCTCTGTAAAATAAATGAATAAACCCAAAAAAAGTGAAGAATATAGGTATTGATCCTTATCTTTATTTCCATAACTATTTTTAAATTACAAGATTTTTACTACTTCTAAATAATATTAGAAAAAATAAGTTTGTTTAATTTTGCTTTCATCATTTAAATATTTACAATGGTACCGTAAAAGACGAAGGGCAAATACATGGTATTTGAAGCTGTTTGTAAAATTCCAGAGGCTGTAACAAGTATAACACTGGCAAGGCTGTGATTTCTTGCTTGATCAAGAAAAAAGTACTATTGCGTATTGGTAAATACCGAATATAATAATATAATCTCTTGTATTGTATCCCTGTACTTCTTATTTAAATGTAAAAGTATAACTACATATTTGTTAATAATTTTTACATACACTCGTATATCTAAGCTCATAATGTTTGAACAAATTGTTCTCTAGTGTGAATGTGACCTACCAAGAACTTGTTTTGATTTAAGTGTAATGTCTATACTCTATAAAACGATTCGTTAAGACTTTAAATTCATATTTATATTAAATAATATCTGTCTTTTTAGAGCCATTAAACGAACTCAAATAAATGACACATTTTTTAAGACGGTAGCAAAAAGTCATATCATATACTTCTATTCAACGTTGCAACTCTTATAACTCTTTCAAAATCAGAATTTTTTAACGTGAAGTGTGCGGCTTAGATAAGTGGTCGTGTATTTCCAAACTGAGTTCCATTTGCCGCATTCGTTCGTCTACACTCCGAATGCTGCGCTGACGCTCTTCTAAGGGTTTAAGTGTTATATTTCCCTTTTTGCTAGAAATTCGTTTCCTGTTTTTATTTAGTTTGTTTGTCATATAATAGAAACTTGTATTTTTTGAGAGAGAATTACTTATAAGAGCATCATGTATCTAAACCTTTATATGTGAGCTCAAAAAGGATACATATTTCAAAGGTTGGTTAATTTTCTTTGTAATTTTTAACCGAATATGTGAGAAAAGTAATTTATTTTTAATAGTTAAATCTTAACGCAAGATGTACATTCATGAGGTTAATTAAATAATAACATTAAATCTCTTTATTCATGTATTTTAGATCCATACAAATTATTACATATTTACAGATTAATAAAAATTCAAAAATAATTGAAAATTAAAATAATAATTCTTGATCGTAAAATTAAAAATACAATTTATTTTTATAGACTCGCTCTTTATTAACCGAGAAGCAGTGGTTCATGAAGGGGAAGTCGAGCTTAGCGGTTATCATACTCAGAATTCGATTGTAGCTGACTCGCACTCTGCAGATCAAAGACGCAGATCACTTTCGAATTGTGGAGTCAAAGCAATCCGCCCCGGTTTTGGCAAGCATTCTTAATGCGCAGTAGAAACGAGGCCACCCAACAACGCTCGGTAAGTATTGTTATATTGCACACACAGAGCATTGTACGCTTTTTGAGTATACCGGGCCCGCATACTGCTTGTGTAAAGCAATGCACAATAAGCACGGAATAACGTGATTTGCACTTGTTATGAGCATCTGGCAAAGCGAGCGAGCTAGTATGTTCGCTCTCACGGACGTTCGTGTTCAATGTCTGCATTATCTTTGAGGTGGGTAGTTACCAAACGCTGCAATCGCTGCGCCTTAATCTGAGACAGCCTTTCCAGTGTTATACTTTTTTTTTTTTTTTTTTTTTTTTGAAGTGAAAACTTCTTTAGGCGCGTTGAGCGTTTTAGTAGAGGGTAAAATCCTCGGTTCGCGTCACCGACATGCTAATGATAATAGTATATCTATAGCTATGGAGAATATGATATTATATATTATATATGAAATTTATTATTATTATATATTATATATGATCTTATATATTATATATAGCTATATATGAAACAAAAATTTTTATATAATTTTTGCATAAAGTTTTAATTACTCTCAACTTAATAGTTCCGTTTTCACTTCTATCGGCAGTCCCACGACTGCTACTGTTTTTTTTTTTTTTTTTTTAAATTGTTGATACCCCCTCGGGCCGTCACCCCACCGGGGTTTACGGCGGGGTGGTGTGTCGGAATCGGACCGACTAAAACCACACGGTGTGCCACTCTGCGCCTGAGATAGGAGGGATCCAGGAACCGCTGCTATTACGACATCCAGATCCCTCCTAGCGCCTGCCCGCTGCCGCGGGCACCATCTGCGGATAAACTCTCTATTTTAGGCGACGTACGGCACACGCGGACGTCGCCTCCTCGCGGCTGGCCATTGTAGCGGATGGAGGGGAAAACCCGTCCCGTCCACCCGCGGCCACACTCAAGGCGGCATGAGGCGCTGGTATGCGCGCCTCCGCCGCCCGGCTCGCCGGCGGCGAATTGGGTCCGAGTGGATATCGTCCTCCCGGGCCTTCTCCGCCGCCTCCTTCCGCGAAATTACGACCGCAGACTTCGCAGAAGGTTGCGACCGCGGTAAAACAACTGTCGCTACCGGCCATGCAGCGTATGACGGCCGGTAACGAGAGGTCTCCTCCAATAACTGCAGTGAGGACCCCACGCTGCACCGCCCAGGCGGAACAAACCGCTAGCGTGTGTTGAGCCGAGTCCTCACTGCAGTCGCAGTGGTGACAGGCGGGACTCAATTCCCTCCTGGCGACCGAGTGCAGATACTTCCCGAAGCAACCGTGCCCGGAAAGGACCTGCCGGAAGGTTCCCGTGCTGCCGCCCTGCCCACTCGGCGATGACCAGCTGGAGAGCCTCCACGGCGGCAAAGCCAGCACGTGGAGCCTCCAGCCGGGACGACCAACGAGCCATCGTGGCTCGACGAGCGGCCTCTCGCACCCAGATTGGGCAAAAGTCGCCCAAGGGCAGAAGCAGCGCCGACCAGCTTTGGAGAAAGCTGTCGGAAGTGCTCGTCGAAGAGCCACCTGCCGTCGAGGATCAGGTCCAGATACTTCATCTGGGCCTGAACCGGTACGAGGACCGAATTGACCACGATGGAGGCGCCGGAGGGTGGACCACGACGGGGCCCATGGAACAAAAAGGCCTCAGTCTTGTCCAGGGCCACCCGCAAACGCAGCGCCTCAATTCGCCCGACCACCAGAGAGACACCCGTAGTGGCCAGGCGCGCCGCCTCTTGAAAATTTGCTCCCCGGGCCGTGATCAATGTGTCATCTGCGTAACAAATTACGCCCAGCCCGGAGGGAAGACGACCTCGAAGGGCCCAGTCGTATCCCATGTTCCACAGGAGTGGTCCGAGGACAGACCCCTGTGGAGCACCACACGACATGAGCCGCCGCCTCAGAACACCGTCTCGGTCCTCGTACATGACGGTACGCTCCTCAAGATAGTCTGCCACAAGCCGCCACAGGTACTTTGGCACGCCGTGGTAGTGGAGTGTTTCCCTGATGCAGCTAAATGGAAGACTATTAAATGCGTTGGCGATGTCCAACGACACCGCCAACAGCACGCCGCCACAGCTCACCGCCTCTTCAGTAACGGCCCTCAGGCGCAGCACGGCATCGACCGTCGAACGCCCCGCTCGAAAACCAAATTGGGCGTCCGACAGATCGGGGCCCACCTCGCAGAGGTGCCGGACGATGCGGGCAGAGAGTATCCTCTCAAACAGTTTACCCGCCTCGTCCAGCAACACGATGGGCCTATAGGCAGCTACCGATTCGGCTGGCCGTCCCGGCTTCCTCAATAGGACCAGCTTCCCGCTTTTCCAGCACTCAGGGAAGCGTCCAGACGCCAAGCTAGCGTCCAGGACCTCCCTGAGACGGTCCGACATGTGTTCGAGGGCTCGGGCCAGCACTCGGGCAGGTATCCCGTCTGGCCCGGGGGCGGTGTTCTTAGAGCGGATCCGTAGAACAACCGCCCCTACCTCCGATTCCCTGACGGGCGGAACACTGTCCTCGCTCGCCCCGTCGTCTCCGACCGTGAAGGCCATCGACGGGGGTGTGTGCTCCACCCGTTGCGGGAAAAGGCCCTCGACCACTTCCCGCAAGAAGCTGGGCTGGAGGGTCTCTGTAAGGAGGGGTCCGATGTGCGGAGCTTTTGTCGCGCCGCACGATAAGGGCGACCCCAGGGGTCACGATCGAGACCCTCCAGCATTTCCTTTCGCTTAATTTCTTTGGCGCGGCTGATGGAGAGTCAGAGCTTTCCGCGCCTCTCGGTACTCCTCATGAAGCTGGTCCTCCTCAGCATCTTCACGGTGTCGCCGCCGACTACGGGTGTAGGACCTCCGGGCACGAGTACAGGCCGCGCGGAGGTCCGCCAACTCCTGGGACCACCAGTAAACCTCCTTCCGTGGAGGCCGACAACCTCGGATGTGGGGCATGGCCGCATCGCAGATCTGCGTAATCGCATCGCGGAAACGACCAGCCCCCATGTCGACCTCCTCGGCCGAAGCCTGCGGAGACAGCCAAGAGTGAATTATGGCTGCCTCCTCTAGTAGGTCCCTATTTAGTTTGGCTACAGCCCACCGCCGGAAGTGAGAAGAACGCCGCGCCGCGTGACCCCTACTGGGGTCCTGGGTCCGGGAGAGCTCAAATCGAATGTAGAGGTGATCCGAGAGCGTCTCAACCTCTTCCAGGACACACCAGTTCCTTACTCGTGCGGCGAGGGCAGGGGTAGCGAACGAAAGGTCCACTATCGACCCTCCCTGCTGTCGCACGCACGTGTTGCTGGAGCCCCTGTTCAATAAACAGAGGCCCACCGAGGCCGCCCACTCCTCTACGGCCTCGCCCCTGGCGTCCGTCCTGGGGGAACCCCACGCAATGGACTTCGCGTTGAAGTCCCCCAGCACTAAGACGTGCCCAGACGTTAGACGCCGCATCGAGGTTTCCAAGTTGTTAAGGAAAACCTCGAAGTCGCTCAAACTCCGGTTGGGGGAGAAGTAAACACCATATACGGTGATGCCCCCCCACTCGGCAGCAACATATCCAGTACCCTTGTCCCTTAGCGACAAGGGCGGGGAATGAGCCGCCGTGGAGCCGACGACTGTCACGGAACCGTCCCGGTCACCCAACCAGTTTGGACGGGGAGGAACGTAATAGGGTTCCGCGGCTACGGCAACACCGATAGACCACTGTGCCATGGTTTGCAGGAAAAGGTCCTGCGCCGCGGCACAGTGGTTGAGGTTCGTCTGGACAAGGAGGTTGGAGACTTGGTCCATTACTGAACCGTCTCTACAACCTCCTCCATGGGCGATGATGTCGACGCAGAAACGACGCCAGAGGCAGCCTGGGTCGACTGGCTAGCCCCCGACACTTGCCGAGATGTGCGTGGTGGCTTGCAGCCCCCCTGTCCAATCTGATGATCGGCGAGCTTATTACCCGCCGCACACGCTGGGCAGTAAGGGGCGGCAGAGCACTCTGCCGCCTTGTGCCCCGGTCGACGGCAGCGGAAGCATAGTCCGCTGCAGTCAAAACAACTCACGCACTTGGCGCGTGTGTGCCCCGATGCCAGACATTTAAAACACCTCATCGGTCTCGCCGCCAGGACTGTGATCCTAGCGCTCACGAAACCGATGAGCAGTCTACCGGCGTCGCCCAAAATTTTTGGCCGACGCTACGGGACAGCTGACCGACACTGCGCCAAGCCCTCCTGGACCGGGGCGGTCCAGTGTTATACTTGGCACAGCCTCTGGAATTTTACAAACGGCCTCAAAGTCCATATATTTGCTCATTTTGGGGTTATATTTTAAGCTGTATTATTTTACAGCGTATGATTCACAGATTGCCACTGAGCAGCTCTCTGGGAGTCCCTTACTCGCCTTTCGTCTCCCTACGGAGACTATGGTGCGTAAAGCATTTCCCACGTTATAAAATTAAAAGATTAACACTTGCTTGGAAGTTGTCCAAGATTGTTAATCTCTAAACATAGGTGTCTTTAAAATCATTTATTATTTGCACTCGCTTTTGTAAAAATCAAGTTTCTCTACGTACCTCTCCAGGTACATTTTTTAACGATGGTATCCCTTTTTATGAATAGCTTACTTACTTTTTTGGTCTTCATAACTTTTTTTTATTCTAAATCTTCTGTATTGTACCTCTGTACTTCTTATTGAAAAGTAAAAGTGTAACTACGTATTTGTTAATAATTTTTACATACACTCGTATATCTAGGCTCATAATGTTGATGAACAAACTGTTCTCTAATGTGAATGTGACCTATCGAGAACTTGTTTTGATTTAAGTTTAATTTCTACACTCTATAAAAAGATTCCTTACGACTTTAAATTCATATTAACATTAAACAATATCTGTTTTTTAAGAGTCATTAAACGTACTCAAATAACTAACACATGTTATAAGACAGTAGCAAAAAGTCATATCATATACTTCTATTCAACGTTACACATGAAGATACACTAGAAAGTTTTTAAATAAATGTTTCTAAACATCTATAAGTCGTAGGTTTATATTCTTTGAAAGCTTTCCTGGCATTTTAGAGTCGAGTAACACTTATGGCAAGCACTCTTGAATGCTTTCAGCACTTAACCGTCGAAAGGCTATGAAATTTGTGGAATCGACTCCGCAGAACGAAACACGTAAAGTTTACTGCTGTTGTCCTACTTTTGTATGAATGATGGCATTTTCAAAACCAAAGGAATTCATTAATGTACCTGAGTGTTCTTGTTTTAGGAAAACGACAGATGTGCTTGTATCACGAAGTAGTCTAATCGCCAAATAACTATTTTATTTATTTATTTATTTATCCTCCTTTCTCAGGAGAGGCGTATCTGTATCTCCAATAGGGGACTTTTAAGGGCTGTTCATGGTGATTGATGGGTTCTGGATTTAAATATTGCATGGTTGATGCAGTATACTCACACTATACTATTTTCAGTTCGATTCCAACATATTCAATGAGTACAAAAAAGTACTCCCACATCGTATTTCTTAAATTTCTCGGTTTTTAATTTCTCACTTTTAGGAGAGAAATTGAGAAACCTTTGATTTTTAAAGGAAGCACAGTTACAATTGACACAGTTAAAAACACACAACTCTCTTAAACTATGTTAGTAAAATTATAATAATTTACAATTCAATATTAGGGATATTCTGTCTGCGTAATAAAAGTATTGTTATAATCATAATGTAATAATTACAATAATTACAGATCCGATAATTTTCAACTTAGACACATCACTTTTAGTCACTTCTGCTACGATATGTACTGGGCTCTCATATGCCGGCACGCTCTCTGACCGTCCGAAGAGACATTAAACAGCGAACAGAGGTTTAGAAGTATTCTTATTTCTTCCTAAATACATAGTTAAACTCAGTGTGTCCATAGATAAGATATACCAAAATAAGAGCCTCATTCAAATTTGGAATATGACCATCCTGATAGAAATGACGTTGCGTCTAATCCAATCACTCAGAACACTCAAATGTATATGTTAACTATTAAGCATTTTTTTCGAAGCTCAAGGGAATAACGTACTTCATTCCTTAACAATAAAGAGGTATATACCTTGTACTACTATAATGTATATAACGACCTCAATCTCGAAGCACTTACTTGATTGCTTACTGGACTTGCCCAGCACTAGAACAAACAGTTCTTTGTTTGAAAACGGAACGTTGTTGATTTACCGTTTCTTTTTTATTTGTTTGGGACCTTGTAGAATTCCTTTTTTATGTAAAGTATATAGAATATTTCTAATTAAAATGCTGAAAATGAACCTTTTTACAAACGGAGATTTGTGAACTTTTAATCAAACCGCGTTGTAGGATTAGAGGTTAAGATACTTGTTGCGGGACCAATTCATTAATGTGTTTTGTTACTTCTTGAACAATTGCATCATCAGATGAATTTCCTAAGGATCACTCTCCTAAAGGACATCATAGCACCTGGTCCTTGACCTTCCGTATCCAGTCCATCCAGTAACTTATTCGTGTCATCAGTCAATCTGGTGTAGCTCCTTCTATTTTCCGATAGTCTGAATTCATTTGCTTCAATGTTTATCGAGCTTTCCGCAGACATGGTCAGTCTATTCACACCTTGGATATAAAGATTGGGTGACTTTTAGTTCGTGGCAAAGTTCGTGTTCATTTCTTTTCAGTTATCTCTTAAAATATATGATTTTTTTTTAACGATATTGCAAAATCTTTTTAATGATAAATTTTCAAAACGTTGACTTATGTAATGTAATATATTTTATATTAAGAACCAGCCAAAGTGACTACTCTGCCTGATAAAAAGCATGAATAGAATCCAAAAGTTACGGTCACTATACTTATTGCAAACGCAAACAATGCAGTATTGTGACCAACATCATGGCGGCCTAGTGAGATGCCTTTTGACGTTCTGCTTGAGGATGCAGAAGGCATGAAAGTTGTCGTGGCAGTGTAAGGCTCACCCAGTTACCATGATTACTGTCACTCCCGCATCAATGGGCCTCCAGTCTCGCACTCACCAACGAAATACGACAATACGGATGCTGTCGCTTTAGGATGATCTTTTGTGAGAGGGTAGTACTGCCCCGATCGAGCTGGCCCGTTCGTGCTGAAATCAGCGTGGCTCTACTACCTCCAAAAAATAAAATATAATCCCTAACCTAACCCTACTAATATTATAAATGCGAATGTAAGTTTGTTTGTTACGGTTTCACGTGAAAATTGCTCAACCGATCATCATGAATTTTTGTACACATGTTCTTGGAGGTATTAGAAGTATCATAGGACTTTTATTAAAAAAAATATGTAAATATTTATTTAACATAATCTGTTACGTAGCTTTATGTGGCAGATCAAATTACACGCGAGTGAAACCGCATGCAAAAGCTAGTATAATATAAAAATAGAAAGAATTTTTAAAACGTGTATAGGTTCCATTTATAACCTGATTTTTGTTTCAAGCAAAATGTTCAACAAGCAAGATCAACAAAAGTTTCAAATTTAAACCCGTTTTGAAACAAATTCAATTTAAGTATATTCTATATTCAAAACTTTTATATATGTGAATTATTAATCTGTTAATTAGTTTTTATGATTTACATAAATTGTCATAATTTGAAGGATCCGTTGTCCAGTTTCCCTAAGTTGAGGGTTCAATTTCCACTTACCCAAATGCTGCGTGATTAGTAAGATCACTTATTTTATCTCTGGGTGTAATTTACCTCCGATGTGTTTGTATTTTGAAAAGTGTTAATATGAATATCAACAGTCTGGTTACTCCTACTCTCTGGTCGAGATGGCCGTATGTGAGATCTGTGAAGCTATTATCTTAATCAGACCAAGTTTTTTGCCGCTGTTTAAAATCTATGCATACGCATACTAATTTATGGATTCATTTTAACAATAATTTATATTGTTTCAGCTGGTGTGGAGTAGGATGTGAAGTGGTGCAATCAAACGCTGTACACGGCCGCTAGCAGCGGATATGGTGATCCGGAGATAGTGCCAGGTATTATAAATCATCATCTCAACCGAAATACATCGACTGCTGGACATAGACCTCCCCAAGGTTCTCCACAACAGTCGGTCCTGTGCCGCCCGCATCCAGCAGCTTCCCGCGACCTTCACCAGGTCGTCGGACCACCTTGTGGGGGACCTACCACCGTTGCGTTACCCAGTACTTGGTCGCCACTCCAGAACTTTACGGCCCCATCGGCCATCGTTTCATTTCATTCATTTCGTTTTGTTTTGCTATTATAAAACTTTTATATAATTATTGTTGCGGGCATCGGTTCATGGTCTATCAGTCACAGGTCGACTGGTCAGACTACTACGTGTCTTCTTATTAAAGAAGATAAAGCTATTCAAAGATGAATGCTAGATTATAATTATAATGGTAACAATTTTGTAAATCCTAAAATTGGACAAATGGCAAGAAGAATGATGATGACAATCTTAAACATGTTGCCTACTTTTTAGATAAAAGCAACGTTCACTCTTGTGAAAAAATGGGCATGTTCGTTGATAAACTTTTATTGCAGTGCTTTGTTATTTTGATTGCATACATTTTCTTTTATCTCTGAAACTTTTCTCGTAAATGATCTAAAACACTTCATTCATTAGTACTAACGGTTTAAAAGATTCTCGATTATACCGCTGTTTACCTTGATCAAACATTTCGAAACTTTTGAAACTTTTCTGATCGCTTTCCTTGCATAAACAATGACTTGGGTTGGTAATGATATCACATTTAAACCATCTTAACTTTCTTATATTTGGGTACTTGTTTATAGACTACAGAAAAGCTGATCTATCT
This sequence comes from Hypercompe scribonia, assembly GCA_949316085.1. Classification (NCBI taxonomy): domain Eukaryota; kingdom Metazoa; phylum Arthropoda; class Insecta; order Lepidoptera; family Erebidae; genus Hypercompe; species Hypercompe scribonia. The sequence continues at coordinate 4,144,950 of OX438969.1, read as the reverse complement.
ACCTATAGTGTGTACTATCTTCGTAGTACACTCCATTTTTATCGAACAAGCTAAGTACTTACTTTGTGTGTCTGGTGGATAGACTGTCCATTCCCATTCAGTCTGAGAATGCTGCAAGTATTATGGGTACTTTGGTACAGGATGCAACCAAGGCTAGGTTAGTTTATGTATACATTTAGTGCATTAAAAAAGAGAATAATTGATGAATAAAGATACGAGTATATCTATAAATACTGTAAATAAATATCTGTACTTAAATATACCGTCTTTTTTTAATAAAATTACAACACAACAGTGTACTTTCGTACACATCATCCCTTACCGAGATGATGTTTGCTGTAGGCAGCGTAAAAATATAATTAAGTCGTATGTATGCGCTGTCACGGAGCAAGCCGTGCATAGACTTAACCGGGTTCGTAACAGAGTGTTTGAACACGTTGTATATAGTTTTTTCATGATTTGCATCTTAATTATGCGTTTCTTCAATAAAATTATGCGTAGCTACTTAGAAAAAAATGTCCAATGCTAGATATAGGGCTTCTCCAAGGTTCACCAAAACGACTGGTTCTATACCGCCGGCGTCCAGCGTTATCTTCAATACATATGTCGTTACATAAATTTACTCTTAAATATATAGAATAGATTATCTAATTACCAAATATATCCAATTATTCATATTCTCTTAGTCGATTTCGCCCATGGCGGCCTGCCTCAACAGAGACTAGTCAATTACACAGGAGATGTTATAGTGCATGTGTAAATACAAGTGCACTCTCTGTTCCTTCACTCTCACAATCCGATGATACGGCTATCCAACATGACCGTAGAGAGATCCGGCGCAGGACTGTCATCTTTACGTGCTCTTCAAGGCATGGGAATTAAGACGTAACTTTCAAATACCAGGTTGATGTTAAGCATTTCTATAATCGAAGAAAGGCAAACATGTTACATATCATAAATATTAACCGTTGTCCTAACGCTTTTGTCAATTGTAAATATTAAATGTAAGTAAGTTTTGTAAATACGACACAATACCTTATGATTACCTAACAGTAAGCGCAATAGATAAATAAAAGATTTAAAAGTAAACATCTAAACAATTACAAATTTATTGAAAGCTAATTTAAATTTAGGAAACTTCAACTTCAATTTTTTTGAAGTTGCTCTTGTTGGTAGTATTTAATAGAAGTGAAAAAAGCCACTTTGTAAATTTAAATGTGTAAAATTGGTTCGTTGTTAACAAATTTTCACTCTGTTCCACGTTCTGCCGTAGCATTCTGGGCTCATGATCTGGCGTGGCTTCTTCATCATTCCGACCGATAGAACGAATTGGGTCGTGGACCATCGCGTCCATGTCAGCCAGAATGTTGAAGGGCAGAGATCGTGTTACATTGGTCAAACAAGGTTGTATAGAGTTTATGTCAAGTTTTCTTTCTTTTTTCTTCCTGGAGATGATTAGGGGAAGTGCCACTCCGTATTTTTAATCCCTCACGACGAAGCATATAGGTTTTAAAGGGATTAAGGTGATGATTCATTAGTTCAGCACCAATAGATAGATACAGTAGCATAGATACAGCAGTAGTAGCAGCATAAACTGCAATCGCCAATAGCAATCGTCGATAAAGAACACCTGACATATAATATCTTGTTATTATATGTTACGTGTATACCTACTATTAATATTAATGTTAAACGGATATTCACTAATTAGTAATATATAGTTTTCACCATATCTAAGATTATTCATATCTGCATGTTTTGAGCTCATTTTTGCTAGAAATTCGTATAGTTAAGATAACAAAAGAAAAAGTTTCACATGGAAAGATATCTAAAGAAATTCACTATTGTAAGGATGAACTGTATGCAATGTAATAAATTACTGGTATTCTCTAATTGTGAGCACCAGGAGTTAAAGAATACATCCAACTATATAGTAAGTTTCTTGTTTCAGTATTAAATAACACTCAGTAGAAAGCACCGGGCAAAATCTCTAAGCATGCTCTTCCTGGTGCTACTCTGACACGTTCTCTCATGGCATGGTCTCCTTGGAATGACCACATAGCATAAAAATAATTGAATAGGTGTTTAGTAACATACTCGTAGTTCTTTCATAAAGAAATTTCTTGAATAAGATAAACGTAAAAATTGCGTCAACTGTCAATATTATGTTAAAATAATATCAATTAAATATGTAAAAGTAAATTTACCAGAAAAGTACATTAAAATTAATATGTCAATAGAAGCCGAACAATTCTGGACTTGGAACGAAAGTTTGAAAAATCTGCAAAATACTTGCTTTAGGATTTCTATGAATTAAATTTGAATGTACATGTATGTAAATAAAATTTATTCTATCAGTCTATTATTGTAAGACTTTCATAGTACAAGCTTTGTTATTTTGAAACTAGATGGCGTTGTGTGACAAATATCTAAAAAAAAATTGTTTCTTTCATGAGTAATGTACTAATTTAACTTAGTTCAAAAAATTCTTCGTATTTGGAGGCTTTATGTTGTAAAAATACAGTCTTTTAAAATATGAAATTTTGTTAGTGTAAATTTTGTTGGACGTATAAGTTTTTCGTTTCTTAACATGTTAAGAAACGAAAATGTGTGATATAATACATTTTTGTTACTAGAGGTACATTCTTTCGAACATACATATGTTCAGGATATTTTTATAACATACTGACATCGTCCCGTTAGGATGTCAATTTCCAAAAATACATCTACGCGGGGGGCTACTAGATTATAAATAGCTACAACTTCTTGCAGAATAATTTAGATTTTATATCGATTCAAAATATACGACATTGTGGTAATAACTAAACCTATGTCTACTTATTTATCTATAATGTCCTTTCACAGTGTTTTCATAACAAGATATGATGCAGAAATTTATCACTTTAATAGCGATGTTAGATGTTCACCCTACTGTAATTAACAAATCTAAATAATTCACTGGATTACTGTACTTTATATTATAGTTACCTGTTTGTCAGGTGACCTTGGTCTGTAAGAATTCTCTTTCTTTCTTCATTTCTTTATAAAAAAGACAACGGCCGCATTAGAAGTATATCTTGTGTCATGCGGGTCTTTACAAATATACAAGTAACCCAGACACAAAGAAGACACTCTCTCTGTTTTGTTGTTAGGGTATTTAAAGTTCCTTACAAAGGTTTCATACATATATAAGTTGCATTTGTACAGCTGTATAATAATAAGATTAAATACATTTTTTTATGGAAACAAAAAAAAATACACGGTAAATACATTTGTAAATTGTGCAATAGTAATGCAACTGTGTCGCAGTTATTAGCGTCCAAAATCTTAAAGGAATTGAAGTATAACAAAACTTAAAGCGGAAAAAAAATATGTTATTTTTGTTTACCGAGGCCACGTCACCCTCGGCTCTATTAAGGTGATGACCCATTGGAGTTTCCATAAGATAAAGAGAAGGTAACAGCTGAATGTAAGATAAAATCGAAGTTATATTGATATCTGTAATTAATATCTGATTAGTGTTTATCGATAAATGTGTCAAAAATATCATCGAACGATATGAAATTGCATCGACAGGTGGTCTAACGCTTATTATTATTATATGGCTTCCTGTTCGGTAGATAAAGATATCAGGCAAAATTTTCAGCGATAGTATACACATGTTATTGAAGAAAGACCAGGTATTTGACTGTAGCAGAAATCATCACGTCTGTGTAGTCTGGAATACGATACGAGCGTCACCAGCTCTATTCATCTCACGGTTAGCGTAAGAGCCGACTGAAGGAGTAAACTATGCAGCACAGAAACACTGCAAGGAGAAGGCAAACTTGAAACTCCCTATCCATCCTTTCATCCATCTGACCAGCGTGATATAGTAGGCCAAAAGTCACTCTTAAAGAGAGGTCTCTGTTTAGAATCAGAATTAGAATCAGATTATCATTGCATTATTTTTCACTACCTCCATATTTTCTTTCCGTTCATACAATAGAAAATGCAAATAACTTTATTTACAAAATTGTTATTTAATATTTTTTAAAAAAGACACCATTGTACAGATATATTGCTTTAACAAACAATTTCATATTGTTGACATTATTCTCTAGATTTGAGTGTTATGTGTAAAATAACCACTTGTGCATGCACGTTATTTAACTTTGATGGTGATCAAAATACTTCTCTAAAATTTACAGAATTCCTGAGCAAGAACAACTCCAAAAGTAAATCAAGTCTCAGACCAACATTAAGATTTAACGACTAAAATTTACTTCATTACATTACGCATACCCATGTCCAGCTGTGGACTGTTAAAAGCTGTTGGTAATGATGATACGCAGTTACGTCCCATGAATCTAAATAATAATTCTAAGAGCCAGACTTCGGTACTTATGAGTCGGATCAACCGGAGCAATACTGTGGTCTCGATAAAATGGTTTTATAAAGTGACCATCTCAAAAAGTGCAGTACACTGCGCTTCATAAAAGACAACGTACTGCTGTTTCTTGATTTACAGTTATCAATTACCAAAATCTACTCAATTAACCTCTTTATCCTAAAAAAATTAAAGCAAATAAACTTTTATTCTATATTGCACTCTGCCACACTGAGTCTTGTGCGTTCAAATCCCACATGTGACAACACTTTATGTGGTCCACAAACTGTTGTTCCGAGTCTGAGTGTTCTTTGTGTTCGTTTCTTGTATGTTTGTAAAGTCCTCCGCGACATAGGATTTATTTCTAGTGCGAGTGTTGCCTCTTTAAAAAAAATTTGTGATTTTTTGTCTAAGATTCGCTTAGAGTGACAAAACTTAGAAACCACGGAAATGAGACAAGAATGAAAAGTCATTAGTGACGTTATTAAGGCCAGATTACATCGCGACCCATTACCAACGCTTCGTTTCCTTAAAATGAGCTTAACCTATTTTCTGAATATGATCTCAGAGTCCCAAGAAATAAAATTAAGAAATATACTCGTATGCTATTGTTATAGTGAAGCGTATTTATTAATACGAGTTAGCGTTTGTAAAATACAGGGATCTTCAGCCTGTCAGCCAGGGACTGTGCCTGGCTGTGGAATGTGCCTGCCAGTCAGGGACATTCCACTGCTGGACATAGCTCTCTCCCTAGAAAGGAGGCTATACTTGACTGTAATGAAATGTATTAAATTTCTACCAATAAATATAAGCACTGTTATTTTTAAACTGCACATAATTGTTGTTACATTAAAAAAGAAAATTTATTGTCTGTAAAATCAGTATAAGACGATATTATTATTTAAGGAGTTTCGAAAACAAATTATTAACTTCGTTTTAAATTCAAGATCATAACTCAGAATATCACAAACCATCAAACATGTTGTATATTTTCATATTGAGTGAAAAAGTTGCCCATAATTGTTTTGCACCACGTTGATTTCAGGCAAGCATATGTCGTTTAAATTACATAGGTGAAACTTCTACACGTATTCGGTATCTTTATGTTAAAAATCATGTTATTATGAGTTTGTTAGTTAAAATATTTATTGATTACTACCTTTTGCTCGCGACTTCGCTCGCGTTTAATTTGGTCCGTCACATTTAATTTCGTAACAGATCATTTTAAAAAATAAATTTATTTTTTTAATAAAAAGTATCCTATGTTACTTCTAATACGTCCAAGAACATTTGTACATGATGATCGGTTGAGTAGTTTTCGCGTGAAACCGTAACAAACAAACTTACATTCGCATTTATAATATTAGTCCAATTATGTATTAATCCTCTTAAATTACATAATATGAGCAATTTATGGTATTTATTACAACCCACATTTATGTAACATACATATAAGATTATATAAAGGTTGGCAGTATTCGTTTTATAATAGTTATTCCTCAAAATTTAACATTAACAAATGTTAAAGCAATTTATGTGATCAAACTGCCATTTTATAAATTTATGAAGTCACCGATTGCCTTTCTTCACCCGCTAATAATTCTGATCGAAGAAAAGTAAAGTACTTGGAAAGAAAATCAACTCCCTAGATACTTAAAAAGGTTAGGGTGTCCACGTTTTCTAGATTTTCACGAATAGATAGATTACTGTTATAAGAATAACTGACTACAAATTTGCAAGTATTAATGAAATATTTTTATATACATGTATCAACTAGGTGACCCAGTGATTTTCGTACCACAAGACTATTTTTCTTCTATTGTGATTCAGAATCTAAACCATCCAAAAGTACGAGTATACAAAAAAAAATGTTCAAATCGGTCCAACCGTTTAAGAGGTCTTCAGTGACATACACGCGTACAATAGAATTATATATATAAATATTTGCTATTTACTACTAGATAGTGCTTCCATTTCACAGTTAGCTTTGAGAAGAAACGTACACAAAAAATATGGTTCTAAGTCTACATATATATGTATGTAGACGTGCACGATCACATGACACTGACACAATAAGAGTAATTTTATTTATTTATGTAAGAATTATTTCAGTTGACGTGTCGAAGTCATATTGACTAATATGACTAATACGACTTCCATAACCAACCACATCTCGTTCAGCTCTACGACACCAATCCCTCTATAATCGCATTAATTAATAATATATATATACATATTAAGTGATTGTTTCTTGTTTCTTTGATATTCTTCACTTACAAAGCCTATTATGTACATTATAGAATGCGGATAGAGATTAGAAGCCGAATGACGGAAAACTTACAGGAAATCGTGACAAACCAGTATGGCGCTTGACAGTAACGAAATAGGTTACTTTATTTATTAATGAAGGGTATCTGTCGGACTCGCGTATACATCTCAGGTTATATACAATACGTCTATCTATATTATGTAGATATTAGCAAGACTCATAGAAGTTTACAGAAATGCATTAACAATTTATTAGGTTAAGTTTGCTACGAAGATCAATAAGACGCAGTCCAATGTTAAATAAACTTGACTGCCTCATTGGCCAAGTTATAGCTTTTCTGAGGTCTCAGGTTCGATTTCCCTGTTTGACTAAATGTTTATATAATCTGCAAGTGTTCGTTACGGAATTTGTGTGCTTTCTATGTATGGTATGCATGAATTTACATATAAAAATATATAAGTGTCCTAAAAGTCACTATGTGTTTGAAGCTAGATGGCGTTCTGTAAGACGTCCGAAATATTGATATAAATATTTATTTTGTATTAAGTTTCTTGTATTGAGTGATGATACCGAACTATTACAGAAAAAAAAACACTTATGAAGGTTATGCCCAGCTAGTAATGCTATCATATCAAAAAGCTTAAGTGGTAACCTTCAGACCGAAAATAAGTTGTGGGTTCAAATTTTACGAAAAAATACGACTGATACGCCATTAATACATTAATTGGTAAAAAATCGAGATAACTGCCTTTGTGGTGCGTGTGTAAATGCTGTGCTTATGGTGGGTTAAAATTTTGAGTCAGGCTAAATGTTTGGATGACCTGCAAAATTTCTTTCGGAGTTTTGATATTTTCTATGTATGTCAGCTTTATATACGAAAAAAGTATATATCTATTTATACCACTTGCCACCCCATAGATAAGCTTTATTTTACTTGAGACTAGATCTCGTTGTGTGTCAGACATCCAAAGATATTACGAAAAGTGTTAGGGCGTGTAGAGTTATACAGGACAACATTTGTACAGAAAATGTTACTGAAAATGTTAAAGTTAAAAAATACATAGAAATACCAAACGAATAAACAACTAATTTCCCGTAACCACTCCAATATTCACGCCGTTTTAATTTGATAAACCTCTTTAAAATTTAAACCAAGTAATAATATTCAAATATGTCCCTCTTGACCTAAATAGATGGAGCGTTCTCAGAGTTCTTGTTACGTTGGCCGGTTCTCATCTGTAATAGGCTCCCGTGGGGTATAAAATCTCTCATAAATTTCGTTTTGAGCTCGTTTCTTGAAGACAGGAATACTGCCAATATAACGGGTGGAAATATTTGCAATAAACTGTGTGAATTGGGAACGGTAGTCACGAGTATGGTTTGCTTTATTTTGTGGGTTTGTCGTAGAATCAGTTTGATTTAGTAATGCAATACTGAGATGCGTGTTTAAAACATAGCGTTATTAGGATTTAACAAAGTTTGTAACATCACTTTTCTAGACCTATCCTAGTAAGAAACAAGTCTCGTGTGTCATCGACAATACGTGGTATTAGTAAGTTAGATGCACATAAGTTTCCAAAAACTATTTTGCTGTAATCTTGATTGATGTGATGGTCTTCAAACAGCACAACAGCCTATGTTATTAATTATTATAAATTTTTTATTTACTTTATTTAATAAGATTAAAACTGAAATTAAGTTTACATATGTTGGACATGGTTTACATATGAAGGACATTTTATCTTAAGATGGCTCTCAGATTAATAATACATTACACATAAATAAAATAAACATGTAAATAGAATCCAGTTGCTACTATGCTGCGATTACATTAAAATAAACCACTATCCTTAATTAATTTATTTAAATAAGTAAAGACAAATAAAAGCCGTATATTTTCTCCTTTAACGGTCAACTAATTTCCTTGATTATTTTCTATTTAGCAGCTGTTAGATTAGGACTTTTTATCAAAATTTTATGAATTTAGATCTAATTCACACTTTTGCGTGACTGCTACTTTAATTTATTACTTACAAGTTTGGTTCAATTTGTTTCAACTTGTCCTAATTGTTGGGTGTTAAATTGCGTAATGCAACTTAAAAAAGAATTATGAACACGAACTTTGTCCGGTCAGTTTTGAGACCGGTTTTTTAATGATGCAGAATTTTATTCATTTTCAGATCATTTTTCGGTCCAGTTTCATGTATAGAACTAGTGTGTGACTCTGGTTCATTCGAACCAATGTTATCATTTCTCAAATCTTCCATCCATCCATATACATCCATCCAATACATCCATCCAATGCATCCATCCAATCCATCCATTCAATCCATCCGTTCTCAATATTAATAATTTTTATTTTCCACTCTTATCTCCAGGGTACCTAGTTGATGGCAACAGCTTTAATTTCACTATTGTCGTTTTTTAACCAGTTTGTACTCACCCTGAGCTGAAATGTTAAAAAAAAACATGAAAATACATGAACTATAAAATGACTCTCATGGGAAGTGTAATTTGCCACTTGGTATATAATTCTTGAATAGAAAATAAATAGATCGACTTAGTAACGGTTTCAGGCGTCGACCGATCACAATTATGGTCCAATTAAAGTCATCCAAGGTCACGTGTGCGACTGATAGCCGGGCCTGTCGCGCTGCCACCACTCACCGTCAGCTTTTGAATTGCAAATAGGCTCTATCTGCATCGAGTCTGGCCTTCGGACACGCAATCGCGCGATATCACGGACTTCGCTATAATTTAGAAGAATTGGAGTATTTCTTTAGGGTATTGGTGGAAAAAATGTTACTATTTTGTTGCTATGCGGCAATTTGTAGATGTTTGTTGTCATGTTTACTTGGGAGTTTAAACAGTAAGTTTATTAAAGTTTCAAGACAATGTTTCGTACATTACCAAAACGTGAAATCACTTTTTTATTTTCGTGTAAGTTTTATATCATAAACAAAATGGGAATGGAGGTTTAGGAAAGAAATTGTTTTAATTAATGTAAGCTGTGTTTTGAGTGTGCCCCTTAAGCAGCCGTAACAAGAAGAAAGATTCTCTACCTCTTTTAAACGGATACAACTATTACAATAATTTTTATTAGTCACTAATTAGAACACTACCAAGATACATTGAACTTTTAATATGGGCATAGAAAGTGAAAAAAGCTACTATGAGGTACTTGATACGATAAGTGCCTCCTGACGCTAATAGTCACATGTAAGTCAAGAGTTACATGTGTATTGCAGACTTTTGAGCCTCTCCCCAGAATCAATTGAATGTGAATATGACAGAATAAAATGAGTATGGTGACCACAGCTCTTGAATTCTATTCATGCTTTCCATCTGGCAGAGTCACTATGGCAGGCTACTAATAAAAAAAAATGTGGCACTGATTGTGGTAGTGCTTTTGTACCGTATTGTACAACTTTGTCTTCCTCCGAGCCTTTTCCTCAAACTTGATTGGGCTTAGCTTTAAGTCTGCTACTGCTTTAAGTCTGATGTGACAGAACTTTTCTTTCAACAGCTTAATTTCACCGTCAACAGCTGCAGCAGCAACTTTCAACAGCTTAATTTCACTGTCAGTAATTTCTTACATATAAGTTTTACTACTGACAATAAAACTTAAAAAAACAGTTTCATTGTTGTTGTAACTGCCTTGATGGCGCAGCGGTAGTGAATACGACAGCTGTGCCTAAGATTTCGGGTTCGATTCTCGGGTCAGATCAAATGTTTGTATGATCTATAAATATTTGTTTCGAAGTTTGAGCGTTTTCTATGTACAATGTACATATTTATAAAAAAAAAGTATATACGTATTTTATAAATGTGTTAGTGCATTACCTACAATAACAAAAACGATACAGTTTGATTAGATAACAGAAATGAATGTTAGTGCTGTATATACTAATTATCTGTATACATTAATGTTCTTGTAAGTAGCTTGTAAAATATCTGATATATTTTTAAATACAACGATAATCGCTCTCCGACCAGCCTATCAGTCCACTCCCCCCCTAATTAGATATTAATCAGCATAAGAACTTTCATATCAAAATTCTGGCAACATGTTTACATTTATGTTAAATAGATGGCGCTAGATGCATCGAAACGCTACTGTTACTAAGGCCAGATTTTGGTCCAACGTTCCACCTTTTTTACAGTAATATAGTAAATTTCATAACTCAGAATTGAAAGTTGTTGAGATACCAGGACCAGATGTAGTTAGTTACAGTGAGTTAACACTGTATCTTTTTATTTCCAGTGAGTTGGGACTAAAGTTTAGGAAGTATGAATGTCGTAGGAGCAAAGTTTATCGTTAGGGCGCGGCTAACGTAGTGTTATTGTACTGAATTATACATCTTTTTCTTGTTTTAAGTCTTTTTATAAAACTAGGTTGCGGTCGGCTTTAACTATCCTGTGATACGACTGAACGTCAATTTTTACGTGGAGCGACTACCATGAGTTCTCAACAACCAAAACACTAGGCGACATCGAACTCCTGTAGTAAGATCTTTGTCAGACTGCTTAGTTGTCAGGTAATATAATACGACACGTATATAATATGTATGTATTATATGAGATGTCCTTAAATAAACAACAAAACGATTGAAGGCCTTCTTATTTTTGAAGTCAATCATATCACAGACTTACTTGTATTTGTCTTTAATGTACTATTGAATTCAGCCTTTGTAATTGATAACTTGAAGGTAATAAGGAAATGTCATTTTACACTTTGTTACAGTGAAAAACAAATAAATTTATTCGGCTATATGATTTTGTCTTTCCGATAATAGCTAGTTCGTATTACAGGTATGCCTGACCTAGTCCAACTATAGCTAATAATCATTCACTCAGTCGTACTAAAATATTCCTTCTTTCCATTCTGTTTCCTTTTTATCTGTCTTTTTTTAAATAACAATACATCTCTTTATTGTACATCAGATTATTTACAAAATTAACTTAAAGCCAACGATGCACAAGTGAAAGTCTTATTGCTTGTAGGCTTACAAGCAACCATGATATGGAAAGAAAGGTATGGGATGGAAAGTGTAGGGCAGTACCTGGTGTATTAGAAAGTCCAATAAAAAGAAAATTAAAGTAGTTTATATAAATTATACAAAGCAATAGTAAAATACTGTGAGAAATAAATAAATGCAAGTAAATAATTGGAATTCATAGATATGCCATACATGCTTAAGAGGAATATCTCTATCTAACCGAGTGCAACAAAATTAACTATGGAACATTGACGTCTCTCGATAATCTTCCTTTGCCAGTCTCACAAAGGCAGTCAATATTTGCGCACGTCTAATTTTAACGGGCAGAGCGTTCCACAGCCGAACAGCTTGGACAGAAAAGCAGTACTCGTGGAATTTGGTAATATGCCCTGGCATTTTTAATTTCAAATTCCTTGACGATCTCATAAATTTGGTTAAGGTGGTTATATTAGATCTTATTTTTACAGAGTACGATGATACTTTTGCCCTTGTTACGTAAGTCGCAACGAAATGATAATTAGTATAAATGGATATCTAATTTCTTTGCCACATTTGTCCATAGAAATAACTATGTATTGGAAATTATTATTTAATTAATATTATTAAAACAGAACCCCTTTTTAAAGTAATGACAAAAAAATGGCCATAAAATATGCAGTAGCATTATTAAAGAACTTGGTGGCCAAAACACTGCAAGCAAGTAAATGGTATTAAGATAGTGGTGGACGTGGATGTTTTGATAAGATACTGTTGGATTAATTTATAATTAATATAAATTAGGTTATCAACGAAATGTGACGCACTTCTTAGAATATTTCTCAATTGATAATCTGAAGGAACCACACTAATTACATTGACGAAATACATAACATTTAATAGAGTATACCCTTCTCCAATACGCATACTGTGATGTCTGGGTATAAGGGTTATTGTAAATTAATAATTCCATAGGATAAATCTCTTTCTTTTTAATCCACTTAAAAAAAGGGAGAGGTAAACAAACCGACTGTATTTTTTTGTATTTGTTACACGATATCTGTGTGATCTGTGGACCGATATTCAAAACTCTTTTTGTATGCGAAAGTGTATACTCTTAAATTGGTTTTATTACCACTATGTCGGGATCTGATGATGGGATCTCAGAGAAATGGAGAGAAACTTTTAAATTTTATGCAAGTAAATGTTGTTCAGAAAAGAAGTCGCGAAAAGAGTGGTCCCGACATGTGAGTAGAGTGAGTAGATTGCAGTTGCTGGGGACTGCATAATGATCTCCGAATTCTGTAACTAAACGCAGAGAGGTTGCATATTATTTAACAAAAGCGGAAGGAGATGTTGCGTTTAACGAGACCCATAGGGGTTTCTGCTTGAAACAAAGTAACTCGCATAAAGTTATGTAAAAATGCCTATTAAAACTGAATAATTATAATAAAAACATAACAAAGCCACTTACAGGGATAACATACTACTATGCTTACATTATTTGAAAAGACTACAATAGTAAAGAATTTATAGAAATTAATAAATAATTAATGATAAAAACTTGTAAATAGGACACATGATCGTCTGTTCTTTATATTGGTAATCATGGTAACCAATAGCTGATAAACATACTTATTCTAAACATTTTAAGATAAATAATCATACTCATCACGCAATTATTTATCTTGAGTGAAAATAGAACTCACGACCTTTCTTTAGTCTAGCAATCAGTAACAGAATGTACACAGTAAATGTAATTGATCTACATGTAAATAACATGTACTGTAGTTGTAGCCGGGATACAATCATACCGCTGAGGTTACAATTATATCGTGAAATATACGAAAGCGTAATAAAATTTTATAAATTACAAAGTGGTGTATCTTCCATTAAAACTATTATTATGGTACGAGAATTAAGTACCGATTTGCTTGTAAAATAACTGCTTTTTAATATTATTTCTCATTTAATTTTCAATTGCAAAACATTTCTATTTAATCTTTGAATCTTACCTTTAAAATTTATGTATTTTTCATTTTCGGCTTAACAAAGTCAACCACACAGGAAATGGTAGTATGGATTTCTCTTCACGCATTTCACAGATCTTATAAAACAGTAATTGAATGTGAGGACATTAATTTTTGAAGGTATGATTCTATTGAAACGATAAAATTTCATCCTCGATCTTTCTGGCTATTGTAAACATGGGCAATTATGAGAAATGAAATGTATTATTTTAAACAATTTCAGGTGGTGTGAGTAAGTGGGAGCGGGTGGAGCGGCGGTATGCGCGTGGTGTTGGCAGCGCTAACGGCGCTGGCGGCGCGCACGCTTGCCGGCTCACACGAGCATCGCGCGCGGCACCACGCGCCCGACCACCCCCTACACTTCCCTGCACCGGCGCCGCCTCAGCCCTACCGTGGTCATGGCGAGGCCGTCAGATATAATCCTGAACTAGACACAATCCTACCCCGAATCGAAGATCACGAGACCTCTTCTAAACGCGCCAAATTAGCTGAAGCAGAATCTTCCTCTAAAAGGGCTAAGTATGACGAAAGATTTTATTCTAACCATGAGCGGGCCGAGGAGCTGCTTATGGCGGACGAGCCTCAACTTGGACCAGAAGAAGATGATCCATTAGTTGTCCGCACTAGAAAGGGTAGAGTCAAAGGAATAACACTTACTGCAGCCACAGGAAAAAAAGTTGATGCATGGTTTGGCATTCCGTACGCACAAAAACCTGTAGGAGACTTAAGATTTAGACATCCTAGGCCTGTAGAAAGCTGGGGTGAAGAGATTTTAAACACTACTACATTGCCACATACATGCGTACAAATTATTGATACTGTTTTTGGAGACTTTCCCGGTGCGATGATGTGGAATCCCAACACTGATATGCAAGAAGACTGTCTCTTTATAAATATAGTAACACCAAGACCGAGGCCCAAAAATGCAGCAGTCATGCTTTGGGTATTTGGAGGGGGTTTTTACTCGGGAACAGCCACTTTAGATGTGTACGATCCAAAAATATTAGTATCTGAAGAGAAAATAGTTTACGTGTCTATGCAATATCGAGTTGCATCACTCGGTTTTCTATTTTTTGATACTCCTGATGTACCAGGCAATGCTGGCCTATTTGATCAGCTTATGGCACTGCAGTGGGTTAAAGACAATATTGCCTATTTCGGTGGTAACCCTCATAACATAACTTTATTTGGTGAGTCAGCTGGTGCAGTGTCTGTGTCTTTACACTTGCTTTCTCCTTTATCCAGAAACATGTTTTCTCAGGCTATAATGCAATCGGGAGCAGCTACAGCACCTTGGGCCATTATTTCTAGGGAAGAGAGTATTTTGCGGGGTATACGTTTGGCAGAAGCCGTACACTGTCCACATTCTAGGACTGATATGGGACCGATGATAGAGTGCCTACGAAAGAAAACTGCTGATGAACTAGTCAACAATGAATGGGGTACTCTAGGTATATGTGAATTTCCTTTTGTCCCAATTATTGATGGATCTTTCTTAGATGAATTACCTGTACGATCTTTGGCTCATCAAAATTTCAAAAAAACTAATCTTTTAATGGGATCCAACACTGAAGAGGGTTATTATTTTATTTTATATTATTTAACTGAGTTGTTTCCAAAAGAAGAAAATGTGGGTATAAACAGAGAACAATTTTTACAAGCTGTACGAGAGTTAAACCCTTATGTAACAGATGTAGCTCGTCAAGCTATAGTTTTTGAGTATACAGATTGGTTGGATACCGAGGATCCCGTAAAGAACAGGAATGCTTTAGATAAAATGGTGGGAGATTATCACTTCACTTGTGGAGTGAACGAGTTTGCTCACCGCTATGCTGAGACTGGTAATAATGTCTTCACCTACTACTATAAACACCGTAGTAAGAATAATCCTTGGCCATCTTGGACCGGAGTTATGCACGCCGATGAAATTAATTATGTATTTGGAGAACCACTGAATCCGGGCAAAAATTATTCCCCGGAGGAAGTTGATTTTAGTAGGCGTTTGATGAGATATTGGGCGAATTTTGCTCGAAGTGGGTAAGAAACATTTATTTACTTTATACCTGTTTACATACCTATCCGTGAGAAAAATTACAGTTATATGTAGTACTAGTTTTGCTTTTCATTCCATGAGTGTCGTAAGGAGCGACTAAAGGAACAAACTACGCAGGATAATGTCACTGCAAAAAGAAGGTTTGCTAGGTAGTAGAGCCACGCTGATTTCAGCACGAGCGGGCAGGCTCGACCGGGGCAGTACTACCCTCCCATAGAAGACCAACCTAAAGCGACAGCATCCGTGTTATCGTGTTTCATTGGTGAGTGTGAGACCGGAGGCCCATTGATGCAGGGGTGATAGTAATCGTGGTAAAGCCTTACACTGTCACGATGACTGTCATGCCTTTTACGTCCCCAAGCGGGGTGTGAAAAAGCATCTCACAAGGCCGCCATAATGTGGGTCACAATACTGCATTGTCTGCATTTGTAATGACTATGGTGACCACAACTCTTGGATTGTTCATGTTCATTCTTTCTATCAGGCAGAGTAGAGTCGTTTTGGCAGGCTCTTAATATACAAAAAAAAGAGAAACTTGAACATACCTAATACCAATCCGTCTGGTCAGCTTGGTATTGGTAAGCCAAAAATTCTTTTCGTTGGGGAGGTTTATGTCCAGCAGAGAATCGTTAAAGCTCTTAATGATGATAACTTTACTAAGCCATGTTTTACTTTTTCGTTTACAAGACCTCCATAGGTATGAAATTTAGTACCTATGCTGTCTTGGGTATTATGGTTGAAAATAAATAAGAGGGTATTAATGTTTTTGCATTTATTGACTTTCATAATTATTTACTCGACGATAGCTCCATAATGGTTTAAATTGGTATTGTCTGTTTAATTAATTTAACTAAAATAATTTTCAGAAATCCGTCAATAAATGCAAACGGCGAGTCAACGTTAATCCACTGGCCAGCTCACACAGCGACTGGCCGAGAGTATCTATCACTAGCTGTAAACTCCAGCTCGGTAGGGCACGGTCTACGTGTTAAACAGTGTGCTTTCTGGCAGAAATACTTGCCGCAGTTGATGGCTGCTACTAGTAAGTTAACTTTTAAATATTAATGTATCTTAAGCTTTTTGACAAAACTTCGAATTTCTTATTGGTGCTTGTTGTTGTACGTGAAAATATAAAATCATTTGTGTACAACAATGACTTTAAACATAACTATACAGACCAGATTGACTTGGTCTTTTAGGTCAAGTTGAAAAACACATGTTTTTAGAAATATTTGTTACAGATTAGAAGAGTTATTTATTTTGAAAGAAAGTTTTTTATGTTTAATTTTAGAAGTTATGAGTCAAGAAGAAATTGAAGAACTTGTAGCAGACGGAAAGGCCTACGACGATGTTGAAGACGATAGATTCTCACATAAATTCCTCACCATCGTCGTACGCCTAACCGTCTGATGCGTTTGTCTTCTGAAGAGAAGAATAAGAAGAAAAATTTTGATACCTATTGGTATAAGTTGATTATTTGTTAATATGGAGATAAGAAGAAAACGAAGGAAATATCTCAAGGTTAAATTTAAAAATAAAATTACCATCGACTTTATTTTAAATAACAACGAAAAGTAATATTTGAAGTGTGAACAAGCAAAAGAAAAAAAATGAAAATTAAAATAAACGCATACCGAACGGGGTTAGTAATAAAAATGATCTGATAATTGAGTAATTAGAACATTTTTACTATCGACCCTGTCATATGACGGCTTACATGCGAATCGAACGATGATATGATTTATATGCACTGATAATTTTCTTTCATTCATTTTGTCCTGTTCATCGATTATGAATTATTTTATTGATAAAGAAATTATCGTTGTGATAATTAATGTAGCTACAATAGTTATTAATATTTAATCGACGGAGAATGAAAAATACGTGAAAAATAGATCCAAGTGTATATTTTTTTAATACCAACAGCAACTTATAAGTAAAACAGTTTCTAAGGATAAAAATAAATTGTCTTTTTTCTTCAGCAGTCAATTGCTCCAACCTATTGTCGTCCACTGCTGAACAAAAAGTGTCAACCATCTCGGTCTTGGGCAATCCGCATCCATCAGTCAGTCGTTTGATTAATAAACAGAAAGCGACTTGACGTCACAGCTTACCGCTGAATTACCCTTTTGCTTTTGTCAATAAGTGGGTCTACATTATTCAATTTGTTCAATTTTAGATAAGCCAGAACCTCCGAGGAATTGTACAAATAGTGCAGCTCCAGTCAAGATTCCTCCTGATGTCTTTGGTGTTGGAGTCGCGGTAGCCACCGCGCTTACTCGAAGCACGTTGTTCAAATACTTTATATGAATTTAGAATGTGCTAATTATTTTTTTTTTGTTTTGTTTTCTTCATATTTTTTTTAAATGAAATTATTCTGATGACAAAAAAGTTTCTGTCAATAAAGTTTGATATTTAAGTATAGGTTCCAGTAATTGTTATACGTGTGCTTATGTTGTTAACAGATATATTGTTTGCAATTTTAGATTTTTAATAGTAAACTTTTAATTTTAAATGGGGACAAGGATTCAAACTATTGTTCAAATTTTCTGTAGAAAACTTTAAAAGTTATAGTCAAGCATTTATGTGAAAAAAACAAGGTATTTCTGCTTAAATTGAAATTTCATTAAGACGCGGAATATGTATTACATTATAAATTGTTAATATATTTTTCTGTTTTATTGTTTATAAAGAAATTGTATATGTGCTTACAATATATTTTTATATTACTTAGCTAATTGTCAATTGTAAAGCTTTTTACTTACAGAAAAATCTGGTTTAGGCACCTTCAATACCTGAACACATATAGTTATATTACTCTTCGTTATATTAAAATTAACAAAATATATATGCTGCTTGTTTGTGACAGTAGTTTCTTATTAGTAGAGGAGCTATTCATTGAGTGTGTAAATATGTGTTACCCTCAAAAATTTCTGGACTATTTTCTTAATGACTTATTTTTATATTGTAGTATATTTTACTTGTAAGCCACCTCGAGTGTTGAATTGCTGAGTCCATAAATATTCGTCTAGATATTTATTAAGTTCAATAGTTAAATGTAAGCGATGTAAACGTATTATTTAAATTTTAATATTATATTTTTAAAGGAGTGATTGCTCCGACAACATATCACTTGTTAATAACAAATTATAGATTACTTGTAGTTGTAATTTTGTCATAGGATAAGTATCTACATATCTTCTGTAGGATGAAGAACTTCTGCCATGTGGTGTGATGTTATTATCAAATATCAATTTTGTCTTCATATAACTAAGGGGCAAGATGTTTTAGTTGGGTCTGCGGTATCATATGGAGTTCTAAGAAGGCGATAGATATGAGAAAATGATTATAATGTTAGCTTTAACTCGCCTCTAACGCAATACATATCACGCAAGGCATAGAAACAATTAAGTTCATTCTAGCCTTAGATAGTAAGTTTAACGTAAGCTAGTTCATTTCACAACTCTGTAGCGGACCAATATTAGAAAGTTGTACGTCTTAATGGTTTGATATTATTCAGACTAAGGAATTAAATTGGCTTGTAGTAAGAAATTATTTCGAAAAACAAAACAGATGCAACACTTTGTAGAGTATGCGATCAATAGTACTTACCTAATTGTAAAACTTAGTGATGATATTATAACAAACCACAGCTACATAAAAGTGAAAGACAAAAGATTAAATGAAAAGAAAGGGAGGATGAATGTACAGAAAGTAGTATACTCAATGTATTAGGGAATACAGAATTAAGTACATTACATTTAGGATCGATACATCTAGTTGCTAAGACCGTAGCGCAGAGTAGTTCAGCTTTCAAATATTGGTGGACGATAGATGAATCTTTACAGTTCGAGATATAAGGTAAAAAAATACTAGTACATTACTGTAAGTTCTCTGGCGACAGCCGACTAGACAACCGAATATTTCATTGATGTAAATAAATGAATGTTAGAATATCATAGGAACTCGTGTCGCTCTTAGTTCTTTTAAAGGGCCGATCAAGCGGGTGCCTAAATCGTATATATCGAAAAAAAAATGAAACCTGTTGTGAAGGACGATACCTATGAGATATATAGAAGCTAAATGTAATTTTTACGTAGTATTTGGAGCTGCTGTTGTATTTTTAATAGGCTAAATGTTTACAGCCGTACATTTATATGAACGGTTCTTATTCGCTATGATAGTTAATGTATAGTAACATTATCCATGTCTCTAGTTTCACGTTCAATGTTTCACGGGTTACGCTTATTTTAAATCTGCGTATGTAAACCTATATAGTGCCTATTATTCACTTTTATATATATTGATACATAGGTTATACTGGTAGCTGTAGTGTCGCTTTGTTTCTCGATGCACTATATTATTGTTATTTTGTTTTTAAATATCCAAAGACAGATGCGTAGTGCCAAATAAGAGCTATAATCTGATGTGGAGGACAGTTTAAATTACATATAACTGATTTAAACTTTGACGAAATAAGTAATGAAATGTATTTTTTAAATTTTAAAATAAATTACATGATATATTGTTTATTTAATTTTAAGCTTTTCAATTGTGTGGTTGTTTCGAGTTTACGTATCAAATAAAACTTAGATCGTCGTATTCTACGCTGTTTTAGGTGAAACATATGCCTTGTTAGACCTCTCGAATAGATCTGTGAAGTATAACAAAATTTTATTTTATCGTAATCTTGAAACAACTAGATATTTTTATAACACTACTTAATATTTCTACGACAATAAAATATTTATTCCAAACTTATTCTTTTATGTAGAATATTAAAGTTTCCTACTTTTTCGCAACTGATCGCAGAGTGAATTAAGAAACTAAAAGTGAATTTTAAAAAACGGGCGTTGAAGACTTTTAAGTTGTATGACGTCATATTATTTCACACTATTGATTGATCAGCTCTGGTCAAATTTTTAAGCAGCTATTTATCAGTTGTAGTATATTATTTTATTAATCACAAGTGACAATCCTCTGCAGGATTATAGCCAAATTGCGTGTGTAATATTTTCTCAGATATTAAATTTATCTAAAAATACGAGAGCTTTGTTTTTTAAAATTCACCCATAAACTTGGAGGTGAATAGTTGGAACCGTTGCTTCAAAATACTTTGCTTGAATATTACGCTTCAGCTATAATGTATAATGTAAAATAAAATAATAATTGTACAATGGCCTAAACTGTAGACGGTACGACAAGGCCTACGACAATTTCTGTATCGTTATTTTAAATTCAAAGTTATCTTTTCCACTTCTAATAGTGATTCAAGTAAGTTAACTAATATTAGTGCTATGATTGCATTATTGAATGTTTGCAACATTTGTGTTTAATTATAAAAATAAATGCTTGTATATAATACGTTTTTTATTTACTTTTGAATAGGTTTGTCTTCAACTACGTTTAGTTATTGGTTTTAAATTTAAGATTATTTTCGCGATGACCTTTGTTTAGCCACGTTTAGTTTCATCTATTTTTTACCACCACGACACAGAGAGAGTGTGAGTGAAATCAACAGGGCTTTTACATTACATATGTATTAAATACTAGCTGTGCCCGTAAGTTTGTTCACGTAAGATTTATTTACATATATTTGGGGAGGGAACAGGTTCATGTCCCTCCGACACAAAAGGAGGATGCTCCGACCAGGCGAAGTGATCATGCCTGGCGGGCCACGGCCCAACGTTTGATGTTGGCATGTTGTATATATGCTAATTGCTACGCAAATCTCTATTTCGCGATACAGGATTAGTAGTTGCTTCGTAGTTCGTTACATTCATACATTTCGTACTTATTTCGTAGTTCAATGTATCTTCGCTAGACGGCGCTGTTGTATATTTTTGTTTGTGCTGTAATGTGGAAGTCGCCACATATTGATGTATTGATAGTTAAGTTACATTTAATAGCAAAACTGTCTCTTTATGTTAGATCTATCTCGGTGGGCGGTTCTTATTAGTTCACTAATCATGCTACACATAGACTTCTCCTTCGCAAGAAGGATTCTCGCCTATTCTATTACGCTGGTTAGACGGATTGGACGCATAAGATTTGTTTCAAGTTTTCCTGTTCTTTGGAGTGCTATTGGTTACCTCTTACGTCACTCATGTAATGAGTAGGGGTGATACTTCATATTCTTAATTCATCACCATGGATCTCATTTGATGATTTTTGGTGCAAGAATCCCGAAATTGTGAGAATGCCGGGATAAAAAGTTGCCTATACGTTGCCCAGGAGCCTCTCTATAAATAAAAAAATATTATTAAGTAAATTCAGTGACTCCAGAAATTAAACCGGGATCACAAACAAGTAGACCGATAGTCACACAAAAAAAATTAAAAAGATAGTTTATGTTTAAGTATTGTGTAAAGGGCTATAAGGAATTGAGATTTTGAGGACTTGACATAGTTTTTTTTGTTAAATCACCGAGAGACACTTTAATTTTACGTACGCACAGAAACCTGAATATATATTGATGAAATTAACATCGGGTACACGCAAGAGATTAGCATCAGTCTGGTTGTTGTTTTTTAAAATAAATATTGCTTTCTTTTTAAATCATACAAAACTATAATTATTATTAGCTGTGCTGTTAAACAATCAACATTAAATCCTCCATCAAAATAACCATTTAACAGTCCACTGCTGGAAATAGACCTCTCCTTAGCAAGGAGGTTTTGGCCTACTATACCACCAAGGAGGTTTTGGCCAGACGTGTTGGTATAGGGTTTGTTTCAAGTTCTCCTTCTCTTTGTAGTGATGTTGTCTTGCATATTTTGATCCCTTAGTCGCCTCTTGCAATACCCAAGGGATGATTACGGGTGGTGACATCTGTGTTCGTAATCCGTCACCACACTCCATTAAGAAAGGCGATTAAATCCATAAATATGACTTGTTGTTAGGTGTGTTTTTCTGTTGTGTTATTTATTAAAGATTTGGTAAGGTGTTAAATTAATGTTTTACATGGGTAATAAACAGATGTTAATTATCTTAATACCGTAGATAACTGTACGATAATGCGTCATTAGCAGGTGGTGTTTTTATGAAGCAATTATTTTACTTGATAAGCGTCATGATGGCAATTATTATATTGCTTAAACCTTTTTTAAAAAATAACATAACATGTAATTTTTATAAAGAATTGTGTTATCCGTTAATTTTCTATTGCGGTTCTTCCTTTTATATATTTTTATGCTCTTAAATTAGGCTGTTTCTTTTATAAAGTATATAAAGTCTGTCTGTTAGCTCTGACTGACAGACAGCGCTGTGAGTATTTCTTCGACGGTATAAAATGCTAAACATATCCCATAGGTATATGAATAAATAAAAATTAAATTATTACTTAAAAAATGTATTAATTTTCTAAAAATTTCTAATTATCTAGTCTGATCAAGTGTTTGTATGATCGGCAAGTTTGTATATTCCATATTCACACTATGTAAGTATTTACAAAATGAGTGAATATTATTCTTTCAACTAATCTAACACTTTTTACAAGTACAACTTTTACTTAGTTAAAAACTAGATGGCGTTGTGTGTCGGACGCATGAAATATTTATTCATAAATGTTGCTACATGTATTCGAAAAAGTTATTAGAAAAACTATTGTAAATCATAAATATCCTGTGAATTTTTTTATTTAAATTTAACTTTCACCTCTTGTTGGAACTGTCATCTTTGAAAATTTGAAGATTTTAACTGCACTGTCATGCCAAGAGTATTCTCGGTTTCCTGTCATGTCATGTTTAATGGCATAGACTGATAGACTCTTGTAAGATATTTAATACTTCTAAAGGTACAAGAAATACCTGAAATGTAAATTCTCAAGTGAGATTATATAATTATAAGTAACGTGACTGCTTTATTTCAGAAGAATATCTTTTGAGTTAAGAGATTATCATTGTGTTTATAAATATTGTACATTTTCAACATAGAAGATTAACGCTTAAATTTCACTAGTTCTTGCCTTCCAATCGATTTATAAACAACACATCATTATCAATAGCTTTATCAAACCACTACTGGACTTTGGCTTCTCCTTAATTTTCGTTCTCTTTGCAGTGATGTTGACCTTCATAATTTGCTCCTTTAGACCCCTAAGCGATAAATAGGTGGTGGTGCACTGCGTATCATTAATCCGTCACCAAATGGAGGCATTTGTGAATGAATTTTTCCAATTCAATTTACGGTTTAATTGACAGGTTACACACACAAGTTCACAACGCGTTTCTTTGACTTTGACTTTGCTATAGCTAATTAGCTATGATTATCACACAAAAGCAAATTCTCCGATGCTTAAAACCGTATGATTCTGACGAACCTAAAACTTGTGTCTCAGAAAAAATAAACAAATGAGGTTTGTTTTGGTCTGTCGAATTCTTAAATCAAAGCTCTGAAATGTTGAAGTCTACTCATAAGGTCAATTTAATTTTTTCTAATTAATTTTTCGTGAGTGTTGACAGACTGTCACTATGTCATTCATTTTAAAGTTCAAAGAAAATTTACTTTTTAGCAGAGTTCTGTGACACTTATCTTAAGGATGATATATGTTTATCACAAAATGAGGGCCCGTCGAGTGAATTTCAATTGAAGATGTCAATATGACTGATAGGAAGCTTACTTTTATTCATGAAAAACTTTAATCCCTGTTGTCTAATTAATTGTTTTAATTAATACATAACACATTTTAATAAATTAATACACATACACTTTATACACAAACGCAAATTCGTTTTTATGCATACAAATTTTCAAATTGAGCAATGTTTTATGGACAACATCGTATGACGTTCGATGATAGTGATACAGTAATATAATATTTTTTACTATAAATATATTTATCTGTTTCTTGAAGTGTGCAAGGATTAATTGATAATTTTGTGACGTAAAGTCCATTTTATACTTTATTGAAATTTTAATCCGGTTTGAATTAGGATTTAAAAATAGCCTTGTTGAAATATATGAATAATAATTGCCCATTCACTAATCGTGAAAGTAAAATTAGGAGAAGGTATGACCACCAGACCATTACGACTGGGCAAGCATTTACTGAGATGAAAGCTAAGGTCTCGAGCTTTTAAATCGCTCGGAGGTCATAAAAATTACACTCCTCTGAATGTGAAACGTGCTCCCTTCACAAAAATAAAAAATAATTTACGTATTACGTCAAAACTCTATAATCACACGATTACCTCATATGAATTCACTTCTGAAACACTTAAAATGGCAATTTATGAAGTCACTTCTTTTAAAAATAGATTCTTCAAAACTTTTTAACGTTAAGTTCGCTTTTAAAACCACTATAACTTTCATTTTAACTGTAAGAGTTGAGTACTAGAATTTTCACAATACGTTTCGTTTACACAAATGGTAAGTACAATTTAGATCTGTCTCTTTCATTACATATTACATACCCATAAGTTAGAAATAAAATGAATCTGATCTATCATCTTACAGGTAGTATGTGTTGTTCCTCTTATCTATTTAACAGTTGGCTTGCTATCATTTTCAGATCAAGAGAACATACATATGATCTTTGAAAAGCTATTCTCTGATGCAAAATACTTTCACAGCTACCAATTTGTAACTAGAACAGTTGAAATATATGTCGAAAAAATCTTGTAATACATTTTAACAGCAATATTTGAATACAATTCACGTTATATTATTTCTAGATAGAAAAACCGAACTCAAAACCGTTTTAAGCTGTTCAAGGTTACATTACATTTTGGTCATAAGGTTTTTCATTTAAATTAACTAAAAGTGATCATATTTGTTCGGTATTGTGGTAAAATTTTGATGTTTCCTAGTTGCTAGTTACTCCTGGATATTAGCGTTGAAATAATCAGGTATTACGTTACTCATTTATCTATCCCTACTGACTGAAATTTATCTTTTATAATATTTGATTTTGTAAATAAAAAATCAATCAATTATGCGCTAATAACAATAATCTGTTTAGTGTAATCTTCAAAAGATATGCATAGCTTCAAAGATAATGTGTTTTACGTATAAATACAGGTACAAGTGTTACAACTTCTCACTTTTAATCTGCTTCTCCACGGTAAGTAGCAACGATTGTTTATATAAAAAAATATTAATCACGCTCGAGACTCGCAGTAGGGTAAGATAGGACCTTAAACTTAGTTAGGTCATTCATCATTTCGACTTGTTTTGGTATTAAACAGTGGTGAGTTCAAGGGAGGCATATAATAAAAAATTGCACCCTTATAAGCATTATAAACTTTCAATTGATTTTTACGTAGTAAAAATAAAATAAAAATTACACAAGTAAAAAAAAATTACACAAGACAAAATATTTGAGAACCTTGTGTATCATATACGCTAGAGTATACAATAAAAAAAAAATGGTTTCAATTTTTTTGTTCTCAGGCAAGAAAACCAAAAAGTGTTTCTGTGTGTGTTGTTTAAAAAATTTACGAGTTTAACCTCGTGAAAAAGGCATCGGTCTTCATTTATTTTAACGAGATTCATTACAATACTTATCACTACAATTAATGAAACTTTGTTATAGGTAGATCAAAATTCAAGATGAAATACGTCTTTGTGTTTGCACTCCTCGTTGGCAGCATCAGCGCCTCTGAAATTGCTCCCGAGCAAGCAAGTAAGTTTATCAACTTTCCATAAAGATTAGTAAATAGATATTGTGACCGCATTATAGAATATATATAATATATATAGAATTCAATTCGAAAATCAAACATCTTAGTTTTTTTTGTTATTTCTAGTATTTTTTTAAATAATTATTGTGTTATCTTACTTAATATTTAAACGCTCACAGGTGCTGACCCACGCTTCATTGATGGTATAATAGAGGGATTGATCGAATCGGCTAGACAATCTATCAGGGATGCTGGTTTGGACCCCTTGCAGATAAACAGAGAGGCTGGCCAATTTGCTCTGCCCGTTCCAGAGTAAGTTTTCAAGCATTTGTTTATATACACTTTTCAGTCATATTTTAATATATAAACTAAGGTCTTATGATATTCAATTATAATCTACCAAGTTTGATCCAATTGAAAAAGTTCAACTTATTCATAGTGTACTAAACTAAAAAAATGTAAGGTCTGTGTCTTTTATACGTAATTTATTCTTTCACAGAATATTCACTGCTCTTGGATATGTTGAAAATCTTTCTTTAGTTGGTCTGAGCAACATTCAAATCAACAACATCAACTTCGCGATAACCCGTTTGATTTTCGACCTTGAATTGCCCGCAATCCAAATCGCCATCGGTTAGTAAGAGATGAAAATTATTGAAAAACATTTTACTTCATTCTCTCTTTCTCTCTCTCAACTTGTTCTTTTTTGTATAATTTTAGGCCGTGCCTACGGCAAGGTGTCCGGTTTTGGTGACAGCGCTGAGGGAACCATCTCAGGAAGGTAAAATTGATCAGGTTTTTAGTAAAACACAGAGGTTACTTACTAACGTCCTCAAAAAAGTTCAAGTAATAAGATTACATATAACTGTAACACAATTTTGGAATCAAGTCTTCGGACTACACACTCGTTATTTTGTTGTTGTCTGGTTGTCATCCTGTGGGCTTGGGTCCTTATTTTGAAGTGCAATTGGTGCAGTGAGGCTTTAATTTATAAATGTCAGTAAAAATAATGCAAATCTTATTGTGAAAGAGATTGCCATCTGCAATATGAGCAATCTATATTAATAAAGAGAATTATGTGTGGAAATATTTTATGATTACGTGAATAGGTGAAAGTGTTATTTGTTTGTAGAGTTGCTATCAACAATCTCCGCGTTGCTGGAGAAGCTCAAATCTCTCTTCTCGGTGGAATTTCTTTGAGGTCTTTGGATATAGACGTGACTCTCCGTGGTATCGACGTAAGTACATTATTTTATTAATTGTTTCTTTACTTTACATTAACTAAAAGATTTAAAGCTCTGTTTTGAATACTTTTATATAAAATACAATTATTCACATAACTAAAACCAGAACATACTGTAGAGATATTAGAGTAAATCCTGTGTCGCACAATGAAAGTTCTCGCAATAATCCGTGTACATACAGCTAAACTTTTTACACTAAATCAACATTATTACACCATTGACCTATTACACGAATAAGTGTCTTAATATTATTCCCTTTAGAAATTCTTTCAAAAATACACCGAAAGCATTTACGTTTTTGACTTGCAGGCTGAACTTACTCAAGTACAGCTTCTCGACTGGAACCTCACCAACCAAGTGAACAACTTCCTCGGTGAAACCATTCCCAGATACATTGCGGCCTTCAGGGTAAGTTAAATTATTTAAAACTAAATTGTCTGTCCCGTACAAAGTCTCTTAAGAAAATAATATTTATAAAAAATACATTGGGCATTCTATAACATAAATTCAAATAACATAAATTTTGTTAACCAACATACATAGACTTGTACGTTGTTTTTAAATTTTTATCGTTACGTTTTGCAGGAGGACATCAACTACGTACTGTCAGATATCCTGTTGAGAGTCATCAGTAACATCCTCGACGGCCTTACCTTCGCCAGAAAATTGGTTTAATTTGTAATATAATCACATAAATAAATATACCTCTTCAAAAATAGTACTATTTAATATCAACTACTGAGTGAATATAGACCTTTGAAGCTAAAAGTATTTCTATTTTTATAGTAAATAAATGACTTTTTGAAATCACAAAAGAGTTTATTTCTATACAAACTGTTTGAAACACTATACTCAAAAGAAAATGAAGAGAATTCAAACAACCCAACTGGTATACATTTCTCAGATGGTAAAATCAAAATTAAATTAAACAAATATTTCGGACATTCGACCCACAACGCCATTTTGTCCCAAACTAAGCAGAACTTATTATATGGGTACAACTGATATAAATACATATTCACTTTTTTTATAAATACATGCATATTATACATATTACACAGTCTACAAAACCCTGGAACCAAACCCGAGACTTCAAGCACAGCAGTCACATGCGCGCTACCACTGCGCCACCGAGGTAGTCAACTGTTATGCAATATCTAAGCGATGCAACACTCAGAGGATAATTGGAGGTGAATCATTGAAAGATTCAATAAACCAAGTTACGAGTGTATATCTATATATAAAAGGGAATTTTATATATCTGACATTATACATACTCTCTTTAAACTTTGTAATACGGTGTATATTATAAATAAAGAGTATTTTATCTATCCATTCTATAAACATAGTTGTGCAGTATTATTACTGCAAAATTTATAAAAAATTTACTATGATTTAATTCATGATGTACTTCTGACTGATTTCGGCCATGGCGGTCAATCTCAACGGAGAGCAACCAGCTACGCAGGAGATATTGTACACGAGTATATACACAAACACAGATGCATTCTCTGTTCCTATACTTTCATAACCCGATCCGGCTTTACGGTCTCTTCGAGACAGTAGGGTGAAAAGGGGGAGGAGAGGTTAAATAACTTAAAATATCTAAAACCTTCTTTATAGATTTCACTTTGAAGTACAGGAGTTAGGAGTATGTAGTGTTCCCACTAAAAATCGCCCCGATGGCTGGCCTCTGGCACCCTACTCTGGGGGGGAACCGGACCATATTATTTCAGGTCTCCCCTCAAATCGACGCCATGCCCCGTTAGGCCCTACCTTGGGTGAAAAGTATTTCTTCCCTTCATTTGTGACGTGGCGGCCTGATCATAGGTTTATGCCGATTAGGCCACTATCTTATCCCCTACCGCAGCAATTATTCTGCCACCAGAGGCCCTCACTCTCTGGTGGCTCGTGGCGGATAGTGCGAGTCTGGTCATGAACCCTCGCATCCATATTTGTTATGATATCAACTACTTACCTATTCTAGCAGTCAGGTAGGCTATGGATCTTAAAGCGACAGGGGTTTAAATTTTTCTCACTTTATAAATTTTTAACATCTAGTATAAAATTAGAAGTAAGATCATGCAGCTAATAACTCTTATGATGTACATTATGACACCAGCAAGTGAGTAGTGTGTGAGTGTAGTAACTGTGTCACTTAACAATGACTAAATCTACATACAATAATCTGGCACCAAGTTCACAAGGTTTCTTTTTTCTTTTTTATTGGGGTTAAACCCCTCGCACGCATCTACAACTATAACTCCTATACACTAGAATCAACAACAGTGATACACACTAAGTTATGATACTCGGGTAATCCCAGGAATAATTCAACTGTCTTGAAATTCGCAACAAAATTAATAAGATGAAAATTGGAGAAGTTGGAAATGTAATAAGTCCACCCCTTTTCTTAACAAAGCGTGAGACAAAATAAAGTAGAAAGAGGCATACTCCTTGTTCACGCTATCTACAGACCACATTTAGGTATCTTGTTTGTTGTCTATTGTCTATAGTTTGGAGTCTTAGAAGGGGTGTGCCGAACGCGTATTCATTTGTTAATTTACCCTATGTGTTTGACTGTCATTATTTGTACTTTACTGAAACAATCCTGAACCCAATAT
Organism: Hypercompe scribonia; assembly: GCA_949316085.1. Classification (NCBI taxonomy): domain Eukaryota; kingdom Metazoa; phylum Arthropoda; class Insecta; order Lepidoptera; family Erebidae; genus Hypercompe; species Hypercompe scribonia. The sequence goes on along the minus strand of OX438969.1, from coordinate 4,114,763 downwards.
TTTGATCCATAGAACCAGATTATTCGATCTACTTGTGATGTTGACCAACGACGCCGGTAGCATTTCTGCAGAATCGAACCAGCAGACCATGGCAGCATTATATACATAGTAACGGACAGGTTATTGTTCTTGTATAGGCCCCGTTCTAAACGTATTTGTAGTAAAACACTATTTTTTATGTATTAGATACATACAGTGTCTATTTCATTTCTTTCATGGTGCGCTGTTGACAATATAAATGAATCATCAAAATGTTCATCGATATATCGTCAGATGAATTTCTTTCTGACCTAAAAAAATGAAAAGGAATGTTGAAAGATCGATTAGCCCAATTTAAAAAAAATATCGTTGATTTACTCGTGCTAATTTCAGTAAAGCTCATCATTATCATCAACAGCCCTTAACAGCCTGCTGTTGGACACAGGCTTCTCCTTCAAAAAGTAGTTTTGGCCTACTATATTGTAGTGTACTCTCGTAGTACCTCTTACGACACCTACGGGATGAATAGGGTTGGTGATACTCTGCACCTCAATCCGTTACCACACGTAAAAGGAATAATATACAAAAAATTAAAAAGTATTAAATTTAGTATAAAATGTGTAAACCACTAATAAAACTCTCGCATGGGAACTCCTAAAAATCGTTGCCATAACAATAGATTCTGCTTCATGATCACATACGATCACTGTTTAATGTTTTGTCATTGAAACAAGCATTGGCAGCCACAGTTTATAAATTATTAGATACCGTTGTGGGTAACTAGTGTTCACTAAAAACGTTAGAGGAACCCACTGACGCATGAGATACTTTGATTATACATTTAATAGTAACTAAGCATGATTCGTCTATGGAACGTGAATTAGAGAAGAATATAATTAATAAATGGGATCGTAAGTACAAGGTCAAGTTAGAGAATTTACTCTCGTTTTTAGGAACCGCGTAGAAATATTAGATGTGATTATCGCTAACCACACTAAGTCCAAGTTTATTGTGAAACCCCAAATCAGTTCCAAAGATGTATTCTAATCTCTCTATTTCGCAGCGAAAACTAAATCACATTACAATAATTGGGTAGATGACTGTTTCGTAAATAAATATCAATGTCCACTTCATTAAAACTAATATCGCAAAACATCTCGGAAAGTATAATTAACCTAGCTTTTTATTATCATTACGAATTTCAATCAAATATACAGTGAAATATATTGCTCAATTGAGTAGTCTAAAACAGTGACGTCACGTATTTAGTACATTTTTCATTCAAAATTGTCGTTTTGACAGACGATAAAAAGTAACTAATTTGACTAAGGTGTCATCTAGCCTATTCTGAAAGATAAATTACGAAATCTAGTTGCGTTTAGTATAATCAAAACTGTGCACTTTGTTCCTGTATAACTTTTCTTAACATCTAGGTAGATGTTGGGTCAAAATTTGCGAACGTGAAATTGTGTCATAATTGTGTACACACAGGTCGTTTTGTTAATGAGTCAGGCCCTACAAACAGTGTCACCAAAATTATAACACTAATACATTCAGATAATGAGCCGCATGCATGTGTGCGTAACGAGCCATGTTTGCCGTCGAATGGAGAACATATCAACGCGATGCTTGCTTTACCTAGTGTTCCGTACCAAAGCTTTGTTAGTGATAATATTAAATACGGATATAAATTGATTAATACGGTTTTACTATCAATGGGGTTAGTAGAAGTGGCGCATAATAATAACGTTTATCAGTTCGTGCGCTTCTAGACTAAGGAAGTCAGAACTGTTTCGTTACGGAGCCCACAGTTAGAATCTTAGATGTGGGACAAATATTCGAGTCACTCATCCGATATTTCTGTTCATTCAAAAACCATTGATTATCAATTTGCCAACGATTAACAACGAACTCAATTTTATAAATATTCCTTATAACATACAGTGAGCAGGTCTGACTTTTAATATTTCTTTGAATATATTAGTGCGCATAGACAAATTTTGGGATGTTATACCTAAGTAAGGGTGGTTGTTGGCTAGTCTTATCTTTTTAAAAAACGCGTATACAATACACATTCAGTGCAAATTTATTCAGGAAATTTGACCGGCAACTCCGATTATTTTGGGTACTTGAAATATTCTCATCTTACCTCACATAGTAATTATGGAGGACGAGCAGATGCGTGGACAATTATTTACTAATACAACTAAACGTGAAAAAGAGGGCAGATTCTCGGTTCGAATGCCATTAAAGCAAATCCTCTTATCCCACTGACATTGGGAAGACACCGGTGGTTAGGACTCCAAAGACAGGAACTTCCTCACTATACAGGCCGTGTCAAGGAGGACTGCCTTCTGCATTAGACTCTTGATCCAACTTTCCAACGTGAGCTTCTTAAGGTGTTGGTCAAGGCTCTTGGCTATCAATCCGTGAACAAATATGATTATCGGAACAATGATCATCGAATCCACGTTCCATATATCGGCAATCTCGTGAGACAGATCCAAATACTTCAATTGTTTTTCTTTTTAAACTTTCATCAGATTCTTCTCATGTGGAATGACATTATTGACAATCATTGTGTGACGCTCTAATCGATCTATCACCACAACATCAGGCTTATTGGCAATAATATCCTATCTGTGATAATATATCGATCCCAATATAACGTAGCACGACCGTTCTCGAAAACTGCGTTGGGCACATACTTGTCGTAAGGCACTTCAAAATTGACAAGATCACTGACACAACGACTATTTGGTGGTGCCTGTGAAAATACTCACCATTAGCAAGACAAGAACAACCAGAAACAATATGCTTAATAGATTTCCCAGGACGGTGGTACGTCCGACAGATGTCAACCGCACTATCTTTCAGTTTCTCCGAAGAGATCACCATACCGTAGCCAAGACGTAGACCCATGTACGGCCCGATAAAATCAACCATGAATGTCTTTGCCCTTCTATACTTCCCTGTGATCATTAGTACTAAGTAGTGCAGGTTTGCGCCAATTTTCTATAGGCAGAGCAAGCGGCGTAAAATCTGCAATTACATTGCAATGTTCTCCCACATCAGTGTGTGAAAATTATGCTGTGAGGTTGTTTATCTCGCGATTGTGTAGAGTCTTGATATTTAATAGACCACGACCTCCAAACTTTTGCGGAATATAATACAACCTCATAACCGATGAACTTGGGTGGTGCATACGGAATGCAATCAGTAATGTACGGACTCTCCTGTCAAGGGCATTTAATTCGGTCTGAGTCCATCTAAGTACACCAAAGGAATACATCAGAACCGGCATGACGCAACTATTATAGACTAGCACCTTGTCACCCCCTGATAAAAGATTTTTAAGTACTTTTTTTAGGCGCCCAAAGAAGCGTTCCTGTAAGGTTTATTTCACGCCAGATTCTGGTATTCTCAAGGACTGTGAAAAACTAGATGCTTGTAAGTTCCAGTGGCAGACAGAAGAAGGTGAAATATAGTTTGACCATCTTTCTTTTTTTATATTAAGAGCCTGCTGAAGTGACTCTACTCTGCTTGATGGAAAGCATGAATAGAATCCAGGAGTTGTGGTCACCATACTCATTGCAAATGCAGACAATGCAGTATGGTAACACACAATATGTTGGCCTAGTGAGATGTTTTTCACGCCCCGCTTGGGAACGTAAAAGGCATGACGATCTTCGTGGCAGTGTAAGGTTCACACTATTACCACGATAATTGTCATCCCTGCATCAATGGGCCTCTAGTCTCGCACTCACCAACGAAACACTACATCACGGGTGCTGTCACTTTAGGTTGGTCTTCTGTGGGAGGGTAGTACTGCCCTGGTTGAGCCGGCCCGTTCATGCTAAAATCAGCGTGGCTCTACTATTTTTTTTTTTTATACCACGACGGTGGCAAACAAGCATACGGTCCGCCTGATGGTAAGCGGTTACCGCAGCCTATGAACGCCTGCGGCACCAGGGGCATCACGTGCGCGTTGCCGACCCTCTAAAAACCTATTTACCCCCTTCTTGAAGAGCCCCATACTGTAGTTTCCAGGGAAAACCTCGGCAGGGAGCTCATTCCATAACGGGATTGTTCGCGGGAGAAAATTTCTCTGAAACCGCACTGTGCGCGACCATTTAGGTTCCAATGTATGTGGATGAGCTCCCTGACGATGGCGAGCGGTGCGATGGTAGAAAGTGGCTGTGGGCATCATATCAAACAATTCTTCAGAACACAGCCCATTGTAGAGACGATAGAGCACACACAAGGAGGCAAAGTCTCTCCTAAGACTTAGTGGCTCGATACCGTCTGTGAGATCAGGATCGTCGACTATTCTCACAGCACGTCTCTGAACTGAATCGAAAGGCTCAAGCTGGTACTTCGGTGCTCCCGCCCAGAGATGACAGCAATACTCCATGTGAGGTCGAACTTGTGTTTTGTAAAGTAGTAGCCTTTGTGCCGGTGTGAAGTATCGCTTCGCTCTATTCAGAACACCAAGCTTTTTTGATGCCAGCTTGACCTTCTCTTCCAAATGAGCTCGAAATTGGACGTCACTGGAGATGTCGACACCGAGGATTCCAATACTCTGTGAGATGGTAAGGGGTGTATTCTGGAATTGTGGAACCACAGTGAACGGGGTTTTCTTAGCGGTAAACGCACAGACTTATGTCTTAGAGGGGTTAAATTGGACCAGGTTATCCCGACCCCAATCGGAGACTCTGTGTAAGGTGCTCTCGATTTGAGACACAAGTTGTTCGCGACTTTCTACTACAACGGTACGAGGGATGTTAGCTCGGCCCGTGTAATACGCATCTCCAGTACTGTCGTCCGCATAACAATGGATACCATCCGTGGACAGCATATCATTGATATGCAGCAAGAACAGCGTTGGAGATAGCACGGAGCCTTGCGGGACACCAGCGTTTATGTCCATGCTATCGGAACAGCTACCATCGACGACGGCTTTTATGCGTCTGCCGGACAAAAAGCTAGCCACCCACTTGCACAAACCCTCGGGCAGGCCGTAGGATGGTAACTTCGATAGAAGACCCCTGTGCCAGACCCGATCGAACGCCTTTGCTATATCCAGGCTAACTGCCAAAGCCTCACCTTGACTCTCAATGGCTGAAGCCCACCGGTGAGTGAGATACACTAGAAGATCACCAGTCGAGCGACCGTGGCGGAAACCATACTGGCGGTCGCTGATCAAATCGTGCTCCTCTAGGTAACTGAGGAGCCGTGTGTTGATCACACGCTCCATCACCTTAGAGAGAAGGGAAGTTATAGCTATAGGCCTGTAATTCGATGGGTCCGATCTATCACCCTTTTTTGGCACTGGATGCACATGGGCAGTCTTCCACGAAGACGGCACTTGCCTTTTGCGGTAGGAAAGCGCGAAAAGTCGCGTTAGTACAGGGCACAACTCAGGAGCACACTGCTTGAGCACCACTGCAGGTATGCCGTCTGGCCCACTCGACTTATGAACGTCTAGGCAGTTTAGTTCCCGCCGCACTTCTCTTTGCAAAATGTGTATTTCCGGCAAAGAGTGTTGGCACGGCGGGTTAGTAGGCGGTACCGCACTTCCATCCTCGTTCATGGTCGAGTTTGAGGCAAAGAGTTGCCCAAGTAGGTCGGCTTTCTCTTTGGCACTGTGGGCCAAGTTACCATCGGCATTTCGCAATGGTGGTAAAGACGACTGGCAAAAGTTTCCCTCGGCCGCCTTAGCAAGAGACCAAAAGACACGACTCCCAGAGGGGTAGCCCGTAAGTCGCTCACCAATCCTGCCGATGAAATCGAATTTGGCTCTGGCAATTGTCTTTTTGCAGGATCTCGAGGCAGCATTTAGTTTGCGTCTCACATCAGAGATGTTCGGATCCTTATTAGCACGGGCCGTGGTCCAAGCCCTGTAGGCAGTCTGCTTGACTAGTCTGGCTTCCTGGCAGAGCCGGTTAAACCACGGTCGCTTTTGTTTTCCCGCAGCTACTGATGAGTTAGGAATAAAATACTCCATACCCACCAGGATCGTCTCAGTGACAGCGGCTGCGCAGGGGTCGGGGTCTTCTGACGCGAAACAAAGCTGCCTCCACGGGTACGATGCGTAGAATTCACGCAATCCATCCCAGTCTGCTGATTTATATTGCCACATGCGGCGCAAATCGGCTGGGCGAGGTGGAATATGCCGCGCGCATGGGACTACGGTCCGGACGAGGCAGTGGTCGGATGAGCCGAGAGGTGCGTCCACTGTGATAGTGTAGTCGTCCGGACGCGTCGTCAGCAGAAGGTCCAGCAAAGAGTGCGCATGGCTCTCAATATCAGGTATTCCTGTTGGGGAATGTACCAGTTGTGAGAGGCCATGGGCCAGAGCAAATTCATGAGTAAACCTTCCCGCAAAGTCGGTGGATCGAGAGTTTAGCCACTCACAGTGGTGGGCATTAAAGTCTCCTAAAATCACCAACTCAGCACGGGGGTACTGCTCAAGAACTTTGTCAGTCGTCACTTGCAGGTGCTCAAAGAGTGCTCTAGTCTCCCTGTCGCCGCTATGAGACCTGTATAGGCACGCATAGATTCGAGTCTGACCTCCGTAGTCTACGCGCACCCACATTACAGACAGGTCCCTGTCTTCATAAAAATGAAGACGGCGACAGCAGATATCCTCCCGGACGTACATGCATACACCGGCACGTCTCAGGAATTTGTGTTCGAGTTTGTAGCCGGGGTAGTGTAGGTATGATGTATCGGCCGGGCAGGATATCTGTGTCTCCGTAAGAAATAAGAGGGTCGGCTGCGCAATCTCCAGATGAAGGTGGACTGCGTTCAGGTTGGAGTGAAGTCCCCTGATATTGCAGAAGTCCATATACGTGGAAGAGGATGCCGCTGTAGATACTCTTTTTCTACTTTTCTTTGTCATTTTTTTTGGGGGGGTTCAATTGGTTTGTGAGGATTTACTGTGTTGACAGCTAAGGGGGCAATGGGGCGGTGCCAATCCGCACATGGCTGATGCGGGTAGTGCGATTTGTCGGCGCGGCGTACGAAAGGGCCCCCGCTCCCCTCCTGCAGCAGCAACCGGGTTCCACTCCGGTCTCCTCCTCCGGCACGACTACTACTGCAGGGATTTTTCGCAGGCTGGCGGTTCGGCCTCCCAGGGTGGAGGTTGTAGTGATCCCTGGGTTCGGGAACCCATCTATCCTGCGGGCGGCCAGCGGACAACCGTTTCAGCGGGTCTTCCTGACCGCCGCGCCCACATCCCGCGCCCACACGAGCCAGTAGCAGTATTATAAGCACCACTGGTCCCCTGTTGTCAAAACAGCGAATCCTCTAGAGCTCTGGATACCTTACTCACCACAGGAACACAGCACTGCCGAAAGAGGCTGTGCTATTTGGCCGTGGTCTTCTGTAAGGCGGAGGTCCTTCCCCAGTCGGGCTGCTCTAATGTTTGAGCAGAAAATATCGCGCTATGCCCTACCTCTCCTTGAATACTACTACTACTATCTAATAAACAATAATTTCTACGAGGGATAACCTAACCCTGAACCCTCTAACAGAGTGCTAAGAGGGTTCAAAGCTAGACTAAACCACAAGTGACTCAGACTGTCACCTTGAAATATACCTCGCTCGATTTTTATTAGTGTATCGTTTATCGTAGTCTGCCGACATCCTGGATAGCGAAGTGTTATTCTCCATGGACTTTATATACATGACCCAAAGAAAGTACACAGAGTTATATCAATTTTATACAACTATAGCACTTTTAAAACCCATGTATATGGAACTGAGTCATAAACCTTCTTGTGATCTATCCAACATGTCGCCAGACTCTTACGACTACGACGTATCTGTTGGCTAATGGTCCTGTCTATAATAAGGAGCTCTTTAGTGCCACGGGACTCACTTCTACATGTATTCTGAGAAATAGAAAATATCAAATTATTGTTGATGTGCGTAGCAATTTTTAGTCACAAAATAGATACATCTATTTTGTGACTAAAAATTAGATTATATGTATTTGGATTATTAGAAGTTTATATGTATTTGGTAAACAAGTAATAGGTTCAAATTTTTTGGGATCCATGGCAAAAATAGATTTATAGAGTAAATAGTTTACACTAGTGGTTAAAAATTGTGGTAATGAACCTAAATCCAACGCTGCTGGGAATTGTGATGTCAAACATGCATGTAAGCTTCGGAACTCCTTAAGCCAAAAGTTGTGCAGTCCGTTTAGACCAGGTGATTTCCAATTCGGTAATGAACGGACTGCACAATTTACATCATCTTTCTTAATAGCAATGGGTTTCATAGTTGTTATAGACTCACACGAGCGTTTGACTGGTACTGATCAGATGTTACACCAAAATGAATTAGTGATATTTTCATCTGGAAAATGTCCATTACTCACACATAGACTTGGTTCCTCCCAATGCCGGTATACCGATTTCTTATTTCTTTGGAACTTTCATTTCTGATTTTACCGATCTACTCGTCTTTTATAACGTCTTATCCTGTTTACCCATGCATACACTTTCTACTTTAGAAAGTCTGCCGGAGGAGGAGACCGGAGTGGAACCCGACTGCTTCTGCAGGGAGGGAGCGGGGGCCTTTTCGTACGCCGCGCCGACAAATCGCACTACCCGCATCGGCCATGAGCGGATTGGCACCGCCCCATTGCCCCCTTAGCTGTCAACACAGTGAATCCTTACAAACCAATTGAACCCCCCAAAAAAAATGTCGAAGAAAAATAATAAAGGAGTATCTACTGCGGCATCCTCTTCCACGTATATGCTTCCACTTACTTCCACTTCTGCAACATCAGGGGACTTAACTCCAACCTGAACGCAGTCCACCTTCATCTGGAGATTGCGCAGTCGACCTTCTTATTTCTTACGGAGACGCAGATATCCTGCCCGGCCGATACATCATACCTACACTACCCCGGCTACAAACTCGAATACAAATTCCTGAGACGTGCCGGTGTATGCATGTACATCCGGGAGGATATCTGCTGTCGCCCTCTCCATTTTTATGAAGACATTGACCTGTCAGTAATGTGGGGGCGCGTAGACTACGCAGGTCAGACTCGAATCTATGCGTGCCTATACAGGTCTCATAGCGGTGACAGGGAAACTAGAGCACTCTTTGAGCACCTGCAAGTGACGACTCACAAAGTTCTTGAGCAGTACCCTCGTGCTGAGTTGGTGATTTTAGGAGATTTTAATGCCTACCACTGTGAGTGGCTAAATTCTCGATCCACCGACTTTACGGGAAAGTCTACTAATGAATGGCCTCTCACAACTGGTACATTCCCCAACAAGAATACATGATATTGAGAGCTATGCGCACTCTTTGCTGGACCTTCTGCTGACGACGCGTCCGGACGACTACACTATCACAGTGGACTCACCTCTCGGCTCGTCCGACCACTGCCTCGTCCGGACTGAAGTCCCATGCGCGCGGCATATTCCACCTCGCCCAGCCAATTTGTGCCGCATGTGGCAATATAAATCAGCAGACTGCGATGGATTGCGTGAATTCTACGCATCGTACCCGTGGAGGCAGCTTTGCTTCACGTCAGAAGATCCTGACCCCTGCGCAGCCGCTGTCACTGAGACGATCCTAATGGGTATGGAGTATTTTTTTTACTAACTCATCAGTAGCTGCGGGGGAAAAAAAGCGACCGTGGTTTAACCGGCTCTGCAAGGAAGCCAGGCTAGTCAAGCAGACCGCCAACAGGGCTTGGACCACGGCCCGTGCTAATAAGGATCCGAACATCTCTGATGTGAGACGCAAACTAAATGCTGCCTCGAGGTCCAGCAAAAAGACAATTGCCAGAGCTAAATTCGATTTCATCGGCAGGATTGGTGAGCGACTTACGGGTTACCCCTCTGGGAGCCGTGCCTTTTGGTCTCTTGTTAAAGCTGCCGAAGGAAACTTCTGCCAGTCATCTTCACCACTATTGCAAAATGCCGATGGTAACTTGGCCCACAGTGCTAAAGAGAAAGCCGACCTACTTGGGCAACTCTTTGCCTCGAACTCGACCATGAACGAGGATGGAAGTGCGGTATTGCCTACTAACCCGCCGTGCCAAAACTCTTTGCCGGAAATACATATTTCACAAGGAGAAGTGCGGCGGGAACTAAACTGTTTAGACGTTCATAAGTCGAGTGGTCCAGACGGCGTACCTGGAGTGGTGCTCAAACAGTGTGCTCCTGAGTTGTGCCCTGTACTAACGCGACTTTTCGCGCTTTCCTACCGCAAAAGGCAAGTGCCGTCTTCGTGGAAGACTGCCCATGTGCATCCAGTGCCAAAAAAGGGTGACAGATCGGACCCATCGAATTACAGGCCTATAGCTATAACCTCCCGTCTCCCCCAAGGTGATGTAGCGTGTAATCAACACACGGCTCCTCAGTTACCTAGAGGAGCACGATTTGATCAGCGACCGCCAGTACGGTTTCCGCCGCGGTCGCTCGACTGGTGATCTTCTAGTGTATCTCACTCACCGGTGGGCTTCAGCCATTGAGAGTCAAGGTGAGGCTTTGGCAGTAGATAGCAGCAGATAGCAGTAGATAGCAAAAGCGTTCGATCGGGTCTGGCACAGGGGTCTTCTATCGAAGTTACCATCCTACGGCTGGCCCGAGGATTTGTGCAAGTGGGTGGCTAGCTTTTTGTCCGGCAGATGCATAAAAGCCGTCGTCGATGGTAGCTGTTCTGAAAGCATGGACATAAACGCTGGTGTCCCGTAAGGCTCCGTGCTATCTCCTCCAACGCTGTTCTTGCTGCATATTAATGATATGCTGTCCACGGACGGTATTCATTGTTATGCGGATGACAGTACTGGAGATGTGTATTACACGGGCGTAGCTAACATCCCTCGTACCATTGTAGTAGAAAGTCGCGAACAACTTGTGTCTCAAATCGAGAGCACCTTACACAGTCTCCGATTGGGGTCGGGGTAACCTGGTCCAATTTAACCCCTCTAAGACATAAGTCTGTGCGTTTACCGCTAAGAAAACCCCGTTCACTGTGGTTCCACAATTCCAGAATACACCCCTTACCATCTCACAGAGTATTGGGATCCTCGGTGTCGTCAATTTCAAACTCATTTGGAGGGGGAGGTTCAAGCTGGCATCAAAAAAGCTTGGTGTTCTGAATAGAGCGAAGCGATACTTTACACCGGCACAAAGGCTACTACTTTACAAAGCACAAGTTCGACCTCACATGGAGTATTGCTGTCATCTCTGGGCGGGAGCACCGAAGTACCAGCTTGAGCCTTTCGATTCAGTTCAGAGACGTGCTGTGAGAATAGTCGACGATCCTGATCTCACACACGATATGGAGCCACTAAGTCTTAGGAGAGACTTTGCCTCCTTATGTGTGCTCTACCGTCTCTACAATGGGCTGTGTTCTGAAGAATTGTTTGATATGATGCCCACTGCCACTTTCTATCATCGCACCGTTCACCATCGTCAGGGAGCTCATCCACATGCATTGGAACCTAAATGGTCGCGTACAGTACGGTTTCAGAGAACAATCCCGTTATGGAATGAGCTCCCTGCCGAGGCTTTCCGTGGGAACTACAATATGGGGTTCTTCAAGAAGGGGGTAAATAGGTTTCTGAAGGGTCGGCAATGCGCACGTGATGCCCCTGGTGCCACAGGTGTCCATAGCTCTGAACAGCTGCTTAATCTTTACACAGCCCAAGTTCGATCCTTCATGGAGTACTGCAGTCACCTCTTGGATGGTGCAGCCAAATATCACCTAGAAGCTTTGGACTCAGTTGACCGAAGAGCCCGTAGGTTAATTAACAACGAAAAGCTCTCAAATAGCAGACTGCACACCCTTAAGCATCGTCGTCGTGTTGCCAGCTTGTCGGTTTTTTATAGGATACACGTTGGAGAGTGCTCGAAGGCTCTCTTCGAACTGATTGAGCCATCTCCGTTCCTTTATCGGACTACTAGGCGCAAGCAAAAATTTCATCCACACGTTGTTAACATACCCAAAAGTCGAACTAAACGGTTTGACAGCTCTTTTTTGGTGAGAGTCGCCAAGACTTGGAACAACCTGCCTGGGTCTATTTTTCCTGATGACATGAACTCTGGAGCCTTTAAGAATAGAGTGAACAGGTATCTTTTGGATGAGCGTGTACCACCTTCGTCTTCATCTGCACTTTCCATCAGGTGAGATAGAGGACAAACGCCTATTCCACTACAGACGTAAAAAAAAAAAAAATAGGCTGCGGTAACCGCTTACCATCAGGCGGGTCATATGTTTGTGGTATAAAAAAAAAGAAAGAAAAAAAAAGGTGATTATAGAAATAAACTATGCAGGACAACATCATTACAAAAAGAAGAAAAACATGTACAAACCCTTTTTTTTTAACGTGTGGAAACCTCCTCGAACCGTCGCCTCTCCGGGGTTTGCGGCGGGTTAGTGTGTCGGAATCGGACCGCCTAAAACCACATGGTGTGCCACTCTGCTGTTAAGATAGGATGGATCCGGAAACAATACCAACCCATCTGGCCTGCGTGTAAGTTAAAACCTTCTTTTAAAGGAGAGGACCACCAGTTATGTATAGCAGTGAATTGTTAGAAGCTGTTGATGATGTTGAGAGACTAGTGGCAACTTTGAAATATATACATGAGTTCAACTGTTATCTTTTCTTATGTCATACATGCGAATGTAATTATATCTGTCTGTACGTCACGCTTTTGTGGCTAAATTAATTAACCTATTTGACTGACTATTCATAACTTTAACCAACATACATGCAGACGAAGTCGTCGTCAAAGTATAATATGCATAATCTTTTAGATATAAAACAATTTGTCGTGTTACCGCTTCTGAAATTTGAACACATCTTCTTGTAGCAGCCTGGGTATACATATAATATTACTTTGTTTCACAGGTATATGACCACTTGAAACAATACAAGCAATCACTATTAATAAGATGTTCTAGATAGGTATAATCTTAACATTGTGTCAATAATAAGATAGATATAATATAAGGTGAACTGAGGTGGTTAGCTTTATATATCTGATCGTCAATTGGCTGAATACACCAGAATAGTAAGTAAATTATATTTGCTGTACTTAAATGTGGATAATTATATTATATCGGTACTTAAATTTCTATTTGGCTAACAATATTTTATGTGACTATTTATTGACATGTACATAGAAGGTAAAGTTAGATTATTACTGGTGAAATATCGTGGGAAATTGAATAAATGATGATAATGATGTATTTTTAGCTGATTTTGGCCACAGTGCCAGTTTCAACGGAGTCCGGTCAACTATGCAGGAGATATAATAGTGCGCGAATGTGTGCACAAATACAGGTGCACTCTCTGCCCCCTCACTCTCACTATCCGATGTGATGGCTATCCGCAGGATCGGGGAGAGATCAGGCGTACAACCGACGGCTTTATATGCTCTCTGAAGCCCGAGGGTTAAGATCCCAACTTCCAAGCTCTAGGTTGTTATTAAGCATTTCCATAATCATAATACTGTTTGATCCAACCAATCGAAATTGAACCGTAGATCTCTTGATCAGCAATCCCACACGATAATCGCTAGAGCAACACGACAGTTTATCGAATGGATAGTATATTGGTCTAAGTTGTCACCTCGCCACTTTCTACTGTGCTTAGTGTTGTGAGTTCGAATCTCATATTCGATAATACTTTGTGTAATCCACAAACTTTTATCTGCGTGTCCGTTTCACAATCGTGTGTAAAGTCTCACGTGACATAGAATATACTTCAAGAGAGTTGTTTTTAATAAAAAAAAACTACGATCGAGGGGATCAATTTGCAGCGAATTATAGTTCTCCTAGGGTCAAAATAGTTTATAAGTACACATTAATACTTAATAAACGATTTCAGGGTTACAAATATGCAGTGGTTACTACTATTACTGTCCGTTTTGGGCCTAACAGTATCGTCAGGTCTTGGTGATAGTACATTACGACAAGAGACATTTTTACGTAGCAGTGAGTTTATTTTTGTTTTTCTTTTAACTATATTAATATTTACAACTTACACGCAATAGAATAACATGCACAAAAATAAGCTTGACCCATAGCTGACTTCTCTTGCAGAAAATCTATGAGTAAAGAGTGTTTATGAGTTTGCAGTTTTCAAACTCATAATGTGTTTAATTCTGTTAGTTCAATATACGTCGTATTTTTGCAGATTTTATCAAGAATAAAGTTCTTGAAAAACTGTTGAGGGAATTGATCGAGGGTTTCAGGCAAAAGATGGTATCTGGTAGTAACGTCATGCCAGTTCTCGATCCATTTCAAGCAGCGTCTTTACATTTAGATGAAAAACATATACCTGGGTATGTTAATCTTATTTTAAACAATATTTATGTGTTATGATCAAATTAATGTACCATTTAAAATACTAAGAAAGTTAAATAATATAATAAAAAAATCATCAAATTATTAAATATTATGAAGGATTACATAAATGTATTCCCATCGCAAATCATCTTCATAGACAGCCTTTAATAGTCCATTGCTGGAAATAGACCTCTTCTTAGAAAGTTTAGGCCTACTATGCCACGCTTGTCAGACGGGTTGGAATAGGGTTCGTCCGCATGTGATAGTGCTTGCTGGGAAGCGCTAGGACGGGTCTGGATTAACAGCTGTTACCGGATCTCTCCTATCTTAAGTACAGAGTGGCGCACCGTGTGGTTTTAGTTGGTCAGATTCCGACATACAACTCCGCCGGAAACTCCAGTTGGGTAGGTTTCAACACGTTAAAAAAGATTGTATGAAGTTTTATTTATCTTAATAGTTATATTTTCCTGTGTAATTTGCACCTCTAGTCATCTTTTAGAATACCCACAAGACTAATGAGAATGGTCACACTCTGGATTCCTAATCTGCTACTACACGAAAAAAACCGATAACAAATTGTATTTATCAGTCTGTAATTTTCCAACTTTGAGGATGTTACATTTTTTTAATTTAAATGTTAGTAACTGGAAAGTATAGACTGTATAGACTGTGTAGATAAGTATAGACTGGAAAGTATACCCTCCGAAACAAAGTACCAAATTAAAAATACAGAACTTAATAAAGCAACTTCTATTTTTTACGATGTTGCTCAAAAAAAAATTATTGTCTAAAACGGTAAAAAACTACAAAAAAACGTAAAATAAGTAATAACAAACGTAGTAATAAAAAAGGCAAAGAATAAAATACGAAGAGTAAAATTGATGAAATCTGATTTATTTGAAGTGTGACACGCGTGGTTGGGATTAAAATTAGTTATAACTGAAATCCCTTAGTATTCAGTTACAGTAAAAGTTTTGGGTATAGCTTGGGTTCCACTTTTACATATAGTTGGAAGAGAATAGATTCTAGTAATATTGTAACTACACAGGATAAATGTAACTAGGCATGTTATGAATTGTGTTTTCGGAATGTTGTGGTTTTGTTCTCCAATAATTCCACACACTCGGTGAAAAACAGCGATAATTTTCCTTATTCTAGGAGTGTATTACACCAGTCGATCGACCTATAATATGTGCCGAAACATGGCTCTGCTACGGATTTAGATTGAGAGCCCATTGGTGCGGGGGTGAAAGTTGTCGTAGTAAGTGTATGAGCCTTACACAGCAACGAAGACTGTCATGCCTTTTACGTCGCCCCAAGCAGGGTGTGAAAAAGCATTATACTAGCTCGTTGCAGTCTGGGTTACCATACTGCATTGTATGTATTCGTAAAGAGTATGGTGACCACAATTCTTGGATTCTATTTATGCTCTCCATTAGGCAAAGTAGAACCACTTTGGCAGGTACCTACTTGAAAAAAATTAGAAAGATTAGCTTATTATTTTTATGTTCATGATTTTGCTTTTTTTAATAACTTTAATTACCTAAAATAGCTAGTTATCTAAGTAAGTAAAAATTAATTCCCACCATACTAATATTAAAAACGGTGAATGTTTGTAAGTGTGAGTTATGTTTGATACTTCTTCATGCGCACATAGTTGGTTCAATTTCGTAGATATTTGGTGTGGAGGTCTGTGATAGTCCAAATTTACATATAAGCTACCTTTTATTTCCCAAAAATGTAGTGTTCCCATAGGATGAGCAATTTATAATTTATTTTATTACAATTATATTATTTTATTTTCAAAAAATTAATTTGCAGATTGTCATTATTGCTGAATGATGTAAAGGTGAGCAAACTGAGTACTTTCTCGGTAGAATCGCTTAAAGTTCAAGCAGTCGGATTAGCTTACAAAGTGGAATTCGACTTTGAGGTTCCTGTTCTTGAATTTGAAGCTGGTCAGTACTCTTTCTAATATTTATGATCAAAGTCTTTAATATAACGATGATAGAGATTTGATTACCTTGATATAGTTTCTGGCTACACTGTAGTAGGACGTCGTGACATGTTTATTTAGATATGTCGGTATAAGTTAAGCTAATTTCAAATTTAAAAGAAGTTATTTAAAATAATAAGTTTCAAAATGTACTTTACAATATTTGATTCATTTTTTAAATAAAATAGTACATGCTGGCTTCTTTTTACCATTTAAAATTAACGTTTTAACTTACACTTATTCTGTTTTCTGTCTGTAGAGGCAGCACTACATTGCATACATTAAACACATTGAATATTATCACAATAAATACCTCTTTTATCCAAAATTTTAATGTAATAAGCATGTTTTTTTTTGTAATGGAGAATAATTTTGGGGGCTTTCGTACGTCTGGAAGTATTACTTGTATGAATATGTTGTATTTGTACCAAGCTAGTAAATATGATTCTTGTTTTGCAGGTAAATACGAGATGAAATTGACATTAGAAGATATCTTGTTGTCTGGTAAAGGTGACGCCGAGTAAGTAACTGCACAACACTTAATACATGGCTGTGAATAGATACAAAATCAAAAGTAGGAACTAACTTCTAGCGGACGTCTTTTCCTCACTCTATTCCCGATTCCTTAAGCGGGAAGTGAAAAAGCATCTCACTAGGCCATCATAATATGGATCACCATTTTGCATTGTTCGTATTCGCAAAGAGTGACCATCTCTCTTGGATTCTGTTATGTAATTTATCTTTAATATGTATATATGTATTTATAAATATATAAATATGTTTATCAGCAGTCTGGTTTCCATAGAGCAGGCTCTGCCTAGTTTAGGATCGGCCGAGAGTGGGATGTGATGATATTGTGTGATGATGATATTCTATTCATGATTTCCATTAAGCAGAACAGAGTCGTAGGTAGGCTTTAAATAAAAAATATATATATAACTTTTATACCTAGCGTATATATCTGATTGCATTTGTAAAATTTAGTAAATAAAAACTAAGCTTAGATTAAATTTTTCGTTTCTATTTTATAGGGTGTGTCACGAAATAGTTAAGTTAAGATTTGAAAAAATCTTATAACAAGAACTATTTGATATACTATAAAAATTGATTATTTACAAGAAAACTAATTAGTTCGGATTTGTTTTTTAAAAATTACATCGTCCAAATGACCACCGTTTCGACGTATATACTCTTCTAAGTGAGCACCGAAATTATCGAATACTTATCCACGAGACAGAGCGATGACGTTGATTCTTCCTTTAGTTGACGTATTATATTTAGTTTATTGATGGAGACACAATTCTTCAAATAATCCCATAAAAAGAAGTCTACTAGGGATAGATCTGGACTCTGAGTGGCCATGGAATGTCGCCTCGTCTGGAAATCAGCTTTTTCGGAAACATGTCCTTGACCAGAGGCAGAATTTCAGACATTCATTGACTGTGTGACAAGAGATTCCATCTTACTGAAATCATGTGTTACAATGGTAAAAAGCAAATTCCAGTAGCATCGATCCTAAGAACTCCCGTAATGCGTTTATGCGGGATGTTAGATTCAAGCGTTAACAAATTCTTGGTCCACTCTGTATAAGATTTACCAAAAGTTCATCTGAAACCATGACTAACCAGTCACAGCCGTCACAACTTAGTCGTAGCTTTACGAAATTCTGAGGTCCATCGATTAATGGTGTTATTGTCCGAAGTTTTAGTAATGAAAAAAATAAGCTGTAAACAATCTTATCCATCTTCTTTATAGAAACGATATTAGCTTTATTAAAAGACAATGATTTTATTTCATTTTCAGGATTTATGTCACTAAGCCAAGAATTTCTGGCTACGTAGTTGCAAAACTCGTCGTTGGATTTCTTACGTTCCATATACAGTTAGAGGAAGTTAAAATAGTTTTTTCTTTAGAAGCTTTCGATGTAAGTGTGAACAGTTAATCTCAAGCGTAATATTTAAATATCTGACCACTATCTCAATATAACTCAATTGGTGGTCAAAATAAGTCATATATTCGTTGTCAATATCATTTGTTCCATCCTAAAAAAGTATCAGGTTACAAGTGGGTTTAAAATGATTTATGTACACTTTAAAACTTAAAACGGTTTTGAGGTGGTTACGCTCAAAGTTTGACACAAGGTTTTGCAACAGTTTTGACTCTTATTTCTTCATCAATGCCATCACAATGTACTACAGTGAAGTGTAACATATTATAGCTAGTATCTTATAAATACTCAATCATTTGTCATAAAATTTGGAACCACCGTTTTCATCACAGCCTTTTTCACACACGAAACATCGAACGATTGACAAGCGATTAGGTAGGAATAATATTATATGTTTATTACTTTATTTATATATTTTAGCCATCTATCAACGGTTTGTTTATTGGTGATGAGGATGTAAGCGCTACCATAAATACATACTTGAAGCACTTCGTACCGGAAGCAGTTAAACTTTATAAGGTATGAAAAGCAGTTTTATATGTTTTAATTAATAATACCTTTTAAAGTTATATACGTTTCATAATTGTATACTGACAGGTTTATCTATGGTTGCTTGTAGCAGAAGTAGCGTAGAACTTACAGCTTCTACTCTAAATAAACATTCAAGATTTTTACTCTCAAATTTTATGTAGTTCTAAATATGAATATCAAATTATTGAGGCATTTAGTTTTGTGTGGTGTGTGTGGTGTTTTGATGTATTAAAAGTACAGAGTGTCACCACCCTTATTCTTCTCATGAGTGTTGTAAGAGGCAATTAAGAGAATAATATATGCAAGACAACATGCAAAGAGAAAGATAACTTGAAACGAACCATACGCCAAACCGGCCAGCGTGTACGGTAGGCCAAAACCACCTTGCTAAGGAGAGGTATATGTCCAGCAATAAACTGTTGATGATGATGACGTAATTTTAAGAGTTTTAATAAATATTTAGTAGATATTTTTTTTTGTGCTCAACTTTTTTCTTTTTAGATCAGATAACATTGAATGTAAACCGACATGTGTTAGAGTGGAGGCCGCGAAAGTAGGCAAACGTAGTATAGGGCGCCCTATGACGCAATGAAAGACTTGACAAGCTAGTAGCGGATGGATGCGGGTTGTCCAAAACCGTGATGGTTGGCGCTTCTTAGAGAGGCTTTCGTTCAGCAGTGGACGGCAATAGGCTGACGCATTTATTATAATTTATTACAATTGAAGGCTCATTTTTAAATCTTTTATTTTATTCTTATTTTTAATAGAAATATAATGGACGTGATTTTTTTAATTTCGCAGGAACAAATATCACAGATAGCGAGCGAACAAGCACTGCTCATTGGAAACGAAATTTTAAAGGATTTGGATCTGAAAGATATTCTTGGTTTCTCCTTTTAGTATGCTAAACAATAAATAATGTGATAAAAATGTCTTTATCATTTTTCAAATATCCTTGTACGCCGTTATATTTACCGTAGAGAAAGTGCACAGGAATACACGCACATAGATACAAAAGAAATGCGCCATTAAGGTTTTTTATATGTAACAACTACGACATAAAACAATGGGTGTCTCGTAAATATGTTTATCTGTCATGGTGCACAAGTCTGTACAATGTCCGTTCAAGTTATAATGGTCAATGAATTCACAATACTGAAACAGTCGTAATTCGACCCTCAAATGACATCATGTACATTCACATCACACATCAGTCATAATGTGGTACCACGTTGGTAAATTAAAATAAAATCATATACCTTACTGAATATTGATGGCTAGAAAGTTTTAAAACATGAATTAAGAGAGATTTTCTGTGGTTACTTTTAAAGTAAAGTAAGTAGATAATTGCCTCGCAGTGGTAATGTATGCGACTGCTGTACTTGAGGTTTTGGGTTCGATTCCCGGATCGCACCAAATGTTTGTATGACCTGCAAATATTTATTCCGGAATTAAGTATTTTCTATATAAGAATTTAGAAAAGCAAAACTATGTATGTATTTATAGCAGTTGCTTAGTAGTAGTTGGGACTTGATGGCATTGTATCAGATGTCTGAAATATATTATTATTACGTCTGAAATTATAACTTTAATTTATGAAAAATAATTGGAGTTTAACAAATAATTCTCTACAGACATTTCTTATAACACACACATTTTCGAAGCCTATTTTCATAAACAACATCGACATAAAACAATCATACTAATAGATTATCTTAAGAATCACTTATGCGAAACAATAGAATAAAGATATATTGGTCTCTCTTCAGTTGTGGCATTATATTTTATTGGAATCGCATTAGGATTATCGATTATTTGCAGTACGCTTAGAGAAAATAATATAATGTGGGTCTTGCACTTGAGATAGTTCAAAATCCATAATAATATAAATCTAAAAGTAAATAAAACAGCAGTATTTTTTTTCATAATGTTATCTAGTTCGATATTTTTTGTCTTTTCTTTAATAGATGACTCTATTAATTAAAACTACCCTCATTTTTCACTAAAACAAGTAGAAAAACAAACCCACGTGTTCTTTTGTAGCTATGCACAAGGCGACATTCACGGAAGTAGACCCGAATGCATTTTCATGTACTGAATCCACCCGCTTCGTGAGATGACGTCTTTGAAGATGGATACCGACCGTATAACAAGCAACAGCTCTAGGTAAGCAAATCACGATGAGTACATGAATTCAATGGTCTGTGTCTAATTAAAAAATTGGGTAATGGTTTGTTCTTTGTCAATATAATGGAGTCGCCTATGGTAGATATAGTTTAACAATGCATCATGAACATGGTACAGTCTCAATTTCTTTCAAAGTTATGAGCATTTTAACGTGGAATCGTGCAAAACGAGTCAAAAGAACTATAAATTATCTGCACAATTCTTTGTTATAGTTTTATTATCGAATAAAATTCAAAAAATCAGATAAATATTGATTATAATAGCAATTTTATCAGATTTTTAGATAAATTAAAATTTTATCACATGTGTCAGCAATATTACATATTTATCGCTAGAAAAGCGATTTGATTAACATTCCAGGTTGTCCATTGGCTAGAGAGGTCAGTCAATTATTTATTTTTATTTTTGTACTTAATTCTTATTCTGATTTTTAAATTCTTTAATAAATTGTTCGCTGTTATAATAAGACAAATAATTTAACCCCTCAAACTTTACGATTTTTCTTCTGAAGTGAAATATTATTACGTAATATAATTTTGAAATGTTATTCTTTTGTGCTTCAAAATAGCAAAAACTATCTTACGGGATTAGGTGGAAGGTTAATAATAGCTAACTCGATTACCGATGATGAGATGAGATAAAGCCGTTTTTGAAATGAAAACAATAAATAATATGATTGCCCAACTAACTGTCAGCCGTAATCAAAATGCTAATTCGCAAATTATGTAACGAAATTATTTTAGTTCATTTATTTTAAATGTTATCTTAGAAAATGAATGCGTAATACCTACGACGAAAGAAAAAGTTTGATATTTTTAGCGTAAAGAGTACTAATAATTTTTTGATGACAATAATTAATAATAGATCGTTTCAGGTCCAGATATGCAGTTGTCGTTAGTATTACTGTCCATTTTGGGACTGACGGTGTCATCTCCAGTTAGCAATAAAGCTATTGAAGAGACGTTACTACGCGTTGGTAAGTTTATTTATACTTAAATTTTTTACTATTGTTAAATATTAGTGCTTTCATATTAGGAACACGACACGTTGAAAAACCCATTGATCTCGCAATGCAGAATTTTTTTAACAAATTATTGTAAGATTTAGTTTATAATGCGTGAACAGAGTAACTTCATTTTTAAATGAACGTATAATTTTTAACGTCCTTATTGTAAGTAGCACTCGCACACGACGGTTTACACACACACACAAATATTAATGCGTGTGACAGTAAATTTTTTTTTATTCGTTTATTTATTTTATTTATTAAAGAAAATGTTAAATATATTTTCAATTGCCCAAAAGTGCGCAACTGAGACTTAAGATGCTTTGGAAACAAATGTGGCGCTGAGGAATCGTACAAGCCACAATATAATCTATTTCGAAAGTAATAAGTACACGTATATATCACAATCGAACGATGATTAATTGATAACCGAACACTCCAGTCTTGAATTACGCAGCGTGATTGGCTATCAGCGTGATAAGCTTCTGTCACTATTCATCTGTTCCTTAAAAGTAATCGTTTTGACCTGTGTGAGTCCTTAGTTATGTAATCAGAATAAAATCAATATATACTTTTATCGTATTAATATGTACTTATTGAATACAATTTTACCGCAAGATGCGGCAAGGTTTGATATCGTTTGACGCATATCTTTATTGTACTGACTTTTAATAAACAAGTTATTTTTTGACAAGTAATACTCTATTCTAATACGCCTTTATTAGTTTATTTGTATGTTTGTTTGTTTGTAACCAACCTTTGTTAGCATGTTTTTAAGTTTTTTAAAATATATTTGTGTTTGTAATACTTTGCAAAGTAGTAGTATATCGGACACTCCTATATTTATATATATAAATAAATTCATTTTGATCACCTTTAATTTATAAATAAAAAGACATTGTATTCATATCACTGATCAAAAAATTGCGCAAGTCGTATCGCAATTAATAATTTTGGAAAGTAGGAATATATACAAACAAAATATTTAAAAAGTAATCCGTCAGTAGTCTGTAATCAGATAGTCAGACTACTGGCGGAATCGTGACTATTTCTTACAAGTTTTTCAAAAAGATTTGTTACTTAAGCAGAGACTTGAGATATTTAAATTTTTAAATAAAAAGAAAATTTTAATTATTTTTTGCAAGATTTTCATTAGTAATGCGTTAATTTCTCCTTAATTTTAAATTAGAAAAGAAATCACCTTATGGACGTGAAGAGGACCATCTCAGAAAAACTAGAATAATTCCAAGTTTTCATCAATACAAGTTCCTAAAGATACAGCAAAGGACATGAGGCTACCTTATGTCTGTTAAACTAAATAAATTCTGTCGAAGGGATGAAAAATGACTGAGGAATGGAACTGAGAGCAAAAGTTAATTCAAAATAACTGTTATTGATAACATACTGGCATGATTTTCGAATTTAAAATATTATTAACAGCAGTCTGTTTTTAAAATAAAGGAAAAATGGGCTCCATCACAGATTTTACAATTTCTCAGCATTTTATTAATTGACTTTACAATGAACGGTATAGATTTCATAATGTTTTTTGTCCTGTAGGCATTACGCCCAGAAATGCAGCTCTTGAAAATGTGTTACGGGGATTGCTCGAAGATCTCAGGCAGTTCATGATAACGGGTTCAGGTATCATTCCTCCTCTTGACCCGTTGGAAATATCCGCTATCAGCACAGATGGAGATTTGTTACCTGGGTAAGTTAACCTTTTATAAGATTTATTGGAGGAGACTATTTAGATCCTGCCAATGGTCCAACCGAATTACAGTTTCTGATTAAAATTTTTACAAAGGAGTTGCGTAATCCGATATAATCTTATATATTATTTTTTACATTCTTTAAATCCATTTCTTGTGAAAATTACACAGTTTTATGAATTTTGTCTTCGATTGACGTTTTCATATTAAGTTAAGTTCAAATAATTGATGTTATACTATAGTTTCCCACAGAATAAGAGGGAAGGGTCATTATGTCTAGGATAATTTTACTTGACTTTTACTGACTTGTTAAAAGCAACAAAATAAGTACATAACTCTGGTTTTTTTTGAGAACACTGTATCACTCCAGTTTATTTCGTTTGTTGTTCCCGTGTTTGATGATATAAAAGTAATATTTTGTAGGTTAATGTAGATTTAACTGTAATACGACTTAAACACTCTAAACGTTAATTCATTTCTATTTTATTTTTTTTTGTTTACATATTTTTATTTTCAGGTTAAAATTATCAATTAATGATTTGAAAGTGCGCCAGCTGAGCACTTTCGTAGTAGAAGATCTTAACGTAGAGTTGGCATTATTTCTTTTAAGACTCAATTTGGACTTTAACGTCCAGATTCCAATACTTGATGCGGAAGCTGGTTAGTAAATCGTATTAACAAGAACTATATATACTATTATAAAAGCGGGCATCAGATAGAGAGAGAACGATAGAGGACCCTTTTGCTACTCAAGTAAATCATTACGAATCACTTTGCTTACATTTATAATACGTTCGAATAATTTTATCTGTAGCAGAGTTTAATGTGATTAACTAATTATAGTTAGTGAACTAATTATAGTTAGTTAGTTTACAACATACAACAATTAATTATAGTTAATTAACTAATTATATAATAGTTATCACAGTAACATTAAATTTCTTTAATTTTAAAACAAACATAATATTTTTTATCTGCAGGTCAGTACGATCTTGATTTTGGGATTATGGGTTTCAGACTTTTCGGAAGAGGTAATGCCAGGTAAGTATATATTTTCTTTTATATATACATTCAATCTCAGGGATGTTGAATTCGTA
Organism: Hypercompe scribonia; assembly: GCA_949316085.1. Classification (NCBI taxonomy): domain Eukaryota; kingdom Metazoa; phylum Arthropoda; class Insecta; order Lepidoptera; family Erebidae; genus Hypercompe; species Hypercompe scribonia. The sequence continues at coordinate 4,089,973 of OX438969.1, read as the reverse complement.
CGTTTTGCTGCCTATAATTTTAATTTCATTAACGCAAAAAGTTACAATCGAATTACGGAGTTACATAAAAACCCGAAGTAAGAAGGTTGACGGTGTTTCACACGCCCGTACCTTGGAGAGCGCATTAGGTTCTCGCTCCTGGTTGTCATGAACATCTCTGGCAATCATTAGTGGGCAATCAGTACCCTCAAATATACTGACAACTAGTTGAACCTTCGAATTCAGTTCATACTTTGGGTTATGGAGGTCCGATACCAGTCGTCGCTCTGTGACAAAACTGATATTCAGGTAAAATCAAGTATACTAGGAGGCGACCCTAAATAATTTTGAGAATAATAAAGGGTAGGAAGAAGAAATTAATGACATATATAGGAAGAACTAGATTTTCAAATAACTTTTATCTATCTTACCATCTTATCTTTTTAACACATTTTCAATTTTCTATTGATAATATTAATTTTAGATGGATAATTTGAATGTTTCTGTGTGGAAACGTTCCAATAGGGTCATGGGAAAATATACGTTGCCGATTAATGTACATAAATATACAAGATTTTAATTGGTCAATGTTCTCCTTTTGTGTATTGAAATGAGCATAGTTGATAAAAAGATGAGAAGAAATTTCTTTGACATTTATTTGAAAGGCGCTGAAAATTCGTTTGGTACGTGTTTTGAAAGCTAATCTGCGTACTTTAAATGGTTATAATAACGATGATTTTATTTCCAGGATTAGGATTATCCGACCTGCACTTTCTGGAAGTATACGTGCAGAACTGATGGGTGTAGATGAGAAACTCCTTCTAATTTTGCGAGAAGTTCGAATAGTTTTCTCTATGCTGGCGTTTGATGTGAGTTTTTTCTACCGAATTTAAAACGTAATTTTAAGAAAAGTCATATCAAACTTATTTCTACTTATATGATTTTTCAATTCAATAAGCAAAACAAATTTGATTAATTTTAACTTACGTACAAAGTATATTAGATTTAGGACGTGTTAATTTAAAAAGCAGTTAAAGACAGGAAACTACAAACGAATTTTAACTAACAGTCATACACCGCAAGATGGTGATATTTCAAATAAAAGCAATTGCCATCAAATATTTCATCTGAAACACTGAAGGGGCCTTCTAAATATAAAATTTCAAAGTATAGACAGCACTGAAGAAAATAAAACAGTAAAAACAAGCGGGTAGTTTCTAAAACCTAATAAAATACATAGTTACTTAAGTTTTAAGCCGACATCTATCAGATTCATAAAATTTCAAACTGAAATTGTGACGAAAGCTTCTGAATGAACTTGTGAAAACACCGGTAGAGGGCAATAAGCACAATAACGCGTCAATTTGATGATGTACTGTAAAAATATTTTTAGATAGTAGTAAATTATTTATACTTTGTTATGTATGTGTACTAACTCTAAAAGCTGGTGATTCTACAATAATATATAACACATGTAGAGCAGAGAAAATAGATTATGTTTTTGACACTTACTTGTAGCTACATTTAATTGGTAACACAAAAAGTAAATTTTTGACATACTTTCAACGATGTATATGCATATTTCATATGACGGATGAAAACATAGAGGTTTAAGTTTTTAAAGATCACTAAAATACCATTTAATATTGGCTTTTAAACAAATTAAACTTTGTGTTTTCTTGTAGCTGCTCAAGTAGAGTAGTAGTTAAACTAGACCCTAATTAGGTTAAACTAAACAAATCTTGTTTAAAAATATGTAAATTAAAAACTTTACAGTCCCTAAATGTTTTATAATGAAGTTTACACTATTTTAATGTTTGTTTTTTTTTTTCACTTTAGTCGCGTATCACTGGTTTGCTGGGAGGTGATGCAAACGTTGGCCATTTCCTTAACGAGTTCTTGAATTACTTCGTGCCAAACGTTGTCAGACTTTATGAGGTAAGAATTATAAATTCTTAAGGATTTATCTGTATTCAATTAATGTTATAAACGTAAAAAATTGTAAAGATTGAAGTAAAGATGTTTGTTACCCAAACACGCCAGAATAGCTGAACAGATTTTAATTAAATTTGACACATAGAAAGATTATAGAATGAAATAGCATATAGATTACTTATCAAAATAAAATTGTAAGATAAATCGATATTAACAAGACTGGAAGTATATAAGATTAACTACCATATGTAGAGCAGAGAAAAATATATCTTGGATTCTGTATTTCGTAAAAATGTTGCAGTTTCACATGCTATTTTAAGACTAAACGTAAAAAATGTTCTCTTTTGCAGGAAGACATAACGAACACGATAAGTGAGCTAGTACTTGATATTGGCAACTCTTTGTTAGAAGACTTTAATCTAATGGATATTCTTGGTTAAATTTTTTTTATATTCTGTATCGTAAATGCCAAGTTCTGAAAAGAAAATATGTTCTAATAACATTTTTACATTGCAATAAAATTATTAAAAAAGTAAATGGTTTTCTTTAATTATTTATTTAACCTTTACATTTTTTTTTTTTGAGAGCTATTAGTAGAAATTTGAGGAAATTAAGGGGTTCGTTGATCTAAAGGGATTTCGATACGACAAAAAGATTAAGCTACTACCTACGTAAACTAAAGCCAAACTATTTTTACTACATATTTCCGTTTGTAGTTTGGCGACAAAAGTAAACCTTCGGGTAAATGACAGAAAGTCATATTTTGAAATCGAAATGTAGGTTATTTGTGATATTTCATAGTTCCTTTATATATAAATTGTTTACGGAATTTACGCGTTCACGATAGGTATTAAGTACGTATATTCATCCTTGAGTCGTCTGACGTTTTGACTGACTTATTATGTCACACTGACCATGTTACAGTGTGACATAATAATACCTATACGTATTTCCTATCGTTATCATGTTAATTCCCGTAATCAATAAAATATATATTTTTTATATTTTTTTTTGTATTTATCAAAAATATGTATGTAAATGATACTATGTATGTTTTAAGAAAGTACAAGTATAGTATAGTATTATTTATTTAATCAATGTGAATAGTAGGTACTTCATTTTGTTACAAAGTATCAAGTCTCCACGTAGAATTATATTTTTTTTTTATTTTGTGTCTAGAAACTTATTTTATGAGGCAAGTGAAGTTTAAACACAGTTATAAGACGAAGAAGAACTATCTCTAGTAACTATTTACTGTTATGTAACAGCTTGACACAGTTGTTGGTTTTAAATACGAATTTCATCTTAATTTTTTTTATATTTTTTTGACATTTGACACAACGCCATTCGGTTACGACTAAATAGAGTTTGTGCTATAACTAGATTGACCGAAATGAGTATTTGCAGATCATACAAACATTAATTCTGGCCCGGATTCGAACTCAAGACCTCAAGCACAACAGTCGCAATTACTACCACTGCACCACCGGGGCAGTGGTAGTATTTGCTAATTGTTAAGTGTCTTGAATTTGAAGATGTTATAGTCGACTGAGTGACTCCATTATCTGTTTACAATTCTTGCATACTCGATCACCTTCAATTGTGACTTTATCATGTGATAATAAACTAATTTCGTGCGTCCGTTTTGTTATCACAACAGAAAGTTATCGCTGTCATTGACCGAGTATACAAAAAATCTGTGTTCCTCCAAAGTATTAGATGTCAATCAAATGGTCAGATCAAAAACTATGAAAACATAATATATTCGAGAAGATTGATTTGATTCCCCTATGCATGATGACGAATCTGTCGATCATCGTCATCACATCAATAGTTTTAATTAGTTCACTATTAGACATAAACCTTTCTGTTGAAAGGAGGTTTTGGTCTACTAAATGCCCAGATGGGTTGGTCTTCGTTTGTCTATAATACCTTAAAAAAAAGACGATGTTAGTCAGTGAATATTCCGTGTTACATTGTCATTAGTATCTATTAATGACAACATACTAACGTAGTAGGCAACAGTTAGTATACTGACAATTCTGTGCTGATTATCAATTGACAATTTTGTGTCAGAGAGAAACGGTTGTGGATTAATTTCATGTCTTAAATCGTAGGATTATAAATAAATGGTAATTAAAGCTTCACCAAGTTACTAATACAGCAAACTATATCTATAAGGCCCTATAAAAAATATATTGCTAACATTCTTTGTTTGCTATGTGGTTTTTATGAAACTAGTAACAGTAATCTATTTAAATTATAACTTACGGCTGAACGTCATAAATAATTATTTCAGACATGATGTTCGTGGTTTTCTATCATGTCTCTCAATAACCTTTTTTAACCTTACGTCTTCATATATTCACATTCTGACAGTTTAAACACACGTGAGGAAACTTACTAAGTCCATAGGCATTTTATTTCAAATGACTTTTACTTATTTTCAGTGCTCTTAATACAAATGATTTCTGCATCCTTTTAGTCCACTTGTATCCAATGTTTCTTTGTTGCTGTCTGCAACTACGCTGGTCATATTTTTTTGAACCAGTGTTGCCAATCATACTTTTGCTCTTATCTCAATTGTGATGGTGATGATATACTCCTAACCGACTTCGACCACGGTTGTCAGTCTCAACGGAGAGCTACTAACTACGCAGGAGATGTCACAGCACACAAGTGCGCAAACACAAGTGCACTTTCTGTTCCCTCATTTTCACAATCCAATGAGATGATTATCCGACATGACCGGGGCAAGAGCAGGAATAGGACCAAAGGTATTACTTATTCTTTATAATGCCATCTTTATTGTTGATTTGACTACATAAAAAACATTTTACTATTTTTAACCCTCGTTTCCAGCACCATTAATCCAAATGAAATGCCTTTTCGTAAGTAAATAAAAGTTATTTCATATTTTGTTCTCGATTTTTAGATAACATGTGAGTTTGAGAAAAAAGTAGATGTGTCCTTTCCTCTTATCATGGAATTCAAAATCTCTTAAGTATTAAATTATAAAAATTGTGTGAACACATCCTTAGATATTAGCCAGCAAAATTGTATGCAAGTCGCTCAGATCACATATCAGTGTCACTTTACATATTTACAATGCAAGCTATTTGTAAAATCAGATCTCATTTCCCGCAGTGGAGCGACGGATGCTGAGATTCATCATGTATGTGGTATGATGACAAAAAATAAGTTTTGAACTACGTTCTGGTAGTTCGATAAGTTCAGCGTGTCAAATCATTAGTTTGTTTAGGAGGCAAATAAACAGACGAGTTACCTGGTGGTAAGCAACTACCACTGCCCAGAGCTACTCAAAAATCAGAATTACATTATCGTTCTTTCAGTCCCTGAGGTAGCAGGAATGTTTGAATCGTTCTTTTTATTCCAATCCAGGTACATGTGTATTTCATAATTTTTTTATGGAATATATTTTATTATAATGCTCTGAATTTCCTATCCGCACGTCACAATCGATACATCAGGTATCGCAATCTAAATTGCCTTGGGCATCCCTCATCGGCTTGATCCAATTAAAACTTTTCCACTACATAGTGAAAATTAATAAAACTTACTCAAAGAACTGTTGCGTTAGATGAGGCAAACGTTTTGACAGTCATATTAGATGGAAGTTTCTTTCATTTAAATTTACATTTTAAGGAAATATTAATATTTTCTGTTTAAGTTTTATTAATTAAATAGCTATATCCTGCCATGCTTCACTGCAGCAAATTTTAGTTGTATTGATGAAAATAGTGGACGAAAGTGGCAAAGAAAATAAATAAAAGTTAGCTTTGACGTGTATTGTATTTTGTGTGAAAGTTAGCGCAAACGTTACAAAACTATTTGAGTTTTTGGATTGTTTGCAGTCAATTAGACGTTTTATATGTAGACATCAATATTGTACGCAATTTATCTTGCAACAGTAATAAAAGTTTGGAGCAATGTTTCGCTGTACCGATGCAGAATTATACCTCCGATAGGACTTAAAAATACATTTAGAAGGCAACACAGAATAATGTAAATCCGCTTTTTGCGAAAATTAATAAATGAATATATATTTTGCTGTATAGGCTAGAAAGCTAATTCAATATAATAAGTTCTGATGTAGGGTGGGATAAAAATTTGTTAACGTTTGCATATGACATCCCGTGCAAACATGTTATGGGAGTTCTTGGGACAGATGCTACTGAATTTTGCTGGCTAAAAATGTAACATATGGTTTTAACAAGATGTAGTCACTTGTCACACATCCAAAGAGTCCCTGCCGGTGGTCAAAGATATGTTTCCGGTAAAGCTGATTTCCAGACGAGGTGACATTCCATAGACACCCAGAAGTCCAGATGTATCTCCAGCAGACTTCTTTTTATTATGTTATTTGAAGAATAGTATCTACATCAATAAACCAAATACACTACGTCAACTAAAAGAAAAATCAACGAAGAGATGTCGGCGATCTCGTGGTCTCTTTGCTGACGAGTATTCAAAAAAAATTCGGGGCTCGCTTAGAAGAGTGCAAACGTCGAAACGATGTAATCTTTAAAAAATAAATTTCGACTAATTATCTTTCTTGTAAATAAACAATTTTTATAACATATCAAATAGTTTTTAATACATTTTTTTAAATGTAAACTAATTCATGGCTCACCTATATAACATAAGTAATCCATGTCGCATAACCACTGTTTAATTTTTAATTAGTTTCAGTGTGATCACTAATGCGAATTCCAGTCATGTTTTTGGTATTGGTCTCTAAAGATAACTAGCGTTTAATACATTGTTTTTAAAATATATATATTCTACATTGAATATTAAAATCATATTCGACTGCATGGTTAGTCTAGTGGTTTAAGTGTATCGGAGGTGGGGGCGGTTGTTCTACGGATTCGCTCTAAGAACACCGCCCCTGGGCCAGATCGGATACCTGCCCGAGTATTGGCACGAACCCTCGATCACATGTCGGACCGCCTCAGGGAGGTCTTGGACGCTAGTTTGTCGTCCGGACGCTTCCCTGAGTGCTGGAAAAGCGGGAAGCTGGTCCTATTAAGGAAGCCGGGACGGCCTACCGATTCGGTGGCGGCCTATAGGCCCATTGTGTTGCTGGACGAGGCGGGTAAACTGTTTGAGAGGATACTCTCTGCCCGCATCGTCCGGCACCTCTGCGAAGTGGGCCCCCATCTGTCGGACGCCCAATTTGGTTTTCGGGCGGGGCGTTCGACGGTCGATGCTGTGCTGCGCCTGAGGGCCGTTACCGAAGAGGTGGTGAGCTGTGGCGGCGTGCTGTTGGCGGTGTCGTTGGACATCGCCAACGCATTTAATAGTCTGCCATTTAGCTGCATCAGGGAAGCACTCCACTACCACGGGGTGCCCGAGTACCTGAGGCGGCTTGTGGCAGACTATCTTGAGGAGCGTACCGTCGTGTACGAGGACCGAGATGGTATTCTGAGGCGGCGGCCCATGTCGTGCGGTGTTCCACAGGGGTCCGTCCTCGGACCACTCCTGTGGAATATGGGATACGACTGGGCCCTTCGAGGTCGTCTTCCCCCCGGGCTGGGCGTAATTTGTTACGCCGATGACACATTGGTCACAGCCCGGGGGGCGAACTTTCAAGAGGCGGCGCGCCTGGCCACCGTGGGAGTCTCTTTGGTGGTCGGGCGCATTGAGGCGCTGGGTTTACGGGTGGCCCTAGATAAGACGGAAGCCCTTTTGTTTCATGGGCCCCGTCGTGGTCCACCTCCCGGTGCCTCTATCGTTGTCAATTCGGTCCTCGTACCGATTAAGGCCCAGATGAAGTATCTGGGCCTCATCCTTGACGGCAGGTGGCTCTTCGACGAGCACTTCCGACAGCTTACTCCAAAGCTGGTCGGCGCCGCTTCTGCTCTTGGGCGACTTTTGCCCAATTTGGGTGGAGCCAGCGTCGCGACGAGACGGCTATACACGGGGGTTGTTCGGTCAATGGCGCTGTATGGTGCACCGGTGTGGGCGGCGGCTCTGACCGCCCAGAATAGGGCTCGCCTCTGGCGCCCTCAGAGGATATTGGCGGTTAGAGCCATACGCGGTTACCGCACCGTATCGACGGAGGCGGCGTGCGCCCTGGCCGGAACTCCCCCGTGGGATTTGGAGGCGGAAGTGCTCGCCGAAGTTTATCGGCGGACGGCTGACTTCCGGGCGGGTAGCAACATACGGCCCCCGCCCGAGGACATACGCGAGTGGCGTGAGGCCGCTCGTCGAGCCACGATGGCTCGTTGGTCGTCCCGGCTGGAGGCTCCACGTGCTGGCTTTGCCACCGTGGAGGCTCTCCAGCCGGTCATCGCCGAGTGGGCAGGGCGGCAGCACGGGACCCTTTCCTTCCGACTGACGCAGGTCCTTTCCGGGCACGGTTGCTTCGGGAAGTATCTGCACTCGGTCGCCAGGAGGGAATTGAGTCCCGCCTGTCACCACCTGGGCGGCGCAGCGTGGGGTCCTTACTGCAGTTATTGGAGGAGATCTCTCGCTACCGGCCGTCATACGCTCCATGGCCGGTAGCGACAGTTGTTTTACCGCGGTCGCAACCTTCTGCGAAGACGTAATTTCGCGGAAGGAGGCGGCGGTGAAGGCCCGGGAGGACGATATCCACTCGGACCCAATTCGCCGCCGGCGAGCCGGGCGGCGGAGGCGCGCATACCAGCGCCTCATGCCGCCTTGAGTGTGGCCGCGGGTGGACGGGACGGGTTTTCCCCTCCACCCGCTATAATGGCCAGCCGCGAGGAGGCGACGTCCGCGTGTGCCGTACGTCGCCTAAAATAGAGAGTTTATCCGCAGATGGTGCCCGAGGTACGGGCAGGCGCTAGGAGGAATCTGGATGTCGTAATAGCAGCGGTTCCCGGATCCCTCCTATCTCAGGCGCAGAGTGGCACACCGTGTGGTTTTAGTCGGTCCGATTCCGACACACCACCCTGCCGTAAACCCCGGTGGGGTGACGGCCCGAGGGGGTTTCCACACGTTAAAAAAAAAAGAAAAAAAAAAGTGGTTTAAGTGTGGTTTAAGTGGCGCTGAGTGTTGTGGGTTCAAACCTCACGTGGGACAACCTTGTTTGATCCATAAATTGTTGTACTGTGTCTGGTTGTTCTTTGTGTCCATTTCTTGTATGTTTGTAAAGTCCTCCGTGAATACAAAAATAATTAAGAAAAGTGTTTTAATAGCAGATTAATAGATTTCATGGCAAATCCCTTAAAAATCAACCGAAACATTTCTTTTCGCATTATAATAATACTTCAATTAAACACTCTCCATTTAATGCTTTTAATGCTGTAAATCGATATATTATTATAAGTGAAAGTGGATTATTGAAAGGTTAAAGTTCATCGCTTTACCATTTAATTTAAAAGTTTCGTTCGTTATTATTTTTCGATAAAGAATTTTTACATCACTGGCCGTGTAAGTCAGGTGTATCAATCCTATTATGTATTATAGACATAGATTCTGTTATTTTACAAATTATAAAATTATTTTCTCCCTTTTGTCTTTACATTGGCATATCTCTAAACAGACTATCTTGTTTTATAGTTTTATTTCATTAAGAAAACAAGAAACTCTATTTATAGACTTGTGACAGTGAGTTTGACGTCAATGCGGAGTAATGGTTATCCCTTTATTTACCTACTAATTAAAAAGCATTGCTTACTTACCAATCTATTTTAGTTTCGTTTAAACATTAATTGAAATTAGGAAATAACTTCAGTGGGAAGTAGCAAATCTTCAAAGACTTTTAGTTCGTTACTTTGAAATTATAAATTGTGTTGTAAGTGTATTTATTTCTCATCCTTTACTTTCTTAAGAAGTTTAAATGTTTTGATTCATTACATATATATACAAAGTCAAGCTTGTAGGGGTAGGCAAATGCACACAAAACGCTCAGTTTTCACCAATGTTTTGTTGCTACATAATAGGTGGCGAGCTATTGTCGCTGATCAGAATATTTTATTTGCCAATCTCATCCGTCAATCAATAGGAAACGTTCATTTGGAGTCCTAAGTTCTTGGTGGGAACCGAATTTATCGTTAAGTTTGCTGATTTTAATTCTTCATAGGCTTTGACTTTCTAAGCTACTGAATTTCAACTTACTTAGTTAAAAAATATGCCAAGCCTTATTTGTCATTTTGTAATTGAAAGAAAGTTTTCAACAAATGTTTTCAGCATTTGGCAATTACTTGGTAGTGTTTTGTTGGATTGACTTCAGTGAACCTGCAGAGTAGACTTTATTCATGCTGCTCTATTCACTTTATATAATCTGAACAACTTGTTTCTTATATGATACTTGGGGGGCTTTATAGACCGACCTCATCGAAGACAAGATTTTATAGTTGTTACGTCCTATGACTGCTGGACATAGGATCTTCCCCAAAGTTTTCCACAACAGACGGTCCCGTGCCGCCCGCATCCAGCAGCTTCCCGCGACCTTCACCAGGTCGTCGGACCACCTTGTGGGGGCCTATGTCCCCCAGCGGTGGACGTATTTTGGATGAGATGATGATGACGTCCTATAACTTCATCAAGTTCCTATGATAGTCTTCAAACTCTGCATCTGCACAACTATTTAGAGATTTTGAATAGAAATATATTGACTAAAACTAAAATTATCCTAACGAATAGTTATAAAATAAAATAATGAAAACAACGAATTAACGTTTAATTCTAATTATCTCGTTAACACCACGTTAACTCCCTAAACCACTGTGTGGTTGTCTACGCTCTTTGTTGGTTTATCTACACAGAGAAATTTGTATAGAGGTCACAATTGGGCAAACAATGAGATTTGTTTTGAATAATGTTGTGTTTTCTGTCCTATCCTTGTGTTGTTTAGAAATATAACAATTGCTCTAGAAAAACAGTAATATTTGCCGAATTTTAAATTCACGTTGAGCATACACAAATATGGTCCTCATTACTTTAGAAATAAGTCGTATTTTGTGTAAATCTTTGAAATGATATTCATAATCGCCGAATACTACCTGAACTCAGAAATTCGATGTAGGGAAATTTGTCATTATTTTTATGTTGAAGATTAGGACTAAAAGATAATATAATTGAATACTTATAAAGTTACATATATCAACTGCCTCGTTGGTCTAGCAGTTAGTGTGTGCAACTGCCGATTAAGAGGTCTCGGATTCGATTCTCGGATCATGGCAAAGAGTGTTACTGAGTTTTTGTGGTTCCCGAAATGCTTATTTGAAATTGGCCTGGAAATTGGAAGTTCAGGTTGTAAGCCCCTTGCCTTAGAGGGTAAGAACGTAAAGCTGTTGGTCCTGTACCGGTTTTCTCTTCAGTAGTGTCGGGCAACCGTCTCGTTGTATTGTGAAAGTGAGAGAACAGATAGTGCACCTGTGTTTGCTCTGGTTCCGGTTGAGATTGGCCAACGTCGTCGATAGTTACTAGAAGTAAATCATCCTCATTCATATCAGCAGATGTACGTGGATTCAAAAACAGAAAAAAAATGTACATAATTTTTTCTTTAAAAGATAACTGCCTCATTAGTAATATATCCTGTGTGTCGTGGGGAACTTTACAAACATACATGAAACGGACACAAAGAAACTTGGAATGAAAATTTGTGAATCATATAACGTGTTGCCCCGTGTGAGGCTTGAACCCAAAACGTTAGTGCAGTAGACAGCAGTGTGAGAATCGCTTAAACTACTAAACCATCAGTGCAGCTATTAGTACTATATTTAATCTTATATCTATATAAAATGAAGTGTTTAAATTTTGATAACTAGAAGTCATCAGTATATCCAGATAAATAATAATCCACCAAATTTGTGTTACTTAATATACTCACGAATGTAGATACCTCACATTCTTTGTATAGATATGTTTCTCTGAGTGGGTAGATATTGTCTGTTGCATACCAAATTACCTCAACACTAATAGAACTAGATATCCATATTCGTATATATGATCTAAATTGCATTGTGAGTTTAGCCGTTACAGTACTACTGATCAAGAAGTATCGTGTACGATACACGGGTAGGGTAGGTACGGGTACGATACAAGTGTTACTAGGTTTGACAGCTTGTGCCGTGTGGAGTTCTTGCTCCATGTAAGGTTGGTTTTGGGTGGTTCAAGATAAACGCAAATGGAGTGAAGTGACGATTTTATTGCTGCACTGTTCGTTATAACGGTTCAGTACCGACTGCCCTAAATATTAGAGAGGTGATGATATCATGAGCCGATGCAATGTATGAGTAATTACGGTAACTTTACTTGTATGGTATACATAATTAAATTAGGTAGGTACACTAGGTTTTTCTAGTTTTATTTTGTGTATTTAATAGCAGTTTGAAAGTTAGGGTCATAACCCCTGTGCCTCGAAGAGCACGTAAAGCGATCGGGTTCTGCGTCTGATCTTTCTCCCGTGCCATTAGATTCTGAGAGTGAAAGAACAGAGAGTGCACCTATGTTTGTGCACATACTTGTGCGCTATAATATCTTCTGCATATTTGGTCGGTTTCCGTTGAGACTGGCCGCTGTAGCCAAAATGGGTTGGAGTACATCATCATATGATCAAATAGATAGCTATGTACAAATGTAGTTATAATAATGTGATTATGCTATCGTTTCAAATACAATTTATGAATATTTTGGGATATAATTACCAAATAAAAGAAAGTTAAAAACTATAACCCAACTGCTGGAAAAAAGCGTTCTAAAAGGACCAAACGAGAAAATAGAAATTCAGAAATGCATAGCTAGAAAAATGGTGAAAGTAGAGCCGTGGTCACAATCACTGTATATCTGTTACAATTATGCTAGGTATTAGGAACAACCCCATCAGACATGGTAGGTATACAATGAGTGTGATCACGGTTTTACCTGGTAGTCCTCTACTAAGTACTCTAGATGATGTCACATTCAGTATATTGTAACATTTGACAATTCAGACGCTTCTGATGACACCTTTTTTATCCTAAATACGACAAGTAATTTGGTAGATATTAGGAATCACATAAACATACTCACATACTACAACATACATACATACATATACTGCTAAAATTATAACTCTCCCTTTGGCTTTACCATAGTCGGGTAGTTAGTGAGTGGCTTTTACGTAAAAGCCATGCAGGAATTAATTTCCTTCGTCATTTCATTGATGCAAAGTATTTTATTTCGATCACATTGCATTATCTCAAACAAGAGTAAGACTTGCATTACTCCTAAATATAATTGTGGTAATTTATATGTCATACAACTTAAATTTACTTCAGTGTCACCTAATGAAGACGTATCATATTTTTGTATAGTACAATCAAACTCTTACTTCGAATACTATACTACAACTTTCAAACATTAAAAATAGAGTTTTGCCGCGATAAACATGATCACTTCTCCTGGTCGATTCACATTTCTCTCTATCAAGTACATGCACACGAAATACTTATTTTTTATTTATGCATTCATTTATCAAATTTGAACCTCTAAGTCACTTTTATGTCATATGTACAATTTCATTTTGAATAAATCTTTAGAATTGTTTCACCGATCGACGATATTTTTTTTTATATATAGAATTTTGCTATCACTGGCAGTCAAGTTTAGACATTAAGAATTAAGAATTATAAAATACGTTACTACCGCTGTTCGTATGACAACTACTAATGGGACGTGTCTGCGGAAGCCACATATTTTTCAGTCACAATCCAATTATTTTCGATAGAAACTCGTTTATCATGGTGCCACAGAGCTTTTAGCAGTCATGGTAACAGCTTTGGCCACGACTTTCAAAAGAAATATCGACAAATCACGTTCACTCGTTAAAACGGAAATTGAATTTGCTTATTTACGTGTCCGGAAAGATGGAAATACATCCCATCACTCATGGCGTTTTAAATGGGAAAAATATCTTTGCAATTCAGAGTTAGGATAGCTCGTCATGTTCTTAAATGTGACGAGTTTCAGCAATTACGTTCTTCGTTTAAAATTTCCGTTAATTTGTTGATATAATTGATAAGTGACTGTTAATTCATGGCGCAGCGTTCACATGCTCCTCAGAGATATTTTATCAAATATATAAAAATATATATGTATATTTATTTTTACGACATAAAAATAAATAAAAATAAAATAAATATTTCGGACATTTGACATACAACGTCATCTAGTTTCAAACTAAGAAGAGCTTGTGCTATGATAACTAGACTGACTGATATAATACTTACAGACTTTTTTTGTAAATACATATATATATTATACATAGAAAACACCCAAACTTCGAAACAAGTGTTTGCAGATCATACAAACATCTGGTCCGACCCAAAAATTGAACTCGAGACCTCAAGCACAGCAGTCGCATTCATTACAGCTGCGCTACCAAGGCAGTTAATATTATTGTTTAAGTGTAGTGTATAAAATTAACAAAATAATGTCATTAGTTTCAGGACGGATCGATGTTGATGTTTACGGTTGATGTATGATGATACCAGAGCAAAAACTCTCAACAAGTGATGCACGATTCCTATTTTTCAGTAGCTCACGTAAGTGAGCTACAGAAAAACTGTACCCACTTAGATAGTATTGAAATGTTTTCCAATGTATTTAGAAATTGCTACTAACTGCCACTAAATGACGAACACTTAAATTCTATCATACTGGTTATTTTTCTTCACAAGTTATATTAATTTTACGGGCAAATTGCATCCCGCGTTCCTCAAAACTTTTCCGATTTTCCTTTTCTTGAAAATATTAAGCAGACTACTATCATCATAGAAAACAAAGATTCATTCGAATACATCTATTATTAACTGAAGTGCGTTTACCAAGGAACAAGATATCATATCTATTTATAGATGGAATTTATATATAGTTTATGTTAAAGACGTATGAAAGTACTGGCGAAGTGTCTCTAAAAAGCAGTCAATTTAGATGCAATGAAGCCACATAGTGACGTAGTAGATTCAGGCGACACGACACTTTTGAACTGAAGTGAATTTTAGATGAGTTCCATCTATTGCAAAAACAAAAACATCTTGACAGTCATATAAATGGCTGTATAATCTTAAACTACACTAAGTAAAACTAGGACAAAACAAACATAAATACAAAAATTTACCTAGATTATAAAAATGTTTTTAGAAAAATACATTATATTTTTAAATATTTTTTCTTTTTTTTTGTGTGGAAATCCCCACGGTTACCACTGAAAGGTGGACTTTCGACCGGACTCGAACTGACCAAAAACTCCACACCGTCTCAGGTACCAGTAGCCTTGGGCTACCTACCGCTTGTAGATGCCACCCCCCTGTGTGGGAGCCCCCATGTTTTCTGCGGTATCTGACCCGTTCCTGAGCTTAAAAAGCAAACATTCAAAAACATTCATTAAGTTTCAAAGCAAAGATTCTTAAAGTTCTCAAGAAGCATCCAAGAAAGAATTTTAGTAGGTACTCTTTAATGTTCTACATTAACAATTCCAATTACGTTTCGTAAATGGAACACGAAAATGGCGTAGCCGATTTAAATTTCCGAATTGATTACAATCGAATATTGGGTGCAGTGAATACTGACGGCTATAGCCGAATATTTCCGAACTGCCAATATCGTTCGTTCAATAAGACAGAAAAGTTCAATACACACTACTGTTGAATTACACCGCAGCTAGAACAGTAACCAACGAATGGTTTATGTAATATTTTGTTTTTCAAATAAATGAAACAAAGTGATGAAATTCCATGACTGAAATAATTGATAGACGTATTTATTTGCTTCGTACAGTTTCTGGAATTATTGTTTTTTATATTTTGTTTTATAATTTCAGCATGTAAATTGATGATGATTCTGATGATGATGAAATGTAACCTAAATTATTTCAATCAATAAATTGAAAAAAAATACAAATAAATTGGTTACAATTTTTTTTAGGCTAGCCATCTATCCCACTGCGAGGCATCATCATGTCAAAATTCAACCTGACGGTCCGACATTAGGTGTTTCATATCAATGTAGCGTTTGTGCAATATGTGAAAATATTTAAGATTTGCTTCACTTGTAAATCAACTTCAAAGACATTGTGGCAATAACATAGGCGTAAAATTATTTTAAATAGGGGTACTGTAGTCGTCAGTTATAGCATTGCTAAGTCTAAGCAGTAAAGTAAGTCGGTAAATGTTGCCGTATCGTGCCGTATCTTGCCGTATCGTGCCGTGAATAACTTATTCACGTACAACAATGACGTATTTGTTTGGAACTTATCCATATACGAACATAATTATATATATGATTATGTACATATATAGCATTATATGTTTATTTACGTACGTGACAAGAATACAATGGTTTTGACATAAATTGACTAATTTTTGTTTTAATTATTTTTAAGTAGCGTTAGTTAGCGATGCATATTCTCAGTATTTTTAAATCTTAGCTGATCCATCTTTGCAAGATCACATTATTACAACTTGAAGTGTTGCGTTCAATAAAAGACACCTAAATGAATATAAATTTATAGTTTTAAATATCTAATGTCACAATACATTAGATATTTAAAACTATAAATTAAAACTATCAAAAAGAGATTGACGTTGTGAGTATTGCTGTCGTTTATAAGTAAATGAGAGTTTATAAGATGCGTATTAAAACAAAAAATAGTTTTTCATCAAAAAATATTTTTATTGACAACATTTTTTTATTCTACTAATAATCTATTGATATTCTACGTAATTTGACTGTGAATTTGATATGGATTTAATTTCATTTGGTTGAAATACTTTTATTTTAAAATATGTACGAGTATCCTATCTATGTATCTTAAGATCTTAGTTTGATATATTAAGTACGTATCGCAATATGATCTTACTTTATCTTTTTAAAGAATTATGGGAGGTGTTCTGTTATACTTATGGCAAACTATATTGTTTTTGATTTGTTTTGTTTTTCAATAGTGTTGCGTTAAGCCTCATTCAAACTATTATTTAAGGAAATAATTAAATACAAATGCTTATAAAAATGATGCAGTTGGGTATTTTGAAAATTTCTTAATTGTATCTTCATTTAAATGATTTTCAAAAATTAAATTAACATAGTAAATATCATACTAAACATTATACAGCACAGCAAAGCGAAGTGAAGCAAGGCATGCTTCACTTCGTTGAACAGTGACATAGTGAATCGTGTCTGTTTATTTCAGCAGTCGGGGTATACTCAAAGTTGTAGAACAAACCTTTTCTAACATTTCTAGCAGGTATATTACTTATAAATTATTTCTTTTTGAGTTAGAGTCTATAGTGCCTATGCCTCTCCTACCATTGACTTCTTTCCTCTTTTTATCATTCATTCATTATACTGCGTAGATTCCCATAAAATCCTAAAAGTGCTCATTAAATATCAATAGGTCTGCCCCCTAATTGTTATATCATCAATGCCAAAAGAATTTTTAAATCGATCGGTCCAATAGAAAAAGAGAGAGATGATGACAAAATATATTGATCTCTAAGCTATGAAATGGGTACAAATTTAGACTCTAAATTGTAGTCAGGCCCTCACATTGATGGATTGTCCAATCACTCAGCGCTGAGGTATACGTTGTTTCTAAAATTTGTCAAATAACTGATTTAGAAATAGCTTGCCTAGTGTATATTAGCTATTTCCATAGTGTAATATTGCATAATATGTTGTGGGGAAACAATGTTGACATTTAAAGCATCTTTGTGTTGCAGAAAAAAGCTATTTGCGCAATTTATAATCCTGGTTATAGGCATTCACTCGAAATTGATACATTGTTTTAGAGTTACGATATTGCAGAAATTCATATCCTACAACTTAACTTGTAATAATATTTATGTATATTTTTCAGACATCTGATATGCAACGCCGTTTAGTCCTAAATAAAAAAAATATATATTATGTATTACCCACTACCAAAAGCTAAAGTAGCTAAGCTAAAGCTAAAAGCTAAAGTTTTAAACTTTCAGCACTATTTTTATTCGTCAGTAAAGGCAAGAAAATGTATTTAATATTTTCCATGCCAATTTTGGCTTAAAATCAGAGATAAAAAAATAATGCAAGCCACAACCAGTATTGAGTTTTAAATCATATATTTTCTGTGGTTCACCGTATGTGGTATAACAAAGCACTCTTTAACACGGGACGAGCCCTAGAACGATACATCATCGAAATTGGCAACACGAAGATGAAGAGGGTAACCAAACTTTTTAGACTTCTGCTTTTTTTCGATGTTTCGAAGTGAACATTTTGTCGCAGCAGTTACAATCAATATTTTTTCAAACATATAAGTATATATATATTTTAGAACAAGAAGTGTGTTTTCGACTTGTGAGAATCCAAAATCAATAAGCTATTGCTCACTCATGTGTGTAATGATCAATGGAAGCAACAAAAACGAACATAAACAATATCAAGTTTGTAAAAAGAAAGTGAAAAATCAAAGGGAATGAATGACGTAGGTACCTCCTTAAGTGTACAACATTGTTAATGTATTTTTTTTTATTATGGATATATATTTCAAAGATATATATTCTCCTTAGGATGGATTTAAATAATTTGAAGAATAAGCTTGATGAATTTTCACGGCTCACCGCGCAAATGTGGTCAATTTACAAGGTAACTCTTAGACTTAGATTAGACTTATACTACATTACTACATTGACCAGAATTTTCTATCATCACAGTGTTCAAGTTTCTACTTAGGTAATAATTGACCATCTATAGCCTTATTGTTTAAGAAACTTAAAGATCGATAAAACAAAAGAATTAATTGTAATAATCAATCGAAACTTTAACAAAACAGCGTACTGGCACCTCAAATGCTCACGGCCAATTTGTGACTTTTAAGTTTGCATTGGCAGCGGCAATAATTTACCACAAAGTAATCTGTTTGCTAATCAATTTTAAAACAGGTTATATTGTTATTATGTAATAGTATCCTATAGAAGTCGTATTATGTGGTTACACCTATCTCAGTGTCCAGAGAGCTAAGATTTATCACAACACGTGCTAACGTACGGAATATACATCTTTCATAGCTCATTTTATAGAAATCTGCTTATTTTTCTACACAGTCTTGTCTGTAAGAATAAATGTTAATTTTATTTTCAATTAATTCAATAATGGCTGTCAGTCATATTTGAAAAGTGGTTATCGGTTTTGATTACGCTCTTATTAGCTTCACTTGTATATAGTAATTGTGTATTAGTACTGAGTTTTTTAAATTTTTTTCAACTAGATTTCTTTATAACTATTCTATCGCCGAAGAGCCATGTCTCATCACAAATATTTCATAGAGAACAGGTGTCACGCAACTTTTTCCTTTTTTAACATCGAGTGAATTAATTTGTTTCTGGAGTCTAAGACGAGCAAAATTCTCAGGGAAATTTGAAACACTTGTAAGTCTTTTCCGTGTGGTGACGGATTAAGAATACATAGTGTTACCACCCCTGTTCATCCCGTGGGTAAAGGCAACTAAGGGAACAAAGTATGCAAGACAACATCATTACAAAGAGAAGGAAAACTTGTCAACCCGTCTGGCCAGCGTGGTATACTAGGCCAAAACCTCCTTGCTAAGGAGAGGCCCATGTCCAGCAGTGGACTGTAAAAGGCTGTTGATGATGAAGTCTTAAGTTGGGGATAGATATCTGCAACTCAAGGTTCAAGCGGTCGCCACACACCTCTCTATTGCGCTGAGTGTTGTGGGCTCCAACCCCACATGGGAAATAACTTTGTGTGATCCACAAATTGTTGTTCTGAGTCTGGGTGTTCTTTGTGTCCGTTTCTTGTATGTTTGTAAAGTCTCCCGCGACACAGGATTTACTTCTAGTGCGGGTGTTGTCTTTTTTAAAACAAACAAAACGAAAAGAAATCTTATACTCGTAACTTATGCATCATATATGTATAATAATCATTATTATATCATTATGAGGTACAATTTGCGAAGAGAATGCAAATAATGTGAATGTTGAAATTCTATAAATATTCTCGCCTAGTTCTCTTAGTATTCTGCCAGACTTAAAATGAACAGAATAAACAAACACCTACTTCGACGATCGTGACAAACATATTTAATGGTAGGTTAAAAAAATTCGGCTGAAATTTTAAATTTGAACTGGAGTCAAGTGCCCTCTTGACTTTTTTTCACGGTCGAACGAAGACAAATAATTTTAAGATGAAAAATTTTTTCAAGACCATATCACTCACCAATTATTTTTTGACATAGTAAAGTGATTTTGAGAGTGTGAAATCAGGTTTTCTGTATTCTAGTGACAAGTTAGAAGTGAGAGTGCGATGGTGAAGATTTTAAGAGGTTCACACTAATTATGCGTTAATATTGTTGAGTGACAAAAAAAGGTCTGCTTAATTTTGTACCATCACTTGATAACATCAGAAGAGATTTTAATTAAGATTAACGACATAAATTTTAGGTTTAAAAATCACAATGAAGAGGATAGTACAAAAAAAATCTTTTGTGAAGTTAACCTAGCAACGAACGAAGTGGTTATATGACATATTGTGATTCTAACATGCACATACAAAATACTGACGTCGTATCATGATGAAAATTGCAATCGAATTTCCTTATAAATTCTTGTTATTATGATTAATAATTAATATAATAAATATTTCAGAAATTTTACACACAACGTCATCCGGTATCAAACTAAGCAGAGCTTGTACTATGTGATAACTAGACCAACTGATAGAACAAATATACTTTTTTTTGTAAATATTTACATATCTTACCTAGAAAACACTTAAACTCTGATACAATATTTGGAGATTATACAAACATTTGTCCGACCAGGGAATCGAACTCGAGACTCTAAGCACAACAGTCGCATTTACTACCGCTACGACACCAAAACAGTTGATATTCTAACATGATCACGTTGTGTTGCCCTTATCTTCTAACATAATCAAAAGTTATGTAAATCAAGAAAATTTACTGATTTTTCCTCATTTATATACTGTAAGTGACTGATATGATTCTGTTTTAACATGCATTAATTGGTCGATGACATACGACTACTTAACAATTTTTTATTAGTATTCGCGATGTCATTTTTACATCTAACAGCCTCTTTATATATTTCATACGGGCCTAAAAAAATCAAGGTGATTCGAACTTCAATAGTCTGAAGTCAATGTAATTTATTTTTGAACCATTAGGGACTTAAGAACGTTCAAAATATTTACAAAATTTCAAAGAATTCCACTTTTTTGTGACACCTCTATTCCCCAAATTACTTTCTGCTTAACTTTTTGCGTAATGGATATTGAAATTACTTTTAAAACATGCCATAAAGTAAAGTAAAGGAAAATATTGATTCTGTTATTGAGAGTATTTCGATAGAAAAAATATTTTAGCGCAACATAAAGTTAACGCGATAGGGCTCTTTGAGTGAGAGGCCCCACCGGACGTAGCCTCAACTTTAGAGCCTTGTCATCTGAGACGAGCGCCTTTGAACTTACCAATGTCTAATCATCTTGATGGATAAAACGGTCGGTGGAGAGCCACTACAAAATTTTCATTTCTCAACTCACCATTTTCACCTACATATCTTACTCCGTACCTCCGTTATCTGTTCTCTAATCACGACAGAAACCTTCTCTCAGAAAATAATCTGCTTCTCTCATGTCCCTCTCACAATTTAGATTTCGTGAACTCTTCGTTCTTTATTCAAGCAGTACTACTCTGGAATGCGCTCCCGCTCAAAGTCAAGACCACCGTTTTACATTCAAAAAGTAAGTACATAATCTCCTTCTTAACGACGTTAAAGAATCATCTAATCGATAATTGGCTCAGCTTATATTCGAGTTGTTATAGTGAACGAATATAAACTAAATGTGTGTGTATGTGTATTTTATATATATATATTAGGGTGTCCCTTATATGACAAAAAAAAAATTTTTTTCGAATTTCGAAATGCATACCCTCTATAATTTTTACTAATGCTATAAGATACTTAAATATAAAATTTTATCAATCTAGCATAATTGCAACCAGTGCCGACCGAGCTTCAAAGTTTAGTAAAAAACGTGCTTTGTCCTAAAATTTCAGTCTGCTATAATTTCACTATAAATGCAATGAATTAAGTGAATAAAATTAAATAATAAATTAGATGAACATTAATCTTTAATTAAAAACATAAAGAAATAAAAATCATTCAGGGTAACTTCTTTTTAGAGTAGTTTTTTTACAGTCTGGATACAATTTTAGATGTTCCTGGACACAGCGCAGCAAGAACTGTTTTTGTTCTTCTTCAGCCGTGATAAGTCCGTTAAAATCTTGCATTAATTTAACAGCCCTTTCAGCAGTACCATTTACAACTCTCAAATAACTTATTCTTCTTTTAGCCTCCAGAAAAGTAGCATTGTTATTCCAAGAAGATACATCTTCCTTTAGAAAACTGTCGTCGATCTGCAGTCGTGATAAAAATTGTTTGCTCTTTTCCGATACGAAATCATCCAGTGCTTTGTCTAAAAAAAAAGAAAAATAAGTTAAATAACAAATAAAAATCAACAACAATTTTGAAAATAAATAAATAAGTATTGGACATTGAAATTGAAATTCAACAAAAAGTCAATTTAACTTACCAAACAACTTTTGAGTCAGTTCTTCCTTCGACGGGTTATAGCGTTTGCTAAAATCCAAAATTTTGTCCCTGTTGAAGTTGGCAATCATCTTCTTCTTAGTTTGGTTGTCAACTTCATCATCAAATAGTGATAGAATGACTGTCTCTTCACATAAATACCACAAGTGATGGCTGAACTTGCTTATAGAAGCTTTAGAAATTGTTGCGTCAACTTTTTCATACTCTTTTAACATCTTCAAGAAGCGCAAATCTTGATTAGGTGCTTTGGTCGCCACTGTACATTCGAGCCAAGGTTTAACATACGAGAAATAAGCAAACATCTTGTAGAGCCTTTTTGTCCTTCGCAGTTACTCTGCATTGTGACTGAAGTAAACATATTTTTAAAGAATAGATCGCTCTCGCCATCCAGCGTGCCTGATGTATAGCTCCGGGGGGCCTTAGTTTTAATTTTTCCTCTGTGTCTCCTCCTAAAAATATTACACACAGTTCGACCAATTCGCGGTAATCATCTCTTACAAAACCTTTATCTAATTCTGCCTTATAAAATAGTAACAACGCTTGAATGTCTGTCTCGGCAACCCGTGCTTTTACGAAATTAAGAGATGGTTCAATTTTAGTACAATCAATGTTTTTCCAATTTTCTCGGAACTTTTTGAACATCAATCAGATTTAATCAGAATATCTGGGCTACTAATAATTTGCTTAATCTTGGTTTCAAAGACAGCTTTTAGGACCAATTCATAAACATGATGACGACAGGCGAAAAGCAACAATTCTCTTCCTAAAGTTTGCTCCAAAATAGCACAAGCTCCATTGAAACGGCCCATATTGGAAGCTGTTGTGTCGCAGCACATTATTTGCACTTTATCATAAAGGTTCCAGTCAAAGAGAGCTGCTGATACAGCCTTCGCTTGATGTTTTCCAGAAGAACTTTCTAGTTTCGGCACTGCAAGAAGCTGCTCTCTATCGTCAAATGAAGCTATAACTGGCAAGCGTTCTTCTTTTGAACTCTGTACATCCAACCCCGGTAATAGTTTTCCATCCCAATGGACTGTGACTATGTCGGGTACATTGTTTTGGAAGTTAGATTTTATTGCTTCTGCCCTTGATTTTCTAGTTTCAGTACGAATTCGCTGAATCGAGGATTTGTTAATACAGAAATCATCGCTGCTCAGACCAAGCGCTTCTACCACCGCATTAAGAATGTAAACGGTATCTCTAATGCTTAACTGGCATCGATCTAAAGCTGCACTCTTTTTGAACTTTGTTCATGGCAGGGAACGTCCGGCAAGCTGAGTTCAGAATTCAAGATCTGTTCTTCGTCTGAATCTTCTACACTGTCTAAGTTATTTGTGGTGGAAGTAGATGCAACAGCTAGTGATTCTCTTTGTCTTACAATCCTTTCCTCTTCTTCCAATCGTCGTTGTCTAGATCTTTGTTCTTTTTCCGCCAATTTTTTATCTACACCACCTAAGCATCCCGGTCGACCTGGCTCTCTCTGTTTCATTAAAAATAATTTATCTTCCTCTATTTTCATTCTCTCAAAAGCATCAGCATGTGCAATATCAAACAAATTATCAAGATTAATTATAAAATTGTTCTCACGACTCTTAAACGTAATCTGAGTTTTCTTACAATTTTTTTGCAACTCTCTCCAAACATGATATAAATCAATAAGTTTCTTCACGCAGTTAGGAAATGCCCTTGTTGGAATTCTTGCTTTTTCTCAATATATGATGCACTCCCTAATCACAAGATTTGCACTTTCACTAACAGTCAATTTAACCTCACGAATATTGTAAAATAGGACTGAGAGAACTTGTCGATTAGATGGTAATTTTGCACCATTTATTTGGTAGCTAGTCAATCTGATAAGAAAAATATTTTGTTTATCACTCCGTAATTCCACCGACATGTTTACGCACTAAACAATGAAGCACTAATAGTCTCAAAAATCACGTACGAAATGGCAAATAAAACATGTCGTAACAGGTCACTGGGCAGTACTTAAGCAACTTGTATCGACAAGTTTAAATAGCAAGTCGGCACGGGTTATCGTTTATATATCGAACTAATATTTTTTTCTAGACAATATAGGATTATTACGAAACTTTTAAGAAGGTATGCGTAAAAAAATATCGAACTTGAAATTTAAGGGACACCCTAATATATATATGTATATTTATATGTGTATTTATGATGTATGTATTGTATGTGTTCATGTATATAAATGTTTACTCATGTAGGGAATATTTTCATTGCTAATGTAACCTCTGTGCACGTCCCTTACAATATTTCTACACCACCCTAAGGTTGACTGGAAGAGAATGCCTTGGGTATTAAGTCCGTCGATGTACAAAGTGTAGAAAGTGTAAATAAATAAATAAATAAAATTTAAGTACAATAAAACTTATTTAAAAGGATAGGTTTATATCACTACATTACTGATGAAGTTTTCAATTAACGTTTTATTGTTTTTTTAAAGTTAAATCCCACACTAGGCAAATATCCTGTGACACGGTGTTCTTTATATGAAATGGACACAAAGAACGTCTAGAAACAGTATCTATTAGAACAGCTGGCAAATTCAATCAATACATGATTGTCATATTACACTAGTTGTGGTATTTATTTGTGTACGTGTGTATTTATATAGACTTTTATTTACTTAAGCATATGTATGTATATATGTATTATGTGTATAAATTTTAATGTATGATAATTGTACATAGATGTGTACTTGATGTATTACAAACAAGTATCACCTGGAACGCACGTACTATCTATGTAAAGGAAATAATGGACTCCTACAGGATTTCCTTCATGTTAATTTGAATTTGGGCGTGGGCAACATTGGTGTTGTTGTCATGTCGAGTCGATAGGCGGCGCTGACTGTTGAGACGACGGGAATTTTATTTCGTAAAAAGGTGTGGTTAATGTCTGTAATTGAGGAATCTGATTTAAATTAAAGTAATTAGTGGAATAAGAACGACAATATAACTTTAAATGTCGTTTCTTTGTTTAACAGGTGAAGTTACATTGCAGTAATGATAATTTGTTGTTAATTCATTGTAAAAGTCTAAAATAAAAAACTTTGTTTTACAGAGCAACGTATGGTTTGATTTGTCGTATATTCCATTAAAATATAATAATTGTCTTATATCTATTTTGCTTTCATCACCCAAATGATGACCGGTAGATAATATCTTAGGCATTTAGTTCACCTATACACTTAAAGTGCATGTTATGTAGTAAATAAATAAATAACATTAATATGAGGATTCCATAAAGTGTTGTCTAATGCGGTGATTGAACCCCCAACACTCAGCGCAGGTTAAGTGATCGTTTAAAGCACTACGCTACGCGTACAGTCTAACAATAATTAATTACAAGATGTTACTTAGTTAATCGTGCTAAGTATATTTCAGAATATAATAATTAACTAATTTGTTACAAAGTTTAGGAGTATAATAAATAGGATATGCCATCCCACGTAAATACATTATACACCCACTCGTCAGTGTGACAGTCTGAGCCAAAGGTTCTTTGCTCTGAGTGAAAGGTCAAGGTTAAAAACAACTGTTACAATTCTAGAAAACACTGAAGTTTGGAAAGATTCTAAATTACACTTGTAATTAAAAAGCTTGTATATTATTAATAAAGTGGATTTATTATGGGTTCGATTCTTCTAAACGGTAGGATGCGTGTGAAGTATTTTTTTCCAGGACAACATATTATATGAGACAATAAACGATATCTGTCCTCCATAAGCACAAACCTGGAGGTGATAGGTGAGGCTATTGGGGAGCAGTAAAGGAACCACGAGCTTCTCACACAGGAGGATGGCCTATCTACGGCGGTACGAGATACATTGGGTTTCCAGAGATTTCCTTACTAGGGTGCACCTGATTCCCTGGCTACTGGTACCTGAGACGGCGTGTGGTTTTTGATCGGTTCGTGTCCGGTCGAAAGTTCACCTTTCGGTGGTATACGTGAAGATTTCTGAACAGAGAAAAAAAGGGACAATATAAGAGATAAATAGATTTAGAAACTAGGAGAGATAAGATTTAATAAATATATTATAGACTTCTTACTCTTCCAATCATCATCAGCCTATTAATCGGTGATGATTAAAAGTTAGCTCGTCACTGTGATCATCATACACAGCTTTAAGTGCATTTGGAACAACAAAAGGTTAATCCTTATGGTAATGGAGATCGATAAATGTAGTAGATGATATCTTTACCATAATATTATTAACACAAATGTGAGTTTATTTTTTTGTTACAGTTATAAGCCTAAAATGCAAAACTAGTTTTAAAAATTCTTTTGCCAATAATGAAGAGCTACACTATCAGTGAGTAACATAGATTAAGTGCTTAACTGAAATAAACTTTTTACCGCGATAATAGAAGTAGATCCGGGCCGAACTGCGTGCAAAAGTTAATAAATAATAAATTTAAAATAGAGATCGAGTAGAGATAATAAACAAAAACTGAATTCACAAAAAAAAATTATAAATCATTGAATCAATAAACTGATAAAATAAATTACATACATGCGTCACAATACAGCCTATTCTGACATAAATATTTACAAATATGTACCTTCACCTGCCTATCCTATAAATACCAATACACAGTAGCCGTGTATTAAAAATGTGTCACTTTAGGCAAGTATTAGTACAGTTCGATAAGTTAAATCCATCTGGCCACGTTCCTTTTCGAAACTTCCAATTTTTATTCCAGTAGCGTTGATGGCATGACTTTCGATTTCCTTGAATAGTTCATTACCATGTCAGGTGCCGGATCGGTAGCAACATTGATGATTTCGTATTCTAACTTTACGTTTCGTAAAAGATATATTCAAACACAGTAGATTTTCTTTATTTCGGGATCTTTTTTATCAAAATCAAGTTGTAACAGCCGTAGTTAGAATATTACAAAGTAATAATGTTAAAATACATCATCATCTCATCCGAAAGACGTCCACTGTTAGTACAGACATTTGGTACTTTGTGCCATAAACACTTAAAGAATATACTGATACAAGCTTTTACAAATATAAATCAACAGTTATCTACCTTGTAAATATCAATAAACGATTCTATATACAATGATTTTTGACAGATTACGAATTAATTTTTGATGGCAACATTTTATTACATATATTCTTTTTCTGTGAGGTCGTCGTAATATTTTTGCTTTGTTGTGTGTATGACAGTATCTTTTGCACTATCTTTAGTTTAAGTAAACAACTTACACTTTTGTATTTGATGACATTTAGAATCACAACGACAACACAATGTGTATAACTAAGTTTGAACAACGATCTTTGGTCTCAATTTCGTGGAGTCACTTGCGTATCAAAGTCACGTAAGAAAACCATTAACTATCTGTATAAAATATATTAACAACAGCAGTTTTGTTGAAACAAAATTGTCCATGAGTTAAACTTTGGATTAGAAAGGTTCTAAAGCAATGCTACGTCGCACTTGACATTAAATCGTTCAATGGCAATTTCTGAAACAGTTCCTAATGGTAATAAATACTATAACAATTAATAACCAATCATCATCATTTACAGTTTTTAGTAGTCCATTGCTGGACATAGTTTGTTTCAAATTTATCTTCTCTTTGCAATGATGTTGTTCTGTTTAGTGTTTTTCTAAATCCTTTCTTATAACGCCCATTTAATCAAAAGGGGTAATGACACATCGTATGATTAATCCATCACCACATGGAAAATAAATAATAAACAATAGCATTATCTAATTTATGATAAATAGATTGATTGGATTGATTATAACTTTATTTGTGGGTTAGGTAGGTGGAAAGTGGTTCGTAAAAGTAAAAAGTGGAGTTTATTCAGCGGCAAAATATTATACGTAATCACTACAAGCAATCCGTGTGGTGACGGATTAAGAATACATAGTGTTACCACCCCTATTCATCCCGTGAGTGTCGTAAAAGGTGACTAAGGGACAAGTTGACAACATCATTACAAAGTGAAGGAAAACCCATCTGACCAGCGTGGTATATTAGGCCAAAACCTCCTTGCTAAGAAGAGGCCTGTGTCCAGCAGTGGACTGTAAAAGGCTATTGATTGAATCACTACAAGATATAAAGTCTAGGCGCAAATAAAAAAATTTAATCAGTTTCATGACTTACTTAGACACTTAAATTATATCAATTTATTCCAATCAATACACTTCTAAAATTAGGCACGTATTTTAACAGTTCATCACTTTTTCATGATGTGCTACACTTCTTCTTTACATTCCCTAAGGTTTTGTGTCAAAAATTTAGCGGGTTTTAGTATTATCCAAAATCGATTCCAGAGATCATTTATCTCTTATTCGTGAGCTTCAAAGAGAATTCGAAGTTCAAATCTTACTTATACAGAGAATTCTTCATAAATATGGTAAAGGGAAAATGCCTACAAATATAAAACGTTAAAATTTTACGTTTAGGGATCATATTATTATTTTGGCTTTCATAGTCTTTCTCAGATTTCGGTATGCGTTTTTCTGAGACGCAATAATTTTCAGTTTAGAAATTTTTGTTGAATTCTTTTAGGCTCAGTATCAAAAATATTGTAAATAGTATAAAAATGTGTTGATAATGTATTTGTTTAGTTGCTTAATATAATAATTTGGTTTAACGTTGACTATAAGTTGTTTCTGTAGTGTTATAGCTAAAAGTATCTGAGAATTGTGATGGATCGGTGTGAGTGACAATAATAGATCTTGATATAGTTTGTCACTTAAAGTTCCGGCTTCCGTCTAAGACGAAGATGTAGGGGGCACAAAAAGTCATGAATAATTTAGTCCCTATATACATACTTTTTTAGGATTAGTCAATAGAGCAGAGAGCCGTTTTAGTATTATAAATCTTATTTAGATATGGATATTAGTCCTTGTTTTTATCAAACACAAGTTTCTTTTTTTTTTTACAAAAAAGATAACACCCGTTCCATGAATAAATTCTGTGTCACGGGGAGCTTTACAAACACAAGAAACCGATACAAAGAACACCCTGACTTAGAACAACAATTTATGGATCACACAGAGTGTTGTCTCATGTGGGGTTTGAACCTACAACTCTTAGCGGGGTAGAGAGCAGCGTGGCGACCACCTAAACCATTACGCCAACCGTGCAATCACAGTTAGCGCAGTGGTTTAAGCTAAAATAAAAAAAAAGGAAAAAAGAAATAAAAAAGAACGAAAAAAAAAGAAAGTAAAGAACAATATGTATGTAATACGCATAAGTTTAGAAAACTAATTTCATTACTACTATTACTTCCATAATCCATAATCTAGTCATTGCACCAAATTATTTGAGAAATATCAAATTATCCATGTTTCCCACTGTACTTAAACATATTTAATTTTATCGGTGTTTAATATACCCCTGTGCAGTCTTTCGGTAATAAAAAAATGAGTGTTTATATGTACTCTTATGTAAAGGTAGGATATTATATTTCATTTCATTTTATATGTGACAGTAGAGAGTATGTGTGTGAGATTAAAACGCCTTGATGAATTTTAGATTGAGAGGCATTGTTAGATTTGTCTTGATTGTGTGAGTGACGTGAAATTTTAAGTTTCTATACGTTTTCAAGCAGTCGGGCTTTCGGTTTTTACCAATAATTATATTTTTTATCAGGAAAACTATACTACTTGTGTTTTACTAATTTTGATTTGTCTTTTCTTGTGTGTAGTACAGGGTTTTCCCACAACAAGTATTATATGATCGATAGCTATATAATTACGTTCTGCCCGCTTTGCATATGTGTGGGTAACCTCATCAAATGCTCTCACGATATTAACATTGTGAGCTATGGATTATTGATTAATGGTTATCGTGATTCAGCGACTTGTATTAAGTAGATACGTATGGTAGACTACATTAAAATACAACTTTAGCTGATTTACAACTTAAAACCATAGATTATTACCTCGCTTGAGTCGAAGGTGCAGTAGAACGTAATAATCTAACCGATTAACCACGAAAACCACACAGTGTTTCGTTTCAAGTAAATCAATTGTTGTTGTTGGCCGTGTGGTGACGGATTAAGAATACATAGTGTTACCGTCCCTATTCATCCCGTCCGCGACTAAGGGACCAAATATATAAAACAACATCATTACAAAGAGAAGGAAAACTTGAAACAAACCCTCTTCCAACCCGTGTGACCTGCGTGTAACAGTAGGCGAAAACCTCCTTGCTGAGGAGAGGCCTATGTCCAGCAGGGGACTGTAAAGCGCTGTTGATGAATCTATTGTATGAGATCCGGTAAACAACGGCAAGGTAGCTACTAAAAATCTAGGATGTAGGCCATCTCAGCGACCTCACCAAGGAACATGGCAAATCTAACCCTATTTATTTTAGTGAAGAATACCTCTTGGTATCCCCACCAGCTGTTGGCGTCCAAATCATACTACGGTAGTTTAGTTTGATCCTAAACCATCTAGAACCTGTACTTTGGTAACCAGACTGATGTCAAACTTATTTATTTTTTCTATATTCTACGATATAGTATGTTTAGTATGATAGATAAATGAGAGATATCAGAACAAAATGGTGTGGATGGGAATTAAGTTCACGACTTCTGGTTCAGCAGTCAGGATTACTAGTCATCTGATCAACAGATCCATCCGTCACTTTAGTAGAAGCCGACTAGAGTCACATATCTCCTTGGAAAAAAAAATACAGTTAAAGTAAGTTTGATCTCATTGGCTTAAACGCTTCATTATAAGAATTTGTTTTTAGAAGACGTTAAAGATTGTTTGCTAATTTCAAAATTACTCCTGGAATTCAAATTTTAATTAGATCTAAAGTTGTGTTGAAACCGAAATGTCACAAGTTCGTAGGTTGAACCCAAATTCTAACTAATACGTATAACGTATGGGCGGTGAACTTACATGAGTTTCAACTTTGATTAACAAGTTCTCAGCTTGCGTGTCACGTCAGGCTCCTACAGTTAGTAGGTTAGGTTAGACTGACAAATCTGTTACTTACATAATTTATGGCATCGAGTGTGTCCCGTGTATACGTAAATTGGTAAGTGATGACAATTGATAATCTTTGACCTGAGTCTGAGTGACACTGACTGCCTTGTAAATTTCATGTTATCTTAGAAATTCATATTTATTTTGAACATGCAGAAAAGGGGCCTGGTTAACTATTCAAGAAGTGAAAAATACTTAATGAGTTGATCTATTACCCTGAACTGTAGGCACTAAACGGGACTTACATAATTTCTATAGTAGTACTTAATTTAATTTTAGGTTATGAATTAAATCTTGATTAGGCTGAATTCGCAACAATGAACTAATCATTGACAGAAACACCTTGACAGAAATAGATAAATGTAAAACTAAAATTTTGTTTTTCTATTTTAATTTTTTTATTTTATCTTGCCTAACAAACTTTTTCTTAAAAACATTTGCCAAAGCATTAATCTGGTATGTGCGTAGGCAGAAAAGTAAAGTAAATATGAAAATTCTTATGAGCAAAGTTTAGGTGGGTTATCTGCAACACGGGCAAGCAAATATTCGTTTCAATACCTTTACTATATAAATGTATAATCCTGAATATAGTTTTCCAAACACCCCAATCTTCTTAAGCAATAAGTCTCCGAGAATTTTTTTCTAAATTAAATTTGTCGGAGCAAACTGAAATGAGATTTTTTTATGAATTCATCCGTCTTTAAAATTTCGATTTCATATTTTAACGGTTTCATGCAAACTTATTATGCAAAAACTTGTAAAAATATTTTAGTACTAATTTCACAAATTCCATTTTTAAGTCACTGTCACTGGCAGTCGACGGGATTGTCTACTCATTAGAATAGTAGAAAATATCTTAAGTAACAGCGGTATATTTTCATCAAAGTTTTTATAAAAATAAAGATCAAGACACCTCATATGTAGTTACGAATAAAATAAGTCATTTTAATACATAAATCCATGTCCATATATTCAGCTTAAGACCAATTTATTTACGCACGGTTAGGGTACGTATCATAATTTCAGAATGATTGATTGAGTTGACTTACGGCGTGGAACGTGACGAAAAAAGCACATTGGACTTTAAAATATTGGTTAAGATTAGATACGGAGAAACAATTGTTGTCTAGAGCTGGACTCGTGATTGTGCACAAGCAGCGCCCACAGCTTACCTACAAGTAGTTTCTCACTCTTACACGTTTCCTCATTGCTGAGGTTCGCGAATCTGATATAGCTGGTCTACTGTGCGTTTCCATTAGTCGAGGTCAACTACTTTGTGTAGTGTAGCGCTGACGAGCATATCCAGTTATTCGAGTATCCGATACATCCAGCGCTTTGGATCCTGATCTTTGGGTCTTTTCTCTTCCATCTTTGCTATCACCATCGGCCGTTCCAGGTTGCCGGCCTTTCTTCTTGCAATGTGCCCAAAATACCATACCATGAGCTGCAAACAGTTTGAGGACAGGTGTTGAGATATGGAGAGTCCTAAAAAGTCTGTAGTCCTTCTAGTTTCGGTATCGCCAGATACATGAGTTGTGGTGGTCTGATAGCAGTTGCTCCACGTAAAAAAACTTCAGCTCTATCGTAGTAGACTTAAAATCAATCTAACGTTTCTTATTACAACTATCATTAGCCTTTAATAGTCCACTGTTGGACGTAGACCTCTCTTTAGAAAGAAAGTTTTGGCCTACTATACTACACTGGCCAAACGGGTTGATATGGGCTATGTATTAAGTTTTCTTTTTCTTTGGAATTATGTTGTGCTGTGTAGTTTGATCGCATGGTCGCTTCTTACGATACACACGGGATGAGTCGGGTTGGTGACACTATGTACGAGTATACTTAATCTATCACTACACGGAAATCTAGTTCTAGTTACAAACCACGGTTACAAATCACATCTATACTCCTCAATAATATTACTTATGAGGTCTCTTTTTACAAAATGCAGGAAAAATTGGTATGTATTACTTGTTTCTGCGGCAAAATGTATTGACGAGTTCAAGAAAATGGCTGACACCTGATGAATGTGGACTACCTAAAACTGGTTGATGATCATCATCATCATCATCATCAGCCTTTCATAGTACACTGTTGGACATAGGCCTCTCCTTGGCAAGGAGGTTTTGGCCTACTATATGACTTTGGCTGGCCAGACGGGTTGGGATAGGGTTTGTTTCAAGGGTGACGGCTCGAGGGGGTTTCCACACGATAAAAAAAAAAAAAAAAAAAAGGGTTTGTTTCAAGTTTTTCTTCTCTTTGTAATGATGGTGTCTTGCATACTTATAGACACTTGATAGACACCCACAGGATGAATAGGGGTGGTAACTCTATGTATTCTTAATCTATCACCACACGGACAGGTTGATGATAGTGACAAGTTATTGTTAATTTTAATTTTGTGTACTCTAGTTGTGTTTTGTACTAAACGAAAAATTTCATAGATACGATTCTATATAAACATCGAAATAGTAAATCGCTTTATATAATTTATCATATAATAGTGAAATGCCGTCATGATTTTCCAATCTTAGAAATAACTGCAAAACTGTACTTTTAATTTTTTAGGAAAGAAAGAAGTAACTCAACCATGGTTTATTTGCATATTTCATTTCTTCTTGTATTTAATTCGTGTTTTTTTTTGCGACTACGTGCAAAGTTGGTCTAATGATGTGTGGATTAGCGTCAGAATACTTTAGGTTGTTTCATACACAAAATAAAATGTGCGTAAATAATTAGGGTCCACGGAAGGGCACGTTGTAAGGAAACTCATAATTTCCTTTACTCCTTCTTGCTGTACATGTTCAGGGTATCAAGTATTGTATTTT
Source organism: Hypercompe scribonia (assembly GCA_949316085.1). Taxonomy (NCBI): domain Eukaryota; kingdom Metazoa; phylum Arthropoda; class Insecta; order Lepidoptera; family Erebidae; genus Hypercompe; species Hypercompe scribonia. The sequence continues at coordinate 4,055,633 of OX438969.1, read as the reverse complement.
TTACATAATGTAGAAAGGACAGCAATTAATGTAGACCTCCGGGTGCTCTTTCGAAGCTACTCTTCTTTGTATTTGTATGTAACTTACACAATATTGAAGTATTCACAAAAGTTAGATTAGGATCATGAATAACTTGATTCTATTTCACGAATACCCTTTTCAATCCTTTGAAATAGTTGTGAAATATAAAACGTAGTTGAATGGAATACATGTCGGGTGTAGCAATAATGTCAATGCGTTCAATTTATGTATGATGAGATCTTTAAATTTTGATTAATGGCTTTATGTTACAACTACTATTTCGTTCATGTATCCAGAGCATAAAATTGTCAACAATAATATGTATTCAAACTCGAATTGGAAAGTTTGCAAGGATCTATAGATGTATGGATGTTTATCATTCTTTCATGCATAAACGACTGCACGGTTTTACATGAAACTTTACGGTAATATAGCTTATAAATCAAAATAACGCATACATATGGGCAGAGCCACGGACAAAAGCTGGTTACACATATTACTGAAACAAATATTAAGTATGTATATTCAATTTAAAAGGATGAAACTGCACATATCAATGCATAACTAGAACAAAATGTTTGCATATCAAGGATCAGATGACGAGAATTCCAGAATATAACATGTCATTATACTCGATCCAAGCTCAATATACAACCTAGAAATTCATGGCTTCAAAAGGTAACAATTATCTCACAACGCAAAGTCCCACGAGTATCGACGACGAGGACTTCTGTGCTCAAGTGGTTGAACTAATTAAGGACTGAGTCTGTGAATATTAATTAAAACACAACTGTTATTGACATGCTGTGATTTATTTAGTTAATCAACTGCTTACTGCAATTTTAGTTTGCCCAATATGTGCAGCGAACCATTACAACGTTAGAATGTTACAAATATACGAAAAGTACACAAAACCGAAAAAAGTACTGCATCTGATATAGAATTCGGTCAACATTCGGATACTGAGTAATTGAAACATTATACATATATTCGGATTACGAATTACACTATGTATTCATACTAGTTTCTGTGATATTTATCTTTAAAGTATGTCAAAATTTGAAAAGACAGTCTTAAAATTAAAATTGAATAATATTTCGAGCATCTGACATACAACGCCATCTAGACCCAAACTAAGTAGAGCTTGTACCATGGGCACTAGACAACTGATATAAATATGTACATTAGGGTGTCCCTTATATGCCAAAAAAAAATTTTTTTTCGAATTTCGAAATGCATACCCTCTATAATTTTTACTAATGCTATAAGATACTTAAATATAAAATTTTATCAATCTAGCATAATTGCAACCAGTGCCGACCGAGCTTCAAAGTTTAGTAAAAAACGTGTTTTGTCCTAAAATTTCAGTCTGCTAGAATTTCACTATAAATGCAATGAATTAAGCGAATAAAATTAAATAATAAATTAGATGAACATTAATCTTTAATTAAAAACATAAAGAAATAAGAATCATTCAGGGTAACTTCTTTTTAGAGTAGTTTTTTTACAGTCTGGATACAATTTTAGATGTTCCTGGACACAGCGCAGCAAGAACTGTTTTTGTTCTTCTTCAGCCGTGATAAGTCCGTTAAAATCTTGCATTAATTTAACAGCCCTTTCAGCAGTATCATTTACAACTCTCAAATAACTTATTCTTCTTTTAGCCTCGAGAAAAGCAGCATTGTTATTCCAAGAAGATACATCTTTCTTTAGAAAACTGTCGTCGATCTGCAGTCGTGATAAAAATTATTTGCTCTTTTCCGATACGAAATCATCCAGTGCTTTGTCTAATAAAAAAGAAAAATAAGTTAAATAACAAATAAAAATCAACAACAATTTTGAAAATAAATAAATAAGTATTGGACATTGAAATTGAAATCCAACAAAAAGTCAATTTAACTTACCAAACAACTTTTGAGTCAGTTCTTCCTTCGACGGGTCATAGCTTTTGCTAAAATCCGAGATTTTGTTCCTGTTGAAGTTGGCAATCATCTTCTTCTTAGTTTGGTTGTCAACTTCATCATCAAATAGTGATTGAATGACTGTCTCTTCACATAAATACCACAAGTGATGGCTGAACTTGCTTATAGAAGCTTTAGAAATTGTTGCGTCAACTTTTTCATACTCTTTTAACATCTTCAAGAAGCGCAAATCTTGATTAGGTGCTTTGGTCGCCACTGTACATTCGAGCCAAGGTTTAACATACAATATTACGAGAAATAAGGAAACATCTTGTAGAGCCTTTTTGTCCTTCGCAGTTACTCTGCATTGTGACTGAAGTAAACATATTTTTAAAGAATAGATCGCTCTCGCCATCCAGCGTGCCTGATGTATAGCTCCGGCCTTATGGCCTTAGTTTTAATTTTTCCTCTGTGTCTCCTCCTAAAAATATTACGCACAGTTCGACCAATTCGCGGTAATCATCTCTTACAAAACCTTTATCTAATTCTGCCTTATAAAATAGTAACAACGCTTGAATGTCTGTCTCGGCAACCCGTGCTTTTACGAAATTAAGAGATGGTTCAATTTTAGTACAATCAATGTTTTTCCTATTTTCTTGGAACTTTTTGAACATCAGAATATCTGGGCTACTAGTAATTTGCTTAATCTTGGTTTCAAAGACAGCTTTTAGGACCAATTCATAAACATGATGACGACAGGCGAAAAGCATCAATTCTCTTCCTAAAGTTTGCTCCAAAATAGCACAAGCTCCATTGAAACGGCCCGTATTGGAAGCTGTTGTGTTGCAGCACATTATTTGCACTTTATCATAAAGGTTCCAGTCAAAGAGAGCTGCTGATACAGCCTTCGCTTGATGTTTTCCAGAAGAACTTTCTAGTTTCGGCACTGTAAGAAGCTGCTCTCTATCGTCAAATAAAGCTATAACTGGCAAGCGTTCTTCTTTTGAACTCCGTACATCCAACCCCGGTAATAGTTTTCCATCCCAATGGACTGTGACTATGTCGGGTACATTGTTTTGGAAGTTAGATTTTATTGCTTCTGCCCTTGATTTTCTAGTTTCAGTACGAATTCGCTGAATCGAGGATTTGTTAATACAGAAATCATCGCTGCTCAGACCAAGCGCTTCTACCACCGCATTAAGAATGTAAACGGTATCTCTAATGCTTAACTGGCATCGATCTAAAGCTGCAACTAGTTTAGGTGTTATAAGATTCTTTCTACCTCTTTTTGAACTTTGTTCATGGCAGGGAACGTCCGGCAAGCTGAGTTCAGAATTCAAGATCTGTTCTTCGTCTGAATCTTCTACACTGTCTAAGTTATTTGTGGTGGAAGTAGATGCAACAGCTAGTGATTCTCTTTGTCTTACAATCCTTTCCTCTTCTTCCAATCGTCGTTGTCTAGATCTTTGTTTATTTCCGCCAATTTTTTATCTACACCACCTAAGCATCCCGGTCGACCTGGCTCTCTCTGTTTCATTAAAAATAATTTATCTTCCTCTATTTTCATTCTCTCAAAAGCATCAGCATGTGCAATATCAAACAAATTATCAAGATTAATTATAAAATTGTTCTCACGACTCACGACAGAAAACTCAGATTACGTTTAAGAAAACGTAATCTGAGTTTTCTTACAATTTTTTTGCAACTCTCTCCAAACATGATATAAATCAATAAGTTTCTTCACGCAGTTAGGAAATGCCCTTGTTGGAATTCTTGCTTTTTCCCAATATATGATGCACTCCCTAATCACAAGATTTGCACTTTCACTAACAGTCAATTTAACCTCACGAATATTGTAAAATAGGACTGAGAGAACTTGTCGATTAGATGATAATTTTGCACCATTTATTTGGTAGCTAGTCAATCCGATAAGAAAAATATTTTGTTTATCACTCCGTAATTCCACCGACATGTTTACGCACTAAACAATGAAGCACTAATAGTCTCAAAAATCACGTACGAAATGGCAAATAAAACATGTCGTAACAGGTCACTGGGCAGTACTTAAGCAACTTGTATCGACAAGTTTAAATAGCAAGTCGGCACGGGTTATCGTTTATATATCGAACTAATATTTTTTTCTAGACAATATAGGGTTATTACGAAACTTTTAAGAAGGTATGCGTAAAAAAATATCGAACTTGAAATTTAAGGGACACCCTAATGTACATGCATCTGTGTTCTGACGAAGTCTTTCAACCGATTCCATCCTCTCCGTTCCTCTACAAGATAACTCGTGCTGGCCTTGGCAGTCACCGTTTCAGAATAGTAGACATACGCTCCCAAACTAAACAGTTCGGCTCTTCCTTCCTATGCAAATCAGTTAAAGTCTGGAACTCATTACCAGCGCACGTGTTTCCCTACGATCATGCGTGAAGAAGTGTCTCACTAGGCTGCCATAGCGTGGGTGAGTCGCCATACTGCATTGTCTTTGTTCACAGTGAGAATGGCGACCACTACTCTTGGATTCTATTCATGCTTTCTAGCAGGCCTAATAGAGTCACTTTGGAAGGTTTCTATAAAAAAATGTAAAATATACATTTGAGTTTGCAATAAATATTCAATTAAGAATTGTTATTAAGTAAGTAAGTTGAAAATGTTATTTCACGGACCATAAATTTGTGGTAATGTTTAATAAAGCTCAAAATTATAAAATGAACAAACGGATTAGTTTTTGCAGGTAAATATTAACAGCCTCTGGTTATAGTCAATTTTTACGCTTATATATTATTCGAGTGTGTGATGTTTATTTTTTATCACACTCTGTAGTCTCTACACGGCTTGTTGAATTTTAAATTGGTAGGTGTTAACGGGTTTATCATAAATATGAAACTTTCACTGGGAATTATGAAATTGTGGGAATTAAAATCATTCTTGTCATTAAAATCAATCTTCTTCTTCTTCATCAGATTAAGTGTGGGAGAGCGCAAAAGATTGTTAGATCTTCAAGAAGCTGCCATTCATTTGAATCAAAAAGAGATGGCTTAGGTTTTGGTAACGTTACTCACCCGAGCAGTAAAATAATTATTTAAAATCGGTTTTCTATAAGGTTCCAAACTAGCCAGTTATTTGTGCAACAAGTCTTTCCCACGATAAAAAATAAACGAAGACTGTATAGCAACTTAACTCATTATTAAAAAACTACTTATACTGCCTACTTACATTTTACATTCGTTGAAGTCTCATTATAATGGAAAAGGTCCCATTGAACTAATTCAAAGGTTTTCAAATACAGGCCTTCTATTCATGTCACATTTCATATGAAATATTCATTTTTATTTAAGAGTGGAACAAGTAATATAATTTTTTAAGTAATTTTTTACAAGTATCCAGTTTGAACACTTAGTAAAAATTGTTAAAGAATAGTTCTACTGAAATTATAAGACATTGTAATAATTCGGACTGCAACAATAATTATTCAACAATAATTCAACATACACATAAATACACATTTTGTGAATCTTAGAGACGGATATATTGATTTTAGTCTAACTGCTTCACCGAATGCATAAGCTCATTGGAGGCTCAAATTCACTCGTTAATTGTCTCGGCTAGAGGTACCACGTGCTGGTTTTGCTGTGGGGGCTCTCCAGTCGGTTATTCACGACTGGTAGCGAGAGATTTCCTCCAGTGACTGCAGTTAGAGCCGGATAATGCGTCGCCTAGGTGGAAAAGACAGTCATTGTATGCTAAACCAAGTATTCACTACAGTCATAGAGGTGACAAGGGGGACTCAGTTCTCTCCTAGCAACCCAGAGCATGTATTTCTCAAAGCTGCCATGCCCGAAAAGAACCTACGTACCGAATACCAGTACTCACCTACTTTCTGCCTCAAAATCCCACGGGAAAGTTCCGGCCAAAGTGCATGCCGCCTCCATCGACACGCTGTTGTAACCGCGTATGGCTCTAACTGACAATACCTTTTGAGGATGTCAAATGCATTACCTATTCTGGGCAGACAGAGCCACTGACAGACGCTGGTTCCATCTAAATAAGGCAATAGTCACCCTAGGGCAGAAGCAGCGCTGACAAGCTTTGGAGCAAGCTGTCGCAAGTGCTCGTCGCAGATCCACCTACTGTCGAGGGTCAGGCCCAGACGCTTTATTTGGACCTTAACTTAGGTATGAGGTCCAAATTGACTACGATGGAGGTACCTATGAGCGGATCACGACGGGGCTCATGGGACAAGAAGACCTCCACCTTATCAACGTCGCCCGTAAGCTCAGTGTTTCAAAGAGCCTAACCATCAAAGAGAATTCACAGGTGACCAGGCGCGCTGCCGGTTGAAATTTCGCTCCTTGGGCTTTAATCAGTGTAACCAGAAAAACAATGTTTTTGTATAATTATATAAGGTCAGATTGTGAGAGTGAACAGTGGAACAGAGAGTACACCTGTGTTTGCGCAGACACTTGTACATCTCATACGTAGTTGGGTAGTCTCCGTTGAATCTGGTCGCTGTGGCCGAAAGCGGTTAAGAATACTTTATTACCATCTTATACAAATACATATAACTCTCAAAGATTTCAGTACATCTAATAGATAAACCTACAAACTGACCATACTTGCACTGACAAAGCAGAGAAAAATCTTATTATTTGAACATCATTATTTTGCTTCAACAAAGCAAGGCGCTTTTCAAGAGAGGCACGGTCCTTTTTTTTCTTTTTGTTTATCCTTTTGAAACATCTGTCTTTGTGTTCTAATTATTATATCAATCGATGATGCATAAATAAATAATTTTACATATCTCACATACGGCTGTGTGATTCCAAAGGCATCCCATTAGGCAGTGCCTGTGTTATGGTGGCCAAACAACTGATAAACATACTTTAATATTTATAAATATATACATGTTATGGTTAAGTTACACCCACAGGTCACAAAAAATTAATCATGCTCAGCACACAATCATTTGTCCTGGGTGGCAGTTGAACTCACGACCTCCAGCTTAGCAGGGCCATTAATCGCTAGACCATCACGCCTGTCAAATACTTTATTTATACACAACTATTTCAATTGTAACATAAATAGTCTGTGTATTTAATTAACCAAAAAAAAAATGAATAAAATTCTATCAAAAACGTAGAATCAGAAGAAGCAGTAACGAAAAATTACATGAGCAGTAATCGATATACTATTTCAACATTTCAAAAAAAAAAATTCAGTACAACAAATATTAGAAGAAAACAGTACATAAAATGAGATTGCTTGGCTAATGTTAGGTAACAATTGACACTAATGTCGCAAATGACAATCTATCTAGTATCTTATGAATTAAAATTAAAGAATGACCAAGATGCGATTTTATTCTCATTTTACCATTACATATATCACACTATGCGTTGAAATATAAATCTGATTATTAGACTAAGTAAATAAGAAAAATACACTTTTATATAATACATTACATTAAAGGAACGAATTTGCGCTAACTATAATCACACAGTGTGCCACTCTGGGCTTGAGAGAAGAGGCATCCGGGAACAACTATTATTATGACACCCAGATCCCTTCTAGCGGCACAAAGTCATGTTTCAATCTCTACATAGGCAACGCACAGCCCAAGCGAACTTCACCTCCTCGCGGCTGACCACTGTAGTGTATAGAGGGGAAAACTCGCCCGTCCACCTGCAGCCACTTAGCTCGGCTTGAAACGCTGGTTCGCCTTCGCCTGTTTCACTGGCGACGAATGGTGTTATAGTAGATGTCGTCTCTCTGGGCCTTTTCTGTCATCTCTTTCTGCGAAAATTACAGTCGTGGTAAAACAGCTGTCGCTACCGACCATGGAGCATGTGGTGGCGGGATTGGACGGTTTTAACTGGCCCGACACAAGACACAATGCCCCACCTTAAGCCTCGGTAGGGTAACGATCCAAGACGGGCGTGGATTTCGTAGTCTGTTCCCTCAGTCGCCCTTTCGGGGGGGTGGGTTGAATAGGGGTGATGACATCTGTATTCTTAATCAGTCATCACACGGATAGATAAATTTTAATGTTAATGCTCATGTTTTGCACTTGTTTTAAGTTCTTTTTTAATAATGGTTTTATTATTTACTCGCGGCCAGGCTAATTGAGTTATTGCTTAAAGTACCGTTTATTTACACCAAAATGTTAATACTTATACGACAAGAAAAAATAATTATTGACATTTCGTTAACTGTTTTCGTTACAAAAAATAAATATTTTTTATCACAAAATAAGAATATCAGAAACAGCGATCCTATATTTATGTAACGGATAAAGGACAAAAATCCCTTCGGACGGTCCCTAAATAAACTATATACGAATACCGGCTATATTGTGTCAAAATGTTTTGTGGAAAAATGTTCAAAATATATCCTTTCATGACTTTTCAGGATTTTGTACGAGCAATCCTTATAAATCTTTAAGGAAATCTTTAAGGCTTTTTATGAAATATTGGTATTTATCTTTGTGGTCTAATATTATTATTTCTCACATACATTTCTTCTTATTACGTTATATGTCTATTTAGAACGTAATAAGAACAAATACAGATAGATCTCTAAAACTATTGTCTGAAAACACATGATAAATGTACATTTACTTAAAAAAAACTAGGTTATTTTCCACCATTAGGCCGCTAACCGCAAAAGCTTAGTGCGGAGTAATAGTTTTAAATGTTACTGTAATTACATGTATGCATATGCTTACACTTAAATATGTGGCCGGAGGGATAAGTGGCAGTGTACAAAACACCTATAACTTGCCAACCATAGTTTCGATTCAACTTATTTAACAAAATACAGAAAAATAAATAAGAATTGGTCATTATTATGCATGATTATAAAATAAACGTAACTTAAGTATGTTTTTAAAAATATATGAGGTATTTGTTGAATGGAAAAGTTTAAGTAACTGTGTCATGTCAGTCATGGTGGTTAACTTTCAACAGATTTATTACAATAAGATAAGGCTACAATTATGTTCTAACTGTTGTTCCGTTGACAAAACCAGATTTAATTTTAGTTGCGTGGGAGTTGTCAAATGGTACGAGATGAATAATTAAAGTTTTATTACAATGTACACAGAAAGTAGCATGAGCTTGTTAGTTTTAAAGTGGAGTGGTAAGCTTTAATGTGTTTCTAACCGGCGTCAAAAAGCTTGAGGTTCATGTTCCATGGTGGGTTTTTTATATTATTTTATGCCAACGTGTACAATTTAGAATCGCTTGCAAGCCAGGATAGCTAACCACTAAGTCAACAAGCCAGTCATATTTTGCTCCGAATAATAGTAAGTTTTCGGCATTCTGAATAATAAGAGTAAAATTCTAGAGAGGTGGCATAAAGCAAAGTTTTGGAATATCTCCGGGTTTTCCAGTTATCTGGCGAGTTACCTTTCATATAAATAATATTTTATTTAGTTGTAGTATTTTAGTTGACATGATCAAGTGTAAAACTACTACTACTGCTATTCTTATGATTCACGTAATGCATTATTATAATGGCTTCTTGGTAGGACACAAGCTGATGAAAAATTTAACATACATAAATATTTCTTGTGTCAGTCGTCTCCTTAATTATGAATACCAGCACAAGTTTAATAAATATTTTAAAACAGTTTAAAAGTAAGATTTTTATATTATATAAACATCAATAATTTTCTATAATCAGGCTTACGACATGATCTCAATAACAGCAACATTTATCATGAAGTGTTGTTGAAAAAGATCATTTGTTTTTAATTTTTGTGAATGGACTACGTGGCTTTGATAATTCATTCATTTATTAAATTATCTATGTGAATGCGTAGCAACCGTTGTTGCTTGTTTCTTAAACATGCTTACATCTACACTTATTGCTTAAGACCATAAGTTTTTTTTCCCATGACTTGAACTGGAATATGAAATGACTTTGTGTTATGAAATGAATAACTGCCATGACATACGAAATGCTTAGCTAGTAGACATTTTTTAATAATGTAAGTGGTTTTAAGCGTTACCATGTTTCCAATTTATTATTTAATTTTGTTTTTCGTTTGATTTTTTTGTTGAAGTTTTTTGTTTTAACATTTTTATGTGCTTTGCTTTGTAATTTTTTATTTGAACGAAATTGATTGATTTGGATTAGAATTTTGATGCACATCTTTTCTTGAAAATACTGCCGATTTGTTGATGTTTTTGGAGGTCATTTCACGTTTCATTTTTTATTTCTTGTACACTATTTTAATCATTTCTTCAACGTGCCGAAAACATGCAGCTTTAGATAGAGTAAAAATATTTTATTTTAAGAAACCGTATAAATTTTAAAAATCAAAGCTCGAACTATTATTACCGATGTACTTTTGAATCTTTAGCGGGAGTTTATTAATTCACGTCCGTAGAATTTCTATAGCAAAGTGCAATAGAACTCTCTTGAACGGAAATCTATGAACTCACTACCTCACTACCTCGAAAAATCATTACCCATTTGAATTTAAAAGAAAATATTTCATCATAAAATCGTTTCGGCGTTTTAAAAGCAGATAACGAAAATTTTTCAGTTCATGTACTGTAGTTAAAATACAATGTACAATTAAATGTACTAGCTAAGATAGATTTTAATCAATAATGTTGTTCATTAGCGTTTTATCTTTACGCTTTTGAACTGATTCCTTAATCATTTATTATACATTTCTTCTGCTTCTTAACTAGAACTGGTTCAACTGTAGATTGTTCTACCTCCTAGGTAGCTTTACCCAATCGAATTTCTTTTTTTGCGTATCTAAATTATTTTCTAATGATTACCGGACAACGTGAAAGGTCATAAAATAATCAGTCACAACTTTAAGCAATGTTACACAGTGTGGCGACCTGATATTAAATTATGAACATGGCCGTATAGTTACGAATAATCCTTGTTATATATATTAAAGTTCTGATATTTTTATTTTATTTATTTTTAACACTTCCTACATTACATTTGCATGAGGTGGACTTAATACCATATGGCATTCTCTACCAGCCAACCTTTAGGTGGTTCAGTAACTGACATGGTAGGTGCACGTATGTTTAAGAGAAGTAATGAGCTGGTAGTTGGAAGTAATTTACAATGAATTATCTAAAAGAAAAGAAAAAGATATATACATAGATGAAAACACAAATAAATTTTTAAATAATAAACATACGAGTATAGTACAAGCTATAGTATATAAAATGATTAGACTATGGGGGAATATCTGCTAGCTGTTTCTTGTATAGTTCTATGACCTTGGTTTTAAAAGCATTACGATTAGTTATTTTCCTAATCTCGAGTGGGAGCGCATTCCATAATAGGATCGATTGGTCAGTAAAATAAGAATGAACAAGAAGAGGTGTGTGTTGGATATAAGAGTAGAAGATTATCAGCGGAGCGAAGATCTCTGTCATGGTTAGAACATGGTAATTTAAATTGTAAAATAAGATAAGTGGGTGCTGTATTATTAAGTAGAGAGTGAAGGGTAGTCAGGGCCCGTAAGCTACGACACTCGCGGATAGGTAAATGACTGATCACACAGTGATATGTTTCTAATATATTTTATAACATTTAAAACAATTTGAATACTTTGTGTGATCCACAAATTGTTGTTCTGAGGCTGGATGTTCTTTGTGTTCACTTGCAAAGTGCCCCGCGACATAAGTAGAGCGGGTCTTGTCTTTATAAAAAAACACACTAAATTCTAGTAAATAATTAGTATGTTTCACTAATATCATTGTAGTTTCTGTTTTTGTACGATTCGTGTCAGATATTGGGAGCTTAATGTAATTTATAATGCATACCACTTGCGGTGTACGTTATTTCTTGACGTAAATGATTAATAAATTATCATTACAAAAGTATGTAGTATATCAGTTAATCCATCTTTAACAGATTATTGTTATTTATGTAAGGCTACAATGAATTACACGTTTTCAATTGTCGTAAGCAAAGTAAAAGGGATAGCAGAGATATCGTAGCAGAGAAAAGATTCGTTCAGTGGCACAGTGGTTGCGTACGCAGCAGCTGTGCTTGAAGTTTCATATGGTATAATGGTATGATCTATAAATGTTTGTTTCGAAGTTGAGACGTTTTCTACGTATGTATAAAAAAGTATAATATGTATATATTTATGAAAAAAAATGTATAGATGTCTTTATATCAGTTGTCTAGTGCCCATAGGACAATCTTTGCATCTTTTGGGACTAGATAGCGTTGTGTGTCAGATGTCCGAAATATGAAATGCTGAAATTCAAATATGGTATCATCTGGAGTTGATATTTTAATCAAATAATTTAACTATATCTGTATTTATTCCTGAAAGGTGTAAACGCAAATTATTACTCCAATAAATAATTATTTAGATGAGTGAAAAGTGAATGGTTAGAGAATAATGCTCGGAGAACACAGTTTTTAAACGTGGTAACAGATTGCGCACGTCTGATAAAAATCGGCAAGGCATATCATAAGCGTACAGCTTCTACGAAAAATGAGTTTGTATTAAAATTGATAAAATTTTTTGGTGTTGCCAATCTCAGCTTTTCAGAAGACCTCAGACATTTAAAATGTATGTCGTGAAAAAACTAAGGGGTTCTTCTTTCAAATGTTATAAAAATTTTTATAAAAGACATGGTGTTTATAGTCTTAAAATTAAAACGAGTATGGTTAAGTTTACACCTGGGCTCAGTAAACAATGAAGTCGTACCTTTCTCCTTTGGTTCATGACTTCAATTAATAAAATGGTAACAACAAACCCATTTTGTTTGATTTCTTCTCATATTAAAATAGTAAACATTTTAGTTATAACACTGTCAAAAATTAGGTATGTTAACTGATTATGCTAACTATATGACACTTTATAGCGTGATTAATTAGTGTGTTATTATGCATATCACAAAAGTAATGCACCCGAATACATTATCAAAGATTAGTGACAAGTGTTTTTGTTGATTGCTGTTGTTAGGGGAATTTCAGAAAATTTTGTAATTGAGGGGGTAACTAGAGAGATAGAAAAAGCGAGGTCTTTGCGTCATTTGACCACGCCTGTACGACCTATCCAATGTACATGTAAATTATCACCACGTCAATATATAAAAGTTAAGCTTTATTTAAGTAGGTACTTGATTATTTTTTATTCACTAAAGTATGATAATGAACGCAGTGACAGTATTTAGATTATGACAAGCAAACCAATCAATCAATCAATGAAATCCCTTATCACGTGTGATACAGAGGTTTTAATTAAAGAAAACGTTGATAAATTATCTATATGTTACATATGCGTATTAAAATATTCCACCTTCGAACGTCGAGGTGATTGGGTTACACGACATTCATTCGTATAATTATGTATATAAGCAATAATATAGCACAGGATCGATTATTTTAGAGAGTTTCTGGAGAATTCTATGTCCAACAGCGAATGTCTTTCGGCTGATCTGATGATGATGCAATAATATATGCAGCTACTAAATAAAACGATCAATGGAAATTTTGGCCCTGCCCTATCAGATCTAAGGATGGTTGGAAGGATGAATGTTTTTTATAGAAGCATACCAGAATAACTGAATGTAATTGAATTAAATAAGGTACACAATAGATTAAAGTCTCAAATCCATCATCATCATCATCCTTTAACAGCCCTCTGTTGGACATAGGCCTATCCTTAACAAGGAGGTTTTAGCCTTCTGTACTGCGCTGACCAGACGGGTTGGTATAGGATTTGTTTTAAATTTTTCTTCTCCTTGCAGCGATGTGATCCTTCACAGTTTGTCTTTTAGTCGCCTTTTACGACACCCAAGAGATGAGTAAGGTCGGTGATACTCCATGTTCTTACCACAGTCCGTTACCACACGGATCTCAATGCATATCGGATACTATGTTCTCAAAATCAATGTATGTAGTATGTACATATAAATGAAATAAAAAAAGAGGTTTATCTACGTCTATAATATATTTTATTGTCACATTATCATGTTCATGACTTTTACTATATTAAACTTTACTGACATCGACAAAATAGACAAAAAGTTATGCTTAGTTTCTTTTACGATCGGCCTTTGCATTTGTATTTAGACAAACGGATTGTGTATTTTTACCTAATGGCAATATATAATCATAATGTTTATAAATGAGAGTTATTCGTTGGCAATTTTTTTATTAATTGAAACTTATTAGAACATATCTATGTGTAAGATATAAATACCATACCTAACTTCTAAACATGAAAAAGATAACATTATTAAAGTTATCAAGTACATATTTAGTTTACTTAGTATGGTATAACCACAATCTCAAAAAGCTCCTGACCACAGGAAAAATACAGGAAAAGAAGTGGTCAAGAGGAAAGAGTTCTGTGTGCTGGACAAATCAGATCTATGACACCACACACTTCTGAAGACCGCAATCCCGGAGAGTGTTTGGTAAAGTTCTAACCTTTGGCCTCAGGATTACGATACAAAGAGGGGTATGATATAATATGATGAATATGGCAGTACACGTCAGCTGGAAAGTCAAACTATGGATTAAAATGAATTTGTTTCTAAGCACTTCGAATTAACAACAATTTTCGACGTAAATGATAATTCGATACTGATTCATTCACGTCATTTGGGCAGATAAAAAGATTCTAAATGTATTTATTGTATCAACTCAATGAACAACAACAACACAATCGAGTCAAGGCGATAGATACTTAATCACTTGACAAAATACTTTGCTTCTAATTAAAATTAAATGCGTTATTTATGACAGTAATCATAGCGAAGATGATAAAATAATGATTAAATTAAAAACAACACAAATAACTTGTAAATAGTTGAGTTATAGTTCTAAATGAGTACGACAAAATGTTAGTATCAACTTTCTTAGCGAATACAATTGTGTACGTGAATCGAAAATTAACATCTTTTAATGATCAATTGTAGATTACAGATACTTCACAAACGATCGTGCTTATCAAACGATTATCAGTTCTGGGTTCGAAACGGAACAACGACCACTCGCTGAGCAGTTAGGATTGCTCAACATTGAATCAACAGGCCTTAGTATTGAATTTAGGAATATTTTCATGTTGTATAATAGATTTAACACTTTAAAAACATCATAAAAATACGATTTCAATTTAAAATGACTTACTTTGATAAGAAGTTGTATATTTATCTGGCATTATTTTAATCCTGATTGATAATTATACCTAAGGTATTAAAACTATTCTGTTTTTGTGATTCATGTATCCATCTGCAATGCATACAAATACTATAATATTCCATAAGACCAGTAAAATGTAACATCGCAATTCTATGAACACCAAAATTATCACAGCAACAATTACAATTATTCATATCTATATTTCCAAAGGAGTAAGCAGAGGTGTCATAGACTAAAATTTTAATCCCACTCACGTTCAATTACTCAATTAGGAGTTCAATACAAAAGGAAAAGTTGATGAGATAACAAGGGATATTAATTATTTAGATAATTTTGGAGAGTGAGCTATTCTCTTATAATATATAGCTAAAATATTTATTTTATTTCATAAGTTATGATCAGATTTGTATAATTGTAACTTAAAATAGTTCTTTCTGTCCAATTAAATTCAATTCATTTTAAATTAATAACAACAAGATTAACGTCATTATTCCGTTAAAATCTTCCAGAGTTGATCTATAATTGCTTGTTTACAAATAATTTTAGTACACCGGATTCTTTTACCATGTTAAGTTAAAATATAAAAAATGAATTAATTTGTTTAACACGTACCAAAAGTTTATTAATATTTAAGTTCATAGTGTTTAACTTTTTTTTATTTTATTAAACATTTTTTTTACTTCCTTGTAGAATGTGAAGCTGATCAAGTTTTATATTGTAAACTATTCATAAGCTGCTTTTATATGTTTACGTAAATTGTTTATTAACTCACAAGGTGTTTACGTGTCATGGATAAGATAGACCACACGGATATTTAATATATTAATAATAACAATTAGTACCTGATATTTAAATATCTGTAATTAAATATATAATTTCATTTTGAGGATAATAAATGTTGTGCAATATCAACTGAAATTTTAGGTCTGTCAAATTACATTACCTTGATTGATAGTGTTTATTTCAATAGATCTCTGCAATAATACCATGAATCACTTAAAGTTCATACACTAAAAGTAGGTAAAATGTAATGGAAAGTCCTAAAGTGGGTACATGATAAAAAAGTGTTAAAAACATATCAACGTTCACATCAGGTGTTATTTGTTCAAGATAGTATCACATCACTAGTATGTTAATTATCTCATCGCCTTATGTGAATTGCAACAACACTATGATAAGCAGTAAGAAGATAAATACATATTATCAGAAAAACCAAACTTATTATTAATATACCTCTGCAAGGTTGTGCACTGATGAAATATTTAAGAAGAAAATATGCTAATATATAATTTTTAAAGTTTTTATAGGATAAGTATAACTCACACACATGACAATTGATATGTTTTTTTATTAATTCTAACCGAAGTGTACGAATTATTTGACTATAATTCATTTAAAATCTCAAAATAGAATCTTTACTGAAACTGAATTATTTGCAGGCGTTTGGTGTCAAAATGATTAAAAGACATATCTTGTACTAGGGATATTGCCCTGTCGTGGGGGCATTACAAACATATATGAAATGGTCTCGAAAGAACACCCAGACTCAGGATAATAATCAGTAAAATACATGAAGTGACGTCCCAAAATGTGAACCCATAACACTCAGCGCAGTAGAAAGTAGTTAAACACTACACCATCGGCATAGTTCATTAGTATAAATGTCGTGCCTTTGAAATATTGGTTTTCTCAGTAATTTTAAGTTGAACTCTAAGTTCCATTGTAGATACACCTACATTTAAAATCGACGGCAATGTAATGGCTGAGATGTACGACTTGTGATCAATTGGACGTTTCTTTTCACATGAGAATTTAGCTTAGCAAGCAGCTCTAGTGGGTACAGATTTTATATTTTTCTAACAGCCATATTCTAGACAGATTCTTCTTGAAGTCGCTAGAAGTATCTTATTTTACAATCTCAACAATTGTATGGATTGAATTTCGAATATGGATTGAATACGACCACCTGGCGATCTGACGTACATATGTAGGTGTATTTTTGATATGTGTCAGTTTATTTTTAAATTCACATTTTATCTGTTAATCATTAAGCCGTATGCAGGTGTACGATATTATTAAAATTTTAACATATGATAAGTTTTTTATTTCAGTTTATTTACGTATGTAATTTTTACTCGATTCAAATAGTTTATGTGAAGTGTGGTTAAGGAGCGAGAAAATCGAAAACAAGCTAGATGCACATTGATTAACTATCAGGATAAAGCGTGTTTGGCTAGGTTCATGTACAGAAACAACATTCCTTCCTTATAAGACGATGTTTACAAAAACCCTACGTAATCAATTCATGAGATTTTATACATCGATACACGCAACAAGGGGTTATTCCTTTGAACTTCTATCTCACATATAGGTTCTTAGACTGGCTCACTCTGATTTCTGCCTCCTTGCTTTACTTTACCTTACATCAAACTCTAGTAAAATAATTTTTACTATGTATTTACATTGCTTTTAAATGCAGTTAATAAACTGAATCTTAACTTTGAATTTACTTTTATCAGCGGAACTGGATACATAGATTTTTGAGTTACTAGGATTTCTCGATTAAGGGAAAACTACGTTTATATATTTCGTTACATAGATATATGTCCAGTTTACTAAAAGCATATAGAATCCTTATTATAACTTATTTACTAAAGATTAATTTTCACGTGACTATTGGTCTAGTGGATAGTGGTCTTGACTGCTAAGCCAGAGATCGTGGGCTTAATTCCCAACCAGGACAAATATTTGTGTGATGAAAACAATCATTTGTTGGGTCTGGGTGTAATTTATCTGCAATATGTATGTGTTCATAAACATATTATACAAATATATTAATCAGCAGTCTCGTTACCATAGTACAGGTTTTAACCAGGTTTTACCATAGTACAGGTCTGGGTGTAATTTAACTGCAATATGTATGTGTTCATAAATTTATTATATAAATATATTAATCAGCAGTCTCGTTACCATACTACAGATTTTAACCAGGTTTTACCATAGTACAGGTCTGGGTGTAATTTATCTGCAATATGTATGTGTTCATAAATATATTATATAAATATATTAATCAGCAGTCTCGTTACCATAGTACAGGTTTTAACCAGGTTTTACCATAGTACAGGTCTGGGTGTAATTTATCTGCAATATGTATGTGTTCATAAATATATTATATAAATATATTAATCAGCAGTCTCGTTACCATAGTACAGGTTTTAACCAGGTTTTACCATAGTACAGGTCTGGGTGTAATTTATCTGCAATATGTATGTGTTCATAAATATATTATATAAATATATTAATCAGCAGTCTCGTTACAATAGTACAGGTTTTAACTAGTTTGGGATCAGAAGGCCTTGTGTGGGATATGTGAGAATATTATTATTACTTTCCTTTACGAAGTTTCTATTCTTTTCTATTAGTTTCTACAATTCTTTTAAAGACAATGGTAAAATCAAGTACAAATCTGTACTATTGTGTTTAGTCGATTTTATTTTTTAAATACTAAATTGATAAAAAATAAGACTAAAATTATTATTTAGGTACTTTAGACAATTGGTATCCGTGTCATCAATATGGGGTGACACTAACGGATTATACGCAACTGATAATTTATTTTTAAATGGAAATGCTGTAATTATCATAAAATTAAATATAATTCGTATTTACTTATTGAATTAAACACTTTAATAGTAGCCATTTTACTATATGTAGTTTTGTACAAATAAATCAACTATTTGAGTTTAATTGTTATTACATCTTCTATGTGATCTCTCTGAAACACGTCAAAGTTTTAACAATGTTGAATACAGTAATTTTCTTCATAGTTTTGTTTGAAATAAGTTATTGACTATCAATTTTATATTAATCTTATTGTACATTTTAAAAAGTTTTAAACAATACTTTGTCTAACTTTCGGGGTAACGTTTCTCAAAAGAAATAGTTACCTGTTAAAGGGCATTTATACGTCTGTATTTGTTTCTTTCAAGATTTATTTCTTAAGAACGTGTGGAAATATACAAGAATTTGAAATAACGATCCAATATGTGTGTTTGGCAATTGTTAAAGAATAAAAAAGATAAGAAATCGTAATTTAAGATCTTCTATATTAATGCGTATTATTAATTAAACTAGAATGTTAATATAAAAGTTTCGTGAGAAGCAAGATATCACGGTACAAGGGAAAGAAAGTCTGAAAATCTTTTTTTTTCATTTTATTATTTCTGTAAAATATATTTGCACCCGAAAATTTATTGTTACACAGCAATATATCTTAAGAATCCATGGTCACTCGGAGAAAAGATCAATCATTATCCGAGAATCGATTGAATCTGTTATTAAATTACATGTTTCGGTGATTACTTGAATACTGGATACACGCAGAACCAAATAAAATGTAGTGTTTTCACTGAAAATCGAAGAAATGATTATCCTCTGGCACATTACACTAGAAAGGATCCGGCGTCAGTCGAGGCCTTACTTATTATGAACTATGATAAAATTATTAGATAAATTATTAGAAAAAAAGGTCACGAAGCAAGAATAATTTTCTAACCAATTAACACTGTTCTTTATAATTAATCACATTGTAGTAAAGAAATAAGCGAAAAATTAGTAACTACAACTGAAGTTACAAAAATATTAACAATAAGATGTTTCACTAAAGGTATTTCAGTATTAAGATAAAATTAATATCTTATCGTCTCATTGACTGGCCGCTTGGTGGTTAGTATACCTGACTGATGAGCTGTGTTTCGCAAGCATTAATTCTGTATCTGCATGGTATTCATCTGTAATATGTTTGTGTATACATATACACATAAATTAGCTTATCAGTAATCTTACAGTTAGACATCATCTATACTCGTACACACATTATCATCAAATACTTTTAATTGAGTGTTCTACAATAATGGGGTGAAGAGAAACGATCAGATGTACATATATATGTTAACATATTGAGTTTTACTACACGATCACTGAGATTATCTATATATTAATACGTGATGCAAAAACTTTGGACCCCTTTTTACGAAAATTGCGCGGATGCAGGAGCATAAAATTTGGCACACTTATAGTTTCCGTATAGGAGAAGTGCCGAACGCTAATATTTTTCAATAATAACGCTTAAAAGTACATTAAATCAATAAATAAAACATTACACACTACCATGCATTTCACACACACATACATACACAAGTATTTATACACGTATACATACTCTGTGGTCAAATTGTTTCTTTTGTTTATCATTTTGTCTATAGACATTGAATACTGACATAGACATAGATTACTGTTTAATATGTTTACTGTGGTCTTACTGAATGTCGAACAGAAAAGTTTTATTTGCCCCATTTAATATCAAAATTACCATGTGAAATACCACTCGCTTATACAAATTTATGTAATTTAAGTTGTATTTTATTATGGTCGAATTTCGACCAGTAGGCGACCACTAGTCCTATTTTATACAACAAATGGCTTTAAATTACTCGATTTTAGTTTACATTCATTTAGATCATGTACAGTAAGTACCCACTAATTCCTTCTATCAATATGTCTGGCCAGCGTGGTTTAGTAGGCCTAAACCTCCTTTCTAATTAGACACTTATGTTCAGCGGTGGATTATTAAAAGTTGTTGATGTGTGATGTGATGAATTAACTATGAAATATGGACGTCATTAATTTTGTAAAGATAGCTAAGACAAAGACTAATACCCCTATGCCTGGATATTTCAAAATGGGAATGGTCTATCATAAGTTCAAGTATGTTGATAAGCATATGAAATTCTGCAAGAAGCAAAAGCTCCAATAGTTATATTTGGAGATGCAGAGAAAATATATCGATATAGATGCATAATTAAATGTACACCGAGGACACGAACGTTGGTAGTGATATAAACTATCGTCTGTAGGATTGCAGGACTAAAGTGGAGACAAATATTAGATATTCTTTGTGACCCTAAAATGCCCATCCGCATAAAAAGCTAAATATATAAATCCGCAGTATCACTAGCCATGACTTATGGAGCTGAGTGTTAGACCCTTAAGAAGGCTAAGTATACCGACAAACCTCAACAGATTTCTTTAACGCACACATAGAAGAAAATGCGATCCCAGATAAACTGGGAAGTACGTTAGACAAAGAAAAAGATGTTCATGTAATTACAATCAAATCTGATAATAAATAATATATCCGATGACGTATAGAGTTGATAATTGATAATTTAAGTTAACTTGTACAAAATAAATTTATATTCATATGGAATGTTATAGGAATGCAACCCTTACTTACGTTTTAATGTTGAATAAATGGTTACGTACATTTTTTTACATATATTACATACATTTACATACAATTTTCATTTGTTTTTAAAAAGGTAACTCCCGTACTAGGACTATTTCTTTTTGTAGCGGGGACTTCCCCAACATACATGAAACGGAGATAAAGAACACCCAGGCTCAGAATAATAATTTGTGGAACACAAAGTATTGTCCCATGTAGGGAAGAAGCAGCGAGGTGACTGTTTAAGCTACTACGTGAGCCGTATAGTCAATATTAATAATATTCTACTACATACACACAGCGCCATCTAGTTTCACAATAAGTAAACCTTGTGCCGTATTTATATCAGTTGTCGAGTAGCTATATGCGAAACAATTGATACAAATACATATACACTCTTTCCTTTGTAAATTCATAAACTAGAACAGGTATTGTACCCAAGATTTTTGGTGTAGCAATTTCAGTTTAATATATATATGTATGCACCGAAGCACGATTAGGGAAATGTTTGCAATCATTTCCCGAGTCCCCTCTGTTATTGATGCAGTTTGATGTGGCTAGATCATGTTGAGACTTAGTCCTCGTGTAGTCATTATGATCACCATTATCATCACCATTAATTACGTCATATTCTGATGCAGTTCTTATTGATATAATATAAGCGCTTAGCTAATCTTCTACAAGAAGATGATGTTTACCAGATGGCAATATTCGAGAGACGGCAGCAAACGACTTTTCTTTTACCAAAACAGTTTCACTAAGTGGTAAAGGGGATTCATGCACTTCCAGCCATCTTAAGAAGCGATCTGCACGGAATGAACTTTCGGAAAAGTAAATATTTACTGATTAGTCTATTGAAACAAATCTATTACACACACAAGCTGAAAAAAATCTTGGAAAAGGAGGTGACAAACAAGAAAGGGTTGGGCAAAATTCTTGCTTCCAAATGTTAACACGGAAATGGTTTTTACTACAAAGGAGTACCATGGACGTGTTTTCCTACTAAAGGTAGGAGGACTTTTTTTAACGGCTTTGGAGACCAGACGAGTCACCGTCGTCCATGGATTCAAGCAATTTAAAAGACACAAGTGTGTTGCTACACTTACCTGAGATCACTTATGTATGGGTTTCTGTGAGGCCGTATATTACACCAGTCTAATCGGTCCACATATGCCGAAGCATGGCTCTCCCACCGCTATCATTAAAGATTTAACATCTGCTCATCAAAAAACAATGTTTAGAAGTACAAAGAAAGAGTTTAAAAAAAGAATTAGTCAATAGTGTTTGTAAGTAACGAAAAGAAATTCTTTGATCTTGATCCAGAATTTCTTCTGTGGTATACTCAATGACAGAAATTTTTAAATCGACATTTTTTTACCTGACCTCCTAAAAAGATTTAATATCAAACTTGGCTTGCACACTATCAGTAACCAAATTATCAGATTACGTATTATTTTAATCTGTGATCAAGTAATTATTGATAATTTCAATCTTGAAATACGTATAAATACAGCCCGGGCTGCTCCAAATGTATTTACTTGAGAAGTAACTGCAGGTACAGGTAAGTACTCAATACACACATACAGGTATAGAAAACCTAATGCAAGTTTATTTCACTTCTATTCGATCGTGACAGTGTTCGCAATTGTCGTTAAGATTGGTTCGCGCTAAAATTTTGACCAATCACAGCTTCAAACGCGTTCGCTGTCGAGAACGTATTGATGTGAAAAATCTCGCACTAGGCCTTTAATTCAACTGCATGAACGGACTTAATTTTTATGATATATTGTACTCTTCTGCAGTCACAATAATGAAAGTCATCGCTGCACTCGCTCTTTTGGTTGCGGCCGTTTGCGCCATTCCAACGGCTCAACTTGGTAATATACAAATTCTTAATACTAATTTAAACACATTTAAGTACATAAATAAATCTTCGAAATCAACTTCAACTCAAGCTTAGTTTCGTATCTATGAAATGATTTGATTAAGACGACTGTCTAATTTGAGATGTAATATTTAGTTAATATAATAATGGAGTCAGTATTAAACTACTAATAATTGACATTAAAATAAAATTTTATAAAAAAGTGGACCACAGGAAACTTTGTTAAGCCGTGTATGTACTACTGCTGATTTAACTAATCAATTTTTAAAGTACTTTATCAAAATGTAGAATGTTTTGCTATTATATGACGTCATTTTAAAATGACACAATATAATAGCGTATTAATTATTCGATACATTTTGAATGTTACAGACGGAAGAAATTTCCCAGTCGACCAACATATTATTGATGTTATTTTGTCAATAAGTGAGCGCATTAGGGAACGGGGTCTTGACCCCTACCACCTCAGAAGAGCATCAGGATCTATTGGCTTGCCCGGCGACAGGTGAGTTGTACCTAATTAAAATACTTAAAATATATAATTAATTAAATATTTACATTATTTTCTTTATTTGATTTCTCATGTTGTAATATATAAAATAAATATTTTATTTAATTTAGAAATATTAGATTTCAAAAAAATTTGCATTTTCAAAAAGCGTCTACAGCATCTGTGACTTATATAACAATTTGACTTTTATACAGACACTAATATATTTTTTTCGTACA
Organism: Hypercompe scribonia; assembly: GCA_949316085.1. NCBI lineage: Eukaryota > Metazoa > Arthropoda > Insecta > Lepidoptera > Erebidae > Hypercompe > Hypercompe scribonia. The sequence goes on along the minus strand of OX438969.1, from coordinate 4,031,653 downwards.
AAATGTACGTAAAACGATAATACTAGAAAACTGATAATACATATATTTATGGATCGATTAAAGTAAATCAATAACCGGTAAAACTCAGATTGCCATATTTGTAGCTAGACATAGTTGTTGCGGTAATATTAGAGCTTTTTAAAGAACTAGTCCTAAGTACAGATTAGTATTATACTTACGTCTTATGATTTAATATTTCTGCTCTCTTAGGATCGCCACCGCTGCAGGTTTAGTCGAAGATGTCCAGCTTAATGGACTTAGCAACATGGTCATCAACAATGTAGACTATAATGCTGCTATTGGTATAGTCAGCTTTGACATTCAGATGCCCGGCATCTTCGGATCAGTCGGTTAGTAAATGACTTTGTTGTTTGTTTACTTTCAAATTATTTCAAATATAGCCAAAGAACTAAAACAATATTTAAAAGATTGTTAACACATTGCTGGTAATAAAAATAAAAATATCAGATTTATTCATTTTTGTTTCTATTTTTTAGGTAATGCTAACGGCGAAGCTCGTATTTTCGGCCACGAACTCGCAGCTCAAGGCCGTGGAAGGTAATAATATAATTCACTTATTTCGTTTACAAGGTCTTGACTTTCAGCTTTTTTGTTTACGTGGTAACAATGACATTTGTTAGTTACAGTGGTTAATTAAATTGTTTTTTGTCTCTATCTACATTCTTCTAAATAGCAAAGGAGCAGCAAAGTCATAATTTAGAAAGAGTCCATAGATGTATTGATCAATCAATCTTAAAGTATTTACGACGTTCTCCTATTGACATCATAAGGCAGTGTTAACGAGTTTTTGAATAATTGTAGCTGTTTCTATGCTTAGTTTCTACTACTAAGAGTAACGTTTGAGTTTTTATTTTTAGCCTTGCCATTATCGATGCCCGTGTCAGAGGTTTCATTAGCGTCAGTTTTGGAATCACTGGTATCATTGCCACCGACGCCAGCATCATTTCCTCCATCGGAAAAATTGAAGTAATTATTATTTTTACTACACATCTTTATTTGTATTTAGATAATTTCATTTGAATTGAACACTGACTGACTCTAAGTTTGAAATGGTGTCATAACAAAAATGCTTCGAGAGTTCTTCATTACTTTAAAATATCAGTGCTTAATAATTTTTTCAACTTCAGCTTTTTTATTTACTGTTCTTCTCCATAGATAAAAATACGAACAGAATAAAAGTGATTGATTCAAATAATATCTTGAATTGAATTAAATCGTTAAAGAAATGATTTAGCAACTTAACAATTACCATATATTTACATTTTTTTTTCTCTTTACAGTCAGACATTTTCCTCAACCTTCAAGCAGGAAGTAGACAATTCGATCTTGGACAGTACTTGAACGCGTTCTTCAACATACACCTCCTGCCCCGTCTCGAAGCTTACGAGGTACATTTCTTTTAGAAATTACAAGTGCCAAGTCCAATACATTTTTAGCACTTTTAGTGAACATAAACCCTTTGGGCGATTCGAAAGATTGGAAAGTTGCCTTGCTAATAAGTTGTGCTAAGTGTTTTGAGTTTGATATGCACGAAAAAAAAATGTGTGTTCCCTAGCATAGTTGTTCCAAGTTTGGATATTTCTCTTAATCATTGAATCGATGAAGATCCCACAAAATTGGGCTAATTTCTAATGGAAATTGAAAATATTATCAAACTAAGACGACCACACATATTCTTGTATTAATTTCTTTCATTTAATTTCAGGATGCAGTCAACCGTCTCATCGCAATCTACCTCTTGAGACACGCCAATAGGTACTAAGAAGATATCTGGACCTACCTAACAATTTAAAGTATTTGCTTGTTTCAAATAATTATCTGAAGTAATTTAATATAACAAAGTATAATTCCACAAAGCAAGTACACCAGACAATACACTTTTTGTTATTACTTAATTTTTCTGCTAAATAAACTACTAAAAACTTATGTTCTTATTTATTATTTACCAGCTGGCTTTGTCAGCATTTACCTATTTATATTGTTATAATAAAACCCATGTTTATATTGAATAATTAGTAGCTATCTAACAGTGAAAGAATTATTAGAATTAGTTGAGTAAGTTCAGAGTTCATCGACCACAGACAAACTCATCATAATCTCAGTGTACACATCAATTTATTAGATATGTATTACGATCAATACTTTTGGAAATAGTGCTAAAGGTAACAAAATAAAAGTATGTAAGTGTTTAGATCAGTTGTCTAGTACCCGTTGTACAAGCTCTGCTTAGTTTTGCAACTAGATGGCATTGTGTGTCATCTATTACTACGGCAAAGTAAGATAACTAGGAACCTTAATAGACCCAATAGCACCAATTCTGTTTGTTTATGTGAGACTAATACAAGAAAGTTGTAATATTAGAAATATATTATATATTGGATGCTGGAGAAATGGCAAAATATAATCTTTAAAAACACCATTGTTTCAAATACTTTCTCTACACATATTGTGGAGACACTTATATTTTTCTTGACTTATCTCCCCTCCTAGCGCCTGCCCGCTGGCGCGTTCACCCTCTTGACCGAATTGACAACTATGGTGACATGGAACATTAGAGCCTCCGTCTTATCCAGGGCCACCCGTAAACCCATCGCAGCATCGTTGTAACAAATTACGCCAAGCCCCTTCCTCGAAGGGCCCAGGCGTATCACATATTCCACAGGCGTAGTGTGAGGACAGACCCCTGAGGAACATTTACGACATGAACCGCAAACCGTCTCTGAGAAGAAAACCGTCTCGGTCCTCGTACAGGATGGTACGCTCCTCTAAATAGTTTGCCACAAGCCACCTCAGATACTCTGACACTCGGTGGTAGTGGTGTGCTTCCCTGATGCAGCTTAATGGCAGACTATTGAACGTGTTGGCGATGTCCAATGACACCGCCAGTACCACGCCGCCATAACTCACTGCTTCTTCGGTTACAGGCCTCAGGCATAGCATGGCATCGGCCGTCGAACTCTGCCACACACTGCTCTGTCACACTCTGCTCGAAACTCGTATTGGGCGTCCGACAGATCGGCGCCCATCTCGCAGAGGTGCCGGACTATGCAGGCAGAGAGTATCCTCTCAAACAATTTACCCGCCTCGTCCAGCAACTCGATGGGCCTATATGCCGCGACTGAATCGGCAGGCCGTCCCGGCTACCTTATTAGGACCAGCTTCCCGCTCTTCCAGCACTCAGAAAAGCGTCCGAAGTCCAGGCTAGCGTCCAGAACCACCCTGAAGTAGACCGACATATGGTAGAGGGCTCGCGCCATCACTCGGTCAGGTATTCCATCTGGCCCGGTGGCGATGTTCTTGGAACAGATCCGTAGAACAACCGCAGCTGCCTCCTATTACCTGACAGTCGGAACATTATCTTCATGTCCCCCGTCGTCTTCGACCAAGAAAGCCATCGAGGAGGGTATGTGCTCCACCTGCTGTGGGAAAAGGCCCTCGACTACTTGAAATAATACCTTTACCAACTCGTCTGATCAGTGTGGTATAGTAGGCTAAAATCGCCTTCTTAAGGAGAGACCTACGTCTCGCAGTAGACTGTTAAAGGCCATTGATGATTAATGATTGCAACATAAAAAATTATCAGTGCAAGTAATAAATTGAGCAAGTGAGTCTTCTGGTCAAACTACTATAATTAGATAGAATTAAAAAAAACTTAAAAAAAACTATCTCTTAAATTTTTTAATGGTAATCTTTTAAAGTGACAACATTCATAGTCAACTCACTCAACTTACGTCTACTTTGTTACAAAAATCATAATGATATACAATTGCCTTTTGTGTCCTCATGTTCAATTTTTCTTTTTCAAATATTTTTCTCAAAAAAATAAAGCTAGGAACCAGGATATAAAACAAACAAATATACTTAGTTATTAATGATGAATTATCAATGTTTTTAAATCGGGCTGCGTGTATCATTTTCGCTTAAGATCGGTGCACGCGCTCACGCGCAACATGAATAATTCGTTTACCCTACGTTACAAAAATTAAATAGACAGGTAAAAATTATATAGTTAAATGTAGCAAAATAAAAAAAAAGTTGCCTAAACTGGGTCATGTGAGTGTGTGTGGTGGCAGCATGATACCCCTTCCTTTCGACTGGCTCAGGGCCTTTCAGGGCACGGTTGCTTCGGTTAGTATCTACACTCGGTCGCTAGGAGGGAATTGAGCCCCGCCTGTCACCACTGCGATTGCAGTGAGGATTCAGTTTAGCACGCACTGGCGGTTTGTACCGCTTGGGCGGCGCAGCGGGGGACCGTCACTGGATGGGAGAACATGCCTTCGACGGTTCTCGTTTCGTCGTCTCTATGTCAAACACTCTTTCAAAAATATGACGGCAGAACCCCACACATGTTATACCCCGGGTAGAACCATCATCTCTAATTTATAGGGTGATATCGCGTTTTTATTGTAATACTGTATTAATTATGTTTGCTCTATGGGTTATATACATACATCATCTATTTTATAAGACCTCGATATTCTTAGAACCATTTACAAAATAAAAGTCCTACCTTCCTAGCTGTTACCTCATTCTTGTTTCATTTATACATAAATATACATTTATATTTAGGGTAGGCTTTCGTCAATAACAATAATATTTTAACGAACATTTCGGCTGTTTTTGTAATAGGCATCTTAAAGATAAGTCGTAAGGCGTGCGTTTCAATATTGTAAAAAATGTCTTTAGTCAGCTTATTGCTACGATATAAAACTAAGGAGAAACAACTTGATTGTGTCGTTAAAATATAAATTCTAACTGGGTTAGATCTTGGCTTCATTCCATTTTTTTTTGGAGTTGCATGATTAGTTTGGGTTAGGGCCCTCGTTTGTTTTTTAAATTAGTAAAGCATCTTCTATGTTTATGGAAAATCCCAAATACATTTCCAAGGTTTATTTTGTAAGATGTAGGGTGCAGGAATGACAGTTGTTGACACGACACGTGACACTGCCACGATGATTGTCATGCCTTTTACTTGCCCGAGTTGGGTGTGAAACAGCATCTCACTAGGCCGCCATAGTGTGGGTCACCATACTGCATTGTCTGCATTCACAACGAACATGTTGACCACTACTCTTGTATTGTATGCTTTCTATCTGGCAGAGTAGTCTCTTTGGCAGGTTTTTTAAAAAAAGATGTGTAGCCAGAGAGATGTAGAGCGATAATTTTTATAAGTGTTTAATTAATTTTACTAGATCAAGACTAATACCACTATCCATTAATTAATTAATTAATAACAATTGATACAACTGGTAACCAATTTTACAACAGTTTTAGTAAATACCTCCGTAGGGGTAATTTTTTTATATAATATTCAGTCGTTGGTTATGTGACATAAAACGATGTCGACAAATTATGACAGATATTTCATAGCACTATTCATGGCGTTTAATTGATGACATATCTGACAGTGTCTGTCACATTCTTCGATGTCATGCTACATTTGTCAAGATGGGAGGAATTAAAAAACGAAAATTACTGAATCCTATTGACTTTTATTGTGAGTTAATATTAGATTACTTCCATTAACACTTCAACATAATATAAAAGAGCAGCAAAATAATTTCATGTTTAGCCGTTTGACTCAGATAACGGGACAGTTTATTATCTCTGAAAGCATACGCCGGCCAATAAATCGTTGAAATATTTTCCACTAATAGAAATCTAAAAGCCAAAGCCAAAGACAATAATACGCACCTCATTTGCATTGCGTTTTCATTATGCGGTGTACGATGTTGAAATATTAAAGACTTCTACATATACACACCACTACAATATAATATTAGAATAAAGGAATCTATCGGGCTTACTTTTATTTCACGACAGCCTAGTATTAACGCCATAGAAAAGTAGGGCCGCTTGTGAACGAAATCAAGAGTCCGTAGGGAAGAAATGAGACTGCTGTTATCAACAAATATGTATCATTTCTAAATTGATTTTAAGGTTCTCAAAAAATAAAAAATCCTTGAAATAATTTTTATACTACTAATATTATATATTACATATTATAATATTAATTATAGATAACTTATTCTTAGCGAAATTTTTCTCCAAAATCCGAACCAAGCGTTGCGCTATAAAACACATATTACAGCGCACTGCTTCCGTTCCCGACCGCTTGCAAGCGCCCTCGTCAGCCTGGGCCAGGTAGGAACGTTTCCCAAACAAACCTCGCTCCACTGTGCCGCGAGGGAAACCGGTATGGAAAAATTAGTATTCCCATACATTTTCACAGGCGGAAGTGTCTGTCGAAAATGTAATGGCAGCGAATTGTGTACGTGCAAGAGTGCTTGCATCTGCCTCAGACGCCTTCTTTGCACACTATTTTGTTACAGCTCTTACCGCCGCGGCCACCACCTCAGCTATGGGCGCGTATGTCTGCTTGAACGAAAGGGAGCACCGTGTGCGGGCACATTGTGACCGCCGCAACAAGAAATACAAACAAACATCGACATGACGCCTTACAGACCGCTGCACGGCGTGTGGCGCTAAATTACCCGGACATGACACCGAAGAGGACTGCGCATCAGCCACCACACCTGTCACTGGTCACTCGGACCTGGAACTCCTACTGGTGACTAAATAATTTTAGGGATGCTTGTGCATTATTTTTTAAAAAATTGTTCGTACTTGTAGTTTCTAAGATTATATTAAATTTTATTTTTATGTACAATTAAGTATTAATACTTGTGATTTATCGGGACATCGTGATATAAGAAACTCTAGCTAAAGTGTTTAAAGTCCCAAACACTAAATTGTTGTGTGTAAATTTATATGTAATTATAATTAAACAAATAAAAAAATGGTAACCTCAAGAGATGATGTTTTAGCCTTTAGCAGTCCACTGCTGGTCAAAAGCCACTTAACAAAGAGGTTTTGGCCCAGTGTATCACGCTGGCCAGACGGGTTGGTAGTTTGTTTCAAGGTTTCCTTCTCTGTACAGTGATGTTGTCTTGTTAATTTTGCTCTCTTAGTCACCTCTTACAACACCCATGGGCAGAATCACACGGAGAATTGTACTATGGTAAATATATGTACTAATACTTACTAAGGCGGCCTCGTGGAAGCTAGGTATACTGAACAGAGTGAGACGGTGCTTTGCGGCAGTCCTCTATCGCCTTTATCATAGAGAGTGTTCTGACGAATTCTTCCAACTGATCCCATCCTCTCCGTTCCTCTACAGGACAACTCGTGCTGACCTTGGAAGTCACCGTTTCAGAATGGTAGAAATACGCTCCCGAACTAAACGGTTCGGCTCTTCCTACCTGAGCAAATCAGTTAGAACCCGGCATTCATTACCAGCGCACGCGTTTCCCTCCCACTACGATCCCAGGTCCTTTAAGCGGGGCGTAAGAAAGCATCTCACTAGGCCATCACACCGTGGGTCGCCATACTACACTGTCTTCATTCGCAGTGAGTACGGCGACAACCGTTCTTGGATTCTATTCATGCTTTCCATGAGGCAGAATAGAGTCACGTTGGTAGGCTGCTATAAAAAAAACGTATTCACCGTACATTTGGGGAATATATTCAAATGAGCAAACGGGCAGACTGGTCATATGATAACAAAAGACCGCTTGCTACAGATATCTTCAACTTATGTAACTTTAGTTTATACTGCTACTCAAATATAAAGGAAAAGGGCTCATTCGTTGAAAAGCAAAGAAAGTATAATTTAACAATGGTTTCTCTGTGAGGTCAAGATATCATGAAGTATGTAAAATATTTCTTTACTATACTTCTGAGGCGACTTCCAAACCCAGCACAAATAGAAAAAACATATTACATTGCCATCTAGCAAAGATACATTAAACTACGGAGTATGATGAACTACGGAACAATTACTAATCCTCTATCACGAAATAGAAATTCTTGTGGCGATTATATACTCGTATACAGCATCCCAACATTAACCAACCCGCCAGGCATGATCACCTCACCTGATCGCAGGATCCTCCCTTTGTGTCGCAGAGACATTTTTAAATGCTATGTTGTCAGTCGCAAAAAAGTATCCACCATCATACTTATTTTATGTTCCTAGTTATGAGAACATTAGGTAGATACTGTTCCATTCGTTTTAATTAAGAAAATGTTGAGTCTACATCAGCAAATGCTTGGCAGAGTAACGACTTTTCTTTCATTTCTAGGATGCGGTTTAAGTAATGATTGTTAGCACTTAGAGTTCGAGGGCGATTAAGACTGTAATTACAAATGGTAGAACAACAACAATAAATTATGCCAAAGTTATACAAATTCGTTAAAACCACTAGAGTACTTAAATTAAAGTTCTCCAAACAATTAACAAGTTTCTATTTATACTCTTTCTTGACTACCTCGTGTACCTAGCGATTATCGTATGCAACTGCCTGCCAAATTTCGATTCTCGGAGCAGGCCAAAAGGTGTTTTTGAGCGTTTCGGGAGAATAGCTTGGGGTTTCGACGTTGGGATCTTAATCCCTATGCTTCGGAAAGCACATAAAGCCGTCGGTCTCATGCCTAATCAGTCTCCGATCTCCGACCGATTACATTTAAGAAATAGATTGTTTAATGATATAGCCGTAACAAGACGTACTATTAGTCTAGGATCACACAGATTAACAAACTAAAACATAAGCTCTTCAACTTTTTAGTATTTACAAAAATAAGTAAGTACATTTAAAAAGTATGGTGAATGGCTGCCTAGCTGCGTAATCTATCGTTACTAAGCTCAAAGACTCATCAAAACTTATCACATGATTCCAAATTCGAAGGTTTTACTCCTTACTCACATTCACTGTCCACCTTCTAACTTCTTCATCAAATTAGCTTCCAGGTGCCAAATAAAAATCTTGTCTAAATTACGTACACAGTTCTCTGATGCTACGATAATATGGAAATCGGTTTAATGTTACTTTCAATATTCATTTACAAAATTATTTAGTTAGTTGGAAGTAAAGTTGATAAAAGAGTGTTAATTTCGCATTCGAGCAAATATAATCAGAAAAGATCATAAATACTTGAAAGTTTTTCAAATAATCTCTTTAATCGATTTAAAAAATAATAATTTCATCGGAGTCTTTTATTTTTCTATTTATTTATCACAAATACTCCAAGACTTTAAAAAATTCATGTTGATTATTTTTGAATTATTGATTGCTAATCAAATTAGAATTTAATGGAAAGGTTACACGGAAATTAAAATACACTTCAAAGAACATAGAGACTCGATTATCTGGCACGAGTGGACTAACAACGAGTAATAAACGTATAATTAAAGACATAAATTTATTGGTTCTCATAAATTTGTGGAAATTTACGAGTTCATTATTATTAGTGAAACAAAATGATCAGCAATCTTCTCATGTTGTTCTTAAAAATACAAACCTAAAACCTTGATCTAGTATAGGGCGTGTGACCCTCAAGGCTGTACCTGACCATATTATCAACTAGGCCAGTGAGGATAGTTCATTTTTTTTATCCTACTATTTCGTCTTGTACGTTAACGTGTACGTTATCCTGTTGATACAAGTCATATAAAAAGGATCCACATCGATCATTTACATCACAACATAATTACCTGTGCTCTATCACCACCTGTCAAAGACTCACACCACCATGTTCAAACACGTAAGTATCTATATTTATTAAATGTAAAATAAGCGGGTTATTTAATTTATTCCTTTTTAATTGTAATTCAAAATGGCGGCGATTCTAATTTCGAATATTTTTTTATGTACTTGCTAATTGTATATGATTTTTCTTTAAATAGTTTATCATGAATTAGTCGCATTGATACTTTCTGAACGTGGTTAGCAAAACGAATGTCTATAACAGAATAGACTTTAATATATATACATAAATTCTTTATATTGTTTAAAAACTTCCAAGAATATTTTATTCTTTTTTACAAAAGTGTTTTCTGCTAAAAGTTTAAATTATAAGCAGAAAAAAAAGGTTTTAAAAATCTTAAAATGGTTTACATAACATCTTTTTTGTTTACTATATTTAGACAGATTTCAACCAATAATACTAATAATACAGAATATAATATTAATAATTTTGTAGTAGTTTTATTTTAAACTTTTTAACAAATATAAAATTAAAACAGTTGAAAAATAATATAATTACGAATCGAGTACAAAGAAATTAAGAGGTAACAAGGATACATAATTTATAATTGTAACTTAACTTTTTTTAATTTTATATTATATTGTTGTGTTTACTGATTTTTATTTCATATTTTTAAATACAGATATTGTCAAGCTACTTCACAAATACATTTTTAATATTCGTCAAGTGTTGTAACACGCATTCCTACATACAAACATTCTTAACTTTGATTGCTAATGAGTGACCTTTTTCATTGCTGATGCACTTCATGCTTTCACACAAACGTACATAGACACGACACTACTTACATCAAGGACTGTTTGTATATATTTATTACAAATATACATAATTTTTCGACACAAGTGGGCCAACTCGGCCAAATAGATTCTTGTTCTTATTTTTCCTTTTTATTTCAAGAGCCTGCCAAAGTGACTCTACTCTGCCTCATAGAAAGCATGAATAAAATTCAAAAATTGTAGTCACCATACCCATTGCGAATGCTGACAATGCAGTATGGTGACCTACACTATAGCGGCCTATTAAGATGCTTTTCTACGCCTCACTTGGGGACGTAAAAGACATGGCAGTCATCGTAGCATTGTATTGCACACACGTACCACGGCAACTGTCACCCCTGCATCAATGGGCCTCCGGTATCACACTCACCAACTAAACACGACAGTAAGAATGCTGTCGCTTTAGGGTGATCTATGTTCGCGGTGTTGATCTATCTTTGTTCGCGATGCCCAAACCCTCTTTCTGTCCATATACTTGCGAATGAGTGGCAACGCAATTGTGAATCTTGATTAGTAGCCTTGTATTTTAGTAACATATTAATTTTCATGTTCATTGCCTTAATAAACATTATTTACACATACACATGTATTATATCACTCTCTGTGTGGTGACGGGCTAAGAATACGGTGTGTCACCAAACATATTCATTTGCTGGGTGTCGTAAAAGGCGAGTAAGTGAGCAAAATATGCAGGACAACAGTATTGTAAAGAGAAGGAAAACTTGAAATAAACCCTTGAAAAGTAGGCCAAAAACTCCTTGCCAACGAGAGGCCTATGTCCAGCGATGAACTGTTAAAGGTTGTTGATGATGATAGAAGACATTATCGTTGTGGTTTAGCATTAATAAAAATATAAACCAACAGTAAATAATAAAATTTAAATTCTCCAACATTTTAAAGTGTTTTAAAATCCAATTGCAGCCATATTTTTTATTCTATGTAGATGCTGTTTGCTGTGATTCTGGCTGTGGCCTGTGCAAAACCCAAGCCAATTGTCGTCGACTACCATGTGCCTACCTATGAATATGCTGCTTATACCGCTCCAGTCGAATATTCCTACAGTGCTCATTATGATCACCATGACCATATAGCACCTTTCTCTGCCTACTCTTATGAATACGCCCCGTATTCTTATTACGAGTACCTACACCGCTGACGTCTTTTACATGCTAGCGATTATTAGAACAACGACATATGCAATAAATTGTACTAATATACTCATAACAGTTAAAGACGATTAGAAATAAAAATCTATTTAATTTAAGATTGTGGTTTTATTTTTAATATTTTCTTATACGTATGTATTTTTTTAAGACCGACGCTCCTTGAAGGAGACTTTTATTCAGCAGTGGACGGTGATAGTTTGATTCTTACGGATTTTTAGACATCGGTAAGGATAACCACGAGACCGTGTGTGAATTGTGAATATACAAAAGTAATTTATAGGAAACATACAGGACCTTTTTTAATTGTTATACAATATGTTTAAGTGGTCTATCTGAGTGTATGTTACCGTGTGTATAACTGAGAATTAATAATTAAATACACATATTACTTTTACTTATATTATATACACATTATTATTTATTATCAGGTCTGTTTTTCTGGAGAGGTGGGCAGAGATATTTTTCACCAGTGTTTTGATCCCACGTAATAGGTAGCGAGCCTATTGCCGCTAATCAGGATGTTTTTTTTGCCAGAGCCTCGTCCGTCGATCAGTATGTGCATTATTTGTAGGTGAGATTGACTTAGGGCCCTAGGTTCTTGGTGGTATCTTATGTACCCAGTTAATGTTTAACTTTTAAATGTGCCACTGATTTTGTTGCTACTCCTACACTACTCCTCATTAATTATTATTTTTAATTTCAATAGTGATTTTGTTTTATTTTTAATTTATTTAGCCTATAACATTCTGATAGTATATACGTATAGTAAATTTGGCTGCCTGCTTTCCCATTCGAGACTTTCAGGACCCCCAAATTCTTTGCTCTTTTTGTTTACCTATTTACATAGTTTACGTTTTGATTTTATAGCGCCCAAAAATGATTAATTACTTCTTGGTGCAAACAAGCTAAAGTCCAACCCATGTTATTACACTGACCCAAATAAGATGGGAAAAGAACACGTAAGTGTAAGGACGAGTTTACGCGTGTACACATTTCAAATTACCTTCAAATTAATTTACTTAATATTAAACCTGTAAAAATAACCCGAGCGCTGATACAGTTATCAAAGACTCAGAGGTTTATATCAAATATACCACACTTCATCGTTTTATTTCTCGTCAAGTTTGTAAAATGATATAAGTTAGAGGTTATTATGAGATTAAAAAAGTAATCGAAGTACTCCATTCTCACTTCTAGAAAAAAAGTGAGTTGAATTCACAAAAGACTACTTTAAGGAACATCAAACTGCGATGCACTTTTATTTTTTATCCATTTTGTATTTAATGCGGTTCTAGGGTAGACAGGAAAAAAGTTTTGTTCAAACTTGGTCACAAGTTAAAGTTACCGTCGATTTTTTCAAAGAAAATTTGTTAAAAGCTTTTGGTAGATACTATGACAGGGTTGATTCATTGGACTGAATATGAGATACTAGATTATTGATACTTACATAGACTTGTTTTAGAACCCTGTATTTAGTGGACGATTAATGACGACAAAATTTTTGACAATGCTTTTATATTGATGTAATTCATGGAATCAATAATGTTTGGTACTGTTGTGTACTTTACTTTGAAGAAGTTAACCTTACAAATATTATGTTATACTACAACGCAAGAAGTACGCACGCACGCATGCCAGCGCGCACACATGCACGCACGCACACACGCAAGCACGCACGCATACACACACGCATGCCAGCGCGCACACATGCACGCACGCACGCATGCACGCACGCACGCACGCATGACGCACGCACGCACACACGCACGCACGCACGCATAACGCACGCACGCACACACGCACGCAAGCACGTACGCACGCACGCACACACGCACGCACGCTCGCACGCACGCACGCACGTACACACCCACGCACACACACACACACACACACACACACATGCACACGCACATGTACACGCACACACATGCACACGCACACACAACCACACACACACGCACATACACATAGACATGCACACGCACAATATTTAAATGAAAGTAGTAGAAGGAGTAGTACTTACACTACATTTAACTAAGCAATAACTTGTAATTTTATATGTATATGTATTAAACTTCATTTAGTGTATTATACTAACAAATGTACCAAGTTACTTTAAACTACGGTACTTATGAATAATGTATGAAACAATCTGAGCTGTTCTCTGAGTCTTATTTTACTCTTCCGATACACTTCGTGTCACCGCATTGCATCGAGGATCATTTTAATTTAATGGAACTTGAGAGTTATCTTTGTAAATCGAGTTTTTAAAACTTTTAAGCACTATTAAGATTAGGAATTTTTGACGTATTATAATTATAAATTATGTATTTAAAGTCAGCTAATAATGTACACGTCAAAGAAGAGGAAAATGGAATACCTAATACCTGTTCTACCCCAACGTTCGTATAATTGTCTAATAAACGCAGACACTTAAAATCAACACACACAAGTAGAAAGCGTGAGGTGATTCTCATCACTATTTTTTATATGATTACCTATTTTCTGTGCTTTAATTAGTTATCAACCAAGAATTTAAATTTTGCTTATCAGAATTCTGCCGAAAGGAAACGAAACACCATATAAAAGAAATAGTTACGGAAGGCTCCTAGTCCCCGAACATGACACCGAGGGGGACTGTGCATAACCCATCAACAGCTGTAGATGGCCCCCTCCCATGTAGGAACCTCGTGATTGCTTTACTGCCTCCCAAAAGAGTACGTACAGTCCATAGCGCTTGCATCACCGACCCGGCCTACTTCTAATAGGGTGACAAATGCCCTCATCATCTCCTTTGCAAGCATAACCTGCTCGCAGAAAGAGACAGCGGAGTTCCACGTGCTCTCGCTCCGTATCATGACCGTAATTATGTTACCGAGCGAGGGAATCCTCACACCTATAGCCGCCACGAGGTCACGCTTCTGCTTTACCCATGCCGGGCATTGTGCCAGCATGTGGAGCGCTGAGTCCCTGGTCCATCCATTGCAGTGACGGCACTCAGACGTTGGCTCCTTACGGAGCAGACACATGTGATCTCCGACACATCCTTTTCCAGTTATCACTTGCCTCAGCGGGTATAAGCGGGTCCCGTGATGCCTCTCAAGCTAGTCTTCCATAAGGGGTCTTACCACCGAAACAATGGCGTGCCTATTTATTGATGTGCCTGACAATAACAAATCTGCAACACGTGGCGCAAGCAAAATACTTTCAATGGTGGTTTTTATACGCATTATAGTACCAATTTAGTTTCAGGCGCAAATTTTTCCAGGAGTTTCATTATCAGCCTATAGCTATCTACTGTTGGATATAGACCTCTCCCATTGTATTTCCCATTACGTAATTTGAACAGAGGTACCTCTCTCGTTCCAATTTCATTTCGTACCTGGCTAGCTTAAAATAGTTTTGGATATTATCTCCATTCCGACTCATTTTTCGAAGAAACTTTGATGTACAAAGTTAAATAAAAACAAGAATAAAGCTTATATCTAATACTTGTTTTATTGATAAACGTATTATTTAGTTTCTTTTCACAGTTTGGAACCACCTGAAAAAGAATATAGGTATTTGTGTAAAGTAATCATTTTCTATATTTTGCGTAATGTTATTGACCAGTATAACTTAAACTGTCATTTTATTGATTTAGGTCATAACGGTTCAAAGAAAGTTTGCATTATTTTTCATAACAAACTTCAAGTCTTTTGAATACTTTTCAACATCATGTCACGACCATAATTACGGCAATTATTACGCTTTTTAATAAGCAGAGCATTATTTAAACTATGGTTTACGAATCAAATATAAAATTTAATTTATCTATAGTATTTATGTATTTAGAAATAAATAAATATTTTTATAAGCACTCTCGTTATCATACTCGGTACAGGCTGTGTCTAGTTTGGGATCAGAGAGTCGTATGTGAGATATATCTCTGTTAGGTAGTAGAGCCACGCTGATTTCACCACGAATCATCACCACGGGCCGGCTTGACCGGGGTAGTACTACCCTCCCACAGAAGATCAACCTGAAGCGACAGCATCCGTGCTGTCGTGTTTCATTGTTGAGTGAGAGACCGGAGGCCCATTGATGCAGGGGCGACAGTTGTCGTGGCAAATGTGTACAATACAATGCCACGATGACTGTCATACCTTTTACGTCCCCAAACGAGGTATGAAAAAGCATATTACTAGGCCGCCATAGTGTGGGTTACCATACTGCATTATCTGCATTCGCATGTCATGCGCTCCATCAGGCAGAGTAGAGTTACCTTGGTAGGCTCGTAAATAAACAAAAATATGTCTAATTTTCAAATTTAAATGTACATACAACATTTAGTAAGTAAAATAAATAAATAAATAAATAAATACTTCAGATGTTTGACACACAACGTGATCTAGTTTCAAACTAAGCAGAGTTTGTGCTATAATTAGACTGACTGATGGAACACTTATGTACTTTTTTTTTATATACATACATATTAAACATAAAAAACACCTAAACTTCGAAACAAATATTTGCAGATCATACAAACATTTGGTCCGACACGGAAATCGAACCTGAGACCTGAAGCACAGCAGTTGCAGTCACTACCGCCGCTCCACCGAGGCAGTTAATGCATACATATTATGCCTAATATTAGCATGATTACATGATTTACTCATACGTAATATCAGAAATTTTCAATTTTACTAATAAGTCGAACAATAGAAATGAAACTGAATACACGATTCTGAAAGAGATAGCTATCGCTCCACTTTATATTGATTAATTCCAAATAGGCTTCATTTCACGACAATTTTTAATGATTATTTAAAAAACAAGTCCCGTGTTGGGACTTTATCCTGTGTCGCGGCGGACTTTATAAATACACATGAAACAAACATAAAGAACACGTAGACTAAGAACTATAATTTATGGATGATATAAAGTGTTGTCTCATGTGGGGTTTGAAATTACAACACTCAGCACAGTAGAAAACGGCGAGGCGACCGCTTAAACCACTACGCCATACGTATAGTCAAAAGTACACAGTACACAGTAGTACACTGATGTCGTCACATTTGCCAATGATTACCTAAATAAATTAAGAAAGTTTTCCCATAGGAGACTAGGAGACTTTAGCATTCTAAAAGTATTATATTCCCCAAGAGGCAACAGAAGAAAACAAATGATAATAATTGTTTACTCTCGTGTGTATAAATGGGAAGTCTTTGATAATAGAAAATGTCAAGTGTTAATAAACGGTTTCTTCAATACTTAAATATCCGTAGAGGAATAAGTGTTATATCCTTCAAACACAATGGGTGAATCCTCGGACCAGGTGAGGTGATTATGCCTGGCAAAGTGTGGTTGAACAGTAGATGTTAGAGTATTCAACAGTAGTAATACGTACTACTCAGTGTGAGAATTTTAATTTAGTGATGCAGGATTATTAGTTACTCTGTAGTTCAGTGTAACTTCGTAAGATGGCGTTGAAGTAATTTTTTGTTTCATTGTAACTAAAAGTCATCTCCTATCTAATCTAGTTTTTTTTGTATATTTAACCTACCAAAGTGACTGTATTCTGCCTGATGTAAAGCATGAATAGAAACCAAGAGCGGTGGTCGCCATACTCACTCCGAATGACGACAGTGCAATATGAGGACCCACGCTATGGAGGTCTAGTAAGATGCTTTTTCACGCCCCGCTTAAAGGACCCGGGATCGTAGTGGGAGGGAAACACGTGCGCTGGTAATAAATTCCAGGAACAGTTGATACTTTACAAATATTTTGGTGAAAACAATACTTACTTGGTGGAAAATATGACCATTCACGAGATGTGTCTTTTGGTTTTTCCGGCATCAGATCAGTCCATTCTGGAGCCTCAGGATTTATTTTTACGTTATCGTATAAGTCCTGGAAGTGAAGCCTGAGTAGTGAAAAAGTATATTTAAAAGTAAAACTAGTTATATAAATATGCATTTTCTTCTTTTCCTTTCGATGAAATGGTAACCAGTTTAACAATATCAGCTATTGTTGCCTACGTCAAATACTTAAAGACTGCAAATTCTTGCGACGAAAGTATACAATTTATTTTATTATATTTGTTACACTCCATTACCGACTCGACTAGGCACAGTAATTGTTTCTTTGTTCTATTAACTACAATTTCGACAATATGGTAAAAATTTATTAGACTGTTTCAAATGAAGATATTTCCTCGTCGTGCACCCTTTCATCACTCATAAAATATTTACGCCATGAAAATAGTAAACAAATGTGTAGGATGTATGTTTGCAGTTTATCATGTTTCAGTAAATAAACTAACTGAATCGTTAACGAAAAATAATAGATGTTATGTTTTACAAAATATTGTAAATCATTTTTAAAGAGTTTAAATTTTTGTATTGTTTGATTGCAAACTACCAATGTATGTACCCACGAGAGTATATAATTCTGAAAACCAAACATTTAGTTGTTGTTGGCAAAATAAATACATCACTTGAACCGCTGGTGGCCAATACTGGGTTATATATAAATTTGGACAACGTGTGAATATGAAACGCGACCCATAAATTCGTTGAATGCTCAGAAAAGTTCGATTTAGGTTGCGTCATTGATTAAAGCAGGCAATATTGGCAAATCGAAAATTGCAAATATCATGACATCATCTACTTTCATATTCTCTCCGTTAGTGAGAATTATACTACAACAGACCCATACTTTGCACATATGTATCGGCTCGACAGGACCGATGCCACAGTCTGATGGAAAACACGTGGGTACTCAAGGGGCGGCAACGTGCTTTTGTCTTTTGAGTCCAGAATGTACTACAGATGTACAAGAACGGTTGTAGTGACTCACTATCAGGCAAAACGTCTGATCCTTTACTCCATATACTATGAAAATACGAGAAGAGATGAAGAAAATCTTTGTCTTTGGTATTTCATGTATTAAATTGTTTAGACCTGGCGACAACCTTCAATAAATTTAAGACGTCAGATTATATTACGACTTGCCTATTGGTCTAGTAGTTAGTAGTCCTAAACCAGAAGCCATGAGAGCAGGAACATTCTGTATCTGTATTTTTTTGTATTGTTTTTTAATCTTCATCTTTGATAACAACTGTAGTTCCAAGCTGTAGACTATCAGTAAAATATATGACTCAAAAGAATACTGCACCTGGGTTCCGTAAAACCAAGTAAGTTTTGGATGGGTATCATTGCTTTTCGGTGAAGTTATATCTTCCACCTCTAGATCAGAACTAGAGTCTGAAGATCGGACTTCGACGGAGGTCCTTTGACGTCTGACGCTTTGTTTCTTTTTACGCAATTTTGTGACGGGGTAGCCGAAGTGTAGAAAACCCTTATTTGGTTTTGGCACTGGTTCTTCATTCTATTTTTGACAATTAATAATACAAAATTATTTTAATGACAAACAATAAGAGTATGTAATCTTAAGTATAGACGCAAGGAAATTAAGGTATGTAAAGTCAAGTTCAGGAATAAAATCTATTTCCTATGTTATCCGGACATTATACACTTAAGTTTTACATAACCGACTTTAGGTAAACCTACAAATAGGAAGGCTATAATGAATGATCATCCAAATAGATGGACCACTATCACCAAATTTTATCATGATTTTGTCTTCATATAATCATGAAACAAAAGCGGCACTACATGGTTCTTTCATTTGTTTTATAATTTTTGGGAATCAATTGAAGTATTTATTGAAACTATCATGGCCCGTGTTACAAACGCTCTCATCACAAATAAAATACAAACACTATAATCATGAATATGCCGACTCAGTTCATTCGTAATCATTACTTCATCATTTCAAATTCATTTTACGCTGGACTGCCATCAGTAACTTGGATATATTATAATACTTGAAACATATAATATACAATATACTTACGTAAGATTTTGGAATTTCACTGAAAATCACAGAAATAAAAATAAACGATAAGAAATTACCTAGATGAAGAAATCATCGTAGGCTTATAATTAAAACGTGTTATGTTGGCTTATTAGCTTTCTCCATTTAATATGACAACAATGTGATGTCACACCTATTCCTTCAATAAGCAGAGACAATTGATGCCTGACACACCTCTTTTACATTGTCCACGTTCATCTCTCGCTGCATGCATGTCCGTCGGTTCTTGGTGCTTTCGCCATGGCCCTTTTTATAATATCACTGATTTTGTTGGTAAATGTTTGTCGTGGACGATCTTTTCCGATACTTCACACACATTTAGTCCATAAATGCCGTTCGTTAGTTTTGAATCATCCATCCTCTGTATGTGCCCAAACCACTTCAGACACCTCCAGATGTCTCACATACGACCATCTGATTCTAAACTAAATAGTGCCTGTACTATGGGAACTAGACTGTCGATCAACACACATTTACATTTCTTAAACGAGAGGAGTAAAAAGAAGTACAGGCGTGTTTCTTTTTTAATAGTAAGAGCCTTCCAAATTGTCTCTACTCTACCCGATGGAAAGTATGAATAGAATCCAAGAGCAAATGTTGCAAATGTAGACAATGCAGTATGGTGACTCAGATTATGGCAGCCTAGTGAGATGCTTATTCACGCCTCGCTTGAGGATGTAAAAGGCATAACAGCTATCGTGGTAGTGTAAGCGCCTTCCAAAGTGGCTCTACTCTGCCTGATGGGAAGCATGAATAGAATCCAAGAGTTGTGGTCACTATATTCATTGCAAATACAGACAATGCAGTATGGTGACCCAGATTATGACGGCCTAGTGAGATGTTTTTTCACGCCCCGCTTGAGAACGTAAAAGGCATGACAGTCATCGTGGCTGTGTAAGGCTCACACAGTTACCACCATAATTGTCACACGCAATGGGTCTCCGGTCACACCTAGTTTGGGAGCATCCTGCAATTATTTTCTTGATTCTTATCACTATATTGCCTTTCGGTCCACGCTGTTTTCTTGCCTCATCATTTCTGACAAGAGAAATTCTTCTTTTATATATTATAAAGCATCTCCTAGGCGGGAGATAAAATAAAAAAAAAACGTGGAGATAAAAATTAAATAGCCAAAGTGACCGTTGAATTTATTGAAATTTATACAAGCGTTACAAGTAAAGTGAATAATTCAAATGTATTGCTTTATACAGTTTTCTTTTGCCCTGTCTTCTTTCAGGGTCTTATATAGGATTCCAGATCTTGTGCGATATACTTACATAATTTTCTGTAATATAAAGAAATTATATCTTAAATGGTAATCACTATGTGGTATAAGGGACAAGTTAGAGCAGAATATAATAGAATAGAAGAAAGTTTATTGTATACCAAAATTTTTACAGATTATACACAAGAGCATATCAATCGAGTGACCAGATACAAATGGCGGCCTTATCGCTAAAAGTAATTTCTTCCAGGCAACCTTTCTTCTAAATTAATTCTATGTTTATGGTCCAGAAAACCATTATTCCGAATTGCCAACGTTATTTTTTTTCCATTCAAAAAGCTTAGGAGCTTAAATGTTACACACGCATCGGACTGACTTTGATAATCCTAGATGAGTTTGACATAGTCGAAATTTTTATTCTTATTGTCGACGGTCACAGTTTAGACTTCATGACAACCAGAAGTTATTACTATTGACTTGCTTTGTAATCTATTAAAATACTGCAGATTATTAAACTACTGCAGATAATTATGTCACTTACTGCTTGCGTGTTGCCGGATAAGCTGGAATATTAATTTATATCAACTGTATTTATTAGTACGATGTTTTAATTAATTCTTTTTTGAATGAATAATAGATAATTTGGAATCAAAATAGAACAAGTTCAAAATATTTGAATTGAATTCTGTATTAAAAATATTCGGTTCCAAATTTGAAGATTTGTGTACTGTAGTATGCCAACCTCATTGGGATGTCAAAAAGCTGTTATTTGAATTTAAACTTTTTTATTCGTAATTAAATATGATAAGTCACAGTTATGAATTCTAATATCAATGTTTTAAAGTTAACACTGCCAGTTTCTTAAAAAATAGTTAGATTAGTGGTTAGAGTAGAGTTTGCAACTATTAGTTTAAATCATTATTTTAATTATAGTCGGTTAGGGGACTAAATTTCAGTTTTAATTATTTTTTTCTTTTAAAAAGATAACTACCACATTAGGAACAAATACTGTGTTTCAGGGGACTTTACTAACATACATGAAACGCGTACAACGAACAACAACTTGTAGATCACACGAGGTGTTGTCCCATGTGGGGATCGGTACAATAACACTAAGTGCAAAAGGACACCCTTTAATTAATACACCATTCGTGCAATTGAAGTTATTTATTTTTAAATGGAATATTTTTCATTTGGCACCAATAAAATTTCTTAATCAACAAGGCAACAATAGCCATAGTTTCTAGTGGTGGTAAGTATCGGATACAGATTCTTATCGACAAGTCTTAAAATTTCTTTTTAAAAATTAAATCATTGTCAACAACCTCTATTTTAGCGCAATGCTGAACATATCTTTTTATTTTCATTTTAGAGCCTACCATAATACCTCTATTCTGCTTAATGGAAAGCATAAACTGAATCTAACAGTGGTGGTCACCATACTCACTGCGAATGCAGACAGTGCAGTGTTGTGATCCACAGTGAGATGTTTTTTTACACTCCGCTTAAAGGACTCGGTATCACAGTGCGAAGTCCAGGTTTTGACTGATTGGCACAAGAAGGAAGACCTAAACTGGTTAGTTCAAGAGTGTATGCTTATTATTCTAAAATAGGTGTCTTCCTAGACCAGTACGTGTTTATCTGTAGAGGGAAGGGAGCAGCTGTACATAGGTCAGCCTCTCCTTAAAAAAGAGTTTATGTCAAATATTCTTTCTCTTTGCAATACAGTGGTCCTGTGTAGTTTGCTTCGTTAATCGGTCTTTACGATATCCATGGTATGAATAGGTGTGATGATACTTCGTAATCTTTCCACACACAGACAGACACAGACAAAAATATAACAACTTACATAAACTTTTTAAGTCGCTTTTTCATGCCACGCTTTTT
The DNA here is from genome assembly GCA_949316085.1 of Hypercompe scribonia. NCBI lineage: Eukaryota > Metazoa > Arthropoda > Insecta > Lepidoptera > Erebidae > Hypercompe > Hypercompe scribonia. The sequence continues at coordinate 4,009,052 of OX438969.1, read as the reverse complement.
TTCTGCATTGAAAAGGATAACCTTGTCCTCATGATTTTGATTTAATATCTACAAAAAATATATAATATTTAATTTATATGTAAAGAAAATAACGATGAGGTTAAAAAAAAAGAAAATATGAAAATTATGGTAGTAAGGCATTTAATGAAAATGAAATTAATCAAATTATACTTAATTAACTAATCATTTCAATTTACTAAAGATTTATTGAATTAAATGAACTGTAACGGCCTTATTGATTTAGTAGTTAAATTCTGTTTGTTAAGCCCGGGGTCGTGAATGCAATTTCATTCAGGACGTGGTGAACACAAATTGTTCTACGTCGGGATATATTTTGTCTCTAAAATTTACGTATTTAGGTATTATTAGGCAGCGTGGCTAATACAGTACAGAATTTGGTCGGGTCTAATCGCCATGTTGAGGTGTTTAAAAAAAAGCAACTGTAATTGAAGCGTGTAAGAACAAAGATAACGTGGATTAAAATAAAGGACGAATTTTATTTCTCAATCAAAAGATCAGCAATAGTAATAGTTTCTAGTGGTGGTAAGTATCGGATACAGCATTTAATCGACATGTCTATATAACACATATTTTATAAATTAAATTATTGTCAACAACCTCTATTATAGTGCACTGCTAGATATACCTTTTTATTTTCATTTTAGAGTCTACCAAACTGACTCTACTCTGCTTAATAGCCAGCACGAATAGAATCTAAGAGTGGTGGTGACCACACTCACAGCGAATGCACAGAGTTTAGTATTGTGACCCAACAAACAAAGACAATAGTAATATTTTAAGAATAAGATTACAGAAACTGGCATAGGGTAATAGTTTAGTAGCGCACTGCTGGACATAACTTTTTATTTTCATTTTAGAACCTACCAAAGTGACTTTACTCTGTTTAATGGAAGGTATGAATAGAATCTAAGAGTGGTGGTGACCACACTCACAGCGAATGTACAGAGTTTAGTATTGTGACCCAACAAACAAAGACAATAGTAATATTTTAAGAATAAGATTACAGAAACTGGTATAGGGTAATAGTTTAGTAGCGCACTGCTGGACATAACTTTTTATTTTCATTTTAGAACCTACCAAAGTGACTTTACTCTGTTTAATGGAAGGTATGAATAGAATCTAAGAGTGGTGGTGACCACACTCACAGCGAATGTACAGAGTTTAGTATTGTGACCCAACAAACAAAGACAATAGTAATATTTTAAGAATAAGATTACAGAAACTGGTATAGGGTAATAGTTTAGTAGCGCACTGCTGGACATAACTTTTTATTTTCATTTTAGAACCTACCAAAGTGACTTTACTCTGTTTAATGGAAGGTATGAATAGAATCTAAGAGTGGTGGTGACCACACTCACAGCGAATGTACAGAGTTTAGTATTGTGACCCAACAAACAAAGACAATAGTAATATTTTAAGAATAAGATTACAGAAACTGGTATAGGGTAATAGTTTAGTAGCGCACTGCTGGACATAACTTTTTATTTTCATTTTAGAACCTACCAAAGTGACTTTACTCTGTTTAATGGAAAGTATGAATAGAATCTAAGAGTGGTGGTGACCACACTCACAGCGAATGTACAGAGTTTAGTATTGTGACCCAACAAACAAAGACAATAGTAATATTTTAAGAATAAGATTACAGAAACTGGTATAGGGTAATAGTTTAGTAGCGCACTGCTGGACATAACTTTTTATTTTCATTTTAGAACCTACCAAAGTGACTTTACTCTGTTTAATGGAAGGTATGAATAGAATCTAAGAGTGGTGGTGACCACACTCACAGCGAATGCACAGAGTTTAGTATTGTGACCCAACAAACAAAGACAATAGTAATATTTTAAGAATAAGATTACAGAAACTGGTATAGGGTAATAGTTTAGTAGCGCACTGCTGGACATAACTTTTTATTTTCATTTTAGAACCTACCAAAGTGACTTTACTCTGTTTAATGGAAGGTATGAATAGAATCTAAGAGTGGTGGTGACCACACTCACAGCGAATGCACAGAGTTTAGTATTGTGACCCAACAAACAAAGACAATAGTAATATTTTAAGAATAAGATTACAGAAACTGGTATAGGGTAATAGTTTAGTAGCGCACTGCTGGACATAACTTTTTATTTTCATTTTAGAACCTACCAAAGTGACTTTACTCTGTTTAATGGAAGGTATGAATAGAATCTAAGAGTGGTGGTGACCACACTCACAGCGAATGCACAGAGTTTAGTATTGTGACCCAACAAACAAAGACAATAGTAATATTTTAAGAATAAGATTACAGAAACTAGCATAGGGTAATAGTTTAGTAGCGCACTGCTGGACATAACTTTTTATTTTCATTTTAGAACCTACCAAAGTGACTTTACTCTGTTTAATGGAAGGTATGAATAAAATCTAAGAGTGGTGGTGACCACACTCACAGCGAATGTACAGAGTTTAGTATTGTGACCCAACAAACAAAGACAATAGTAATATTTTAAGAATAAGATTACAGAAACTGGTATAGGGTAATAGTTTAGTAGCGCACTGCTGGACATAACTTTTTATTTTCATTTTAGAACCTACCAAAGTGACTTTACTCTGTTTAATGGAAGGTATGAATAGAATCTAAGAGTGGTGGTGACCACACTCACAGCGAATGCACAGAGTTTAGTATTGTGACCCAACAAACAAAGACAATAGTAATATTTTAAGAATAAGATTACAGAAACTGGTATAGGGTAATAGTTTAGTAGCGCACTGCTGGACATAACTTTTTATTTTCATTTTAGAACCTACCAAAGTGACTTTACTCTGTTTAATGGAAGGTATGAATAGAATCTAAGAGTGGTGGTGACTACACTCACAGCGAATGCACAGAGTTTAGTATTGTGACCCAACGAACAAAGACAATAGTAATATTTTAAGAATAAGATTACAGAAACTGGTATAGGGTAATAGTTTAGTAGCGCACTGCTGGACATAACTTTTTATTTTCATTTTAGAACCTACCAAAGTGACTTTACTCTGTTTAATGGAAGGTATGAATAGAATCTAAGAGTGGTGGTGACCACACTCACAGCGAATGCACAGAGTTTAGTATTGTGACCCAACAAACAAAGACAATAGTAATATTTTAAGAATAAGATTACAGAAACTGGTATAGGGTAATAGTTTAGTAGCGCACTGCTGGACATAACTTTTTATTTTCATTTTAGAACCTACCAAAGTGACTTTACTCTGTTTAATGGAAGGTATGAATAGAATCTAAGAGTGGTGGTCACCACACTCACAGCGAATGCATACAGTTTAGTATTGTGACCCAATAAACAAAGATAATAGTAATATTTTAAGAATAAGATTACAGAAACTGTCGAAAATTCACACTGAGTTAAAAAGCAAAGTCGACTAATTTTTGTCCGATATGTACAAATACGAGGGTAGTATAATAAACTTCACGGAGCCTTGGGGATTCATGGCTTTCTCACTTATGATGATGCTTACTTTTGAATTCAATGACATTACTAACAGTTTAAGATTTAAATGTAGCTCTGTTTTGGAAACTTGTGGCCTCATAAATAAACACGTGGCATAGTCAGTTGTCCGTGTGGTGACGGATTAAGAATACATAGTATTACCACACCTATTCATTCCGTGGGTGTCGACTAAGGCTAAAAGGCGACTAAGGAAATAAGGTATACAAGACAATATCATTACAAAGAGGAGGAAAACTTGGAACAAACCCTATTCCAACCCGTCTGGCCAGCGTGGTATAGTAGGCCAAAACCTCCTTGCTAAGGAGAGGGCTATGTCCAGCAGTGGATTATAAAAGGCTGTTGATGATAGTCGGTTCACTTAGGAAGCTTACATACATTTACACAGTGCTATGAAATATAGTACCTCGATAATTATCACATATAAACTTATTTTATAGAGATGTGATCATGTTTACGTAATCCAAATATGAATTGGACACAGAGGTATTTTAGTAGCTCCAGTTGGTTCAGTTGGTCGTGGTAATACGTTATGGTCGTTCAGTCAGTTGGACTGCACGATTGGCCTAGTGGTTTAAGCGGTCATCACGCCGCTCTCGACTTCGCTGAGTGTTGTGGGTTCAAGTCCTACATGGGACAACACTTTGTGTGATCCACAAATTGTTGTTCTGAGTCTGGGTGTACTTTGTGTCCGTTTCTTGTATGTTTGTAAAGTCCCCCGCGACACAGGATTTATTCCTAATGCAGGCGTTGTCTTTTAAAAAAAAAAGAAAAAAGAAAGAAAAAAAGAAAAAAAGAAAGGATAATGTTCTTCAAAAATACGAAATAAATAGTAAAGAAAAAGTTATTTCTGGAAACCTAACTGACGGATGTAAATCCAATCCAGGATATCCAGGAGAAAAAAATCGTTACCTCTTTGTTTTTCGCACGTTTCACCAATATGATGAGTCTGAAAAATCATATGAAGTTTTATAAGGACCTTAATCTGTTGGTTTGAAAATACATAGAGCAGTAAACATCACCCAAAAGTTTTATGAAGGAAATTAAATTAGGAGTTATTACTTAAAACAAATTGTGACATTAGAAGTTTACTACTCGTATGTTAAACAAATAGTCAACCTCTATCACTGGTAGTTTTCATTCTAATCATTGTTTGAAAGTGCAAATGGGATCTATTTATTACAATATGGATTATAATTATATAGTAGCATGATGTAGGCTTGCCACTAGACTTAGAATTCGTCTAAAAATCAAGAACTTTAACTGTGTTAGACCTTCTGCCAATTATTCATTCCACTGCCTCGGCGGGCCAGTGGTAACATATGCAACTGCTATGCTTGAGGTCTTAGGTTCGATTCTCGAATCGTACCAAATATTTGTTTCGGAGTTTGGACGTTTTCTATGTATAATATGTATGTCTTAACAAAAAATATATACACATATTCATATCAGTTATCTAGTACCCATAGTACAAGTTCTGCTTAGTTTGGGACTTGATGACATTGTAGGTCAGATTTTTGAAATATTTTTATTATTACAAGGCCGCACAAAGAACTAATTAAGGGAATTTCTTCGTTGTATTTTGCCAAGTGCTTGAGAGGCGGTTGTACTTCAAGAGTGGCAATGCACTTGTCTTTCTTAAATAGTAGGCTTTAACAACCCCATATAAAGTTGTGATAATTACTGAACTCAGATTACTTACAGAGTTTTCGGAGCTTTTGTAGGTATCTGTTGACAATATTGATTAAAAAATGGATGTTCCTTGTTTAAATGGTTATTGAGTGGTTTTTACGTATAATCCTATTATATTTTTAAAGAAATAGCTTAAGGGTGCAAAGGGTTCCCACCATGAAGGTGCATAGAATTGGGACCAAGAGAGATTACATACGGTTCCCACCGAGAAATTGGGGCCCCAAGTCAACCTCACTTGCAAGTAGTGTTACTTGCTGATTGACAGACGAGGCTCTGACAAACAGAACATCCCGATTAGCGACATTAGGCCCGTCGTCTACTATGTGGAACCAAAACACTACTGAAAAGAGGACGTTTAATATGCCTTTGCCTTCCCCTTCGGGTAAACCAGCATGATTTTATGTATGTTTGTATCAAATCAACCTATCGTCGTCCACTGTTGAACGAAGGTCTCCCCCAAGAAGCGCCAACCATCCTGGTCTTGGGTAATTCGTGTCTCTCCGCCGCCAGCCACCTTCTTCAAGTCGTCAGTCCGTCGCGTCGCAGGGCGCCCTACACTACGTTTCCCTAATCGAGGTCTCCACTCTAGCACACTTCGGCTCCAGCGACCATCGGTTCGTCTGCAGGCCTGACCGGCCCACTTTCACTTCAGCGTACTGATTCTCCGCACGATGTCAGTTACTCCCGTTCTTTGTTCAATAACCTGGTTACGATTTTATTACCCAGCATTGCTCATTCCATCGCACACTGAGCTACTTTAAACTTGTGGACTATCTTGACTCCGTATGTCATTACAGGTAGGAACCACTGGTTGTTCCTTACCCACCTTGTTCTTTAATGATAGTGGAATTAGCAACTTGAAGATGTGACGAATCCTCCTTTCGGCCTCCCGATAGAAGTTGTGCCAGCTAAGTTTAATAGTTTGCCCAAGGTAGATATATTCTTGCACAACCCCGATAGCAGCACCATTTACGGTTACGAGACTTGGGGATACATGCCTATTATGCACGATTTTGGTTTTTTTGATGTTCATCTCCAGTCCCACTCATTTTGAAGAATCATCCAGACTGTTAAACATTTCTTCCAGATCCAGTAGAGATGCCGCCAGGATGACTATGTCGTCTGCAAACCACAGATGTGAGAGGTATCGGCCGTTGACATTTATTTCCCATTCATTTATTTTCCATCCAAGCGAGCGTTTCGAAGACATTTTGAAGGCATTGGTAAATAGTTTCGGCGATATAATATCTCCCACGATGTAATTGAATCTTGTGCTCTTTTCTTGTACTTCGATGTTAATTGTTACAGCTTCATAGAGGCATCACAGCACCTGAACATATCTGCAGTCAACCAGGCATCTCTGCATGGATTCCAGGACAACCCAGGTCTCGATGGTGTTGAAGGCTTTCTCATAGTCCTCATACGCTAGTCAGAGAGGCTGGTTGTATTCCTCTGTCTTTTTGATAATTTGCCTAAGACTATGTATGTGGTCCACGATACTGTAGTCTTTTCGAAACGCAGCCTGCTCCAGTTGTATATATCCAAAGTTGAATATATTATTGCTCTTGTTTGAGTACAAAATTAATAATTATATGTAGTTTCACTTATGAAATTTAGGTCACTATTTTATACTTTGTAAATCGGATAGAACTAACCTCAAGACCATTGCCATTCCTACGAAATCCTGTATATAAAACTCTTTCATTTGTCCCAGCATAACTGAAAAAAAAAAGATATTTTAAAAAATGACATATCCTCTGATCTCATCAAGAATCCTAACAATCACTGAGATAACTTTCCAAATGACAAATCGTTACTTAAATGTACCAAGTTTTAAATTGCTTAATAAGTAGCTTTATCAAAATCTTAACTGAATTAAATCGTTAGGTTTTAATAATAGAAGGCACACAAAGAGGCTATTATAAAAAGGAATTACAACAATAGACAATCATCAGTTGGTACGGCTGTGTATAATTTTTTTTAAAATAATTTTCGTATGAACTATATAGCATAGGTAGCTAGTTTTAATTTATTAATGTTAATGTCAGCCATTCAATTAACATCATTAGCCAATTTCTTATTTTGTAAACTTTAAAAAAGGTGTGAAATGCTCAATGGTTTTTGATATGAGTTATCACCCACTTCGTAATCATTCAAGAGAAATATACTCTTTGTTAGTGTTGAGAGTGTGTGTGTGTGTGTGTTTAATAGTGTTTGCGTAGTTCAGATACAATTGTTAGTCTATCTAAATAAATCAATGTGTAATATTAGATAGTAAACAGGAAGTCTTAATGTACAGTTCGACTCAAAAATGGTTAATTATTCTAGAAGGTGATGTCTTAAATTACATATGCAGAAACCGCTGTTAAAATTTTTATAAACATGTTAATTATTTTTTTTGGTGATGTCTATAGAAATTATATGCAACATTACTTACGTTATGCCCAAGTTCTTCATGTGGCCATAAACACCCGCGCCTCCTTCCCAGTCCCTATGAGGGAATTTCACCGCAGACTTGAGCATACCTAGCGCAGGTCTGATCAATGTATGCCCTGGTAAAATAGGCTCAGCTTCTGGTAAATGACTTGGTAATCCTGGCGCACCCAGTATGAGTGAATTTGGTCCTTGATTAAATGAATTAAATCTTCTCTGAAAGTGAATGTTAAAAAAAAGTATAAATAGTTAATTTCATATAAGAATTATTACAAAGAATATAAAAAATACGACGGTTAAAATCTTTACGCAAACGGTTCTGATAACTAGAACAAACAGAAAAAACAATAGGATGCAACATCATCTTGTTTGTAAACTTGATTGTCAAATATGAATCCTCATCCATTTTTTTTTCTATGTTAAGAACCTGTCAAAATGACTCTACTCTGTCTGATACTCTGTCACCATACTCATTGCAATGCAGTATGGTGACCCACACTATGGCGGTCTTGTGAGATGCTTTTTCACACCCCGCTTGGGGACGTTAAAGACATGACAGTCATTGTGACAGTGTAAGGCTTACACAGTTACCACGATAACTGTCACCCCTGCAACGAAACACGACAACACGGATGCTGTTGCTTAAGGTTGGTTTTCTGTGGGAGGGTAGTACTGCCCCGGTCGAGCCACCCCGCTCGTGCTGAAATCAGCGTGGCTCTAGTATTTTATAGCTATTCATAATATCTGACTACATTCAAATCTTAGGTTAACCATCGGATTTGATCAAAATTGTCAAATCTTTTGTACTTATTTTAAATAGATTAAATACTTACATAATTATAAGACTCAGCTGGATAACCCACGTTTTGCATATTAACTTTCTGAGGAAAAGAAATATACAACTTACACAAACAGATGTTGAAGAGTTATTTGATGAAGGCAAACTTTACAACACAGAAACTACCTACTAAACTTGTGTTGTACATTGACAGTGCGCTATGGAACTGCAAGGTATGACAACACTGCTCGCTTCATGATAAAAGAGGGTTGTTTACCCTAAAATCTACTTAAAAAATGTAAGTCTGTACCAAAAATCGCCCACCAACTTTATCAATTTTTTGCAGTCCTTGATCATAGCAGGATAGTTGTGTTCTTTTGCTATTTTCATTTTGCGATGGGGTGTGGATCTGATCGCTGCTTCATAGATTAGAGAATTTAATTCCTCTATAGCCTGCTCTATCTCATCGGTTGTCTTTAGGGACAACTTGAGCTGCGTCTCTGTGGTAATGATATTTTGATATTTTCCCCAGTCTGTGTGTTTACTGTAGATTTTATATGGTACTTCTGTTAGTATGATCTTACTGTGTATGTTAAGAAGCGCAGCAGAGTGGTCCGAGACCAGATCGAAATTGGATTCAATACTGACATTACTGAGTGCGATATTTTTAGAGACAAAGAAGTCTAGTAAATCAGGAATTTTTTGAGGATCAGTCGGCCAGTATGTGGGTTCGCCGGTGGATATACAATCGAGGTTAAGGTCTTCCACAGCTTGATAGAGTTGTCTACCTCGGGTCGTGATTAACCTGGAGCCCCAATAATTATGCTTTGCGTTCCAGTCACCTCCACTTATGAAGCGATTTCCGAGTGTGTTGAAGAAATGTTTGAAGTATTCCCTTGATATCTGATGTTTGGGAGGACAGTAGACTGCAGCGAGAGTGATATCCGAATTCACATCATTAATTTTAATTGCTGTGGCTTGTATCTTTTCTGTTACGAAAGGTTCGAGTGGATGGTGTTTTATATGTGTTCTTATGAGTATTGCTGTGCCTCCGTGGGCATTTCCTGATGGGTGGTTAGTGTAGTAAGTTGCATACCCTCTGATTGAGAAGAAGCTTTTGTTCGTAAACCTGGTTTCCGATATTAATATCACGTCAATTTTTTCAGTGTTCAGGAAGATTTCTAGCTCCAGTCGTCGAGCGACCAACCCGTTGGCGTTCCAAGTGATTATTTTAAGGTTGGGATTGAATTTTCGTTTGGCTGTTTACTAACTGGATAAATCGATCCATCATGTTGTCTACCATGTTAAGCATCATGGTTTGTAGTCTGTTGAACATTTGTTCTAAGATGTCACTGAGGTGTTGAATTTCAAGAGGTTGATTAGGGCTATACATGTTGCCCGTTTTGTTTTCTGTCACTTCAGCGTAGGTTTTGGTACTCTTGTTGTGAATGTTAGATTTTCTTGGTTGCTGTTTGTCCTCTTCGGCAGTTAGTTTGGGTTGTTTGTTAGGTAAAGTTTTCGGCTGTATTTTCAGTATGCGTTCCTTATACTGTTTGTATTTCATGCAGCCTCGGTAATTAGCTGGGTGTTTTGCTTGGCAATTGGCACAAGTAGCTTCTGTATCTCTAGTTTTGGTGCAGCTAGTAGTAGGATGGTCAGATCCGCATTTGACACATCTAAATGGTCTGTAGCATAGGTTCTTGGAATGTCCGAATCTTTGGCACCTTTTACATTGTAGTATCTCTTTTTTTTTGTATGGTGCTTCAATAGTAACTTTTGTCTGATTTAAGTTTTTTAATTTAAAGATGTCTTTGTTGTTTGGTTTAGGCTCAAGATCTACATAAAATATGGGTAGAGGTTCTTTTGAGATTCGGTGACGTACATTGACCACTTGTCTAGCTTCATGTCCATGTTGTTTGAGTGCCTCTGAGATTTCTGATGTATCCTCTGAACTGTGAAGGCCTCGCAGTACGACTCTATAAGATCTTTCACACTTTAACTTGTAGGTGTAATGACTGATGTTATCGGTAATAAATCTATCTCTTATTGACTTATATACCTCTATGTTAATTGGTACTATTTTCACAATGTGTCCTGACCTCAGTGTGGTCATAGAATAGTTTTCTTCTGTTGTTATTTTTTGTAACAACTTTTTAAGGGAAGTGATGTCCAAGATGCCAGTGACAAAGATAGGTTCCGGTTTAGGCGGCTTTTCTATTTCCATATCCTCTTCATCGCCTAGTATTTCAAAGTGATTCTGAGTAGGTATTGTATATACAGTAGCGTTTGACTTTTTCTTTTCGTTTTCTGTCAGCGGTGAGCTAGTTTCCGTTCTTTTTCTTTTCGCTGGGGGTATTCGATCTTGTTGCCAGATTATCTTATTTTCTTTAGTTTCATTTTTGTTTTCTATATCCAATGTTGTGTCATGAGTACTAACATCTTTTGGTATAGCACCGACAGAGTTGCTGCGTGCTCTGGTGAACATGCTCTTATGTAGGGTTTGTTGGATCATAATAGGTGTTAAGTTATTTTTATTTTTTTGATTCTCATTCATACTGTTCCCACGAGAATTGGACGATATAACAGGTCACTTAGGGGTGACGCCATTCCCTAAGAAGGCAGAATACAGCTACGTTTGCCAGGTCCGTAGAGGTTGGCGCTAATGCTGTTCATCCATACAGCCATGCATCCATTTGGCACGTTTCCCACCATTGGATTTGGGTAATTTTTGAAGAGGTTTTCTTCCTCGCGGCCCGGGCAATGAAGCCAAGGCCCCCGTTCTTGGGTGAGTTTCCAGTTGTTTACGGGTTGAGAAGGTCATTTCCTACCATCTCAGTTGTCTGCAGGCAATGGCCTTGTAGAGTCGGGTTAGTAGCCGCCGCCCGAGACTCGGCGTTGCTGCTCGTTTTGCACCACCCAGGGGAGACGTGTAGGGTGAGTCTAGGAGTAGATGGTAAATCCTACGGACGCGAGCAGCTTCCCTCCCCCTGCTCGCTTCATGATAAAAGAGGGTTGTTTATCCTAAAATCTACTTAAAAAATGTAAGTCTGTACCAAAAATCGCCCACCAACTTTATCAATTTTTTACATGTTTCTTTGTTTCGACTTCCGTACTCGCTTACACTCTTTTTATACATAAACGTTTTGAATATTCTAAAATTCATGTTATTCCGTATTTGAAAAATACATTTAAAGTAATAGAAAGGATTCTACAGAATATTAAATTACTATCCCAGGCACGTTATTGATATTGCGTACCACTGTGATGTTATTGCGAGTGTTTATATACAATCAACGACCGTCTACCAATTCCTAACTAGTGTTGTTTTGTATTTTATTCTCTATGGTAGGCCAGGATTATAATCATCCATAGTAATTGTTTAACACTCAGAGTCATCAAGCAATAGAATTTTTTTTTGCGCGCATTTATCCTCTCACATATAGACGTAGTTTCATTTGAGTAAAGATTTAACTTCGCATATAGAGTTATAAAAGAAAGACAGTGAATATTACCGCTATATGTTCAAGTTGCTCCCTTAAACTCACTCCACTGCAGACCATAATGTTCTACAAATGAAAATAATATTAAGTCAGACATACAACTTTGATTGTCCACATGCCCAAACGGTTCAAGAGATCACTTCGTGCTTGTATTTACATTGTGTACGATTATATGAAAACAATTTTTAAATTCACAAATATTACCTATTGTCAGTCACTAATGATAAAAAGACTATATATATCCACTTTCATAATCATATAAAATCTTTCTTCTTCTTCTGGAGAAGAAGCATACCATATTTATATACTTTATAACGAAATACCTTGTTTCTAAGACGGTATAACTGAAAAATATCTTACAAGTAATATCAAAATAACGGTTACGTAATCCATTGTGCATGCTCCTTTGTCTTGCAATATCAAAAGTCCATTTTTCAGATTGATTGCCGTGAAACACCATAGTCGTTAAAAATAATTTATAAAGCTTGAATGAAATAATCGTGATTTTTAATGTTCCGTACCCAAACACTGCAGGCAGAACCGAAATATTACGGTCAGGTATAGCAGTGTTTATTAGATGACGTTTAGGTAACGTTTAAATGGTGAATGGTTCCCGGACGTTGGACGTACATTGTGAAGCGAAAACAGAAAGTAAAAAGTTTTTTGTCATTTCTTATCATTGTCATTTTATCAAATATTATATCTTACTTTTAATACGAGTACATTTCATTTTAATACTACTATAGGCTTCCAGGCCTAGCGTCAAAATCTTTCTAGAACAGATACCAGATAACAAGATCTACACCTTGTTGATTCTCTTGCTTCGTTGATTTTACAGTCTCTGTTCTCTCAAAACCTTTATATAGCTTGTGTTTGTATGCAAATAATAAACCTACCACAAAATTTGATCTTAATAATCAATTGAATCTAAGTACATAAGATTGTTATTCTCTGATTAAGTTAATAAATACCTAAAGTTCTTTGTGTGTTCTTTTTCTTGATAAAAACATTTTGCAGAACAACTTTTAATTATTGTAATGTGCTGACATAGAACAGCAAAACAATTGGTCAAGAATTTCAAGTGATCGCATGTATTTTAGATGATAATTATTATCATCAATCATCAACAGCCTTTTACAGTCCACTGTTGGACATAGACCTCTCCTCAGCAAGGAGGTTTTGGCCTACTATTCGTGTGGTGACGGATTAAGAATACGTAGTGTTACCACCCCTGTTCATCCCGTGGGTGTAAAAGGTGACTAAGGAAACAAAGTATACAAGACAACATCATTACACAGAGAAGGAAAACTTGAAACAAACCCTATTTCAACCCGTCTGGCCAGCGTGGAATAGTAGGCCAAAACCTCCTTAATTATTAACTTGTGGTAAAATATTTACTTATTTAAAATAATTGTTCGTGAAATAACAATCTAATAACTTAAAAATTAGATAAATTTTAGTTTTAAACTCAGTTTTAGTACTATGCAAAGCAATGCAAAGATATTAAGAATTAACTCAAAGACGACGAAACAGCTCTAAATACGGGTGGTTACGTGATTGTGACTTGCGACATTGGACAAATATACACATAACAAGACAAGAAATAAATGAAATAAAAAAAACTGTTGGGTAAATTTATATATACATATAAAGTAAATTGAAGAAACTTAATTGAATATTTATATATGATAACTAAGTGGTTCACACATACTTATGTTCTTAGAGACGGCAAACGACTGAGATTAGCGACTTACTGTCTTGGAAAACTTAAAGCATAAATCACGAATACGTAAATTTCCATGAACGTTTTCATTCTGTCGTAAATCAAGAAGTATCTGCAGAAAATGTATTCATAAAGCTACATACTGTATGGAACGTTAAGATTAATTTTAGTGACATATTATTGGTAAAACTATTAATTAGGTTACGTGTTTTGAAAATTTTAGAAAATAACGAGTACACTGCTTTCATAATCTTTTTAATATTATATAGTATTTTATTTTATCTAACTGCAAATTATGTAGTCTTAGGTTCGATGCCCGGGCCGGGTCGAAATGTTATTGAGTTTACCAGTGACTGATATATTTTACAGGAACCCGGAGTTTGAAAGTGTGGGTCTTGACCCCTACGCCTTGAACAGCACGTAAAATCATCGGTCCTTTGTCTGATTTCTCTACAGTCCTTTCGGATAACCGACCCATTGAATTGTGAGAGTGAGAGAACAGAGAGTACCTAGTGCACTATAATATCTCCTGCGTAATTGACTGATCTCCGTTGAGATAGCTGTTGTGGCTGAAATTGGCTAGGAGTACATTATCATCTTCGATATTTTATCCAAAAAAAATTATAGGACAGCGTCTTCTTTGTAAAAGCGAGTCTAATTTTTTCAATAAACTTTTGTAAGCTGTCGAGTTCTAAGAATACACAGTGTTACCACCCCTATTCATCACGCGGGTGTCTTAAAAGCGACTAACTGAACAAAGTATGCAAAACAACATCATTACAAAGAGAAGGAACACTTGAAATAAAGCCTATTCCAACTCGTCTGGTCAACGTGGCATGGTAGGTCAAAACCTATCTTCAGGCAGGTAGGCAACTTAACCTTTTTCAGGTAGTAGAGCCACGCTGATTTTAGCACGAGCGGGCCTGCTCGACTGGGGCAGTACTACCCTCCCACAGGAAACCAACCTAAAACATCAGCATCCATGTTGTCGTATTTCGTTGGTGAGTTTAAGACCGGAGGCCCATTAATGCAGGGGTGACAGTTATCATGGTAACTGTGTAAGTCTTACACAGTCACGATGACCGTCATGCCTTTTGCGTCCCCAAGCGGGGTGTAAAAAAGCATCTCACAAGGCCGCCTTAGTGTCACCATACTGCATTGTCTGCATTTGCAATGAGTATGGTGACCACAACTCTTGAATTCTATTCATGCTTTCCATCAGGCAGAGTAGAGTCACTTTGGCAGGCTTTTAATATAGAAGAAAAAAAAACCTCTTTGCTAAGAAGAAGCCTATGTCCAGTAATGGACCTGTAAAAGGCTGTTGATGTTGATGAGTTCTATATTATATATATTTATTTCGGCTATTCTTCACACACTGACACATACTAACAGTATTTATTGAATTATAACTATTCGGAACAGTTTTTAAATATTTAACAGAACTTTAAATTATTCATTTTTACTCTAAAATTCACATATCACATTGGAGTATTTTTGCTTGACAAACGTTTATGTTATTTAAAAAGATTGAATAATACCTTGATGACTACTAAGTTGGTAAATACATACACATCTTTTATCTGTTAGAAAAATACCATTTCTTTTATTCAAGGATTCATCGACCGTTGAGTGAAAGAACAGATGAAACACGTTTCAAACTTACTCGTCCAAACATTCATTGTATTATATATTCATAAATTTATAAAATTCGAACTTTTTAATTGCTCTTAAAAATAAAATGGGTAAAGAGGAAACTAATAACAGTACTGAAGCCACTAGACCGGAAATATTTATAAAAATAATTAAAATAATTTCAAAAAGTCAACAACAGTAACAGTTAATTACGCTTCAGTAACTCCATAAATTGTGAGCCCTCTTACAGGGACTCGTAATCAATAATCATGTTCGACCAATGTTTCCAAACTTACTTATAGAAAGGAGGAAAAGGTTCGTAAATTTCCACAGGATAATCTAATAATCTCTAAGTCTCGCTGCGAACACCAGTTCGTCATATTTCCCCGAATGCAATATATTTGAGGTCACGTATCAATTACTGACTGCTCATAAATTTCAGCCCTTATGGCCTCCCTAAAAGTATTGAACATTTTTCAGCGACTTTACGAAAGTTCTTTCATATCGGAACTTCATTATTTATATCTACGTGTTTAATAAAATATGAGGGTCTCGCCTATGATGTATGTAAATAAATTATCAAAAAATATGTTTATAAGCGAAATTACTATGCTTTTGTCGTTTTTTTACTAAAGTAACTGACATTGCACGGAGAATTAGTATGCTGAAGTGGAAGTGGGCCAGCCAGGTCTCCAGACGAACCGATGGCCGCTGGAGCTGAAGTGTACTAGAATGGATACCACGATTGGGCAAACGTCGTGTAGGGCGCCCTGCGGTGCGGTGGACCGACCACTTGAGGAAGGTGGCTGGCAGCGGATGGATGCGAATTGCCCAAGACCGGGATGGTTGGCGTTCTTTGGGAAAGACCTTCATTTAGCAATGGACGGCAATAGGTTGATTGATTGACTGTCGTTTTATTGTTTCAATAAAAGAACAATAATTTCTTTGCAAAAGCATTGGAATAAGTAGAAATTAGTAGTAATTTTATCAAATTTAAATTTGGCAACGATAAAGTTTAAAATATATGCTCCAGTTTAAGTAGCAGGATATTTTGTTCCAGTGTCAAAAATCACGTCAATAAATTATAAAGAAAACTAAGTAGCAATATTTGCAATACTAACATTGATTGCTTGTGATACCATTTGTTTTAGGGTGTTTGGTCTTTGAAAATTTCCGAGTAGTGTGTTATGCCTAGGAAGTTTTTAACTCAAACACTTCTTCGTTCTTCATTCATTAGGTTATTGAAAAAAAATCAGATATCATATAATCAGTTTTATTATATACACATTTTGACTATCCCATAGGTTTGTAATCATCCTGGAAAACATAAAATAATTTATAACATCCATTAAAAAATCATATTTCTAGTCTTAGCACATTAATTGTAGACTTTTCCTTTTCTCGATTATTATTCGTACTCTATAAATTTTTTCACCTTTAGTTCTCGAAACGTTTGATTGACGATAACGATAAAATCTTTGGCTATTCTTTTATGGATACAGACCTACGTGTGTGTATGTTATAAGCTGTTAATAAAAGTATAAAGTTATAACATATATATTTCTATGGAAATTCCCTATTTTGTGGTAAGTAAGCATAATTGAATGTCTGGTCAGAGAGAAGTCTCTGAGATCTGCCAAAATAAGAACGGATTATCTAAAGATTCTTTAAAGCTCTGTGAAAAAGACAGTCAGTGCAGTTTTATTGCTCTTGTTGTGGTTTAGGTCTAGGTACCTCTTTCAAAGTTTTTGTGTAAAGGTAAATACAAACATTGCGAGTTATATGCAGGACTTACTTTTAAGCGAGGCAAACTCATATCAAGGCATGTATTGTGAGACGTGTACGTGCATAATGTCTGTATCAGTCTTAAGATATACGTTAGACACAGTATAGCAAGATCCCTAGTATTTTGTAGGATATATTTATATGTATACATATTATTTAATACTAGGTAAAATATGCCGAAGTATCATAACTCCATTTAGATACTGACTTTGAAATAAAACTCCGAATGTGTTTCACAAAAAATGCTAAAAATGATAAAATATTCGTACCTGATTGTAATACCACCATTTTCTACCAAAGAATAAATCAACCCCAGATGGTCCCATATTTGCAAATGGCGGCCCAAATGGATTCAAATTCATGTGATCGCCGTCCATCTGAAATGTTCACGAAAAAACTGTGGTGATCTAATTACATAGGGCAAATAGCTTGGGGATACCAGTAAAATTACTATTATTAGCTGTGCGTTTGCCAGGGGTTCACAAAATAAGGGCTGAACTAATTTGTTAGGCCCAGTATAGGTGAATATTTATTACTGTTTTTATACAAAATTGCTAATAGTCGTGCAGTAGATAGTCTATAAAAATATTTTTGTGTACGTGATGTAGGAAATAGGATTCAGATTTCCTGGCAACAGTCATTTCGAATCATAGTTATGCAATTTTTTGAATCTATTCTTGCAATTTATCTTACTTTCCTAACTACTTTTTTTCTTCTTATTTCGTAATTTTCCCATCTGTATACTTAGAGCAAGAGTAACGATTGCACGGATAGCGTAGTAAATAAACAATCGCCACGCTGCTCTCTGCAGCGCTGTATGTTGTGGGTTTGAACCCCACATGGGACCACACTTTCTGTGATCCACAAATTGTTGCTCTGAGTCTGAGTATTCTTTATGTTCACTTCTTGTATGTTTGTAAAGTCCCCCGTGACACAAGAATTATTCCTAAAGCGGGTGTATTAAAAAAATATAATAGGAAAACAAGTAAATTATATTAAACAAAAAAAAATATTAACAGAAAGCTTCACTGCTGTAAGATTACTAATCACCATAAATATTTTTATTCTTTTTATATATTTTTTTTTTATATTTCGGACATTTAACACGCAACGCCATTTAGTTTCAAACTAAACAGAGCTTGTACTATGATAACTAGACTGTCTGATAGAATACTTATATTTTTTTTGTAAATACATACATATTATACATAGAAAACACCTAAACTCCGAAACAAATATATGTAGATCATACAAACATTTTAATCTAGTGTATATTTTAAGGTGATCGTTGGGATTATGTCAGAGTTTATTTACTTTATCACAAAGAATATAATCTATATAGCAGGGGACTTTATAAGCTTGAACTAAACACTAAAAATTTGTAAACATGAAGCGTCGTTCTACGTTAGGTTCGAACACACCGCACTCAGCTCAGTAATAAGCGTTGATGTGATCGCTTACACTATTACATCAACCGTATAGTTGATTTTGATGTATAAAAAGATGAGTATGAGTTAAACTTACAAAATGATTCCACAGCCAGTTTTGTTTATATTTATTTTTATGTATAGTGAATGGATTCCCCGGATTTCTCTCATAATCAGAAGATTTTGATGTATCGGAAGATGATGATGAATCTGATGATATATATTTGATGTCACGTTCTCGGTGTTTCGATTTGTTTTTCTTTTTTTTCTTTGCTCTTCTTGTATTGAAATGCTAAAAGCAAGAACTAGTATTTTTTTACTACATTTATCTCGGTTTTAACGGTAAGACGATAGTTTATATATTTTTCAATAATCAATGTATCACCCTGCAAAATTTTACTAAAATTAGTTTAGCAACTGAGCCTTGAAAGCGTAACATACGGAAAAACTCTATTTATAGATGACAGTGACGAAACATTAGTCGAATATCAGTTTTAATTGCTTATTTTTTTGTTTTAAATGTACTCAGACAGCATACCACAATAACTATAAATGACCACAAATATAGTATTACTTTCATCAAACCATTTAGACTATACATAAAAACATCAAAGTGAGACCATCATACGTAGACACATAAGGAGCGAGGTTCAACCCGAGTGATTGAACAGTTTTACCGAAGAAAGGTGTTGAGTAACCTTTCAAAGGCTTTTCACTGATTAAGTAAGGTAAGAGGAAACTCTACCTCCCCTTCCTAGTTTTTCTATGAGAAAGGGAGTACTTAGCTTGTGTCTTTTGAGATTCAGGCCGTTGATTGCCCGTAGGTAGCGGTAGTCACTATCTATTTCATTCAGTTGGAATTATTTTGATTGAACGTGATGTGAAACACTTACACCATTATTTTCTAGACTTTCTTCTGATGAATACCTTCGAAAATAATATTTTTATGTTAGATGTTACACGAAATAGGTGTTCAAAGAGGTGGTTTACCAAGACGAGGTGGCTATGACGTGGCTTAGCCAAGCGGTTTTTGTGGCCCAGTAATGCATTATGGGTAAGTGTCACCATACTGTATTGTCTGCATTTGCAATGAGCATGTTGATCACAACTCTTGGATTCCATTCATGCTTTCCATCAGGCAGAGTAGAGTCACTTTGGCAGGTTCTTAATACAGAAAAAAAAGAAATGTGGCGAGTTTCACATGGAGTAGAAACAAAGACATACTACAGAATCATCTACCAAAGATACACCGAACTGTGGAGTATTTAATCGTGTATTGTGACAAAAAAATTCTCGCATCGATTAGCATGTATACAATATCACAACATCAACCGTTGAACCACAGTCTGTCAGGCATGATCACCTTGACTGGTCGGAGGATCCTGCCTTTATGAACAAACAAAAGAAGTTGTAAATGTTAGGTTCGTATAAATAATTCATATGAGTTGAAGAGTTATCTTGTTATTGAAGAGTTCCACTCTAATTATGTCAAAGGGTTATATGTTATCTGTCCTTAAATTATTCTTCTTGAATTATATTTCATGTTATGTATTCGTATCTTTTGTTGATTCTCAAATATTTTTTTGCAAGTTTCGTTAACGTTTTTAATTTATATACTCGTATATATAGCTTTGGTTGAGTTCACACGTTTCAGTGGCACAGCAGAGGTGAATGTAATTGGTATGCTTGAGGTCTCGAGTTCGGTTGCCGGGTCACACCAAATGTTTGTATGATTTACAAATTTTTGATTCAAAATTTAGGTGTTTTCTATGTATAATATGTATGTTTTTACAAAGAAAAAAGTATCTAAGTATTATATCAGTCAATTTAGTTATTAGCTTGAAATCACATGACATCGTGTGTCAAATGTCCGAAATATTTATTTATTTATTTATTCAGTTATTCAATGAAGTAAATAAAGCAATAATCAAAATCTCATCATCCCCGTCGTGGGTAGACTTTGATAAAATATTGGTGCTATTTGAATGTATGTAAGTGTTTGGAAGGGTAAGTACACGATGGTTGAACCAGAGTGATATAACCGGAACTTCGAATTTTCTAGAACAGTCTAAAACATTTTGATATGATAAACCACAAAACGTCCGATGACTACAACCACATCACATACAAACCACAAATTCCGACGTGGCCACTATAACGACACGAAAAGGTTGTATGCTGTACTGATTTTCCAATGTTAAAAAATTAGTACGCTTGCGGGCAGGATGTGCCAGTAACTACACGCGCCAACCAACACCGGCTGACACGTGGGGGTAAACGTTCAAGATTACTGATCAAAAATAACTATATCAGCTTAAAACTACTAATTATTTCTAACTTTCAGATTAAATACACATAATCTAGAATCTGATATAAAAATACGCACTGGTCCAGTATTTCATTAGCATTGTTTTCATTTTCATTGATCTAGGAAAAAGAAAAACTGTTATAATGTGTAATTAAATTTTCGTAAATCATATAGGGCTTGGTAATTTCAGCATAATAAAAAACATTTAAAGGGTACAGCTGTATTCCAAAAAATAATGTTAATCAACATGTAAGTTTACCATTAGTCGTTTCTAATCTTTTACAGTTTGAAAAATGATACTTACTGAATTTTGGGGTGTAGATTGGAAGTTTGTATATTTATCGTTTCTGAAAATAAAAACCATTTATGCAAGTAATGTATGTCATCCGTGACTTATACTTAGTCTGGCCATAAATACTGTTACACTTAATTATAAAAAAATATTACATTTGAATTTCGAATCTGTCATTTTTATACGATTGTTCATTGTGTTTTCTCATTTTGGCGCCAATACATTGTAAAATATTTTGCGATATTAAAATGGTGTGGGGTGATAAAGAGAACCGAATCGCTGTGATAGCATTACACAAAGTAGGTATGGAGCCAAATGCAATTTTTAAAACTCTCCATACACTTGGTATTAGTAAAATGTTTGTGTACCGGGCTATTAATAGGTACAATGAGACCTCCTCTGTTTGTGACAGAAAAAGATCTGGCCGTCCACGTAGTGTTCGTACGAAAAAGGTGGTCAAAGCAGTAAGGGAAAGAATTCGAAGAAATCCTGTCCGAAAGCAAAAGATTTTATCTCGGGAAATGAAGATAGCACCTAGAACCATGTCGCGTATTTTAAAAGATGACTTAGGACTTGCAGCCTATAAGAGACGCACTGGCCATTTCTTAACTGATAATTTAAAGAAGAATAGGGTGGTAAAATCGAAACAACTACTGAAGCGGTACGCAAAGGGAGGTCACAGAAAAATTTTGTTTACGGATGAGAAAATTTTTACAATTGAGCAACATTTTAACAAACAAAATGACCGTATTTATGCTCAAAGCTCTAAGGAAGCTTCCCAATTAGTCGACAGAGTGCAACGTGGACATTATCCGACTTCAGTGATGGTTTGGTGGGGTGTTAGCTATGAAGGAGTGACTGAGCCATATTTTTGTGAAAAAGGTATCAAAACATCGGCACAAGTGTATCAAGATACCATTCTTGAGAAGGTAGTTAAGCCCCTTAACATCACCATGTTCAATAACCAAGTATGGTCCTTCCAGCAAGACTCGGCGCCGGGTCATAAAGCTCGGTCCACGCAGTCTTGGTTGGAATCGAACGTTTCGGACTTCATCAGAGCTGAAGACTGGCCGTCGTCTAGTCCCGATCTTAATCCGCTGGATTATGATTTGTGGTCAGTTTTAGAGAGTACAGCTTGCTCTAAACGCCATGATAATTTGGAGTCCCTAAAACAATCTATACGATTGGCAGTGAAGAATTTTCCCATGGAAAGAGTGCGTGCTTCTATTGATAACTGGCCTCATCGTTTAAAGGACTGTATTGCAGCCAATGGAGACCACTTCGAATAAGCTTTTTATATTTTTAATTGTTTTATATTTATGTATTAAACTGACACACTGTAAAAGTAATAAATGTTATTTGCAGTTAACAATTTTCTTTTTTCTTTATTACAATATTTATGGCAAGACTAGGTATAATCACCCAATAGAAAAAAAAAACATAAGAAACGAAACAAAAGTTTTGTTTGTTACAACAAATATTGTGCAACCGTGAATCAGTCGTGTTAGTACAAAGATTACTTTTCAGCAATATCTAACTTTGTTTTACAGCAATTCAGTTTCACAGCAAAACCTACTGTGTAATAAATATTTGAGACTTATAGTTTTAATTATCTAAAGTGTTTTATTGTGATATTCTTCGAACATATTAAAATGAATTCTCATTTTAAATAATATGAAGTGGTCTTCCTTCCCAAAATATTTATACATGGTATTAAAGTGCTATATTTACACGAACTTATGTGAATCTACGCAGTTTTGGCAATTAAATATTACAAGGTGATCTCCGTGTTCAACACAAAATAAATATGACTAAGGATTTTTATCTCTTTATTTATTTAGATCATTAATACAATTAAGATTTGTTAGGTCAGGCTACCAGAAAGATATGTGTCATTGTGTCAATCTTCATACTTACAAAGGGTTCAAGCTACTAACAACCTGTGAAAAAACACAAATCACACAAAAATGTTTTCTTATTAAAATTTATAATTCTTTGTGTATAATCAAGTGCCAAAATTGTGTCATCTCAGTGGAAAGATGTCCATTAGACATAGGCTTTCCCTAAGGTTCAACACAATTATCAGTCCTGTGCCGTCCACTTGTGAGGGAAAATGGAAAGTTGCATAATCAATATTACTTTCCATTTTCTGCCTCAAACTGCCTCGGTGGCGTGGCGGTAGGTAACGTGACTGCTGTGTTTGAGGTCTCGGGTTTAATACCCGGGTCGGACCAAATGTTAGTATGATCTGCAAATATTTGTTTCGAAGAGCACAAGCTCTGCTTAGTTTGAAACTAGATGACGTTGTTTGTAAAATCGCCGAAATATTTATATATTATATTTTATATTTTTTATAATATTGCTTCTTCGTGCTGATTGTAATCACTTCGTTTGTAGTAGTAGTATCAAATGTACCTACATGCTTATATAATGTGTACGAACCTTAACTTTGTTATTAAGAAAATCCTCTATATATTTCGTCTTCTTATCTCTGAAAATATTCAATTGTATGTTATACGGAGGGCTTTAAAAGTTTTCATGAAAAGTTCAAGACCCGGACTCAAAATGACAATCTGTGCAGTTTTGTCCTGTCTTTTTTTTTGTTTTTTCTATATTTAGAGCCTACCAAAGTGACTCTCCAATCCGAATCCAAGAGTTGTGGTCACCATACTCATTGCAAATGCAGACAATGCAGTATAGTGACCCACACTATGGTGGCTTTGTGAGATGCTTTTTCACACCCCGCTTAGGTACGTAAAAGGCATGACAGTCATCGTGGCAGTATGAGGCTTACACAGTTACCAAGATAACTGTCACCCCTGCATTAATGGGCCTCCGGTCTTACACTCACCAACGAAACACGACAACACGGATGCTGGCGCTTTAGGTTGGTCTTTTGTGGGAGAGTAGTACTGTCCCGGTCGAGCCGGCCCGCTCATGCTGAAATCAGCGTGGCTCTACTACCTAAGAGACACTACTATACTGAGACTATGTAGAGATCAAACCCACAAAACTCAGCACATCATAACTTTTTAAATATTTTTAGAAACTCTATTTATACGTAAAACCCACAAAAGTCTAAACACAGTTAAATATTCATTATTGTTGTACAGCCAATTTTCTGATGTTTAGTAACTGATTAAGCTGAATTTTCAAGTGTTAAGAAAGGCTAAAGGAATTAATTATGTAACGCCTGTTCCTGGAATAAAATTGAACTTGTACAGACTATAGGCATTAAGTGTTACAATACAA
This sequence comes from Hypercompe scribonia, assembly GCA_949316085.1. Lineage (NCBI taxonomy): Eukaryota > Metazoa > Arthropoda > Insecta > Lepidoptera > Erebidae > Hypercompe > Hypercompe scribonia. The sequence continues at coordinate 3,984,733 of OX438969.1, read as the reverse complement.
AACTCTGTGTGTTCAAGTATAGTAATTGAAAAGAGGCTTTATCTCTGCAGTATTAAACAATTCTATTAAATAAACGCACTTACAAAGATAATTTCTCCTTTGACTGTGAATAAAAAAAAAGTTGATTCAATAATGTTATTTGATTCAATTAATGATAAGTAGAGATTATTATGAGGTTATGATTCTGTAAATAGTGGTTATTTATACGTAATACGAAATTTAGTGTTGGGACTTATGTCTTTTTCGAAATATTTATTGTCATTAAGTAAATGACATTTAAGTTCTATCTTTGTCATTAATCAAATTACGGTTACAGAAAAGATACGTGGATGAATAATATTTATATTGCACACTAAATTATGAATAGAAAATACAAGAAAGAAAATAACAATTTACTTAATTATTATACAACCATTACAGACACCCAAAGCGCTTTAATAAAAAAAGCGTAATTAAACTAAATAATTTTAATAGGGCACGGTGAGGCACATCTCAAACTGGCTCCTTTTTCCATTTATTCCTTACATAAAAAATAACGATTCCTACATAAATGTGACCAATAATAATATCCTTTCTGTAATGTGATACTAACCTTTTTACGTTTAACAGCATTACCAATTGATACTTTTAATGTAGGCGTCTCGTTTTTTGTAGTGTGGCAACCCTAACAGGGTGTCATTTCAACGGGTCAATGCTGAGATGACATCTAACCACCCAAAATTACACGGTGTACCGTAACGCGTACCAAAAGATGTCGACTTATAAGAAATCTCAGAGAAAGGTTTTCAGGTTTGGCTACATATTTTACAATATCTGAACTCAATGTTTAGTGCTAGGGCTTATTTCTCTGGATCCGGATGTTGTAGTAACAGCTGTTCCCAGATTCCTCCTATCTCAGGTGTAGAGTGGCACACCGTGTGGTTATACTCGATCTGATTCCAACACAATCACCGCGCCGCAAACCCCGGTGTGGTGACGGCCCGTGGGGTTTCCACACGTTAAAAAAAAAGAAAAAGGATTTATTTCTCTAATTTAGTCCGACATGTAAAAAGCTATATTAGATGCGTCTATTAAATGAGTTGGACCTTCAACTAACTCTTATTAACTAGGTATTAGTAGTAGTAATCAATATTGTTTAATCTTATGAATTTGTAACTCACTGTAATAAAATTCTCCAGAAATTCTTTAACATTTCGTACTCTCTCTTTGCTGAAAATAATGTTAAAGTCAAAAAGAAACGTTATTTTCACCTTTTACTTCAAATTACTGTTTTTTCCTCTAAGATATGTTCGCAGAGCATCAAAATATTTCAGATATATGGTATATGGTATATGGTATTTACAACGTCATCGAGCAGTTTATTTTAAGTCTTGTAGAAAGGGGCTTAACGTTTCCTGGTTGCTAGTCGCTAGACACTTAGATTTATGTTTCAGCATACAAGACGAAGCAAGGATGCGTGCCTAGAATTTTGAACTAGGTATACACTTAAAGAGCAGTTATTTTAAGTAGAAGAAAAGTTGAGTAAAGGCGAGATTGTAATATTACCTTTATGCTATTATTTTTGTGTTGTTCTTTTTTTAAATTTCTTAACAAATGCTTTTGTTTACAGATATGCCACAGGGTACTACTAGGGCCTTTTTTAAATTGATCGAAATGTATTTTAATTTTATCTATGCTTATATATGCATCAGTGTGTGTTGTAGATTTTAACTCAACAAATTGAACATTGAAATATAACAACAACATTGAAATATAAAATGTAGATACTTACGAATCGTCCTCTTTAAAAGATTTGTTTTTTAAAACCTTAAAAAATAATAAAGGACTTATCATGTTATCTCTGTGCTTGTGTATGATGTAAGCTACTTATACATAATTTTTTTTTTAATTTTTACTTAGAAATGCTGCACCTAGAGTCAGAATACATTTATATGTGTGTATATATATGTATATACACCGTAATACTTAATAATATATATACACTGTATACACAAACTCGTATACGTCGCCACCTGGAAAGGTGTGCATGGGGGTGCACTTAGACCCTTCTGTCGGAAAAGAAATTACATAGAAAAATACTTATTTTTACTTGACTACATCAATGAGTGTGTAATGTTACCCGAGAGGCAATATAAAATGCCTTTGAAGAATTTGTTGCATCTCATCCAGCTGATTTCCTCAAAAAGGATATCAATAAACTGTGTTGGCATAGATCCATTGATTGTATGGGTGATTACTTTAATTAACGGATATAACATGTAATTCAAAAAGAGTTAACTTATTTCGTTAAAAACCTTAATTTCATAGATAAAGACATAGACATATATAATTCTATAGATTATATTTTTTAACAGTATGTTTAGGTAATAGATTCTTCTGAAAATAATTCTAACAGCGCCCATGTATACATTAACCACATAGTACACCAAGTTGTGACTAAACATGATCCTTAAGCGTTCCTTAAGCTTATTGTTACTTTTTTTTTGTAAGATAACACCCGCACTAGGAATAAATCCTGTGTTGCACGGACTTTACAAATATACAAGAAACGGACGCAAGGAACACTTAGACTCAGAACAACAATTTGTGGATGACACAAAGTGTTGTCCCATGTGGGTTTGAACCCACAACACTCAGCGAAGCAGAGAGCGGCGTGGCCACCGCTTAAAATTGTGTCGCAGTTTCACTTAAGCGTGAAAGCGAAAATACCTCGGCACTTTATAGTATCTCAAGTTAGTACTTACAAAGTTTTAATACATCTCAACAAGGATAATAGAAAGAACAAATTATGTACCGACTCTAAAGTCTAAAATTAGAAAAACAATTTCCCCTTTTATTGTACCCGTATAAAGCGGACGTTACAAAGTTTCGTTTTGTTATTTACTTACTGGTTCTCTGCCGTTAAGAATATCTTGGATTCTCTTCGTTCTTTCATCTCTATAAAGGTGATTTTGTTTTTAGTATTGTTTGATATTGATTCGAAACTTTTGTTTAGAAACTTTTAATACTTACAATTTCTCTTTTTTAGTTTTTAAAATTAAATGAACCTGTTGAATAATAAAAATTTTGCAATTTTTTTGTATAAACTCGTAGTCAGAGGTTTAATGTATTTTTGAGAGTTATGCTCTTAATCAACTACGGCCTCGATGATGGCTAGTCTCAGCGCAGATTAGCCAACTAGGCAGGTGATAATACAATGCACATGCGTGTGCACTAAACACAGGTGCACTCTCTGTTCCTTCAATTTCACAATCCGATGGGACGACAATCCGACATGATTGGGGAGTGAGCGAGCGAGCGAGTGAGGCTGTTGTTATATATTTTTATAATCAGAAAAATTCAAGAACAGTTTTTTGGCCCAACCCGGCAATCGTATCTTAGACTCCTTGATCGGCAGTATTTCAGGAGTATACTTTAGATTTAATATGCTTTTAAGATCAGATCTTATTAAACCTTATCGATCTAAAGACCTTAAAAATAGGTTATCAGTTTTTAAATCTACAGTATTAAGAAAATATAACGTGATTTGTGACTTTTGTGTGGGACAACTAAGTTGCAGAAAACCGGTGATAAAAATTTGCACTCCTCCGAGTGAGTGAAGTTACCGAAACTTAAACCTGATCTCCTCCTTATTCTCCTGATAATAGAAGGCGATTGAGTGTTCGAAGAGTTGCAGCAGTTAATCACAGTCAGGTGGAGTTCGTTTGTCCCTACACTACAAAAAAGATTAACATTTAATTATGTTTCACACAATACCATTTTTTTTAATAAGCGGCAACCCGTTTGGCCTGTGTGGTATGTCAGTACCTTCTTGCTAAAGAGGGACCCATCTTCAGTAGTAGATTATTAAGGGTGTTTGATGTTTACTAGTGTGATATATATCTTTTGTACATGTATATTATTGCCAAGAACCCATTTGGCCGACGTGGTATAGTAGGCTAAAACCTTCTTAGGAGAGGCTGGTGATGATGATAACGATATTATTGCATATGGATATTAATGTAAATTGATTTTATATAATCTACAATTCAATTATTTATAATTACGATTGCATAGTTCTATTTTAATATTGTAAGCATTTAGAAAATTTATAAAAAAATATTAAACACTCACTTGTCCAGGTCTATCCAAAAGTTTTTGTTTTTTCTTTTTACTTTAAAATTAAAAATAGTTATAAATGTAAACTTGAATGTAAGATTTATTAATTGCGTTATTTTATAATGATACTTACGGTATTCTGTTTTTTAAATTTTCTTTATTGATTTTTATCTAAAAAAAATTATTTTACTGAAATTATTGTCAGTAGTAAAACGCATGATGCTTTCTTACACATATGAATATCTTAAAATAAAAGTTATGAATAACCCATTTTTAAGGAAAACTGCAGGGTGAACTATGGAAACATATTTTAAAGTAAATAAGTGTTTCTAAAACGAGCAAATTTTTTTCTTTTTGAGAGACACATAGGTATAAAGTTGTATAGGTTGGTTATTTTTAAGATAAAGTTTGAAAGGATTTGTAGGATATCACATATCGTTACTGCAGAACGCGGTTTAGTACGACTCCGATACACCGGTCGTGTTTTATCACCATTTCATATTAAACCTTTAAAATTTGTTAATTTGTTACGAAACTCTTCCGTAGTATACGGTTCATTAACTAGTAAATCATCAATGATATTTCTGTAAGTAAATTATTTACAGAAATGGACTTCAGACTTTACGGCTGGAAGGCACCAATATTTTTTAAAAACAAACCACAGAGGTGTCCTTTTTAAGTCCGTGAACATAGATTTAATAAAAACAAAGTGAGTATAGGGTTTGGGTTATTAAATAGCTGTTACTTATGATCCCTAGAAATCACTAAAATTCGAATTGCTTAGTTCTACTTACAGGATTCTTCATATTTTTTAGGATATCCTCAATTGACAAAATCTTATCTAGTCTGTAATTTAAAAAAAAATTATAAAACAAGTGTTTCTAGTTTGGACATTGGACTTTTTTAAGATTTACAAGTAGAAAAAATTAAAAAAAAACTGACTGCACATATCACGTAGTAGTTTAAGAGGTTATTTTTTCGGGTTCGATCTGGACGCAGTTCAACGTTTTGTGTGGTCGACAAATTATTGTAACTGAGTCTGAGTGTTCTTTGAGTCCATCAAGAGTCTGTCAGGTATTTTTGTAAGTCCCCCGTATCACAGAAAAAAGATTTGAATATATTAATATAGATTTTTTTTCAACATATTTGTCTCTTCGAATGGTATATTGCAGCCAACAAGTTTAAACTACAATAAGCAACGTCTAAACTATTTACACAAGGGATGGTTCATATTGGACAATTCCGTGTAGGGTGTCCATCAAGATTTATAATAGGTAAAAGGGTCAAAGTAGCTTGGGCAGGAAAAAATTAAATGTAATACATATTATATAATAACTAGCTGACCCGGCAAACGTTGTTTTGCCATATAAAAATGACGATTGATCAGTTTTCGACCGGAGAGGAAAAATGATTAAATTACTAAAATGGCTATTAAAAAATAAGGGTTGATCGTAGAAGGGTGAAAATTGAGGATTGTATGTATTTTTGTATGCTATATCATAAAAAAATAGAAATTAAAAATTTTGTCTAAAAAATAAAAAAAAAAATTTAGGGTTATACTACCCCTAACATTTAGGGGGATGAAAAATAGATGTTGGCCGATTCTCATAGATACCGGATAAGCACAAAAAATTTCATCAAAATCGGTCTAGCCCTTTCGTAGGAGTATGGCAAACGAAAACTGAGACATGAGAATTTTATATATTAGATATTCTTCCGTAAGTTACATGAAACCAATACTAACACTTTATTTCCTCTGGCACCAGATTTTGACTTCTTTTTTTGAATTATAACCTGTTTATATAAACAGTTTTAAATTAGATTTAGTCATAGACTAGTTTCATATCTGTTTGGTAGAATAAAGAATTCAGTAAATTTTAAGTTCTACAGTCGATTCTAAGTTTATAGCTGCTATACTGGGTTCACGCAAGCAAGCGACGTACTTACATCATTTTCGTAATTTATAAGTTTATTTTTTTTCTAACTTAAGTCAATATTTTCTCTTCTATCTAATGTTTTAGACGATTGGTTAACTAACGTTTTGTCCGTATGGTGACGAATTAAGAACAGGAGGAGTGCCATCACCCCCATTCTACTACTCCTGACTAAGGGAGTAAATTATGGAGAATAACATCACTACAAAGACAAAGATAACTGGAAAAAATTCTATGCCAACCCGTCAAGCCAGCGTGGTACAGTAGGTCATAACCTCCTTTCTAAGGAATGGATTATGTCCAGCAGTGAACTGTTAAGGTCTGTTGATGATGATGAATGCTTAGTTGACTTGTATTTTGAAGAATCAGAACATTGTCAAGTCTCAAAATTCATAAGATTGTTAAGTTTTTTATTGTATATAAACAGATATGTAGAAAAAAACATATGAGCGAAGTCGAGGTTGACTCCATTTAATAATTTTTAGTTATCTTCACGATAACGATGGGCAATATAGTACTTACCATAGAAGGATTGCTGAAACGTTAAATTATAAATGAGGTTTTATAGTTTTTGAAATGGAATTGCATCCAAAAAGATATCATGTTTAGTGCTAAGTTCCATGCTTCAGCACAGAGGCAATATAGTATCAAAATCATTACTAGAAATCTCAAGATACTTTACCGTTCACGTTCGTAGTAGCCAAAGCTACTACTAGGAATAATACAAATTTATCAATAAATACAATCAATCATTAGGATTGGAGAATCAGTATGCTGAAGTGGAAGTGGGCCGACCATCTCTCCAGACGAACCGATGGTCGCTGGAGCCGAAATGTACTAGAGTGGATACCACAATTGGGCAAACGTAGTGTAAGGCGCATTGCGGCACGATGGACCGACGACTTGAAGAAGGTGGCTGGCAGCGGATAGATGCGAATTCCCCAAGACAGGGATCGTTGCCGTTCCTTGGGGAAGACCTTCGTTCCACAGTGGACGGCGATAGATTGATTGATAATTAATCAAGAAGTTATTGACATAACATTTTTAAAGAATTTAAGTAGATTAGTCCTTCAATGTTACTACAGATTTCGAGAAAAGGTTTGTTGTCAACTATTTGTTAAAAACATCATAATAAATTACGAAGAAAATCACTCAAAACTGATGACAAAACATTCTTAATATACTTTTCAGTCTTTTTACTCTGCTGTATACTTATAGAGCACTCGGAGGGTACGTAAAACCGTCGGACCAGAGCTCTCTTCCCGGTCATGACGGATAGTCGTCACATTGGATTGTGAGAGTGAAGGGTGAAGGAGCAGAGTGCACCTGTGTTTGTTCACATACTTGTGCACTATAAAATCTCCTGTGCAGTATTTTTTTTTATAATAAGACTACACCCGCACTAGGAATAAATCTTGTGTCGCGGGCAACTTTACAAACATACAAGAAACGGACACACAGAACACCTAGACTCAGAACAACAATTTCCCTCAGCGCTCTGCGCAGTAGTGAGCGACGTGGCGACAGCTTTAACCACTTTCTTTTTTTTTAACGTGTGTAAAGCCCCTCGGGCCGTCACCTCACCGGGGTTTACGGCGAGGTGGTGTGTCGGAATCGGACCGACTAAAACTACACGGTGGGCCTCTCTGCGCCTCACACAGGAGGGATCCGGGAACAGCTGCTATTACGACATCCAGATCACCGCTTAAACCACTAGGTCAACCGTGCAGTCAAAAGCAGTGCAGATGACCTGTCCTAAAACCGTGCAGTTGACTGATCTCTATTGAGACTAGCTGCCGTGGCCGAAATCGGCTAAGAGTACATAACACTTATACAGTACTATCGTTAAAACAGTTTGTTTAGTGTAAAAGTTACTTTACTATCCCTCGTGTGCATAACGTTTTCTGAGTTTAAAAGTCCCTATATTATTTTCTGTATCTCAATAAGTATGCTGAAGGTTATGCTGATCATTTGAGTACATAAGATGTGGCAGCGTATTAAACAAATGATATAAACGAAGGTAGGTGATACTTGTAGGTCTTATTTACTTTATTCGATCAAGAAATGTAGGCAATTCATTTCATGTTTTATAAGAAACATGTGTGTTACTATACTACTTTGATCGAGAATAGTTTTAACTTTCTTTATCAATTTTTATATTTACCACTATAGTTATAACTATATAACTATATAATTTTAACTGCCTCGGTGGCGTAATGGTAGTGAATGTGACTGCTGTGCTTGAGGTCTCGGATTCGATGCCCGGGTCGGACCAAATGTTTTTATGATCTGCAAATATTTGTTTCGAAGTTTGGGTGTTTTCCATGTATAATATGTATGTATTTATAAAAAAAAAGTATATAAGTATTGTATCAGTCAGTCTAGTTATTATAGCACAAGCTCTGCTTAGTTTGAAAATAGATGACATTGTGTGTCCAATATCCGATATATTTATTATTATTATATTTCTTCGGTTTCCTGTTACAAACTTTCATCTCTTTCAACGAAACTACTGACACAAGTAGAAGGATGTTGAAAGAAATGTTGTCACTTATTACAAGAAAATCTGCAAAATCTGGTGTACTCACTCCATATTTATGTCTAATCCTTGTGCTTTAGCAGATTTTAGAAGCGTTGCCTGAAATACAATAATACAATGAATAAAATATAATTTGAAATTCTACAAATTAAAAAAATGATATTGCCGTTTTTGAAATACAAATTAACACCCGTAACTTCACGAGTATTAATTTTATTTGTCAATAGATATGCAGTTCAAAAAGAGAATCTATCTTTGTACTTAATTTCACTGTCCGTGACGTGACGGATTAAGAATACATAGTGTTACCACTCCTATACATCCTATCATTACAAAGAGAAGGAAAAATTGAAACAAACCCTATTCCAACCCGTCTCACCAGCGTGGCAAAACCTCTTTGCTAAGGAGATATCTATGTCCAGCAGTGGACTTAATTTCATCCAAATCCATTAAATCATTCTACCATAATGAAGTAACTAATAGCCGTACATCCAAACTTACTATTCACCTCGTCTATAGTAACAAACTTCTACCACCCGCATTGGTCGTGTAGATATTGATAATAATTAAAAAAAAATATCTCTATTACTGGCTTTTAAAGTAGCTTTCGATAGCTGACATTTTTGAGTCGATGTCATCATTGAGGCTCGAAAAACTTTTTACCTTTACCTGCCTGTTGGAAAGTATGGATACAAAGCAAGAATTGTGGTCACCATACTCATTGCGAATGCAGACAATGCAGTGCGGTGATTCCACTACGGCGACCTAGTAAGACACTTTTTCGCGCCTTGGGGATATAAAAGGCATGACAGTTGTTTTGGCAGTGTAAGACTTACACATTTACTACGATAACCGTCACTCCTGCATCAATGGGTGTCAGGTAATACAAACAAACCCACATTTCAATTTCTAACATTGGTGAGGATGAAATGTAAGAATAAAATTATTGTGTGTTATTATCTTCAAGTGAGTATAGGTACTTACCAATATATTATTGTCTTTTCTAAAACCAGTATACAGAACTCTAAGGGGCGTCTTATCGTACCTAAATACAACATCAAATAAGCTTATGAATACAAACACACGTATTATTAATTTTCGAATACAAATATGAAAAAACTAAAAAGTAAATACGAATTAAATTGCAATTAGAACTTAACGCATAACATTAACATTTTTAACATTCCCTAGCTCCCTTCTCTATTAAAGTTTAATCATGATTCTACCCTTACTTTTAGACTTGAATCTTTTCGAGAACCTCAAAAAATTTAGTAAAATAATTTATAAAAAAAAACCTTCATTTAACCATATAATATCCATTAGGATTATTCAAGATAATTTCAAATGATACTTAACCCTTGAACTCTATCTACCTAAACTTGCTTCACATCATCACCTACTGCTAGCGTTTTGAGGAGGCAGCATTGTTACATTAAATTGCAACGCCAACACTCTGTCTTAGAAGAACTAAAAAGCTGGTCCCTTTATTGTCATAATTTCAGCCAATCGTGAGCTAGTTCCCTTTAAACTTGGGCAAAAAGAAAAAATGGGCTCTATGACTCCATCTCGTGATAGGGAGATATACTCCAACCGATTTAAAAACATAATTAGAGATTAAGTTATGATAATTTGGCCATTTGAGTCATTCTGCTAATATTGCAGCATTGATGGCATAACAAGGTGTGCTTGGAATCTGTAGTGTACTTTGTGGTATACAACGTAGAATATAAATTTCTTTGGGTACAATTCCAGTGTGTGTGCATCAATATTTTAAATTTTTTGTTTCATAAAAGATCTTCAGATGAAACTTACGTGATCCCAACATTATCCACATTCCCATAAACCAACTTCTGGTGATCATGAGGAAATGTTATGGCTGATTTGAGCATATCGCTTTTTGGTCTAATAAGTGCATGACCTGGCTGAAGATCTTCAGCCTCGGGAAGATCGCTTGTATTAGATGGGTTGATTTGTCTTCTCTGAAAAGAATTTATGAGAAATTTCAATTAATACAAACATTTTCGTCAATTATATCCCTTATTGCCACTTTTTCCCTTTTCGATTAGTGTGTGAATGTTCATTTTCTTACTAATTTTGGTGGGAGGGTGGCACACAGGCAACGGTAGGCACGTAACAACAGTTGACCTGTCTGCTTGCCTTTGTTTTCTGATATCTTTAATTACAAGACAGAAACGTCTCTATGTTTCTGTTAGCTTTTAAAATAATAAGATTTTTTTAAATTTAAACATCTCGTATGAAACTTATTCCAAGTTTGATATCTAGCTTTAAAGTTGTAGGAGAATAATACAAGGAGATACTCCTGAAACTTAACAATGCCATTCAACGTTACGGCTATTTAGAAACTTTTTACAAGGTAAGACATACATAATTTGCTTCTAGAATAATAACTTACTAAGCAAAGAAATTCATTTTGTTTTGATTTTGTCATGTATTTTACACATGTTCAGTCGTTTAATACATATTATACAGGCATATATATACATTTACGCTTAATTAATGACTTAATTTAAAACTTTGCTGAAAGTGATTATAATTTTACTTGAAATTTAAATTCTGTTACATTTTAAAAGCTAAATAAATATGTACTTTAAAACTTAAAAATTCATGTCGCAAAAATCGGCCAGTACGATAGTGTCATATATGTCAGCTATGTATTATTAAGTGTATTTATTTTCAGATATTTGCAGATGAGACGGGATATTATTATAAAATATATTATATTTGTGAAAACAGTGTCAGTGATACAATAGTTATAGCACAAGCTCTGCTTAGTTTGAAAGTAGATGACGTAGAGGACGTTGAATATTTATTATTATTTTTTATTAACGTGTACTGTATTTGTTCCAAAAGGATTTCTTTAGAAATACAGTCAATATTTTTGCATATGTGTATGTATACGTACACTGTACAGAGGAGACTGTTTTGATACCTACCATATGTATTAGGGCAGTTAAGTGCACAAGTTTTCAGTACATAGAACTGCCTTATCAGGAGCTCAGTTTGTTCCCTATTGAAGCTTTCAGATACCCATCAACAAAGTAGGTCTTACTAAAGGTTGGATATGTTGTTACAGACAATATTGCTAATTTATATTAGACTTTATTTATTTACATTAAATTGCAGATTTAATTGCATATATTTTATACATTGACTAATAAATAGAAACATTGGTCAAATATCATTAATCTTGAATTAAAATTGGGAGGTTCATTTACTTAAATTTGCAAATATTCGCTGAAATACAGATGTATGAATATGTATTCGTTTATTTCATGTGTAATTATACAATATAATATTAGTTGAAAAAGTGCACCACAAACTAAATGTTACTACATAGTAGAGTTCATCTAGAAGTTGCCTGAAAGAGATCGCAGTTTACGATAAGCCCGCTCACTGCGTCACAATTTTTTTTGTTTGTATTCTACATTGTATGTTTACTAATTATGGTGTGGAGTAGAGAGTACCTATCTATCTATTAAACAACTTTTTTTTTAACTTTCCTCTTGAATTTACTTTAAATACAACTCGTATTTATACTCATAGTTATTGATGTGTAGCGGGACTTATTTGTGTTAAAATTATTTAAAAGTTACAATACCTTTCATTTACCCGACATTTCGAACAGATTACACTACTCGTTACGCCAGTCTACCCGTAATCATGAGAGGTACCTTCTCAATAATTTTATAGGCGATAAGACCCGCTATGCAACAATAACTGTGTGTATGTAAAAATTGCCGAAAGCCTTAAAACAGTTATCGTGTTTGTATTTAATGAAACTTCTATATATAAGTACACACAAGTGTTACTTGTGATGAAGTAATACAATGCAATAAACAAAATTTAACTTTTTGCGGTGCTCTTATACACTTTTTTCTCCATATACACGTAAACTTTGCCAAATTTACACTCCATGCATGCATGTAAAAATGTATAAAGCAAAATAAAGTTCTCTCATCATGTATATACATTCGTAAACGACTGTACGGAATACGAAGTACTTTTTATATCTAAAATTGTTTTGCTCTTAGTGTGAGTAATATTTGTATTAGTATTTGTAATTATTTGAAATCATCATTAGTATGTGCTGTCTTAACAAAATTCATCCTTTTATTCCTTCGAGATTTTTTATTATTTAATATATTATTTTTTAATAAGAAAACTTTCATATTGTGAATATATATCCTGTGTCATGGTAGACTTTAGAAACATACATGAAACGGACACAAATAGCACCCAGATTGCAGATTTGCAAATCACACAAAGGGAACCCACAACATTCAACGCACTAGACAACGGCGTGGGCGTTGCGTAAGCCATAACACCATCCGTGCAATTATTCAAGAATGCCTGATTAAGTCCGTTAATGTACTTTCTTTATAATACAATAAAAAATAAATAAATATATAATAAATATTACGGAATCCTCTAGGCCTATGATAAAACTAAATTAAACTCTATAATCAGGAGCAATTTAAACCTCACCATAAGCATTATGGATAGTGATCCATAAGAATCATAAGATCCATAAGAATGTCATACAATAAGTATTATACCGAAAACCTACTATAAGAATCTAAAAAGAGGTATCGTTTCTTATGGCATTTTAAAATGGGATGATGAAATGAAGAGGTTTCAAAATTATGTCAGGAAGTAACATGGTAGTAACTGAGTATATTGACGTATTGATAATGATAACGTACTCCTAACCGATTTACGCTACAGTGCCCAGTCTTAACGGAGGCCAGCCAGTTACGTAGGAGATATTTAGTGAATAAGTTTGTGTACAAACAGGTGCAATCTCTGTTTTCTTACTTTCACAATCCCTTGGGACGGCTATCTGATACGACTAGGGAGAGAAAAAGCGCAGGACCGGCTGCTTTACGTACTCTCCGACGTACGGGGGTTAAGACCCCAATTTCTTAACTCCTGGCTGTTATAAAGCACTTCTATAATAAGAAAAACTCAAAAACACTTTCTGATTTAACCTAGGTATCGATTCTAAGGTGGAGAAGCCTTTGTAGCCTACTCAGGATTGAGTCTGACTAGGCGCAGCGTTGTTTCTTGAGGGGACCTGAAATATTATGGACTGGGTACCCTTCAGAGAAGGACGCCCGAGACCGGCTGCCGGGGCAGTTTTAGTGGAATCAACACATATCCCTGGCTCTGGTGTCCCCGAGGAGCCGGAGGTCCGAAGGGATTTTGTACACCGACAACAAAAAAAAAAAGAAATCGATACTAAGAGCTCTTCATCAGAGGTCGCATACACTTACCAATAAATCAACGAAGCAGTCTAACATACTACTCAAATATTGTCAGTACGTACTATTAATGAAGTACATTGAAAATGGTACGTTCAGGCAATGACATTTGTACAAAAACTACTTAGTTTAAGTGTATGAAATTTTTGTTACAACGGTATAATACATTTGTAGAATTTAAAAAACAATTGAAGACTGGTTAAGCACAATATTTCTTAAGAAAAAAGTAAACGAGAACATTAGATAACATTAAATTAGCGTCTGAAATTTTGGTCATAAAGCATCTTTCTGTTTACAAAAATACACAGATTTAATAAAAAAACTAGAGGACTATGTTGCCAGGTCATTGTTTATACTGTCAAAGTTCACCCGTAATTTGATATGGGGTACTTTCTGTTTTCCTCATTACTCAACATCAACTAGTTCAGACAAGTATGCGTATAAAGTTCCTGTTGTAGGAGTAGGTTTTGTCAGCATAATGGGCTAAGTTGAACTTTAGCGCACGGCGTTCTCAATGTCATACATGTACTATATATTACAAAAGTGAACCAAAAATCATTTTCTACAAAACATCACAAGAAAATAAGGTCTTTGGGCGGATCCTCGTATTCCTTTTTAGTAGTAATTGATTTGTACGTAGCGCTAATGGAATCGATTTATGAATAGTTCTATTTTCACTTATTCAAAAAGACGCAAAGATGACCTAGTTTATGCAACATCTAGAGATTGTGACTGACCATGTTTTTCTGCACAATAACTCAAATGTCGGGATATCTATTGTGAACCAGTTCATACTTTTTAGCTTTAGTACAATTGACGCAACAGTATCTATAATCGTCTAGGACTATATTTATTGTTGCTGTTTTAATCCCATTAAAAATCGACTTTAGTAAATCATGGAAATTTCAATATTTTTTTTGTAAAAAACCTCACGGTACTAACTTTTTCATTTTTTTTTAATTTAATAGCCTGCCAAAACTGACTCTACTCTGCTTGATGGAAAGCATGAATAGAATCTAAAAGTTGTAGTCACCATACTCATTGCGAATGCTGACAGTGCAGTATGGTGACCCACACTATGGTGGCGTATTACGATTTTTTACGCCTCACTTCGGACCGTAAAAGACATGACAGTCATCGTAGTATTGTATTGCACACACTTACTACGACAACTATCACCCTTGTAACAAGGGGCCTTCGGTCTCGCACTCACCAACAAAACACGACAGCATGTATGCTGTCGCTTTAGGTGGGTCTTGTGTGGGAGGGTAGTACTGCCCAGGACGAGCCGACCCGTTCATGTTGATAGATAAAATCTGAGTTCTTGAACACTACTTACATTGAATGAGTATACTGCAAATGATTACACAAACACTAGCAAACATTAATTTCAGAACACTCTACAAGTATTAGTGGAACTGAAACCTTAAAAGCCATTCTTCACAAAACACTACATTAATATTTCACTAGGCGCTTTAGTGGATTAAGAAAATTAGAAAGAGCTGGCAGTTAGCAATCTAACTGAAACATGCTGTTTATAATTTTGAAATCTAAAGGAGTTAAATCTAATAACTGAGAGATTCCAAAAGCTTGTAGCAATTCAAATAAGTCCGAATTGAAAAGTAAGCTAAGTAGCTGTAGTTGTAGTTGACTTCCGGTCGGAAGTCACCGTTTTAGAATGGTAGGCATACGCTCCCGAACTAAGCGGTTCAGCTCTTCCTTTCTGTGAAAATCAGTTAAACCCTGAAACTCGCCACTAGCGCACGTGTTTTCCTCCTACTATAATCCCGGGTCTTTTAAGCAGGACGTGAAGGAGCATCTCACTAGGCCGCCATAGCGCGGGTCACCATACTGCATACTAACTACAAAAAAATATTAATCGTTCACCCATATTTGTAGTAATATAGAAGTAGTGTACTACAGGTCTTTGTAATTATCTTACTTGTGTGGGAATACCATGTGATTTAGTCGGGCCGATTCTGATATAACGCTTCTTTGGGATATAGTGAGGTGATGATCCGTAAAGGGTTACACACGATGAAAACGCATAATTTGTGCAATAAACACATAGTTACATAATGCATACATATTTTTAGCATCATCAATCTACTATTATACTCGTAAGAATTAACTATATTACCTTTCCAATTAGGAATGGGTAAGCAATATAATCCATAAACCCATCAAAAAGGATTGTAACTGGTGTTAGTACGTACCAATTTACTATTTAAACAGGAGGACAATATGTAACACGTTTATTTAAGCCAAATGTGTCAATAATTCGTGTATAATATCGTAAAAGATTTTACTTTTAAACCAGAGGAAGGACATAAAATTACATACCTTTCTGAGTTACTGAATGAATCTAAAGAAGTAATATAGCACGAGTGTGCTGGTAGGTAACATGAACTTATAAAGAAAAGGACGGGTTATTAGCGGAAACTTGAAGTCTTTTCTCACTTCTCTTTGTAATGATGTTGTCTTGCATACTTTGTTACCTTAGTCGCCTTTACGACACCCACGAGATGAATAGGGGTGGTAACACTATGTATTCATAATATGTTACCACATGAACATAAGTTTTAATATTAAATGATAATAATAATGAAGTATATTTTAGTTGTTTATAGAATGTTGTGAATTTAAATCATTCAGTTTTCTAAAAGTATAAAAGTATAAAATAATAATTAACAAAGTCAATCATTATTTACTTTCTAACTTTATCAAAGTGAGTAATGCTAAAATTTTAAAGAATATCGCAAAATTTCATAACTTCCAGACTGCGTCTAGCTCCCCAGTTAAGAGTGTTGTAAGATCGATACTGACAGTGGCACTACTACCTTAGAACACCAACTACATAGTAAGAACTAAAATAAAATAATGTTGGACACACGTCTAGGCGAGTTTCAACAACAATATGAAGCACTTTCAAATAGGTTTAGAGCTAGGGAAGTTTAAATTATAGTAATAGAATATA
This sequence comes from Hypercompe scribonia, assembly GCA_949316085.1. Classification (NCBI taxonomy): domain Eukaryota; kingdom Metazoa; phylum Arthropoda; class Insecta; order Lepidoptera; family Erebidae; genus Hypercompe; species Hypercompe scribonia. Next base: position 3,967,903 of record OX438969.1, on the reverse strand, counting down.
ATAAAGATAATAGAAGGCCAAAACCTCTTTGCTAAAGAGAGGCCTACGTCCAGCAGTGGCCTGTTAAAGGCTAATTATGAACTTATCAATAAAGTTTGTCTATGAAGCAAGCAAATCTTGACTTTGCTTGTATTTGTCATACTTATTTATTAACGGAAGTAGCAAGAGAAAATAATTTTTAAATTACCTGGCAACAATAATAATAAACACATAGGTATGATAGGACAACTTTTTTAAAGGTTTCAATAATTTTTCGCTATACAAAGCTTTTGAGGGAAAATGTTTATTTATTTGTTTATTTACAATTTATGCACAAATACATGCATCGGCGGACTTAATGCCTAAGGCATTTTCGGCCATTCAACCGATAGCATGAATTAAAAAAGTAAAAAAAAAAGTCATTAGGAAAAAAAATATAAATTATCATGAAACATTGAAATTGAAATCAAGAAAAAGATCAAAACACACCAAGTTTCGTAACGACATACTTTTAGAAAGTGTCATTTTTGAAGAAATCTTTTTATTTAAAGCCATTGTATTATAAGTCTATCTTAAATCCAAAATTATCACGGACACATACGTAGATTTTACAAGTATTTTATAAATAAAGTAAGAACAAGTTTTGAAATGAAATCTTAACATTATCCCTTACTCTTATAATTATGAACAAAAGCCAAATATAAAATAATTATAAGCGTTCATTGCATTGTGGAAACAGCAAACTACGAAAATGTAATCTACAAAATTTGTCTACTGACAGTGCTAACTAAAGTGGTTTATCGTGTATACATTATGAGCCCATAACTTATCTCAAAGACCATATATTATAAGAAACATTCTCACAGAAACATGCAAATTCTGTGTCTTTAATCTCTCGAGGTTTATACACTTTCTCAATTTGTCATCCCTTGTAACACGAAAGGGGAAATTCTCATCGTCAGTAAAAGTTTCGTCACGTCCAATGTTACTCGCTTTATCACTTATAACTACCCTATAAGCAATAATAGTCAAGAGAGAAAATATGAGGAAAATACGTGGCGAAAACATTATGAAAACACATACAAATGTTGTGTAGATATAGTTATTTATCTAGATACATTTTGATAACATAGTCAGAGACCACTCTGACTAGATATATTAGTTCTAAAAGATTTGTAAATATACATATAAGCAATTTAATTTTAAAGTAACAATATTCTTGAAATCTATGAAGCTACAGTACATTTTCATAGAGACACGATGTATTTTCTAATTAAAAAACTAACTGATCTACGCAACCTCGTCTGTGTCTCCAATTGCATGTAGCATAATGTTACTCAGTGTAAACAAATTTGTTTACAATAAAAAAGATTATAGTTTTTTTTTTAAATGTGGAAACCCCCTCGGGCCGTCACCCCACCGGGGTTTACGGCGAGGTGGTGTGTCGGAATCGGACTAACTAAAACCTCACGGTGTGCTACTGGTCTACTGTGGTACTGCTGCGCCTAACATAGGAGGGATCTGGGAACAGCTGCTATTACGACATCTAGTTTAAGATTATAGTGAGCCAACATTCGACTATAGTCATATATTTTCGGCAACTTTTTTAGAACTTTAAAGAAGAGCAATTCTGTCATACACTATTTTCCGAAATTTTACCATTTATAAATGGCAGGCAGTAGCTCTCAAAAAGAATATTTGTCCCCCATTTTTGTAACGTGTAGCATGAGTATATATAGCTTGTAGCCTTTGTTAATAAATGAGTCGTCTATTAGCGAACCAGCAGTTTCTTAAATTAGTGCACTCAATCAAACAAGCAAACAAACTCTGCAGATGTATAATATTGCTAAGTTTATCTATATTACTTTATCAGATAGTACTTTTAATTAAAAAATCAATTAGATAACCTTATCTATGGTACAGAGGCACCGTTTGCTAAGACATTTTACGGTTAGAGAGATAAATACTTTTGGTTTGGAAAAAATCTAAACACACACAAAAACACTAGAGCGACGACACAGCGGAAGGTCCTGTTATTGTATATTTGTGATTAATTTGCATCATAATTCCACCAATTCCATTTTATTTAGAACAGTATCTTATAAAGAAATTAGCAGCTATTTATTTGTACTAGGTCAGAAAAGGTCTTCTAGGAGCTTGGAGTCTCCTGTAATCCTGCTACTCGTAGGTCGGGACCGCTGAATGGTTTAAGGTCGGGAATTCTGATGCTGAGTGGCCTATGTTGACTGGACATCCACACTACTCCTGATATTAATATGGATCCCTTGAAGGAGACCAGGGGTTGCAGCTCAACTAAGGACTGGCGAACCGGCCCGGGGGGGAACCCAGTAGCCAAAAGTCTCCGTATCGGGCAGTAGTGTGATAGCGGCCAGGTGTGAGTGCTCAATAACAGCCTGACCAATAAAATCAAACCCGTTCCTTTCATAGGTCAGAAAATGTGAAAAGGTGAGTAATTTTAATGAATTTGATTTGATAATATAAAAATCCTAAAATGTAACGATAATGGGTCATTATTTTACAAAAACGAATACAATGTACTAATCTATGAATATGGTACCAAACACAATTAGAGTGTGAAGTTCCAAAACAGTAAACATTGATACTTTCTCGTCAGATAAACTTGGATCCAAATTAATGGTAGAACTTCTATTTAGTTCGCTTAGTTTTAGGTTTACATTTGAAATTCAATTTAGCACAATTAATATCTTCATTACTCAGTTAAATTTCCAAAAACCACATTAATAAATAACTATTTCTCTATTTCAAAATAAATTTATTTCAATTATTTTAGTTTGGTGACGGATTTGGACGGATTTGGACGGTTGACGGATTTGAAATACATAGTGTCAACACCGTGATTCATCCAAGTGAGAGGCGACTAAGGGAGCGAAATTCGCAGGCAAATAACTGTAAAAAACACGAAAACTTAATACAAACTCCATACCAATTCGTCTGGCCAGCGTGGTATAGTAGGCCAAAACCTCCTTTCTAAAGTCTCTCTCTAAGTCTATGTCCAGCAGTGGACTATTAGAGGCTGATGATGACGAGTTTAGAATGATGTATTCTTTTCGGTTTTTCTTAACTCCTATAGAAAATATGCGTAAACATATATGTTTCAACAATTATCTTGGATGTAAAGAGTTTCATACCTATTTTGAAACTAATAAAACAACTTGTAAACAGATATTATGAGTGTAGTTTTAAAAAAATGTTAAAATTATGAAATAGCCACTATTGTGACGTGATTAGGCGAAAAATTATGGGACGTTACGATGAAGAACTACAAAACACTAGCGCTAGTTTATTTGCGTTCGTAATTACTGTTCGTGAAAAAAGTTTGTTTCAAGGAAAAGAATAGTGGAAAAGGTATTCAATATTGGGTATGAAACTAACAAAAATGATTTGACAAAAATCAGTAGTTTGTAACAAATGACAACTTTGCTTCAAAGTTAGTCTTAAAATAATATAAACTGTTCAACCAAAATGTTGTCAATTTTAAAAAAATATTTTAAAGTTTTTAAGTTCACGTTCTTTGTTTTTTGATTAATAATATTATTGTACTTCTGTTGGTTCATGCAGTGCCGACTTGAAATTGGGCAGACACTTAGTCCTAAGATCTGTAAATATTATTTAAATTGTAAGAGTAAGCCCGCCATTAATGCTGTAATAAACAAATAAAAATAAAAAAAGAAGCTAACTCTTCAAAGGTTGCAATTTCGAAAAATCTTTTAAAATAGAGCCAAGGTTCCATTGGTTTGGTATAAAATAAAAAATGTCTTGTACGAAACTGCTTACGCAAAAAGAGTCATTAATCTTAGTGAGATAGGTACAAGTTACGGAGGACGGATTTCGTGGGCGGTCGAGGGTAGATTTAAATTCCAACACATGGGAGAGATAATTCCAATATGTAAATTCAACTGTGTAATATGTGAAGCCAAAAGTATTCGTTGATATATGATTGCAATGAGTGCAAATCAGGTCATTCTCATTTACAGCGGGGATTTACCTGATCGTGGAATAGATTAGGTGGAGATGGCTTTAGGTCTGTGTTGGAAAAGACATAGATCTTTTTTTTTTCTTGAACATCAGTGATTTCGGTGACTTCTTTTTATTTATTTTGAAGTTATTTCGTAAATTTTGCGTAGTAATCAAAACAGAAACTTTAGAAGTGAGGTTTAAGAGATCTCTAAGTCTTATTGAGTGGTAATCGACGCCAGGTTAGCAATTAAGGTCACTTACCACTAGATCAAGAGGCGTTATTAAAGACTTTCTCATAAAACACGCTTTTATTGCTAATCGAACTAAAAACTAGAAAATAATCTTTAATCAATCATAGTGAATCGCCCTTAAAATAAAATTATAATAAAATTTAAGTTATTAACAGAATAATTCAATTCAGAGTTAAAATCGTGGGTGCTCGATATTTTAAATATTACAATCATGCTATTGTCAACTATCTATGAGAGGATAGTTATGAATCGCAGTAAAATGCACCCCACGCTTTTTTTGATTGTTCGATCTTCTACTAGTGTAATGTTAGACACTTTGTCATTAAAGATTATTTTCTAGTTTTTAGTTTCATTAGCAATAAAAGTGTGTTTTTTTAGTTTTTTTAAACTATTATTTATTTTTCATTTTTTAGTCTGTGACAAACTCATAAATTAAGGAATTGAGTAAGTCTAGAACTGCAGGCATGCGCAGATCGCGCGTAGCTCTGTCTCTCTTACTCTACTAAAGAGGATCTATAAAAGAATTGATTAATCCTGGCGATTCTAATAAGGATAACGAAAAACTATTATCAAATTATGGCATTGTCATCGGTGCTTGAGACGTGTGCAAAGTTTCAAGTTGATCAGATTTTCAGACACCGGTGAAAATGAAGCTCAAAGATTCCGTTACATACATACATAGATACAACTCAAGCTAATAAAAGCGTGTTAAAAAGTGTACTGATCTTAAATATTATCATGAATTTCAAAGTAAGCATATTCATTTCATTTTTATTCATTCACTTTAATGGAATGATTATTGTAAATTTATTGTTAAATATTCCATGAAACACCCCAATACTCACACACATACAAGTATACACACTCTTTCATGGAGAGAAAAGGTACCACACAGTTAAATGTTACTGGTTAGAAATGTAATAAGCATACACATGTTATGTATATATATTTTTTTTTAAAGACAATACCCGCACTAGGAATAAATCCTGTGTAGCGGGGTACTTTACAAACATACAAGAAACGAACACAGAGAACACCCAGACTCAGAACAACAATTTGTGAATCACACAAAGTGTTATCCCGTGTGGGGTTTGAATCCAAAATACTTAGCGACCGCTTAAACTACTAGGCTAACCGTGCAGTTATTATAGAATAAGTTATAATATAACGCAGGTAAATCTTTCTTTTTAGTTTGCCTACATTCTAAATTAATGTGAAAACGTTTTGATTATTTGTCATTTACAAAATTGTTATAATAAAGTGTTTTTAACTATGAAATATTTAATTAAAAATTCATGTACAAGTTCTTTTAACTAATGAGGTGCTGGTTATGCTGACCTTGAAACTAATCTTTTAATTAAATTAAAGAGACATGTAAACTAAAATGATATATGAAAATAACTTCATTTCATTATTTTAAGTGCATGTATCATACGTTGAAGTTGCCACGTCGATTTGTTAATAAAAAAAAATGCCCTATTGCCTAATAATAATATCATTAAAATTGTTTTAGTATGATATGTATTTATTTTTACATACATCCATAAAATCACACCTGTTTCCATGAAGAGGTAGGCAAAGCCATCTTAAACGCTCACTTTTCGTCAGTGTTTTGGTCCCACGTAATAGTTGGTGAGCCTATTGTCGTTAATCGGGGTGATTTGTTTACCAAAGCTTTGTCCGTCGATCAGTAAGTGTATCACTTGGAGGTAAGGTTGACTTGGGACCATAAGTTCTTGGTGGGAACCCTATGCACCCTATTATGTTTACATATTAAATTATTACTGACAAAACTCCTTCAAAGGTAGATAAATAAAATTGTTATCATTCTTCTATATTGGTAACACTAGAATTCGTCAACGGCTTACAATTTTCGAAATTTAAAAGAGATGGTTTGATATTAAACCAATTAAAAGGTTTTATGAAACCATCATGAATAGGCTAGATGACACCTTAGTCAAAATGGTTACTTTTTATCATCTGTCAAAACGACAATTTTGTATGAAAAATGTTGTGACAAAATTGTGACGTCACTGTTTTAGACTACTCAATTGAACAATATATTTCACTGTATATTTGATTGAAATTCGTAATAATAATAAAAAGCTATGTTAATTGTATTTGCTGAGATGTTTCGCGATATTAGTTTTAATGAAGTGGACATTGGTATTTATTTACGATACAGTCATCTACCCAATTATATGAGATCACAAATAAATTCGCGTGCGCACAATAAATGTGTTTACAAAAATATTTAAAAAACGGAGGGAAACATGCTTATTTAAATAATAACATCAAAATTGATACACAGCAGTGTCCAATCATATTATCACACGTCGAAACACATTGGACAATTGAATATGAATTGGTAAATTGTGCATTTCCTTTAAAAGCTGCAAGTGATATCACTTAATAATATTAATCTTACATATTTCAAGTCAATTTTAGTCATAATGGCCACTCCCAATTGAATCCCGCCAACTATACAAGTACGAGTACAGCTGCACACTCTATTACATTACTCTCATAATCTAATAGGATGGCTATCTGACATGACCGGGGAGAGATCCGATCCTGTCCATCGGCTTAACGTGCTCTTCGTACATGGGGGTTATGCTGTTAGCCATTTCAGATGTCCTCAATAATACTTTTTGGCTCTACAGGAGAATCGAATCAAAAACATAATCGTGAGACCAACGAGGCAGTCTCTGCGTCTAATTTCTCCCCGGTATTCGTCTTATCTGATTGCGAGAATGTGGGAATAAAGAGTGCACTTCTCTTTGAGCACACGCTTGTGTACCATTCTCCTGCGTAGATGGCTGGTCTCCGTTGGCACTACCCATTGGTCATAATTAACTAAGAGAACATCATCATCATCATCATCATCAATTGTTTATTCTGAATCCAAATGTACATCTTTACAGTCTGTTAGAACATACGAATCTATTATGAAATTTTTTTTTATAGCAACTACCAAAATGACTTCATTCTGCCTGATGGAAAGTATGAATAGAATCCAAGAGCGGTGGTCGCCGTACTCACTACGAATGAAGACAGTGCAGTATGGTGACCCACGCTATGGTGGCCTAGTGAGATGCTTTTTCACGCCCCGCTTAAAGGACCCGGGACCGTAGTGGGAGGAAAACACGCGCTTTGGCAATGAATTTCAGGCTTTAACCGACCTGCACAGGAAGGAAGAGACGAACCATTTAGTTCGGGAGCGTATGTCCACCATTCTGAAGCGGTGACTTATAAAAAAATAAATATTATAAAACTTATGCAATGCTTACGGCTTCGTAAAGCAGTCTGAGTAGCTTCTTTATGTTCACTTCGTTTCCTGAGACTTTAACCAAATTCTGAAAAAAAAAATTACCTTCATAGATCATTACTATTCTAAAGAGGAACATAGATGTACTTCTTGGAATTATGTTGTTTAAATATATCAGTAAAATAGCTAGTAAAAAGAATATTATACGTCTAAGAATCAATCTTTTAACTGTAATATAAAAATGTTTACCTTATAAATGCATCTGTTTAGGAAGTGTAGTACTTACAGACTGACTGATAAAATTTAAATTCTATCTATATATCATGAATATCAATATGTTAAAATGAAAACAAAAATCTTCATAAGATTCCAAAGTCAGGCCTCAAAGCTTTTAGTTACAATTAAACAAATAATACTCGTAAATATGAGCCTATAATATTTCTAAACAATGCATATTAAATTTGGTTTAGGAAATGAAATTAAATATAATAACATATAGTATACTGATGAGAAAAATTACTTAGGGTGTGTGATATTCCTTGTGTTATAAGTCATGTACAAGTCAATCTCTTTAAAAAGGTTTCATGGTTTAGTTTTTACGACCTTTTCTTCAGTAAAAAATAAGTGATAAAAAAATGATGACTTCAAAAGCGACCCCACATAATTCCACTGGCAAAATGATTGCTTTGTAGCTTAGAATATTTTAAATGATTCGATGTTTTTATAATTTGACTACACAAAAATTTAAAGAGGCGATGATTTAATAATTAAAAACATCGTATGGAATTGGAAAAAAATGTTGTAAGTTCGAATCCCGTTTTGGCATGACATGAATTAACAGAAATGAACCCACCTCATCGTAATCGAAGTACCTTACACAAATACTAGTAATATTTGACCTTTGTTACTTGTATTATCTCTTTTTGTCTTGTGTACATATTTAAAAATTACGTAGGTTTGTGTACGCCTTGAAAACTCTAAAAGTTCTGCACCCATCGAGCTCAAGTTAAAATACGATATACAACCTACTCAAAAATATTTGCCACATATATTTTCCTCATTTGTTCAATCCTTAGATCTTTTCAACTTCAACGTATGCCACGTTAACATACAGTGAAATATGGCAGCACACATGTAGTTCGTAATGAAATTTAAAATCAAATATCTAAGGAATACCAACCAAATAACCTACGAAGCAAAAAATTAAAACTCCTACATTCATATTGAATACTTTAACAAACACAACACAAGTGTAACATGATGTCCAGTCTACAGTAATAAAACTTTTCTCATCAACTCAACTGGATGCACGTTATTGAATGCATACCGTGAAATGAGAACCCACATTCCCGCTTTTTAATAATTGCTTCGCAGTACGAATTTATTCTCATATAGAAATATTTTCATCGGTTGCCAGTATCATCTGAAACTCTGATTTATACTGATAGCACTCAGAGTTCCATTTTCAAATAGTAGCATTTTCTCGTCGAATTACAGCAGTACGAGTACCTTGTCAAATTAAAGTATCATCTTGACATTAAAAAATTTCAAAACATATAAATTCTTTTTCGTTTCAGTTTCTTTTAATCTGTGGAAGGGATTTTATGAAAAAAATATGGAAGCAGGTAATAGTACCGAACTAGTGCACGTTATTTAATTTGACCAACAAAGACTTACGGGGCTAGAGTTAGAAGTGAGATGTTACACACCGTTTACGATTACTCTAAGGCTGGTTAGCTTTTTTTGTACAAGTAATACTTAAACTCGTCAAACATAAAAAGTTGAACTTTGTTACTTTTTTTGTGTTTTTTTTGTGTCTATAGTTAGTTTACGATCCGTTTCTGTAGTCTGAAATGGGTTTTTCATTTATTGTTTTTTAACTTTTTTTTAGATCTTTCTTTATGTTTATATTTTATAAGTTTATGAGGTTAGATATAGACTAAAAATAAACTATAATCACTTAAAATAGAATATAAATTTTATGGAAAACTTTTAGTAACAGTCTTTTTAAGCAGCAAAGAGGCTTTTAATTGTTACTTTAATTAACATAAAATATTTTCTTAATGTTATTCTTATAACCCGAAACAAGAAAAATCATACTATAAATTTTACTCTACAACAGAGAAGACAAAGTATATATCTAGGGTTGTAGAGTAAATAAATAAATAAATATTTCGGACATTTGACACACAATATCATCTAATTTCAAACTAAGCAGAACTTGTGCTATGATAACTAGACTGACTGATAGAATACTTGTATATTTTTTTTTCTTCGTAAATACATACATATTATACGTAATTTGAAAAATAAAAGAACCAACTCTTCGTTTTAATAGTGATGTTGATATCTTTTAGACTGCACTTCTGTACTAGTACAACTAAATCATCTATATTAAAAGATAGGATAATCAATACTTAAGCGACATTTAGCTCTAGTATCACGTAGTTATAGTTTACTCGTCTTCAGTGGTTCCGCAGTAATTATCACATAACCTTTTGTTTTCTTTTAACGTATGGAAAATCCTTGGGCAGTCACCCCACACGGTGTACCACTCTACGCTTGAGATAGGAGGGATCCGGGAATAGCTGCTTTACGACATCCAGACCCAATTCTCACATAACCTACTTGAAAGATTTTCAAATTCTATTCTAGCCCTTGTAGCCCATGTAACGTAAATACTTGTTGTTAGGTAAGGAAATAGGACTCTTCACCTCATCATAGGATTTATATAAGATATGATCCTTGTCGGTGTACCTCGAATATTTACAGATTATCTTTAAATTATTATATTTAATTCAAGAAAATAAAATATATCAGCAAATCTTTTGCATTACTGATTATATAGGCTAATTTGAGATTTTTATTACTACAAAAAGCAATGATTTGTTTGTGGTTGTTTCATAATCATTTAAGGTAAATACTAAAGAGGAACTCATTTGCAGCACTCCGTGTCTTCGTGTCTGATCCGTCGCACACGGAGACCAAAATATTAATATTAAAATGTTATTAACTCTGAAAAGTTCTTAATTAGATGTACAATCAGGATTATTCTCGATAATTGTATTATTGAATATTATAAAATAGATGTATATTACTACATAAATATGATACATCATCATCATCTTAGTCAAAAGACGTTCCCTGCTGGACATAGGCCTCGCCCCAAAGTTCACTACAACAGCCGTGGTATCCGCCCGTGTCGTCGGACCACCAACGCTGCATTTTCGCGTATACAGTTGCCACTCGAGAACTTTATGACCCCATCGGCCATCGTTTCTGCGTGCAATATGGCCTGCCCTCTCCCACTTAAGTTTAGTGATTTTATGACCAATACATAATAGTTTGCCTGCGAATCTTCGTTTTCTTAATTTAGTCACACAGTATGTGAATATGATTATTTATTTATTATTTTTCATATATACATATATATTGGATAGAAACCATATTTCTAAAGTTAAAAAAAACACACATAATAATGTAACCATTTTGTTTCTGTATACTGTTGTATTTTTAAAATGAAATGGGGTCAAATTTAAAATATATCTGATAGAACAATAAGAGTCTCATGATAACGTTAAAAACCCACTAAATGCCTGCTCCTTAACGGAAACTTCACAAAACTAATGATACGAAATTAAAACGAGACTTCGACCACCTTAGTAAGCTGGTAAAGAAATAATAAAAAATGAAATTTACACATATTCAAATAAAGTTCAGATTACAACTAACGGAGTTGTTATAAATTTCAGTTCAAGAGTGTGCTTGGAGATACCCTTGCAACGATTCATGCTTTATCTACATCTAGTTTGTGGGTAAGTTTTCGAAGCGAACAGTTGAAGGCCGATATGAAGCACCTTTCACGTTTTAACCTTTTCACGGTTTAAAATACCAACACTGGCTCAACAACAAATTTCACCTCATTTTTCAAAATTTAGTTTTGGTATAAAAACAAAAAATCCTACTAATATTATAAATGCGAAAGTTTGTGAGTTTGTTACTCTTTCATGAAAAAATTGCTAGACGGATTTGGATAAAACTTTACAGTAATATAAGTTACACATCGGAATAACATATAGGCTACAATACAATTTGTAACGATTGTATGTAATTTTGGTCGTAATATAATAATAAATGTCAATTAAGTCGGAAAAAAATCTGGCGTCTAAGAGTTACATTGGCATACGCTGATGTACTGTAGAATTGTTTACATGTTAAAAATAAAGTGAAGTGATGAAGTCACTGAATATTTAACTCTAAGATGAAATCATTATATTATGCAGAAATCTAGATTAATATTAAACACCAGTCATCATTATATGAAACGGATACATTTACGAGAATATATAAATTATTTTGTAAATTAAATTTCGTCAGTACATTTAAAACATGCACTTTGTTGAAATATAGGCAGGAATGTAATAATTAAAATAAAAAGTATAAAATATTCATTTTACTAATAAATTAAAGTTTAGTCAACAAATAGTAGGTAGGTAGGTGGATTGAATTACATAACCAGATGCACTAATACTATTAGTAGCTTCATCACCTTCGGTCGATTGTAGTACATATACTACATTTACATACAAATATAGTTATACTGTGATAGTTATAAGTAAGTAACAATTTACCACTTGAGGTAAAGATATGTAAACAATATCTGAATCAAGCTGACAGACGTAAAATAATAGAGAAAAATTAAGATTTTGAGGGTAATAACGTCTTAGACAAGAAGAATCTGTTGTACAGTCTTTCTATCCTTTTTCTTTATCATGATTAACAAACTGAGATAGTAGAAGTACAGTAAAAACTAATAAAAATACAATATGTAGACAATTCTCTCATAATCGTTTAGTTTTAATCAAACTAACATTAACCCTAATAGTCAATTGAGTAGATCAAAACCTTTTCGTTTTTGAACGATGCAATGAATGTCAAAACTTTATACAAGACTTAATTGAAACTCTTTCAATAGTTTCTTTATAAGCCTAAATAGAGTTAACAATGATATCTTCTTTCTAATTTACAACTTGTCTATTGACTGTTGTTCCTTTTTTAATTTACTTTAATGAGTATAAACTTAATTAAATAAACTTTTATAAGGAATGTCATAATTTTTATATAATTTTTTAACATACAAATCTGTATAAAAATAAATTAAACCTACAAGTCTAAGGAATGTTTCTTTGGCTGAAAAAATTGTAAAGTTAAAGGTTAATGGGAGGCTTAACTTTAGTAGCAAAACTTCCAATCACATTGCCTGGAGGATAATAATTAGCCACTACGTAAACCTTACCCTCTTTCGACTTGGCTACTCCTACACCCACCTCTTTGCTATCCTCCCAAACAACCTGTGAAAAATGGCCTGAACCTAAATCAGTTGGTTCTTTTCCAAATTTGTGGATATTTATCTCACTGTACCACTTATCTACAGGCTGTCTTCCTGTTACTATGAAATTCGGATCAGAAGACCATGCTGAAAAAATATTTTCTCCATATTCATTTTGATCTCTGTGCTCAGTCTGATCTTTTTTAGCCAATGTTTTTGCCCATTCTTCTGCGTACTTGCAAAGTTTTTTATTTAGCTCCATTGCAGGCACTCCATGCGTTTTTCGATATTCATTATGTGCATCCAAAAAATCTTCTTCAAATTTTTCGTTAGTTATACTAGTAGATTTAAATTTGTTTACTAAATCTGATGCTAGTTCACCAAAATTTTTACTACTCCTTAGACTTGAAGATGGAGATGACAAATTGTTGTTAGATGATCTGTAGCTAATACTGTCCCGAAATTGATTAGCACCAGGAGGCAAAACGTTTTTGGAAAATTGTCCGCTATAGTTTCCTGGTGGGTAGTAGTTTGCAACCACATAAAGTTTACCAGACTTGCTTTTCGCACTTCCAACACCCAATTCTTTTGTATTTTTCCATACAATTTGTGTAAAATGGCCACATGTGAGTACTTCGGGTTCACGACCAAATGAAAATTCGTTTATTTCATTATACCATTTTTCTACACAAACATTTGGTGTTATTTTAATATTTGGATCTGCTGACCAACCACAATATATATTTTCTCCATATGTTTGATTGAGACTATAAGCCATTTCATCCTTCTTAGCTAATTCTTCAGCCCATTTTTGGCTGTGTTTGCTTATTTCTTTACTTAACACTAGAGGCGGTACTCCATGATCTGCCCTTAAGTTATTGTGAATCTCTAACGTTTCAAGTTCGAACGCATTTGACTTCGAAGCGAAAAGTTTACTCTGAAAAAAGAGAGAAAAATAGGTTAACAATAAATAAAAATAGACTTTTTTCTGGCAAACGAGCACATAAGCCCCCTGGTAGTAAGTGACCAGTTTCGTCCACAGACATATAGACTCAGGAGACATCGACGGTACACACTTCTATTTGTAGCCCTTTGAATAACCCCTCTCATCAGAATATGGTCTCTGGTAAGTCAGTCACTCAGTAAAAAAGAAACCTCGACTGTCTAAAAAAAATATATAATAACACCACCCAAAGTAATCTCCGTAATATTTTTAACTGCATCGGTGGCGCAGTGGTAGTTAATGCAACTGCTGTGCTTGAGGTCTTGGGTTCGATTCCCGGGTCGGACCAAATGTTTGTTTGATCTACAAATATTTGTTTCGAAGTTTGTGTGTTTTCTATATATAATATGTATGTTTTAACAAAAAAAAGTGTATAAGTATTCTATCAGTCAGTCTCAGCACAAGCTCTGCTTAGTTTGAAACTAGATGACGTTGTGTGTCAAATGACCGAAATCTTTATTATTATTTATTATTATAAAAATATTCTTAAGTCTTCAATTCATAGTTATTTATAATGTTTTGTTTATACGTTATTGATACCCGTACTATTATTTACGTTTATGTATGACTTCCACCATTCAAGTTTGTTCATGTTTATTAAATCCTATAATAGGTGTAATGCTTACTAATAACGTACTAACAACTTCAAGGTTTCCTTATCATTAAACCGTCAGTAATTTCCTACAAGCTGAATCACTGGCCCGTCACACTTAATAACTTAATCTTCATTCGTAATAACGCTCATTTCATTGGTAAGTTGGGTTTTATCAGTAGATAGTATTGTATCATCATTATTTTAGCTAATATTTCTAGGAAACTAGTATTCGTACGAATAGCGTTATTTTTCTGTCTCAAAAACGTACCTTGGGATTAATGACACTCTATGACTTTTTTTGTATCCCGCAAACGATAAAATATTTGTTTTTATTGATACTCAATTCTGATAAGTATATAAACTTAGTCATAATTAATTATAAATATATGTAAACTAGTTCTATAAATTGAAACTCACATTTGCGGCAAATGTATATTTTAAGATTAATAGGGAAATAAAGGGTACTTTTGAACGTTTATATACCCATTTTTTCTTTTTTTTTTGTTGTTCGGAAATCCCCACGGATACCACCGAAAGGACCAAAAACTAGTTGCCGTCTCAGGTACCAGTAGCCAACGTCTATATATCCCTTATATCACAATGAAATAAGTGTAACAGCACTAAGATAAAGAAGAGATCACAGTGGTCTACAGTATGCTCAAAATATGTGGAACACGGTTTGTATGACTTGAAATTTAAATTTCGAAATGATATGGATTTAAATTTGGAACAAGTTCCAAATAACCAAACGGCTACTAAATAATAGACACATTGATTTTAATTACAATCAGAGGCGGCATTCTATGTAGGTGTCCTGGTAGCCAAACTTCTGATGTTCGTCATAATTTTTAAAATGCATACATAGTAGAGATAATGTAGGTAAGACAGATGAGAGAAAAATGTTTGTAAATCCGAGTCTGAAAGTATCGTAGTAACCAATTTAAGTTTTTAAACTGGTCAGACTATCTTTCCGTCCCCAATCCTTTCGTAAAATAAATAAATAAGTATTTCAGACATTTAACACACAACGCCATCTAGTTTCAAACTGTACTATGATAACTAGACTGACTGATAGAATACTTTGATACTTATTTTTGTAAATACACATATTTTACAAAGAAAATGCTCAAACTCCGAAACAAATATTTGAAGATCATACAAACATTTGGTCCAACCCGGGAATCGAACCCGAGACCTCAAGCACAGCAGTCGCTTTCGCTACCGCTGCGCCATCGAAATATAATTCTACTACTATTGCATTTTCTTGTTATTCCTCTTTTAAAATACTTCAAATTTTACTGTTTCCTAAAGTACTCAGTTGTCGGCAATAGAGTTCAACCTCTGAGTAAAAGGGACTAATATAACTTGGGAACATTTTATCGTTAATTATACCTCTGTCTATCCCTTTACGGAAACAATTTATTTTATAAACAAGAAAGACTTGATGTTGAGAAAGTTACAAGGAAATACAATTTAATAATCAAGACATCAATGTTTTTGGCTTTAGTATGAGGAAAAATCTCATTCATATTTTATCGTAAGGCATCAACAAAATTATTTCGATAATTGATTCTATGAAGTTACATATTTACTATATTAGATATTGACAAGATTAATAGTACGTATTTATCATCATTTTCTGCTTGGAAAGAACCCTAATATTTTAATATCTAAATGGAAAGAGAATATCTGCGTCTATTATTGACAAATTTGGTATTAAATACACAACTGTCTAGTGGTTAGCATATGTAACTGCCAATCAAGAGGTTTCCAGTTCGATTTCCGAGTCGTACTGCAAGTAGAAACAGCTCTCAGTACAGAAGTTTGGTCGTATTTCACTCCTGTGCCTCGGAGAGCACGTTAGGCCTTCGGATCCGTTCTACTAATTATTAAGCCTGAGACTGTCTACTATGTAGAGTGTTTCAGGCTGAATAATTAGTAAAACATTGAACTTTGTATTCAAAATACATAGATTTCAAGCAACAATATCTTAAAGACGACAGAATGGACACTTACAGCCTGTATTGTTTTGATACACAGCTATTTAGACACTAAAATTG
The DNA here is from genome assembly GCA_949316085.1 of Hypercompe scribonia. Classification (NCBI taxonomy): domain Eukaryota; kingdom Metazoa; phylum Arthropoda; class Insecta; order Lepidoptera; family Erebidae; genus Hypercompe; species Hypercompe scribonia. The sequence continues at coordinate 3,951,419 of OX438969.1, read as the reverse complement.
TATAGAGTGGGCCAAGAATTCGTTAACATTTGCATCTAACATCTCGCGTAAATATGTTACAGTGCCTTCTTACGGGACCGGGGAATTCTTGGGGCCGATGCTACTGGAATTTGCTGGTTTTAATAAATACTAACCCTAACACATGGTTTTAATAAGATGAAGCTGCTAGTCACACATCCAATAGGTCTCTACCGGTAGTCAAAGACATGTTGCCGGAAAAGCTGATTTCCAGAAGAGGCAACATTTCATGGCCACCCAGCAATCCAGATCTATCTCCAGCAGAATTTTTTTGTGAGGTTATATGAAGAATCGTGTCTACATCAATAAACCAAATGTACTACGTCAACTAAAAGAAAAATCGGCAATCTCGCGATCTCTTTACCGACGACTATTCAAAAATTGCCGTGCTCCATTAGAAGAGTGCAAACGTCGAAAAGGTGGTCATTTAGACGATAAAGTTTTTGAAAAAAAAATCGAACTAATTAGCTTTCTTGTAAATAAACAATTTTTCATAATATATCAAACGATTTTTTTATAAGATTTTTTCGAATGTTAACTAATTCATGACCCACCCTATATTTATCAACGCATAAAAAGTATATAGGTAATACATACTTCAACAAATATACATCCACAGATTTACATTTATAATAGATACTTAGATAAATATGATTTATCATGGATATTTTTAGACACGCGGATACGAACGTTTTCATCCAGAAAAAGTTAATTTATTCTTAAACACGTACACTCTCTAATGTCATACATTTTGCTCACATATAAATTGTTAGTTAATGCGGGCACATTAAACGATACAGATATAAAATACATAAATAAATAATTATATACGGGTACCAGTGCTTTAATTTAAATAGTGTTACAAATATAGCGTTAGCATTTATTTCTGGTTGTAAACTTAGTGTGTTGTCTTCAGGAAACAGTATTTTTTTTAAACATTTGTTAAAAGTATAATCAATGGGCGCCACGTCTTGCCGTCAACCAGGCGACGGAATCAAGCCTGCCAGGTCGTGGTCCAACGGTTATGTTTCAAAGTTGTTAGAAGTATATGCTAATTGTATCAGAACTTTTCATATCGCGATACACGGTTAGTATATCGTGTACATGGTTAGTAGTATGGTGTGTCTCCGTTAGATGGCACTGAAGTATGTTTTTGTTTCACTATAATTACATGGAAGTCGTTACAATGGCATAAGTGCGAACAAGTAGATGTGTCCTACAAATGCGTTTCAATTTGAGTGACTGATAAAAGGAACGCAACGATCTTTCGTAAATCTAACTCCAGTGTTAGATTTACGAAAGGCGACGCCGTTCGTTCCGTTCCAATCAGTGATGGTAAAATTTAGGATTTTGTGAGGTTATACGTGGCAAAGCGTGACTGTCCCACATTATACATAAAATCAGCTAAATTGGAAAGTCATGTTTAAAATTTTTGATGCACCTCGATTAAATTTCGATACAATCAAAATATAACCGATAACAATTTAGTTCATACTGATTAGTGTCTACGTCCATAATATATATATTGTAATATACATTTTAAGTTTGTTTTTACTATCTACCTAAAGAATATCACCAGTTATGTGAAACAGAAACACTGAAATGTATATTGCTGTGTATTGTTAACGATATTATTCAATAATATAACGTTTGTAATGAAATTAAGGTCTGCATGAAATACGCAAGAGTGTGCGTGCCTAGAAAGAGAATAACTCGTGATTTGAAGAACAAACAAACTACTGCTCTGATAGAGTAGAATGAGAGAAGAAAATTAATTGCGCCGATATCAAAAGAAAATAAAACGAAAATAACAATATGCTGACCAATGCTCAAAACAGCGTAACTCCAACATTTTTAAAATTTACAGATTCGTACACAGAGTAAATGTAATTTGCGCGTGGTAAAGGAAAAAAGGCTCCGGAAACTAGTAATACCTGAAGAAACTATTTTTCCAGTGTAAGTGTGTATGTATGCATATTGCTTTGGCATGTTTCTACCCTTAACGACTTGTATTTTGACCTTAAACGTATCGTTAGACTTATCTTCATATGAGAGTAACACTGAGTAAGTACATACATAGAAATAATAAAATGACGAATTTGTAAATTATACAAATATGTATATACTTTTTCTTTCTTTTTTAAAAAAGACAACACCTGCACTATCAATAAATCCTGAGTAGCGAGGGACTTTACAAACATACAAGAAACGGACACAAAGAACACCCAGACTCAGAGCAACAGTTTGTGGATCACACAAAGCGTTGTCCCTTGTGGGATTTGAACCCACAACACTCAGCGTACTAGAGAACTGCGTGGCGACCGCTTAAACCACTATGCCAACCATGCAATCATATTCATATAGTTAAGATTTCATAAATTTATTAACAACTAACTTGTTCTAAAGATGAAACAACTTGAAAGAGAATCCGTCACGGCTTTCGCAGCTTGTCGCGCAAATCCTAAATACATGAGTAAGTGTGACCTTTGATCAATTAATTGATACATTTTTACGTATTCATAAACATAAAATAGTGTTTCATATTGCACTCAAAAATACACACACATTTAGTACTAATGCATTATTCTGTTATATCCGTGGATATTTCACTCTAAAAGTCATGAAATATGTACAGTTATACATTTTATATCAAAAATAAGTGGCGTATGAACACATATTACAATAACATTGTACATTGATACAGTAAACATTGTTTTTTGTTCAATACTATATGAATTTATTAACAGTTATTTGGGATGTGTAATTCAAAATATACATTGTTATTTTCTCAATAAAAAATCATACTGTCTCATTCAAAATATAATAAATTATTTGAGGTTATATGTAACTTTAAAGAAGTTAGCCGAATTTTATTCATGTCTAATAGAAATTTTAATGATCTGTTCCACCCAGTTATAGGTATAGTATTCTGATACCTATAGTCTCCTAGGCGGAAGAAAAATATTAAATTTAAGTACTTAATCTATTCAATTGATTAAAACTCCAGATTTAAATATCCTTTTTTAACAACAACCCAAATATACAAACATCGTATGACTAAATTTTATTTATTAGTAATTTAACTGCCTCGATGGTGTAGCGGTAGCGAAATCGATTGCTGTGCTTGAGGTCTCGGACGGTAGGACCAAATGTTTGTATGATCTGTAAATATTTTTTTTGGAGTTTGTACAGTATATAAGTATTCTATCAGTCAGTCTAGTTATCATAGTACAAGCTTTGCTTAGTTTTAAACTAGAAGGCGTTGTGTGTTAAATGTCTAAAATATTTATTTATATAGGTTTAATTTTCTTGACGATTTCAAGAAACTATATTTCGTGTAAATTGCTATCCTTTATAGCAAACAAAGTTGCTTGATGTGAATTCAATCAAGTCCCTTTATTACGTAATTAGAATGACAGTGTACGTGCTTTCTCAGCAGTGAAAGCATTGTTATTCTATATTTGAAAACCAATCATCGACCTGGAGTCGTATCGGTGGTAGCACTGTTCTTGAGTAGCATATTAATGTGATTATGTTTCAATATATGCCTACAAAGACTCCGAAACAATGTTATAAGGAAGTAACTTGATCAGTATAAAGGTAATATTTTATATGATACGGCGGGTACATGAGACGACTTTCAGGTCACTTGATGCTAGACTACTATCGCTACGTGTGGACAAAATACTACTTTAGAGTCGATGACTCAAGCGGAGCGTGAAAAAACATCACTCTAGGCCGCCATAGTGTGAGTCACCATACTGCGATGTTCGCCGTTATGGTGACCACAACTCTTGGATGCTATTCATGTTTGCCAGTATTCTCTCTCTCTATGTTACTCTCCTCTTACGGTGGAGAGTTTTGGGTTCTGATAATATCATACATTCGATGAAAAGCAATGAAAAAATAACTGAACAACGAGATTTCTGTGAGGTCTACAATTGTATGGAACTTATATAATTTTTGAATATTGATTTCATACAACATTTAATTTAATACTAATATGAAATACATAGGTGTGTATAGCTAAGAACGACTGTGTTTGTATGATCCGAAATCAGTTCATATTACATTGGACTGGATTATATTAAATGAGTTTAAGTTTTACATTTAAGAAAATTAATACATATTATTTCTGGAACCAGTTAGATCAAGATATAGTCTATTATAGAACAAATAGAGTCAGAAGGTCAGTTAGTAAAAAGTATATCTCCGCAGAAGAATGCCATTTGAGTTATTTTTATACAGTTCATTGTTCATTCATTCTATTTTTCAACGTTCTAATTTTGAATTTGTATGACATTAGTGATTAATAGTTGTGTATTAATATTTTATCTTAGATTACGGATATAAACATTGTTTCAAAAAGTATTTGCGTCACTCGGTATCTGTCATTTATAATACTTAGAATATAAATACAATGGTATAAATAGGTTCATATTTATCATGTCTACGGATTATTTGTCGTATTTCAAAGTTTATGACTTATTACAATGAATTCGAAGGGGTAGTCAACCTAATAATTATGACGTTGTTGTTTATTTGATAAAAATTTTTCTTACTCCATAAATCCCTACTGATATATCCCACTGGTAGGTATGCTTTGAATGTTTGCCCAATTATCGCCTCTGGTCAGGATATGTGGTATCTTCTACTCCCTGTCCTTACTGATCGTGACAGTCAAATACACACCTAATAAACACACACACCTAATAAACGAGCAATTTTTGTATATATATATAAATATTATCTGAATCTCGGAAACGGCTCTCTAACAATTTTCATGAAATTCAGTACGCTTGGGATTTCCGGGGCGATAAATCGATCTGGCTAGGTTTCATTTTTAGAAAAAGTTGTTTTATCCGTATTTTCAAGTAATGAAATGTTTGTCTAATAGGCCCGTTTTGACACTTAACTATGTGGAGAAATTAAGAATGGGAACAAAAGAAGTTGGTAAATTGTGAATCGACTATCACACAATAACACCGAGTAAATGTCGATTTCCAGGTACTCACAAATAATTTGGGAACACCTGGTTGTAATAATAAAAGACTCCTTAAAACTTTTTATACCTATCGGTATGATAAGTGGAATCAAAACTCAACTATCCCTATACGATAAGTAGGCATACAAGAAGTGAAAGATTCCACGTATAGGCACAGGTGACGATAATTGGTAAAAAGTTCCAAGTATTTAGTACCATTCAAATAGCATCATTGAGATATGTTCAATTTGATTTAGCTAATACCGCATTGTATCTTATTTCCAAGAGAAACATGCGATTAGATAACGATCGACAAACGAAAAAATTTATAATCTCAATAATATTTGCTTCAAAAGTGATAGGTAAGATGTAAAATATTTTCGTCTCAGTAATTATTCAAACCGACTTTCTAAAAAAATGTATGATAGTATCGCTTCGATTGAAACATGGCTGTCTCGTTTTCCTCATCTAGGGTACGACACTACAATATTTTATTTTTAACATTACACTGCACCTAGGAAATGTAATAAATTAAACATATACTGTGTTAACGACTTCAATTGGGTGAAAAAAGACGAAATATTAGATTTTGTGATGATAAAACGACTTCTATTATTACAACGTTTCTCACATAAATTTTCTAGTAACTACTATCAAGTACCCATAACGACTGTTTTTATTAGGCTACCGCAGGCGGTGCTAGAATTTTAGACCTTTTTTGTAAAAGAACTTTGTGGAGCTATTGAATGCTCATTTAGACACGTATTGACCTGCCAGTTTGTGTAGTGGTCAGTGACCCTGATTGCTAAACTAGAGGTTATTGTTTGATTCTTATCCAGGACGAATAATTGTGTGATTAACACGATAATATATATTGTCTGATTGGTCTATAAAGAGTGTATCTTACGAAATACATAAGTTATTTATCAACTGTCTGGTTCCAATAGTGTTAGCACTGCCTAGAATAAAATCAAACTGTTGTGTGTAGTATATGTCAAGTTATTATTATTATTTTGCATACAAACACGTAAGAATTATAATGTTTACTTTTTCCTTTTCAAGATTCGTGCCTAAATCTTACTAATTTATTGGGCGCCTATTTTTGGCAAGTTTAGGAAGTCTTTAACACAATGTTTAGTAATTGGATACACATTTTTGGACATTGTTTGATAACGAACCCGTATTTTTCATGCTTAACAAACTCAATGAATAAACAGTGCATAGTTTACTTTTTATTGTTTGAAGCGCACACATTTAAGTAGTTTTGTATAAACAGTACTACTATCATCACTTGCTATTCCATTTTGTAAATGTTTTTTTAGCTCGGCTTTTTTTTATATTAAGAGCCTGCCAGAGTGACTCTACTCTGCCTGATGGAAAGCGTGAATAGAATCCAAGAGTTGTGGTCACCATATTCATTACAAATGCAGACAATGCAGTATGGTGACCCACACTATAGCGGCCTTGTGAGATGCTTTTTTACACCCCGCTGTAATGGAGACGTAAAAGGCATGACAGTCATCGTGACAGTGTAAGGGTTACACAGTTACCACGATAACTGTCCCTCCTGCATCAATGGGCCTCCGGTCAGGTCTTATGAGGACGCGGGTCCGGTGGGGCTTGAACTATTAATTATAAATTGAGCGCTCTAACCATTATATTTTACCCGCAAGTTCGTGATTGTAGAATTCTAGTTCTATTAATTCTATTAAGTGAGTTCTATTAATTTAGCTGTCCTTTGGAAATAGCTTAGTATATATTTTTCTTTTCTTCTCTTTAACAACGATGTATGCAAAATTTCACGATGATTAGTCGAATAGTAAAAACTGAGAATGATTAACAAACAAAATTCTATCCATCTTTGTGATGTTACTAGCTTTTGCCTGCGGTTACACTCCCATGTAATTTGATCTGTCACATTTAGTTTCGTGACAGATCATTTCAAATAAACATATAATTTTTTAACATACAAGTAATACTACGTTACATTATCTTTGTGTAACGCCAATGGTTTAGGCAGCGTACACCAAGTTAACTTTTAGAGGCCAGATTTTTTTTCCGACTTAATTTTTCTTTTTATTTTTTACTTTATTTTAATAGCCTGCCAAAGTGACTCTACTCTGCTTGATGGAAAGCATGAATAGAATCCAAAAGTAGTAATCACCATACTTATTGCGAATGCTGACAATGCAGTATGGTGACCCACACTATGGCGGCCTATTACGATTTTTTACGCCTCACTTGGGGACGTATAAGACATGACAGTCATCATAGCATTGTATTGACATGTATCGTTATATTACTTCCACATTACATAAAATGATTACAAATTGTAGCCTTTATGTTATTCCAATGCATGACCTATATTACTGCAAAGTTTCGTCCAAATCTATCTAGTAGTTTTTCCGCAAAAGAGTAACAAACATCTTTACAAACTTTCACATTTACGTGTATAATATTAGTAGGAAGTATATTAGTTATTGTCACGATGCTACTGAAATGACAACACTACAAAGTTAACACTAACACAATGTTTTATTGTAAAATCTAAAATAAACTTATTTTTATAACACGGGAATTTCCTAGCACAAGGACCACGGATAATCAGCTAGTTTAAATTGCTAATTTTTTTATGTTTATGCATAACTGTACTGGTTTCTGATGTCATTAAGACATTCATCACATCACATTATCTAATTTAATTATTTAATTATAATTAAGTTATTTTAGGAAACGATTTTAGTAATATTTAAATTAAATTTAATTATATAATAGTCGTATAATTACTGAATAAACATTGATTTATTAAATTATTGTAAACATCTGATATTTCAGTTACGTTTTTTTTTAAGTTACGGGTTAGTATTTTATACCGATATTTCTTACTATCACGTGTAAACGATTTTTAAAATTTATTTATACAAATAGTTTAAGACCCATCATTTTTTAAATTACCGCTGCTATATTGGTTACTAAATTGTCTTTGAATATTTAAAGTAGTATTTTTATGTGATAAAAAGTTATGTTTTTAAATTACATAAAAACGTGATTTACAAGTCTTCCTCAAAAACACGTAATGAAATTTAATGTAATTTTCACCAATAGTTAGATATTTTTTCTAGAAAAGTTTTAACGCACCTACCTACGTACTAATAAACTAGAGCAGAACTAGGGCGGGTTGTTGATTGGCCGTAATTGACCTACCTCTCTGATAACGATGGTATATTATTTATGTAAATATTGTATCCGTAATGAAATACCAACTACTAATGATAACATATCACATAATATATTAGACTTTTATGAATTCAATATTAGACTAACGGATTAGTTATTTCCTGTGTTAGATATGATATTTCAAAACAATATGTGACAAAACAAGGTGGAATGTTATTGAGGAGTGGTCACTAGCTGAAGGACAATGTGTTTAAGTTCAGATATTGTCTGATGGAAGGGGTGAAGTTACCAGTTCAGCCTTATGACGCACTGTTGTAGATGTTCCAACCATAAGCGTATTATATACTCAAATATTATTCCAGTAGCGCATGATTTGTCCGAGAAACTTTTAATCTATTTTCACCTTTGTTTAATAGTCTGTCAGTAAGTGGAAAAAAGACTCTACTAATAGGAAGTGACTTTCAGTGACCATGGAAATCTGTGACTCAAGAGTAACAAGAACAATGAACGAGAGTGAGTTGAACTCATCAGAATTAGAAGGGAAATAAATTACTCGGTAAAATGGAAAAAGAAAAATAATTATTATTGGTTTCTTTATAAACTCATACTATCAGGGCCTGTTCAGCCCATCCATTTGTCATTGTTCAACTATGAGATTTTTTATATTGGTTGACAATTAGCTATATCTATTTCTACACCATTTATCTTTCTAAATTTTGTGTATTGGTTTTATTGTATGTATTGGGTTATCTTTTATTTAAAAAGTAGACACCGCGTACTATTCTATTGTCATTTTAATTCTATCTTGTAGTAACGTTATAAATTACACTTCAAGTAACTGATTCAGAGAACCTCAAACACTGAACTGAACTTAAAATCAGCTGAAAAATATAAAAAACCGTATTTGACAGTTCTTGTACACGTTACACTAATTTTACTATAAATGTTAATATTGTCGAACGTATTCAAAACATCTTTCATCTACAGCGTTCCTGATGAAATTCCTTGTATATCATGTCACTTAAAAACTTACAACAAAGAAACGAAATAGTGAAATGATGTATAAATAAATGAAGCTATAACTGACGCTATTTGTTACCAAAAGAAAATTAAACTGAAGATAAGTAACGGCTAAAACAAACTCCATGACATTACACAAGTTTATAAACTCCGCAAGAAATTCATTCAAAGATTTAATTCATTCGCACTATAAACTCAATTCAAGTAATGTCACACGTTATGCAAACAAAGTGAAACACTACCTCCAATTCAAATGCACGAACACTTTAAACAAAGTGATATAAAAAATAATATTTACCATCTCTCCCACGGAAATGACAGCCAATAAAAAATAATGCCCACTGAGTGTACGTTTCCCTTGCACAGAGGCCTAAGATATCCTGACTATGAGCTCTACTTATCCTTCGTATAAAACTGTTATCGCGATAACAGTCCGACGAATGTAGCTGCGAGTTAATATCGAGTGACGTTTGAAATCGAGATAAAAACCTAGATATGTTTTAGTATGAAATTGTTACTACGAATGACGTATTTTGATTTATAAAGAATAATTTTGAAAAGTGTTTGACGTTCACCCGTATAATAGAAGACTTAAAGTCGACGTCAATTTAATTTGAGAAAAAAGGTTCGGAGGAAAAAAGATTCTCAAAGGTGTTGTGTTAAGAATAGGGGAAAAAGGGCAAGAAAATATGTTTTAAAGAGTTTTGGTGTATTTCTTAATATTTATCGTGATTGTAACTAATTAGACAATTGCTATATTAAATATGGATACGGATTAAACCTACGAACTAACAGGCTTTTTTTTTTAAATTATTGTTGTTTTCAAATTTAAATAAAAGAACACTAGAACAACAGAGATATAATAAAGGTCATCAGGGTCATACCCTAATATACTGAATCATATCAATGTCATAAAAGGGAAAATTTGTAAGAATTGATGAGTGAATTTTTGTTGACCAGAATAACTGAATCTAATAAAATTTGGCACAGGGTTACATTAAAATTTTTTGTATAGCTCATAGGCTAGTTTCAATACCGAAAAAAATATAAGGTAATACGTTGTAATTGGTATATACCTAGTCTTGCCATAAATATTGTAATAAAGAAAAAAGAAAATTGTTAACTGCAAATAACATTTATTACTTTTACAGTGTGTCAGTTTAATACATAAATATAAAACAATTAAAAATATAAAAAGCTTATTCGAAGTGGTCTCCATTGGCTGCAATACAGTCCTTTAAACGATGAGGCCAGTTATCAATAGAAGCACGCACTCTTTCCATGGGAAAATTCTTCACTGCCAATCGTATAGATTGTTTTAGGGACTCCAAATTATCATGGCGTTTAGAGCAAGCTGTACTCTCTAAAACTGACCACAAATCATAATCCAGCGGATTAAGATCGGGACTAGACGACGGCCAGTCTTCAGCTCTGATGAAGTCCGAAACGTTCGATTCCAACCAAGACTGCGTGGACCGAGCTTTATGACCCGGCGCCGAGTCTTGCTGGAAGGACCATACTTGGTTATTGAACATGGTGATGTTAAGGGGCTTAACTACCTTCTCAAGAATGGTATCTTGATACACTTGTGCCGATGTTTTGATACCTTTTTCACAAAAATATGGCTCAGTCACTCCTTCATAGCTAACACCCCACCAAACCATCACTGAAGTCGGATAATGTCCACGTTGCACTCTGTCGACTAATTGGGAAGCTTCCTTAGAGCTTTGAGCATAAATACGGTCATTTTGTTTGTTAAAATGTTGCTCAATTGTAAAAATTTTCTCATCCGTAAACAAAATTTTTCTGTGACCTCCCTTTGCGTACCGCTTCAGTAGTTGTTTCGATTTTACCACCCTATTCTTCTTTAAATTATCAGTTAAGAAATGGCCAGTGCGTCTCTTATAGGCTGCAAGTCCTAAGTCATCTTTTAAAATACGCGACATGGTTCTAGGTGCTATCTTCATTTCCCGAGATAAAATCTTTTGCTTTCGGACAGGATTTCTTCGAATTCTTTCCCTTACTGCTTTGACCACCTTTTTCGTACGAACACTACGTGGACGGCCAGATCTTTTTCTGTCACAAACAGAGGAGGTCTCATTGTACCTATTAATAGCCCGGTACACAAACATTTTACTAATACCAAGTGTATGGAGAGTTTTAAAAATTGCATTTGGCTCCATACCTACTTTGTGTAATGCTATCACAGCGATTCGGTTCTCTTTATCACCCCACACCATTTTAATATCGCAAAATATTTTACAATGTATTGGCGCCAAAATGAGAAAACACAATGAACAATCGTATAAAAATGACAGATTCGAAATTCAAATGTAATATTTTTTTATAATTAAGTGTAACAGTATTTATGGCCAGACTAAGTATAAAAGTATAAAAAAGATGCGTAACATATTATATTTGTAATTAATTGGCTACTCCTCGACTCCTATTTACGTAGATAGTAGGTAGCAAACTTATTCAATTTATTTGGGCCCTTATATTTCTTAACGCTTCGGCCATGGAGCGCAAGACGGCTGGTAGCGAGAGATCTTCTACAATAACTGTAGTGCGATCCCGAAGTAACCGTATCAGGCAAGAACTTGCGTCAGTTGAAAGAAAAGGATTCCATGCTGCCGCCCCACTCGACGATGACCGGCTAGAGAACTTCCAAGGTGACCAAACCAGCACGTGAAACTTCCAGCCGCGACGTTATACTAGCCATTGTGGTTCGACGAGCGGTTTAACACCACTTACGTACCTCTTCAGGTGCGAGCCGAATAGCGCTACCCTATTGAAAAGACACACGCCGCTTCCGTCAGCATTGTTCGGTAACCGCGTACGGGTCTAACCGCTTATATCCTCTGAGAGCACCAGTGGCGAGACTTATTCTGGGCGGTCAAAGTCGCCGCCCGCACTGGTGCACCACACATTGCCGTTGTCTGGACTACCCCCTTGTACGCGTCTCATTGTGTCTGTCCGCGTCTCGTCACGCCGTTGGCTCCTCGCTCTTCGTGCACTCAGAGACGCTTTGGAACGAGAAGTTAGTGCTCAACACCTCCATGAGGCAGTCTGACATATGGCCGAGGGCTCGGGTCAGCACTTAGGCTGCTATTTCGTTAGGTCCAGAAGTGGTGTTTTTAGAATGGATCCCTAGAACAGCCGCCTATACCTCCCTCGTTCCCTTCTTCCACTGTGAAGTGAGGGCCGATATGCAGAGTTTTTGTCGCGTCACACGATCAAGACGACCCCAGGGGCACGATCGAGACCCACCACCACCTTTTTTTTTCACTTCAATATACTTTGAATTTCACTTTTAATTATTTTTTTGTATGTGACATAAAAGGATTTCATTTACCTTATAAATGAATAAAGTAAAATTATCGTTAGCCGAATCCATTATTTTAATTTTAGGAGTACATTTTATTTCTTCCTTCTGTGATCGCAAACAAAAAAACAACAATAAACAGAACACATCAAACGTATGATAAATAAAACAAAATTAAAATGAACTTATAAAAAAAGTGCCATTTGTTCGTAAACGCGTCACCGACTTCATTAACTTGTCTAAATTACATTTAAAACACTCAATTTATAATAATCTTACAAAAGTTACTGCTCACTGCTAGCAAAATAAAATAAAATGAAAATCAGTTTTTTTTTCTGAGTTGAAAATATAAACACATAATTTTCTGGGAATACTAACAGAAAAATGTTTATCAAAGTTATTTATTGAAAAAACTTCAAACCTACAATTTTTACCATATATATTTAAAAATAAATTCAACCCAAATTTAAAACTATTCAAAAATTCCTAATAAATAATGTTTCCTTTTTTTCTAGATAATAAAAAAATATTCAATAATATTACCTGCTTTTTCTCCAATTTTTTATTTGTATTTATACCCAAAAATCGGAACATTTTTAAACACCAACACACAACATTTACAATCAGTCTTTATTTTGCATAATAACAAATCACACTGGCGCATTGCAAAACAAATTCCGCCAACCTATTTGCCCACGGCCGGAACAAAGCAAAACCATGATACGCGTTGTATAAAAAAAAGCAAAAGTCACGCAAAATGATAGCACACGTAAAACCTTTGTTATAAGTTGGGCCACAGTTCAAAATGTCAGTAGATTTTTGTTCTTATAGAATTAGGTACGCTACGTGCGAACTGATTTAAAAAACGTGCTTCCTGATCTTTGTTCGATGCTTAGTTCTTTGAAATCTAGCCATAACTACATTATTTTAACAAGTTTTCTGATTAGATTTTTAGTCATGGGTGTAATTAAATAATTATCGGTCCATCAGGGTCCTTAAAAGTAACATACTTAGTGACTTACTTAAGATAAGTCAATTGTCTTTATTTTTTTTCATCTTAAGCAAAACAATTCTTGGTTTACCATTTAAATACATCCTAAAACATATTCAGATTTACATACATATACTTACTTCTTCATCCCCAAAAGGAGTAGACAGGAAGGTACTAAAAATCCCATTTGCCGATTATAATTTGAGTCCCATTTATGGAATTGAACGCAAGTCTATAACCACTAATACATAAACATTTCTAAATAAGTTTGCTGACATATATATATATATATATATATATATATATATATATATATATATATATATATATATATATATATATATATATATATATATATATATATATATATATATATAATATTTCGATTTTTTATTTAGATTTATATATATATGTATATTTTGAGGTAAACACATACAAAAGATCAATTACACTCAGACGTGACCCATTTGATTATTATCATCACACAATACTTTTAATCTCCAACTAAATATAAAACAGTGGAAAATATACACCATCGTGCCAATTTTAACTACAACATGACGCATCAGAAAGGTCAAACAGTGATCTTACATAACATAGTTTTTTGCGATTAATAATCGCACGACTAAAAATAGTCAATTGTGTAGACGGCTTAACCCAGAGACTTGTGAAGTTAATTGAACGTCATATTTTGGTCGTTAACCTTAATGTTTGTGAGAACGCCGACCGGCGTCTGTTCGTGTGAGGATGAGTAGTTTAGTAGTCATAAAATGTGAAACTGAATTAAGAGAGATAGCCTCATAGAAAACGCAGTAGATCTTGGTTATATGACCAACATGTAATTTCGTTTTGATGGGCAAAACGTATGTTCAACATATTACATCTGTGTTGTACATACAATATTTTATGATTAATTATGCTGACTGCACGGTTGGCCTAGTGGTTTATCACGTTCACTGCGGCACAGATTTATCTTTACTTTCCATTACTGCGTTACGAGTTGTTTTAAACCTCGTCCAATACCCGACATTGTGGCGGCACGAGGCGTATTAAACCCCACCGCCCGAAGGAGACTAAAATCCTTTTTTTGGCGCCAAACAAGAAACAAAATTGACGGCTTTTTTCTTGATTATGATAAACAATGAGTCGATTAACCTAAATCTGCCACCACCCGTGGTTAAATTAATTAGTTTAGATTCTATGGGTAAAATAAAATGTGGGGTCTAATGCACCTCGTATCGCACTGAAAAATGGCAGGTTTTCATATTATTTAGTGATGAGAAAATAAATATCGATTTTATTTTATGGTTTTTATTTATCAAAGTTATGGACAAAATAAATACAAAAAAAGGGAAAAAAATTACGTATGTTTCTCATTGAAACATGTCAGACAATAAGATTTTTTGCAAACAGTGCATTCCGTGAGCATTTTTTTTGTTTTTTTGTCTGTCTCCCGACATGTCAAGGTTGTGCGGAGTTTTTCGTAGCCGGATGCTACGAAAAACTCCGCACAACCTTGACATCTACAACTAGGAATCAATAGCACATCTCAAACATATAGTTATCTCTCTCCTACACCGAACCAGATGGAAGTTATGCCTCTCGCACGACAGAGAAGTTAAAGTTTTTTCTTACCGCTATAACGACCAGACACGGACGAGGCGTTTTAAGCCGCGTTCCGCAGCTATCGTGTTAAGCGGTCGCCACGCCGCTCTCTACTGCGCTGAGTGTTGAGGGCTCAAACCCCACATGGGACAATACTTTATGTGATCCATAAATACGAGTAGTTGTTCTGAGTTTGGGTGTTCTTGTGTCCGTTTCTTGTATGTTTCTAAAGTCTCCGCGACACAGGATTTATTCATAGTGCAGGCGTTAGTAGTTTGATCAGTTTGTGCTAAATCTGGGTATGCATTTGGAGGCACTGGAGTTCTTTGGATTAAAGACTCACTCGCGATATTTTCTTTTAAAAGATTGACTGGTGTAGTGATTAGTGACCCTCACTGCTCAACCAAAGATCGTTGGTTCGATTCCCACCTGGGACAAGTAATTGTATGGTAAGCACGATCATTAGTACTATATTTAGGTGTGATTTATACATGATATGTATGTATATTTGAAAATATTTAACTTTGTTTTACATCGGTTTGAATGTTACCGCATAGACTCTGCCTAGTTTGGGATGAGACGGCCCTATGTGACATGTGTGATGTATTTTTATCATAAATAAAATATATGAATAATAAATAAAATTAAGCCTGTTTAGCGAGGGGTAGAGGCAGAGGCATATTAAACGGCTACCTTTCATCAGTGTTTTGGTCCCGCGTAATAAGTGGCAAGAAGGTGGTAAGGTGGCAAGGTCTTCATAGAAGACCAACCTAAAGCACCAGCATACGTGCTGTCGTGTTTCGTTGGTGAGTGCCAGACCGGAGGCCCATTGATGCAGGGGTGACAGTTATCGTAATAATTGTGCGAGCCTTACACTGCCACGATGACTGTCATGCCTTTTACGTCCCCAAGCGTAGCGTGAATAAGCATCTCACTAGACCACCATAGTCACCACACTGCATTGTCTACATTTGCAATGACTATGGTGACCACAACTCTTTGGATTCTTTTCATGCTTTCCATCAGGCAGAGTAGAGTCACTTTGGCAGGCTCTTCATATAGAAGTGGCAAGCCTATTGTCGCTAATCGGGATGTTTTGTTCGTTCGTCGATCAACAGGTGCGTCTCTTGTAGGTGATGTTGGTTTGGAGTTCTAAGTTTTTAATGTGAATCCTATGTAACTTATTATTTAATCAAAGACATAGAGATGTGTAACAATGTAAATGAACTGCTATGTTAAAATAACTTCACGCACTGAATCAATACTGTTAATAAAGTAGCAAACAATTTTTTTTATTATAATTACTTTTCCTTATGACAAATTGTTTCTGAACACACACAACTGACAAATTTTTAAATGAAATTAAAGTTTAAGATTATCTACTTTTATAGTTTGCGTGATATCAGGTTTATAAATAATTCTAATAATGTGTTTTCTGTGGACTAAGATGCTCTATAAAAAGTCTTAGTATTTTTTAGTGATTGTTTCACACGAAAGAACTTATAGTTCAGTGGCCTCTTGAGCTCGAGCAATCACTCAAATTAAGTGTCGTAACAAGACTATATTATCAAATTACCAACTTCTTGCAAAAGTTATGAAGTATATAACACTAGTGTGTCCTGTAATGTCTTGTTATAATACTTTAACTTGTATCAGAATATATTACACGGATGAATTTTAATCATATTAAATGTAGATATGAAAAAAATACATGTATACGATTTGTCGGTTACGATATAGCTGCAGTCTTTCAACCTTTATTGGTTTTAAAATGCATTAATTATCCAATTAAGTTCAAATGAAACTATTACAAATCTATATTTGATCTACGTTTATTTAAATTTGAAGACGAATCAACGATTAAGATATAAACAAAAGAATAACATTTGTTTTGCATCTTACTTATCTTTCGGATAAATTTAAATCTTTTATTGGTATCTGTTTTTTAAAGAGAAATATGAACTGCTACTAAAAAAAAATGTTATACACTAGTTTCGTCCTTAGCTCCGCCATTATGCAATATATAAGGAGTAGTCTGTTTTTTGGTTCGTATATTGTTTGTCTCAAGTTTTTCGTCTCTTTGAAGTGATATAATCCTGGGTACTTTGGTCTCATAGCCACCTCTTATGGCACCCATAGGATAAATAGGGGTGAACACTCTGTATTCTAGTTACCATACGAACTCATTTATAACATTAGCAGAGATTTCCATTTCTTTATCATCATTATTAACGAAGAATCAAAGTCCAATTACATTTATCATTGGTCTTGAGTCTACAAAGTACTGTATTCTTGTTAATGCCAGTAGTACTCACATAAAATTTGACACAAATGTTTATTAAATCCAGTTAGTAGTAATAGTTCATTAAATCGACTTAATCACAATACTAATCTGGAATGTAGTTAACCTTAATTAGAAGATCGATAAAAATATAGTGAACTCGAAAAGTACAAGCATATCGAGGGGGTCGTATAAAGATACTTAAAAATCTCACTAACTAAAAATGTTTAAACTCTATAAATATTATCTAATAAATAATTCAATACTGATAAAAGGTAACAAAATATAATCGTTACTTTGTATTTTATATACAAAATTGCTCTAAATTTATTTTAAGATGGTAACAAATATTCACTCATTATAAATGATACTCATTTTTAACTCAGGGAACGTTCTCGGGATTTTTAATTGTTTCAAGTTCCGTTTCAATTAGTTTCAAGTACGCTCTATTCGGTCGAGATCTGTACTGCATACGCCAGACAATTAATGTTCACATATTAACAATATAACCTGGATTAGCAGCTCCCGAGTGTATTTTTAGAATTAGTAAATGTCCTATTTCGAAGAAAAATGCTAGCTAATAACGCAATGTCTATTCACTAGCTAATCTTATCTAACGCGATAGGGCTCCGAGATTAATCATTCCAACCATTTTATCATTAACAGATAATTACTTAACGTGCCATAAAATCATAAAATTTCAGTTCTGAAAATTTAAAGTTCCGTAGGCTGTGTTTGTTGATTAAAACTGATATGAGAAAGGTGAGTTTGTTTGTTTGGCGGAATGTTTGAACTTAATTAATAAAATACTTTATTAATTTATTAGGCGACCAATAAGCCAAGTATATTTTTCTTTGTGATATACTGGGTGAACGAGTGGAAGGCTTGTCTGGTGGTAAGCGACTACCACTATCTGTGTCTTTTATATAAGACCCAGGTTCGCTCTCGCATGGAGTACTGGTCTCATCTTTGTGGTAGATACACGCATTATTGACCTCACGTTTTCGATCAGTTTCAGCAGCGAGCAGTCCGCATTAGCAATAGTCACGAAGCCACCGAATCCCTTGGGCTTCTGCAATTGTGAAGAGATATCGTCTTTATGGCAGTCCTCTATAGTCTTCATCATGGAGGAGCTCTTTTCCTCGATATGATCGGTCGACCAATCGAGCTTCGAAGTTCCCATAGTGGTATACATACGCTCTCGAACTAAACGCATAGCTTCTTTCTTTCTGTACCAATCAGTTAAAACAAAGATTTTAGGATCGCAGTGAGATCCCGGGTCGATTATGCGGGGTATATTATATTATAAATAGTATTTGACTAGGCCGCCATAGTGTTTTCACCATACTGCATTGTCCACATTCCCAATGAGGAAAGTGACCACCACTCTTGTATTCTACTTATGCTTTGCATAAAAAAATCTAAGGACACTTGCAACTCAAGAGTCGCAAGTTTTATGCTGCCCCTGAGGTTTCCTTCTGTGATTAAGGATGAGTGAGGTATAGGCTAACGATAACTTCACTCGCAGTAACGAAAGAATTGCTCAATATTGGATTTGAGAGGCCATGGCCTGGTCGTTTTCTGGCCGAATCGGCTTCTTGCCGAATCATGATCTTCCTAACACCACTATTTGTACATACTTCAGTGTCAATACGACTTTTTTTTTACTTTAATTTTTATTTATAAGTCTTGCTTATGCTATATAATACAGTGAGTTAGAAATATACATGTATACATATAAGGGTGAGTATATAATGTCTGGACGACATGTACCCCTATGTACTACAAACTTTGGAATTACAATAACTAGCGTGGTAGTACTTAATCACATATATTATGATGACAGGATGAGTTCAGCAGGATGAGATAAAGGATTAAGCCGGAAGTTGCTTACCTAAACCACCATTATCATAATGTGATAATTGTCTATAAATATACTAATGTATTGTATTGTTATTATAATCGTGTTTTGAATGTTATTTGTACTACGCAACAACATTAATAATAAAATTTATTTTTAAATCATTGATAACAAAATTTACAATATTTTTTTTTAAATTTGAAATGTTTGTTTACTTTAAATCAACTTGAAGAAGGTGGAGGTTTTAATATTTGTTTTTTGGTTTTGTTATTTCATCATTTATAAACCGATTAGTGACACTTATTTTTAATTTGTGAAAGGCAAGTGACGAGGATTTCAATTAAAGCATTCGTTCCCAAAAAAGTTGAAGACTTTTAAAAAAAAATCAGCCTGAACTCGGTATGCCTTTTTATAAAATTATTATTTGGTTTTATTTGCAAAGTTAGGTAATGATGTACTCCTAGACATTTCGTCTATGGATGACCAACCAATTACGCAGGAGACATTATACCGCATAAGTGTTTGTACAAACACAGGTGCACTTTCTGTTCTCTCACTCTCACATTCCGATAGGATGTATGTTCGACACGACCGAGGAGTGAACAGGTGTAGGACCGAACATCTTCCAAACTCCAGGCTGTTATTGATTATTTTTGAAACGAGAAAAACTTAATAATACTTTTTGACTCGACCCAGTAATCAGACCTGAGACCTCTTGACCGGCAGTCGCATACACTAACCGCTAGACCAACGAGCAAAAGTAGAATAACAAACTGTAGCTGTTCTTTTAGTAATATATTAACTTAATACTATCGAACTGTATATTTTATACATCTCTGAAACAGTTGTAATTCATCATCGTCATCAGCCTATCACAGTCCACTGTGAGACATAAATATTTTCCATCGCACACCACTCTGATTATAGTTATAATTATTCGGATTCTATTTGGATAAATTACTTTATTTACGAATAGGTAATATGTGGATTAAGAAAAGGTATTACGGATTAAGAATACATAGTATTACCACCCCTAATCATCCCGTGGGTGTCGTTAAAGGTCGTAAAAACAAACCCTATTCCAATCCGTCTGGCCATCGTCGTATAGTAGGATAAAACCTCCTTGCTAAAGAGAGCCCTATGTCCAGCAGTGGACTGTAAAAGGCTGTTAAATAAATAAATACTAGTAGTATAAATATTAGTAGTAAATGCTGATATCTTTGTTATTGACACACAGAGTTATTATACGTTGTTATTCAGAAAATATCGTGTTCACTGTATAGACGTCCTGAACTGTACAAGTGTCTCGTGGTTCTGAGTGGCACACAGGCAGTAACAATTGAAAGCAATTTGAGCACAAACGAGTGCTATCTATAGATAAACTACGTGTGATAACTTCTGCACCAAATAATCTTATATCAGATGGACACCTCGTACTCGTAGTTCTGCCGTCTATTTTTGTTAGACTTCCTTAGAATTATTTTAAGACTTCTTATTATATTTTTTTTGTAATTATCATTATTCACGATGACTAGCTGCTTTGTACTATTTTTACCTCAAATTATAATTGGACTTCTCCTGATATTTGTAGCGTAGGTATTATTATTAAAAGAATGGAGCAGATTGTGCAAAGATGAATTTACGTGATTTTTTCTCGAGTAAATACAGACCTATTAATCTCTTTTGAGGGATGTCTGTAAATTTAATTTCTTCTCAAAAATTTAATGTTGCACAAGCTGTACATTACTGCGAATTTTAATTTCTTTTTTACGATCATAAAACGTGACGGGTGTTTTAAATATTTGAAGTCTTTGTGAACATCTTTGAGATATTCAAGCTCAAGCCATGGTTAATCTTAGTCCTAGTTTGACTTATGTCAATCATAATCATAAACCGAGAATGAAAGTACAATTATGATTTATCGTTTTTAAATTTGCTTCAAATTTGTTGATAATTATGAAGTTATTGATTAGAATTTGTGTTATTAGAAATAATGAAACGTTTCTTTTTTTATTTTTTTTTCAAAAGACAATGCTAATGCAAATGCACTTGTAATAAATCCTGTGTCGCGAGGGGCTTTACAAACATATATGAAACGAACATAAAGAACACCCAGACTAAGAACATCAATTTGTGGATCGTACAAAGTGTTGTCCCATGTCGGGTTTGAACCCACAACACTCAGCATAGTAGAGAGCTCGTGGCGACTGCTTAAACCTCTAGGCCAATCATGCAGTCATGTCTTTGCTCGGTTATTGCTGTTTTGGATTGTAAGTTTTGAAAATTATTGGCAAATACTGCTTATTGAAGTGTAGCCTAAATAATTTGGAATATCGTGAATTACTAATGTGTGAATTTATGAATGGATGTCTATTACTCTATTACTCTAGAGAGGCTGAATAGTATAGGGAGGAACTTGATACAAAGTTAGATTATAATCTAAATTAGGACTTATTCATCCCAAAATTCGATATTAACGCAAGTAAGTATATACATATCACATCATATATCATATCAACAGCCTTTTACAGTCCACTGTTCGATATTGGCCTCTCCTTGACAAAGAGGTTTTGGCCTACTATACCACGCTGACCAAACAGGTTGGAATAGGGTTTGATTCAAATTTTCCTTGTCTTCGCAGAGATATTTTCCTAAATAGTTTGTTCCCTTAGTCACCTCTTACGGCACCCACGGGATAAATACGGGTGGTAACACTATGTATTCTTAATCCGTCACCACACGGAGACTACACCACTACGCAAGTAATACCACCTCGAGAAACTAGTGAAACTTTCAGCTCTCATTATGATACCATAGTGATAGATTTCGCGATTGATACGCTTTTATTTTTACTTTCTCCAAGAGAGTTGTTAAATTCGATACATTGTAACACGTAATTCACCGTGAAGTAAACGATTTCTCTGTTTTTGCCGTAGAGCACTACGTTAACGGGATGAGTCAAGAAATCATAAGAAACACGATTGATTATATTGTTATTTTATTATTATTTATTTTAGGGTTTCAAAATTGTTAAGAGCAATCATTACGTATATTTGTATATTTATACTGGTACTTATATTTATACTGTTAACCATTACTTATATACACATTATACATATATATACATATTCAAAACTTGATTGGAAAAAACCGACGGATTTCATTTCATACGGCTTTAATTTTTTCATGGTTGTTTTGAATAACTAATTGTTCGTTTTTCAGGTATTCATTCACGAACTTGTGCGGATTCGCATGGGTAATATCCGTAACAAATCTAAATAATCGGCATTTAGGTCGTTAGCTTCTACAGTATCAGAAGCATAAATCAAAGTCTAGTTAACAGTAAATTGTCACGAATAGATTAGGAAATAGTCTAAAATACAAGGCAAATTTTTAACTAGGCACTTGTTGTTGGTTTAGTACTCCCGGTCATTTCTCAACGTTTTCTTTCTTTGAATTCTGGTATTCTCGTAGAATATTGTAGTTTGTTAAATAATTGAAAGTAAACACATATATTTAACATATCTATAACTTAGCTGTCATTTTTCTTAACTATTCGTTAAAGAAAATATATGTATACAAATTATTTCTTTTTGCTATTATTAACCATTTATTTCAGTTTAGTTTTTTTTAAGTTGACTACAATTTTGCTACTAAATGAAAACCTGTATTAAAAGTATAGGATCGTTCTTTTTTTATTTAACGTGTTTAAACCCGTCAGGCCGTCACCCGTCACACACCACTCGACACACAACCCCTCCCCACACCATCTCCCGACAAACTACGGTGGAGTTTACGGCAGGGTGGTGTGTCGGAATCTGATCAACTAAAATCACATGGTTTGCCTCTTTGTGCCTGAGATAGGAGGGATCCGGGAACAGCCGCTATTACGACATCCAGACGTCTCCTACCGCCTGCCCACTAACACCATCTGTACCACCATCAGCACCATCTGCGGGTAAAATCCCAATTTAGGCGACGTACGGCACATGCGCACGTCGTCTTCTCGCGGCTGAAAGGGAAAACCCGTCTCGGCCACACTCAGGGTGACATGAGGGGCTGATAAGCGTGCTTCCACCGGCCGGTCCACCGGCGGTGAACAGCTTGGGTTCAGACGAACGTGTGTGATATGTGTAAAGTTATTAATAATATTATTATAAACCCATGTTGAATTACTTTCTTAAACAATAATATTTTAAATAATTAACGGTTCTTACTGTAAACTAGCTTGTCAGTTTAGTTCTCAAGTTTATATAGACAGAGATTGTTTTGGAAACATATAAGACAATAGTAATAACTATATAAATATATATATGTGTATATTGTATACTGTATGAATATTGTATGTGTTATATTTATATGTAATTAAAGAGGTCTTGGGTTCGATTCTCGGGTCGAGCCGAAAAAAACGTTCTTAAGTCTTTCTGATTACAGAAATATTTAATAACAGCCCAGAGTTAGGATATTGTGGTACTAATTCTCGTTCTTCGGACAACACGGAAAGTCGTCGGTCCTGCGCCTGAGCTTCCACAAGTCGTGTCAGATAAACGTCCCATTGGTTTGTGAGAGAGAGGGATCAGAGATTACACCTGTGTTTGTACGCACACTTGTGTACTATATATCTCCTGCGTAGATGGTTGGTCTCCTTTGAGATTGGATGCCGTAGCCGTGATCGGCTAGTCTAGGCTTGTTTATCTTCAGAGTAGTTATGTTGATATATGATAATATAATCAGTATTTTATAGACCCAACTTTTTCTGTTGCTTAACTTTGTGCAAAAGTTAAAGTAGTTTAAAATAATTTTGGTCCAATCAAAGGTGGCCTGAAAACAGTTGCTCTTAGCGATTAGACCGCCCTTTGTATGAAAAACTCTTATATTCCTATATACATACATAAAATCATGCCTCTTTCTCCGGAGGGGTAGTCAGAAGCATATTAAAGTGAGCCTTTTGCCGCCAATCGGGATGTTATGTTTGACAGAGCCTCGACAGTCGATCAGCAGGTAGGCAAGATTGTTTGGGGCCTTAAGTTCTTGGTAGAAATCCCATACACTTCTGGCGTTCAAATACAGTATAAAAAAAGTGTTCGTCTCGGGACATCCGACAGAAGTGCAGACCGACAGAACTTAAACTAATCTAAATTGAACTATTCAATTTTGAAAATGTTTTCCTTGAGAAAAGCTTAGGTTATTACTTAAATTTTATGTGTAATATGATGATGTAAGGCAAGGTTATTTAGAGAGAGAAACGTCTGTGGGTTAGAGTGAGTGAGGAGGAGCCTGCCAGCTGCTGTCGTATGCCTGGTAGAAAGGGAAGCCAGACAAACTGGCGACGTAACTTCAAAACGTGTTTATTAGTATTTTTAAAATATTTGGGATAAACCCAGACCTAAAATAATTGGGATGGTATTTTAATGAAATTGACACGAACATCTGTGTGCACAGCTATGAGCTTTATTAGTTATACGTGGTAACCTTTATACTCTCTAGATGTCGAATTTGAGAATTTATTTATGCATCTTTGATAGTTTTATTCTTGAGAAAAGTTTAGAGCCATTAAAATTAGTTAGGGAACATGAGTATCACTCGCGTAAGCATTTAATCTAATCCAGTTTTCTTTTGATCATCACCTTTTTAAACTATTATGCTGTAATAAAAATAAATTAAGCGTCGAGGTCGTTGAGGTAATGCGTTATCTTATAGACAATAACTCTCTCCTATGCCATTTTAAGATAAGTCTGTTAATCGCGTTTGCGAAACTTACTAATCTTGGCTTAGATTTAAAATTCCAGTACATATTCAGTATTTTCTGTAACTAGAAAACAGCATAACATAATATCAAAACCTAGACATTTAAAGATATTTGTGTTTAAGGGTGTGAGATTATCCATTAACAAATATTTTTAGAAATTATCTACGTAATAAAATAAAATATACACGCACTTCATACTTTAAGATGTTTGTGTTGGTGAATGTGATATTATTAGGCTATTAAGCTTATTTAGTTCAAGGACACCGGACAATCTTGACCTGAACGTGGACGACCAAATTGTTAGTAAAACAAATAAAAATAGTTGTTTTAAATATTTAACAAATAATGGTCAACAACGCAATAATGTTAAAATAACAAATATTAAAAATAATTTCGTAAGATTTTTTTAAATTCTAGTGGTAGAAATCGTTCGTGTTTTCAGGTAAATAAATAATCAAAGGTAGTAGAAAAAAATATTCAAGGGCAAAAACGAAAAAAATATTCAAGAGCAAAAACGAAAAAATAATGAAAATGTTTCTAAAGACTATAATAGTACATCAACATACTTTCATTAAAATCTTTTAATATCATTTTACGTGTGCAACGAAAAAAAATGCACTGAGTATAATCAGTATAGATAACACATGCGCAACAATTTTTTTTCCTATCTTAACTACACTTGGACAAAATCAACCTGTTTCCCGTCTGCGTTACTCTTTTTTGTTTTTGTCTGTGCGGAAATCCCCACGGATATCATTGGCAGGTGGTTATATAGAACTGCAGAAGACTTCAAGCGTCGGAGATCATTTAGCGATCTCCGACGCTTCAGTCTTCTGGAGTATCTGGCCCATTCCCGGGTCTGGTAGACCGGAAAAGTTCTAAGCCTCTTGAGAAGTCACGTTATTGTACGAAGTCAAGAGAGGGGTGTGTCGGTCATGGAATAGGGATTGAACGAATGACTTCGGTAATGGAGGCGTTTCATCAGGTGGAGCATAGAGCCTTAGAGTTTAAAAGTCTAATGGACGAAGATCTATTACAGCGCGACAACATCGAGGTGCATATTTTATGGAGGGGAACCATGTTGAGGGCCTTGTCGGCGCTGCATTATCTAAATGGAATCACAGATCCAAACCAAAATAAACAGGCTTGCTCTATGGCCCACTGCACCGTTTACCAGGTTGAGTTTCTAGCCCTGTAAAAAGCAGCCAGTGAGGTCCTCAGGCGTAGTAAACCCACGGTCAGTATCTTAAACGACAGCTAAACCGCACTCCTAATAGTCACCTTCTCTCCTCTTGTAGTAAAGGCCAAAGAAACCATTTGAGGGCCATGCAGGTTTGAGTAGCAACAAGCAGGGCAATCATCTCATCAAGGAGCCGGCTTTGAGACTATGAAAGCACTGGACTTTACACGATGTAGTAACCCATACATTTAATTATGTACGAGTCGCTACTTCATGTAATTGTTTATATATACAAATATATAGAACTATGTTTCAAAATTCAACATTTTTTTATTCGTACATTTGAATGAATTTGATGTGTTTAATATTGTATTAATAAATAAATATTATACTCCTTACTTTTGTATATAAATTTAAAAGAGGGTATGTACTCTTTATACTAAAACGAAATCATTAAAAAAAAATTAAGAGATACGCAATGTCTGCGCTTTCTGCAATCGAACTAAAAATATTTTTAGGATCATTTTGGGTCAACTGTCAATCACGTAGATAAAATAATATATCGGATTTATTACACGTTTAAGATAAACTACATTGTTTTCCGCAAGTTCGTGACAGTACCACAATTAATACTTTTTGAATGGCCCTATAAAATCGAAACGTAAATCCTCTGCGGGTCTTGTATGAGTTTATTACTCAACAAACCCGATCGTCACTGTGATAGTGTGAGTCGTTGATTTCGTGAAATCTTCATTAATCACAACGCCGAGCGTGCTCACCGCCGAGAGGGGCTTGATGTAAAACAAACTCATACGAGGCACTGAATTATTCACCAATCGCAACACCAGACACTTCATCGTTAGTTGATGTGATAGAACTTGTGAATAACTCTATGTAACACAAAACTAGATGTATTTTATAAATAAAAATGTAAATGTTTACAAACTCATTTCATAAGCAATTGAATGACATTGAATGGTTATTTCTAAAATCAAGATTAGTTACTTATCCGACGGTTTAATAATTAATCCAAAATTAAACTGTACACCTAGATAACCTAAATCGAAGGGCCTTGTAACTTTACGTTTGAAACTATTTTATAATAGTGAATGGAATTACAATGCACTTGTGAAATTTGAATGCAATATTTATGCTACTTTTATAAAACAAAAATTTGTTTGTGTTTGGTACCTCATGAGTTACTGGTTCGAGTTGCAATCTTCTTTCATTGTTGGATAGCCCATTTATCAAAGAAATTTATAGATTATTCTTTTTAATAACGCTATGACCTATAACTAGGGCAGATTCATTCTTTTTGAGAGCTGCAGACAAAATAAGGAGCGGGCGTCGTCTTTAGCTGACAAATTCGCTGATTTAAAGTGTCAAGTACAAAGAAATTTTATCCTCTTGCAACTTCAAAAACTTGGTGAAATATAATGAATTGTTTACTTAACCCTGGCCTTCTGTTAGGATATAATATGACAGCTAACCAGCTAATATGTGCCAATGCCTTTCTAGGAGACATTCTAAGAGAAACTTCAAGAAATTAACATAAACTATATCCGTCATCCAATTAGTATTCGGTAATAAGTACTTGGAACTGATTAATGAGGTGGCCAGCACATATCGGGGACTCTGACCTGATCGAGCACGCTTAACACGAGTTCGGACGGCGAGTGAGTTACCCTCTCCTTCAATTGAGCACTCAAAATGGTTCTCGTAGAGAAATCCGTTAATACTTTCCAACGGTGTATGGAAGGTTATACAGTATTCCAATAAACATAATGGTGGTTGTATCAACGCATGGTACAAAACACAAATACAAAATACAAATATAATGTTAGTGTATTTTATTTTTAAGGTGAGATTGGGTAGTTCTATTTTATATATTATTTTTGAATAAAATACAAATCAATAAATACATTTAACTTATTTTGTGTAAGTTATATTTCTTTTTTTTACACGTAGTTGGAACGCGTCAGGTGTCGCAAGGCACTTCACAAACATACACAAATTCGACACAAAGAACACTTAGACTCAGAACAACAATTTGTAAATCACACAGTGTTGATTTGAACCCACAGCCCTCAGCACAGTGGCAAACGATGTGGCGATTGAAACTATTACCACTACACCGTCTGTATAGTCAGTCGATATTGGTATCTTTATGTGACCCGAATCATTTCTTTCGAGTGTTTAGATTATGTTCATACTGAACTGCCGCCTTAAGCCCTCCAAGTCGATATATAAAGAATAAACATCTATAATAATCTCCAAATAACACTAAATACTATTCGTATTTATACGTTATTTTATGCATAAAATCTAATAATTAAAAATAAACGGTTTATTAACTGACCTATATAGAACTCACGCTTTTATATAGGTTTCTAGCAAACTTCTTAGATTCGGCGGATCATGCCATTCAAAAATTAAAAACAAAAAAAAAATATTGTATATGTATTTCTGTTTTCGAATCTTATCACCAAAATTGAAAATAAAATTTATTAACTAATTGGACATTAAATATAAATCAATAACTCGATAAATTATCAACTTACGATAAATGAACATCCAGGCAACACACACGGAGTCTTCATTGTACACTTATTTCAATATATTTTGGATGCTAAAGGCACTTATGATCTATATTACACTAGCTACATCTTACGTCTGCGTAGATAGTCTGAAATATATTGTATTCGGAGATAAGTGACGTTTTACGCTTGGCGCGAGACGAAAGAGATAAGCGGGATGATAAGATAAAGCGGGAGCGGCGGTTATTTTGTTTAAATCGACAGTTACGACAGCGCGAACTAATATTATTGAAGCTGTTTATCATGAGCGATAATGTTAGGCTATGCTGTGGTATTTCCATTTCTTTATTTGTTGCTACTACATTTTGTTGAACTAACGGACTTCATATGGACGTCACACCGGTTGTGGTATTTATGTGGAATGATATGATTACCTATTCGATTACACATCGGACAAACAGAAATGTTTTGTTTATACTTTTTAATCAACTCCATATCAAAAGGACGGTTTCTTTGTTTACTAATTGTTATAATTTAGCTAAACATCGAAATATTACCACTGTTTAAGCGCCAAAATGGTGAAAAATATAGAATAAAAAAAGAAATCGTAATGGAAGAGATACTTAATTAAGGATAAATAATTAAGTGATCCACGTATACAAATATAATTAAATATTGTTTTGGATCTTAATTTTTAAACCACTCCTAAAGAAATATTATTTTGTTATTCTTAAAGTAGTAAAATGGTATGCGCAAATTTTATTTGTGAATTAGATGAAGAGTAAAATAAATTTTCAACTATCTCGGTGGCGCAACGGTAGTGCATGCGACTGCTGTGCTTGTGATATTGGGTTCGATTCTCGGGTCGGACCAAATGTTTGTAGGAGCTGCAAATATTTGTTTCGAAGTTAGGGTGTGTTCTATGTATAATAGGTATGTATTTACAAAAAAAAAGTATATAAGTATTCTATCAGTCAGTCTGGTTATAATAGCATAAGCTCTGCTTAGTTTGAAACTAGATGACGTTGTGTGACAAATATCCGAAATATTTATCTATTATTTATAAATACATATTCCTAAAACGCATAACATTTTCTTAATCCCTACAATTCTACTTGGACCACCTTTTTATCGCAACGAGAGTTAAGAATGTTAAATGTTTAGTCTTCCGAGGAAGTAATACGCACACATGCAAACTAAGTTGTTTACTACAGTTTTGTAACGCCATTTATAATAGAACCTTAACGAATACAGGTGAACCAATGGATGCTGAAAATATTGAAGGTCTCTTAACTATCATGTAAATGGTAATGTGAGTTATTTGTTTGTTACGCTTTTAAGCCTTAATTATTATACAGCATTCGTTGTCAAGGAAACACGACATAAAGTAAACTACAGTACTACTACCCTGGGAACTACAGTATGGGGCTCTTTAAGAAGGGGGTAAATAGGTTTTTAAAGAGTCGGCAACGCGCACGTGATGCCCCTGGTGCCGCAGGCGTCCATAGGCTGCGGTAACCGCTTACCATCAGGCTGGTCGTATGCTTGTTTGCCACCGTCGTGGTATAAAAAAAAAGGTACTTTTCGATTAAAAGTACTCTAATCGTAATTCTTAAACAAAAGTGTAAGCTAAAGTTAACACCAATTTATATACTACGTAATGTACTAATATATATATTCCATCCAAAATCAAATTGATATTTCTTTATAGATTTCAAATCGAAATAAGTAGCAAAATCAGCTCACAAAGACCACCAGCTTAAATCAAATGCTGTCTTCGCTGTGTCGTTAGAACAGCTATAAGAATGCAGCCATTAAAGCTGAATAAGCGCTACAAACGAAACTGAATTTGTCACATTCTTTGAAGGAGGCACTTCCAGCATCTCAAGCAGCTCTAGAAGTGAGTTCCCCCTCAGAATGAGAAGGTAGTTTTCTGTGAGGTTGTGGTATGACCCCCTTCGAAGATCCTTATCGCGTGTTGCGAAGGAGGCTAGTCGGAAAAAAAATTCAGACGAAAAGTTGTCACGACACTTTTTGTTATACTGTAGTCAGCCGTGCGGTGTGCGCTCTTTTAACTTTTCTCTGTCTGCTTCTCTCTCTCTCACTCATAGAAAGCAAGCCAATTATATTCGTTTCGTCTTTCTAATTTACTTTGAACAGTGTAGTGTCGCGTCGATTATTTTTGTTTTTTTATAACTTAAAAGAAATAAAAAAAAATATTACAATTCCTTCACTAATTAATCGAAAGGAACGTTCCGTCCGGGTGTCCCTTGACACCTCTGAACTTATATTTCTTAAAGACTATTCCCGTGCTAAAAATATTTTTATCGTGTATAATTTCACAAATATACGTATGTAAATAACTGTTTAGCAATATCGTTACATTATTTAATTGAAAAAAAAACAGCCAAGAACTTGGCTATTCAATCACTTGCTCAGGTAGCTTAAATTGATACAGCCAAGTACTTAGCTATTAAATCTGGCATTTTAGACTATAGGGCAATAGGGGCCTACTCTAGGTTACATTACCATATAAAACGGTATCAGAGATATGTACAACACTTTTAACACAGCACATCAAAATGTTTAAAGAATGACTAGAAAGTGCTTTGAAATTCAATTGGGTAGATGACTGTATCGTAAATAAATACCAATGTCCACTTCATTAAAACTAATATCGTAAAATATTTCGGAAAGTACAATTAACATAGCTTTTTATTATTATTACGAATTTCAATCAAATATACAGTGAAATATATTGTTCAACTGAGTAGTCTAAAACAGTGACGTCACCATTTGGTATTTAGTACATTTTTCATACAAAACTGTCGTTTTGACAGATGATAAAGTAACTAATTTGACTAAGGTGTCATCTAGCCTATTGTCCATGAGCTGTGACAAAATTGATAGTTAATGTATTACTGAACATTGGCTAAAAGCCATCAGCTCATATTGAACTTCAGTAATCACATATTGGATATTTCGTTCAGCAGGGACAGTTCTGTACATCGCGGTTCATTGATTTTGATTAGAAAGGATTTTATTTTCTAGAAACGTACTGATATTGCGTACTTCTCTGTTGAACGGACAATAGACATAGCATGTGTGGCGTTAGAGCAATTTATTGTATTTAGGGTGTACAGGCTGCTGTCCTCGTCGGATATTATTTTTTTTTTTTAATGTTTTCTTGTTGAAAGTATGTAAAACAAACAAAAATATAATAATGTATGATACAGGCAATTATTTTAAATAACGCAACGTCCTGTCCTAGGGCACATTATTAGGGGATTAGATTAGGGATACAGGGGATTACAAGTATCAAGTACAAAGAAATTTTGGCCTCTTACAACTTGAAAAACTCGGTGATATAACGAAATGCTTGCATAACTCTGGTTAGGTTAGGACATAATATGACAGCTAGCTGGCTAATATATAATGATGCTTTTCTAGGAGACATTTTAAGAGAACCTCCAAGAAATTAACATAAACTAAATCCGTCATCCAGTTAGTATTCGGCAATGAGTATTTGGAACTGATTAATGAGGTAGCCAGCATACATCGGGGACTCTAACCGATCGAGCATGCTTAACACGAGTTTGGACGATGAGTGAGTTACCCTCTCCCTTAATTGAGTACTCAAAATAGTTCTCGTAGAGAAATCCGTTAATACTTTCCAACGGTGTATGAGAAGGTTATACAGTATTCTAATAAACATAATAGTAGTTGTATCAATGCATGGTACAAATCACAAATACAAAATACAAATATATTGTTAGTGTATTTTTATTTTTAAGGTTAGAATGGGTAATTCTATTTTATGTATAATTTTTTAATAAAAAATTGTGTGATGATTGTAATGTCAATATATTGAAAGATATATCCTTGAGCGTTAGATTTAAATAAATATTTGGATCATTCTTCACAAGTATACATAAAATTGAGACAAAGACCATACAGATTCAGAACAACAATTTGTGAATCACACAAAGTATTATCCTATATCGGGGTTGAAAACACAACACTCAGCGCAGTAGGAAACTTCGAGGTGACCTTGGAATCCACTACGTCCGCTGTTCGTGCAGACATGAAAGAGGTAAAAGGTAATTATTAAAGATTGTAACACATTGTACCAGGTTTTACGATACGTCGTTCACTGCGAATTTCTGTCACGTGTGACAAATCTTTGTTTGTATTTAAGAAAAAGGTCGTGTCATCTTAATTTACTATACATAATAATAACAATAATATATAAATATAACATTTAACATATTTATCTGTTATATTTCTTTGCGTATTTGTGTATGTATGTATTAATTTGTTTGTATTAATTGAGTGTGTGTGTATTCTAATCAATAATTATTTTATTATTTATTTTTATCTCAATCATTACAATTCTTTTATAATATTTTTTTTATTCTCACTCCAAAACTGCCCATGAATTCGTCTTTTTACAGTGTATTTTTTTAATCAAAAGGTTGCTTGAAAAAAAAAAACTTTTTAGCGATAAGGTCGCCATTAGTACATGGTCATTTAACTGATATGGTAACTGTTAACTGGCGTACAATAAAATTTATTCTGTTCTATTGTATTGTATTCTAAAGTCGTCATATTTATTGTATCAATAATTATAGTGTGATTTATTTCGTGGATGTCATAAAACACGACTAAAGAAGCTAACTACACATGACAACATCAATACAAAGAGATGGAAAATTTGAAACAAACTCCATACCGACCCGTTTGGCCAGCGTGGTATAGTAGCACCCTCCTTTCTAAGGAGAGGCCTGTATCTAGTAGTGAACTGTTAAAGGCTGTTGATGACGATTGATGATTTGTATTACCATTACTTTTCTTATCTCAGTACAAGGGACATACGAGCAGACAGTTCACATGATAGTAAGTGACTCCTGTAAAGCTTGAATCAAACATATTTTTACGTTTAACATAACAGAGGTTTTCAACTGTACTTTCGTAAGTAATCAAGATCATATCTCCAGTTTTCGATCCCAGTTCACATGGCTACCTATTCGTCAACGCAGAAAATTACGCGCACTCACATTACTGTACATTTACATCAATTCTTCATTCCCTCCTACTTATTTAACGTCACAAATTCTACTATTAAGGAATAACTGTAACAGAAACCTACATTCGGTTAATAATCTCTTACTACTCTGTCCTTTTTACTCCACTGGGCTCGTCGGTTCTTCATTCTTCGTTCAGACTATCCTTTTGTGCAATTCACTTCCTCTCAAAATCAGGATGGCTAGCAGTCGTTTTTCTTTTAAAATTAAATTAAAGAAGTTTTTACTGGGTGAATTGGCAGAAATGGCGATATCTTAGTCCAGTATCAGTTATCAGTATCAGTATTATTATATCTTACTGTTTGCGTTATATGTGTATGTGTATTTGCTTGTTTATGGTCAAACTAGTCTATATATGCTGAATCTTCTGACATTTATTACTTATACTTAAGTACACCTTCCTCATCTTTTTTCTACATCACTATATCAGTTGACTGGAAGAAAATGCCTTAGGTATTAAGTACGCTGATGCATGTTATTTGTGCATAAAGTTATAAATAAATAAATAAAATAGTTGTAAATTGAATAAACGTCTTAAATTTATTAAACCTAAAAAAATCTAGTTTAAATTTAGTCTTTTAAATAATTAAAAGAGAGAATCTCATCTTAGGAATATATCTTGCGTCACGGCAACTGTACAGAAATACGAAAGAACCTATGTTCATAACATGTTTGCTTTTATGACTCTATTATTAAGAATATAGCCAGAATGAAAAAAACAAATAATAGCAAAGCGAATATAAACGAAGGGAAACTAAATGTAAACGGGACAGTAATAGATCTACAGAATACTAATGAAAATGAGACACAATGGCAAATAAGCACAGCTCTTATCATACGAGTACTAATGGATTGCTGTTACTGCACAGCTGACGATACGTTTCTAGTATATGCATTCATATTTCATATTTTTGTAGGCCTACTAAATAAAAATTTATTAATTGAAATTCTTCCTCTATAGACCAACAAGTGCTGACCTTGGAAGTCACCGTTTAAGAATGGTAGACATACGCTACCGAACAAAATGGTTTGGCTCTTTCTTCTTATGCAAAGCAGTCAAAACCTGTAACTCACTATCAGCGTATTTGTTGCCTTCCCACTATGATCAAGGGTCCATACTGCATTGTTTGTAATCATGATAAGTATGCTGACCACACTAGACAGAGTAGAACCTCTTTGGCAGGTAGCAAATTAAAAAATAAAACAATTAATCAATCAATCACTTGAATAATTTCTAATTAAGAAACCATTTTGAAGATAAATATAATGATTCCATAATTTATATCAATCAATATTATCAAGTTTATTCTTTATTAATTTAACAATTAATAAAAAAATAAACTTGATAGTCAACCATCTTGTTTCATTATAAAAAATACTATTAAAGTTAGCAAAGCATTAAGAAATCAAATTTAATAGTCAATTGGCGTCTTTACACCATTTTAACTTTAACATCTGCGATAAGTTTTATGAACACTTTTATTGCAAATAAATTCACGTTTTTTCATAATATACACCTAATATAGACGAGCTTCAAAATCCATTCGAACGTCAACCGTCAAAGATAAAACCACTATATATATCTCCTTCTCTGTCTTACTACTTAATCCGTACATTTATCTCTATAGCTGTCCCTCACGGGCATGGCGTGACAAACGATCATTTTAGCAAGTTGCCGGCGAGATTGTGATTGAACAAATTTCACGAGCATACTTTGAATGAAATGGGTGATTTTATGTAGGCCCGACGTATATTTCGCTCCTAAATTGTTACTACCAATGGATCACTTGCCTGTTAATAAACAGTTTCGGAATAAAACCAAAAGACGTAAAAAATCAAAGTACCCTTACGGGCTAACTGTAGCGATATATATTACACATCTATTGTTGCACACGAAGAAATAAATTTTGGTATAAAGATAGGTGTATAACATAAGTTCCAGGGATTTCCTTACTAGGGTGCACCTGCACTCACCTTCCTGGTTCCCCGGCTACTGGTAGTACCCGAGACCGTATGTGATTTTTGGTCGATTCGAGTCCGATATAACCACCGTCGGTGGTATCCGTGGGGATTTCCGGACAAAAAAAGGCGTGAAATATTAAAAACCAAAAATGGCAGTACAACGCTGCTATCTAAGCATTTACCGTGGTAAGCACTTTGCACATGCTTTGTGTGTTTTAGATGAGAAATTCATAATTCTTAAGATTCCCAAATCACAAATACTCTATTATGATATAGAAACGGTGAAAACCTGATAGTAAGAAAGTACCGGGTCTACATCTGGTGTGGTGACGGATTAAGAATACAGTGTGTGTGTGTTAGTAAACTTGTGTGTGCTAGTACCGTTATTCATCCCATGTATGTTTTAAAACACGATAAAGGGGTCAAATTATACAGGACCACAGAATTACTCAACGAAAGTAAACTTGGTGAAAATGTCCTTTCTGAAGAGAGGACTATGTCCAGCAGTGGACTATCAAATGCTGGTTATATGATAATTAGATGATACTCTACATTTGCAACTTAAAGATCATAAGCGCGTTGCCACGCTAGCTAGTGCATAATTAAATTTGTTAGATGAACAATAATGACTCGTCTTAATTTGTATTGATTCCATGTAGAAGTTATTTAAGGAGAATTTTCATTATTTTTGAACCTTCATTCACAGCTTATGGCACAAAAGAAGAATATCGTATACATGACATTCACTTAGGTATACATCAGTTCTTATTTAATCGACAATTTAACGGGCCATTGCTCTAATTAAATGACAAGGGTCGTTGTTTTTTATTTTTTTTGTGTAGAAATCCCCGACATACCTCGGGCCAACTACGGCTTTAGATGGCCCCACCCGTGTACTAATGTCGTGGTTCCTTTAATGCTTCCCAAAAGGGTGTGTGCAGTCCATAGCACTCGCCACCTTGACCTGCTTTTGCTAGGGTGACAGATCGCCTCACCTGTCACCCCCAGACCTGTGCTTATGGAGGACGTAGATCGTTTAGTTTGAGGCTTCTGGGGTACCTAGTCCAATCCCGGCCCTGACGAACCGGAAGGGATCTAAACCTTTCCCGGTCTCGCTTCATCATCTCCTTCGCAAGCATAACCTGCTCGCATAAAGTGACGGTGGAGTTCCACGTGCTCTCGCTCTGTATCATGGCCACAATCATCTTATTGAGCGAGAGAATCCTCATTCCAATGGCCGCCATGAGGTCACGCCTCTGTTCTACCCTTGCCTGGCATTTTGCCAGCGTGTGGAGCGCTGTATCCACGGTTCAGTCGTCGGAGTGATAGCACTCAGACGTTGGTTCTTTACGTATCAGACACAGGTGATCTCCGAAACATCCCTTTCAAGTGATCACCTGCATCAGCCGGTATGAAAGAGTCCCGTGATGCCTCTCAAGCCAATCTTCCAGGATCTTACCGCCAAAACAACGGCGTACACAACGGCAGTGCTCCTAAAACAATATTATGATTGAGCTCTATCAACAGCTTTGGTGCGTTTCATAGCTATAACCAAAATTTAAGGGAGAGAAGTTTTATTTTGAATTGCTATGTAACGTTTTATCCGATGACTAAAATAATTTTGGCATAAGATTTTGCATGACAAATATCTTGATAATAATTCAAATAAAAACTGGACGTCTACTAAAATATTACTTATATCAAATCATTAATCTTGGTAGCTAACATAATGAAATGATGAAGTAATATTTGACAATGGAGTAAAACGATTTTTATTAATTATTCTGCCTTAATATTAATAACCAGTGAAAATTACAAGCTATATTTAAGTTAAAATGAAATTCTGTCCTTCCTTTCGATATTAAAATTATCAAAATCAGTAAAATAGCATTCAGAAATAAATGTTACGGTAAATTAATCCATAGAAATTAAGTCGTTTTGTATGTAAAATAATTTTCTAACGAATAAATATACTCTTTATCGTTTGTTTCAAATATTCTAAAAGTTCCATAAATAAAACAATAGTTATTAAGTACTCGTAGACTATTATTTAAATGTATGTTAAGAGTTCGTCATTTCATTTATTATAATACTTTATAATGTGTTATGTACTATTGTTATTGATATTTAGTGGTACCTATTATCATGTAAATAAATACTTCAACCAAAAATATTTGTTTATTTATGGTATTTGATATTAGTTGATAGTAAAAGCACACTGATTTTAGCACGATTGGGTCGGCTCGACCGGGTCACTATTAACCTCCCACAGAAGATCAACCTAAAGCGACAGTATCCGTGCTGTCGTGTTTCGTTGGTGAGTGCGAGACTGCAGGTTCATTAATGTAGGGGTGACAGTTATCATGGTAACTGTATGAGCCTGACACTGCCACGATGACTGTCATAGCTTTTACGTCTTTGAGTGGGACGTGAAAAAGCATCTCACTAGGCCGCCATAGTGTGGGTCACCATACTACATTGTATGCTTTTGTAATATGGAGTATGGTATTCTATTTGTACTTCTTGGATACTTTAGCAGACTTTTTATATAGCTAAAAAAAACAAATCTCAATTTACACACATATACATATATATTTAAAGGATAGCTCCCGTATTAAGAATCAATCCTGTATCGCAGAGGATTCTTTAAATATATGTACATGAAAGGGATACAAAGAAACACCTAGACTCAGATTTTGTAGATCAATTAAAGTAATGTCTCATGTGGGGTTTGAATCTACAACACTCAGCGCAGAAGAAAACGGTGCGACATTCACTTAAATCACTCACAAGAATTTATCTAAATTTTGAATTCAGCTTAATCTAACAACTGGGAGATTAATGCTCTTTTTCAAGTAAAATTTTGTTTTACCAAATCATGTCTAGACTTAGATAAAGAAGAACATAGTTTTTTAAAACTACTAGCTACTAGCTAGACTGTTTTGTAACTTTAGGCACTGAATAAATAACAACTTCTATTATAATAACGACCATACTTGGAAAGCTTCGCTTGCCTAGTAAATTAGCGTGCTTCTCATATGGGAGCACTATAGCGTAGTAAAGTTTTGAAATAAAGTATAGTGTTTTGCCATCGCAAAATATGCTTAATAGTAGCAGAAAAAGTAAAAGATGATAACAGAATATAATAAGTACTCGACGAAATCTACTCCCAAACTAAATAGAGTTTGTGCTACGGACAACCGATGTAATTACCTTTTTTCTTTGTACACACATACATTGATTGTTTGATTGTTTTGGTCCAGAATAAATCAAAAATTAATATATATGCATACAAATGCGTAACTTGAGCGGGCATTGAACCTGTGACCTGGGGTAGCAGTCCATTACACAAACGATAACGTCATCGGCTCGTGAACAACAAATGAAAAAAAGATTTAACTGGGTACTAGATACTTTATGTCCGTGTGGTAACGGATTAAGAATACTTAGTGTTACTACCCCTATTCATCCCGTGGGTGTCGTAAGAGGCGACTAAGGGAAGAAACTATTCTGGAGAACATCATTACAAAGAGAATGAAAACTTGAAACAAACCTTATTCCAACCCGTCTGGCCAGCGTGGTATAGTAGGCTAAAACCTCCTTGCTAAGGAGAGGCCTATGTAGAGTAGTAGACTGTTGATAATTGGTGATGATGAGATACTTTATATTATTATTATTATATAACTTTGTTCTCTTGTCACGATTTTGTTTTTCTGGGTATTTTATGATCGTGTGTACATTTTTTATTATAACTCGACGAATCTGTTAAGCTTTCCTAAACAATTCCTTTTACAACTATTTGGTATCGAAAATAAATCAGTCCAAGAAATTATATCCTTCAGTGGAGGAGAGTAATCACCAATTTTAGTGTCCAGACAAATACGCAATGTGTTGCCGATAAATTATTGGACGATAACACATGTGACACTAATTGTTTTACTACGTATTGCTATGTCGTAGAGGGTACTAGAGTGTTTGCAGAAACTTACTTTTCTTTTTCTTGTTCTTGTTTAGGACCATTTTACTTGAAACCTCTTGGAGGATCACTTTTTTGTTTGTCTATGTGACCACTAATCTATCCGTGTGGTGACGGGCTAATTATTTTGAGTAACATTCTATTACACATCGTTACTGTTCATTCCGTGGGTTTCGTGAAAGCCGGTTATACAAGCTATACAAGACGACAGTACTTCAAAAAAGAAAACTTGAAACAAACCTTTGTTAACGAATCCTTAATCATCTTTAAGAGAGATCTATGTTCAGCGTCCAAAATAGGTTGTTGATGATGACGGTGATAATGAAATGAATGACCATTATTATGACTTTTCTGTCAGATGTGTTGAGATAGATACCAAGTTAAAATAAACATCAAATATCGTAACCGTCCTTTATACTGTAAAATACTAGAACTTCTAACTAACAGAATTAAAATATTTAAGTAGTAATTAAAATGTTTATCAAGACCTATAGGAACTTTGGTATTGACTTAGAATCATAAAGTGGGACTAAAAGTAAAGCCTTACAAAGAAATTAGAGAAACTGTTTCAGAGGAGAACGACAGTTCCTGTACCGTCAACCATATATGTCCTAACTATTTTCATATAATTATTATATTTTCAGACTTTTGCTATAAGAATTTAACATATTCTGAATAATTAAAATATTCTGAATAATAATTTATTATAACAGCAATAACTTAATGTCGGTACATGTTGTCAACAAAATACATTCCTAACTTTCATGAGGTTGCCATGTTTAAACTCTGCTAGTGTCCAACTAGGACACTAGATGGCGTTTTGTGACAGATGTCTGATATTATTATTAAGTATATAAATATACTTTAATTAAGTATAAAAAGATATAATATTTAAATTAATATTTATGTATGAGCTCCGTAATATGTTTAGCAATTAAAAGCAATTATTTTTTTAATTCTAATTTTAGTTTTACGAGTTATACGAAGTGATAAAGAAATTAATTATTTGAAATAAAATAATTTAAGACAACTTTTTTGATCATTTTGTGTTCAATTAGTTCTACTGATCGTCAAAATTATTTAAAAAAGGTCACTCAAGAAATTTAATAAAACGAAGTGAATGTCCAGAAAATTGTAAACGAATCATTTTGATGTTAAAAATGTGATAATTCACCATTTTGTTGACAGCAACGTCAATGGAATTCCATAGAGTACATAGACGTTATAGAACTACAGGACTTTAATGCAGCATATTAAAGTAAACTACAAACTGCAATTGCTTTTTTAATTCAAAGTTCTAAAAGTTTAGGAATTTGAACTACTACTGTCGATGATATTACCAGCCATAAAAACAACAATAATCTCTACCATGAGACATGCAAGGCGGCACAAAAGTCCCATACATGCTTGCCATTGTTCTTTGTTAATTTTGTTTGTTTATTTTTATATTAACTTTTTTTTTATATTAATAGCCTGCCAAAGTGACTCTACTCTGCCTGATGGAAACGTAAATAGAATCCAAGAGTTGTGGTCACCATACTTGTTCCAAATGGAGACAATGCAGTATGGTGACCAACACTATGGCGGCCTAGTGAGATGCTTTTTCACACCCCGCTTGGGGACGTAAATGGCATGACAGTCATCTTGACAGTGTAAGGTTTACACAGTTACCACGATAACTGTCACCCCTGCATCAATAGGCCGCCGGTCTCACATTGACCAACGGAACACGACAACACGGATATTGGCGCTTTAGGTTGGTCTTCTGTGGGAGGTTAGTACTGCTCCGGTCGAGCCGGCCCGCTTGTGCTGAAATCAGCGTGGCTCTACTACCTACCATTACCATTAACTTAATAAAAATAAAAAATATTTATCTAATTGTATGTTTGCTTAAACTTAAACAAGCTAGATTTTAAAAAACCTTACATTTCTCTACGTACTAATAAGCAACGTCTCCTAATAAAATAACAAGTAAACAGCTCTCTGGAGAAGAACTCTCACCAGTAAGTAGTTTCTAAGTGTTAAGTCTGGTGTTAGGTAAAAGTTTTGATGTTTCACTTAAAGTTAAAATTAGACAGTACGTGTTGTTGTAGACGACACGATTCCAACACAGTACCTAACTGATAATATTAGTGAGGTGTTACTCATACGGAATTTATGTATAAAAAGAATGTCTCATAGCTGTTTCTAAGCATGAAATCGACAGGTACTTAAACAAATTCACATAATTAATAAAAACTTTAAAATTTGCTAATAAATATAATATCTTATATACCTGTAAATATAAGAAAACTATATCATAGATAAAATATACATACTTTATTGATTTTCAAATTATTTTTCCTCGGTATTAATCCTACCCAAATATTCTAATACAGCGGTTAGTTGTGAAGAACCAAATCTGCTCGGAAAGTGACAGCCAAAACAATTTCCAAATATGTAGAAGACCATATACTTTTACAGTTATAACAATATGTGCGATTTGACAAGTTTAGACAAAGATCTTATTCAATCATTGTTCTCAATTTAAGGATAAGTGAAATTCCATGCGCTTAGAAAAATTCAATGCGTCTTCATTCTTCGTTTAATGCAGTCAAATTTTGATAGTATTACTATTACGCAATGAAGAACTTCTAATCTTCTTCTAATTATTGTTACATCTGTGGGATTGTAACAATATATTTGTAGATATCGTCTACACGTGCATGTGAAAAAAAGACCTAGACGTTGAAAAAGTGCAATTATAAACAAAAGGCTCATCGCACTTTTAATATGAATTCTTTGAAAAGGGCTCTTAACAGAATTCTTTGGACATCGATTCCGGTTTCATGAGTGATAATCTCTTGTTTATCAGTCAGAATTACTACGTACTAGACCAACGGAAAGTACATTAGTAAATATACGTGGTTATAATTTCATACAGATTATACCGAAATAGCAATCTTAGCTTGATTTAGAGATGTAAGAAAACGATCAAAGTATTTTCTTTCGATATCTGCTTGATCATATTTTTATTACACAAATACATATTAATGAATTGGTAACTGAAGTCATCCAATCACCATTATACTAATAATATTATGTATTTTTAGAAAAAGAAATTATATAAAAAATAGGATAGAATCAACAATGAGAAGTAAATCGAAGATTTGTTGAACTTAAGTTTACAGCAGGCGCCTTACAACATTAATTAGTGACATATCTAATCTATAATTTCATCTGTTCATTAGTGGAAAATACTGAGTTATTTTGTACTCATACTGTATCCGGTGATAGTGACTCTTTTCTGTTCAACCTGGGTTATTTCTTTAATGTGCTCTGATATGACTAGCAAAAACCAAACTTGGTTTTGAAAATTAAATTGCGTTGTGCACAGTATAGCTGGCCTTCAGAGTTGAAGATGCAAAAGTGCGAGGTCTCGGGGCCGCCTTGACACATTGGCCGATTTATGTCAAAATCCTGCAAACGGGTTGTCTCGTATCTTGCGACACCTGTGTTGTCTATTGTTTACCACTCGGATCTAAGACCAGCACTCTGTTATGACATGTGTCTAATAACTTAAATAGACAAACAATCATTGTTTCGTAAATGTCTATTGGCGTAGAGTCCCAATTCATTAGCAAGGATAAAACAGGTCAGAAGTATTTTCACTTACTTAATAAAAGCGATTTTTAAGGTTGAGATGTAGAGCCTCTTACTCTTAGTAGATACTTCTCCATCAAATTAAAAAGAAGTTGTCGGGTTCGACTAATAGCGTCCGAGTTTAAGCCTTCAAAATCAAAAGATTAATTAAATAAAATAAAAAACCTTCACTTTAAACAACAAAAGAATAAAGATAAAGTAAGGATTAGTATTGTTTCCAATGACGTCAGGACTACTACTTATATTTAGTTCTATTTAAATTAAAAAAAAGATTAAATTGTAACATTGTATGAAACTTATAAATATACTCATATAATGACTTTCAAACAGACAAACACTCCATAAAATACTAGATGAGATTGGATTCGATTTAAATATACACAACTGTAGATCTTAAACAGTATGGTGTCAAAAAATACTAGATTTGCAGTGAAGTAAAGGAATGTTTGTCGATATATATTATTTGACAAAATAATTACTGAAAACTACAGTAATTAACAGTACTAACTTACAGTAAGGCTATAGTGGCTGATACTTTTAAATACAAGGTGGGTAACGAATTAGTTAACATTTGAAAAAATCCTATAAAAAATCATTTGATATATTATAAAAAATGTTTGTTTACAAGAAAGCTAATTAGTTGAGATTTATTTTTTAAAAATTACATCGTCTAAGTTACCACCATTTTGACGTTTGCACGCTTCTAAGTGAGCACCGAAATTTTCGAATACT
This sequence comes from Hypercompe scribonia, assembly GCA_949316085.1. Taxonomy (NCBI): domain Eukaryota; kingdom Metazoa; phylum Arthropoda; class Insecta; order Lepidoptera; family Erebidae; genus Hypercompe; species Hypercompe scribonia. The sequence continues at coordinate 3,907,295 of OX438969.1, read as the reverse complement.
ATACGACCGTAATATCGTCGACATCTCTTCGCTGATTTTTCTTTTAGTCAAAGTAGTGTATTTGGTTTGTTGATGTAGACACAATTTTTAAAATAACCTCATAAAAAGAAGCCTGCTGGGAATAGATCTGGACTTCTGGGTCAAATAGTCTGAACGTCGCCTCGTCTGGAAATCAACTTTTTCGAAAACATGTCTTTGTCCACCGGCAGGGACTGATTGGATGTGTTACAAAGGGCTTCATCTTGTTAAAAACGTGTGTTACGATTGTAGTCAGCAAATTTCACTACAATCGGTCCCAAGAACTCCCGTAACATGTTTGTGCAGGATGTTAGATTCAATTGTTAACGAACTCTTGGTCCTATACTTAGTCTGGCCATAAATACTGTTACACTTAATTATAAAAAAATATTACATTTGAATTTCGAATCTGTCATTTTTATACGATTGTTCATTGTGTTTTCTCATTTTGGCGCCAATACATTGTAAAATATTTTGCGATATTAAAATGGTGTGGGGTGATAAAGAGAACCGAATCGCTGTGATAGCATTACACAAAGTAGGTATGGAGCCAAATGCAATTTTTAAAACTCTCCATACACTTGGTATTAGTAAAATGTTTGTGTACCGGGCTATTAATAGGTACAATGAGACCTCCTCTGTTTGTGACAGAAAAAGATCTGGCCGTCCACGTAGTGTTCGTACGAAAAAGGTGGTCAAAGCAGTAAGGGAAAGAATTCGAAGAAATCCTGTCCGAAAGCAAAAGATTTTATCTCGGGAAATGAAGATAGCACCTAGAACCATGTCGCGTATTTTAAAAGATGACTTAGGACTTGCAGCCTATAAGAGACGCACTGGCCATTTCTTAACTGATAATTTAAAGAAGAATAGGGTGGTAAAATCGAAACAACTACTGAAGCGGTACGCAAAGGGAGGTCACAGAAAAATTTTGTTTACGGATGAGAAAATTTTTACAATTGAGCAACATTTTAACAAACAAAATGACCGTATTTATGCTCAAAGCTCTAAGGAAGCTTCCCAATTAGTCGACAGAGTGCAACGTGGACATTATCCGACTTCAGTGATGGTTTGGTGGGGTGTTAGCTATGAAGGAGTGACTGAGCCATATTTTTGTGAAAAAGGTATCAAAACATCGGCACAAGTGTATCAAGATACCATTCTTGAGAAGGTAGTTAAGCCCCTTAACATCACCATGTTCAATAACCAAGTATGGTCCTTCCAGCAAGACTCGGCGCCGGGTCATAAAGCTCGGTCCACGCAGTCTTGGTTGGAATCGAACGTTTCGGACTTCATCAGAGCTGAAGACTGGCCGTCGTCTAGTCCCGATCTTAATCCGCTGGATTATGATTTGTGGTCAGTTTTAGAGAGTACAGCTTGCTCTAAACGCCATGATAATTTGGAGTCCCTAAAACAATCTATACGATTGGCAGTGAAGAATTTTCCCATGGAAAGAGTGCGTGCTTCTATTGATAACTGGCCTCATCGTTTAAAGGACTGTATTGCAGCCAATGGAGACCACTTCGAATAAGCTTTTTATATTTTTAATTGTTTTATATTTATGTATTAAACTGACACACTGTAAAAGTAATAAATGTTATTTGCAGTTAACAATTTTCTTTTTTCTTTATTACAATATTTATGGCAAGACTAGGTATACCTACATTTATAAATAAATTTCTGAATGTTAGTTTTATTAAAAGTCGGGAATGACTGGACCGATTCAGTAAGTTTTAGCGTTGAAATGTGTATAGGAATTCATGGAAAGCTTAAAGTGTGTTAAATGTGTTTTTTTTTGATTATCATGTATACAAGAAGTCCCTAATAATACTCAGAGTCAGATTTCACGTGAACGAAGTGGTGGCCACAACCAGTTCTTTATAGAAATGGTTCTTTAAAATGTTCCGACTCAAAATTTGTATACCACTTAAAGTCGGAAAGAAGTACTCCTATGACAAGTCTTTATTTTAAAAAGATTTCTAATTGTATTACATGAAAATAAATTTCATTTGATACTATTTCCTCTAGAGAGTATACAGTATATAAATTGATAAAAAATACTAAATCTTATACTTGTTGCCTACGAATACCAACCAAAGTAAGACCTGATATTAATCAGGCAATAAATCCTTCAGAACCCAAAAGTCACTCGTCTTATGTTAAGATTAGCTTTGTGTAATATTTCACAGGATATAGAAAACTCGTGCAGTTTGAAAACATAACACTCCATTGGTCCGGCAAATTTTACATGACATGTGTCATGACATGCATGACAAAACAACATTGTAACGGTTCTAAAATGTGCCTTTACGGAAATCCGCACTTGCGTAAACTTATATAATACTGCGTATTTTGCAATAAAACGTTGATGACCGACTTTATGGCTTAAGTTTATAACTTCCCTGCTGATATCAATAAATTTTATTAATGTTTGCAGACAATACCCGTATTATGGACTTACTGAATTGACAGTATTCTCTGAAACATATAATACAAATACATTAATTTGCAGATTACATGTACATATATTATGATAACAGATTGAATAGAGATCGCTCGATGTTTGATTTATTTTATTGCACAATATACATTAAACTGCCATTGTATAGACTTGCCGTATTATGCTCGGTCAACGTATATCTTGAACTAGGGTATATGTATTCAAAATAACTCTTAAAACAATACCTTTTAAATGTGACCGGTTGCGAATAGAACTAAACTTAATATTCATTGTTAAGTGTGGGTGTTTAATACACTTCTGACTACCCCTTAAGGGTAAATTCTATATGGATACATGTAGTGTTCAAAAACTTTGGGTTTTTGCTATACTTCTTTTACGGTCGGCAAGTATTTTTAATTTAATATTCCTTAGCTTATTAAATCAGCTCAAGATTGGATACAAAGGATTCTCTTCACGTATTAATAAATAAATAAATTGGTTGTCAGCAATGTAGATATTCGTGAGCAGTTTGACTAAAAACAGGATGAGATGGTGAAATATTTCGCTGAAAGAGCTGAAATACGAAAAAATAACGAACGTGTAAGTAATAATAAAATAAAGCAAATAAGAAAGCTGACAGAGATCGAACACAACCCTAATCAAATAGGTGTCGTTATAAATAAATTACAAGTTATAAGCATCGAAAATTCGTAACGAAGTTATTCGACACAGAATTGGAATAACCAAAATCTCAAGCAAAATCAGTACGAACGTACACAGAAGAGCAAGTCAGCCAGCCATGCCTCCAGATAAACTGATGGTTGCCGAAACAGAAATATGCTAGAATATGCTAGATTGAAGACTGTGATTAGACAAACATAGTGAAGGACGTACTGCGGCACGATGGACCAATAACTTGAAAAAGGTGGCTGGCAGTGGATAGATATGCTTTGCTCAAGACCGGAATAATTGACGCTCCATTCGGCATATCTTCGTTCAGTAGTCGACGGCGATTGGTTGATTTAAAGAATCAAAAAAATTAATGATTTAATGGCCGCAGAGGAAGTCAACGAGTATGTAATGTAAATATAGGGTTCAGCCTACCCACAGTTCGTTTAGTGTTTATAAATTTTGTGTTCGTTTAAAATCGTTTTTATATTGTTTGGTTAATAGATAAATAATTAACAAATCGACTCACGAAAGTTGTTAGTGTAGTTGTTTTAAAATAAAAGAATATCTCATTTAGGAAATTAAATTATATTAATAGCATATTTGGCCACACATAAATTTTCTCAAATTGATCTTGGGTTTTCTTAAAAAAAGAATCTATAAGTACCTTACTACATATAGAAGAGTAAACATATGTGTATTTACAAATTAATATTAGAAGAAAAATTCATTTTCATAAGAATCACTTACCTTGTGGAGAAGTACTAGAGCACTTGGAGCTAATGTAGTATTCACTATAAGTAAACAAAGTAATATGCTCAATTATGTTCAGATTGTGTGGAATATATTAACAGTCAATTAACTGCAGATTCTTTTGTTATCTATTCAAAGAAAACTTCCACTAGAAAGCTGTTAATTAACATTAATATATATAAATTATAAATACACTTATAATTTGGCTGTATTCATTACCTTTGGAAAGCAATACCATTGAAAAATTTAATTGAAAGTTTTATATATCTTTACTTGAAGGTTCTATATAATATATAATACTAAGTGTACTTTGATTGAGTCATTCACTTAAAATAATGTGAGCTATTTTAGTTTTAGTCACATTACTCAATTTAGATCACCTGTTGTCAGGTAAGCTCTGACCTGCTCTGGCCATGCAGAAAACAAATAAAACCTTTTGGCACATAGGAGCGACATCTGATCAAATTAAAATAGCACCTGAGCATAACGATGAATCGGTTATGCAATTCTTTTGTATTAGTTTTAGACACATTTTCCTTAAAATTCCAGAAAGGAATTTAAAGAAAACGCTGAAAACACAGGAGTTTATTAGTGACATAGTTGACATGTAATATGTTTTTTTTTCGGGCATTTGACACACAAAATTATCTAGTTTCAAATTAAGCAGAGCTTGTGCTGTGATAACTAGACTGACTGATAGAATACTTATATTTTTTTTGTAAGTACATACATATTATACATAGAAAACACCCAAACTTCGAAACAATTATTTGAAGATCATACAAACATTTGGTCTAACTCGAGAGTCGAATCAGTAAAAAGCAGTCGCATTCACTACCGTTGCGTCACCGAAGCAGTTGATATTTGACAGAATAAGAAGTATAAATGAGTATTTATAATGAGCTCACTCTACCTAATATATCTACATTTAATTAAAGTAATCACGGAATTGATTGATTGACATCTAGCAGTATTTGATTTTCTGTGTATTATTACCGTTACTGTGTATTATTACCGTCTCAAGTCACCGCCGTATTTACACCGTTACAATGAACACGTATGAAATCAAATATGAAATCAACATGTAAATAGAAATTAATGAATGTATTTCTACTTCAGGTAACAAGATATGTTTGTTTTAATCTGCTGTCATGTTGTAAAACTCAGAATATAAATCGATTGAGCGATGGGGTAACTATAACCTTACCCTTTTCTTAACTTTGTCTTTATTTGATGCAATGTCTTTTTTCTTCCATTCTAATCTATCACTTGTTCATTGCTCTCACCCTTCCTAGACATTTCTCTTTGACGCAATCTATCCGTTTTTTCTTTGTTTCGTTCTTTACTCTAATATCCGTCAATTATCATACTTAAAACTTTTTCTTTATATTTTGTGAAGAATATTAAGGCATCTTTTCTGTTTTGATATTGATACTATTATCGATTTATGTTTACCGTGAATAAATACCAGTAATTAGAATTACTATAAATATATCAGTTCTTAAAGACCCTAAAATGACATTGCTACAAAACATGACTAAGGTGACCATCACTCTTAGGTTCTATTCATACTTTCCATCAGGCAGAGTAGAGCTACTTTAGTTAGCTTTTATAAAAATATATTACCTGTATCACAAGCATAGCCTTACTGTACATAGGTTAGGTTTTAGCCTACTATACCACGCTAGTCAGACACATTGGAGGAATAAATTACAATTTGGCAAAAGATATAATTGGGTTTCGTTCAAGTTTTCCTTTTTCTTTTTGCAGTGATGTTTTACTGTACTTCAAAATGCAACACATCTATTTTTAAACTTTCATTAACAGTATTTAGTTTATTATTTTTGTATTTTTTTTCTAATAAAGTCATAATGAATCATTTATTAAAACATATCTATTTTAACAAACGAGAGAGAGAGTTCTTATTTATTTTTAATTTGTATTAAACGGACGTGACTAGAACAAGTTTGCTAATCATCGTGAAGTTTTATCCACTCTCTAACAGAGTTACGAAAAATGATATAAAATAGACATCGCTAAGTTATAAGTACGTAGTTTCCGAAGACTACAAAAATAACTTTAACGTGATTTATGCGAGGACAAACTGTTGTCTATAACAGCTTGAACACGTATAAGCCAGTATATACGTTTGTTAGTTTATCATCACGCTTATAAAAATAATCTTATTTTACTTATAACTATTATTAAAAGTAAAATTTTGTATATATTTATGTCCTCAAGCTGGGTGTGAAAGAGCATTTCACTAGGCCGCCATAGTGTAGGTCACCATACTGCATTATCTGCATTAACAAAGAGTATGGCAACCACAACCCTTGGATTCTATTCATATTTTCTACTAGGCAGGGTAGACTCACTTTTGCAGGCTCGTAAAATAAAAAATTAAAAGATATTTTTAAATATATGGAAATGTTATTTTATGAGTAACATTTCTTATATATTACGTCAGGAAATTCCTGTAACGAATCCAAACTTTTTCTTTTTTAATTTGTACCCTAACTCATAATTTACTGTCAGAATTTTTGTACCTTTAAAGATATGAAAAGAACCTTATATTCGTTATAATATCTATTGGTTATTACTTAACGAACTATTTTGAGACTTTAAATCAAGAATTATTATAGTAATTAGTGTCCGACCGAAGTTAGTTTTTTAACCACAACCAAACTTCTTCTCTCGCTCTTAGTTTAGACCGAAATCAAAACTTATTCAAATATATTGAAAATTTCTGATATATACTGAAATCTATTATATCTTTTACAAATCTATTTTCATGTATATACAGACAGTTAAATAATTTTAAATAAAGGACAATCATTATATCACTATCGTAATATTTTTTTCATTATATATTTGCTCTTTTATATTACAAATATATAGACAAAATGAATATGTTTGAATACATTTTATATTACAAAAGTAGTAGTATATAAGTAAGTAGTAGTATATAACATAACGAAAATTTACATAACATATAACATGGTTTGGAAGAAGTGAATTTAAAACAATATAAATACTTTTAGGAAACCAGAAGTGGAAATAAACAAAAAAAAATACAAAATACACCTAGCTTATTTACTAATTATTACAAAAAAAAAAAAATCAAACTTAACCAAAATCTAATGAAATATCTAATATCTAAACAATCACAATTATAATTTAAGTACACGCGAAATTCATGTAACAAAAAGACAGGTTGACTATTTCAACGAGCAGAGGTTCCCCTTGCCAAGTGGCCTCAACGCGAAGTGTGTCCCGACTGAACTCGCAAGCTCTTATATTGACAATAGGCTCCTCCCACTCGACTCCCCTCTACTGCCACAAGAAACGTCACTCTTCTCCTAACACGGCCTCTCCTGACTGGAGGGCGTCCTCGTCCTCCTCTTCTCAGACTTGCGGCTCAGCCGCTCCAGAAGTGCTCGGTATGGGCTCGGTCGCCCCCTCGTCTCTAGGCTGCACATCGTGCGTGGCAGCTCGCTCAAACGTGGACTCTGTAATCTCATCATTGCTATCTGCATAAACAAATTACATTCCAGTTACAAAACAATGAAAATAAGTCTTTACCGTTTTCACGCTGTTAAATCATTTAGAATGAACCATAGGCACTACGTTAGCATAGTTCAAGCAAACACCAGAGAGGAAGCACTACGTTAGCTATCTCTGTTATCACGAAACATAGGCACTACGTTAGCTTATTTCCCATCGTTAAAAACGGACACATGACATAGGCACGACGTTAGCTTATCATGAACACGCACTATTCAATATGTGACATAGGCACAACGTTAGCATATCACGTTTAATCCACACTTGTATGACATAGGCACGACGTTAGCTTATCATACCAAGCGGGCGTACTCACCCTCAAAGTAAGCAGCGCATGTCTCCGGAGTCCACTCCCCGCGCCACGGCTTCATAAACTGAGCCGCTGCTTGTGTAGATTTACCGTAGCAGCCCGACAACAGTTGTAGCTCATATCGGTCATGGGGAAGCGCTTTGACCACGCGATAAGGCCCACGCATGCCGGAGTCGAGCTTGCCAGTCGATTGCGCCTGCTTAATTACAAAAACAAGTGAGTTGATTTCAAATGCTTGAGGGTTCTCTCGGCCAGCATTCACAGTCGTGTCCTGCTGCTGTTGGTTTCTAGCCAAACGCTCCGAAGCCCGTTGTCTGTGCATCTCCCTCAGCGCTTCACGATTAGGATGAGAGCTGTCCAGGGCCGCCTCACGTACCAGGTGCCTTATGAGAGGCGTCGCTGCTTCAATGCTTACGAGTAAATTTAGTGGCGACCGCTGGGTGGTCTTCTGCTTAGTTATATTGAGGATTAGCTGTGACCGCCACATCATATCTGCCCATTCATCCTGGCGGTGATTACACTGAATGCGGATCATATTCAAAAGTGTTCGGCAGTAACGTTCCACTTGCCCGTTTGAATGGTGCATCTCTGGTGTGATGAGATGCAAGTCGATGCCTAGGTCAGAGACAAACTTTGTAAAGTCTGAGCTCTGAAACATCCTACCCCGGTCTGCGACTAACATTTTCGGTGTACCAAATAAAGAAATAACATTTGTAATGAGTCGTTTTAATTCTGTAGCTTCTTGTCCAAACATAGGGTACAATAGACAAAATTTGGAAAAGGCATCTATTACAATTAGAACGTATCGATAACCATTTGATTGGGGCAGAGGGCCTAATGCATCTACATGAATTATTTCAAAAGGGGCACAAGGCTTTTCCCACGAGTGTATTGGTTGTTGCGGAGCCCTTGGGACCTTTTTATGCGTTAAACAAATTAGACAATGATCTACGTACTTTTGAACAAAAGATTTTAAAGAAGGGAACCAAAAATGTTTCCTAATGAGCCCTGAAGTCTTATCAACACCAAGGTGATCATGTTCATCATGAAATATCCTGAGCAGACTGAGCCTGTGGCCTTTGGGAACATAACATAAAAATCTAGGTTCCTCTCCGACTGGAGAGTACTTGTAAAAGAGTAGGTCGTTTTTATGTACATAACGGTTTGAGTCTAGCCGTCCGTCTGTCAGTTTTTGGATGAGTTGTTGGGTCTCCTCGTCCGCAGCCTGTGCTATTCGAGCCCAGTTCTGCTGTTTACGAACTTCGCAAACGTTAACGGGGTTCCGGCTCAAATAGTCCGCATGCGACATTGAAGTTCCCTTACGGTACTCCAAGGTAAAGTCAAAATCATGCAGGTACATCCACCATCTGGCAACGCGTGGGAGTAAGTCTTTCTTCTGCTGGGTGGATTTCAGAGCGTTACAGTCAGTTACCACTTTAAAATGAACGCCGACCAGATAGTGTCTGTAGTGCTGCAGCGCCTTGACCACCGCCAGAGTCTCAAGCTCATAAGAATGATATCGAGGTTCAGCGCCCTGCGTTCGCTTACTAAAATATTCGACTGCTCGCTTGTGTCCATTGACGTGAACCTGAAAGAGCACCGCACCGTACCCAATTGAGCTTGCGTCTGTGTGGACTTCGATGGGCAAGCTCGGGTCGTATATTGCTAGTACAGGCTCACTAGTTAAATGTGCGATCATCTCTTGCCGTGCTTCTTCCTGTTCACTTCCCCACACAAATAATGCACCCTTTTTAGTAAGTCTGGTAATTGGAGCGCTCCTAGCAGCGAAGCTAGGGATATAACGACGGAAATAACTAGCCAAACCCAAGAATTGACGCACTTGCTTGACCGTTTTAGGAATAGGGGCTTCTACTAAGGCTTTAATCTTAAGTTCGCTTGGTCGTTCCTGACCTTGGCTAATGGTGCGGCTTAAATACTCAATTTCCGTTGATAGGAATGAACATTTCTTTAAATTGATAGAGAAGCCAGCTTCAGTAAGCGTTTGAAGTATGTCGCGTAAGTAAGTAAGGCCTTCGTCTATGGTATTACTAAGTATAAGTACATCGTCAATGTACACCAGGATTTTACCAGACTCCAATTGGCGTCGAAGAGTCTTTGACATTATACGCTGATAAATAATGGGGGCGTTCGCTAAACCATAAGGCATCTTTAAATATTCGTAAAGGCCCTCTGGCGTAACGAATCCCGTGAGCGGTACTGACTCCTTTTCCATTGGAATCTGATGAAATCCTGTGGCCATGTCAAGGCTAGTGAAGAATTTATGCTTCCCTAACCGGTCGATTTGATCGTCGATCAATGGCAAAGGGAAACGATCTTTGGCGGTAATCTCATTTAATTTGCGGTAATCAACGCACATGCGGTCCGATCCGTCTTTCTTTTTCACAAGGAGTATCGGACTCGCATATTCAGACTCAGATTCCTGAATTATATTCTTATCGAGGAGCTCTTGGATGATCTTACGAACTTTCAAAATTTCCGGCAACGAAAGTCTGTACGGCCTGTAATTAACAGGTGTTGTACTATTCAGTTTGATCGACATGCTGCCAGTATTAACTGTAGTAGCAGCGGTTCCCGAAATGAGAAATTTTGAAAATTCGTTAATCAAGTCAAGTAATCTATCTAGGTCACAACCGGTCAAAGACGTTTTAATAGGGATATCTTCGGTAGATGAAGCACACATGACGTTATCGGTACGCCCCTGTTTATAGGTCAGACGTTGCTGATCGCGAGTACGAACGTATGTTACTCCTTCACGATTCAATACATCTGTACCGACTATAATTGGAGTGGTTAGAAATTCCGAGGAGACCGCATGCAAGTCGACTTCCAAAGTAATTCCGTCGAACTCTATTGGCAAAGTAACGAAGAAGGTAGACTCTACCTCTTGACTACCTATACCTCTTAAAACTCTAAAAGCAGGTTTGCGTGCGCATCTAAAATGTTTTAGCAAAGTGGAGGAAACTAGCGATATACTTGAGCCGCTATCGATGAGCACATCAACGGGTATGCCCTGTATGACTGCAACAATTATATCATTGGACTTACTACCTACATTTTCGTGACAGAAGTTCACATTACTAGCGTTACCAGATTCTACTTTCTTTTTAGCAAAACAATTTTCGATCCTGTGACCGGGTTTTTTACAGAAGCTGCATGGCTCGGGTTTTGTTGTACTAGAACTAGGGGCAGGGTTACTCTTATGACCATTGTCGACACTCTTACTATCGCTGAAAATGGGCTTAGACCGTTTATAACAATCAGAGGACTTATGGCCACGCTTACCACACGTAAAGCATGCCCCGTCGTAAATCTACGCTTACGTGAACTCGTACCGTAACTAGGTTTCGAAGATCGATCGTTATTCGAGGTATTGGGTCTTTTAGAATTAGGCAGGTTCGGTTTGACGTAAATCGAAAGAAATTCTACTAACTGATTTGGCATTAACTTTGCATTTGTAGCAGAAGCGCGAATTTGTGGGTCTGTAATACCGCGAATTACGATTGCAGAGATCAGTTCGTCACTCAAGCCCCTAACTATACGCAACCTAAGTAGCGACCGACGGGCGTAATCTGCATACGTCGGATACCTATCTGAATTCGTACTCATTACTTCGTACAAAATATTCGCAACATCTGGCTTCCTAGGGCACAATGGCTTAAATTCCCGTTTAAAATTGCTCCAACTGCGGTCACCAGTTACCCACTCATTAATCCATGTCCTAGCGTCCCCTTTAAGACAGTTACCAATACGAGACAGACATTCATTATCGCTCCAGCCGTTCGAAACCTTGGCTCGATCTACCTCCTCACACCAGGTATTTATATCGTTGACACTAGGATCAAAATTAGAAATAAAATACGCTTGGTTGGACCTCACCGTAGTGTTGATGGAACGTATGGCGTCAATCAATCGGTCAGTTACGTTCGCATCATGCTCCGTGACCCCACTCATGGAGCGCTCGAGCGAAGGCGGAGCCGCCGAGTCGCGACGGCCCGCACCTTCTCTGGTCGCCGCCGCCAGCCGCTCGCGCCGCTCGGGCAGCGGTGGTTGTGACGGAGGTGGCGTTGCATGAGGTACGGCGACAGCGGTCAGCTCGTAGGGGGCTTGCGGCAACGCACGCTGCCCTTCCTCAAGCGTTGTCAACCTATCTAATATCTGTTGCATTTGTTGGGTTAATGAATTGCCAGGTGGGGTATGTCCCCGTGACGGATTACTCGCTTGCGAATCACGACGTCGGCCACGACGTTCGACACGGCGACTTGTGTGAGATTCAGATGCCTTTGCGCGAGAATCGTGTCGGTAGTGGCGCGATTCGCGACTTCTAGAACGGCTTCTACTTTTACGATTACTGTTATGCATATTCGCCGCTTTACGTGAGATATGTAGACAAGATGTTTCACTCTCGGGATAGTAAGTAAATTGGAATGAACTCACCGGGAATTACCGATATACAAACGTACTTAATCTTATTCACTTACGTACATAGCATAACAATGCAAACCGCTTGCTATAAAACCTACGTAACTATTTATATCTACCCACAAAAAGTATCAAATTAAAGTGCTAAACTGCCGATTTTGTAATGGTCAGAGCGGGTCTAGACACGTGTGGTGTATCCCACTTCTGATTTTAGGAAACCAGAAGTGGAAATAAACAAAAAAAAATACAAAATACACCTAGCTTATTTACTAATTATTACACAAAAAAAAAAAAATCAAACTTAACCAAAATCTAATGAAATATCTAATATCTAAACAATCACAATTATAATTTAAGTACACGCGAAATTCATGTAACAAAAAGACAGGTTGACTATTTCAACGAGCAGAGGTTCCCCTTGCCAAGTGGCCTCAACGCGAAGTGTGTCCCGACTGAACTCGCAAGCTCTTATATTGACAATAGGCTCCTCCCACTCAACTCCCCTCTACTGCCACAAGAAACGTCACTCTTCTCCTAACAATACACTCAAATTATTCTTAATAAGAACACTATTGTTTACATGAGTCGTATTTAGGTTGAATCACATTTAAGCGATATAAAATTGGTATTAATAATATTTTGAAACATTTGAGTTGTGTTAGTTGCCAGATTTTTCGGTCAGCGACGGGTGGGTTTAGCAGTGGTTCCAGGAGAGATTTTGTAGGTGCAAGATAGGTAAATTTTTACTTTACCCTTGCTATATTTTTAAGTTTGATTTCAACTGGACTGCCTCCAGCGACTCAGCCTATTACATTGTAGCACAGGTTTGGACAAAGCAAGCGGTTGGGAATCTCTCCGGCCCTGTCGTACTCTCCACTATGCTCTCTGTTATACAGAGGAACCTGCGAAAAGATTTCGAACAACCGTCAGGGGGGCCGTTCCTACCTCAGTCAGAATTGGCCGTAGGCGACAGTTTGTTGCCCAGGGAGGTCTTAGGTCCTGTAAAATTTACCTTCTAGTTTCATTAACAGATCTCGTGCAAACGAATACAATTAAATTAAGTTAATTTCACCTAAGCCACATACACAAACAAAATTAAATTTTAATATGACAATAAGCGTCTAGCAGGAGGAGAAGGGAAGGCTAAATTAACTTTCAAGAGTCTACAAAGATATTTAATTAGTCACTCAATTAGTTACTAATAAACCTAATAAAAGCGTATTAAAATACTTGTCTGGTTTTGTTTAATGGAAATTAACGTTGCGGTTTACTTCAAGTAATAAGCTTGTAAGATCTTATAAATTTACTAGATCCTTTGATTCAATATCTTTCGTATATATAGTAAGTTAAAGTTGATACAAGATTTACTAAATCAATGAATTTAATAAGAAATACTTAACGCCTGTCTTGAATGTAAAATTCTAAGCAGTTTGAGTTAAAATTAAAAAAAAATTTTTTATGCATGCCTGTTTGTATGTATACATGTGGAATAGTGTGTGTATATGCGGATGTGTGTGTCAAGCTTTTTATTATAACAATGTGTTATAGTAATGCTCATTTACGTGGTTTTAAAAATAATGTCGCAGTTCAATAAACTTGTGATAAGGACACTGAAAAGAATTGTAAAGAACAATTTTTTAGTCAAAGATCGTTTCATTATGATTTGTAAAAGAAAATAATTTTACGTAACAGTCTTTTAAAAATATTTTAAGAATAGTTAATTTTCAACAGAATCTATGGTTATTAACTTTTTAATATAGACGTAGAGGTGTTAAATATATCACATCTCTATATTTTGCTTCGAGGTTGAAACTAATACCAATAATAACAGTTATTGTAAAATTAAAAAAAATAAACCAATAATCCTTACACCTATGAAGACGGTTAGACCCTGTCTAAATCACAATCAACAATCTAAATTTCGCTATTTAATCGTACATTTTTCCTACTGCACATAATACAAAGTCTTGGCAAAACAACCAAGTCAGCCGCCTATTTTCGCTTGTATACAGTACGGAACAATACAGATCGTTTGGAATACCGTAATGGTAGGAAATTACCTCTAGCATGATTTATAAAGGTTTTGTGCGCCCGCACAATACGACCGTTGACCCCGATAGATAGTGTTTTAATCTTTTCAGCAGTCGGTTCGAATGTGCACGATACACGAACGGCTTTAGTTGTGATTGATTTTTCGGGTTCGATGTTTACAAGTTAAATTGTTTTCGTTTCTCTAATTAAAAGTTAGAATCAAGTTGTAGAGTTCTATAAGGAGTTTATACGTGGGTCCATTTCTTTACGTCTTCAATGATAGTGCTTCAAATTTTACCCTTATGTGAAGGTGTTTTCTTTTCAACCTAAAGCGCCAGCATCCGTGCTGTCGTGTTTTGTTGGTGACTGTAAGACTGAAGGCCCATTGATGCAGGGGTGACGGTTATCGTGATAACTGTGTCAGTATTACACTGCCAAGATGACTGTCATGCCTTTTACGTCCTTAAGCGACGCGTGAAAAAGCATCACAGTAGGCCGCCATAGTGTGGGTCACCACATTGCATTGTCTGCATTTGCAATGAGTATAGCGACCACAACTCTTTGGGGCACTTTGGCGGGCTCTTCATGTAGAAAAAAAAAAGAAATTTAACCTTAATTTTCTTAACATAAACAGTGCAGACAGATGGGTTATCTAATCCGAAGTGAGTACTTCCACAATTTAAGAATTAGTTTAGACATTTGAGACAGGAGTACATCATTTTGAAAGTTTGTATTTGTGTCCAAAACTTATTGTGCAAGGCCAAGAGAACAGTGATAGAGTGATAATTATCCAAATGATGGGTGTGGTAGGTTAAATGAATACCACATAAAGACTGTGCCCACATATGGTGTCACTACTATTGAGATGTGCTTGTGAACTTGAGTACTTATATTGTGTTGGTATATTTATTGTGCAAAAAATGTGGTTGTTTTTTATTTATTTATGGTACTGAATCTTTGCTAAGCAATACGCAACAAATTATTTTCTAAAATAAGTTATCAGTTTACAATGAATTTGTTTGAGATGAATCAATAAATTTCACTTAAGTAATAAAAGTTTTGAATATTTATTTATTGTATATATATTTATTCTTGTTAAAGAAACATAAATATTAAATTAAATCAAACTAAAGATGTGAATTGAAGAGTACATTAAAGTTTCTACTTTACTTTTTCCTTTTTTGGAGTTATCTAAACCAGCGTCTAAGGTAATCAGAACTTAGGCTCACCAGATATTTCTTGGATACGTTAGATTTTATCTTCTCAGAGATCATTACCTATTTAGAATATCTAACTGAAATGTGAGATTGTGAAAACTGCTGGAAGGAATTCACTATTTAAAAAAAATTGCTCAGATATAAAACCAATAATAATTTACATCACGCTATTTTTTATCAAGAGTGGACTGAACTCACGACCTCTAACTCAACAGGATCACTACGCACCAGATTAATAGAAAAGTTAATTCATTTTCTATCGCAATAAAGTGAATGAATATGTCAAATAAAATATAAAAAATGTCTGCCATTTAAAAGTGACATTTTTAAAGCACTGGTTTTAATAAAAATATAATGATTCATATCAGTCTACCATTCATATGTGCCCCCCGGCGCCAGACATGTGGAGTACGTTTCAATAACGAATTTAGTTTTATATGAACGCGGGTATAATATTCATAAATAATTGTATACATAAATAATAAAAAGTGTATTGTTCATTTACAGACGCTTTTAATTATTATTTTAACATTTCTCATTTCGTCGCAATTTCGTCGATATGTTGTGGACATAAACCGCAGTGTTTATTATACAGAGTAACTAAAGCCAACAATGGGTCAACTTTACTATGACTGTGGAAAGAAACTTTGAGGCTAATAGTTGGGCATAATTATTTTTTTTAAATTTTAAAGCTTTGCCTGTCTATCTAAAAAATATAATCTAATCTAAATAATCTAATCAGCAATTGTGGATACGTGAGTACCTACGAATTGCTTAATGTTTTACGTGGATTCTCCTTCTATAGCCGTTAACACCTCTGTTCTTTTGTATTATTGGCTAACATTTTATTTTGACCACACAACAGCGTTGAGGTACGATATTTCAGTCAATTCTAGTTTTCCAATAACATTTACGTGTGTAAAACAAAAAACTGGCAAAGGGGATAGTTTTTTTTTTAACCTGTGGAAAGCCCCTCGGGCCGTCATCCCACTGGGGTTTACGGCAGGGTGGTGTGTCGGAATCGGACCGACTAAAACCATACGGTGTGCCACCTTACACCTGACATAGGAGGGATCCGGGAACAGCTGTTATTACGACGTCCAGATAAGGGGGATAGCTTGCATCAGCCATGTATACAGGCAGGTCGAGGTATACTCGTATGTAAGAACGATATTTTATATGTATATCACGTACAAAGTAACAAAATAAAGTTTGGCCTATGGGCAAGGTTGCGTACTTAACTCAATAATATACTCACGTTCTCAATTAGAATTCCACTAAGATATGCTTTAAAACCCACGTACATTGGTAAGCCAACAAGCCAATCAATATCAGCTGTGTCTACGTAATTTCGTATATTTACCAATATAATATACTTTTATCACAAAACAAAACACTACCACAGTTATGTTATTTGTCAGTCTTACGTATTAAAATGTATATTTCCTCATGCACTCTCAGCCACGCCCACGTTGCATCAAGTGTTAATCAACAGCCTTTAATAATCCACTGCTAAGCATAGGCCTCTCTTTAGGAAGAAAGTTTGGGCCTCCTATACTATGCTGGCCAGACAAAATAGGACTGATATAGGGTTTTATTTGAAATTTTGTAGTGTTATTTTCCTGCGTAGGTGCTCCCTTTTTTTTTAACGTGTGGAAACCCCCTTGGGCCGTCATTCCACCGGGGCTTACGGTGCGGTCGTGTGTCGGAATCGGACCGACTAAAACCACACGGTGTGCCACTCTGCGCCTGAGATAGGAGTTATCCGGGAACAGCTGCTATTACGACATCCAGATCCCTTCTAGCGCATGTTCGCTGCCGCGGGCACCATCTGCTGGTAAACTCTCTATTTTAGGCGACGTAAGGCACACAGGCACACGCGGACGTCGCTCCCTCGCAGCTGGCCATTGTAGCGGATGGAGGGGAAAACCCGTCCCGTCCAACCGGCGTAGGTGCTCCCTTTGTCAACCTCAATGAAGAGAGGTGGTGAAACTCCGTAATTTAATTCTATCACCACGTGGATATCATTAGTATGATATATAATAGTTATATATTATATATACTATATTATATTACTTTATATAATATTACATTTACAACAGACAGCTAATTAATTATTATGAGATTATTCATAAAAATTATGAAAGAAAAATAAAACGTGGATATTAGAAACAATTTTCACGGAATCCAACTTGTTTAGGTTATCGTTAGCATATATAATTACCACCTTTAATAGTTGTAGTCCCTAATTTAAACCTTTTGTATGTCGAAGCCGTATTAGTAGCCATAATTGTCATCTGCTACAGGAACATAAAACTCAACACGTAGTAACAGGTTGGGGTGTGTCATATTTAGTGTGTCTTTTTTATGAAATAATGTGAAACATTAATGGTATATATTTCATACAATTACTAATATTACATTTTACATATTTTCTTCGTCTTAAAAAAAGTAACGCAGAGTTCAATGCAATTTAAAAAGAAGAAATTTGAAGTCGGTTTAGAATTGGTGCAAGAACAATCTGAGAAATATCTTAGTATTTAGAAGTCTACTTTAAGTTTCAATATCAGAATGTTAGTTTCATTTGACTGCCTCGGTGGTGCAGTGGTAGTATACGCAACTGCTGTGCTTGATATCTCGAGTGCGATGCCCGGGCCCAGGATTTGTTTCGGAGTTTGGATGTTTTCTATGTATAATGTGTATGTATTTACAAAAAAATATATTTTTGTATTTATATCAATTGTCTAGTACCCATAGTACAAGCTTTGTTTAGTTTGGGACTAGATGACATTGTGTGTCAAATAATTGAAATATTTATTTATTTATTTCTGCCATAATATTACAATTGTAAAACTGATATACATAGATCAGTACAAAGTATTAGTAAAACGTAGCAATATAGTTATGTTTTTATGCATTATAACTTTGTCTATAAGAGTTTTTTTTTTAATCAAAACAATACTATTTTAAATTACAAAGCAAGTATGTATATTACAAGATTGTTTTAAACATTTTTCTTTTCTGATATGTATTTTATTAATTTTATTTATAAAAACGAAAGTCTGATCTCTGAAATGTACGATTGAAAACAGATTTAGTAAGTCGTATTTTTAACATAATATGCTGTGAAAAAAGACGATGGCCTACCACGTCAAAATCTTTTTAAATTAAACATGTTTTCAGTCAATAAATAATGTGTTCACTACGAATAATTTAGAAATCGCTGTCTAAGCTATCCGTATTCGTAATTGAAGTGACAGGCACTCCACAGTTTAAGTGTCTGTGGGGACTACCATTTCAGTAGTCCGTGGAATGTGAATATTGTGGTTTCAAAGCGCCCCATTTGATGTGTTAACAGTGCTAAGCTTTGAAGGTTTAGAGGAACTTGTGTCTTAGGATAATATAATGTCCTGAGACATAGCTTTGAAAGCTTAACTATATTGTTAACAGTTGAAAACTTCAAAGCCAGCAATACACTAGTGACTCTTAATTGCAAGTGTTCTACTTATATCAATCATATCAAAAGCCTTTTACAGTTTACTGCTGCAGATAGGCCTCTTCTTGGCAATGAGATTTTGGCCTACTATACCACGCTGGCCTAATGAGTTGGAATAAGTATTTGTTTCAAGGTTTTGTTCTCTTTGTAGCGATACTTTCTTGAATAGTGTGTTCCTGTAATCCCCTCTTGCGACACCCACGGGATAAATAGGGGTGGTAACACTATGTATTCTTAATCCGTCACCACACGGAGTGAAAGTGTTCTACTCATGTATAAATAAATATTAGTAATTATTATAAAAAAACTTCTTTAAGAATTGTTATTTAATTTAATAAAATTTTTATAATCAATTATTATAATCAATTATTAAGATGGACATATACAGTAGCCGTGTAATATCCCCATCGTCACATTCTAAGAAAAGGTAAATATCTCGGCTGCAATAGGAACGTTAACTGAAACGACTGTATCAGGCGAACGTACTACTACGTATTAAATATATATTTTGATTTAAACTTTTTATTCTAACATAATATAGATACGTGCATGTAATGTACTCGCCAAGATCTATCTTGTGATACTAAACACATGATGATAATCTCAGGTTCAGTTTTTCGAGGTTAGTATCAGAGGTTTAAATTCCTTCATATAAAATTTAAATGAAATTAATAATAACGTAGTAATAAAAACGTTCATTTATTAAAATTTACAATAATTGCACTCGGTTGGCCTAGTGGTTTAAGCGGTCACCAGGCCCTCACTACTGCGCTGAGTGTTGTGGGTTCAAATCCCACATGGGACAAAACTTTGTGTGATCCATAAATTGTTGTTCTGAGTCTGGATGTTCTTTGTGTCCGTTTCTTGTATGTTTGTAAAGTCCTCCGCGACACAAGATTTATTCCTAGTACGGGAGTTGTCTTTTTTAAAAAATAAAAAAAGTAATAAATATTTACCAGTTTACATAAGTAGTGTGTTGAACTCTTATACTTGAGATGAGATTCAACTTAGATTATAGGTACCAGCGCTATCAGTGTATAGCATATAGTGACAAAGAGTGTTATATTGCATCAAAATGATATGTGATTTTAGGATTAATTACATAGACCGTTATTTTTATAGGAAACAAAAGCAAAACAAAAAGCCTCATTATGTTTGATAGCGTGTCTGTTTGCAAGGTCATAGAAT
Organism: Hypercompe scribonia; assembly: GCA_949316085.1. Classification (NCBI taxonomy): domain Eukaryota; kingdom Metazoa; phylum Arthropoda; class Insecta; order Lepidoptera; family Erebidae; genus Hypercompe; species Hypercompe scribonia. The sequence goes on along the minus strand of OX438969.1, from coordinate 3,887,172 downwards.
AGCCATTTTTAATAAGTTTAGAATTTTTATTTTACTTGAATATCTTCGGCGATGATGTATATCAATAGTAAATTTATATAGCTAATATCAATCTATTGGCAACCCATTCATTGAAATCAGTTCAGGCGTTCACTAGGCGCCATGATGGCATAAACAAACATACATGATAGACTGCCTTAACTATTACACTTCTTTTTGGCTTCGCCGTAATCGGGTGATATAGGGCAGACATATCTGAATAAGGTAGTAGAGCCACGCTGATTTCAATACATACGTGCCGGCTCAGCCAGGGCATTAGTACCCTTTTACAGAAGACAAGCCTAAAGCGACAGTTTCAGTGTTGTCGATTTACGTTGGCGAGTGCGAGGTGATGTAGGGGTGATAGTTATCGTAGTAAGTTTGTGAGCGTTGCACTGCCACGATGACTATCATGCCTTTTATGCCATAAAGCGGGACGTGAAAAAGTATTTCACTACACCACCATAATTTGGGTCAACATAGTGCATTGTCTGCGTTCGCAATAAGTATGAGGACCTCAACTAATGGATTTTATTCATGCTTTCCATGAGGCAGAGCAGAGCCACTTTGGCAATGGGATCTTTAAAAAAAAAGTGACGTGAAGTAAAGTTCATTTCTTTGACAACTTGCATAGAAAGTAGACACGTGCTAATCTATTGGCTCTTTTAAATCTGATTATATTTTGTGTAAAAGTGTGCTAGAATTAAACAACTTAATATTCAATATTGTGGCTGAGTTTTTATTTTACGATTCCCGCCGTCCTGCACTTTACTCAGTCTACAAATAAAAAGCACCTTACATAACTCACGATCACTTGGGTTCAAAGGTTTTCAAAGATCAAATGAAAGACAGCGAAGAAAAAATAAAATTTTGATGTTTGATGGAATACTAAAGTAATCTAATAGAACCTCGAATTCATCTCTTGCAAGAGATATAACACAAAGAAAATATTACTTTGTATCACACCTGAATCAATGTTTAGATTTTGGTTAAGAGTACTTCACATTCGCAAACGAAAATATAATTGACTTTTTTAAAAGACTAGCTCTTCCCCGTGGTTTGACTCACGATAATATACAAGTTGTTAATTACAAAGTGTAAGTAAGTATGTGAAAGCTTAACAAACCAATAAATGAACTCATTTAACATTCGTAGTATTAGTTAGGAAAAGGGTTCACATTTCTATGTAAACCTTAACAATATATTTTGTAAATTTAAACACAGTGTAAAACTGAAGTTAAACTACATACATTTATAACTATTTTCTTCTGTCAAATATTTTGACTACCACTGTCATGTTTTTTAATAACTATGCCTCATAAATATAATTCAATTCAAACTATAAATGTGTCCTAAATTGAGTTTTTATACATGGACCTATAATACCTGAACAGGTAGGCGGGGAAGGAGGTCTACTTATTTAAAATAGGCAAGCTTATTGCCATCAAGCAGCTTTTTCGAGAAATAAATTTAAAAAAAAAGTAATTGCTCGATCAGGTTCAAGTCGCACCTGTAACTCGTGCTAGTTGTTATTCAAAAAGCAGCCCTTTCTGAACAAAGTATTGATTTCTATTTATATCATTTAATGAACGATTAAAACTAGTCGTAGGAAAAAATACAAAGAAAATCATTCGACTAATTCTTACTTTAGACTTGTGGAGGGAACGGTCTCATGTCCCTTTGACCGGATGGATCCTCCGAAAAGGCGAGGTGATTATGCCTGGCGGGCCGCGGCCCAAGTGTTAATGTTGGGATGTTGTATATATGCTAATTTGCCACGCGAATCTCTATTTCGCGATACAGGATTAGTAGTTGCTTCGTAGCTCATTATTATCATTCGTAGTTCGATGTATCTTCGCTAGGTAGCGCTATTGTACATTTTTCTTTATGCAGTAATGTGGAAGTCGCTACAAGACTAAAATATAATTATAGTAAATAAAATAATGTATCCAAATTGAATGTACAATTTCGTAGTTTCTAAACACATATTTCAAACAAGCACACTCGTCTGATCCTACAATGTTTTCAATTTGATTGAACTGGATTTACAAAAAGTATACAAACAAGGAGTTTTTTTTATTATGGCAAACATTACTATTAATATGGTAACACTTTTCACTGAGATTATATAGGTATAAATGCCTACACTTTCTAAGTTTTTTTAAGTAGATATAGGTATTGGTGTAGAGTTTTGTTTCACTCTCTACTACGCTGAGTGTTGCTGGTTCAAACCCCACATGGGACAACACTTTTTGTGATTCACAAGTTGTTGTCCTAAGTTTGAGTGTTCTCGTGTCTATTTCCTGTACGCTTGTAAAGTCTGCCGCGATACAGGATTTATTCTTAGTGCGGGCGCTGTCTTCTTTAAAAAAAATCATACTCAGTTGATTAAGCATTCAGAAATCTCTAGCTTGTCAAGTCACCCATTACAGGATAACGGTTCCATTCGTCAGGAGAACCGCTGTGTATTTATCGCCTGACTTGCTTGTAGCCATGGTTGTACCTTTTTTTTTCAAGATATAGGCAGCAAATTTTAGAAGAAACAACTTGGTGCTTTATCTGCGTATACTAATGAGTAAATCAATCAAAAGAAAAAAAAACGTACTACGAAATTCTTCATACCAAAAAGATTTATTAAAATACAGTCACGTTCTTGTATTACTCTGTTACCCGTGCAAAGGCGGAATGGGTTGCTAGATTTCAACATTTTTATACAAGTATAAATAAAAATATCATGTATAGACATGAAAAGTTCGAAGGCTAGCCGGGAATTTATTTCTGTTCTACCTAGTTCGTAACAAAAGATTGATGGGTATTTGGCAACCTATTCGACACCGTACTGACTCAGAATTACATTACCTACTGAAAAATGAATATTGGGTTTTTGGTCTTAATAAAGGTTGAACATTCAGCTTTTAAAGGAGCTATTATTACTGCGGCATAAAATAAAACTTAAGATTGGTTTTCATACTTATATATAAAAAAATAATTACTGGTTACTTATTAAAACATGTCACACTATCACCACCACCAAACGAAGGTCTCTCCCAAGAAGTGTCAACTATCCCGATCTTGGACAATCCGTATCCATCTGCTGCCAGCCATTTTCTTCAAACCATCGTGCTACTCAATCAATGACGATCGCTACTCTAGCATATTTGAGATCCAGCGATCATCATTTCATCTGAAGACATGACTGGTCCACTTTCACTTCAGCGTACTAATTCTCCGTGCGATTACTTATTGACAATCAATCAACTTATTACTGACTACTGTTAAACGAAGGCCAAAACCGTGATAAGTCTCTCATTGGGGGAGATCATGGTATTTAGTGATAGGTTTATTGAGCTTTTGTTATCTTTTTAATGTTACTTTATTTTAACAATATATTACCAATTCGCACTGTCTCCGACAGCAGAGTGATTCTTTAGTCACAACTCACCAAGGCAATTACGGATTCAAAGAAAATCAGTGTTAGATAATTCTTGCATTATTTATCACCACGTGAGTATTTTTGGTGGATTCTCCTTACTTATACTAAAGGAGGAAGAAAGCACTTAGAGGGTTGTAACACACTTGCGACGTTTGAGTTGTAAGTGCGATGGTGGTAATTTACTATCAAGTGATCTATCTACACGTTAGCCTCTTGTACTCTAATATTCATTATTTACAAGTAATTAATAAAATAATAAATATTTTGGGCACTGATACAACGCCATCTAGTTCTAAACTAAGCAAAGCTTACACTATGGTTACTAGACAACTGTAGGTGTCAGAGTGCGCCTCGCCCAAACGGGAGCTCGAGTTCTCGAGTTCCCTGGGGCTGAAGGTGCTAAGACGGCGGACACAATTGCCGAGAAGTTGCGGGGTATTTTTACGGCTACGGATGGTGTCAAGATCGCCAGGCCCACCAAGTGCGCAGAATTGCGCATTTCGGGCCTGGACGACTCCATAACAACCGAGGATGTCCGCGTTGCAGTAAGAGAGAGGACGGGTTGCAACGCGGACAACATTAGGGTCGGCACCATCCGCCCCGGTCCAGGAGGGCTTGGCGCAGTGTGGGTCAGCTGTCCCGTAGCGTTGGCCAAAATGTTGGGCGACGCCGGCAGGCTGCTCATCGGTTTCGTGAGCGCTAGGATCACAGTCCTGGCGGCGAGACCGATGAGGTGTTACAAATGCCTGGCATCGGGGCACACACGCGCCAAGTGCGTCAGTTGTTTCGACTGCAGCGGGTTATGTTTCCGCTGCGGTCGACCGGGGCACAAGGCAGCTGAATGCTCTGCCGCCCCTCACTGCCCGGCGTGTGCGGCGGGTAATAAGCCCGCCAATCACCAAATTGGGCAGAGAGGCTGTAAACCTCCCTACAATTCTCGGCAAGCGTCGGGGGCTAGCCAATCGACCCAGGCTGCCTCTGATGTCGTTCGCATGTCGGCATCGTTGCCCATGGAGGAGGTTGTAGAGACGGTCGAGTAATGGCCCAAGTCTCCAACCTCCTGGTCCAGACGAACCTGAACCACTGTGCCGCGGCGCAGGACCTTTTCCTGCAAACCATGGCACAGTGGTCGATCGGTGTTGCCGTAGCCGCGGAACCCTATTATGTTCCTCCCCGTCCAAACTGGTTGGGTGACCGGGACTGTTCCGTGGCAGTCGTCGGCTCCACGGCGGCTCATTCCCCGCCCTTGTCGCTAAGAGACAAGGGCACTGGATATGTTGCTGCCGAGTGGGGGGGGATCACTGTATATGGTGTATACTTCTCCCCCAACCGGAGTTTGAACGACTTCGAGGTTTTCCTTAACAACTTGGAAACCTCGATGCGGCGTCTAGCGTCTGGGCACGTCTTAGTGCTGGGGGACTTAAACGCAAAGTCCATTGCGTGGGGTTCCCCCAGGACGGACGCTAGGGGCGAGGCCGTAGAGGAGTGGGCGGCCTCGGTGGGCCTCTGTTTACTAAACAGGGGCTCCACCAACACGTGTGTGCGACAGCAGGGAGGGTCGATAGTGGACCTTTCGTTCGCTACCCCTGCCCTCGCCGCACGAGTAAGGAACTGGCGTGTCCTGGAAGAGGTTGAGACGCTCTCGGACCATCTCTATATCCGATTTGAGCTCTCCCGGTCCCAGGACGCCAGAAGGGGTCACGCGGCGCGGCGTTCTTCTCGCTTTCCGCGGTGGGCTGTAGCCAAATTAAATAGGGACCTACTAGAGGAGGCGGCCATTATTCACTCTTGGCTGTCTCCGCAGGCCCCGACCGAGGAGGTCGACATGGGGGCTGGTCGCTTCTGCGATGCCATTGCGCAGATATGTGATGCGGCCATGCCCCGCATCCGAGGTTGCCGGCCTCCACGGAAGGAGGTTTACTAGTGGTCCCAAGAGTTGGCGGACCTCCGCGCGGCCTGTACTCGTGCCCGGAGGTCCTACACCCGTAGTCGGCGGCGACACCGCGTAGACGGCGAGGAGGACCAGCTTCATGAGGAGTACCGAGAGGCGCGGAAAACTCTGAAGCTGGCCATTAGCCGCGCCAAAGAAGTGAAGAGGAAGGAGATGCTGGAGGGTCTCGATCGTGACCCCTGGGGTCGCCCTTATCGTGCGGTGCGACAAAAGCTCCGCACGTCGGGCCCCCCCCTTACAGAGACACTCCAGCCCAGCTTCCTGCTGGAAGTGGTCGAGGGTCTTTTCCCGCAGCGGGCGGAGCACACACCCTCGTCGATGGCCTTCATGGTCGAAGACGACGGGGAACGGAACGAAGATAATGTTCCGCCCGTCAGGGAATCGGAGATAGGGGCGGTCGTTCTACGGATTCGCTCTAAGAACACCGCCCCTGGGCCAGATGGGATACCTGCCCGAGTGTTGGCGCGAACCCTCGACCACATGTCGTATCACCTCGGGGAAGTCCTAAACGCCAGCTTGGCGTCCGGGCGCTTCCCTGAGGGCTGGAAGAGCGGGAAGCTGGTCCTACTACGGAAGCCGGGACGGCCGGCCGATTCAGTCGCGGCTTATAGGCCCATCGTGTTGCTGGACGAGGCGGGTAAATTGTTTGAGAGGATAATCTCTGCCCGCATCGTCCGGCACCTCTGCGAGGTGGGCCCCGACCTGTCGGACGCCCAATACGGATTTCGAGCCGGGCGTTCGACGGTCGATGCTGTGTTGCGCCTGAGGGCCGTGACCGAAGAGGCGGTGAGCTGTGGCGGCGTGCTGCTGGCGGTGTCGTTGGACATCGCCAACGCATTTAATAGTCTGCCATTTAGCTGCATCAGGGAAGCACTCCACTACCACGGGGTGCCAGAGTACCTGAGGCGGCTTGTGGCAGACTATCTTGAGGAGCATACCGTCATGTACGAGGACCGAGATGGTATTTTGAGGCGGCGGCCCATGTCGTGCGGGGTGCGTTCCACAGGGGTCTGTCCTCGGACCACTCCTGTGGAATATGGGATACGACTGGGCCCTTCGAGGTCGTCTTTCCCCCGGGCTGGGCGTAATTTGTTACGCCGATGACACATTGGTCACGGCCCGGGGGGCGAACTTTCAAGAGGCGGCGCGCCTGGCCACCGTGGGAGTCTCTTTGGTGGTCGGGCGCATTGAGGCGCTGGGTTTACGGGTGGCCCTAGATAAAACGGAGGCCCTTTTGTTTCATGGGCCCCGTCGTGGTCCACCCCCCGGCGCCTCTATCGTTGTCAACTCGGTCCTCGTACCGATTAAGGCCCAGATGAAGTATCTGGGCCTGATCCTAGACGGCAGGTGGCTCTTCGACGAGCACTTCCGACAGCTTACTCCAAAGCTGGTCGGCGCTGCTTCTGCCCTTGGGCGACTTTTGCCCAATTTGGGTGGAGCCAGCGTCGCGACGAGACGGCTATACACGGGGGTTGTCCGGTCAATGGCGCTGTATGGTGCACCGGTGTGGGCGGCGGCTCTGACCGCCCAGAATAGGGCTCGCCTCTGGCGCCCTCAGAGGATATTGGCGGTTAGAGCCATACGCGGTTACCGCACCGTATCGACGGAGGCGGCGTGCGCCTTGGCCGGAACTCCCCCGTGGCATTTGGAGGCGGAAGTGCTCGCCGAAGTTTATCGGCGGACGGCTGACTTCCGGGCGAGTACCGGCATACGGCCCCCGCCCGAAGAGATACGCGAGTGGCGAGAGGCCGCTCGTCGAGCCACGATGGCTCGTTGGTCGTCCCGGCTGGAGGCTCTACGTGCTGGCTTTGCCGCCGTGGAGGCTCTCCAGCCGGTCATCGCCGAGTGGGCAGGGCGGCAGCACGGGACCCTTTCCTTCCGACTGACGCAGGTCCTTTCCGGGCACGGTTGCTTCGGGAAGTATCTGCACTCGGTCGTCAGGAGGGAATTGAGTCCCGCCTGTCACCACTGCGACTGCAGTGAGGACTCGGCTCAGCACACGCTAGCAGTTTGTTCCGCTCCGGCGGCAGCGTGGGGTCCTCACTGCAGTTATTGGAGGTGATCTCTCGCTACCGGCCGTCATACGCTCCATGGCCGGTAGCGACAGTTGTTTTACCGCGGTCGCAACCTTCTGCGAAGACGTAATTTCGCGGAAGGAGGCGGCGGAGAGGGCCCGGGAGGACGATCTCCACTCGGACCCAATTCGCCGCCGGCGAGCCGGGCTACGGAGGCGCGCATACCAGCGCCTCATGCCGCCTTGAGTGTGGCCGCGGGTGGACGGGACGGGTTTTCCCCTCCATCCGCTATAGTGGCCAGCCGCGAGGAGGTGATGTGCACGTGTGCCGTACGTCACCTAAATAGAGAGTTTATCCGCAGATGGTGCCCGCTTTAGCGGGCAGGCGCTAGTAGGGAACTGGATGTCGTAACAGCAGCGGTTCCCGGATCCCTCCTATCTCAGGCGCAGAGTGGCACACCGTGTGGTTTTAGTCGGTCCGATTCCGACACACCACCCCGCCGTAAACCCCGGTGGGGTGACGGCTCGAAGGGGTTTCCACACGTTAAAAAAAAAAAAAAAAAAATAAGAAAAAAATGGTTACTAGACAACTGATATAAATACATTTGTAGTTTTTTTTAAATACATACATATTATACATAGAAAACATCCAAATTTCGGAATAAATATTTGCAGATCATATCAACATTTTGCCCGACCTGGCAATCGAACCCAAGACCTCAAGCGTCAGCAGTCGCATGAGCTACCACTGACCTAGTCAACAGTTAAGTATAAAAACAATTAATCAAATTGGTTAAACTGTTCTCAAGTTACGTATTTACCAACGAATCGTATTTCATGTTTATTTATTGCAGAATACCATTAAATTTAGGTGTACATGACAGTCGCTTCACCTAATAAATGACCCTCACTTCTCACTAAGAATATCCTTTCTCAGAAACTGAGACACATAAATTTAGTATACAGATAGTATAGTAAATTATAGGCTATTAATACCACACTAAAGCCAGTCACTAACACTTCAGAAATAACGACCACTATCCTCAAATTGCTACTTACCTCTCTCAATTCTCAAACCTGACTATTGGTATCGCAAATACGGTCATTATTAAATGAGGTTTTGGTTTTACAATTAAAATAACAGTTCTTTTAGGCATATATACATACATGAAATTATGCCTGTTTTCCCGTAGGCACAGGCATATTAAACGCTCACTCTTCGCCAGTGTTGTGTTCCCACGTAATAGATAGTGTACCTATTGCCGCTAAACGGGATGTTTCGTTTGCCAGAACCTCGTCCATCAATCGGAAAGTGCACCACTTCCAGGTGAGGTTGAGTTGAGGTCTTAAGTTAGTAGTAGTAGTCGTAGTCTTAAGTCCTTCGTCTCCATGTACCCTTTTAAACCTGTCTTTTACATTTTAGGGGCATATACTTAGTTACTTGTACGTGTGGTGACGGATTAAATATACATAGTGTTAAGACCCCTGTTCATCCCGTAGATGTCGTAAAAGGCGATTAAGGGAACAAAGTATGCAAGACAACATCATTACAAAGAGAAGGAAAACTTGAAACAAAACCTATTCCAACTCATCTTGCCAGCGTGGTATAGTAGGCCAAAACCTCCTTGCTAAGGAGAGGCATATGTCCAGTAGTGGACAGTAAAAGGCTGTTGATGATAATGATGATGATGATACTTAGTTACTGCTAATTATTTTATGAAACTTAAAATAAGCGTTTACATTAGCTTGTGCTTTCTTATAGACGTAAAATTATGCCTCTACGTGAACGAAATTAAAATTGTGGGTAATATGATGTGTTGAATGACTTGATCTTGAACTTATGTAGTGAGTCTCAGAAGAAACATTTTTAAAAAAAGGTTCTCAATGAAATTGATAAACATCTTTGTAATAAAGTTCCTGATTGATGATTTTGATGATGATGATTGAAGATTAAACTACGTACAATTTTGTATAAAATTCTTTTTACCAGTTATATTTATTATATTATCAGTTCAACATGTAACGGAGAAAATATAAAAATATATTAGTAAACGTTATAAAGGATTAAGTAAATTATATAAATATCATCATCATCATCAACAACAGTTTCTAATAGTCCACTTTTGGACATAAGCCTCTCCCTGAAAAGATGATAGAGGAGGTGAGAGATAAATCAATTTAATTTTTTATATTTAATTACGTTCTTATAAGAGTATATTAAGGTATATTTATGTAAGGTATAAAAACGTTTGTGTATAAGGTAATTTTTTATACAAGAAAATAATTAACGGCAGTAAAGTAAAAATAGGGGATTAACAAAATATTTTTATCAATAGAGTATAGAATTTGTAAGTTAAAAGATTTCTTTTCTTCATAGATTTAAAAGAACCTTTTTACGGAATGATTCATTAGACAGAATCACATAAAGCCTTAAACATTACGTAAAGAATATAAAGAATTTTTAATACACGTGTTTGAAGTTATTTTTTTCATATTATACGATATACATTGTTAAATATATTTTATGCATAAATTTTCTTCAGGATTTCGGTTAGGTATATAAAATACGTCAGTACGAAAATAGTCAAGCAATTCACAGTACTCATATCAATATTATGTAAAATTACGTTACCTGACGGACTAAGCTCTGGTAAGAAGCATCCCAATTGGTGGCAATTGCCTCGCCACGTGGGACCAAAACACTGGCGAATAGTGGGCATTCAACATGTCTCTATCTACCCCTGCGGGAAAATAGTTGTAATTTACAAGTATCCTTAAAGTGTAAACTTTGATGGTAATTGACGTTTTGAGGAAAGAGAAGTTACTTTATTAAATAAATGTTTTGAAAGATTGGCAAGTAACGATTGTTATTAAGTTAAGAATCTGTGTTAACCCATTCTTGACCGTTGTACTTAAATGAGAATATACATAAAATGAGGATTTATTAAAAAAATATTGACAATTTTCAATATTTTTTTTTAATTGATTATTTAAAATACCGAGATGAAACGTGCTCCAAAAAAAGTTGTGTTGCAGTTACTAGTTTTTTTTGTATGAAGTAAGCTTATTATTTTAATTATTACGTAATTTAGTTGAATTATAAGTGTGTAAACACTTTTGTTACTTACTCTTCAATTACACACATTAAACAATTTCTTATTAGATTTATAGAGTATATTAAAATTTATTGCATCTAAAACATTAATCTGCTCAATTTGGTACTACGACTACGAGTGTACTAAGAATAATATTTTTTCAGACATTTAATATAACTAGTGGTCGCCCATTGGTCGAAATTCGACCATAATAAATTTAAATTGTAAGTGACTTAATATACGTTATTAAAATATAGTATTCAAACATTATTAAAGTTCTACTGTCCAAAACTAAACTACACAGATTTGACCAAGACTGTTACTTGCCAATTTCTTTTTTGAACAGATTATGTGAAATTAAAAAGAAGTAAAATAAAGAATACCTATTTAAAAAATGTTTATTAAAACAAAACATGCTATAAGAGGATGCAAAACAAAAAAACATTTTTTATCGCATATTGTAATAATATAATTAATGATTTAAAACTTCTCTGAAAACAATGTTTTTTGTAAAAACTCTTTCATCATTTGCTAAATGTCCTTGGCCATTATATTCGGATATATAAAACCTTAATCCAGCGAATGAACAAACTCTACTTGCTGCGACATACAATTGCCCATGTGTAAAAACTGGCCGATTTAATAAAACACCAATTTTTTGGACTGTTTTGTCCAATTCCAGTGAAATTTCACGCATTATGTTGTTGTTACATGTTTGACTAATACGTTCTTGTAATCTATAATTAATAGCAGTGTCAACATCATAAAAATATAATTGTGCATAACATGGTGAGCGACCATATGCAGCAGTCATTGGGCCTGATCTGTAATAAAAAACATCATATATTTTGAAATAATACACTCCACTTGTACCTACCTCAGCAACTTTGGCTTCTAAGCTAACCATAGCAAAACATGAATTATATTTCCTAATATATTCTAAATAATTTTTTGATTTACTTTTTATTGAAGGTTCATTTGAAGTAAGTCAATGAGTACAATGATTTAAAATATTCATTTTGACTTAAGGGTGGTAATATTGCTTTACCCTTGTGACAACATGAAGTGAATGCAGTTCGGTCGCCTAAAGTCACTTTAGATTCAAAATGTTTCGCATTGCAAAACCTGCACTCTAAATCCATTAATCCACAATCATAACTTAAAAACACATTTGTAATGACATTTAGAGCACATTTAAATGTACGTATCTCTCAAAATCACTTATTTATCCTGAAGTATATACAATTACTGAAATCGTAAACTACATACTACAACTACTATTAATTACTTTAAACCAGCAATAGCAAATTATATTTTTTTTGTACCTGAATGTTGTCATTGCAGATTCCTGCTACAGAACTTTCTTTATGCATATAATGAAAGTCCGTGTACATTTAAATGTATCTTACTACTACACAACTTATATATATGTATATTTTACATAAATTTGTATAAGCGCTCAGTATTTCACGTAGGATTCGTCAAATAAAACTTTTCTGTTTGACGTTCAACTATGTCTATAATAAACAAAAGAGACAATTTGACCACAGAGAATGTATACGTGTACAAATACTTGTGTATGCGTGTGTCAAATGTATGTTGGTTTGTGTAATGTTTTATTTATTGATTTAATGTACTTTTGAATGAGGCAAATAAAACTTTTTTTTTGATATGTCTATGTCAGTACTCTATGTCTATGGACAAAATGGCGTGTACAAATACTTGTGTATGTATGTGTGTGTGAAATGCATGGTAGTGTGTGTGTTGTTTTATTTATTGATTTAATGTACTTTATAAGCATTATTATTGAAAAATATAAGCGTTCTGCACTTCTCCTACACATAAACTATAAGTGTGCCAAATTTTATGCTCCTGCGTCCTCGCAATTTTCGTAAAAAGGTGTCCTAAGTTTTTGCATCACGTATTAATATATAGATTCACAAAAGGTATTTAATTGCCAACAATAATTTTCAGTGTGTATAAGAAGCCATAAATATGATTAGTGGATATTGTGACAATGACATCACCTTTATTCTACCAGACGTAGAAAAGATTTTTCATGACGATATAAATTCACCAGGTTTAGCTAATTATAACCCTGAAAATATAGATCTGTGTCTGTGTATTGATATATTTTCAGACTCGATTCATGGGAGCCATTGATCACTAATGTGGTTCGAGCTCTAACTCAAAGATCGACATAAAATGGCAAACAGTTTGTTGCAGCTACTAGATGCCCAGCTCTACTCTCGGTTATTAGGTGAAAGTATAATCCAAGTTATTCAAGAGTTTATTGAAAGACTGAGGGCTGATAAAAAAATGAAAATATAGTAAAAGACGATATGAAAGAGTTGACATCAGTTCAAATGTTTGAAAAGCTTTTTGGAACGAATCAAATGATTGTTGGCGTCTTACACACTTTATAAAACATATTTGTTTTTAGATTGTGTGGCAACCCCTTTGGCTATCACTCACTGAGATAATTATATACTAAAGTCACACAGTATGCCATACTTTGGCTAATATGGAAGAAATTTAAATAGTTTCATTTTCTTAAATACTACATTATTTACATGTATTATAATTAGATCATAAGACTTTAAAATTTGTACAAATTACACTATTATTATCGTTTTTATCGTGTGTAATAAAGAGTTATCTTTCTTTTTTTTCTTTTTTTTTTAAAAGACCACGCCCGCACCTGGAATAAATCCTGCGTCGCGGGGGCTTTACAAATATATAAGACACAAAGAACACCCAGGCTCAGAACAACAATTTATAGATCACACATGGTTTTGTCCCATGTGAGATTTGAAACCCACAACACTCAGCTTAGTAGAGCGGCGTGGTGACCGCTTAAACTACTAGGCCAACTGTGTAGTCGATCTATATACCATTCTTTGGTGTTATTATAAAAAAAAATAGAATCAATTGGATTGCAAATCGAAATAAATTTATCGTAGAAGCTGCACAAGTAGTTTTCAATTGTTACTTCATATGTTTCTTTAAAAAAGTAATATCACACTTGTATCCCGTAACTACATTATAGTTCAATTGTACTTTCAAGTAATTTGATTCTTTCATTAAAGAGTAAAGAGCCATGTTGAAAATGGTTATGTATTAAATAAGTCCGAGAAAAAGAACGCCCAATAAATAAAATTAGAAATTGATTAAAGAAACTGTAATGAGTTTTCTTTCCTGCTTCGAGAAACAATATTGTCGCATTAGGCAAGAGCTTGCACAACAAACCGAAAAAAGCTATGGTCCATATCAATTATGAGTCATAATTGATGGAGGAAATAGCTTTTTCTTCTCTTTGTTATATAACATTTCGTTATGACATAATAACAACATGATCAGGAACAGATATTTGCTAAAGCGTTCAATTAACGTTTAATTCAAGGTATAATTTTTTTTTTGAAAATATTTATGAATTTTTAGAACCGTATTAAGGTATAAATGGGCAAGTTTTCTTTTCTTGACTCTGTTTCATTATTTTTTTTCAAAAAATCTCCGTAATAATTAGTCACTAGAGTGAAACAATGTATTTTTTTCAAAACTGAAATCAGCAGAATCAGCAAATCTCACATTCAGAACACAGCCATATTACTCGTATATAGTAAAAAAACACAAAGTTAATGTTAAAATTCCTGATTCTATAAATAATTTAGTTCGTAAACACTATAAAAAGACTCTTGATTCTTGAAAAAGAAGCACCACATACACGTGTAAAAGTTTCTTTGAGAGAAAAAATAGCGAGGACTTTTTCTTTTTAAAGATTTCCTGCGTAAAGAAGCTTTAATTGTTTCTTATAGAAAACCACGACTGGATGAATTATTAACGCGTAAATGTATCTAAATGAATTTATTCACAATTTAGATATTACATTTAAAATTGTATTCCCGAGTACCGTGATCGTAAGTGGCCAAACTACCGAACTTGGGCGGCACAATTTTGATCGAGAAAGTGATAGAAAAATTCGTTTCGGCTAAACGGCATACAAGAAGTTACGTCAAATCTTCGAGTTACCGATACGTGGTATCAGTAACTCGAAGATGTTAATCATTGAAGACCATGCGTCCTACCCGTAATGACATACGGATCCCAGACGTGGACACTCAACATTAAACTGATCCACAAGATCCACAAGTTTAAAGAAGGTCAGCGTGCTATAGAGCGTGCATGCGAAAAAAGTTATTCGACAAAGAACTTAAGTAACTGACATCGCATGAAGAGTCAGTACGCTGAAGTGGAAGTTGGCCGGTTGCAGACAAATCGATGTTCACTGGAGCTAAAATGTGCTTAATTGGAGACTACGATTGGGCAAACGTAATACAGGTCGCCTTCCCGTACAATGGACCGACGTTTTGAAGCAGGTTGCTAGTAGTGGATGGATGCAGATTGCCCAAGACTGGGATAATTGATGCTCTTTGAAGACTTTCGGACGACAATAGGTTGATTTGTAATGCCACATTCGTAGAATTTACAAACTTGCAAAGTATTTTTATTACATATATGTATTACAAATACCCTTATATGTTTCATTACGATCGTTAGCTTTTAATAATTTTCATGTTTTGTAAGGGTAAAGCTAACATAACCGCGAGTTTTTCTTAAGTTGTATTTATGTTGTTTATACTCAAAGAAGAATAAGTTTTAATAGCATTACTGCAGCAGTATTTTTGTGTAAAAATATTATATTTACACTTTAACTTTTTGATCCTCTTAGCGACTTTGTCCGAATTCCTTTCTTGAACGCCAATTATTTAGCGATTTACAAGGGTCTCAAGTCTTTCACCGTTTAAAACGAAACATTTAACTTCAATGTTCGTTAAATTAGCGGTTTTATAAAAACGGTTAAATTAATATTTTTAATTTAAAACAATATATTTTTATAGTTTGACCTTATTTGCAAGATATTCTATAGAAAAGAAAAAAAATAGTTGTCTTGTTAATCATTTAAACTCACTTCATTTAAATTAGAAATTTGTTCCATGTCGCGGGTTGAACCACTTAAAATTATGTATAGTGCTTCTTAAAACTGAGAAACACAAAATTTGATTACAAAGTTAAAATTTAACACCAACAAAGTTAAAACTCATCTCGAGATTTGTAAATGACGTCAAAGATTAATCAAAACTTTTTGATAATCGTGTTTCCTATTAAAATTGCTACGGCGTAGTCCTACCGTAGCTGGCGATTGTAGTCGTAGCACGTAGACGTTTTAATTCGTATAGAAATCGATGTAGACCTTTTTAATTCTCAATTATATTAAAATTACATCTAACCTTGTTAATTCAATCCCTTGATAATATGATGATGAGCCAGCAAATTTTCTTAATCACAGATCTTAAAATATGGATATGATATTTAT
Organism: Hypercompe scribonia; assembly: GCA_949316085.1. Lineage (NCBI taxonomy): Eukaryota > Metazoa > Arthropoda > Insecta > Lepidoptera > Erebidae > Hypercompe > Hypercompe scribonia. Next base: position 3,871,287 of record OX438969.1, on the reverse strand, counting down.
GTTTTGAAACGAACAAAACTTAAAGCAAGTTATGAAATTATAAAACGTGTCTTCCAATAAAAATATTATTCTTTAAAGGTACTTTAGATGATATTCCGAACGAATGATAGGATAAGTCTAGTGAATGTTCGTATATTACTTTCATTTCTTCGTGGGCGTTCTATATAACATGGGTTGGAGACTATATAAGCATAATTTAGATGACTATATAACAGAACATTGTAGGGAATTCGCTTTGTTCGCATGAGGCGGCAATCTTTGGAAATTCCCTTAATAATCCTCCACATTTTGCTCCATTTAATACAAAATTTATTAAAAGAATGACTTAGTAGAGACCTTTAAAACTATTCCAGACAAAGATTACCACAATGTTTTGAACGTTAATATTTTTATGGTATAGAAAACTCATGAATTTGATGTTATTTTATGTGAGAAATGGATGATTAAACCAGGTGGTGTGTAATTGAAGAGGTCTATGTCCAGCCGTAGACAACGATAGGCTGACGGTGATAAGACATAAATGAATGTGTCGCTTGCCTGTTCGGTAACTTATTCCGTGAAAGGTAGTGAAAGAATTGTTTAATAAGAATTTTCTGTGAAGCCACGACTTCAATTCCATCGAGCTGACTAACACGTATCGAAGTAGATCTCTTCGCAGCTGTGTAATGAATTTAGAACAAAATTGTATTTACATTTTTTTTTGTCATAGCAACAAAACGATCTCACTAATTTTATTTAATTCATACGCAGCATACATAGTATGAAATACGAATGAGACATTTCTTACGTCATAGGTGAATGCTCCATTGTAAAGCCAAATAAGTTACTTGACTTAACTGCACGGTTGGTCTTGTGGTTGAAGCGGTCGCCAAGCTGCTCTCTACTGTGTCGAGTGTTATGAATTCAAACCTCACATGGGACAACACTTTGTTTGATCTACAAATTGTCGTTCCACACAACGTGTACAAAGTATAAAGTGTTGTTTCTTGCATGTTTATGAAGTCTCCCACGACACAGAATTTATGCCGAGTGCGGTGGTCTTTTCAAGATAAAATAAAATAGTTTTCTATTCTTGTCTCAAAAAATCGCCTTTTCATCCCTATAAGAATCCTAAACGTTTACTTATCTTGATCATTCTAGCATATCACAGCCAAAGTAACAATCCTGAATACTGCCCAACGCAATGGTATGAAGATATCGCTGTCCATAAAATGTAGCTACCGTATAAGGAAAAGCAGGAAATTGCTTAACGTCGCCAAGAGGAAGCAAAGAGATTCTATTTTAAGAAAAAAATGGTGACATATTTTGCCGAGTTCTAGAAACTTTAGAGTTGTTGTTTTTAAAAAATCTACAGTTGTTTAATTAAGTTCATGTTAGATATCATAAAAACATAAAAAAACAACTGTTTTTATTTTCGTTATATTCGCAAATAAACTTTCTAAAATCAACTAAATCATTAAAAATTGTTTTATTATGAAACTTTGAAAGCAACATTTGTTTTCTCTTTAAAACAATATAAATCAAACTTCAAGTCTATGATATACTTTAGAGAAAAGCGTTAAAAGGTTTCAATATTCTAATGGGTCTTAAACGTTCTTAAAGAGTTCTCAGAGGTTCAATAGCTCCTGAAGTAAGTTATCGAGACGTAACACACACCTGCGCATTGAAGCCACTATTTTAAGGTGGTTTCCCTGGAGGCATGAGTAACAGATTTTTTTGGCAGCTTTCAGTGTGATTTCGACCTTTAGTATAATTTTTTACACAAAGTTATATTATTTAACGAAATTTAATTTGAAATTTAACATCTAAATTACCTGCTTCTGTGTCAAAAATTTTCTTAAGTCGTAAGATTTATTGTTTGTTGATAGATTTTTTGGTCGAGATAGCACCAGTTAATCGTAGTTAGATTACGTGACTTTAAATGCATACGATTATTTATTTACCACACTACGACTAATGTAATCTTAGTAAGCTCAAAATTCATCCCTTGTTTAGTAAGAAAAAGGTGATAATAGTATTATATTTACTTAGAAAATGGTTTAACAGATTATCAATCATGAACAATATTAATATATGTGCATGACAGCCAGCCAGCATAGCACCAGGTGGTATTAAATCCATGAGTGATGGTATTGTAAGACAACATTGATCTTAACTATTGTCATCATGACATTATAGTTATTTTGTCTTCAAGAAACATCTCAGAAATCTATATTTTTTTATTAAATATGTTTTTTTTTTGTACGTTTGTATATCGACGTAGACAATATGAATTACTGGATTGGTTTAAATAACATTTGTGAGTTTATTTTGTGAATTCTTGGATGGTTTAAAAATTCTCAATAGGACACAGGCATATAGCTACAGATAGCTGAAGCTGTACCCAGTTTCTAAGAATTTCAATATTATAGATTTAATTTTGAATGCTTGAATCGTTTGTTCTCTGTCTGAAAATAATTTTAGAATACGAACGTGTTGAGAAACATTTAAATAAGTTCAACAATAATCTTGTAAATAGTTTGTCTTTTAATGTGTGGATACCCCTTCCGGTTGTCACCTTTTGGAATCAAATCGACTAATACCACACGATATGCCACTCTTCGGCTGTAAAAGAAGGGATCTGGAAACTGCTGTTATTATGACATTCAGACTTCTCCCAGCGCTGGACTGCAAAAACAAGTCTGGTAAACATGGTAGGGACTCAGTGTAGTTTGAGATCAGATGCCCGTATAATGACATATATTGTTGAAATTATTATCATAAATTCTATGCAATATAGATATTACAAAAGTTAACAAATAAATTTATAAACAAACAAAATAAAACCCTGTTTATTAAATAAAGAAAAAACATAAAATTGTCTCCTACTCTAGTAATATCGGTTGTAGTAAAAATAAAACTTGAAACTGATATTAAAATTGATCACGTTTCACGAAAATATGATTTTATAAAATGTTTGAGACATTTACTTTCAAGTCATTAATCTTGATTGAAAAATAGTTACGGACTGTGACAACAAAGGGCAACTATAAATTCTTTGAAATGGGTTTTTCTCTGACTGGTAATTGAACACATCTTACTTTTGTTATCTATAAAATACTTTTTTTTAATCATTTTTGTCAAAAAAGTGCTTCTGAATTCAGCAAAATATTAAAAAAATATATAATTTATTGTTTAATCAAATTTAATTTGTTCAACTTAAAACAAGACTACTAGACTAAACAAATCACAAATCCAATATGGATAGCTACCGTAGTCAAACTAATTAACTAACTAAACCTGTAGGAATAAATTGAATGAAGGTACATTAGTCAATATTTGAATATTTTTTCAACCAGTTTTAATAATCAAGTTTTTAAATGAATTGATTTTATTCAATATGATCTTGCTAATATTAAAATAATAAAATTATTATTTTCCATTGTTTTGAAAACTAATCAGGGCTCTGAGTATTGTTATTTTTATATATCTATAGTTAACAGTCGAGTTATCATGGTAATGATTGAGTCTAGTCTGGGATACGACAGCTATATTTGAAGTGTACTATTATAGTAACTTGCGTTGAGTACTTTCTAATTCAGCAAAGTACCGATGACTATTGTGACTATAGTACTAGCCTTGGTTATGCATCTTCCATGAGCGGTAGTTGATAGGCGTTGGTATTTATACTTATTTGATCAATAACACAAAATAATATTGACAACAAAAAGAAAACAAAAAAATTAAGAAGAAGTAGATACTTCTAAAATAAACTGTAACTTTTTCGTTTGAAAAGTTAGTATCTGAATTCTGATTCAATTAACTCTAGTTAAATATGCAAATATCTGCAAAAGTTTTTACTTAGACCACAAATATCTGAGGATATCTTAGTGTTCAGTAGTAAATATCAAGAAGTTTCGTGTAACGGGGCGATCGACTCACTGTTTTTGAAACTAACACCGTGGTGTGGCGTTGGCCAGTGCAATAAAGACATTCAGTTGATACACTGCTATTTTTCTCGTTGAGAGTAAACAACCTAAATTGTGTCTGTCTCGTTGGAGTAATTAAACCCCTACGACGTAGTTGGTTGTTATATGTGAAGCGGTTATCGGAAGAGTGAGGTCGGGTTCAGGCAATTCAACTGGCTCAATCGTCGTGTACTCACCGAAAGGGTGAGTACACGACGATTGAGCCAGATTACGCTATTCGAATGACGCTACGATGATACGCTATGTCTATGCTATTTGAATGTATGATTCAGATACATTCTAATAGCATAAACACTTTACAATCGTTGATCTACGACAACGATGTTCAGATAGGTATATCACTTGATACATAGTCTTTAAGCATAAGATCTAGTAGCGGAGCATTTATCCAAGTTGTTGGTAGCACGAGGTGTTGTACGGTGACCATCTTTTGCCCCACAAGTTTGATATCATAGCGTGCTCTTCGTTACACTTAGAGTTTGCTATACTCCGAGACAATTTAGTTAAAATTATTTTATCTAAAAATAATAAAGTCAAAAAGTAATGCATCGCTTTGACCTTAACTTTCTCTTTCATCAAATATAAAATTCCAGAATGTTTTAAAGTCAAGACTAATTTGATTTAAAAACAAAGTTACGGCACTGAATAACTTACTTGAATCCCACCTTAATTGAAGAACTGAACAAATCATAACACACAACTATGATTTGATACAAATATACACGTTTTTAAACAAAACCACGATGTCCACGTTTTAAGCACATTCATAGAATTCAACCCAAATTCAAATCTAATATGAAAATCAAGATAAAATTTGACTTCGCTCCAAAAACGTATAGATCTAAATCTAGTCTCTTATAATTCTGTACAACAATTATTTTTTCACAGTACACATGTATGAATCGTAAATCGAAATTCATAGTTTTTACATTATTTCATTAAAGTTTATTTTAAACACATGCCAAAGTATCTCCACTCTACTCTGCCTGATAAAGAGCATAAATAGAATCCAAGAATTGTGGTCACCATACGTATTATGAATGCCGACAATACAGTATAGTCACCCATACTATGGTGGCCTGGTTAGATGTTTTTTCATGACAGTTTCCGTGGCAGTGTAAGGCTGACACATTTATCACAATAACTACCACCCCTGAATCAATAGGCCTCCGGTCTCGCACCCAAAAACGAACCACAACACGGATACTGTCACTTTAAGTCCGTCTTTTATGAGAGAGTAGTACTGACCCTGTCGAGCGGGCTCGTTTGTGCTGAAGCTAACTTCAACGAGGTTACATAAAACAATCAGATCACTCTTCGTAAAAAAAGATGTCTAAAATAAATTTTGTTCTTAATAGGCTACGAACATAAAGAAGGGACCTGTATAGGCCTTAATTAACTTTGTACTTCAAATTTTAACACGATTATACCGATATTAGTACTAATTGTCCAGGGTTATAAGTAACAAATTTAACTTTACGGTCAAAGTACAATTTATATCTATGTATCCAGAGAGTTTGACAACTTTGATTTATTTCGAAATTTAATTTCAGTTTTGGATACCTAAGAGACGATCGAAATACGAGAGAGTATTTATTAAACTATTGATTCCTAGAGTTATAATAAAATTTGCCAAGTTTAACCATGTTACTATGATAACATGGTTACACTTGGCAAATTTAACAGATGTGGGAGAACAGGGCTATACAACCTGAGACCTCAAAGCAAACAGGTAAATAATATTTCATTGCTCTTTACCTAGCGAGATTACTAGAGGAATAACAAGAAAGATCAATTTTTCCTAACTTCCAGAAACTACTTATAGGGTGGTAATGTACTTGACTCTTCAAATTGAAGTAGTTGTGTCTATAGGAAGCGATAGTTACTTTCTGTTAGATGGACCGACTACAAAGTGACACGATCTAAGCTTGAATTAATATTCTCTGCAATTATTTTCAAGGTTTTTCTATCCTGTAACTATATCCTAAATACAAAAAGATAACCAGTTGCTTCACGAAACTAACAATGAATAAGTGAAATTTTAGTAATCAAACTTTTCAATCAGTTTTACATTTCTGTTTTTGAATAGAAATATGACACCATTCAGGAAATAATAGTGTCAGTATTCGGGGGAAAGCGTCAACACCGCACAGTGTCAGATATTTTTAACACATATCCGGAGGTTTAGAAAATGGACAAGTGACAATAGTGGCAGTGTCAGAAGTTTGTGAACGCAAAATGTTTATAAATATTTTTTGTGCAAGTGGCGTAATATTAAAAAAAAATTGAGTTATTATTATTTATATTTCGCTTTTCTGAATTCTGACAGTAACGAATACTGCGAATATAGATCTTATTAAATATGTTTTATAACCCTAATATATTGAATACACACTACACAGATTAATTTAACACATGGTGTGTTACTTTGAAATCGTTTCAAATCGTGTATATATATTAGCAGGATTTATATTTTATTCTCATCATCACATAATATAATACTAATAAATACCAGGAATTCTTCAAATCAAAAACGCGGCTGGCGTGTGAATTGGATTTTACAAGCCTGTGTGGATTAATTAAATAGTGTCGTGTATTCTCAGAAAATATATAAATATTTAAAAGAAAGCGAGCTATATTTTAAACGTGATAATGGTCATACTATTGTAGATGTAGAAAGGCCCTGACATACAATTACTTGTTTCATTATATGGAGTTGAATTTTTTGACGAATTTTCACGAAAATTTACTTAAAATAGTGGTGCCATTTGCCCATACATTTTTAGTCTAGAAATGTGTGTTTTAAAGACATGTGAGTATACTCTATTGCCTTGTGTATGTCTTTCTAGACTAAAACTTAGTGGAAATAAGATACGAGATTTAAGATAGAAATGATTTCAAAAATTGAAATACCCAAAGAAAGAATGATGTAGGAAATTGCTCTTTAGACGTACTTGTTTGATAATTGACCAAGAATCACTTGTATTTTACTCACAATCCAGTACCAATGAGTCCTTCAGAATAAAATAGTTTCTTGTTCTACGTATGCACGCGTGTGGGTATCATTTCAGGGTTCAAATTTAGACTGGTTAACGCAGCGCATGAGGGCGTTGCATTCACATGATTTTGTTATACAAATCGGGTTAAAAGACATGTAGGTGAATATATACATATTTGTGTATTACAATATTTTTCAACAAGCAATCGTCCTTCAAATGTGACACATTATTAAGTATATACAATCTGGATTCTTTATAATGGAACTCAAAATGGAGTTTTAAAATAAAAATACTACTTGCGTATAAAAATCAATGTTTATGTGACAAATAACGTATAATATCTACATAAGAATGCATAGTAAGAGATTAATCAATACTAGACACGAATTAATCACACAACCTCATACTCGTCTTCAAAATATCCTCGAAATTGACAACATATTGTCACTTGTGTTGCTCATATGTATATATTTATAAATAGACATTATATACGTCATGATACAATGAGCAATACCAATGACATGACACGAAACATGTATTGCCATTGTTTCCTAAAACAATTTCAACCATTGATTTATAAATAAATATCAATGTTTACCAAACAATTATATGTATGAAAGAAATATACTAAATGTTTCTTTATTATTTTTGCGATTATATTTCAAACATTCTGTTTCTAATACAGCACCAAAGATATTTCATCCCTACCAAAATTTCTACCCATCAAAACTCATTCATTTTTAATGTTGGCAACATCAAACATTTATGCGTAATCACCGCAACCTATAATTAAAAATAATAATCTTCTATATTAAAATATTTTAGCCAAGTGCTGTCAAGAAACGAAAACCATCGATAGACTTAAAAAATATTCGATCGATTTTAACGATTACTAACAATTTTCTGTCCATTGCAGGCCGTAATTGGCGCATGGACATCTCGACTGCACGGTTGACCTAACGGTTTAAGCGGTCGCCACACCGCTCTCTACTACGCTGAGCGTTGTGGGTTCAAACCCCACTTTGGACAACACTTTGTGTGACTCACAAATTGCTATTTTGGATTTGGGCGTTCTTTGTGTAAATTTCTTGTATGTTTGTTAAGACCCAGCGACACAGTATTTATCCCTAGTGCGGGCGTAGTTTAAAGAGAGAAAAAAAGGACAGTTTAGAAAACAAAATTTTAAGAGCAACACAGGCGTTAAAAATTTTAAACACTATGTGTGATAATTCTTAAGTAGCATTGTCTAATTAATAAAATAAACAATAAAAGTATAAAGTTATTATTTAAGGTCAATATTTCCCCACCAGTCCGTCTCTAGTACAAATTGAAACCCAAAATATTTGCCAGAAGTCAGGATCACCTTCTGTAATTTAGTTCATTTAATACAAGTACAAAGATAACATAAAGCTGACAAGAATTTCAGTGAAATTCGTCTACGTAAGGGCTCACAATTGAATAATGGAATTAATTTAAATTTTCTCAAAGTTTTGTTATTTGAATACTTGAAACAGTCTGGTCTTTGTGTAACATGTGGGACATTCTTCAAGTTTTATGTACCTCATGTATAAAACTTAGTTTCAGTTATATTATTTAATGTTTCCGAAAATGTTCATCATTAGCGTTACTTATAAAATATAATTAGAAGATAAACGCTACGTAAATGTAAAATAAAGTAAAGCTAATTTTTGTCTCGTAAAAGTATATTTTGAATCTTAACATCTTTATTTTAATATCTTACGTTTCAATTATTTCTGCCTTTGTTAAAAGTTTACATTATACACAAATTAGCTACTCGAAATCATGTGAAATCGTAGTTGTCAATGGCATGTATACTTTATAAATTTAATCATCTTAAGCAGACCACGCTACAATCTTTTTTTATACACTAATTTATATTATGTCTAAAAAATTAGATTTGTCTTTGACCAGTGTGTGTGTTGTCAGTGATGACTTACGGCTCGAAGACGTGGTCGCTTACTATGGCCTTGATAAGAAGGCTCAAAGTCACCCAAAGAGCTGGCTGGAGATGGCAATGCTCCGAGTTTCTTTGCGTGATCGAATCAGGAATGAGGAAATCCGCAGATGAGCCAAGGCTAACCGATATTGCCAGTAAAATTGCTAAACTTAAGTGGCAGTGGGTGGGGCACATTATACGCAGAAACGATGGCCGATGGGGCCATAAAGTTCTGGAATGGCAATCGCGTACTGGCAAACACAGCATATGTAGGCCCCCCCACAAAGTGGTCTGATGACCTGGTGAAGGTCGCGGGAAGCTGCTGGATGCAGGCGGTACGGAAACGGCTGGTGGAAAACCTTTTGCCTGAGGTGATAGATTTGATTGGATTTAAAGCTTACTTTCTTTCGATTTATTTTCATCCATGTTAGTAATAAAGTCACTGACGATACCGCCATACTAGCTGCACATAGTGACCCAAAAATTGCCTCACAAATACTTCAAGAAGAACTAAATGATATATCAGACTGACTCAAAAAGTGGTGGATAAAAGCCAACGAAACAAAATCAGTCAATGTTACTTTTACTTTAAGAAGAGGATTCTGTCCTCCAGTCACACTAAACAACATTGAAGTCCCACAAGCAGATCATGTGAGATACCTTGGATTACATTTAGATAAAAGACTTACATGGCAAAAACATATTTTCACTAAGAGGAAGCAGCTTGGTATCCAAACACGAAGACTTTACTTGCTCATAGGGCGAAAGTTTCAGCTATTTCTCGAAAACAAAATACTGTTGTAAAAGGCAATACTGAAGTCCATCTGGACGTACGGGATCCAATTATGGGGCATCACATCTCACTCAAACATAGAAATCATGTAGAGGTTTCAAAATAAAGCGCTGCGTGTGATGACCAACGCGCCCTGGTTTGTACCCAACGAACTATTACACCATGACCTACGAATGCCCACTGTGAAGCAGGAAATCATACGCTAAACCAAGTCCTATAAAAACGAATCCAACAACACCCAAATGCTTTGGCTCGGCCACTAATGGAGAATCACAACGAAACGCATCGATTAAAGCGCAAAATACCCCAAGACTTAATCCAATCACAGTAAATATAACTACTGTTTAAACAATGAGGATGTGACACAGGCCACATAGTGGGCGAGTCAGCGATAGCACCAACCAACATACTTTTGCATGTCCTACGAAGGAGACAGATTGTAGTAAATAAAGAACAAAAAAATATAGTAATAATACTGTGCTGTGAATATATACAATATGATCTATATGTATAAATATGTATATTCTGTTGCATATGTGATACTTTTTAAGCATTTTTTTATTTGTAATAAAACATGGTGTGTTTGCCTTTAAGTAATTGTTACATTACGCTCCATAATATTGAATAAGTAATATTATCAAGTTGAAATGGGAACAGTTGTTAGCGGGCCTTAATAAATAAATGTTCATATACTGTGAATATGAGAATTGTATGTAGAATATTTTTGACGATGAGATTGAATTTCGACCGTTTTCAGTATTTTGTTTTATTTGGCTATATTTTTATATCACATTCACTTCAATTGTTTTCGTTTTTTTTTAAAACGAAGTAAGAAGGTAAACCAGCTGAAGGATAAGTGATTGCACAGCTATGAACACTGTACAGTTACAAGAGCGTTTTTCCGTTTTAATCCTTTCCCAGAGTCGGACGGGTGAGGGATTTGCACTACGGTAAACGCAATCAGTCACTTAAAAGCAATAAAATGATTGTTTAATACCGGTTTTCTATGAGGCTTCAGTATCATCCCTTTCAATACCATGCTGAAGCATGAATCTCTCATATTAAAAATAATATAAACAAGAAACTAGCTTTATTAATTTTATCTCGTGTTTGAGGTGAAAAAATGTTCTTCTGAGGAACCTAAAGTTTCAGCCCAAGAAAAGTATCAATAAGACAAATTATGTTATATTCCAGAACGCTAAGTCCTATTCTTCCCTCTTACATTTCATTTGCTCGTAATTGCACATTTTATTGAGAATTTTCCACCAGTGTCTTATAGCAGATGAGCTGGTGACATATATTAGACGTTAAATTTGAATTTACTGTGTTGTAGGTTGAACTTGGCAATTCGAAGGATTTTTTTTATTACTAAACTAACATTATTGAAAGATTATGTGTTTATTAAATGAGGTTTTTTCATATTTTGTTTGAGATAATGTTATAGTATACTTACTATATGAAAATATAATGCATGTTTTATTTTGAGAACTTACCATCAGTACAGTAACATTACTTTTATTAAATAAAGCATATTGTCCAGGAATACCAATTTTAAAAATGTCAGTCACTCATTTTTGTTAAATTTTTGTAGTAAACTATTACTGCAATATTAACAATTTCATAAAGATACATCATTTTAATACATCACTTAAAAACCAAAGTAGCGAAAATAAAATTATAACAGCTAATCAGGGCACTGATGCAGGATAAATATGGTTACTTAAACGTTGTAAAATATTTTTTTTTCATCGGGATTGATTTTTTCTGAGCCATTATCGAACATATCATTGGTATCACAGTTTATGTAAGTTTTCCTTACACTATGTTTATAGATTTATGTAATAGTTATAAAATACTGTAGCAACGAAAACATAATCTGAAAAATTATTGCCTCTTTTAATTCAAACTGAAAAATATGCCACCAGCTCTCGAAACAATCTATAAATACCAGACTCCCCGAAATAGCTTTCTAGGGAATTTTCTCTGTTTACATACAAACCTACACGTTGTGAATGTACAGCGGACAATTCTATTTCCATTAATGTTAGTTTGTTATTTTTGGGAAAAATCTTATACAGAATGATAATAATTACAGTTTAATTACGAATTTGTCTTGTAAAATAATTATATTATTTATTTTTATCGTGTAACTTCTTCATAAGTGCCTTTAAAAATATAAAAAAGAGGAATGCGTCGCAACGTGCACGATTTTTACTTAATTAGCATACATTTTTTTTTGTAATCGTGTCAATTTAAAATCTATTTGTGTCTTTACATTTAATTTTGGACCTTAAACTCATATTAATTGTCAAACTACTTAGATTGGAAGTGATTTGTACACATTATTGTTTACGTTATAAGACGCCCAAAGTTCAAGTTTCAATCTATTTTAACAACGAAAGTACAAAAGGTCATGTGGCTTCGAGAAAAAGATGTTATTGTTGTGTGAATAAGATTTAGGAAAGAAAAAAAGTAGTCTTTTTTCTCTTTTTTCTCTTGTTTTAAAGACAACGCCCACATTAGAAATATACCCTGTGTCGCGGGGGACTTTAAAGACGTACAAAAAACGAACACAAATAATATATAGATCACGAACAACAATTTGTGGATCAAATAAAGTGTTGTCCCATGTATGTAACTAAACAACACGCAATCTGTGCAGTCGAGTCCTAAATTCCTGATACAATGGATTGATTAACCAGAACAGTTACGAAACAACGAAATTAAAGTTGATAGCTGATGTCTACAACTCTGAAACGGTGATTTGACGTCCAAGGCCTATTGTCATGTGAAACTACTATATCAATATTTTGCATTTTAACAGTAAGCTTCAACATATTGTCAGCTATTAAGTAATTTAGTAGAGAATTTATTACTTTATAAGTAGTTTAAAAACATATTTCTACGCATTTCTCTAAATCGATTTCTTTTACGACTCCAATGGGATGAGTAGGAATGGTGACGCTCCGTATTCTTAATCCGTCAACACATAGATCCTACTTCTCTCATGAGTGTCGTACAAGGCGACTTAGAGAACAAATTATACAGGACTATACAGGACAGGAAAACTTGAAACAAAACAAATGTGAAACCATCTGACCAACGTACTATGGTAAACCAAAACGTCCTTACTAAAGAGAGAAACCTATGTCCAGTAGAGGACCGTTCAAGGCTGTGGAAAAACTCGTTTAATCTGTTATCATGTATGTAATAGTAATCTGTTATAATAATTTGTATAATAATCTGTTATCATATAACTCTTTTCTCAAAAGAGGCCTATATCCAGCCGTGGATTATTTAATGATGATAGTGAATGTATCATCTATTCATAATAATCATATAGATAGGCCAACTTAAAATTATGTTCCTTTCTAGGATCTCTTTTAATCTGTCATTATGTAACCTCCTTTCTAAAAAGAGGCCTATGTCCAGCGGCGGATTAATTAGGCTGTTAATCGTGATGATGAATTTATCAGCCATCCATCAGTATCATAGCTGGAATACATATAAAGACTTACGGCAACTCGAGTTTCCTATCAATTTCTAGGAAAAGACGCACGTGTGGGACATAACTCAGGTCTCAGTTACTCGTCTGTCATCGTATACGGCACGCTTATTCTATGATTTATCTCACAGCTCCACAATCTGAATTATGGACTGAGATAAGTCAAATATATGACTGTCAATATCATTATTTTATATCTTGGATTTGGAGTAATGTATCCAAAGCACATTGAATAAGATGTTTAATACTAAAAAATGCAGAAATGAAAGTATAATAATAAAAAGTAAACAGTAAGTTAGTTATAACTATGAAAATTAGTCAGAATTATTTTCTTAACTAATCAAATATAAAAGTCACTAATTTTATAAAAGTTGAAAATGGTAAACAGTAGAAAACGTTTTAAGTTTGTTAAGTTTTTGTTTTTGTTGTCAAAGTAAACTAATAACGAATAATAATTTGTCACTAAAAAACAAAAATGTAAGAACATAAAAAACACCGAGTTACTTACATACAATTAATAATTTGGCACCAGACGGCCGTGTGTGAGATATGTAAGGTTATTTATTGATTACACATCAGTATGGACAAGTAACCCTATTCTTTTTGAATATTAAATTTTTATATCTTTTTGGTGGTTTTAAATGTTTTCACGGCTTACCCAAATGTACTGCTGGTGGTAGTGTCACGCTTCTGGTCTTTAATCTTGATTAATACTGGTTAGTTAACATGAGGGCTAGGGTTCGTAATATGTCGTCCAAATGGACAAGCCAACTTGAAATTATAGTCCTTTATTCAAAAAGCCAATCCAGACTCTATACTGTACTTGCTGGATTTTTATTTAATCCAGACAAAACAAAGCATTTTAAGAAAAAGTATACCACTATCGTTTGTTTCGGCATTTCTTCCCAAAGTGAGTCTTAGGAAATGTCCGCGCTTTTTAGCTGTAAAGTCGGACGTGTTAAAATATCCGCAAAATATTTACTTGCTGAAATTAATATCATTCGAATAGTAATCAGGTTTACCAGGTAGTAGAGACACACTGTTTCCAGCATGAACGAGCCGACACGTCCGGGGCAGTACTACCCTCCCACAGAAGCTCGATCTAAAGCGACAGTATCCGTGCTGTCGTATTTTGTTGGTGAGTGCGAGAGCGGAGGCCCATTGATGCAAGGGTGACAGTTGTCGAGGTAAGTGTGTGCAATGCTATGATGACTGTCATGTCTTTTACGTCGCCAAGTGAGGCGTAAAAAAATCCTAATAGGCCGCCATAGTGTGGGTCACCATACCGCATTGTCAGCATTCTCAATGAGTATGGTGACTTTTGGATTCTATTCGTGCTTTTCATCAAGCAGAGTAGAGCCACTTTGGTAGGTTAATAAAAAAAAGTAACCTTAGTAATACAAATTTGTTTGGATTATGAGTTTTCTTCTTCAATTCTCCTTGGTCATTCAACATTTTCTTTCATGTATTCTTGTAGTTATAGTTAGTAGTAGTTAGTAAAACTATTTATCTTTTACAAATAATCATATCGATACCAAAAACTATTTCAATGTTTCAAAATACATATAAATGTACTAATAAAAATGTCTATTAGTAAACGAACATAGTCTTTATGGGATTAATATATAAAGTGCTAGACAAAAAGAATATATTTTATTGATCCTATTCAATGTTTCGTTATATATAATCGTCACAGTAAGCTTGTAAGTTGGTAGCCTTAATGCCCAGGGTCTTGTATACCGGTCCGTACCGGCTAGTTTAAGCTTACTGTGATAGTTATACATATAGATAGTAGCTGATCTTAGTTATATTGAAAAATATTTTTAAGTAAATTTACGAGTATTTACTTTTCTGTTGCAAAGATTATTATATTTTTAGATATTCAGTTTAACTGAAAACCTCATTTTATTTTGTGAACTACCCACTTACTTAAATTATATACGTATATATGGTAGCTTTAATGCCCAGGGTCTTTTATACCAGTCACAGTAAGCTTAAAATAGCCGGTATGGCTAGTTTAAGCTTACTGTGATAGTTATACATATAGATAGTAGCTGATCTTAGTTATGTTGAAAATATCTTTAAGTAAATTTACGAGTATTCGTTTTTCTGTTGCAAAGATTATTATATTTTTAGATATTAAGTTTAACTGAAAACCTTATTTCATTTTGTGAACTACCCGTTTACTTAATTTATATACGTGTATGTTCGCGGGGTGGTTGTGGTTCAAGTGTCAAATACTCAATCGTATAAAAATGATGAAATGCAATTGAATTAAATTTCATACAATTATAGAAACAGTGGACAGTCTCAAACAGTATAAGACTACTTCACATCAAGAACAAACAATTTATTGTCTAAATTAATGTTAATTCAAGCGTAAGCGTGAGTAAGCTAATAATATATAGTAAAACAATGACTAATGTGAATAAAAATGCTTTTAAATTAACTTAGACAATCAAATTTAAAATCATGTTTTCTGTGATAAGTGTGAAATATAAATAATTAAATTACTGAGAAATCAACCAGTCAGTTGATTTTTCAATTAAAGTACATTCTAGTGTACAAAATTCTGATCAACTTTTTTATGTATTAAAATTAGTATTATTTAGAAAAGATATAAGTAACGTGTAACCCTTCTACTCCTTGTTCTTTCTTCATTACAAAATATAGCAGATATATTCAGTTAACACATTTATGATCAAATAAAATAAATTTTTCAGATCTTGATTATTAATCCGACACCTGAATATCGTTCATAAAAGTCTTCACTTCCCATTAAAGCTGAAATTCAGTACCTCTAAACTGGTTTATAGGTAATATTCTGGTCGTTAATGTAAGGCCCTGGATACAACAGGTGCGGTTCTCATTCGGCCACGACCGTCGCAGCGGCCGCACGCGTTTCGACTCCACCGCGGGTTAAACTTGTAAATGCAAATAGTGTTTGTGAAAGTGACGTAAGTGATCCATCAATTTTAAATTTGAATTTAGTGTTCTGTGTTGTGGAATGAACTTGGAAATTGGAAGGTATTTTTTTATTTCTTAATTTAATATTTAAAAGATTTTGTGTTTAATATAGTATTATAATATTAAATCAGAAATAATATTGTAATATTTTGCATAAAAATCTATTTGCTGAGTAAAATTAAAGTACAGACAAAATATTATTAGTGAAACAAAATTTTCAGGAAACATTTGTGTGTATTAAATTTGGCTTCATGCATTTCATTTAAGAAACAAGATCGATAGTATAAAATTTCTCAGGTGCATTTAATATCATTGAGAAGCATTTTCTTGTCTATACTTTTACTTACTCTGTCTGACTGTTTGAGTCATCCAGAGCAGAGAATAAAACGCGGGGCTACAAATTTAAAGTATTGGGAATTGATTCTTTTTTTATTATTAACTTTCACATAGAAAATATTTTTCAGAATTTCAATCCTAGGCGGTAAAGTAAGGGATAACCATTTGTATGGAAGTTCGTAATTTTCAAAGTTAGAATTAATCACGCGTGTTAAGCTAGATAATAGGTAATAATAATAAAGATAAAAACATACACATAGACTCTAGGTATTTTTTTATAAATAATCCTCATTGTAGTTGCCACTGATATCGGTTTAAACAACTTAAAAATAGGGCTGTCAAAATTTTATTAAAGAAAGTGCTGCAAATATCAACATACTACAGTAATATAACCTATAATACTTAAAAAAACTTAAGAGTTTAATGTTGAATACTACACGTTCAAGTTTTTGAAATTTTAATGTAATTCTACTGAATGCAACTCTTATTATTGAAGTATGACGTCAAAGAGTTTTAATAGCTGCAGACAAAGTAAAAACCTTTTTACCCTCCTTTAAACGCAACGTTAATATATTACGTCTGTCTATCTATGTAATGTACATATATGGACACGTTATTTGATATTATTAATTCAATTTAATTCAATCATAAGTGTAAATGATGTTTAACCGGATTACATTAACTATGTGTACGTGATGTATTTTAAATACCATTGGCAGTTTTAGGGTTAAATGTTTGTTGTATTAAGAATGTCTTTGGACAAACTGGATATCATGAACTTAGTGACACAAATGGTTTGTTTTAGGCTCCATTGGTAGTTTTAGGGTTAAATGTGTGTTTTAATTAGAATTTCTTTAATCAATAGTTTAAGTAACTATTTACATTGAAGAAGGTTAAAGCAATCGATTTGAAATAAATTAATAATGCAACTGTTTACACAGCTAGTTACAGTAATGTGTACGTCAATGTCCAAAGTGTCCTATGATTAAATGGAATATTTTTTATGAACTTAGGCCCACAGAGAAAGGAAAAAAAATAAATACAGTCGTTAATTTCTTGCTATATCACACAAAGAGTAATGCTTTCGATGAAAACGGTTTTTTGTTCATTATTTCCACTATCCATTATCAGCGTGGGTTACAACCATTAAACTGTAACACTAAGACCTCGTGGGTTTATCAAGGTACAACGAGCCGCTACTTTACGTGTTACGGTCATTTTAATCAAATTTATACGTTTCATTATTTTTCTATTAATATTTCACAATTTACTTTTTTTTATTTATTTAAGATCTTGCCAAAATTAATGTTTGTTTTTTATTTTTGTCAAAAAGTTTGATTATCTTATTTGAACAATGGGTGTGGCTTATCGTGCTATTCTTTGCGGTGACGTATACTTTGAATTCGAGATTTTTTTGTTTTGTAAATACAACCCCCGCACTACAAATAAATCCTGTGTTGCGGGGTATTTTACAAACATACAAGAAACGGACACAAAGAACACCCAGACTCACACCAACAATTTGTGGATCACACAAAGTGTTGTCCCGTGTGGGGTTTGAACCCACAACACTCAGCGCAGTAGATAGTGGCGTGGCGATCGCTTAAATTACTTAGCCAACTGTGCAGTCGAGCCGAACTGTGCAATTGTACCCAGTAACTTGCAATTGCAAGAGGCCTGAGTCCAGCTGTGGATTACGATAAGCTTTTGTGTTGTGTTTTTAGGTCCTTTACTAGTGTTGTGACTTTTAAAGTTTAATACTAATTGTCATTGTAATGTACAAATAATCGAACTTATTAATAACCAAATATTTTCAATTCAAACGTTGTTTCTCAGGTGTAGAGTGGCACACCGTGTGGTTTTAGCCAGTCCAATTCCGACACACCACCCCGCCGTAAACTCGGGTGGGGTGACGGCTCGAGGGGGTTGCCACACGTAAAAAAAGCATTTCATAACACATAAATTTCAACGGATATACACTTGTCAATTACAACGTACAATGAAAGTATTTATTTCCTTTATTGACCATATATTAACCATACAGATTTTTAAGAGAAGGAATTTGCTTTGTGTATTTTAACAAGATGACATATCATTTACCTACTTATTTACTCGTTATTATATACTAAGATATGCGTAGTAAAACCTCAGATATAATCAATTCACAGGTTTGTGCAGTATCATAAATAAATCTATAAAACTGAAACCGATTTGCAAATACCATATAAGGAAATGATATTGAGAATCGGATATCGCAGTGATCGATTACTTTGACACCCTCCTTATTCTTCAATCTGTCAAATCTGACATACGGTAGCTCTTAGATTACATGGACTATAAATTGAAAATTTTGAGTTCCATGCTTGCATGTGATCATAAAACTACATTTGTCATTAGCGATGTCACAACCGTGAACGGGTAACGGCACGAATGAGAACCAAAGACACTGAGTTATTGTCACGCTAACTATTTTACTATATGAACAATATGTATTTACAAACGCTAAAACATGTATTACTCGTATTATGATAAATACAACAACTTATATCAAACAAGTCGCTTTTCCACTTGTAGATAATTGATTTATGCTTAATACAAAAATATTATTATAAATATGTACTTTTATTAAAGTTTTCATGCTTTGGGTTCTTAGCCACAAGGCTAAGAGGTTGCAAGGGGTTCGTGGCTAAATGCTAATCGAGTAAATTATCACATTGCAAAGTAAAAAATCTAGGTCAACCTATTGGTGAGTGACCATTTTAAACATGTTGATATTCCTCTACAACGGAAATAAAACTGTTTGAATTAAAAATATCTCGCCACAAGAGGATCAAAAAACTATGTCGAATATATAGAAAGAAATAGAATTTTTTTGTGTGGTATGGAATACAAAGTCGCAAGCAATGTTGTTGTTGTTATACGACATTGTCGGCTACATTGTAAGAGTATTTACAAAAGCTATGAGGTGCAGTAAATGCATGATTATGTATTCAAAAGTGTGGATTGTATAGCACTCATGGGTTAACTACTTACTGCTAAAAATAATTGACTGTTGTTAGCGTAGATTCAAGTTAATTTTCAATTTAATTTCAAGTTTTATTTACTTGGTGTACATTGATGTACAGTATACCAACCAATTTTTGGGAGGAATAGAGATCTTGTAAGTTCTAGTTCGGGGTTTTAGTTGTAAGTATTAGTCAATATATTATAATTGTGTGGATGCGTTAGCAATTGCAGAAAGAAAATCGACGTGGAACACTTGCATTTTGTCTAAAGGGGCTGTTTGCACAAAGAACAAAAATGTTCACGAAGTCAGAGTTGTGAGAAGGATACAACAGAAACAGAGTATTCCTTGAGTGAAGATTTTACGTCGTCATAAGAGGATTGAAAACGCAAATAAGATCAAGATAAGTCGATGAGAATGGGTAGTTGAGAAATAAAAAGTGAGAGATCCGCGCTTGCTTATAGCGGTGCAGACAAATTTGTAACTGATTTAATTGAGACCATAAAGTCATTGTGACTTGTGAAGATGAAAAAAGAATTGAAAACAGTTATTGCGAAGATGATCTAACTTATTAAGGAGATCTATAATCAGTTCAAAGTGACACATCGCTTAGTCAATTGTAGGAATAAATAAGGAATTATTGGAAGAGGTTTTCGTTTTTGAAGGCTGGAAATTCTTTTGATGGTATGATGTTCGCAGGTTTACTGTCCCTTTAAAACTCATTTGTGTAACTTAAGCAAGTCAATCAAACGCTAAATCGATGAGCAGGCTTAGGTTTTTGACTACACAGCTCCAAGATATAACTGAAATGTTGAGGACGACTGTAGGGAGTAAAGCTTTATCTAATCTTCAAATTTTGCTGCCTACTTCAATTAATTGACATTTGGTAGGGTTCAATAACAACCTGAATCTAATCAACTACGATTTTATACAGTTTAGGCCTTTGTTGGTGTTGTCGATAGCTCGTGTTATGTCGTCCACGCTTTTCTGTGAATAAAGCTGCATATTAACGACATACAAGTGACTATGATATTGGAACTGGTTAAACCTCCTTTTCGAGGAGAGGCCTATGTCCAGCAGTAGACTGTAAAAGACTGTTGATGTGATGATGTGATAAAGACCAGATGTATGTATAGTTCAGTGTTTGACACTTAGTTTGAAGAGTACGGTTGTGGGTGAGAAATACCAGTTGATATTCTTCAAACAAGTTGTGTTATTAAATTCAGGATGTTTTTTATTTCCAATACCTAAAATACTGAGAAATTAATAGACAATGGAAGATGAAGACTCTATACTTTGGAGAATATCTCGGCGCTTAAGGTTAAGTATTAACTCGTTACACCGATTTCTCGCAATTTTACAGCAATTTCACTTGTCTTTACATCAATCTCTTCTGTATTTGAGGACTGATGCCTCATTGCTGTACAGATTTCTGCCATCTCCCATGGTGCCAGTGCAAGTTTTATTTTTATTGACTTTATAGGAGCGTGAACGCCATACAGTTTCACAATAGTGTTATTAAACACATTAACTTTGTTTTAAACATTTATAGCTGTTGCCAAACTAGTCCAATCTATATTCGCTGTATCTATGTGTGATTTTTCAAGATCCACACGCCTCAACTGTAAATCTGTAGAGCATTGGAAAGTGATGGGAGGGGATGATTATCAAGTCATGATGGGAGGAACCAAGGGCAAGCAGTAAGAATGAGGTCAAGTCATCTTGCTTATATATCCTGAAATAAAACATTGTAATGAGTAGCTTGAACACGTAGGACATGTAGACTAGTTGATTTGATGATCTGGAGGAGATTACGTGCAGGGGGAGTTTAAAGATAGGAGATCGGTGTTAAAGTCTTCAATTATGATACAATGTGAATGTTACGACCCTAAAGATTCCAGAACTGTTTCAGACTCAGACCCAGAAGTTCAAAATAAACTCAAACAAGTTCGTCGTAATATATTTTAAGCACATAAATAACCTTTCTTTAGAATATTATGTAAAGAATCAATCAAATATGTACCGCACCGTTCGCATCTAAGGGTTTTTAATTACTTTTTGTTTGAAAGAATTAGCACTTATCCAAGTTTTTTGTTTACTTGATTCTGTTAATGTAAGTTCTTAGTGCAATGAAAAGTTTTGATATTGGTATCTTTATATACCAGTCAAATATAAACATAGAAAATATGCAAAATTTGATTTTCATGTTCCAAATTGATAAAGAGAAACACGTGCAGTAGTGACGACACAAAGTTTTTAATATTCTTTATATTTTCTGTTATACCATCTCCATTTGTTAATAATTAACCTTTTGACGTTTATAATATCAGGGGTGACGTTGGTGACGTCCGTTATCGAACTATAACAGAAAATATTCATTTACATTCAATTCATCGTTTTCATTTATTTTAACAACACTATGACGTAAAAGTATTTTTAAATTACTTCAATTAATATCTGATTGATTTTTTTTAGAAGAATTTAATGTGTCAACAAACTTTATTGTGATATAGCTTCTATAAAAACTTAAATACAATATAATATTTGATTCATATTAAAAATAACATCGTAAATACATACATTCATAACTTTTATCAATTGTTAACATGTATCGTGAAGACATGTATCGTAAGACATAACTTTAAATCCGATTCATGAATGAACTCTTTTGATTACAACTTTGCGTACTGTCTGTCAACCGTCCTATTGTCTACGTCGTATCATTTAATGAGATACTGTCACATTCTCATCTCATATTGACTTTGAAGCATGGCATTCTTGTATTGTATATTATCATAAAAGATTAACTTTTGCCCGCATATCATCCCATGTGTGTGTCGGTTATCACAGTAAGGCCGCGTCTTTATCTCACAATCAAAAACATGTTTATGCCAAATTTCATTGAAATCAGTTCCACTGTTTAGTCGTGAGAATATTACAAATTAACACACATTCCTATTTACCTATATCTATAACATAAAGATGTGTATTATATACGGAGATTTGTATTAAGATCTTAAATGAAGTCTCGCTATTTCTTAAAAGATGGCGGAGCGGCACTCTCTGCATAGAATTTTGTACGGTAACGCATCAGCTAAGTAGTACTAAATGCAACCTCAAATTCTAGCAGATATGTTATGTTTTATCAGAGTGTCAACCACATGCTTATTTATCTATTGTGAAAATGTCTACTTTTGTGCAATATAAAGTGTTTTTGCGAGGAATTTTATTGCGCTGCTGAATTTTATTCAGCTTTGATGAGCAGCAGCTTATGACAATGCTTTATCGAATACAACATGCAGAGACAGGCTTAGGGGTTATAAAAACAATAACTTGACCTTAAGGACAAAGAACATTCTGAAGCACCGACAAAGTTTGAAGAGTTTGGAGAATTGGAAGCATTGCTTGATCAAGAGTCTCTACTAAAGTCTGACATGAATGTCACTAACGTCTGACACTCATGTCATGGGGCTCGGGAAAATATTGTGTTGGTGCATGAACAGTTTCAAAATTTTTAAAAGCGTTAGGAATGATCCAAAAGCAAGGACGTTGACATATGAGTTAAAGGCGAGAGACGCTGAATGACGTTTCTTATGTGTGAATTGCTACTTCAACAGTAGAAAAGAAAAGATTTTCTGCACCTGCACCGTATTATCGCTGGAGATGAAAAGTGGATTCACTACGACAATCCAAAACGTAAAAAATCGTGGGGTTTGCCCGGTCACGTATCAATATCATCTCCAAAACCATCCAAAATATCCACGGTTCGAAAAGCTTTTACTCTGTATTTAGTGGAATCAGCAGAGCATAATTTATTGTGAGCTGCTTAAATCTAATGAAACCATCACAAAAGCTCGCTATTGACTTCAGTTGGCATTTTTGAGTCGAACTCTGAAAGAAAAGCGAAGACACGACACAATAATTCTGTTACATGACAATGCTTGGCCACATGTAGTAAAACCAGTCAAAAATTACCTTGAAACGCTGCAATGGCAAATTGTGCTCCACCTGCCGCATTTACCGGACATAGCACTTTCAATTACCACTTCTTTCAGGCCGGAAAAGCAAAAAATGGGTCGATTCATGGATTACGTTAATATGTGAATCGTTTTTTTGACGGAGGATTCTATTACTGCCAGAAAAAATGGCAGAAAATCATCTCTACTGATGGACAATACTTTGAGTAAAGTGATTGTAAGTCTTTTATTTTAAATGTTTTCTTTTAAGTAAAAAAACGGCGAGAACTTATTCAAGGTCCTATTATATAGAAATAGGTATGTTAGAATATTAATTACTTATAAAGATGGATTATAAGGAATAGTTTATAAACAATCGATTAGGTCAGGGTAACAATGACGTACTTCATTATTTATAATGACAATCAGAAAGAGGTGGAAAAACTTACACCCAATGCAAATGTTTCGTCACTTGTTGAGTTGCCGCTATGTACAAATATTTGTAAGCTTGAATACATCAATTTGTATTGGTTTGGGTGTTTCTATGTGTATAAGGTGTTTTATGATTTGCACTAATAGCAAGTTGCGACATCCATCTGTGGATATTTGCAACAGAAAAATCACTAGTCTGGTCTATGTATGCTGTATGTACCAAATGCTAGGTTTAGCATGGTTCTAACAGTGGCAGTAGTGTAACAACTTATATAGTCAGTTACACAATTCTGTGTATCAAAGTAAGTAGGTAATAAAGTGAAGACGGAATACATTGCAGCTTGCATCAAAGTATTATGGCGCATTCATTGTATGGTCTTCTTTATGATTACGATGTCATGTTTGACGTATGTATGTACTCGTATGGAAAATAAGTGGAGTGTAGAGGTTTTCGATGTAATTTGTTAGACATGATATTTTTTCCTTTTAAACTACAGTGAATTTTTATATACTAGTAAATACTACCGTTACAAATATTAACTAGAAGAAATGGACTCGAATATAATATAGAAGAAAGCTTTAAAGTTTAATATTTCACAAATCCGCATTCGCATGCATTAACCAGTACATTCCAGTCTTCATAAATCTGTGCTATTTTAAAACCTTTTCCATTGACACCTCACATCGTAGAGTTTATAAATATAAAAAAATAACATCACCACTTTAAGGGTACTAGAGGTACCCTAAAAAATATTATTCAAGACTTTATTTTACATGAAATGATGAATATGTTATATTCATGTAAAATTTCAGATTTCTAACCCTAATAGCATTTGCAGAAAGACGGAGGGACAGACTGACGGATATAACGAAAATATTTTGGCTACAGAGCTCTAAAAAACGAAATGTGAAATTTTTACGTTAAATGAATTTAGTAATTATTTTCAAATTAAATGAGCAATATAGAGATATGAAATTAACCAATCAATATTAAATACAAGTTAATTAATCAATAAAACTAAATATGATATTTATTTTTGTTTATAAATAGACAACACCCGTACTAGGAAAAAAATCTGTGTCGCGGGGGACTTTACAAACATACAAGAAACGGACATAAAGAACACTCAGACTCAGAACAATAATTTAGGGAACACACAAAGTGTTGTCCCATGTGAAGTTCAGTTCATACACTTAGCGCACTAGAAGGCGGCGTGGCGACCGCTTAAGCCTAGTGGTCAACCGTGCAGCTTTGTTCAACATGTTTCTAATTTCCCCTGGAAATAGATAAGTCCGACTACCTAAGTTTTGTGAGTGAATTTCAAAATTAAACAATTGATCGAACTTCAGGCCTAATCGATTTTGCAAAGGATATGTCGGAGCGGGACCGGGAAAGGTTTAGAACTCTTCCGGTCCGCCAGCACAGACGGCTCGGGCACTGGAGATCGCGGAACGATCTCCGTCCTCCATAAGCGCAAGTCTGGGGGTGACAGGTGAGGTTATCCGTCACCCGAATAGAAGCAGGCCAGGATGGCAGCGGAACGTGCTACGGAGCACACGCTCTTTTGGAGCAGAAAAGGGGTCATCTGCAAGCCGTAGGCAGATGGCCCGAGGTACGTCGGGGTTTCAGGGATTTCCTTTCTAGGGTACACCTGATTCCCCGGCTACTGGTACCTGCGACGGCGTGCGGTTTTTGGTCGGTTCAGGTCCGACATTACTACCAATAGGTGGTATCCGGGGGGATTTACGCACAGAGAAAAAAAAAGGCCTAATCCATTGTTTAAATGATGATAATAAAGATCCTTCAAAGATACTGAATAAGAAAAAACGGAAAAGGTTTTAAGTAGCACCTAAAACCTTCAACCATTTGGTAAAAAGAAAGAAAAGATAAAGGCCTATTTGAACATATTTTGCCAAATATAATTTTTGGTTAAATTTAGTAGAGGCAAGTAGTTTTCACCGTTTTACCGTTACTTTAGTTTGCAATAAAAATCCCAAGTGATTTGATTAAATCATCGAAATTAAAAGTAAAAGCTAAGCTTCGGTAAACCTATATTAAATGTAGATAAAAGCTAAATTTGTAATATTTTTTTTGGATGAAACTTAAGCATCTACGCAATACACCATCGTTGCAAAGAGAAGGAAAACTTGATAGAAACACTAAAACCGACCAAAACCGACTTGACAAGAGAGGCCTATGCCCAATAGTGAATTGTTAAAGACTGTTCATATGAAAGCTTATCATTTATCGTTAAAGGAAAGGGTGATTAAACAGAATAAAAACAAATAACAAATCTACTTACATATGTTTACGTTTTTGGCTAAAATAATAACTTAAATGTGAAAATAAAACATTAGTAACACACAAAAACATTGACAATTTTTGTATTTATTTAGCTAAGTATACGTAATTTTCTAACTGCAACTCTTGACACGCGATCCGCTAATGTTCTATTATTATCCTTATTTTATATCTTCCTTAAATTCAAACCGTCGTGTGATAAACGTGTTGGTACAAAACGCACAGAAAAAAATTTAAAAAACTTTTTTACGTAACTTGCTTTAAGCAAATTATAATAATGTAAGTCGAGGAATAACGCATTTACTTCAGGCATTAAGTAAATTTCTTCGAACTGTTTGACGTTTCGACCATATTACTTTGGCCGTGGTCACAGACTGACTGATCAGTCCACTAAGCTAAATTGCAAGTGTTTCGCGTCGGTTCTCTTTCTACAATCGATAACGCTTCAATTTTCTTATATTATTGACTCAGTCACGTGGTCAATACAAAATTTCAGACGTTAAAGGGATTCTTTTTTTTAGAGAAAAAACGCCCGCACTAAGAATAAACCCTGTGTCAAGAAGGACTTTACAAACATGTTAGAAACAGACACAAAGAACACCCAGACTAGAACAACAATTTGTGGACGACACAAAGTGTTGTCCCATTGTAGAGAGTGGTGTAGCGACCGCTTAAACCACTAGGCTAACCGTGCAGTCAATTTTTCCAACATTCCCATACATTTGTTAGTTTAAAGCCTAATAACGTTCACGTTTGAAGAATGCCAACTTGACTTAGTCATGATCAGTCAATGTGTAATCAATTCTCATAAATATAATTATATGTTGTGAACGTGATAGTTTGAAACTTAAAAAACTTCAATAAGAAACTTCACTAACAGTACGTTGATATTTTCAGTAGTTAGTAGCACCAACTAATTAATAATTAGTAGTTGTTAGTTATTTGATTTTACTTACAATATCAACATATTGTTATTGAAGTTACTTACAGCGATCTGACGAGTGTAAGCAGTCATTTTTAACCTACCTATTTATTATTGTATCTTAATGAAATTTTCAGAAAAGAAACAATACAGGCATATCCCGATGGTTATAATATAATCTGGCATTTGGCATGGTCAGCAACATTCTTCATTTAATGATTACTAGTAATCTCTTTGAGTTCGGGCTTATAAAATTCATTTTGATGAATCCTACAGACTGCTAACGATGGATTTATGACTAAGCCAGAAGGTGGTTGTGTAACTCTTTTTTATACTTTTTATTTAATAAGTTGTTATTGTATGTTTATTTACATTTAAAAATGTTAGATTTATGTACATGAAATTTATAAAATCAATTCTGATTTTGTTAAAAACTCTAAAGACTGAGGTAGACAATGGACGGTGCGGAACGATAAAGTAACTTTGCACAACGTATCGTAATATTTCTTACATCAACTGCAATTCCTGTTTCGTAAAACGTTGGTTACCGTGTGGCACTTACCTGATCATCCTTATCATAGACCAATGTTTGCAAAGTCTTGGTGTGAAGGGTGAGTAAAGGACAATTGAACTAGGGTGAACTTCTAGACCTCGATCTCTCTCTAGCAGTCTAAAATTCCCTGGTAACCACTTCACATTCACCACAAGTACGCAGTGACTTTTTCACGACACATGAAGAATTCCGTAATACCAACGCAGGTAACGAACGACACGAAAAGAAAAATAAATTAGCTATCGTGTATGGAGCTTATCGTATATCGTATATCATAACTTCAACGTGGATACTAATACAACAGGTGAAGAATTCTCCCGTTATTCTGACCAAACGACGTGAGAAAAAATAAATTAGCTGGCGTGCGCGGTTAAATCAACATAGGTACTGCACTGTACTGTATTGACCGCGTCCGGCCAACATTCCATGGCTTAACGTGGCGAGTCGTAGAATGGGGCACACGACTCGTCATAGTACCGAACAACCTATTATAGCCTGCCTAATGTCTTCTATTTGTCTTTGATTACTAACTAGTCTATGACTGAAATTTTCGTGTAGTGATTAATTAATATGAAACTTAATAAAAGAAACTAGAAAATTTAAATTTGGCGCCACTGTCACTTTAGTACTAATAGACACGTCATGAGGCGTAATGTCTATTGTTGTAACTCTGTATTCTTGTCGATACGTTTTCTCTTAACAATAAAGTTTGATTGCTGAAAGTAACGTTTGTCTTTTGTGGATAAACCCCATAATCCAATAATTAAGAATACAGAGTGTCACTATCTCTATTCATACCTTGAGTGTCCTAAGAGACGACTTAAAGAGCAAATTACTCAAGAAAATATCTCTACAAAGAAAAGCAAGACTTTATAAAAATCTCTATACTAAACAGCCTGACCAGCGTGATATAGTAGGCCTAAATCTCCTTTCTAAGGACAGCAGTGGACTGTTAAGACCTGTTGATGATGATGTGAAATGATTGGAATTTACACTCTTGGGTATCTCATCCCTTAATGCGAAAACATTAATACGAAAAATTTTCTTTTATTAGATATTAATAATTCATTAGATCCATCGTTTATATTAATATAGCAATGCATTATGCAAATTTATTTTTAGAATTCCATTTTCCGCAAACATTCTTTAATACACGATCAGAAAGACTCACGAACTGAATAAATTGTAATAAATCTCGTATCTCCATAACTTCAAGTTTCCTACGGTTGCTATGCTAAGTGTCTTATAAAAAATCCGCACAACAACAGAGGGACGGATTAAATACTGAGACAACAAGCTTACGTAGAGCTTGCAAACTAGGAGAGGGACATATTTTCTTTTATACATTTTTTGGTATAAAAATGTAAATTACTAAAAAAGGCAGTCAATAATAATAATATATATAACATCACAATCTAGACATAAGCTAAAAGAAACTTGAATTATTTTTTTTTTAAATAAATACATGCATATTAGTTACAAAAAACTAACATCGTTAAAATCATAAACTATTCTTAGCTATTACTATTGTCATTGATTGACTCTGCAAAGTTAAAGTCACAAGCTAAGGAAGAACTTGTGTAAATCAGTAATTAAGTGGAGATTCGAAATTTAAACAAAAGACAGTTCTTGCACGCTAGTCATGCTTCCATAATGCATAGTAGTCACTTTGACAGCATCTTGAAAAATTTTATTTGGAGATATATAGAATAATTTGATTGACAAGAAGGGAAAATTTAAGATTTATTTTGAAAATTTACATTTAACTATGAGGCAAAAATCCATTAATCTATCTTATAAGTATTTAAATGATAAAACGTGAACGATATTAAACTCTTTATAGTATTCCTTCAAAATGATATATTTGTGTAAATTAAACAATCCTTATTAGCTCCTTGTAACAAGATGATTAAACTCCATCAAATCAACCCAGAATTGAAAAGCCCATTGACTTTATTCACGTGCTAACAAAGTAGTTAGTAGCAGACATGCAAAGTCACTTGCCAACTTTGGATGCACCAACCGCATTAAATCCAATATATCCCCGAGGACGTAACTTTAAATAGATTCTGCAGTACAAGACTATTTATTGCAGACGTAACTTAAACAGTTTCACAAGTACTTCGTTAGTAACTTTGTCCCGTGAAAAATATGATCGGCCCCAAGACGATTTCAACTCGTGTTAATTAAAATCAACTGAGAGTTTCATTATAATAACAAGAATTTTAGGATTATTTTACAAAAGCAATGATTATTTTGGTTCAGAAAATTCTGTGAATTGGATTTATTTACCATGATTCTTATTTCAGATAATATGTTTAAATATTGAAATGAAAATAAACCAGGAATATGTTTTGATTTATTGATTTTTTTGCTAAATAGTCTGTTTGGTGATGGATTAAGAAGTGTTACTATGCCTATTCATCCCGTGGGTAACTGTACAGGAAAATATCGTTACAACGAGAAGGAAAACTTGAAACAAACCCTATTCCAACCCGTATGGCCAGTGTAGTATAGTAGGCCAAAATCTCCTTGCCAAGGAGGGGCTTATGCCTAGCAGTGGACTGTTGATATAATCAAAACTGTTTGATTTATATTTTCAATAAAAATGAAGTACCCTTCAGTATCTACATTAATGAATCATCTGAATAATGATTCACAAAAATATTGAAATTAATTAGAATTACGAAGAAAAAGTTATCAATGTAAATTCAAAATAATGAATAGTCATAAGTAAATGACTCAGCTAAAAGCATTAAAAGTCAATAAATATGTAAGTATTTATGTGTATATAATCGATTTGCCTGTGTGGTAATATATTAAGGAGACAGAGTGTCATCACCACAAGAATAAATTCTTACCGTGGGTACCGATTAAGAGACCAGGGCAATTACCCTGGACAACGCACAGTGCGTTGTCCAGGGTAAGTAAAGAGAAAGAAAACTTGAAGCAAATCCAGTACTAGCGTGGTATATTAGGTCAAACTTTCCTATCTAAGTAGAGGTCTATGTCCAGCAGTGGACTATTAAAGATTGGTGATGAAATACTCCATTAAGTTGAATATTATTCTTTGTTTACATTCTTCGTTTACATTCTTTGTTTACTGTTGTATACTTTGTTGCGAAGTTTGGGTGTTTTGCCTATATATAATATGTATACATTTACAAAAAAAAAGTATATAAGTATTCTATCAGTCAGTCTAGTTATCATAGCACAAGCTCTGCTTAGTTAAAAACTAGACGACGTTGTCTGTCAAATGTCAGAGACATAAAAAAAAATACGGTTGATGTTCACTTCTTAAATTCACAATTCTGCCCGCAGCCGTAGCAATCGAATGTAAATCTGTATCGCGAACCAAATCAATTTCGATTTATTTACTTAAAGATGAATACGACTCTCAACGCAATTTAATTTTAGATATAGATGAATACCCTTTTACGATTATTATATTTTTTTATGATAAGTACTTTTATGATTTGATCCTGCTATTAAGATAGATTAGTTACATTGAATGAGTTTATCTAAAGAGGTAAGAGCAACAATTTATACTATAATTAGTCAAATTGGAAAATATTGTTCTGGGATTGCTAACAAGCCTAGAAAAATTCAATAACTTGTGAAAAACATGAAAGTGAAATTTATAGAACTGAATTAATGAGTAACATATTACTCGTATATGTGGCTCAACACCATGTTATTCGTTAACGCACACACCTCTTAACATATGATATAGTTTGTATTATGAATTGTTTCAAATTAATGTCAAAAAATATTAAAAAAACCTTTATTTTTAAATTACTCTTTTTTAGCGGCCTAGTCCTTGACCTAGTGGTTTAAACAGTCATCACGACGCTCACTACACCACTGAGTGTTGTGAGTTCAAATCCCATATGGGACAACACTATCCACAAATTATTGTTATGAGTCTGAGTGTTCTTTGTGTCCGTTTCGTGTTTGTTTGTAAAGTCTCCGCGAAAGAGGATTTATTCCTAATGCAGGCGTTGTATTTAAAAAAAATCTACTCCAACCTTGTTTAGTCTCCTAGCAGATATGACTAGTCCTCTTGTTCCAACCACACTAAGACGGAAAATAAAGACTATGTATTGGCAAATCTTTTTTTGTAGCTTTTCCTTTATTGATTTTCACAAGACCAAGATTTAAAATCTCGGTAGCCTAGCTCGTTACAAGTAGAACGTTTCGAAATTGCGTTAAAGCAAAAACTTAGCGTAGTTAAGCAAAAAAAAGGCATTTTTCTCGAAGTTGTTGTTAACCAGTTTAGTTAGTTGAATTAACTTAAAGTTTTTAATCTTAATTACTTTCAGCACTTCTTTCTTCCTTTTTTATTTCAACCAGTCTTGGCATACTTCAAATTTATGTCATATTATGGACCAACTTGCTTAGATGCTGTAGTGGTTATTATTTATGTATTGACCATTCATATTTACTACCTTTCTAGCGTATTTCATGTTTTGAACCGTAAAGCATTTTCTCTTTTATGAACGGTTATTAGATCAATTGATAAAATATCGTTGCAAACTTTTGAAACAGTTCAGATAACGGTGGAATTAAAAACTTTTATAGACAAGACCTGTGGGCTAGTAGGTATTTATTTTAATGGTGATACAATTTTAACATGAGATGAATTTAGATGCATCTAACACGGTAAAAAAACATATCTGTGAAGGTATTATTGTTTGAAAACATCCTTTAAACATACTGATATTAAAATAAAAAAAATATATAAATATAGATATTTAAACTTGACGGACAGTACATTGTACAATAACAACAACAACCAAAAAGTTATGTTATGTAGAAAACTAGATGGATTTAATATTACATTTATGTAACTTAATATAAAATAGACTGTTATATTAGCTAATAATATTATACATTAACATCCAAAAAGAAACTGCTATTAAGAAGCTGGTGATGAAACTACATTACATTAGTACTACATTTGGATATTAGAACTATAAACTTAAATGGATATGGAAAACGCTTAACCTAACGATGCTAAGAAGACTCATGAAAACTGTGGCAAATGCCAGGGACTACTGTGTTGTTTTTAAACTTTATGTAACTTGTATACAGGAGAAAGTTTTACTCCGTTTGAGTTCTCATATTAAAGTTCTGTTTTTTTTTTAAAAAAGACAACAGCCACCTTAGAAACTTATCCTGTGTCGCGGGAGAGTTTACAAACACATAAGAAATGGACATAAGGAACACCCAGACTTAGAACTATAATTTTTCGTTCACATAAAGTATTATCCCATGTAGGATTAGAACTCACAACACGCAGTACAGTAGAGAGCGATGTGGCGACCGCTTAAACAACAATGCCAGCCGTACAGTCAAAATAAAGTTATATTCACATATAATGTTACATTCAACTTCATGATTACGATGGATGTTCTAATCTGGAATATATCATGGAATACTTTTTGCCATGAACAAGACAAAAAACAAGCTTGAACTTGTGAACGTCTTAAACTCAAAAGTCTAGTCAAAATCGAGAGAAAAACAACGTATTTCTATGTAAATCGCAATCGGAATCGGATCGACGGCTCTACGGGCTCTCCGAGGCACAGGGGTTAAGACTCCAGCTTCCAAACTTCGAGTTGTTATTATATTAAGGATTTTAATAATCTGAAAAACTCTATAACATTTTTTAGCCCGACCTAGGCATCGACCCTTTGATCCGCAGTGGCATACACTAGACAGGTAGACAACCACTAGACAGACGAGGTAGTTAATTTTTACAAATAACAGATATGTAAATATTCTACGGCAAAGCCCACAATTTACTTTTACTCACATTGATCTAATAAATAGTTCCTTTGAAAAATATAAATAATTGTTAAGCTTACAATCTAGGTAAAAACCTACCTATAATATGAATAATACTTGCTTTAATACTTTTACCTATAAAATAGTTGAGACCACAAATCGCGAAATGTTAAAAGTATAAGTTTTGAAAAGCAGTTCTAACCAGAAACATTTCAATTTTATTGTTACCTGAGAAGTTGTCTAACATTTCAATAATAGGTGTAATAAAACCTTTTTAATATCAATTAAATAAAAAAAATATATTTTGAGGACATTTGACACAACGCCAAAACTAAGCAGTGCTTGTACTATGGGTACTAGACTGATGTAAATATATATGTACTTTTGTTGTCGTAAAAAAATACGTATTATACATAGAAAATACTGCGAGATAAATATTTGCATGTAAATATTTGATTCGACCCGGGAATCGAACCCAAGACACAACAGTTGTGTACGCTACCGCTGCGTCACCGAAGCAGTTGTTACTCCCTGAGGGATTAATATTTGGAATTTGAATAGCGTCGGTCCGCGCGAGCTATGTTTAACAAGGACAATTTAAAACAAACAGTGGGTAGATTATTCTAATGTGATCGTGGCCTTACTTTGAACAAGTTACTGTTATTTGTGCAGAGCGGTAAAAGTGACATGCTTATGAGTTTATTACTAAGCATTTTCAAATTTGGTAAAGAATTGTGAATGTATATTTTAAATTTACTTCATTGTTTTCTAATATTTTACATACATTGACTGCATTATATTTGACTATACGGTTGGCTTAGTGGTCGTAGCGGTTTTTCTGAGGCGGCGGCTCATGTCGTGCGGTGATCCACAGGGGTCTGTCCTCTGACCAGTCCTGTGGAATATGGGATACGACTGGGCCCTTCGAGATCGTCTTCCCCCTGGGCTGGGCGTAATTTGTTACGCAGATGACACATTGGTCACGGCCCGGGGGATGAACTTTGCACAGGCGGCGCGCCTGGTCACCACGGGTGTCTCTCTGGTGGTCGGGCGTATTGAGGCGCTGTGTTTGCAGGTGGCCCTGGACAAGACGGAGGCCCTTTTGTTCCATGGGCCCCGTCGTGGTCCACCCTCCGGCGCCTCCATCGTAGTCAATTCGGTCCTCGTACCGGTTCAGGCCCAGATAAAGTATCTGGGCCTGATCTTCGACGGCAGGTGGTTCTTCGACAGCTTTCTCCAAAGCTGGTCGGCGCTGCTTCTGCCCTTGGGCGACTCTTGCCCAATTTGGGTGGAGCCAGCGTCGCGAAGAGACGGCTATACACGGGGGTTGTCCGGTCAATGGCGCTGTATGGTGCACCAGTATGGGCGGCGGCTCTGACCACCCAGAATAGGGCTCGCCTTTGGCGCCCTCAGAGGATATTGGCGGTTAGAATCATACGCGGTTACCGTACTGTATCGGCGGAGGCGGCGTGCGCTTTTGCCGGAACTCCCCGTGGGATTTGGAGGCGGAAGGGCTCGCCGAAGTTTATCAGCGAACGGTTGACTTCCGGGTGGGAATTGAAATACGGCCCCCGCCCGAAGAGATACGTGAGTGGCGTGAGGCCGCTCGTCCCGGTCGTCGTCCCAGTTGGAGGCTCCACGTGCTCGTGCTGCGCTGACCTGAGTCACCACTGCGACTGCAGTGAGGACTCAGTGCAGCACACGCTAGCGGTTTGTCCCGGCGTAGCGTGGGGTCCTCACTGCAGTTATTGGAGGAGATCTCTCGCTACTGGCCGTCATACGCTCCATGGTCAGTAGCGAAAGTTGTTTTACCGCGGTCGCAACCTTCTGCGAAGACGTAACTTCGCGGAAGGAGACGGCGGAGAGGGCCCGGGAGGATGACCTCCATTCGGACCCCATTCGCCACCGGCGTACCGGACGGCGGAGGCGCGCATACCAGCGCCTCATGCCGCCTTGAGTGTGGCCGCGGGTGGACGGGATGGGTTTTCCCCTCCATTCGCTATAGTGGCCAGCCGCGAGGAGGTGACGTACGCTTGTGCCGTACGTCACCTAAATGGAGAGTTTATCCGCAGATGGTGCCCGATTTAGTGGGCTGGCGCTAGGAGGGATCTGGATGTCGTAATAACAGCTGTTCCCGGATCCCTCCTATGTCAGGCGCAGAGTGGCACACCGTGTGGTTTTAGTCGGTCCGATTCCGACACACCACCCCGCCGTAAACCCCGGTGGGGTGATGGCCCGAGGGGGTTTCCACACATTAAAAAAAAAAAAAAAGGTTGTAGCGGTAGTCACGCCGCTCTCTACATCGCTAAGTGTTGTAAGTTCAAACGTAAGACAATACTTTGTGTGATCCACAAATTGTTGTTCTGATTCTGTGTGTTCTTTGTGTTCGTTTCTTGTATGTTTGAAAAGTCTACCGCGATATAAAATGTCTTTCTAGTGTGGATGCTGTCTTTAAAAAAAAACATACATACATAAAATCACGTGTCCACTTTACGTCAGTGTTTTGGTCCCACCTAATAGGTGGCGAGCATATTACCGCTAATCTGGATATTTTGTTTACCAGAGCCTCATCCGATCATCAGGTGCGCAATTTGCAGGTGAGGTTGGCTTGAGACCCTAAGTTTTGGTGAAACCCTATGCACCCTCTTATATTTTAAAATTAGATCCACTTAACGCACGAGTTATATTACATATTATATATGAGGCTACCACTGATAATTAGTGCCTACCATTGCTCATGGACATCTGTAATTTAAGATAAATAAATAAATATTTCGAACATTTACACACAACGTCATCTAGTTTCAAACTAAGCAGAGCTTGTACTATGATAGCTAGACTAACCAATAGAATATTAAACTTTTTTTTGTAATAACATATGTATTATACATAGAAAACACCCAATTTCGAAACAAATATTTACAGATCATACAAAATATTTGGTCCGACCCGGGCATCGAACCCAAGACCTCACAGCAGGCACATTTCTTACCACAGAGGGAGTTATATGTATATAGTTAGTTACGCAAGTATACTCGTTTGATTCTTTATACTTCACAAATATTTTTTATTAAGAACACATAAAATTTCTAGCAGACAAAAACTTTTATATGATAATTAAATATATTTTACGCAGATTTAGCTACCGGCACAAGCTAGTACTAGCATCTATTACAGGGTGAACTATGCAAGCAAAGAATTGTAAATATATCGTGGGCATCCTCATGCATCGTCCCTTATAATTGAAGAGGGATGAAGTGTAAGGTTCCTCGATCGCACTCCTCATGTCTTCCAGCAAAATATTGAGAGGGGACGAGTTAAATAAACATTAATATCACGATGCAGAACAGATACATATAAAACTCGTAGATATGTGACGTCTAATTTCGTCATGGCTGTTATGATATAGAAAAAAAAATTAAAACATATTAAAAAACACGACGAGAAACAATAAAAGATCACGAGGTCACACTCATTGCAATTGTGTTTTGAGGAATTATGTCTTAATATTTTTACATAATAATATAACACAGTAAGATATACGTTGTATGAAATATATTTACGAGAAGTAAATCTAACCTTTGTACCTCGATTGTACGTACTAGGTGAAACTCTGAAATACATTGTTAAAATAATTTTTCCTTTTATTTATTCCACTATTTAATTTAAATTGACCCAGCTGGTTTCGATAATGCCAGTAGACTAAATACAAGTGAGTTTTTTCATTTTGATTAATTATAGCGCAGATGACCCACGTTAGCACGCTGATGGCACGCCTGCTCATAGACTAGCTTACCATCATCGATTTGGGCGACTAGAATGGCACACGGACAACTCAACAACAACAAAGTTTTACATGAAGACGGGTTTATAATAGGGCTCCTAAGAGACGGTATAATGCGCATATGTTTTAATAAATCTAATCCTCTCATCTCTTAAAGACTATGGTATGGAATTTCTTGAAATAAACCTACATTGCGATGCCTTTTCTTCACAAAAAATGGATAATATTTTCCTAACAACTCATATAATACGTATACGATTTTCTAATTCTTTTCTAATGGCTCACAATCAATACAATGAGTATAATGCATACAAAGAAATCAATTACAATAATAAGTCGTTTTGAACTTCCAAAGAATTTTAACACAAAGGTGTATTCATATTTCATGAACATTCAATGTACTGGAATGTGATGAAGGCTCTGCGTTGATGGATCAGGCAGTCGTTCGGGCAAGTAATTTAAAATGGAAAATATACCTATTTAAGTTATAGAAACTAGAGAAACAAGCTGCGTGGCTACGAGGTTCTTCAAGCAGCGCAAAATATGCTAAACGAGCCAAATTGCGTTACGAATATCTTAATTGATATCATTATTCAGGGTACTTAAGTAAGTAGCTGATATGTTTGCGTATTTAATTGGATTGGTTTGTCTTTATTAATTAACAGAATCTGCAATTATTATCAAAAACCTTTAACAGTCCACTGCTTGATATAGACCTCCCCTTAGTAAGGAGGTTGAGGGTTTGTTTCAAGTTTTCCTTCTCTTTGTAGTGATGTCTTGGATTATTTATCGCCTTAGTCATCTCTTACATCACTCATGGAAAGAAAAAGGTTTATGATATTCTGTGCTTTTAATCCATCACCACATGGAGCACCTGCAATTTTTGATTCTAATTCAGATTCAATCAAATTTATAATTCATTGTTGAGCTGATATAAAGTACACATAGAACTCCATTATTACTTATTATGCATTGAGTTTAGCACCGACTTCAAACGGACTTGAAGATAATTGAAGAGAATTGCTATTATAAGGTTATCTGTTACATCGAAGGTCGTACCTATTTTAGTTTTTCGTTAGATTTATAATTATTTTTTAATGTTTAGTTCTACAACCATGGACTGAACTGGCTAGAATTTCATGACGTTGCAATAACCTATTTGGTTACCACTTGGCTACGATCATCTCCTAGAGGAACCACAGAATCATTCCAATATACCCTTCGAAATAAATAAATAATTGCATTACAATTTTTTTTAGTCAAAATATTTTGTAATCTCATTTATTGATTTCTCATGTAGATGTCTTTGTAACCTAACACAAACATCTAAATAATATCTTGAAGAAACAAAACAGGTCAACTACATGATTATATTGTGGTAAGAATTATCCTCTAACTCCTAAAACGTCAAGAACTTTTTCGGCATCAGCACAGCAACATGAAATACCGATTATTAAACACTAATACCAGTATATCTAGAGAATTAAACTAATACACTTCAACAGGGTCGTAAATTTAAGGGTTTCCCTCGATATCTCTGGGATCTTATCATCAGGTTTTGGGACATTTGGGTAATGAGACTATCTCGGTTCACAATCTTATTGAAAGATTATCTGCTGACATCTAAAGGTCGAGGATCCTTCCATCATTAGCTCAGTAAAATGAAATACAAATCCTAAAACGCAAATACCTTGAGAAGATAAATACAAATAGCTTGAGAAGCAAACCAAAACACACTGTCCGACATGTAAAATTTTAAAAATTAAAAAAAAAACATACATTCGAATTCATCCACCTCCGTTTTCAAGTCGTTAAAAAATACCAAATGTACAGTTTTGAAAGTCTGATTTGATGTTTTACTTATACATAAAATCGATACTTTTTTTCAAAGTCTTTCAGTATCAGCAAAAAACATAAAGAATTCATTCATGATAAAAAATAGTATGTAATACAATTAAAGTCATGGATGTTTAAATGTGTTAAATTATCTCATACTACATTAAGTTACAAGCACTTAGATAATACACATAAAATAAACTTGCTTATTGATCATAAAATATGGTCGTATAGCCCGATAATCTTATTGTAACACAGTTTTATTTTTATAATATATTTGGTATTACTGAACCTCATATCTACGTACTTTATAACTCGTAATAAGTTTTACGAGTAGTTGTAAATGTAATATCTTTTCTTATTTCATTATTTTTCTCCTAGTCGATTTGTCTCTATGTTCAAAAGTAACACGGCCGAAAATTTTCATTACAACATTACCCATACTATACTTACTAATATTATAAATTCGAAAGTAACTCTCTATGTTCGTCTGCTAAGCTTTAACGTCTAAACCATTGCACCGACTTCAATGAAGTTTGGCATGTAGATTGACTTTGATTGTTGAGGAAGGATTTTAGCTACTCTTCATCGTCATAACCGACATACACACGGGCAGAACTACGCGCAAATGTTAGTACCATATATATTATTCCCTGATGTATTTTTTACACGATAAAAAACCATATATTGTGATATAAGCTTTTATTTTTGTTAGTGTTCTTAAAAATACTTATTTGTCTCAGTTTGATGTGAGGAACTCGAGCAAAAGTTATAACAATGTCTAATAGTGTCTGAGTATGATAGAAAAATAAAAGGAAGTGTGCTATCAAAGATCTGTGTCACAATCTTGTATGAAATAAATGTTATGAAAGTAGTTTTTTTTGGGTCAAATAACAATAGTCTAAGAGTACTCCAACTGACCAACAGTAAACACGTCAAACAAAGTTAGCTACGCAAAATTAATAATACTTTGCGAATAAAGTTATAAGAACTGACTAAAATAACAAATTAAAAATATGGCATCTAACGGACAAAGAAAATATTAATATTCTCGAAAAATATTAATATCTACTATTAATATAGAAGAAAATATTAATATCTACGTATAATATAGAAGAAAATATCAATATCTACGTACAATATAGAAAAAAATATTAATATATACGTATAATATAGACTAGAATTTTATCGGCTCCAAAAGCAGTTCTGTATTAAAAAATGTTTGTGTTATGGCATAATATGATGGTTATTGTCATTATAAGTATATCTGACAAAATGATGATTCCTATACGGCAATTATAAAGGACTATGACAAATAAATATGACTATTTATACAAATAGTCACTTAACTCGATACTGCTTTACACTGTTCAACCAACCTTTATTAGCAAATTTCTCTTTACTTTACTATTCTCAATTCTTCTCTACGGATCCTCATTGATAGTAATATTCTTATTTTCTATTCCATAAGCTTGGAAATAGAGATGTGAGTATGTATCTATTGGTATCCAATATCAAGGAGATCCAATTTCATCTATATGACTAAAGAATCCATTCCTACTTAGTTATATTGAGTCACAGTCCTGAAATAAAAGATCCATCCGTAAGCAAATTTGCCTGCTCTATATAGACACATGTAGGGATAGACTTTTGTATATTGTTCACTATCAAGTAGTTATCATGTAAATTTAACATAAATTGTGTTAAAAAATATTCAAATTTTTGCAGATTTAGAGAAAAAAATTAAAAAGATACCGAATGACGAAACAAAACACACCATTGAGTTCGATTTTAAAAAAATGTATAAATGTATAATACTTACTAATTTATTTTTTGCTTGTGTGTAATTTATATGCAATACGTATTTAGTAATAAAAAAAGGTAAAATCAGAAAAAAAAGTACGT
The DNA here is from genome assembly GCA_949316085.1 of Hypercompe scribonia. Classification (NCBI taxonomy): domain Eukaryota; kingdom Metazoa; phylum Arthropoda; class Insecta; order Lepidoptera; family Erebidae; genus Hypercompe; species Hypercompe scribonia. The sequence goes on along the minus strand of OX438969.1, from coordinate 3,830,278 downwards.
GGAAAAAGTAAACAAAATAAAAACGAAAAATAATTTTTTACCACTTCGGCGTCGTGACTACAACTTATGTTCATACGAAATCGCAGGTTCATAGCACTTATAGTGTTTCAGTGGGAAAAAAAATCCTTTTTTTTTCTATATTAACAGCCTATCAAAGTGACTCTACTCTGCCTGATGGAAAGCATGAATAGAATCCAAGAGTTGTGGTCACCATACTCATTGCAAATGCAGCCAATGCAGTGTAGTGACCCACACTATGGCGGCCGAGTGAGATGCATTTTCACGTCCCGCTTGGGGACGTAATGACAATTATTTTTAGTGAATATTAGAATATTAATAGTCATGCTTTTAAATTGAAACGAATCTAACATAAACACTGCGTTAATTACTTAGAATCCTATTGCAATAATTTTAACTGTTAATGTAAAATTAATTAAAGAATCTGTTTTGTTCACAGAGTTACTTTAGCCTGTTAGTAAGTAATTGAGAACAAGACTAGATCTTCTATATATATCTAGATTGTAACCTTTTTTGCAATTATTCAAATTAGAGAATGGTACTCAAAACGTCTGTACTAAAATCTCTAAATTCGTCTCTAAATTTTGTAAGGGGAAGGGTAGTTAATGATTTTTGAGTTTCAGGTATCCATAGGCATCTGTATTTACTCACTTTTCTATTTTTCTCCTTATACAATAAATAGGTAGGGACTTTATCAACATTGTTAGCAAAACTATAATTTATAAACTATATTTTTGTTAATGCACATACTCATGTGAATATTTACACTAAATTGGTAATCGAACTCACTACGTCTGACGTTACACTCTTACTTACGTGGGCATTATTTCTAATATATATCTACAGATTCTGAAAATCTACGTTTTTAATGACTGTATAATTGCTATTTTACTACTAGATACTTTACTGTACTAGTTGAAGCGGTCATCTCACTGTTTTCTACTGCGTTGAATGTCGTGGGTTCAAACCTCGCAAGGTACAGTTTGTGTGAAATAGAAATTATTATTCTAAATCTGGGTGTGTTTTATGTCTGTTTCATGTATCTTTGTAAAGCTGCCGTGACATAGGACTGTTTGTCATTCAAGAGATGTCCTTAAAAGGAAAAACAATTGCCTTCTATGTGATTTGAATTATGACCTTTTTTATCTACAAGTTGACGTCATCACATTAAACCATTTTGTGGACTTCATATTAGAGGGTTTGACTTCGGATGACCTTTTAAATGGAACTTAAAATCATTATTATTCTCGTAATTCTATTTTATTACATTATTGTATTGTTATACGCAGAGTTGTAGTAAATGTAGCGAAGAAAGTTTTATGTAGAAACGGGATTAACGAGATTAAAGACGACGATTTGACAATCATCATCATTAGCGTCATCAGTCTATCGTATTCTGCTGCTGGACAGAGACCTCCTCTCCCGTTACCCACCACTTAGATTGATCCTCAGCATCTGAAAAATGATGGAAAAGCGTGGAAGAAGAAAACTCATTTTGCTGACAATAAAAAATAAACTTCATAATTATTGTTAATATTACTGTAATATTAATAAGTATTACACTTACGAGTATATTTTTTTATTGAAGTGTCTATTAAATTTCACAGAATCAAATCGGCTAACTATTATGAATGAGTCGACCCAAGGTCAAAGTCAAACAACGAACCCTCACGACCCATGTATGAGTGTTAGTCATCTGGCAGCTTTATGTTAGTAAATTTACTAACTTGTTGATATTTATGTGCATGCATGTTTTTATAATAAAACAAATTGTTTAGAACACGGAAAAAAGAGAAAAAGTATATTTCGTTTATAACGGTTTTTACAGAGATCAGAAAGGTTTTGTAACATTCTGGTTGTGACATGTATGTCTCAGTGTCTATGTAACCCTGAAGAAATGCACTTACAGCATCAATCTGAATTATACTAGGTCATACTTAGCAGCTAGAGCAAGCAAGAATCGAGCTGATATATACCTTACCACTGGAGCATAGACCTCATGATAATCATTTCCTTTCTTCTAAGCACAACCCTTAATCACTAATCTAACCTTAAAACGAACATTACTGTTTAAAAGATAGCGACATCCAAATGAAAGTAATTACATTAGTGGACATCGAAAATGGATGTGATATATTCAGTTTGTTTTTTAATTTTAGTTCGACTTTTAGTTCGACTGACACTAGATTTCGTTTGCCCATTGTAGGAAGGCTGTACTTTCTTCCGTAGTTTCTAGTCGTGTGACCTTGATTCTAATCAACAACTAACCTTTTTATCTTTATAGAATGGTGTGATTCTGTAGTTGCCTGGACCCAGTTGTTATATTTGTAAGAATAGATAATATCATGCTTTCACTGATAAATTGATGATATTTGGCTATCCAAGAATCAAGTTACGTATAGTAAAAGTATGGCCATATTGTAAAGTTGTATGGTTGTAGGGTTCGTTTTTGTAAATGCATGAAGTACTCTGTACTTACACTAGATATAATCGCCTATACCATTACATAGGGTGGGCCACGAAGTAGTTAATTTTTGAAAAAGTCATATAAAACCATTTGATATATTATAAAAATTCTTTATTTACAAGAAAGCTAATTGGTTGGAATTTATTTTTTTAAATTTTTTATCGTCTAAATGACCACCTCTAAGCGAGCACCAAAATTGTCGAATACTTCTCGGCAAAGAGACCGCGAGATCGCTGTCATCTCTTCGCTGTTTTTCTATTAATAAACGTTGTGTATTTGGCTTATTGATTTAGGCAAGATTCTTCAAATAACTACATAAAAAGAAGTCTGTTGGGGATAGATCTGGACTTCTGGGTGGCCAAAAGAATGTCGCATCATCTGGAAATCAGCTTTTCCGGAAACATGTCTTTGACCACCCTCAAGGAGTCATTAGATGTCTGACAAGTGGCTCCATCTTGTTGAAACCATGTATTACGATTGTAACCAGCAAATTCCAGTAGCATCGGTCCTAAGAACCCCCGTAATATGTTTTTGTGGGATGTTAAATTCAAATACACAATCACAAAAATAAAATCAAGCCAGCCAAAATTTCATAAAAAAAAAACATTTTCGAAGCCTTGTAATAAGGTACTTATCAGTGTAAGAGTCCTTGTCCTATTTCTAAAAGTACATCACAATTCTCAATTGTAACCCAATTTAGATCTCGTAAATAATGCAAAGCTTTAATGTTCGATTTGATAATAATTTATTCCTGTTACACTATTTCGTTACTTTTTCAAGTCACAAGTTACACACTAACTAAATTATTTACTTTCAAATTTTTAACAATAAATCTTATGTATTTAAGTGTTCGGAATGCATCTTTAATTAAGATAAACAGAAATATATACTTGTGTTATATGACTGTCTCGGTAGCACAACGGTAGCAAATGCGACCGCTGTACTTGAGGGTTGGTTTCGATTCTCGGGTCGGATTAAATGTTTACATGATCTGTAAAGATTTGTTTAGGAGTTTGAGTGTTTTCTATGCATAATATATATGTATTTACAAAAAAAAAAGGATATAAGTATCCTATCAGTCAGTCTAGTTTTTATAGGACAAGCTCTACTTAGTTTGAAACTAGATGGTGTTTACTGTCAAATGTCCGAATTATGTATTATTGTTGTTATTTATGCATGGGGTAGTACGACCAGTTTTGTTATTGAATCTTCCTTTTATTTATGTGATTTTAAATTTTTACTTTCATATAAGAAACAAATAACGAGTATTTGTGCTACTCTAAAATAAATTCCTAAATACATTTAAATAATGTTTCAAATTGTTGATAAAAGTAATCGCTTTGTATAAAACGGGCTGCCAAATGGAAGAATTCATTTCATTGTGAAATTATCACACAATGGAATGAATATTAATCACGTCCGAATTGGTAAAAAAGCTAAAAGATTAAACTTGACAATATGAGAATTTAGTAAGTTATTAGCTGCAATGTTATCAATGTTAATAGTAGAACTTTAAACGTGAAATAAACCCTATAGAAAGAGCTCGTGTAGTCTAATATTTTAGCCGGCTTTAAATAAGTCTCGGAATCATATTATGTAGTTAGTTTCTTCGATTTTGTTTTCGAGCCGATGTTTTGAGTTAGGATAAATAAATCACTGATTGATTTTATTGCCCATTGACGTAGGGGTGACAGTTATCGTGGTAACTGTGTAAACCTTACACTGTCACGATGACTGTTTTCGTCCTCAAGCGGGGTGTGAAAAAGCATCTCACAAGGCCGTCATAATGTGGGTCACCATACTGCACTGTCTGCATTTGCAATGAGTATGGTGACCACAACTCTTGGATTCTATTCATGTTTTCCATCAGGCAGAGTAGAGTCACTTTGGCAGGCTCTTAATATAGGAAACTCATATACACATGAGATACTTATTTTTGACCTTAAGTGATGTCATTTAATTTACCAATTGATTAGACAGTAACGTATAGTACCTGTACTACACTACCAGACGGTAATTCTATTGAAGATGACGAAAAAAAATTCCAAGTAGGAACATGTTAAATAGGGTACACCAAGAAAGTTTCACTTCTTTCGTATGACAAGGAGTCCCCATTTTGATTTAGTTAAGAAAACTAATGTATATAAAAATAAAATTAAAAACAACCGCATAGAAAAATGTCTTAAAAGAAATTAGGAGAATGACAAGAATGTTATTCGTTGAGGAAAATATAGAACCCATAGATTTTTTTTACGTTTTTTGCAAATTTAATAAAATAATAAACAACTTATTTCTCAAATAGTAATCTTTCTGACCATGACATTAACATTTTGCGAGCCTGCCAAAGTAGCTTCACTCTACCTGATTGGAAGTATGAACAGAATCCAAGAGTTGTGGTTAATATATTCACTGCGGATGCAGATTTTAGCACGAACAGGTTGGCTCGATCGGGGCAGTCCTACCCTCCCACAGAAGACCAACCTAAAGCGCCAGCATCCGTGTTGTCGTGTTTCGTTGGTGAGTGCGAGACCGGAGGCCCATTGATGCAGGGGTAATCGTGGTACTGTGTGAGTCTTACACTGCTACGATGCATTTTACGTCCCCAAGCGGGGTGTGAAAAAGCATCTCACAAGGCCGCCATAGTGTGGGCCACCATACTGCTTTGTCTGCATTTGCAATGAGTATGGTGACCACAACTCTTGGATTCTATTCATGCTTCCCATCAGGCAGAGTAGAGTCACTTTGGCAGGCTCTTAATATAGAAAAAAAGCAATATGATGGCCCACACTATAGTGGTCTAGTAAGATGCTTCTTCACACTGCTTGGAAACGTAAAAGGCATCGGAGTCATCGTGGTATTGTAAGGCTCACACACTTACCACGATAACTGTTGCCCCTGCATTAATGTGCCTCCGGTCTCACACTTACCAACAAAACAGGACACCACGTATGCTGTCGCTTAAGGTTGGTCTTCTTTGAGAGGATAGTACTAGCGCGGTTGAGCCGGCCTGTTCGTGCTAAAATCAGTGTGGCTCTACTACCTACCAAATTAAATTGTAAGTTACATATTGGTACGTAGCTATTTACTTATTTAACGACTAGAGATTCTATTAATAATGAATTTACTACTTAGATACCCTATCTTTCATCTTTTAATTTTAGGGTATCACATAATTACTCAATTGATTAACTATACATTTATATTATAGTAAAAAATAAGCACAATTTCAAGCAAAATAAATATGCAGTGTTTCTTATAAAGTTCAAAGAGCAAGCAACGTTTCATCATCTCATAATTATTGTACGTATCGCAATTACTCAACAATAGCCAGCTACAGATTAAAGTTTTATAACATAATTTAAAAACCAAGACAAACAGAAATGTATTTCGACTGTCCTTTTCGCTAAAATTTTGTCTCTTAAACGAACAAATATATTAGCTTAAACTGGTTTATGTAGGCAATTTTATAATTGATGTTACTTTGACCCTAAGCCATGATACTATGTCTGTACATAGTCATAGCTTAGGGTCAAGCTATGATACTAGTACTGATAGTTGACCTATTATGTCATTTAAAAAAGGTCTGTACCTTTCAACTCAACTACGTCGTTTAAAAAAGGTACAGACATTACAGACACAGACATACTTAGCGACTAGAGATTCTGTTAATAATGAGTTTATTATCTAGATTCCTATCTTATGACCATTACTATTTAACTATTATAAACTAAGTACACCTTCAAATACAATAAGTGTAATATCGATGTTGATATTGTCAGTTGAGTAGTTTTACGACTTGGACCATGTTATCCTTTATAAATATATTAAATAACAATACACACGCGCTCGAGAACATTTTCACATACATGCTGGGTATTCGACTGGGTTTCTTATTCCTTCATATATGTACGTATAAGATAATGAAAAATAAGTTTTTAAGTTTTGCATAACAAAAAATCACACCTGACATATTAAACGCTCACTTTTCGCCAAATGTTACGAATTATTCCCACCTATTACGATAGGTGTCGAGCCTGTAGCCACTAACCGGGATATTTTGTTTGCCAGAGCCTCGTACGTGGATCAGTAGGTTCACATCTTGCAAATGAGGTTGGCTTGGAACCCTAAATTCTTGGTGGGAACCCTATGCACATTTTTGGTTAATTTTTTCACGAATAATAGTATATAGATACGAGTATATTCAGAACTGTGTATAGGTATCAGTATGTTATCACTTTTAATGATCATATTTGACTTTAGTATCTTATAGAAGACACTTAATGGTGACTGCACGTTTAACCTAGGGGTTCAAACGATCGCCACGCCGCGCGTTGAGTGTTGTGAGTTCAAACCTCACATAGGACAACACTTTGTGATCTATAAATTGTTATTCTGAGTCTGGGTGTTCGTTGTGTGAGTTTCTTGTATGTTTGTAAAGTCTCCCGCGACACAGGATTTATTCATAGTGCGGGCGTGGTGTTTCAAAAAAAAAAGATCATACCATTCTTTAACATCTCGTGTACTCAAATAAACATATTAACAATAAAACATTGTTACCTTTTTTATTATTGACATGGATTGTGGTTTATTATTTATCGATTGATACGTTTAAATTTTTGAGGTTAGATATTTTGGAATTTGTACTGTAATCCTCTTTGTCATGCTTCAACTGGTTCCATTCTAGTCTTTTTTACTAAAGTTTTTAAATATTCTAATGTACTTAACGTCTTGTATTAGATTTAAGAAGGAAATATCAATAAAGCTAGCAGAGAGAAAAATAAACTTATTCTAAGAAAAACCCATTCGTTGTGAAGCTCGCAAAATATCTCTGATTTATAATTTCTTTGTACGTAAGTGATATTTAGTTAGCTGTTTCGTCAAATAATAAATAATTCAGTTTCTATTATGATTGTGAACATTACTTATCATACCACTCAACAATTTTTTTGGGGTAGAAACGAATCCAGGATCTTTGACTTCGCAGTCAGGGTCAATAACTAATAGGCCAGTTGAAGTTTAAGGTAGTGACTCTTTACTTCATCATTATCAACAGCCTTTAATAGTCCACTGCTGGACTTAGGTTCATCCTTAGCTAGGAGGTTTTGTCCTACTATACCACGATGGCCAGACGGGTTGGAATAGGTTTTATTTCAAGTTTTCCTTCTCTTTGTAGTGATATTTGCCTGAATAATTTTTCCCTTAGTCACCTCTTACGACACCCACGAAATGAAAAGGGGTGCTGGTACTACGTATTCTTAATACATCACCGGAGGTCCATTGACAGTTATTGTGGTAGCTGTGTAAGCCTTACACTGTCACGATGACTGTCATGGGTTTTGCGTCCCCAAGCGTGGTGTGAAAGAGCATCTCGCAGGGCCGCCATAGTGTGGGTCGCCATACTGCATTGTCTGCATTTGCAATGAGTATGGTGATCACAACTCTTCGATTCTATTCATGCTTTCCATCAGGCAGAGATTAGAGTCACTTTGGCAGGCTCTTAATATAGAAAAAAAATCACCACATTTTTTTGCTGAACGACACATTAAAATATTTTAAATTATATAAAAATTAATGAATATCTTGAATAATTTAAGAGTATTAAGTAAATACAACTTTTAAAAGCATAAATAATTATTAAAATATTAGTTTCTAGGGAGTTGTAAAATTTAACAGTACACTATTTAAGTTACTCAAGCACCTTCAAATATTTATACTAAGTTAAATAAGTTGTAAGTTCTTGCCACGCTAATGTACTTCATAATTTTATAAAATTTAAAACTTTGTTATCTTAAGTATAAAATATAACTTTAGAATAATGTAAGAGAAGTCGTGAGAGTGACAATGTTAGAAATACTCTCGATGCTGTCTGCAAGGAGTTCACTACAGTCTCCGATAGACACCTGTAACTCAAGAGGCTCGAGTGTTTTATACTCCTCCTTTTTTTGTTGACGGGGCGGAAAATCCCTTCAAATCTCAGGCTCTTCAGTGACGCAGGAGCCAGGAGTATGTGGTGTTGCCACTAAAAACCTTCCCGGCGGCCGGTCTCAGGCGTTCTACTCTGAAGGTGACCCGGGCCATATTATTTGAAGTCGCTTCCGGGATCAACGACTCACCTGATCAGACCCTACGGGGGACTTCATACTCTTCCTACCCTCCCAGATTAAGAGTGTTAATCATCCGAAGAGAGCTCTCACCACTAAACCACGCAACACATTACGCATCAACTAATTTTATAACGCGTAAGCCTCTCAGCTGTTAGTATTTCCATAGAGCTCTGCAAATTACGACGAAACTAATTTAAATCCTCATTTCTATTGAAAGCTATTTGATGTAGGATTTTAGTTCATTTTCCGTTGTTAGAATTACGATTAAAACTTCACGATGTAAGTATTTATGTTTGATAAAGTATTATCTATCTAAGCATAATTTAATTTAGTTTTTTAGACCGGATCTCTAAATATACCTATCCACTACTGACTATTTTATAAATAACTAAAAAAAAAATTGAAACATATCATTTATAGTTTCCAATATACTCGTACCAGTAGTATATATAGGTCTCTCCTTAGAAGGGGGTGGTATAAGGTCTATGTCAAATTTTCTTTCTCCTTGCGGTACTGCGTTAGTTTATTTGGGGAAATGAATAGGGTTGGTGATACTCCGTATTGTTAATCCGTCACGACATGGGAAATTCAAAATTTATAAGAATCTATAATTAATTTTAAAGAATGTCACTTACTTTTATATGCCCAGGTCATGATGAATTGTAACATACAGTATGTTTTAAATCCTAAATTTCCATCTTCAGTGCTGTTTCGTCTTAAAATTGAATGGAACTAAGAAAAGTATATCTTTGTAAATATAGAAAGAGTTTTTCAAATCGGTTCATAAATGAAGATGTCAAGTAGCAAACATAAAAAATCCATTTTCTTTTTGAATATAACAAAGGCGAAAGTTTGTGAGTGTATGGGTGTTTGTTACTGTTTCACGCAAGAACCACTGAACAGATTTAGATTAAACTTTATAGTAAAATAGTGGAATATCTATAAGTTTTAGTTGTTTTTATGTATATACTCGTATTTATTTAAAGTCCACACGACTTGTTACTTTATATAATTTATAAATACTACTATGATTTTCTTTTCCTATGCACTTCTAATAAACCAGGCACTACCCTACGCTTTCAATCTCATGCTTTTCTTTTCATCCCATGGTTGCCTTTAAGAGATTGCCAACGGACGATAAGGCCGCCACTTGTACTTCCTTAGCTTTTTTTATATATTTAACCTACCAAAGTGACTCTATTCTGCCTGATGGAAAGCACAAATAGAATCTAAGAGCGGTGATCGCCATACTCACTGCGAATGACGACAGTGCAATATGGCGACCCATGCTATGGCGGTCTAGTGAGATGCTTTTTCACGCCCCGCTTAAATGACTCGGGATCGTAGTGGGAGGGAAACACGTGCGCTGGCAATGAATTCCGGGCTTTAACCGATTAAGGAAGAGCCGAACCGTTGAGTTCGGGAGCGTATGTCTACCATTCTGCAATGGTGACTTCCAAGGCCAGCACGAGTTGTCCTATAGAGGAACAGAGAGGAAAGTTGGAAGAGCTCATCAGAACACTCTCCATGATAAAGACGATAGAGGCGACATCTCTTCGCAACTACAGAGACTCAAGGAATTCAGTGACTTTCGGGTTATTGATAATCCGGACTGCTCACCGCTGTAACCGATCCAAAGCGTCCAGCAAATACTACACGGATCCATCGTAAAGATGAGAACAGTACTCCACGCAGGAGCGTACCTGGGTCTTATAAGCAAGACACAGATTCTCAGGCGCAAACAACCGAAAGCTTTAAGTTACCTCTGTAATTAATTTGGTGTACATGAAAGAGATATATTATTAGATATATTATTAACATTGTTTTTACATCACTATATATACAATGTGAAATAACATACAAGTAACTATTTACCGCAATAACCGACATACGTACATGTTGTCAGAGCCGTGAGTAAATCTAGAATATTATGAACCTACACCCACTTTATTTAAGATCTATAAATGATTAGATTTGGCTGATTAGATGTACTGCATTCTCGGATTCGATTCTCGTGTTTGTTTGTTTAGTACCAAATATTTGTATGATCTGTAAATATTTGTTACGGAGTTTGGGTGTTTGTATGTGTTTTATAATATGTATATAATTAGAAAACAAAAATAAGTGCTCTATTAGTCAATATGTCTTTCATAGTATAAGCTCTACTGAATTTGAAACTAGATTACATTGTGGTTTGTTACTTATTACTGTACTGAGGTCTCGGTTTTAGTTCTTGAGTTTCTTTATTTGGTACCAAATACTTGTATGCTCTGTAAATATTTGTTACGGAGTTTTAGTGTTTTTATGTGTATTATAATATGCATATATTTACCAAAAGAATATATAAGTACTCTGTTAGTCAATATGCCTTTCATAGTATAAGCTCTACTTAATTTGAAACTAGATTACGTTGTGGGTCAGATGTAAAAACTTGTTTTCAACAAAAAAAGTTTCAAAGAAATCCTTTATTTCCACATTAACACTAAAAAACACCTTTTTCTATGATTATATTTTAAGGATCGCAGCTATAAGAAAAAACTATTCCATCATAAACTTATTTCATAGCATCATAAAGTTATGGTACGCGATCTATCATACTGGATCTTACCGTATTAAAACTTTCTGAGGGGTTTAATATCGCAGTAATTTTGAGTTTGAACTATTAACTTGAGAAAAGAAAAAATACTTTTATTATTAAAAATGCTTTATGATATTTTGATTGATTTGTTACATATTATAATATTATATTACTGATGCTCTCTTAGGCGATTTTGACTACCACAGTCAGTCTCGACGAAGAACAGCCATGCCAAAGATATTATAGAGTACAAGTGTGTGCGCAAACACTAGTGCATTCTCTGTTCCCTCACTATCTCAATCCAATGAGACAGCTATCCGACACGATCGGGGAGAGGTCAGGCGCAGGACAGATGGTTTTGTTTTGCTTCATATGACTCGGTAATTGAATTTAAGACCACTTGATCGGCAGCCGCATATATTAATAGCCGCATAGTTAATTTTAGTGTACACTTGATAATATAATGTAATTTACACATAAAAGTACGAAAACGTATACACGTCTATAAAATTTTTAGGTGTTGCTTATTTTTTTGTTAATTTCTTATTTTTACAGGAGTTACTTTTAAAGGAGGCAGGTATGACTCCATAGTTTCCTGGGACCATGTTTTGCTCAATTATACTTATTTTATTTTTAAGAGTATGTAATTTAAACACTTCATTGAAAATTAGGTAACATTTGACAATTCAAGAATGTGAAATATGGTAAAAAACTAGTTGCAATGTTAAGTTCACGCAGCGATCCATAACTTTAATATCCGATTGATAGACGTCATCATTTTTCGAAAATAGAGAGTCAGGTAATTCAATATGGCAAGATCCGTCCAATAGTCCTCTATATGAAAGATATGCACTCTGAACGAATAGGAAAAGATTTTTTTTGCCTGTCTGATACTGTCTTGTCGGTGACCAGTGTCTCTGTGATTCCATTTAATTTTTAGAACGAAGTTCCTTATCGTGCGTTACATAGAAGGTTAGACCGAAAAAATTCAGACGAAAAGTTGTCACGACACTTTTCGCTATAGTGTAGTAAGCCGTGCGGCGTACGCATGTTTCTTTGTCTGTCTCTCGCTCTCACTCATAGAAAGCAAGCCAATTAATTTCGTTTCATCAAAGAGCCTACTGATTAAGTTTATATTACATTATATTTATTCATAATAAAAAAAAAATATTATAACTTAAAAGAAATAAAAAAAATATATTTACAATTCTTTCACTAATAAATCGAAAGGAACATCGTTTCATCCGGGTGTCCCTTGACATCTCTCGACTTTTTAGATTATGCCTATCTTCAATGATACTAGTCATAATTGTTAATATTGTTAATAATCATATTAAATTATATTATAATGTTTGTGAGAGCACCTTAAGTTGTGGTTAACGCTGCATGTCTACTTCGAAGCCAAACTTTCAACGGTACGAAACACTTTGCACAAGTTTGTTTGAGAATCTCAGACATTTTGTTCTCGTATAATGCTTAAGTCTACGTTATTCTTATCCTAAGTTCTAAGCCTTAAGCCGAGCTCGTCCACATAATATGCACCGTACTTGGTTTCATAACGAACTTGAAAGTGTGTATTTCTTTGTAGATGAGTTTCTAATCATGTATTAAGATAATATTGTCACAAACTTGAATCAATTCATAAACTATACGCTTGAAATTAAAATAACTTTGATATTTTAATTTATTTCTAGAGACAGGTCTATGCTAGCAATGAACTGTTTTCGATTATTGATAATAATGATTATCACATAGTGCCCAATTCTGAAACTTGCCTTACAAAGGCGATGTTGCGATAGTAACATAAACTCGGTGTCAGACACATATTATGTCAAGTTTACGCCAATTTCAGATTAAATGGTGGTGTTTTATGAAAAGATACTCTTGTGGACTTTCTTTAAGAAATTTAGTATAATAAATAGTAATTTTCTAAAGTTAACTTAATTGACTGTACCGTTGGCCTTGTGGTTTAAGCAGTCGTCACGCCACAATCTACTGCGCTGAATGTTGTGGGTTCAAACCCCACATGAGACGACACTGTGTGTGATTCATAAATCGTTGTTCTCAGTCTGGGTGCTCTTTGTGCCCGTTTTTAAAAATACATTAAAATTTTTTTTTGATATTTTATTTAATTGAATTTCTAAACAGTATAACTAAGAAGCCTGGGGTAGATGAAAGAATATGAAAAGAGAAATGAACAACGTCAGGATAGTGTGTAATATTATAAAATGAATATATTCTTTTGCTTTCTGATTTCCTCTCTTATAAACTCAACTCTCTCTTCTCCCAATATTCAAATAAAAATCAATGTTTTTACTTTTAACTTAGAAGGACTAAAAAAATGTTTTATAAACATTCCAAACAGAAGCACTACATTAAAAATTTGGTGTTAAACTTATTTCAGGTAAATTAAGGGTAATCCTAAGTAAAATTAAATAAGTAGATAGTCATAAACGTATTTAGGTGTTAGACGGGACACCGGCATTAACCTATAAGTGTTACTTACTTAACAATGCCGGCATTTCGACGAAAGATATTAGCGTAGAATTTAGACAAAAAAGTTCCATAAATTAAGATAATTAATGTTAAAATTATTTACTTTATAGTTCATCAATAGACATTTATTCTTTTTTTTTGATATTTCAAGTTCTAGGACTTCAAGGGAGTTAGATTGAATTTGTTAGAATTTGGAAATGTACGAAAATAAAATAATACCTAACACCTGGTCTTTTTCAGCGTATGATTCGAGATTTATTGTATATATTGAAGATGAAGGAAAATAATTTTGGATAAAATATGTACTCTCATATACATTTTTATTAATACAAAAGTGTGATAAAACGTTCCTTGCGTCCTTCCTCCTCCGCAAGAGGCGACTAAGGAAAAAACTATTTAAGAAAATATCTCTGCAAAGAGAAGAAAACCTTGAAACAAATCCTATATCAACTCGTCTGGCCAGCGTGGTATAGTAGCCCAAAACTTCCTTGCTAAGGAGAGGCCTATCTCCAGCAGTGGACTATAAAAGGCTGTTGGTAAGATTACATCACTAAAAGCTACGCAAAATCTAACAAAAATTGTATAGACCTTTACAAATACCCCTGTAACATACTGCCTTTTTATCACGAATTAAAAGAAAGACGACCTCAAAATATTTGCGTTTCAAGCTTGCTGGACTGTAAATGTAAAAAACTAACAAAATTTTAATACCAAAATGTAAACGTTAAAAGAAAAAAGTCGAGAAACGATCCCGAACATTGATCTTGTTGTTACAGCAAATGGTTACATCAAAAGGCTTCCACTTGTATATATTATTTTTGACTACGCTTAAAAGGAGTTACTGGTCGTAATTTTATGTTAAAATATTCCACAATTGGCCCACATTTTGCCCTCTGGCTGAAGACTGCTGAAGAATATATAAAATTGGTGTATTTCCATAATCGCTCTCTTCTCAAATAAATTTATGACAGATATAGGCAATAATGCTTATACCCACTCAATATTACGGCCAATGAAACATGAATAAAATAAAAAAATATTATCACTTATGAAATGTAACTTACGAAAAAGAACTAATCATTTACATATTTCTATCAAAATATTAAAAAAAAATTGTTGAATTATTTAACATTTGAAAAAATCATCTAAAAAACCATTTGATATATTGTTTTTTTACAAGAAAGCGAATTAGTTAGAATTTACTTTTTAAAAATCTCATTGTCTAAATGACCACTTCTAAGCGAGCACCGAAATTTTCGAATACTCGTCGGCAAAGAGACCGCGAGATCGCCGACATCTCTTCGCTGTTTTTTTAATTAACGTAGTGTATTTGGTTTATTGGTTTAGACACGATTCTTTAAATAATCCCATAAAAAAAAGTCTGCTGGGGATAGATCTAGGTTTCTGGGTGGCCATAGAATATCGCCTCGTCTGGAAATCAGCTTTTCCGGCAACATGTCTTTGACCAGCGGCAGGGACTCATTGGATGTCTGACAAATGGTTCCAACTTGTTGAAAATATGTGTTACGATTGTAGCCAGAAAATTTTAGTAGCATCGATTCCAAGAACTCCCGTAACATGTTTGCGCGGGGTTTTGGATTCAAATGTTAACGAATTCTTGGCCTTTTTTTTTTTTTTTTTAACGTGTGGAAACCCCCTCGAGCCGTCACCCCACCGGGGTTTACGGCGGAGTGGTGTGTCGGAATCGGACCGACTAAAACCACACGGTGTGCCACTCTGCGCCTGAGATAGGAGGAATCCGGGAACCGCTGCTATTACGACATCCAGATCCAACGAATTCTTGGCTACCCTATACTTTAAGTACAGTTTCGATTTGTGCTTAATACACATTGCGATATGGACAAAACCTATTTAAAAATGGAATTCTGTTCCCATGTTTTTGCTTCTTGTTAAGTCATGAATTGCCATATGATGACGGATTTATAAAACAAAGTGTCACCTCCCCTATTTATTTATTTTTTTTTTTCTATATTAAGAGCCTGCCAAAGTGACAGTGACAGTATCACGATAACTGTCACCCCTGCATCAATGGGCCTCCGGTCTCGCATTCATCAACGAAACACGACAGCACGGATGCTAGCGCTTTAGGTTGGTCTTCTGTAGGAGGGTAGTATTAACACAGTCGAACTGATACCTGAACCATTCGTGCTGATATCAGCGTGGCTCTACTATCTAATAAAATCCCTATTCATCTCGTGGGTGTCGTAAGAGGCGACTAAGGGAACAAACTATGCCGGACAATATCACTGCAAAGGTAAGGAAAGTTTGACAAAAATCCTATACCAATTCATTTGGTCAACGTGATATAGTAGGCCAAAGCCTTCTTTCTAAGGAGAGATCTATATCCAGCAGTGTACCCACTATAAAAGGCTGTTGATATGATGATGGTGTGATACGAGTCATGAATTAATTAAAAATATAAAATTTTAATTAATTCATGACATTTTATTTTATATAAATATAAAATAAAATATTTATTATTTGTACATTTTATTTCCAATTTGTTTCTTCTTGTTCGTGCTAACGAATTGAATTTAAAGAAAAAAGAAAAAAAAATAAATACATATGTAATATAAATAGTTCCTAGTTATAACATTTTACTTAAATTCATCTATTTTATGTCAGGAGAGCAATTAGGCAAATTACAATTTATCAAAACAAGGACTCTATTATCTTTAAATTGGTCATCCTTTCTTGAGTGTGTTGCTTTCTTAAACTTTTTACGTGAAAATGATTTATGACAATAGTTTCTATTTTTTTAAATTTTAGATTAATGATAATTATGCCTATAAAATAATTTTGTTTTCCCTTTCAAGTTTTTTCTAAGGCCATTTTGCTCGCGTAACTGCTAGTGTGCTAGTGGAACAAGACACTACTAAACCCTATTGGATCTAACACGATTCAAAACTATTCACCCTTGCAAGTGATAAACGAACTGAGTCAGATTTTCGTACTATACTAGCTTCACATTGCGACGGCCTAATCTGTAGGCTTCGTGTGCAATATTCTTCGCCAAGTGGTCCCTGCTTAATCTACCGTCAAATGATTGTCTAGATATATTTTAGGGTCTCAGTATTCGATTTGGATTACTCGATTAAGCGGAAGCGATATCTCTTATGTTAGTATAGTAGCATTTACGATGACAGAAAATTGAACTGGGATTATTTATTATTTTTTTGTGTTTTATGTTTTCACTTTTTACAATAAATTTTATTTTTGAAATAAAACAACGACAAGTATAAGACTGTATCATAATTCGTTCAACAACAACGTAACATAATTAATGTTATGAATGAAATCACTGTTTTAAGACGACATTTTTTTTTCATGTAGGTATTGTTTACTAATTCTATTACAAATACTATCACTAAAAAGATCTATGATTAAGCACTAATATCTAATCCGTTTCCTACTTGACATAAATCAGTCAGTGTCTGGCTTATTTCAACCAGAATTAAATCACCCCTGATCTTACTAAATAAATTAGTTAAGGAAAGTGGATTGTTAATTTAATTATACAAACAAATGGTACATGTGCTTATAGAAGTCATGGGAGTTTGGTCATTATTTTTTCAGTTTACCAGCTTACTGTTCATTTCGAGCAACTAAATTATAAAGAAAACCAGCCTACCCACTTAACTCTGTCTGTATATCCCATTGATTGTAGCGTGATATTCTATAGCGTGAACAAATTTGTTTAACATAAACAAAGTTATAGCGAACCAAGCTAAAAAAATATATGTATCTGTGACATAAAGACATGTCTATTTTTTTAGTTCCATAACTAGATTTTCTTATAATTAGCTTAAAGTGGCCGATTTTAAATCCGTTCGCTAAAAATGTACAACAAAAACTGTCAACACGAACACGACAATAAAATTGTAAGTAAATTATCAAATACTCTATTCCCCTCGTACTTAAATATTAACATGGATAGCTTTTGTGAGGCAGAAAGTCGAAATCTACCAAGATTAAGTGTTTTAATGGAATAATATAACTATAATTTATATGTATATATATATATATATATATAAATTTATATATATATGTATGATACTCTCAAAGAAAAAAAATTATCCACATTTTCGCGATACTTCTATTAATACTCCTCTTCTATTAGTTGTAGCGTAATGATACTACAGCGCGCCTCGATTATTGAGATTAATCTCAATTTTTTTTAGTATTAGATAAAATGCTTTTCAAATCGAATCTGATCTTTTCAAACCGGATTATTCTTGAGATCAAAGAAACAAACTCTTCAGCTTTGTAATATAAGTATAAATTTGTTATAAAGATAAAAATATATTCAATTGAACAGGTAATTTGATGGCGAACACGAGAGTCAAAGATGTAAATATACAACAATACTTGCTCTCCTAAAAGATATTGTAACTGAATTTTATTCATAGACCTGTCATCATCATTTTTACTTAGACTAAGTCTTTTATGAGTCTATCATTGTATTACATATAAATTATAGTAGTAGTATGTCCATACTATAATATAATTACTTTTCAAGTGCGCTAAATTACTCAGACAGTCTTAGAAAACAAAATTATACGTCAAATGTTCTGTTTTGAAGGATTTTGAATCATTTTGTTCTAAAAAAACCTTCTATGTTCAATTTATTTGAACAACTTATTAAGCTGTAACTTTTCTCACGTTACTGCATTTTTAGACATGGATTGATACAGAGATCCCCTTTGAACGGTAGTTTTTATTTGCTTGAGTGGTTTCCTGTTCCTTTTTTAGTATGTACAATTTCAAGCTGATCAGTTTAGTAGCTAAAGGATATTATAACAAACAAAAAACTGATTTTAATTTTTTAAATCCAAACATCGCGCTCACTGACACTGCTCCCCACGTTCATCTGTAGGATACGGTCCGTACATTAATATGTTTCCCGTCAGCGGACAGACACGGTAATCCTTTCGGGAAAGGTTCGTAGCTTTGGTTTTAGTCCATTCAATGAAGTTTAATTCAGAAGGTCATCCAAAGAAATATTATCCTTAACATTATTAGAATTGGAGATTTTTGCTGATTAAATCGAAATATTAATGGAAATTGGTATTGAATACCTTGGGAATACTGTTGGAGTATATGTACATAGTAAATAGGAACTTAGTAGAAAGTTATAGTTGGAATTATGTTACGAGATGATAATAGTAACTAATTAAGTTAACATGAAATAACACGACTTTAATAAATTTTAAAATTTAAATTTATCTAGACATACATTGATTATATACCTTATTATGGTATTATGACGTCACGTTAAACACTCATAGAAAAAAATAAACCTAATGAATAATGGAGTAGACGACTGTATCGTAAATAAATACCAATGTCCACTTCAATACAACTAATATCGCGAAACATCTCGGAAAATTCAATTAATTTAGCTTTTTATTATTATTACGAATTCCAATCAAATAAACCGTAAAATATGTTATTCAATTGAGTAGTCTAAAACAGTGACGTCACAATTTTGTATTTAGTACATTTTTCATACAAAATTGTCGTTTTGACAGATGATAAAAAGTAACTAATTTGAGGTGTCATCTAGCCTATTATTAAAGTTCAAATTTCCTTGACTAATTTTATGTGTTAAAAATAAACTTAGCTATTAATCTACTGTTATTAACAAATGACTACCCCACAAACTGCATTGTCATGGGATTGTTGTTCTAGCTGAAAATAAGGTAGCAAATGCAATTTCTTCCTTTTCGGAATGTTCATTAGAGTAGCTACCAGGGCCCTTTGTGCTGCCGGTTCCTTTAGTCCGTAATAAATGAAGCTAATCCTTTTTAGTTGATGGATTCAAAAATGTGTACCGTGTTTATCTCTTTCTAGCGCACTGTAGGATTGTCTTTTGTCTTGTTTTATTAATTTAGCTTTGTTAATAATCTTAAAGTTTTAGTTCATTCTATTTTTATTGAAAAAGCATACAAAGTTCTGAAACTTTTTCGTGTATATATTTCGTGTCTCTTGGTATAAATATGAAAATTGAACTGTATGGAGATGTGTGAGTTATATTAATTTAAAAATTCAAGATTCAGTTGGTAAATAAATAGTAAAAACTTTTTGTTTATTAATTTATTTTATGACTTTGTGCACCAACATATGCATCGGCAGACTAATTCTTAAGACTGATTTTCTGGCAGTCGACCGATTGAAAAATTCATAATCTGTCCGGAGTAGTTAAATAAAAATTTGATTAACAGCCCAATCTAAAGAATGATTAGATAGTAAACGAGAATTCGGAACACATTTGTGAGAAGACAAATGAGTATTTTCAACAGAAGTTGATTGTAATTTCTTGTATAAAACTCAATCAATTTATAAAACACACATTATTTTCTAGTTTAAGAGTCTGCTAAAGTGACTTTATTTTACCTGATGGAGAGCATGAACAGAATCCAAGAGGTGTGGTCACCACACTCATTGCGAATGCAAACAATGCAGTATAGTGACTCACACTATGGCGGTCTAGTGAGATGCTTTTTGCCGCGTCACTTAGGGACGTAAAAGGCAGGACAGTCATCGTGGTAGTGTAAGGCTCACACAGTTGCCACGATAACTGTCACCGCTGCATCAATGGACCTCCAGTCTCGCATTCACCAACGAAACATGACAGTGTAGTTGCCATCACTTAAGGTTGGTCTTCTGCGAGAGGATAGTCTTACTCCGGTTGAGCTGACCCGTTCATGCTAAAACTAGCGTGGCTCTATTACCTTTCTGCCTAATTCGCTGCTTTCAAATCGGGTTGAAATTTAACAAACTATTTCCTTTCGTCCTTAATTTTCTTATTATGGCAGCATTTTGTTGTTTTTTTTGCATTTTTTGTATATAAAACTTTTGCCATTAAGAGAGCGGCAGGAGCTGTATGCATAAAGTTTAACTTATGTTCCAATAACGAAATAAAAAACCCTAGAAAGGACGTCTTTTTTATAATACGTCTGGGTTTAAAACATTCTATGTATATCTAGATATTTAAAGTAAATCTTAGTTTTTGACTTAATACTACTTTTTTTATTTAAAAAATGTTTTTGCCTTGATAATTTAGGAATGTCAAATTTAAAATTTCCTCTTCTTATATTTTACAGAGGTTAAAAATTGTTTTTAACAAACGTCTGTTTAGACAATAAGGTGGACATAGCACTGTTAGGTGAAGGTCGTATGAATTCACTCGATTCAGAGTTAAAAAAATAACTTATTTCATTACTGGAAAGCTAATCAAAGTTTATAACTTCTACTCCAATGGACGGTTGGTAACTTTTTTAAGTATTAGTCTCCAATGTAATATAACCCTGTATCCATACAAATTTTATTGATTAAAAGGAAACAAGAATTTTAGAAGTAACAACTGTAAAAGTTGAAATTGTTCGCAGCGCATAACGAAAGCTAATATTCAACCCACATTTTAAAGTAACACGGTAATGTTATTTGCCAAATTTCTAATTAATTTTTAAGCGTCCGTCCCTGTATTATGCAAACCGGTCTAATGAGTTGAAGGAGTTTTCCCGTGCTTTAATATTTATGGTTTAGTTTAATAAATCATACAACCATTACAATTTAATGGTGGTTACATAAATTTATAGTGGATTCTCTCAACCGCGAGTGGCCTAATTACTTGTAAAGCTGTTCTAAGGTTTTTTTTTTTTAATAAAAAACTAGAAACTTTAATTAGAAATGAGTTATAGTGTATTTTTTGAATAGTAGTTGACGTTTGAAAGATTAGTAGAAGTAATTATAATCTAACGATCACTGTGTAGATAAAGATGACTTTATTGTTTCTATTATAGCTAAAGTCTCTAAGGAAATTTTACATGAAGTTCGTATATATAAATAAATAAATAAATATGTCCGACATTCGACACACATCGCCATCTAGTCCCAAACTAAGCAGAGCTTGTACTATGGGTACTAGACAAGTGATGTAAATACTTGTATAGTTTTTTTTGTAAATACATACATATTACACATAGAAAACACCCAAACTCCGAAGCAAATATTTACAGATCATGTAAACATTTATTCGACCCGGGAATCGAACCCGAGACCTCAAGCACAGCAGTCGCATACACTAGCACTGTGCCCCCGAGGCAGTCGATATTTTAAGCTTCTACTTATTTTGTTTTTATGTGACGTTTTTATTTGTATCTTTGAAGAAGTATCCTGCAGACTAGGCAGTTGCAGTAAACTACAAAGCATCTAAGTCACAGTATAATAGACCTAGATCTGTTCGTGATTTGAATTTTGATTTTAGTGATCAATTACATCGTTAAAAAAAAGGTACAGACACAATACCTGCTTAGGGTCAAATTGACATCCATTATAGAATTGTCCACATAAACCAGTTTAAGCTAGTATCAGTTAGTTTAAGAGACAAAATTTTAGCGAAAAGACAGTCGAAATACACTTCTGTTTGTCTCTGTTTTTAAATTATGCTATGAAACTCCAATCTGTAGCTTGCTATTGTTGAGTTTGTGTGGTGATCGATTAAGAGTACATAGTGTTACCACCCCTATTCATCCCGTGGGTGACGTAAAAGGCGGCTAAGGGAACAAAGTACACAAGACAACATCATTACAAAGAGAAGGAAAACTTGGAACAAACTCTATTCCAACCCGTCTGGCTAGCGTGTTATAGTAGGCCAAAACCTCCATGCTAAGGAGAGAGCTATATCCAGCAGTGGATTGTAAAATGCTGTTGATGATATTGTTGAGTAATTGCAATACGTACAATAATTATGAGATGATGAAACGTTGCTTGCTCTTTGAACTTTATAAGAAACACTTCATACTTATTTTGTTTGAAATTGTGCTTAATTTTTACTACGATATGAATGTATAATTAATCAATTTACTAATTATGTATTAGCCTGAAAGTTAAAAGGTGAAATAAGGTATTTAAGTAGTATATTCATTATTAACAGAATCTCTAGTCACTAAATAAATAAATCGCTACGTATCAATACGTAACTTACAATATAATTTGGTAGGTAGTAGAGTCATGCTGATTTCAGCACGAACTGACTTGCTTAGCCGGGGCAGAACTATTTTCTCACAGAAGACCGACTTAAAGCGACAGCATCTGTGCTGTCGTTTTTCGTTGGTGAGTACAAGAATAAAGTCCCATAGATGCAGGGTTGATAATTTTTAAATAGAGAGTTTATCCGCCGATGGTGCCCGCTTTAGTGGGCAGGTGCTAGGAGGGATCTGGATGTCGTAATAACAGCTGTTCCCGGATCCCTCCTATGTCAGGCGCAGAGTGACACACCGTGTAGTTTTAGTCGATCCAATTCCGACACACCACCCTGCCGTAATCCCGGGGACGGTCCAAGGGGGTTTAAAAAAAAGGGTTGATAATTGTCGCGGTAAGTGTGCGAGGCTTACACTACCATGATGATTGGCACTGCCACGATGAGGACATTTAATGTATGAGACTTTTATGTAGCCTCAAGCATGGCGTAAAAAAGCATCTTACTAGGCCACCATAACCATACCATACTGCATTGTCTGCGTTCGGAATGTGTGTCGTGACCAAAACTCTCGTTTTTCTATTCATGCTTTCCATCAGGCGGAATTGAGTCAGTCTCAGTTCAGTCAGTCAGCCAGTATATATTATGTAGGATATGCGATAGGACAAAAAAATTCATTCTTTTATACTGGAAGAATAATTTAGATTTTATTTCATTTTCAATTGAATGTAATATATGAGGATTGAATTCAAACCCTTAATTGACTAAATGAATTTTAAGCCCACAACCACTTGATCGTAGATCTGATGACATAACCATCATTTCACATTTCTAGGTCAATAATATGCACTATATCATGATTGATAAAAAGTTATTTGGTAAGGAAGTCAAAATTGATTTCAAATACCTTTTTTTTTTTATAACGTGGGGAATCCTTTTCGCACCATACCCTCCGGAGGGAAGAAGAGCGTGTGTGGAAGGCGTGGAGGCGTCCTGGAAAACCGGTCTACCCACTACACCCCGCGGCGGCCTACCTCGGCAGTCGGGAAGAGCTCTAGGAACGCATTAGCGGCATCTGGAGTCCTCCCTGCCGTACCTCACAATTGAGGAACATCCCGGGCACCTCATGCCTCAGGGCAAGACGCTATCGTACCCCTCACTGCTCTACACAGTAAGAGGCGGAACAGCGCCCCGCCCCAGACGACATCCTCGGCCGCACCGGAGTGCCACCTGTCTCAGGTCGTTTGCAGCGGCCACATCGCCCCAAGATATGGCCACAGCGACCCTTAGGCGGCGATTAGGGGACTAGCGGCTTTTACCGCGTCCCCTACGCCGCCTCCTTCGAGTGGGATCGGCCCTTTCCCGATCTCGCTCTGCGGTCTCTTTCTGGAGCATAACATGTTCACAAAAGGAGACCGCGGCTTCCCATCCCTCATCACTCGCCAGCATTGCCGTGATCAATGCTGATGGTGACAGGTTTCGTCCGATCCATCCGACCAGGACTCGACGCTCAGACTCCCATGCAAGGCAATCCTCCAGCGTGTGCTGGGCGGAGTCTCGTTCGGACTCGCAGTGGTGGCATTGTGCCGTAGCCTCCCGTCCCATTGGATTCAGATACTCACCGAAGTAGCCGTGCCCGTTGAGTATCTAAGTCAATCGATAGGTGACACAGTCGGTCTCTAACGTTCGAATGAAGTTCGGCAGAACGGCTCCGACAGCGCGTTGGCTAGCACAGCCCTGAATTTCAAGCCGTGCCTGTCACTTCACTAGAGCTTGCTTATGCGCGTTCTGCCGTAGTAATCCGGGCTCATGATCTGGTGTAGCCTCTTCGTCATTCCGACCGACAGAACGAATTTGGTCATAGACTATCGCGTTCATGATGGTCAGAATGTCGAAGGGCGGAGATCGTGCCAAGATCGACGCCGCCTCATAGGAGATTGTGCGGTAGCCCCGCACGATCCGTATGGCCATCAACTGCTACAGGCTCCTGAGTAGGGCCTGGCAGTGGGAGGCACCCACCAGGTCATTAAACCAGACGGGCACCCCATAGAGGACCAAGGGTCTAACAACCCCCATGTAGAGGTGGCGAACTTCTTCCCGTGGTCCCCCAAGATTGGGCAGCAAACGATGCAGTGCACCTGCTACCCCTCGCACTCGGCGGACTAATCGCCTGAAATGCTCTTCGAAGCTCCACCGACTGTCCAGGATGAGGCCTAGGTACTTCATGTACTGCCCCACCTGGACTTCCACGTCACCTACCCGCAGGCATGAGCTGGGTGGTTCCTGACGCTTACGCAGACCTTGGAACCATATCGCCTCAGTTTTCTGAGTGCCACCCTTAGACCCAGCTCACGAATCTTTTCCATGACACTAGCCACACCCTGCTCGGCGAACGATTTCAAATACCTACAAAGCAATATCGGTTACATCACTCTAATTTATCCATTACGGCCCTTCCTCAAAAGTCTTCTTTGTTTTCTTTTCTGGGTATACAAAGATATGCCGCGTGTAGGCCGAGTGATTTGAATCTCTAAGCCGAGATTAATCGCAGCCAATATCTGGGTAACACATCCAACCTTAGTTAATCATCTAGAAATTTT
Source organism: Hypercompe scribonia (assembly GCA_949316085.1). NCBI lineage: Eukaryota > Metazoa > Arthropoda > Insecta > Lepidoptera > Erebidae > Hypercompe > Hypercompe scribonia. The sequence continues at coordinate 3,805,011 of OX438969.1, read as the reverse complement.
AACAGTCTGGTGCTGGACATAGGTCTCCTCGGCAAGATGGATTTAGACTACTACGTCACGCAGGCCAGACGGGTTGGTATAGGATTTGTTTCAAGTTTTCCTTTTCTTTCCAGTGAAGTTATCTTGCATAGTTTTATGCCTTTATTTTTCTCCTACGACTCCCATGGGATGAGCAGGGGTGGTGGCACTCTTAATCCGTCATAGTGAGTTAAGTTAATTGTGTAAAGGAAATCGTGTTATTTCTCAGATAACATCTTTCTGATGCTAATTTGTTAAGACAATTAAAATAATTAAATCGTTAGATTAATATATTGCTTTACTGTTGGTTTTAGCTACAAATATTTTAATAATGAACTTAACAAAAAAATATCAACAAAGTCAATATGGCTATATCTTAAGTACTAAATTAAAAAATAATTATCTCTTTTGCCCTCCTAGATATGAAGAGAAATTTTCGAAATGAAAGTTCATAGTAACATTTAAAAACAGAATTAATATGAGAACCCGCCTTTATTTAAAAACAGAACAATAATTATAGTGATGTGATATTTTGGTCCGCCTTGCTTCCAGCTCAAGACGACAATCATAATGTTATAATAAAAACAAGTCTTAAAGACCATGAAGTTGGTGTCAACTTAACACAAAGATGCCACGTGATGGGGGAAACGCGACCCAGAATTTTCTTTGAATAACTCACCGCTTTTATGTTGAATATTTTTGGTAATGTAGATGTTTTGAATCAAATCCTCAGGATCGTTTTGATTAAAAATAGCTGAGGCTTTTTTATAAGGTAATCCAAGATTTATATAAAGTAAAACCTCAATTTATACAAATCTTGGATTTACGATAATAGAGAGATGAAAATTCTTTGTGTAGACTTTCTTTATCGATGTTCTAAATGTAGCACATGTGATGTAGGTACATATTAATTTATAATTGTTCATATACTGTTAGTAGGTAGCATTGTATTTCTGTCGAGAAATATACTGTGTGTTCAACAGACGTGTCTTTGATTAAGCTGCATACCTTCAATATAACAATTTGGCGACGAAGTTTATTAGAACCGTGCGTGAAAAAGTATTTATTTTAGAATCATGTCGATAGGTAAAATAAGTGAATTTAACGTAAGAACCGACAATTGGCGGTTGTATACAGAAAGACTGGAACAATATTTTAAAGCTAATAAAATCGAGGCCGACATGCAGGTACCGACATTGATAACGGTTATAGGAGCGGAGTGCTATGAATTATTAGTCAATTTATGCACACCACAAAAGCCCAGTGAGAAAAATTTTCAAGAATTGAAAGAAATTTTGGAAAAACATTTACAACCAAAACCCAGTATACTGGCAGAAAGATATAAATTTCGTAACAGGAAACAATATATCAACGAAGGTATAGCTGACTATGTGGCTGCACTAAAGAAGATATCTGCGATGTGCGATTTTAAAACTACCTTAGAGGAAAATCTACGGGATCAGTTCGCATGTAACATCATAAGCGACACAATACGACAGCGGTTGTTCGCAGAGGATGACCTGACTTTCAACAAGGCCTATACGTTGGCGGTTAATTTAGAGGCGGCAGAAAAAGATGCAGCAACGGTATGCCAAGGTCGAGCGGGCGCAGCCGCTGACCATATTGAGTGTCCAGCGATGTACAGCCGTGAAAAATTCGTTGAGTTGAGAGCCTTTATAGGCTTAGTTATGTATTATGCTAAGTTTATAAAAAACGTCAGTACTATATTATCGCCACTATATAAGTTACTGAAAATAGGTAATAAATACGTATGGAGTATAGAATGTCAGCGTGCATTCGAGGCCGTGAAGTGTGTACTGAAGAGTAGTGAAGTGTTGTGTCATTACTCCACCAACTTACCGTTAGTGTTAACAGCGGACGCCAGCACAGCCGGGGTGGGGGCCGTCATTTCTCACCTCACACCGGAGGGGGAGCGTCCGATCGCGTACGCCTCTCGTACACTTACGGCGGCCGAACGGGCTTATGCCCAAATAGATAGGGAGGCGCTAGCTATTGTTTTTGGAATCAAAAAGTTCCACCAGTATTTATATGGTCGTAAATTTATTCTGCGAACGGATCATAAGCCATTAACGTACATATTCGGAGATAGAGTAGGTATACCGGTGATGGCGGCATCACGATTACAAAGATGGGCTATTCTATTATCGGGTTATGATTATAAAATAGAATATGTAACCTCCACGAAAAATTGTGCAGATGCATTATCTAGACTACCTCAGTCGGCAATCAATTCGCGCCCGTCGAGTGACGAAAACGAAGTAACATATTTTAATTTTGTAGAGAAATTTTTACCAATAACAAACAGTGATATTAAAGTAGCTACGTCGAAAGATGTTTTAGTGAGCAGAGTGAAGGCTTACGTCCAGTCCGGCTGGCCTAGTTCGTGCAATGACGATGACCTTCAACCCTATTTTCTTAGACGACGGGAATTATACATAGAAAAGGGTTGTCTTATGTGGGGGTACAGAATAATAATACCATCCACGTTACGGGGTTCAGTCTTAGAACAGCTCCACATTAGCCACATGGGTATTGTAAAGACAAAAAGTTTGGCTCGTAGCTATGTGTGGTGGCCGGGGATAGACGCCGACGTGGAAGACACCTGTCGGCGATGCGAGACGTGTGCGATAGAGGCGCAAGCACCGCCGCGAGCGACGCCGAAGCCTTGGCCGTATTTAGATCAGCCATGGAGTAGGTTACACGTGGATTTTTTAGGTCTAATTTATGGGAAGACTTTTCTTATTGTAATTGATGCGACAACGAAATGGTTAGAAGTATTTGAAATGCCGCGAACAACTGCTTCCAGTGTAATTAAGGTGTTAAGATCGACCTTCGCTCGTTTTGGGTTGCCTTTAGAAGTGGTTTCGGATCAGGGCCCACCATTTACAAGCTCCGAATTCAGAGATTTCCTAAAGAGCAATGGCATACGTCAGTCACATTCGCCGATATATCACCCCTCATCGAACGGTGCAGCGGAAAACGCGGTGAATTTGTGTAAACGGGTAATAAAAAAAGCTTACAGAGACTCTATTGATATCGAAACAGCACTACAGACATTTTTAATAACCTATAGAAATAGCATTCATAGTACGACCGGTGAAAGTCCGTCCATGTTACTCCAGCGCCGGCCGCTACGGTCACGATTGGACTTGCTGCGGAACGACAGGGCTCTCGAGGACCGCGTGCGGCGCGCGCAACAGTGCCAGGTAGCCAATAGCGGGGGACAGGAACGTATATTTTCCGAAGGGGACGCAGTCTGGGCTCGGGAGTACAACAACCGGGACAAGTGGGTAAAAGGCGCGGTTGTGGACAGAGAGGGTTCACGTAGGTATATACTAGAAAGGGATGACGGTCAATTGGTAAAGAGGCATATTGACCAAATCAGACGCAGATCCACTAATATTTTTCCCCACATGGAAAAAGAAGGTGTGGAGGAACTCGAGGATGTCGTGGAGCAACAACCAGAGTCGGGCCTGGGGGAGGAGAGGGCGGAGATTGAGAGGGAGGAAAAGGATACTAATACGTTGGCTGGAGATCAATCTCAGTGTCTGCAATCACCGACCTCTCACTCTCCAGGCTCCCCTAAGCAACTGACACAGCAGTCACCTGTGCGGTCGCCGGTGAGGCGTCTGATGCGAACACGCAGACCCCCAATCAGATTTGGGTATGAAAATTAAGTAAGATTACTATTTAGAATAAATAAAATACTACTAGAATAATTAATTAGCATTATATAAGTTAAACGGCCACATTTCGATAGCATTAAGTGATGAAATATTGTACTACACCTTACTGTGATTTGGTTATGTAAATCATGTACGTAGGGGGGTTTAGGTGGGGAGGTGTGATGTAGGTACATATTAATTTATAATTGTTCATATACTGTTAGTAGGTAGCATTGTATTTCTGTCGAGAAATATACTGTGTGTTCAACAGACGTGTCTTTGATTAAGCTGCATACCTTCAATATAACAGCACAGATAATTAAATGTTTTTTTTAAATGGAAAGAAACCATAGATTTAATAAATTTTAAAACTAAACTCTTATTACAAATATACATTGAGGAGTAAATTAAAAACTATGACGTGACATTTCGCTTGTCTATTCTTAACCTCAAAACTACAACACTTGTTACGTTAACATTCTATGCTTCTATACCTTTTTCTATAATATTGACAAATATTTGTGTGGTAAGCACTTAAACTTATCATATTTGTTCTGTGTCTGGGTGTAATGTATATATGTGTGTATTTAGAAATGAATAAAGTATATTTATAAGCAGTCGGGTTATCATAGTTTAGGCTTTGCCTAATTGGGTTTTGACGGCCGTGTGTGAAATGTGTAAGGTTATTATTATTCAAAATGGTTTACCTGCCTGAGCTTGAGGTTATTGCTTATGAATATTTTAAATAACTTTATAATAGTATGACATATGAGTATTTTGAAGATACTCGTGTTCTTTATGTTTCTACTGTCACATTAAGGTGAATTGTGAAGAAATTTTGACTGGTACATTTATGTACATATATAGCTATAATTAGTAACTATTTATTGATGTGTAACAGAGTACATATTGTATATAATGTTCGAAAATTTACTCAATTACAATTATTACTTTTTTAATCATATCATACCTTGGCACAAACTGGTTACTGAAGCTCAAACCATCTCCCTCCACCTGATTTTAGGGGAACGGAACTGAAAGGGCGAGAACTCACTTGAGTTCCAGATTTAAACGTTACTCTCAGGTGATTTACCGGCTTGTTAATCCTACTGTACAGTAAAAAAAAAATCTTAGAATCAGTGCAGGTATAATGACATATCTATACACATAGTTTTTGTTATATACCGGCACTTATTCGCGACTGCCCGTGTCTACTCGTAATCACGAGAAACATAACCCGTTTAAAACGTCAGGCAATACAAACTATCATAACCTTTTTAATAACTCTGTCGTGAATAAGTCTTGCTATACAACATAAACATGTGGTGACGGATTAAGAATACATAATGTTACCACCCCTATTCATCCCGTGGGTGTCGTAAAAGGCGACGAAGGGAACAAAGTATGCAAGACAACATCATTACAAAGAGAAGAAAAAAAACCCTATTCCAACTCGTCTGGCCAGCGTGGTATAGTCGGCCAAGACCTCCTTGCTAAGGAGACGCCTATGTCCAGTAGTGGACTGTAAAAGGCTGTTCATGATACAACATAAATTATGTGTATGTGTAAAAGTTGTGAAAATCAAAAAACAGGTATATCTTCACTTTTTGCCCACTGTAGGTATTGGTAAGCAAACATTGACTTATTAGGTATAGCGTACAAATCTGCCCGAGTATATAAATATCTAGGACCATTAGTTGCCGCCACACTTCCTGTTAATTAATTGTAATTTCCGACATTAAATTACGTCAACACGTTACTACGTCGAACTACTTTCCCGCCTTTTACATTTCAGTGCAAAAAAACTTAATACTTTATCTTATCTTTTGACCAGAATGTCTTTTTACTATTGGATGAGTTGACGGAATGACTAGCATCAATAGTGCTATAGCAAGTAATCCACAAAATACACTTCCAAATACTGCTTGCGGTGTCGTAAATTTTGTCGACTAAATCGAATTTAATCCCCACCCCTATGAGGGTCAACCCTTAAGATAGCATTTACGTTAAGTTTCATATCGAACAGTTTAGGGTTCTCGATTACAATGGTTGAAACTTATCGATTGGGAAATTACTTGTATTGTTTAAGCTGAAATCTAAACCTTTCTGTGAGGTTTGAATGTAGTCTTGCTTCGAGGAGTCTTGCTTCTTGTGTCTTTCTGTGAAGACATGATTCATGTAATAATATATCTCTGTAGTATATAAAAGAATGATAATATTATGTATGTATTAGAACTATTGTTATATTAGAAATATTATTTGAGCTGTTTTTATTACGTCAACTATTTGATGTAATTCCAAATGTATTTACGAAACCGTCTAGAAAGTAACGAAGTGAAATTTAAGCACACAGATAAGATGTGACATTCAAGAAAATAAAAAAAATACAGAAATACAAAAAAAAATTGTTACAAAACTAAACTATTAGTGGAGTTAGTAAAGCAATTCCATTTCCTTGTTAGGTCTGAGCCATATAGCTCGTATTTGTGTACGGGTAATATTTTTAAGTTTATTAGTAGAAGTTTTTGAAAAGTCTTGCGATCTGAATAAGCCTCATCTATCACGCTTTGGACTGTGTTAGGTCAATGAACAGTAAATTTTATATAAAAGTCTAAATAAAGTTTCGTTATGTTCAAATATATTTAAATTAATAGTAAACTCTCATAACTAAGTCACAAACAGTATATTAATATCTAATAAAAAATGAAACTTTAAGAGTTTCTACTTATGTGTATAACTTATTGTAGGAAGATTGGAGATTTCTTAGAGATGATTTTTTCATTATCCATAACCCACGCGCACTTAAAACTGCATTTTCTGACATCTACTCCTACAATACATTACATGTTGCAATGTTACATTACACTTACATTATTATATAAATGTATAATTATGTAATATTACGGTAGTATGTAAGGAGATAATTAATAAGCTGGTAAACAATGACTGTGCGGTCCGATCGATTTGGAGATACCTTCTGACCGCTCGCAGCCGACGCAATTTATCAATGTCAGTTTGGTCCCCGTTTACGTTCACTGCGATCGCGTAAACTGTCCAGGTGAACAAAGTTTCAGCTGTGACTATGATAAAGTTAGAGCGTGGTTAATAATCTTTAGTCGACATTGTTTTATCCGTATATTATTGTATTATTGTTTTAACTTTTACGTTGATCGTCGTCAAGAGCCTTATATTAGCTCAGTGCTGGATATAAGCCTCGCTTTACATAGGAATTTTGATCCTAACATATTACACTGGTCTAACGACTTTTACTTCTCTTTATAATATTGTCGTCTCACAGGTTGAAAACAGGTGACACTATGTATTCATTATCTGTTACCGCACGGACAATTGAATATAATAGAATTGAATATTTAATCGCCTTAATATGGATATCATCGAGTTAGGTTAAGTGTCTAGATCATTAAGCATTTTAAATAATTAACAATCGTATATGGCAGTTTCTTTCTTGCCTTCATGTCTATATATTGTACATAGGCAAAATACCCTAAAACATGTAAATTTAAGTTGTTTTATTCCTTTATTCATAGATAGTTAAAATCAAAACTAGAAAATGAATGCCAGGTAGAAGTCTAAAGATAAGATACTTTAAACACGGTAAGAAAAGAAAAGTGTAAATACCAACAAAATATTATTGAAGTAATAGTCAACAAAATAGTCTTTTAAATTTGTTGGTCTGTTATGACATAGAATCAATTTTTCAGTGAAATCAAACTAATGTGTAAAATGTATTATAAATTTAATCTATCTTTTTCATACGCTTTCTTTTTTATGTTAAATTTCAACAACTTTGATGTGTTTATTTTTTTGTAAAAATGTATTGAAGCAAAATTTTATAAAGTGTATTAAAGAAGTTTAAACATAAAGCTAAAAATAATCAAATAAAAGTACTTGATAGCTAAACACTTCCACGCTTCGTTGTGATACATTGTGGTTATACAAAATAAATGTGAACCATCTTTAAAGCGTATTATACGTTGTCAAATGAAAGTCAAAATATGAGCTGAAATGATACAATTTCCGTTAAATTTTTCACCTTAAACGAAACTACTTTAACATATTTATACACACAGAAGATGAATACTACGTCTTAGCCTAGCACCGTGACTCAATCTGTGTCACTAAAACCCACAATTGAGAAATGGTTGCATGATTGTCAACAATAAACGATAAGATACTTTATACAGTTAATTGATAGTCCAGTCAGCCAATGAAGGCTAACCTATTTATCGTTAGAGACTTCCCATAAAATAACGTATTTATAGAAAGGTACTTCATTCATGAAGTAACTTTTCTTTGTGTTTCATTCAACTTTGTCATTTCATTCAAAAGTCTAACTTGTACTTTTGTTTTTATTATTTTTGAATCAATACAGTATTTTTTTTTTATGATTTTATGATTTATCATTTATAATGTGACACGTAGATAGTTGAACCTTTAAAGCTAAATAAGTGTACATGTGATATTCGTGACATTTTAAATATTTTTTCATTCTAATATTATTCTATTCTTTGCATACAGACTTAAATATTCCTCATACTTTTGTATGGGTTTCTTGATTTTTATGAATAGTTTGTTGTTCATGTTCTATAAAAATGCATTTAATGAGACGTGCAGAGACGAATGGTGTAATTTACGATTAAACAATTAACAACTTTATCTAATTAATTCTCATCTGAGTACCTTATGCATTGTACGAAGTATTTGAAGAAATAAAATAACATGTACTAACATCTCATTTTTTATAAATCTACATGCTCAATAGAAGTACACATAAATAAATTAAAATTCAACAATTTACGTCAAATTATGTAATCCATTCCGCGTCGCTGCCGCTGCAAAGATGCCCGTGGTACTGGCAACGTTACCTTGCGGAATTGCACGGATACAATTTGCACATGGAATGAGATGGAACGAGACATTAATAATTTATATGCAAAATTTAAACCTTCTTATATTTACACTCAGACACAATAAAATAAGAGTTCCCTGTTAAGCTACGGAACCCCAATTGTAACCATATGCCCACTTTGGTTATCACAAAAAAAATTACACTGAAAGTTAACCGACCAAATTTCAAAGAGCCTTGACCTATTAAAGTATATAATCTTCCTTCCCGAGCAATAATGAAAATAATTCTTTATTATGTAAGCGACAGTCATTTATCACAGAAATCCTATTGAAAGAACACGATAAGCGCCTCATTATTATTTAATTCGGTTTATGGTAGGATTATATATAACTATTTATTTAAGTAATGGTCGATGGTCGCTGGAGCCGAAATGTACTAGAGTGGATACGACGATTGGGTTAACGTAGTGTAGGGCACCCTGCGGCGCGATGGACCGACGACTAAGAGGAGGTAGCTGGCAGCGGATGGATTCGAATTGCCCAAGACCGGGATGTTTGGCGTTCCTTGAAGGAGACATTCGTTCAGCAGTGGACGGCGATAGGTTGATTGATTAATGATTTATTTTTACTTTTTCACGAAACAATTAGTTTGCTAACGTATATCTGGCAAACTTCAGAAATCGAAAAAATTTGAGCGTTTAAGATTTTAATACTGTGAAAATATTTAAGTACTGCAGAAATGTATTGAGTGCCTCGATGGTGTAATTGTGGTGTATGCAACTGCTGTTCTTCAGGTTAGGGTTCAACTCCCAGGTCATCGCAAATGTTTATATGTTCTGCAAATATTTGTTTCGGAGTTTGAGTGTTATTCGTGTATAATATGCACGTATTCACAAAAAAAGATATTTTTGTATATATATCTCCTATCGCACAGGTTTTGTTTAGTTTGGGTCTACTATGCACAGTATTTTTATGTTTCTACTTAGAGTTTGATTAATTTTTAAGCGCGCCTTGTTAGAACTTGCTGTACATTTGTTAACAATATTATTTATTTCTAATCTGAAGCTACAAATGTAATACCTTTTATTTTACAGAAATAGAAGTCAAAATAACTACTTCAGTGCTACATTTAAGGAATTCTTTACTTCAAGATGCTATCTTTTTTTCTATTTTAGAAACTAAAATAGAAAACTAGGACTAATTCTCGGCAAAGATCTATCCGTCTAATTAAAACAACTTCATCTCTTTTTACAGTAAATTTAAAAGAAGATACATATAAAATCTCTCTCAGTAACACTTGATTCATTCCGACAGGTCAAACATCCGTTTACCTTATCAGTAGCTGTTTCATTTTCCCTAAAAAAGGTAGATGACGTCATACTGGCTTTCGTGTACCGAAATGGAACGTTTATAATAAACGTGACTGAACCATTTAAGAGATACCGTAACACTTTAATGTCCTACCTGATTATACAAAAGCTTATTATACGCCCTTGTAGAGATATGAGACTATTTTTATATGGAATATTTAAATACAAAGCAATTAGTCAGAGCCGAAATAAATTTTCAGGTCAATTTGATAACAAACATTTGTTTTAGTGTCTATTATTCTTCTTGACATACAAGTGTGTAGTTGACATACAAGTTCTGCCTAATGGAAAATGTAAGTGATATCTAACAGTGATGGTTATCATCCACACTGCGAATACAGATAACACAGCATGGTGACCCACAGTATGGCGGCCTAGTGAGATATTTTTTTTATATCTTGCTTAAAAGATCCGGAATCAAAGTGTGATTCCGTGTGATTTCCAATCTGATTAACAAAAAAAAAGAAACAATTTAATCTTACTAAGAATTTCACTCGAATCAAGTATTAGCCTCTGTAACCCGAACTAATGACATACTAAATACGAGCTTGTGAAAGCAAGCTGAGAGATTTTCATTCAGTCATTAACTTATCTTATTTTATCACCTTATCTAATTCGTTTTGTATTACTAAGTTTGATGTCATCACCTTTAGACTATGCCCAAAAAACAGTTGTTTATTTAACAAATGTTTTGTAACGAGCTTCGATGTTAGTATGAAACAGTTAATATAAAAGGTTTAAATGATGGATAAAAAAAAATCCACGAGTTTTACTCATAAAATTGAAAACTAGCATAATGAAATGAACTACAGGTCATAAGTTTATGTTTCATGAGACATTGTATAATGCACTTAGCTCATCCAGTACGTCCTGTCCCCTTTTATGCGGTTATAAAATTTTATTACAGTACTGTTCTTTTGGCCTTAGTTGATACACCTCTATTTGCATCGTGATGTTATACTAATATTACTTCTATTTAACCACATGATATGAGTGTAACTTTTTTTTTTTTTTAAAATGGCACATGTAAAGGTTATTTATTTTTGTAAACTGCAAAAAAAGTGCTATCATTGAAGTCGGGCGTCGGGACCAAAAGGCTATGGGCAACCCCAATTGGAATGGATGGCAGAAATCGGTCAATCACAAAGACAACCAAGAGCAGAGGTCTATGAAAAAAAAAACGATTAATGCTGTCCACCCTTATTATAGATGGGCAAAGGCCCGAAGGCGTTGAAGTTCTAATTATTCGAAATATTCGAAATCCATTCTGTGAAATTCTTTTTATGATATAGAAGACAAAAAAACAGATGGTTCAACTTATTAAGTAGTACAAATGCCCTTGCAGTCTTGAAGGTTCCTAGTGTCAAGGTCACATAGAAAAGTCTACAAACGAAAATTTACTGCGCAGTTCGATTGTGAGGGAAAAGGGTTCTTGAAAAGTGCACAGTGGTGAAGGGCCAATCATAGAAATCACGGGGACGGCAATTTTGTCTCATTTTCTGGGAGAATTTTCAGGCAGAATGTACTTGTGTTAACAAGCGGTAAGAAATGTTGAGCTAAGCTACACTTTTATGTAACGCTTGACTGGGTGGTGAGGGGGGTCAAACCAACTTGAAATATCCTGGCAATGGACTGTTTAAGTCATTCCTGGATGGGTTTTTAAGCACGTAGGTTACTTATAAATTAACTATACTTTTCAACTTTTAATATTTGATCTTACTTTAGTAGCATGAAGTAGCAGACGAGAGATGGTGTAATCTAATTCGTATTTATTTTTTAATTTGGTGTAACGCCACCGTGAATGTGATTATAAATAATTATAGACACTATTGTCTATGCCAAATATGACTACGGCTGACAAGGATTAACAACAATTGACAAACAAGAACTGGATTCAAAAACATGTATCGTTGCAATGAAATCCTATCAACATTTAGTATTACTCAGATGATGTACTAACACCAAGGTTAAGTTGTCTCTCAAACAATATGACCGGCCTCAGTTTCTTTTGATGTTTTAGTGCTTAGATACTTTTGGTAGCGTGTTGTTCAGTTAATTTAGAACTTTTAAGATGATTTTTCAATTCAGGCACTCGACTTTGTAAGTGATTTGTGTATACTACATAGCATATGAATTTTGAAACACATTGATAATTCATTGCTTGTTATTTTACATCAGTTTCTTATTCTTGTCATGATTGAATCAATTTCACTTTGACATTACTAAAGAGTAACACGGAACAACTATGTACAACGTTAAGTCTCACGTGCTGTATTCGTTATTTGTACGCGTATTTTTTCATTAAAACTGTAGGCAAGCGCAAGGAGGGTCCCGGATATCTTAGTAACAGCTGTTCCCGGATCTCACAGAGTAGCATACCGTGTGGTTTTAGTCTGTCCGATGCCGACATACCAGCCCGTCATATACCTCGGTGGGGTGTCAACCCACGGGGTTTCCGCAGATTAATAAAAAAAAGGTTTGTTTCAAGTTTTAATTCTCTTTGCAGTGACGTTGTCCTGCGTAGTTTGCTTCCTTGGTCGCTCCTTACGACACATATGGCATGAACAGTGGTAGTGACACAATAATTCTTAATCCGTTACCACACGGACAATGAATCATTAACAGTGTGGTGACAATAAGCGGCAATTTAAATATAACCGCCTTAAATTTACAGTTTTTGCTTAAAAATATTTTGTAATCGAATGTAAATGTAATGTAAAAGATAACTAGTAATAGTTTATGTGTACGCTTAAGTATCGATTACGAGGTTTATACGATATACGAGGATTAATAGGTTTGACTTAGAGGAAACTAGATTTACGTTTAATAAAACTACGTAATATAATATCACAGAATACTCTTACAATATATTAACCTTTATCAAAAAAATGTGATTTAAGTAAATTTACTAAGTACTACTATAAGTAACATGTGCTTAATAAAGTAATAACTAAAACTTGACTAATAAATATCTAAAATCAGTCTCATGACTTTTTAGTTTCATCTAATTACGTTAATTGTTTCGGATCGCAAAATAGTGACCCTTTTTCATTTTTATGGTTTTTCTTAAAGTATCGTTATAAATTTTCAATAAATTATAAACCAAAATATACTGTAGTTTATGTGTGTTTTAAACTTATACCTATCGCACATTTAAATTGCAAAAACAGTTGTTATATCGGTATAAATACGATATTTTTTCCTGTGTAGGCGTTAACTTTATTCAGTTTGTAGATTTAGATTACCACAAGATGGTAGGTGTAAGGTAAATATGATTATATTTCGGAAATCCATTTTAGATATGTAAAAATAACCGCATAACTGACAAGAGTGATACAAAATTTTATTTTTAGTTTTCTTTCTTTTAGCAAGGAAACATGAACAATGTTTCCTTGCTGAAAGAAAGAAAATTGTTGGGCAACATTCTTGTGTAGGTTTGCTGTAAATGTCAAAATTAAATATTTAGTGGCACATGTGTTTTTATTAGATATGTTTGAGGTGAGATAATAAGTTAAAATATTTATTTGATATTAATGTAAAGTTAGTTGATTAAATAAAAGCGATTGAGTTGAATAAAGTGAGTATTGAAATATTAACTCCAGTGAGTTTTAAGATATAGGTACTGTTTCCTTATGTATATTATGCCAATTTTTATAACATAATCGTATATTGAGTCCCTTTTTTATAAATCTGATAATCTAATCGAAAATGGTATTTAGTCTACTGATGTGAAAGACAAATATTTATACATTTCTAAACTGAGTGGGAATAACGTAAATCCAGACGGAAGAATGCGCATCCTACAATTTTTTGTTTGGATATAAATCAAACTTATAACGTCCATCTCAGTGACATTGTAAATAAGACGTGACTTAAGTTTATTTCATCATAGTGACTACATGAGTTCAACTCATACATAGTTTTTTTAAGAATATTAATTACACTACTTCTCAAAGTTAAAAGTTAAACGATTACTAATGTTATTTTTATATTCATACTTATTCAAGTAAGAATATCGTTAGTGTAAGTATGGTCATTAAAGTAAGGACTTTAACGAGCATATAAATTGGTGCTACAGAGGACGTATATTTTATACTTTCCAACACCTTGTAAGCGACTCTGTATAAATGGCCACTCGGGGGTAGTAATTTAGCGTGATTGATCGATAGCTTCATTCCATCAGTAATTTAAACGTTTCTACCCGTAAATTACTAACATACTGAAGATAAAATATTTTAGCTATGGTATCACGATAAACTAAATAATGGCATATTTAAACTAAACTTTCTTTCCAAGGAGAGGTCACGTTCAGCAATAGACTACTAAAGTGGATGATGATAAAATAATGATTCATCATCATCATCATCATCATCATCATCATCATCAGCCGGAAGACGTCCACTCCTGAACATAGGCCTCCCCCCTAGAACACCACGCCGTACAACTGGACGCCAACTGCATCCATCGGCAAGCCGCCTGCCACACGTGGCGAGTGGCAACTCCCCCCCCCCTTAAAATAATGACTGTTTAAAAATAAATGAAGTAATTTAATTTTATGTGAAGAGTTAGTGTCAATTTCTGAAAAAAAAACTAATTGATTGTTCCTAAATTCAACTGAAGACCAATTTAAAGCGACAGTATCCATGCTGTCGTGTTTCGTTGGTGAGTGCGTGGAGACCCATTGATGCAGGGGTAACTGTGTGAGCCTTATGCCGCTGCCACGATGACTATCATGCCTTTTACGTCCCCAAACGGGGCGAAAAAAGCATCTCATTAGGCCGAAATAGATTATTATATTATAACTCTTGGCTACTATTTATGCTGTCCATCAGACAATAGAGTCACCTTGTTAGGGTGTTAATATAGAACTACCTATTTCTTTATGAAATTTGTAAAAAAGAAGTCAGTTTATAGTTAATTTCACATTTTTTGTCTCGAATGGAAATTTAAAGACACAACTAAGGTGAGGATAAAATTTGACTGAGTTTTACTCTTTTCTAAATTCCTTTTTCAAGTGTCCTCGTTTACACATTTTGTTGTATTTTGCACTGATTAATCTAAAAATGTTGGCAATACACGCTTTGTTATAATTCACAATCATTTTGTGGAAATGGATGGACGTGTCTAACAAAAAACATTAAAACACACTCTTTTTGATTTGACTGTAATCAGAATGTTAATTAATGTGAATTGTTATTTTTTTTCCAAGTAATCAGATGTTGCGCTACTCAAAGCTTGCTTGTATTTTTATGCACCATAGAAATATGTGCAATGAATAAATGAAAGACAATGTGTATTCTCTATATAAATCTTATTTGAAGCTGAAAATACTTATGATGATATTTTAAATTTCATTTCATTTCAATAAAAGTGAATCGTTTTCCTACGAATGCAGTTCATGAGTAGAAAGAGAGTAAAAATAGTCCCTCTACGCACGTTTATTCACCAAATTAGGATGAATTTTACTTTACAAAGTGCTTTGACTTATTACGTAATAGAACCTTAACTGAATGTATACTACTCATAACTCCTTTTGAAACTGCACTAACAACACACGAACGAATTAACAGACGCACTCATGCATATAAATTTCTGTACTCATATACCCACACACATATAGACACACACACACACACTCACAAGTCTACTTACTGATTAACTATGTTTCATGTTACTTTTAATTTTAACACCCTGTTGCTATAGTAGACCAAAATCTCCTTTCTAAGGAGAAGCCTATGTCCAGCTGTGGACTATTTAAGTTTGTTGATGATGATGATCATCTTACTTCACTTGTTTTTTTTTTTAATAAATATATCGGACATAGCTACTTAGATACTTTTTTTTTGCAAATACATGCATATTATACATAGAAAACACCCAAACTTCGAAACAAACATTTGCAGATCATACAAACATTTGGTCCGGGA
Source organism: Hypercompe scribonia (assembly GCA_949316085.1). NCBI lineage: Eukaryota > Metazoa > Arthropoda > Insecta > Lepidoptera > Erebidae > Hypercompe > Hypercompe scribonia. The sequence continues at coordinate 3,789,141 of OX438969.1, read as the reverse complement.
ATCGAATCCGAGATCTCACACAGCAGTCGCATTCACTACCACGGCGCCATCGAGGCAGTCATAAAAATTCACTTGTTAATAAATATAGTATCTATATAATTTATGCTTGAATAGCTTTATTTGAACTTGAAACATAGAATACTTAATTTCAAATGCTACAAAGTACACGAAGCTAAAATTTCAAATATGTTAGTAATTCAAATTGACTTTGTTGATTCTGTATGATTCTAAATACAATTAAAGTTACAATATTTTGTTTCAGATACTACGATCATATCATTAACAAAGGTGACCCAGTGGGATGTCTATTCTAAGCGGGTTTGTATTTATTTTATATTATTGTAAGTCGTAAGTAAATATCATAGCACATCACTGTAGTATTTATTAGGTAGTAGAGCCACGCTGATTTCAGCACGAACGGGTCGGCTCGACCGGGGCAGTACTACCCTCCCACAGAAGACCAACCTAAAGCGACGGTTCGTGATGTCATGTTTTGTTGGTGAGTGCGAGACCGGAGGCCCTTGTGAGCCTTACACTGTCACGATGACTATCAAGCCTTTAACGTCCCCAAGCGGGGTGTGAAAAAGCAACTCACTAGGTCGCCATAGTGTTGGTCACCATACTGCATTGTCTGTATTTGCAATGAGTGTGGTGACCACAACTCTTGGATTCTATTCATGCTTTCCATCAGGCAAAGTAGTCACTTTAGCAGGCTTTTAATATACAAAAAAAAGTAGTTTATCTTTAATGTTGCTGTGGCATGTATTTTCTTATGAAGAAGCCTTAGATTTGGAAATGCTGTACTGAAAATTTCGTAGAATTGCCATGTTTCGGTATAAGTAGTTGGTGGCGTTTCGAGCAGAGTGAAACTACAGCCTTCCTGAGGTGTTGAACATTTCTTTCCTTCATTTTAACCACCTTCTTCTGATTTTATAGGCGGAGAACAATCAATGGTTTTCAACGCCCTTGTGGTCCTTGAGTTGTAGTAGTGCGTAGGCAGTGACTGTTATTTGACGTCAGACCCGAGTATTTTTCTAAATTAAAGTTTTAATTCGTTTTTCAAAAAAGAAACTGTTACTTTGGTCTACCGGTTAGGGTACGTGGTAGTCATGCGACGGCTAGTGCCATCACATTCTACAGCATTAGAATATTCTTCTTGATATGATCAGGAGAAAACGGAGAAAACTGGAATGAGTCAGTAGCAGAACTGGTAAGACCAGATATGTACCATAGTTCAACGTTTGACATTTAATTTAAATAATCAGAAAGTGGCTGGCAGCGGATGGATGCGATTTGCCCAAGACCAGGATGGTTCGCGTTTTCTTAGGGAGACCTTCGTTCGGTAGTGGCCGGCGATAGGTTGATTGATTGATTAAAGAATCAGTGTTGTTTTAGTTGAGAAATAACGATTTATAACATTAAAAGTAATGCATTACTAAAATAGTATACATTACTAAGATAGATTTTAGAATCTTTTTTTTAAAAGGCAACGTCCGCACTAGGAAGAGATCCTGTGTCGTGGGGGACTGTACAAGCATACAAGAAACAAACAGAAAGAACACCCAGACTCAGAACAACAATTTTGGTTCACACAAAGTGTTGTCCCATGTGGGGTTCGAGCCCACAACACTCAGCGCAGTAAAGAGTGGCGTGGCGACCGCTTTAACCACAAGCCCAACCGTACGTTCTACGCTTCATTACGTTTCACTATTATTTCACTACTAACTCATTATCATCATTATCATTATCAGCCTATTGCAATTCACTCACTAATTCTACGACAAATATCACTCAATAAAATCAATTCATCAAGTAGTTAATTTGTTTTTCATTAAAACATGAAATCTTTTCGTTTCTCTTTAGTATTCAATTTTCCACGTTACTTTTTATAAATCAGTTTTTGATATAATCCTCCATGTCTGTGGATGAGCCTGTTTAAAGCCGTGGAAAATTTCGGGTACATTCGATGTTTTCAAACAGCAAAATGTTTTTAGATTAAAAATACTACAGATTGTCCACTGGTTTAATTTATAACTATTAACATGACAGATAAAATTTATTTTTTAAATGATTTCAATTCATATTTTGAATGTAAAATTCATTTTTGATTTGATAGGAATTTGTAGTTTAATTAATTGAAACTATGAAACCCACAAGTTGTCTAGAAGTTCAAAATTACTAGCTGTGGTCATATTTTTTGTTAATTTTGTAAATGGATAATTTAAATAAATTTCGTGTCTTTACATATTTTACTTATAAAATTTATAACTGTTCAATAATCTATATATATAAAAATGAAATCCGTTTTTCTTGGTCACGGCATCACGTGTGAATCGGCTGGACCGATTTCACTGATTCTTTTTTTGTTGTATTTGTTATTATTAGGAGAAGGTTCTTACGGAGAAAAATATATTTATAATCATCATCAATCATTTTTATAATCTTGCATCATTGCTACGCTAAGGCGGTACGAAGTTCGCCGGGTCAGCTAGTTTAATATAATTATATTTGTTCGTATTGTGACGGATTAAAAATAAATAGTGTTACCACCCCTATTCATCCCGTGGATGTCGTTAAAGGCGACTAAGGGAACAAAGTATGCAGGACAACATCATTAAAAAGAGAAGGAAAACTTGAAACAAATCCTATTCCAACCCGTCTGGCCAGCGAGGTATAGTAGGCCAAAACCTCCTTGCTAAGGAGAGGCCTTTGTCCAGCAGTGGATGGTGATGATGAGACTGGTTCGTCTGATCTGGTCGGTCAAAAGTAATGGGAATTTAACATTTTCATATTAAGTTCACAACTGTACTTAACTATAACGGATATATAGGGTTCCATCAAGAACTCAGGGTCCCAAGTTAACCTCATCTGCAAGTGATGCACAGGCACATCGATGGACGAGGTTCTGACAAACAAAACATCCCGATTAGCGGCAATAGGGTCGTCACCTATTTCGTAGGATTTAAACACTACCGAAAAGTGAGTGGTTATAATGCCTCTGCCTACCCCTCCGAGGAAATAGGCGTGATTTTTTTTATATGTGCACGCCTATTAATTGTGACCACAGAGTGACTTTTTAACATGAGAGTAACTAAACTACCTTTTCCATAATAATTTTAGCATTTTCATGTAACGTATCGTCAAATTGATGGATGGCGTAGTGGTTTAACCTGTCGTCACAACTTTTTATACAGCCTTAAGTGTTGTGGGTTTGAATTCCGACATTTGGCACACTACCGCTTTGTGTGATCCACAAACTGTTGTTCTAAGTCTAGTTGATCTTTGTATCCTTTTCCTGTATGTTTTAAAGTCCCCAGTGACACAGGATTTATTTCTAGTAAGGGACTCCTATTTTAAAAAAAAACACATGTTATGTATAAAGTCGCTATTCTTTTTTTGTGTTATTTTTTTAAAAAACTATGACTTCATATTTGGTAATGGTAGTATAAATAAAGTCTAAAAACAATATTAGATAATCATGTGAAGATAAATACAAAACTTATCTAAAAATATATGTCGTATGGTAACTTGCTCGTCGCTATATTCGCTATTTTTCTGGTAAAAATCTATCCAGGATACAATCTATTTTTACGTCAAATTTGATCCAAATCTGTTTAGTCATTCTGGTGTCATTACGTCCCGAAAAGAAATAAATGTAATATCATTAATACCTGTTTAATTAAGCGTTTAGAAGCTTAGAGGTTGTATGAATTAATGATGTAAGTATGTAATTATATAGGTATCTATGTTGATGTATGAAAAGAATTCAGTCCCATAAGAGTATATTTATTCGATATAAATAGGTAGCTAATTTATGACATTTATACGGTGGATACGTTTTTCTACACTCGTGTTACGAGTCATAAATTGAATAATTTAACACCGGGTAGAAAATATTGAGTTTACCATTTTTATATGTATAAATACATATAAAAATCTCATGTCATGTTTGTCCGTACTGCACTTATTTTGCCTTTAATTTGGCCACAGAAATCGAATCATGAATTCTATTATTTAGGTAATATATTGAATTGAAGTAACAAAGGTTTCTAGGAACACCATTCATGACTTTACAACATTGACTGAAAGTTCTTAAATTCATTGTAATATAAGTTAAAACAAACAGCTTTTATGTAATTTCCAAAGCTTTTCCGGTGTTTCACAGAATAATAATTATTTTGTCAGTTGTTTTTGGATCCATAGAATTTTCACTAAGACTTTAAGGACAAAAACCCCCTCGGGCCGTCACCCCACCGGGGTTTACGGCGGGGTGGTGTTTCGGAATCGGACCGACTAAAACCACACGGTGTGCCACTCTGCGCCTGAGATAGGAGGGATCCAGAAACCGCTGCTATTACTACATCCAGATCCCTTCTAGAAGACTTTAAGGACCCAAGCCAACCTCACCTGCAAGTGTTGCATCTGCTGATAGGCGGACGAGACTCTGGTAAACAGAACGTCTCGATTAGTGGCTGTAGGCTCGCCACCTATTACGGGGGACAAATATACTGGCACCTCCAGTGAAACAGAATGATTTTATGTGTAAATCATTTTTGGAATTTGTTTAGTATAACAAATGCTGGAAACAAGACCGAAGGCCCATCGATGCAGGAGTGAAAGTTATCGTGGTAACTGTGAAAGCCTTACACTGTCACAATGACTGTCATGCCTTTTACGTTTCCGGGCAGGGTGTGGAAAAGCATCTCGCAAGGCCGCCATAGTTTGGATCACCATACTGCGTTGTCAGCATTTGCAATGAGTATGGTGACCACAACTCTTGGATTCTGTTCATGCTTTCCGTCAGGTAGAGTAGAGTCACTTTGGCAGGCTCTTAAGACAGAAAAAATAAATAAATAAATAAATATATATTTGATGATAACAATCTTATTAATTCTTTTCCTAATTTGGAAACAGATGACTTATGTTGTATGACTCAAAATCGCTTATAACGGCTACAATCAGTTTCAAGTTAGCATAAATTTAAATTCAGCTTGTATTAATTGTTCCGTTTAAAGTAAAATTTAATTAGCGGTTTCAGTACACAGCCACAGCAAACTTCAATTTGATATTTTAAAAGGCTTGAAAACTGCAGTTGACATTATTTTAAGTACAGGTATTCATTTTCATCCTCACCTAGTAAGGTGTTCCGATAAATTAAATGAATTTGAAAGTGTAAAATATAGAAGCTTTTGTACTTTTTTGTTATATTGTTTTAAGTATACCTGAAGAGAGGAATAATGTTATATACTCAGTATAATTACATATTTTGAGTCCTTTTGCTGCGAGTTTAAAAAACTAGCATTACGAGTAAATAGAAACATTTAGATTACAAGGTATGTTTGCGACTGTTTTAAATGATTTGTTTCATTATGATTGAATTAATATGTTACTGTAAAGATTAAGATATATTCGAAACCGTCTGGACGTCAAATTTTCGTAATTATTAAAGTTAACATAGTGTTGTGATGTACGCACGTAAAACGTTATAATTTTTTAGCGTAACTAGATAAAAATCTTTCTAAAATATTTTTCTTAGCGTTACCCTATGTTTGTATAGAAAACGACACTAATAATACAAAAAAAAGATATTTAATACATTAATAATTTTTTTTTATTATAGTGCATTATCTAGTTAAGTAAATTCTATTTAAATATCATGAAAATTTGTACATAATAAAAACTAAAATGTTGACAATTTTTTTTTAAAAACGTCACCTCAGGTATAAATCCTGTGTCACGGGGGACTTTACAAACGTACAAAAAACGGACACAAAGAACACCCAGACTCACAACAACGATTTATGGATCACACAAAGTGTTGTCCCGTGTGTGATTTGAACCCGACTGCTTAAACGAAACTTAACGTGTGGAAACCCCCTCGGGCCGTCACCCTACCGGGGTTTACGGCGGGGTGGTGTGTCGGAATCGGACCGACTAAAACCACACGGTGTGCCACTGTGCGTCTGACATAGGAGGGATCCGGGAACAGCTGTCATTACGACATCCAGACCGCTTAAACCGCTAGTGGTTTGGTCTAGACCAACCGTGCAGTCAACTAATTTCATAGTATCGGTTTTTCGTGACGGTGTGCGCGAAAAATTTATTCTTATTACTTAACCTAATACGAAGAAGTATAACTTCAAAAATTTTCTTCGCTAATCTTCACTACTCCTAATCTTAAGTTTTCACAATTTTCTTGATAGGGACCATTGTAAAGAAAATTGTTAATCTTGATCGAACTTTTCCCTTGTGTATTAATATACAGACTTTATAGGCCAGGTATAGACTTCTTTTCAAATTCTCTAAATATAGAGCAAATAATTCTGCAGTTTAAATCACAGGAATTTCAAAAAAAATTAAAGTTTCATTACTAAAGTAATACACGACTCAAGGACAGTACAATTTTCTTTTTTTTTTTTTCTTTTAAGACAGACAACGCCCGCATTAGGAATAAATCCTGTGTCGCGGGGGACTTTACAAACATACAAGAAACGGACACAAAGAACACCCAGACTCAGAACAGCAATTTGTGGATCACACAAAGTGTTGTCCCATGTAGGATTTGAACCCACAACACTCAGCGAAGTGGAGAGCGGCGTGGCGACCGCTTAAACCACTAGGCCAATCGTGCAGTCGCACAATGAAAGGTAATTCTATTATTTTAAAATGTAAATAAGAGATAAGGGGTTAATATTGGGTATCCGACCTATCTGACCTAAATATACTAATGGACTGGATACTGAATAGGGACCGGATACTGGTTTAAAGAATAATGAAGAACTCCTGAACAAAATTTGTAGGCATATTTTTTCAACGCTATAAAAAGTATACAAAATGTGGCCCTTAAATTCCTAAACAATATTATTTGGGCAAAATGTTTTCTTAGTATTACTTCATTAAAAGTAGCACTTAACAAATAACAGCGGATTTCTTTCTAAAAAAGACAATTGCCGTTCATATCTTAATATCGAGCTTGATGTAAAGTGAACTGGTTATGACGTATGCTAGATTAAGTCTAACTATTATACTAAAGGTAAGAGCAGATGGGTAGGGCAGAATTATACCAACAGTGAGGACAGCATATAGTACAATGTAGACATACCACAGTCCCGCCTAGTACACTATTTGTCATGGATTTACATTGCTCGTGACACGAAGTCGTCTCACCATAATCGTATGTTATAACTTCATATATATATATATATATATATATATAATATAACTTCATACGTCTCCTACACGGCTGTCTAATCTGAAACTAAGCAGAACTTGCGCTATAGTAACAAGGCTGTGAATTAATATACTTATATATTTCATAAAACACTCATGTTATATATTAAAAAGACAACACTCGCAATAAGGAATATATTCTGTGTCGTGGACAACTTTATAAACACACATGAAACGAACACAAAGAATACCCAGGCTCAGAACAACATTTTGTGGATCACAAAAAACGTTTTCCCATGTGGAGTTTGCACCCACAAGGTGCAAACTCCACATGGGAAAACGCTTAGCGCAATAGAGAGCGGCATGGCGACTGCTTAAAGCACTACGCCATCCATGCAATCCATAGCAGCAGTTTGTGCAGTTCATCATCATCATGATCATCACTCAGCCAAAAGACATCCACTGCTGAACATAGGCCTCCCCCAAGGTTAATAGTGGGAGGGTGCGTTGACATAATCACCACGCTTGGCGTACTCGCTACGACGCTGCTGCCCACCTTTGGTGTACTATCCCTTTTACGACACCCACGGGAGGAGATGGGGTGGTGCTTTTCTTAGTCTGTGCAGTTAGTCTATATTGTTTGTTAGTTGTTGTCACTATTGCTTTAATAAATAAATAGTACTGATAAATAATAGCCAGATACAGAACAAATGATCATGCCCATTACACAAATATTTGTTCTCGGTGGCAACTGAACTCACCCCTAGCTTCAGGAAGGGTCATTAACCACCAAAAAGCTATCAAAATACATTAAAAATATTTTCTAAGAAAAATAATATAAAAGATACGTCTACATTAACTTGCTGAAATTTTCAAATAAATATTCAGTATATGCTCTATTTTAAGCGCAGAGGTAAGTTGATTGCTTAAAGAAAAAAACAATTGATGTGATTACGAAGAGTGTTGAAGCCATTTTTGTTTGCGGTAGCAAATATTCAATTACTTAAAATTAAGTGTTCTGTGGCTTTGGAAATGTGCCAATTACGATATTCGGCTTCAAAGAATTACAAATTTTTGGTAGAATATTAAGCTGGTATACGTACAAGATTAAACAATACCTGTGATGACGTGCAATGTGAATGAATAAGGTTCTCAATTCTCAGAAAATAGTTAAGTAAAATAAATAAATAAAATAATAAATAAATATTTCAGACATTTAACACACTACGTCATCTAGTTTCAAAGTAAGCAGAGCTTGTGCTATGATAACTAGACCGATTGATAGAATGCTTATATACTTTTCTTTTGTAAATACATACATATTATACATAGAAAACACCCAAACTTCGAAACAAATAGGTATTTGCATATCATACAAACATGTGGTCCGACCCGGGAATCGAACCCAAGACCTCAAGCACTGCAGTCACATTCATTACCACTGCGCCACCGAGGTAGTTAATAAGAAAGTAGCTGCGAAGTACACTCATTAGTACATTAACTGCATTTACTTATTTGGTCTAGTTACGAACTATACTTTAATTCAATAGAATTTTGTTAAATGTTGTACATACATATCTGTGATCCCAATATATTGTAATAAATTATATTCTTCATTCCTTAATTTCCTGGGTTTAGGGTTTTTTTATTATTTTAAGAGCCTACCAAAGTGACTCTACTCTGCCTGGTGGAAAGCATAAATAGAATCCAAGAGTTGTGAATGCAGACAATGCAGTATCGTGACCCACACTATGCCAGCCTATTAAGACACATCTCGCTTTAGGACGTAAAAGGCATGACAGTCATCGTGGCATTGTATTGCATAGACTTACCACGATAACTGTCACACCTGCATCAATGAGCCTTCAGTCTCGCACTCACCAACGAAACACGACAGCATGGATGCCGTCGCTTTAGGTTGATCTTCTGTAGGAGTGTATTACTGTCCCAGTCGAGCCGGCTCGTTCGTTCTGAAATTAGCATAGCTCTAGTACTGTTCATACCCCTGTTCTGAAATAAAATTAAAAATTTATATGCTTTCGAAACTATTCTAGTTATATTTGTAATAAATCGTATTTTAAGATTATTACTGCCAATGAAAGTCAAACATTTGTAATTTAAAATATTTTAAATTTTAAACATAGAATCAAAACCACAAACAGATGTTGAAAAGTTAAGAAAGGTCAGAGAAATAAAACATTTGAAACAGTCGGGAAAAAGTTTGATCGCTGTAGATTCCGTAAAGTGAAAATAACCGGTGTAAATACTTAAATATCTAAAGTAAAAGTGTACTTGGTCTAAGAACTTAAAATAGTCCATTTAAGTTGGAACCAGGTAAGTTTGTAGAATTTGCTACGTTGTGCTATTTATTTTGATTGTTTTAAGTTTTAAGTAATATAGCATTAACACGTATTTATTAACAAAAATATATATTTAAAATTGAAAATTTTCTCAATTTGGATATTTATTTACGACTGTTATGACTTTTTCTAAAATCAATTCCAGATATTGATGAAAACCGAATAAAAATTGTTAGTTTGCTTCAGGTAGTTCAGACAAGTAGTTATATTCAATTTTTTAACATCAAAACTGGACGTGATAAATTCATTTGGTCTAAATTTCGTCCTTTGCATAAATGAATGAATGAATGAATGAACGAAGAACACTCTCTACTAGCTGTAACTATCTGTCTTGAAGAGAAGATATAAAATAATATTTAATAACAATGTCACAAAGGAGAGAGTTGAATAAACGTGCACTTAAGTTTATGAACATTAATTTATTTACAAAGCTGATCAGGATAAAATACACGCGTCTCCATTCGTAATTCAATATTTCGGCGCACCACCGCTTTTAAATTACATTTATAAGCATTATTTATTATTCAATTTGTAGAGCTTTATTGCTAGAAGCTTTTTAAAACAAGGTATTGTCTGCATAAAAAATATTGGTCTATTCATTTTCTGTTTATATATATGGATTCACGATAAATGACGATCCTGCACTATTGTTGTTTAAAAAGAGATTGGTGTTTTGTTTCTGACCTGTTTTGAGTTTTCAATTCTGTGATGATGTTTCTGTATATATGTTAATAAGGTTTACCTGACCTTAAAGTTTTAAATCGTCTATAAATTGTTATTTATTGTATGTGGTGTAATTAGACGAACATATTGAGAAAGAATAGAATAATACAGTGTGATTTTAAATGAATGAATGAATGATGAATGAATGAATGAGTGAAGACATAATTATAATGTTTTGAGTATTGATATAATATAACAAATAATATAAGATAACTGTACTATGCAAATAAAGTTTTTAAAACACGAAACAATAACTTTTACGAGAACATAGTACTAGGGTATAAACTAATGTCTAACAAAATGTATGGGACAGACATCTATATGCATTAAATATTGACTTGCCTAGAATTTCAAATGTTTATTTACAATTCTGCTTTTGATATTAATGCAAAAGGTACTACAATGATGTTGAATCAGAATATTAAATAAGCTTTTATTGTTTCCAGACTACTTAAGTGAAAGTATAGTACTTCATACATATTCTTATCTTGTGTAGATATTAAAGATGTATAATTGATTACTTTTGTCCTTAGGTTGCAATTGAAACCGATTGCTCATAATCGGTTACGTGAGAGGAAAAAATTCCTTTGTATGAAACCAGTTTCCAACCTCGACTTTTTTTCTTTTTAATCCTATTGGTTATGAAAAAGTATAGAAGGAAGCAAATGCTGTTCCATATTCTTTTATTATATTAATTTATTTTAAAACGTACCAGTGGATCATTGACGGGCAAAAAAATCCCTCTTTGCATTTTGAATATGTATGTAATGATGTTAGTGGTCAAGTTTATTATGGATATAGAATATAAGATACATTCTTATTTTAAGTTTTTTTAAGGCTTATGAGAGTTTGTATAAGATTTGATATGATGACTTCCACATATAGCGCAAACAGGAAAACATACAACAGCGTCATCTAGCGTCGCCATCGAACTACGGAGTATAATGAAATACGGAGCAACTGCTAATTCTGTATCGTGAAATAGAGATTCTCGTGATTAACACTTACGGGACACCCTAACATCAAACGTTGAGTCGCGGCCCGCCAGGCATGATCACCTCGCCTGGTCGGAGGATCCTCCGTTTGTGTTAGAGGGACATAACACCCGTTCCTCCACAACACTTATGAAGCCAGTGGTTTTGATGACAATCGTAGATTTTTTCATCGAAACTATAAGAAAAAATTCCTTGTACGTAACCATGCTTTGATATAAAGATCAGTTTTTCCTCTTTTGTAACTGTTTACAAATCATCAATTTTCTTTAACAAAATAATGTTGGCTGTACATGTATATACCTTTATTTTGCTGTCGGAGTGGAAAATCCCTTCCTATCGCCGGCTCCTCAGGGACGCAGGAGCCAGGAGTATCTAGTGTTTCCACTAAAAACCATCATATCAATCCGATTGTTATAATTTATTGCCACCCGATTGAATTTTTGCAACCAGACCGCTATCCTATCGCCGACCGCAGCAACTGATCTGCCACCAGAGGTCCCACTCTCTAGTGGCTCGCTGTCCCGTCGACGGTTCATGATACCGTCGACATCTTCTTCGATCGGGATCGACCCTCTCCCGATTCCATTCAGCGGTCTCTTTCTGGAACTTAACAGCTTCGCAGAAAGATACCATTCCGGCCCAGCCCTCATCATTTGCATGTATATACCTTAAGAGCAATCGGAGAGAAAATGATAAGAAAATCTTCTTTACCCGTATTTCCCAGAGAGAGTGGGCTCAAAGACATGCAAACATGGTCAGTTTTCTTTTTGCCTCCTATACTGTGCAAGTCTTGATGCTTAGTTGATACTAATTGATGTTCGTATCCTAATGACCTCACTAATCACATTTGACAGTAAGGAGGACTTGGGGCACAATCAAAACATCTTCATGTCTTTGCACTCTTCGTCATGTTAACTATCCGAAACGTCTGGTATCTTGGTTTTAAGTAAGTAACCCTTTTGGTTTTTTGTATTCTAATTGACTTTGCTGACTTTCTGTTTTTTCTTATTGTTTCTTCTTCTCTGTTTAAAAGTGATTACTTTACCAATTTTTGCTTTGTGTTAGCTTGGTATTGCCATTCAAGCGTTAATCTACTGAAAATTATTTACTTATAATAACCATTGTACAGAAAATTAATCTATTATTCGTACAGGAAATTATGACATGTACTTGATAAATACTATAAATAATACAGCCTAAAGAAATTACAACACCATAAGCATAAAAATTCAAATAGTTTGACAAATTAGTGCTCAATAAAAGTTTGTACATTTTTTTTTAAATGTAGAAGATTCTGGACCCAAGACAGACAATAACACTCAATCAAGTATCCACCATTGTAAATACACCTTTTAGGCTCTAAGTGAACTCATTTTCAGTGATTGCTTCCATTATACTAACTTCTATTCTACCGATCTAAATGAGTCATAAACTTAATCTTCGCTTCTTTACAGAGTATTTTTCAGATGGATCTTAGTAAAGAGATTCTTGGTGTAAAATGAACCTTATTTATGTATTAATAGGCTTTTGGCTATTGAGGTAGTGCAGGACGATCATATGATCGGGACCATCCCGGTCTCTTTGAGCTATTGACACTTATTCGAAACTTGAAGAATCCCTCATGTATCGCCATTCAGTTTACTCGTCCTATTATTTTTCTTATTGGAATGTTTTCTTTTAACCCAGTTTAAAATAATTACATATATACACAGGGCGGCTGGTTAAAAAAGTTGTGAAACTTCAGGGCACCAGGAAAGGTTAGCATCCCTTAAAATGGGTAGTAGCCATAGAGGAAAACCATACACGTCACTCAAGCCCTTGAGATTTGTTTCTTCCAAGGCAGAAACCTTCGACAGATCAGAGCAGAGCGGAAAGCGCAGAGATCTCCTCTCTATCTAATCACTACAACTGCAGTAGTGACGCCATCCTATTGCCACTGCAAAGCGCACAAGGAGGCGAAGGAGAGGGCTCAAAAGAATGACCTTCATTCGGGCCCAAATCGCCGCTAGCAAAGCGGGCTTTATACCAGACTGAATGTGGCCGTGGGTAGACGGGACGAGTTTTCTTCTCCATCCACTACAGTGGTCAGCCGCAAGGAGATGACGCCTACATGTACCGAACGTCACCTTAATGAAAATCTTTCTCGTAGGTGGTACCTGTGCCATTTCGAGCAGGCACTAGAGGTTTGTGAAGTGAAAAAAAAATATATGTCTATAAATTTGAGAGCACTCACTTCCCAATAACGATTGTCGTAAATGTTCATAACAGCCGAAGAGACGTTAACGTGCTCTTCGAGGCACGTGCCTGAAATACCACCAACTTCGATAACCGTGGAATGGAAGTTGGCGGCGTATCGAAGACCGGACATTTATCGCTTTCAGTATTTAAAGTAGACGAACTTTGTCTCTGATATTAAGTTATTCAGACGAATAGTTTATAAGTTACCACTTTGAACTGAATAAAGCACCATAAAGCTCTTGATAGGAGGAAACGCGGCACGGGGAGTTGGTAGGCTTGTCCTTGCAATGTTTTATGTTAGTGTAGATGCTTAAGTAATTCTGTCTGTTTGTTACCTTCACCGTTAAAAGGCTGCACTGATTTTAATAAAGTTCGTAATGGATTTTTTTTATTCTTGAGAAAGTGTAATTGACTTACGCACGGGCGGAGCCATGGGCAAAAGTTAGATTATTGTGTATTGCACTTTATTTGTAATAAAACTGGCACGTAAAGAATTTAAACATGACGATTCTTCACAGTTACTGCGCCGGTTTCGTAGTCATCTGCGGTACTAAATCTTTAGTAACGACAATCCTGTTAGTTCGTAATCACACTGATTTTTCCTTCACTATTTCGTTTATAAAGTAAAGCATGACCCTGAAAGAACATTTTTCAATCAGTCAAATGCTTTGGTATAGTCCAACATTTGCTTTCACAAATGTTACCTAAATATTTATCAGAGGCATCAATCTAAAAATATTACATTGTTCGAGTTTTACCAAAGGGGTAGCTCGAAATGTCAGGGAATGCTATAAAGTTTACCCCAATAATGTCACAGCTTGAATAGGCTTTTCTCTGATTATTTAACATTTTCGTATGCGAAGGTATATATAAATTCTTAGTTTTGTTGAAACTATATACTATATTAAAAACTATGTTTTGTTTGTTTTTAACATCACTGATTTTCAATTTTCAATCTATTTCATGACTAGGAGCTTAGGAATTTTAATGATTAGATGATATAAAATTATAACTATCGATTTAATTTCACTATTATGCGTACAATGAATGCGAAAATTTAGTTGCTCCATCAAAGTATAGAATACACAGGCTACATTTTATCTCAGACATTAAAATAATATTGATAATATAAAACTTAAATTAGATACTATCAATATTAATGCAAGTCAAACCGCGGATAATATCTAGTAACAAAAAAAAAATATGTATTAAAATTTTATCACAAATGAAATCAATTCAATTTATTAAAAATACTGAACCTGAACTTTCTAGAATAGAAAGAGTTTGTCGTAAATAGTGGATAATCTGTTACTCGGTGATAATCCTGATGTCGAGCTACAAGAAAATTCATTTTTTCATTTCAGGCTAACCAGCATGCCGAAAACGGAATGTGGCAAATAACAGATTATTCACTTACATTCAGAGAATAGTTTTTACGTCAAAAGTATTTACCTATTAGTCACCTAAATATCTATTATAGTAGTTTAGTGTACTATTTGATTGTCCATCATTTACGCAATTAGTATTTTTCTTTGTTGTAACAGATTATCGTAACTGTATAGCGTACCAACACTACTAATACTATTTGTACATCTCAGTGATGTCATTAAAATTGTCAAACACCACCTGTATTTAAAATTTAAATTTTGTTTATCTACTAAAGCAATTATTTCGTATCTATAATCGCATAAAAGTAAGGTGTCCTGAAAGAAAAAGAATTCCATTCATGTTGGGATTATGTTAGTTCAATAAAAACTGTTAATGTTACCTGATAATATATGACAAGATTGTCCTTGACAACGTTTACAGCTCTCAACACAGCATTTATTACTGGTTTAATGACCCTACTTTCAACAGGGCGGCTGTGACAATTACTCGCCTTCATTGCGCCGCTTTGTTCAGAGTCATTTCAATTACGGCCACTTTTCTTTTACGCACTTACCTTTTACGTTGACGTCTTAATGTATTAATTTGCCTAACTTCAAAAACCTAATAACATTGCATTCTTTTGTATGCAAATTGTAAAAGAAAAACTACAATAATTAAAACAGAAATTGTACACGAAAGTAAGTACTTTCTTATAAGTCTGCACAATTGTCAACACAGTCCTATTTATACTTACTATTCTTGACTTGTCAGATTCAATTGTTGTGTAGATACACAGGTTACGATGAAATGTGTAATGTTTTAATCATAGTTGATAATAATCAAAACTTAAGACACGGAGACGCAGCCTGAACAGGTTGTTGTATGTATGTATGTATAAGATGGAACACAGGTCGCTTGGCGCTCGGTAGCATGATGCGGTGTTCCTTACATCTGCCTGCTGTCTATTTACAAGTATTGTCTTTGAAAAGGCAATAAGCAGTAGTATCATACTTTAGACTACGCGAACTTTTGATGCTTATGCCCGTTGTTATATTTTCGTAAGCACTCCTGTTTCGAACAGCGTCTTGTATTGTCGATACTCAGCTTAAATATTTTTATTCTAATATGACTTTTGTAAACTAAACATCTTAACGAACAAACTCATATGTATTTTACTAAACATTATATTTGTTATTGGATTCACTTTCTCTCTTTTTTTTCTAAATTGCGAATTTGCCAAACTGACTATACTCTGCCCAATGGAAAGCTTGAATAGAGTTCAATAGTTGTCGTCACCATACTCACTGCAAATGCAAACAATACAGTATGGTGATTCACACTATGACATTTTAGTGAGATGCTTTTTCCTGCCCCGCTTGGGGACGTGTAAAGTATGACAGTAATTGTGGCGGTGTAAGACTCACATGGTTAACACGATGACTGTCACCCCTGCATCAATGGACCTCTGGTCTCACACCAACGAAACACGACAGCATGAATCGCTGTTGCTTTAGGTTGGTCTTCTGTGGGAGAGTAGTACTGTCCCGGTCGAGCCGGTTAGTACTGAAATCAATGTGGCTAGACTACCTAATTAAAGTTGTGTTTATAAGTGTGTGTGTGTATATAAAGAATTCTTTTATGCAAATTGTCATTGGATTTTTACAGTGACGAGGCCAAACATAATTGTATTAAAAGACATAAATGTAGACGAAGCAATTAACTATACAATAGCAAGACTAACTCATTTACAAGCCATTGTTTCATCGAACTCAGGAGACTATAAAGGAATAGCAGTCTTTTGCTATAGTTGCAGTTTCTGTTCTCGTAATTTTCATCTTGTCAAGCTCAGGGGTACTTTAAACTGTATAAAGAGCTTATTAAAAATAGGAATTTTCTTCTAGTTACGTCGTGTACCTTCTTCGGATTTCAGATATTGCAATACAATGTTGAGAAAACTTAACAAAACCCGAAGACAGTAATTGGAATATGAGTATTGTTTTGTTTGTTTTAATGTTTTATCTTAAAATATACAGTTTAACTAAACTGCATCAAAGTTATGATTATTAGAATAGATGTGATAATTCTTTATTGAAAAAAACTTTAACAAACATAATTTGATTTAGTTTGTCTTCATTCTTTGCAACTGTTTTAATATCTATAAATATTATGTAAAGAACAATTTCAATCGAGGATTTGGAAAGTGTATGTTAACACACCTTATATCTTTTTGCGCAATCTAGCTTTAGATATGTTTCTGAATATTCCACCTGCAATGTATAAGAATTCCATATTTACCATTTGCAGTTGCAAAGATTCTTATAGAAAAGTGTTTGTAAATATTGTCAAAAGTAAATTGTACAAATATTTGAAGAAGATTTACGTACGTTTAAAATATTTAAAGTTGCATTTTCGTACGTTTTGTTGGAGATGAGCAGGTTTTTACATTTTAAGGGCATTTAATAATTCGGTTTATGTAGTACTCGGTAGTCGTGTCACTAATTCCAACGGTGCTGTAATAAGCGCTGCTATAAAACCAGATTAATCTAAAATTATTATATATTTGTCGATTAGATATTCAGGTTAAGCTGGATAAAGGTTTCTGTCATGCTATGTGTATTACTTGTAATGAAGTATCAAATTGATTTTCTTACTTACACTGAGCAACCAATCCCAGATTTTTTATTCTCAGCTCCTTTTTTTTCATGATTGCTACGCTCGTGCTAGAACGAAATCCTGTGTCGCGGGAGACTTTACAAACATACAAGAAACAGACACAAAGAACACCCAGACTTAGAAGAAGAAGATAATTTTTGGGTCACACAAAGTGTTATACGCGGTGTTTGAACCCACAACACTCAACGCATTAGAGAGCGGCGTGGCGACCGCTTAAACCACTAGGCCAACCGTGCAGTCAAATTAAATTATTTAACATACATTTACTTACTTTTCTTTAGCTGTTTTCCTGAAATGTTTTTAATGTAAACAAACGACGGCTTTCCTTGTTTAAAGTTACGAACTCCGCTGTTTTACGTACCTTTGGAATACTTGTTATACAATATTAGGACCTTGAATAAGTTCTCACTGTTTCGGAAGAGATGGCGTAGCGGCACTCTGTGCATGGAATTTCATACGGTAACGCATCAGCTAAGTCATACTATATGTGACCTCAAATTCTAGTAGATATATTACAGTTTACCACAGTACCAACAATGTGTTTATTTACCTATTGTCAAAATGTGCACTTTTATGCCAAATAAAGTGTTTTTGCGGGGAATTCTATTGCACTGCTTTACTCAAAAGAAATCTACAGCAATAACATGCAGATTTATTGAGACACGTGGCGATAATGCTCTGTCGAATACGACATGCAGAGATTGGCACTTTAAAAATAATAACTTTCCCCTTGAATACAAAAACGAACGTTCTGGAGCACTAACAAACTCCGAAGACGAAGAATTAGAGACATTGCTAGATCAAGATCCATGTTAGAAGCTAGTAGACCTCGGGTATATAATACAAGTAGATACTTCAACAGTTTCAAAACTTTTAAAAGCGCTTGGGATGATGCAAAAGTAAGGACATTGGGTGGAATATGAGTTGAAGCCGAGAGACGTTGAATGACGTTTGCTCATGTGCGGATTGATGCTTCAACGGTGGAAAGGAAAAGGTAATCTGCACCATATTATTACTGGAGATAAAAACTGGATTCACTACGACAATCCAAAGCGTGAAAAATGGTGGGGCATGCCCGGTCACGCATCAACATCATCGACAAAATTCAAATATTTATGGTTCGAGGCTGCTACTCTCCATTTGGTGGGATCAGCATAGTGTAATTTATAATGAGCTACTTATACCTTGTGAGACCATCATGGGAGCTCACTATCGATTTCAGTTGACGTGGTTTAGCCAAATCTTGAAAGACAAGTGGTCACTTTACGAGCAAAGACGTAGTGTCTTTGAAAGTGATTCTGTTACATGATAATGCTTGGTAACGTAGCAAAACCAATCAAAACCTACCTGAAAACGCTTCAATAGGAAATTCTACAGCAACCACTAGACAATACTAGGAGTAAAGTGATTGTGAACCTTAAGTTTTTAAGATTTTTTTAAGTAATAGAAATAGTTAGAACTTACTCAAAGTGTATTATGACGTTACTAATTTTAAAATAATTTAAATAATTTGGCACACTTTGGAAACATGCTTCAAATAACACGTAGGATTACTTTAGTTGTACTTATCACAGTGCCAACTATTGCATGATTCGTAATCTTTATAATTCATGTTTAGTAATAATAAAATACCGACAGCTTTGTATAAAATTTTATATTGATGTAACAGTCTTACTATTTTGTAGTAGAAGATATGTAAATACTGATATCGTAATTCATATCATGCCAAATCTAATGTAAATAAGACAAAGGAAAAAGGAAACATCAACAAGCAACAAGGAAACAACAAACACAAAGCAAACAAATTGATGGCTTGAGAATGATTTTAAACATTTATCGTTAATAAAATAAAATTAATTATAGAACAGGAAAAAAACCTTAAATACACCTACGTCATCAATCATCAACAGCCTTTAACAGTCCACTGCTGGACGTAATTCTCGTTAGTATGGAGGTTTTGGCCAGATTGATTAGTATAGATTTTGTTTCAAGGTTTCCTTCTCTGTGCAGTGATATTGTCTTGCATATTTTTTTTCTCTCTCTCTTTTAGCCATGGAAATAATAGAGGTGATGACGCTGTATTCTTAGTCCATCATCACAACTTTTCAGACATACCTACATAAAAAATACCAAACACTATTAAATACCATTTTTAAATTTCAGCTTTATCGAGAATATTGATTGTTGAAGTTCAAGAAATTTCTGTAAACACACATGAATAATTTAGTGTTAGAAGTGGACTGAACTCGCAAGGTACCCAGGGGACTTGAGAGACATGTGTATTTGCCCTACCCGTTGCATACATTATTCCATCCCCAACTCAACTCCTTGTAATTTGAACTAGTGAAACAACAATAACTGACAGAGTGAACCCAACACTGCACAATATGATATATACGAGTACAATACTGAACTATGAAAAATAATACTTTAAAAGTCTATGCATTTGAATTACCTTGAGTTTTGGAGTTAATTTCGAAAATATTTTTTTATATTTGAGGTTTTGTATCTGGTATTGCATTCGTCATACATAACTGAAATTAGTGCATGATAAATCAATGAGTTCAATCAAAGTTTATAGGATCTAATAATCATATTGATCTTATAAACTAGTCTCAAATCATTGGTATATACAAACAGATTGTACTTGTCTAACTTCTTGTTTCGTACTTACTTTTTTGTGACTGAAATCGTTCTAGTATATTTCATGGTTTTCCCTGGCACTATGATCCTTTAAACGAGGCGTGAAAAAGTAACCACGTGCATATTCTGCGGGTAAATGGAGGTGCTGCGTTTTCTTGCCTGTCCTGCTACTTTCTTTGAGATCATCACCTTCTTGCCGAAGGAAGCGCCGACGCTCCATGCACTTTCGTTTTGGATCAGGAACAAAATCAAAGTTGAAAACGAGACACTACCCGTACTTACGACACTTTAAGAGTAGTTATTATTTTTATACAACCAACAGAGTGGCAATGCTTTCTAAGGTTTCTGTTAATATTTTTTACCTCAATGTATAAATAATTAAGATTTGTGGACAAAAGATGGATACTCTGTCTCAATTATTGGATTATTTCAAATGTTCTCAGACTTGTGCTGACGCGTCAAGTAATGTTATCACAGCGACAGCTTAGCACGGTTCTAAAGCCTTTGAATATGCACGGACCGTTACGGTCGTTTACGACCACTAAACTCCGTACCGTATTGGAAATCGAAAGCTCCCCAATTCAGACGATCTGCTTATGTCCAGTAAAATTTTATATTCACCTAAACTTATACAGATGACGTCTTTATAACGGATTAAGGAATTGTTTCATCTGATTCTGTGTAAACTAATATAACGTTAATAATAGTACTTTTTGACATATTTACCATTATTACATTGTCTATTATCCATTGTCCATTGTCTATTAACATTAATTTTGAGCATCTATAGAAATTTAAGTATTTCAAATGTTGTTGCAAGGAATATAAAAATGATATTTATGGTATAGTAACTGTTGCAAGTTTTTCGCTAATATAATTGTTAATTTTGTCCATGTACTGACTGTGAATACCATCCCTGTGCCTAATTCATCCAGACTTGTTGAATATCTGCAATAAATAATTCATTAAAACTTTGGCATTTGTAATAGTAGTGAGACCATGCCATTCAATAATTTACAATTGATAAAAACATGTGCCGCTTATATAGATAGCATACTACTTCTTAAATTTTATGTATAGCGTATTTATTATAGGTTAAGCAGGTACCCCAAAACCTCCTAAAACGAATGCAAGGATAACAGCATCTCATTGACAACTCACGCAGGCATAAAATATACAGTTTATTTGAGTCTGTATTTTTGTAATAGTGAAAAGTGTTACAAAAATACAGACTTTGTGCGTTACAAAACTTGTCTGCAAATCGTTTGTTTGTTAATTAGCGTCTACACAGTAACCTTAGAAAGTAATTTTTAGTCTTACATTGTAAATCCGCAAATAATTTAAAAGTCAGGATAGTTTGCATTAAAACGAAATTGACATTCTCATTAGGAATGACATTCGTGTTCAAAATATAAATAACAAAATATGTATTTATGATTTTGTGCATAAATTTGAATACTATTTTTATTTGAGCAAAATGTATTTAATCTGAAATCAAATTAACTCGAATTGAGGTGAGTAAAAAACTAGATTTTGAATTGAATTCCAAGTTTGCACTACCTAAACGAAAAGCATGACTAAATATGAATTTTTACAACCGGTAAAAAAGCGCTATACTGTAAATCTTACTTTTATAGCTTACTACAATGATGGCTTTCTATTTATATCATGAATTTTGAATATATAGTACATACATTTTTTTTTTTAAAAAGCAATGGCCGCTCTAGGTATAAATTCTGTGTCACGGAGGACTTTACACACGAAACGAACACAAAGAACACCCAGAATCAGAACAACACTCTATAGATCACACAAAGTATTGACTCATGTGAGGTTTGAACCCACAACACTCACCGCAGTAGAGAGCGGTGTAGCGATCGTTTAAACCATTAGGTTAACCGTGCAGTCATATATATACATATAATAGCATGCGTTATTAGCAAACTGTAAATTTCTTCATTTTAAAGTGAGCTGTTCAAAACAATAAGTATATAATCAAAAGCTTTTGTCGGGCCACTGCTGGACATAGACCTCTCCTTAGAAAAAAGGTTTTAATCTACTATCCCAGCTTTTAACAATGGATTAAATCCCATGAAGGCTGTTTTTCTAGTCCTCGGTTACTATAATTTCCTTAAAAATGAAACACACCGTATATCGTTCGTGGTTTACTACGCCGCCATAGTGTGGATCGCCATACAGCATTGTTTACATTAGCAAAAAGTATGGCAACTAACACTTTTAGATTCTATTCATGCTTTTCATCAGAAACAGTGGAGTCACTTTGATGAACCCCGAATAAAAAAATATATATTTATTTTAACATGTGCGTATTTATAACAAAAAAACATTATGAAACTGAAAACATAAAAAAAGTAACTGTAAAGCAAAAGAAGTCGTAAAATGTAAATAGTACTAAGATATTGATATAACAATTTACTTGTTTTTAACAGAAATTTACATTTTACAGAAAATTGTAATATCAAAACGTCAATATTGTCTCGTAGAAAAGTGTTTGTAGAGGTAATTTTTTATCTCTTAATTCATTTTAAAGTAGTCTCACTAGTTTTAAATTCAATTTAAGCCTGGATTTCATCGTCTACTGTGTGCCAAAATGGTGATCTTTTCGGTAAGGGTTTGCGAAATAGCATACCAACCTTTTTTATTTTACGCGAAACTTCCTCTTGCCGTCACCTTACCGGGGTTTGTGGTGGGATGGTGTGTCGGAATCGAAGTTACTAAAACCACAAGGCGTACCACTCTGCACCTGGAATGGGAGGGATTCGGGCACTGCTGTTATTAAACCATTCGGACCCAAGTAGCACACCGCCTTGACTTAGCATGGTAGATTTTTTTTGTTTTGTTTATTTTACATAATTTTGTATAACTATTGTTGTAAGCATTGGACCGAAACAAATGAATTTTCTTTCTTCTTTCTTATTGGAAAAAGATTGTGAGAGATTGCGAAAGAAGTTGATATTGGGAGTCATTATTTTGTAATGACCATAACTAATATTTCTATATTTTTAAGGTTACTTCAATCATCTCTATTCTAGTTACAACGATTGCAATTGTCTTAAACTTCTATTTCAAATCTAACTGTGATTTCAATATATAAACTTCATCGAACATTTCAGTCCGTAAGATAGTATCGGTACGGGTGTTACAAAGTTTGAGTTCCCGACAACTAAATCTACCGACTAGGTGTTTAATCTTCGGATTATCTTATTTAGGCATCTACTAGAGTTCGATTAGTATGCTTAGGTGTTGCCTTATTATTAATACTAATTAAGGATTTCTTATTTTCGCATCATTTTTTTTCTAAATGTACTTTGGCAGGCATCTTTTGGCATATTATTATTTAGTATAGTTTTACTATAATATGTTTTTGGCATAGAGTTTACATTCACAATTTTTTTAGACAGGTACAGATATATCATCACAAGCTATCTACCTGATGACAGTGATTATGATGATAAGAAAAACATCTCCAAATAATAAAATAATGCATTTTTTAATTATCAACCCGAGTTTTTAAATTAAAAACAACTGAATGTTAATTCTGAGTTTTCCAATATTTAGAAGGGCTTTTTACACAAACAGTATATAATACACCTGCGGAGGAACCTATGTCCAGTTGAAAAATATTTTGAAGATATATACCCAGCTCACATGGCTACCTATTCGTCAACGCAGAAAATTGCGTGCACTCTCATTACTATATTCTTTTCTCAATTCCCCATCTCCTCCCACTTATTTAACGTCACAAATTCAATTATTGAGTAACAACCATAATAGAAATCTACGTTCGGCTAATAATCTCCTTCTACTCTGTCCTTCTCACTCCACTGAGTTTGTCGGTTCTTCGTTCTTCGTGCAGGCTATCCTTTCTTGGAACGCGCTTCCCCTCGAAGTCAGGATGGCTAAAAGTCGCGACTCGTTTAGGGTTCGGGTGAAGAAGCTTTTGCTGGCTGAAACGGCGAAGTCTTAGTTCAGCACCTGGTATTAGTATATCTTATAGTGGTAATATGTATGCACGTATGTATATGAGTTATGTGTATGTGTATTATATATGTATGTATGTATGTGTTATATATTTATGTGTTTATGTAAGTATATTTACTTATTTATGGTCTATCTGGTCTATATATACTTCTCTGGCAAGTGCACCTATCTCATATCTTCTCTGCATCACCCAATCGGTTGACTGGCAGAAAATGTCTTAGGCATTAAGTCCGCCGATGCATGTATTTGTGCATAAAGTTATAAATAAATAAATAAATAAATTTATTAAAAATTACCATTTCAATTCATATATTTTATTACCAATATTAATTTTAGTTTTTCTACCAATTGGGATAAAATGTTCCTCTAGTAATGCAGAACTTTGTAATTATAACATTGATTATTCATGACTATTAATCCTCGTATAAAGTTAACGTAATATACATAAATATTTACAATTTAGGAAACAGCCATGACACATAAATTATTTATATTTATTTAAAAGGAGCCCTTCTGAATGGTAGAAATGGTGTAAATGGAGGCTTTTACTTGACGCTCCGACATTGAAAGCTAATGAATAATGTTTGCATAGCTAAGCATTAATTCCTTAAGGGGTAAACGTAGTTAACACAAAAATTATAAATGTGTAATTTTACTGAAACATTTTATTGTGGTATTTATATAGCGTAATTGAATTGATGATACATACAGATAGACAAGTTTTTTAACGTAGAAACTCACTCAATTCATAACCTTTTTTTTTAACGTGTGGAAATCCCCTCGGGTCGCCACCCACCGGGGTTTGCGTTACGGTCGTGTATCGGAATCGTAGCGACTTTAATCACACGGTGTGCCACTCTACGCCTGAGATGGCAAGGATCCCGGAACAACTGTTATTACGACACCCGGACCTCTCTTGGCATCTGCCCACTAGCGCGGGTTCCATCTGCGCGTAAAACTCTCTATTTAGGTGACATACGGCACACGCGGATGTCGCCTCCTCGCGGCTGGACAGTGTCGCAAATGGAGGGGAAAACCTGTCCCGTCCATCCGCGGTCACACTCAGGGCGGCATGATCTATAAATTCATAACCTGTTTTAACCAGCCGATACTAACGATATTCAAAAAGAATTGGATATTATAACCATGTTAAGAATAAGGTTTAAGGCTGCCTTGTTTCCAAGTAATGAAGTTTATAACATCATCACGTTTAACGTAGATATCCTAGTGGCGTCTTCGACCTATGAATAGATGTTAGAATATAATATAACCTCGGCTTCTCAGAGCTACTGGCGTCTAAGTTACATTTTAGAGACTTGTACATAATTATTTATATTTGTACAACATTCGTGCTGTCATGTTTCGTTGGTGAGTGTGGGACCGGAGGCGTATTTACGCAGGGGAGACAGTTATCGTGATAACTGTGTGAGTGCCACGATGACTGTCATGCCTTTTACGTCCCAAAGTGTGGTGTGAAAAAGCATCTCACCAGGCCGCCATAGTGTGGATCCTCACACGACATTGTCTGTATTCGCAATGAGTATCGTGATAACAACTCTTTGGATTCTATTGATGCCTTCCATCAGGTAGAGTAGAGTCACTTCGCCAGGTTCTTCATACAGAAAAAAAAATATACATAGAATGATATTGTAGAAAGTAACTGTCAGGGCTATTGATCTAAGATAAGGCTAGCTCGATTATCCTATAAAATTTTCACATCTGAATGAATTTATCTTTTTCCTTTATTCTGTCTGAACACGATAACATTTTAAAGAAGGTTTGATCGGTCAAAATTTTTGCAATGTTTTGCCCGACCACTAACAGAATTCCAAAGAATGTATAAAAATTGGAATACTGCTTATTGTGCTTCATATTTTATGAATAGTTTCTACTAATTCAATTAGTTCTACCGTTTCCACGAGTTTTTAATGAGTTATTTTCTTGTCTCTGTTTCTGACTGAAGACTGTAGTATGAACAATCTCCGTCTTGAAAAACTTTGAAATACTTGTTTAGGTCTTCCTGAAGTTTTACGTAGTTGAATATCGTTCAAGGAATACTTACAACTCACAACTACGAAGTTGCAAGTTCTACTTAAAAGTTAGTCCGTACTTCCACAAACCTGTTAAGCATTACTGTAACACAACCTTTATTTCAACTTGCACTCGACAAAAGTTGATTTGTAAGACTTGACTCAACTTGGTTGGAATATACATATTTATATGGTTCTACTACTGTGTAATTTAAAAAAAATAAAATTATCTATAAAAAGTTTAGATTTTTTTTTAAATTCTTAAACGAGCCAAGACTTGATAAGTCTTAAAAATTTATTCACCTGGCCTGGTGGTCACTTGATGGAATTTACTTACAGTGAATATAAATATTTTCAGAAATAAGCAAGTATCTGTATAAGCATGTTGGTTACGATAGCATTATTTTTGACCAAACAACCGTACAACATAAAAAAACATATTGAGATCAAGGTCTGATGTCAGTTATCGATGTAGAAATTCCCTTCACGCCTTGTTATAAGACTAACGAGTCTAAAACTAATCAGGCAGGCAATCAACTGCTTTGTTGGTCTAGCGGTTAGCGTAAGTGACTGCCGATCGAGAGGTTTCGTGTTCGAATCCCAGGTCAGATCAAAAAATGTCATTGAGTTTATTTGGTTTTTCTCGTGTAGAAATTGAGATCTTAATTCCTGTGCTTTGGAGAACGCTTTAAAACGTCGTTCTTGTACCTGACCTCTCCCCGGTTGTATTGGATAACTGTATTATTGGACTGTGAGAATAAGGGAACAGAAAGTACGCCCGTGTTTACGAACACATTTGTGCACTATAGTATTTCCTGCGTATTTGACTAGTTTCCGTTGAGACTGGCCACCGTGACCGAAATCGGGTCATAACAATCAAATACAAGATGTCCCTTTACTAATTACATATGAAAACGTCAGAGATGAATATATTTCAATACCTTTAGAATTTTTAACAACATTTATATGAACAGACGATAATAAGGGAACCCTTCATATAAGAAAGCATCCAGAATAAGAAAGCCTCATACTGTCTTGAAAGGATCAATATTATTTTCATTTTGTAGGTTAATATATGGAATATAGTGAAAAAAATACTGACTCTAAGTGAGCTGAGTCAATAGAACCATTATGCAGAATATGCTGCGATTCTGCGACTAAACTTCTTTTCAATATGAAAATTGAAATATACATCTTCATCAATTTTACTTTCAAATCGTGTTAATTGATTAATAAAATAGAAAAGTCTTAATACTGATGTATAAAGACGTGATAAATAAGTAACAGAACTTTTTTGTGGCAGATATTGACATGACTTTGTAGAAGTGACCACATACAGGTGATGACGTAACTAAGGTTCTAACATTATATGCATCAGTTTCTACTCAAACTTAGTTTATGATGAAACAAAAAGAAAACTCGATGAGAGTGGTGTCATGGCCTACCCAGGAGCAAATTGAGTTGTTACTAACATTACTTAACAAATTGAATACAAACACACACATTTATGTTCTAAACAGTTTTTATGGATGTGTGTCTAGAGATCTGCAAAGCTTTTTCCCCAAATTAAGTTGGGGTCGACTTCAATGTCTACTACGACACGACTGGTGTAGAAATACAAATGAATTCATTTAAAAATATCGTTTTTATACTTATCCTTGTAATGCTCATAATAAGAGTAGTTTTTTAAAATTGTAGTTATATGACTGAATTAGTTTTTGCCAGCGGTTCCACTCGCGTGGGATTTGATATGCCACATTAAGTTTCGTAACAAATTATTTGAAATTAATATTTTTTTTTTTACATAGAAACAATCTTAGGATACATCATCTTTGTGTAACTTCAATGGTTTAGGCAGCATACGTCAAGTCTCAGGGGCCAGATTTATTTCCATATTACATATATATTACGACCAAAATTAGAAATTACATATACAGTGGACCCGCGGTAATCCGGCCCCTGTCTTATCCGGACTCCCCTGTAATCCGACATCAATCAAACAACTTTCGCTAATGTAGATCGTGCATGATTGAACAGGTTACAACTTGTGCTCGACGTGTAGGTATTGTTTAAATTCCGATTGCTTAGTTAGAATTTGACTACGTGTGATAGCGGTGCAGCTTAACGTGCGTTCATTGTTTGCTGTTAATTCATTGCGTATTACGTATACGTACCTAGTAATGTCGTCACAAGCCCAGAAGACAACAACATATACAATCTTATCATTTGTCTGTAATTTGTCGAATTACAAAGTACTGTTTTGTAAAAAAAATCCAGATTACAGGGGGTCTTAGGTAGTACTCTATAATCCGACAAATTCGATAGTCCGACACTGCCCTGCAAAACGTTTGTCGAACTACCGGGGGTCCACTGTATTACTAAAAATCATATTACTGTAAATCATCCAAATCCGTCCAGTATTTTTTTTGTGAAAGAGTAACAAACATCCATACAAACTTTCACGTTTATAATATTAGTAGGATATATTGGTCTAATAAACTTATTTTAACAAAGTACTACCACAAATTTAATGGTTGTTTTAGTCCATCTGTCGTTTTCTATATGAATCGCTGTGCAAAGGCTTAAAGTGCTGTCTGATATATATCTAAAGATATAATCTATAAATCTTCTGGAAAATATATTATATAACAAACATGTCACAAGTTAAATACATAATCCACACAAGTGTTGTGTTCCCATATACATATTTTTCATCTTTAAAAAGGTCGTCTGAAATCGAGTATCTGGTCACGAATAATTAAATTGAAATATCGTACGGATCATTACAACCCAACCCTTGACCCTTTGCGCTAAGCCAGTCTTATATAAAACTTTCAGCCGTTACACTCGAACAGGATAACTAGAATATTTGGACATAACCTTCTTTCTTTGATTTCTAGGTTTGAATACCACAATTTTCAACTCTACTTAATATCTATATCAGTCAGAAAGCCCATTACAAAAGCCCTTCTATTTCAGATAACATTTAATTGTTCATTATAATCTCATAGAGCAAAGCGATTGATTCAAAACATTTGCTTGAGTATCATTTCTAAATCTGTCCTTTCGTATTCAAATTTTAAGTCATAATTAAATGAACGATGCGAATAGGATTCATGGATTTGAATATTAAGAAATATCGCAGATTGGATAAATTGATTGATGATTACTGGTTACGAAAAGTTTAATTTGGATCAAAATTTTCGAATAGTAATTTAAATATATTTTAAGAAGTGGTATTGACTGTAATTTGCTGACGTCATAATGAATTTTCATTACTTGGTGTTTTCAAAATTTAATTAAATAGTGGCAAATACGACGTATACCCTTCTATATAAAAAGAAACCTAAATTGGAAACAAAATTCAGTTTGTAATTAAACGGATATCTTATAGCACCATCATCACCTCAGCCAAGAGACGTCCACTGCTGGACATAAACCTCCTCAAAGTTTTCCACAACAAAGGGTCGGGACCTCACTTTTTATTTATATTAATTTTTATTTATTTATTTCAAGAGCTTGTTAATTCATTTCTCGTATAAAGCTTCCACAAAAAACGATTTATTACTTTAGTTTCGGACGGTGGTAGCTACTTAACCGTCAGACGATTATCATTTACCTTTTATCCAAAAAAATCATGTTGATTAATAATCATTAAAGGATGATTTCACATTTTTCTACGCAGCAGAAACTGTAGAGGAAACGCGGAAACGCGTCCCTCCAACACGTAGGGAGGATTCTCCGACCATACAAGGTGATCATGCCTGGCAGGCCGTAACTCAACGGTTTATGTTGGGATGTCGTAAATATCGCATCGCGAGAACTTCTATATCGCGATTCAGGATTAGTAGTTGCTCCGTAGTTCATTACTCCGTAGTTCGATGTGTCTTCGCTAGATTGCGCTGGAGTATGTATTTTTTTTCTCACTATATGTGGCAGTCATTACACTTA
Source organism: Hypercompe scribonia (assembly GCA_949316085.1). NCBI lineage: Eukaryota > Metazoa > Arthropoda > Insecta > Lepidoptera > Erebidae > Hypercompe > Hypercompe scribonia. Next base: position 3,758,988 of record OX438969.1, on the reverse strand, counting down.
CATTAAACTTTTATAGTGGCACATAAATCAGAAACTTGTAAAGTAGAATATTTGAGAAATTCATAGTAAGATTTGAACGAAACTTTTGTACCTGAGCGCAAAAGTTTAGATACAAGTATCTACCCAAAATTTGAAACCTAATTTACTGACGTGTTAATACTGTTCAGTCTCAAAGGATCACTAAGTTATTTTGAATATGCATGATCGTAAATGTGATTATAAAGGCTCCACTGGGAAACTTAAATGAACCACAAAGATTTATCTGAAATCTTTTGCAATTTAATCGATAATAAAACATTATTTCTGGTTAACCACAACATACATTTAATTTTGAAACAAACTTTGTGTAACTCTCTCTATGTCGACAATTCCTCTGAGACAGTTACCCTGTATTCTGCCTATACGGATTCTCAAAACAGTTAACCATCTAATTTCTATTCTATGTAGTTAGTTTTTTTTTATTTTGAAGCCTCTGCTATAGCTTTAAAAAAAAAAAGACCTCATCACATTACAAAAGGGCAGAGACAATTTTTATTACAACTAACCTATTAGTAAGTATGCCACAGTAAAGTTCTAGCAGTGGATTGTGTATCAATTTTTATGTGAGAAACTGAAAGTACAATATTTGTAAACAAAGTACCGAACACCAATATTAATTAATTTTAACCCCAAAGGGAAAAGTCAGGGGTAAAATGAATCGAAATAGCTCAATTTCACAAACTATTTTCGTACCAAGCTTCTGCATGAAGTAACCTATCCCATATTTATTGAAAAAGTTTGTGAGAATGGATGTATGAATATTTGAATGTGTGAATGTTTGTTACTGTTTCACGTAACAGCTACTAAATAATTTGGATAAAACTTTACAACAAACATAGCTTATGTATTAGATTAACACATGGACTACAACGTATTTAGATTTCTACATGGCCGTAATATAACGAAAAGTCTCGAGTAAATCGGAAAAAAATCTTGCTGTCTGAGAACATTCTAGAAGTGCGCTGCCCAAACCGTTTGAGTTACACGACGTTAGTATGGCTCAGACCGCCCAGAATAGGGCTCACCTCTGGCGTCCTCAGAGGATATTGGCGGTTAGAGCCATACGCGGTTACCGCACTGTATCGATGGAGGCGGCGTGCGCCTTAGCCGGAACTCCCCCGTGGGATTTGGAGGCGGAAGTGCTTGCTGAAGTTTATCGGCGAACGGCAGACTTCCGGGCGGGTAGCGGCACCCCGCCCTCGCCCGAAGAGATACGCGAGTGGCGAGAGGCCGCTCGTCGAGCCACGATGGCTCGTTGGTCGTCCCGGCTGGAGGCTCCACGTGCTGGTTTTGCCGCCGTGGAGGCTCTCCAGCCGGTCATCGCTGAGTGGGCAGGGCGACAGCACGGGACTCTTTCCTTCCGTCTGACGCAGATCCTTTCCGGGCACGGTTGCTTCGGGAAAAATCTGCACTCTGTCGCCAGGAGGGAATTGAGTCCCGCCTGTCATTACTGCGACTGCGGTGAGGACTCGGCTCAACACACGCTGGCGGTTTGTTCCGCTTGGGCTGCGCAGCGTGGGGTCCTCACTGCAGTTATTGGAGGAGATCTGTCGCTACCGGCCGTCAAAAGCTCCATGGTCGATAGCGACAGTTGTTTTACCGCGGTCGCAACCTTCTGCGAAGACGTAATTTCGCGGAAGGAGGCGACGGAGAAGGCTCGGGAGGACGACGTCCACTCGGACCCAATTCGCCGCCGACGAACCGGGCGACGTGCGCGTGTGTCGTACGTTGCCTAAATAGAGAGTTTATAAGCAGATGGTGCCCGCGGCAGCGGGCAGGCGCTAGGAGGGATCTGGATGTCGTAATAACAGCTGTTCCCGGATCCCTCCTATCAGGCGCAGAGTGGCACACCGTGTGGTTTTAGTCGGTCCGATTCCGACACACCACCCCGCCGTAAACCCCGGTGGGTTGACGGCTCGAGGGGGTTTCCACACGTTAAAAAAAAAAAAGAAAACGGTAGGATTATTTGTCTTAAACTGTTTTAAATAAAAGTTTGCGACAGCACACATGTATCTTCCTTTTACAGGGAAGCTAGTACAGTGTAAATAGTGAGCCACTTTATGATGCACATGTTAGAATATTAATCAAATTATTATCAAAATTGACACATTTCTCGCTTTGATTATTTAATGTAAACGAATTTTGTCTTTAACATTAAGTTATATGGATGAATATTTTAAAAATTATCACGATAAGATTAAACTGAATGAAGTGTCATTAAGTGTCTTCTGTGAGGAAAGTCTGCGCGGCCGTAGAGGGGCAGCCCATGCAATGTTTAATGTGAGTATGGGTTGCAGAAGTAATTCTGTCTGTTTGTTACAATTAAGCAGCTGAACGGTTGCACTTATTTTAATAAAATTTGCAATGGAGATTCCTTGATTCTTAGGGAGGAACATAGGCTACTATTTATCGCGATAAATATCGTTTGCAAAAGTTAGTCGTTTCTGATCGTCTTCTTCAAATGAAAAAGAGAATTTCTGTTAGTCGTGTCTTAAACCACTCATGCAATCTAACGTTACGGCAACTGAATGCTATCTTGTTTCTAACATAATGTTTTTGGATTGTGTAATGCACTCTATTAACATAGTTTAATGTATTCTTAAATAGTAGATATCCCAAATTTTTTAGTAACCAAACAGTTTCAAATCTATAAAATATTGTCCCAAACTTTTTCGTGTTTATTTGTAAGCAGAAGTATCTCAGTAAGTCAAATGTAAATCTAATTCTACCCTCCTGTCACCAAAATGATTTTTTTTCAATATATCAAACTATGTGATATGTATTGCAGTTATTTTTTATTATTTTAGCATATCATTCTTAAATTCAAATTTACTATTGCCTGTGGTATGACAAAAGGGTACCCTTTCATAAATTTCTGTCTGTATTTATATATTTTTTTTATCGAAATACGTGGTTTGCCAATGGTTTGGACATGTTGAAAAGACGAGTGAAGAATGAGTGACTAAATAAATGAAATATATTTAGCTCCTACATGAGAAGCGGGCCAGTATAGGAAGGTCCCAAGCGACATATAATGGTCAGATCAGCAGTTTATTGAAGTGAGGTCTCAATAAAACAACCGTAGCTGGTGCAGCTGTATAGAAGGCTTGGTTAATGTAGAAGATGGATGTGGATACGTACCCGGACGAGATAGAGACCTGAGTGCAAATGTGTTTATCAAAACTTTGTAGTTTAAATGAATTCCTAACTATTCCATAGTTAATTACAACTACTATAAGAGTAGTTGAATTTTCCTTTATCGTAAAAATGTTTAAGTGAGCCTACCTTAAAAGACAGATATATGCTATGACGGATATTTTTGACAATTTTTAAATCGAAACAACGATTTCTTTTTGAAAGTTTTAACCATTGAATCAGCTCACGTAGTGGAAGCTGTCAAAAATAATAGTTTTTTATATTTTTCAAATCAGACGAGTACTTGCGGAGATTAACGTGTTCAAGCAACTATACAAACAAACATACTCTTCAACTTTTTAAATATTTCTTTATATGTAAAATCCTACTGTACCTGTATATGTCACTGAACTCCTTTTAACCTGCTGGATCGATTTGAATTTTTTTTTTGTATGTGTTTAGGTGGCACCCTGGATGGTTTAGATACACATATCAGCCCGGTAGAAAAGTTAAAAAAAAGTAATAAAAATATTCCAGCAGCACGAAGTTTGCCAGGGCAGCCAGTACTAATATTGATTAAAAAGTGGAAAAGCATGCAGCGGTAATACGGCTATTTTTTTTCTTTACAAATTTTTGCTAATTTTTCTTACCTCAAAATCCTTATGGATTAAAGATTTGTGTAAATAAATATAGGCACAATGAAAATACGAGGAAACGAGTGTCTCATAACAAGGAAAATTGGAACATATTAATATTTTTCTGTTCTAACATTTCAGGGCATTCATTTCAGGCAAACTATTGTTATAGTTCCAGTTTGAAGTTACAGGTTTTATTTTACACACACAATAAACATACTCTGTGTTATGAAAATTTTTCAAACGATAATAGTAATTTTTTTTGTATTTTTTTTTAATATATTTGTAATGGAATAGGCATTTGTATTCCATCTCACCTGATGGAAAGTGTAGATGAAGTCGAAGGTGGTACACGCCCATCCAGAAGAAACCTGTTCACTCTACTCTTAAAGGCTCCAGAGTTCAACTCATCTCATCTGTACCTTGTTTGCTGAAACTAATTTAAAATATTTTACTATATATACAATTACACATAAAATCACGCCTGTTTCCCGGGAGGGATAGGCAGAGGCATATTAAATGCCTACTTTTTTACGCTTTAACTATTAGGTTAAACATGCAGTCAAAGTATGAGAAAAAAAGTACGAAATTAATTATATGACGACTTTAAAAATAATGACAAAAATAAAGAAAAATAATAACACTATAAGGTATAAATGTTTCGCAAATGAAATTGTAAATTACCAAAGTAAGTAGTTAATTAAATTCAAAGTAACATTTCAAGTACCTAAATCAGGTAATTAAGTTGACACCATAATAACGTTAAAATCTTTGTAGGGTATATAAAGCATAATTACGACAAATTATGCTCAAAGGACCACCTCTCTTGGGTTAAGGTTTTGAAATAGGTAGTCTGTGTTTTTAGTAGTAAATTTTCATAATATGTAAATACTATATAAAAATTTCTCTGGCTGATAAAATTTCTTAACGAGGTTATTTGACAGAGAACTAGAGTAACTGACGTCGCACAGAGAATCAGTATGCTGAAGCGGAAGTGAGCCGGCCATGTCTCCAGACGAACCGATGGTCGCTGGAGCTGTAGTGTACTAGAGTGGATACCACGATTGGGCAAACGTAGTGTAGGACGCCTTGCGGCGTGAAGGACCGACGACTTAAAGAAGGTGGCTGGCAGCAGATGGATGCAAATTGCCCAGGACCGGGATGGTTGGTGTTCCTTGGACTTTCGTTCAGCAGTGGACGGCGATAGGTTGAATAGATATAAAAATCTATATGATAATGAAGATATACTCCTAGCCTATTTCAGCTACAGTGGCCATCCAACTACGAAGGAGATATTATAGTGTACAAGTATATGCACAAACACAAGTGCACTCTCTGTTCTCTCAGTTTCTCAATTTTATGGGACAGCTATTTGTCTTACCCGAAGAAAGGCGCAAGATCGATCGCTTTATGAGCTTTCGTGTCTTGGAAGACACGGAGGTCAAGACCCGTCCAAACTCCGGGTTGTTATTAAATATTTCTGTAACCAGAAAACTCAATAACACTCATGTCTCGACCCGAGAATCGAACATAAGATGTCTTAATCGGTAGTCACATACGCTTACCGCTAGATTAACGAGGCAGTTGCTGACTGCACAATTGCTGTTTTCTATTATCCCGAGCATTGTGGGTTCAATCTCTGTATCATCAACAGCCTTTAACAGTCCACTATTGGACATAGGTTTCTCCTTAGCAAGGAGATTTTGGGCTACTATACCACCCTGGCCAGACGGGTTGGAATAGGATTTGTTTCAAGTTTTCCTCCTCTTTGTAGTCATATTTTCCTGAATACTTTATTCCCTTAGTCACCTCTCACAACACCCACGGGATGAATAGAGGTCGTGACTCTACGTATTCTTAATCCGTCACCACATGGACGACAACATTTTGTTTAATCTACAAAATGTTATTCTGAAACTGAATGTTTTTTACACCTAGATTCATTAGTAACTATTTCAACAGTATTACACAGTATTTTAGTAGAATATATTATTCATTGTCGGCCTTTGTAAGAAACCGGTTTGTAAAAGCTAAAAGTTTAAACAAATGCTCTTAAAAGTGAATTTTTTTAGCTACGGTTTCTTTTTTATTTGTAAGCTCAAATGAACAAAACACTACACAACCAGCGTGAGGCAGAACAAAAAATCTACTTTCAAATTAAGAGGTGTTTCACGGACTTGAATGTTATATTATGTTTTGTGATAGTTGTGTTGAGTTTGGTAACTTTGAATGTTGAAACAACAAAAAGGAACCTTCACTTTCTATCCTCTTTGGCATTTTTAGAAGGCATATTCATTTTCGTTGCTTTGTTTTGTAACTTACGTTATATGTTTGAGTTATGAAAGATTTTATTGATAGAGAACGATGTAATAAAGTTAGTAGTTGTGGATGTAAATTAATTATTTGATATATTATAAACTTTTATTATTAAATATTATATGTCATCAACTAGTAAATGTCATTGTGGTGACGGATTAAGAATACGTAGTGTTTGGTAACACTATGTATTCTTTCCGTAGGTATCGTAAAAGGCGACTAAGGAAACAAAATATACAAGACAACATCATTATAAAGAGAAGGAAAACTTGGAACAAACCCTATTCCAACCCGTCTGGCCAGCGTGATATAGTAGGTCAAAACCTCATTGCTAAGGAGATGCCTATGTCCAGCAGTGGATTGTAAAAGGTTGTTGATGATGTATGATGAACTAGTTAATATTATATTGCCACATTTAACAGCATTACTTATCGGCACTAGATGCTATGACGTCAGTAAGATCTAGAATTTAATATATACGTAATGTACACATATGTAAATAATACGATATACATAAAATATTAATTAAATATCATTTGGATTATCTAAACTTAGTCACAGTGCCTTTTAGGTGTTTAAAACAAGAGAGCTGGGAATAACTTGTTCTCAAATCTCAAAATACATTTATATAATATTGTTTTAGTAACATTGGATCAAAATAAAATATCCATTTTCCTGAACTCCAGTCAGATATGTCATGAGTATATAATCGTAACTCTTACATCGATATATATGTTTCATATTCATGCTATTATTTTTTTCATCTGTTTACCGTCATATTTTATTCGAATTAAGGTTGAATGAGTTCTCGATCTTCGAATAATGATGTTATAAGTCGAAGGAAGTAAGAAAATATGTGTTTCAAGTGTATTATTTTATCGGCGAATACATAAAAACAAGGCAAAACTACTATTAGAGTGCTATTTTCCTAAATAATAGCCGGCCTCTGTTTCTCAGTAACACAATAGCAATTACGGGATTTATGAGGGTTTTCCGGTGAGCTATAATAGCCTTATTTCATCTAATAACTTTATTAAAAGCTTTACGTTTACTTTAGTGTTACTTAGTTAAAAAATAACACTATAAAATTAATAAAATAATAATAATAATAAATATTTCGAACATTTGACACACAACGTCATTTAGTTTCAAACTAAGCAGAGCTTGTGCTGTGATAACTAGACTGACTCGTAGAATACTTAGATACTTTTTTTCTTGTAAATACATACTTCCAAAACACTGTAAAAACATCCAAACTTCGAAACAAATATTTACAGATCATACAAACATTAGGACCGACCCGGGACTCAAACCCTCGAGCACAGCAGTCGCATTCACTACTGTTACGCCACCGCGGTGGTTAAAATGTACATTAAAGCAATACTGAAACTATAATATGTAAAACTACTTACCTCTAAGTTTATGTATAAATATTGTAGAAATTAATTAGAATTACAAATTAAAATAGTCCATTTTTATTTTGCAGTAACTAGCTATTAAATCGTAATTAGTTTTTATTTTATTAAGTATTCACACGCCAACACTAAACACTAATTATGCTATCAAGAAAAAGTAATATAAAAATAAATAAATTAAATCTAGTTCAACTTTAAATTCAAATAGAAAAGTCGAAGAGGAAAAATTCTTAATTTGGAACGGAAAATTTAATAATTTACCTTTACAACCAAGAATTTTTAATAATAATTTTACGATAGAAAAGTAATTCTGTGGATACTGCTATATTTCATTTTATGGCCAGGGCACCGCCCATTTATATATAAAACCAGTTGATGAAAATCTGAAAAATCATTCAAACTTTAGAGCTAGCGTAGAGTAATTTAAGTTCCGAAGTTTGAGTTACTTTTCGCTCTTCTGACAGTAAGTATAATACTTTAGTGTTAATGTCAGGAAAGGAAAGTAAATCATTGTAGAATATAATATTCTATTTCATTTTATGCAGCAAACAAATTTCCGGACAGTATTAATGAGATTTTTGCTTCAGAATAAAAAAAGCACTCAATGTTCATCATCATCTTCAACTCAGCCAAAAGACATCCACTGTTGGACATAGGCCTCCCTCAAGGTTCTCCACAACACCCAGTCCCATGTCGCCCACATCCAACCCAATGTTGCTGGCACCTAATGCCTTGTCAATCAACCGATCCCGTAATGTAATTGATGTCTATTATTTCATATAAATGACACTAAATGTTCTTTGGTTAATTCAGTAGCCGTACTCACCTACACAGTAATGTTCAGAGTGTTGCAATATTTAAAAATTTCAAGCTAGTTTTTCTATAATACTCATCTAGTCTTATAAAATTCAGCTCGCTTATACTATATTCCAAGAAAAAATAAAACTGTAATTTGTATATAAATACCATTACTTAGTTGCTGAATTTATGAGACAGATACAATAAAACACTACATAGTTGTTTGTTTTACGACTTTGTTTACATCAGACATATAAGAGTATATTATCAAATTGTAATGTATCTTTTTGAAAGCAATGATAACCAGTGAGATTGACGATAAGAAGTTAGTTAATTAAAAAGTTTATTTTCAATATAGTTGTTTACGCTAAAATATATTTATATATCATGCGTTTCAAATTATTGCTTCCAAGCATAAAAATAAAAGAAAATAAATTTCTACTTAAGCACTAAAACAATGAATGGACATTAAGTATTCTTATCTTAAGATGAGACTGCTCATCTTATGATTTTCGCATTATCACACTGTTCTACTATACATTCTAATATATTGCATACGTTATAGCTGAGCTACTAAAAGAGCTGAGAAATTCAGACCATGACAATGTCACCATCCTATTTATTCCATAGTTGTCGCACGCGACGGCTAATGGAGAAAGATATGCAAGACAACATCATTGTAAAGAGAAGGAAACCAATATAAATCCTTTACCAACCTGTTTGGCTAGCGTGGTATAGTAGGCCAAACCTTCTTTTCTTATGAGAGACCTATATCCAGCAGTTGGTTTCAGCGCGAACGAACCGGCTCGACCGGGGAAGTCCTGCCCTCCCACAGAAGATCAACTTAAAGCGACAGCATCCGTGATGTCGTGTTTCGTTGGTGAGTGCGAGTCCGGAGGCCCATTGATGCAGGGGTAGCTGTGTGAGCTTTATAGTGCCACGATGACTGTCATGCCTTTTACGTCCCCAAGCGGGGCGTGAAAAAGTATCTCACTAGGTCGCCATAGTGTGGATCACCATACCACATTGTCTGCATTTGCAATTAGTATGGCGACAACAACTTTTGGATGCTATCTTTCCATCAGGCAGAGTAGAGTCGCTTTAGCAGGGCCCTTAATGTTAAAAAAGGTAACTAATTAAGGCTGTTGATGTGATGATGTGTGATGTGATTTCATTATAGTTTAGAATCCAGCCGCACTGAGAACAGTCAATGACTAAACTAAGAACCTTCACATCCCTGCGTAGATAATTACAATTATTCTGGATTCATACTGATAAATAGCCTTACATATAGTTTTTTACTCTTTTTTCTTTCCATTACTCACTGGGAATGTAACATAACACGGGTCTATGTCATGCCGTAAAAGTTCTCTTTACGTGCGATATTTACGATACTCGTGACACTATTTATGAACTTGTTTGATAAGTTCTGAAGGATCGTGTTATTTTAATTTTAATAAAATATATCGAGAATTTCTGAATTATACAAAAATTTAAAAGTTCACGATATTTCAAACTCTAACACCAGTCCCAATTATGAGTACTATGAAAAGGAATATTAACATGGTTTAAATGATAAGGAATATAAAATAGTTCATGAACTAGTGAAGTTCCTGTCATATACAACATTACATATCTCTCATTTTCTTGATTTATGTTGTAAACATTGGTTCTACAATCTTAATCTGGCCTGGACGTGTATTTTTTGTTAGCCTATCAATTAAAATTTGAAAATTCTTTGATTTTTTTACCTCCACCCATTACAAGTCGTTAACACGTCAGTATGGTATAACCAGTTGATTTTTGGCACCAATAACATTATGTGTAAATATAACAATATATAAAGATCTAAATAAGTCACTCCAATGAAAAAGCGTAACCATTAATGGTAATATAATACTTTAACTCTTAAAACCTCAATTTTGGGTGATACTATCATTCTAAAATAAGGCTTAAGGGGTGGGGCAAAACTTGTCCGTAGTATCAATGACAAATTGAACCTTTCTATTCTAATTTCGAACCATCGGGTCACTAAATTTAGGTCTGGCTTAAATAATGAAATAATGACAGAGCTTTGATAGATTAACTACCTGTAAAAAAATTATGCAAATTTCAAACGCCCCCATCTTGTGCCAAAATAAGCAGAGCTTGCACCATAGGTACTAGAAAAATGATATAAATACCTCAAATAAGTACTTTAGTTTTGGCGATACATACATATAACACATAGAAAACATATAAACTCTGAAATAAATAACCGCAAATCATACCTACATTTTATCCGACTTGGGCTTTGAACCCTCAAGCTCAGCACTCGCATTCGCTACTGCTGTGCCTCCGCAGCCGTAAAATTATTTCACTTAGTGAAACGACATAGTAGGTACATAAACCAGTTTACAAGTTGCCACAATGAAAGTGACTAACGCAGTCAACAATTACCGTCCCGCACTTGATCTCTGCCGTGGTATGTTTTATTATTAAGTATTGAAGAATGTGTCTAAAAGCGAAAACTATTAAAGAATAATCCGCGAACTTAATGAAAAGTGTAGAAGTTTCGTTAAGCAAGCAACAACGTATACATAAAGCGTAGGAACATAAAGCATATATTTGAATGACATTTTCACCCTTGTGATAGTGAATTGTAAATTTAATTGAATAAAAACCAATTCGTGAATTATCTACTTTACTTTTCCAATATTCATCGTTACGTAGTTCTGATGTAGACGAGGTACCATCCACTTTTAATCAAGTATCAAATCACTGTCAGTTTGACGGTACACTGTAATTACACGTCGCTTGTGTCAAGAATGAATTCTACGGCTTTATTGACGTGGTTTTGTTCTGTTAACCAATTCCATACATTATCTAAAGCATTAACACCTTTAAATAAATTATTTCTAATACATTGGGTAGAGATCTTAGTATTAAACGTATGCTAGTAGTAAGATGATTAAACCTTGAAGAGTTCTGTAGTAGAAGTCGTCTGAAGGGTATTAGGGTGGTTTTTGAAGTGAAAACTTGTTAATTGACTTTGTGCACTTTTTGCGATGTGTAAAAAATATTTAACTCACCTCAGGATACGTGATGTAACCAAGAAGTCGTAAGACGGCGGGAGAGTAGACCGCGGTAGAGTAGGTGTGGCATAGGAGAGGAAGTATCCCCCTCTCTTTCTACTGCGTGACGAAAATGCATGCTTTTTTTTTCTGTACTGAAATCCCTACGGATACCACCGGAAGGTGGTTATGTCGGACTTAAATCGACCAAAAATCGCACGCCGTCTCAGGTACCAGTAGTCGGGGAACCAGGTGCACACAAGTAAGGAAATCCTTGTACGACGTTTACGACTTGTAGATGCCCCCACCCCCTCCCCCGTGTGAGAATCTCGATGTTCCCTTTTCTTCCTGTCCCCAAAAGACAGATGGCCTCTCTTGCCACTCTCAGGCCTCTATAGAGGACGGAGATCGTTTAACGATCTCCAGCACCTGAGTCTTCTGCGGTACCTAGCCCATTCCAGAGCCTGGCGGACCAGGAGAGTTCTAAATCTCTCTTGGTGCCGCTCTGCCATCTCCTTGACTAGTATAACCTACTCGCAGAAAGAGACGGCGGAATTCCACGCGCTCTCGCTCCGTATAATGACCGTAATCATTTTACTTAGCGAGAGTATTCCCACTCCGATGGCCACCACGAGGTTGTGCCGCTGCTCCACCCATGCCGGGCATTCTGCCAACGCGTGGGGCGCTGTATCAACGGCCCAACCATTGCAATGGTTGGTGCCTTGTGGATTACACACAGGTGATCGCCGAAACATCCTTTTACAGTGATCACCCGAGTCAGCCGGTATGAGAGAGTCCCGTGATGCTTATCAAGCCCACCTTTCATAACGGGTCTTATTACCGAAACGACAGCATACCCACCCAAAATGTATGCCTTCGCCTACTGTTTTGTTTAGGCAGCGCAGTGCGTGTATATGTAAATTATTGTGATTGTCATTGTGGCACGATAGCGCAACAAATGAGTATTGTATTTTTCCACATGAATAATAGTACTTTATACTGATAATTAAAGCAACTCGTGCAAAATTATTCAGGAACCATAGAAAAATATTAAATTACACAACGTTTATATTCAAATATTCACTTCTGCCTTCACTCCCGGAGTGCAACCCATTGTTTTTAGTAGAAACATCAACTGTGTAACAAGAATTGGCAATCCAAATTTCCCATATATTTTTGTAAAAAAACTTTATTTATCTCACCATCAGGATAGTCAAGATGTTTTTCTTAATGCTAGGTATACTTAAGTATGTATGTTTAATCAATTTTTACTTTTATTACTACTATCCCCATATTTATTTCTGAAAGTGAGTAAAATTTTTGCACTTCAATTCTCTCGAAGATTATGTCCGCCGTAGATGTTACCGACGTGCCTTAGAAAATTTACAAGGTGATTGTTTTAAGAATTGTTGATCTAGAATTTTTATGAAGTATTTAAATAGATCTGTCCGTGTGGTGACGGATTAAGAATACTAAGTACCTACATTCCGTGGGTGTCGTAAAAGGTGACTAAGGGAACAAAGTATGCAAGACAACATTACAAAGAGAAGGAAAATTAGAAACAAACCCTATTCCAAATATCTGGCCAGCGTGGTGGAGCCAAAACCTCCTTATGTTATGACCAGCAGTGGATAGTATAGGGTTGTTGATGATGATGATGATGATTTGAATAGATCATTAGATCAGCTCCAATTTCTTAATTTCAGATTGTTTTTTGACACAGCCAATAAACTCATACTAGATATATTATGTTTGTGTTGCCAAATTCTACTTTTTTTAAAATAGTGAGCTATAATAGCAGGTAATAAAAGTGAACCAAAAAAAGTTTACAATAAAACTTACAACTAGCAAAGACAATCTCAAAATTTCAATTTCATTACAATTCAAATTGATTTCACTCATTTTTATTTGACAGTATAATCCTAAAAGCTTTATCGTGTGTCGAATGGAACGATCAAAATTGACAATATGTATTATTAAAATATACGGACCACTACGCCAGAGTATTAGTAACCTGACTACATTTTTAATTTAAACTAAAATGGTTTTAAACACATACAAGTATTGTAAACTTTAGGAAATCCGATAGAGTCACACGTTATTTTCCGCTCTGAATAAATTTCCACGCAATCTTTTTTTTGCATAGTTCATACCGATTTATATCGTTTGCATTTTAGAATTAGGTTTGAATGTAAAAAAATATTTTACAAATACAATAGCATTTTAAGTTTTAATAATAACTGTTTTATATAACCATAAAAAATAATAAATATTTCGGACATTTGAGACACAACGTCATCTAGTTTGAAACTAAGCAGAGCTTGTGCTATGATAAATAGACTGACTCATAGAATACTTATATACTTTTTTTTGTAAATACATACATAGAAAATACCTAGAAAATACCTAAACTTCGAAACAAATATTTGCAGATCATACAAATATTTGGTCTAACCCGGGAATCGACCCGACAGCAGTCGCATTCACTACCGCTGCGCCACCGAAGCAGTTAATGTTACAATCACCACAAACTCTCAGCCACAATATTAACAATGGATAAAAATGCCACCTTTTTGTACGGTATACTTCTTTTAATAAATTGTGAAATTACTTTTAAATAGTTTATGTATAATAGATACGTGAAATATGTATTTTGCGTACGTCTGTTTAAGAAGTTCAATGTTATTTGTGTAAATGTGGAGTTGTGAAAGTAATTATCTATAACAATCATTCGAGCAACAAAGTAGTTAAACATTCTTTTTCTTTTTTATTATTTATTTATTTAATTAAACTTATTGCACTTGCTATTAAGTCCGCCTTTGTACGGCGGACTTAATAGCATGAGGCATTCGCTACCAGTCAGCCTTTAGATGGTGTAGAAATGAGATGCGGTAGGTTTAAAGTTATTGAGCTTATAAATGTACTTTAATATAACTAATAATCATGAACTTACTACTACATACTCGTAAATAATAAATGCACAATATTTATAAACAAACATATACTTAAATTTTGGTCTTGGTTATGACTGTACTGTCAACTCATACCGAAGAAGTTCGTAAACTTTCGACTGTTGTGTGTGTTGTGATGTGTGAAAATGTATCCTGTACGCGTCTAATTTCAGTATTACAATTTGTAAATTTTATGGCAGCCCAAGATACAAGTGTGGCTAGTGTGCCACCCACAAATATAATAATACTAGCTTTTGCCCGCGACTTCGTTCGCGTGGACTTCAGGTTCGTCCCGTCTTCTAGTAATAAGTAAGAAATACGGTAACTAAGCACTGCAGAGCCCTAATCATAGGCCTATAGGTAGCTACTGCAGTATGCTCCTATAAACTACATTTAACGATCTTTTTCCTTCAGCATAAACATGCAGATTCTTCGCTTTGGAAACACGTGAGCAAGCCACATAGAGCTGACCGTGAGAAAAACATGGCGTGCCCAAATGTAGGCCTGCTACCTTCAAGGTTTGACCCTGCGATTTGTTGATCGTCATTGAAAATGCGACTTTTAATGGGAACTGCAGGCGTTTAAAATTGAATGGCAAGTTGTTGGGTATAATTGGGATGCGCGGTATAAGAACATTGTCTCCCTTGGCTTCTCCAGTTAAAATTGTAGCCTTCACTATATGCCTTCCTAATTCGGTAACTCGCAACCGAGTACCGTTGCATAATCTTGGCGCATCCAGGTTACGCATTAACAAAACGGGTACACCTACCTTTAATTCCAACTTGTGTGATGGCACCCCGGACAACTCTAAAGAGTTTAGGAACTCTACGGGATAACTTGTAGTGTCATCGGATGACATAACTGTGTCAATGGAATTATACACTGATGTTTCGCTGTTTATTTCGGCCAAGATTTTTTTATTTATTTTCGCAACAGTCTCATTTTTTGGTGCCAATATGGTTCTTTCACACAACCAATTTTCGTCAAGAATATTTTGTTGCAGATTCGGAAAAACTTGTTCAATAAGTTCGTTTTCTGTCTCCACAGCATGACAAAATTGCTGTGTGAAAAGAACCATACCTTCTTGGTCGGTGTTTAGGTGGCCTTCACCAATTTCTAGCAGTTTTTGAGCATATGCTCCTGATTCGACATCGCTGAATAACTGGACTCGCATGTTAGTGGTAAGATAAAGCTTTTCAACTTTAGACCACAGATATGAGGCTTTTAGACATGCGTTAATTTCATCTGCTGCAGTGCCTCTCTCGATAACAGGTAAAGTCTGTCTAAAATCCCCTGCCAATAACACTACCACACCACCCATCAACTTTCGATTGCTGTGAATATCTTGTAGACAGCGATCAAGCGCCTCAATGGCGCGTTTGTGTGACATAGTGCACTCGTCCCACACGATCAGCATACATTGTTGCAAGAGGGCGCCACGGGCACTGCTCTTACTGATGTTGCACGTTGGGGTTTCTTCGCTCGCCAGATTAAGAGGTAATTTAAAAACCGAATGTGCCGTTCGTCCACCGCTCAGCAATGTTGCAGCGATCCCAGAGGAAGCCACCGCTAATGCAACTTTACGGTCCTTACGAATTTTTGCTAGAAACAAATTAAGCAAAAATGTTTTACCTGTACCGCCCGGGGCGTCAAGAAAGTAAAGGCCGCCTTTGTCAAGCTCAACTCGTTGTAATATTTTGTTATAAATGTTTTTTTGTTCGGGTAGCAGGCGTGGTTCAGTTTCGCTGACCTGAGCGTCTAATAAAGCAATATCGTAGCTTAGCTCTTTGATCAAATCGGTCGACAACTCTCCTCGACGCTCTGGTGTAGGCATACCGAAGTCAGACAATTTCTTACCGGAAATCGTTATTATTTTGTCCTCTATATGTCTCAGTGCTTCATTGAAACATAGATCATTGTTGACTTGATCCATCCTTTCAAATCTATGCAAGATATCCTCCGATAATGCAGATTTATACTTATCCCATAGTTGAAGAGGATTGGATAAACCGCAAGTGCATATCAATATTGCAAATAGTTCTCTTATTTGCGAAGGAGAGCGACACAGCACTGCCTCTTCCATTGTGGCATCCCAGTGGTTGTCATCTTCCAACAACCCCAACTTCTCACACGCTTGTCGAAAAGTTTCAAGTTCTTGGCCGTCAACTGTTTTTAGATCCAAAAAGCTAGTGGGGCCCTGTACTACATTCAGCAGCATTCGCAAACAGTAACATTCGAAGTTACTAACATGCACTGTGTAAATGCGCCCAAGAGCATCTCCTGCCTTCACAGCTGGCCAGCCGTCGACAGGTGTGCCTTGTAAACGACGTTTCCATTCTTTCGACGACACGTTCCATGTATAGTAGCGGGGTACGTCAACATAAAGTAATGTTTTTGCAAATGCATCATTTTGGCAAAGCAGGAAAAATGCAGTTAGTGTCGTCTTAGGTGGTGCGGCCATTCTCTCTCTAAAATTGTTTTCAGTGAAGTAAATCCGCTGACCATTAGGCAGATGAACCGCAAGGTGAGTGACTGTTGGGTGTCTTTCATGCAGAGGCAGACCCAAGATCCGCCACGCTGCTTCGTTACTACTAACATATCTACCGGCTCGATACGTTTGCACCTCATCTCTCGGGTCAATATTAACATTCCCTTGCTGTCGAATGTTAAAAATAGCCTGGTCGCTGCCTTTGTTTATATATTTACAAATATATTTTATCGCCTGTACCGTATTGCAGAACTCTACATTTATGTGACAGTTATAAATTTTAGACAGAAGAGGAGAATATGGGACAATCCAGCTATTGTCAACCAATACTTCCTGTGTTCCACCTCGGGTTTTTAGAGTTATCGTACGGCCGCCATCTCCTGGTGTTCTACGCCTGTACAAAGGATAACCTTTGTCGTTAGTTTGAGTATCTTTTAAAAGCGCCCTTGGATACTTTTTGGTGCATTTTCCTTCTTTCATGCATGGTGATGACGGATTTAGTGCACCACAGGGACCGTGAATCATATTTTTGGTTACAGTATCGTAGAGTTTTCGATCACTTTCTGGATTTGGTATCTCCGCACTTATGACTTCATCAATTTGGTTGGGGCGTAATTTTTCCGTCAACTACAGCAGTAAGTGCACGTGAGGCAGACCTCTTTTTTGCCACTCGATCGAGTACATGAAACACTTCATATCTCCAAATATTTTACCTTTTGTAAGTAGAGCAACCAATTTTTGTACTTTTATTTTAAATAACCTGGCTGTTAAGTCATGTCTGTCTGTTGCATTTTGACCTGGAATGAGCTCTTTAGTAATTTCTGGCCAAGCGGGATTACATGTCATTGTAATAAACAGATCAGGCCTCCCGTAGTTACGCACGTATGTGAACGCATCCTGCGTGTACTCATGAAGATATCTCGGGCTATTTACAAATGACGATGGGAGTATTACCAATTGACCCAAATTGTTTGGATCTAAATCCGCATCATTCCTGACCGCGTCTTGTAAATGTATATAATTTTCTGCTCGCAGTTTTGTTTGGTTTAAAGCAATAAACCTTAAGCGCTCACTCTCCACTTTGACATACATATCCACCAAAAACTGAAGAAAGAGAAGCCTACTCGTACATCGAAGCAATAAATTAAAATTGTTGCGACGTACCATCATATGATACGCATAAAAGTCTTTGCACGACACTTTTTTGTTCGGTATAGGCTGTTTTGTAACTGGGTTTGTCTGAGGAATATCAAAACTGTACCCCTCTTGTCCTTTCCAAAAAATTATCGGGTACTCGAGAGCATCATAAAATCTATGAGTGTCCGGAACTCTAGTAAGCCGGCCATCGTGCGCCTGAATAACAATGTCCCGAGACGCAGTTTGTTCAGTACTAACTACTACGGCAGCTATTTCGTTTGTGGTCGGGGCATTGAATCGTCTTTCGTGTTCACCACGTGGTACACGATCTGGGTGTATCACGACCTTGTAATTATCGCTAGTCACTCTATCTTTAGCCATTTTAAATTCATGCACTAACACGTTGTGATCATGTAGAACTTTTTGTATTTTTTGAACTGTGTTTCTTTCCACACCTGGTACGTACTCAGAACGCCTATCAACTTGTGCTTCCTCATCACCCATGAAATAAACTTGCAAAAATTTTGGTTGCGTATTAGCAGCAGGAAGCAAAGAGCCAATTGTGTGGTATATTTGCCCTTGGATTGTAAAAGTCGGGCAAAATCCTGGCATCGACACAATGTTTGAAACATTTAGATGTTTGGAAATGAATTGCTCTTTTTTTAAGACCTATGATTGTGAATATAACTGCTATTTTAATATTTAAAAGATTTTGAGTTAAAAGAGTGGTGGTGAGTTTCTTTCCTGGGTTCTTTTCTCACCACTCTACCATGAACAATCTGCGAACCCAGCTAGCTGTAATTTTAATCGACAGATTGTTCATCTTTCATCTTTTATTGTTTTTTTTTATGACGTTCATAAGTGTCTTTTGTGACCTAAATGAATAAATGAATTTGACTTTGACTTTGACTTTGACTTTGTTATCAGCTCCAAAAAATGTCATATGGAAGCATGTATTGTATTTTCTTATGTTTTTTAAAAAACGGCGAGACTCATCTGTTTCATTTGAAAAAAGTTCTTTAAGAGGTTCAACAGGCTCGTCTATTGAAGGAAGAACTACTTTTCCTCCGGAACAACACATGCCTGCAGCTTCCTCTTTCCATTTAAGAGCACCGCAAAATCTGCATTCTTTATTCATCGCTTCTATTTTTATAAGCTTGTGGCTTTCGTAATCAAGAGTTTCATCGTACTCAAATGCAGCTTTATCGAATACTCCCCACGCGTTTCTTGTAAATATTAATCGTCGCTGTTGTGCCCTTTCAGCAACAGCGCGTCTGCGAGCTTCAGCAGCTTCAACAGTTTCAGTAGCTCTTTGGGACCCTATGTAAGTCGCTTGCTGAAGACGCCGAGCTTGAGACTGTTCGGGTGTCTCAGAAGCCCGTTGAGATGCCAGATATTCAGCGTTCTGTTGACGTCGAGCTTGAGACTGTTCGGGTGTCTCCGCAGCCCGTTGAGATGCTAGATATTCAGCATGCTGTCGACGTCGATCCTGGGACTGTTCGGGTGTCTCAGAAGCCCGTTGAGATGCCAGATATTCAGCGTTCTGTTGACGTCGAGCTTGAGACTGTTCGGGTGTCTCTGCAGCCTGTTGAGATGCTAGATACTCAGCATGCTGTCGACGTCTATCTTGGGACTGCTCTGGTGTCTCAGCAGCTCTTTGAGCTGCCTCACGCTCTGCTTGTTTAAGCCTTCGCAGTTCGGCTTGTGGAAACGTCTCGTTAAGTCTAGCTACTTTCATAGTTCGAGCTTTATTAGAGCTTTGGGAAAGATTAGACTTACGCTTTCGCGGCATAATTCTTAAGTACGTGTTGTTTCTATACTTCCAAAAAATACAGTACGGTAGTTATTGTTATGATTGTACTTTAATGCAATCCTTGCCTATTTAATTAACCTATCTATATAGTAATTTATAGCCTCATCATAATTCAATTATCAATGAAGTAATTCGTTATAATTAACCTATTTATATAATTTGTTATAATTAACGGTAAATAACCTATCTATATAGTAATTGAATTATCAATGAAGTAATTCGTTATAATTAACCTCTTTATATAATTTGTTATAATTAACTGTAAGTAACCTATCTATATAGTAATTGAATTATCAATGAAGTAATTCGTAAAATCATCAAATAAAACTTAGCGCAGTTTTTTACAATAAATTCTTTATCAAGATTACAAAAAAAAAACTTATTCTTTAAAATTAACTCTAAAAAGTATTTTAGGTGGAATTTTCTGAAAAAAAAGCTGGTAGTTTTTAAATTTTTATTTCGCTGTAGATTTATTTGTTTCTTTTTTTTTATTTTAAATTACTTGTCAGTATGTCAACGCTTGAAATTGATAAATTGCCTAAATTTTGCTTACTTTTTACCAAACAACCTTAGTAGAACAAAAATTCGCAAAACGGACACAACCGTCAACGACGTCTGCCCTCACGCGTCTGCCCGCGTTCGGGTCGCGCATTCAGCGATGAGCCACTTCTTCCCCACCGCACCTACCCCGCTCCCCCTACGCCCCGTTCGCCTGGCGCCGCTGCCGGTATTTATCACCGAAACGGTATTTATCGCCGAAATTGCTATGACTCTGCATTTTAAATCTGTGATATCTTCGAAAATATTTATTTAATTTACATGCTGTAAAAAGCCATATTGATCTTTATTAAATGCACAATGTATTTAAGATACTTAATTGGATAAGGATTAATACTGTATTGCTTAAAATCGCTTCGTAAATAAGCCATTATTTCTCGTACAAAGTAAAGGATAAAAAATGATTATTGTGGGTTATTTCTAAGAGATAAACATATACCATCACGGACTTTTTTGTAGACCTTTTTAAGTTGTACATTACTGTAGTAAATTGTTTTGATCTATCTTGTAGGATTCAGTCAGCGTTTGCAATGTAAGCGCAAAAAATGTGTTTTTTTTACGACCTCACATTAAAAACCTCAAAAATTGTAGCCTATGTGTTATTCTGATGTATAAGCTATAGCCTATGTGTTATTCAGATGTATAAGCTATATTGTGGTAAAGTTTCATTCAAATCCATTCAGTAGTTTTTACGTGAAAGAGTAACAAACATCCATACATCCATACTTACAAACTTTCGCCTTTATAATAGTAGTAGGATAATTGTACATGTATTTCACTTGTATACAATTGAATTGAATTGAGTTCGAGATGTAAAGGATTCTTTTATTGCACTGCTTGCTATTAATATTTTTTTAATTTTAATTAATGCTATTTGCCAATATTCAGCATTAGTTTAGTTTTTTTAGGATTTTAGATTTATTGCGGTATTATTTGGTAACTCGTGGGTGTCGTAAAAAGCGACTAAGGGCACAAAGTATGCAGGACAAAGAGAAGGAACTCTTGAAACATTGTCTATTCCGACCCGTCTGGCCAGCGTGGCATAATAGGCCAAAATCTTCTTGCTAAAGAGAGGCCTATGTACGGCAGTGGACTGTAAAAGGCTGTTGATGATGATGATAATTTGGTAACTATAATGATTGTTCCTTTTCAGTCTTTGGCTTTACAGTTATAAATCTTATGGGTTCCTGCGCTTTAGTCTTGGTGGCATTGGGTCTTCATTCGTAATCTCTAGCAAGTACATATGGAAGGTGTATGATTTTTGTTTGTTTTGCGGTCATTCTTTTATTTCTTGTCTGACTGCTTTTATGTAAAAGTCACGATATAATCTATTATTTGCTATACACTAGGGTACATTTGTGATTATGTGGAATAGTTTAGATTGAAATGTTTGTAGTATTTTTTTATGTAAGTTTGCTACGGCACCTCATCGTTGCAGTCTATTGCACCATATGGGTTTGATTAAGGCTTTATAAGTCTGTGGTTTTTTCGTTATTGGCAACTATGATATATATTTTCTCTATGTGAGTTTTTATTTAGGTACATCTTCAAATACTTTGCTTCTTTATGTTGAAGAATCTGAACTTCACATCAAGTGACTGTATGACAAATTTTACGTGTAGTTGTGAACGTCACTTGGGATGACTTAGCTTCATTGGCTTGATTTGTCCAACTTCTAAGCCATTACGCGATGTTTTCTAGGCTATTTTGGAGTTTTTTAGTAGCTTTTTCTGGATTTTCATCAGACGATAGAATTGCAGTGTCGTCAGCGAAAGTACGTGTTATGGTGATTTTTGAGGTAGACAGATCTGCGGTATATAGAAGGTACAAACTAGGGCCCATTACACTGCCCTACGGTACACCTGCATGTATGGGAGTGTCTGTATCCCAAATAAGATAAGATAAAGTTATGTTCCAATAAAATTGCTTTTTTTCCCCGAATAAAAGTCCATCATGCCTCAACTTGTTAGACTGAAAACTGGAGAGTTTAACGCGTTAAAATATTTTTTTTACGACAAATTTAAAAGGACGCGTTGAAACGAATTTCCTTATAAGTTTAGAGCATAAAATCACTTATTTCTACACCAACATCTAAGATAGTCTGCCAAAGAATGCTTGTGGCAATGCGAGCAAAGTATTCTGAGGAACCAGGAATTGTAACAATAAATACATATATATATCTCTGAGGGTAGACTACCCAATATCATTGCCAACTGTGATTAGGTCTCATTAATATAATTGGGCGGTGTCTAGATGATAACAATTGGTTAACCTTGGGCTACCATTTGGGCCGATGACACATTGGTGCCGATGACACATTGGTCACGGCCCGGGGGGTGAACTTTCAAGAGGCGGCGCGCCTGGCCACCGTGGGAGTCTCTTCAGTGGTCGGGCGCATTGAGGCGCTGGGTTTACGGGTGGCCCTAGACAAAACGGAAGCCCTTTTGTTTCATGGGCCCCGTCGTGGTCCACCCCCCGGCGCCTCCATCGTAGTCAATTCGGTCCTCGTACCAATTAAGGCCCAGATGAAGTATCTGGGCCTGATCCTCGACGGCAGGTGGCTCTTCGACGAGCACTTCCGACAGCTTACTCCAAAGCTGGTCGGCGCTGCCTCTGCTCTTGGGCGACTTTTGCCCAATTTGGGTGGAGCCAGCGTCGCGACGAGACGGCTATACACGGGGGTTGTTCGGTCAATGGCGATATATGGTGCACCGGTGTGGGCGGCGGCTCTGACCGCCCAGAATAGGGCTCGCCTCTGGCGCCCTCAGAGGATATTGGCGGTTAGAGCTATACGCGGCTACCGCACCGTATCGACGGAGGCGGCGTGCGCCTTGGCCGGAACTCCCCCGTGGGATTTGGAGGCGGAAGTGCTCGCCGAAGTTTATCAGCGGACGGCTGACTTCCGGGCGGGTAGCGGCATACGGCCCCCGCCCGAGGAGATACGCGAGTGGCGTGAGGCCGCTCGTCGAGCCACGATGGCTCGTTGGTCGTTCCGGTTGGAGACTCCACGTGCTGGCTTCGCCCTCGTGGAGGCTCTCCGGCCGGTCATCGCCGAGTGGGCAGGGCGGCGGCACGGGATCCTTTCCTTCCGACTGACGCAGGTTCTTTCCGGGCATGGTTGCTTCGGGAAGTATCTGTACTCGGTCGCCAGGAGGGAATTGAGTCCCGCCTGTTACCACTGCGACTGCAGTGAGGACTCGGCTCAGCACACGCTAGCGGTTTGCTCCGCCTGGGCGGCGCAGCGTGGTGTCCTCACTGCAGTTATTGGAGGAGATCTCTCGCTACCGGCCGTCATACGCTCCATGGCCGGTAGCGACAGTTGTTTTACCGCGGTCGCAACCTTCTGCGAAGACGTAATTTCGCGGAAGGAGGCGGCGGAGAAGCCCCGGGAGGACGATATCCACTCGGACCCAATTCGCCGCCGGCGAACCGGGCGGCGGAGGCGCGCATACCAGCGCCTCATGCCGCCTTAAGTGTGGCCGCGGGTGGACGGGACGGGTTTTCCCCTCCACCCGCTATAATGGCCAGCCGCGAGGAGGCGACGTCCGCGTGTGCCGTTCGTCGCCTAAAATAGAGAGTTTACCCATAGATGGTGCCCGCAGTTTCGGGCAGGCGTTAGGAGGGATCTGGATGTCGTAATAACAGCGGTTCCCGGATCCCTCCTATCTCAGGCGCAGAGTGGCACACCGTGTGGTTTTAGTCGGTCCGATTCCGACACACCATCCTGCCGTAAACCCCGGTGGGGTGACGGCCCGAGGGGGTTTCCACACGTTAAAAAAAAAAAAAATGGGCTACCATTTGGAAACATATGAATTTAAAAATAGCAAAATTTGAAGAATCATATTATAAATAAAAATAGAATAAGATTTTGCTTACGTAGACTTATGGACGAGTAAAGTAATATATCGAGGAGGTCAAAGTAAAATACTAGGAACTCTGACTGGTTGATTTTGGATTTTAGCTTGAAAATTTAATTCAATAATAAGAAAATATAAATAAAACAATATTTTCACCCTATTAGAAGGAACTTGTGCGTAAAGTCACATTCAAGATTTTCATCCTAATTATTAATACGAGTAATATAAAGGTATATTAAATTAGTATTTTTAAATAAATAGAAGACAATATAGTTAATATGATTCACTTTGGGACGTTTCGAAATGTGACAAAAATTAGAGCAATTGAAACATCATGATTTCTTAAAGATTTTATTATTTCAAGGATTATATCAGAAGTTTTTCTTTGTGTCCTCTTATCTTATAGCATCTTATCTGCATTCGATAAATATACGGCAACATTTCACGTTAATGCCACATATTGGAATCATAATTTACTTTTCAAATTAAACTAAAATAGTTATCAGCAAGTGCCTGAGATACAAGTCGCAAAAATCGACAATGGAGAAATTCTATTTCAATTCCAGTAAAGCTTTTGTTGAAAACCCAATGATTGGATAGTTTCCCTTTATCCTACATAAGACCTATGAACAGTGTTATTAAGGGCTTTAAAACTGATTTTCTATATTGTTGTATACAAATAGTTTGCCTTTGTTGTCTATCTATAAGGATGAATACACTGTTAAACTACCGCGTTCCATAATAATATAATTACTAGCCAGACCGCGCAACTTCATTTGCGCCTTTCCAAAGTACTTTTCGCTGATACTCTTCTCCTATTGGTCATGTTTAACCTAGTATAGTAACATACTCTAGAGCCTTCCTCGATGCTTGGGATTTCTGTGGTCCACATACATTAACCTTATATTAGCCCATTTGCCGAAAAAATACCAAACTACGCAGTAATTGCTAATCCTGTATCGCGTTAAAGAAAATTCTGGCGCTGATTAATGTGTATACAACTTCTCAACGTCACTAGACTTATTTTTCGTTTAAAGTATGGAAAGATCCTCAGGCCATCACCCCACCAGAGTTCGCGACGGAGTGGTATGTCAGAATTCGATTGACTGAAACCACACAGTGTGCCACTGCCCGCCAGAGATAGAAAGAATCAGGAAACAACTGTTATTACGACATCCAGGCCACTATTAGTACCTGTAAGCTAGCGCGTGCACCATTTTTGGATGACTTCTCTATTTAGGTGACTTACGGCGCACACGGACATAGCTTCCTCGAGGCTAGTCACTGAAGTGTATGGCGGGAAAACCCATTCTGTCTATTCACAGCCTCACTCAGGGTGGCATGAGACGCTGGCAAGCGCCTCCGTGATTTACTAGCAGTGCATTGGGTTCTAGTGATGTTCGTTGTCCTGGGCCGTTTCTGGTACCTTCTTCTGCGAAATGACGCGTTCACAGAAAGTTCTGACCACGGTAAAACACCTTTCGCTACCGACCATGGAGCGTATAATGATAAGAGATCTCCTCCGATGACTACAGTGAGGGACCCACGCTGCGTTGCCCAGAAAGACAAGACCTCCAACGTGTCCTAAGCCGACTCTTCAATGCAGTCACAGTGGTAACAGGAGGGAGTCAATTTTCTTCTATAGATCGAGTGGTACTTTCTGAAGCAGCCATGCCCAAAAAGGACCTGTATCAGCCGGTAGGAAAGAGTTACTTGTTGCTGCCCTGTACGCTCGTCAACGACCGTCTGAAGAGCCTCCACAGCAAAACCAGCACGTGAAACCACTAACCGAGAAGACCAATGAGCCATCTTGGCTTGACAAACGGCCTCACACCCACCCAAAAACCTAAGCTTGCACTAAGCGAGTTGGATGACAATATTACACTCGTTCAATGTAGAACGAACGCAGCTCGTGAAGATAATTGAAACGTCCACGCCCACCACTACCCTGTCGCCGGAGCCGGAATATGTGCCACGCTAACTTTCAAATGTGGGTCTTGGTCGCCCTAGTTTGCCAGTAACGCCCCAATCTAAAGTTCGCACCCCACAGGACGTTCCCTTGGGTAATGCTGTTTGATAAGTAACCGTTTGTGAGTCCGTAGCGTCCATCAAAAGCGAGCCCATGTAAGATTATAGAGGCCACCTGCGGCCAACAGCCTTACAACCACACAAAAAGCACCTTGGGTGGTAGGAGGATCCACCTTTTGTGTTGGAGGGATATGAAACCCATTCCTTCACAATGACAAACAAACAAATTCTTCAGTTATATGAGTAATATCAGTATATATTAGATGTGTTACGGAAATTAACGCTAGTCAGTGTACCTGACATGTGCTACCTTGCCGAAACGTCAGATAATTCAAAGGTACAAATATATTTGTATTTAATACCTATCCTGGGCGCGTTAATTCCCATAACACTTAATTAATTATATTACACTGATTTCTATATATCTTATTCAATCAAGTGTTTTGCTTGCTACCAAGAAGACAAATGGATGCTTAAAAGTACAAAACCAAAGTCTTCTGCGGCTCAGAGTTTATTTTTCTTGATTTGTTAGGTCTTACTAACTGGAAAAGTGCTATACCTATTTATACACATGTTATAAAAAAAATATCAATTGTTGAACAAATGAGAAGAGACCTACTTCGACTAAAAAGTAACGAAAATCGAACTTCTAACACTTATAGAAGATAGAACAAGTTTACATAAATTTTAATACATTTAAAAAGGAAATGGCACGAAAAAAGTAATTGAAGTCATGACAGGACAATATTTTAACAAATATTTAGTGTATTCTTAACTCTCATTTTAATAGCCTACCAAAGCGACTCTTCTCTGTCTGAAATCATAAATAGAGTCCAAGAATCGTGATTATCTTACTCATTACGAATGTAGTATGGTTACTCACACTACAGCGGCCTAATAAGATGCTTTCTCACGCCCCGCTTAGGGACATAAAAGGCATGACAGTCATTGTGGCAGTGTAAGGTTTACACACTTACAACGATAACATGATTGTCAGTTATTTTTACTACTTAGAGTTTATATATTTCTAAAGTAAGACGAATAAAAAGATATCACGTTCGGGATGATCTAGCTGAGAGAAAATTATCGAGGGATAAAAAACCACTTACTGAAGGATAAAACGCTCTGTACGTAGACGCTCAATACATAACAATACCAGAGGTTTAAACCCTTTAATCTTTAGCAGAAATGTGTTGTTTAATGTGTATACTTAAGCTCAAGTTTCGGAACGCACACCTACTTAAAATTATTTTAGTTGAGGGTGATATCATTTGTAGAAGCACTTAAGTTTCACATTTCAATTAAAACGTTAGGAAATTTTGTTTAAAGTTTTGTTTTGGTTCTATCAATATCAATAGTTTAGTGACAAGAATAATATAGGACTAAATATAAGCTATATTTAATAAAGGAAATACAATTTTACTAAAAGGTGTATTTCATTAATACAATTTTGAATCTGACAGGGGTCTTTTATCGAAAGCCTAATCTGAAGGTTGTTAAGTATTCCAACAAATTAATAATTGAATAAAAACAGAATAACTTTTGAATGTTCATTTTTTTTTGTAAAGTTTTTATTCTTTTTTTCTTGTAAAGTTTGTAAAGTAAGTAAGTAGCTTTAGTAATTATATGAGTTATCTGCTAGTTAAACTGACAAGGAGAAGAGTAAAGCTGTTTCAATAATAAATCAGAAGAAATTGGTAGCGGCAAAAAATTATATTAGTATTAGTATATATTAGTAAAAATTAACTATTACTGAGTTTACAAACATATTCTCTTATTTTATTTAGATAGATTAGATTGATTTGATGCAAGTACATAATTTAGATTAAAAAAGTAATCCGTTTTGTTATTAATCAGAATATTAATCAAATATCATAGGGACGATTGAAACGACAGGTCATCGACCGATTAAGTGACTACCACTGCTCATGGGTACTTGAAACTTGAGTTTTCGGTTAATTTACGTCAAGGTGGCAATACTCTCTCTTGTTGAAAGTTTGGAGATTGCGTCTATCTAGATAAATGAATTTATTTTTGTAAGTTTTTGTAGATGGTTTGAAAACTTGCACTTTACATCTAAAAGATAATGACATTTCCTAACACTCACTCTGAGCAGAAATACTGAAACGTGAGGTGTCTTTTTTTAATCCCTGAACAATGTTAAGTAAAATTATGTGAGTACAAGATAGGGTCTGGATTGGCCTCTTGAAGAAAGGAGCATAATTTTGGCTTGACTTGTCCATACAAATGCCGTACGAGCCCTAGTCGTCTTAAACCCAAACTCTTATTTGTCAACGACCCGAATCGCGACACTACCGGCAGTTGAACATTTATATAGGCCGTGGAAACACTCAAAATGACTAGAAAATTACCAAACACGAACTAACATTACAAGTCTACACTACACTCACAGTTACATACACAAGAAACTTACTATATAATTAAAATTAAAATATTAAAATACAGTAAAATAAATGTACATTACTTTCAAAAATAAAGCAATGATAGGAGCGTAAGCGCGTCAGTGAAATATTACAGGTGATAATTTGTTCTAATATTTTGGGTTGCACGAACGTAAAAATTCAAATTTTATATTGTGTTTCTCAACCACAGTCGTTGCTTTTATTTTCTATGTCTATGTACATTATATATTCATACAGGCATGTTGTTATCCTCGAAGGGATAGAGGAAAGCGTAATAAATGCTCACTTTTACTGTCTACAGTTGAAACCACACTCACGTAGTAGGTGGCAAGCGTTTGCCGTTGCTGTCGCAAATATTTGTGAAAAGATATGTGCACTTTTATATTTCTAAATTTATACATCATCATCTGTCCATAACAGTCCACTGCTGGATATAAGCCTCACCCAAGACACACCACAGAACTGGGTATGCTCTATTTGCATCCAGTCACCTTTAACTTTTTTACGCAAGTCGTCCCATTATCTGGCCAGAGGGAGTCCCAAATTTACAAATGTTATAGATTAATTACACCCAGGTACA
Organism: Hypercompe scribonia; assembly: GCA_949316085.1. Classification (NCBI taxonomy): domain Eukaryota; kingdom Metazoa; phylum Arthropoda; class Insecta; order Lepidoptera; family Erebidae; genus Hypercompe; species Hypercompe scribonia. Next base: position 3,729,762 of record OX438969.1, on the reverse strand, counting down.
GAGCAAAAGATCACGCTATATTTATTCTGACTAAGAATCAAATCAACAAACTCTGAATTTGGTAGTCTGAATCACTAACCGCTAGACCAACAAACCAGTCCACAAAGACAAAAATATCTTATTACCTTTAATAAAAATAAAACAAATTTCGAATAAACTATAGCTTCCTAAATATACTTAACTTCGATAAGTTGAAGAGTAATAAGCCGCTAGAAGCCAAGTCTGATAAATATCTAATAACGATGGTTGGGAAACCAATAATGCCTGCAAATAGGGAACGAATAAGGGTCGACCCTTCACCATAGGCATTGAGAGTCTATTAGTAAATCGTCATAATAGCCCATTCCTCTCAATTGATGGCGCTTCTTAGAGGGACAATATTGCTCGTGATAATATGTAGGCGGTAAATATCTAGTTATTGTTTTATTTAAAGACAGTTTCAATTATAGTTTACACAAATCTTACAGACTTCATTTTCTTGATTTTTCTTTATATTCACAAATAAATGTGTTATAAACGCAAACAATAATTTTATTTGATCTGTTTTTCGAAATTCAATCTTAGACTCCAACTTTCTTGCTCCACGGTTTAGTGAAAGATGTGATTACTTCAGTTTTTAGATAGATTTATTTGGTATAGCATTTCAATGATTTAAGAATATAGTTTATAGTGTTACTATAAATTAATTAAATACTAATTGCTGTCCCTAACAGGAATAGATACCAATTTACATTTTTTTTTTCTATATTAAGAGCCTGCCAAAGTGACTATGCCTGATGGAAAGCATGAATAAAATCCAAGAGTTGTGGTCACCATACTCATTGCAAATGCAGACAATGCAGTGACTCACACTATCGCAGCCTTGTGAGATGCTTTTTCACACCCCGCTTGGGGACGGTATGACAGTCATCGTGACAGTGTAAAGCTTACACAGTTACCACGATAACCGTCACCCCTGCATCAATGGGCCTGCGGTCTCACACTCACCAACGAAACACGACAACACGGATGCTGGTGCTTTAGATTGGTCTTCTGTGGGAGGGTAATACTGCCCCGGTCGACCCGGTCCGCTCGTGCTGAAATCAGCGTGGCTCTACTACCTAGTAAATGTACATGTACATTTGTTGCATTGTTTTTTGGAAAACCTCGGTGAATAGTGTTTTGTTTTTTAACATATATTAGAATTCATTCATGTAGTGTTTACCTACATAAATTGTGCTTTTAGATTAAAAAATATTACTGTGTTTTATTTTGTATGAATTTTTTAGTGTAATATTTACTAGTAAACCTATAAATGATTAAATAAATAAATAAACAAGAGAAACGAGGAGACGTGTCGCCATCATGAGTAATTACTTCGGCTCTTAGACACCTGTAACTCAAGAGTAACTGGTGCGTTGCCGCCCCTTGAGCCCTTATCTTAGAAAATGAAAGACGAGTGTAGGTTGCTTGCTTGCTTCTGTGAGATGGGCAGATAGATAGGTACTTTTTATTACACACCATAACTAGGTAACATAAAAACAATACTGTGGTATTAATCAAACTGGCTCGTTTGTACCAAAATTTCTTCGTCATAAATTTAGATCCAATAAATAGGTATCTTATTGCACATCACCTGGAAACTTAAAATGATGAATATAAATAAATTAAATAAATTTAGTTTAAAAAAATATAAAAAAAAAACGCTTACAGTAGTCGGATACAGACAAACAAACATGCAGGTGAAGCTAATCATCAAGCATCTCACTAGGCCGCCATAGCGTGGGTCACAATACTGCACTGTCTTCATTCGCAGTGAGTGCGGCGACCACCGCTCTTGGATTCTAGTCATGCCTTCTATCAGGCAGAATAGAGTCATTTTGGTAGGTCTCTATAAAAAAAGCATGTTAAAGAAAAAGAGACAAAATGGCTGGCTCTACCGCAGTCTGTGATCTCTTACAGGCAACATTCAAATAGATTATGCTATATCGTAACATCTAGTTTGAGGTACGCATTAATATTGTATTGCATAATTATACATTCATAGACACGAAAACATATTCTTTCATTTACATCCGTATTTTAAAGTTAGTAGACTCCTATATAAATAAAACATTGCTATCATTTAGCGTTGTTAGTCTAGATTCTAATTTTAGACTTCATAGCGTCGTGTCAATGATAGTCATTTGTTAGCTAGCAAATTGTTACCTACCATGCCGTTTAGTTCGAACCTAACTGTTTTCTTTGTGTTCCTAAATTGTTACATTTTCATGTCGAAATTCTAGGTATCTGTGTAAATGTGACTTAAAAATACTGGTACATACTTTAGTTCCAGTTGTTTCAAGTTATTGATTTTGTTTTTAGAAGTTTTATTATGTAGTAGAAATCCTTGTAGTGTATATAACTCTTAATGAAAATGCACATTGAGTAAAAGGAATATAATAAATAATGAATATGTCGGACATTCAACACACAACGTCATCTAGTTTCAAACTAAACAGAGTTTGTACTGCGATAACTAGACTGACTGATAGAATACTTATATACTAATAATACATACATATTCTATATAGAAAATACTCAAACTCCGAAATAAATCATACATTCACAATTAGATCATACAAACATTTGGTTAGACCCGTTAATCGAACCCGAAACCTCAAAGACCGCAGTCGTTTTCGTTAACGCTACGCCATCGAGGTAGTCACACATATAAAACATGTATAAAATATATATCCGCCTTTTCCATATATCCGCACTAAAATATACCCACTGGTAGGGATACTTAGAACTTTTTACCAATTCTCGCTACCGGTAGAGATATATGGAACCTTCTATCTTATATATCGTTATTAATCGAATTGGTAGGGATAATTGGATATTTATTTCTGTTTATCCCTACCGATAGGGATAAAAAGTTTCAGAGGTTTCTTTTTATGATTACTTAAATGTTCCTAAATAAGATTTGCGATTTCAAATTTTAATTGCAGGGTTGACCCAGTGGTTTAAGCGGTCACCACGCCGTTCTCTGCTGCGCTGAATGTTGTGGGTTCACACTTCACATGGGACAACACTTTGTGTGATTCACAAATTGTTATTTTAAGTCTGGATGTTCCTTTTGTCCATTTCTTGTATGTTTGTGAACTACCCCGCAATACAGGTTTAATCTTAATGCGGGTGATATATTAAAAAGAAATTTTCGCCAACAATAAATGATCACAATCACTTGACATTCGTAAAGAGTTTCACTATCACAAGCTATTTAATTAATTTAGAACTTTATTATTCAAAGACTGAAGACAGAAAATGTTACTAAAATCGTTTTCGTATTTTGTTACAGATGATTAAGAAAATTGAGATACGCTTTACGCGACAATGTAACCAGATACGACTTACATTTTCGAAATAAGATGAATGTACTACGACCGAAGATGAGATTGATAACAAAGGAAACAAGCGAACACAATGCATGAACAGAGCTATACATCTTTATCAAACAATGTACCTGATATAACCTCACCGATTGAAAAAGTAGTCAATTACACTATAGATAACTACTTCGGTATAGACAATCAAACTGGTAATATAACAACTCTAAATGAAGAAAATGCGGTAAACAATTGGTGGGCCTTAGTCGCTTTGATGCTGGTTGTGTGCACAGCAGCAGGGAATGTACTGGTTTGCTTAGCAATATACTTGGAAAGAAGATTACAGAATGTTACAAATTATTTCTTGATGTCATTAGCGATAACAGATTTACTTGTGGCTATATTGGTGATGCCACTGGGAATCCTGACTTTAGTACGAGGTAAGATTATTTTAAATTCACAACTCATGACTCCAATAATGAATACGTTTTTATTTTTTGAAAAAAATGCTTTAGCTCGTTATCGTACTTAGGATAACACTTTACTGAAATAATAAGTACCCAAATTAAAAAATATCAGTACAAAGAGAAGGAGAACTTGAAACAAACTCTATTCCAACCCGTCTGGCCAACGTGGTATAGTTGACCAAAACCTCATGGCTAAGGAGAGGTCTATGTCCAGCAGTTGACTGTAAAAGGTTGTTGATAATGAAATTATTTCACTAAGTGTAAACAATAAAATTCAGTGGGTTACTTAGTTGGATAAATTATCGTAACAGTTTCTTAATTTACACTCGTGTTGACGTGATGATCTAAATATGTGCTGCTATTGAAGCTGTGTTGTTTGCTTTCATATTCTATAAGCAGTCATTTAATATCGTAAACAGACTCAAATTTCTCCTTAAATTCTTATTAATCTACTACCGCAATTACCAAAAACCTATCCACGGAGAATATTAATGAAGGGGTGTACTTAATAGTTCTTTTTTTGGGTTATAAATGTATTTGAAATTTCCCCAATGGAAATCACATAGAAAAGAAGCCTTTTTTAATTCATACTCGTATTTTGTAAAAAATAATTAAAGATTTTCAAATAGAAACTCATAGGAAAACCATGAACACGTTTACTTTTTGACAGAGATTTGCTTTGCTTTTACGATTAAATATAATAGAAACGTCAAATGTTTGAACTAATTAAAAAAAATATTTTATTCACTCACTCAGTTTTTACTCTATTACAGACGGTATGCTATTTATTAACCTCGCTACCCACAATTTCTCATGCCTACTCGTATATAGTAACTGTACCTAACCCGTCCAAAAAAATTCTAATCTGATTCAAAGTTTATCTAGAAATATCATCTAAATATTTGAATGTTCCATTCTGTGAACAAGCCAACATTCACACAAGAAACAACCAAGGGAAAACATTTTAATTTTATTTTATTACCAATATAAAATTTAACAACATTTAAAAATATAAAAAAAAAGTTTCATTAGAATAATGTTCTAATAATTACATAGGTATAATATATCATCTTATACAATTTTAGACAGTAATCTAAAATAATCCAGCATAAGTTTAACGGAATACTGCTAAACCTAAGTTCGCTTAATCTGAGCCCAATAGTTATTTTAAAAAAACTCTGATAAATTCTGTAACTGAAAGCTCCAACTTAATTTTGTTATGCACAACGTTATTAGACTTCCCCAGATTTAATTTGTCGGAGAAAAACATCGTTATTAATTGATTAGAGAAGCGATGCAATTATTTCGTGGTGAAGTGGAATTTCTTAGAGGCTTGCTACTAAATTGCCTCCGTGTAGATCAATTTGTGGGGTCGGAACGTTGTTCAAGAGCTCTCAAGGGTGATGTTTGCACGTTAAGACATCGGTACTTCTGTATACACAACTACACCTATTTGACATGTTGTGAATCCATTAACATATTAAACATTTACTTATAACTCATGAAGCATTGCTTAAAAATACTAAAAAGGCACAGGCAAAGGCAGTTAGAAAAAAAATGCAAATTTTCAACTTTGGCGCTAACATCAGATCACCAAACTTGATCTGCTAGATTCGTAAAAACTAATAATTATAGCCCAAACCTCAAAATTTTATTAGTTTTAATTGAAGAGTACGACCATCCGAGTTATTCATATCTAAATTCACATTGAGACAAAAGGGAAGGAAAACTTGAAGCAAACACTACGAGTATATCAACTCATCTGGCCAGCGCAGTAGCCCAAAGCCTCATTTTTATGGAGAGTTCTATGTCCAGTAGTGCACTAGTAAAGGCTGTTGATGATTACGGAAGAGATAAGTTTCCAGATGCCAAGTTATAGTATTGTCATCCAAATAAACAACAACGATGTTAAACTGATTTGTTTTGTGACAGTTAGAAATAATTAACTATAAAAGCTGATTTCCGAAACGACTTTTTACTAGTTTTCTTCCATAGTGTATCCTTAACTCCTGAAAGCTATTGCAGTCTCAATTTCGTTTTGTGTCATTGTGTGAAATGTGATTTTATGCTTAGAATTATGAAATATAAATAAATAACAAATAAATATTTCAGACATTTAACACACTACGTTATCTAGTTTCAAACTAAGCCGAGCTTGTGCTATGATAACTAGACTGACTGATAGAATACTTATATATTTTTTTTTGTAAATACATACATATTATACATAGAAAACACCCAAACTTCGAAACAAATATTTGCAGATCATACAAACATTTGGGTAATACAAACCTGGGAATCGAGTCCGAGGCCTCAAGCACAGCAGTCGCATTCACTACCGCTGCGCCACCGAGGCAGTTAAAATATATACATTGCACAATGTTATTTCATATAACGCATAATTTAAATATACAATCGAGTGAAGGACATTGATGGATGATTGTTCACAAAACATCGTGAACAATGTTGCTAATGGAGCAAGATGTCGATCTGATACAAAATAATTGGTGGAACATGCGCGTTAATGTAGATAAACCTTTTTATATCAGCACATGTGCATAAAGTAAATAAATAAATATGTTAAAAAATATAGTCATTTCATATACATTATTTGAAATATTAATAAATTTAAAATATAAATATTACGTATATTTTTTTTATATTCAGAGCCTGCCAAAGTGACTAGTCTGCCTGACGGAAAGCATGAATAGAATGCAAGAGTTGTGGTCACCATACTCATTGCAAATGCAGACAATTCAGTATGGTGACCCACACTATGGCGGCCTTGGGAGATGCTTTTTTACACCCCGTTTGGGGACGTAAAAGGCATGACAGTCATCGTGACAGTGTAGGGCTTACACAGTTACCACGATAATTGTCACCCCTGCATCAATGGGCCTCCGGTCTCACACTCACCAACGAAACACGACAACACGGATGCTGGCGCTTTAGGTTGGTCTTCTGTGGGAGGATAGTACTGCCCCGGTCGAGCCGGGTCGGTCGTGCTGAAATCAGCGTGGCTCTACTACCTACCACTGATGACAAAGAATAATACAATCAGCTAATTTAATTACATATGTTTTTTTTCAAAATTGTCGTGTATACGTATCATTTATTTATATACTATATTTAAGCTAATTACACTTGTTGTATGAAACAGACTTATTGCCATGAGGCATTCTCCCAGTTAACCTTCAGGTGACGTAGAAATAACATACAGTAGAGGCAAAGGATAATAACTTTACCAAAGATTCTATTACATGATAGGTGTAAATTTAAACTAACAGTGCTAACATAGCTACAGTAAGAAATATATTATTGTGATTTCTAATTTCATTATATAGTGTGGGCTACAAATTAGTTAACATTTGAAAAAATCGTATAAAAAAACCATTTGGTATATTATAAAAATTGTTTATTTACAAGAAAACTAATTAGTTGAAATTTATTTTTTAAAAATTAATCACCTTAACGACCACCGTTTCGACGTTTGTAGTCTTCTAAGTGAGTACCGAAATTTTCGAATACTCTTCGCTATTTTTTCTTTTAGTTGACGTAGTGTATTTTGTTTATTGATGTGGACACAATTCTTCAAATAACCCTATTAATAGAAGTCTGCTGGGGATCGATCTGAAAATCTGGGTGGCTATGAAATGTCACCTTGTCTAGAAATTAGTTTTTCTGAAATCATGTTTTTGACTACCGGCAGGGACTTATTGGATGTGTGATAAGTGACTCCATCTTGTTGAAACCATGTATTTCGATTGTAGCCAGCAAATTCCAGTAGCATGAGTCCAAAGAATTCCCGTAACATATTTGCGTGGGATGTTAGATTCAAATGATATTTCATTAAGTGGCTATCGAACAATGTTTAAACGATCACCAACCTATGCTTATTTAGAGTCCAGTAAAAATGATTTATTCTGGAACGAATAAAAATAACCTCGCCAACACATATACATATATTCAGACATTTCACTTACATAACACACAATGTACCCAACCAAGAACAATTACAGAACCAGGTTGTTCTGGGCATAATTGAAACATAACACGTACCTTACCTATCCCCAAAATTAATGGATTACATTAGTTTTGGGTATTATGGAGGGGCAAAACTCCACTTTAGGTTTAATTTTATTATGATACATTGTATGTAATTTATAATTCCAATTACTTATATGTTGTAGTACTAACTTTTGACATAAATTGTTTACCTTGCTTTCGATTATTAAGTGTGTCTGACTGAATTTTCAAGATTAATTATGGAATATATTTGAGAATATAAACATAAAAGTAATTACTAAAAGAAGAAATTGTGTTTGACTGCACGATTGGCCTAGTGGTATAAGCGGTCGCCACGCCGCTCTCCACTTCGCTGAGTGTTGTGGGTTCAAAGCCTACATGGGACAACACTTTATGTGATCCACACATTGTTGTTCTGAGTCTGGGTGTTTTTTATGTCCGTTTTTCGTATGTTTGTAAAGTCCCCCGCGACACACGATTTATTCCTAAAGCAAGCGATGTCTTTAAAAAAAAATGTTGGATGAAAACAGATTAAAGAAAAATACACTATCGTCATTCATTTTGCCAAGTAACGTTATTTAAAAGACATTCGGTGATCTTCAAAAATTGTTAATTCAATTAAAAATAATATGTCCCGATGGTTTATGGGAAATATGTTGAACTTGATAATTGAGTAAAAACTCATAGCATAAGAGTTGGTGGTCGACTTCCGCTCATCTGAAAACCAGATTAGATATTAATTAAAACATACCTAAGACGGTTTACCTTCAGTAAAACTTTCACAACTATTTTTAATTGAATTAATTTTGATCCATCTTTGTAATGTCTCATCTGGTTATCAGATAGGTGTAAGCCAATCTTAACTGGTTCTTAAACCATCATATTTAATAAAGGTCTCGAGTTAGTAGCTTAAAGTCACTAAAATAATTAAAGTGACTTAAATTTGAATATACAAAAAACTAAATGTCCTAAATTTTGATTTTGAAATATAAAAGACTTGAACAGAATTTTATATATACAGCCATGTACTAAATGAAATGTATTTAGTAAAAATCTGACCCAATTTATTTCGTAGCGTCAGATCTTATGTCGAAATGCTACAAAGTAGTTTTACATAGAATAAGCGAGTTAAACGTGCACCATACACGTAAGTGGCTGCAAACTTTTTTGGAGCACGTTTTAAGGAAATTGGTAATTTAACAAATGCATTGCAGTATGTTTTACGGCTTTTATATTTATTACTTATAAGTACGTAAACATTTGTCTATATAAATACATTTTTTCATATTTTAACAACTTGCCAAACTGACTCTGAAAGCATGGAGAGAAACCAAGAGTTGTGGACGCCATGCTAATTGCAAATGCAGACAATGCAGTACGGTGATTCACACTACTGCAGCCTAGTGAGATGTTTTTTCACGCTCTGCTTGGGGATATAAAAAGCATGACAGTTATCGTGGTAGTGTGAGGTTCAAACATTTACCATTATAACTGTCACCCCGGCATCAATGGACCTCCGGTCTCACACTCACCAACGAAACACGACAGCTTAGACATCTTTAGTACATCATCATTATCTCAATACAAGTAATAAATATGATTTAATAGGAATACAATTATTTATTTTAGTTAGTGCTCCTTGAGGTAGACCTTCATTCAGCACTGGATGGCGATAGGTTGATTTGATTTGAGTAGGAACAGACTATTATATTTTATAGACGTATAATTTTAGCATAGTGAAAAATTAAATTTATGTCCTAGGGAATAGACATGAATATCATGCAATTGATTTGCATATATTCAGCAATAAAAATATTTTACCCATCCTCAGACTAATTGCATATTAACTACTCAAAAAAAAGTGTTTGAATTTGTCTTTTGTGCGTGGTGTTGTAAACTGTTAACAGAACATCTGTAGCATTTAGTAATGGTTTTTTTTTCTTAAATCATAGTGAAAATGCAAGATATTCTTTAAAAATTCTCATATCATCTAAGGCCAGTAGTCTTGGTAAAATTTAATACTATTGTATACACGGTTCGACTAAACTATCACTCCACCATTCCAAAAGTTCTGAGGGAAGATGCACTCAAAAGTCGAGCAGGTGCGAGTGCTAGTGGTTAGTGCTACCCCCAAAAAAAATAAAGTATATTTTGTATAACAATCTATTTGACAATCATAATTTATTTAGGTACAAAGATTTAATTGGACAATATATGTAAATATAGTTTCTAACAAATGTGTATCCGAGGATGGGCTACACACGCGCTAGTCATCGGGTGACTCGGCAGTTTGTTCGTCCACTATACCGTAAACAATGTTGGAATACAAACTTTCATTTTACGTTCAGTTTTTTTTCTATGTCATTCTTTTTCTCAAAATTCTTTCTATGGATTACAAAAAAAATAATTAAAAAATAAAAATTATAAGATTATCCAGCTTCTAAGATACTTAGTCGCCTGTAGGCCTCAATGAATCAAATTACTTTAAGCATTAAAGACGGGAAGTAAAACTGTTATTTTTTTATATTATTAATGACGCTAAAGTTTTGAAAACTGGCTTATTAAAGAAGTTTTAAACTCAAATTCTATCTGTTTTTACAGTATCTAGGAATTTTTTGACACTCAAATTTAAACCATAACATAATATTATCATTGGTTATTATTAATTGCAACTATTATTAGAGCTCCCGTCTTGAAACAGAATCATGTTGAGTGTGTACCTTTGCCATAATCACGACTCGAAATGTAATTGACATGACAATTGATATGATGTTGCAGTTTCTCACTTGAACATACCCTTTTACGATTCATTATCGTCTTCGTCATCAACACTGTTCACTGTTGGACATAGGCTTCTCCTTAGAAAGGAGATTTTAGAATTCTTACTGAATTAATTACGAAATAGGATATCGGAATCAATCAGACTTAAACCACAATGTCTAAACACGAATTATGTCTAAATCTAAGAAAGAACCTTTCAGTAAAATGCACAAACAGTACGCCATACTGATGAATAAATCCACACGTATGAACCACAAAGACGAATTACACAACAAATACGACGAGTTGGTAATTTCACATGAATTATTTCCCACGCTCATATCTCGCATTTTGTTGTTTTCAGGATTTATTATTCCATTTATTTAAATACACATATTTTATGGTATTGTTTTCTTTGTATAAACTTTAAAAAAGAATTGTATTGTCATAGGAAACAGATTTTTGCATATTTTTATTCAATAACAGCAAGTAAAATAGACGTAAAATTTAATAAAGAGTTTTGATGAACCTTGAAACCATTTTTAATGCTTAAAGACAGTTTTTATCGTCAGAGAACAAGTTATTTCAGGTATACATTTATTCTATGTAGGTTACATTTTTTTTCTAGACTCGTATTAAGAGTCTGCCAAAGTGACTCAACTCTACCTGATGGAAAGTATGAATAAAATCCAAGAGTTGTGGTCACCATACTCATTGCAAATGCAGACAATGCAGTGTGGTGACTCACACTATGGCGGCCTAGTGAGATGCTTTTTCACATTCCACTTGGGGACGTAAAAGGCATGACAGTAATCGTGGCAGCGTAAGGCTCACACAGTTATCATGATAACTGTCACCCCTGCTCCAATGGGCCTCCGGTCTTAGTAGATAGTTGTATTAATAGAAAACCTCTCTGTCTGGTGGCGGATAAAGAATACAGAGTGTCACCACTTTTATTCACCTCATGGATAACGTAAGAGGTGACTTGAGAAGCAAACTATGCAGGCAAATATCACTGTGAAGAGAAGGAAAACTTGAAATAAATCGACTCGTCTTGCGAACGTGGTATAATAGACCAAAACTTAGTAGTAACCTTTTAAAGGTTGTTGCTAATGATGATTATTATAAAGTCCTGTAAATGAGTCTTACGGTAGTCGAGCCCCGCTGATTACAACACGAACGGTGCTGCTCGACCGGCGCGGTACTACCCTCTCACAGAAAACCAACCAAAAGTGGTAATATCCGTGCTGTTGTGTTTCATTGGCGAGGTTGAAACTGAGGGCTTATTGATTCGGCGGTGACAGTTATCCTGGTAAATATGGCTTGTACTGCCATGATGACTGTCATGCCTTTTACGTATCCAAAGGTACGTGAAAAGCATCTTACTCGGCCACCTGGGTCACCGTACTGCACTGCCTGCATTCACAACATGTATGATGACCACGACTCTTGGATTCTACTGATGCATTCTATTAGGCAGACTAGAGTCATTATGGGAGTCTCCTAAAAAAATCGTATGAGTTTAAGTTTCTATAAACGTTTTACGAGTGGAATAATACTGATCTGTTCGAGTTATAACTTACCCCTCACTATATATTTATATAACTAATATAATTTTTATATCATGGCACGTCCTCTTCTAATCTACTTTTTCTTTTAATATACTCCCATAATCTAATTAAATTTCTAAATAAGTTTGCTGAATGATGTACGTGAGATCTATATTGTGTTCAAAATGTGAGTGTATACACCTCTGCTCAACCCTTTAAAGAATATAGATATAAGTGTTTGTAGCAAAACTGTATCTATGATGTAAAGTACATCTTCACAATGATTTTCATTTACTAGTTTGAAGTATATAAGTTACTGTTCACCACGACAACTTTGCGGTAGTTTATGTCAAGCTTGATGAAGCATTACGAAGTTACAAGATTACAGAATAAGATATTATTGGACTTTCTCAAAGAGAAATAGGCTTTATATTACGTTAATATATTGTTATTCCTTTGTACTTAAGTGTTTCTAAGAATATCAATACAATAATTATTGGTTCAGTTTGCTTGGTAATTATTTCTGATGCTGTTTTTATGACCAAGATTTTTGTCATACAAAAAGGCACACAATTTTTGTTAAAACTATCATATGTACTTGTACTTGTGTGTCACATGTACTTACAGAAATAAAATGCAAGGAGTGGAATCAGAACAATTGATTACAAATGTGTCAATTAGAGTGGTTAATACGGAGTTACAATGTCAAAATATTTTTAAATGCTAGAAACATACTTAATAAAGTAAATAATATGTAGATAAAATATTAAAAGCTGACAGCGTGAATATAATTGCATTAACATAATTTTTCTTCAATATTTCTATTTAGGAAATAGTCACTATTAACATTTATTAAAATGAAAAATTAACTTCGTAATGTTTATTGTATTTTCTTAAATGAGTCTTTCATAATTTCATATATATATTATATTATTAATTATTTTTAGGAAACCAGACTTTATATAAAACTTATAAAAAAGTTCCTAAATCATTTTAATTCTTACTAACATAGGTTAAGTTCTTTTTGTTATTTTTTTATTTTTTACTAACCCATTATGAACGATATCTGTCCGAAAGAAACAATATTTTATTTTATTTTTTTAATACGACTAAGGATAAAGCTGCAAGTGCAAAAATAGAAAAATGTATTTTTGTGTGTTGTGTGTTCTTCCTAAAATGTTGATTCAATAAACAAAGTAGGTCACTGGGTTACTTGTGTTAGCCTCCAAACAGAATCAAAAACACGATATATGTTAGACGAACCACGAATATAAACTTCGGCTAATCTTTTAAACTGTGAACCTACTATTTAAGAGATTAGCCTAATAAATTCAGGCTATACCTGAATTCGTTAGGCTAATCATTTTTCATCATGATTATGAAGACGTTTGACGGTTGGAGTAGAAAAGGCTTCGAAAACTGTGTACACTATTATGTTGTAAACATTGGTCCATGTTTGTTTTACAAATGTCAATAAAAGTCAATTATATTCCCTGCAGTAATTAATGTGTTCAAATAGAGTGTCGGATTTAAATAAATAATCTAAATTTATAACGCTCTTGTATATTAAATTCAATCATATAAAATCATATTAAAATGGAGCATTTATAGTGAAAACGACTACACAATTAAGAAAGCTAGTGAATACTATTTTTCTCTAGCTTTGAAATCTATCTAGACATATCAATGATCTAAGGTGTTAATATTAGACAAAAAACATCTTAAAAAAAATACGTCTATGACCATTACATAATAATATATTTATAATTTTGTCCTATTACTGTGTGTAAGTAGATATTTCCCGAACAAATGTAAACATAGAACGTTTTGAATTGCTATTAGTAACTGTAATATCTCAAAGGTATACTTAAGCACGTAAAATTTTCTATGACGAAAATAGCTTTCTGTAATGCAAATGAATATGTACGTAAAAATAACGGAAACGAAGATATTTAAGAATCGTAGATTGTTTTAAAGCATTAAATATTCTTGTTCGCGGTTTCTTTATTGTCCTATGAACTTGTGCTAGCGTTTAGTAAATTATACAAAAACTCTAGAATTTATGTATTATATAATGTATATGTATTTAAAAATCATATGTACATACACACGTATACATATATAATGTATGTGTATATGTACATATATACGTATGTGTATGTATGTGTACATAAAAATCTCATTATTATTATTGTTATATTTTTCATTAAATCGCATTTTAGTTTTTATGTATCTATGTACCTTGTTTTGGCTCTACATCGTCCTAAGGTTGACTAGCACAAAATGCCTACGGCATTAAGTCCATCTTTGTCACTTTTTATGTGCATAAAATATGAATAAAAAAAAGATTATTTGTTATTAACAAAGTTTACTTCAGCGTAAATACTTTCTGCCATTCATTCCAAGCAACAAAACATCCATCCACATTACTTGAATGATTGGCTCTGAACTACTGTACCCTTTTCAAGAAATATTTTGCTTCGCACATCCAATTTGTAAAAGAATTTGTCACCTATAGTATTTCTGGGCAGATATACCCTTCAATCTTTCAAGAAATTACCTTTTTTGAAACTCAAAGAGCGTCCACGCACTTGTAATCAGGTAAATACTATCAGGTTAAAATTATCACTTTTTACGCCTTATTTTATTAAATAAACCTCTGTGTAGTTTAATTTTAATTGACTTAGCAATTTTCGTCTTAAAATTGTATTTGCATAGAGTTCTAATTGTAGGCGGTGGTCACCATTAAATAACATTTTGCTGTCATGTGAGGTGTAGGATACCGAACTTTAGTTTTGCTGCCTATTGCTGGACCATTTTTACAGTTATTAAAAATACAAACCAAATCTTCTGAACTAGAAAAAATTGAATAGAATTACCCTAGAATTCAATAATCCAGAACAGAAGCGGCTAATGCTTATTAGTACCAGACCTTGGCGCAAATTACTTCTAAAATGCTATTTAAAATACTGTTCCATAAAAAAATCTAACTCCAATTAAAGTTCAATTATTACATTCTGTTCCACTGTCATTATTTACTTTATAAAAAGTGAATTTAAATTCTTAAACCAAAAATTTTGAGTACTTCGGTCGGCTTTTGTTTATACACATATACGTCGTAGATTGAATGGGCTCCACGATGTGTAATCCCAAACTTACCAAGAACACCCAAATGTGAAATTGCAAATCACCCAGTCCTTTTTTTCGGTCGCCTTTGTGTAGCAAAATAAAAAAAATAATGAATGATAGAAACAAAAGATATTTCACGACTTCCAAGTACATACATACACAAAACAATACACATACAGTACAAAAAAAAGTTCTCTGCAGCGGTAGCTATCTAAGGTACACCGAACTACAAAGTGACTGCTAATCCTACATCACTGTATAGAAATTTTCGATTTCGTCGGTCGGAGAATCCTCCTGTCGTTTTGGAGGGACATGAGACTTATTGTGCCACTATTATAAATACATTTCTAGATATATATACTTCTACTTTGTTTTTTTTTTAGAGCCTTCCAAAGTGGCTCTAATCTGCCTGATGGAAAGCATGAGTAGAATCCAAGAGTTGTGGTAACCTTACTCATTGCGAATGCAGACAATGCAGTATGGTGACCCACACTATGGCGGCTATGTAAAATGTTTTTTCATGCCTCGCTTGGGGACGTAAAAGGTCAGGTGACAGTCATCGTGGCATTGTATTACACACACCACGACAACTGTCACTCCTGCATCAATGGGAATCGATATTTTTTTCTACGTAAAATAAATAATGTAACTGATTCCAGAACGTTGTGTAACGGGAGTTACATTAATTGCTTTTTTAAAATATACGAGGTATGTGTGAATAGATTAACCAATGATTTCAAAAGAAGTCAAAAGAGTCTTCATCACTACCATTCTGTCACAGTCCACTGCTGAACATAGGTTTCTCCTGCCACTGTAATCGTTTTTTAGCTTTTAAGAACAATCGTAATCATCCCAAATAAAATCAGTAAACAGTTCTTCTACCTCAAAATTTGTAACGTCACAACCAGACTTCGTATCGGCAGCGTTTAGTGGTCATATGGCCATAAAAGTGATATCACACTAAACGGTGCAGATATGTCACTTAAAGTGCTCACATTATTTTTCTTTTCCTGCGTGATAGGTTGAAAAATTTTCAAGGACTGTCAAATTATTTAATATTGTTTGTAGCGGCTGTTACAAACCAAAAATAGGCGCAATATGTTAGGACTTTTTTTAACCCTGACGCAAAAGAAGTGTGTTATAAATTTCACGTGTATATGTATCTATTTTCTGGCATTGTAGCTCCTAAACTAACGAATGAAAGGACATATTGTGAATGTTTTAATTTTACTTGAAAACTAGCTTATGTATGACTTCATACAGTAACATTCATCAATTTACACAATCGGATTAATTTGTAGTTTAGTGTACTTTAGTAGCATTTTTAGAATAGTAAAGGTTTCTAGTGTAAATTATTTAGAGATATAAACTCTATTCAGGGGAGTTAACAACATTAAATCTAAGTAAATGAGATTGTGTGATTATTAAATTTTACTGAAAATAAAACGACTGAATTCAATTAAATTCAATAAATATGTGTAAAAGCATTTCATTGTCATGAAGCGCACTGAGGACCAACCTACTGAGCGTATGATACTGATGCAATTACTTTTGAATACAAAAGAAGAGATGGCTATGAAGCGCTCGGAATAAAGCGAAGTATTCGCTTAAATGCATTTACTTAACTTTCTAACAAAGTGAGAGTATTATATTTAAACTTCTTTGAACAATGCATAAAGCAATTTATTTCTGTTTCAAATAAAAATGAGTAAATTAAATAATATTGTAGAATCTAGTTGTCAAAATATCGATAAATAGATAACTTGAGGTTATATATGTATAATATTTAGGTAATGCTCTGTTAATAAGTATTATTTATATTAAAACAAAAAAAAACATTCATAAGCTGCTATACTGTGGGTTACCATACCCAGATATCTACATTTGCAATGATTGGTGACCATAACTCTTGGATTCGATTCATGCAGGCAGAGTAGTTTCACCTTGGTGGGTTCTTAAAATAAAAACTATTCTAATATTCAACTTAACCTAACCAGACAATGAGAACCTACCAGACAAAAAAAATATCTGAATTTTTACAAGCAAACTGCTTTAATTACTATGAATTTATGAAACATAAGTTTAATTAACGGACCTCATAAACACAACTGAATACACGTTCAAAAGTCAACACAATACTTAATCTTATAAAATCCATAGCCCTTGTTGCTTCACCCGAAGTTTGACGCATTAAGTCCATGTTTGTAATTTACGAATATGGGTATATATATATTTATAAGATTTTCAGGCTTTAATCACTGATCACCAAATTATGATATTTTTTGTGGCGATTTCCACATTACAACACAAACAAAAATGTACAACAGCGCAATCTAGCGAAGATACATTGAACTACGTAGTATGATGAACTACTAAGCGACTACTATCCTGTATCGCGAAATAGAGATTCGCGTGGCAATTAACATATATACAACATCCCAACCGTTGGCCGTGGCCCGCCAGGCATGATCACCTCGTCTGGTCGGAGGATCTTTGTGTCGGAGGGATGTGACACTCGTTCCCTCCACATTTGTACATATATTATTACAGAACTGATTGACGTAATTATATTTCTACTAAGATTATGAACGTGTTTGATTGTTACAATTTCACGGCTTAACCGCTGAACCGATTCTAATAATGTTTGGTATGGAGACATCTTGATTCTTGAAAAAAGATATAGGACCCTTATATCGTAAAATCAAGTCTACTTAGAATACGAGCGTCGTGTCCAAAGTTGATGTTATGATATTAAAAAAAACATTGTTTGTTGCAGGTTACTTTCCATTACCAGCAAACTACTGCTTAACTTGGATTTGTCTCGACGTGTTGCTCTGTACAGCATCGATCATGCACCTTTGTACTATTAGTGTAGACAGGTACGTATTAAAAACATTTGATTTTTATCTCTTTCATTAAAACTTCTCTTTTTATTACCTTATTATCATAGTCTTGCTGTACCAAAAAATTATTTGTATAAGTAAAAATCGTGAAAGTCTAAAACACTTACGTAAAGCATTAACTCTCATAGAGTTTAACCGATGTGCTCTTTCCTCTGCCGATTCTTGAGAACGCCTATTTCTCATTCTCGTAGCTTCTCTCGAATTTCGATTAGATAGATAGATAATGTTATATTCATATTATTGATAAAAAATTTCCTCTGATTAAATAAAATACTTGAGAGTAAGAAATTGAAGGTTAGATCGGCAAATGTCAATATAACCTTGTTATTGTAATTTATAAATAATTTATTTATTTATTAAAATAATTATAAATAAACAAATTAAAAAAAAGTTACTGTACAATTTAAAACAATCTTTTTAAAACTTTTGAATTTTTATTTACTTTGATATCAACAATTCATCCGTTTGAAAAAATTATAAACAAATAATACCAATTTATTATGATCTTTGTCATTAGTTGACGTACAAGTCAAGAAGCGTGGAGTATATGACATATAATCACGACCAATGCAAGTTACTATTTTTGAATACCGGAAACTATCTCCACAGACTATAGAATACTGAGCGTTACAAGCAAGTTTCATAAAAAAAATAGTGCTGTCAGTATTTATAAACATGTTTTACTATGTCATTCAAACTTATTAATAATAATTAGGGACGCTTATGTCCAACAGAGGAGTTATAAGTACTGTATTTTATATTACACACTGAAACACTACGAAAACTTACACAACATGCATTAGTTCTAATAGAGTGTGACAGTAAAGTTAAAATCATTTGGTTTAAATATAGAACTTTGACTTTATAATAGAAAAATAAATCAATGGACGGTACTCTGGCAAACATCTCAATTAGCGGCAATCGCCACCCAGTACGTAGGCGAAACACTACCTACAAGTAGGTGTTTAATATGACTCTGCTTACCCCTCGCGGGGAAATAGGCGTGATTTTATATACATATGTATGTAGTTTTGATTTTTGGAGTTCTATACAGATAGTTTCAATCGAGGTACTCGTTTTTATTCAAAATCTTAGATTATGTCTATGTTGATTGATTTGATGTTGATCACTAGATACTAATTTTTTTTTTACAGATACCTTTCATTACGATATCCAATGCGGTTTGGGAGAAACAAAACGAGAAAAAGAGTTACAATTAAGATTGCCTTTGTTTGGATATTATCGTCTGCTATGACCCTCCCTTTGACCTTGAAGTATTATAAGGTAAGTAACACTTTAATAGTAAGTAATGTCCGTGTGGTGACGGATTAAAAATACATAGCGTTACCACCCCTATTCATCCTATGTGTGTCGTAAAAGGCAACTAAGTGACCAATTATACAAAGACAACATCATTACAAAGTGAAGGAAAACTTGAAACATACCCTATTCCAACCCGTCTGGCCAGCGTGGTATAGTAGGCCAAAACCTCCTTGCTAAGGAGAGGCCTATGTCCAGCAGTGGACTGTAAAAGGCTGTTGATGATGATGAATACTTTAGAGCCCATATTGTACATACAAATTTGACAGAAATATAGAATATAAATATTGTCTTTATATAGTATTTGACACAAATTTACCTAAAAAAGATAGAGTGTATATCTTAGATCGATTTCTACAACAAGTGTAAAACAAAGATATGGAGATTTTTCTTGTATTCTTTTGTTTTTTTTTCGCATACTGGTCTAGACTGGTCACCTGATAGGGAGAGCGTGGTTTAGACTCCGGTGATCTGCCCCACTTGGTTGAAAGTAACGAAAAAGTTGCTTGACACTATTTTTCACCGTGGTCGAGCTAGCCCATTAGTGCCGTAGCATATTTTTCATTTTATTATTTCGTTGTACTTTTATTAAAGCTTTGTTATTTTTTATTTAGCCCAATAAATAAACCGATAATAGCTACTTCTACAATCGAGTGAAATATCCATAAACTATTTATCACCAGGAAGTTATCCTTTTACATCCCCAAACGGGGTGTGAAAAAGCATCTCACTAGGCCGCCATAGTGTACGTCACCATACTGCATAGTCTGCATTTGCAATGAGTATGGTGACCACAGCTCTTGGATTCTATCGATGCTTCCCACCAGGCAAAATAAAGTCACCTTGGCAGGCTCTTAATATAGAAAAAAATTTTTTAAATCTCTTATCTATCTTTTATAAATGTTGAACAGTTACTGAATTATCAGCTCCAAGTCTATCATTCAGTGCAAGATTTGTATTCCAGCAACCGCAGTTACACTACACAGTAAATATATTTATGAAATACGCTTTTCACTTTACTTCAGAGGATAACCTAGGCATTATAGTTTTAGTTTCTCTAATGTACTGATTTAATTCACTCTTGATTCTAAGAGAGCTGGATGCGTTCTGAGACTTCATAAGAAGTTTACTCAGTCTTATTGGAGTAAGAATAAAAGAGAGTACACTGTAAAATGCAGTCAAACTCCACATTTTAATTCATAAAATATACTGTACAACTTAACTTTAGTATAAATATGAGATATTATGGAAAAGAGGTACGAAACAATAGACTGACATTAAAATTACGACGACAACATCAAAATGAGTCAATTATTAATAAGTAATAAAGCATAATTTGATAAGTAATAAAGCCACGCTGATTTCAGCACGAACAGAAGGGCTCTACCGGGGCAGTACTACCCTCTCACAGAAGACCAACCTAAAGCGACAGCGTCCGCGCTGTCGTGTTTCGTTGGTGAATGCGAGACCGAAGGCCCATTGACGAGCCGACGTCCGCGTGTACCGTACGTCGCTTAAATAGAGAGTTTATTCGCAGATGGTGCCCGCGGTAGCGGGCAGGCACTGTTCCCGGATCCCTCCTATGTCAGGTGCAGAATGACACACCGTGTGGTTTTAGTCGGTCCGATACCGACACACCACCCTGCCGTAAGCCCCGGTTGGGTGACGGCCCGAGGGGGTTTCCACTCGATAAAAAAAAGGGGGTGACAGTTGTCATTAATAGTGCGAGCCTTACACAGCCACGATGACTGTCATGCCTTTTACTTCTCCAAACGGAGCGTAAAAAAGCATCTTACTAGGCCATCATAGTGTTAGTCACAATATTGCAGTCTGCATTCGCAATGCGAGTTTATTCATGCTCTTTCAGGCAGAGTAGAGTCACTTTGAAAGACACTGATATAATAAAAATAAAAAATATCGTGTCCTACTTGTATAGATTACATGTATGAAAAGTATGTTCATCTTACATGCAAATACATACAATCAAAGAAAATGATATTTAACAAAAATATTCTCAATTAAATCTACCCCGAAAGTTATGATAACTTATTTAAGTCTAGTCATATCGATTTGTTGGTTCTTTAACTACAGCAATTAACATAAATTTTCTTATTGAGATATAGTAATATACACGTTAATTATCGTTTGTATTTCTCAATTCGGTGAAATCAAATCCAGATTTCTAGCGATAACTACGCTAATCGCTTGCCACCTCAGAATTAATTACAGATCATAAAGCCGTTTTCTAATTAATCAATTATTATTGAGCTTTGAAACCCTTGTTGAATTCAAGTACCTGTTCTCAGTTTTTAATTAATTGAAATAAGAAACATATTGTAAAACTTTAATTTTATTATAGTTAACAATTTATTTGAAAATTTGAAATTGAAGTTATCGTTCCTTTATCAGAGTTAGAGTCCAAATCAGAGTTTGTCTATTGCTCACATTTATTAAAAAAATTATAAAAAAATCCTCAATTATAGTACACACATTTTTTTTTACATCTATAAATCATTATAGTATACATATAAACCACCTACCTGCTGTGCTTGAGTTCTCGAGTTCGATTTCTGGGTCGGACCAAATGTTTGTATGATCTGTAAATATTTGTTTAGAAATTTGGGTGTTTTCTGTGTATAATATGTATTTATTTACAAAAAAAAGGTATATAAGTATTCTGTCAGTCAGTCTAGTTATCATAGCACAAGCTCTGCTTAGTTTTTAACTAGGTGACGTTGTGTGTCAAATGTCCGAAATATTTATATTTATTATCAACAGCCTTTTACAGTCCACTGCTGGACTTAGGCTTCTCCTTAGCAAAGACGTTTTGGCCTACTGTACTACGCTGGCATATGATGTGATGTTTAATATTGCAAAGCATAAAGAAACATGACAGGCTGTAGCTATTTTTTATATAATTAAGTTCCACTTACTTAATAATTACATCAATAATTTCGTTGTTGTATCTGTTACCTGAAAATTCAGACATTTTAACAAATAATATCTTATACCTTTAAATGAGCAATTTCTGTTTATATATTCGTATATAATCTAAATCTCGGAAACGGCTCCAACAATTTTTATGAAATTTAGAATGGCGGGGGTTTCGGGGACGATAAATCGATCTAGTTAGGTTTAACTTTTATAATAAGTTATTTTATCCGTGTTTTCAAGCTATGAAACGTTTGTCGAATAGGCCCGTTTTGACACTGACAAAATTAACGATGGAAACAAAAGAAGTTGGTAAATTACGAATTGACTCTCACACAATAATAGCGAGCAAAGATCGTTTTCCAGGTATTATTAGTATAAGATCCAGTAGTTATATAAATTTTAACAGGTTTATTCGCTATATACAATAAAAAGCTCAAACATACGACCCTAGTTCGAAATTTAAATTAATAAAAAAAATGTTTCATGTGATCATTATTTTCTTCAACCTCTAATAAACCTTGAATTTGTAGTATTGTATTTTTTACTTCATATAATTTATTTCAGCTAATTGGCCATTAGAGATATTATTAAAAATAAACGATCACAAGGTCTTGGAAATTTTGATCTGTATTTATTTACTGTTAGTTAAATATCAAATGAACTTGAAAATCCATAATTTACATTGAAACTTAATACTTTGAAGAGAACTTGCAGATCAATTATTTGATACAGTGCTTAATAGCTTCGTTTAAATAGAAATATGTAAATTCTAATATTATTTAACTAAAAAGAGGGGTAGATACAAGTATGCCAGTTGAATTTGACGCATAAGTAATGACAGTAACTTAGCTTTCAATACCTTTGAATAAATGAAATTGATGGTCCCTAGAATGGTATAAATGCGTTGTGCATTTATAACATTTCACAGACCATCAATATTAATGTATTGCGTAGTGCTTGTACCTTATACAAATATTATAAAAAATGACTCAATAACACGCGCGTATTGATAAGCATAAAATATTTCAAATTTCTTTTGAATATAATAACATTAAAAATCACTCTATAAACACGCATACAATCTGTTTTATAGATAATTATTATACAAAGGGTATTCAATATAATAAGAGAAACTTGGGTATAACTAACAACATATTTATTTGTACGAAAACAGGTAACTAACGAATCATGACAAATATTCTCACGATGCATTAGTTACCTAAAAGATGCAGTGAATTGCCATTGAATGGTCAATTCGTGACTATGGTGACTTCTAACAAACTTGCAACCACCTTCAAATATAAATATGTAAGTATGGTGACCACAACTGTTCATGTTTGCCATCAGGCAGGGTAAAGTCAGTTTGGTAGGCTTCTAATATTATACAAAAATAAACTTTAAAAGTATAGAGACACGGTACATATTGTCCTGAGTTAACACTTTAATTGGATAAACTCAATTATGTCATGGTAATGCCCTCATTACATTTTTTTTAAAGCGATCAGTTGAAAGTAGATAAACTGCAGTTTTCACTGTGCTGTTAACGAATGCATTGTATAATGCTTTGTACTTCGAGATATGACGCTTTTAATAACTTTTTTTTTATATTTGAGTCTTACATTGTAATTCATAAATCTATAATTATGACTATACTTAGAACAGGGTCATAGAGTGCTTGGATTAGTTTTTGAAACCTAAATCCACAAATTTTCTTTAATTTAATGTACTTCTAACAATTATATAACATCTTTTTTGACTGTTAAATACGATGGTTTTTACCTGAACTCCCTCACGCTATCCATTTTCCTTATGTCTTAATTTACATTCTTTTTTGTCCCGACTGAAAAATATATTCCCAACGAAAATTAAGCGAAGGTAGCCTGCCGATCTTAAAAAAATCTACAAAAAAAGGTAGGAAGATGTTAATGATAGAATTTGTAAGTTTCGGAAAATTAAAAATGTTTATTCTAGAACGCAGACCGCAACCATCAGGTATTCACCATGGTATCAAAAACACCCAGTAGTATGTATAAAAATACACCCATACTGCAGGGCGTTTCAAGAAAAACAGATTGAAAAAAATTTAAAGTACTTTTCTGATTTTTATAACTACATCGACCGTACGTTCTTTCGATTGCTCATGCTGCTATGAATATTTGATCACATTTCTTTAACATTCTGAATATTTATATGTGTAGCACTAAGTTAAATTGATTTAAAACTGATCAAGGCTAATCTTATTTTTCTATAATCTTGAACTGAATGTCAACTGTCCCCCACGGCTCAGCCGTACTGACGACAGATATCTGACTGACGGTAACTTGTAATAACCTCAGAGTTGAGTGTCACGCAGCCGGTATAGTGGCTATCTTTTTTCGTGTATCGTGATAGGTACCGCGTCTGACTTTGTGGCTCGTATGTAGTGAGGTTACCGCAGCTCGTTTTTTTATATCAAGAAGTTTGGATTGTCAGACTTAATTTGGAGTCCAGAAATTTACCCCAGCTCAATCATACATGACTTTTATTCGTAGCTTCCCCTCGAAGTCAGGATGGCTACCAACGCTTTTTTATTTAAAAAAAAAAGTGAAACAGTGTTTACTGAAACAGTTGGCAGAATCAACCAATACATGATTATCATTTTATACTTGTTATGACATTTATTTGTGTATGTATGTTTGTATATGTATGTATTTATGTATTTGTATAAATTTTAGTATATGATAAGTTTATATACGTCTACTTCTTTTATGCAACACCTGAAACGCACCTACTTCCTATTTTCTATGCATGGTGATGAGGTCTGCACAGGTTGGTTGACTGGTAGAGAATGCCTTAGGAATTAAGTCCGCCTATGTACATAAAGTGCATGATGTATAAATAAATAAATAAATTTATTTATAATAGCAAATTCTTTAAAATATTTTTAAACGTCAGAATTTACAGGTAGAACGTGGGGTATTTTTTAAGATTCACTCTGATAAAAAATGCTGAAACAAACCACAGAGGTGTTCTTTTTTAAGTTAGTAAACATTGAAAAAAAAAAAACAAAACAAGTACAGTATAGGATATGGGTCAGCCTTTTGATGAATAAATCATTGTATTGAATTGATCTGTTCACACAGACGACATACGTGCCCCAGCCATCGTGTCATCTAACCAGTATTAGTCAAACTCAACAACCCGAAGTGTAACACCACCGCCAGCAGGTCATTTGGGTAAGCTGTGGCAACCCTTAAAACCACCAAAAAGATCCTTAATATCAACTAATATAACAAGTCCAGACTAAACTCCCCTTTACATACATCAAAAAAATACATGTGACTTCCATGTAAGAAAAAAGCAATCAAGAATTTCAAAAAAAATTGGTAATATGAAATATAACAATAAATTAAATATCCGTCGCTTTTCAACATAAGAAACGCAAATGCGGTAGTAAGCAACTTGGGATTGATCCCAAGCAAACTTGTCATTTAAATAATCTAAAACCATATAGCAAGCCTTTTCACATATAATAGTTTTTGTGTTATTAAGGACTTAAATTTGTTAATACTTAATTCTTGAACGATTGGAATTTTATTAGAAAGTCGAGAAGACATACACACATATACACACACACTCACTTCGAAAAGATTTGCTTACTTTTTGTGATCCTGTCGTTGGCAACACGAGTTTTTCTTCATTTTTTAGTGTATACGAGTATATTACGAATGTCGCCAAAACTTATCAAGAAATAATTTTTTTTCTTTACATACAGTAACTTTTCATAGACGTATTGAGATGCGATTACCATGATGTCAATTTCTTTGAACTTATTCTTCATTGACTGCCTGTAACTGAGATTTTAAATTGACGTGAATAGCCCTCTTCTAGAACACAAAAATATTTTGAATGTCAGCAGCATTCCCCCGCAATAAAATAGCATATGACATTACACTATGAAAATAGCTAGAACACACTAGTCTAGCTATTTTCTACGTCGGTTAATTGACGAATTTTAAAAATAGCGTTTGCTGCTCAGCTGAATATATTCGACAATCCGTCTATATATGGGCCCGACTATATTATATAAACATGAGTTTTGGGTATATCTCGAGTCTCTAGATAATGTTCATAAGATCTAACCCTTTCCATTCATCAGAATACTGGTTTTAACTTGTTTGACAACAGGTGTAAAAAATCTAATCTAACTTAAATTTGAATTAGTTTAAATTAATTAAACTAAATTAAATTTAAATTGGTTTTGTTTCACATTTAGAAGTAAATTATTTACATTGAAATAGTTCACGACATTAGAGAGAGTGCTATTTACGTCATCAGTCAATCGTCGTCTGCTCACCCTTTTGAAACCTTATACACATTGAAATAGCACCAAAACTTTACAAACACCGATCTGTAACAAGGATAATTAGGTAAGAACCTAACTTAAACTAAATATCAAACATTTTCTGGTAGCAGAACGTAGTTTTCGATACCCTCAGTTTTATATAAGTTTCAGACATCTGACACACAATGCCATCTAGTCCCACACTAAGCAGAGCTTGCTTTGTAGGTGCTAGATACTGGAGAGTGTCTGACCAGGCACGGCGTTGATCCTGGAGAGGACCTGAAATAACATGGACCGGGTCCCCTTCAGAGTAGGACGCCTGAGACCGGCCGCTGGGGTGGTTTTTAGTGGAAACACCACATACTCCTGGCTCCTGCGGCCCTGAGGAGCCGAAGATTCGAAGGGATTTTCCACCCCGTCAACAAAAACAAAAGGTCCTAGATACTGACATGAAAACATACATACATCTTTTTGTAGATATGTTACGCATAGAAAACACCCAAACTACGAAACATATATTTACAAATCATACAAACATTTGGTTTGGCTTGGGAATCAAATCCAAGACCTGAAGAATCACATACGCTATTAATGCACCACTGAGACAGTTGAGCAATAAAACTGAATAACCGGTCTTTGTGTTTAAATTAAATTTACTGTACTCTTGTATCTTGAAAAAATAATATACTCATACAAGTCCAGCTATGGAATATAAAATACAATTTGTTTATTACAAACATAAAAATTATAGTACGAACCATGTGCTTCTTGGTTTAATATTATAATCTCACACGGACTCGAGTAACTACTTACTGGAGTGCCTTTTGCTGTAATTACTATTAATTTAATACAACTGGGATATACCACATTATTTTCTCATCATCATCATCAACAGCCTTTTACCGTCCACTGCTGGGCATAGGCCTCTCCTTAGCTAGGAGGTTTTGACCTGCTATACGACGCTGGCCAGACGGGTTAGAATAGCGTTTGTTTCAAGTTTTCCTTCTCTTTGTAATAATGTTATCTTGCATACTTTGTTCCCTTAGTCGGCTTTTACGACACCCACGGGATGACTAGGGGTGGTAACACTATGTATTCTTAACCCGTCACCACACGGACGCATTATTTTCTAATTTAATTATATCATATTTTATATTCCAATCTTGTTTTTACTAATACGTCATTTACATATATTTGTAAAAATAGAAAGTACTAAATTAAGACTTTCCACAAGAAGCATCGATTATCCCATTCTTGGACAGACTACACCTGTCCGCTGCCAGCCAGCCACTTTCCTCAAATCTTCGTCCCGCCGAACCACAGGACTCTTTCCACTAGATTTACCTAATCACTATAAAAACCGTAATTATACATTCGAAATAAGGCTTCAAGTCTATTACAATACGGTTGACCTTCGATTGCTTATGTGAATAGTCATCAGACTACGACAATCCAAGTCGTATCGTAGCTTAACAAAAAGGTAATAGAAATACATACTTAAATTTTGTGGATAAATGATAAAGCCTCTTATTAAGACAGTATTTAGTTAGGCCTTATTCAAATTCATCCCCTACTAATATTTCACTTGTACTTTGATAGAAGTAAGTCAGTGTTTTTGTACTAAAATTAGAGCGTACCCTCGTATTCTTGGCGGCAAGAAGTTCAGGTTCTAATAACAATAAAACGTTATGATATTACGTTCAGAAGTGGGAAAATCTAAATTGGTTATAAACGATACTTATCTTAACATTGTAAGGTTCTAATCGGTATAAAAATAAGAATAAAATTTCCGTACAAGAAAATCTTTTTATAAATTGCATTAGAATGTAGTACTAACTACTTTTTCTTTTTTTTTCTATATTAAGAGCCTGCCAAAGTGACTCTACTCTGCCCGATGGAAAACATGAATAGAATCCAAGAATTGTGGTCACCATACTCATTACGAATGCAGACAATGCAGTATGGTGACCCACACTATGGCGGCCTTGTGAGATGCTTTTTCACACTCCGCTTGAGGACGTAAAAGGCATGACAGTCATCGTGACAGTGTAAGGCTTACACAGTTACCACGATAACTGTTACCCCTGCACCAATGGGCCTCCAGTCTCACACTCACCAACAAAACACGACAACACGGATGCCGGCGTTTTAGGTTAGTCTTCTGTGGGAGGGTAGTATTGCCCCGGTCGAGCGGGCCTGCTCGTGCTGAAATCAGCGTGACTCTACTACTCGCGTACTCATTTCATGTTTCTAACTGTGAAACTGAAGGCCTCTTGTGGTAGACTATTTAGAGGAGCGTACCGTGATGTTGTACCGTACGAGGACCGAGATAGTGTTCTGAGACACCGTAGGAATCTATCCCAGGACCACACCTGTAGAAAATGAGATACGGCTAGGTCCTTCCAGGTCGTCTGGCCCCAGTCTGAGCGTAATTTGTTGCACCGATAACACACTAGTCACAGCCCAGGCGGCGAACTTTCATGAGGTGGCACATCTGGCCACCAGGAGAGCCAATCCTAAAGAGAGAATTTACCCGCTGATGGTGCCCGCGCCAGCGAGCAGGCGTTAGGAGTCTGGATGTCGTATCGCAGGCACAGAATGGTACACTGTGAGGTTTTATCCAGTCCGATTCTGACACACTACCCCGCCGCAAACTCCGGTGGGGTGATGGCCTGAGGGGGAATGTTAAAAAAACTTGTCAGTGTATTTGAGGGCACTGACTTTCCAATAATGATAACCAAAGATGGTCAGGACAACTGACACCGGCGGCTTAATCTGTTCTTAGTTAAAGATACAGAAAAGAGAAGGCAAATTCGTTCGTTCGTAATCCTCTCCTACCTTTAATTTTCTTTTAGTTTATGGGAGAAATTACACGCAAGTGATTTCTGCTCACAAGTTCCCCTCACCCAAAACCAGGAAGAGGTCGAGTTTGACCTTCAGTAACTTTACCAATTGGTGAAAAGAAATGAAAGTGTTGTTTAATAGCGGTTTTTGGAGAGGCAATGGTATCACCCCGGTTGAACCGACTCAGTTGTGCCAAAGCATAACTACTTTTTAATACTCAACTCATCATTATTACCCTACATAAAATCATATTCAGAGGTACAAAAAGGCTATATACATAGAAATACAATCATCCAGATTAACGGTACGGTTTTCAAAGGATTAAAATTGATTGACAAAATTCGGGCGAAGTGTAGGCTTTATTTTAGACCTTTATATTCCTATAGTTATTATATACGAGTAAAGGCTTTCGTCATCATTGACAACCTTTTCGGCTTCGTATTAACACAATTTAAAATCGACATTTTGATGACATTTGTCCTTGGGCAACAGATTTGGACAATAATAGGGTTGTTTGTTGTTACTGATAAAATTTGATCGCTATTGCAGTTGTTGTCTTCTTCAGTCGTTTCGTTCTTTATGCTTTCTTATAGTAACAGGTTTATTCAAATCAAACACTTCACAGTTTTGAATTTTAAATGTGTAGAAAGAAGGAAAAAATAGTTCTCCGCATAGACCTGAACGTGTTACGATACTTCGATTTTCGTAAATATTTTTAAAACAGGCTATATAGTATGTACTCGTATGTATTTTAGTTTTTATAAGAGTACGAAATTTTAAAATTTCTCAAGTAGTACTTGAATCTATCTTTTATAGACGAACAGACAAATACACTTACAGTTGGGTCGGCTCGTTTAGAGTGATACCAACTGATAAATAAAATTATTGATTAAACGTTATATTCGTTTTTCTACTTTGATACGTAAAATATTGGTTAGGACCAGTGCTACATAATGTGTTAAAATGTTGATTAGAAAGGTTCTGTCGAAGATATTGTAATCACTATCGAAAATTATAAACCGAAGTGTTACTTAAAGTTAATACTGATCTTGTTATTTTAATTATACATTAAAATTATCATGATATTTTAAAATTCTAACGACGAACCCTTTTATTTGATAGCCATTATTAAAAAAAAAAAAAAATGTAACGTCTCACAATCGCCGTGTTGATTTTTTTACACATTACCTTTTTAGTTACCAAAAAGAATCTAACGCTGTATTGATTAAATAAATCTGTATAGTGATTTGGAAGATATGATTTAAGAAAGTATATTTCATGCATACACAACAGGTTACACGCGAAAAGCAAAACCCTTCCTTGACAGTCGGGTAAAAAGTAAGAAGTTTTCATTGTCTTAAAAATGAGTATTAATTAGCAGATTTAAAAATATACATACTTGTATAAATCTTTCTTATTTGATCTTTTTCTAGTCGTCTGTGAGAATGGAATATTTAGGAATGAAAAGCTAATAATAATTCACATCACAATGTACACGTTTATTGGTCTGTCAGGTCACAGGCTTTTACACTTTTTGAAATTAACCTTAAGAGCCAGTTTAAGCAATCGATCAAGTATACAATATACTTTCATTTTCCATCATTCACCTTGACCGGTGACACAAAGGAAAACCAACACTTGTGGAATACAAAAATAAATAAACACTCGCTTGACAGCGGGCAGGAGACCTCTAAACAGTCAACTAGGTTTTTTGCGACTGTAGTTCGTGTTAAAAAGTTAGGTCACAGTAATTTTCAGTCACGTTGAGAATGTGAAGATAATCACTTTATTCACTGATATGCAAATGGGAAAAAAGTAATAACTAGTGGACTACTGGAAAGACTGCACGGTTGGACTAGTGGTTAAAGCGGTCACCACGCCGCTCTTTACTGCGTCAAGTGTTGTGCGTTCAAACCCCACAGGGGACAACACTTTTTCCAGGGATTGCCTTACTAGGGTGCACCTGGTCCCCTGGCCATTGGTACCTGAGATGGCGTGCGGTTTTTCGTCGGTTCGGGTCCGACATAACCACCCTTCGGTGGTATCTGTGGGGATTGCCGCACAGTACAAAAAAAAAGGGACAGCACTTTGTCTGATCCATAAATTGTTGTTTTGAGTCTGGGTTTCCTTTATGTTCACTTATTGTAATTATTTTTCTTATTATTATGATCTTTTTTAAACAGAAAAAAAAAATAAAAGAAAGTTTATTGATGATGATTAACAATGAAGTAATAAAATAATTATAACATTCAGTCATCCGATTCTAAACTAGGCTGCGATAAAATATGGTAACTATGCTGCTAATAAACATACCAATATATTAATTTATTTGTAAACACACATATACTGAACCCACGACCACTGGTTCAGCATTAGCAGAAAACATTTTCAGTCACTAGAACAACAGGTCAGTCAATAAATTAAAAAACATAACTAACTATATAGTGCTTAAATGAATAAAATTTGTAATGACTTACATTTTTCATTTCGTTTTTCATTTATAATATAATTGTTAGAAATGTAATACTTTACTTTAAATTCAGATGGGACTGATGTTGGGTGGCAGTCCTATAGGACTACAAATGACGACTATCGAGAAATATTTCTTTTTGAATTGTTTCAAAACGCATAACAGATAGTATCTCTTAACATTTACATTACATTAATAGTCTTACTACTTCTTAGAGGTCTCGATTAAATAGAGGTCGTCATATCGAATTAATTTACTAATTAATTCGCTTAATTAATCTTGTAAACACTCAACAGTAGGAGTTTGTGGTCACCTTTGTAGCAATAGTTTCAGTTAAATTGGGCGATTGTCGGCGTGAACGTACAATAATAACATCAAAGTATTAATATTTGTATAACATGAGTTTAATTTTCCGAATAATTATATTTATTTTTGTAAATTAGGTAATATCTTTTACTTTTTCTTTTACTCATAAGCTTTGCTCACTAAATTTTTAACCTCGGCAGAGGTTTTTTTTTTCAATTGAACCTGCCAAAGTGACCTCTCTACCTGATAGACAGGTTGAATAGAATCCAAGAGAGTCGCTCACCATACTCATTGCAAATGCTGACAATGCAGCACGGTGATCCACACTATGGTAACATAGAGACACGCTTTTTCAGGGCTCGCCGAATATGAGACTAGTTAAAAGAGCTCGTCAGAACATTTTCCGTGATAAGAGGACTGCTATAGAAGCAAAGAACAAATGATATTGCACAGTGAAAACAAAAAGACATCCGTAAACATTACTTTCACGTTTTAACAATAAATAAAAATGTATAAAATATAAAAATATTTTTAACAAGACCGAATAATATAAAACATTTGTGCATTAATTTATATTGCGAACTTAAGGTTGTATTTTAAACATTTTTTAAAAGAACTCACAAAATGATACGGTATTTAAAAAAAAAATAGAACGGTGTGAACTTAATTCTAATTTTCTCTGCTTCTTGTATGTTACATACATAATAGCTTTGACCACAGTTTCGTCCGTCTGTATATCAATTATTATTGTAATCGGTCGGTCGATCGGTCACTTCAATAATTCCATGATTTAGGTGTAAAGTGTAACAAAGAAACTCACATTCGCATTAGGATTATAATAACAATAGATGAGGTAACCGCTGGAGATCCATTCTTCAGCAGACAAACTAGCTCAACCAGAGTGTCATTGACAAACGGTGGGAAAAAAGGTAACCTCTTGTCATTTTCAAAGGTGGAACACTTTAAGATGGTAACCTAATTAAATTGTATTTCCTTGTCTTAAATACATTATTTTTCCAGGATCCAAATTCAGCACTCATCGATGGCTCCTGTCAAGTACCAGATCCTCTATACAAAGCTGTGGGATCTATAATTTCTTTCTACATCCCGCTTGGAGTGATGTTGTTGACGTACGCGCTGACAATACAACTCCTGGCGAGGCAGAGGAAGGGCCTTGGTGCTGGATGGGCGCCTGGCTGGTTTGGTGCACAACCAATAGGTACTTGATCCTCATTTATATCTATTTTCTACATTAATACTTATACAACTGCAAAATCAGCTACAAATATAACACATCTGATATCTTTTGTTTATGACATTTAAAACTTGAAGTAGACGTGACGAAATCTATTTAATTTACCTTTGATATTATAAAAGTATTTTGATTTAGTTAAAAATACTTAAATTTTTTACTAGAATCAGTCTTGTTTTTGATTTTTGTTGTGGCTCTCATTATCTACAGGAAGCTAGTAAAAGTAAATGGAGTACAATACACACAAAATTAGAATACTTTATTAATATGTTCCGATTTTTAAATGTTACTACATAAAATATACATTTATTAAAGACAAAATGATCTTGAACGCAACATATGGATGACAATGCAAAGTATAGTTGCTATTAATATATTCAAATCAATCATGACTAATAATGTTAGCATAAGCAACACGATAACTTCTTGACCACGGATGTAATCACTCCACACAGCGGTAACAGTGCAATTGTTACTGGTAATAACGATTGTGTAACATACGTAGATAAAACAAACCCTACATTAATTCTTCTGGTTAGCGTAATATAATAGACTATAACCTTCTTGCTAAGGAAAAGTTTACATCTATCAGTGGACTGTTAAAGACTGTTGACGATGATCATGTTAATATATAGCTATCACATTTAAGTAGATTAACTAAGAACACATCATTAAACGTTAACGGACGGGACCTTAATTGCGTACTTATATTAGATTTGTTTACAAAAATACATAACGACATTTGTCTTATAGTAAATTCATCTTTTTCTTTTTTTTATGTGTAAACCTACCAAAGTGACTCTATTCTATACTGCCTGATGGAAAGCATGAATAGAATCCAAGAGCGGTGATCGCCGTACTCACTACGAATGAAGATGGTGCAGTAAGGTGACCCACGCTATGGCGGCTTAGTGAGATGCTTTTTCACGCTCTGGGATCGTAGTGGGAGGGAAACACGTGCGCTAGTAATGAATTTCAGGCTTTAACTGAACATTATAATTATCATTATTCTTGCTAAAAGACGAACTATGTAAAGCTATAATCTGAAATTTATGACCCTGCGATCGCTGTAATCCTATTTAATAATAAAAAAACATTCGTAAATTTTCATATCTTTCTGGACAATAGCGCCCTAATTTATCTGTAGATTTGTTCAGTTGGTCGTAAAAGGTCTAAGAGATTAAAAACCACTCAGACTGAGTAGGCTTGATTTTAATAGGATTTAGAGTTTGAATTACATCTGATAGTATACACTGTACGGGGTTCTAAATTTCAGAATGTCGTTTGATTGCCCTCTTTTTTATTTGGATTAGAATTATTCGGGTAAAGCTTATAATTAACTTCTAAAATTAAGTAAAAATATTGTTTAATTTTAATTCCATTGGAAATTTGAAGTTTTTCGCGGTTACTGGTAAAGGTAACATTCTGTACTCAATTAAGAGTATATATAGGGTCATTTGTGGATAAAAGTACCAACAGGTACGGAAGTTAAACCAATGGGTGTTTTTTCTCATTTTTTGGTGGGTCGACAATCAGTTTAAAATTACTAAACGGTATTGATAGTAAAAAAAATATGAAATGCCAATATATTGTTTTGGAAGAACAAGTAATTGCCAATCAAATTTGAATGACGACCAATAAACGAACTGAATGTGTGATGTTAATTACGTATTAATGACTCATCTGAATTCTGGTGACGGGACATGGATAAGTGGACAATTTAAATTTAAAATTTACTTCAAATTAAAATGTAAATAATTGTTGAGTTTTATATTTTTTATTAATTTTGAGCTTGTCGAAGTGACTCTTCTCTGCCTGATGGAAAGCATAAACAGAATGCAAGAGTAGAAGTGTGACCATACCCATTCGGGATGCAGATAAACAACATGGTGATTTACACTAGTGCGGTGAGATACTTTTCACGATCTACTTAAAGCCGAGTCCTTTATCTTTATTTCCGGGCCGGGTCCTTTATGTCCGGGATCATAATGGTAGGGTAACACGTGCGTTGGTAGCAAGTTTTAGATTTTAACTGATTGGCACTGGAAAGAAGAGAACCATTTCGTTTATTATTTTGCACTTTCAAAGTAGGTGAAGAGGCACCTAGTGCGAGAACCAAACTTAGGTACAAATGGCCCACTAGACTTGAGTGTATAGGGCCTCCCAACTAATCGAAGTTAAGCAATTCTTTCATTTCTTTTCAACGAGTGAATGAGGTTGGTGACTGATTAAGAATACGGAGTATCACCACTCCTCTTGTGTATAATTGGTGTATTAAGAAGCGACTAAGAGAGCAATTTCCATTAGACCCCACAAATTTTAGACCAATTTCGGTCCTACCAACATTTACTAAAGTTTTTGAAAAGCTGATACTTACTCAGTTGCTTAATTATTTTAATGAAAATCAATTGCTGCATACTAAACAATTTGGTTTCACTCATGGTCGGTCAACATGTGATGCTGGGGTTAAATTATTAGAGTATATATTTGAGGCTTGGGAGGAGTCACGTGACGCCTACGGGGTGTTTTGTGACTTATCTAAAGCATTTGATTGTGTGCAGCATGAAACACTTGTCAGGAAATTACACCACTATGGAATAAGAGGCAGTGCTTTGGATCTTCTTACTTCTTATTTGAGTGATAGGATTCAAAGAGTAGATGTTAATGGTAAATTATCCCAGGGATCAGCTGTGGCGGTGGGGGTGCCCCAGGGGTCTATTCTGGGTCCATTTCTGTTCCTTGTGTACATCAACGACTTGCATCATCTTGTGAGGGATAACCATGAGATAGTGTTGTTTGCAGATGACACATCCTTAGTATTTAAAGTTAACAGACAGCAATCGGTAATTGACGATGTAAACAATGCTCTCTCTAAAATGGTACTTTGGTTTTGCGCTAATAACTTGTTATTAAACAGGAGTAAAACCAAATGTGTTAAATTTTATACTAGGAATGTTAAACAAGTAAAAACTAGTGTTTTGATGAACAGGGAGGAACTGGAATTGACAGACAAGGCTGTCTTCCTAGGTATAACTTTAGATTCACGGTTACAATGGGGCCCACATATAGAAACGTTATCTGGTAGACTTAGTTCTGCAGCTTATGCTGTGAGAAAGATTCGTCAATTGACGGATGTTGATACTGCGCGATTAGTTTATTTCAGTTACTTTCACAGCATTATGTCCTATGGTTTATTGCTTTGGGGCAGTGCCTCTGATATTGATTCAATCTTTGTGCTCCAGAAACGAGCTATTAGGGCTATCTATAAGATGGGCCCTCGTGAGTCACTAAGAAACAGATTCAAAGAAATTAACATTCTCACACTACACTCACAATACATTTACGAGAATCTTTTGTATGTTCATAAAAATCTGTGTAAATTTAAGAAAAATAGTGATCTCCATCAATTTAATTTAAGAAATAAAAATAAACTTGCCTTGCACACTACTAGGCTCCATAAAATATCGAATTCGTTTGTGGGTCAATGTATACAATTTTATAACAAATTACCAAACAACATAGTATTATTATCTATTAGTAAATTTAAGAAATTTGTTAAGCTGAGGTTGTCCAAAAAGGCTTATTACTCAGTTTCAGACTATGTCACAGATTTAGACGTTTGGAAATGAATTGCTCTTTTTTTAAGACCTATGATTGTGAATATAACTGCTATTTTAATATTTAAAAGATTTTGAGTTAAAAGAGTGGTGGTGAGTTTCTTTCCTGGGTTCTTTTCTCACCACTCTACCATGAACAATCTGCGAACCCAGCTAGCTGTAATTTTAATCGACAGATTGTTCATCTTTCATCTTTTATTGTTTTTTTTTATGACGTTCATAAGTGTCTTTTGTGACCTAAATGAATAAATGAATTTGACTTTGACTTTGACTTTGAAACTACGCAGGATATCACTGCAAGAGAAGAAAAATTTGAAACAAACCTTTTTTGTAACTTGTATAAATCCCCTGGGGCCGTCATCCCACCAGAGTTTGCGGAGGGGCGGTGTGTCGGGATCGGGTGGACTAAAATTACACGGTGTGCCACTCTGCATCTGAGATAGCAACCAGTCTGGTCAGCGTGGTGTAGTAGACCAAAACCTCCGTTCTAAGGAAAATCCTATGTCCAGCAGGGGCCTGTTAAGAACTATTGGTGTGATGCTGATGAAGGAAGCAAAAAATAATATAGGCCATTACTGAAAAGAAAAAGAAAGCTTGAAATAAACCCTATAACAATCCGTTAAGTGTCAAATTCACTTAACCACAAAAATATAGTCGTAATTTTTTACTAATAGAAACGAAATCGGAAAAATCTATACAAAAAAAAACGTAAATTGTTTATAAAACACACGTACACCTCTAAAGGATATCAATGTTAGTTCAACGCAAACGTGCATACGAGTAATTGTTTGACATTTCATTAATGTTATTCAGTTGTGTGAACGCCAAATCGATTTAAAAAAAGAACAGAATTAAATTACAGGCATCTCTGACAAAATGCTTTTTTTTTCAAATGTCACTTTCTCTATGTGAAAATACAATAATTGAACTGATTCACTATGGACTCTACACAATTAAAATGGATTAAAAAGAGCGGCTTTACTTTGTCAATTTCATATCTGTTACGTCATATATTGTCGCTATTATATAAATGTAGTTCAGAAATCACAGTAACTTTAGTTCGTCGAGAAATTTTAGTAACTTCAATGTTATTTTATAGTATCTGATCCTGAAATTATATGAATATTAGAGCAATATCATTAATAGTTTCTCCAGACAGAAACAGAGAATGTATTTGATTCAATTAAAATTAAAAATTCTGTTACAAAATTTTTTTTATCACTGAATTCAATTTTCAATGACAATACTCACTAACTTCCATACAACTACCAAAACTGCTATTAGTATTGTCTATTGTATATTTGGACTTACTGTTCTCAAGAACAAAGAAATAGAACGATTACTCAAACTTCAATTTCCTCTATCATCTTAGACTTCCACTTGAATTTTCCTACTTCACGGCTATAAATAGACCTTTTCTAATATTTTTCAAGTTTGATTCAGTAAAATAAAGACTATATTCTTAAAAATAAACTTCCCCTCTCAAAGTTTGTCCACTTACCGTAATAAATTCAACCCTAAAGTGTGTCAACATTACCATAAGTTATTGGCATTCACATTTATAATATATTAAGTAGTTTGTTAATGTATAATATTTTTTAGTATCGCATACATCAGTTCTTGAAGTACTAGTAATTTTAGCGTATTATACTCGTAGCATAATTTCAAAGAGTTAAATTAGTTGTAGAAGTCAATTTTCTCAATAAAGTTTTTTAAAGAAATCAATGTCTATAACTGAACACAAATTGTTGATCATAATGTACTGATTTTGATTAATTAAATCTTCAAACACTGGTTGAGTAAAAAAAGCAAAATTTACTAAATGTATATTCACACTTAATTTTTTTTGTTCCAGCACAAAGTTCAGGCTTAGAAACCTTTCTCATAAGCAGTAGAAAACCTCTGGTTAATAGATACACGCTATGTATCCAAAGGTTTGCTCTAATGGGAATTGGGAAGAACATTTAATTCTGAAAAACTCAATATTGTAAATTGGCAAACAAACATACAAAATGTAATAAACGAATATCCTTTTAGAAGAGTCGACATATAGACAAGTTCCTTCCTAAATATGAAAGCTTTTATGAGATTAATATTGACGTACGAAACTTTCATTCTTGACTTAATATCAGTATGGTATCCTAACCTTATTTGGATTCACCCAAATATATTAAATTATATGTCAGTAAATTGGCTACGGTATTGGCTATTTTATTGATATTATTTAACTGTCGGTTATATTAAATTCATCTTAAAATAGATAGTAAAATAGCATACCTGACTGTTGGATCAAATGTTTGTATGATCTACAAATATTTGCTTTGGAGTTTGGGAGTTTTCTTTGTAGAATATTTATGTATTAACAAAAAATGTACATATGTATTTATATCATTTGATTAGTTCCCATAGTACAAACTGTGTTTAGTTTGGGACTAAATCGCGTTGTATAAGATGTCTGAAATAACATTATTATTGTTAAAACAACGAAGGTATTGAAATATTGAGATATAATTAAATTTCAGTTGTATTAAGTATTCAATTGCATTGATATATATACCAATGTCGTCCAATTAAACAGTGACAAGGATTCTTGGTATGAGTGACACTAAGGCGATCTACTCAAATATGTATATGCATCTCTACAATATGCTTTTAATTCATCTACTTTCAATGTTTTGTTTTATTTAACTTGCGAGTATAATTCTATTCTGTCATTGTATTTATTTATCAATACAAAAACTGTGTAATTTCTACTGGGTTTTATAGTTTTGTGTGCCGATTTTCAATAACTTGTACCTTTTTATCGTATATTGTTTTTTTTTGCTTTCTATTTGTGTAAACATGATACGTATCTGTTTATCATATTTATGTGAAAAGGCCCACAACAACCTCTCGATACTTATTAATGTATAGATTTTTTAATTTTGAAAAATACTCATCATTAGTAAAATTATTTCTAAGGAAAACCATGATTCGCATGTTTGATTTCCCTCGGGGGTAGGTAGGGATTAATGCCACCCACACTTCGCATTTCTGTTTTCAGGTAGAGGTGGTAAGCGTATACATACATATATGTGTATTAAAGAAGTAATTAGTAAATTATTTTGTTCAAAAATAATACCGCAACGGCGTGTGCTCCGGACGGTTGTAATTTTACATCTACACACAGATCTACACATTGCCCACACACGTATTATAAAATCTTTACGATACATATGGCGAAATATTTGACCATTTTTTTAAATCCATCAGGGATATAGCTTAAGAATAATTTGATATTTTATCGAAATATCAACCATTACATCTGGGATTGGTACTGCGTACCTAAATGATGATGGAATTTACCGCGTGGGCGAACGATAAAGCACTTTTGCCTATCTCTCTACGGATTATAAGGGTGACAGCTATTTATTTTGCTAATGCGCCTCTTTTTTGGACATTTCTCGCTGGGTAAAAAATGTTGCGGTCGAATAAGATAAACTGGGAATATGCATTAGATTTTATAAATATCTAATGAGGGTTTTTATTGAATAAAAATAAGTAGCCGGATCACATGAAGGTAAGTAACTAAAACTGGCAATGGACACTTGTTACTCATGAGTCACAAGTATGTGACTGCCTTTGAGTCCCGAGAGGCAGGGAGAGGGAAAGGAGATTTGATCCGGTAACCTCATTTACTCGATGAAAAGCAACGAATGAATTGAAGAAAATTTAACAGAAAAAAGTTTATTAAACTTAGTTCGAGGTGAATAAAGTTGTCGTATTAAACTTTGGCGCAGTCAAATTGTTATCAGCCTTTAACTATCCACTGCCGGATATAGATTTCTCTGTAAAAAAGGATTTAGGATTCGTTTTAGGTTTTCCTTTTATTTGCAACGAAGTAATCCTGCTTGGTTCGTTCCCTAAATCGCCTCTTACGACACCCATGAGACGAATAGGGGTGTCGACATTTTATACTCTGAATCCGTTACCAGATGAGAAGAATATACTCAAATATATACATGTATTTGGTTAATTCGTTGTAAAGAATTGTCACATGTGGCATCGACACGACCTTGACACCTTGAAAGAAAAAAAACAACGTTAAGGTTGACACTATTGTCAGCTTGTCCTTACCCTTGAGTTGTCCATGATAGCCAGGGTCAGCGTTAATTAGTATCTAGTGACTCGTCTAGTCTATTATCACCTCTATCATAAAAAGACAAAAAAAGAGTCCCTGTAACATTTTACTACGAAAACTCATTGAAATAAGTTTTCGTAGTATAAATATGATAGAATAAATTCTATCATATTTTTTTGTTTGTAGAGTCCGTGTTACCATCATTTTTCAATACACTTTATTATTATTTTTTAATGTTCAAACTTGTATTGACTAACCCTACAAGATATACAGAACAATGAAATAAAGTTCTGTTAATAGCAACCATTTCAAAAGGATTCCTTAGACTTTTTTAAGTACCTAACAGTGAGTTCATAATATCAGTTGAGAGAAATTCTAACTTAACTTGAGTCCGAACTTACCAGCGAGAAAAAAGGTCTTACCTATGATTAGATGAGATTTTCTTCATTGGATAGTGAGAAGTACACTAAAATTATCTGTGTAAGTTACAAGGCCAATGAAAGCGTGTTAAAGCCTCATGTTCCAGATAATATTCAGAACTCTACAATAAAGTATACAGTAGTTTCAAACAAACCTTCTATACGTTAATATAATGAATACTTTTTCATCGAATAGCATGTAAATGTAAATTTTATAACTTAATCGTTTCAAAATATTGCTCGAAGTAAATTTGAAACAGGTATGTTTGACATGAAACTGAAAAATATATTGCAATACATTCTAGTATTATGTAAATTTTACATTTCTCTTCAAGGTTGATAGATTTCACAGTCTATGACGTTTCAATACATATTATATTTACTGAAATACCATAATTAATGAAGACGTCATCTTCTATTTCAAAAAAGCTGGCGACTTATTGTATTTTATTTTTAAGTTTGTCACCTTAGAACTCGATAATTTTTAAACTGGTTTGAAAATTTTTTTTTTATTAAAATGGGACATCATACTTGCATATTAGTCTATTAAAAAAAAATAGCATTTCTAAGGGTGAAAAATGAAGTAAACAAGGAATACAGTGATTATAATTTACTAAAACATACCATGCTTAGCAATGACATTTAAAACTTGGCAATATTATACATCGTTTCACTGATAAAATACAATACGCTCGTAAAAGTTTAAAAATCTTATTTGACCTTGAATACCGCAAAATTCAAGCTTATTAAATACCTTGGCAATATAAAAATATGACGGTATCCATTCCTTCTCAGGTCGCCGATGTACTTGGCGAAGGTTCCTCGGACCCCGCAGTGGAACTCCCCAGCATTCCGCAATATCTACAGAGACTGAACTGCCGCCTATAGACACTCGGGATCTATGGATACAAGACTCAAGGTACAGTTTCATTAGTAAATAGTTATTATTTTGATGTTATTAACATAGTCACTGTATAATGCTTGAAGCTTTTAATGTCACAGGAATATTTGTATTATTAATTTGTTGTAAGACTGTAAATTATATATTGTTGTAAGACTGTAAATCTAGAACTTATTTCAGGCAAAATATTAAATAACGTAGTATTAAAAAAAAACATAGGGAGAGCTATACATTTTCAAGGTATCAAGGTACCAGATTCATCTTGGTAGCCGAGATGTGTGCTGTTTTTAGTCGGTTTTCTTCCGACAACCACTATGTGGTATCCGAGTGATTTTTCATGTGACAAAAATTTTTAAACAAAATCCTTATACCAAAGCTTCTATTATTTAATTAATAAATATTATAAATGTAACTGAGTTTATCAATCTCTTACAATTTCTTATTAACTGTTGGCCAAAGTGGAATGGAATCGATTGGAGATTGTCCATTATTAAAGAAAGCGTGCGTAATTATTCCATTATAGTTATATTTATTGGAGATTACCTATTTCAATGGTAGTAGCAGATTAGTAGCTATACTATAAAGTATAAATGATGTCAGTAATGTTTTTTCAAATAAATACGTGTGTGTGGTGACGGATTAGGAGTACGTAGTGTCATCATTCCTATTCATCCCGTGGGTGTCGTAAGAGACGACTAAGGAAACAAACTATTCAGGAAAATATCACCACAAAGAGAAGTAAAGCTTGAAACGAATACTACACCATCCCGTTTCGCCATGGTCGTATAGGCTACAGTCCAGAGCTGGACATAGACCTCTACTTGCTAAGGAGAGGTCTATGTCCAGCAGTGAACTGTTGAAGGTTGATGATGATGATGATGAATATTTATCCTACATTCTGTCACAGTTCAATACAATTTATTTTAAATCGTATCATTTTCGAAAGACATATAATAAATCGATCACCATTTTGTTGTATATGTCACACAAAAAATGTATTTAATTAACCACTCACTCAATAATTCAACACCTTAAAGTACAATTGAATAGACTTTGGAAAAAAATACTCAAATGTACGACACTCGTATGTACCGTTGCCACTGTCGACGTGAGTCAGCTATATTGTCACCATAATATTTATTGTGAGTAACACGTTCATATCACGCACACTAGCATGATAATATACCTATCCCTTTTGTGTTTGTGGATTTGTGGTGAAACATACCATCTAGGCATGTCATTGTATGATCTAAGGTTTTAACTTCTACTCATCGTCTTTATTTCTAATTTTATATTTGATATTTTTATTACTGCTTCCATATGAATTGTTATTTAACAGCCTCGTTGGTTGAGCACTGAGCATATGTGACTACTGATCTAGGTGATCTTGGTGGCCATTAACAGATCAAACCGAAAAAGGGGAATTGAGTTTTTCTGTTTGTAGAAATGTTTAATAACGGCCCAGTATTTAGAAGTTGAGGTCTTAAGCCCCGTGCCTTTAAGAGCACGTAAGGCTGTCGATTGTGCGTTTATTCTCTGTCCATATGGTTTCGATTAGCCGTCCAATCGGATTGTGAGAGCAGAGGAACAGAGAGTGCACCTGTGTTTGATTGTACAGCGGTAAATTTTAATATTTCCTGCGCAGTTGACTGGTTTCCGTAGAGACTGACCTCTGTGGCAAAAATCGTCTAGGAGAACATCTTATATTATTTACTTTTCCACTTAAGAATAAAATCCTGCACGTGGATTACTACTTGAAAAATTAATAGGATTAGATAT
This sequence comes from Hypercompe scribonia, assembly GCA_949316085.1. Classification (NCBI taxonomy): domain Eukaryota; kingdom Metazoa; phylum Arthropoda; class Insecta; order Lepidoptera; family Erebidae; genus Hypercompe; species Hypercompe scribonia. The sequence continues at coordinate 3,685,294 of OX438969.1, read as the reverse complement.
CATGGTACCTAGGTAGCCCTCTCTTTATACTTTATACAAATACATTAGTAAATTAACTTACGGTACTCTTTGTCCAAGAGTTTATTTACTTTTGTATTTCTTGAAATTATACTTTCTACGATGGATAGTCTGAAGCAATTTATGAGGTAGATTTATATTCCTAAGATAGTTAGTTACCTTTTATTTTCAATTTCGTCTTAAATATCCAGTAGTTAGTACAAAGAAATTATAAATATAGAGTAAGTAGTTCTGTGCTCTGTAGGTATATAGGTATATACTCCTGGTGCTTAATCACTTTAATATTTTAAAGAAATAACAGGAATAAGTTATAATCTTATATGCCTCCCATCCATGAAATAGCAATTAGGGTTGCAATTGCACCATAACCTTTCTTTGAAAATAAGTTTTTTTTTCAATCTTTCAATTCAATAAATCCTTCCTAATCTCATAAGATTAGGTACTAAAATTATGTTTTAAAAAGTAAAAATTGCAATATTTTGGTTCAAAGAAAAAATAAAACACATTCTTGAAATAGGTATACTAACAACTATCACAGTCATTAAATAAATTTCCAAATAAATAATAATCCATTGTAATAACGGAAATAGATTCAATTTCAAAGGGTTTCAAGATAGTCAAACTACGTGTAAAGAATTTGTATAATAGAACAGAAACACAAAATTATTTCCACAATTTTTAAAAAACTTCCTAAGACGACTTGACGACGTGCTAATGCGTCATCTATCAAAGACACATCGAACTACGGAGTAATGAACTATGAAGTAATTACTAATCCTGTATCGCGATATAGAAATTCTCGCGACAATTAGCATAGACATAACATCCCAACATCATCCGGTTGGCCGCGGCTCACCAGGTATGATGCCGTTGCCTGTTCAGAGGATCTTCCCTTTGTTTACACCAGTTCCTCCACAAACTTTACCTTTAAAAGATAGTCACTTCTACTTAAAGTTTTTAAATGTATATACTTATTTTTTTCACTAAACTAACTATTATAAATATTAATGAATTTAAAATTAACTTAATTTTCCCATGAAAAATTTATTTTAATCTCATAGTGAGTAATTTTGTACATTTTTAAAATACGATACGACTTAGTTAATATTTATGTTATGTAAATCAACTGGAACATTGTATAAAAAAGTTCAAGTATCCTCATAATGATAAATATGAGTCGTACACAATCCGATTGATGGACAGATATTACATCATTTCAGTAATGTTTCATAGAATTGATCGTTGACCATCAGAAGGGACGATTTTTTAGGAATTTGATGTTCGTATGTAACGTAAGTGAAATCAGTAGTTACCTAGAAGGGCTTCCACAAACGACAAACACAAGATATCATGTTTTTGCATGTAGTTTTTGTGTTAGGTATCTAAATGTGGTAGATATTATATTCATTGGTGATCAATTCACTTTCAAACATACTAAAAATTTCGCCGTTAATTTTAAAATTAAAATTCCATACTATTTAGTACATCTAATTTTCAAACTATATATTATAGTTTTTATAGTACTGTTGACTATAAATAATGTGCTCTGATTTCAAGATAAAGATTTGAAAATTTTATAATATTAAAAGAAATCAAAGTGTGTCACCTTCACTGCATGGAAAAAGATTACACTCGGATAATGATATCTTACGTTATTTTTAATGAAATTTTAAGTAACGCTATTTCTATTCAACCTAAGCATAGCTCTATAAGTATAAGTACTTTCAGGTTTTTATTAAATACACCCGTAAAAAAGTAAAATATTAACAAATAAACTTTACCACCACATCGAACAAGTCATGAAAAAAATATATAAAAACCATGCAAGTTATCAAAAATTCTAAAAGAACATAACTTAGATTTTCAGATCATACATCATGATAGTCACCAGTCACACTATAGTCACACATACTACCACAACTGCCAGTAAAATTGCTAAACTTAAGCGGCAGTGGGCGGGCCACATTACACGCAGAAACGATGGGCGATGGGGCCGTAAAGTTTTGAAGTGGCGACCGTGTACTGGGAAACGCAGCGTTGGTAGGCCACCCACAAGGTGGTCCAATGACCTGGTGAAGGTCACAGGAAGCTTCCCGCTGGATGCGGGCAGCACGGGACCGGTTGTTGTGGAGAACATTGGGGAAGGCCTATGTCCAGCAGTGAACGTATTTTAGCTGAGATGATGATGATGATGACGACTACCACAGTGTTGTTTCTATTCACTCGTTCATAAATAAAAGTACGACGACGAGATCCCACAAAATTATATCTATCTAATACCTTTAAAATAGCAATCCTTATTATATCTAATGCAACATAGGAATAGTACCAATCACAATTGATCGACTACCTAATATCAGCACGGCGAGTCGCGCTGTCTCCTCACAAGTCACAAGAGCATAAGCCAAGTATTTAGTTTGTTCGTATCTATTTTCCAAGATTAAGTAGATGAAGAAATTACTTTTTTAAAATTAAAGTTCACCAAAGACAAGTTGACGGTAGATGCAGATCGATTTAAAGAAAAAGATCTGTGATTGGAATGACTATCTAATATCTTTAAACGAGCAATTCTTGTTTACCTGTCTATATATATAATCTGAATCTCGGAAACGGGTCCAAAAATTTTCATGACATATAGTATGCAGGGGGTTTCAGAGACGATAAATCAATTTAGCTAGGTTTCATTTTTAGAAATCGTTGTTTAATCCGTGTTTTCAAGCAATGAAATATTTGTCTGATAGACATTTTGACACTTATCTAAGTGACAAAATTAGGGATGGGAACAAAAGCGGTTGGTAAATTGCGAACCAACTATCACATAATAATATCGAGCAAAACTGGGATTTCAGGTTCTAGATTTTTATACACGTAATATTTACGACATTAGAAAACTGCTTAATGTGCTAGGAACTGCATAATTTTACCACATTACACTTCGTGTAAAATTACTAAGAACGGCATACTGCATAATAGGATTTCCATGAAACTTGAATTCTGCTGCTATTTTACAAAAATTGTTGTGTTTAATCGTATATACAACGTAGTGTCACGCAACGCAAACATTACTAGCTAGATCAAACCCTTACAAAAATAATTCTAGGTAACATTTGGAGTTTCTTTGAAACACGTTAATAATAACGCAAACAGATGTCTATTTCACTTGGAATTTGACTTTAGGTTAAACCTTGTCATAACCTTCCAGGAAAAACTTCGTATTGTGGCTAGTCTGAATATTACTTTCCTCCATCAAAATAATTTTGAAAAACTTATCAACCAGTACAAATACGACCTCTTAAAATCAATAAAATTTACCCTTTTTTGCTACATCTTTCAATAATATTCTGCTTCTATTGGTCGATCGTGGTGGTATATAGCTTATAGCCCACCATAGCTTTCGATAAATTGACTACCTTATACTAAAATATAAGTATTTTATCAAAACACACCTAGTTCTTGTTTTCTCTTCATCACCAAAGGTTGAACACCAAAAGTGCATGACGTTTAAGAAATTAAAAATAAATACATATTGCAATTATATGTACAAGTAGCGTAGGTACAAATTTTATTATTAAATTTTACAAAGTTCGAAAATATATTTTGAATTTAAACCACTAGGGATACTTTGGTTTTAAAATATTAATATAGATTATGTTTTTAGCCATCTGTATTCAGTATCTTAATTTAGATTTCTTGCCTATAACAATTCACCACCATCTAGGTATAGTCGCAATTATTGTTTGATATTACAAGTAGATTCTTTTGATACTGAGTTGTAATTGTCTTATAGAAATTTAAATCAATTAAAATATATGTATTATATGGAGTGAAGATCGTGGCTTAACAAACAAATTGTAGGACGCACTCTGGCTAGATGGCGGATGGCGGATGCAAAAAATAGCAGAGGGGGGGGGGATCTGTGGTGGAACAATACCTTATTATACGCAAATAATAAGTTATGTTCACATCTATGAATTCCCTAAAGATACCACGCGATGTCAAAGCAAATATATCATGTATTATGTTGTAAGTTAATATTATACTGTCCGCGCAACAGTTCACCTATCTAAACGGAAGGAAAATACGGTTTCCTCTCATGACCGTGAGACTATGTCACAGGGACAGGCAGTCAAATCTGATTTGATGTTCGTAAAGTAAAGAATAAAAAGAAACTTCATAGTATTGTCAAAAAATTTAAGCATCCATGGGTTATAAAGCTCTATCAAAAGTTGTGCAAAATATCGTTATGTTTTATGAAAGGTAGACCCTTGCCATATATTACTTAAGTAGAATTCAACTTATAATCGATAAAATGTAGGCGTTTTGGTATGCCTGTGCCTACTATTTCAGAGAAATAAGTATGAATCATACGAATAAGGCACACGTTAAAATACGTCTTTAGGAAAAGGATCATCATTTCATTTTTAATAACCCTTATACTTTTAAAAATATGATCTAATATCTGTATTAAATAAACCTATAGAAACTTAATTGATTAAATCCAAGCTGCCACCATGTGGTTTTTGAATTTTGAAATATTTTGCGTTAATAACTTTGCAAAGTTACTCCTGGTAAAATTAATTACTGAGGTATTTATTAAGTTTTAATTTTAATCTTGAACGCCCTTCCAAACTTTCAGAACCCTTCATTGTGCGTGGTATGAACGCTATTATTTAAGTAGACTTTTATTTGAGTTAAACAAAGTTGATGTTTGTTATTCTGTTATGTAACAACAATGTAAAATATTGATATTAAATTATAATAATAACAGGAACATATTATTACAGTCAGTATTTTTTATTTTGTTTCTGTTTGTATCGTTTCACGTTTGTAAATTTCTGCTAGAAAATAAAGTGTCATATCGACAGCAATAATAATTAGCTGCAATTTTTATTGGACCAAAAGTTGCGCAGCGTTCGCTACGGAACAAAATTTTAAAATTATTTTCAATATAATAAATGGCTATATAAATTTACTGATATCTAAAGAAAGATAGTGAAAAAACGACATCGACAAACAATGTGATTATGTTTGCATTAAAACCTTTTTTTTATTTTAGATTTCGGACAACTGACTTGACGTCGTCTAGTTTCAAACTAAGCAGAATTTGTACTATGCCGTAGCTTTCATAGTAGGAGTAATAGTAGTGCTTAGTTCAGATCATCTGATAGAAGATTTTATATTTTTTACTTGTTAATATATATATATTATTAAGTAACGTAGTATATATATATATTACCGTATAGTAATATATATATATTACTATACGGTAATATATATATATATATATATATATATATATATATATATATATATATATATATATTACGTAGACAATTTCCAAGCACTGAAACAAATACCATTCTATACATGCAAAATTCACATCAAGATTACCGAAAAGATAGGCTGAGGCTTGCTTGAATCTGACTAGACAAGCTTATCGACATTTACTAAGTATTTTAGGAATCAAATGGATTGAACGATATGGAAAACTTGAATACGGAATGGAAAAACGGGTTAATTGAACAAGGCAGGAATCAGGGGAGATAATAGAAAAGCGACATTACTCATACGGATAGATTGGCAAATATATGACGTAGCTCAAGCAGGTCTTGTTACTTAATTATTACTTAAACTATCTGTCGGAGAATAATCAGTTCTCTAATCTAGACTATAATAACATAGCTTTCCTTTTGTCTATCCTAAACGTTTAAAATTGACTCTTATCACATGCACATGTAATCACCGCATACCATTCGTCACTACCGTTTCGGCTATAATTCAAAACCGGAATGTCTTCGAAATATATAAAATATTAAACTACATATACATATACACACACATATATTATTATGTAGTACAAACTAGCTTCACAGATATTCGTAGCACAGGATTCAAATAGGCTCCAATATTACTTACATGCATACCCTCCAATACATGTGTATTATACAACGATCAGTAGTCGAATAATCACACATGATATTGTTAAAGTGATTTTTATGTGTTTCTATTCAAACCACTTTATTTAATAAAAAGTACCTAAATGGTTTTAAGCATCATCGATAGTAATAAAAATGTTTTGACTAGTTACGATTTTTTTTTAATTTTTAGATACCCGATATTTAAAAACTAGTTTTGCTTGGACTAAATGACGATAAATGATATTCATTTCTGTAAGTATATCTTTTACAAAGATATTGAAATTACTTTCGGAAGAAATGCCCATCAACCGAAGAGGTGTTCTTTCTTTTACATACGAAAGTCCGTGAACATTGATTAAATAAAAACAAAGCAAATACGGCTTGGGTTGGCTTTTTGAAGAAAAGATCATAGTTTTGAGTCGGCCTGTCCATACAGACAGCATACGAGCCCCAACCATCATATCACCTAACCAGTATTAGTCAAGATTAATGACACCAAGCGCGAAACTACCGTCATTTGGGTAGGATGTAAAAACACTCAAATTGACCAGAAAGATGCTAAATGTGAACCAATATTAAAAACCTAGCCTTAATTCAGATTTCATTAAGAGCAGTAAATTATATAGCTAAGAAGAGTACCAGGGGTAGTAGAGACTTGCTGATTTCAGTACGAACGGGCCGGCTCAACCGGTACAGAGCTACCCTCTCACAGAAGATCAACCAAAAGCGACAGCATCCGTGCTGTAGTGTTTCGTTGGTGAGTATGAGACCAGAAGCCCATTGATGCTGGGGTGACAGTTATCGTGATAACTGTGTAAACCTTACACTGTCACGATGACTGTCGTGCCTTTTACGTCCTCAAGCGACATGTAAAAAGCATCTCACTAGGCCGCGATAGTGTTGATCACCATACTGCATTGGTATGTGCAATGAATATGGTGACCATAACTCTTGGATTCTATTTATACTTGCCATCAGGCAGAGTAGAGTCACTTTAACAGTTTTTAAAAATAAAATATCTACATGGGCGCACTGCATACCTTGCTAATTTGTAACGTTTCAATTTAAAAGATGCAATTTACCAGCCAGCATTTATTTATCATTTTGCCAGCGTTTATTAAAATTATGGTAGAAATATTATTCCAATAATAAGAAAAATACAAAATTTTGAACTGTTTTGAACTTGAATCAAATTTTTTCAAATATTTATTTTTTCCATATAATTTTGGTTGTAACACCACGTGTTCATGAATGAAAGTAGTGACAATTAAATAAATTGCCATTGTCGTTACCGCCCATTAAAACGATTAGTCTTGTATAAGTTTGGTCTTTTTTGTAAGTGGGGTAATTGTATCACGATATAATTAGTCTGATTTAATATCGTGATGGGTGTGTAGTTCGACCGACAATAATTTAATTATAATTCCGGGAATCAGTGATTTCAATCCAATTCATAATTCCAACATAAAATTATTGTTAAATAATTTAAAAGGTTGTATGTTTCATAATATTTTTTTTGATTTATTGCATGTACTTTTATCTGTCTTAGTTTCATTGAATTTTTCGTATTAACCTTTGAGGTTTCAGGTAGATTCACTCCTCTTTCACAACTGCTCGATTTTCGTATAAAAATAATCAACAACTTCAAGAATCGAACTAACAGACAACGTATGCAACTACTCAACTACGAAAGTGGATTACACCATAGTTCATTTCAGTAATCAAATAATATCTCGTTCTAGAGCAACAGGACCTGAAATCATATGGTCCAGGTCCCCCCTAGAGTAGAGTGCTAGAGGATGGCCGTCGGGGGGTTTTTAGTGGGGACACTTCATACTCCTAACTCCTGCACCCCAAGGAGCAGGAGATCCGAAGGGGTTTGCCACCTTGTCAACAAAAAAAACAAGTCCTTTAGATTACCAGTGTTTCTTATTTACTTTATACATGCATTTTTAATATATTCAGTCATTTATAGTGTTCTCATAATCTTGGTAAGATTTAACATGTCATGCGAATAATTTATTTTCGGTCAGTTATGTAATGGCATCTACTTACTATTGCACAGCCTGTTAGTGAGTCAAAAAGTTGAAATTAGGTTAGGGTTCGACACAAACTTGTATTTACTCGAAAACGTATATCTCAAACATTATGTCCGAGATTTCACATTAAATATTACCGTTCATATAATAAGAGACGACTGTCTTTTTGTGAATCAATTGCTTATTGAATACCTTAGTAGAAGCATAAAAAATACAATTAAAAAATAGGTTTTAATGATAACAAAGATGTTTTATGATGAATCTTTTTTGCGGTAAAAGTTTATTTAATTTTTGAATGTTTCTTAGAAAGCTTATAACATCATTGTCGTTGAAGATATCCAAAAAAATGGAAATATTCAACTTCACGAATGGTTTTTCATATCAAATATCCAATATCAAGAATTAGGTGACGAAAGTGCTCAGAATTCATTTATGAAATTGAATGGAGTCGTTCGCTAACTCTTCACTGATAAAAATACTTTTGTCATTCTAAGCAACATGTAAAATTTGTAGGAAAATTCATGAAGTAAACATGCTTTCTACTTGATTAATGAGACTTCAATTTATGGCCCTGTCGATATTTTTCACCGACTTTGAAATATATTCTGTATAAAATATAGAGATAATCCTCTTTCGACTTTCATTGACATCAAATTCGATATTTCGCTACAGGTAATTTATGTCTGGATTTGCTGGTTGCAAATTAAAGATATTAATAGATCTTAAACCCGTTCACAACGATTTCAAAAAGGACGCATAGTATACTTTCTTAAAATGTGTTATTCGATATACACACGGGAGAAAAAACTCTTATCTATTAACATCATATCAGTACAGAATTAACTGAAAACTGTTAGAAATATATAATATGTGTGTACATATGTATATATACATGTGTAACGATCGAACGGGGCAGTACTACTGAACTACGTACTACTCACGGAAGACCAACCTAAAGCGACAGAATTTGTGCTGTCGTCTTTTGTTGGTGGGTGCGAGACCGGAGACTTATTGATACAGGGGTGACAGTTATCGTGATAAGTATGGGAACTTTACACAGTCATGATAATTCATAACAGTCATCGTGACATGACAGGACATCTTTACGTCCCCAAGCGGAGCGTAAAAAAGCATTTCATCAGACCGCCATAGTGTGGGTCGCCATAGTATGGTGACCACAACTCTTGGATTTTATTCATACTTTCCATTAGGTAGAGCCATTTTAGCAGGCTCTTAAAATAAAATAAATGTAAAAAGAAATGTCCCCTCTTCTAGGTACGTCATAAGTAAATGGAAGTTTAAATAATTGTTTTGCTAATTTTCTAAAGTATAGTTGATATCCAGAAATCTATGTCAAAAAATAAGAATATAAAGATTAAAATAGCCATAAACATTGCCAAAACATTAAAATTCTAAATTCGAACGAAACATATGGGTGATTAATATTACAACGCTGTAACATGAATTAGCTTTTAAACGTATCGCGGCCGGGTTGGGAAAACCCGCCGATATTTCAAGGCCACGCCCCGGCCACACACCAGCCGCGGCCTGGACCGGGCTTCGTACAGTGTAACATAAATTAGTTCATATAAAAGTATACTATGGATATTTCACAGTGCCCCGGCCGGGGCACGGCCTGGCTCCGGTCCGGTCTAACATGAATCATCCCTAAAAAGGGTGCGACAACATTATTGTATCGTATATTTGTTAAAAAAATTGTTTAGCCTACCGACTTCTGATTTAATCAACTTTTTATTATTATATTACGGTGTAATATATGACTTATAATTTATACGTGATTAGGGTATTTAGATTCAAATTATATTAGAAATGTAGCCGTGTTTATATTACCAGCATTTGACGGCGTGTTGGTCTAGTGGTTAGTGGCCCTGACTGCTAAACTGGAGGTCGTGGGTGCTATTCCCACTCAGGAAATATGTTTGTGTCATGAATACAATTGACGGGCCTAGTGGTTGAAGCGGTCACAGCGCCTCTCTCTACTGCACTGAATGTTAAGGGTTCAAACCCCACATGGGACGACACTTTGTGTGATCCACAAATTGTTTTTTCTCAGTCTGGGTGTTCTTGTATGTTTGTAAAGTTCCCCGCGACACAGGATTTATTTCTAATGCGGGTATTATCGTTTTATAAACAATAAAATCAAATATTTATTCTGTGTCTGGGTGTAATTTGTTTATAGTATGTATGTATTTAGAAATATTTTAGTATGTTTATCAGCAGTATAGCCTAGCACAGGCTCTGCCTAATTTGATACGGGACAGCCGTGTGTAGGATATGAGATGGGATATTTACTTATTTATTTATATATTTTTCAACATCCTGTAACACTTTTTACAAAACTGTTACTAAATCAATTAATTCGAATTGAATAGAATGTAATCAATTGATACTGAGAGCCATTAATTAATTTATTTAATTTATACAGATCATATGCGTCACATATTGTAAAAGTATAGTAACTTAGATGAAGCAATATTGTATTTCTCAAGAAATAAAATATTGTACTTTATGGTGCTTCATAGTGTCGAGAATTTACGTTTACAAACAGCTCTTAATCAACTACAGAAATTTTAATAAAAGAACTTCTTTATAATAAAGTCGTAGCTAAATGAGAATTGGAGACAGAAATTAGATTTTCTTTCTCTGTATTTAAGAAGCTATGAAAAAACAAGAAATAGTACTATTAGTAATAGAGTTCATATTTCTTAAATTTAAATCAAATCAAATCAACCTGTAACATGTTAGTATTAAATAGATTTATTCACTTATTTACAGCCAGTACCTGGAAACCAAGCTTTGCTCGGTATTTTTGTTGATAACACAGATAAAACAACGTTTTGTAAAAATGACACCTAGCTAGATCATTTTATCGACCCCGAAACCTCCCGCATACTAAATTTCATGAAAATTGTTGGAGCCGTTTCCGAGATTCAGATTATATATTTATGTACATACAAGAAATCCTCGTTTAAGGTATTATTATTTTGAAAACACGGATCAAACAACGTTTTCTAAAAATGAAACCTGGCTACATCGATTTATCGTCTCCGAAAACCCCGCATACTGAATTTCGTCAAAATCATTGGAGCCGTTTTTTGTTTTTTTTTTCTATCTTAAGAGCCCACCAAAGTGACTTTACTCTGCCTGATGGAAAGCATGAATAGGATCCAATCTCATTGCAAATGTTCATTGCATACTCATTGCAAATGCTGACAACGCAGTAAAGTGAACCACACTATGACAGCCTTGTGAGATGCTTTTTCACACTCCGCTTGGGGACATAAAAGTTATGACAGTCATCGTGACAGTGTAAGGCTTACACAGTTGCTACCATAACTGTCACCCTTGCATCGATGGGCCTCCGGTCTTACACTCACCAACGAAACGCGACATCACGGATGCTGGCGCTTTAGCTTAGTCTTCTGTGGGACTGTCGTACTGCCCCGGTCGAGCCGGCCCGCTCGTACTGAAATCAGCGTGGCTCTACTACCTAGAAAAGAGTTTCAGAGATTCAGATTATAAACGGGTATATAGATATATTTGAATTACTCATTTGAAGGTTTTAACATCTGTATTAAAGTACTACGATTATACATAATGAGTATTTTATCTCTCGTCTCTATTAATTTTTTATTCCATCCATGAACTAGTGGCGTAAATACATTGCCAAGTCAATAATTTCGATTTGTTATTTTAGTTTGAGCTTGTTTTTTTAGACTATTTGACTTTTAAAAGTACCTACCACCGATCAAAAGGGAAACAAATTATCACCAGTTTATTTGTATTAATGTTATTAAGCTTTTCCAGAAATTATGGAATATTTTTGTTACTGAAATTGTGGTATTCAAATAAACGCTTTTATTATTACTAAGCACAAGGAAATACTATTTATTTAGATATATTTTAAGTAGTCTCCGAGTGGTTAAACGTTTACTTCAACAAGGACAGTTACTTGTTTATTTTTTGCTTACAAAGTTATTGGTTTTATTTTTATGTTTTTGTAAGTTATATTTTTTACTTATCAATGTATATCATGCTAATGCGGGTGGAATGGGACCGGTTGTTGTGGAGAACCTTGGGAAAGGGCTTCGTCCAGCAGTGGATGAATTTTGGTTGAGATGATGATAATGATGATGATTGTGCTTCGCTAGGCGAGGAAAACCGCGATTACTGTAAAATAAATATCGAAATATTTTTTCGACATTTACAGCAATCAATATTTTACTTAAAAGTCAATAATTAAGAAAAACTGACTATTAAAACGTATATTTTAACGATCAAAAACTTAATTATGAAAACAGTCTTCTAAAAAAATATATAAATGGAATTTAAAATGTTATTTTAAAGATTTCACAACTTACACACTTTAGATAAGTAGACTCGGCCTAATCCGTTTTCATGATCGTCACTTTTCAGTTGAAATGTGTTAAAATTAAAAAGAGATTTCTACATATAACTGAGCTGTTCTAAAGATTAAGTATCAACTTACTTTCGCACTAACATTATAAATCATCATCATCACCTCGCTTGGTTAGAGGATCCTTCGTTTGTGTCGGAGGGACATGACAACTCATCCCTCCATAAAACTATGCAAGACAACGTCATTACAAAGAGAAGGAAGACTTGAAACAAACCCTATTCCAATCCATCTGGCTAGCGTGGTATAGTAGGCCAAAACCTCTGTGCTAAGGAGAGGCCTATGTCCAGCAGAGGACTGTAAAGGCTGTTGATGATTATAAATGTGAAAGTAACTCTATCTGTTTGTTACACTTTCATACGACTATATCACATAGCCGATTTTAATGAAATTTAGCATATGGACATGGATATAGGATATATATGGATATAGGACATGGGCTACTTTTTACAGTGATTAGCGACATACACGGGCAAAAATTAGTATCTAATATACTTAAAGTTAAATTTATAATGTGGGACAAGGTTGCCCATTAAATCAACTAAAGTACACATTATGTATGGGTATGACACAACTAAGGTATGTCTTGTGTACTTTACATAAAATGTACTTTAATAAAAACATGCCATTCTTCTGATAGCATCGTTAGCAGTGCACTATAACTAAGTGATTAATGTTATACTTAATGACCCTAAAACTACGAGATTAGTTTTTATGGGTAGGTAGGGTTATATTTGCAGTCGGGTTATATTACCCAGGATCGAAATCTTTTCTAAGTTCACCTTTTTTTTTCTATCTTTAGAGCCTGCCAAAGTGACTCTGCTCTGCCTGATGGAAAGCATGAATAGAATCCAAGAGTTGTGGTCACCATACTCATTGCAAATGCTGACAATGCAGTATGGTGACCCACACTATAGCGGTCTTGTGAGATACTTTTTCACACCCCGCTTGAGGACGTAAAAGGCATGACAGTCATTGTGACAGTGTAAGGTTTACACAGTTACCACCGTAACTGTCACCCCTGCATCAATGGGCCTCCGGTCTCACACTCACCAACGAAACACGACAATACGGATACTGGCGCTTTAGGTTGGTCTTCTGTGGGAGAGTAGTATTGCCCTACTGAAATCAGCGTGGTTCTACTACCCAGAGTAGAGCCACGCTGATTTCTACTATACTATATCTACTTCGCTACATAACTGTGTGTGGATAAAATAACTATTCAGAGACCTGGGTTCTTAAAAATAAGACTCCTGGCATTGTGATTGACAATCGTCGTTTGTTCATACAAACAGAAGTCCATCCAATAAATGACCAATTAGGGGACGAAGCTCTGGTCAAGTATAAAGGTGAATCCGATGTTCTGTCGATGGTAACTTCAAGATCCTTTATCTTAGCCTTCCATTTCTGATATTCTCTCTTCACTTTTACTTTAATTCTTCTTTAAACAAGCTAGCATCTATAGTGTGTTCAGAGATTTATGCAACAAATATCAAACATTAGATAACATAAAAAACATAAAAAGTTAATTTAAAATGTTACTTTTTAATATGGTTTCAATTTCACACTATATTTATGTCAGCCAGTTAATGTCTATATTTCTATATTAAGAGCCTGCCAAAGTCACTCTACTCTACCTGATAAAAAGCATGAAAAGAATCCAAGAGTTGTGGTCACCATACTCATTGTAAATGCAGACCCACATGGTAAACCACACTATGGCTGCCTTGTGGGATGCTTTTTCACACCCCGCTTGGGGACGTAAAAGGTATGACAGTCATCGTGACAGTGTAAGACTTACACAGTTACAACGCTAACTGTCCACCCTGCATCAATGGGTCAACGTTTTTACGTTTCACCTTCGATAACCCTCAAATATCGATAAATAATTAATTACTACTTGCTCTAGTTTTTTTTGCAACAGCTACTTTCATTTTCACCGCGGAAAAAAACATTCTTTACATACAACTTCAAGAACAACCTCAATGACACGAAAAAAATCAATATTCTGTTTTTAATGTATCGGAGGTCATATTAATCACTGATCACTTACCGATATATTATTAACGACACGTGTCATTAATTTAAATGGTGTACGAGCTTTTACGGTCTTGTGTCCTGTAATATCAGAAAACATTCAACCGCTCATTACTTTTGGTCGCCCTTTAGTTCTTGTCGTTTACTGAAGTCCCTAAAACATCTAATATATATTATTATACTCATATTTCTATTTAAAATAAAAATAGTGACGTCACTGGGCAAAATGTTTTGCATGCTTAATGCTGAAGTGTATATGAATGGCGAACGAATGCTGATGGCATACTGTTAATAGAGATTTGTGGCACGTATTTGCTTTAGTCACTATGCTACTGTTAACTGCTGTAGTACATCTTTTCGCTTATTTGTATTAATCAATTCTAAAATATTGTTGTAATATGTATATGAAAGTGTTAGACTCAGATTTTTCGATAACAAAATTATAACCAAGTAGCCAAGGTCGAATACAACCAAGGTTCTACCTTGACTATTTTTGTATCTGTGCCTTTCTAGATTTCTATCTGAATTATTTTTTTGTTTCGTCATTTTCAGACTCCTTTTATTACAAATTCACGTTTTAACTTTTTAATGTATATTTTTGTTTTATACTTTGCCATTCTCAACACATATGTCGACTTATATACATCTTTGTGATGTACTCGCCAAGACCTCTCTTTTGATACTAAACAGGTAGTGATTTTTTTTTGAGTTTAGAATCTAGGGATAAAATTGCATCGTATAATATTAAAGTTTATACCCGGGCCATTATTACAAATCTATTGGCACCTCATTTATTAAAATTAGCTCCGTAGTTTAGACGCTATGTTGCAATATACCGACTCATCCGTAAAATAAAGTCCAATCAGCTAGGTTGATAGTTTTCAGTAGAGATCGGAAAAGTTTTCAACTTGTTTAACGAAGTGTTTTTTTTTTAATTACGAGATTTTTTGGTATGTCATTACAACGCGCTAGTCTAGTTAAATACTCTGTAGTATTTTCTTTTATGCTTTTATTTCGCGAGATAATGAGTTCTGTATCTACATAAGACATTGTATGACAGAAGACCAAGGGTCTGCAGCTAACATAGTATGTTTTTTATCATTTATTTTGAGTCCTACTTCATAACCACTTTAAAATTTTAAACATTTTGTTGACCATTTTGTAACTACCCTTCTAAATAACTAATCTATATATATAAAAGAAAGTGATGTTAGTTACACCACTTATAACTCAAGAACAGCTGAACGGATTTAGCTGAAAATTGGTGGGGAGGTAGCTTAGAACCAGGAGACGGACATAAGATACTTTTTATTCCGTTAGAACGGGTTTCAGTAAAAAAAAATCTGCTTATTTATTGCCTCTAAGGCGGAACAGAGTTCGCGGGGTAAGCTAGTTAACTAATAAAAGTATGATTTGAAACTGTTTATTAATTATAGAATCTCAATAGTTAACAAAACGATAAGAGATAAAGATATTGTTTCAATGGCATAGTCAAAGACTTATAGATCATGTACCTATTAGAACAACGTAGATTATGTACATGAGGAATTTTAAAATTCGCATTATCATAGATATCATTGTCCGTGTGGTAACGGATTAAGAATACATAGTGTTACCACCCCTATTCATCCTGTGGATGTCGTAAAAGGCGACTAAGGGAACAAAATATGGAAGTCAACATCATTACAAAGAGAAGGAAAACTTGAAACAAACCCGAGAGAGATCAAGCGTAGCACTCTGGGATACTATTAAACATTAACTATTACTATAACTTAAACATTACTATAACTAATAAAATTCAATAACACTCTTTGACCTGACCCGGGAATCGAACTCGAGATCTTGTGATTGGCTGTCGCATACGCTCACCGCCAGGCCAATGAGGCAGAGTTCTATTAGTACTACCATCTTCAAATAGTACTTTTTCTCATAAACCAACCTGAGTGATTTCGTTGCAAAGATTACCTTTATTGTATGATGCCCTACATAAGAAATCATAATTGTAATAAAAAATATATATTTATAGATATTTCAAAAAACCATTTTATGAGTATCGCAAGAAAATATACTTAGTAATAAATTTAACATAATACAAATAAACATCAATATATTTAATGATATTTTAATGTCCTATCTTGATATCATCGTCATCATCTCAACCAAAATACGTCCACTGCTGGTCATAGGCCTCCCGCAAGGTTCTACACGACAGCCGGCCCCGTGCCGCCCGCATCCAGCAGCTTCCCGCGACCTTTACCAGGTCGTCGGACCACCTTGTGAGGGGCCCACCAACGCTACGTTTCCCAGTACGCGGTCACGACACCTGAATTTTACGGTCACATCGGCCATACGGAGTTTCTTTGCGTGATCGAATCAGGAATGAGGAGATCCGCAGATGAACCAAGGACACCGATATGGCCCGTAAAATGCTAAACTTAAGTGGCAATGGGCGGGCCACATTATCTTGATATAGAACTTACAAAATTCTGTAGAAAAACGTCCCGTATTGACAGGAAACGTTTAGAAATGTAATAAATGTGATTAGAACAAAGATTGTATAAGACATCTACTATTTTTATTTACAAAAAAATCTGTGAATGTAATGACTCGTTTTTTTTGTACTTAAAATACGATTCTATACTTCTCAATCATAAAACGACCTATGTAAAAATTGAACGCCCATAGCTGTTAACTAAAACAAAAAGTAATTTGAACATAATGTAAAATATTGATTTCAGAACTTAAATGTGCATATCAGAAAATACTACAACTTAAAAATTTGTCAACTTAGCACCAATTACAATTTGAAAGTGTTGAACTAAATTCAAATTCTTCTTCAATCTTAATTAAGCATAATCAATATTTTACATGATCATGTTACCTCTAAATTTTTTTTCTTCTTTCATGCAACACACTTGTTTTACAACACACACAACAAACAAGCTACGCACATGACACAAAAATACCTACTTTGCTATGAACAGTGGCTGATGTGATGAACGTACGGACATATTATGCGTTTTTTATGGAACTCATGTTAGACAGGACTATATTGGATTATATATTTCCATATCCATTCCATCATATCATGTATTTCCGAAACGATTATAATATACGAAAATTCTAAAAACGTACGGTTGTATAGTTTAGATTTCTTATCTAGTCTGGCTATTTAATACATTTTAGTCGATGATCGTATCGATAAGTCGATACACGCATACATAGGCTGCTAAAATCAATACTCTTCCTTTTGGCTTCGTCTTAGTTGGGTAAAAAGACCCTTATCTGAAACTTATAAGCGATATAATTTTTCTACTGTTATCTTTGGTTCTTAACCAGTTTTTTTTCCATATACTTCCAGACTCCCTTTTGCTTGAGTAGGATGTGTCTATAGTCGGTAAAAAGAGATTACGTTTGATGAAATTTCAGCAAACTAAAAATAATTTTAAGTATGAATGTTCATTTATTTATACAGCGTGCTAAGCCCCGAGAATCGGGCTTAACATTTAATTCGGCTTTTTAGGCTGAACAACGATTTAGTTATGTTTTTTAATTTAAGTTGTCATGTTTATTCTGTTTAGTTCTGTAATTGACTCTTTCGACAACTCCATTCAAATGTCATCTTCTACATTGACTATAAATTACAGAAATATATCTGTTAGCATTTATAAATGAATACTTAGTGAATGAAATATACATATGTGTGTGCGTAACCTCTTTTCGTATAAATTGACAGAGAATTACTTTTCACAAACGTCTTAAAAGCTGCCATTCGTCACCTCCGTTCTCCATTTCATTGCCGTTCAATTTTGTCAATCCAAAAATCCTATCATTTGAATTGCCAATCCTACTTTATTACCATAAACATTTAAAGTATATATTTAAATTTATTTAAAGTAATATTTTACTGAAAGTTAGCGATATTCATTTGACAGTAAACGGAATTACTTTGACGTTTTAATTTAACGTTCGTAAAATGAAACGAGTTTTGATTTCTTTCACTCACACGTATGACATGAAGTTTTGGCGGTTAAGCGGTCGTTCACTTTTTAAATTAAATTTTAAAAATAATTACGTTATTCGTCCAACACGTGTTTCTTGCACTATAAACTCGTTGACGTCGTTTTAATACTAATATATTATATATATATATATTATGAATTTAGTAATAATATTATTATTCGTCTAAAATTCTATAAATACATATAAATGCTATAAATGTAAAGAAAAATAAACTTGAAATAAAAAATTTTGTAGAGACAAAAGAATGTAATGAATTTTTATTTATTATTTTATTTTAATCTACCTAATAATTGTGTTATATAGCTTGTTATTTATGACATTTTTTATTTTTATTATTATATTAGGACACTAACGTAGAATTTAAACACGTGAAAACGTAAATGCAGAATGACTAACTGACCCACACGTACCTGTCTGTGCCTCCTATTGCCCGTAGCGTGATATTTACAGCGTGAACTAATTAGTAAAATATAAAAAGGGTTATGATGAATCGACCTTAAAAAATAGACATATATTATAAAGGACTTTTATTAGAATTTAAAAGGGGAATAATTCAATTATTCACATTATTTTTGGACACAATGAGAGTTTTCAAAAACATCATTTTCTCCCGTTATTGTAATATTTTACTCCACTACTTATAGTCGCAGAGTGATGATAACCTTCCTCGATAAGTGGTCTATCTAGCACTTACATTTCCTGAGATTAGCGTGTTCAACAAAAACACGAACAAAGAATCTCTTCAGCTTTATAATATTAAAAGAGATAAAGACAGAAAAGAAACCCAATGTTAATTAATATCAAGCAAAGACATTAAAAACCACTCGACGTCGTGTATCACCTATTTGTTATTTTAATTAATTCAGAAATTCAAAAAATGTTCAATTTTTAATTACATTTTAATAGTGTATACATAATATGATTAATCATTTCCTGATGAATTAATTAAGAACATTCAACAGTGTATTTTATTCTATAAAGCATTAACTTGTAAAATTTATATAAGGACAAGTTATTTTATGTAGAAATATACTATTTTTTGTTTTACTAATTGGAATAAAAATGAATAAATAAAGTTATCATTCGAAGTATCTATCTATCAATATAAATAAACATAAAAATTAACGCATCCGTTGTTATTAAATGGGTCCTTAAATTTCAAATATAACCATTTTATTTTGTAGCCTCATTATGCACGTTTAACATGACTAAACTTTAAACTAAATGAAGTATTTCTATCATTACCGTTCAATGCTTGCTTTTATATATTGATGTACTAATCGATTATATCTTTTAAATGTTCATCAATGTGCCCATGTGTAAGTCGATGTGTAGTCCTCATACATTATGTGTTGTGTTGCACAGCGAGCCTGCTCCCTCAGCAATGACAGCACTGCATCAGTTTGGGGCCGAGATGTTGCGTCTTTCTCGCGGCTTGGAAGCTTCTGCGGCATCAAAGCCACAAAACAGAGGGTATATACTGATTGGCATTATTTGTTCGCTTTAAAATTAACCCGTTATGGTGACTGGCTGTTCTAACGATCGAGGATTTCCATTACAGTTAAAATATCGATTTAACATATTTATTGTTTACAGGACGAACATACCAGACCGTGGTATACTTACTCCTGGATCGTTGAGCATAACTTCAAGTTCACCATCATCGATGCATCAGGAAAGACGTCGACCATCATCTGTAGGAGAACATAGCACACCATTACATCGACCGAGGAGTGCTTCCGATGACGAAAATAATGAAGGATTACTTGCTCCAACAAATTTGACAGTTAAGTCACGAAGTTCTGAGGATGGTCTCTTGCTGCCACCACCTTGTACTTGCCCATATTTTGGGACAGAGTCGACTCCTCCGAGACGCACCACAGAAGTTATAATAGTTCCTGGAGGAGACATAAACTCGTGTAACGGGTTTCCTCGGAACGGTAATATGAAAGATGAACCATCCACTCCGTTCTTTAGAAGATCCAGTCGTGGAGCCACTTCAATGGTGACTTGGGATGAAGCACGGCGGAGAGGTTCTAGTTTTGGTGGAGCTCGAACGACTTTATCCACTCCAGTTCGAAGTATTCGTTCTCAGAGATCTACGACTAGATCTCCCCAAATTACTGTTAGTTCTCAACGCCAGACACCAAGAACACATCATTCAAGAAATTCTAGTGTTATATCCAGAAATTCCTCTCGCCACGGCAGAATTCTACGGTTGGAGCAAAAAGCTACAAAAGTTTTGGGTGTCGTATTTTTCACTTTTGTAATTCTCTGGGCACCATTTTTTGTTTTAAATATGGTGCCGACTTTATGTCCTTCCTGTGAAGAAAACATACCACCATGGGTCTTCGACTGTGCTCTGTGGTTAGGGTATGCTAGTTCTATGGTGAATCCTATTTTTTACACGATATTTAATAAAATTTTCAGACAAGCATTTAAGAGGGTGCTTTTGTGTCAGTATTTTAGATCAGGAAGGTAGCCTGCGCCCTGGGAGCGTGTTCGTCCGTCTTCAGATCCTGGCTTCGGGGCGCTCTCAGTCAATAGGAATATTCGATCTCAATTCGTATGAACTCACTAAAAAGCTTTAAGTATTACGCTTTTAGGTTTTAGTAACTGTCGATGGGATTTATTTAATAATAAAATTATGAGTATCTTTAAAACTAAACAATTATAGTGTAAAGTTATAGATATATAAAAAGTTAAATAAAGGTTGAAAGTGACTAAGATAAGGTTTATACAGAGTTAATTTATTATTCTTACAACATAACGACAAAAATGTACCATAACAAAAGTACACAACAAAGTTAGTTAAAGATAATCTTTTTTTATGCCTTGCGGTCATGATTTGAGCCATATTCCATTAATAGTAATGATCGCACTTTTTGACTCTTGAGTTTTTTTATGCGTCTGTGTACAATTATACAGTAATTATTGTTCCTGATTAAACAAACAAATAATAGTTTTTTACACAAGGAACATATGTCAGTTCGTAGCGAAACTTGTAAATGTATTATTATTATTTTACAGTTTTTTAAGCAATAGCTCAAATCATCATTATCGTCTTAACCCAGAGGCGTCCGCAGCTGAACATAGGTTTAAATACCACATGATAAACATACGTATTTTTTTAAGGTTCAAACATTAAGATCTACCTTAGTAGTTACTAAACAGCTTACTACTTTAAGCTCATAACTATAGTAGAATATTGAACGTTATAGATATTTCTTTGCTGTTTTTTTTCCTTATTTTGTTCTTATCAAAAGCAAACTGATGTTTTTAGTTAATTCTATATTTAGTAACTGTACTAAATAGTTTTCTGGCCTAAAAGTTGGCAATTGTAGTGCCTAAATACTGTAAATTGCCACTGAATATATAGTCATATGCGTCAGTTAGTTTTTACAAGTATTAATAAGTCTGAGTTTGTTTGCATGATCGAATCAGGAATGAGGAGATCTGCAGACGAACCAAAGTCACCAATATTGTCAGTAAAATTGCTAAACTTAAGTGGTAATGGGCGGGACATATTACATGCAGAAATGATGGCCGATGGGGTCATAAAGTTCTGGAGTGGTGATCGCATACTGGGAAACGCAGCGTTGGTAGACTCCCCACAAGGTGGTGCGACGACCTGGTGAAGGTTGTGGGAACTGGATGCGTGCGGCACGGGACCAGCTGCTGTGGAGAACCTGATCGAAGGCCTATGTCCAGCAGTGGACGTCGATTGGCTGAGTTGAGATGATAAGATGATGAGTATTAATAATTAAATGTGTTTTTTCATTTGTTTTTGAACATAAGAAAATACCAAGGAATGTGATACCTATTTAACTCTTACCCTGCCCACGAGTGTTGCAATAGCCAACTAAGGCAGCAAACTACGCAAGTCAACAACACCACAAAAAGAAGGAAAAACTTAAAACAAATTATATACTAAACCGCTTGGCAAGCGTGGTATAGCAGACTAAAACTTCCTTTTAAAGGAGAGGCCTATGTCCAACCGTGGCCTATTAAAATCTGTTGATGATTGATGATGATTTGAAATTGTATATTTTACGTGATATCTTTTTCATTAAGAAAATGGTTATTTTAATTATTTTTATATGAAACATTATCGGATGAATGATTGCAATTCACCATCGGTCTCTTACTTGTATTAATTCATTTCATCATCGACTGTCACAGTCCACTGCTAGACATGGCCTCTCATTAGCAAGGAGGTTTTGGCCTACTATACCACACTGGCCGAAATGATTTTCTAACCATTCATTTAGTCATATTGAAATGATTATTAGTTTACATATTTTTAGGAAAAGGTAATATAATATAATTATTTGTAAACGGAGTTTCATAAGCTACTCCTTAACTAGTCTCGAAAGATGTATTTCTGACTGAATTTGTATTTTGGATAATACCAAACTTATTCTAGTTTAGTTTAATTGTTCTTTAGAGTCAAGCCATCGTTTTATTTTTTATGTAAATTAGTATTAAATATGTATTTTTTTTTCTCATATAAGCTGTTATTCCTGTTGTCTAATTTAGTAGGTTATAACTCCAATCTTAAATTTGGAATAGAAAAAAACATAGGCTGTGGATATAAGTTATTAGAATATTTAGTTGTTATAGTATGAATTATGAATGATAATTAATCCTGTATCAATGTATTTGTCTTCTAATAAAAATAATAATTTGTATATTTTATGTTCTGAATTTTTCTTATAGATAAATTTTTATTTCAATTTTGGTTTAGTTTAAATTTCAAGACTTTTTAGTGGACTGATTTTTTCACTTTTATTTTTATTAATACATGCTACGCATTGGTACAGGGGTGACAGTTATCGTAGTTAGTGTGGGGGCTTTACACTGCCACGATGACTGTCATACCTACGGTGTGACCCACGCGCCACGGTGTAAACACCGTGAAGCGTGAAATAGTATCTCACTAGGCCGTCATATTACATTATCTGCATTTATAGTGAGGGTAGTGACCGCAACTTGGATTTTTTAATGCTTTCCATCAGGTAGAGGAGAGTCACCTTGGCAGGTCCTTAAAATACAAAAAAAAATAGATTAAAAGAGTCTCGAAGTTTTCGGTTATAATTCCAGTTAAAGACATTTTAAAGTCACATCTCCTTTCAATCAAACCGTGTTATAAAAAATTAAAGAAACATCAAACTAACTTAACTTATAAAAGAAAAAGTAGTAAAATATTTGTTCATAATTTTCCTTTTCATAAAATTTCTGAAAAAAAAACAATTAATTTGAATTAAAACCTTATATTATTATTTAGTTATAAATTTCAATTCAAAAAGGCTATCAACTAATGTAAAAATTTGTTTGCTCATTATGATACAAATAAATTTGTTTTACATAAAACGCAGGTTCTAGTCTTCTTTATAGATTTGTTAGATAATTTAATGTACTCAATAATGTTATATGTATGTATAGAAATATAAATAACCGAAAGTAAATTAAAAATATAACTTGTTGAGTTGTAGAAGCTGCAGAAACACAATTTTTGCTAATTTATTCCGACTTAAGTATTTGTACAGAAGAAATTTATTACAGATTATGCAAATCCAGGTTGTAACTTTTTAATTTTACACGAATAAATAGTTATAATTATCACATTGTACGACAAGTAGGCGCCACTACGCAATATTTATATGTTTTCTTTAAGATCGTAACTTAAATAGAATATAAAATAATCTAGTCGTTTCACACAAATATAAAATAATGTAAATATATTCTAAGGAAAAGACGTAATATTTGTATATAAAATGTTCGAATAATGGTGTCAATATTATTTAATGAATTTATTGTAAAGTATAATAAAATGATTTATTGGAAAAAGGTCGTATTTATTAGTTGATAACCAATTTTTACTGATTTTTTTTCAAAAATCTGCTTTGACAAGGCAAGACTAAGTTCAAATCTAACAAGGTACATTTATCAGAGAAATCAAATTCGTTGCTCTATACTTTTTTTTTGTTTTGTTTTTAATGTTTAAATTATTTTCATTGAGTTCTAATAAAATTTTGACACATCTCACACACGACCATCTGATCCCAACCTAGTAAAGCTTGTATATACTATGGTAACTGACTGACTGCACGATTGGCCTAGTGGTTTAAACGGTCGCCATGCCGCTCTCAACTTCGCTGAGTGTTGTGGGTTCAAATCCTACATGGGACAACACTTTGTGTGATCCACAAATTGTTGTTCTGAGTTTGGGTGTTCTTTGTGACCGTTCCTTGTATGTTTGTAAAGTGCCCCGCGACACAGGATTTATACCTAATGCGGGCGTTGTCTTTAAAAAAGAAAAAAAAAACTGAGTGCTGATAAACATATTAATAAATTTTTAAATATACACATATTATAGATAAATTATACTCAAACATAAAATAAACAACCGTGCTCATCACACAATATTTGTCCTGAGTAAGAGTCGAACTCACGACCTCCGGTTTAGCAGTCAGTCTCACTAACCACTAAACCTACAGTCCTTTAGATTTTATCGCTATTATTTTATGTTTAACGCACATATCACTATGTTAATTATTTATAAGGATTTTTTTATTTATGTTTGAGTTGTTTTGCATTTTCATGTTTTATTTCTCGCAAGAACATTTTGTTAGTATCCTTTAAGATCATGCAGTGAGCTTTCGAAGTTAAAGTAGGTCAAACGTCAAGACTTTAATTCAAATTAACATAATATGAAAGGTATCTTTGTTAATTGCTTGAAATATTTGCACACCCGTTAAAGTAGAGGCAACAATTGTAATGTTTTTCAAACACGTATCTCTATTCAAAAACATATTTTTATTTGATTTTACTTGTAGAGTGAAATAACTAAAATCTCGGTAATATAATATCTCGCCAATGAATAATATATTCGTTGTATATTCATTTAATTTTGGCGTCGTCATCGTTTTAATCCAAGTCACTTTGATAATCAGTCGTTACAGCCTCACAATACGCAACCATTGTATTTAAAGTTGTAAGGTTTCTAAGGCACCATTATTATAGTCGTAGATTATTATATCATCATTAAGCTTTTGAACCCGTAATACTGCTTCATATTCAGGCTGATTACGTAATAAAAAAAGGTAAAAAAACTGGTTTTATATTTAAATGTTTCAGAATCGTCGCCTTCATAAAATATTTTAATACTAATCAGATCTATAGAAACGTCTAATATTACAAAACAGTAGCAGTTATACCGGGCTTTGAACAGATATAAACTGTTGGCAATTGAAGAATGTAAATACAAGTTATTCTGGACGGGGGTGAATTATTCCTGATCAAAATAGGAAATAGTACCGACGTATTTTATGGATATATTTACCATCTCATGTTTTCCCTGTGTAGTTTATTAAATATTGAAAAATACAGTAGATGTTTTTATTCAAAAAACTTTTGTAGGTGAGAAAGCTCAGTGTAGGTGAGAAAGTTACTAGTAAATGCTTATAAGAATGGTGAATTATTTTACAGCATATATCGACGGGCAGCAGAGTCAACTTTAGGTCACTTTGTCCTGTTTCATTTATAAATTGTGAGCTGAACAGAGCAGAAAAAGGTTGAAAAAGAAGTAAGTATTACAAACACACAAAATTTCTTATACATTTTCTGGCCATTAGTGTTTACTTCTTGATTAGATCTAAGCAAGCTTCACAAACTAAACCAATTTAGTTTTACGAATAAAGCTGAAATAAAAAACTTTTTAGATTAAAATAAACTATGTTCCTCAATTGAAAACAGAAGCTTTGAATTATAAAAAAATATGCAACAACAAATTGCATTCGAGTATAATATAAAAATAATGCAAGTTTATAACACTCAATACATCTTAAAATAAGATATTTCAATGCAGTAATGTCTTTAGATATAAAACTGAAGCAGTAATCGTCACGTTGAAGACTACGCTGACGAGTTAACTCGTACTATTTAACACAAAATTATGTACATATCATCATACTAGAGCCCTCACCAATATATTTTATTAGCAACATATGCTTATCTTTTCTTCAATTAAATCGGTCATCGGACGAACTCGTAATATACTCGTACATGATGTTATATAGGATGGGCCACTAATTAGTTAATATTTGAAAAAATCGTATAAAAAAACCATTCGCTAGATTATGAAATTGAAATTAGTGATGTAATTAGTAATGAATTATGAAAATTGTTTATTTATAAGAAAATTAATGAGCTGAAATTTATTTTTTAAGAATTACATCGTCTAAATGATCACTATTTTGACGTGTGCTCTCTTCGAAATGAGCAACGGAAGTTTCGAATATTCGTCTGCTAAGAGACCACGAAAGCGCGGATATCTCTTCGCTGATTTGTCTTTTAGTTGACATAGTGTATTTAATTGATTAATATAAACACGATTCTTCAAATAACCCTATAAAAAGAAGTCTACTCGGGATAGATCTGGACTTCTGGGTGGCCATAGAATGTCGCCTCGTCTGGAAATATTTTTTTCCGGAAACATGTCTTTGACTCTCATTTGATGTGTGACAAGGAGCTTCATCTTGTTGAAACCACGTGTTACAATTGTAGCCAGTAAATTCCAGTAGCATCTGTCCCTAAAACTTCCGTAACATGTTTGCGCGAGATGCTAAATTCAAATGTTAACGAATCCTTGGCCCACCCTATACACTGTAAAATAAAATCTGAAATAAAATACATGGTAAGTTGAAGCGAGCTCAAGAGGAACTTCAGCGGGTGCTATGAGTGAGTTTGTAAAAAGGCAAATCACAGGTATTTGATGTTTGATGAGTACTGCCTTCATTTATATTGAAGGGGCCAGAGAGGCTGTATAATTATACGGACGAGTGGCAAACTGATAGCGTCAGAGTGCACTTAATACGGGAGTGCTGTCCTAAATTAAAAAAAGTTAAAGAACAAATATGAAGAAATTATATAAACTAACAAATTTATATCAAGAGACTAACAAATATTTTAATATAGTTTATAATATAGTTTCAAATATCATATAATTTCAGGTTAATTCACCCATTACATGGTGAAGTAAAGTTGATAGTTTTAGATAATTACTAAAAGAGCTAACTGAAAGCTGAAAAAAGGAAAATTAAACAAGTATCTAAAATGAATCTATGTGTATTACAGTGAATAAGGACATAGGAGTTACCAAAACCAAGATCAACATCAATATTATAAATTACAGTGAGGTTAGACGCACGCAGTCATGAGCGTTTTTGTTTTTCTTGGTGTATGCTGATAAATATTACAACTTTGACGAAAAGTATGGAGCATCCCTACAATAACTATTGTTTTTCCAAAATATAAAAAAAAAAATATATGTTAAAAATACACTTTATTTTATTAATTTCAATATTGTTAGATCATTTTTTGCCATTGTGATAACAGAAATTTCTCTTGACTTGATTGTATTTTTTTTATGAGTAATACAACTTCATGCTTGGCAAAACCGTCTTTTAAGCTTTTTTTTTTTGTTGTAATCATGTAGCGCCTTTGTGTTTTAGAATTTGCTATAAATGTATTTGTGGGATCAAGTTTTATACGTCAGTTGCTTAAATGAAGATTTCACTCGAAAGTGGCGCCCTTATTAGGGGGCAAGCGTTGGTCAAACTCCAGAAGTTTTGGATAAGTCGTTCTGGCAGAAATTAGTAGTTTAACTGCCACCCACTACTCAGTAGTGAGTTCACAAGACTATTTTCAAAGACTCTCTCACTAACTTTCGATCACCACTTTTACTAGACCTTGGTTGACCTTGGTTCATCTGCGGATCTGAAAGAAACTCCGAGCATTGTCCTCTCCATTATTCTTTAGGTGACTTTGAGTCTTCTTATCAAGCCCATAGTGCGCGGCCACGTTTATGTACCGTTAGTCATCACTGGCAACACACACTTGTCATAGACTTTTGTCTTGAGACACTGCGGTATTTGTGACATACAGTATTTCACAGTTTTGATTATTTCAACTTGTGATGTTTCTTGTTCACGTTAAAGTTTAAATTGTAAAGTTTTTTTTAAAGTAGTGTAGATATTTGATATTACTAAATTAATAAAATGTGTCATAACAAGTATTCTATTGGTACTTAGTGGGTAGACTATGGTTATAAAACCTTTATAAATAAGCAATAGTTATTGTTTCCTGCTAGCAGTGTTATGTAAATGTAATTTTAATAGGATGATCCATACTTTTGACCACGGGTAAATAGCTCCTGCGGGGTGATATTATCGTTCACATATCGCTTGCACGAATATTCTAAGCAGAAAACATATTTTTTTGCTGGAATTGGCAATTGTGTGACTTCTCTCTCATTTCGGCAACAATAACAAAAGAAAGTTAGTTCTACGAGTTTTTTTGGCATAAATGTGATATGTATATATGTATAGGTCTCCAAAGAGTCTGAACCCTGCGTCCAACAGTCAAATATTTTAAAAACTGTGTAACCGAGTTGTCGAAAAATAAAATTGAAACATCTTTAATTTTTTTATTATTTTAAGAGCCTGCCAAAGTGTCTCTACTCTGCCTGATGGAAAGCATTAATAGAATCCAAGAGTTGTGGTCACATTACTTATTATGACAATACAGTATGGTGACCCACACTATAGCAGCCTAGCCAGATGCTGTTTCACGCCCCACTTGAGGACGTAAAAGACAAGACAGTCATCGTGATAGTGTAAGGTTTCCCATACTTACCACGATAACTGTTTCTTTCATCAATGGAGAGAAAAATATGTGAATACTATTAAAAAACACCACGTATCAAGTAAAAAAAAATATGAAAACACGCTCGTATATTTCAATACGACGGATAGATACCTGCAGGTGAAAACATCTCTAAATATTTAAAAAGAAATAGCAGCCAGTAAAACTTATGACTAGTCTCTTATTATTATTATTTTCTTTATTTCGCACACATATTTGTTACATTTTTAAATATATAAAAAAACAAAAAATACACATTTAAATATATAAAAAATAGTAGTAGACCACCGACATCGGGTACAGGGACCAAGACGCCGGTGGTTAGGGCTCCAAAGACAGGAACCTCCTCACAATACGGGCCGTGTCAAGGAGGACTGCCTTCTGCATCAGACCCTTGATCCAACCTTCTAACGCGAGCCTCTTAAGGTGTTGGTCGAGGCTCTTGGCTATCAATCCGTGAACAGATATGATTATCGGAACAATAATCACCGAATCCACATTCCACATGTCGGCAATCTCGTGAGACAGATCCAAATACTTCAATTGTTTTTCTTTTTCAACTTTCACGAGATTCTCGTCATGAGGAACGGCGATATCGACAATCATTGTGCGGCGCTCTAATCGATCTATTACCACAATATCAGGCTTATTGGCAACAATAGTCCTATCTGTGATAATAGATCGATCCCAATATAACGTAGCACGATCGTTCTCGAGAACTGAGTCGGGCACATACCTGTAGTAAGGTACTTCGAAATTGATAAGTTGGTATTTAAGGGCAAGTTGTTAGTGTACGATCCTGGCTATTTGGTTGTGCCTGTGCAAATACTCACCGTTAGCAAGACGAGAACAACCGGAAATAATATGCCTAATAGATTCTCCAGGACGGTGGGACGCCCGACAGGTGTCAGCCGTACTATCTTTCAGGACATATTTCCGGTAGTTATTCGTCATGATAACTTCGTCCATAATTGCACAAACAAAACCTTCAGTTTCTCCGAAGAGGTCACCAAATCGTAGCCAAGACGTCGATGCTTTAAAGTCTATATCAGACCCGTGTAGGGCCCGATAAAATCGACCATGAAGTTCTTTACCCTTCCATACTTCCTTGCGATCAGTAGTACTAAGTACTACAGGTTTGCGCCAATTCTCTTTAGCCAAAGCGAGCGGGGTAAAACCAGTATCTACTGCAACTACATTGTGATGCACTCCCACATTAGTCTGTAGAAAATATTCTCTGAGATTGTATATCTCGCGATTGTGTAGAGTCTTGATATTTAATAGACCACGACCTCCAAACTTTCGCGGAATATACGATCTCATAACTGATGAACGTGGGTGGTGCATGCGGAATGCAGTCAGCAATGTACGGACTCTCCTATCAAGGGCATCTAATTCGGTCTGAGTCCATCTAAGTACACCAAAGGAATACATCAGAACCGGCATGACCCAACTGTTACAGGCTCGCACCTTGTTACCGCCTGATTAAAGACTTTTAAGTACTTTTTTTAGGCGTCCAAAGAAGCGTTCCTGTAACATTTGTTTCACACCAGGTTCTGGTATTCCCAAAGACTGTGAAAAACCTAGATACTTGTAAGTTTCGGTGGCAGACAGAGATTTGAGTTTTGTTGAATTTGAAAGTTCTATTCCTTCAGATTCTACAATCACGCCCTTCTTTACATACATGACTGCACACTTGTCTACACCAAATTCCATTTTGATAGAATTACTAAAATTTTCAGTGACCCTTAATAACGCCGTCAATTGTAATTTTGTGGAGGCCAGTAATTTCAAATCATCCATATAAAGAAGGTGAGATATAACTTGATCATCTTTCTGCAACCGATAGCCTAACCCTGAACCCTCTAACAGAGTGCTGAGAGGGTTCAAAGCTAGACAAAACCACAAGGGACTCAGACTGTCACCTTGAAGTATACCTCGCTCGATCTTTATAAGTATGTCGTTTATCGCAGTCTGCCGACATCCTGGATAGCGAAGTGTTGTTCTCCATTGACTCATACACGACTTTAAGAAAGTGCACAGAGTTGCATCAATTTTGTACAACTCTAGCACTTTCAAAAGCCATGTATGTCTAACTGAGTCATAAGCCATCTTATAATTTATACAACATGTCACCAGACTCTTGCGATTACGACGTACCTGTTGGCTAATGTTCCTGTCTATGATAAGGAGCTCTTTAGTGCCACGGGCCCCACTTCTACATCCATTTTGAGAAATAGAGAGTACGTGTAGTAATTTTGAGTCTCAAAATTATTATTATTATAAGTATATGCTCCATTATTAGGTTAGATATTTATTTAAGATTCGACAGTATACTAACATACTTCAAATTTTATGTACACAACATTACGGCATGTACACTGTTTGGTTTTAGTCTCAGTATTTCAGGTATGATCAGATATAGTTCAGGTTTTAGTATAATGTTCAGGTTGAGTTATTCTAGGATTTCCTACAGAGATAAAAAAGATTCGATACGTAAGTAAGGAAGATTACACATTTGTACAACGAATTTACTTCTTACTACATCTTTCCTTTTTTTTTATTATACTTCATTATGTGTGCAAACAGTGAATTCGTTTTTGACGGGCATCCCCTACCCGCATAGCTTTCTCAATGTTTTAGTTTCGGCTACGATAACTCGTATAACATTTCTAGTTTCTCCAAATAATAATTTTCTGTAAAGTACGTTAAAATAGCCAAACCGTCCAATTAATGACTCAGAACTTACTTTCAATCCACCTATCACCGTCCACTGCTGAACGAAGTTCTCCCCCAAGGAACGCCAGCCATCCTGGTCTTGGACAATTCGCATCCATCCGCTGCCAGCCACATTGTTCAAGTCGTCGGTTCATCGCGCCGCAGGGCGCCCTACACTATGTAACAATTATTAAATAATTAATAATTAATTATAATAATTAATTAATTGACCTTATAATTGTGAAGTATTGTATTGTACTTAGTTCTACATCAACAGAACTATTACTATGTGTACATTTTATAATTAATTACCCAAGCGTAATTAGTCCTTTGATAGCCGTGTGTGCTTCATTACAATAAGGCGCCTACACCATGGAAACCTTATTTTACATACATATATATTAGGGTGTCTCTTAAATTTCAAGTTCGATATTTTTTTACGCATACCTTCTTAAAAGTTTCGTAATAACCCTATATTGTCTAGAAAAAAATATTAGTTCGATATATAAACGATAACCCGTGCCGACTTGCTATTTAAACTTGTCGATACAAGTTGCTTAAGTACTGCCCAGTGACCTGTTACGACATGTTTTATTTGCCATTTCGTACGTGATTTTTGAGACTATTAGTGCTTCATTGTTTAGTGCGTAAACATGTCGGTGGAATTATGGAGTGATAAACAAAATATTTTTCTTATCGGATTGATTAGCTACCAAATAAATGGTGCAAAATTATCATCTAATCGACAAGTTCTCTCAGTCCTATTTTACAATATTCGTGAGGTTAAATTGACTGTTAGTGAAAGTGCAAATCTTGTGATTAGGGAGTGCATCATATATTGGGAAAAAGCAAGAATTCCAAC
The DNA here is from genome assembly GCA_949316085.1 of Hypercompe scribonia. NCBI lineage: Eukaryota > Metazoa > Arthropoda > Insecta > Lepidoptera > Erebidae > Hypercompe > Hypercompe scribonia. The sequence continues at coordinate 3,652,534 of OX438969.1, read as the reverse complement.
AAGGGCATTTCCTAACTGCGTGAAGAAACTTATTGATTTATATCATGTTTGGAGAGAGTTGCAAAAAAATTGTAAGAAAACTCAGATTACGTTTAAGAGTCGTGAGAACAATTTTATAATTAATCTTGATAATTTGTTTGATATTGCACATGCTGATGCTTTTGAGAGAATGAAAATAGAGGAAGATAAATTATTTTAAATGCAACAGAGAGAGCCAGGTCGACCGGGATGCTTAGGTGGTGTAGATAAAAAATTAGCGGAAAAAGAACAAAGATCTAGACAACGACGATTGGAAGAAGAGGAAAGGATTGTAAGACAAAGAGAATCACTAGCTGTTGCATCTACTTCCACCACAAATAACTTAGACAGTGTAGAAGATTCAGACGAAGAACAGATCTTGAATTCTGAACTCAGCTTGCCGGACGTTCCCTGCCATGAACAAAGTTCAAAAAGAGGTAGAAAGAATCTTATAACACCTAAACTAGTTGCAGCTTTAGATCGATGCCAGTTAAGCATTAGAGATACCGTTTACATTCTTAATGCGGTGGTAGAAGCGCTTGGTCTGAGCAGCGATGATTTCTGTATTAACAAATCCTCGATTCAGCGAATTCGTACTGAAACTAGAAAATCAAGGGCAGAAGCAATAAAATCTAACTTCCAAAACAATGTACCCGACATAGTCACAGTCCATTGGGATGGAAAACTATTACCGGGGTTGGATGTAGGGAGTTCAAAAGAAGAACGCTTGCCAGTTATAGCTTCATTTGATCATAGAGAGCAGCTTCTTGCAGTTCCGAAACTAGAAAGTTCTTCTGGAAAACATCAAGCGAAGGCTGTATCAGCAGCTCTCTTTGACTGGAACCTTTATGATAAAGTGCAAATAATGTGCTGCGACACAACAGCTTCCAATATGGGCCGTTTCAATGGAGCTTGTGCTATTTTGGAGCAAACTTTAGGAAGAGAATTGTTGCTTTTCGCCTGTCGTCATCATGTTTATGAATTGGTCCTAAAAGCTGTCTTTGAAACCAAGATTAAGCAAATTACTAGTAGCCCAGATATTCCGATGTTCAAAAAGTTCCAAGAAAATTGGAATAACATTGATTGTACTAAAATTGAACCATCTCTTAATTTCGTAAAAGCACGGGTTGCCGAGACAGACATTCAAGCGTTGTTACTATTTTATAAGGCAGAATTAGATAAAGGTTTTGTAAGAGATGATTACCGCGAATTGGTCGAACTGTGCGTAATATTTTTAGGAGGAGACACAGAGGAAAAATTAAAACTAAGGCCCCCGGAGCTATACATCAGGCACGCTGGATGGCGAGAGCGATCTATTCTTTAAAAATATGTTTACTTCAGTCACAATGCAGAGTAACTGCGAAGGACAAAAAGGCTCTACAAGATGTTTGCTTATTTCTCGTAATATTGTATGCTAAACCTTGGCTCGAATGTACAGTGGCGACCAAAGCACCTAATCAAGATTTGCGCTTCTTGAAGATGTTAAAAGAGTATGAAAAAGTTGACGCAACAATTTCTAAAGCTTCTATAAGCAAGTTCAGCCATCACTTGTGGTATTTATGTGAAGAGACAGTCATTCTATCACTATTTGATGATGAAGTTGACAACCAAACTAAGAAGAAGATGATTGCCAACTTCAACAGGGACAAAATCTCGGATTTTAGCAAACGCTATGACCCGTCGAAGGAAGAACTGACTCAAAAGTTGTTTGGTAAGTTAAATTGACTTTTTGTTGGATTTCAATTTCAATGTCCAATACTTATTTATTTATTTTCAAAATTGTTGTTGATTTTTATTTGTTATTTAACTTATTTTTCTTTTTTTTTAGACAAAGCACTGGATGATTTCGTATCGGAAAAGAGCAAACAATTTTTATCACGACTGCAGATCGACGACAGTTTTCTAAAGGAAGATGTATCTTCTTGGAATAACAATGCTGCTTTTCTGGAGGCTAAAAGAAGAATAAGTTATTTGAGAGTTGTAATTGATACTGCTGAAAGGGCTGTTAAATTAATGCAAGATTTTAATGGACTTATCACGGCTGAAGAAGAACAAAAACAGTTCTTGCTGCGCTGTGTCCAGGAACATCTAAAATTGTATCCAGACTGTAAAAAAACTACTCTAAAAAGAAGTTACCCTGAATGATTCTTATTTCTTTATGTTTTTAATTAAAGATTAATGTTCATCTAATTTATTATTTAATTTTATTCACTTAATTCATTGCATTTATAGTCAAATTATAGCAGACTGAAATTATAGGACAAAACACGTTTTTTACTAAACTTTGAAGCTCGGTCGGCACTGGTTGCAATTATGCTAGATTGATAAAATTTTATATTTAAGTATCTTATAGCATTAGTAAAAATTATAGGGGGTATGCATTTCGAAATTCGAAAAAAAATTTTTTTTTGTCATATAAGGGACACCCTAATATATATATACAAAAACTCTATTCAAACGTAACAGTGTAACTACTGAAAGTTTTCGAAGTAATATGGTATGTAATATAATATTCACATTTAGACAACACAAACAGAGAAAACGTTTCTTTGAGATATCGTTTTGTAAGAACGTGAAACTCAAATTGAGAGGAAACACGCACATTGACACAAATAATATTTTGTTGCCTATTTCCTGAGAAAATGGCGACGATAATAGACATACTAACCATTTCTTTAGGCTCATTTACCCGCAATGTTGCGATGCCTTTTGCTCCGACCAACAGTTCTCTTTTTAACTTATACGTAGTCCAACATGACAGAATTTCATAGTCTCCTACTGGACATAAAATTCTCTTTAGAAAGAAGGTTTTGTCTCACTATACAACAATGAGAAAGCGTGTTAATAAAGACTGTTTCAAAATTTCGTTCTCTTTCTAGTGCTGTTGTCCTGTCCTGTTGTTGCTGTAATGCTGTGGTCTTGTCCAACTTGTCTTGGTTTTTTGGTCGGCACTTTCTACACCCACGAGATGAATAACGAAGGGATTTCTGCACAGAAAAAAAGGGGTAGTGTACATGTGTTCTTAATCCGTCACCACATAGTCACATATGCTAGGCATAGTTACTGATCCCTAACTGTCAGAATCAGATAGAAGAAGGTAAGATAACACCGATGTAATGGAAATAGATTTAATTTCAGCATTGAAGACACAATTTTAGTATTGAAAAAAGAGGGTTCAATACTCACTTAAGTAAGCGTAACAGTCAACAGACGAGTCTTCTGCTGTAATGGCTAGTGGCCTTAACTGCTAAGCCAAAGGTTCTGTGTCTATATTTGTTCATAATATCTGTGTATTTAGAAATATTTAAAAGTGTTATTTAAGTTCATCAGCAGCTATCATAGCAAAGGTTCTGCCTAATTTGGAATCAGACAGCTGTGTGTGACATGTATGAGGTTATTTATTTATTGTTTACTAGCTTTTGCCCGCTCCTCGCTTCGCTCGCGAGGAATGATCTGTCACATTAATTTTCGAAACAGATTATTTTAATTTTTTTTTAACATACAAACAATCCTACGATACATTATTTTTGTGTAACTTCATTGGTTTAGGCAGCGTACGTCAAGATAACTCTCAGAGGCCAGATTTTGCCGACGTAATTGACTTGCATCGTAATATTACGATCAAAATTACATGAAAACATTACGAATTGTAACCTATATGTTATTCCGAAGTATAATCTATATTACGGTAAAACTTCCTCCAAATTCGTCCAGTAATTTTTTCGTGAAAGATTAACAAACGTCCGTACAAACTTTTGCATTTATAATATTAGTAGGATTAATAGCCTGTTAAAAGTTGATCTTATTCGGTGTAAAACTGTTGAACATTTAAGCGTTCATAAACTTACTTAACAATTTTACAGATAAAGATGGTGATTATTATTCTTATGTTTCAATTTTTTTTATAAATTCCGTAATGTGTTATTTTTATTTATTTACAGTAATTATTTTGTTAACCTATGTTAACATCAAATATATTGATGTTTATTAGGTCATTAACTAAACAACTACACTGTAACCCTTTGGAAAAAATACTTTAAAACTTAAATATTCACATCACACACCATATAAAAATCCTTTACTACATATAAAATTAAAAGTGTCAAAATCTTTTAAAAAAGTAAAGCAGTACCACATCGTAAATTGCTATAGGCCGCCTGCGTCACGCTTTTACGCTGACCCACTAAATCCCGACACACAAGCCACCGCAACAATTAATCATTCTTGTACCATTCCAAACAAGTGTCGAAAGTAAATCAGCTTTCCAACTTTATGTATTAATAAAATAAATTTAAAACCCTCGTGAACGACAAACTCGTCAACATTTATTACAGTTCTGAAATGATAAATAAGGAAATTAGTAATTAACGAGAGACGTACGGGTGTTACCTTTTTGCTAAGGAGAGGCCTATGTCCAGTAGTAGACTGTTAAAGACTGTTGGTATTAGTGTTTACTAAGTACAAATACATTTGTATATAAATGTAATATGTACATATGTATTTACATACTCTTGTGTGCAACAACATATAGAATAATAAAACTATATACATCTTACACGCGGCGATCTGAACCTAAATTAAGCATAGTGTTTACTGTGGTAACTAAATACACACGTATTACGGATATAGCACAATATTGTAGAGAATAAATTACGACGTCTTACCTGTCACGGTTCAGATATTTATATAAATAAATGACTGCATTGTGTTCTTCTTCATTACATTATATTTCTTGTCGCTATCGTCACAATAAAACAAACATTAGGTGGGCAGAAACAAAGACAGAAATTTCTTGTTTAACAAAATGTAAGTCACATTAGAACAAGTATTAACGCTCATATAACACTCCTAAAAACTGATTACATTCCTCTGTAACATGATGTATAATTATATATTATGTGCATTAGACTCAAATTTCAGCCAGAAAATAGGGATTGACTCCACGCTATAAAGGTCCAGTGTTCATCCTATAAAATACACCCAGGCTTTATGCTCAAATTAGTTTTGTATGATCGCGCTAAATTCCTGTGGACATTTTTCTTTCGTGTTTTACGAGTAACGCACAGGGTCGGATGATGAATTTCTATTGTTAAAGGAATAGAGAGTTAGAGTCGCAGTTAATGGGTCACAGACAACAAAAGCGTGCAAACTTATCTTGAGATTAGATGGATAAGTATTTTTAATTTACTATCTCTATTTTGTAATGGTGTGATTTTGTAGTAACTTAATGCAAATTAAGTAGCAGTAGATAATAGGTACAATCGATACCTAAACAAATTTAAATATTTACAAATATATTATTAGTATTTACTCCGTGTGGTGATGGATTAAGAATACATAGTCTTACTACCGCTATTCATCTCGTGGGTGTCGTAAGAGGCGACTAAGGGAACAAACTATTCAGAAAAATATCACCACAAAGAGAAGTAAAACTTAAAACAAATCCTACACCATCCCGTCTGGCTAGCGTAGTATATAGGCCACAGTCCACTGCTGGACATAGACCTCTCCTTGCTAAGGAGAAGTCTATGTCCAGCAGCGAACTGTTGAAGGTTGATGATGATCCCGTGGGTGTCGTAAAAGGCGACTAAGGGAACACAGTATGCAAGACAAAATCATTTCAAAGGGAAGAAAAACTTGAAACAAACCCTTTTCCAACCCATTTGGCCAGCGTTGTATAGTAGGCCAAAACCTCCTTGCCAAGGAGAGGCCTACGTCCAGCAGTAGACTGTAAAAGGCTGTTGATATATAAATAATTACAACCAGACACTGTAGAAATGATTGTGCTCACCACAAGATTATTTATCCTGGGTGAAAATCAAACCCATGACCTCTTGTTTCACAGACAGAATAGCTAACCACTAGACCAACAGGTCCATCAAATAGATAAGACAAAGATTGATGTTTTTTAGATTAGGCAAGACATCGATTGAAAGTGCTTTAGAAAATAGAACAAAAAGGGACAATTAACATCGATATCGACCGTCAAGTTCAAGAAAGTGTATAGGAAACGAAGACAGCACCACAATTGCAATACATAGCCTTTTTTTACGCTTTTCAATAGGATTGTTGATGATTGTTTTTGTTATTGATGATATTTTACGAATGTATAATGTCATGTCTTACAATAAAAACGTTTTCTATGACATATTTTTTTTAACGTGTCATGGTATGTCGGTATTTGACCGACTAAAAACATATTGTGTACCACTCTGCGTCCAGAATGGGAGGGATCCAGAAACTGTTGTTATTAAATCATCCAGACTCCTCTTGATCTTGATGTTTATAATCTCAATTTGATCAGAAAATCAATATGATCTTAATTTGATCTTAAAATGTTTATAATCTTAACATGATAACAAAATGTATTATGATCTTCGTATTGGCAAAAAAAATCGTGGTACATGTACCAGTGAGAAAATATATATTTATTTCATTCTTTGTATCCACAATTTTGATTTATCTATGATGGTTTACAATTTACAAATATCTAAAATTAACTTCTCTTAAATATATTTCTTTATAGAATCGCGCTGAACTTATAATAACCATCACTCGTAGCGAATTGCTATTTCTATCTCTGTGTTACACCAGTTTTATACTTAATTTAAGAACTTTTGGAATACTTAAAAATACAGATAGTAGAATACTTTCATCTACAGTAAAGTTAATTTGAATTTAAAACTATAACTATTGTGAAAATTGATATGTTTTCTGTGAACCATAAAATTATCCGTATAAGCCACAACAGAATAGAAGCTTCTACACAAAGTAGCAATGCTTACTGTCCCAGCACCATGTCATCGGTAAAGTATTAACCCATTCATCGATGTAAATTTGTACTGTCTGACCACTGGTTCAACTATCATCTCAATTTACCTTGCTCCATTCGATATTGACGCTCAAATACACTTGCAGTAAAATATACGTGACATCTATCTCTATCTTCTATATGGACCGACGTTACCGGAGTAATACCAAGGTCTTATAGAAGATCGGTATTAAAAATAGGTTTTGAGTTGTTTTTCAGCGATAGAGTGTTGTTACAGGTAGCCCGAACTACTCCCCAAACCGTCTTTACTCTGAGAAAGAGTGACCCTATTCAAATGGTGGCAGCCTAATTTATGTACATATATTCAGTAACACGCATCTGTGGACGGTGTAAGAACTGATCATCAGATTACCCGTCTGCTTGTTTGTCAATATACAACAAAAAAATAAACCCTATGTAAAAAAGTATGTTGGTGGTAGTGTTTTCTTAAACATTTTTCGTTTAAAAACTATTATTACATAAAATAAACTAACATCTAAGTAATCCAAAACGTTTCTATCGCGCTAATGTGTTTAATATTAACATTTCATTTTCTTTTGACGATATGGTTCTAAATTAAAACTACGTTGCAAATTCGAACTTCTTTCTAGAAGTACCTATAATAAACAGACCTTACACATATACATTCGTAAAATTGAAACATAGAATGATTTATATCAAGCGTATCATTTCAATGCCCTTTGTTGTAACACCGGCAGTATTCAATATTTATAGAGGGAACTCACAGAGTGTCTTATGCATAAATTATGACTCTAGTAAGTGCAATACAACTACTCAACAAGTATTTTGTATATTCAAAGCTATGCCACCACGGTGCAACAACTTATATTTTTAAAGTGACATGTTACTTATCGTGTTTTGAAACATTACCACCAATATTTATTTTCTGAGAATAAGTCTCTGGTAATCAAGTGATTTTTCGAGTGGTTATTCGGTGAAAAGCAGTGAATAAATTCCTTCAATCTTTCTGGTTATCTATTTATTGTATCCATGTAGATCTATCATTTTTTGTTGTTGTTGTCAGGACTTGTTTTTCAGTTTATTATTTACATAAATATTATAAAATTAGAATGTTACCTGTCTGATCCAGCCCTGCGTCTATTTACCGATGACATGATGTAGTTCAGTCGATTATAGAGGTTGGTTATTCCAAACCAATTTATTGGATTGGAACTCTGCCAACCATACATTCATATTTCACATTTATGTCTTCGTAAAATGTATTTTTTTAGATTTATTGCAGACCCGTGTTCTGCTATCAGTGATATCTGTGGTACAAAGGGAATTCGATATGGTAAATCTAAGAAATTATTATGTTGAGAATGCCTACACTGAGAGGGTACTATGCTAAGAGTCCCTAGAATGCTATAATTATTCGTAAGGCAGAGAATATACTAGTAATTAAAAGTATCTTTTCTTCTTTTTTTTATTAACGGCCTGCCAAAGTGATTCTATTTTGCTTGATGGAAGGCATACCTATTGTGAATGCAGACCATTTAATATGGTGGCCTAGTGAGATGCTTTTGCATGCCCCACTTGGGGACTTAAAAGGTATGACAGTCATCGTGGCAGTGTAAGGTTCACACACTCACCACGATAACTGTCACTGCATTAACGGCCCGCCGGTCTCGTACTCACCAAGAAACACGACAGTACGAATGCAGTTTTCTGTGAGATAGTAGTACTGTCCTATTCAAACCAGCCTTTTCATGCTTAAATCATTATGGCTCTACTACCTATAGAATTTTGGATAGTGAATACCACAGTAAGAATCTTACTTTAAGATAATTATTGATTCAATTTGATTTATTGCACGGTACTCATACAATACAAAATGTGACCATTGCAGCCCACTTAGAATTTAATTTAATATCAATTGAAGTTCAGAATTTGGTACACCTAATTAAAAACAATGCCGTTAGCTTTTGTATTTTAAAGAGATTGTTGTTCAAAGTGTTAATAACACCTTCCGATCATCCAAAAAAAGAAAAATAAATTGATATCTTTTTTTCTTTCAAAAAAATGTCAATAAATAAATAAGCGTACCCAAAATCTGTGGTGGACGCTAATCAATTGAAACTCTTCATCATTAGAGGTATTAAATAAACACGAAATATTAACCTGAACATCTATTGTCCGAGAAACACATTGTGTTATCTTTGAAGGAAAGAAAATCTGTAGATTACATCATAAGACACCATAAAGAAAGTATTTTAGATAAACAAAAAATATTTTGGATAAGAAATGTCTTTGTTATCGATAGGAAAATTAGTAAAAGCATTTAATGAACAAAAAAAACAATTATCAACAACAGAAATGACGTTAAAATAACCGTCTCACAAAGTAAAGACTCACATTAAAATAATAGTCTGAGAAGAAAGTTAAATTGAATAGGATCCGACTGTCATGTTCAGCTGAGAACACTTTCCGAATATTATTGTGCGTGTTTTGAAGTCTTCATTGGTGTGTAGTTTGAAATTTAACTTCTTGTGAGTTCATATAATCAGAATAAAAGGTTATGAATTATGAAAATAAGAAATGCGAGGAGACAGAAAACACAATACTAATTCAAGACTTCACTTCAGTAATATCGTTAAAACATTGAAGATGATTTTCATTATAATCTGATACAATTTCAAGAACTTTTGTTGTGAGGAAAACCACACTCTGTTACCAGAAAATGTTTGACGTTTAGGTACTTACTGAATTATCCTTGTCGTAGAACGACGGTTGTAAAATATTAGCGTTATTTGAATGTAAGTGTTTATAACGGTGAGTATATGACGATTGAGCGGGGATGAATTTCCAGAACCCCGACCTAACTCGAATGGTCCACAACTTTTTGATGTACATAACAAGCGGCAAACTTTCGAGTGACTGTAACCACACCACATACAAGTCACAAGTTCATACGTGGTGACCATACTGACACACGAGAAAAAAGGTGGTGGTCAACCTACACAGCAAGTTTTTAACCAACGGTTGACGAAACTCACGTCAACGAACAACAACCTTCCGCGTGGTCAAACCGTACCTTACCATTGAGAGCGACTGACAGGCAGATCAAGATTATCGAGTATTTATGTTTAAATAATTAAATTCAGTATTATATAGACATGTAACACAGTTTTTTTTTTGACTGGAAGTCTTATCCAGAGCTACCTACCTAACCAAGCGCCTCAGTGTGTCCGGCCAGCGATCAACGATCTTGAAAGTTCGTCCCCCAGGCTGTGACCAGTGTCATAGGCGTAACAAATTACACCCAAGGGGGAAGGCAAGTATTCCAAACATCAGTTCACCATACCTTATCCAAAAAGTAGAAACTTTGAAGTCTATATAGTTAATTTTTGTTACTGAATGATCTAGTGTATTACAAGGATGGCTAAAAAAATGAATATTAGTAAAGTGTAATAAATTGTTGCCACTATTTGGCACCATTGTTTGCTAGGACACATGCATTAGTATGTATAGTATATTTAATCAAGGAATAATAACCACATTTTAGTGGCGACCTCGTACTGGAAACCGCAGCGTTGGTAGGTCACGTTTCACCAATCGAAAGCCGTGGGAAGACGCTGGATGCGAGCAGCACAGGGCCGCCTGTTATAAAAAACTTGAAAGAGGCCAGCAGTAGACGTCTTTTAGCTGAGATTATAATGACAATGCTGATGATATCTTGCAGTTAAAACCGGTAGAATTTTAAGGTAAGTGTCATGTTTTTTAAGGTAAGATAAGGTTTAAGCTTGAATAAAAAAAAACAAAATATAAGAAGAGCAATAGTAAAGTAATAAGAGAGAAAGAGTAAAAGAAAGCCGTACAAAATCGAAATTGTTTGTACAAATAATGATCAGAAAAAGCTAACTTATGTAAAGACAGAATGAATATAGCGTAAACAAGTATATTAAGAAAGAAAAAGATACTTGTTTATTTACATTTACACTAATTTAATTGAAAAATTAAGCAAAGATAACTTGGTTCTCTCCAGAGTTACTTGCACATTTGCATTGCGTAATTAAGAAGAGAATAGATTGCAAAATTATAACAAGTAAAAACAAAAGTATGTGTTTACAAAAACGCCAAATGAAAAATAACATAATTTCTTTTAGATGTTACTGCGTTGATTAATAATATCTTTTTATATTCATTCAAATAACAAAGTATTCTTATAAAATTCACAAGACTGCAAATCCGAGATATTTCGTCAGAATGCAAGCGCCTTGGCAGCCCATTGTTCGCTGGTTGCTTAAGATGGGTTGCGCTTTATATTTAAACAGAATGCAGCTTTCAACTGTGTGAAGTTTAAGAAATATCATAGCGTAGATGTTATTACCGGGTACTGTGTTCTTTATAATAATATAAAAAAAGTTTTTTAGAATGATAACACTGTCATGTTTGTATTCGAAAAGACGTTATTTTTTTACAAGTAACGTATACACTGCAGGGTTATGTTTTTTTTTTTTATAGAAGCCTACCAAAGTGACTCTATTCTGCCTGGTGGAAAGCATCCAAGAGCAGTGGTCGCCGTACTAACTGCGAATGAAGACTGTGCAGTATAGCGACCAACGCTGTGGTGGCCTAATGAGATGCTTTCTCACACCCCGCTTAAAGGACCCAGGATCGTAGTGGGAGGGAAACACGTGCGTTGTTAATGAATTCCAGGCTTTAACTGATTTGCACAGGAAGGGAGAGCCGAACCATTTAGTTCGGGAGCGTATATCTACCATTCTGACAGCATATCTGGCATTGGTTTTATTATCAGCATGTACTGTATTAAAAAACTCACCAAGTGCGTGTCGAGCCTCACCCAATGTAGTGTTACGTTGTTAGCAATTATAATAATACAAATTATTATGTAACTAAAATATAAATAAGGGAAGGGCGTTTTTTTATTTCCTTTAACAAACACTTCACATTAACACTTTCGGTGGTCTATATAGTTAAACTAGTAGAATTACTAATTAGCGGTGATAATTCTCTTTTAAAACCGTTATAAATGCTACTACTGTGAATTTTTTCTGACTGCCAAACACTACTGTTTGGTTAAAAAAGTAGACGTGGCGTGCTCGCCTCTAGCAAAAATCACCGCTTTAAGAATGTTGGGTGTGAATGTTGGGTGAATGAGGTTATATAAGTCCAATCTTGACTTCTCCCTGATTCTGGGACGAATTTAGTCTGGTGTCTATGGGCTTGATCATTTGAATCTCTCACCATCAGGCAACCCATGCGACGCTTGATTCCTATAGCAAAAAAAAATGTTAGTAGGAATGAATTCCCATTTCTGTGTATAAATTTTGTTTGAATGTGTGTAAGTATTGGAATTCTGGATGCATTGAGTTTGCTCACCTGTCCAGCATTGCAGCGTGTCGTGATTTGCATAGTAGCTTATTATCCGGTCAAATATTCAAGGTTTTGTTTATTTTGTTCCATAGCGAGGGCACAATCAATATGTTGTACAGACGGCTGCATTCATCTTACACAACTCAGTGTTGCTAGGTTTTTGACTGCATGATTTAGATTTCAACTTATTTGGAATAATGAGAGTTACGTTTTATCTTACCATTTTCCAGAATTTTTGGATACTAACTGTCATGTACTGTATTTTTTATTTCAACCATAATTTTCATTCTCGTAGTACCCCACTGCTCTTTGCTGTTATATGGCGAAAAATAATTATAGACAAGAAGTATTATAAACTATGTATTATTACTCATAAAAACGATTTACAAAAAAGTAAGTACGAAAGTATTTATATATATATTTCAAATTTTAATATAGAAAAAAGCCACAAAAATAGATACGTTTGCTTTTCACTGAATATGCATGGTCGGTCTTAAAAATAGTAATCCAATACCAATTAATAACGGACTAATATTTATCAATGTAATTACATTAATCTAAATGAGATGCTCCTATTTTGAATAAAATAAATAGTAGTAAAACAGAGTTTGTTAGTTTTTCTAAGAAATATAGTTGTTGGTTCAGACGAAAAGTTATTTAATTTTGCACTAGCGAGTAAATTACTTAAGAGTGTATACAGTTATTATGATTATTACTTTTCCGCTTGGAGCGTGGTTGGACAAAGGTTTGTCTAGAGACAGATTACAAACAGCGGAGATTAAGTTCATCGCGAAGAAACTGTTTAATAATTAATTGCGAAGTCATTGAATATTATAAAGTAAGGTATTTTTTTTATAAAATGGAAAGAAAATATAGTAGACGAGACACATGATGAGAAGTGGTTATCGTCCCCATAAACGCCAGTTACCTGACTAACAGGCTTTTATGGGGACGATAACTCACAAAGTCACAAACGCATCGCCATTCTTTACATCGTCTTTCTTTAAAAGAGAGTACACTCATAAGTGTACACTCTTTTTTAAAAGTTCTTGTCAGTCTAGAAAAATGTAATATAATAAATTGGTAGCAGATAGCAGAGTCACGCCAGTCACATCCCCAAGCGGGCGTGAAAAAGCATCTCACTAAGATGGTGAAGATAGTGTGGATCACTTTACTTCATTGTCTGCATTTGCTATGAGTATGGTGACCACAACTCTTGGATTCTATTTATGCTTTCCATGAGGCAGAGTAGAGTCACTTTGATGGTGGGACCCTTTCTAGGGTCGGAGTTCCTCCGCTTTCAGCGGTGGAAAAGAAGGACGGGCTCGGTGTGTACTCACACTACCACCGAGCAGGCATCAGGAGACGCTGTCTCCCTGCCGCCGTCGGCATATCGTAGTCCCGAAAAGAGTGTCGTGGTTATGCCTCGCGACTCCGATCGGGGACGAGGGTCTTGGCTTAGCCGCCCGGACTGCGAGGAAGAAAACCTCTATAAAAAATTACCCCGAATCCCGTGTTCTGGTGCGTGACCAGGGGATGCATGGCTGATGGGTAGTTCAGTCGCAAGCGCACCCCCAGCCGAGGCACCTGCGGACCCCTCGGTTGGGCACAAATTTACGCTTGCCCGGGTATTGGGGGATCTCTGCCCGGGTCAACCTTTAGTTCTCCCCCACGCGTGGGAACAATTATGGATATATCTACAACTTTCAATAAAAGAAACGAAGAAAAGAAGGAGATGGAGAAGAAAAAGGAGAAGAATAGGAAGGGGAACGAAACAGCAAAAGAACGTGAGACGCCAATCTCATTGGGGCTCACGGAAGTTAGTCTTGCTTCCGGAAGCCTGAGGAGATCGAATCGGTTACGTTCGAAATCCGCCGTTCCGACAGACAGAGGTGACTCCAGTGCAACAACTGAAGCATTGGATCTAATGGAGGTAGAAATCCGCGATAATCGGAAACGCGCACGCTCCACAGACGAAGAAGGTGAAAATTGTCAGGAGTGGTTGCCGACCAAGGTGGCTACTAGCCGCAGAGGAAGGTCACGCACTCCAGTCTCAGTTCCCTCAGGCTCCCTTTTCTCTAAGGCGGCAGCCTATAGGAGAGTCAGGGTGGAGGGTGAATGTGTAGTGGAGGAGGAGATCGCAGATCTGCTCCACAAAATTCGGGAACCAACGGTAGAGGGTTCTGAAGCCCAGGACCCGGTGTCCCTGCAGGAGAGGGCGAACGTAGCTGTGGCCATTATCAACAAAGTGGCCACAAAATCTACAAACCTTAAGGGCCCATTCGTTAGGGCCCTTAAGGACTCCTCCTCCGCTATCGCAGAGGTTGTCACAACCCTCATTGGTGATGTGGCTCGCCTTCAGGCGGCTAACGACCGCCTGACAGGACAGGTGTCTGAGCTCAGCAGTCAGTTTGCACATTTTAGAGCACAAACGGAACACCCTGAGCGGCGGGGCCCAGCTTCAGAACGGTTGGCGACTAATCACGGTCCTGATGACGTCTCTGATGCCCACCTGCGCCAAATACTTGACGCAGTGGGACATATGTTGGACGGACGTCTCGCGGGACTGGAGGCGAGGCTGCCTCCGGCCCCTGTAGTTCGCCCATCACTAGCAGCGGATAGGGCGAAGACTAAGTCGCAGCCGGCTCCACTTCCCGTTGCAGATGGTCGAGTGTCATATGCGGCGGCAACACTTGCGTCCACCTCGAAATCAGGTCGAGCAACAAAAGCGGCAACAAAGAAGGCTGTATCAAAAATAGCTGCATCTGAAACCCGCCCTAAGATCGCCGCAAAAACGAGGGCAGAGTTCCCGCCGCTTCCCACTCCGACACCTGCATCTGACCCCTCCACGTCTGCCCCGTCCACCGATGGATGGAAGGTAGTCGAGGGGACTAAAAAGTCCCGAAAGCGCGATAGGAGGGCTGCCAAGGACGCAGCATCGACTCCGCAGTCGCCACCGGTGGTAGTGGTTAAGAAGACGAAGCCACGGAAACTACAGCCGCCTAAAACTGCGGCTGTAGTAATTACAGTATCGCCGGAGGCGGCTAATGGGGGGCTGTCCTATGCTGCTGTTTTCAAGAGGGCCCGGGACAGTCTCGCCATGAATAATTTTGGGACAGTAGGAGTCAGAATGCGCCTCGCCCAGACAGGAGCTCGAGTCCTCGAGTTCCCTGGTGCCGAAGGCGCAAAGAGTGCGGACACGTTTGCCGATAAGCTGCGGGGTATATTTGAGGCCACAGATGGAGTAAAGATCGCCAGGCCTACCAAGTGCGCGGAGCTGCGCGTTTCGGGCCTGGACGATTCGATAACGGCCGAAGATGTCCGCGTTGCAATAAGAGAGAAGACGGGATGCAACGCGGACAACATTAGAG
Organism: Hypercompe scribonia; assembly: GCA_949316085.1. Classification (NCBI taxonomy): domain Eukaryota; kingdom Metazoa; phylum Arthropoda; class Insecta; order Lepidoptera; family Erebidae; genus Hypercompe; species Hypercompe scribonia. The sequence continues at coordinate 3,636,976 of OX438969.1, read as the reverse complement.
TCGGCACCATCCGCCCCGGTCCAGGAGGACTTGGCGCAGTGTGGGTGAGCTGTCCCGTAGCGTCGGCCAAAATTTTGGGCGACGCTGGCAGACTTCTCGTCGGTTTCGTGAGCGCTAGGATCACAATCCTGGCGGCGAGACCGATGAGATGTTACAAATGTCTGGCATCGGGGCACACACGCGCCAAGTGTGTAAGTCGTATTGATTGCAGCGGACTATGTTTCCGTTGCGGTCGACCGGGGCACAAGGCGGCAGATTGTTCTGCCGCCCCTCACTGCCCCGCGTGTGCGGCGGGTAACAAACCCGCCAATCACCAGATTGGGCAGGGGGGTTGCAAACCTCCCCGCAATTCTCGACAAGCGTCGGGGGCTAGCCAGTCGACCCAGGCTGCCCCCGATGTCGTTCGCACGCCGGCATCGTCGCCCATGGAGGAGGTTGTAGAGACGGTCGAGTAATGGCCCAAGTCTCCAACCTCTTGGTCCAGACGAACCTGAACCACTGTGCCGCGGCGCAGGACCTTTTCCTGCAAACCATGGCACAGTGGTCGATCGGTGTTGCCGTAGCCGCGGAACCCTATTACGTTCCTCCCCGTCCAAACTGGTTGGGTGACCGGGACGGTTCCGTGGCAGTCGTCGGCTCCACGGCGGCTCATTCCCCGCCCTTGTCGCTAAGAGACAAGGGCACTGGATATGTTGCTGCCGAGTGGGGGGGAATCACCGTATATGGTGTTTACTTCTCCCCCAACCGGAGTTTGAGCGACTTCGAGGTTTTCCTTAACAACTTGGAAACCTCGATGCGGCGTCTAACGTCTGGGCACGTCTTAGTGCTGGGGGACTTCAACGCAAAGTCCATTGCGTGGGGTTCCCCCAGGACCGACGCTAGGGGCGAAGCCGTAGAGGAGTGGGCGGCCTCGGTGGGCCTCTGTTTACTAAACAGGGGCTCCACCAACACGTGCGTGCGACAGCAGGGAGGGTCGATAGTGGACCTTTCGTTCGCTACCCCTGCCCTCGCCGCACGAGTAAGGAACTGGCGTGTCCTGGAAGAGGTTGAGACGCTCTCGGACCATCTCTATATCCGATTTGAGCTCTCCCGGTCCCAGGACCCCAGAAGGGGTCACATGGCGCGGCGTCCTTCTCGCTTTCCGCGGTGGGCTGTAGCTAAATTGAACAGGGACCTACTAGAGGAGGCAGCCATCATTCACTCTTGGCTGTCTCCGCAGGCTCCGACCGAGGAGGTCGATATGGGGGCTGGTCGCTTTCGCGATGTAATTACGCAAATCTGCGATGCGGCCATGCCCCGCATCCGAGGTTGTCGGCCTCCAAGGAAGGAGGTTTACTGGTGGTCCCAGGAGTTGGCGGACCTCCGCGCGGCCTGTACTCGTGCCCGGAGGTCCTACACTCGTAGTAGGCGGCGACACCGCGAAGAAGGCGGGGAGGACCAGCTTCATGAGGAGTACCGAGAGGCGCGGAAAACTCTGAAGCTGGCCATCAGCCGCGCCAAAGAAGTTAAGAGAAAGGAGATGCTGGAGAGTCTCGATTGTGACCCCTGGGGTCGCCCTTATCGTGCGGCGCGACAAAAGCTCCGCACGTCGGCCCCCCCCCTTACAGAGACACTCCAGCCCAGCTTCCTGCAGGAAGTGGTCGAGGGCCTTTTCCCGCAGCGGGTGGAGCACACACCCCCGTCGATGGCCGTCATGGTCGCAGACGGCGGGGGACACGAGGACAATGTTCCGCCCGTTGGGGAATCGGAGATAGGGGCGGTTGTTCTACGGATTCGCTCTAAGAACACCGCCCCTGGGCCAGATGGGATACCTGCCCGAGTATTGGCACGAACCCTCGACCACATGTCGGATCGCCTCGGGGAGGTCCTGAACGCCAGCTTGGCGTCCGGACGCTTCCCTGAGTGCTGGAAAAGCGGGAAGCTGGTCCTATTAAGGAAGCCAGGACGGCCAGCCGAATCGGTAGCGGCCTATAGGCCCATCGTGTTGCTGGACGAGGCGGGTAAACTGTTTGAGAGGATACTCTCTGCCCGCATCGTCCGGCACCTCCGCGAGGTGGGCCCCGATCTGTCGGACGCCCAATTCGGTTTTCGAGCGGGGCGTTCGACAGTCGATGCTGTGTTGCGCCTGAGGACCGTTACCGAAGAGGCGGTGGGCTGTGGCGGCGTGCTGTTGGCGGTGTCATTGGACATAGCCAACGCATTTAATAGTCTGCCATTTAGCTGCATCAGGGAGGCCCTCCACTACCACGGGGTGCCAGAGTACCTGAGGCGGCTTGTGGCAGACTATCTACAGGAGCGTACCGTCATGTACGAGGACCGAAGCGGTGTTCTGAAGCGACGGCTCATGTCGTGCGGTGTTCCGCAGGGGTCTGTCCTAGGACCACTCCTGTGGAATGTGGGGTATGACTGGGCCCTTCGAGGTCGCCTCCCCCCCGGGCTGGGCGTAATTTGTTACGCCGATGACACATTGGTCACGGCCCGGGGAGTGAACTTTCAAGAGGCGGCACGCCTGGCCACCACAGGAGTTTCTCTGGTGGTCGGGCGTATTGAGGCGCTGGGTTTGCGGGTGGCCCTGGATAAGACGGAGGCCCTTTTGTTCCATGGGCCCCGTCGTGGTCCACCTTCCTCGTCTCCATCGTAGTCAATTCGGTCCTCGTACCGGTTCAGGCCCAGATGAAGTATCTGGGCCTGATCCTTGACGGCAGGTGGCTTTTCGACGAGCACTTCCGGCAGCTTTCTCCAAAGCTGGTCGGCGCTGCTTCTGCCCTTGGGCGACTTTTGCCTAATTTGGGTGGAGCCAGCGTCGCGACGAGATGGCTATACACGGGGGTTGTCCGGTCAATGGCGCTGTATGGCGCGCCGGTATGGGCAGCGGCTCTGACCGCCCAGAATAGGGCTCGCCTCTGGCGCCCTCAGAGGATATTGGCGGTTAGAGCCATACGCGGTTACCGCACCGTATCGACGGAGGCGGCGTGCGCCTTCGCAGGAACACCCCCGTGGGATTTGGAGGCGGAAGTGCTCGCCGAAGTTTATCGGCGAACGGCTGACTTCCGGGCGGGTAGCGGCATACGGCCCCCGCCCGAAGAGATACGCGAGTGGCGAGAGGCCGCTCGTCTAGCCACGATGGCTCGTTGGTCGTCCCGGCTGGAGACTCCACGTGCTGGCTTTGCCGCCGTGGAGGCTCTCCAGCCGGTCATCGCCGAGTGGGCAGGGCGACAGCACGGGACCCTTTCCTTCCGACTGACGCAGGTCCTTTCCGGGCACGGTTGCTTCGGGAAGTATCTGCACTCGGTCGCCAGGAGGGAATTGAGTCCCGCCTGTCACCACTGCGACTGCAGTGAGGACTCGGCTCAGCACACGCTGGCGGTTTGTTCCGCTTGGGCGGCGCAGCGTGGGGTCCTTACTGCAGTTATTGGAGGAGATCTCTCGCTACCGGCCGTCATACGCTCTATGGCCGGTAGCGACAGTTGTTTTACCGCGGTCGCAACCTTCTGCGAAGACGTAATTTCGCGGAAGGAGGCGGCGGAGAAGGCCCGGGAGGACGACCTCCACTCGGACCCAATTCGCCGCCGGCGTACCGGGCGGCGGAGACGCGCGTACCAGCGTCTCATGCCGCCTTGAGTGTGGCCGCGGATGGACGGGACGGGTTTGCCCCTCCATCCGCTATAGTGGCCAGCCGCGAGGAGGTGACGTCCGCGTGTGCCGTACGTCGCCTAAAAGGAGAGTTTTATCCGCAGATGGTGCCCGTGTGAGCGGGCAGGCGCTAGGAGGGATTTGGATGTCGTAATAACAGCTGTTCCCGGTCCCTCCTATGTCAGGCGCAGAGTGGCACACCGTGTGGTTTTAGTCGGTCCGATTCCGACACACCACCCCGCCGTAAACCCCGGTGGGGTGACGGCCCGAGGGTGTTTCCACACGTTAAAAAAAAAAAAAAAAAAAAAAAAAAGAGTAGAGTCACTTTGTCAGGTCCTTAATACAGAAAAAAAATTGAGGCTCATCAAAAATATTTCAAATATTAATTCAGGTACACAATTATCTGTCACTTTAACACCGGCTATCGTAACGAAATAATTATCTGTAAAAAATATATTTAAAAGATTCATTCAAGTAGATTATGCATATACTTTATTTCTTCTAAATGTTTGTTATGCTAGAGACGTTCCGAGTCAAAATAAACTCCCAAATTTCAATCTAATTTGAGAATAGAAAGGTTAAATGTCACTTTAAAGATGAGAATAATTAATTTCGGCTGTAGTATTTAATTATCCGAGACAATAAGTGTATAATTTACTAATTTAGTAATCATTAATCTTTATTTATATTGTTAATACAGAGTGAGTTTGTCAACTTCAGTCAACTTATCATCGTAAAATTTAAAACTACTGACGTCAAGGTTGTATTGAAATAACTGAAAGAGGTTTCAAGATAAATTTGGTTATGTCGGGCACCAATTGGCAGAATACCTAGATTTTTTTTAATGACTAGTGATGTAGGCTTTATGTCTAGTGGCGTTGACAGGTCTCGTATACCGAAAGTAAATAGGATACCGCTGTTAGTACAAAAAGATAGAACGTTCCCTAACTCTATTACCTGTCGACCTGAACCTGATAATTCGGATGAACGGATGATATAGAACGATTGGTTATTGATGCGGTTCCAGGTTCAGAAAAAGGCCGGATATTTACCATTTTTTTTTTTTTTTTTTTTTTTTAACGTGTGGAGTCCCCCTCGGGCCGTCACCCCACCGGGGTTTACGGCGGGGTGGTGTGTCGGAATCGGACCGACTAAAACCACACGGTGTGCCACTCTGCGCCTGAGATAGGAGGGATCCAGGAACCGCTGCTATTACGACATCCAGATCCCTCCTAGCGCCTGCCCGCTACCTCGGGCACCATCTGCGGATAAACTCTCTATTTTAGGCGACGTATGGCACACGTGGACGTCGCCTCCTCGCGGCTGGCCATTGTAGCGGATGGAGGGGAAAACCCATCCCGTCCACCCGCGGCCACACTCAAGGCGGCATGAGGCGCTGGTATGCGCGCCTCCGCCGCCCGGCTCGCCGGCGGCGAATTGGGTCCGAGTAGATATCGTCCTCCCGGGCCTTCTCCGCCGCCTCCTTCCGCGAAATTACGTCTTCGCAGAAGGTTGCGACCGCGGTAAAACAACTGTCGCTACCGGTCATGGAGCGTATGACGGCCGGTAGCGAGAGGTCTCCTCCAATAACTGCAGTGAGGACCCCACGCTGCGCCGCCCAGGCAGAACAAACCACTAGCGTGTGTTGAGCCGAGTCCTCACTGCAGTCGCAGTGGTCACAGGCGGGACTCAATTCCCTCCTGGCGACCGAGTGCAGATACTTCCCGAAGCAACCGTGCCCGGAAAGGACCTGCGTCAGTCGGAAGGAAAGGGTCCCGTGCTGCCGCCCCGCCCACTCGGCGATGACCGGCTGGAGAGCTTCCACGGCGGCAAAGCCAGCACGTGGAGCCTCCAGCCGGGACGACCAACGAGCCATCGTGGCTCGACGAGCGGCCTCTCGCCACTCGCGTATCTCTTCGGGCGGGGGCCGTATGCCGCTACCCGCCCGGAAGTCAGCTGTCCGCCGATAAACTTCGGCGAGCACTTCCGCCTCCAAATCCCACGGGGGAGTTCCGGCCAAGGCGCACGCCGCCTCCGTCGATACGGTGCGGTAACCACGTATGGCTCTAACCGCCAATATCCTCTGAGGGCGCCAGAGGCGAGCCCTATTCTGGGCGGTCAGAGCCGCCGCCCACACCGGTGCACCATACAGCGCCATTGACCGGACAACCCCCGTGTATAGCCGTCTCGTCGCCACGCTAGCTCCACCCAGATTGGGCAAAAGTCACCCAAGGGCAGAAGCAGCACCGACCAGCTTTGGAGAAAGCTGTCGGAAGTGCTCGTCGAAGAGCCACCTGCCGTCGAGGATCAGGCCCAGATACTTCATCTGGGCCTGAACCGGTACGAGGACCGAATTAACCGCGATGGAGGCGCCGGAGGGTGGACCACGACGGGGCCCATGGAACAAAAGGGCCTCCGTCTTGTCCAGGGCCACCCGCAAACCCAGCGCCTCAATTCGCCCGACCACCAGAGAGACACCCGTGGTGGCCAGGCGGGCCGCCTCTTGAAAGTTTGCTCCCCGGGCCGTGACCAATGTGTCATCTGCGTAACAAATTACGCTCAGCCCGGGGGGAAGACGACCTCGAAGGGCCCAGTCGTATCCTATGTTCCACAGGAGTGGTCCGAGGACAGACCCCTGTGGAACACCGCACGACATGAGCCGCCGCCTCAGAACACCGTCTCGGTCCTCGTACATGACGGTACGCTCCTCAAGATAGTCTGCCACAAGCCGCCTCAGGTACTTTGGCACCCCATGGTAGTGAAGTGCTTCCCTGATGCAGCTAAATGGCAGACTATTAAATGCGTTGGCGATGTCCAACGACACCGCCAACAGCACGCCGCCACAGCTCACCGCCTCTTCGGTAACGGCCCTCAGGCGCAGCACGGCATCGACCGTCGAACGCCTCGCCCGAAAACCAAATTGGGCGTCCGACAGATCGGGGCCCACCTCGCAGAGGTGCCGGACGATGCGGGCAGAGAGTATCCTCTCAAACAGTTTACCCGCCTCGTCCAGCAACACGATGGGCCTATAGGCCGCTACCGATTCGGCTGGCCGTCCCGGCTTCCTCAATAGGACCAGCTTCCCGCTTTTCCAGCACTCAGGGAAGCGTCCAGACGCCAAGCTAGCGTCCAGGACCTCCCTGAGACGGTCCGACATGTGTTCGAGGGCTCGGGCCAGCACTCGGGCAGGTATCCCGTCTGGCCCGGGGGCGGTGTTTTTAGAGCGGATCCGTAGAACAACCGCCCCTACCTCCGATTCCCTGACGGGCGGAACACTGTCCTCGCTCGCCCCGTCGTCTCCGACCGTGAAGGCCATTGACGGGGGTGTGTGCTCCACCCGTTGCGGGAAAAGGCCCTCGACCACTTCCCGCAGGAAGCTGGGCTGGAGGGTCTCTGTAAGGGGGGGGGCCGATGTGCGGAGCTTCTGTCGCGCCGCACGATAAGGGCGACCCCAGGGGTCACGATCGAGACCCTCCAGCATTTCCTTTCGCTTAATTTCTTTGGCGCGGCTGATGGCCAGCTTCAGAGTTTTCCGCGCCTCTCGGTACTCCTCATGAAGCTGGTCCTCCTCACCATCTTCACGGTGTCGCCGCCGACTACGGGTGTAGGACCTCCGGGCACGAGTACAGGCCGCGCGGAGGTCCGCCAACTCCTGGGACCACCAGTAAACCTCCTTCCGTAGAGGCCGACAACCTCGGATGCGGGGCATGGCCGCATCGCAAATCTGCGTAATCGCATCGCGGAAACGACCAGCCCCCATGTCGACCTCCTCGGCCGGAGCCTGCGGAGACAGCCAAGAGTGAATTATGGCTGCCTCCTCTAGTAGGTCCCTATTCAGTTTGGCTACAGCCCACCGCGGAAAGTGAGAAGAACGCCGCGCCGCGTGACCCCTACTGGGGTCCTGGGTCCGGGAGAGCTCAAATCGAATGTAGAGGTGATCCGAGAGCGTCTCAACCTCTTCCAGGACACACCAGTTCCTTACTCGTGCGGCGAGGGCAGGGGTAGCGAACGAAAGGTCCACTATCGACCCTCCCTGCTGTCGCACGCACGTGTTGGTGGAGCCCCTGTTCAATAAACAGAGGCCCACCGAGGCCGCCCACTCCTCTACGGCCTCGCCCCTGGCGTCCGTCCTGGGGGAACCCCACGCAATGGACTTCGCGTTGAAGTCCCCCAGCACTAAGACGTGCCCAGACGTTAGACGCCGCATCGAGGTTTCCAAGTTGTTAAGGAAAACCTCGAAGTCGCTCAAACTCCGGTTGGGGGAGAAGTAAACACCATATACGGTGATGCCCCCCCACTCGGCAGCAACATATCCAGTACACTTGTCCCTTAGCGACAAGGGCGGGGAATGAGCCGCCGTGGAGCCGACGACTGCCACGGAACCGTCCCGGTCACCCAACCAGTTTGGACGGGGAGGAACGTAATAGGGTTCCGCGGCTACGGCAACACCGATAGACCACTGTGCCATGGTTTGCAGGAAAAGGTCCTGCGCCGCGGCACAGTGGTTGAGGTTCGTCTGGACAAGGAGGTTGGAGACTTGGTCCATTACTGAACCGTCTCTACAACCTCCTCCATGGGCGATGATGTCGACGCAGAAGCGACGTCAGAGGCAGGCCGGATATTTACCATATCATAAGGATAAGGTGCAAAGAGGCAAATATTTTCTTTTCATTAACACAAAACAATCCAAAGTCAAAAATTCACGTTATATAATACGATGAAATACAGTAAATATGTTTTGCTGCGATCCTCTACTGATTACTTGTCGTAGCAAAAACAACTTTGTACTAAATTATGCCGGCTACCTCTTTCAGAGATTAATAAATAATGATCACGTCCGCCTAGAAAAACGAATAAGACTATAAAGAGAGGGTATGGAAGAGCCAAATTATTTTGGGTTGATTACAATCGTGGTTAGGGCAGCTTGCAATATAATTCTGTTATCATATACAGTTGATATTTTACTGTATCACATAAAAGAGATAAAGGGTATGACGTTGTGTGAATATATATTAGGCAAATATTAATAGAAACGTACTGGGAATATTTATGTTACGAGTATGGAGCTCGTAGTGTTATAATGTATTATAGCATAGCTTATAATGAATTAATTAAGAATTTAAGCTCAAATACTTAGGTTTGCTATAATTTTATTAGCTTCTATTGTATCTAGTAATTGTAACTTGCTGAAATTGTAAATTAATTTTGTAAATCAATTTATAAACTTTAGTGTAGTTTACAATGTACTCGTAATTCTGTAATTTCTTGATCTGACTCGAAGGACAAGAGATTAGACAGTGGATATTACTTTAAGATTTTATTTTTCAAATAATTAAGTTATTTACTTATCCTGTGATTCTGTCTATCGATTACTCTGTTAAAACTCTTTTTCTTAGGAACGCGTCAAGTTAAATTATTATCAAATACGTCACTGATCCCTGGAAGCTATAAGAAATAAAATTTTATCCCAATGTAATTAAAAAATAAGTATGGTCGCTTAAGCCATAAGCGTTTAATGGCATTTTAAAATTTCGCAAGTAACTCAAAACCTTTCTATTGAGCTAGAATCATGCAATTTAGCATTTTTTAATAAGTGAAATATTACATGACGTATTCAAAAAAATAAATTGAGACAAGCTTTTGTAACCAAATGTTCGTATGATTTACAAATATTTGTTTCGGAGTATGGGTGTTTTCTATACATAATATGTATGTATTTAAAAAAAAAGTATGTAAGTATTCTAAAAGTCAGTCAAGTTATAGTCAAAACTCAAAGCTTTGCTTCGTTTAAAACTAGATGGCGTTATGTATCAAATATTTATTATTATTATTACAAATAGATTGGGCTTCAAATCGTTTACTTTAGAATAAAGTATAATAATTATACAACTGTAGATGGTGGTTATAATTTTTCAGCGTTAAATATTTAGAACCGACATAAACTTATATATCCAATTGCACACACAATTTAACACAGAAATAGATAAACACAAATACACAAACTATACATTCGTATACTGTAAGTACCAGACTATAAGAATGTATAAAATGCATTAATAAAATTAATGCTGCCATCTTGTCAAGAAAGTTTTACGTATGTTCTTTTTAAATAAGAAACGATTTGTTTACATCCAGATTTCGAGTTTGAGAGTATACCAGAGCCGTACTGCTTTCACAAAAAAAAGAAAATACACGAAGTCGAAATTGTGAGAGGTACTCAAGAGTAGCAAATGGTTTACTGAGCAAAGACTTATGTTGTGATTCGAGGACAAAAACAGAGGTAAAGACGAAGATAAGTGAGTGAGAAAAGTCAGAGCTTGGTGGTTATGGCGCAGTCAAATAGGTATTCATTTTTATAGGAAACGTAAATCAGACACGTGTACATACTTTTGGAGGTTCAATATAAATTTAATGCAGCAATTAAGAAGACGATCGAGTTTGTTGGGAGACCTGCATTCAGGTCGAAGTAACACAGATCACATAGTAAATTCAAGGAACAATTAGGAAGCGCATAAGAGAGATTTTCGTTTTAAAAGGCAGAAAGTTCTTAACATGACCAAGTGTTAGCAGCTTCAAATACTATAGTTTAGCAAGGTTACGTCACGTTGAAATTGGTGATATTTTGTTTAAAAATTAATTCTGTTACGACACAAACAGTTATAACCTGGAGGTAAAACAAAATTCTCACCACCAGAAAACGGTGCAAAAATTTCAGTCATTTGTTGCTCCGTAATTACTGTAAGCATTATTTACAGGAACATTTATTATTGTTTATCTTCATGTTTTTCGTGAAGAAATATATTACCATTTTTTTTGCAACTTCACTCAGTAAGTGAGAAAATTACCAGAAACGTGAAGGGAGGTGAGGTTGTTCCTTGATTCCATAAATGGCTTGTCGTTTTCCAAGTGTATTTATTACTACCGTTTTGCCTTTCTTCACATTTCTCGTTTTTCTTTTTAAAGCCTACATGCTTACAAGGGAAGCATTATACGAAATTTGAGTTAATTTAAGACTGACTTTGTGTTTATCTGTCCTAGAAAGCTTATCAATTTGTAATAATGATGCTGTTATTATTCTTGGCGGTAGGCCCTCACAAGGTGACGAGACCTGGTGAAGGTCGCGGGAAGTCACTAAATGTGGGCAGCACGGAACCGGCTGTTGAGAACCTTGGGGGAGGCCTATATCCAGTAGTGGTCGTCTTTCGGCTGAGATGATGATGATGATAATGTTGATGAAGCTATTATTATGCAGTTTTCACAAATTTGCTCTTGAGTTAGCTAAATTTGTAGTTTGATCTGTATGTTATGTTATTTTACACATTAATTTACTAGAATTTATAATGACGGCAGTTTCCAGCACATGTTCATTCCTTAGATTCTCACAGAATATTCAATCCTTATATTTTTTGTAGTATTATCGAATAATTTTAAAACGTGAACCCTAGGAAAGTAGTAAGCATCATCATAAATCACTTATTAGCTTTTCAAAATAAATAAAAAATATAAAAAGATAAAGAAGTTTCAAATCTCTAAACATAATACATAATAATGCCGTGTGGTGACGGATTAAGAATACAGCGTGTCACCACCCTAGTTCATAACGTGGGTGTCACAAGAGGCGACTACGGCAGCAAACTAAGCAGCACAACATAACTACAAGGAGAAGGGAAACTTAATATAAACCCATTATGCAGTAAATAAAACTATTTATACGACAATTAAACAATCTTCCTCACTATCTCCAATGTTACACCTGCTACACACATCTCTGCATCACCCTAAGGTCGACTGGAAGAAAATACCTACGGCATTAGGTCCACCTTACGCAATAGAAATTATTTCGAGGAAGTATAAAAATAAATAAAGAAATATACATATATAAGTAAAATTATGACTGTTTCCACGGAGGAGTAGGTAGAAGCATATTAAACGGTCTCTTTTCGTCAATGTTTTGGTCAAACTTAATAGGCTGTTTAATATAAAATGTTCTATTTCAATTTCATATACATATTATGATGAATTTTGGAAAGAGACAACAAAATTCTTTAAAAAATGAAAAAGCAAATCGACCACGATTGCTGTTATCGCATAAATATGCGTTGTTTGTACAATCACATGATGCTGTTTAATGTCGGTTTTTTCAAAAAGGATTTCTCAATTACTTTTATCCTAAAGAAACGATGAATATTTTCACCTGTAATCACAACATCAGCTTACACACAAATTACACTATCGTAGCAAATCCTTTTGTCTGCAAGGCTTAGTCCGACCCGACCCTGCTTTAATTAACTTCGAGCCCGACGAAGATTTCAATTATAATGGAACCAAACGCTTAAAACATTATCACTTACACTTCAAATGTAATGACATATCTGCTCATGTTTAATTGAGTTTTAATTTTTTTAATATAGAGCCTGCCAAAGTGACTCTTCGCCGCCTGCTTCCAGAACTACGAGTATACCTCGTCATTTTCCAGACCTGCAGAACTATTTCTGAGCAATATGACAGGCAATACAATCGTGTCAATACTGTAAATGACTCTGATGCATAGTTCTTACGAAACATCGCTAGAATAGTATCGGGTCCACTGATTTTCCAGACGTCGAGTGACCGCAGCTCCGCACGGTATACATTGTAGAGTTGCATGTCGTAATTTTGGGCTGGTACACGCTATGGTCATCTATTTGAAGTTAGTCGCAAAGAGATTGACAAGCAGTTTAGCTTTCTCCTGCGGCTGTTGGGCAAATGATCCTTAGAGACATTTCAGCAGTGGTAGCGAGGGCTGCAAGTAGTTAGACTGTACCCATAGGGTAAGTGACGATTTCTTGGCCAATCCGCATAATAAACTGGGCATCCACTCTTCGGTAAGACCTCTTTGGTTTTGCTTTTTATTAACTGTTTTATTGCTCAAGAGAGACCGAGATTGAATGCTAGCAGTATAATATTAAGATTAAATGTAATAAATGCATCGGTGGCGCAGTAGCAGTGCTGTTCATGAGGTCTCAAGTTCAACGCCCGTGTCGGATGTTATTTTCAGAATTTGGGTGCTTTCTATGTATAATATGTATGTGTTTAAAAGTATATATATAAGTATTCTGTGAGTCATTCTACCTATCATAGTACAAGCTCTACTTAGTTTGAAGCTAGATGGCATTGTGTGTTAAATGTCCAAAATATTTATTTAATTATTTAATGACGTACTTTCCTTTATTAAGATACTTAGAAATTTAGGTTTACTCAAATCCTTTTTTGCATTTACTATCATTAAGGATCACATGGTTGGTTAAGAACCCTCATGCATAAGGTATAGAATGTTTGGTTTCAACGAACTGACCATTATGAAATCTTATAAGAAGATTATAAAGATATAAAAAATAACTTCTCAAAATTTTTACTCATAGCAAGCTCGTCAATAGTGGAATTAGTCATATTAAAATAAAACTCAAGAATAATAAGAAACAATCCACGTGTCGAATGACTATCAAATGACCGTTAAATGCGATTTAATGTACGAGTATATTATGTTACAAAGGAACAACACTAGGGTTGTCACTTTGACGTAAATAAATAAGTTGTTATCATTAGTTTTGAATCTATATCCACAAAAATTCTTCAACTTATAACAAAATAAATAATAATTTCCATATTTTTTTAATTATTTCTATTTAAACGTCAAGTTAAAACGAACAAATAACTTATCTCTGCAAAGTAAAGAGTACAAATAAAACTTTTAATATTTGTGTCCAAAATAGACTCTTTGTCACCTTATTTACGACCTTTCCAACACATCAAACAATCTAATACAGTCGAACCTTTTTTAAAAAGATAACACACAGGAAGGCGCGCAATTTACTTAAGAATAGGAATTGCGGAATATTACTTTTTGTTCACCAATCAAATTCACGGACGGCACAGATTTACCAAACAATTGGACTCCATCTTGTGAAGGTCTAAGGAAATATACCAATAACAAGACCATTTCACTAGGGTTAGCAGATAAATCAGTTTATATGAAAAACATAAATGTTTTCGTATTACTTTGAGTTGGGTTATCATAAAATAACAAAATGTAAAAAAAAAACTGAACATGTAAGGAATTAGAAAATGAATTTTGAGGCCTCTCCAATTGCATGAGGTTTTATATGTTACAATATTTATATCAGACGATCATGTCTCTCATGAGAGTATAAGCATAATGATAGGGCGATTAGCACGTTATCAGTACTATTTAAGACCCTGCTAAAGTGACCACTCTGCCTGATGGAAAGCATCAATAAAACCCAAAAGTTGTTGTCATCATACTCATTGCAAATGCATGCAACACAGTATGATGACTATCACAATAGCGGTCTAGTGAGATGTTTTTTCACGTTCCGCTTGGAGACGCTAAAAGTATGACAGTCATCATGACAGTGTAAGCTCACACTCTTACCACGATGACTGGTCACTCTTACATAAATGGACCTCTCACACACCATTGAAACACGACAGACAGTATGGAGTATCCACATACATCATTTTATGTTGGTCTTTTGTGAGAGGGTAGTACTGCCCGAGTTGAGCTGGCCTGTTCGTGCGGAAATCGTGGCTCTACGTCCTTTGGTAAATATACTTTAATGACTGTAGCAATGCTTTAAAACATCACAATCACCAAAAAAAAGACCTAAAATTCATAATACTGTTATCAAACTAAATAATTCAATCTATACAGAAGCTGTAATACTACTAAATAACTTCTTCAGAACGAGTAGTTTTCCAGTCTACCACACTAATACTCTAAATACTAAAATTAATACATGACAACCCTATACAGAATCATATTTCATTCGTGAATCAGATCCCCATTGATTTGTCATTGCTATATAAGAAGCAACATACTCGTAGAATTGAACTTAATAGAAGGGGCCTACAATATGTTTGTTTTATATTTGCAGCTGTTGTTGGTTATTTTCTACGTTAAGATTGTGTTGGTATTTCTAATAAATTGTATAGTACTAACTCGCCTTGGTATTGGTTGACGTCTCCTGCCTATTAGTAGTTATTCTGTGATCTTTTAATCATTTGAAATACTAATGTTATGTTTATATGCATCACGACACAGCGATCTTGACTCGTAGGTGTTTATGGATAAAAATTTTGATACCTCTCGATGACCAGTTAACTCCTTTAACCATATAAAAATTTAAAAAAAACACTATATCTAATATTTAAACTTAGTTTTAATTTCCAGAAGCAAGAAACTACGATGATAAAACTTTTATCAACTATATGTTACAGTTTATTGCCATTTGTCTACCCGAGTGGTATCACGCGGGTAAATAGAATAGACATTTGGGGTTGATCATTTCGCGTCAGAAGCGTTTCACCTAAGCGATGTAATTCAACTTAAGTGGTAATCTTTGTTCACCTTGGAATTGATGCAATCAGGTGAACAAAAACCAACATCCGAGAGCTGTGCGTTCCTCTAGTGAAGCATAAAAATAAGATAAAAATATAACTGGATTCATTCGTATTAATGGTGGATCAGAGTGAGCTTTATAGATTATAATAGATTAGATTAGGATCGAGAAAAAAGATCCTAATAGACAGAGGGGACTTATCAAATCAACTTGTCAACGTCCACTGCTGCATGAAGGTCACCCACAAAGATCGCCTACCATTCCGGTCTTGGGCAATCCGCATCTATCCGCTGCCAGCCACCTTCTTCAAGTCCTCGGTCCATCGTGCCGCACTTCTGTCCTACCTCACTTCGGCTCCAGCGGTTCGGACTTTAATTAGAGGACTTACAATTATATATATTTTAACAAATTGTGTAATGAACATTAAAGTTGTTTAACGATTAAGTCGTCTGTAAATTTGGAAGATTTCGTTATCGTACTTTATGTAAGTGATAAAAGTATACAGATAAATAAAAATTAACCATTGTTCATCTGGGTGAAGCAATTCCAAGGTATACAAAAACCATTGCGTAAGTCAAATTATTTCAACTGCGTTATACCACTTAGGTGAAATACTGCTAAGGTAAAATGAGGAAACCCAAGAGTCTACTGAAGAAATAAACCTGCGTTACAGGATATTAAATATCACTTACTGGGCAATTGGAGGGTTTTTACACTCCATTTGTCAGTACTCCTTGTTATTAGATTCATGTAGCTATTAATTAAGTAACCAGACGTAATAACAAATAAATAAATGTATTTATTTATTTATTATTACCTAGATTTATTTAAAGGAAGCTTAGATTTAATACAAGATAACGAGTTACAGAATGACTAAGTTAATCATTGAGTAAAATCATAGATTTCTTTTTAATATGTATTGAATGTGTTTTTCATAACTTCACATGGTTTTAAAGTAAGAATTATCAACTTTTGATTTGATTGTATTATATTTACAGATGACGTTTGACTAAAAAAGTAAAGGCACCGAACGCACCATACTGCTTTCGAAGAAACTTAGGATGTTTCCAATAATTTTTTTTCAAAGTAAGTATTAACAAAATCTCACAATATTTTGTTGTGCTCAAACAGTCCAGTTCAACCAGAGTGGCTTTACCGAAAATTGACGTCACTAATCCTTTCGTAGTTTTTCATCAAGAGAATGAATTAACCAGAAGCCAAAGCTGGCTCACCTGGATTCTAGTGGGGAGGGTCTCAAAGAGCCATAACGCTTTTCAGTTGCAAGCGTCGATGGATGTAAAACGTGTCAGCTTTTTTGCTCAGCTAGAGAGTAAAACAATCTAATATATAGCTTAAGAAAGCATAGTGGAACAGCTTCCGTTATGTTACATACGACGAAATAACGGGACACGAAACCAAATAAACTATTTATTTTATTTTATTTATTTTTAATTCTTCCTGCATTACATTTGCATGAGACGGACTTAAACCATATGGCATTTTCTACCAGTCAACCT
The DNA here is from genome assembly GCA_949316085.1 of Hypercompe scribonia. NCBI lineage: Eukaryota > Metazoa > Arthropoda > Insecta > Lepidoptera > Erebidae > Hypercompe > Hypercompe scribonia. The sequence goes on along the minus strand of OX438969.1, from coordinate 3,620,427 downwards.
TTAGGTGGTTCAGTAACTCACATGGCAGGTGCACGTATGTCCTTAATAGAAGCAATGAGTTGGTAGTTGGTAGGCAGATATAATTATAATAACATTTCACATAAATTCAAAATTCATTATTTAGAAAAAAAACGATAAGTGTTGGTAGAAGTCATTTGATAAATATCCTAAAAAGCACCTGACGCTTTTTTCCCAATAAGATTTATTTAAATTGATGTTTTTTACCGTTTAGTTTACTTTTCTGTACTAGTGTGTTTTTTTTTGGTATTTCAAACTATTATTCATTTTCTAGTTTTTTGTTTGGATATCTTCGAAAGTGTACTTTATTTGAACTGTCATTTTTGCTTGTTTACATCATTAATTTTATGATTAATATCTTTTCTCTCCCATTCCTGGACTCTGTGGAAGTAATTTAATAAAAATGGTTGGAAAAGGTTGGCTAAAATAGTAATAATAATAAGAAATAATAAACGAGTTGATCGGTGTAATCAGAATCGAATGTTCCAAAGGAATAAGAAATGGGTTTACCGGAAATGAGAAAACCGAATCCATGTGTGAGTGATGGGCATTTTCCAGATGAAAATACCACTAATTCATTTTGGCGTAACATCTGGTCAGTGCCTGTCACTCATACAGAGAGTGATTGGTTGGAGGATGTCAAACGCTCGTGTGAGTCTATAACAGCTATGGAACCCATTGTTATTAATAAAAATGATATAAGTTATGCAGTCCGTTCATTACCGAATTGGAAATCACCTGGTCCAGACGGAATACACAACTTTTGGCTTAAGTGGTTCCGAAGCTCACATGCGTGTTTGGCATCACAATTCCAAGCAGCTTTGGATTCTGGTTCATTACCACAATTTTTAACCACTGGTGTAACCCATTTACTCTATAAATCTGGTAGTGCCATGGATCCCAAAAATTTTAGACCCATTACTTGTTTACCAACTACATATAAACTTCTAACATCTATTTTGAGACTCAAAATTACTACACATATAATTAATAATTCGGTACTCTCTACTTCTCAAAATGGATGTAGAAGTGGGGCCCGTGGCACTAAAGAGCTCCTTATCATAGACAGGACCGTTAGCCAACAGGTACGTCGTAATCGTAAGAACCTGGCGACATGTTGGATAGATTATAAGAAGGCTTATGACTCAGTTCCACATACATGGCTTTTGAAAGTGCTAGAGTTGTATAAAATTGATGCAATTCTGTGCACTTTCTTAAAGTCGTGTATGAGTCAATGGAGCACAACACTTCGCTATCCAGGATGTCGGCAGACTGCGGTAAATGACATACTTATAAAGATCGAGCGAGGTATATTTCAAGGTGACAGTCTGAGTCCCTTGTGGTTTTGTCTAGCTTTGAACCCTCTCAGTCCTCTGTTAGAGGGTTCAGGGTTAGGCTATCGGTTGCAGAAAGATGATCAAGTTATATCTCACCTTCTTTATATGAATGATTTGAAATTACTGGCCTCCACAAAATTACAATTGATGGCGTTATTAAGGGTCACTGAAAACTTTAGTAATTCTATCAAAATGGAATTTGGTGTAGACAAGTGTGCAGTCATGTATGAAGGGCGTGATTGTAAAATCTGAAGGAATAGAACTTTCAGATTCAACAAAACTCAGATCTCTGTCTACCACCGAAACTTGCAAGTATCTAGGTTTTTCACAGTCCTTGGGAATATCAGAATCTGGCGTGAAACAAATGTTACAGGAACGTTTCTTTGGCCGCCTAAAAAAAGTACTTAAAAGTCTTTTATCGGGCGGTAACAAGGTGCGAGCCTATAACAGTTGGGTCATGCCGGTTCTGATGTATTCCTTTGGTGTACTTAGATGGACTCAGACCGAATTAGATGCCGTTGACAGGACAGTCAGTACATTGCTGACTGCATTCCGTATGCACCACCCACGTTCATCGGTTATGAGATTGTATATTCCGCGAAAGTTTGGAGGTCGTGGTCTATTAAATATCAAGACTCTACACAATCACGAGATATACAATCTCAGAGAATATTTTCTACAGACTAATGTGGGAGTGCATCGTAATGTAGTTGCAGTGGATACTGGTTTTACCCCGCTCGCTCTGGCTAAAGAGAATTGGCGCAAACCTGTAGTACTTAGTACTACTGATCGCAAGGAAGTATGGAAGGGTAAAGAACTTCATGGTCGATTTTATAGGGCCCTACACGGGTCTGATATAGACTTTAAAGCGTCGACGTCTTGGCTACGGTATGGTGATCTCTTCGGAGAAATCGAAGGTTTTGTTTGTGCAATTATGGACGAAGTTATCATGACGAATAACTACCGGAAATATATCCAGAAAGATAGTACGGTTGACATTTGTCGGACGTGCCACCGTCCTGGAGAATCTATTAGGCATATTATTTCTGGTTGTTCTCGTCTTGCTAATGGTGAGTATTTGCACAAGCACAATCAAGTAGCCAGGATTATACACCAACAACTTGCCCTTAAATACCAACTTGTCAATTTTGAAGTGCCTTACTACAGGTATGTGCCCGACCCAGTTCTCGAGAACGGTCGTGCTACGTTATATTAGGATCGATCTATTATCACAGATAGGACTATTGTTGCCAATAAGCCTGATATTGTGGTGATAGATCGATTAGAGCGCCGCGCAATGATTGTCGATATCGCCGTTCCTCATGACGAGAATCTCGTGAAAGTTGAAAAAGAAAAACAATTGAAGTATTTGGATCTGTCTCACGAGATTGCCGATATGTGGAATGTAGATTCGGTGATCATTGTTCCGATAATCATATCTGTTCACGGATTGATAGCCAAGAGCCTCGACCAACACCTTAAGAGGCTCACGTTAGAAGGTTGGATCAAGGGTCTGATGCAGAAGGCAGTCCTCCTTGACACGGCTCGTATTGTGAGGGGGTTCCTGTCTCTGGAGCCCTAACCACCGGTATCTTGGTCCCTGTACCCGATGTCGGTGGTCTACTATTTTTTATATTTTTAAATATGTATTTTTATTTTTTATATATTTAAAAATGTATTGAATATGTGTTTAAATGAAATAAAGAGAATAATAATAAGAAAGAAGGAGAAACCGAAGGTTTTGTTTGTGCAATTATGGACGAAGTTATCATGACGAATAACTACCAGAAATATATCCTGAAAGATAGTACGGTTGACATCTGTCGGGCGTGCCACCGTCCTGGAGAATCTATTAGACATATAATTTCCGGTTGTTCTCGTCTTGCTAACGGTGAGTATTTGCACAGGCACAACCAAGTAGCCAGGATCGTACACCAACAACTTGCCCTTAAATACCAACTTCTCAATTTCGAAGTACCTTACTACAGGTATGTGCCCGACCCAGTTCTCGAGAACGGTCGTGCTACGTTATATTGGGATCGATCTATTATCACAGATAGGACTATTGTTGCCAATAAGCCTGATATTGTGGTGATAGATCGATTAGAGCGCCGCGCAATGATTGTCGATATCGCCGTTCCTCATGATGAGAATCTCGTGAAAGTTGAAAAAGAAAAACAACTAAAGTATTTAGATCTATCTCACGAGATTGCCGACATGTGGAATGTGGATTCGGTGATTATTGTTCCGATAATCATATCTGTTCATGGATTGATAGCGAAGAGCCTCGACCAACACCTTAAGAGGCTCGCGTTAGAAGGTTGGATCAAGGGTCTGATCCAGAAGGGGTGCTTGGCTAGAAAACCTCCACGTGGTGCACCCTGGTAACGTTGGCGATGGTGTTCATCACTGCCAACGGCTAATATTCTAGCACGAAGAGGAAACCATTTCTTCGGCAATTCGGCCGAGACTTGGTCCAACAGAGCGGGCGTGTTCGTCGGATCCTCTGTTGGTTCTTCGCTCTTCGGAGCATTGAGGAGGAAAACCTCGGTAAAAAATCACAATGGTGGGACCCTTTCTAGGGTCGGAGTTCCTCCGCTCAGCGGTGGAAAAGGTAGGACGGGCTCGGTGTGCACTTACACTGCCACCGTGCAGGCATCAGGAGACATAGTCTCCCTGCCACCGTCGACATATCGTAGTCCCGAGTTGGAGTTTCGCGACTCCAATCGGGGGCGAGGGTCTTGGCTTAGCCGCCCGGACTGCGAGGAAGAAAACCTCTCTAAAAAATTACCCCGAATCCCGTGTTCTGGTGCGTGACCAGGGGATGCATGGCTGATGGGTAGTTCAGTCGCAAGCGCACTCCCAGCCGGGGCACCTGCGGACCCCTCGGTTGGGCACAAATTTACGCTTGCCCGGGTATTGGGGATCTCTGCCCGGGTCGACATTTAGTTCTCCCCATCTCGTGGGTTTAAAAATGGAAAACTTTATAAACACAAACAATAATATTATGGAAAAGAAGGAGAAGAAAAACAGAAAGGGAAAAAGTACAAGAGCGGACGACTTCTCTTCCAATGAAGAGGAAGTATTGGTTAGAGCGCCTATCTCGGTGGGGCTCCCGGAAGCCATTATGGCTGCTGGGAGCCGAAGAACATCGGAACGGTTGCGTTCGAAATCCACCGCGGGCAGTAACTCCAGTACGAGGACAGATGCACTGGACATAATGGAGACGGAGCTGTGTGACAGCAGGAAACGCGGACGCTCCAGGGACGAGGAGAGTGACACGTCCCAGGAGATGTTGCCTCCCAAAATCACCAGCAGCCGTAGAGGGAGATCACGGACCCCGGTCTCGATCCCGTCAGGCTCCGTCTTTTGTAAGGCGGAAGCCTATAGGCGAGTTAGAGCGGACGGTGAAGCACTAGCGGAGGAGGAGATTGCTGGTCTCCTGCTGAAAATAAAGGAACCGGTGGTGGGGGATTCAGTTCTCCAAACACCATCGGCCATGCAGGAGAGGGCAAACGCGGCGGTGGCCATCATTCACAAAGTGGCCACCAAGTCTAGTAATCTTAAGGGCTCTTTTGTGAGGGCCCTTAAAGATTCCTCTTCCGCTATTGCGGGGGTCGTAGAGAGCCTTATTGGAGACATGGCTCGTCTCCAGGCAGCCAACGAGCGTCTGACGGGGCAGGTGACTGAGCTTAGTGCTCAGTTTGCTCAATTCCGGGCAGATCGCCCCGAAAGAGAAGGCTCACGTCCGTCACTACCTACCCCCTCTTCCAACCACGGGGGTATTTCTGATGCCCATCTGCGTCAAATAACGGATGCAGTATGGCGCATGATGGACGGGCGACTGGCTGGCCTGGAGGCAAGGCTACCACCGGCCCCTGTTGTCCGGCCGCCGCTCGCGGCGCATAAGCCGAAGGCCGCATTGGCACCGTCTGCGCTTCCCGTTGGGGGCGGTCACGCGACCTATGCAGCGGCGGCGTCGGTGTCCGCAGCTCCCGCAACAACTCCAGGGGCACGACGGGCAGCGAAGGTAGCGACCAAGACGCCTGCACCGAGGTTAGGCTCCAAAACAGCGGTCAAGGCTGGAGCGGAGTTCCCTCCGCTCCCCACTCCAACCGCTGTACCTGGCACCTCCACCTGTGTTCCCTCAACATCTGCCCCTTCCACCGATGGTTGGCAGATAGTCGGGAGGGCTAGGAAGTCCCGAAAGCGGGGTAAGAAGGCTGCACAAACAGCAGCCTCTACCCCGCAGACACCGTCGATTGCGGTGGCTATCGCGAAAAAGCCGCGCAAACTGCAGGTGCCTAAAAGCGCGGCTGTGGTAGTCACCGTGTCGCCGGAGGCGGCTAGCGGCGGACTCTCCTACGCAACCGTCTTCCAGAGGGCCCGCGCTAGTCTCGCAAATGACTTCGGGACAGTAGGAGTCAGGTTGCGCCTCGCTCAAACGGGAGCTCGAGTGCTCGAGTTCCCTGGAGCCGAAGGTGCTAAGACGGCGGACACATTTGCCGAGAAGTTACGAGGAATGTTTACGGCTACGGATGGTGTCAAGATCGCCAGGCCTACGAAGTGCGCAGTGTTGCGCATTTCGGGCCTGGATGACTCCGTAACGGCAGAGGATGTCCGCGTTGCAATTAGCGAGAGGACGGGCTGCAACGCGGAGAACATTAGAGTCGGCACCATCCGCCCCGGTCCGGGAGGACTTGGCGCAGTGTGGGTCAGCTGTCCCGTAGCGTCGGCTAAAATGTTGGGCGACGCTGGCAGGCTGCTCATCGGTTTCGTGAGCGCTAGGATCACAGTCCTGGCGGCGAGACCGATGAGGTGTTACAAATGCCTGGCATCGGGGCACACACGTGCCAAGTGCGTCAGTTGTTTCGACTGCAGCGGATTATGTTTCCGCTGCGGTCGACCGGGGCACAAGGCGGCAGAGTGCTCTGCCGCCCCTCACTGCCCGGTGTGTGCGGCGGGCAACAAGCCTGCCAATCACCAGATTGGGCAGGGAGGCTGTAAACCTTCCCGCAACTCTCGGCAGGCGTCGGGGGCTAGCCAGTCGGCCCAGGCTGCTTCTGACGTCGTTCGTGCGTCGATATCGTCGCCCATGGAGGAGGCTGTAGAGACGGTCGAGTAATGGCCCAAGTCTCCAACCTCCTGGTCCAGACGAACCTGAACCACTGTGCTGCGGCGCAGGACCTCTTCCTGCAAACCATGGCACAGTGGTCGATCGGTGTTGCTGTAGCCGCGGAACCCTATTATGTTCCTCCCCGTCCAAACTGGTTGGGTGACCGGGACGGTTCCGTGGCAGTCGTCGCCTCCACGGCGGCTCATTCCCCGCCCTTGTCGCTAAGAGACAAGGGCACTGGATATGTTGCTGCCGAGTGGGGGGGGATCACTGTATATGGTGTATACTTCTCCCCCAACCGGAGTTTGAACGACTTCGAGGTTTTCCTTAACAACTTGGAAACCTCGATGCGGCGTCTAACGTCTGGGCATGTCTTAGTGCTGGGGGACTTCAACGCAAAGTCCATTGCGTGGGGTTCCCCCAGGACGGACGCTAGGGGCGAGGCCGTAGAGGAGTGGGCGGCCTCGGTGGGCCTCTGTTTACTGAACAGGGGCTCCACCAACACGTGCGTGCGACAGCAGGGAGGGTCGATAGTGGACCTTTCGTTCGCTACCCCTGCCCTCGCCGCACGAGTAAGGAACTGGCGTGTCCTGGAAGAGGTTGAGACGCTCTCGGACCATCTCTATATCCGATTTGAGCTCTCCCGGTCCCAGGACGCCAGTAGGGGTCACGCGGCGCGGCGTTCTTCTCGCTTTCCGCGGTGGGCTGTAGCCAAATTGAATGGGGACCTACTGGAGGAGGCGGCCATTATTCACTCTTGGCTGTCTCCGCAGGCCCCGACCGAGGAGGTCGACATGGGGGCTGGTCGCTTCTGCGATGCCATTGCGCAGATCTGCGATGCGGCCATGCCCCGCATCCGAGGTTGCCGGCCTCCACGGAAGGAGGTTTACTGGTGGTCCCAGGAGTTGGCGGACCTCCGCGCGGCCTGTACTCGTGCCCGGAGGTCCTACACCCGTAGTCGGCGGCGACACCGCGTAGACAGCGAGGAGGACCAGCTTCATGAGGAGTACCGAGAGGCGCGGAAAACTCTGAAGCTGGCCATTAGCCGCGCAAAAGAAGTGAAGAGGAAGGAAATGCTGGAGGGTCTCGATCGTGACCCCTGGGGTCGCCCCTATCGTGCGGCGCGACAAAAGCTCCGCACGTCGGGCCCCCCCCTTACAGAGACACTCCAGCCCAGCTTCCTGCAGGAAGTGGTCGAGGGCCTTTTCCCGCAGCGGGCGGAGCTCACGCCCCCGTCGATGGCCTTCATGGTCGAAGACGACGGGGTGAACGAAGACAATGTTCCGCCCGTCAGGGAATCGGAGGTAGGGGCGGTTGTTCTACGGATCCGCTCTAAGAACACCGCCCCCGGGCCGGACGGGATACCTGCCCGAGTGCTAGCCCGAGCCCTCGAACACATGTCGGACCGCCTCAGGGAGGTCCTGGACGCTAGCTTGGCGTCCGGACGCTTCCCTGAGTGCTGGAAAAGCGGGAAGCTGGTCCTATTAAGGAAGCCGGGACGGCCAGCCGAATCGGTAGCGGCCTATAGGCCCATCGTGTTGCTGGACGAGGCGGGTAAACTGTTTGAGAGGATACTCTCTGCCCGCATCGTCCGGCACCTCCGCGAGGTGGGCCCCGATCTGTCGGACGCCCAATTTGGTTTTCGGGCGGGGCGTTCGACGGTCGATGCCGTGCTGCGCCTGAGGGCCGTTACCGAAGAGGCAGTGAGCTGTGGCGGCGTACTGTTGGCGGTGTCGTTGGACATCGCCAACGCATTTAATAGTCTGCCATTTAGCTGCATCAGGGAAGCACTCCACTACCACGGGGTGCCAAAGTACCTGAGGCGGCTTGTGGCAGACTATCTTGAGGAGCGTACCGTCTTGTACGAGGACCGAGACGGTGTTCTAAGGCGGCGGCTTATGTCGTGCGGTGTTCCACAGGGGTCTGTCCTCGGACCACTCCTGTGGAACATGGGATACGACTGGGCCCTCCGAGGTCGTCTTCCCCCCGGGCTGGGCGTACTTTGTTACGCAGATGACACATTGATCACGGCCCGGGGGATGAACTTTCAAGAGGCGGCGCGCCTGGCCACCACGGGTGTCTCTCTGGTGGTCGGGCGAATTGAGGCGCTGGGTTTGCGGGTGGCCCTGGAAAAGACGGAGGCCCTTTTGTTCCATGGGCCCCGTCGTGGTCCACCCTCCGGCGCCTCCATCGTGGTCAATTCGGTCCTCGTACCGGTTCAGGCCCAGATGAAGTATCTGGGCCTGATCCTCGACGGCAGGTGGCTCTTCGACGAGCACTTCCGACAGCTTTCTCCAAAGCTGGTCGGCGCTGCTTCTGCCCTTGGGCGACTTTTGCCCAATCTGGGTGGAGCTAGCGTCGCGACGAGACGGCTATACACGGGGGTTGTCCGGTCAATGGCGCTGTATGGTGCACCGGTGTGGGCGGCGGCTCTGACCGCCCAGAATAGGGCCCGCCTCTGGCGCCCTCAGAGGATATTGGCGGTTAGAGCCATACGCGGTTACCGCACCGTATCGACGGAGGCGGCGTGCGCGTTAGCCGGAACTCCCCCGTGGGATTTGGAGGCGGAAGTGCTCGCCGAAGTTTATCGGCGAACGGCTGACTTCCGGGCGCGTAGCGGCATACGGCCCCCGCCCGAAGAGATAAGCGAGTGGCGAGAGGCCGCTCGTCGAGCCACAATGGCTCGTTGGTCGTCCCGGCTGGAAGCTCCACGTGCTGGTTTTGCCGCCGTGGAGGCTCTCCAGCCGGTCATCGCCGAGTGGGCAGGGCGGCAGCACGGGACCCTTTCCTTCCGACTGACGCAGGTCCTTTCCGGGCACGGTTGCTTCGGGAAGTATCTGCACTCGGTCGCCAGGAGGGAATTGAGTCCCGCCTGTCACCACTGCGACTGCAGTGAGGACTCGGCTCAGCACACGCTAGCGGTTTGTTCCGCTTGGGCGGCGCAGCGTGGGGTTCTCACTGCAGTTATTGGAGGAGATCTCTCGCTATCGGCCGTCATACGCTCCATGGCCGGTAGCGACAGTTGTTTTACCGCGGTCGCAACCTTCTGCGAAGACGTAATTTCGCGGAAGGAGGCGGCGGAGAAGGCCCGGGAGGACGATATCCACTCGGACCCAATTCGCCGCCGGCGAGCCGGGCGGCGGAGGCGCGCATACCAGCGCCTCATGCCGCCTTGAGTGTGGCCGCGGGTGGACGGGACGGGTTTTCCCCTCCATCCGCTATAGTGGCCAGCCGCGAGGAGGTGACGTGTGCGTGTGCCGGACGTCGCCTAAATGGAGAGTTTATCCACAGATGGCGCCCGCGAAAGCGGGCAGGCGCTAGGAGGGATTAGGATGTCGTAATAACAGCTGTTCCCGGATCTCTCCTCTCTCAGGCGCAGAGTGGCACACCGTGTGGTTTTAGTCGGTCCGATTCCGACACACCGCCTCGCCGTAAACCCCGGTGGGGTGACGGCCCGTGGGGGTTTCCACACGTTAAAAAAAAAAAAAAAAAAAAAGGGTCTGATCCAGAAGGCAGTCCTCCTTGACATGGCCCGTATTGTGAGGAGGTTCCTGTCTTTGGAGCCCTAACCACCGGTGTCTTGGTCCCTGTACCCGATGTCGGTGGTCTACTACTATTTTTTATATTTTTAAATGTGTATTTTCTACTTTTTATATATTTAAAAATGTATTGAATATGTGTTTAAATGAAATAAAGAGAATAATAATAAGAAAGAAGGAGAAACTGAAGGTTTTGTTTGTGCAATTATGGACGAAGTTATCATGACGAATAACTACCGGAAATATATCCTGAAAGATAGTACGGTTGACATTTGTCGGGCTTGCCACCGTCCTGGAGAATCTATTAGACATATAATTTCCGGTTGTTCTCGTCTTGCTAACGGTGAGTATTTGCACAGGCACAACCAAGTAGCCAGGATCGTACACCAACAACTTGCCCTTAAATACCAACTTCTCAATTTCGAAGTACCTTACTACAGGTATGTGCCCGACCCAGTTCTCGAGAACGGTCGTGCTACGTTATATTGGGATCGATCTATTATCACAGATAGGACTATTGTTGCCAATAAGCCTGATATTGTGGTGATAGATCGATTAGAGCGCCGCGCAATGATTGTCGATATCGCCGTTCCTCATGACGAGAATCTCGTGAAAGTTGAAAAAGAAAAACAACTAAAGTATTTGGATCTATCTCACGAGATTGCCGACATGTGGAATGTGGATTCGGTGATTATTGTTCCGATAATCATATCTGTTCATGGATTGATAGCGAAGAGCCTCGACCAACACCTTAAGAGGCTCACGTTAGAAGGTTGGATCAAGGGTCTGATGCAGAAGGCAGTCCTCCTTGACACGGCCCGTATTGTGAGGAGGTTCCTGTCTTTGGAGCCCTAACCACCGGTGTCTTGGTCCCTGTACCCGATGTCGGTGGTCTACTACTATTTTTTATATTTTTAAATGTGTATTTTCTACTTTTTATTTATTTAAAAATGTAATAAATAAGTGTATATAATGAAATAAAGAAAATAATAATAATAAACTAGCAACACTGAAAGCAGCTAGAATTCCTAAAAGATATTTTGTAAAAATATTCCATTTTCTTTCTGTATTATACAAGAAAACAACTGGAACAAATTCTTAAACGAACTACAATGCACTATAAAGTAAAAAACAGGACTTTTCTACGAAGAAAAACCATTAAATTACGTTAAAGAAATATGTGTGAGACATGACATTTAAATGTCATGTCGAAATATTTAACGGAGGAATTCTAGCAATATGCTAACGAGAGCTAAGTCTAGAGCACAAATTAGATCCCCGGACTCGCCGCTCCGCTCCGCCTTGCCGTCTCCGGAGGAAACAATGGACGTTCCGGCTGTAGCAGTGGCGTCGAGCTCAAGTTCCAGCGACGAGTTTTTCTCTCCACCGACGTCGCCAAGACCTGTACGTCGGCAGGAGAGTACCCGGCCACCGACCAGCTTGGGATCACGAGGACCACTGACCTCAAACAGGGTCCCCGCTACCGGTGGTGATGTGCGCCGCATGAAGTGGACAAAATCGATAAACGAGAATGTCATGCGGGCAAATTTTCGGGCTACAGAGTTGGGAACGAACCTTACTGCGTACCGTGTTAGGCTAGCCTCTCTGTTTCAGGAGTTTGAACCAACCATCAATGTTTCAGCACAACGTTTATCGGATCAAGTACGAGCTATACAGCGCTGTCACCTGCTGGATGATACAGTACTTGAGAGGATACGCTCTGACATAAGGAAAAGCTTTACTATCCACTCTTCGTCACACACTGCGGTGGCCAATAGCACACCTCAGCTGCCATCAGGTATTAAAGATGTTAATGAACTAGTGGAGAGTGAAGTTATATCCGTAAGTACCCAATGTAACGATAAGATAAGGAGTGTTTTGGGGGATGCGATTCACAAATACCGATTTGTAAATATTAATAGTAGACCACGGTTATGCCGTTTGCCCATTCATAAACGTAATTTAGCGCTTGTGGGTGCCCTAGATTCGTTATTATCAGATTATTTTGATAATAGCGAAGATTTCGGTGATACACATTCTATTTTATATTGTGCGGCTATTGCAGTTTGTCGAGTAGCTGGTGTTAAATTAATTGAACGTGTCAGTACTACTCGACCCAAAAATGCTGTACCAGCTTGGCAGTATAGAATTGAACGTCGTATTGCTGAGACTAGGACACTCATCGCTAAATTAACATGTTTTCAAAGTGGTAATACACGACCAAGAGTCATGCGCTTTGTAAAGCAGGCATTCTTGGGGACTACCATTAGTCCTCAACAATACATGTCCTGTGTCACAGAGCGCATAGACTTTCTAAAGCAGAAAGTTTATGCATGGGCAAATAGGATAAGACGTTATAAAAAACGAGTTGATCGGTATAATCAGAATCGAATGTTCCAAAGGAATGAGAAATGGGTTTATCGGAAATGGGAGGAACCGAATCCATGTGTGAGTGATGGGCATTTTCCGGATGAAATTACAACTAATTCATTTTGGCGTAACATCTGGTCAGTGCCTGTCACTCATACAGAAAGTGATTGGTTGGAGGATGTCAAACGCTCGTGTGAGTCTATAACAGCTATGGAACCCATTACTATTAATAAAGATGATGTAAGTTGTGCAGTCCGTTCATTACCGAATTGGAAAGCACCTGGTCCAGACGGACTGCACAACTTTTGGCTTAAGTGGTTCCGAAGCTCACATGCGTGTTTGGCATCACAATTCCAAGCAGCTTTGGATTCTGGTTCATTACCATAGTTTTTAACCACTGGTGTAACCCATTTACTCTATAAATCTGGTAGTGCCATGGATCCCAAAAATTTTAGACCTATAACATGTTTACCGACTACATATAAACTTCTAACATCTATTTTGAGACTCAAAATTACTACACACATAAATAATAATTCGGTACTCTCTATTTCTCAAAATGGATGTAGAAGTGGGGCCCGTGGCACTAAAGAGCTCCTTATCATAGACAGGACCATTAACCAACAGGTACGTCGTAGTCGTAAGAACCTGGCGACATGTTGGATAGACTATAAGAAGGCTTATGACTCAGTTCCACATACATGGCTTTTGAAGGTGCTAGAGTTGTATAAAATTGATGCAACTCTTAGCACTTTCTTAAAGTCGTGTATGAGTCAATGGAGCACAACACTTCGCTATCCAGGATGTCGGCAGACTGCGATAAATGACATACTTATAAAGATCGAGCGAGGTATATTTCAAGGTGACAGCTTGAGTCCCTTGTGGTTTTGTCTAGCTTTGAACCCTCTCAGTACTCTGTTAGAGGGTTCAGGGTTAGGCTATCGATTGCAGAAAGATGATCAAGTTATATCTCACCTTCTTTATATGGATGATTTGAAATTACTGGCCTCCACAAAATTACAATTGACGGCGTTATTAAGGGTCACTGAAAACTTTAGTAATTCTATCAAAATGGAATTTGGTGTAGACAAGTGTGCAGTCATGCATGTAAAGAAGGGCGTGATTGTAGAATCTGAAGGAATAGAACTTTCAGATTCAACAAAACTCAGATCTCTGTCTGCCACCGAAACTTACAAGTATCTAGGTTTTTCACAGTCCTTGGGAATATCAGAATCTGGCGTGAAACAAATGTTGCAGGAACGTTTCTTTGGTCGCCTAAAAAAAGTACTTAAAAGTCTTTTATCGGGCGGTAACAAGTTGCGAGCCTGTAACAGTTGGGTCATGCCGGTTCTGATGTATTCCTTTGGTGTACTTAGATGGACTCAGACCGAATTAGATGCCCTTGACAGGAGAGTCCGTACATTGCTGACTGCATCCCGCATGCACCACCCACGTTCATCGGTTATGAGATTGTATATTCCGCGAAAGTTTGGATGTCGTGGTCTATTAAATATCAAGACTCTACACAATCGCGAGATATACAATCTCAGAGAATATTTTCTACAGACTAATGTGGGAGTGCATCGTAATGTAGTTGCAGTGGATACTGGTTTTACCCCGCTCGCTCTGGCTAAAGAGAATTGGCGCAAACCTGTAGTACTTAGTACTACTGATCGCAAGGAAGTATGGAAGGGTAAAGAACTTCATGGTCGATTTTATCGGGCCCTACACGGGTCCGATATAGACTTTAAAGCGTCGACGTCTTGGCTACGGTATGGTGATCTCTTCGGAGAAACCGAAGGTTTTGTTTGTGCAATTATGGACGAAGTTATCATGACGAATAACTACCGGAAATATATCCTGAAGGATAGTACGGTTGACATTTGTCAGGCGTGCCACCGTCCTGGAGAATCTATTAGGCATATTATTTCTGGTTATTCTCGTCTTGCTAATGGTGAGTATTTGCACAGGCACAATCAAGTAGCCAGGATTGTACACCAACAACTTGCCCTTAAATACCAACTTGTCAATTTTGAAGTGCCTTACTACAGGTATGTGACCGACCCAGTTCTCGAGAACGGTCGTGCTACGTTATATTGGGATCGATCTATTATCACAGATAGGACTATTGTTGCCAATAAGCCTGATATTGTGGTGATAGATCGATTAGAGCGCCGCGCAATGATTGTCGATATCGCCGTTCCTCATGACGAAAATCTCGTGAAAGTTGAAAAAGAAAAACAATTAAAGTATTTGGATCTGTCTCACGAGATTGCCGACATGTGGAATGTGGATTCGGTGATCATTGTTCCGATAATCATATCTGTTCACGGATTGATAGCCAAGAGCCTCGACCAACACCTTAAGAGGCTCACGTTAGAAGGTTGGATCAAAGGTCTGATGCAGAAGGCAGTCCTCCTTGACACGGCCCGTATCGTGAGGAGGTTTCTGTCTCTGGAGCCCTAACCACCGGTATCTTGGTCCCTGTACCCGATGTCGGTGGTCTACTATTTTTTATATTTTTAAATATGTATTTTTTATTTTTTTATATATTTAAAAATGTAATCAATATGTGTATTTATATGTATTAAAGAGAATAATAATAAGTATTCATTCCTTAGAGCTACTATATTGTTATTAATACTAACAATTCCATTAAATACATTTCTAGGTAATGTCGGCACCCATAATAGTATGAAACTGTGCTATAGCTGCCAGTGCTTTTGACTTTGGAAAATAATTTTTGAGTCTACTTTGTATTCTAAAATACAATTATTGTAACTTGTAATTAAATTTTTGTATTTTAAGAAAACAAAATTTTCAACAGTAAACCAAACATACCACCGTTACATGGTACTTGCCCTGCCGATTCGCTCGAAATCAGAAGGTTTTTGTCCAAATACCGTCCAAAGACGTTCTGTGACTGATTGCTACGTAAGCTTGTCCAGCGGTAAATAGTCTAGAACCTAGGTAAATGATTGCATGATGATTTACATGCAGTATTACCTTTTGTGGACAGTTGATACCCAATACAGGATTAATGGCAACGTCTTTCAGCAGTACCGTAGCTATATTTTGCAGGGAACTGTGTCTGCATGTATTTAATTACATGTATACCTCTGTTCTAAACGTAAAATCACGTTCAAAGATTCCATTACATTACCACATATATACATACCAAGCTAACATAGTATATTGAAATTTTTAACCCTGTAAGCCTGGTAAGGACAATGGTATAAGCTATACAAGTTATTGCATTGTCATAAGTACTTGCTAAGTGTGCAAAGTTTTAAATCATCCGCTATTTTGAAAAGGGCGAAAACCATTTTTAAAAATAAGATTATATAGACGCATAGATTTATAAATACATGACAAGATAATAAGAGAGTGGCTTAAAATCATTTGAAGTAAACCCATGATAAGTTTTCATTAACTTATGTTAAAGAAAATATAAAATAATTGTAATTTGAGACACTACTGAAGTGCCTTAAATGAATTTAATAGTCTGCCATTTAGCTGCATCACGGAAGCATTCCACTACCACGGGGTGCCAGAGTACCCGACACGGTTTGTGGCAGACTATCTTGAGGAGCGTACCGTCATGTACGAGGACCGAGATGATATACTGAGGCGGCGGCCCATGTCGTGAGGTGTTCCACAGAGGTCCATCCTCGGACCACTCCTGTGAAATATGCTATACGACTAGGCCCTTCGAGGTCGTTTTTCCCCCGGGCTGAGTGTAATGAAGTGCCTGGTTTCAAATGAGGCTGAGCCTCTCCTAGTACAGTAAGATTGTTAACAAACATATTTATTTGTACATGAGTTTATGTATCATTGATAAATTATTTTCAAACATTCAACAAACAATGATCATGCTCTTCAGACATTTATTTGAATCGTAATGAATAGAAGTCGTATCAATTAGCAAATATAACAGAGAACTTTGTTACAACACAATATTTATTGATAAACTCTTGCCATTTTAAAATCATTCAGATTATTCTAGTACTTTTTGGATATTATTTTTGGATTATCTTTGGATATCAAACGTATTTTCTTTCATAAAAATTTTGAGGACGATGCAAATTAAGAAAAAAATTCTAAATGGTTGCCAGTGTTATTTTTTAAATTGTCGAGTAAAATTTGTGTCGTGCTATCGTTCGTCAATCAATAGTTTCATTCTACTATCATTTGTTGAGGAAACAATCAGTCGCACTGACGTGCGTCCAACTAATATGCTTTCGCGTCACTGATGGTCGACATTTCGGTCTGTTGCCCTAACGTTTGTCGTGTAGTTATTTTTCGTAACTATGATACGGAGTTGTTATTATTTTAGGTATATTATTGAAAATTTAAACTTTAAAATCTACAGTGAGAAGGCTATTCTTTTTTACTATTAAGATAGAATGGGACAATCTCTTAAAATAATTTTCAGTATTCTATTACACAATAACTTAGGTTATATGCAGCCAATTACGTAGGGAACTGCGAAGATATGTATCAGGCAAAGATCGAAGACTTCTACGTCATTTAAAACAAAATGAAGTTTTGAATTTAAGTAATAAAATATGACTCTGAGCTCACGCAACATTAAAAAAAACATCACCCTCAAAATAGAAACGAACCACTATTTTTTGATCGAATCCTTTCAACCTATTAACAACAGAAACCAGGGTAAGAAATCCTTTATAGTGAGGGAATTTAGGATGTTAAATTATATCATTAATATTAATTTCATAAAAGCTGTGCCTTTTCTCCTGTGAAACAAATTTCTGAAATCCAGCCACGTAGTTTCTTATAATAACAGTTGCTAAAAATGTTACGTTCGGAAAATTACCAAAGAATGTACCAAATAGTGTGTGTCGTTATAATTATATCACGAACATACCTATAAAAAGGATACCTATAATTGTAAAGAGGACATATATGTATTTTTAATACATCAGCTGTCACAACACAACCTTGACCCACACTTATTGTACCAGCTTGTAATTGCTTCGTCGTAAGGCCGTCTGGACATAAAATCGTCACAGCTCAAAAATAGACATGAGTGTTTACTAATTTAATTTAATATAGTACAAACTTGATTTCATTCGGTAATTCAATGAATATAACAGATTTATAACCCTGATTTCTAATGTTAATATGTTGAAAGAATTCGATCTAGAAGTAATGGTTCGTTTATACTTTGAAAGTGATGTTTTTTTTGTAATATCTTATAGGCTCCGTGGGTGGCTTATAGGTGAACATATTACTAGACTGCAATAGTGTGAGTATGGTGACCATCACTATTGGATTTTATTCATGCTTTCCGTCAGGCAGAATAGAGTGACTTTGGTAGGTTTATATAAATTTAAAAAAAAATGGGCAGGATAAAAATGGTAAAAACGAAAAGAAGAGGATACGTTTGGACAGAAAGAAAATATAAATATATTCTCTCTCAATTTCCCTATACACATTCCAGTTATATTGGGTGTGCCACGAATTAGTTAACATTTGAAAAAACGTATAAAAAAATCATTTGATTGTTGATATCAATACTTATAATAGCAATAATGATAATGATTGTTAAAACAACTTGATAATTTACACAGTTTCAGGTTTGAGTTTAGTACTAATACTTAATTTAAATTTTAAGTAGATTAAATGGAATTTATTTAACTACCACACATTTATTATACTCCAATTAGTTGATAATTTTAGAGTAACTACAGTGTACACATTTCGAACTGCAAACGTATAATTTATGTTTGCCAATTAATTATTATTTGAATACGTTTTGGTGATTCGACATTGATGCTTATTCTATTGTTGACATCACTAAACTAAAACTTCTCTAAATATTTTTGTGAAGTGATTTACAAAATGCAATACTAGGTACCGTCAAAACGAACTGAGTCTTATGTTTTTTTAAAATAACACTAAATTTGAATCTGTCCTTCTCAAAAATTAAAAGGGGAGTGTTACTGTTGTTAAATAGCTTAGAATAATATGAATCTTTGGAAACAATATTTTTAGTATTATAAAATGTCTATATCTGATTATTAATGTTTATTATAGATCAAATAGCAAACCAAATGTTGTATTTTTAAATAGTTATAACTTAGTACGTGGTGTGTGCAAATTACGAATTTTATGTATTTTCAAAAATTATTTATTTATTTATGAATATCTATTTTGTCCCCTTCAAAGTAATCTCCCTGGGATATTATACACTTGTGCCACCGTTTCTTCCAATCTTCGAAGCACTTAAAAAAAACATTTTTTGTATCTTGTTCAGCTCCTTCTTCGATGCCGTCTTTATCTCGTCAATCGTGGCGTAGAGTCGTCCTTTTATGAGCCTCTTCAGTTTCGGGACCAAGAAAAAGTCACAGGGGGCCAGATCTGGGGAATACGGTGGCTGCGGTATCATTAGTGTGTTGTTTTTGACCAAGAGGTCGCGTACAAGCAGCGATGTGTGAACAATTTTGGTACGAATTTTGCGGCGACCCGTCTCATGCCCAAATTATCGATTAAAGTGGAATAGCACGAGGCAATCGATATGCTTAGGTCCTCGGCAATTTCTCTAACGGGGATTCGACGATTGTCTATACCATTTTCTTCACTTCATAAATTTTTTCGTCTATTGTTGAAGTGCTCGGACGTCCGGCATGCTCTTCGTCGTTCATATCTTCTCGGTCTTCTGAAAACATTTTGTACCACCGATAAACGCTGCCAGCTTCTCTGTATGCCACAGTCAACATCCGGAATGCATCCGCGCACCTTATTTCGTTTTTCACACAAAATTTGATACAGGTTCTTTGTTCCATTTTTTTGAATAGGTAAAAATCGATGACGAACCAAAACACGTGCAAGCAAAGCAGCTGTCAACAATTAACTGAACAAAATAGTCGAACTTGTCAGCATAAGTGAGAGACATATGTACCAACATACCGCCACAAAAAAATCAAAATACGAATATACATCACCCGCGAAAATTAAAAAATTCGCGATACTTTTTCAACACACCTCGTATATGCACCTCTTTTCAGTTCACGTTACCTGACAGCCCGCGGTAAATCTGTTTCGTTATTCTTGTAGTTATTAAGTTTTATATTTAATAATCCAGATAATACACAGGACAAAAATATAACTATAATGTATGAAAATATTTTACACATATCTTTCCATTAAATTGACCAGAGGCAAAACATGGTATTGCTATTCATGAAAGTAATATCACAAAATTTAAAAATTTAAAATATAATACATAAGTTGGCGTGTAACTTAAGTAACGTCTCACTTTAGCGGGAATATACCTACTTTAGTTATAATATTTTTTGACGCTTAGAATGTACAACAGAATAACAAATGACTGATTATGGACTAAATTACATAATTTAACTAATTCTCACAATGTTTTTTCTATGTTTACCGACTAGGAAACGTCGTTTGATAGAAGTACGCTAATTTTAGATATTTTTCAGTTTAGTTTAGAAAATTTTCGATTAACAGAATTAAAGTTATTACTCAATAAGTTTGAATGTTTGCCCTTATAACTTGAGGAGTTGTTGTATGGGTTTTTTGTATAATGAAATTATTAGATTGAAACTGGACCCCTGAAGTTTTTACGTAATTTGTATATTATTGCTGTGTAATAGTAACTCTCTGAATGTTACCCGGTATATAATATCTGATTAATCACCTGCAATTGCTCAAAAATAACATCTATTAAATTTGTTTGAAAAAGCCGTTCCATCACTTTAAGGTATTTTATATTTAATTTTGTACTCAGTCATCATTGATTATTATCAGTACCTGGTAACTGGACTTAGTTTGGTATTCTTTTTTGATAAAAGTACCAGATAGTCGATTCGTAATTTACCAACTGCTTTTGTTCCCATCCTTAATTTTATCCCATAAATAAGTGTCAAAACGTGCCTATTAGGCAACGTCATCTGCTTAAGTATTTAGTTTTTGTGTTGCTATGTAAGTAAAGCAGCATTTACCTTCGTGTTCTAATGATATTACAGCAGTTTTTCATCACACGAATAAAACAACATTTTCTAAAATGAAACCTAGCTAGCTAGACGGTTTCCAATCACAGATCTCCTTCTTTAAATCGATCTGCATTTACCGTCAACTTGTACTTGATGAAATTTAATTAAAAAAAAAAGTAATTTCATCATCTATTTCGTCTTGGAAAACAGATACGAACAAACTAAGTACTTGCCTTATGCTCTTGTGACTTGTGAGTAGACAGCGCGACTCGCCGTGCTGATATCAGGCAGTCGGACAAGTGTGACTGGTACATACTATTCCTATGTTGAACAGTCACGTTTTAGCCTTTGAGCTGCGGCATTGGTGGCTCTCATTTTGCGTGTCGCGATAGTGTCCGCTTAGGAATTAGTACCCATGATATTCTCAGTACCTGATACTTAATTTGTTTTCTTCTTACGTCATTTGTGGTCCCTTTGAGATAATGAAATTTTCATGTCTTTGTTACTACGTTTGAATTGGTAACCATATGTGAAGTAGTTACAGAAGTTATAGATTGCTCTAGTGAGGGCGGGGTCCAGAAGCTTAGTCCAGATCATCATTCAGAATCATTCTGTATGTGCTCCTGTCTACCTTCCACATACATGCATTAAATAGCACCAACACTTTACACTTTAGTCGGTGTGTGACAAGGATGATCAGATACATAAGTACTCGATGGTAGAAAACGGTTTGCGATAGAATCATAAAAAATTGAAAATTTAGATTTTAAAAGAATTTTAGATAAGTCGTAGTGACGCAAGTTGGTTCTGCGGAGTAAAAAATTTTAGTTGACATTTTTCATTTTCATAAAAGAATTTAAAGTTACAGTCGAAAGGGGTAAAGCAGTTCCATGTCAAAATCTGAATTGACGTTAACGTCAGTCAATCCTTTATTGAAAGGCACTGATGTCTTAAGTATTTGTTATAAAATCGATACAAACTAATCAATAGACTGCAGCAAAGTATTTATCGTTTAATAGCCTGTTAGGCAACAAAATTGGATTACGTATGCAGGTCAAACGTTCCGTACCGTAGTACGATATTATTACAAAACCATCACGTAAAGCTGTATTTGATAGTGTGTTGCATGCTCATAGTAGAGCGTCTTCATGATATTAGATTCAATTAGAAGCTTCAACATGTTCATCTTTAGCTTGTCTCATAAGAGCAATGTTATTCGATTTCTCTAACATTGTGTTATGGCAAAAAATGTCTTTCGAGTTAACACAAAAACATTTTAAGTAAAGTTTGGCATTTTGATTATAATAAACTTTGAAAGGATTTGAATTACTAATTTGATTTTGATTTTTAAATACAAAAGCTTTCGTGATATGAGTGAATTATTTACGTTATAGAATCTTAGTGTCTTGTTTTACTGTACTTATTTTATCAGTTTAGAATGTATTGCGTAATACAGTACCAATTACTATATTTGTTTTTTTGGCTCTTCTGTTGACCTAGTGGTTAGTGATCCTGACTGCTATGTAAGAGTTCGTGGGTTGGATGCCCACCCAGGAGAAAGTTTTGTGTGATGAGCACGGTCATTTGTTCAATATTTGGAGGTCTGTCATTGTGTGATTCGCTTATATTATATAAAGAAAATATTTAAATATACTTAAGTAGGTTCATCAATAGTTTGGTTACCATAATACAAGTTCTACCTACCAGGCATCAAGAAATCGGTGGTGAGGGTTAAAAAAAAGACCACCTTACTAAAGGGGTCTTGTCAAGGTGGACTGTCTTCTATATTAGACCCTTGGTCCAGCCTTCTAACGTGAGCCTTTTCAGATGTAGGTCGAAGTTCTTAGCTACCAATCCATAAGCAGATACGACTACCGAAATAATAATCACTGAATCCACACTCCACTATGTTGGAACAACTAACTTTACAGGTAGAGCTGCGAAAAGTGCAAGAGGATGAAGAGGTGCACGTAGAATAAGTTATCGTGAAATATTTATCCAACTTTGGCCTTACTCGTATTACATTTATTGTTAGTAAATAAAATTCACAGATTTCTTTTTATTCAGGGCTTATCAAAGTGACTCTCATCTGGCTGATGGAAAATATGAATAAATCCAAGAGTAGTAGTCGTCATTCTCATTGTGAATATGTATTAAAGCAGCAGAGAGAATATAACTGACCGAGAAATTATCCTGATATGACAGTAATGACATGAGTTTTAAATATCTACTACTGCCATTCAAATGTTAATACAGAGGGCATCTAAATTTCAATAACATGTGATACATTATTTTACGCACATGTATTTCGTTATAGTGGGAAAATGATAACAAAATCGAAATTAATTACTTTGTGTTACAGAGCAGTTGTTGAAACAAATTCGATATCTTACTCATTCGATATTTGGCAAAACAATTCTCTCCCTTGACTAATATTAATTTCATCATCTTATCATAAAAAGATAATAAAAGCATGGAACTTAACAGATAACTAAATAACTAGGTATGTACCGAATGTAATTAACTTCTGAGAGTTTGCAAGTTTTCCAGTAAAGTATGAGTAAACGAAAGACAAGCAATTTCTGTTCAAGAATTAATCTTTGAAACACTCTTATTATTGAAATTAAAACTCTTGGCACAAATCAATTAAGACAAGAAAGACTGAATACACTTTAGCTAAAGTGTTGAAAATAAATATCTATCTCATTTCTTAGAAATAATCGTAATCTGATTGATCAAGTTTTTGAGTTTCATTTCTTCGGCTACAATCAGAATCACAGCAATCTTATATCTGATAGTAGTGGCATAACCAAAACAAACTTAATTATATTTTTCTTGAGTCTTAAGTTTTTCAAATAGAAACTACGAGACTATTAGATGACTACACTTAACTACAAGAAACTGAAAGACAGAAGACCTTCTTTATATTTTTTTCACGGTATTATTACAACGAGTTGGCAACGCTCAATTGACATGTATCTAGTTTATCTCGGTTTGTGTTTTTTTTTTGGAAAACAATAACAAACAATATCAAAATTTAATTTACTACACAGAATTTATACTATCAGATTTATTTCTTTCTTTTTATTCTCTTTCTTCTTTCTTTTTTTTTTCTTTTTTATGAAGACAACACCTGTATTAGAAATATATCTTGTAAAACGGGTATAGTAGTCCCGTGTGGTTTAAACCTAAAATAGTCGGTACAATAGACAACAGCGTGGTGACTGCTTAAACTACTACATGCACACATTCAAACAATAATAAAAATATACATATACTAACGATGACTAACTAATATATACTAACTATAACTAATATAAATACACGTTATTTCGAATGTTTGCCATTTATTTCATTAAAATAGCTTAGCACCCTCTGTTCGTTTAAAGTATCTAAAACATTTACAGTCACCTTTGCTTACTGAGGATTTTAAACAGTGAAAACAAGGAAAAGTTGTGACAAAGGCAAAAGCTTTTGGTCAACTCGAGCGGATTGAGGGAACTGTTTGTGTGTATAACTGTCTTTAAATAGAATACATGTCTGTGATAATTTTAAAGTGGACGGTCGATGTCTATGACCTCTTGGAGTATTCAATTATGAGATTTTAATTTCTTAGACCTAATTATCCATTTTTCTGCCCTTTTTCTTCTTCCACTTTGCCTAAAAATATTTACTTTCTGAAAATAGCTCAATATCAGCCAGGACAAATAAGAAGCTTCACAAAAAGCCTATACAATGTTATAATTAATAATATAAGACTATAATTATTATCATCATTTCGGCCTCTCATTAGCAAGGAAGGTTTGACCTAGGATTTGTTTCAAGTTTTTCTTTTTTTAGCAGTGGTAATGCCCTGCGTAGTAAGCACTATCGCCTTTGACGATGCTCATGCAATAAATAGTATTCTTAATATAGGTCTACATAATCCTTGTTATAATTACATCGATCTCAAATAAAATTGTGGACAGGATAGAAAACTGATGATAATGATAAATTCAAAATGAAGTGAAATCTCTAAGACCTTTAGCGGAAATTAGCGGAGCATTTACAATTTTTACTCCTTTTTTTTAATGTGTGGAAACCCACTCGGGTCATTACCTCACCGAGGTTTATCACACGGTGTGCCACTCTGCGCCTGAGATAGAGAATTGTTACTCCTATTCCATCTTATTTCTGATTTCGTTATTTCGAAACATTGTGTGCTACAATGTGTTGTAAATGGCAAATTCAACGAACACTTTTATTATATCGTTCGACTAACATAAACGCTAGAGAACTCCTTTACTATTACCAACAATAGTGGCATAGTACCGAACAATGGATATAGTAACTTTTATAGCTCAACTGTTCCTTTGTTAAATTTCAAATTTGGCCCTTTGTCCTCCAAAAATATGATATAAACACAAAGAATGAAATTGTTGATTGCCTTTTTATTTTATAGGGTTAACGTTTCATTTCTATGAAAGATGATGTGTAGTACAGCATAGATTAACAATTATAGGTTATCTATTACTTTGTTTGTTTGTACTTACAATCAGAAGCACAAAAAGGTGGCTTTTACATGCATTTTGTTCTAAAATTCCTTTTTAACTGAATTATTTTATGTTACAATGCTTAATTTAGTGACCCTTTACAGAAATAATCGCAACAGGGGTCAGATATGAAATAGTATTTTGGAAAAATATGAAACAATCTGATGAATTTACAGTTTTGTCACAAAAGAACAAAAGCGATTAAAATATTGATTTGAAAAAATCTGCATTTGAATTGTCACAATAATAATGGGTTATTTTTTGCCCTGGGCTCTAATAACCTCTTGTTATCGATTTAGAAGTCGTCCATTATATCTTAAATCTCGCTTTGGGGAATATTCTGCCACTCCTCTATAGCTGCAGTTTTTAGCTCTTTGATGGTTGCAGGAGCATTCAGGGTTATATCAGGTGTGTTAAATCGGGTTCAAGTCAAAACAACGAGCTGGTTATTGTAATCGTTGAGTGTTAGCCTCGCACGCACGTAACACGAACATTGTTAATGGCATAAATGGAATCACATATCGTTCATAGACTTCTTCCATTTATCTGCGAGCAGTGACACTACCTCTGTCACAGTTGACTAATTCTATACATACATTATAAGAAATGCCACCTTATTCCATTATTGAATCCCATTATTGCTCACTATTCCAAACACAAAACACTCAACAGATCTGTGATAAGTTGTTTGATTTGAGCTAGTCGAAATGTTGTCAAATTCATCTCTGTTAACTTTTTTCTTACTACGCTTATGCTTAAACTTACATTGTGATCCTCAAACAAGGGACGACGTGCCTCAGAAGCTGTTGTAAACCCAATTCGAAGAACGTTCGAAATGAAATTACCATCATCTCTTTGTGATGTACATCTTCTACTCTTGTATAGGAACCGATCTCTCTGTAACGTCAGATAGCGTCTTGTATGGTGGTACGCAGATGTCTAGCATTCATCCAAACTGATGTTGGCGGAACCCAGCGTCTGCAAGCGCCGCAGCACTGGTTGCTCCAACTGCGTCTTATAGCAATTTGTTGACGCAAAACAAACCACGAAACCTGAAAATTTCTTTTTTAGATAAAAAAATAATCTTAACGTTATTAAAACAAAATTTATTATTACACAAAATGAATGATTAAAATCCCATACTTCGACTTAATTAATTAATGTAAAGAAAACTGTCAAAATAATAAAGAAAATGTTGATATTTTTTTATTTATTGCAGAACTGACCACTTAAACATATTCACCTAATGATCTCAACATACGTTATTTTAAACAAAAAATATGCAATTTTAGAATTGATGGTTAAATATATTTCAAAGTTAGAAAGAAACAGCTAAAAAAACCTATAAGTTTAATTAAACAAAATAATATATTAAATATACATACCTCCTTAAGATTTCGATATACAAAGTAAATACATTTGTGAGATCTTATTTGCCTCGATCGGTCCCTGTTATTAAATTTCCAGATATTAAATTCTCTAAACTAACACAGATACCGAGAACTAGCTCGGACCATAGTTTTATCCTGGAAATATGATTTACTAAATAGTAGAAAGCTCTGTTTACTCAACTGGGAAATTCAGTCATTACTGTAGTAACACTGTAATTCAACAATCCAATAAAATACACACAGATGTGTAAATACAGAAGCGTTTACTGGAAATAATTTAGAAGTCTGTTTCGTTGAGCAAATAAAGACCCATTATTTAAACATCTAACAACCACACTCTATTTACGTAACGGAAATATTTGTTTAAAAGTAAAAACGTCAATATTTTATAGTCCTCGATGAAGTTACCTTTTATATTGTCGTGTTAGTATGTTTGAATCTATTTACAATTCAAACAAAAAGTTATTTTAAGCTTTCTCGGTTAGGGCTTAAATTAGAAATAAATGGAGGTCAAGCAATTTTATTTCTAAAAGTAATAAGTAAGTTACAAAAAGATCTATTATTTGTAACTTATAACCATAGTATCACCTTGATAACTCTCTATTGTCCTACGTATAAATAGACTTTATTTTTAGTTGTGATAAGTACCGTCTGTTTGTATTTAAATTACAGTATCATCCTTGGACATATTTTTAGTTTTTAATTGCCGAAAGAGTGTAATATTATTTATGAACATGTTTGTTTATGCGTGTATAATAGAAATGTTTCTTGTTCGGCAGCATGACTTAAACAGTTTGACGAATTGGTGAAATAAACTTATTCAATAATATGCTTCTTCAATTAAACGTTATTTATTTATTGTTAATTAATTCCGAATTTAGCTCCTAAATGTGGGCGAATGGTTCCTTCAATGTCGAAATACAGTGAAATATGATGTAATATGACGTATATTTTATGTATAAATATTTAATAATAATCATGATCTGCAAATAGATTACTGTATCACTTGAGTTCAATAGAAAACCAGCATTAAGCTTTCGTTTGACGCACTGTCAAAATTGATATCCATTCATTTATTTTTTATTTCAATATTGCTTTTTTTGATGCTATTTTTAAATATTTTTCTTTATAATTAAATACTAATTTTGTCATAAACGTTAACACTTTTTTTTCTTTAAATTTATCTACTGGTAACACAGGTGGAGAACAAATAATTCTTTCTTTTATCGAATAGCTCAATGGCCCACTTGACATTTAGCAAGTCATAATATAAAGAACAGTAAAAGGAGCTTTTCTGAATATCGCTCAAAATTCAAGTGTTTCTGTAACTAAAGGCGTCTGATTTTGTCGACAAAATGTTTATTATTAGTTTTTGTTTCTTATAAATTGTAGTATTAAGTATATTTAATTAATAAAGTAGAAAGGTACTAACATAAGTGTAAGCTTTGTCTGTGGAAGACATCGACTACATAAGTGATAATAAATAGGGGTTATTTGTAGGTATCAAGTGAATTTTATTTTAGTTAAGATTGAGAACTGGTTTAATTTTACATTGATTGATTAAAAAAAAGTACTTTGAGTAGCTTATTGGCAGGCTGGTGATAATGAGAGCTGAGCTAGAGGTCATGAATTCGATTACCACATAGATAAAATAATTGTCTTATGGGCACTTTTTGTTTTGTATTTTTTTATCTATTTACATACATATGTATATTAAAAGCACGCCCTTTTCCCCGGAGGGGTTGCTAAAGGCATATTAAACGCCCACTTATCGCCGATATTTTGGTCCCACGTAATAGACGGCGAGTTTATTACATCTAATCGGAATGTTTTGCTTGCCAGAGTCACGGCCGTCGATCAGTAGGTACACTACTTGTAGGTTGACTTATGTTCTAATAACAGCTGTTCTCCTATGTCAGGCGCAGAGTGGCACACCGTGTGGTTTTAGTCGGTCCGATTCCGACACACCACCCCACCGTTAACACTGGTGGGGTGACGGCCTGAATGGGTTTCCACACGTTAAAAAAAGAAAAAGGAGCCCTAAGTTCTTGGTGGGAACTCTATGCATCTATCTTTTTAGAACTATTGCACAATTTGAACTTGATTTGAAAACAGATGGCCGTGTAAAATGCGTCAAGGGTGTTATTTACACATATTTAACAGTTGCTTTAGTGGTTAGCGTATGCAATCAACAGGTCTCGGTTTCGTGCCTGGGTCGGATCAGAAAAGTGTTGCTGAGTTTTTCTCATTACTGAAATGCTTAATTACATCTGAAGTTTGGAAGTTGGAGTCTTAACTGCCGTGTCTTGGAGAGCACGTAACGTCAGTCCTACTGCTGTGGCTGCAATCAGCTAGGAGAAAGTTATCATTATCATCCTAAAAGTCATTACAGTAGAGTTTAAAAATGACAAACTAAAAACCGAATGTTTTTAAGAGTGATAATATTTCTCCGTGTCGTTATATTAAATTAATTTTAACTACATTATCAGGTTGTCGGTTCCGATTATACAACATTTGGTAATTCAAAATTGCTACTACAATAATTTTAAGTTTTAAATGTAAATATATACAACCCACATAAGAATGAGAGTTATTAGATTTAATACAAGAAAATAAGGTTACAGTCATAAATAGATATTTCAACTTCGAAACTCCGACTAATCTTCACCAAAATTCATTTGTGTAATCTTTATTAAGCGGATGTGACGTAGAGGGAGCGAGTGGTAGGACATCAAGTGACGAAGAGGGTCTTCAAAGAACATTACAATTGACTAACTTACCACTCTTGACTTTCTGCAAATCTTGAAGTTTGGGATTTGGTCACGTAGGCAGCGTTTTGATCTATAATTTTTGTGAAGATAATAATATTAATAAAATATAATTGCTTAAAATTACAACGCTAGTGTTGTTTTAATAAATTGTTAAAAGTTTTAAAAGCGTCAAATTGAATCAACTGTTGGTCGCTGATTTTATTTCTTCAATCGCTGTCCGTGTTAGGTGTACTGTGACGATAAACACAGCCTCCTTGTTTTAATTGTATTATGGTATTATATCTAGTCAGACAAGTGATGTAAATTGCCTCTATAAAAAGAGATGGTAATTTTCTGTTTGTTTTCTTTTCACTCTACCCTGCCTGATGGAAAGCATGAATATAATCTAAGAGCTATGGTACTCATCGCGAATGTTACAAACTAGTGAGATGCTTTGCTTAGGGACTGAAAAGGCATGACAGTTATCGTGGCAGTTTAAGGCTCACATGCTTATCATGATAACTACCACTCCTACATTAATGCGATAAGTGAGAACTGAACACACACATTTTCTCTTTCTATCCATAATATCAACTACCTTTCAATTTTGCTCTAAAGACAGCAGGAATTCCTAGAAAGCATAGAATAGTTTAGCAAATATGATTATGGAAAGTTAAGCTTTTGTTGTTAGCTGGAGAAAATGGACATCTTTTAATTATTGAAAATTTATGTATTAAAATGGATTTTTTTTTTAAATATTTTTGTAATAATTACTATCAATTAATCAAATCAGGATTGAATCATCTGAACCTGAATCATTAAACATCATCATCAAATCAAAAAGAACAATAATGACGTGGTTTTCAGTCCGCTCGCAATGCCACCAAAGTTTTTAAGACCCTCGTCTGCTGCTAAGACAGTAATAGCCCATTATGGATCCAGTCGATGGTCAAATACATATATTTATTTCGTGAGAAACAACATTTGGTCTTACGATTTTCATTTACCATTCGTAGAAGAGAAGCAGGTGCTATTGAATCATTTATAACGACCTTACAGATACTCAATGGTGCATAATGTTATTCTTCGAATAATTCTTTGACTAAGAAATGATGACTATGAATGTCTAGACTAATCTAGACTACTCTAACGTCATTAAAGTTTGTTTTCTAGTTTTTTATGTTTTTTAACTTTTATTTATGGATCTAATATAGTATAGTCTATATTAGTTCTTCAGTTTTTTGAAAGATGATCTTAGAATATTTTGGGAGGCTTTTAGTAACAATATACAAACTGGGCACTAAGATCCACGTTTGTGAATTATTGACTAAGCCTAAGTAATTATCGAGTAGGTATTTACGGCAAAAGTTAGTCCATTACCAAAACTTGACTATCAAACTTTTTGGGTAGCCTATAACAAGAAGATAGGCATAAACTAAAGTGTTTTATATACTTTTTTATATTTATGCTATATCCTTATTTTGTGTCGCCTTGACAGTAGTTGCTGTAATCTTGTCAATCAACATTTTATCCTTTTTTTTATTTTAAGAGCTTGCCAAAGTGACTCTACTTTGGCGAATGGAAAAAATAAATAGAATCCAAGAGTTGTGATCACCATACTTATTGCGAATGCAGACAATGTAATATGGTGACACACACTATGGCGGTCTGGTAAGAAGCTGTTTTACGTCCCGCATAAGTATGTAAAAGGTATGACAGTCATCGTGGCAATGTAAGGTTCACTACACTTACCACAATACGTCAATCCTGCATTAATAGACCTATGGCTTCGCACACACCAACGAAACATGACGGCATGGTTCTACGGTTTTTAACTTTAAACATAAAATTCACATTATTTGCCATACAAGTATAATATCATGGTGAAAGATAAACTTATAAATTACATTATGACAAAGTTTACGTAACCTCAAGTTGGTGCTTTGTTTAAGGCTAACTGACCAAGAAGTTGGAAACTTTGCGACCGGGTACCTGTCTAATGAACCGTAACGTATGGATCCAGCGGGTATCTGGACCGAAACTGTTTAGATTTGATAGCTTTTGTTGGACTTCTATACTTCTATTAGCTTATTAACATAAACTTTTGTGTTTGGTAGGACATTTGATGAACAAGTTTTGGTTTCACGTAGTTTTTAACCAACCATGACACAAAATCTAATACTTTTAGACAAGAAACTGTTATATATAAATGTAATCGGAATTTCGGAAACAGTCTCAACGATTTTCATGAAATTTAGTATGCTGGGTTTCTTTTTTAAAAAACGTTGTTTCATTTGTGTTTTCAATCAATGAAAAACCGCTAAAATTTCATTCGAATGTGAAGGTAAATGCTGCTCTACCGACACAGCAACGCAAAATCTAAATACTTCATAATAGTAGATGACGTTATCTAATAGCCCTGTTTTGACAGTTATCTATGTGACAAAATTAGGTATGGGCACAAACGAATTTTTTACCAAAGAAAATACCGAACAAAACTCGGTTTCCAGGTACTATTTATTAATTAACATAGACATATTTTATTTCTGGACAGTAAAAAAATCTTTTACGTAATCTGATAGGTTTAAAAGCAGTCATACTTACATTTTACTAAATAATCATTACAACCCATCTTGGTTGACCTTTGGGGAATGAAATTTGCACGTATCTGTAAAAGAAAGCCTCTGAAAGCCTCAAATGTAGTAAACACAATAATTTAATTAGCAAAAATGTTTTTGTGCTCATACGAAGGAAGGAATTCAACGTAGTGATGCCTTCTGGGAATGCTTTTAATAAGTGATGATGCGGTAGAGTTCTATGACACATGACACGTATGAATAATATACGTGATACGTTTAAGTGATATAATACTTTTTTTTTCTATATTAAGAGCCTACCAAAGTGACTCGACTCTGCCTGATGGAAAGCATGAATAGACTCCAAGAGTTGTGGTCACCATACTTATTGCAAACGCAGACAATGCAGTATGGTGACCCACACTATGGCCGCCTGGTGAGATGCTTTTTCACACCCCGCTTGGGGACGTAAACGGCATGACAGTCATCGTAACAGTGTAAGGCTTACACAGTTACCACGATAACTGTCACCCCTGCATCAATAGGCTTCCAGTCTCACACTCACCAACGAAACACGGATGCTGGTGCTTAAATACGAGTATGTACGGTCAGTGTAGTTTGGTAGGCCAAAAGCTCCTTTCTAAGAAAAAGGCCAGGTCTGTACTGGTATATTAAAAGTTGTTGATGACGATGGTATTCTATAGGATGGGCCACGAATTAGTTAACATTTGAAAAATCCTATAAAAACGATTTGATATATTACAAAAATCGGTTTTTAATTTTAAACATAAAATTCACATTATTTTCTATCCAAATTATAAAAACGGCTTATTTACAAGAAAGTTAATTAGTTGAAATTTATTTTTAAAAATTACAGCGTCTAAATGACCATCGTTTGGATGTCTGCACTATTCTTAGTGAGCACTGACATTTGCAAATATTCGCCGGCAAAGAAACCGCGAAAATCGCTGACATCTCTGCGCTGAATTTTCTTTTAGTTGACGTAGTGTATTTGGTTTATTGATCAAGTCACGATTCTTCAAATAACCCCATAGAAAGAAGTTTGCTAGGCATATATCACTTCTGGGCGATCATGAAATGCTGCTTCGTCTGGAAATGAGCTTTTCCGGCAACATGTCTTTGACCACCGGCAGGGACGCATTGGATGTGTGACAAGTGGCTCCATCTTATTGAAACTATGTATTACGATAGTAGCCAGCAAAATTCAGTAGCATCAGTCCCAAAAACTCCCGTAACATGTTTTAGTGGGATGTTAGATTCAAATATTAGTGAATTTTTGGCCCACATTATATCTATTAAATTTATCTATTTAAATAAATAAATAATGAATGTTTCGCAAAATTTTTTGATTTAAACTAGTACAATATTGTTAAGTGGCTTAGTTTTATTACTACTTTCAATTCAATAAGCCAATATCAGCAGGTAAAAAACTACAAAAGAATATTAAACCAGTTTAACATTTACGTCACGATTCATGAAAGCTAATATACATACTCGTTCTGATATTGAAAAGTTCTAGATCGTGTCGGGAACATTTCAATTTCCATGCGAATCAGATGTCTATTGAAAAATCCGACTGATAAAACGTGTATTTGCTTAAAAGCCTGAACAGATATAATATATTGTGTTTCTCTATTGAGGTTATTACGAAGCTTCTTGTAACATTCGTTGTATTATATAAAAGTATTATGAAAAAATAATGTAATGATTCTGAAAAAATCAAGATAAATTAAAAACTTGGAATATTTTTATTATTAAATTCGACTTGTTGTCTTTATTTTCATATAAGTACTTAAAATTAATTATTTAAGAATTTATTTATTAAATTTTAATATCATGAACATTGACAAATAGTATTTAAAGACTCTTGTTAGAAGAAATTCTTGTCTTTATTTGTAAATATCTCCAAATAAATTAGAAAACATATGAAATTAAAAAAAAAATCCTCGGATCTTACTTTACTATAAATTGCATACACCGATAGATAGCATTGTATTAATTCTCTACTTAACCCTGATTGGCTACTGAAGTACAGAGAAAGTTTTGAATAAAACAACACTAATACATGAAAAGAAAAAAGGAACTTCTGGAAAGAATCCATTTGTGATTTTATTAATTCCAAACCCTTATAGATATCCTAGTTCAACACTTCATTGAAAAGATGATAAAAAATGTATTATTCTATTTTAATAACAAAACCTAAATCACCAAAAACTTTATTCTCTAACGCCAACAAGTGTTATATTCACCTATTAGTCGTAATAAAAACATTTCTCTCACTCTTTTACAAGGGTTCATTAAATTATTGCGAGCCAACGCTCCCGTGGATGAGACACGCGTGGTGTGTATAAAAGGTAGCACAGTAAAAAAAACATGAAAATACTTTTCAATGAGAAATAAAGACAGATAAATTGTAGGGTAACGACATTGATACCGGCCCATACTATTGCTTGACGAGGTATGCAAACTTTTGAAAGAGTGATTGCATGGCTCTTTGGCAAAGATCACTTCAGGGTAGAGTCATATCTATCGGACAACCAGTACGAGTTTGTCAAGTGAATCGTCAGGGACGCTCCACCGTAGTGTTGCCTTTATGTATTACACGGACGACACATTTGTGACAGCGTGCGGCAAGACGCATCGTGAGGCAAATCTGAGGGCCATGGCTGGGTCTTGAGGTGGTTCTGCACACTTATGAGGCCTTTTGCTTCTCGGAGAAAGCCACTTGATCGATTCAGCCTCATAGTAGAAGACACTGGCATCGGTTACCAAATTGGGTAGTGGCATTAGGAAGGTCGCTGCCAAACAAGAGAGGAGTCGATAACATCTGCAGAAGACTCTATGTTAGAATTGGGCGGTTCATGGTCCTTTATGGAAGCACCATGAACCGCCATGAAATACAGGGGGTATGGGCGGACGTTTCTGAAGGCCGTCAATGTTGTGTTACTGCGACAACCGATTGTTGGTGATCAGAAACATAAGGGGATACCACACGATCGCATTTGAGGTGGTTATGAACCTGGAACCCTTGGAACCCTTGGAACGATTGGCACAAGGTGACTTGACTCGAGAAGTCCAAGGTCAAGATTGCAAAACGATGAGTGACAGATGTGGTCATCCGTCATCCTAGTAGAAGCAGGCTGGGATTACACTGCAAGCACTAAGGAACGCACACGCTTTTTGATGATAAAAAAACGAATATCGGCGTTTCCAAACGACAAGGGACCGTCTCCAAAGGTGCTCCTGGTTGTCCAGCTTAGTAGCGGGGTACTAGTATACTAAAGATAGTGTGCGGTTTTTGGTCGATTCGAGTCCAGTGACCACCAGCCAGTGCTGTCCGTGGAGATATTCGTAAATCTTATGCATCGAACTTGATATTTATAGTTTTATTGTTTGTTAGGTTAAATTGACATGATATATTAGATATGCCAAAATATTTTTTTTCATTTTATATCAGCGATATTTATGCATAACGTTTTAGTAAGTTTAATTGCACTGAAATTTTATTATCATATGTACATATGTATATTCGTATTTCGATCAATTAAACTTATTCGTGAAAACTGGATGTTCAACTTACTCGTACGTCTGACTAAACAAAAGTTGACAAGTTCGTGGTTTTGAAATATGGGTGTCAAAATTAAAATATAAATGTTAAACACAATAATTACACAATCACCGATTTACTAAACGTAATCCGCACGTAATTATTCGTTGTAAAAGTACATATATACAAAGCTATGAAGTCAGAACTCGTAATTTTATTTCACTTGAAGTTTCAACTCAACGCACTTAAAACTAAAACAACTAATTTAAATTCAAACAGTGCGGTGCGGTTAAGGCTATATGTGAAAAGTTTCAGAGCCTAATAATGTTAAGAAACTCTTCGTGAATACCAGTGTGTATACGAGTATATTACTGTTTCAGATTGTGTAGAAGGGATTAGGCTTGTCTTCACCAAACCACATTATTCCCAGGACAATTTGACTTCCTGAATAGAACGAAGATTTCGCCAACGATGCTTATAGAACAAAATTACACATTTTGTAACTTTCTCATAGCCATTAACTTACCAAAAGTTTTTTTTCCAACGTAGAAACCATTTTTCGCAAAATACCCTACGTTAGGGAGGCAAAAGGTGTGTATGGGACTACAGGAGAACCGGTCTGCCCACTAAACCCTGCTGTAGTGTACCTTAGCAGTCAGATGGAACCCCAGGAACGCATCAGCAGCTTCTGGAGTCCTCCCTGCCGCACCCCACGACTGAGGTCCATCCATGAGGTCCAGAGTTAACCCCGTGGCAAGACACTGTCACAGCTCTCCCTGCTCTACGCAGTAAGAGGCGGCACACCGACTGGCCTTAGATGACACCCCCCGGTCACAGTGAACTTACGATAACCTACTACCCAGTAAAAAAAAATAAATAAATTGGACTGTTGGGTGAATTAAATATCTATAACTTGCAATTTACATGGAACAGCTCATTCATAAACTGTAAATAAAGACAAACGCTAACAATTTTATGCAGTGTCATTTTTCATTAGTACTCGTACAGATATCATATTTTGAAATTAAGAAATTGAACTTTAAAATCTGATCCATGAGGCAAATTTTACATTACTACTTACAAGAATATTCAAATTGGACTAGAGGTTATATTTTGATCGAGCATGAACACATTACAAAATTAAGCAATCACAGCCAGGTCCGGCAATGATGGGTGGATTCTTAAGTTATTGTCACCCCACAGTCCCACAGAGAGCACGTTAAACTGGTCTCTTGTCCTATACAAACTTATTTGGCAACCGTTAAGGTTAGTTGGTGTCTTAAATAGTCCAACAGCCTAATTTGGGAAAAATAAGGCTCGGAGAAATTGAAAATAATTTGACAACTGTGTACTATTTTTAGTACAGTAGAATGATAAAAACAAACATATATTATTGTAGAACTTACTAATTGGAATTTCAATGACTGTATATCGTAAAATTAATTTATATTTTCTGAACATAATACGACGACGAAACAAGTGTGTAAACCAACTTTAATCGGCATCCGGTCACAACAATGTATACCTAAAAGCATGAACAAATATATTGAATCCGTGAACGGTGATTATGCTCTCTAGAGCTTCATTAGTCGGTGATTGCCTAATAACTACGTTACGAGTCTAATTTTAGGGTGTGTTGGGAGGCACGTGCTAAAATTGTTCTTCCTTTATATCCCAAGGCAAGGGATTGTTAATAGAAATTTAAGTGTACTAGCAAATTTGAACTGTATTGTTGATGTTTACGGTTGAAAATGAAAGTGTCGGAAAAGTGACGTGACTCCATTGAATTCACTTCAGGTATCCTAATATCTGCTTAGCAGATGAAAGATAAACTACTCGTTCGTCTTGATGATTAGAACGTTGATTCTTTTGTTTTTTTTAAATTACTGCAGACAGTAATGACGTTTTTGATAATTTGTGGCTACTTATAAGTTTGTAGTGATATAAAAGTTCTGGCGCGTTAGGCAAAAATGATGAGAATAAATTTTTATGATACACGCGCCCACCTTCACGAAAAATCAACACCGTCACGAATCAACACCACAAATGAAATTAACTGGTTAACATTTTAGTTTTGAGGTTATACTTCTTTTGGCGCGAAATTTATTTAATTAGACAATGCGTTCGAATAAAACCTTCTTTCAATGTGTTAAATACCTTTTTTTTCTATTATTGGTCTTGTTTTTTCTACAAACATAGAATAGTGCGAAAATTTCAGAAGGATTTTTATCTTGTTACACTAAAGAAATATAACTTCTTACGTGTATACACTTTAATACACCTCTCCAGAGAGGTATTGAGAGAAGGATTAAACTCATATTTGAGATGAGCCTGTGCCGTCCACCGGGTCATTTAGAACATCAGGTGTGAAAGTCAGTAATATGATAAATTAATATATTTAAATATGTGAGCCACAGCTCAAACAGTTCAGTCATGTACAGCATTAACTCAACATTAAAATATCTAAATAATATTATTAACTCTAAATTTTAAGAATCTAAAATCTATAGACATTTATTAAAAACGATTGAAATTCCAAAACCTAGTCGCTGTATAAGCAGAATTTGCATGTATTAATTCCTATTTTACGTATCACATCCAAACCACAGTTCAACCGCAAAACCGATAACAGACGTATCACAATATTGCGAGCTTACGAGAGATAATTATGTGTAACAAACATTATTCTCTTAGTATAAATTTCGTTGATGTAACCTGTAGTAATTTTGTTATAAGAAAACCACTTACTTTATCTATTTGAGGAGATCCGAGAACATGGTACGGCTAGGAGACGAACATCGAATATTCAAACTAAAATGATTGGCTTTACCCTTTTCTTGTATTTTTTTATATTGCGATTTCAATTGTTCTTGAACTTTCATATATATTTAATGATTGAAAATAGCAAAATGGACACAGCTGTTATTCTTTTTTGTTTTTTTTTTTTTAAATATTTCGGACACTTGACACACAACGTCATCTAGTTTCAAACTAAGCAAAGCTTGTGCTACGATAACTAGATTGACTGATATAGTACTTATTCACTTTTTTTTGCAATACATACATAGTACACATAGAAAACCCTCAAACTTCGAAACAAATACTTGTACAAATCATACAAATATTTGGTCCGTCTCGGGAGTCCGAGACCTCAAGTACAGCAGTCGCATTCACTACCGCTGCGTCACCGAGGCAGTTACTGCAGTCATTGAACTGTAGCTTTATTTATATGTATCGATTATTGTTTGTGTTAAAATTTATTTCAAGGATCTATTCACTTTCAAGTCTGTTCGACCATAGGTTACATACATATTACATGTGAACAAAGTGCCCTCTCATTGTTCGCTGTAAGAACTCAAAGCGAAGAAAAAAATAAAATTACATTTAATACGTTTTAAAGTACATGGGTTCCATTTAAGTTCGCCAAGGGACTGACAGAAGTTGAAAAACAAGCTTAGACACTTAAAGTCGTCTTTTCTACTTACTCTGATCGACGTTTCCGGTTTGATTAAAAATGAGGAATATTAATGTGTAAGTATAAGCATGTCGACTGATCATCGTCATATGAGTACATCATTATAACGATACTCATATTTTGTTACCATTAAAGGCATTCAAACTGCAAACTAAGCAAAATCCATTTTCCACGAATGATGTGATCATTATATACTCTTAGCCGATTTCGGCCACGGCAGTCAGTTTCAGTAGATACTATCATGCATAAATGTGCGCAAACACAGGTGCATTCTTTGTTTCCTCAATTTCATCATCCGATGGGGCGGTTATCCGACACGACCAGTGAGAGATCAGGCGCGAGACAAGCAGCTTCACGTGCAAACCGCGAGATCAACCAGACGCTTTTCTATTTTTACGAATATTCACCGACCATGTTATTTCAGGTTCCTTCCAGAATCAACACGGCACCTGGTCAGGCCTTATCCTGGGAAGGTCACAAAGGATTTCCCGCCTATCAATCCGATTTTTAAAATTTGGTGAGGCCCGATCAGATTTTTACGACCACGCCGCTATCCTATCACCGACTGCAGTAACTAATTTGCCACAGCATGGCGGCAACAATTGCTGGTGGGGACAGGTTTCACCCGATTTCATCGATTATGACTTCACCTTCAGAAGAAGTGTATGCTGGGTGGAGTCCCAATCGGCTGTTCAGTAGTGGCAATGTACCGTCTCCTCGCGTCTGATCTTATTCAGATACTCACCGAAGCAACCATGCCCGGTGAGTATCTGTGTCCATCGGTAGGTGACATGACTTCCCTCCTTACCTACCCAAACTTCGAGGTTGGGTAGAACGACATCGACAGCGTGTTGGTCTCCCATGCTCTCACCCTGGTGGAAAACATCCTCCTCTCGACGTCTATATCCGCCAGGATATCAAAAAGCGGGCAACGTGTCAGGACTGTTGCCACCTCTGACGAGATGGTGCAGTATCCTCGTGCGATCCGAATGGCCGCTACTCACTGCCCTCGATTGAGCTTAGTTCGGCAGCGGGAGGAGGCTTGACTTGACCCATATCGGCGCTCCGCAGAGGGCCATGGATCATAGCACCGCACAGTAGAGACAGTACATTTCTTATCGCGGACCCTCTATGTTAGACAACAGCCTCTGTAGGAAGCCCGCCACGCCCTCATTTTGAACACCTACAAATAAAGAATTCGCAGAAATATTTAAGCATTCCAGTAACAGATTGGTATTAAATATTTAAAACTTCATTAAATATCTTTCTCCTTCTCTCTTTTCTTCTGAAAATTATCGATGTTTTATTAATGCATAAGATGTTATAAACAATTCTGACCACATAACATATGATCACATCTTTATATACTAATCTGCACAGACTTCTAAGATTATTTTACCATCAGATCACTTTACACAGAGTTTTAAAATATTTCTGCTTTTATATGCCAAGTGATAGGAAATAGCGGTAGCTCGTGTTGAAATATATACGAGTATATGTAGAAAATCGCGTGAAAACTTTCGACTCGAACATTAAGCTTGTTAAGTAAATTGTCACGTCGCTCTAACAGTTAATGGAATATTCGGCATTACTTTGCAGGACAACGACATTTACTTTATACATGTTACGTATTTATGCATGTTTTTGTTATGTTTTACAATCATTTTCGACTGCCTTGATGGCATAGCGGTAGCGAAAGTGACTGCTGTGCTTGGGGTCTCGGGTTCGATTCCTGGATCGTATATATTTCAGAGTTTGAGTGTTTTCGATATATAATATGTATATATTTACAAAAAAAAAGTACATAAGTATTCTATCAGTCAGTCTAGTTATCATAGTACAAGCACTGCTTAGTTTGAAACTAGATGGCGTTGTGTGTTAAATGTCCGAAATATAAAAAAAAAAACAAAAAAAATTGAACTTGATGTTTTTCATTTATTAATTTCTGTCCAACTAATCTTGTTATAGAAACTATTATAAAATACCCTCATAAGATGTTTATAAATGGTATTACTGAAGACGACATCACCAAGTTACATTTTGAAAAGGTTTGAACAATCTTTGAAGGAGAACGAGAGGCATCACACCGAAGGTTGTTAGTTGATATAATATTAGGTAGTAAAAGAAGTTAGTGGATAATACAGTAATACTCGTGAACCCAAGACACATAAAGTATATCTGAAAACAAAATAATCATAAAAAGAAAGTATGTAGTTAAAGAAATAAAATATTTTCAGAGTCTTGTTACTAATACTAAACCTTTCAATTTGTACTAGCTACAGCCCGTAGCTTACGTAGCCGTAGCAAACATGTTAAGAGCATATCCCTACAATATTATAAATATATACATAAGCCTATAGCAATAGGGCAAAACTATATCTATAAAGAAATTCTACACACCATCTACATCACCATGAGCCTATCAGCATTGACTATTTAATGAGGACCTCCCCAGAGAGTGTCAATCGTACCTATCTTGAGCCGTCCGCATCCATTCGATGCCAGCCATTTTCTTGATGTCGTCGATCCATTGTGCCACAGGGCTCCCTACGCTACGTTTGCCTAATGCCACGGCCTTCACTCATTATTATGAAAACTGTTAGATTTTTTTATTAAGACTAGCAAAGTGCTTTAAATATCTATTTTATAAATGTTGCTCCCGATTTAAAGCTCATTATCAAAATTGAAAACAGCTATTTTGTTACTTTTAGAGAATAAGAGCAATAGAAAATGATTAATTTAAAAATAATAATAATAAATATTTATTTTCAGTAAACTACAACAAGCATATACAAGAAAGTAGTCAACAAAATATGAAAAGGAAAATATTTGGAACACTGATACCCATGGTAAGATCTAACTTCTGTTAGATTAGATGATTAGATTATACGATTTGTTGAGATGTTTAAAATCTAAACTGAAAAGCTTTTACAACTTTTAACCTATTGTAATGTGTACGAAGAAAATGGTGGCAATAGTAAGATACACATTTATTAAATTTGATTTCTCTTTCAAACTGCGGCTACTCCTCATACACCGTATACCTGCTAATAGTAATGATAGTAATGTCCGTCCCCTTTCCATCTCAAATTAGATGTATTCTTATAGCCTCGTCTCCTATCTTCTTTCTTTGTACCATATTAAAACAACAACACTGAAAATAAAAGGGCGACGGCCATAAGTGATCCAGTGAAAAAAATTTTACGCCGTTTTTACACACTTCGCTGACATTAAGCGAAATTGGAGAAAATGAGCTGTAATATGAAGAAGCTGGTATGTTCTTAAGGAGATGAATGAGTACTTACATACCATAAGTCATGAATTTGAAGTAAATCTTACAATAGAAATTGTATCATCATCATCATCTCTGTGTAGTCTTAATAATCCACTGCTGGACATCAGCCTCTTCTTAGAAAGGAGATTTTGGCCTACTAGAAACTTACTAAAACGAGTATACCTAAAAAGAAGTACCATTTTATATTACCCAGTACCTCGATGAAATGTACTGCTGAAAATTCCGGATATAAAATAACATAAAAAATATAAAACACGCAATGGGTTACGTTTAAGGTCCGTTCGTGTACAGTTTTATTACATCCCTCGAAAAATCATAAAAAAAATCCAGTTATTAACGACGTACTCTTGGATATATATTATTAAGTATAAATGAAATAAGTATATTATATAGCACTGATTTTTAATTAAAATAAAACAAAACACAAGTCGTTTATCATTGATAATTATGACGCGTTGTTCAAGTAATTAATCCGTATTAGATACAGTAACAGCGGGCAAGTTTTACACTATGATTAATTGTGAACCAAAAAGTAATATCGTGATAATAAATAACGTATTATTCACATATCACTCATACATACATATTATCTTTCTTATTTTTTTTCAGCCACTCTCAACCGTTTTGTTGTAGGCAACTGTTGGGTATTATACATATACATCACATTTATCTCTGTAGTTTGCTAACGTTATCATTTCATCGCATTTAGAGTCTCCTTCTAGATCATTTTCATTCCATGACTGCGATTCAAGACAATTTTATCTCACGACCCATTTTTATGGGCTTTTTTTAGTGGGACAAATCCCTCTCTCACGTCAACAACTATAACTCCTGTACACCAGGATCAACCGCAGTGACTCATGAATATTTCGATTTATGATACTCGGCAAATCTCAGGAAAAAATAAACTGGAGAAGTGGGAAATATGTTAGACCACTTCCCTGCTTAGCAAAGCGGAAGATAAAATAGAGTAAAAATATACAAACTTCTTTTAAAAGATGGAAGCACTACGAATATAAAATGGATTTAAAGTGAACT
The DNA here is from genome assembly GCA_949316085.1 of Hypercompe scribonia. Taxonomy (NCBI): domain Eukaryota; kingdom Metazoa; phylum Arthropoda; class Insecta; order Lepidoptera; family Erebidae; genus Hypercompe; species Hypercompe scribonia. Next base: position 3,577,443 of record OX438969.1, on the reverse strand, counting down.
ATATTTGGATCATGTAACATGTATGTATATCACAATCACTTAAACACGAAAATTCACCCTAGTTGACACAGGATCCTCATACTATACCACCCCAGATGTCATTTGTAAGCAATTCAGCTCGATATATTACATTCAATGACTGTACTAACATTGTTTATTAAATGTTTTTTGAGCTTGCACATTCATTTGTCTTTAAAACAAAAAGTTTATAAAAAACTAAAAGACTTTAAAATGAGATTCACATTTTAATATACAATAGCCGGGGAATAGCAATACAGTGCAATCCTAAGTCAATATGAAATCGCAAAGATATTTCCATAGAACAGAAAATGAAAGCTAAATACGAATTGCCTTTCCTTGTGCTCAGTTTATTTCAACTTCCGCTTCAACTGAAACATCGTTACGGTATTTTATGATCTAAATCAGAAACAAAGTAGTGTAGACCGAAGAAGAATAATTGTGTTGTCTGTGCTTCAAAACCACTAGCTTTTACTTACTATTGGTACACAGTTAAAAAAAAATCTGGCGAAATTTCGCTTCACTTTCTTTTTTATTTTGTAGTCTTGTTTTATTTTGTATGCGTAACGAAATTGTAAATAAACTTTGTAGCTACAGAATGCCAGTATAGCCGTCGATAATATTTCACACAAGTTGATCAGTTTGTGTATATAGTAGGTACATCTTTTGAGGTTTTATAACAAAGTAGAATGTTACATTATAATTTAATATTTTCAAATAGATAACTACACGGGTGACGTAGTGGTTTAAGCAGTCGCCACGCGCGCCTACGGCGCTACTGCGCCGAGTGTTGTGGGTTCAAACTACATATGAGATAACACTTTGAGTGATCAACAAAGTGTAGTTCTGAGTCTGAGTATTCTTTGTGTCGGTTTCATGTATGTTTCTAAAGTCCCCACGGCACAGGATTTATTTCTAAAGTGGCAGACGTCTTTTAAGAAAAATCTTAAACATCCTAACATCAACCGTTGGGTTAATCAGGTGGTTCGCCTGGCATGGTCGCCTCACCTGGTCGGAGGATCTTCCCTTTGTATGGAGGGACATGACACTCGTCCCTCTACAATCATCAACAACCTCTAATAGTCCACTGCTGGACATAGACTTCACCTCATTAAGAGAGAGGTTTTAAAAAATACATTACATTTAATATGAACTTCATTTCTTAATTTATTTATTTTATTCATTTGTAGAAAATAAATAACATTTACAGTGAAAGATGGTAACAAATGAAATATACGTAATTTATTGCAAAACAAGTTCCAATACTCAAATTAGTTTAACCTTTCTGGAAATAGACACTTTTGCCTCACTTATGTAAAACCAAACTGTCTTAGTACATTTGGAAACCATAATTTATCATTGAAATGTTGAGCCTAACTTAATTAAATATATTTTCCGTATAATATATTTCGATCCCAAGAGAAATCACTCGAGACAATGTTGGATCCTTTGTCACTCTTATTTATTTAAGAATAGAATGGAGAATCCTTGTTTTATGTTCACCGAAAGGTTCCAAACATGAAATATATTTTTTTGGTATGTCTGAGGATGTCACTGAGTGATCAGTAGATTAGAACAATTTGCAGATACAAAAATATTTCTCTAGGCATTACTCTAAGGATTATAGAAAGAGGTTTCGGAGCTTAATAAAATTATTTTCTTATATAAAAATGAATCTTCCAATATTAAAGCATACATTAAATGATGTAAATTATATTTTAAACAAGTTTTGTACGGAGCATGTGCTTTTATGCTGCTTGTCCTCACAAAGAGCCGGACAGTGCAAAATAAAATAAATTTGTAACATACATAAAAATGTCAGTTCAAATGAGTTATTTATTGTAAGGTGTAATAGTGAGTTTTATCTTACGTCATATCGATTCGTTGCTATAATTAGCATGGTCGAGAGACTGGCAAGTACTTTTCACTGAAAATAAACATGAAACGTACGAATCGACAGTCTATATATCAGATCGGTTGAATTGGAGCGTTCCTTGCGATACATAGTAGTGGATTGCTGTAAGAAGTCAGCGTTGAAATCAGCAATTTACGGTATGTGAAGCAACTGTTAGACATAACGTGTTTAACATTTACTTATATATTTGTGTGTGTAACTGTATTTTTACATACAATAGCGTGATTTATGTTTATTTCATATGAATAACCTCAAGATATATAAGATCAGTGATAGTAAAAACATATGTTTTGTCTAAATTAATCAAAGAAACCCGGAGGTCGTCGTTATTTGCATGTATTTAGAAATACTAGTGGTCGCCCATTGGTCGAAATTCGACCATAATAAATTTAAATTGTAAGTGACTTAATATACATTATTAAAATATAATATTCAAACATCATTAAGGTTCTACTGTCCAAAACTAAACTACTATAACCACAGATTTGACCAAGACTGTTATTTGCCAATTTCTATTTTGAACAAATTATATGAAATTAAAAAGAAGTAAAATAAAGAATACCTATTTAAAAAATGTTTATTAAAACAAAACATGCTATAAGAGGATGCAAAACAAAAAAACATTTTTTATCGCATATTGTAATAATATAATTAATGATTTAAAACTTCTCTGAAAACAATGTTTTTTGTAAAAACTCTTTCATCGTTTGCTAAATGTCCTTGGCCATTATATTCGGATATATAAAACCTTAAACCAGCGAATGAACGAACTCTACTTGCTGCGACATACAATTGCCCATGTGTAAAAACTGGCCGTTTTAATAAAACACCAATTTTTTGGACTGTTTTGTCCAATTCCAGTGAAATTTCACGCATTATGTTGTTGTTACATGTTTGACTAATACGTTCTTGTAATCTATAATTAATAGTAGTGTCAACATCATAAAAATATAATTGTGCATAACATGGTGAGCGACCATATGCGGCAGTCATTGGGCCTGATCTGTGATAAAAAACATCATGTATTTTGAAATGATACACTCCACCATAACCGCTACCCATAGCAAAACATGAATTATATTTCCTAATATTTTCAAAATAATTTTTTGATTTACTTTTTATTGAAGGTTCATTTGAAGTAAGTCCATCATACAATGATTTAAAATATTCATTTTGACTTAAGGGTGGTAATATTGCTTTACCCTTGTGACAACATGAAGTGAATGCAGTTCAGTCGCCTAAAGTCACTTCAGATTCAAAATGTTTCACATTGCAAAATCTGCACTCTAAATTCATTAATCCAGAATCATAACTTAAAAACACATTTGGAATGACATTTTGAGCACATTTAAATGTATCTCTCAAAATCATATTACTATTGAATATTACTGGTGGGGAATTATTCCTTCCTCTTAGAAAAATATTCCTTCTTCTTTGTCTCTCACTCCGACCCGTTAATGTTCTATGTTGAGGCATAATTAAAGTTCTTTCATTAAATTACTGAATTAAAAATAGAAAGAGATTTTACCTGTATGATGATGTTGTTAATTCTGATAATTCGTGCACATTTAAGTGTACGTATCTCTCAAAATCACTTATTTATCCTGAAGTATATGCAATTACTGAAATCGTAGACTACAATAATTGTTTTGCACCAGCAAATTATATTTTTTTGTACCTGGATGTCGTTATTGCAGATTGCTGCAACAACAGAACTTTCTTTATGCATATAATGTAATGTATCTTACTGCTACACAACTTACATATATTACATAAATTCGTATAAGCGCTTAATATTTCACGCAGTATTCGTCAAATAAAATTTTTCTGTTTGACATTCAACTATGTCTATAATAAACAAAATAGGCTTGAGCCAAAAAAATCGATATATCAAAATATCGATATTTTTTCAGAAAAACATTGACATAAATCCGCGATATTTTTGCCCGCGATATATCGGTTTTCGATACTTCTTTTCAGATATCAAATTCGTATCAAAATCGATATATTTTTAAAGCTCTGCTGTCTGCTTATGCGTCACATCATGTATTTGACTAATCTTTATGTATATTTTCCTCGTTTCGAAAACAAACAAAAATTTCAGTCTATGACCTGCTTGTCGCAGAAAATATCGATATATCAACATATCGATATTTTTTAGTCAATATTTATCAATCCATATGAAAAATTTCGATATGGTATATATCGATATTTTTTCCCATTTGCCCATCCCTAAAACAAAATAAACAGTTTGACCACAGAGTATGTATACTATACGTGTACAAATACTTGTGTGTGCGTGTGTCAAATGCATGCTGGTTGTGTAATGTTTTATTTATTGATTTAATGTACTTTTTATGCATTATTATTAAAATCTCTTTTTGTATTAAATGAGGCAAATAAAACTTTTTTTTTTTGATATGTCTATGTCAGTACTCTATGTCTATGGACAAAATGGCGTGTACAAATACATGTGTATGTACATGTGTGTGTGAAATGCATGGTAGTGTGTGTAACGTTTTATTTATTGATTTAATGTACTTTATAAGCATTATTATTGAAAAATATTAGCGTTCTGCACTTCTCCTACACATAAACTACAAGTGTGCCAAATTTTATGCTCTGCGTCCGCGCAATTTTCGTAAAAACTGGTCCAAAGTTTTTGTATCGCGTATTAATATATAGATTATATGTTAAATATGGTTATCATAGTACAGGTTCTGAGCAGATTTAGTTAAGACAGCCGAGTGAGTTATATAAAAAAATATTAATATTACTTAGTTTCCTACATTTTTCTTTCATTATTTTAGTATTGTTACTGTAAGTACACCCTTTTTAATAAAGGTAAGTACTTACTTTAAACATCTATACACTTCATTGGAATAACTAAAACACACAATATGATCTAAGAAATATCTTACAGAATGCAGACCTCAACTCGGAAGGATATAAGAAAAGTATCTTAAAACGGCATTTGAATTTCATTTTACATTTTCTGTATATTCAAATGTTCGAATCAAAGAATGCCGTTTGCACTTGAAAGATTTTATTTCGTAAAAATCTGAGAAAGTGCTGGAAATATATTTAGGTTTGAATCGAGAGAAAATCTCTAGGTCACACAGATTTGAAACAACTTTTGGATACTGTAAAGACGTTACTAAACAGAGACAAATCGAGTTTTTGACAAATAATCTCAATACTCTGTTTTTAGCCCGTCATGGTATGTTTGACGTGTTCATGTATCTATGTACCTCTCTTTGGTATGTTAGCTCCTACACAAATGTATCGATTATGATATGATTTTTCATTACGTTCTTAACTATAATTTGTGACGTTCATCAGTTTATTTGCAGCTGGTGAAAAGATTACTTACTTACACTATTCCAATTATTTTTATAACTTGGTGGTATTTCCATGTAATGTAAACTGATGTGATGGTTCATCCTTGAACCATGAATCATAGTGTGAGTACAGTAATTTTTCGGCTATTTAATGAGGTATTATTCAACAAGCCAGCACCCTCCAATATGGCGGGTGGTCTAACGCTCCTCCAGAATCCGCTTTAGACTGTGGAACTCGACACCAGACTGGAGATTCTCCCACTAGCAAATAACGATTCAAAAAAATAAAAAGAAACCGTGACAAGAGGCAATCAAAATGAGAGATTATGAAACAATTAAATACATTTCTGTTGGTTGTGCTGATCACTCTTCCATCCTTTGTGCACTTAAGATTTAGGTGAATTAATTGACTTTAACTCGAGGGGGGCCCGGAACGCTAAGTCAAAACCTATAACTCGCTTTGACAGGTGTATCCAGCTGTATACGACCGAAGCTAGCGCTTTCGCGCCTCCGCCCCGACGTGGGACTCCAACCCATCGGTTTCCTGTGTACTCAACCCGCTATGTGAGTTAACCCGCCTACTGACCCCCGTGTATCCGCTTCTTAAGACTCCTAGTGCTCAAGCACACGGCACACACCGATACACGCTGTAACTACAATATAAATACACCACAGCGACAGATCACTAATATATAATCGTGTAACGGAGCCTATCCGGTGATCAACCGGATAGTATCATTCGGTTATAAATCAGCTCTCCACACCGCAGAAACTTATAAAGAGCTCTACTCATTATCTCTATCAAAGGTACCGATAAACCAACAGTAATGCTTAGGGAGAAATAACAGAGAGATTACATCTAATTATTCAACGATTATTACTATGCTCAGACCAGGATATAAACACATATAAATGATTATCCTACGAAATAATAGACAACAAAGACTCACTTAGCTACTTTAGCGTTATATATGCTAACTTACTCAACGTAATGGTAACCCACGCCACCGGCTATGCCCAGCTTTTACGAACGTCCTGCCTTCACCCTGCACCCTCACTGACTCCTCACCGACGACACTCCCGACTCCTTAAAACCCTTTCGTTTTATCTCAGCCCGCGCCCCGCTCCCTCTGCTTTTTTTTTAAACAATTCCATCAAACCCTACGGCATTCATCATTCACGTAACGTTTAACAGATGTCTTGGAACCGATGTCCAAAAAGTTCTGTTAAGAGCCCTTTCCAAGGAATTCGTATTAAGAGTGCAATAAATCTTTTGTTTATAATTGCACAGAGATCGCTTATGAAATCTGTTTGTTAAGTTTGGCCCCTTTTTTATTGTCTAGACCGTTTCTTCACATGCACGTGTACCCAACGGCTAAGAATATATTGTTGCATTGCTACTGATGTAACAATAATTGTAAATTATAAATAACGTAATATGATAATACTATTACATTTTCCCCCCTGAAATTCAGACTTGAAGAATGTTTCTAAGCGTATGGGATTTCACTTATCCTTAAATTGAGAACAGTGATTGAATCAGATCTTTGTCTAAACTTGTCAAATCGTATGTATTCTTATAATTGTATAAGTACATGATCCTCTACACATTTGGAAATCGATTTGGCTGTCACGTCCCGTGCTCCACTTCACACCTTAAAACCCAATAATGACAGCATACTTTCCAAGCAGTTTTTGTTCTCCAGAACTAACCGCTGTGTTGGAATATTTCGTTGATAAGTTTTAGTAGGTGATTACCACTATTGCGTGGCATTAGCATGAGATAGTAAGCGTGATATTGTAGTATTTGGGTACGTTCGGTACATTGATACCAATGGTAGCTTTTCTTTTATAAATTCCATACGATTTGACTAGTTATGTATTTCCATTTCAACAGAAGACAATTCTGTAAGTAGATCTGGTAGATTTTGCCGTACAAAGTTGGTACAAATAAGTTAGCCCCATTGGCTTATTCCTATAAGGCCTGCTAGATTCATATAGAATAATTATAAATATGTTGTCTTTGGTGACTTATGCCCATAGGACCAGCTAGAGTTTTCATCAAATGACCATTTGCTCATAAGTTGCTTAGAGGATTTGCAAAACCGTTTAATGTTTGAACATTAATTACAATATTAAATTGTTCATTAACTATTTCTGCACCTCACTTCTGCCTCATTATATCCTAATACTCCTGCCAAGATTCACTAACATTAGTGACCAAAGTGCTAGCTCGTGGAAATTCAGTTAAATACATTACAACTATAGTATCACATAAAAGTTACACATAAATATTTGTTTAGCTACTTGTCAGTTTCCTGTCATTAAATTATATGATGTTTACATACCTCGAACAGTCGAGTATTAACTAAAGTTACCAAATAAAATTGGCCTGCACATTCTTTGCCTGAAGCTATGACCACAGCAGTAGAACTTGATTTTCAGCCATTCAATTTCACTCGGACTTAAATGTTCTGCTTCTATTTAGGTTTCAACGCTGCTCTGTCCTTTCTCACGATACAGCTTCATTTATATTATATTATAAGTCGTGATTACATAGAGTAGCAGCCCCCGAAGAGTTGTTCACATCGCATTCGGCAATATCCACCTTCACTGAAACATGATAATACAACAGCAGAGGATTTGTTTGGTACGGATTGACATCCACGGTATGGACTCGTGACATCCACACAAGTGTTTTAAATATATATGTTTATATATACACATGTGTACATCTAATTTCAGAATTAGTAGTCTAACTAATTCAATAATAAAATTCCTATTATTAGCATCAGCTTTTAATATTAACCTCAACAAAGTTTCCATCATCAGCATTATTCATGTGCGTCTGATGAATATAACTTTTGCTTAACAAAATCTACGTCAACAGCGCCATTTGTATGTATTTTACATACATTAAATTGATTATCATTAGTCTAACGTCAATTTCAAAAAAGTTTCCATCATCAATATTAACTGCATATACTCATACACATCTAATAATTAAACAACAACTAACCTTACTTTTACTTAACAAAGTCTACATCAATTGCCCCATTTGTATGTACTCTTATAGTCTAGCTTTTAATTTAACAAAGTTGCCAACACCAGTGTAATCTGTATTAATCATCCGCATCGAATGAACTAAACGTTGCCAGTCTAATTCTTACCAACAAAGTTCACACCATCAGCATCTGTGTCTTATGCCTCGAGATTGTTACCTCTAGATATTCTTACTAATTTACCTATGAATTTATTGTATGTGAGTCTAATCTGTAACAGCTGCTCTAACCAATATTATGATGGCCATTAATTAGTTTAAAAGCTCTGTTCGTAACATACTTTTACATATAACACCCGCATCTACTATTAGATCAGTTCAACCACTCGAGAGATCGAACAATTTGCATGTAAAGTTCAAGCTCAGTTTCATTTTACAAAATACTTCACTCTTCACACTGTTACATTATCTACAACAAGTTCAGTCAATTCCTTGTCTCTCACTTTTCCATAACTCTCTATCACTAACATAAATTTTGCGTTAATCAATGTTATTTTCTCGTGATCGTAATTTGAATAGCTAACAGTTATTTTACCTGACTTTGTGAACAGCGTACAACTTATCTATAAGGCTTATCGGCCAACTTCAATCAATTTTTTTTTTTATTTTGAACATTAAAATATTACCACAAGTGTTTGTGTGTGACAAAACTAAATATATTTCATATACTATCTTACGCAATTGTGTTAAGTTCAACTAAGTTCAATTTAGTTCGGGAATCGAACCCCTTCTAATTAGTTACGATTAACATCAAATCAATGCATATACTTTTCTCATTGCTCATATTCCATTTATGTTTCATTAATGTACATGCGTTCTACACTTGTGATGTACATTTTCTTTTCTTACCAAGGAATCTTAACCTATTTTTGTTAACGTGTACAAATCTCTCGCGCAATGGTTTTGAGTTCAACGAAGTCGAAGGAACTCTTAAAAGTAAACCTCATATAACTACACTATTCAGTCCAGGAATCGAACCCGGTAACATCTCAAGAAATTCCATCTGTAATAAATTACTTTCCTGGACGACATCTGGTTTTTCGAAATAGAAATCAATAACCCTTTTTTGTCATCATTTGACATTTATCAACTCGACATGTTGAAGTGCACAATTCATTAAATACTTGACTCTAACTTACTTTCACATGTTTTTTTTTTTCTTATAGAATTTATGAAACACGTGAAACACATTTGACTATAAATTACTTGCAACCCATTTTGTCAAACTTAGCAAGTTAACATTATATTTATTATCTAAATGAATGATACCGAAGTTGTCGTACTATAACCATTGTAACACAACTACATATTTTCGTTACGCAAATTCAAACTGATCTATAACTCACACAAATGTATTCAGCTAGTTACAATGATTTCCTTGCCCGGATATCGAACCCAGTCAATTTCACAAGGTAATAAAACCACTCCCGTGTTACATTACAAACCATGCCCCCCGCAATTTACGATTTATGAGACGTTTAGTTATATCTTATCGTAATACTCGTTACACTATATTAAACTATTCGAAATATCTATCATCATCATCACCATAACATGCCAAATATCTAATGTAAAATAGTTGGGTATCAAACCCAAGAATTAATATACATTAGAGGCACATGTGAATAAGATTCCCCCCTACAAAATGATTGTTGATATTGTATCAATAAACATATTCAATTAGTCTAGCTGAGACCAAACCCAACAACCCTTAAAATTAGGATAACTTAGGGAAATTTGAATTCTTGCACAAACTGCACAATAGAAAACTAGTTTTTGGAACGAAGTTCCTTACGGCAGGTTTGGAGGGGATAGGGATTTCGCTGCGGGACCGAACTGAAAAAAATGTGATAGTAAAACCGTAAGAAAAAATCCGTGGAAAAAGTGCGTGGAATAAATCTGTGGAATAAATCTGTGGAAAAAAGTGCGTGGAATAAAACTGTTAAATAAGTTTTTATTATTTTTTTCTATTTTTCTATTTCTATGTAATTTTTAATTAATAATAATGTTGACAAAAAAAAATAAAGATACATATTTTTTTGTTATTTCAGTTGAAATTTGAATTACGATGTTTTTTTTATTTTAAGGAATTTATTATTTTATTATTTTAAGGAATTTATTATTTTATTTCCTAAAATACTAAATTTCCTAAATACTTTCTTGTACTTAAATAAAAACTAATCAGCAAAATTTAAGAGAAAAATCAAGAAAACCTACATAAAATTGAGCACGATTTTTTTTGCAAATTGTGTCGATTCCACATTATCCGTTCCTACCTGGTGTCCCACGACACCATTCATTTTTCTTTTTCTTTTGTGTAGTTTATCATTAAATATAAGATTGTCCGTCTGGGAGTCTAACCCAGTAATCTTTATAGTTTACAGTTGATCATATAGGAAATCTGGATACGCAGTACACGCGATTGCACACATATAAATGAGATTAAGATTAACACTCAGCAATTTGTCATCATTTCATAATGTAACATATGTCTTCCTGGCAGACGTACCTCGCCTAATTTTTCTACTAGTAACAACATAGGAATAATTCTATTTTTCTAGAACTAGAACTTCGAAATTAAGCTAGCCAAACTAACAGCAGTCGTTGGGTAGTTTAGCACAATTAAGTTTAACATGCCATAAATTAAACATGACATGAAAATCTTATAACACAAAGCAATATAATCAGTGTTTTAAAAATACAATTATAAATATAAATATATCTAAGATATACAATTATTTCATCTAGTATTGATAATAAAAATATAATATCAGCAAAGTTGTGGCCTATAAATTAATTTGTTTACGTTGTGTTGTGTATGTAGTAACCCAATTAAATTCATCCTCGTTGCACTGACGTAATAATTACGGCTCAGTACATTTAATGACGAGGATCCTAGTCACGGGGCACCATATGTGATGGTTCATCCTTGAACCCTAGTGCGAGTATAGTAATTTAAAAGGGGCCAAACTTAACAAACAGATTTCATAAGAAAATTATAAACAAAAGATTTATTGCACTCTTAACACGAATTCCTTGGAAAGGGCTCTTAACAGACCTCTTTGTACATCAGTTCCACGACATCTGTTAAACGTTACGTGAATGATGAATGCCGTAGGGTTTGATGGAATTGTTTAAAAAAAAAGCAGAGGAAGCGGGGCACGGGCTGAGATAAAACGAAAGAGTTTTAAGGAGTCGGGAGAGTCGTCGGTGAGGAATCAGTGAGGGTGCAGGGTGAAGGCAGGACGTTCGTGAAAGCTGGGCATAGGCGGTCATGTGGGTTACCATTACATTGAGTAAGTTAGCATATATAACGCTGAAGTAGCTAGGTAAGTCTTTGTTATCTATTATTTCGTAGGATAATCATTTATATGTATTTATATCCTGGTCTGAGTATAGTAATAATCGTTGAATAATTAGATGTAATCTCTCTGTTATTTCTCCCTAAGCATTACTGTTGGTTTATCGGCACCTTTAATAGAGATAATGAGTAGAGCTCTTTATAAGTATCTGTGGTGTGGAGAGCTGATTTATAATCGAACGATGCTATCGGGTTGGTCACCGGATAGGCTTCGTTACGCGATCATATCTTGGTGATCTGCCGCTGTGGTGTATTTATATTGTAGTTACAGCGTGTATGGGTCGTGCCGTGTGCTTGAGTACTAGGAGTCTTAAGAGGCGAATGCACGGGGGTCAGTAGGCGGGTTAACTCACATAGCGGGTTGTGTACACAGGAAACCGATGGGTTGGAGTCCCACGTCGGGGCGGAGGCGCGAAAGCGCTAGCTTCGGTCGTATACAGCTGAGTACACCTGTCAAAGCGAGTTATAGGTTTTGAGTTAGCGTTCCGGGCCCCCTCGAGTTAAAGTCAATTAATTCACCTAAATCTTAAGTGCACAACGGATGGAAGAGTGATCAGCACAACTAACAGAAATGTATTTAATTGTTTCCTAATCTCTCATTTTGATTCCCTCTTATCGCGGTTTCTTATTATTTATTTGAATCGCTATATGCCAGTGGGAGAATGTCCAGTCTGGTGTCGAGTTCTATAGTCTAAAGTGGATTCTGGAGGAGCGTTAGACCTCCCTCCACATTGGAGGGTGCTGGCTTGTTGAATAATACCTTATTAAATAGCCGAGAAATTACTATACTCGCACTAGGGTTCAAGGATGAACCATCACACTGTGAATGCCCTTACTGTGCTGGAAATATATTTAAGTTTGAATCGAGAGAAAATCTCTAGGTCACATAGATTTGAAACAACTTTTCGATACTGTAAAGACTGTAAAGACGTTACTAAACAGAGACAAATCCAGTTTTTGACAAATAATCTCAATAATCTGTTTTTAGCCCGTCATGGTATGTTCGACGTGTTCATGTGTCTATGTACCTCTCTGTGTTATTTTAGCTTCTACACAAATGTATCGATTATGATGTGATTTTTCGGTACGTTCTTAACTATAGTTTGTGACGATCATCAGTTTATTTGCAGCTGGTGAAAAGATTACTTACTTACACTATTGCAATTATTTTTAAATTTGTTTTTTATTTTCAATTAAAACTTGGATCAATGGTGGTCATGTTACAAACGTTTAATTCATGTTATTATTTGTAAATAAAAAAGGGAACAGTAACGAAAGAGAATCAATTGAAATCAAAACAGAACGAAAAAGTCTATAGTCTCTACTAGAAGTTATTCTAGTGAGAAATACAAAAACTCTTCCTATTCACTTCATTCGAAGACTCACGCATAACAAGGAAAGATTGTTTCGTAAATCGAGGAAATTTAAGGACCGGATCACGATAAGACTTTTAGTACTTCCCAGGGATTTGATTCAAGAGATAAGCCTAAAAAAACATTTATTCTCCTATAGGAACATTAAATCATTGTATTGAAATATTAAACAACTATCTGCATTTATTTGTTTGTTGCTTAAGCCATAACTGTGTTTCATATATATGTATCCAAACATGTACATATGTAACAATCGATGTACATTTTACATAATTAAATGTAAGCTAGGATTATAAATACGTACACCAATGACTGAACAAATATAAACAAAGAAGTATCAATATATGTTGAACTTTTAAAGAAGTAACTGTGGGAAATAGTTTTGATGTGATTCAGTAATTACTGTTCATTGAGCTAACTTATATTAATAATGTATTTTGTTATTAAAGTATTTCTTAAGGTTTCATTAAAAGGAATAGTTGTGATGCATTTGAGAATTGTGTAATGTGTACGAAGTATCTTTCTATAATAATTTTTCAATACTTTTTTTTAAGTAAATTCACATTTTTCAATTAGAATGGTTACAATTTTAAAACAAAACAAAGTAAAAAGACTAGTATGTATGTATGTATATACACGTATGTTAGGGTGTCCCTTATATGACAAAAAAAAATTTTTTTTCGAATTTCGAAATGCATACCCTCTATAATTTTTACTAATGCTATAAGATACTTAAATATAAAATTTTATCAATCTAGCATAATTGCAACCAGTGCCGACCGAGCTTCAAAGTTTAGTAAAAAACGTGTTTTGTCCTAAAATTTCAGTCTGTTATAATTTCACTATAAATGCAATGAATTAAGTGAATAAAATTAAATAATAAATTAGATGAACATTAATCTTTAATTAAAAACATAAAGAAATAAGAATCATTCAGGGTAACTTCTTTTTAGAGTAGTTTTTTTACAGTCTGGATACAATTTTAGATGATCCTGGACACAGCGCAGCAAGAACTGTTTTTGTTCTTCTTCAGCCGTGATAAGTCCGTTAAAATCTTGCATTAATTTAACAGCCCTTTCAGCAGTATCATTTACAACTCTCAAATAACTTATTCTTCTTTTAGCCTCCAAAAAAGCAGCATTGTTATGCCAAGAAGATACATCTTCCTTTAGAAAACTGTCGTCGATCTGCAGTCGTGACAAAAATTGTTTGCTCTTTTCCGATACGAAATCATCCAGTGCTTTGTCTAAAAAAAAAGAAAAATAAGTTAAATAACAAATAAAAATCAACAACAATTTTGAAAATAAATAAATAAGTATTGGACATTGAAATTGAAATCCAACAAAAAGTCAATTTAACTTACCAAACAACTTTTGAGTCAGTTCTTCCTTCGACGGGTCATAGCGTTTGCTAAAATCCGAGATTTTGTCCCTGTTGAAGTTGGCAATCATCTTCTTCTTAGTTTGGTTGTCAACTTCATCATCAAATAGTGATAGAATGACTGTCTCTTCACATAAATACCACAAGTGATGACTGAACTTGCTTATAGAAGCTTTAGAAATTGTTGCGTCAACTTTTTTATACTCTTTTAACATCTTCAAGAAGCGCAAATCTTGATTAGGTGCTTTGGTCGCCACTGCCAAGGTTTAACATACAATATTACGAGAAATAAGCAAACATCTTGTAGAGCCTTTTTGTCCTTCGCAGTTACTCTGCATTGTGACTGAAGTAAACATATTTTTAAAGAATAGATCGCTCTCGCCATCCAGCGTGCCAGATGTATAGCTCCGGGGGGCCTTAGTTTTAATTTTTCCTCTGTGTCTCCTCCTAAAAATATTACGCACAGTTCGACCAATTCGCGGTAATCATCTCTTACAAAACCTTTATCTAATTCTGCCTTATAAAATAGTAACAACGCTTGAATGTCTGTCTTGGCAACCCGTGCTTTTACAAAATTTAGAGATGGTTCAATTTTAGTACAATCAATGTTTTTCCAATTTTCTTGGAACTTTTTGAACATCGGAATATCTGGGCTACTAGTAATTTGCTTAATCTTGGTTTCAAAGACAGCTTTTAGGACCAATTCATAAACATGATGACGACAGGCGAAAAGCAACAATTCTCTTCCTAAAGTTTGCTCCAAAATAGCACAAGCTCCATTGAAACGGCCCATATTGGAAGCTGTTGTGTCGCAGCACATTATTTGCACTTTATCATAAAGGTTCCAGTCAAAGAGAGCTGCTGATACAGCCTTCGCTTGATGTTTTCCAGAAGAACTTTCTAGTTTCGGCACTGCAAGAAGCTGCTCTCTATCGTCAAATGAAGCTATAACTGGCAAGCGTTCTTCTTTTGAACTCCCTACATCCAACCCCGGTAATAGTTTTCCATTCCAATGGACTGTGACTATGTCGGGTACATTGTTTTGGAAGTTAGATTTTATTGCTTCTGCCCTTGATTTTCTAGTTTCAGTACGAATTCGCTGAATCGAGGATTTGTTAATACAGAAATCATCGCTGCTCAGACCAAGCGCTTCTACCACCGCATTAAGAATGTAAACGGTATCTCTAATGCTTAACTGGCATCGATCTACAGCTGCAACTAGTTTAGGTGTTATAAGATTCTTTCTACCTCTTTTTGAACTTTGTTCATGGCAGGGAACGTCCGGCAAGCTGAGTTCAGAATTCAAGATCTGTTCTTCGTCTGAATCTTCTACACTGTCTAAGTTATTTGTGGTGGAAGTAGATGCAACAGCTAGTGATTCTCTTTGTCTTACAATCCTTTCCTCTTCTTCCAATCGTCGTTGTCTAGATCTTTGTTCTTTTTCCGCCAATTTTTTATCTACACCACCTAAGCATCCCGGTCGACCTGGCTCTCTCTGTTTCATTAAAAATAATTTATCTTCCTCTATTTTTATTCTCTCAAAAGTATCAGCATGTGCAATATCAAACAAATTATCAAGATTAATTATAAAATTGTTCTCACGACTCTTAAACGTAATCTGAGTTTTCTTACAATTTTTTTGCAACTCTCTCCAAACATGATATAAATCAATAAGTTTCTTCACGCAGTTAGAAAATGCCCTTGTTGGAATTCTTGCTTTTTCCCAATATATGATGCACTCCCTAATCACAAGATTTGCACTTTCACTAACAGTCAATTTAACCTCACGAATATTGCAAAATAGGACTGACAGAACTTGTCGATTAGATGGTAATTTTGCACCATTTATTTGGTAGCTAGTCAATCCGATAAGAAAAATATTTTGTTTATCACTCCGTAATTCCACCGACATGTTTACGCACTAAACAATGAAGCACTAATAATCTCAAAAATCACGTACGAAATGGCAAATAAAACATGTCGTAACAGGTCACTGGGCAGTACTTAAGCAACTTGTATCGACAAGTTTAAATAGCAAGTCGGCACGGGTTATCGTTTATATATCGAACTAATATTTTTTTCTAGACAATATAGGGTTATTACGAAACTTTTAAGAAGGTATGCGTAAAAAAATATTGAACTTGAAATTTAAAGGACACCCTAACGTATGTATGTACGTATGTGCGTATGTATGTACGTATGTATGTACGTATGTATTTACGTATGTACGTATGTATGTATGTATGTATATACGTATGTACGTATGTATGATCGTATGTATGTACGTATGTATGTACGTATGTATGTACCTATGTATGTACGTATGTATGTATGTATGTACGTACGTATGTATGTATGTATGTATGTCTGTACGTACGTATGTATGTATGTGTGTGTGTCTGAAACTCTGACTTACTATGCATTGAATTATTCACATACATTTCAGAAATTGTTACTAAATACTGAACTAAGAATTATTTTAAAATCATATAACTTATAAGTGCAGGTAAACATCATCTTTAACAGACACGTCATATTTAAAAATAACCCTTTAAGGTATTGTATCTCGTCTGTGGCATTATACATTCAAAGATTTTGGGAAAAATAATGTCGTTTAAGAGTCTTTTTAGTTATTCATAATCGTCATAAGATCATGGAGTCTTTACATGGCGTCGACATCATTCAAATTTATACTTATTCAATAGCTTGTCGGTGGTAACGTCTTCCTTTATTTACACTTAGTACAACTCAGTGCCAGCAGTGCGTAGCCGATTGGGACTCCACCCACCATACGTTGTAGGACTGTCTCGCGGGGGTATCTGAATACGAAGTCCTGTTTGACCAAATCAGACGAGGCTACCACAATCACTCGCCAGCCTGCAACCGTTGCTGCTAGGTTGGCAGATGAAAAGGTCTGGGTGCTGTGAATCTTTAATTGTCCAGAAACAGACTGTTGAACGGGATCGAAAGAAAGCCGATCCCGAGAGTAGAAGACATAAGCGGCGATACCAACCATCGACGGGGTCGCAGAGTCAGAGAGCGCAACCAGAGCGTGGGAACGTCTAGCAATAGATTAATTGTTGCTGTCGGTGATAGGATAGCGGCCTTGTCGCAAAAATGTGATCAGGGCCAAAACATATAATAGTTGAACCATAGAGCAAGAGTAAACCTCTGCGGCTTCCTAGGCTGCGGGGCTGCGGCTGCGGGGGTAACTTTATACTCCTGGCACCTAAGTCACCGAGGAGCCAGAGATCTGATTATAGATAGATAGATAGATAGGTACTCTTTATTGCACACCATAAGTAGGAAACATACAATGTAGGATACAAACAAAAAATAGTAGTACAATGGGCGGCCTTATCGCAGTCTGCGATCTCTTCCAGGCAACCTTATCTTATTTACTATCAATAAAAAAGAATAAAATAAATACATCAGAATTTTTACGGGATAAAAGATTAAGTTAAGAATAAAGAACTAATATATACATAAAAAACACTTACATTGGAATATAGAACCACCTTTTTTGAAGTCGGTTAAAAATAAGGAGGTTTTGATGTGAATCAGTTTTGAGAATTGTCTATGTAGATATATTTAAATATTCAAATTGAAATAAAATTGAGGGAATATTAGCCTTTTTCTGACTTTATGGTAAGTCTAAAACTTCAAAAACAACTGTAGGAAAGTATAGCATGTATATACGAGTATAGTGTACAAGAGAAGGCAAACCTAAGATAATCCCTATTCAAACCCGTCTGGCCGTGTGGTATAAAACATTAAAATCTCCTTGAAACCTATGTCCAGTAGTGAACTGTTACAGGCTAAAGGATGTAAGTATTTAAAATCTACTTAACAAAATTTATAAACGAATGCTACCCATTTTTGACTGTGTATTAATTTCGTAATTATTTGAAATGTTTGCCTACTATTATACTCGGAGACTAAAATACCGTATTATTGACAATATTGCACATCTATGTGTCATATCCATTCTGTTTACGGTTTAGCGTTGTTAACATGGTAAACGATGTTGTCTGGCAGATGTGTCTTGAATGGATTAATCTTACTAAGTTACATCTTAGAGACATTTTACACCAAACTAATTTTCAATTTCAAAAGCACTTTCCCTATTTTTTTGTCTAATTTCATTCAAGTTTTGCTTGACACTGTCCTTTCTCAGGAATGTAACCATTTTCAGGCAGAATAAAGAAAAAGAATAGCTTGTAATGAAGAATACTAATATACCTACATAAGGAGCTCCATTACCGCTAAGGAGCTCAATTAAGATATTCAAGAAATAAATGACAAATATTCAGATAGGGAAATTGCATTAAAACAGTTTGTTACGACAGCATATTTGTCTTTAGTAATAAACTCCTTCTGGAATTTATGGAGTTAAGAAATCAATAAACTATCTTTGATCATAAAAAAAATTAAATATTATTGCCGAGGCATAAAAGAACGATGCAATTTCAGGTACCGCGAAGCAGCTGATAAAACCCTGTACGTTACTAACTTGAATTTATTATTTACTTGAAAGATAATTTTGAATTGTTTGTAAATTACTCGAACATGATTAGATTTCAGTTGAACTAGCTGACAGTACTTCATTAAGTTATTAACACCTTTCTTTATAAAATAATTGTATTTAGTTTGCCGTTTTCAACTAATTGTACCAATTACTAATTTACTATACTAATAAATTTTAAACAATACTAACTTCTACTCAGGGCTTTTTATCTCACTCTGGAATAATTAGCTACAGGGTGACTAACGAAACCTCATAGTAGGAGGTACTCGCATCGGCATCGAGGCCTCCATAAGGTATCTGGAACTCGTACTTGATGGCCGGTGGTACTTCGGATATGACTTCTGAAGCCTGGTCCCCAAGGCATTTGATACAGCGCGTACATTGGCACGTCTGCTGCCGAACAAGAAGGCACCCGATGACTCCTACTCTACGCTGGAGTTGTGTGGTCCATGGCTCTTTATTGGCCCTAGTATGGGTGAAGGTCCTGAGGGCCAGCAATACAACGTTACTGCGACGACCACAGCGAACCTCCCATACTGACTGACGCAGGTGATCACTGGAAAAGGAAGTTTCGGAGATTACTTGTGTCTGATCCGTGAGGAGCCAACGCCTGAGTGCCATCACTGTAATGGTGGCACCGTGGATACAGCACTCAATATGCTGGCAGAATGCCAGGCATATGTGGAGCAGAGGCGTGACCTCAAGGCGGCCATCGGAGTAGAAACTCTCTCGCTCGTAACATGATTGCGGCCATGATACGAAGCGAGAGCACGTGAAACTACGCTGTCTCTTTCTGTGAGTAGTTTAGGCTTGCGAAGGAGATGGCGGAGCGGAACCAGTACAGGCTTAGAACTTTTCAGGTCGACCAAGCCCGGGAACGCGCTAAGGACCGCAGAAGACTCAGGCGCCGAAGATCATTAGACGATCTCCGTCCCCCATAAGTGCAAGCCTGGGGGTGATAGATGAGGTCATCTTTTATCCTAGCAGAAGTAGGCCGGGGAGGCAATACGAATGCCACGGACTGCGCATCCTTTCTTTCAGTAAAGAAACTATGAGGTTTCCACACAGGAGGGAGCCACCTACAGCCGTAGGTGGCCCGAGATACGTCGGGATTTCAGGGATTTCCTCACTAGGGTGCACCTGATCCCTGGTTATTAGTACTTGAGACAGCGTGTGGTTTTTGGTCGGTTCGAGTTCGACAAAAATACCCTTCGGTGGTATCCGTGGGGATTTCTGCATAGTACAAAGAAAAAGGGTGGACTTACGATTTTAAGACATCGTTGATCTACTAAAATGCCCTATGAAACATGGCATTCTTCTTACGATTGCTTCCTCATGCAATTCAGTTGCCTTATGGACCATCGCTAACAGCGAGAAAATTATATATTCCATAAAAGAAACCATCCGAATCTTTTATCGCGTGTACTTATAACTTCAAATTAAAATCAATTCACTGTCAGTCTTCATTTAAGCGTGAGAGAGCCATGCTTAAGCCGCCTCAACCAGAGAAAACCATGACCTCATAGAAAATTGTCAGATAAACCATCAGCAGCTTTCAATTTGAAAAATGTGCCTATTACGCACAATTAATAAAATACCTTAACCGCAAATATTATACTGAATGACACTGCTGTACAACACACCCCATGATACATCCAGTGTATATGCTCTCTAAAATTAAAAATACTTACTCTGTCATATGTTATTTCAGTTCGAATTACCGTAGCTGCTACGTGACAGAATATTTTAACTCTAAAAACAATGTTTGGTTTTCTTAATTTCGTGCAGCCCTCAAAGCAAAGTTTTTGATTAAAATTCGACATTCATCTTTTATCTCGCACGTATAAGGTTGGTTGCGCTATTTCAACATTTTATACTATTTACGAGGGTCCCCTTTAAAATATTATCATAATGTCTAATTTTTTGTAACTTTTGCTTTGTCTTTTGCTATTTGCATATTTACGATTTTATGATACAGATGTTTTTAATTTTTGGATTATAATGAAGAGTCAGAATGTACTCATAGAGTATTTTGTTCTTAACAGTTATGATCTAAATTAATCAGATATTATATTAATTCACGATTTATAAAACTTTAAACTTCAAATACTAAATTTAAATGGTACTAACGTCAATAAATATCAATCATATATAATTGAAATCAAACTAACAACTACTCGTAGTCTATTTTAAGTAGTGTTATAATATTTATTATACTCTAATGCACAATTTTCTCAACTAATCAAAATGACAGATATTACTAGGAACTTACAGATATTGTAGCAAAAAGAGAAAAATTTCGTAAGAGTTTTAGTTAAAATAATTCAGCAATCTCCTTTCATTTTTTTGTACAAAATCTGCGTTTACGCAACGAAATCATGTACAGAATCGAGTAACTTATATTTTGATTCTTATTTTTATCTTAAATTTAATCTTTTTATCTATTTAACGAAGGAAACAAACACCTTTAGAAACCCACTACAGGCTGTCACCTCACCAGGGTTAGCGACAGGATGGTGTGTCGGAATCGGATCGACTAAAATCACACGATGTGCCACTCTATACTTGCAATGGGAGAGATCAGAGAACTGCTGTTATTCCGGCGGTGAATCGGGTTTAAGTGGAAATCATGCTCTCGGGCCTTCTCCACCACCTCCTTCTGCGAAATTACATATTCACAGAAGGTGTGTGACCATTCTAAAACTGTCGCTACCGGCCATGGATTGTATGACGGTTAGTAGGGAGAGATCTCCTCCAATAACTGCAGTGAGAACCCCATGCTGCGCCGCCGAGGCGAAACAAACAGCTAGCGAGTGCTAAACCGAGTCCTCACTGCAGTCACGGTGGTGACAGTCGGGACTCAGTTCCCTCCTAGCAACCATGCCTGAAAAGGACCTGAGACAGTTGGAAGGAAACCCCCAGCCTACTCTACGATGACCAACTGGATAGCCATCACGGCGGAAAAAGTAGCATGTGGAGTCTTCAACCATGACGACCAACGAACCATTGTGACTCACGCCAATCACGTACATTTTGCTTAATCTCTATCAAATCGTCTTGTACTGAAATTAAAACATGTTTGTAACTGCAATTTGACAGTTCAAAGAGTATTGTATAAAACAGCAAACCTCGAATTGGTTGAGGAAATAGGAATGGAGTAGGAAACGAAAAAATCAATGAATATTTGCCTTTAGAGATGAACTCTGTATCAATGTTCATGTTATACGGTATACTAAATTTATATTGGGTTTAAACGCGGTTACGTCCCTTTAACAAATATTAATTTCTATAAAGTTATGCAATCACTTTTTGAAGTCCTTAATATTGACATTTCTCCTTAATCTAGTTTAGGTCAAATTAAAAGTCGTTTTCACGAAGAAAATTAACCTATTGAAATACAAGTGCATATAACTTGTTGCTATTATTGAACAGTAATGAGAAAACAAAGGGGCATACATAATTCCTTAATTGCCTTCGTCATGGATGTTAAGAATGTATAAAAATAAACGTATCTTCCGTTAGATCATATACATACACTTATGTACATACATGAACTTACGTTTATTTATCGGCTTAGCAGTAGTTATTACACTAAAGCCTTCGTACAAGTGATAGGTTTAAATGTACAACTTATTAAGGTTAACACCACATGCGTTTATTCTAGTGTATATTACAATGTATGTAATTTCTTATAAGGAAAGTATAATTTTTGGAAGTTGTCGAATAAACAAGGAAACAAACTCTAATCTGTATGAAAAGTATTTATCGTTATCAGGGACTATGTCTAATCAGTAATACATATCAAAACACATGCAGACAGTCTATTCTCATAGCTCTTTTGCCTTCAGAAGTTAAAAAAAAATGTATTAACTATACAGATATGTATCAAGCTTGGTAACTTTGAATAAACAAAATCTTCCCAAGAATTATAAGTAAACTTTGCTGTCGCAACTAATTCTCGTAATATACAAAGTTCGAGAGATGAAAGGACAAAATCCCGCATCGGTTGCCAACAACGGAAACTTGGCGTATTTAGTATTTAATTTAGTTTGACGTGTGAGTAGCATTAAGTACCTACAATGTGCTCATTAACGTTCCCCCTTATGGCTCAAAGGGACGTTTGCGAGAACATTTAAAAAGTTAAATTATGACTTTGTTTCACGCCTCTTTTCGGTATCTTTTCAAAAAAAAAATTATAAAATCTTTTTTTATGTATTTTTACGTAGAAAACACCCAAATTTCGAAGTAACTGTCTGTATAATTTTTTTTCTGACATGAGAATAAAATCCGAGACCTCAACACAGCAGTCACATACAACACTACTGCACCATCAAAAAATGAAAAGGTAATCTAAAAAGGTATTTTAACAGTTTTGTAATTGAATTTAATTTTGTTTTTTGATTAATTTTTTTCATTAAAAATTAGAAAAGTTACAAGTAAGTATATCAAATATGATTCAGTACACGGCTTACTACACGGTACAAGACAGCGTCGCATTTTTAACTATGGAAAAAGTCATAAATCTTAAAGTTCATGATCAAAATATTAAATTTACTAAATTATTTCATTCTGACATGATAAGCGTGTAAAGATTCTTTTAAAATCTGACCCTTGAGAGTACGTGAACATTGCATTCAAAGGTTTCAAACACCCACATTATGAACAAATCACGGGTAACTTTACAAACACACTAGAAGCGGACACTAACAAAACTCAAACTTAGAACAACAATTTGTGGATCACACAGTGTTATCCCGTGTAGAGTTTGAACCTACAGCACTCAGCGCAGTAATAAGCGACGTGGCGACAGTTGAAACCATTACGTCTTCTGTACAGTAAAAAAACACATGTATATGAGGCTCATAAATGTGTGTCCAAATCAATAATAAGTATAAAAACTAATTGTTTATAAAAAGTACAAAAATTCGCAATAAAAATATTTTATATTGGGTATTGAGATCGAGAAATACAACACAATGAGAGTCTTTGCCGTATGAAGAGATTATGCCGACCCATTTGCTCACGATTAAACATCTTTGTGGTAATTGAAGGCCACTTTTAAATTGTTTACTGAAGGCGTTTCGTGCTCATACATATATGAATATTTCTAAAAGGGGAAGACAAAAACAACCTTACAATTACTCTTCAAGTACATTTGGTTACTCCATAACTTTCAGACAATCGAAAATTTGAGAGATTTTCTCTGAATTTCTTTGTAATTTATTAATTTTATATGCACTAGGAAGTTTTGGTGTAAATTTTTTATAGGTTACTTTCTTATTTGAGCTACGTAACTAGGGCGACTTACTAGGTTATTAGGTTCTAGTTTTCTATTATATAATAAGGAAACTCTAATTCAAATTTCTTTATAAAATTATATTCTAGGTTTGTGGAACTCTAGATATAGTTACAAGCATGTACATTGAGTATATAAATTTTCTATGCACTTGATTCATACCACAAAGCTGAAATAACTTCTATTTTATAAATAAATACATACATGAATAATAATAATAATATTTAGGATATCTGACACAACGCCATCCAGTCTCAAAGTAAGCAGAGCTTGCACTATGGATACTAGACAGCCAATAAATACATATGTATATACTTTTTTTTTGTAAATATATACATATTATGTGAAGAAAACATTCGATCATTTAGTCCGACCCGAGAATAGAATATAAGACCGCAGCACGGCAGTCGTATATGCTCCCATTACGCCACCGAGGTAGTCAAAATGACGATAAGTTAATAAAAAAAAAAATTGTTTTAAATATGATTTTATTTAATTTTTTTTTATTTATCATTTTCCCATTAAACACAAAAAGTTACAAATGTGTCACGTGTAGTGTATGAAACTGGGGTAGTAGTTAAAAATTAAAGAAAACCCCAAGTAGGCCGTCAAACGCGTGTATTTTTTGCATTTTACATTAAAAAGTATATATTCTTCATAAATATCTATAATAATTGAAAATAAAATTACATCATTAAAAAAAAATTATACATCCCGTTACAATATTACCGAGTGTGGCGGCTTCTACATTATAAACACAAAGTAAATGTACAACGGCGCCATCTAGCGAAGATACGTCGAACTACGAAGTATGAACGAAACGTATGAATGTAATGAACTACAATGCTACTACTAATCCTGCATCGCGATATAGAGATTCGCGTGGCAATTAGCATATGTACAACATCCCAACATCAACCGTTGGGCTGTGGCCTACCAGGCATGATCACCTCGCCTGGTCGGAGGATCCTCCCTTTGTGTCGGAGGGACACATGCCACTCGTCCCTCCACAGTGGTGACCCCGACGTGATTGGAAGCAGCCTTCAAGTCGATATCAGCAGCGTCACTCCCACAACGATGAGCGATAATCAAGTCTCAGCCAGCCAGCAACCTCGGCCTCAACAGGGATACCATACGCAGGACGCGCCCGCTCCAGCCTGGTTACCCTACGGCCTCTTCAGCGTCTAGGCACAGCAAACTGCACTTACGGTCCATGTAAGCAGAGCACCTCTCTCCCGTTTACGCAGCAGCCAGCCACTACGCAGCAACCGCCCCGACTCACTGGGGAGTTCACCGCAGCACCGCACACCACATGCAATGCCGACTCACCGGGATCTGCATACTTCAGCCTCGACTCACTGGGGACTTCACCGCAGCACCGCACACCACATGCAATGCCGACTCACCGGGATCTGCATACTTCAGCCCCGACTCACTGGGACTAGCGGCATTCAGTTCCGACTCACTGGAACTTGCGGCACTCAGTTCCGACTCACTGGAACTACACACTCCTGGCATTGGCACGCTCCACAACAGAGCATAGACAGCTGACTCATCAGTACATCGACCTCCGGTCTTGGAGGGGAGTGATGTGGCGGCTTCTACATTATAAACACAAAGTAAATGTACAACGGCGCCATCTAGCGAAGATACGTCGAACTACGAAGTATGAACGAAACGTATGAATGTAATGAACTACAATGCTAGTAGCATCCTAATCCTGCATCGCGATATAGAGATTCGCGTGGCAATTAGCATATGTACAACATCCCAACATCAACCGTTGGGCTGTGGCCTACCAGGCATGATCACCTCGCCTGGTCGGAGGATCCTCCCTTTGTGTCGGAGGGACACATGCCACTCGTCCCTCCACACCGAGTTTAATGTCATCTCAAATCAAATGTCAGTTACCTACCGTAAATAGGAGCGAACTGATTTATAAATTACTTTTTACATCAAAACCTTCAGCTAGAATACTATTCAACCTGTTTTCAACGATATTCTTTTTTTTTTGAAGAAGCAACAGCCGTATTAGGAATAAATTCTGTGTCACGGGGGACTTTACAAACATATAAGAGACGGAAACACAAAACACCCAGACTCAGAACAACAATTTATGGATCACACAAAGCGTTGTACCATGTAGGTAAATGTAGGATTTGAAACCACAACACTCAGCGAAGTCGAGAGCAGCGTGACGACTGCTAGGCTAGGCTAACCATTAGGCCAATCGTACAATCAAGTGTACATATGTAGGTATAATGTAGGTATATATGTCAATCTTAGATTTTGGTTGAGCATGTAGGCATTGAATTCAGTTACAGAACTCTGTAAATTTCTGTAAATTTGTTGGATGTCTTTTTCTGATTCTTTTTTAGACATATGAGTATACTGGTGGTAAGGTAGTCCGTTAGCAATCATGTAATGCGGCTTCCATTTCTTAGATTTCCTGTATATTTGGAACTTACCGTAACCGGTAATTGTAGCGTTGAATGGATTTATTTTACAGTGATCCACATCCACTTCTGTGTATAAAGTGTTATATCATGTAGCCTTCCTTAATTAATACCTTAGTACCTGGAAACCGAACCGAAGCGAGCGGCAATCTTAGAAATGGAAGCCGCACTACATGATTACTAACGGCCTACCTTACTACAGGCCAACAAATTTATATACATAGAGTAGAGTAACTGAATTCAATTCCTACATGCTCAACCAAAATCTAAGATTGGTATCTACATTTCAAAAGATACGTACACTTAACTGCACGGTTGGCCTAGTGGTTTAAGCGGTCGCCACGCCGCCCTCCACTTCGCTGAGCGTTGTGGGTTCAAATCCTACATGGGACAACACTTTGTGTGATTCATGAATTGTTGTTCTGAGTCTGAGTGTTTTGTGTGTCCGTTTCTTGTATGTTTGTAAAGTCCCCCACGACACAGGATTTATTCCAAGTGCGGAAATTAAATAAAAAAATAATAAAAAATCATAATCTTTACGGACAGTCAAACATACTAGAGGGTTAAAAAATAATCAAACTAAAGCCGGACCGGACCACCTTTATTGTTAAAGTATAGATTCAATTTTCTTTTCCATGCCTTTGTTTTCATTTATCCGGTTCTTTCCCTCACGTGTTTAGTGAATACCGCTAACCTTTTTTGCAAAAAACTACTATAATTCATTACTTCCTTTGTTAAACTCTTTTCAAAGTAATATTATTTCTTTTGCCGCAATTTTAGCATACACGTAAGTACTTTCTTGTACTGGATAACTACCTTTTCGATCGAAAAAACACGTAGATTTTCGTATATGTTAGATATTAACTCGAAAAACGATTATTTCCTTACTATTTGTATTGTTTTGTTAATTAAATAAAAATGAATCTCTTATTAGTTTAAGCAAACACTATAATTATAAGAGACTCACTTTTAACTAAAGTATATTTTCTATCAATTTTCATGTTCGTAACCTATTCAAATTGTATATTATACTGTTTAATTTTAACCATCAATATAACTTCAACTGTCAATGCATTGCTTTTGCACTATTACTGCTCAAAATATATAATACTATGGGTTGAGAATTGATGATGATGATGTTAGGCAATATTTGACTTAATAGTAAGCTTTCAAGAATCTACATATTTGCTTTAAAAATACATATGACATGACAGGATCAACAATAAATAATCACTCATAGCTACAGTCTTTTAAAAAAACACATAATGTATAATTCTGTAATTTATTAGACAATTTTCTAACATAAGTTTCAAAACCAGTAAAAAGATACCTAATACACAGTATAAAGTCAATATCCATTAGAACTTAGTGATACACACATAATAAACTAACAAATAGAACATCGTAAGACAACGGACATGAGGTTAGAAAAGGGAAGTCGCAACACGTGGCTGTCAGGAAATAAACCGAGAAGGGACGTTAATTGAAAACGCTTATTACTTGGAAGAATGTGAGGGCGTTGTGTAGATGTCATAGAAATAGAGGATTGATGAAAGGTATTTAGATGTTTTGTTCGTTTCTTTTTTTAAGTTAATTGAATACAGGTTAAAATTATTTGATACAATACTGCCTGATAGTAAGTGACTATCATCACCCAAGAGTCACAAATGTGTTGACTACCTTTTGCAAAACCAACGTAAACATTACTTAACATTGGTTTTTTTGTAAAACAGTCTGGTCTAATTCGAGTATAATTCAGACGAATGGGTGAATATATATATTATTAAAAAATAAATCATTTATTAGTATCAGGTACCTTTAAATTGTCCTCGACCTCTAAGATCTTCAGCTCTTCCAACTGGTCTCACCTTCTCCTTCTCCCTTCCTCTAGTAGATAACACGTGCTGGCCTTGGAAGTCATCATTTTAAAATGGTAGACATAACTCACTACTACGCTCGTGAACTAAAAAGTTCTACTTTTTCTTCCTGTGCAAATCAGTTAAAACCTGGAACTCACTACCAGCGCATGTGTTTCCCTCTTACTATGATACCGCCTCCTTTAAGCGGAGCGTGGAAACGTATCTCACTGGGCCACCATAGTATGGGTCGTCTCTCACCACCACGACTCTCACGACAACTCTGGGATTCTAATCATGCTTTTCATCAGGTAGAGTAGAGTGTCTTTGGTAAGCTTTTATAAAAAAATAACTAAGCCTATGACCACGACCAGTTGAAACCCTATTTTTTGTTTTGTTGCCGAGGCGGCAAATCTCTTCGGATCTTCTGCTTCTTAGGGTGTAAGAGTCAGGAGTATGTGGTGTTCCCACTAAAAACCACCCTGACGGCCGGCTTCTGGTACCCTATTCTGGGGGTAGGACCCGGACCATATTATTTCAGGTCCCCCCTCAAATTGCCCTTGCCCCGTTAGGCCCTACCCTGGGGGAAAAGTATTCCTCCCTCACAAACAGTATTCTGACGTGGCGACCCAATCGTAGGATTATACCGCTCAGACTGCCATCCTATCCCCTACCGCAGCAACTATTCTGCCCCTAGAGGTCAACTCAACTCGCGGTTCCGTTGACGGTTCATGACGCCACCGACAACTTCTTCTCTCGGGATCGGCCCTCTTCCGATCCCATTCAGCGGTCTCTTTTTAGACCATAACAGCTTCGCAAAAAGAGACCAGTTGAAACCTTACACCAATAATTACCGTAGTTATAAATCAGTCTCTGAAAAACATGCTCTGATTTTCATTTATTTAATTTATAACCTACTCTTCCGCTCTGAAAAGCTATTCTATTCTACAATAAATAATTCAACGTTCTGCCAGTGAAATTTAATGAATCACAGTATCCACGGAGTTTTTAGAATATCGCTTAATGATTATTAATAGTAAACGAGTATAATTTTCAAAGAGCATTCTCTCATTTCAGCCGTTAAGTAGAAAAAAAATCTAAAAAAGATTTATTACGGTACGTCTTTTGTACTGGTATTCTCTTTAACCAAGACATTTCATAAAAAAGTTGGCACTATTATAGCAACATAATTTTACCTGTTGATAAAAAGTTACGCAGAAAAACAAACTTCGGCTTCGGATAAAATCTTAAACACGTTTTTACATTAAAAAAACAGTTTTTTAGTACAATTTCTCTTTTATTTCGTAATGAATGAGCCGATCCATTAAGTTACAATGAGCCTAAGAAATTTCTAACAAAAGCTCAACAAAGCATGTCAAAATCACACCTAGGTGTTATAGATTCTAATAAAATAAATGAACAACCATATTTCTGTGAAGTTTTGCTATTAAGGCTTTCGTTTCTTTGATATTTATTTACGTAAGTTAACGGTATTTCTTTTTTTACGGAATTTAACCAGTATTTTTGTTACAGAGCAACTCTCAACAATATGTTATACATAACTAGCACAACAAACATAGATGACAGAGTTTGTATGGCCGGCTTCAAAACACGTGAATATTTAAGTTTTGCAATTTAACTGAGGCTTGCGAAACATCACAACCACATTTCATACACCTACAGGCATTTGTCAGTAAATATGGAGTTTTGCATGTATGTATGTATTGGATGCATGAGTTTATATGTGTGCGGTTTCTGTTACTTGTGTATTTCTCATTATGGTGTCTTTAAAACTATATTAATTGGATAAAAATTGTGTATTTTTTCTTGCACTCGTGGAAGAAACTGGAAAATTGATAATTGTAATATTAAATAGACGAAAATAAAAAATAGTAGAGATACATTTTTGTATATTAATTGTAGAAGATTTCTTTTTGTTAAAATTGCTAATTTAAGGACTTTCATCAAATGAATTACATCGAATAGCGAAAAACAACATCCTCAGAACCATTCTTTCAGATTAAGTGACAGATTTAAGAGGGGTTTTGAAACGATTTACAAGGTAGAAGTCAAATACTTGTAAACACCATTAATTAACATCATATTAGTTAATAAACTTCATGAGTGGTTTGAAACCACTTAAATTGCCTACATGCTTACGGGACTCGAAGTTGCTGAATTTAACATATACATCAGTTTCATCAAAATATAAATATCCTGCGTTTTATGTGAGAACTTTTTGTATTATCGTATATCTAGTATTATTTGATCTAGTACTAGTAAAGTTGACAACACAGGCAATATATTCCTAATGCCTTAAAAAATAAAAAATCTGGTGTTTTGACAGCGTGGGCTCAATTAATTTAAACAGACCCTTTTGGTACAATGACGTAAATGAATTCTGTAAGGAACTGAAGTGTAGCTATTCTACAACGAGTACATAGTTCCCTACGTGTGAACAAATCGTTGTTTATGAGCTTAGCCAGCGGCTTTTCGGTCAACAGAGCGGAGAACTTCTAGTGTGCTAAACCATTTCAGACTACTACTATACTGTATGCAATTATCAACTATAATAAAAACAAATAAAGTCCACTTTAACAAATATACAAAAAAAATCTAACCACA
Organism: Hypercompe scribonia; assembly: GCA_949316085.1. NCBI lineage: Eukaryota > Metazoa > Arthropoda > Insecta > Lepidoptera > Erebidae > Hypercompe > Hypercompe scribonia. The sequence continues at coordinate 3,546,233 of OX438969.1, read as the reverse complement.
AATTCGACCACTTTTATTAGTCTCACTCAGTCACTCTCGTAGAGCGCACACTTTTCAAAATTATACGACACAATAAATTAAAAAGCTATTGTTGTATTCATTTAATTTAAATAGTTTTCATAGAATTGGTATCTAACAATACAAACACCTAACGAAGTATTAAACTGAAGTTAAAACGAATAAATTATACCCTGTAGGCTGGACACGCGCCCACAACTAAAATATCTCTCCTTCATTTAACAATCGTTTATTAATTTCATTGTAGTTCAGCGAACAGGTACAATTACAGATTTACTACCACAGAAAGATTAAATCGTAATAAATATCTTTGAACAAACTGATTTGTATGATATTTTTAGTCAGAACTTAAACATTCTTGGAACAGAATTAGAATGATGAAGTTCTCGTAGTAGATTTTCTGGTGACCAGTCATCTATGCTAGAGATATTATAGTGCATAAGAGTGCGCACAAACACAGGAGCACTCTCTGTTCTCTTAATCTCATAATTCGATGGGATGGTTGCCGGACACGATCGGGGAGAGATTAAACCCAAGGCCGACGGCTTTACATGTTCTCCGATTCATGCTGGTTAAGACTCCAACTTCTGAACTCCGTGTTGTTGTTAAGGTAGTAGAGCCACATTGATTTCAGCACGAGCGGGCCGGCTCGACCGGGGCAGTACTACCCTCCCACAGAAGACCAACCTAAAGCGCCAGCATCTGTGTTGTCGTGTTTCGTTGGTGAGTGTGAGACTGGAGGCCCATTGATGCAGGGGTGACAGTTATCGTGGTAACTGTGTAAGCCTTACACTGATTACTTATGCCATAATATGCCATAATGACTTTCATGCCTTTTACGTCCCCAAGCGGGGTGTGAAAAAGCATCTCACAAAGCCGCCATGGTGTGGGTCACCATACTGCATTGTCTGCATTTGCAATGAGTATGGTGAACACAATTCTTGGATTCTATTCATACTTTCCATCAGGTAGAATAAAATCAGATTGGCAGGTTCTTAATATAGTAAAAAAAAGGCACGACCTGGGAATCGAACTTAGGACCTATTGATCGGTAGTAGTATACACTAACCGTTAAACCAATTATTATTTATTAGTTGTCATGTTTAAGGGTTTAAGTTATCATATAAATGACTCAAAACTTTTACTGGATAATTTGAGACCCATACAGATGAGCATCCGATCCTCAACTAGGCAGCAACCAGACTATCTAACATACAAGCAAAGTAAACAAAGTAAGTCTAGCTGTGGAGTAATCACGGGAGAAAGCAGGTATTAAGGAGTTGTGGTCATCATATGAATTATAAATGCTAATAATACAGTATGGTGACCCACACTATTGTGATCTTGTGAGATACTGTTTCACGCTCCACTTGGGGTCGTTAAAATCATGACAGTCATCGTTGCAGTGTATGGCTTACACATTTACCACGACAGCTGTCACCCCTGAATCTATAAGCCGCTGGTCTGGCACTCACCAAGAAAATACGACAACATGGTCGCTTTTCTTCTGTGAGAGGATAGTACTACCCCAGTCGAGCCAGCGCGTTCGAACTGAAATCAGCGTGGCTCTTGTCCCAGGTAGGAATAGAACCTACAATCTCTTATGTGCTAATTACTAAAATATTAACCATAACAATTATCTAAGTAAAGTATACACTTTTCTAATAAATATAAGTGAAAAAAGAGTCTTGCCAGAACAGAAATTGATTATTATTTGGTAACAAAAGATTAATGGTTCGTACTGGCAATATTGATGATGTTGGAAATAAAACATACATGGTTAGTAGAGACAGTGACGTAAGCAATTATAATGACGTGAATGCATTTGTCTGACTCATAATTTTCGTAAGTACTTAACTGAAATAGAAGAAGATCTAACTCGTATATCTTTAAAAGTTTTGCCTTTTTGAATTTTTTACTTTATATATGCATTACTTATGTAAATCACACTCAGATACTAAACAAATGATTGTGTTAATCCTACATATATTTATTCTGATTGATAATCGAACCCAGAACTTTTTCCTTAGCAGTCAAAATCACTAACGGATTGACTAGCGGACTCAGCCATTATTCTTATTATAACTTAATACTATATTTTTTTATATTTTTGTACCATATTTTCAAGAACGGTGAGAACGATAACCATACTAAATCGGGTATTTTTTAAAAATAGAACATTGAAATTAGTAAAAAAAAGTTTAGAAAAGAGGTTGTAATCTTCAGGATGCAAAACTGTATGCGTAGAATATTCCAAAGAGGTGATTGCCTTTTAAGGGTTAAAATAAATTCCGGTAGAAAGGAAATTAGGGTCATTTGGGGCCGCAGTTTCCTCAATAAAAAAGTAGGTCGCTAGATCTAATTGTTAGCAGACCTTCTTAAGACTACTAATTTAGGTTGAAAGTCAAAAAGAACTTTATTTTGAATGTAGAAACTCAATATTACTATTCGTTAACTAACGGTAATGAAAAGTATAAAAATAAATATTGATTGAAAACATTGGCCTGTATGGACGTTTTTACTATTACAACTCAAAGTAATAAACAATATTGACTAAATTGTTATGTCTTTCTCTAGATATCTATATTTAATTTTTTTCTTTACAGTAAATACCATTTTAAAAAGTATTACTTCAGGTATTTTAAATTTTATATTTCCATCAGCAAAAAAACATTTTAATGATGACGACTGTAGCTACTCCTCTATGGCAATTTTAGTCGTTTCACAATCTATTAGAAAACACACGCGCACACACATATTACTTGTAGTATTTATTACTCATATTTGCAATCACAATCTGTATTTGTAGTTCTTCGAATTCATTCTATATTTAAAAATTCAAGATAAAAAACTTTCACCGAAATCCCAACTGACCGACGTAACAACTTTCAAACACCGAAAAGCAAGAACATTTAATTAAAAAAATAAATCACTAGGACTCAACTTAATTAGAATTCGATTTAGGGAGGGATCCAATAATAATTGGCAATGAACTCTTAATTAAAAACATTTATTATTGAACCACTTAATCACTCTGGAAACGAGGCTCTTACGAAATCGGCTACAGGCTTCTGTTAACGTCACGTACTGAAAAAAAAAAGTACAAATCTGACTTTTATTAGGATAGTATTTAAGAGTGGTATAGCTACAATATACGTTTAAATTTATTAATATTACAGAAACTTATAGGACTAGTGATGAGTGATATATAGACATTTATATAATTGCAAAGAAAAACACAGAACTTTTTAGTCTATGGTTAGATTTGTAGATTTTGTTTTTGGAATAGAGGCCAAACTGCAATAACCTTCCTACAATACTTCCTCCAATGTTCCTACAATAATCAAACCCTTCAGACATCATTTGTATTTGTATGTCTGTATGTGCTTATGTACGTTATTGTCTGTTATTACGTATAAATATTATATCCATATAGCGTTTTCTATATATAAAAAAAAATATATGTATTCTATCAGTCAGTCTAGTTACCATAGCACAAACTCTGCTTAGTTTGAAATTAGATGACGTTGTGTGTCAAATGTTCGACATATTTATTTATTTATTTAAATATTGTGTGTGTGTGTTAATATGTATAACATATTTACTGTGTAAATTAAAATAATATTATTTACTTCATTGTATACGTTTCTCTACCGACTTCCTAGTATCATGATAATCCCTTACGTTTCTCTACTATTCTCGAGTCACTCAGGGGTTAGACAAAAACTCAGTTTTGGGTAAAGCTCGTCTTTATGCTTGTCATTTCTGTATGTTATCTATAAAAAAAAAATTAAGTTGACAAAAAGTATACACGGTAATAACATAAAAAAAAATATATATTTTAAATTTTAGTCTGTCGGTCTTTCTGTCAGTCTGTTTGTTCCAGCTGATCCTTGTGACGCTGGATCGATTTTGACGGGACTTTCAGTAGCAGATAGCTAATATTACAAGCAAATAACAATTTAAAAAAAAAATAAATGATAGGATCAATTTTAGAAACATAAAATCAGTGAAATAGTGAACAATATCCGGTTTAAAAGCAACAAAAATCTCTGATGATGCCCAAAAATATATATATACATGTGTGTAGTGTGTACAATAAATAATAGATGTAAATACAGAATGAGCAAACGAGTCTTCTGATAGCAAACGACTACCGCCGCTCATGGACACTTATGAAAGTCAAGATGCAAGCGCGTCTTCATTTTTTTACCTCCCCGAGCCCTCGAAAATCAATGGGAAAAGTGACAAAAAAGGACAGTTTGACATCGGTTTTCTATGATCGGTGATATGATGATTGTAGAGGGACGGGTGTCATGTCCCTCCGATGCAAAGGGAGGATCCTCCGATCAGGCGAGGTGATCATACCTGGCGCGCCCAGGCCCGGCGGTTGATGTTGGGATATTGTATATATTCTAATTGTCAACCGTTCCGTTGTTCACTATAGTCCGTAGCTTGATGTGTCTTTGCTAGATGTCGCTGTAGTATGTTTTTCTATTTGCGGTGTATGTGGGGATCACCACAATAAATAAATATTGCAGTCGAACTGATCTACTCCTAGCTACTATTTTACCTACTATAAAACTACTGCTATTTAAATTAGTTAACTGGAACTGGTACAAATCCAAAAAAAATCCTATAAACTACCTAAAATCTTAATCATCTTAGTTGTTAAATGTAACTTCCTAAAATGACTGAATGTTTTACTCCATCAGAATCATACAATCATTGTTTTTAACTTTTAGAAAAATGAAAAGTGTAAGTCAATTTAATCAATTAACGAACTGTTCAAATTATAAGTAGAACTCGAGATACTTGAATGTATTGTCGTCGTTTAATCACCTCCCAGAATAAGAGAGCGTCTCAGTGAATAATGTCCTTTTCTATAAATTACCTTTCTCATACAGGCCTTTTCACGGTATATGTACCAAAAAAATATGTTTTTCATTGACATCTTAAACAAAACTTATTAAGATTAACTAAATACAAATCTTACGCAATATTTTAAAATCTTATCCAATGATTGAGTTTGAGATAGCTGTAATCAGCATAGTCAAGAATTGGCAATTCATTAAAGTAGGTTTGATATCGATTTTGAGGACGTTGAGTAATCTTCTCTTTGACCTTGTGAATTGCTGATTTAAATTGATTTTCTGTGAATAGAGACCGAAAATTAGGTTTTCTTTAAATGAAATAGCGTTTTTTCCTAGCGTAACTATTTGTTTTGAGAACAGCTTGATTACGCTTATCGTAACAAACTAGAAAAAGTTATAAAATGAACACGATTTGTTCTGTGTGTAGGTGTAATTTACCTAAAACATGTATGTATTTAGAAATACATAAGCATGTTTACCAGCAGTCTGATTACCATTTTTTTTTTTTTTTTTTTTTTTAACGTGTTCCACACGTTAAAAAAAAAAACCCCCTCGAGCCGTCACCCCACCGGGGTTTACGGCGAGGTGGTGTGTCGGAATCGGACCGACTAAAACCACACGGTGTGCCACTCTGCCCCTGAGATAGGAGGGATCTGGGAACCGCTGCTATTACGACATCCAGATCCTTCCTAGGGCCTGCCCGCCAACGCGGGCACCATCTGCGGACAAACTCTCTATTCAGGCGACGTACGGCACACACGCACGTCGCCTCCTCGCGGCTGGCCATTGTAGCGGATGGAGGGGAAAACCCATCCCGTCCACCCGCGGCCACACTCAAGGCGGCATGAGGCGCTGATATGCGCGCCTCCGCCGCCCGGTTCGCCGGCGGCGAATTGGGTCCGAATGGAAATCGTCCTCCCGGGCCCTCTCCGCCGCCTCCTTCCGCAAAATTACGTCTTCGCAGAAGGTTGCGACCGCGGTAAAACAACTGTCGCTACCGGCCATGGAGCGTATGACGGCCGGTAGCGAGAGATCTCCTCCAATAACTGCAGTGAGGACCCCACGCTGCGCCGCCCAGGCGGAACAAACCGCTAGCGTGTGCTGAGCCGAGTCCTCACTGCAGTCGCAGTGGTGACAGGCGGGACTCAATTCCCTCCTGGCGACCGAGTGCAGATACTTCCCGAAGCAACCGTGCCCGGAAAGGACCTGCGTCAGTCGGAAGGAAAGGGTCCCGTGCTGCCGCCCTGCCCACTCGGCGATGACCGGCTGGAGAGCCTCCACGGCGGCAAAGCCAGCACGTGGAGCCTCCAGCCGGGACGACCAACGAGCCATTGTGCCTCGACGAGCGGCTTCTCGCCACTCGCGTATCTCTTCGGGCGGGGGCCGTATGCCGCTACCCGCCCGGAAGTCAACCGTCCGCCTATAAACTTCGGCGAGCACTTCTGCCTCCAAATCCCACGGGGGAGTTCCGGCCAAGGCGCACGCCGCCTCCGTCGATACGGTGCGGTAACCGCGTATGGCTCTAACCGCCAATATCCTCTGAGGGCGCCAGAGGCGAGCCCTATTCTGGGCGGTCAGAGCCGCCGCCCACGCCGGTGCACCATACAGCGCCATTGACCGGACAACCCCCGTGTATAGCCGTCTCGTCGCGACGCTAGCTCCACCCAGATTGGGCAAAAGTCGCCCAAGGGCAGAAGCAGCGCCGACCAGCTTTGGAGAAAGCTGTCGGAAGTGCTCGTCGAAGAGCCACCTGCCGTCGAGAATCAGGCTCAGATACTTCATCTGGGCCTGAACCGGTACGAGGACCGAATTGACCACGATGGAGGCGCCGGAGGGTGGACCACGACGGGGCCCATGGAACAAAAGGGCCTCCGTCTTGTCCAGGGCCACCCGCAAACCCAGCGCCTCAATTCTCCCGACCACCAGAGAGACACCCGTGGTGGCCAGGCGCGCCGCCTCTTGAAAGTTCATGCCCCGGGCCGTGACCAATGTGTCATCTGCGTAACAAATTACGCCCAGCCCGGGGGGAAGACGACCTCGAAGGGCCCAGTCGTATCCCATGTTCCACAGGAGTGGTCCGAGGACAGACCCCTGCGGAACACCGCACGACATGAGCCGCCGCCTTAGAACACCATCTCGGTCCTCGTACATGACGGTACGCTCCTCAAGATAGTCTGCCACAAGCCGCCTCAGGTACTTTGGCACCCCATGGTAGTGGAGTGCTTCCCTGATGCAGCTAAATGGCAGACTATTAAATGCGTTGGCGATGTCCAACGACACCGCCAACAGCACGCCGCCACAGCTCACCGCCTCTTCGGTAACGGCCCTCAGGCGCAACACGGCATCGACCGTCGAACGCCCCGCCCGAAAACCAAATTGGGCGTCCGACAGATCGGGGCCCACCTCGCAGAGGTGCCGGACGATACGGGCAGAGAGTATCCTCTCAAACAGTTTACCCGCCTCGTCCAGCAACACGATGGGCCTATAGGCCGCTACTGATTCGGCTGGCCGTCCCGGCTTCCTCAATAGGACCAGCTTCCCGCTTTTCCAGCACTCAGGGAAGCGTCCGGACGCCAAACTAGCGTCCAGGATCTCCCGGAGGCGGTCCGACATGTGTTCGAGGGCTCGGGCCAGCACTCGGGCAGGTATCCCGTCCGGCCCGGGGGCGGTGTTCTTAGAGCGGATCTGTAGAACAACCGCCCCTACCTCCGATTCCCTAACGGGCGGAACATCGTCCTCGTTCCCCCCGTCGTCTCCGACCATGAAGGCCATTGACGGGGGTGTGTGTTCCACCCGCTGCGGGAAAAGGCCCTCGATCACTTCCCGCAGGAAGCTGGGCTGGAGTGTCTCTGTAAGGGGGGGGGGCCCGACGTGCGGAGCTTTTGCCGCGCCGCACGATAAGGGCGACCCCAGGGGTCACGATCGAGACCCTCCAGCATCTCCTTTCTCTTAATTTCTTTGGCGCGGCTTAAGCAGTCTGATTACCATAGCACAAGCTTTGCCTAGTTTGAGATCAGATGATCGTGTGTGAGAAGTGTGAGTGTCCATTTACCTAAAATACATATTAATTATATTTTTAAATACATTTACATACATATTAAACAAAATATATTTAAAAATATAAAAATAGTAAACCACCTACATTTGGTATAGAGACCAAAACATCATGTACACATTATTCTTATTATTATTTCGTGTTAAAACAGCTAATAAACTTGGAATGTGATGTTGCTAAATCTACAATTTTGCTACTCAAGTTAAACGTCGCGCTTTGATTAATCTAAGTAATGTTGAAGTGCCTATTTTTTAGTCTTTATTTTCTTTAACATCAACCAGCCCTAAAATTAGAATACATATATGAAAACGAACAATGTTCACAAGTAAAAATATAACGTCACATACAATCATTTGAAACCTTATATTTACACATATTTTTTGACGTTACAAACACTACTTACAAAATAAAGTTCATCAGATGTAGTTGCCTAAGTGTTTTTGGCATACTTAACATTACACGATGAACAAAAAACATAAAAAAAATTAAAAAAGAGTAAAACTTTTCTTCACAAAGCTTTACGTAAATAAAACGATTTAGCCCCTGCAGGATATGAAATTTAACTGACAAATGCAGAAGTTTAGGGTTTGTGATTAATTAATTTTCTTTCTGTTTCATCCTTCTTGTCAAAGAAAAGTTGCATTAATGCGGTACTTATTTTTAAAACATGCTTGTATATTTCGCTACTTACCTATTCAAAGTGAAAGTTTAAAAAATATTTAACCTTTTTAAGAAAAACACCTCAATCCTGTTTTAGCACTAAAATCTTATAGTTTACAAATCTATGATTTATAAATCATAGATGATGATAAATCTATAATTTATAAATCATAGATTTATTATAGATAAGTCATTGATTACACTGAAAATTTAATACAAAAGTTTACCAAATCTCTTTACTTATAGGTATAAAATTGGGAAACGATAATAATTTTGTTTTTATATACTGTATTGTCCCACTATAGCAGATTAGGACGTAATTTTTTTGGTCTTGTAATAATGATGTGTCTAATAAGTGTACACGAAATAAATATGTACAATTGACTACCACGATGGTGCAGTGTGTATGTGACTATTGTCCTTGAGGTCTCAGGCTCGATTCTCGGGTCAGATCGAATTTTATATGATCTATAAATATGTGTTTCGAAATTTGGGTGTTTTTTATGTATAATTAAATTCCTTTATAAATAAAAAGTATATTTATGTATTTATAGCAGTTGTCTTGTGCCCATAGTATAAGTTCTGCTTAGTTTGGGACTAGATTACGTTATGTGTCAGTTATCTAAAATGTTGTGTCTGAAAAATATATTACATAATAAATATTTTTATAGTAAATATGTTACAAGTGACACGTTAAATACAATAGATGTGATTTCTGCTCCAAAAAGCACAACGAATAGCATTAAATCTGAAGACAAAGAACGAAAGATGTCAAATGAACTGAAGAGATCGATTTCACAGAAAAAAGTAATGTCTAAGGCTGAAAGCTTCTTGAAAAGACGACACAATTTAGTCGTAAAGATATTTGCGCTATTCGATATATTACACGTACAATGGCCTCTAGAGTTTACCTATCTTTGAATGAACAATCAAATAAACATAACACTGAGGTTCTTTATTAACTGCTCGCAGTGAATAGGAGAATATATCTACTGTTAACTGTTACGACAGAATCCGATCACGACAGATGACAATAGCTATGAAGATATTCCGTTGGCTTTTTAAGTTTTAATTGAAACGCCTTAATTCCTAAATTTATCGTAAGATTCCAGTAGTTTCGATCGTCGCCACGGATTTTTATTCACCCTTACACGATTTTCAAATTACAGTGATTACTCCCTTTCTTCACTAAATTTGTTCTCAAAAAGTACTTCAACTCATTATGCTTAGAAGACCACCGATTGTTAACAACATTCCACACACTCGTATCTTTATCCACGAAGAGGTCAACAGCGGCTTACTAAGCACTATCATTTTGAACTACACTTACGTTATAGAGAAAAGCCTATTGCCGTTATCCAGGTACATACGAGTATAAGTCTAAATAAAGGTAGTATACATATAGATTCACACATGTTACAGATAAATTACACCCAGACGCAGAATAAAGCGACGGTGTTCAAGCACGATATTTATCCCAATTGGGATGGAACCTACGACCTCTTTTTTTTTTTTTTTTTTTTTACGTGTGGAAACCCCCTCGGGCCGTCACCCCACCGGGGCTTACGGCGGGGTGGTGTGTCGGAATCGGACCGACTAAAACCACACGGTGTGCCACTCTGCGCCTGACATAGGAGGGATCCGGGAACAGCTGTTATTACGACATCCAGATCCCTCCTAGCGCCTGCCCGCTACCGCGGACACCATCTGCGGATAAACTCTCCTTTTAGGTGACGTACGGCACACGCGGACGTCGCCTCTTCGCGGCTGGTCATTATAGCGGATGGAGGGGAAAACCCATCCCGTCTACCCGCGGCCACACTCAAGGCGGCATGAGGCGCTGGTACGCGCGCCTCCGCCGCCCGGTTCGCCGGGGGGGAAATTGGGTCCGAGTGGAGGTTGTCCTCCCGGGCCTTCTCCGCCACCTCCTTCCGCGAAATTACGTCTTCGCAGAAGGTTGCGACCGCGGTAAAACAACTGTCGCTACCGACCATGGAGCGTATGACGGCCGGTAGCGAGAGATCTTCTCCAATAACTGCAGTGAGGACCACACGCTGCGCCGCCCAGGCGGAACAAACCGCCAGCGTGTGCGGAGCCGAGTCCTCACTGCAGTCGCAGTGGTGACAGGCGGGACTCAATTCCCTCCTGGCGACCGAGTGCAGATACTTCCCGAAGCAACCATGCCCGGAAAGAATCTGCATCAGTCGGAAGGAAAGGGTCCCGTGCTGCCGCCCCGCCCATTCGGCGATGACCGGCTGGAGAGCCTCCACGGCGGCAAAGCCAGCACGTGGAGCCTCCAGCCGGGACGACCAACGAGCCATCGTGGCTCGACGAGCGGCCTCTCGCCACTCGCGTATCTCTTCGGGTGGGGGCCGAATGCCGCTTCCCACCCGGAAGTCTGCCGTTCGCCGATAAACTTCGGCGAGCACTTCCGCCTCCAAATCCCACGAGGGAGTACCGGCTAAGGCGCACGCCGCCTCCATCGATACGGTGCGGTAACCGCGTATGGCTCTAACCGCCAATATCCTCTGAGGGCGCCAGAGGCGAGCCCTATTCTGGGCGGTCAGAGCCGCCGCCCACACCGGTGCACCATACAGCGCCATTGACCGGACAAGCCCCGTGTATAGCCGTCTTGTCGCGACGCTAGCTCCACCCAAATTCGGCAAAAGTCGCCCAAGGGCAGAAGCAGCGCCGACCAGCTTTGGAGTAAGCTGTCGGAAGTGCTCGTCGAAGAGCCACCTGCCGTCGAGGATCAGGCCCAGATACTTCATCTGGGCCTGAACCAGTACGAGGACCGAATTGACTACGATAGAGGCGCCGGGTGGCGGACCACGACGGGGCCCATGGAATAAAAGGGCCTCCGTCTTATTTAGGGCCACCCGTAAACCCAGCGCCTCAATACACCCGACCACCAAAGAGACTCCCGTGGTAGCCAGGCGCGCCGCCTCTTGAAAGTTCGCTCCCCGGGCCGTAACTAACGTATCATCAGCGTAACAAATTACACCCAGCCCGGGAGGAAGATGACCTCGAAGGGCCCAGTCGTATCCCATGTTCCACAGAAGTGGTCCGAGGACAGACCCCTGTGGAACACCGCACGACATGAGCCGCTGCCTCAGAATACCATCTCGGTCCTCGTACATGACGGTACGCTCCTCAAGATAGTCTGCCACAAGCCGCCTCAGGTACTCTGGCACCCCGTGCTAGTGGAGTGCTTCCCTGATGCAGCTAAATGGCAGACTATTAAATGCGTTGGCAATGTCCAACGACACCGCCAACAACACGCTGCCGCAGCTCACCGCCTCTTCGGTAACGGCCCTCAGGCGCAACACAGCATCGACTGTCGAACGCCCCGCTCGAAAACCAAATTGGGCGTCCGACAGATCGGGGCCCACCTCGCAGAGGTGCCGGACGATGCGAGCAGAGAATATCCTCTCAAAAAGTTTACCCGCCTCGTCCAGCAACACGATGGGCCTATAGGCCGCTACCGAATCGGCAGGCCGTCCCGGCTTCCTTAAAAGGACCAGCTTCCCGCTTTTCCAGCACTCAGGGAAGCGTCCGGACGCCAGACTAGAGTCCAGGACTTCCTTGAGGCGGTCCGACATGTGTTCGAGGGCTCGGGCCAGCACTCGGGCAGGTATCCCGTCCGGCCCGGGGGCTTTGTTCTTAGAGCGAATCCGTAGAACAACCGCCCCTACCTCCGATTCCCTGACGGGTGGAACATTGTCCTAGTTCCCCCCGTCGTCTCCGACCATGAAAGCCATCGACGGGGGTGTGTGTTCCACCCGCTGCGGGAAAAGTCCCTCGATCACTTCCCGCAGGAAGCTGGGCTGGAGAGTCTCTGTAAGGGGGGGGCCCGACGTGCGGAGCTTTTGTCGCGCCGCACGATAAGGGCGACCCCAGGGGTCACGATCGAGACCCTCCAGCATCTCCTTACGCTTAATTTCTTTGGCTTCAGAGTTTTCCGCGCCTCTCGGTACTCCTCATGAAGCTGGTCCTCTCCGCCTTCTTCGCGGTGTCGCCGCCGACTACGGGTGTAGGACCTCCGGGCACGAGTACAGGCCGCACGGAGGTCCGCCAACTCCTGGGACCACCAGTAAACCTCCTTCCGTGGAGGCTGACAACCTCGTATGCGGGGCATGGCCGCATCGCAGATCTGCGTAATCGCATCGCGGAAGCGACCAGCCCCCATGTCAACCTCCTCGGCCGGGGCCTGCGGAGACAGCCAAGAGTGAATAATGGCCGCCTCCTCTAGTAGGTCCCTATTTAATTTGGCTACAGCCCACCGCGGAAAGCGAGAAGAACGCCGCGCCGCGTGACCCCTACTGGCGTCCTGGGTCCGGGAGAGCTCAAATCGGATGTAGAGATGATTCGAGAGCGTCTCAACCTCTTCCAGGACGCGCCAGTTCCTTACTCGTGCGGCGAGGGCAGGGGTAGCGAATGAAAGGTCCACTATCGACCCTCCCTGCTGTTGCACGCACGTGTTGGTGGAGCCCCTGTTTAGTAAACAGAGGCCCACCGAGGCCACCCACTCCTCTACGGCCTCGCCCCTAGCGTCCGTCCTGGGGGAACCCCACGCAATGGATTTTGCGTTGAAGTCCCCCAGCACTAGGACGTGCCCAGACGCTAGTCGCCGCATCGAGGTCTCCAAGCTATTGAGGAAAACCTCGAAGTCGCTCAAACTCCGGTTGGGGGAGAAATATATACCATATATGGTAATCCCCCCCCACTCAGCAGCAACATATCCAGAGCCCTTGTCTCTTAGCGACAAGGGCGGGGAATGAGCCGCCATGGAGCCGACGACTGCCACGGAGCCGTCCCGGTCACCCAACCAGTTTGGACGGGGAGGAACATAATAGGGCTCCGCAGCTACAGCAACACCAATCGACCACTGCGCCATGGTTTGCAGGAAGAGGTCCTGCGCTGCGGCACAGTGGTTCAGGTTCGTCTGGACAAGGAGGCTGGAGACCTGATCCATTAAAGAATCATCTCTACAGCCCCCTCCATAGGTGACGAGGTTGACGCACGAACTACGTCGGAGGCAGCCTGGGCCGACTGGCTAGCCTCCGACGTTTGCCGAAAACTGCGGCAAGGCTTGCAGCCCCCCTGTCCCATCTGGTGATTGGCAGGCCTATTGCCCGCCGCACACGTTGGGCAGTGAGGGGCGGCAGAGCACTCCGCTGCCTTGTGCCCCGGTCGACCGCAGCGGAAACACAATCCGCTGCAGTCGAAAGAACTATCGCACTTGATTCGAGTGTGTCCCGCAGTCAGGCATTTGAAGCACCTCATCGGTCTCGCCGCCAGAACTGTGACTCTGGCGTTCACGAAACCGACGAGGATCTTGCCGACATCGCCCAAAATCTTGGCTGACGCTACGGGACAGCTTATCCACGTCGCACCAAGGCCTCCTGGACCGGGACGGATGGTGCCAACCCTGATGCTGTCCACGCTGCACCCGGTTTTCTCCCGAATCGCAACGCGGACATCCTCAACCGTCACGGAGTCGTCCAGGCCCGAGATACGCAATTCCGCACATTTGGTGGGCCTGGCGATCTTTACACCATCCGTATCTGAAAATATAGTCCGCAGCTTTTCGGCAAAGGTATCAGCCGTCTTTATACCTTCAGCCCCAGGGAACTCTAAAACTCGAGCTCCTGTTTGGGCAAGGCGCATCTTGACACCTACAGTCCCAAATTGATTGGCGAGACTATCCCGAGCCTTCTTGAATACGGCCGCATAGGATAGCCCGCCATTTGCCGCCTCCGGTGACACAGTGATCACCACAGCCGCAGTCTTTGGCGTCTGTAGTTTACGCGGCTTCTTTTGGGTGGCCACTGCCACCGATGACGACTGTGGGGAAGAAGCTACTTTTTGCGTAGCCTTCTTGCCCCGCTTTCGGGACTTCTTGACCGACCCGACTACCTGCCACCCATCATTTGAGGGGGCAGAAGTAGAGGGGCCAGATATAGGTGTCGGAGTGGGAAGCGGAGGGAACTCAGATCTCGTCGTCGCATTTGTCGCCACTTTTGTCGCTTTAGCTGTCTTCGCAGCAGCAACGGGGCGGACGTAAGTGTTGCCGCCGCATACGATACATGACCGCCCGCAACGGGAAGCGGAGCCGGCGGCGACGTCTTCAATCGGTTGACCTTCGCCCCATCCGCTGCGAGTGGCGGCCGAAATACGGGGTCTGGAGGTAGCCTCGCCTCAAGGCCCGCGGGACGTCCGTCCAACAGACGCCCCACTGCGTCAAGTACTTGACGCAGATGGGCATCAAAGACGTCACCAGAATCGTGACTGTGGGCAGGTCGCTCTGAAACCCGGCCCTGTCGCTTAGGGTGTTCCGTCTGGGCGCGAAAGTGAGCAAATTGAGTGCTCAGCTCAGCCACCTGGCCCGTCAGGCGGTCGTTAGCTGCCTGCAGGCGAGCTACATCCCCAATGAGGGTAGTAACAACCTCTGCACTGGTGAAGGAGGAGTCCTTAAGGGCCCTAACAAATGAACCCTTAAGGTTTGTAGATTTCGTGGCCACCTTGTTAATGATGGCTACAGCTACATTCGCCCTCTCCTGCAAAGACACCGGTGCCTGGGCTGCCAATTCTTCCACTGCCGGCGTCCGAATTCTTTGCAGGAGATCAGCGATTTCCTCCTCCACAACATATTCGCCCTCCACTCTGACGCGTCTGTAGGCTGCCGCCTTAGTGAATACGGAGCTTGAGGGAACCGAAACTCGAGTGCGTGATCTCTCTCTGCGGCTACTAGCCACTTTGGGAGGCAGCCACTCCTGAGAAGTATCTCCTTCGTCGTCTGTGGAGCGTCCGCGTTTTCGGCTGTCCTGAATCTCCACCTCCATTGCTCCCAGCGTCTCAGTTGTTGTGCTAGAGTCACCTCTGTCTGTCGGAATAGCGGATCTCGAACGTAGTCGATCCGATCTTCTACGGCTCTCTGAAGCGAGATTAACTTCTGAGAGCGAGACAGGCGTCACACGTTCCGTATCATTGGTCGAGAAGTCGTCCGTATTCCTGGACTTTCCCGTCTTACTTACGTCTTTCTTTTCTTCGTCTTTTTTGTTTAAATTTTTATTTATTTGCATGTTCATAACTATTCCCACGCGTGGGGGAGAAATAAAAGTCGACCCGGGCAGAGATCCCCCAATACCCGGGCAAGCGTAAGTTTATACCCAACCGAGAGGTCCGCAGGTGCCTCGGCTGGGAGTGCGCTTATGACTGAACTACCCATCAGCCATGCATCCCCTGGTCACGCACCAGAACACGGGATTCGGGGTAATTTTTTAAAGAGGTTTTCTTCCTCGCAGTCCGGGCGGCTAAGCCAAGACCCTCGCCCCCGATTGGAGTCGCGAGACGCCAACTCGGGACTACGATATGTCGACGGCGGCAGGGAGACTATGTCTCCTGATGCCTGCTCAGTGGCAGTGTAAGTGCACACCGAGCCCGTCCTACCTTTTCCACCGCTGAGCGGAGGTACTCCGACCCCAAATCGGGTCCCACCATCGTGATTTTTTACCAAGGTTTTCCTCCTCAATGCTCCGAAGAGCGAAGAGCCAACAGAGGAATCGACAAAATGCCCGCTCTGTTGGACCAAGTCTCGGCCGAATTGCCGACGAAAATGGCTTCCTCTTCGTGCTAGAATATTAGCCGTTGGCAGTGATGAACAGCACCATCGCCAACGTTTCCAGGGTGCACCACGTGGAGGTTTTCTAGCCCAGCACCCCAAACCTACGACCTCTGCCTTAGCCATCAAGATCATTAAATACTAGATCAACAGTTATTTTGCAAGTATTTTCAAGTTTTTTTTTCTATATTAAGAATCTGCCAAAGTGAAAGCATGAATAGACTCCAAGAGAATTGTGGTCACCATACTCATTGTGAATGCAGACAATGCAGTATGGTGACCCACACTATGGCGGCCTAGTGAGATGTTTTTTCATGCCCTGCATGAGGATGTAAAAGGCATGACAGTCATCGTGGCAGTGTAAGGCTCACACAGTTACCACAATAACTGTCATCCCTGCATCAATGGGCCTCTAGACTCACACACACCAACGAAACACGACAGCACGAATACTGGCACTTTAGGTTGGTCTTGTAGTAGTGCCCGGGTCGAGCCGGCCCGTCACCCGGTCGTGCTAAAATCAGCATGGCTCTATTACCTAATAAGTTACATGTATTTAATGATTGGTTATTTTTCTCCTTTATTAACAACAAAGTTAATAAAAGTAGGACTAAGTTATCTCTCTTATAATTATATACTGCTCTAAATAATCCATCGAGTATCACTTCAACGGGATCTCAGCTGAAGCTATTGTGAAACGAGAAACCCCTTGAGTTCGAAGATAATCGCATTATAAATTTATGAAACTGGCTCTGTCCTTTAGCTGTATTTTTATATTTCTAGAGAATTGATTGCATGAATACGTTTACGTAACTTATCACATTTTTATAATGTCAAACAAATATATTTTGGTTTATCGAAACTCAATCAAACTTGCCCTCATTCGTTCCTTTAAAGTTTCTACGTAAAGTTATTGGTTCCAAAAACCTTATTACTTCAAAATGTCAATTCGAATATCATATACCTACGACACAATTTGTCCTACATAATATTATTAAATTTTCCATACTAAGTACTCAATACAATTGTCAACCAAACCTAATTTGTTTATCGTGTATTTGATATGAATTTAATTTCAGTAACGACGTTAAGGAGAGGCCAATGTCTAGCAGTGGACTGTAAATAGTTGTTGATGATAATACATGACGTGTTTGTATTTTTTTATTTATTGTTATTAAAATATTTTTTGATGGCACGACAAGATATTATTTTTAACACAAAAAAAGATTTTTTTCCAAAATATTGGCAAGGGTCGACAATATTCTTCACAGGGTTTTAGCAAAGCGTACTAAGAATGGGTCAGGACATAAAATTTTAACTGAGAGTTACAAAACTTTAGGGTTTATGATTAATTAATATACTAGCTGTAATTCTTTGTGATTTAGGTCAAAATGGGTCATTATATTAGTGATTTACCACTTTAGTTTATTGTTTGCATGGTGTGTCCATAATTTTCTATAGCAAATTGGACTGGATTCAATAAGAAACTAATTTTTTAACTTACTTAGAATTAAAGTCTAAGATCATAGTAATAGCTATAATGATAGTAATATGAAAACATGACGTTGAATACCATGAAAGAGTCTATTGACTTCTTAAATTATTATTATGATTTCTGCAAATTAAAAGAAATACAGAAGACGAAAGTTCTGTCTGAAATGAATTAAAAGATAAGAATTGAAAATTGAGTAGTTAAAGTTAATAAAGCTTTATTTAAATTTTAAACAAATATCTGTGAACACGCCCAATGCTAAATAATTTAAACGTCAGGCAATTTAAAGATACACACTTAAAACCTGTCACGGACGCGTACGTGCCGTAATACCTAAAGTTTAGCGTGCTTAAAATTTCATTATTGTGCATAAACGAAAAATAAACATACGTTTTCAATATAAGATTTTAACGAAAGCATCTTTTTTTCATATATGCATGTATCATACAAATTCCGATATGAGAAAGGACATCGCTGAGACGCCCTCTTATTCCGGGACGTGATTTAAATGGTGACAATATATTTATGAGTCTTAAGTTGCACTTATGATTTGAATAATTTGTTAGTTGATTATTTAAATAAATTTTATTTTCTTAAAATTAATAAATCTTAAACATAACTTTTAAAGAATCTAAAAGCCTTTACCGTGCTTTAAATGCGATGTCCACACTGTGGTGACCTATTGATATAAACAAATTGTGCCTACTACAGATAATAAATTATTAATAAATTTATTTTTTGAACCCAGAAAGTACTAACTAGATTACAAGTTGACTTTTAGAGCTCTAATTAGGCCAAAGCTAATGAAAGTAAATTAATTGGCATTGCGGAAAGCTTCTTCTTGCAAAAAAATTAGACAGTTTTTTAATTTAAGAGCGTGTCAAAGTGACTGTACTCTGCCTGATGGAAAACATGAATAGAGTGCAAGAGTTATGGTAAACATATCCATTGCAAATGCAGACAATGCAGTATGGTAACTCACACTATGACGGTCTCAGGGAGGTCAAAACCATGACAGTCATCTTAGTAGTGTAAGGTTCATTTACCACGATGACTGTCACTCCGGCACTAATAGGTATGCCTCTGGTCTCGCACTGAAAATCGAAACACGACAGCACAGATACTGTCACTGTAAGTTGATCTTCCGTGAGAGGATAGTACTAACCCGGTTGTACCAACCAGTTCATACTGAAATCAGCATGACTCCACTAACTTACCTTGCGTAATTCTGATGTAGTACAAGTGTCAATCATTTAGGGATGTTACATTCAGCAATTCAAATGACTAAGTTTTTTCTCGTATTTTAGACAGTGCTTCAATGAATCTTTTTGATTTGTACCAGCTACTTACTGCTCTCTGCCATCGTTCTTCGCACAAAACATATATTACAATGCACTAGGATACTTAGTATTGCATCTGAATTTTTTGACTCATACAACTAATTTGTAGGACTAATTAGCGCCCGAGTTATTTCAATAGCGATACAATTTCAAATTTTCGAGAAAAGAGCGTGTATCTGAAAAGTCGACATGTCACTTGTACCCCCTAATTTATAAATATCCATAGACGGTAATCATGTTTCATTGGATAATCTGTCTCATCCAACCTCTATAGCATATAAAAATATTTCATGCCTTCTACTTAAAATTTTTCTCCAAATAAGGAATGAACCTAAATATAAAACACTTCTGATTTCCATGCACGATCACATTTACTTTTCTGAAAAAAGATTTTCTTGTACAATTCTCCATCGAATAACGGAGTGGTTTCATCGTAAAGGTTAGTCATAAAACGAAACCCACAGATTTGATTATGTTCGTGACCAGATGGCATTAAAATACGTGCGCAATATGTTGTAGTAGGATGGAATTGAAATGATGTGGAGAATGTTACGTAGAAAGTGATTATTCAGAGCGTAAAATCTTATTCAGTTATTTTACTAGAATTAGATAAGAAGATTAGAGTAAATAATAACAAAATTAGGAAGGGTGGAATAGTTGGGCGCAAATGAATTGATGCTTAGCTCTTAATTATTCACTTATGTCGCCCATGCATAAGTGCAAGTAGAGATACATAAATGTATCGTCGCCTTTTGAATCACCTCCCAGAATTAGATCGTATCAGTGTATAATATATTTTACTACAAATGCCCTTTTAATTGAAGTCCATTTCGTGATATATACTTTCCTAAAATATTCTTTCACCGTTACATTTAAATATGTAAATGTATTTTTCTCAAAATGTCCTTTTCTAGAAATGTGCTTTTCTCAAAATGTTCATTTTCTACAGAACAGAAGACCTACCACAGAATTACAATCCTTATACTAAATATACAAGCACTAATAACTACATACAACATCAATCAAAAAGTCGTGCAAAAATTTCTTAACATTTGTTTCTGTGTTAAAATATTCAATGTTTTATTTCAAGTGACACACAATTACATTCTCAATTAATTTCAAAATAAAAGCAATAGGTTGTCGTCTATGTCGACAGGGTTTATTGCATCCCCATGACGCGTATAGTATACATACTATCTAACTAAATAACAGTTTGTATTGTGTTGGCGTCGATTAATTAATTTGATGACTGGCAACCTCAAGCCGCCTGAGCTATGAAACCCTGTCTAAAGGCACCCTTTAGTATCTTTGAAATATGCCTTGAACATGTTCTATCTAATTATAATGTGAATGAGTGATGAAGATATTAATCTATCGATCTACTAAAACGACTGTCTTCGTTTGTGCTGATAAGATTTCGTATAAAATTTATGCCATACCAGATTAAAGCACCGTGTTTAAAGAAAGTTGATTATTGGTTATCCAAGCAGTCAAACAAAAACAAATGCCTCTTGAAGTATCTCCCCGTCTTAATTTAGTTTTTTGTACACAATTGTCTCTCCTATGTTTAGATCTTCTTCATCCGATTCTATTTTTATTTTACTCAGATATTTTTGAAATCCTAGTTTAATCGTGAAGGTAGTATATTGTTCGTTAGAGCAACGTCTTAATAAGATTTCTATTTAGAAAAACAGTTGTGAAGCACTACTCTTTTTTCGTGTTTTTACACTAGCAGAAATAAGGTTAAAAGTTTCGAGAGTATGTATATACATATTTTGACTTGATGAATTTTGACATTGGCGGTACCAACAGATTCACCGTCAATATGAAAATGATAATGTAAACTAACGCTTAACGTAGGAGCTTTTTCAATAATTAACTTGCATTTTTTTCTATATTAAGAGCCTGCCAAAGTGATTCTACTCTGCCTGATGGAAAGCATGAATAGAAACCAAGAGTTGTGGTCACCATACTCAATGTAAATGCAGACAATGCAGTATGATGACCCACACTATGTCTGCCTTGTGAGATGCTTTTTCACACCCCTCTTGGGGATGTAAAAGGCATGACAGTCATTGTGACGGTGTAAGGCTTATATAGTTACCACGATATCTGTCACCCCTGCATCAATGGGCCTCCGGTCTCGCAATCATCAACGAAACACGACACGGATGCTGGCGCTTTAGGTTGGTCTTCTGTGGGAGGGTAGTACTACCCCAGTCAAACCGACCCGTTCGTGTTGAAATCAGCGTGGCTCTACTACCTAATTACATTATTACTTATACTACTTATTAGACAGGTAAAATACGCGCATCGAAATTTTAAAATATTGACACTCACCCAAAATTTCTTTTCTATTTAAGTAATAGGACGTCGGAGATGACCAGCCGCGGCCGACAACACCCGACCCTAGGGGAGAAAGTTTCGATAATGGTTTCCACAGTGACCTTACTCATTTTTATCTTCATGCATTTTAAACTTTATAATACAGTAGGAATGATGTGCCTGTAACTGAAAACTACAGGACCAATGTAATCATTTTATTAAAAGATATTTTTAGAGTTTTTTATTTGTTTATTTGAAACTTTGACCTTACTCCACCTGATGAAAAGCATGAGTAGTATCCAAGAGTATTAGTCACTATACTCATTGTGGGTGCAGATAATGCAGTATGGTGGCCCACACCATGGTACATTATACTATAGTGCCTACTGAGAAACTTTTTACGCCCAAAAATCATAGTGAATCATACCAGTAAACAAACGAAACGTTTGGAAGTATCCGTTGAAAATTTCATTTGTTTTTATACAAATAGTTTTAGTGTACTACAAGTATATTAGAACCACTTCGAACTTTTCACACTTTACATTTACATAGAGTTTATATACACGCTGGGTGAGAAAACATACACCGGGATAAATTTACTGAAATGATGGGTTTACGCCTTCAAACGAAAAGAACCGAAGATGGCTGACCGGTAATTTATAACCCCGTCTGGCAGCGTTCAATTAAAGCTATGAATCAGGTTGTTTCTTCTGGTTTCTTCCGTTATAGGTCGTTTTAGACTTTCAGATTTATACGATTTGTTACTATTTGAATTACAATAACATACTAAGATGATACAACATTTTTTTCCGAGAAAAAAGTACTCATGTACTCTACAAACAAAAATTTACCTCGGCGCCAAATTTGATCCAGATATGTTGTATAAAGTCTTAAATTTGAAATCTCTTAAGTACAATTCACCCATTAACCTTTGTTTTTAATCTGTTAAGCAATTTGACAACAGATGAATGACTAAAATTCATTAAACATCGAATAGTAAATAATTATAATATAATAATACATTTTTATTTAATATATTTAATATTTATTTTGAGAGTCCTGTTGATCGAGTTTTTAATTATCCGGACTGTTGAGGTCACGGGTTCGATTGTCACCCAGTATAAATCTTTGTGCGATGAACACGATCATTTGTTCATTGTACGATCAGACGGCCGTGTGTGGGATGTGTGAAGATATTATTATTATTATTTCTCACTATATCCACACAAATATGGCTTTGTACATTTTTGTGTACGCTTTAGTAATGTATTTGTGTGTATGTTGTAAATTTAAGCAAGTTATTACAATAGGGCAATTTTTTTTACAAAAATAACTCCGCACTAGGAATAAATACTGTGTCGGCGGGAGACTTTACAAATGTACATGAAACGGACACAAGAACACCCAGTCTTAGAATAACTATTTGTGGATTACATAAAGTGTTTTCCCATGTGGTGATCAGACACACATCACTTCGGTGCAAGCGGCGAGGCGACCACTTCAATCACTACGCTATCAGTGCAGTCAACTGCACTTTGCAGTGATATTGTCATTGACACTGTATTTTGAATCTCTCACCTGTCCAAGGAGTGGCGTATATCCAGTAGTGGACCATTAAAAACTATTGAAGTTATGTGATTATACAACAAAGTACTTTACATACTGCATGCATAAATTTTGTGATATATATACTTCATTATGTTGCCTAACGTCCATATTGTTACTCCAACTACGTGTTTCTAAGCTTTTCATCCGTAGAACCGAAGCCATCACTAAAACTCCCACACAACATTTGTGCCATGCAGTGCACGATAAAGAGTTGTTGATAAAATAATATCTTTGTACCTTTAAAGTATTTATATTTTAGCTATTAGCTTAGCTTAGGCTTTAAGAGTTTCTAGATGTCGTAATAACAGCTGTTCCCGGATCCCTCCTATGTCGAGCGCAGAGTGGCACACCGTGTGGTTTTAGTCAGTCCGATTCCGACACACCACCCCGCCGTAAGCCCCGTTGGGGTGACGGCCCGAGGGGGATTCCACACGTTAAAGAAAAGAAAAAAAAAAGCTTTAAGAGTTTACGCAAGGAGTGAAGCCGTAGAGAAATGGGCGGCCTCGGTGGGCTACTACTTATTAAACTTAATACCAGCAGCTTTCAGATTCCTGTGATGTGAGTAGCACACTGTGAGGTTTTAATCGGTCTGATTCCGATACACTACCCCGGGGAGCTTCCACACCTTAAAAAAGGCCTTAACAGTTGGACTAGGGCCTTAATTTTTTTTACACCAAGGCCTTTAGTTATCTTGCTACGCTTCCTGCCAGCTCAAGTGACAAATTTCAACTTGATAGTGATTTAAAATAGCGATAACATCCAAAATTTTACTTAAAGATGAAATCACCTTTCGTTTGTTTTAATATCAACATTTAATAGTGCCGAATTTCAACAAAATAATAATCTATAATCCTGTAAACGCATAATGGTACATAAAAAAACCACACTTGTTTCGTGTGCCGGTGTCATGAGTAATGATAATTTTGAAGAAAACATACGTGGATTAATTAATCGTTTCGTTCGTTACATGAAACTGACATGAGTAAACCATATTTATACCATTAGTCTTATTTATGGACTACAGGAAGTCACACGGAAAGAACAATTTAATGAGTCGAATATAATTTGATTAATGGAAAAGATACTACACGCCTATTACTCTAAAAGAACTGATTTTAGCATTATAAGAGGCAATACCCTTCATCTCTTAGCACGTGATTTGAAGAGTTAACAAGTATGTTGATAAAAAGTCTTAACTTGGTTTGTGTATGATTAAAAAACTTAAAAATATCACAAATTTCTTTTTAGATTATGAAGCTTAATACAGACTTTGATTACATAAGTTTCATTTAGACATAAAAAGTCAAATAATTGTATATATCAGCGAGCTTTATCTGTTAAGTAGTATTACGGAGAAATAGCCATATGGAACCGATGAAATGAGCCCTAATAATAATGACAAGAGACTACATTATTATTCGACATGTCTACTCGACGACTGACACGATTTAAAAATCTGTTAAAAACTAATAAATTATGTATGTACAGCAAGTTCTAAAGCGACATAAAATAGTATTTTTTTGTGGAACGTGTAACACCGCCGCTATCAAACTAGCCCTTGTTTTTCTTGTTAAGAAAATATTAAAGCATAAATGCTTATGATAATAATTTTACTGTTTCTAACGAAACATTGAATCTCATTTTAATAATTGATTTAATCAGTGGTTCGGTAAAGGTTAAATACTGAAAGGAATTTTAAGTAGGGAGGCGACGATTATTTTCGACATTTTTACCTCATATTTGAATATAGGTCCATCATAATTCCAGTCACAAAATGACTTACAAATATGAAGCTTCATGTTTTGAATGTTCTCAATTTAAATATAGATGATGATGTCATATATCAGGTGTCTATCACTTAACTGTTGCTAAAAGTTAACAATAAATTCTACAAGTAGAGCCTCGCTGATTTCAGCACGAATGGATCGACCTGATTAGTACTACCCTCTTACAGAATACCAATCTAAAGCGACAGCATCCATGCTGCCGTGTTTCGCGGGTGAGTACGGGACCGGAAGCCCGTTGGTGTAGGGATAACAGTACAGTGTAAAAGCCTTAAACTGCCACTATAACTGTCATGCCTCTTGCATTCTCAAATAGTGTCTCATTAAGCTACCATAGTGTGGATCACCATATTGCACTGTCTGCATTCGCAATTAATGTGATGACCACAACCATATTTTTTGATTCACGAAGTCACTTTGGTAGGTGCTTAAAAAGTAGATCTTAATGTTTTCAGGTGATCTAGGGTGCATTCAGCACCCACCTGGCCCAATATGTAATACATTAAGCGTATATTTAATAATCCATAGTTTTATATCACATCTTACGGAAATATTATTACAAGTTTGAGGAATATAGTCTGACATAAAACTTTTAATATGATCAAATCTGTAAATATTGACAGTGGACTGTAATAGTGATTCTTGACCAGTTGTTCAGAATGATTGTAAGTCATATTAATTTATTTATACGATGTCATAAGACAGAACTAGCTCAACAACTAAATCTGGATTTGACATAAAATAAATCTGAACTCGTAAAATTTTACGGAGTATGAAGTGCTATTTCTATTGAATACCTCTCAGACGCAATGGACATGGACTAAGGCCACGTCTGAGGTTTGAATTTAACAATTTAGTGTGAATGCTTGACAGCATAAATCTTGGTGTTTCTGCGTACCTATAATATTATGTAATTATCTATATACATCTTCTGAAATAGATAGCTCAAACACTACTTAGCTTTGGTCTAGATAGCGGTGTTTATGAAGTAATATTTTGTCCTAGAAATAGGAATGTGATTTATTTGAAGTCGTTTTGACTGTGTAGATCTTTTTATCCATCAGACTGGACTAATATTAGGAAAAAGGATGTACTTGTATTCTTCGCTGTATTTCTGATAAAAAATTTGATAATAGTTTGCAAGGTTAGGACAATAATCAGAGAAGAACACACGATCGACTGGCACCCATCTGATAATCAGGTGACACTGTTTTGTTTAGAAATTTTATTATTTAATAAATAAGTGTGTGCAAATTAATTGATGATGATAATGATGATGTTGATGGTGATGATAAATATGTACGTGTGTGTGTGTGTATAAATGTGTATTTATAGTGTATGTTAATATTATTGTTCCTTCTTGATTCTGATGTTCCTTATTTCTTATTAACTCATTACTTCCCACTGTCATATTTTAAGGACACCAGATTAGCAATTTTTCTAACACTAGCTTGAATTTTTAAGCTTTTTTTTGTAAATAGTAATGATGTGCAAATTAATTTAAATCACTGTTTTTTATCACCATCACTCTGTTGATAATCAACAAAATTTAATCCCAAATTTTAAATATAGGCTATATAATAACAAATATAAACAAATTGGCTAACTTGCTAAAAAAAAAGAAAAATCGATTTAAAATAATTATATTAAAAATAGTCATGACAGCTTTACGATAAGCATGCTATTATAGATGCATTTGTTCATTTATAAAATCGTATGTCGTATCTGGTTATAAGGTAAGTTTAAGTCGATCTTCACCTGCTCTTACACTATATGCAAAAATATGAAGGTAGATCATTTTTTTAATTAAACGCCATCTGTTAATACAAACGCAAATCACTAAAACTATTAAAATAAGAAAATAAAGTAAGTTTGATAAGAGATCCCTCAAACTTCTTGCGTTGTACGTTAGTTAATCAAAAGATGGCGTTTAAATCACTTCTAGTAAAACCGTAGCAGGTCGAGGTACGAAGAGGTTTGTTAAATATTATTTTATTTCTCTCTTTTTTCAAAATTTATATTGTATAAGTATTTGTTAAATGTTATATGGACCCGTATGGCCAGTGTAGTATAGTAGGTTGTAGTAGTAGGTAATAGCAGGCTAACCTCCTTGCTAAGGAGAGGCCTATATTTAGCAGTGGACTGTCAGAAGCCGATGATGATAATGATGATGTTGATGGTGATGATAAATTTGTATGTGTGTGTGTGTGTATAAATGTGTATTAATTGTGTATGTTAATATTATTGTTCCTTCTTGTTTAAGTATTTCTTATTAACCCATTACTTCCCACTGTCATATTTTTAGGACACCAGATTACTAATTTTTTTCTGACTGGCTTTAATTTTTTAAGCTTTTTTTTGTAAATAGAATACATTTCAAACTATGTTTCCGTTAAAAAAATATTTTTATAAAAAATACAGGGACAATATTTAGATGTATAATTTCAAAGTTTATATATTTCGTAGCCGTTAAGAGTGCATTGTTTTTTGTTTTATATAGCTAATTCTAAAAGTAATTATATATTTCAAATAACCCAAAATTATTGTGAAACCTTTACTAAACGTGAAATAGCCAATAAAGTCGTAATAATATATTTTGAAAAATATTTACGTTCTTTTAAAATTGGCTGTCCTATAAATATGACACTGGGAAGACGTGTGTAGTAGCGACTCCCAGATAAGGTCGAACTTGTGTATGGAGCACAGGATTGAACTTGCTTGTAGTTTACAGGTTTGTACATGTGTTTTAATAACTTGTTATTGTTTGTCCTGTATTCTTCTCAGTAATTAGCTTGACGTAGAAGTGACATCATCTTTTAGTTATGTCGTAAAAATTTCTATAATTTGTAAATAAAAGTCGATAAATCTGCTAATTGGAAAGTGTAAGTATAAATAAGTATATTTTCGATTTTATTTAAATTTACATTATTATTAATTGCAAAATTTTATACTAAACATATTTTTGGCTTATAGATCATGGATCCTGTGAAAAAAAATACATGAAGGCTTTGAAAGTGTCTGATATAGCGGACTATCTATAAGATATCGAAGATTCTTGTATTGAGGATTTGGACGATTACGAAGTAGCTCTTTTACCTCCAGATGAAATGGACGAAGTAAATGACATAGAAGAAGGGCCTGAGGCTGACATGGGACTATCGGTGTCGGAAGTGGCTGGTCAAGTGAAATTTTCGTGTACTATAGAAAGTGACGAGAAACAACAAGCCAATCACTCTGTATCTCGTTCAGATAAAATAGTGAGCTGGCGCAAGTGTGATCCAATTTATTTTGAATTACAAAGGTGAATCTGATACTACCAAACAATGTTTCTAGAATATGGTTATAGAGTTAGAAGGAAGTCAGCGACGGAGATATTTGAAAATTTGATGTGTGATGAGATTTTAGAATATATTGTGCATGAGACCGTAACCTGCGCTAAAAACTATAAAAATGACTTCAACTTCAATCTAACAGTGTATGAGCTGAAGGTTTTCATCGACTGTTTTTTTCCTTGTATCATCACCTACCTCAAAGCAAATTGTATTGGTCTAGAGATACCGACGTACATGTATCATTTTTTGAACAAGTTATGTCTCGTAATCGATTTGATAAAATAAAATCTTATTTACATTTCAATGATAATTCAAGCATTGACAAGAATGATAAAGCTTTCAAAATTAGGCCTTTCATTGATAAAGTACGAGTAAATTAATCCTTCAGAAAATTCAGCATATTCGAATCAAATTTAGCTGTTGATGAAATGATTGTCAAATATTTTGGTCATCATGGATTCAACCAATTTATAAAAGGTAAACCCGTGAGGTTTGGCGTGAATTTTGGGCTTTGTGTGGAGTCAGTGGTTATTGTTTCAATTTTTCACTCTATACTGGCAAGGAAAGTCAAAGTTCTGATACTACCAGCGATGGTTTGGGTTCACGAGTGGTGAAAAAACTGCTAAATATGTGTACAGATCCTAATGTAATATATTTATATAACTTTTTTAGTAGTATGTTATTGTTAATTAACTTGAAATCCATGGGATTCAGTGCTACGGGCACAGTTCACGATAACAGGACAAAAAAGTGTCCTTTCTTTTTTTTTTTTTTTTAACGTGTGGAAACCCCCTCGAGCCGTCACCCCACCGGGGTTTACGGTGAGGTGGTGTGTCGGAATCGGACCGACTAACACCACACGGTGTGCCACTCTGCCCCTGACATAGGAGGGATCTGGGAACCGCTGCTATTACGACATCCAGATCCCTCCTAGGGCCTGCCCGCCAACGCGGGCACCATCTGCGGACAAACTCTCTATTCAGGCGACGTACGGCACACACGCACGTCGCCTCCTCGCGGCTGGCCATTGTAGCGGATGGAGGGGAAAACCCATCCCGTCCACCCGCGGCCACACTCAAGGCGGCATGAGGCGCTGATATGCGCGCCTCCGCCGCCCGGTTCGCCGGCGGCGAATTGGGTCCGAATGGAAATCGTCCTCCCGGGCCCTCTCCGCCGTCTCCTTCCGCGAAATTACGTCTTCGCAGAAGGTTGCGACCGCGGTAAAACAACTGTCGCTACCGGCCATGGAGCGTATGACGGCCGGTAGCGAGAGATCTCCTCCAATAACTGCAGTGAGGACCCCACGCTGCGCCGCCCAGGCGGAACAAAC
Source organism: Hypercompe scribonia (assembly GCA_949316085.1). Classification (NCBI taxonomy): domain Eukaryota; kingdom Metazoa; phylum Arthropoda; class Insecta; order Lepidoptera; family Erebidae; genus Hypercompe; species Hypercompe scribonia. The sequence continues at coordinate 3,516,791 of OX438969.1, read as the reverse complement.
CGCTAGCGTGTGCTGAGCCGAGTCCTCACTGCAGTCGCAGTGGTGACAGGCGGGACTCAATTCCCTCCTGGCGACCGAGTGCAGATACTTCCCGAAGCAACCGTGCCCGGAAAGGACCTGCGTCAGTCGGAAGGAAAGGGTCCCGTGCTGCCGCCCTGCCCACTCGGCGATGACCGGCTGGAGAGCCTCCACGGCGGCAAAGCCAGCACGTGGAGCCTCCAGCCGGGATGACCAACGAGCCATTGTGGCTCGACGAGCGGCCTCTCGCCACTCGCGTATCTCTTCGGGCGGGGGCCGTATGCCGCTACCCGCCCGGAAGTCAACTGTCCGCCTATAAACTTCGGCGAGCACTTCCGCCTCCAAATCCCACAGGGAAGTTCCGGCCAAGGCGCACGCCGCCTCCGTCGATACGGTGCGGTAACCGCGTATGGCTCTAACCGCCAATATCCTCAGAGGGCGCCAGATGCGAGCCCTATTCTGGGCGGTCAGAGCCGCCGCCCACGCCGGTGCAACATACAGCGCCATTGACCGGACAACCCCCGTGTATAGCCGTCTCGTCGCGACGCTAGCTCCACCCAGATTGGGCAAAAGTCGCCCAAGGGCAGAAGCAGCGCCGACCAGCTTTGGAGAAAGCTGTCGGAAGTGCTCGTCGAAGAGCCACCTGCCGTCGAGGATCAGGCGGAATGACGGCGTGCCCGACGCTTAGTTGCCCAAGTCGTTCCTTCTACTCCTCCACAAGGACCTGGTGGAGTTCTGGTTATCGATTTCCCGAGTTTCAGGATTTCGGTTCAACTCCCGTGCCCCCTTGTGCCACTGATAAAGAGCCACAAGGGCTCCAGGTCCCATGGTGGAGTTTCAACCAGGAGACACGCCGCCTCAAAGGAGACTGTGCGATATCCTCTTATGACCCTGATGGCCACCATTCGCTGCGGTCGCCGCAGTGTCGTGACGTTGCTGGCCTTAAGGGTCTCCGCCCACACTAGGGCCTCATAAAGGGTCATTGACCGCACAACTCCCGCATAGAGTCTTCTGCAGGAGTCATCGGGTCGCCTTATGTTCGGCAGCAGCCGCGCCAAAATTCGCGCTGCTCTTACCAACTTTGTGACCTGACTTCGGAAATGAGTCCCGAAGTCTTATCGGCTATTGAGTACAAACCTCAGATATCTCAATGACGATGTGAGTACCTCCACTATGAGATATAGATATAGATAATAGATCTGGTGACTTGTTCTGAGACCCATGAATGAACAAGGCCTCAAACTTGTGCAGAGCCACCTCAAGCCTCAGCCGCCAGATTCGCTCTTGGGTTTGGATTCGGGCAACCACGGTCGTGGCCTTCAGGATTGTCTCACGGTGCGTCTTGCCGCACGCCGTCACAAGTGTGTCATCCGCATAACACGTGACGACGACACCCTTTAAGAGAGCACTGCGAAGCACCCAGTCGTAGCCAATGTTTCACATTAGCGGTCCTAAAACTGATCCCTGCGGAACATCGCACAACATTTCACATCTACCGAGACCGGTCTTACTTGGGTAGATGGACACCGTCAATACTATTTCACTCCGGGAAACTGCTTCCTCCGTTAGTCTTCATGCGTATGATCGCATCCACGGTGGAGTGTCCTTGACGGAAACCATACTGGTTCACCACCAGATCCGGCCCCACCCTGAAGAGGTATTTGACGAGGCGTTGTGCAATCACTCTTTCAAAGAGTTTACATACCTTGTCAAGCAACATTATAGGCCGGTACGCAGATGGTGAGTATGGCGTGATATGTTTCTTCGGATCGGTCAGTCGGATTTCACACTATCGAGTAGGGGTTTAAACGGCGGTAATTACCGCCGTTTAAACCCCTACTACAGTGAATCTGCCGGGCGCCCCTCCATTCGGGTAAGGACCAGTTTCGCCGTTTTCCACAATTTCGGAAACTGGCCCTCCTCGAAGCATACGCTGAAAAAGTCTCTCAGTCGGGGCTCAAGGGCATCGTCACGTGTTTTTTGCTTTAAGCCGGTGATCCGAACCTGTCTCCTCCCTCATAACAACGCGCCAGGGCTGATTCAGACTCTAGAATACATAAATTTTTGTTTTTTGCTTCACATTATATTTTGTTACAAATAAGAACACTTAACAAATATATTTTGTGATTTGAACAGAAAATTCTAATTTTTTCGATGGTTGGGAAGTAATGTAACGACTGTATAAATACTAAAAATGAGGTTTTGTTTTAGCTTTGCACCGCTCTAAGGTTGACTGGTAGAAAATAACTTCAGTCACCTTTGTCACATTTTATGTGCATAAAATGTAAACAAAATAAATTAATGTTTGTTATTGAACCCTAATAAATTGCTAGTACTCGATTAGGAATGTAAGTATTATTTGTTATATCTTCGAGTGGCAGTTCCCGCATGAGACAATACAATATAAACCTTTAATCCCTCTACGCCGCTTCAGCTAGGATTACCTATATATGATGACAGTAGTAAAGGTCATGTAAGAGATAAATAAATGAAAAAGTTTATCTAATCAGAATCCCCCGGATTTCTATCGTTTTGCAAAACGTCAAGATCCTCTTCATAAAATATTATTGTAATCTTAAAATGTAATTCAACAATTTATTAAATTGAAATAATTCAAACATATTTTTAATTAACAGAAAAAATTAACTTCAAACAGAAATTACTCTAAATAAAAAATGCACTATAAAGTAAAAAAATGACGTATTCTCGTGGCTACAATTATTGTTATTTATATAAAAAATTGTGAAAAATAAAAAAAACATTATTAATTAGCTTCGGCTAGAAGCTAATTAAATACACATTTGATGAATTCTAAATTTAAAACTTTTGAATTGGTAATTTTCTACTCTTTAAGGATCTTATTTCAAAATTTCTTGAATATTAATATTTTTAAATTATTAACGAAAAACTAAGAATTCCTTTTTGAATATCATTTGTAAATAGTAATTTTCATTGAATGTATTAATATATACTTTGATATATAATATTTTTCTAGACGTTATTCCAAATCAAATGATCCGTCCTTCATATTTTAGAACCTTTATCGAGAATTAACACGTCTTTGAACTTATTTACTAGCTTATTAGATATTAGTTCATACCAAGACTAACATTGTGTGATTAGAATGATCTCTTAATTTTTTTTGTAGCCGAGTGTAATATGTGTCAATAACAAATATGAGATTTTATCAGTAATTTAACTACTACAGTACCTGGCCAAGATTAAGACGAGACGACGACGTCGAATGTTAACAATATAATAATTATTTTTTATTACATAATTAGGTATATTATCAAAATTGTGAACGCCTCAACAAACTTCAGGATTATCTCTTCCGTAAATAAAGCATAAAAACTTGTTTTTCTACTGTTATCGTGTAACCTGATAGCAATCTTTGTCAAGTGTTGACATTGACACACACGAGTTTAAGACTGAACTACTAAATGAAGACGTGTAGTGTAATCAAGCTGCAGTGAATGTAATACGTACTGAATAATTAATTTACACGTGTGAGGTGAATAAAATAATATAAAGTTATCTATCTTTGAATAAGGTAAAGAAGAAAATAAATTAAGACGTAATTATGTTTATTTTTAAATAATATATTTATATTTTATCTTATGTGAGATACTGAAATGAAAATCTGGTAACCTGTGATATTATTAGTGGTATACATTTAAATAATCCATTCAAACGGTAGCGACATAGTTATATCTGTTAAGTTGCAGCGGTCCGTGTGTGGTGGTAATCGCTTGCCACCTAAGTCTCTCGTCTGTTTGCCTCAGATACCATGAAAATATATTATACAAAAAAGATATATGACAGAAACTAAATGATATTAATCTTATACATGAAAATAAATTGTATTTTGTTAGTTTTAATAAAACTCGTCAATGATCAAACCGATTTTTCCTATTTTTGTCGAGGAAATATTAATGAAAGTTCAGAGAAAGTCGATCCTGAATAAAATCATGATTAGCTATGATCTGATTACAAATGTGTGCATTTTTTGTGTTTACTCCGAGCACCTTTCTATCACAATTCATGCGTGAAACAGTACACAAACTTCACCCAATGCAAGCACTAAATATTTTTATCTATCTTAAAATACAATTCAAATATTTATTAGTTTATCAAAAAGATTTATTTACAATTAAATTTATAAATACTTACATATTTTAATTACTTAGAGATTGTGTAACTGTGAAGTTCGTCCGTGATTCATTTAAGGTTAAAAGTAACAATGTCATCATTAAGGAAAGGACTCGTGAGCGTTACGTGTTTTAACTGAGACCTCCAACCGTAACATAATCGTAAGTCACTACCTAGTTTGGGATTTGTTTTATGTTTGAACCTTGGATGTTATGTATTTAACTACCTTGGTGGCGCAGTGGTAATTTATACGACTGCTACGCTTGAGGTCTCGGGTTCAATTCCCGGGTTGTCTGATCTGCAATTATTCATTTCAAAGTTAGAGTATTTTCAATGTATAATGTGTAGGTATTTACAAAAAATGTATGTATTTTTCAGATGTCCGAAATATTATATTATTTAGTAAAATGCATGGAATTAATGCGGTCCGTGTGCGGCGGTTATCGCTTGCCACCTAAGTCTTTCGCCTGTCTGTTTGCCCCCCAACCATGAAAATATCTTATAAAAATAAGATATATGACAGAAACTAAATGGTATCAATCTTAAACAAGAAAATAAATTGTATTTTGTTAGTTAAACTAATTAGTAATTAATTTTAATTTAAAATTTTATTTTCTTTTATTAATTTTTGTTATTTTAATTTAGCTTTTTTCGAATTAATATTATTAATAATATCATAAAAAATTTAATTATAGAAAAATACAAGAGGTACCTTCTCCAGTAAATAAGTCATATCAATTTCTTTAATCACTGATATGGCATAATCTGATAGATATCTTTGTCAAACATTGGCCTTTATTGATGAATTTTAGATCAAAGTTAGTTCATTCACTTAAGCAGAAAAAGATATCAGCCTCTGAATGAAAGATAATAAGATGTTAACTCGTGTATACTTTTATTTTTTAGTCTAGACGTCTCAAAAGTCTCATAATAACCTTGTTTGTGTCGAAGTTATTCAAAGGTCACAACAATCAGATTTTCATAACACCAATGATGTTAGCAATTATTATAAAATTATAGTATATAGAAATTGCGACAAAATTTGTCTGAAAAACATTTTCATACGCCCAACCATTTATGAGATAGAGGGCGGAGAGCCCGCAGCGCTCTTCAATGCTCACTGTAATGCAAGGCCGTGAATCTCACTGTTGTAGTCGTTAAAGTAATAAAATACTAATATTAACAAATGATTTTTATTATTAATTGGTAAATATATTATAATTAATACAATTGTACATATATCACATCACAAAGATGTCGCTGGAACCGAACACAGCCTAGCACAGTGAGGCTATATGTACAATACACAACAATAAGACTACAAAACTTCATAAACTTGTTCAGTTATCTTTCAACTACAAATCGACTAATCATGTTTACTACCAAGTTCGAAACTGGTTAAGACATAATTTAGAACCCCAGAAATGATGTTCGATACTACAAAACGAATGCCTAGAGTCATTAAGAACAATACTATTACAATGAGATTGACAGTTGACCTTGTACAAGAGTGAGTATAGTTGAGCGCTGCAGACTCTTCGCCATTTATCTCAACAACCTCTTTATCTCAACCGGGACGTCTGAAAAAGATTTCTACAAATTTTGTACTCTTGTTTTATAACAAATGTCAACATCATTCGAGCTATAAAGATAATCGCAAAACCTGTTTTTTTAACATCAAAATAGAAATTCATACGAGTTGGCAACTATTATCTCTTATTTCGACGTAAAACACCTTAATTGTACTACTGGATTAAATAAGAAATGAAACTGATGTTAAACATATTACTTACTGTTATTCAAGCTACAGTGCGTGTTATACGAGTAAGTACTAATAGAAAATAATTGAACGAGTATTCTGACGAACGTAAAATTAAATATATCAATACGGGTAATATTTCGCTTAGAAAGATATTTAATATTTTATATATTAAAAATTTTAATATTTAAATTTAAAAAAATAAATAAAAAAAAAATCTTACGTGATCAACAAATCCTAGAAATCGTATTTCTGTGACCACTACTACTAGTAGTCATTTTGACTTACGTATTGTGTTAAAAAAATAACAATAATAAAAATTAATCGTTTACAGTTTTGACACACGTCAGTATTATGCTTACAAAAAATAATTATTTTGCATTTATTGCACGAAGCGTTTGCTTTCTGCCCTTTTAAGAGGTGATTTGTAATATCTTTAGTAGCAAATCATTTGTATTGTGTTCAAAATATTTTCAAAATAGGTGCTTTTACCTCTTTTTAAAGTAAAATTTTCTTAACCTTGAGCTGATTTTCGGTACTTCATACATTTTATAATAATATATTATTTTAATTAAATCAGTTGGTAATTTAGGTAGGGATTAAAAAAGAATACTTGCACAGTAATTTTGTTAAAGCCATAACAACTTATAAATGCAAGATTGCTAAGTAAAATAATTTTATATTTACGATCATTTATATTTTTTTTTTGGGAATAGCTGCATTATAGTTACACAGTAATTTTTTTATTTGAGTAGAAGAAAAAGTGCATTTTTGAACAAACAAATATTACAGTTTGTTTTTCACTTTTAGCGTTTCTCGATAGGTGATTCTGTCTGATTTTTGAAGTCGGTTTTCGGTTTTTTATATTTTTTTTCTACTTTGAGTGTGAAATAATCGTAGATATATAGTAAGTTGAACAACGTCATGTAAGTCACGAGAAGCAATTTACAAAAAGCGACCACCTTCAAATGTTAGTCCTGCTGATGCAAATGACTATGGTGGTTTGAATTTTAGCACGTATTGTAACTGGGTATAGTCTCCAGAATTATGTTGAGACACAATATTTGTTGCGTTGTGCAAAGAGAAGTAATTAAGACTGTCAACATTTAAATAAAAATACTAAAACAAGCCGAATGTAGTAGTTATAGTGTAGGTTCCAAAAGCGAAATCTCAGCTTTGTATGTCTTTTCTTCCCTACAGAATATTGATTTTTTAAATTTCTTTTTTAAAGAATCCTGCCAAAGTGACTATTCTACCTGATGGAAGTCATGAATAGAATCCAAGAACAGTGGTCGCCATACTCATTGTGATTGCAGATAATGCCGTATAGTGACCCCTCCGCTATGGCCAAAGAGCAAGAGCAAGAGCCTGCCAAAGTGACTCTACTCTGCCTGATGGAAATCATGAATAGAATCCAAAATTTGTAGTCACCATACTCATTGCGAATGCTGACAATGTACTATGGTGACCCACACTATGGCGGCCTATTAAGATGCTTTTTACACCTCGTCATCGTAGCATTGTATTGCACACACTTACTACGACAACTGTCACCCCTGCATCAATGGGCCTCCGGTCTCGCACTCATTAAAGAAACACGACAGCACGGATGTTGTCGCTTTAGGCTGATCTTCTATGGGAGGGTAGTACTGCCCCGGTCAAGCCGGCCCGTTCATGCTGAAATACTATCTTTTAATTGGCAAGTTACAGTGATACTGTAAGTTGCCAATAAATAGATGACAATCTAACTCTTTTTTCACCGACTAAACTCACATAGTTTGCTACTTTGCGCCAGACAAATAGATTGGAGTACAGCTATTATCATAATCAATGAAAGTACGCTAAAAAAATATATGCTGTGGAACATAGAACTACGTCGTTTTTTGAAGTCGGTTAAAAATAGTCGTACTCCCTGTCTTTCTATTTTTTTTTGTCACATGTCATTTTTGTCTTATATAGGATATCTACAACATATATAAAACAGAAATGTTGCCACCAAATAAAAAGATCACGAATATAAATTTACGGTAACATGAAATAAAGTCATATAAATTCAGGAATCCAGGAAGTCACAAGCCGTTTTATATTCAAAGGAGGTACATGAACTCTTTGTTAATGAAACGATATAAATTTCTAATTGATAGTTGGTACACCTGAAATTCGGGTATTCATAGTGTGCGAAATTAATGTATATTGTGTGTATATATGTAAATATATGTATATTTATGACATTTGAATTCTATACGTACATATGTGTGTATAAGCTTTTTGTGTGTAGTGTTCATTTTTATTGATTACCAGGTGTGCCCGTGACTTCATTTGCATATGGAATTTTTACCTTTGAGACGTGGTTTTTGCTACGACGTTTATGTTGCCCAGTAACCTCCTCTATCTGCTGATGAAAGTCGCATTAAAAGGAGTTCAGCAGGTTTAGAGATTAGGCTCGACAAACAAACAGAGTGATAAACATTTAAAAAGAGAGAGTGTTTCAGTAACGTGTAAAAAACTATAAGATATTGAGAAAACAATTTTTTTCAATCATAAATAGACATTTCAATTTCATTTGTCATCTCATCATAATGTATTGTATGTATTATACCTCTATGTATTATACCTCCATGCGTTTTTTTACAATTTTTTCACATCATTCTAACGTTGTCTAGAAGATCATGCTTTGGGCATTAAGTTCGCCGTTATGTAAAAGTGCATAAAGTTTTAAATACATAAAAGATATACAATGGTTATTTAGACTCACAACAACATATTAAAATTTGTTATACTTAACACAGTGACTTGTTTGTCTCACTATATTTTATATGTATTCACTGGGTGAAATGTTCAGAACGCACAGCCAGAATTCACTTTGAAATCGGAATTAGATCTACGAATATTTATTTTTGAATAAGGTATAAATATACCTTTTCTTTGTCAAGGTATCTATGTCTTATGTCAAACGAATAAGTGAGAGGAAATTCTATTCCAGTTAAAGCCTGGAATTCATTACCAGCGCACATGTTTCCCTCACACTACGATCCCGGGCCCTTTAAGCGTGAAAAGGCATCTCATTAGGCCGCCATAGCGTGGGTCACCATATTACACTGTCGTCATTCACAGTGAGTATGGCGACCACCGCTCTTGGATTCAATTCATGCATTTCATCAGGCAGAATAGTCAATTTGCTAGGTTGTAAATAAAAAAAATAAAAAATACATGGATTTTTTGCGTTAAATGAGTAGGTAGTTTTTTTAGTAATGTAAATTTTAATAATCCATTGAAAGGATAGTGACACACTTGTATCTTGCTAGCTGCAGGGTCCGTGTGCGGCGGTAATCACTTTCCATGTAGGTAACCCGCGTCTCTGTACCTTCCATACCATAAAACTATCTCACGAGAATGATGGCCTTTTTAATAAGAGGTACGATACAAACTAGATGATATCAATTTAATGTATAAAAAAGAATTGCTGCTTATTAGTTATGGATATATGTACATATTTATTAGAAAAAACATTTAAACTTTTTAGTAATCAACAAAATTCAGTAATTTTATTTTTGTTACTACTTATAATTACTTTTTTACGAATAATAGTAATTTTGACTCATATAAATTAAGTGTACGGTAATCTTGAACGGAATATCGGTCTTGGAGTAGGGAACTCGGTCATGCGAGTGGCGTTAGCAGGTCCGATATGGCCAGTATCTATAACGGTCTGTACGTGTGCGTCTAGGTTTAGCCTGGAATCATTCAGTATAGCGGTTGATTTCCTTTTACGTGACATTACAGTGTCCACATTGGAATCAGCACCTATGATATTCTCCATGTGTGGTAGCAAATTTTTTTAATATATTAATAAAAACAAAAATTAAATTTTCCATAAAAATTATTGCCTTTAATAAAAGAACATATTAAAATAAGGGTTTCAAATCTACAGCATATGACATAAGAAAGAGACTGAATAAGAAATAAAAATTAAAAAAAAAATGACATATTGTTGTTCTTGAAATATTTATGGGTGCAATTAGAAATTTATTTTGTAACAAAGCTTAGAAAAAGTGATCAAGTTACATACGAAAATAGAAATCACTTACCCAAGATGGTACGAAATTCACCGGGCAATGCAAAAATGAATTCAAGACAACTGTTTTATTATTAAGCATACACTACATTTTACAGACTGCCTCTTTGCTCTAACGGTTAGTGCATTTGACTGTCGATCAAGAGGTCTCGGGTTTAATTTCCGGTCGGGTCAAAACGCTATTGAATTTTTCGGAGTTTGAAAGTTAGGGAGCACGTAAAGCTGTCAGGCCTGCGCCTGATCTCTTCCCGGTCTTGTTGGATTGTCGTCCAATCGGTTTATGAGATTGAGGGAACAGAGTGCACTTCTGTTTACGTACACACTTTTACACTATAATATCTCCAGCGTAGTTGGCTGGCTACCGTGGCCAAAATTCTCTAGGAGTACACCATCACATTCTATAGAAATAAATTTCATGGCTTCTAGAAAAATAATTGTGTTTTTTTAATGTAATCAGGTAACACTTCAACATTAAGTGACCAGATGTCGCGAACAAAAAAGGTTTTCATCTACATTGGAACCATACCGGTGTTGATTCTTCTCCTAACTGGGTGGACTTTGTACTTCTTATCAGGTAGTATTAAGTAAGTATATATATTTCCTTGCTATATACAGATAAACACAACTTGTTGTATAGACTTCCTGTGTACATGTTGGCAACTAATCAACTGTCTCAGCTTCTCACGAGGTTTAATCTACACACATATTTACTTACAAAATAATAATACCTTTTTTCGCTTAAATGTAAACTTCATTTGATGGTCCAAGGTACGACTAGGTTTCAGGGATTACCTTTCTAGAATACACTTGGTTCCACGAAAACTAGTACCTGAGACGGCGTGTAGTTTTTGGTTGGTTCGAGTCCGACAATAGGTGGTCACTGGGGGGCTTTCAAATTAATCAATGTCGAACCACTTTAACCATATATGTATGTATGTAGTTAGTATAATAGAACAACATCAACACAATTTGTCATTTTTAAGTTTTAGGCCAGTCTCATTATTTGTTTATTTTTTTTTTTTATTTTTAACATATGGAAACTCCTTTGGGCCGTCAGGGTGGTCTGGTGTGTAAATCCCGGTGGAGTAGTGTGTCGAAATCGGACCAAATAAGACCACACGGTATGCCACTGTGCGCTTGAGATAGGAGGGATCCGAGAACAGCTGCTATTACGATATCCAGATCTTTCCTAGCACCTGCTTGCTACCGCGGGCACTATCTGCGGGAAACTCTCTATTTAGTCGACGTACAGTACACGCGGACGTCACTTCCTCGCGGCTGGCCACTGTAGCGGATGGAGGGAAAAACCCGTTTCATCCACCCTCGCCACGCTTAAGGCGGCATGAGGCGCTGGTACGCACATCTCTGCCGCCCACTTCACCGGTGGCGAATTGGGTTCGAGTGGACATCACTGGGCCTTCTCCGCCACCTCCTTCCGCAAAATTACACCTTCGCGGAAGATTGTGACTGCAGTAAAACAACTATCGCTACCGGCCATGGAGCGTATGATGGCCGGTAGCGAGAGATCTCCTCCAATAACTGCAGTGAGGACCCCACGCTGTGCCGACTAGGTGGAACAAACCGCTAGCGTGTGCTGAGCTGAGTCCTCACTGCAGTCGCAGTGGTGACAGGTGAGACTCAATTCCCTCCTGACGACCGAGAGCAGATACCTTCGTTGCTCTGCCCGCTCAGTGATGACCAGTTGGAGAGCTACCGGTCGGGCTGACCAAGAAGCCATCGTGGCTCAAGAAGCGGCCTCGCGCCACTCGCGTAATTCTTCGGGCGGGGGGCATATGGGCCCGCCCGGCAGTAAGCCGTCCGCCGATAAACTTCGGTGAGCACTTACACCTCCAAATCCCACGAGTGAGTGCCGGCCAAGGCACATGCTGCTTCCGTCGACACAGTGTGGTAAACATGGTAACCATGTATGGCTCTAACCGCCAATATCCTCTGAGGATGCTAGAGGTGAGCTCTATTCTGGGCAGTCAAAGCTGCCGCCCATACCGGTGCACCACACAGTGCCATTGACCTGACAAAACCTCGCTCATGACGGTACACTCCTGTAGGTAGCCTACCACAAGCCGCCTCAGGTACTCTGGCACCTCGTAGTAGTGAAGTACTTCCCTGATGCAGCTAAATGGGACATTATAACTACGTTGGCGATGTCCAACGACACCACACCGCCACAGCTCACTGCCTCTTTGGTAACGGCTCTCAGGCATCAACATCGACTGTCGAACGCCACGCTTGAAAACTGAATTCGGCTTCCGACGGATCGGGGCCCACCTCGCAGAGGTGCCAGACGATGCGGGCCGAGAGTATCCTCACAAACAGTTTACCCGACTCGTCCAGTAACATGATGGGCCTATAGGTCGCTACTGAATCTTCAGGCTACCCTAGCATCCTTAATAGAACCAGCTTTCCGATTTTCCAGCACTCAGGGAAGCGTTTGAACGTCATGCTAGCGTCCAGAACCTCCCGGAGGCGGTCCAACATGTGTTCAAAGGGTCGGGCCAGCACTCGGTCAGGTATCCCGTCTGGCCAGGGGGCGGTGTTCTCAGAGCGGATCTGCCCCTACCTCTGACTCCCTGATGCGTGGAACATTGCCCTCACTCCCCCCGTCGTCTCTGACCAAGAAGGCAATCGACGGGAGTGCGTATTCCGCCCGCTGCGGGGAGAGGCCCTCGGCCAGTTTCTGCAGGAATCTAGGCTGGAAGGTCTCTGTTAGGGAGGGGGCGCGATGTACGGAGCTTTTGTCGCGCCGCACAATACAGGCGACCCCAGGAGTAACGATCGAAATCCTCCAGCATCTCCTTTCTCTTAACTTCTTTGAAAACACGTTATTAGTCTTATGTTTATTTTTATATAAATTAACTAGATACCTGAAACTTAGAATGTTCAGTTTACTTTTATGTTTCCTACATATTGTATATGATTTCAGTTGCTATGCAGCAGCAGAACCCAGAGATAAATGTGAAAGAGGATTAAAGTTAGTGATTGACCATGATGGCGGCGCCGATGACGCTTTGGCAATAACTATGAGTTTATTGTATGAGAAATATTTTAATGGGTGAGTATAATACATAATTCTTAAGAGAACACAACTATTACTGTAGTTGAAACATTTAAAATCAAGACTATATCAAGGATTAACTAAGAAGAAAATAAACTAAGTTTATGGAACTTGTGTATTTAAAATTTGATAAAGATGTTTTGAATGTATACCTTATTTTACTTATTTTACATAATTTTAAATTCACGTCGACAATAATTTAGCTGTAGAGTATATAATTGCGTCATTAAGACAACAATATCAAGATGAAAATAGTACGTTTATTTCTGCATGCTCTTATTTTAATTACTTTACTCTAAACGTGTGTAGCTGAAATGATAACGCAATAACACTGTAATGAAGATTTGTGATATTAGACTGTTCTGTTTCTAGTCTTGTTCGTTCATACCGTATACCATTAACTACAATACAGGACAAAGAAGTATGATGTCAGAGTAGAATCGTCAGTAATTCAGCTTTTTGAATACTTGATACTTTTTGAATTCAGTACAAAGCCCTTACTTTCTTGCAAGGGTTGTTTTCATTAATCTTTTTTTTCTTTGGTTTTACCTTTTTCTCATTTAAGATGATTACATTTCCAAAAAAGCTTCGTATCAGACGGGAGAAAATCATAAAAAAAAAACAGTATGTGTTTTACATATTGTGTTTTAATAATCCACTGCTAGACATAGACCACGCCTATGAAAGGAGGTTTTGGGCTTCTATAGTAGCCAGACGGGTTGGTATAGAGTTCGTTTCAAGACTTCCTTCACTTTGTTTTACTGTTTCATCATTACAATTCAATTTCAGACCAAAGGTAGTAGCACTGACAGCTTTATACGGAAATATAAATCAGAGTCAAGCAATTATTAATAGTGCCAGAATACTTGAGCTATGCGACAGATCTGACGTAAGTAGATTAGTATAAATTATAGAATAAAGTTTTCTTAAGAGTTTTTTGATCATGTTAGAAAATAATATATTTTGGATTACGTTAATAATTGTTCTATTTATAAAAATGTTTAAAGTAATAGATAAGATTTTGTTTATAATAGATTTGTTAAAAATCATAACAAAATATTTTTCCATTCCTTATACAATGGTGTTACATTAAAGTATAGCACTCACCAACAGCACCGATTACATACTGGTTTAGTAGTCGTCACGCTGTACCCTACGGCGCTAAGTGTTATGGGTTGAACATGGGACACTTTGTGTAGTCCACAAATCGTTGTTCTGAGTCTGGGTGCTCTTTGTGTCCGTTTCTTGTATGTTTGTAAAGTTTTTCACGACAAAGGATATGTATCCAAAATACGAGTTCTTTTAAGAAGAAATACAACTTCATAACACAAACTAATGGAATATACCTTTTTTTATTTTTTTGTTCATGAGTTTACCGGTTACTACCAATTTGTGACCTCAAGTTCCTGGTGATGTCTCAGCACACCTACTACAAAAATACCTTTTGTGACAGATGCAAGATTGAGTGTTAATCAGAACTGAATTTAGACCGAACTTTTATTATGAGAATAAACCTTGGTAAGGTCCACAAATTGAAGTTGGACGCTAATGATTTTTATTATATTTTCATCACAGTTCATCTAAGGTTTGTAGGACTTTGCTTTAGTTAGAGAATATTGACATTGCAAAGTCCTATCGCTAGCTGCTATAAGAATAATAATTCTGAAAGATATTTTTTAGGTTCCTATATACGCTGGAGCTCTGCATACTCTGATTTCAGGAATTGAATCAGATTACTTTTTTGGATATGATGGTTTGGGTGACGATGGGTACGTGCGTACGGAGTCCATAACAATAGAAAATGTACATGCTGCAGTTGGTCTTATTGAACTATCAAAGAAATATGAAGGTAAGTTTTTTTGAGAACATTATTGTTTTGAGCTTATGAAAATTTGCTATATTTTCATTTGTAATGCACCATAACATTTTCTGATAAAGATTGCCGTTTCGTGGTATGATAGCACTTAATATCAGTTCAAATTACATAACAAGATCAGCCTAAAGCGATAGTAAAGGTACTTTCGTGATTCGTTAGTAAATGCAAGACCGAAGACCCTTTGGTGACAATTATCGTGGTAACTATGTACGTCTTACACTGCCTTTTACGTCCCCAAGCGGGACGTGAAAAAGTATCTCACTAGGGTGTCATAGTATGGGTCACCATATTTCACTGTGTGTACTCGCAATAAGTATGTAGACCATAACTATTGGATTATATTTATGCTTTCCATTAGACATAGTAGAGTCACTTAGGAAGGCTCTTAAAAAATATACATCTATTTTTTTTCATGATTAAAACTTCTGTACTTTACTGAAAACGATTTAACTGATAAGACTGAAGGAGATTTAAGCAAATTCATTAAAAAAAACTATTTATTTTAGGTGATCTTATAGTAATGATGATAGGTCCTCACACCAATGTAGCTTTGGCCATAATGATGGATCCTGACTTTATAAGCAGATTATCACATCTGTATATTGGTGCTGGACATGTTTACAGTGAGTACCTTACTTTATTTTTGTTGCCACTATTTGTAAACTATACGTGTATAGATAAATTGAAAATAGGAGTGGCCTTGAAGGTTACGGGTGTCGTTAGAGCAGACGAGGGAACAATCAATGCAGGATAAAGGAGAAGGAAAACTCGAAACAAACCAACTAACCTGTCTGGCCAGCATGATACATCAGGTTAAAGCCTAGTTTCTAAGGAGGGATTTACGTTCAGCTGTAGACTCTTAAAGGTTTTGATGATGTTTTTACTACCTCAATTTCTTCATAAATTTATCCATTTGATATTTTGATGACCCAATCTTTAGGTGAAGCATATTCTCGGCCCGAGTTTAACGCAGACATGGATCCTGAAGCTTATCACATCGTACTAGACAGTGCAAGGGTTGACAAAGTGACTGTTGTACCATTCTCTCAAGTTTATATGTCTCTTAATATTACTAAAGTAAGTAATAGTTTTTAGTACATTGTTTGCATTTTCTATTTTAAACTGCTGACGATTTTACGCGTATTAATGCAATTTTTATACACAATATTCCTTGAGCGTTACTATTACGAGTACTTCTAGTAAGTCTCGAAAATTGTTCTATTACCAATTTGATTCAGAATAAACAGTAAATTTAAAAAAACTCGACACGAAAGCCTACAAAATAGTAATAAATAAAACTTTAATATTTAAATACTTAAGAAGTTATTTTTAATAACAAACGTCTTCGTATCGATAGTTTTTTATGATATTTATTTAATTTTTATTTTAAAAATTTAAAAGAAATATAAATAACCAAAAATATATTGTTTTTACGAGTAATGTAGATATCTTCTGATTGGCTGATTAGATGATAAAATTATGCATGTACAAATTTTCGATCACTATTAGATTTAAAATAAAGTACATTGTATTATAAAATATGATAACTTTATTGGTTACAAACATCAATAAGCTCCAATTTGATACAAATTTACAAATTTAATGCCTGATTCTGAACTTTTGGGCGACGGGTTGATGAGTAACATAGTAACTATTATGACTCTTTTTACACGTTTCTGACATTTTGAAAAATCATTAGAGATATATACTGTTAATTGGAGGATTTATTTTATTTTTTTTTTATTGTTATAATCAATTTAATAAATTTATCAGAATATTTTTTTTTATAATAATATAATTATTGTACTATCAATTGCAGGAATGGAGGATAGATGTATTAGGTGCAATAGACACACCTATCATGAGAGCTCTGAACGGTTATGAACGGCTTTCTCTGGCCGCTCCTAGTAAAGCCTGGACTCTATTGGACGCTGCTGTAGCAGCTATGGTCTTAGATGATAGTATAGTTAAAGAGTACAGAAATAGTAGCAATGGGATTATCTTGTGTGGTAAATATTTTAATTATATTTTAAATAGGTTAATTACTGTAGCAGTGTCTCGGAGAATACTCGTAGTGACAGGTTTTAACCGAAAAATTTTCAAGATGGCTGCCATTGGCTTAAGAAAACAGTGCTTTTCTTGTGGGCAATTATATGTTGCTCAGTAGAAAAGCCTAGTAGGTTTTTTTGAAAATCAATATGATTTGTTGCCACCTGCAAGTATCACAACGTATAAATATCATATTCATCAACTTTAAAACAAAACTGTACAAAATAAATACACAAAATTTGAGAAGTTTAAAAATAAAATATCTAAAACAACGAAAAACTTGAAAGTAAAATATAAAAAAAAATATAGGGTGTAAAAACGACCCTCTTGCCCAGTCTACATTCTATAAACGTTATTAGAAAATTATCACGACGTCTCTCAACCCTAAATCACGTGGTCAATACAAAATATTAAACAATAATACAAGAGATACCGATTCTCTTTCAACAATCGCTAACGCCTCAGTTGCGTTAGCGATTATTGAAAGAGAATCAGTGCGAAACACTTGCATCTTGCATGTGTTAATACGTTCCATGAGCAACATAATCAAAAAAAAAATTAGTATTCCGACTTGAGGTCTCTGTTTTTGATTTTTAATATGTAAACAAATTGACTAATGAAAGTTTTAATTAGTATGTTTTTAAGCGGTTGAAGTATTTCATTTATCCCAAAATATACAAAAATATTAAACCATATGACTTTTTTGTGGTTTAGTTATACAATGAATTTAAAAATTTAAGACTTAAGGCTAAGTAAAACAAATGGAGCGATTGTAAAGATAATTATGATAAAAATAATTAAGTATATAAAAATTAAAAAATAGGTTAAATAAAGGGCAAAAATAAAGACATTTGGAATTCAGGTAGGTTTATGGTTTTCAAAAAATAATAATATCTAATAACTTCACGTATCTCACACTCCGTATTCTAATCCCAAACTAAATAGAGCCTCATAAATTTCTAAATACACTTTAACTGTTAATAAATTACACTCAGGCGTAGAAAAAACACTTGTGTTCATTTACACAGCTGTTTGTCCTCAGTGGGAATAATATCAATGACCTTTGAGTTCAGTCAAGATCACTACTAAAACTATTTAAAATACTCACTTGCAAAACAAGCTGTTAAAATAATTACACTATTTCAGGTGACATGAGAAGTATCAACACCAACAATTTCACGTCAACAAATCCTAATGCACGACTAGTATATACAGGAATTGTAGAAAAGTACAAGAAATTTCTGATTGATGTCTATTCTGCTGGAAAATGAAAAGAAGATCATTAATTATGTCATAAGTTAGAATTAATTGTCGAATTATGTCAGTAAATCGTTGTTCTAGAAACAAAAATTATTACATTGTTAGAATAGTATTTTAAGTTGAACTTCGTGCAGAGCACACAAACAACTGTATTAAAATGAACCAGAGTAAACCTGGTAGGTGAATTTCGACCTCTTCATCTACAGTCGCCTTAGTAGTCCACAGCTGGACATAACTCCTTCGAAAGAAGGTTTTGGCTTACTATACTACACTGGCCAGATGAGTTATTATAGGGTTTTATCAAATTTTCCTTGTCTTTGCAATGGTGTTGTCTTGTGTGGTTTTCTCCTTTAGTTGCCTCTTGAGACACGCGAATAAATAGCGGGGTATAGCACTCAGTACAAACACATATACGTATTTAAACATTTAAGAAACGTCCTCGAACCTAACTGACTAACTAACTCTTGAAACTATCTACTATACTTTTTATCAATCTGTTCTTACTTATTGTATCTCAGCCTGAGAGGGTACTAGCGAATTACAAATGCGAAAATATAAAGACAATGTTCCACAATTGAAATATCCTCAATATGCCAGGTTTTTGATATTTGAAACATATTGAATTGCCACGATTTATCACATTTGTCGTTTCTAAGCAAAGGTTTGATATAGTATGCCATGTTATATGTTTATCTCACTGAACAGAAACAGCGAGTTAGTATTATTATTTTATCAGCTTAAAACCTTATAATAAACCTAATAAAGAAATTAATATATACTCTACTTTATTCATCCCATTTAAACGTAAATCGGCATGTTTTGATTGGTCTAATACATGCAGACTTTTAACTACTTTTAGTTTTTATTAGTCATACTAGTCATCATAGTAATGCGTTCATATGCAGTCTCATGGACATCACCAAGTTCTTTAAACTTCAGTCTCTAAATTGCAGTGACGCCCACACGTTAATTGTCAAAAAAGGAAACATTTCTGCTAATTAACCAATGTAGAAATAGCTAGATTAATTCATTTCTGCTATTTTCGTAGTGTAATGTCATATAATATTTTGATGTGGCGGATGCTGCTGACATTCAAAGTATCTTTGTGTTAAAGAAAAAATCTATTAGTGTAATTTATATTTCAGTTTTAGGTAGTCACTGAGGAATAAATTTACAGAAATTGATATTATAACATTTCAATACATCTGTGAAAATTTGGTGTGCTTATGTAAAGAAAAATATTCAATTATTCACAAGATTAGCAACATTCATGACATCAACACTAGAAATGAAGATATGTAAATTCGTGTTACTAACGACTACATTACAGAAAGTAAGCAAGTCGTTTCAATCTCAAGATATATGCTTCTTAAATTAAATTTCAAATTCAAGAACTAAATTTTAACTAATTGAGGTCCTTTTCGTAGTTGCAAAGTCGTGAAAACCAATCTAGAGTTGTTTGAATTTAGGACCAGGGCTCGAAACTGCGATAAATCGTCAATGGTAGCTAGCAGGATGAAAATTTTGCATAACAGTGTCTTTTGCATGAGTCCTCGCATCGTAAAAAAAAATCCATCACCATAAATAGATCACTTTTAAAGGAAATTACGTCATTTGTTAATTGAGAAGTCCTGTTACTGAATTCAGGACTTTTTAGAAGATAAAACTAATTTTATTGTATTATAAATTTAATGATACTGACGTTGTGCTATACTATAATATATAAAATATTGTAAGGATTTGCTATTTCATTATCTAGTTTTGTTTTTGTTTTTTGTTTCTTTTGGATTTATTTTGACATTTCCTGTTTTATATTCACTCATTTTTTTAAATTATGCTAATTTTTTTATTTTTCACTCATTATCATTATTTTTAAATATTGTATGCCCAAGTAGCAGGACGTAGTTGGCCTTAATATCTTGTGACCACATTATATACCTATTTATATACTATGATCCACAACAAAATATTTTGACTTTGACTTTGACTTTGACTTCATAAAGACAACTGTATGAAAAGGTTTACTACACAGTTTAAGATTATTTAAATGACAAGTTTGTTTGGGATTTTTGCTTCTCATTCCTATATGTATTTGCTGTGTTTAAAAGTAATTAACATTAAATTTTTTGTTATTGTATGTCGTTCTTTTTTTCATTTTTTTATATCTTATTATTTGTTTTTTATTCTTTAAAGGTGAGTATAGTCTAGGCTTGTAATATTTTTTCATATTTACTATCTGTCTAGTGATTTTGAGTGTTTTCACGACCTATACAAAAGACCTGCTAACCGCAGTGTTGCGTTTCGGGTCGTCAATCTTGAGTAACACTGGTTAACTGTCACGACTGGGGCTTGTATGCCGTCTGTATGAACCGGCTGACTCAAAACTATGGTCATTTCTTCAAGGACCAACCCAGACCCTATACTGTAATCGCTTAGTTTTTAAATCAATATTCATGGATCCATAAACGAAAGGATATATCTGTTATTTGTTTCGGCATTCTTCACAAGTAAGTCTTAGGAAATGCCAGCGCCTTCTATTTGTAAAGACTGACGTGTCAAAATATCTGTAAAATAATTACTTGCAGAAATAAATATCATTTATCACAAAAACAAACTTACACTTACACTACTTCAACTACACGTGAACATAACTACATCACAATTACACTTACACCAACCACACACCATAGTTTTTACCGTTGCATGATTTTTATTTTTTTACTTTTTTTTTATATCTCAGTTTAAATTTTTTTGTTATTATTATTTTTTGTATTATCTGATAGAGCGAGTCACAAATTTTATCTGTAATACAGTTTTATTATTTTTTCGGATATTATCGTTTTCAATTGTCCTACACAAAGTTGTTTTTCGTTCCAAATAAAGATTTATTGTTATCTTGTTTTATTTCATTGTCTAATATAACTTAAACTAAGACTTAATTTACTATTTTTAGCATAAACACATAACTTGTGAATATTTTTTGCTGTTTGCATTTGAATACTTGAATTTCTCGATATATCGAACAGTTTACACTGTGGACACTCGTATCAGCTAGTATTATAATTTGTATATAGTAAATACACATCCAAAAGTGATAACAGACTTCGTGTGGTCACGGATTAGGAATACAGAGTGTCACCACCCGTATTAATTTCATAGGTGTCGTAAGAAGCGACTAAGCAAGCAAACCATACAGTATGACATCACTGCGCAGACATGGAAAACTTAAAATAAACCCCATACCAAAATATCTGACCTGCATGGTATAGTAATGCTAAAACTTCTTTTCTAAGGTCTATGTCAAGCTGTGGTCTCGTAAAAGTTGTTCATGTGATGTGATGTGATGGCAGACTATGAGAAGAAATCATATTATATCACGTTCTTTTGTTCTATATTTGATGTCCTGATGATGATTTGCAACAAAAAGTTAGTGTTCATCTTTATATTTGTACGTATGCAGAGTGTTTTAGCAGCTTATATTGTATAAATATCTTAATATCAAATAGTGTAGCTATGACCTGAATTCCCATAAGTACTTTTGATAAGTTTTATTAGCAATGTTACTTTTATTATTTTGTAGTCACATTTTTGATAGGCGCTGTGTAGATGACATATTTAATTGTATTCAATATATAAATATGTATGTAGACATTAGTATCAAATAAATAAAACCTTTAATTACGTTTTACGGTCATAGCGCGTCACTATTTTCGACCAATGTATTGCATAATGGTCAACAATACGCCTCTATTTTCCTAGGTTTTTACAGTTTCGATATTCTTACCATGTTAAAAATCTAAACTAGGTACTTTATCAATGGACAACTGCTTCGAAGAGTACGAAAGATAAAGAAAGTAATTAACTCAGTCAAAATGTTCTACAACACATTTCACTTGGAAATTGTACAGTTTTTTTTTATTTATTTGTTTTGTTTATTTTGTCTTTTTAAACTCCTTTATCATAGGTAACTTTTCAGAACCTCATAATAAAAGAGGACGATTGCAATCCAAGATGTTGCGCATCTAAACTGTGCATTGTATCAATCAATCAATTGTATATCAACTGTATCTCAACTTTGTATACTCGTATAATGTTAACGACCTACGTACATACGTCATCGACGCACGCGTCTTTTTATTTGGCATGAGTAATCAAATTCATTGTACTAATAATACTTAAAGTATGTCGGCTAAGTTCGAGAAAGAAAGTGAACAAGAACAGACGTGTCTAATGTTTAGTTGAAGTTTAGGAAAGTAAATAAATGGTGCAGAATTTGTAAGTATATTTTTTTAATAAGATGTTTAGTCAGTAAAAGGTCATTTATGTCTAACTAGTGTTCGTACATTTGTAACAAATAAGTAGAATATTTAGCATAACAATGAATATTAATTTCTCTTTGTCTTACATACAATTTAAAAACTTTACTAAAAGAATTATTGAAGCAAAATTTTAGCAAAAATACTTCAGTGATATCAGTATCGAAAGATAATATATTTATCTATTGAATCTAGGTATTTTATTTCTGTTTTTATCGAGCTAGGAAATAAATTGACTGTTAGTGATGTGACTTATCACCGTATCGGAGACCCATGCTCTAAAACTCCGATATGGGTCACAATTATTTGTAACAAAGTCATCATCATTATTATCATCAGACTTTACTAGGCTACTGCTGGAAATGGACTTCTACTTAGAGGTTAGGAGGTTTTGGTATACTATATACCAAATTAGCCAGGTTCGAACGTATCATTATAATATGCATATAATAGACAGTCCCATGACTACCTCTGGTAGCGAATGCGACTGCTGTGTTTGTGGTCACGGGTTCGACTCCCGGATGTTTCAGAGTTTGAATATTTTCTATATATAATGTGTATGTATTTTCAAAAAAAAAATATGTAAATATTTTATCAGTCCATGTAGCTATCATAGTACAAGCTCTACTTAGTTTGAAACCAGATAGCGTTGTGTGTCACATGTCCAAAATATTTATTTTTATTATGTATTTATAATATTGTCTCTTTAATTATGAAATTGAAAGGAAACAGTGACGACTAAATGGTAGTGAAAGAAAGATTGAAGTATTGTAGTCAAATAATTTCAAATACATCTTTAATGTAGTTAACTGCTAAATATTCTTCTAGTGGTCGAGTCCCAATAATCTTGTGATTAATAACGTTTTGGAAGATAATTGCTGAATACAGTCCGTAGGGTTGTTTTGTTTCATTTCCTTGGAATTAATGCCTAGTTACTGCCTATGTCAACTTTGTTTCTCCGAGGATACAGACATTAGTGTGTATGTATAGAACAAAACTTCTAAGAAATAAAATTAATAAGGATGTGTTTTACATCTTTGTATTACTTCAAAACAATCCAAAATATTTACACACCTTAAGTCGCCTGACTAAAAAGAAGCCTATGACCAGCAGTGGACTATTAAAGACTGTTGATGATGATGATGATGATGATGACACTGTGATGATGAGTTAGCAATAATGACTATTGACCCACCAAACTGTGTCAGTTATTAATTCGTGTGTGAGAGTAATGTGTGTTTATACAGATAACAAGTTCCTTAAATTAACATGTATTTAAATTTATAAATTTATATTATATCAACAAACAATTAGTGGCTACTTATTAGGACATGTTGATTTACATTCCACTAATACACGCCACAGTTTAGTTTTAGAGACTATTTACTAATTGTTGAGAATTCTTGATACTAATTGCTTGTTTTGTGTTCTTGTTATAGTAATTTATTTGACTCTCTTTGTTTTGACTTTCAATCTCTTTGACTCTCTTTGTTGTGTAAGTGTTAACTATATTATTTAAATAAAAAATAAATATTTCGGGCATCTGACACACACTCATCTAGTTTCAAACTAAGCACAGCTTGTGCTGTGATAACTATACTGATCGATAGCATCCTTATATACATTTTTTTGTAATTAACAACATATTATTTAAAGAAAACACTTAAACTTCGAAAGAAATATTTGCAGATCACAAAAATATTTGGTCCGACCCGGAAATTGAACCCGAGACCTCAAGCACAGCAGTCACATTCACTGCCCCAAGGTCACCGAGACAGTTAACCTCATTAGTACTAAGTACTTGACTTTCTTATTGTCTGGCAGAATTTTTTCCTTCGATAAATGTTTGTCATAATTCTTTTCACACTCAATTATATAATTCTCGTCTACATGGTGCTTCATGAAACGTATTTACAACGATTTACGGCTATATCTACTTAATTTATAACTTAACAATAATTTGGTGACAGTAAAGTAAAGTGTAGGCAAAATTATCTTGCTCAAGACTATTGTTGGTTTTGTAGAATTAGAGCAAACCTCACGCCGTCAATATTGAGATCTCCAGTTCTTATTGGTATCTTCTTATTATCCCAGGTACCGTAAAACGAGGGCTATATCTTCTTATTATCCCAGGTACCGTAAAACGAGGGCTATATCAAACTTTGGCATGCCTATGATCGAAACTTTCTACTTCAATAAAAGATACCATCGCGTAAAATGAAATGACTTTGATACATAGACATAACTTTCTTAAAAACAATAGCAATATGCTTTTTCTTCGCGAGTGTTCTAAAACCTGGTGGGCCTTGTGTGATATAGGTTGTCAAGTGTGCACGATTTTTGGATCGCGGGGCATGTTAGCAAAAGATCTAGATTATCGAAGATTATCTGTAACGACACACCACAGTCAAATTTAAAAGGGTTAGATTGACAAAACTGCTTGAGTGGTAATGTCTACTGGTGGATATAGCATCTCTATCAGCGTCGGCTTCAGACATCCAGTGATCTGCCAGTGGGTTTTGTCACAGCTAAATCTCTTTTTTGACATGCACCGATCACTTCCAAACTCCTATACGGGTGTCTGGTATATATAGAGAGTTTTTAGTAGAATAGCACACACAGATAATTCAATTTTAGCCTAGAAAACACTGCAACGCCCTTTTTTAGATGGGGTGTTTTTCTGCTATAAGTATCATGTCTTGGACTGAGTTGCAAATAGTCATAGAATTTCTTATACGTAGTACATCGCAGCTAGGTTTTTGATACAGTTCCGATAAAATAGCTGATTTAGCAACGTAGAAATCCTCAAGTTGTATCGTTCTTAACCTTTATCTATTGATCGGTTTTCTTGAATTGCTTGGGAATAGTAATTGAGGTATTTTTTTAATTTCTTGATAAAAATCGGAAGCATAGAATAAGCTCGAAATCATAATGACTTGGTTTTCATATCTCTAATTTGTTTTTATTGTTTAAAACGTCAATCGAAATAAATATTATATAAACCGATGGTTAAATAATTTGAAACTTCTCTTAAATCGACAGATTCGAAAGATGTCGACGTTCAAAGTTTAAAATTAAAATAAAAATATTAACTGGAATAGCCTCGCTTAACAAACCCACTAACAAATTATTAAATTTGGTAGCTACAATTAACACGCTGTCTTGTTATTTCTTAATTATCTTGACTAACACTGACCAAATTTATCTATGCAAGTCAGATTTATCTATGATTTGAGATGTAACAACGTCATACTGATCACGTCACTTTAGTGCTTACATTAAATAATATTTTTAATATTTTTATTCAGAGAACACTCCATTAAATGTGCGAAATATTCAATCTTCAATCTATATTGTACTCTACTTTCAGCTTTTGGAAGCCCTAAAGAAATTAATTATTCCACGGAATTTAGATGATCAGATGACATATTAGTCTACAAACGATTTAAACTGACTTAGCCGCTAGTTGATTAAACAGTGACCTCACTGTAATAGTCGTGCTCTATCCTTGCCCCTGTTAAACAGAGAGACACATAACCTGATAACTATGCTTACATGGTTCTCCGACAATAACTATGGTTATAATTATTTTCAGAGAAAACCTTGTCACACCCATGTGTACACCTGTGTGTGACAATAACTATAACCATCTTACCTAGGCAAGATTTCGTACACAATGTGGTGATAACTAGGGAAGTTTATTCATTGATTTAAACGCACACATAGGCATTAATATAAATTAAAAAATTAGTTTCTGAACTGAATACTAGATTGAGCCACCATTCACTTAGACTGTATCAAACTACTGTAGCGAATAAAGAATTGCAGTCTCTTTTTCATTTGTTTAATGTTTCATTTTCTTTTAGGCATCAAATAGATTCCTAATATATTCCTAATATGGGTACATTTATTTAAATACGATGCTGTACCTATTCATTTCAAATAAAATGTCATATTTAAATGAACCTCTGTGTAAGATAGGTAAATATCGCAAATGATAAGACGTTTTAAAGCATCACGAAATAGATTAGTCTGTCGTCCGCCGGGTTGCGGATCACTCGTCTCCAAGATGTTTATGACAATAATAGTATCTTTGTTTGTGTTGTTATCTGTGGATTGGTAAGTAGTTGAATATTTTGTAGTTAGTGTTAAAAATTTTTGCAAAATATTGTCACATTGTAAATTCGCTCTTGAACTTTATTCAAGTTTTATTTTTTTATGATATTTTATATGATATCTATGATAGATTCTATATGATATGATATTTTTCGTGTATTGTTTTCTTTTTTTATTAACTAACTTTTTTATGCTAAGGTATGTTTTAAAAACTTTAATAATATCGCTTTCGGCGAATGATTAATTGTAATAATAAAATGTATTATTCTTTCTTCAAAATTAAAAGAATCCAAATACAGTTTTACCTGTTTGTCCTAGTCCTTTTTTTTTTGAAGCCAAAGTATTTTTTATTCAAAATATGGGTGAGAAAATCAAATTGTTAACTATCATTTGAACAGGAGTTCATTATACTTTTAATAACTACTTAATCTTTATTACATTATTTCAGATGCTAATCAGAAATTGTACATGATAGTGAAATCAATCATGATTTTTGATTTACATGATTTAACAATTATTGTAATTTATAACCATCTTACTCGACAAAAAATGAACCATTGCCGTCTTGTAGTATATTCAGATATATCATCAAGAGTCTTTAATAGTCCACTGCTGGACATAAATCTCGCCTTGAAAAGGAGATTCTGGTCTAGTGGAATACCACTCTAAAGCAACAGTATCCATAATGTCGTGTTTCGTTGGTGAGTGCAAAACCGGAGGCCCGTTGATGCAGGGGTGACAGTTATCATGGTAACTGTGTGAGCCTTACACTTCCACGATGACTGTCATGTCTTTAACGTCCCCAAGCGGGGCGTGAAAAAGCATCTCACTAGGCCGCCATAGTGTGGGTCACCATTTTGCAACTGTCTGCATTTGTAATGAGTATGGTGATCACAACTCTTGGATTCTATTCATGCTTTTTATCAGGCAGAGTAGAGTCACTTTGTCAGGCGATTTGTATAGTATAGTAAGCCACGCCGGCCACACACGTACAAGTATTCCTTTTCTTCGAGGCAACTAAGAGAGCAAACTAAGCATACTTCAAGTATGCTTAGTTTGCTCTCTTAGTCGGCTCTTACGACGCCCAGGTAATGAATAAGGATAGTGAGACTTTTTATTCTCTATCTGTCACCCCATGGGCCAATACTCATCTATATTTGGATAAGAAATTCGAAATTTATGTAAGAATATGGATTTACGAGTTATACTATACGGAATTAAGATACAATCTTGCAAAAAAAAAATATCAACTTTCGATTATGCGATTATATTATAATACAATGTAACAGACCTGAATTTGTAAATACATTAAATTACGAGCAAAGCCAGCTGATGGTCTGTATAGTCAACCTAAGTATGATCTCTTGAAATATATAAAAAAAATAAGGAAGACTTCAGGCAATATAGTAGAAAAAATATTGAGGAACCTGTTGCCAGCCTTGTTGCAACAGGAAAGGTCAACTGGAAAAAAAATTAAAACTTCTTTATTATTAATTTAAATCCCGTGTGTAAATAAATCAATGCAGTCTTTAAAGCAAGAAAAAAATACAGGTCAAGATTTAGTCGAACTTTAGATACTCAGCGAGGTTCTCGTTTGTGGGTTTTAAACATACAGAAAAATTAAATAGTACTGTATTTTTTTATTTCAGCCAAAAGGTAACAGAGTCAAAATTTATAATTGACAATGACGCTGGTGGTGATGATGCTATGGCTATATTCCTTGGACTGCTTTACGAGAAACATTTTAATGGGTTAGTACTCAGTATTCAATAATGATAAAATAAGCAAACAAAAATACTTCATAGTATTTAACAGATTATATACGATGTCTAGTCTAATTCTTAAGAATTGTCTATGGCCTAATTTAAAGAATAATCTAATTTGCAATAACATTGCCTTGCATTGCATAACGTTCTTGCCGGTCTGTCATTGCCTGAGACTATGTTGCTCACATATACTGCTACAAGTCGCCGAAAATGTCATTTAGTTTCTTAATTATCGAAACATTTAGAACAGAACCTTAAGAATATGCTTAACTTCTAGAATAAGGTTAGCGGCAAAAATGAGATTAAGTGATTATGCCGGTACCTACACGTTACAAGGGTTCTTAAACAAACCACGACTTTTAAACTTACCTAAATATAAATGTGCCCTTTTTGGATTGTAAATAACTTTTTTGAACCAAATTCCATGATGACGTATTTTCAATCTTAACATTTGTGAATTGTTTAGTATATGGCTTATGCGTACTGCTGCTAATATTAGAACATGCAGACTATTGGAACACATTTCCTATCATCATTTCAATATAATAGTTCTATGTATGTCTACGTACTCACTAGACAAAGTTCTACGGCTGATTGATTGGCCTAGGAATTGGTTAAATGCAAAATTTTTTTTTTATAATTCTTGTTAAGAAATTTTTATACGCCAGACCATGTATTCTTAATATTTAAAACAAATTGTAAATTTCAGACCGAAACTAGTAGCTCTGACTACCGGAAATGGAAATACAAAAGAAGATAACGTGTATTACAACAATCAAAGGATACTCAGAGTGGCAAACAGGCAAGACGTAAGTTGTAAATGGTTTGTTTTATAGTCATTTATGAATAGTCATTATTCATAAATGCACTATGAACTAGGTACATTATTTTTATTCTCTGCTGGCTTTATATTTGAATAGTCTTCTTGATTGCGGTTGCGGTTGCAATAATAGGCTAGGTAGTAGAGCCACGCTGATTACAGCACAAGCGGGCCGGCCATCCGTGTTGTCGTGTTTCGTTGGTGAGTGTGAGACCGTAGGCCCATTGATGCAGGGATGGCAGTTATCGTGGTAACTGTGTAAGCCGTACACCATCACGATGACTGTCATGCCTTTTACGTCCCTCTTGGATTCTATTCATGCATTTCAGCAGGTAGAGTAGAGTCACTTTAGCAGGCTCTTAATATAGAAAAAAAAATAGGCATTAAAACGATGATTTTGACTGTTTTCATACTTTTAATATATTGTAATTATCAAACAATCGCGATGACTGATGTATGTATGTATATTCATATATTTGAAATGTTGTCACAAGTTGACATCAAAATTGAAAGTTCGTAAGTTTTTGACTTTTACCTTTCTTCACTGCTATTTTAGGAGAATTTGGTATTTATAAAGTGACTGTTAGCTGGAGAGGGATTAAAATAACTCTAGTGAAATTTTCGCCTTTTTTTTGTTAACATTCGTTCGAAAACACATTAGCTGTCTTTTTTTGGAATTTCATTCATGACCACAAGTGGTGTAATTTGTTTGAGTCTCAACGTTGTAGCTCATTGTTTTATAACCTCATTTCAATTTAAATATAGTTGCTAAATTAAATCAGATACTAATCGCAGATGGTTAAATGTTTATGAATCGGACATGAAGATTGTAATTACCATTTAAAACTTGAACTTTGACTTCAAACTAGAGATAAACGTGCTACTGTTTTTGTTACATCACAATTATTTAGTAATTTGTGTTTATTACTCTTTATTGGCATATGACCTACCGCAATATCAAACTCCAGTTTCGGTACCTTGAAGGATTACTTTTCTCATGTGTATTTGTTCAATTACTAGCTTGTTAATAAATGAATATCGGAAACTCAGATCAGGCAATATTTGAAAGATGCTTCTAAGATACTTATTTTTAAATGATAGTGTTTTTTTTGTGTATTGTGTAAGTTTTATGTTTATAAATATAATATTTTATCAGTATAAGACCAATGATACTACCGGTTTAATACACATTTTATCTAGTTCTTAAGTTTTCCTTTTATACCAAAGTTTTGTTTTTAGCACCTGACAAAACCATCGACTGCTTCGGTGGCAGCGTATGCTACTGCTGTGGTTGAGGTATCGGGTTCGATTCTCGGGTTGAACCAAATGTTTGTATGACCTGCAAATATTTGTTTCGGAGTTTGGGTGTTTATTATGTGTAATATGAACGTATTCTAAAATATATATAGTTGTCTAGTAACCATAGTACAAGCTCTGTTTAGTTTGGGACTAGATGGCATTGTGTGTCGAATGTCCGAAATATTTATATTACTTTAATAATAAAAAATAAATAGGTACACATTTTACATGTAGTGCAAATGAAATGGAACAGTTTTAGACAAAAAAGGAATGTTTTTTGGCAACTCATAATTCCAGAACTTCATGGATGTGCTTTGCGAATGCTACCCTATAAAGTATGTATTTGTTTGAGAAATTTAAAATTAAACTCATCCTTTAAAAACTAGCAAAAATAAGGATGAAGTAATTTCAATCATGCAAAGGAATCGATTAAAGTAGAGATAACTTCGGATTATGCACCCGACAATAATGATGTCATAATTACATAAACTAATGAAAGTAGTCACTATTTCCATATTGCCAAATTGCTCGAGTTGAAGTCATGTTAAAATGATTTTAGGCAGCCGTTTGAATCATTATTGTGTGTAATTTTAGCTGGGATAGGGGCATTAGGGTCCAATATATATTATGTCACGAATTTCCTACCTCATTTAAAACAAAAAAACTGAAACAAAAATGGAACCACATCCTTTAGCTCCGATGGTAATTATAAAGACAAAAGTAATTGTAATAACTATTTCTTATATTTATTGTTTGTCACTAGTATTACCATTGGGAGCTTTAAACTTTTTACTAGTAAAATATTTCACAATACTTTTGATGAGTTTTATTAATAAATAAAAAATGAATGGTGTCGTGGGACACCAGGTAGGAACGAAGTTCCTTCGCATAATGTGGAATCGACACAATTTGCAAAAAAAATCGTGCTCAATTTTATGTAGGTTTTTTTGATTTTTCTCTTAAATTTTGCTGATTAGTTTTTATTTAAGTACAAGAAAGTATTTAGGAAATTCAGTATTTTAGGAAATAAAATAATAAATTCCTTAAAATAATAAAATAGCACACATGACGCGCTTTCGTGCCTGCGCACGTCTCATTTAACGGTTTTATTCCACGCACTTTTTTCCACAGATTTATTCCACAGATTTATTCCACGCACTTTTTCCACTTACGGTTTTACTATCATATTTTTTTCAGTTCGGTCCCGCAGCGAAATCCCTATCCCCTCCAAGCCTGCCGTAAGGAACTTCGTTCCAAAAAGAAAATATCATAGATGGATTTAAATTGGTTTGGCTTGTGATATCTATTAGTTTAGACTGTGGGTATTCTTTGCGTCCGTTTCTTGTATGTTTGTAAAATTCCTCGATACAGGATTTGTTCCTAGTGCGGGCGTTATCTTTAAAAAAAAAACAAAATGTAAAACCGTTTGACAGTAAATTATCCACGACAGCATTAGTCCACTGGTATCTTTTGTTACGACCATAAGACCTATAGTTACGTAACACATAAAAAGTCAATTTGTCATGTGACGTTTCAAATGACTATTATCAAATTTTATCGTTCGCTGATTTTTATATTTAAATCACGATAAGATAATTATCATCTATTTACATAATGAACATGTGAAACGTGCCTGCACTGTCTTTGAGAAGTTTCCCGTCTGTTCTTTTTTACCATTAGTCAAACATTGCACCAAGATGAAACCTGAAGCGGCAATTAACTGCCGCATATTTTATTTAAAATGTATGTCATGTCGGTCACTTAAACAACGCAACTGGTCTATTAAGTAGGTAGAATTCTAAATATACGAAGACTGTTACTTCCCTGAGGAATAGAAAATAAAGGAGCCGAATAAAGGAAACGAATGGTAATTACTTTTAAGAGGAGCGGACGAAGTTGCGCAAGTCGGTGAGTATCAACAAATTTTATCGATTATCAACTATTTACAGGTACCAATCTTTCGTGGATCGAGAAAGTCACTAGTAAAAACTCCAGATGCGGGTGATTTCTACGGCATAGATGGTCTTGGAGACACCGGTATCACATTTCCTGACCTAGTGCCAGCTAAAGATGACAATGCCGTATTAGCACTCATTGAGCACTCCAAGAAATATGAAGGTACGTTCTGATGCGAAGTCCTCGCGATACAGTATTCGTTATTACTCACTGATACATTGCAGTCTGGTTCTAATATTTGAAGATACTCGTTTAAATTTAAATATTGTCAACTTTTCTTATTATATTGGTCCTCTAACTTTAAAAACATCAAAATGTAGTAACTACACTTATATTTATTTAAATAATTCGGATCACTAATTTAATGTCTTCACAATATAGCTGAGCAATGCAATTAGAAAATAAGGGGCAAGTAAAAAAACCCGAAGTAGGATATATTCTTGAGACAAATTAGGTTAAAGTATATAAGCATTAAGCATAGTTAACGGAATTTATAATTTGTAAGAATAAGAATACTGCTGACAGAAGTGAAAACTTATATAACTTTTGAGCATTATATGATGCCCAGAACTCCGACTTAGCTACTTGGTCCCCTACAAATCTTTTGGTCCCACTTAGACCGTAACACATTACATACGTTATAGCACAGGCACACGTGCCTCAGCCAGCTCGTCTGCGTGGTGACGGATTAAGAATACATAGTGTTACCACCCCTATTCATCCCGTAGGTGTTGTAAAAGGTGACTAAGGGAACAAAATATGCAAGACAATATCATTACAAAGAGAAGGAAAACTTGGAACAAACCCTATTCCAACCCGTCTGGACAGCGTGGTATAGTAGGCGAAAACCTCTTGCTGTAAAGGCTTTGGTGACGTGCCTCAGCCAAAGGGCCATGCAGAGAGTGCCATGTACAATGTGCTTTATTAAAAATACACAGTATACATTTAGCTCATGGAAAGCATTCGATGACAATAACGCAAGTTCTATGTTTTTTGCTCTTCCAAAAATAGTTCAACGCTCTTAAAAAAGTTTTCACTTCAAAAGTGACAAAATATAATCACATGTTACTAGTATTGTTTATAAAAATTCTGAGCTACCATGTCCAATAGCAGTTAAGTATCTTGTCACATTAAACTTACGTGTATTTTATATCAGCGTCTTTCATTACAGGCGAGCTTACAGTAATAACAATAGGAACTTTAACAAACGTAGCGTTAGCTGTTAGATTGGATCCTGGCTTCTTAGGACGATTAAAACATTTGTATATTGGAGCAGGAAACATACAAAGTAAGTACTTTTTATCTACAAGACAAGCATATTTTCCTTAAAGTATGTCTTCAAAGGAAAAATTGCAGTAATTAAAGTTTCGAAGTTTCACGTTGTTTTTGGATTCGGGTTCCAATGACTATATTAGGATTTGTGGATTTCATCGGTATGGATTTTATTAACTTTCTGTCATTTTTATATATTATTGTATCACTTTTTTAGTAAAAGTTTGGATTAACTTTGATTACTCAAGTATTAATGCATTGTAGAGGAGTAAAAAAAAAAAACCGACAGCATTAAAAACAAATGTATAATTTACTTGAGATGAAAATAATCCCGATTCATAGAATGTTCACTAGAAACATCTTTACAAAAATTGTAAGGATTCTTTTAAGGATTTGTAAATTATGCAGTACTTATTAATCAAATTTACAAATTTAGGTGAAGAACATCCGAAAGCAGAGTTTAATGCCCATATGGATGTAGAGGCTTACCACGTGATAGCCCAAAACGCTACCGCAGACAAAGTTACTGTTCTACCATTTTCCCAAGTGAAGGATCATTTGAATTTTACAATGGTTAGTTATATATATGCACTAGACCGCCATAGTGTGGGTCGCCATACTGAATTGTCTGCATTCGCAATTTTTTTTTCCATATTAAGAGCCTGCCAAGGTGACTCTACTCTGCCTGATGGAAAGCAAGAATAGAATCCAAGAACTGTGGTCACCATACTCATTGTAAATGCAGATAATTCAGTATGGTGACCCACACTATGGCGGCCTTGTGAGATGCTTTTAACACCCCGCTTGAGGACGTAAATGGCATGACAGTTATCGTGACAGTGTAAGGCTTACACAGTTACAACGATAACTGTCACCCGTGCCTCCCTGCTTTCTATGAGGCAGAGTAGAGTCACGTTTTTTTTTATCTTAAGAGCCTGTCAAAGTGAGGTCCAGAATCAAAAACAAGAAAATAATATGTCAATATTTTTTATAAAACGGATTTCGATCGCGGTGTTGAACTCAAATAACAATGAAATGTCGTCTTTCTTTTATGCTATCTTTAGTAGAAATGATATAAACTTGTCCAGTAACGACAGAAACTATATTTTAATTATATTGCTAAAAAATTATAAATATGAATGTCAATAAACTATTCTTATGTTGCACTATTTGATATTACGGTATTTAGTATAAATAAAACAATCAATT
The DNA here is from genome assembly GCA_949316085.1 of Hypercompe scribonia. NCBI lineage: Eukaryota > Metazoa > Arthropoda > Insecta > Lepidoptera > Erebidae > Hypercompe > Hypercompe scribonia. The sequence continues at coordinate 3,481,775 of OX438969.1, read as the reverse complement.
ATCAATACACAGGCCTCTCCTTAGCAAAAAGGTTTTGGCCTACTATACCAGGCTGACTCGACGGGAAGGTTTCCTAATCTTTGTAGTGATATTTGCCTGAATATTTTGTTTCCTTAGTCGCTTTTATGACATCCACGGAATGAATAGGAGTGGTTACGCTATGTATTCTTAAACCGTTATTCCTTTTTAATATACTTTATATTTCAAGCTTATTCACTGACTTCTATAGTTTTATTTATTGAGTTATTTATACAAATAAGATTTTATTGAATTCCACACGTTCTATAAGTCCGTGTGGTGTCGTATTAAGAATACGCAGTTTCACCACTCCTATTAACTACGTAAGACGACATCATTGTAAAGAGATGGAAAATTTTAAACAAACCCTACACTGACCCGTCTGGCCAGCGTGGTACAGTAGACCAAAACCTCCTTTCTGAGGAGAGGTCTATACTTTGCAGTGAACTGTTAAAGGTTAATGTGGTGTTTGGTATGGATTTTACGAGTATATATTTATTGGCTGTCTTAATGGCGTAGCGGTAGCGAAAACAACTACTGTGCTTGAGGTTTTGGGTTCGAGTCCCGGGTCGGACCAAATGTTTATATGATCTACAAGTATTTATTTCGGGGTTTGGGTGTTTTCTATGTATAATATGTATGTTTTTACAAAAAAAAAGTATATAAGCATTCTATCAGCCAGTTATCATAGTATAGGTATGGGCAACCATTCACATGTCGCGACCCAAACTTTAATGTGCAAATACGTTCGCGGGCCGCGTTTAAAAGTAGTTTTTTGCGATAGATAGCACGGCTTGGCTCGCTCACTTTGTCGTGAATGTCTCGGCGAGCCGCATCAAATCATATCGCGGGCCGCATCCGGCCCGCGGGCCGGCGGTTGCTCACCGTTATCACAGAACAAGCTCTGTTTAGTTTGAAACTAGATGGTGTTGTGTGTTAAATGTGTGAAATATTTATTTATATTTATAATATCATCGAAAACTATATTAAGGTTCTTTATTAACGAATCTGTTGTAGATCACTTGTGTAGGGCTCCAAAGTACTTTCGTGTTTATTTTTCTTGCACACGTACAGTTATTTTAAATTGTGTAAAACATATCATTTATTGTCACTATATGAAATCCTTTCAGGACTGGAGAAATAATGTTCTTGGAGGTATAGAAACTGAGATAATAAAACACCAAAACAAATTCGAAAAAGTTGCGCTTGAAAGTGAGGAGAGATGGCAAGCTCTGGATCCTGCAGTCGTTACTGCGTTCCTAAGACCAGATTTAGTACAAGAGTACAAGTACTCCAAGAATGATATACGTATTTGCGGTATGTAACTATTTTTTTATTATTGTACCATACACTATCATTACAGTTTACATCAAATACAATAGTGTAGAACTAAAATTAATAGTACAACACAACCAATACAACACAACACAATTAAAACAATGCAAAAAAATATCAAAGAAATCCATTCAACTAATCATCATATTTCTATTCAGAATTGTTAGTTAAAACGCGATAAGTGACTTTTGAGAATTCATGCCGGAAAACGAAATTATTATCATTGTTGTTTAAACTTATGTTAAGTCTTTTAAACTAATATAAATTTAGATATCATTGGCTTTTTATATTCTTGTTATTACTTGCCTTGATGGCGCAGCTGTAGTGAATGTGACTGCTGTACTTGAGGTCTCGGGTTCGATGCCCGGGTCGGACCAAATGTTTGTACGATTTGTAAACATTTGTTTCAGAGTTTGGGTGTTTTCTAAGTATAATATGTATGTATTTACAAAACAAAGCTTATAAATATTCTATCAGTCGTTCTAGCTATCATAGCACAAGCTTTGCTTAGTTTGAAAATCGTAGATGACGTTGTGTGTGAAATGTGCGAAATATTTATTTACTTATATTATTTATCTATTACTGACAAAACAATATTATTAGTAATAATTTTACTATGCGTTCGTTAAAAGTCAGTTTTGTTTTCAGCAGTCATTTGAAAAATGGACGCTTGCTTAAGATTTTTGCCTCGTACAACCAAACTGTAGATCAAATTGTCGCGTGCTATATTTCCAGACTTCATATACAGACACATAGCTCTTAAGCTGTGGGTGTTCATCATAGGCGTCGAAATCTTTTTAAAACTCTGAGATTGTACTCATGTTGTTAATACTAATTTCACGGTGAGAATATCAAGTATTGTATCGTAATATTTAGTATTTAACATTTTCAGGTGATGGAAGAGGAAAAGTAATAAATGAATTTGTCGACAAAGAAAATGCAAATGTACGTGTCGTATATTCCTTCAAGACAGAAGAATATAAACAACATCTATTAGATGTATTCAAATATGATGCAAGCTAATTATTTGTAACAGTAATTGATTTATTGATAAAGCAATTGTACACACAAGTAAGACCAGTATGCACGTTTTGATATTTTGTCTAAAATAAAGAAATTTAAAATTTAAAAAAATATTTATTTTACCCAGAGATAGCTGAATTACGACTGCTTAGTCTATTTTTTAGTGAATAATTTTCAGTCTCTATCAGTCTACAATTTTCAAAGATTTTTAGTTAGTTAATTTCAAAGTACAAATACGAACACGTCTGGCCAGCGTGGTATAGTAGGTCAAAATCTCCTTTCTAAGGAGGCGTCAATGTCCAACAGTGGACTGTTAAAGGCTGTTGATGATGATGATAATGATGAATTTCAAAATATTAAAACACAAATTATTAACGCGTACACATATCAATTGAAAAATCTTGGACAAGTTGATTATGCTTGTAGTTGTTTGATCAATAATTACTTTACTGTGAATTTGAATCAAAAAGTGTTGATTCTAATTTCAAAGAAATAAGAAGTATTTCAAAGGAGAGGAGACTAATGAAAAGGCAATAAACACTACTTAACCAATTTATATACAACTCACATTGTAGAGACTATTTTAACCAGTATATATCAAAATAAACATTGGACCCTTGTAGTTTTATATAGCCCTCCTTTACATAATTTTAACATTATAGCACTATTTGAAAAGTATTTTTTTCAAATATGATAAATTTTCTTATATGTTTATTTCAAAAGCGTATTTCAAAAATAATTACGTTTGTTAGTTAGTTAAATATATTTCATTAAATAAAATGAAATCACAAAATTAAACCTGATGAACAATGATTCTACTAAATAGGAATATAAAATAATCGTTCTTACAAAAACTTGCAATAGAACAAATTGCGACGTCGATTGACGTCAAAGATGCATCAGCGATTTGATATAGTCAATAAGTATGATCTTCATATAATAGCATAATGTTATTAAGCGTTATATATGGTACTTTTTGTATAAATATGACGCACAACCTCATCCTATACCTCATGTCATACGAGTCAATAAACGAGAAAACAAAACCGGATTGCCGTAAATTGACATCAAGAATGCCGTCGTCATTGATATTTATTATTGGTTTTATTGATACAAAGGATACTAAATGTACACTCGAGAGCAATTGATACACATAAGGAGAGCCGGAAACTTTATTCAGTGTCTTGTTTTTATTGAAATAAATAGTATTATGTTATATATAATAAAAAAGACAATAAGCGAAGAACAAACTAGGTATTTAAAACATTTCTATATCTAAACTAATATTATAAAGAGGAAATATTAGTATTATCATGTTTTGTTTATATTGAATAGGTTCAAAAACTGCTGCACTGATTGTAAAAATTTTACCGCTTGCAGTTTTGCAATTTTTCACTCTTAGAATGCTACATTACCTCTTAGTGACATTCAATACAGTTATTATTAAAGAAATTAGGAATCTCAACTAAAACTTCAATAATGTAAACCTAGATGTAAAAAATTGCTATGAAATAACTTTCATCGCATGCGCCTGAGACATTATTCTGAAAGAACAAAACAACGTTTATAATAATAAATACCACATTGATATTTACAAAAACTCATCATACTGAAATATGAAAAATTTTCTCGCAATTGGCATCGACTTAAGAAAAAGCACTTTTCTCGTGGATAATTACGTATTACCCTATCTCGAGTAGTATTTCCTGAAACTTAATACCATCTACAAGTGTTTACAAATATTGTAAAATAAAAAAGCAAGAACCAAAGAAATATGATGATAATGACGTGCTCTTGGCCAATTGCAGTCTACGAGAGCAGTTAACTATGTAGGCGATATTGTAGTGTACAAATGTAAACACAGGTGCACTCTCTGTTATTTCACTCTCATATTGCGTTTTTTTGGGCGATCTGGATATACAACTCGGGACCTCATAATTCGCAATCGTATGCATTACTACTAGGCCAAAGAGGCAGTTGATCTAGCGGCTCTAAAATTGAGAGGAGTTTTAAAAAATGCACAAAAATTAAATCACTTAAAAATGAAATACATAAAATAAGAAAAAAACTGAAAGTAAAATATTAAAAAAATTTAGGGAATAAATTTGCAAAGGAGAATTGCTTATATTCGGTATAAAAATACGTATACTATAGTATACTAGAATCTTTTGCAATAGGAATCACGTGACTGAACACCGTGTGAATTTAATCAATAGTTGTGTTTTGATGATGATTTTTCCTTTTTTTTATTATCTTCATAAGCCGATAATACTGTAATAATACAAGACCAGGTGTAGGTCCTAAATTTTCATTCATAATCTGACCCGGATCATTGCTTTCCAGTGTCCAATCTACGACTATATTTATAATAATTTCCATACCTGATACTCAAATACTCGTTTAAATAATTTGAATATTAAAAATACTTAAAAAAAATATTTCACCAATATCTATTGAAATAAATTAAACTTATTTTATATTAAAAAATATATTAAGTATAATGATGATTTATTTTTATTTTTTTATTTCGAATAGAATAAACTTGTTTTAAAAGTAAGATATCCAATATATAAGACCTTTACAATATAGAACAGTGGATCGTTAGAGGCGAGGATAACCAGACGCTTATAACATGATCAAGTTTCTTTTTCCTTGTATATTGTTTACAATCAGTGTAAATTGGTACGTTTGTGGAATAGTAAGAATAAAGTGATTTTCAGTGTTTATATATTTACTTTCGTGATTTTGTTTTAAAGAAAATATTACGTTACAGTCAAAATGTACCAAAAGAGAAAATCATTATAGACAACGATGCAGGCGGAGACGATGCTATGGCCATATTCCTTGCTTTATTGTATGAGCAGCATTTTGAAGGGTTAGTTTTACTAATTTCTTACTAATATTACAATGATATACCTAATTAATTTGTGACATTCCCAGAGTTAAGTGTCAATAGAACTGACAAAAGACAAATAGTAGCATTTATAGACATCATCGTAATATTCCTCCGTTGGACGTAGGCTTCTCCTTAAAAAAGAAGTTTCACCTACTATATCAGGTTGGTCACACGAGTTGCTATGGAGTTTGTGTCAAGTTTAGTGTATAGTTTTTTTTTTATATTTGAAGTGGAATAGGTGTTTGTCTTCCATCTCACCTGATCGAAAGTGTAGATGAAGATGAAGGTGGTACACGCCCATCCAGAAGAGACCTGTTCACTCTACTCTTAAAGGCTCCAGAGTTCAACTCATCAGGAAAAATAGACCCAGGCAGATCGTTCCAAATCTTGGTGACTCGCACCAAAAACGAGCTGTCAAACCGTTTAGTTTGACTTTTGGGCTGTTGCATTGTAGTTTGCTTTTGCTCTTTTAATCGACTTTTAGGATACCCACGAGATGAATAAAGGTAGTGGCACTCTGTGTTCTTGATTTGTCACTATAAGTAAAATACAGTTATTTACAATTTCATAGATTTTTTTTTTAATCTAAATGCATTTGAAATGTTGTTGAAATTAATATACACGTTATTTCAATGTAACAAAACAAAGTATAACAATGTTTCTAGTCAATAAATACGAAAGATGGATTACAGTGCCCTTGAGAGCAACAATATTTGTTTTATTAATTTTTACAATTGTTTAAAGTCTTTTAACTGACCTTTTTAATGTAAATTTAAGTACTATCGAGATTGTACAAGAATATGTCTACCTCGGCCAAATTATCAAACTCAGTCTGGACAAGTTGGATTGGGAGGCCGATAGAATTATTTGTCTGGGTTAAGCAGAGTTTGGGAAGCTACGTTATATCTTGAAGTCCCTTAAACTGCAATCACTTAAGACTTTGGAGGAACGGGTGTAATGTCCCTCCAACACAAAGAAAGAATCCGCCGACTGAGTGACGTGACCATGTCTCGTGGGCTAAAGGGCGACGGCTAACGTTGTGAAGTTGTATATTTGTTAATAGTCACAAGAATTTCTATATCGTGATACAGGATTAGTAGTTACTCTGTAGTTCTTTACTCTGCAGTTTGGTGTGTCTTCAATGGATGGTGCTGTCGTATGTCTTTATTTGTGTACATCGCAAATAAAGACATACGACAGCACCATCTTTTTTTTTCTATATTATGAGCCTGCTAAAGTGACTCTACTTCGCCTGATGGAAAGCATAAATAGAATCCAAGAATTGTGGTCACCATACTCATTGCAAATGCAGACAATGCAGCATGGTGACCCACAATACCTAGTGAAATGCTTTTTCACGCCCTACTTGGGGACGTAAAAGGCGTGACGACAGTCATCGTGACAGTATAAAGCTTACACAGTTACTAGGATAAGTATCACCCCTGCATCACTGGGCCTCCGGGCTTACACTCACCAAAGAAATACGACAACACGGATGCTGTCACTTTAGGTTGGTCTTCTGTGGGAGGGTAGTACTGTCCCGGTCGAGCCGGCCCACTCGTGCTGTAATCAGCATGGCTCTACTACCTAGGAGTAGAATACTACTCTGTGAAAGTCGCTACAAGATCAAGGTATACATCCAGTGTGACCTAAATGTGATGACGTACGGAATCGAGATATGGACAGTCAACATTGGACTGGTTAACAAGTTTAAAGTAACTCATCGTATGATGTACCATCTGATGCTGGGTATCTCTCTGCCCGAAAAAATTATAGGAAGAAGTTACTCGATAACGAATTACAGTAACCGACATCTCACGAAGAATCAGTACGAAGTGGAAGTCGACTAGTCATGTCTGGCCGGCTTCTACTTCAGCGTACTTTACAAATTGATGGTCGCTGGAGCCCAAACGCACTACAGTGGACACCATGATTAGGCAAATGTAGTGTAGGACGCGCTGGGGCACGATGGACCTACGATTTGTAGAAAGTAGCTGCCTGCGGTGGGTTGTAGCTGAATGTGAATTGCCCAAGACTGGGATATTTGATGCTCCTTGGGGGAAACCTTTGTTCTGCAGATAGCGATAGACTAATTGATTTAAACTTATTACTAAAGAATTGTTTAAAATAAACTACGTCACTCTTATGTAAAAAATAATAATAAAAAACTTATGTACCTTTCAGGCCACAATTAGCAGCACTGACTACGGTAAATGGAAATACAAATGAAGACAACGTGTATTATAATAACCAGAAAGTTCTGAAAATTATCAATAGAACAGACGTAAGTATATACAATTTTCAAGTTTCTCATAGTATTGCCATCATTGCCTCATCTACAAAGAAGTACTAAATAAAGATATTGGAAAGATATACATTAATATGTATTATAATAAATTATTCCCTTCATCAAATATTAACATAGTAGTTTTATCTGATTATGGAGGACTTGTTGTCGATAAAATACTTTCCAGGTTCATGAGTAGCTTTGAATAGAATCCTATAGTATGTAAATGTATAACGTCTTCCTCCTTTGCAAAGATGGACCTATATCCAGTACTGGACCACAAGATACTGTTAATGATGATGAGTACTTTCTAGCTGTGAATTCGATTGATCTAATTTTTACTCTAAATCCTGAAGTCAGTGCAGTATCCTTACATGATGTAGGTCATTCTAATTACAACTTTGACCAAAAGTGTTATTTATTTGGCTCACCAACAATTGTATACATTGTTTCATGATTAAAAGACATTTTACAAAAGTATAAACTAGAACAGATCTAGTTGCGCCTCGTTTCCTTTTAATTTAGCTTCAAAACTTCTTTGGATCCTTAATTATCTCTACTTCTATGTTTTCAATATAATTATCATAATTGTTATAATAGTTATTGGACATTTTAGAGCAACGTTTACTGAGTAATTTAAACTCCAACGCATCAATGGGATTTCCAAAGACTTTGTAGCATTCTCCTACCTTTTCCTTTTCTTTTAGTGCTTTTTAAGCTGTTGTTTTTGATACACTTTTGGTGGGTGTATTAGTGTTAATAATACCCTCGATGACATCGTATAAAACACTGATCATATGATTAACATCTGTCAATCCTTTAAATTGATGTTGCCAGTCGACAAAACCTAACTGTGTATGAATGTTATCATACTTAAGTTTATAATAGTTAGGTTTGGGAGTGATGGTGTTATAAGGAAATCTGTCATCAGCAGTTGAGTTAATGTGTATTTCAAAAGGGGGGTATAGACTACCCACAACATTTAAGGGTTTGGAGTAGCACACACGCTATTGAAAGGTAAGTTAGTAAGAACCAAATCTAGTATACGCCCAGAATTGTTTGTAACATCATTAAGTTGCTGGAGTGTTTTGATACGAACAAAGTCAGTCAATAAGTGACCGATGCCTGGTGGTGCAAGCCAAATTGAAATCTCCTACCACACATGTGTACAGTTTTGATTATTCAAATATAGTGTTACAACGGTCTAGAAAATGTTCTAAGGTTAAACGGATCACTGGCGGAGGTAGATATACTGTGTACAAAGCAATTCGACGAATTGACTTCGAAATAGGTACGTCAACCATGAACGAGAGGTCCTCGCATTGACTTTCTCATTGTAGTATACGTTTTGACTTTATTTTCTTTAATACAGGTATCAGTACTCCACCTCAATCCTTTTTCCCACCATTTCTATCTCTTCTATATACTAAATATCTATTGTTGAATAGCTCTGCACTCAGGACAGAACTGTTCAACCATGTCTCCGTTAAGATTACGATGTCGTATGTTTCACAAGATATTGCTGATAAAATTCATCTGTTTTTGTACGTAATCCTCGCGTATTTTGGTAATCTAATTTTAAGGCACCGAATGTAACTACAAGTAACAATAAAATAAACTAAGTACGTCTGTATACTATTCAAACTATCGCCGTCCACTGCTGTCGGTCTCTCTTAATTTGTGTAGGGCGACCATGTGTCTAATTTGGACATCTTCACTTTCTTGATTCTTCCTCATGAATATCCGACCTCCTCTAATCCAGACATTTTGGTAATCAATCTCTTTGGCTTAAATCCTTGCTGTAGTGTGCAAAGTCCTGTTACTTGCAAAAAGATGTTCAGAGACGAAAATTGGTGTTTTAAGGCTCGAGTATCCCAGGTGAGTGGAATTTAACGTATTTTCAGCATTGGATTTGTTATATTTGATAGTGGCTGCGAGGAGCTGATCCCAGATGTGCGGAGAGGCACACTGTACCACTACCGATCTCGGGCGAGAATTTTTGAGATTGAGCTTGGCGAGTCTAGTGCAATGCATAATGTCCCGAGGTTCGATGTTACATCCAACAACTTTCGATAGCTCAGTCACAATTTCGAGAAGATTTTCTTGCTTTTTTCCTGGAGACATTGAATTTCAAAATTTTTCGAGTGGGTTTGTTGTTCTAGTTGATTATGTCGCGTATTTAAAACTGTAATGGTGTTGTTCATACTAGAGTTTTCCGCTTGAAGCTCTTTCAGTGCCTCCTTGCAAGTTAAATTCTCTTTTTTAAATACATTATTCGAAAATAACGTGTTTTAACCGTTTTCAAAATAGAAATATTTTGGCAGGAGTTAAACATAGAAACAAAATAGTTACCACCAAGCCCTGCAGTGAGGATGCAATCAGAATTTACGAGTTTATTTACAATTCAAAGAAAATGTGATTGTCTGCCCAAATTATGACTCTTGATTTGAATCTTTGCTGTTATTGTTATATTTATGTTATTATGTAAACATAATTTTAGAATTTTCCTGTATGATGTAGTTGGTTATTGCGGGATATAATGATGCTGGCATAATCATGTTTGATTAAAAGCCTCTACATTATATATGTAATCAATAAAGATTAAAAAAAAAAGAACGGTTACCACTCTTTCATTTCCAGGTACCAATCTACAGAGGATCTAAGAACACTTTATTGAATACTCCAGTTGATATGCACTACTATGGTGAAGACGGTCTAGGAGACAACAATGATGTTTATACAGACTTGATTCCAGCAGCGAATCAAAGTGCTGTTTTGGCTCTTATTGACTATTCTAAGCTTTATGAAGGTACGCAATTTCTTGAAAGTCCGATTTTTATAAGTTTAGTTTTTTAAAACCTTAAAAATGATATGTAATCTTTTGTAACAGGAAATTTGACTTTAATTTCTATTGGAACTTTAACAAATGTGGCACTGGCAATATCATTGGATCCTGGCTTTCTAAAACGTCTTAAACATTTGTATGTAGGTGCTGGGACTATTTACTGTAAGTATGAACACATTTTTTTTGTTATTTAAGTACCTGCCAAAGTGACTCTACTCTGCCTGATGGAAAACATGAATAAAATCCAAGAGTCCATACTCATTGCGAATGCAGACAATGCAGTATGGTAATCCACACTATGGCGGCCTAGTAAGATGCTTTTTCACGCCTCACTTGGATAGGTAAAACGTTTGTTCTGGCTGAAATTCCCTGATGATCCTATCTGTGACCGTGACCTGTGCAACCTAGTCATTAAAACACAGTTCGAAGGTTTGTAAAAAAGTTTCCTATGCGTGTGTATGAATACGAATGCAGCTTGGCCACCGCGGCACAAAGCGCAAAGCAGGCAATTTACTAGTAAGAGTTTAATGAAAAATCCAAGCTTCTAACAACTGAGTGTTAAAGCACTAGATCATTAAGTGTTGAATGAAATGAAACCGATAAAGAACTCTTTACGATAACACTCAGTCGTGTCATAATAAATCAAACTGTTGAATAGTACACATGAAGACGTGTTTCATTATTCTCAGTGCCAATAGTCACAACAGGTTATCAAATAAATACCTATAAGGTTTATAATTTATTTTCTATTAGCGTTTAAAACTCGACTGCCTCGATGCTTTAGTAGTAGCGTGCGACTGCTGTGCTTAAGGTCTCATCTTCGAATTTTGGTTCAGACCAAATGTACGAGCTGCAAAAATTTTGCCGAGTTTTCTCCTTGTTGTAGTGCAAGCTCGACTTAGTTTAAAACTTGATGACGTTACGTCAGATGTCTGGAATATTAAAAAATCGAACACATAATATCTACATTTTTTAACCGACTTCAAAAAAGGAGGAGGTTCTATGTTCCACCTTTGTTTTTTTTTTGTACTTATGTAATACTTTTAATAGCAATGCAAAAGTATAATGTACGTAACTATCTTATTCGATAATTTAGTATAATAATATAATAGTAATAATTAAGTTCATTAAATACAGATTTTTGCCAAAAAAATATTATTATGTTTTATGTTTTAACATTTTAACGTGTCGTAAGAGTATCTAAGGGAGACATACTCCCTTAGTCGCCTCTTACGATCGCCACTTTATATTCTCAATCCATCACCAAAGAACTTATTAACATTCATGCGATAATAACTGCGTAGTTTGTAAAAAAAATATTATCTTTTACTTTTCCATAAGCTGAACAACATCAACGACCAGAGTTCAATGCAAGAGTGGACGCTGAAGCATATCGGATAGTGGTTCAAAACGCGAACCCTGACAAAGTGACTATGGTGCCGTTTTCGCTAATAGACGACTATTTAACTTTTACAAAGGTATGTGAATCTAATATGTAAGTGCAAAAACAAGAATGTTAGCATACTATCAGTCAATCTAATTTTCGAGTATAAGATCTACTTAATTTTAAGCTAAATGACGTTTTTTATCTGATTACTATTATTAATTTAAATTTTAGCTTTATTCATTCATTGCAGACTCACAAACAAAGTAGAGTTTCACGCTTTGACTACTTCTTTCTGGTTTCTGTTTTGTTCGGGCAGCGTCTGTTTTTTATGACAAATATTGTCCTGAAATTTTTAAGATAATTACTGTTTTTTTATTTTTTTTCTAATTTAAATTTTAATCAATTTTTTTTCAAGATTTTACTAATAATAAACTCTGAAATTACTTAACACTAACTTCAACTGATTCGGTGGCGTACTGGCGTGTAGGTGACTGCTACGCTCCAGGTCTCGGATTCAATTCCCGGATCAGATTTGTTAAGTCTGCAAATATTTGTTCTGGAGTTCGGGTGTTTTATACGCGTGTTATGTATGTATTTACAAGAACAAGTATATATCTATTAATATAAATAGTTTTGTACCCATAGCACAAGCTGTGCTTAGTTTGAAACTAGATGGCGTTATATGAAAGTGGTAAAAATTATAATTATTATAAAAATTCGGTAGTGTAACGACACTACAAAAAAAAAACTCTTCACCACACTACATAAGTGTGAATTGTATGTGCCTATAGTTGGTAAATACCACGGTAATACGCCACGTTATGTTGCAACCGAACGTCATAGCGTCATGTTGCTGTGGTCATTATTTCAAACCCAACTGCAGACGGCAGCAGCAGATGACAGTGTCGTATTAGTGTATCTAAGTGTTATGTGACGTAAGATGTTTTACGTATTTGAGAATAGCAGTAGCCATTCAATTTTGTATCTCTTGTTAGAAGAGAAAAAAACGACGATGACTTATTTTCGTCATTCAAGTATAAAGAAAAAAAACGACAAGGCGCACTGAAACTAATCTATATTTATTTGAAAAGTTACAGCAAAAGTTGTAAAAATCAAGATTTTGATTCGATGTATTTTTTTCATTTTTTTCGATCTATTTAGTTGCAGGGTTGATAGTAGGGACACCAGTTGATAGTAGACTAAGCCGAAGTATAAGAAAAATAAGGTTTCAAAGTGGGATCAAACAATACTTAGTAGACATTTAACTTTACTTGATACACATCATAAAGAAACACATTTACATGCTCAAATTATGTATATAAAGTTTTAAAATAAAATCCAAAGGGCAATTATTATTGAGTTTAACAAGCTACATCCATTCACATAAAAAAAAACGTTATTAAAAATCAAAATTGGTCCCTAAGTTCCTAAAATCATAGTTTCGAACTACTGTGTGGCGTTCGGCCTGTAGCGGAAGCTACGAAATATATTCTATAGAAATACACAGAAATCAGTAGCGTCGTGGCGTTATGTCATCAGCTACTGCTGTCTACAGTTGACTGCGAAGCTACATAGCCGTCTCATCGAATTGTGTACTTGTGTACTATAATATCTCCTGTATTGTTGGTTGATGTCCATTGAGACTGGTCATCCGTGGCCGAAATGGGCTAGGAGAACACATATATTTATATATATAACATATAAAAAACATTAATTCCAGGAATGGAGGTATAACACGTTTGGTGCAATTGAAACTGATATCATAGCAAATCAAAACAAATTTGAGAGAGTGTCACTCAAAACTGATATCGCGTGGCAAAGTCTGGACCCAGCAGTTGTCTCTTTTTTACTGCGACCAGACTTGGTTAATGAATACAAGTATTCAGAAAACGACATTGTCCTCTGTGGTAAGAAATATTTAACTAATATTGGTATAGCTAAAGTTGGTCATCATCATATGATAGTTTGTGTATGAGGACATCTTACAGTACTTGACAACGGCAATGTGCTACATCTACTTTGCATTGGAACATAAAGCAGCTTCTTGGTAAAAGACACCGTCAAAAGACCACAGCAAAACGTTGATATAAAAATAACATGCATTTTCTTTATTTGAGTTAAGTTCAATATCGGATTTATTTTTGATTTGACTAATGAGATTTTGACTATCCGTGTGGTGACAGAAAAGGCGACTAAGGGAACAAAGTATGCAGGACAACATCATTACAAAGAGAAGGAAAACTTGAAACAAACCCTATTCCAACCCGTCTGGCCAGCGTGGTATAGTAGGCCAAAACCTCCTTGCTAAGGAGAGGCCTATGTCTAGCAGTGGATTGTAAAAGGCTGTTGATGATGACTAATGAGATACTGTTTTGAAATTATTTCTCCTTATTGTAATGTTCTGTTAATGCAGCTTCATGAGGCTGTAGGTGTACGGAGCAATGTTATACGTAATATGTTTTAATTAATATCATTGCTTTTGCAGGCGATGGAAAAGGTATAACAACGAACAAATTTGTGACAAAAGAAAAAGCTAACGTCAGAATTATTTACTCGGTTAAAAGAGAAGAATACGCACAGTTTTTGGTCGACGTTTTTGGATTAGACGCAAAAAAACCAGTTGTCACATCATGAAATACGACCCCAAATATTTAGACGAATATTAAATTAGTTTTATTTAGAGAAATGTTTTTGTTTCTGTTTAAGATCTACTTATAAACTATTTAAAATAACCTTGTATCGAAACACGGGTTTTAGCTTTAATGATTCATGATGCACAATTGCACAAGTGCATTTTAACTGCCGCGGTGACGCTGCGGTAGTGAATGCGACTGCTGTGTTTGAGGTCTCGGGCTCGTTTCCCGGGACGGATCTAATGTTTGTGTGATCTGCAAATATTTGTTTCGAAGTTTGGGTATTTTCTCTGTACTTACAAAAAAAAAAAATTAGGATTCTATCAGTCAGTCTAGCTATCATAGCACAAGCTCTACTTAGTTTGAAACTATATGACATTGTGTGTTAATGTGTATCTGAAATATTTATTTATTATTATTAATTAAAAATATTTTTTTACATTGTTCTCAGCTTGTAAAGATACAACGCCATCTGCTATCACCTAACAGCTATAACTTACTATTTTACAATACCGCCATCTATTATTAAATATTGTAACTAGAATCACGAGCGTTTATAATTTGCTATATCAATGAGAGAGTAGTAATTTAATAAAACTAAAAGAAATACCAATGATGACTAATTATAAGACAATCAGTTCTTTGGCTTAAGTACATTAATTTGTGCTTTCATGTGTTACACACATAGAATTTAATATTTAAAGATAACTAAGCGCGAATATTATTCAATGCAAGTACAAATTTCTTCAGTTTGTGGCTATTTCGTGTACTTCTTGTAGCGTTGAAATCACAAAGAGTACACTATCGGTTGTATAGATGGCAGTTCTATTAAAAAAGGAGATATACTCAAATGTCACTCAAGTTTACCATGCAAGTTATAGTTATATAAAACAGTAATAAATAAAATACAGACGTTGTAGAGAAAACTCAAACTTCTGGGGTATATATTTGCCTTTTATTGTCTTATTTACATGATAAGGTGAGAAAGTGAGTATATATAATGATAGTTAAACATATACTAAATAATAAAATACACAAAAAATTTGGCCATCAGACAAGAACTACATAAATATACGATATGCATAATTCATCTAGTGCAAAAAAACTAATTAGTTAGCAAGGAAGGACTTTAATTATTTAGTCTTTTTTTTTTCAAAAACAGGCACTTGATAGT
The DNA here is from genome assembly GCA_949316085.1 of Hypercompe scribonia. Taxonomy (NCBI): domain Eukaryota; kingdom Metazoa; phylum Arthropoda; class Insecta; order Lepidoptera; family Erebidae; genus Hypercompe; species Hypercompe scribonia. The sequence continues at coordinate 3,466,177 of OX438969.1, read as the reverse complement.
CAATACTACTGTTATATTATTTTATATGAAGACTATGCGATTATTTTATATGAAGCGCATGGCATACACCTATCGGGATCACCAATTCGATCATTTATTTTTGTTTCTGGAAGTCTTACGAAATAAGTATTAAAAAGTTTTACGTGTTCTTCGACCCTCTCATAATATCGTGTTGCGAATTTTTTAACACTTCACTGTGTCATTGATGTTCATTGTGCAAGTCATTCAATGATAAAAGTGAACTTGATAGTGGATAGAATCAAAGATTTGCCGTTCCTATGTTAAGTTAACAATATAAGAATTTAGGTGCATTCGTATGGATGTATGAAAATGTTATATTACATTTAGTATATTTTGTAACTATTCAATTATCATGTGGTGTACCTACAGGATTTCCTGCTAATGATATAAAAAAAATTTTGAATAAATTTTTGAATAAGTCTTTCACAAATTGAACCCTACTGTGCAAGGCGAAGAAAAGAAGAAAAAAGTTTATTTATACATACATAAATTGGGTTCGATACCCACTTTCTTTTAGATTTGGGTGTAATCTGTCTATTTTTTTTTCTATATTAAAAGCCTGCCAAAGTGACTCTACTCTGCTTGATGGAAAGCATGAATAGAATCCAAGAGTTGTGGTCACCATACTTATTACAAATGCAGTCAATGCAGTATGGTGACGCACACTATGGCGGCCTAGTGAGGTGTTTTTTCACACCCCGCTTGGTGATGTAAAAGGCATGACAGTCATCGCGACAGTGTAAGGCTTACACAGTTACCACGATAACTGTAGCCCATGCGTCAATGGGCCTCCGTCTATATTACGTTGGTAATTAGAAATATATAAGCATGTTTGTCAACGGTCTAGTTACCATAGTACATATTTTGCTGAGTTTGGAATTAGACGGTTGTGTTTCTATTGTTTTAAAAATTTAGCATACTCTGTAATTTAAATTGCTTGATTAATTTTGGTTTGAAAATTTATTCATTTTTTTAAATTTTCAATAATTAAATTAACTTGTTTCTGAATATTCTTTTATTAAAAAACTAGTATCTATAATACAACAAAAATTGAAAAATAAATGCCCATTAACATAATAAAATATATTTTGTTATTTTTATTTAAATAGGCTACTTTTGGCTTCGAGACAGAACTTTATCATCTCTGTCCGGGACTGGACGGACGGATTGGATTTATCTCCATAGGGAAATTACCCATTGCTAAATAGATTACTTGAGACTCAGAACCATATTACTGAATCCCTACTCAGCCCACGGAAGTCCCAAGAACGACTTAAAATAATTACTGTTAATTATTATTTCCACTTTAACAATACATTTTAAATAGTATCGTTAGCTTCACACTAAGTTCTCACAAGTATTATTGCTTCGATTCTCACGAGACACAGATTTTTGTGTCATACATACATATATATGAATATTAAAGAATACTCATACTCATTCATATGTATATGAACAACACACGTAAAGACGTGTGTTGTTCTAGTTCAATGTTTGTGGAATATCTGCGACGTAGAAATCATTCAAAGAGTGGAATTTGTCGTCTCATAAAAAGAGAAGTAGAAATAATAGGATTTACACGCACTTTTTAGCAGACTGTAGAGTCGTTACGTTTAGTGTAATTTATTTCTTTTAAAAAAATGTCAATTTTTTAAATGTTAAAAGCAAGAAATTTGGCACTTTAATGAGAATGAACTTGTTTCGTCAACTAATTAACTAAATAGTTTACATCACGAACTTAATAGCAGTTGTAACTTAACAAAAACAATGAAAACCATGTTGAAACTTCGTAACATTAACATATGATAATAACATGAATTTTATCCATTCAAGGGTGGTCACCGTTAATTGCAACACAGTTGCAAATTAAATTTAAAACAACATAACAATTATGAACGCTCAGCGTCGAAATTGGAGTTTCAATTTGCAAAAACCAGAAACATTCATGAATATGCAACGTGACAGCCGAACGACTGTGTGACTTATGTTGTTAATACTGTACGTTATATTAAAAGTTTTAAAAGTATAAAACTGACAGAGAATATTGCGAATATACTATTTTATTGACTGTTTTAAAAAAATAAAAAATATATATATATTTCTGTTGTTGTCTGTAAGTTTTCATTGGCATAAATTTTTGTTCATCCTCAAAAAAATATTTTGTATTAAATCTTATCCGATGTGTGATTTTTGAATTTTCTCCTTTATTTTAACTCTATTTGGAATTCATTAGCTGTAGTTTTTTAAATGTTTAATATTTTACGAGAAATGTATACGAGAAATTTGACTATGAAGTGATTCGACGAAACGAATACCTGATGGTAAGTGATATATTGTCTGTTGTCCTAAATGGGAATTAAACACACAACCTGAAAGTAACTTTGTATTATTAGCAGTAAAAATACTGCAGTGTGAATCTTGCACCTGTATTAGATGTTTCTTTTTTTTGTTTACGAATTAGTTGAAGTAATCCAATTTTCTATCACTATTCTAATTAAGCAAGTTCAAGAGCGACTCTTAATTTATAATGAAAGCATTCTCTCGTAAAAAGTCGTATACTTCATCCATAACAGACGAAAATTTCAGTAATTACAATCACATTTCACTTCCACCCACTATCTTATTGGGGATAAAACCATTTTACGACTCAATTTCCAATAACTAACACTGAAACTTCATCTGTTGTAAAAAATGACAAAAATAGTTTTATCTCGGATATTAAATCTAAGTTCGATAATATTTATGGCTGTGGATACCATAAAATTTATGACTTAATTCTTTATTATATAAAAATATTAATAGTGGTACATATACACTCACATCTACACCCCCAGAGGGAGACAAAGATTAAACCGCAGATATTTCATCGTTAAAGGCGGAAAAACTATGACTGACAATGGACAGAAAGATTGAAAGTATATTAATAGGAAAGGTATACAAGAAGGAAAGAAACATTGTTAACACTTGACTTATGCCTGCATCTGTCCATGGGCCGTGACACTCACTTACCATTAGCCACCGTTAGGTGACTTGTCTGCTTGTTTATTTCCCCCGTCTAAACAGTAGAAAAAATATTGATATTCATGTAAACACTGTTTGATGTCCAATATGAAAGACATTGTGAAAAAGGGACGTAAGTGTGTAACAGAGCCGAGAAGCACGCGCTATTTGATTTACACGTGTTCACCAGCATAAACACATTAAATGTGTTATGAAAGACAATAAACTGTTACAACAATAACCTGTCTGCTGAAAATTTTGATGAGATTCGTCTGTATAATTTCTATATTCTCTGTATAAATTCCATGCTTACATTAGTCAGTGCTTTTAAGACAACGTTTAGTCATTTTCTGTGAAGACATATGTAATTAGTGAAGTTAGTAACGTTAGCAAAAGTGATAAGTTAGACTTATGACTTTAGCACACACTACTAAACGGAAAAATAACATGTAAAATTGACAATGCCCCGACATCACATATCGAACCACATTCTACACTGTCATTTAACCCAAAAAACGCGGTCAGAGGTTAATACTAGAAAAGGTCAGGTCTATTTTCTTAAACCAATCGAAATAATTTGATCTTTTATATTGAAATATATATTTCATATCTCTTATTATATAATAGTTAGAATTTTATACTATATTAGGTCAAAACAAATAATTACTTAGGTATATTTTTTATTTAAATACACTCTTGACAGATGTGTATAGTTCATCTGTCACACATCTTTCAAAAGAGTGTCAAATAGTCTAAATATTATGCACTAAACAAGTGGAAAAATCAAATATTTAAAATATTAAGTGATATAAAGCTAAAAAGAAAATTTGAAGTTAAAAATAGTTTTATAGAATCATCGCAATTAACACGTTCATGACAGGTGTTCATAGGCTGACTGTTAGGTAGGTAATATAATTTATAGGTATGTACTTCATAGTCATATAACAGTTTAACCAAACCAAAAATTTAAAAATATTTTATTAAAAATTTAAAAGTAAAAACTAAAAAAGTCTTCGTAGACCTTAAAAGACTATAAAGTAAGAAATAAAGAAACAAATATTTATAATTATTATTCTCCTCAAAGAGCGAGATTCCCAAATGGTAAGATTTTCTCCTGAAACACAGGTGGCTGCTATTAACGTAGCAATTTGCTAAATGTGACCCCCTACCCCGTAGCGTTTGGAGCAATCTCAGAAGGGGTTTCATCCGCTTTAGAAAACTCGAACAATTGTAGGTTGTGTTCCTTTATGAACGCGTGTCTGAGTAAAGGTAAGCGATACAATATATTCAGCTGTATAGAACCTCGGTATTTTTATCTTTTATGCATAAAAACACGTTTTGGAAATAACAAACGTTTCATATTAGACCTTTCTAAGTGTTAAATGAATAATATTTGTACTATAAGAATTGGGTTTAGATTTAAATATTCATATGATTATTATTTATGCGTTAGGAGGCCAACATAATAGATAGATCATCTGACGGAAAGTGACCCTTGCAACTTAAAAGTCACAACCATTGAAAGTCTTTAAGATGAGCGTACTCTCTTTTCTTGAAAGTTGGGAAGCCCTTTCGGTCCAGTTACACCACAGGCGACAATTTTCTTCCAAAGATAAGTGTCAGTGGAAAAAGTTTTTCGAAAAGAGACTATAAGATTCATTTCTTGAAATGACTATTTAGTACTAAGTTGTAATATGTATTTAAGTGTACTGAGACTTTATTACATTTTGTGTTACATGATATGTTACTTATACAGAACTAACGCGATCAGTAGAAATCACATAAGTACAAAATTTCTGATGATGTAATGGCCTTGATCACAGGCTGACTAATTAACTGGACTCAATTGTGCACGCATTTCATTTTCGAATCCATAAGCTTAGCAGTCTAAGTATCGCTGACCACTAGAGTTAGTCTAGTGGTCAGCGATACTTAGACTTAAACCAAATAAATTAAAGATTGCTTAGATATATTATTTTTAATTGGAGCTATTGATTATAACTATACTAAAAAACGGTTGTTAAATATTTTTGTACGTATTATTTTCTTTTTTTTTTTTGTATTACGGAATATATCTTATGTCACGGAAGAATTGACATGGACACAAAGTATTGCCCCACGTGGAGTTTGAACCAACATCACTGAGTGCAGCAGACAGCGGCGTGGTGATCGCTTAAAACACTACGAAATTCATGCAGTCTTTATCAAATATAATAATATTAGGTGTTTTATTTATTAATATTAATTTTATTATAAACATTTTGTAACTAAATCTTATTATATAAAATTTATCTATACTGCAGAAAAATACGTTAGCTGATGTGTTTTAGAAAGCACATTGTTATCCAGTAATATCACAGCTGAGAACATACATACGTATATGAAAGAAGTTCCGTTCCGTGACAAAGACACGGAACGGACGGAACGGATGGCCGAACATGAGTCTAGTGGGACTAAAGTTTAGTAATTTATCAGATTTGAAACATACGACAGGTCAAGAACAAGACTCGCAGATCCTTTTAAAATTTTACAGTTAAAGTGTCCTTAAACAATTCAAAGCCATGTTTGTAGTACTCGTATTGCATTACCACTTCATTGGCGGTGTGGTGCATTGGTGGTGGATAATAAGAAGGATAACAGAATCTTTAAGGCCTAATCAATTTGACCATATGCTCTTATATAAGCTTAAAATTTTACTTCATATAAAGTGTTTTAATAAAAATCGACTTGCATTTTATATTTATAGAAAAAAATAGTCTAATTTTCACCACTACTTATAGCAAACTCCATGTTAAAAGGCATTTATTCAAGTTGCATCTGTATGGTTCTGTGTGTCCGTTTCAGGTACTATCGATAAAGTAGACAGAGAAAATAAGATATAATAGATGGCTAAAATACTTATATAGTTCACTACTTACAAAATATGATCCTATAAGCGCCCTTTTGTTAATTTAAGACGAATGGAACCTCAACTTGAGAAAGCTCTAGGAGAATATAATATTAGAATATAGCTCTAGCTCTTGAAATATGATATTTACAAGCTTAATTGTAGGTAAAAATACATTATAGTATACATAACTCTCAATACTACTTATGTAAAAGAAAGTATTATGGGACAAAACAGTAACTTTTTCCACCCATTCTTTTGTTTCCAAATTACTCTGGGGTCGGCTTTAAGTCTATTACAATATGGCTGAATTTAAATTTTTACATGAAGCGACTTCCATCAGAGCTTGTTGGACTTATAAGGCGCTTCAATTGTCCGTAAGAGTTGCCAAAAATGTTCGTATGACAACCTGGGCCGAGGACTAAGTGTGTTCTTGGAGACACGGAGGAGTCTTAATATATTAAAAATGGTCACCCGTCATAGACTGAACTAGTAAAGATTTTGTAACTTTACTATATGTTAACTTACGAGGTTACCACTGACCCTTGAGCTTCAAGACTAAAACATACATTAACAAACATTATCAATTACATAACAATTGTCTATATATGTATATAGCCTTTGTGCCTTACAGTATTGTGATGTTTGCCACAGAGCTTTGAATATAAATAATTCCTGGTCTATCTCACGAAAAAATTGCACGTGAAGTAACCTATATAATCTAAATTATAGGTGGCAAAGTCCACGAGCAACATTCAAGCATAAAACAAAGCTAAAAACCTACTTTACTTGTCATCACCCAAGTTGTAGAGCTCGAACTTGTGATTACAGCCATTATCATGTAGTTTGGTCATTAACGTGTCTTATTGCAAATTATAACTTCTGATCTCGCCTTCATCGTTACACATTAATTATATTACACTTACTTAATGTGTTTCAACATCCTCTACACACCTGCCAAGAGTGTGTCATATGTTTTTTAGAATAGCCTAAATCTGTCGCTATTAAGAATCGGCGAAACTCAAATTTGTTTTCCATTGAGTGATATAAGGCTAAAAATAAAAAAAAAAGTAAAAAAGGCTTTAGATAATTATGGACCTGCAGCATATGTCTATATTTAGACCAATTATAATACTTTTAAACAATCATTAAACAAATATCTGAAACCTTTCGAACTACAAGTCTAGATTTGGCTCACGTCTGTAAACGAAGTGGCCAAGATGAAGTTGTAGTGACTCTTTCTAAAACAAATCTTATTCACCTGGGCAGTCTCAGGATGACATCGAGAACAGACTAGACACAAACAACGAACATAGTATTTAACGGTACTCCATCATCAATGAGTACCTGTTTTAAAAATCTAGGGCATTATAATGATAACACTTTAATCATGATCCCTAATTACTAGAGATCAGTTGAATATTTTTTGCAACGGCGAAATTGCACTTGTACAATCCCTCTTTCCTCATATATTCGACTCTGTTGATGTTAGCGATCATATCACGGAGGAAGAACTTAATAAACTTGAGTGCCTTTAAAACTTTTGTGTTAGACTCATGTTCAGATTAAGCGACCTACATAAGTGTCTCTTAATTCGCCTTTCATGGAATGTTCACTTTCTTTTCATACTTTATGGTGTTTTATTTCTCTCCTGTATCCCTTTTAATTTAAAGAAACGCTTGGTTTTCTTGAGGTCATCTGAATCTCTGGAATTGGCAGTACTAACTCACTGTACAAGGTAAGTCGTTTACTGTACAGGCTGTTCGATTATGGAATATTTTGTCAATGGTTATAAGGCTTACCAAATCTTTTATCATGGAGAGTGTTCTGACGAGCTCTTCCAACTGTTTCCATCTTCTGCCTTTCTCTACAGGACAACAAGTGCTGATCTTGGCAGTCATCGTTTTAGAATGGTAAACATGCGCTTCTCTAAAAGGTCCATTCAAGTTTGTTTGTATTAATGTATCATCAATAATTCTTTTGTTGTTTACTTTTGTATGGATCGTTCGAATTCTTTTCCTCACACCAAAAGTGTCCATGAATTCTGTTTTAAAGCCCACTTTTTCCATCATAAGGTTGCCAAGAAGTAATTGCTTTTTAGCAATACGGTTGCAATTGAATGACTATGTACATAGTCATTCAATTGATATTCTCTTGTAAGTAAATTACATGAACTGATGTACAATGAAGTTTATTTTATTTTATTCTATAATTATCAATTAGAAATATATTTTATTGCAAAAAATATGTATGAAAATTTCAGTGTTATAAATTAACAGGTGCTGATATAAATCCTTTAAGATTCAGACAAACAAAAAAATCCAGAAGAGATCAAAGTATTTCGCACTCATACATATGTATTTCGCTTCGTTTACAAAGTATGTTAGTACTTCAAACACTGATGTCATACCAACAAACAAAAAAGTTGTTTGGCAAATAACTTCAATAAAAATAAAATCCGTCAATTTGTCACAAGAGATGAAGTAAAATAATGTTTTATCTCGCAGCGAACATGTAACGGTTATGTACGAGTAAATAAGCTAGTAGTTGAAGTTCTTTTAATAAAAAAATTTTGATTTATACACTGTTGAAATAAAGGTAACACATGTGTTATGTAATTCAAATTTCTAAGAATTCGAATTTGTACAACTGTATTATACAGTAAAATTGGTATAATTTATCTATCAACACATCAAAGTTACGAACATAGCTCACAGAACCAGCTTGATGAAGTAGTTGCCACTATAACACTGGGCTCATACGAAGATTTTTTGTTGCTGGAAACATGTTTGTTGGTAATTTATTTAAACTTATTTTAGTACCTTGTTTCATTTACTTATCTATTTTTATCTGTATTATATTTCTTACAACTCGTTGACGTTCCTGCCTGAAACAAGGAAACTGATATACAAACCAAAAAAAAACGTAACTTCGTGAAATCTAGTAATTTTTTTTCTAAATGAACAGTATGACATGTGGGCAGATTCAGTCACTTTGATCAAGAGCTTCGCTCTAAAAGTAATAAAGTATTTAAGTTATAGTACCGACAGTTTTATTTAGATGCTTCTGTTTTTGACATTTCCATCAAACTTGAAGGTATTACAGATTAATTTCGTCCATAATTTCGATTTCAGAGACAAGCTTATGAACTATGGTGAACCCACGTAAATACTAACAAATATACAGACGCTACATAAGTTCAATATTAGTATTATGGCTAATTCCTAATGATTCCTTTCTGAGAACATGTGGCAAGCCACATTATAACTTAACTATTAATAACACTTCACACACTTACAGTTCTGAAATCCCAGGTTATATTACATTGAGATGATAGATGCAAATAAAATAAGTCTTAAGATAAAAAAAACTTAAGCAATGTTATGTAAAAGTTGTTATAAAGTCACAGCTAATTTTGTTCTATTAGAATTTACTAAGAAAATTGTCATTGAAGGTTCCAAGAGTAAAGAAGATGATCCAAAGTGTGGCAACACACTTATGACGTTAAGAGTTGCAGGAGCAGCAGAAATCCCATACTATCAAGTGACCTTTCCGCTCGTTTGGTCCCCTATGACATAAAAATATAACAAATTCTTGGTATAAGGTCTTACCTAGATACTGGAAATAGTATGACTTCAAATTCATCATTAATCACATTTTAACGTTTCAGTTATTACTATTATTGTGTGTGTTTTCATCATAAACAGGAATTCACGAGTTTTTATCTAATCAAATCATTCATGGTTCCACACATCAAAGTTATGAATCGATAATTTCGAAGCATCAAACATAAATTTTATATGAATAAACTGTATCTATATTATTATGACACCGATGTGTACATAAACTTAACAGTCTACATACTAAAAGTATGAAATCAAATGTTGAAATGAAAACGAAATATTTATAAAAAAAATAGAAAGATTAGCAGCTTATTAATTGTTATTTTCTTAAAATTAATTGTTTGCTGTTAACATAATTAGGTTTTGTAGCTACTCACGATGAATATAATTTGCTAAAACAATGACAGTCAATTTGCATTGTAGCAAATTCATATAATGTAACGTAATTAATAAACGTTTATTACTCTGCAATAAGATACAATTTACGCTGACAGACTCATAAACTGCATCAATGTTCAAGACGCTTTGAAAACAAACATTTTAAGTGAATATTCAAATTTTTATGTGGATTTCAATTTAGACCTGTTGTTTTTCGTTAATTATACAATAAATATAATAGTGTAGTATCATATCTTTAAGTGAGTGTTTGTCTACTGGAAAGGCCATGCCATATTTTTTGAACATAAACGATAAATATAACGACAATTGGTTTTGATTGGTTTATTGAAAAATTGATTTTTACAATAAAAAACAAAGTTGAAACAAAAGTTTTTTTTTCCTTCATTAATGTGTACTGCCTCTGTGTGCCCTTGCACAGATTTTAGTCACTGCCGCATAGATTTGTTTAGGGTTGATTGTTCTATTCTTGTAAAATCACTGTTCTTAGTGCTACCACTGTTGGCACATGAAAGAAATAGAATACCATAAGGTATAAAATAACGTGAACATTTCATCAAAAGCGAATTAAGACCCACTTAGGCAGAGGTACTAATCCAAATGTTAGTCTAAAATAAAAGTTTTGCAGGTATTTAAGTTCACTGAGTTGTTCCTCCGTGATATGGAGAAAACTGACATCAGCATAGTCGAATATAGGAGGAAGAAGGGATTGTGCAAGTGAAATTTTAATGACAATTTTGAAAACATTGCATAGTTCTTGAAAGAAGCCTGCTACTGCAGAAAATATTCGACTGATCTCTCGTAATTAGGGACCATGATTAAAGTGTTATTATTATAAATCCCCTGATTTTTAAAACAGGTAATTGGCGATGGAGTACTGTTAAACACTGTTCGGTATTTGTGTCCAGTCTGTTCTCGATACCTTCCTGAGATTGCCCACGACAAAAGTTTTGTCTTAGAAGAATTCACTACAACTACATATTGGTCACTCCATTCACAGACACGTGCCAGATCTAGACTAATAGTTTAAAAGGTTTCAGATAATTGATGTAACGATAGTTCAAAATATTGGCCAAAATATAGATTTACACGGCAGGTCTGTAATTAAAAAAGAATAAATATATTTTTAACTTTGTATCACTTACAGTCAAAGAAGTTTGAGTTACCCCGAACAACAGTGTCATATTTAGACTATTCAAAAAAACATATGACACACTCTTGATAGATGTATAGAGGATGTTGAAACACATTAAGTAAGTGTAATATAATTAATGTGTAACGATGAAGGTGAGATCAGAAGTTATAATTTGCAATAAGACACGTTAATGCCCAAAGTACACGATAATGGAGGCAATCACAAGTTCGAGCTTTGCAACTTGGGTGATGACGAGTAAAGTAGGTTTTTAGCTTTGTTTTATACTTGGCTGTTGCTCGGGGACTTTGTCACCTATAATTTAGATTATATGACTTCTCGTATTTGGTGACGAGCAATTTTTTAATGAGGTAGGTTAGGAATTATCAACGCTCACAGCTTTTTGGCTTTGTGTCTACACAGCTGCAGACTATTTAGATTCGATTTCTTTGGGATTGATGCTATTTACTTCCGCACTTACGTTTCTATCACTGCTGTAATGTTTAAAACTTTTTTATTTGTAACTTATATATTTGTTTTCAATTTGTTTATTTTTTAGTCTCAAATTAAATTGAATAGTGAATTTCGTGTATATGTAAATGTGAGCATAGTGTAATGTGTGTATAGTTTAGTGTAATTTGTAGCGTTAGTTCATGTTTAGTAAATTTATGGCAGTTTTAAGTATTTCAGTGGCCTACACAAATGTCCTGTTAGTGGTAGTGTTACGCTTCCGGTCATTGATCGTGACTAATGTCGGTTGACATAGGATGATGGGTTTGTATGCCGTTTATATGGGCAGGCTGACTCAAAACTATGGTGCTTTCTTCAAAAGGCCATTCTGAACCCTACACTGTACTTGTATATTTTTAACATTATTCACAGATTTAAAAAAATATCTCTGGGATTTGTTTCGGGGTTTCTTCCCAGAGTGAGCCTCGGAAAATGCCGGTACTTTCTCGCTGTAAAGTCCAACTTGCAAAATACCTGTAAATATTTATTAAGAAAGAAGTAAAAAGTTCAATAAATCGTAAACTACATGACACAGACCTCTCCTTAGAAAGGAGGTCTTGGCATTTTGACGTCATCTCTTGCTGCTTAATTATTTATTTTTTGTAATGATGTGAATTACGCATATTGTACGTTTATAAATGTGAATATTTTTCTGATATATATATATTGGTTTCTAATTGTTACCATTTTTCATTGTTAGTTTATATAAATATAACTGTTAAAATTTAGACTTAGTTCGGTCGTTCAGCAGGTGAAAAGAACAACGTAAGACAAACGTACGCCCTAGAATATTTAGCTCTGTTTGCACAATATAGCACAATCACGGAGTAAATACAAGGAGTAACATAATCAGATTTTTCTATGAAACAATGTGTGACAATGTGTGAGGCGTTAAACTCCAGTCATTTCACTTTTTCCATCCACCGAACAATGGTAAAACCATTTGCATCGATCATGTCGATATTTCTGTGTAGTTTAACTATTTCACACTGTATGTAAGATGTAAGGGACGTACTCAGAATATCTCGAGTTATACCTTTTTTTTTTAAGAATTTAGAATGCTTGCCTTCGCTACTTTGTATAAGATTGACAACGATTTTGATATATATATTACAAAAATAAAATCATTTAGGACTTAAATTATTTTATGTCTATGGAACTTCCCTGTTTCAAAAAGTACATATTTATTTCCTTTAATCGTGTGCTGGTAGATTATAGTTTCAAATACTTTGCGTTTGCCACAAATATTTTAAAATGAGTCAAATTTGTCCAAATATGCCCGAGTTTTAGTTAGACTAACTTCATTTTTATAAAAAGACTACGAGAAAATTAAACTTTGAGGGTGGATTTTTGCTAAATTTTAATTAAATTTACGTGAAATTTAAACTGTAAAGTTGTGAAAAAATGCTTAATAAAATTTAAATATCTTTAATATGTAATAAAAGTGAAATGAGAAAGAAAAATCAATCACAGAATATCGTGTTTATTGGTGAATAAACACAATTTCTAAACTCTTCTCAGGTTGATGAAACTAATCTAAATAGAGTGGGTGATAAAGAAAACTGAATTGCTATGACAGGAATAGCATGACATGAGTGTGTAGACAAACGGGCTTTTTTAAATTTTTTATTCGTTTGACATTAATCAATTGTTTATGTACTGGGTTATTAAGGAGTTCAATGTAACTTCTACTGTTCGTGACAGCAAAATATGTTGCCTTCCACGTAGTTTTTGTACGAAAAAACACAGCTAAGGAAAGAATTCGAAGAAATCCTAAAAGAAAACAACAAAAAATATCTTGAGAAATTCCTAGCACATTCCTTACAACTTACACTCAGTGTGAGATGGCTATACTACTTAGTAATATCAACATACAAATATACAAGTTCTTTTACAATTGTTTGGTAAATGGAAAAAATAAATAATTGGAGCTTAAAATTTTGGGTTGGGTTTTAAGCTCCAACCATTTTAGCATCCGTCAAATTGTCACGCATTGTTTCATAGAAATATTTGATTAGGGTATCTCCTCTTTGTATTCACTGTGATAAAGACCATTCACTTATGATTTAGAGAATAATATTTAGTAATAAATGGCATTATTTATGAAAACGATGTTGCCTCGTGGTGGCGTAGTCTTTAATAGAAGTTTGAAGTTAGTACTGAAGTGTTCAGCATAAAAAATAAAAATATACTTCGACTTAAATTGAATAAATGTTATAGTTACTGATTTTTTCGTTTGTATGTCAAATTTTCTAAAGATATTTCTGTAAATAAAAGTGATTTTTTTTGTCATTATGTTTTAGGAGGAGAGAGAAAAGAGAGGAGGAGAGACGTAACAGGCATGACAGTCATTGTGGCAGTATAAGGCTCACAAACATATCATGGTAACTCTCACTCCTGCATGACTAATATATTCATTTAAATGTTTATTGTCGTAATTCACAATGTAGCAATTGTTTTTTTTTGCATCATACCAAGTCTAGTAAAAACGAGTATGTAATTCCGATATTAGTTTTCTTTTTTACCACAAATTTATCCTTTTTTTTATAGTAACATACCAAAGTGACTCTATTCTGCCTGATGGAAGGCATGAATAGAGTCCAAGAGCGGTGGTTGTCGCACTCACTGCGAATGAAGACAGTGCAGTATGGTCTATAATGTATATTAATGTATATTATATATATTGTTTTCTTTCTTTATTCATTGTTATTCCTCTTCAATCACCTGCAAAGTCAATGATATTAATAAATATGTGACTATTAGGTGTCAGATAGCTACGTAGACCTTCATCTTTACGAAACTGCACTAGCATGCAAGTACAATTAAAAAAAAAGGACTGCATAACAATATCTCATTTGTCAAATCAAAAAAGTTTAAAAAAGGTATAAATATGAAACATTCCATGTTATTTTTAATTAAACGTGTTGCTCTTGTCTTTTGACGCTGCGTTTTCACTAACAAGCTGCCTATTGTGCCAATTGGAAGCAGTAGCAAGCTACTAGCACTAGCACTAGTACTAGCTACTTGCAGTTATCTAGTGGTAATGATGATGTTATTCTAGCCGATGTTTCAAAGTAGACTACCCAACTACGTAGGAGATTTTGTAGTGCAGGAGTGTGTGTGCATGTACACTCTTGGTCCCCTCAATCTCACAATCCAATGAGGCGACTCTTGCACGCCGGCGGACTCTTGAATGGCACGGCCGGGGAGAGAGATACTTGTTCACACCTCGCTTGAGGACTCTTGGGCACACATACTTACCACGATAACTAATAAATAAATATTTTTAATATATATTTTGGACATTTGACACACAACGTCATCTAGTTTCAAACTAAGGCGAGCTTTTGATATGATAACTAGACTGACTGATAGAATACTTATTTACATACTTTTTTTTTGTAAATACATACATATTATACATAGAAAACACCCAAACTTCGCAACAAATATTTGCAGATCATACAAACATTTGGTCCGACCCGGGAGTCGAACCCGAGACCTCAAGCACAGCAGTTGTATTCACTACCGCTGCGCCACCAAGGCAGTTGACTTTCATCCCTGCATCAATAGGAGTGACAGTTATCACCATCAAGTTATATCACTAAAACAGATTTCTTATTATTGTAATACGAACGTAATATGAACAAAATTTGTGGATTTTTTAGTATATTTAAAGATGGTATGAAACCAAACAGGTACTTGATAGATAAGCTAGTGCTACGTGACGGTTTCATGCTAACCGAAACTAGTTAAACGGCAGAATGTCATTGCCGTCTTAATTTTGAAAAGTAATAGTAAATTACATTTCATTCAAACGATTATCTAATACGAGATTTATATAGATGAATAAGTACCTTGTATCACCTGGATAATAAAGTGGATTTTGGTATTACATTTCACTTTAGAAGAATTTCGGCAATGTGTGACCCAGGTTAAATTATTCGATTTTGGCGATGGCCTTTATTCTCCTTAGAATTGATTCACTCAGGTGAACAAATACGACTCTTGTTATTCATCTTGTGTACTTTTATTACCCCCGATACCCACATAAACATGATGGATTAAATTATTTCACTAGGTGATTCTATTTACATGAACTTCTTCAAAGGCAAAGCGAGAAAATGAAAAAGTCTACTTTAGTCAACCGTATGATATCACCCAAATGAAGCAGAACAAAGTAGAATAAACCTTATTTGAAACCAAATCGAGGCTCTGCTGGAATGCTGTAAAGTTGTTAATATTCGTAACTTCGGACACTAGACGATTGTGTACTATCATGCTTCATGTCAAATGAAAAAGGAAATATCACCAATTATTTCTTACATTTTAAATTTTTGCACTGATATGAGACATATTATAATATAAGATATATGTATATCATCATGATCATCGCCATATTAGCAAAAAAACGTCCACAGCTGGTTATACCAGATGACATAAATCTCTTCCACAACAACCGGTTTAACGGCTTTCCACGACTTACACTAGTTCGTCGGACCACCTTGTGGGGGGTGTACCAACGCTGTTTTTCCAGTACGCAATAAAATACTTTCTTTTTAACTTGAATGTTTTGATACAAATTTTAAGAGTCATTGATAACTACTATGACAAAAGGAGAAGTCGCATTTTCCACAGAAAATTACGCCACATCCGATGAAGAGAAAAATATGTTAAAAAAAATGAGTGTAAATGAGTATCTCAAATTGTTATCCATACTGGTTCGCATACTTAGAATTTTTGCCATATATTAATTTATGCGAAGTATATAACCTAATAATAAGGATGCAAAAGGTGGAACAAAATGACATAAAGGTTAAAAAGTGAATACATGACATTCTAAATTCATTTTCTTTTTTTAACACGCTTTTTTATTTATCATTAGCTTGGGTTGTATCTATGTATGTATGTAACGGAATTTTTGAGCTTAATTTTCACCGGTTTCCAAAAATCTGATCAACTTGAAACTTTACACACGTCTCAAGGACCGATGACAATGCGATAATTTGATAATAGTTTTCCATTATCCTAGACTACTACTAGAAAGGAAATCCCTGGAATCCCAACGTATCTCGAGCCACCTAAGGCATGTAGATGGGCCACTCCTGCGTTGGCGGTATCACCTTTTACCACCGCCCTTGGTAGAATACTTATACTTATATATATACTTTTTATTGTAAAATACATGCATATTATACATCGAAAACACCCAAACTCCGAAACAAATAAATATTCACAGATCATGAAAAAATTTTGATCGACCCTAGACTCGAACCCGAGACCTCAAGCACAACAACCGCATACGCTACCACTGCGCCACCGAGGCAGTCAAAATGTTCAATAACATATTACGGTGGGATTATTCTCAAATTATAGTTTTCAAAAGTTGCATGGAAGAGATCGCCAATTATATCACTGTTTTTTTTTTGTTTGTATTTTACATTATATGTTGCCTAGTTGTGGTGTGCAATAAAGAGTAACTACATGTGTCTAACTATCTGTCTATGTCCATACTTACAGTAAATAATCCCAGTACCCACATACAAATGTTTAAGACGTCCCAGAAAGCAGATATCTAGCAATTCAAACATTCAAACAACATTGAAAGGAAAAATTGTAACTATAATGTAAACAATACCGCTTCTAATATCATGCAAAGATAATGCACTGGCTTCTGACTTCAGAGTGAATATTATATCAATCACATTGACAGTTTAATAAATGACTAAATATTAATAATCTTGTACTATTCATTTATATATTCATCATCATCATCATCATTAACAGCCTGTAGCAGTTCATTACTAGATACGAGTATCCCCTATATCTAGGTACCATTTATAGCATCCTGTCCAGGATTCGATGTGATTCTGGAAATAATTTGTCGGCATCTAGCCCTCAACAACCTGATTAAATATAAAAAGATATTTAATAACAATAGTTTCTCTGTAATTTTTTTTTGTTAATGATAAAATGAAAGCAACAAATGAGAAACTTGAAAACTGCGTCGATTTACATCAGTTCTGTTGGTTCAGAACCTTCTGGTTACTAATTGTGACCTAAAAGTCCATTTTTTTTGTTTTAAATTAATATATTTTGCTATGCTTCATGCACATGCATAACAAAGTGCTTCTGTAATCAGTCGGTTTATAGTTTTTGAATTAACTTATAATTTAAAGGGATTCATCTTTGACCAGCACCGGGGACTCATTGGATGTATGACAAATTATTCCATCTTATTGAAACTATGTGTTACGATTGTAGCCAGTAATTTCCAGTAGCGTCAGTTCTAAAAACTCTCGTAACATGTTTGCGCAGGATGTTATATTCAAATGTTAACGAATTCTTAGCCCACTCTATTGTTTAAAAATAATATTTTAGCCATATCGATTATAGGGGTCGAGCCACTGGTGGTTCCAGAGATAGAAGCTTTCTCACAATTCATATCGAAAAGCACTGCTTTTCGCACCAAGTTTCTTTTCCAGTTGCCTGATGTGAGCCTCTAGGGATTATACTCGAGTATCTCAGCCACGAAATCATGGGCTGATATCGGCACAATAATTTTAGAATCCCAATTCTATACATCGACTAAGTAATTTAATAATATGATTACTTAACGAAAACAATGATATCCCTTTTTCCAAGCTTTTAATCTTGTAAAATCCATCGTTTATGTTTTTCAATCTAGTAGCTACTAACTGGCTAATTTAGTTTCTACATCTACATGTTTCAACAGTTTTTTAAATATTTTAATTAATAATTGGTTTCTATTAGCTATACTTCGCCACCTTCCTCGATAAATGAATAATCCTACTGAGATTAGCGAGTTAACACAATTAAACAAACAAATTTTACATCTATATTATTCCGATATCATCTTTTTCCCTTTATACTTACTTCTTGCAATATTACAAACTCATTTCATTTATTTACCATTTTTATACACAAAACCACCACCACCGTAGGGTGGTGTGGAAAAAAACGAAAAGTTGCACTATTCTTTAGTTAAGAATTCTAAAATGAGCAAGAAAGAATTAAAAATTAAGAAAGTAATGAGAATTTTTTTCACGCATTCATACAAAATGCATATTTATATTTATGTAAAAACATATACACATACAGTGATATACGAAGCATCACATTTGTGATGATTTTGCTATGTTTTGGGCAAGGAGTGCTCGTACCTTAACCTTCAATGAATCACGACTGGGTGTCATTCTGATTTCCTTAGGCAGAGTATTCTAGAGGTAGACAGATTGACTGAGCTAGGGAGAATAAATGCATGCAGAAGTGTGGAAAGGAATGACAGAAGGAGGTTATTTGTAAAGAGAATGGTTCTGTCTTGATTGGAATGTAAGAGGAAGTCAAATAAGTATGTAGGCCAGTTAGAAGAGTTGAGAATAGTGTAGAGAGTCGCTAAGGCACATTTATAAATTGTATCTTTCAGTTTGGTTTCAGATTGAGAATACAGAGTGTCATTATCCCCATTTAATCCCATGGGTATCGTAAGAGATGACTAAAGGAGCAAACTACCCAGGACAACATCACTGTAAAGAAAAAAGAAAATTTGAAACAAAACTCCTCAAATACCTTTTTTTTTATAGCAACCTACCAAAGTGACTCTATTCTGCTTGATGGAAAGCATGAATAGAATCTAAGAACGGTGGTCGTCGTATTCACTGCGAATGAAGACAGTGCAGTATGGCGACCCACGCTATGGCGACCTAGTGAGATGTTTTTTCACGCCCCGCTTAAAGGAAAGGAAAACACGTGCGCTGGTAAGGAATTCCAGGAACCTCCTTTCTAAGGAGAGGCATATGTCCAGCAATGGACTGTTAAAAGCTGCTGATATATAAGCTACGTCACTGAATACTTAGTAAGTAGTAACACTAACTCATCAAAATGATTCTCATACAATAAAGTAAGCAATATGGCCATAGCGTCATAACCGCCTGCATCATTGTCTATTATGATTTTCTCTTTCACCATATTTTGACTAAAAAGTAATAATTTTTAAAGCAATTACACATAAGGAAATTTAGAGACACAAAAAAAAAATATTTCACAAACGTACCATGTTACACCTAATGTAATAATGGAGTAGAAAATAAAAACTGGAACATTTTTAATGCATTTTATGATCCTCGCTTCTAATTATCTACTGTTTTAACGTCTTATTTATTGAATAATTTATGTTTAAAACAAGTCTATTGATATGTGAAACCAAAATTACGAGTATTTAGTACCAGGTATGTTAAAAAATTTAGTCTTTAAATTTCGAGAGCAACGAATGCAGGGCAGACTGTGAATAAAACTTGCCTATAAATGTGTGCGTTTGGTACATAGCTGTATGCCAGCGCAACTGCAGTAATGGCATAACAAGTATAACTAAATTGTATTGTAGAGTTATAAAAATATGTTTGTTTACTATTTCTCTGATGTCTTTTTATTTGTAGACAACTATGTATTAATATAGGAAAGAAACAGACAAAACCACACAGTATTCCGTCATATAAGTAGGTGCTCAAGTATATGCTAAGAAGGAAGTCCCCGAGAACCCTGGGAATTCTTGACTACCATAGGCAGTTAAACGTGTGAGGTCTTGTTCTTCTCTTGGTTACAATTTTTTGTTTGAAATGAAGTTATTTTTTGAAGTGAAACTTCTTTATCGGGGTTGGAAAAAATTTAGTGTAACATTTTTTCGTTACGCGTCACATTTTTTCGTTACGTGCCATCTTTTTCTTATCCCTACCACGCGTGATTCGAAGTATACTTTCTCCAGTGGCCCGTATTGAGTAGTTACATTTTTGAAATCCAGGTGGCGATTGCATCGACTTCGGACGGGTTTAAATTATTTTTTTGAAAAATAACGTCATAAAGAAGTTTCACTTCTTACGAGTGTATGCTAGTACACGCACACATTATTTTTTTTCGTTTTGAATATGAAGTAATTTTCTTCTTATTTTTTATCTTCTTTAACTTTTCACCATAAAATGAGTTCAATAGTACATTAAACACTATTTTTCTTATTAGAATCGATATATTAAACCCGCCTGTTCAGGTCCCTTATGTGACCTAATAAGGAATATGTACGTGACACCAAAATCGACAAAATATTTTTATTTATAAGCTTTATTGCTAAACAAACATATCTATACAGTTATTTTTGAAATTTGTCATAATTTAATATTGGAATTACATCATCAAAAAGTGAGTTTTTTAAAATTCCCTATCATATTTCGAGAACATGATTTGGTGGGACAAAATGTGACGTCAATTTACAATCGACGTATTCTGTCAACAAATTGATTTGTATGGTTTCTTGGTAGTTATTTATTTTCTAATAAGGTAAGTGTTTCATAACTAGGCAATATGTAGATGTTTAAATAGGTACACGTTAGACAATGAGAATACTTTAACGAACTTTCCATAAATTAGGTTATATTTTCACATAGAATGATAATTCATTGTTTTTATCACTTTCTTGAAGTCGCTAATTCTAATTTTTAATGATCTTCACCACAGTATAACAAATACGATGCATTTATACCTTCCCTTCGCCTTGCAACACTTATTACTTATATTATACACCTTTAAGCGTAAAGAAATATACCTTACATTATAAATAATAAATATTTCGATTGTAATAAACTAATTATGACTGAGCGAGAGTAATCTGACGTTATAGAATAAGCGCGCTAAAATGGTTGCGTTTAAATCGCCTGAAGATGATAGTGATTTTAACGTATATTTTTTAGCTTAATGGTTTGTGTTTCGGATGTGTTATATTTAATTTTAGTAATGTAATAATATTATATATTAATCATTGATTCAACAAAGTTAATAAGAAATGTTAATTTATTTGGTAGTTAATGTCACAATTCAGGTTTGTTGTTCATTAATTGACTCTGTGACTTGAGATAAGATGACGCGTTACAATGGTGCAAAAAGCATTTTGTAACAACTTAATCTAAGGTTCGCAATAATATGTGAAGAAAATTATTAGTTCTATTCTTTTTAAATAATTATAAACGTAAGCTTATCATATTTGTAATATTTATTTAATATATTTGTTAAAAAATACTAGGATTATTCTTGCACCATAAGGGACTTTAGAAATACACAAGAAATGACACAAAAGACACCCAGACTAAGAGCAATAATTTGTGGATAGGGGATGGGTTTGAATCCATCATCGTGACTGCTTAAGCCACTACGTCATCCGTATAATTAAATGTGTATGTAGAAGTATTTATATGTAGTAGTAGTTGCAATTGCTCATACTTTATGATTATGTAACATATGTGTAGATGATGAAATGATACCCAGGTACTATGTATGGTGATTGTAGATAATGTTCAGATCACATGACATTGAACTGTTAATCCGTCCGATTGTTACAAAGGTGAAACGTGCAGGACTCAATTCTTTACGGGTTTAGCTTGAGTGAGTAATCTACACAGACATGATTCAAGGTGCAAAGAGCTGCAGTGAATTTGTATTCTATTTTCTCAGAGTTGGCAGCTTATTGTTAATGCAAGATTATCTGCGTCCATAAAGTATGAGGTGTTGGGGTTGGAGGATTAATCGTCGGTATTGACGTTGAGCGGGGCTAGAACACTGCCTTGCGGGACGACATTTTTTTGAGATCGCGAACGATTCTGATCTGAGACGAAGCGAATCTGAAAGCGACAATCATATAGAATCTCCCGAAGTATTATGATAAATATTTGATCACCCGTGATGACTTCAACCTTGAAGTTAACTGTATGATAGGCCACAGTGAGGTCAACGAATTCATCACCAGTTATTTTTCCCAGCACGAAGTCATTCTCTATATATTACGTGAGTTTCAAAGTTTAAGTGTAGCATGATTTCGCTTGTCTGAAACACGCTTGTTGTAGTATCGAAACCAGACTTATAAGACTAGTAAGGTTAATCCACAACTTAACATTTTGATATAATTATATAGTTTGATTCGCTATATACTTAGTACTTTATTGAACAAGCACAAATAATGATTGTATATGTATATATTACAATGGATGACATTTTTTAAGACATTAACTATATCTCAGGTTGAGAACTGTACTCCTAGATAGGCAACTACGTTAAGTGTGATAAGGAGAATTTATAGTAATACTAGCTGATCCGGCCACGCGTTGCTGTGGCTAAAGTTTTTGTTATATTACATTATAGTAAACAATCTAAGAGGAACAATAAGAGAACATCAGTCACGGAGTCCACTATGCTTTTTCACACAGATGGTATTTGTAAAAAAATATGGTGATCTCCTTATTAGACTTTCTACTACTATAACCCTTTAGTACAATGAAATTATTTACGAACAAAGACGAAAATGTTGATGTTGGTATACAAATTCACTGGATTGAGATTTGAAGGGGAAGTACGTTGAACACAATTAATTAAAATGTTCTTACACTTGATATTAAGCAGAAATCAATAGATAACAGACAAATAATTAGCTGAATTATACGGTATTTCGTTCACTACAAAATAAATTTAATTAATTTTATAGCGTCAACAACACGTGGTAATTATGCTGTTAAAATGTAGCTTATATGACACGTTCGTAGATTTACCATAGCAGCACCATCTATTGATTACTTCCTCAACCCAGTCGAAAGGTATCGACATCTGTTAGAATCATTTGGAGTTAACAGATAATTGTGACTGTCAAATAATAACAGACAAATAATTAGCAATAAATTAAAATTGCGACTATAATTTGAGATTTAAACTATCCTATCTCTCAAGTTGGATCGAACTGCACATGGTGTGCGAATTTTATTATAATCGGTTAAGTGGTTTAGGAGTCCATTGAGGACAAACATTGTGACACGAGATTTATAATATATTAAGATTTGGTTTGAAATAGTTCGACCACGTTTTTGAATTCCGGAGAAAACTGAACCGGCTCCCTATTCGGAGGTGCCCACATCCTTTCCTCACTATTTTCAATGCTACACAACCCCAACTTGCCTTCATAGTTCTGTGAGTGGTTAAATCACTTTGTTTTCAGTGAAAGCTAGTGTCGCTCCACCTCTACTCTTCCGAACTCCTTTCTATAGGACAAATCGTTACGACAAATCTTTCAGTGTTGCAGCTATGCAGCTATGGAAAACGCTTGTAATAACCCAACTCTGAATGTGTTTAAGATGAGGAAAAAGGATTATTATCTTTCCAATCAATAACTTGGACCTTAGTGTATGTTTTATATATAGGTATGTATGTAAATATAACTGTATTCATGTATATTTTATTGCATAATTACATTTATTGTTGTACATATGAATATTGTCATTGTTCAAATTGTTTACTTTTTTTTACTTTACCTCTACGTTCTAATCTATCCTCTTTTCATTCTTGAGGTTCGCTGGAAGAAAACTTAAGTTTGGGTTAAATTCGCCTTTGTACACGTTATTTCCAAAATACTAAATAAACTGAAATGTGTGTAACATAAAAAATAAAAGAAATAAATAATTAAGTAGATTTCAAAATTTTATATTTTGTATCTGTCCTTTGCAATGTGTAAGCTGTCATCAAGTCATTAGTATTCGTCCAACGATCGTTGTGCATCTCAAATCCGTTGCTTAACCCGAGAGAAAGTATTTGAAGTCTTAACAGAGTCTAATACTCTAATGTCCCTAATGGACGGCAAGTGATTTTGCAGATACCTTACTAGATATCAATGGTGTTGTTCCTGTGTGAATCAAAATACCCTTTGTTCAAATAGTGAACAACCTCTTTAGTTTTTAAGATGAGATTAGAGATTAAGCGCTCCAGCGTTTGATAGCATTGATTAATGAGATAAAGGAGGCCGGAGTTTATTATTTTATCCGTCAAAACTTTTAGGGCGACGCTATCTGACTTTATGCAAATATTAGACCTCTTGGCATGACGACTGTGATAGCACACTTTAAAATATTATCTATTTATTTTCATGTTAGTTATGCCCAAAATGTCATTGAAGTGTTTAAGCTCAAAATCTTGCTCGCTTGCTTCCGTGCGCATATGTCTTACAACATTGGAAATCTACCTGACATTATAAACCTGCAGCTTCGCTTAGAATATCATGAATTTTCTCGCGCACACAGATTTCCCGCCAGTTTCCCGCGAGAGAGCGAATGCTGAGGACGCTTTTTGTGACATCACACGCTCCGTGTATGAAATTTCGCGCGCGATCATCTGTTATCGTAAGGATATTAGCAGGATACTTTTTTAGTATATGTGTCAGTTTGATAAATATATAAAAGTGTTTCAACTATATATCCATATCAGGTGTTTTTTTTAATATACTTATTAAGTGATTAAACTTATTTGTGTTGTGAAGAAATTTAATATGGTATCAAGAGCTTGCAGTTTACAAAAGGTTAGTTATTTTCAAAAAGATATTCTAAGTACAAAACGTAATAGTTTTAGCTAAAATAAGATTTTAAAAAGATGCACCGAAATACTTCTTGGGATAACATTTATAATTTCAACATTAACGACTTTTAATAGTCCACGCTGGACATTGGCCTCTCCTTGGAAAGAAGGTTAAAATATAAAAAAAATATTAAATAAATTAAACAATAAAATAATTTCATTAATTTTAATATTTAAATTTAAATTTGTTAAAATTTTAACATTTAAAAATAATTAATTGAATACTGTAAGACGTAACCATATCAACATTTGTTTAAAATATTTTTTATAAAAATTATGAAAATAATTCGTGTTTAATTTAATAATAATTTTATGTGATAAAATGTTAATTTAATTTAATTCAAAAACGTGCGTATTAATAAATTCCTTAATTGTGATATATTAGAATTAAGCATGACCCTGTATAATAAATGAGTTGGCAATGAACACCTTATTGCCAACTCATAATAACTCATACTTCATAAACAATCATATTATATTATTTGTGTATTGATAGTTAACAATCTTATGTGTCATTGTATTACTATCAATAAATAAATAGAGTTTTTTAAACGAAACGATTTTGGTCTAGTTAAGAAATGTTTCTATTTTATGTTTAATTTTGATAATGACTAAATACCTTAAAAAAGTAAATTAACGACAATGACTAAATCTACCACTTGCGTAATACAAGCAATTGCAATGTGACTAGATATGATGCCCGTGACTAGATATATGTAGAAAAATTTCGTATAGGCTTTTCTTTTCACGATATTTTAAAATATTTTTGTTTTTCCAAACGCAATTTCAATGGCATTCTTGAACTCACTTATGACGGTAAAAACCTTTGTAAGATCTATCCGGTGTGTGTTGAAAAGAGAGTAAAAAATTCTGCATTCTCTTTCTAAATTACTTTAATATATTTACACAAAATCAGGTTTTAGCTTTAGCTTTGGACTTTGTATAGAACCGTGATCTTAAGCTGTGCGTCATTTCCAAAATGTTGGTTCACCAAGATTTCTTCTGTCAAAAGAGTTGAAAAACTTTGTAGGCAAAGGTAAAGAAGAAAAAACTTTGATATTTATATTTATATAAAGAAATACACATTATTATCCTCCTATCATATGACTTGTTTTCAAAATAAATGAAAGTTAAATTTCATTCATTCATTTTTACCACAAAGAATATGTTAAAATATTTACCATATTTAGACAAAAGTTGCGAAGGGGACAAATGAGTAGAGTGGTTATTTTATATACACAAGGTAATACGAATGTACGTAGGTACACAGACACAAACCAATAAACATACAAACACACACATACATACACACATACACACATACACACATATATGCATACAAAGTATACACGCACGTCACCCAGGCATCACATTGGGTGTGGGCTGCAATTCCACTGTCTGATATTTTATTTATTTACACTTTATGCACTTTGTACAGCGGCGGACTTAATGCCCAAGGCATTCTCTTCCAGTCAACCTTAAGGTGGTATAGAAATATTGTAAGGGAGGTGCACAGCGGTTATATTGACAATTAAGATATATAATACATGAGTTGACATACATACATGAACACATACAATACATACGTTATAAATACACATATAAATATACACATACATACATAAATATACACATACACACATTTAGATTATATTCGTACACTATGACAACTTGACTGTAAGCTGAGCCAACTATCGATAAGACGATTCTTCAATCTCGTTAAGAAGGAGATTATGTACATTCT
The DNA here is from genome assembly GCA_949316085.1 of Hypercompe scribonia. NCBI lineage: Eukaryota > Metazoa > Arthropoda > Insecta > Lepidoptera > Erebidae > Hypercompe > Hypercompe scribonia. The sequence goes on along the minus strand of OX438969.1, from coordinate 3,439,415 downwards.
TTTTGAATGTAGAACGGTTTGTGGACATCCTGACTTCGAGCGGGAGCACATTCCAGAGTAGTACTGCCTGAACAAAGAACGAAGAGTTCACGAAATCAGAGTTGTGAGAGGGACATAAGAGAAGCAGATTATTTTCTGAGCGAAGGTTTCTGTCGTGATTAGAGGATAGATAACGGAGGTACGGAGTCAAATACGAGGGGGCGTTTTTAAGTTCGCGGAATGGAGGGTATTGAGTAATAATAAAAACACAAAATTATTTTTCTTTTTCTATATATTCCCCTGCAACACGAATACATTTTTCAGATCTTTCAATTAGTTTTTTTATTCCCTCGTAAAAAAAAGTTTTATCTTTGTCTGAAAAATACGCCGAAACCGCCTCCTTAACCTCCTCATCAGTTGAAAATTTCTTACCACGTAATTCTTTTTTCATTTTTGGAAAGAGATAATAATCACTCGGAGCCAAATCTGGACTGTAGGGTGGGTGATTCAAAATATCGAAGCCCACCTTATGCAGGGCAGCCAGTGCGACTCGGCTCTTGTGAACGGGAGCATTGTCATGCAATAGCAGGACACCTTTCGTTAATTTTCCCCGTCTTTTTTCTTTGATGGCTTCTTTTAACTGTTCTAAGATTGAAGCGTAGTATTCCCCCGTTATAGAAATGCCTTTATCTTTATAATCTATCAATAATATACCTTCTGAGTCCCAAAAAATCGTTGCCATGAGTTTCCTAGCCGACTGTGAAACCTTAAATTTCTTGGGTGGTGCTGTGCCCTTTTTGTGCCACTGCATAGAGTCTTGTTTGGACTCGGGTTCATAATGATGAACCCAAGTTTCATCCCCAGTAACAATTTGATTCAATACGCCATCCTTGTCTTCATTGCAGAGGTCCAAAAACGCACGTGAACATTCCACGCGCTGTTGTTTTTGCAATGGCGTGAGCATTCTCGGCACCCACCGTTTTTTTTTTTTTTTTTTTTTTTTTTTTTTTTTTTTTTTTTTTAACGTGTGGAAACCCCCACGGGCCGTCACCCCACCGGGGTTTACGGCAGGGCGGTGTGTCGGAATCGGACCGACTAAAACCACACGGTGTGCCACTCTGCGCCTGAGAGAGGAGGGATCCGGGAACAGCTGTTATTACGACATCCTAATCCCTCCTAGCGCCTGCCCGCTACCACGGGCACCATCTGCGGATGAACTCTCTATTTAGGCGACGTACAGCACACGTGCACATCACCTCCTCGCGGCTGGCCACTATAGCGGATGGAGGGGAAAACCCATCCCGTCCACCCGCGGCCACACTCAAGGCGGCATGAGGCGCTGGTATGCGCGCCTCCGCCGCCCGGCTCGCCGACGGCGAATTGGGTCCGAGTGGATATCGTCCTCCCGGGCCTTCTCCGCCGCCTCCTTCCGCGAAATTACGTCTTCGCAGAAGGTTGCGACCGCGGTAAAACAACTGTCGCTACCGACCATGGAGCGTATGACGGCCGGTAGCGAGAGATCTCCTCCAATAACTGCAGTGAGGACCCCACGCTGCGCCGCCCAAGCGGAACAAACTGCTAGCGTGTGCTGAGCCGAGTCCTCACTGCAGTCGCAGTGGTGACAGGCAGGACTCAATTCCCTCCTGGCGACCGAGTGCAGATACTTCCCGAAGCAACCGTGCCCGGAAAGGACCTGCGTCAGTCGGAAGGAAAGGGTCCCGTGCTGCCGCCCTGCCCACTCGGCGATGACCGGCTGGAGAGCCTCCACGGCGGCAAAACCAGCACGTGGAGCCTCCAGCCGGGACGACCAATGAGCCATTGTGGCTCGACGAGCGGCCTCTCGCCACTCGCGTATCTCTTCGGGCAGGGGCCGTATGCCGCTACGCGCCCGGAAGTCAGCCGTCCGCCGATAAACTTCGGCGAGCACTTCCGCCTCCAAATCCCACGGGGGAGTTCCGGCCAAGGCGCACGCCGCCTCCGTCGATACGGTGCGGTAACCGCGTATGGCTCTAACCGCCAATATCCTCTGAGGGCGCCAGAGGCGAGCTCTATTCTGGGCGGTCAGAGCCGCCGCCCACACCGGTGCACCATACAGCGCCATTGACCGGACAACTCCCGTGTATAGCCGTCTCGTCGCGACGCTAGCTCCACCCAGATTGGGCAAAAGTCGCCCAAGGGCAGAAGCAGCGCCGACCAGCTTCGGAGAAAGCTGTCGGAAGTGCTCGTCGAAGAGCCACCTGCCGTCGAGGATCAGGCCCAGATACTTCATCTGGGCCTGAACCGGTACGAGGACCGAATTGACCACGATGGAGGCGCCGGAGGGTGGACCACGACGAGGCCCATGGAACAAAAGGGCCTCCGTCTTGTCCAGGGCCACCCGCAAACCCAGCGCCTCAATTCGCCCGACCACCAGGGAGACACCCGTGGTGGCCAGGCGCGCCGCCTCTTGAAAGTTCATCCCCCGGGCCGTGATCAATGTGTCATCTGCGTAACAAAGTACGCCCAGCCCGGGGGGAAGACGACCTCGAAGGGCCCAGTCGTATCCCATGTTCCACAGGAGTGGTCCGAGGACAGACCCCTGCGGAACACCGCACGACATGAGCCGCCGCCGTAGAACACCGTCTCGGTCCTCGTACATGACGGTACGCTCCTCAAGATAGTCTGCCACAAGCCGCCTCAGGTACTTTGGCACCCCGTGGTAGTGGAGTGCTTCCCTGATGCAGCTAAATGGCAGACTATTAAATGCGTTGGCGATGTCCAACGACACTGCCAACAGCACGCCGCCACAGCTCACCGCTTCTTCGGTAACGGCCCTCAGGCGCAGCACGGCATCGACCGTCGAGCGCCCCGCCCGAAAACCAAATTGGGCGTCCGACAGATCGGGGCCCACCTCGCGGAGGTGCCGGACGATGCGGGCAGAGAGTATCCTCTCAAAGAGTTTACCCGCCTCGTCCAGCAACACGATGGGCCTATAGGCCGCTACCGATTCGGCTGGCCGTCCCGGCTTCTTCAATAGGACCAGCTTCCCGCTTTTCCAGCACTCAGGGAAGCGTCCGGACGCCAAGCTACCGTCCAGGACCTCCCTGAGGCGGTCCGACATGTGTTCGAGGGCACGGGCCAGCACACGGGCAGGTATCCCGTCTGGCCCAGGGGCGGTGTTCTTAAAGCGGATCCGTAGAACAACCGCCCCTACCTCCGATTCCCTGACGGGCGGAACATTGTCCTCGTTCTCCCCGTCGTCTCCTCGTTCTCCCCGTCGTCTCTCGGCACCCACCGTGCGCTAACCTTAGTCATGCCAAGATGATCGTGTAAAATTTTAAAAATTGTTGTATCCGATACTCCAACCATTTCTGCGAGTTGTTTCTTTTTTAGTCGAGCATCTTCCAATACAATTTTTTCTACTTTTGCAATAACTTCTGGCGTAGTCACCTCAACGGAGCGCCCCGGCCTCGGGTCGTCTTCAAGTGATTCCCTGCCTTGTCATAAACTATGCCACTTGTAGACCATTGTTTTTCCTGGGCAAGAATCCCCGTAAACCGATGACATCTCATTGAGTATGGTTTGAACAGACTTTCCTTGCTTAGTAAGGAACTTTATCACCGCACGGAATTCAATATTCTCCATTTTTTTCACTTCGTTCCCGATTAAAATACTTGGTCAACGATAGTTTAATAACTAATGATCCAATCACAACAAATTTTACTATGCAGACTAATTATGAGTCACTGAATACGGTAGGCATCAAAAGAGCGCGTTTACCCGCCTTTTTCACTGTCATTCCGCGAACTTAAAAACTTACTCTCGTATGTAGGTGAAAACGGTGAGTTGAGAAATGAGAATAGGGCAGTTAGTGCTCGCAGATTGCGGCGCTGGCGAATAGGTAACCATTTTAATTGGGAACGTAAAGCAGACACATGATCATACTTTCGAAGATTAAAAATGTATCGAATGCAGCTATTGAGAAGTCGGTCTAGTTTGTTAAGAAGGTCTGCATTCAGGTCGTAATAACACACATCACCATAGTCAATTATTGGGATATTTTAAGGAATGCGAGATCCTGGTATCTAAAACACAAGGTAAATCTTTAATTGGGTACCAGGACTCAGCTTGGTGTTAATAATACATGATGAATGATAATAGAATAGTAAAATATTTTGTGTTGTAAACTTGAATTTACATTACAGTATCATATTAAATTACTAAAGTTGAGGTTGTTGAAGAGACAACTCAAGAGCAAGACTTGCCTCGTGCTTAAAAGAAATGATTATTTATATGATTCTTAATCTTTCATATTAACTTTGATCTCCAGTTAAGAAAATAAAAATTTTACTTCGATGTTTCAACACGAACTTTTAACCTTTGACCTTATCCAAAATTTCTTATATCTCTATTTCAAAATTAATTCACCTGATTAGGCGTGAAAGTATAACAAATGGACTTTGAAATCTACTCTTACAATATTAAGAAAGATTTTCACACGGAATCATGTCTAGAACATTTTTTACAGTTAGAAGTAGTCATTTGTCAGTACTAGGATTGATTGATGACTTTACTGTCTCTACTTTTCACGTGTTTCGAGTTCCGTTAAGAGTGTTTAAGAGAAACTAAAATTGAAATATAATCCATCATGGAAGTTGCCTCTGAAAAGTGAAACAAAATATAATACGAGTATAAAACAAATGTTTGAGTAGAAAGTAGAACAATCTCAAGGTAGAGTCACGCTGATTTCAGCGCACTATCTTCTTACAAAAGACCAACCTAAAACGACTGTCGTATTTCGTTGGTAAGTGCGAGACCGGAGGCTCATTGATGCAGGGGTGACAGTTGTCATAGTAAGTGTATGAGCCGTACACTGCCATGATGACTGCCTAGCCTTTTACATTGCTAAGAGGACGTGGAAAATCATCTCAAGAGGCTTTTACAGTATGGGTTACCAAACTGTATTGTCTACATTCACAATGAGTATGGATTCTATGTGTATTCTACATATGGATTATATATATGGATCTTGCCATCAAGTAGAGTAGAATCACTTTGGCTGGTTCTTAAAATAAAAATTAAAAAGTTAATTGTAACTGCTGATATTCGTTTTAAAGTAATAAAGTAGGTTAAAAACTTTCAACTACACAGCCATTCGTAATAATTGCCGTTCTTTTACTTTCTATATAAATACTTTAATACAATGTTTGCGAGTGTTTTGTTCAATTAAAATCAGTTACACACTAAAGTCTCACGATTTTAAAAATATCCAATAACTTTTAGGAAAACTACTGTTACCTTTACTGTTTAGCCTGTGGCAGAAGGTACGATTCCCGATCAGAACAAACTACTGTGTAGTGAACACTGATCATGTTTTGTTTTTCTGTGTGGGTGAAAAATATCCATAGTAATTTGATTACCATAGACACAGATTTTATCTAGTTTTAGATTAGACGGCCATCTGTGACATGTGTAATTGACAATTTGACACCCATGAACGTAAAATTTAATAAATAACGAGTTATGTTTATAATCTATCGAGATTTTTATGTTTATTACAACTTTTACTATGTTACGATATTGAAATAACAACTGGTTTTTATGTAGCACTATGTACTGGCACATTATGTAAACAGCCATTTTTCTAATATTGTAAACATTTAAAGCAGCTAGGCAAGATCTGTTTCATACGTCTATTATTATTTAGCAAATTACAAAAGCATACTGACTCTGAAAGTATAGCGTATCCTTCGTAATATATTTAGAAGCTTAAAATATTATACTTCAAGTCACAAGTTTAATAATAATAAAGCCGGAGACATCTCACATGAGCTCGCGTGATCACAAAGTAAGCAGAACTGAGAGCGAACATTGTGTACTTACATAGCACGATGCAGAATTTGTAGTTACTCCGTGTCTTTGTAAGATATATTTTTCTCATTGTGTAGTAGATACTTGAACAAGTAGGTGTCTTATATTCGTTTCATCTTGAATTTTCAAACTGATAAGCTCACTTTACGAAAAAAACTTAATAAATTTAAGGGGCAATTTCATCACTTGCTGATTAACTACCCGATAAATTATTCTGCACTTGTCTGACAAATTCCTGTAGATCTCGGTTTCTAAAATCTAGGATAGAGATACATATGTCAGATAAGCCTAAATATAACATCAAATTTATCTATCATTTGGCAGATAACTGTTTGAAACTTTATGTAGAACTGGTGAAACTCGCCATAAAATGAACATTTAAAGAAAATCTTTAACATTATTAATTAACACTTTCTATTTCAAAGGATAAAATATTTTATCTATTTGTTTATAATGTGGAGGGACGGGCGTCTATCCCTCAGACACAAAGGAAAGATCTTTCGACCGGGCGAGTTGATCATGCCTGATATACGCTAAACGTCACAAGAATTTCTTTATTGCGACTCAGGATTAGTAGTGGCTCCGTAATTCATTACTCCGTAGTTCGACGTGTCTTCGCTGGATGGCGCTATAGTATGTATTTCGTTTGTGCTGTATGTGGAAGTGGCACAATAATATAGGCACTAAGATTCTTTCAAATGTTGATTTGAAATTTTCTCAGCTGACGAACACGGAACAGCAGTTGGAAACTGAGAGGTACGTACATAATTTTAACTAATCCTTCTAAATTGTCACTCCACTATATACATATATTAATTTCAAATCCATACATACGGTTATTTACTGATGAATTATTGTCATTATTAGAAATGATTATAATACTTTGGTCTCATTTGTGTAATACAGATCCTTTTTATTATTTCGTTCTTCTTATTTACAAGATTTTCATTAAACATGACTTGAATGTAATTTTGGACATTAGAAAATTTGTAAAAAATATTTAGTATCTGTGACAAAAATAATTATTTTGTACCATATGGCAATTTTACAACTAAAATCTCTCACAATACCTAAAAATCTCAATACATAATACATGATTTCTTGCATTTAAACTAAAGTGTTTACATTCAGTTGAAAAATACGTAAAACTTAACGCTTCGTATAATATAAACATTATTCTAAATTTTATGTACTAAGAATATTTTAACTTACAGTAAAAGTGAATTGTATTATAGTGTACCTAACAGACTCATTTTATATTCATAACTAAGAAAATGACGAACATCCACGCAATCTTTCTTTCAATTGACTGTACAGTTTGCCTAGTGGTTTAAGCGTTCGCCACGCCGCTGTCTACTGCGCTGAGTGTTGTGGATTCAAAACTCACATGGAACAACACTTTGTGTGATCCATAAATTGTTATTTTGAATCTGGATGTTCTTTGTGTCCGTTTCTTGTATGTTCTTAAAGTCCCTTGCGACACAGGATTTATTCTTAGTACGGGTGCTAACTTTTTAAAAAAAAAATCATTTGTCTCTTATTGTACCCTCATCGATATAAAATAACCTAAAACCCTTTCTTAGTGGGTGATTAAACATCAAAAGCATTAGATGCCAAAAGATACTAGGCAACTGAACTAAATATGTATTTTTTTTTTGCACATACGGACAAATTATGTATAGAAAATACCTAAATTTCGAAAGAAACACTTCCAGATCATACAAACATTTGGTCTGATCGGGGCATCGAAGCCGAGACCTCATTATATTATATAGACACAAAGTTAGAATTAGTGGTGATACTCAATGTAAGAAACGCTTAACATCGGTTTTCTACGAGGCCATGGTGTCATACCACCTTTACAGTGGTAAAATTTTATTGTTTCAAAATCATCACCTTCCTAGCCTTTGAAATTTCAAAGATTAAATGGGTTCGGCTACTAGTTATACCGGTTTTACCTGAATATCAGATTTTCCATGGAGCGACTGGCATCGAACCCTCACAACCGATATCGACAGCTTAACGTACCCTCCGTTGAACGGGCATGAAACACCGCCAAACTCCGGCTTTGTATTCAAAATTTCTTCTTTCTTTTAACCCAGTCCGGGAATCGAACGCATTTCCGGGATGTTTCATTCAGTTTTTTTTTGTTTAGTCTAGAAGTTGGGGTCTAAGCCCCCGTGCCTCGGTGAGCACGGTCGGTAAGGCCGCCGATCTCTCGCCGGTCATGCCGTATTAGCATCTCATCGGCTTGTGAGAATGAGGGAACCGAGTGTGCACATGTGATTGCACACACACTTATGCAGTATAATATCGCCTATGTAGTTCTATCTGAAATCAGCAGTATCATCAACGTATTATACTGAACAAAACAACGATAGCGTAGTAAATACGCCTCTGTGTTTTGTTGTCACTGACAGACGCGCAGAATTGATTGATTGATTGTGTTATACGCCTCTGTGCGAGATTTTAAAAATAATTTAAATGAAGTATGATAGATGCTATGACTTACCTAGTCGAACTCAGTTTGAATATTATCCATCACTACCGATATATCAACGTATCTTTCTTCTATTTACTTTTTCAAAAGGTATGTAAGTAGTTCTAAATAACTAACTTATTTATTTTTCTTAAGTTCAAATCATCGCTTCCCGGAATATACAATAATTATATGGTTTTTTTTTTGTTTTGCTGATTAATTTACGGTTCAGTACACATTCTAATAAAGAAATTTCTATACATGACGCGCGAAACTGAGTCTCTAAGTGTAATAGTGTGAAGAAGATGTAGGTGCAACATATCCTGATAGAATATGTCAAGAACCGTAGAAATATGAACTCTAATAGAAATATTGGAGCTGAACATAATGTGATATAGGAATCAGATACTGGATTTAACTGCACGGATGGTGTAGTGCAACGGTGGGCAACCGCCGGCCCCCGGGCCGGATGTGGCCCGCGATATGATTTGATGCGGCTCGCCGAGACATTCACGGAATCAAGTGAGCGAGCCAAGCCGTGCTATCTATCGCAAAAAACTATGAACACAACAACACTACTTTAAAATGTACCTACTACTTTTAAACGCGGCCCGCGAACGTATTTGCACACTAAAGTTTGGCCCGCGACATGTGAAAGGTTGCCCATACCTAGTGTAGTGGTTCAAACAGTCGACACGCCGCTGTTTATTGCGCCGAATGTGGGTTCAAATCTCAAACGCAACTACACTTTATGTGATCCACAAATTGTTGTTATGAATCTAGGTGTTCTTTGTCTCCATTTTTTGTATATTTCTGAAGTCCTCCACGACACAGAATATATTATTAAGCGGACGTTGTCTTTAAAAAAAAATCGAAAACCGTAAATAGTTCTGTCTTCACATACAAAGCAGATTCTATTATGCGACTAATCTCGCAATGACTTAGTTATTATTTAAGTTTTAGGTATATATGTAAATATATAATTAGTAGATTTTGCTCGCGGCTCCGCGTGCGTGTATATCAGCAATCCCGGTAAATATTAACCTACTTCCTTCCTCAATAACGAAAGGATCTCCATTGCAAATTTCATTAAAATTGGTGCAGCTATTTAGCGGTGAAAGTGTAACAGACTGACTGAATACTTTCACATCAATACTAACATTAAATATTGTATGGACGGCCCCTCCGTCCCCGCGCTGCGCACTCTCTTGGAAGGCGCTTAATGGTGCTTTATTCAGTTCAATCTTATCGTGAAAATTTTTAGCCTATTAGTCCAAATTACATGGTGTAAAAGACAAAGTTCACCTACATTAAACGTTGAAAGCGAAAAATGTGTCAGTTTTGATAAGAATTTGTACGCATAGAATTTTTTAGGAGAAATAGTGCCAAAATGTTTTTGAAATTAGCTGAGTATACCCGTAATAATATTTTATAATATAATAATAATAATAATAATAATATAGTTTATTTTCTCTTCACAAAATAGTTCTTAATAAAATAATACAGTTGAGTCAGGAATCACATTTTGTGAGAGACTGGTGCCTATGATAGGTATAGAATACCTGTGTTACAGGTCACCAGGTCCCCACACCACTTAGTTTACAAGTAAGTTAACATTTTAGACAGCGATAAACAAGCTGGAGAAGGAGAAAATTTAAAATTAAGTATTAACTTGAACATTACAATCGTTAGTGTGTGTGTGTGTGTGTGTGTGTGTGCGTGTGTGTGCATGTGTAAGTAAGCGAGAGTGAAGGACTATATATCAACCACTTATTTATTATAATGTTATTACTCATTTATATTTATATTACTTCACTTTTATGTCAAGACGGTGAGTAAATTTTCAGTGCTATCGTAGTCAAGAGTTTTCAACCAATCACAAACCCTGTGTTTGCATTCTAATTGCATTTTGCATTAAATTTGCATTTATTAAAATTTGTTATGAAAATACTTGCCATATTTTCTTTATTTACTCGTGACTCTACCGCATAGTTCTGCTAGCTGGATCACAGGCAATATTTACTGTTCGTGGTTTTATTGGCAGGCCTACCTATGAATGGATAATTAAATTTTATGGTCGCTTGGTCCAATGATCGGGTAATATGTTTACTGTTAACAATTTACATTCTGATTCATATATATTACAGAGTAGCAAATATACGTATTAATTATTTGTTTTAACAAATAATTTAATTTATTTTATTGATACTTTATGCACATAAAAGTGTCAAAGGTGGACTTCATGCCGTAGACATTTTCTAACAATCGACCTTAGGGTGAATTTAAACATATTAAACCACGTAAGTGATTATTAGATTTTCGTATTACATTATTTCCTAAAGGTATTCAATTCAATACTTAGACCTCTTTTTCATTTTGAGATAAATAGAGATAATGAGAGTCTCAAAAGGGAAGGTAATGTTTTAGAGAATTAATCAAAATTTGTTATACATTATATCATAATCGAATTAATAACATTTTCCAGGTGTACCGGTATATTTTATCATATCTAGTTATTTAACATAGTTTTCCATTGTTTTAAATAATCCACATTGTAAAGGAAAAGATAATTTAAGTGATCATTTTTCTAATTAAATGTATCTGTGTATTAGATAATTAGAAAAATGTATTTGATGTGTCTTAACCCTGCACCTAATATTATGGATACGACTGTGGATTAAAAATTTTAATTTAACTGTAAAATATTATCATTACTCGATATCTTAGATCATTGCTGTTGACCCTGGTGTACAGGAGCTACAGTAGTACGCGTATGGGGGGGATAAGTCTTACCTACGTACATCGACATTCATCTTAGAGTAGATTAAAACATTGGTATAAAATTTATTTTTTTAGATCTGTTTTTTCCTACGATATCTACATTGTATTTATGTGTTCTTTGCTCCGACTAGAATACAATTTTGGCTTCTATGATTCATAACACTTTTACCTATAAATCTTAATTATTGTTTCGTTTAAATGCAAACATCTTTGCAGGAGCCTATAATTTTATGAAATATCTTTTACAGTGAAGTTTACATTATTAGTTAGAAATGTTAATAAATAAATGTGTGGTATTAGAATAGATATTTTCTTAGATGACCCAATGTTTGGTAAACATAACTGGCAGGCTGATTTGTTAGTCGTAACAACTTCGCAACACCTGCACCAGATTATTAACACTGTTCTAATCTCTTGAGTTAAGTAGTTAACATTGACAAATATTTGTAATTGATATTGGCACTTTAATTGCCGAAACTACTGTTTATAATTCATAACGACTAAAAGATAAAACCTAATTCCGTTTTGTAAGCAAGGAAACTAATCGAAAAGCGTTAAGAGTTATTTAAACTAAAATTTATTTTAAATTTAGTTGTGTTTTGTTGATTTACTAACACTTCAAAACTAAAAACTCTCATCTGAGAGTTTAATTATTTCCTAAAAGCGCTTGTTTCGTTACTAACATAGAAACACCAGCCATCGATCTCTCTGTAGTCGGGTATGCAATTACGCTTGGATACGCCAGAAGCGCTTTTGTGGCTGCACGGATAAACTTGGATGTATGATGGTAACCGAAGTTTAAGCTTGCCTGCGTACCGTCCATTTGTTTGTTGATTAACAAAACCCTTTCAACGACAATCATATTACCTAATTTCAACTTGTTGCTGTATAGTTTCATCGCTATTCAAGTTAGCTAGTGGCTTAATGTTACATGACAGTAGTGTATTCTTTATAACTACCTACATTTACTAGCTTACATCTTTATTCAGGTGGTTGATTTTGAGAAAATTATTTGAAACTGACTTGACTTTTTTATTACATCACAGTAATGTATGTCTGGAGGCCGATGTAGGAAAGCTATGCTTTGACATAAACGAGTCGACTCGACCGAAGTGATACTACAACTTGATAGAAAATCAGTGTTAAGCAATTATTACGTTAGAGGTAGTGTGATTACCAGAGCCCAAACCTCTCTCTGCATTTTCAATCCTATTCAAAATCCTATTTATTTTCAAAGAGTTTTATGGAAAGTTGTAATATACTGTAACAAGTCATCTACCATATGACGACCTAGAACCAGTTTCATGTTACACACTTCCGTCCCTTTTAACGAAATTACTTCCACGGATTGCAGAAAAAGGATAAACGTTTTGAAACCTAGAGCAATAAATTTATGTAACATATTAAGTGAAACTAATCTCAGTGTTGAGACAACTATTAGAGCTATATTACATTTGTGAAGAGCCAACAAGAAGATAATATCTTTTTCGTTAATACATCTGACACTCTTGTAGGCTTATTCACACAAAGTGTAACATAATCCTTCTAAGCATGTAATAAAGTATTCTTTGTCGTCATATCATCTGGTATTCAGGGCTGTACGTAGAGGGTATCTGTTTTACTTTATTAAACATAAAGATGTGCGTGACGTTGTTGTTTTGAATATGTACTGTTTTCTTTAACCTATAAACAAATATTTTGGATGTAAATTCCTTTTAACCTGCTTCAAAAGGGAGGTTGCGAATTGGCCGTATGTTTATAGTATTGGTACATATGCACATTAATAACGTTTTTGTTCATTAACTTTATACCGTCTACTTACCTGCACGGGGTTGTTTGTATATCTTTTAGTTGTTAAAAATATTTTGTTTCGACAAAAATATGTTCTACTGGCTCTAGTGGTTACCGTATATGACTACCGATCAAGAGAATGGGTGTGATTCTCAGGTTGACCCAAAGAGTGTTATTGAATTATTCCTAATTATAGAAATGTTTAAGATCCATGTCTCAGAGAGCAGGTAAAGCCGTCGATCCTACACTTAACCTCTCGATTGTACTGAATAACCGCCCCCTTAGATTGTGAGAGTGAGGCAACAGATTGTGCACCTATATTTGTGCACTTGTGCATTGTAACATTTCCTACGTGGTGGGCTGGTTTCGTGGTTGAAATCGACTAGGAGTTCATCATCATCACCATCATCATCATCATCGTCATTATTAATTAGCATCAATATATATAAATAAGTATATGTAGTAATTGTACTATCGGATCACTAGATACTCATTGCCTTTGATCAGTTTAGATTTTGTCATACCAGTTTTTGTACGCTTACCATCCTTGAAACACTAGGACGAAAGGTATCATATTATTATAATAACAAGACGTCAACTTGGTGAAAGATACTTGGCAACAAAGACCGCGGAACGCTTTGTCGCGGTTGCCGGTCTTTGAAATGTTTAATCGACATTTTTGTACCTTGATGAGACGCAAGATTCATTCAGGTCATAGTTAAGGGCGCATTATATGAGTCTGGATTTTTTGGCTGAAATTATCAACGTTGTTACAGTAGAATAAATAATATATTTTTGTTTTATATTAAAAAGACACTTTTCAGCATAGGCTCAGTATAGGCCGTCAGATGATTAATAAAAGTTTTATTTTTACTGTCCAGTAAATTAAATGCACATGCATCGTTTAAGAGCAAGAAACACAGAGGCCACAAAAAAAATTACATGCTGCCTAAGCGTGGCTTTTTAGGTGTCAGCGTTGAGAGTCCTTGTGGATCTTTCACTCCCAAGCTATGAAAAGAGGATGGTTATGTGATGTTGCCACTAATAACTACCCGGCTTCAGGTCCTCAGGTATTGTATGGTGGATATGAACCATGTGATTTTAGAGCCACCTTGGATCTTCTATCGGATCTCAGATCAGTTTTTATGCAACTTGGTCGCATGGGGGAGGCAAGGAATATCCTACTGAAGTAATTAAACCACTAGCAGAAGCCCCACTCTCTAGCGGCCCACGGTCTCCTACGCTCCACATTGGCTCTTACCCGATTTCGTTCATCAGTTTTTTGGTGAAACAGCATCATGTATGGTAGAGAGATAAGATCTTATAGTAAGCACTCTGTATTCAGATAATGTTCCAAATTACTTAATAACTGTATCATTGGGAGTAGTTCAATAAACAACAGAATTATCTAATATATGTACAATTGTTTTCATAGCTGCCAAGTTAAACAGTTTTTCTTAAAACATATATTATTGTATGAAGTCTGTTATTCTTGCGATCATTTTTATTGGTACAAACTTTTCTTTACAGTCTAGTTTGTTTATAATCACATTTACGTGTTTTTTTTTTTATGGTATTATTTATTTTGTAATATTTATGTCTATACCTACTCCATGTTCATAAGTACCAATGTACCAACTGTCTCTATCTTCAGTCTACTTTATCTACTAAATTGATCATAATAATTTTAAAACGTTTGCCCCAATTTTCTTTGAAGTCGTTGTCTTTTATGGCCGTTTGCCTGCTTCACGCAAATCTTCTTTAAGAATTATCGTTTTCTAATGCCATGAAGGAAAAAATTAAAGTGGGATAAAAACTACGTGAATTTTTATCCCAATTCAATTGTTTTTTCTTCGTGTAAATATTTTTAATCGTTGCTCTACAGTTGGTACTTGAACCAAGACATCATTGGTCAATTATCTTCTATTCGTTATAGTTTTTTTTAGAAATGTGCTATAATTTAATATTCAAAACATTTATTATTAGTAATTAATCTTTTATATATATTTTATATATTCAAGGTCACTTAAACACGTTATTGAGCTCGAAAATATTGTTATGCGTCTCGGCAAACGAAGTGTAGAACATTTACAGGTAAAGTGGAGTGATGAATTGGGCAAAATGATTGGGAGGAATTGGATGCAAGAAGCTAAGTACCATATCGAACTGAGTAGTGTGGAATTGAATACCTTTACGTTCAGCAATGAACTGTGATACTGATCATGATGATGATTTTATTAATAAGTATAGAGACAAGAAATAATTTTGACTGATGTGCAACACTATTAAATTTTTAAGACTTTTACTCACATGAATTAAGAGATTCTCTATAGATTTAATAATAAATATCCTGTTTACACCTGAATAGAAGTGTTTTCCATCGATAATCGTAAATTTATTTCAGAAGTGCTGTAAAATTCTTGGCAACAAATTTCACGCTAGCACATAGTAGAGTATAGTATACCTAAATATAATAAATTGCGAAACTGCTACAAACTATCATTATCTTGTAGCCCAAGATCAATATTACTTAGCCGTTTCATAATTAATATGGTGTGCATAGTAAATATTTTCATGTAAGGTACCGTAGTATTTTAATCAAAATTATCTTTGGGTATTTTATATGTACAACTAATAGAAGTACTTAATAATTCACTTGATCATACAAACTCTATTGTGTAAAAATTATTCTAACCTCTTCACGATCAAATTACTAATGCCAATCAAAGTTTTAGATTTTTCTGTATTCATGCACCTTATTTATAACATCAACAATTTTTAATAGTCCACATAAATATCTTCATAGAAAACAGGTTTTGACCACCATTGTAAAACGTTCGCCAGATAGATTGGTATAGAGTTCATCTGAAGGTGGTCCGCTAACGGGCAGGCGTTAGGTTTGGTCTGGATGTCGTAATAATAACTGTTCTTGGTGTGCCTTTATCTTATCTTGTGGTTTTAGTCGGTCAGATTCTAATACACTATCCCACTACAAACCCCGATAGGATGACGGTAGGAGAAGTTTTCACACGTTAAAAAAAGGATTCGTTTCAAATTTTCCTTCTCCATGCAGTGATGTTCTTCTCCTGCATAGTTTTCTCTCTTCTCACCTCTTTCGACGTCCACAGGATGAGTGAGATTGGTGATGCTCCGTGTTTTTAATCCGCTACTGCACGAATATATGGTATTAGTTGTGAAAAAACAGGATTTCTAGTCATTATAGTTAATAGGAGTTTTTATAAAAAGATAGTAAATAACGATTGATGGCTTAGAATTACTTCTTCAGTTTTGGATTGTAACTTCTGATTATAAATTATATGGTTCCCGCACAAAAGGTATACTTACATTACAAGTTTATGTAGGAGTTATTTGTGGTTTTGCCAAAAGTCGAAACTCAAAGGGAAATAATAAAATGTGAAGCACTAATGTCTGATGTTCGTACAAACTCTATTTGAAGTGATATTTCGCAAGTAAAAGTACGATTATTTTTCATGATAAAATATGTAAAGTCGTCGTGTCTAGACGTAATGATATACAAAGTTTATGTATTTAATTTATCTTTCTGCTTTTTTTTTCAATTATGCTTAGGGTTGGTTTTAAATGCAATGTGGCAGAGGCTGGCCATCTCTCTCACGTCTCTCTAACCCACAAAAAAATCGTTTATTTGCCCAAGCAAGTGGGCCTTTTAGGGTAAATAAGCGAGGCTATTTTGAAAATTTATTGCTATATAGAATATATTCTTAGAAATATACACAATTTCAAAAGAGTTTTATTTTAATTGTATTGTATTTTTACATGTTGAATTATTACTTTTTTTTTATAGCAACCTACCAAAGTGACTCTACTCTGCCTGATGGAAAGCGTAAGTAGAATCCAAGAGCGATGGTCGCCGTACTCACTGCGAATGAAGACAGTGCAGTATGGCGACCCACGCTTTGGCGGCCTAGTGAGTTGTTTTTTCACTTACTTCCTTCCTTTCTTTAAAACAATAGGACTCTAGGACTTCTTACAACAATAGGACTATAGGAGCAGATTAGTTAATATAAAGTTCGATAATCTGGTAAACTGTAAGTGAAAACACAAAAAGTACAATATAGAATACCCTAGTTCTGCAAAGTGTGAAAGCGAAAAATCTTAAAGGTTTTATTCATAAGAAAAACGAAAATTCAAATCAAACCTCCTTAGATGTAGCATTGAACTTTAAAATGACAATCATTTCACTGTCAAGGCTAACGAAGACTGCTCGAGTGATCTCGAGATAAAAAAAGAACGCCCTTGTACTCATTTAGTCCAATTTATCATACACGGTTACTATTTAAGATTCATAAAGAATGTATCACACCACCGGATCAACAACCGCTTTATTATTTACTTTACATGTAAAATCATTATTTTAATTTTATAAATATCTGATTAAACAATCCAGTCATATGAGAGCCATACTTTCGCGTAGATGGGCTTGCTCGTACGACACCACGGGGCGGCATCACAGATAACCAGTGTTAAGCGAATTTTAAATTGGTTGCCACCTAGTGAGTGCGGTTCCTGGAGGATCAAACCTCTCGTCCCTCTAAACCTGTAGGGACGGGGTACTCAAACACGCTCCACACACATAACACACTCAGGTCCATTGACTAGCAGGTTTCCATGGCTGAGAATCTTTAATTAATCTAATTCCTCTACACATTGGCATCTTCAATTTGATCTGTTGATCGAGTCAGGAGTTAAAACTCTTTAGTATCAGTAAACTCCAAAACCTTGAGCTCATACTATTTTTTCTAGTGAGTCTAACACAGTCGACTTTTTAACAATGATCTAGTGTCGAGTTTTTTTACTTGTGTTTTATACTTCAGTCGCTATAAAAGCGTGTTATGTTGTAACTT
Organism: Hypercompe scribonia; assembly: GCA_949316085.1. Taxonomy (NCBI): domain Eukaryota; kingdom Metazoa; phylum Arthropoda; class Insecta; order Lepidoptera; family Erebidae; genus Hypercompe; species Hypercompe scribonia. The sequence continues at coordinate 3,421,652 of OX438969.1, read as the reverse complement.
TTCCAAACTGTAATATTAATGTTGAATATTTATTTTCCAGAAATGATCTATAGTGTTTTACGCATGTTACGTCAACCAGTTCAAAAATAAATTATTTCTTTGTTCAATTTTCGTTCTTATTCTTTATAAGTGTATCACCGAATAATATTAATTTATATAAATTGCTAAAAATTGGACCTGTATGCTTCTTTTGCTTTTAACAAATTACTTACAGTTTTATTTGTTACTATCGTCATTGCCCTCTTATCCAGGACAGCCAGGAGTATAATCATTTTCATCATTATATCTTAACAGCGACCATCTAACTACTGAGAACCCGAGTCAATAAACAAGTTTCATTTTTGACCTCAAAATCTTCAATTCCTTTGATCTTTTATTTGCCGCACAAAAACTAACTCTATTTTAACACTCAAAACCCTCATTGAAGGCTATGAGGTTTAAATATGGATTACACATAGATTTGAAATCTTAACTTTACCCTCAAAAGACTTATACATCGGAATGTCAAAAGAGAAAAATAAAAAATAAAAATTTTTTGAACTACCGATTTGGTATGGAATACTCCTCTACATAAAAGGAGTGGGGGTAAATTTAATGGGAGGTTACATCATATGAGGTTTTTGAGGTTCAAAGCCGTATAGGATAATTTTTATATGGTTTGAGGTTTTTGAGGGTCAAATGTTGATTCTTTAGTTCTGATTTTACCCTCAAAGTTGTAAAACCGTCCGTAAGTAGGATTTTGAGGTAAAAACTGAGACTACTTTCTATATTAAATCCAATCTAAAAAAAATCAAGCTGACCCTCGAAAACCTCATTGAAGATTTTGAGGGTAAAATATGAATTTACTTTTTGACTCGGGAAGATATAATAATCCACAACTATGCTACAGGTTCTCTATTCCCTCACTCTAACAATCTGATGGGATGGCTATCCGATATGATTGGGGAGAGATCAGGCGCAAGGCCAACGGCTTGATACGCCCTCCAAGGCACAGGGGTTAAGACCCCAACTTTCAAATTCCCGACTGTTATTAAGCATTTCAACAATCAGAAAAACTCAATATCATGTTTTTGTCCGACCCGGGAATCGAATTCAAGACTCCACGGTTTGTAGTCGCATAAGCTAACCTTTATACTAACGTGCCAGTATAAAAACAATTAGTAAGTAAAACTATTTAGGCTGAGATTAGATTTATATTTCAATATAATATCCACTGCTGGATCTATGTTCCACCACTCCTTATATAAAAATATTCTTAGTATTTTCAAATTTTATCTTTATTGTTACTTTATAACTGCCTCAGCAGTGAAATGGTAGTGTATGTGACTGTTGCGCCTTAAGTATCGAGTTCGATTCCTTGACCAAACCAAATATTTGTAAGATCTGTAAATATTTGTTTGAGAGTTTGGATATTTTCTATATGTATTTATAAAAAAAATATGATATATATGTATTTATATTAGTTATACAGTATCCATAATATAAGCTCCGCTTAGTTTAAGAGTAGATGTCGTTGTGTGAATATGTAGAAAATACATATTTTGTCAATTATTCGAAAATGTGTAAAATAAAATAGTAAAATATCAGCTTAATTACATATATCAATATAGTTTCTTGTTGATTGGCATATGAGTATAAGAGCGATTCTTAAACTTCTGATTGAAATTCGAATAGTTATCTACTTCTATAGGGCGGGCCACGAATTACTTAACATTTAAAAAAGATGTATTGAAAATCACTTGATATATTATAAAAATTGTTTATTTACAAGAAAGTTAATTAGTTGGAATATATTTTTTAAGAAATACATCGTCTAAATAAAAACAACGACGTTTGTACTCATCGAAGCGAGCATTTTTTCTTCTAGTTAACGTAGTATATTTGGTTTACTGATGTAGACACGATTCTTCAAATAACCCCAGAAAAAGAAGTCTGCTTGAATGCTAGTAGATCTGGACTTCTGAGTGGCCATGGAATGTCGCTTCGATTAGAAATCAACTTTTCCGGAAATATGTCTTTGTGCACCAGCAGGGATTCTTTGAATGTGTTACAAGTAGGTCCATCTTTTTGAAACCATGTGTAACGATTGTAGCCAACAAATCCCAGTAGCATCGCTCCCAAGAACTACCGCAACATGTTTGCGCAACATTTTAGAAAACCTTGTTAAGTTAAGTGTTATAAACAGCGTTAAATTCAAATGGATAATAGAAGTGAAGCTATTCCTAATACAGACTGTTATTACTGGTTACTTTGACTAACATCAAATATACCAGATCTCTTTAACGAGACAATTGATAAATATAGAACGACAACTTCAAGCCATTCAAACAATATTTATTATTACAGCAATTGCCATTAACTAATAGATATTATATATACCAACAAAACAACAATCATCTAAAATTACTTTCAAACAATTCCTTTTTGGATATTAAGAGTCAAGTTTAAAGTATTCCTTTTCATTAGATTTTGAAAGTTTCACGGCTACGGTGACTAGAATTTTCTACCTTTCCAAATTCAAAAATAGAATTAGTGTTACATATGATATTCTGTCTCTCTGTCCGTGTGGTGACGGATTAAGAATACATAGTGTTACCACCCCTATTCATTCCGTGGGTGTCGTAAAAGGCGACTAAGGAATTACAAGGAGAAGGGAAACTTGAAACAAATCCTATTCCAACCCATCTGGCCACCGTGGTATAACAGGCCAAAACTTCCTTGCTAAGAAGAGGCCTATGTCCAGCAGTGGACTGTAAAAGGCTGTTGATGATGATGATATTATAGGATAGTAAAAGTATTCTTTATGTACGTTTATATTTGTCTATATGATGTGTTCTATTGTGAGTATGTAATGTACATGTGTAATTATAAATATACAAAATATGTATCTAACCTCTGTGCACTTACTACTTAATACAATTTCTACATCACGCGAAGGTTGACTGGAAGTAAATACTCTGGGCATTAAATGCGTCGATGTACAAGTGTAGAGCATAAAGTTTGTAAATAATTTTTTTTTTTTAAATAAAATAATAAACTGTTTTATTGTTTTATTATTTTTTATTCACCAAGTGGCGCTATTGCCTCATGGTGAAAAAGGAAATAATTACTCTGGTCTTCCTTAGATTTTCATGTTTATTTTCCTTTAATGACGTAAGTGGTTTCCATTAAATAAATGAGACTAAAAGTTTGATAAAGTATTTTGCTCGAAATAGAAACGTTTTGCAATGAACAGGTGAGGCTTTCGCTAAAGAATCTTTACACCTACGCATTAATACCTCAAGTACCTTTTGCTTTTACTAAAATATTTTATTATTAAGCCACGATCAAGGAAAACTTTCAAATGATTAATTTAAGAGTTGAACTTTGATGAAGCATATATCGTAGATTAGAGATAAGTTTTTGGAAAATCTATGCTTATAAAATTACTTGCTGTCTAATTCATCAACATAGATCCTAAAATGCTGAGGCCATAAACTTGAAGTTTTGTCAGCTGATATTATTATTTTAGAAGCACCGCTTAAAAAAGAATTTTTGAAAATTTCTGCTCTAAATGAGTTAAATACGGCAGTTCTGCAATCTTAAAGTTAGAAACACGAATTAAGAAATAACAACGCCCACGAAGCTACGAAATGAACTACCTACCGTCACAAGGAGTTGCAAAATATTGTACTTGCAAAAATTTCTAAAAATAAATTCTTTCATGTATGGCTTCGACATTTATAAAGGAAATGTTCCTTTATTAATATACGAAGCTGGGAATAGAATATTATAAACATTAACTTACATAGAGGTATTGGGTAGTGTAAACAGTACAATATCTTCAAACAACTAGGGTGGGTCTTTTATCAGTAATTCTGACTTTCACTGGAAATTCCAAACCCGCTCACCTAACCCTTTCTTTCTCAACTGTACTTATAAATTTGCTTAGGTTTTGTTCTATGAGTATCTCTAAACACAAAGTGTGTGTCTTACCAACTCGCCCTACACAATCTTCTATATCATTATTGATTGGCTAAATACACTCCTATAAGTCACGTAGGTATACTCCATCGTCTCCTGGCCGGCTATCTGTTTACTTGGTAAAATAAGACAGCCCTTGGGGAAAATCGGTTAAGTACATACTCCGGTCGAGTTAAACTAAGTATCAATTTTGTTGAACTTATCTTTAGATACCTCGCCTATAAGCGTATATCACTCGGTTTAGTGATATATAAAGCTTTAATATTTTCATAAAAATATATAATGAAATATTGGAAGTTTCGTACGGTCTCGCCGTAAAGATTTTCTTGACGGATTTATTTTTTTATATCAGAAGTGTAGAATTTTAGTATATTATGTGATATGTATGGTAGAACAAGAAACTATTAGTCGATTATATATCCGACTAATATTATAAATGCAGAAGTTTGTGAGCATGGATGTTTGTTATTGTCTCACGAAAAAATCACTGGACGGATTTTTATGAAACTTTACAGTAATATAGATTATACATCGGAATGACATATAGGCTACAATTTATAATTGTTTTATGTAATTTTGGTCATAATTTAACGATACATGTCAATTAAGTAGGTAAAAAATCTGGCTTCTGAGAGTTATCTTGGCGTACGCTGCCTAAACCATTGAAGTTACACAAAGATGATGTACCGTAGGATTGTTTGTATATTACAAAAGTTAATATAGCAAACCAAATTCCACATGAGCGAAGCCACGGGCCTTTTGCCTGCGGCTTCGCTATTAGGGCAGTATATAATATGATTTTTCTTTATTATTATTACATGTAAAAGAATTAGAGTCGTTAATATTGGAGTTTAAGATATCCTCCTAATTGGTAGTCCACCGATGGGGGTTTCCAGGTAACCAGGTTGCTGATCATCTAGTGATAGTTCTGATTACAGTTGGAATCAAACGTTCACTAACAATTACAGCAATACACCAGTCGATATTTTATTCTCATACTCGTAAACAGATGTTTTTTATGAAGCATGTGAATTTGTATCAATCAATCCAAATACTTTTATAAAAACGGAAATAATATTTACCTACTATTAATGCTCATGTTTGCCGTGACGATGTTAATGCACAAGTGCAGATAGATAAAATTAGGAAATGCTTGTATTAGTCGGTTCAATATAGCGAGTAAACACACAAAGATTTATCTATTTCTCTTTGTTCGTTCCACTAAGACAGTGACCGATTTAGCAGACTGAGTAAGGTATTCTGTACCTGTAGCATGATGACCATATTGTGTGTTTTATCATCAGAATACATTGGCTCCAATTGATTTTAGAGAGTTCAATTTAAAAGTCAGTTGTTGATGCAGTTATCGTGATAACTTTGTGAGGCTTACACTGCCACGATGACTATCACGCCTTTTACGTCCCCAAGCAGGGTGTGAAAAAGCATCTCACTAGGCCGCTATAGTGTGGGTCACCATACTGTATTATTTACATTTGCAGTGAGTATGGTGACCACAACTCTTTGCTTCTATTCATGCTTTCCATCAGGCAGAATAGTCACTTTGGTAGGTTCTTAATACAGAACAAAAAAATTGCCAATTCATTCAGTAAACATCCTTCATTGTACATAAAAAGATTAGTTATACATATATATAGCCAATACTACACTATACACATACTCGTATATAGCCAATACTACATTATTACTTACCTACTGTCAATTGATTAGTTTGTCGAGTCACTGTCGTCGAAAACTTTATTGTACCGAGCACAGTGATGGGTTGACTGACCACAGCTCCGAGTGATTTACGAGTTTCGCCAACTACCCGTGTACATTATTTTTATTTTTGTCCGCACACGGATACACTACGCGTGTGACGTCTACGCTATAAATATTTTACTTCATAATGTTTATAGATTATTTGTAAAAATATACAAAAGTTGTTGACTGACGTTTATGTTGTAATCAAATTTCTTGGATGCTAGTAAATTGTGTGCTTAGGTTTTTATAGACTTAGTTAAGACCTCCAGTATTTATTGAGGACCTGTTTTACTAGGCACCAAGATGTTTGTGTGTATTGATAGACTTTGAATATTTTATAACACCCTACTCTTGGTAAAATATACATTTTTCAATATGAATTGTGTTTAAAATTTAAAATAATAAAAGAGAACACCATTTTTTTAAATTTGTAATTGTAAAATGCATTTGTAGAAGTCTACCAACATATCTGATAAAAAAAGACGATAGAGGCCAAGGTGGTATCCGCTTAGCCAAAACAATTCAATTTCTTCAGACCTTAAACATTTCAGAATTATAACTATTTGCAAAAATGTAAGCATTAGTTAATTAACGTTAGCAACTCGGACCAAAAATCAGTTGTCAATACATTTAGCTCGACTTTCGGCAATTAATGAAAGATATTTTTCTCTGAGTCGAATAGTCCAACAAAAAGTTTCTGATCAAAAAAGATTTCGCACACTCACTGAAGTAAATCTTTTAAAAAAACGACAAGAAGGCGACTTTATGACCGCTCAAAACGTATGTAATTTCCTATTGGTGAACATTTCACCATTTGCAAGTTGGTGTGTTTTTCAGTCCTTTCAGTCCACACATGATAAATTTTTTGATTGAGAGATTGATTCAAAAATGGTTTTGTATCGAGTTTAATCCGTCAAAATGTCACGATCACCCACTAAGTAGTATTACAAGCAACCAAAGAAACAAACATTTAAATGCTTAACCTTAATAAATTATAATTATTTATAAAATTAATTATATCATTATCATCAGTCTATTACAATCCACTGCTGGATATAGGCCTCTGTTATTACACACCACTCCGATCGAATTTGAGCCTCCAACTGCCACCAATCATCTTGTGCAAATCGTAAATAAAATACATTGTTCTAAACTACATCCGAGTCTAACTAAGACCTATATTTGTTACTTGTGATTGAATACACACAAAATGAATAATATGTATGTTAAACTATCAAGTTTAGTATACGTATTTTGTGACGTATATTGCGTTATAAACGCAACAATATCTCTGTACTATATTGCGTGTAATGTATCGTGTTAGAGAGATATCGACGATACACCATAGTGATGACTTGGCTCATATATCCCTTTGTAGAATCAAGACTAGGTAAAATATTGATATTGTTGTGAATGAATTTCGTTTATTCTACTAAAGAAACAAATAGTGTAATAATATAAGTAGTTCTATTCTCGTAGATTTAAGAATCAACATTGTTTGACAGAGTTCATTTGCAAAATCAATCGAAAAGGAAATGTCACTTAATTCTGTTGTGTTTATTGGATATGTTTTTTTTAATCCAGGAAAAACGAGGATCTTAGTTCTATTGTATGTTTTTTTAGTGTACGTTACGGCAGCATAATGTTCATAACAATTATGTTTTAGAGAGGTGAGAATATAGAACATTAGTACATTGTATATCGTAATTGAAAGCTGAAAATAGCAGGATTGTTTACTGATGGAATGCTATAGGTAGTTCATAGTATGCCATGTTTACTTATTTTGTGAAAAATGCATCAATCACTTGAATATACCATTTAAAATGTAATTAGTTTTATTTTATCTTTACATTTTGTAAAGTCACATGACCTAAGTTGACAGTCGTTATAAAGTTGAACCAAGACATATGACAGCTTTTCATTTGATTGTCAATTGAATCGAATATCAACGAGTACTCGTTTATTAGTAATATATTTTTTTTAAACTACCTAATTTCACCGGTGTTCATCAAACAAATTGAAAACTAATATTTACACAAATTTAAATGAATTAAGGTCTATCGTTGGTGCATTTTCCAAACGTTTGCGTTGAGCCATTTTGAGATCAGGGCAATAAGTTAAGAACCACAACCAAATTTTACTTTTATTAAGCGCTTAATGGCTGAAAAAGCTTTGCAAGTATTTGGTACCAACCTGGAACTATTTCATAAAAATAAAGTATACCAGTTTTAAACATTCTAAACGTTACTGCAAGAAAATCTATTTTTACCAAACAATTTTCAACCTATAATTTGCACTAATTTTGCTATAAGTAAACAAATTACCCTTCGGGATGCGTAAATTTTCTGTTTTACTCTCACAGCGCACATCCTTTCTAAACATTTACTTGCGGTTATGTTCTTGTTTTTTACGTCATATCAGAACTCGATCCTTACGAAAGAATTTACATTTTTATTGTAATTCGAAAATTAAGCTCCCAATTCTAATTTAAAAAAAAAAGAATGTAGCTACTTTTTTTTTTTTTTGCCTCGCTGGAAAATCCCTTCGGATCTCCGGCACCTCGGCGACGCAGGAGCCAAGAGTATGTGGTGTTTCCACTAAAAATCACCCCGGTGGCCGGATCCGGATCTCAAGGAACCTTCTCTGAAGGGGACCCGGACCATATTATTTCAGGTCCCAAGAAAGTAGCTACTTAAAGTTAATTTAGTAATAAAAAGGTCCAGTGACAAAACATAGATAAAATCCGTTCCTATGAGGGAAAAACACTCATAAGAACTAAGGTATTTTTCAACGTACGTTCTGTATAATTTGAAGTAAAAGCAACTTGTTTTTTAAGATTGTTTTTTGCCCTTCATTTATACATATCACATACACTACGAGTACATTCTCTTTTGACGTGAAAATAATGGAGTTAATTTTATGCTTCACAAATTCATTTTCTCGACAAAAACTTTTTTAAAAAATATCAACAGCGTTTAACATTTCTTTTAGGAGCTTCGTTTAAACCATGACATATAGATATTTCAGCAGTTATTTCGCATTTCAATTAATAAATTTACTGTTCAATAGTTCTACTAGCGTTATTTTCTTAGTTATAAAACCAGACGAAAAACAATTGGAAATTAATGTCTTACGTAACACTTTTTTAAATGCCATATTATATTAAAATTTATTTAAATTTACTTTTAATAACCTGTCAATTGAATATTACAGATTTTCATACCCACCTAAATTCCTCTGGTGTGCTCATGAACCGATATGAATAATTAAACCCCTTAGTGAATTTTAGCGAACATAGGCATTAAACCTTCTCGAGTATCATCTCAAAAGGGGACAGAAAGGGTAACAAACGACCTGTCAAACATCCATTTTATTACGGGTCCGTTATTTAATTTTATCATGGGTAAGTGCAAGTATAGTGTACCCTGCCATTAACCTGCTTGCTACTTCTTTTATTGTGCTGAAAGGTACGACTAGGGATATTTTAATAAGACTAATGTATAAAACTAAAAACACATTGAGATTGTTGTGTCCTCGTACCCTTATATTGGATAATATTCATTACAACTAAATTCCGGCAGAAATGGTTATGACTTTGAGAAATTAATTTGTTTAGTAACGATGTGACCAGCTAACTTCTAGTGCACCCGTGTGTGCGCTGTACCAATACATGTGTACTTTCTGTTCATCTCACTCTCACAATCCAATGGAATGGTTAACCGACGGGACTGGACAGGAATGACGGCTTTATATGGTCGCTTGTTTAGTAATACTTAGATGTCGAAACTATTTGCCTGAATCAGTCCAGGGGATTTTTTTTTAACTAAATGGCAATGAATCGTTGGTTAAATTAATTCGATAATAGCATTTTTTATAGGCAAACGCTTAGCAGGAAGCGAGTATGCCATAAATAAAAGAAAACATTCACAAATTAGCGTACCTTGACTTGGCGCCATGGCGAAATTTGTAGAGATAGTCTGACGAAGGACGTTTATTGCTTTTGACTTACTTTTGGCAGCAACGCGGTATTATGTAATACCTTATGTGTTTGACTTCTAAATTTAAATGGTATTTGAGCGGTTCCAGTATAAATAAATAAATTGCTGTAAACTTGGTAATGCACTTGCAAATTTCTCTTAAATCATTGTTTCTTTTACTTTTTAATGAAAAATTGGTACTGATTTTTATTTACATCGAATAATGTATTATGTAGATTATAGTTAAGATTGAGTGTAAATTTCAACAGTAATAAAAAGTAATTTAAAATAATTATTATTTATTTGAAATAAATTTGTTTACAAATATTTTAGAAATAAAAATTTGCACAGCTTTGTGTGGCATGAACAGGTTTATACATGTCGATAATACCTGTACAAGCATTGTACTATGGGTGCCCGCGTCTTCACTATGTTTTGAAATAATTTTAGTTTTTAATTAAAATCATATGACTGTCAAAAATTACTTTAAATTAAACCTGTTTTACAAAAGGTAATTTTAAAAATAAAATTGATTAACTTGACAGAACAGGGGTAACAGTTTTGTAATGGTTTATATCTTGTAACGTTACAATTCAGTTATATCTTTCTATAGCGAAACTCGAACATTCTCCAATCGTTATTATCGTCTTTGCCATTCACTATCTGTATTGATTAATTAATGAAAATAATATATTTCTAAACTTTTAAAAATAGACATGTTTTACGATCCTATTGATTGATTTGACTTAATTGTCAAAATTGTTTAGTAATTAAACTATGTAAGATTAGCTTGTCAGCTGTCTAATTGTCAGCCTAACTATACAGTAATGTGCACTTATGCCTACAATTAATTACAGTATAATTAGGTACCTATATCTCTCTCTAGGGTGCACCTGGTTCCTCGGCCACTGGTACTTGAAATGGCGTACGGTTTTTGGTCATGCTGAGTCCGACATAACCACTTGTTAGTGGTACCCTTGGGGATTTCTGAACTGATTCTCTCAATTCAGTGGGTAGGAAGGGCTTAAAAAGCAGCAACACACTAATCACATAGAAGAAATAATTGAATTACAATTTTTTCTATGATTTTACACATTCTTAATAAAGTGTCCGTAAATGTAATTTTTTATATCTTAACTTGAAGGCTTGTAAGCTATGTGTAGGCAACAGTAGTTATTTTGAAATATTTGAAAAGAAAAAAAGATTTGTTGAATTCGATATTTCATAAGAGTGTTCTTGACTTTCTCAGAGTTTATTAATCTCAGACAAAGATGACTTTTAAATAAAATTAACGTTTGAGTTATTGTCGCTATTAATCATTTAATGTAGAATAATTTTACTTAAAATGTCTCCCCTATCCCTTCATTTGTACTGTTCGTAGTAATGTCGTAGTAGTAGGCAACGACCCTTTTCTTATTTCTTTTTTTATTTCTTTGACTAACTTTTCTTTTATTACATATAATACTTTTATTTATCAACCATGTATAAATAGTTGAAGTGTTATTTCCTATAACTGCCTCGGTGGCGCAGCGGTAGTAAATGCGACTGCTGTGCTGGAGGTCTCGGGCTCGATTCTCGGGTCAAACCAAATGTTTGTATGATCTGCAAATATTTGTTTCGAAGTTTGAATGTTTTCTATGTATAAAGTGTATGTATTTACAAAAAAAGAAAATATAGAAGTATTCTATCAGTCAGTCTAGTTATAATAACACAAGTTCTGCTTAGTTTGAAACTAGATGACGTTGTGTGTCAAATGTCTGATTATTTATTTATTTATATTATTAGGTGTAGGTGGTAACCGTTTCAGAGCGTTGCTACCCCTATTTATTTCGTGGATGTCGTAAGTACCGACTAATGGAACAAACTAAACAGAACTACAACACTGCAATGAGAAAAACAACCCCTTTTTTATTTGTAAGGAACCTATCGAGCCGTCACCCCACCGGGGTATATAGCGGAGTAGTGTGCTGAAATCGGACCGACTAAAAGTACACAGTGTGCGAGTGGCATACTGTTAATGAAATAGAAGTGATTTGGGAACTACTGTTGTTAAAATATCCAAGCCCCTTCAAGCCCTTCTCTGCATTGACGTAGGCACCATCTACGGGTAAACTATCTATTCAGGTATCTGACAATGGAGCTACACTCAAGGCGCTGGTGAGCGTGTCTCTGCCTAGTTCACCAGCGATGAATTGGATCCAACTGGAGGTGGTTCTTCTAGGCTTTTCTGTTGAAAGCTGATTGCTGAAGGTTTAATGATGATGATGCAATAAATTAGGGTAACCATCAATGTTAGGTGTGTCAGAGTGGAGATTGCGATTTGGCAAACGTAATGTAGGGCTCCCGGCACGATGGACCGACGATTTGAAGAAGGTAGCTAGCAGCAGATGGATGCGGATTGACCAAAACCGGGATAGTTGGCACGTTTGATCAGCAATGGATGACGATAGGTTGATTTGTACATTCTATGTTAATCTCATTCGCATAAGCTTTTCGTTAGGATACACACTTTCATTTCTCTATGAATTTGTCAACTTAGCAGATTCACATATTCTAAAAGATCTTTTTTAGTTTAAAAAGCATGCGATGACCCAAAATTTAGTTCACAATTTTTATAGAATGAAAAAGACCCAGGTTATCTCAAAATTTTTGTGGCTAATAAGCTGTAGTTTTAAAAAAAAAAGTTACACTACTTCGTCTATTTTGTAGAAGTTGGAGGAATTGAAATATACTCGTACTTAGATAATATATATGCACAACATTATTACAAATGTAGTGGATTGTTAGTTTAATATCACAGGATAAGGTAGTAGTAGAGCCACGCTGATTTCAGCACGAGTGGGCCGGCTCGAACGGGGCAGTACTACCCTCCCACAGAAGACCAACCTAAAGCGCCAGCATTCGTGTTGTCGTGTTTCGTTGGTGAGTGTGAGTGTGAGGTGAGTTATGCAAGGGTGACAGTTATCGTGGTAAACTGTTGATTTATATTGATTAATTGTAAAATGCTATACATCATACGTATATATGCGTGTATACGTATGTATACGTGCTATACATCTTACGTAAGCCTTACACTGTCACGATGACTGTCATGCATTTAACGTCCCCAAGCGGGGTGTAAAAAAGCATCTCACAAGGCCGCTATAGTGTGGGGTCATCATACTGCATTGTCTGCACTTGCAATGAGTGTGGTGACCACAACTCTTGGATTTTATTCATGCTTTCCATCAGACAGAGTAGAGTCACTTTGGCAGGCTATTAATTTAGAAAAAAAAGGTATGTACAATATAAATACGAAGCAACTAACATTGTGTTTGAAACTTCTTTATTTATATATAAAATATACTTGTTTTGTTATATTAGAAATATTATATATATAAAACAATTGATTCAAAATGAAATAAAAATATAATATGTTATATAATATTATACATAAACACACCTATTTCCCGTAGGGGTAAGCAGAGGTATATTAAACGCCAACTTTACGAAAGTATTTTAGTTCCACGTACATAATAGAATTCAAGACAATTGCTGTTAATCGGGATGTTTTGTTTGCCAGATCATCATCCATCAATCAGCAGATGCACTACTTGGAGATGAGAATTACTTGGGGTCCTAAGTTTTTGATGCGAACCTTATGCACCCTTAGGCATCTAAAAAAATAAACCTTTACGATAGTGACATCGTAAAATCGTATCCTATTTTTTGTTACGTGTTTTACGAACACATTATCACAGTTATGTTTTTGGCACGCTCTACAGCTGCCACTTTCATATTACAGCGTCATTTTCCAGTCTTTTGAACGGTATTATAACAAAGAAATATGTTTTAAGGATAATCCGTTAAGGATATTGTACCATTATATTTATTTTTAATCTACTTATCATTGGTGTAAGTAACACTGTTTTAAACTTATTTACAAATCACACACGCAGCACGAAAATAAAAAAGGAAGTACTGAAATTTCTGGGTCAATTCATTTTATGTCTAAGTGAACGTGTACACAAAATATATGTTATTCCATTAAAGCTTTTACTGTCAAATTAAATTATATTGTAAGTAATATTTTAAGAAATATCTCTGTAAATTGTATTTTCAAGTCAAACACAAATAGCTCTAGGTATATTTATATATTGCTACAAGTACTTGAGACGGTGTGCGGTTTCTGGTCGATTCGAGTCCGATATAATCATCAATAGGTTATGTACGGGAGAATTCTTGCAAGGTAGAAAAAAAAAATAACTTGCTAATTGTAAATTACAACGCTGTTGTGCTGTGCGTTTGGTTGTATCGCTGGGTCTAGGTTTAATTAATAATACTAATAGAAATGGTTGCTAGATTGTATAAGTCTACCATGCGATGTAAAATTATTACATTGTTCAAAAAAATTAAACACTGAAATTCACCCATCCACTGTCAATTCAACAAATCAAGTAACATTAATGAGAGTTTCATAGCTTCTTGTAGCAGAAGAACTGCGTTATGACTTGCCAGAACGAGGTTTTCTATTTTTTATATGTTACATTTATTATGGAATTTAATTACTCTGAGATAAGAATATATCAAAATCCGTAGTTATCACTACTGTACTATAATATAGGTTGGAATAATCACTAGATTAGACTTAAAAAAATCCAGAAGGTTCAAGTACAATTCCTGAGGTTAACGAAGCGAAAGATCGTCGCCTTTGCCTTCTCTCGTATGTAACAATTTTCTAGCTCTGCACTGCAACTCCACGATCCAATTACATGTCTGTAAACGATTTCCTACAGAAAGCCCTCAGGGAATCCCATTGCTCAGAATTAGTTTTTGTAGGAAGTCGTTGTGGATCGTTGCTTTGTTCGAAGTTTTTTAAAGTTTGACATTTTAACATACATAATACTTCTTTCTATATTCTTCTATTTTATTTTCAACATCGGTATACCGATCTACGTATGATTATTCAAGTACATGTGTGTTGTCAGCAACCTTTAACTATCCATGCCTTACATAGACCTTTCTGTAGAAAGGAGGTCTTGAATCACGCTGGCCAGACCACTTGGTATCATTTTTTTTTGGTCACAAGTGTTCAATTTAGAAATAATAATAACATGACACAGCTCATACACAGCCGTCTGGTCCCAAATGAGACAGAGCCTTTTTTTGGTCTACCAAAAGGGCTCTACTCTGCCTAATGGAAGGCAATGCAGTATGGTGACCTACAATATGGCAACCTAAATAATGAGAATCATGCTGGAATATTCTTAAATGCATATGTTTAAAAAACAAATAAGGCTCAGACGCCGGTCAAATAATCGTCTCCATCACATAACATTTTTTCTTGGGTTGCCAACGAACACATGAATTACGGATTAGAAACCAGGACAAGACCACTAACTACCAGACTCAGGTGCATATGGATCATGTTCTCTTAAATTCACGCTGAAATTCACCATGGGATTATTCATATCTATTTACTAACGTTCCCCGAGGAATTCAGGTGAGTTTAAACATCTGTTTTGTTACAAAGGAAGGTTGTAATAAATCATTAGTATTACGCATGAAGTAAAACTATATACATTATATATTTATGATTTGCCAAAGTTAATAATAAAAGAATTGTTAGGAGTATGATTGGCGGTTGATTCTGTGTAATTTAAATGGTACTTTTTCAAATCTAATGTTCTATGTGTTTTTGTTTCTGATTTGTAACCAAACTTCTTAGTAAGTATTCCAGATAATTTAGTAGGCATTTACTGGAAACCGACTTACATCAGCAATGATTTTAGAAGTTACTTGGTAAAATGTCAAATAAAATAATATAACTATCGTGGGTTTTGACGAATAAACTATATGTGTGAGAATTTTTTTACACAGTTACATCAGTCACCTTTCTGCAATTCACATAAGGTTCAAGCGCGTTCTATTTTATTTGATGGATTATTGATGTCATATTGTTACACATGATATACGATTCGAGGCTCGCTCGTTCTTGTCAATTTTTTGAGGTGAACGAGCATCAAATCCACATTCTGAATGCAAAAGATTTTATAAATCAATTTCTAAACAACGAAGTTCCGAAGTAACAGATATGAAAATACTTACTCGTACAATCAAGTTGACAATCTTCCTTTAATCTCATGTACTCTACTTAAGCTGTTCCCTGACCTCTCTTCGCCTATCAAGTTTCTGCAACGTGATCCGTTGTGCTCTATTAAGAAATAACTAGTTTCAGACCGGTGTTTGTATGCACCAGAGAAGGTGTCGAGGACGATAGCTTTGCAACTGAATGACGACTTCAGATAAGTCGTTATGATATTGGATTACAGTGTTATGTTTAGTACTTTACGTTTTGGTATCTCTGTTCCCTATTAGAGTTTTTAACACAAAATTTTTATCTATTTAATTGATCACAAATGATCGAAAAGGAAAGTCTACTATGTTATTTTAACTAGCATCGCTATAGAGAGTTCTTAGTTTATGATCACGCACACTTCATCGCACGCTGAGCTACTTTAAACTTGTTAACCAGTCCAATGGTGAGTGTAGACGTCTCGGCTCCATGTGTCATTACGGGTAGGATGCACTGGTCAAATACTTCGGTCTTTAATGATTTTGGAATCGGTGACTTCAAAATGTGACACAGCTTCCCGTATGTTGCCCAGCTCGGACGAATCCTTCTATCCGTCTCCCAATTAAAGTCGTGCTGGCCACTGGTTAAATACTTCGGTATTTAATGATTTTGGAATCGGTGACTTCAAAATGTGACACAGCTTCCCGTATGTTGCCCAACCCAGACGAATCCTTCTATCGGTCTCCCGATTGCAGTTGTGCTAGCCAAGCTTAATAGTTTGCCCTGGGTAGATGTATTCTTGTACAACCCCAATAGCAGCGCCATTTACAGTTACGGGACCCGGTGATATCTACTTCATCCCACTCGTTTTGAAAATTGTCGAATTGATGAATAATACATAAAAAATTGTAACTACAATTAGAATCGTGTTGCATTTTATACAGCTGTTCTGATCAACATGACTAAAGTTAAGCTATATTTAGAACTTCTAATATTAGCTGAAACTTCCCTTAAAATTAATATTCGAACAAAAACATGTCCGAATCGCATGTTTAAGTCTCTATATTAAGTATTTTGAAGGCAATTTATTGTGTCTGCTTACCCAAACTAGAATGAAGTTTGAGTTTATGTGCGAATGTAAAGTTTTCAAAACTTCAATTCGTATATTTTTATTTGTCGTTTTGTTTTAGTTTATCATTTAGTTAAGGTTTAGATTTAAATTTATTGTCCTGTCTAGTCGTTGTTCTGTTTGTAAGACAGCGAGGATTCAAATTCCTTTGCCATTATACCGGTACAACTAAAGAAACAGTTTTATTCTGTTCCGATTGTCGGTTTCTGCAGCAGAAATAAATCTGTTTAAAAATGAATTTTTATTTCGTGCAATTCTACTTTACTTTTAGGCATAATTATTAATGTACTGTCAATTTCAATTCAAAAAAGGAATTAAAAGTTAAACAAGTTAATTTATGAAATACTTTAACAGACAAAAATAAATAAATGAAATAACACATAAAAATTACGTGAATTTTTAAATATTGTGGATAATATATAATATAATATTTTTAATAATAAAGATAATATTTTTTTATATCGTGTATATAATAACTTTTGATTCATTCATATATTTTTGTATTTCTATCTTATTTTGAAAGAATTTATATACAACAAATCAATGAAGCAATATTTATTAAATATTTAAACTGTTTGATTAATAAACAAAATAATTTTATTTCTGAAACTTTTAGTCTTTTTTTCTTTTTAACGTATGGAAACCACCTCGGGCCGTCACCCCACCGGGGTTTACGGTGGGGTGGTGTGTCAGAATTGGACCGACTAAAACCACACGGCGTGCCACTCTGCGCCTGATATAGGAGGGATGCGGGAACAGCTACTATTACGACATCCAGATCCCTCCTAGCGCCTGCCCGCTACCGCAGGTACTATCTGCGGGTAAACTCTCTATTTTAGGCGACGTACGGCACACGTGGACGTTGCCTCCTCGTGGCTGGCCATTGTAGCGGATGGAGGAGAAAACCCATCCCATCCACCCGCAGCCACATTCAAGGCGGCATGAGGCGCTGGTAGGTGCGTCTCCGCCACCCGGTTAGCCGGCGGCAAATTGGGTCCGAGTGGAGCTCGTTCTCCCGGGCCTTCTCCGCCACCTCCTTCCGCGAAATTACATCTTCGCAGAAGGTTGCGACCGCGAGAGATCTTCTCCAATAACTGCAGTGAGGACCCCACGCTGCGTCACTCAGGCGGAACAAACCGCTAGTGTATGCTGAGCCGAGTCCTCACTGCAGTCACAGTGGTGACAGGCGGGAATTTCCTCCTGGCGACCGAGTGCATATAATACCCGAAGCAACCGTGCCAGCCGAGACGACCAACGAGCCATCGTAGCTAAACGAGCAGCCTCTCGCCACTCGCGTATATCTTCGGGCGGGGGCCGTATGCCGCTACCCACCCGGCAGTCAGCCGTTTGCCGATAAACTTCGGTGAGCACTTCCGTCTCCAAATCCCACCGCCAACGCCTCCGTCGATAAGATGCGGTAACTTATGGCTCTAACCGCCAATATCCTCTGAGGGCACCAGAGGCGAGCTCAATTCTGGGTGGTCAGTTTTAGCCGATTGCAAGGTTAAAATTGACGATAGGAAATTATTATGCAATGACCTGGGTAGTTATAAAAATATTAAAAAATAATTTATGCAAATATGCATACACACACATAATCGACTACTTTAGGACAGTCGATTATGTGTGTGTGTGTATACGTTTTTAGGAGACAGTTTTTAGTAGTAAGCAACAAATCATAAACTTAGCTGTAGTGTTTAGTAGCTACTAACAAGAATTCGGCAATTGTAAATAATGCTATCTTGCTAAAAACTAAATGTTGTTCCAACCTTTGAACTCTTGACGTACATTATTTTTAAGTGTTCTTAACAACAGGCTTTAAATGAGTAATATAGACACTAATACTTGAACAAAATTTTTTTGCACCACTTTCATAACTAATGCTTAGGTGTTTATATGAAGAAGATACAAAGATGGTTACATTTTTTTTAGCAATATATGCTTAAAACAACTACTTACATTATGTGGATACTACAAAGGTATATTCAAGGACGGTTCAAGTTATACTGGTCCATTGCAAAAATCAAAATAGTTCAAATTCAACTGCCATATGATATCTAGTATTTTGTAAAGCATTTAAATGGAATACACACTTCATTTCAGGGCTAGGGAAATTCTTATAGTTTCACTATGTGTATTGGCTTGCGCGTACGCTCATCAATGGCATGATGTAGAGATTATAAATACTAAGAAGCTAAAGCAAAATATCTGTTTTTTGTAAAACCTGACAAATAAATTCTTGATGAAATAATCTAAAAAAATCAGAATGGTAGTATGACGGATTTAGAAGGATAAGTACGAAAATAATAACACACAAATAAATAAAAATAACAGTTACTGAAATTATTAAGGTAGTAGTCTGGTAACTGGGGTTCGAAAAATTAAAAATTTTTTTTGCTTTATTTGAAAGTACAATGTCTTGAGAATATACTGTGAAAATTTCAGACAGAAATTCGAAATATTTCAGGAGTTATAACGAGTTTCCTAGAGCGCCTCGGAGTCCAACCTTTAAGGTCGACCGGCAGCTGCAACCGCTTGGACCCTTTTATTGTTACCTATACTATATTATACCTGGGTTGACTCTGTTATTCTATTATATATATATCTATATATATATATATATATATTATAATGTATATATAATATATATATTTATTTTAAAGTATATTTAAGCTAAAATTCACAGTACTCTGTTAGTATTTGATCGTACGTTGACACGTAAGCATCGTAGGATTTAACTTGTGTAGAAAGTGTAAGTGCGATGAATTAGCTACCATTAATTCTTGCCCAAAAGTGAGAAATGCGTTTGAGGTCAACAGACGTCTTACTTTTGTTATGCGACTACTCGGTGTTGGTTTATCGAATATAAACATTTTTTGTACCATGATGGATTTGGGACCAGGGTTAAGTAAGAGCGGATACTACAGTATCCCTGATACAATACATATTGCTGTTAAAGGTGTTGCTAAAGTTTTATTTCGTGAAGCAGCGATTTCGTAAAATCGAGGATGAAGGCATATTTTACGCTCCAGGCATAGACGATTGACGTAAGTATAAGTTTACTTATGAAAATTTGTTGTTGAACTTTAAATGCGTTTTTTTCAAAACATTGTTTTTCTGGTCGGCCCGGGTCCTACCTTTTTTTCTACTGAACCGATTGCTCTCAAATTTTAACAGGCTGTTCTACACATTTATAGTTCTCGTCGAAACAAACGCGAATTTTTTTCACTCTTAACTTTTTATTTTACAACCCTTTCTTTGCTAAAATAAAAGGACTTTTTTATTCAAAGTCCGAATTTTGTTATTTCCCCTCGAAATTTAACTTCAGTAGTTCCGACCAGAATGACATGTCTATTGATTAAGAATAATCAAGAATATTAGATTTCAGATAACATCAAGAGCCAAAATCACCCGGGCCACCCACGTACATTTTTTTTTGAGGTTCCAACTTCGAGTGACAATAATAATAGTAATAAACTATTAAATTATTTCAAATAATATAATTTTTATATTTTCAATATGTAAATAAAAACACCCTAAATATTCAAGACAATTCATTTTTATTTTCCTATAAAAAACTACCCTCCAAAAAAGTTATGAAAATAGGCATAAGTTACCAGACTACTACCTTAAAGTGTATGTTATCCGTGTACCCAATTAAAGTTTATTTTGATAATTTTGCACTCACAGAACGAATAATTAATATTTGAGTAGCTTTTAGGCTTATGACGTTTTATATTCGTATCTGAGTGTGTATATTTGGCTCATTGCAATGGTTTTATTTTGAGTTTAGTTTTATTTTTATAATTCTTACTCCAATTAAACTTTTTCAGGTGATATATTTACTATTTGGGCTATGTGTTCACAATTATGTAATTTGTTGTTGTACTTCTGTTTATGTAGTTTGTTTTGTGAATTGTTGAATATTTCTTGAAAAGGCTGTGAGTATTTTTAAAATAACAATAACAGAATATTTGGTAAAATTAATATATTCTAAGAAGATAATTTTAATTACGGAACCCTACATTGCGCGTGTCCAAACATACTCTCGCTGATTTTAATTTTTTTTATATTTTTGGCATTTCTTTTTTGAACTACTTGTTTGCAATTTGAATACCTTTTTAATAAAATATTACGTTAACAAATAGTGGTTAATTCATAAATATATGCCACATTGACATAATATATAATAGATACCTAATATCAACTAATACATATACCGCATACACAATATCGATCATGGATACGTAGACAGTATTAACTTTCCTCTCAATAATACTACCTAATACCAATAATATAACGATAGATATTTAATATAAATATCTAAAAGCTCTATAAGCTCAGCTAATCGTAGTTCTAAGATATTATTATTTTACTACAATAATGGAAACATGATATCTATTTGAAATACATTAATTGTTATTTGAAGGTTGCGTTTATTATTAGTAATATGTCTGTCCGGCCGTGTGGAGACGGATTTAGCATACGGAGTATCACCACTTCTATTTATCCCATGGGTGTCGTTAAAGGCGACTAAGAGAGTGACCTATATAAGACAACTTCGCTGCAAATAGAAGGCAAGTTTTACCAAACCATCTGACCAGCGTGGTATAGTAAGTCAAAACCCTCTTGCTAAGAAGAGGCATATGTCCAGCAGTAGACTGTTAAAGGCTGTTGATGAATATGTCTGAATAGACTGCCATGAAAGCCTCAAAAAAAATGTGTTTAACTATTGATTACTAAGTTCCTTTTGTTGCCTCTAAGTTGTAGGTGACATTACAAACATGATAAATGCGAAAGTGTATGAAAATGTATCTATATTTAATACTCTTTTACACAAACACAATTAAAACAATTTAGATGAAGCCTTACAGTAATAAGCTCATACATCAGAATAATGCAGAATATTTTACCATGCTATCCAACAAACTCGCGGATGGAGCCGTGGGCAAAAGTTAGTAACCATATAATGTTTATAAATGTATCAAATTACATATTACAGAAATGCATTTCAAAATTCAGTAGATATTAAGTAACCTCTATTAAAACCGCCACCATTATTTTAAAAGGTTACACAAATTCATTAGACAGAATTTTTGGTAAAAATAAAAACTCATAAACCTGTTGTCTTTTATTCTCAAGTTTAAAAGTTGTCAAACCTTGATATTAAGTAACTCTCAAGACGGTGAATAACCAAATCCCTTATCATCAGTGTTCAATCATAAATTTCGCCATCGTCAGCTTAACGGACGTAAAGAAAATTTCATTTTTGTTTACCAGAATATTTTAACGTCATGATGTACTCACAAAACATCGAAGTGATATTAGTTAATAAACTTCAATTAAATATTTCAAAATATCTGTACAAAAAGCTTTGAAAGTGCTTCTCAAATTGTGCATTATCGCAGTAAAATGCTTTTAAAATTTGTGCTTTAGAGAGACAGAGCGAGAGTAAAACAGATAATTAGTGCTTCGTGAGGATTTATTTGTTAACTAATAGCAAAATTTAAAAGTGAAAAGTTATTCGGGAAAAACAGATTGTGCTGCAGTAACGTTTGAAACGGATCCGTTTCGTGACCCAGAAAAATTAAATATCGGTGCTATCTCGAACTACTCGTAAATCTCTAATTTATCAAATTCAAATCTTCATATGAAAGGTACCTCCATGATCTACTATCTACTCCATGATCTATTACCCTTTACCTTGGAGGATTCATCAATATTGCTATGCATAGAATTTGAAGTTGAAAAAAAATAAGTTGATATTTCTCATTTGAGATTTGACTAAGCGAGATCGCGTGGCCTCGGTGATATCTTTTTAGTTGGAGCGTGCATTTGTTGCCATGTGATTGGAAATGGAAAAATTAATCATTTTGTTAATTGAAATCACATGACTGTGGCATAATGTTCTTCATGGCAGCATGCATTCTTTCCTAAGTGTTTTGTTTTAGGAAACATACAAGGACGTGGTATACGACGTTTCAACTTTTTAGGTCACGTAATGTTACCCTGACAAAATTCATTTTCATCAATGAAATATTCACATTATACTATTCATTCAAGATGGCTAGCCATATGTATGGCAGGTTCGCCTTTATGTTACCTTTTAATTTTGTTGACTTGACGGAGAATCGTTTTCATATACTTGTTTTTACTAAATTTTTCGTAATATTCGTAATTGAAAGCTAAAATTATCAGGATTATTTATTGATGGAATACTTAAATTAGTTCGTAGTATGCCATGTTTCCTTGTTTATGAGAACTACGTATTCGATTAAAATTTCGTGAACATTTTGTTACGGTAATGCATATTTTCCTAAACTCTAAATATAGAGGACCACTCTCACACTAGGATTATTTTCTGCGTACTGGAGGACTATATTAATATACTTGAAACTTCTATATCTAGAGTCACATATGTATTGCGGCCTATTGAGTACCTAATTTTCACACTCAGTGATAAGCCATGAGAGGATTATTTAACACAGATTTTTTGCCTTAAATACCGTATAATATGATTTGGTAAAATATTATGTAAATGGTTATAGCAGTATCGTATACTTTATAATCGACTCACTTAAATTCAAACTTCAGCAGTGTTTTTCTTACGTAAGTTTTGACATATTTCACCTTTTCCCTCATCTCAGTTTTATTTTTTTATGTCAAGCAAAAAATAAGGCCAAGCCCCTTTGCTGAGAAGTTAAGCTTCTTGAAAATAGGAATCAGATTTTTTCTGACTTATACAGTGATATAAAAAAGCAATATATATTAGTAGTTTTACAAACTCTCTCTTCTTTACAAAGACCTGAAATCATGGTATCACATGCACGCTTAGTAATGTCATATTAAGCACGAACGACCTATTTTAATAAAACATAGATATTTCAAATAAAGATACTTAAAATAGTAAGTTGAATTAGGCAAAATTAAATAACGAAGGAATATAATAACAAAAAAGGTTGATTCTCTGACATAATCGTACCCGAAATAAAAAATCTTCGCCCGCGAAAGGCCGAAAGCAATTCTGTGAGATTTATTTTCTTGACAGATATTGAAATTTCGTTTAAGGTAATAGGACAGTGCATTAAATTTTTCTAGTGTTATAGAGTATACATAGCATAAAAAAAATTAAACTTCTGCGAGTAAAACAATTATAATAGAACAGATATCATTAGTGGAGAAATATTTTTGTCACTGATGTTACCAGATCAACGTTATAATAAAGTATATATCGTTATACAAAAGTAAACATATTAGTGTAGTACCTACACTCAAATCTATTTCAGTATGGTAACACTAAAAGCCATTAGTGCTTTGAAGTGCAAACTTTTGTAAACACTTTATTATTTTTACAATGTGTTCTACAAAGTGGCTAAATTAAATAATTTTTTCGATGCAGCGATACAATGATGGCACAGGTACATTTTGAGTAGATGCATACTCTCGATGGAACAAAATTTCATAATGAATCATATAAAATCGTTCATACAAGTTCACAAACTTGTTTATTTTTCGGCTTTCCTGTATTTTATAATCTTCTAGAGAATTTTATGAACAAAGAATTCACATGTTTATGACAAGAGAAGATGCAACGTTTAACAATCACAAAGTTTATATCCTATCATAGATGGGCCAGCTCGATAGGAGCGATACTATGGTTGACAAAATGTGTGAAACCTATAATGTCGCTAGAAGTATTAATAGGTAGGTTTGATGGTTTTTTATAGACTAATGAATGTAGTAGGAATTAATTCATAAATTATTTACTCTCAAAATAATTCTGACAAAAAGTTGAAAGAAGAAGTTTCTCTTGAAAAATTGTCTTATGAACTCATTGACGGACAGCTGAGAAGACGGGCGGCAACTACTTGTTTACCGAGAATCATACGACAGACATGTGCTGAAATTTGCAAAATAGATGGTCCTGAATCATCAGATACCGCTAACGATCTCGGCCAAAGACGTTGTAGCTTTTGTTCCTCGAAAAAAAATCGTAAAACGCGTTACAACTGTTTTACTTGCAAAAACTACTTTTGTTTGGAACACGCGGTTGTGGTTTGCTCTGATTGCTATACTAATCAATCTAAAGATGATTAGACTTTAATTTTTATTTGTATGTTTATTATGTATAATATTAATTGAGATTTTTATGTTTTTTTGGAAGAATTTTATATTTGGTTAACTTTATCGTAGTATATAAAAATTACTGATTTTTTACTTTCAAAGGCTGTTTGAAGACTGTAAAATAATAGTAAATACAAAAAATGAATAAAATATTATTTTATTTAATTAATTATATTCCAAACTTTAAATAACATATAAGTTTATACTAGATTTTCTCGAAAAAAATCAAAGCTTCGGCTTTTAAAATGTCGGTCCGTGAGACCGTGCGCGGAAATAGGTGTTACACTAATTGGCGCGGGTACAGCAAGGTTAAGATCCTATTGCTACTACCACGCAAACGCTGCAACTTGCTTCTCGCGTATAATTGTGTAGAAATCGTTCACACGCGCATCGGCAAACATGTCAGAAGCACTACAGAAGCGCTGAAATCTCAACAAAATCCTAAAAATGTTACGTACTGAATCTGCAAGGAAGTGTAGGCTTTAGTGCATCTGATCTATAGACCACTTGTGTAGAACCTTTGACAAAACGTTTTAAAAACAATTATTTTCACAGTGTCTGTACACCAAGCACACCTATGTGCCCCTCATGTTTCCCCGAACCGATAACACCCCGTGTTATACAATAATAACCTTGACGAAATTATGTATCACTTTCAAATAGATGGTGGCACTGAGAGTGTAATAAGAAGGAAACATATGCAAGTAGACGTATTAGTATAGTATTGTACACACATGCATCTAATCAACCAACACCATGTCTGTGTTACGTTGTTATAACGTATTTGTGCATTGTACATACACATATATAGGCACAGAATCAGTGCTTTACGCCGGTTCGCACGATTATAAACATTGCAGTGCGATTGCACTTATGACCTCTGCCTTCACCTACTTACCTGATATTTATTTTATAATCAATGTTACGTCTTATAAATACATACTTAAAAAAATATATTTCAAGTCCAAAATTATTATTACGTATCATAACTAGCATCGACTCCACCCGCGTATATGTTGATTTATGCGAAAAAACGTATAGGATGCTTTTTGTCTTATATACCTCGACATTCTATTTAAAATCAATTCATATTTGTAGCCGTAAAAACACAACAGACAAACACAGTTATTTATTTATTTATAAGAGGTATTATAATACATTTTTTTTATTTTCAAAACTACCAAAGTGACTCTATTCTGCCTCATGGAAAGCATGAATAGAATCCGAGAACGGTGGTGGGTGGTCAGTGGAAACTAATTTATAATATGAGAAGGGAATAAGTAAGGAAATGTATGTTTTACGATTAATTAACATGAGACTCAAAAAGTATAAACTTAAAAACTAGCATGATTATACCACTATTTCTAGTTTAAGTACAGTTCACTCAAGTTTTTACGGAATTATAAGAGTGATGCATAAAGAATGCCCATAAAACGTAATTGCTTTTCTGGTTCAGCGAATATCTACTTCGAACATCAAAAAAACATTATTCTTTTATACGATTTTCTATTCGTATTATATTTTTATTCTTAAGAAAATCTTCTAAAGAAATAACCAAATACTTTAGTATTATTAAATCATATAAAAATCATTCAATCAATAATAGTCTGAGATAGTATGAAACAATTAACTTCACCATTCATGATATCGGATTAAGAATATAGAGTGTTACTATCCCTATTCATCCTATGGGTTTCGTAATAGGTGACTAAAAACGAACTACACATGGGAACATCACTACAAAAAGAAGAAAAATTTGAACAAACCCCAAGTCATCTGGTCAGGTTATAGCAGGCCAAAATCTCCTTTCGAAGTGAGATTTATGTCCAGCAGTGGACTCTTAAAAGTTGTTCATAAATTAATTTCTCTTAAGTAAAGCAACATGGGTTTAAGAACATTTAAAAATACTTGTCGTTAGCGACTAATTCATCGACAACAAACCTAAACTACAGGGACTATAAACGTCATATTTTGTCCAGCAGTGGACTGTTAAAAGCTGCTAATAAATTAATTTCTCTTTAGTGATGCAATTTAGGTCGGAGAGGATACCATATTTATCTAAACGTATAAAAATACTTGCCGTGACCGACCAATTCATCGACGACAAACTTAAACAAGAGGGACTTCAAATTTTAGCAGCTGATGCTATTTTATGTTGTCAGCACTCATGCAGACGAAATTTTTGAAAATCACGTACTCACGGAGAAAAATAGGGGGAAACGGTTATATGGAAGTTCGTCATGAACAGGCTTTTATTAGCAATACCTGGCTTGTTTAATGTTAACCGACTGTAGTAGCTAAAAACACATAATTAGAAGTAATTACGCGAACGAGATTATATTATATTATATCACATAGACAGGCAGGCAGTTGCAACAACTGATAAAGCCTGCATCCCGAAAGGTTCCAATCAATTTTCTTTTTTGGATTCCACCAAGAAGTTTTCGAGTCCATTTTTGAATTGGTTCACATTTTGGGTAGACATAACATCGTCTGGAAGCTTGTTCCAAGCTCTGACCACACGATTGCCCAGAAAGTGTTTGTGAGGATTGATGCTCGAGAAGCTGGTACTAAGCAGTAAGAGATTGATAGTAAAATCTAGTTTTATTTGCAGAAATAAATTCAGAACTAAATTTCCTAATACAAGCGTTATGGCACTCGATTTGTATGTGTTTAATATTTATGTCTTAGTTCTATTTCCAATATATCAGATGATTGAAACGTTTTAGGTTTATTGCGCTATTTTGGTTTAGTACAAATATCTTTGAAATGCCCACGCACCTGACCTTGTGCATTGAATTACATTAAAATTGTAAACTTTAATGTATAATGCTGAATTCAATATCACAAAGCACTTTGCCAATTAGGTCAATTCTTTGTTATTGATTTCCTTACACTATTATATATTTTATGTATATTTGTAAAGTCCCCCGCGACACAGGATTTATTCCTAGTGTGGACGTTGTTTTTTTTTTAAAAAATATGTATATATATATAATTAACTGCTCGCCTCATGTCACAATTTTTATGAATGTTGATCAAAGGTAACCATCAAATTTAATTTTAAAGTTGTAATCGACTTTCTGCGATGGATATTTTTGTTACTTAGACTGTCAAGAAGGTAAAATTTATTTAAGGAGTCTACCTTCAAGTTTTATTGACAGCTATTAAGTATTACTTCTATATTTGTTGTATTTAACTGTATATTTCTTCTATACGTACGTACAAGCCATTTATTTTCTACAAGTTACCGTAAGCTCAATTTTGGTATTTTTTTATTTTTTCTATCTAAAGAGCCTGCCAATGTGACTTTACTCTGCCTGATGGCAAATATGAACAGAATCCAAGAGTTGTGATCAACATATTCATTGAAAACGCTGACAATGCAATATGGTACTCCACATTATGGTGGCCTAGTGATATGCTTTTTCTCGCCCACTTGGGGATGTAAAAGGCATGACAATCATCGTGGTAGTGTAAGGCTCACACAGTTACCACGATAACTGTCACCCCTGTATCATATGACCTCCAGTCTCGTACTCACCAACGAAACACGACAGCACGGATGCTGGTGCTAGGTTGGTCTTCTGCGGGAGGGTAGTACTGCCTCGGTCGAGCCGGCACGTTCGAGCTAAAATCAGACTGGTTCTACTACCTAATATGTAGTTGTATATTTAATTAATCTAGTTCTGTGTGTATTAAATGTTCGAAGATACCTATTTGTGTTTTCTTGAATTATACATCATATTATTAAGTCGGAATCCTATTAAGTTCCTGATGCGACTAAAATTTTGTTCTCACGGGCAATAAAATCTTCAAATATTTTACCGACTCTAAAATTTTATAGACTTCATAAAACTTCTCTATGATACATTTGATTGCCAAATGGAGTCTGAGCTTGCGAGTGATGCTTTCACATTTAATCTGTTTGATGTTTCTAGTATTTAATATTTGTTAGCATCATTCTTTTCTTACATAATTAACAGTATTTGATAATATATTCATGCATCCACCGCTTAGCTCACATATTCTAATCTTACATGGGTAGATTTTTAAAATCAGAGGAAATGTTTTTTAAAGTTTATTTATACAATGTACGAGCAAACATTTAATCACGCTTACAATATTTCTCTGCAATGTTTATAAGACACATCTACTTGGGACTTAGAAGATTTAATTCTAAATGAAGTTTAAAACTGATTGTAATAAAGTATGAAATTCAAAATAGTGCGTTGCCCAACACACAATTGGTTGATTTTAGGGTTCTGTGCCTCAAAGGAAAAAACGGAATACTCATAGGATCATTATGTTGCCCGTCCGTCCTTCTTAAAAGACCCTTTTTCTCAGGAACGCGTGGAGATATCAAGCTGAAATTTGTACAAAATACTCAAGTCTACTGTCCCTTGGAGCTGTGGAAAAATTCAACTTCTGAACCAATGCAATCAAAAATATAGCAGTTTCTGCCGCCTGTGGTCACAGAATCTTGAAGTTTGGTCCGAAGCAATGTTTTATAGAACAAATAAAGGAAAAATTACGAAAACCGTAAATTTTAAATTACATCAAATAATCAAAATATTTTTAATAATTTTAAAGTTACTGCCCCTTGCCTCATAAACACGTAGAGGTGTTAAAATGAAACTGATATCCAATGACAAAAATACAACAAAACCGAACTTCTATGTTAACGTAATTTGTACGGAACCCTCGGTGCGGGAGTCTGGCTCGCACTTGGGCGGTTTTTTTTATTATAAACAATAATTCATGAGAGTGCAGTCTTCTTAATAAAATGTATTCAACGTTTTATTTACGTTACTAAGCTTTATGTTATTGGCATATGATACATTATTGAAGACGAACCGATGGTAGCTGGAGCCGAAATTTGCTAAAGTGGATATCACGATTGGGCAACCATAGTGTAGGGCGCCTAGCGGCACGATGGACGCATGCGAATTGCCCAAGACCGAGATGGTTGGCGCTCATTGGGGGATACCTTTGTTCAGCAGTGGACGGCGATAGGTGGATTTAATTTGATTGATTAGATTGACATTATGGAAAGCAAAAAAAACATGACTATCACAGTAGTAACACACTACGAGTATTTCTCGGAACAAACGTTTAAATCTGAACTAGTCCGTCTCGTCTGTTGTTATCAATTAAATAGTCCAATACCGTTCAACGAGACTATAAATTCGCTAGAAGTGCTGCGATCAGAATTTGTAATGGACGGGTGTGGCGATCAAAGGAATTCTGAAACGGTTATTGCCTGTTCGTTAACAATATTATAATTGTCTTGTTATTTATTATACATTTTCGAAGGTAACAAGGTAAATAGTAAAATTATCGTCTTGTATGTGCCTTAGGATCCAGTCGTCTACCTTTTGCAGCGAGTCTATTGCAGTTAGTTTTTTCAATACTTTATGTGTTATTCTAGTACTTATGGTAATAAACTTTTGCTTAATTTGAGACTAGGTGGCGGGTGAATGTGATAGAATATTATATTATGTGTGATTTATTTGACGGCTTAAATTTTCCAACAATAACTATTTCGAATAAACAGTAGGTAACCGTAATCTGCACGGTTGGCCAAGTGCTTTAAGCGGTCACCACGCTGCTCTCTACTGCGCTGAGTGTTGTGGTTTCAAATCCCAAATGGGACAACACTTTGTGTGATCTGTAAAATGTTGTTCTGAGTCTGGATGTTCTCTGTGTCTGTTTCTTATATGTTTGTAAAGTCCCCTGTGACACAGGATTTATTCCGAGTGCGGGTACTGTACATTCTCTATCCGTATTAGCTCGATCCTTTTTCGAAATTGATTCTCCTTCTTACATAGGTTCTTTAATTTTAAAATGTTTCTATTTTTCTTATCTAATCCTTACACCGTCCGGTTATTGCCAATATATTTATAATATATTTATAATAATTGAGTCTAAGGTTATACTTAGCAAACGCTCTGCCTACCCTTCCTGAATCGTCACATAACGTCATCTAGTATCAAACTAAGCAGAGTTTGTACTGTCAGTACTAAATAATTGTTATAAATATATAATATATACTTTTTTAGTAAGTATTTACGTATGTAAATATTATACGTTCTGATTACCACGGTAGCATAATGGTATTGTATGCGACTGCTATTTTCGAGGTCACAGGTCCCAGGTCGGACTGAATGTATATATGATCTGCAATATATTTGTTACGTAGTTTTGGTATTTTCTATGTATGATATGTATATATTTACAATATATATATATATGTTTATATATATAAGTTTTCTATCAGTCAATCCAACTGTTACACAAATTCTGCTTAATTTGAAGCTAGGTAGTCTTGTGCGTCAGATGTCTGAACTATTTTTAGAAAGCACCCAAACTGTAATTTACAAATCGTACAACCATTTGATTTAACCTAAGAATCGAACTCGAGATCTCGAGAACAACAGACCGCTGAGACAGGGTAGTTTATCGTATTACTCAATATTCACCGCACAATAATTGGTGTATTCTCTACTCTACCCTACTCTGTACCAGTTTCCCCGTTTATTTCCGTTGTTTCATTGTTATTATTACAAAATTTATTTCATCGTAAATAAATTGAGGTAGCTCGTAACGAGCTCTTCATTACTGATCCTACGTTGGTAAATGAGAAAGCCACGGGCGGGTTGTAACGGTATTTATTACTTCGAACACGCCACTTTAAGATGGTTGAATTTAAGATTCCACTAAAAAGGTATTAAGAAATATATTTAGTTGTATCGCATATTCTACAATTTTTGTATGTATGATTTTTGTATCACTGTAAATCTAGGTAAGTTCTGTACTACTCTGTTTACTGTGTGACTGAAAATAAAAAAATATATTCATTACATTTTTAAATACCTAAAAAAAGAAAATAAAAGTACATATTTAACGATATAAAAAAATAGTAGACCACCGACTTCGGGTACAGGGACCAAGATACCAGTGGATACGTACCGTGTCAAGGAGGATTGCCTTTTGTATCAGAACCTTTTTTTTTTAACGTGAGGAAACCCCTCGGGCCGTCACCGAATTGGACCGACTAAAACCACACGGTGTGCCAGTCTGTGCCTGACATAGGAGGGATCCAGGAACAGCTGTTATTACGACATCCAGTTTGCATCAGAACCTTGATCCAGCCTTCTCACGTGAGCTTCTTAATATGTTGATTGAGGCTCTTGGCTATCAATTTTGTTATTATTATTATAGAAACCGTTGCTAAGAGTAAAATAAATTCATTGCTAAGAGCTTTCGATGCTTTTAAGATTAATTAATTATTTTTATTCTTACTGCTATATCTTATTGAAAATACATAATTTATTATATGTGTATCGGTTTCAATTATGGTGGTAAAGTAATTAAATTGTTAAAAAAATTACGTAATTAGAATTCTAATAAAACTGACACTTTATTTTAATTTTTATGTCATATAATAAAAGTAGGAGGTCAAGAGTAGATAACATTTTAGCTGTGATACAAGAAAATATAAAATTAGTGAATAAGCACGGAAAAATAATATACATTTTATTGTTATATAATTATATAATTATATCAACGAATACTTTAGTAAAAACACTTAGAGCTCGTAAACGGAACAAATATAATAAACATCTAAGTAAATGTAAAAAGAATAATGAAGAAAGTTAAATACTTGTCTCTATTAGAGAACAATTACACAAATCATTAAAAGGCAATTAATTCTTCCTTGTAAGCCCTGTGCCGCTCCGCAGCATTAAAATTGAGTTGAACAATTAGCTTCCCTACAACTCAACCAATTCAAGCGTTTCAAATAAAACAGTTTATTATAGGGAGTGTTCTTGAACCACAAAGAATTTCTCGCATCAGCTAACATTCGATATAGCAAGAAAGCTATTAAAATATAAGAAATATGCAGGCGAAAATCGAGTTTGGTTTATTCGTATGAAAGGTTTAAGAAGTTCCAACATTTGATGACAAATCTGTTTATCATAGTATTTATTTTAAAAACGATCTGACCAATTTGAAAATGTTCTAAAAGTGATTGAGGTCTATTATTGATATACTATCTTTAAATCATTCTAGATCAATCCATCATAGATATTATCAACGACTGTACGATTGGTCTAGTGGCTTAAGCGGTCGCTTCGCTGATAGTCGTGGGTTCAAATCCTACATGGAACAACACTGTGTGATCCACAAATTGTTATTCTGAGTCTGGGTGTTCTTTGTGTCCGTTTCATGTATGTTTGTAAAGTCTCTCGTGACACAAAATCTATACCTAATGCGGGCGTTGTCTATTAAAAAAAAGTAAGGTATTCATGCTTAAAATATTCAGTGCGGTAAAAAAGTAAAAAATGTTTGTAACAATTCATTTTATGATACACAAAAACCTGTTGATTCAGCATTCTAGTTCAAATACAAACAACCCGACAGCAATTCATTTAGTTTTGTTTACTTTTCAATAAATTACATTTGTAAAATATGAGTAAATAAAGTAAAATTCTAAATTTGTCCATAACATTTACTTAATCACTTATTTTGTTTTGTTATTTATTAATAAAACCCGGCTGAGTCTAACACGTACTACGTTTTCGTGTAACGTTATATGTTGGTAGTTCACTGTCGGAAATCAATTCGGATTGACTTTATTCGTATCAAACTGAATGTTTACGTTACAGAGTGCAATCCTACGTTAAATAACACCTTTCTTTAAAAGCTTCCCATACATCTTCCTTAACTGTTAAGCGTAAACGGTACCTTTATAGTGGGCCTAGCCATTCCCATGACAGTTTTAGGGCCGTAACTTTTCAAGTCCGGAATGGAGACCTATTCGGAAGACAAATTACCAGTTCTTTGTTAGGTGTAAAAACTTTGAAACATGAGTATTAGTCACATTTGGACATATTTTTCTTCTACAAAGAATATTTTTTCGAGATTACTGAGTAACGTTAAATGCTCTCTATAAGTCACTCTGTACTCATGAATAGATATTTTAGTGTATACTACATTCTATTGTTGTAAGTATTTAGTTTTTGAAGAGGAAACTTCTTTAGTGACATGCACTTTTGTTATGTAAAAAAAATTTTAAACTCACATCAGGACACGTGAGCTGATCGAAAATTTGTAAGACGGCGGGAGAGTAGACCGCCGGCGTGGCGTAGGAGAGGAAGTATCCCGTTCTCTTTCTATTGCACGGTGAAAATGTATGCCTACGCATGCTGTTTCGTTTAGGTGGTGCAGGGCGTTTGCGCGAATTGTCAAGTTTGTGTGATAGCACAATTAGTGAATAATGTATTTTATCACATAATTAATAGCGCCTTTAAACTGATAAAAAACAATTCGTGCAAAATTATTCCCTAAACATTCCAAAATATCAAAAATACACAACGTTAATATTCAAGTTTTCAAATCTACCGGCACTCCCGGAGTGTAACCAGTTGCTTTTTAACGGTACCGATACCTTATAATCGTGAGCGATAATCAGGTATCGGAATTTGAATGAAGAGTCGATTAAGACTTTGCAGTCTTACATGTGATGAAATTGCTTACAGAAATTATAAATTTTAGTTTGATAGCTCTGCAGCCAGGTAAATTAATTATTATTTTGATTATATCGATATGCATTTTTTTGATTTAGTATCTAGATACATCAACAAGCCACACGAATACTGAAATCTATCAAAATAGGGCAATTAACAAAACGAAGTACTCTTTTCTAGCAATTTCAAATGAACCTAAAAAAACATAATTAGAAGGAACTACAAGATCTTAATCACGCACTCTTATTTGTTATCAGGTCAGACAGTGAACATAAATTATTAAGCAAACGTATTCTACTCTTAACGCCGGCATCAAGTATGACATGAAACGCGCTAGACCGAGAGCACCGTATCATTATTATAGCGGGAAAGTTTCATTTCACTTATGAGAATTCCTAACAGTCGTCTAGTTTATTGTTCTATTCGTTTATGTTTCATAATATTATTGTAATAGAAGAAGAAATATGATATGTACGAGTACTAGATAGCTTTTTCATTAATAGACAGGTTAATTCATTCATTCATTTCATTCATTCAATTATTCGGTCATTTAATCCTCGTGAAATAACTAAATTAATAAACGAGCACGTTTCGATTAACCTCTACGTCACCATGGATGATTGTGAAACAGTTATCATGGCATTCTTTTAATTTTCTACCTCTAAGTATATATTATTTCATAATAGATAAGGAAGCAAGGACGTCAAGCCGGTTTTTATAATCGATAAATCGATAAAAGTATAGGTATATATATACTATCCTACTTTAGCCTTAAAATAAACGATTTTGTACATTGTAATAATGGTGCCGAAGCAAATTGGTGCAGTTTACATCTACTGAATCGAAAAGCACATCAAAGTCATCCGATTATCCTTGTCGTAGATCGACGGTTGTAAAGTGTTTAGAAGGGTGAGTACGCGACGATTGAACCAGAGTGAATTTTCGGGACCCCGATTTCACTCGAACACTCCTAAACTTTTCGGAAAAGCTGAAAACATCCGAGTGGCTGTAACCACACTACATGCAAGTCACAAATTTTGACGTGGTGACCATTACAACACATGAGTAATAAGATGGCCGCTATACCGACGGCGTGGCGCTTGATCACTAAATACAAAATTCTTAGCTAACGGCACACGCGCTGACAGACAACCATCGCCCGCACGGTCGAGCCGTGCCCCATCATTGGAGGCGGCTGATATACAGAAATTTTACATTTTTAACTAATTGTATTTAGGTACCTATAACATGTTACCAAGTAGCATTAGAGACATACTAAAAAGAGAGAATTGGAATAGAATGATTGGTTCCTACTATGAATAGAATTTTTATACATTAAAATCTACTAAACCTATACCTTGTCTACTAGACAACACATAAATATGTTAAATTTATCAATATACACGTGACGCTAAAATGTATAAAATAGTTTTATTTGTTATCATTATTGTTAAAAATCATAGTTATATAACTGATTACAATAATCATTAAATAACTTTTTTAAAATTCTCTTGTCATTTTTTAAAATACAACGCTGTTAGTAAAAGAAAACATGACATCTATTTACTCTCTGATTGACTGAAAAAATTGTGTGTATGGTTTCTCATGATTACCTTTTTCTGTTGTTTCACGGTTGTTCTACATATAACTTTAAGTTTTCTCTATTAAATGATAAAATTTTTAACCTGATACACGAAGTTCTAAATAAATAAACAATAGTATATTACTTTAATGTATATGCTTACATTTGTATGCACTGTATCTATGTTTGATATTTGTTGAGAATATATACACGAACTTTTCATAAATCAGGTTATATTTTCGCAGAGGTTTGTAAACAAAACAAGTACGTGAATTAACTGAGTAAAAATATTTCTACATGTATTTCATAACTTTTTAATATCGTCTTTATATTAATATTATTTTCACAACGGTATTAACAGCTCTCAGTATATGCTAAGAGCCGTGTGTGAGATGTGAGATGCGTAAAGTTATTTATTTACTTATTTATACTTTTTCTTGTGTAGATTTTGTGTTATTGTCGCAGGAATGAGCAACTAGTATGATTAGTAATTAGTTTTTCTTTGTTTTTTCGTGGTAATAAGTAAATTAGAAAATAAATAACTATAAATCGTCACAGAATAAGTGCACCAAAATGACGATATTTAAATCGTCCGATGATTATAGTGATTTCAAAACTTTTTTTAGCTTAATAGTTTTAACTTCGGATGTCTTACATTTAATTTGATAACATAAAATTAGTAAAACGCTTAAAAAAAATAAAAAATGCGTATTCCCTACTGAGAAAACGATGAAAATGTACAGAATTCATATTTTAGATTTAAAAAATGAACTCAAGTTTTCGGCATAATAAAACCCGGGATTAAATCGTAAAGATTAACTCTCAGATGACCTAGAACAGTGCCTCTGCCTCCTTTATTTATCAAGGCTTAATCGTTTCGCATTGGATGACTGAGTTTATTATCACAGATAGACAGAGTTTCAGTAATAATACTTATGTTGGTAAATTTTAATACTTTAGACATCGTGTCGTAACATTCCTCAATAAATAATACTTGATCAAATTATCAGGAACCAGTTACCAAAAAACTTGTTGAGAAAGTGTTACGATTTTGTAATAAAAGATATGAATTGTAGGTAGAAAATCACACATTATCATCAAAAGTCTTTAACAGCCCAATGCTGGGCATAAACCTCTCCTCAGTTAGGAGGTTCTTGTCGACTATACCACGCTAACCAGTCGGGCTGGTTTTGATTTGTTCCGAGTTTTCCTTCTCTTTGACTGCGATGCTGTATTGTGCGACTTGCTTCCTTAGTCGACTGTTCCGACATCTATAAGGTTGGTGACACTCGATCTTTTTAACCCTTCACCACACGGAGAAAAGTATCTGATATTACGAGTAATTTTTAATATATAGAAGAGTAGCATAACTTCTTTTAGGCAATTAGCAGTGCCCTATCACGCTTTGCTGTGGCACATTAGCCATAGAACAAAACTGACGCCAAAAATAGACAACAATATCTTTGAAGTAAATCGCAGATCGTGACGAAATTAAAACTCAATCAGTGCAGAACATTTTGAGTTTTGCTTCCGTTTATATTACAGAATTACTCGGTATAAAAATAATGTAGCAAAGTAGAAGAGGTGGAAAGTGGGAACGATGAGAGAATACCCAAATTTTGGTTTAGGAGCGGCAAAAAGTTATGATGTAAATTTTGTGGCTCAGTGGGGTATTAGGGTAGAGCAAATTAGCCCTTAAAAATGTTACTTCAACATTACTTTAATAACCTTAATATTCTTTATAATATAGTAATTTTAATCATTGTACATCTTCGGTTAATGTATAGTGGGCTTTCGACGACTATAGCGTTGAATAATTCGAGTTAAAAAGCAGGTGAACATACTTTAAAAGTGAAGTTTGACAGATTTATAGGCCTTTTAAATTTGTAAAAGTTTTTCTGCTGGTGGCAATAGGCTACAGTGGCCGTAAGTTGTAGAGAAGGTACGCAAGAGACAGAAATTCTCACTTTCTTTACATAAAAATCTTTTTCTAGAGTCTACATATGACATTTATGTTAATTAGGTTGAGATTTAGGTTTGAACACTACTTTCTAATAGAGCCAGAAGCCCTGAGAAAGAAATTCATCCTAATAGTAACTACAAAACATGGAAACATATGCTATTTCTTGCTTCATTTATTTGGCTTCTAACTTTTTAGAATCTATGTATTATCTTTTATAATCTTCATCACCATAATCTCAGCCGAAAGACATCCACTGTTGGTCATGGATTTTCTCAAAGAAATATATATATGTGTATATATATACATATATATATATATATCTTCTCTTTATTATACATCGTAAAATACATAATATAACCTAAAGTAACAGAATTTGTGTTGTCGTATTTCCTTGATGAGTACGAGACCACATGTGCATTAAAGCAGAAATAACAGTTATTGTGGTAAGTGTGTGAGCCTTACTCTGTCACGATGACTGTCATGCCTTTTACGTCCCCAAGCGGGGTGTGAAAAAGCATCTCACAAGGCCACCATAGTGTGGGTCACCATACTGCGTTGTTTGCATTTGCAATGAGAATGGTGACCACAACCCTTGGATTCTATTCATGCTTTCCATCAGGCAGAGTAGAGTCACTTCGGCAGGCTTTTAAAATAGGAAAAAAAAGAAAAAAATAGGAGTAACAGTTATTGTGGTAAGTGTGTGAGCCTTACACTACCATGATGACTGTCATGCCTTTTACTTCCCCAAGTAGGGCGTGAAAAAGTATCTCATTGCCACACCATATTCATATGCATTCGCAGTGAGATTATGGTGATCACAACTATTAAATTCTATTCATGCTTTTCATTAAGCAGAGTAGTCACATTAAAACATATATATATATATATATATATATATATATATATATATATATATATATAATATTTAAAAAATAAATGGCTTTCGTCCTCAATACCCGTTATAATTTCATATTTTTTAATATAAAAATTACTAATTTCATAACATTTTAAAGAATAATGGGCTCCGAGCTGTTTAAGTTAATTAATTAATTTTATCCATTTGTAAGACCCTATAAAATTCAATAAGTTTGAGAAATTTTATTTGTAGTAGAACCTTCTTCTTTCTTCTTTTTTTAAGAACAATTTACAAAAAAAATGGCAAAAAATTATTTCATATCTGACCCAAGCGGGCTTCCACTCGTAAACAGAAATTAATATAGTGTACAATCAAGCAATCGTACTTATAACAGAGATGATATAGCGATCTACGAATATATAAGGTTAAACTTCAAATGACTCAAGTAACATGAAGATACGATGAGTAAAAAAGCTAATCTAAATAATATATCTTGCCTGACCTTATCCAAAACGACACAAACAACACCGGAGCACAACAAAATATATGTGAGGTGAAGTGGAATATAAATAATAATTTATAGCCTATTGATACATCCCCTGTGAGGAATTTCCGTAGCAAATTTGTAAGGAATTCAACGAAGGAAAAATAGGAACGCGTTTATTCTAGACGACTTTTTCGGTACAGTAACGCTTACATGGTTTCTACTAGAAACTTTAATTTAGACATGTGGGATTTGCATAAGCAATAAACAACAAAATGAAACGTTAACTTTATTGAAAAGCATAACTGTATTGGCATCATAGGGTGATGCAGGGGTGACAGTTATCGTGGTAACTGTATAAGCCTTACACTGTCACGATGGCTGTCATGCCTTTTACGTCCCCAAGCGGGGTGTGAAAAAGTATCTCACAAGGCCGCCATAGTGTGGGTCACCATACTGTATTGTCTGTATTTGCAATGAGTATGGTAACCACAACTCTTGGATTCTATTCATGCTTTCCATCAGGCAGAGTAGAGTCACTTTGGCAAGAAAAAATACATCTATAGACTTTAGAAGATTCATATTTATACTTCTTTGGGATTTAGATAGCAACTTGTATCTTATGAGTTGCAGGTACGATAATAGTTTCTTATCGTCACTGGTTTTCTCCTTAGTAAACCGTAAAAAAATGTTTGTTAAGTTTTAAAGGACAGACTGCGCCCAAGTTCAGCAGACGTGATCGATCATTCTATATTATTTGTTTTTGAAACACATTCTGTCCTAAAATAGCCCTACATACTTGCACCTGAGCCCCAAGTGCCACACCGTAATAAGGCCTTTGCAATATTTATTGCAAAATAAAAATATAAAAATTTATTCTTCATGGAACTGAAAGGAAAAACTTCCAACATGAACAGACTTTTCAGATAAAATAAATAATTTTGTTTTTAACGCGGATTATGCTCGTAATATACATGCATGTTTCGTTTAGAATACGCTTAATTTTTTACGTTAAAAATATTTCATAATACTACCAAATAATTTGTTTTTTTTTAACTGAGTCAGTGTTCACAATTTCACTGATCATCTTTATAACAACATAGAATCAGAAATTAAACATATTGTACTGAAAATACAGGTGCGTACTACCTCGTGCAGCTGATCGAAAGAGTTTGCGAGTAACAAGTAAAAGTTCCAACAGGAAGCCTGTGACACAGTTTATTGCCATTTCACAACATTAACACTAAGTACACAGTTTATACCATTAAAACGATTATTGTCAATAATACTGCAAACACGAGTTTAAACCGTTATTGATCTTTCCGTATTGCACTACCCGAGCGCAACATTCGAAACTACGGTAAGAATTTTCCTTCCTTCTTTATCGATTTAACGGTTTCTGATTTAAACTTTAAGGGAATGAATAAATTATGATAATCTTTTTAAGTCTGTTGAAGTATATTTGAAATGCCCGCGTTCTACATAGATGTCATTTTTGACACTAAATATTTTCCCTCCACTGCGTCATTCTCACTGCTCTGATTTTTACTGCTGTAACGTTCGTTAAAGTGAGAAATAAAACAAAATACTAAGTAAATAACTATTTTATTACAACAAAGTCCTAATAAAAATACAATGTTAGTTGTAAGACACATTATAACATAATATTTAAAGTGAAACCTTGTAAATACTGAGCTAGTAAGTCAATGTCACATACATACGAGTATTAATAATTTTATTATTCCTTCCTAGTCTTTCGTATTGCTTATTACAAACTTACTAAATTAAGCTTACTGGCTACTATACTGATTTTGTTTAGTATCTAAGTTCTATTTGGCAGTAAATTTACTAGGTCTCTAAATAATAGCTAAGGACAACATAGTTGTAAGCTGCATTGCACACGCCCACTTAAATGTTCGTGACGACGGCTTCACTGTTGAGTGCATTAGTACAGACAACGGTCAAAACTTTTTATATCGATATCGATATCTACTTAAAGTTTTATTTTCTGTTTCTTTCTTTCCTTTCTTTCTTTCTTTTACCTGGTATATGATAAAAATCTGAAATAGGCAAATCATTTATTTAATTAAAATATGATTCCTAGATATGGTACAGTATTTCGCACTGTAAACGAAGATCTGAGGATTTACTAGTCTTATTTATTACCGTCAACGTATTCGATTGTGACAATTGTTAAAAGTTCTGTGTTCTATGGATATATGTAAAAACAGTCAGTGATTTAACTGCTTTGTAAAATAACCAGGAGTATTGATAGTGACGATGTCGATGCTGTCCAATGCATACAAATGTGTTCGAAAAAACTATTCTTATTAATAGACCAAACTTTACTCGTTTGTAATCATTTAAAGTTTATATTACTTCTACTACAAATAAAACTACAAAACTAAAAAATAATAAAATTGACATCCACTCCCTTTTATTATCGAACAATGACTGCGTCAAGATCCTTACACTTTGTAAAAAAGTTTTCGCTTTCTGTAATGTCAAATTTTACAATTAAATAGTAAAATTTTTTACATGTCTATTGAACAGGAAATTAATATCTTTGGAACGTGTAATAATTGTCATTATTTTTTTTTATCTAAATGCTATTATTATTAACATTAGCAAAACATTTTTTTTGTTTTACTTTATTATGTAAATTAGTTATGGTTAAAGTTTTGGAAAATAAAGATTTTATCAATAGTTAATAGATAGACAATTTTTTTTTGTGTGCAGTTTGTAAGTATTTATTATATATATTTTTTATTGAAAAAGAAACACTTTGTATCATAATATCATTGTATCATAAAGTAAACGATAATAAAGGTGTAAAATTAATGGTAATTATGAAAATATACTATTTATATCGATATTAATTTGGTATATCACTATCCAATATTTGTTCACTGCATTCAATTTGCTTGGACGATGGCTATCGAGAGTCGGTATTAAGCTGAGATGGGTTAGGCAAGTGCTATTGTACGCCGTGCTGGACTATTTCTATTTATTGACATGGTATCGGAGTTCAAATTATATGGAGTAGAATATTTTTATTTCTGTAATCGTTACATATTGTAGATAAAAGATTCAAAAACGAAAATTATTTAAACTAACTTTTAAAAGAGTACAGCAGAGTGCTATGAAAACCTATAAATTTTGACACCATCAAGCAGTTACAAGCATTAACCGCTATAATTTACGTATATGGTTCACATTCTTTTTCTTGATACTTATAAAAGTGCTTTAGTATTTGGAACAGTTAAAGGAGTTGATATTAACCAGCACTAAGCTGACTTCTTGGTAGTGTCGGCTGAAATGTCAG
The DNA here is from genome assembly GCA_949316085.1 of Hypercompe scribonia. NCBI lineage: Eukaryota > Metazoa > Arthropoda > Insecta > Lepidoptera > Erebidae > Hypercompe > Hypercompe scribonia. The sequence goes on along the minus strand of OX438969.1, from coordinate 3,378,900 downwards.
CAGCTTTGAAGTCTTGGTATACTTCAGAAAATATTATGTTTAATATACATTCCTTATGGTGACAGATTAAAAGTACGGAGTGTCACCAACCTTATTCATCCTGTTGGTATCGTTAAAGGTAACTAAGGGTGCAAACTACGTAAGATAACATCACTACACAGAGCAGAAAAACTTGAAACTAATCCTATGCCAATCCAATAGGTAAGTGTAGAATAAGGAGCCAAGATCTCTTTAGTCAGGAGAGACTTCCGTAAGCAGTGGACTTGTGAAGGTTGTTGATGATAATGATGAACACTGTATTTGTATCTTTCAAACACTGTAGAACCATCCACATGGAACACTTTTTGCATCCGTGTAAGTCTGATAAGAATGAACCTATATTTTCTATATTATGAGCTTGCCAAAGAGACTACTCTGCCTGATGGAAAGCATGAATAGAATCCAAGAGTTGTGGTCACCATACTCATTGCAAATGCAGATAATGCAGTATAGTGACTCACACTATGGCGGCCTTGCGAGATGCTTTTTCACACCCCGCTTGGGGACGTAAAAGGCACGACAGTCATGGTGACAGTGTAAGGCTTACACAGCTACCACGGAAACTGTCACTCCTGAATCAATGGGTTGACCTTTGTTCTTTTATGTTCTTTTAAAAAGACAACGCCCGCATTAGGAATAAATCCTGTGTCGCGGGGGACTTTACAAACATACAAGAAACGGTCACAAAGAACATTCAGACTCAGAACAACAATTTATGGATCACACAAAGTGTTGTCCCATGTAGGATTTGAACCCACAACACTCAGCGAATTGGAGAGCGGCATGGCGACCGCTTAAACCACTAGTGACCTCATACTTTATTAGAATTTACTATAAAATAGTGCTATATTCAAGAAAACTTGCAATGTATTCTGGAAAAATAACTCTTAAGAGTTTTGTATCTGCATAAAACAGTGTTTTATCGATACTAGAAAAACTTTTAATTACCACTTACAAACTGAGTGCACAAAGCAGTACTTTAGAGCGAAACCCTTGTCTTTTGTAGTAAATTAAAATGCCTTTGTCACGGCTGGACCCAAGACCCTCTTTAGCGACTTCCTAGCACTAGAATTAATGACCTTCGGATGAAACAGAATGATACCAACGACTTCTGAAAGACAGTGCTTGTGACTGGTTATATTATTTGGAAGAGAATTGTTACGAATTTATTTTTCGCGAAATTTCTTGTCAAAGGGACTGTAAGAGAGCTAAAGAATGTTTGTTGAAGAATGAATGGGTTACGGTTACTCTTGAACTTAATAATAAATCTACAATTTGCAATTAACTTAACATGCGTAAATGTATTCAGGAAAATCGTAATTTATGATGTCTAAGAATAATTATAATATAACTAGTTATATATTATGTATATTGTCTGTCAGCTTTACGTACAGAGTGCCCGTTTAGAAATCTTGCCAATATTTTTTATAGTGATTTAGAGTTTGCAATAGTCACTCTACTCTGCCTGATGAAATATTTGAATAGAAAAGTAATAAGTATAATTAAAACTAGTGGACAAGAAACTAATTACGAATACAGACAGTCCGTTCACTAAGGCGGCCTAAAGAGATGATTTTCATACCCCGTTTAAAGGACTCGGGATGATAACAGGAAGAAAATACGTATGCTAACCGTTTAGTTCAAGAGTGTATATCTACCATTCTAAAACGGTGACTTCCAAGGCTATCACGTGTTGTCCTGTAAAGGAAAAGAATATGACCAGTTGGAAAAGCTCCTCAGAGTACTTTTCATGATAAAGACGATTGAGGGACATAGAGGGGACATCTCTTTGGAACTGTAAAAGCTCAATAGATTTAGAACACTGTCGTTTGCATAGCAATATATATTGAAAGGGCTAACATGCCATTGATACACAGAAGAAGTCCTAAAGTACACCAGCGTCAACCTACTGAAAATTTGAGGCTACATCGTTGCAGAGAACCCTAATGTAGCGTTGGGCAGGAAGGTGGCAACCCAGTTACAGAGTTTAGGATGCATTTAGGAGATCAACGTCAAAGTCACCTTTAGCGCGAGCCTTTATATATACGCTGTAAGCCACTTGCTTATATGCAACAGCGTGGGTGCACTCACGGCTCAACCATGGACGGATCTGCGTGCTGGTGACATCACTATAAGGAATATAATATTCCATACTGACGTGATCTCGTCAACTATAGCAGATACATTTTGCAATATACTTTTAAAGCAGCGTCGAGGCTATTGGGTGGATGCAGACTGAAATGGAATGCATGATGCATTCGTTGTCTCGACACTACAGAGAGTAGTATGCCAACGAGAGACAATAGGGTGGACACCAGATAATGATTAGAGGAGCCTAGAGATGTGAAGATGAGAATTAATACATTGTATAACGCTGGGTTACTCTGATGCGTCACTCAGCGCTATAGAATGGAGAATGAATGCTTAGGCGGTTTGAATCGCGTGATCAGTTTTAGAAAATCCCAATTAGGACTCATGCTGGACGTTGAATGCACACAGAGATTCGGCTCATAGATCCAAAAACCACGTGTAGCCAGAGAATGAAAAAGAATAGATCCTCAAAGCAACGTAGACAGTGACAACTAACATACACCCTGGTGGAAAGGTGGAAAGGACACCAGACTACACGATGAAGCACTCTTCAAGCAAGTAGCCGGTATAGTGAAGATGTGCCGCGTCGACAGAACGATTTATTTTTGTCTCGTGCTGGCGTGTATTGTGCTCAGGAACGAATGCTATATGTCAGGGCTGGAACTAACATTTTTAAATGTAATGAAAACTTAAGGCAATTCAAATATACCAATATTATAATATATTATATATTATTAACCATATATTTGGTTTAATTGAAATAAGAAATTTTGATTTTGATCAAAGGTTATGGATGAATAATGACTGAAATTGGCTAATCATCGTTAACGCTTTTACTTCACTAATCGCTTGTGAACTTTACGGTAATTTGATACAGAAGAAATGTGGGACAAACGATAATTTTAAGCTCTTAATTTTAATTCTCGGAGCTCTGCAATAGTGGCAATATTTTATCTAAATAGATCCCCGTTCAATGTACTTTTATATGTCATCCATATGACTGGTAAAAAGATTTTTTTAAATTAAATTAAATTGAATTAAAAATTTAAAAATAAATATAATTAGAAAAAAAGCCAGCAAAAGTAAGTAAATAGATAATGGAAGCATAGAATTTTAATTTACAAATTTAAATAAGTAGTCGCTAATTTGAACCTTTGTCATTGGGGTATATTTTACGAAACTTTGAGTAGTGAAAATAAATGATTTAAAATGTGAATCCTTAATGAAAGCATTTTCTATTTAGAAAAGGTACACACAAATGTGAATGTAAACGTACGCTATTAAAAACATTTTCTTAACTATTTTATTAGCTTCAGTAATTTTATTTTTGCGACAAAATGCATAAACTGGTTAATTTTAGTTAGATGCCACCATTTGCGATATTTTAAAAGTAAAAACTTTAAACAAAGTTATAAATTAATATATACAAGAAAGTCATACAAAACACCTCATGAATAAAACTTAACAAAAATGATATACGATATTTACCTAACCACCTAAAAACCATCCAAAATGGACGTCAAACTTCGAGGTGCCAACATCGCGATAAATTATAATAACCAGCGTTCTTTATGTTTCAATTTTTCATCCGAAAAAGGTAAACTTAACTACATTACCGTAACCAAACGTCACTTGCTAATTACCCATTGTGAAATATTGCTTATCTTGATGCAGGGATAATAATTATTTAGTTACTCTTATTAACTACTTTACTTTAACGGTATCACAATACGTGAAATAGTCATTCCCGACAAGTTTCTCTTTCCATATGATCTTCCTCATCACATTATATATTTAACGATATCGTTTCATGTATGCGTGTAATGTCTCCCGCGGCAAAGAATGCATTGCAAGTGCAGGAATTGTTTTTTACAAAAATGAATGGTGTCGTGGGACACCAGGTAGGAACGAAGTTCCTTCGGATAATGTGGAATCGATACAATTTGCAAAAAAAATCGTGCTCAATTTTATGTAGGTTTTCTTGATTTTTCTCTTAAATTTGCTGATTAGTTTTTATTTAAGTACAAGAAAGTATTTAGGAAATTCAGTATTTTAGGAAATAAAATAATAAATTCCTTAAAATAATAAAATAGCACACATGACGCGCTTTCGCGCCTGCGCACGTCTCATTTAACGGTTTTATTCCACGCACTTTTTTCCATAGATTTATTCCACGCACTTTTTCCACTTACGGTTTTACTATCACATTTTTTTTAGTTCGGTCCCGCAGCGAAATCCCTATCCCCTCCAAGCCTGCCGTAAGGAATTTCGTTCCAAAAATCGTGGATATTGTAAACAAGACATAAACTATGTCATCATCATCATCATCATCAACAGCCTTTTACTGTCCATTGCTGAACATAGGCCTCTCCTTAGCAAGGAAGTTTTGGCCTACTGTACCACGCTGGCCAGACGGGTTAGAATAGGGTTTGTTTCAAATTTTCTTTTTCTTTGTATTGATGTTGTCTTGCATACTTTGTTCCCTTAGTCGCCTTTTGCGACACCCGTGAATAGGGGTGGTAACACTATGTATTTTTAATCTGTCACCACACGGACAACTATACGAACACGGATGTAACTATATAAATAGACAATAAAACTAACAACTAACTCGCTAATAGTATTTTAAAACACAGTACAACAGAATCAGATTAAGGAGGTTTGGTGTAAACCTAAAATTTGGCAGGAAAGTACTTTATAGGTAAGACACGTAAGCTGAGAACACATTAAGGAAAATTCTCTGAAGTTTATGTGAAATTCTTTAAATAAATTGTTCGTAGCATGAAGTATAGTTCCTTCAGTAAATGTGATAAATTATACAAATATAGTATGTATTACACAATATGTTTGTAAAATAACAAATTGTTTGTCTGTGTGCGCTTTTCAATGTATGTATTGCCAGTATTTTTTTATACAGAACCCTACCAAAGTGACTCTACTCTGCCTCTCTGAATCCAAGAGTGGTGGCCGCCATACTCATTACGAATGAAGACAATGCAGTATGGCGACCCACGCTATAGCGACCTAGTGAGATGCTTCTTCACGTTCCGCTTAAAGGACCCGGGATCGTAGTGGCAGGGAAAGTCTTTTCTTTTTAAAAACAACGTTCTATTTTATATTTCCTACAACGCGGATGATGTAATGATTTAAACGCTCACCTCGCTTCTTTCTACTGCACTGAGTATAGTGGGTTCAAAGCCCACATGGAACAACAAAAATTCACAATTCGGGTTCGGATGTTCTTTGTGTCCGTTCCATATATGTTTATAAAATCCCCCGTGACAGAAATAGTTGATAGGAATATTTCCAGTTTTGTCTTTTGTCAGGAGATCAAGACTTATAGAAGAAAAACTATTGCTTTAATAGTTTTCTTTTTAGTTTATAAACTGACAAATAAAGTAACGACTCAATGTCTGTGGTTTTAGTACTTTTGGACAGTTGTGACACCCAAGGTAGTCACATACATACTGGAGACCCTTTGAAAATTTCTACAGTGGTTTCTTACAGAATTTTTAAAACAAAAATTCTCGGTATAGTGATGTTAACATTATATGTGTGTATGTCACTTGTTAACTGTTCAGCAACACTTACATTTGATTGTTAATAGTTTTTCGGAAGCAAAAAACTATAAGAACATTGCATAGGATATTATTTTAGCTTTAATCTCTACTATAGAACATTTAGTTGGCTGGAAATATTTCAATTCACAGAATTGAACACATCTAGATACTGCTCTATTTAAAATTTCGAATATTTTTGCATAAACAATAACAAAATAAAGCGGCATCTTCTTTAGTATTTAAGCCTTTAACATCAAATGGCGAAGAAATGATTGCTTTACGTTGTATAGAACAAATAAACAGAGGCTCAGCTTTAAATGAATACTGTGATTGATGAGAATAAAATTAGCTATTGTTTGCTTATCCATTTTGATGCCGTAAGGTCGTCAACTCGTCCCTATTCATGCTATTTATTAATAATAATTAATAAAAATTAAACTTAAGCGTATCTATATAATTATAATGTATGTATGCAGCTGTGTAAATCGTTTACGGAAAAAATGTCTTTATACCTCTCGACATTGTTTTTTTCTAAACGAAAGCTCCAATATGCATGTTTTTGTACTCATGTCATTGTAAATGCCAATGTGTGATATTCTCATAACCGACTTCGGCCATGGCAGCCAGTCTCCACGGCGACTACGCATGCGATATTATCGTGCACAAGTGAGTGCGCAAACATTGGTGCACTCTCTGTTCCCTCACTCTCACAATCCGATTGGACGACTATCCAACACGATCGGAGAGAGATCAGGCGTATGACAGACGGTTTTGTGTGCTCTCCAAGGCATGAAAGTTAGGACCCCAATTTTCAAACTCCGGGATTTCCAAAAGCATTTCTATAATCAGAAAACTCAATAACATTTTTCTGACGATTGGACTCAAGACCTCTTGATCGGTAATCGCACACGCTAACCGCTTGATCAACGAGGCAGTCATGTCATATCATGTATGTCAATATGTTATGTCTTAAAATATACTGCATAATGAGTAGTTAGAGTACATCACGCACGTATATACTATTACAGCAGTCAGCGACAACCTCTTATTCCCAGTACGTTGTTATTTTTAATATAATAGTAGATTACGTTATATTATTGAAAGAAATTGTAAAACTTGAGTATAAATAAATAGATAGATTATTAATAGAGTGTTATCACTCCTATTCATCCTATGATTGTCGTAAGAAGTGGTTATAGGAGCAAATTACACAAGAAATCATCACTGCAAAGGGTAGAGAAACTTGATACCGATTGACAAACCTTATACCATCACGTCTGGCTAGTGTGGTATAGTAGGCCAAAATCTCCTTTCTAAGAAAAGACCTATGGCCAGGAGAGGACTGTTAAAGTTATATTTCTACTCATTTAGACCATCTTCAGTGGCCTTACAGGAAACTCTCTATGTTTCCTCTTGCTAATGGAGGGACAGAGGCTGACGGTGCATTTCTATCTCTTGAGTTGTGGTTGTCCATGAACTGAGTGAGTTCACTAGTCATCAGTTGAGCCGTCTGCTTGACAGCACGCGGTTCCGCCTACGTTTCAGTTACCGCGGTAAATAGTAGTTTAGTGTTATTTTGCCTTTGAAGTTCAGGTCTTAACCGTTGAGTCTCGGAGAGCACGTCGGTTCTACGTTTGGTGTCTCTCCGGTCATATCGGATAGCCGCTGATAGAATTGTTAGAGTGTACATGTATTTGCGCACACACTTGTACATCATATCTCCTGCGTAGTTGAACGGTCTCCATTGAGACTGGCTGTCGTCGAAATGACCTAGGAGTACATCATCATCATGTTTTATTCGAATATGTAAACTGTATTGTTGTAAAGTTTCTTTCAAATCTGTTCAGTAGTTTTTGCGTGAATGAGCAACAAACATACACACATCTATACAAACTTTCACACTTATAATATTAGTAGGATTAAAAATAAAATCATTGTTAAATCAGGTTCTAAAGATTCGGTCGAAAGTAAATGTTATCTTCATATAAAACTGTATCAAGTACTTAAGCCTAAGATAGGTGGGAGCACTGTTTCTCTCAGAAAATATTTAGTATTAAGGTTAGGTCGTAAATATGCCTTTATTGCTGTAATTAATGATGCTATATAATAAGCTTAAATACTATTGTTTCTACCTAAGAAATAGGAAAAGATTTTGTTAGTTAAGTGTTGAGTTTATTTGACTGAAATTTAGGCAAAACACGTGGCATCTATAACTTTCAATTAATGTTTAAAAGGAAAAAAACGAGAATGAAAGAGATTGTATTTACAATTCTTATTCAATGAATATGTACCTACCATGTCTTTTACCTGATTAACTGATAGATAGCATTTTAAACTCTAAAACAAGATTAGATAACTACATGACTTTCTAGATAAATAATTTGAAAAGCATTTTTATGTTCTTATTTTCACACCAATAATAATTACTCAATGATCTATTTATTTACGATGTAGAGGACCTACAGCTAACATAATTAATTTTTTAGTCAAGTAAATAACAATGAGACAATTACAAGCCTTCATTTGATGAACCGTATATATTTCTTATGAGAACATACAAGTTGTATTTATAGTAGAATCACATTGATTGCAGCACGAACGGACTGGCTCGAACGGGACAGTACAACCCTCCTACAGAAGATCAACCTAAAGTGACAGCATCTGTGCTGTCGTGTCTTGTTGGTGAGTGCAAGACCGGCGGCCCGTTGATGCAGGGGTAATAGTTGTCGTGGTAAGTGTATGAACATTACAATACCACGATGACTGTCATGTTTTTTATGTCTCCAAGATGTATGTGAAGAAGCATCTTGCTATGACGCCATTATGTGTGTCGTCATATTGCATTGTTTGCATTTGTAAAGAGTAAGGTAATCATAACTCTTAGATTATACTCATACATCAGGCAGAGCAGTCACTTTGGAAGGCTCTTAAAATAAAATAAAAAAAACAAACAAATTGACGTCATCAAAGTATACCAATGCATGTGCACATGTACATTCTTCATAATTCTTTATAATTTTTTGCCACTACTTTCTTATATTCGAGACCGAGAAAGACCGCGACGTGCTCCATAAAAAGAGGAATTATCATCATCATCATCATCATCATCTCAGCCAAAATACGTCTACTGCGTACTTTTTTTACGTGTGGAAACCTCCTCTGGCCGTCACCCACCTCTCACCGACCATGGAGCGTATAACGGCCGGTAGCGAGAGATCTCCTCCAATAACTGTAGTGAGGACCCCACGCTGCGCCGTCCAGGCGGTACAAACCGCCAGCGTGTGCTGAGCCCAGTCCTCACTGCAGTCGCAGTGATGACAGGCGGGACTCAATTCCCTCCTGGCGACCGAGTCCAGATACTTCCCGAAGCAACCGTGCCCGGAAAGAATCTGCGTCAGTCGGAAGGAAAAGGTCCCGTGCTGCCGCCTTGTCCACTCGGTGATGACCGGCTGGAGAGCCTCCACGGCGGCAAAGCCAGCACGTGGAGCCTCCAGCCGGGACGACCAACGAGCCATCGTGGCTCGACGAGCGTCCTCTCGCCACTCGCGTATCTCTTCAGGTGTGGGCCGAATGCCGCTACACACCCGGAAGTCTGCCGTTCGCCGATAAACTTCGGCGAGTGCTTCCGCCTCCAAATCCCACGGGGGAGTTTCGGCTAAGGCGCACGCCGCCTCCGTCGATACAGTGCGGTAACCGCGTATGGCTCTAACCGCCAATATCCTCTGATGCTGGACATAGGCCTGCCACAAGGTTAAAAGAGAAATATAAAGTAATAACGCTCCAAGTTTTAATTTTCAAGTGACGGGATATAACATTAATGGAATGCATTTCATTCAGAATTATATAGAGATACAAACAGCTTCAAGTCATAACTTGAGCCCTGAAATCCCATTTGCTTTTAACCTTCGCATAGCTCGTCACGGATGCCTTCATTGTTTATTGCGAACATGGCGCCCGACTCTTAAAACTTAAGTGCGGTGCATCATGGAAATATGATGTCATAAGCATGTACGGACTGTTTATAGCTCGAAACTTTAATGTTTCCTATGATATGTTTTTCTATGTTCCTTTTTTTTTGTTAGATCTGCCTTTGTACCTAGTTGCTGTCAAAAATTTCGACAGCCCCAATTTATCAACTGCTAGACATAGGCCTCTCCTTAAAAAGGAGGTTTTGGCCTACTGTACCATGCTGGCCAGGAAGTACAGGCTGTTATTAGTTTTCCTTCTCTTTGCAGTGGCATTGTCTTGTCGAGTTTATCCCCTTAGTCGTCTTTTGCGACACCCATGAGGGGTGGTGATACTCCATACTTTTAATACATCACACTGATCAAGCTGAAAAGACATTGGATAAGAATTACTCAACTGATATACAAAGTCTATTAAGTTATTACGATATTATAATGTCTACACACTCATCCTCAACCTATTATTTTTTTCTCTGATCGTAAACTTATAAAAGCTACAAAAATATTTACCTCCATTTCAAACTTTTTCATCTGTTTACAAAAACTTGAAAATGGTTTCATAATAATAAGTAATCATTGCAAAGAAAATTGACGAATAATTACATTTTTTAATTATATTAGCTTTCGATCAGGCAAAATAAATAGCAGTTTTCTGCCTTCGCTTGAGTACACGTTTGCCGAATGAACACTAGTCAATGAATAGCGTTAAAATTGTTGAACATGAAGTTTACTGCAAAATATTTTATTTGAGTTTAAAAAAAAGGCTAATTGTAGAGTGTCAAATAGATATATATTACATCTAAGAGGACGTGATTGTATTACAATTTTAAAAAAATGTCTTTTCTCACATCTTATCTTATTCTAGTGTTGTCTCTTTTGTAGTCAGAAGTTTGCATAAATTAGTTAATCACATCGATGTGATGCTATTACCCTCTTATAAGAGATGGATTATGTATAAACAATTAATTACCCCACTGAGCTAGTGTTCTCAGTCACTGAGCCTCAAAACATTTTCAAGTGTTACCCCATTGGTCTTAATTTGCCGATATTATTACTTGACTTTATAACTTTGAATGAGGTATTTATCCTATCGTTGCCGTTTCCTATTCTACGTTGGAAAGAGAGCGGTGGAAAGTATTTTATCATTGCCTTAGAAAAATCGAAAAAAAAAAATTTTTATTTGGAAATATGACGAAACCAGGCAGACATTTCTGACCTAATAAAAGCCAGTAACCCTTAGAAACTGTTTTCACCTACTCAGGAAAACACATTAGTTATTCAAATAGCATCGGTGCTACAAATAATATTAATTCTATTGTTCGTAAGCCAGATAAACTTCCAAGGAATGAAAGTACTTTGTAAAACCAATTACTAAAATGAGTTAGTCAAACTGAGTGTAAATAATTACTTATCTTAAAAATAACAATGCTGTTGAATCGTAGTCTTTGTAGGTAAACTACTACTACATTTTATTTTGACTTTCACAGACTATTTTCTCGTAAAACAAAACGTATGTCAATGCTGTTACAGTCAGTTTTTGTTTATTAACGCTAGATTCAAATCGTCGATTCTGTAAATTACTGAACTTTGCTGCATCTTTAACGCTTATAGACTCTACTTATCTTCGATAGTGTAATATTTTATCTCGAAATTCACAATTATTGATGACAATTAAACTGAATTATGATTACATGACCGCCTCGGTGGTGCAGTGCTCGGTATGGGACTGCTGTGCTTGATATATGGGTTTCAATTCCTGGGTTCGTCCAAATGATTATGTCCAATATTTGTTTCTGAATTTGTATGTTTTCTATGTATAATATGTATGTATTTACAAAAAAAAAGTATAAGTTCTAGTATAGTACAAGTACTACTTAGTTTGGAACTAGATGGCGCTATGTGTCAGATGTCCGAAATATTAATATTAGTTAATTTTCAATATGTTAAACTGACTGACTAAAATGCAATTGAATAATATAGGGAGATTTTCTATTGTACTGTGAAGATAACTGAAATGAAATTAGGCAAGTCATGATATGTTCTCAATTGGAGTTCCCTGAACATAACAAGCTCGTGTTGTTTTTGCGTCTAACTGAGAACGCGCTAAAGGTCGCTACAGACATAGGGCGGGGCGGAACGGTGACACAGCGTGAGTGATGAATACGCAGGTTGTAATATAATAGAATATGTCATATAACCGCGTTCTTGTCTGCGCTCGACACAGAGAGGAACACATCATCCCACTTTGGACATTATCAACCTTAAAATTAAAGCGACCGTTACACAATCGTGTGTGGTACTTAATTTTAAAATTATCTAGATTTTGGATAGGGAATATATTGCAACCTTCAATGATAGTAATAGGACAATACGAGTAATATAGAATTATCGATCAATCACAATTTTGACTATGGTAAAAGAGACTCCAGGCATAGTAGAGCTCGCTTGTTTTTTGTTTCTTCCGAAATTGACGTATACATGCGAAGTTGTATTGTAAATATCATAGTATAAAGCAATATGATCATGATTAATTCTTGAACAATAAAAATTATGAATGACTTCACATATCTCACGCACGCTTAATGACTGAACTGTGCTATTGCAACTAGAATGTTGTACAGTAATATATGTACTCAACACAGAAGTCCAGAATGAGAATTGAACTTAGAAAATGGACCTCTAGTTTCGCTGTCAGAATCCACTAGAGCGTCAACATTAAAGTGACATCTCCCAACATATATATCTTATATACTATTTCTTTTAGAACATTAAACCACTATTTCTAGACCAATTGGCTTGTCGTTTACGTTTAGCAAGTACATCAGGTCAATTGTGCATGTCTAGTCAAGTGTACAAATGTCAAAGATTTATTATAAGAGTCTTTATTGTGCATGTGATGTATATTGTTTAATAGGACCGTAGACTACATTGAAAAGGAACTTACGTTATAATAATTAATGATATTTTTATTCAGAACGCCATATTTTCTTATTTATACAGAGGTGTGTGTGCACAGACAATAAAAACATAGTTACGGGAGCGCACATTCTAGTGAGATGGCGCTGCGATGGATTATGATTATAACTTTAGCCATACATTATAACATGTATATCACATTACAGGATATTTATTGAAGATATTTAGTACCTAAAACAAATGTATTTTCATCTCTGTTTTAAGGTGTATTGTAAGCCGTGTGTCAAATTTTTTCAAGTTTCGAACAGGGTGTTTCTTATGATCATGTTTATTTGCAAATTGAGTTTATGATGGATTATCACAACTTATAATGTTAATATTATTACATCTAAATAGAATAAGTATGAGTTAGTTACACCACTTTATAACTCAGGAACAGCTGAACCTATTTCTATTTATTTTTACAAAGTAGTAGTGCCACACTGACTTCAGTACGAACGGACCGGCTCGACCAGGCAGTACTACCCACCCACAGAAGATTAACCTAAAGCAACAGCATCAGTGCTGTCGTGTTTCATTGGTGAGAGCGATATTGGATACTTATTGACGCAGGATTGGCAGTTATGATGGTTACTGTGAGAGCTTTACACTGCTGCGATGACTGTCATGCCTTTTATCTCCCCAAGCGGAACGTGAAAAATCATCGCACAAGGCCGCCATAGTGTGGGTCACCATACTGCAGTGTCTGCATTCACAATGAATATGGTGACCACAACTCTTAGATTTTATTCATACTTTTCACCAAGCAGAGTAGAGTCATTTTGGCAGGCTCTTAAAAAAAATGCCAGTAACAAAATAAATTTAAAAATTAGATAAAATATATTTCACTTGTTTCCATGGAGACAGACTCTATTGGATCAATGTGTCTGTGTCTAGTTATTAAAAAATTATTGTCTTACGGTCCTATTTCGTCATTTTGGGGATTCCTATAACATTATAATGCAGAGACTCAACGGCTCTAAGGCATTCAGCCTGTAAATCCATTTTACACCCACGTTGGTGAGGAACGCCTGATTCGGGAGATTCTTGGCATAATCTGAATCTAAACATGAAATAAACTCGATTAAGCCCACATTCTCACGCAAGCCTACTGAAAAGGGAGATTTGTTTTGGAACGTGGATTAAACAAGAACATGCGTTAAGACTTAATTTGAACAGATTGTTGCTATTAACAAGATCGACCTACATCTCATATCATGAGCTTTGAAATTACCTATGTATCTATTGCGGAAGATGTGAATGCAATAATTGCCGGAGTTTGATTACAGTATACGCTATAGGTATAAAAATCTTGTTGAATGTATTTATTTATTTATCTATTACATCACCTATGCTACTATTATTATAAGTAAATCTAATGTGATGGAGCCCAACTTACTATGTTTATATTATTAAACAAATACAATGTAGTTACATCATTTTATAACTCAAGAACGGCTGACCCTATTTCTTTTTATTTTTACAAGGTATTTGCCACGCTGATTTCAGTATAAACTGGTTGGTTCGACCGATGCAGTACTACCTTCTCGTGGATAACCAACCTAAAGCGGCAGCATCCATATTGTCGTTTTTTGTTGGTGAGTGCGAGACAGGGGGCTCTTTGACGCAACGGTGACAGTTATCACGGTAAGCGTGTCAGCATTGCCACGATGATTGTCATGTGTTTTGCGTCGACAAGCAGGTCGTGAAAAAGCATCTCACCTGGCTGCCATAGTATGGGTCAAAAACGCATTTGAATTCGTAACTAGTATGGTGACCACAATTCTTGGATTCTATTCATGTTTTCAGTCAGGCAGAGCAAAGTCACTTTGGCAGACCCTTAAATCATTAAAATAAATATAAAAAAATATTGATAAAGTTGATTACTTCTTTAACTAATAATTGGAATTTGTTTATGAAAACTAAGAAATTTATTTCCTTGAACATTTAAGGCATACTTAAACTAATGGATTTATTTTGTCTTATTAATTTGTGTCTCAATCAATATTTAGGCAATAATAAGTTCACAGTAACCATGATAAAATACTCACTTTAAAAAAAAACTTTTTTTATAACTCTTGGTGGCGCAGTGAATGCGATTGCTGTGTCTGAGGTCTCGGGTCCCATTCCTGTAATGTTTGTATGATCTGTAAATATTTGTGTAAGTATTCTATCGGACAGTCTTGTTATCACAGTACAAGCTCTGTGTAGTTAGAAACTAGATGGTTACGTGTGTCAAATGTCAGAAATACTTTTATTTTAATAAAAAAAGTATGTTGTAAGGACTGGTAAACACAAGACAAACATTTGTGTGACTAACATAGGAAAATCGCAATTGCACAAATATCGCAGCATCGACAAATATTTGTTACTAACGCTTGTGTGGAACAAAAGAAAAGAAAATATATTATAAATATTAAAAGGATAAGAAAGTGATATTTGTTGAAATAATATAAAGAATCAAACAGCAGTTCTTTAATATCACACAATTATTGGGTCTAAATTGAAATCAAAATAACATTGTTCTTGATCAGAAGACAAATCTGACTGCACGGATGGCGTACTGCTGCAGTCTTCACGCCGCTCTCTACAGCGCCGAGTGTTGTGGGTTCAAACCCTACACGAGACTATACTATCCACAAATTGTTGTTCTGAGTCTGGGTGTTCTTTGTGTCCATTTCCGTCCCCCGTAAAAACGCCTATACTACCGACTATAATTCCTAACGCAAGCGTTGTCTTTGAAAAAAAAGCTCAGAAGCCTTAGATGACCGGGCTAACCAGTAGATATGTAACATTTACGAAAACAGAGTAACCATTTAAACACATTATGCTAGTATTAATTAGTTTCTTTTTGTTTAAAAAAGTAACTGCCGCCCAAGGCTAAATTGTGTATCGTGAGGGACATTACAAATATGTATGAAGCGGACACAAAGAAAACCCTGACTTCAGGACAACAATTTGTGGATTATACATTGTCGAATGTGAGGATCGGACTTAGAGTAGGAATCGGCGAGCTTCGCTACCACTACGCCGTGGTACTACACTATTTTAAAATTTTCACTCGTAACTTATTCAACTTATGTATGCAAATTTATAAGATGAATGGAATATCTTAAGCTAATTTTAAGTTTTAAAGTTTCAAGGACTCTAATTTTTCTACTAGAACTGTAAAAATTCACAGCATTTTGATTACGTATTCATATTTTTCAAAATATAATCTCTCATCTCAAATACCCAAACAAAAAAAGGCAAACAAATGACCTAATTAAAATTTTAGTAGGATACTTTAGTCAGACACTCTAAAGTTGGGTAGAATAATTCTTTTCGTTTTTAAGTGATAAACTTCAATAGCAATTAATAAATAATTTACGCGTCTGTTGCCACTTAACTATTATCTTTGAAAGTTTCTGTCAAACAATGTTAAAGTTTCGCAAATTAACCATTCTATGTCACGGAAAATTAGAGACACAATAAGAGTCATTTGAAATAATTTCTAAAAAAATATTTCTATATAAACTGGGTAACATAACATTAAAAAAACAATCTAAATGCAAACGTATCAGTAGAAATTTAGTCTAGTCTAGAGCAAAGAGCAAGAGCCGTATAAAATCCCATATGCTTCAACATCTCGCCTCTACTTCACAGCGCTTAATACACACTCTACGTTAATATGCGGAGTTAAGTGCAGCCTTGAGCCTTTGAAGCGACTCCCAAATGTGTTATAGATGTATGAAATCTTCATACGTTTGAAGAGCAGTGTTATGTTGATAAAGGCGTAAGGAGAGGAGAAGTGTTTGGTGAAAATTATTTCAAGATCACTTGATTTTATCCATTTTCGAAATAAGTCGGGCAGATTATGTTTTCAAAGAATCGAAGTGTTTACTTATTCTGTACGGATACTTACAATAAGGTTGAATATTTATGTAGTAGTTCAATTGGCCGTATGGAATTAGGTATAGAAATTTTTAGTACGATATCGAAGTGGAGAGATATTCTTATTGTACCACGATATGTATACACATTAGGGTGTCCCTTACATGACAAAAAAAAATTTTTTTTCGAATTTCGAAATGCATACCCTCTATAATTTTTACTAATGCTATAAGATACTTAAATATAAAATTTTATCAATCTAGCATAATTGCAACCAGTGCCGACCGAGCTTCAAAGTTTAGTAAAAAACGTGTTTTGTCCTAAAATTTCAGTCTGCTATAACTTCACTATAAATGCAATGAATTAAGTGAATAAAATTAAATAATAAATTAGATGAACATTAATCTTTAATTAAAAACATAAAGAAATAAGAATCATTCAGGGTAACTTCTTTTTAGAGTAGTTTTTTTACAGTCTGGATACAATTTTAGATGTTCCTGGACACAGCGCAACAAGAACTGTTTTTGTTCTTCTTCAGCCGTGATAAGTCCGTTAAAATCTTGCATTAATTTAACAGCCCTTTCAGCAGTATCATTTACAACTCTCAAATAACTTATTCTTCTTTTAGCCTCCAGAAAAGCAGCATTGTTATTCCAAGAAGATACATCTTCCTTTAGAAAACTGTCGTCGATCTGCAGTCGTGATAAAAATTGTTTGCTCTTTTCCGATACGAAATCATCCAGTGCTTTGTCTAAAAAAAAAGAAAAATAAGTTAAATAACAAATAAAAATCAACAACAATTTTGAAAATAAATAAATAAGTATTGGACATTGAAATTGAAATCCAACAAAAAGTCAATTTAACTTACCAAACAACTTTTGAGTCAGTTCTTCCTTCGACGGGTCATAGCGTTTGCTAAAATCCGAGATTTTGTCCCTGTTGAAGTTGGCAATCATCTTCTTCTTAGTTTGATTGTCAACTTCATCATCAAATAGTGATAGAATGACTGTCTCTTCACATAAATACCACAAGTGATGGCTGAACTTGCTTATAGAAGCTTTAGAAATTGTTGCGTCAACTTTTTCATACTCTTTTAACATCTTCAAGAAGCGCAAATCTTGATTAGGTGCTTTGGTCGCCACTGTACATTCGAGCCAAGGTTTAACATACAATATTACGAGAAATAAGCAAACATCTTGTAGAGCCTTTTTGTCCTTCGCAGTTACTCTGCATTGTGACTGAAGTAAACATATTTTTAAAGAATAGATCGCTCTCGCCATCCGGGGGGCCTTAGTTTTAATTTTTCCTCTGTGTCTCCTCCTAAAAATATTACGCACAGTTCGACCAATTCGCGGTAATCATCTCTTACAAAACCTTTATCTAATTCTGCCTTATAAAATAGTAACAACGCTTGAATGTCTGTCTCGGCAACCCGTGCTTTTACGAAATTAAGAGATGGTTCAATTTTAGTACAATCAATGTTTTTCCAATTTTCTTGGAACTTTTTGAACATCGGAATATCTGGGCTACTAGTAATTTGCTTAATCTTGGTTTCAAAGACAGCTTTTAGGACCAATTCATAAACATGATGACGACAGGCGAAAAGCAACAATTCTCTTCCTAAAGTTTGCTCCAAAATAGCACAAGCTCCATTGAAACGGCCCATATTGGAAGCTGTTATGTCGCAGCACATTATTTGCACTTTATCATAAAGGTTCCAGTCAAAGAGAGCTGCTGATATAGCCTTCGCTTGATGTTTTCCAGAAGAACTTTCTAGTTTCGGCACTGCGAGAAGCTGCTCTCTATCGTCAAATGAAGCTATAACTGGCAAGCGTTCTTCTTTTGAACTCCGTACATCCAACCCCGGTAATAGTTTTCCATCCCAATGGACTGTGACTATGTCGGGTACATTGTTTTGGAAGTTAGATTTTATTGCTTCTGCCCTTGATTTTCTAGTTTCAGTACGAATTCGCTGAATCGAGGATTTGTTAATACAGAAATCATCGCTGCTCAGACCAAGCGCTTCTACCACCGCATTAAGAATGTAAACGGTATCTCTAATGCTTAACTGGCATCGATCTAAAGCTGCAACTAGTTTAGGTGTTATAAGATTCTTTCTACCTCTTTTTGAACTTTGTTCATGGCAGGGAACGTCCGGCAAGCTGAGTTCAGAATTCAAGATCTGTTCTTCGTCTGAATCTTCTACACTGTCTAAGTTATTTGTGGTGGAAGTAGATGTAACAGCTAGTGATTCTCTTTGTCTTACAATCCTTTCCTCTTCTTCCAATCGTCGTTGTCTAGATCTTTGTTCTTTTTCCGCCAATTTTTTATCTACACCACCTAAGCATCCCGGTCGACCTGGCTCTCTCTGTTTCATTAAAAATAATTTATCTTCCTCTATTTTCATTCTCTCAAAAGCATCAGCATGTGCAATATCAAACAAATTATCAAGATTAATTATAAAATTGTTCTCACGACTCTTAAACGTAATCTGAGTTTTCTTACAATTTTTTTGCAACTCTCTCCAAACATGATATAAATCAATAAGTTTCTTCACGCAGTTAGGAAATGCCCTTGTTGGAATTCTTGCTTTTTCCCAATATATGATGCACTCCCTAATCACAAGATTTGCACTTTCACTAACAGTCAATTGAACCTCACGAATATTGTAAAATAGGACTGAGAGAACTTGTCGATTAGATGGTAATTTTGCACCATTTATTTGGTAGCTAGTCAATCCGATAAGAAAAATATTTTGTTTATCACTCCGTAATTCCACCGACATTGTTACGCACTAAACAATGAAGCACTAATAGTCTCAAAAATCACGTACGAAATGGCAAATAAAACATGTCGTAACAGGTCACTGGGCAGTACTTAAGCAACTTGTATCGACAAGTTTAAATAGCAAATCGGCACGGGTTATCGTTTATATATCGAACTAATATTTTTTTCTAGACAATATAGGGTTATTACGAAACTTTTAAGAAGGTATGCGTAAAAAAATATTGAACTTGAAATTTAAGGGACACCCTAATACACATGAAATACTACACACTATTTTAATAGATTTTCTTATAAAGAAAGAGTTTATAAAAAATAATCGGGATAGTCTAGGAAATGATGACATTTTTGATATAGAGATTTAAAAGCATATTTCTTAACCTAAAGTGATTTACACTCTATGATGCTGCACTTAATAACTTGACAGTACACCTACATCACCTAACTTCTCAATGCACAACTTTAATAAAAAGTTACTAAGAAAACCATAGAGTATCTTTTATTCTGAAAAAAATAATGTTCCCGAGGATTATCTGAACACATTATCAAAATAATAACTTAAAAATTTTGTTTGTTTCAGATAAAGTTTAAATGAATGGGTGGCGTAAGATGACGCAGTATGTGACGTAACGTGCTCATGGATATGACTAACTTCACGTTGTTGGACACAGCATACCAGGAATTCCCATGTCAACTTATCCGAGGACCAGGCTGTGGTGACACGTTTACGGGACTCGATTGCAGTAGTGATGGCTTAAATCTCAACTACAGTTGTGAACTGAACATCGATATCCAAAATGAAACGTCTTACACCTGCTTTTCGTGTTCGAATGCAAGTAGCAACAACACTTTATGCAGCCCTGTTCTCAAATTGAGCCTAGTAACTGTAATTTTTGAGAGTGCGTTCAAAAACCTTTGGCTTAGAGTACCAAGCTTTGATTTTTGTAATTTAAATACTATAATATGCTTCAGTGAAAGACATAATCGGACGTTGTACGAGTACATTGACGTATCAAATGAAAGTTCAACATTAAATATAATAGAAACTTTTCAATGTAACTATGACTTCAGGAATACGACAGATTTTACTCTAGAGGATAAAGTTAAATATGATTGGAGTTTTCTCTTTGTGATAGTATTTATTATTGCGGGTGGTGTTGGAAACATTCTCGTATGTTTGGCTGTGTGTTTAGATAAGAGACTACAAAATGTGACTAATTATTTTCTTCTGTCTTTGGCGATTGCTGACCTCTTGGTCAGTCTATTTGTCATGCCGATGGGGGCTATTCCTGGATTCCTAGGTAAGAAAAATTCAATATTTTATAATATTGTATTAATTCCACTTTTTACATTGACATTTGTTTATCTTGACTGCCTTAGTGGTTTAGCAGTAGCGAATTCGACTGCTGTGCTTGAGGTCTTGGGTTCGATTCCTAGGTTGGACCAAATGTTTGTATGATCTACAAATGTTTGTTTCGGAGTATGAGTGTTTTCTATGTATAAATATGTATGTATTTAGAAAAAAAAATCTATGAGTCAGTCTAGTTATCACAGTACAAGGTGTGCTTGATTTGAAACTAGAGGGCCTTGTATGTTAAATGTCCGAAGTATTTATTTATTTACTTATCTTTGAGGTTATATTTGGAATATTGCAATAATAATGACTTTATTATCTTCTCAGTTAAGTCTAAATTAGTTTAAAAATAAGCAAAAAAACAGTTTCTTAAACACAACTTTTCATATGCTACCAACTCTCTTTAATATTTAGAAACATTTTGAAATAGTTACTTTTATAGATCATCATCACCCACTCTTTAATGATCTACTGCTGGACACAAGCCTCTCCTTAGAAAGGAGGTCTTGGCTTACTATACCATGCTGGCCAGCTGAGGTGTCACAGATTTTGTTTCAAGCTCCACTTCTCTTTGCAATAATGTTACTCCTTTAGTCGCCACCCATCTTATGACACCCATGGGATGAATAGGGGTAGTGATACAGAGTGTCAGTGAGTGACATTTTATTTGTCACCTTACAAAAAATTTATAGACACGTACACATAATTATTTGTTCTACTTTTTTCTTGATGAAAGACTATATGATAATATGTAAGTAAAAATTCGAAGTCATTGATTGAGGTGAAGATAAGACAAGATAGTTTTACGAACAAATTATTTTCGCATTTATGACATTGCTAATCGTGAGTTGTGTAACTCTACGCGTAAGAATATCGTTCGTACTTGAACTTTACTTTGAACTCTGGATAGAAATTTGTAATTTAATGACTCGTCATGGGTGTAATTATTGTAATGATACAGCTGTTACAACTTGCATGTGGTTTTCAATTTGTTCGAGCGTCTTCAAAATAATTGTTAATTAAACGAATTCATCACAAGCCTTATCAAACATAAATTGAACACATACTTATTTAATTTGACCCAAAGTATGTCTTCATTAAAGTAAGCATAGGTTTGTCGTAAGAAACTGATAGATCCCTTTATTCAGTCAAGAACTTAGGTTATCAATTAAAAATTACAAAGTACCTAATAAAAGAAAAGCTCTAATCATATGAATCATGATATTTACTACTGTAAATTAAATTTTAATAATGATAATATTAGTATTAGAGCCACGCTGATTTCAGCACGAACTAGACGACTCGGTCTGTGCAATAATATCCTACAGAAGACAAACCTAAAGCGACAGCATCCATACTGTCATGTTTCGTTGGTGAGCGCGAGACCGTAGGCCCATTGATGTAGAGGTGACAGTTATTATGGTAAGTATGTGAGCATTACACTGCCACGATGACTGTCATGCCTTTTCTGTACTCAAATGCGGCGTACAAAACATCTTCTGACGCCGTCATAGTGCGGATCACTATACTGTATAGTCTGCATTCCCAATAAGTATGGTGACCACAATTCCTGTATTCAATTCATGCTTTCCATCAGGTAGAGTAGAGTAACGTGCCCCAAAAATTTACTAGTTTTTTTAAAAATTTCTATAAAAAATATTACAAATAATTTATGCGCTTGTGCCCCTTTGTGCATGTTTACGCGTGGCACTAGTCACTTATCAATAAGCATATGTACTCAGAAATAGTATACAAGACATTTTTTGTAAATAATATCGAATATTATAAAATAAACGGTCTGTTGGTCTAGTGGCTGGTGATCCTGACTGCTAAACCAGAGTTTCTGGGTTCAATTTCCACACAAGATAAAACTTTGTATGATGAACACAATCATTTGTTATGTGCCTAGGGGTAATTTATCTGTAATATGTGTGTGTTTAGCAGCATAAAGTATGTTTTATCAGTCTCGTTACCATAGAGCAGGTTTTGCCTAGTTTAGAATCAAATAGTCGTATGTGAGATTATAAAAATAAAATAATAACATAAATGACAGTTGAAATAGAAAAAGTATAAAATGAGTTGGTTGGCCATGAATACTGGCATTCATCGTAAGTTTGGAATAAATACTTACTGCTAAAATGAAACTGCTTTATCAGCGAAATAGAAGTATGTTATAAAAAGGGAACGAGCAAAATAACTGTGAAACATATCTCTCTGATGTGAGACATCACGACAATTAAAGTAGTTTGAATATTTATGCTAATATAACATGTACTAACTTTTTCATACTCTATTAGATACGAGTATATGGCAAAACTTAATGCTTGTAGACTCTTAAGCTAGAAATCGAAGAGCAACGAACTTGTCTCTAAGATGACAATCAGTGCAATTCGATCAAAAATGTTGTTTACTATAAATAAATAAAATATTTTTGAAACCAGTTCTTCTGTAATCCTGTGTATCACTCAGGTCTAACCGATTTTAATATACCTAAGTGAGTACCTTTCACAGTAGTCCCCCAAATATTATATACTCAGTTTTTTGAAATCTATGACCACTACATTTTTTTTTTAAAGATAACGACCGATCCTGTGTCGCAGAGGACTTTACAAACATATAAGAAAACGACACAATGAACACCCAGACTCAGAATAACAATACCAACCGTTACCGTACATAATATTAAAATGTAACATGGTTTCGTTTGAAAACAATACAATAGTTAACCTTTGACTGCACTACAGACGCAGTAACTTAATAATCGCTATTAAGTTTGTTTTGATTCAAAATGTGTGCTCTATAGGTATTTTATGTTTAATATCCGCGTATACACTGAGTTTTACAGCTTGTAGCTTGTCAATAGAAATAGTACATATTAATGTAACACCAATGACGGTAAAGTTTTTTTTTTTTTTTTAAAAGACAACGCCCGCTTTAGGAATAAATCCTGTGTCGCGGGGTACTTTACAAACATACAAGAAACGGACACAAAGAACACCCAGACTCAGAACAACAATTTGTGGATCACACAAAGTGTTGTCCCATGTAGGATTTGAACCCACAACACTCAGCGAAGTAGAGAGCGGCGTGGCGACCGCTTAAACCACTAGGCCAATCGTGCAGTCAAAGATGCAAGACAACATCATTATAAAGAGAAGGAAAACTTGAAACAAACCCTATTCCAACTCGTCTGGCCAGTGTGGTATAGTAGGCCAAAACTTCCATGCTAAGGAGAGGCCTATGTCCAGCAGTGGACTGTAAAAGGTTGTTGATGATTCATGATGATGAATGATGGTAAATGTTTTTTTTATGGCGTTATTCGTAAAACTTGCATTTGACATATTAATACTAGTGTTTACCTCTGATTTCAGTCATATTAATGTCCACTAATTTCATAAATTTTCTTTAATGAAAAATCGATTATGTACTATTTATTTGAGCCTTTTACCTCGATTGGCTAATAATCATTTATCTTTACAAACTTTTGCGTGTTTAATATTAATAATTGTTAATTTAGTTGATATTGCATTTATGTTAATATATACAAATAACTATCGCGTTGGTTTAGTGGTTAGCATATGCGACTCTCAATTAAGAGTTCCCGGGTTCGATTCTCAGGTTGAGCCCGAAAGTTCTTTTGAGTTGAGTGGTTGGGAAATTCTTGACAACAGCTCTAAATATGGAAATTTAGCGGTGTGTTATGCTCGGGCCTCAGCAAGCACATTAAGCACATTAATGGTTGCCTGTAAGAGATTGCCAATAGGCGATAAGGCCGCCACTTGTACTTTTTTAGCTTAAGTCACTTACAAATTTAATCTGGTGTACAATAAAGATATATATATTATTAAGCCATCAGTCCCAGTTGTAATGAACATCTGTGGCAATTGTTATTGAGTAGAAAGTACCCTCAAATATATTGACAACTATTCTTTCTGAACTTCGAATTCAGCTCACCCTCAGGATTACGGACGTCCGATGCCAATCGCTCCGTAGAAAAATTAATATTCGGGTAAAACTGGTTGAACCAACAGCCAAACTCAAATGATTGTGGAAATAATAAAGTTTACGAAGATGATATTAATCTATATATTTTATTCCTAAAACAAAAAAAAAACGGAATAGTCTCATTTGAAACCAACTGAGAATAAAATGATCAGGACCAAATTCATTACAAGACCAAACAAATTTGTAACAAGTTGCTATTCTCTTTTACCTTACTTGCCATATCAAAAATTTCAGGACAATACTATATAAATGTAAAATTGAAAAAAGTGAGGAAATTGAGCTAAAAGATTGCACAATTTTTCCAATATTTCTACCAACGTACAACGGGTCTCATATTTTCTTTATCGGTCTTCCTATATCACGCCTCAATGATTTCACTACATGTATTAATAAAGAATATATAAATCTAGCCTAGTGAAGTGTGATCTTTCACACTCCAGTAAACTCTGAGAGTTACAAATATATTTACTAAGGTTTACAATACTATAAAACATTTTGGCAGTAGGTATTGTTAGTCTAAATAATGGCAACATCGAGTACAATTAAGGCATGAATAACGATGCTTCTAAAGATAATTCATTAATATATCATTAGCTCTTTAGGTTCATGTACCGCAAAAAACAAAATTACAATTATTTTATGGAGCAACGGATAACACGGAGTATCATCAACCCCATTCATCCTGTGGGTGTTGTCAGAGGCTATTTATTTAAACTACCTAGAACAATATCATTGCAAAGACTTAGAAAACTTGACACAAACCCTCAGTATTTCATCATACTGCAATGTCTGCATTTCCAATAAGTATGGTGACCACAACTCTTTCGATTCTATTCATGCTTTCCATCAGCCAGATTCGAGTCAGTTTAGCAGGTACTGAAATAAAAAATAAATAATAATTTATGTTATTTATTTGGACAAATAACAAGAAGAAACTTAAAAGCTAAGAGACAGAAAAATAGTATTATACAAGCATTGGTGCTGTCTTAATGTTTTTAGAGGTTGCCACGGAAAGCAAAATAGTAACAGATAGTTGGGATTGTAAGGCGTCCGCAATTTAAATAATAAATAAATAAACTAGTTTTACAAGCAGTTAGTAGCATAATAGTTCCAAAAAGTAATCAGTACAAAAAAAAATATGTATGTCTCTTCCTTACAACAATAATAACTTCTTTTTTAGAAAGAACGTAATCTTAAATTAAATATATGAATGTCCTTATTTTAACTGACAGAATTAAATTCTGTTTAAAGAAAAAAAGCCTGAGTCAGTTTTGAGTCGCTTGCCATTTTACATGGCAACTTTATTGTCAAACAATCACAGACTGACGTCATTCAAACTTTGTTAATACCTAGCTACTCAGTAATGAATTCCACCACATACTAAATTAAGCCTGTAAGATTGACGCATTTATAAATCACGTTGTGTGTAAGATAATACATTATATTTCATAAATTTCACCAGGAATCCTTTTTGCTACATTTCTTTCTCTTGGCATTGGCATATTTTTATAACTAATGTCCCTCCCGTTGCTTCTTAGCATTGTATATCGAGGAACATAAAATGTTATTACCTATCTTCGTTTCCTTAGATTCTCAGTATTTGTCAGCAGGAAGCAATTCCGCTGCTGTAGCCGAATGGAAATGTGTGAATGATTGTGCCTTTATCTCTTCAGCGGTATCCGATTTACGATATTGGGGTATTAATATTACAAAAGTGTATGTCAGTAAAAAATGTTCCGTAACGGTAAATGATTACTAGAATTTTTCATGCGTTTTCTTTTTCACCATATTGTCTGTAAGTGTATCAATGTAATCATTGAACTATTTAAATTTTCTTTTATCTGTGTAACCCTTACAACTTTGAGGTTTCGTTTTCTTGATGGAACGCGTTAATTTCTGAGAAAACAATTGAATAGCAAAATCTGTTCGAACTTTACACTCAAATTAATTGATGAAGACACGGTTACGAGAAGATATAGGTTATTAGGAATAAGTCATTGGATATTTAATATCAATGACTCTAAATGCGAGTATAACTGAGTATGGAAAAGAGTCACTCGTAGAAAAATACTACCGTTCCCCATAGACACTTACAACTCAAGTTATAATTGCGCTGTCAGCTTTTGAGAGCCAGAATTAAGGTTCGAACTAAAAAATCCAATTATTTCAATTGTGTGTTACTAAACTTTCAATCTATATATATACTGTTTTGGTAAATGTATTCGCTCATGAACCCTGAATTGCCGATATTCATGGGTTCCTCGTTTGCCCAGTTTGATTATGTAAAACGATAAGATACTTGTGTTTATCAGGTTACTGGCCGCTGGGAGTGGTGTGGTGCAATGTGTACGTCACGTGTGATGTGCTGGCTTGTTCTGCGAGCATCATGCACATGTGTTTCATCAGCATCGGGAGGTATGTATAAGCTATTTTACTAATGGCATCCCGTGTTTTACTCACTCGTTACTTACACACTCATAAACTTTCGCTTTTACAATATAAGTAAAATTTTTTTAAATTTGGAATGATAAGTCAGTCAGTAGAGTTTTCAGAATCGTTCGTCATTTAGGCTCCGCTGGGCTAAATATCGATCCCAGGAGTTGGCGGACCTTCGCGCGGCCTGTACTCGTGCCCGGAGGTCCTACACCCGTAGTCGGCGGCGACACCGCGTAGACGGCGAGGAGGACCAGCTTCATGAGGAGTACCGAGAGGCGCGGAAAACTCTGAAGCTGGCCATTAGCCGCGCCAAAGAAGTGAAGAGGAAGGAGATGCTGGAGGGTCTCGATCGTGACCCCTGGGGTCGCCCTTATCGTGCGGTGCGAAGCTCCGCACGTCGGGCCCCCCCCTTACAGAGACACTCCAGCCCAGCTTCCTGCGGGAAGTGGTCGAGGGTCTTTTCCCGCAGCGCGCGGAGCACACACCCCCGTCGATGGCCTTCATGGTCGAAGACGACGGGGGACGGAACGAGGATAATGTTCCTCCCGTCAGGGAATTGGAGATAGGGGCGGTCGTTCTACGGATTCGCTCTAAGAACACCGCCCCTGGGCCAGATGGGATACCTGCCCGAGTGTTGGCGCGAACCCTCGACCACATGTCGGATCGCCTCGGGGAAGTCCTAAACGCCAGCTTGGCATCCGGGCGCTTTCCTGAGGGCTGTAAGAGCGGGAAGCTGGTCCTACTACGGAAGCCGGGATGGCCGGCCGATTCGGTCGCCGCTTATAGGCCCATCGTGTTGCTGGACGAGACGGGTAAATTGTTTGAGAGGATACTCTCTGCCCGCATCGTCCGGCACCTCTGCGAGGTGGGCCCCGATCTATCGGACGCCCAATACGGGTTTCGAACCGGGCGTTCGACAGTCGATGCTGTGTTGCGCATGAGGGCCGTGACCGAAGAGGCGGTGAGCTGTGGCGACGTGCTGCTGGCGGTGTCGTTGGACATCGCCAACGCATTTAATAGTCTGCCATTTAGCTGCATCAGGGAAGCACTCCACTACCACGGGGTGCCAGAGTACCTGAGGCGGCTTGTGGCAGACTATCTTGAGGAGCGTACCGTCATTTACGAGGACCGAGATGGTATTCTGAGGCGGCGGCCCATGTCGTGCGGTGTTCCACAGGGGTCTGTCCTCGGACCACTCCTGTAGAATATGAGATACGACTGGGCCCTTCGAGGTCGTCTTCCCCCCGGGCTGGGCGTAATTTCTTACGCCGATGACACATTGGTCACGGCCCGGGGGGCGAACTTTCAAGAGGCGGCGCGCCTGGCTACCGTGGGAGTCTCTTTGGTGGTCGGGCACATTGAGGCGCTGGGTTTACGGGTGGCCCTAGATAAGATGGAGGCCCTTTTGTTTCATGGGCTCCGTCGTGGTTCACCCCCCGGCGCCTCTATCGTTACCAATTCGGTCCTCGTACCGATTAAGGCCCAGATGAAGTATCTGGGCCTGATCCTAGACGGCAGGTGGCTCTTCGACGAGCACTTCCGACAGCTTACTCCAAAGCTGGTCGGCGCTGCTTCTGCCCTTGGGCGACTTTTGCCCAATTTGGTTGGAGCCGGCGTCGCGACGAGACGGCTATACACGGGAGTTGTCCGGTCAATGGCGCTGTATGGTGCACCGGTGTGGGCGGCGGCTCTGACCGCCCAGAATAGAGCTCGCCTCTGGCGCCCTCAGAGGATATTGGCGGGTAGAGCCATACGCGGTTACCGCACCGTATCGACGGGGGTGGCATGCGCCTTGGCCGGAACTCCCTCGTGGGATTTGGAGGCGGAAGTGCTCGCCAAAGTTTATCGGCGGACGGCTGACTTCCGGGCGGGTAGCGGCATACGGCCCCCGCCCGAAGAGATACGCGAGTGGCGAGAGGCCGCTCGTCGAGCCACGATGGCTCGGTGGTCGTCCCGGCTGAAGGCTCCACGTGCTGGCTTTGCCGCCGTGGAGGCTCTCCAGCCGGTCATTGCCGAGTGGGCAGGGCGGCAGCACGGGACCCTTTCCTTCCGACTGACGCAGGTCCTTTCCGGGCACGGTTGCTTCGGGAAGTATCTGCACTCGGTCGTCAGGAGGGAATCGAGTCCCGCCTGTCACCACTGCGACTGCAGTGAGGACTCGGCTCAGCACACGCTAGCGGTTTGTTCCGCTTGGGCGGCGCAGCGTGGGTTCCTCACTCCAGTTATTGGAGGAGATCTCTCGCTACCGGCCGTCATACGCGCCATGGCCGGTAGCGACAGTTGTTTTACCGCGGTCGCAACCTACTGCGAAGACGTAATTTCGCGGAAGGAGGCGGCGGAGAAGGCCCAGGAGGACGATATCCACTCGGACCCAATTCACCGCCGGCGAGCCGGGTGGCGGAGGCGCACATGCCGCCTTGAGTGTGTACCCACCCCGCCGTAAACCCCGGTTGGGTGACGGCCCGAGGGGGTTCAACACGTTAAAAAAAAAAGGGCTAAATATCGATTTTGATTAATGATGTTGTCAGAAATCAAAGCACTGTAAGGTACAGTGAGTAACAAAATTTTCTAATAATATTTCTTCTTTAGAACAATAAACTTGATTAAATCAGAACCAATTTAGAATTCTAGCGCTTGTGAGTGTGATTCTGCCTTTGATGACCTTGTTAGGTAACAAAAATATCACCTATAATGATTTTCAGTGTCTTTACAAAAAAGAAACATTTTATATTTAATAACATGTAGGCAACATGTTAGAAACATTTATAAAGCCCTATCACGTGATGTAGTAAGGTTTAGTAAATATTCATCACTTACGTCGAAACTACTTTGAAAATACTAAAGTTATTCTCATAAATATTTGTAACAAAACGACGAGTATTTAATGTCAGAGATATTGAATATTTTTTCTTGTGAAATAATATTTCACACGTATCTTCTTTTTGTACATTTAAACTATTAAACATTGACATCCGGCCCAATTTCTCTTTTTTATTATTCTCTTCTGTAGAGTGTATATATTCAAATACGGGATCCTGTGTTAGTTAACATATTTTCACCTGGAATAATGTATTTGAACTTCGTATATGAAAATACTGGACTGAATATAAGAAAAAATTACTAGCCCATATTAAAATATGAATAAAGCCTTTAATATAATTTACGTCTTGTTGGAATATTAAAATTGTAAGGAATAAAAGAAGAGAAAAAAGTAATAACAGATACTAGGGACGATATTAAGGTAATACAGGTTAAGTAGTAGTTCAAGGTATTACAGCCAGGCTGATTGCAGCACGAACAGGCCAGCTAGACTGGGGTAATACTACCTTCCCACAGAAGATAAATCTAAAGCGACAGCATCTATGCTATCGTGTTTAGTTGGTGAGTGCGCGACCAGTTGCCCATTGATGCAGGGTTGACGGATATCGTGGTAAGTGTGGGATCCTTCCACTGACATGATTACTATCATGTCCTCGACGTCCCAAAGGCCGCCATTCAGTCTGCAGTGACCAAATCTCTTGGATTCTGCAGTGTGAAAAATATCACAGAAAAATTGAGTCAGTCAATGATAATATTAGAATTTATCATGACGTAATATATTTTCATTGTCACGCTAAAGTGCTGTGTGTCTGCAGATAGTAATTGCGTTAATATTACTGTATTATTTTATTTATGGGTAGTAGAGCCACACTGATTTCAGCACGAATGGATCAGTTCGACCGGGACAGTACTACCCTCTTACAGAAGATCAACCTAAAGCGACAGCACCCGTGATGTCGTGTTTCGTTGATGAGCGTTAGACCGAAAGCTCATTGATGCAAGAGTGACAGTTATCGTCGTAACTGTGTGAGCCTTGCACTGCCACGATGTCTGTCATGCCTTTAACGTTCCCAAGCAATACGTGAAAAAGCACCTAACTAGCCCGCCACAGTGTTGGTCATCATACTGTATTGTTTACGTTTGTAATGAGTATGGTGACCACAACTCTTGGATTCTATTCATGCTTTCCATCAGGCAGAGTAGGGTCACTGTGGAATGCTCTTAAAATATTTAAATACATCCGTGTCCCGGAGAGTATATTAAACCATCGTTCCTAGTTGTCGTGAACATCCAGGGCAATCGTTATTGGAAAGCCAATGCCCTCAAATATACTGGCAATTATTACAACCTTGAGTTCACACTTTGATTTGCAGAAATCGGATATCAGTCGCTCCATGGAAAAACTGATATTTAGGTAAAACTGGTTGAACTAGTAGTCGACACCAAATTTTCTTTTGGAATGATAAAGCCTAGGCAGATGAAGATATATAAATACTCGTATATATATTAAAAATATCAAAAAACAAAACTAAATGAAATAATTTAGGTACTACCAGTACCTAAATTATGCGTAAAAATGGTTCGTAACTCATAGTGACCGGATAATCGTTCTCCCTATGATTCTAGGACAAAAGATGACTTAAAGGGCGGCAATGTACGCTTGAAACTGTCTCTCGCTTATTGTTGTTTTGAATTCCGAAAGACCTATTGTATGTGTCTTGTATAATGAAAATAATATTGTAAAACACACACCGCATAATTCAAATTCAAACACTAGTTAAGCATAGTTTATGCTGTTTTTCTTATAACGGAGAAAAATTGTAAAAAATAATGATCATAAGTATTTAAAAATAATGAAAAATCCTTTCACTCTTTTTAATCCCTTCACTCTTTGAACGAACCTTTCATGTTGTAACCATAATCACTTTGATCAAAGGCATCACATGGTTTTATCATATCACATTTTTATCAAAGGATGTCCTTAATAAACCTTACGACTTAATTCAAAGTAAAATATCCCTCGCTGACTGACAATATGATAGGAATTGTTATTTCATGAATAGTACCAACACGACACCCAATTATGGAAAGAAATGGATGTTTGGGTCTAGTGGTCAGACACTAGTAATTCTGGTTGCTAAATCTAACTGTTCAATTTCGTTTCAGTTTCCTTTCTATTACAATTATATATATATTTTTTTATTGTTATAACCATTGACTATAACTGCAATCCTGGTGAACCTAGCTTACAATATTTCTATGTTACCTATGGCGAAGCCATAGTATAATAATAGTTTAGGTCTGTACGCGGCTACGTGCTACAGTAATTGTTTACTCAGCTGACCTACTCTTAATATTCTAAATTATTAAATAAGGAAGCATAAATCATATATTGTCAATTTAGCAATTAAGTAAACAATCAAATAACCTTGTACCCCCACCTAAACCTGTCCATATTACATACAAACATTATTGTATAAAAACCTTAGTTTATGGTAAGAAAATTGAGTCATTATTAAATATTACAATCAACATGTCGTCTAATTGGCTCCCTGGGCAAACACGCAACAATTGGTGACCCCGACGTGATCTATTGGTATCTAGTGCTGATATAATACCGGGACGACCGGAACCCTATATGGTGTTCAGCAGTGAATCTAGAAATCAGTAGCATTACGAAATTATCGCATCCCAAAAATGGCTCCACCAACAACTCCTTCAAGAGGCGATACTGGGTGCGAATCAGTTGCTGCTATCACGGTCACAGAAAAACTACCGCAATTTTGGACAGACTCGCCACGTTTACGGTTCGTCCAGTTTGAAGCAATAATAGCACCACAAAAACAAGGCGAAGATTACAAATATAACATGGTAATATCCAAATTACCAAAAGAGGTCGTCCATCAGGGATACCACACGCAGGAAGCGCGCGCTCCAGCCTGGTTACCCTACGGCCTCATCAGCGTCTAGGCACAGCACACTGCACCTACGGTCCATGTAAGCAGAGCATCTCTTTCCCGTCTACGCAGCAACCAGCCACTACGCAGTAACCGCCCCGACTCACTGGGGACTTCACCGCAGCACCGCGCACCGCATACAATCCCGACTCACTGGGATTTGCGGACTTCAGCCCCGACTCACTGGGACTAACGGCATTCAGTTCCGGCTCACTGGAACTTGCGGCACTCAGTTCCGACTCACTGGAACTACTCACTTCTGGCACTGGCACGCTCCAGAACAGAGCACAGACTTTCCAAAGATTTATGGACTCTATATTCAGAGACTTGGACTACGTATTTATATATGTCGACGACATATTTATTGCGGACAAGAAAAATAATTCTCGGGAGCATTATGAACACTTAGAAGAGGTGTTTAAGCGCCTACATAAAAACGGCATAACAATAAATACAAACAAATGCGAATTTGCCAAGTCGGAGATTGATTTCCTCGGTTATCATATAACGAGCCAAGGGTTGACTCCTACTATGGAAAAGATTCAAGCTATAAACAATTATCCTAAACCACAAACGATAAATGAGTTACGACGTTTTTTGGGTATGATTAATCTCTACAGAAGCAGTATCCCACATGCAGCAAAGCATCAAGCCCCGTTAATCCAAGAAAGCCCAAGAAAATCAAGAAGAGGCTTACGGCTATAATAAGAGATGCAAACGTGGTTTAAAGTCACACCACATTTTTTTACATGTATAATAATATTTTTTTTCTTCAAAGGGGGAATATCTATGGCGAAGCCATAGTATAATAATAGTTTAGGTCTGTACGCGGCTACGTGCTACAGTAATTGTTTACTCAGCTGACCTACTCTTAATATTCTAAATTATTAAATAAGGAAGCATAAATCATATATTGTCAATTTAGCAATTAAGTAAACAATCAAATAACCTTGTACCCCCACCTAAACCTGTCCATATTACATACAAACATTATTGTATAAAAACCTTAGTTTATGGTAAGAAAATTGAGTCATTATTAAATATTACAATCAACATGTCGTCTAATTGGCTCCCTGGGCAAACACGCAACATTACCTAAAAATAGATTGGTAAAGTATGCTTAGCTGATAAATTTAGCGGTGTAAATGATTGTATAAATATGTTTATTTTTCTTTAAATTAAAAACCTGCCAATGTGACTCTACTCTGAATGATGGGAAGCATGAATAGAATCCAAAGGTTATGGTCATCAGTATGGTGATCAGCACTATGGCGGCCTAGTTAGATGCTTTTTCACGCACCGCTTGGGAACGTAAAAGTCATCGTGGCAGTGTAAGGCTTAAATACATACCACGATAACTGTCACCCCTGCACCAATGGGCCTCCCGTCTCACACTCACCAACGAAATACGCCAGCACGGGTGCTGTCGCTTTAGGTTGATCGTCTGTGAGAGGGAATACTGCCCCGGTACTGAAACTGGTCTTTTCGTGCTGAAATCTACCTGTAAATAAAATAATGCAATAATATTAATACAATTACTATCTGTAGACATACAGCACATTAGCATGACATTGAAAATATATTACCTCATGACAAATTCTAATAAATTTCAAAATTATCACTGAGCGACTCTGTTTTTTTGTGATATATTTCACATTGTATTTTTTGTTTCATACCATCTTCTGCATTAGTATGTGTGTTCGTAAAACTATTCTATTATGTATCTGGGATACTAGATACTATTACTATTTCTTTTACAGAAGGGAGGGTTCAGTATGTTTGGTTATTCTTTCGTTATTTTCAGCGGATAAGCGAGGATACTGGAAGTCCTATCTTAAGAAGTAGATGTATATTGCTAGCAGAAAGTTCATTTGATAACTTATTTGTTTCGCTTGAGTTGATGGCAGTGGGATTTACTTCACATCAAGTGACTCGTTACTTCATTCGGCCGCTGTAACGAAAAACATGTTTAAATTCTTTACATTTCAAACGTTTCATATAGTTTATTAAAAATTTCATAGTTTGCACACACACTTAGACACGATAATAAGTTGGGCATAATTGTCTGGTCACTGTTGTGTC
This sequence comes from Hypercompe scribonia, assembly GCA_949316085.1. NCBI lineage: Eukaryota > Metazoa > Arthropoda > Insecta > Lepidoptera > Erebidae > Hypercompe > Hypercompe scribonia. Next base: position 3,343,979 of record OX438969.1, on the reverse strand, counting down.
TACATCATTATATCATCGTAATTTCACAGTTATTATTTATTTATAACTAGCTGTATACTGTACGCGTGGCTACCCTACCAACTTTAATAAATTGGAAGGAAAGTCATGAAAATATTCATACAAACTCAAAAACCTTCGTGGGCTCGCGACAACAACTATGCTAAAGATAATCAAAACGGACAGACAGACAAACAAACATTCATTTTTATATATATAGATAACTTGTGAGTTATGTGTAACAATAGATTATTTTCAAATATTTACTAAAGTATAGCTTATGGATTGCCAGTACTTACAGAGTGCTCAACTATTTGGCGTAAACTCTCTAAGAGGTTTAGAACTTGTGAATAGCTAAAACTTAAAGGAAATTCCTTCCTCCATAGTTTATGATTATAAATTTAATATAATAATGTAAGATAGCTTCAATTTTTTACGACGTATAATGTGTGTTCACTGGCCTATTTGTCTAGCAATCCGGTCATACATTCAGTGCCCACCCAGGAAAAATTTTGAAAAGGGGCGCTAGTTATAGTCAACATATCTTAAGCGTTTAATACGCCTCTGTCTGTCCCCTTCCATTCCCTAAAGATATATAAAATATTTTAGATTTGTTTAAACAAAATTAATTCTTGAAACTATTCAGAGAATAACTGTAGCTCTTTATTTTAAGGCTTTATTCAGATAAGAACCGTAAATCTTACCTTATACGTGACTCAGAACAAATGGTGTTGGAATCCGCACTCAATTGTCTTAGTATTTACTCAAGTATAAAGCTTTTATAAATTGGATAGGTAGACATATTGTTCGGTATTTAATAAATATATTATAAATTTTCCACATTTTGATTGCGTCTAAACAATGAGCTTAAATGCAATGTATAGAAATAGGTTTAACTCTTAAGTCTTTCGTCTAGTGACCTCTGAGTGTTGCAATGACAAAATGCTGCTACACAATAGGATCAGTCAAATTTGTATAATGAACTTGTTTCATGACCAGAGAAGTTCCTATAGTTTCATGATCAGAGAAAAACTCTCAAAACAAACTCATTGCACGAATTTACTGACTTATAGAATTTAATAATTAATAAATTGTGTAATAATTTATTAATGTTTTACTGTCAATATACTCACCCGTTAGTTTCTGTGTCTTTAAGTATTTATAAGTTCTGCAGATGATAAATATTAAATAGAATTTCTTCAAGATATCTTTACCTATGTTTAAAATTCCACATACAACTATAATACAGAAGATCAAAATATAATTTAATAATAAAGATAATATTATAATTCTTAAAAATATTTTATCAACATTATCATTATCAGTATATCGCAGTTTACTGTTGGACAAAAGCCTCTCCAATTGCATGCCACTCTGATCAATTTTCAATTTCTCACATCCAGCTCCTGCACGCTATCTTGCGCAAATCGTCACTCCACCAGGCCTGTAGGCGTTCTACACTATGATTGCCGAGACGCGGTCTCCATCATAGTAATCTTTTAGTCCAATGGTTTTTTCTTTTTCATATAGAAGCTTACTAAAGTGACGCTACCCTGCCTGATGGAAAGCATGAACAGAATCCAAGAGTGGTGGTCACCATACTCATTACGAATGCCGACAATACAGTATGGTGATCCGCGCTATGGTAGTCTAGTAAAATGCTTCTTCACGCCCCGCTTAAAGTACCCGAGACTATAGCGGGAGAGAAACTCGGTTGTAAGTTCTGCGACTCACATGGTCAACCCACTACCACTTCAGCTTGCTAATCGGTGGGTTATGTCGATAACTTTGGTTCTCTGTCTGATTAGGTCATTCCTGATACGATCCCGTTCCAGAAACGTTAAGCATTGTCCTTTCCATAGCACGCTGAGTGACTTTGAACTCGTGGACCGGTCATATGTCATGATGAGTAGGAAGCACTGATTGAAGACTTTTGTCTTTAGACACTACGATATCAACGGCGAGAAGACTAAATGCTGCTCAGAAATATTTAAATATGGAGAATCTGAAAAGTCAATGACATGAAAAATTAAAAGGAAAACATTGAAATGTAACTTATTAGTTTCTACTTTCATTGATTTTGATGATGATGAGTATATATTCATCGGACGTGATATGGTTTTATATATTTCAATAATGTAGCATAAAGTATTATTACATTAAAAGCTTAAGATCCTGGAATATAAGGCTGAAATTACTAACATTTTCAAATAGTAACTGTTTGCTGTTATTAAAGTAAAATACTGAAAATATTAAAGTAATCACTACACCGTTATAGTCCATTATTTGGCATAGTCGTCTAAAGGGTGAAGATTCACGCCTTATTAGAACCATTCGATTTAATGGTGCCTAAAAAAAATTATCCTCCAAAATTGTCACGAGTCTTTTATAAGATTTCCTCTTAAAAATGTTTTCAGCCTTTTATTTTTACTTTGATATCGTAAACATTTTGTGGTAGAAATAAAGTTTATGAAGGTATTTATAAAAACGATTGAGGTTATAATATTTAGATACAGCATCTTAATAAAAATTAACTGAATATTATTTTTTCATTGCCAGTTATGGGTATGTATTTCATACGGATCTGATCAAATTTCAGAAATTATAAATGTTAAGAAAGAAAACAACTAGAATAATAAAAAAATATTTACTTTTACTTAAAAAATAATGTTTACAAACAGTTTTTTTTTTTTTCATTTTTTTTTAAAAAGACAACCCCCCACTAGGAATAAAACCTGTGTCGCGGGGGACTTTTGCAAACATGTAAGAAACGGACACAAAGAAGACCCAGACTTAGAACAACAATTTGTGGATTACACAAAGTGTTGTCCCATGTGGGGTTTGAACCCACAACACTTAGCGCGGTAGAGAGCGTCGTGGTGATCAGTAGACCAACTGTGCAGTAAGAACATTATACTAACTTGATATGCATTGATTGCAAGAATGGGGTTGTGATTTAAGCGATTACCACGCTACTTTCTACCGCGCTACCGTAAGTGTTGTGGGTTCAAATTCTATAGGGGCCATGTGATTTAGAAATTGTTGTTCTGAGTCTGGATTTTCTTTGTGTCCGTTTCATGTATATTTGTAATATCTTTTGCAACACGAGCTATATTTCTAACGTGGAAAAGAAAAAAAATCAATGTTTGGTCTTCTTCGTTCTAAGTAGAGAGTAGTATTTGAGTAACTTTTTTCTCATATAAACGAAAACAATTTTATTTTTTTTAGTACTGGGAGCAAATAAATAAATGGGTAAGAGACCTCTACCGCTTATCTAATCTTATTCTAAGAGGCAGGTGTCTACCTGCCACTTAGAATCACAAGTACGTAGCTATTTCCACCTCTTTAGTCGTCTTTGTTCTCCAGTTTAGAAAAGAGATTCTCTTGAACAAAATCTTCAGAAACCAAACGCAATCGATAAAAAGCAACTACTAAATTGCTTAAAACACCACTAAAATCGATCCGATAGGTGTCGAAGCAAGCTTATCCCAAAGTTAACAACATCTTATGCGTAACTAGTATTATTTTCTGTTCAGTCACCTCTGAGCTCCACATTTCGATTTCATCTTCGAGATAGCAAGTCTACCGTCTTAACCATAACACTGTTCTGTTTAAAAATACCTGCAATCTTAATTATGTGAAACTAATAATTTAATACCAAACCTCTTTCAGATGTTGCTATAACAAGTAATTCCAAAGCCTCTAAATAATCCAGGAAAGAGCTCATTAATGACCGCTGTGCATTTCAGCACTGTATTAACAAACCCAATAAATTAGTCTCTGAACTCGGTACCTGTCACTGGACGCGATTTATGCGTTGCTCCGTGTTCCATCTGCGTTTATTTACGTGAACCATAGAAGATAATTCCTTCCATTCATCCCTGTTCGTTTCAGTAGTTTATTGAAAATCTTGTTTTGTAAAGCTATTATTGAATTTTTATAATCTTGTACAAGAAAGAACTTGCTTATAGTTTTATATTTTTTTGATATATATTCTACTTTTCTGAAAAGAGACTTGGGACTTTCACATACAGGAACCTACTGTATCGATATACATTGTGGTAGACTGAAAGAATTTAGTAATTATTTCAGTGATCCATAATAACCAGGGTAAATATTAGCATGGTTATTTTATTATGTTTTCTTTATTCAATTTTTTTTTTATTTTAAGAGTCTACTAAAGTAGCTACTCTGTCTGAATATTCCACGGTCTTTCGAAGATAAGAGGGTACTTGTAGAAAATTATGAAGAATAATACTTTTAAATTGTTATGGTACATTTTGATGACGCAATTTTTTTTGTTTTTTGCTTTATTTGATTTTAAGAGCCTGCCAAAATGACTGTTCTGCCGGATGAAAAGCATGAGTACAATCAAATATTAGTGATCACCATACTCATTATGAATGCAGGCAATGTAGTATGACCCACGCTATAGCGGCCTAGTAAGATGCTTTTTCACGCGCGCTTAGGGACATAAAGACACGATAGCATTTTGTTAACATGATCTACAGTTGTTTTATGTGTTTGTCACCAAGTGTTTAAATAGGAAACTTATACTAATAAATAAATAAATTGACCATCAAAAAGCTTATTCTTAGTTTTCATAAGATTTTTACTGAAAGCATCCAGTATTTAATTTTGTTATTGTTTTTGGTAGGATTAAAGATTACGTAGGTATTCATAAAATGTATTTTACCCATAGACAAAGCTTTTTGGATATTTAAATATGTAGCAGTAATAATCTACTTCTTTTTTCCTTTAGTGTAAATAAACCCAGGGAAAAAAATATATTACAAAACCAAGTATGAAGGTAGATATGAGATACAAAAGCATCTCTAATAACAGCCTATCTATAAATGTGGTTGAAATGATTTGCCAACTTACATTTCTTATTTACTTCTCCAACATCACTGTTGTTTGAAATAAACGAAGGGAAGAGAAAAGAAAGAAAGAAAGAAGAAAAGAGAAAGATCTTGAATTATCGATTGTCAAAATATTTCAGAATTTTGTCGCAATAATATTTAGCTTCACTGTGTATTCTGTGTTTCTTTTATAAAGGCATTACTCAGACCTAAACCGTTTAAATTTTGAGTCGCAAGTTTCTGTCTAACAAAAAAGAACATTTTCTAAGTAAATTTATGTTCTATTTGAAAATATATTTAAGTCTTAATAAATATATTATATTAATAGCAGATAAAAATGACTTTTAGATCAGCGTAATGCCACTTCCAGGATATATCAAATGGCACAAGTGGGTGGATTTACGGTCTTTGGAATCGATAAAATGCATTAAATATTAACGGAGAATAGCTATGAGATTATTATACAAAAGCTAAAATAGCAAATTATAATGTTTGTGAGTGTAAACTTGGGAGTAAGAAGTACCTTACATTTTGATTACGGGAACTCTTAATTTCCTTTAATTTATATATTTATTGTTTTTAAGAAAAATTTCACTGTAAAAAATGCATTCACTATAAAAATATGGTTGCCATAAGACAATACATAATTAATAAGAGGGAGAATTAAGCTCTCAATGTCAATAGTATATTAAATTTGTGAGAGGGATTTTTTTATTTTGAAGAGCATGTCTATCTGACTTTACTCTGCCTCTCAACTCTGTTGGAAAGCATGAAGAGAATGCAAAAACTGATGTTACAATACTCATTGTGAATATATGTGACACTATGGCGACCTAGTGACATGTGTTTTCACGCCCCACTTGGGGACGTAAATGGCATGACAGACATCGTGGCAGTGTAAGGTTCATACACATACCATGATAACTGCCATCCTTGCGTCAACGGAGGTCCGATCTTGTACTCATCAACGAAACAAAACACCATGGATACTGTCGCTTTAGCTTAGTCTAATGTGAGATGGTAATACTGTCCCGGTCGAGACGGCCCGCTCGTGCTAAAAGGCTCGTAGAACTGAGTGGCTCCACTGCCTGTAAAATATAGTAGAAATTAGTAAAGGGTACTATTGATCTAAGCAATAGTCATTTACAAATAAATTAACATTAATCAATAATAGTGTGTACAATAGATGATACTTTAAGAATAAAAATTGTAAGAAAATTTCGTGATAAAATGACAAAGGAAAGCATTCAAATGTCTCAGATGTTGTGATAAATATTAATTTAGGCTATAATTACTATTTTTATTTTGTATAAAAGAAAATACAAATATAGTTACTTTATTAAAAACTGTTTCTCAAGACATACAAAGGCCATTTCGTTTCCACGAAGAAAATAAATGTTAAACTCATAAAAGTACAAAAATAATGTAATTTTAATTTAAAATAAAATGAGAATTTTTGGTCACTCGAACAATACTCAAGCAAAGATAAAGAAAAGAGAAAAATATAACGTGAGGTGGTCATTGATTGTTAAAAAGATTTTATTGGTTCTTCGTAAAAATTTTTGCTAATATTAATTCTATGGATTCGACATCATCGGTTATATTTACTCTCAGTTTTGTCATATCTGACCTTTTCTTAACAAAATACTAATTTCACTGATTAATTAGAATTTGTGTAGGTCCTAGGAGGCTGCTGCATTTCTGGAAGGAGACTGTTGATTCACCTAGTCAATCTTACCACGACACATAGTTATAATAAGAAAGACGAAAACGTGCTCTGAACACACCACCAATACCAAATATTTTGTGAGGTATTTTATCCATTCTGAATTAAAATAAAATATTAATACTTGATATTTGAACTTTACTCATAATATTATAATATTCTTTGCAATTGTTTAGGATGACATTAACGCATAGTAATACAATACGCCGACAAAAAAAATGTCTTTCTTTTCTTAAAGTTTTCTTTAAAAAATTAATAAAAATGACTAAAAATTTCCGTCTGAGATTACCTTCTTACAGTTTCACATTCAGCTTGGTAGCACGAAAACTTTTGAAACTTTGCAACAAAATTTTGCGTCAAGATAATTTTAATAAATCACTTCGTTACTGCGACCACGTATCAAATTATTATTGGACTATGAAAGCAGTGATTCGAAATAATAGTCACCATTTTCTTAAATATCATTTCAATTCAATTACTTCTTGTCCTTAAGTTCACCTACCTCATATTTTCTCTACATCGCCCAATCGGTTGACTGGCAGAAAATGCCTTAGGCATTAAGTCCACCGATGCATATATTTGTGCATAAAGTTGTAAATAAATAAATAAATATTATTATATTATTTTTAAGTCTTGATTTAAATGAAATTTTACATTTCATTCTAATATTTCTTACGTTGTTAGAAAGAAGTATAAAATTTGACATATGATTATTCTCTAAAAGTCTAAATCTTAATACATATGAGGTATGTAATAGAACAATATATATATTTAAAATCGTTAGTAATTGCTTAAAACTTCTTATTATTTATTAAATCGCATTATACTTGTAGTCTCATAAATTATTGGGAACAAGATATATGGATAACAGTGTTTTTTAATCAAGAATTAGAAACATTAATATATCTAAAGACAGTTATCGGTTTATTACAATTTATCAAGCGAAAGTGACATGGTAGTTTGAATCAATTCATTAAATTTGTTATTTAACTTTAAAAAAATTAAGACTGAAGTATCTAGTAACAGCAACTGTTATATCTCTTATGCATCATCGCCGCTTCTGGTACTTCATTTGAATGTGCCACATCTATCTTGCCACTATAATCTCATCAATATCACCTCGAACCAGGAAATAAGGTGTTCCTGTAAGATTTATGACCGTGACCGACCTCTACTATTGCAGATGGTATGTCCAAATATGCGTGTGCTGCATCTATAATTTTTTTAAATCAACATCAAAAGCCTATCATTGAATAACTTTTTAAATAAATAAATAAAATAAATAAACATTTAGGACATTTGACACACAACGTCATCTAGTTTCAAATTAAGCTGAGTTTGTGCTACGATAACTAAACTGACTGATAGAATACTTACATACCTTTTTTGTAAATACATACATGTTGTACATAGAAAACACCCAAACTTCGAAACAAATATTTGCAGATTATAAACATTTGGTCCGACCCAGGAATCGAACCCGATACATGAGGCACAGCAGTCATATTCAATACAGCTGCTCCACCGAGGCAGTTCAAACAGCCGGACATGGCCTCTCCTTAGAAAGGATGTAATCCTTTTTTAAATATCTAGATATAATAAGGTAACGTAACGTAACTGTATTTTTTTAAATAAACCTTAAATTTTAACATTACATAATTTCGTCTATTTTCAATCATTCAACCTATTGCCGTCCACTGCTGGACGAAGGCTTCCCCCAAGGAACGCCAACCATCCCCGTCTTGGACATTTCGCATCCATCTGCTGCCACCTTCTTCAAGTCGTCGGTCCATCGCACCCGCAGGGCACCCTACACAACGTTTGCCCAATCGTGGTATCCACTCTAGTACACTTCGGCTCCAGCGATCATCGGTTCCTCTGGAGACATGGCCGGCCCACTTTCACTTAAGCATACTGATTCTCCATGTGATGTCAGATGTCTCCATGTCATACTCTAGTTTTCTGTCGAATAATTTCGTTATGAATTTTATCAGCCAAAGAAACGCCCAGGATCGCACGCTCCATCGCACGCTGAGCTAGTTTAAACTTATGGAGCACTACAACAGTGAGTGTCCACGTCTCGGTTTCGTATGTCATTACAGGTAAAATGCACTGCTCAAATACTTTGGTCATTAACGATTGTGGGATCGGCGACCTGAGGATGTGACGAAACTTTCCGAACGCCGCCCAGCCCAGGCGAATCCTCCGACCTCCCGATCGAAAGTTGTGCCGGCCAAGTTTAATAGTTTGCCCAAGGTAGAAGTATTCATGCACACTCTCGATAGCAGCGCTATTTACGGTTGCGGAAGTCCGGAATACAAGCCTATTATGCATTATTTCATTTTTTCGATGTTCATCTTTATTTCCACTCGATTTAAAGATTCATCCAGACTATTCAGCATTTCTTCCAGATCATGCAGAGATTCCGCCACGATGACTATGTCGTCTGCAAACCACAGATGTGACAGGTGTCGGCTATTGGTATTGATTCCCCGTCCGATCCAATCGAGCGTTTTGAAGAAGTCTTCCAATGTATTGGTAAATAGTTTCGGCAATATAACATCTCCCTTTCTTGCAACAATGTAATTGGATTGGTCTTGTGTTCTTTTCTTGTACTTGGATGGTAATCGTTGCAGCTTCATAGAGGCATTTCATCACCTGAACACATCGGCAGTCGACCAAGCATCTCTGCGTGGATTTCAGGACAGCCCAGGTCTCAACGGTATCGAAGGCTTTCTCGTAGTCCACATACGCGAGAAAGAGAGGTTGGCTCATTTTCATCTTAAAATATCCTTCCACAGAGTCCAGAAAAAGCTTAGTATGAAAAAATAGAACTTGATACAAAGTTGCAGATACAGCTAGTAGTTTATATATAATATGTTATGCTCTAAAGTTACTTAAAACAATATAATAAATTAACGGAAAAGATTTCATCTTCCCCCAACAGACAGAATCGTCACATTTACCTAAAAACCTTCATTGCTTAATTGACAATTTTCAACATAAATCTTCTTTAAACTCATTCCAGTGTTATTAGACGTTCTCACCGCAGCGTGTAAATTAGAGGTTAATATCATTTTAACCATTTTTGTTATTAATTCCAGTTTATAATTACGCTGTTAGGTTATTATTGTAATTTTTTTTTACTATAATAGTACAAACTTTTTATCTGGAAGCAAACTCCTAAATTAATCGATTAGAGCAGCAGCATGTGTGTAACATCAGACACTAGATATCTTCAGAACCCTCATTGATTAAATTAAATGAGACGAGTTTTGTCTAATTCCTTTTAATATAATAAACTAGCTTACCCCGCGAACTCTGTTCCGCCTTAGAGACAATAAATAAGCAAATTTTTTATTTTGGACTGAAACGCGGCCGAACGGGATATAAAGTATCCTATGTCCGTCTCCTGGTTCTAAGCTACCTTCCCACCAATTTTCAGCTAAATCCGTTCAGCCGTTCTTGAGCTATAAGTGGTGTAACTAACACCACTTTCTTTTATATATATAGATATACAAGTCAGTTGATTTACAAACGTGTCTACGATATTTATATGATGATTTACTCTTAGCCGATTTCGGCCACGGCGGCCAGCTAACTACTCAGGAGATATTATACTGCACAAGTGTGCACACAAACAAAGGTGCACTCTCTGTTCCCGCACTTTCACTACTCGATGGGACGGTTATCCAACACGACTGCGAAGAGATCAGTCGCAGGACCGATGGCTTTACGTGCTCTCCGAGGCACTTGGATTAAAACCCTAATTTTCAAACTCCGGGCTGTTATTAAGTATCTCTGTAACCAGAAAAATAACATTTTTTGACCCGACCCGGGGAATCGAACCCGAGACCTCTTGATGACAGACACTAACCACTAGACCAACAAGGCATTTTTATATAATAATTTTTTATGTTACTGAAAAAAATTATAACCCAATTTTAAAAGAAAAACGCTTTTATCAAATAAAATAGAAAAAAATATGTCTCGTTGGTTAATCGTTAATCCATAGATAATTAAAATAGATAAAAAGGAAACTAATTATTGAAGGGAAACCTTCCGGGAATTTTCGCTCTTCTATTGACATTGACAGTGACATGACGTTATCGGTTTCTTCAGGATATAACAAATTTAAACTGCTATTAATAGGTACTTTACTCTCCTTGAGCAGTTTTTTATTTCCTTTGACTGAGGTCTTACTCAGGTATAAGCTTAAAAGTAAGTTCACGAAGTCATTACTAAAGATGGAACAAAGGAAAAGGATTTCATTAAAAGATAATTTGTAGAGGTCACATGATGCAAGGAAGAATATATCATAATTAATTGAATTCTATTCGTAAAACATAATAAAGAGGTGAATCGTGCAGAGGACTCATGAATAAAAATTATCATAGAAGTCGAAGAGACTGAAGTAATGCTTGGAGATAAATGATTATGCAAATTATCTACCTAGCTAAAATCCGAACAACGATCCCGCAATGACAAATTCTGAGATAATATAGGGTGGGCCAAGAATTCATTAACATTTGAATCTAATTCCGCGTAAACATGTTACGGGAGTTCTTGGGACCGATGCTACTGGAATTTGCTGCTTTCAATAAGATGGTACCGCTTGTCACACATCCAATGAGTCCCTGTCGGTGATCAGATAATTTTCAGAAAAGCTGATTTCCAGACGAGGCGACATTTCATGGCCACCCAGGAGTCCAGATCTCAGCAGATTTCTTTTTACGGGGTTCTATGAAAAATCGTGTCTACATCAATAAACCAAATACATTATATCAACTAAGAGAAAAAATCAGCGATGAGATGTCGGTGATCTCGCGGTCTCTTTGCCGACGAGTATTCAAAAATGTCGATGCTCGCTTAGAATAGTGTAAACGTCGAAACGGTGGTCATTTAGACTAAGTAATTTTTAAAAATAATTACCAGCTAATTAGCTTTCTTCTAAATAAATATTTTTTCAAATGTTAACTAATTCGTGGCCCACCCTATACTATTTTGTAGAACATAAACAAATATCTCGGCGAACGTAGTATAAGACGTCCACAATCCAAACGGAGTGATGATCTAATCTAAACAAGACAGGTGACAGGAGCTGCATATAAGAAGCCGAGAATCGAACCAAATGACATTTATTGTGAAACGACCGTCTTGCAGTGAACTGCGATTGGCTGGTTATGTACTAATATAGAGAGAAAATTAAAAAAGATTAGTCACTTATACAGAATATTTATAAGTTTGATCGCTTAAACGATTCATAACATTGTACGTGAATTTCTATCGGATTTAAATCCGCTATTCGATGAAATATCCAGTAATTTAAAAACTTTAAACTTATTCAAAGGGCTTAATTTTGTTCCAATACGAGTTATACTTAAGCGTCTATTTGAAGTATAAACCTGTCACAGTTATAAACTATATCTCTTATATATTATAATTAGAATCAAACAGTATTACATTCGTAAAATAATAATATTTTAAAGTTCCTAGGAAGCTTTGTGGTTCGTGTGGTCACGGATTAAGAATACACAGTGTCATCACGCCTATTTATCCCTTAGGTGTGGTAAGCGACTAACGAAGTAAACTAAACGGAACCACAGCATAGTAAAGACAAGGAAAAGTTGATCTAAATCATAGACCAACCCCCTTGCCCCTTGTGGTACTAAGGCAAAACGCTTCTTTCTATGAAGAAGTCTGTCAGCCTGCCAAAGTGACTCTACTCTGTCTGATGGAAAGCATGAATAGAATCCAAGAGTTGTGATCACCATAGTCCTTGCAAATGCAAATAATGCAGTGTGGTGACCCACACTATGTCGGCCTAGTGAGATACTTTTTCACGCCACGCTTGGGGACCCAACAGGTTCATGTCGTTTACACCCCCAAGCGTGACGTGAAAAAACGTGGCAGTGTAACACTCACATAGTTGTCACGATAACTGTCATCCCTGCATTAATGGGCATATATAATACTGTCTACTATCTTCTTTGGCATAGGTATATAATACTAGTAGTTAATTATGGTTTTAATGATTATTTCGCATTGTTCACAGGTATCTGGGTATCCGGAATCCTTTGAAGAGTCGTCACCATTCTACTAAGCGGGTAGTCGTCATTAAAATAGCACTAGTCTGGCTCCTGAGTATGTTCGTGTCTAGTTCTATCACTGTATTAGGTAAGTGCTATAAATTATCTACCTATTTCGATTATTCGTTATAATTTAAGCGTATCTGTCTTGTTACGAAGGGATTGTTTCCTGAGCACAGCTTCTTTAGGGATATCTTAACATGAATAACTAAAAGTATAAATTTTATATCTTGACATTTCTTTGTATTCGTGATAGTCGCGACCAACAATCTTGTAAGATTTGATAGTAAAATTGCACAATTGTATACAAGGCTAGTATGGTAGGTAAACCATTATACGCAGCTTGCCTCTCATATTAGCGTAGCCATAATAGTATGTGTTTATTGTTATATCTATTACTGTCAGCATAAAAAGATGGCATGTGGTAGCAACAGCATCTTTATAAATATCGTAAGGAATTCCGTATACTATACAAATTTTCTTAGAAAAAAATACTCTTTGTAATTAACATTTTAACTTAAATAATATAAATATTCTTCCTTATCTCTATTTTGAAAAAAATTAATATATTTATTCCGAGTCCATCTAACTGTTCCATCAGACCAATTTGTTTTTTTTTTGTAATGAAATTTATGAACCGATTTTTCATCATTGGAGTACACCTTAGCTTTATCCTCAAATAATACTCAAAGTAAACTGAATACTAACCACTGCACTGTATTATACTAAATAATCATTTCTTACTTGTATTTTTAGCATAGCAAAGTACTTCATTCGATTTGGTCTAAAACACTGAATGAAAATACATTTTTTTTTACTTATTATTATAGTGACGTATAATACTTTAATTAAAAGTATTTACCTTATTGATGTGTTAACGTAAACAACATTCTACAACCAGAATTATCATATAAATATTTTTATTAAACTGCGGAAGATCGAGCACCCAAAGCCCTCACTTGCAATCATTTTGTTTTTGTCAATATTGTTTTTGGATAGAAATAATCTGTTTTTAAAATCAATGTCTTGAGGTGATCGAGTAATAAATAAAATATTTTTCAGTTAAAAACCTATATTTAAGGTAAACTATAACGCGAAATGTACATCTATTTAGATTTTAAAGTTATTTAGAGTAGCTAATGACAACAAAATGTAAGTAGGTATGTAATGTAGGACTTAAAAGTCTAAGTCGAACGCTTTCATCACAAAATAAGCTACGGGCAAAGAACATCTATTTATCTTTTGGAATTACCTAATGGAAACCAATAATTTTGATACGTAAAATACCTACCGTCAGGTGGTCTAGAAGCTCTTGAAAATAAATTTGCAAATCATCTACACAAAGATGGCGACTGAAAGAAGTTTATCTAAGATTTAATTAATAAAAATTGCCAATGCTAAGTGAGATAAAACTTGAGCTTGCATTGACTTGGAAATCCAATCAATTGGATTGGATTTCCAAGTCAATGAGCTTTTTAAAAAGATTTTTAATCATTTGATCTTCTTTATTCAAATTTATATTCAAATGAAATAGAAAATATTTTAGTCAAAACATTTTCAAATGCATAAACGTACACAACTATACATAGTTTAGTTAAACAGCGGGACTTTCGGTCTACCCGTCAACACGAGCAGTGTAACCCACTCGAAATATCGGCCAATGGAAGGTACCGTAAATCTTTTAAATAATACAATCGTGAAAAAATCCTGCTGTACAATAAAACTATGTATATGTGTAAAAATCGTGAAAGTTTGAAAACAGGTACATAACTATTTTTATATTACTATCCCAATTTAATCTATTTTCCATCTTGTGTGACAAGATAAAAACGGCCAATTCGCTCAGAAGTCCATTGGCATAAGAGCCTCAGTACAACACAATTTTTACTAGTAAACTGAGACGCCATGTTAGTGAAATGACATATTTACATGTGACATACACCCTCATACCCTCCAGCTTTCGAAACGTGTTAACTTTTGCATAGGGTTATCCATCTTATCAAACAAAATCCACATTTATACCAAATGGAACAAGCTTATTTGCCCAAATGGAAGGGTTGCTTACGTATATTGTCTAGGATGAATCAAACGAACCGAAACTCAATGAGGTTGTATCGTTTTATTAGTGACTCCTTATAGGTACCTTCCAGCTCCATCATGAGATCAGCTTCATGTCACCTGATTTTCACATACATGTAAAAATTCAGCACAATAGAAAACAGGCAGGTGTGTCAAATTTGACTTACAAGATTTCATTATAGACACATAGATGAAAGTAAATAAAATCTGGTGAGAAAAGATGTAGTACTATAAAATTTTACAATATACAACTTCTTAAGAATGTGTGTACTACAAACAATGTGGACATAGTTAAGGAGTTTACTATTAATATGAAGTCCTATCCCAAATAATCAGTAGGAACATGCATACATTAGCGCCCCATCCGGCTTCGCACGGATGCCTTCGGCATTGTCCGCTCTGCTCATGCATTTTAATACTAATTAACGAGAAATGAATTTCTTTGTAAATAAGTCTTTACAAACATCTGCAAGTAAGGCTTTACAGCTAGAAGGCACCGGCATTTCATAAGACTCACTTTCAGAAGAAATGCTAAAATAAACCACAGAAATGTCTTTTTTTAAGTCCGTGGACAATGTTAAAATATTATTGCATATTTGATCAAAGGTAATTTTGGTTCATATTAAGTGCACAAAATATCTAACATATTTAATTTTATTTGGATAAGGATTGATGTTATATTGGCGAAAATTAATTTGAAAGTATTACCCACAAATAAATTAAATCTCAAAACATTAAAAATGGCTGTTGCGGGTGATCCGTAAAATTTAGAAAATATCTTTCCAAACTTTTTTGTAAATATTTTTAAGATATATGATGATTTATTAAATTTAGTCAGTATTAACGATAAAGGCGTGACGATACATTGACTTTTTTATATGTCCTAGCAGTATAAAATCAGTGTATTATATACACCTTTCTTGAAACATTACCTAAATGATAGAAAAAATTGTTTTAAAATTCCTTTGGTACTTTGGAAGAACTAAGCATACAAGAGCAAAAAATGACTTCATTTTATATTACGGAAAGAAGGTATATTGATTCTATAAATACAATAAAAAAAAATATTTAAAAAAACCCCTGGCACAATATAAAACTTCTAAAAAGTATACAATAAATACGTTGTGTTAGACCTTATAGTTAAAATTAAGACGCGACGAGGGTACCTGGAAAATACGTTATGTTAGCCCTTACGACTATAATTAAACTTAGGACGTGGCGACGACACGTGGATCAAAATTTTACTAATTTAAACTATAAGAGCTAACATATATTTATTGTTTACTTTTTAGAAGTGTTATATTGTGTCGGGGGGTTTTTAATTTTTTATTTAATTTTAATTACGCTCTTTTTAGACTGCATTAGATTACATTTACTGCAGCATTAGATCTCTATGTACCTCGGTCTGTGTCACTAACAGTACGTTTATCCATTCATCAAATCCTTTTCAATGAGGCTAAACACGATATACTCGTATTTGCTGTTACTTGTTGAGGATTTAGGTACTCTCCAGAATATGTTACTTGCAGCATCAGGACAAGGTCACCATATTTATTATTTATTATAGTTATTTTTATTTTATCAAGTTTCAACTCAACCAGTGCAGTAGAAGTGTACTAAGAATCCACTAAATGAATGACTACCTGTACATCTGCACAATTTTTCAATAAAAAAAGAATTATCTAAATCGATTTACCCGTTTGGGGCTATGATGCCACAGACAGAATGACACACACACACACACACACACACACACACACACACACACACACACACGTCAAACTTATAACACCCCTCTTTTTGTGCCGGGGTTAAAAAGAAGTTTATTACTATTGACGTATAAACTATTTCTTGAGTTTATTGTTACAACATACATATCTAAAATGTAAAAAGTTTGTACATGAAATTTGTAGTAGAAAGAAGTTGTAGAAATTGAAGTTTCTTTGTACAATATATCTTTATGAAGGGGTAAGGAAGAAGAATTACGTACTAAACAAACAAATTGTTGTATTTATTACGTAACGTGTATCCCTTAACTCGAATTGAATTTTACCGAAGTAATCTGTACTTTATGTTAAACTAAACGCAATACAAGTCGAAATTTAGATTATAAAGTACAATTCAGCAACGGAAACAGTCTCTCTCTACCTCCTTCTGGTAATCACAGCCAATTTCCCGCTTAACGATCGATTCATATAATTTCCGTAGTACGTAGCATTAGTTATTACTGATGTTTTCACTGCCAAAAGTTAGGTCGACTTTGGTTTTATTGCTTTTCTTATAGAATTTCACCCTAAAACGTAAGTGATTTGATTGTAGACTTAACAATAAAATTGTGATAAGGAAAATTTAAACAAATCTAAGGATATCTATGGAATCGATAAATGAGTGAAGGAAAGATGACTACTTGAACGTAGATTGTGAGTTGCGATGATGTAAATTTAAATATTTGAAACATTCAAGACGTAAAATGTGAAAAAAAATATAATTGATTAAGTAAATGAGAGTAATGTATCGATCATTGTCTTCCTACGATTTCCCATTTTTCAAGTATTGATAAAGATTTCAGTTGGCTTATTCAGTAGTATTGATGAGTGCATGATTTTGTGAGGAAGCAGATGCTTAAAGGGCAGCAACACATTTGTGTCTTTTGAATTAAAGTCTTGTCACCAATAGGTGACCCGTTTGAATATTGTAAATAAAAAAATATAATCGACTGCTGGACCACAAATATTTTTGAGAAAGGAAGTATTTATATGATTCATGCTAAAATTGGGAATAAAATATTATAGTTAAAAATATTTTATAATAGATTAGGATATAGAAATAGCTCTTCAAATCGAAGAAATCTTTGTATAGCATTTCAATATGATTGCATTATTAACTAAATATCACGCAACGTGCTAACAAATAAAGGTTTTGATCAAATTCATCCTATGAGGTGACAGTTACACCATTTAAACACGTGCATATAAACATGGTTAAAATTTAATAGAAACGTATTAAAGTGCTAGAGAAGATGCTGCAATTGGGTAAAAGTAGTGTAGGATGCTTTGTGACACCATAGATCGAGGACTTGAAGAAGGTGGTTGGCAGTGGATGGAGGCGGATTTCCGAAGACTGTGATAATTCGCGCTCCTTGGGGAAGACTTTTGTTCAGTAGCATATGGCAATAGGTTGATTTGTATTTAAATTCTTCTAATTTAAGCGTACTATGTCTTCATTATGCTTTAGTGCACCAAAGATATTCCCAAATGCTCTAACTTTACCAAACAAAGTTAATTCAATCATATCTTCCACAGGTCTAATCAACCGCACAAACATAATGCCGACTCCAGAGCTCTGTGTCATCAACAATCGATTATTCTGGATCTTCGGCTCTTTAGTTGCATTTTACATTCCAATGCTAACAATGGTGGTGTCCTTTGCGCTAACAGTGCAGTTGCTGAAAAGACAGGCGAGATTAGCTGCCACTCCTGTACCTGGTGGAACTCAGAGAAGGTAGGTTTTATTATTATTATTAAGTTTAATGGGTCTAATGGACAGTAACCCTAATTGCTAAATCAGAGATTGTGGATTCCATTCTCATCCAGGACAAATGTTGTGCGATGAACAAAGTCATTTGTTCTATGTCTGGATGTAATTTATCCATAATATACATATTTGAACTTTTAAATATAAAATATATTTATCAGAAGGCCTGCTTAGTTTAGAGACAGACTGCCATTGTGAGATGTGTGAAGTTATTTTTATTCTTAAATAGAAATAAAAGACTTTGAAGATATAAAGATTAATCTCAATATGGATGTAAATTACTCATTAAGTATCAGAACATAAACATGAGACAATTAAAATATTGGCGCGGGTAAATAAAAGATTGCAAGAACAAAGAACAACCTATTGTTGTTTTGATAATTCCTCGCTATACAAAGGGGATTTTGCACAAACGCTATCTTCAAAAGAAACGAAGAAATTAAAAATAAAGCAAAATAAAAATTAAAGAGACATATGTACCTACTAAAATTTTAAGACTTTATTGCATTGGTTTAGTTTAGTAATAAAAAGTAAATACTAGCTAATATTAAGTATTAGCAACTATTTTAAGATAATTTTGAGATATTTATCAATAAATATTCAAAAAAAACTTACTAAACTTAAAACCCAGGAACAACCATGCTTCGTCCATATTAACCAAACTCAATTGTACAGGAATCGGAAACCCTGATTGGAAAGGTAGCACTCAAAGGCCGATAATCTACTTGTGTCTTTTGAGTTCAGGTGTTCATGAGCAGCTGAAGTTACTTATTATTAAGTGAAATGAACACACTTATTTGTCCCCATTAAACAAAAATTACAACCTCGTGAGCTATATAAGTATTCATACCCGTTGACTGTGAGTGGCATTGGAGGATTAACAATTTGTTCGCTAACTGGCACCGTTCGCTTCTATCCAAACTTCGGGCATTCGACCTGTCTCCCAAACTCTGTTACTGATTTACCGTTTAATGGCACAAGCGCAATACTAGAATTCTTTGTTACAGCACGGTCTCTAATTTATAGCAGATAAACGCTGGTGTACCTCTGGGCTCCATCCTGTCACCCACGCTGTTTCTTTTGCATATCAATGATATGTTGAGCTTGACTTATATTTGTGTGTGGATTAAAGCACAGTTCACGGGCAATATTTTGAACACCCTACAGTCAAGTTAGTAGATATTGAAGAAAACGAGAGGAACTTCAACACCAAAAAACACAGATGTGACTCTCAACCTAAGTCGACACATTTCTTCCCCTGTCAATTTTTCATAGTATTTATCTACTACTACAGAATAAGCTCGGTAGCCTGGGTATGGATAATTACCGGGATCACAACCTCGTAGAAAGTAAGTATATTGAACAAGGTGAGATGGTCTTCATATCTGAACATCTGTGTCTTGCGTATGTCGCACAGTATTTGCCTGACGCTCTCAATCAAGAGTGCTGTTTTGCTGGCTGATCACATTATCGGCAGTCCCGAGCCCACCGAGTCCCTTGAACTTCTGCAGTCACGAAAAAATGTTGCCTTTGTGCCAATTCCCTATCGAACTGAACAGTTCAGATCTTCCTTCCTGTACTGAGCAGTCAAAACCTGGAACTTGCTACCAACGCTTTTTCCTCCTATTATGGTTTCGGGTCCTTTAAGTGAGGTATGAAAAGTTATCTTACTAGGCCGCCATAGTGTAGGTCACCATGCTCCATTATCTGTATTCACAATGAGTATGGTGACCACTACTCTTGTATTCTCTTTATACTTTCCATCAGGCAGAGTATAGTCACTTTACAATACAGTCAAATCTTGACAACACTTAACGATGTCAAAATTTCTAAGAAAAACACCAAATATAGCTAAGGCTTTTAAATTCAAGTAGCATGAATAATGCAAAAGTGACAAAGAAACTTTTACCAACATCGCGACACTTGATAAATATTTAAATGATCAGAAATCTTTTATACTCTAAGTACATTGGAAATGTAATAATCTTGTAAATTGTTTGTCGTAAGAAAGTTTACGAAATTCAACTTTTTTAAAGTTTAGGAGAATTAAGTTTGAGTATTTATTTATGAAATTAGATCAGATCCGCGACACGATCCCTAAAAATCCAGACAAACTTATAAATTACACATTGCTTTATACACATATGTAGACGAGCGACGTTACAATTAAGTTTAATTTTTGTACCAGTAAATTTATGAATATTATTCATTGTAGTCTGTTCAACTCAACTTGCGTTCAGCTCTTAAGTGTTCCAAATAGATAATATTCAAATTCGAAATTGATGATCTACTAAACTTTATCATGTCATAAAATTCATGTAGAGTGATGAGATCATCGCAAAGTGTCCCAATAGTCTAGGAAACCTATCTGCTTTCTAATACGAGTACGTGCTTTGTACCATCAAGGTAAATGTGTTCATTCCATATTATCACTATAAAATTAATGGTTTATCGTACCATTCTGCGGTACGCTATGACATAATGATATACCTATTATATAATCATTATTTTTCCTTATTTATCTTTAGTTAAGTAGCGATAGAAGTATATATGATGTTTGCTTATCTTATTAAGTTTGAAAAACATCTAATTTATGTTTACAATAACAATAATAAATCTATTTAACAACACTTAGTGTTTACTCCTAATGTTATTGTTACTAAAATTGTTGAATTCTATTCAAACATCTCGTTTATAAAACACTTTCGAACTTAAGATATTTGAAATAAAGTCGTTAAATGTTTTCGGAATCGTCTCGAGTCGTCAGAAGATTAAGAGTTTTGCTACATTCCATTTGCGGCTTTCTCGACGAACTTTTCGAGAAATTTCGTAAGAAAAGGTTAGTAAAAGAAAAGTTCATCTAAGTCGAGTCTGAGTCGTCGTGAATTTAATGAATATTGATATTTGCGCAATAAAATTTTTTTACATATTTATAACTATTATAATTTTGCATTTTTATTTCGTAATCCTCATGAAATATTTAAAATCTTGGTTACTAAGCAAAATAAATTTATAATTATGTGCCCAGATTATTTTATAAGTTATAAATGTGGATTTCATAGCTGGAATAAGTACAAGTGATTTATGAATAGAGAAAAAGTAATACTAAGGACAACTAAATAATGAGTATTTTGATTAAAACCTGGGTCCTAATCTTGACAAAGACCTTCCATTGTACTGCTACTTAAAATTATATTTCTAACCGTGTTCTTATTTGCGTTCACTGAAGAATAAAAAAGGTAGGTTTCATATATATGTATAAATATATATATATGTATATATATGTTTAAAAACATCGTTAGTAATATTACCGATGTAAAATGTGAGTTTATTACTGCTTACGTTCTTGTATTGCTCAACCGATTATCACGATATTAATAATATTGCTTGGTTTATATGAGACTGACTTTACATATATATTTGTATTCGATGCTAGGAGATTGCGCTTGTACCTTCCAACTCAACGCAAATTAATAATTATTTTAGAATTTTTTTTGTAACTTTATTATCAGTTTTGATTAGTAGCAGTATTTTTAGTAGGTACTCGTAATTTATAAAAAACAAAAAGATATAAATTAGCAAATGTATAAATTAATTATTTCTGAAGTACATATACGCCTGATATGTTAGTTAATCAACTTAAGGTTTATAAATATTCATATCCCAGAATACTCGGTGTAAAAAACTTCTAATTCCGTAAGATAGATTTCAAGTACCGTTCTGAGTTCACTTAACCATTAGTGACGTGTCCTTGAATAGTGACAAAGCTTTGAAGGTCTGGGAAATGAATATTTATTACTAAAGACTACCTACTGAATTTTTTAAATTGCGATTTTGTTGACTCCTGATTTTGCGAGCATAAATGTCATATAAATAAAATATATCTGTCCGCTACAATACACATCTTTGTAAACATATGTACATTGTACAAGGAATTTCAGCGCTGTTTTCAGCACAAACGGGCTAGCTCTACCAGGGCAGTACTACCCTCTCACAGAAGACCAACCTTAAGCGATAGCATCTGTGCTGTCCTGTTTCGTAGGTGAGGGTGAAACCGGAGGCCCATTGATGCAGGGGTCACAATCATCGTGGTAATCATGAGAGCTTTACAGTATCACAATGACTGTCATGCCTTTCACGTCCCCAAGCACGGCGCGAAAAAATATCTCACTAGGCCGCCATAGTGTGGACCGCCATAGTGTGGACCACCATACTGCATTGTCTGCATTTGCGTTGACTATGGTGACCACAACTCTTGGATTCTATTCATGCTTGCCATCAGGTCGAGTAGAATCATTTTGGTAGGCTTCTAAAAAAAAAAACATTTGTGTCTTTTGTGATAAGGATTTGCACTGATCCAAATCAAGATATTCGCTATTGAAGTATATGAGTGAGAATGACAGTGTCATCTATGAAGAATGAGTTTCGGAGTAATCATATGTTGATATATTTATTTCCTTGACAATTTTTAAACTCATTATTATGCTTTAAAATAATTGTCTCAAACATTGGGTATTTCATTCCTGTTTTCATGGTACTCATTACTGATTCACTGCTCTTAATTCGGATCACGACTTTTGTGCAAAAACCACATTCATTTTGTTCGTGTCGCGCGCAGGCGTGCGCACTGGACCGTGTTAGGTGCACAACTAGCTGCCCTATTAAGGTCGGAACACACTGTGGTTACGTCACAGGAAGCAGTTTAATTATACCAGAATTTACTGTTGAATTTAATCAAGAGTTCACTTTAGAGCAGAAACTTTTACTACTATAGCAGTTTGTGAAAGTAATAAAACGATACTTTAACTGTATTAATTATGTGTCGATATAATAAATAATCCAAATATGAATAAGTGTCTGGAATAAGCAGTCTTAGTGTCCTCTACTGTACCGGAATACTTTAATTAATTTATTGAATAATTAATAATTACAGAATAATTATATAAGTCAATCAAATAGGATTAATTGTTGATTTATAAGATTTTAACTGGTATATGTACGAATCGCCACTTTTAAAAAAATATTGGCGACTCTTACGGAAAAAAATTATTAAAGAACTAAACAACACTTCAAAAATTTGTAGAAGGTAAGTCATACACTTTGTTGTAGAACAGAATAAAGTTATGAAAAAAGTACAGTAGCGAATTACAGTAAAGTGACAGGATTAAATGTTTGGAAATAAGTAAAAGTTAGAACAAAAACAATAGTTTTTTATATTTAATAATTTTAAACCCAAATGTTAAGCATAAACGAGATAATATTCTTGTGTCGCGGAGGTCTGGACATACATACATGAAAAGAATACAAAAAACAACCAGACTCAAAACAACAATTTGTGAATTATTCGAACCCTACATGGAACACCTGCAGTATTATTCTATATGGGGTTCGAACCCACAACATTCAGCGCAGTAGTGACCGCCTAAATAACCACTTAAGCCTAAAACTTTTCTCTTTCACTTTTCTTTATCATTAAAGATATTTCTTTGTCTCGCTCAATAAGTATACAGTATTTCACGACGACAATTGATTCGTACGCTAATAAATTGTTTTTTTACGAATCGCCTATGGAATTTTTTTTTTTATAGGCGATTCGCATGTGTTGTGCCAGTTTAATCGTACGAATCAACAACTAACCTATCAAATTATTAAAAATAGTCAAATACAATAAAAAAGATAATTAATATGCAAAGTGAAATTAATGTAAAAGATCCATTTATTTTTTAATTTTTGTTTTTAAATTTGTCATAAAACATGGGCTTATATAAATACCTGATTGTTTAATATATTATTATAGTAGATAAAGTTTAATAAATTATTACCAATGAAAAGCCTTACGTAACGATAAGTATATGCATACATATTGCCATTAAAAATTGGAGTTTCCACTACCATCTTATTTCCGTCAGCACAACCCGTTACATACCTGGCACAATACACAACACAATTCCAGAACTAACAGTCCATTTATCTGGATGAGGAAAACGACTGTAATAAGTACCAAATCAAATAAAGGTTAATCTTTCCGGGATCACTGGAATAGCGCTTCTCATTTTTCTCACATTGAATGCCCCGACATAAATCTTTCTCCGCTTAAGGTTGCGCACCCCTGATATATGTTCACTATAACAGCGTGGAAAACTAATGCCTTTAATATTTGATGCTTTACATTAAAAATAAATTATCTTTTTTATTTTCCAAAATTATTTGTTATGTGTAAATAGGAAAACTTGACTCAAATTCTTTACCAACCCGATGGGCGAGCTTTAATTCTTAGGAGAGGCTTGTATCTAGTAGTGAATTACTAAATTCTGTTGATAATGATGATGATATGCATGATTATGCGTGTTGTCAGTCTAACATCTGATACTGTCAGTTGAACAAAAATATTTTAATGCGAAATTATTGGTATTAGATTGTATATTTGCATAATATAAGTAAGTAAATGGACGTTCAAATAGAGTATTGTTTTTCTTGTCTACTCATTGCTTTCCATGCATAGAACCTTAAGGCTAAGTTCAGATGAACGCGCGGCGCCGAGCGTCTCCGCGCGGTAGTAGCATTCACATGACGGCATTTGTACGCGCGGCAGTCTGGCATCAACATTGCTCAAAAATGGACGTGGAGGATGCAATTTGCTTATGGATTTTATACCGAAGGCTGAGACGTCGCAGAAGACATAGACGATACTGGGTGCATCCCATTTTGAGTGAAAGACTTTCTTTAAGCCTGTTCATCACTTATATCCCGACCTGAGACTACATGAAGAAAAATTTTTTAACTATTTCAGGATGTCGGTTGCATCTTTTGATTTTTTGTATGATTGTGTTGAGAACGATTTAAAACCCAGGGAAGATGCTATTAGATATTGCATATCACCAAAAGAAAAACTCATAGTAACACTACGGTAAGTTATTTCTTTATTTATCACACATTAAACAAGAATCTTAAACGAGAAATTAAGTAGGTATTTAAGAAATGAGACTTTCGAGCAAATTATATTTTAATTATTATGATTGAATAAATCCAGTTCTTGAGAATCTTCATATGACCCGGGTGATGTTACTTGTGACAAATTTGTGGGAGGTGAAGTGTAGGAACTAGTTGTATAACCATATTGTGTTGAAGATTCTCTATCAGAAAAACGCATGGTGTCTCTATATTGAGGACTTCTGAATGAAGTAGGACAGTTTCTTGGCTGCTGTTGTGTATTATATGAAGTAGGTGGGTAGTTAATATCTTCAAATGACTGTGATTCTGCGGATTGGTAGCGCTCTAGTAAATTATACATTTCAATTTTCAGCTTCAAGCGCCGGTTTTCGGAAACTTTTTTTATTTCCTTAACCAGTGAAAGACAAAATAACTTGTCTTCATCATCTTCTTCTTTCTTTTCTGTTACATTTTTATTACGAGTATCAATACTTCTTTCTAAAATATTTGCAAAATGCTCATCGGCTGGGTTCAATTTAATTTTTTTTTCGGGGTAAATGTTCAGTAGAAGATTTAACGTTACTGTTAATATTGTTCGTATCAACATTTTCTGAAATTTCCACTACGTCAAGGCTATTATCAGTAACTTTTTTTTGAACTACTTGTCTAAGAAATGATAATCTTTGAAAATATCCAAATGATGTTGTTGTTGAAGCTGAAGAACCGGATTTCATAAATTTAGTTTTCTTAAGTTCTTTAACATAAGCATCTCGTAAATTTTTCCATTTTTTCTGCAATAATGATCCTAAAACCAAAAGTATTTATTAATTTATGTTGCAGGTACTTAGCCAGTGGTTCTTCATTAGCAGAGCTGCAGTATGGTTATAAAATTGGCAAATCTACGTTATCAGCTATAATTCAACAAGTTTGTAAAGTTTTATGGACAAACTTAAGAGCTATGGTCATGAGCCCACCAACTACGGATAAGTGGATACAAATATCTAAATAATTTGCCAATAATGCCTATTTTCCAAATTGTATTGGCGCTTTGGATGGCAAACATGTTCGTTTAATTGAGCCACCACACTCGGGATCAATGTATTACAATTACAAACACTTTTTCTCGTTAGTTTTAATGGTTTTGTGCGATTCTAAATACTGCTTTATATGGGTAGACGTTGGAGCTTACGGAAAAGACAGTGACTCGGGTGTTTTTAAAGAAACATCCTTTTACAAAAAATTATCAGAAAATTTGTTAAACATTCCTGAGCCCAGATCTATCACTGATAATGAGAACAATGCATTTAAATTGCCATATGTAATTGTAGCTGACGAAGCTTTCGGTATGACTAAAAATCTGATGAGACCATATGGAGGTAAAATGTTGTTAAAGAAAAAAAAATTTTTAACTACCGTCTTTCTTTAGCACGAAGGTATGTTAAATGCACATTTGGAATAATGTGCAACAAATGGCGAATTTTGCATCGGCCAATAGACGTCAAGATAGATTTTGCCAATGATATTGCCAAAGCCATTTGTGTTTTACATAACTTTGTTAGAACAAGAGATGGTATAAA
The DNA here is from genome assembly GCA_949316085.1 of Hypercompe scribonia. Classification (NCBI taxonomy): domain Eukaryota; kingdom Metazoa; phylum Arthropoda; class Insecta; order Lepidoptera; family Erebidae; genus Hypercompe; species Hypercompe scribonia. The sequence continues at coordinate 3,317,185 of OX438969.1, read as the reverse complement.
ATCCGAGGATATGAATTGTCCGGCGCCATTATCGGATATAAATCCCACTAATACTGGATGCCCAATCCATGAAGCAGATAATATTCGAACTAAATTAACAAATTACTTTGTAAGTGAAGGTAAATTAGATTGGCAAGAAAAATATATATAACTCTTATACGTATAATATTATACATGCGATTGTAGCTTACCCAAGTTTTTCTTTTTTTCTTCAGAATCAGTATTTTCACAGAAAATTAAAACTAATTCTTCCCAAGATCTTCTTTTTATTATTTTATTCGAATATTCCTTGGAGTTAATATTCCAGATAGCATCTCTTTTTTCAATTTCGTCAATAAGCAAATCGATCGATACAATGTCGTCTTCGGTGGTCATTTTTTCCTGAATCTATGCGTCTATCCGTCTCAACTCGCGCGGATCAATTGAACAGGTCGGTACAGGTTTGTAGAACTTGAACCGCGCGGTATCGTGCGGTTACTCACGGTACAAGAACTAGCGCGCGTATCGGAGCGCGGCGTGCGGTTTCGCGCGGTGATTTAGACGATACTTAGCTGTTTACTTGGATCTTGTACCGCGCGGTGAGTCTCTCCGCGCGGTGCCGTGCGTTCATCTGAACTTAGCCTTAAATTGCGTACTAGTAATTTTTAAAGAATAGTATTTACTTATTATAGTAGGCTATTTAAATCTTCTTTCAGTTATTTTAAGTATAACATTTCTGTGAGCTGAATTTTTCATTTTCAAAGTTCATTCTTCATTTTATTTCCATCCGTGGCCTTATCGGGTTCACACAATGATCTATCACGAGCTCTTGCGAGAAATGAATACTTTGCAAAAGACAAACCTAGGGTAAATTTGAGGATATAATTTAGCTATAGGTAGCCATGCCATCACGTACACAAGGTATTTAGGAATAAAAGAGGCTCCAACATCAAGACACAAAGACAATAGGCATAGTCTGAAACTTTTGTCAAATATTCTATTTCTATTTTAAAAATTAAAAACGTATTGTTCAATCTTGTTTAATTATTTCAGTTAATTAGCCGTCAAAACAAACTTCTCATTTATTCTTCATTTCAATATTCGTTCAAATTTCAATTCAACGATTTTCATTAAAATGAATATTGTGATTCAATAGAAAACTCGATTAACACAAACCTTTGATGTGAACAACAAAGGGGTCTTCGAAAGAATCTTCTGTAGTCTAAACATTTATTATTGGCTACATACTTTTTTAAATTTTGGAGTTTCGATTCGTTTTCAAGCCTTAATGAATTGATTTAAATTTCGAACAATGTTTATTGACTGTCATTAACTTCTGCAGAACTGGCACACTATTCAATAAAATTAAGTAGATATGCTCTTTCCTTCAAGGTGTGTTATAAAAGTCATGAGGACGTATGATTTTAGACTGAGATATACTTTGTTCTATATATATTAGGGTGTCCCTTAAATTTCAAGTTCGATATTTTTTTACGCATACCTTCTTAAAAGTTTCGTAATAACCCTATATTGTCTAGAAAAAAATATTAGTTCGATATATAAACGATAACCCGTGCCGACTTGCTATTTAAACTTGTCGATACAAGTTGCTTAAGTACAGCCCAGTGACCTGTTACGACATGTTTTATTTGCCATTTCGTACGTGATTTTTGAGACTATTAGTGCTTCATTATTTAGTGCGTAAACATGTCGGTGGAATTACGGAGTGATAAACAAAATATTTTTCTTATCGGATTGACTAGCTACCAAATAAATGGTGCAAAATTACCATCTAATCAACAAGTTCTCTCAGTCCTATTTTACAATATTCGTGAGGTTAAATTGACTGTTAGTGAAAGTGCAAATCTTGTGATTAGGGAGTGCATCATATATTGGGAAAAAGCAAGAATTCCAACAAGGGCATTTCCTAACTGCATGAAGAAACTTATTGATTTATATCATGTTTGGTGAGAGTTGCAAAAAAATTGTAAGAAAACTCAGATTACGTTTAAGAGTCGTGAGAACAATTTTATAATTAATCTTGCTAATTTGTTTGATATTGCACATGCTGATGCTTTTGAGAGAATGAAAATAGAGGAAGATAAATTATTTTTAATGAAACAGAGAGAGCCAGGTCGACCGGGATGCTTAGGTGGTGTAGATAAAAAATTGGCGGAAAAAGAACAAAGATCTAGACAACGACGACTGGAAGAAGAGGAAAGGATTGTAAGACAAAGAGAATCACTAGCTGTTGCATCTACTTCCACCACAAATAACTTAGACAGTGTAGAAGATTCAGACGAAGAACAGATCTTGAATTCTGAACTCAGCTTGCCGGACGTTCCCTGCCATGAATAAAGTTCAAAAAGAGGTAGAAAGAATCTTATAACACCTAAACTAGTTGCAGCTTTAGATCGATGCCAGTTAAGCATTAGAGATACCGTTTACATTCTTAATGCGGTGGTAGAAGCGCTTGGTCTGAGCAGCGATGATTTCTGTATTAACAAATCCTCGATTCAGCGAATTCGTACTGAAACTAGAAAATCAAGGGCAGAAGCAATAAAATCTAACTTCCAAAACAATGTACCCGACATAGTCACAGTCCATTGGGATGGAAAACTATTACCGGGGTTGGATGTACGGAGTTCAAAAGAAGAACGCTTGCCAGTTATAGCTTCATTTGACGATAGAGAGCAGCTTCTTGCAGTGCCGAAACTAGAAAGTTCTTCTGGAAAACATCAAGCGAAGGCTGTATCAGCAGCTCTCTTTGACTGGAACTTTTATGATAAAGTGCAAATAATGTGCTGCGACACAACAGCTTCCAATATGGGCCGTTTCAATGGAGCTTGTGCTATTTTGGAGCAAACTTTAGGAAGAGAATTGTTGCTTTTCGCCTGTCGTCATCATGTTTATGAATTGGTCCTAAAAGCTGTCTTTGAAACCAAGATTAAGCAAATTACTAGTAGCCCAGATATTCCGATGTTCAAAAAGTTCCAAGAAAATTGGAAAAACATTGATTGTACTAAAATTGAACCATCTCTTAATTTCGTAAAAGCACGGGTTGCCGAGACAGTCATTCAAGCGTTGTTACTATTTTATAAGGCAGAATTAGATAAAGGTTTTGTAAGAGATGATTACCGCGAATTGGTCGAACTGTGCGTAATATTTTTAGGAGGAGACACAGAGGAAAAATTAAAACTAAGGCCCCCCGGAGCTATACATCAGGCACGCTGGATGGCGAGAGCGATCTATTCTTTTAAAATATGTTTACTTCAGTCACAATGCAGAGTAACTGCGAAGGACAAAAAGGCTCTACAAGATGTTTGCTTATTTCTCGTAATATTGTATGTAAAACCTTGGCTCGAATGTACAGTGGCGACCAAAGCACCTAATCAAGATTTGCGCTTCTTGAAGATGTTAAAAGAGTATGAAAAAGTTGACGCAACAATTTCTAAAGCTTCTATAAGCAAGTTCAGCCATCACTTGTGGTATTTATGTGAAGAGACAGTCATTCTATCACTATTTGATGATGAAGTTGACAACCAAACTAAGAAGAAGATGATTGCCAACTTCAACAGGGACAAAATCTCGGATTTTAGCAAACGCTATGACCCGTCGAAGGAAGAACTGACTCAAAAGTTGTTTGGTAAGTTAAATTGACTTTTTGTTGGATTTCAATTTCAATGTCCAATACTTATTTATTTATTTTCAAAATTGTTGTTGATTTTTATTTGTTATTTAACTTATTTTTCTTTTTTTTTAGACAAAGCACTGGATGATTTCGTATCGGAAAAGAGCAAACAATTTTTATCACGACTGCAGATCGACGACAGTTTTCTAAAGGAAGATGTATCTTCTTGGAATAACAATGCTGCTTTTCTGGAGGCTAAAAGAAGAATAAGTTATTTGAGAGTTGTAAATGATACTGCTGAAAGGGCTGTTAAATTAATGCAAGATTTTAACGGACTTATCACGGCTGAAGAAGAACAAAAACAGTTCTTGCTGCGCTGTGTCCAGGAACATCTAAAATTGTATCCAGACTGTAAAAAAACTACTCTAAAAAGAAGTTACCCTGAATGATTCTTATTTCTTTATGTTTTTAATTAAAGATTAATGTTCATCTAATTTATTATTTAATTTTATTCACTTAATTCATTGCATTTATAGTGAAATTATAGCAGACTGAAATTTTAGGACAAAACACGTTTTTTACTAAACTTTGAAGCTCGGTCGGCACTGGTTGCAATTATGCTAGATTGATAAAATTTTATATTTAAGTATCTTATAGCATTAGTAAAAATTATAGAGGGTATGCATTTCGAAATTCGAAAAAAAATTTTTTTTTAGTCATATAAGGGACACCCTAATATATATATATATATATATATATATATAATAATATAAGTTTTTCTTTGCATCTCTAGAACGATGATGAAAGAAAAAAAATCTTACACAACACTCGGATATCACATCGTTATTTAAGTAAGGTAATAATTTAAGAAAGTGAGCTACAATGTCAGAGAAGGCAATTTGTTTTCTTTATTTTTTTTCTAAATTAAGAGCCTGCCAAAGTGACTGCTAGAGTGAGTGCTTGGTCCTTAATAAAACACGTAAGTTTAAATTAAGTTTTAATCGTTTAAAAAAAAAACCATACGTTTCCAATTTGATTGTATCATAAAATGGTTGGTATATTTTCTTTACGGTCTTTTTTTTTCTATATTAAGAGCCTGCCAAAGCGACTCTACTCTGCCTGATGGAAAACATGAATAGAATCCAAGAGTTGTGGTCACCATACTCATTGCAAATACAGACAATGCAGTATGGTGACCCACACTATGGCGGCCTTATAAGATGCTTTTTCACACCCCGCTTGGGGACATAAACTTCATGACAGTCATCGTGACAGTGTAAGGCTTACACAGCTACCATAATAATTGTCACCCCTGCATCAATGGGCCTACGGTCTCACACTCACCAACGAAACACGACAACACGAATGCTGGCGCTTTGGGTTTGTCTTCTGTGGGAGGGTAGTACTGCTCCGTTCAAGCCGGCACGCTCGTGCTGAAATCAGCGTGGCTCTCCTACCTAGGAGCTAGTTACAACCTGCTGCACTGCGCCTTATTATTCTTGCGGTTTATTGCAAGTAAATAGTCATTTTAACTTTGAGGTTACAATTTATGTTAACACAATACAAGTTGCAGCACGTGCAAGTATACAATAGACTGTTAATAGAATATTATGAGAAGTTTAAATAGTGTACCTAATATCTCACCGCCATATCAATTCCGTGTCCATTAATAGCCTAAAGCTGTAATAAATGTCTCGCAGCCAGAGTTAGAGAAAAAACTTCGGCCTCTTTGATCCAATAGCAAATGAGTAACTCACTCCTCGCATTTAACAATTTTACGAGTTAACTCTGAATATTTAGCTATTTATAGAATTGTTTGTAAAGAATTGTTAAAGAGTTGTAAATTGTTTGTTTGAAATAGAATGTTTGTAAAGGGTTATGTTAGTACAGTACATAGAACTCCTTGAATATACGTTTAAAAGAATGCATATTGACGTCAAATAGTCAGAATGACTTCTTTTTGTATCAACATTTAGAATAGGAAGAAACGAGGTCCTAGTTTTGAATTTCCTAAACATATGTGGATGATATTGATTGATTTTATCATAAAGATTAAACCTAGCACAATTTAATACGTACTCTTGGTTCACTTCAGATATTTTATTTATTTATTTATTTACTAAAAAATCGCTATTTTGCGATACAGGATTAGTAATTGTTCCTAGTACGATATATCTTCGCTAGATGGCACTGTAGCATGTATTTTTGTTTGTGATGTATGTGGAAGTCGCCACAACCACTTAAATTAATTTCTTAAACTAATACATACTCACATTATTGAGAACAGTACCACAACTGCGTATGTTATAAAAATGGAAAAAGTTGAAAATTAAAGCAATAAAATACAGATTAAAAATATAATATAAAAATTACAAATGAAATATATTATTTAAATTTATTAAATATACATTTGACAGCCAGAAGTCGTGGGTTCGATTTTCACCCAAGATAAATCTTTGTCTGATGAACACGATTACTTGTTCTGTGTATGTAATTTATCTGTAATAACATGTGTGTATTAAAACCAGAACATTGACGCAGGGGTGACAGTTGTCGTGATAACTATGTGAGGCTTATATTGCCACGATGACTGTCATGCCTTTTACGTCCCCAAACGTTGCGTGAAAAAGCATCTCACAAGGCCGCCATAGTTGAGGCACCACACTGCATTGTCAGCATTAGCAATGAGTATGGTGACCACAACTCTTGGATTCTATTCATGCTTTCCATCAGGTAGAGTAGAATCACTTTGGCAGGCTCGACATATAGAAAAAAAAACCACGTTTCCATGGTACACACTTCGCCTAATTTAGGATCAGAGGCCTAATTGTAAGATGTCACCTACACCAATGACTATTTATCATATACAGGGAAAAAGTGACATGACTGGACTATGCAGAAACTTAGGTGAAACACGAATCTTGAAAAGGGTGATTAACTGAAGACAGTAAATTGTCTTCTTGAGAATTTTGTACACTTTTATCGTATCGTTTTGGTTTCTATTATGGTATGAGACTTTATAGAAGACGAGACGAAAGACTACTTGTAGAAGCGTATTTTCTGGTGATACCTTGAAGAATACAAGATGCCAGAATAATCACTTTTGTACACGTTCAATACGTGATGAGTGTACCACATAATGTGGCCTCTAGACTACGCTGTTGTATTCCAAAATGCTCCTAAGCAATCTGTTTTAAAAAAGAATTTTGATTTTTTCCTGCAAAAAGCTCTACGATTTCTTAAAATAAAGCCTAAATTTTTAATGCTTTTTAGTGATGTAATCTAAATGCAGTTTGAACGTCAAAAAAATCTCGAATCTCAAATAGTGTCACTGTCAGTTATTCTGTCATTATCTATTAATATTTTGAGTTGGTCGTATTCAATACCACCGCTTTTGGATTCTATTCATGCTTTTCATCAAGCAGAATAGAGTCACTTTGGTAGGTTGCTATAAAAAAAATCCGCTTGAACTTCACACGATAACATTTCTTAGTTTAAATACATGTTGCTATTTTTACACCAACAAAAAGCCTATTCAGGTTCATTCTGTAAATGTGTCACATCATTTGATATAATTTTGTAACAAATTCTTGATCACGATTTTTAATCAACAATTAATTTATGCAGTTATTATACCCACACATCTAATTACACAAATAAGTATTGAAGTTTAAACGTCAAAGTAAAAGATCAAACACAAATAATAAGAATGTCACCAATATCCTTACATTCAAATTTCGAACACGCGGCTTCAGTGACCTCTCAAATGTGTCATTATCTGAAAAAGATTTTCAACAATGCCCCTTGACCGTAACCTTGCCCTGAATGGTCCGACGACGTCCGCATCAACAATACACAATCAATAAACCGAATCAAATGGATTTTTTTCCATCCCTTAACATGGTTTATCTACATTTTTTTTCAAAGAGCTCGAAAACAAACTGCTTTATTCATACTTGTTCATTATGATCGATGGATACACCCGACCATCTTCGTAGGCTGTTTGGAGCATTGCCAATGAGTATTAGTGGAGGTAACATACGGTACATAAATTGTAACGTACGCGCTAGTTACTTTTTAACCGACTGCCAAGGAAGGATTAAGTTTTTCTCGCGTATCTTGTCTATAATATTCTTTATTACCTCATAAACTACTTTCAATATTTCTGGACTGTACTTGTACTTTACTTTTCAGTTTTATTGAAAGTCGTTAGTTAGTTATTAATAATACTTCGATTTTTATTGTTTTTATTTGTTTTTTCAATTTATCTGCTCTGTTACTTCGGACATTTGAATTATTTTATAATTAACTATTGATTTTAGATTATGAGTGTTACAGTAATGAGTGTAGTATAGTAGTCAAAACTACTTGTTATCCCAAAGTAGAATTTGTTAATTACATAAGGTTCTTTAAAATCAAAGTTCTGTATAACACTGTAGGAGGGTTACCAGGATTAACCTTATACAGCATATATGCTATTAAAATTCTGTAAATGTATAATTCATTTGAATATTTTATTTAAGTATTCAACTTAACCAATCAGAAATAAAAATAAAAATATGTCAGTATTTTTTTTATTAAAATGTTGCGTGCCCGTCCATTTTACGTCCCCGTGTGTTTTCACAATACCAATGTAATAAACTGTATTGGCAACTAAAGTACTAAAACAAGATACATTAATATTGCCATTTGTGTCTCTAATAGAGTATTTAACATCAAGTTATCTTGTAAGTTTCTTCTGTTTATAACTGTTAATTTTAATGATTAATGTATACTTCACATAATAAAAATAAAAAAATAAAAAATCTTTTATTATAGGTACATTAACTGACCCGCACAACTTTGTTTGTATTTCTTAAAATAAAATAAATTTGACTCCAATATTTGGTTTCTATTTTTAGTACCATAATATTATAACAGTCCAAAGCATTTTTCGGTAAATTAACTATCTAGCAGTAAAGGAGTTTTTAATTCGATCCAGTAGTTCCCGAGCTTGGCACGTTCAACCAAACAAACAAACTCGTCAGCTGTATAACATCAAAATATCAACCAACAGCTAGGTATACATTTATAAGATACTTCTAGTCACATACACATAATTAAAAACTGTTTTATTGGAGTTTATAAGAAGTAAAATTATACAATAAGAAAGTTACAGGAGTCGGACTGCCTGGCAACAATAAGTTCGCAATAACTAAACGCATTTGACCTTGACCTACCATTGTTATCGCTCATGAGCTCATTCATTCATATAAGCCATATGCTTTACGTACCGCTACATTTACATCTCACTAATTTTTTGTTTCGGAGCTCTAGCTTAACAGCTAATTACTGAAATGATCGATTGGTTGCTACAGAATTGCCCTTTAAAGCGTAAAATGGATCAAAAGTATACGCTTCTGTGTATCTACCGTCACATCAAGAAGGAAGTCCTAACATTAATGTTGCCCAATTAGTTCTCTTTAAAATAATTTTAAATAAATTGGCAAAAAAAAATAAAGACAGAAAAACCTTAATAGTTTTAAAAAGTCGTGGCCATTACTTACATATAATGGGAACTTATCCCTGTGAAGCCTTTCCATGATAGTTTATAACGCGATGTCGTATGCCTTAATTACTATGCTTAGCGACCGGATAATTGGTGGCCACTAGACGTTAATGAATATAGCTGGAGCGGCCAGCTTGACATTAATTCCTGAGTCATTATTACGAGGGACAAACTCCAAATTTATGGGTTTGTTCCGACAACTAGTGGCAGTAAGTAAAAGCTTTTGTATAAGAAAATACGAACTTTAAAAGAGTGAATTAAAACTTGAAAAATTTTAAGGAAAAATCGTTCAATCTCACAATAGCACATTGGTGATAATTGGGTCAGAATCCTGTGACTTTGTCATGTGGTTTAAGTAGTGTATTTTCGAGTTAAATAATGATGTGAATATTTAGAAGCAACCTTAATAACAGTATACGCACTGATCAAAATAGGCAATAAAACTTGTCCCACGTATATTATCATCATCATCAGTTTATCCAACCTAAAGCGCTAGCATTCGTGTTCTCGTGTTTCGTTGGTGAGTATGAGACCGGAGGCCCATTGATGCAGGGGTGACAGTTATTGTGGTAACTGTGTAAGCTTTACACTGACACGATGACTGTCATGCCTTTTACGTCCTCAAACAGGGTATGAAAAAGCATCTCTCAAGGCCGCTATAGTGTGAGTCACCATACTGCAAATAGCATATATTATTTAAAATTCCGATACTTATAATTTCTTTTAGTCTGTTTGTGAACGTGGATGATTTGCCAAACAGGCGAGATGATTAGGCCTGGTGATCTGCGGCCCAACAGTTGAAGTTGGGCATTTCTATATATGCTAATCGGCGTAAGAATGTTTATATTGCGGTACAGGATTAGTAGTTACTCCGTAGTTCAGTATGTCTTCGGTAGATGGCGATGTAATTTATCATTGGTTGCGCTGTATGTTGAAGACGCCACACTGTTTATTACATTGATTACTGTCACATTAATTATTGAACCGAAAGTCGTGGACTATCATGATGAGTTTTGCACACGCACATTATAGAGGTACGGAAAAATACACAAATAAAAATATCATCTATGTTTAGTCGGCTACTACTTTATAGCTACCATTTTTTTTTAAATACAAGCATAAAGTTTGTAGCCTTATATTGTAAAAAAAAGTTTGATAAAAACTATATCTACTATAATAATGTGAGTGCTACCTCCATTAAACAGACATGGTACCAAAAAGGTATACAGTGACCACGGCTTTACCATGACCATTCTACCTACGTATTTCTGGATTTCTATCTGAATTAAGTTCTTATTACGTCCTCTATATAGATATTCTTATGTATTTCTTTTCCATGTCTCGATCGAGCACATGCCTACCGTGTAGTATATACATCAATGCATTCTAAAAAAAGATAAAGACCACAGTATAAATAGGCACAAATACTCTTTACTTAAATGTTTAAATAATTAAAACAACTGCGCTGCACGATTTAATTTTAAATGCATATTTTCATTTAAACAATATGATATGTATACATATTTGTAATATAATTAAAAAAGTTTTCTTAAGTTCAGAACCTGAGATTTAAACTCCGCTTTACAAAAATTATACACTGTATGTCACCGGGTCATTATTACAAATCATTTGACATCTCATTTATCAAAATCGGTTTAGTGGTTTAGGCACTACGATGGAGCATATAAACACACATAAACTGCCAAAATCATTTACATTCGGTTTGACTTCACCGTAGTTAGACAAAAAACAGACAACGTAGAAATTCAAACTAAACCGATTTATGCAAGATATATATAATATTTTACATTGTTTTAGCGAAGCACAGTTTTATTGTTCCAGAATGTAGTACATAAATATAAAAGATAAAAGCTTTCAAGTAAACTAAATATTGAGAAAGGCGATTAAACTTTGATGGATATCAAATATCTGGGATTAACTAATTTTCACAGCAATAGTTCATCACATTGTGAAGTTTCCGTTAATCTTTCACCACCATCATTATATTTTTTGTTCTTTTCTAATTTTGTTTGTGGCCGACGCAATGTGTAAAAAAAAGGTTTTGGCTCTTTAAATGGATGACCGTCTACTGGACGCCAACCGTAATTGAAAATGTTTTTGTTTTCACAGGGGATTGAGGAATGAAAATATCCCTTGATAGGACAGGCCGAGAGATGTAGGATACAATATTGTATCCTCTAAACGATTATGGTTATTGTAACTACTTCATTTAACGCATTTAACGTGCGTCTTTAGTATCGAATCTTTGTGAGAAAATCGTTTGGGACGAATTGTTATTATTGGAGCGAAGTTCCTTATCGCGCGTTACGAAGGAGGCTAGACGGAAAAAATTCAGACGAAAAGTTGTCACGACACTTTTTATTATGATAAAGCCGTGAGGCGTGCGCACGTTTCTTTGTCTCTCTCTCTCTCTCTCATAGAAAGCAAGCCAATTATTTTCGTTTCGTCTTTATATTTTGCTTTAAACAGTGTAGTGTCGCGACGATTATTTTTCTTTTGTTAAGTTTATATAGGTTTTTTGTACATAACACATATTAAAATAATAGAAAATAATAGTATAAAAAGGTTTGTTACAATTTTTTCACTAATTAATCGAAAGGAACTTCGTTCCATTCGGGTATCCCTTGACACATCTCAACTTTTATTATATATTTTAAGAGCCTGCCAAAGTGATTTTACTCTGCTTAATGGAAAGTATGAATAGAATCCAGAAACTGTGTGCACACATTGTGAATTGCAAACAATGCAGTATGGTGACCCACACCATGGCAGCATAGTGAGATGCTTTTTCACGGCCCTTGGGGATATAAAACGTATGAGTCATCGAGGCAGTGTAAGGTTCTATACATTTATCAAGTTACCACTGGTCCGGTCTTGCACTCACCAACAAAACACGACAGCATGGATGCCGTCGCTTTGGATTGATCTTTTGTGAGCGGGTAGTACGGCCCGGTCGAGCCGGCCCGTTCATGCTAAAATCTGCGTGGCTCTACTACCTATTGAATATAATGTTGGTAATGGCAACTCAATACATGTAGTCGAAATTTAGTTTCATTCCATTTGTTAGCCAGCTCTCCTCTTTATACACTCTCGAGTAACTACTTAACTAACACACTCTAACTAATTCCTATCGAGTGGCTTCCATTTGGTGGGTTCATATTACACTTTTCCTATCAATAAATCAACCAATCGCCGTCCACTGCTGATCGAAGGTCTCACCCAAGGAACGCCAACCATTCCGGTCTTGGGCAATTCGCATCCATCCGTTGCCAGCCACCTTCTTCAAGTCGTCGGTGCATCACGCCGCAGGGCGTCCTACACTACGTTTGCCCAATCGTGGTTTCCACCCTAGTACACTTCGGCTCCAGTGACCATCGGTTCGTCTGGAGACATGACCGGTCCACTTCCACTTTAGCATACTGACTCCCCGTGCGATGCCACTTTGTCTATGTTTAAAGCATATTTTTGTACTGTAAAATTTGGCTCCATTGCTAGCTTAAACTTATAATACAGATACGCTTAACCACTTAATATCTAAGCATGTCAGGAACACATTGAATAGGACAAGTATATTCCACACACACCACAAGCTTCATAAGTCCCTGAGACATAAAACAAAACAAGATGATACTGTTGTCATGTAAACACGAAACACCTTCACAAGCTTAAGATTATCAAGTTTGCTAACTGTCTAATAAATAAGCCAGAATGTAGACAGTGGAACTTAATTCAATTCGCTGTTAATACTCATTATACATAAACTCTAATGTGTCTATTGTCGCCTAATCTTCAAACGACGAAACAATGAAACCGTACCAAGTAAACTATCTAACGTCCACGACATTATTGTAAACAAGATCATAATAAATCGTAGCTATAAACTGGCGTATTGTTGATCATAAATATCGCTACATTACATAGAGATACGACATAATCGATACTAAAAGCTTAATGTAATTGTTTGTTCTAGCCAACATCGGCTCAACTTGCCTGTTTGGGGATTTGATTTATAGGGAACATCAATCAAAATCGATAAACATATTGCTAAATTGATAAATATTTCAGAAACAAATGAAGTTCTAAAGTAAAAGTAATTTATTTTAATGGTTTAAATTAAAATAAATAAAAATATAAAATGTAGTAGTTATATAGGAAACTAGACAGAACATATTAGTAAAATCTAAACATTTACATGCTACAATTGAACTATCAATTTGTTATACACTTGAATTTACGATTACAGTTTAATATTAATAGAAAGATAAACAACGAAGTGTTACAATGAGCGTTCCTTTTTTCTTTTTAGAGAATGAATCCCTGAAAACATATTAATTAAATACTTTATTATTTTCTTTCTCTATAAATAAAAAGAAACCTCACACATCTCACACACGGCTGTCTGATTTCAAATTAGGCAGAGCCTGTGCTATGATAATCAAACAGCTGAAAAACTTAAATATTTCTAAATACATAAAAATTATAAATAAATTACACCCAGACACCAAACACATAATCGTGTTCGTCAAACAAATGTTTGTCCGAGAATGGAACCCACGACCGCTTAGCAGTCAGTGGCACTGACCGCTAGACCTACAGGAGTCTCATAAATTATCGAACTAATGTATATACATAACTCGTATGTCTGTCATTCTATACCAAGATTAAATACGTACCTTTGTTACTAACGTAATTGCTTGAACGAACTCTTTACTTCAGGTTGTGCCCAGATAAAATTAAAATCAATGGTTTGAGCAACATTTAACACTAATCGTTAGACTTAACTTTAATTTTGTGGGAGTGTGTCTTCACTTGTTTTTTAGACAGTTATTACAAACCTTTTTGTATGTTTTGTAAATTATTTACTTGTCTAAAACTAAAATATTTTTTTCACAGACAATGTGGAGGTTTTGATCAACCGAATCAAGGCATGCGTCGGATAGGAGTGAGGAGTTCTCCAGATCTCTCACCTAATAGAACGGTGACGAGACAACTCACTTGGAGAATAACTAGCGCAACCAGGTAAGTAGTTGTCTATCTCATTGGTTGCACGGATAGCGTAGTTCCGCTTCTTAGTGCGCTGTTTTAGGTTCGATCCTCACAAAATAACACATTGTGTGATCCACTAATTGGGTAGATGACTGTATCGTAAATAAATACCGATTTCTGCTTCATTAAAACTAATATCGCGAAACATCTTGGAAAATACAATTAGCATAGCTTTTTATTATTATTATGAATTTCAATCAAATATACAGTAAAATATATTGTTCAATTGAGTAGTCTAAAACAGTGACGTCACAATTTGGTATTTAGTACATTTTTCACATAAAATTGTCGTTTTGACAGATGATAAAAAGTAACTAATTTGACTAAGGTGTCATCTAGCCTATTGTTGTACTGAGTATGGATGTTGTTTATAAAGTCCTGAGCGACAAAAAAATTTATGCCGTATTACGATTAGGGCTCGGTTAGAGTGTGAAAGTTTTCTTTAAGCTATTACATGATGTCTACATGATCACTATTTCATGTTTTGATCATTGTTAATTTGAATTTTATTTACCAAACAACAAAATTAATATTGCCTTGATGCCGCTAACAATATAAAACTTAATTAATTGTGCTGAAACAGAAAAGACAATCAGAAATAGTGATTTAAATAAATGATTTAGTTAATTAATCGTCAATGCTCGGTACAGGTAATAAGATACTTCATTTGAATTTCGATCCCGGGAAAAGTTTTGATTGAGTTTTCTATTTCACAAAGCAATAACAAATACCCATTCTACTGCTTCACCGTAGTTTTTCGATTAGAAAGTCTTTAAAAAGACGATGAGTAACGTGAGCCAATCATTATTGGGTAATTAGTATTCTTGTTAATTTACTCCCGGTTTAGGTTGAGATACACTGAGTATTTTGGGAACCATTATTTTAAAGGTCTCAACACAAATATAATAAATTAAAGAATTATATTATTATGATTTTATATATTTTGAGCAAATATGTACAGGAAAAGTAAAAACGGTAGAAACGTAAAATAAAAATTAACAACGCTTAGAAATACATATTTCTTTTCTAGGGTACACCTGGTTCCCCGGCTACTGGTACCGGAGACGGCGTGTGATTTTTGGCCGGTTCGAATCCGACATAACTACACATAGGTTGTACCCGGGGAGATTCCACAGAGGAAAAAAAGAAAAAAAAATTAAAATAGGTTAAAAATTTGCTTATAAAAATGGGCTTTTCCTAGTATTACATTCTGACTAGGAAAAGAAGATTATAAACATCATCAAGTACTATGCTATTGGTGGAACATTGGTGGGCTAACATATTGCTTTGTTATTGTTCTATATCAGGTTATTACTGCTACGATTATGAACCTTTAACCTAATCTAATTAATGATTTCTTACCCAGATCACAGAGCAACAAAGTCGGTATGAGCGTCTCCCATCCTCAACTGAGCTACGTGAACGGCTGTGGAGGTCCCGGGTCAGGAGCAAGGCGAGGTCGCGATGTTGCTACCCAAACACCCCCTAGTGTAGCAGCTGAGACTAGAAGAGCAAGATTAAGACCATTAAAATTCACTCTGGCTACTCCAAATGCTTTGACTTTGAGGTAAGTGAAATTTTCTGAAGGGAATTTTTTAAAGGTAAGAGTATGACTATCTATTACCATCTGCAAAGGTACATGAACGGCTGCAGAGGCACAGGATGCCATGTTTTAAGACGAAGACGAGACGTGTCTACTCAAACGCCATTTAGCGTACTGGAAGAGACCAGAAGAGCAAGAAATAGAATATTGAAATTGAACCTGGCTGCTCCAAACGCCTTGAGGTAAGTTTTGTTCTTAAAAATACGATAGATTCTTTTCTTTTTCGATTCTTTATTTTGGTATGATTTTATCTTAAAAATATCTACTATATACCATCAGCATAGAGCATTTAAAATAAAAAAGAAACTAATATTGACAAGTCAATTTTTTGATTTAAATAAGACAATGCTCGCTTTGTCTTATATATCTTGTATTGTAAAGGTGTAAGTAAAGAAATATATCTTGTACCGTAGAGGACTTTATAAACATATAAAAAACGGATATAAAGAATATCCAGACTTTCTTTCTTGTGGTTTTTTTTTTGTTTTAAAAAGACCACGCCCGCAGTTTGAAAAAATCCTGTGTCATGGAAGACTTTACAAACATATAAAAAACAGACACAAAGAATACCTAGACCCAGAACAACAATTTATGGATCTCACAAAGTGTTGTCCCATGTGGGGTTTAATCCCATAACACTTAGCGTAGTAGACGTGGCGACCGCTTAAATCACTAGGGCAACCGTGCAGTTAGAAAAACAATATTTGGATTACATACTTAAAGTGTTGTTACATGTGGGGTTTGAAATCAAAACTCTCAGCGCAGCAGAGAGCGGCGCGATGACAACTTAAACTACTACACCATTCATGCAGTTAATATATATACTTAATATTTTAATTTTTAAAGTATCTAAGAGTAGGTACCAAAATTTGTACAAAATATTTAAATATAATTCAATTATCCAAAGAAGATGGCGTTAAATCAAAATTTTACAAAAGCCGAAATACCTTTTATGTTACGTAGCTGGAACAGTTAAAGAACCACTTTATATATAAAATCCTAATGCTTATGTAATAAATGAAATGGATTTGATCTGTTATATAAGGTTAGTCTGTTAGGTTAGAATAGAAGTAACCTGAGAAGTAACTTTTAGATATTTTGAGACTAATCCACCACAACAAAGGCGACGATGTTAAATATAACCCGAATATGATAGTTTTCCCTTAAGGACTTATAAAGGTTATATCGATTATAGATTTTTATTCAAACATTTGATTGTAAGTATAATTATTGAACAGAACTATTATACAGCAAAATTAAATATTGTTTTAAAAATGATGGTAGAAAAACTTCCACATGAAAATATATTAGATATGACGCAATCAAAATACAGCTCTGCCCACCCATGGTAGTACGGGACACAAACATCGGTGTAAAAATTAATCATACAGTTGGACTGATACATGCCATGACAGAGAAAGTATAGCAAAATGATATGAAAGGAACCCTTCATAATCTATCATACCACGTTTCATTTGTTTGTTACGTTTCACGCGTTATATAATCTGTCTAGGTGAGCGTACACGACTGCCGATCGAAAGGTCTCGGGTTTGATACTCGGGTCGGGCTAGAATTTATTGAGTTTTTCTGATTATAAAATGCTTAAAAACAGTTTGGAGTTTGGGAGTTGGGGTTAGGGTCGGTATTGCAACTCATTGTATCGGATAGCCGTCCCATTGTGAGACTGAGGGAACAGAGAATGTACCTAGTCATTCCATTGGATTGAGTGAGCTAGGGAATAGAACGTGCATCTGTGTACTGTACACACTTGAACACTATAATATCGCCTGTGCAGTAAGCTGGTCTCCATTGAGACTGACCGCTTTGGCCGAAATCATAATTCTGGTAATAATTTTCTTATAAGATATAAATTTAGAGTTTTAAATATTGGAGGACAAATGAGTCAATGGTACGTAACTACCGTTGTCTAGATGCTGAGTCAACGCCCTATAATCTGGTGCTGGTAACCTTATTCACTAGGTGAAAAGCAACGAAAAGATAACTATAACCACATATTTGTGTCGAAGCATGGCTCTTCCACATACCACTGCTGTTCTTCATAATAACTGTTACATTCGTGTATAGGTTAACTGGATTATCTATTTTTTAACATTTCAATGACATCTTTTCATTAAGTGTAAAGTGAAGAAACATCTCTGCTCAGCAATTTCTACTTAATATCCTTGAAAACAGTTGCATCAATTTTACTGCTGCAACTTGAGCTTTTGTGCTCCATGCAAAATTCTTTCGCACAGTGAAAGTGGAAGTCACAGTGGAAACGACGAGATTGAACGATCTTTAGTTTCACTGTCCCTATTTAAATATTAATTGAATTCTCAATTATTTTCGAACATTGTTTAACGACTTTAGGACATTTATTATATAGTAGTTTAAATTTAAATTTCAGAGCAAAGTTTAAGCTCTCATTACAAATGCAAAGGAAAATTTCCTTATGAAATATTTCACGGAATTGATTGAAATCATGACCTAAGTTCTAGTTGAAGAAATTATGTGAACTTAACAAATAAGATTTATATTGTGTTCGATTTCTGTCCTTTTTTTTGTTGTCGGGATGGAAAATCCCTTCGGATTTCCGGCTCCTCGGGGACAGAGGAACCAGGAGTATGTGGTGTTTTCACTAAAACCCACCCCGGCGGCCGGTCTCAGGCATCTTTTCCTGAAAGAGACCCGGACCATATTATTTCAGGTTCCCTTCAGAATCAACACTGCGCCTTGTCAGACCCTATCCTGGGGAGGTCACAAAGGCTTCCCTATCTATCAATCCAATTGTCATAATTTGTTGCGACTCGATCGCATTTTTGCGACCAGGCTGCAACAAATTATCCTGTCGCCGACTGCAGCCCCTGGTAAAATAGTTGTGTGATGAGCATAATTATTTGTTCTGGGTCTGGATATAACTTACCAAGAATATGAGATATAACAGGATAGTCGACTCCAATGATATAACGAAAACCAGGATCATCTGATGTTTACGTCATATCGCGTTTATTATTGATGTCGTGCGGCCTTATTCACGCATTCTACCTGAGTTTCTCTCCGATATAAATGTATCTGGCGTAAACTTTTATTATTATTATTATCTTTATTTCATTATATCCACTTATTTATTACATTTTTAAATATATAAAAAATAGAAAATACACAAATAAAAATATAAAAAATAGTAGTAGACCACTGACATCGGGTACAGGCACCAAGACACCGGTGGTTAGGGCTCAAAAGAATACGGACCGTGTCAAGGAGGACTGCCTTCTGCATCGGACCCTTTTTTTTTTTTTTTTAACGTGTGGAAACCCCCTCGGGCCGTCACCCCACCGCAGTTTACGGCGGGGTGGTGTGTCGGAATCGGACCGACTAAAACCACACGGTGTCCCACTCTGCGCCTGAGATAGGAGGGATCTGGGAACCGCTGCTATTACGACATCCAGATCCCTCCTAGCGCCTGCCCGCTACCTCGGGCACCATCTGCGGATAAACTTTCTATTTTAGGCGACGTACGGCACACGCGGACGTCGCCTCCTCGTGGCTGGCCATTGTAGCGGATGGAGGGGAAAACCTGTCCCGTCCACCCGCGGCCACACTCAAGGCGGCATGAGGCGCTGGTATGCGCGCCTCCGCCGCCCGGCTCGCCGGTGGTGAATTGGGTCCGAGTGGATATCGTCCTCCCGGGCCTTCTCCGCCGCCTCCTTCCGTGCAATTACATCTTCGCAGAAGGTTGCGACCGCGGTAAAACAATTGTCGCTACCGGCCATGGAGCGTATGACGACCGGTAGCAAGAGATCTCCTCCAATAACTGCAGTAAGGACCCCACGCTGCGCCGCCCAGGCGGAACAAACCGCTAGCGTGTGCTGAGCCGAGTCCTCACTGCAGTCGCAGTGGTGACAGGCGGGACTCAATTCCCTCCTGGCGACCGAGTGCAGATACTTCCAGAAGCAACCGTGCCAGGAAAGGACATGCGTCAGTCGGAAGGAAAGGGTCCCGTGTTGCCGCCCTGTCCACTCGGCGATGACCGGATGACCACGAGGGCAATGCCAGCACGAGGAGTCTCCAACCGGAACGACCAACGAGCCATCGTGGCTCGACGAGCGGCCTCACGCCACTCGCGTATCTTTTCGGGCGGGGGCCGTATGCCGCTATCCGCCCGGAAGTCAGCCGTCCGCCGATAAACTTCAGCGAGCACTTCCGCCTCCAAATCCCACGGCGGAGTTCCGGCCAAGGCGCAAGCCGCCTCTGTCGATACGGTGCGGTAACCGCGTATGGCTCTAACCGCCAATATCCTCTGAGGGCGCCAGAGGCGAGCCCTATTCTGGGCGGTCGGAGCCGCCGCCCACACCGGCGCATCATACAGCGCCATTGACCGGACAACTCCCGTGTATAGCCGTCTCGTCGCGACGCTGGCTCCACCCAAATTCGGCAAAAGTCGCCCGAGGCCAGAGGCAGCGCCGACCAGCTTTGGTCTACATCAGACTCTTGATCCGACCTTCTAACGTGAGCCTCTTAAGGTGTTGGTCGAGGTTCTTCGCTATCAATCCATCAACAGATATGATTATCGGAACAATAATCACCGAATCCACATTCCACATGTCGGCAATCTCGTGAGACAGATCCAAATACTTCAATTGTTTTTCTTTTTCAACTTTCACGAGATTCACGTTATGAGGAACGGCGATATCGACAATCATTGCGCGGCGCTCTAATCGATCTATCACCACAATATCAGGCTTATTGGCAACAATAGTCCTATTTGTGATAGTAGATCGATCCCAATATAACGTAGCAGACCGTTTTCAAGAACTGGGTCGGGCACATACCTGTAGTAAGGTACTTCGAAATTGACAAGTTGGTATTTAAAGGCAAGTTGTTGGTGTACGATCCTGGCTACTTGGTTGTGCCTGTGCAAATACTCACCGTTAGCAAGACGAGAACAACCGGAAATAATATGCCTAATAGATTCTCCAGGACGGTGGCAAGCCCGACAGATGTCAACCGTACTATCTTTCAGGATATATTTCCGGTAGTTATTCGTCATGATAACTTCGTCCATAATTGCACAAACAAAACCTTCGGTTTCTCCGAAGAGATACCGTAGCCAAGACGGGCCCGATAAAATCGACCATGAAGTTCTTTACCCTTCCATACTTCCTTGCGATCAGTAGTACTAAGTACTACAGGTTTGCGTCAATTCTCTTTAGCCAGAGCGAGCGGGGTAAAACCAGTATCCACTGAAACTACATTGCGATGCATTCCCACATTAGTCTGTAGAAAATATTCTCTGAGATTGTATCTCGTGATTGTCTTGTGAGTCTTGATATTTAAGAGACCACGACCTCCAAACTTTCCTCTGTAAGAAACTCCGTGTTTTTCAAACTATTTGAAAGGAATTATTCAATGAATTAGAAAAAAACTCTGAATTTTTAAAAGAAAAGTGTAGTAGAAGATTTGTATTAACGAATCACACACAGAATGCTTGCAGTAAGCTCTCTCTTGTTTGAAAATAGTGGATGCACTTTAGTTACTGTACACAAAGAGTACGAAATTGCATATTTTAATTGGGTATCTTCGGATGAATTCAAGTACAGTACAACTGGCGTGTTGATCAAGCGGTTAGCGTATGCGACTACCAATCAAGAGGTCTCGAGTTCGGTTCCCGGGTCTGTTTAAAAGTGTTAATGAGTTTGCTGCTATGTGGTTGGCCCTAGTGGTTTAAACTGACGCTACGTCACTCTCTAGTTCGCTGAGTGTTGTCAGTTCAAACCCCACATGGGACAACACAGGGTGATCTACAAGTTGTTGTTCTGAGTCTGGGTGTTATTTGTGTTCCTTTCTTGTATGTTTGTAAAGTCCTCTGCGACACAGAATTTATTCGGAAAGAAGTTTTTCTGATTATAGAAATACATATAACCAGAAAAAGTCAATAATACTTTTTGGCCTGACCCGGGAACGAATGCTCGAACCCTAAACCCCTTGATTGATAGTTGCATACCCTAACCGCTAGACCAACGACATTCAAGAAATATTTGTTGTTATGAACACAATAACAAATATAAATATATAACATTGAACATAAGCTCCAATAACATTTAATCTCTACTAAAGGCTTGAATATAACACATATTATTGTGATATCTACTTCTCTGAAATGTGTGTAATTACTTACCATTAACAATTAAACGATATTGAACAAGGATAATAACATAACGTAAACAAAAAACAATCTTATTTCCAAGAAACTAACGCATATATTGGTTAATACGGATTCTTATGTACATTTTTGCCTCTACTTAAAAAGAAGGTGTGGCGACTTCCACATACAGCACACACAAAAAAATATATACAACAACACTATCTAGCGAAGATACATCGAACTACGGAGTATAATAAACTATAAAGCAACTACTAATCCTGTATCGCGAAATAGAGATTCTCGCATCGATTAGCATATAAACATCAACTGTTGAGCCGCCGCCCGCCACGCCAGGTCGGAGAATCCACCCTTTGCGTCGCAGGGACATGACACCCGTCTGTCTACAGAGGTTTTGGCCTACTAAACCACACAGGCCAGACGGTTTGGTGTTAAGTTTTCCTTCTTACAGAGATGTTGCCCTGCATAATTTGCTCCCC
The DNA here is from genome assembly GCA_949316085.1 of Hypercompe scribonia. Classification (NCBI taxonomy): domain Eukaryota; kingdom Metazoa; phylum Arthropoda; class Insecta; order Lepidoptera; family Erebidae; genus Hypercompe; species Hypercompe scribonia. The sequence continues at coordinate 3,294,715 of OX438969.1, read as the reverse complement.
TAATCGCCTAGGATGAATAGAGGTGGTAACACTTTGTACTCTTAATCCTTCACCAAATATCCTGCTTACATCCCCTAGACTTGTATATTAAGTTTCTTAAACACTGAATTATTAAGTAAACTGCTTTAATTTGCTCTGTAACTCCTTATTTTGTAACCTCTACTCTTCATCTTGATTTTCTAATACTTGCTTATATATATAATATTATAATATTTAATAGCCAAAGGAGTGAAAATTTCGATATAATAAATAGCATTTAGATAGCTTGGTTAAAAATTAATTCGAGTTCCTTGTTACAGGTTCTTAGCCAATCGCAAGAAGGACAGGTCTCTATCGGCAAATGCAGTGGCGAATGAACAAAAAGCGACCAAGGTCTTGGGACTCGTATTTTTCACTTTTGTACTATGCTGGGCGCCATTTTTTCTACTAAATATACTATTTGCAGCGTGTCCTGCTTGTATAGTACCAGGTAATTCTACCTCTTTTAGTACCTGCTAACTTATTACAAATTATAAAGTAAACTTCTATCAACATTTTAAGTACAGTCCTTTGCAAATCTATGATGTTGAAACAACTATTTAATAAAAAATAGTTTAATGAAATATACAAATATGTACTTAAACAGGGCTGATCAGAAAACTGTTATTTTCAAATGATAAGGTGTCAAATCTATTGCTATTAAAGTGCCAAAATGCCGGGAACGATAGAAAATGGAATGCCTACAAATAAGGGTTATGATTATTGGAATAAATTTCCACAGTCCGCTTTCTCTAGAGTATATCCAATTACGCTAGCAAGTCTGGTTTATAACATACCTATAACTGGAACTCGCGGGTACCGGAAAATCTCAGGATTCAAAAACTAGTAGAAAGAACGTTGTAATAAATTATTTATCGAATAAAAGAACACTTTGTTCTGTGTTTTTAAGGATCCTTGGTTTTATCCGTGCAGTAACAATGTAGGTTACCGCACTGATATTCAATCTTTAAAATATAATACGTATATCGCCAAAATAGATTAAATTGTTTGGTAACAAAACTCTGTATTGCGGATTAAATAGAAACTGGTGCCAAGAAACCGTAAAATGCGGCCTTTTATATAATAAGCCCAGATTTTCGTTGATGTGTTTTCAGAAGTTTCAAATCGCGTTCAATTAAAATAAGATGTGATTGCCTATAAAAATTTCATATATAAAGAAATTCGGCATGTTTTAATAAGTTTATCAAAGCCCGAAGAAATTGGATGTCTTTTATTATTGTTACGAATTATTTATCTAAACAGACGACGTTATACGTGACGTTTAAAGATATTACAAGGTGTATTATAAACGTGAAGCCGCTTAGAGTGTATTATCTGTGTGTAAGATTATTTACTGTTTTAATTATATAACAATCTCTTAAAAGTCTTCAAGAAAGTTAGCTACCATAACTAATTTCATTTCTGGCGTAAATCGAATTTGAAATTTTACAGAGCATGTCGTCGATATCTGCCTCTGGCTGGGATATGTGTCTTCCACCATCAATCCTATCATCTACACGGTATTCAATAGAACTTTCAGAGCAGCATTCCTTAGACTACTGAGGTGTCACTGTACCAGGTAATTTGATGTATTTCTTGTACCAGGCAACATTTGACAAAAGTTAAAAATGTTATAATCTTAAATATAAAAACGATTTCTTGATTGTCAGTCCTACTAAAACTCGAAAATAATTTTACCGATTTGGTTAATTTTGATTTTGAAATATTCGTAAAAGTACAGGAAAAGTTTAGAAAATACCAGTAAGTTACCAATGAAAAATAAATAATAGAGATTCCATCCCCATAGTATTAGAACGACATACAAATATATTAAATCAGCTCGCTTTAACAGTAAAACCCTCTTAACCCTAATAGTTTCCAGCGATCATATAAAAATGTACTTGTATCGTAAAATTTATTTGAAAGAGTTAATATTATATTATCAATCTTATAAAGCGCCCATACAAATTTATTACGGCTATTTATTATTGTACTATATCCCAAATAGATCAAACAGTAGATTTATATTTATAACATTTGTTACATATCATGATTTATTATCGACTGTAACAGAATTAGAAATAATAATATAATATAAATTCTTTATGCAATCTTTATTATACACATACAAATATATTTTGATATTTATTTTTTGGACATCTGACGCACAACGCTATCTAGTCCCACACTGGACAGTTTGTACTATGGATACTAGACAACCGATTTGAATACATACATATATCCTTTTTAATTTTATTTTGTAAATATATACATAGTATACATAAAAAGCAAACAAACTCCGAAGCAAATACTTGCAGATCATACTCGTACATTCGATTCGGACCCGCTAATCGAAACCGGGCAGTCGCATACTACACTCATATACGAGAACAACAGTTGTAGCACTGCGCCACCGAAATGGTTTTAGTCCTCTTAGTAAATATTTTATATTCTGAATACTTTCTCGAATTAAGACTCGAGCACAAGCCACAGCATAATTAAATGATATATAAAAAATACTACGGCGCCATATGGAGTGGGTATTTTTTACACATGTCTGACTTTTAAAAGAAAAATTAAAAGAATACAAGGTGCAATTAAAATTGCCGTCACGTACCAATTCAAGGGATGAATTTTTTTACGTCTACCCACGAATGTTTTAATTAACAAAATCATACTTATAATCTACTTTATTAAAACCACAAAAGATGAGATACAGTAATATAAATAAGTCCTCATTTAATTTTCATACTAATTTTATGACACATCTGCTAAGTTAAATCTCAGGCAAATTAATTCATTATTAAATTTTTACTTGAAGTATTAATATTAAATTATTATCAAAGTGACATAATTAAAGAGGTTTGATTTGAAAACATTTTTCAAATCTAAGTACAAATAATTGTAACTATGCAGTGTTCAAATGTAATCATATCCACATATCTAAATTCTGTGACTATTTGACAGACGCGGCCGTTGCACCCGTTATCGTTCAGTTACTTCTACGAGAGGAGCATCACAACTCTGCGCAAGATCAGCACTGCCTCTAGCAATATCTTTGAGACCTTCGGGAATGCCGTCATCCTCGCCAGCAATCCCAGATACCACTGAAACAGCATTAATGGACCCACCTATGGGAGAATTTAATATTAGGTATTAATAAATCAATGTATAGATCAATTTTCCAATGGAGTCAAATAGTTCTTGAATGGCGACCGTGTGCCGGAAAACGCAGCGTTGGTGTGCCTTCCACACGGTGGTCCGAAGACCTAGAGAAGGTCGAAGGAAGATGTTGGACGCACAGCATAGGACCAGTTATTGTGGAGAACCTTGGGGGAAGTATATGTCCAGCAGTGGACACCCTTTTAGCTGATATGATGTTGATGTAATCAATGTTATTTAAGAAATGGCGTATCACCTTTTGGTGTCATTAGTATTTTTATGTTCTCCAGAAATAAGTATATATTCATATCTCTTTAGCTTCTGTATTTATTTATCTATCTTTCGTTCTTTTTATTTTCATCACAATTTCTACAACAGAAGAAAACATTTGTTTTTAATAGATTTCAAATATAATGTGTAGTGATAAAAGTTGTCCAAACAAAAATTCTAACAATAATTTTAAAGCCTAATTACATTACGTACTTACTTTAAATACATAGACACTCAGTTTATAATAACAATTCAAATAGCAGAATTACAAAATTACTTTAATATTCTGTTCATGTTTAATTTGCATTAGAACTAAGGCAAAGTAACGAAATTTACCTAAAATATACTCAAAACTTACTAGAGTTGAACATTTTAGACGTTGAAACTTCAAAGATAGTTTTACACCAACAGATTTAAATAACTTATTACAGCAAAACGTCTATAACAATCTTAACTTTTCAATTACTATTTATGTTATTAAATATTTCATATAATTAAACGTGTTACATACATGTGACGTAGCTTGAATTCTATAAGATCTGGCAACTTTTGAATAAATAACATTTTTTAGAGACAATATAATTTAATTTAATGTTATACAAAAATACAACTTACAACAATTATTATTTCTTTTAATTTTTAAATTTGATGGATATCATCATTATCAACTTAAACTAAAATCGTTAGATTTTTCAAATTTCATTGAATTTCGTCACTCATTTATGAAAAATGTAAAATAATTGACAGATAAAAATAGCTAGTCTAAGAGCTGAATAAACCGAATTATTATAAAATATAATTCATTGACATAAAAGAAAACAATCATGGTTGTATATAGCACTAATATATTCTGAATTAAATTTAGTGAGAAGCTATACGACGAAGCAAAATTACAAAATTCATATCTTGTCATTTGAACTCGTGAGAAATCTTCTGTGAGTTCTTAAATGTTTCATTACTTATCACCTGCGTACTTGATGAAATGATTTACGATTCCTATTGTGTAACAAAATCAACTTAATTTTGAAAATTACATTTAAAATAAGTAAATACAGATAAAATTCTCTTAATTCTGTGAATTTAAGAGTAACTGTAATAGTTTTATAGTAATATAAAGTAGATAAATGTATAAATATGAATAAATTTGTTCGAAAAATGTTCAATTAAATATTTGTGTATGAATACATGAATGTTGTGTAGAAGTAAATGGCATTTTTGAAAAAAAAAGTTTTATTATTTTAACCCACTGCGCTACTATTCGATACGATGACCTTTAAATATGAAATACAGAAGTTGATTTATTAACCACCTTCTGTTCTTCATATTTAATTGTCATTACACTACCCTGTCTTCAGACTAGTAACTAGTATAGACTAGTTACTAGTCTAAGAAATTGTCTTATAGCTCAAAAAATAGCAGCTTGAGATGCATACATGTAAGAAAACAAACAGATGTCTATATTAAGAGCCTGCCAAAGTGACTCTACTCTGCTTGATGGAAAGCATGAATAGAATCCAAGAGTTGTGGTCACCATACTCGTTGCAAATGCAGACAATGCAGTATGGTAACCCACACTATGGTGGCCTTGTGAGATGTTTTACACACCCCGCTTAGAGACGTAAAATGCATGACAGTCATTGTGACAGTGTGAGGCTTACACAGTTACCACGATAACTGTCATCCGTGAATATTTAATTGTCATTATACTACCCTTTCTTCAGACTAGTTACTAGTCCATAATTGTCCTACATTTAAAAAAATAACAACTTGAGATGCATAAATACAAGAAAACAAACAGATGATAATATTGTCACAGATCGCACACATGGCTGTCTGATCCCAAACTTGGTAGAGCGTATACTATAGTAATGAGACTGCTGACTTATACATTTCTAAATATATACGTATTACAGATAAATAACATTCAGGCACAGAGCAAATAATAATATTCATGTCACAAAAATGTTCTAGGTAGGAATCGAACCCACGACCTCCAGCTTAGCAGTCAAAATCACTCACCTAAAAACCAACAGGCATGTGTGTGTCAACGAAAATATTGAAGCAAATCTACATTCATCTATACTAATTTTATGGAGTTGAAGATATACAGAGTTTGTTTATTTGTTTGATTGAACGAGACAATCTCAGAAAGTGCTGATCCGATTTGAACAATTCTTTCAGTGTTAGATAGTTAAGTTGTTGAGGAAGAGTTATAGGCTATAAATCATCGTTCATCATAGTCATTTTTTACAATATTTTACTCTGTAAATAAATAGTCACTGTTTACAAATTAATAACAAGCGAATTTACGTATCGTTTGAGTGGTTCTCAATTATCACTATAAGAGAAACAAATTTTAACACGCCGAGTTTTATTATGTTTCATCGTAAGGGTAACTCCATAAAGAGATGAAAGTTGGAGGCAAGGCACAGGGTGGATTTTATTGTGAGGTCTAGTTTATTATACAACTTCAATAATAATTTAGACATAGGGTCACTGTAATGTTTTTGGTGGAATGAGTTACATTTGTGGAAGAGGCAAAAAGTTATGCATATTGTCAGAAACTCTCAATGACCAAAAACAATTATATACTAACACAATTCTGAAATTATATTTTGATTTATACACTACTTTGTTTGTGCTGCTATACCATTTCTTCATTTAAAAATTGCAGTACGAGTTTAATCTGCAATACTCGTATATCCGATTTTCCTATTTTTTTTTTCTTTTTTATATTAAGAGCCTGCCAAAGTGACTCTACTCTGCCTGATGGAAAACATGAATAGAATCCAAGAATTGTGATGACCATACTCATCGCAAATGCAGACAATGCAGTATGGTGACCCACACTATGGCGGCCTTGTGAGATGCTTCTTCACACCCCGCTTGGGGACGTAAAAGGCATGACAGTCATCGTGACAGTATAAGGTTTAGACAGTTACCACGATAACTGTCACCCCTGCAACCTAACTACTTTTACAAGTATGTGTACAGTTTCCGTGAGGTGACGTATTAAGGATACAGAGTATCACCACTCTTATTCATCTCATGAGGATTATAAGAGGCAACTAAGGGAGCAAATCTTGCTGGACAACATCACTGCAGAAAGAATAAAAACTTGATACAAACCCTAAGCCAACCGGTGTGGCCAGCGTGGTATATTAGGCCAAAACCTTCATTCTAAGGAGATATTTATGTACATCCAGCAGAAGACTATTAATGGCTATTGATACTCATCCATATAAACCAATAAAAACTTTAATTTTAAATTAATTAGGTCACTTGTGTACGGTTTACAAATCAATATAAACTGCTATATCTTTGATATGCAGTCTTATTACAACAAACAGTTGGAGTTAAAAAACTGTACAAAAAATACAATTTGTTATTTCAAAGTTGATTAAATTCAAAACTTTCGCAGAACTCATTTCGCACTACAATTCTGAGAGTAAACTCATTGCGTAATTGCTGAGGCTTCTTCAAACTGGACACAGCTTCAGGTACTAATTGGTTCATCCTACCTTTATCACTGTTTTTAAACTGATGATGACTGAGTGTTTACAACTACTTAGTCTGGCCATAAATACTGTTACACTTAATTATAAAAAAATATTACATTTGAATTTCGAATCTGTCATTTTTATACGATTGTTCATTGTGTTTTCTCATTTTGGCGCCAATACATTGTAAAATATTTTGCGATATTAAAATGGTGTGGGGTGATAAAGAGAACCGAATCGCTGTGATAGCATTACACAAAGTAGGTATGGAGCCAAATGCAATTTTTAAAACTCTCCATACACTTGGTATTAGTAAAATGTTTGTGTACCGGGCTATTAATAGGTACAATGAGACCTCCTCTGTTTGTGACAGAAAAAGATCTGGCCGTCCACGTAGTGTTCGTACGAAAAAGGTGGTCAAAGCAGTAAGGGAAAGAATTCGAAGAAATCCTGTCCGAAAGCAAAAGATTTTATCTCGGGAAATGAAGATAGCACCTAGAACCATGTCGCGTATTTTAAAAGATGACTTAGGACTTGCAGCCTATAAGAGACGCACTGGCCATTTCTTAACTGATAATTTAAAGAAGAATAGGGTGGTAAAATCGAAACAACTACTGAAGCGGTACGCAAAGGGAGGTCACAGAAAAATTTTGTTTACGGATGAGAAAATTTTTACAATTGAGCAACATTTTAACAAACAAAATGACCGTATTTATGCTCAAAGCTCTAAGGAAGCTTCCCAATTAGTCGACAGAGTGCAACGTGGACATTATCCGACTTCAGTGATGGTTTGGTGGGGTGTTAGCTATGAAGGAGTGACTGAGCCATATTTTTGTGAAAAAGGTATCAAAACATCGGCACAAGTGTATCAAGATACCATTCTTGAGAAGGTAGTTAAGCCCCTTAACATCACCATGTTCAATAACCAAGTATGGTCCTTCCAGCAAGACTCGGCGCCGGGTCATAAAGCTCGGTCCACGCAGTCTTGGTTGGAATCGAACGTTTCGGACTTCATCAGAGCTGAAGACTGGCCGTCGTCTAGTCCCGATCTTAATCCGCTGGATTATGATTTGTGGTCAGTTTTAGAGAGTACAGCTTGCTCTAAACGCCATGATAATTTGGAGTCCCTAAAACAATCTATACGATTGGCAGTGAAGAATTTTCCCATGGAAAGAGTGCGTGCTTCTATTGATAACTGGCCTCATCGTTTAAAGGACTGTATTGCAGCCAATGGAGACCACTTCGAATAAGCTTTTTATATTTTTAATTGTTTTATATTTATGTATTAAACTGACACACTGTAAAAGTAATAAATGTTATTTGCAGTTAACAATTTTCTTTTTTCTTTATTACAATATTTATGGCAAGACTAGGTATATAACATAATTTAAAACTTCATAACGTAAAGAAACTATAGAATACGATACAGAGACTTCAATTTTGATAAAGCCGATACTATTTCTGCTGTTGTTAACTGGATTGACCAAACTTTCGCGTCTTGATTAAGACTACTTCTGAGCACCAGTACTTCTTCAATTTGGCCTCAAAAACCAAATATTTTTGCCGTGTAAGTAGCATAAACACATTCCTTTCATTATATTGAAGTCTCTGAGTAACAGAATAGGCATGTTACTTTCAATTCAAGACAGTACACATTTGAGAAGAGAAAAAAGTTCTCCACTTTAGTCTTGACTGTTCTAAGATCATAGTTTTTCAAGTAAAATGATTACGACTTGATTGTAAAGAGTGACTGTCTAAGCCTTTAGTTCGACTATGTAGCGTCACGGCAGTAAAAGAAGTCCTGTTTAAATTTATTGATTCTAAAACTTTGATTTGTACCTAAAAGTTTATTCATTTTAATTAACAGTTGTGTCAAGTACAAAGTCTTTAGAATCACTTTAGAGTTTTACAAATATGTAACTATTACTTGTGTAAAAAGGTAATGCTATTTAATGGTTATTGACATTTATTATTTTATTTTCTTAATTTTGAAATATTGATGATCAAGGACTAATAAAAATATCACAGTAATACCTTCAAGCTCCTAATCTTACTGCTAGTTATTTACAAATCAATCAGATAAATGAAAAGCTATAGGATAATAGTCATTAATTTGCAAACTCGAACGAAAACTCGAAAACTCGAACACTCATTCTCGAAAACACTCTTTTCGATGAATGAGTGACTACTATTGGCACTAAAGGGTTAATTTTGTCACTGAAATAGTAGCGCAAATATTTAAAATCGCACTTATCTATTTTTTTTTATTTGTTTAATAGATATAACCATGTAATTCTTTATACAGACATATAAATTTCCTCTTCATAAACTGAATACAGAACTCTTAAAGTTCTGGTTTTGTTAAAGCTTAGTAACAAATTTGAACTGATTCAACATCACCTAAGTGAGCAAGCTTTGAGCTATATAAAGTACTCTCACGAACAGATTCCAAAATGAGGTTAATAGTGGAGCTTTGCTAGTCAGGAAAGCGAATTACGGGTAATTAGGTAGGCTGTGGAAATTAAATGCAAGTCGTAGATCGATAGATTATTAAGACTAACAAATGTTCGAGATGGTTGTGTTTTGTAATTTACAAAATAATAGACATATTTTTTTTCAAGATATGTCTTGTTAAGTTTATGTGAAAAATTATTTTATCTCTTCAAAAACAAAGTAAACATAGACAACGAATGTAATGAATGTAAAACAATCCCCCTTCTATAAATTTAAACTACAAACAGACTAACAGTTTTCTGACTAAGATAACTTGTTCGAGAGAGTTATGAGTTAACTAATCAATCTTCCTAATGTAACTTCCCTCGTTGAAAACTGAAAATATTTAAATTCTTGTCTTTATTTTCCATATTTGACTAAGTAACTATGAAATTAAGGACCTTTTTCTTTTTTAAAAAAAAAGACAACGCCCACATTAGGAATAAATCCTGTGTCGTGTAGCACTTTAAAAAACATACAAGAATTTAACACGAAGAACACTCAGGCTCAGAATAACAATTTGTGGATCACACAAAGTGTTGTCCCTTATGGGGTTTGAACCCACAACACTCAGTGCAGTAGAGACCAGCGTGGTAATCGCTTAAATTACTAGGCCAACCGTGCAATTATTATACTAACGATGACGTAAACTGTAACATATGCGTAAATCATAGAAAAAAAACGAATTATATTAATAACTTCCTGAAAAGATTTCTTTTATTCATGTCACAGAAATCGTAATAATAGAAGAAAAAACACAATACTTTGATTTTTACGAGTGCGTAAAAAAAGAGTTTTATTATTTGTTAGGCAAATAAATCTTTCAGATAACCTAAACTTAATTTTTACTACTAAATTTAATTTTATAATACATTTTAAGTTTCACGTTATTTAATCAAGACTTCTTTTGCGCACATAACCTAGTATTCAGTTGCATGATATCTACAATACATAGTAAAACTGAACTCGTCTTAATCGAGACGATATAAAAGAGAAGTGACATGACTATTAAAGTAGTTAGATACGTCAATTTTTTGAATTAATAAATAAATAAATTGTGAGACAAAAATTTAGGGTACGTTTATTATTTAAAGCGTCATCAAATATATATTAATCGTTTATGATGTTTCATGTTCGATGAAAATAAATTAAATGATTGGATCGCGTGCTATTGTACTGCAAATAATGAATGACCAGTTCATTGGGCAACATAGAAACTATTCTTAAGGCAGCTGTGATTTTCTAGCACTCGTTTATGGAATTTTGTGTGTGTATGTGTGTGTGTGTGTATGTGTGTTTATTTCATTAATAATAAAGGTTCTGAGGAAGAGCACAGACTACGATAGCATATTATTCATGAATATTAGCCCTCATAAATAAATGAGTTAAATATTCATAAATATATAAACATGGGATACTTTAATTTGTATTGTATTTTAAAGAAAATGAAATGACATATACTTTTAATTTCGTAGTTAGTATGTTTTTTATGTTGTTTTAAAGTTGTAACAAGTAGGTCACCACAACGAGGTAAGTTATAGTATATTAAACCGTAAGTGAGTTAAGCATTGATAAAAATAGATCGACTCAATCAGAATGATTATCCACGATAATATCCAATGGTAAAAACAGAAAAAGAATCAGACGTAATATATTTTCTAACCTTATAAACGTCGCATCGGCGACTACCTCCGATCTCCACAATTGGTAGTCACAAAAGGTATACAAGAATAAAATTTATCTAACTATAAACGATGATACTCTTAGACAACAGTGAGAGACGCCACCCATGTATTTCTTAATTAGTCAAATACTTGTTTCCTCTTTAATATGCAGGACCCCTTCTCCAAAGTGGTAAATAATTATAATGTATTCTTTTTGAGCAAGTTTTCTTTTAGTAATAATACCCCCTCGAAAATCTGATTTATATCTTTAATAGTATAGTGAAGTTGTTCTCGATGTGGCTTCTATCAAAGCTGGTTGGTTTACAAAACACACCAGCCTACATCATAATATTGTCTACAACAAAGTATATAATAATATGCCAATTTAATTGAAATAACTGGAGTATATTTTTTGTTTATTGACGAGCCACCCAAAGTAACTCTACTCTGCCTGATGGAAAGCATGTATAGAATCCAAGAGTTGTGGTCATCATATTCATTGCGAATGCAGACAATGCAGTATGGTAACCCACACTATGGCGGCCTAGTAAGATGCTTTTTTACACCTCGTTTGGGGACATAAAAGGCTTGACAGTTATCGTGACATTGTATTGTACACACTTGCCACGACAACTGTCCCCCCTGCATCAATGGGCCTCCGGTCTCGCACTCATCTACGAAACACGACAGCACGGATGCTGTCGCTTTAGGTTGATCTTCTGTGGGAGGGTAGTACTGCCCTGGTTGAGCCCGTCCATTCGTACTGAAATCAGCGTGGCTCTACTACAGTAGCATATAAAGTTTCAGAGCTGTTAACATCAAAAGAATTAAAATTTTCAAACCAGACTTTGAGCTAACGCTGCAGAAGAATAAATTGCTTCTACCAGACCAACCTTATCACGATGTAAGTACTTGAACAATTAAATATTTATGTGGCAACATAAATAAAAAATCATATTTGCATCTCCAAGCGCAATAATCCCGACTAAGAGTAAACTCATTTGCAAGTCTATATTTTCTGAGGATTTATTTTTAATGTTCTAAAATACAAGTATGATAAATATAGAAAACATATTTATTTTACTCTTATATCTTGTCTTATGTTTTCATATCATAATGTAGTTGATATTACTTTCATCTAAATTTAATTCTTTAGTTTAGACTTACGCAGTTTTAAAATTGCATTTGTTTTTTGTCCTTTATGCAGGACAAGTCTTATTTATACACAGATACCAAATACTTGAGATGTAGATTTTTAATAATTTAATTTTTAAAACAGAATTTCCTCTTTACTATGCACTACCATTTTTCAATAATGTATTGGCATGTTGGGCACCAGGAAATATTCCTCTTACCTGTGGAGTTTTACTATGCTATGCGCACTTTTATGCATAGAAGCCATGGCAATGTGTAAAGGTTTTGGCTGGATGGGCTATTGGTTCTGTTGGACACAGTAAGCATTTAATTTCTTATTTTTTATTTCAATGAAAATAAAATTTCATGATTTTAACCTAATGCTCTTGTTTGAATACTGTTAAAATACTCGTATATTGCTCTTATATAATAAAAGTGGTAAAGGATATTCCCTTTCGCGAATAAATCTGATGAATACAAGGCAATAAATGTTTGTTTTTTAGGAGTTTTAGGAGCATTTGATATTAAGTATTATACATATATATACGTCGAATAATGTCACATTGCGACCATTTATTCTGGCATTAATCCAATGAAGTTTATTTTCCTAGATATAAGTTTTTCATAGACTAATCCGATAAGACTATCTTATTTGTGTTAAAAGGAGTGTATCGAAATGACTTTCTGGAACTTTGTTCTACTGTATATCAGTAATATCTTTATTATTATCGTTAAGACTATCACTGTCCTATTTTTTTTTATCGTGTGGAAAACCCCTCGAGCGGTCACCCCACCGGGGTTTACGGCGGGCTGGTGTGTCGGTATCGGACCGACTAAAACCACACGGTGTACCACTCTGCGCCTGACATAGGAGGGATCCGGGAACATCTGTTATTACGACATCTAGATCCCTCCTAGCGCCTGCCCTATAAAGCGGGCACCACCTGCGGATAAACTCTCTATTTAGGCGACGTACGGCACACGCGCACGTCACCTCCTCGCGGTTGGTCACTATAGCGGATGGAGGGGAAAACCCGTCCCGTTCACCTGCGGCCACACTCAAGGTGGCGGGTAGGCGCACCTCCGCCGCCCGGTTCGCCGCGGCGAATTGGGTCCGAGTGGAAATCGTCCTCCCGGGCCTTCTCTGCCACCTCCTTCCGCGAAATTACCTCTTCGCAGAAGGTTGCGACCGCGGTAAAACAACTGTCGCTAGGCACTATGTAGCATCAGCCAGCATCATATATATACCAGGCTTTGTTAATTTTCTTGCTTAGTAAGTTTATGATATATTAACTTGTGCCTACTACGTTATCTGCTTAGAATAAATACTTCGGATTGTCTCTTACTTAGTCAAGTTATCAATAATCTCTATTTGAATTAGGTAATTGGAAGAATGCATAAACATTATTTCTTCTTATATTTAAATATAACTTACATAACTTAATGCATTTTTGTCTAATGTTTATCCATTTTTGATATACTGAAGCACCACACTTAAAGTTGAACATGGATTACTATAGTTGTATAATTTTTTTACCAATATTTGCCACTTACCTCAGTAAACAAGAATAGGAAATGTACCCTCGAGAGAAAATCTCTTTGAACTCCGAAAGCCACGGCCGCTAGTTAAATAATATGTGACTAAAATGTCGAGTGTAAAGATCGAACACCTCCCACCGGCGTCTTAAGCCTGTCTTAGCTAGTATAACGCAGCGACATTTAATTCTCCTCATTGTGGTTAAATGAACCACAATCCACTATTTTCTATTTCATGTTTTAGGTGGTTATTGACTCAAAATTTTTATTTCGTAGTAAGTAATAATTGAAGTGAAAACTTCTTTAGGCGCGTTGAGTTTCACTTCAATTATTACTTACTACGAAATAAAAATATTATATATATACGAGTATATTGGTATATACCCTTACGTGTTTTTCATGGATACATGTTTATTGCTTTGCTCTAAATATTTATTCAGTCGATGATATCTAGACGTCAAACTAATGTAAATGAGTACTATTATCGAGTCTCGAAAATTCCTCTGTAGTGTTGCCATAGTCCTAATGAAGGCTAATGGTAAAGCGAACCATTTTAAATATTCATCTGTAATGGTTATAATTTAAAATATCATACAAACAAATATACCAAACGAAACAATTATCAAGATTTTTGATTCACTGTCTTTTTTAATCATCAAGTAGTGAGTTTATTTTAAGTATTACTTATTTTTTTAAATCAACTAGTTTTTTTATATTAATTATCTATACGAGTTGCGTTAAACTCTTCTAAAAGGAAAGATAAAAAAACGCGAGGCAAGTGGTTCACAACAAATTAAAAAAAAACATACGCCACGTAATTTTGGGTGTTAATTATTTATGACACAGACTTACTTACGTTTCAAAATCATAAACCCTTATGATAACAATGCATTTTAGTTAGTATTAATTCTAAAGGACAGTCCAACCCTATATGAGATAAAGCATTTATGAAGTGTTCCACTGCAGTTAGAAATATTCTGAGTTATCCATCCAAAGAGGAAAACATAATTTTGACTTTCATATTAAATAACACATAATATTGTAATGTATGCACATTATTAAACGTGGCTTTTGATTAAATGCCACTAATATATGAACCAACATAAAGAGAACTGATATTGTAGATTTATTTAATATACTTTCATTCAGACAAAACTACAAAAATGTTCTAAATTATAGTTTTAATCAAGTACGAGTAACGAGTATTTTAACCAAGGACGCAATTAATTCATTTAAATGTACAATGTTTACTTTTTAATCTACCCTAAATTTATAGATTTATAGGTGGATATTAATTTTGAGTCAATAACCACCTAAAACATGAAATAGAAAATAGTGGATTGTGGTTCATTTAACCACAATGAGGAGAATTAAATGTCGCTGCGTTATCCTAGCTAAGACAGGCTTAAGACGCCGGTGGGAGGTGTTCGATCTTTACACTCGACATTTTAGTCACATATTATTTAACTAGCGGCCGTGGCTTTCGGAGTTCAAAGAGATTTTCTCTCGAGGGTACATTTCCTATTCTTGTTTACTGAGGTAAGTGGCAAATATTGGTAAAAAAATTATACAACTATAGTAATCCATGTTCAACTTTAAGTGTGGTGCTTCAGTATATCAAAAATGGATAAACATTAGACAAAAATGCATTAAGTTATGTAAGTTATATTTAAATATAAGAAGAAATAATGTTTATGCATTCTTCCAATTACCTAATTCAAATAGAGATTATTGATAACTTGACTAAGTAAGAGACAATCCGAAGTATTTATTCTAAGCAGATAACGTAGTAGGCACAAGTTAATATATCATAAACTTACTAAGCAAGAAAATTAACAAAGCCTGGTATATATATGATGCTGGCTGATGCTACATAGTGCCTAGCGACAGTTGTTTTACCGCGGTCGCAACCTTCTGCGAAGAGGTAATTTCGCGGAAGGAGGTGGCAGAGAAGGCCCGGGAGGACGATTTCCACTCGGACCCAATTCGCCGCGGCGAACCGGGCGGCGGAGGTGCGCCTACCTGCCACCTTGAGTGTGGCCGCAGGTGAACGGGATGGGTTTTCCCCTCCATCCGCTATAGTGACCAACCGCGAGGAGGTGACGTGCGCGTGTGCCGTACTGGGGGACCTACCAACACTACGTTTCCCAGAACGCGGTCACCACTCCAGAACTTGATGGCCCCATCGGTCATCCTTTCTGCGTGCAATGTGCCTCGCTCACTATCACTTAAGTTTAGCAATTTCACGGACAATATCGTTGACCTTGATTCATCTGCGGACATCTTCAATCTTGATTCGATCACACAAAGAAACTCCGAGTCTTGCCCTCTCCATTGCTCTTCGGTGGTTTTGAGCCTTCTGATGAATAAAGAAAACTGTTCGATGCAGGAGGCACGGGACTGGTGTTTATGGTGAACCTTGGAGAAGATCAATGTCCAGCAGTGGACGTCTTTTGGCTGAGATGATGGTGATGAGAAAAATCCCATTCCTTTGAGTGCAACGTAATCTTTGTCAAGTTGATCTTACAGACACTCGACCTGAAAATAGATGTCGCATCGATTTAAAACAGACCTGATTATGATTAAAATTTAACAACATCGAATACTTTTGGCAGTTTCTGTAAGTTACTTCATTAATTTTTAATTTCATGGCTACTTTAACAAAAATAGTTACACCAAAGTGCTACAAAATGTAATAACTTCACATTCACGAAGTATGAAAATTACAAGAGTTGAAAACAGTGTTTAACACATTAGAAAAAAAGTAAAATAATACTAATTTTTTAGTGTTATTTTACTTAAAATGAAACTTCGAAGTTAATTAAAACATTCAAATACTAGTTTGTTATTCAAAATTATAAAAGTTAATTTCGTTCTAAAATAAATATCTTACAAAAAATACTTTTTCCCATGTATAAAACAAAATAACATTACATAAAAGTAAGCTAAAAATACCACAAATGTTACCTCAGAGAACCAAACGGGTACCAAAGCTGTCTTCCGTTTATATCTAATTACGCATTCAGTCTCAATTAGGTAATTACAGAACTAAGAATATAGACCTAAGCAGTTACTGCGCGACCATTTTACCTCAATATTGTACCCTCGTGTCTCGTAAGTATAAATATACTTCAGAGCTTTTTGCGAGTGAACATTTATGTTTGAAGCCGTAAGTATTACACTGGATATTCTCATACACAACCAGCCTAAAAATATTATGTAACATGTTTTCTTAACAGGGCTCCTTGACGAGACTTGTCTATATCAAAAACATCAGTGAAGTTTTTAGGATTCCGTAGCCAGATGGCAAAAAACGGAACCCTTATAGATTCATTACGTCTGTCGATCTGTCTATCTGGCTGTCCTCCCCCCCCTCCCCTTTTTAACTTCTAAAACAAAATATTGATAAAACTAAATAAAAATATATGATGTACATTACAATGTAAAATTCTACCGAATATTGGTTTGAACGAGATCTAGTAAGTAGTTTTTTTAATACGTCCTAAATTCCATAAAAATGTAACATTACCACTGAAACAGTACTTGTCTGATTCAATTAACTGATAATTGCTATGAGGTCCATTAAGCTCGGTTTATTTTTAATAAAATATTGAAAAAAAAGTACATTGACGAAATATTTTAACAACATACCGCATAAGCAAAGAGATCAAATACACTCAATTGATTTCTCTTGTTTCACCTTTCACAAAGTATTATTAATTATAAGTATATTATCAATTTACTGCAGTATTAACTTTTATGTTGTATTATCAAAGAGTTTATATAAACTCATATCATGACCAAAAATTGTTGTAAACATGTTAACTAAAAATTACAAAAGTAGGAAAAGATTGTCATCCCGCCGAGAACTTTATCCATTCTGCGTATTAATAGAGCTTGCTTGATGCGAATTTCTTGCAGGTTTCGCTAAGTGTACATCCTTAAGAAACGGTTGTCTAAAACGTCAAAAAACATCCCTACTGGTAAAAGAAAAAAAAGATTCATATACTTAGAAGGCAAAATGAATCCTGATTTCAAATCGACAACACTAATTGTATTACTTATCCATAACGAGACAGACTTTAGACACAGAAGTCTATTTAGCATTTATTAGATCCATAAAATTTCAGGCCCTAAAATAAATTTCAAACTTCATTTCAGCGAAGAGGCCTATGTCCAGTAGTGGACTGTTAAAGGCTATTAGTGAAATCAAGTTCATTAAAGATTCATCAACCTCTGCTGCAACACACTTAAATATGCAACAAAGATTAACTAACAGCTATTAACACCTACTTAAATGAATTGATAATTTTAATATAAAATAATCGAAACCGCATACAAATTTAGAACTAAGTTGATTATGCTCATTGTTGAAAGCTCAACCTGGATTAGGTTCATTAACAGATAGATAAATCACAGAATTAAACAATATTCTGCATATCAGATTACTCGGTATTTAAGATTATCGTGTTCTGATGTTTCTGACAGTTCAAACAGTACCCAGGTCAAATCATGAATAGCACAATTAAGCCAGAGATAAACCAGTGCACTAACGTCCCTTGTCATTTTACTATTAGTAATGATTTAAGAATGATAATAATATAACAATGATTAATGATTAAATAAATGTTATCATATTCTGGGATCAAATTTTACGTCAAAGATACTTACATTTAATAATGACTGACTGGTAGAAAACATATATACTTTTTTTGTTAGTAAATATATAAATATTATTAATAGAAGTAAAACACAAGTATTATTATTAAATGTAAGTATCTTTGACGTAAAATTTGATCCCAGAATATGATAACATTTATTTAATCATTAATCATTGTTATATTATTATCATTCTTAAATCATTACTAATAGTAAAATGACAAGGGACGTTAGTGCACTGGTTTATCTCTGGCTTAATTGTGCTATTCATGATTTGACCTGGGTACTGTTTGAACTGTCAGAAACATCAGAACACGATAATCTTAAATACCGAGTAATCTGATATGCAGAATATTGTTTAATTCTGTGATTTATCTATCTGTTAATGAACCTAATCCAGGTTGAGCTTTCAACAATGAGCATAATCAACTTAGTTCTAAATTTGTATGCGGTTTCGATTATTTTATATTAAAATTATCAATTCATTTAAGTAGGTGTTAATAGCTGTTAGTTAATCTTTGTTGCATATTTAAGTGTGTTGCAGCAGAGGTTGATGAATCTTTAATGAACTTGATTTCACTAATAGCCTTTAACAGTCCACTACTGGACATAGGCCTCTTCGCTGAAATGAAGTTTGAAATTTATTTTAGGGCCTGAAATTTTATGGATCTAATAAATGCTAAATAGACTTCTGTGTCTAAAGTCTGTCTCGTTATGGATAAGTAATACAATTAGTGTTGTCGATTTGAAATCAGGATTCATTTTGCCTTCTAAGTATATGAATCTTTTTTTTCTTTTACCAGTAGGGATGTTTTTTGACGTTTTAGACAACCGTTTCTTAAGGATGTACACTTAGCGAAACCTGCAAGAAATTCGCATCAAGCAAGCTCTATTAATACGCAGAATGGATAAAGTTCTCGGCGGGATGACAATCTTTTCCTACTTTTGTAATTTTTAGTTTACATGTTTACAACAATTTTTGGTCATGATATGAGTTTATATAAACTCTTTGATAATACAACATAAAAGTTAATACTGCAGTAAATTGATAATATACTTATAATTAATAATACTTTGTGAAAGGTGAAACAAGAGAAATCAATTGAGTGTATTTGATCTCTTTGCTTATGCGGTATGTTGTTAAAATATTTCGTCAATGTACTTTTTTTTCAATATTTTATTAAAAATAAACCGAGCTTAATGGACCTCATAGCAATTATCAGTTAATTGAATCAGACAAGTACTGTTTCAGTGGTAATGTTACATTTTTATGGAATTTAGGACGTATTAAAAAAACTACTTACTAGATCTCGTTCAAACCAATATTCGGTAGAATTTTACATTGTAATGTACATCATATATTTTTATTTAGTTTTATCAATATTTTGTTTTAGAAGTTAAAAAGGGGAGGGGGGGGAGGACAGCCAGATAGACAGATCGACAGACGTAATGAATCTATAAGGGTTCCGTTTTTTGCCATCTGGCTACGGAATCCTAAAAACTTCACTGATGTTTTTGATATAGACAAGTCTCGTCAAGGAGCCCTGTTAAGAAAACATGTTACATAATATTTTTAGGCTGGTTGTGTATGAGAATATCCAGTGTAATACTTACGGCTTCAAACATAAATGTTCACTCGCAAAAAGCTCTGAAGTATATTTATACTTACGAGACACGAGGGTACAATATTGAGGTAAAATGGTCGCGCAGTAACTGCTTAGGTCTATATTCTTAGTTCTGTAATTACCTAATTGAGACTGAATGCGTAATTAGATATAAACGGAAGACAGCTTTGGTACCCGTTTGGTTCTCTGAGGTAACATTTGTGGTATTTTTAGCTTACTTTTATGTAATGTTATTTTGTTTTATACATGGGAAAAAGTATTTTTTGTAAGATATTTATTTTAGAACGAAATTAACTTTTATAATTTTAAATAACAAACTAGTATTTGAATGTTTTAATTAACTTCGAAGTTTCATTTTAAGTAAAATAACACTACAAATTAGTATTATTTTACTTTTTTTCTAATGTGTTAAACACTGTTTTCAACTCTTGTAATTTTCATACTTCGTGAATGTGAAGTTATTACATTTTGTAGCACTTTGGTGTAACTATTTTTGTTAAAGTAGCCATGAAATTAAAAATTAATGAAGTAACTTACAGAAACTGCCAAAAGTATTAGATGTTGTTAAATTTTAATCATAATCAGGTCTGTTTTAAATCGATGCGACATCTATTTTCAGGTCGAGTGTCTGTAAGATCAACTTGACAAAGATTACGTTGCACTCAAAGGAATGGGATTTTTCTCATCACCATCATCTCAGCCAAAAGACGTCCACTGCTGGACATTGATCTTCTCCAAGGTTCACCATAAACACCAGTCCCGTGCCTCCTGCATCGAACAGTTTTCTTTATTCATCAGAAGGCTCAAAACCACCGAAGAGCAATGGAGAGGGCAAGACTCGGAGTTTCTTTGTGTGATCGAATCAAGATTGAAGATGTCCGCAGATGAATCAAGGTCAACGATATTGTCCGTGAAATTGCTAAACTTAAGTGATAGTGAGCGAGGCACATTGCACGCAGAAAGGATGACCGATGGGGCCATCAAGTTCTGGAGTGGTGACCGCGTTCTGGGAAACGTAGTGTTGGTAGGTCCCCCACAAGATGGTCCGGCGACCTGGTGAAGAGTTTTTTCTATATTAATAAAATTATTTTACTACAGTTTAGAAGAAATAGATTTGAATTATTTTCTAAACAATCTTAATGTATTAGAAGGGTTTAACTGTATAAAATTGATTAGAAACTAAATTTAAAATAATTTAAATACTGAAGAGTCGATCTTGTTCACCATGCACACAAACAAACTATGATTATGATTACATCTTAATAGAGAAAAAAAATGTAATTTATTTATCTACTCTGTAATTAATCTGCTAATCTACTCAAGATGAAATACGCTTATATTTATAGACGACCGGAGCGATAATCACCTACGAACTCATGCTCATCCAATTTGACATCAAGGGCGCTGACAATATTGATTATATCCATGTAAATACAACTATGTTTTGATTCTTTGTTTGATTTCTGATAACCCTAATTGTACCTATTTATTTACTACAAGATTTATTTCTATCCCTTTTAATTAAATTTCAGCAATGATTTAAGATAAGTAGAATAAACATATTAAAAATGGGTATAAAATGTTCCCAAGATTTACTATATAACGATATTTACTAGGAGTACAGAAAGTCTACACAATAACATTTAAATTTACACTTTTTTTTAAAGACAACACCCGTACTACATTTACTTACAAGACTTTACAAACATACAAGAAACGGACACAAAGAACACCCAGACTCGGAACAACAATTTGTGGATCACACAAAGTGGTGTACCATATGAGGTGTGAACCCACAACACTAGAGGGCGGCGTGATGACCGCTAAAACCACTAGTCCAACCGTGCAGTCAACTCATTTGAACCGTTGTCAATCTGTAATGATGGTGATTTTCTCCTAGTGGATTTCTGGCATGGCGGCCACACTCAAAGGAGACCAGCCAATTACACTGGAAACATTATAGTGTGCAAGTGTGTGTGGAAACACAGGTGCACTCTCTGTTCCCTCATTCTTAAAACCTAATAGGACGGATATACGACGCGGCCGGAGAAATATCAGGCGCAGAAGCCACGGCTCTACTTGCTCGCCGACCGAGGTATGAGGATTAACACCCCATCTTCCAAACTCAGGGCTGTTATTTATCATTTCTATAATCACTAAAACTCAATAACACTTATCTGATCCGACTCAGACTCGAACCCCTGTAATATCTACATTACGAATCTAATAATCCATATTTTCACCTAAATTGCTATATTAATAAACGCTATATTATAAACGTAGACATATGTTTGTGAGTGTGAGACTGGATCGACCTAGACAAATTACTCATTTATAATTAAAGAACATTTGAATCTAACATACTGCGCAAACAAACGCCGCGCGGGGCGCGGGGAGAGGTCTGACCACTAGCTCGTTTCTCGGCAATTTTAGATGGAAGTGTACAAACGTCAAAACGGTGGTGATTTAATCTATATAATTTTAAAAAATAAATTACTAAATAATTATTAATTATTAAATAAACAAAATTTATAATATATCAAATGGTTTTTTATATGATTCTTTCAAATGTTAACTAATTCGTGCCCCACCTGTATATAATCTGTTAGGTCTGTGAAATGAATTTAAACATTACATCTTTCTTATAGAATGTTAGACTTGGTATATCAATAATTATAACTGAACTGAAACGTTCCACTGTAAAAAAATAGTTTATTATTGACAATTAAACATAATATACATACAAAGTTCTATTCAAACGTATCAATTTGAAGTGAATGAAAATCGCATCCAAGAATTGTTTAAGCGAAATTAAGCTTGTTGATGTTACCAATCTTTTTAAAGCTAGCAATACATACAGCTTATGAGATACTCCTCTTCTGTAAGTCCTTAGGCACCATTGTACATTGTTATCACGTGCTAACATGGTTAAAAATATTGATACTTTTAATATTTTCTGCACATGATATGTAAGCCCTTTGGGGTTCCGTTGCCGTTTCAAAGTTCGGTCACGTTTGGATACTCGTCGAGGAGGTGTTTAAGTGTTGTTATTAATATAAGAGGTTGTATATGCAGTTTTATTTATATAATATATCACTAGCATACATTATTTATACTCGTACACAATATATCCAAATAAAAAGTAATACTAAACTACCTGTGCGTACTTGTAATGGCCATGCATACCAGGATGTGATATTTGGTATGTATACCCATCACAGTGTGCGTATATCAAGTATCACACCCTGATATATGTGCCTTTAACGATCTGTGTGTACCTGTAATGACCATGCATACCAGGGTGTGATTCTTGATATGCATACCCATTACAGGTACACACAGACACTTAAGTACACTATATTCGTATAAAAATCACTCACTCACTGGGTAGTAGGGCCACACTGATTTCAGCACGAACGGACCGGCTCGTCAGGGTCAGTACTACCCTCCCACAGAAGACCAATATAAAGCGACAGCACCCTTGATGTTGTGTTTCTTTGGTGAGTGCGAGACCGGAGGCCCATTGATGCAGGGATGACAGTTATCGTGGTAATAGTGTGTACCTTACATTGCCACGATGACTGTCATGCCTTTTACATCCCCAAGCGGGACATGAAAAAGCATCTCACTAGGCCGCCTAGTGTTTATTTATTTTTTTATTTTTATTTATTTATTTATTTGTACTTATACTTAAAAAGAAATTGCAAGTTAAATTTAACGACGGTTTCCGCACTAAGCTTGTGGCTTGTGTCGCGGCAACCAATATGAGATTTCACAATATTTAAAAAAATTATAAAGTTTAGTTGAAATAGAATATAAAATGAAATTAAAACAAGGTTAAAAACAAATAAAAACAAAACAGAAAAATTACTACAAAAGTTAGTCTGTAACTGAGAGCGAGTCTTTTGTGTGTATGTGTATGTGTATGTGTGTGTACGTGCGTATTATCCTTTGCCACTATTACCCGTGGTATGAAAGAATCAATTCAATTTCATCGCATGAAAGATTCAAAAGCCATTTAATGCCATGTGCGTCACCATACTACATTGTCTGCATTTGCAACGAGTGGTGACCACAACTCTTGGATTCTATTCATGCTTTCCATCAGGCAGAGTAGAGTCACTACGGCAGACACTTAATATAGAAATTAAAAAAAACTCTTAAATTTGTTTTCACAAGTCTCATATTTCTACATTCTGTACATTATGTCTGGAGGGCGTGATATATATTTATGTGTAATATATTTAGAATATTATGCATTTTTTTCATTGACTGTTAATTGTTTAATTTTTGTTATTATGTCAAATGTGTCACTGGCCAAAGAATACACCAAATTTGAACAATCTTGTTTTGTATTGAATCAAGTTTATCATGTTAGTTTCTATTTATTTCATCATCATCAACGCCTTTTACAGTCCACTACTGGACATAGGCCTCTCCTTAGCAAGGAGGTTTTAGCCTACTATACCACGCTGGCCAGACGGGTTGGAATAGGATTTGTTTCAAGTTTTCCTTCTCTTGGTAATGATATTGTCTTAAATACTTTGTTCCCTTAGTCGCCTTTTACGATACCCAGGGTATGGTAGTAGGGGTGGTAACACTATGTATTCTTAATCCATTAACACACGGACATTTATTTCATATATTTAGGCTATTTATTTCAGACTCATTATTTTAATATAAATAAACTTATTTGAGAGATGAAACAACAAATTATTTTGACAATTTAAGTGCTAGTTTAATAGTAATGAGAATAATTTTCTATGTATGAATTACTTGCGAGTAATTTCAGACAGTTCCTATATATAGCACATATAACAGCTACATATAACAGGGTAAATATAAGAATAGTCAATAGTATTTTTTAAAAAAAGACCTCGCTCACTAGGAATAAATTCTGTATCACCGGGGACTTAACAAACGTACAAGAAACGGTCACAAAGCACACCCAGGCTCAGAAACACCAGTTTGTGGATTAAACAAAGTGTTGGTCCCCTGTAGGATTTAAACCCACAATACTCAGTGTAGTAGAGAGCAGCGTGGAGACCGCTTAAACCATTAGGCCAACCGTGCAGTCAAATTAGCGAAGCGCTGTTTAGTAGTTGATGTTAACAACTCGTTTATTTGTGTATCTACTAACAAGCGTTGGACTTTTACTTACCTTTGCCTTCTCTTTGAAGGCATTAAATTTATGTAGATTGGGATAGTTATTTCAAATGAAATTTTACAAGGAAGACCATTTTGCGTAAGATATCTTCAGTAGAAGTATTTATTCAGTACTTAAATAAACAAAAATGTGGTTCATAATAAATAGATGTGTCTGGTATCCATAAAGTACAGGTTGTATTGAAGTACTAGAGCAACGAAAATACGAGTATATTGAGACCAACACAATTTTTTGTTAACATCGTATTTAGGTGGAGACCAAAACGACACAGGCGACACAGGACAAAATAAACTTGAAAATGAATGTTCACTATACTCGTATATCCATACTCAAGTTTATTTTATAAACAGACCTTAATATGTACAGTGATGTTTCATTCTGTTACCTTGAACCTCAACAGACTTTAGACGAATATTATTAAAAAATCTGGCCTCACAAAAGAGAGCCTGACAGTATCCTTTTCAGGGCAGCATAACATAAGGCCAAAGAGCACTATGATCTTCTTATATATTTAGACGTATTTTTTTGACAAAAACACTATCTCTTAAGGTTATTATACTTTATCACGTTGATTACGAGACGCATTTTAGATGTTCGGAAATCCTGTAGACAAAATTTTCCCGCTCGTTTAAGAATAAAATTTTTATCTTTTCCTCACAGAATTATAAAAATGTGCTACTCAACGCTATAATCTTAGTGTTGAAAGATGTGGATAAGAAATAAGGAAAAATTTAAAAAAGTAAGCAAAACAACCTACTTTTAAAAGCGCTGTCTTGCTTGAATGTGGCTTAAAATCGTTCGATTATCATTTTATGTCACATTTTCACATTTGATATCACATCGATCGTATATTTCTTTTAGTATTATCTACGTTTTTGCAAAACTTTTTTGTTACTACCAACATCGTAAAAAGGTTTGCCAAACAATATCGACTTTGTAGGCCTACATCATTTCGTTGGTAAGCACTACGAAGGTTTTGTGAGATAAAGTTTAAATTCGCTGAATATTTGTATAGTGTGTGGATTCTGTGAAAGTAACTTGACTTATATCACTCCTTTTTGATACAGAGATTTCTGAGGTAAATAAAGTTACCTCTGTCAATGTGTCATGTATTACTTACTGTTAGCATGAAAACTCTCAAACTGAAGTTGTGACGTATTAACTGATTGTAATAGTTAGACATAATCTATCTTTTTAAGGTTTACTTAGGCCGCCATAGTGTAAGTCATCATACTGCACTGTCTGCATTCGCAATGAGTATGGTGGCCGCAAATCATGGCTTCTATTCATATTTTTGCATCAGGTAGAGTAGAGTTTGGCAGGCCCATAAAATAAAAAAAGTTAGAGGAGTTTTGGAGTCTGAAGCCAAGTTGGAATGAACTATCTTCTACATAAGACTTACTTGCTAAATGTTTTATTTGTACATCTATACGATATATATTCTTCGATCCAATTTCAAAAACGGCGTCCAGTTTCAACGAAGATTAGTCAAATATGCAGGCAATACTACTATGTTATGTTCGGAAAACCAACAGCTTCAAAAAACCAATGGGTAGTTTTATACACAAAATTAAGCCAATTATAGGTTTGCACGAGTAGTGACATTACATGGATTACCATGGTGTTTCAGGACTTCTATTAAGAAGTCCTGGAACAGCAAATAACACAAAACTACACTCACGTAAGTGCGGCAAAGAATAAAAAGAAACAAAAGAAATAAAACCAAAAGTATGAAACCTAAATATCGAAAAAAAGTCACGATTCATCAATCTCCTGACAGTGCTGCCATTATAGTGTACAAGTGTGTATGCAAACACAGGTGCACTCTCTGTTCCCCTCACTCTCACAAGCTGATGGGATGGTTCTTCGAGGCAGCCGGGGATAAATCAGGCATGACACATGCTCTGCGAGGTTAACACCCCAACTTCCGAACTCCGTTCCGGTTGTTTTTAAGCATTTTATAATCAGAAAAACTCAATATCACTTTTTAGCTCGACTCTAGTATCGAACCCGAGACCTCTTGATTGGCAGTCACATATGTTAATCTTAAGTACTTAAGAGACCGTATCTATACAATATTGTCTGTCTGAAATATATCAAACGAATTTGTGTCGAATTCTAAATAATTAAATAATTGTCTGACTATTATCTATTAGTAATGAGTGAGTGAGTGAGTAGGAAATGAATATTCATCTTATATGTTTGGTGTTCATATATTATTAGCTTGTTTAATATTTTTTTATTATTTCTGACTGTATATGCATATAGTATAAGTATATAGTCCATAGATTAATCCTGGCCATTTCAAACATTAGAATAGTAAATAAACATATCATGGCAAGTAATGAACAAGAGACGGCCCATGCTATTCCGCAGTATTTAATTTAAATGAAAAGTCTGTAACGTCTAACTTTTTTGTTGTTTATTTAGTTAGAAAGTTATAATTATAATGACTATATTCTATCACTTCAACGACTTTTAATAGTCTACAGATGGACATAGGCCAAACTTTAGCAAGAAAGTTTTGGCTTACTATTATATTGATTAGACAGTTAGTATAGGATTTATTTCAAGTTTCGTACTCTATGCAGTGATGTTGTACTTTTTCTTTTTTTTTCTATATTAAGAACCTGCTAAAGTGACTCTGCGCTGCCTGACAGAAAGCATGAATAGAATCCAAGAGTTGTGGTCAGCATACACATTGCAAATACAGACAATGCAGTATGGTGACCCACACTGTGGCGGTCTTTTGACATGCTTTTTCACACCCCGCTTGGGGACCACCCCAGTTACACAGTTATTACGATAACTGTCACCCTTGCATCAATGAGCCTCCGGTCTTGTTCTACGTAGTTTGCTTATTTAGTCGCGTCTTACTATACCCACGGGATGAATAGCGACACTCTGTAGTTTTAATCCGTCACCCCACGAAGCATGAATGGATGAATACACCATGAATATTCTATGGTAAATATATAAAGTACTTGCGTAAAAAGAGATAAAATAATTGGTCACTTGATAAGATATTTCAACTTCATCTGAATAATACGAGGACGGCCTAGATTAACATAGATACAATAAGTGAAGCAGAAAGTGGTAGTCGTGGTAGGAGGTTAAACAGATCACAGAGGACAGAGAAGAGTGGCGATTACTCTTCCGTCAAAGGCGTGGCTCTTAAATTAAGAGAGAGATGAAAATTAGAATTCGATTGTTAAGTTATGCTGGTAACGATGAAATTGAATTTATTAGTATACTTTACTCAATGTGTTTCTTCAGTTTAGCAAGATTTAATATACAACAATCCTTTTTGTTTACAGCAATGTTTCATAGTCAAGCTCCACATTAAAAATTAACACGAATAGACGTTTATCACAAAATCGTGTCGTAAATAATAAGCTGTTTGTACATAATTGTCATTAACTGTCGTTTCTATTATGACTGGCAATTCTACCAATATGTATGCAGCATCACTAGTTTCGGTAAAATAATTATATGTATAAATAATTAATTACTTTTTTCAGTTTTAGCGGCGTTATTTTTTTATTCTCAGTATTTTTTATATCTTAAGTGGCATAGCAAAGGAGGCGGGCAGAATCATTATAAAACCTCCCTATTCCTGCTCAAATAGGCGTGCAAATTTATGTATGAGTACCCTTTTACGTTTGTAGGAATATGTGGCTTCATAATGCTCTTACTGTTTATGCATCTTTTTCGCACCATACAAGGCTGGAAAACCTAAAATAAATTACACAAACAATTAATTATATAGGTGTTCTTTCTTTTTTTTTCTATATTAAGAGCCTGCCAAAGCGACTCTACTGTACCTAATGGAAAGTATGAACAGAATCCAAGACTTGTGGTCACCATACTCATTGCAAATACAGACAATGCAGTATGGTGACCCACACTATAGTGGCCTAGTGAGATACTTTTTCACACCCCGCTTGGGCTGTAATAGGCATGACAGTCATCGTAACATTATAAGGCTTACACAGTTTTCACAATAACTGTCACCCCTGCATCAATGGGCCTAGCTAGTAGTAGAGCTACGCTGATTTCAGCAAGAACGAGCTGGTTCGACCGGGGCAGTACTACCCTCCCACAGAAGATTAACTTAAAGCGACAGCACCCGTACTGTCGTGTTTCGTTGATGAGTGCGAGACCGCAGGCCCATTGATGCAGGGACGACAGCTGTCGTGGTACTTGTGTGCAATATACTGCCACGATGACTGTCATACCTTTTATGTACCCAAGTGAGGCGTGAAAAAGCATCTTACTAGACCGCCACAGTGTTTGTCACCATACTGCATTGTCTGCATTCGCAATAAATATGGTAACCACAACTCTTGGATCCTATTCACGCTTTCCACCAAGCAGCGTAGTGTCTTTGTGGCTGGTTCTTAAAATTAAATATATATATATATATATAATCTCATATTGTACGATAAACTTGACCTCCCAATTCGTGACTGTGGAATACTTTTGTTCTTTTCTTTTAAACTATTTCTTTTTCTTTGATCTTCCTTTTTTTTTACAAATGTAAAGATAAATCACACTAAAATTTTCACAATTTTTCAGAAGAAAACCTTAAAAAGGTAATACCACTTCAGACTAATCCACCTTTTTCGATTTCACATTAGAAAAAGCTTTTTTATCGGTGACCCGAATCATAGATAGAACTTTGTATTAGAATCCAGGTTATAGGAAGGATGATAATATATTCAGCTTTATCTAAGAGCTTTCGGACGTTAGTTTTCACTCTACTCCTTCAATTTTATTTAGCTTACATTTACCTGAAAAGGATTATGCTCTGAACAATTTACATTAGAGAAACAATAGATCAAATATATCACATGGTAGTACTACCCCATAACATTAAGATATAATATAGGGTGGGCCACGAATTAGTTAACATATGAAAAAATCATATAAAAAAACCATTTGATATGTTATAAAAATTGTTTACTTACAAGAAAGTTAATTAGTTGAAATTTATTTTTTAAAATTACTTTTCCACTCTTCTAGGCGAGCATCGAAATTTTTGAATACTCGTCAGCAAATAGACCGCGAGATCGTCGACATCCCTTCGCTGATTTTTAGTTTTATTTGACATAGTGTATTTGGTTTATTGATGTAGACACGATTCCTCAAATAACCCCATAAAATGTGCTGGCCATGGAATATTACCTCGTCTGGAAATTTGCTTTTCCGGGAACATGTCTTTAACCACCGGCAGGGATTCATTGTATGTGTATCAAGTGACCCCATCTTGTTGAAAGTATGTGTTAAGATTGTAACTAGTAAACTCCAGTAGCATCGGTCCCAAGAACTCACGTAACATGTTTATGCGGGATGTTAGATTCAAAAGTTAACGAATTTTTGGCCCACGTTATATAATCTCCAAACATAGATTTCATATTACCTCCAAACTTGTCGTTTAACAATTAAACTATATGTGCTCTATTTCAATATGTTTCGACGCTTTCAGACGAAAAAAATCTTTCATATTTATTTGTAATCATGTTATATCTTTAAGTTTTATTACAGCTAACACAAAATATTCCAAATAGAAAAAGAATCTGGCTCCCACTCATGCTTTGGCAAATCCCCATGGCCACATTTTGTGTTAATCTTTCTTTAGAACCTCCTTAATTAGCAGAAGGCACATTAAAGAAGTTTGAATGAGATAATGAATAGTTATCTTCTGATCATTTAAATAGATTAGACTTGGCCTGGTACATTCTTGTTAATGCCAAGGCTTTTCGGCTCTGCGGCCGTTGTTAGTGTTATCTGTTTTGAGGGACGTTTTACCTAGAAAAATTCTTTTATGAATTTGTGTATTAATTGTGAAGAACAAAAGATATAAACGGATGCTTTATTTAGTATCATATAAAGTGATGTCAATATCGTTTAGAACTTAAACAAACGACGTTTGTTGTAGCTAACCAAACATGACCAACAGAAGTATTGGTACGGTATAGGTATACGAGTATTTGTAAACCTACAAGTTGCAGCAAGAGTTTCAGTTTGAACTCAATAATTTACGGAGGTAACACACATATATGTATATTTTTGTACGTATATATACTTTGTCTGTATTCTCAAGGAGATAATTAGAGGGATATTTAACTGAGGTAATGTCGTGTAGATAGAAAAATTGAGTATATATTGAAAGGAAAGTAATGCCAGGAACGGAACTTTGCTTAAGCAGAATATAAATATTGTGTATTTAATATGAAAAGGTGAGTACATGCAATATTTTATAGTAGTTAATACTTAATCAATTAAAAGAATATGTGATTGGATCATTATTTAATCTCTTTGTAGAACTTCAATATGATGATAAATTGGGTAACGAGACATTTAGTTAAATTGTACATAATTATTTATTGTTTTGTTTAATAACTTATATGTTTACGCCTCCTATAGTTAACACACAAATTTAATTAAAATGCATTTTTTAGTTCGAATGAAAATTGAACCTTCTTCTCCTTTTAGGCTCATAGGGAATGAATGTATCTTTATTCATCGCATAATATATCCAAATCAAATGCCTATAAAGTAGACGTTGTTCGGTAATAATCGTATGTGATTAAGTTTATAATAATTTACTGTGGTCCGATATACATTAAACTTGGATGATGATCTGTAAAGAGGAAAATAAATTGCCGTCAAAGGAAAAATAATTTTAAGATAGTAATTAGCCTATCTCGATTGTCTAGTGGTAAGCGTATGCGACTGTGTCTGAGGTCTCGGGTTGGATGCTTGAGTTGGAGCTAATGTTTGTATATTCTACAAATATTTGTTTCGAAGTTTGGGTGTTTTAAATGTATAATATGTCAGTTTATTTATGATAAAGAAAGTGTATGTGTATGTTTATATCAGTTGTGTATTACCTTTAGTATTAGTTCTGATAGTTTTGGGACGATGGCGTTGTTTCAGATGCCCAAAAATATTATTAAAAAAAATTGATATACCGATGGCATAGTTTATGCTGTCACCTCGCCGTTTTTAACTACACCGACTGTTGTAGGCTCGAACACCACATGGAAAAGCACTTTGTGTGGTCTACAAATGATTGTCCTGAGCCTGGGTGCTCTTTACGTTTATTTCATGTTTATCTGTGAAGTTTCCGTTGACACCAGATGTATTTCTAATGCAGAAGTTTTTTTTAATTAACAAAAAAAAAACAAAAAAACAATACCTAGGCTTTCATCTGTTCCTATACTCAACCATCGTAACTCATTGTTTTCACCGCTAAATTCTACATTATTATCCGCTCGTACTCTCACATCTGGATCTTTCAGCTGCAATATAATAAGATTCAAAACGAATTAATCAAGAAATGGTAACTTCTAAGAAACTGTATACGCTATAACTGTCACTTGAACATGAGATGAATGCTAATATTGCTAATACAGAATGTTGAAAGTGAAAAGACACTCGTATATATTTGACATACGTATGGCTTGGTCATTACGTAAATCCTTGTCCTCCTTTTGCAGAGACACTCCAACCTAGATTCCTTCAGGAACTGGTGGAGAGTCTTTTCCCGTAGCGTTGAGGGTATCTTTGTTCAGAGACGGAGGATGAGGAAAACAGAGATAATTGCCTGCTCATCAGCGAATCGAAGATAGGAGCGTCAGTTCTACGGATCCGTTCCAAGAGCACTATCATCCGTTCCGGCAGGACACCTTCCCGAGTGTTGGGTCGAACCCTCGATCATATATCAGACGGCCTCAGAGAGATTTCGGACACTAGGTTGACGTCCTACAGGTTTATCGTTTTCACGAGGACCGAGATGGTATTTTGAGACGTCGGCTCACGTCGTGCTGTGATCTGCAGGAATCTGTTCTTGAGAGATGAAATGAACTTGAAACATGTGATATAACTGGGCCCTTCGATTGAATATAAGGTGAGACACCTTATCAATAAAGAGGCTACATAACTAATTTCTATAGAAACATATTTTCAGACAAATCCTTTCTGGTTAAAGTATTAGGTTTACTTTTAATACTTTTTCGATTTCATTCTTCATCCGTGTTATATTAATATAGATCAGTATAGATATAGTGTTCATTAATTAATATTGATCAGATTAGCGTTCGAAATACCTCAAATAAATAAGTAGCTGAAGGGGTCCGTATGTCCTTGGATCTCCTATATTTCAAATCATTTTCATAATCCCTACCAAAAAATCTTCTGCTATAACCATAAGGATTATTTATTCGAGAGAGTGGTATCACTTCCCTCTTTTTTAGATTACCAATAATAAAGTTATCAACATAATAAAAATTCTCTCCATATGTCATACGTGCACAGAATAGTGAAAACAGAAATATCACACAGAACATTTTATCACTTAACAATGCAGCAAAGTCCGTCCGTCCGTTGATAAACTAATTGAAGAGTTTTTGATTTCAATGAACAAACGCTTCGTATGAAACAGAAATGTATAATAAAATTTATGAAACATCAAATTCGTCTGGTCTGCAGTGGTCTACTCTATCTATCTCATAAAAATCTAGGATATACACATTTTATTGTGATATATAAATATACATGTAATTTTAGTGTCGAGAAAGGTGATATTTTGATTGTTAAATTTTTATAGTAGTCGTAATATTTTATGGTTTGTGGTATTGGTTGAATACTTAAAGTTTTAGTGTTATGTTTTTAGAGGTGTCAGATCGCCAGAGACTAATGCAGGAATAAGAAGGAGGGTCAAAGGAAAGACAAGTTAGATACAAATATGAAAGCACAAGTGACATTATTACAGTCAGGCATTTTGATTTTGACTAGAGTGGCCAGAGTGGTATAGTGGGTCAAAACCTCCTTTCTATAGAGAGGCATATATCGCAGTGGACTTTTTTGTTTTAATTGAAGACTGAAGGCTTTCTGACTAAAGGCTGTTGATGATGGTGATGAACAATTTCAAGATTTTCTTCACAAGATGAGAAATTCCGGGTCATTATCATATTTTGGCTAATCATACCATCCTGTCTAGTATGGGGTTTGTTACTAGTTATCCTTCGCTTTGGAGAGCTATTGTCCTGTGAAGTTTGCTTTCTTAGTCGACTTTTACGGTATCCACGATGTAAATAGACGACGTGGCGACTCTCAGTATTCTATATGTAGTATATAGTATATAATCCGTTAGCATAAGTACATTAAAACTAATATTTAGATTAAATTTTTCCTGTTTTCCCCCGCAAAACAAGATTTATTCTTAATGCGGACGTTGTCTTTTTTAAAAAAGGAAAAAAAATATATATAAATCATTAATCAAAGAATCAGATTTCTGCTTGAGAGTGAAATATCACAAATAAGCGTCATTCGGTACAAATGAGTCGACTAGACTGGAGCCTCATCTCCACCTCACAGAATAGAAGGTGCGGTGAAGGAATAAAAATACAGAGTGTCACCACCCGTATACTTTTCATGGGTGTCGTAAAAAGCGAGTAAGCGAGACAAAATAATATAAGTACAAAGAGAAAGAAAACTTGAATTATACTTTATACCAACCCGTCTAGCCAGCGTGGTATAACTTCCTGGCTAAGAAGAGGCCTATGATCAGCAGTGAACTGTTAAGAACTGTTGATGATGATGATGAATCAGATTACCGTAGGTTTTTTTTTAATAAAGTAATGGTTACTAATCAAACAATTTTGAAAATAAAAGTTCTAATTTGTTAATAGACTTAAGTTAATAGTAATTTATTCATGTATGGAAAACCGTCCAAACACACTCGTAAATCACTATTGACCGTGGCCGTGACCTTCACCAAGAAAATAACATTTATTAAGGTAATTTTCAATATATTCTATTATTCATGTTATTTGGTTCAATAGTAACTACAAATTGGTAATTTATATAGGGAGGACCAAGAATTTGTTAACATTGGAATTTAACATTCCGTGCAAACATACATATTACGGGAGTTCTTAGGACCGATGCTACTGGACTTTGCTGGCTACAATTGTAATACATGGTTTTAAAAAGATGGAGTCACTTGTCACACATCCAAAAAGTCATTACCGTTGGACAAAGTCATGTTTCCGGAAAAGCTGATTTCCAGACGAGACGACATTTCATGGCCATCCAGAAGTCCAGATCAATTCTCAGCAGACTTCTTTTGATGGGGTTATTTAAAGAAAATAAAAGAAAAAATCAGCGAAGAGATGTCAGCGATCTCGCGGTCTCTTTGCCGACGAGTTTTCGAAAATTTCGGTGCTCTCTTAGAAGAGTATAAACGTCGAAAGTGAGGTCATTTAAACATTTTTAGACAATAAATTCCAACTAATTAATTTTCTTGTAAATAAACAACTTTTATAATGTATCAAATGGCTTTTTAATATGATTTTTTGAAATGGTAAGTAATTCGTGACTCACGCTGTATTATCACAGTTGCATCAATGGTGGTAAAATCAAACCAGTTCAAGTAGTATTTGATCATGTAAATTAGAACGAATATTTGAGACCGTAAAATCTTTGATATGACTTTATTGAAAATATTATCATGCACGTTAGCATTAACATACGGTTTCACTGATTTTGAAAACAATTTTCCCCGTTTCGGGTTAAAAGAGTAACAAACAGTTACAGTATAGGGCTATTAATTTCATTCATATCATTAAATTTATTACCATATTTATTTTCATCAAATTGTATCATAACTTGATTAACCTCACAATAGTTTAATTTACTTCACAATGACTTTGGTGACAGAACAACCATACTTATCAGCACTTAATAACATGATACCATAATAATTAGAAACTTACTTTGAGATATAAATGTTTTCTTCTTTATTTTATATTTCATTGATTGGCTTATTGGGCTATTAGTGTGTGAATAAATGCTGTGAATTCAAATTTCAATCATGGCAAATATCATGTGTGATTAGTACGATTATCTGTTTTATTTCTCGGTGTAATTCGTCAAATTATTGATATGTTTATTATGTAAATATATATGCCTGTTTATTGGCAGTAAGTTTGCTCCTTAAGTGTCATCAAAATTGTGATAATATCCTCACACATCTCACACACGGCCTTCTGACCTCAAACTAGGTAAAGCCTGTACTAAAATTGCCAGACTGCTGACAAACTTACTTGATATTTCTAAATACATATATATTATAGATAAATTATGTCCAGACACAGTATAAATGATCGTATTCGTCATACATAGATTTGTCCTGAATGAGAATTGAGCCCAGGATAAGCTTAGCGGTCAGGATCTGTTGTAGTGGGTATACCATCCTTACCTTTTTCCCGTTCTGGGATGAATAAAAGTGTTTATATGAATTAAAAATACGATTTGTTTTCACGTTACCAATATGTGACGAAGTAAATATAAAACATAGCCCTTATATTTTCCATCAACGGCGGATCTCTAATACGTACTTTGTCACGAAACCAGTAAACACATCCATTAGTGACTCGCCACCTAATGACACCTCAGCAGCGGTGGAGAATAGTACCATTCCAACTAAGTTAAAGATAAACGAAAATGGGACAAAAGGGCTTTAAGAAGAACTTATCTTTTTGGATATCACCTAGCAGTGAGTCTTACAAGCCCTGTTCAAATACCTAGGTTTATATTTAGTTCACGTTTTTATGTTTTTATGCATCTATTATATAATTTTGTTACATTTTATTCCATTTTACAGTTTAATCTTTAAAATACTGTTATGAAATGATCATTCAATAAGGTACGAATTATATATGTACATAATTATTATATATATGCTTACATTTGCTACGGTTACATTTGCTTAAATTGTCTCTGTTACGTGATATTAAGTTAACCATTATGGCAGTTTATGTTTTTTTTTTATGGGTCGGTGCCTGATAAATATATATCTACGAGTGTATCGCGAGGGACAGACATAAAGAAAACGTATTATTTCTATTATTTAATTAGATCGGTCATTTGCTGCAAAGATAGGATACCTAGAAAGATTTCGGGGAATTTTGAAAATTTGTTATTAACAAATTTTAATGTGCTCTTTGCGAATTTCAACTTTGCTACCTCGTATCTTTGCAACTCACGTATATTGTAAAAATGGCGGCTTATAGAAGTTTTCTTGCCGATATCGCATTTCTGACTCATTTTACGAGGAAACATATTAGTACAAAATTTAACCAGAGAAAATTTTCTACAATTTATGTCTGCACAACTTTCTCTTAAATATAATAACCTTTGCGTAAGGTGTAGTTCAACATATGTTTTCACTGAATAAATATTTTTTCATAGATTCCACAGAGAATGCTTTATTAGCTGGTTGTGTTTTGTGTCTAGTATCAAGGCAAGTGCTGATATTTTTATACTTATAAGAACCTGGCTAGTCACTTAACCAATCAAGTTTCAACCAGCTTAGTAGCCTATGTAGCCTTAGTTGCATATGTATAAACTGGCTACCTGGATAACACAATAAAATCAATTATACATAGCTTCTGAATAATTTGAAATCAGACAGCCTTGTGTGAGATGTGTGAGGTTATTTATTATTATTCATTAGTTACTAGTAAAGAAACAAAGAATTGAAGAATTGAATTAGTTATTTTGAAAAAAAAATTAAAGCCTCCCACGATTTTCCTGAATATGAATTTATTGAAAATTATTTTTTACATTTAGTTTGATTTTCTATTAAAGTGCGTTATTTATTTTAATATACTAGGCTTCCATCAAGTTTTGGACAAACACTGAGTTGTAATACGTGCTGTAACCAAATTATGTGCTTGTTCGATACGTTCAACAATCGCTCGATCCCAATCACCATTACGAGCTATAGCAAATTTACAAAAACTATCTTTCATCAATCTTTCTGGCAAATTATCAAAAACTATATTTCTGTACAATTATTTAAAAAAATACGATTGTATAAGCATGTTTAAAACGCTGATGTTATTTCATCAGCACATAAAAAAATCAGTAATTTTCTTTAAATGAAAATGTTGGATGCGTAGATCGCAAATGCAGTTGAGGATTGGGCACATGCCAACTTAGCAATGATGCAGCATTCAACTTATTATTATATCGTTTGAGATATATTTCATAAAGCCCTATCCCTCAAAAGATTTACACTCGTTATCTTTTCATTTAACACTTGATTTACGAAAAGTCTCCAATCCTTTTCCCCTTACTACAGTTACTTCACCATCTTTAAGCTGTTTCTCTCCAATAAAACAATTTCTTTCATTAGAAGCCGTGGCTTTATAAACACAAACTATATAATTGCCATAGCCATATATAGTATAAAACGTTACATGTATGCTAATGACTAAACATTCTATTGGGCTCTGCCAGCAAGCAAGCAGCTCCTTAGAAGGTAGAAAGGAGAACCCAACACAAAAGTGATACATTACCTTATACATACCAAATTCACCATTCTAGTGACTTTGATACTTATAGCTCATAATATATTTTTAGTGATTATACGAAACGTGTATTCGTGAAATATGTGAATAACAGTGTGCTTATTTTACCTAAAGGTGGTGGTGTTAATTCGTAGTAATAATTTTAAATTTGATTTCGTCAAAAATATTTTAATCGTAGAAAATCACTAAGTAATTACTACAAACCACTATTTTTTCAGTATGGCAGCGTGAGTGGTAAAGACACGAGGTGAAAAAGTTGAAATTCACAAAGACCACATCAAAATATATACGATTACTTATTTTTAAAACTCCAAGAAAGCTTCCCGGGTAAAAATACCAGACGACTGGAATAAATGAACGAGTTATCATCTTACATCACTATTATAAATTGGTCTTATGTCGAAAAGGCGTCTTGGTTGCATTGATTACAAATACTTCACGCTTCCGTTAAACTCTTTAAATGAGGTCGTTTGTGTAGTTACCGTGTCATTTATGGAGAAAAAAAGGTTTAATGTGCTTTCAATGGGACCATAAGCATGTTGGTTTCAATGGTACCGATATTTAGAAGTTTATTGTTTAGAAAATAGCTGCTGGATATGGTCAAATAACTGAAGGTATATACGAGTATTACAAGGATATATGAGTAATCTGAATTCAAGTGAAAATAGTCAATTATGCATAGCCTTGTGTGCTAAACCCTCGACGCCTCCATGATACACTAATACACACAGGTATATGTGGTATAATTATATCAGTTTGTGAAACTATGTTCTGATGCTCATGTTTTGTATTACGCACAAATATAATACATAATAAATGAATAATATTAATTTAGTATTTTTAGTGTAGGCAGTAGATTCACGCTGATTTCAGTATGCACGGGCCGGTTCAATCGCGGCAGTACTATGCGCTCATAAAAGACCACTAAAGCGAGTTCTATACATTGTACTTGACCGGTGTAGGTACACTTTATCAGATACTTAACAAAACATATAAAATAATCATGGCACAAAAAAAAGTAATACTTGATTGCACACTAAATAATGATATTATAATATTTTAACAAAATGAAACGGGCCACAGAGTAAACGAACGTAAATTGTAAAAAAATGTTGATTTTAATTTAAATCTCCGTAAGAAAAAAAAACATGAAAACACATGATGTAACAAAATTAATTAAAAACATTTATGCCAGTAAGAATGACTTTAAAATGAGAAAAAAAAATAGCTCTGTGTTCGTCAGATATTTATAATATAGGCACAGGTTAAACCTACGACATTGCTTACAAAAATATAGTAAGTAGAGGGTTTGAATATTAAATGTAAAAATAATGACAATATTTGCATATACTGAAACATTTCATATACTATGACCAACTATAAATATCATATGAAACAATAAATATTTAGAAAAAATAATGAAAAATTTGTAGAAAACAGTTTTGATTTTTTAGCAAAACGAGTACAGCATATAATTTGGTATAAAATTTTTTTGATACTTTCTTTTTTACTTTATTTTTTCTAAGAATGAATGTTTAGTCAAGTTCAGATTTATTCATATATTCCTAGGTAATCTTAATTGATATTTCAGTTATGAATACATATTAGGTTAAAAAGGAGATAAAGATGAAAGAGTAACAAAGTTAGAGAATCTCATGACATCAAATATTTCATAAAATAAGTAATATAATGGAATCAAAAAATCACAATCACTAACAATTTAGACAATATCTATGTGTATGCCCGAAAGTTTTCTGTTTTTTTTTAATTTCAAATAGTTTCACTCCCTATTTTAAGTTTGTATTATGCATTATTATATGTAGATTGGACAAGAAATATTCCTTTTTAATATCGACTCATGCAAACCAAATTCGCTTAAACGTTGATTCAAATAAGGAAGAGGGTAATTTATTTAATATTTGCTGCTAAATGGATTTACCGATTACTTTATTCACATTTAAATCCTTCGTAATTAAGTTTTATTAAAAATATTTACACCTAATTTAAATGCGACTGAAGTTGAAAAATCAGTGCTAAGTTGAGAATTAGAGAAACTGCCATTTTTATTAACTCTTTTTAATTTTCTTTGCAAGTATGTTTATACAATGTATATTATACACAGTGTATACAATTATTACATAGTACCTTGTGCGATTTAATTTTTTTTATACAAAATTTTAAAATAAGTAATACAAATAAAATGAAATGAAGGTCAACTTTGAATTAAACTTAAGATTAGATTAAACTAATCCCTTTATATAATCCATCAAAGTTAAATATTAGAAAAAAATAGAGATATTGGAAAAAAGGCGTAATAAGTGTATGTTCAATTAGTGAGAGGTGAAAAATAATTATTTAAAAATTACTACTAAATTAAGTTTGATGTTAATGTAGTGTATATGTTATAAGCAAACTCTGATGCTCCGGCGCTCCTAGGTTGGACTGATCAATCCTCAGGTATGAATTAATGACTTAGTCAAAGCTCAAATAAATTACGTTTTTTGTCCTTTGACTAAGGATTTTTTGTAAAACCTAGCAGAGACAAACTTAGTTAGGTTAAGTTTTACTAAAAATACTGCAGTCAATGGGTGAAATTGAAACATATTTCGGGGATAGCCTGAAGGCTTTGGCCAAACCTAGGATAAACCAGTTCTTCCATGGAGAGACTGTGCACCGAACTTTGACTTTGACATATGGATAAATAAAGGTTATATTTATTTTATTAAAAGATTAAATGTATTAATGAATATAAAACTAAAGTACATAACTTTCAATACGCCTCGAGTTGTAAAATGAAATTTAAAATCGAAATAGCTTCATTAGCAGCAGTCCAATTATTTTCAGCTGGTGAAAACGTGATGTTTCAGTATTTATTATTCTCACTGGTACCAATGATTAATATATTATCACTAAAAGAGTCTTTAAAACTACAATCCAAATTCAAAGGTTTGTAATACCTTTAAGTCACGCCTATTTCCCTGCCAGGGATATGCAAAGGTATATTCAACGCCCACTTTTTCTCAGTATTTTGGTTCCACGTAATAGGTGACGAGCCTATTGCCGCTATTCGAGATGTTTTGTTTATCGGAACCTCGTCCGTCGATCTACAGGTGCACAATTTGCAGGTTAGGTTAGCTTAGGACACTAAGTTCTGACTTGGAACCCTAAGTTCTTGGTGGAAACCCTATGCGCCTATTACTCGAGT
Organism: Hypercompe scribonia; assembly: GCA_949316085.1. Taxonomy (NCBI): domain Eukaryota; kingdom Metazoa; phylum Arthropoda; class Insecta; order Lepidoptera; family Erebidae; genus Hypercompe; species Hypercompe scribonia. Next base: position 3,252,897 of record OX438969.1, on the reverse strand, counting down.
TTCATAGGAAATAACTGATAAAAATACGTTTTTTTGGGTCACTCTCATGCATCTCACGCAGGGTAGTCATTGACTACGCACATACTCATAGAAAATTTAAAATCGACTAGTCAAAACTAACGAGAAAACTAAATTTTAAATTAATCTGTCAAAAAATGGTATAAAATTACACTTGAAAACAAGAAAGTTTGTATATTGAAGAAACACAGTCTTGACATTAGGCCTTGCCATTATGACCCACACACTAATCGAAGCAAATCCTTAACAGACTCGTGCAATTACCAATTTGCATAAATTAATAAGTCAGTAGCTTTTTTAAAACCTAAACTTGAAGTAAATTTTAAATCTTTTAAGTTTGTAGTTTTTTAGCTCACGGAATATGCATGTGAATTTTGCACATAAAAGAGTCGTCAATTCTGATGAATTCATTAAATAGACGTGAATGAAATGAACTTCAATAATAATGCGTGTATTTTGTTTCAGATAATAAGGTATACGTAGCAAAAGCGAAAAAAACGTCTACGACATTTCTGAAGGCGTTAAGACTGACAGTCATCATCGGTCAAGTGTTCTCATTATTACCCGTTGTCGGTGTCTTCAGTAATGATGCACGTAATATCAGGTGAGGAAATTGTTTGATTTAGTAATCTGACCATGTGTTAACAGATTAAGAATATGGAGTATTACCACCCCTATTTCTCCTGTGGGTGTCGAAAGGGCTGACTAAGGGAGTAAACTATCAGGACAATAGCTCTGCGAAGGGAAGGAGAACTTAAAACAAACCCTAAACCAATTCATCATACTAATGTGGTATAGTGAGTTGAAATCTGTTTTCTAAAGAGAAGTGATTTACAATAGTAGACTATTAAAAGCTGCTAATGCTAATGAATAATCACGAAGTAAATGATAACAATGAAACAAAAAATAGTTAACTTCTTGAATCGAACACATAAATAGCTGCAGCAACAAAACTGTATGAGGCAATAGTACGACAAAGGGTAGAAACACTTAAAACAAACGTTACTGTGGTGTAGTGAGTTGAAATCTCTTTTCTAAAGAAAAGTGATTTACAACAGTAGACTATTAAAAGCATATATATATATATTCACAAACATATGAATATAACAAAGCTCTAAATGATAACAATGAAACAAACAACAGTTAACTTCTTGAATCGAACACATAAATGACTGCTGCAACAAAACCGCTTAACAGTTTTGATTGCCCCTGCAATTTAGACAGTTTGTAATGAGTTCTAAGTTCTCGTATATGATGTAGTTATACACAATTGTTGAAATTTTAGTAACTCAAACAACAGTGATAGTGCGTTTATGTTGCTTCAGGTTATCACCTTAATTTTTTTATAATGTTTATCATTAAAAAAGCCATACTTCATACCATGAATTAATTAGATTATCTGCTATCGATTACGTTATAATGATTAAATACACAGGTTTTGATAACAAAAAAATACTTGTTACGTAAGATTAAACAAAAAATAATGCATCCGTAAAATGATGGATGTAGCAATATATTAAAAGGATTGCAAGGCTAGCTAACTAAAGGACTTTGTTTATCATCTAAAATAATTCTAAATCTTCTGCCTTGTGGTTAAATACAATCAAATCAAATTTTGTTTTCATAAGTTCACGCTGTTAGTATTATAGAAGGTAGGCTAGGTAAACAGATACATGGTTGTGTTGTGCGCTCTTTAAATAGTTGAGCTAACACAATACACCGGTAATTAATGAACCCGGCAAGCTACGGATACACGGTTGTTCCTCTAGTATTCTGAAGGCTTTATTATATTGAACATCATTGTCTGATCTATCAGTTTATTTTATCCACTACTTTTTTATACATATATATTCTAACATACTTAATGACAACTATCTATGGGTACTTTAAATAAATCAAAAATATGTAAAAAACTGTGTGACGAAATTCAGTAGTAATGTTTTTTTTACGATATTCAGCATGCCTTATTTGTTGGTACGGTTTTTTAAATATTTTACAGCTAAAATTGTAATATTAAACAATGAAAATTTGTTACAGATTTGTTAAAACCTCATGGAAATGCGCATATTCTTTTCTTTCACTGTGTGGACAAATTTTCATATCGATATTATGCGTTAACAAAGTGGTACATTCAACTATTTCCTTGAATGGAATTGGTAGGTAACTAATTTCACAAATACAGCACAAAGTAAGGGAATCTACAGTGGTCAGTAATGAAAGTAAAGAAAATTCACTAGTTATGAATTGCCAATATTGTAATAATGAAGAAAGCCTTGCAAAAAGCAATACTGCAAAAACAGCTATTGAAAAAAAACACTCAAGCTACAGCAAAGCTCTTCTTGAAATCTATTTCTATTTCAGTAAAATAATAATAACAATTGATTGTAGCTCCGACTTGAAAGGAAATTTTCCATTACTCGATATCTGATTTATAAATTTGTATTGTGTTTCTTTGAAAGTGCTCTCGGGTTCTCGTCGTAATTACTAACTTACTTTCATGGCGCTATTTTATACGAATCCTCTTTGATATTAAAAGTGACAGTTAAAATTTATGGAAAAAAGATTTAGGTATCCAGTTTCGACTTATTATTTTAAATATATACACAATTTAAAAAGAAATTGTTAATAGTGCAACTTATGGATTTAATGAAACTAATCAATTAAAGTGACTACTGCACAATTCCAATCAAGCCTTTCTGTAATTTTGTAGAATAATAATTTATTCACTTTCGGACGATTTCTATTTATCAGTAACAATTGTATTCTTGACCTATGCCAGTATCTTATAACTCCATTAGACTATTTCAAAAGCTTTTCTCAGATCCAGAAAGTAAGTGTATATAGGACCAGATCTAGCAGTGCTGGATGGTATGCTTGAGCCATAAAATGGTAGGCTGTAGATAGTCCCCTGTCTGAAAACAAATTGGTTCGTTGTTAAGCAACCTATCAAGCGCCTTATCTATTATCGTTGCTAGTGATAGGGGCCTGTATTTCTCCTATCTGATATTTTAATTGTTCAGTTCTTAACTTTTAGAGCAACAACGATTTTTCAATATATTTAGCGGAATGTAATTGTATCTAGCTGAATGTATTTACCATTCACTCTCGACAGGTGTAATTCAGCTATCAAGAAATGTTCAATGCTAAGATTATCATGTCCATCAGATTGACCTGTTTCCATATTTCAGATAATCTCTTAACCACAATCAGACGTTCTTTATCGTACGGAGCGCCAGTAGACAGATGTCTGTCTGTCTGTAGAGATACTAGACACATGAAAAACATCTTCAAATACCGGCAGATATCTGTGGCTCAACGTTCAGACCAGATCCATTTCTTTGTGCAAAGTCGATTAAGCGTGTAGTACTAGTAGAGCTCACCGTATGGTTTTGCTAATACAAGTAGTAGGCCAAAATCTCCTTTCAAAGGAGAGGTCTATATCCAACAGTAGACTGTTAACGGCTTTTGATGGAACCAGGCAGTAGTAACATTGTTGTAAATGAAATAACGGCAATCATATTTGTTGTGTGCCTTAAACGAAGAATCTAGACTTCAAACGTAAGATCCAGCCGTGCATTTGTTGATCGGATATCCAGCCTGAAAGTACCAAGCCAGATAAATCAAATGTTGAATATTCGCGGATATCTATTTATCTATAACTTAGGCGTTTTAGGAGAATTCGAAACGCCTAACCTATTATGTAACTTTATTTCCAAATTTAATAACATTCGTCGGTTTGTCGTTCAAAAAAGCAGTTGAAATAAGTTGCTTTTATACAGTGAATCCTTAAATTTTACGTTGTTTGTTACAACTTCAATTAAAACTAGCATATTCTGTAAAACAAATTTGTAACTAAATGTTTGCTTGCATTAACTAACTTTGTTTACTTCACTCCAACAACAGACTTCCATTTTCTGATGACTGCATCAATTTTGTTGACTCAATTAACGAAAATGATACTGATAACTACAGAAAATATAGAAACAATAAAAATATGGCTTAGGTCTCAATAACTTGCAATCCAATCGAGAAACTCGTGGATTGCCTATAAATACAACTTTTTTTAATATTTGTATACCTTATAATAAAACTCATCCAAGGAAATCAATTTTTATGACCTTTTCTCGGACTTTCAGCTCCAGTGATATTTTATATGACAACCTGCGTCACAATGATTTTGTTTTTTAAAGTGGCTCAGCGTTGGCCATTGCTAGTACAGGAGATAAGCGCATCTGAGGAAATAAACCCTAACTATGACGTCCACTTAAATAGAAAATGTAATATCACATGTGCTGTGGTATTAGCCTTAGCAACCCGTAAGTAAAAGAAATTAAGTTGTTGTTTATATTTGGCAGAGTATTACTGTGTTCTTAGATATCTATTTAGATGTAATTAGTCAATAATTAGTCAATATAAATCTCAAGGAATATGTTACCGTCGAAGTTCGTATCAATTAATTCGATTTTGTTTATTGTAACGTGTTCCTTTATGTTGTGACTTTGACAGTTAGTTCTCGAGTGATTTTGACAGCTAGTGTCTCACAAGTGCAACTCATAATGATGATATTTCGTTTCTTTATGATATTGCTAAATAAAACTCTTTAAGTATTAGTGTAAAGGACAATGGTAGGTCATGTTAAATACCAGAGTAGAGTGGTAGTGGAGATTACTTGAATGAAGAAATTATTTTTATCAACTAAAGAAGTTTCAAAATATAAATAGTTTTGTGACTAAATTTAGCAAAAGTGTCTGAATAAGATCACAAAGAAATTAGTTTTACTAAAAGTTGGTTTTTCAAAACCCTTTTTCAGTCCACTACTGGATATAAGCCTCTCCTTAGCAAGAAGGTTTTGGCCGACTATACCACGCTAGCCAGACGGATTTGTTTCAAGTTATCCTTCTTTTTGTTGTGATATTTCCTGAATAGTTTGTTCCCTTAGTCGCTTCTACGGCACCTAAAGGATGGAAAGGAGTGGTAACACTATATATTCTTAATCCATCACCACACGGACAATGGTTTTTCAATCGTCAAATAAACATTTAGCGTAATTTTGGGTTTTATAATGGTTAGACCGTGTGGTAGAAGGTTAAGAATATGGACAGTCACCATACCTACTCATTCTGTGGGTGTCTAACAAGCGTAGTATAGTAGGCCAAAACCTTTGTGTTAAGGAGAGGTCTATATTCAGCAGTGGATCATTAAAGGCTGTTGATGATGATGATTAATGGTTAGACAGCTGTTGTTCGTAGAATAAAGCTAAAATCTGAGGAATATCTTCATCTGTTTTACCAAACCTCAGACAGTGATAGTATCTATAGAACAGGTATTTTGAAGTTTGTCTATTTCTATATTTTTTATCGTAATTATTATAGTAAAGATTATACATGCTGTCATTGTTGAGTATTTTATTTAGTTAAGTGACTATAGATTTTTTTGACTCTATCGATGATTTAAGTTTTGACGAAAATCATTCAATACTAAACTTTTTATTTTCTGAAACGAAAGAAAGTATTATAAGGGAAAGATATGATAGTACTTTGTAGGACGATGAACTATTTTTTTAACACACCATCGTCTAGTGCTGAATTAAACAGAGCCTATGTGTTGAGTTACGGATACCTACTAGACAACTGATTAGAATACATTTTTTTTTGTAAAAACATACATGTTATTCATAGAAAAACTCAAATCCAAATCAAACATTAAAAATTTCATGCATAAAAATTTTGCCTTGAACAAGACGAACTCGCGACTTCTGGCATTCGTTACAGAAACCGCTACGCTATACGGCAGTCATTTTCAAATATTTAGATTTCATTTAGTTGTTAAATAAACTCTGTTAAAGGAATATGTTAAAATTTTTCAATTTTTAACAAAATTATTATACGGCAATTACTATGAACCAAGACTAAAATACCAAAACAGTATGTTCTCTGACTGGAATCGAATTGGGATCCATATACGTGTGACAGACGTGACTACAGCTACATTACGGAAATCGATGGCGAAATCATCAAACAAATAATCATAAAAAATTTCAAAGTAAGAATAGTCAAATTTCAATCTCATCTAATAGTTTGTGATTCTCTTCTAAAATATTGCAAACTGCATAGCTGCATCTTGCTTCATATTGAACTTTATGAAAAATCTTCAAGCTACTATCTGATTGTTTACACACTTTTCAAAAACACAAAACCTTTATACGCTTGATAAAGAGCTAGATATATTTATTGATTTCATAGTCATTTCACAGTATAAATAAGGATTGACTAATCAACCTTTAGACTTTATTTTATGCTATTTGTACGAAAACATAATGTTTCATCTCAATCCAGAAACTGAATAATATTTGCTATTATATGATGACAAAAATAAAAATCATTGAAAGGAAATCAATTGTATTTTATTATTTTACAAATACTTTATAATTGAATTGAAAAACGTTTCAGTACTTTGCAACTTTGAGTAAGTTCGTTACAAATACGAGTATGTGTTTTGATTCACAAGAATATATGTATAAGAGCTTTTGTCTAAACTTTGAATTTAAAGAAGTTTACATACACTTTCAAAAGTTTGCAACCCATTTGAATACACACACACTTTTTAAATTATTACACTTAACTCAAAACTTTTTAAATTATTCATTGAATATATTAGCACTTCTCCAGACAGAAAGGTGTTCAAAAAGTTGCGATAAGTACGACTAGACTCAATCGAATTTTGTGTTTAATATTTTAGAATGTCAATTCCGTTTTGATATTTTAAAATCTTTAATGTAACTTGTGATGTTTGCTTATTCAGTTTGTGTAAGTTAGTGTAGAACAATTACTCTAAATCGAATATAGTGAAATTTGCTCTCAAAGTTAACCCCTAGGTCGCCATTGAAACCAATGGTTCGTAACCACTTACAAAAAACTTCAACAGAGAAATCAGTTCCGAGTGTCAGTTATTTTTTTTTTTACAAAACCGCAGTTGCGTATATGAATTTATTTACATGGTTTCGAAGAAGGAATCTTTGACAGTCATCAAAACCACTGATTTCATAAGAATTTAGACCTATGAAAACTTTGTAAGTATTAACGACTTTCAATTTCCAAACTTCGGGCTGTTATTAATTATCTATATAATAATACGTGATGCAAAAACTTAGGACACCTTTTTACGAAAATTGCGGGGACGCAGGAGCATACAATTTGGCACACTTATAGTTTATGTGTAGGAGAAGTGCAGAACGCTAATATTTTTCAATAATAATGCTTATAAAGTACATTAAATCAATAAATAAAACATTACACACACTACCATGTATTTCACACACACATACATACACAAGTATTTGTACACGCCATTTTGTCCATAGACATAGAGTACTGACATAGACATATCAAAAAAAAAAAGTTTTATTTGCCTCATTTAATATAAAAAAAGATTTTAATAATAATGCATAAAAAATACATTAAATCAATAAATAAAACATTACACAAACCAACATGCATTTGACATACGCATACACAAGTATTTGTACACGTATACATACTCTGTGGTTAAATTGTCTCTTTTGTTTATTATAGTCATAGTTGAATGTCAAACAGAAAAGTTTTATTTGACGAATCCTACGTGAAATACTGAGCGCTTATACAAATTTCTGTAATATATACATATATATAAGTTGTGTAGCAGTAAGATACATTTAAATGTACACGGACTTTCATTATATGCATAAAGAAAGTTCTATAGCAGCAATCTGCAATGACAACATTCAGGTACAAAAAAAATATAATTGCTGGTTCAAAGCAATTATAAATAAGTGATTTTGAGAGATACGTACATTTAAATGTGCTCTAAATGTCATCCCAAATGTGTTTTTAAGTTATGATTGTGGATTAATGGATTTAGAGTGCAGGTTTTGCAATGCGAAACATTTTGAATCTGAAGTGACTTTAGGCGACCGAACTGCATTCACTTCATGTTGTCACAAGGGTAAAGCAATATTACCACCCTTAAGTCAAAATGAATATTTTAAATCATTGTACTCATTGACTTACTTCAAATGAACCTTCAATAAAAAGTAAATCAAAAAATTATTTAGAATATATTAGGAAATATAATTCATGTTTTGCTATGGTTAGCTCAGAAGCCAAAGTTGCTGAGGTAGGTACAAGTAGCGTGTATTATTTCAAAATATATGATGTTTTTTATCACAGATCAGGCCCAATGACTGCTGCATATGGTCGCTCACCATGTTATGCACAATTATATTTTTATGATGTTGATACTGTTATTAATTATAGATTACAAGAACGTATTAGTCAAACATATAACAACAACATAATGCGTGAAATTTCACTGGAATTGGACAAAACAAAAATTGGTATTTTATTAAATCGGCCAGTTTTACACATGGGCAATTGTATGTCGCAGCAAGTAGAGTTCGTTCATTCGCTGGTTTAAGATTTTATATATCCGAATATAATGACCAAGGACATTTAGCAAACGATGAAAGAGTTTTTACAAAAAACATTGTTTTCAGAGAAGTTTTAAATCATTAATTATATTATTGCAATATGCTAAAAAAAGTTTTTTTGTTTTGCATCCTCTTATAGCATGTTTTGTTTTAATAAACATTTTTTAAATAGGTATTCTTTATTTTACTTCTTTTTAATTTCATATAATTTGTTCAGAAAAGAAATTGGCAAATAACAGTCTTGGTCAAATCTGTGGTTATAGTAGTTTAGTTTTGGACAGTAGAACCTTAATAATGTTTGAATATTATATTTTAATAATGTATATTAAGTCACTTACAATTTAAATTGATTATGGTCGAATTTCGACCTATGGGCGACCACTAGTTTTTATAATTAGAAAAACTCAATATCACTTCCTTGGCCCGATCCGGGATTCAAACTCGAGCCCACTTGATTGGCTGTCGCATATTCTAACTGATAGATCAACGAGACATAGAAAAGTAACAGATTTATATAAATATAACTAGTAAAAAAACTGCAAAAACACATTATATTCTATAAAAACTTAATCGCTAATGTCATATGTTATATACATAATCAAAAAGAAAGTGGAGGAGTTAATAACTAGTATATAGTATATATATAGTATATAATAAAGTAATTAACTGGCCCACTATGATGTTGAAGACTAAATAAATTAATAGGACAAACATAAGAGTAATCAATAGGTTTCGTATAAAGATCATTTTTGCCTTCTTCCTAACTGGTTACCAACCATTGGTTTCGATGGCGGCTGACGGGAAATTTAATTAGGATAGCAACATATTAATATAATAGATAGTATTTCACAAAATCCTTAAAAATAACATTCAAATTCTCTTGGCTTTCTTTCATTGTTCTGAACAAAAATTAAAAAAATCAACCAATCCACTATTGATAACGAATTTTTAAACATTATACACATGTTTTACTTACTAATGGAATTATTACTTTAATATTTTTACAGTGGAACACATCCTGTCACTATTATCTGCGGTAGCTGGAGCAGCAGCTTGCTATTCATATGACGATATTAGTTACAAAATATTCGTAACACATTTTTATCCATGGGTCTTTACATTTATACCATACTCTGCATATTTAGGAATTATGACTCAAGTAAGTAATAATTTTAACGACAATAATGTTAAAAAAAAGGTACATTCATTACAATACAAAAATAAAACAAAAAACGGATAATGAATAGAAAAGTTTATATTTTTTAATTTGTTTTATTTCTTTGTTTTGTTTTACTCTATTTCATAACTTTATTGTTTTATATTCAACGCTGTTCGTTTTTTATTCAAAATAAAGTTAATTGTAGACTGTTTCGTTTGGCTTCGTTTGGTTTCATTATATTTCGTTTGTTATATTTTGTTTCATACTGTTTTATTCAAGTTTACTTCTCTATTCATACTTATGCTTCAAGCTGTTATTCGCTTACAATTCAAAATAATTTTCCACCGCTATGATGCATCATGAACTCTAATCTATCTTATCTAACAGATGTTGATGGATGAATCTTTTGAAATATATTTATGTCATATAAATAACAGAATAAGTAACAAAATACTTACATTTAAAATTATATGTTTAAATAATTTCTATTTATGTCTTTTAATAATTTTGAAATTTAATTATTTTATTTCAGTTTATTCACTTCCAATCTACATTTATATGGAATTTTTCTGATCTTTTCGTAATTTGCATGAGTTACTATTTGACGTCACGATTAGAGCAAGTCAACAAAAAACTGTTAGCCGCTCAAGGCAAGGTATGTATTCCAACCTGTTATATTAATTTTGTAAAAATTGCTATAGTAGCTAAGTAAATATTTCTTTTGAGAAATAAAAGAGCCTAATTAGGCTGTTCATTCGAAATAATATTAAAGGTTTATTCGTACCAAACACATAGGTTAAAGGCTCTAGTTCGTTTTCTGATATTTCATTGCAAAATTTGAAAATTTAAATGAAGTCAATAATTAACCTATCTTATACTTATAAAGACGTATAATAAAAATAACCTCATAAGATATACAAAGGCTTAGAAAAAAAGACTTTTTCTAGTCTAAAAGACTGCAATATATCCGCGAACATTTTCTAAAAATGGCTGCACATCTCATTGAATTGTTTGATATTACCTATAGTTTTTTTCTTGTCAGCCATCTTCCATACTAAATATTATATCATCAGTCACATTTGAGATTCACATTTAAGGTTTTTGCGTAAAATATTACGAATTCATTAGATATTACCAAATTTACCGTCACCATCTTGTATATGTATGTGAAGTACTTGCCAGAAACCTTTTGGAGAGAAACACGAGAGGGCTACTGTCGGGCGACGCAAACAGTACGGAAAGTTGATGACGTCATCAGCAGTGTAGTATTTATTTCTTTCGCCAACAACTTATTCTTCGTTTGTCTTCAGCTTTTCAACACATTGGAGTAAGTTTTAAGTCTTTCCAGATTTTTTTATTAAACACAAGTTTATAACGCTTCACTGTTCGTGTGTTCGTCGAGAAAGTTTAATGTTGTCTTCTTCAATATGTTTAATTAGTACAATATATTTATTTCACAATTACACTCAATAATTGTTTAAAATCGTTACGTTTTTCGTTAAAAAATTGAAGTTTAATATTTATAATTAAAAGTAAGGAAAAATGAAAACCAAAAATACAAGTGAATATTCTGAAATTTTTTATTGGTTTTGAGTTTTAAACTTTTTTCGGGCTTAAGGCCCATTTTTATTTTTTAATATGCCTGAACCTGTGGCTACAGCAGGGCTCTTTGAATGATTTCTTGAAATTTACTTAGCCATATTATTTGATTATTACTACACGATTGGTACTCAAAGAAAAGTAGTAAATGTACCCCTAACCAGCTGGCTTTCGTCCATGGCGGCAAGTCTGAACGGAGACCTGTGAACTACGCATAAAATATCATGAAGCACAAGTGTGCGCAAACATAGGAGTACTCTCTGCTCCCTCACTCTCAAAATTCAATAGGACGGCTATCCGACACGACTGAGGACACGACGCACAGAGCCAACGGTTTCCAGCTTCCAACTTCTAAACTCCAAGCTGCTATTAATCATTTCTATAATCAGAAAAACTGAATATCACTTTCTTGGCCCGACCCGGCACTCAATCTCGAGCCCTCTTGATCGGCTGTCGCATACTCTAATCGTTAGACCAAAGAGGCAGAGAAGAGTAATAGATTTGTTTCAAATAATTAATTAATCATGAATTAATATAATGTGTATATAATATTTATACATCCAATGTTCCTCGTGAGGTAAATCTCAGACAAAATTAAACATAACATGTTTTGTCATAAGATATAAATATATAATGATTTTATATATCGTAATGAACTAATAAATATTACATTTCTATTTGTGTTCTATACATATTTGTCCATTATAACACCAATTTCATCGTAATCGTGATAAATTTGAAACTGAATTTGTGACAATTGTTTTTAAAGATAAAACAATGCGGGAATATGGAAGATAAATTAATAAATTCCAAACTTGAGGATTTAGTTATGTCCACTATAGGTTTCTACTATTCTCTTGACCTCAAATATAGAACAAACAGTTGAAATGAAATTGATTTATTATATGTTTTCAGCGATGGCTTGAAAGATAGTGCAAATAATTGCAACGGTAAAACAAAGAAGTGAGTACACATTAAATTTAATAGTAATCAAAGATTAGTTCATTATATTTTCAGTTTTATTGCTCATTGATTAAAATGTTATATCTCTGTATCGTTTACCTAAGGCTATGGATAGGTAGGTCCTGGTATTTGCCAAAAATGAATATAGTGTTCTACTCCTCTCTATTTTTTAGAATATTCGTGTGATTTCAGGCTTTATAAAGATTTATAAAGATTAACGGCGAAAATATTATGTCTAACGTACTACAGAATATGTAACATGGTATAACCCTGATGGTAGAATAAATATCTCTGTTGTCCTATCAATTACAAAATAATACTCACATTACGTTATTACATCTTCATCATCATTATCAACAGTCCACTGCTGGACATGGCTTCTCCTTAGCAAGGAGGATTAGGGCTACTATACCGCGATCGCCAGACGAGTTGGAATAGGATTTGTTTCAAATTTTCCTTCTCGTTGTAGTGATATTTTCTTGAATAGTTGTTCCGTTATTCGCCTCTTACGATACCCACGGGATGAATAGGGGTGAGGACGTATTCTTAATCCGTCACCACATGGACAATTAGAATACAGGTTCGTACAATTACAACTAAACTTGCCACATCGCATCAAGCCTTGCCCAGTCGACTACTAGACTTAGACCTCTCCTTAATAAGGAGGTTTTGGCCTATTATACTACGCTGGTCAGATGAGTTCGAATAGGATTTGTTTCAAATTTTCCTTCTCTTTACATAACGTTGTCCTACGTAGTTTGCCCCTTTAGTCACTTCTTACGATACCCACGATATGAACATGGATACTGACACTATATTCTTAATCCCTCAACACATGAAATATTGTACAGAAATTTCTATGATAACGGAATACTCTCCAATCAAACAAATTTCAATAAATACTATTATAATTCTTTTTCTACTTAGGTCAGGTCCTCTTGGTGGTCATGAAACAGCAACCTACTTCCTCTTCTCTCTCGTGTACTTACTTTTAAGATCTGCAGCAGTCTCGCTAATAGCCTCGCAAGTGAACACTGCTTCTGCTGTACCGGCTCCAGTGCTTTACGATGTTCCTTCTCCGGTTTATTGTGTTGAGGTAAATTATAACATACTGTACTTTAAAACTATTGTTATTTTTTTGTCCATTGGCTCATATTAACGTCCATCATATCGGTTTCACGCATGGTGAAATATTTTAAGTGGTGTCCTAACCGTTGCCTACGCCACTGAGTGTTGTGAATTGGATCCATACGTGAACACTTCTTTGTGTAATTTAGGTGTTCTTTATACACGTTTCCTGTGTGTTTATAAAGCTCACACACGGTATATTTCTAGTGTAAGAGTTGTCTTTTTAAAAATAAAACAAAACTAGAAATATCCTATCTAAAGAACTAAGGAAAAATACACATCTAATGCGAAATAATAAACGAATTTTGGATATATCTCTCAGAATAGCACTAATTGCTTTTTGCAGGTGCAAAGGTTTTTAGATCAAGTTAATGGAGATAAAGTGGCCCTAAGTGGCCTTCACTTTTTCCTTGTAACGCGGGGATTACTTTTAACCGTAAGTTTCTTTTGTGTTTATTTGGTCTTTTTTATGTATTTTTATATTTTAATAAAAATTTTTTTCGGAAGTAATTTTCGCATATTATTTACCTTGTGGCTTAGATATTATGTGCAGATTATTTTTTAGAATGAGAGCAATATTTATAACAGGTAAAACGTTAATTATACAGTCTGGTATTGGGATGATAAAATCACTGCACGGTAAGCCAAGTGGTTTAGAGCTCTCTACTTCGCCAAGTATTGTGGGTTCAAACCTCACATGGGACAACATTTTGCGTGTTCCACTAATTGTTGTTCTGAGTCTGGGTGTTCTTTGTGTTTGTTTCTTGTTAGTTTGTAAAGTCACCCGCGACACAGGATTTATTCCGTGTGCGAGCGTTGATTTTAAAAAAAAACAATGCATTCACTGCAACAGAACAATATGCAGTACGAAACTAGCCACCGTAGCTGAAAGCGAGTAGAAGTATATCAGACTAACGTTCAGTTTAATATAGTTTTTGTAAGTATTTATCTTACAATGTTTTTAAATAGTTAAAAGTTACTGAAATATATATGATTATCTGACGTTATATATGAGTATCCTAGACTTGTGAAACAGACATTTATTTATTTATTTATTTTTAACTTTATGCACAAATACATGCATCGGCGGACTTAATGCCTAAGGCATTTTCTGCCAGTCAACCGCTTGGGTGATGCAGAGAAGATATGAGATAGGTGCACTTAAGGATAAGAAGTAATTGCCAGAGAAGTATATATAGACCAGATAGACCATAAATAAGTAAATATACTTACATAAACACATAAATATATAACACATGCATACATACATATATAATACACATAAACACAACTCATGTACATACGTGCATACATATTACCACTATAAGATATAATAATACCAGGTGGTGAACTAAGTCTTCGCCATTTCAGCCAGCAAAAGCTTCTTCACCCGAACCCTAAACGAGTTGCGACTTTTAGCCATCCTGACTTCGAGGGGAAGCGCTTCGATTTATTGTTGCCTGGCAAACAAATTCGGAATAGTCTATCAAGGATTTTATTACCAAGTAGTGAAACTGGCCCTAAGAGTTAAATTGAATCTCACTCTGTACTATTCTTTATTATTTACTTACTTTTCATTGGTTTACAGGTGGCCGGTACTATAGTGACGTACGAATTAGTGATGTTCCAATTTAACACTTCTTCTTCGACACCGATATCTAATAACATAAGTTATGTGTTAGTTAATATGACATCTACTATGATAACAACTCTAGCCGCTCCTTAGACTAACTGTTTGTTTTAAAAAAGAGGTTGATTTCATTTTAATTTTAAAAATAGAATAAAGGCATTGACAAGTACTTTTGTTTTTAAATTTATTGAATTTGAACTTAACATAATACTATACTATTACAATTACTAACCTTTCACAAAAACTTTCATTCGCAGGAATATAAAACTAATGAAATGCTCGTTGACTTGCCACAAATTAAGCAATTTATTACACACGTAAACATTGACAGATTATAAAAAAGTTGATATGACCATAACTAGATGTCGCTACTACGAACTATAAATAAATTTCATTAAAACTATTTCACAAGGCCACCATAGTGTACAGGTATTGATTTAATATATCTTATTAATCCCATTCCCGTTGTTAATGGAGTTCTTACGAACTCATTCCTAGAAATTAATAAATCAAAAGTAAAAATACCTACTTTAAAAGCAACTTTTTATTTAAACGCGCTATAAACAAGAAAAATTAACTTTACCTTGAAAACTTTTACTATCAACTTGTAATATCATTACACAAATTTTATGATACAAAAGCTTATTGCGAGCTTTTGGTACTCTTTTTAACTTAATTTGAAAAATTTAAAAATTAAAATGAAACTGTTCTAATTATTTCATTCTCTTAATTATATGCACAGATTAATCTCACAGGTAGTACGTCTCCATCATCACCATCATCAGCCTCTAATAGTCCACTGCTAGACATAGGGTTTTCCTTACAGAGGAGGTTTTGGCGTACTACACCACGCTGGCCAGACAAATTGGAATAGGGTTTGTTTTAAGCTTTCCTTCTCGTTGTAGTGACATTTTCTTCAATAGTTTGTTCCATTATTTGCTGCTTACGCTACCCACGGAATGAATAATGGTGACACTCTATATTCTTAATTTTGGGTTGATACAGGATTTATATCAAGAGGTTTTATACCATATAAATTGTTCAATGACATTGTTAATAATTTCAAACGTGACTAAAGCCTATATACTATGGTAACCAGAGTGCTGATAAACATGCTTATATATTTCTAAATACATTATATTATAGATAAATTATATCCAGTCACAGAACAAATGATCTTGTGCATCACTCAAAGATTTGTTCTGAGTGGGAATCGAACCCCCAACCTCTGGCTTGTTAGCGTATATGTTACTTTTTACATATCACGGGAGAGATTTCTTGGTCTGTTTATGATGGAATTAACATTCATAACAAACAGAACGAATTTATTTTACCAAATGTAATGAAGTTGCATATGAATACTTAGTACTTATCAAGACGAATGAAAAATTTTCATCGTGAAATCAAATAAACCCAAATTTGACATGATTGTGTTCTTTTAATATGGACTTCTCATCGCCACCTTTAGTTTTATTATCAGATTCTGGACACCATTTAGAGACAAAGTATTCGCCACGTCGAACCAAACGAGTTCAAACTCGATGGGGTTGTGTCGTTTCATTACAGAGTTCCTATGGCCACCTTCCATCTCTATCATCGGATCAAGTCTATGTCATCATAATATTATGTAGTCATGCAATATACATATGCTTGTAAAACTTCAACTCAATCGTCTAAAGATATCTGCTCCAAAATTGAATTGTGAAATATACATTGTAAGTTAAATGATAGCTTGTTAAAGCAGAACTACACTTCATTTGAAATCATCATAACATACTTACTTCAACCTACTTTTGATTCTGAAATAAAAATAATTTAGTAATAATCTAATCATATTTGTTGTTACATTTACGTGACTAAACTTTTTTGACCGATATGCTTGAACACTCATTAGACACAGTAGCTGTAATCGTACAACAAATACACTATAATTTTGCATTTCAAACTTCGAACCTAATTTAAAAAGTATGAATACCTGTACGATAGTAATTTATTCTACTAATTATTTGAAAAAAAACCAAAGAGAAACTGGCAACACATGCTACTTCATTGTAATAAGAATTATTAAAAATATAACACAAAAGAATTCAAAAATCGAACTCAGGTAAATAGTACTTGCAACAATATTTGGTACAAAGATTCCTTTATCTAAACAAAACACAATCTCTTTAATAGGAAAAATTCAAGTATAAACAAGTATTGTGCGCTACAGAGCAGTTTGTTTACTTAAGTAATACGGAGCCATTAGCAGAACTTTTCATGTTATTTGTATTTCAATTTGTGATGGCAAAATATAGTACATTGGGAGCTGTGCCGAAAGTAATGGTTACAAAAATAGTATCATTAGATTAAACAATCGTCAATAAAGTTTAACATTAGGATATTTTTAAGCCAAAACATTGAAAACTTCGTTATAAAATAAAAACTATTCCGTGCGGTGACGGATTAAAAGTACACAGTGTTACCATTGTATGTCCCATAGTTGTTTACCGTCGTCGTAGTTTGCTCTCATTAAAGGAGCAAATTTGGTTATAACTGCCTCGGTGGCGCAGTGAATGCGGCTGCTGTGCTTGAGGTCTCGAGTTCGATTCGCAGGTTGGATCAAATGTTTGTGTGATCTGCAAATATTTGTTTCGAAGTTTGGGTGTTTTCTACGTATCATATGTATGTATTTACAAAAAAAATATGTAAATATTCTATCAGTCAGTCTAGTTATCATAGCACAAGCTCTGCTTAGTTTGAAGCTAGAAGACTTTGTGTTTGAAATGTCCGAATAAATATATATTATTAAATTATGCAGGTTAACAGTACTGTAATAGAGACTAGACTCATTTGATCAATTAAGGTAAAAGCCTCCTTTCTAAGAAGTTTTTTCTTCGAAAAAAGATTTTTGCATAGGATATAGGTCCAACAGTGGACTACTTAAGACTGTTGATGGTGACCGTAAAGATGACCAAACCATATCACGTAAAGAAGTATAAAAATTGAAAACTATTATCATTTTTATCTTCAGTCACTAATCAGTTACATAACCGCTTCTAGCTACCCATACAATAAGTCATACCAAAGAAAAAGCAATTACGATATGTAATTAAAACAATGATACACATGTACACATATTAAACCAAATCTAATGTTTATGAAACTTGAAGCAAATTAAAATTTCTAGTCACAGCTATATGATAAAGATGCGATATGCATGACGTGAAGGAAAAATTAAAGTGATAATTGTTTCTGAAGAGCCTTTAGTTCTGGAGAGGAGGGTCTTTCTCAAAGTACAGTAAGGCTGTTACATCATGTCTTTTGAGTAACATGTAATCCGTAGGCTGATTTGTATACCTTCAACATTCAAGAAACGAAATAATAAAATATTTTATACCCGGGCTAATTTTAATACCGGATGTAAATGTCAACTTTATAAAGTGTCCTAATTTTCTAAGCAAGACAGTCCGTTGTCAATTAATATTACCAAAAAAGCTACAAACGAATTTTATTTTAACATTTTACTGACATTTAGATGCTCATGAAAAATATGAAAAGGAATACAAGAAGAGCTGTTGAGCCCCTCGACAGTTCGTCGTGAGATGGATTTGCTACCTTTTTCGAAATTGTCTCCACAGATGAGAGCATAATTGAAGTATCTCATTAACCGTAATGCACAAATTTAAACAGAAGTTGCGTGGGCTTAAGTTCGTGAGAGTCGATGCTTGCTTGCTGTTCATTTAAAGAATGTTTCAAGAGATTTACTTCTTAAATAGATTCATGTATTATTTATGTCCAAAAAGGAGACAAACCATAAAATCATCCGATTAATACATCAAGTAGGTATTTTTACATTATGGATTTGTTACGAGATAGTAGACATGGTGACGTCACTTTTCCATATATAGTAAAGCATCTAGAGACTGGAAATATTCAGATTAATTTACGTGTGTGCCTTTACCAGGTACGAATCGTTTTAATAAGATTCTACCACCTCGTAAGCGAGAACTCGTAATAAGTTTATACCTGACACCAGTTCAGTATGATTACTTGTGTTCATTTACTCGACGTGTCTAATAAAACTAATTAATTAAATTAAAGTGATTAATTCAGTTCAATTACAAGTGATTTACATTTGATAATTGTGTTATAAATCTGGAAATATAAACCTCAGTAGTTAGTGAACCAGACTACTAAGTCAGAGGTTATGGGTTCGATTCTCTCTCAATACAAGTCTTTGTGTGAATAAGCACAAGCATTTGTTCTGTGCCTGTGGGTAATTTATCTATAATATGTACGTATTTAGAAATATATAAGGCGTTACTCATGTTTGAGATTATTAATAATGTCGTGACAGTGTCAGGCTTACACAGTTGCCACGATAACTGTCACCCCTGCATCAATGGGCCTCCGGTCTCACATTCACCAATAAAATACGACAGCACGGATGCTGGTGGTTTAGATTGGTCTTCTGTGGGAGGGTAGTTCTGCCCCAGTTGAGACGGCCCACTCGTGCTGAAATCAGCGTGGCTCTACTACCTAGGTTACCTAGGTTGGGATCAGACAATTGTGTGTAAGATGTGTGAGGTCATTATTCTAGCATATTCTCATATATGACTTCGATATCTATGTCTGGGACATCTATATAAGCTTGACACCTGCAACTCGAGAATAATACGAACATTGTTACTATTTAAACAGTTCCTCTCCCCTGGATCGAAAGGCAGTGAGTGTAGGCCTCCAGTAACTTATATCACTTAGTGAAGGATAACGAAAAATTAACAAAATTATAAAATCCCCTGACCTTTTCAAATGACGTTTAAATTTGTCACATAAATATCCTGGAATTAAATCTGAATATCAAGAAACGCAACTCTACTAATGCTAAACGGAAACGTAATCCACATTCAAAACTAATTAGAAGATCAGGTAATTACAGAGAACGTCACGTATTTCGTCACACCGGCTGTTACGTTCCGTACTATGGTGGAAGAAAAATGATAACAGAGATAAAACTTATTCAACTATGATTAGTTTACAGATTTACGCATGTATTCACTGTGTTCACAGTGAAGTAAAATATTTTAGGATTGACTATTCATTAGTTAGTTTTATCTGCAGTGTCACTAGCATTTGTGGTGATTTTTCTACTTCTGTACTTCCAGAATAAGGATTTTACAGTCAAACAGAAGTACGTTTCTTTCTACGAAACATGTAGTCAAACAAAGAAAAGACGAAGGATGTTTATGACTTACCCCTGTATCTCTATAAGGTTATTAGATAAATAAATAAATATTACGGATACTTAACACACAACACCATCTAGTTTCAAACTAAGCAGAGCTTGTACTATGATAACAAGACTGGCTGATAGAATATTTATGTTTTTTTTTGTAAATACTTTCATATTATACATAGAAAACACCTAAACTCCGAAACAAATATTTGTAGATCATACAAACATATGGTTCGACCCGGGAATCGAACGCAAGACCTGAAGCACAGCAGTCGTTCTCGCTACCTTAACGCCATCGAGGGAGTCAAAATATACACTTATTGCGTTTTAAATCGATAAAAGTACACTACATTTGCTAACTTTTTTGTACAACACACATGAATTTATTTGAAATATAAAAGAAAAAATATGCAATCAATGATAAAAATAAAAATCACAAAATAGTTTTTGTTTCATCACTGGCAATAGTCTCAAGTGCAGTCTGATTATGTCGTGTACTAAACTTTCATAATTATGAAGTCAATTTTCTTAAAACACGTCTTAATTTATGTTCATGGCAGTTTGCTTTAATATTTTACACCTTGCTAAGTTTTCTACTAAACGGATCAGACGTAGTTGAAAACACAGAAAACAGTACTATCGAGAGAAACGATTCGCAGAAAATGAAGGACTGGTTGTTGTGGAGAGACTCGGGGGAGACTTATGCCCAGCAGTGAACATCTTTCGGTTGAGATGATGATGATGAAATAGACAGATAATTACTATTTTTAATACTCAACTAATATCCAAGAAAATTAATTGAATATACAATGGTTGCTTGTGTTTACGTAATTTGGATGTCTCATTTTTTTTTAAATGCCATGCCCGCTCTAGGCGTAAATCCTGTGTCGTGGGGGATTTTACAAACATACAAGAAACGGACACAAATAAAACACCGACTCAGAACAACAAATTGTGAGTTGCGCAGTGTTATCTCATGAATCTACAACACTCAGTGCCGTAGAGAGCGGGGTGGCGACTGCTTGAACCGCTAGACCAACCATGCAGTCAATGTTACTGTTATGTATGTATTTAAATAATAAGTAAGCTCAGAAATAAATAAATAAAAAAATATTATTTAATGATAAAAACAGACGATTATAAGATATTTCGTTAGTAGCAAAATATTTTATGTTATTTTTAATGTAATGAGCTGCATTTTTAATTTTACATACATGTGCATAATCACTATTATATTATCGCCGAAAAAATATAGAGACATCTGAAACCACCTTCATTTTGTCGACTGTAATTTAAGTTTCACTTTTGTAAAAGGCGGTAAGTTTATTACCGTCAAACGAGTACTATAGGAATAAAGGAAAAGATGGTACGATAAGAAGACTATAGTAGAAAAGAGAATTGCTTGCAAGAGTGTGAATTGGGGAATGTAAGGTATACCTTAAGTAGGTCATTATCGTGCTCTTGTGTAACGCACGAAACAAGCCCCCATTCTAAGCGTCTAATAAAAAATATTATCACACTATATACATAACAGTTATCGGCTGAATTAGTAAATTTTGCTAACCCTTATCTCTTATGTCATCGTTATTCATGTTCAACAACTCTTACACTGATATATAATTTCTCGTCGTAATATCGTTTCAATTTCGTATCGCTTTTATATCGTTGGTAATGTAGGGAAAATGATCTCCAAATTATTTTTTAATTATTATTCACGCATGGTCAACTTACGTAATGGCTTAGCTCAGATTTCTGAAATGGTTCAATACCTATTATGCGTGACAATTTAAGAAACGGTTGAAATCAACACAAACGGGCCGGCTCAACCGGAGCAGTACTACCCTCTCACAGAAGATCAACCCAAAGCGACAGTATATGTACTGCCGTCTTTCATTTGTGACTATGATATCGAACGCCCATTGATACAGTGATGACAGTTATCGTGGTAAGTGTTTGAGCCTAACATTGCCACAATGGCTATCATGCCTTTCACGTGCCCCAGCGGGGCATGAAAAAGCATCTCACTAGGCCGTACTGCATTGTCTCACTCACGAACAGTACGGTAAGCATAACTCTTGGATTTAATTCATGCTTTCCATCAGGCAGAATAGAGTCACTTTGGTGGGTTCTAAAAAAATAAGAAGTAATTAAACGTAAAATCAGTTTGAATTTAAATGTTGACTTATTTTGAAACATGAATTACAATATACAATATACAATATGAACTTAGAAAAGTATAGCAAAGAAAGAAATTTCTTTTTATTATTAAATGCTATGACATCTAAAGTTTATTTAATTCACAAACTTTAGTATGCCTTGATTTATTTCTACCAACTTTTGCGAAGATCGGCTTTATACCTGTTGACTACTAAAGGGCCTGTTGGTTTAGTGACCCTAAATGCTAAGTCAAAATTCGTGGGTTTGATTTGCGCCCAGGCAAATTATTTACGTGATAAGCTCGATAATTTGTTAAATAAGTAAATTGAAAAATTGTGAAAATTATTAAAATTGGCTGCCGTGCTGCATTATTTTAATGTACTAGTATTATATGTTGTTATAAGATCATTACATTGAGAAAAT
The DNA here is from genome assembly GCA_949316085.1 of Hypercompe scribonia. NCBI lineage: Eukaryota > Metazoa > Arthropoda > Insecta > Lepidoptera > Erebidae > Hypercompe > Hypercompe scribonia. Next base: position 3,230,138 of record OX438969.1, on the reverse strand, counting down.
ATGAAAATAGACTGTTTGTGCAATACAAAGGGAACACAGGTCCAGATACCGGGAGCAAAGACGCCAGCACGTGGCTCTGGAGTGAAACTCTGCCAAAAGAAAATACACTAAGTATATATATTATAGGTGGCGTTAAAAAATATGCGTTATTAGCCGCACACGACCTTTTTAATATTTTGAATTAGTGTATCTTAGAAATGTATTGGCCACAATTTTTCGCTACAGCGGCAGAACTGAAACCTTTTTTTAGCATTATTGATAGCGGAAAGCAAAAACCATCCAACCATTATCGCCTTCGATATTTTTGCAACGATTCCATTTTCAAGAAAGAACAGAGTAAGCATTAGTGACTTTTGAGTTGCAGGTGCACTGTGGTAATATTTTTTGCGGTGATATAGTTGATTGAGAAAAACATTCAGGTATTGTTATTATTGAAATAATGCTCACTGTATTGTACCGACAGTTCTTCACTGGAACTTTGAAAGTGGACATTAACGAGAAGTTAACTTATTGATACAGCAAATCTTTTAAAGCAGTTTCTTTTATAGAAAAGCACAATGATACTGGCAATTTTATATAATAAAGAGGTGAAAGAGAAGATTTTAAAAGTGTTAATGATGTCTTTACACTTTTGGCTGAAATTTTCAACATATCTAAATAAGTTTAAAGCTGTTAATTCATTACACATAATTGTAGTCGTACCTGCAGTGAACTAGGTTGTATAATAACAAGTATAATATACAAGGTGTCATACTACAGGTGTGTTCACGACCCAGTTCTCGAGTTTAGTGGTGCTACGTTGCATTGGGATCGATTCATTATCACAAACAGGACTACAGTTGCCGATAAACCATATATTGTGGTGATAGATCGCCTAGAGTTCCGCGCAGTGATTGTCAATAATGTCGTTCCTTATGACGAGAATCTCGTGTAAGTTGAAAAAAGAAACAAATTAAATCTTTGGATTGATCTCGGTGATCACTGTTCGGATAATCGTATCTGCTCAAGGATTGATAGGCAAAATGGTTGACGAATACTTTAAGAGGCTCATGTTAGAGGCTGTTTCAAGGGTCTGATGGAGAAGACAGACCTCCTTGATACGACCTATATAGTGTGGAGGTTTCAGTCTTTGAAAAACCTAACCACCCGTTCTTTTTATATTTTTAAATATGAATTTTTCCTTCCTTTTTCAAATATTTAAAAATGTAAATTGTATGTATATACAATAGTAATAATAATATTGTTCATTTTTTTAATTTTTGTTCTGGAAACCTACCAAAGTGACTCTATTCTGCCTGATGGTAAGCATGAATAGAATCCAAGAATGGTGGTCGCCATACTCACTGTGAATGAAGGCAGTACAGAATGGTGTCCCACGCTATGGCTCCTTTTGTAAGGAGGCCATCTGCGAGCGGAGTACCTCGTTCTCACGCTCTAACCTTTCTACTGCTTCTGTCAGGACCGATGTGTCAGTTCTCATGAGGAGTTCCGACACACCAGCCCTGATAGTGAGATACTTTTTACATCCCATAGGATGTCCTAACATCTGCTGTATATTCAATAATATTATGATTACTCAGGATGGAAAACAATGCTTGTCACTCCTCTACTTACAAATTGTTAAATCGAAGTCCAGACGTTTGTAATATTTGTTCCTTTCAAAATAGGTCAGTTATGTAATTCTATGTTTATATTAATTAATTCCTTACGATAACCAAAACATAAGGCTGTCAGGTTGTCCATTGCTTCAAACTCAACAAAAAGCTGTTATGAAACCTCACTACGTTTCTTTTGTTATATATTCGTGCAAACAAAATACCGTCTCTAGACTTCTAATAACAAACTTGTGTCATAACCCTCTTTAGTCGGTTTTTCATTGACAATGTGTAAATGACGAATAGAGGAATATTTTCAGTAACAGCTCAGTGGGTGTGATAATCGATATCTCCTCGATAATCGAAAAGATATGCCTATTAAGTATTTTTCCAGGTCTATTACTAGAAGAGAACGAAATCATACCAAAAATGAGCCAGGTAGCCTTTATAATACTACAAGAGACGCTCTAATGTATTTTCGAGTTACTGGATTTCTACCTTTGACCGGATTAGGGAACCGGTCTAGTGACAAATTAAGGTATGAGTGTTCTATATTCTTAACTAAGCTTTCGCTGCTTAATCACTTTTCTTGACCGAGTGGAAATTTTCCCCCTCAGTCTATTACACCATCTTCAAACTCTATGTAGCGTATGATGACCGGTATCAGGTGATCTTCTTTAATGATCACAGTGAGTAATTTAAGCGAGGTCACCACCATAGTGAGCCAATTCTCACTGCAGTCACATCAGTGAACGGTGTGTCTCAATTCCCTTCCAGCGATCTAGTGCAGGTACTTCATAAAGTAGCCGTCCCTAAAAAAGACTTGGTATCAGCCAGGAGAAAAGGGCCCCGTGCTACAGCCCTGCCTAATTGACGATGGCCATCTTCACTGTGTTAAAGTCAGCATGTAGAGCCTCTAGCCGGTATGACCGAAGAGCCTCCTCCTATTTGCGAATGTATTTGGGTGGGTGCCGACTAACGCTACTGCTAAGGAATTCAGTCGTCTACCGATACACGCACACGACTTCATCCATACGTTCAGTAACGTTTACGGTTATCTAACTGCGTATGATTTAAAGAACCAAGGGTGGGCCAAGTTGGACCCGTAGAGTACAATTGTTTTAATTTACCATTTATTACGAAAAGAGTAACTAAGCTGGCACTAAGGACATGAAATATGTTTCCAGATATACTCTTCGGTCACCCTATACTATATATTACACATTTAGCATGATTGGACAAATACTGATGTGCTTCGCCACAATATTTCAAATATTTCAAAAAGGAGTACAGCTGGGCAATATTTGTAAGTTTTATTTTTGTTCTAACCTTTAACTAGAACAGAGAAGTTTTATATGAAAATTATTTTCGTTCTAAGACTTACAGTTTCTATGTGGCAGTGTCGTTCAAATAAAAATTTGATATTACGTAATGGGATAAAAATACATTGAAATATATGTCTAAAAAGTATAACAATCTAGCAATAGCGATAAGATTTAGCGATAAGTTTAATTTTGTGGAACGGAGACGAGGGATAAGCCGTAAGATCGATAATTGCGTTATCATTCAGAAGGATGCTAAGACATCCTTTTTTGAAGATTTTCTCTTAGTTTAGGATAAGTAGATTATTATTACAAGCTGATTAGCTTGTTTGAGCACCGAGATAATAATACTTTTTTCGGAAAATGTAGGTGTCAGGATATTAAAAATGTAAATGTAACTTTCGTTGCTGTATGTAAAAATTGCTAAAAGTATTTTTAATGTGTTTTCAGCAACTTTTGTTTTCTATGGTTCTAATTTAGCAGCAGCTTTGATCCTAGCCAAAACAAGTTACAATTGGCCAACAGTAATAAGTACATTCGAAAAAATAGAAATCGAAAAAATTGCCCTATGTCAGAAGAAATTTCAGAACCACTACAAGTTTGACTATTGCGGTTATGATAGCAATTAGTGCAGGTAAAGATTTTTAACTTACTACTAACTCTAACTAACACTATATCTTTTATATTCTATAGTGTAAAGGAAATCAATGAAATCACACTCACTAAGAATTAAGAAATAATTCTTTAAATTTACCATATTAAATTTTAATATCCATAGAGCAATACCTTTGATTACCAGCTGACTGCCTTCACACCACTACCACACTACTACTATCAGCACTACCATATATCGATGGTAATATATGTGTACATCGGAAAGCAAGTAAGGCCGTCAGTCCTCTCCGGTCGTATCGGATAGGCGTCCTATTGAATTGTGAGAGTGAGAGAACAGAGAGTGCACTTGTATTTGCGCTCCCACTTATGTACTATAATATTTCTTACGTATGTAGTTGACTAGTCTCCGTTGAGACTGATCGCCGTAGACGAAATCGGTTAGAAGTACATCATTATAATAAACATCTAGTCTAATTATAATTTAAAATAAAACGTGCTTCGTATTATATCTGTCTTTGAAATAAAATGATGATGAATAGTCTGAAAGGCAGATTGGGTTTATTTAAAATTTTCTTTCTCTTTACAGTGATGATATTCTTATCAAATACTCCATACGTCATCATCATCATCAACCTATCGCAGTCCATTGCTGGACATAAATCTCTCCCAATATAGGCCACTCTGATCGATTTTGGGCAGGTCGTATCGAACTCCTGCCAGCCATCTTGCGCAAATCGTCACTGCACCTGATCTGTGGATGCTCTACACTACCTTTGTCGAGACGCGGTCCATATTCCATAAATTTTGTGTATGACTCTTAAAAATATCACAGATTGCCTCGATTTCCCATCATATTTATTATTATGACATTTATATAAAATTTGAATGACAGGACACCTAAAATAAAAAAATACTTTTTATATTTTTTTATTTCAGGGGATTATATGTTATACGTAAGCCACGGATTTATTATCGCATACGTATGCAATTCAGACAACTTAATTGATACTTATTTGAAATTGTACAAGCCCATGATTTTTGAATATGTGCAGGGAACTCCATGGAAATGGATAATAAGTGAGGTACCTTTAAAAAATTTACTTAGTATAATTTTTAAATCAATAAATATCTTTACATTCTCTTAGTTTTGTATGAAATTGTTTTTCTTCGTGCAAGAGTCTCTCATCATGCGGTTTCTTACAGCAATTTGTTGATATTAAAAAAATATCTAGATTTAAAAACAAGTTGTGAAAACTTGTTTTTAAATAAATGAATCACGACTTTATATGACGTAGCGCCCAGAGGTCTTTCTGTGAGTTTATTCACGTCAGATCTTCATGGTGACCGCAGTCAGTGTTGCAATAAGTAAAGTATTCAGGGGCCTATTGTAAGTTTCAAATCAACCTATCACCGTCCACTGCTGAACGAAGGTCTCCCAAAGGAGCACCAACCATCCCGGTCTTTGGTAATTCACATCCATTCGCTGCTGGCCACTTTATTCAAGTCGTCGGTCCATCGTGCCGCATGGCGCCCTACACTACGTTTGCTCAATCATGGTCTCCGCTTTAGTACTCCTCGGCTCCAGTGACCATCGGTTCGTCTGGAGACATGGCCGGCCCACTTTCACTTCAGCATACTGATTCTCCGTGCGATGTTAGTTACTCCAGTTTCCTACCGAATAACCTCGTTACAACTCGATGATCAGAACGAGTATTTTTGTCGTTACGGTTGATGATAGCTAAATTTCAGTTACTACCTAAGTAAACATTTGATTTAAGAGGTTAGAAAAGTTGTTGAATTTCTTCGATTAATTTTTCACCTTTTAGTGTTTCTAGGTCGTCCCTGATATCGTAAGTTTATTGATGTCGGTTCTTTTTTTACTGATGTCAAGTTCAACCCGTACAGAGGACAACACCTTACTGAGTGGTGATCTTTGTAGCCCATTCGGTTATGTCAATTTTAGAACTCTGCAACATGGAATAAATTTCTAGTGCGGGTGTTGCTTTTTTAAATAAACAACAATATGTACGAATAATTTTATTAATAATAATTTATTTGATTTCTTTCTAGATATTTACCTTGCAGGGCGCGTTTAATTTTAACTACAATGAAATGATCATGGTTTTGACAAGCTTATATTTGACTGAATATTTTCTAATACACAACAGGCGACTGAAGAAAGCTGTGGAAGGGGTAATTTTTTTTTACGTTTTGATATCTAATGAACAGTATATTATGTAGGTCTGTAACTGTTGGGGCACCGGTTGCCTCATCAAATCGATGAAAAGCAATAAATGAGTTACTTAACATTGGTTATCCGTGTAGCCATCATATCGCTCCGTTCAAGTCGGCCTATTCGATCTCTACCGAGGTAAAACAGATACTTTGCAATAAATGTATATTAATAATCAATAAATAATATCCTGATGAAATCGGTAATCCAAAAGGAGACAGCTGCTGTCCTTCGCATTACGTGTGGAGGATTGCTAACGATGGCATAAAATACATGTCGACGAGATTGTTGAAAAAAATAAGTGGAAAAGAAAGATTTCTGATCAAATAAATGATTTAAACTTACTCTACATAATAAATAGAATGTGTGTAATTTTGAAGAAGTGGGATCGAGAAGTCCGTTGTGCTATTAGAAACAGGCCTGATAGGTTAACGGAGAGAGCCGAGGAATTGTACCCGGAACAATGGGTGACATACCTTGTTCTGTTTCTAACTGTAAAAAGGAAACCAAGATAACTGTAAAGTTAAAAGTGTGTGTGTGTTAAACGTTAAAAGAAAGAAGAGTTAACATTACCCTCTTCACATTAATAAGGGCTTCCACATGAATAATAAAGAAACATTCAAAACAATTTTGCAACAAATTTATTTCTATTTTCAGGACTTCTTTTTATGTGAAAATTTTCGTTTGGAATATTTAAAAATTGTGGAATTGGTGAAATTGGTTAATGTTTGGTTTGGTATTAACCTGTTTATAGGCATAACCACTAACTTGTTCGCGGTTTGCTCGCATTTATTCTATGTCATAAGGTAAGTGACGTTACATTAACGCTAAGAGCGAGATATATTATTAAATACTTGTGTTTCTTCTGTCATTTAAAAAATGAAGAACTTGACATGATCAGGGTTTTAGAATGTTTCATGCTGTGAGGGCGGCCAGGGGCATGCTTTACCGCGATGTTCAGTAACACACTATGTAAGACCAACTGCTCTTATGGTTCAAAATTATGCTTAAAAATTTAATTTATGCATTACTGAACCCAAAATATGGGAATCAGTAAGGTAGGGTAGCTTTTTAAATACATTGGCCAGAAACTCAAAGAATTATTTTTTTTGGACTATATAATAAACTATATATTATATATTTTTACAGTGCCAGTAAAAGTTTTTTGAATCCTCATTATACTTGTAACAAGGATTACAGAGATTCTAGGTAAGTTTAACTTGTATGTAAGCACCCACACTTATTTAAGACTTAATATATTCCTTCTGAATTATATTCATCATTTATTAACTGATAAATCAATAGACTAACTATATTTTTCTGGTAATTTTGATGTTAGATGTAAGGCCAAAGAAGCAAATATCATTTATTCATGTTGGGGAATAGTTGTGTGGTTACTACTAAAAATGCACAAGCCATGTAAAACAATGTAAATAAAGATATTTAAAATTAAAACATACAAATTACAGAAATCTGCGTAAAATCGTCTTTAAATTATACTCTACCAAAGAACATACGTTGGGGTGACCAATTCACTTTCTCGGCTGTCGTTTTTTTGCTGTTCAACTAATTAGATAAAAATTTTAGAGAATGTAACTTCATATTGTATTGTGTAATAGCTAAGAGGCAATAAGTTATAAAGTGCAGAAGCGTTTCTTCGCATTTAGATTGAAGCCCAATTATAGTTTAGGTTCACTTGTTTTTCAAATGACTGTACAACCCAAATCAAACTATCTTCATATTTTTGCCTATTTTTTTAGGTACCTGCTAGTTGTAAATCACTACACATACTTTGTATATTCGTTATCTTACTTATTATTACGAACGACGATGGTTCTAGTACTTTCTGCGAGAGTATACAGTTATGGTGCCGCACCAGTGTATATTTTATACGATATGCCTACTTCTAAATTTAGTACTGAGGTAAGTTCCTACGTTTTTCTGTGTTCTCAAGCACAAAATCTAGTCTAGAAATTTTAATAGAAACAGTAGAAGTCATCAGTAAAGACCTGACGCAAAATGCAACTGGAGCAAGAAGTATGGACTAAGTGTGGACCCAACTACTGTAAAATACAAGTCGTTATAGTAGGTAATTCCATGGTGCATTGTAGAATTAACTTTCAGCAGTTACCAGGCACCAACAATTCGATTATCCCATACAATGAAAAAGTAAAGAACTTGGGGATACATGTAGATTAGGTAGGTTAGCCACAAATTCTTTGCAGAAGCTGGTTCTCTGCGAAGGTTATAAAACTTCCTTCCTACAAATATTAAAATTCCTCTCACACAATCTCTTCTTGTACCCACCCTTGACTATGATAATGTCAGCTACAAAGATCTACTAAATAAACTTGAGCGACTCCAAAACCTCTGTATTATATATCTCTTCTGTGTCATATGTATATGATTATATCTCAGAATATCGTTGTGGAGAGAACAAGTGTCATGTTCCTCCGACACAAAGGGAGGATCCTCCGACCAGGCGACGTGATCATGCCTGGCGGGCCGCAGTCCTACAGTTGATGTTGGGATGTTGTACATACATATGTTTATTGCAATGAGAATGAATTGTATTTATATTTATAATTTTGTGATTGATATAAATTTATTTAATATATATATTTTTCTTCTTGAAATGGAAAGTATATTTTGACTTTGTATTCCACAAACTAGTCAAATTCATAAACGCTTAATATCCGTACAAAGGTTGTCTGTAAGTGATCGTCGTGAGTAATAAGACCACCGATTATGTTTATATAATTTGTAACTAATTTTTCTTTTGTTGCTTTTAATATGCGCACACAATGAAGATAAAAAACAGTAGCAGTCGTGGGACTGCCGATAGAAGTGAAAACGAAACTATTAAGTTGAGAGTAATTAAAACTATATGCAAAAATTATATGAAATTTTTTATGTTTCATATATAGCTATATATAATATATAATATCATATATAATATATGATAATAATAAATTTCATATATAATATATAATATCATATTCTCTATAGCTATAGATATACTATTATCATTAGCATGTCGGTGACGCGAACCGAGGATTTTACCCTCTACCAAAACGCTCAACGCGCCTAAAGAAGTTTTCACTTCAAAAAAAACTAGAGTTAATTTGCTCCAAACAGTTTTCAATGATTATATGGCACCATTATAAAAAGACCTCAAGACTTGGAAGTAATATTTTTTCTAAACAAATTAATTACGTTTAATCTGCTTCTTACTTTTTTCTACTTTTCAATTTCTACATATTAATTCATCAAAACCTTCTTATAGTCCATAATTTCATAATATTCATAATAATAACTTTATCAAAAGTATAGGTAATTAATCCATTCTCAACCCTAATCGATATTAAGCTCTTTATAATGGTTGTGAAGCAGTTTCTGAAGCGTCTTAAGGACTCTACACACCGCTTACATCTGCAGTCGTACTGTTCTATCGTCAATTTTAATTAAAGAAGTAATTTTACACACGGACAGTTAGCTTAGTGCAGAACTTCTTTATAAACTTCTTATAGCAAGATACAAAAGTTTTACAGGAAGTTACAGGTTACAGGAAACGAAACAGTTAATTGTTAAAATGGCATACTAGATGCCATTATAACAAGTAACTCTTTCGTTTCTTATACTACTTTCTGATATACTTAAAACTAACTCCCGCAATAAACATACATGAAATGGACAAAAATAACACCCAGATTTAGAAAAAGTATTTGTGGATCACACAAAATGTTGTCCTATGTTGTCATCGGACCCACAACACTGATTTTTTAGCAAAATCACTCTACTCTGCCTGATGGAAAGCATGAATAGAATCCAAAAATGGTGGTCGCTATACTCATTGCGAATACAGACAATGCAGTATGGCGACCTACGCTATGGCGGCCCTCGGTGTAGTAGGATAGGGCGAAGCGACCGCTTAAGCCATTGCGACATACTCGTACATGCAATCAAAAACTTTGCCCACTATTACTTTAACATTTACTGTACTAACATTGTAATATAATTAAAAATATTGGAGTACCATGTTTAATGTAAATCTTTTTTTTGGAATTTAAATTTGCTGTGAAATATCTAATGCAGAAGGTCAGAAGGGCTCTTGGCTTGTTGACGTATCGGTATGGTACGAGTATGTGTCACCTTATACGTGCGACTACATCTTGTACACATGATAGGGTATGAAAATATAATTTATGGACATAAAATAATTTCGATGTTTTACATCTCTCAGATGTCACACGATGGTATAATTTTTCTTTTTTTTTACTTTTCAGGTTCAAAGATATATGGCTCAGATCAAAGCTATCAAAATTACTTTGAGTGGATTGGATTTCTTCCACGTGACACGTGGTATGATTTTAACAGTTAGTATGTTGGTAATCTTGTAAATTAGACGAACTGTTGTATTGTTGTCATTATTCCTCAATTGAGCTTCAATATAAAGTTTCATGTTAAAATTTTTCATACTCACCCTATGATCCATATTTGATGTGTACACGCACGTCTGTGTTTCTACACACACAAACACAGACACGTACATATTGTTATCTCTTTACGTAAATTTGCTTTAATGAAAAATTATGTTTGTTAATAGCTGCGTATTACTATTATACAATACAATATGCTAAATTAAATAATAAAAGACAATAGCTTCCTTTTTGTTAGTAATCATGAATTACTCAATTTTCACTTATTAATTAATTATAATTCTAGCAGTTCAGTCCCTAAGAGAGGTGTTATTTACACCGCACCTTTTGTTATCTGGGAAAGAAAAATTAAATTTTGTTTGTAATATCCTTAAAAGGGATAAGCATTTAGGTGAACTAGCTTTAACCTTTTTTCTCACTAAATTACTATAAAGGCTTAATTAAATTATTTTTATTTGTCTCTGGAATAGTATTTATACTTTTCCAGGATTAAAAGGCTATCTATGTTCTCTCGTGATTTTCTGATTACATGTAATGGTGTAAATTTTTCCAGTAGGTAGAGTAGCTATTAGAAAAAAATTAACATATATTTTTTTTACACGAGTCTCATATTGTATTAGATTTTGCATTATTTTTAGGTATTCACAACTATCGTAACCTACGAAGTCATGTTGTTACAGTTTTACAAATTAAACAACTGGATATGATCAATCTAGAAACACAATTGGAATTGAAGGAAGAAGACATTATTACATTGTTTTTATTCCGATATTAACTCCGTTTTTATCAATTTATATATATCATTACATATGAAATTGGACCTTATATCAAATTTGTCTTGTTTTATTTTTCTAATTTTAATTCAATTCTTCAAGTACAACGAACAAGCAAATACAGTTAACATCGAAGAGCATAAATGTTAAAATTAAAATAGTTACAGAAAGTAAATTGGTAAATCAAACTGCCAAAATTTACTTACATAAGTGAAGATAAGTGTAGATGACCCTGCCCATCCTAACACAGAATATGACATTACATAGTGCTGTATTTAATTGATATATAATATTATTTTAACAAAAATTAAGGCAGGCCGTAATTAACGGACAGGACATTCGTGATAACCTAATACTTAAAGATCAAGAATGGACAGAGTCATTTATGTATAAATAATTCAAAAACGTAGATCTGAATAATAAATGTGTGCTTACACTTTGTAGAAATGTAACTTAACTGTAAATAAAAGGAATAGAAAAAGATAATTAATAATTAAAAAAAACGTAGATTTTAGTAAAATATTTTAACAGTAGCTATTTCAGATACATATTATTATGATCATCGGTGTTAGAGTAATCAATTATAACTCGACTATAGCAAAACCAAAAGAAAGGTTGTAATTTTTACAGTATACGTATTTATATATGATCGTTTATTAAAAGGATCAAGTAAGTACATTTTAAAACTATACGTATATCAGCAGTCGCTGGTGTTTTCCTCGGAATCACCCGATAATTTGAAATAATTATGTCACAAACGGCTATTTAGCTAGTCCCAAACTAGGAAGTCTGAACTATGGGTACCATAAGTATTAATAAGTTTTACGAATCATAATAAACTTCTATAATATCCTCATGAGTTGCAAATACTTGCTAAATTAGATACGCTAAAAACTCTCGGCAGAGTACCGTAATTATATCTGACTCAAAAATCATTTTAATAAAAATGAAGTCCGTCAGCTTAAAAAAGTGGGGCTTTAAAATTACGAAATAAATAAATAGATGTGATAGAAATCTAAAAATGATACAAAATTAAAAAAAAAACACTGTAAACCTACGATGTCTGTTTAATGGTCAGTTCCAGCTTCTACGTAATCATAGTACGTGTACAGTGATGTTTATGCACTCTTAGCCAATTTTGGCCGCAGCGGCCAGTCTCAACGTAGATCAGCCATCTTCGTAGTTAATATTATAGTGCACATGTGTGTACACAAACACAGGTGCACGCTTCTTTACCGCACTCTCATAATCAGATGGGACGTGTGTGGACAGGTAATCACCTGTCACAGCCAACTAGAGATCAGGCGCATGAGCGACCGCTTTACGTACTCTCCAAGACACGAGGATTGAGACCCCAACTTCTGAGTTGCTATTAATCATTTTTGTAACCAAAAAACTCAATAACATTTTTTGACCCAACCCGGAAATTGAACTGAGACCTCTTGATCGGCAGCCACATACCCAAACCCCTGGACCAACGAGGTGTAAAGCAGCTGCGATCATGGCTCTACCTTATTTGAATGTTGCTACGTATGGAAGGAAAAATGAGGCACTGTTTTCGCATTTGTTTCTATGAAGTGGTGTGTGATATGTATAATTTCAAGGCAAACCAAATCAACCTATTGCCGTCCACCACTGTCAGATTGTACAATTTCACTGCTAAATATTTTTGAGGGTCTCACGCTGGATCTATAGATACATACATACAAAAGTCATTAAAACTTAAAGCTGAAAGATTTTCCAATCTTTTGTAAAAATATATTTTTCATCAGGCTATACAGAATATCCATGAAATGGTACTAAAGCTATAACTAATAATAATAATTAATTCGTTCATAACATATTATTACAGTTCTTTACATAGTGAAAAAACAATCCACAATCGACTTCTAAAGAAAACTAGTTTAATCTTCAAAATGAAATCAATAAAAAGTAAAGTTTTTAATGCCAAATTGACTCTATTCTGCTTGATGGAAAACATGAATAGAATCCAAAAGTTGAAATCATCATGCTCATTGCGTACTTTGAGATGCCCAACTTGAAACTAGAGCAAACCATCACATAGCGTAAATAGCAGGCTGTCATTCGATGACTTCAGTCCAAGCTTCGATATGTTTTTGTTTATTTTAAAAATGACATTTGTTTATGTACTTACTGACCAGGATTGATAGGTTGTTTTCTTTAGAGGTGAATTTGTTATAAGTTTACCTATTCAGGCATAAACTTAGATGAATGATTGAGAAATAATAAAATACAATTTAATCTATCCAATACAACTGAATAGATAGCATTAAGTTATTTTAGACAAATTTAAAAGGTACTTTTAGTATTTTTGTCTCGAGGTTTTATGGCTCTTGAAAATTTGACTCTAAACAAGATGAAACGAAGCAGTTTTTACAACTCAATCAGATGTACATTATTCTACAGCCGAGTAATGGGTTTTTTACCATTAGCTGGGTTGAGAAGTCAGAAAAATAAGCAATTGAAGTAAGAGTCAGGAACGTTAACTCCTATTTAGAAACGATATAATTCCACCTATGAAGTTTAAGAAGTTAGTTTTCAAAATTTAGGGTTTCAAATATTTGAAATATGATTTTCATTGTCCCTAAAAATACAACCAGTGAACTTGCCGTACAGTGAATTTTATCAATAAAATAGAGAGTATCTGCGTAAGTTTACGAATATTCGTATTTGGAGTTTCTTGTGGTTATTATGTTTTTGATCACTCTCTTTACATTTACATATAAGTCATTCACTTCAGTTTCTTTTCTTACTATTAATAATAACAAAGTCTTTTTCTGACACTTAAAGATTCTCTAGATTTACGACTACATATACATATCACTTGTAACTTGTCTTAGCAAGTCTGCAATAAGAATGCCACCAATTTATCGAAATCAGAACGGGATATTCGAAGAGCAGTAACGTACTTTATGTCTTCTCGTTTCCCATTATATAATAAAAAACCGACTATTTTCAAACAGATACACTCTTCGATCGCCTTACACAATATACTATGCGTTCAGTTTATTTGGATTATCGGTCATGTGCCTCACGTCTGTGAACTATTTCATTCAGAACAAAATGTCGCCAAATATTATCGGTAAGTTATCCATTTTTTTCTCAAGCTAATGTATGTCCATCAGTATATAAGTACATCTCTTCAGGACTTCTACGTCTCTTTTCATCTTGATAAGATCATATAGTTGCAGAACATCGCACATTGCCACTCAAGAGTCAGGGAAAAATAGTGTAGAGGTACGGGCGTCATGTCCCTCTAACACAACGGAAGAATTTGCAACCAGGCGAGGTGATCGTGACTAGCGGGTCTCGTACCAACGATTGATGTTGAGAAGTTATAGTGTGTGGCGTAGTTTATTTTTGGTTGCACTGTAGATTTGGGCTCCGGTGACCTCACTTACTCAAAAAGGATGAGAGAATTACTTAACCCCAGTTTTCTATACGGCCGAGTGGTCACTCCGGAAAATCAGGCTCATTCGTGCCGAAGCATGGCTCTCTCACGTAAAAGCTTTGATAAAGATGAAAGCTACATATGTTATTAACTGCGATTTTATTAATTTCCATTTGGTGAACCGAATGCGATGTATGGTGACAGTTTAAAAAAATGGAGTCTCACCATCCCTATTCATCCCATGGGTGTCATAAGAGTCGACAAAGGAACAAAATACGCAGGACAACATCCTTGCAAAAAAGAAGAAAACTTGAACAAACCCTATACAAACGTCTGGCCAGCGCTATATAGTAAGCCAAAATCTACGTTCAAGAGAGAGGTTCAGCAGTAGACTCTTAAAAGTTATTGACGTTGGTAATGATGACCCGAATGCTCGATTGTCCCCTGTACCACGAAACTCAGTAAACGGTGACAGATTTAAGTAAAGTGAATTAATTAATTAATTGGTGTATAGCCATGGTCATCAATTAGAATTGCCTTCCATGACCTCCGGGACCTGGTAAATCTAATCATCATCATCAATGATGACTTTGACGAGGTAAATATATATGTATTTCTATTATAATGTCGAGTAAAATATGATGTATCTATTTCCAGATAGTGTAATATTTTACACTTTCTGTTTAACATCCGTAATGGGTATGACAACTGTTGGTCGGAGGTGGCCAATACTTATAGAAAATGTAAGGATATTGGAGAACCAACTACCAGATTTAAGAAAAAAAACTGATGTTATTGCAACTTTAGCTACAATATTTGTAATGATAGCAGGTGTGGGTAAGGTTTTTATCAGATATTACATGTTTAATTAGCAATCTTCAGAAATATAGCACTGATAGTTTTAGCATTTGCACAATCTGTAATGCTGTCACATCAACAGTCTTTAATAGTCTGCTACTGGACAGAGGTCTCCCTTTAGCAAGGTGATTTCGGTCAACCGGTTGATATGGGTTTGTTTCAAGTTTTCGTTTCCTTTGCAGTGATGTTGTTCTTCATCCACCACCACACGGGTGAACCCGTCTACTCATAAACCCTGTATTCTGTAAAAAAAAATCTACAATTTTGATGTCTTTTAATATTTATGAGTCTGTGAAATAATTATTTGATAAAACAATGACGGTAGATGTAGACAATTTTCATATATTACATAAGATTTCATATTTGCAGACGACAGTTTTATTTACTTTTTTTATTTAAAGAATTTTCTCGTTAAATATTTGTTGCATTTGTACTAGTATACGAGTAAATTTTATTAAATGTTTTTTTCTTCTTAATAAATATTTTTATATTTTTTTCATAGTATTCAGGTAACATATGATAACCGATTATGGAATAAAAAGCATTACAATTTCACAAAATTTTAATACCTTAACCTTAGTGTTTCAAACTTTTTCAATAATACGAGCTTCATTCAAAATATTTCTAAAATTAAATCCAGTACTTAAGTAATGAAATTACTTTTACTCTATTTTTAATAGTCCGTATTGCAAGTCTTGGTTTTAGTCCTCTGCATTGCTTTCCATTGCACTTGCATTACACTTCATTGTATGATAAATGATTTATAAAAGTTTGTATTAGATTATGAAAATTAGTATAACAAGCGAAGCAGATGATATTTTTTTTCAGTTTCAAAAGTATACTAAATTACTTATAAGAGTTTTGTTGTAGGAGAACATATACTTCTGTTGAATAATATCCTAAATGCTACATATTCATGTTATTCAAAGAATATAACTGAAAACTTTTTTAAGATGAACATGCCATGGATTTTTAACTACATAGAAATTAGTATATGGAAAGGTGTACTAAGCGAGGTAATTACTTACGTCACAAACAGCATACTAAAAAAATTACAAGCCCATCTAGGGCAGACACCAAACTACGAAGAAACTACTAATCCTGTATCACAACATAAAAATTCTCGTGGCATATTATCTCGTTAGCATATTAACAACTTCTCAACATCAATCGTGAGACCGCATCCCATCAAGCACGATCACTCACCTGGTGGAGGGTCACCCTTTCTGTTAGAGGGACATGACACTCATGCCTCCACACGTCCATAACAAGTGTATATTTCTATTCAAATTAACTCTAAAGTAAAACGATTTAATTTGGAACAGAGTTAAGAGAATAAATGAAACCTAGCACTTGATTATGACATTTATTAAGACTATGAAATTGACATCTCTCAATTTCGATATTGCCACACATCGCGTTGTACGAGCATACAATGCAATGTTTGGCAATATACTGTACCTTGGCAAGAGACCTAACACAGTTGCAGAGAGATTTTGTGTACGCTTCAAAAACTCAAAAACTTTTACAGTTTGAGTTTTGACTTGATAGACAATGTTTCAAAAATGTTTTTTATTTTTTGTCACCAAATGTGCCCCAGCAAAACGTGGCCAAGAATAAATTTCTATTTAAAAAAATAAATATTTATTTTCGATAAGGTATAACACTATGTGTTTCCACATTATTAGTTCAACTAGATGAAAATTACGTCATAGTTAAAAAGGTTAATATAATTGCAGATTTACCTGATACAAGCTTCATTTATATGGAACTGTAACGACTTGCTTCTGATAATTATAACTTTATATCTAGCAGAATATTTTGCAATACACAATGAACATGTAAGAAAAGCTATTCAACAGGTGAGTTCCGTGAGTTTTTTTTTTGTTACAAAGTATTTCGATTTTAATTCATCAGGGTTTTCTCTTGTATTGTATGCACTATTACTTATTTTCACCATCAACCTTTAAGATGTAGCTTTAGCTCAAAGTATTTGATTTTAAATTACATAAGATGAATAATTAAACTTCTTAAACAGTAAATTACTATAGTAGTCCTGATGCAAAAAATATTTCTAAGTAATAAGCAAAAAAAAGAGTTTTCGTGTCGAATTTTAACGTTATAAATTGTTTGTAATGATTCTACAACTTCAATACTACAATACTACAAGATTTGCGGTTGCCCCGGTAACTAAAATAAATTTATACATAGGTAGTAGAGTCACGCTCATTCCAGCACAAACGAGCCGGTTTGACTGAGGTAGTACTATTCTCTCACGGAAGACCAACCTGAAGCATTAGCATCCATGCTATCGTGTTTCGTTAGTGAATGCGAGACCCGAGGCGCATTGCTGCAGTTGTGATAGTTATCGTGGTAACTGTGTGAGCTTTACGCTGCCAAGATAACTGACATGCATTTTACGTCTGCAAACGGGGAGTGAAAAAGTATTACAGTGAGCTGCCATAGTGCAGGGCACCATTTTGCGTTATCTACATTTTCAATTAGCATGGTGACCACAACTCTTGGATTCTGTTCATGATTCCCGTTAGGTAGAGTAGAGTCACAATAGCAGGATTTAAAAAAAAAAAAAATATAAAACAAAATAAAAGAAAATATATTAAAAATATATACGGCTAGACAGAACCACCTAGAGTAACCTAATCTATAAATAGTCACCACTACTGATATTGATGTCATCCTGACCGAGTATCTCAAAGAAGATTCTTCACTTCTTTCAGGAACATTTCGTTTTTGACGAATTCCGCACACAGTACATGAAGATAGTACATTTAGTGAATCTTATCAACAATAACTTCGGGATCATCCTAGTTATATCAGTTGCTGGCAACATGTATTGGATTTGCATATTTTTATATTTCGCTGTACAGTAAGTTTTGACAGACATTATCGTCGGCCAGAGCGCTTAGTAACTTTCTATCTACACTAATCACATCACTAATCTCGCTGGCCATCGAAAGCGAGTTGACATAAAATAAACACACATTAGACCCTCTAGTATCTAAATTGTTTATATACTTACTTCATTTTTGCTTCTTACATTGAATATAATATAGTTATAATTATTATTTGTAAGAGAATTAACGCAAACATAAGTTTTATAATTGGGCCTTTGAGTCTGCTCTACATTACGACCAATCAAAACGTACGACATATACTTGAAAATGTACTATAATACGTATATTGTATATTCTAGGCCGCCATAGTGTGGGTCGCCGTACTGAATTATCTGCATACGCAATGAGTATGGCGACCACCACTCTTGGATTCTATTCATGCTTTCCATCAGGCAGAGTAGAGTCACTTTAGTAGGCCAAGATCAAAAAAATATATAAAGCATAAAACGTGCTGGTAAATGATGTCCTACATATAATTGAATTCATAATCATCATCATTGTAATCAGATGATATCGTGTAATAAGTTGAAAAAGATCTTGAGTTGAAAAAAAAAAGAAAATTCAATATCGTTTTATTCTTTTATTTCAGTGGTCAACATAAACGGTATATTTTTTGTGGAGTTAATGATTCTGTGAATTCTAAGTAAGTATATTTTTTTATTTATTTCAGCACAATTGTTATTGGTTTTTTGGTTGAGCTTTAAACTGTCTTTTAATTAGTGTAATTTTTAATTAAACTCATTAACTGTTCTTTATTCAGTTGATTTAGAATATTTACAGTTGCTTTAGATGTTCCAGTTATTTTTAATTTCAATAAACTTGGGCGTTATGTTGAATCTGTCTCCAATACTTAATTAAGTTTTCAAAAATATAAGTTTTAAATGCTGTAATAAGCCTTCAGTGTCGTTTGGCACCATTTCGGAATATGATGTTTGTACATAGGTGAGGTTCGTTTTCTGATATAAGAAATCTATTGGTTCTTTGTAGATAATCGTTCATTAATTGAAGGGTCTCAGTGCATTGAGGAATTTGGGTATTAATACTGTCATTATTTTTAGTTAAATGGGTTTCGTTCGTACTAGGTGTATAAGAAGGATTTGTTGTAATTGTGTTTGTATTATATCAACCTTGTCTTATTTCTTAATTAATTATTTCTCTCTCAGCGGTTGCAATTATTTTGATTCAGTGTTTTATTTATATTTTATCTACTAGTCAATGTTCAATGATAATCTGAAATTCTTTGTATATGTCAAAAAAAATTGTGTAAAGGAATGGACGATATCTTATGAGATCTGTTCCACATTTTGTTATAATGCATTAGCAGGAAAATAATTGTCGATTAACTTCGTCTGTCCATTTTACTACCGTCCACTACTTAGCTTTGTCAGCGACTATGGTTGCAGGTAACATGTCCTGCTAAACATTTCTAGTTGTATAATGTGGAGTGTATGATGTGATTGTATTGTTTCTTTCGGCTATAGCAGATTAAAGGATCCTGATCGGCCTATTCAGTATACGACCACTGACGGTGCACATGCTGTCATGTTCAGTATCAGCTCTAGACGTGGCCGGTGATCCCCAGGCAGCAACCCGATACATATATTCTTTATAAACTCTCCTTTATGCTGGATTTCTAGAACCATATTAGCTACGACAGTAATTTCTCATTCGTGTGTCCTCCCCTCTTGTAATGGGATTACTCTTTATTTAATTAAAATACATATCAATTACAGTTTTAAATACATTCACAGATATATAAAAAGGTATATAAAAATAGTAGATTACCTACACACATTACTATTATTCTCTTTACTTCTCTAAAATACATATAAATTATATTTTGAAATATATTTACATACGTAAAAAAAAAAAAATATTTAAATATATAAAAAGTACTCATATAAGACCACCAACATCGGGTACAGGGACCAAGACACCGGTGGTTAGGGCTCCAAAGACAGAAATTTGCTAACTATACGTGCCGTGTCAAGAAGGACTGCCTTCTGCATCAGACCCTTGATCCAGTTTCCTAACGTGAGCTTCTTAAGACGTTGGTCGAGGCTCTTAACTATCAGGGGTGCTGAGCTAGAAAACCTCCACATGGTGCACCCTGGTAACGTTGGCGACGGCACTGTTTCTTCCTGTACCATTTGGAAGAGGACATCACCGCCAACGGCTGATATTCTAGCACAAAGAAGAGGAGGCCATTTTCTTCAGCCATTCGGTTGAGGCTTGGTCCAACAGAGCGGGCATTTTTGTCGATTCCTCCGTTGGCTCTTCGCTCTTCGGAGCAATGAGGAGGAAAACCTCATTAAAAAATCACGAAGGTGGGACCCTTTCATGAGTCGGCGTTTCTCCACTGTCAATAGTGGAGAAAGGAGAACGGGCTCGGTGTGTACTCACACTGCCGCCGAGCAGGCATTGGAAAATTTAATCTTCCTGCCACCGTTGTCACATCGTAATCCCGAATCGAGTGTCGTGATTTTGTCTCGCGACACTAATCGGGGTCGAGAGTCTTGGCTTAGCCGCCCGGACTGCGAGGAAGAAAACCTCTTTAAAAATTACCCCAAATCCCGTGTGCTGGTGCGTGACCAGGGGATGCATGACTGATGGGTTGTTCAGTCGCAAGCGCACCCCCAGCCGAGGCACCTGCGGACCCCTCGGTTGGGCATAAATGTACGCTTGCCCGGGTATTGGGGATCTCTGCCCGGGTTGACCTTTATTCTCCCCATCTCGTGGGTTCAACTATGGAAATTGAATTAAACAAAAATATAAAAACTAACGAAGGAAAGAAGGAGATAGATAGTAGGAAGCAGAAAAGTGCAAGAGCGAGCAACAATTTCTCTGCCAACGACGAGGAAGCATTAGTTGGGATGCCTACCTCGGTGTGTCGCGGGTGGTAACTCCAGTGCGAAGGAGGACACACTGGAGCTTATGAAAACGGAGCTCTGTGACAGCCCGAAACGCGGACGCTCTAGGGATGACGGCAGCGATACGTCTCAGGAGATGTTACCTCCCAAGGTTGCAAGCAGCCGCAGAGGGAGGTCACGAACTCCGGCCTCGGTCCCGTCAGGCTCCGTTTTCTGCAAGGCAGGAGCGTACAGAAGGGTCAGGGCGGACGGCGAAGCATTAGCGGAAGAGGAGGTCGCAGATCTCCTGCTTAAAATCAAGGAGCCGATGGTAAGGAGTTCTGTTCTCCAAACACCATCGTCCATGCAGGAGAGAGCAAACGCGGCGGTGGCCATCATCCACAAAGTGGCCACCAAATCTAGTAACCTTAAGGGCTGTTTTGTGAAGGCCCTTAAGGACTCCTCTGCCGCTATTGTGGGGGTCGTGAAGAGCCTTATCGGAGACATGGCTCGTCTCCAGGCAGCCAACGAGCGTCTGACGGGGCAGGTGACTGAGCTCAGTGCTCAGTTTGCTCAATTCCGGGCAGATCGCCCCGAACGAGAAGGCTCGCCTCCGTCACAACTTACCCCCTCTTCCAACCTATCGACCGAAGACCGTATCGGTGCCAGCAACGCCTCCCGTTGCGGGCAGTCGTGTGTCCTATGCGGCGGTGACGTCTGTGTCTGCCGCTCCTGCGGTTGCTCCGAGGGCACGACAGGCGGCTAAAGCAACAACCAAGACAGGTGCACCGAGGTCAGGACCCAAAGCGGCGGCCAAGTCTGGAGCGGAATTCCCTCCGCTTTCCACTCCAGCGGCTGTACCTGGCACCTCCACGTCTGTTCCCTCCATATCTGCCCCTTCCACGGATGGTTGGCAGGTAGTCGGGGGGACGAAGAAGTCCTGAAAGCGGGGTAAAAAGGCTACCCCGCAGTCGCTATCGGTGGTAGTGGCCACTACGAAGAGGCCGTGCAAGCTGCAGGTGCCCAAAACCGCGGCGGTGGTGGTCACCGTGTCACCGGAAGCGGCTAACGGCGGACTGCCTTACGTGGCCATCTTCCAGAGGGCCCGGGCTAGTCTCGCCAATGACATCGGGACGGAAGGAGTCAGGTTGCGCCTCGCTCAGACGGGAGCTCGTGTCCTCGAGTTCCCTGGAGCCGAAGGTGCACAGACGGCTGATACGTTTGCCGAAAAGTTGCGGGGCATGTTTGCGGCCACGGATGGTGTTAAGATCGCGAGGCCTACCAAGTGTGCAGAGTTGCGCATCTCGGGCCTGGACGACTCCATAACGGCCGAGGATGTCCGTGTTACAGTAAGAGAGAAGACAGGGTGCAACGCGGACAACATTAGGGTCGGCACCATCCGCCCCGGCCCAGGAGGGCTTGGCGCAGTGTGGGTCAGCTGTCCCGTAGCATCGGCCAAAATTTTGGGCGATGCCGGTAGGCTGCTCATCGGTTTCGTGAGCGCTAGGATCACAGTCCTGGCGGCGAGACCGATGAGATGTTTTAAATGTCTGGCATCGGGACACACACGTACCAAGTGCGTCAGCTGTTTTGACTGCAGCGGATTATGTTTCCGCTGCGGTCGACCGGGGCACAGGGCGGCTGAATGCTCTGCCGCCCCTCACTGTCCGGCGTGTGCGGCGGGTAACAAGCCCGCCAATCACCAAATTGGGCAGGGAGGCTGCAAACCTCCCTACAATTCTCGGCAAGCGTCGGTGGCTAGCCAATCGACCCAGGCTGCCTCTGATGTCGTTCGTATGTCGGCATCGTTGCCCATGGAGGAGGTTGTAGAGACGGTCGAGTAATGGCCCAAGTCTCCAACCTCCTGGTCCAGACGAACCTGAACCACTGTGCCGCGGCGCAGGACCTTTTCCTTCAAACCATGGCACAGTGGTCGATCGGTGTTGCCGTAGCCGCGGAACCCTATTATGTTCCTCCCCGTCCAAACTGGTTGGGTGACCGGGACGGTTCCGTGGCAGTCGTCGGCTCCACAGCGGCTCATTCCCCGCCCTTGTCACTAAGAGACAAGGGCACTGGATATGTTGCTGCCGAGTGGGGGAGGATCACAGTATATGGTGTATACTTCTCCCCCAACCGGAGTTTGAACGACTTCGAGGTTTTCCTTAACAACTTGGAAACCTCGATGCGGCGTCTAACGTCTGGGCATGTCTTAGTGCTGGGGGACTTCAACGCAAAGTCCATTGCGTGGGGTTCCCCCAGGACGGACGCTAGGGGCGAGGCCGTAGAGGAGTGGGCGGCCTCGGTGGGCCTCTGTTTACTAAACAGGGGCTCCACCAATACGTGCGTGCGACAGCAGGGAGGGTCGATAGTGGACCTTTCGTTCACTACCCCTGCCCTCGCCGCACGAGTAAGGAACTGGCGCATCCTGGAAGAGGTTGAGACGCTCTCGGATCACCTCTACATCCGATTTGAGCTCTCCCGGACCCAGGACCCCAGTAGGGGTCACGTGGCGCGGCGTTCTTCTCGTTTTCCGCGGTGGGCTCTAGCCAAATTAAATAGGGACCTACTAGAGGAGGCAGCCATCGTTCACTCTTGGCTGTCTCCGCAGGCCCCGACTGAGGAGGTCGACATGGGGGCTGGTCGCTTCCGCGATGCCATTGCGCAGATCTGTGATGCGGCCATGCCCCGCATCAGAGGTTGCCGGCCTCCACGGAAGGAGGTTTACTGGTGGTCCCAGGAGTTGGCGGACCTCCGCGCGGCCCGTACTCGTGCCTGGAGGTCCTACACCCGTAGTCGGCGGCGACACCGCGAAGAAGGCGAGGAGGACCAGCTTCATGAAGAGTACCGAGAGGCGCGGATAACTCTGAAGCTGGCCATAAGCCACGCCAAAGAAATTAAGGGAAAGGAGATGCTGGAGGGTCTCGATCGCGACCCCTGGGGTCGCCCTTATCGTGCGGCGCGGCAAAAGCTCCGCACGTCGGGCCCCTCCCTTACAGAGACACTTCAGCCCAGCTTCCTGCGGGAAGTGGTCGAGGGTCTTTTCCCACAGCGGGCGGAGCACACAGCCCCGTCGATGGTCTTCATGGTCGGAGACGACGGGGGGAACGAGGACAGTGTTCCGCCCGTCAAGAAATCGGAGGTAGGGGCGGTTGTTCTACGGATCCGCTCTAAGAACACCGCCCCCGGGCCGGACGGGATACCTGCCCGAGTGCTGGCCCGAGCCCTCGAATACATATCGGATCGCCTCAGAGAGGTCCTGGACGCCAGCTTGGCGTGCAGACGCTTCCCTAAAGGCTGGAAAAGCGGGAAGCTGGTCCTATTGAGGAAGCCGGAACGGCCAGCCGAATCGGTAGCGGCCTATAGGCCCGTCGTGTTGCTGGACGAGGCGGGTAAACTGTTTGAGAGGATACTCTCTGCCCACATCGTCCGGCACCTCTGCGAGGTGGGCCCCGATCTGTCGGACGCCCAATTTTGTTTTGTGGGCGGGGCGTTCGACGGTCGATGCCGTGTTGCGCCTGAGGGCCGTTACCGAAGAGGCGGTGAGCTGTGGCGGCGTGTTGTTGGCGGGGTCGTTGGACATCGCCAACGCATTTAATAGTCTGCCATTTAGCTGCATCAGGGAAGCACTCCACTACCATAGGGTGCCAAAGTACCTGAGGCGGCTTGTGGCAGACTATCTTGAGGAGCGTACCGTCATGTACGAGGACCGAGACGGTGTTCTGAGGCGGCGGCTCCTGTCGTGCGGTGTTCCACAGGGGTCCGTCCTCGGACCACTCCTTTGGAATATGGGATACGACTGGGCCCTTCGAGGTCGTCTTCCCCCCGGGCTGGGCGTAATTTGTTACGCAGATGACACATTGGTCACGGCCCGGGGAGCAAACTTTCAAGAGGCGGCGCGCCTGGCCACCACGGGTGTCTCTCTGGTGGTCGGGCGAATTGAGGCGCTGGGTTTGCGGGTGGCCCTGGACAAGACGGAGGCCCTTTTGTTCCATAGGCCCCGTCGTGGTCCACCCTCCGGCGCCTCCATCGTGGTCAATTCAGTCCTCGTACCGGTTCAGGCCCAGATGAAGTATCTGGGCCTGATCCTCAACGGCAGGTGGCTCTTCGATGAGCACTTCCGACAGCTTTCTCCAAAGCTGGTCGGCGCTGCTTTTGCCCTTGGGCGACTTTTGCCCAATCTGGGTGGAGCTAGCGTCGCGACGAGACGGCTATACACGGGGGTTGTCCGGTCAATGGCGCTGTATGGTGCACCGATGTGGGCGGCGGCTCTGACCGCCCAGAATAGGGCTCGCCTCTGGCGACCTCAGAGGATATTGGCGGTTAGAGCCATACGCGGTTACCGCACCGTATCGACGGAGGCGGCGTGCGCCTTGGCCGGAACTCCCCCGTGGGATTTGGAGGCGGAAGTGCTCGCCGAAGTTTATCGGCGGACGGCTGACTTCCGGGCGGGTAGCGGCATACGGCCCCCGCCCGAAGAGATACGCGAGTGGCGAGAGGCCGCTCGTCGAGCCACGATGGCTCGTTGGTCGTCCCGGCTGGAGGCTCCACGTGCTGGCTTTGCCGCCGTGGAGGCTCTCCAACCAGTCATCGCCGAGTGGGCAGGGCGGCAGCACGGGACCCTTTCCTTCTGACTGACGCAGGTCCTTTCCGGGCACGGTTGCTTCGGGAGGTATCTGCACTCGGTCGGCAGGAGGGAATTGAGTCCCGCCTGTCACCACTGCGACTGCAGTGAGGACTCGGCTCAGCACACGCTAGCGGTTTGTTCCGCCTGGGCGGCGCAGCGTGGGGTCCTCACTGCGGTTATTGGAGGAGATCTCTCGCTACCGGCCGTCATACGCTCCATGGCCGGTAGCGACAGTTGTTTTACCGCGGTCGCAACCTTCTGCGAAGACGTGTGAGTTGAGTGTGGCCGCGGGTGGATGGGACAGGTTTTCCCCTCCATCCGCTATAGTGGCCAACCGCGAGGAGGTGACGTGCGCGTGTGCCGTACGTCGCCTATATAGAGAGTTTGTCCGTAGATGGTGCCCGCTTTCGCGTGCAGGCGCTAGGAGGGATCTGGATGTCGTAATAGCAGCGGTTCCCGGATCCCTCCTATCTCAGGCGTAGAGTGGCACACCGTGTGATTTTAGTCGGTCCGATTCCGACACACCACCCCGCCGTAAACCCCGGTAGGGTGACGGCCCGAAGGGGTATCCACACGTTAAAAAAAAAAAAAACAGTAGCAGTCGTGGGACTGCCGATAGAAGTGAAAACGGAACTATTAAGTTGAGAGTAATTAAAACTATATGCAAAAATTATATGAAACTTTTTATGTTTCATATATAGCTATATATAATATATAATATCATATTCTCCATAGCTATAGATATACTATTATCATTAGCATGTCGGTGACGCGAACCGAGGATTTTACCCTCTACCAAAACGCTCAACGCGCCTAAAGAAGTTTTCACTTCAAAAAAAAAAAAAGGCTCTTAACTATCAATCGGTGAGAAGATACGACTATTAGAATAATGACCGTCGAATCTATAATTCACATGTCGGACAATCTCGTGTGATAGATGAAAATACTTCTTTTATTTTTATTTTTCAACTTTCACAACATTCTCATCATGAGGAACGGCGATTTCGATAATCATTGCACGGTGCTCTGATCGATCTATTACTACAATATCAGGCTTATTGGCAACAATAGTTCGATAATAGATTGATCCCACATAACATAGCACCACCAATCTTGAGAACTGCTCGTACTCATACCTGTAGTATAGCACCCCTAAATTGACTAGTTGGCGTTTAAGGACAAATTCTTGGTGAACAATCCTGGTTACTTGGAAATAATCCTGTGCAAATAATCACAGTTAGCAAGACGAGAACAAGCAAAAATAGTATGCCTAATAGATTCCTCAAAACGGTGGCATACCCGACAAATTTCAACCGTACTATCCTTCAGAATATTCAAGATTTCACCAGGATCATCGGGACTTCCAATAGTTATTCGTCATGATAACTTCGTCCATAATCACACAAACACATTTTTTTGTTTCTCCGAAGCGATCACCATACCGTAGCCAAGATGTACACCCTTTAAGTCTATATCAGACACATGTAGGCTCCGATAAATTCAACCATGAATTTCTTTGCCCTTCCATACTTCACTGCGATCATTAGTACTAAGTACCACAGGTTTGTGCTAATTCTCTTAAGCCCTAACTACATTGCGATGTACTCCCACATCGGTATGTTGAAAATATTCTCTGAAATTGCCATAGGAACGTTTCTGATATTCCTAAGGACTGTGAGAAATCCAAATACTTTCAGGTTTCGGTGGCAGACAGACGTCTGAGTTTTGTTGAATCTGAAAGTTCTATTTCTTCAGGTTCTACGATCACGCCCTTCTTTACATACATGACTGCACACTTGTCTACACAAAATTCCATCTTGATAGAATTATTAAAATTTCTGTGAGTTTATTAACGTCGTCAATTGTAATTTAATGGGGGCTAGTAATTTCAAATCATGCATACAAGGAAGGTGAGATGTAACTTGATCATCTTTCTGCAACCAATAGCCTAACCCTGAACACTTTAATAGAGTACTGAGAGGGTTCAAAACCACAGAAAACCACAAGGGACTCAGACTGACCCCTTAAAATATATCTAATATCAATCTCTTAATTATATTTATTATTTATTGTTGTTTTTTATGTCTTAAAATCTATGAAAACGGTTTAAAAATTTTTTGTCTACAGACACTCAATGGCGATTGGTAACTCTATGTACTTTGAATTTTCATTCACTTACGTAATAATACGAGAATTGATAATACTCATACTAGCAGCCAGGATAAACACCAATGCTTTAGTACCAATACATTTACTATATGACCTACCCAGTTCTAAGTTCACTAGTGAGGTACGTACAACTGTGATACAATATTTATTTCCATCCAATAGTTGCCTGTAAGATTTTCTCTAAGCGATGAAGCCAACACCTGTACCTACATAATACCTAGTACATATAAAGTCCTTTTAGTAACTACCTAATGTAACATAAAGTTATTATTATTGTAACGATTTTTTTCAGGTTCGAAGATATTTGTCACAAGTTAAAAATATTAATATTGCTTTGAGTGGTATGGATTTTTTCTATGTAACACGAACTAGGAATTTAATGGTAACTATTTCGTAGTTTTTTTAAGAGAAAGAAATTTCTCGATTTTGTATCTGCTAATTCTCGTTAAAAAAATACTGTCCAATGTAAATATATTATATATGTATTAAGAATGTATTGGATAATGTTAGGTATCATACTGAGTTTTTAGAAATGATTTATAATAATTATTACAGGTTCAATTACTCGAAAAGTAAGTTAAGAATAGATGTGCAATATATCTTAATATGTCAATGATACTTTTAATAAATATATTTATATTTATATATAATATATTTTTATGCACTACCAGTCTTTGATATTGAAAACTAAATTTAATACCAATTGAGCTGTATTTCTAATGTCAATATCAGAATTGAACGATATCAAAATACTACTGGTGTTTTAAAAACTACTACTATCTCAGGTTGCTTTTGGCAATAATGACTACTTATGTTTTGGGTTGTCTTTAAAAAGACAACGCCCGGCCTTTTTTTTGTGCGGAAATCTCCATGGATTGCACCGAAAGGTGGTTATGTCGGACTCGAACCGCTCAAAAACCGCACGCCGTCTCAGATACCAGTAGCCAAGGAACCAGGTACATCCTAGTAAGTAAGTAGGGAAATCTCTGGAACCTCGACGTACCCGGGCTTAACAATGCCAGCCCTAGGATTCAGTCCTGTGCCGCGGGAAATTTTACAAGCATGTAAGAAACGGATCACACAAAGTGTTGTCCCATGTGGGGTTTGAATTAACACCACTCAGTGCAGTAGAGAGCTGCATGGTGACCGCTTGAACCACTTTTTATTTTTTAACGTGTGGAAGGCCCCTCGGGCCGTCGCCCCACCGGGGTTTACGGCGGGGTGGTGTGTCGGAATCGGACCGACTAAAACCACACGGTGTGCCACTCTGCGCCTGAGATAGGAAAGATCAGAGAACCGCTGCTATTACGACATCTAGATCCCTCCTAGTGCCTGCCCGCTACTGCGGGCACCATCTATGGGTAAACTCTCTATTTTAGGCGACGTACGGCACACGCGGCCGTCGCCTCCTCGCGGCTGGCCACTATAGCGGATGGAGGGGAAAACCCGTCCCGTCCACCCGCGGCCACACTCAAGTCGGCATAAGGCGCTGGTATGCGCGCCTCCGCCGCCCGGTTCGCCGGCGGTGAATTGGGTCCGAGTAGAGGTCGTCCTCCCGGGCCCTCTCCGCTGCCTCCTTCCGCGAAATTACGTCTTCACAGAAGGTTGCAACTGCGGTAAAACAATTGTCGCTACCGACCATGGAGCGTATGACGGCCGGTAGCGAGAGATCTCCTCCAATAACTGCAGTGAGGACCCCACGCTGCGCCGCATAAATCGCCAGCGTGTCCTGAACTGAGTCCTCATTGCAATCGCAGTGGTGACAGGCGGTACTCAATCCCCTCCTGGCGACCGAGTGCAGATACTTCTCGAAGCAACCGTGCCCGGAAAGGATCTGCGTCAGTCGGAAGGAAAGAGTCCCGTGCTATCGCCCTGCCCGCTCGGTTATGACCGGTTGGAGAGCCTCCACGGCGGCAAAGCCAGCACGTGGAGCCTCCAGCCGGGACGACCAACAAGCCATTGTGGCTCGACGAGCGGCCTCTCGCCACTCGCGTATCTCTTCGGGCGGGGGCCGTATGCCGCTACCCGCCCGGAAGGCTGCCGTCCGCCGATAAACTTCGGCGAGCACTTCCGCCTCCAAACCCCACGGGGGAGTTCCAGCTAAGGCACACGCCGCCTCCATCGATACAGTACGATAACCGCGTATGACTCTAACCGCCAATATCCTCTGAGGACGGCAGAGGCGAGCCCTATTCTAGACGGTCAGAGCCACCGCCCACACCGGTACACTATGCAGCGCCATTGACCGGACAACCCCCGTGTATAGCCGTCTCGTTGCGACGCTGGCTCCACCCAAATTGGATAAAAGTCGCCTAAGGGCAGAAGCAGCACTGACCAGCTTTGGAGAAAGCTATCGGCAGTGCTCGTCGAAGGGCCACCTGCCCTCAAGGATCAGGCCCAGATACTTCATCTGGGGCTGAACCGGTACGAGGACCAGGACGCGGCCCATGGAACAAAAGGGCCTCCGTCTTGTCCAGGGCCACCCGTAAACCCAGCGCCTCAATACACCCGACCACCAGATAGACCCCCGTGGTGGCTAGGCGCGCCACCTCTTGAAAGTTCGCTTCCCGGGCCGTGACCAATGTGTCATCGGTGTAACAAATTACACCCAGCCCAGGGGGGAGGTGACCTCGAAGGGCCCAGTCGTATCCCATATTCCACAGGAGTGGAACACCGCACGACATGAGCCGCCGCCTCAGAACACCGACTCGGTCCTCGTACATGACGGTACGCTCCTTAAGATAGTCTGCCACAAGCCGCCTCAGGTACTCTGGCACTCCATGGTAGAAGAGCGCTTCCCTGATGCAGCTAAATGGCAGACTATTAAATGTGTTGGCGATGTCCAACGACACCACCAACAGCACACCGCCACAGCTCACCGCCTCTTCGGTAACGGCCCTCAGACGAAACACAGCATCTACTGTCGAACGCCCCGCTCGAAAACCGAATTGGGCGGCCGACAGATCGGGGCCCACCTCGCAGAGGTGCCGGAGGATGCGGGCAGAGAGTATCCTCTCAAACAGTTTACCCGCCTCGTCCAGCAACACAATGGGCCTATAGGCCGCTACCGAATCGGCAGGTCGTACCGGCTTCCTTAATAGGACCAGCTTCTCGCTTTTCCAGCACTCAGGGAAGCGTCCGGACGACAAGCTAGCGTCCAGGACCTCCCCGAGGCGGTCCGACATGTGTTCGAAGGCTCGGGCCAGCACTCGGGCAGGTATCCCGTCCGGCCCGGGGGCGGTGTTCTTAGAGCGTATCCGTAGCACAACCGCCCCTATCTCTGATTCCCTGACGGGGAACATCCACAGGAATCCTGCAGAACATCCACATCCTGCAGGAAGCTGAGCTGGAGGGTCTCTGTAAGGGGGGGGCCTGACGTGCGGAGCTTTTGTCGCGCCGCACGATAGGGGCGACCACAGGGGTCACGATCGAGACCCGCCCGCATTTCCTTTCTCTTAATTTCTTTGGCGCGGTTGTTGACCAGCTTCAGAGTTTTCCGCGCCTCTCGGTACTCCTCATGAAGCTGGTCCTCCTCGCCTTGTTCGCGGCGTCGCCGCTGACTACGGGTATAGGACCTCCGGGCACGAGTACAGGTCGCGCGGAGGTCCGCCAACTCCTGGGACCACCAGTAAACCTCCTTCCGTGGAGGCCGGCAACCTCGGATGCGGGGCATGGCCACATCACGCGCGATCTGTGCAATGGCATCGCGGAAGCGACCAGCCCACATGTCGACCTCCTCGGTCGGGCCTGCAAAGACAGCCAAGAGTGAACGATGGCCGCCTCCTCTAGTAGGTCCCACCGCTTAAACTACTAGGCCAACCGTGCACTCAGTCGCATTATCTTCTAATTGAATTTAATTTCAATTTCAGCTATTCGGAACGGTCGTGACATACGAATTGGTGCTGTTCCAGCTCGAAAAATAACTGAAACAATTATTATTACCGTCCTGAAACATATTTATTTTAAATATTTCTATTAATTTTATCTTATTTTTTAACCGACTGCAAAAAATGAGGTGTTACGTTCCACTGTATGAATTTTTTTTTAAGTTAGGTTAACTATTACTTTTAAATTGTTTTAACTATATGACAATAGTTGCAAGAAACGACAAACTTTCGAAAGATGATATGGACAAATGGAAAATGATTGCACACGAAGATATTAATAAGAAAAATTAAAAATATCGGTATTCAAGGATTTTTTATTTTGTTTTGATCCCTATGTTTGAGTACAGTCTTATCTACGTTAATTATCATTAAAACTGGTATATTACTGAATCTCATCCATGTGGGTGGACTTTTTAATCATTATTGTCTTTCTCACTTTTTCATTTAAAATGGTACCAGTTCCAGTTATGTAAGCTGTGATTGCGTATAATTGGATGAGCACACATCATTATATGCAAAATCAGTATATTATATTTTTGATTTGTATAAGATCCAAGGATGGCGATCCAAAATAAATAAATTAAAAAATTAAAAACTTCAAATTAGTCCAGTGGTGACGGAACCGCTGAACTTAGATTATTCACGTGGAACCTTCACACCTCAAATGCTTGACGATGTCGAAGTTCGGAAGAAAGACTGTTGTCACTATATTGAATCCCGCCATAAGTATTTAGAAGTAAAAGCGACAATCAAATTCAAAATTGTGATAACTACGTAAAAATTTTGAGTATGACTATGTCTACGTCAGTATTATTACATTCTTTGGCTTTGTGTTTGTATTATTCTTTATTTTTTACAATGGCTAAAATACTTATCCAGAAAAACTCAACAGTGTACAGAAATAGAGGGAGTATTTTCAGGTGCCACAAGTTAATATTTGCAAATCGGTTGGAATCATTCAAATATCCTACATTACTCGTAAACTGTAATTATAGAGAAATGAAATAATTATTCACGATAATTGCGCCTTTTATATCTGTTTCATTTTCATATTTTGTAATTAAATCTAAAGAAAGTCACAACAAAGCAGGTGTACGGTTAAAATATAAAAAAGTGATAGAAATGTGTTTTGGTGGTGATGTTTGAATTCTTACAATGGCCGTTTCACGTTAATAGGCTTATTCATGTATTACGTGAGTAGGATAAAATTATGGTTGCTAAAATATGGACACTTAATACGCCTCGTTATGCCCTTCGGGAATAAAGGCATCAGTGTACGTATTATCACAATTTTAGAACGTCACCTGTTACAGTATACTTTAGTGATGATTGCTATGAAATCGTGTCTAATATTCAGTATCATCATCATCATCTCAACCAAAAGACGTCCACTGCTGGACATAGGCCTCCCCCAAGGTTCTCTACAACAGCCGGTCCCGTGCCGCCCGCATTTCCATAATCAGAAAACTCAATCACACTTTATGGTCCGACACGTTAATCGAACCCGAGGCCGTTTGAGCAGCAGTCACATACGCTATCTGCTAGAGAAACGAGACAGTTGACAATGTAGTACTCAGTAAGTGATTGCACTAGGGCTAGAATTGTCATTTTGAGTACTTTAGTATCAGCAACATGGTGATGGTTCTCAAAAACGTCAGTATTAGCTTACGTAGACCGTGCTAATATTAGCAAGTGAGTACAAATGGAAAGCGGTCGTCAATTTCTACTCCCAGATATTTGTTGCACTTGCTACGTCTAGGACATTTACACGTTTCATTGTCTAATAGGCCACTAGAATGGGCACTCGGTGAAAACGAGGAGGACTGTATACCAGAATTTAACGGAGAAAAGTAAAATATTTAGTTTTTTCAACATTAAATGTAAGAATATACCGACCAATCCATCCAGCGACAAGCACGAGGCCTAATTGCCTATGAATACCGTGGAATGTTAAGCCAGAATCGTCAGCACAAGTAGAGATGTATGCGATAGTGGTCTTCATTTGACATGGCCGTATGTAAACGTCGCAACACATTTTCAGTTCCTTCCAAAAGGACACCGAATGATCTTGAGGTGAAATTCGACAACCAATTTCTTGATAATATAATTTACAAATAGTTATTTTTCTATTTATCTAATAGTATCAAAACAACATATAGCTAAAATAGTTATCATATTATAATAAATTTTTTTTATTGCCGGTAGCACAAATCGTTCGTGTTGTCACGTAAAAAAATAATCAAATGCCAACATTGAAAAACTATTAAAAACCGAAAAAGAAAAATCTCATATTGCCAAATATTAATAAAAATGTCGACTGTACGATTGGCCAAGTGGTTTAAGCGATCGCTACGCCGCTCTTTACTGGGCTGAGTATTGTGGGTTTAAATTCCACATGAGACAACACTTTGTGTTATCCACAAGTTGTTGTTCTGAGTCTGAGTGTTCTTTGTGTCCGGTTCTTATGTATGTATGTTTGTAAAGTCCTCCGCGATACAGGAATTATTGCGGCCGTTGTCATAAACAAAAAAACTAAAATTACTAAAGTACATTAACAGATTTAGAAAATGTACTGATTATAAAAAATAATAAAATGACTACGTGAGTTATGTCGTCATAGACGTGACGTCCCACAATGGTATCCGTCATGAACGACCATTTAGTTGATAAGCCGCAGACTTCCTGGAAACATTAGAATAAGTAGCTCTATGTCTCCAACGCATAGTAATAAGAATACTGTATTAATTTTAAGAGATTATTTTATAAATAAAGTTAGTCTCAATCCGCTCTTCAAGCCGAACACCTGTCTTTTTAGAAAACCCTCTAGCCCTCGCTCACAACCTAACTCGTGTGGTAGTTTTTTTTTTTAACAATCCCAGCACATTTGACTAATGTCAACATATGTTTCCGGTCTGTTTCATCAGTCGTTTTGTGCTCGCTCACTCGTACTATATGTATTTGACTTTGCTTTTCTGTTTAGATCAATTTTATTTTTTAACAGATTTGATACCAAGCTTCGTGAAATTATGTTTTTTCTTGGCAGTATCACTGATAAACAATATTGTTATGTTAATAGTAAATTGTCCATTTCTAGGTCAGGAATCCATACAAAGTAATTGATATCCTTGGGGAGAGAGTATTGAAGGCCCAAACCTTCGAATTAATGGCGTTATTGAGTTTCTGGTAACCCCACTCAATCGATGACGGGTTATGCAATAATTTCTTTGCACCAATTTTATGTAAAACCAGAGTATCAATTCTGTCCAGACAATAAACATGATTCCACGTGTTAACGGAGTTCCACATAGTGACGGATTAAGAATGCAACCACCTCTATTCATCCGGTGGGTATCGTAAGAGTGCAAACATTAGTGTAAATAGAAAGAAAACTTGATAGAAACTCTATAAAAAAAACGGTTCACCAGCCTGGTATAGTAGACTACAACCTTCTTTCTAAGAAGAGGTCTATGTCTATCATTGTTCTATTAAAGGCTACTGATGATGAAAAAACATGTGCCTAAGCAAGGTTAAAGAATAAAGATTTCCTTAAGGACTATTCAAATTAACTATCTCGTATCATCGTGGCAAATTATATCATCAAAATATGCACGGTACATTAATAAAAATTAATATACTTTGCTTTAACCACAACATATTAAAATATTTCTACCTACATACAGTGTGAACCCCAATAATTTACTTGACGATTAACAATTAACAAAAAAACACGAATATTTGAAATATGTCACTGGTTTCGTCACTTATATGACGTTAAAATAACATGTTGTCACACAAAATGTCATTCTAACTTCAAAAAAATATTGTTGTTTAATATTAAATTGATGAATGGGTGACGCTTTGGGGAAGGCCTTTGTACAGCAGTAAACGGCGTGAAGCTAAAGTCATATCCAGGTAAACATTTAGTGGACATAAATAGTAACAAACATATGTTACGTGTATTATTAAATCGAAGTCGTTGATCTATTTTATGGATAATGAAGTATAGTATTACTCATTTCAGCAGCGATAAGATATTTTTCAGGTAATTAATATAATTTAATTTTTTTTTCACGACAATTTTAAGTTGATTTTTTGAATTTGAATTTAAGTTTCAACACGATGTACAACCAACTCAAAGACTGTTTTTCTGTCATCCATTTTTCATTAATTCCGTTCCTCTTTGTCATCAATACGATTACAATTTGCCACAGTGAGGCATGGCAGAGTTGATTATATTTGTGGTTTAAGACTTGTTTTTCTAAACTACAATACAGGAACTGCTAATTTTGTTTCATAGACACAAAATTCAGACATAAAAAAGAAAATAAAATTAGAAGGTTGGTCCTAAACATTTTTAAATAACATACAATATATATTATAGGTCATCAAACATGATAGTCAATGACACTCGAGTAAAGAAATCATGCAGTCTTCTTGTTTGCTTACGTCATGCAATGAGGATTATCCGTTGGAGTGGCTATTTTCCTGTAGAAGGTCTTTACCAGCTTACAGCTGATGGAACTGAGTAACTACACTTTACTTATTCATTAATTAATGTTATGTCATTTTTTTATTAAAAAAAATAAGCAATGAAAATTACTGATTTAACGACAAGAGCATTGTATTAGCTGATACTTCAGCTGGTACAGCAAAATGTGCTATACTACGTAGTAAATACTGATTCTTGTATTAGTTAATACCATTCAATTAACATAAATCAAATTGATGATTAATAAGATATATAAACATAAGAAAGTGATCAAAATAAAAATTGGAAATTTTTCCATTCAGTGAATTTCATTACTTTCATTTTCAGATTTAAAGCAAAGAGTCTCTACGGCATCTACAATATCTTCAGTCTCGTGGGACAAGCAGTAATGCTTTGTTTTAGTAGTTATTTCTTTTTGACTAATGAAGTCACATTGCGGTCAGCTTGTAAGTAAACTATTAGAAACTTGTAATTGAAAGTAATCAATAATTACTGTTTCAACTTTCGCGACTTTAGTTACTTTTTTTTTATGTTTTTTAGCAGTATTCATAATGCTGAAACAAATAAGGTTAAATTTCTACTAATGTTAAATGCAAAGTAACTCTATTGTTTACTGTTTCATAGCCAAACCGCTAAACTAATCTAAGTGAAATTTTAAATGGAGATGCAACGATAGGCTACGGCGAACTATGTAAAAAATTTAGCTCCTGCGTAATGCGTAGTAAATTCAAAGTCAAAGTCAAATTCGTTTATTCATTTAGGTCACAAAAAGACACTTATGAACGTCATAAAAAAAACAATAAAAGATGAACAATCTGTCGATTAAAATTACAGCTAGCTGGGTTCGCAGATTGTTCATGGTAGAGTGGTGAGAAAAAAACCCAGGAAAGAAACTCACCTCCACTCTTTTAACTCAAAATCTTTTAAATATTAAAACAGCAGTTATATTAACAATCATAGGTCTTAAAAAAAGAGCAATTCATTTCCAAACATCTAAATCTGTGACATAGTCTGAAACTGAGTAATAAGCCTTTTTGGACAACCTCAGTTTAATAAATTTCTTAAATTTACTAATAGATAATAATACTATGTTGTTTGGTAATATGTTATAAAATTGTATACATTGACCCACAAACGAATTCGATATTTTATGGAGCCTAGTAGAGTGCAAGGCAAGTTTATTTTTATTTCTTAAATTAAATTGATGGAGATCACTATTTTTCTTAAATTTAGACAGATTTTTATGGACATACAAAAGATTCTCGTAAATGTATTGTGAGTGTAGTGTGAGAATGTTAATTTCTTTGAATGTGTTTCTTAGTGACTCACGAGGGCCCATCTTATAGATAGCTCTAATAGCTCGTTTCTGGAGCACAAAGATTGAATCAATATCAGAGACACTGCCCCAAAGCAATAAACCATAGGACATAATGCTATGAAAGTAACTGAAATAAACTAATCGCGCAATATCAACATCCGTCAATTGACGAACCTTTCTCACAGCATAAGCTACAGAACTAAGTCTACCAGATAACGTTTCTATATGTGGGCCCCATTGTAACCGTGAATCTAAAGTTATACCTAGGAAGACAGCCTTGTCTGTCAATTCCAGTTCCTCCTTGTTCATCAAAACACTAGTTTTTACTTGTTTAACATTCTTAGTATAAAATTGAACACATTTGGTTTTACTCCTGTTTAATAACAAGTTATTAGCGCAAAACCAAAGTACCATTTTAGAGAGAGCATTGTTTACATCGTCAATTACCGATTGCTGTCTGTTAACTTTAAATACTAAGGATATGTCATCTGCAAACAACACTATCTCATGGTTATCCTTCACAAGATGAGGCAAGTCGTTGATGTACACAAGGAACAGAAATGGACCCAGAATAGACCCCTGGGGCACCCCCACCGCCACAGCTGATCCCTGGGATAATTTACCATTAACATTTACTCTTTGAATCCTATCACTCAAATAAGAAGTAAGAAGATCCAAAGCACTGCCTCTTATTCCATAGTGGTGTAATTTCCTGACAAGTGTTTCATGCTGCACACAATCAAATGCTTTAGATAAGTCACAAAACACCCCGTAGGCGTCACGTGACTCCTCCCAAGCCTCAAATATATACTCTAATAATTTAACCCCAGCATCACATGTTGACCGACCATGAGTGAAACCAAATTGTTTAGTATGCAGCAATTGATTTTCATTAAAATAATTAAGCAACTGAGTAAGTATCAGCTTTTCAAAAACTTTACTAAATGTTGGTAGGACCGAAATTGGTCTAAAATTTGTGGGGTCTAATGGATTACCTGATTTAAACAAAGGAGTTATCTTGCTATACTTCATCAGGTCAGGAAACACACCATAATCTATACGTCTATTAAATATAATAACTAAGTTGGGTACAATAATGTCAATTATTGAGTGAACAACACTTACAGAAATCCCCAAAGATCAGCTGTCTTTTTTATATTAATAGATTTGAAGGCAGCTCAAACATTAAGTTGATTTATATACTGAAAAGTAAAATTATTGAAAAATTCTGGTACATTTTCTTTGATCAATGATTCTGCAGTGGAGGTGGAAGAGCCTAAATTACCTGTGAGTACGACTGGGAAAGTGGAAAAAAATTTTTCAAATGTGTTGGCCACTTCCATGTCATTCTTGGTAATGTGACCATCAAAATTTAATTTAAAATCAGACTCTTTTGTTCCACTTCTCCCAGTCAAAAATTACATTACCAATAGTAATAAATATTTTTTCCATTGATAAACTAGATTTTTTTTTACAGCTAACGTCATGTTGTATTTAATGAATTTAATTTCGGCAATATCCTTAGTAAAATTAGCTAAGCGGTGGCCTGCATTGATGAAAGTAGCTGAAGAAACCGAACAGAGCTTGACTATATTGAAATTGGATAAACACACTGTTAAGAAATCAAATATATTTGCATACATGTTAACAATAGTATCTTTGGGTATGCAGTTTTTGGTAAAAATTAATTTCGTTATTGATTATCTTATAAGTTGATCATATTAAAAGATATAAATTGCTTTCGTTCATGCTGTGATCAACAATACATGGTCTCACCACCTCTAATCATCCTGTGGATTTGGTAAGACACAAACTACCAGGACAGCAACACTGTAAAGAGAAGGAAAATTTAACACGACCCCTATATCAACACTTCTGACCAGGTGATAGTAGCTCCAAATTACTTTTCTCAGGA
The DNA here is from genome assembly GCA_949316085.1 of Hypercompe scribonia. Lineage (NCBI taxonomy): Eukaryota > Metazoa > Arthropoda > Insecta > Lepidoptera > Erebidae > Hypercompe > Hypercompe scribonia. The sequence continues at coordinate 3,190,725 of OX438969.1, read as the reverse complement.
GAACTTTACGTCGAAAAGTAGTATGTGTGTAAACTGCTTTTGACGATGATGTTTTCGATTACATCCAAAAACAGGCTAGGATTTATATGCAGAGTTAATTATTTTATTTTTTTTTCGTTCTAGTGGCACATATTTTATGGCTGAACTTTAGCATGAAGTTAACTATGGAATGTTTGTTTAAAACTCGCTTAAGTGAGTTCAACGAGGAAAACATTCAGGTTTACGTGAACGTCACAATGTATTATGTTTTTAATCATATATCTTACAGCACTCTTACGGCAGGTCTATTTATAGTAAGTATGTTTTTTAATGAATTTGAAACATTTACACACTTAAAGTATTTACAGTCAGTTTTATTGGCAATGAGCAAATATGAAGGCCAATGCACGTAATCATAAAGATATTTTCATAGTGTAATAGTAAAGTTTACACTAAGGCTAAGTTTAGTTTACACTAAAATTATCGATTAAAGTTTTGATTACAAACAATAAAATCACATTATATATGTATTTATTTATTGTCTCTGCCTACCCCTTGGAGTAATAGACATGTCATTATACGTATATGTACATAGGTGAGTGAGAGAATAAAGAGTGTTGTCCGGTAATCTTGAACTGAATGTCAGCTATCCTCAACTAAGTTTGGAGTGGTTTAGCCGTACCATTTGTATGTAGTTTGGTTACAGTGTCTGCATTCGCAATGAGTTTGGTGACCACCAGTCTCGGATTCTATTCATGTTTTACTTCAGAGTAGAGTCACTTTGGTAGCCTTAGAATATTAAAAAAGTTTAATTAAGAGAGTTGAACGGAGATCTATTTATTTGTGAACTGTTACGGAAATATATTTTTAAAATTTCTTTTCTATTTAAATAAAAATCGACCTCGATATCTCATGTCTCGAAATTCTGTGTTGACAAAATGAAAAGTTTGCATAAATATTGTATGGTACGCTAAAATAGATTATTTTTGATTTCATCCGCTTTCAGATGCAATGAACTGTGAACATTTAACATTTTGTTGACATAATCTGCGAGAATACACGACATCCGTAAATTTCACAAAATGCATATAAATACGCATACTGCCGACTACTTGCTAGAAGGAAAACAGAGAGATATTTTTACAGGAGGAACCAGGTACATCCTAGTAAGTAAGTAGGGAACTCTCTGGAATCTCGACGTACCCGGGCTTAACAATGCCAGCCCTGGGATTCAGTCCTGTGCCGCGGGAGACTTTACAAGCATGTAAGAAACGGATCCCACAAAGTGTTGTCCCATGTGGGGTTTGAATTAACACCGCTCAGTGCAGTAGAGAGCTGCATGGTGACCGCTTGAACCACTTTTTATTTTTTAACGTGTGGAAGGCCCCTCGGGCCGTCGCCCCACCGGGGTTTACGGCGAGGTGGTTTGTCGGAATCGGACCGACTAAAACCACACGGTGTGCCACTCTGCGCCTGAGATAGGAGGGATCAGAGAACCGCTGCTATTACGACATCCTGATCCCTCCTAGTGCCTGCCCGCTACTGCGGGCACCATCTATGGGTAAACTCTCTATTTTAGGCGACGTACGGCACACGCGGCCGTCGCCTCCTCGCGGCTGGCCACTATAGCGGATGGAGGGGAAAACCCGTCCCGTCCACCCACGGCCACACTCAAGTCGGCATAAGGCGCTGGTATGCGCGCCTCCGCCGCCCGGTTCGCCGGCGGTGAATTGGGTCCGAGTAGAGGTCGTCCTCCTGGGCCCTCTCCGCTGCCTCCTTCCGCGAAATTACGTCTTCACAGAAGGTTGCAACTGCGGTAAAACAACTGTCGCTACCGACCATGGAGCGTATGACGGCCGGTAGCGAGAGATCTCCTCCAATAACTGCAGTGAGGACCCCACGCTGCGCCGCACAAATCGCCAGCGTGTCCTGAACTGAGTCCTCATTGCAATCGCAGTGGTGACAGGCGGGACTCAATCCCCTCCTGGCGGCCGAGTGCAGATACTTCTCGAAGCAACCGTGCCCGGAAAGGATCTGCGTCAGTCGGAAGGAAAGAGTCCCGTGCTATCGCCCTGCCCGCTTGGTTATGACCGGTTGGAGAGCCTCCACGGCGGCAAAGCCAGCACGTGGAGCCTCCAGCCGGGACGACCAACGAGCCATTGTGGCTCGACGAGCGGCCTCTCGCCACTCGCGTATCTCTTCGGGCGGGGGCCGTATGCCGCTACCCGCCCGGAAGTCTGCTGTTCGCTAATATACTTCGGCGAACACTTCCGCCTCCAAATCCCACGGGGGAGTTCCAGCTAAGGCACACGCCGCCTCCGTCGATACAGTACGATAACCGCGTATGACTCTAACCGCCAATATCCTCTGAGGACGGCAGAGGCGAGCCCTATTCTAGACGGTCAGAGCCACCGCCCACACCGGTACACTATGCAGCGCCATTCACAACATCCACAGGAATCCTGCAGAACATCCACATCCTGCAGGAAGCTGAGCTGGAGGGTCTCTGTAAGGGGGGGGGCCGACGTGCGGAGCTTTTGCCGCGCCGCACGATAAGGGCGACCCCAGGGGTCACGATCGAGACCCTCCAGCATCTCCTTTCCCTTAATTTCTTTGGCGCGGTTGATGACCAGCTTCAGAGTTTTCCGCGCCTCTCGGTACTCCTCATGAAGCTGGTCCTCCTCGCCTTGTTCGCGGCGTCGCCGCTGACTACGAGTATAGGACCTCCGGGCACGAGTACAAGTCGCGCGGAGGTCCGCCAACTCCTGGGACCACCAGTAAACCTCCTTCCGTGGAGGCCGGCAACCTCGGATGCGGGGCATGGCCACATCACGCGCGATCTGCGCAATGGCATCGCGGAAGCGACCAGCCCACATGTCGACCTCCTCGGTCGGGCCTGCAGAGACAGCCAAGAGTGAACGATGGCCGCCTCCTCTAGTAGGTCCCACCGCTTAAACTACTAGGCCAACCGTGCACTCAGTCGCATTATCTTCTAATTGAATTTAATTTCAATTTCAGCTATTCGGAACAGTCGTGACATACGAATTGGTGCTGTTCCAGCTCGAAAAATAACTGAAACAATTATTATTACCGTCCTGAAACATATTTATTTTAAACATTTCTATTAATTTTATCTTATTTTTTAACCGACTGCAAAAAATGAGGTGTTACGTTCCACTGTATGAATTTTTTTTTAAGTTAGGTTAACTATTACTTTTAAATTGTTTTAACTATATGACAATAGTTGCAAGAAACGACAAACTTTCGAAAGATGATATGGACAAATGGAAAATGATTGCACACGAAGATATTAATAAGAAAAATTAAAAATATCAGTATTCAAGGATTTTTTATTTTGTTTTGATCCCTATGTTTGAATACAGTCTTATCTACGTTAATTATCATTAAAACTGGTATATTACTGAATCTCATCCATGTGGGTGGACTTTTTAATCATTATTGTCTTTCTCACTTTTTCATTTAAAATGGTACCAGTTCCAGTTATGTAAGCTGTGATTGCGTATAATTGGATGAGCACACATCATTATATGCAAAACCAGTATATTATATTTTTGATTTGTATAAGATCCAAGGATGGTGATCCAAAATAAATAAATTAAAAAATTAAAAACCTCAAATTAGTCCAGTGGTGACGGAACCGCTGAACTTAGATTATTCACGTGGAACCTTCACACCTCAAATGCTTGACGATGTCGAAGTTCGGAAGAAAGACTGTTGTCACTATATTGAATCCCGCCATAAGTATTTAGAAGTAAAAGCGACAATCAAATTCAAAATTGTGATAACTACGTAAAAATTTTGAGTATGACTATGTCTACGTCAGTATTATTACATTCTTTGGCTTTGTGTTTGTATTATTCTTTATTTTTTACAATGGCTAAAATACTTATCCAGAAAAACTCAACAGTGTAAAGAAATAGAGGGAGTATTTTCAGGTGCCACAAGTTAATATTTGCAAATCGGTTGGAATCATTCAAATATCCTACATTACTCGTAAACTGTAATTATAGAGAAATGAAATAATTATTCACGATAATTGCGCCTTTTATATCTGTTTCATTTTCATATTTTGTAATTAAATCTAAAGAAAGTCACAACAAAACAGGTGTACGGTTAAAATATAAAAAAGTGATAGAAATGTGTTTTGGTGGTGATGTTTGAATTCTTACAAGGGCCGTTTCACCTTAATAGGCTTATTCATGTATTACGTGAGTAGGATAAAATTATGGTTGCTATAATATGGACACTTAATACGCCTTGTTATGCCCTTCAGGAATAAAGGCATCAGTGTACGTATTATCACAATTTTAGAACGTCACCTGTTACAGTATACTTTAGTGATGATTGCTATGAAATCGTGTCTAATATTCAGTATCATCATCATCATCTCAACCAAAAGACGTCCACTGCTGGACATAGGCCTCCCCCAAGGTTCTCTACAACAGCCGGTCCCGTGCCGCCCGCATTTCCATAATCAGAAAACTCAATCACACTTTATGGTCCGACACGTTAATCGAACCCGAGGCCGTTTGAGCGGCAGTCACATACGCTATCTGCTAGAGAAACGAGACAGTTGACAATGTAGTACTCAGTAAGTGATTGCACTAGGGCTAGAATTGTCATTTTGAGTACTTTAGTATCAGCAACATGGTGATGGTACTCAAAAACGTCAGTATTAGCTTACGTAGACCGTGCTAATATTAGCAAGTGAGTACAAATGGAAAGCGGTCGTCAATTTCTACTCCCAGATATTTGTTGCACTTGCTACGTCTAGGACATTTACACGTTTCATTGTCTAATAGGCCACTGGAATGGGCACTCGGTGAAAACGAGGAGGACTGTATACCAGAATTTAACGGAGAAAAGTAAAATATTTAGTTTTTTCAACATTAAATGTAAGAATATACCGACCAATCCATCCAGCGACAAGCACGAGGCCTAATTGCCTATGACTACCGTGGAATATTAAGCCAGAATCGTCAGCACAAGTAGAGATGTATGCGATAGTGGTCTTCATTTGACATGGCCGTATGTAAACGTCGCAACACATTTTCAGTTCCTTCCAAAAGGACACCGAATGATCTTGAGGTGAAATTCGACAACCAATTTCTTGATAATATAATTTACAAATAGTTATTTTTCTATTTATCTAATAGTATCAAAACAACATATAGCTAAAATAGTTATCATATTATAATAATTTTTTTTTATTGCCGGTAGCACAAATCGTTCGTGTTGTCACGTAAAAAAATAATCAAATGCCAACATTGAAAAACTATTAAAAACCGAAAAAGAAAAATCTCATATTTCCAAATATTAATAAAAATGTCGACTGTACGATTGGCCAAGTGGTTTAAGCGATCGCTACGCCGCTCTTTACTGGGCTGAGTATTGTGGGTTTAAATTCCACATGAGACAACACTTTGTGTTATCCACAAGTTGTTGTTCTGAGTCTGAGTGTTCTTTGTGTCCGGTTCTTATGTATGTATGTTTGTAAAGTCCTCCGCGATACAGGAATTATTGCGGCCGTTGTCATAAACAAAAAAACTAAAATTACTAAAGTACATTAACAGATTTAGAAAATGTACTGATTATAAAAAATAATAAAATGACTACGTGAGTTATGTCGTCATAGACGTGACGTCCCACAATGGTATCCGTCATGAACGACCATTTAGTTGATAAGCCGCAGACTTCCTGGAAACATTAGAATAAACAGCTCTATGTCTCCAACGCATAGTAATAAGAATACTGTATTAATTTTAAGACATTATTTTATAAATAAAGTTAGTCTCAATCCGCTCTTCAAGCTGAACACCTGTCTTTTTAGAAAACCCTCTAGCCCTCGCTCACAACCTAACTCGTGTGGTAGTTTTTTTTTTTAACAATCCCAGCACATTTGACTAATGTCAACATATGTTTCCGGTCTGTTTCATCAGTCGTTTTGTGCTCGCTCACTCGTACTATATGTATTTGACTTTGCTTTTCTGTTTAGATCAATTTTATTTTTTAACAGATTTGATACCAAGCTTCGTGAAATTATGTTTTTTCTTGGCAGTATCACTGATAAACAATATTGTTATGTTAATAGTAAATTGTCCATTTCTAGGTCAGGAATCCATACAAAGTAATTGATATCCTTGGGGAGAGAGTACTGAAGGCCCAAACCTTCGAATTAATGGCGTTATTGAGTTTCTGGTAACCCCACTCAATCGATGACGGATTATGCAATAATTTCTTTGCACCAATTTTATGTAAAACCAGAGTATCAATTCTGTCCAGACAATAAAGATGATTCCACGTGTTAACGGAGTTCCACGTAGTGACGGATTAAGAATGCAACCACCTCTATTCATCCGGTGGGTATCGTAAGAGTGCAAACATTAGTGTAAATAGAAAGAAAACTTGATAGAAACTCTATAAAAAAACGGTTCACCAGCCTGGTATAGTAGACTACAACCTTCTTTCTAAGAAGAGGTCTATGTCTATCATTGTTCTATTAAAGGCTACTGATGATGAAAAAACATATGCCTAAGCAAGGTTAAAGAATAAAGATTTCCTTAAGGACTATTCAAATTAACTATCTCGTATCATCGTGGCAAATTATATCATCAAAATATGCACGGTACATTAATAAAAATTAATATACTTTGCTTTAACCACAACATATTAAAATATTTCTACCTACATACAGTGTGAACTCCAATAATTTACTTGACGATTAACAATTAACAAAAAAACACGAATATTTGAAATATGTCACTGGTTTCGTCACTTATATGACGTTAAAATAACATGTTGTCACACAAAATGTCATTCTAACTTCAAAAAAATATTGTTGTTTAATATTAAATTGATGAATGGGTGACGCTTTGGTGAAGGCCTTTGTACAGCAGTAAACGGCGTGAAGCTAAAGTCATATCCAGGTAAACATTTAGTGGACATAAATAGTAACAAACATATGTTACGTGTATTATTAAATCGAAGTCGTTGATCTATTTTATGGATAATGAAGTTTAGTATTACTCATTTCAGCAGCGATAAGATATTTTTCAGGTAATTAATATAATTTAATTTTTTTTTCACGACAATTTTAAGTTGATTTTTTGAATTTGAATTTAAGTTTCAACACGATGTACAACCAACTCAAAGACTGTTTTTCTGTCATCCATTTTTCATTAATTCCGTTCCTCTTTGTCATCAATGCGATTACAATTTGCCACAGTGAGGCATGGCAGAGTTGATTATATTTGTGGTTTAAGACTTGTTTTTCTAAACTACAATACAGGAACTGCTAATTTTGTTTCATAGACACAAAATTCAGACATAAAAAAGAAAATAAAATTAGAAGGTTGGTCCTAAACATTTTTAAATAACATACAATATATATTATAGGTCATCAAACATGATAGTCAATGACACTCGAGTAAAGAAATCATGCAGTCTTCTTGTTTGCTTGCGTCATGCAATGAGGATTATCCGTTGGAGTGGCTATTTTCCTGTAGAAGGTCTTTACCAGCTTACAGCTAATGGAACTGAGTAACTACACTTTACTTATTCATTAATTAATGTTATGTCATTTTTTTATTAAAAAAAATAAGCAATGCAAGTTACTGATTTAACGACAAGAGCATTGTATTAGCTGATACTTCAGCCGGTACAGCAAAATGTGCTATACTACGTAGTAAATACTGGTTCTTGTATTAGTTAATACCATTCAATTAACATAAATCAAATTGATGATTAATAAGATATATAAACATAAGAAAGTGATCAAAATAAAAATTGGAAATTTTTCCATTCAGTGAATTTCATTACTTTCATTTTCAGATTTAAAGCAAAGAGTCTCTACGGCATCTACAATATCTTCAGTCTCGTGGGACAAGCAGTAATGCTTTGTTTTAGTAGTTACTTCTTTTTGACTAATGAAGTCACATTGCTGTCAGCTTGTAAGTAAACTATTAGAAACTTGTAATTGAAAGTAATCAATAATTACTGTTTCAACTTTCGCGACTTTAGTTACTTTTTTTTATGTTTTTTAGCAGTATTCATAATGCTGAAACAAATAAGGTTAAATTTCTACTAATGTTAAATGCAAAGTAACTCTATTGTTTACTGTTTCATAGCCAAACCGCTAAACTAATCTAAATGAAATTTTAAATGGAGATGCAACGATAGGCTACGGCGAACTATGTAAAAAATTTAGCTCCTGCGTAATGCGTAGTAAATTCAAAGTCAAAGTCAAAGTCAAATTCGTTTATTCATTTAGGTCACAAAAAGACACTTATGAACGTCATAAAAAAAACAATAAAAGATGAACAATCTGTCGATTAAAATTACAGCTAGCTGGGTTCGCAGATTGTTCATGGTAGAGTGGTGAGAAAAAAACCCAGGAAAGAAACTCACCTCCACTCTTTTAACTCAAAATCTTTTAAATATTAAAACAGCAGTTATATTAACAATCATAGGTCTTAAAAAAAGAGCAATTCATTTCCAAACATCTAAATCTGTGACATAGTCTGAAACTGAGTAATACGCCTTTTTGGACAACCTCAGTTTAATAAATTTCTTAAATTTACTAATAGATAATAATACTATGTTGTTTGGTAATATGTTATAAAATTGTATACATTGACCCACAAACGAATTCGATATTTTATGGAGCCTAGTAGAGTGCAAGGCAAGTTTATTTTTATTTCTTAAATTAAATTGATGGAGATCACTATTTTTCTTAAATTTAGACAGATTTTTATGGACATACAAAAGATTCTCGTAAATGTATTGTGAGTGTAGTGTGAGAATGTTAATTTCTTTGAATGTGTTTCTTAGTGACTCACGAGGGCCCATCTTATAGAAAGCTCTAATAGCTCGTTTCTGGAGCACAAAGATTGAATCAATATCAGAGACACTGCCCCAAAGCAATAAACCATAGGACATAATGCTGTGAAAGTAACTGAAATAAACTAATCGCGCAGTATCAACATCCGTCAATTGACGAATCTTTCTCACAGCATAAGCTACAGAACTAAGTCTACCAGATAACGTTTCTATATGTGGGCCCCATTGTAACCGTGAATCTAAAGTTATACCTAGGAAGACAACCTTGTCTGTCAATTCCAGTTCCTCCTTGTTCATTAAAACACTAGTTTTTACTTGTTTAACATTCTTAGTATAAAATTGAACACATTTGGTTTTACTCCTGTTTAATAACAAGTTATTAGCGCAAAACCAAAGTACCATTTTAGAGAGAGCATTGTTTACATCGTCAATTACCGATTGCTGTCTGTTAACTTTAAATACTAAGGATGTGTCATCTGCAAACAACACTATCTCATGGTTATCCTTCACAAGATGAGGCAAGTCGTTGATGTACACAAGGAACAGAAATGGACCCAGAATAGACCCCTGGGGCACCGCCACCGCCACAGCTGATCCCTGAGATAATTTACCATTAACATTTACTCTTTGAATCCTATCACTCAAATAAGAAGTAAGAAGATCCAAAGCACTGCCTCTTATTCCATAGTGGTGTAATTTCCTGACAAGTGTTTCATGCTGCACACAATCAAATGCTTTAGATAAGTCACAAAACACCCCGTAGGCGTCACGTGACTCCTCCCAAGCCTCAAATATATACTCTAATAATTTAACCCCAGCATCACATGTTGACCGACCATGAGTGAAACCAAATTGTTTAGTATGCAGCAATTGATTTTCATTAAAATAATTAAGCAACTGAGTAAGTATCAGCTTTTCAAAAACTTTACTAAATGTTGGTAGGACCGAAATTGGTCTAAAATTTGTGGGGTCTAATGGACTACCTGATTTAAACAAAGGAGTTATCTTGCTATACTTCATCAGGTCAGGAAACACACCACAATCTATACATCTATTAAATATAATAACTAAGTCGGGTACAATAATGTCAATTATTGAGTGAACAACACTTACAGAAATTCCCCAAAGATCAGCTGTCTTTTTTATATTAATAGATTTGAAGGCAGCTCAAACATTAAGTTGATTTATATACTGAAAAGTAAAATTATTGAAAAATTCTGGTACATTTTCTTTGATCAATGATTCTGCAGTGGAGGTGGAAGAGCCTAAATTACCTGTGAGTACGACTGGGAAAGTGGAAAAAAATTTTTCAAATGTGTTGGCCACTTCCATGTCATTCTTGGTAATGTGACCATCAAAATTTAATTTAAAATCAGACTCTTTTGTTCCACTTCTCCCAGTCAAAAATTACATTACCAATAGTAATAAATATTTTTTCCATTGATAAACTAGATTTTTTTTTACAGCTAACGTCATGTTGTATTTAATGAATTTAATTTCGGCAATATCCTTAGTAAAATTAGCTAAGCGGTGGCCTGCATTGATGAAAGTAGCTGAAGAAACCGAACAGAGCTTGACTATATTGAAATTGGATAAACACACCGTTAAGAAATCAAATATGTTTGCATACATGTTAACAATAGTATCTTTGGGTATGCAGTTTTTGGTAAAAATTAATTTCGTTATTGATTATCTTATAAGTTGATCATATTAAAAGATATAAATTGCTTTCGTTCATGCTGTGATCAACAATACATGGTCTCACCACCTCTAATCATCCTGTGGATTTGGTAAGACACAAATTACCAGGACAGCAACACTGTAACTACTTTTTTCAGGAGAAAGAGAAGGAAAATTTAACACGACCCCTATATCAACACTTCTGACCAGGTGATCGTAGCTCCAAATTACTTTTCTCAGGAGAACTTTACGTCGAAAAGTAGTATGTGTGTAAACTGCTTTTGACGATGATGTTTTCGATTACATCCAAAAACAGGCTAGGATTTATATGCAGAGTTAATTATTTGATTTTTTCTTCGTTCTAGTGGCACATATTTTATGGCTGAACTTTAGCATGAAGCTAACTATGGAATGTTTGTTTAAAACTCGCTTAAATGAGTTCAACGAGGAAAACATTCAGGTTTACGTGAACGTCACAATGTATTATGTTTTTAGTTATATATCTTACAGCACTCTTACGGCAGGTCTATTTATAGTAAGTATGTTTTTTAATGAATTTGAAACATTTACACACTTAAAGTATTTACAGTCAGTTTTATTGGCAATGAGCAAATATGAAGGCCAATGCACTTAATCATAAAGATATTTTCATAGTGTAATAGTAAAGTTTACACTAAGGCTAAGTTTAGTTTACACTAAAATTATCGATTAAAGTTTTGATTACAAACAATAAAATCACATTATATATGTATTTATTTATTGTCTCTGCCTACCCCTTGGAGTAATAGACATGTCATTATACGTATATGTACGTAGGTGAGTGAGAGAATAAAGAGTGTTGTCCGGTAATCTTGAACTGAATGTCAGCTATCCTCAACTAAGTTTGGAGTGGTTTAGCCGTACCATTTGTATGTAGTTTGGTTACAGTGTCTGCATTCGCAATGAGTTTGGTAACCACCAGTCTCGGATTCTATTCATGCTTTACTTCAGAGTAGAGTCATTTTGGTAGCCTTAGAATATAAAAAAAGTTTAATTACGAGAGTTGTACGGAGATCTATTTATTTGTGAACTGTTGCAAAAATATATAATTTTAAGATTTCTTTTCTATTTAAATAAAAATCGACCTCGATATCTCATGTCTCGAAATTCTGAGTTGACAAAATGAAAAGTTTGCATAAATATTGTATGGTACGCTAAAATAGATTATTTTTGATTTCATCCGCTTTCAGATGCAATGAACTGTGAACATTTAACATTTTGTTGACATAAACTGCGAGAATACACGACATCAGTAAATTTCACAAAATGCATATAAATACGCATACTGCCGACTACTTGCTAGAAGGAAAACAGAGAGATATTTTTAACACTAACATACATTGTAAGAACAAGTTTATTCCCGTCAACTAAGCGCAATGGCAATGAATTATTAAAATTTTATTAAACTTAGTTAAAGCGTTATTTCTCCTAAAAGTAAATTTCCTTTCTGTATTATACAGATCATATTACGACTATGTAATTCAAGCAACAGTAATTCAAGGCCTTTTATCTTAAACTCGAAGTGGCTGTGTGCCTTTTAACATAATCAGAAGGCATCAATTAAGTACTAATATGACGACAGTGAAAAAAGATGGCCACTATACCGACGGCACGTCCCTCACGGGCAAGATTCTTAGCTAACTATCCGCACGACCATGCCGCGCCACACCAATGGTGACGGTTGACATTCAGTTCAAGATTATTAAACAACAACTATAAAACATAAACTATAAACTTTCTAAAGAATTTTGTTTTTTTTTTTAGATATTCAATTTTCAAGCTTTATTTTTGTGGAGTTTCGTTGATCTTTTAACAATTTGCTTTAGCATTTATATAACATCCTATTTTTATAACCTGAACGAGATTATTTGTTCTAAGAACAATGAAGTAATTGTACAAGTAAGTGTATAACTGCAAAAACAAATAATTATAAAGTTACAATAATATACGTTTGTCTTAGTGCCTGTAATATGGGCAAGTGGTTACTCATTGATTGTAGCGCATGTATATGTGCGATAATCAGTTTAGTAAACTATGGTAATATTTTGAAAGTGAGGAATTTGTATGTTTGGTTAATTGAACGCGATATACTCTAGAATTTCTAAACTGAAAAATTTTGAATTGACGGATTGCTTTGAGATTATGCATAACACGAACGACCAATTGAAACGGAGCTTCAGTATAAAATGGTGCAAAAAGGAGAAAAATGTATTTCTTTGAGAGACGTTAAAGAAGTTAACTTGTGTGATATAATTCTTCGTTATTTTCATGTTGATTATAATAGTTTAATGTTATGACAAAATGAAAATAACCATTTAATAAAAACAACACATCTAAGCATGAGTACAATTTTAAGATTAACCTATCTACCTAATGAAGTCTTAGCATCAATTTTATTTAACCTGAACACCAGTTCATATCTGTTCATTTTATGTTTTTAGAGTTTAGTATCTTGGGGTGAACTACGAGAATATTACTCAAAACTAGCACTTCTAGTGAAGGAAATAAATGAAGAACTCAGTATTTTTGTTCTCCTCTCGTTCTTCAATGATATGTATTTCATCTGTGTTCAGCTATTCACTTTGTTGCAGTAAATATATAATTATTTTAATCACTTATTAATATCATAAACTTTATAATTCGTCCTATGATTGATTGAAACTTATTTTCTAGGTCGTCAAGATTTTTCTACAACAACAGATCTACAACGAATTTCAATGGTTGTAATGCTGAAATTAGTAGCAAGTAAGTGTTAACTGCACGATTGGCCAAGTGGCTTAAGCGGCCACCACGCCGCACTCTACTTCGCTGAGTGTTGTGGGTTCAAACACCACATAGGACAACACTTTGTGTGATCCATAAATTGTTGTTCTGAGTCTGGGTGTTCTTTATGTCCCTTTCTTGTATGTTTGTAAAGTCCCCCGCGACACAGGATTTGTTCGTAGTGCGGGCATTGTCTTTTTTTTAAAAAAAAACTATTACATTATGAACCACATTGCATAAGTTGTATCGGTATAAGAATAAAGCAGAATTCAACTTTAATGTTTGCAAAAATCCTATAAATACATGTAAGGAGTCATTTCTAAACAACCATTTTGGCATTATGTCAATAATTTATTACTATTTAGTTAGTTATTACTACCCCTTGGAGAATTTAAAAAGTAAAATTATCATTAGTCAACTTTCATACTTCTCACATACTTCTCACGTACTTCTCACGTACTCACATAAATTTAGTTCAGTGTTATAAAATAGGAAGTTTAATTAATTAGACAGAATAAAGATAATCAAAAAATGAGATACCTTTATTAATTTTTTTTTTAATATTAGCAATGACATCGATGTTTTTCAATAAAAGTATTTCAGCACCCGATTTGAAAACAATATAGAGAAAAAAAATAGTGCATGTCAACAATCCAACTCATAATCGTGAGCTGTTGTTAAAGTTATAGAAAAGAGATATTTTAAATACCCTACATTCATTAAAATGTACAGTTTCAAAAGGATCCCCGATTTTTTGACAAAATTCAGATGGAACGTGATGAACGTCTTTGTAACTGCGAATATTGTAAGAGTCTAATTTATTTGTTTCAATTAGTGTGCTGACAGCTGCAGATTTTGTCCTGCCCTACTACATGTCTTTCTTCTTCGTCATAATAAAATTTATATTGCTATCATGGTTTGCTGCCAACGTGCACAACACTGCGAGAAAGCCAGTGATTCCAATTTATAGCGTACAGCCTGAGGAATTTGATCAGGAGGTATTTATATTGTCATAAGATATGTATTTTCTTTTTGGAATTTTCTATGTCATATTTTACCAGACTATAAATACGAATAGGGGTTTTGGTTTTCAAGTGGAATGACTTGAACAATTTTGGTGTTTACGATGCCGTTACGTTCATCTTAATAGTGAAAATCACGCTTGATAAAGAAAATTATTAGAATTCCTGTAGAAGGTTCGTAAAATTTGAACACACATTTTTAAACAACTTTATTTCTTATTTTATTATTTATATATACATATAGGAAAGTAAAACTAAAATTACTATCTTATTGAAAATTAAGTAATAGCTTTAGCTCTATCGTGAGACTATTATATTATATTATATTTTCACATGATAACAATCTCTTATAGTAAATTGTTAATATCAAACAAGTGTGTTTAATAAATAAAGTTCTAAATTCATTCATTAGCTTAGACCATTTTTATGATTTAGCATTTCTTACTATTAAGTCATAAAATTCAACATTTCAAAGTCAATATTAACATCCTAACACATCTCACACACGGATGTTTAATCAAACTAGGCAAAACATATGCTATGCTAGACAAGTTGCTGATAAACATATTTATATATTTCTAAATATATACCTATTATAGACAAATTATACCCAGATGTAGAAAAAATTTCGTGTTTGTCACGGCGTGTCACGACTTATATGGGAATCAATCCTACATTTGGTTTCACTTCAGCAGTCAGGATACGTAACCACTACACAGGCTAGAAATCAAAAGAATGATCGTATCAAACTTTGAAGTTACAGTTTGTATAATTTGAGAGATAACTATTTAAATAGTCTATATTATACGTATATTTATTCCAGGTGCAACGATTCCAATTTATATTTCGTTACACGACCGTTGCGTTGAGTGGAATGTTTTTCTGCGTCACTCGGAATACAATAATAAAAGTATGTGCTAATGATCTATTTTTAGTATAGTACAGAAGTGTGTGTGTAAACAGGTGCATTCTCTGTTCCCTCACTCTCATAATCCGATGGGACGTACATCCGACACGAGCGTGGAGAGATCTGGCACCGGAGCGACGGCTTTACATGCTGTCCAAGACAATCCTTATAACTCTTAAACATTTCTTTAATCAGAATAACTTAATGGCACTCTTTGGTCCGACTTGTGAATCAAGTCTGAAATTTCTTGATGGGCAGTCGCATACGCTTAAACGCTAGACCAACAAGGAAGTCATATGACAATATGACTAGACTGTAGAAATATCATTATTGAAAATTGATTAATTAACGAATTATAAGTGTAATATAATTTTATGTTGTTTCAGGTTATAAGCACAATAATTACTTATGAACTCGTGCTACTGCAGTTTTATAAGTCTAATGATGATCTAGTCAATAACGCAACTATTACAATTGACACATCGTTTTAATATTTATTTTAAAAAGGTTTATAATAAAAGAAAAATACCTAATTGACACATGTGCTTTTCAATTATTTCATAATTTAAATTTTTATTTGTTTACTTGTATAATGTTGCGGTACCTTTGTACTCGAGCAGTTATTCTCAAAAAAATATAATAAATTAAAACTTAAAAAAAAGAAAAGGTCAACTTTCTGAATAAATTTTTACAAAATTAATGTCAAATATTGTGAAAATAACTGGTTTTTCATTACTTCCATATGAAAAAATGGCTGAATAGATTAGTATGAAAGTAGAAACTTATTGACATATGTTTCTTAATGTTTTGACCACGTTTTAAATCATTAAATTAGAAATGACGAATTTGTTATTAAGTTACAAACCTGCTTGTAAAGCGATAGAATTTGCTTCAGCACGGTGTCATAAGGTGTAGAGGTGTCTTTAAGATTGACGAGTCAAAGAAAACTGTTCTGATTGTTAAAGAGTGTTATTGCAATTGGACGCAATATCTGCTTACCATTGGCAATTTAAGACAAGTGCTGGATTAAGAATAGAGTGTAAGCTTCTAATGCTTTAAAAGGCCACTGTAAACATGGTGAAAGGACCTTAATGTGTTTACTCTTTTGCAGTTTGACCATCTTTTTACTCATAATAGCCTTTTTATGGTATTTTATGGCAAACACGCATACGAGTCACCTGAAGGTAAGCTATAGCCACCGTTCATAGTCATCTTGAACTCAAAGGTCATAAGCATGTTACTATTCTATCAATTCGATCGAGACTACCAATTTATAAAGAAATATGACCTGCCTTAACTGATCTAATTAAATATTCTTGCTTCACATTACTTTACACGATATTTACGTAAAATGTTCGTGTAAAAGCAGTAACAGTCAGTACTGCTCATAAAATATATCCACTTAAGCAAGTTGTGATCCAGAAATTGCATCGCAACAGCAACATATCAAGTGCAATAAAATACAATGTCTTATTTACAAGGGTCACGTAAAAATGTAGTTGGGATACTTTCAATGTATTGCTCTACATTTTAATGTTAGGCTTGAAGATAATTAAAGTTAGTCTATATTTTCTCAAACTTTTGTATTGCCTTTGCAGCTTTTATGTCATGGCTTATACAAAAAAAATGTTACCCAGCTAGAACGGGTCGTCAGATTTTCGTGAGATTTCATTGGCATATAGCTAATGTGTTATAATTTAACATAAGATGCTTTTATTTCCAAACAAAACATTTAATTTCAAACTTTGATAATATATACGCTTATAAAACTAGATTTAAGATCAATATCCATAGGTTGTCCAAAAAAGATTGCCTAGGAACACAAAATCCGCGCCACAAAATTACTAGCTACATATACTATTAGCTACATATCGATTTTACTACAGTAAACGAAGAAAACGTAAATGAAGAAAAAAAAATATTAAATAAATTTGTTATTGTTTTCAAACATATATTTGTCAAAAATTATTATCATGAATCACTCATATTATTATATATTGTTATACAATAGAAGAGAAGATGTATAAATACTACAAACATTTTTTATTATTTTTATTATAACTAATTAACACCAATCGTATTATTACCATTATTGATTGCTAGCGAGGAGGTAACTTTATCCGGCGATGTGTTGAACTGTAGAAGCAACAACTCATAAGTTAGTATGGTACCAAATGCCTGAAAAATATCATTAAAACATTGTTGAAAATCCATAACTGCATAATTATATCAAGTGATACTAGTATATGTAATCCTTTTAGTGTTTTAAAAGAGAGCTAGTTGTGTAATTTAAAAACTTAGTCATAGGCAGACACTGAGAGTTAAGTTTACAACGTGAAAAATGTTCATTTATTCATAAAATTTAATCATAAAAGATAAACTCGTGTTGCCGACCACAACACTACAAAAAGTAAGCAAGCCTTTTCGATGGCAGGTTGTGCGATTCCATATTTGAAATTTAAGCTTACAACACAATTGCAGATTATGTAGATGCC
The DNA here is from genome assembly GCA_949316085.1 of Hypercompe scribonia. Taxonomy (NCBI): domain Eukaryota; kingdom Metazoa; phylum Arthropoda; class Insecta; order Lepidoptera; family Erebidae; genus Hypercompe; species Hypercompe scribonia. The sequence continues at coordinate 3,172,981 of OX438969.1, read as the reverse complement.
AAATTTGGTTGGGATTGATGCTGCTCACTCTTGTACTTACGATCATATCATTCCTCTTCTATTTGAAAGTTTTTTTTTTTTAATTAACAGCCTGCCAAAGTGACTCTACTCTGCTTAATGTGAAGCATGAATATAATCCAAAAGTTGTAGTCACCATACTCATTGCGAACGCTATCGGTGGTGACCCAAACTATGGTGGCCTATTACGATTTTTACGCCTCACTTGGGGACGTAAAAGACATAACAGTCATCGTAGCATTGTATTGCACACATTTACCACGACAACTGTCACCCCTGCATTAATGGGCCTTCGGTTTCGCACTCACCAACGAAACACGACAGCACGGATGCTGGTGTAGATTTAATTTTTTGTATTGTATTTGTTTTTAAATTTGTTTATTCTTTCTTCTCAACTTAAACTGTATATGTAAATGCAAATATAGTGTAGGTTTGTAATGTTAGTTGATGCTTAGTAACTTTCTGGTGTTTTTGAGTGTTTCCATAGCCTAAATAAACGTCGTGCTGGCGGTAGTGTCTCACTTTGGGTCGTTGATCTTGACTAATATCGGTTAGGGTTCACGATGACTAGGGCTCGTATGCTGTCTATATGGATAAGTGAATTGAAAACTGTGGTATTTTCTTCAAAAGTTACTCGCACAGCTTTATTTAGCATTGTTTACAAACTTAAAAGAAAGACTCCTCTGCGGTTTGTTTCTTCATTTCTTACCAGAGTGAGTCTTAGGAAATGCCGGCGCCTGTAAAGACTTATTTAAAAGAATAATTTCATTTATAATGTGTTCTTAAATAAAATTATTTTTTGTTCATACCCATTGTATTTTATGCAAGCAGGTGCAAATAACTAGTATATAGAGCACAACATATGAAGATCGTTAGACTGTTGACATCTATCGACAGAAGATAAACAGTTAACATAAATTAGGACACCGTTTTGAAAGTAATCCTGTGGTAAAAATCATGTACAATAAAACATAATTTAACGCCATCTAGCGAAAATAAACTAAATTACGTATTTACTAATAATACTGCATCTTATCATAAAAGTTTATGCTACAATTTCTAAACAAATCATCAAATGGTGTCAACATGTATAACTGACTATCTGACTACGATGATCCTGTTACTCAAATGAAACCTAATAGAGATTACTAGAATGATTTTATTGTAGACATTTTCTTTCAAATGATATAAATAATTTACTTACATGCAACAGGGTTTTTCGAGTCACACAAAAAAATATTCCTGTCAGACTTATTTGTGCGCAACGAAGCTGTGATTGGAATCTCTCGACCTGAAAATCAATATAAAAATAATTAAGACTGATGTAAAATTCACTAATTTGTATTATGTAAAATTTTAATGTTCTTTAACTATTCTAAACCTTCATTTGATAGTAAGTTGGATTGTCGTACCTCCTGATCATACTCTGAAGACGGTACATCATAAATTGAGAATATAGGCTCTTGAGCAGCTGAATGGACGTTGGCGGCAAACAAAGATAGAAATAGAGCACGTAGCACCAAAAATAAGAAGGAATAAAGATAGTACAGCAGGTAATCCGGAGACGACAGAACCCTAGAATATAATAAAAATGCCAACAAAATAAATTATTGTTCGAACGTACATAAAACAAACTTTAATTGTACATTGCTTTACATCAGGCAGAATAGAGTCACTTTGGTAGGTTACTATAAAAAAAATAATTAAAAAAGCTCTCTAGTTTACCATACTATATACGCACAATCATACCTCTTTATTTCTTCCTCACCACAATTTTTAAAAGTGGCGTGATTGCGGCTGTAATATTAAAATGTTTGATTTAATATTCACAATTCGACTTAATAGGTTTTTTGTATGTGTTCATATAGTTACGTACAGTGAAAAACAATTTTAAAATCAACATTCATAAAGATTGAAGGGTTATATCACAAGAAAATTATAAATGTTAAAATAATTACTGCAACGAATTAAACAACTGTACACATATGAAAAATAGGTCTGTGAAGAATGACAAAAGAATGAAACTGCTCAATTGGTCATCTATTTTCTTCACGAGTACTGATAGTTTTGAATAGTGATCACGAAGTTGACCCCACGACACATTATTCTGAAAACAATAACACAGATCCACTTGATTAGCTAACTTACGATTTTGTTAGGTTGATACTAGTGAATTAGGAAATGTATTAGTAATACCCATAAATTCACTTATATACGCTATGACTACAATGTTTGAGGGCATCTACTATATATTCGAATAACGCAGATAAGTCACTTCAAATAAAGTTTTAGTTCTGAAACTCAAGAGAACCTGTGGTGTCAGATGTGTGATAGAGGGCATACTACAAGTTTTAATGGTAACTTAAATTTTTAGAATTATTTTTTTTCGAATTGCACAGTCATTAAGACCATTTATAGAAAATATTTAAGAAAAGCAATAGTTAATCGTACTTACATTTATTTTTTTAGAATGAATAACCTTGTTCAGAGAGCGAAAATAAGAAGTGATATAAATACTAAAACAAATTGTCATAACATCAGTGAAACTCCATATGAATGTGGCTTGCATACATAGCAACTAAAAAAAAGTAAGATTTTAGAAACAATCAGTATTAAATACAATTAGACTGGAGTGAGGACTCGGTTCAGCACACGCTGGCGGTTTGTTCCGCCTGGGCGGCGCTCCATAGGGCCCTCACTGCAATTATTGAAAGAGATCTCTCGCTATCGGCCATCATACGCTCCATGGCGGGTAGTGATAGCTGTTTTACCGCGGTCGCAACCTTCTGTGAAGATTGAAGATTGAAGATTTCACAGAAAGAGGCGGTGAAGATGGCCCGGGAGGACGATCTCCACTCGGACCAAATTCGCCGCCGGTGGGTCGGGCGACAGAGGCGCGCTTAAGAGCGCCTTTTGCCGCCCTGAGTGTACGGGGCGAGATGGGTTTGCTTCTTCATTCGCTACAGTGGCCAGCCGCGAGGCAGCGACGTCCACTTGTGCCGTACGTCGCCTAAATAGAGAATTCACCCACAGATAGTGCCCGCGCAAGCAGGCAGGTGCTAGGAGAGGTCTGGCTATTGTAATAACAGCTGTTCCTGGATTCCTCCTATCTCAGGCGCAGAGTCGCATACCGTATGGTTTTAGTCGGTCCGATTCCGATAAAACACCCCATCGTAAACTTAGGTGGGGTAACAGTGATGGGTAACGCGGGGATGTCCAGAGTTTAATAACAATAAAAAAAAAATTTGCGTAAATTTATCTCTATTTTTCAACTAAATTAACTGTGACTATTTGGTTAATTACCTCAGTCAAAGCCACATTGAAAACAGAATAAGATATGTAATTAAAAATGTAAGGCATTCTCCTTAACACGTAGTTAGCAAGCACTTTGTTGTTAATTATTGGTTCGTGTAGACATTCCATTATGAATTTTACGTTAAAATTTGTGCAAAGGAGATGTTCCACTGCAAAACAAAACACAGTTTATATTAATCTACACTTCAAAGTAAAATGGACAATAACTCGTGCTTTTTAATTTCTTTAATTTTCTGTGTTCTTTTTCACTTGTAGAAATAACAAAATGGATGTTCTATACTCTCTATAGCCTTGAAAAGGTTTATAAATTTGTAGTACTCCATGAAGTAAATATCTCGTGTGTTCGAGAAAGAACATTATCTACTTTCACAGTTTTTAAAGAGGTTTCCAATATCTTGTACTTAGTTTCCCTGCTATATCGATTTTTTAATAGTTTATTGTATTATTTGTCTCATGGTATTTGAAAACGCATACTTTCCTTAACAAACACGAGTATTATCCAAGTCATGAAACAAACAGATCCAAAAGCTTTGCGATACTATAAATTGTGCATATCTCAAATTAAATTGAGCAAAGGGCATAAAGATTATAATGAATATTCAATTATTTGTTTCACAATACACTCTTTACCTATAGCTAATGCCATTATCACGTAAGCAATCGTGGTTGATTTCGAAATGGTTGGGCTGTCCAATTTTAACATAGTTAAACTTCTTTCGCTTTCTTCGGCTGTCTTCATCAATCTTGGCCAATGTTGCGCTAATCTTATGAAAAGTAGGGCCGCAAGAAGGCTTGTTAAGTAGAACACGACATCAGCTAAACAATTTAAGAAGAAATTAGACAATTTAACGCATATTACACAACAAATTCCACATTTAAATGCATAATCCTCATTTCAAAACCTAGACTCTTATAAAATAAAAAATCATGTGCTTGTACGACTAATGTTTTAGAATTCAAAGTCGCGCATGGTTAAGTTCGATTGATAGTCTGTATTTACAAGTAAATAGATTTCGAAGTATATGAAATTAAATTCTCAGAAGTGTCGTTAAAAGTTTTACATTAAAGCAATCTAATCATTTTTGAAAACAAAACTGAACAAAAAACGACTACTCAGATCAATGGATATTGTGGCTAACAAAAAAAACTTACGCGGTGGCCGTAATTTTGTAACTGACCTTTAATATTACTTAGCAAGCGTATACATATTTTATATGGGGTGTGCCAAGAATTCGTTATTATTTGAATCTAACATTCCGCGCAAACATGTTAAGGGAGTTCTTGGGACCAATGCTACTGGAATTTACTGGCTACAATCGTAACACACGGTTTCAACAAGATGGAACCACTTGCCACATATCACGTGTCGGTGGTCAAAGATGTATTTCCGGAAAAGCTGATTGCCAGACGAGGCGACATTCCATGGCCCAAGAGTCCAGATAGATCTTAATAGTCTTCTTTTTATGAGGTTATTTAAAGAATTATATCTACGTCAAGAAACCTAATACACTACGTCAACTAAAAGAAAAAATCAGCGCAGAGATGTCGGTAATCACGCGGTCCATTTGCCGACGAATATTCGAACATTTCGGTGCTCGCTTAAAAGAGTGCTAACTCCGAAACGGTGGTCTTTTAGACGATGTAATTTTTAAAAATAACTTTCAATAAATTTTTCTTTCTTGTAAATAAACAACTTTTATAATATTTCAAATGGTTTTTTTATACGATTTTTTCAAATGTTAACTAATTCGTGGCCCATCCTATATTTAATTGTCTATGCGTATTTGACGTAGAATAGTTAATGATTCATTTGCACATGCTTAACACGGGCATCAATATGTCAAAAGCTTTCAAGATGCTATTTTACTTTCACTGTAACAATTTTTAAAAACACTCATTGCAGTGTAGATTTTTTAAGAGGTACGTTTAAGATACAGACCAGATAAAGGATTTATAAATGACTTATAAAATACTAAATTATTACACCCATAAGATGAACAAGAATGGTGTTACTGCGAATTCTAAATCTGTCACCACACTCTTATGTTAAAACAATCATTTTCTACAAACATTTTCAAACTTACTTATAGAGGTCAAAGAAACATCATTATCAAAGAAGGATATCAGACTAAAACAAGTCATAAACAACTGCCCAATCAATGTGGCGACGTGATAGATACTGTAGAGACATTTTACGTTGAATCTGAAAAGAATAAATGTGATATTTCTGAAATCAAAACATTTGTTTATTGTAACTTCTACAAAATAAATGCGGTCGGGTGTACAAGTATAACAGGTGAATTACAATTGTAGTAGTTTCTATATCGGTCAGACAAAACAGACAATAACGGACCAGACAAAATAGCATTGCATGTCTGCAAAACATCCGTCAAATTAACAAATCAGTAATCGCAAAGCTATATATCAGTATAGTTAGTACACTGTCATTGTTGTTCTCATCTGCGCGCGTCTTTTTCTTCTCGCGTCATTCGGTGACCCGCGTCAGAATAACGGAAGAATCCCTTTTGCGTATTGTATTAGCATCCATATTGGAATCAGTACCGTAAAATACAGGGTCTGTGGATCTATCCATTGATTTACGCTACAAATCGCTGTTAGCAGAGCGGTTTAAGTTACAATATTATGATTTAATATGTGCCATTGGATTGATCTGGGAGTATTGATGTATAATTTGGTTGTAGACGGTGAAGTCTGATCTGCCCTATAGTAATTTATCATCATCATCATTATCATCATCATCATTATCCACAGTCTTTAATAACCCATTGCTGGATATGGACCTCTCTTTCGGAGGAAATTTGGTCCTACACTACCGCGCTGGCAAGATGGGTTGATATAATGTTGCGTAGTTACTCCCTTATTCACCTCTTACTAGACTCCTAGTATTTCTTTTTATTCTTCTTCTTTAAAAAAGACAACACCCGCACTATGAATAAATTATGACTTTACAAACGTACATGAAACAGACACAATGAACACCTAGATTTAGAACAACAATTTACGAATCACACAAAGTGTTGTTTCATATGAGATTTAAAACCATAACACTTAACACAGTAGAGAGCAGCGTGGTGACCGTTTAAACCACTAGGCCAACCGTACCGTCCAATTGTAAAATCTTATTAAATTTCATAGTAAGAAGCAAGATGCATAACATGGACACAGGATAAAAAAAAAGTTGTGGAGATTTTGCTATATTATTGGCATATTATTATGAATTAAAAGTATATACATACTTAATTTTATTAGTAGACCGCTGCCCAAGACCCTGGACGGGGAAATACCCGGTCCAACGGCCGAGCCTCATAGGTTGTCGGAGGCATGCATGCAATCCACATGGTTCCTTTTCTGCACTGATATTATACACTTTCATCGTTTATCTACAAGCAAAAAAACAGTTAGAAATTACGCCACTGATTAAGTTTTTTTCTGTGTAATAACAGTAGTTCCAACAAACAATATTAGACAGCACTAATAAATAGTTTCAAAAGAAATCTTCGTGAGAGTGTCGAATATTATAACTTGACATTCTCTGCTACTTAAGTATAATTCAAATAAGACTATATCTAATCAAATCTTCAAAAATCTTATGGAGCTTGTTAAAGAATTAGATATAATATAAATACATTAGCCTTACAGCAATTTATACAAACGTGTTTCTTTTCGACAATTTAATGCTAAACGGTTTTTCCAGATACGATATAATAAAAAATATTCTTTACCTACTCTATTTCCTTCATATTCTTAAATCAGAGTTTGATAAGTCCAAGTGATTTGTAGGAAACGAGAGGGTCTAACGATAAAAATGAAATAGATATTATATTTTGCCTGAAAAGAATATGATCACTATTTTGTTATTACACAACAGCTTTCTAATCTTTTACGAAAAATGACGTCCATGCCGTCGAAGTTTGAAAACATTAAATACTATTGTTTTCCTGTTTCTTTTGAATAACTCTGACAGGGAAAACATACGAGTAAACATTGTTTATAAGTAAAAAATAGCTCAATATACTTTTTTTTTATATGTGTATTTTTAGAATATAGAATAAATATCCTTAGGTATTTCATCTTTCGTAGTGGTAGTAGTTATTTGGGCGGTGACCCTGAAGGGCAGCAATACCGCACGACTGCGACGACTGCAGTGAGTGCTGGCCATTAGGATTATAAGGGGGTACACCGCACGATCTTCTTTGAGGCTGTGAGTCTCCTAGCCGGTACTCCAGCATGGGACCTGGAGGCGAGAGCCCTTTCGGCTCTTTATCAGTGGCGCAAGAAGGTGCAGGATTTGTGTCGGAGTCCTGAGACTCGAGAAATCGAAAATCAGAAATCTCAACTCCGACAGGTGTTCGTGGAGGAGTGGAAGGAACGACTTGGGCAACCAAGCGCTGGGCACGCCGTTGTCTTGTTCCTTAAACGATCTCCGTCCTCTAAAAGCGCAGGCCTGAGGGAGGCAGGTGAGGCCATTTATCACCCTAGCAGAAGGAGGCCGAGGTGGCGATGCAAGCGCTTTGTACCGCACTCGCCTTTTTGGAGGCAGGAAGAAAGGGGAATATGGGGGTTTCCACACAGAGAGGGTATCTACAAGCCGTAAGTGGCCTGGGGTAAGTCGAGGTTCCTGGGTTTTCCAGGGGAGACAGCGTGCGGTTTTTGGTCGATTCGAGTCCAACATAACCACCTTTCGCTGGTATCCGTGGAGATATCCGCACAAAAAAAAAAGTGGTAGTAGGTATTAATCAATTTAGTCACTAATATCTGAATTTCTTTGTTTGGGTAATCACAAATACTTCAAAATATTTGAATATAAAAAGTATGGAGAAGTATCTTATACCATGGTTCAGGTCGACACAGCTAGATGTGCAGCTAGATAACTGGTGCTACCATCAAATTTACATGACGTATGTCCATACGTTATTATGGCATAGACGTAAAATCAATAAAGGCTACACGGAGCTTAGCATTTTCTTTACGAAGGTAGCTTCGTAAAGAAAATCCTTTTCAGTAAAAAAGGTATTTTGTATATGCAACACAAATAGCAAATATTAAAATTTTACAATTTTTATTTCAAACTATTATTAGAATAAATCCATAATCAATTTGAGGTAAAAAAATAGTGACGCACTGATCAAACAGACGGCACCCTGATCAAACATTTTTTAGTGTCCATTTTCTTAAAGTGACATGGCGACACTAGTACTTAAAATCATAGGTTTCACAACTTACCCCACGATACTATATGGCTTGAGAGACGTATCTAAATATTAAAAAAAAAAGTAGATATTAATTTTAATGAATTCAGTCCATCAACTTGTTTATCTGTTTTGTATATCGCTCTTTACAAAATTATTTAGACTGACGAACTAAAGCATTTCATATAGGTAGATGATAATCTTTGATTTATTACTATTTATTTGGAATATCATCAATTCATTTAAAAACTCAACTATGTTTAGCAGCATCATGAATAAATCACCTCTCACAGTTTTGGTTAATAAATAATTTATAACACAAACATCGGAGGAACGACTAGTGTCTGCTTTCACCCGCCGAACCAACTGGGTTTGGTTCTCTCTCTGTTAAAAGAAAATTATGCTTCAATTGGCCCCAGATAGCATATTATATATTCGTAGACGTCCGTGAAAATTACGTTTAAAGTATAATAATCACATGACACTGGTTGTTTAAATTTTTATTTTTATAGCCAAATTAGTAGAGCCACGTTGATTTCAGCACGAACGGGTCAGTTCGAACAGAACAGTACTTCCCTCTTACAGACTCTTACAGACCGGAGGCCTATCGATGCAGGGGTGACAGTTATCGTGGTAGCTGTGTAAGCCTTACACTGTCACGATGACTGTCATGCCTTTTACGTCTCCAAGCGAGGTGTGAAAAACATCTCACAAGACCGGCATAGTGTGGGTCACCATACTGCATTGTCTGCGTTTGCAATGGGTATGGTAACCACAGCTCTTGAATTCTATTCATGCTTTCCATCAGGCAGAGTAGAGTCACTTTCGCAGGCTCTAATACAGAAAAAAAAAACAGAAGATCGAACTAAAATGACAGCGTCGGTGTTATCATGTTAAATTGGTGAGTGCGAGACCGCAGGCCTACTGAGGCAGGGGTGATAGTTATTGTGGTAAGTACATACTCGTATGTGAATCTTATACTGCCACGATCACTGTCATGCCTTTTATGTCCCCAAGCAGGGCGTGAAAAAGCACCTCACTAAGCCACCATTGGGTGGATCACCATACTGTCTTGTCTGCATTTACAATGAATATGGTTACTCTTTGATTCAATTTATACTTTCCAAGAGGCAGAGTGGACTCACTTTTACATGCTCTTTATTTTAAAAAATAATGTTTTCAATATTCTTTACAATACTTGAAAACTTTGATCGTACTTTTTCTATTTTCATATTTACTAAACGGATAGAATGTAGAATATGTAAGCTACTTAACGTACTACCCTTTGCTTCTTGTAGAGTTTAACAGAGTGTGAGTATAGTAAACCAGTGAGTACTATCAAACACTGTAAACTATTTACACACTTTTGAATCCTAAAGTATTATTGCAGATCCTTGATGAAATGTCACTCATATTAAATCACCAATTTACACTATTAGTGCAGTAAATGGTAAAATATTCAAATTCGTTTAATGTATGAATGCATGTTATAAATTGGCAGAACATTGTTATAAAATCCTTTATTTATTGCACAGAAAAAGTGAACATTTTTTCGTACAAGGCAAAGTAATCAAGCCAACTCTGCTTAACAATCTCAATTTGTCGGTTACTACAGTTTCAGTTACTTTAGCGAAAGGTTTAGTGGTCATAATCGAAGTAAGTTGTAGTGAGCTAACTTTATTTATACTTTATTAAAGAACTCTGTATTACAATGTAGTGTTTTGTTTTATATTACATAGACTTTATGTTCCTATAGTGTGTTGTAAGCACTAGATCTGAGAAGATTAATGTCTATCAAAAGAGATATCCTGGGACTTAACGGGCATTTTAAGTACAGGTATGTATTAAAGTGTAGTATACTGTGAATTTATGTAATTATGTATAATATATATTTGAAATGTTGTTCAGTTTTATATGACGGAGGGTTTAAACTTTTAAATGACTCCCGTCGCTTATGTGTCTGAAACTCGCAGATTATCACACAGAACGATTCATGACATTTCCTTATTATTACAACGTGGTATGGATGTGTAACATGAAAATTACGATTACTGTCGATACTCCAATCACAAAAACTATAAACTAACGTTTATTGTGAAAGGCATTTGATACTTACTTGCACCCTACAGCCAAACTAGCACACATTGAGGCAAAACAAGAGGAGCTTGTCGCTGAGTTCGACCAGATTCTGGACCACATTTCTCAATTGGGTTATAAGAATCTGGTCAAGTTCAACGCCAAGAAAACAAAGTGTACACTCTCTGTATCAAAAAATTTCTCTTCTTTACTCTCCTCACTTTTGAGAACACTCAAGTTCCACTACAGGGTAAGCTAGGAATCCTGTGTACAGATATTTGTCGAGATCGCAACCCGCGTGAGTAAATCTAGAACGTTATCAGGCGCCCTCGTTGCACCTAGGTGACCAAGATGAGATGATTCTTCTCGCCCGAGCATCTGTGCCTTCGTTACAAAATCCAAGTTTGCTCCTGCGTGAAGTACTGTCCTCACCCTTCTCTCACCTTTATCATGGAGATTGTTCTAACAAGCTCTTTCAACTGGTCCCAATTACTACCTTGACAACACGTGCTGACCTTGAAAGCTACCACTTTGGACTGGATGATACGTACTCTCAAACTAATTGGTAGGGTTCTCCCTTCCTGTGCAAATTACTCAAAACTTGGTACTCGCTAAAAGCGCACGTGTTTCCCACCCACCATGATCCCGGATTCTTTAAGCGGGGCGTGAAAGAGCATTTCACTAGGTTTCCATAGCGTCGGTCACCATACTGGATTGTGTGTGTTCACAATGAGAATAGTGACGACAACTCTTAGATTTTATTCCTGCTTGCCATGAGGCTGAGTAGAGTTACTTTGGCAGGCTTTAAATAAATTTAAAAAATACTTACATATTAGTTTCAAATTAAAAATAAAAAATTGATAATTGGCTATACTAATACGGTAAGTCCAATCAAGTCCATCGACCACCAAGTTTAGCAGATATTTCTGTAATTGTTTTAACGTTTCGTAATTGAACTTTTATTTCTTATATAATAATTTTTCTAACACATTCTCAGGATAACAACACAGTACGTGCGAGAATCAAATGACCCTAATTTGTACAAAAAATTGTAGTAACAACTACAAATAATATGTTAGAAAAATGTTTAAAGTTTTCAATAACGCAAACGTACGAGTACGTTTAATACAAATACAGGTTGTATCATTTAAATTATATTTCCATCCAAATAATTAGAAAATGTTATACGTTATTTACAATTTTTCAAATACAACCTTACTACAGCCGACATTGTTAATAATTTTAATACATTTCAAATATTTAATTTATGTATTTTAATAATTTAATGTTTACACAACCTGGAATATTGCTGCTCAAAACGCGATGCAACTATAAAAAATACAAACCGTAAATGTGTCAGATTAAGTCGGTGATTATTTTATATGCATACTCGATTTTTTATTCTCTTTTTTTATCTCCTCTTTGTGCGATGCTTCGTAGTGTCCCCACTCTCGTCTACTAAGCACTGTCCACATGTTTGTGCGTTGGGGGTGGTGGGTATATCTACGAGTATATTGAACTGAATTTTTTTCCGAGTCTTCTAAGCATATATGTTCTGTCAAGCTACTTTCCAAGTTTCACTTCCATCTTGAGTGAGTTGCACGCATACTTTTTTTAGGTCAATTGCATTAGGAATAAATTTTGGGGACGTGGGGTACTTTACAAACATATATGAGACGGACACAAATAACATCCAGACTCCAAACAACAATGTGTGAATCGTACAAAGTGCTGTCCCATGTGGGGTTTATACTCACAACATTAGAAAACGGCGTTCCAACTACTTATATAAACATGTCCGCCATCTAAGCAGTCACTAGACTATAATTTTAGGTAAAGAAACTCTAATTAATAAATTATTTAATAATGTTAATTTCATAAATTATCACATGCTTTTCAATGAAACAAAAATTTGTTAATATGACCTCTTTATTTTGGTCATTACTCGTAATTTTGTGCAACTTAAACTGTACATTCGAAAAAAAACATTGAATCAAAGGTATATGGCAAATATATTGCATTAATTGGTTTTCATCACTTCATGCAATGAAATATAATTATTTCAAATTTTAAAAAGATAATTATCTAATTTAATGTATAAATAGTTATAGTTAAATCAAATTTACCTTTTTTTGCTGTTTCAAAATTATAGTTTACAAACTCTGGCATTGTTACGTTTTCAAGCAACTATCAATAAAAAAATGAACTAGCAGACAGAGTGTTGTCACAGTTGTTCGGCCGTATTTTTGTTTACAAAAATCATATCTCTCACCCCTTGTAGACAGCCCCATAAAATATTCACAAGATAATGGCTACAACAACATTTCAAAAGACATTTATTGGAATGTCACAAAAACAAGATGGCGGATTAGTGCTAAGTGTCATTTGCTTGCGAGGTTACATGCAGCACCCTGTGTCAGAAAAATGAAAGACAAAATAGTCAATCAAAAACACCAAGGTATATAATACAGGGTGATTTGTTTGTAAAATATTTTTATATACGATTGTTATAAACTTATACTTAAAATTAAAATTACATGTGAAGTAGTTTGAAAATATCGACAAAGTAGTACACGTCACTTGATAATAACACCATTCATTGACTTTTTAAAATAAATTTAAAAATTAACAACTTAAAATTTATTAGCAGAACATTTTCTCTAAACTGCAGTAAACAGTGAAAGAACCTGGTTTATAAAATTCATCACAGTAGTTTATTTACTTTTTATTTCTTTGTATAGAATACCACACAATTAATTTCTACACATTTATAATTCTGTTAGTATTTGAGTATAAAAAGCCAAATATAGATGTATATATACTATCATTACTTGGTGCAAGTTATAAATTTAAACAATTGTTGGTAAGCCTGAACAAATTAAATGAATCTCTTGCAGAAAGTTTAAATGCCTTAGAAGTTAACAATTTTGGATCACAAGAGATACCTGAGTAAGTTGACTATTCATCTAACGCTTTAAATTTTGTACAATACATAAATATTACTTTTTTTACTATTTTTTTTAGAGGCTCTTTTTTAAAAAATGATTTCAAAAGTTGGGTAGATGATAAAAAAAGACTTGACATAAATATTGAAGGTGGTTTAGACAAAAATAAAGAGTACACAATCAATAGTAAAAATAACACAGAAAATACACAGTTCATTATTTTTCAAAGAGCAATGAAAGTAACACTCATATATGGACAATGTGTGGGTCTGAATCCAGTAACAGCAATATTGAATCATGATGTTTCAAAAATAAGGTATAGTATATTATTATATGTTTCTAAATATTTTAATTGCATAGAAAAGCAAATTAATTGCATAAGCCACGAAACTGGATATGCTTTCATTAACTTATACTAGTCTAAATAGCAAGGGAACCCTAAGTACTACCTGCTCTATAAGGGTTTCATGCGTCCGTAATTAAAAATCAATTCTTAATGGATGAGTCGAGCGAATTTAAAATATGAATATGAATCTATAGAACCCATACTTCATATCCGGTTAGGAAGCCGGAGCTGCATGATAGCTAGTACAATTTGCCCGCGAGTACGTGTAGATTTGGCTTTAGGCCGTTGTAAGCGTTGGCCAGCAAAATCTGTGGCTTGCACGTGATGTGCTGACAGTCACTCGGATGTTTTACGACTTTTCATACTAAGACGTTTTAGACTGTTCAAAAATATCTGGGTCCTTTACAAGGTAATATATACTGGCTCAATCATCGTATACTCGTCCTTCTAAACTCTTACATACATTCAAATAGCACCAACACTTTACAAACGTCGGCCTACGACGGGGTAATCAGATGAGCAGAAATAAAATACCACACCCGTTGATATAATCATATAAATAAATATATCTAGTCTGTGGTTGAAAATATCTATTAATCACTTAATATTGTGCTTTGCACACTATCAAGTGTAGATATAGTAAGCACATTAGATATAAGTATTGATAAAAGTATCAACTTTTGAGAGAATCTAATCTTCTCTTTAACGATTACATTAAGTTTTTTTTTCATAACACAAAATTCTCTTCACTTGAGCGGGATAATTATCTTCAAGTTAAGTGTTCAATATACAAATGACTGTTTAAAAATAAAATTTAGAGTTAGTCAGCCGCTTCTCCAACTCACATCGCTGGAAATATCCTGTCTGTTTGTGATCAAAATTAATCAATTTTTCGTCGTTATTTGTATCGTTTATTACGTTGGAAAGTTAAACAATAATTTATGATTCCAGATTTAAACTATACTCATGGAGATTTTTATATACGGCTATAATAGCAATTTGTCAATTATTTGCAGCAAGCATCTTTATACACAAACTTTTCACTTCAGCTTTATCGATTAGATCTCTCGGTGAGTATAACAGTAGTTTTGCCTATCTAACACTTATAATAAGTTCTGATAGATGTAGTAATATAGAAATATATTTTAAAACTCACAGATTTGAAAGTAAAAAACCTTAGGATATGAAAAAGTGGTAACAAAATAAAGAACAAACCCAGCTTATATATTTTTACAATGAATTGTCAGCCATATAAAAACATAGACACATAGTTATGTATATTAACAAAAACATACAAACTTGTAAATATATATTTAGTAGCACAATTCAGAATGCAACAATTTTTGACATATATTAACTGATTAAGAATGTTGGCAATAACGAGAAAAAAAAGCAAATAGGATTTACATATAAACATTGTTAACTTACTGATTGTTTTGTCTTGGATATGACGCTTAATGCGGTCATTTTAATTTTAGAATTCAAAGCAATAAAACACATTTTAGAATACTAACAATAGTTCTCTGTTATGTTTTTAGTTTACTGTTGCCTCTCCTTCGCAAGTTCGTGCACTACGATCATTTTCATTTGCATCGCAACAAAATGGGAGATGCTAATAAGAGAAATATTCGATTGTAACCTGGACAAATACATTAACAAAAATATAAGTTTTCGATGCAACGTATCCTGCCTTGTATTTTTAGTTTTAGCTTTTCGTAAGTTGTGGTCTATTAATATTATTGGCTTTGATAATTCTGGTAGTCTCTGCGACAAAATAATAGGCATATTGGTAGACTGGCCTCTCAGGAGAAGATTTGCAGAATCTCATACCCTAAATCTCGCATCCGTCATCAAAATAAATCACCTAGGTGATGGTTTCATTCACTAAAGACTCTACAAGAACGCAAAGGTTATCATATCTTAACATAAACGCTCCTTGTTTGTGAGAAGAATAAGAATGTTTAACTATCTAATAGTTTCACTGGCAAACTTTGATTCTATGAACTATGCTTTTTATATCATTTATTCGTATTTTTTTAAATTTACATACACAAATTACTCGTCAAACTATATAGCTTGTTAGCAAGATACGTGATTCGTTAATAGTCACAACAATCTACACATACCTATGGCTCGATTCCATCGCACAAATGGACCTCACTCTACCTTACACATATGTGATATTGAGTGTGTATGACACAAGCTTACCAGTAAGTTGCGTATAGTCAAAAGCCTTGTCGAGACAAATACATTATATAACTTTTAAGCTCGATAAAATGATCCATAAGAAAATATGGTTAATGTGCTTAAATAAGGTGATAAGTTACTTGTATCCCCTGATCCTTTATTCTCCAATCGTGGTGATGAATAACATGCTTTCACATAGACATGACTGACAAGAGACAAGAACTTATTACATACTCCTTGGTAGTCCACACTTTTTGCTATTTACTATTTGGTGCATTATAGAGGAGTGTTTTGAATATTAATTGGATTACCCAATGATATACGTCTTTATTTCAGTGGAGCTAATTTTTTTCTGCACGTGGAAAGCATCAGAAGTACTTGAATGCACTATATGGGATTATAAAGTTTTTGAAAAAATTACATACAACATGTACCCAGAGTTCTTTGAAATTGGTATTCCTTACAACATTCTAACCGCTATATTGGTACAGGTATACATGAATTTTTTCGATACCTTTGATGCTTTAGAAACTTAAGGAGAGTTTCGATTGGCTGGTATATCTAATGATCAGTGATCCCTATTGCTAAGCCGGAGGTGTTAAGAACGATACACTACCAGGACAAATTATTACGATGATTGCGACTATTTTTCCTCTGTCTGGCTGAAATTGAGGTCAACCAATTCAGTGATTATGCCAGTATTAAATTTATTGCAGCCACAATGTACTTCGCTTTTTACTTCGTTTGGAAACGCATTTTTATAAATTAAAACACAAGATTATAAGCCCTTGTAAATAGACGAACTCAGAATAAAACTATCTTAATTAATAAAACATATATTGTAAAGTAATTTTCGCTATGTTTATTTATCGTCGTACCTTTACTAATTTGACGTCAATCGATCACAATTTTAAGAATTATTTTTTGTCTTTACGATATAATTATCACTTCTTTCTATTAATATGAGTATCTATTTTTTTATTTTTTAGCTAAATTATATAATTACGACAGCGAATTGGAACTTTTCGGACATATTCATAATTTCCATAAGCTTATATTTGACGTCGATACTCAACGAAATTAATAAAACAGTATTGTGGGCTGCCGATGAGGTGTGTATTTTTAATTTTAAATAAGTTCAATCAGAGATTAAGTTACCATTAAAAATCTAAATTGCATTGATACTTTGGAGTTGAGAATTATTTAAACTTTTGATCGTGTTTGGTTGCCTTTTAATAAATTATAATTAGTTATTATCTTTGGATTCAAAAGTCACAGCTATTGGTATTGAATAAAGTTACAATTAGATTACAAAATCATTATCCTGGTACTTGGTACGCTTGCATTACGATTGGATATCATAGTAAACACTGTATATAAGTCCTTTTTTTGTGGAGTGCCTAGCTAAAATTCACCAACGAATACCTTTTTAGCCATGCTCTTGAAGCCCTGAATTAGTTTTAGTAATTTGTACGTTACTCTTATATTTGTCTGACAGACACACAAAAATCTTCATTGAATTTAAGTGTTTGAACGTATTCCAGAATAATTTGTCTCATTCTATTTGGGGCACTCTTCGAGAGGACTACAACCGAGCGACTCATCTCATCAGACGCTTTGACGACGTGTTCAGCGAACTCGTACTTTTATCTTTTGCTATCAATTTTTTTTGGATATGTTTGCAGATTTTCAATATCCTAGAGTGAGCGTAGAGCTATGTTTTTATAATTATTCTATTTTAAGTTCTTTTACTCGTACGTAGTTTTATACTATTCGAAGTTACGAACAGATAGTTAAGAAATTTACACGAGATTTTTACATGAATTTTCTTATGATGAAATTATGGAAACAGTTACCGCATCAACTTCAGTATTCTTTATTTTTCTTGACTTCGCTGACTTCAGAGTACATTTTATTGCAATCCTAGTAAATATATGTTTGTTTCTTTCGTATCAAAGTAACGTAGTTGCTTTAGTTGTGCAATGGCAGTTAATATTTATCACGGTAAATATATGTCTTGTATTCTTTTCCAGAAATGGTATAAAATCAAAATCCAAAAGATCAGAAATGTGTCCGCATTATCACAATTTGTAAGTAAACGTATGTGTTAACATAAAGTGGTAAATAACGAACAGAGATTATTTACATTAACCTTAATCACGAATACAATAATCAGAATTTGTCAAGGAATGTTCATAATGACATAAGTTTATCTGCATTTCTTATTTCATGAACTACTTTAATAAAATAATCACCACAGTGACTCAGAATGAAGCCATAATTATTTTACACATAGTTCATAAAAGAACCTTCGTACGATACAGATGTAGTGTTGCGTTAGTGATGTAGTTCATATGTTACAGGCCCTTTCATGGTTATGAGAACTTCATTGTTACAATATCGTCCCTGATATTCTTGGTAACGAGATTTACGACTATGTGTCTCTCAGCAGCTAGTGTCAATACTGCCGCTTCAGTGCCAGCTTCTGGTCTTTATAGAGTCCCATCGTGTTCCTATTCAACAGAGGTTAGTTCATTATTTTACATACCTAAGTTATTTTCATAGAATTACGAACATCATTTTTGGCCCTGTAATAAAAATAAGCAACGGAAATTGTGGCAACTTGACTTTAATTAGACAAACAGTGTTTTGGGTTATAAGGATGAGAGGCTCTTTCCGTTTTTGTTGTATTATAATCATGCATATTTATTAATTGTAGCAAAAACTTGGTACACCCATGACCTTTACGTTTTCATATTACGGGCAGTTTACTTGAGTATCTATTTTGACAGGTTCAGAGGTTTTTGGAACAAGTACATGATGACGTAGTGGCCCTTACCGGGATGAAATATTTTAACATAACTAAAGAGCTACTTTTATCCGTAAGTATAACACTGTTAACAAATAATTGCACTGTAAGTTAATTATGGCAGCAAATACATTCTTGCTTCCAAATTGAAGTACATATAAAATTATCCTAATTGTCGTTCGGCATAGTTCATTTGAAAGCTAAGCAAAATTTATAATTGATTAACTTCTGATACGCTTTGATGACTAGCCTTGATTAGTGATTGATTAAACATTTTATTACTTGTAAGCTTGCATTAATTAAAGAACCGGAAGAAAATGAAGGTAAAACTTACGCTTAAACTTGGTTTTTAAACATTATAGTGTACTTCAATTTGTCTATATAAGTCATATTACATTTCTTCGATGACCTTCTCTGCTTAATTAACTTTCCTCTATCAATATACTCACAATTTTTCAATATTTAACTACTAAAATACCCGATTGACGGCAATAGGCTAGTATGTACCAGGGTATTAATTTAATCTACCCAATTGCAGTAGTTAATCAGCATTCCCCAAAATACACACGTGAAAAATTTGGCATATCTCTAAGAAAAAAAAAACAAAAATGCAAACGTTTGTTACTACAGTTTGATAAATCTTTTACTAAAGTAAATTAGTAATATTAGTACTCTAAAAATTCTGTAAATATAACATACATAAAATTACGCCTCTTTCCCCGGAGGGGTAGGCAGAGGCATATGAAGTACCGATTTTTCGACATCGTTTTGATCCTGTGTAATAGATGGTAAGAATATTGCCGCTAATCACGATGTTATCCAGAGCCTCGTCCGTTGATTAGCAGGTGTACCACTTGCAGTGGGATTGACTTGGGGCCCTAAGGTCTCGATGGGAACCCAATGTACCCTATATAACTTTTTCTATGTTATATCGGCACATAAATTTTTTTCAATCCCGATAATTTATTGTGTACATATAGAATTAATTGCCCCTTTTATCTCAATATCATGATGACAAGTTCTACTTTTCGTTATCATAGTTTCTAATTTTTATCTCTTTCTTACAGATGGCAGGTACTATATTAACTTATGAACTGGTGCTTCTGCAGTTAAGCGGTGTTGAACTAGATGATTCTTAATTACATTTACCGATTACTTTTTAAAAACAGTGTGTCCTATTTACTGGAGTATACGACACTAGCCAACTAGATTTATTTACATTTACAAACATAATTAAAGCGAGTAGTGCACTAACATTAATTAGAATTTATTTTATGTAGATTATATTGCCTCGTTGGTCTAGCTGTTAGTGTGTGTAACTACCGATTACGAGGTGTCAGGTTCGATAACCGGGTCCGGCTAAAAATGTTATAGAATTTTTCTGAATTAAAGCAACCCAAAGTTTCAAAATGGAGTCTTAACTCACGTACCCTGGAGACCACGCTAAGCCGTCGGTTCTGCGCCTGATCTCACCGATCTGTTCAGATAGCCGTCCAATCGGATTGTGAGAGTGAGAGAACAGAAAGTGTATCTATACTGGCACACACACCGGTGCACTCTAACATCTGCTGCATATGTGACTGGTCTTCATTGAGACTGGCCACCGTGAACGAAATCGTCTAGGAGTACATCATTACCTGGCACTGTTGTCAATTCTTTTTGTTGCCTTAACAATTAAACAAATCTAAAATCTATACTGTCTCCAAAAGTTTTTCGTTACTATTCTAATTAAGCAATAGTTATCTCTGGTTTTTTGCATTAAAATAGCTACAGAACCTGTGGAATCGGCTGCAGTTACTGGATATACATTTACAGGAATATATAGTACTTCGGTGACTTGTTTTGCCTATTCATACATATGTATACATTTAGATTAACGATTAAAACAGCAACGAAATGTTTTCATTGTTTTTTCATTTTTCTCGGTTTATAAGCTACAGTGATAATACTCACTTCAGTCTGTTGCTGTCCGCTGCTGAACGAAGACCTGCATCAAAGAGCATATTAAACACAGATTAAAGAAATCTAATTTGGGAATATAAATATTTATGATGCGTATTTTCCTCCTTGCTTATATGTAACGCAACTGGATTAAAAAATATTTCGAAGAGCTTCGAAAAAATGTCTTTGTTTCTGTTTGGCTCAACTAGTATACAATACAATACTACAGCTTTTAAAAATATATGTGGAGTCTACATCACATTGAGATTAACTAACATGATTTACCAATATTTTATGCATTATATTTTTATTTATCCTACATAAAAAGGTCCTTATGTTTTCAAAACAATTCTGAACGTAAAATAAATAGGTTTTGTTAAAAAAAGTTAATAAAAAGGGTTGTAAAATAATTAAGATTTTTAAACGAATGATTAAAAATTTAAACAAAGAAAAGGTCGAGGGAACAATATTAAGGAATCCCTTCATTGTTTATAAGTTTCCTCTTGATTGAAAACTTAAAATTAATTTACTGGAAAGTATTCATAAATTTTTACTTAACTGTTAACTGATTAAATAAACCTTCTTCGATATAGAATTGTGAATATAAAAGAAATGCAGAATATGTTAAAAATTATTTAGAAATGGTGAAATGAGTCATCTGTCTTGGTCAAAAGTCAACCTTCGACTGCTAAGCTGTCTCTAATACTAGCCTATCAAAGATTAACCCTCACCGTGAGCGCTAATGCAAACAGATCCACTTTTAAGTTTCCAAGCATTAAGTTTTAATGTCTGTAACTACAAACACTAAGACATTTTTAATCCCAAGAGAAAAAGATTTCAGCATTCTTAGAATGCACTAATTAAACTTTTTTGTAAGCGAGTCGCAGCTGTGTTTCTTTTGTGGGTCGAAACTACTTCTCAAGTCCTTTAGTTAGACAAAGAAACACACATACCTACAATCTTTTACTGTTTCTGTTTATTGTATCGTATTTTCAAATTTAAAGAAAACATTTTTGGATTTATTTTTGTTTATTTACAAGTTTCTCTCCCACTGCGATCCCGAGTCCTTTAAGCGGGGAGTGAAGAAGCATCTCACTAGCGTGGGTCCCCATACTGCATTGTCGACATTCGTAATAAGTATGTTACCATTACTCTTGGATTCTATTCATGCTTTCCATCCGGTAGATTCACTTTAGTAGGCTTGTATAAAAAAAAAACAAGAGATATGTCATAAAAGTTGAAGCCGATACAATATAGTTTCTCCAAGACATTATATTTGTCATTCATTTTATATTGTTAGATAGTACTAGTTTTGCAAGAAATGAGGGGAATTAAGGTATGGCGTCGATTTGGGGTGTCAGGGACCGGCCGTCCGAGTGGTTTTTAGTGCAAATACCACATATTCCTGACTCCTGTACTCCAAGAAGCAAGAGATCTGAAGGGTACACAGCTCAAATTAATTTTAAAAAATATATCATTAAAAGTTTTACCACATTTGCTATTTAATAGAAAACAGTGAATTGCCTTTTTTTCAGTTCACGTTCAGTACATAAGTTTTATAAACGTATCTTGTTTAAACAGTACTGGTAGTTTTTTTTTATCTAGAAAGCTACCACAGTGACTCTACTCTGCCCAATAGAAAGCATGAATAGAATCCAAGAACGGTGGTCGCCATACTCACTGCTAATGAAAACAGTGCAGTAATGTGACCCACGCTATGGCGGCCTAGTGACATGCTTTTCCACGTGTTGCTTAACGGACCCGAGATTATAGTGGGAGGGAAACACGTGCGCTGGTACTGATTTTTCTAACAACAGATTTTGAAACGTCGTTCTATGATTAGAAGCAGAGATCAGATGACGCCGTGTAACTTACTTTAACTCTGAAATCTTTTACAAAATGGTCTTTTGGTTAACAAACTGAATTTATTTAGAATATCTAAACACTACAGAGAGCTTATCACTACCAAAATCACTGAATGTTTTATATCAGCAAAGTGTAACAACAGTACACAAGAAAATCTCTTGTTAATCGAAATAATCTCTTGTACAAGTTTACCGTGCCCCTAAAAACTAACCCTCCGAGATTACGCTACATTACTTACAAATCCAAAATACGTGACAAGGGATGATTTGTTGGTAGTAAAGTCTTAAATTGTAAATTAAAGTTTAAAGCCTTGTTGATACCGCTACTTTCTCGAGAAGCCAGGTTTTTATAATACAATACTAGCTGGGAAATCGGATTTAAAGTTATTTTTTATTATCTAAAGAAACAAACGAGCAGATGGTTACGCTATGATTAGTAACTACCGTCACCCATTGATGCTTGCAACTCGAGTGCCACAAATGTGTTGTCGCCTTTCGAGTCCCTCCCGTCAGAACCAGGCCAGGGTTAATCCGGGTTACTGCAAGCTCTGTCAACAATCAGTCTCATCATCTCAATCAATCAATCAGTCAGAAAGAATTGCTTAACAACGGTTTCCTGTGAGACCATGTTATCATCCAGGTCAATTTACCTTGTAGCCTGGTTCATTTATGCTAAAGTATGCGTCTCCAACATTAGCTAGTAAAGTAAGTTAGAAAAGTTTTGATGGGTTCTCTTGATCTTGTGATTAGTGGCCCAGACTGCTAAGCCGGAAGTCGTGGCTTCGATTCCCACTCAAGACAAATATTTGCGTGCTTCTGTGTCTAAGTGTAATTTATCTATAATATGTATGTATTTAGAAATATTAAAATATATTTATCATCAGTCTGGTTACTAAATGTAACACAGGCCCTGCTTAATTTACGTCGGGGTTTCAGGGATTTCCTTACTAGGGTGCACCTGGTCCCCTGGCTATTTGTACCTGAGACGGCGTGCGGTTTTTGGTCGGTTCGAGTCCGATCTAACCACGCTTCGGTGGTATCCGTGGGGATTGCCGCACAGTACAAAAAAAAGTCCCTTCTTAATTATGAATGAGACAGCTGTGACAGAGATGTGTGAGGTTATTTATTTATATGATTTATTATAAACTAAGTTAGTCAGATAAAACTGACTAAAAATATTGTCACAAGATTAAGAATTGAATAAAAATATATATCGTTACTAAATAAGGTACAGTCGTCCACAAAAAATATGTCTGAACAAAGTTTGATTGCCACGTGTCGTACCCATATCCAATATGTTAATTGGCGTTGAGAATATAAACATTCTTATTTTAGATCATAAATTGGAGTGATTCATATTTTTTTTTATTGTTATTTCGGTGTGTTGTTATTATTATTACAATAGCGTTAAACATACACATAGCAGTACTGGAAGTAATGAGGGATCGCATACCCATCATTTTATTAAAATCAGTAAATAAACTGGAAAACAGTAGTACATTTTTAATACAGGTTGTTCGCTCATAAATGAAAATACCTAGCATGTGCGCATGTTTTACCGTATTTGCTTACGTCATTATTAAACTAAAGTAGCTAAACTAAAGTTGGAGGGCTACGTAGATTCTTTTTAGTTTATAAAGTATATATATATCACCATCACATATACCAGTCGTTCACATATATATGTATGATTACTTATTAGTAATTTAATTCTTTCACTTTAATTCTGGTTTATATATCAAACTATATTGAAAAGACAACGCCCGCATTAGGAATAAATCCTGTGTCGCGGGGGACTGTACAAACATACAAGAAACGGACACAAAGAACACCCAGACTCAGAACAACAATTTGTGGATCACACAAAGTGTTGTCCCCTGTAGTCACACTTCACGCTACACACACACACACGTCTAACTAAATACAGCAGTAATTTATTACAGTAGAGCGCTTCTCTATGTATTTAGAGGTTGAAATTTAGATCCCATTGCTAATTTTTCATAACAACAATTCATGGTTGATAGACATCGGAGAAAGGTTAATCACCAAGAGTAAGGTTCTCAAAAGCCTGACTAGAGCGGTCTAAGTTTGACAAAGCACAAATAATACCCCGGAAATTCAACTTACGACTTACTGTCAAACAACCCGTATATTTTCTTTCTGAGATCTTACAGGTGTGTTTATTTTACTTGATTGTCGTTAATATACTATATCAACACAAATGAACTGAACACGCAAGTAAAAGTATTTAAACATAATCAGACATAAAAAATATATCATAAAGTATGGTCCGTTACAACTAGTAAAATAAATTATCTATCCAAAGGCTCATCAACAGCCTTTTACAGTCCACTGCTGGACATAGGCCTCTCTTTAACAGGAGGTTTTAGCCTACTATTCCACGCTGGCCAGACGGGTTGGAATAGGGTTTGTTTCAAGTGGGGTGCTTGGCTAGAAAACCTCCACGTGGTGCACCCTGGTAACGTTGGCGATGGTGTTCATCACTGCCAACGGCTAATATTCTAGCACGAAGAGGAAGCCATTTTCTCCGGCAATTCAGCTGAGACTTGGTCCAACAGAGCGGGCGTGTCTGTCGGATCCTCTGTTGGTTCTTCGCTCTTCGGAGCATTGAGAAGGAAAACCTCGGTAAAAAATCACGATGGTGGGACCCTTTCTAGGGTCGGAGTTCCTCCGCTTAGCGGTGGAAAAGGTAGGACGGGCTCGGTGTGCACTTACACTGCCACCGTGCAGGCATCAGGAGACATAGTCTCCCTGCCGCCGTCGACATATCGTAGTCCCGAGTTGGAGTCTCGCGACTCCAATCGGGGGCGAGGGTCTTGGCTTAGCCGCCCGGACTGCGAGGAAGAGAACCTCTCTAAAAAATTACCCCGAATCCCGTGTTCTGGTGCGTGACCAGGGGATGCATGGCTGATGGGTAGTTCAGTCGCAAGCGCACTCCCAGCCGGGGCACCTGTGGACCCCTCGGTTGGGCACAAATTTACGCTTACCCGGGTATTGGGGATCTCTGCCCGGGTCGACATTTAGTTCTCCCCATCTCGTGGGTTTAAAAATGGAAAACTTAAAAAACACAAATAATAATAATATAGAAAAGAAGGAGAAGAAAAACAGAAAGGGAAAAAGTATAAGAGCGGACGACTTCTCTTCCAACGAGGAGGAAGTATTGGTTGGAGCGCCTATCTCGGTGGGGCTCCCAGAAGTCATAATGGCTGCTGGGAGCCGAAGAACATCGGAACGGTTGCGTTCCAAATCCATCGCGGGCAGTAACTCCAGTATGAGGACAGATGCACTGGACATAATGGAGACGGAGCTGTGTGACAGCAGGAAACGCGGACGCTCCAGGGACGAGGAGAGTGACACGTCCCAGGAGATGTTGCCTCCCAAAATCACCAGCAGCCGTAGAGGGAGATCACGAACTCCGGTCTCGATCCCGTCAGGCTCCGTCTTTTGTAAGGCGGAAGCCTATAGGCGAGTTAGAGCGGACGGTGAAGCACTAGCGGAGGAGGAGATTGCTGGTCTCCTGCTGAAAGTCAGGGAGCTGATGGTGGGGGACTTAGTTCCCCAGACACCATCCTCCATGCAGGAGATAGCAAACGCGGCGGTGGCCATTATTCACAAAGTGGCCACCAAGTCGAGTAATCTTAAGAGCTCCTTTGTGAGAGCCCTTAAGGACTCCTCTGCCGCAATTGCGGGGGTCGTGGAGACCCTCATCGGAGACGTGGCTCGTCTCCAGGCAGCCAACGACCGCCTGACGGGGCAAGTGGCTGAGCTTAGCGCTCAGTTCGCCCAATTCCGGGCGCATCGTCCGGCAGAGGATCCGGCCTCGTCCCCGTCTCAGCCTGCTCCATCTCCCAATGTTGGTACCATCGCTGACGCCCAAATGCGCCAAATCACAGACGCTGTGTGGCGCATGATGGACGGCCGTCTCGCTGGCCTAGAGGCAAGACTGCCTCCGGCCCCTATTGTCCGGCCGCCGCTTGGGACCCATAGACCAAAGGTCACATCAGTACCAACATCTCTGCCCGTTGTGGGCGGTCGTGTGTCCTATGCGGCGGCGGCATCGGTGTCGACTACTCCTGTAGCCACTCCGAGGGCACGACAGGCGCCCAAGGTAATAACCAAGACGGCTGCACCGAAGTCTGGGCCTAAAAAAGTGGTAATGGCTGGAGCGGAATATCCTCCGCTCCCCACTCCAACAGGTGTACCTGGCACCACTACATCTGCCCCCTCCACATCTGCCCCATCCAAAGATGGTTGGCAGGTAGTCGGCGGGGCTAAGTCCCGAAAGCGGGGTAAAAAGGCAGCTCAAAAAGCAGCCTCTACCCCGCAGTCGCCGTCGGTTGCGGTGGCTACCGCGAAAAAGCCGCGCAAACTGCAGGTGCCTAAAAGCGCGGCTGTGGTGGTCACCGTAACACCGGAGGCGGCTAGTGGCGGGCTGTCCTATGCGGCCTTATTTAAGAAGGCCCGGGATAGTCTCGCCGCTGATTTCGGGACTGAAGGGGTCAGGTTGCGCCTTGCCCAGACGGGAGCTCGAGTCCTCGAGTCCCCGGGGCTGAAGGTGCAAAGACGGCGGACAGGTTCGCCGAGAAACTGAGAGGAATTTTTGCAGCCACGGATGGTGTGAAGATCGCCAGGCCTGTCAAGTGCGCAGAGTTGCGCATTTCGGGCCTGGATGACTCCGTAACGACCGAGGATGTCCGCGTTGCAATTAGTGAGAAGACGGGCTGCAACGCGGACAACATCAGGGTCGGCACCATCCGCCCCGGTCCTGGAGGGCTTGGCGCAGTGTGGATCAGCTGTCCGGTAGCGTCGGCCAAAGTTTTGGGCGACGCAGGCAGGATCCTCGTCGGTTTTGTGAATGCCAGAGTCACTGTTCTGGCTGCAAGACCGATGAGGTGCTTCAAATGCCTAGCATCCGGACACACACGCGCCAAGTGCGTGAGTTGTTTTGACTGCAGTGGACTATGCTTCCGCTGCGGTCGACCGGGGCACAAGGCGGCAGAGTGCTCTGCCGCCCCTCACTGCCCGGCTTGTGCGGCGGGTAACAAGCCCGCCAATCATCAGATTGGGCAGGGGGGCTGCAAACCTCCTCGCGATTCTCGGCGAACGTTGGGGGCTAGCCAGTCGGCCCAGGCTGCCTCCGATGCCGTTCGCACGTCGACATCGTCGCCCATGGAGGAGGCTGTAGAGACAGTCCAGTAATGGACCAAGTCTCCAGCCTCCTAGTCCAGACGAACCTGAACCACTGTGCTGCGGCCCAGGATCTTTGCCTGCAAACTATGGCACAGTGGTCGATCGGTGTTGCCGTAGCCGCGGAGCCCTATTATGTTCCTCTCTGTCCAAACTGGTTGGGTGACCGGGACGGTTCTGTGGCAGTCGTCGGCTCTACGGCGGCTCATTCCCCGCTCTTGTCGCTAAGAGACAAGGGCACTGGATATGTTGCTGCCGAATGGGGGGGGGATCACTGTATATGGTGTATACTTCTCCCCCAACCGGAGTTTGAACGACTTCGAGGTTTTCCTTAACAACTTGGAAACCTCGATGCGGCGTCTAACGTTTGGGCACGTCTTAGTGCTGGGGGACTTCAACGCAAAGTCCATTGCGTGGGGTTCCCCCAGGACGGACGCTAGGGGCGAGGCCGTAGAGGAGTGGGTGGCCTCGGTGGGCCTCTGTTTACTGAACAGGGGCTCCACCAACACGTGCGTGCGACAGCAGGGAGGGTCGATAGTGGACCTTTCGTTCGCTACCCCTGCCCTCGCCGCACGAGTAAGGAACTGGTGTGTCCTGGAAGAGATTGAGACACTCTCGGATCACCTCTACATTCGATTCGAGCTCTCCCGGACCCAGGACCCCAGTAGGGGTCACACGGCGCGGCGTTCTTCTCGCTTGCCGCGGTGGGCTGTAGCCAAACTGAATAGGGACCTACTAGAGGAGGCAGCCATTATTTACTCCTGGCTGTCTCCGCAGGCTCCGACCGAGGAGGTCGACATGGGGGCTGGTCGTTTCTGCGATGCGATTACGCAGATCTGCGATGCGGCCATGTCCCGCATCCGAGGTTGTCGGCCTCCACAGAAGGAGGTTTACTGGTGGTCCCAGGAGTTGGCGGACCTCCGCGCGGCCTGTACTCGTGCCCGGAGGTCCTACACCCGTAGTCGGCGGCGACACCGCGTAGACGGCGAGGAGGACCAGCTTCATGAGGAGTACCGAGAGGCGCGGAAAACTCTGAAGCTGGCCATCAGCCGTGCCAAACAAGTGAAGAGGAAGGAGATGCTGGAGGGTCTCGATCGTGACCCCTGGGGTCGCCCTTATCGTGCGGCGCGACAAAAGCTCCGCGCGTCGGGCCCCCCCCTTACAGAGACCCTCCAGCCCAGCTTCCTGCGGGAAGTGGTCGAGGACCTTTTCCCGCAGCGGGTTGATCACACACCCCCGTCGATGGTCTTCATGGCCGGAGACGACGGGGGAAACGAGGACAATGTTCCGCCCGTCACGGAATCGGAGGTGAGGGCGGTTGTTCTACGGATCCGCTCTAAGAACACCGCCCCTGGGCCAGACGGGATACCTGCCCGTGTGCTGGCCCGTGCCCTCGAACACATGTCGGACCGCCTCAGGGAGACCTTGGACGCTAGCTTGTCGTCCGGACGCTTCCCTGAGTGCTGGAAAAGCGGGAAGCCGGGACGGCCTGCCGATTCGGTGGCGGCCTATAGGCCCATTGTGCTGCTGGACGAGGCGGGTAAACTGTTTGAGAGGATACTCTCTGCCCGCATCGTCCGGCACCTCGGCGAGGTGGGCCCCGATCTGTCGGACGCCCAATTTGGTTTTCGGGCGGGGCGTTCGACGGTCGATGCTGTGCTGCGCCTGAGGGCCGTTACCGAAGAGGCAGCAGCTGTGGCGGCGTGCTGTTGGCGGTGTCGTTGGACATCGCCAACGCATTTAATAGTCTGCCATTTAGCTGCATCAGGGAAGCACTCCACTACCACGGGGTGCCAGAGTACCTGAGGCGGCTTGTGGCAGACTATCTTGAGGAGCGTACCGTCGTGTACGAGGACCGAGATGGTATTCTGAGTCGGCGGCCCATGTCGTGCGGTATTCTACAGGGGTCCTCCACACTCCTGTGGAATATGGGATACGACTGGGCCCTTCGAGGTCGTCTTCCCCCCGGGCTGGGCGTAATTTGTTACGCCGATGACACATTGGTCACGGCTCGGGGGGCGAACTTTCAAGAGGCGGCGCGCCTGGCCACCGTGGGAGTCTCGCTCGGATTAAGGCCCAGATGAAGTATCTGGGCCTGATCCTCGACGGCAGGTGGCTCTTCGACGAGCACTTCCGACAGCTTACTCCAAAGCTGGTCGGCGCTGCTTCTGCTCTTGGGCGACTTTTGCCCAATTTGGGTGGAGCCAGCGTCGCGACGAGACGGCTATACACGGGGGTTGTTCGGTCAATGGCACTGTATGGTGCACCAGTGTGGGCGGCGGCTCTGACCGCCCAGAATAGGGCTCGCCTCTGGGGCCCTCAGAGGATATTGGCGGTTAGAGCCATACGCGGTTACCGCACCGTATCGACGGAGGCGGCGTGCGTGTTGGCCGGAACCCCCCGTGGGATTTGGAGGCGGAAGTGCTCGCTAAAGTTTATCGGCGAACGGCAGACTTTCGGGTGGGTAGCGGCATTCGGCCCCCGCCCGAAGAGATACGCGAGTGGCGAGAGGCCGCTCGTCGAGCCACGATGGCTCGTTGGTCGTCCCGGCTGGAGGCTCCACGTGCTGGCTTTGCCGCCGTGGAGGCTCTCCAGCCGGTCATCGCCGAGTGGGCAGGGCGGCAGCACGGGACCCTTTCCTTCCGACTGACGCAGATTCTTTCCGGGCACGGTTGCTTCGGGAAGTATCTGCACTCGGTCGCCAGGAAGGAATTCAGTCCCGCCTGTCACCACTGCGACTGCAGTGAGGACTCGGCTCAGCACACGCTGGCGGTTTGTTCCGCCTGGGCGGCGCAGCGTGGGGTCCTCACTGCAGTTATTGGAGGAGATCTCTCGCTACCGGCCGTAATACGCTCCATGGTCGGTAGCGACAGTTGTTTTACCGCGGTCGCAACCTTCTGCGAAGACGTAATTTCGCGGAAGGAGGCGGCGGAGAAGGCCCGGGAGGACAATATCCACTCGGACCCAATTCGCCGCCGGCGAGCCGGGCGGCGGAGGCGCGCATACCAGCGCCTCATGCCGCCTTGAGTGTGGTCGCGGGTGGACGGGACGGGTTTTCCCCTCCATCCGCTACAATGGCCAGCCGCGAGGAGGCGACGTCCGCGTGTGCCGTACGTCGCCTAAAATAGAGAGTTTACCCATAGATGGTGCCTGCATTAGCGGGCAGGCGCTGGGAGGGATCTGGATGTCGTAATAGCAGCGGTTCCCGGATCCCTCCTATCTCAGGCGCAGAGTGGCACACCGTGTGGTTTTAGTCGGTCCGATTCCGACACACCACCCCGCCGTAAACCCCGGTGGGGTGACGGCCTGAGGGGATTTCCACAAGTTAAAAAAAAAAAAAAAAAAGAAAAAAAAAAAAAGGGTTTGTTTCAAGTTTTCCTTCTCTTTGTAATGATGTTGTCTTGTATAGTTAGTCCCTTAGTCGCCTTTTACGACACCCACGGGATGAATAGGGGTGGTAACACTATGTATTCTTAATCCGTCACTACACAGACAATCCAAAGGTTGTCTGGAAGAAATTGTTTTATCGATAAGGCCACCATTTGTACACGGCCACTCAACTGGTATGCTCTTTTATATAATCTATATTTTGGTGTACAATTAAGCTTACTCTATTCTATTCCAGTGTTTATAAATTCCCTAACGCAATGAACAACAACCAATAAACAGTTTATGAAATTAATTTATATTCGAGTAGTTAATTATTATTAGAATTCTGATCGTATTCTCATAAAGGATAACAATTATATTAGATTTCGTCTGACAAAGTTTTAGTAAAAAATTACAAAATATACGAGATTTCGTAAGTAGAAAACTTCACGAGTTTAATTGCTCTTACCTTGAAAGTTTTTTAGAACATTTATGATAACAACTTACAAAATTATGAATAAACTAATGACAATATTCAATATTTCTTTCCAATTTGTTTAGCCTCATTTTCGTATTAAATTAAATAATAAATATTTCTGACATTTAACACGCAACGACATCTAGTTTCAAACTAAGCAGAGCTTGTGCTATGATAACTAGACTGACTGATAGAATACTTGCATACTATTTTTTTGTAAATACATACATATTATACATAGAAAATACCCAAACTCCGAAACAAATATTTGCAGATCACATAAACATTTGATGCGACCCGGGAATCGAACCTGAGACCTCAAGCACGGCAGTCACTATCGCTACCACTACGCCATCGAGGCAGTTAAGCTAGCCTATAAGCAGATAATACAGAAATGTGCAAAATGATATTGGTGAAAATGATGAATATTAAGCATATATGAATATTAAGCTCTAATAGTAGCAATAGAAAGGAACTAACACTAGTCAATGAAAGATGGCCACTTACTTAATCATTTCATTCAGTAACACTCTGTATAATATTAAGTTACCCTTACCATTAAAAGCACATACATAATATTTGCATTACTGTGACATGTTGTCTAAGTTACGTTGACCCAACTCTCGGATGATGTCTGATAAAATGAAAACAGCTTGTTTTTGTTTACAGTTTTAAGTCAATGTTGCTGAAAGCGAAGTTTCAACAAAAACAAATTTTGTTTTTGTTTTATAATTCCTTTACTTGAAAACACAACTAATGTGCAATAATTTGATTTTGTTTAAACAAAAGAGCTGTAGGTCAGAGATTAGAACTCGAATAAGACGTAAGAATTTATATTTATTTCAAACATTTTTCGTACATTTGACACACAACGTCATCTAATCCCAAACTAAGCAGAACTTGTACAATGGGAACTAGACAACTGGTATAAATACATATATACTTTTTTTTTGTATCTAAATATATACATATTATATATAAAAAACACTCAAACTCCTAAACAAATATTTGTAGATCACATTTA
This sequence comes from Hypercompe scribonia, assembly GCA_949316085.1. Taxonomy (NCBI): domain Eukaryota; kingdom Metazoa; phylum Arthropoda; class Insecta; order Lepidoptera; family Erebidae; genus Hypercompe; species Hypercompe scribonia. Next base: position 3,140,190 of record OX438969.1, on the reverse strand, counting down.
GTCCGACCCGAAAGTCGAACCCGAGACCTCAAGCACAACAGTCGCATACGTTACCACTGCGCCACCGAGGCAATTTTTGTAATAACATTATTACTTTGTAAACTACGTATGTCAATAAGAAATCAAACAAATTCTATTTAATACGTAAATTGATCCATAGATGTAGTCTCTTATCTAATTATTACGATAGACCAAATTTAAACATCAGGGCAAAGAAATAGTAAGAGAATTAATTAAGTGCATTTGTGTTCTATATTTTCATTATCAACGCCATGTTAAAATATTATAGACCCTTTGGAATAACGATTTAAGGAAAAGTTTCTTTCTATTTTCAGAAACGGGTATTTTTACTGTAATGGTAATTTTATCCACGAACCGGAACGATTTACGAGGCTCTTTGTTAAAAGCACTAGCTATTTTTAGGTGCCCAAAATAAAGTAGATAGACTGATCCAAATTTTAATCCAGAATTTAAGTGAAATATTAAAATTTGACATCCTGTAGACACTTTCCGTCGGGACTTTACATTTAAATATCTAATTAAATGCAGTTTCATTACACTGTGAATCATTCAATTCGAATAATGTGTCAGGTAAACTTGTATATTTGTCATCTCTCAAGAAAGATAAGAAATCAGAAAAGTCGTAAATACAAACAGACATTTTAAGTTCATTTCATTTTGAAAATTCGCTGCAGATCATTCCAACGTCATTGGTATCAAACTAATATACCTATAGATTCGAATTGATAGTGTGAAAACTATGTGTAAAAACCCTCATGTTTCCATATTCCACTAAATGTGGGTCGACTTTAAAGTCAAAAATATCCACTTGTCAGATACCACCAGAAATGCAAGATAAACCTTTTCGCCCAGCTGAATCACTTGAAGGTCGGCTCCGCTACTAGCTCGCAATTGGCTCCTATATTTTACTAAAAATATGTTATTTATAGAATAAAGGAACATATTTATTTCGAGTGTTTGCTAATTCCATTCCCATAACGTACCCCACAAACATATATCCTTATTATTATTCTCAAATCTGTATATTTAGACACCATCATTTTCAGACATACCTTAAAATGTAATAATGTGAATTAGTAAGTTTGCTAGTTTAAGCTAAACTTCTGCCCCTCTAGCCAAGTTGACATTCTTCAAGTTTAAAGTTTATTAGAAAACTGACAAATTAATGAGAATGACGTCTCTCAATGCTAAATCATGTGGTCAGAACAAAACATTATCCAATATAAACTAAACTGTTGCATCTTAGCTAAGAGGGCAGACTACTTCAATTAAAAACAGTGCAATCAAAGGTCAAATCATTCAAAAATACGTAATATGTGTTACGTCATCTCGCTCATTGCCGTGACGTATATTATAAAATGCAAAACATATGAAAAACTACAGCTTTTAGCGCAGAGCGTGAAGCGTGTCGTGATAAGTTATTCCGTACAACCGTTCAGTTGCTGCTTTAAAAGCTGTAATACTTCGTTAAGTTTATACACTAAATTTGTATTTTGTAGAATTAGTATCTGTTTCTCATATGTGTTTATTTGCCTATTATTTTTCTTAAACTGACATATTTACAAACGCCCAAATTGTATTCATAAATATTCTATAGACGTAAAAAATGTTTAATAATGAACTGAATTTGGACTAGTATTTCATGTAATTTCAAACAATAACGGGAATCCCTTAATAGCATGCAGTTTTCGTAGCATGTGAGTTTGAAATCAAACTTTCTGTCCTACGATATTTTCTGTGATTCTGAACTCCTATATATACTGTACGAGTATTTGTTCAAGCCGATTTGCGCTCAGAACTAGTTAGGATTTTGCGAAATACAAATAAATGTTAAATGCAAATATCTGTAGCTAAATTGTTTTTTAACGTTATTTATCTTTAAAATTGTTTTTTATGGACTAAAGTGCCCAAAACCTAAATAGGTTACGTGACGCGAATCAAATTGGACACAAAGACGAATTTGTAAAATTAATCTCTATAAAGCTACTGTCCATGGACTTCTGCAAGTTGAGAATGCGTGGCTGTCATTTGAATATCTCCACCAGAATTCAAGAGGTTCTGGTGACCTCACTGACTCGCTGAATAGCAAAGACAGAATCGATGAATAGATATTAAGATCTGGTAGGTAAGCACAGGGTCATCGATATTGCCAGTAAAATTACTAAACTTAAGTGGCAGTTGGCGGGGCACATTACACGCAGAAACGGTGGCCGATGGGGCCATAAAGTTCTGGAGTGGCGACCGCGTACTGGGAAATGCAGCGTTGATAGGCCCTCCACAAGGTGGTCCGACTACCCGATGAAGATCGCGGGAAACTGCTGGATGCGGGCGGCACGGGACTGACTGTTGTGGAAAATCTTGGAAGAGGCCTATGTCCAACAGTGGACGTCTTTTGGCTGAGAAGAAGAAGAAGGTAGGTGCTATGGCTCATATATTCCGACACGGACTAAATAGATTAAAAAATTCTGGCACATTATCCGACATGGTAGTCAACGTGTTAATATCGGTTTAAAGTAAAAGAGAACGTGTACTTATTTAGACAAACTCTTGACTTAATTATCAGCGCTATTTTTCTATTTTAGAGTCCTGTTAATAAAAAAATCCAGAACAAAAACTTATCTAATCCTTGTTTACTAAGCTACTAGAGAAATAAACAGAGGTAAACCTCTAGTCATTACATTTTATTACTAACATACGCAGAATACGTGCCGCAAAAAGAATTTTCGTACGTAGTTGTAACTTAATATAAAGCCTTACTTTCACAGAGATATTAGATTTTTGATGTAGTTTAACCACTGATGAACCACAACGTGACGGATTAAGAATAGTCACCATCCTGATTCATCCCGTAAGTGTGGTAAACGCTGATAATGCAAAACGCCATTGCAAAGAAAAGTAAAACTTGAAAAACATAGTAATGTGGAGGGAACGAGTGTCATGTCTCTCCGACGCAAAGGGAGCATCCTCCGACCAGGCGAGGTGATCATGCCTAGCGGGCCACGACCCAACGGTTGACGCCGAGATGCTGCATGTATACTAACTGTCACGCGTATCTCTATTTCGCGATACAGGACTAGTAGTCGCATCGTAGTTCATTACATTCATACGTTTCGTTCGTACTTCGTAGTTCGATGCATCTACGCTAGATGGCGCTGTTGTATATTTTTATTTGTGCTATAATGTGGGCGTCGCCATAGTAACATATAGTAGCCCGAAACCTCCTTTCTAAGGCACGTGTCCAGCAGTTGACTACTCCAAACTGTTTTGATGATGATGATAATGATGAAAAACAATAATGAGTAATACAATTACAAATATCTAAAAAAATGAAGGCTGTTAAAAAAACTATAAGAGACACAAAAAAGTTTCGTTGTTCTTTACAAAAAAGACATTACGATTAAGTGTTACTGTAGTTACTGGGTATTATCTCACTCGCCATTATGTAACGTAGGATTTTGTGTCATGCGACATTCATGGATAAAAAATGATGGATGCTCCATTGAAAGTTAAGAAGTTTCGGAAATAACCCGGCTACCAGACATTGTGTATAAAATTTTAGCTCATACTACTAAAGCTTACTTTACTTAAAACGACTAAAAGGTAAAAGTAAAGTAAAGTAAAGTAAAAAAAAAAAAGAAAGTTTTGTACACAATTACAAACTTAATATAAATTTATATTAATATAAAAGTTATATGGCACATTTAAGTGAGTGAGAATTTTTAATTTCGTATCAGCGAGGATCGTGTAAACTTGATTTTGTGGTTCCATATGTTTTGTTACAAAAAAGTACTTAAGTCTCTTTATTTTAACAAGCTGTGTCCTTTTACACCCCGCTGTGGTATATTGTGTTTGTATTATTGAGATATACAGACTAAAACTAACATGAAAAGTACATAAAACAATCTTCAAACTTGTGGTCATCTCGTGTTGAAAGAGTTCAATTTATGCAGGATTTTTTAATTTTCGAAACGTATACAAGCCAATATAACTTTCTTCTATAAATAGATATAGACTTAATTTACACTCCTGGGCTTACAAACATTATATAGTAATAAAACTTATAACAATTGTGATGTACAAAGGGCGGCCTTATTACTTATAACAATTTATACCAGGTAACCTATTAATATATATATATCCTTCTTAACCTTCAAGCGGGCGCGCGGTCATTTGTAACGGGAGCGGGCGCGCGTAACCGAAAAGGCGTTCGAGATGAATAGACGAAATAATGCACTAATTATTCAGTAATTATTTATTTATTTGTACTTAGATATATTATCATTGTCCTTAAAGACTATTTTGTCAAAAAAAGTAATTAAAATTATGAAAAAAAAAGACAATTATTCAACTAATTAACATAACTCAAATATTCTTTGGATCAAAACAAGAATTAGGAATAAAAAACCCTTTCACATATCTCAGACTAGTATATATACCTAGTCTAATAATAAAAAATACAAAATAGAATAAAAATGAATTAACTTTGGTTTAGTTTTCATCAGAATCAGTTTCTTTGTCCATATAACATTGATTGCAAATAAATGTTGTATGACTTCTGCAAATATTTTTCATTCATTTCATACATTGCGTTTTTAATTGTCTCCTCTTTTTGGCTGGACATATTTTACAGGTTCCTCTGCATGTGCCAGAACTAACTGCTTCTGTATCAGCAGCACCAACCTCCATATTCAAATGCTCCCTTATGTTTCTTTTTAGTTTTCTTGGAAGGCCTACTATCGTTGATCTTCTTTGAACGTACTCTTTTGTCAATTCAGTGCCTAATGCCCGTAAATACATTCGCCTTTTCCGTAGAGTCACATTATTTGCCCTCAATATCACCATACTATTTATTCCTGCAATATCCAGAAGACGAAAGAATAGTGTCAATGGCCATCTATTATTCTTCCTTGAAACCGAATACATTTTTACTTTTTTGTCGACTTCATCGACACCCCCCTTTGTTTTATTGTAAAAAGTAACGATGCTGGGTTTGCGCTTTTCATTTGTACTTTCATCAATTTCTGCAGCACAATAAAGTGATGATATAAGAACTACAGATCTTTTCTTTTTAGGCACGTAAGATACGAGAGTTGCTATATTTGAAAATCCAAATTGACTTGAATATTCAGGTTGATTTTTATCTATAAAGCAAGGAGGTATTTCTTTCTTGTTTTTGCGGATGGTACCCACAACAGAAATCTTATGATCCTTGGCCAAATCGTTCGTCAGCGGCACACTGGTATACCAATTGTCGACGGTAAGGTTTCTCCCAGTGCCAGAAATTGGTGTAATTAGCCTCTTTACGACGTCTGACGCAGCATTACTCACCTGATATGGGCCTTCAGGCTGCTTGCCAGCATAAAGTTCAATATTTAGAACGTAAAACGTAGCAGCATCTACTAGTGGATAAAGTTTGATTCCGTATTTGTCGGGCTTTGATTTCATGTACTGTCGGAAAGGACATTTTCCTCGAAAGCCAACCATCATCTCATCGATTACTACATTCTCTCCCACTGAATATGACAAAAGACAGTTTTGTGTAAACATATCTAAAACTTCTCTTATTGGCGCAGCTTTGTCTAAAGTACGACGTGCTTGTCGCGTAGTAGCATCATCAAACCGCAATGAATTCAGTAGAAATTTCACTCTTTTCACTGACATAGTAGTAGGAAAAATAGGTATACCTGTCCCATCACTTGCATATAAATCTTCTAAATTGGCGTGTGATGTCTTCAGGGATCCTGCTATGTACAATAATCCGAAAAGTGCTCGGATTTCCACCGCATCTGTCGGTTTGCAGTCACGTATTCTGTTATACGATGGCACTTTCTTTTGAATAAATTCGTTCGTATGTCTAACAACTTGTTCAATAATATTCTCTGAAATGAATAAACTCCAGGCTTGCGTAAATGTCGTCACACCCACACCATTTCTACGAATACCCGCATCTTCCGTTAGAATATTTTGAACTTGACGCCTCACTCTGTTATTGTTAGATTTTTGCCACTTCGTTACTTTATCGCGCCCTGTAAAGCAGCTATTTATTTCTGAAAGTGGCAAATCATCCTCTTCTGAGTCCGAGGAGTTAGATTCCTCAGCAGGTAGAGGTTCCTCTGCAACGATGTGGTCGGAAGTTTCAGAACCTTGGTCGCTAAGCTCCGATTCACTTTCTTCTTCGTCTTCATTTAGTAATTCCTCGAGTATTGCACTTTGTGATAACCGTCCACGACTCATTTTAAATAAAAAAATCCAAACTTAATTCAATAATAATGAATGATGGCCGAAGAACTACTATGAGCCTGAACGAGGGTAAGTCGCGTTGAGCATCGCGCGTAACCTTTTCGACGACAGGCGCGTGTAGTCTTTTCGACGACTGCACCGGGACTAAAACAATTGCGATCTGTGGAGTGGGGGGAGCGCCCCGAGCGACGGTTTATACTTTGTTTTACTCCCAATGACATAGTGACAGGCTACTAGAAGTGATAAATAAATGTAATGGGTAATAATAGTAATATGAACGTAAATGCACTAAGCGCGGTCGATTCGACTACGCGCGCCCGCTTGAAGGTTAAGGATATATATACATAGAAATACACTAAATATGCGTAATTGTTAGCGTCAAGATAGTCTCTGAGATAAGCTTCGGTTATATGTGCTTTTCAGCATGGGTCACTTTTGTTGATTACCCTTTTGCATCCGAGTCACTGGAAATCTTAGTACTCGCACTTTTTAAGATAAAGAAATGTCTGAATGTTAATAAATAAAATTCAGTAACTTTAAAATATGGAGAGTAAACAACTAACCCCAAATTGCGAAAAATATAAATGTCTCAAAATATATCCAGGAAAACAAACGGTGTGAAAAATAAAGTTATATAAACTTGATTGACAAATCCAAAGCCGAAAATCCATAACCTTTTCTACAAAGACGGATTAGGTTGCACACAAATCAAAATAAAAGCCCGAAACAAAAGCTTGGAATAGTGACATGACAATGACTTCGGAACTCTTATCTTTGACGAGTGTAAAGTTGTCCTAATCTCAGGAACAATGGTTCAGAATATTTAATTTTCAATAAATTATCATGTTCCCACAACATTTGCTATACGTCTGTTCCCAGTTACTTTCAGTGTCATAATTAAAATCAGTTGATGAGACATTATTACGAGCTGATTAGCATATTCTTTATTATAGACTGAGCAGCAGTATAAAGTTCAACGCATTATGTATTATGTACAGAAATAAAAAAATCCTGTAGTAAATAAAAATATTAATAAAGTCATATTCAAAGAATTATTTTTTGAAGTAAAGAAATAAAATAAAATTTATATTGACTGAAAAAGCTTTCCGAAGTTATTTTATAATTAATGACAATCAACTTTTTAGTTACAATCGATCGTTACAACTAAAGTTACAATAACTAAACTTAATAAATAATTAACTTTTGATAGTACAAGGTATCACTGTATTCAACTGTGAATATAATATTACATATTATAGCCTTTTCAAGACTGGACTTGACTTGGACATTAACATGGAACTATATATTTATACTGGGCGTAATTTCTAAGGGTTTTCGGATTTGATTTAGTGTTTGTGAAAAGATGCACGGATCGCTTAGTGGCTTAAGCGGTCGTGATACTGTGAGTTTAAACTCCACATAATAACACTGTGTGATCCACAAATTGTTGTTCTGAGTCTGAGTGTTCTTTGAGTTCGTTTTATGTGTGTTTGTAAAGTCCTTCGCGGCACAAAAATTTGTTGTTAATGGGGAGTTATCTTACAAAAAAGAAATCCTCTTCAAGAAGACTATGTATAGGACAAGTTTTTAGACACTCATGGAAAAGATATAGGGAAACGGTTCTATAGAAGCATACATACATAACTGTAGATACATCTTAAATACAAAATAATCTTCAAGTTTTGCAAACCCGGCAAAAAAAATAAGTTGGAAAGTTATGTATTTCGAGATTTAAGATTGACTTTTCTAACGTAGTTCAGCTTATTTTCACTAGATGTCACTGAATTATATTTTCTTGAAGAAAAATCGCCTTCGTCGCTTCATTCAATGGCAATGATATAAGGTTGTAGGACCAGTACAAATGATTAAGAATCAATTACCAGCATTAAGGATCATTTAGTTCTTCACTACTTAACTGTAGAAGTACCAGCTCGTAGGTTAATATTGTACCTGCCATCTGTAAGAAAAATTAAAAATTATAAAGTATACTTATGTAGAGTATGTAATCATAATATAATAGAGGCACTATTTCATACAAAAATTGTGCGCAACTTCATAGCAATGGGGCGTAGAGAGGCGGCACGAGGAATTTTTGTTCTCATAGATTGCGAATTGATGCATAGAGATGCGACATTTTAACTCGATTTTATTTCAGAAAAGAAAGTTTACAGGTCTATTTTTGTAAATATGTATTTTGTAATAATACCTTTATATTTACTTTAGTAACAATTGCCGTTTGGATAAATAACTATTAGCCTGATCAGTAATCGGTATAAGTTTTGTGCTTCAAGTGAATTTTCTTCTATTTGTTTATATCGAACTGTATGAGATGTGTAAATACTTCTTGAGTAAATACATACATAATGTTTAGCATCGTTACGTGATTCTATAAATAAATATTTATTATATAATATATATTATAATATAATAATTGATATAGTACTATTAAAAATCTGATATTCAGACTGTTGAAGATAAAATATGATTGTTGTTTTATATACTTTCGTGTTAACAATTGTATTCAACAATGAAAACAAAATGCATTGCATATTATTATCAAATAGTTAGTCCGAGCTGTCATATTATGATTTACATCAAAAAACCCTTAGTGACTTAGTTCAGCAAAGATTTAGTTCCTACCTGTCAAATCTGAATCGTTCACTTTTTAAAATCTATGATTTTCATTCATAAACGGCGGAGCGGCGTAATTCACTTGCCAGAGATAATTTCCACCCCTATCTTTTTTTTCCTAATGGATTGATTTTAACATGTTTTAATATGCAAAATGGGATTTTTTAACGTAAATGTTTGTCGCAATTTTGGGATTCGCTCATTACCAGCTTAGCAGAGCGACTAATTGCGTTGATGTCTCGCCACATCAATATATAACACTTTACCACTGTGTATGTTCTGTATGCAATAACTGCCTCGTTGATCTAGAGGTTAGTGTACGCAACTGACAATTAAGAGATTGAAGATTGTGATTATTATTGACTTTGACTTTGCCTGATTTTTAAAGAAACGACCAGGAATAGATCAGAGTTTTGAAATTAGGGTCTTATTCCCGAGCCACGGAGAGCACGTAAAGCTATTGGTCCTGTACCTGATCTCTCCCCAGTCGTGTCGGATAACAGTCCCATCGAATTGTGAGATTAAGGGAACAAAGAACGCCTGTGTTTGTGCACATACTTGTACACTATAATATCTCTTGCGTAGCTGTATGATTTCCGTTGAGATTGACTATCATTGCTAATATCGACTAGGAATACGTCATCATCATATGTAGTAATGTTAGGTCAATGATATAGAGTACCTATTTATTATCATAACATCGTAGTAATAGCACAATTTAATACTTACCGATAAAACTAATTCTCTAGTTATGTGGAAGTATTTCATGCCGGTGAGGGCTACTACGTCATCGTGTACTTGATCCAAAAACCTTTGAACCTATCAAAATAGATATTTAATTATATTCAAATCACACATGTAAAGGTATGTGAAAGTCTGTCTTAATAGTCTGCCATCAAAAATCAAATCTATCTCAATTTAATTACAATCTAAAATATATATCATATGTAAAACAATATTTTAAAACATAAGTTACTTATTTGGGTACTTTAAATATATGAGTATTAATGGGTACACTTAAAGACCAAAAATGCTTTGATCGTAACAATAGCAACTGTCTATATATAATTATCTTAAATATACATATATATATATAGTACAGGTAATCGAAGGTTAAAAATAGTGAACAAACCTCCATTGAATATGCACAAGCTGGAACTCTATAAAGTCCAGAAGCAGGCACTGAAGAAGCGACGTTCACGTTAGCTGCCAGGAGGCACAAAAATGGTAAACCTCACTATCAAGAATACCAGGGAATATGTAACGTATATAGAACGCTCGTAACCGAGAAAGGGTCTGTAACATATTGTAAATAAATCTGTAAATTTTATACATTACCATAATACATATTATGACTGCTGTTAAACTTCACAAGGAAACTGACGTATTGCGCTGTTTGTTTCGTTACTGAATAATTACGGCAGTATCCGGGGATTTATAAATTATGTACATGACTTTATGAGTGTATGTTTGTAAATACAAAATAAAATCACGTCTATATTTCCCGAAGGGTAGTTAGAGGCATATTCAACGCCCACTTTTCGCCAGTGTTTTGGTCCCACATGGAGAGCCTATTATTTTTTTTTTCGTAATTAGACCTACCTAACTGGATGGTTTGTCCTAGATACACGTAGCCCTCAACCACTTCGAGGGTAGATTCTCCAATTTTCACTGGAGTGGGTGTGACATGGGCATTCAACATAATTTTTGTCATATCCATATTCATTTTTAAACACACTCGTTCAGAGACTCCACTGAGGTCATCAAGGATGATCTCCACTCGGACCCAATTCGCTCCCGCAAACCGGGCGGTGAATTGGACCGGTGAACGCTACATTTGCGTTTGCCGTACGCTGTGAATAGAGTTCATTCGAAGGTGGTGCTGGTGCTGGACAGGCGCTGGAAGGAGTCCAGATGGCTTAATAATAACAGTTCCTGCATCCCTCCTATTGTAAACACAGAGTAACATGCCGTATGGTTTTAGTCGGTCTGATACCGATACACCACGCCACCACAAACCCCGGTGGGGTGACGGCCTGCGTGGATTTCCTTGTTAAAAAAAGAAGTGCCCTTAGTTCTTTATGGAAACGTTATGCATTATATTTTTATTTTTAATCGATGTCACCATTTTCGTCCATTAATGATATTGTAAGCGAACTATGTTATTATATACATATATATAATACGTATCCGGACTATTCAATTGATGTCTAATTACTACAAAATAATTGCATGATAAAAATAAGTCGTGTAGCATCGACTTTGTAATTTAACAAATATATCATTGATTAGTTTGTACTATTAAAAATTATATGTCCCAGTCTCTATGTGGTATGTGTTTACAAATAATTTGTTATTAAAATTAAATTTAGTCAGTGTATTTACTAATGATGGTCACTGTAAAATGTAATCAGTTAAGTAGTTAAGTAGTTCAGTAACGCTCAGATGTAACAACAACTTAAAGTGTGTTCGGCCTTATTTTAAAGGTTGTTAATAGATTTTTTGTTCATAAGAAGCGAAACACATAATTGGAAACTTGTTAAATATATATCAATGCATCAATATGTTTAAAAAAAAATTGAAGTGATTGTCTGTGATTTAAAAAAAACTCTGTTTCCTCAAGTGCTTATAGCTTTAAACTCGACACTAAAACATAAGCTACCTTTTATAAATTTTTGTCCATCTATCTGTCTGTTTGTCCGAGCTTATCTCTGAAACTGCTGAACCAACTTGAATGTAACTTTCACTAGGAGACAGAGGTAGGACGTTACTCGATAACATACATATAGACTACTTGATATCCTGGGATCGTGATTTATGCATAAAAAACCGCGTCTCTAAGATAAAAATCTAAAATTCAAATCAAATTCAAATAGTTAATAAGTACTAAAAGACAAATTGCAACTGGACCCAGTCACAAAAGATATTCTCTTTTGCAATGGTAGGTTTTCTTTAAAAACTTTTGCCGCTACTTAAGCACATCAATAATGATGAACCAAGTAGATTATAAGACGATTTACCTGTATCATTTATGTATTAATTAATTATTATTTATTTAGTTTATTATTAATTTTCCCATTTATATTATTATTATATGTTTCTACTTACGTGTTACGTCGATGTGGACATGTTTCTGAACTTTTATATTTTGGTCTTATACCATCGCTGTAAGAAAACAAAGTCAATGAACAGATCTACTATTTCTAAACTATATTCATTTCACTTTCTTAGACGAAAGAGATAGAAAAAATATACTTACTGCAATACATTGAATATTTGCACACATATCCAGAAAAGGTTGGTGGCGAAAGACAAAAGTATGAGGCCACTGAAAACGTCATCAAACTGTCTGATGAGACGAGTTGCTCGGTTGTAGTCCTCTCGCAGAGTACTCCAAATAGAAGGAGATAGATAATTCTAGAAAATTATTAGCTGTGAGATACAAAAACTTTGCTAGGTAGTAGAGCCACGCTGATTTCAGCACGAGCGGGCCGGCTCGACCGAGGCAGTACTACCCTCCCACAGAAGACCAACCTAAAACGCCAGCATCTGTGTTGCCGTGTTTCGTTGGTGAGTGTGAGGCCGGAGGCCCATTGATGCAGGGGTGACAGTTATCGTGGTAACCGTGTAAACCTTACACTGTCACGATGACTGTCATCTGTCAAAAAGCCTCTCACTAGGCTACCATAGTGTGGGTCACGATAACTCTTGGATTCTATTCATGCTTTCCGTCAGGCAGAGTAGAGTCAGTTTGGCAGGCTCTTAACATAGAAAAAAAACTACTGCATTAGTTGTGAATTTTGGAGCGTGAACCATCCTAAGCCAAAAGTTGACTGAACTATACCATCAAAAAAATCACTTAAAGTCAAAATACTTCAATGTTAGCACATCTTTTGAGAAACATTATTCATAAAACACACCTTGTCAGCAACCCACAGGATTTTCTTGTTAATCTCCGTTAGAATCGACGTCAAGTATAAACTTATGCAAATGATGTATATGTCCGAAAAAGTCCAATTTGCTGCAGTAAATAAATTATTCACCTATAAATAAATAAATATATAAATTAAAAAAAATATTTGGTGGTCAATAATTAATTAAATAATGACGAATCATGAATTAACAGCATATTTAACATAAATAACACTTAAAACTTAACTACACTTAACTTTTAATAATTATGTATGTATAAAAATTAAAATGGAGATTCTACGAACCAAGTTTTAGCAACGTTTTGTATATGACGCTTACAGATAAGAGACCAGCTGTTGAAGTGACAATGACGCTTTAGACAGCCAATCTAAATATATTTTATCCATATTAAGTACATAGCACTAAACTTTAGAAATTGCTATTTAGCAAAACAATTTTTAGCTACCGCGTTTACTCTCCTAGCATTTAAAAATAAATTTTCTCGTTATATAAGCCGTCGACGCTGGTTTCCATAAAAATACCTAGTGCAATTGTTGAAGAGGCTTACTGGTAGTTATTTCATGTAAAGAAATAGAAGCTCAGCCATATCATAATAGACTACAGCCGATCCTAAGGAGCAAGGAAAAAGAAGCAGAAGATTCAATTTTAAAAAGAGCCCAGAGTCAATTTTTTTTAACAATCGCTAAATTAATAATTCTCCTCTATTTTGTTTTGATCCCAGGAATTAACGTTGAGATAATGGCATGCCGTTATCTTGACGTATTATTATATATATTTGACTAGCTTTCTAATAACGTTTACATTTGCGGAATTTTAACTTGGCTAGGGCCATTGGTAATGACGAACGACAGCGAGGAAGTGATGTACATATGACCAAATTATTTAATTAATAATTTCGTGTCGCGCTACTTAATTTTTATCTACGATTACCTGTAGCACAATAGCTGTTGGTATATTGTAAGGAATACCGATTTCAAAGACCGCTGGGTCCATATTCCAAACGATTATCTCAAAAGTATTGTAATCTACTGTTTCAGTGCATTCAAATACTTCGGATATCTCCCATATGGAATACACTACGTATTCAACTGAAATAAAAATGTGCAACATTAAATAAAAAGGTTATTAGTCAAAAAACACTTCAAAAATATCAAATAATAAAGACAGTAAAAGTTTTACTACATCAAAGACCATGCAGCACCTTGAACTGGTAAGTTTCTGAATTTTACTGTTCACTCGATAACGTCAGATATGGATGCTAATTCATTTCGTTGCGAAATTTTGAGCCGATGTCAAAGGTTAACCTTTTAATGGTTTACCTTTCGTATATTATTTTTAAACATTTTAACAAACATTTACAATATTTATTTACCCAACTTATAGCTTGTCTTGAACACATTGTCTCTCTTTTAATGTTTTTGAGATTTCATGTTTTGTCTCGAGTAAAATTCTTTTGTGTATTAGTTTTAATTATGTTTATTATTTACTTAATATAGTGAATTGTATAATTTTAATAAGAACAAATATCTAAACAAAAAGTGAATGAGATAAATCTAGGGAAGATATAAAAGATTGCGCAAGTTTCAGTCATGGGTATTGGGTATGGCAAGACTGAGAATGCAATGCGAAAAGAATAATAATGTATACCCGTACGTACGTTCTTTCAATACAGAGGTTAGAAAGACACATTAATGACAATCACTATTACGAAAAAACAAGCTTACCAATAGCTAAAATCAAAAATGCAATGGAGGATACATTGCACTGAGAAATTATGCCTTTATCGATGTATTTATCTAGGTTGCAATTGAAAATTTCGTTAACTAACATTTTCCATTTACTTGCGATTCGCACAAAAATAATCATAGTACATAAACTTGCTAAGGAGAGACACCAATATACTGCAAACATAAAAGAAAAATATCGTTAATGTTAAGTGATTAATTTGATGTTGATTTTAAACTGTTTTCAGCACTGTATTAGCACAGCACATTAAAAAATCCTGATTCTTTGTGTTATTATTTTTATAACATTCACAATCAGTAAACTAACATTCTGTAGGCTGGCCATACTAGCCCCAGAACCATCAACCGTTGGGGTAAAAGAGTTCTAGAGTGGGGGCTACGTCTTGACAAACGTAGTGTAGGTCGTCCACAGGCCAGGTGGAATTACGATTTGCTTGAGATGGCTGGCAGGAATTGAATGCGACTAGCGCAAAATAGATCAGAGTGGCGTGCAATGGGAGAGGTCAATGTCCAGCAGTGAACTGTGATAGTCTGACGATGATGATGTTGATGATGATGATGAAACTAACGGGGTCGGGGCATAATTGATAAAAATTCCTAAGTAGTAAAACAAACTAATATATGCTAAGGGACAGCTAATATATGCTAAGTAACCTATGTACATCAATCAATCATAAAATATATTAATTTGACCCAAAAAGATGAAAGTTTTTTGCTTGTTGTATTTTTTGGAAAATTTAAAAAAAAAATTAGCACAAGGTACCTTCTACTCCACTATTACCAATTTCAAAGTTAGACAAAACTATTTTGTAACTCCTTATCTTTTAAAGGCCACGTTAGATACTCACCGAGAGATTTAATACTCACACCTGAAGATAAAATCTTATACACAGAGACGACTGCTACAAACAATTGCAATATCGCTAGTACTACCGTATATATAAATCTCCATGAGTAATATCTAAATCTGTAATAAAACACATCAAATAAATAATTTATTTTGGCGATAAGCCCGCCACTTGTACTTCTTTAGCTTTAAGTTACTTTTGAATTTAATTTGGTGTACAATAAAGATATATTATTATTGTTATTAATTTTAAAAATATTACTCAAAAAATATTGTGGTGACTTCCACATATAGCACAAACAAAAATATACTCGTACAACATCGCCGTCTAGCGAAGATGCATCGAACTACGGAGTATAATAATAAACAACGGAGCAAATACTAATCCTGCATCGCGATATAGAGATTCGTGTGCAATTAGCATATATACAACATCCTAACATCAACTGTTGGGCCGCAGACCGTCAGGCATGATCATCTCACCTGATCGGAGGATACTCCCTTTGACATGACACCCGTTCCCTCCACAATATTGCAAAGCTTTTGGAAATTAACACGTAGCTACTTTAGGAATGATCATGAAGACTGGAATAAAGCTTATTGTAATTTCTTTTTGTTTGCAATCTGATGCATTAGTAGCATATTAAGATTCAAATAATAGTATTCAGTTTACCTTATTTTTGTAATATCGTGATTCCATACTGCTGTGACTGGATTCAAACCCACAATCTGTCCATAAATAAGCAATAATTTCATTGATCTTTGAAAAACAATAAACGGACCATTTTCTTTGTCATTGTCGCTATTGTTTTTATATTCTTCATTATGATCTGAAATTCTTTCTATATTTAAATCAACTCTTTTCTTATTTTCTATCCAACTTCTAAAATCATTTTTTAAATAGGAACTGAAAATTGAAGAAAGTATTTAGAAAAACAAGAATTATGTGTTGATACAAAATGTTTGATGATTGTGAACTTACTGCGGTATCTGTTGTCGCAATCTTAAATTAATAACTTCTAAGGCATTCGAACCGGCTGCAAATAAAATTTGTTTTTATTATTTTATATCTTTTCTACTGTAGTAGAAGGAAAAGTAACGGTCCTATTGATCTAGGGGTTAGTAGCCGTGAGTACTACACCAGAGGTCATGGGTTCGATTACTACCGTGAACAAAAAATTGTGTAGTAAGCATCATGATTTGTTCTCTGTCTAGACGAATTTTATCTCTAATATATGTGTACTTATTTAGAAATATAGATGTATGTTTATCAAAGCACGGGCTCTGCCTAATTCGGGATCAGACTTCCGTATGTAAGATGTATGTATTTAGTATGATTACGATGGATTAAATGTAAGTGAATTCAAGACACCCGCAACTCAAGAGTTATAAACACATTGAATCTCTTTGAGTACCTGCACATAGTTATGCAAAAAGGGATTCGGACTTTTTTAACAATAAAAGAAGAAAAGCAAAATCAGAGTCTGGTAGAATACCAGTGGGTATTCTACCAGACTCTGATTTTGCTCCGGTCGTACTAACATAATAGTGCTGAAGCATTGCTCTCCAACGTTTAAAAATAATTCAGAGAGGACTAGTTCTCATCACAGGAAGAAAGCTGCAGAAGTTGATATCAAGAATATCAATAAAATGTCAGCATAGATTAATATTCAGCCAACAAATTCACAATGTAAACATGCACAACATCTGTAAGAAGATTTAAATTCATGTTGACAAGAAACCTGTATTATCAGATCCATCTCATTACAAAATCTTTGCCGTCCAGTACTCGCGCCATCGAAGATAAGAATGATCAAGTAATCACTGAACTTCCTTGTTCCAAGACCATCAGTCGCAAAACTATATAACAACGGAACTGCGACACGCTTGAGCCCGTTAAAGCCGAAATAAAGAAGGTAGATGCTCCAGAAATGTAGTGTTAGAGAAAAATAGGGGTATAGTGGACGGAGTTCCACACCAACATGTCTATACTGCACCAGCTTGGCATAACACAGCCCCTATCAGCCAAAGTACAGTCATGCATATTTTAATATTTTGGCCATGTCTCTTGACGGAATAACGACTCCATAGAGCGACTAGTAGTGTAGGGCAAGGTGAAAGCGATCAGATATCAGGCCAGGGTGTCCATGCGCTAAACCAACCAGGGGAAATTTATAATCGGAAAGCGAATGTCTGACAGTAGCAATATTGTGCGTAACTATTACAAATGTAGACCACAACCGCTTTGACAAGAGTGATACAACAGAAAAAAAGAAGTTCTACATTATTACTTCAGTCATTTGAATGGAGACTACTTAGAAAAATTAATATTGTATGTTACATGTACCTAGGTGTTTGTGACCGTTCATTTGATTTTCCATCACACTGACAGTGTATTTAATGTCACTTCACAGGTAAATGTCACTCAGTACTGAACAGCCATCTTGTTTTTGTGTCATGTGTAATAAATTATTTTAGACACGTTGTCGTATCCATCATTTTATGAATATTTTATCGAACTATCTGCTAAAGCGTTAACGATTTGATCTTTGTAAACAGAAATATGTCCATTTGACTGTGACAACATTTTGTTTCTTCGCTTATTTTGCTTTTGACATGTGATTGAGCATATAACAATGGTAGTAGAGTACGTAAAATTTAATTTTAAAACATGCAGTAAGTTAATATTTAAATAACCTATCTTTATTTAATTTTACATTAGACAGACTAGACATTGTGATACTTTGAATATAGTATTTTTTTCTGATGAATTCTATTATATTAAACTAATCTGAATATTTTTGAATTGACATAAAGTTTTTTTTTTCTATAGAGTACAATTACGCTTTCGGTATTTATTACTGAAATTTTTGTTGCACGGATTGCACAGTGGTTTAAGGGGTCCCTACACCACTCTCTACTGCGCTGAGTGTTGTGTATCTGTGTCTGAGTAGATGGAATTCTGGTAGAGAAAATAATCCATATTTCATTCACATTTATTCGGCTACCCTTTGTCTTTGTCTTATCAAACCAACAAATAACTAATGAGATATGATTATTTGTAATGTGAGGACAAAAGGGTTAACACTAACTCCACCATTATTGCAATTTTTAAGCTTAAAAATATTTTTTTTGTTTACAACATAATATAATATCAACAGATTTTACAATTAGTATTAGAAATGAGTAATATTATACGTTTATGATCAATAAAACATTTAAATACATTTCGAAATCAAATATTTGAAACAGATCAAAACAAAACGAAGCTTACAATTTTGTTGTAACAACTGAACAATATACAATTTTGTACTAAATTATTTGAAAAGATAATTTAGATCACTTTGCCTGTATTTGTATCATACCGACGTACGCATTATCGAACCCATTGAACGTTGTCATTACATGCTATTTGTAGTTGTAAAACTACAATTATCAGTCTTTTGATGCTCGTGTACAACTTTTATGATACTCTGGAAGCATTAAAGTAATTACGACAAAACATAATTTTGTCATCAAACTTTCATAAAAACAGAAATAGTAGCTAAGCGTAGATAGAAGATATAGTCTACTTGATGTGGGCTTCATTCCACTTATTTCTACGTTTAAAATTATTCTCTACACTTTTAAAAAGATAGCACTGTTTACTTACATATGTATGTTATACTGAGGACTATGTGAGTATTAAACACCTGTCAGTCTGTTTTCTTTAATTTTTAAGTTCTAATATTAATTGTTAATTAAAATCTATGTGTAAATTTTAACACAATGTACAATACGCATTATGAGTTATTTTTATATTAGATTTTTAACTCCAATATGACATCGCGAAACACGACAGGGTACAATTTGTTTCTTATATACGCAAAAGTAGAACTTAATCACATGAGTACCCTTTTTTGGTTATGATTTTTATAATTAATATTTAATTTATTATTTCCAATTCATGTAACTCAAGGCAGTGTCCTTTTTAAGATTCATCTTTAGCTATGAAGCTGTTCATCATTTATTGAAAGGCAACATATGTATATAAATTCTTTCACAGAAAAATTACATAAGAAAAGAATCCTATAGCGGTTCTGAATTCCGTTCTGGAAAGAAGCATTGTACCACCTTGCCTTTATGACGTTAAAGCGAAGGCGTCGAGGAAAGTGGGTGCAAGTTACCCGACAGGAAGCCGAGGTCAGCTCTTGGTGCTTATTTCATAAATTATGCCTACAAGGAAAACCAGAGGATGGAGAGCCACACTATCCTCTTTCTAGAGATTATCTGTGCAATGACGATCTTAGTAGTTCAATATCATAACTAATGTTGTCACTATATAAATGTATTGCTTATGTACTCTGTATTGTATTGTTTCATATAAATTATGGTCAGAACAAAATTAACCTTTAGTTTCGACTCAAGACTCGATTTTGATATCCTTGCTCAGAGACGGGTAATTTTATTCGAGAAGAAAAGGAAACTGCCAATTATTCATGCAAAATATTAAACTTTACTTTGATTGATTAGGGAAATATCAAAGTTACCCAAAAGGAACGGTCGGAGTCACACAACTGTAACTGAATTGGCTTTTGCATGAAAGACTAACCTCTCTAACGTGATCTAAGAGGACTCCATTCGTTCAAAAGCTTAAAATTAATCTAAATTGAACCCTTTTACATCTTTATAAAGAACACAATTGTTTGTGCCTTTACTTTCTTGCAGGATTTTCTACCAACGTTAGGAAGTATCTTCAAGATAGCTAGAATTTTTGGCATAACCAGTTATGGTTTTACCATATCTTTCTCTTGGAGTTTCATTTTGTTTTTGATGCTAGTCACTATGGAGGCTTGTGCTATATGGAAACTTGTGACAATTTTAACTGGATGGACTTTCAAATTCAGTGGTAATATATTTATATATAGATTTACTAAAAGAACATATTTATGAATTATTGAATGAATACTGTTGACTAAAATATACAAAAAAAGTATGTAAAGTGGATTAAAATAAGATAAGAGGTAAATTAAAAGACAATATGATAAATCACATTCGATCTTTTCCATTTTCGGCCAAAAATGATGATTGGTTTAGTAAAGTAGTGATTTAGATGCATGGTAGAAAGACTGTGCAAATACATATTGTGTTTCATTTGCAAATTAATTAAGATTTAATTTCAGGTGGCATGATATCAACCCGTCTATCTGGTGCTATATTCTATGCGAATGCATTAATGTCATTACTATTGTCATCCAAATTTGTCCATGCTTGGCAGAATCTTTCGTCATCTTGGTTGGATATAGAAAATGCAAGTGGCTTAGTTTTACCATCAGATGTCAAAGTTAAAAGAAGAATTATTTTCGTTACTATTTTGGTAGCGTTATGTGCATTTAGTAAGTTATCATCATTGTTTAATATTGTTCAACCCACAAATTCTTTATAATGTATCCTTTTTTGGTATTACATTTTGACTATCAATCATTCAACGGCTATATCTAGTGCGTTTCCTGCTGGTTTGATGAAGTTACGTTTCAGTGAGTACACATTGGAATATATAGTAATGAATCATAATTTCAAGTTACAAATATTTTATACTAAAATTTTTTTAGAAAATATGAATAATTAATTTAATTAATTTAATTATTGTTATGGAAAACGTTAGGGGAGGCCTATATCCAGCAGTGGACGTCTTCTAGCTGAGATAATGATGATGTAAAATTTATTAGTTAATACAGATTTAACTCATAATCTTTTGTCATTCCTTTTTACTGGTTCTCTAAGCTTAAGTTATTTATTATTGGTATGCTCCATAACAATAAGAAATAATCATGTGGTGATGGTTTAAGAAAGCAGAGTGTCATAATCCCTATTTATCTCATGGGTGTCGTAAGAGACGATACGAAACGGCGAGACGGAAAGAAATTTAGAATACTCTCGATTGTCCTTAGCCCAGAAATGGGTACATGTACCACAAAGATTCATGAAGAACGGAGATCGCTAAACTGTTTGCGTTCTTCATAAGTGTAAGCCCGGTGATGATAGGTGGGGCCATCTGTCACCTCAGCAGAAGCAGGCAAGGATAACGAAACAAGCACTATCGCTCGCGCCCCTCTTGGGGCCAGAAGAGTGAACATCGAGAGTCCCACACAGTAGAGGACAATCTACAAGCCGAGTAGGTGGTCCGAGGTACATCAGGGTGCCAGGGATTTTCTCGCTAGGATGCACTTGATTCCCCAACTTCTAGTACCCGAGCGACATATGGTCGGTTCGAGAGTAATTTAACCAAAAAAAGGACATCTCTCCAAAGAAAAAGGAAAAGAAAATAAACCCTATATCAACTCGTTCGACTAGGGTGGTAGAGTGATAGACTTACTAAGGAGAAACCTATGTCCAGAAGTGGGCTATTAAAGGTTATTGATGTGCTGAAGTGATGTGTGAATGCAACACTTCGTAAGTGTTTCAATTAAAATGACATTATATCTTTTCAGTCGAGCACATGCTCAGTATGATGTCAGCAACAGATTTTAACATCTCTCCTGGTGAATATTTTAAAAAGTACATTTTGAGTTCACATTCATTTGTTTTAAGACCTAGTAAGTCATTAATATATGTATATCTCTCTTTTATTGCTTTATCTTCTCCGAATCTTACTGTATTAGAGACCTTTGAAAATTATTTTTTTTTTTGCTCTTGCTGTTGTTCGTTTTGTTATTGTTGTTATAGTGAAGTTAACGATAACTGTTTTAGGGGACTACAATTTATGGATTGCAATACCTATATTTTTACTAGGCAAACTAGCTACTGCATTATGGAACTTCCAGGATTTGATTATAATTCTTATCAGTATGGGACTTACTTCTCACTACCACAAATTGAATCGATGTGTATATGAAGCCGTTAAAACAGAAAAATTATACAGATGTACTAAAAAGGTTTGCTTAAGATTTTTAATGATTTTGATTTCATTATAACTCTGACGGATGAAGAAATTTACTAGATAGATTATTATTTTTATTTCTATATGTTACAGTATGGACCTAGGACACAAACATGGCGCCGACTTCGAGAAGCCTTTGTGCGTCAAGCAAGATTGGTACGCATGGTCGACTCTAAACTGGGACCCTTGATGTTGTTGTCGAATATCAACAACTTTTATTTTATTTGTATCCAACTTCTCCTCGGGAGTCAGTAAGAAATAAAAATAATTTACTAGCATTCAAATTACTTGTACTGTCACCTGTATGGCACTAACGTTCCTAGGGAATGTAATTATGTTTAATCTCGAAAACGCTATATTAAAGTGAGGACAGTGAAAAAGAGTAAAATTGAAAAGTGTAAGCCTAGGAGAGGGAGACTGGATGGAATCTGTAAAAGTTATCCTTGGAAAAGGCATGAAGACAGGGACATTTAGAAGTATTGCAAATACAAATATCATTTAAATTTTTTTTTTAATATCTTAATCAAAAACTACATTTGCATATTTTGTGGTTGTTCTGCAAACGTTATATGAGAAAGCGTTGGAATTTTTTTTCTAACAACAAACACCTAAGTAATCGAAATTCATGCAAAATACCTGTCAAAGTAAGAAATGAGAAACTTTATCGTTAGTTACCGTTTTCATAAGTGTTATAAGTATTTTCTGCCATTCATATAAGTGTAGAAATAAGTAATTAATTGTTTTTTTTTTATAATAGAGGTAATGGTAGCGTCATAAGTCATGCTTACTATCTCCTGTCATTGAGCTGGTTGATAATAAGAGCATGCAGTGTGGTATTAATGGCTGCTGAAATACATCTTCATTCAAAAACAGCTTTAAGCTTTTTAAGCTCTTGCCCGAGTTCTGCTTACAATGTTGAGGTATCTATATAATTAAAAGTATTATATACATAATTTATATTTAAAATAAACAATGTTTGTATTAATTACTCAAACGAGAATCCTTTACTTACTTTTGGAGTATTTAAAATTTTTACTCACGATAATTTCGTTCGCCTTTATATATGTATAAGTAAAAAAGATGATTTTCAAAAACTTTCTAACGTTCATTTTTCTGGTTATTCATATAAATAGAAAAATTGTACAACTACAACTTCAAACATCAACTTCACGTTTCCAACTGATTGTATGCCAAATGAGGAATCAAATTATATACACATGTAATATTTCGACCATAACTCGAATACCTTGTTTCACTAGCTCCCACCGCAACGAGCTAAATATTTCTACCGGTTCTTTAATTTCAGTCCAGTCCAAAATAAGAGATTTGATGGGATGATGTTTTAATTTAATTTTGTACAATTTTTAATATAACGTTGTATGTTTTTAACTGCCAACTACTTTTACTAGTTTCAATTTTAAAAGCACTTCAGATTTATATTTAGTAGATATAAATTGAAAACAATATTGTAATATTGCTCATAATCTATCGATATGTAAATTATAATTTCATTCATTTTTTCTTTCATTCGTTACAATAAAGCTATTTTTCTTGCAGATCAAACGGTTACAATATCAACTGACTCACGACTTTGTGGCTTTGTCAGGAATGGGTTTCTTTTCACTCAGACGAGGATTATTGTTGGAAGTAAGTATCAGAAGTGGAAAGGGTTATCTCAATTTTGGTTTCAAAAGAAAGAGTAGCTATCATTTTTTCGGTAATACACTAAGAGTCTTATAATTATATTACTGTGTCCTACGTAAGCGATGAATACGACGTAATGCGACACCACAGGATAAGTGTATTGTGTGATTTTGGTAACTACTTCTGGAATCATGGGAAAGTACAGTATAATTTTACATGAAAGTGCATTGAAAACTGCAGACGCCTGATTAGCAATTTATATTGCCAAGAGCTTACATACCATCGATATGCAGAAGAAACAGTGTGGGCGGCAGGATGGAGCCCTGTGATAAACCAGTGTCAACCTACCGAAAATCGGAAGCTGCGCCATCATAGAGGATCCTAAAACAGTATTTGTGCAAGAAGACAGCAAGTCAGTTGCAATGTTTAGAGGGCAGGCTGAATACAGAAAGTTTGGTGAGAAGTGAACAATGCCAAACCCAATTAAAAGGCTTTGACTATGTCGAGGCTGATAGCAAGGACTCTTATGCACCAAAGGTGCTTGAAATACGCTAGAAGATCTCCCGTGGATTGGTTCGGTCTAAAGCCATATTGCCGATCACTAAAAAACGAGTGATTTACTAGGTAGCGGACTAGTTTTTTGTTGATGATACATTCGATCATACTGCATAGAATGGAAGTGAAGGCTATAGGTCGGTAATTTGGCAAGTAAGAATAGGCGCCTTTTTTGGAGAGTTTCACCTCTATCCAGGCCTCTGCAACAATTCCTAAGCAATATGAGAGGCCGTATAAGTCCGATGTGCATTAAAATCACTCAGAAACACTCGTTCAGCGGTTAAAAACTGTGCATTTAGATTATCCGCTGCCTGAGTCAAATAGTCTAAGATACGAGTTGTATCACATAGACTAGTGCCAATTGAATATAATGTACTAATGTCTTCGGTTGCCACAAAACTTTGTACATCTCAGTAATTTGACATTCTACTTTGTAGTAATATTTTTTTTATTTATGTTATTGCCATCCTGGCTATATGACTTAGTGGGTGTGGCGGCTTCTACATTATAAACACAAAGTAATGTACAACGGCGCCATCTAGCGAAGATACGTCGAACTACGAAGTATGAACGAAACGTATGAATGTAATGAACTACAATGCTACTACTAATCCTGCATCGCGATATAGAGATTCGCGTGGCAATTAGCATATGTACAACATCCCAACATCAACCGTTGGGCTGTGGCCCACCAGGCATGATCACCTCGCCTGGTTGGAGGATCCTCCCTTTGTGTGAGGGACACATGCCACACGTCCCTCCACAGTGGGTAATGTTATGAATTAATCAACGTCCTGATGATTTCACTTATTTTAGGTGGTTGCAGCTATAGTAAAATACGAGCTAGTATTAATACAATATGATACTTGAAATTGGGATGTCTACAACCTTTATTTAAATAAACTATACAATATAATAAACTTTATGTTTTTATGAATTAATAAGAAATACTTTTAGTTTTAGTTTTTTTTATTTGAAGAGCCTCCCAAAGCGACTCAGCCTGAAGGAAAACATGAGTAGAATCCAAGAGTCGTGGTCACTATACCCATTGCGAATGCAGACAATACAGTATGGTGACCCTCACTAAGATTGTCTAGTGAGATTCTTTTTCACGCCCCGCTTCAGGAAGTAAAAAGCATGATAGTCATCATAGCAGTGTAAGGCTCACACACTTATCACGATAACTGTCACCTCTGCATCAAAGAGCCTCTGGTCTCACACTTACCAATGAAATATGACAGCACGAATGCTGTCACTTCAAATTTGTCTTCTGTGAAAGGATAGTACTGTCCCGGTCGACTCACCTGTTGGTACTGAAATCAACGTATCTCTACTACTTGAGAATTTTTTTATTCTTTAATTATTCTTAAGATGATTTTAGATATATAGACATGACTGCATCAATAGCGTAATAGTCTAAGCGGTCACTCCGTACCTTACCGTACCTTGTAAAGTTGTGAGTACGATTTCTACATAGGACAACACTTTGATTGGTCTGGAAATTGTTGTCCTCAGTCCGGGTATTCTTTATGCCTGTTTCATGTACATACGCAAACTCAATAGAAAAAAAGAAAGGTATATTCCCAAAGAAGCAGGGTATATTCCTAAAAGAGTTAAGTTTAAGTTGTTAAAAAAAAAATCGTCTTTGAAAAACATAATAATGTTTATGCTTGTTGATATTTCAAATAATAATAAATCACAGATTAGCATCTGTATAAAACACTTTTGATCGTCAATCTTAATAAAATTGATTAAAATGATGAACAGATAGTACCAGGTCAACAGATTGAAATCAATACCCTTGTTCACATGTTTTTATCACACATAAAACCCTTGAAAAGGTTATAAGGTGCTATGGCACATAGACGTAGGTATTTACGTCTGCGGCGCATGCCTCGTAGTAAACCAGAGTAAACAGCGATGAACATTGTAGATATACATTGGCTAGACTTATTATCTAAAACCAAATATCGTCTGTCTGTAAATATATTCAGAAGAGTAAATTACTAGTATTATCCCTTCAAAGTATGCACTATTAATAAGAATTCAAACTCCAAAAAACTGTTTTCTCTAACAACAGTGTAGAAAATAAATGTTAGTAGACTATTTTTTTTAGAAAAAAACGACGACGCCCGCCTTAGGAATAAATCCTGAGTCACGGGGGACTCTACAAACATACAAGAAACGGACACAAAGAACACCCAGACTCAGAACAACAATTTAACTACTATAGTACGTTATTGTAGTGTTTAAAAATATGAATCACTTGAGTATGTAAAAAAAAACCACTGAAATTAAAATCAAACAACCTGAAGATTATTTATTAAATTACAAAGGAACAAATATTCAAACAAAATTATTTTATTTCACAGTTTTGTTTCAGAGATATGAATTATATAGAAAGTTTTAAAAATATAAATCAAGTAAATCTTGATAAAGAACTAAGGTGACAATAATTACTTTGTTACGAACGTTCAAAAATTAATATTAATTGAAGCTAATATAAATATTAAACCCAAGTGTCAGCTGTAGTTGTGTTACTATCTAAATTGTCTTTGAAATATGTCTTGCTGAATTGCAGCAGCACCAATTCATAAGTGATTATTGTACTAATTGCCTGAAACAATACAATCTATATATATATAAAGAACATTGAAGTGTCTGCTTGTAATATTAAAATAAATGCTTTTTACTACATGCAGATGAATATACGTTTACATACACCAAAATAACATCTTTGGCTAATCTCTGAAACAGCTGGACCGATTTCGACAGGACTTTCACTGACAGATAGAATTTTGAAATTATAAAAAAAAATCACGCGGAAAAAGTCGCGGGTGCAGCTAGCATAATATCATGGAAATTTCCAAAAATTGTTATTTATGGACTCTGAAATTTAATTTCAAAATAATGTTATGATTTTGTTATGTTATTTTATTACAGAGTCCATAAAAATATATTTTTTGAAAGTTTTGTGATTTTAAAACGCAAAATCTACTTTGGACTTGAAGCTGACTGACAATGCTCAAAAAGTTGAGATTTTTTTGAAAACATAATATAAAAAATAATAATAAATCACACTAAGACAGACAATTAGTTGTCTCATAACGTGTACCTAGGATTTTTTTTATTCATCAATTAATTTTTCAAGCCTTTTTAATTCTTTTAAATTCTTACCACATCAACACCAACACCTATTGTGTTACATATTTAAATTAAATGTTAAAAAAATCACGCACTTGTAATATCGTATTTCGAGTGATGTAGAAAAACTTCCCACTGAACGCAACTGTTGTAAAGCGAAGTATTAACTGGAATCTCTGAACCTGAAAAACATCCCGAGAACTTAGTGATTAAAATGTTAACGGTCATACCGACCAAAAACAAAAAAAATAAAACAGTTGTTCCAAAAATAAATAAATATTTCGGACATCTCACACATAACACCATCTTGTCCCAAACTAGCAGAGCTTGTTCTATGGGTGCTAGAAAACTGATATAAATACATAAATACTTTTTTTTTATAAATACATACAAATCATACATAGAAAACACCCAAACTCCGAAATAAATATTTGCAGATACACAGCTGTCACATACGCTACTACTGCGAAACCGAGGCATCAAAATAAAAAATAAAAAAATAATAAAAGGAAAATATCAAATGATTTTCTTATCACTAATACCTCCTGATCATATTCCTCGGGCTGCACGCTGTACACTGACATTAGTGGCTTTTGCGCAGTATTGTGCACGTTGGCAGCAAACAAGGATAGCAATATAAATCGCACAATCGAGAACAAGGAAATGCTGTAGTAGCAGAGGATGTACTCTGGACTCGCCAGCAAGCTACATGCAAATTAAATCTAATATTAGTTTCATAGAATGCTAACTTTAACTTTGTTCTATCGCATGTATTCATGTTTCCTTTTCACTGGATATATATTTTTTTGTGCTATTGACAACGATATGCCAAATTTTGATCGATTGAATAGTTAAGGTGTGCAAGTTAACAAACTTATATTTTAATATCATCGTCTGCGGTGAAAGGTATAGACCTTCCTCAAGTTAAGAATTCAGAACAATGTACTTTATACATTTTTCTATTTTAAACTAAAAATAAGTATCACTTAATCTTAGAACAGCTGACCTTTAAAAAATCCTGGGATTAAAAAACGCTGCAAGATAAAAATAACTTAAAAAAAATTAAGTGACTATACTTGCTTATATACAAAAAAATCCCGTTGACTGATTAAATTTATAAATTTAATGCCAACTAACAATGAGACAATAGTTCAAACTCTTGCACTTATGAACCTCGTTTTACAGATATAAATATTTATTGACCTCAATGTAAATACATGATCCTCTCACCTATTGTGTTTCTCGGGGTCACAATTTTTGAAATTGTTGTTTATGAAAGATCTACTGCAAAAAAAAGAATCAATTGAATATATAATCCAAAACTTAAACATTCAAATAGCTGCAATAAAAGGAGATAATTTGAACATATTTTGCTGGAAATAATTGACAATATTTACAATATTAGCAAGAAATTAAAAAACATGTATATTTATTTACTGCAGTAAAGTGAATATCTGAAGGCAGGTGAAGTACATATCACCGAAGAATGATAAAAGAGTGAAGCCGCTTAGTTGTGCGTCTATTTCCTTCAGCAGTAGCGCTAATTTTGAGTAGTGCTCTCGTAGTTTACCCCACGATATTGTACTCTAAAACCATATGATTTACACGTTTACATCAACTTAATATTTGAGGTTTTTTCACACATTTTGCTATACTTACATTGTTTTTCCGAGGATAAATAATTTTGTTCAGGTTATAGAAATACGAAGTCATGTAAATGCTACAGCAAATTGTTAAAATATCAATGTAGCAGAACAAGATGATAGTTTGAAAATGTAATATCTGAAAAAAAAAATATTTCAAATTATGGCTTCAATACTACTTTTATTGGATGAGAAATATCATGCTGAATAAAATGTACTCAACACAACTGACAGATATTTACAGGGTAGCTTACCTATTGCTATGATATAATGTTTGTTTTGTTTTTTTTTCTTTATTAAGAGCCTAGCAAAGTGACTCTACTTTATCTGACGGAAAGCATGAATAGAATCCATAAGTTGTAGTCACCATACTCATTGCGAATAAAGACAATGCAATATGGTGACCCACACTAAGGCGGCCTAGTAAGATGCATTTTCACGCCTCGCTCGAGGACGTTAAAGGCATGACAATCATCGCGGCAGTGTAAAGTACACCCACTTACTACTGCTGTCATCTACTAGCTACTACTACTACATGTACTAGCTGTCATCCCCGCATCAATGGGCTATTGGTTTCGCACACACCAACGAAAGAAGACAGTATGGATGCTGTTGCTTTAGGTTAATTTTCTGAGAGAGGGTAGTACTGGCCCGGTCGAACCAGCCCGTTCGTGCTAAAGTCAGTGTGGCTTTTGTGGATTCTGAAGTGGTTTTTGATTTTGACTAAACAATAAGAAGTAACTGTGTGTCACATATTGACGTGGTCCAAAGGAGAATGACCATTTTTGGTATTGCTGCTAAGTTATTTGCCCCTAATGTTTACGGTTTTAACAATATTGGTTTATATTTTATAAGATGTAACCTGATAATGGAAAAATCCTTATCTAGAAAAGCAAAGTTAAGAGCATTATAAGATTGAAATCCACAATAATATAGGGTGTAGGACGAATATGTTTTAGCGATAATTTGGTTGAAATTTTTCTAATAGATTTTCTGCGTACACATTGATATTTGTATTTAATTTGTGAATTTCTCTGCATTTGGTAGATTCCAATCAAATCATGATGCTAACAACTAACTAATACGCTAACAATAATTATACTTAAATGACCTAATGAGTGAGTTAAACAATTTGATATTTGACATGATATGCCGGTAGCTCCGGTGCTTCCATAACAGTCAATGCGGTCCTCGTACCGGTTCAGGCCCAGATAAAGTATATGGGTCTGATCTTCGACGGCAGGTGGCTCTGCGACGAGCACTTTCGACAATTTACTCCAAAACTGGTCAGCCCTGCTTCTGTCCTTGGGCGACTCTTGCACAATTTGGGTGCAGCCAGTGTCGCGACGAGATGGCTGTACATGGGGGTTGTCAGGTCAATGCCGCTGTATGGTGCACCGGTGTGGGCGGCGGCTCTGACTGCCCAGAATAGGGCTCGCCTCTGGCGCCCTCAGAGGATATTGGCGGTTAGGGCTACACGCGGTTACCGCACCGTGTCGACGGAGGCGGCGTGCACCTTGGCCGGAACTCCTCCGTGAGATTTGGAGGCTCGTCGAAGTTTATTGGCGGACGGCTTCCTTGCGAGCGGGTAGTGCCATACGGCCCCCGCCCGAAGAGATACGCAAGAGGCGCGAGGCTGCTCGTCGAGCCATGATAAGTCGTTGGTCAACCCGGCTGGAGGTGCTGGCTTTGCCGCCGTGGAGGTTCTCCAGCCAGTCATCGCCGAGTGGGCAGGGTGACAACACGGGACCCTTTCCTTCCGACTGACGCAGGTGCTTTCCGGGCACGGGTGCTTCAGGAAGTATCTGCACTCGGTCGCCAGGAGGGAATTGAGTCCCGCCTGTCACCACTGCGATTGCAGTGAGGACTCAGCTGAGCACACACTAGCGGTTTGTTCCGCCTGGCCAGCGCAACATGGAGTCCTCACTGTAGTTATTGGAGGAGATCTAACGCTACCGGCCATCGTATGCTCCATGACCGGTAGCGACAGTTGTTTTACCGCGGTCACAACCTTCTACAAAGACGTAATTTCGCAGAAGGAGGCGGTGGAGAGCACGATCATGAGAAAGAGGGAGGACAATCTCAACTCGAACCCAATTCGCCGCCAGCGAACCGGGCGGCGGAGGCACGCGTCATGCGGCCACGCTTAAGGCCTCATGTCACCTAAGCGTGGCCGCGGGTGAACGGGGCGGGTTTTCCCCTCCATCCACTAAAGTGGCCAACCGCGAGGAGGTAAAGCCCGCGTGTGCCATACGTTACCTAAATAGAGAGTTTACCCAGATAGTGCCCGCGGTAGAGCGGGCAGGTGTTAGGAGGGATCTGGATGTCGTGTGTAATAGCAACTGTTCCCGGATCTCTCCTATCTTAGGCGCAGAATGCCATAACGTGTGGTTTTAGTCGGTCCGATACCGATACATCACCAAACGTCAACCACGAACCAAAATTAGAACATAACCAACAAAGATTTTAAAAGCACGACGTTCATGGCGATTTCCACATATTCAATGAAACAAATTTTCCTTTATTTAGTAAATCTAACATAATATTTTAAATAATTTAAAATTTATGCTTACCAACGCTAAAATTGCTCTTAAGTCACTGTAGGGTACATAGTTAAAAATGTAAAACATTCTCAGTTTCACGTATGATGTAAAGATTTCTCTGTCTAAGAAAGTTGAATTAGTACCGGGACCACATTCAATAATTAACTTTATGGTGAAGTTGACCGAGAACATGTGTACCACTATAACAAAATAATACATTATTAATTGGTGCTGATACTGTTAGATGAGAATCTTAATTAAAACTTGTCGGTAGGTTTCTCTGGATAGATAAAATTTAATTAATAATTGTAAGACACGTTTTTGATGTTAATAATAAAAAAATAATCAGGAAGAAATTATAGATATAAGGATAGTTCTTCTACGATTTTTAATAGACCATTACCGGACATAGGCATTTTTTTAGAAATGAAATTTTGGCTACTATATTACACTGGTCAAATAGATAGGTATAAGATTTCTTTTCAGTTAACTTTCTCTTTACAATACTGTTATTCTAAGAAGCTTGCTTCCTTAGTCGGTTATTACCGTAGAGTGAATTAAGAAGATATTCTTAATCAATAACTACACAAACACCTTTAATTCAAATGTTTACCATAAAAAAAAATTATACCAACTGTCGTACATTATTTCTGCAAAACTTTAACTATTTACGCAGCGCGTGCAATAGAAAGTCATAATAATTTTCAACCGTTTTTGCAACATTTTTCCTTGATACTCAGCTTCTTTTGGTTGCAACGTGATAATATACAGCTTATAGGCATCCTCGATAACTGAGCTATCCAAAACTCAAATAATTTTAAAATGGAATAAGCGTTTTTTGTGATTAGCACGCTCAACCAAACAAACAAACAATCAAACAAACAAACTTTTTAGCTTTATAATATTTTAGTGTAGATCAACTCCATACCTAAAGCTGTTGCAATCATCATAATAGCAATTATATTTGATTTCTTAATGACGTGGCTATCCATCTTCAATAGAGTTAGACTGTGTTCGGTTTCTTCAGTTACTTTCATCAATTTAGGCCAGCACTTAGCTAATCTTACTAAGCATATTGCTGCAGTGAAATTTATTACATAATAAACGACGTTGGCTGTAAGAAGTAATGATGTTGAATAATTTTGTTTTGTTGTTCATAATACCAAACTGACTGTGCATTTCTTTACCTTCAGTACAAAAGATCTCTATCACTTATAGTAGAAAAGTTATGTAAAAAGTCTTGAAGAGAAAAAAATATTTGGAAACGTCACATTCTGGACTTACAGACCATTTAAAATTAGAGTTATGGTTGCCTTTTACTTATCTGCACAAATAATAAAAGTACTTACAGATTGTCCCCAATGAGATTTCACCATTCAGAAAATTGTGAATAGTAAAGTAAAACATTCCCAATTGTCCGATAATAGTCAAGATATTATAGATACCGTAGATACATTTCAATTTAAATCTGGAAATATAACGATTTGTGAAGATATTAGTTTTTTTGATATTAACTAGTGCAGAATCCAAAGGAAAAGTTTATAAAACTGCGTCCAAACTTTCACCTATAAAGCGACGCCAGTCTAGCTTAGCAACTATCGATTAATTAGATTCACTATTAAAAACACACAGAGACACACAACAGAGATAAGTATGATGACCTGGTCAGGTTGTGTTCATGGTGACTCTCAAAACCTTCAAAATATCTGAAGAAACGCTAAGTTGGAACGGTCATGTTATGAGATGATCAGATGATCGTACAGTTATATAGTATATTTCCAAACAAAAACGAAGTTAAGAAGAAGGTTTCAAACAATTTTGATGACAAATGTCCAAAGGAACATGATGGTATTGAGACTCCACGAGTAAGGCATTGAAGAAAGAAGTAAATAATGATAATTGGGATAGCTTGGGGATTTCAAGTAACGGATAAAATGAACCAGGTGCAGAACTAGAACAAAAACTTTTATTGTGCAATAAAGAATCAAAAACAATTACGAAATTCCTTATGTTGTCGCTACATAGCTCTGAGCGCACTTTGCCGTAAATTCTTAACAATTAAAGCTATTGTACAAGCTAAAAGTTAGAGACTCGTTGACTTCTACAAAACTGCATCGTATTTAGTAAATAAAAAAAATGTAAAAGATACTTAGTTCCATCGGCAGTGAGCTGATTAAGACCTTGTACAGGAAAAAACCCATTCCAACGAGCAAACCTCATCGCATGGCGTAAGCAAGCAAGGAGGCAGCATGACTTCCTTTTCCGGATAACGTTGACTTTCATTCTTTATCTGCAACGGAGATTTTATTACTGCATATACACTGATGAATAACAATGGTAGTTTTGTGAAACATTGTTTTTAGTAGACATCTAAAAACTAAACGTATTTCAATAAAAAACTGAGCGTACCTTATCGCAACTGAAATCTGTGATACTATGATTCATGCTCCTTTAAATAAATAAATTGAACTTTATTATTCATAAGATAAATGTATTTGTTATTACAACTTACGTTGTGTAAATATTGTACTTCTGTGGGCGTAGAGCGATATTACTGACGTTAAATGACAAGGTACAACAGTTGCAAAGACCACTGACATATATCAAATATTTGTGCTGGTAATATTATAATGTGAGATGTCAAAACTAATTGATTTATTAAATGTAGTTACTACAGAAAAATAAAATTTAGAGATAAAAGTACTAGCAATTATGGAAGTTAAGAAGCAAGAAACACATTTTATTTACCAATTAATATACTAACACATGACTAGGATAAAAAGAGCTCAACTTACGTGACCGCGATTTTCATTACCACGTAAACGATAAATTTGGCTTAGCGTTGACTTTATTTTCATAGGTTCGTCAGTTTAAAGATGTTGCAACTCGAGATATCCATGCTTTCAGTGCCAATAAATTAAATTGGTTTTTCTCAATAGTTTACAGCAATGTTAAAATCTGAAATAACACTACCAAACAAACAAACTTAAAATATGTAATATATACATGTGTAAGAAATCTATAGCTTAAAAGTAAGTACACAGACATGCCATATCATTTAAAACACACAAGAGTGTAAAATGAAGCTGGGACTGCTATATATATATAATAGATAATACAATATGATACTTGAAATTGGGATGTCTACAACCTTTATTTAAATAAACTATACAATATAATAAACTTTATGTTTTTATGAATTAATAAGAAATACTTTTAGTTTTAATTTTTTTTATTTGAAGAGCCTCCCAAAGCGACTCAGCCTGAAGGAAAACATGAGTAGAATCCAAGAGTCGTGGTCACTATACCCATTGCGAATGCAGACAATGCAGTATGGTGACCCTCACTAAGATCGTCTAGCGAGATTCTTTTTCACGCCCCGCTTCGGGAAGTAAAAAGCATGACAGTCATCGTGGCAGTGTAATGCTAACACACTTACCACGATAACTGTCACCTCTGCATCAAAGAGCCTCTGGTCTCACACTTACCAATGAAATATGACAGCACGAATGCTGTCACTTCAAATTTGTCTTCTGTGAGAGGATAGTACTGTCCCGGTCGACTCACCTGTTGGTACTGAAATCAACGTATCTCTACTACTTGAGAATTTTTTTATTCTTTAATTATTCTTAAGATGATTTTAGATATATAGACATGACTGCATCAATAGCGTAATAGTCTAAGCGGTCACTCCGTACCTTACCGTACCTTGTAAAGTTGTGAGTACGATTTCTACATAGGACAACACTTTGATTGGTCTGGAAATTGTTGTCCTCAGTTCGGGTATTCTTTATGCCTGTTTCATGTATATACGCAAACTCAATAGAAAAAAAGAAAGGTATATTTCCAAAGAAGAAGGGTATATTCCTAAAAGAGGTAAGTTTAAGTTGTTAAAAAAAAAATCGTCTTTGAAAAACATAATAATGTTTATGCCTGTTGATATTTCAAATAATAATAAATCACAGATTAGCATCTGTATAAAACACTTTTGATCGTCAATCTTAATAAAATTGATTAAAATGATGAACAGATAGTACCAGGTCAACAGATTGAAATCAATACCCTTGTTCACATGTTTTTATCACACATAAAACCCTTGAAAAGGCTATAAGGTACTATGGCACATAGATGTAGGTATTTACGTCTGCGGCGCATGCCTCGTAGTAAACCAGAGTAAACAGCGATGAACATTGTAGATATACATTGGCTAGACTTATTATCTAAAACCAAATATCGTCTGTCTGTAAATATATTCAGAAGAGTAAATTACTAGTATTATCCCTTCAAAGTATGCACTATTAATAAAAATTCAAACTCCAAAAAACTGTTTTCTCTAACAACAGTGTAGAAAATAAATGTTAGTAGACTATTTTTTTTAGAAAAAAACGACGACGCCCGCCTTAGGAATAAATCCTGAGTCACGGGGGACTCTACAAACATACAAGAAACGGACACAAAGAACACCCAGACTCAGAACAACAATTTATGGATCACACAAAGTGTTGTCCCACGTGGGGTGATGATCGCTTAAACCACTAGGCCAACAGTCATAGTATAGCATAGCATAGTAGGTGCAGTCATATTAATAACTACTATAGTACGTTATTGTAGTGTTTAAAAATATGAATCACTTGAGTATGTAAAAAAAAACCACTGAAATTAAAATCAAACAACCTGAAGATTATTTATTAAATTACAAAGGAACAAATATTCAAACAAAATTATTTTATTTCACAGTTTTGTTTCAGAGATATGAATTATATAGAAAGTTTTAAAAATATAAATCAAGTAAATCTTGATAAAGAACTAAGGTGACAATAATTACTTTGTTACGAACGTTCAAAAATTAATATTAATTGAAGCTAATATAAATATTAAACCCAAGTGTCAGCTGTAGTTGTGTTACTGTCTAAATTGTCTTTGAAATATGTCTTGCTGAATTGCAGCAGCACCAATTCATAAGTGATTATTGTACTAATTGCCTGAAACAATACAATCTACGAGTATATATATATAAATAAAATTAAAGTATCTGCTTGTAATATTGAAATAACCGCTTTTTACTACATGCATATGAATATACATACGATACATACACCAAAATAACATCTTTTATAATTTTTGTCTGTCTGTCTGTTTGTGTCG
Organism: Hypercompe scribonia; assembly: GCA_949316085.1. NCBI lineage: Eukaryota > Metazoa > Arthropoda > Insecta > Lepidoptera > Erebidae > Hypercompe > Hypercompe scribonia. The sequence continues at coordinate 3,103,180 of OX438969.1, read as the reverse complement.
GCTAATCTCTGAAACGGCAGGACGATTTCGACGAGACTTTTACTGACAGATAGCTGATGTTATAGGGAAAAACCTAGGCTACTTATATTTTAGAATTTTATAGTTATAAAAAAAAACCACGGAGACGAAGTCGTGGGTGCAGTTAGCATTAAATATAATATTATGGAAACTTCCAAAAATTGCTGTTCATGGACTCTATAATACAATTTTTAAATAATGTGATGATCCTGTTACGTTATTTTACTACGGAGACTATAAAAAATTTTTTTTGGAAATTTTGTGATTTCTAGAACGCAAAACCCACTTTGAGCTATAAAAACTGACTGCGAATGCTCAAAAAGTAGAATTTTTTTTTAAAGTATCCACATAAAAATAATAATGAATAAAGGCCCACAATTTACTGTTTTATGACTTGTATCTAAGATTGTGTCTTATTAATAAATAAATTTTTCAACCTTTTTAAGTGCTTTTAAATTTTCATCACATCAACATCAACATCTATTATGTTACATACTTAAATTAAATGTTAGAAATCACGCACTTGTAATATCGTATTTCGAGTGATATAGAAAAACTTCCCACTGAACGCAACTGTTGTAAAGCGAAGTATTAACTGGAATCTCTGAACCTGAAAAACATCCCGAGAACTTAGTGATTAAAATGTTAACGGTCATACCGACCAAAAACAAAAAAAATAAAACAGTTGTTCCAAAAATAAATAAATATTTCAGACATCTCACACATAACACCATCTTATCCCAAACTAGCAGAGCTTGTTCTATGGGTACTAGAAAACTGATATAAATACATAAATACTTTTTTTTTATAAATACATACATATCATACATAGAAAACACCCAAACTCCGAAATGAATATTTGCAGATACACAGCTGTCACATACGCTACTACTGTGAAACCGAGGCATCAAAATAAAAAATGAAAAAATAATAAAAGGAAAACATCAAATGATTATCTTATCACTAATACCTCCTGATCATATTCCTCGGGCTGCACGCTGTACACTGACATTAGTGGCTTTTGCGCAGTATTGTGCACGTTGGCAGCAAACAAGGATAGCAATATAAATCGCACAATTAAGAATAAGGAAATGCTGTAGTAGCAGAGGATGTACTCTGGACTCGCCAGCAAGCTACATGCAAATTAAATCTAATATTAGGGTCACAGAATGCTAATTTTAACTTTGTTCTATCGCATGTATTCCATTTCATTTTCACTGGATATATATTTTTTTGTGCTATTGACAACGATATGCCAAATTTTGATCGATTGAATAGTTAAGGTGTGCAAGTTAACAAACTTATATTTTAATATCATCGTCTGCGGTGAAAGGTATAGACCTTCCTCAAGTTAAGAATTCAGAACAATGTACTTTATACATTTTTCTATTTTAAACTAAAAATAAGTATCACTTAATCTTAGAACAGCTGATCTTTAAAAAATCCTGGGATTAAAAAACGCTGCAAGATAAAAATAACTTAAAAAAAATGAAGTGACTATACTTGCTTATATACAAAAAAATCCCGTTGACTGATTAAATTTATAAATTTAATGCCAACTAACAATGAGACAATAGTTCAAACTCTTACACTTATGAACCTCGTTTTACAGATATAAATATTTATTGACCTCAATGTAAATACATGATCCTCTCACCTATTGTGTTTCTCGGGGTCACAATTTTTGAAATTGTTGTTTATGAAAGATCTACTGTAAAAAAAAGAATCAATTGAATATATAATCCAAAACTTAAACATTCAAATAGCTGCAATAAAAGGAGATAATTTGAACATATTTTGCTGGAAATAATTGACAATATTTACAATATTAGCAAGAAATTAAAAAACATGTATATTTATTTACTGCAGTAAAGTGAATATCTGAAGGCAGGTGAAGTACATATCACCGAAGAATGATAAAAGAGTGAAGCCGCTTAGTTGTGCGTCTATTTCCTTCAGCAGTAGCGCTAATTTTGAGTAGTGCTCTCGTAGTTTACCCCACGATATTGTACTCTAAAACCATATGATTTACACGTTTACATCAACTTAATATTTGAGGTTTTTTCACACATTTTGCTATACTTACATTGTTTTTCCGAGAATAAATAATTTTGTTCAGGTTATAGAAATACGAAGTCATGTAAATGCTACAGCAAATTGTTAAAATATCAATGTAGCAGAACAAGATGATAGTTTGAAAATGTAATATCTGAAAAAAAAAATATTTCAAATTATGGCTTCAATACTACTTTTATTGGATGAGAAATATCATGCTGAATAAAATGTACTCAACACAACTGACAGATATTTACAGGGTAACTTACCTATTGCTATGATATAATGTTTGTTTTGTTTTTTTTTCTTTATTAAGAGCCTAGCAAAGTGACTCTACTTTATCTGACGGAAAGCATGAATAGAATCCATAAGTTGTAGTCACCATACTCATTGCGAATAAAGACAATGCAATATGGTGACCCACACTAAGGCGGCCTAGTAAGATGCATTTTCACGCCTCGCTCGAGGACGTTAAAGGCATGACAATCATCGTGGCAGTGTAAAGTACACCCACTTACTACTGCTGTCATCTACTAGCTACTACTACTACATGTACTAGCTGTCATCCCCGCATCAATGGGCTATTGGTTTCGCACACACCAACGAAAGAAGACAGTATGGATGCTGTTGCTTTAGGTTAATTTTCTGAGAGAGGGTAGTACTGGCCCGGTCGAACCAGCCCGTTCGTGCTAAAGTCAGTGTGGCTTTTGTGGATTTTGAAGTGGTTTTTGATTTTGACTAAACAATAAGAAGTAACTGTGTGTCACATATTGACGTGGTCCAAAGGAGAATGACCATTTTTGGTATTGCTGCTAAGTTATTTGCCCCTAATGTTTACGGTTTTAACAATATTGGTTTATATTTTATAAGATGTAACCTGATAATGGAAAAATCCTTATCTAGAAAAGCAAAATTAAGAGCATTATAAGATTGAAATCCACAATAATATAGGGTGTAGGACGAATATGTTTTAGCGATAATTTGGTTGAAATTTTTCTAATAGATTTTCTGCGTACACATTGATATTTGTATTTAATTTGTGAATTTCTCTGCATTTGGTAGATTCCAATCAAATCATGATGCTAACAACTAACTAACATGCTAACAATAATTATACTTAAATGACCTAATGAGTGAGTTAAACAATTTGATATTTGACATAATATGCCGGCAGCTCCGGTGCATAACAGTCAATGCGGTCCTCGTACCGGTTCAGGCCCAGATAAAGTATATGGGTCTGATCTTCGACGGCAGGTGGCTCTTCGACGAGCACTTTCGACAATTTACTCCAAAACTGGTTAGCCCTGCTTCTGTCCTTGGGCGACTCTTGCACAATTTGGGTGCAGCCAGTGTCGCAACGAGATGGCTGTACATGGGGGTTGTCAGGTCAATGGCGCTGTATGGTGCACCGGTGTGGGCGGCGGCTCTGACTGCCCAGAATAGGGCTCGCCTCTGGCGCCCTCAGAGGATATTGGCGGTTAGGGCTACACGCGGTTACCGCACCGTGTCGACGGAGGCGGCGTGCACCTTGGCCGGAACTCCTCCGTGAGATTTGGAGGCTCGTCGAAGTTTATTGGCGGACGGCTTCCTTGCGAGCGGGTAGTGCCATACGGCCCCCGCCCGAAGAGATACGCAAGAGGCGCGAGGCTGCTCGTCGAGCCATGATAACTCGTTGGTCAACCTGAGGAGGTGCTGGCTTTGCCGCCGTGGAGGTTCTCCAGCCAGTCATCGCCGAGTGGGCAGGGTGACAACACGGGACCCTTTCCTTCCGACTGACGCAGGTGCTTTCCGGGCACGGGTGCTTCAGGAAGTATCTGCACTCGGTCGCTAGGAGGGAATTGAGTCCCGCCTGTCACCACTGCGATTGCAGTGAGGACTCAGCTGAGCACACACTAGCGGTTTGTTCCGCCTGGCCAGCGCAACATGGAGTCCTCACTGTAGTTATTGGAGGAGATCTAACGCTACCGGCCATCGTATGCTCCATGACCGGTAGTGACAGTTGTTTTACCGCGGTCACAACCTTCTACAAAGACGTAATTTCGCAGAAGGAGGCGGTGGAGAGCACGATCATGAGAAAGAGGGAGGACAATCTCAACTCGAACCCAATTCGCCGCCAGCGAACCGGGCGGCGGAGGCACGCGTCATGCGGCCACGCTTAAAGCCTCATGTCACCTAAGCGTGGCCGCGGGTGAACGGGGCAGGTTTTCCCCTCCATCCACTAAAGTGGCCAACCGCGAGGAGGTAAAGCCCGCGTGTGCCGTACGTTACCTAAATAGAGAGTTTACCCAGATAGTGCCCGCGGTAGAGCGGGCAGGTGTTAGGAGGGATCTGGATGTCGTGTGTAATAGCAACTGTTCCCGGATCTCTCCTATCTTAGGCGCAGAATGCCATAACGTGTGGTTTTAGTCGGTCCGATACCGATACATCACCAAACGTCAACCACGAACCAAAATTAGAACATAACCAACAAAGAATTTAAAAGCACGACGTTCATGGCGATTTCCACATATTCAATGAAACATACTTTACTTTTACTTAGTAAATCTAACATAGTATCTTAAATAATTTAAAATATATGCTTACCAACGCTAAAATTGCTCTTAAGTCACTGTATGGTACATAGTTAAAAATGTAAAACATTCTCAGTTTCACGTATGATGCAAAGATTTCTCTGTCTAAGAAAGTTGAATTAGTACCGGGACCACATTCAATAATTAACTTTATGGTGAAGTTGACCGAGAACATGTGTACCACTATAACAAAATAATACATTATTATTTGGTGCTGATACTGTTAGATGAGAATCTTAATTAAAACTTGTCCGTAGGTTTCTCCGGATAGACAAAATTTAATTAATAATTGTAATACACATTTTTGATGTTAATAATAAAAAAATGATCAGGAAGAAATTATAGATATAAGGATAGTTCTTCTACGATTTTTAATAGACCACTACCGGACATAGGCATTTTTTTAGAAATGAAGTTTTGGCTACTATATTACACTGGTCAAATAGATAGGTATAAGATTTCTTTTCAGTTAACTTTCTCTTTACAATACTGTTATTCTAAGAAGCTTGCTTCCTTAGTCGGTTATTACCGTAGAATGAATTAAGAAGATATTCTTAATCAATAACTACACAAACACCTTTAATTCAAATGTTTACCATAAAAAAAATGTATGCCAACTGTCGTACATTATTTCTGCAAAACTTTAACTATTTACGCAGCGCGTGCAATAGAAAATCACAATAATTTTCAACCGTTTTTGCAACATTTTTCCTTGATACTCAGCTTCTTTTGGTTGCAACGTGATAATATACAGCTTATAGGCATCCTCGATAACTGAGCTATCCAAAACTCAAATAATTTTAAAATGGAATAAGCGTTTTTTGTGATTAGCACGCTCAACCAAACAAACAAACAATCAAACAAACAAACTTTTTAGCTTTATAATATTTTAGTGTAGATCAACTCCGTACCTAAAGCTGTTGCAATCATCATAATAGCAATTATATTTGATTTCTTAATGGCGTGGCTATCCATCTTCAATAGAGTTAGACTGTGTTCGGTTTCTTCAGCTACTTTCATCAATTTAGGCCAGCACTTAGCTAATCTTACTAAGCATATTGCTGCAGTGAAATTTATTACATAATAAACGACGTTGGCTGTAAGAAGTAATGATGTTGAATAATTTTGTTTTGTTGTTCATAATACCAAACTGACTGTGCATTTCTTTACCTTCAGTACAAAAGATCTCTATCATTTGTAGTAGAAAAGTTATGTAAAAAGTCTTGAAGAGAAAAAAATATTTGGAAACGTCACATTCTGGACTTACAGACCATTTAAAATTAGAGTTATGGTTGCCTTTTACTTATCCGCACAAATAATAAAAGTACTTACAGATTGTCCCCAATGAGATTTCACCATTCAGAAAATTGTGAATAGTAAAGTAAAACATTCCCAATTGTCCGATAATAGTCAAGGTATTATAGATACCGTAGATACATTTCAATTTAAATCTGGAAATATAACGATTTGTGAAGATATTAGATTTCTTGATATTAACTAGTGCAGAATCGAAAGGAAAAGTTTATAAAACTGCGTCCAAACTTTCACCTATAAAGCGACGCCAGTCTAGCTTAGCAACTATCGATTAATTAGATTCACTATTAAAAACACACAGAGACACACAACAGAGATACGTATGATGCACTGGTCAGGTTGTGTTCATGGTGACTCTCAAAACCTTCAAAATATCTGAAGAAACGCTAAGTTGGAACGGTCATGTTATGAGATGATCAGATGATCGTACAGTTATATAGTATATTTCCAAACAAAAACGAAGTTAAGAAGAAGGTTTCAAACAATTTTGATGACAAATGTCCAAAGGAACATGATGGTATTGAGACTCCACGAGTAAGGTATTGAAGAAAGAAGTAAATAATGATAATTGGGATAGCTTGGGGATTTCAAGTAACGGATAAAATGAACCAGGTGCAGAACTAGAACAAAAACTTTTATTGTGCAATAAAGAATCAAAAACAATTACGAAATTCCTTATGTTGTCGCTACATAACCCTGAGCGCACTTTGCCGTAAATTCTTAACAATTAAAGCTATTGTACAAGCTAAAAGTTAGAGACTCGTTGACTTCTACAAAACTGCATCGTATTTAGTAAATAAAAAAAATGTAAAAGATACTTAGTTCCATCGGCAGTGAGCTGATTAAGACCTTGTACAGGAAAAAACCCATTCCAACGAGCAAACCTCATCGCATGGCGTAAGCAAGCAAGGAGGCAGCATGACTTCCTTTCCCGGATAACGTTGACTTTCATTCTTTATCTGCAACGGAGATTTTATTACTGCATATACACTGATGAATAACAATGGTAGTTTTGTGAAACATTGTTTTTAGTAGACATCTAAAAACTAAACGTATTTCAATAAAAAACTGAGCGTACCTTATCGCAACTGAAATCTGTGATACTATGATTCATGCTCCTTTAAATAAATAAATTGAACTTTATTATTCATAAGATAAATGTATTTGTTATTACAACTTACGTTTTGTAAATATTGTACTTCTGTGGGCGTAGAGCGATATTACTGACGTTAAATGACAAGGTACAACAGTTGCAAAGACCACTGACATATATCAAATATTTGTGCTGGTAATATTATAATGTGAGATGTCAAAACTAATTGATTTATTAAATGTAGTTACTACAGAAAAATAAAATTTAGAGATAAAAGTACTAGCAATTATGGAAGTTAAGAAGCAAGAAACACATTTTATTTACCAATTAATATACTAACACATGACTAGGATAAAAAGAGCTCAACTTACGTGACCGCGATTTTCATTACCACGTAAACGATAAATTTGGCTTAGCGTTGACTTTATTTTCATAGGTTCGTCAGTTTAAAGATGTTGCAACTCGAGATATCCATGCTTTCAGTGCCAATAAATTAAATTGGTTTTTCTCAATAGTTTACAGCAATGTTAAAATCTGAAATAACACTACCAAACAAACAAACTTAAAATATGTAATATATACATGTGTAAGAAATCTATAGCTTAAAAGTAAGTACACAGACATGCCATATCATTTAAAACACACAAGAGTGTAAAATGAAGCTGGGACTGCACCATTTGAATGACAGCAATAACTTATTTCATGAAATGCTTTATTCTAGTCTTGAACATCTATACATAGTAAATGATTCGCCTTAAATCAATTATTAATGTAGAGCCTAAGCTATTGAGTCCAGAAATTTAAAATTACAGAAGCTCATGCTATTTCTGCTGTAAGCACCCATGGAAATTTTATTTATTTTTTGCAAGTTTTACCCATAAGGCAATGAAATAAGAAATGAATATTTGTATAGAAGTTCATAATTATCAAATTAGAAATAATAAATAAGAAATAAACACCCAAAGCCACGAATAATAGCTTGTTTGTTAATAAAAAAAGTCTTACTATTTTCTATTTTATCGAAAAGTTTTCAGATGAACCGGTGTGGACTGATGTGGACTGAAATAATCAGACAATTCATAAAACCCGGTCATGTTCTCTGAGACCGAAGTTTAAAAGTTATATTTAAACTTGACCCTCCTTATGACTTGCAGACCAAAGGGCGGATGATGCGTTCTGCTCTATACGAAACGATGTACGAGCTTGATATCTTCATATTTATTTGGTTGAAATTTAATCTACACACGATGTAACAAAAACGGAATTTATTTTGATTTATCATAATGCCAGTTGATTGTGAGTTTTTAAGATTAATTTTAAAAAATTCATCATCATTATCATCAGTATCAGCCTATCATAGTTCGCAAATCGTCACTACACCTGATTTGTGGGTGCCCTACACTACGTTTACTGAGATGCGATCTCCTCTCTAGAATACATTTACCCCGGTGGGTTCATGTCGATAAACTTGGTTCTCTGCCGGATCACGTTATTCCTAACGCGGTCCCACAGAGAAACACCAAGCATTGCCCTTTCCATAGCACGCGGAGTGACTTTGAACTTGTGGACAAACTGAAACGTAAGTGTCCACGTTTCGGTACCGTATGTGATGACGGGTAGGACGCACTGATTTTTGTTTTTAGACACTATGGGATAGAATCACCTTATCTCCACGTAGTGTAATGTCAAATGCATTATATTCAGGTACAATTTAACAATTAAGCAAAATAATATTGCGTATAGGTTAATTTAATAATAATGATATCTATACACGTTACATTCACGAATTTTTGAAAAAATACAAAAGTACATTTTTTAAATAATAATGAATATGAAATTCTTATTTTTCTATCTGTTGACACAGCTTAATATTTCGCAACATGATTTTCGCCTGTCTGTATATATTTTTTTGTAACAGAGAGTAGGAAAATTATCTCGTTGCAAAATAATACCCTGTATAGCAGTCGTAAGACAAATAACAGGCGCAGTCAGTCTTTCACGTCAGTCACTGCCGGCAGACAGCGATGCACTAAAATATAAACGTAATCATAACACAGAAAGATGTCTATGTCTTTAGACAAATACATGTTTATACCTTAAACACTTTTGCTCTTCATAGAACTTTAATTTACTTGTTTATTGTAGTTCAAGATACAGCAGACTGTATTTACTTTCTAATCTAGTTTTCATGCCTCAACATTGGGAAAGAAAATAGGAAAAATAAAATGTGTCGAAATAGATATAAGGTCGAGTTTTACTTGTGAACGATTATAATTAAATATATTAGAACACAAAGAATAGAAGACACTATTCCACTCAATTCCAACCATCCGTATGTGTTGCTTGATTATATCCAATTATTTAATTTATAAAACTCTAACAACACCACTTCATAAGTGACAATAGTTGTGTACCTAGTCTTGCCATAAATATTGTAATAAAGAAAAAAGAAAATTGTTAACTGCAAATAACATTTATTACTTTTACAGTGTGTCAGTTTAATACATAAATATAAAACAATTAAAAATATAAAAAGCTTATTCGAAGTGGTCTCCATTGGCTGCAATACAGTCCTTTAAACGATGAGGCCAGTTATCAATAGAAGCACGCACTCTTTCCATGGGAAAATTCTTCACTGCCAATCGTATAGATTGTTTTAGGGACTCCAAATTATCATGGCGTTTAGAGCAAGCTGTACTCTCTAAAACTGACCACAAATCATAATCCAGCGGATTAAGATCGGGACTAGACGACGGCCAGTCTTCAGCTCTGATGAAGTCCGAAACGTTCGATTCCAACCAAGACTGCGTGGACCGAGCTTTATGACCCGGCGCCGAGTCTTGCTGGAAGGACCATACTTGGTTATTGAACATGGTGATGTTAAGGGGCTTAACTACCTTCTCAAGAATGGTATCTTGATACACTTGTGCCGATGTTTTGATACCTTTTTCACAAAAATATGGCTCAGTCACTCCTTCATAGCTAACACCCCACCAAACCATCACTGAAGTCGGATAATGTCCACGTTGCACTCTGTCGACTAATTGGGAAGCTTCCTTAGAGCTTTGAGCATAAATACGGTCATTTTGTTTGTTAAAATGTTGCTCAATTGTAAAAATTTTCTCATCCGTAAACAAAATTTTTCTGTGACCTCCCTTTGCGTACCGCTTCAGTAGTTGTTTCGATTTTACCACCCTATTCTTCTTTAAATTATCAGTTAAGAAATGGCCAGTGCGTCTCTTATAGGCTGCAAGTCCTAAGTCATCTTTTAAAATACGCGACATGGTTCTAGGTGCTATCTTCATTTCCCGAGATAAAATCTTTTGCTTTCGGACAGGATTTCTTCGAATTCTTTCCCTTACTGCTTTGACCACCTTTTTCGTACGAACACTACGTGGACGGCCAGATCTTTTTCTGTCACAAACAGAGGAGGTCTCATTGTACCTATTAATAGCCCGGTACACAAACATTTTACTAATACCAAGTGTATGGAGAGTTTTAAAAATTGCATTTGGCTCCATACCTACTTTGTGTAATGCTATCACAGCGATTCGGTTCTCTTTATCACCCCACACCATTTTAATATCGCAAAATATTTTACAATGTATTGGCGCCAAAATGAGAAAACACAATGAACAATCGTATAAAAATGACAGATTCGAAATTCAAATGTAATATTTTTTTATAATTAAGTGTAACAGTATTTATGGCCAGACTAAGTATACCTGAAAAAGCAAAAACAATAATTTCAAAAAAATGTAATCTTATTTTATTTTTAGTTAAATAAAATGTCAAATATTTCTCATAAAAGAATCGACACCGATGCACTCAAGGCGGTAGAAATCAGTGACCTGACCGCTTAACTACCACACGACGCGTATATAGAAAACAGTCCAAAATATGTTATTTTTTGTAGTTTTATACCTTAAAGCCTTACTAGTTGATAAATATTCTAATGTAAATTGGTTTGTTCCAAACTGCCGTTTCTTGAATTTATCATATTCAGTTGTATTAATATTAAAATATAATGACAACAACACAACAAAGTTCGTAATTGCTGGCATACTAACCGTTAAGATCATACCGCGTGTCACGTGAAAGAAATCCAAACCACTTATAGCAATTTTGATAGCTTTGACTGTAGCTACGTACCTTTGAACCTGAAAAATCGAAAAAAAACAAACAATAAATTATTAAAAGTTATATGAGTCACAAGTAAAGCTTACCCTCAGTACAGAGCTGAGGCCAAATTACTTCTGTCATGACATATCCTTCAACCAACCAATCGATTTTGATTACTTGTATAACTTACGCAACCAATGATTTGATCCTTCTGCTACTAGATGTGAAACTAAGTCGCAGCACACGCACACAGCGTTTTTAAAATTCTATGAATTAATCATATCTTAATCAAACTATCGAACAAGTATTGGCCATTGTATTTCAGCATAAGTACACTACATAGTCACGAAGCACATTATAATTATTCAGAAATATAAGAAAATTAAATGCTACAATCATAGCTGAAATTAAATGAAAGAAGAAATACTTATTGAGTCTTTTGTTTAATTTATTTGCCGTCTTCAAAGCTCATTGCTGAGTAACCGTAGCTACAGGCAATAACTTAGAACTTAGGCTATTCAATTCTGATATCTAAAGTTACTAAAGGGTTTTATAACAGAATTAGAAACAAAAGTACTTACCTCAGTACTGAATTTAGAGATAGGCAACTCGTATAAAATATGCAGGGGTACAGAACCATTAGTGTTTACCCTTGCAGAAAGTACTAGAACTAGCGTTGTCCGTGTTATTAAGAGAAACAATGAATATAGAAAGTATGTGTAGCGATTGATAATTAATAGAAATCTGTGAAAAAATATTTTGTTAGTTTTCTTTCAAAAGCTAAACTACTTAAAATTCTATGTGTAGACCTCTAGTAGAAATCCAGTAACTAACGCTCATACAGTTCGGGAGCAGGCCTTATAGTCCAATCTCTAATCAGTTGAAGAGTTGAATGGAAAACGATGATCAATCGGTAATTGACTTGATCATCTTTAGTGTTAACCAACATATATTCTTTTTTTGAATGAATAAATCATGATAAAAATCTTATAAGTAATTTTAATTGTTTGGTTATTTACGTTTCTTTTTCCAAGGCTATTGCAATATTTTGAAGTATGATAGGACTTTTTTTTTATTTCATCGTGTCGAAATTTTTATAATGCAATTTCAATGATGACACATTAAATGGATTATCTTGTAAAAAAGTTGATTAGCACGTTTCTACTGCACCCTTTATTTGATAGCAAAGCCGAGAATGAAGGGCCACCTATGCTTACGTTGAACTAATCTACTATAGATTTATTCGAGGAAGGAAAAAAACCATTGCATTTCCTTTGTTTAGAATTACTGTTTAATTTTTAAGTCCTTTGATCAAATAATATTCAGTTCTTATATCTATTTCCCTGTGATGACTTATGGCACAAAGGCGTGGTCGCTCACTATGGGCTTGATAAGAAGACTCAAAGTCACCCAAAGAACAATGGAGGGCAATGCTCGGAGTTTCTTTGCGTGATCGAATCAGGAAAGAGGAGATCCGTAGAGGAACCAAGGTCACCGATGTTGCCAGTAAAATTGCTAAACTTAAGTGGCAATGGGCGGGGCACATTACATGCAGAAACGATGGCTGATGGGGTCATAAAGTTCTGGAGTGGCGACCGCGTACTGGAAAACGCAGCGCTGGTAGGCCGCCCACAAGGTGGTCCGACGTCCTGGTGAAGATCGCGGGAAGCTGCGGAATGCGAGCGTTACGGGACCGGACGTTGTGGAGAACCTAGGCCTATGATGATGATGATGATGATGATGTCTATTATCATAGCAAAAAAAGAATAATGCTAAGTTATATCGTTATACTTTACTTACGGCGAATCTCTTTGATCCTTTTTACAAGTATAATGTTGTTCCAGAAAACTGTTACTGTCACTGTAAAAATAAAAGTTATTATTCAAAACAAATACTTAAAGCTTGATGACACATAGATTTGTTTTTAAATGTATCAAGTCGCTTGAGACAGATCCTTCTTACACCAGTTTTATTTGCTAAGATCACTTCATATATATAGTTCTGTTATTTCATGCACACAGTTGATATATTCGATTTTGGCACAGAATGGAGTCACATACACATTATCACGACGTTTGAATAACATCCCGGTTGTTATAGTTGACAATGATCGACCATTGTTTAATTTAATTCGCTTCGTATTCAGTTCGTCGTTGTTTTTCTTCATTTTTAACTTATATCAGGAAGCATAGGCATGGTTTTCCCCACTGACTAATTTTCCAGAATTTTAATGTAGGAGTTACTCTCATTTGTTGTGCGAGCACTTAGAGCGGTACTGGCCGTCTTACTTGCTGCTTTTCCGAAGCATGTAGCAAAAGATAAAAAAATGAAAGATATTCTTGGCCGCTTTACCACTTACTCTTGGCTTAAGTATTTTTACGATCACGATTTTGAATGACTTATGTGATACCATGCTTGTGTAAGATTACTCCCCGAAACATGAAAATTTCAAAAGTTATTGTACCTATTAGCGGTCATTTACTTACCTTATAATATAAAATAATGTTATGCAAATGCCGATTAAGTTGATGGTTACGGATACAAAGAAGCAGATACCAAGCCAAACATTCGTCAATTTCACTAAATTCACAATTTTCAAATATTCCAAACGGAAATTTTCACACATAAAAACATCCTGAAAAGTATAAACAAAATTGAGAACATTATCTACTGAATATTTTCACTTGGAAGAAGTAAGGATCACCACCACATCGAAAGTAGGTGAACCTAACAAGTCCGAATTCCACTAACTAAAACCTAACAGTGTAACACCTTACCTAACCTTACCTTACAGAACCCATCACGTAAATCTCTGTCCTACCCACTACACTCGTTTCACCAACGTCAAAGTCATTCATTTCTGTTAATGAAGCCGGAGATCGTCAAACGATCTCCGTCTTCCATGAGCGCAGGCCTAGAAACGGCAGGTGAGGCCAGGTCACCTTAGCAGAAGCAGGCCGGGGTCGCGATGAGAGCGCAACGGACTGCACTCGCCATTTTGGGGCAAAAAAGAAAAGAGAATATCGGGGCTCTCACACGGGGAGAGCTATCTACAGGTCGTAGGTGGCCCGAGGTACGCCGGGGTTCCCAAGATTTTCTTACTAAGGTTCCCCGACTACTGGTACCTGAGAGGGTATGCAGTTTTTGGTCGGTTCGAGTCTGACATAATCACCTTTCGGTGGTATCCGTGGGGATTTCCACACAGAAAAAAAAGATATTCACGAACACTTTTACAAGTCATGACTTTTCAAGTTAGATGAAGCTGGTTCCTATGACTAGACTTTATCTAGCCACTTCTCTGTCAGTAGTCATTTAACATTGACTTCGTCAAAAGCCCAACCTATTAGTCTAAGTCTAGAGTTGTGAAAAATTATCAAACATATGATTTTGATTTTTGGAAATTGGTATCTTCAAGATTTTAATACATAATCATTAAAATTAACGAAAATTAAAAAATTGATTATTCAACAAAAAAGTGCCTTACCTGTTGGATTGCTTTTTTCAGGTGTTCATTGTGTACAAGAAAATATTCTGTTAAATATAAGCTTGTTAAAATGATAATGAGGTCATTGTAATTAAAGATAAATGAACCTTGAAATGTGAAGATCTAAAACAAAAACAAATATTTTTATACAATTTATATGAAAGTAATTAAATATAATATATTTTATAACACATGAGCTTTGACTACACTATTTCTCGTAAGGAAAATCATGTCCTGTCCCAAAGTTTTATAAACACATAAACAAGAGTAAGCATACTCTTTCATTTTTACTCTTGTTTATGTGTTTACAAAACTCATTTTTTTTTTCTAAATTAAGAACCTGCCAAAGTGACTCTACTCTGCCCGATAGAAAGTATGAATAGAATCCAAAAGTTGTGGTCACCACACTCATTGCTAATGCAGACAATGCAGAATGGCGACCCACTTAGAACGAAACTGGCCTCTCACTATGGCAGCCCAGTAAGATGCCCCTTCACGCTCCGATTGGGGACGCAAAAGGCATGACAGTCATTGTGGCAGTGCAAGGTTCACACAGTCACCACGATAACTGTCACCCCTGCATCAATGGGCCTCCGGTCTCACACTCACCAACGAAACACGACATCACGGATGATGTCGCTTTAGGTTGGTCTTCTGTGGGAGGGAAGTACTGCCCCGGTCGAGCCGGTCCGTTCGTGAGAAAGTCAAACTGGAATAGTACTTGAGATATGAAAATGAAGTAAATAGATACACTTATAGTTATATTTATAATATTGGGTGGGCCAAAAATTCGTTATCATTTAAATCTAAAATCCCACGCAAACATGTTACGGGAGTTCTTTGGACGGATGCTACTGGGATTTGTTGGCTACAATCGTAACACATGGTTTCAACAAGATAGGGCCACTTATCACACATCGAATGAGTCCCTGTCGGTGGTCCAAAATATGTTTCCGGTAAAGCTGGTTGCCAGACGAGGCGATATTCCATGGCCACCCAGGAGTAAAGATCTATCCACAGCAGACTTCTTTTTATGGAGTTATATGAAGGACCGTGTCTACATCAGTAAACCAAATACACAACGTCAACAAAAAGAAAAATCAGCAAAGAGATGTCGGCGATCTCGCGGTCTTTTTGCTAATTGAAATGGTGGTCATTTACAGGACGTAATTTTTAATTATTAAATTTCAACTAATTAGTATTCTTGTATATAAACAATTTTGATAAGTTTCAAAAGGATTTTTTTTAAACGATTTTTTCAAATTTTAACTAATTCAATACCTACCATATGTTAATAAACTACTTACTACTTATATTAAAAAAGCATAATTAAATACACAAATGATAAAAAGTTATTTCAGGGTTACTTTTATTTCTACAAATATTCTAAGTCCTCCTATGTAGCTGTGACAACTTTGTTACCAGCAGTAATTATACAATAGCAATACCACCATCAATAATCAAAAATTAAACATAGTTACTTATTCTTAAATACCTCAGTGAGTATAAATCTCCAGACACTACCACGTGTGAACTCATAAATCGGAGCTTTGTACAACTTCAAATAAATGTCAATTACGTTGTCTGGATCGCACGCATACGCGATAATAAGCCCGTGACTTACGAAGAAACAATGCTCCACTGAAATAAAAAAATAACATTGACAAGTCTATTGGCAGCTTAGTTAGATATAATCATCGGTAAGACAAACAGATGTACTATGAACAGGATCATTTGTTATGTGTTTAAATCTTTCTAGCCCTTATCATTCTCGAGGTTATTTAAGGTGGGCTACTAGTTCAACCACTTGCCATGGAGTGACTGGTATTCGACCTCCGCAACACTGAGGACACAGTGAATTCGAAGGTTTATTCATAACAACAGGAACCGATAGTTTAACATGCTCTCCGAGGCACGGCATATACGTCTCTAATATATTTAAATATAAATATAATTATTGTTTGACAGCAATCTGGTTACCATAACACAGGCTCTGCCTAGTTTAGAATCAGCCAACTCTGTGTAACATATGTGAGGATATTTTTATTATAACCTAAATTGTATTGACAAATATTAAGAAATTACGATCTATTTTAAGTTTAGTGTGTGTTGTTTATTTTACAAACATCACAGCGGTTGGAAAACGGCAAAATTTATCAAGATTGTGGACTTTAATTTTATAGAAATTGTTATTTAACTTGTTTGACTTATAAACAACTAGGATAGCTAGACTGGTTGTCTTTTTATTTTAAATAGAGTAGAAATTTGTTGTCTGTGTGGTGATGGATTAAAAATACATAGTGTTACCACCGCTATTCATCCCGTGGGTGACGTAAAAGGCGTCTAAGGGAACAAAGTATGCAAGACAACATCATTAAAAAAAGAGAAGGCAAACTTGAAACAAACTATTCCAACCCCTCTGACCTGCGTGATATAGTAGGCTAAAACCTCCTTGCTAAGGAGAGGCTTATGACCAGTAGTGGACTGTAAAAGGCTGTTAATGATGATGATGATGATGAAGAAATTTATTACCATTGTAGGTGTATGGTAGTGGAATGTGAAGGACGCTGTTGAGGAAGCTGAGTCAATACCATCCAACTTTTGCATCTCTTGTTGAATTAAATTCTATTATAATATAATTATATGTTGAAATGATTAATTAAAAACTTTACCTGCACAATTTGCTAATATAAACGCCGTCATCAAATTTATGGTAGTTCTGAAGTTCCGACTGAAAAAGGGCAATTGGGTTTCCATTTTTTCAATGGTTTTTATTAGTGATGGCCAGCTGTGAGAATTTTTCGCTACTATCAATGCTGCTCCTAAATTTGAGCCGTAGTAGATAAAATGGGCTGGAAATGAAAATTTCTTTACTTTTTTATTATATTATCATCGCCTCTGTAAAGTATAATCTCACCGCAATCATTTTCATTTGTGGTACTCGACAACATAGATATATTTTTTAAGGATCTAATCAAATCACTATTTCATTTAATAACCAAAATTTCATTTAATAATTTATCCGACCTTTTTAAATGCCTTAAGACCTGTACCATTTTTCCTTGAAGATCTAACAAACATTATATGTCTATCTTAGTAATAGTTATACAAAGGAAAAAGTTATCTATGGGTTGTAAATTTAACCACAAATATTTTGCAAAAGAGCAGGCAGGTTACTGGAACGCAAGTACCTAATGCTACCTAGATACCTAACAACACAAGAGGCAAAAGCCAGGAGCCCAAAATCTCCTGAATTATTCTGTGTAATAACCTCACTCGCTAGGTGAAAATCAACATAAAATGCTTAATACTGGTATTTTGATATTTACCGGTACCGTATTTACCGGTATAGCTTTTCCACGGTGGTGTGTTTTACGTATTAGTATTACGGCACTAAAACTATAAAATCAGCGTAAGTCATGGATTGCTCCATGGCTCCTACCGCTTTTATCATCTATAACTAGGGCTAACTTTGTAATTAGCTTAAAAAATAGATTCAAAACTATAATTAAACTTAATAGGTAGCAGAGCAACGCTCAATTCGGCACGGACGGGCCGACTCGACCGGGGCAGTACTACCCTCCTACAGAAGACCAACCTAAAGCGTCAGCATCCGTGCAGTCGTGTTTCGTTGGTGAGTGCGAGACCGGAGGCCCATTGATGCAGAGGTGACAGTTAAGATGGTAATTGTGTGACAGAGGCATGAGGGTCATCACTACCATGATGACTCTCATGCCTTTTACGTCCCCAAGTGGGGCGTGAAAAAGTATCTCACTAGGCCGCCATAGTCTGGGTCATCGTGGTGACGGTGGTGGTCATGCCTTTTGCATCCCCAACCGGGGCGTGAAGGGGCATCTTACTGGGCTGCCATAGTGAGAGGCCAGTTCCGTTCTAAGTGGGTCGCCATTCTGCATTCTCTGCATTTGCAATGAGTATGGTGACCACAACTCTTGGATTCTATTCATGCTTTCCATCAGGCAGAGTAGAGTTACTCTGGCATGCTCTTTATATGGAAAAAAACTTACAAACACTACCGAGCTGTACCCCCTTCAGGAATATTTGATATACAGAGGAGAGACTCATCAGTATTTGACCAATCATGCTGAATGCATAATATATAGTGTACGTTGACCAAAGAGTGTACCTGAAAAATATTTAATGTCTAAATCAATTACCTAAGCATCCTCTTGATGTATAACATCTTCTATATCATCATCATCATCATCATATTATTTGATCGTATATTCTTTGAGTTACTCGTCTTGGGTTCAATTCCTAGATCAAACCAAACGTTTCTATGATTTATTGACATTTATTTCAACGTTTGGGTGTTTTCTATGTATAATATACAAGTATTAACAAAAAAAAAGTTAATTACTATTCCATTAGTAAATCTAGCAATTATAGTCCAAGCTCTACTTTGTTTGCAGATGGCGTTGTGTCTGTGGTTCGAGTTATCAAAGAAAGAAATTTAATAAATAAATATTTCGGACATTTAATACACAACGTCACCTAGTTTCAAACTAAGCAGAACTTGCGCTATGATAACTAGACTCACTGATAAAATACTTATATACTTTCTTTATAAATACATACATATTATACATAGAAAACAGCCAAACTTCCAAACAAATATTTGCAAATCACACAAACATTTGGTCCGACCCGGGAATCGACCCCCCTTCTCAAGGACAGCAGTCATATTCACTACCGCTGCGCCACCGAGGCCGTTGTAAAATTTAATTTAATTGAGTAACATCCATAGTTCCATCCTTTAATTGGAGACGCTGGGCAAGACATCAACTGGCCAAATACATAAATATTCTACTTAGATACATAAGAGATTCTCACCTTAATTTCTCACTAGAGCGGTGGGTTAAACCTGTCAATGGTAGAAATCCCATAATTCTACAACATAGCAGAGCTCCTCTTGTAGTAGCGTAAAAACTACCTGGCTGGTAACTACGAACTAGTCTTTCACGTGGAATAGACCTGGAAAATAACTTAATATGCATGTTTTTCTTCGTAATCCAGGAGACTCCCACCATCATGCGAACAGAGTTGTTACTGAAAATTTTTGTTTATTTTTCAAACAACACATAGGTACAATTTGTTATTAGTAGTGACCTGCAACCCAATGATAGATATATAATGGAACAAAAGAAACAGATAGACGGTTGGTTTGTCGTGACACTTTTGTGTTTTGGTTGTCGTGATGAAATAATTAATGTGAATATAGTAATATGTAAACAAACTTCCCAAGTAACTAAATGCCTGGACTGCGATTTCAAATTAATTTGATTTTGGTTTTAAATACTGACTTATAAATACAATATATACAGCATATGCTTAACAAATATTGTCTACGTGTTTAAAAGCATTATTATAAATACAAATATGTTTGCTACATATAAAAATATAACTGAGAATATTGAATTGAATGCCTTTGGCTCAATTTCATATAGATATAGAATCTGTTCAAAAACTAAATGTCCATTTGTATCATAATTAGCGTGAAAGACCACGGAACTACATAATGCAAGAGGTATTGTTAATAACACCCTTTTTTGAACATGTTCTATTTCATACGCCACCAGACCCTACAGTCGTGGAACAGTCATACTTCTCCTAGATGTATATTCGTGCCATTCCCACAAATCTTTAACATACAAATACGCGACTATAGCTATTTAGAGCTAGCAACATGACTTTCTCATATATTTTTTTTCAATTTTTTTTGTGCATCGCCATACATATAAAGATATTAAATTAAATAAGACTCAGGTCTGGGCGATAACTGGTATTGATGGTTTGTGAAAAGTTTTATTTGTATCAGTTACTCCTCTTTGGTGGAATCAAGGATGAAGATTAAGGATGATGTAGATCTTCGCAACAATTAGTAAATATTAATTGATAAATTACTGATTGATTTTCTTCACAGTTTTCTCATCACTTACAGATTTTTATATGAGTGTTTATATAAATAAGTGAATAAATGTAATAAATATTTCGGACATTTGACACACGACGCCATCTAGTTTCAAACTAAGCCGAGCTTGTACTACGATAACTAGACTGACTGATAGAATATTTGTATCCTTATTTTTTGTAAATACATAACATATTATATAAAGAAAACACCCAATCTCCGAAAAATATATATTCGCAGATCATACAAACGTTTGGTCCAACCCGGGAATCGAACCCGAGACTTCAAGTACAGGAGTCACATTCACTACCACTGCGCCAATGAGGCAGTCAATATAATATTGAACGCCTTTTGATCAACAAACGATTGAACTTAGTAATCTTTATCCAGTATTCTAGTGGATTTTTGATGCCATTTACAGTTTTATTTATTTACATATGCAAATATCGTCTTAACTTTTGAGCTTAATATTGCAATCATTAAGTCTGTAAATTTTCGTAAGTAATGTTGAGGTCGACCTTCGCATACATTAACTTGTATCATAAACGCAGAGGTATTTAACCCTTACATTTTTGTGAATTATCTACAGAATAATTTGCCCTTGTACACGGTACATATGAATATGTAACTTATTTTCTGTATAATTATAATTTCTAAGCAACACCAATAATGTTTTCGAAACTAATTTACGTAAATCTTCGTTTGCCTAACATTTTTTTTTAGGACTTTTTTATTTAATCAAACAATATTTCATAATATTTTTCTTATTAAACACAGCGCTAAGTAACATTCAAAAAATTTGTACATCTTCAACTTTTTATTGAGCTTTGATTTACCAATTTAGTTCCAACTAATGTCCGACGCTACTGAGGTGTCATTACGAGAGAAGTCACTAATGGACGTTTACTAGCTTTGTGATGAATTAAATATTGATGGTACACCGTTAATTGGAAATAAAATAGCGATACTTTACACTTTCTTTGTAAATTAACAGAGCAATGTCAACATTGTTTATAAACATTCATTCATTAAACTGTTTTACTTTCGTAAATTTTGAGTGGTGTAACACCGGTTAAAACTTGACGTTTGTAGCTTATATTTTAATCCTGTTCGGTAGTCTCAATACATGTAATCTGATTTTACAAATTGTTGATAATCAAATTTCAAGATTTCTTTAATTTCAGTATTATTTTGAGTAAACAGTGTATATATGATAGAGGTAGTAGAGCCACGCTGACTTCAGTACGAACGGGCCGGCGCGACAGAGGTAGTAATACCCTCCCACGGCAAATCAACCTAAAGCATCAACATCCATGCTGTCGTGTTTCGTTCGTGAGTGCAAGGCCGGTAGCCCACTGATACAGGGATGACAGATGTCGTAATAAACGTGTACAATGCCACGATAACTGTTATGCATTTTAAGTCCCCAAGCGGGCCGTGAAGAAACATCTCACTAAGGCGCCATAGTGTGTGCCGCCATATTGCATTGTCTGCATTCGCAATGAGTCTGGTGACCACAACTCTTGAATTCTATTCATGCTTTCCATCAGGCAGAGCAGAGTCAGTTTGGAAGGCACTTTAAATTAAAAAAAAAGAAATATGATCTTGTACTGGTAAACGTAAGTTCAAGAGGACTGAAGGACCAGAGGTCTAGCATTCGACATGTAAGAGCCGAGAAAAACTCTTGTGATTAGAAATCAGATCAAAAACATGAAGACTACATATTTATATGCCTATGTTTTTCGGCGAATAAAGAACGGAATTCTTTATATAACAGGGGCGGCACGAAGGTAAATTTAAAACATATTTGGGCCCATATTCATATCACGTTCGCTGCGGGATAACACACACCTTGTGTTTTATAAACTTTTGGCCGTGCTAAAAAAACACGTTGTCATTTTTTCGATTCGCAAGTGCTCACCACACCACTGTCGTTTTCTGTACACAACTCCTAATAAAAGACAGGACATGTTCCCGACGAGTATGCTGTTACCCACACCTCTGTCTTTCTTACGACTGCGTTGAAAACACAACTGTTGTGTAGTAAATATCTAATATCTTTAAACGAGCAATTCTTGTATATATAATCTGAATCTTTAAATTTAGTATGCAGTGGTTCGGGGACGAAAAATCGATCTAGCTAGGTTTCATTTTTTGAAAACGTTGTTTTATTCGTGTTTTCAAACAATGAAATGTTTGTCTAATTTGCCCATTTTGACACTCTCACTCTATCTATGCAACAAAATTAGGGATGGGAACAAAAGAAGTTGGTAAATTGCGAATCGACTATCACACAATAATATCGAGCAAAGCTCGATTTCCAGATACTATTATTAATTCTAAACTAAACTAAATTCTTCCATAGTATTAATTTGTATATCTGTTGCGTTTTAGGATAAAGCAGATTGTATAGACTTCAGTCTAGTTTTTATTGTCAAACATTAGTTAAAGTAATATGAAAAATTAAACTAGTAAATGTAGATATCAGAACAAGTTTTATTTGTAAATACTAGATTATAAATGAATACAAACTGAATTTATATTAGAACCCAAAGAAAGAAGATTCTCTTCAACTCAATGCCAAACATCCATATGTGTTAATTGATTATATCCAATTATTTAATTTATAAAACTCTAATAACATAACTTCATAGGTTACGATAGTTGTGTATACCTGAAAAATAAAATAAAATACAATACATTTAAAAAAGGATGTGCTTTTTTCAGTTTAAATCAATTTTCTGC
Source organism: Hypercompe scribonia (assembly GCA_949316085.1). Classification (NCBI taxonomy): domain Eukaryota; kingdom Metazoa; phylum Arthropoda; class Insecta; order Lepidoptera; family Erebidae; genus Hypercompe; species Hypercompe scribonia. The sequence continues at coordinate 3,079,850 of OX438969.1, read as the reverse complement.
TTTAAAATGAAATCCACAGCACTCAGGATAATTGGAAACAGTCGCCATCTGTGTAAATAAAATGGTCTAGAATATTCATTTTGTTATTTTGTACTTGAAAATTATGCGAGGTTATATTTATTCGATTGTCATATAAATTTGTTAGTTTGAAACTACCATTTACAGCAAGTTCACCTAAAGTATGTTAGAAACTATTTTGAGAAATTTTACAAACAATTCTAAATACTGGTACCTACATATATTTAATGGTCGTTACCGAAATATTTATCTCGTGTTGACCTTGGAAGTTAACGTTTCAGAATGGTAGACATACGCTCCCGAACTAAACGGTTCGGCTCTTTCTTCCTGTGCAAATCAGTTAAAGCCTGGAATTCATTGCCGGCGCACGTGTTTCCCTCCCACTACGATCTCGGATCCTTTAAGCGGGGCGTGAAAAAGCATCTCACTAGGCCATCATATCGTGAGTCGCCATACTGCACTGTTTTCGTTTGCAATGAGTACGGCCACCACTGCTCTTGGATTCTATTCATGCTTTCCATCAGGCAGAATAGAATTACTTTGGTGGGTTTCTATATAAAAAAAAACTTAGCGAAGAAAGTGCTCTTCTAAGAGAGTAAACTTCAATAAAAGCTAAAGGAAAATTGCGACACTTGTTGTAAATGCTACCATCTTTTGTTTTTTTGATTATCATATTTAATTGAATCAATATTAAAAGAAAATAATACAATAGTGCGTACGACTTAAAAATATCTAACATACTAACCGTTAAAATCATACCACGTGTCATGTGGAAGAAATCCAAACCACTTACAGCAATTTTGATAGCCTTTATCTGAGTTATGTACCTTTGAACCTGAAATGTTGAAAGAAAACTAAAACAAACTCCAAACTATTTAAATGACTGAACGGTTGGTCGAGTGGTTTAAGCGATTACCACATCGTGCGTTCAAACCTCACATGGGACAACACTTTGTGTGTTCCGCAAATTTTTATTCTGAGTCTGGGTGTGCTTTGTGTCCGTTTCTTATGTGTTTGTAAAGTCCCCCGTGACACAGGATTTATGCCTAGTGCGATCGGTGTCGTTTTTTCAAAAAATCCTTTAAGTAAGTCAAAAGTAAGAGTTACCCTCATTACAGAAATAAAGGATAACGATTTCCTATAATCATTGAACAAATTTAAAGTGTTCCTATAGCTCACGTAGACAACATTTGAATCGTCTTGCAATGTCTATCTATTGAGTACACGCATTTAAACACACTTACACACTAGTCGATTATAAATCGACTACTTAAGTTAGTAATAATGTCTGCAAGATTCCTGTTTAATCAAAGAACTATCGAACCTGTTCGCTATTGGATTAGTGGCTAAGAGCTGTGGGTGGGTGTTCTTTGTGTCCGTTCCATGTGCACATATTTACGAAGTCTCCCGCGACACAGGATTTTTTCCTAGTACGGGTGTTATCTTTTTAAAAAAAGAAAAAATCGGAATAAAACCATAAGCTACAAATTTAAAATCATAACTATAGTGACAAACTTAAATTAATCTAAATTAAATACTTATTGAGAGTCGTTTGTTTATTTCAAATTTCGTCCTCAAAGTTCATTTCTGAGTATCGTTAAGCAAATAAATGTACCTACTGGCAATGTTATAGGTCATTCTACTTCAATATTTAGGTTTGTGATAGAGTTACATAATAAAATTATAAACAGAGGTACTTACATCACCACTAAATTTAGAGATAGGCAAGTCGTATAAAATATACACCGGTTCAAAACCATTAGTGTATACCCGCGCCGAAAGTACTAAAACCAACGTCGTCCGCAGTATTAAATAAAACAATGAATAAATAAAATACGCGTAGTAATTAACAGTTAATAGGAATCTGTGGAGAAAGTATATTATTATACACATACAAAATGATAAGTAAAATTAAAATGACAAAATTATTATAAGAGTTCTATTTAAAATAAAGCTATTTGTAATGGACCTCAAAAAACTGTGTTGTTATTCTCTAGGACAAGTTATTATTTCTGTGAGCTAATGCTCTTACAGATAAAAAATGGGCCAACTATTACGCCACTATGTTTTATATTTATCTAATCACTTAAAATGGGTAAGCTATAGTTAACATACCATATGGGTTACTTTAATTATTGGGTTTTTAATGATTTTATAATAATTCTTCTTCTTCTTTCTCTTCTTCTTTTTCGTCATGTATTAATTTTAATGTAGAATAGTGACATTTTTATAATAACGTGATTATCTTGTTAAACAGTCAATTTACAGGTGTCTATCCCACCCTCTATTTGAAAATAAAAATGAAAATAAAAGGCAAATGCATCCTTATGGTGAATTAATCTAATTACTTATTACAGCTTAGAATTCTTTGCCAAGTTTCTGAATCACTTGACTGAATAACAAACAGTTTTTATAGCCTAATATCTTATTTCAAATTAATTGTAAATATATAGGTTTTTGGAACAAAGTTCCTTATCACGCGTTGCGAAGGAGACTAGATTGAAAAAATTCAGACGAAAAGTTGTCACGACACTTTTTGCTATAGTGTAGTGAGCTGTGTGGCGTGCGCATGTTTCTCTGTCTGTCTCTCTCTCTGTCATAGAAAGCAAGCCAATTATTTTCGTTTCATTTTTCTATTTTGGTTTGAACAGTGTAGTGTCGCGACGATTATTTTTGTTTTTTTGTAACTTAAAAGAGATATAAAGAAATATTACAATTCCTTCACTAATTAATCGAAAGGAACTTTGTTCCATCCGGGTGTCCCTTGACACCTCTCAACTTTTTTTTATTATAAAATATATTTGATTACAAATAGCTGAATAACGACCGACGTAAATTAAAATAATTATACTTTACTTACGATGAATCTCTTTGATCCTTTTTGCAAGTATGATGTTGTTCCAAAAAATTGTTACTATTACTGTAAAAAAGTAAAACTTTTATATATTTAAACAAAATACTCGAAAATAGTCAACACTTGAAAACTCCTAAATAACTTAAGTCGCTAGAGACGAACCCTCTTTGGCAATTTTACTCATCGTAGCAAACATATTGAACTCATATTACAAGTTCTTTTTCTATTATTCTGTTCTTTCATGCACGCAGTTGGTGTATTCGATTTTGGCAAAGAATGTGGAGTCATATACATTTGTGTAACATCGTGTAGTTGTACATGACAACTGCAGGTGGTAGATCTGTGAGTTTATGACGCATCGTATTCAGTTCCACTCTATGCTTATACTCGGAAGCATACATGTGGTTCACTCTGACCGATCCACCTCAAGTAAACATGCCTTTGATTCGATAAAACGTAGGAACTTTTTGTTCAACGATTTTAGCTATGGTTTCCGATCCCTTATGTCAGATGACGTTGCAAAACATAAGTTTTTAAACCGTTATTATACGTATTCACGATATTATAACAACATTTACCTTATAATATAAAACAATTGCATGCAAATCGCAATTAAGTTGGTGGTTACGGCTGCAAATAGACAGATTCCAAACCAAACGTTTATCAATTTCACTAAGTGTACGATATTTAAATATTCCAAACGAAAATTTTCACATACAAAAAAATCCTGCAAAGTGTTAAAGAAATTATAAAAGAGACCCAGAGATCATTACCTCAACGGAGGTGCGGGGATATGGTAACTCGGAACTGAATGGACTAAAATCTCTCAGTGTTCTGTCAACATTAGGCTATTGCAAGGACGGAACCCGTGTAGACATCTGCTACCTCTCGGTTCACAAGTAACAACACTGAAATCTATGGAAGGTTTTGTCAACCATTGTCAACCTTTTCTAAAACAGGGCAAAGGACTCTCGGTTTTAGATGTTAGAATCCATCACACATTCGCTTTATGCCTACTTCTGTTAATACAACGAATAGCTCCACTTGTTACACTTATTTGGCCTCTTTGTCAATGTATAGTCATAAATCTAATTTCTTCAATCATTTATTTTCTTGTTTAAATACTGAAGCAAACGTATTATATTGGTATTTTAAAAGTGCTGTTTACATTGCAAGTTTCCAAGACCAGTAATCCTGTCCACTGCTGGACATAAACCTCTCCTTGGAAAGAAATTTTTGGCCTACCATAACACGCTAGCAAGACGGGTTGTTATAGAGTATATTTTAACTTTTTCATTCTCTTTACAGTGATGTTGTACTGCGTATTTTTTTCTTAAGTCTACTATTACGACACCCATGGGCTAAACAGTGATGGTGAAACCTCGTTTTCTTGATAAGTCACCAAACGGAGAGTTACTAAATATATTTTACTAGATTTCAATGCATAAAAATCGATATAGAGATAACAATTAAATAATTTAAAATGCAACTCTTTAAATAAAAAGAAAAGAAAAAAGACATTACCTGCTGTACAGCCTTTTTAAGGCGCTTATTGTGTACAAGAAAGTATTCTGTCAAATATAGGCTTATAAGGACCATCATTACGTCATTGTAATTATAATTAAATGAACCTTGTAAAGTGAAAATCTAAAAAGAAGAATTATGTAATCATGTATGAAAATAGATACATAATATAATTTATAATATCATCGTCATCATCATCATCATCTCAGCCAAAATACGTCCACTGCTGGACATAGGCTTCCCTCAAGGTTCTCCACAACAGCTGGTTCCATGCCGCCCACAACCAGTGGCTTCCCACGAACCCTACCATGTCGTCAGACCTTGTGGGGGGCTTAGCAGCGCTACATTTTGCAGTATGTGGACAATATATAATATAGGGTGTGCCAAGAATTCGTTAACATTTGAATCTAAAGCGGTGGTCAAAAACATGTTTCCGGAAAAGCTGAATGCCAGATGAGGTGACATTCCATGGCCACCCAAAAATTCAGATCTATCCCCAGCAGACTTCTTTTTATGAAGTTATTTAAAGAATCGTATCTACATCAATAAACTAAATACACTACGTCAACTAAAAGAAAAAATCCGCGAAGAGATGTCGGTGATCTCAGTCTCTTTGCCGATGAGTATTCGAAAATTTCGGTGCTCGCTTAGAAGAGTGCAAACATCGAAATGGCAGTCATTTAGACGGTGCAAATTTAAAAAAATAAATGCTTACTGATTAACTTTCTTGTAAATAAATATTTTTTATAATATTTCAAATGATTTTTTATACGATTTTTTTCAATGTTAACAAATCTGTGGCCCACCCTACATAGTAATGAAAAGCATACCCTGTTGAATACTTCTACTTACAAAATTTTAAGACAAAATGGATTTAGTACTGAAGACTTGAAAATAAAAGAAATAAACATACACATTGACAATATTAATGAGATACGGCTTACTAATACTAAATAGTAGTCACAATGATGATGTACTCCTAGCCGATTGCAGTCACGACAGCCTATCTCAACAGAGACCAGCGAACTACGCAAGAGATATTATAGTGCACAAGTATGTGCGCAAACACAGGTGCACTCTTTGTTCTTTCACTCTCAAAATCCAATGGGACGGTAATCCAACATGACTGTGCAGAGATCAAGCTCAGTACCGACAGACCGTCAGTGTTATTAAGCACTCTCTCTCACTCTCTTTTCTTGTTCAACTCGTGAATCGAACCCGAGATCTTTTTGTCGGTAGTCTGATACGCTAACCGCTAAACCAACGAGGCAGTCTCAACACTAGCGGCGTCAATTTTATTTAATGCAAATGCTGTACGTCCTCCCATGTAGTTGTGACAAAGCTATTAACCAGTAGCAACTACACCAAGGCCGTACGACCTGATGATTAACAACTGAAACTGAAACTAAATTATTTATCACATAAATACCTCACTGATAATCCATCTCCACATACTACCACGTGTGAACTCATAAATCGTAGTTTTGTATAACTTTAAATAAATATCAATTACGTTGTCGGGATCGCATGCATAAGCAAAAATCAGTCCGTGACTTACGAAGAAACAATGCTCCACTGAAATTAAACACAATATTGACAAGCCTTTTCTAGTATCTATGTAATGATAAGCCTGATTTAGTAATTAGTGAGCCTCACTGCTAAGCTAGATGTCGTATTACGATTCCCATTCGGGATGAATATTTGTTCTGTATCTGGCTATAATTTATCTATGATACGTACGTATTTAGAAATATATAAATTTAGTTATCAGTATTTTGGTTACATGGTATTGGCTCTACCTTATTGGGGATTAGCGACCGTGTGTAAAGTATGTGAGATTACTATTATTGCAACATGAAATTTCTTTAGTTTACTAAATCTAAATCTACTCATGATTTTTATTTAAAATTTGATTTGATTGTTGAAAAATTTACTTTCATTTTATTATGAAGTGCTTTTTATTTATTTTACACTCGTAAATAAGTCATCATGGTAAAATGCGTTGTCATAATTCCAGATTAATCCCAAAAATTAGCTCTAAACGTTATACAAATGCACTCGTTTGCTTTAGGCACAGATACCTATAATGTTCAACTGTATATTTTAAGTAGAATAGGTGGTTATACTATTATCGATGTTTGATAGTTCAGTGAGAACGAGGATAGTTATCAAAGCTCAGTCATAATATGATGGAGATTAAATTTCTAATTAAACGTGTGTCATGTCCCTCTGACACAAAAGGGAGGATTCTCCGACCAGACGAGATAATCATGCCTGGCGGACTAGCCCAACGGTTGATGTTGGGATGTAGTGTATATGCTTATCACCGTGAGAATCTTTATTTCGCGATATACGATTAGCTTCGTAGTTCAGTACTTCGTAGTTTGATGTGTCTTCGCCAGATGGCGTTGTAGTATATATTTTTGTTTGCGCTATTTGTGACAGTCGCCACAAAATATAAGCCAACTTTGTATATCTACTTAAGGTAATTTCTTTTATTAGATAGTAAAAAAGAGCAATGGTTAGTTAAAACCTTTACCAGCACAATTTGCTACGATAAACGCCGTCATCAAAGTTATGGTCCTTCGGAACTTCCTTCTGAAGTAGGGCAATTGGATTTCTATTTTGTCAATGGTTTTAAATAGTGATGTCCAGCAGCGAGAATTCTTCGCTACTATCAAGACTGCTGCCAAATTTGAACCGCATACGATAAAATAGTCTGAAATGCAAATCTTCGCATTGTTATTGCGTTATCACCTCTGTCCAATGCGAATATAATCTTACCACTATCACTAAAAGCCTTAGTCGACAATTTATCTCAATAAATAATAATATGCTTTAATTATATTTTGATTCTGAACTGCGATTGCGTGGTAAAATTAGAATTAATGACATTATATTACAATAAACTTCATATAAATGAAACTGCAATTAAAAATATGGTAGTGGATGCTGTGAAACAAAGTTAAACTTTGTTAAAGGAATAAAGTAAAAAGAATATTGAAATAAAACTTACAAATAGAATCGAACTGTATCCCTTTCAAGACCATGTAATACACAGCGGAAAGACACATTAGTATTTGTCCAAGCATGCTGAATGTGTAATAAATAGTATACGGTGACCAAAGAGTGTACCTGGAAAATACTTAATATCGTAAATATGTATTCAATTATTATTTTCATGCGTAACATATTTCTTTTCAGCGTATTTATATAAAGTATTCATGTAACAGTGTTTGTTACCCAACTTTTCGAAACGGCTTGACTTATTTTTATTAAATTATTTGTGTTTATTCGATAGATCTGACAATAGATCATACATTATTTTTAAGCCCCTAAGTGATAAGGATGAAACATCACCAAAAAAAAAATTCTTAAATATTTTTTTATTACGTGACATCAAAAATATTTACAATCCTAAATTTTCTTCCGTCTCCAATCCACCCGTATTTTAAAAATAATTTACATGGAATAACAATGTTTTCTGGGTCAGTTAGTTTACTATAATTGGTGAGAGTTATCATGTTAAAAGGAACGTAAATGTGTAACAAAAAGCCGAGAAAATACGTGCTTAGACTAACAATATATTAAAGATATTTTGAGCAAACTTTCTTAGGAATGTAACGTGTCATTTTCAGAGGAATTAGGAAAATAAACCTGGGAGAGGCCAATGTGATTGCAGCAGCTCTAAAAGTCAGAAACAACATGGCAAAACATTAACTAGCTACATGTATTAGAAATGTGTTTAGATAGATTAGAAACTCTTACCTTAATTTATCACTAGAGTGATGGGTTAAACCTGTTAACGGTAGAAATCCCATAACTTTACAACATAACAGAACTCCTCTTGTAGTAGCATAAAAATTACCTGGCTGCTTATTACGAGCTAGTTTTGCGCGGGGTATACACCTGGAAAATAACTGAACATGCATATTTTTCTTACGTATCTTCAACACTTCAAACATCACACAAACAGAGGTGTTACTGAAAACTGTTGTCTATTTTTCAAATATAAACATAGGCACAATTTGTTGTTAATAGTCACACGCAACTCAATAATAGAATATATGATCGAACAAAAGAAATAGACAGAGGTTTGATTTGAAACAGTGAACGTAGTGACACTTGTATTTTGACTGTAGTCATGAAGAAATAATTTATGTGAATATGATATTATGTAAACGAACTATAATAATAATGAAGTAACTAAATGCCTAAACAGAGATTTCCAATTTTTAAGGGTAGAGCTTAAAACACTGTCTCATTTATAAATATATGTTTATGTGATTATAACATTATTCTAAATATGGCTCTAACCACTGCAATTAAAAATGTAACTGAAAGTATTGAATTTAAAACTGAAAAGCTTTACGAGTAATTAAACGCATTAACAGCAATTTACCGAAATGATCCAAGTGTTAAGGATTTAACATAAAAAGAGTGAAACAAAAATCTTTGATTATGCAATTACATAATTAGAAAGTATTACATCACTCTCTAATTATGCAATTTTAAAGAAAAAGTAAAAGGCGATACTAAGTGTACTTAGTATTGCCCTTTTATTTAAAAATTTTGATTATGTTTCATTTTTAATTTTATTCGTCCAGATCCTCATTTCTGAATAAACTTTATTTTCCTAGGCCTTGATAGCAGAGTGAAACAAACAAAATTCTTGATACTATCACAATGAAGCCTCGAGGAGCCCTTATGTTGGTCGACCAATTAAAATAAACCATATAAATTCAATTAAATTTAGGCCTTAACGACAGCTGGTATTAAAGGAAGACTTGTAAAAAGTTTTATTGTATCACTTACTGTTCCTTGAAGGAATAAGCGATGAAGATTAAGGGTGAAGCACATCTTTGCAACAGTTGGTGGTAATAAGCCTAGGCAAACGAAATTTTGTGAATCAAGATAATTACGTCGAATTAAAATTCTAATTAATGTTTAATTATACTCAAACAAAAATATTTTTCATCATTTAAAAATTGATTAATCACCATTTAATTTTGACTCCAATTGTTTCAACTATTTTCAGATTTTATATAATTTCATTTTTAAAGGCATGTTCAGTCTTAAACAATTCTTTATTGTAACCACTGTCTTAATAAGAACAAAGACGGGTTAGTTCAACCGTTTCTAGCTACAGAACAGCTGCACCGATTTTTATAATGTTTGAAATTTTGAATTTTGACTTCGTCCGGAATAGAAGAATAACTAATGAAAAATTAATTAAGAAGATTATGATTTTTCGTTATCATTCAATGTTTTACTCTTTAAAACCGACTACAGTTTTAAGAAGTCAATTTCTATATTTTTTTTTCTGTATGAAGAAGCTGCCAAAGTGACTCTACTCTGCCTCATGGAAAGCATGAATAGAATGCAAAGAGTTGTGGTCACTATACTCATTGCTAATGCAGACAATGCAGTGTGGTAACCCACACTATGGGGGCCTAGTGAGATGCCTTTTTATGTCACACTTGGGGAAGTAAAATGTATGACAGTCATCGTGGCAGTGTAAAGCTCACATAGCTATTACGATAACTGTCATCCATGCATCAATGCATTTGAAATACAGCTTGATATTTGAGGGCTAGTTTATGTAACTTGACATCTACTATGTGACTATGTTAATAGTTACTGTTGCCCTTAACACTTAAGATATCAGAGGGAATGGAGAATTCGACGTATCAGAGGACGTTATATTTTTGCGACAGTACTTGCAAACGTTTTTTTTATTTTTGTACTTCTTTTGGTGCATAAAGTAATGGGTTTTTTCCCAGAATCCAACTGCGTTTGTCTCGACTTTTTTAATATTATTAACAGCTTTACTTATTTAAAAAGAATATTAACATATGCAAATATTGTCGTTAGTTTTGAGCTTAATATTCCCCCTATTAAGCCAGAATATTGAGAGGTCGCTCCTCGCATACATTAACATGTCTCATAAACGCAGTGCCATTCAACCCTTACATTTTTTTAATTAGTTATACAATTATATTTTTTGTTGCATATAAAAATATGTATTTAAATCATTTCTTTTACATGTGTATTAACATATTTCTTATTATATTATATTCACAATTTCTTTTTTTGAAGTGAAATTTCTTCAGAATTGTTGTGCTTTGAAACTCGAGGAAATGAAAATGCGTTACGATAAAGAAACAAACACATACATCTCTAGGATTAGGTTGGCAAGAGAATGAGATCGAACACATTTGTCTCTTCCTTGTGCTATGCTTCGTACATCCCCACTCTCGTCTACTAAGCATTGTCTTTAAGCATACGCCTTATGTAGTGGGACAGTGGGTATATTTCTATTGTACTAAAGTTACTCCTGGTCTGAGTGTTCTATAATACATGTATACGTTATATAAAGCGATTTTTCAGAAATTTCACTTCTGCCATGTGTGAATTGCACACACATACTTTTATGGTGAAAAGGGCAAACAAACAGACGTGTCCCGTGATAGACACTTCATCATCAACAGAATTTAACAGTCCAGTGCTAGATATAGGCCTCTCCTTAGCAATGAGGTTTTGGCCAACTATACCATGCCGACCTGACGAGTTGGCATAGACTTTGTTCCAAGTTCTTCTTCTTGCAATTATGTTGTTTTGCATATTTTGTTTCCTTAGTCGCCTATTACAACATCCATGGGGTGGTAACGCTCTATAATTTTAATCCGACATCACACAGAAAACATAATTTACAAAAATTTACAACTAGTAATCACTTAGACTTCTTGGTTTAGTTTCATAATCTTTGTGTATAATGTTCTATCATAAAGACATTTGATTTTTCTAAATGCAGTGCTAAGTAATATTCAAAAGGAAAGTTTTTTATTCCATTTTCTTTTACCAATTTAGTTGCAATAGAAATATAGTCTGCCACCACTGAGATGTCATTAGGTGTCATTCGTGACAAACTAAATATTGGAAGTCCACAGTTAATTTACCTATTGATTGCATTGCATTGATTGTATATGACTACCTCGATGGTGTAGCCGTAGCGAAAGCGACTGCTGAGCTTGAGGTCTCGGGTTCCATTCCCGGGTCGGACCAAATGTTTGTATCATCTATAAATATTTGTTTCGGAATTTGGATGTTTTCTATGTATAATATGTATGTATTCACATATATTTTATCTGTTAGCCTAGTTATCATAGAACAAGCTCTGCTTAGTTCAAAACGTTGTGTGTCAAATATCCGAAATATTTATTTATTTATTTATTATTGTATTTATAAAATTTTCTTGGTAAAACATCGACTATAAAATAGCTGTTTGGAGATTATATTCTAAATCTTTTCGTTAATGTAAGCGTAGTATACTTTTTAAATTGTTAGTAATCAAAGTTTAAGGTCAAAGCTTTCGTCACTGTCATTATTATTCATGGATAAACAATCTACACATAATCTTATACCTGTAAATGGAAGTTAAATAGGACTAGGAGAGCCAGAGACTAACGTTCGAAAGCTTTCAGGTAAGGATAAATATATTATCAACCTTACCTAGATTCTAAAATGAAGTTCTATCAACATTATAATTTGGGTCAACGATAAATAATCTCTTTTGATCTTCGGTAAAAGGAGTACAAGTTAGAAGTGCTATTTAATCTTTACGATTTGGCACATATTTTATTTCTAAGTTACATTTTTTTTTTCTATCTTTAGAGCCTGCCAAAGTGACTCTACTCTGCCTGATGGAAAGCATGAATAGAATCCAAGAGTTGTGGTCACCATACTCATTACAAATGCAGACTATGCAGTATGGTGACCCACACTATGGCGGCCTAGTGAGATGCTTTTTCACACCCCGCTTGGGGACGTAAAAGGCGTGACAGTCATTGTGACAGTGTAAGGCTTACACTTACCACGATAACTGACACCCCTGCATCAATGGGTGTAATTTAATTTACATTTTACATACTTTCGTTTATGTGAAAAATCATTAAATAAAAACGTGAACTTTAAATAAATTTCATTTTACAATATTTACATAATGAGCTAAGACAGCGAATTTAAATTAGATCGCACAAAACCTTCATAGTGCTTACCAACGAAATAACGTGGCCTACAAAATGGCCTTTGTTTTAAAATTTGATTTTTACGCTACTGGTGGTAAAAACAAAGTAGGTATTTAAACTTTCACAAATATTTACATTTAATATTATCAAGATAAGACGACAAGTAGGCTAAGAGATAAAATATTAGAAACAAAATGAGCTTCTTTTATCTCCGTTCATGTTATTAGTCTGGATTAGACACTATTGTAATATTTAGTGGTCTTACATTTGTTTTTATTATTTATTAGTGAAAACAGCGACCTTTTTGATTATATGTACCTGTTGTACAGCCATTTTATTTTATTTTTAATTTTTATTCAGTGCCTACTGAAGTGATTTTACTGTCTGATGGAAAATATGAATAAAACCCAAGAGCGGTGGTCGCCATACTCATTGTGAATGCAGACAATGTAGTATGTTAACTCACATTACGGCGGTCTAGGCAGGAGATAACAGTGTCTATTAAAACCTGACATTACTAACTTCTAATAAGATTTCGTCAACAGGTCTCTAAAAACTACAACTTTAAATAACACCCACTGTTAAAACTAACACCTCTTGTTTTAAACATGACATTAATTAAATTAATTCAAATTAAATTAAATTACACAAAATGAATTAACATTTAAGTTTATTTTTTGATTTAATACGTTTTCGTTCCTCTTTCGGACACGGTGGCTAGTCTCAGAAATCAATCGAGCCAAGATTATTATAAAGCATTTCTATAATCAGAAACACTCATTAACGTTTTTTGGCTCGACCCGAGAATCGATCCCAAGACCTCTGGATCGACAGTCGCAAATGCTATCTACCAATCCAACAAAGGAGTCCGAGTGACATGGGCTATGCAAAACTTATATTATGGTCTATGTCAGCCGGTCTAGTAGTACAAATCTTTTGATACTTTATATATTTTTGGTTTGGTAGTTGGAATCATTGGAAGTCACATACGTAGACTGCCAAAATCATTACCTTTCCTTTTGACTTATCCGTAGGTTAAAATAAGGAATAGGTTCAAATTGTTACATTTTTACATTGGCCTGAGAAACTTGATTTTATTTCGTGAGAATCTTTCAACACAACTCCGCTCCAAGACTGGAATTCGTTTCTAAATCAGTTGCGTACGTCGTCTTCTGTTGGCGCTAAATCAAAATCGTATTACCTCAATCCCTACGTAAATTGAGACCAGGTATAAAGCAATCTTCAAGGTCCATCTTATTTGCATAAAGTATGACAGTTCTTATTGATATGCAAATTCAATTCCAGTTTCGGATTTAAAGCAGTAAGCTAAATAACGGTAGTCAATTACTATATCTAAGTCCGTAATATGTAAAAATAATTTCTTATGGCTATCATTATTTTAATGAAAACTTATTTGCTCTAAACTTATAACGGCATGAAAGGCGTAGTGGTCTAAGCGGTCGCCACGCCGTCCTCTACTTTGCTAAGTGTTATGGGTTAAAACCCCACGTCAGAAAACACTTTGTGTAATCCGTAAACTGTTGTTCTGAATCTAGGTGTTCTTTGATTCTAATTCTCGTATGTTTGTAAAGAACATACAGGATATATTTGTAATGCAGGTGTCCTTAAAAAGAAAAACATTGTTATAACTATATGTTTGTACAAAATTATTTTACATATTTCCCTAAAAGGGTAAAAGGGGCAACAAAGTCTTTCGTTTGTTTAAAATCACAACTCTAGTAAATTCTTTTTGTTACTGCAGTTTAAATGCCAGTGTTAAAAGAAATTTAAAAGAAAAGAAAGTAATAACATGGTTTTGTATTTATTCAGATATATTTTCTACAAACTTAAATTAGAACATAATATTCATATACCTTTATTTGTCAAACATACGACTGCAATAAATTCTTTTGTTTTTATCACAAATGTACTTAATTAAAAAGAAAGATGTCAAGGGACACCCGGATGGAACGAATTTCCTTTCGATTAATTAGTGAAGGAATTGTAATATATATTTTTTATTTCTGTTAAGTTATAAAAAACCAAAAATAATCATCGTGACACTACACTGTTCAAAGCAAAGTAGAAAGATGAAACGAAAATAATTGGCTTGGTTTCTATGAGAGAGAGAGAGAGACAGACAGAGAAACATGCGCACGCCGCACGGCTTACTATACTACATATAACAAAAGTGTCGTGACAACTTTTCGTCTAATTTTTTTCTGTCTAGCCTCCTGCGCAACGCGCGATAAGGAACTTCGTTCCAAAAATCTTTAATCCTGAAGATCCTGTCTCATTAAACAATGATAGCAATTATTGCGTTATCATCGATCTTTAATATGTATGTAAAGTTTCAAATCGAATTATCGCTTTGAAAGGGGTAAAAATCACGTTCATACATTTCATTACACAGCTAAGCTAATAAAAACGTGCTAGAAATAAAACGGTCGCTTTTCAATATGACTCAGAAACTTGAAGTTGTGATTTATTTAGTAAACTCTCGATAAACATGCGTTGACATATTTATCAGTTCACGTCAAACTACTGGATGTATTGATGTCACAGAGTAACATTTATTTATATAGTACATATTAAATGACTGTAAACATTGATAAATATACATTTTATATGAGTCCAATACAAAACGGGTTCGAGTATTCAAATTTACTTCATAAAACTAGCGGGCGAACATTTACGGGGTTCCAAGAAAAATTTGTACTTGATATTATATTAGTCTGTGGCCAAATAAAATAACTTTTGGATCATTTGAATACAATATCCTTTTCAGGTTAAGTCAATACCTATTACATAAACATTCTACTGTCATTTTAACACATGTTTTCTTCGGACAAATCTAATTAACGATAACCTCTTTCTAAAAGGATCAAAATGCCATTAAATGATGTTCAGCTTGTAAAACCCAAAAAACCAGAAGTTGAAAATAAGTATTATTTCTATGATTTTGTTAGACCGATTCTTTTTGTATACCGATGCTTGGGGATTTTACCTATAAGTGGTTTGAGAAGCCGAAGCAGTAGCTCTACAAGGTAATTTTGTATTTTTGATTCATCACTTATTTTTTTGTTTTATGTAAAGATAATTAGTTGAATAGCTTGTATTTTAACAAATAAAATTGCATGAGCACTATTGCATTTATTTGATTTTAGTTGTATTGTTTTTTGGTGTCTCTTTATATTGCGTTACCGGTTTGACACGTCGTAATGTCACCTGAGTTTCGGAATTCAAATCAACTCTGTTCTAAGGCTTACTAAGGCCTTTTTTGCCACAGTTCTGACATGCAATTTACATCACATTTGTAATGTAATTGTTAAACTTATAAATAAACAATACTGAGTTAATATAAAATATTTAGATACTTCACTACTTCTACTTTAGGTACTTCTTAGAACTAATTGTTTATTTTATGAAAAGATCTTAAATTTTTATGCTGTTTAACTTGTTTCCAGGGGCACTTTGAAGTCGTGGTATACAACTATTTATTTTGTAATTATTACGCTTCAATCTTTAAGGTGTATATTCATAACATATGAGATATTCCTAATGACAAGCCGTATCGAAAGCATCGAAAAGTTCGGTAAGATATTTTTGCTCGTATGTGAAATAAATTGATTATATCTTAAGAGATAAGGTTCTTACCTTAATAAAGATAGTTAATGATTTCTTACAGTAAATGAGAGATTTCATCAAAGAACTCAGATCTACTTCCAATAGCCAATTCGAGTTACAGTCGTGACTTACTTTACTTGTTACTTACATTTCACAGTTGACATATGTGTATATAATAGTGCTGTCCTAGTGTGGAGGGACGAAAGTCATGTCCCTCTGACACAAAGGGAGGATCCTCCGACTAGACGAGGTGAACATGCCTGGCGGGCCGCGTCCCAACGGTTGATGTTGGGATGTTGTATATATGCTAATTGCCACGCGAATCTCTATTCCGCGATACAGGATTAGTAGTTGCTTCGTAGTTCATTACATTCATATGTTTCGTTCACACTTCGTAGTTCGATGTATCTTCGCTAGATGGTGCTGTTGTATATTTTTACTTGTGCTGTAATGTGAAAGTCGCCACACTGGTACTACTTTATACCTTTTTAAAGTCAATGCCAAAATTTTTGTTACATTCTTGGGTACAAGTCAATAATAAGATCCTTGTACATCTCACACACAGTCGTATGATCCCAAATTAGTGCGTGTGCTCTGCTAATATATATATTTATATTTTTTGGTGTGGCGGTTAGAGTATTCAGCTGCCGATCAAGAGGTTTCGAGTTCAATTCCCAGGTCGGGACAGAAAAGTGTTATTAAGTTTTTCTATTTATAGAAATGCTTAATGACAGTCTGGAACGTGGCAGTTGAGCTATTAACCCCTGTGCCACGAAAGCACATAAAGCTGGCGGTCCTACGCTTGGTCTCTGCCTGGTGGTGTCGGATAGCCGTCCTATCGGATTGTGAAAGTGAGGGAACAGAAAGTGCTCCTATGATTGAGTACACTATTGGACACTGTAATATCTACTGCGTAGTTGGTTGTTCCCCGTGGAGACTGGTGGCTGTGGCCAAAATCGGGCAAGAGAAAATCATCATCATATTCATATTACATATATGGCATGCCATCCATATTTTTCATTCAAATTTAATATAAAAAGGCGTTGGTCTGAATTGCATTAATTTTGTTTTAGTGAAATTTAACTGTAGATTGTATTAATTTAACCCGGTAGAGATTTCGGACAATAGTTATGATATCAGTACACAGAAGGAATACAGAAATGTGGTCAGCGAATAGAACGCTTGTCTCATTTATAATACTAAGCTAGTCATTAATCAGAAACAGAATACATCACACACAGTCTTTTTTTTTTTAATTGTCAGGGTGGGAAATCCCTGAGGATCTAGTATGTGGTGGTTCCACTAAAAACTACCCCGGCAACCAGTCTCAGGCATCCTTCCTTGAAGGGGACCCTAACTATATTATTTCAGGTACCCTCCAGAATCAACGCCGCATCTAGTCAGACCCTATCCTGGGAGGCCACAAAGGCTTCCCCACCTATCAGTCCGGTTGTCATAATTTGTTGCGACCCGATCGCATTTTTGCGACCAGGCCGCAACAAATTATCCTATCACCGGCCGCAACAACTAATCCGCCACCAGAGATCCTCACCGTCTGGCGGCTCGTGGTCCCGTCGACCATGGAAACTGCCTAGTGGAATTGATATATTAGTCAATATACTTTTTGAGATTGCACGTACAAAATATCTCTAGTTTCATAGTTATAATATTCTCTCTCTACGTAATGTATTCGATTATTTAGGTAGAAAGAAAATTATTTTCGTACCCGTACGCCATGTATTTTTCTAACAATTCATTCCTTAAGGCAATAAGCTTATGCCCCTTAACGAAAACATAACGCAAAATTACTGATTTATCATTATTTTTTTATTTTCATGGCATTTTCCTTTTCTATCAGTATCCTTGGAAAGATTAAAATCAAATATTGATTTTTTAAACATTTAGTTGAATGCCATATGGTCACAATAACCAATGCATTCTGCATATATTTCGTATTGATATAATGGATTGGTGCATACAATCTTTTGATATCAGTTTAGTGATATCAATTTAGTTGTACAGTGTGACTTATTCACAATAAAATAAATTTAATAAGGTTACGATACCTGTCATTACCACCCGTAGAAATCTATCCGTACCCATGAGTGGTGTAACCCGTTCGAAACGTCGGGAAATAGAAGATATCGTCACGTTTTTAAGGAATATAATCCTACCGTGAATAAGCCAAACTGTAGAACAAAACTATATAAAATGGTGAAAGTCTAACAACAATAATTATTTTCATTTTTCCAGGCAATGTATTAGTTACTATATTTCATTTTACTGATTTATTGTGCATGATGCGGTTTAGCTTGAAGTGGGAGATGTTAATTAATCAAATTGAATCTCTGGAAAAATTATTGCCATTTAAGAATCGACAGAAATTTGTGACTTTTGTATCATACTTGGTTGCGATCAATATTATATCAGCTGTATGTGAGTATCTTTTCATACAATATCTTTATTTATGATATGGGGAACAAATGAGCAAAGATTCACCTGATAGTAAGTGATTATCGTAACCCGTGAAGACTTAGAACCCAATAATCATAAATATGTTACCGCTCTTTGAATCTACGTCCACCCAAGTGACAGAGAGAGGGCAGAAGGTTGGGTTTCAGTTACGTAATTTTTTTTAATTAAATACTAAATCATATTAACTAACTTGTAAACTCAGCGCCGTACTTAACTGTGCGTCATGCTTTACAGTCGACTTCTGTGTGTTTGGCACCTTTTTCTGGATGCTTTTGGGACAGTGTGTGTCTTCTTCTAATATGAACTTTGAAACATTTTACAATACTCTCTTCAGTTGGATAATTGATTTTTTGCCATACCATCCCCTTTCTGTGATGTTACTTCTGGTAAGATTTTTTTAATATTTATAGAATAACAAAAGTGTGTTCCTAGTTTAAAATCATTAAATAGACTCCGTTAAATACGCTGTTGGTAATCCGTGTTGCTGGCGGTGGTTTGACAATATGAAGTGTTATCACCCTTAATTATCCCAAGGATGTGATAAGAGCCGTCTAAGGAAGCAAATTCTGCACAAAACCTCCAGAGAGAAGAAAAACTTGAAACAAACCCTTTACCAACACGTGTGACCAGTTGGTGGCAGAGGTCAAAACCTCCTTTCTAAGGAGAGATTTATGGCCAACGGTGCAATATTGCAGGCTGGTGATAATGATGATAACTTACATGATGAAAAAAAATTACATCTGTAGGTTAATATGTCTTTTGATTCCAATTTTTAAACTAAACATTAGAACTTATCAATTTAACAAAAAAACTAATATCACCTTTTTTGGAAGTTTTATACGAATGAAACTCTAGATTTATTACGATTAAAGCGGACAATAGTATTATCAGCATCATAAAATACCTGAACTGAATTAAAATGTATTATGAAAACTGATGATATTGTTTACAAATAAGCCTTACTTTAAACAACTCCTTACAAATATAAGAAACCATTCTGCTATACTATTCATACGCGTAAAACGATATAAATTAAATTTAAATACTTAGAGTAAAAGATATGGTTTTTATGTAACATTAATACTTACAGTGCCTCCGGTTACAAATGCACTTATTGTGGAGTTGTATTGATACACTAATCATGGTAGTAAGCCTCTACCTCTGGTGCAAGTTTCAACATTTCAATGAAATCATTTTACAAAAACAGCAGAGCGTAAGTACTTTTATAGTACATTTATATATATCTGTACATTTAGAAGTATATTAAAAAGGTTTTCTATTTTTAATAGCGTAAAAGGCAGTGGAAAACCATGTGTTAACAAGAACAAAGGAACGCTGAGTTCAAGCTAGAATTTGAACAAGTCTCAATTTTTACCACTCGATATTACTATTACCGAGAATTCCAATAATAAATAGATTAGTTACAACGATCCTTAAATCGGTGTTTGTGAAACTAAACTTCTGAAAACTAATATTCACCAAAAATAGTTTATGATTACTTCTATTTACCGTCGCTTTTTCACATTCAAAGATGCTTGTGCTTTGGAATTACGCCTTGTTCAAAGTGCAGTGGGTCTCAAACACGCACTTTATATTCAAGTCTGGGTTATAATATATTTTAATTTTGTTCGTTTCTATTCTTTTCTATTTTGTTTAGGATTTTAATCTAGTATTTATTCTCTAGTTTTCTTCCAGGATCAGTCCCGTGGAGTTGCAAGCTGGTCAACCCTTCAAGTTCATTACACACAAATTTCTCGCATTGTGGCACTTGTAGATGAGAGTATAAGTCCAATGGTTTTATTGTCATACTTCTGTAATCTACTCTTTATATTTAAACAAATATTTCATATTATCAAGTAAGCCATTTGATTATATTAATAATTAATTTATGGTACTTATTCAGCTGTAACACTTTTGTTTTATCAAATATTTTTCTATTTTAAAGCTAATAGTTTTCTTTTTAGTTACGAGAATAAAGGGAGATATTCAAAACTAGTAAAAATAAGATTAACTTCTATAAAATTTAATGTACCGTAATCAGGAAGTCATAACGTTTTTGATTGGCAATTGATGAGGAGAAAAAAATGATGTATGAAAAACAAGCATTCTTGTTTCAATTTTTGCTGTTTAATTTTTGCTTTCAGACGCGTACAAAATACTGATTTACTAGCGAGGAGTATTCATTGTACGTTGATAAGGTATGTATGCATGGCTAGTTAAATTTAGTTCCTTACCTTACATCTTCAATTATAAAAAATGTAGTGCTACGCTTATAAAAACTCTCGATCTCTGTTTTACTTATCGTAAGATAAATCACAGTTTTGTCTTGCTCTTGTAGGTTTTGTATATCTGTAAGAAACAAATGAAATTATATATATGATCACTCATGCGTCCAACTGTCCGACACAGTCCAATTGCTACAAATCAACTGGACCGAATAAGTTCAGTACACATATTAATTCATGTGAACCAAACAGATGTGTAAATGAACAAAAATAGAATAAGCAGGCCAGTTTTGGATATTCCAATAGTATCTTAGCGAAATAGTAAAAAGGTATCGAATGAAATAAGAACAATAATGGAATAATGTGCAGTAGGCCGATTACTTTTATGCAACAGCATAGGTGCACTCGTGATTGAAACAGGAACTGATGATTTCACTATAGGTAAAATGATAACACAGTGCGTCGTCAGAGGTATAGGGAAGAACTCTGTCCTGGTCGCCCTTTATTCTCTCCTACTCAAGAGTTCAGTTATGGAATTTGTATTTTTTTATGCGTTGTCGTGTTGTTGGAAGGAAAGAAGGGAAGAATAGTAGGAAGGATAAAACTGTAAGAGCGGACGACATTTTTTCTAAGGAAGAGGACGCATTGGTTAAGGCGTCTATCTCAGTTAGGCTCCCACAAGTCATTTTGTCTACTAGGAGAAGAAGAACATCTGAACGATTGCGTTTCAGATCTACCTATTGGTCGGACGGGGGATGGTTATCCATCCCTAGCCGCTGGCTACCATGGCCACAAGTGGCACATACACTTTTACGGGTCTCCCACTCGCCGACGCTTACGATGACTCCATCGCGCATTCCAATACTCACATACTCACCACCATAACTGTCATCCCTGCATCATTGGAAGTCCAACAAAAGATCATGATAATCATCACACAAATGACAGGATAAATTATTTTACTTTTATAACAAATTTTAAATGAAAATGTAACAAATATTAGACAGCCAAGGTCTTTCGTAAAGTTTTACCTTGTACAGATATTAAGAAGTTTTAAACAAACTAGGGGAATATAATGACAGTTATGTTATTATTACTTTAAGGTTATGGTCCCGCCGGTCATATAATTGGGTATTTACAGTTCATCTTTCTTTATTCACAGTTATAGCTCTGGCACAATCACCTACTACATCTTCCCCTGCATCGTTGTAATTATAAGAACGGGTCTGATATCATATTTTGCTTCAAAGCTTCATTCGGCAAGTCGAGAACCTTTGAATGCTCTGCATACATTTCCATCCTCAGCTTTTAATATTGATGTAAGTTCATTCATTTTAAATGATATTAACTTAGTATATTTTATAAATTAGTGCATGTAGTATGTAGTAATTTACATAATAACAATTGATGTCCCTGAATAAGTGTGTTGGTATCTATGACGAAATAGAAGATCACTGAACTGACAAAACGCATCTATTACGCGATCTCGATTTCTTTGATCTGATATAGTTATAACCTCTTAAAAGATGGAAGTCCATCTTTTTTCTTTCTCCAATTGTGATTATCGTATTTACTGCAACTACTTCTCTAAAAAAAAAACTTTTTTTTTCTATATTAAGAGCCTGCCAAAGTGACTTTACTCTGCCTGATGGAAAGCATAAACAGAATCCAAGAGCTGTGGTCATCATACTTACTGTAAATGCAGACAATGAAGTGTAGTGACCCACACTATAGCGGCCTAGTGAGATGCTTTGTCACGCCCCGCTTGGTGATGTAAAAAACATGACAGTCATCGTAGCAGTGTAAGGCTCATACAGTTATCACCGTAACTGTCACCCCTGCATGAATGGGCCTCTAGTCTCGAACTCACCAACAAAACACGACAGCACGGAAGCTGTCGCTTTAGGTTGGTCTTCTGTGGCAGGGAAGTGCTGCCCCAGTCGAGCCGGCCCGTTCGTGCTGAAATCTGACCTGAGAAACCTGAGAAAACTTATAATTGATTGCCCTATCTTTTCCGGCCCTTTAGTAAATATTAAGCGATTTTTGCTAATGATTTTTCATGTCATTATTTATTTCAGATGCAAAGATTAATGACTCAAGTATATTATTCAAGGATATCTTTGACTGGCTATAACTTTTTTGCGGTTACTCGCAATTTGACACTGGCAGTAAGTTATCAATCATCATTAACAACCTTTAACAGTTCACTGCTGGACATAGGCCTCTCCTTAGAAAGGAGGTTTTGGCCTACTACACCACGTTGTAAAGACGGGTTCGTATAGGGTTTGTTTCAAGTTTTCCTTCTCCTTACAATGATGTTGTCTTATGTAATTTGCTCTCGTAGTCACCTCTTACGACACCCATGGGATGAATGATGGTGATATTTCTTAATCCATCACCATATGGACATTTGTCACGTGTTCCTAAGTAGCACTAAGTATCATTATGTTATACGTTGATAAGTGAAAAGAGTTATTGGTCGTTTAGGTAATTTTCGTAAAAGGAAATTTTTTTATAAAAATATCCATCTAACAGATTTAGTTTTTTGAAACAGGAATATTTGATTTGTTATTTAACAACTGTATTCTAACATATCTGCTGCAAAATATATAATTATTTCGGGAATTAAAGCATAAATTATGTAATATATATGTAGGTTATCGTATGTTTTTGCTGAAGAGATACTTTCGTATACCGAAATGTTAATAATAAAAGTTTTGAAACTAAAATAACCACAAGATAATGTCCCTTGTGAGTATTTTCGGTTCAAGATTTTTTTGAAATTGAATATTTACTAATCTTTAAATGATATTTATTAATTACATATGGCAATTCTTTTCAGATTATTGGCACACTAATCACCTATGAGTTGGTATTGTTTCAAATGTGAAATGATGTACCATATTCATAAGCTCTGACAAAATATATTCTAGAATTTCTACAGAACATTTTAGGTAGAGTACAGAACATTTTTGTAGGCCGACAAGAGTATTTTTTTTCTTGAAATGATGTCTATTTATAAATCAAATATATTGGGTCCAAAACAGCACATTATAATATATGGAAAAATTTCAAAATTTTGTTTTCTTTTTTTCTTATTAACTCTGAACACTATATAAGCCATGTAAATTAAGTGTATATATATAATAGATATTTAACGTTGAATTTTGATTTTAACTTTTGGACCATTAAGCGGATACGGTCACTCAATAATCCAATGTATTGCAAGTACTCAATAATGCAAGGAGCTAACGCCTGCGATTAGAATAAATACCTACCAAAAAATCACATTAAGTAAATTACGATATGTGAAACTAAAAATTATATGATATATTTTTTTTACCGTTTATTAAAAATATATTTTTGCACAAAAGTAATTTTCAGATGTAATAAATATTGCTACTTAAACTGTGAATTTATTTTCTAAAATGTTACGCGTTTTCACAGGCTACGGTCGTTTACTTTAATGTTGACACTTATCTTATGTTTAATATTGGTTTGAAAGTTATGGCACGTTTGTTGATGATGATGATGATGATGATTTGAATTTGGAGAATTTTTAATTTAACAAATTCAAAATGAAATCATTGATAACTGATTAAATGAGATCTACTTTGTTTTTTCTTGATTTGTTATTTAACGATTGTATTCTAACTTGTCTGCTGTCAATTTTACAATTAGAAGATTGATTTTGCTATGTACAGTGTGTGTTTCTGCCATTCAAATACCGGGGGTCCATCATTATTGACCCCAAAGAAGGAAATTATATTTGCACACACACTAGAGTACTATAACATCTCTTGCATAATTGATTGGTTTGGTTGGTCTCCGTTAAGACTTGCCACAGTAGCGACGTCATCCCGCTCGTACATTTAAGCATACTAACTTAGATTGTTGTTATGGCATTTACGTAACAGACTAAAAATTAACGCTTTTATTAGCAAATCAATCAAAAAAAATTTCAACACAAAAGCATTTGCGTTTCTTGTTAAAAAACGCATCGTATAACTGGCGTTGATCGTTATCATATTTAAATAAAAGGAGGTCTGAGTATTTTATCTCATCTTATTATATATTGTATCTGAGCAACAGAGCTATTGAAGCTTTTTCTCTAGAAATAACTTCGCAAATGTATTCAAAGTTGTAACATTTGTTTAAAAATAAATGTGTCAATACGTTTACTTTAAAGCTTTATTTTTACCATTGTTGATTATGAAGGTATTCTTCTCCACAATACTTTATCATCAAGCAAGCCCGGAATAACATTTCATATCGATAAACAGCTTACAGTAACAACAGTGTAAAAATTTAAAAAGATTTTCTCTTGTAGTTTAAAGCTACGCTCATAATAATGCAACAGGCAGAGTCACTACCAACTCCTAACCAATAGCTTTTAACAACACTGCTGGACATAGGCCTTTCCTTGGCTAGGAGGTTTTGGCCTAGATACCACGCTAGCTAGATGGGTTTCTATAGGGTTTCTTTCAAGTTTTCCTTCTCTTTGTAGTAAATTTATCATACCCACGGAAAATATGGTGGTGGTGACACTCTGTACCCGTAATTCGTCACCACATGGTGATTTATTGGATTGAATTGCATTGAAATACAATTTAACTGCTTATTGGATTGTATTTCAATGCTCTCTGGACACACTTATTATAATACTTTATGAGGAAGCAGTATTAATAAAATTCCAAAACAGTGCAGTATTCACTTCCTCGAGGAATTATAGTATATTTTTATAATTATTTAGAGTTTGATCGATCGTCATCATCAACAACAACAGCTTTTAATATAGTGTACTGCTGGACATAGATGATCTGCAAGGAGCTAACGCCTGAGTGTCATCAGTGCGATGGCCGGACCGTGGACACGGTCCACAAGCGTGCAGAATATCCGGCGCGTGTGGAGCCGAGGCGTGACCTCGTTGTGTCCATAGGAGATGGGATCCTCTAGCGTTTCTCTCATAGAACTCCACCATCTCTTTCTGTGAGCAAGTTATGCTCTCGAAGGAGATAGCGGAGCAGGATCGAGAGAGACTTAGAACTCTCCGGTCCATCCGACCCGTGAATGGGCCAGATACTGCAGCCGACTTAAAGGCCGGAGACCGTTGAACAAATCTCCGTCCTCCATCAGCGCAAGTCTGAGGGTGTTAGGTTTCACCAGTCACCCTAGCAGAAGTAGACCGGAGTGTTGGCGCGGAGCGCGCACATCTCCCACCCAGAAGAAGGCCATCTACAAGCTGTAGGTGGCTTCAGGTACGTCGGAAAACCATTTGAACGATTATTATACTATTTGATTATTATACTATAGTAGTATATATATAACATGCATTTATAAATATACTTCCCAGCCGATTTCAGTTTAACAAGGCTGTGTTTACATTAGTGTCACGTTTAAACTTAAAACCTAACAAATTGTTACATGGCCTTCGCTATTGAGCTTCTTGTCAATGTAAATAATGTATTATTTACTTTAATTAATGTCTCACAATAATCAAAACATAAATGTCACGACATTTGTTGCTTCAATAATACCTCTGTCTATTTATTTTGTTCTATTTTCGTAGAAACACATCATTCTATTTTGATTGACTAATACCAACATACTGTTACTATATTTCCTGTATAGTACAGGAAGGTTGTATAAAGAATACAGAAATATTGTCAGTAGCAGTTTTGTTTGTTACATGGTCAAAGTCTCATGAGAAGAGTCGATAGAACAATATGTATACAGTGTTGTTTTCGAGACCTAATGCACGCAGAAAACTATTTTGTGTAAAGAAACAGCCTGGCAATTTTTATAGTACTACAAGAGGAGCTCTGTTATGTAGTCGATTCATGGGATTCCTACCTATAACAGGTTTGACCAATAAGTCAAGTGACAAATTAAGGTAAAAGTTCTAAATGTGTCTAAATAATGTAATACTGACGTAGCCTGCACAGGGCAGTTTAAATCCCATCCTGGCATTTGCATTTCAAAGACAACTTTACGGATACACAATCTTGTCTGTTTCTTTATTCGACTACCAAAAAGGAGGAGGTTCTATGTTCCACTGTATCTTTCGTTTTATGTATGTTCATCGATTACCCCATTATTTGCGAACCAATCCTGCAATTATTTTTACAGCGTAAACTTGACGTTTCGTAATTATTTTGACCCCGAAGGCCATATGACAATTTATTTACGTCAGATTATCATGGTAACCGCAGTTGGTGTTACGATAAATAAAGTGTTCAGAGGTTACTGTGAATCTATTTCATATGAACTCGATGGTCAAGGCGAGCGTCTTTGGCGTTGCAGTTGATAAAGATTTCGTAACGTAACGTAACCTAAAATAAAGTCACACTGGATCCTCAGGATTTTACGTACCGAAACCACTCACCTAAAGAGTGACTTCTCCGTTTAACAACCTTGTAGCTACTTGTAGCTGATAAGCTGCTGATACAAGCGTTATGACAACTAACCTTTCAACGTCTTCTGCTTTTATATATCAAGTGCTTTGAAGACTAAATCATGTTACTGTACCCATTCTATTAGGTCACATACACGATCCTTATTGCCTCGTCGACCAGGCCTTATATAAGCCAGGTAATAGAAATATTGTGTCTCAACATAATTCTTGAGCCTATACTCAGTTTCAAAAGGTGCTTCAAATCGAGCCACCATTGTTATTCACATTAGCAGGAGTAACATTTGAAGGTGGTCGTTTTTCGTAAGTTGCTGCCTCTTGCAACTTATATGACATACGAGTAGTTCAACTTACGGATGTACTTATGATCATTTTACACCTGAAAAGGAAAAAATTAAAAAAAAATTCTCCAAGACTGGTCACGGCGGCCAGTCTCAATGGCCAGCCAACTACGTAGGTGATATTGTAGTATACAAGTGTATGCGCAAACACAGGTACACTCTCTGTTCCCTCACTCTCACAATTTGATGGTACGGTTATCCGACGCGAGCAAACTGCACAGGGTAATACCGCTGCAAAGAGAAGGAAAATTTGATACAAATCCTTTATCAACGCGTCTGGCCAGCGTGGTATGATAAATAAACATTCCGGACATTTGACACACAACGTCATCTTGTTTCAAACTAAGCAGAGCTTGTACTATGATAACTAGTCTGACTGATAGAATAGCAGGTGATATTGTAGTGTACAAGTGTATATGCAAACACAGGTACACTTTCTATTTCCTTACTCTCAGAATCTAATGGAACAGTTATTGAACACATTTGGGGAGAGGTCAAGCGCAGGACTGACGATTTTACGTACTCTCCGAGGCACGCTAGTTAAGATCTCAACTTCCAAACTCCAAATAATTATTGAGCACTTTTATAATCAGAAAAATTCAATAATACTTGGTTGGACCCGGGCATCGAACCTGAAAAAAAATTATACAACAAACGGAATCTTTCTATTTAGAGAAAAGCGAAAAGCTAAAAAGCGAAAAATAAACTGAATGATTTATTTGTTCAAAAACCCACGACTTTTTCGAACTACTTAAATCAAAAGTTTACTGCCACGGTTTTCCCTGGGAACTACAGCATGGGGTTCTTCAAGAAGGGGGTTAATAGGTTTTTGAAGGGTCGGCAACGCGCACGTGATGCCCCTGGTGTCGCAGGCGTCCATAGGCTGCGGTAGCCGCTTACCATCAGGCGGGCCGTATGCTTGTTTGCCACCGTCGTGGTATAAAAAAAAAAAAACTTAGTAACTAAGTACTCTTGTAATTTAGCTATTCTCAACAAAATTCCAAATGAGCGTTAACATAAAATCATTTTACCTAGCAATGAGGCCATTTGTGTTTATAAGATGTTATGAATAATTTACAAAATTACTTTGTGACAATTCTAGTTTCAACTTACTTACCTAGTAATTTAAATACAATATTATTATATTGTATTGTAAGTTATCATGACGTACCAAAAATCGGTTTTAGGGTCCTCAAATGTACGATGGAATTGTTTCTATATTGCTGCTTTACTGTAATTATGAGTATTACTTTAATTTATACGGTATTTGTGTGGTGGATTATGAATACGAAACTCTCACCACTGAAGAGCAAACTACGCAATACAACACCACTGCAAGGAGAAGGAGAACTTGAAACAAACCCATCCAATCCATCTGGCCAGTGTGGTATAGTAGGCCAAAACCTCCTTGCTAAGGAGAGGCCTATGTCCAGCAGTGGAGTATTAAAGGCTGTTAATGATTATTACATGGTAGGCTTTATACCTAAAATCTGTTTGAAATCAGTTTCAAACGCAATAGGTAAATATTTGGTAGGTTACGCACGTCCGCCCCCACCACACTGATTACTTATTATCATAATCACTAAACTTATTTCAACTATTTTTGAGAGAGGTTTTTTTTTTTGAACTCAGTTTAGTTTTTAGTTACTAAAGTCTTAATTTAGTAACCCATTCGATACCTATAACCCTTACTATCCTGGACATGGCTGTTACCTTGTCCCAGTTTACATTGATCTGAAAACGACAATGTTTCTCGACTGACTTCTTGGGTTAGAAACTACGAGACCAACAGGTTAATAATCCAGTATATAAAGTGAGAGGTCGTGGGTACGATTCCCACCCAGAACAATTATTTGTGTGATGAGCACGATCATTTGTTTCGTGTTCCAGTGTAATTTATCATTTGTTTCGTGTTCCAGTGTAATTTATCTATGATATCAGCAGCTTGGCCATTTTGGTACAGGTTTTACTTAGTTAGGGACTAGACGACCATTTGTGAGATATATAAGATAATTATGACATATCAGAAAGCCGACATACTTCACTTTGGTAACAGACAATTAACACTTTTGTCTGAAAAAATCAGGTATTATTTGAAACACTTGTTCATAGCAATGAATAAGGTTTTTAATTTAAAAAAAAATATATCAACAATGATCTCCATTAAACAAGAAGTATTTTATTTTGTAATGAAAAATATATCTAAGTTAAAAATAAATAAAGCATTGATTAGTTATTTGACAATCCATACACTAACAATCAAGTCATCAATCAATCATCAATCAAAACAAATTTAATGCTAGTTAACTTAATCGTAAGTTTGCTTCATCATCATTATCATCATCTCAGCTAAAAGACGTCCAATGCTGGACATAGCCCTCCTCCTCAAGTTTGCTTGCTTAATCATATTCTAAAAATGTCGCAAGATACCTGACACCTAATATATTTATCACGTGATGAAATTACGCTACATCGTACAAACAATATACAAACATGTGTATGATGCTAATAATTAAAACATTATCTAAATACAATAAAAAAATGGTGAATAATCTCAATAGTAAAGTAGATATTTGTTCAAATCAAATATCGGGTTTCCTTGGCTTTCAGCTACACTCTTCCGTCACTTTTTTCAAATCCTATATCACAGATTACAGGAGAACGAGAGAACAATGTTACACATCCAAAGGATAATTGAGTAGATAATTTAGAGAATAAATATTTTCCAGATACACTCTTCGGTCACCGTATACTATTTATTATGTATTCAGCATGCTTGGGCAAGTACTGATGTGCCTTGCCGCTCTATGTCAAATATTCCAGAAGGGAGTACAGCTCACTTCTTTTTGTAAGTTTCATTTTATACTAAATATTTTACTTCATTTATATTCCTAAGGTTAACTTGCCTCCTTGTTTCATAATGTATTTTTCCAGAAAAAATTAAATACGTGCCAAATTTTTTCGTGTTTTTGAACTGTTTACAACCTGTAATTAATTCTTTTTATTGCACAGTTAGTTTTAAATTCGGAAAACAACAGATAATTCGAATAACAACGGCATTCGAGCGAGTAAATGGTTGTTTATTCTATTCCTTATTGTTTTCAGCCCATTGTCTCTTCTACGGTACCAACTTAGCAGCAGCGCTGATCGTTATGAAGAACACTTGCAAGTGGCACTTGCTAATAAAATCCATAGAAAAAATTGAAAACCAGTTGCCCCATTTACGAAAACAGTTCAGAACCAAGATAACCATAACTACAGTGTTTATGGTAGCCAATTATGTCGGTAAGTTTATAGCTTACCATTTTATTTTTGTACCATGCACATATTTCATGTAGAGATGAATTAGAGCACAGAATGTGACTTTTCGTATTAGCTACTGCAAAATGTCGTACTGTGAAAAAAAAGTAAAATTTGAAATAAATCTTATATCAATCTAACTGGCCAGCATGGTAGAGAAACGAGAAAGAAGGAAGACCTATTTACTAAGTGCAGGCTTATGTCCGCTATCAAAAAAAAAACTAATTTCTTGAACTTTGATTTCAGTGGAACATACTCTGTCCATAGTACACAGATTTATCATCGCTTATGTGTGTGACACAGACAACGTGATTGATACTTATTTGAAGTTACACAAGCCCTCGATTTATGAATACACACGTGGTAGTCCGTGGAAATGGGTACTTTCTGAGGTATTTTCAAATGTTAATTACTTTTGATTCTCTCATATTAATCGTTGGTAAGTACTTCTAGTTATACTTTAGCTGTGGGGCAGTTTTCACTGGTTAATATTGTTGTCACAGCCTCGTTGAAGAATGAATAGTGTTGGCAAGCGTCGCTGGTGTTACGATTGCTAATATAACATGTCATAAATTTGATAATTTTACATTGATATGTGTGATAATCTAATTAATATTATTAGTTAAAATGTGAATGTAAATGTTTCTTACTGTAACTATGTAGTTCTCATTATGTGCTATCTTATTAGGACTAAAGATCAGGATATATCTTTCACTCTAATATAAAGAGTTGAGCCTGAGTTGAAAGTTTATGTAAATTTATAAACTAAAATTTCTGCTTTTTAGATTATCGACTTACAAGGTGCATTTAATTTTAACTATAATGACCTAATTATGGTTCTAGTAAGTTTATATTTGACAGAACATTTTCTTGTACATAATAATCGCTTGAGAAAAGCTATACAGCAGGTAAGATTTATTTCATTCGAATAAATTATCTTCTTCATAGTTTTGTATGTTTGTGTACGGAATTATATATTAGTTGACAATATTTTATATCAATAGTTACCCGTTTTTATATTAGAATGTAATGTTATTATTGAATAAAAGGTATTTAAAAATATATTCAACCATGCTTGCTTCATTAAACAACAAAAACATGAATTAAGAAATCTTAACATTTTTATTTCAGGATTTCTTTTTGTGTGAAACTTTCCGTTTGGAATATTTGAAAATTGTGCATTTAGTGAAATTGTTAAATGTTTGGTTTGGAATCTGTTTGTTTGCATCCGTCACCACAAACTTGTTGTCGGCTTGTCTACAATTATTTTATCTCATAAGGTAAATGACATTGCTTTACCTAAAAACTAATAACTTTTTAGGTAAATATTTTGTTATTTCATAAATGTAATAACTTCATATAAGACACTGTAAAGATAAGACGAAAAGGTCACGGTTTTGACAGGTGCCCTTACATAAGGTATTATGTAAGGGCACCTGCTGCGGTAAGTAACCGAGACCTACTTGCGATAAAAAAATAATATACATCGATGTATCGATGTCAACGAACGGGAGTCACTCGCAAGAAATTACAGGAAGAAATACATGGGTATGGTTTTGAGAGTTGACGAATCGAAATTGGTAAACAGAGGAGAGATGAACACCAAAATCGGAGAGCTCAAAAATTTTACTGCCCGCCACTAATTCTGACGTGGGCCACTATCACGACACGAGAAAAAGAGGTGGCTGCAATACTGATAGCACGATAACTTACGGGCAAGTTCTCTGAGCTACTGGTACATGTGTCGAAAAACTTCCGCCGTCAATACAATCGAATCGCTCCCCACTCCATAGCTGACATTCAGTTCAAGATTACCGAACTTCTAGTATTTTTTTATTTGCTTTAATAATTTTTGTATTCATATTTTTTATCTATGATTTATTTACAGTGGCCGTCATAGTTATTTGGAACCCCATCATACTTGTAATATGGATCAAAAAGATTTGAAGTAAGTACCTACAGCTCCTACGAAGTACATTTTTAACTTTCCACTTTCTCAAATGTGAGAACCACCACAATCATATGACGGTTGGAAACCATATCTACCTCAATAACGGACCGCAATATCCATACTGACCTTCGAAAATGACCAAGTAAGCCGAAACTGATCTAAGGGCAATTCACCCATTTGGGGTTTGATGACAGTATCTTTGAGAAGGTAGCAAGGGAGGTACCTGAAGATGACTGACCGAGCTGTTCGTCTCGTAGACAAGCCAGCAAAACTTTTATTTAGCAGCAAAATTTTTATATTATTTAGTACCTAAACAACAACTCCCTCGTGATTGAATAATTTATTTTCATTTAATATAAATAAATGCTTTGTAAGGCTGAACGGTTCGTCTCCTATATTAAACAACAATATAACCTAATTTTTGTGCATAGGCTATGTCCGCATAACGGTGCACTAATCTGTCAAACAACGCAATATAACCTTTCCATGCAATGTCAACTTCAAAGGCGGCAAGTCAATTTATCACCAGACGGACACGTACTAGTCCAAGATCCCAGGGCCACCAGACGTCATGTATTTTCTGACGAAGGAAATGTGGACGATTGAGTAGTGTTAGTATGTACTAAGAACGCATGCCTACCTGCTAGCTTGCTCAGACGGCCAATTTTCAGGTATCAGGTAATCAAGGTACATAAAAACATTACTTACCTCACGTAAATTCTCCAAGCTGATTTTTACGTATATTTTAGGTAATATCCTTAAAAATAAGTCGCCAATACTCCCAGAC
Source organism: Hypercompe scribonia (assembly GCA_949316085.1). Classification (NCBI taxonomy): domain Eukaryota; kingdom Metazoa; phylum Arthropoda; class Insecta; order Lepidoptera; family Erebidae; genus Hypercompe; species Hypercompe scribonia. Next base: position 3,046,309 of record OX438969.1, on the reverse strand, counting down.
ACTTTCCGTCGGCCGTATTGTTTTGCAGACGCTTTAAAGCTCCCAAAATAATTACTTAACTTCACGTAAATTCTGATGCTCCATTTTTATATATGTCTACCAGACAACTATTTTAAAATCTTTTACAAGAAGACAGACCGATCCAAGGGGCCAATCACCCCCTAAGCTCAATTTTAATGCCTCTGTGGGTAGGAGCGCGAGGGCATTATCCACACGCATGAGACTCAGTGAGACAGATCGCGATGTCAAGGCCCCCTTCAGGCCAACAGCTAAATAAAAGTAACTCACAAGAAAAGTATTCAGTGATCTACTGTGTCCGTTAACAACGTGTGTGACAAAAATAAAAATATTTTCAGTGTTTAAAAAAATATAATGGCTTCTCCATCAATTTGTGTTTTTTGTAAATATTCTGATGAAAATTTAATACTTTTCACGGAAGAAACATTAAAAAAGTGTCGAGTAGTTTTAAAACATAGAATAGAACATAACCTTAAATTTAAAGACGTTGTTTTACCAGGTGATTTATTCGAAAGTGGTTATCACAGACAATGTTATAAATCATTTACAGGGTTAAATAAAAAATACTATTTACCAAAAAATGAACCAATCAAGAAATCTACCTCAACAGAAAAATCATTAAATATTGTTGAAAATTCATTTGTAGAATCTTCAACGAAAGTTGAATTAGACATACGAAGTATTGAGCCAGAAGCATCTACTTCTCAAGATTTTAATTCAACAACCACTATTATACCTGACCCTATAACAATACCTAGCCCATCTATTTTACTTGAGTTAGTCGAACCGGTTTCTTCAAATGTAAAAGACCATATTGAGCACCTGGAAAATATCGATTTACTTTCTGACAGTAATATTAAGGTTGATACCGATGAAAGTAATACTCAAAACAGTCTTACTTGCATATACTGTGACCAAAAAACTAAAAAGCACAAGTCTAAAAGATTGCCTCTAATTTCCTCTGACCATACAGTTTTTTTATCTAAAGTAAAAGAACAAAATAAAAATCATACGGAGTTTATTGATAAAATTGTAAATTATTCCCATCCCAAAATATATTATCACACAATCTGTCAATTGAATTTCTCTTATGAAGCCTCATCAAACAAAAAAAACCCTAAAACTGATTGGCATGATCTTCGTCAACAACATCAAACTGCTTTTGGTGAAATCTGTTCCTTTATCGAAGAAAATATAATTCAAAAAGGACGATGTTACTTCTTGACTTATATTTTTCGGTGTTATATGGGATTATTAGAAGAAAGTGAAGAAAATAATGGTAAAGAAATTGGAGGGGACTTCAAACCACACATTTTAGAATCCAAAATTAAAAAACAATTCGGTAAAGATATAAAAATTTTTACTATTCAGGATAAAAAATTATTAGCACCGAAAAATTTAGTGGCTATTGATGAGCAATTATTTGAAAATCTAAAAGATGATGATATTTTTCTTAAAGCCGCTATATTATTGAGAAAATCAGTCTTGCAAGCTGAAAAGAAAAAATTACCACATAATATAACTGCGAAAAATTTGGAGGTAGGAGAAATATCTGTGCCACAAGATCTACAGCAGTTTTACTTCACTTTGATAGCCGGTGACACTTTTTTAATGTTTCTTCCGTGAAAAGTATTAAATTTTCATCAGAATATTTACAAAAAACACAAATTGATGGAGAAGTCATTATATTTTTTTAAACACTGCAAATATTTTTATTTTTGTCACACACGTTGTTAACGGACACAGTAGATCACTGAATACTTTTCTTGTGAGTTACTTTTATTTAGCTGTTGGCCTGAAGGGGGCCTTGACATCGCGATCTGTCTCACTGAGTCTCATGCGTGTGGATAATGCCCTCGCGCTCCTACCCACAGAGGCATTAAAATTGAGCTTAGGGGGTGATTGGCCCCTTGGATCGGTCTGTCTTCTTGTAAAAGATTTTAAAATAGTTGTCTGGTAGACATATATAAAAATGGAGCATCAGAATTTACGTGAAGTTAAGTAATTATTTTGGGAGCTTTAAAGCGTCTGCAAAACAATACGGCCGACGGAAAGTGTCTGGGAGTATTGGCGACTTATTTTTAAGGATATTGCCTAAAATATACGTAAAAATCAGCTTGGAGAATTTACGTGAGGTAAGTAATGTTTTTATGTACCTTGATTACCTGATACCTGAAAATTGGCCGTCTGAGCAAGCTAGCAGGTAGGCATACGTTCTTAGTACATACTAACACTACTCAATCGTCCACATTTCCTTCGTCAGAAAATACGTGACGTCTGGTGGCCCTGGGATCTTGCTCTATACTAGAATATCTATCTTTCTATAAAAAAAATGTAAATTCATTTTCATTTATCATGAAGAGCACAGCTATACTTATATCCGCGGGTGAAACTCGTTAATTTTTATCTATTTTAAGTATTTAATTACTAATTATAAATATTTAAAAACATTTAAACAAAAAATATCTTTTCTTTAAGACTGTAGTATCACTCATCATTCTCGTAGGTATACCGTCATCTTATCAAAATACTAATAATTTATAATTGTTCTACAGATTTATATTGTTTGTGAATCGTTACACATTTTATATATATTCATTGTTCTACTTACTGTCGCGGACTACACTGGTTCTAGTACTTTCTGCGAGAGTATACACTAATGGATATATACCGGTGTATATTTTATACGACTTGCCTATCTCTAGGTTCAGTACCGAGGTAAGTATCCATATTGTTAATTATTTTAATTAACTCTTATACAAACTAGGAATCTACAGTTGCAAAGCCTGAACATTACCTAATAACTTTATAGTAATTCAATAACAAGCTTAGAAGACAAAGGAGGAACTTAAACAAAGACTACATTATTTACATTGAATTTATTAATCGCATTTAATATTAATACTATACTTAAACATACCTAACATTTTGCTAATAAAGTGCATTATTTATAAGTAAAAAGAGTAGAAATGGTGAAAAATAAAAAAATTAAATAATCGGTAAAGTTTTTTTTAAGAAAAAAAAAAGAAAGAAAAAAGAAGAAGGAAGACACAGACAGTTATACACTGCACCTAGCTGCCCCTAGCTAACATCCATTATCTCTATTTATTAATTTTGGACCAATCTCTCTCAGATGTCCACTATTGTAGGCTTGTACTTCAGGATCAGCAGAGGTGACCCATGAACATATTGAGTATTGACACTCGGCAATTCCCTAGAAAAGTCAACCAGCTTGCCATAGCAGAAGCGAATGGACGAAGTTATGATTATAATAAAGTCGTTTCTATTATTATTAAAAATTGTCCTATTATTGTAGCATTCCCATGTCTTTAATTTTAGTTTTACTTTTGGCTTCAACAATTTAAAACTTGTTTTTAAGTTATTCTCTGTTTCAGGTTCAAAAATATATAGCTCAAGTCAAGGCTATTAAAATTGCTATAAGTGGTTTGGATTTCTTTCACGTAACACATGGCATGATTTTAACGGTTAGTGCCGCAGTAATTTTCTAAATCAGACGAATTATTTTCCATTGTTTTTCACGTCGACCTTCCAATATTCTATCGTCAAAAACAGAAAAAAAAAGAGGGCTGTAATATTGTATAGTAATGAACTAAGTACTTTGATAATGTTTATGTTATTAAAATACTCAAGGTAGTGGTTTATTAGTTTATAAAAAGACACAAACACAGATACAAACAAAAGTATAACACATATAACGCCACGCATTGATACGTGTGTCTAAATTGTTGCTACCAATAAATAAATAAATTAATAAATAAATATTTCGGACATTTGACACACAACATCATCTAGTTTCAAACTAAGCAGAGCTTTTGCTATGATAACTAGACTGACGGATAGAATACTCATATACTTTTTTTTTGTAAATATATACATGTTCTACATAGAAAACACCCAAATTTCGAAACAAATATTTGCAGATCATACAAACATTTGGTCCTACCCCGCCAATCGAAAGCAAGACCTCAAGCACAGCAGTCGCATTCACTACTGCTGCGTCACCGAGGCAATTAAATATTGATATGTTTGAAGCCATTAAGGCTCTCTATATTTTCATCGTTCGCATCCGTATAAGCATGTTTTATAAATTATTTCTTTATAATCTAAAAATAATGTTACTAGTTTTGCTAAATTAAAAACACAGTCCAGTAACTTCTATTTTGTTCACAATAATGAATTCCACATATTTCGTTTGCTAATTAACTACTCTAGTAGTTCACTCTGTTGGAAGAGCACTGTCTACACCACACGATATACCTTTTGGTAACGGTCTGTGAAATTTGCGTGGTTTTAACTTTGTATGTGAAATGCCTCGGTTATAGTTCCTAACACAGTTAAGGTAAACTCGCTTTCGGCAGTGATTTCAAACAAACAAGTTCACATTCGAATTTATGTATTTCAGTTAAGTTTTGAACTAAAATTACAGAGCTTAATTCTCTTTTTAATAGAATCAGGTTTTTTTTTTACTTTTCGATGTTTTGTTTTTCAGGTATACGCAACTATTGTCACTTACGAGGTGATGTTGTTACAATTTTATAAATTAAACAATTGGATATAATCAAGTTATATAGACGAACGAAGTGGAGCAAAAAACAGTTACCAATCATTCTGTTTTTTAATATTTAATATATTGTCCAATATAACTTTATGTCAACTTGGCTAGTTTTATTTACCTACTTTCCCTGATGTTTAAGCATATAAAGGAGATTGTGATAAATACAGTTCGTTGTGTTAATAAATGCATATTGTTACATATTAGAGGCTTGTTGAATGGGAATAAAATACATTCGAACGACCTCAGAGACTTCATTCCTTATACACTTGAATAGATGAAATCGTTACTTATTAACAGTTCAAAACAATCGCCAAGATCGCAGGGACACGCTCTTGTATGATGATCTTTTCGATGTTTGTCACAACGATGTGTAGCTCCCACTGAACTCTCTGACAGGCGGCGACGTGACTATACCACTCGCTACGCAGCTAGATATACTTTCATTTTGGTCATTTCTCATCCTTATGTGAAGTTCTTTTCATTTCAAGAAACACGAGTAGATTTTAAATGTCTACCTTATTATTGAAATTACCAATGCGTGATTTAATGAACTCTCTATCTTTCTACCAAAATTTCGTGATATACCGTGATACGGAAGAGCTTGAATTATTTCATATTAGTTCAAGTAAGTAGGTTTTCATAGCGTCTCCTAAGCGTGTAAGTAGAAAGTAAGCATGGTAGAACGAAAGCAAATGTAATTTTCTCTTGCGCCATCTCTGTGTTACTTATGCTCTATACTCGCTTGAAGACATATTAACAAACACCTATCTATTACATAAGTTATTATATTACAAACAACAAATATTTGACATAGCAGTGATCCTTGTAATTGTTACACTTTGTTAGTTTAACGTCAAATAATATCGTTCTACGTCCACTGAAGTACAATATTTAGACAAGGTAAGGTATAATAACATTATGAATATTTGGAAGTTGAATTTTTGGATCAATTTTAGGCAAAAATGAATCATAATGTTATAGATTTTACTTGGAATAACGTATATTATTCAGGTGAGGTGTATTATTTTATTTCTTTTTGTAATGTTTAGAAATACAATTATTTTTCGAATGTCTACTAGAATAATGCTTCACAAATTAGCTGTTCTTATTTATCAGTGTTATATATGTCGCTGTACTAATCCCCGTTACAGTAAAAAATGAAAGTCAATGATACCCAAGAAAGAAGGTTATGCTGCCTCCATGCTTGCTTGCGTCATTCGATGCGGCTAGCACGTTGGACTGGATTTTTTCCTGTACAAGGTCTAAACCAGCTCACTGCTGATGGAACTAAGTAAATACTATATTTTTAATTCAGTGCACTGTTTAATAAGCTGGCAAGTTGCCGACGTAAACCTAGATAATAGTTACCTTTTTAACAAATACTCAAGAGTTATCAAGTGGTGAAACGACGAGCTACATAAAAGTTTCTGATTCTACATCGCGCAATAAAAGTCTTACTCTCGATAAAACTAAAAATCATGACATCATTCAAGTAATTCTCTTTAATGTAACATCTTTATTCATACTATTGTGCAAACAACTGCAAAATTGTGACTAGTGTCTCAAATAATAGCAATTTTATATTTTCAGATTTAAGTTAAAATGCGTCTACGGTATCTATAATATTTTGACTCTCTTGGGCCAAGTAATATTGCTTTACTTTACAATCCATTACTTTATTAACAGTGAAGCCTCATTGGTGTCAATCTGTAAGTATACCATTAGAAATTACGATCATTACTACACGTAAGATAAATTCTCTGAGTGTTGTCTCTTGTTTATTGAAGAAAACGAAATCAGAGGTTTAAAAAAGGAAATTAGAATACCTATTTTAAATTTGGAAAAATAGTACACTTTGAACAAATGAAAAAAAAATGAATGCATCAATTATTCAGCAGAAAATTGAATGTAACACTAGTCCTATAAAGTGATCATATTGTAAAAAATCACAGTAAACTTAAAAACAGAATTCCAGTTACTATTTGTTTGTAAATTTTATAAATGACTTTTTTCATTTGCTACTAACACGCAACGGACTTTACACTTTTTTTGTACAATCAGGTGTATTGATTTATAAATGTTGTCAAGTTATAATTTTCGTTACATTTAGAACCTGAATTATCATCATCATCATCATCTCAGCCAAAATACATCCACTGCTGGACATAGGTCTCCCCTAAGGCTCTCCACAACAACCAGTCCCGTGCCACCCGCATCCAGCAGCTTTACGCGACCATCACCAGGTCGTCTGACCACCTTGTGGAGGGCCTACCAACGCTGCGTTTCTGAGTACGTGGTCGCCACTCCAGAATTTTACGGCCCCATCGGCCATCGTTTCTGCGTGTAATATGGCCCGCCCACACCTATTTAGAACCTAAATATCTAACTAAAAAAATAAATTATGCAATTGGGATACCAAATGAGCGCTTTTCACAACTAGTATTACGCATACACGAACGCGATATAAATATTATCTTCGTTTTTTGTATACGAGTATATGTCTTTTTTATCTAACATTGAGACAGTTTTTTTATCAGTATACTACTGTTATATAAAACTGCTATACCTTTTGGTATCACACAAATTTAATACATAATAATCATCTTGCAACTTATTTTACTTCTTTCAGCCAACATGTTATATTACGCAATAAACTTGGCTGCAGCAATATCCTTCGTAAAATTAGCAAAGTGCTGGCCTAAATTGATGAAACTAGCTCAAGAAACCGAACAGAGTCTGACTATTTTGAAGCTCGATAATCACACCATTAAGAAATCAAACATAATTGCAATGACGATGATAGTTCTCAGTATAGGTACGCAGTTAATAATATGTAATTATTCTCAACAAACAATAACAAAACACTGAACAGCTGTATACATATAAGCAGCTTTTACTCGGTTACACAGTTGGTCTAGTGGTTTAAGCGGTCGCCACTTCGCTCTCTACTGCAATAAGTGTTGCAGGTTCAAACCCCACATAGGACAACACTTTGTGTGTCCGTTTCTTGTATGATTGTAAAGTCGCCCGCGACACGATTTCTTCCTGGTGCGGGTGTTGTCATTAAAAAAAATACGATAAACTCTGGTACCCAGAGTAAGATTCAACTCATATTTAGGGTACCAGCATTCCTGTGCACACAACTAGCATACGTCAGTAATACATTTAAGACAATACAGTGTTAATAAAAAAAAATGTGTGTGTCAGCTCCGACGCACGACTGCATTTTACTCCTTAAGTACGATTGTCAAAATAGACACAAAAAAAGCTTATTTAACTGAAATTAAGTGAAAAAAGATTGATACCGTATGAAAGGGTAAATTAACAAATTAATGAAAATAACATAAAGATATAGTCGCTTTGCAGCATACTCTATACACGTCTTAATACACTCACAACCACTGCAGCCGCACCAAAACCAGTGCAGCTGCACCAAAAACGTAACGAGGTCATTCGTTCAGCAGATTTTATTCCTCACATTTTTCTCATACCGGGCGCCTTATATTAAAAAACCGATTCTTAAGGAGTAAACTCCAGTAAAAGTAAACCACAAAGGAATAGAGAAACAAAATAAAAAAAGATACATAAATATAAAAAATAAAAATAAAATAACATTCATAACATTTTGACTCCAGGACTATTCACTTGCTACAATTTAAGGTCACAATTGTATACTGAACATATTTTCATTGATTTTTAGGGTGGGCCACGAATTAGTTAACATTTGGAAAAGTCATGTAAAAAAATCATTTGATACATTACAAAAATTGTTTATTTACAAGAAAGCTAATCAGCTGGGATTTATTTCTTAAAAATTACAGCCCAATCAGTTCTCCTCACTCGGATCCGAGTAGTAGCCGTATGACATAACCAAACTAACCAGAACAAAATGAATGGGACGCTTGCACGGATCCGAGTGGGCGGCACCGTTACTATGGCCCACTCTACTCGGATCCGAGTGCGAGTGAAATTTTCGGATACTCGTCGGTAAAGAGACCGCAAGATCGCCGACATCTCTTCGCTGATTTTTTCTTTTAGTTGACGTAGTGTATTTGTTTTATTGATGTAAACGCGACTTGTCTTCAACTAACCCCATAAAAAAATCTGCTGGGGATAAATCTGGACTTCTGGGTGGCCATGGAATGGAAATCAGCTTTTCCGGAAACATGTCTTTGACCATCGGCAAGGACTCATTGGATGTGTGACGAGTGGCTTCATCCTGTTGAAACCATGTGTTGCAATCATAGCCAGCAAATTCCAGTAGCATCGGTCCCAAGAAGACCTGTAATGTATTTACACGGGATGTTAGATTCAAATGTTCACGAATTCTTGGTCCACCCAATACAATCTAGATATCACAATATTACGAGTAATAATAATATTTTCGGATATTTGACATTCACCTCCGTCTAGTTTTAAACTGAACAGTGCTTGTGTTATGAAAGCTAGATTGACTGATACAATATAGTTTCATTTTGTTAATACATACATTTTATACATACACAACACCCAAACTCCAAAACAAATATTTGCAGATTACACAAACATTTGACCCGACTCGTGAATCGACAGCACAACAGTCCAGTCTCATACACTACTACTGCCCACCGAGGTAGTCAAGATGTGATTAAAAATGAAAGAAACTTATTAAAATTATGATAGACCTCTTGGTCATCCACAGAAGTACGTGAACATTTTTTTATTTATTTTTTTTATTTTAATAGCCTGCCAAAGTGGCTCTCCACTGCTTGATGGAAAGCATGAATAGAATCCAAAAATTGTAGTCACCATACTCATTGACGACAATGCAGTATGGTAACCCACACTATGGCGGTCTACTACGACGCTTTTATTACGCCTCACTTGGGGACGTAAAAGACATGACAGTCTTCGTAGCATTGTATTGTCTTGCATTAATGGGCCTCCGAGCTCGCACTCACCAATGAAACACGACAGCACAGATGCTGTCGCTTTAGGTTGGTCTTCTGTGGAAGGGTAGTACTGTCCCAGACGAGCCGGCCCGTTCATGCTGAAATCATCGTGGCTCTACTACCTGGTAACGTAAAAGTCGCATCTAGTATCTAACCATCACAATTAAGTCTGTTTTACTTTTTGCAGTGGTATGCGTATTCTCGACCAACTTCAGCGTAAAATTGACTGTTGCATGTGTATCTAGAACTAGTTCAACTTACGTACACCAAGAAATCTTCGCATCATACATGAAGATCAGAATGTTTTACGTTTTTAATTACATAGCTTATAGCGATGTGAAAGCAGCTTTAGCTTTGGTGAGCATAAAATATTATAAATTAATTAAAACACCTGTGAGTGTCCAACATACACTTGAGAGTGATCTGGCAGTAGCAACAAAAATACTTTATTTGCCACTAATTTCAAACTTCAATTTTTTTTTCAAAATCTTTATCATAGGTCTCTCTTTAGACAGGAGATTTTGACCTACAATACCACACTGGCTAGACGGGTTTGTAAAACAATAGAATGCCATAGTTATACCATAAATACTCGTAGCTATGCAAGTAAGGGTCCACAATCTCTAATACAATAATAAAATAATTGATTTTTTTATAGTAAATTGAAGCTGTAAATTCAAAAAAGTTATGTTTTCAGATATTTTCGTTTCAAACTACGATCTTGTGCAGTTATGTTGATGTTTTGACGATTTGCTGTAGCCTTTATATAACTTCGCATTTTCAAAACCTGAACAAGATTATTTATTCCAGAAAAAACAATGTATGTATAAACAATGTATTAAATTGTTACAACGTGTCCAAAATTCAAGTAGGTACTCGTAGTTACTCATTGGAAAAATTATAATAAATTATTAATCTAAAAACAACCGTGAGTTTTAAAATGTAACAAAAACTTACATACATAATATAATATTTTTTGAATATACTATTAAAAATTAAAAATATAAAATATACTATGCTACTTAATATATTTGAATGATGCTCTGCGGGCCGTGGCCTGTGGCCACATTACGTGGTTGTCAAATCTGTTCGTTGCAGTAGTTACCAGGCTGTTGGAGCTGTCGCGCACTCACCGCATCAGAGATGCCATTTGTATGCGCATAAGAATATAAAAATCAAGCATGCTTACCTCTGCGAACATCTTTGACGCATTGCAATAACGTGATAGCCCTAAAATTACTCTGAAACCATTATTATATTATATCCGCAGTTCGCACTGAACGAGTTCTTTGTGTAGCTGAACCATAGGGCACTGACAATAAGCTCCAAAGAACGTTATTTGAACTCCATTTATTTATCTGATTTTAGAGTACAATATCGTGGGGCCAACTCCGAGAACACTATTCAAAATTAGCGATATTGGTGAAGGAAGTAGATGCTCAACTGAGCAGCTTTATTCTTGTGTCATTCTTCAGCAATATGTATTTCATTTGTCTTCAGCTATTTACTTTAATGCAGTAAATATAACCATTTTTACTTTCTACCTAATATTATAAACGTTGAAAATAATTTTATAGTTTAATTTAATTTATTAATAAAGTTTGATTGGCAAATAACAGGTCTAGGATCGTTGAACCTTTGTCAACCAAGTAACTAGATCTCAATTTCGAAAAGTGTGGTATCAATCAATTAAAATTTAATCAAAACATAATTAATTAATATTAAAGTGTATTAATTTGTTATTAATTTATTCCGTTTCTATCATACAATATGATCAACTTAAAGATTTATAAATCTAAATGAAAAAAATAAAGTAAATCTTCATTTACATTCAATTTAATTTGTAATTATTAATTGTAATAATTATAATAAATTGTGATAACAGCAGACAATTTTAATTAAAGATAATAATATTTACTTAATTATTTTTTTTTTGCAGCGGAACTGTTTTAAATTTCAAGAATTGTGGCACTGAAAAAATTAACAAGTAAGTGAATCATTTTACATTGTTAGAGCATAATGAATTCTATAAACACAAAAGACAATGTTCAATTACTAATTATCATAAATGCCCTTTAGTGTTTATTTAACAAAGATCTGTTTAATCCAACCTCTAGAGACAAGTCGATTACTATCATTGGGGGACATATTATGAAAAGTATATATTGTACACAAAGAAAACATAACATATACAATAATATACATGTATACACATAACATAAAAGCGTAAAACCATATCTAGATGCAAAACAAATGATTGTATTTATATCACATCATCAACAGTCTTGAATAGTCCACTACTGGACATAGGCCTCTCCTTAGAAAGGAGGTTTTGGCCTTCTATACCGCGCTGGTACAGGATTTATGTATGTATATCAAATTTTCCTTCTCATTGCAGCTCTATGGTCCTACGTAGCGTACTCCCTTAATTGGCTCTTACGACACCCACGGGATGAATACGGGTGGTGACACTTCCTTTTCTTTACCCGTTACCAGACGGAGATACTCATCATATAATATTTGTTCTAGGTTGAATTCGCACACACAACTTTTACCTTATCTAACTCTATATAAATTTGCTTACATCTAACCACTTTCAAAAGTTTGTATTACACGAACTTAATGAAAGATTTTTTTTAATTTTAGCGTAATGTCAACTCCAGACTATTTCCTGTTCCACTACACCACTTTCTCGTTCTTGATACTGAGGTTTATATTGTTATCCTTATTCACTGCCAACGTGCATAACTCTGCACAAAAACCAGTCATTCCAGTATACAGTGTACAGTCTGCAGAATATGATCAGGAGGTATGAGTTTAATAATAGAGATTTTATTAATTTTTATCACCATTGTTACAATTGTTTTTTATTCCTTTATTTTTGTGAAGACGCAGAAAACATCTAACATTTAATAGTTTAAATAAAATATTAATCTTGTTCTACTGACATCGGTCTAAAAATTGTATGCAATATTTTTTTTCTTTTTATTTTAATAACCTGCCAAAGTGACTCTACTCTGCTTGATGGAAAGCATGAATAGAATCCAAAAGTTGTAGTCGCCATACTCATTGCGAATGCTGACAATGCAGTGTAGTGACCCACACTATGGCGGCGTATTACGATTTTTTACGCCTCATTTGGGGACGTAAAAGACATGATCGTCATCATAGTATTGTATTACACACATTTACCACGACAATTGTCACCCCTGCATCAATGGGTCTCCGGTCTCGCACTCACCAACAGAACACGACAGCACGGATGCTGTCGCTTTAGGTAGTACTGCCCCGGACGAGCCGGCCCGTTCATGTTGAAATCAGCGTGGCTCGACATTTTACCATGTAGTAGAGCCGTATGCGCCAATACGCGCACGTATGTAGTATACGTGCGCGTATTACGTGCATAGTCGTGTATGTACTTTATATATATGTAATTAATTATGGTTTCTGTGTGTTTTTGTCCTATGTTTCATCTCATGCAGATAAATTTAATTTAATTCTTAATGAGAAATAGGTCTTAAATCTTAAACCTTATGAGTATAAAGTATAGTTTTCAACACTACTTTATTTGTAAACCAATTAAGTTAACTTTTTTTTTTGAGCATGTTACCGTAATTTGTTTTTATCCTGTTCACACATCGTTCTCGTGAAGCATCATCGTTTATGTAGCACGAAATCATATAATTATGCCCTCATCATCATCATCGTCGTAGTCAAAAGACGTCCACTGTTGGACGTAGGACTAATAATTGTATTAGTGAAGCGGTAAGTATTATTTGTATGCTTGTTTTCCGCTATACATCTCAGCGCTCTAAAGTTGCATCAATTTTTTTCTATTAAGTAAAATATGAGTTACAAAGGTATTTTAATTCCGAATCATTTTCTTACAATTACATTATTAAAATAGAAAAGCGAAAATGGAATTGAACTTTGAAAAATAGAAACAGATTGCACTATTTAACACTGTTCGTAACAACTGTTTTATGTATGTCAACAGTATTGATACTAATTGTCACTATTTTTAAAAGTGAGTATTGTTCGCTTAAAATAAATTATTTCAAAAATTCTGTTACGTATCGACAAACATATAAAAGTTAAACTTTTCCATATTAATGAACATACGTTCGTGCAAGTATACTATAATTACTTGTATGAGCTGATACACAGATCTAATTAAAAGTTTATATCAAGTAAGAATTATTAAATGAATAATTTTAGACCTTCTATTCTTAGATATCATATTAAACTCTGAATATTTTTTTATTTTTTAATATTTTTTCCTTGAAATAAATAGATGTATTAACATATTCAAAGTTAAAGTTCTTTGGTTATAAGTAGAATTTGACTTTATTGTAGTTTTTTTTTTATTTTTGTTTTTTAGCATGTATATTTATTTCAGGTTCAAAGATTCCAATTAACACTTCGTTTCACGACAGTAGCGTTGAGTGGAAAGTTATTCTACATCACTCGAAATACGATATTACAAGTACGTGATAATGTTTTTTATATTATTAATTAATATAGCTCAAAATCGATCAGAGTAGCGTACAATGAGAGAGGCCTATGTCCAGCAGTGGACTATGATAGGCTGATGATGATGATGCTGATGATGACATAATTGGCATTGAATTGATGTGGCCAAATTTTAAAAACGCTTGTTTAAAGAAATCCTAATTCCATTGTCTAAATATTCTAAAGATTATGAATGTGGATGCAATTTAATTATGTCTTTAAATCTGTTTAGTTATCATTGTTATATTATTACTATTTTCTAACGCTACAAACTTTCTTATTATTATTTTTATGCGCATATTTACAGTGTAACATGAACATATTAAACATATCCCAAACTAGGCTAACCTGTAACTATGGTATCCTGGTTACTGATAAATATGCTTAAGTATGTCTAAATGTATACATGTTACATGACATGACAAATTAGTTATATGCCATAACAAATTAATTACATAACATGACAAATTAATTACGAGGACAAATTTAATTACACGAAATTCTGATGTAAATTATATTTAATATTGTATTATTCCAGGCAATAAGTACAATAATAACTTACGAGCTCGTACTGCTGCAGTTCAGCAAGACATATTTTGAAGATGAGCCAGCCAATACTACAACTACAGTGGCTGAAACTTGGGCTTAATATTTGTTTTAAGATTTACTTCAGAGTGTTCATAATCTTAGATTTTTTTAATTATTGTCTAATATATTTTTTTCATAATTATCAAAATGTTTTTGTGATAGAATTATCGAGACAAAATGCTTCTGTGTTGTGTCCATATGTAATATTATTTCGTGGATAATGGTAGCGGTTGTCTGAATAATTAAGAGACCATCTTACAATAAAAAATTTTTGCAACCTATTATTGCCTAATTATTTGTTTCCTGAATAAAATAAAATAAAATTTACAAAAAAAAAACTATTATATCCTTAAATTCACTCACTTATTTCAATCTGTCTGTATTCAAGATATTATACAAAAGTGGAAGGCGCTACTAATAAAAGTTTTATGACTGATTTGGAAAGAGCCCAGTGATCTGATTTGAAAGTCATGACTTCTACTCCTTATAGATATTTCATGATACAGTTGTACGAAAAAAATTACAAGTTTTAATGATTAGGAAGCTGTATACTTCACCAACTATTATCCACCAACATAAGCTAATCCCCTTCTACGAAGACAAATACAGTCAGCATCAAGTCATAAAAAATGTTAGCCCAAATGTTACATGTTGGACGGCCGCAGGGAGGCAGCAATATAGATTTAAAATTTATTTATTTACATTATAAAATAAAATAATAATTTATACACATTCTCATTCAAGTCACGAAGTCAAAATTATTACTAAAAATTGATTGTTTGGCCGAAATTTTGAACAAACCAAATTGTACATTTTATGAAATATACTCTCCGAAACACTATATATATACGAGTACATACGCCCATATATATACATAACTACACTTATTCATTCTTATATACACACACACTTACACGCATACATACATACACACACACTCTCATACAACATATTCAGTAACTTATTGCTATAATTTATAACTATTTATTGCTATAATAACTTTTGCTATATATCTATATATTTTTTACTACATTAAGAGCTTGCCAAAGTGACTCTACTCTGCCTGATGGAAAGAATAAGATTTGAAACGAAAGAGGACACAGATCTCTGTCACACAGGTCATTGAACTAAGCGCAGAGATCAGGAAACTCATTATAATTTGTAAAATGTTGTTTTATGAGGATAAAAATATTTTTTCCGCTTAGTTTTATTCGAATTGGAACAAAAATATAGAATTAAGAAAATAGTTTAATAGAATTAATTTTGATATACTTAGTCTGGCCATAAATACTGTTACACTTAATTATAAAAAAATATTACATTTGAATTTCGAATCTGTCATTTTTATACGATTGTTCATTGTGTTTTCTCATTTTGGCGCCAATACATTGTAAAATATTTTGCGATATTAAAATGGTGTGGGGTGATAAAGAGAACCGAATCGCTGTGATAGCATTACACAAAGTAGGTATGGAGCCAAATGCAATTTTTAAAACTCTCCATACACTTGGTATTAGTAAAATGTTTGTGTACCGGGCTATTAATAGGTACAATGAGACCTCCTCTGTTTGTGACAGAAAAAGATCTGGCCGTCCACGTAGTGTTCGTACGAAAAAGGTGGTCAAAGCAGTAAGGGAAAGAATTCGAAGAAATCCTGTCCGAAAGCAAAAGATTTTATCTCGGGAAATGAAGATAGCACCTAGAACCATGTCGCGTATTTTAAAAGATGACTTAGGACTTGCAGCCTATAAGAGACGCACTGGCCATTTCTTAACTGATAATTTAAAGAAGAATAGGGTGGTAAAATCGAAACAACTACTGAAGCGGTACGCAAAGGGAGGTCACAGAAAAATTTTGTTTACGGATGAGAAAATTTTTACAATTGAGCAACATTTTAACAAACAAAATGACCGTATTTATGCTCAAAGCTCTAAGGAAGCTTCCCAATTAGTCGACAGAGTGCAACGTGGACATTATCCGACTTCAGTGATGGTTTGGTGGGGTGTTAGCTATGAAGGAGTGACTGAGCCATATTTTTGTGAAAAAGGTATCAAAACATCGGCACAAGTGTATCAAGATACCATTCTTGAGAAGGTAGTTAAGCCCCTTAACATCACCATGTTCAATAACCAAGTATGGTCCTTCCAGCAAGACTCGGCGCCGGGTCATAAAGCTCGGTCCACGCAGTCTTGGTTGGAATCGAACGTTTCGGACTTCATCAGAGCTGAAGACTGGCCGTCGTCTAGTCCCGATCTTAATCCGCTGGATTATGATTTGTGGTCAGTTTTAGAGAGTACAGCTTGCTCTAAACGCCATGATAATTTGGAGTCCCTAAAACAATCTATACGATTGGCAGTGAAGAATTTTCCCATGGAAAGAGTGCGTGCTTCTATTGATAACTGGCCTCATCGTTTAAAGGACTGTATTGCAGCCAATGGAGACCACTTCGAATAAGCTTTTTATATTTTTAATTGTTTTATATTTATGTATTAAACTGACACACTGTAAAAGTAATAAATGTTATTTGCAGTTAACAATTTTCTTTTTTCTTTATTACAATATTTATGGCAAGACTAGGTATACGTGTTGAACTTGGTACTACTGATTTAAAATAAATTGGTTAGATTGCTAAAATACTAAATTATAAAGAAAAATAATTATTTATTGTAAGGACGTAAACTCTGAACAAATAGTGTTCCAAAATTTACAGGTTTTTGTACAACTACCTTCTCATATAATTATCAAATATAATAGAAGCATCTTTCAGGATACACTGAACCCCCAGTAATAAGATAATATACATATATAAAACATAAGTTTTGTTCTTTTATTTGAGTATACCATAAAATTATTAAGAAAACATAAGAAGGTCCTAAAAATAGTGAAACTAGAATGGAGACACGTATACTCTTTGGACTTCTACGTTTTATTTTCTCCTATACCATCAAATAAATTGGGTGTGTCCAATAAATAGCTAAATAAAAACAAACAGTGTAGCAAAAGCTAGAACATTTAAGTAAATTTTACCGATTCAAGGATAAGTGCTACGGGTGCTACGACACGTGTGTCGTAACATAATAGAACCTATTTGTAGTAAAATAAAACATTAATCGTTTAGTAGAAATAACACTAGAATTCTAGTAGCTATCACAATATTTATAATTAGAAAAGAGGTTGTTTATTTTCTTATTGTACGTCATGAAGTTAAAATTTATGTTCTCAGGCACTGTAATGGTCTCAAGCAACTGTCAAAAATATAATTGACAAACATATGGAGTATCATCACAGTTACACGGACATACTTTTGTTTACGAACATCAAAACTGTTATATCACGCTCTAGTTGACAGTTGGATGGAATATTCAAAGAACAATGACTAAGAAAATACTTCAATTATTAGATATTTAGAAATGTCACATAGACAAAATGGCGGTTCAGTAATGACTGACAGTTACTTGCGGGGTGACATCAAACAAATTGACAGGAAATATGGAAAATGAAATAAACCGATACAAACATATAGGTAGATACAACATACAATATTAATAGAATTTGAATAGTATTATAGTACCTTTTTAATTACTTCAGTTTCACAGTATAGGTCTTTGGCTATCAGGTATTTACTCCCGTGTCGAAAAATATGATTAAATATTTTAAATACGTCTCATTTTCAGACGATACAAATGCCTTTTTCCGATTGCGTCACAAGTTACCTGAGTAAGTTTACAACTCATGTAACCTTATTTTCCTGAATGGTTTCTATAACTTTCGGCATTTTTTATTTAAAAATGATTACAGAAATTGGGTAGAAGATGTGAAGAAAGATGACATGAGTTATAAAAGTAATTTCGATGAAAATGAAGAGTACACAATCAATAGTAACAAAGACAAAGAGAATAGTCAATTCGCTCTTTTCCAAAGAGCAATGAAAGTTATACTTATATACGGACAGTGTGTTGGTTTGAATCCAGTCACAGCAATATTGAGCCACGATATTACTAAAATAAGGTAAACAATATGATTTTATTTCTTTTATTATTAAATGTCAAAAATGTATTCATCATTTGCAAAAATAAAACAGTAAATTGCATTAAATTTCATTTCAGTAAAGAGTTGCGCATTACTATCACAAAAATGGTTTAATTTCTGTGTAAAGACAAAGTAATTAAATCGTTTATATTTGGTATGCAATGGTAATACGTACACAATGGGGTTTAGGTTCTAAACGTCAAAGATTATAACAAATAAAATAATAAATTTACGAACGAAATTACGAAAGAACACGTCATCAGAAACTTCAATGTGAAAAAATTTATACTGTACCAAAATGCTTTTGCGAGTCTCAAATACATATTTATCTGTTTAAAAAAATCTCCAAAAAAAAGGTATGCAGTCATGTACGCACGTACGAATTTATACTTCATTGGCGTAACAATCCAAAAATAACAAATATCTATCACCGTCATACATACGATTGAATTAATATAAACGCCAATATATTTTTTTATTTACGAGTATTCACACTGATTATTTGTACTGATACGACACACGCTAGTAACTTACTTTAGACTTTTGCTTTTTTCTGTCGGTAGCAACTAACTTTAAACTGTTGCTTTTTTCTTTAGGTGTGCGCGCGCATCGTAAAAATTCACTCTCATAATTTTTCCCAATCGCACCAAAAAAGTATAACTTCAAAAATAATGTATTTTTATCTAAAGACCAACACAAGCTTATGATAAGTTGCAGAGATATCTTTGTAATATTAAGTATATTATTAGAAAAATAAGAATACAGTTTTTAATTTTTTTACAGATTCAAGTTTTACTCGTGGAAATTCTTATACACGGCTATATTGGCGGTATTTCAAACACTTATAGCAATTGTCTCTGTATACAATCATCATCATACTCTTTCGGGTTATACCGTTAAATTTTTTGGTGAGTATATTGTGTCCCTAAATCATTATAAGGTAACATATTTTTATTTAACTTCTGCTATCTCGAAAAAGTAGATTAGTACTATTATTTTTTTTAAAAACCTAGGCGGCACGTCAGCAAAATACGATAGGAATTTGAACGACTGCACGGATGGTGCTGAGTGTTGTGAGTTCAAACCTCACATGGTAAAACTCTTCGTGTGATCCACAAATTGTTAATCTGAGTAAGGATATTCTTTGTGTCCGTTTTATGTATGATTGTAAAATCCCCCGCTACGTAGAATATATTTCTATGCGGGTTTATAAAAAAAAGGAGTTGTGGTGACTTCCACATTCAGCACAAATAAAAATATACAACAGCGCCATCTAGCGAAGATACATTGAACTACGAAATATAATAATGAACTACGAAGCAACTACTAATCTTCTATCACAAAATAGAGATTCACGTGGTAATTAACATATATACAACATCCTAAACATTAATGGTTGGGTCGCGGCCCTCGGTCGGAGGATCCTCCATCGACTTTGTGTCGGAGGGGACTCCTCCGACACAAAGTGAGGATCCACAAAGTAAAAAAAATATAAAAAGTAAGTTGATAAACTAAGGATAAAACAAATCAAAATATCAAAGTTCAAATGTATTTTTTTAGTTCAGTTACAATGTATAATATGAGACAGAAAGCGCTTGTTCCAATCTATCGATAGCGATCAGCCTACGTTGAGTCCCAACTAACATCGTTCACCACTGTGTGTTTTGGTCTCTGTTTTTTTTTATAGATTCCTACCAAAGTACTTAGTAAGTACCTAAGTATAGTAGTAGTTTTTTGTCGACTAATTGTTACTTGGGTACTAATTAATTCATTACCATCTACGTAGTTTGTAAATATTACGCGTGGAATATATCCGCACTCAATCGATAGTTACGATGCGTATGCAACGTTTTCTACCAACGCAACGTCTATTGGAACCTCCAAATAATATAATCCATTACAACGTGGATTTAAACTTTAATGTGCCAAATACTTCGGATGTGGCCAAAACAGAAGCGTACCTTCGGTAAGCTCAGAGAACAATAAGGATACTCGATAAAAACTGTGCTCAATAAAATAATGACTCAACAGGACACAAAGTTTGAATGATTAAACAATCTATTTGCCGCTGTCATAACGACAAAACTAGATCATACAGATTTTTTTTGTAATTTTCACAAATAAACACGATCTCAAAAAAGTCAGCTACAATAGTAAAATAGTGCATAAGTAGCAGATACCTAGAGAGTGTAGCCTAGGCAATACAAGGGGTCCGATATTCGACGATAGAATTTTTTTATTTACCGTTTCAAGAACACAAAAACAAAACGTTGAGTGTCATTCGGATTAGAGACACACAAATCTGAAATAAGAGACATGTTTCACACCAAGTCTGCCATTGTAGTTGATTTTACCAAAATGCCAAGGAAAGAGTCGATGATTTCTTTATATAAATTATACAATAAATACAAACACCACAAGAACCAATCACTATTAAACTCGGAGTCTATTAGACTACTGGGACACCCGTGTACGTTGTACATCGGAGTATTTAGCTTCCAAAGCAAGAAATCTCTTTTATACGGCGCGCTCAAACGTCAAGAAAAAAACTATTCATGGCATGGACCTCATTTGAGAGAGAAGAGACCTATTAAGAAAGAATTATACATAATTACTTATATAAATAAATACAAATTGTAATATTTATGTACGTTGTCTAGTACCCATAGTACAAGTGCTGCTTAGTTTGGGATTAAATAAGGAATGTGACGGCTGTTGGGAAGTATCATTATTATACCTGTTTGTATTATTTCGAAAAGTGTGATCCTAAATTCTGACATTTTAATTTGTGAAGTCAAAATAGAAGTGTCTTTAACTAAATATTAATAACACTCTTTCATTACATTGTAGTATATTGGAGTCTTTCTTTAGCAAGTGTGTGTACTACGATCGTTTTCATCCAAATAGCAGGTAAATGGGAAATATTAGTAAAAGATATATTCAATAGTAACCTGGACAAATACACCAATAAAGGAATAAGTTTTTGGTGTGACGTATCCTCTACAATATTTTTGATTTTAGCTATCGGTAAGTTTGTATTTTTAACAGTGGTTAGCACTGTTATATTTGTGTTCATGGCCTCTACCGCAATTTACCTCGGTCTAAAACAGTAGCATTCATAATGAGGGTTAGAATTAGGCAACTTTAGAAAACAGTGTGTGTTTTCCATTATGTTTTTCAGTGTTTGTGTCAATTTAAACTGTAACGCACTCAAAGAGTATAAAAACTGTACACAGTTACAATAGTAGACTCTTAACTTCAATGAAATGCGTTCTTATAGCGTTTTCTCTTTGCATAAAGTTTATAAGAGAAGGAAATTTACATGAAAATTTTTCACTAACCTGCAAGGTTTCATTATGATTGTAGAAACAGAAAAAATATGTAGTTATTAAATAGAAAAAATATTCCAGAACAACTTAAAAGTAACATCCCACACATGACCAACAATTATTTTCCCAACAAATAAATGAAATTATTCACGTGAAATGTTGCGTCCACTTTGGTAGTACAAAACTCTTTGCTGGTTTAAGTATTTGCTATATTATAAGGTAGTCCTTTTGACCAATAGTCTCTTATGTTTATTTCAGTGGAATACATTGTGTATTTAATGTGGGAGATATCAGAAGTGCTTGAATGCGCAGAGACAGTAGATATTAATACTATTGAGATCATCGTTAGAAACATGGACCCAGCTATCTTTGAATTCTGTATACCTTACAACGCACTAACTGCGATTCTTTTGCAGGTATGCATTTATTTTGATCAACATACTTATCAATGTAAATACACAGAATGGACACCATACTCATTGCGAGTGCAGACAATGTAGTATAGTGACCCATATTATGGTGGCCTAGTGTGATACTTTACATACCCCATTTGAAAACGTATAAGACGTGATAGTCATCGTAGCTGTATATGACTCACACACTTACCACGATTCCTGTCACCCCTGTATCAATGGGCTCTTGGTTTCGCACTCCTCAACCAAAGACGACAGCGCGGATGCTGTTGCTTTAGGCTGGTCTTCTGTAAGAGGGTAGTACTGTCCGGATCGAGTGGTCCCGTTCGTGTTGAAGTCAGCGTGGCTCTACGACCGACCAGTGTTATGTACATCGTACTTTAATGTTAACATAAAACGAAAATATGTTTTATTAACATTAAGACACTAAAAACAATAATAATGACAATAACAATAGTCAAAGACGTTTAGACGTTCCTCAAATTCAGACAATAATACGCCCGGTAACTTTGGCAAAAATTACCACTAATTGGATTTGTTCATTCGTGAATCTATTCTAATTTATTTGAAAGGATTTTATAAAAAACAATTAGTTCGGTGAGGTCTGTCAGAGATGTACTATAATGTAATTTACATATTCGTGTATGTTACCAGTTGCATTTTTTTTCATATTTAAAATTGACATAAATGTGAGCTTTACAATTGAATTCACCATGACGTTAATAACCATTATGTTGCATTATTATATTTATTTATTTCTAGGTAAATAATATATTTACTGCTGCGAATTGGACATTGGCCGATATATATATCATTTGTATAAGTTTATACTTAACATCGATGTTAAAAGAGATCAATAAGAAAATTTTGTGGGTTGCTGATAAGGTGTGTTTAATTTTGAAAACAATGAAATTATTCAATGGTAATCCATTACAATAGCGGTACAATTCGGGCAACTTTTAATTAACAATATAAATTCACAATTCTTGTAATATTTCAATAAAATTCAAAGCCAAAAAGAAATCATTCTAGTTCTTGACTTGATAAATAAATATTTTATAATGCATACGCTTAAAAAGATTCCTGAAGTACATAACCATATTCTAGAATTATCTATCTCCTTC
This sequence comes from Hypercompe scribonia, assembly GCA_949316085.1. Taxonomy (NCBI): domain Eukaryota; kingdom Metazoa; phylum Arthropoda; class Insecta; order Lepidoptera; family Erebidae; genus Hypercompe; species Hypercompe scribonia. The sequence goes on along the minus strand of OX438969.1, from coordinate 3,022,789 downwards.
TATTTGGGGCGCTCTTCGAGAGGACTACAACCGCGCAACTCGTCTCATCAGACAATTTGATGACGTGTTCAGTGGCCTCATACTTTTGTCTTTCGCTACTAACCTTTCCTGGATATGTGTGCAGATATTGAGTGTATTGTCGTAAGTGCTGTCCTCTACTTTTATAATTAGTATTTTTAGAGATCCCTTTAACAACTAATTATATCATTAGGTGTTCTTAAAATTTTCTACTCGTAATTTTGGGTATACCTAAAAGATGCGAATACTTTATCGTTACGGAATTTGTTTGCGTTTTGTGATTATTATTAAGTATGCGCGTATATGTGTACATGCTCCATTACAATAGGGACTTATTTGAGAAATGTGTTGCCCTATCGCCAAATAGACAAAGAACATCTATCACTTCATCCAAAAAAGCGCAAAAAACATGCTTTGAGAAGATTAGATCCCTTATAATGGGTAATTTTTCTTTCTGAAACTCTTCATTTGCTTTTATTTCTCTTATAGTAACGGTATCAGACCACAACATAAGAGTTTGGAAGAATGTCCATTTCATCGTACTACGTAAGTAAACTATATGCTTATATATTTATTGTATATTTACACTTAGCTCTAGAATTATTTTTACACAAATTATGTCTAAATATAATTAAATATAATTAATGAAACATCTATGATTAGTTAACTAACAATATTTTACCAGCAGATATTAAACACTTAAAAAATCAAATGACTAGATTTTCTTTAAAAAATATATCGGTCTCATCTGCGAAACTTTTCCCAAGTAAATCTGTAATGATATTGAACACTATATTGTATGATATTAGTCATCACTTATTAGTTTTTATGTAACTGAGTACTCTTGCTACCTAAATAGAAACCTGTCCAGATTGCAAGTCGTTTCGGGAACATAGCATCAGGCCGCGTACGTACTTCTCACGTTGTAAAAAATGATTATGTATTAAATAACATTTAATAATGTGTTTCATATGTTACAGACTCTTTCATGGTTACGAGCGTTCTATATATGTTGTGTTTTCATTGATGTTCTTGATAGTAAGGTTTACTACTATGTGTCTCGTAGCAGCCAGTGTGAACTTCGCCTCTTTGGTGCCCGCTTCTAGTCTTTACAGAGTGCCATCCTGTGCTTATTCAACTGAGGTTTGGCCTCATTATCTGAATTATAATAATATGTTTGGAAATGTCAATATATGTATAAATCTCAATTTCAAAATAAGATATTATTCTTAAGTAAAGTCAGATAGAACTTTAGATAGCAAAGTATACAGTTCAAAATAATATTGGCACGGCTGTAAACGCTTGACATGACTTTTACGTCTTTGCATAACGAAAAGCTTATCTTTTTTCGACAGGTTCGGAGGTTTTTAGACCAAGTACATGATGACGTAGTAGCCCTTACTGGGATGAAATACTTTCACATTACTAGAGATTTAGTTCTATCGGTAAGTATCAAATTGATAATAAATAATCATGTCACTAGTTAATTATCGCAGCAAATCCGTTGTACTTTACAAAGGTTCTTCTAATTTTAGCTAGAAAGAGATAGTTCTCAAATTAAGCTATAGTTACACTAAGTTGCTACTTAGAGTAGTAGAGATTGATAAGCCGTAGAGATTGGTTACGCAAGTCATGATTTTAGGACGCATTCGCATTTAACTGCTCAAACAACAGATATGTGACCCAGCACAAATTATTGCCTACTGGATTATTCCATTTCTTCCTTTGTCTTTCTATAAAACTATTTTTCTCCTTCCCTCCCAATACTCTTGAATTTTCAATCTTTAACTATCGGAATACTCGATTGAGAGCAATGGGTTTTATCAAATGAAAAATGAGAGCATTTAATGTACCTCTGTATACCCATCGGGGAAAGAAGCTGAAAATAATAAAATAGTTAATTATGTCATTTGTAAGGCATTTTTCACAAAGTTTTTTCTTACAGATGGCAGGTACAATATTAACCTACGAGCTTGTTCTTCTACAGTTAAGTAGTGAAGAACTAGACGATAACTAAGCACTTTTGCTGATCTTACATAGTAAATGTATTCAATGCATGTATGATGATCCTGATGTGGTCTCCTCGTGACTGGGACAACGTGACCGACCATCAAATACCTGCATCAAAATATATTTTAACGTCATCTACCGACAACGTACTGAACTACTGCGGGAACCACCTACTTTACATACCGAAATCAAAGTTTTAGCATTTATTAGTTAAATAGTCTAGACTAATATTATAATGCAATTAACTTTGTTTTTTTAATTGATTTGTTTAGTAAAACATGCTAACTTTAGGAATTGATTTGGTACTTGGTAAACCGACAGTTTTGACAAATTTACTAAGAGGAGTGCTACAAAATTATTATATAGCCTATTTATTGAAGAAGGCTATAGGGTATTAACCATTACACTACAACCAATAGGAGCAGAGTATCAATATTGCAAAAACGGAGGATAATAGGAGACGCAAACTAAGTTACGCGGGTCACTTAGTACTTACAGAAAACCACAGATCGTCAATTATTTTGTTACTTGTCACCAAGTGAATGTAGAACCCAATCACACACTACGTAACTTCAAAAGGAGAGTGTCAACTGAAAGTACGGCAACTCTCTTGTCACTCAAGTTACAGTTGACCAGTTGTAGTCACTTACAATCACGTGACGTCTGCTCGTTTGACTCCACCCCGTAAAAGAAGAAAAGTACACAAAATATAATTCTTATGGACTCGTTTGGGGACCTGGCTATATTTCTTCGTTTTTAAGAGACATAACCGCTTCAATAGATCTTTTTCGTGTTGTCTATTTGAACTACCTATAAGTTCAAAGAGACAATACGAAAAAGATCTATATCTACAATATATTAAAGTATATCTCCAATACGAGTATATCTAATCATACAAGTATATCTACAATACGAATACACGATTCAATATTATACTCAGAAGTGAATCTTTATTGATACAACTATAATATTATTATATTTAATTAGATTACATTCAGAAAACAATATTAGAATTTTCAGCATTGTAAAAAAAAACGATTTTATTTAACGAATCCTTTGTTTGTTAACTGATTTCCCAGAGCCCTTTCAGCCTATGTTGGACATATTTTATCCTTATCATTCAAGAGTTAACTGTTTAAAAACAGAGTCATTAATCTTTTCTTCGCAGAAAGAGGTTTTTCGTTTACTTTTATACAATAGGTAATCTTTTAAACTCCATAACGATTAGTTTACAATGTATTATATATTAATTTTTACTTTTAAAACTTGACCTTAGATTGATTGAGTTAAACTTCTGTCAACTCGTTTTTTAAACTCATTCGTTTATATGGTATGTCTCCAAAAAGATTTTGCCTCGAAACCTTACAAAATAAATATCTTATGCAAACAAATTTCTTACACAATAGTGAACTCTTTATATATTAAAATGTAGTTTAGAACGAGAAATCTTAAAAAAGAAGGAAATTTACAAGAATTAAAAAAGTGTAACACCAGTTTTTCAAATATAGTGTGGGCCACGAATTAGTTAAATTTGAAAAAATCGTATAGTAAACCATTTCATATGTTAATAAAATTGTTTATTTGCAAGAAAGTTAAATAGATGATTTTTTTTAAAAAAATTACATCGTCTTAATAACCACTGTTTCGACGTTTGCACTCTTCTAAGCGAACATCAAAATTTTCGAATATTCGTCGACAAAGAGACCACGAGATTGCCTACATCTCTACGCTGACTTTTTCTTTTAGTTGATGTAGTGTATTTGATTAAGATTTAGACACGATTCTTCAAATAACACCATAAAAAGAAACCTGCTGAGGATAGATCTTGACGTCTGGGTGGCCATGGAATGTCGCCTCGCCTGGAAATCAGCTTTTCCGGAAACATTTCTTTGACCACCGGCAGGGACTCATTAGATGTGTCACAAGTGGCTCTATCTTATTGAAACCATGTGTTATAATTGTAGATAACAAATTCCAGTAGCATTGATCCCACTCCCGTAACATATTTGCTCGAAATGTTAGATGCAATTCTTAAGGAATTCTTGGCCCATCTTGGCCAATTGGTGCGTTAATTTTAAGCATGCATCTTTCACGCAGTCAGGTATTTATCAACAATTGTTTATAATAGATATATATGCTGTAAGCAATATGTTATAACTGTAATTGAAAAAAAAAGTATTTGTTTCGTAAATGTTGTACATATTAAAAAAAAAGACTTTACCCAAATTCACAATATAAACAAGGCTTTATGTTAATCTACAAATACGTACAAAAATTCCGTTAATATTAATTTTAATTCCAATAATATGATGCCTGGGATTAAAATCTCAGTTTTGTCATCATAACCCTCCCGGGTTTTGTACTGTTATTTCTATTTTTATTATCCTATTGTAAGTGGTTAAGGTGAAGAGCTTATGCAACCGACTATACGTAATTCTTAAACATCCGTAAACGTAAAATCGATGAAATCTATAACGTAATCAGATGCCAATAGACAATAGCAATTACCCTACAGAAATTGTTCTATATATACATGTATAAAAAAAAATATCTCTACATACATTCACACAATATTAATAGTTCAGTTTTGACCAACCATTTCTGCACAACACGTTATTTGCCATTAGTTTGGTGCGCGTGTTACATCTTTATGTGGGAATGTCATAATCATTATTTAGTATAGGAGAAGGTTATGACAGTTTTTCTTAATGCCTTCCTTAGCGTACATGGACACCATCACCTTCTATGTCCGTACGTGTCTGTTTAATCTATATAAGAGCACCCAATTCAGATAGTTTGATATCAGTACGATATAGATAAAAAAAAATGCCAAATAAATAAAAAATAAATGCCACATGGGAACTAGATACTAATCTTAAAAGTGCTTTACTGTACGAATTTAGTGAAGCATCACAGCTTTGAAAATAACAACAAAATTTTTACACGGTATGAAATATTACAGCATGTTTCGCGCTTCGACACGTTGCGTCAAAAGATGTAGTGTTTCATATGTTTATAACATATTTTATTTATTTTTATACCATTAAATCATATATTATAGTATACTAGCTTTTGCCAATTTTAAACAATGCAGTATGGTGACCCACACTATAGCGCCTTGTGAGATGCTTTTCCACACCCCGTTTAGGGACGTAAAAGGCATGACAGTCATTGTGACAGTGGAAGGCTTACACAGTTACCACGATAACTGTCACCCCTACATCAATGGGCCTCCGGTCTCACACTCACCAACGAAACACGACAACACGAATACTGGCGCTTTAGGTTGGTCTTCTGTGGGAGGGTAGTACTGCCCCGGTCGAGCTGGACCGCTCATGCTGAAATATACCAATATCATCTTTGTGTAACTGCAATGGTTGAGGCAGCGTACACCAAGATAACTCTCAGAGGCCTGATTTTTTCCGACTTAATTGGCATGTATCGTTATATGTAAATACGATGTATGACCTATATTACTGTAAAGTTTCATCCAAATCCGTCGAGTAGTTTTTTCGTGAAAGAGTAACAAACTTCCATACTCACAAATTTTCACATAATAATAATTACACATCTTTAAGCTGCCCAATGTTGCCATATTCACAATCAGACCAATGCTTGTTAGAGCTAGTCAGACATTTTAAAAGAAAACAAAATTAAAATTAAAATTAAATCGTAACTTACCAAGTACTTTATCAGAATTTGATTATTAAATGAACTACCTGAATTGTACGTGCGTATTTATGTGGTCATACGAGAATATTTTTTTTAAAACTTATTTCAAAATTTCATTAACATTACGTGAAAGAATCAGATAAAGTCTGTATAATGAAAGCATGCTCTGTAAGAATATACTACCTAAGTCATGCCATCGGGAATCCTTAGATAGGTGAGCTGGTATGATGATATCGGAAGTTGGATGTGGCTTTGCACAGTTATTACAAGCATAATGTTTTTTAGGAAGAATGTGTAAAAAGTATAACACACAATACATGCGGAGTGAGTGGTTTTTTTTTAAGCTATGGCATAGCTTTTATCGCGGGCTTTGATCACGGCGACCGAATCAAGAAATGCCGTAACGAAAATAAACCTAACACTCCCACTCCGACCGACACAGTGGTGTGGCGTTGAAAGCCGTGCATCGTCTAACGTTGTTTCAGTTCGGCAGACTTCGGCGCAGTGTTTGTGCACGTGTAGACAGTACGAAGCTCGCACGGATCGAGACGAGCTGCTCCGAAATATTATAATTGCATAAGTTGATAGAAAATTGTATGCTATAGCTTTGACGCGGCAGTCACCGAGTGCTACACGTATTTTTAAATTATTACTTACATTACTCTTATTTATTTTATCTTTAGATTCTTATTATATAAAATAAGTGGAAAACTTATGGATATATTTAGGGCTCCATATGATATTAGATAGTATTTTATTCATAAAATAAATAGTAAACATTAGACTTTAGAATTAAAGTTTACGAGAAAATATTAATAAAGAAATGCAATAAATAAGCATATCAGTAATTTATGTAATTTATTTTTAAGTACGAAACAAAATAACAAAGGATATTTTGTAAATTTGTCCCCACGCCAACAAATTTCAAACATCAACACATACACAAAAATAAAAAAAACACGTTTTCTAATTTTTTTTTTATTTTATGGAATCCCATATATTTTACAATTAGATCGATTTTTTTTATCGTTTTATGCTTATGGTCCAAGAGCCCGTGAGTGCCAGACCTTCGTCATTTTATAAAAGCTGAAAGTTCTTCTATGTGTGTCCCTAGTACAGGTAAGAATGATCCCCAAACATGAAGCTGAGGCAGCGGTGGCTTTGGCAGATAACAGGCAACAAAGGTATGTAAAAGTCCATCTCAAATTCGTCATAATATAAAACTTGATTTTTTTATATTTGATTCATAATAATATCAAAACTCGCGTTGCTCATTGCCAGACAGTTAGTATGGTTCCAACCCTCTGCCGGACACCCCTAAACTATTATAATTTATAATTATACTTACGTTATATTATAAAACCTAAATTTAATATATAATTTTTTGGGAGCCTATTAAACTATGTTTATATAGTAGCCGGACAGTTTCGAAGGTTCTATCATCTTGCCAGACGCATTCAAAGTGAGCAATAATCGGGAGAGCAAGGAGCGAATACAGTAACTAAACGTTATATTATAAAACCTAAGTTTCATATATAATTTTTTGGGAGCCTATTAAACTATGTTTACATAGTAGCCGGACAGTTTCGAAGGTTCTATCATCTTGCCAGACGCATTCAAAGTGAGCAGTAATCGGGAGAGCAAGGAGCGAATACAGTAACTAAACGTTATATTATAAAACCTAAATTTTATATATAATTTTTTGGGAGCCTATTAAACTATGTTTATATAGTAGCCGGACAGTTTCGAAGGTTCTCTCATCTTGCCAGACGCATTCAAAGTGAGCAATAATCGGGAGAGCAAGGAGCGAATACAGTAACTAAACGTTATATTATAAAACCTAAGTTTCATATATAATTTTTTGGGAGCCTATTAAACTATGTTTACATAGTAGCCGGACAGTTTCGAAGGTTCTATCATCTTGCCAGACGCATTCAAAGTGAGCAGTAATCAGGAGAGCAAGGAGCGTATACAGTAACTAGTGCGAATGAAACAGAGCGCTTAGTCTATTGTGGGATTTCACTGCGCACCCATTGTTATTAATTTCAAATTTTGCAGTTTATTTTTTTCTTAATCCAGAAATTTCATTAATTATTTTTTACAATTTCAATAACAAATATTTAAAATAATACTGAGTAAAATTTTTCTCATACAATGTCAATCATGTCGAAAATCTAATAATTTAATTGATATTATTTTTCATTTTTAAGAAGTTTATTATTGTCAATGCTATTAAAATTATAAAGCCAATGAAACAAAGTAAATCAAATATTAGTGTTTATTATACCAAAGGACACATTTTTTTAAGATAAGAAATTTACAGAGAAATTAATTTATTTTAATTAAATCTAAATATTTTCATTATTTTCATCGTTATCGCGCGCTCACTAAATCGGTCCACACGTTAGCAGTTTAAACGTCGTAAGTGCTGCGAGTACAATTCAGACCGCCTTTGAATGCGTCTGACAAAATGATAGAACCTTCGAAACTGTCCGGCTACTATGTAAACATAGTTTAATAGGCTCCCAAAAAATTATATATGAAACTTAGGTTTTATAATATAACGTTTAGTCACTGTATTCGCTCCTTGCTCTCCCGATTATTGCTCACTTTGAATGCGTCTGGCAAGATGATAGAACCTTCGAAACTGTCCGGCTACTATATAAACATAGTTTAATAGGCTCCCAAAAAATTATATATATAATTTAGGTTTTATAATATAACGTTTAGTTACTGTATTCGCTGCTTGCTCTCCCGATTACTGCTCACTTTGAATGCGTCTGGCAAGATGATAGAACCTTCGAAACTGTCCGGCTACTATGTAAACATAGTTTAATAGGCTCCCAAAAAAATATATATGAAACTTAGGTTTTATAATATAACGTTTAGTTACTGTATTCGCTCCTTGCTCTCCCGATTATTGCTCACTTTGAATGCGTCTGGCAAGATGATAGAACCTTCGAAACTGTCCGGCTACTATATAAACATAGTTTAATAGGCTCCCAAAAAATTATATATTAAATTTAGGTTTTATAATATAACGTAAGTATAATTATAAATTATAATAGTTTAGGGGTGTCCGGCAGAGGGTTGGAACCATACTAACTGTCTGGCAATGAGCAACGCGAGTTTTGATATTATTATGAATCAAATATAAAAAAATCAAGTTTTATATTATGACGAATTTGAGATGGAATTTTACATACCTTTGTTGCCTGTTATCTGCCAAAGCCACCGCTGCCTCAGCTTCATGTTTGGGGATCATTCTTACCTGTACTAGGGACACACATAGAAGAACTTTCAGCTTTTATAAAATGACGAAGGTCTGGCACTCACGGGCTCTTGCTCTATTAGGAAAAGGAAACTGACATATACTTGGAGATGGTGTCCACATAAAATTTTTTGTGTAGATTTTTTTTATCTTAAATATTTATTTAACTGAGCAAACAATAGATTAGCAAACTTTATTAGGCCGCCATAGTGTGGGTCACCATACTGCACTATCTTCATTCGCAGTGAGTACAGTGACCACCGCTCTTAGATTCTATTCATGCTTTCTGTTAAGCAGAATAGAGCCACTTTGATGGGTTGCGATAAAAAAAGCAAATTAAAGCTAAATTGATAAATGTGACTAAGGAAAACAATTCAATAAACAACCACCTCTACGATATATAACATCTAAGTATATTCCAAAAGCGGATTTAAAGTGAACGAGGAAATGAAATTGGAAGATTATCAGAGCTCAAACAGGAAGAAATAGTGTGTGAACGGGATTTGCCTGCAACGTGTAACCTGTACTTTACGAGATTTTCCGCAAAGGATCTCCAGATAAGTCTAAGATTATAGTCTATAGATGTAAACCTTGTCGGAACATTCTTAAGTGATGATAAGACTAGCAATTATTTAGAAAAATGAAACGCGATTATTTTGCCATGTAAACTTGTATTACATATTTATGTTTTTAGGGTTCTGTTCTTAAAAACAATAAAAAGACACTTCGAATAGAATAACTTTGTAGTCTATTTAGGACATCAAATAAATTTGAAATATAAACGAATAAACAATTGACGAAACTGTTGGTCTAGTGGCTAGTTATCCTGACTGCTAAGGCAGAGGTCGTGGGTTCTATTTCTACTGGGGACAAATCTTTATGTGTTGAAAACGATCATTTGTTCTGTGTCGGGGTGTAGTTTATCTATCATCATCATCATCAACAGCTTTTTACAGTCCGCTACTGAACATAGGCCTCTCCTTAGCAAGGAAAATTTGGCCTACTATACCACGCTTGCCAGACGGGTTGAAATAGGGTTTGTTTCAAGTTAGCCCGGGGATGAACTTTCAAGAGGTGGCGCGCCTGGCCAACACGGGTGTCTCTCTGGTGGTCGGGCGTATTGTGGCGCTGGTTTTGCGGGTGACTCTGGACAAGACGGAGGCCCTTTTGTTCCATGGGCCCCGTCGTGGTCCACCCTCTGGCGCCTCCATCATAGTCAATTCGGTCCTCGTACCGGTTCAGGCCCAGATGAAGTATCTGGGCCTGATCCTCGACGGCAGGTGGCTCTTTGACGAGCACTTTCGACAGCTCTCTCCAAAGCTGGTCGGTGCTGCTTCTGCCCTTGGGCGACTCTTGCCCAATTTGGGTGGAGCCAGCGTCGCGACGAGACGGCTGTACTCGGGGGTTGTTCGGTCAATGGCCCTGTATGGTACACCGGTGTGGGCGGCGGCTCTGACCGCCCAGAATAGAGCTCGCCTCTGGCGTCCTCAGAGGATATTGGCGGTTAGAGCCATATGCGGTTACCGCACCGTATCGACGGAGGCGGCGTGCGCCTTGGCCGGTACTCCCCCGTGGGACTTGGAGGCGGAAGTGCTCGCCGAAGTTTATCGGCGAACGGCTGACTTCCGGGCGGGAAGCGGAATACGGCCCCCGCCCGAAGAGATACGCGAGTGGCGTGAGGCCGCTCGTCGAGCCACGATGGTTCGTTGGTCGTCCCGGCTGGAGGCCCCACGTGCTGGCTTTGCCACCGTGGAGGCTCTCCAGCTGGTCATCGCCGAATAGACAGGGCGACAGCACGGGGCCCTTTCCTTCCCACTGACGCAGATTCTTTCCGGGCACGGTTGCTTTGGGAAGTATCTGTACTCGGTCGCCGCCCGCCCGTCTGTCACCACTGCGACTACAGTGAGGACTCGCCTCAGCACACGCTAGCGGTTTGTTCCGCCTGGGCAGCGCAGCGTGGGGTCCTCACTGCAGTTATTGGACTAGATCTCTCGCTACCGGCCATCATACGCTCCATGGTCGGTAGCGACAGTTGTTTTATCGCGGTCGCAACCTTCTGCGAAGATGTCGCGGAAGGAGGTGGCGGAGAAGGCCCGGGAGGACGACCTCCACTTGGACCCAATTCGCCGCCGGCGAATCGGGCGGCGGAGGCACGTATACCAGCGCCTGATGCCGCCTCGAGTGTGGCTGCGGGTGGACGGGACGGGTTTCCCCTCCAGCCGCTATAATGGCCAGCCGCGAGGAGGTGACGTGCGCGTGTGCCGTACGTCGCCTAAATAGAAAGTTTGTAAGCAGATGGTGCCCGCGTTAGCGGGCAGGCGCTAGGAGGGATCTGGATGTCGTAATAACAGCTGTTCCCGGATCCCTCCCATGTCAGGCGCAGAGTGGCACACCGTGTGGTTTTAGTCGGTCCGATTCCGACACACCACCCCGCCGTAAACCCCGGTGGGGTGACGGCTCAAGGGGGTTTGCACACGTAAAAAAAAAGGGTTTGTTTCCAGTTTTCCTTCTCTTTGGAATGATGTTGTCTTGCATACTTTGTTCCCTTGGTCGCCTTTTATGACACCCACGGGATGAATAGGGGTGGTAACACTATGTATTCTTTATCCGTTACCACACATACAAGTTTATCTATAATATATATGTACTTAGAAATATATAAGTATGATTATCAGATGTCTGGTTACCATAGCACAGGCTCTGCCTAGTTTTGGATCAGACGGCCGTGTAATGTGTGAGGCTATTATTATTAACAAAAAAACGGACTTCAAACGGACTGTAGGCACCTAAAATGACTTATAATATTACTTTATTTAAATTGATAAATAATTAGGTATGGAGTTTGTTTTTAACTGTATATAATAATTTTATTTACGCGTTATTCCAATCTAACCACTCACAGTGGATTCAAACTTAGTGTTTTTATTTTGCGTTAATTTTAAATATTATATACTTACCAAGTTTTGGCAGTTGATTACTGAACCAACCTTGATGATAACTGCGGCTGTCAGCTTCAAATCGACACTACGGTGGACATTGAACATTAGTACTGGGATGGGATATGCCCATCGCCGTCTACCGATCTTGTTAAACACAGTGTTAATGTAATTAATTGTTCAGTATTCCATTTAAGGAGTTTGATTTGTTGGATTTAATGTTTATGGATAAGTTGTAATATTCTTTATCGTTTGAACTTCCCATATAAAAATAAATTATATGCTTAATACAGGTCATCAATGCTACGTCATTTTACATTACTAAATGTTACAAGTTTAAATTTTTTTTGTATAGTGCTTGATAAATTTCATTTAAGTTTTTTTATATCGCCTTTTATTAAATAAAGTCTTATTATTATTATTATATTTAAGAAAAATTTTAATATAAATGACCAGCGGAGTGTGACTACAAAATGTCAAATTTCAACATTTCACTCAAATTCGGGTCTTTTTTTCCGTCTAAGCAGCCTTTCCACGGAGTGGGTTGTGTTCTGTTAAAAGATATTGACTACGGACATATATGTATCAAAATTTACATCACTCTGTCTGTTTTAATTTGCTAATTTGAGTAGCCTAGTGTTGCTAAGACTCGTGTAAAAGGCCCCATAAATTAATCGACCCGAGGATATAAATACTTATTTCTGATAATAGATAGAAACTTTTACTTAAACTGCTTTACCATCTGTATGGCCAAAAATGTTCAACTAATTAAATTTAAATTAAATTAAATTTAAATTATAGATTACGGATCACATTGAAGGTTTCAAGCTTCAAATTTTGGCAGCCGATGGTTTTTATCTAGTGAACACTGACTAAAAAAGAATTTTAGGTCTAAAAGGAAGATTGAATGGTTGTATATTAGTTCATATTTCAAAATAAGTAAGACGAATAAAAAGTAATTACACAAGCGAAACCGCGCGCAATAACTAGTGAATTTATAAAAGTATTTGAATTAACCACAAAAACATTTAAAAATAATGTTACAAACGCATGACTACGTTTTAAAGTCTTCCTGAAAATTGCGGATAATTTTGGACTGTCAATTTTCATAGTCGAGAAAAAGTTTCAGAACCTAGTTGATTGAACACATCAACCTGTGTTGTAAATGAATTTGTAAAATATTTGTAAGCTTGTAAAGGTCATGTCACGGCAAGTTAAATTAATTTTGAAGTTAAGCTAATAGAAGTGTTATCAATTTAACCCGTTTCGCAAGTAGCTGCAAGCTATTAATTACAAGTTAACTATTGCCTAGAGGCTCTATCTCAACTCACCTGGTGCGACGGCACGACGGACATTGCGGTCAATAGATTCATAATTATATACGTCATTAAAACTTTAAGCTTAAAGCATACTGTGGCTCATATGATGTTTTATTTCTAAGTTTGATGACATTTTAGACAAATTTCAAACTTTGTTAAAACTATATTTATTTCAGTTCAGTGATAATTTCATTACTTATCAACATGCACAGTTTGATAAGTAGAAAATGTTATCAAAGTGCTTTAGTGTTCAGATCTATTCACGAGTTCATCTCTGACCGAAACAATTACCACTTTGCAATTTGTATAAATATTTGATTTGCTTATTTATTTGCAACAGTTATTGCTTACAGTAATTAATGAGTTTCCTGATAAATGACAATGTAAAACAAAAAAATAAAAATAAATAAAAAGACAAACACGACCGTGGTGCTCTCAGTGTCGAATACCTGAAAGTTCTAGCCATATGTGGTCTCGATGTTAAGTATTTCCGGTAGAAACTCTAGTTCTTACTATGTTATGTGGCATCTATATTGGCTACATGCTTAGCGATATGATGTGGATAATAGTAATGACCTTAGACAACCGTAACTTTTGACCGTATTATACTTGTTACTGAGATCTAGAAAATATTTAACACTTGTTTAATACACTAATTTTCATCTTCATCATCATCTCAGCTGAAAGAAGTCCACTGCTGGACGTAAAACTTCCACAAGGCTCTAAACAATTAAAACGACATTTAGGTCACAGTTATTTTTTCTTCATGAAAAGACAAAATATATTTTAGAAGTAATGTTATGTATGTTAATGTTGACAAATGTTTTTGGTATGGTTGACTTTTAATTTATCTTCATTCAGTCTTTTTTGTTCAGAATCTTCTTTTTAGGTTCATCATTCGTATACTGAACGTATTTAGTGTGTTAGATCAGTAAATATGATTAAGAATCTTAGAGTTCGTCACCACCTAACTGAAGGAGAACCAGCTCATAGGTTAATATAGTACCTGCCATCTGTAAGAAAGAGATAAAAAATTATGAACGATATTTATGAGGGGTAAAAATACATATCTTAAACTCTCTGAGTTCATAAATGGTTTTCCACCACTTAAGAACCATTCCTTGAACAGTCTATTGTGGTCAACAATGGTCACTGTTTTTAAATACTGCCGTAGTGGACTAGTTCACTGATAGAAAAGAGAGAATTTAAAACCTTATTGATAATATTTTATTGTGTACATAGGTTGAAACTTTGCAAACGGAAATAATATTTGCTTCGGTAACTTAATAAAAGTAAGATTACTTATCAACATTTTGTTACTCACCGATAAAACTAATTCTCTGGTTATGTGAAAATATTTCATCCCGGTAAGGGCTACTACGTCATCATGAACCTGGTCCAAAAACCTTTGAACCTGTCGAAAATGAAAATAGATATTTGTTGCAGTTTATTTAGGAGTTCTTTGATATATTCAAATATATACAATCGAATTATCAAAACATGAATCTACGAATAATCGATATTTGGTTTTGTCCCAGGAAAGCAAACTTAATGGGACTAAACATAAGCATAAAGATAATGAAAATTTAGATATATCAATTAGTGCACAAACCTCCATTGAATAAGAACAGGATGGGACTCTATATAGACCAGTGGCCGGCACCAAAGAGGCAACATTGATATTAGCTGCTGAGAGACACATAGTCGTAAACCTGGCTGTCAAGAACGTCAAGGATGATGTAGTGAAAATGGGCTGCTCGTAACCCTGAAAAAACCTGTAACATAAAATGTAGTAACATCTATATAATACGCTATTTACCGATGTAAACGTTGACACTGTAGACCAATAAGTTTCTAAGTTTTGATAAAATACTATATCTCTTTCAAGAGTCAGATGGGGGAACATAATCGATTCGTCACTATTTTCTTAAAGTGAATGGTCAATCAGTCACTCAAAACTTATTACTTTTCATAATTTTCAAAATGTGTCAAACTTGTCCTGTACTCATTATAATGTCTTTTTTTCTATCAAATGTGCATTCCGTGCTTTGTTTAGTATCGGTAGTTAAATAATTCTTATATTACTTGTGGACTTTATTGAACCGGTTAACAAAACAAGACAGTGAAAACACTAGATTATGTATGAATAATCCTAGATATAATGTGACTAAAACACCTTATGAAGGGGTATATATTTACTACTACTGACTATGTGCATATATTTTCGAGTCTTTGTTACACTGTTTGACCACATCATTGCGAGAAAATCAAGTGAATAACGAACAGAGCTTAATTTAAAGTTGTGTTATATTATCTTTTTATCTCCTTGGCATATGTATACTTACCAACTGTGATTATGGAGACACATATTCAAACTCTTAGGATTAGGTCTTATACCGTTTCTGCAAGTGAAAAACAACACATGTACTTATTCAAGTCCCTAACAAATTTGGTAAAAAATAATACAATATTTAAGATGGGGTTATTTTTGTCTCTCTTTGTAAATTAATGAAAAATATTTACTTAGAAGAACTTTAAATGCAGTAATTTTTAAGAAAACAGAGCTGCACTTACTCCAATATATTGAATATCTGCAAACATATCCAGAAAAGATTGGTAGCGAAAGATAAAAGTACGAGGCCACCGAATACATCGTCAAACCATCTGATGAGCCGAGTTGCTCGGTTGTAGTCCTCTCGAACAGTGCCCCAAATAGATGGAGGGAGGTAACACTGGAATACGATTACGTTATGCTTCAATCAAATGAAGATTTATATGTAACTGCAAGAAAAATGTAGTAACAACGAACCTAGTATTAAAGTCAATTAAAAATTTTAAATTATAAGGTAAAGAAAGACACCATAGTGTGGTCACCGTTCACAACGAATATCAGGCAAAGTAGAGTCTCTTTAGTAAGACCCGGATAAGAAAAATGTAACATAGCGATAGTAGTACTGGATTTTTTTATATTTGACACATTTATTTGTATGTTATAAAGTACAATGGGTTTCTGAAAAAAGAAATCAGCGATGCAACTGAACCTCTTTTTAATCTAGATGTAACTTCTTTCAACTTTAATATCCTTATACATCACACACACGACTGTCTGATCTAAAAAAAACAGTAGCAGTCGTGGGACTGCTGATAGAAGTGAAAACGGAACTATTAAGTTGAGAGTAATTAAAACTATATGCAAAAATTATATGAATTTTTTTATGTTTCATATATAGCTATATTTAATATATAATATCATATATAATTTATAATAATAATAAATTTCATATATAATATATAATATCATATTCTCCATAGCTATAGATATACTATTATCATTAGCATGTCGGTGACGCGAACCGAGGATTTTACCCTCTACCAAAACGCTCAACGCGCCTAAAGAAGTTTTCACTTCAACTAGACAAAGTTTGCCCTATATGAATTATACTGACGATAAAGACACTATATTTCTAAATATTTAGACAGACACATAAAGGTCTGGTCATGAATCGAACTCATGAATTTTATTTTAAGCAGTTAAGATCATTTACCATTAGACCGACAGGCTCGTCATGAATATGTGTGACTTTTGAATCTATGGGAACAAATGACGTCACTTAGGGACACTTATTGAGACATTTGATAGGGCATCAAACCCTAAAAAAGTCCCCATACCTGTTAACCCTAAGGGATCATTAAAGATAAGTACTTAAACATATTTATTTGTGCACACACCTCATCAGCAGCCCACATGATTTTTTTATTGATCTCGTTCAATATTGACGTCAAATACAGACTTATACAAATGATAAATATGTCTGAAAAGTTCCAATTCGCTGAAGTAATTATGTAATTCAACTGGAAATAAATAAATACATAAATTAGTAGAAAAAGTTGAAATGTACGGTAGTAATAAAAATCATCAAAGATCACGAAATTTAGAAAAAAAAATTGAAGTTTTAGAGATATACACACGTAGTGCTATTTTTCCCATAATTTGTGAATCTAATCATTTTTACACAGACCAATAATGATAGTGCTCATCACACAAGTATTTGTTCTGTTTAAGAATCGAACCTAAGACCACGACTTTACCATTCAGGATCCCTAACCACTAATGAATAAATGATTATTACATTTCTGCTTAATTTTTACATAGGACCAAGAACATACACGCATACATAAAATCACGCCTGTTTCCCCGGAAGGGTAGGCAGAAGTTCAGTAGACGCCCGCTTTTCACTAGTGTTTTGGTCCCACGTAATACATGACGAGCCTATTACCGCTAATCGAGATGTTTTGTTTGCCAGAATCTCGTCCATCGGTCAGCAGGTGCGCTTCTTTTATTTGTAGGACCAAGGATGTTAAGAAAACATACGTTTACCTGTAGCAAAACAGTGGTTGGTATATTGTGAGCAATACCGATATCAGAGAAAGCTGGATACATGTTATTGACAATTTTCTCAAAATTATTGTAATTAAATGTACTGCATTCAAGGACTTCCGATATCTTCCATGTCCAGAACAATACGAGTTCCACTGAAATGAAGACACAACGTTTAGTAACAAGCTTATTGATAGAAAACACTACCAAACTCTAATATCTTCTATTTTACTATGGGACAGCAATACTTCGATATAAATGGACCGCCTGTAAAACTTGATCGTAGTGGTACCATAGCTTCAGAAAAAGCGATTTTGAGTACATTATTTTTAGCCGAATGAGTAAGGTTACCAGAGGGGGCCTCTGGTTAAAATCACTGAAAGGGTGGTAACGAACTTCTGTATGGTGACGCATTAGTAATACAGAGTATCACCATCCCAATTTATCCCATGGGTGTTATAAGAAGCAACTAACGGAATGAACTACGCAGGACAGTATCACTACAAAAAGAAAAAAAACTTGAAACAAACCCTATATCAATCCGTCTGACCAGCGTGGTGGTGGTGGTAGTCACTTACCGTCAGGCATCTACTTGGTTACCCCTATAATATAAAAAAATTCGTTAGCAAACAGTACTACCAAAGAATACAAAATGCGTCTTTTTTTATTCTGTTATGAAATGATTGGCCGAGTCCAAAAATGATAATAAATATTTGCTGTGTTTGATGTTGTTTTTGAGACAAGTTCTGTCGTTCTGTATACACTCCATTACAAAGACTATGTATAAGGACCTCTTTTACAAGTCAAGAGTCTAATAGTAAAACTAACACACACTTACGCATTTGGTTTGAGTCGACAAGTTCAAGTAAAGAAAACAAAACGGCAACCAGTGATGAAATTAAATTGGATTACAAATTTTGAGTGTAGTTTTATGACTTTTTAGTGTTTTCTCTAATTATTTATTAATAAGTATACCTTCATCAAAATCCTTAAATTTGAAATTACTGAATACAATACAATTATTATTTAAATAGTGTGTACTCTTTGCTGTTTTCTTCACCGAAATGCGCACACAATTGTTAAGTTTATTGGCACTTCTCACTACATCTACATTGTCAGTGTAATCTAGCTGCTGAATCATAAACTAGCTAGGCAGGTGATTCTATGATGTCTTTTAATATCATTTAATTGATCAACCACAGGTTTTGGGATTCTGCAAGTCTCGGATGAGGAAACCTGACCGAGAATGCCGTAGTTAAAAAAAACTGAGATCGCCTACCTGTGTGTTCATTCTTTTATCCGACAAACCATTACGACAGTTCAATATGAATAATTTTACAAAATGCAAACTTACATATTGCCAAAATCAAAAATACTATGCAGTATAGGTTGCACCGAAAACTAATCCCTTTATTAATGTATTTATCCAGATTGCAATCGAATATTTCCTTCACCAGCATCTCCCATTTGCTTGCAATTCTGACAAATATGATCGTAGTGCACCAACTTGCGAAGGAGAGACAACAGTACACTATAAACATAATTGAGAAGTGTTGTTAGCATTTAATGATGGGTACTTCAGTTTTTGGACCAAAAAACAAAATATTAAGGTTTAGTATTTCTTTCCTTAGAATAGTAAAAAAAATTGGGACTGCCTCGGTGGTCTATTTAATTTGGATTCATTCCTACATCGGGCAAAAAAAAATGGATTTTCCAACAAAAAATCTCAATAAAAACTCAATGTATGGAAGTAGACAGTGTTTGACGTCCGTGCTCCGGAGAACATGTTAAACCGTCAGTTCTAGCTGTCATTGTTATTGAGAAGTCAGCCCTCGAACACACAGACTCGTGCAACTTTCGAATTCAGTTCGCCCTCAGAATTACGGAGATCCAATGCCAGTCACTCCGTGGAAAAATTGATATTCAAGTAACACTGGTTGAACGAGCTTAACCGACCACAAATAATCTTGGAAATAATTAAGACTAAGAAGATGAGTACAAATAATCATGTATATGTTTTGCATGAAGTATTAAAAGACATTGATTTTGAATTTAATGTTGATAATATCATTACTTTAGACACATATACATGTAGAAAATACTTACTTTGGTACTTGTCATGAAATCATCTTTAAGCCTCTTAACTTAAATCAAAAACTCATGTGTATGTAATTATGCCAGCAAAAATTACTTTTTGTATAGCATTTTGTGTATTCAAGTAAATTAAGTACATAATTATTGCTCATACATGGCTGTCTAATACATACTAAATAACAAAAAAAAATACGTTTTTTTAATCTTTCTGTTTTGTTGCCTTCTTCTTTTTATATTGAAAGCCTAAATGCAATATAATGCAAAAGTATTGCCTAATACAAAAGTAAGATAAAGCTATTTAATTGCCGCCTTGTTATTTAAACACTTGAAGTACTTACCAAGGGATCTAATGGTAACTGCTGAAACAAAAAGCTTATACAAGCAAATGCCTGCTGCAAGTGTTTGAAAAATTGCTATTATCAGCGTATAAAATAATCGCCAGGAGTACAATTTAAATCTGTAATAAATCATACCAACTGTATTATATTTCAACATGTTATACAAGTAATCTTGCAAAAGTTTATTGCGATTAACATTGTGTTAACATATTTCCTTACAGAATTAGGTGTGGAAGCTGTTGACAAACATAATCAATCTTATTTGTAAACAGATACATGAGTGATATTCGTGGGAAAGACAGACTTCGTCACACATGGGCCGGTTTGAGCAAAGTGGCACCACTACTTCACCATAGAAAACTGGTGTTAGAGAATTCTTTATTTAATCATTTATTTATTTATTTACACTTAATGCACTCTGTACATCGGCAGACTTAATGCCCAAGGCATTCTTAAATTAGAATTTTTTTTTCTTAATTACTCAAAACTATTAATAACTAACTGCCCTTGCTACGTTTCGCTCGAGCAAACTAAAACCGAGAGTTCTATTGCTAAGAAATAAGGCAGAAAAATAACGCGAAAGATGGATAACAGAAACTTTAAAGCGTATTCTATGCTGTGTCAAAATTTAACCTCAATCGATGCAGAACTATTTAAATTTTTGAGGTGATTATAAACCAATTTAACATTTCTTATATAGATTTGTGATATAGAGTTGTATACTAAGGAAATTATGAAGGTACTACAATGGTTGTTTTATTGTCCTACAGTATGCAGTGTGACCTTTTCTTAACAATGTCTGTATCGGTGCAGAATTTAAACAGTTTTGAATATTTGCGGCAATTTTTCTGTTACAGACGAACAGGCCAACGAACTACAGAACCTTAAAATCATTTTTAGGGATATGTAACAGCAATAGTTGTTACAAAGACAACGTAATTGTGTTTGTTAGGACTAGACAGCACGTTAGTTTTCATTCTTTTTCCTCTGAAAATTTAATATCAATTAATAATTTATACCTTATTTTTGTAATTTCATGACTTATTATTCCTGTGACTGGATTCAAACCCACACACTGACCATATACAAGCAATACTTTCATTGCTCTTTGAAAAGTAATGAACTGTGAATTTTCTTTGTCATTGTTACTATTGATTGTATATTTTTCATTTTGATCTAAAACACTCTCAAAATTTATGGCAACTTTTTTCTTATCTTTTACCCAACTATTAAAATCTTTTTTTAAATAAGAACATCTGAAAATTAAAAAGATTAGTAATAAAAAGATTGGTTACGAATTGTTGTGATTTTATTGATTTGATATGTAATAAACTTACTCCGGAGTCTCTTGTTGCAATTTTGAGTTGATGACGTTCACGGCATTTGTAGATTCTGTGAATGAAATATATATATTAAAGATTGAGGTTTACCACTAATTATTTATTGTGGCAACTTACATTTAATATACATATATTTGCAAATATGTACAAAATAAATTAATATGTGAAGTGTGTATTAATGTGTTGATTACTACCGCCGTCCATGGATACCTGTAACTCAAGAATCACAAGTTTGCGTTTCCGGTTTGAGTGTTCCTGAGCTGCCCCGAATTGGACTCACTCACATGGTAATAAATAACGAAAAATTGCCTAATAACGGTTTTCTTTGAGATGGCTGAAACATGATTTGCCCACGGAAAAAAATTATAATAAGTGATTGTTAACTTGTTTTTAATTACGAATCACAATAAAATGGTATAACTAGGTGTCATTATGTTTGATTTTCATCTGAAGAACAATGCAATTGTATTCTATTTTGTTGGTATTTTTTAGGATTGACTTGTGCATATAGGTATGTCTTAAAACACAATATCCTATATACTTTCTTTACCTTCATTTTTTTCACAGTGTATTTTATTATCCGTATTCATCGACATAGTGTGTTGAGTGTCCCCTCGCAACCAAATGTCATATAGTACTGAACCGCCATCTTGTTTTTCTGACATTCAAATAAATTATTTAGGGTGTTGTCGCATCCATCATTTTATGAATAATTTATTGAATTGTCTACTAAGGTGTAATAGATTTGATTTTTGTAAACAAAAATATGTCCGAACAACTATGACAATAATCTGTCTGTTCATTTATTTTGCCTTGACAGTTGCTTGAGAACGTTATAATCCCGAAGTTCATAAAATATTCATACCTTGGAAACATACTGCCATAAAAATACGTAATTTCTATATTTAATTATACTAATTATTCCTATTAAGCTCTGACGACCCTACAACATCTATTAAAACTTTAAGCATTTATAAATTCATTAATCATTCATGCTTTAGTAACAATTAGTTTGACGGGCCTATTGATCCAGTGTTTAGCGATCCTGTCTGCTAAACCAAAGATTGTGGGTTCGGATGACACTCAAGATAAACATTATATAGCATACTAGCTTTTGCCCGCGACTTCGTTCGCGTGGACTTCAGGTTCGTCCCGTCTTCTAGTAATAAGTAAGAAATACGGTAACTAAGCACTGCAGAGCCCTAATCATAGGCCTATAGGTAGCTACTGCAGTATGCTCCTATAAACTACATTTAACGATCTTTTTCCTTCAGCATAAACATGCAGATTCTTCGCTTTGGAAACACGTGAGCAAGCCACATAGACCTGACCGTGAGAAAAACATGGCGTGCCCAAATGTAGGCCTGCTACCTTCAAGGTTTGACCCTGCGATTTGTTGATCGTCATTGAAAATGCGACTTTTAATGGGAACTGCAGGCGTTTAAAATTGAATGGCAAATTGTTGGGTATGATTGGGATGCGCGGTATAAGAACATTGTCTCCCTTGGCTTCTCCAGTTAAAATTGTAGCCTTCACTATATGCCTTCCTAATTCGGTAACTCGCAACCGAGTACCGTTGCATAATCTTGGCGCATCCAGGTTACGCATTAACAAAACGGGTACACCTACCTTTAATTCCAACTTGTGTGATGGCACCCCGGACAACTCTAAAGAGTTTAGGAACTCTACGGGATAACTTGTAGTGTCATCGGATGACATAACTGTGGCAATGGAATTATACACTGATGTTTCGCTGTTTATTTCGGCCAAGATTTTTTTATTTATTTTCGCAACAGTCTCATTTTTTGGTGCCAATATGGTTCTTTCACACAACCAATTTTCGTCAAGAATATTTTGTTGCAGATTCGGAAAAACTTGTTCAATAAGTTCGTTTTCTGTCTCCACAGCATGACAAAATTGCTGTGTGAAAAGAACCATACCTTCTTGGTCGGTGTTTAGGTGGCCTTCACCAATTTCTAGCAGTTTTTGAGCATATGCTCCTGATTCGACATCGCTGAATAACTGGACTCGCATGTTAGTGGTAAGATAAAGCTTTTCAACTTTAGACCACAGATATGAGGCTTTTAGACATGCGTTAATTTCATCTGCTGCAGTGCCTCTCTCGATAACAGGTAAAGTCTGTCTAAAATCCCCTGCCAATAACACTACCACACCACCCATCAACTTTCGATTGCTGTGAATATCTTGTAGACAGCGATCAAGCGCCTCAATGGCGCGTTTGTGTGACATAGTGCACTCGTCCCACACGATCAGCATACATTGTTGCAAGAGGGCGCCACGGGCACTGCTCTTACTGACTCTTACTGTTGCACGTTGGGGTTTCTTCGCTCGCCAGATTAAGAGGTAATTTAAAAACCGAATGTGCCGTTCGTCCACCGCTCAGCAATGTTGCAGCGATCCCAGAGGAAGCCACCGCTAATGTAACTTTACGGTCCTTACGAATTTTTGCTAGAAGCAAATTAAGCAAAAATGTTTTACCTGTACCACCCGGGGCGTCAAGAAAGAAAAGGCCGCCTTTGTCAAGCTCAACTCGTTGTAATATTTTGTTATAAATGTTTTTTTGTTCGGGTAGCAGGCGTGGTTCAGTTTCGCTGACCTGAGCGTCTAATAAAGCAATATCGTAGCTTAGCTCTTTGATCAAATCGGTCGACAACTCTCCTCGACGCTCTGGTGTAGGCATACCGAAGTCAGACAATTTCTTACCGGAAATCGTTATTATTTTGTCCTCTATATGTCTCAGTGCTTCATTGAAACATAGATCATTGTTGACTTGATCCATCCTTTCAAATCTATGCAAGATATCCTCCGATAATGCAGATTTATACTTATCCCATAGTTGAAGAGGATTGGATAAACCGCAAGTGCATATCAATATTGCAAATAGTTCTCTTATTTGCGAAGGAGAGCGACACAGCACTGCCTCTTCCATTGTGGCATCCCAGTGGTTGTCATCTTCCAACAACCCCAACTTCTCACACGCTTGTCGAAAAGTTTCAAGTTCTTGGCCGTCAACTGTTTTTAGATCCAAAAAGCTAGTGGGGCCCTGTACTACATTCAGCAGCATTCGCAAACAGTAACATTCGAAGTTACTAACATGCACTGTGTAAATGCGCCCAAGAGCATCTCCTGCCTTCACACCTGGCCAGCCGTCGACAGGTGTGCCTTGTAAACGACGTTTCCATTCTTTCGACGACACGTTCCATGTATAGTAGCGGGGTACGTCAACATAAAGTAATATTTTTGCAAATGCGTCATTTTGGCAAAGCAGGAAAAATGCAGTTAGTGTCGTCTTAGGTGGTGCGGCCATTCTCTCTCTAAAATTGTTTTCAGTGAAGTAAATCCGCTGACCATTAGGCAGATGAACCGCAAGGTGAGTGACTGTTGGGTGTCTTTCATGCAGAGGCAGACCCAAGATCCGCCACGCTGCTTCGTTACTACTAACATATCTACCGGCTCGATACGTTTGCACCTCATCTCTCGGGTCAATATTAACATTCCCTTGCTGTCGAATGTTAAAAATAGCCTGGTCGCTGCCTTTGTTTATATATTTACAAATATATTTTATCACCTGTACCGTATTGCAGAACTCTACATTTATGTGACAGTTATAAATTTTAGACAGAAGAGGAGAATATGGGACAATCCAGCTATTGTCAACCAATACTTCCTGTGTTCCACCTCGGGTTTTTAGAGTTATCGTACGGCCGCCATCTCCTGGTGTTCTACGCCTGTACAAAGGATAGCCTTTGTCGTTAGTTTGAGTATCTTTTAAAAGCGCCCTTGGATACTTTTTGGTGCACTTATGCCTCCCGTACTTACGCACGTATGTGAACGCATCCTGCGTGTACTCATGAAGATATCTCGGGCTATTTACAAATGACGATGGGAGTATTACCAATTGACCCAAATTGTTTGGATCTAAATCCGCATCATTCCTGACCGCGTCTTGTAAATGTATATAGTTTTCTGCTCGCAGTTTTGTTTGGTTTAAAGCAATAAACCTTAAGCGCTCACTCTCCACTTTGACATACATGTCCACCAAAAACTGAAGAAAGAGAAGCCTACATCGAAGCAATAAATTAAAATTGTTGCGACGTACCATCATATGATACGCATAAAAGTCTTTGCACGACACTTTTTTGTTCGGTATAAGCTGTTTTGTAACTGGGTTTGTCTGAGGAATATCAAAACTGTACCCCTCTTGTCCTTTCCAAAAAATTATCGGGTACTCGAGAGCATCATAAAATCTATGAGTGTCCGGAACTCTAGTAAGCCGGCCATCGTGCGCCTGAATAACAATGTCCCGAGACGCAGTTTGTTCAGTACTACTACGGCAGCTATTTCGTTTGTGGTCGGGGCATTGAATCGTCTTTCGTGTTCACCACGTGGTACACGATCTGGGTGTATCACGACCTTATAATTATCGCTAGTCACTCTATCTTTAGCCATTTTAAATTCATGCACTAAAACGTTGTGATCATGTAGAACTTTTTGTATTTTTTGAACTGTGTTTCTTTCCACACCTGGTACGTACTCAGAACGCCTATCAACTTGTGCTTCCTCATCACCCATGAAATAAACTTGCAAAAATTTTGGTTGCGTATTAGCAGCAGGAAGCAAAGAGCCAATTGTGTGGTATATTTGCCCTTGGATTGTAAAAGTCGGGCAAAATCCTGGCATCGACACAATGTTATCAGCTCCAAAAGATGTCATATGGAAGCATGTATTGTATTTTCTTATGTTTTTTAAAAAACGGCGAGACTCATCTGTTTCATTTGAAAAAAGTTCTTTAAGAGGTTCAACAGGCTCGTCTATTGAAGGAAGAACTACTTTTCCTCCCGAACAACACATGCCTGCAGCTTCCTCTTTCCATTTAAGAGCACCGCAAAATCTGCATTCTTTATTCATCGCTTCTATTTTTATAAGCTTGTGGCTTTCGTAATCAAGAGTTTCATCGTACTCAAATGCAGCTTTATCGAATACTCCCCACGCGTTTCTTGTAAATATTAATCGTCGCTGTTGTGCCCTTTCAGCAACAGCGCGTCTGCGAGCTTCAGCAGCTTCAACAGTTTCAGTAGCTCTTTGGGACCCTATGTAAGTCGCTTGCTGAAGACGCCGAGCTTGAGACTGTTCGGGTGTCTCAGAAGCCCGTTGAGATGCCAGATATTCAGCGTTCTGTTGACGTCGAGCTTGAGACTGTTCGGGTGTCTCCGCAGCCCGTTGAGATGCTAGATACTCAGCATGCTGTCGACGTCGATCCTGGGACTGTTCGGGTGTCTCAGAAGCCCGTTGAGATGCCAGATATTCAGCGTTCTGTTGACGTCGAGCTTGAGACTGTTCGGGTGTCTCTGCAGCCCGTTGAGATGCTAGATACTCAGCATGCTGTCGACGTCTATCTTGGGACTGCTCTGGTGTCTCAGCAGCTCTTTGAGCTGCCTCACGCTCTGCTTGTTTAAGCCTTCGCAGTTCGGCTTGTGGAAACGTCTCGTTAAGTCTAGCTACTTTCATAGTTCGAGCTTTATTAGAGCTTTGGGAAAGATTAGACTTACGCTTTCGCGGCATAATTCTTAAGTACGTGTTGTTTCTATACTTCCAAAAAATACAGTACGGTAGTTATTGTTATGATTGTACTTTAATGCAATCCTTGCCTATTTAATTAACCTATCTATATAGTAATTCAATTATCAATGAAGTAATTCGTTATAATTAACCTATTTATATAATTTGTTATAATTAACGGTAAATAACCTATCTATATAGTAATTGAATTATCAATGAAGTAATTCGTTATAATTAACCTATTTATATAATTTGTTATAATTAACTGTAAGTAACCTATCTATATAGTAATTGAATTATCAATGAAGTAATTCGTAAAATCATCAAATAAAACTTAGCGCAGTTTTTTACAATAAATTCTTTATCAAGATTACAAAAAAAAAACTTATTCTTTAAAATTAACTCTAAAAAGTATTTTAGGTGGAATTTTCTGAAAAAAAAGCTGGTAGTTTTAAATTTTTATTTCGCTGTAGATTTATTTGTTTCTTTTTTTTTATTTTAAATTACTTGTCAGTATGTCAACGCTTGAAATTGATAAATTGCCTAAATTTTGCTTACTTTTTACCAAACAACCTTAGTAGAACAAAAATTCGCAAAACGGACACAACCGTCAACGACGTCTGCCCTCACGCGTCTGCCCGCGTTCGGGTCGCGCATTCAGCGATGAGCCACTTCTTCCCCACCGCACCTACCCCGCTCCCCCCACGCCCCGTTCGCCTGGCGCCGCTGCCGGTATTTATCACCGAAACGGTATTTATCGCCGAAATTGCTATGACTCTGCATTTTAAATCTGTGATATCTTCGAAAATATTTATTTAATTTACATGCTGTAAAAAGCCATATTGATCTTTATTAAATGCACAATGTATTTAAGATACTTAATTGGATAAGGATTAATACTGTATTGCTTAAAATCGCTTCGTAAATAAGCCATTATTTCTCGTACAAAGTAAAGGATAAAAAATGGTTATTGTGGGTTATTCCTAAGAGATAAACATATACCATCACGGACTTTTTTGTAGACCTTTTTAAGTTATACATTACTGTAGTAAATTGTTTTGATCTATCTTGTAGGATTCAGTCAGCGTTTGCAATGTAAGCGCAAAAAATGTGTTTTTTTTACGACCTCACATTAAAAACCTCAAAAGTTGTAGCCTATGTGTTATTCTGATGTATAAGCTATATTGTGGTAAAGTTTCATTCAAATCCATTCCGTAGTTTTTACGTGAAAGAGTAACAAACATCCATACATCCATACTTACAAACTTTCGCCTTTATAATACTCGTAGTAGTAGGATGATCGTTTGCCGTTTTGAAATATAAATTTTCTATATAATGTATGCATATATTTAGATAAATGAGGTGGGTCATGAATTAGCTAACTTTTTAAAAAATCGTTAATTGATATATTATAAAAATTGTTTATTCACAAGAAAGCTAATCAGTTGAAATTTATTTTATAAAAATTTCATCAACTTAATGACCATCGTTTCGACGTTTGCAGCGTTCCAAGCGCTGATTTTCGAATACTCGTCGGCAAAGAGACTACGAGATCGCCGACATCTCTTCGCTGATTTTTTCTTTTAGTTGACGTATTTGGTTTATTGATGTCGACACGACTTTTCAAATAATCTCGTAAAAGGAAAACTACTGGGTATAGATCTACACTTCTGAGTGGCTATGGAATGTCGCCTCAACTAGAAATCAGCGTTTCCGGAAACGTATATTTGACCAACGGCAGGGTTTCATCGAATGTGTGACAAGTGGCTTCATCTTGTTGAAACCATGTGCTACGATTGTAGCCAGCAAATTCCAATAGCATCAGTCCCAAGAACTAACGTAAAATGTTTGCGCAGGATGTCAGATTCAAGTGTTAACGAATTCTTGGCTCACCCTCTATTTTATCAGTAACCTGGTCACCATAGTATAGGCTCTGCCTAATTTGGTATCCGATAGGCATTGTGTCAGATGTGCGTCTAAAAAACGAGAAATTACTTTGCAAGAGGGGTTGTGTGTATATTTTTTTTTGCGTTGCTTTAGTGACCAAACACGTGGGTTGATTTTATTGATTCTTCTTGGCGCTTAACTGTCACTACCCAGAACGGGACCCAGACACCAAAGAAAAATAAAAAATCGACCAACTATGTCAAGCGGAATTAAATAGATGTTTGAAAATTATTGGTTTCCTTTACCATTTTTAATTTGAAATAACCATTTAGGATGTATGACGATTTAAAGTTATAGAATTTAAATGTTCTATAGGTATTTAGATACCTAAAGCTAACTTAAATAGAATCCAAGAGTTTTGATCACTATACTTAATGCAAAGGCAGACAATGCAGTATGGCGACCCACGCTATGGCGGCCTAGTGAGATACTGATTCACGCCCTCTTGAGGTAGGTAAAAGGCATGACAGTCATCGTGGCAGTGTAGGCTTATAAACTTAACATAACAACTTACTAACTAACTATATCCCGCGTGTAAGTATAGTGTAAACACCAATTGATTTAGATTTAAGAAGGAAAATATTTATCCGTATGAAACTTTCTAAAAATATTGATTCTAATTTTCATTAGGCTTTTATTAGCTTCACTTACTGACTATCTAAGTAGTTATATAAACAAATCTTATAAGTTCATTTAAATCTGTGTGTTTAGTGTTTATTTTATAATGAATTTTGAAATGTTAGCTTGGGAACTTTGTAACAACGACGTCCTTTAGCAAGCTGACTTGGTAACGCAGTTAGCAGGTAGTAATAGGTTTCAATAAAAATTTAACTTCTTGTAAAACTTTTAATAAGAACTCGTCCATCGTTAACATATACATAATATATACATAGATATAGTCGGTAATGCTCTTACTATATTAAATATCCATTACGGAGATCACATTACTTATTTGACTGACGCTTAAATAAAGAAAAGGTTGTCGACATAAAGGATTTACTCCACTTTCTTTGTTATTTCGATATGTTAACTGCCTCGTTGAAGTAGCATGTAACATATGTGACTACCGATCAAGAGGTCTCTTGTTTGATCCCTGGGTCGAACCAAAAAATTTTGTTGTGTTTTTTTGATTATAGAAATGTTTAATGATAGCGAAGAGTTTGATGGTTGAGATCTTAACCTCCGTGCCTCGGAGAGCATGTAAAGCTACTGACCCTGCGTCTGATCTCTCGCCACTTATGACGGGTAGCATTCCTGTAGAATTGTGAGAGTGAAAGAACAAAGAGTGCAGCTGTGTTTGCGCCCACACTTTTTTACTAAATGTTGATTGCGTAGGGTTGATCTCCGTTGAAACTGACCGACGCGGCCGATGTCAGCTAGGAGTAATACAAAATAATTGCATAATAAGTGAGTATTTTCATATAAACTCAGGTGAATTTTTAATGAACTTTATTAGAGTAAACATTAAACCAATGAGGTGGCAATTGTTGTAGTTATGTTATTGGCTATAGCATCTTCGGTGTTCGGCTTGGTGAACTGGAGTAGCACCAGTTCATAAGTAATTATTGTGTTTATTATCTGAAATAGTTTAAAAATGAGTTATTTATACATCGTATTCATATCATTCAATAATAATGATCAAAAATATGTGCGTACTTGTAATACCGTATTTCGAGTGACGTGAAAAAACTTTCCACTAAACGCAACAGTTGTGTAACGGAGTATTAATTGGAATCTTAGCACCTGAAATAAATAGACATATACACACATAAGCACCCTGTAATAGTTCACTGTTGGACATAGATCTCACCTAAGAAAAAAAATTTTGGCCTACTATACAATACTAGGCGGGTTGGTATGAGGATTGGTTTGGTAGTTTGCGTCCTTAGTCGCTTCTTGCGACACCCATGAGATGAATAGGCATGGTCAAACTCTGTGTTCTTAATCCGTCACCACACGGAAAAATAAATAAATAATATACAGTTATAAAACAATTTACAATCTGTCTAATTAAACGAACACTTTCACTCAAACTCCCCGATCATTTAATTATTTAGCCTTAAATGTTTTACTAATGACCGTGTGGTAACAGATTAAGAATAAACAGTGTTACCACCCTAATTTATCCCGTGGCTGCCATAAGAGGCGAACAAAGAAGTAAACGCAGGCCTACATCACAACAAAGAGAAGGAAAACTTCTTTTTTTTTCTTTTAACGTGCGGAAACTCCCTCGGACCGTCACCCCACCGGGGTTTACAGCGGGGTGGTGTATCGAAATCGGACCGACTAAAACCACACGGTGTGCCACTCTGCGCCTGACATAGGAGGGATCGGGGAAGAGCTGTTATTACGACATCCAGATCTTCTTACAAAGCCTATACCAACCCGTCTGGCCAGTGTGGTATAATAGGCCAAAACCTCCTTTCTAAGGAGAGACTTATGTCCAGCTGTGGACTATTAGAGGTTGTTGACGATGGAATATTTTAGTTATTAATTATGACGAACTGACAAAAGACTACACAGCGAAAGTAAAGATAAGAGTGAACCACCCAGCATAATTCTAACATTATACAAAGAATTCCTAAAAAAATACTTAGATTATATACTGATACCTCTTCATCATATTCAGCAGGTTGTGCGCTGTACACTGGAATTATCGGCTTTTGTGCAATGTTGTGCACGTTGGCAGCGTAAAAGGACAACAATATGAATTTTATTGTGTTGAACAATAACGCATTGTAATAGGCTACTAAATAGTTTGTAGATGACAGCACTCTATAAGCAAAAAATAACTTATATTAGGTTCTTACAATACTAACACATAGAGAAACCGTTACCAGATTTAGTGTATATTTTGTCAACAAATTTAGATCATCGTCATTACTAACAGTACCGCCTATAGGTATCTTCTTCGACTGGAGAGTTTGGTGTCCTATGCCATGCTGGCTAGATGGGTAAAGAGTTTGATTCAAGCTTTCCTTTTCTCTGCATTGCCGTTGTTCTGTGTAGCTTGCTCCGTTAGTCGGCTCTTACGACATACTCGGGATACCTGATGGTTCTAACACTCCGTATTCTTAAACCGACGCAACACGAACAATAAAAATGCATTAGGCATTTTTTATAAACGTTATTTATTTTGAAGTTCAAAGATATTATATTTTTTTATGATCTTAACATCGTGCAGTGCCTTATGAGGGTTAAGTTTGTAGTTGGTAATAACACCCATTTATGGCTGAAGACTGCTTTCCTTTTATGTCAATGTAATTTATTAAATTCTATTTTAATTTCATAATGTTTACTATAAAAAAGATTATAGTGAGGTAATTTAAAAAGATAAACATACACTGGCGCAAATTTTTTTTAGAACCTTCAGAGCGAAACAATTTGGTTGTATATTTTTTTACTAAAATTTTGCCGTTTACGTAGCGCGCGCAATGAAAGTTCTCAACAGGAAAAATTTTTCACTGATTTTACATTTTTCATTGATACACCGCTCCTATTTTCATTGATACTTCATTCGTATTGATCGTAGCAACCTACAACTTTCTTTTATAAATGAGCCATGTATAGCAGTCTTTTATAATTGGGCAAGGACTGCAGGGATGACGTAGTGGTTCAAACGGCCGCCACGCCGCTCTCTATTGCGTCGAGTATTGTGGTCTTAAACCCCACACGAGACTGCACTTTGTGTGATTCGCAAATGATTTATTGTTCTGAATCTGAGTGTTTTTAGTCTCCGTCTCTTGTATATTTGTAAAGGAACCCGTGACGTAGGATTTTAAAAATTATCATTGAAAAATATTATCAAATCGGACCAGTAGTTCCTGAGATTACTATGTTCTATACCTAATACTTATTTCAGCATTACATTTCGTCCTGTCCATGCTATTTCTGTTGTAACTAAAATACGTTGGTGACCTGAAAAGTAAATTTTAATTGAAGTTTGAGCGTCAATATTTGTAAATAAACGTGAATTTAAATTGTTACTGACAGATAAAGACACTGAACTAACTAAATAACATCAATAATTACTTTATAATGACATTACATTACTACTTCTTTCTAATTCAAACAAAAAGTCAACAAATTCTGAAATTCTGGTTAATAATAAATTTATCATATTAATTTTTGTCATTAATTCAATTACACAAGAATGACTTAAAAGAAAGAAACAAAGAAAAATGGAAATAATGTAATATGAAAACTTTCACATTTATAGATATGATATCTTGTAGGATTAGCCGCATTTATTAATTTACTTTTCCCATGAACAGAGTTTAAACCCGAATTTTGTGTAAAATTTTACACGTTATCACAATTATTTACTTGAAATTAACACACAACTGGTCTAATTTCTATCAAACTTTTTCAAAGTCCGGAAACCGTCATCGTTTTTCTTCCTTATTAACTTAAACTCTTAAAAAAATATATCCAAATTAATTTTCTACTTATGTATTTAATTTCTCTAATTATTGATCTAATAGAAGTTAGAACTTATGCATCTTTATTTTGTGTTATGTATGCTTGATTTTTAACAAGTTTCAAAAATAAATTACCGTAGAAACTTCGAAACTTTTGTCAATTTAATTGTCATCAAATTTCTTTGCTTCTTTCTCAATTTCGCAGTTTGTAACATAGCAAATACTTTTGGACATTATGGCCAGATGGTATGGAGGATAAAGATAAATAGAGAAGAGTAAATATCTAGGTCATTTGAAAAGGATCTGAGACTAAGAATTGCAAACACCACCAGGGCATAAAATTTACAATATTAATTAGAAAAAGTGAAAATATTTACTGCCGTAACATGAATATTTGAAGACAGATAAAAAACATATCATTGAAGAACGTCAAAAGAATAATGCTACTCATTTGAGCATCTATTTCTTTCACCAGCAGCGCTAGTTTTGAGTAGTGTTCACGAAGTTGGCCCCACGATATTTTACTCTAAAAAAACAATGAACAGATTTATATAAAGAATTGGAGATGAGAATTGAAAACTCATTAACTCACTTGACGTTACTAAAAGACAAACACAGTCAAAAAATTACAGCTTCATTTTAAGCTTACAAGTACGGTACGTCAATTTTTAACTAAGTAATAAGAATTTGCTATACTTACATTGTTCTTCTTAGACCCAATAATCTTGTTCAGTTTGTAAAAATACGAGGTTATATAAATACTGAAGGAAATCGTCAAAACACTAGCGTAGCTCCACATAAATGTAGTTTGAAAATTGAATATCTAAAAAAACGAAGTAACTGTTTTACATCGGTTTTCTGGGAGACAGTGGTATCTCTGAGAGGGTGTCCAGTTGACCCCCCTACAATTCCCAGTTAATCCACCTCTGCTAATCATCTTCTGGGATACATTGTCATTATGTACATATTTTGAAAAAAAATATTAGAATGAGCAATGTTACGTTTGCCTTTAAAATGGAATAGTTTAAAAAACAATTGATTTAGTACTGCATGGAGAGTGTGCAAATAAATTGGTGTTGTTTGCACGTAATTGGAACACAAATCACGAAATGAAAATTACTGACACAGTTCACAATAAAATTCTAATACATATTTGACTATGAACTTTCTTGCTAATTACAATGGAATATGAATAACTTCCAATATAAAAGTAAACGCAATGCGTTAAAACTTTGCGAATACTTCATCATAGTAGAATGGAAGTTAAATATGCAAAATGGTGGTCATGGTTTAATTATATTCAATGAAAAAACTAACTGTACTTAAAGTATTTCAAATTCAATAAAAAAATAAACTTACAAAAAAAATAACTGCTTTTAAAGTACTGTAAGACACATAGTTAAAAATGTAGTACATTTTAATATTCATGTATGCTGCAATTCCTTCGTCGTTAAAGTCAGTTAAACTAGTTATAGACAAACATTCCATTGCTAACTTTATGGTAAAGTTGATCCAGAGAATATGTGTTGCTACAATGAAGAGAAACAGAATTAGTTACATGGTACATCACAGACTGGACTGGAGATCCGTCATACAGGTGTAGAACCTAGTATGGTCTCCAGCTCATAAAGGTTTTAAATTTCGCTGCTGTTATGTATTGTCGTAAGATTATGTATCTTTTTGAGTGAAATAAGTATGATTTGATTTTATTTGAACTCTTTCCTAGAAGTAATAGAGCCACGCTGATTTCAGCACGAGTGGGCAAGCTCGATCGGGGCAGTACTACCCTCCCACAGAAGACCAACCTGAAGCGCTAGAATCCGTGTTGTCGTATTTTGTTGGCGAGTATGAGACAGGAGGCCCATGCAGGGGTGACAGTTACAGTGGTTAAGCCTTATACTGTCACGATGACTGTCCTGCCTGTTACGTCCCCAAGCGGGGTGTGAACAAGCATCTCACAAGGCCGCCATAGTGTGGGTCACCATACTGTATTATCTGCATTTGCAATGAGTATGGTGACTACAACTCTTGAATTCCATCAGGCAGAGTAGAGTCACTTTGGCAGGCTCTTCATATACATATATAAAAAAAATATCAAATTCGAGAATAATTTTAATTGATTTATCACTGTGGTCAAGGAACTATTTAACCTTGTACCTCTAATAAAGTTTGTCTCTCATAATTAAGTACATATTATTGACTACGTACCCAAAGCCATTATTGCCATTATGTACGCGCACATATTTGATTTCTTAATAGTGTGTTTATCCAACTTCAACATAGTCAGGCTTAGTTCAGTTTCTTCAGCTACTTTCATCAATGCGGGCCACCGTTTAGCTAGTCTAACTAAGAATATTGCTGTTGTAAAATTCGTTAAATAAAACACGATGTTAGCTGCAAAAATTCAATTTTTTTAAATCTATTACATCGCCATGTGGGGCGTAAAAAGCATCTCACTAGGCCGCCATAGTCACCACACTGCATTGTCTGTATTCGCAATGAGTATAGTGACCATAACTCTTGAAATCCATTCTTGTTTTCCATCAGGCAGAATAGAGTCACTTTGGGCAATTCCTAAAAAAACACGTTTCGCAAATTCACTTCGAAAAATATTTATATTCGAAAAACAATTTGGTTTTTAGATTTAAGTGTTATCTGTCGCTGATGCGACCATATTAAGCGTTAGACGTCTTTGTAATAGTGGGATACCAGAATATTACATTGGAAGTGCCAAGTCTCCTAGCCAGTAACAAAAACTCCTTTAAAATTCAATTCCGATGTACTCTGGATATCACAAATATCATAAAAGATATTGTCATAGCAAAGTATTAAATACCCAACGTTAACTGTTATATGATTACATCGTCTTGGAGTGAAAATTCAAGCGATAATTTGCTAGTACTTTCTACGAGAACACCTTTTATGATATATATGAAATCAAAAGTATATTGGAACAAGTTTCAAATAAATTTCTATTACTACTTATTAGACCTTCTGGAGGCCAAAAGACTCACGTCGATGTTCTGCTTGCGTGCCTCTATAAATATTTATGTAGCTGCGTAACGTCTGAGTGTCACCACATGCGTCTCTAACATACTACTTACTACGATAAACACGAAAGTGTGTTTGTTTATTTGTATGTTTGTCTTTCTTCCATGTTGCAATGAAACGATTTTGTAGTAAGATTTTTATATCTGGAGATAGTTAGAAGGTTGGGAAAAAATAAGGGCTACTTTTTACCGTGGTAAAACTTTTCATTCCCATGGGAAGACCTATTATGGGGCGTATTTAAACCACTCCAAATTTTACAAATTTCGATAAATAGTGCCATTAGTTCTTTTTACGTAATTGCATACTTTAAAAAATCTGTCATAGACTTCGAAAAAAATCCATAGTTTGCGATAGATGGTGCTGTGTTGAATAACGTGCCTGGACTCTTTACCGATAAACTTTGTAGCACTTTTTAACTTTAAATATTATAAATATGAATGTTGTAAGGACGTATGGATGTTTGTTACTCTTTCACTTTAAAACTACTGTTTGGATTCAGATGAAACTTTAGAATAATATAGTTTATGCCTCAGAATAACGCATAGGCTACTATTTACCGCGATAATCAAAATAAACACGAACGAAGAGCTAGTGACATATGTAAGGGTTATAAGTTACTCATAGTGTACTTACAGGCTGACACTAGTGTGACTTCATTGTTCAAAAAGAAATAGACACTAAAGAAAAGCATTACCGCTTGGCCCAAAAATGTCAAGACATTGTAGAGACCGTACAGACTCTTCATTTTAAATCTGAAAATTACATTAGTGAAAGAGTTACGTTTTTTTTGTTTCAATTATTAATTTATATTTTACATAATACGTGAATATGTTATTAAGAAGTGGCAGTAATCAATGGTTATATATTTTCTGACATTAATCCATTTCAGAGCGAACGCTTCAATAGCGCGGCGTAGGATCCTAAATTATGAAATGGCGGCGAGATTACACTTTGACTACTACTTCTTTGAACACATTTAATATAGAAATAAAGTATATTTACTTAGTTCCATCAGCAGTAAGCTGATTAAGACCTTGGACAGGAAAATAGCCGCTCCAACGTATCAACCTCATCGTTTGACGCAAACAAGCTTGGAGACTACATGGTTTCCTTGCCCGCGTGTCATTGACTATCATCTTTTAGCTGTAACAAAGACAATTGATCATTTTAGAAATATTATTTTATTCTTATTTTAATAACTTATATCGTCTTCTTGGAGAACTCTTACTAACTAGTCAGGTATTATTAACTTACATATCCAATATAACGTAAACCAAATAATAAATATTAACTGGCATAAAATTAAAGTATTACTTGAGAACTTCGTTAGAGCAATACTGGAAGGAAAAGTACAAGGTAATAGAAAACGAAGAAGATATAGACCAGAGGAGATAGTGGGAGTTGTGGCCTATCAAGAGGGCAAACAGATCGCAGAAAATAGAGAGGAGTGGCGATAGCTCCACCGTCAAGGGTCTGGTCTTGATCTGTAGGATATCTTATTCTTACTAAATACACTATGCTTCACGATCGTTAAAATAGACCACCAGTTTTGATTTTCTTTTTATCATAACATGTATATGTTATTATTTATGACAACAACATGTGCTACTTCCTTACACGAAACGCTGTGTTCTTTGACGTTCAAATAACAAATAGTAATAATTGAAAAGACCACTGGTATATCAAACATTTGTGTTGGTAAAATAACATTCATCGTAGAATTTAATATTGTATGTAGAGGTAGACATGTGTCCGCTTAACTTTTATTGAATATAGCTGTACCCTGTAATGTTTGGCAAATGTTTTAAAAAAAATTACAAAAGTAATCTTTGAAGCAGCTACTTTACTCAGGTCGCGTAGTGATTGCGTATGTGACCGCTAAGTTTAGGTCTCAGGTTCGATTCTCGAGTCGAAGCTGCAAACATTTATTTTGAAGTTGGGATGTTTTCTATGTAAAATATTTATACATTTACTAAAAAATATGTTAATATCAATCAATACAGTTTTCATAGTGTGAGCTCTGATTAGTTTGGAGCTAGATAGAGTAGTGTGTCAGGTGTATTTTTAAATTTTGTGGGTGATTCTCCTAACGACAAGCGAGAGCTTATGTATTTAATATTTCCTCATCTTTTTTACTCGTAGTTAATTACGTTTGATAATCTAAATAATAATTTATTTTTTTCTTCACTTTTTCTGATCTTTCATATTTAATTTAAATTATATAACCTGTAAAATAAGCAACGCAGTTTATGGACCCATGGTATAATCATACAATAGCTACTATTTGTGGCATATAATATCTGAGGGCACGACATCGTTCCTAAAAATCGATTAAAGTTGTATTGTTGTGTCTCACAACTTTTTGCTCTTAGTAGTCCACTGCTGGACAAAAGTTTTGGTGGTATAATACTCGTTTCAAGTTTTTGCTTGACTTGGATTATTGATATTTTATGTTGTGGTCAATTGTAGAGACTATAATCTTTAAAATTTTGAAAGTTTAAAAAAAAATAAATGAAACAGACATTCTCATTTTTTCTCTCATCGTTAAGAGAATACTAACTGAAACGTTCATCTTTGCCCGCATCTCTCAAGAATATATAGTAGTATAACCTTCCTCAATCAACTTACAACTACTCATCATCAATTCGAACTAACAGTTCCTAGGATTAGCACGTTCAACTAAACAAACAAAAGATTAGATGTAAAATTAGATCTTAATACCTATAACTTTACATTAATTGAAATAAATCTTCATTAAATAATGAAATATGGGACATATATTTTCAATGTATAAGGACTTTTTTTTATAATTATCATAAAAAAATTTTTGTACGTGATCTGAAACTGAATTCCATTTAGCCACGGGGCGAATATTACTTCTTTTTAATACTAAATCTCTTTATATTCTTCACTTAAGTACTTAAATGGTACAGTATTAAATAATTATTCATAATTAATGGACCTAAATTTGTATACTATTTGAACTAATGAAAACTGTTTAAATATTTTCAGTTTATTTTCAGAGATTAGTTATACTTAAAGATTTTGTGGCTCTCATATACACCCTCTATCCTAACCACCTCACTTGAACACGCTGTAAGTATTAAATTAAAAACAAATATACCTGATACGCGTGATATTCAAAACCCTTCCTTTGTAGCCAGGTAGGAAAACAATTCCGTGGACATGGCGCCCCACATGCTGGTAGAATGCTCAGCGTGAGTGAAGCGAAAGCGTGACCTTGTGATGACCATCGAATTAGGTATTCTCTCACTCAGTAGCATGACTGCGGCCATGGTACAGAGAGAGAACTGTGGATCTCCGCTATCTCTTTCTGCAAGCAAGTTATGCTTGCAAAAGAGATGGCGGAGCGGGACCGGAAGATGTTAAGAACTCTCCATAAGTGCAAGCCTGGGGGCGACCGGTAAGACAGCGCGACACGCTACCGAGCACATGCGACCTTTTGGGAGCAGAAAAGGGGTCACCTGCAAGTCAAATAGGTAAATGGCCCGAGATATGTCGGGGTGGCAGTGATTTGGGAAACAATTGAGTGTATCACACTTTAGAGAAAGATTGCATTATGGGCCCCATCTTTATATTTTTTAATTTCTTTGTTGGACTATTTTATGCTATATTTTTGTGATACAGCAGGACTGATTCACGATAAAATTAGATAGGTAGACAGGCTACCCACGACCACGAGCAGTGTAACCCATTCGAAACGTCGGGAAATAGAAGGTATTGTAACATTTTAAATAATTTTATCGCGAGTAAATCCCGCAGTACAACTAAATAGTTATTTTATGCTAATTAATATGATCTATCAGTAGATTGACAGACTGTGTGTACTGTCGCAGTTAACTTTCTGTTGAGAGGATTTTGATTCGCTTCAAAATTGTTACTAATTTCTAAATGATACTAGCTTTGATGTTTCTGTATTTTGTAGATAAACAAAAATTGTATAACTTCACATGAACAGAATAAATATAAAAGTATGAGTGCCCACTGAAGACTCGTTCAAAACTTTGTTATATACATTTTATATCTTTCTTCGAGAATTTATTTTCGAAAACTTCATTTTGAGACAAATAAAATGAGTACCTGAGAGAAAGGATACCTTTTGTGGAAATCACTTTACAATTGATAGTCCAGTCACGTAAACAGAAACAAAGGGTCAACCACGGAATGAGCTATAATACATGAAAAGTGAACGAAACTAAATAACAATATTAGATATATGTAAAATGTTATTAATTGCATATATTATGTAGTTAACCTAATAACTTTGTCCTGGATATTATTCACAGTGATCCGTGGTTGACCTTGCATTACACTAGGTATGGTTGAGCGGCACATGTTAAAAACAGTAAGGTGTATAAATTTTATGCTATACAATTTTAAAATATACATTAACATCAATAGAGCTATAAACACTATGATAATCGTGGCAAGTTGGTTTTTCTGATTTTTGACGTTTAATAACTTACGGCCCTGACACAAGATTTTATGAGACTCTAATTCCAAAATGAAGGTGTATACGAATTTACAGCTACATCTCTCATTCCGAGGTGAAACCTAGGGGTTTATTATTAACCTTATGACTGCACTATGACGTAAAAATGTTTTCTTTCTGTATTAAAATTGTAATTTTATGTAATGAATGAAGAACTACGTCTCTTTTTAGTGATTTAGTAAACTATACCAAGACTTGACTAAATTTCACTTTAAAAGTGAATTTAAATTTAATCAATGTAACATATTGTTATATATTAATGATTGTATGGCTATAAATTAGAGTGGAATTGTAGGACAACACCTCCTTGCTAAGGAGAGGCCTATGTCCAGCAGTGGACTGTTAAAGGCTATTGATGACGATGGCTGTAAACCTCTTTCCTAAGGAGGGGCCTATGTCCAACATTGAACCACGAAAAGTTATTAATCTAATGTGTGATGAATGTGATATCTAGACAGGTATGTAGTGTGGCGAGTTCTATACTTAGCACAAACAAAAATATACAACAGCGCCATCTAGCGAAGATACATCGAACTACGAATGATAATAATGAGCTACAAAGCAACTACTAATCCTGGATCGCGAAATAGAGATTCGCGTGGCAAATTAGCATATATACAACAACCCAACATCAACCGTTAGGGTCGCGGCCCACCAGGTATGATCGCCTCGCCTGGTCGGAGTATCCTCCCTTTGTGTCGGAAGGACATAACAACCGTTCCCTCCACAGTAATACAAATGTTTCTCCATAGCATATTTGGTGAATAATGAGTAATTTTATAGCATTCTTACTTTTTAGTATTCTTACCTCTTTACAAAGATAACTTAACTAATAAAACATTACAGTGACCCTGCGTTTGATTTATTATTGAAGTTGTGTAATAAGCTATACCACACAATAAAATCCACCTGTACCTTGACTGTAACTTACCTCTCCGTATGGAGTTACCCTTATGATGAAACATAATAAAACTCGGCGCGTACAAACTTGTTAGCCTTAAAGTTACAAATGAGGTCCCACTAAAGCGCTGTGTTGGTTCGCTTGTTAGTAACTTGTATACTATAAACACAACTAACTATTCGTTTACAGAGGATCATATAATTAAATAATACGAACAGGGCTTTTAGCTATTTGACTAATAAAATCAAACTTGATACTCCATATCAGTCCATATCAAAAGCACAGTAAATAGAAATAATTAAAGTATGAATGTAGAGACCCGTCTGGCCAACGTGGTGTAGTATATCAGAACCTCCTTTTTAAAAAGAGGATAATTGCCAGCACTGGGCTATTAAGGGTTGTTAATGAAATAAGAATATTTTTGAATGCCTGTTCCCGCATCGGCTACTAGTTCAACCGATTTGGATATCATGTTTTCCACGGAGCAACTGGCATCTGACCTCTGCAAGTCTGCAGGCGAATTGAACTGAAAGTTTGAAATAGTTAGCACTTTATTTAAGGGCACTAACTGCCTAATAACGTTTGCCAAAGGTGTTCTTGACAACCAGGACCGACGGCTTAACGCGCTCTCTGAGGCATTGGCGAGAAATACCGTCAAACTTGTATACTCCGAACTGTGAAACCCAATAATACTATTGACAAGGCCCAGAAATTAAGCCCGACACCTCTTGATCGGGTCTTCAATTTTAACCCCCACACGCATAAATAATTAAGCAATGAGCACGATCGTCTGTTCTGTGTCTGGCTGTAATCACATGTATTTAAAAATATATAAGTATATTTATCAGCGATCTGGTTAAAACAGCACAGGTCCTGCCTAGTTTGCAATCAGACGGCTGTGTATCAGATGTGTGAGATTTTCGTTATTCATCGACACACTTATTTAATTTAAACCTCACCCTATACCTTAGTGCAGAAAAATCATCACTATTTCTCTTAAGTTTATGGTGACTCCCACATACAACGGAAACAAAGACATACTACAGCACCATCTACAGCAGACACATCGGACTATAGAGTAACTAATCCTGCATCGCGGTATAGTAGTTCTCGCACCGATTAGCATATATACAATATCGCAACGTCAACTTTGTGTTGGAGGTACATACCCAAGGGTATTTATATTCCTCCACAAGTTCAATCAATTCAGAGAATGTGTACCAAAAAAATTTAATATTCTTGCTTACAAAAAATAGATATTGCAAGCAATTTCAACAAATACACAGGTACCAAGTGACGAAACTTTTAAATAATCTCGGTTTATACTTAAAATTCACTTCTCTGAAAACGAATGGATTTCTTACGAGTTCAGACGAACGAGATATGAATTTCGTAATTTCGCTGTTTTGTGTAGCTTCGTATTAAATTCAATTTAAAATATGTTACAGAAATATTCGCGTGAGAATTATTCGCAATTGCCATTAAAAAAATGTCATTGTAAACGTTTTATGTTACTTCAATGTATTACATAAAATAAACAGTACCTATTTGGTTTATTCTAATATTTATTGACAATATTTAGATTAAACATTTTTATCTTCTAATGTTTTTCTACTTTGTACATATTTTCTTTGAGCGACTTTTAAAAAAAGAAAATAAATGTTATATATTTATTATAATATTAATGTATTTTATGCTTTTAAAAACATGATATGACAAACTTGATAAATAAATGAAAAACATCTATTTACTAAAACAAGACAGCTATTAAGCTGCATACATGCGTTTCATTTAATACATTTGCTTTGACGCATAAACACATCAAAATTAACGAATAATTATTATCTTAATTTGTTTCATTTAATTTAGTAACCGACTCGAAACTTCTGATAGAAACGTGTAGAATGAAACACAATACTTAGAGTTATGTTTCTAATTTATCAAATAATTAAACTGAAATAATTTTGACAGCAATCTATAAATGTTAACTTGGAAGGTACAAAGTAATGTTATATTTGGTTTGAAATAAATATAGTTGATCTAAGCTTTCATCTCATTCAAGTGTCATGGTTTAGTGTTTTGACTTTTGACTTTGAGTAAAACTATTAAACTAAACTAACTTAAAATTATTCGATGTAGAATTTATAATGTTACAGTTATTTGAGTAATGTTGTCAGTAACATGTAAAATTTTCTTCAAGTCTTTGAACTAAATTGGTTGATATTACACTGTGTCATAAATTATAAATCCATATATATTATAGTCTAAAAATATAATATACTAGCTTTTGCCCGCGGCTTCGCTCGCATGAAATTTGGTCTGGCACATAAAGTTTCGTAACAGATTATTTTAAATAAATTTTTTTTCAGAAAATATAAAAAATTCTGTGGTATATCATCTTCGTGTAACTTTAATGGTTTAGGCAGCGTAAGCCAAGATAACTCTCAGAGGCTTCTTTTTTCCGAC
This sequence comes from Hypercompe scribonia, assembly GCA_949316085.1. Classification (NCBI taxonomy): domain Eukaryota; kingdom Metazoa; phylum Arthropoda; class Insecta; order Lepidoptera; family Erebidae; genus Hypercompe; species Hypercompe scribonia. Next base: position 2,978,534 of record OX438969.1, on the reverse strand, counting down.
TTAATTCACATGTATCCTTATATTACGACCAAAATGACATAAAATCATTACAAATTGTAACCTATATCTTATTAAGATGTATAAACTATATTACTGTAAAGTTTCATCCAAATCCGTCCAGTAGTTTTTCCGTGAAAGAGTAACAAACATCCATACTCACAAACTTTCGCATTTACATATAACATTAGTAGGATTTTATACTTAAAACGGTGAGCGTTAGATTATTTTCTACACTCCAACTTCACTTTTACTCATCATGTCTTTATATCAATAACCCATCAGTGACTGATAAAAATATATTTTTTAACAGCTGCTAACATTTAAAAAAGTAACGCTTGACTTATTTATTACACTTATATATAATGTACTCCTAACCGATCAAGGCCATGGTGGCTAGTCTCAACGGAGACCACCCAACCACGCAGGAGATATTACTCGTATAGTGCACTACATGTACAAATGCACTTTCTGTTCCGTCATTCTCATAATCCAACGAGACTTTTATTCGACACGACCATAGAGAGATCAAACTTATACATTCACATTGTAAATACTCTTTGAATATGATATAATTGAAAAAATATTATCATGTTTATAATGATTACAGCTTTACTATTTTGCGTTTATTTATAGTGGAGTCTAAGAAAAGCTAATTATTTTTATTTAAACTAATTGCACGGTTGACCACGGTTTAAGCAGTCTAGGAGGGATCCTGACTAGGAGGGATCTGGGTGTCGTAATAACAGCTGTTCCCGGATCCCTCCTATGTCAGACGCAGAGTGCGACACCGTGTGGTTTTAATCGGTCCGATTCCGACATACCACCCCGCCATAAGCCCCGGTAGAGTGACGGCCCGAGGGAGTTTACACGGCCACACGTTAAAACAAAAAAAAAAGTGATTTAGCAGTTGCCACGCCGCTCTCGACTACGCTGATTGTTGTGGGTGCAAATCCGACATGAGACAACACTTCGTGTGATCCATAAACTGTTGTTCTGAGTTTGGATGTTCTTTGTGCCCGTTTCTTGTATACTTGTAAAGTCCCCCACGATACAGGATATATTCCTAGTGCGGGCGTACTTTTAAAGAGAAGAGAAACTGCTAGTGGCTATGGAGTTAGTGGTTAAAATTTTTGATTAATACACGGCAATAATAACCGTAAGTTATTTTCACTGGTATAGTGACAAACAAGAAACACACACGGAGTAAGAGGAAAGCAGGGTTCGCAGTTCAGGCTACCTCAATAGTTTATAGAAAATGAACAAAAGAAATACTAAGCACCGGTTTCCTGTTTGTTTTAAAGTCTTAGACTATTACCTTGTTAAAATCAAACTCACTTGTACTTTTATTCCAATATCAACTTAAGCGGACCGGCTTCCCTATGCGGCATAATACCATATAGCAAAACCGGACCGGATAATTTAAAGTTAATTAAATAATGGAATAAAAGTACAAGAAGGTTTAATTTCAAGATTGTATTTTAATAATTTTCACAAAGTGCCGACAATCGAGAGTCTAAATCATGTCATAGACTGTTCAAAGTACATTTGATTCGCAAGCCTAGAACTGTTGATGAAACGTCTGTCAATCAACTCGATAACATCTAGACAGCTAAACCTGTTTTAGAAAGGTAATCTGCATAGTAAGATAGAGTATTACTGTATAAACCAAATCTCTAAATGGAAAGATAGCAGTTCCATAATCCAAAACCAATCCAAAAATTTAAATCATGCGTCTTCAGTCTTTAAGATGGTACCTCTAGGTACCAAAATATAGAAAATACATAGATGTAGTGAAAATGGTGATCGATTTAATTGTAAATAACTATAGTTTTAATTGTTTAATCACAAGCAATTTTAATTAAACTTGATGATTCAATCTGCAAAGAGTTTTAAAGAAAAGAGTTTACTTTCTGATTTCTTATCTTTCCACGGAGATTAATGAACATAGTAATTTTCCTTACACATTATTCCAATTGAATCGCTCGCAGTGGAATGAAACTGCGTTTAAGCGAAAATTTAAATGTAAAGTCCCAACGGAACGTGTCTGCAGGATGTTAAATTTCAATATTTCCCTCAAACTCGGGTCTTTATTAAAATTTGCATCAGTCTGTCTGCTTTAATTTGAGAATCTGAAAATATCTAGTACTTTCAAGCCTCGCGTAAAGTGCCTCATAAATCGTTCTTGGCCGAGGGTGAACTTACAAGTAAAGTAAAATTACCCGTTTCTAGTGATAGAAAGAAAACTTTTACTTAAAATAGTAACTCGATGACACTCGACACACTTATCGAATCGACTATCGAATTATCAAAAATAATGAATAAAGTATTAGACTACTTTAGTAACATGATTTATACGAGTAGGTATAATTAGGAACTTAGTATTTGTCCGAATACGAAAGCAATAACAAGCATTATTATTGAGTTAAGAGTGGCTGAAAAGAAAAAAAAACTTTGGAGTATTAAAATGTTGCAAAAAACATTTCTACAAACTTTGTAATGATTTTATTTTGAAGATTTGTTTAAAACAAGACAAGAGGTAAAATAACAAGCTACAATTATACTAATTTTGTAAACTAAAAGTTATAAGAGCAGTTACAGTTGCGTAACAGAGAGTTGTTAACTATTTCTTTAAGGTAAAAAATATTTAGAATACATTTTATTTATGTTTTCATAATAATAACTATTGAGTTTAATTGAACTTATATTTTCGCTCAGCTCTTGTACATTTATCTTCAAATTGCTTCACACTATATTGTTAAGTGTCAGAGGCTTTTTATTAAACGGTTCTACGGAACTACGGTTCGGTAGGTTTATATTTATTTGTGTGGATAGAGAGGACTGACTGTGTCACCTATCGATTGACTCAGATACTCACCGGACACGGCACAGTATATGAATCGAATAGGACGGGAGGCTACGGCACAATGCCACCACTGCGAGTCTGAACGGGACTCCGCCCAGCACACGCTGGAGGACTGCCCTGCTTGGGAGTCCGAGCGTCGAGGCCTGATCCAACGGATCGGACGAAAGCTTTCATGGTTAACATTGATCACGGCAATGCTAGCGAGTCGTGAGGGAGGGAAAGCCGTGGTCTCCTTCTGTGAGCATGTTATGCTCCGGAAGGAGACCGCAGAGTGAGATTGGGAAAGGGCCGATCCCGCTCGAAGTAGGCGGTGAAGGGGACCCCGCAGAGGTCGCTAGCTCCCTAATCGCCACCTAAGGGCCGCTGCGGTCACATCTTGGGGCGGTGTGACTGCTGCAAACGATCCGAGACAGGTGACACTCCGGTGCGGCCGGGGAGTGTCGTTTGGGGTGGGGCGCTGGACTGCCGCTTAATGCGCGTCTTGCCCCTGGGGCATGAGGTGCCCGATATGTACCTCACTTGTGAGGTACGGTAGAGAGGACTCTAGAAGCCGCTAATGCGTTCCTGGAGCTCCTCCCGACTGCTGAGGTAGGCCGCCGCGGAGTGTAGTGCGTAGACCGTTTTTTCGGGAGTCCCACACACACCCTTCGTCTGGTGGTATCAGATATAACTAATGTTGTAATGAAAGCTAAAGTTATAATCATAATGAATCGCAGCGCCACCTCACTAGAGTGTGCGCTCCCGATTCATCAAGTCCCTATATTTTTATTGTCTGTGGACACACACCTCTGTATAAGAAAATATGGCATCCTGAATAAAAGTTCTTTAATTATTATAACGGATATTTCTTTTTCAACGTAATCTACGGTGCTTTTTAAGAACTAAGATGCAAACATTCATTGCTAAATATGATATCATATTTAATTTATATGTTGTGACTATTCTGCTAACTCATTCGCGTACTTTCGTCTTGAATATGTGGCGGTTTCAGTAGGAAGTATATTTCATAGCGGAACTGACTGCACAAAAAAAGGAGAAATTTGTGAAGGTGGATATGTGAAGGGACATAAAAGAAACATATGGTTTTTGACTCAGGTTTCGATCTTAATTGGAGCACAAGAGACGGAAGTGTAGAACGAGGTACTCAGGTAACGAAGGGGAGTTTATGGAAGAGAAAAGAGAAGTGAGTGTACATAAACTACAGCTGTGTCGAATTAGAAGTTATCGAAGTTACGAACGTAAAGTAAACCTGTATTTGTCATACTTGTGAAGATTAAAAACGAATCGAACGTAGTTATTGAAAAGGTAATATTGTTTATTAAAGCGGGCTGCATTCAGGTCAAACTAACACATCACCATAATCGATCAAGCTCGTAATTAAGGACTGCATATGCGTTACCTTGTTTGTAGCGGGAAAAAATATAAAGCGCGGCGACACGAAGTGACTTTCTGGCAGACGTATGTAACTTGTGCCCGCTAATTAAAGTCGAGTAGACATATAGATCCATAATTTACACTTAGAAGTATAGTCAGGTTGCTATAGGTGGGATAGCCGGCAAATCCAACCTACTTAGAGCTTGTTTGCTCCTAACAACGATCGAAATTTAGTTGGATTTACTGACAAATCAAACCACGTTGACCAACCTTTTATAAAGTCTAAGTCATCATTGTTATGTTTTTCAGAGAGGGTATGGGAGAATATAGAAAATGTACCGAGCAGTATAATACCCTGTCATTATGAGCACTGACCTAGTGGAGACAGACAGGGCTATTTATTGTCAAATTAGTAACAAGTCAGAAACCATAACGAGAATTATTCCACGTGCCTTTCACTACGTTATGGAGGTGAATAAATAAGTAATGATAATTAAATATATAGTTCTAGGCAAACTAAAGTAGTATTAAACTGTGCTTGGTGGATAATGAATGGTAGTTACACCTTCTCTTGACCTTCTCTCCTAGATTTTACGTGCCCGACAGGATCCATAGTTGTTTGCTTGAATATTATTATAACATTGTGGAGGGAACGGGTGTCTCCGACACAAAGAGAGGACCCTCCAACCAGGCGAGGTGAGCATGCCTGGTGGACCGCGGCCCAACAGTTGAAGTAAAGATGTTGTACGTATGCTAATCGCAACAAGAATCTTTATTTCACGATACAGGATTAGTAGTTGTTTCGTGGTTCATTATCCTCCGTAGTTTGATGTTTCTTCGCTAGATGGCACTGTTGTATATTTTTTTGTCTGTGCTGTATATGAAAGTTGCCACAACATCTTTGTATACAATACAATAAACGAATTGAATTAAATTGATACTTTTCCTACATTACACAGCAATCATCTTATACGAAAAGTGGCTAGTCTCACCTTACGCTTGGCTCAGCAATATGATTAGCCAACAGAACTTTCTTTCTTTAGATGATTCGAGTAAAACATAATTCTTCAAATCTTTTTGTTCCAGCGAGGTTGTTGGACATGAGGATTTTCATATCAAAAATTTTTTTCATATTAAATATAATTACTTTAAAAGATAACCTATTGATGTAGTGGTTAGTGGCCCTGACTGCTAAACTGGAGGCAGGGTTCGATTCATAACACGGACAAATATTTGTGTAATGAGCACGATTATTTGTTCTGTGTCTAGGTGTAATTTATCTATAATATATATGCATGTGGAGGGAACGGGTGTCATGTTCCTCCGACACAGAGAGAGGATCCTTCGACCAGGCAAGGTGATCTAGCCTGGCGGGCCGCAGCCCAACGGTTGATGTTTGTATATATGCTAATCATCACGAGAATCTCTATTTCGCAATTCGGAATTAGTAGTTGCTCCGTAGTTTATTATACTGCGTAGTTCGGTGTGTCTTCGCTAGATGGCGCTGAAGTATGTTTTTCCGTTTGTTGTGTATGAGGAAGTCGCCACATTTATTTAGAAACATATAAATATGTTTATCAGTAGTATTGTTACTATAGCACAGGCTCTGCCTAGTTTGAAAACAGACAGCTGTGTGTGAGATGTGTAAGTGAGGTTATTTATTTATTTATTATTTCTAAAGGAAATTTCTCTGCTAAGTTTATTTCTTAGTGATGATGAGTCAAATTCGATAATGTATGTTAAAATTAAATTTATTAATCTCTCATCAATCTCTGATATATTCTGTAAAGGTATTGATTTTTACTAAAATATTCTTCCTTCAGAAGTTAATGTAGTCCTAATTAATGTTAAAGTTGTCGATGATCGATGTACATTGCGTTTGGATGATGATCTGTGAAGAGAAATATTACATATTTTTTTTTATAATGAGACGGATAATAGATTTGCGAATATCATTTCTTAAATTTCTAAATTTATTTCGATGATTTTTCTGAGGGAAAGTTAGCAGGCTACATTGCAACCGGGTTCTATTTTTTCCCTATATTGTCCTTATATAATACTTAACTAACTAACTAATAAAAGATAACTTTACTATAAACTAATACTTCACGGATAGTGTAGTGATTTAAGCGGTGATCTCGCTTCTTTCTCCTATGCTAAGTGTGGTAGATTTATAACCCGTCATGGGACAACAATTTGTGATATTCACAAATTGTTGTTCTAAGCTTCGATGTTCTTCGTGGCCGTAGCATGCATATTTGTAAAGACCTTGGCAGTTGTCTTAAAAAAAAATAGTACAACTAGCAAATCTTTGTAGTTTCAACCACTTTTATAGTCCATAGCAGTACTTTGAGCCCATAAATATACTTAACAACAAAACCTTTTAATATCAGATATCTTTTAATCTGATTATTAGTACCCGAAGTTAGCGTATTTCACTAAACTTATAATGCTAATATAGCTACTTAGACCTTCATCCGCGTCAAAAGCCAACCAACGCAATTCATTCTGCAATTTATCCAAGTTTTCTTTGTTCTCCGCTATTCTGGCTTCTCTTATTTGTGATTCTGTTAGCTAAAAAAGAAAATAAATTTAACAACAAAAGATTAAAAGGTGCGAAAATATCACTGCAACAAAGATAAAATCAAAACAATTACACTATCAACACTATGATGAATTTTATAAGCGGTGGAAATCTTTAATTTTTTAGGCTGTAACACTGTAACGTGAGCCTTTTACATATTGATATGGCAAATTCGTGCTTAGCGGTAGATATCTAACTAAATACAACATACTAATAAAAGAAGTTTCAAGACAATGAAGAACTATGTTAGAGGACTCTGAGTAGGAAACAATTTGAGTTAAAGCTAATTTGATCCTTCCCGGAGAATCGGACGATTGAGAATCAGTACGCTAAAGTGAAAGTGGGCTGGTCGTGGTTCCAGAGTGGAGACCGTGATTATACAAACATAGTTCAAGGCACCCGCAACCCAATAAACTGACAATTTGAGAAAAGTGGCTAGCAGCGTATGAATACTCGTATTGACTGCCCAAGACCACAATAGTTGGCCCTCCTCGGGAGGGATCTTAATTCTTAAGTCCCGCAGTTGAAAGCATCAATCATCAGCCTATGTCACTGTCCACTGTTGAACAATTTCTCCCCAGTAACTTATTGACCATTCCTCATCCATCTGCTGGCGACCATTTACCACAATTCACCGGTCCCCCGTACAGCAGGTCGCCTTATATTTTACTAGTTTAGATCAGTAATAAGTTTGTCCCTATTGTTTGCAATAGGGACAAGCTTATTACTGCATAGGGTCAAGCTTATTACTTACTTTTGTATAGAATGTAATTTGAGTTCTACTCACAAGTAGAACTTAAATTATGTTAAAAGTTTACCATTTCGGGAATAAAACCGACTTTTAATTCTAAAAGAAATATATTCAAGGCACTAATGTCTAACTATTTTAAATTAAAAAATACTGGTACCTAATATATATAAATGGAGAGGTCCATGTACAGCAGTGGGCTGTTAAAGGCTGTTGATGACATATAAATGATTAAATATGATAAGCTTACTTCAAACGTTCTGTCGGGAGGAGGAGGATCTCGAATATCTTTAGATTTTCTGTACTTCAGATCTGCTTCCGTGTACGTAGTTAAAAATCTCCTTCTTCTTTGAGCATACGGATTGTTTATATGAGCTAGCGGCAACACTTCTCTTCTTTCGAGATTCCCAATCACAACATCGTCGACATAAAATATGTCTCGGGAGAAAATTGTACTTGTGAAACATATTAAACAAAATATTTTGTTGATAAGTATTGAAGTGAACTGCATAGTTTAGTTCAAGTAGTCGGAAGCATAAAGTAATATGTCCTTGTCTTAGTTAAAATCTATTTACGCGAAATGTGTAAGAGTTGCTATAATAAATATTCTTTATTTTATAAAAGTATTGATATATAAAGTTACGGTTTCTTTAAACTGATAGACAGAGAATATTTCTATTGCCTGTTTTTTATCGTTTGGTCGTAAAGTAAATTTTTATGGCGAACTGGTATTGGTCGAAATTTTAATATCTTAAAATTGGGTTTTAAGTAAAACACATAGCGAGAGAGCTAGGGTAATATTTTTTAATTTCTGTCTCTGCCTCACAATCGTCGTAACGCATGTTTTTGTATCGAACTTCCCTGAAGTAAGTTTTTTTCGAGTGTATGTATCTATATTTATTTGGCACGCTCTGTAGTCTAAATGGTTTGACGAACTTTGTCTTAACAAGTGTCATTAGATTCTTTTTATATTTTATTATCTTTATATTTTCACGTTGTCGAATTTTCCTCTTACTTAATCATTTGCTTGTTTAACAAATTACTTTGTCAACATTCTGTTATTTATGCTGGTCTGTTTCCTTAATTATTTTTCTTTATACCGTACATGTTCATTTGTTATGCTATCATTTGGCACGTGTTTTAGGTTGAATGTTACGATGCAATAACTAAATTTGTTGCAAAGCAAGTAGAGGCTTCTTAAAGTTGACTTTGACGTATGACGTTGCAAAGTTGTCACTATAATGACCGTAAAAGGTGGAAACGAAAAAAGTATTTAATTTGTAATAGTATATATTCAAAAGAATTCTGGAACCTGAACTCATGAATTATTTAGAGACCGTAATTAAGCCGACCTCTTTAATTATTTACAGAGCTAAAAAACTATTTAAATGCCAAATCTGAAAACGTTCCTTTGAACAGAAAAAATATGGTTAGTATGTAAACATTGCAGGACTAAAAACAAGTTAAATAACTTTATGTAATATTATTATAACATGTCCCTCCGACACAAAGGAAGGATCCTCCGACCAGGTGAGGTGATCATGCCTGGCGAGCCACGGCCCAACAGTTGATGTTGGGATATTGTCTATATGCTAATTGCCACGTGAATTTCTATTTCGCGATAAAGGATTAGTAGTTGCTCAGTTATTCATTAAACTCCGTAGTTCGATGTGTCTTCACTAGATGGCGCTGTAGTATGTTTTTCTGTTTTACACTTATGTAGAAATCGTCACATTATATTTTATTAAGCACTTGTTCATCTCAAGTAAACCAAATGATCATCTACTAAAAATACAATTTGATATCTGAAGTTGCAAATTAACATCAAATATAAGAACATTCAGAGCTACAACGCGCCACACCAAATCCCATTAGTAAGTCAATTAAAACAACGAAAATGAGCAAAAAAGATTTTAAGGAAAAGATGTAAAATTTTAAGTCTATTCAATGAATACTGGCCGTTAAATTGTGACTTTTGATATTTGATGTTGTTTTCTTCAGACAATCGGCAAGAAGAATTGATTACTATTTTTGCATCGGTCTGAGTGGACTATATCTAAAACTGTAAACATACAATGACATTCTTAAACGTTAAAAATACACATACATAGTAAAAAATTAAGCTACGAATACTTAGACAACATAAGTACAATCTAAAGATTTCTAAACGGTTTAAATTATGTGGTTTGTAATTTTTATCAAGACATCGTTTTCGTCTAATCGGATGATCAAACTATTACTGAACCTGAAACAAAGGTCTTTTGTTCGATTTTATCCAGGACAAATATTGTCCTTGAGGTGACAGAGGGACCCGACACATAGACAACAGCACTACAGAGAGAAGGAAAACTTGAAATAAATCCTATGTCAACCCATCTGGACAGCATGGTACAGTAGACCAAAACTGCCTTTTTAAGAAGAGACCTCTGTTCAGCAGTGGGCTATAAAAGGTTGTTAATAAGGTAGATCATTTCTTCTACGCGTGAGTTTAATTTATGTACAATTTGACTGCACTGTTGGCCTGGTAGATTAAGCGGTCGCCACGGCGCTCTCTACTGCGCTGAGTGTTGTGGAGTCAAACCCCAGGACAACACTTTGTGTGATCCACAAATGGTCGTTCTGAGTTTGGGTTTTCTTTGTGTCCGTTTCTTATACGTTTTAAAATCCCCTGCGACACAGGATTTATTCCTAGTGCGGGCGTAGTCTTTTTAAAGAAAAAAAAATTAGTATATGTTTGAAAATACCTGCAGTAGTTTGATTACTAAAATATAGGCTTCGCTTAATATGTTTAGACGGTGGTGTATAAGATATGCCAAACTGTTATTTTATTATTAAACCTTAAATGTTTAACAATGCATAAAATTGAATACTCGTATTTTCTACAAACAATGTACTACTTATACTTACGCATATTATCCTTACAAATGGCCTTCCTGGCATGACAAAGGTTTACAAAAAAGTGAAATCCCTTTTTGAAACGACTGTACATCATGCAGATAGGTTCCTTGTCATCTTTAGGCAGGTCTGCACATACAGAATCGCAAGTATTTTGCACAGGAGAACGAGACGCCATGAGGGGGAGCGACTTAAAGGAATTCCTTGGCGCTGCTGTCACAGCTGTCACTGATGATAACAAATTCAAGATTTAGGTCAGTTTTGTTTTCTTTTACTACAGCTAGATAATAATCCAACAAAAAAAAACTATTTACCAGTACCATTGCCTATTATTTTAGAAGACATTTTCCGCGGTAGTAAGGTATCTTGCGTCGCAGAGGATTTTACAAACATACATGGAACGCATCTAAAGAACGCCCTGGTTTAGAAAACAACGATTTGTGGATCTCACAAAGTGTTGTCCCACGTGGTACTGAACGCACAATAGTTAGCACAATAAGAGCTGATGAGATAACCGGTTAAAACAATATAAAATTCGTGTAGATAAATAAACTTGATGACTGGACGTTAGACTTATTAGTGACATCTAGAATGAGCCACGAGTGTAAACCTTCCTGTGTTATTGTGTATACCTCCTATCTACCATTATAAGATTATTCCATTCTTTTGTTGCCTTCCGTTCTTACCTACCTTTCCTTCAATACATTAAAAATTTCTTCTATGTAACTATATAACTTAATCTTTATAACTATAATCTATATAACTATAATCTAACATTCAGATCTTTTTAAGACACATTTTAATTTCATTGTTTGGCAAATATTACATAACTAGTCGACATGTTTAAAAATCTTTTTGTACCTTTTTTCTCACAGTTCACGTCAATAAATGTAATTAAAACAACAACCTTACCTAAAAAACTTCCAATAAAATATACAAAAACGATATTTGGTAAAACCATGCTAAAACATAAAACTGCCATTAGATTTAAAATCCAATTTTATATTTACAACATTTCAGTGTTTTATAACTTTATTTTTACTTGAATTGTTATAACTTTATTTTTACTTTAATTATATTGATACATACTGTTGTCGTTCGGTCTTCCAAGTCTATACATTTTGCAATAGAATCTATCCTTATTTACAAATCTGAAGAATATATTTGTTTGGTTGAACACTGTTCTCTCATAAACAAGTGATTCGAATTTAAAAATGGTTTAGTTTTGGATAACTCATTTATCAATACATAGATTTTGATAGTATTTTGAAGGCTGTGGACATAAAAATTCCATTATTTCTCAATAATGTGGATTCAAATACATCTGAGAGCTACATATGTACGTATATTATAAATAAAACACAAACAAAAGTATGAGTAAAAGTAGAAAAATACAAATCAAAAAGCTGAGTGATAATGATGCACATAAAATTTTTCTTCCGAGGCATTAATTACAGTAATTTTTGATGATAGTTTGTGACCGGAAGGAATTGTGTATAGAAAATACTTAGATTTTAATAAACGAAAGGATTTTTGTTAAAATAATTAAAATAAAACAGTAGCAGTCGTGGGACTGCCGATAGAAGTGAAAACGGAACTATTAAGTTGAGAGTAATTAAAACTATATGCAAAAATTATATGAAATTTTTTATGTTTCATATATAGCTATATATAATATATAATATCATATATAATATATAATAATAATAAATTTCATATATAATATATAATATCATATTCTCCATAGCTATAGATATACTATTATCATTAGCATGTCGGTGACGCGAACCGAGGATTTTACCCTCTACCAAAACGCTCAACGCGCCTAAAGAAGTTTTCACTTCAAAAAAATAGAATTACACTAAAAAGAAGTACTTTGGTGACTTTAAATTGTTGGTGACTAGATCAGAAGATGCCAAATAATCGTTATGTCAAAACATCCGAAATAATTGCAGTACAGGAAACCAGGTTACTGGATCATGATTTTCCTTTCCTGGGCACCATGAACCCGTGATTTGAGTTTGTGGGTAAATCTGTTGAGACTTTCAAGCAGGCAGGCTTCTGACACAGTCGTCCATACGAAGGAGTCGTAACATTGTGGCGAAAGAACACCTACGATAATATGTCATCCAATGTAAAAGTACTCGACTTGTTACTAATAAAGTAACAATCGACAATAAGTCATTTTTAGTTTTCTTGGTGCTTATGGCTACTGAATCAATCAACCTCAGTGAATTTACGGAGCATTTGAGTGTAATTGAGGGCATTAAAGTACTGTACGATGCTATCTAGGGTTCTAGTTCACCGACGTATTGTCTGATGATGCGGACACAGAGAGGGAACCTAGCGAGCTCGTAGTTCGATGTAACATGATAGCCCGTAGATTTGCACCTTGTACAGAAGAGTTAAAATCACTTTCTTTAGAGCTTATTGTCAGTCTCTGTACAGATGTGATGTACAAGTCAGCTACATAAAGAACTCGTTCAGTGCTCTGCTGATCTAATATAAAAATGCCTTCAGCGTAATGTTGGAGATGTCCCTTTTTCTGCAGTGCGTAGGGTATGTTCGTGGACACAAACGTACCAGATTTGTATGCACTTATGCGCATGCTAATGGCGTCCTTGATGTGGTGGCAGCGCGACAGTTCCAAAAGTCTGCTGGCTGCTGTAGCCAACAGATGTGTCGGCTACGTGATGTATGATGACCCACAGCGCGTCATTCCAATATATTTAGTGGTATATTCTATTTTTTAACAGCCTCGGTGGCGCAGCAGTAGTGAATGCTACTGTTGTGCTTGAGGTCTCTGATTCAATTCCCGGGTCCATTTGGAGATTTTGAACATTCAGTCCGAAATGTTTGTACGATCCGCAAATATGTATTTGTTTCGAAGTTTGAGTTTTCTATGTATAATATGTATGTATTTACAAAAAAAAAATATGTAAGTATTCTATCAGTCAGTCTAGTTATCATAGCACAAGCTCTGCTTAGTTTGAAACTAGATGACGTTGTGTGTCATATGTCCAAAATACTTTATTTTTATTGTTAATAGTATATTCTAAATTTAAATATATAATATATAATTTATGTACCAGTTCGTAAACCTTTTTATGGACTGTGTGTTTATGGATTATAATCACAAGTATATTAACAACAAATTAACAGTCTGTGGATGTAATGTGAAAGTTAACCTTGAGCGTTACAATGAGAGTAACATTGTCTTCCCCTGTCTACTACATTTGTGTACAACTATTTAGATGACGACAATTGTATGTTATGAACGCTGGGAGACAGTTATACCTGCTTGAATGATCCTCTTAAGAGGGTACTATTTCTTACTAGCGTAAATAGAGATGTTGCACACACAAATTGATATCGATTAAAATACAAAAGCAAAGATTTTTTTTTTTTAACGTGTGGAAACCCCCTCTGGCCGTCACCCCACCGGGGTTTACGACGGGGTGGTGTGTCGGAATTGGACCGACTAAAACCACACGGTGTGCCACTCTGCGCCTGACATAGGAGGGATCCGGGAACAGCTGTTATTACGACATCCAGATCCCTCCTAGCGCCTGCCCGCTCATGCGGGCACCATCTGCGGATAAACTCTCCTTTTAGGCGACGTACGGCACACGCGGACGTCGCCTCCTTGCGGCTGGCCACTATAGCGGATGGAGGGGAAAACCCGTCCCGTCCACCCGCGGCCACACTCAAGCCGGCATGAGGCGCTGGTATGCGCGCCTCCGCAGCCCGGCTCGCCGGCGGCGAATTGGGTCCGAGTGGAGATCGTCCTCCCGGGCCCTCTCCGCCACCTCCTTCCGCGAAATTACGTCTTCGCAGAAGGTTGTGACCGCGGTAAAACAACTGTCGCTACCGGCCATGGAGCGTATGACGGCCGGTAGCGAGAGATCTCCTCCAATAACTGCAGTGAGGACCTCACGCTGCGCCGCCCAGGCAGAACAAATCGCTAGCGTGTGCTGAGCCGAGTCCTCACTGCAGTCGCAGTGGTGACAGGTGGGACTCAATTCCCTCCTGGCGACCGAGTGCAGATACTTCCCGAAGCAACCGTGCCCGGAAAGGACCTGCGTCAGTCGGAAGGAAAGGGCCCCGTGCTGTCGCCCTGCCCACTCGGCGATGACCGGCTGGAGAGCCTCCACGAGTACAAAGCCAGCACGTGGAGTCTCCAACCGGGACGACCAACGAGCCATTGTGGCTCGACGAGCGGCCTCACGCCACTCGCATACCTCTTCGGGCGGGGGCCGTATGCCGCTACCCGCCCGGAAGTCAGCCGTCCGCCGATAAACTTCGGCGAGCACTTCCGCCTCCAAATCCCACGAGGCAGTTCCGGCCAAGGCGCACGCCGCCTCCATCGATACGGTGCGGTAACCGCGTATGGCTCTAACCACCAATATCCTCTGATAAAAAAAAAAAGCAAAAATACTCTAGCCTTCTCAGTTTTATTTTTAATGGAAGTAACAATTTAGTTCACATAAAATTTGGTACATCTTAGTTAGTACTTATTTTTTATTTTTAAATATTTCTGTGTCGCGAACATCCAACGTCGAATCGTTGAAGATCAAAAATTGTTGGGACAAAGTATCATTCTATGTAGGGTTTGAATCCACTCAGCGACAAGGCGATTGCTTAAACCACTACGCCATCCGTACTGTTAAGTACATGGAAATTAGTGCCAGGTCGATCCTCACTGACCATGTTACATCTGACGCTCAACGTGGGAGTACCCTGAGCTTAATTGTATCTTGTCGATTAATTAAACAATTTTTCGCTTGTAAATTAATTACCATCTATGAAAGTGATATGACTCTTGTCATCATTTTGGTCACCGAATCGTTCACGTGTTGGAAACCGATCTCCACTGAACCCATTACCCTGGACCTAACATACACAATTTAAGAACAAAAATAAGCTTTTTTTGCTTTATTTGTTCTACGCTGTTCTGTTATCTGTAAACATTAAAACGTAAAGAATATGAAAAATAAATTAATTGAGTAAATAATAATTATTTTCTTATCTTCCTACCTTATAACATCACCAGGAGTTTATATAAGCACACTTATTGCCCTCGAAACGGTTTGTTAATTTCTCAGAACTTCGGTAAGGTACAAACTTTTTAAATTTACTGCGCGTATACAAAAAAATGTACATCGCTTTTTTTGCTGAACTTTTTGTAATTTTTATGATCATTAATAAAATTTTCATAAATTTACGGACTCATTCATCCGTGTAATTAAAGAAAAGATCGCCGGGTTCACTGACATTATCTGCTTCAACGCGGGTGGAGTTGTACGGCTAGTAATTAACACGAAGAAATATGACATAAGATATAACGTTATTCTTAATCTTATAAGTTTTCATTAAAAGCTTCTCGGTGATACACTTTATCTTCGAAGAAGCCAGCATTGAGTGACAAATCCTTAGGGAGGTAATTAAAAGTTTGTGAGTGAGAAGTGAGGAAGATAAATAACACGTTATTAAATAAACTATCGTTTGGTAGATGTAGAGGACTTTCTTTGTCCAAATCTCTACTGTAAATGGTATCTGTGTTAAATTTAGCGGGTCTGTTGGTCTAGTGACTAGTAATTCTGACTGCTAAACGAGAGGTCGAAAGTTCAAATCCCATTCAGGACGAGTTTTTGTGTGATGAGCACGATCAATTGTTCTGTGTCTGAGTGAAATTTATCTATAATATATACATATTTAGAAATATATAAGTATGTTTATTAACAGTCTGATTACCAAGCTTTATTAGTATTAGTTTGGGATTCGACGGCCCTGTGTGAGATATGTGAGAATATTATTCTTATTGTATTATAAACTACTACTGATATGTAGTAGACAGTACATCTTATATATAGGAATAGATTTTGTTCTGTGATGTGAAATAGCCAGCGCTAAATCGATGATCACTGAACGATAGACGAGGTAAATATCCGACGTTAAATTTTCAACAAATTCGCTAAATATCCGATATGTCGCATAATATACTTTTTTAAACTTCTTACACATGGGAGTTTGATATCAAGGAAGGTAACAATGAAACGTAATCTTAATTACATACAAGAATGCTAAAAATTACAAAAAAAAAATGGTATTTTTACCTACCCCTCTGGAAAATAGGTATGACGTTTCTGTCTAATCGCTGTCTTATATTCTTACAATATTGAAACTTATCATCAAACTAACATCTGCTAAAGCAAAGTTACGAAATATTTTTTTCATGTAAATTTACAGATTATTATCAATTTGTAACGAGGGAAAACTTGAAAGGTGCCTGTCAGTAATTCGACTTTATTACCATTTCTGCGGATAACTACCTGATATAAAACAGAGGGGATCTATAACAGTATCTAATTTAATTTAACAAGATTTACAACTACCTCTATTTTTTGAAGCTTTTATGTTACCTATATTCAACAGAATATTTCTACGAAACATTCCCCCAATTTGAGACGTCCACTTAACTTAATTTACAAAATATTGCTCAAAAACGTAATTTCATCGGTAATCGCGCGCTCATTATAATTCATCACTAACGCTGTACTTCATACAAAATGTAATATTAACCTGTAAAGGCAGTACGCAATTCTGATTTTGCAAATTACTTTTGTACTCTTATTGTAACACAAGTAACAAGCGATCATACAACTTTAAAGAATGTACGCCCACAACAAATGACAAAACTTTTTGAAGACCCTTCAGGAACAAAGACTTTCGTGCTTCATTTTTGTAACTTTGGAAACCGGGATAAGTTTTCGTCAATTTGATTTGCACATTTGATATTAATTTAATAATTTAATTTTGCATTTAATATAAATATCATCATTATCAACAGCTGTTAACAGTCCACTGCTGGACAAAGGCCTCTTATTAGAAAAGAGGTTTTGGCCTACTATGCTACGCTGGCCAGATGAAATTAGTATAAGGTTTGTTTCAAGGTTTCCTTCTCTTTGCAGTGATGTCTTGTTGTCTTGTAGTCTTGTATATTTTGTTCCCTTAAGTCGCTTCTTACACCTATGGGAAGAGTAGGAATGGTGACACTCTGTATTCTTGGTCCATCATCACTGGTGTGTATACTATCATATACATTATCACATAATATCAAAAGTGTCTCGAATTTTTTGTGGTCATTAAAGCTATGCTGTCTGTTTCATGTGTGCTCTATGTGCTCGTGTATAAATCATGTTCTTATTATCATAAAACTGAAGAACTTTTGTTTCTTCAGTTGAACTATGGTTTAAAAATATTTAGTTTTGAATAGTCCATTTACTGTGGTAGGTTAGACCTATTAAATCATTCGATAACCTATAAGAACGGGGCATAAATAAAAAAAATACAAAACAGAATAAAAAACAATTTGAGAGATACAGATAAAATTGCGTCAACAAGTCTGTAAAGAATCTATACCAAATGCCCAATATTTGTACATGGTGAGAATATACATACAGAAATACTTGGCCCCAATTTTAATAATTTAATTTTGTACCATACCTATAACTCGCCGTCTTCCTCTCTCTGTCAGAGAACTCTCTTAGTAATTTAATAATAACAACGGATTTACATTGGCTCAGTGCTTCGACAGCGAGCTAACTTAGGGGTAAAGTTTGTTACACAATGGATCTCTGGAACTTAAGACCGTTTCTTATCTATTAGTACTGTTTCACTTACAGGATTAAACTCACTTTAATTTCATAAAATTCTTGGTATATTTTAGGCCAACTAAATTAAGCACTGACTTATCTATTGTCATGTATCTTTTTTTCTAAAAGAAAATTAAGAGACAAATTCTCAGTTGCAACCTTAACTTTGCCAATAGGGAAAAATCAAAATAAGTTCAGTTTTTGGCAGTTATATTCGTACTTACGACTTATTAGCTGATAGTAGTATTATTTCGTTAAGACATTGTATTACAGAAGGAGTCAGCGATCGTCATAGAATGAAAGGAATTGCATATTTAACAGACCTTTCATGAAGTTCTGAATTCTTCAATATTTTTCTGTGTGATAACTAGCACTACGCTAGGAAATATCGACCTTGTGGAGAAGAGCACATAAAAGTTTTAATTAACCTACAATTGTAGTTTATATCTCCTTGAACTTTGATTTAATTACCCTTTTTTTCAAGCAAATTATTTTCTATAGTATCCAAAACATTTACAGGATTCTTTTAAAACCTTGCAAAGTATTTAAAAAGAAAATTTTACTATGTCTCCTTTGAAGGTACTTTCATCTTCTTTCATTCCCATAAGCCAAAACACGCAGCCTCACACATTATAGCTTTTCGTTGTAAACAAAGAAGAAATTACTTATGATAACATGATTTTACTATTACGGTTCGTTTGTACCTCAGAGGCGACAAAGAAGCGAAGCTGTAATTATGACAGCGCCTAACTTTATATTAAAATTATATGAGGTGCTTACTCATTTCCAGCCTTCCAGCCTTGAGATGATAAGTTGGGGAAATGTTTAAATATTTGTAGTGGAGTTAGGAGTTAGGATGATATTTTCAATTAAGTTTTTTTTTTAAATTGTGCTGTAGAATCTCTCATCTAATAAATTTATTACTTTACGGGCTTAACATAATACCTAATGAAAATTACTCGTAAATATATTCGCTCATGTATCCACGAATATAAAATGAAAAAGAAAACAAAATAAACTTGTATTTATTTTATTTGTTAAATTGTAATAACACCAGTTCGTAAGTGACAATCTTTCCAATTAACTGGAATAAAGAAATAGTAATTATCATTATTACATTTTACTTAGTACTATTATATATATATATAATATATATATATATGTGTATATATACTGGATTGTCTCCAAATCAAGACGTATCTTTATTTAATCCTGATATTCATTCAAAGAATTCAAAACCTTTGATAATAGTTTCATCGTCACGAATTTCATCTTTATAAAGTAAGAAATGCGTTCTGTTAGAGCCATAGTGTCTCAATGCACATAACAGTAATTACCAGTAAAAAGTCTTCTTTCATATATACACATCTTCTGAAATAAACTTGTGGAAGTTACATCCTATGTATATCCAAAATACTTTCATTACTAACTTAGACTGCCTCGGTGGCGTATGTGACTGCTGTACACGAGTTCTCGGGTTCAAACCTGGTGGTCGGACTAAATGTTTGTATGATCTGCAAACATTTGTTTTGGAGTTTGAGTATTTTTATGCATAATACGTATGTATTTACAAAAAAAAAGAGTATGTAAGTATTCTATCTGACAATCTGGCTGTCATAGTACAAGTTATGCTTAGTTTGAAGCTAAACGGTGTTGTATATCCTAGGCCCGATGTATTATTATTGTTATTTTAACAGCAATTTACCGTCAAAATCATGGTCCGAGTCACGTAGAAGAAATCCAAACCGCTCATAGCAATTTTCATGTTCTTGATTTGTGAAAGATATCTTTGAACCTATAAACGCAATAGTAAGTAAATAATAATTACTAAAGAGTTTAAAAGGCAAAGGGTTGCAACGTCCCCAGGTTAAACTCTGGGAATCCCCTTTTGGTTACTCTATGCAGCAGCTCTATGATTTACGCTATTTATTACTATATTGCTAGAAAGCCATGCTTGAGATCGACCAGGATGACATCGTTGGGTTATATAAAACTGATGGTAAGCAATGCTTTCGATGCTTTCACCCCAATCCCACTCAGCCCTTCTCCTGTTGTGATACCAATGAGAATCATTTGTATATGTGCATGTATTTTGTCAGAATCTACTTGTATCTCTTGAGTTGTCTATGGGCTTTGGTGGTCACTTATCATAAGCTGAGCCACAATCCGACAAAACTTATCATTGTACATAGAAAACAGATTACAGATACCTAACAGATTAATAGCAGTAGGCAGTTTTCCTTATTTCGTATGATCATTATTACTTTTTAAAACCCTGATCTACTTATTTGATTGTTTCATAAATATACTTACCTCAACATTGTATTTAGAGCTGGGTAGTTTATTTAAAATGGCCACTGGTACCGAAGCGTTAGAGTGTACCCGGGCCGCTAGAAGAAGTACCAACAACGCTCGAGTCCCAAGATAAGAAAAGGAATACACGAAGTATACAGAGTGATGGACGCTGTGCGAGGAACTGTTGAAATAGAGCTAATATTTATTTATAATGTGGTATTTTTTGGGGCATGCCTGATTATCCTTATCGTTATTTCATAATTGTAAAGTATTTGTGTAATTTAAATGTATGTAACTGTGGGGTGAATTTTTTAGGACTTCCACAAACCGTAAGCAGCTATAACCACACTAAAATATACCAGCTATAGATTTCGATGCGGCAATTATCATGACACAAGAAGAAGTTAGATGCTATGCCGACAGTCCAAGGTTATAAACTAAAACAAGACACTAAATCCATAAACGCCTAACTTACCTTTTCTCAGCTAAAATGTATTTTCAGATATACTATACCGGTGGTCATGTGTACGTGAGTAGATTGAACGAATTCTACTAAAGGCATCGACTGACACCGACCGACAACATGGCCGCCCCACTCCCTACTCTATGAGTGAGTGTTGACAATCAGTTCTTACTCTTACCTGATGGCGGAATGGCACTTTGCTCGCTAATCCGAGCAAAGTGCCATGTAAGAGTCAACTCGATGCTTGGTACACGACCATATAGAGTGAGCCAAGAATTCGTTAACATTTGAATCTAATATCCCGTGCAAACATGTTACGTCAGTTTTTGGGTCCGATGCTACTGAAATTTGCTGGCTACAATGGAGCCACTTGTCACACATTCAATGAATCCCTGCCGGTGGTCAATGACATGTTTACGGAAAAGATGTTTTGCAGATGAGGCGACATGCAATGGCCGTCCAGAAGTGCAGATCTATCCCCAGTAGACTTTGTTATGGGGTTATTTAAAGAATTATATCTACATCAATAAACCAAATACACTACGTCAACTAAAAGAGAAATCAGCGAAGAGTTATCGGCGATCTCGCAGTCTCTTTACAAGACAAGTATTCGAAAATTTCGGTGCTTGCTTAGAAGATTGCAAACATTGAAACAGTTGCCCTTTAGACGATGTAATTTTTAAAATATAAATTCCAACTAATTAGTATCCTTGTAAATAAACAATTTTTATAACGTATCAAATGGTTTTTTAAACTATTTTTCAAATGTTAACTAATTCGTGGCCTACCCTATGTATTATTTCAAGTTTAGGTTAGTTCTAAAATGTACAAAATAAAATTTATACTCACTTAGAATCCACATAGTCCTTTAGCTTGCAATTAATAATGAAATGTCCCGTTTGACCCTTACTGCAAAAAAAAGAAGTAATTGGGTCATCCTGATTTAAATGGTTCGAAAGATTGCTAAAAAAATATGAATTTTCTTAGTGCACACTCATCCAAAATTGTTTTTATAGAAACCTACCAGAAGGACTCTACTCTGCCTAATGAAAAGCATGAATAGAATCCAAGAGTGGTGGTCGCGATACTCACTGCGAATGAAGACAACACAGTATGGCGAATGGTAAGACTTACTTGAGAGAATCACTTTGTTTACGAGGTACATAGATATTTAGAACTCTAAATAATAGTTATAATGCAGCTACGGTTAATCAAACGGACGTAAATCAGAAAACGATGAACAACATGAGAAAATATTTGAAATGTAAGTAATTAAAATCATTTTCTTAAACCATTAAAAACTGATTTCATCAATCTAATAGTAGAAAAGAGATCTTGAATAGTCTTAATTTTCACCAGCTTATAAAACTTTGAAATTCTAAATTTTTTTTTTTTTTTTTTTTATACCACGACGGTGGCAAACAAGCATACGGCCCGCCTGATGGTAAGCGGCTACCGCAGCCTATGGACGCCTGCGACACCAGGGGCATCACGTGCGCGTTGCCGACCCTTCAAAAACCTATTAACCCCCTTCTTGAAGAACCCCATGCTGTAGTTCCCAGGGAAAACCGTGGCAGGGAGCTCATTCCATAACGGGATTGTTCGCGGGAGAAAATTTCTCTGAAACCGCACTGTGCGCGACCATTTAGGTTCCAATGTATGTGGATGAGCTCCCTGACGATGGCGAGCGGTGCGATGGTAGAATGTGGCTGTGGGCATCATATCAAACAATTCTTCTGAACACAACCCATTGTAGAGACGGTAGAGTACACACAGGGAGGCAAAGTCTCTCCTAAGACTTAGTGGCTCGATACCGTCCGTGAGATCAGGATCGTCGACTATTCTCACAGCACGTCTCTGGACTGAATCGAAAGGCTCAAGCTGGTACTTCGGTGCTCCCGCCCAGAGATGACAGCAATACTCCATGTGAGGCCGAACTTGTGCTTTGTACAGTAGTAGCCTTTGTGCCGGTGTGAAATATCGCTTCGCTCTATTCAGAACACCAAGCTTTTTTGATGCCAGCCTCACCTTTCCCTCCAAATGAGTCCGAAATTGGACGTCACTGGAGATGTCGACACCGAGGATCCCAATACTCTGTGAGATGGTAAGGGGTGTATTCTGGAATTGTGGAACTACAGTGAACGGGGTTTTTTTAGCAGTAAACGCACAAACTTGTGTCTTAGAGGGGTTAAATTGGACCAGGTTATCCCGACCCCAATCGGAGACTCTGTGTAAAGTGCTCTCGATTTGAGACACAAGTTGTTCGCGACTTTCTACTACAGCGGTACGAGGGATGTTAGCCCGGCCCGTGTAATACGCATCTCCAGTACTGTCATCCGCATAACAATGAATGCTATCTATGGTCAACATATCATTGATATGCAGCAAGAATAGTGTTGGAGATAGCACGGAGCCTTGCGGGACACCAGCGTTTATGTCCATGCTTTCGGAGCAGCTACCGTCGACGACGGCTTTTATGCGTCTGCCAGACAAAAAGCTAGCCACCCATTTGCACAAACCCTCGGGCAGGCCGTAGGACGGTAACTTCGATAGAAGGCCCAACTGCCGAGGCCTCACCTTGACTCTCAATGGCTGAAGCCCACCGGTGAGTGAGATACACTAGAAGATCACCAGTCGAGCGACCGCGGCGGAAACCGTACTGGCGGTCGCTGATCAAATCGTGCTCTTCCAGGTATCTGAGGAGCCGTGTGTTGATTACACGCTCCATCACCTTAGAGAGAAGGGAGGTTATAGCTATAGGCCTGTAATTCGATGGGTCCGATCTATCACCCTTTTTTGGCACTGGATGCACATGGGCAGTCTTCCACGAAGACGGCACTTGCCTTTTGCGGTAGGAAATCGCGAAAAGTCGCGTTAGTACAGGGCACAACTCAGGGGCACACTTTTTGAGCACCACTGCAGGTATGCCGTCTGGCCCACTCGACTTATGAACGTCTAGACAGTTTAGTTCCCGCCGCACTTCTCTTTGCGAAATGTGTATTTCCGGCAAAGTGTGTTGGCACGGCGGGTTAATAGGCGGTACCGCACTTTCATCCTCGTTCATAGTCGAGTTCGCGGCAAAGAGTTGCCCAAGTAGGTCGGCTTTCTCTTTAGCACTATGGGCCAAGTTACCATCGGCATTTCGCAATGGTGGTAAAGACGACTGGCAAAAATTTCCCTCGGCAGCCTTAGCAAGAGACCAAAACGCACGACTCCCAGAGGGATAGCTCGTAAGTCGCTCACCAATCCTGCCGATGAAATCGAATTTGGCTCTGGCAATTGTCTTTTTGCTGGACCTCGAGGCAGCATTTAGTTTGCGTCTCACATCAGAGATGTTCGGATCCTTATTGGTACGGGCCGTGGTCCAAGCCCTATAGGCGGCCTGCTTGACTAGCCTGGCTTCCTTGCAAAGCCGGTTAAACCACGGTCGCTTTTTTTCCCCCGCAGCTACTGATGGGTTGGGAATAAAATACTCCATACCCACCAGGATCATCTCAGTGACAGCGGCTGCGCAGGAGTCAGGATGTTCTGGCGTGAAGCAAAGCTGTCTCCACGGGTACGATGCGTAGAATTCACGCAATCCATCCCAGTCTGCTGATTTATATTGCCACATGTGGCGCAAATTGGCTGGGCGAGGTGGAATATGCCGAGGGCATGGGACTTCGGTCCGGACGAGGCAGTGGTCGGACGAGCCGAGAGGTGCGTCCACTGCAATAGTGTAGTCGTCCGGACGCGTCGTCAGCAGAGGGTCCAGCAAAGAGTGTGCATGGCTCTCAATATCAGGTATTCTTGTTGGAGAATGTACCAGTTGTGAGAGGCCATGGGCCAGAGCAAATTCGTGAGTAGACCTGCCTGCAAAGTCGGTGGATCGAGAATTTAGCCACTCACAGTGGTGGGCATTAAAATCCCCTAAAATCACCAACTCAGCACGAGGGTACCGCTCAAGAACTTTGTCAGTCGTCACCTGCAGGTGCTCAAAGAGTGCTTTAGTCTCCCTGTCACCGCTATGAGACCTGTATAGGCACGCATAGATTCGAGTCTCACCTCCGTAGTCTACGCGCACCCACATTACTGACAGGTCCCTGTCTTCATAAAAATGGAGACGGCGACAGCAGATATCCTCCCGGACGTACATGCATACACCGGCACGTCTCAGAAATTTGTGTTCGAGTTTGTAGCCGGGGTAGTGTAGGTATGATGTATCGGCCGGGCAGGATATCTGCGTCTCCGTAAGAAACAAGAGGGTCGGCTGCGCAATCTCCAGATGAAGGTGGACTGCGTTCAGGTTGGAGTGAAGTCCCCTGATGTTGCAGAAGTCCATATATGTGGAAGAGGATGCCGCTGTAGATACATTTTTTCTATTTTTCTTCGTCATTTTTTTTGGGGGGGTTTAATTGGTTTGTGAGGATTCACTGTGTTGACAACTAAGGGGGCAATGGGGCGGTGCTAATCTACTCATGGTCGATGCGGGTAGTGCGATTTGTCGGCGCGGCGTACGAAAGGGCCCCCGCTCCCCCCCTGCAGCAGCGGTCGGGTTCCACTCCGGTCTCCTCCTCCGGCACGACTACTACTGCAGGGATTTTTCGCAGGCTGGCGGTTCAGCCTCGCAGGGTGGAGGTTGTAGTGATCCCTGGGTTCGGGAACCCATCTATCCTGCGGGCGGCCAGCGGACAACCGTTTCAGCGGGTCTTCCTGACCGCCGCGCCCACATCCCGCGCCCACACGAGCCAGTAGCAGTATTATAAGCACCACTAGTCCCCCGTTGTCAAAACAGCGAATTCTCTAGAGCTCTGGATACCTTACTCACCACAGGAACACAGCACTGCCGAAGATGCAGTGCTATTTGGTTGTGGTCTTCTGTAAGGCGGAGGTCCTTCCCCAGTCGGGCTGCTCCAAGTTTTGAGCGGAAAATATCACGCTATGCCCTACCTCTAAATTAGTGTATACTTTTAAAATATAACTTACTTTAAAACATAAAATAATTGAGTGCAAATCCAGTACAAACTGCTGGAGATCGACGTCATCAAATAGATTCCAAACTGATCGTTGACCAGCTTCACTATATGTACAATCTTAAGATATTGAGTACGGAATTCGGAACAAACGAAGTTATCCTACAAAAGAAAGTTTCAGTTTATGGTATTAAACTGGCTGTTTTATTCCAAACTAGGTTGGAATATTTATACAGTGGCAACCAGACTGCTGACAAGCATACTTACATATATATATATATGTATTTAAATGCAACTAAATTATAGGTAATTTATAATAATTGTATATTAATATTATTACAATGTTTCTTCTATACACACTTGTTTACTCAGGTAATCGCATCTGGCAATAAATTTACGTCAGCTTTTCTTTTTCTAAATCGAACGATCGAGTTCACGCCAACGCGTCGACTATGGGTCTGTCCGTCATTATCATGAGCATCAGAAGTACATTCTACCTTGGACATCAAAGCTTCAGCCCACACCGATACACAGGTAAGAGTCATTGACATAGCCGTGTGCAGATGTCCTATTGTGAGTTTATTTCACATCAAGCCGCTCTCGACGGCGAACGACGTTGCAAAAGTGAACCTTCATGATGGGAAATAAACACGCCTTGCAGTCAGATAATCAGTTAGCATTATCTTTGTACGTTTGTAGCAACATGGAGCCCAAAATAAAATAGACAGAAGAAATGAATCGTAGAATTCAATTAGTGGCTCAGTGAACCACGATGGACAAACCAAAAGTCCTCATATAATAATTATTTACTTCGTTGTTGAACATTCAAAGACTCTTTTCTAGATAGTTAACTAATATATGTTTAGTCGTACTTATATATTATAAAAATTGACTAAAGATAAGAACAAAATTAAGGTTCTTTTAAAGTAAATACATTTTTAAATCTGATTAAACCCTGTTCTCGTTTCTGTGAATGGTAACCCAGGGGCAAACCGATCTTATCTAGAACAGTAGCAAACATTGAGCGTAGTAATTACATTCTTAATGGTGATAAAAAGAGGCAGTACACTTACTTTGGTTTTCTACCATAAGGCAAATTTTTAAGTATATAATATAAATTTTTAAGTATATAAAAGACATAACATTAAAAATGCTAGATTGTTGACAAAGATTTTGTACTAACGCTGTAAGCATCGTTTTGTACACATTAAATTTCGTTTTAAGAAGCTTTTGATTTTTAAGTATGTTTCTAGTTTTATTCATGTTATCATATATATCTTCACATTATTATATATGTATATTATTTGGGATCGGCTACTAGTTCAAACAGTTTTACCGAAATATCAGTTTATTTGAGAGCACTGACTTCCCAATAACCTTTTTTATTATATAAAATAAATCTACTTTGCCTGACCGAAAGCATGAAAATAGAATCCAAGAGTGTAGTCACCATAATCATTTCGGATGTAGACAAAGTAACATACTAACTATAGTGGACTAGTGAGATGCTTTTTCACGCCTCGTTTAAAATAACCAGAATAGTACTAGGAGGGAAACACGTACGCTACTAGTGAGTTCCAGGTTTTTACTGTTTGAGAGTTTATGTTAACTACTTGGAAAAGGTGGCCTTTAAGGCTAGCACGTGTTGTCATGTAGAGGAAGAGAGAAGGTGGGACCAGTTGCAAGAGCTCATCAGGAAACTCTCTATGATAAAGGTGATAAAAAACCGCCACAGACGTGACATCCCTTCGCAACTGCAGAAGTTCAAGCGACTCGGTGACACTCAGAATTAGTAAAGCCTACTAAATAATAAATAATTTACCTACTTTGATGATAATGCAATTATTGTAGAGGGTCATAACTAGCCGTTGATAAGAGTGAGAGAGTAAAGTTCTCTCTACAACAAATAATGAACAGGCTCTATTAGAAGGCTGAACTATTAACTAAAAACCTGGATTTCCCTTTCAGGACCATTATCATCATCATCTCAGCCAAAAGACGTGCAATGCTGGGCATAGGCCTCCCTCAAAGTAATGCATAACAGTCTGCCGTGTGTCACCCGCTTGCAACGGCTTCCCGCAACCCACACTAGTTTTAATGTCTTATATCAATTGCCCGTCTAAAATTTTCAGTATAAAAGCGAACACTTGCCTACCACGTAATGACTGTGCATGTCTAGAACTAATTCTGCCGCAAATAGAAAATATCTTGGCGTTTATATAAATACTAGGCTTAGATGGGATATTCAGTGAGAACTAGAACATTAATTCTTCTCTTCAAAACCTTACGAGACACGACCACGTAGGAAAATTGAACATTGTGTTTTCAGCCCTATCTAGCCTAGCTTGAGGACAGTCTACCAAAAAGCATTTACTGGAATTGGAAAGCATGCTCCTGTTCTTCTCTGCACTCTGCACTTTTATAAGTGCTATACAAGTGCTATTATTAGCTTTTGTTTATGTAAAAGCTAACAAAATATCCCACCACACAACTGTACACAGACAATTAAGTTTAAAAGGTGAGGCAGCTATTTATCCTCAGAGCAATATTATAAGCTCGCTGCCTCTGATCCAAAAACACGCACACTAGAAGATGGAGTAGAATGCAACCTTCACGCGAGAGTATTTGCGTCTCTGTTAGAGAAAGCATGGCCGGCCGTACTATCTTAAGGTGGTTGTGGACGGTATCTGAGGTTTGCAAGGGGGTTACGGATATTTGCGAACTCCACCTCAAAAAGTAAGTTGGTGAAAGAACCCCTTCTTTCACCGAATCACTTTGCACACATGCCGCTGTTGAGTAAATATACTTTCTCTTTGTGCTGCTTATTTAATATTATACATACTACAATATCTAAAATTTAAAACTTATCTGTACGCCTTTTTAAAACTGAGTATGCGTCGTTCATAACTGTCAATATAAAATATGGTGGTGACAGCTAATAGGTTTGATTTAAACACTTATTATCGCAAGTTTACAAGAAGTATGTTTCTTCTAAAGACGTGATGAAAAAGAAAAAAGGTACAAGCATCACATTCGAATTATATTTCTTTTGTAAAAAAGAAAGAGAAAATTTTAATTGGTTTCTTCTACCACGGTCTTTATGACGGCTGATCTGACCTTGAATTAGTTTTACATTACTTTGAATGACGATTGAGTTAGTGAGCATTTGGCCCCCATAATGTAAATGTAAAGAAACCTATACCATCGGACGCTCAATTAATTATGTCCTTCAAATTAACTCTTGAGATTTGTTAAATTAACTATTCCACTTAATTACAGAAAAGGAACATTATAAAGAAAATGAAGGGGCAAAAAAATAAATTTATTTCTGCACTTTAAGTAATAGCGAAAAGTTTTAAAGGTGAAGTTAGCGAGAAGCCGTTGAATGACGGCAACACAGAATCAGCTGTTGGAGAGACTTAGAGAAGAATCTTTCAGCTGAGATGATGATCAAATTTGGAACAGTTTATGTTTTTAAGCAAAGAAAGAATAAGACTTACCTTTAGTACAGCTTTTTTCAAAAGCTCATTATGAACAATGAAATGTTCTGCCAAATATATACCTATTAACATCATAACTAAATCGTTATAACTCCATATAAGTGTAGACTGTATATTAAAAATCTGAAATAACATAATAAATACATTATTTGACTGATATTGTAAATCAGTTCAATAGTTTAAATATGTTTACTAGCATCACCCTAAGAAGCCGGGTAAAGATATGGTAGGGTCGAAAAGATAAACATATTTCTTTTTTGATTAATGGTAAATGTAAAATAAGGACTGGCAACACCGAATAGGGTACGTACTTACGGTCATTTTTTTGACAAACAGCATAGAAGATGTACGAGTTCTAACCTATTGGCTCTTCTTAATCGTTCTAAATCTGATTATATTTTTACCGCAGGTTAACGTATTCATGTTTATATGATACATGTTATTGCGCATTTACGTTCCTATCACTGCTGTTATATTTGAAAGCGATGTACATTTTATTTATTGTTATACTTTTTATTTCATTTATTTTCATTTTTTTATCTTTTCTTTTCAGTTTGCATTGGATAAGTTTTTTGTATGTATATTTTTTGTTTATATAGTGTAGGCTTATAATTTTAGTTTATATTTAATAACTTTCTGATGGTTTTAACTGATTCCACAGCCTACCCAAATGTCCTGCTGATGGTAGTGTCGCGCTTCGGATCATTGATCTTGGCTAATCTAATCTATCTTTTATTTCTATAGATATATATATATATATATATATTTATATACATATATATATATTCTATCTAATCTTTTTTTTTCGTGATGACTGAGGTTCGAATTCCGTCTGTATAGACGGACTTTACACTGTACCCTCATAATTCTATTTAACATTGTTTACAAATAAAAAAAGGCACCTCTGTGGTTTACTTCGATGTGTCCTCTCTTTGGTAT
Source organism: Hypercompe scribonia (assembly GCA_949316085.1). NCBI lineage: Eukaryota > Metazoa > Arthropoda > Insecta > Lepidoptera > Erebidae > Hypercompe > Hypercompe scribonia. The sequence continues at coordinate 2,948,266 of OX438969.1, read as the reverse complement.
CTTCTTGCTGTAAAGTCCAACTAGTAAACATGGGGCAGTTACACTTAGCCGTACTAGTGGTTCCGAACGATAGGGCTGCGTGTTATTTTATTTATACTTATTCATACCGATAGGGATTAGTTTAAATTAGCTTGACTTGCTTTGAACACTTCATCAATCACACTGCTCAACACAGTCCTCGTCGTGAGCAAGATGATAAAAATGAACTCAAAGTAAGCCCTCTGATCAAAAATAATTTTACCTCTGCTACTACCGCCTTCCATAAAGAATATGTTGTGTACTCGAAAATCCAGGGTAAACTGTACTTGAAATAAGTTTCAGCAGCATTCGTCGAATCACATGTGTAAGCGACTGTACACCCATAAAACACTGACAAAGTATGTTCCACTGAAATTTAACAATGATGGTTACATCAGTTTCATTATCCACTTAGGCAATTAATAGAAAAGTAAATTTTAAATAACTGTATTCTTAAAAAAATATGAAGTGGCATAGTGTTACAATTACTTCTAGGTATGTACCATAAAAAATAGTGTATGATAGAAGATACTCTATAAGTTTTTGTGAAAACAAATAGAAGTCAAATACCTACCTTTTATTAAATATTTAGTATGGTATTGCAGAATTTGGTAAGTGAGTCAGTATGTATATCGAACAGGCCGCTGCCCTGACCAACCACAGAACAGTTTGCGAAGTCGTGGAATGCTGCTGTTTGTACCGAGGACAACTATGGGAAGCGAAGGTTACTGGGAGGTGATGGGAAAACGAAGATATCTAGCTTGAGCTTGGATCTTTATTTTGCCTAAAAGCTGTGGGCAATCTACTTTGTGTTTCAGGAGCTTGTATAGAAATATGGAGCCAATTACATTCCTTCGTTTAAAATATTTCCATCTCGCTTTATACGGTTTTATCTTTTTAGCTACAGCAGAGGCATATACTAAGTAACAGAAGAACCTCTTCTGTGTACTCTCCAGTTTAGATTTGTGTGTCGCGAATTGGATCTCAACACGCGGCTGCAGTACTCCAAAAAGCCGTTACATAAAAAAATATACTTTTACTACGTCTTAACTTAACTGTATTTCTTAAAACGAATCTCAGCACACTTAAACAACATAAAACATGAAATAATGTTATTTTTTTTAAGTACCTACCATAATGACTACTCCAAATATGTTATTGTACAAGTTAAGTTGTAAATAATTACAGGTAAATATACAATAATAAGATTTATCAAATATAATGCAGCTTAAAAACAAAAAAAATAACATTATATTGCTACTATACCTTTTACATTAAAATCAAATAAAAAGTTATAATCCAATCAAATTAGAGAAATTTGCAAAACTATTTTGTCTATGGATGCCGTATATCTTCTGCTGATTGTAAGACAGATGCTCAACAAGCACAAATCGAAATCGACCAATTGAAACAAAATAAACATCGATCGGTTGGTCTCCGTGTGGTGTCGAATTACTTAAAACAAACTCTAACCCATCTGACCAGAGTGCTATAATACGATAAAACCTCATTTCTAAGACGAAGCGTATGTCTAGCAGTGAACTATTAAACAAAAGAAGTTCTGCAAAGCTTATAAAGAAAATTTATATTCGCCGTACCTGCAGCCACTATCAGTATGAATATTGTAATATTAGCGGTCGTAGTATGAAGACTCCTTCGAAATGGAGGTAGTTTTTTCTCCATTTCTTCTATTCTCTTCATGAATAAAGGCCAAAATCGCCCCAAGTGCACCAGTGCCAGTGATGATAATAGACTCGAAATGCTAAAAATGACATTTGCTGGAAAAAGTTAAGATTATTCCCTATAAATTTGCTTTAATAATGCATGCCGCTTCCCTTGCTATTCACATTATAATTACTACAACAATAAAACCATGTCATGGGTAGGGTAGGATAGGAAAAATAGTACCTATATTTTAATTGAACACAAAAAATGAATCATAACATAAAGGGAAAAATAACTGAACTTTGTTTATTTATACGTATTACAGATCCCCTAGTTTCCTAATCCTATTTTTCGATTACTTTAGTCACATTTTTAATTTTTTTATCGACCAGTTTAAGTACAGTAATTATACATTATACTCGTATAAACTAACATACCCGGAAAAATCAATGTTTTGTAAATTGAACGTTTATCTTTGTATATCTACTTAGTTTTAAATAATTTTGTTACACATTGCTAATTATTCTAAACACAAACTTTGAATATTTTAAATTTCACATTCGTCCGTTCGCAAATTTTGGAACGGACCTTAACAGACGATCAGAAACCCAGAGACGTGTATAACGTCTAAGAAAATGATTTATGTTGCTCAATAATAAATTAATGAAGTAACTTGAGGGTCACATCGGAATATCTACTGAGTCAAATGTTGAATAGTTTATTTGGGGGACTTCCTAATCGAAGAGACCACCGACACGAGTATAACCTGACTTTATGTTTTTCAGTTGGTTCTTAGTACAAAACATTTGTCTGTGTGGTAACGGATTACGAATACATAGTGTTACCATCTTTATTCACCACGTGAGTTTCATAAAGGCGACTTAGAGAAAAAAATATTCAGGAAAATATCACTACAAAGAGAAGGAAAATTTTAAACTTGTCTAACCACCGTGGTATACGACCGGTAACTCTCCTTGCTAAGGAAAGGCTTATGTCCAGCAGTGCACTGTAAAAGGCTATCGATGACAAAACATTTTGTGCATTACTAAAACTTTATTAAAATTAACCTGAAAATAAGCTTGAACAATACTTTCACTACTGCTAAAAGTGTTATATAAAACAAAATTCAAATAATTATTTGCTAAGTGGTAAAGTTTACTGAAATTAAACATACTACGTGTTTTGTAGTCAGTAAAAAATGTTACGTCGAAATAAAATGAAGTAATTTACTTACTGATGTTAGGTAAGGAGAAGCCATTCTGAAAGAGATAGTAACTTGAAGTAAGAGCCATAAAGAACTGTCCGAATAGGCTGACTCCAAAGTATATAGAATATGGTGAACGCAGATTAAACCTGTCAAATAATTAATTTCTTAAATTCTTTAAAAGCAAAGGCAATGTTATAAAGCTGAAGAGTTTGTTTGTTTATTTCTTGTTTGATTGAGCGCGTTAATATCAGGAACCATTCATCAGTTTTAAAACATTCTTTCAATGTTTAAATAGCTCATTTGTCGGGAAAGACTATGGGTTAAATACCACTACGCTAAGACTAAAATACACAGAGTATTATTAAAAACGTTTTAAAAACGGGGAAACATTCCTTTTGAGAGTTTCCATTGCGTACGTTGTGTAAACGATTAAAGTTTCACAAAAATAATGTGTAACGTTAAAATTTCTAAAGAAAAGACCGCGATAGCGTATGTTTACTTTTTAAAGTTAACTCACTGTAACCTTTTTTAATGGTAAATAAATTGGTTCTCACTCTAAAATATCCCGCTACGACCAATAAGAGACACAGAGGAAGTTAGGCAGGTTAGTTAGTCATTAATAATTTAGGGTATATTACACAACGTTATCTACCCCACACAGTTCCCACATCATCAGAGTACACGACAAGATGTCGGTCCCTATTGCCACACGTACAATTGTGGCAATTGTTTAGGTAGTTGGAGCCCTACAAAGTCCACTAACTGCCATTTACAAAAATTAGATATTCCCTCGCACTGGGTCATGGAGGTCTGATAGCATTCTCTGCACAGAAAATTTCGAAGCTCAGCCGTATTGAAGTAAACTTTTTTTTTTCGTTTTGTTAACGAGTTGAAGATCCTCGTGAATATCCTTCGCCCATTGGAGAAGGTGAAAAAAGGGTTGGACGAACTCTTAGGATATAAAAACAGTCTTAGTCAGTCGCAGTTTTCTAAGAGCGCACACAGAATACTGTGTACAAACTTTTCGAGCCTCTATCTGTTCGGATGACAAACTCGAATTCCTTCCGGTGCATCGTAGTAGACTCATTGTAGCCGACCCAACCTAGTTTGGGAAAAAGCTCAAAAAAAACTCTACACCCATATAATTACAAAAAAAATGATTAGTATTTGTATTAAAAACGGCTGCTAGTAGATAATAATACTTTATATTTTCAAGTTATATTCATGTACGCATGAAAACTGAATATTTTTTTCTAATGTCACACTAACTGTAGTATAATAATATCAAAATGACGAATTCAAACTTTATTTATGCCTATAATAACAATCCTCCAGTTGACAGTCCCATTTATTTTCCATAACATCGGCAGATTTTTTTGTTCATACTATACAATAAATTATTTTGTTAAAATAGACAAAAAACAATATCGATAGAAACTTCGAAGTCATAAAACTACTAAATTTTGATTCAGGAAATATATTATTTCTACGAAAAGCAAAAATTTTTGTTTGCTTCTAACCACTACGAGAAACGTCAATCAAAACAAACGGACGTGACATTATTTCCATATGTGATTTGCTGACGTAGCATCAAAATGTCACCTGAGTGCTGAGCTGCCTAACATTTCTATCGTTGCAAATATGAATCTTTCAGTGTGTCAACTGACGTACTAATTTACAAAGCCTTTATATGCAATTATCTTGTAGTCTTTAATGCACATATTACGATAATTTAAAGTTATGATATTGGTACTGCTATCCAATCTATGGGATGGATGTAATGTATCTAATTATTGGAACTTAAGCCCCATCTATACAAATAACCAAGGTCACCGATACTGCCAGTAAAATTTCTAAACTTAAGTGGTAGTGGTCGGGCCACATTACACGCAGAAACGATGTCCAATGGGGCCGTAAAGTTCTGTAATGGCGACCGCGTACTGTGAAACGCGGCGTTGTTACGCCCTCCACAAGGTGGTCCGACGACCTGGTGAAGGTCGTGGGAAGCTGCTGGATGCGGGCGGCACGGAACCGGTTGCTGTGGAGAACCTTGGGGGAGGCCTATGTCCAGCAGTGGACGTATTTTGGTTGAGATGATGATGATGATGATACAAATAACTAAAATTGAAGTGTCAATTAATCGTTTCCAATTAGGAGCGAGAAGCTATTGTGTCTGTTCGTCTTTCTGTCAGTTTGTTTGTTCCGTCTAATCTCTGTAGGAATAGGAATATCGATTTGGACGAAACTTTCACTGGCAGATAGCTGATGTTAGAAGAAGTAACTTGGGCTACTTTAATATTAGAAAAAAACGCAACAAAAACAGCAGATTTTCCTCGGAGCGCAGCTACTCTATACGTATAAAATACAGTATAAGTCGATTTGTATTTGTGCCAAAAACTCAAATTCTGCATCGATTAAGTTCAAAGTTGGATACGACATAGAGCCCGCTTAAAAGATTATTTTGTCTATTCTTACGTCAATTTTGTACTTCTTTGTCATCAATGCAACCACAATGTACTCCACAAAACCTGGCAGCGTACCTTAGTTAATTATTTATAAAGTAACTAGAGTGAGCTTTGGAGTTGTTTGCATTGAAGTATTATAATTATTTTCTCAAGCAATTAGGGCAGAATCGGGGCACGAAGATGATGTACAAATTTTAAATTTAATTAGAAAATTTATCACTTTCTTCTCAAGTGTTAGTTATTCAATTTGCTTTTGTAAACTTTATTAATCTGTTTATTATGGACAAACCTTATTTTCGTTTTTAATCTCACCTCAGTCTGTCGCTAGTCTGACAGGTCAATCCAGATAACGGCAGCAGCCCTAGCACTCTGCTACAGAAGAGAGTCATTCTTATAGAGCTGTATAGACCACCTTTCTCCTCGGTCAAACGCAGACGTTTCACTGTGAGTGATTTGCGATCGCTCTGGTTTTTCGTATTTTTGTGAATATCTGAAACATGATTAAAGTACATATCCTTCTTGAATTGGTATTCTTTTGCAGTACAACAGCCATTATACCAAGTTTATTTTGGAAAGTTGTAAAAATAGTCTATCTTTTGCGACCAGGCTACCTGCGTCAAACCTACTCTAACTTTTTGGGAATGTACTTGTTTTAAACTTGATAGAGGAAGATGATTAGAGTTCAAAAACACATAAGACAAGAGATCTCTTTTTTTTTTTGTAACGTATGGAAATCCCCTAGGGCTGTCACCCACCGGGGTTTACGGCGGGGTGGTGTGTCGGAATCGGACCGACTAAAACCACACGGTGTGCCACTCTGCACCTGACATAGGAGGGATCCGGGAACAGCTACTATTACGACATCCAGATCCCTCCTTGCGCCTGCCCGCTACCGCGGGTACCACCTACGGATAAACTCTCTATTTTAGGCGACGTAAGGCACACGCGGACGTCGCCTCCTCGCGACTGACCATTGTAGCGGATGGAGGGAAAAACCCGTCCCGTCCACCCGCGGCCACACGCAAGGCGGCATGAGGCGCTGGTACGCGCGCCTCCGCCACCCGGTTCACCGGCGGCGAATTGGGTCCGAGTGGAGATCGTCCACCAGGGTCTTCCCCGCCGCCTCCTTCCGTGAAATTATGTCTTTGCAGAAGGTTACGACCGCGGTAAAACGACTGTCGCTACCGACCATGGAGCGTATGACGGCCGGTAGCGAGAGATCTCCTCCAATAGCTGCAGTGAGGACCCACGTTGCGCCGCCCAGGCAGAACAAACCGCCAGCCTGTGCTGAGCCAAGTCCTCACTGCAGTCGTAGTGGTGACAGGCGGGACTCAATTCCCTCCTGGCGACCGAGTGCAGATACTTCCCGAAGCAACCGTGCACAAAAAGGATCTGCGTCAGTCGGAAGGAAAGAGTCCCGTGCTGTCGCCCTGCCCACTCGACGATGACCGCCTGAAGAACCTCCACGGCGGCAAAGCCAGCACGTGGAACCTCCAGCCGGGACGACCAACAAGCCATCGTGGCTTGACGAGTGGCCTCTCACCACTCGCATATCTATTCGGGCGGGGGCCGTATACCGCTACCCGCCCGGAAGTCAGCCGTTCGCCGATAAACTTCGGCGAGCACTTCCGCCTCCAAATCCCACGGGGGAGTTCCGGCCAAGGCACACGCCACCTCCGTCGATACGGTGCGGTAACCGCCTATGGCTCTAATCGCCAATATCCTCTGAGGGCGCCAGAGGCGAGCCCTATTCTGGGCGGTCAGAGCCGCCGCCCACACCGGTGCACCATACAGCAGCATTGACCGGACAACCCCCGTGTACAGCCGTCTCGTAGCGACGCTGGCTCCACCCAAATTGGGCAAGAGTCGCCCAAGGGCAGAAGCATTGCCGACTAGCTTCGGAGTAAGCTGTCGGAATTGCTGGTCGAAGAGCCACCTGCCGTCGAGGATCAGTCCCAGATACTTCATCTGGGCTTGAACCGGTACGAGGACCGAATTGACTACGATGGTGGTGCCGGAGGGTGGACCACGACGGGGCCCATGGAACAAAAGGGCCTCCGATAAGACAAGAGATCTAAGGCAAGGGAAGGAAACTGTAAGCGTTGGATGAAGAAAAGTTTTTGAGAACACAATCGCTTGAAGAGGCCAGCATCTATGTCCGAAGTGTGATTGGAAAAGTACCAGACCAGACCAAGAATATCAACCTAAATACTACCCTGGCTCTTTATTGTCAAACCATTTCATGTCACAGCTCTACTCTAATCAGAGTTTTTGTAACTGGACAATGCTGGGAATTGAGCAGTCTTTGAAAGCTCTCAAAAGCTCTGAAATAATAAAATTTTTGAAATCGACGTTACTCTTTGTAAACAAAAGTGAACTGTAACACGGAATGATTTGTAGATCATACTTCTAACACAAAGAAGAGATCTTTAGACCTGGCCGGCCGAACATGCCTGGCAAGAATATCATAATAATTAATTAGTACGGTTTGTCCTGGGAAAATGGCATGATATTTGCAGGTTTCCTTATTTAAGCTTCCCTATATACATCTATTTAGTATCTAATCTCAAATAAAAAACACTACCTCCACTATATTTCAGCTTTTTTATATTATTAGCCTTCTGAAAAGTATGTTCCACTCCCCACATTTTTGGCATTGTCACCTTTTCTTAAACAATAATTATAGACATTCAAAGATAAATAGACAGCAGCTCTCTGACGCAGTCTACAATACAAAGGGACGCATCGCAGTAGGTAGCTCAGGAAACCGTTTTTTCATTGCTTACCTAACATTCAAACAAAATGTAAACAGCCATCACTTGATTGTCAGGCAAGTATTTTCCTTGCAAAGAGAAAAATATCACACGGAAAGCCGTGAGTGACAATTTGTCTTTTATTGAATAAACGGTCTGTATTGGTTTATTTTGTTTTGTGATTTTATTTCTAAAAAATTTTTTTACTGCCTAAGGCTGTATTACTTATTTTTAGTTTTAGACTACGAATTTAAATATTAAACTGCTTTTATTGAATTTTTTAGCCTTTCCACGACAGGTGTTGAACTTGTGTCATTGTCACCGAACGCTTTTCCTGAGCTATGCTCGTATGTAAGAGATACTTCCTAGCCGACTTCGGCCTCGGCGCCCAATCTCAACGAACACCAGCCAGCTACGCAGATGTTATAGTGTTCAAGTGTATGCGCAAGCACTGGTACACTCTCCGTTCCTTCATTCTCACAATCCAATAGGACGGGTATCCGTCGCGAACGGGGAGAGGTTAGGCGCAGGTCCGACGACTACAAGTGCTCTTCAAGGCATGAGGGTTGTAACTACAACTTCAAAACTCCGGGTTATTATTAAGTATTTCTACAATCAAAAAACTTACTACTAGTTTTTGGCCATCAAATCCGAGACCTCTTAATCAGCAGCCGCATACACTAACCGCCAGCCGAACGCGGCTGTTATCCATACTAATATTATAAATTTCAAAGTAACACTGTCTATCTGTCAGACGTGCTTTCACGGCTACTCCTGCACCTATTTCAATGCAAGTACGCCTGAAGATACCTTGATTTTTAAAGAAGAACATAGGCCACTCCTTAGACGTGAGTGGAGTCGCGGGTAAAAGCTAGTTTTAAATAAATAGATATTATTGTTTGTAATAGCGACGACATAGATACACACAATGAGAAAATCTCCGTCTACTAAGGTCCCTAGATGAAATACGAGTATACCCTTCTGAAAGACGTCGTCTGTCATGGCGTCTGGATAACAAACGTCTAGTTTCGAAATCAATTATAACCTACAACTAAAATACAAATATAACTAAGTACGTACTAAAACTAACCAATTTACAAAACCATTATCCACTAAACAGTTATCAATCTACATTGCTTCCTCAAACAATTGAGCCCTGATTGAAATCCCTAAGCAATGTTCACTGAACATCATAATAGTTCTGTGATTAGATTTTAATTGAAGATCAACAACAATTGTCCTGCGATCTCTATGGAGAATTCATTTCTGTACCTAGAGGCTGTAAAGTACAAGTTATTAGGTTCTCTGATTAAAGGATTATGTTAGGTCGAGTTTAATAAACAATGACCTAGATTTTATGGTAACCTATTAAACCGGCACACACATAAATAATTATGATGTACCGTGTCAATTACTGTTATGACTTTACGCTTAATATGAAGAGCTATGTGCTAAGGTTCAACAGTAAACATTATGATATTAATTGCCGAAACAATGACTCAACCGTGCTTACGGCAAAATCAACCAAATAAATTGTACGAATGGTTTCAGCGGTCACCTCGTAACTTCCTGCTGGTCGAGTGTTGTGGCATTAATGCCCGCATGGATCACAAATTGTTGTTTTGAGTTTGGTTGTTCTTTGTGTCCGTTCCATAAATGTTTGTAAGTTTCCTGCGATACAGGTAGAGAGTGAGGAAATAAATTAAAAGAAAATTATACCATGGCTTAAAAGGAAAAAGAAGAAACTTGAGATCATTACGATCGAATTATTTTTCATCTAAATCAGTGAAAACATTATTGAAGCTTGAAACTGCAAACAAGTTATACTTTTGCCATACATCGTTCCTATATCTAGATGCAGTGTCTCAAAACAACCAAAACAAATAGAGAAAATTATGCATTTGTGCAGCCACAACACAGCTGACACACAAAGCAACAACAGAAAGGACCTTGGTGGTCAATAGTTGAAAACTTTTTTCAACGCAACACTGCTTTGACAGTCTACAATATCTACCTACCGATACTTATGTATCAATGATTCAATCTCTTACGTATGCACGTAGATAAAAAAAAGTTGGAAATATTTATGGATTGTTAAACGAATCATACAACACATGGCTCGACATCGAAACGAGTTCCTTCTGTGTTATCGATAGATCGTTATCAAACGGTAACAGTCTAGACATAAGATATAATGTTAATAGATTAACTAGATTAAGGTTCTCAAATATTTATTAAAGATCGTTAAACTGAAATATTTAAATAAGATTTCGTCTAAGAATTAGATTACTGTGTTTCATAGTCTCTACTTCAGTTGTAAAACCGCAAGATACTAATGGAACATACATGTTCGGTTGACGTTTTCGCAAAGATTAAATGTGTATTAACCGGTTAAATGGAAGTAATACACTACCTCACAGAAAACCAGTGTTAAACAAAGCTTTTCTTGAATATATGACACAGCTATGGATAAATGATATTCAGAAGAGTGTTGCCAGCCTTCGTGGATTAGTGTGGCGATTCCACATTATAACACAAAACGAAAATATACAACAGCACCATCTAGCGAAGATACATCTAACTACGAAGTATGAACGAAACGTATGAGTGTAATGAACTACAATGCAACTACTAATCCTGTATCGCGATATAGAGATTCGCGTAGCAATTAGCATATATACAACATCCCAACATCAATCGTTGGGCCGTGGCCCGCTAGGCATGATCACCTCGCCTGATCGGAGGATCCTCCCTTTGTGTCGCAGGGACATATGACACACGTCCCTCCACCGTGGTGACACCCATGTGATTGGAAGCAGCCTTCAAATAAGCAAAATCAGCAGCGTCACTCCTACAACAATGAGTAATCAAGTCTCAGCCTGCCAGCAATCTTCGGCCTCACAGGGATACCACACGCAGGAAGCGCCCGCTCCAGCCTGGCTACCCAAGCACACTGCACCTACGGTCTATGGTACGCCTGGTCGGAGGATCCTCTCTTTGTGTCGGAGGGACATGAGATACCCGTCCCTCCACAATTAGGTACTAGTTTTTCTTAAAGGCTAGGATTGCATATCGGTTTCTGGATGTCGTAATAACAGCTGTTCCCGGTCCCTCCTAGGTCAGGCGCAGAGTGGCACACCGTGTGGTTTTAGTCGGTCCGATTCCGACACACCACCCCGCCGTAAACCCCGGTGGGGTAACGGCCCGAGGGGGTTTCCACACGTTAAAAAAAAAAAAAAAAAGGATTGCATATCGGTTTGGCCATTCCGCAGGAGACAATTTAATCCATACAAGAATTAAATCGTTAGTTTTACTTAAATAAAATGATACCAAAGATATCCGAGTGGTGGTTGGTAAGTATAATTTATGGAATGCCATCACTCTTATTCATCCCATGTGTGTCGTAAAAGCCAATTGGCTACAGCAGCAAACTAAGCAGGACAATATTACCACTGCACAGAGTTGGAAAACTTGAAACTATACCAATATGTTTAGTCAGTGGTACAGTAGGCCAAAACCCCCTTTATAAAGGTCTATATACAGCAGTGATTGTTTAAGGCTGCTAATGGTGATGATGAATACCAATCTAATTTTTTTTTTGAATACAAAATTTGGCTTTGTTCAGGGGAACTCCCAAAAGAATTTTTATTTTTCTATAGCTATAATCTTCTATAGTTTTCTATGCAGTAGTTTTCTATAGTAGCAGTATGTAAAGTCGGTAGATTTTCCGTGTTGCAAAATAATAGCGTGTGTATCGATCTTAAGCGAAAATGATGCAGCCAGGCATTCAAGTCTGTCGCTCTCATGACGCTACTGCGCACGGGCGGATAGCGACAACCTAGGTGATAAGTTGCGCGTACCAACACCCCACGTCACACAAACTTTCAGAAGGTCGAAGCTTACGGCGCGGTTCGACTATAGTAAGGGTAAGTAATAAAACACAAAACGTCGATTATCATTGTAATTCTCCACAATTGCTGATGGTGACTTTGGTAGAGACGGAGCCGCCTTTGCTGCCGAACTTCTCCATTTTCTTTAACACGTCCAGTCCTGATATCACGTGACCGAACACTACGTGTTTGTTGTCTAACCATTCTGTTCTGAAATATTAATTATTTATTTAATTAGCTCACCCATAATTGTATACACTGTTTCATTATTAAAATACACTTTGCATGTATGAAGTGTTAGTGTCAAAATTATTTATATTATAAACAATAATTAGTGTATGCTAATGCTAAAAATACAATAGAAATGTTGGCATAAACAGATAGAACGCAAATAAAATAGTACTATTACTAATAGTAAAGTATTTAAAGTACTTAATTATATACAATGATTTTAGTTTAACTTGTCGCAATATTTTAAAAGGCCGATAATGCTAATAATTCTTACCACTGTTACTTGTGATATTGTTAGACCAGTAATTTATGTAATACGACTAATGAAAGATTTACTGCCCGGCAGTAAAACCTCTGAGTTGTTTTCTCGTAAATGTGTCCTCTTAGGAGAACTACATTGTGTGCAGTTGAATCGACTCCGTACACTAACTCAAGAGGCTGATTTTCGGCAAACGGTTCAATTTGTGTCCCTAGTAGGTAGTTATTGATGTGATGTTGAAAATTAAATATCATAACAGGCGTAAGAATTATTCATATCGCGTTGCAAGATTAGCAGTCACTTCGTAGTTTGGTGCGTCTCCGTTAGATGGCGCTGTAGAATGCGCTGTTTCACTGTATGTTGATATCGCTAACCTTCTAAAATATTTAAATGTTATTATTTTACTCTTAGTACTTACTTGGCGGTACATAAAAAGAACTGAGAGCCATTACTATTGGGCCCGGAATTGGCCATACTGAGTATGCCCGGACCGGTGTGGCGAAGCGTGAAGTTTTCGTCATCGAACTTACGGCCGTATATTGATTTGCCGCCCGTGCCATTGTTGTTCGTGAAGTCACCTCCTTGGCACATCTACTAATGGAAATCAGTTAAGGATTTTTTGGGATTAAAAACTCATGCAGTTGGCGAAAAACGAATAATTCTTCTATCCACCTATATGAAGACAATAGAAAGATACTTTGAATTTCAAATAGGTTGAAGTGTTAAGCTACCGGATCTAGTAGTGCCTATACAAATTTATTTCCTTTTTTAGCATGAAATATTAAATTTTTAGCAATCAAGAGAACATCTGCAACTAGGCTGCTATATATTGCGCCTAACATTTAAATAAAATACCAAGTAGAATAATATAAGAACTACAATTTTGATAATGATTACTACTTTCTATTGCACTAGTCTACTAAAGTTAATACAATTTTAGGGAATCGTAGCAAATTTTGGCCTCATCTACCAATGTCAACAGAGACCAACCTACTACCCAGGAGATATTGTAGTCTACAAGTGTGTGTGCAAAGACAGGTGTACTTTCTGTACCCTCCCTCTCACTATCCAATACGACCAGAGAGAGATCTAATTATTTAATGATTGGTAACTAGCTAACATATATTTTAAATTTAATTTACAATTTATAAATACCCATGTACTATACCCGTTAGGCTAATAGGGTATAGTAGGCCAAAACTTTCTTGCTAAGAAGAAGCCTATGTCCAGCAGTGGACTGTTAGAGGCTGTTGATGATGATGATGATGATTTTTAAATATAGTAAATAAGTATTTACACAATACAAAAATCTATCAAGTCTCTATATATTCAGAAGATGGATCAGCTTCTATAGTTATTTATTTAAATTTGAAAAGGATACAAAGTCAGGTATTATCCTATGAAAACAACTTCCCTGGTAACCAAAGCCTTTTTCATGTGTGCACAGTGCTCTGAAATTCTCTGCCGTCTTGGGTACTATGTCTGCCCTCAACATCATTATGACTCTACCGAGGGACTGTTTGCCAGCACTGATGTCAAAGTATACCTGTGGGTTTCGTTTCTCAGCAGGTTTAGCAGGTAGCTGTAATTCAGAGAAATTGTTCTTTATATCTATACTAATATAACATTATAACACAGAAATGTAATTTTGTATATGTGTGACTTAACTTTTATTATTTTCTTAAATATAATCATGAATAATAAATATCACAGATAAATTACACGAAGTCAACAGAAACGATTGTATAATGATTTAGTAACCTATGTGCTATTCCAGACTATAACCTGCCTCTATGCCTCAGATCTGCCGCCTTAGCCAAGTTCCAAGTATTTCATGTCAATTCTCTTTCTACACCTGCTAATACCTCGATTCTCTTGTATTATTGGCTAATGTTCTGTTTTAACCACTTGCCATGGCATAGAGAGATGTCATTTCTTAAGTAAGAAGTTGAAAAGTCAAAAGCCTTCTCTTTTGGATACTGTTTGGGGGGCTATTCAGGGGTTTTTGCATGAAAGTAACAAACATCCATCCGGTTTCCTTGCGGACGTAGGCAGAGATATATTAAACGCTCACTTTTCACCAGTGTTTTGGTCCCACATAATAGGTGGTGAGCCTATTGCAGCTAATCGGGATGTTCTTTTTTGTCAGAGCCTCGTCTGTGGACCAGCAGCACCACTTGCAGGTGAGGCTGACTTGGGGCCCTAAGTTTTTGGTGGGCATCCTACACATATCCATACATTTATACAAACTTTTGCCTTTATATTATTAGTAAGATTAAACAGATACTCACCTTAGCAGTCTCTGTATTCTCTTTTGTACTTTCAACTTCTTTATCACTATCTTTAGAAACTGATAATGTTTCACCTGCATGCTTTTGTAGCCATGAATCTTCTGACCACACTGGTCGAGTTGACCCTTCTTTAATCCGCTGTGGTGCTGCTATATTCACTCTGATAGTACGACCAAAGAGTTCTGAATCATTCTGAAAATTATAATAAAATTAAATAATGTTGAAACGAAACAACTACTAATAAGTGTATGTAGTTCATACAATTTAAAATGTTTATTTTACAAGCCGATTATAGCTGAATATGACAAAGTGGATGTCTATTTGCTACAAAACAAGTAGTTGTTTTGGCATGAGTGTAAAATAATTATAAAATGGTTAAATAGCCAACTTAATTTTTAACAAATATAGAATGGCGGCAGTCAGACTACAATGTGAATAGTCAATGTGAATAGTAAATTGAATTTAAAACAATAGCAAATGTACTGGAAAGAGCATCCTCAGCTACACTGGATCTCTTGTCCAGTAACAGATTTAAATAAAGAATAAAACATGAGTCACAGTTATTCCTCTGTAATAACAGATAAAATAATAAAAATAGTGAATTTGAATGTAATGGAATCTTCGAAAATGGATTCGAATTCGAAATTTGAAATTTTAAATCATATTTATACCAAACTTATGGTTGAAAATAAATTTATATTATCATTACTTCGGTACCTATAAGTAATCATAGTAATAAAATCCTGTATCTTATAAGTTTTCAGTGTTGAGAACAGGATAGGATAAGTCGGGAATAATGGCGATAAAACTCACCATGTTATCAATAGCCGCAGCAGCATCTTCGGCATTTTCAAATTCAATAAATGCAAAACCTCTGTGTTTTTCAGTTTCATAATCTAACGGAATTTGAACATCAACTAAATCGCCGAACGGCACGAAAGCCGCATTTAACACTTTCTCATCCACTTCTTCTGCTAACCCACCCACGTATATGGTGCGTTTTGAATTAGGTTTACTAGACATTTTTGATTTATAAACAATAATCTTATGTTGTGCCGATTAACGTTAATTTTGTTTGTATTTACACACGCATAACCTCAAAGTTGCTGCAATAAAGAAATAATGCGACACTGACATAAACAATTTAAAGATAAGTGACATTTAGGCTTGTAAAACAAAATCGACTTCTGTACTTATCGATATTTTTATTTGAATTAGTATATATTTTAGACCTACATCTACATCTGTCTGGTTCGATACATCTATTCACAAATCAACTATTGATAATCGTATCAAAAACTTTTTCTCAGATTCAATTTGTTATCAGAATAGGTACTGAACATATTTTAAAACCGTAAAAAATAGGAACGCAAAAAACTAACTAGCAAACATAACAAGTCACTGACAAAGCCAATTACGATACTCCATCTAATATGAAAGGTATCGTATGACAATTCTGACAGATTGAAAAAATCGATCAATACAATATCCAACTCTCAATTTCACTTTCTAAAATTTACAAATCAATTTCAGTTTAAAAAATCCATACACTAGACATGTAGGACATACTATAGTCTACCTAATCTAATAAGTACCATATGACAGTTCTGACAGATTGAAGGAAGGAGATATTAAGAAATCGACTAACACAATGTCCAAAGGCGATTTCATTTCTTATATTTGCAAATCGATTTTAGTTTTACAGATTTATTTAAGTTTTACTAGTAAGTCTTAGTATATACCAATATGTGTGGTTAAATGATTATTATATTTTGCCCAACCGTTGATCAAGAGGTTTTAAATTCAATTCCCAGGTTAGGCCAGATTAGTGTTACTGAAGTTTTCTGTTTATAAAGATTCTTAATAACAGCCTGTCCAGGCTGTTTTGAATTCAGGTTTTAATCCTTGTTTCTCAAAGAGTACGTAAAGCCATCGTCCCTGCGCCTGATCTCTCCCCGGTCGTATCGAATAACCGTCCCATTGGATTGTAAAAATAAGGGAACAGAGAGTGCACCTGTGATAGCGCACAAAATTGTGCACTATAATATTTCCTGTGTCCACTACGCAGGAGATATTATAATGCATGTGGTTGGTCTCCGTTGAGACTGGCTGCGGTGGTCGAAATTGACTTGAAAAGCATCATCAATAGAGGAAAATACTTATTTTTATTTTCATTATGCATTTTCATCGACAGTTGGATATCAATTGAAATTACTATTTATGAAATACTAAAACACATATAAAACGACTAGTTACGAATAATGTCGATTATGCGTACATTTCAATATAATTATTGGAATAATTCGAGGTCGTGATCTTTCATGGGCCTCGAAGCAAGCCACCTGACAGATCCATACTCACAGTAAAAGGAACTCACATCGATGTCGAGCCCTCCGTGAGGTATTTGAAACTCGTGCTCGACGGCCAGTAGGATTTCGGGTATTACTTCAGAAGTCTGTTCCTCAAACTAGTTGGAGCAGCAGGATACCTGATGACACAGGGATTGTGCGATCCATGGGCCTATATGGGGCTCATATAGGCCCATGGCCTGTGACGTGACGACTGCACCGAGTGTTGGTCATCAGGGTCATAAGCCACACAATCTACTTTGTTTACTGCGGTAGCATGTCTATAGGCCCGGTACGCCACCATGGGGCCTAGTGAAAAGAGCCCTTTGCCCTTGTAATGAGTAGTAGTAGAGTAACTAACATCGCACGGCGAATCAGTATGCTGAAGTGGAATTGGGCCGGCCATGTCTCCAGAAGAACCGATGGTCGCTGGAGCAGAAGTGTACTAGAATGGATACCACGATTGGGTAAACGTAGAGTAGGGCGCCCTGCAGCATGATGGACCGACGCGCGACTTGAATAAGGTGGCTAGCGGCGGATGGATGCGAATTGCCCAAGACCAGGATGGTTGGCGTTCCTTGGCGGAGACCTTCGTTCACGACTGGGCCCTTCGAGGTCGTCTTCCCCCCGGGCTGGGCGTAATTTGTTACGCCGATGACACATTGGTCACAGCCCGGGGGGCGAACTTTCAAGAGGCGGCGCGCCTGGCCACCGTGGGAGTCTCTTTGGTGGTCGGGCGCATTGAGGCGCTGGGTTTACGGGTGGCCCTAGATAAGACGGAAGCCCTTTTGTTTCATGGGCCCCGTCGTGGTCCACCTCCCGGTGCCTCTATCGTGGTCAATTCGGTCCTCGTACCGATTAAGGCCCAGATGAAGTATCTGGGCCTGATCCTTGACGGCAGGTGGCTCTTCAACGAGCACTTCCGACAGCTTACTCCAAAGCTGGTCGGCGCCGCTTCTGCTCTTGGGCGACTTTTGCCCAATTTGGGTGGAGCCAGCGTCGCGACGAGACGGCTATACACGGGGGTTGTTCGGTCAATGGCGCTGTATGGTGCACCGGTGTGGGCGGCGGCTCTGACCGCCCAGAACAGGGCTCGCCTCTGGCGCCCTCAGAGGATATTGGCGGTTAGAGCCATACGCGGTTACCGCACCGTATCGACGGAGGCGGCGTGCGCCCTGGCCGGAATTCCCCCGTGGGATTTGGAGGCGGAAGTGCTCGCCGAAGTTTATCGGCGGACGGCTGACTTCCGGGCGGGTAGCAACATACGGCCCCCGCCCGAGGACATACGCGAGTGGCGTGAGGCCGCTCGTCGAGCCACGATGGCTCGTTGGTCGTCCCGGCTGGAGGCTCCACGTGCTGGCTTTGCCGCCGTGGAGGCTCTCCAGCCGGTCATCGCCGAGTGGGCAGGGCGGCAGCACGGGACCCTTTCCTTCCGACTGACGCAGGTCCTTTCCGGGCACGGTTGCTTCGGGAAATATCTGCACTCGGTCGCCAGGAGGGAATTGAGTCCCGCCTGTCACCACTGCGACTGCAGTGAGGACTCGGCTCAGCACACGCTAGCGGTTTGTTCCGCCTGGGCGGCGCAGCGTGGGGTCCTTACTGCAGTTATTGGAGGAGATCTCTCGCTACCGGCCGTCATACGCTCCATGGCCGGTAGCGACAGTTGTTTTACCGCGGTCGCAACCTTCTGCGAAGACGTAATTTCGCGGAAGGAGGCGGCGGAGAAGGCCCGGGAGGACGATATCCACTCGGACCCAATTCGCCGCCGGCGAGCCGGGCGGCGGAGGCGCGCATATCAGCGCCTCATGCCGCCTTGAGTGTGGCCGCGGGTGGACGGGACGGGTTTTCCCCTCCACCCGCTATAATGGCCAGCCGCGAGGAGGCGACTTCCGCGTGTGCCGTACGTCGCCTAAAATAGAGAGTTTATCCGCAGATGGTGCCCGAGGTACGGGCAGGCGCTAGGAGGAATCTGGATGTCGTAATAGCAGCGGTTCCCGGATCCCTCCTATCTCAGGCGCAGAGTGGCACACCGTGTGGTTTTAGTCGGTCCGATTCCGACACACCACCCTGCCGTAAACCCCGGTGGGGTGACGGCCCGAGGGGGTTTCCACACGTTAAAAAAAAAAAAAAAAAAAAAAAAAAGACCTTCGTTCAGCAGTGGACGACGATAGGTTAATTGATTGATGGTAAAAGACCTAACCACGATTGATGTGACGTCTGATGTCTCTAGTGTTTGTATTGGTTGATTAGGTTTGCTTCAAAGATTTATATTGAAATGATATATCTCGTGACATTTTTTTTATATTGCAATTTGCTTTGTTTATTTTTTTAAAATTACGCCTACACAAAGTTGTTTCATCTTATAAAGTTAGAAACGTCATACGGTATACCTCAGATTAAATGGACTATAGACTGGTTAGATTTAAATATTGTTAAAATAAATAAAGACAATTCTATCTCGATAAAAACCTCTACAGCTATTTAACGAAAGAAACTTATTTTGATTTCAACATACCTTGGATATCATTTAACATTTATATAGAGCGATACAAAAGAGATGATTAAATGTGGATGCCACCTTCGCTCATGTGGACTAGATAGAACTGTTGAACACATTTTGATACTTTTGTAATAATCAAACAGTAATGTATGGGACTCTTACACTACCTTTCCTGAGCTTGAAAGCATCAATATAGTGTTAAAACATTAATTGTGGCAGTCTTGGAGTAAAATATTTTTCACAAATTTTATTGAAAACAAGTTTTTTATTGATGGTTCTTAGCCATACATGATGAAGATCAAACCAGGCAATTCTAATATATATATTAACAAAATGTTAATACGGTGATATCACCGTATTAATATTTTGTTATTGCGTGAAACATTGACTACGATTGGGTGTTTTGCGATGACTTCTTAGATGGTATCACTGTCACGTGTTATGTGGATGATATGCTTGTGATGGTATGCGGCAAGACGGGGCGGGAAGCAACCCTAAAAGCAACGGTCGGAGTTGCTCAAGTCGTGGGGCGAATTCAGCATTTCGGTCTGGAGGAGGGTCTGTCAATCCGAGGTCGTGTTCTTTCATGGGCCTCGAAGCAAGCCAGCTAACTGATCCATCCTCATAGTAAAAGGAACTCACATCGATGTCGAGCTCTCCGTGAGGTATTTGAGGCTCGTACTCGACGGCCTGTAGGATTTCGGGTATTACTGCTGAAGTCTGGTTCTCAAACTAGTTGGAGCAGCGGGGTACCTGATGACACAGGGATTGTGCGATCCATGACCCTATGTTTCCAGTGTGGATGGAGGACCTAAAGGCCAACACATGTTGTGACGACTGCACCGAGTGTTGGTCATCAGGGTCATAAGCCGCACAATCTACTTTGTTTACTGCAGTAGCATATCTATGGGCCCGGTACGGCACCATGGGACCTAGAGACAAGAGTCCTTTGCCCTTTACTCATGGTGCAAGGCGGTTACCCTTGGAAAATCGAGGGTCAGAAATCTCAACTAGGCCAAAGTATGCTTAGGAGAGCACTTGATTTGAAAAGTAGAGTGGCCTTGTGGTCGGCATTAGAGTTGAAATTCCCTCGCTCAGTAAGATGATAACGGCGATAGACCTCCACTTTTTCTACGATCAAGTTATACTTGCCAAGTAAATTGCGGAGCGGGACTGACAGAGGTTTACAAGTCTCCCGGTCTGACAAGCCCGGCAATGACCCCGGTACCGCAGACGACTCAGACACCAGTTACAGAACAATTTCCGTCCTCCGTAAGCGCAAAACTTGGTGACAGGTAAATCTATTTGTCACTCTAGTAGAAACAGGCCTGAATGTCAGCGTTGCTCGCTCTTGTGGAAGCAGAAAGGGAGTATCGGGGTTCCCATTCAGGAGGGGGCTAGCCGTAAGTAGATGGCGCAAGGTACATTAGAGTCCAGGGATATCCTTTCTAGTACCTGAAACGATATGTGGTTTTTGGACAGTTCGAGTCCGGCGTAACCAGTAGCAGATGATATCCACATGGCCTTTCATTAGAGAGGAAGTTTGCGTCAAGTTTTAGTTTCCTTTTGCAGTGTTGTTGTCCTGTGTAGTTGGCTTCTTTAGTCGCCTCTAACACTACCCACGGAATGTATGTATTATTAATCCATCACCGTTAATCGATTTCCATAAATTCTGAGATACATATAAAGCGATGTAGAAATCAGAACACACGGCACAGATTTTCTCTAGCTACTTATTTGCCTAAATATACATTTCTTAGTTCTTGAAACGACACACTAATAATGGCATTGATGTTAAATACTTTCTTATATTACAATAGCAATGTCTTAAAGGGTAATTTACTCACTGAACAATAAAATTATAAGGAAGACATAAAGTACTTAAATGCATAGCCTTTATCACAAAGAATAAATAGTCATAGTAATTGAAATTCAACATCGTTCAAATAATACATTTGAGGTCGATAACCCTAAATTGCTTTACCAATGGGGATAACTTTAGATCATTATTCATAAGTGTTATTGCTGCAAACGTTGGCCTGCGATAAAGTGCTAATTTGCATCATTATATTTTCACAAGACGAGAACAGGATCTCGCAGTTTACTACGATCACCAATAATTGTCGCCAACTTTGTTGAGTAATAAATGTTTGTGTTAACTTAAAATACATATGTAACGATATGATACTCAACCAATATAATGCTAAGATAATTAATTCGATACTAATATTATAAAGCTGAAGAGTTTGTTTATTTGTTTGGCGTCAATCTCGTGTCAATCTCGGGAGCTACTGGTCTAATTTTTAAAAGTGTTTCAGTGTTACATAGACCATTTATCGAGCTATAGGCTATATATCATCACGCTATACCTAATAGGGGCCGCGTATCAATGAAAAAAAGTGGAAAATCGCATGACAATTATTCCTCTCGAGAGCTTCCGTTGCGTACGCTGCGTAAACGGTCAACGTTTCGCAAAAATAATACATGACAGAACTGTTCCTTTTTAAAAAGTGAAAAATACTTAGCCTTTTTATGGTAAACAAATTTGATTTTACGCCATATAACATAGCATGAAGTCGAGTAATCAGACGAAGTTAGGTGTTTCAGGTAGTTTAATTAATCTATATTAAGAGCCTGCCAAAGTGAATACTCTGCCTGATGGAAAGCATGAATAGAATCCAAGAGTTGTGGTCACCATCCTCATCGCGAATGCAGACAATGCGGTATGGTGATCCAGACTATGGTGGCCTAGTGAGATACTTTTTCTACTGGTAAAAGGCATGACAGTAATCGTGGCGGTGTATTGCACATACTTACCACTATAACTGTCACCCCTGCATCAATGGGCTCGCTGGGTCTCGCACTCATCAACGAAACACGGCAGCATGGATGCTGGCGCTTTAGGTGTTGCGGAAGGGTAGTATTGCCCCGGTCGAGCTGGCGCGTTTGTGCTGAAATCAGCGTGGCTCTTCTACCTAAAGTGTTGGTGTTAAACTGGCACGTAAAGAATGGAAATATAGGTGATTCAAAATAAAATCGCTTGTTTGAAGTTACTGTGTCGGTTTCGTGGCCATGGTATGGTAAAAAGGGATTTAAGTTCTTCGGTAGGCTCATTCGTTAAGTGAAAACAACGAAAGAATAGCTTTACACCGGTTATTTGTAAGGCCATGGTATGTGTGTCCAATCCGCTGTGGTGCTGCTATATTCACTCTGATAGTACGACCAAAGAGTTCTGAATCATTCTGAAAATTATAATAAAATTAAATAATGTTGAAACGAAACAACTACTAATAAGTGTATGTAGTTCATACAATTCAAAATGTTTATTTTACAAGCCGATTATAGCTGAATATGACAAAGTGGATGTCTATTTGCTACAAAACAAGTAGTTGTTTTGGCATGAGTGTAAAATAATTATAAAATGGTTAAATAGCCAACTTAATTTTTAACAAATATAGAATGGCGGCAGTCAGACTACAATGTGAATAGTCAATGTGAATAGTAAATTGAATTTAAAACAATAGCAAATGTACTGGAAAGAGCATCCTCAGCTACACTGGATCTCTTGTCCAGTAACAGATTTAAATAAAGAATAAAACATGAGTCACAGTTATTCCTCTGTAATAACAGATAAAATAATAAAAATAGTGAATTTGAATGTAATGGAATCTTCGAAAATGGATTCGAATTCGAAATTTGAAATTTTAAATCATATTTATACCAAACTTATGGTTGAAAATAAATTTATATTATCATTACTTCGGTACCTATAAGTAATCATAGTAATAAAATCCTGTATCTTATAAGTTTTCAGTGTTGAGAACAGGATAGGATAAGTCGGGAATAATGGCGATAAAACTCACCATGTTATCAATAGCCGCAGCAGCATCTTCGGCATTTTCAAATTCAATAAATGCAAAACCTCTGTGTTTTTCAGTTTCATAATCTAACGGAATTTGAACATCAACTAAATCGCCGAACGGCACGAAAGCCGCATTTAACACTTTCTCATCCACTTCTTCTGCTAACCCACCCACGTATATGGTGCGTTTTGAATTAGGTTTACTAGACATTTTTGATTTATAAACAATAATCTTATGTTGTGCCGATTAACGTTAATTTTGTTTGTATTTACACACGCATAACCTCAAAGTTGCTGCAATAAAGAAATAATGCGACACTGACATAAACAATTTAAAGATAAGTGACATTTAGGCTTGTAAAACAAAATCGACTTCTGTACTTATCGATATTTTTATTTGAATTAGTATATATTTTAGACCTACATCTACATCTGTCTGGTTCGATACATCTATTCACAAATCAACTATTGATAATCGTATCAAAAACTTTTTCTCAGATTCAATTTGTTATCAGAATAGGTACTGAACATATTTTAAAACCGTAAAAAATAGGAACGCAAAAAACTAACTAGCAAACATAACAAGTCACTGACAAAGCCAATTACGATACTCCATCTAATATGAAAGGTATCGTATGACAATTCTGACAGATTGAAAAAATCGATCAATACAATATCCAACTCTCAATTTCACTTTCTAAAATTTACAAATCAATTTCAGTTTAAAAAATCCATACACTAGACATGTAGGACATACTATAGTCTACCTAATCTAATAAGTACCATATGACAGTTCTGACAGATTGAAGGAAGGAGATATTAAGAAATCGACTAACACAATGTCCAAAGGCGATTTCATTTCTTATATTTGCAAATCGATTTTAGTTTTACAGATTTATTTAAGTTTTACTAGTAAGTCTTAGTATATACCAATATGTGTGGTTAAATGATTATTATATTTTGCCCAACCGTTGATCAAGAGGTTTTAAATTCAATTCCCAGGTTAGGCCAGATTAGTGTTACTGAAGTTTTCTGTTTATAAAGATTCTTAATAACAGCCTGTCCAGGCTGTTTTGAATTCAGGTTTTAATCCTTGTTTCTCAAAGAGTACGTAAAGCCATCGTCCCTGCGCCTGATCTCTCCCCGGTCGTATCGAATAACCGTCCCATTGGATTGTAAAAATAAGGGAACAGAGAGTGCACCTGTGATAGCGCACAAAATTGTGCACTATAATATTTCCTGTGTCCACTACGCAGGAGATATTATAATGCATGTGGTTGGTCTCCGTTGAGACTGGCTGCGGTGGTCGAAATTGACTTGAAAAGCATCATCAATAGAGGAAAATACTTATTTTTATTTTCATTATGCATTTTCATCGACAGTTGGATATCAATTGAAATTACTATTTATGAAATACTAAAACACATATAAAACGACTAGTTACGAATAATGTCGATTATGCGTACATTTCAATATAATTATTGGAATAATTCGAGGTCGTGATCTTTCATGGGCCTCGAAGCAAGCCACCTGACTGATCCATACTCACAGTAAAAGGAACTCACATCGATGTCGAGCCCTCCGTGAGGTATTTGAAACTCGTGCTCGACGGCCAGTAGGATTTCGGGTATTACTTCAGAAGTCTGTTCCTCAAACTAGTTGGAGCAGCAGGATACCTGATGACACAGGGATTGTGCGATCCATGGGCCTATATGGGGCTCATATAGGCCCATGGCCTGTGACGTGACGACTGCACCGAGTGTTGGTCATCAGGGTCATAAGCCACACAATCTACTTTGTTTACTGCGGTAGCATGTCTATAGGCCCGGTACGCCACCATGGGGCCTAGTGAAAAGAGCCCTTTGCCCTTGTAATGAGTAGTAGTAGAGTAACTAACATCGCACGGCGAATCAGTATGCTGAAGTGGAATTGGGCCGGCCATGTCTCCAGAAGAACCGATGGTCGCTGGAGCAGAAGTGTACTAGAATGGATACCACGATTGGGTAAACGTAGAGTAGGGCGCCCTGCAGCATGATGGACCGACGCGCGACTTGAATAAGGTGGCTAGCGGCGGATGGATGCGAATTGCCCAAGACCAGGATGGTTGGCGTTCCTTGGCGGAGACCTTCGTTCACGACTGGGCCCTTCGAGGTCGTCTTCCCCCCGGGCTGGGCGTAATTTGTTACGCCGATGACACATTGGTCACAGCCCGGGGGGCGAACTTTCAAGAGGCGGCGCGCCTGGCCACCGTGGGAGTCTCTTTGGTGGTCGGGCGCATTGAGGCGCTGGGTTTACGGGTGGCCCTAGATAAGACGGAAGCCCTTTTGTTTCATGGGCCCCGTCGTGGTCCACCTCCCGGTGCCTCTATCGTGGTCAATTCGGTCCTCGTACCGATTAAGGCCCAGATGAAGTATCTGGGCCTGATCCTTGACGGCAGGTGGCTCTTCAACGAGCACTTCCGACAGCTTACTCCAAAGCTGGTCGGCGCCGCTTCTGCTCTTGGGCGACTTTTGCCCAATTTGGGTGGAGCCAGCGTCGCGACGAGACGGCTATACACGGGGGTTGTTCGGTCAATGGCGCTGTATGGTGCACCGGTGTGGGCGGCGGCTCTGACCGCCCAGAACAGGGCTCGCCTCTGGCGCCCTCAGAGGATATTGGCGGTTAGAGCCATACGCGGTTACCGCACCGTATCGACGGAGGCGGCGTGCGCCCTGGCCGGAATTCCCCCGTGGGATTTGGAGGCGGAAGTGCTCGCCGAAGTTTATCGGCGAACGGCTGACTTCCGGGCGGGTAGCAACATACGGCCCCCGCCCGAGGACATACGCGAGTGGCGTGAGGCCGCTCGTCGAGCCACGATGGCTCGTTGGTCGTCCCGGCTGGAGGCTCCACGTGCTGGCTTTGCCGCCGTGGAGGCTCTCCAGCCGGTCATCGCCGAGTGGGCAGGGCGGCAGCACGGGACCCTTTCCTTCCGACTGACGCAGGTCCTTTCCGGGCACGGTTGCTTCGGGAAGTATCTGCACTCGGTCGCCAGGAGGGAATTGAGTCCCGCCTGTCACCACTGCGACTGCAGTGAGGACTCGGCTCAGCACACGCTAGCGGTTTGTTCCGCCTGGGCGGCGCAGCGTGGGGTCCTTACTGCAGTTATTGGAGGAGATCTCTCGCTACCGGCCGTCATACGCTCCATGGCCGGTAGCGACAGTTGTTTTACCGCGGTCGCAACCTTCTGCGAAGACGTAATTTCGCGGAAGGAGGCGGCGGAGAAGGCCCGGGAGGACGATATCCACTCGGACCCAATTCGCCGCCGGCGAGCCGGGCGGCGGAGGCGCGCATATCAGCGCCTCATGCCGCCTTGAGTGTGGCCGCGGGTGGACGGGACGGGTTTTCCCCTCCACCCGCTATAATGGCCAGCCGCGAGGAGGCGACTTCCGCGTGTGCCGTACGTCGCCTAAAATAGAGAGTTTATCCGCAGATGGTGCCCGAGGTACGGGCAGGCGCTAGGAGGAATCTGGATGTCGTAATAGCAGCGGTTCCCGGATCCCTCCTATCTCAGGCGCAGAGTGGCACACCGTGTGGTTTTAGTCGGTCCGATTCCGACACACCACCCTGCCGTAAACCCCGGTGGGGTGACGGCCCGAGGGGGTTTCCACACGTTAAAAAAAAAAAAAAAAAAAAAAAAAAGACCTTCGTTCAGCAGTGGACGACGATAGGTTAATTGATTGATGGTAAAAGACCTAACCACGATTGATGTGACGTCTGATGTCTCTAGTGTTTGTATTGGTTGATTAGGTTTGCTTCAAAGATTTATATTGAAATGATATATCTCGTGACATTTTTTTTATATTGCAATTTGCTTTGTTTATTTTTTTAAAATTACGCCTACACAAAGTTGTTTCATCTTATAAAGTTAGAAACGTCATACGGTATACCTCAGATTAAATGGACTATAGACTGGTTAGATTTAAATATTGTTAAAATAAATAAAGACAATTCTATCTCGATAAAAACCTCTACAGCTATTTAACGAAAGAAACTTATTTTGATTTCAACATACCTTGGATATCATTTAACATTTATATAGAGCGATACAAAAGAGATGATTAAATGTGGATGCCACCTTCGCTCATGTGGACTAGATAGAACTGTTGAACACATTTTGATACTTTTGTAATAATCAAACAGTAATGTATGGGACTCTTACACTACCTTTCCTGAGCTTGAAAGCATCAATATAGTGTTAAAACATTAATTGTGGCAGTCTTGGAGTAAAATATTTTTCACAAATTTTATTGAAAACAAGTTTTTTATTGATGGTTCTTAGCCATACATGATGAAGATCAAACCAGGCAATTCTAATATATATATTAACAAAATGTTAATACGGTGATATCACCGTATTAATATTTTGTTATTGCGTGAAACATTGACTACGATTGGGTGTTTTGCGATGACTTCTTAGATGGTATCACTGTCACGTGTTATGTGGATGATATGCTTGTGATGGTATGCGGCAAGACGGGGCGGGAAGCAACCCTAAAAGCAACGGTCGGAGTTGCTCAAGTCGTGGGGCGAATTCAGCATTTCGGTCTGGAGGAGGGTCTGTCAATCCGAGGTCGTGTTCTTTCATGGGCCTCGAAGCAAGCCAGCTAACTGATCCATCCTCATAGTAAAAGGAACTCACATCGATGTCGAGCTCTCCGTGAGGTATTTGAGGCTCGTACTCGACGGCCTGTAGGATTTCGGGTATTACTGCTGAAGTCTGGTTCTCAAACTAGTTGGAGCAGCGGGGTACCTGATGACACAGGGATTGTGCGATCCATGACCCTATGTTTCCAGTGTGGATGGAGGACCTAAAGGCCAACACATGTTGTGACGACTGCACCGAGTGTTGGTCATCAGGGTCATAAGCCGCACAATCTACTTTGTTTACTGCAGTAGCATATCTATGGGCCCGGTACGGCACCATGGGACCTAGAGACAAGAGTCCTTTGCCCTTTACTCATGGTGCAAGGCGGTTACCCTTGGAAAATCGAGGGTCAGAAATCTCAACTAGGCCAAAGTATGCTTAGGAGAGCACTTGATTTGAAAAGTAGAGTGGCCTTGTGGTCGGCATTAGAGTTGAAATTCCCTCGCTCAGTAAGATGATAACGGCGATAGACCTCCACTTTTTCTACGATCAAGTTATACTTGCCAAGTAAATTGCGGAGCGGGACTGACAGAGGTTTACAAGTCTCCCGGTCTGACAAGCCCGGCAATGACCCCGGTACCGCAGACGACTCAGACACCAGTTACAGAACAATTTCCGTCCTCCGTAAGCGCAAAACTTGGTGACAGGTAAATCTATTTGTCACTCTAGTAGAAACAGGCCTGAATGTCAGCGTTGCTCGCTCTTGTGGAAGCAGAAAGGGAGTATCGGGGTTCCCATTCAGGAGGGGGCTAGCCGTAAGTAGATGGCGCAAGGTACATTAGAGTCCAGGGATATCCTTTCTAGTACCTGAAACGATATGTGGTTTTTGGACAGTTCGAGTCCGGCGTAACCAGTAGCAGATGATATCCACATGGCCTTTCATTAGAGAGGAAGTTTGCGTCAAGTTTTAGTTTCCTTTTGCAGTGTTGTTGTCCTGTGTAGTTGGCTTCTTTAGTCGCCTCTAACACTACCCACGGAATGTATGTATTATTAATCCATCACCGTTAATCGATTTCCATAAATTCTGAGATACATATAAAGCGATGTAGAAATCAGAACACACGGCACAGATTTTCTCTAGCTACTTATTTGCCTAAATATACATTTCTTAGTTCTTGAAACGACACACTAATAATGGCATTGATGTTAAATACTTTCTTATATTACAATAGCAATGTCTTAAAGGGTAATTTACTCACTGAACAATAAAATTATAAGGAAGACATAAAGTACTTAAATGCATAGCCTTTATCACAAAGAATAAATAGTCATAGTAATTGAAATTCAACATCGTTCAAATAATACATTTGAGGTCGATAACCCTAAATTGCTTTACCAATGGGGATAACTTTAGATCATTATTCATAAGTGTTATTGCTGCAAACGTTGGCCTGCGATAAAGTGCTAATTTGCATCATTATATTTTCACAAGACGAGAACAGGATCTCGCAGTTTACTACGATCACCAATAATTGTCGCCAACTTTGTTGAGTAATAAATGTTTGTGTTAACTTAAAATACATATGTAACGATATGATACTCAACCAATATAATGCTAAGATAATTAATTCGATACTAATATTATAAAGCTGAAGAGTTTGTTTATTTGTTTGGCGTCAATCTCGTGTCAATCTCGGGAGCTACTGGTCTAATTTTTAAAAGTGTTTCAGTGTTACATAGACCATTTATCGAGCTATAGGCTATATATCATCACGCTATACCTAATAGGGGCCGCGTATCAATGAAAAAAAGTGGAAAATCGCATGACAATTATTCCTCTCGAGAGCTTCCGTTGCGTACGCTGCGTAAACGGTCAACGTTTCGCAAAAATAATACATGACAGAACTGTTCCTTTTTAAAAAGTGAAAAATACTTAGCCTTTTTATGGTAAACAAATTTGATTTTACGCCATATAACATAGCATGAAGTCGAGTAATCAGACGAAGTTAGGTGTTTCAGGTAGTTTAATTAATCTATATTAAGAGCCTGCCAAAGTGAATACTCTGCCTGATGGAAAGCATGAATAGAATCCAAGAGTTGTGGTCACCATCCTCATCGCGAATGCAGACAATGCGGTATGGTGATCCAGACTATGGTGGCCTAGTGAGATACTTTTTCTACTGGTAAAAGGCATGACAGTAATCGTGGCGGTGTATTGCACATACTTACCACTATAACTGTCACCCCTGCATCAATGGGCTCGCTGGGTCTCGCACTCATCAACGAAACACGGCAGCATGGATGCTGGCGCTTTAGGTGTTGCGGAAGGGTAGTATTGCCCCGGTCGAGCTGGCGCGTTTGTGCTGAAATCAGCGTGGCTCTTCTACCTAAAGTGTTGGTGTTAAACTGGCACGTAAAGAATGGAAATATAGGTGATTCAAAATAAAATCGCTTGTTTGAAGTTACTGTGTCGGTTTCGTGGCCATGGTATGGTAAAAAGGGATTTAAGTTCTTCGGTAGGCTCATTCGTTAAGTGAAAACAACGAAAGAATAGCTTTACACCGGTTATTTGTAAGGCCATGGTATGTGTGTCCAATCCGCTGTGGTGCTGCTATATTCACTCTGATAGTACGACCAAAGAGTTCTGAATCATTCTGAAAATTATAATAAAATTAAATAATGTTGAAACGAAACAACTACTAATAAGTGTATGTAGTTCATACAATTCAAAATGTTTATTTTACAAGCCGATTATAGCTGAATATGACAAAGTGGATGTCTATTTGCTACAAAACAAGTAGTTGTTTTGGCATGAGTGTAAAATAATTATAAAATGGTTAAATAGCCAACTTAATTTTTAACAAATATAGAATGGCGGCAGTCAGACTACAATGTGAATAGTCAATGTGAATAGTAAATTGAATTTAAAACAATAGCAAATGTACTGGAAAGAGCATCCTCAGCTACACTGGATCTCTTGTCCAGTAACAGATTTAAATAAAGAATAAAACATGAGTCACAGTTATTCCTCTGTAATAACAGATAAAATAATAAAAATAGTGAATTTGAATGTAATGGAATCTTCGAAAATGGATTCGAATTCGAAATTTGAAATTTTAAATCATATTTATACCAAACTTATGGTTGAAAATAAATTTATATTATCATTACTTCGGTACCTATAAGTAATCATAGTAATAAAATCCTGTATCTTATAAGTTTTCAGTGTTGAGAACAGGATAGGATAAGTCGGGAATAATGGCGATAAAACTCACCATGTTATCAATAGCCGCAGCAGCATCTTCGGCATTTTCAAATTCAATAAATGCAAAACCTCTGTGTTTTTCAGTTTCATAATCTAACGGAATTTGAACATCAACTAAATCGCCGAACGGCACGAAAGCCGCATTTAACACTTTCTCATCCACTTCTTCTGCTAACCCACCCACGTATATGGTGCGTTTTGAATTAGGTTTACTAGACATTTTTGATTTATAAACAATAATCTTATGTTGTGCCGATTAACGTTAATTTTGTTTGTATTTACACACGCATAACCTCAAAGTTGCTGCAATAAAGAAATAATGCGACACTGACATAAACAATTTAAAGATAAGTGACATTTAGGCTTGTAAAACAAAATCGACTTCTGTACTTATCGATATTTTTATTTGAATTAGTATATATTTTAGACCTACATCTACATCTGTCTGGTTCGATACATCTATTCACAAATCAACTATTGATAATCGTATCAAAAACTTTTTCTCAGATTCAATTTGTTATCAGAATAGGTACTGAACATATTTTAAAACCGTAAAAAATAGGAACGCAAAAAACTAACTAGCAAACATAACAAGTCACTGACAAAGCCAATTACGATACTCCATCTAATATGAAAGGTATCGTATGACAATTCTGACAGATTGAAAAAATCGATCAATACAATATCCAACTCTCAATTTCACTTTCTAAAATTTACAAATCAATTTCAGTTTAAAAAATCCATACACTAGACATGTAGGACATACTATAGTCTACCTAATCTAATAAGTACCATATGACAGTTCTGACAGATTGAAGGAAGGAGATATTAAGAAATCGACTAACACAATGTCCAAAGGCGATTTCATTTCTTATATTTGCAAATCGATTTTAGTTTTACAGATTTATTTAAGTTTTACTAGTAAGTCTTAGTATATACCAATATGTGTGGTTAAATGATTATTATATTTTGCCCAACCGTTGATCAAGAGGTTTTAAATTCAATTCCCAGGTTAGGCCAGATTAGTGTTACTGAAGTTTTCTGTTTATAAAGATTCTTAATAACAGCCTGTCCAGGCTGTTTTGAATTCAGGTTTTAATCCTTGTTTCTCAAAGAGTACGTAAAGCCATCGTCCCTGCGCCTGATCTCTCCCCGGTCGTATCGAATAACCGTCCCATTGGATTGTAAAAATAAGGGAACAGAGAGTGCACCTGTGATAGCGCACAAAATTGTGCACTATAATATTTCCTGTGTCCACTACGCAGGAGATATTATAATGCATGTGGTTGGTCTCCGTTGAGACTGGCTGCGGTGGTCGAAATTGACTTGAAAAGCATCATCAATAGAGGAAAATACTTATTTTTATTTTCATTATGCATTTTCATCGACAGTTGGATATCAATTGAAATTACTATTTATGAAATACTAAAACACATATAAAACGACTAGTTACGAATAATGTCGATTATGCGTACATTTCAATATAATTATTGGAATAATTCGAGGTCGTGATCTTTCATGGGCCTCGAAGCAAGCCACCTGACTGATCCATACTCACAGTAAAAGGAACTCACATCGATGTCGAGCCCTCCGTGAGGTATTTGAAACTCGTGCTCGACGGCCAGTAGGATTTCGGGTATTACTTCAGAAGTCTGTTCCTCAAACTAGTTGGAGCAGCAGGATACCTGATGACACAGGGATTGTGCGATCCATGGGCCTATATGGGGCTCATATAGGCCCATGGCCTGTGACGTGACGACTGCACCGAGTGTTGGTCATCAGGGTCATAAGCCACACAATCTACTTTGTTTACTGCGGTAGCATGTCTATAGGCCCGGTACGCCACCATGGGGCCTAGTGAAAAGAGCCCTTTGCCCTTGTAATGAGTAGTAGTAGAGTAACTAACATCGCACGGCGAATCAGTATGCTGAAGTGGAATTGGGCCGGCCATGTCTCCAGAAGAACCGATGGTCGCTGGAGCAGAAGTGTACTAGAATGGATACCACGATTGGGTAAACGTAGAGTAGGGCGCCCTGCAGCATGATGGACCGACGCGCGACTTGAATAAGGTGGCTAGCGGCGGATGGATGCGAATTGCCCAAGACCAGGATGGTTGGCGTTCCTTGGCGGAGACCTTCGTTCACGACTGGGCCCTTCGAGGTCGTCTTCCCCCCGGGCTGGGCGTAATTTGTTACGCCGATGACACATTGGTCACAGCCCGGGGGGCGAACTTTCAAGAGGCGGCGCGCCTGGCCACCGTGGGAGTCTCTTTGGTGGTCGGGCGCATTGAGGCGCTGGGTTTACGGGTGGCCCTAGATAAGACGGAAGCCCTTTTGTTTCATGGGCCCCGTCGTGGTCCACCTCCCGGTGCCTCTATCGTGGTCAATTCGGTCCTCGTACCGATTAAGGCCCAGATGAAGTATCTGGGCCTGATCCTTGACGGCAGGTGGCTCTTCAACGAGCACTTCCGACAGCTTACTCCAAAGCTGGTCGGCGCCGCTTCTGCTCTTGGGCGACTTTTGCCCAATTTGGGTGGAGCCAGCGTCGCGACGAGACGGCTATACACGGGGGTTGTTCGGTCAATGGCGCTGTATGGTGCACCGGTGTGGGCGGCGGCTCTGACCGCCCAGAACAGGGCTCGCCTCTGGCGCCCTCAGAGGATATTGGCGGTTAGAGCCATACGCGGTTACCGCACCGTATCGACGGAGGCGGCGTGCGCCCTGGCCGGAATTCCCCCGTGGGATTTGGAGGCGGAAGTGCTCGCCGAAGTTTATCGGCGAACGGCTGACTTCCGGGCGGGTAGCAACATACGGCCCCCGCCCGAGGACATACGCGAGTGGCGTGAGGCCGCTCGTCGAGCCACGATGGCTCGTTGGTCGTCCCGGCTGGAGGCTCCACGTGCTGGCTTTGCCGCCGTGGAGGCTCTCCAGCCGGTCATCGCCGAGTGGGCAGGGCGGCAGCACGGGACCCTTTCCTTCCGACTGACGCAGGTCCTTTCCGGGCACGGTTGCTTCGGGAAGTATCTGCACTCGGTCGCCAGGAGGGAATTGAGTCCCGCCTGTCACCACTGCGACTGCAGTGAGGACTCGGCTCAGCACACGCTAGCGGTTTGTTCCGCCTGGGCGGCGCAGCGTGGGGTCCTTACTGCAGTTATTGGAGGAGATCTCTCGCTACCGGCCGTCATACGCTCCATGGCCGGTAGCGACAGTTGTTTTACCGCGGTCGCAACCTTCTGCGAAGACGTAATTTCGCGGAAGGAGGCGGCGGAGAAGGCCCGGGAGGACGATATCCACTCGGACCCAATTCGCCGCCGGCGAGCCGGGCGGCGGAGGCGCGCATATCAGCGCCTCATGCCGCCTTGAGTGTGGCCGCGGGTGGACGGGACGGGTTTTCCCCTCCACCCGCTATAATGGCCAGCCGCGAGGAGGCGACTTCCGCGTGTGCCGTACGTCGCCTAAAATAGAGAGTTTATCCGCAGATGGTGCCCGAGGTACGGGCAGGCGCTAGGAGGAATCTGGATGTCGTAATAGCAGCGGTTCCCGGATCCCTCCTATCTCAGGCGCAGAGTGGCACACCGTGTGGTTTTAGTCGGTCCGATTCCGACACACCACCCTGCCGTAAACCCCGGTGGGGTGACGGCCCGAGGGGGTTTCCACACGTTAAAAAAAAAAAAAAAAAAAAAAAAAAGACCTTCGTTCAGCAGTGGACGACGATAGGTTAATTGATTGATGGTAAAAGACCTAACCACGATTGATGTGACGTCTGATGTCTCTAGTGTTTGTATTGGTTGATTAGGTTTGCTTCAAAGATTTATATTGAAATGATATATCTCGTGACATTTTTTTTATATTGCAATTTGCTTTGTTTATTTTTTTAAAATTACGCCTACACAAAGTTGTTTCATCTTATAAAGTTAGAAACGTCATACGGTATACCTCAGATTAAATGGACTATAGACTGGTTAGATTTAAATATTGTTAAAATAAATAAAGACAATTCTATCTCGATAAAAACCTCTACAGCTATTTAACGAAAGAAACTTATTTTGATTTCAACATACCTTGGATATCATTTAACATTTATATAGAGCGATACAAAAGAGATGATTAAATGTGGATGCCACCTTCGCTCATGTGGACTAGATAGAACTGTTGAACACATTTTGATACTTTTGTAATAATCAAACAGTAATGTATGGGACTCTTACACTACCTTTCCTGAGCTTGAAAGCATCAATATAGTGTTAAAACATTAATTGTGGCAGTCTTGGAGTAAAATATTTTTCACAAATTTTATTGAAAACAAGTTTTTTATTGATGGTTCTTAGCCATACATGATGAAGATCAAACCAGGCAATTCTAATATATATATTAACAAAATGTTAATACGGTGATATCACCGTATTAATATTTTGTTATTGCGTGAAACATTGACTACGATTGGGTGTTTTGCGATGACTTCTTAGATGGTATCACTGTCACGTGTTATGTGGATGATATGCTTGTGATGGTATGCGGCAAGACGGGGCGGGAAGCAACCCTAAAAGCAACGGTCGGAGTTGCTCAAGTCGTGGGGCGAATTCAGCATTTCGGTCTGGAGGAGGGTCTGTCAATCCGAGGTCGTGTTCTTTCATGGGCCTCGAAGCAAGCCAGCTAACTGATCCATCCTCATAGTAAAAGGAACTCACATCGATGTCGAGCTCTCCGTGAGGTATTTGAGGCTCGTACTCGACGGCCTGTAGGATTTCGGGTATTACTGCTGAAGTCTGGTTCTCAAACTAGTTGGAGCAGCGGGGTACCTGATGACACAGGGATTGTGCGATCCATGACCCTATGTTTCCAGTGTGGATGGAGGACCTAAAGGCCAACACATGTTGTGACGACTGCACCGAGTGTTGGTCATCAGGGTCATAAGCCGCACAATCTACTTTGTTTACTGCAGTAGCATATCTATGGGCCCGGTACGGCACCATGGGACCTAGAGACAAGAGTCCTTTGCCCTTTACTCATGGTGCAAGGCGGTTACCCTTGGAAAATCGAGGGTCAGAAATCTCAACTAGGCCAAAGTATGCTTAGGAGAGCACTTGATTTGAAAAGTAGAGTGGCCTTGTGGTCGGCATTAGAGTTGAAATTCCCTCGCTCAGTAAGATGATAACGGCGATAGACCTCCACTTTTTCTACGATCAAGTTATACTTGCCAAGTAAATTGCGGAGCGGGACTGACAGAGGTTTACAAGTCTCCCGGTCTGACAAGCCCGGCAATGACCCCGGTACCGCAGACGACTCAGACACCAGTTACAGAACAATTTCCGTCCTCCGTAAGCGCAAAACTTGGTGACAGGTAAATCTATTTGTCACTCTAGTAGAAACAGGCCTGAATGTCAGCGTTGCTCGCTCTTGTGGAAGCAGAAAGGGAGTATCGGGGTTCCCATTCAGGAGGGGGCTAGCCGTAAGTAGATGGCGCAAGGTACATTAGAGTCCAGGGATATCCTTTCTAGTACCTGAAACGATATGTGGTTTTTGGACAGTTCGAGTCCGGCGTAACCAGTAGCAGATGATATCCACATGGCCTTTCATTAGAGAGGAAGTTTGCGTCAAGTTTTAGTTTCCTTTTGCAGTGTTGTTGTCCTGTGTAGTTGGCTTCTTTAGTCGCCTCTAACACTACCCACGGAATGTATGTATTATTAATCCATCACCGTTAATCGATTTCCATAAATTCTGAGATACATATAAAGCGATGTAGAAATCAGAACACACGGCACAGATTTTCTCTAGCTACTTATTTGCCTAAATATACATTTCTTAGTTCTTGAAACGACACACTAATAATGGCATTGATGTTAAATACTTTCTTATATTACAATAGCAATGTCTTAAAGGGTAATTTACTCACTGAACAATAAAATTATAAGGAAGACATAAAGTACTTAAATGCATAGCCTTTATCACAAAGAATAAATAGTCATAGTAATTGAAATTCAACATCGTTCAAATAATACATTTGAGGTCGATAACCCTAAATTGCTTTACCAATGGGGATAACTTTAGATCATTATTCATAAGTGTTATTGCTGCAAACGTTGGCCTGCGATAAAGTGCTAATTTGCATCATTATATTTTCACAAGACGAGAACAGGATCTCGCAGTTTACTACGATCACCAATAATTGTCGCCAACTTTGTTGAGTAATAAATGTTTGTGTTAACTTAAAATACATATGTAACGATATGATACTCAACCAATATAATGCTAAGATAATTAATTCGATACTAATATTATAAAGCTGAAGAGTTTGTTTATTTGTTTGGCGTCAATCTCGTGTCAATCTCGGGAGCTACTGGTCTAATTTTTAAAAGTGTTTCAGTGTTACATAGACCATTTATCGAGCTATAGGCTATATATCATCACGCTATACCTAATAGGGGCCGCGTATCAATGAAAAAAAGTGGAAAATCGCATGACAATTATTCCTCTCGAGAGCTTCCGTTGCGTACGCTGCGTAAACGGTCAACGTTTCGCAAAAATAATACATGACAGAACTGTTCCTTTTTAAAAAGTGAAAAATACTTAGCCTTTTTATGGTAAACAAATTTGATTTTACGCCATATAACATAGCATGAAGTCGAGTAATCAGACGAAGTTAGGTGTTTCAGGTAGTTTAATTAATCTATATTAAGAGCCTGCCAAAGTGAATACTCTGCCTGATGGAAAGCATGAATAGAATCCAAGAGTTGTGGTCACCATCCTCATCGCGAATGCAGACAATGCGGTATGGTGATCCAGACTATGGTGGCCTAGTGAGATACTTTTTCTACTGGTAAAAGGCATGACAGTAATCGTGGCGGTGTATTGCACATACTTACCACTATAACTGTCACCCCTGCATCAATGGGCTCGCTGGGTCTCGCACTCATCAACGAAACACGGCAGCATGGATGCTGGCGCTTTAGGTGTTGCGGAAGGGTAGTATTGCCCCGGTCGAGCTGGCGCGTTTGTGCTGAAATCAGCGTGGCTCTTCTACCTAAAGTGTTGGTGTTAAACTGGCACGTAAAGAATGGAAATATAGGTGATTCAAAATAAAATCGCTTGTTTGAAGTTACTGTGTCGGTTTCGTGGCCATGGTATGGTAAAAAGGGATTTAAGTTCTTCGGTAGGCTCATTCGTTAAGTGAAAACAACGAAAGAATAGCTTTACACCGGTTATTTGTAAGGCCATGGTATGCCTTCGGTCGAGCCTGCCCATTTGTGGCGAAGCATAGCTTGCCCACGATTTATTTATTGTATTTCTTTACTAGTGGCTCGCCACGGCTTCTGCGGGTGGACGTTATTTTTTAAGCATTTTAGAATAAACGTAGAGTATATGTATCTTTATGCTGGAGGTAAGTAATTTCTGTTTTCCATTACTATTTAAATTTTATTTTTATTCTCATAGGTTTTATTTTTACATTTAATTTAACCTTTTTTTTTACGTTTGCATCTTCAAGTACTTTATTTTTAAGGGGTTGCCATTTTTTTATTTGATCTTATATTGTTAATAAATTTATTAAAAAAAAAGCTTAATAAACAAATTAAATAAGACTAAATTAACAATTATTATTATAATGGTTACATACATTTTTTATTAAATAAAACTAATTACATAATTAAAAAAAAACCTACTAATTAAAACTTTCATTACTATTCGTTCAATTATTCAAAATTAAATAGTATAATATACATTATTTGTATTGTTTACAACACTTTACATGTTTGTTCATATAGAGATTTATTTTTATTTTCTTATTTTTTTTATATTTTACATTTTATTTATATATTTCTTTTTTACTTTTATTTTTTCTACTTTTCTTTTTTTCGTTTTTTGCGTGCATTTTATTTTTAAACATCATTTAAATTTTTTGAGCCACTAGACCAACTACCCCTTTAAGTAGTATATGGGAGTCGAGCCAAAAAGGGTATTATTGAGTTTGATTGACTATAGAAATACTTAATAATATCCAGTAGTTTGGAAATTGGCGTCTTAAACTCTGTGCATTGGAGAGCATGTATTGCTATCGGTCCTGCGCCTGAGCTCTCCCCGGTCGTGTAGGATAGCCCTCACATCGGATTTTAAGAGTGAAGGAACAGATAGTGCACCTGTGTTTGCTTACTCTTGTGTACTATAACATCTGGGTAGTTGACTGATCTCCATTGAGAATGGCCACTGTGGTCACAATCGCCTAGAAGTACATAATCATCATAATTTTTTTAAGTTTATATTTTACAATACTTACCTTAAAATCTTACTGTAAAATACTTTGACTTTCAAAAAATCCCGCTCGAGTTAGGGCATTAAATAATCGCCCAGCGAAAAGCATTCTTTTATTAGATCGATGCCAATCATCGAGAAAATTCCTTGGGATTAATTTATTGTCAGGTCAAACTATCTTTACAGTAAACTATTTAAAACCTTTTAAAAGATAAAAGCAAATCTGTCCATATTATACGGACTCGTGGTAAGTGAGCGATGTGTCCAGCCGCCGCGGTGCCACTGATTATTGTTACTAGAATCACATTCTCTTTTTAAATTCAAATCTCTCGAATGGAATGTCCGATTTAAAAAAGTAATCTACAGGCATTGAAACACTATTAAATACGAAATGACTGTATTAATAAAGATCACATATATATAAGGTACAAGAAAATGTTACGTACAATGGTGAGCTTAAGACAAAACTAAATTTTCTAACATCAAACCCTGAGTGATTAGAAGATAGCAGAGAACCGTAAATGTATAATATTTAATTGATAATAATTCTTTTTACTTTTCAACCTCTTGGTTTCTTAAATTAATTAACAAGGTTCTAATATACATGTCCAGAATTTTTTTTTTCTAAACTTTAAGGTAATCTCAAAGAAACTGTCGTATGCAACTGGAATCCATCATAAGACCACATTGTCATGTAAATTATATCTCAATATTAATAAAATTGAATTTCCTAGCCACAATGTGTCGGTATTATCTGTATTTCCACTTCCTAATGTAGTAAATACCTACCAAATGAAAATGCCTTTAATATAGGGATAGATAATTTCCTGTCTTTGTACCTAATTAGACTTATTTATATATCTCCACGTCCTGTCCCATTGCAGTAAACCCATCCCGATGCCATAAAAATGTGACCAGTTATTCTAGACCCGGCTAAACGTCCATTCTTTCAGGTTTAAGTTGGTCACTCTGTGAATAGAGTGTCTAGGATATCTGGAAAGCCCACGCTTTACTGTTACACACGGTTGGACTGTTTAGTGTGCTGAACAAATTATTGGTTTCTGTGTTACTCGAGTAATGTTTGTTTTAAATGACATTTTATTAATTAATGCGCAAAGTTACCGTTTCTTTTTGGTAACATCGATTTTATATAGAATCGATTCTGATATAGAATTGTGCTGTTTTGATTGCATTTCCACTGTGTCCCGGTGTCTGATGTGCAAGTTATACACAGGCAAATTTCCTAATTATAGGTGACGCAAAAATATGATATAATAGTGATATGATCTCGATACTTATACTGAGTACAAGTTTATAAAATTAGTTGGAATTCCTATAGTTTTTATAACACTGCTACTTATTATAAATAAACTAACATTGCTATTTAAAATAAATAAATCCCCCATAAGTCTATTAGATATCTGTATCGTGTACAAGAAATTTTAATTAAAATGTGGTCAAATTATTACGTAATAAACAGTATTCTTTATTTACACTTCACTTTGTTCACCTTTTTTCTGGTTTTGTTCATGTTTGAATGGGGCAATATAACTGAATTATGAACTTCGATTGAAAATGAGGTTTTGACAACTTCCAACAACAAAACCTTTTAAAGAGCGTTAAGTTAGTGTAATCATTTACCAATAAATTATAACTATTTTTTTCACACCATAGAAAAACAATCATCATCAACCTTTAACATACATGTCCACTGCTGGACATAGGCCTCTCCTTAGCAAGGAGGTTTTGGCCTACTATACCACGCTGGCCAGACGGGTTAGTATAGGATTTGTTTCAAGTTTTCCTTGTTTACAATAATGTTGTACTGCATAGTTTGTCCCCTTAATCACCTCTTACGACGCCCATAAGATAAATAGGGCTGTTGATACTTCATATTCTTAATCCGTCACTACAAGAAAAGAAAACAGTAAGCGCATTTAAAAAACGATTACTTACAGCTGTTTATCCGTTTATTTTTCTATATTAAGAGCCTGAAAAGGGACTCTACTCTGCCTGATGGAAAGCATGAATAGAATCCAAGAGGTGTGGTCACTATACTCATTGCAAATGCTGACAATGCAGTATGGTGACCCACACTATGGCGGCCTTGTGAGATGCTTTTTTAGATCCCGCTTAGAGACGTAAAAGGCATGACAGTCATCGTGATGGTGTAAGGCTTACACAGTTACCACAATAACTGTCACCCCTGCATTAATGGGCCTCCGGTCTCACACTCGCCAACGGAACACGACAACACGGCTGCTGGCGCTTTAGGTTGGTCTTCTGTAGGAGGGTAGTACTGCCCCAGTCGAACCGGCCCGCTTGTGCAGAAATCAGTGTCACTTTACTACCTAGTAAATGTTAATTCTTACTTACTACATATAATTTTAAATAAAGTCTGTGATGATTAGTTAAATTCTTCAAGAGTTTAAATATTCTCAAATTACTGCTGAGTTAAGAGTATATGAAAAAGGTACCTTAATAGATATTTATTCATCGATTTTAATATTTAACAATTCTATCTTGATTAGATAATTTGTTATAAGGGGTTATCCTTTTTTTATAAATCTGATCGTGTTACTCTACATTGTGACCCAATTGGGTCGATTGTGGCCACGTGGTAATATTTAGGTATTGACAATTACAAATAATACCACCCTGAACTGCAATTCACCCCTCTACTAGGCTTCACGGCTGAGTAG
The DNA here is from genome assembly GCA_949316085.1 of Hypercompe scribonia. Lineage (NCBI taxonomy): Eukaryota > Metazoa > Arthropoda > Insecta > Lepidoptera > Erebidae > Hypercompe > Hypercompe scribonia. Next base: position 2,905,943 of record OX438969.1, on the reverse strand, counting down.
AGTTTATAAAGCTTTCCTTACCAAAGCTCTATTATCAGATGAAGGGCACAACAGTATGTGCCTTGAAGAAAGCTAGTATAAAACGAGTACGGGTTGATGTTTCGCGTATACTCGCTCGCTACAAGGTCAAGTGCGATCGTCCGAGTCATTGCTCCTCGCGTGTGCGACGCATAGTTGCGCCGCGGTCCGACACCCGCGCAAGCGCAGTGTTATTAGTGCCCAGTGTTGCACACAGAGAGGTGAGTTGCAAAGCTTTTTTGTTACATAAAAGTTCATATATTTCATAAAGTATTGTATACTAAGTTTATTATTGTGCATAGACAATATATCACATCAAGGTGGCATTTATATAAAATATTTAGAGGAAAATGAAAATATTATCAACTGTTTTTGTTGCAAAATGCTACAATATAATGTCTAAAATTTTTTTTTTTAATTATCTTTCTCATGGCATTAAAGTAAATTTTATATTAGTTTTATATAATAAATAGTAGTTTAATAATTAAATTTCTTACAAATCACAAATTTGTATAATTTTTCTTTTTTTTTAATAAGACAAAGCCGATTCATACATTAAAAAGTTCGGATATAAATAACTTTAAAAATTCAAATTATTTTCTATTTTTTATTTGTTATTAGCAACACTGAAAATTGCAAAATAAAATGCATTGCTCTCATTTATAAATAGCAATGCCGCAGAGATGAATGTTTTTATTTTTTTAAATAAAATCAAATAAATATTTAACTTTCTAATTTAATAAATCACGGAAGAAATATTGTTTAAAGGGTATTTTTTATTTTATTTTTAACTGTTTTTAATGTTATTAGAGATTTATGTTATTTTATGTTATACTTCTCTTGTCAAAAAGGTTTAAACGACATGATAATAATATATAGATATCTCAACTATTTTGTAAATCTATAAATGGTTTAAATCCAATGAATACTAAATTAAAATGTCATTCCTATAGGAAATACTTATAGGTTGACGTGTCTTGAGATCCTTTGTGCCAAATTTAATCATTTTGTAAAAAAAATCTACTCTATTAAGAAAAAGCGGTAAAATAATACATAGTCTGTTTTGTTTTTAAATTAAGTAGTTTAAGATAGATGATTAGTCAAACATAAGTTCCGATTTTACTCTCATTTTATCATTAACTTGTAGGTACTTATTTACCTTTTTTAAAATTGATGATTAAATTAACTTAAACGGATATCAATACATAACTAACTTAGATAAAGAAATTAATTATAGTGGATACACTATACTTAGAAATTATTTACAGTAAAAAGAGCTCAAATGAACTTTTGAGAGATAAATTAGAATTATTTAAATCGCTTTGCTGCTAAAAGTAATTTATCACAGGCGATTTACGGATGAACAAAAAACGACAATCTGTACCTTTGTTTTTTTTTGTTTTGCTTGTTTATTTGTTTGTTTGGTTGAACGCGTTTATCTTAGGAGATACTGGTCCGATTTGAAATATTCTATTAATGTTCGATAGCCTATTTATCGAGAAAGGCTATATATGATCACGTTACGACTAATAGGAGCCTCCATGTATACTCCACATGAAATATATTACAAAAAGGGACCTTTTTTCCTTTTAATAACTTCCATTGTGTACTCTGTGTAAAGGGTTAAAATATCGATAAGTTCTAATAAAAGGCCGCGATAGCATGTTTACGTTGTAGGGTTGGCTTGCTAGATTCTTTTTTTGTTAATCATGTTTGTTCACGCTGTACAATATTACATTACGACCAATTTTAGTTTAATTCGCTTGTAATAGATGCATAAATAGCCTTTCTTCCTAAGTAGAGACCTATGACCACCAGAGGCTGGTTAAAGGTCTTTCCTTAGAAAGGAGGTATTAGCCTGCTATACCACGCTGCTCAGACGGGTTGGCATTGATTTTGTATCAGGTTTTTCTTCTCTTCACAGTGTTGTTGTCATAATTTGCTCCCTTAGTCACCTCTCACGACACCTATGGGATAAATTAAGGTGCTGGCACTTTGTATTCTTAATTCATCACCACATGAAAAAGTGATAGATAAACATGATTTGTAACATCATCATCATCATTTCATCTCAGCCAAAAGACGTCCACTGCTGGACATAGATCTCCCCCAAAGGTTCTCCACAACAGCTGTTCCGTGCCACCCGTATCCAGCAGCTACCCGCGACCTTCACCAGGTCGTCGGACCACCTTGTAGAGGGCCTACCAACGCTGCGTTTCCCAGTACGCGGTCACCACTCCAGAACTTTATGACCCCATCGGCCATCGTTTCTGAATGTAATGTGCCCCGCCCACTGCCACTTAAGTTTAGCAATTTTACTGGCAATATCGGTGACCTTGATTTGTCTGCGGATCTCCTCATTTCTGATTCGATCACGTATTCGTATTCGTATTCTAATATGTAAAAAGTAGTTTGAAAAGTAACAAAGCGATAATACAATCCAAAGACACAAAGAAATAATCTCAAGCAGAGACTCTTTGGAGTTCTACTTTAGTTATATTTTAAAAACATAATTCCTTCACTTGTTATCAACAAGGCCTCTAACTTGAGACATATTGAATAGAGTTTATCTACTGATTCAGCGTCGGATTTTTACTACAGATAATTATGCATGAACCTGTTTATTTTATTATAATTAGCTCGATCATCGACCAGGTGAGTTACTCTTCTAGAGATAATTAACTTTTTTAAAAATAAACACTTTGAATGCACCCAAACCATTATATTAGTTTTTTATCCCGCATTTAGAAATGAATTATTTTTGTCAAATTTATACCAACCTTAAGTGTTGAATGAAAATGAAAAATTATTAAAAGCCAGACCAAAAGTGAGAGACAATGTATAACACACAAAAAATAAACATTTCAGTGATGAAATTAATATAATAATTTCTTATAATATAATTTTAATTATATTAATTATTAACTGGGTGTTTGAAAATAAAAAAAAAAGATAAGACGGAATCACCATAATAACATTCCATATACTTGTATGCTACAAACTCACAGTGTTTTTATCACACTAACACTCATTTCACTGCAATTATTTTAATAACATTTCTGTGTTCCTCATAATGAGCAAGACACCGACTTCTGTAACAGCCTAGGCGTCTAGCTCAGGGGCCAGGCGCTTCAAACATGGTGTACATTTTATGTGAATTTAACTATTAAAATCTAAAAATTCCGCGAAAATATCCTTTTGTGAGCGTTAAGGAGAATATAATACACATAGGCGACATACTTAATGCATATAATGGACCTGATAAATAAACCAAAACTTTATCGTCACTTTATTTAAATTTAATCGTCAAAGTAACTGACCTGAAATTTATTGAGAGGGTAGCGGGTAGCAAATTAACAAACCACTCGTTTTAATGAGTTGACTGCACCCTCACTGCTTTAAGATACATGGTAGGGTGTACCTGACAGTTTACACCCTCACGTGTGTGGCTTGATTAAGAGGACATACACGTAGTGGTAAACCTGTACTCTCAGTGGAAGCTACGACGTCTCCTTTCGCAACTGACGCATGCGCAAGAACGACCGTCACACGCGCTCAATTTTGCCTGTACATACAGTTAAACTGCACAGGTATATCAACGGGTAAAATATATCAAAGTCCATATTTTTTCGGTTTTCTAAAGAGGTGTAGAAACCTACATTGTTGTACAATGCCCACGCTCTAGTTTACTTGTAAAATGCAGCTGTACAGGTACTCGTAAACTTATCAGTCTACCGTGTTTCGCTATCTTTATGTGTGTAAGGATTAATTCTCAAAAGTCAACTGTTATTTTCATTTGTTTTAAAAGACGACTCCTAAACTAGTAATATTTGTGTCGCGTGGGACTTGGCAAACATATGCAAAGAGTATAGTCTCAAAACAAGAATTTGTGGTTTGACACAAACTGTTAACAGATATGGCGTTTGAACCTACAACACTCAGCGCAGTAGAAAGCGGGAAGGTGGCGGCTTACATTATACGTGCAGTCAGTTATAAATAATCCTAGCTTCTCTGATAGACTTCGTATTATCAAATAACTTTGATGATACGAAGTCTATCAGAGAAGCGAGAGAGAAGCGAAGACTACGATAGTGTAATAACTTACACTATCGTAGTCCAACAGAAAAATGAATAAATAAATAAATTTAACTCAGATTGATCACTTTCTTCAAACTTACATTTTTGGCAGGTATAAACTAATGTCCATCCAATAATAGAAAAACCATATAATAGTTCCCTTCTCTTCATTATGACAAAAAAATAACTAATTTATTTTTCTTTTCTTTAAAAAAAAAGACAATGCCCGTACTAGAAATAAATCTTGTGTCACGGGGGACTTTACAAACATACAAGAAACGGACACAAAGAACACCCAGAATAAGTTGACCCGTTCTCTAGTTTAGCGCTTAGTAACACATTTAGCAATTCATTTTTATTTAAATATGTTACATTTTGAACAAGTTTTTCTACGTGGTTGCACTCGTGTTTTTGTCGATTTTTTTCTATAACTTGGCGGAACTAAGCTTAAGGTTGTGTGAGGTGAAGGAGAAGAAAGCTTAAAGAGCTACAAAGAATTAGTGGTCCTTAGTCGCAGATGTCCATACTCACTTATTGTTAGGAGACAAATCTGGTCCTTACATCCTATATCATAAAAAAAGTTTGGTATAGTCTAACAGATTGTTCATTTTTCAAATAGAAAAAAAGAAAAAACAAAGGAGCGACGGAGGAGTAAAAATAAAAAAAGATCGATAACAAAGAAAAATAGTTTTTATTTTTTGTTTTTAAAATATGTTAATGAGCTACTATTGTTGGTATTTTTCATTATTCTTATTTTGCACCTTTTTACCTGTTCATAAACCTCTCGGTGTATAATTAAGAATGCAAATTGCAATACAGCGTACACTACACAACATAACTGTTAAAAGTAAATGATTTTAAACTGAAGAAAAACTTAGTTGAATTTGTGTTGGCATCTAAATTGCTATGCGATCACTGACACCATATTTTAATAACGTAATTTTATGTAACGTTACAAAATGATTACTTTATAGTTAGTACTACGAGATAATGATGAATGTTAGTAACAAAATAATATGCCATTTTTACAAGAAGTCGAACTCCACCTACGTACTTGAGATAAAAATAATTTCTTACAGTAATTGCTCTGCTTGCCGTGATTTTTTTTTATCTTTCATTATTATTGCATACAAATGTCTATAAGGTACTGCGTCAGTTACTGGACATACACACCTATCTTTATATATTTTATCCCCGAAGCGGTAGGCAGAGGCATACTAAAGCGCCCACAGTTTTTCGATATTTATTTTTAAGTACTTCCGTTATATTATGATTAAAGATGATCAACAGCCTTTAACAGTCTACTGCTGGCCATAGGCCTCTCTTAAAAAGAAGGTTTTGGCCTACTATGCCACGCTAACCAGACGGATTGATATTGGGTTTTTTTTCAAGTCTTCCTTCTCTTGGTACTGATGTTGTTTTGCGTATTTTATTCCCTTAGTCGCCTTTTACGACACCCATCGAAAAAAAGGGTGGTGGCACTCCGTATTCTTTACCATTACCACACGGACATGACAATGATTGAAGATAAGAGAATAGAACAAGTGCGGGAGTTTTTATATTTAGGTTTACAAAGAATAGAATGGCATTTTACTAAGTAGTAGAGCCACGCTGATTTCAGCACGAGCGGGCCGGCTCGACCGGGGCAGTACTACCCTCCCACAGAAGACCAACCTAAAGCGCCAGCATCCGTGTTGTCGTGTTTTTTTGGTGAGTGTGAGAGAGGAGGCCCATTGATGCAGGGGTAACAGTTATCGTGGTAACTGTGTAAGCCTTACACAGTCACGATGACTGTCATGCCTTTTACGTCCCCAAGCGGGGTGTGAATAAGCACCTCACAAGGCCGCCATAGTGTGGGTCACTATACTGCATTGTCTACATTTGCAATGAGTATGATGCCCACAACTCTTGGATTCTATTCATGCTTTCCATCAGGCAAAGTAGAGTCACTTTGGCAGGCTGTTAATACAGAAAAAAAGATATAAAAGATGTTACAGAAAGGAGAGTAAAAGCGGGCAATATAGTGAACAGTAACCTCGGTAAACTATTAGATTGCCGGCATTTTATTTATCTTCTGGATTGGACTACACCCCTACAATCCTTTGTTGACATGCTTCGACGGTTTGGTCGCTTAGAGATGATGGTTAATAGAAGGTTCACAAAAGGAATTCGTAGAGCAAATAGGTGTGGAAGTGTTGGAAGAACTCTTAGACTGCGAACTTAATAAACTGGTGATGTTCTAAAAACGCACCAGCTTAAAGTAAATATTTTATATTTTTATATATATTTTTTTTTATATTTCGATCATCCATGTTATTACCTTCCTTTTCCTTTTTTGATGAGTTTCCGTTTGATGAGTCCCGAAGCACATTCCTTTTTTGATGAGTTTCTTTTTATCTCTGTCAAAGATAAAGTACAAAATAATTGTTTTTGCAAAATTTAATAGATATTCTATCAGTCAACATAACTTTCACAGTCGAGCTTTGCTTAGTTTGAAGCTAAATGGCGTTGTGTGTGTAGTGTGAGGGATTAAGATTATTAACAATATAATATATAAAACATGATTCATTAAAACACGCCTCAAAAAGCACCTAAGTAACATTATATTTTTGAATAACCATAGTAAAATCACGATATAATTACGTGAAACTAAAAATTAATTTGATCAAGTAAATGTAACATAACGTAATTTGCTTTAAAAGTACCCAGGTACGTATCTGAGTACTTTTATAAATATAGAAAACTTCTAAAACGAAACATAGGCATGTAAGTCTACTTTAAAATTAAAATTGCCCACAAGCACGTCTCTTGCTGACCTGATTTAGAAAACAAATCTAACTTTGCTGCCTACCAGGCTTGTGCAAAACATTTTAAAGTGGGGGACATACGACTATTTCAAAAAAGAATACCTTCCACTGTTGATGCTGCCAGGATTACCAAGTATTGTTAAAGAAGGTTCTCGGAAAGAAGGCAAACAAACTAAACTAAATCTGTCGAGCGGAGTTGAAAAATGTACACACGAAAAATTATTCTCAAACCTCACCGTGTCTCTCTTGTAACACTCCAAGGAAAAAAATTGAAGACAAAATTTTGGAGAAGCAGAATAATAATAAAACCCTGCTCTCGTCGTTTACACATATTATCGACTATATATTAGGTACCGCCCGGCATGTTGACATTCTACAAACGTAAACTTTGATAGAAAACGTCTCTCCATGCTAAGTCAGGTGTTCAAAACAAAATATTAACCAATAATCCAAAAAAATAGAGGTTTTAGCGATTGTAGAAAGAGAATCGACGCAAAACACTTACATCTTGGCTAAGGGGATGTATAGAATACCTAGACATAGAAAAATAAATAATATTTCATTCATTATCTGCACGTTTTAAGTATTTCATACATTGTCTAAGTATTACATACTATACCAGATTATACAGATTGCGGGTAACATATACCTACACACAATAAAATTGTGAGAGGTCGATGTCTGTACATTTAAGATGTTGAAGAACTAGAAAAAGTTTAACAAACTATAACCCGAATACGTCGTAACTTTTAATGAAATTGATATAGTCTATGTCACCTGGGGCATTATTACGAATCTAATGACACCTCAGTCATTAAAATCGATTCAATAGTTTAAGCGCTACGGTGTAACATACAAACATACATGGATTCCTAAAATTATTACTGGACAGAACAGTATTTTTATCCGATTGTCTGTGGGTTTATGTGCGCTAATCTTAGAAGTGGCTTAACCTATTTGGATATGAATTTTTCTAATATATTGTGATACACTTCACTTGATATTTTAGTTAAGAATCAACCGACATATGCACGAGCGGAGCCTAGCTAAATCTCTTTTCTAATCAAACATGCCAGATTAGTAGTCCTGTTTGTACGTAAAAATTGACTTACAAAAAACATCAGGCGAGTTTTCTTTCAACTACCTTACGATTCATGTTATCCAGAAGGCCGCTATCGCAATTACCTACGCAATTTTTTACCGACCATAGTCTTAATTACATCGATGCTAATCTACAATTATACCGTTATGCACAATGTTTAAAAAGCAACTCAGTTGTGTGACGACTTTTGTTTTTCGAATACAATCGCCTAATTGAATGAATGAGCGAATGGAGGTAAATAAATTTAATTGATTAAATAATAATAGTAACCTCACATATCTTACACACGGTAATTTGATTCTAAATTAGGCAGAACCTGTGCTATGGTAACCCCACAACTCATATGTTTAGTAGTATGTTTACTTAAATACCTACTTCTAAATACATATATGTATATTGTAGATAAATTACACCCAGACATACAACAAATAATCGTGCTCACACAAATGTAATATTATTCGGCCAAAAAGTATAATATTATTGAGCTTTTCTGATTATAGAAATGCTTAATAACAGCCTGGAACTCGGAAGTTGGGACCTTAACCCTCATGCCTCAAAGACAACGTGAAGTCGACGGTCCTGTGGCTAATTTCTTCCCAGTCTTGTTAAATAGCACTCCTGTGCTCCATAGTTGGTTGATCTCTGTTGAGACTGGGCGTCATGGCCGAAATACTGTCTAGGAGTACATCATCCTCATCATTTGACAATCCTCTTGGCTTAGTAGTTGGTGGCTGCTAAGCCGTAGGTCGTGAGTTCGGTTGCCAAACAGGACAAGTAAATGTGTTCTGTGTCTTGGTGTAATTTATCTACAACATGTATGTACTTAGAAACATTAAAGTGTTTACGCAGCTATCTGGCCACCATAACACAGGTTCTAAGTTGAAATCAGACAGCCGTGCGTGAGATGTGTGAGTTTATTTATTTATTTATAATGTCAAATATATTTTCAGTACATACCTGTGTATAGATGTAGATTCCTATTCATCACTTTTATTATCATATCCTTAGAAAAACTAAATGTAAGCATGGTTCCTTGAAACATTTATTGCTACAACGCTTGTTATAAAACTGTCAACATGAATTTATCATTGTAAATATGTGATTACTCCTGTTACTTCTATGGGCGTAAACTCATATATTTATGACTCATTACAATTAGTTATAAATATACGGTTATTAATTTATTTTTCTATTAAATTACCTTTACTATCATAACCTAATACGATAGAGAGGTTATAATCTTTTTATTATTAAATCTATTGCTTTACAAATGCTCAAAGAAAGAAATATAACGAAATTAAAAATCAGTATAAATAACACCTACCTCACATTAAAACAAAAATATTCAAACGTGTTTAGGTCTTGCAACAAATTATATTTAATAAATGGTTATACGCTTTGGGACGTTAATAGCCTAACCGTTATTCTCTAGACCGTCCCAAAGCGTAGGCAGGTATTTATTATGTTTTAAGATTACACTTTGTTCTTGTTGTACTTCGGAAATAAAGTCTATTATGTTTGTACACTTAGAACTGGGGTGCTAGGTCCCCTTGCGGGTTGGAAACCGCGTTACGGAAAACCGTAAGAGAAAAAGATCGATAACTAGTCTTACACATATCCACGTGTTTGTGTGTAAAGTTTATTTGTCCGTGACACTATCATTTTAAGAAAGATATATAATAGCATAATCAGAAAGTTAATAAACTTATTCAGAATCTATTCCTAAATTATTTTACGACAACATAACCTCAAAAACAATAAAAAACAATTTCGTAAATTAACATAGGAAAAGGACTTCGTTCCAAACACGAGAGTCTGACACGTTCTTTTTTTTCTAGGTCACCCGCGGTTTCGCTTTTATTATCTTCCTATTTAGTATCTCTGTCTTTAAAAATAACGATCATCTAAATAACCGTTCATGCCTTATTTTGCACACGTAGAGATGCTATTTACAAAAATATTTTGTAACTGAGCGTTTATAAAATAAAAAGAGTCAGCTTCAAAAATTTTAACCTTGTAGCTCCAGCGACTTGACCCTACGTTAATGAAACAGTCCAAGCACGCAAACTTAATTATGATGATACATCTTGACACTCTACGTGATTTAGTTTATAATTTTAATATTGCTATTAATAAAATTGACTAAACCACAATTTAAGTATTTATCCATCTAATGTATTTTTTCACGTTGGCAACCCTGTTAGTGAGCGAACCTCATTAATCAAAATAAAACTAAACAAATGTATCTCTGTATCACAGATATATCATATCATATCATATTATAGATATAAAATAAACTTACACACATGTAAACATTAACAAATACATATTTATATGTATATACACGTACATAACATCAGCTGACAAGTTATGGGTCAGTGGATGATACCTATTGAATGCAATATAGCTTTGATAGTTTGCAAATTGTTCAACTAATTTTTGGCAACACGTAGTCTGTAAAATTGTAGTACTAGAAATTTAGCAACATCCGTCAACCTTTTCTTAGGTGTAATCAAAAAAGGGATTGCATTAATTTAGAAAAAGGTAATAACAACTATGACATTAGACATGTCAAAAGGCAGTTTGATTTAAAACTAGGCAGAGTCTGTATGAAGATAATCATTGCTAATAAACATACTTAAATATGTTTTATTATAGAAAAATTACACCCAGACCGAACAAAAAGTAATCGTGCTCACATAATGTATGCCCTGGGTGATCGAACCCATGACCTCTCACTTAGTAATCAGGGTCACTAACCGTTAAACTGATAGGCAAGTCGTTACATATAGCCGATGTCAGACTTATCAGAGACATGAGGTATATCCTACACAACATCAAAATTACGATGCTGGCCTAAATTCACAGGATCACGTAGTGGTTTAAGCGGTCGCCACGCCACTCCACTGCGCTGAGTGTTGTAGGCTCAGACCCTACGCAGGGCAATACTTTATGTAATTCAAAAATTTTTGCTTTGAGGCATTTTTTTTTTATAGCAACCTACCAAAGTGACTCTATTCTGCCTGATGGAAAGCATGAATCCAAGAACGGTGGTCGCTGTGCTCACTGCGAATAAAGACAGTGCAGTGTGACGCACCACGCTATGGTGGCCTAGCGAGATGCTTTTCACGCCCCGCTTTAAGGACCCGGGATCGCACTGGGAGCGAAACACGTGCGCTCGGAATAAATTCCAGGCTTTAACTGATTTGCACAGGAAGGAAGAGCCGAACCGTTTAGTTCGGGAGCGTATGTAAACGGTGACTTCCAAGGCCAGCACGAGTTGTCCTGTAGAGGAACGGAGAGGATGGGATCAGTAGGAAGAGTTCGTCAGAACACTCTCCATGATAAAGGCGATAGAGGATTGCCATAAAGGCGATATCTCTTCGCAACTGCAGAGACTCAAGTGACTATTATATACATATACCTACTATATACTAGAACATATTCCTAATATTAAACTTCACAAATTTATAAAAGCCACGTAAACAAGAACAGTATATATAAAAATAATTTTACATCTGAAATAGCGTTCTTAAGGCAGTTTATAATTGGTGTCCTAGTGTGTATAAAGATATTACCTCCCGGATGTATACCGTAGGTAGGTTTAGTACCGGTACTTTTCGAACATTAACCCAAGAAATTATTCGCAGAATAGAACTAACGGACAATCTCTTGCATATGGATGTTAAATGATGGATTATTATAATAGTCATTTCAAATTTAAAGTGTAAAATGCGTAAGTAGTAATAACTCAACACACTCTATTAGCCATAGTCGGTTTACTGATAATGATATTTTCACTAATAATATTATTAATAGATACACCCAAACATATATCAAAGAATTCTGATCATAACCCACCTTTTTGTCCTGGATATGAATCGTGCACTGGATTCCCACCAAGAACTTAGGGCCCCATTTATTTTTTTATTTATCTTCCCCCTCGAAACCCCCTCAGACCCCTACCTCTCCGGGGTTTATGGCGGGGTGGTGTGTCGGAATCGGACCGACTAAAACCACACGGTATATCACTCTGTGCCCGGGATAGGAGGGATCTGGGAACAGTTGCTATTACGACATCCGGAGAACTTAGTCAACCTCACCTGCAAGTAGTGCACCTGCAGATTTCTTTTTGATTTTTTTTATTTGAGAGCCTGCCAAAGTGACTCTACTCTGCCTGATGGAAAACATGAATAGAGTCCAAAAGTTGTAATCACCATAGTCATTGCGAATGATGACCCACACTATGGCGGCCTATTAAAATGCTTTTTTACGCCTCACTTGGGGACGTAAAAGGCATGACAGTCATCGTAGGGTTGTATTGCACACACTTACTACGATAACTGTCACCCCTGCATCAATGGGCCTCCGATCTCGCACTCACCAACGAAACACGATAGCACCGGTGTTGTCGCTTTAGGTTGATCTTTTTGCAGAGAGACGAACGAGGCTGTGGCAAACAAAACAATCCGATTATCGGCAATGAGCTCGTCACCCACCCACCCGTCATTGTCGTAGGATCAAAGCTTTCACGAAATGTGGGCGTTTAGTATAACTATTTTTGCTACCCTTCCGGTCAAACAGGTGTGATTTTATGTGTGTACTTAGAAGTACATTAGAACCGACTCAGAGCGCGTGCTCCACTCTAAAGAAAAAAGATCTCCTTCATTACAAAAACCTTGTCCTCAAATGTTTTTTACTTTTAATTGTTGTTTCATATGCCGTCATAGACGTTGCCATTCAAGAAATATTTCCATACTCGTATCATTTCTCTTTATTAGCTAAAATATTGACGGGTGTGGTCTAGTGGCTAGTGATCCTGACTGCTAAGCCAGAAGTCGTGGGTTCAATTCCCACCCAGGATAAATCTTTCTGTGTTGTGCACGATCATTAGTTCTGTGTCTGGGTGTAATTAATCTATGATGTGTGTGTATTTAGAAATATATAAGTATGTTTATCAGAAGACTGGTTACCACAGCAAAGGCTTTACCTATCTTGAGATCACACAGCCGTGAAGTAGATGTGTGAGAATATTATTATTGTCTTATCGTGAAATACCGTGGCAATTTTGTTAAGTGGTAACATCTCTAGTGATAATATAATTATTGCCCTTATTTAGCTGTTTATGGCACTCATTCTCTGGAATTCATTAACTTCTTAAACTAATAAAATTTTCTGATTTGGTTTCTTGTAAGTTCTTCTTTAATACAAATGATTTTATAAGTACTTATTTGTTGAGTGCTAAAATGCACTCAACTATGAACGTAGGTAAATTCGATTTAAATTCAATAACTAAGCTATGCGTTTTTACTTAGTCATTAAATATCAAATATGTATTTTACCCTCTTGAAATATCTTCGATCGTAATCAACCTTTCTCACAGAATTCATTTCCCATGACTACTTGGAAGAAACAGAAACCCTTTACTAACACCATAAGGGTCAACGACACAAGTAAAAGTAGACGTAAGTAGTTCATTTGACAGTGCTATTATTTTCTGTGTTTTTAATTAACCATTGCGTAATTAAAATTATCGATATTTACTTTATTGTGTCGTAATGTGATATTTTATTGTTTCAGAATAAGAGAAAAGTAGGTACTAACTAATTCGGGGAATTTGCCTATGTTTCTAAAAAAGGAATAATTTTTCCCCGTTTTTGCAATATATTTCATTCATATTTGGTTCTTGTTAGTCGTAGAGTGATATTAAATAGCCTATAGCATTCTCCGATAAGCATTCGATCTAACTAAAATAATTTTTCAAGACAAACCAGACAAAATCGACACATAATATGTTTGTCTTTTTGCTTCTCGTGTCTTTTTAGGGTGACTGTCTTGTATTCTTTTTATTGAAATATTTAGAATAAGAATAAGTATGACGGCTGTGTCACAAATATCATCATTTACATATATTTTTTATGGTTATTAAACTAAAACTCGCATTTTGAGGTTATTGTCTGAATTAATTGAAAAATTAAAAAAAAAAATATTTTATGATTAATATAAAGCTTAATAGTTTAAATTTCGAACGTGAATTAAATTTAAATATCATTATTTATTATTAATTAAAAGTGTACATACATTTTGCTGCTCGAATTGAACTTATTAATAAGTAGTCCTTTTCAATTGGAACGTTTTTAGTATTTCGTAATAAATAAATTTAAACAGTTATTATTTTCTTAATTCAAAAAAAATTATATGCAGTAATGGTAAGCATTATTTAATGATTATAATAATTCGTGATAAAACTTTTGTTAATATAGATAATTAGACGTGTTAATTTTATTTAATATTATAATTTTGACTAATTTTAAAACATAATCAATAACGAGTACTGTTAAATAGTTATTAGACTAAGCTAAAGTCAGTAAATTTACTTATACACTTACTACTTATAACACAAAAAGTAATATCCTTATACACAGGATTTACGAGAACTTTAATTGCGCGATGTAGAATAAGTAGCCTTAGTTAGGTAGTGGTACTTTTTGCACTTGAATATCGTCACTCATATATCGAAAAACTCATTGGTTTATATTCAAAATGCAATCACGAGCTGAATGCTAGTAATATTTTCTATAATTTCGCTATCATGTTATGACTGAGCCGTCTGTTCATAACTTATAACCGCGATACTCCTAACAGTACATAATAATTAACCTTCGTCCATCAATCTTCTGTACATTTGTGACCCCATAAGCAAAGCCTTCGAGCTAACTGTATTTGCAATTTTAATTACTGGTAACGAATCGATCGATAAAATATGAATGTGAACAGTTATGTCGATTCTCAAACATATATTATTATATCTTTCATTTTATTCTATTTCATATTTGTGAGTGATTTATTTACAAATAGGTTTTCTTTGCTGTGGCACACTGAACTTTCGAGTACATTGATGAGAAATGATAATCAAAAATGACACGAAATTAATGTACTTATATAAAAATAAGGTTATATATTTTAAAATTAAAAAAAAAATAAGAGAACTGTTTAAAGAACATTTTTACCAATTAACAATAAATCTGATCTAGGTTTTTTTTTTATTTTTTAAAGTGTCTTAGTCGTGAATATAATCTTATGACTGATTTTAAGAAGAGATTTTATTATTGCATTCAACTGTGTGATAGCTCATTTTAGAACGATCTTTAGCTTAATTTTAATATTTATTATGTTTAACTTGCGTGAGTTGGTTCTTATTAATGTATTTACATTGCTACATTAACCAATAATATATGATAAATTCAAAGGGACTATGTTTGTAAATTATATATTTTTAGTACAATTTGCTGCGTGATACTGTAATTAATGCCGATAATACAGAAAGGCAATTTAAAACAGACTGTAATTTGAAATCTATTCTTGAAAACAGTTTTAACACTTAGTAAACTTAAAACGCATTTTGGAATAAGAATAACACTTAAGTTCCGATGTAAACTGAAAACTTATTGCAGAAAATTAAAGTTCAAATGACACTGGAAACGTCTTTTAAAATCCAGTAAAACACGATTTAGACTATTTTTACATTTCAATACTGAAATTTTACCTCATAGTTATAATGTTCTAAGTATTTTGCAACCAAAATTTGCCAACGTTTAAGAAAATGGACAAAGAACCTTACCTTAATTTATTATTTACCTAAAACATATTTTATCTGTTGTTTTATGTAAAAAAATGTGGATATGTTGTATTGTATTTATTGCTTTATATTTATGTGTATTATAATCAATAATTTTCTCTTTCACGAATTTGTATTTTTACAACTAATTTTTTTCATCCAAAGTTTGCCTGAAAGAATTTTTGATTGAATTACCTTTTGTATGTAGTCTTTCAATCGACATTCTCTTATTTGTAAACTACATTAACATTAAAATTTATTCTAACCTATTCTCAGCAACAATTTCAACTAGATAGTTAAGCGTGTGATGATCACAATCATTTGTTCACTCGGCCTGTTCATATATATGTGTATATTTAGAAATATGTGAACCTGACTACCTCCTTTGCGCAGTGGTAGCATATGCAACTGCTGTACTTGAGGTCTCCTGAACAAATATTTGTATGATCTGCACATATTTGTTTCGGAGTTTAAGTGCTTTCTATGTATAACATTATATCTATTTATTTCAGATGTCTGTTACCCATAGTATAAACTCTGCTTGGTTTGGGACTAGATGGCGTTGTATGTCAAATGTCCGAAATATTTATTAAATATTTACATGTTTCAGCAATCAGTTTTAGTACATAGACTCTGGTTAGTGCTGTATGTTAAGTTATTACTGCTTACTCATTTTACATTTGAAATTTGAAATAACTACTATAATTATATAACAGCCATATTCAATAGACCACTCGTTAGTTGGACTACGAATAATTTCTTGAGTTAATAATTAAAAAGTAGCGATAAACCTACATATGGTGTACGTCCGGGAATTAATATCTCCTTAGACACCAACAGTTATGCAATTATAAACAGTATTTAGTGTGCTGTTAAGCACACATTCTGCTTTTAACCCATACTTATAGTTCACGTAAAGAGTTATTGTAAATTTGCAAAGTTTTAAATAAAGTTCAGGTCTGATTGAATTACGGCCAGCATCGTTATTTCGATGTTGTGTAATAAATATCTCATGTATTGAATAAGTCTGACATCGGCTATATTTAACGACTAGCCTATCGGTTTAATGGTTAGCGACCCTGACTGCAGAGGTCATGGGTCGATCACCCAGGACATAAATTCTGTGATGACCACGATCGTTTTTTGTTCTGTCTGGGTATAATTTTTCTATAATAAAAAATATATAAGTACGATTATGAGCAGAGATTATTTTACTACAGATTGTGCCTAGTTTAGACTCAGACCGCCGTGTGTAAGATGTCTAATGTTTTAGTTGTTATTACCTTCTTCTAAATTAATATAAACGCTTTTCTGATCGCATACCCTAAGAGGATGACAGCTTTTGCTAAATTTTTAGTGCCATAATTTCACAAACTAGATGTTAGCAAATTTTCTTCAATATTTTGCTTCTACGAAAGCTACATTGGATACAATTGGGATCATCAACTGCCCCATAATTTGTCAGCTGATTTTATGTATGTGTGTATACGTATAAATATGTATTTATTTGTGTTTGCATGTGTGTAAGTCTACTACATGATGACCTATGGAATAGAGATACATTTATTTAGTTTTATTTTGGTCAGAAAGGTTCGCTCACTAAATATTTTTGGCATATCTTACTTCCCTTCGAGATATCGTGTTCTTTAATTTTTTTTAAGGTTAAGTTATCGTAAAATAATAACGGAATAGATTCTGAATAATTATATTAGCTTTTTATTATGCTATTTTTTTTTTCTCCAAAGATTTTACAAATATGTATCAATAATTAAATTGTATTGAACTAAAGAAGTTACATGTGGATAATGTAACAATAAATAAATGTATGCAAATGTTAATAGGTATATATATATTTATACATACACACACACACATATACATATATAAGTGAGACTAGTTATCGGTCTCCTTCATTCTCTCTTTCTCTCACGTTTTTTCATATGCATTTTCGTAAATCGTTACATTTTTACGCAATAAAGAACTTGGTTCCAATAAAACAAATGCCGACGCAAAAAAGAACAAAACGATTTTGTTCCGTAAAACAACCATCAAGAGTATTTTTCTAACCACTATAAAGTTTAATCAAGCAACGTTGTTGAGCCGTGTTTAGATGTAGAACGCCATGGAAGACATAGTGTAAAAAGTTCCCCATCAAGACAACGGTGTTACAGTTACGTTACTCTTGATTTACTTTACCGTTAAGTTCACAGCGGAACTTGAAGCTGTCAACGTCGATAAATGATGTGTGACTTTGACTTGACTGTTAAAACAACAACTCACTGTCTATTAAGACGGTGGAAAGTTAAATCAGTTGCGTTTTATGAAAGCTCTTGAAATTTGTGTAAGACAACCCTTAACAGTTGGCTTTGCAATCCATATTATGTTAAATTATTTGTCTTAACCGAATGATTCATTAACGCAAACCCTAAACCGCTAGGGCTACTTCCTCCTTCTCCTCCTCGCGTCGTTATCCTCATTACTGAGGGTCGTGATTCCCTAGTTGAGGGATGATCTTGCTCCGAACAGTTGCACGCCACTTATTCCTTTCCTTTGCCGAATGGAGGGCAACGTGTAAGTTGGTCTCCAAGGCTGTTCGGATCTGGTCAGTCCACCTAGTCGGGTTACGTACTTAAAAGAGTACCAAATGTTTGTTTCAAACACTCACTAAGATAGAAGTTTAGGAAACTCCACCCTATAAGTATAAACAGTCGCATAAAAATTCATAATTTTTGAAATTAGAAACAAAAGATGAGAATTAATCAAGTAAGCGAAACCATGAACAAAAGCTAGCCAAGCATAAAGACAGTATATTTCAATTGTAACTATAGACAAGTGACTAAGTTATAGAGCTGTGTGTGGAAGTGTCAGAAGAGGTCGTCCACGGCGCATATCCACTCATGAAATTAGTGATTTTCTAATATGAGGCCGTCTGAACCGTATAATAGACCGACGACCACGTGTGCAGCAATTGATGAATGTAGATCAAGTAAAAGAGGTGTGTCACGACCGTAGTAAGTGGAGATCAATTGTCTCTGCCCAGCCCTCTGGCAAATACTCGTAACATTATGTATGCTTGGATAACTAACCGCATCGTAAAAATCGATAGAGGTTCTTATACTCTAACTCGAAGAAATAATTTTGCAAGACTTTTATAATATTACATAAACAATAGACAATAAATAAAAACTATAAAATTATACGTCATAGGCTTATTTAATAAAATCTTAAATATTTTAGGTTAAAATATGAATAACTTTTATTTAGAAAACAATTTCAATAAAAATTTGATCCATTTGAGAGCAACGCTGAAAATAGGCCTCTCCTTAGGAAGTTGAAGATATACAATGGTATATTTTTATTACAGAAGATGCAGATTAAGCCAATAATATCCAATACCAATATTTGCTAAGGATTTGAATACCATAAGCTACTTAGTTACCGACTGCGTCAACACTCTGGCTTATGGTAGTAGGCTCGATTAATCCTCGTCTGCAATTCTCAAGTTAACATAAAGAACTTAATAACTATAGAAAAACCAGTTTCTAGATGTCAGAGGCATTCAAGCATTAACTACCTGTTCCAAAGGTAAATATAAAATGAAATACGACATACTGTTATTTGATAGAGCAATATTTTGCGTGACAGTATTTTTTTTTTTAGGATGACAGACAGTCATATTCAATTAGAGTAGTACCGTGGATGGAAATGATGTCGTGTTAATTTCGTAGTCTCGTTGCTGTCACACCGTATTTATTAATTAAGAATTATCATGAAATTTATTATGAACCTGTTTGTTCGTTTTATCTAAACGATTTATTTATTCTTGTCTTTGAATAGAACCTTGTAAAATAATTTCATCCTTCTTGAGCATTATTAGTGCTCAAAGATGATCTTTTCTATGGCTTTCGTATTTTCTTTCTCTGTATACGCTGGCATCGTTAAGGTTAATGGTTATTTTATCTTTGTCACCTAAATGTAATTTAAAGCTTTAATTTGTAGTTTTCAACCATATCATACTCGTTTTGTTCAGCCCCTTTACTCATCTTAACTCAATACTATGAAACGGTAGAGGGTTCTCTTCAAATCTGATTAATAATTTCTCCAACTTAGGAATGATGATGGCGTCCTCCTAGCCAGTAAGTCACGACGGCCAGTCTCAACAGAGGCCAACCAACTAACTACACAGAAGAAATCATAGTACACAAGTGTGGGCTTAGGTGCACTCTCTGTTCTTTTATCTTCACAATCCAATGCGACGGCTATCCTACGCGGCCGGAGAGAGATTCAGCTGAGAACCAGCGGCTTTACTTTCGCTCCGAGGCACATGGGTAAAGACTCCTGCTCCTTAACTCCGGGCTGTTATTAAGCATTTCTATAATTAGAAAAATTTAAAAACATTTTTTGGCCCGAACCGGGATTCGAACCCACGACCTCTTCATTACCTCATACGTCAACCGCTGGACCAACGAGGCCATTTATTTAATAATCAAAACAGATGTACATTAAAATAGTACTAGAAAAATGACAATCGACCAAATCTGCCGAAAATTAATCGCACGTAATATAAAATATTTAAATCCGATACTAACAATCGATTAACTATAAATAACAACAAAATAAAAAACTACATTAATGCTCCTACAAAAGTGATAAAAGTCATGTTCAAGCCTGTCTTGAGCATAAGTTATTTATAACAAGAATAATTACACGATTCCTTATGACGCTCTGCCTTATAGTTTAATGATTTATCGTTGATCATCGATAAGCCTGTTCAGCCTTACACACGGGAAATGGATGTCAAGTGGTGATGTTGATTAAAAACCCAGAAGTAGCGTAGCCCGGTTCTGCGAAGCTAAAGTGAAATTAATAGCCCAAGGATTAGTGAGATTCCATTCTCATGGCGAAGGTTTATAAAATCTATTGGCAAGCGATGGCTTAGATCAAACTATTTTCTTTAAACATAAGGAATTTAGTATCATATTGAGACAAGTTGCAAAATCCACGTTTGATCGTGAGTGAACCTTACGCTGCCACGATGACTATCATACGAGTACCTTTTACGTCCCGAAGCGGGGCTTAAAAATACATCTCATAATGCCGCCATAGTGTGTGTCACTTGCATTGTCATGTCATGATAATGTATGTCAATACATTGTCTGCATTAGCAATGAGTATGGTGACCACAAGGTTGCTTCATTCGGTCAGAGTAGAGTCGCTTTGGCAGGCTCTTAAAATAGATAATGTGCAAATGCGGCAAGATACTCGTATGTTTGATCTCTTTTAAATTTTCTAATTTAAAATATTATTTCTATATAAATCAAATAGAAACTTTTGCTCGATTAACACTGGTATACAAAGATTACATTTGTCAATATTTTAATAATAGATAGATTAGTTGTACACCGGGACTTATTCACGATAAAATTATTTAAAAGGTAGATAACGATAATTTCCATTTCTCCATATGTATGTGTAATTATCGCGAAAGTCTAAAAACAGCTATTTAAATCATTCTTACTGAGAGCTTCACTCAAGGAAAAAAAAGCTTATAATTTTCGAATAGCTAAACTGAGCCTTGAGGTACGCTTTATATTATTTCACGTGGTATATTTATAATTGGCTAAAGAGACACCATTATATTTATTTAATTTACTCGATTAATGATGAATCTTTCCAAAAAAAGTTTCGGACCTGTATACGTTTAGTCTTTGTTTTCTATACACTACAACAGATCAAAACATTACACAACCGATGTTAAATCTTGTGTAGGTTTAAAGTAAATTTAACATAATCCACGTAATTTCTATTCAGTTAAACTAACAATGAGATTCGTTATGTTAAAACGACCTGATTTCCTGGGTACTTAAGCGCTACGCATACTACTTATCTTAAGCCAATCAAATAAAAAAAATACTTCTTGTAAATGAAGATAGCATCTGTAAGTAGCTGCTGCGTGTGTAGTTGTACCAATAAATTTTAACAGTTAACACTCACTTTAGGCATACTCAAGTTATACATATTATTACAATGTTTATGTTTACTCGGTAGAAGAACTCTGTTATGAGACACACTCGAGGGAAAATTATTATGCAGTCTTTTATTGCAACCCGCAACAACTGTTATGTTTATGGCAATGATATTCCGACCGAATATACTCGTGTTTGGATTCACTGAATTGTTTACAGTTTACAAGCTGTAGCTAGTAAATTAATTTTCCCTTCCCAAAGAACATTAACGAACTTATTATTTAAGAAGTTTTACATGTATTGCCAGTATAAAAGTCGACTAATAAAGTTGACTTTGCTACTTTTTATATTGTATTTTAAAATTTCATTATATTAAATAATACGAGTATAGGTTTAGTTTATTTATATTTAACAATAAATTCATCTCTTCTTTGTGTAAAATGATATTTTTTCTCATATTTTCAGAACTTTATAGCCGCATAATTTCTGATATGTATTAACTACAAATAAAGTATTCCAGGCAACGTCACAACAAAAGAAGGAAAACTTGAACAAGCCCTATACCAATCTGTCTGGCCAGCGTGGTATAGTAGGCCAAAACTTCTTGAAGGAGAGACTTATGTCCAACAATGGACCGTTAAAAGCTGTTGATGAGAAAAATTTTCGACTTAGCAACTTTCGAGTTTCAATTTGATATCGTTATCGAAACTAAAAGTAGAAGATATAGCTTTTATTTCTGGATCTTTATAAACATATATTTGCCATTCTATTTCGTGGGATTTTGGTTTTTCTAAAGGTGCTTGCCACGTATTAAATCACATTCATAGTAATACAATCTACTGCACTGTGGACTACTATTTTGTTTTAACGTTTTGCGGTATTTCAAAATCATTGTTACAACTTACAATTGGTATAAATGATTGTACAGCGAAGCCTGCACATAACTTCACATAAGTACAAACAGCTTCAATTATATGGTCGATCGCTTCCATCTTTAAGTATTATCTATTTAGTTTTACTTGTTTCTTGTTATGAAATTATTACTACTTTGCTAGTGATAATAGTTGTTAGCTGCTGTTGCAGAGTTGCTGAATAACAAATTTATATATAAACGTGTGTTGTGCTTTTCTCTGGTACGCCAAATTGCCAGAGCTTAATTCGAGAAGGGTGGACCTTGCAACTTGGAAAAAATACCGCTAGTTAAATTTAAAGGTTAAACCAAACGTTGTCATTGGAGCTCCGTACAAGAAATTTTGGTTTAACCTTAGCAACCATACATTAAATTAACCTTTATATCCACTATTCTATTTCTGCTGTAGTCAGTTATATATTTTAAGTAGGATATTCATAGGAATACCACAAGTTTTCATGAAAACTTTTACGGATCACAAAAACAGCCAGAACAACGGAATTGTACCTCATTATCAGCCATTATCAGCAGCCTGCTCCAGCTCCACTGCTGGACATAAACCTCACCTTAGAAAACAAATTTCAGCCTACTATACAATGCTAGCCAGACAGATTGATATAGTGTTTATTTCAAGTTTTCCTCCTCTTTGCTTTGATGTTGTCGCGCGTAGTTGTTCCCTCAGTTACCTCTTACGACACCTATAGAATGAACAAGAGTCCATCCACACGGAGAACAGGAATTAATTTGGAATGAAAATGGAACTATACAGTTATTACACAACGGAAATACAATCTCAGATTCCAGACAGTATAGTCGCATACAGAAACCGTTAATTCACTATATTTGTAGCATGATTATAATGGTGTAGTCCTGATTACGGCCAAGGTAGCCAGTTTCAACGGACAGCCAACCACACAGAAAATATTACAGTGCACAAGTGTGTGCACAAACACAGGTGCACTCTTTGTTCTCTCACTCGCACAATTTGATGAGACGGTTATCAGCCACGACCAGAGATAGATCAAGTGTAGGACTTATGGCTTTACGTGCTCTCCAATGTAAGGACTAGTAAGTGACAGGACTAGACATGTAAGTTATAACTCCAACTTCCAAACTACAGAATGTTTTTGGCTTGTTTTTTTATTCGTGAAACACCTTTTGACGCGACCCGAGAATCGAACCCGAGACTTCTTAATTGGCAATCGCATACGCTAACCACTAAACCAAAGACTAGTTATGTCTTATATATGCACATTCTAAAAACGATCCAGAAGCTTTGACATGCGTATTTCGTTGTCCTGACTGTAACAGACCATGATAAATCAGAGTCAACATTTAACAATACAGCTACAATAATCATTCTTATTAATTTAAACATCCCGTTTTGACGTAAAAAAGTCCATTGTGTAGAGTTTAATCATGTTTCTGAAATAGTGCCTACATTCACAACAACATTACACTACACCAAACCATTAATCATCCACCATTAAAAACCTACTTATTGTTTTAAGTAACATAACTTTTACAGATCGTCTTCACAAAGCATGCGAGTCAAAAAGAAAATGAACATTACATTAACTATCATTTTTTTTTTACATACAAGTTACAGGGTCATTGACTCACCGGCCTTGCTCCCAGCTCTGCGCGAGCGCATCTGCCACTTGTACTTGCGTAATGAGCTTTTCTACTTGCTCTAAGAACTAGCAAGATATCGACGCTTGGAAGCATAATAATTTTAACTTGTTTTTGCTCGGGTTCTGTTTTATCTTGATGTGTGTCTTTTCTTTGTGTGACATGCCTGCATTCAGTTAAGGATGTATGTAGTTGGATTAAAAACACTGATAAATGTACATTAATCCTAAAGATAACCGTAGCAAAAGCTTGCAGAATTCACTTCGTGTAGTGTACAATTCTTTCTGAGAGGTAAATTTTTGAATGTCGGTGTGGTAAGAATCCTGATCTTCGTAATAACAAATCCTTTTGTCAATGCGGATACACAGACACAATCTATAATTTTAAATTGTAATGTGAAAAAAAATATAATACGATCAAATATAATGACTTAACTAATGCTGACCTGTTGGTCTAGTGTTTAGTGATCTCGGCTGCGAAACCAGAACTCGTTCGATTCCCATTCAAGGCAAATATTATTGAATTTTCATTCGATTCATACGATCATTGGACCTGTGTGTCTGGGTGTAAATAATCTGTAAGATGTATTTAATGTAGAAATATACAAGTATGTATATACTGCCTCGTTGGTATGGTGGTTAGCGTATACCCCTGCCGTTCAAGAGGTTTCGAGTTTGATTTCTGGGCCAGGTCAAAAAGCGATTATTGAAATAATAACAGCTCGAAGTTTTGGAATTTAGGGTCCTTACCTCCATGCCTCGAAGAGCACATAAAGCTGTCGATACTGTACCTGATCTCTCCTCAATCGTATCGGATAGCCCTTCTATCAGATTGTGAGAGTGAGGGAACAGAGAGTGCACCTGCGTGTGCGCACACACTTGTGCACCATAATATCTACTGAGTAGTTGGTTGGTCTCCGTTAAGACATGCCGGCGTGCTTTCAATCAACGAGGAGAACATTATCATCCTGAACTATGTTTAGTCATACATATGTCCGGTTAACGGTACGACAGTAGGACCAAAATATAATCGACAAAACGTTTAATACCCTTTCACTCTGCATGGAATAGAGTTGTAAATGTTTGTCTAAGTCTATGTATAGTATTCGAAAATACGCGTCAGAAATTCGTTTATATAATAAATTGATAATGCCGACACTATATACTGGTTGATAAGCAATTACAACTGGTATAAGGCTGGCAGCCCATTAAATATAAGACATAAAAGGCCTGACTTCCCTGATAAGGTCCGGATGACAGGGCTTGTTGTGTAACGTGGCATGCATGTGACACTTTAAGGTGTTGAAGAATTTTTTGTATATTTTCAAAATACTCATTATTTATACAGAAAACATTATCCAATTAGCACCATATCTGGTAATTTAAACGAAGAGTACTCGTTTTTATACTATTAATACCATCCTGAGTGTCATATTTATGAACATATTATGGTGACGACGCAAACAGAATACCTGTTCTAGGATATTGATGAGCTGAAGCTTAACCGCTTAAGTACCGTTCCCTGTGCCGTATACAGTAATTCTGCACTTTACTAGTAGGTATATATAGGTATAATTAGTAACAGAGAAATGAATGTATACGTTATAGGTAAACTACGAAGCGAAGGCGCTCGTAGTTTGGACTGGTCAATCCTGAGGTCTGATTTAATGACATAGTCAATGTTTACATAAACTACATTTTTCAGCCTTCGACTAAGAAATTTTCGAGGAATTAGGGAACTAAGGAACTAAGGAATTTCAAACCTAGGAAAGACAAATTTGGTTAATATAGGTTTGACTAAAAATACTTCAGTCAAAAGGTGCAATTGAAATATATTTGGGGATCACCTAAAAACTTTATACACCAGTCCTTCCGCGAAGAGAGAGTACATGGAACTTTGACTATAACATATGAAAGGTTTGTGATCAAATAAAATAATGGGTAAAAGACGTAACTCTGAAAAGACATATTAAAATTGTTATTGATATAACAACATTTTATTCTAGTCTTCGTCTAATTAGGTGAGTGATAACACCATATCAACATTTTTCAGCTATAACAAACCATATCATCGTGATTTCAAAACGTAACAAATACAAATGATCTCGTAAAAAGAATTACATTCGTATTATAGGAAGTCGCGGCAGCGTGCGCTATTTTATTTGACCATTACAGTTATTGAACTTGCTTATTTGTGACGTAACATATCAACATAACGACATATGTGACTATTGTAAAGACAAGATCGTTTTTAATTGTCCAAAACATGAGTAGACACACAGCATGCAAGATGTTAAATTCAATAATGGAACAATCATGTTTTACCGTTTCGACGTACAAATAATACATATTCATTCATGTATATATAGAAATTATTCTGATTTCAATTTATTATTAATTATCAGTTTTTAATATATTACAAATAAATAATAAAATTAAAAAAAATATTTATTTGGTTCTAAAATTACAACATTATACATAAATGTTTTACGGGTTTATCGTTTACATGATTTTATTACTGTAGATACAAATTCTGATTCCCAAACTAGGCCAAAGCCTGTATTTTAGGCAATAGTGTTCGGACATGCTAAAGATATACGCTTAGTTGCTGTTTCTACTTCTAGTGATGTAAATTAAAATAATAACATATGTCTATAATTACCTTTTTTTGTTATATTACCAAAATTAGAATTAATCTGTTAAAAATTCATCAATCCTATAATAGACCTCCTCCAATAACAGCCTTTTTCTTTTATTTTTAGTCTTGAGGCTGTATATTTATTCAAACGTTTTGATAATATGTTAAATATAATTGCCGCAACGCAAAATACTTGTATACTCTTTCGTAAGAGTGCAGTCCTGAAATCATGTACACAAAGTTTGCTATCATCGCGTCTACTTTGGAATTATAAAAAAAATTCGTACACATTTTAGATGGGATCGAATTTCCAGTTTCATGATTTTCATTTTGCGAAATAATTAATTATAATTCTGGTGTATGTGATAACTACAACATGTGATAGATTAATAGATCATACTGCCTCGTAATGTGATGAGGTCGTGGATTGCAAATAAATCCGATAAGTTTAAGACTTCGTTAGCCATGTGAGTCGTGAGTAAGCCGTTAGCTTTAATGTAATAGTTGAATATGTAGGCTCAGGCAGTAACTTGTAATTTTAACGGACCAAGAGGCTTCACATGGTTGAAGCGTACATTGTACTACATATTATCGAAGATTCGTCAGCAAATGATTGGTTCATACTAGCTGATATAATTAATATTTATTAAAAAATAACGAGAGAGGCCTGAGGTAAGCGGTAACCAAGTAGGTGAACACATTGGAAAATTAAGACCTCCTAACTAGATCAATCTACGAATGGGTGATTATACTTAGTATACAGACCCTTATCTTAGAAAACACGGTAACCCGTTGGTACCTTTGCCATATGAACGTTTGTGGCAATTGTTAGGGCTAGTTAAAGCCCCAAAAACTTCGACACATTCTATCTGATGAATTTTAAAATCGCCTGGTACTTGGGTTATGGAGGTCTGATGACAGAGGTTCCCCGTGTAAAATGGATACTCGGCCGTGTCGTAGTAAACTGAAAGCCGACCCTAAATTAGTTTGGAAAAAGGTTCAGGTTGTGATTTCTTTTTGTGTCTGTTACCTCATAAACCCACCCACCATCTACGAACTGATTTGGAATACAACCTTTTATATTTGAAAGGTTGTATATCTATTGTGAAATCAATCAAATTTGAAAAAAAAAATCCAATATGTATGGAAAATGAAGTACCAAATAATACAGTCCGCCACAAAGGGATTCTTGCAAAAAATGAGGTTATACGTTAAGATAAGATATGGTAAAAAAAAGAGAATTTCCAAAAACAAATGAAAGAAAATAAACACATCGTTAAGTTTAACTTTTTTATTTTATAATCTATAATGTAGTAATAGGCTTTATTTTCTAATACAGCTCATAATTTCATTCAATTTGTGTGATTCTTTCTCAAAAGTTAATTATTTATGAATATTAATAATTAGGACACAAGAAATTAAATTGCGGGGTTCCAGTACAAGTGTCTCTAAAGTAATAATTACACAAAGGACGCAAAACTTTAACTTGAAATAAATACCTAACACACCTTGGTTCGTTACAACAAAGGAAGTACACGAAATTCTAAACACGTTTAGAGATATGATCAACAGCTATGACTCCCGCTACAAATCATCATTCCTAAAGCATGTAAATCAGCTTGCAGGTCAACTCAATATTCCTGAAACAACTCGTTGACTGAAAAATCGTCGAGACACACAGACGTATTCGACGAGTAAAGTCACCAATATCTGGTTGACTACATATAATAAAGGGAGTTCTCTAGCACCCTAAAACGCATTCTGACTACATCACAACTGCTCATGGTTCAGACGATTTATCACAAGATAAAAAAGGGAAAAAAGAAAGTTATTAATGAACGGACCAAATGTTTGTATGATCTGCAAATATTTGTTTCGAAGTTTGAGTGTTTTCTATGTATAATATGTATGTATTTTGTAGGTATGTAATAATTAAACAGGCGACAATATAATAATATATAACTATAACGTTACTATCAGAAGTCAGAATGAACTTCTGATACCACGACGACGACGGGTCTGATCGATTCTTTTAGAACTAAATTTATTTGAAATACATACTTACATATAGTAATGCAGTTTATAGATTAATCATGTAAAGTGATGTCTAATTTGGCACTTCAAATTTGTCGCCTCTTTAGCTCAGTGGTAGAGCACTGGTCTTGTAAACCAGGGGTCGTGAGTTCAATCCTCACAGGAGGCACGTTAACAATTGGAAATTTGAATATTAGATGCCATTTCTTTTTTAATTTCTTTATTTTTCGTCATTGAATCAATGTTCTTTTTTTTTCTTTTTTTGTCATTGGATCAATTTTACTAGATATGGTGAAGTGATTTGCACCGTTGATGTGGCGAGACATCAACGCAATTAATCGCTCTGCTAAGCTCGTAGAGAGCGAATACCAAAATTGTTGCTAACATTAAATTCAAAATCAATCCAGTAGGAAGAAAAAGATAGCGGTGGAACTTATCATTGGCAAATGAACACAACATGATGCACTTTTGCTTCAAGTAAATTAGAAATAACTTTGAATCAATAAAATCATAGATTATGAAAAGTGAACGGTTCAGATTTGACATGTAGAAACTGAGTCTTTATTGAACTAATTGACTAAGGATTTTAATATAATATAATATTAGTCGTGATGACCAGCTATGTCGTAGTTATTAAAAAAATATATAAAACAAACAATCATATTGTATTGACTGCACGGTTGGTTTAGTGCTTTAAGCGGTCGCCACACCGTTCCCTACTGTACTGAGTGTTGTAGGTTCAAACCCCTACATGGGACAACACTTTGTGTGATCCTCAAATTGTTGTTCTGAGTCTGGGTGTTCTTTGCGTTCGTTTCTTGTATGTTTGTAAAATCCTCTGCGAAACAGAATTTATTCAAATATTTTATTTTAGAAACTTGGATATTAATATATATTTTTAATAGTGTTATATTTATTATTTCCTTATATGTTAATAATTTAGGGCAATATTAAATGCATATTTAATTATCCGATTACACCACGAAACTTAAGGTACTAATTAATATCCGAGTATCAGAAACTCGCTAAAATAATTTCATTTAAAAGGAAATAATCTTTATATGAAATTTCAACATTATTACTACGAGTATAAAGTATTTACACATCTAATACAGTTCGGTATGAACAAATAGACGACAATTCGCTTAAAACATAAAACTTAAACTGCTCACTATTAGGCCAGATGCCACCTTAGTCAAATTAGTTACTTTTTATCATCTGTCAAAACGACAATTTTGTATGAAAATTGTACTAAACACAAAATTGTGACGTCACTGTTTTAGACTACTTAATTGACCAATATATTTCAATGTATATTTGATTGAAATTCGTAAGAATAATAAAAAGATGTGTTAATTGCATTTTCTGAGATGTTTCGCGATATTAGTTTTAATTAAATGGACATTGGTATTTATTTACGATACAGTCATCTACCCAATTAGACTAATTGTTATTTACTAAACAGCCCTTTTGTAACTAAATTAATTAAATATTATTACAAAATACATTATTATCTCAATATTTTATTACAAAAATACACCTCCAAACTTATTTTCTAACAAGAAATCAAGTAAAAAGGTTAATAAACAATTCGCATCTCATTGCATTCATTTTCGTAATGTATAAAAACGAACCATTCCCCGCGCGCATCACTCCGGCTCCCTCTGTTATACAGTCACACACAACCTTTTTATGCAGTAACTTGTTTATTATATTTTAACTTCATGAGTGTAATCATGAGCGTTGTCAGGGTTTCAAGGGTACACATCTACGCATATTATTAACCAATAAAAAATATAGAACTACACTAGGTCTTTACTTTTTTCTTTCTCTTTACGCGGGGAATGCTTTTCGCACTATACCCTCCGCAGTGGCACTAAGGGCGTGTGTGGGACTCCCGAAGAATCGGTCTACCCACTAAACCCCGCGGCGGCCTACCTCGGCGGTCGGGAAAGGGCTCTAGGAACGCGTTAGCGGCTTCTGGAGTCCTCTTTGCCGTACCTCACAATTGAAATACATCCCGGGCATCTCATGTCCCAGGGCAGAACGCTATCGCACATCTCACTGTTCTTTCCCAGGGCAAAACTGCGCCCTACCTCAGGAGACACTCCCCTATGATATTAAAATTTTCATGAAATAAGTTAATATATTTTTTCTCATACATTTTATAGCTATTTATTAAAGTAATCACCCATACAATCGATACATCTTTGCCAACACAGTGCCAGTTTATTGAAACCATTCTCGAAGAAATCAGCTGGACGAGAGGCAACAAATTCTTCAAAGGCATTTTGTACTACCTCTCAGGAGACATTACGCATAACCGTTCGATAGAAGTCATCCTTAACAAGTAGCTACTACTTGTTATTTGGTGAATGATCGGTTTACCACACGACGAGTGTCCCATGTATCTTCCTTTTTTAAAAGCCGAGTCCTCCACTTGGAACATATTCTTTGTCACGGGTAACTTTACAAACATGCATGAAACGGACACAAAAAATACCCAGACTCACAAGCAAGTTTTGTCTCATGTGGTGATCGAACTCGTAACATTCAGTGCAGTAGGACTCGCCGAGGTGACAGCTTAAAACACTACCACATCCGTATATCAATGCCAATATGGTATAAGCTACCTATTTTTCTTGTTAGGCTCTTTAGTAATAGCTACAACTAAACCATTTCTATTAAAAATTTTTGTTTATCATCATAATTATCTCAGCCGAAAACCTTCCAAATAATAACCAAGAAATATATAAATACAAAAAAAATGAATATTATACTTAAGTAATATCATTTCTGCTTACCCTCTCATCCAAATACATTTACTTTCTCACTCAATTCACAGAGAGTAGAATACTATTTCCAAAAATTATAGAGGTAGGTATTTAAAAAAAAATGTACTCGTATTAAACTTTTTTGTTGTAGTTAATGTCAGATTAAGTGACGTAATCAGGGAAGAACGTTGAAATCTGGAATACAGATTTCTTATCTAGTCGAGGTACAGCTGCCCCAATTTAAGTGTATCATTTATTTCTAAATTAATATTTATAAAATCATGTACTATGAAAAAATACGGTATATTGAATAAATTATTATTATATGAGAGATCAACATGAAAGAGTAACCAAAAATTTTGTATTTTGTTAACAGATCAAAATGCGGAGCCAAATACTTTTGATGTTCCTGGTCGTGGTAACTGGTGAAGCCCTAGACAGCGCAGATAATAAGTTCATGAAAGATTATGCTATGCTAAAGGTAATAAAAATGTATAAGTATAACTTAATTCAACACGCTTTAAAATGACAAAAAGAAATCCGCAGTCGGTAGGATTCGAACCTACGCTCCCAGAGGGAATCTGATTTCTAGTCAGACGCCTTAACCGCTCGGCCACGACTGCTTATTTTAATATGTTAAAATTACTGTTCTTATTCACAAAAATAAATTTAATTATATCATGTAAAAGTATTATGAATTACAAATACATCACAACACAATTCACATTTCACAAGGATAAATGATGATACAAACTACCCGACTGCTATAAAAGGACAGTTAGATTTTTTTCATTTATGTAATCTTGCAGCTTAATATTCTAAATACAAACGGGTATTTACGAATAAAAACACATTTTTAATGTCGATGCACCAAATGATAATTTTTCAATATTGTGTTTACGATACATTAAAAATATGCATAATAAAATATTATATTCGCAGTAATATTGTTTTCGGTTACAGATTTACGAAAGTTGCTTTGGTACGGCACTTCTTAAGCAAATCACCAAAGAATTGAAAGATGCTTACGCTAAATGTGCTATAGCGCCACCTATGAAAGAACCGATGAACTCACACGTACCGCCATTATTCTTGGGAAAATTGCCACCTGGCTTCGCAATGGACCCGAACACGCAAAGCATAATAAAACCACTAGATGGCGCTATTCACAACAAACATGAAGAGTCTCCGGTTCAAGATCAAGGACAGTCCCCACAAAAACAAACGCTTGGTGGTGTTCTATCTTTCAGGCAACATGCGGTAAATATTCTAATAGATTTTTTAAAACAATTTAACAAATACCAAAATATACTGCCATGTACAGATAACATGCCTCCTGTGAGGATTGAACTCACGACCCCTGGTTTACGAGACCAGTGCTCTACCACTGAGCTAAAGAGGCGATATATGTGAGGTCGAAACATTGCGTCATAAGTCTAAATATTAAATGCAATTAAAACAATAAATAATAAAAAGAAAATTAATTAGGTCTCAACACTTCAAAACATTCTTCCTACTCTTCCAATTTACTTCGGATTAGTTTCGTTGTGGGTTCCAAGACAGCTTATTTTTCTTGGAACTTGCCGAACATTATAACTTAACGTCTTCATTTATTGTTTAAAGACTTTCGCGATTTTTACACATACATAGTTTTGGTGCACAGTGGGATACTACGACAAAATTATTTAAAAAGATTACGACACCTTCTATTGCCCGACCTGCTTCTATTGCACGGGTAGACTCTTGTTAGAATACAAAAATAAGTGTTCCTGGGTCACAGCAGTAGATCAACTTAAAATACTCAAAAATATGTCCAATTAAATTCAAGCAGGTCTCGCCAGTTGAGATACAAATGAGGAGAAGGTTTTATTGATAAATTTATTTATTTATTTAAAACTTATTGCACATATAGTAAGACGGACATGCCCGAGTCTTTCTTTCCTAGTCAACTTTCAGGTGAGGTAGAAAGATAAGATAAAGTAAATGCAAAGATGTTGAATTTTCATGGACAGTAATGATTTGGTAAATAAGATATAAACTTACATTTTCTTTAACTTATAAACGTATATATATTACGGCATATGTTAATAAATATATATAAATATAAAATACATATAGTTAATACTGGCTGACACGTGCAACCTCATCTGCGTCTCTTATTGCCCATAACATGATAATATTAATTTGTTTACCATAAAAAAGATTATAGGAGGTTGGCTTCCTAGGAAGTCAACCTTAAAAGATAAACAATAAACGATAAAGTGGGAACGTGCGCTTGTAGTGAATTTTAGGTTTTAAATGACTGGCACAGGAAACCAGCGTCGAGACACAAGCATATAACGGAACTTTAACACTTTAATTTGTGTTCCAGGCACCTTTCCCGCAACAGGCAGCGATTCCCCCATACGTAATACCTGCACAGTTCCGACCATATAACGCGAACCCCTTCTATCCCAATCCTTACGCTGCGCCTTCCTTCTACCAGCCAAATGTCCCTTACAACCCCTACATGATGCCACAGCAATACCAGCAGGGATATTATCAACAGCCATTCTTTGCAGCTAATAACAGGATGTCGGTAAGTTAAAGTACAGAATAGATTCTTTTATATCCCACACGTCTAGAGGTTTTCCATAAATATACGTCACACGTCATAATTACATCAAATCAACAAAGTATCAGCACACACTTTCGACTTGGTGGAAAGGGGCGAGGGAAAGTCATAACCTTCTTGATTGAATTGTTAAATTCTAGAGTATTGGACACAAAACAGTTATCAATTGATAATTGCCGTGTAAAGTAATTTACGGATGATCCCGCATAACGACTGTATAATAATCTTGATTTTCGTTTTATTAATATTGAGTTTCATTTGTTTTAATTTACCACTAGTTTGTAGGTGTAATTAGTAGTTCTTATTATAAATGTCCCTAAGGTAAAGTTACCCAACTATCTCACCGCACTGAAATACCTAAATGTTACATAACTCTTCACAATAGTATGTTACTTACTTTCTTAGCTTACGTAAATTATGTTTAGAAACCAATTTTTATTGCCTCAATTTTACTGATCTTTAACACTTTTTTAACTACGAACGTTATAAGGTTTATTTAAATATATTTTACTACAGTTAATACAAAAATAAAAGAAAAAGTTTTGTTCAAAGTCAGTTATTTAGTATTTTATTTGATGAATTAATTTCCAACATTTCCAGAGACACCTGGGCCTCCGCGCTCGTCTAGGTCTGAACGCACCGCGGGCTCAACCGAATCACAATGTAACGTGCGTGATGCAAGAACTTGGATATATCGACAACAATATGGAGCCGAACTATGAGCAGATTACCCAGAGGATCAGTAACCTCCCTGTTTCTAATGAACTCAAGTCTGACATACAGGATGGACTCCAGTTCTGTCAGAAGTTCTCGGTAAGTTAAGTCTGACCAACTGATAAAAGTTTGCAAGTACACCCAAGAGTCAGATCCGCTTATAAATACTAATACATAAGCTAGCGTTTACCCGTAGCTTAGCATGCTAGATGTTTCATTCTTATATCTAACCTTGAAAATGACGAATACAGCAACTTGAAAATTTCAAAATTGTGAAAGTAAAATTACCAAAAACCGCAGTGACTAATGCATTACAGCAAGTTATGAGTAAATACATAAAATTGTATAAAGTTTGTAGCCATTTCATGTTCCTATTTTAGTGGCTTCTTCGAGCTATTATCAGAACAATGGTAAATCTGAAATGAACATTTTTATTTCAGCAATGTGTTCCAGAAGATAAGCGTGATATAGTGCCGCGTCCTCAAGAACAGATTAGAGCTATATTCTTCTTCAGATGTTACAAGGTAATACATCAATTTCAATACAAACTTAAACTTGAATATTTATATGTGTTTTTAAATCTCTGTTGTACAAAGGTATCCTCATATTGAGCGCAACTCTTTTAGAAAAAATCCAAACTGTCACATGAAACTAGTAAATCAAATTGTCAGATATATTTGACCATGAAAGAACAGATGTAAAAAGCCAATAACTTTAACACAAAAACATTCTTGAAACAAAATGTATCAGTACTAGCTTTGCCAGCGGCTTCGCTCGCGTTAAGAAGTATTATTATTAATTAGAGTTATTTTGAGTTATATACATATGTATATTTAGATAGAGAATAAATCTAGAACTAGTATGTTTGACTTGCAGCACAAAAAACTGGAGGCGTGCATCATGAAGGACATCAATGAGCATTTCAACAAGGAGTACATGTTCGATTCTGATAACGATTTTGCGTGAGTACTATTCATCATTATTATTGACTTATCATTTATAATCTATATACCTAATCATCGCCAACAATTGCTTCTTTCTCTTCTCATTCTTCGAGCCTTTTCCAAAAACTAGATCGAGGTTGACTTGCAGTCTACTGCAATACGGAGGAACTTCAATTTTTGTGACTGCTGATCTCCTGATCTCTAGGCGATATTAATGTTCAGTAGAAAGACTGTTGTCGGCTTTTATCTCCACAACTAACCGTAATGATTACCACAGATGTTCGTAAGGCGACCAGGCCCAATGGCTTAACGTGTCCTCCGAGGCGCGGATGGTTCTCAATGTGTTAAGAATTGGTACTCATTGATTGACCTGGATATGATTTTTTAACTTTGCAATGTGTGGAGGGAACGAGTGTCATGTCCCTCCAACACAAAGGGAAGATCCTCCGACAAGGCGAGGTGATCATGCCTGGCGGGCCACGGCCTAACAGTTTATGTTGGGATGTTGTATATATGCTAATTGCCACGCGATTATTTCGCGATACAGGATTAGTAGATGCTTCGTAGTTCATTACATTTATACGTTTCGTTCATACTTCGTAGTCCCATGTATCTTCACTAGATGGCGCTGTTGTATATTTTTGTTTGTGCTGTAATGTGGAAGTCGCCACACAATGTTTTAAGCAACTTGGTTACCATTAGTTCCTTTCTTCTATACAAAACAAGACCGTAACTTATCAACATGTTCTCTTGACAGTCTTTCCCGCCAAGCCCGCTCTGTCCGCGACGTGCCTCTCCGAGACCCAAGCATCGAAGCTCTGGAGGAAATGGAGGTGTACTTGTACGACTACCTCAGCGGAGGAGGTGGTTTTGACTTCGACTTGTATATCTAAGACTGACGCTAGTTATTTAGTTAGATTCAGTCACATTTCCATGTAAACTTTACTGTTTTATTACGTATACTTCTAATTTAGAAAATTAATTATTAATTAACAAAAGGTATTCCGGGTATACTGTTACATAACAGTCTCTACTTTCAACTCGCGATGTAAAGGAAAAGAAATTAAAATTTTTGTCTACGTCACCCTAACAAATGTTAGGGTGACGTAGACAAAAATTTTACAATTTTATATAGACAATTTATTTGAAGAGTGTGCTTTAAATTAAAAATGATATGTTAAAGTTGCCATTTTAAATAACGTTGACAGAATACAACGTTTTTAAAATGAGAAAGAATCATAAAATACTCATTTTATTTTTTATTTTTTCACAAAATCATTTAAAACATATTAATTTAGGTAAGTAATTTTAACAATTTTAGGTTATTAAACGAATGCTCAAGCTAAGGTTGCCCTTTTATACGTATTAGTAGATTAAAAACATATCTGTTTTATACAATGATATTGAAATTATATAAATCATTTTACATTTTGTATTTACTTTATATTATTTTTATCGGACAAAGCTCAAATCATGCATATTTTATAATAAGACTAGTTAAGTAAGTTGTCATTCAAATGCATTTATTAGCAATTAAATTTTACTTTAAGATATTGATATTTCTGGCATTGGGAAAAATATGGGACGTTTGCTGCAACCGTAGTAATAACGAACACACGTTTATAGCACATTCCCTAACAAATATTATACAAGGACCCTTAAATGTTATTTTTTACTTCAATTATTTTGCCACACAACAATCTCAATAACTTTATGCATCACATCATAAACAAAATAATATATTTTTACTACCACAAATTGTAATGGGTAATTAAGCTATTCAATATCATTTGATTGAGTAAATCGACTATTAATCTGGATATAAAATCGACTACGTTATGGTTTGTAGCAAACTTATAGTTCTTGTCGATTAAGCTTCCTAGCTCGAGCTTTTTCGACGATTACATTTAGGTTATGATGCGGTAAAAGATGTTAATGTCGTCCTTTCTTTGATAGATATGATTAATCATATATATCTCTTAGACAGTAATTTTTACTACATTCATTATGATTCATTATAACTGTTTCAGTGTCTACGCTTACTTATTTTAGCGTAATAAACATTGTCAGCTTGTTTATCTGTCTCGATTGATCAATACGTTTAGTATCATTATTTGTATAATAACTTAAGATTAGATTTAATTTGAATGATGCGTGTGATGAAGAAAATTTTGAATAAATCAGAAAGAAATGAGGTTTTTCTTTTATTTTTTATAACAGATTTTTAAGATATGTCCACTCACTCGTCTCTCTCCTTAGCTGATATTAGACTCCTTTGCATGTGATTGTTGAGGGCATGGTCTCCTGAAAATCTACCTGTGCAGCAACGACAAATCAATCCTCGATGGCAATCGGACCCTACCATGGTACCGCAGGTGCATCGATGCAGTTTACACAACCTGCAGACCAAGCTAAGAGCACTGCTACACGCAAAAATCATCGTCTAACAAGGTGACCAGGTGTGATGACGGCAATGCGTGTAACCATTCCTCTTATTCTAACTACAAAACAGCTCTCAGTCTCGCTAGATCGGCACGTATAGCACCGTCCAACACTCGCTTCAGAAATCGTTTAGCGAGAATGGCATCCCATGTTCGCTGAACATGTGAGGTTGCAGGACACGCCTCATCTGTATTGAGGGCAGGCCATGCCGATACCACCTCGGACGCGTAGGGTATGTTCGCCCTATTACCATCAGAAGAGAGTGTGATAGTGACCCGGCTTACAACTTCGTGCTCCGATACTCGGAAGGCCGGCAAAACCAACGTCCAGCTTACATCTTAGTCCGAGATCCTCATGTCTTATACACACATACCAGATACGGAAACTTCAACAAAGTAACTAGTTTATTAGTTACTAATACACAAAGTAAATCAATATACGTCAACACATACGTCTTTACACCATACATAAACCTTTATTTAACACCTTGATTCACCCCCAAAGGTCTGCTGGTAGAGAACACCCAGGAGATTAAGTCCACCAAAGTAAATACGTGCATAAATTAGTAAACAAACAATATGGAATGGCATATTACAGTAATAAGAAGACTCGAACGCCATTACCCTTTAAATTATAAAAGAGATACCTAGTTGTAACTGTAGTTTTAGTGTATCACTATACCGCTAGATGGCGGTAACGGTTATAAAAGAATTTAAGTTGTAAAGGGTTAATTGGTTTGTTAACTTATCTTTATTCATAACTTGTTTTGTGAAGAATTTTGATACAATTCAATTATGGGCAATTAAACTCTAAAAAATAAAATAAAGAAGTGGTGAACGGCAAAGCGGTATGCATGTCCCTAATACTACATGTCCGTGTGGTAACGGATTTAGAATACGAAGTGTCTCCACACCTACTTATCCCATGGGTGTTGTAAGAGGTGACTAAGGGACCAAACCACGCGGGAAGAGATCACTGCAAAGAGAAAGAAATTTGAAGGAGAAGCCTATATCTAGCAATGGACTTTTGATTCTGTTGCGAACAACAAGTATATTAAGGATTATTAAATTTTGATGATAAATTAGTGACTAAAGATAAAAGAAATTAAATAAAGCTTAGTATAGTTAACACTAACATCAAAACTTTAAGAACAGTAAGAATATCTACGTAAAATATTACTTAGTTCAGTTAATTATTTATCTATAACTGTCCTGACATTGACATTTTAATACTAACTGTCTTTTTTTTTTAATTCAAGACTCACGACACACTATTATGAACTGCCAAAGAAAAAGATTATTGTATAAATATTATATGGAGGCAAAGGGCACGCGTGCACAAAGGCTACTAAAGGTGACTGTCTATCAAACATCTAAATGTCATATCACACAATTTTCTTGTCAGCGGCGTGTAAATGTATTATTATTTCCATCCCTGAATCGTTTTTAATTCCATGAATGCTTGAGGGTTTTATTTTAGATTTAATTTACATATGCAAAATTTGTAAGCCCTGTAAATTTTCAGAAATGTAGAATTTAACGTATTTTTTATCCATAGTCGATTGTAGGTTGTAAGAAATCAATTTTTAACGATAATATCGACGTTTGTACATAGTCAGGAATTTGATATATTTTGCTGCTCTTATATATGGGAACAGCCTTTAACAGTCCAATGCTGGACATAGGCCTCCTCTTAGAAAAAAAGTTCATGTTAAAGTTATTTCTATAGTAGACCCCCTCGTGCTGAAAACATCATGGGTAGAAGAGATACGGGCAAGCTCTAACTGAGTGGTATCAGGGATACAGCACGGATGCTGTCGTGTGCCATTGGTGAGTGTCAGATCAGAGTCCCATTGCTGCACTGGTGGCGGTTATTGTGATATGTTTGTGAGTCTTACACTGCCACGATGACTGTTATAACTTTTACGCTCTCAATTAGGGCGGTTTCTGAAAAAGTTTCTCACTAGGTCGCCATAGTGTGTGTCACCATACTGCATTGTCTGCATTCATAATAAGCATGGTAACCACAACTCTGGTATTCTATTCATGCTTTCTATTAGGCAGAGTAGAGTCACTTTGACAGACTCTTAAAATAAACAAAAATCTAAGTGTGTAGAAGAAAACATATTACTATCTGATTGACAAAGGTATGTGTACAAATGAATATGTATTTTACCACTTTTATACATATCTTCTAAAAATGATTACAGATCCTCCTACATTCGTGCCATGTTAGAATACTTTTTAGCTTTTCGTTTACACTATTTCTGCAACTTATTCTGTCTCCAATAATATGGTTCCACCCGGAACTATTTTGACCACCGTTTATTCAGCAATAATATTATTATGAAAGTTTGCTTTCTACCACATCACATTTTAATATACTTCCGTTATTAGATGCAAAAAAAAACTAAACGACGGGGCATTTTAATGAGCTTAGGAAAATGATGATTATCGTGTGACGACAAATTAAAAATACAGAGAGTCAACACCGCAACAGACGAGGCACAACAATGAGAAGGAAAATTTAAAGTAACTGCTGGGCAACGTACTATAAAAAACCAAAACCTCCTTTCGAAAGAGATACCTTTGTAATATAATTAACTACTAAGGCTGTCGATTAAATATAAAAATGTATCGTGTAAATGCTGTAAATTTCTAAAAAAGCAAAATAGACTACATGCCTTTTAATACCTATTTATTAACAAAGACTTGAAGAATTAAATGTATTACGATACAGGTAAAGGATACATGTATATTTCGACAGATGTCATAGCCAAAAATTACATATGAATTAAGAGCAAAAAAATCCATCTGTTTGTGAAATCTAAAACCCTTTTGTGGTAAACATTCGTTTCGGAGAAAGGTCCAATCGGCCAAAATTTATGTTTTTTTGCTTGAATCTCTAGATATGCATTATGTAAAAAAGTCATATTATGCGTTTGTTCGTCTACAGTTTCTTGTACAAAACTTTCACCAGGGGTCCATTATTGAATTTGTGAATTTTTTTACTAAAAAAAAAGATTACCTGCGACAAGACTTTTGGGAATATGGAGTAAGTACCTAAAATGCATTTAAAAAAATTATCATGGTTGAGTTATTCATCCTTACAAATAAATGTCAATTAAAACTTTGAGTGAATGTTATAATGGCACCAGTGTTGCCCGTTTTTTATTATAAATCATTTTATTTTGAACTCTTACTGTAGGAGTAATAAAATACAGTATATATACGGTAATAGGTAAGACGGGAGAAGTAGTTCAAAAAACATTTGTGTTTTAGAACTCCGCCATTCAGAAGTAATTGTTTTTTTATTTAGAGATATTTATTTTTTTAAGATTTACTTTCTGTTAACTTCCATTGAAGTAAAAACAACCCTAGGGATGGCAAGTTAAGGAATGAACAACAGTTTATTAATCGCGTCGAAGGCGGTAACTTACACTTTTTAAATGTTTTTGGTAATAAAATAATAACTGGAGCACCTCAATTTGTTTATTGTTAGTTGCCAGAATTTTTATTACTTGCAAATAATTGTTTATGGGGTTTTTATTACTTTCTTCTTTCACTGAGGGTTGTAACAACTGAACACACAGATTTATTACCATTCAACAAAGAAATATGCTGTGTAATCATTTTACAGTTATTTTCTTCTGAAAAGTAAAAAAATGGTTGTGTAAGTACGAGTACTTGTTAACTTAAAATTTATGCATTCTTCGAAAAGATAGCCCCTTAAAAGGGGTCCAGTTTGATAACAGTTTGTTCCGGGAACAAAAATAAAATAAAACACAAGGTAGTCTGACCTCAAACTGGGCTAAACTTGTACTATGGTAAGCAGACTGCTGATAAACACACTTATGATATGTTTCTAAATAAATACAAATATATACACAAAGGTTGCACTTATCACAGAATTGATGTCGGGGATGGGAATTGAAGCTACGGCCTCTGATTTAGCAATTTGGACTACGAACCACTGGACCTACAATCATAACATGCGCTAATTTAGTCTATAATGTTTTTAAGCCACGTCATAATTGTGTTTGCCTTCTTGATTACTTTATATACTTGAAACTACGCAGGAAACAACATTGTAGAGATGAAACCTTGAAACACACCCTTTTCTTTTTAAACGTGTGTAAACCTCAACGTGCCGTCACCCCACCGGGGTTTACGGCAGGGTAGTGTGTCGGAGTCGGATCGAGTAAAATCACACGGTGTACCACTCTGCGCCCAGAATAAGAGGTATCCGGGAACTGCTGAGACGGAGGTTGAGAATTCCCACTCAGGACAAGAATTGTGTGTCGAGTATGTGTTCTATGTCTGGGAGTAATTTATTTGTAATATGTCTAATGTCTTTGGCAAGCTTAAATTCAATCCTAAAGTTTCTATTAAAATGATTCAGCACAATAATAAAAAAAATATAAATTCCACTGCGACTATTTGAATGCGAATAGCTCATCGAATTCAGTTGAATCTGTCTTATTTAAATCAAAAATTCACTCTTTGTGCAAAGTAATCCTTTTATGTACTAAAATATGAATGATTCCATTATAATGTACGAAAACATACATATGTTGCAGTCCAGATGCATTCGCAAATAAACACTCAATAAGAGCCTTTTAGAAAGCACACTCAACCCGTCCGTGAAATGCACCTTGAGGT
The DNA here is from genome assembly GCA_949316085.1 of Hypercompe scribonia. Classification (NCBI taxonomy): domain Eukaryota; kingdom Metazoa; phylum Arthropoda; class Insecta; order Lepidoptera; family Erebidae; genus Hypercompe; species Hypercompe scribonia. Next base: position 2,862,993 of record OX438969.1, on the reverse strand, counting down.
AAGTAGGGTGGAAACACCAATTTTCGGGTATAGCATGTAGAAATATATTTTATGAATTAGTTTATCTAAGTTCAGTATCCTCGAAAATTCTTTTCCGGTTTAAGAGCTGGTCGGTTTATTTCCCAATGAAGAAGTATAACTAGGCTGTAGGTTGTTTTTTCTCTACTACCAAAGAAACGTAATCTTGTATGTATACAAATAAATAAGTAAATTATATTCTTTATATTTTGGTCTTGGCAATCCACGTGTATTCTGGCTTATGGATCGTAAATTTTAGAAAATAGTACCAAAAATACCCCATTGCTACAACAAAAACTGTAAAAAAACTTGTGAACAAGTACAATTGACCACTGTTGAGTTACTTTTGAGAGAAATTTGTAGTTGTAATTGAAAAATCTGTATGTGGGTAAAAGAAAGCGTTTGCTTCCAACATGTAAATATAAAAGTATAAATATTTAAGACCTAAGACATAAAATAATATTATCATCATCAATAGCCTATCTTAGTCCACCGTTGGACATAAGGTTCTCCTTAAAAAGGGGATTTTAGCCTACTTCACCACGTTGCTTGTCTTAAAATATTATAATAAATATAAAATATTTGACCACCTACCCACAACAGGTTTAGCCACCCTTTTCTAAAATGTAGAGCACCTTTGCAGGTAAACTGAAGAGCAGAGAAATATTTTGTCAAATAATCACATGCGCAAGTGTTGGTAGACAACAATGGCATAGCAAAAAATAAAAATGGCCGGGTTTAATGTAAACGAGTTTTAGGCCACTGGGTCTTTGGAAATTGCGATTGATGATCAATAAGGTTTGCGCATCCGCAAGGTGTTGCACACAAAAAGATTAAAACTTTTGCCTGATTTTGTAGTTGTTCATATTATTATGATGAATGCGTTATTTTTATTTAAAACTATCTGTACCCTGCGCACGTTGCTGCGTCACCAACTAATATAAATTTGAACGAAAGACTTAAAAAAAATAAAATATAAATTCATACCAACTCAGAAATCTTCGTGGGCTTAGGCGCAACAAATTTGCTAAAGGTAATCACATGATCACAGTTAGAGTATAGTTTATGATTCTTTAAAGCGCATATAGACAAACAGACAGACAGATAAACATTTATTTTTAAATATGAGTATATATAGACTATTATAGTATATCTTTTGCTTTGTGGTTTCGATATGGTTTTGACGATTTTGTCAATAAATTTTAAAAGTAATCTTTGTACTAAGTACCAGGCTTTGATTAAATTGTTTGTACTTTATTCAAACTCGTTCAGTCGTTCTGCTGTGATTAAGTAAAAACAATAGTAGGAAATTTTACAAATATCGAGAAGAGAACCTTAATAACTTCAGAAAACAGGTACTGGCTGGAAAACGTTAAAACAAATAAAAATCTGTGAAGGTTTTTATGATTATAAAATATAAAAATATTCCAAAAAGGTTTTATTTTAATAAAAATTTGACACATCTCACAAACGACCCTCAGATTGTAAATAAGACAAAGCCTGGGTGGGCTATGGGAACAACTGTTGCTAAACATAGTTATATATTTCTAAATCCCTAAGTATATGTAATAAACTATTAATATATGATTAAAAAATTATGCTTAAGCACAGAGCAAATAGTCGTGCTCATTACACGAGTATGTAACCTATTATGTTTAATTTTAAAATATTCGAAATAAAAATATATATTTTTGGTGTTCAAACACTATATCGATGAATTTAAGACATAATAAGGTTTTATGAGCACCAAATGCCTTAGCTAAATACATAAAATATAGAGTAATAATTATTTCAAAGCTTGTACGGTAGCTAAAGTGAGTAGTTAAGAACAACACATGCCTAACCGGTGTGAACAAGTCAAAGAAAATTGTACAAAAGTGTGAAACAGTATCGCAAAAAGTTTTCAAGTGTCCACGTGCTGTCGCAGGTGTCACCTCCTTGGCTCCCACGGGATCACCGCGAACTTCCTCACGGCCAGGACACTAATTAAGACCGACTTTGACATTTGTACCGATATAACGATCGTGAATAATGATCTCTGCATTCTGAGGTTGAGGGCACATGGCCAATGTTTGACAATTATTTATGCAGCTCACGTATGTAACAAAAGGGAGAAAGAATTTTACAAAATAAATCAATTAGTAGGTATTTATATGTATTTGATGTAACGACAAAACTTATGTGTCTCTGGTAAAGATGTTTATCTATACCATAGACATATAAATTTGCAAAACTCCTACGTAGAAACTAGTTTCTAGTTTCTATGTAGAAATACTCTAGAGTATTTCTACATAGAAACTAGAATATTTCGAGCACTATATTGTAAATTAATGTATTGTAAATTTGTAAATTAATGCTATTACTAGATCTTATTATCAATGTTAATTCATTAAATTATTTGTTGCTCTTAATATTATTACAAAATAATAATTTATAAGATCAAATATGGACCTCGTCAGGCACGGCAAGAGAGATAAAAGAGAAGAAAGTAAAAAGTTGCTTATATATTTTTTTATATATTGCAGTAGCCCCATTAGATTATGGAATCATATCAGAGTTAGAAGATATTAATAGAGAAAAATATGACTGCTTTTAGGTAAAATACGTACCAGTAATATTATTGTCCATTCAAGATCTGAGACCTGAATAAATATGTATAAACAATATTGATATAAAAGTATATTGTGCTCTGCTCGCAATAGCGTTCAGATCTTAAATTACATAATATAATAAGATCGTTAACTTTTAAAAAACTTATCAATCATTACCAGTAGTTAGAAAGGAGCCTCTCCTTAGAAAGTAGGTTTGACTACCATTCCACGCTCACCACATTATAGTGGAATGTAGCAATATAATATATTTTTTTTACTTACTTTTCAAACCTTCAGACATATTTTTGTCATCCAAATTAAATGAGTCTGAACAATAACAAAAAGAAATCAGTTCATAACTGACGGTGTTTTGAGCCAGTGCCAGGGACTCGATATTCCAGCGATGGTTTTTGTCTTCTGTATTGTCGCTTTTCTGCACAAACGCCGCATTAACCTCCTCTGCAATGGAGCGGCCGCCGGTTTTCAGCAGCTCGTGTACCTCAGAGTTCCAGCCTGTCGCATGTACTGTTTCTTCTGTGTGTCAATTATATGCTAGCCCTTGACAATATATATTGCTACGTAGACGATGGCACATTTCATAAACGATAATATGCACACCCTCTAACCAAACTAGCAAACGTTGCGGCAAAATGAGAGAAGCTTGTCACTGAGCTCAACCTAGTTCTAAGCCGCGTTTCTCGATGAATAAGGATAAGGATTTTATCAAGTTCAAGGCAAATAAAACACAGGCGTGAGCGCTCTTTACCAAAAAATCTTCATTTCTTCTCCTCCCCACTTTTCAGAACGCAACTACAACTACAGGATAAACTTAGTATCCTGGATATACAGTTTACACAATAAACAAATATATTTGCCGCGATCACAACCCACGAGAGAACATTGAGAGAGTCGTTAAGTTGGCCTTGCGAAAACTAGGTGCACTGATCAATGTGAGACGGTACTTCTTGCCTGAGTTTTTAGTCCTTTTTATGAGATCCAGTTTCGCACCTGCGTGGAGTACTGTTATTATATTGATAATGGATCCGCTTGGTATCTGCTGGACGCTCTCAATCGGTTACAATGTCCGGCATTATTTTATTGGAGGGAAATGACATCCGTTCCTCCATATACTTATGACTCTAGACCTGCAAGTGTCCATAACAGCTATAGTCATTAACAATAAGCTGACCCGTCTAAAAAAAAATATAAAAGAAACATGAAATTTAAATCTCGGTAACCTAATAAAAGTCTATGAAGTTCCGTTTAAAAAAAAACACTTTTTCGTTGCATCCGATAAATATATCACGTCAACTTTTAATATGGGAACTATCGAAAAGTTCCGGCCCCGGGTCCTCCCAGGGGTCAAATAAGTCAAGATATCAGAACCACTTGGCTTATTCCCAAAACAATCGCAATATCGTACGCAATACGAAAAACATAAGTTTCGCATGAATTAGTTCTTATAAATATTAAGAGAATTGACAAACATAGTTATCTAGAATAACTTTCCGTTTCGTATATATTTTTATTTCATTTCTTTGCTTAACAAATTGTAGCAGTAAGGGCTGTGTTTATACAACGCGAAACAATATAATAAGTATCCATTATTTTCTTACTGAAGTAGTGACTTGTCATGATCAGAATCAATTAATATTTTAATTTAAGATACTAGGTAATTTGAAAGTCAATCAAACTTTATAATATTCAAACATTCGATCAAAATTTATTATTAATATAATATAATATAATATTTTGATCTAAAACTTTAACTCTCAATTTACTAGCTGCGAGTCTATATTTTAGTTTCCTATTATATAGGTAACTTTGTCTGACATGTAGAAAAACATAGTCATTCTAACTCGTAATATTAATATGTATAAATAATATGAATTTACAATTATAGCGGGCAAACTACTTGTTAGCGAAATTTCTATGGCAATTCTAAACGCTGCGTGATAGTGATAGGTCGAAAACTATAAAGTATTCAACGAGCTTTCTGCGATCTAACTTTCTTTATAGTTTTAACTCATGAGCATTCAATTCATGTTACATTCAGTTGGCAAAAATAGTGAAAAATATGTATCCTGATTGAAATAAGTTAAAATAATGGACATAGACCATGTTTTTAAATATTTTAAAGAGTAAAAAGAACTTCTTCCAACATGTCCTATCAAAACAACCGACTGTAAAAACTTCAACATCTGAAACCCGAAACTCACCGAAGACAAGTCGACAAAAAAGTTCGGATTGAGAGAGGCGTTCAAAAACTACATTTTCGATGATTTATGGTGCAAATTAACGAGTACGTATCCTCATTCCTGAACGTCATTTCCTGGTAGAGCGAGCGAGCTACTCAGCTGAATACTGGAAAAAATTACAGAAAACATTCCTGGCGAAAGTTTTTTGCTTGTTCAAGTTTAGATCTATCTTTTATCTCTGTTTGTTTGTGTTTACGTATTACGATTAGATCTTTGTAGATACTTTACTTTTATTAAATCCTCATACGATAAAGCAGCTGTAAAAAATTGGACAATAACAAAGTTACACTCTGAAAAACCTTTTCATTATAAAATTTGTTAATTTCCAATTATTAAAGATTACAGTTGAAACCAAAAACAACAGAAATAAAACTTAATAATAGAAGTACGTATTATAAAGGCCATGTGCTTAACAATCACGTATAACACGCAAATTAACAATTAAAACTAAAATATTGGCACATCGTGAATCTACATATTGTTACATTAAGTTCTCAATGCTAGAACTTGAGTCTATTGGGCGGGAGTTAACTCATTTTTCTAGTTTCTTTGTAGTTGCATCATTCAACTCGTAACTTCACTGACGTAAACTCAATCACTTATTAACTACTGTCTGAGATAAAGTATTGCTTTTTAGATACCGCCTTTTGAACAGTCATTTAAACGCTAAACTATCTCCGTCACATGCAATGAAGACGAACGACCCGACTAATGAATCACTCTGAAAGGGCCAAAGAGTATAAAAATATATTAAATGGAGTAGAGAATGGTTTGACATTGTTTTTATTAAATAAGCACATGTCATAGTAATCAAAATATAGCTTGGTATCAATGGTTCAAACGGCGGTATCTAAAAAGCAATACTTCATCTCAGCTATAGCCAGTGACAGTTGTCACTAGTGACATTTTAGAACTTGAGAGGCATATTTTAAACGTTGTCTTTTTACATTATAATATAATATAGTATTACATTTCATTTGTAATAAAACTACAACGTAAAGAATGTAAATAGAGGTGATACAAAATAAAGTCGTTTGTTCAAAGATACTTCGCTGGTTTCGTAGCCATCTGTCACAGAGATCTAGCAATATTTTAAAGCCTTGTAAGAATAATTGTTCTGAGTCTGGGTGTTCTTTGTGTCCGTTTCATATATATTTTGTAAAGTTCCCCCCGACATATTATATAGAATATTTGCAACGCTGTTGTCTTTTTTAACATAGAAAAAATGTCTAAATCCTCCAATTAATCTAAATACTTACGATAGGAGTGATATAATAAGACTTTATCGTAACTTTGAGATAAGCAAGGCAACAGTGCTTCATAGTGCTCTCGCACTACAATCCGAGTAGAAAAATATTAATTTATTACGATGCACTTTTTGTGCCTCATTTAGTCTATTAAAACTAATTCCACAGAGACTGTGGCCCACAACAATGTCCCTAACCGGCACCTCGCAATGATTTACCTGCCCGGCGTCTCACAATGACCGTCACTGATAATAGTCTCATGACTACTGTGGTTCAATTCCACAATCGAGACGCAAGTCCGGCAATATAATCATTACGCTGCAGTTGCTGGCCACAACGTAATGATTATATTGCCGGACTTTATAATACATAAAAGACGTCTTTATTGTATTCACACACCAATAATTAGATTCAATTTGACTAAACTTTCTGCCATACTCAGTTCTTTATTCTTCATGCTATGACATACTTCGATGATCGTCTTTTTGTTTTATCGGCTAAACAAATTTCTTTGAACTAAAGACTAAACCGTTAAAAATATAGATACATTTGCGCGGACACGCTGTCTTAGGCATTGATTTAAAACTTGCTGTCCTTACTCTTTCAAACGCAGGCACAGGGCGGTTGCACTTGTCCTCCTGCCGCATGTATACAACTTTTTACTGAAGTTTTTACTTTCAAATATAAAAAGTGATGTAACACGAGCCGAGCGGTATGCGGATGTCAGTTGTACTGTCTCGCTTGTTATTGCAAATTAGTTGACTACCAAGTAACAAAATTAGATTAGATACAAGTTTTATTTATAGATTTTTAAACTATTTCTAACAGCATCATGCTGGAAAACTTTGGGGGAGGCTTATGTCCAGCAGTGGACGTCTTTTGGTTGCGATGAGGAATGATGATGAGTACAATGCTTCTAGAACTGTTTTGATTGTTCGTAGCATCAATTTAAAATATAATAACATCGACTAAACTCTAATAAAATAATATGCAAACAGAACACAAGAAATTAGTTTAAGTGTCATTTCGAACACACAGTAAAGTTATTAAGTTACATATAGTTAAGACACAGATTCTGATAGCCTAAAGATTACCTGGTTGTGATGACAACCTGTCTAAGATACCCTACGGTACAAAGAAAATCGAGATCAGGTATATCATTGTTAAGAGGATATTATCAAAAAATGATTACGTCATTTCTACCGGCTTCTTTCTTTAATCTTGCCGCTTCTATGTACAGAAAGTAGAAAAAACAATGGCGAACTCTCGAACAAAAAATTGTTTGCATATTTTTTAGCGTCTAATTGTGACAAATGTAAAAAAATTATAAAGGTTAAATTTCACAACATTTTGTCTGAGATATTACTATTTATAGAATTCTAAGAAGTTATATTTATCGAAACATACCAATGAATTTAAACAGGAATGTATATCTTCTTGCATTAAAGTAGAAACTAAAATAAAAAAGCATATAAAATCAATTCCTGTACAATTTTGTTTTAAATTTTAATTTTGGAATAACTAGAATAACGGATAAAGATAAAGTAATACTATAATTAGTATTTTTTATCCGTAGAACGATCAGTTAAACGATATGTCGTTGTTAACTGTCAACAGACGATTTCCACTGTCGTTATTGCCGTACTTCATTCAAACCCAAAGAAAACTTGTGCTTGTATTTTGTTATTGAAGTATTACCAGTGCTATACTGTTAAAAAAAATAGGAACTTTTTTATTTTATTGTGATTCTTAAACGTAAATTACAAAATAAATAAATATGAAACGATTTACAGTTTCAAGTTACGTTGCAACACCGTTTCGAATGAAAGTTAGGAGTACAACATCAATTAAATACTTTTATAAAACTCATTTTGTTTTCAGACTCACTCAATTTAGTATTTATTTAGAATACTTTTAGTATTTATTATAAAAAAAAACAATTATGTTTAATATTTCCAACGACTATTATTTCGCCTTTTTTCTTTGTTTCAGGATTTCGTAACACTATTATTTTTAAAAAGAAATTAAAAACGACTCCTTTATTTGAAAAAGGAAATCTTATACAAAAAAAAATCATATTATTTTCTTTTATTCAAGTAACATTTTCTCTATGGCAATACTTTCAAATTTGACTAACATACTGGTTAACACAACTATTTAACCGTTATGGAAGCTTTGACCAAAACCAACAGTTTCAAAATTAGAAATGTCACTGACTTCGAATGTTTTCGCAGCACTAGCTCATTTAAAATAGACACTTTCACCAATAAAAATAAAGTTCATAATGTAATAAAACGTATTTAGAAGCGCAGGGTAGTGTCAACTCGGAGGTATGAAAGTGCAGACGTGGACTGTCAATGCACTGCACACCCATGTCAGTCTCGACGAAGGCTGAACATTTTGAAATTGGAAGGAAGAAATTTTTTAAATATTTTGTTTTCATCACGATATTTAGAGCTGGCTGTGATGTTGAGCTGTTGAAACGCTCAAAAAGAAACTTCGGTCTATTAATTGAGAACAATTATACAGTATTTTATTGAAGCTACTAAACCAATCGTAACAAAAACCGATTCACATTGACGGGACTGTAATAATCATTGTTTTATTATTCACGAATTGTTGTGGTTACAGTTCAAAAAGAAACTTTTAGTGTCATTACTACTAAAAGGGAGCGGATCTAATTTAAAAAAAAAATACAAAAGACCTCAAAAAAGCGTTTCTAATTTTAAAAAAACGCCGGTGTCCTCAAAAAATAGCAAGAGTTTAACGGCGATTTCTCTTCTTTACTGTAGAAATTGGCATGAAAATCACAATGGAAGTTTTTTATCACCACACATCTGCAACCGGACACCAAGAACTGAAGAGCAGTGGACGATAACATTCCACCACAATGACTCCTAAGTACATAAATCTTTCCACAAAATTTACAATTATTTTAGGATGCATTTTTTTGTTTAGGCGATCATTGATCGTCCACCCTCACATCAGGCGCCATTGTTAGTTAAAAAGAGTATATTTTTTCTGGTCATTTCGGAGGCTATTGTAAAAAGATGTCTCCCAAATGTCCCCCTTAATAGTTAATGGGGCAGCTGAATCGATTTCTGTTTTGTAAGCGATCGTAAAGAAAGTGTGGATTACATGATAAAATCATGGCGCTATCTGAACTTAATGGTCTATAAACGGTACGTACCTATATACTTACTAAATATATGCATTGTGTATGGAAGTACATACAACTTTTTTTTAGCAAAGAATTTTGTACAGTCAAAATGTGTGTTTAGAAAATATATTTAGCACAGGTTATTAAGAGTGAGAAATTATTTTAATATTTGTTTTAAGGAAGATATCTATACTAATTGTATAAAGTTGAAGAGTTTGCTCGTTTGGTATAATCTAATTGCGCTAATCTCAGGAACTACACGTCCGATTTGAAAGATTATTTCAGTATTAAATAGCCTAGTTATCGATGAAGATCTATTGGATATGAAATAAATATAATATAGACGAGACATAATGAATTCATATAATTGACGATCACATCATGAAGTAATTAGTTCTATGATTAGGCTGTGAAGTAGATTTAATTTTTATTTTAATATAATACTCATAATAATTTATTTCAAAATTATTTATTTTAATGTAATTATAATTCGCTTAAATTCTATTAATAAATTAACACCATAGTCATAAAAACAGTATTAACGATACATTTTTTTATTAAACACTAAAAAAATTCAAGTTATTAAGAACTTAGTACGTATGTTGTTTTTTCAATGAATGTCATTACAGTCATTAACTTCATATAAAAACCTTATGCAGACATTTTAATTTACGAATTTTTCTTATAAGAAATCACCTAACATATTCCGAAAAAACAAACTCCTTCGCATAAAGGAACACAAAAACAGCATTTTAAATATTAAGTTAATATTGTAGATGCAAGTGTTCAAACACAGTATTAAAAAAAAGGCCGTTACGCTTTCGAAATTCGGGTGGTCCCTGACCATAGTGACCGTCGTGATAAATGTCCCATAAACTATAGGAGCATTTACCGGTAAATCGTAGGTGGCGAGATTGAGGTAAAGATAGGACTATCTGAAGCCACCTTAGCAGCAACGAAATTAGTAAATGCTTTGACAAATGAAGATTAATGACACAAAAACAATGGATTTAAAAAAAGAAATTAGTTGCACACGAAGAAGCAGTAAGTTAATGTGTTTATTTTCATTTATTTTTTTTTACTAATATGTCAATTGGATCTTTTTGACATATATATTAATACAAAATATAAAACCAAGGCTTTTTACACTCATTTCCTAATTTTAGGAAACCTTCTTAACTAAACTTTGATTAAACCTTCGTTCATTTTTACCCTATAAAAGAGTTTCTAGAACTATGTAATTTTTTTAATAAATCAGTATTGTTTTTTTTAATACTATGTTAATTGGATACATTTGACATATATATTAATACATAATATAAAACCAAGGCGTCTTACGCTCTCCGCTGACTTTACTAAACCTACTTATTTTTCTTTTTTCTTTTTTTTTAATATGATACACAACGTCATCTAGTTTCAAACTAAGCAAAGCTTGTGCTATGATAACTAGACTGACTGATAGAATACTTATATACTTTTTTCTTGTAAATACATACATATTATCCACACAAAACACCCAAGCTTCGAAGCAAATATTTGCAGATCATACAAACATTTGGTCCGACCCGGGAATCGAGCCCGAGACCGCAAGCACAGAAGTCGCATTCACTACAGCTGCGCTACCGAGGCAGTTAAATTTTGACTAAACCTTCCGTCATTTTTACCCTTTAAAGGAGTTTCTAAAATTATTTACAAGTCTTAATAAATCAAAACCGCACACACATACACATTGAAGATTCGAAAATGCTTATACCAATGACTAAACAGGGACGACATCTATTAAAAATATACGTATACGATATAAAACAAAATTGTGGAACAAAGGAAATCGCTTGTCATTAAACTCTACAATAGCATTTACCCCAAACTCAATTTGTTATCGAAAATTCAATTCACGAAGCTATTGTTAAAACACGCTTATCTTCACAGTGGTAGTTAATTTTAATTAAACATTATACCCGCATATGTTACCTACTTGATGCGTGTAAATATATTATAACTGTTAAACATAACAAGTAAACAAGAGTCCATAGTTCAGTTTACTTATTGTTATTTATAAAAAGTTAAATAAACCAATCGTATCTCCTAGCAACTAAACAAAACTTACTTTCTGATAAATATCGACTAAGGGATTGTTTAGAGCAATCAACGCGAATACTAAAAGTGGTATTCGATGCTAATGTCTGCTCTATTCAATATTGGAACTTAAACTAGAAAAAGTCTTAGATATAGATAATAAATTTGATTTCACTGGCCATCGACTTGAATTTTGACCATAACCAATCTCTCAGCCGGGTAGTTCGGTGTTTAAATTTCAAAATGAAATTAAAAGTATTGATCACATTTCACAGTAACTTTAATTATAGATGATAGGTCAGTTCCTTGACTGACATTCTCATAGAGATACCTTTACGTCTACTGAGTGATAAGTACATTACTTCAACATATTACATAATTGTATTCCAGACATATGTATGTACCTATGAAAACTCAGAGAAGAAGAAAAACTAAAAAGTATTATAAAAAAAGAGCGAAATTAAATAGAAGACTCGAGGAATATCAACAAAAATTATCTTTCAGTAAGCGATGGTACAGTCATATATTAAACTTATTTATTCAAATATTTGTGGTATTTGTTTCACAGATAAAACACTTAGAATATATTTTATTCTGTTCCATAGAGTATAAATCGAATGTCAATGATCTATTTTTTATATTACTAACCACACATGTCACTTTATGCCAATGCTTAAGTCGGTATTGGCCGGTATTCGAAATTCAAACAGCAGCTGAAGATGGAAATAAATTAAGCGGCAGCGACACGCGCGCTCCCTCCCTTTTATAATTATTACATTTTATTTTTAAATTGTTTTTTCTACTCCACAAGGATTCCCCTCCGTGTTCATGGTATCAAAACAATGTCCCCTCGCACCTAATGGCTCCATTCGGCCGTGCGTTGTTTTAAATTGGATACGGGTCCATAATAATAAATTGTCCGCCTCAACTCGGCTTTAGAGTATGTGAGTAATGATAATTAAATTGATCCTTGTTTCTGTCTCTATGTGTTTTGGGATTATGTCCCTCAGCATTATTATCAGATTTTTCTTAACAATCAATAAATGGAGGCGTCGCCCATGAACTTGTACATAACTGTAGGGAATCCATCCTTACATAGGTAATCCTATGTAAGGATAGATTCTCTAGAGTTATTGTAATTAATGAAATTGGCAAATAAGTAAATGTGAAAGTTGGTCTCAATGGTATGTCTATAGCTATATGGAGATAATTTAGTGTTGTAGGGCTTCACAAAATACATTTAGTCATGGTAGGTACTCGAAAACGGCAACGGAAGCTGGTAACTTGAGCTTATCAGGTAAACAATATCTAGAAACACGATACATCGTTCGGGGCGAGGACACGCGACCGACCTAAAATAGCGCCCACAAAATGCCGCATTGACAAATCTTACGGCCTCAGTGAACCAACACACGCAGTGTGTTATTAAAATCCCCCGTAACTCCGGCAATATATCAACCGCGTTTACTCCCCTAAGTCGGAAGGGAGAAGTCTCTATTTTTAAACTAGGTACTTCCCTACATTTTATATTTTTTCCCGTGGGTGCTTATTTTTACGCCACCCAACCATTTTATACAGGCCTGCCGTCTAACACATTGCTTACCCTCATGTTTCGAGTACTATTTCATGCGTAAGGGACGAGGGGGATCGTTTTAAAATTGACGAAAATTTAATAATAAGTTGCAGCCGCTACCGTTTGTTACATACGGCGCGCGTGCGTTCCTTATTTGAATTTGAATGGAGGAACGCGTGCGTGCATAGCACGCGTCCCTAACTTTTTTATTGGAGAACACAGCCAATCAGAGGGCTTTTTGTGTAAAAAAGTTAGGGGCGTTTTTTATCTCTGATCGCACATGTACATATGTAGAATTTTTTATCGAGAGGCGGTGTATTACGGGGCGGACATTATGTACCTACGTGACTGTTTTATGACTTAACTAGCGGCACCCCGTTGTATTAGCCGCGGTTTTTGTTGCTTTCAAATCTGATATTACGAGTATTACTATTACTTTTTGGATAGTTTTAATTTTGTTTTCACGTAACCCTACTTTTTCAAAAACTAAAGTTCCTCCGTATGAAATCAGCTGTCTGTAAATGAAAGTCTCGTCAAAATCAGTCCAGCCGTTGCAGAAATTAACCGGAACAAATAGACAGACAGACAGTAAATACATACCGTAAAGACTTTCATATGCATTAACTGAAAAGCTCCTAATCTAAAATTACAAACAGATACTTCAACTTTGATTATTTATAATATTTAAAACATATTTTTCAAGAGGTTACTTAATTTCCTACCGAAATAATTACCCAATTTGAAAAGAATTTAAAATTTTACCGCAAAGGCTTAAAATCATTCAAGATAATGAGAATTTCTTCGTGTAAAGGATTGTGATGGAGAAAATAATTCGCTATAATATGTTAATATAATGTGTAATTTTCCATCCGTTGATATGGAAAATTTTCAATAAATTTAAATAAGATTTTCCGAGTCGCTAGAGCGACTCTACAAAAAAAGAACACTGGCAATCGATTTTTAAATGGCGAAAATACCGCGTAACACGCACAACCTATCTACGCAGCAAAAAGTATTAATTTAAATTAGGAATCCTCTCCATTTTGAAATCATTAATAAAATATCTGTGCAGTGTTTATATTTTTAAAAATCATTTCGAGTGATTTAAAATTTAGCTTTAAACAAAATAGTGCTGTCAAGTGCTGCACATTTGTACCAATTTGTACTATGTATTTGTTAATAATTATAATGAATAACTATTTCAATTGCGAACTTTTAAATTATTAAGTTTCAGAATATAAAATGCTCACGATAGACATTAAGTACTAAAATAAGCTGTGGTTATAGACTGTCAGCATATAACAACGGCCGGTACAACCTGATTCAAACGTCAGGTTAGACATTTTCAAGGCATGCTTTAGGTACTTCCTATAAACATAGTTGTTAACTACGTGAATTATAGTAAATGGCACTGACCATGGTCACAGACTGTCTGTCAGCCTGTGACCACAGCCAGTGAAACCTGATCCAAACGTTAAGTTGGACATTTCCAAGCTATTTGTAAGGTAATCCCGTAATCATAGTTATTACCTAAGTAAGTTACAGTAAAGGTAACAAAAAGACATATCACAAAATTACTAAGTTGCATTGGCCGTGGTCACAGGCTGATAGTCCGCTGTGACCACGTATGTCTGTGACCACGGCCAGTGCAACTTGGTGTTAACGTCAGGTTAGGCATTTTCAAGGTGTGTGGGCGGCGGCTCTGACCGCCCAGAATAGGGCTCGCCTCTGGCGCCCTCAGAGGATATTGGCGGTTAGAGCCATACGCGGTTACCGCACCGTATCGACGGAGGCGGCGTGCGCCCTGGCCGGAACTCCCCCGTGGGATTTGGAGGCGGAAGTGCTCGCCGAAGTTTATCGGCGGACGGCTGACTTCCGGGCGGGTAGCGGCATACGGCCCCCGCCCGAAGAGATACGCGAGTGGCGAGAGGCCGCTCGTCGAGCCACGATGGCTCGTTGGTCGTCCCGGCTGGAGGCTCCACGTGCTGGCTTTGCCGCCGTGGAGGCTCTCCAGCCGGTCATCGCCGAGTGGGCAGAGCGGCAGCACGGGACCCTTTCCTTCCGACTGACGCAGGTCCTTTCCGGGCACGGTTGCTTCGGGAAGTATCTGCACTCGGTCGCCAGGAGGGAATTGAGTCCCGCCTGTCACCACTGCGACTGCAGTGAGGACTCGGCTCAACACACGCTAGCGGTTTGTTCCGCCTGGGCGGCGCAGCGTGGGGTCCTCACTGCAGTTATTGGAGGAGATCTCTCGCTACCGGCCGTCATACGCTCCATGGCCGGTAGCGACAGTTGTTTTACCCCTCCATCCGCTACAATGGCCAGCCGCGAGGAGGCGACGTCCGCGTGTGCCGTGCGTCGCCTGAAATAGAGAGTTTATCTCAGATGGTGCCCGAGGTAGCGGGCAGGCGCTAGGAGGGATCTGGATGTCGTAATAGCAGCGGTTCCCGGATCCCTCCTATCTCAAGCGCAGAGTGGCACACCGTGTGGTTTTAGTCGGTCCGATTCCGACACACCACCCCGCCGTAAACCCCGGTGGGGTGACGGCCCGAGGGGGTTTCCACACGTTAAAAAAAAAAAAAAAAAAAGGCATTTTCAAGGTATTTGTAAAGTAATTGCCACAAGCAAAGTTGTTACCTACGTGAGTTATAGTAAAGATGACAAAAAGGCCTGCCATAAATTGCCATCGGACCTACCCTCTATTAAGTATATATCATAGCGATCGCAAATACACAACGTTATTTATTATTCGTTTAATCCCGTTATTCCGGGACCAACAAATACTTTCTTATGGATAATTGATTTCCAAATATTAAGTTACTGCGAGTATGTTTGTTTGCACGCATAGTTTGTGGAAAGAAAATGATATATTTTTGTGTTTGCGATAGATACCATTTTATTTATTCTTCTGTTCGGTAAGTTAACTAGATAAATTAGTAAGTGTATTGACTTGTTGTCCTAATAAACGATCTGAAGTATTCGATGAAGCGTAGACGTCATGCATAATGACGCTGTCAAGTTTTCAGGTTTTAGAAAACTCAAAAATATGTGACAGAAATCATAGAAGAAAATGCTAAAGTAAAAATACTAGAGCTTGCATAGACATTTTAAAAAGTAATAGAATTTCACAAAAAAAACCGTAACTATCATTCATCCTTATCCACAGCCTTTAACAGTCCACCGCTGGGAACAAGCCTCTCCTTAGCAAGGAGATTTTGGCCTACTTCACCACCCTGGCAAGGCGGGTTGATATTAGGTTTGTTTCAAGTTTTCCTTTTTTTACAGTGATCTTATTTTGCTATGCAAAGAAAAGGGGCGGTGACACTTTATATTCTTAATCTGACACCACACAAAAAAATAAAATGATAAACAATCACTTGTAAACCCAAAAAAGAGGATGAAATACAGAATTTTCCTTTTTTAGGCACTAATGTCACTCAAGAAATAAAAATAAATGTATTGTGAGCCTTAAGCTTATTACATTAAACCTCTCCTTTCGTAAATAAATATCCAATGATTAACAGAAAACGTTCACTTTCTCAACGTTCCTCAAAAAACTTTTCTAAATCAAAAGCAAGTATAACCTTTAGTTGCCATAAAAATATTGATGCAGGCAGCTTTTGGAGGGAGGCAGTAGGTGAGGGCCGAGCCGTTGCCATGGCAACTCGACCCTCCGAGGGGAAAAAACGGGTAAAAATTGTGGGAGCGAATGGACGGTGATTTTTTATGGCATCGTACATTTTTTCTTAGAACGCCGCGACGCCAACCTCGGGGAATGGCCGTGTGGGCGTGAGGCTATACAGAGTGTTTCAAAAATAAAACTACTATTTTTGACCACTTAGTGATGTGTAGATTTAGTATTTGTGTTGTGAGTGTCATAAGTGGTGATTAAAGGAGCAAATCACGCAGGACGAGAGCACAGAAAACATGACACAAACCCTATATCAAACCATTTGGATCAGTGCGTATAGTAAGCCAAAACCTCCTTTCTTTAGAGAGGCCTTTGCTCAGTAATAAGCCGTTAAAGGCTATTAATGAATATTTATAAATTTTCAAATGGATACTCTATGAGTACCTTCCTGAGTTAAATATTAAAGATAAACTAAATTCGTATAAAGTACAACATTAACCTTTTTATTCTGACTAGACATCTCCTGGCGGTCGGTTCTAATCACAACGCATTAATTTTCAATTGTTATGTAGTAAAACTAGCAGTTTCAATCGTTTTTGTAATACCATGTTATGCCCTAATACTATGTTAAATTGAAGAGGATATACAAAATAGTATTTGAGTTGTGCCTTCAAAAAGGCTGTACCACTAGACATCCACATCATAGATAGCCCAGTGGACAACAGGTGGGTCAAGAATTTGTTAACATTTGAATCTAATATCCCGCGCAAGCAAATGGATAATGGATGCGGAGAAGGGTCTGACCACTTACTAGTTTCTCACAAATTTTGTCGCAACGGATCGCTTTATGGGGTCGCAGCGCGTTTACTGTGTGAAATATTTTATTTAAACCATAGTGTGCTTATTAATATGAAACGCTTATTTCAGTAGACCTGTAAACAAACAGAATTAGCAGGTATTGGAACAGTGAATATCCTAAAGCTAAACACGAGAGGCTACTTTATTCTCCCAGGGTAACTGTATGGGCTGTAATTTCAGCAAAATTGATCATTGAACCCTGCTTTTTCATAGATCGTGGCCGTTCAGTTACTGTTAATTTTGCTGAATATGTGAAAATGTTACGGGAGTTCTTGGAACCAATGCTACTAGAATTTGCTGGTTACAATCGTGACACATGGTTTCAACAAGATGGAGGCACCTTTGCACACATCCAATGTGTCCCTACTGGTGAAATGTCTGCCCTGTAACAGACAAAAAACCCACCTTTGAAACCACTTCAACTAAATAAACTGTTTTAAATTCTTAATAAATCTACCATTTGGTAATAAAACATATTATTGTTTTAGTACCATTTTGATTTACTTTAAATCACCATCTTGTATATAGTCTATAATCATATTTGTATTAGCGACTATATTATATATATATTTAGATCAAATACATACTGGATTCGTTTTTGGTTAATTTTTCGTCCCGTTACTTGAAGCGTTTCGAAATATAAACGTCAAATATTCGAAATTTAACGATGTTTGTATGTTTCTGTACGACAAAAAAATCTCCTCACGAAACATATTTAGTAATTAGTAATGCTTAGTAATGCCGTCTGATGGCAATTGGCAATATAATTGCCTATAGCAAAGTTAGTACTGTTCTTAATTTAAAAAGTGAATGTAATGACTATAAAAAAAAAATAAGCACAGATTACATATATGACCTGAGCTTAAGTAAAGAACATTTCGCTACAACCTGTACACTGTCCGAAACTCTCCATGGAGTGCTAAATCGTGTTTTGTGTGTGTGAGTCTTGAGAGTGGAGGCTGCAAATATTATAAGTATGGATTTTATCTCTATCTCATTCACGCGTTGCCGTCTCTCTCGTTCCCATGCCGAAGGAAAAAATATTCTCGGAGGGAATCTAAAATTATGAGCGCGAAGGAAAGTTTCATACGCCTTATATGAAATGGGAAGCCGAGGACATGGCTTCATAAATCGTTTGATGTATACTGCTGATATGAAGGTTTTCTTTCGACAACGTTATCGTACTTCGTGATGTTTTCCTTGCGACCATGTTTATAGACGAAATGAAAAAATATTAGACGATAATTTACGTATACTCGATGATAAGTGTTTCATATTAAATTCAATTTTGGACCCTATCCAAACTAATATAATAAATGCGAATATTATTTGTTCATTTGTTACGCTTCACGCCTAAACCACTACACCTAAATGTAAAACGTAATCAACTCGAATTAATACATAAGGTTAAACAAATTCGTTGATAATGTCATTGTTAAATTAGTTTTTATAGTTGATATTGTCTTTATTTATCGTGAAATGAAGAAAATAAGTCGAAATTGACATAAAATGTGATAGATATAACATAATATAATAACATAGACAGGTAGATTCAAGCAGCGTTTAAAGAGAAACATATAATCTTAATTAATTTCCGTTTACTAAAAAATTTACCATCATCGTCATCCTCTAGTAGCCCACTGCTGGTTATAGGGTACTTCACAGAAAGTAGATTTTGGACTACTTGGCTGGCCAGACAGGTTTGTAACCTAGCACGGTGTTTTTCCAAGGTGGACACAAGGGGCGAGGCTGTAAAGGAGTGTGCCTCTGTCTACTAAACAGAGGCTCCACTACCATGTGCGTGCCACAGTAGACAGTAGACGTTTCGTTCGTTACCCAAATCGTTGCTACACGAGCAAGGAACTGGTGTGTCCTTGAAGAGGTGAGACTCTCTCGGATCTCCTGTATATCCATTTTGAGCTCTCCCGGACCCAGGACTCACTCACAGTAGGGGTCACTTGGCAGATGCTTTTCCCGCTGTCTGCGGTGGACTGTTGATAAGGTGAAAAGGACCTACTAAACGACGCAACTATCTTTCGCTCTTGACTGTCTCTGCAAGCCCCGACCGAAGATGTTCACGTATGGGTTGGTTGGTTTTGTGATGGGATTACACAGATATACATACCTTCACCCGCATACGAGGTTGTCAGCCTTTAGGGTAGAAGGATCACTGGTAATCCCAGGAGTTGGCAGACCCCAGCGCGGCCTGTATTCAAGAGAGTGAAGAAGACCAGCTTCATGTGGAGCACCGAAAGCGTAGGTGCACCACAAAATTAAGTAACAGAGGTGTTCTTACCAGCGCCTCATATCGTCCTGAGTTTGGCTACGGGTGGACGGGACGCGTTTTCCTTTCCATCCGCTACAGAGACCAGCCACGAAGAGGCAATCCATGTATTAACAGGGCGTGCACCTCACTGCAAATCCTGGTGACGTGATGGGAACACGTTGAAAAAGGGTTTGTTTCAAAATGTCCCTGCCTTTGCAGTACGTACGTACGTACGTACGTACGTACGGAAATTAGGTGGCCATAAATTTTTATCATCAATTGACTCGTCCGTTCCTTTGCTCTTCATATACTACACTATAATAAAAATTAATTTTTTTTTCTTTACTTTTCTATGATTCGGTAATTTAGCGTGCCAAACGGATAAGTTCCATAAGTTGGTATATAAGAATTATATACACAAAAATTTCACACGATACTTAGGGGTGACTGTCTGTCTGTCAATAAAAGGGTGCAATGCTATGTGATAACTCTTTGTGCTCACCCCTTTAGCTGCGTCACACGTGATGAAAAAAATACCCCTATGTGTATTATTTATACTCTATGTACCTTTGTGACGGCAGATCAATCCTTTCACTATGAATATATATTGGCTACATATTGAAACTTAATTTTACAGATACACGAAGAAATTGACATCACACAGGAATGGGCTGTAACAGTCCACTGCTTGACATTAGCGTCTCCTTAGAAAAGAGGTTTTTGCCTATTATATCACGCTGGCTAGTTGTGTGGTGGCGATTTAAGCATACGGAGTATCATCATCCTTATTCATCCCATGAGCATCATAAGAGCTGACTAAAAGAACAAACTCTCAAGCGCAAAAGCACTGCAAGGAGAATGATAACTCGGAACGAATGTACCGCTCAAATGTCTGTTTAGAATAATATTGACGATTCAAAACTTACAAAAGTGTTTTCAACATAATCATTGTTTACAATTATTTAATTTACGATTAGATAATTTGTGAAAACGACTTCTAATTGTATAATCGTTAAATAATACGCATATTTAAAGCATATTTGGTTAATATGACCTTTAAGGTCTGTTAAAATAATACCAACTTGATTTGATGCAATTAATCGAATTAAATGTAAATTTCAATTTTTTTTTATTTACATTTGTTAGAATAAAATTAATTAAATAGGCTCATTGTAATGCTTACTTATTATGCAAAATAACGTTTAATTTACCTAAACAATACACGTGTATCGTGGTACTTACCGTGGTTTTAGAAAATAGTTTGAAAAATTAAGAAATTAACAATATAACAATAACAAATATTTTTCAAAGAAAGTCCTAGACCATTAAGCTCATGGCAGTTTGTACTTCAGAGTATTGACTTAAGATTTTTATTATTTAAAAAAAATAAAAATTAATGAGTTACTAGATTAAATTAGTTTAGAAATTAGAAGTAAATTAAGCCTTCAAGAAAAAGGCGTTCGTCCACCTCAATGGTTGGCAACGTTTTGACTGATGTGTCGTAAGCGTTCATCCAAGCAACGGTCACTGAGGTGTTTGTTTCTTAAAAAAAAGATCACTTTTTAAGCTAACATACTATTAAAGTCCTAGTATTTATATCAAATGCGTATTCAAATATTGAAAACTACAGACTTTGAACAGGAGCTGCTTTATTACAGACAATTGGAACCCATTATAAAGCTGTTGTTCTCAATCTAAAGTTGGTTAATTAAATGAAAGTAATTCATAGGAAAAATGATAATGAAGCGTTTACAAAGACCTTAGCCATTTTCTGTGGCTACAATGTAGATTTGTGACCATCCAATTTCTAATAAAATCAATACCTCGACCCCTTTGCGAGTAAACTGTCACAAAAAACCTAAAGGGAGAGCGCAGTACATAACAGTGTACATCTAATAAATTGGGAGAAAGGGTTGCAACCCCCTGCTGTCAAAATGCTATCTTTTATTCATGCCGCGTACAAACTGAATCAGGGTTCTGCGTAGAACAGATTGAGATCAAATCTTTTCACTATTTACTCATTGCTGGGTGCCTAGTATTTAAGAATCCAGTATATTGTACGAAGATTTATTGTTAAGATGACGATGTAACTAGATAAATTTTAAGAAAAACGACTGCAAATATAAATTTTCAATTCATCATAAGGTTTAATTGAAATTTTTTTAACACATGTGGTTTTACCGATTGATTAAGAATACATAGTGTTACCACCCCCATTCCTCCCGTGGGTGTCGTAAAAGGCGACTAAGGGACCAAGTATACAGGACAACATCATTACAAAGAGAAGGAAAACTTAGAACAAACCCTATTCCAACCTGTCTGGCCAGCGTGTTATAGTAGGCCAAAACCTCCTTGCTAAGGAGAGGCCTGTCTAGCAGTAGACTGTAAAAGGCTGTTGATGATTGATGATGATGTTGTTTTACCGACGCAATTAAATATCAAACAAAACTTTAAAGATTTAGTATCTACTAATCAGTAGCATATGAACCTCAATGGTCTTGTTGGCCAAGGATCAGATGAGTCTCCCGGCAATTGATTACAGTCGGCCGTTGACCCAGCAACTAAAAATCACGTTGCCGGCCTTTGAAGTAGGAATAAACTACTTTAAAAGTTTGATTGTCATAATCGTCACGAAATACTGCAGACAATAATTTGTTTTACAAGTTTCGGACAAGCATACTAATATTGAGTATTAAAGTGAGTAGAATCAAACATTTAATCATAATGAAAGCTGAAATAACAAAAATATTACTAAAAATGTGGTTTTAATTCAACTGATTTACAATTTTTAACAATAATTTTCCAATAGAGAATATGTGAATAAGTAAAGTCGAAGCGAGGTTTCCGTTTGAAGCTAAAATTAAAATTGTATTTGGTCAACGAGAGTCATATTTTTAGTAAATACTTTATGTTACAAGCATACTTACAGCTTATAGGTATTCTGCAAACACGAAAAATCACAGATTAAAATAGACTATGACATTTATCGTTTGATGCTCTTTGTATCTATACAATATTAGTTTTACCTTCTTATTGAGCATAAAATAATATGTATTGGGTATATTCAAATCACAAGGTAGACCGAGGTTGACTTAATTTAACAGCTTTGTATGTTTTCGGTTTCGGCTTCATATATTCAGTTGTTTCAATAAAAAATAATGTTTGTGTATTTAAATCACACACATTACTTGTACATAAGTATATCTTCATTCAACGAAATAAAAACCATCCGTTCACATCACATCAACGGCCTTTAAGAGTACACTGTTTAACACAGACCTCTCCTTTGAAAGAAGATTTTGGCCTAATCGCTGGTCTTACACATCCTACCAGCACAACTTACCAACACCCGGGCCAGACGGGTTGGGGCTGGTGTACATATTCCAAATTTCTGCGTTGCTATTAGAGAAGAGAAAAGACCGGGTGCAACGCGGAAAAGATTAGAGTCGGCACCGTCCGCTACGGTCCAGGAGGGCTTGGTGCAGTGTGGGTCAGCTGTCCCGTAACGTCGGTCGTAAGTTTTGGGTGACACAGGCATGATACTCATCGGTTTTGTGAATGCCAGAGTTACAATTCTGGCGAAGAGACCGACCAGATGGTTTAAATGCCTAGCATCGGGACACACACATACGTTGTTTTGAGTGGACTATGTTTGCGCTACGGTCGGCCAGGGCACAAGACGCCAGAGTGCTCTGCCGACCCTCACTACCCAGCGTGTGCGGCGAGTAACAAACCCACCAAACACCAGATTGAGCAGGGTGGCTACAAGCCTCCTCACGATTCTCAGTAAGCGTCGGGGCTAGCCAGTTGACCCAAATTGACTCCAATGCCGTTCGCACGTCGATATCCTCACCTATGGAGCAAGAGGGATTCGGTCGCTTCCTATAGGCTGTTGCTGGACGAGGCGGGTAAATTTTTTGAGAGGATACTCTCTGCCCACATCGTTCAGCATCCCAGCGAGGTGGGCCCCGATCTGCCGCACGCCCCATTCGGGTTTCGAGCGGAGCGTGCGACCGTCGATACCATGTTGCGCCTGAGCGCCGTGTCCGAAGAAGTGGTAAGCTATGGCGGTGTGCTGTTGGTGGTGTCGTTGGACATCGCCAACGCACTCAATAGTCTGCCATTTAGATGCATCAGGGAAGCACTCGACTGCCACAAGCCACCAAGCGTACCGTCACGTACGAGGATCGAGATGGTGTTCTGGGGCGGCGGATCATGTTGTGCGGTATTTCGCAGAGGTCTGTCCTCGGACCATTCCTGTGGAACATGAGATACGATTGGGGCCTTCGAGGTCATTTTCCTTGGCTGGATGTAATTTGTTACACCGATGACACATTGCTCACAGGCCGTGGGGTGAGCTTTCAAGAGGCGGCGCGCCTAGTCACCACAGGAGTCTCTTTGAAGTCTCTTTATGGGTGGCCCTGGATAAAACGGAGGCCCTATTCTTCAATGGACCCCGTCGTGGTATAGCCTCCGGCACCTCCATCGTAGTCAATTTGATCCTCGTACCGGTTCAGGCCCAGATACTTCATCTGTTATTTTTTAAAACCACAATGCTTATTATGAATATGCATTTTTGTATCGTTTCATAGTCGGCAAAGACATCGACTAACATCGGTAAATGTCACATTTGATCGATTACTCTAATTCGCACCTGCATTTTCCAGTTTTAATAAATAATGACGTTTTATACTATTGTTGTTTAACAGTACAGGTAGTAATTTAAGAATAAGTGACCTTTTAAGATTGATTTATTCTGGCTCTTGGTTTAATAATTGGTGATCGTGACTACTAGCTAAAGGACGTGGTTTCAACTCTAGTCTAAGACAAATTATTGCCTGTTTAACAGAGTTATTAATTTTGTGTCTGGATCTAATTTATTAATATTGTAATATTTATTATTATCTATGTGTGTTCATCACAGGTCCTGCATATATGGACTACCTATGCCAGGACTCCAGTCGGACGTACTAAATCCAGCTTTTAGACCCGTTAGACACAGTTTTTGTTACAAGTAAGTCCGTAAAACCATTTAACCACTAGCGGTAAAAAGTAACATACCACCCCCAAGAATGAAAGTTTTTTTAAGCTAAATTCCCCTAGAATCGGGTCAGCGGCTTCACCGTGAAAATGTAGCAAACAGAGAGAGGTACTATTGTATTTGTAAAATGAAAAGGAGTTGTTATTTTTTCTATATTGTTTTCTAAGTGAAAGACACATTTGCGTCAGTTTGAAACATCACATCAACAATCTGCCAGCCAGGCCACTACTGGACATAGACCTCTTTAGCAAGGAGGTTGCGGCCTACTATACAACGCTGGTCAGACTGTTTGGTATAGGGTTTGTTTCCAGTTTTCCATTTCTTTGTAGTGATGTTTTTCAGTGTATTTTGTGTCCACAGTCGCCTCTTACTACACTCACGGGCAAAATAGGGAGGTGACGGTTCGTAGTCTTAATCTGTCACTACACGGAGGTGTCCGTCAGTTTTAATATTATGTGTAAATGTTGTGAATATTGAAAAATGTGTAATGTGATATCTTTTTTTAGTCTCACTATCTCTCTAAACAGGGTAATTGACATCAATTTCTTAGACCATCAATAAACACTATATTTTTTATAAATATACGGATTATTTTGATGATAAAATAAATCATAAAATATAAAGTGATTAGATTATTACATATGTCCGTCTGATTCCAAAATAGACAGAGCCTGTGATGGACACACATAAATATTAATAAATATTACAATATCGATAAATTACATCCATATACAAAATTAATAATACTGTTCAACAGGCAATAATTTGTCTTAAACTAGAATTGAAACCACGTCCTTTAGCTAGTAGTCACGATCACCAATTATTAAACCGAGAGCCAGAATAAATCAATCTTAAAAAGTCACTTATTCTTAAATTACTACCTGTATTGTTAAACAACAATAGTATAAAACGTCATTATCAATTAAAACTGGAAAAATGCAGGTGCAAAGTACAGCAATCGATCAAAAGTGACATTTACCGATGTAAGTCGATGTCTTTGCCGACGATAAAACGATACAAAATGGACATTCCTAATATGCATTGTGATTTTAAAAAATAACAATGTCTTCGGTCTAAAAAGGTTGGTTCTCGGAATTGACAATGTGGCAATACTTCTGCGAAAACGAATGATGGTTCTTATTTCAAATGAATTGAGCTCAAAATCAATTGGTAAAAGATTTTGTTCTCTAAAGAAATTTAAAAAAATGCATGCATGTAACAAAATGACATCAATCCTGTGTTTGACCGTAATACTTCTTACTTGTCATACCTACGTGCTTTGTGCGAGTACTGGGGTATTTATAGTTTTAATTGATTTTGACTAAAAGGCTACCATTAAAACGAACGTAAACTTCCTACGTGGTCCTCGTATTTGAAATCTTTGTGCTTTACTGGACTTAATTGTTTTGACTGTAGGAAAAATAAAAGTATAGTATCTCTAATAGTCTAAGTATAAAAGTGTCGAGTTGATTGTCTAGAAAAGTCACAACGCTTACCGTCGGACAGGAACCGACAGAATTAAATTCTCTCAAATAATCTTTTTAAAAAATATTCTTTTTTTAAAATCCGTTTATTATAATCTTTTAGATCAATATGGCTAGCCTTTCAAAATCGTGGTGTGCGACTCTGACTTCTAAGTCATCTGTCTATAATCGGTATGTTTGTAGAAATATTAAAATATCTGTTTAGTTTGGGATCAGACGACTGTTGCCAGATGTATGAAGTTATTGTTGTTATTAATTTTACTCCATGTGAAAAACATTTATATAGGAAGCTTCGAACCCGATATCCGACATAACAGAGATTGAGTTTCGCACATTACCCCGCCTCGAATGTCGGAAACTTAAACACATATTGTGTAATAAATCGTGTGGACGTCAAGGGGTATTTTTGAGCCATTTTTAATTTATCTGCCCCCGGCCATTATTTTACTGTGAGGGGTCAAGCACAATGACTGGCTATTTGTGTTTAATTCTCTGAGTGCATTTTATTGCCGTGTCTGTATTTTCTGGATACATATTTCACGTATACTTATATCAATGTGCTGACAAATATATAAATTGAATTCATTGATTAAAAAATATACAAAGTTTTAAGTATTAACATTGTAAATTGCAATGGATATAACGTTAAACTGCATAATAATATGAAATATGACCTCTAGACAGATGTCCTAACTCTTTCTGAATACTATTGTAAACATGTAAGTACTGTATAATGTAAACTGTTTGTCTACATATTAAAATTTACATCAAGCAGTAGAAGAAATCTCAGTACCTAGGTGTTTAAATTATTCCATCCATCTAAGGTCTACACTTTAGTGTACAAGTACCCTTCCACACAGACCTAATTTTTATAATTTTCATCATTTTTACTTACCATGCGTTAGTTTTAAATATTTATTTGGAAGAGTTAATTTTAATCTGTGACATCATACAGTGAGTTTATGCTTATAACGAAACGTTAATTGAGTTCGGCAAATGAAAACAAACAGAATTGCAAAACGATAATTGACGCAATATATAGTGAACTCGATAAATTCACGCATTAGTCTATTTTAAGCTTATCTTCATGTAACGGTAGGTATATAAAGTTTATATACATAAAATAGCATCGGTGTCAAAAATATGTAACAAAAAAAAACTTAAGCTCTCGTTACTATTGTAATAAAATAGAATTGTAAAATTTTCACAATCCTCACAGGACTGAGTCTATCACGAATGAACCGGAGCGGTCGCAAATTGGCGCTAAGCCCAGCTAGGGTCATGGACAATGGCACGGTCACACATATTGACACCCGGACAATACCTAGGGGTCACTTTTATTTGTTGCAGAAACTTAATTTATAATCTTTTCACACACGCCATTAAGAAGATTACCAACTACCCTTTTTCGTTGATAACAATTGTACATTGTTACATTTTACGAAATAAAATAAATGTATTTTATTTTGGTATATATGGTGGCCATTGTCCGGTAGACGTTTGCGTTCGATTTTTGATATATTTTCGAACGAATTTCTTATGTTCGAACCTTTGATTTATGTTAGAAATTGTTTTTTTTTTTAATTATTTCGTTTGGATATGGCAGAGTGTTCAATTTATGTATACGGGTCAATAGTGTCAATTGTGTATAGATATTAATTGTATAACGGTCAGTAGGTCGTGGTCGCACACTTCTTAGGTTAACGGTCGCACTTAACTACGGTCTTCTTGGGCTTTTTTTTTTATTCCTGTCGATGGCCATGATTTATTCTCTTTCTATTTATTTTCTTCTGAAGCCAATAACAGACTTCAGTCATATGTGTTTTAGGTATTTAGTTTTATATAACTATGTAAATTTTCCATTCGTCCATAATTAAAGTGGTTCAGCTATTGAAGTCCTGACCAATCAGACTCAGGCAATTTAAAAAAAAAACGATATTATTATTTTTACGATGCTTTTTAGGAAAATTTATTTGAATGACGGTTAAATTTAGGAATAAATATTTATATCAAGTTTTAATTAAATGTATAACTAAATTACTAGCTTTCTTTCTTTCTTTCTTTCATTCTTTCTTGCTTAATTAGACTACAAATAGTTAGGTCACCTGAATATAAAATGGCTTTGGCATTTTTTTTTCAAAATGTGCCATTTTGAATAGTCATTAACCCAAAATAAAATACAAAAGAGACACATCAGATGGATGCTTTCATTTTACAATTTGACAACAATGTTCAGCGTGTTATATTTCTGCAAAAACTCAATAAACTATTTGACCCTCGACCATTTTGACCCCAATGCGTATCGGACAATAGCCAACGACGTCTTGGGGCGACTGATCCGTTATAATAGCTCCAATTACAATGGTTATTGAGATAACATAAATTATAAATTACCCGAATTTCACAAAAGTATACAGACAAAGGTTTAAATAAATCGTTCATGGGCTAACGGACAGCGACCGATTAGTGTGATATTTCTACATAACATGTAAGCATATCCAAGTGTTTACTACGTTTTGTGAACTTCCAGATACTTGAACATAATTAGGACAAAAGCTTAGTTAAGCTAATACAATACATCAATTAGTACATGTGTGTATGGTTCTGTCTACGTAGATCAGAAAGCTTGTGTACCATATGCTAAGCTGTGGGTGAAGATATATTTAGTATAGTATAGTATACATACATGTATATACTCGTATAGTATAGGTAAGAATACAATTCACTTTTCTTAAAATAGATATTTTTAAAGTGATAACTTCTTACAGGAGGATGAACTACTTCGTTACGTAACGCGTTACGGTGTCAGTTTGGCTTTCATGTTTCTCAGGCATACGGCGACGACAGTCAGGCTCCTCCTCTCTCACTCTAGTCCACAGCGCTAGCCGTATCTCGGACAGACGCTTCTCTTTCCTAAAAATCTTTCCTTGCATTACCATATTAATACATATACAATTTAAGCAACAACCTAAGCTTTTCTCAAGTTAAACAATTTTAACATTAAATACTCATAGTTCAACTTAGATTAGTTTTACTGCTTCTGTCGAGTGTCTTCAAACGCACACTTTTTTATAAGCCTGCCATTAAAGACTACTCTACCTGGTGGAAAGCATGAGTAGAGTCCAAAAGTTGTGATCACCATACTCATTGCTAATCCAGACAATACAGTACGGTGACCCACAGCATGGCGTGCTAGTGGAATGTTTTTTCACACCCACTTCGGGACGTAAAAAGCATGACAGTCATCGTGGCAGTGTCAGGCCGTGAGCCTCACTCACCAACGAAACACGACAGCACAGATGCTGTCGCTTTAGGTCGGCCTTCTGTGAGAGGGTAGTATTGTCTCGGTCCAACCAGCCCATTCGTACTGATTTCATTCAGCGTTGCAACTACCTTATGAGTACAATACAACAGAGAAAGAGATTTAATTGGCATTTGATAAAATCTGTGTAGATTTTAAAGTTTTAGCATAGAATATTTATAGTTTTAATATCTATAAGTATTTTTATTACTCCTCCTGTGCTAAAGCTTTAAAATCTATCTAAATTATTTGAATATAAAAGTTTTTACGGCACCAATAACTATAAACCCACTTTTGGCTTAATCACTACCTTAAAAAACACTTAAAAACATCAAGTAGTAATTCAGTTAAATAATATAACGGTATTTGTCAAAAAAATATAACTCAACAAACTAATTCACCTTTAAAATGAAATTCATAGAAACAAGTGCATAAAAACTGTCTACGACCCCATTAAAAATTTAAAGCGTAAATATATCCCCTAAATAATTGGTATTAACTCTGTAATTGAATAAAAACCTTCAAAAAACGTGAGAGACGTCGATTTTTTGACAAAAAGTAACCCTCCACGGTGGTAAAAATTCCCCAACTATGTTCGTTTTTATTATAAAAAACCTGTCATGTGTTTTTTACAAACCTGATCTAACATACCACCCCTGTATGAAGCGTGAATCAGCTTATTTCATTCATAGCATGAACTTTATGTTATGATATAATAGCGTAGTAAGTTCATTAGCATTGTTTATACTTTATACAAAAAAACAGGTTAAAGTTTTGTCTTATTTTGTAGTTTTTACTCTTATTTGAAAGTGTGAAGTGTGGACTTATCGTACCAGACATGATGTATACAATATGATGTACATAACAAAAAGCCAAATACTCTATATTTGCACATTTTTTTATCGGTAAACCTCTGAGAAATTTTACGCAGTAGAGAAATAATTCGTTAGAACTTGATGTGTCATTTCGATTATAATTGATAATTTAAATGATATGCAAATAGGATGTCGTCATTTATTTGTCATTTATAAGTTATTTATTTATGTTAATTTTACAAAAAAAATAGGTACAAAAATAACTTAGTTAAGTTTTTTTTTTACTTTAAAGACCTACCAAAGTGACTCTACTCTGCCTGATGGAACGGCATGAGTAGAGGTCACCACACTTATTGTGAATGTAGACAATGCAGTATGGTGACCCACACTATGACGGTCCAGAGAGATGCTTTTTCACGCCCTCCTTGGAATCGTAAAAGGCATGACAGTCATCGTGGGAGTGTAAGGCTTACGTACTTACCACAATAACTGTCACTCCTGCATCAATGGACCTCTGGTCTAGCACTCACCAAGGAAACACAAGAGCATGAATACTGTTGCTTTAGGTTAATCTTCTATAAGAGGGTAGTACTGCCCCAGTCAAGCCGGCCCGTTCGTGCTGAAATCAGTGTGGCTTTACTACCTACCAGAACTCAACACTGTGTCAAAGGCATTTAAAATTTTGTTACTTTATAGCATGCTATACTTTTGTAAACATTAAAATATTGTTTTTAAATAGTAGATATACTCGTACTTTAACCATTGTGTAACAAACAAAAGACGCATTTTAAAATTGCAACTTTCTGTTTCGTCCATAAACGCACAAAAAAGGTTTTGACAATCAGTTTCTCTTTGTTAATACAATGCTCTTCCGCAACAACAGCACTGCTGCTACTGACAGACAAATCTTTGCTAAAATATACAATAATAATTGTTCTCAATAAAAAACTTTGAAGCTTTCACTTTTACATTACTCAAAAAACACATTGTTGTTTTAACCACTGGTTTTACAACAGAACACATTTGCATGGCATCGACGAAACAAATTATTAGCTACGTTTTGTTTTAATCTTGCAACTTTTTACACGCTTACCTAAAATATCAAAATATCATATGTCAAAAAGGTTGGAACAAAGTTGATTTCTTCGGTGACAGCTTTCGTGAACCAATACGTATGCATTTTTTTCCTACATTCGGAAGAGGAAGCACGGCAGCTGCGCCTCGTGCCGGCTAGGACTTACCGCCTGTAGCCTGTGCCTGTTTTTGCAAGCTCAACCGACAACACACGTGATTCTGTTCTTTTTTTGTATGTCAAACGTTACAACCGTTTTATATTTTTTCTATTTTTGAAAAAGATCTATACCTCATGAAATAAAAAAAAAACATTTAAATGCCAAGTCATAGGCACACTAAATACTTGTTACATATATTTAAATATGAGTTTGATTTTTTATTTCTAAAAATTAAAAAAATACACTTAGGCAGTGTAAACGTATGTATGGTATATACCTACCTAAAAGGTGCAAATGATGCCACAACGCTGCGTCAATTCTGGCTACTGAATGGGCAACCACTTGATTTATGGTGGCCGGCAGCTGAGTTTACGGACGGTATTCGCAATTTTTGTGACAAAAAAAAAGCAGTAAAACGCTCCCTTTCACAGGTCACTTTGTTTCCACGCGGACGGACAACTCTTACTTTTAAAGAATATGTTATTTTACTCTATACCCAGAATGACCAGCGTATATTATAATAATGTACCTAATATCAATTTCAACAGTTACCAAAACACCTACAACTTTGATAATCTGTTTTCTAATAAGCCTACAAGAAACAAACTAATACATTATACAATTCACCACTGAAATTTCGTGTTATGTAGAACTCTTAAGCAATTCATTACAAACATTTGAATACTGAATATTGATTTTCACTTTACATATAATGTCATTTAACTTTTTAATAAAATATTCTTGTAAAAACCATTTGGGAAACCAACAATTTGGGAGTGATAGTGAAGTGACATGAAAAGGTCCAAAGGCGAGACAAAGTAACTCGGGAACAATTGCGTTCATTGTAATGTTGCTAGTTGTAATAAATTATTTTATTTTAGCACTTTCATGCACTCTCGTTTTTTGCAACTAGTTAGTTTTTTTGCATCTGCATGAGGCGTGGTGAGCGAAAAATCGACACATGACTATCGTTAAGTTTTTATAAGTTTGAATATTGGTGTGATCAACACGCTGGATGTTTTACATTAAATTTGAAGACCAAATTATTTTTTTAACTTATAACATATTAGATTATTATCTTTACTTTGAAATTGAATCTAATATTTGCCCGATTTATGAAGCTGCGACGTCTTTTGCATATTATATCATTTATTGGATACCCAGCAAATGATAAAACAGTGCTAGCAAAATAAGAAGGGGAAAACCCGTCCCGTCCACACGCGGCCACACTCTGGGCGTCATGTGACGCTGGTAAGCACACCTACACCGTCCGGTTCGTCGGCGACGAATTGAGTCATAACGAAGGTTGTCCTCCTGGGCCTTCTCCGCTGCCAACTTCTGCAAAATGACAACTTCGCAGAAGATTGTGACTGCGGTAAAACAGCTGTCGCTGCCGGTCATGAAGTGTATAACGGCCAATAGTGAGAAATTTCCTCCAATAACTACAGCGAGGGTCCCACTCTGCACCGCCCAAGCGGAACAAACCACTATCGTGTGCTGAGCCGTGGCCTCACTGCAGTCGCAGTGGTGATAGACGGGACTCAATTCCCCTCCTAGTGACTAAGTACAGATACTTCCCAAAGCAACTGTGCCCGGTAAGGACCTGCATCAGTCGAAAGGAAAGTGTACCGTGCTACTGCCCTGCCCACTTGACATGACCGGCTGGAGGCTCTCCAAAAGCGGACACAGTGGCAAAGTCAGCACGTGGAGCCTTCAGCCGAGATGACCAACGAACCATCGTGGCTCTATGAGCGGTAGATACAAACCTTATACCAACCCGTGTGGCCTGCGTGGTATAGTAGGTCAAAACAGCGTTTTCAAAGAAAAGCCTATGTCCAGCAGTGGACCGTTAAAGACTACTGATATGATGTGTTTAGCGTAATAATATAGCAACTAGTAAATGACTCTAATTCAGATGGTTTGTGAACTAAGTGCCGATAATTGTACTCTAAGGATCACCAACTCCTAATTGGATGAATCTTTCAAACAAATTAAGAAAGAACAAAAGTAAGTAAGTAGTCAATTGTAGTCTTATCTCGTCCTGTAGGTATAAGACTCTGAACAGTCGAATGTAACCTATTTTTTTATTTGTCCATTAAATAATATAAATAATAATGTTTGTTTTCGATACTGATGGCGTCAGACAGTCAACATATTTAAATAAATACAATTAACAGTTCCTTGAATTTTGTTTTGTTAGTTTTAATAACCTTGTAAACTTCATTTGTTGATGTATTTATGTAAAAACTAGGCCTATTGTAATTAAAAACTTATTTCATGTACCGAGCCATTGACAAAAGTGAATATTAAAAAAAAACTAGAATGAACTAGTTAAGAACTAAACTTAAGTTTTGTTTAATAATTTGTTATCAGTGCCTACGTGAAATGTACATGTGTGTGGGTATTTTATTTTCATTTATTATCAACAACCTTTAGTAGTCCTGGCCTCTCCTTAGAAAAGAGATTTTGGTCTCCTATACCAGCTAGCCAGGTTTGTTTGTCTGCGTAGTTTGGTTCCTTATTCGACTCGTACGGCACCCACGGTGACTAGGAGTGGTGGCAATTCGTATTCTTAATCTGTCATAAAAATATTCATTCTATTTGATGTATATATCTGATTTTTAAAGCCTTCATTTTGACCCTTTATTCCGTCAAATTAATTATTTAGATTTATTTTAAGAGCAAGTTTTGGAAATGATAATGACAAAACTACAAATATGGTTAAGATTTGAACCCTATAACTTTAACTTATTTGTGTCCCTAAGAAATACATTTTTACCGTAAGTCTGTCTATTCGTTCAGCCTAGACTTCCATCATAACGGGGTGTGAAATAAAATTTAGAAAAAGTAACAGTTTTAAGTATCGATCCTTCCACATAAATCGGGGAGATGATATTCTCCACCATTATATAGCGTACAATACACTAGATATGTAAATCTAAATTTATAAGCTTTAGAAAATGAAAAAAAAAACATGAATATAATATTAAACGTACTTATTTCGACCATTTTCTTCTTACAAAATACAAACTCCTCCAAAACTTAAAAAGACCTCCGTACTCCTTTTCCTCCTTAATCTTAGATTAATTTCTTTTTTTTTAATTTTATACTGCGCATTGATCCGTAAGCACTTTTTTTATTTTGCTAAATCCAAGTTTTGCTTTCTATGATACTATACTGAAACGTTATTGCAGTGGAGTGAGGCATCGAATCGAATATTTTGGCAATAACCACCCCTTATCGTTCAGGAAAATTCCATTTTCCGGTCAGAAGCCGTCCATGTGCGAAAATATGGGTTCGAAGGACATGTACAAGAAACTACGACAATATTAATTAGATATTAATTACCACGCCAACTATTATGTATATAACTTTTACACAAATAAATAAAATTGTAAATAAACTATACTATGTACTTATATAATACTGGCTGTTAAGTCAATAGTATCTTTTTATTAAACATCAAAACGAGAGGCCACGGTATGTTTGTCAAATTATATACCAATATTAGATGTTGATTTTGAAATATAAACAAATTCAATTGTTAACAGAAGACAATTTAGGGTTACACTTTAAAATGTTATATTTGAAAATTCAGACGAAAAAACAATTAAAACTAACCCACCTACCTAATTCACATATGTATAAAACTTTTCAAGTTTACTGTTTTTTAAATACTGAACTTCTCGAATCTCTAAAATTTCATAAATCAAAATATCTTATTTTTTCTTTAATCATAGCATACTTGCCACAGCACAGAATCTGCTGAGTTTATCTGACAAGTTATTATAATTTTTTCATTCAAAATGTCATTGAGAAGTTCAACACTGCTTTTTCAGTTACTAAAAACTTTTTACTATATACTTGTACCACAAAGGTTTTGCCATTAAATACTCTGTGGAACTACATACATAGCAATTACATACATCGCATCGTATCACATAGTCGTACTAAAGGTCCGTATGTTGAGTCCGAAAGCGTTCTTATCGCGGCGTGTAAAAAGTAATGCGTCCAGCCTTTATGGCAGTTTCGAGACACGCTCTTTATTACGAAGGGCCGGGCTTTACTAAAAGTTTAGAACGCACCGGGAGGTATTATAAGTCGCAAAAATGCACAATTTTCTTTCAAGTTAAGTTAAAATTGCTTTTAGTTACGATTTAATTTAATTTTCAACTAAAAGCAACTTTAAACATTTCTGAAAAAAAAAGATTAAAATTTGTTAACATGCAAGTTGTAACAAAATTACTTTTCAAGTGTATATTATTAATTATTTGCAAGAAAATAATTCTGGATCGGTTTTAGTTAGAAAACCTAATACTAGTTGATGGTAACAATTGATCCCTTCTACCGACTGCATTGAACTTAGGCATTAATGTTACTCCAATAGTTCTAAAGTTTGAAACTATGTTTAAAATGTTAAGTAAGAAATCTACGTAACCTTTTTTATTTTTAACGACAAACAGTGGCATGTGACGTGATTCGAATCACGATTAATACCTATTAGTATTATCTAATTGTAGACATCCTGTTTATAATTGTTTAAACAAATATGCAATGATGAATTAACAATGATATTCTCAAAATGACTTTCTTGTGTAAGTTTTAACATCGTATAGTTGAAATATTTGTGAATATACTTAGTTATTGTGTTTTCTGTCTTTTTACCTGCTTGTTAGCGCACGTCACCGAAACGCCTGAACAGAACTTTTTTAAGTTTTTAAAGGCTGAATAAATATAATTGGCCAAAGTGGTATAGTTTGCCAAAACTAGCTATAGGCCTCTCCTTATTAGAAGAGGCCTATAGCCAGCAACTACCAACCTATGAAACACTATTGACGTGATATGATGTAAATGTAATTAAAAACATAATAATATAGTTTAATGTGTGTCACTAAAGTTGGTTTTCAGAAACAAAAAAATTCGTAATTTTTTTTTTTAAATCTGCCATTGGCTTAAAAAGTTATAAAATTAAAAATCTAAAAAGCATTAATCACGTGCACAGTTAGTTTAAATAAGTATTCATTCTACTCAGCTCTCTATATAATAATTTTAGAAGTCTTTATAATTGAACTTTGGGTCCGACAGTTACAACACCAAGTTAAGAGACAATTATAATGAATTATTAATTTAGTAAGAAAATCACGTAAATTAAAACTAAAATAAGTAAATACTGAAGTATTCTCTGAGTATGGATGTTTTGTTTAAATCATTAAAATGTTTTCGAGAAAATATTATTGCTCCCTGTGTGTCTCTGCGACTGCCAGCATTATTTCCCCTCGCATAAAAAATGATTGTACCTTCAAATCTATCCCGGGTGAGGGCCGCACCCTCCGACGGCCGCCACTCCCCCTCCCACTAATGTCCTTCCTACACAACATATATGAATGGCTTCAAGTTATACACCTATCTCTGAATTATACTTTCGAGTGCTTGATTTTGGATTTGTTTTGAAGATTTTGAAGATCACTTTCTAAAGTTTAACGTATCTATACTTAGTTTCAACATTTTAAGTTTTGTGTATACGCTTAATATGCAATGAATCCAGGATGTAGAATTTCCTATCTTTAAGAGATAAAATTAAACTATACGAAGTTGTCAATTCTCAACTCAACCCGCTGAACTTGCTAGAGATGAGAGATGATGAGATGCCACTTCAAAGCGAAAAATTATGAAGGTAGTATAAATTACTAAAACTTGTGAAAATAGTACCTAAAGTTGAATAAAAAAAGTATATAAAAATTAATTTGTTGGTTTGTGATATTGATATGAAAAATTAAACAAAGTATTTTATAAGTTATATTAATTTCAATTTTAGGGGTATATCTTTCCTTTTCTTTTTATTCTTTTCTTTAAAAAAAAAGACAACGCTCCTACTAAGAATAAATCCTGTGTCGCGGGGGACTTTACAAACATACAAGAAACGGACACAAAGAACACTCAGACTCAGAACAACAATTTATGGATCACACAAAGTGTTGTCCCATGTGAGATTTGAACCCACAACACTCAGCGCAGTAGAGAGCGGCGTAGCGACCGCGTAAACCACTAGGCCAACATATTTTTCATTCACTCACACTTTCAAGCTCTCTAAGCTACAAACACATTTGTAGTTTCAGAGATTTTCATAGTAGATTTTAGTAAATTAAAATTTCCTCTCAAAGGAGAGGCCTATATCCAGAAATTGACTATTGAAGGCTACTGACATGGTTGGATAATTCGACTACAGAAATCAACTGCACTAAAAATCATAAAATATGTACAGTAAAATTAGTATGCTGGTATAAAAAGACAAAGACCTACATCAAGAACGGATAATAAGAAAATTAATTATACATTTTAAAACGTAATAAGATATCTTTTAATGTGTTGTTATTTACTAATTACATTATCTACCACATAATTTTAAAAGCAAATACATATTGTTCAAGTAGGTACATTATACCGTACGACGGCAAGCGGTTATCGTAGACCATGTCTCTTTAACGAGATAGACCGTTGGACCGTTGGACCGTAGTCTTCATAAGAACTTCTGCGCATATACTCGTATATCTATTACAATCACGTTTTTCCTCTTTCTAGAAATATATCACAACTTATTACAATAAGTCGAAATAGGTATGAGTGCTGATGAGTCACGATGCCGATTTTCAATGTTCGTAATAAATAAATTCATCTAATCGTATCTCATCACTCCTTTTTGTAAGAAGGCCGACTACCCATGAGTATCTACCCTTCAAGATTTACAGTTGCTGTCCCTTGAGTCTCATTCTTAAAAAAATATAGGGGGACGGAGGGGGCATAATCTAAGTTGCTTATCATCGGTTTTATGTAAAACCCGTCACTCAATTCTAAAGATCTGCTACCATTTTAAGACCAAAGAGTTTTTTGTTAAAATCCTGTTCACCATTGGCCACATATTCTTTATACACGTTTTTACCTTTGAGTTCATGAAACAATAGAAGAAATAAAAACTTATCAACAAGTGTACAACATACATATTTATGTGTTTACTTAAAAATCACTTTTACCATTTAATATGTAAAGGAATATTCTAGAATATTGAATAATGTAAATACTTAAGTACATTTTTTATCGTTCATTACGTCTGTAATTGAAAAAATATCTCTTATTTATATGTTAAGTGTTTCTGAGTTTGACACGTGAAAAGAAATGCTCTCGCATTGGTAATATGTCGCGGTAGATTTTATAAACATTCACGAAATGAATATCCGGACGAGGACAATTCGTGGATTACACAAAGTAATTGCTCATTAATGATTGAGCCCACAACACTCGACGCAGTAGGACGTAAGGTGACGGCTTAAACCACTCACCACACGCCACACAATCAATTTTCCTTTTTAGTATTTCGGACTACAATAACTGATGGCTTACCTTAACAAAGTATTTTTAAAACTACTCTAAAATAAAGAAATAAAGTTCAATATTAATCGTACATCAAATTATTACTACAGGGTGGGCCAAGAATTCGTTAACATTTGAATCTAACATCCCGCGCAAACAAATGTCACGTGGAGCGCAGGGTGGTGTCTGATTACTACCTCGTTTCTCGGCAATTTTGTCACAATGAATCGCTTTATAGGGCCGCAGTGCGCTTACTGTTTGAAACAATTTTATTTAAACAACAGTTCGCTTATTACTGTGAGACGCTTATTTCACGCTGAATTTATTAACACGCAAACGTTCGGCTGAATTAGGGTTATCCCGCACACTATTACATTGTATTTTGAAATTATATCCATATAAGATCCAGATAGTGCAGGAACTGAAACCTATGTTTTAAATTTGCGCAAGTCATACGCCGAAACAATGTTAGAACGATTCAGCTTTTTGTTTTAATCATTGGAGACCGTGGTTAAAACCATAAACTCTAATGATTAAAGTAAAAAAAAGGAAACGAAACGAAAAACTGTGACTACTCTGATGTTATACCTATACAAATCTTCATTGTACTTTGTACTTTATGTTTTGAATACTTAATGTTCATTATAATTTTCAAACATAAAAGTATCAGATGCCGTCGTCATCATCTTCCTGGTCTTTGTTATTCCCAAGATTGTTTGGCGTCAGCTACTAATTCTACCGGTTTTATTTGAATGTCAGTTTTTCCATCGAGTGACTCGTATCGGACCTCCACAACCCAGAGCATAAACTGAATTCGAAGTTTGGACTAGTTGTCAGGATATTTCTGGATGTCGTAATAGCAGCTGTTCCCGGATCCCTCCTATGACAGACGCAGAGTGGCACACCGTGTGGTTTTAGTCAGTCCGATTCCGACACACCACTCCGCCGTAATCCCCAGTGAGGTTACGGCCCGAGGGCGTTTCCGCACGTTAAGAAAAAAGAAGTTGTCAGGATATTTGAGGGCACTAACTATCCATTAACGGTTGCCATACATTTCCATGACAACCGGGGCCGATAGTAATACTCATACTTACAAGGGAGTAGAAATATTTCAGAATCTATCACTTTGAAACTATGTGTACTAACAGGTTATAAAAATGTATACGACAGTTTCAAACATACTGGTGAATTAAAATAATTCAAATTGGACCGTTAAACGATATCTAGTCCATTTAATATGTTGCTATGTAGTGTATCTTCAACATACTGACGGACGTGTTAGTCTAGTGGTTAGTAATTCTGACTGCTAGGCCAGAAGTCATGAGTTCGATTCTAACACAGCTCAAATCTGTATGGTGAATATGATCATTTTTTCTGTGTCTGGGTGTAATTTATCTAAAATATGTGTGTATATATATATATGTGTGTATATATATATGTGTGTATATATATATGTGTGTAAATAGGAATATATAAGTATATTTATCAGCAGTCTGGTCACCATAGTACAGGTTTTGTCTAATTTGAGTACGGTCGTATGTGAGATGTATGAGGATATTATTATTATTCTCTTTATTTCATATATACATATTGATTACATTTTTAAATACATAACACAAGAAAACAAAAACATATATTTAAAAATATAAAAAATAGTAGACCACTGACATCGGGTACAGGGACCAAGACACCGGTGGTTAGGGCTCCAAAGACAGGAACCGCCTCACTATATGGACCGTGTCACGGACGACTGCCTTCTGCATCAGACCCTTGATCCAACCTTCTAAAGTGATACTCTTAAGGTCAAGGCTCTTGGCTATCAATCCGTGAACAGATATGATTATCGGAACAATGACCACCGAATCCACATTCCACATATCGGCAATCTCGTGAGACAGATCCATACTTCAATTGTTTTTCTTTTCCAACTTTTATGAGATTCTCATCATGAGGAACGGCCATTCTATCTGTGACAATAGATCGATCTCGATATACTCGTAACGTAGCACGACTGTTCTCGAGAACTGGGTCGGGCACATACCTGTAGTATGGTAATTCAAAATTGTCAAGTTGATATTTAAGGGCAAGTTGTTGGTGTACGATCCTGGTTACTTGGCTGTGAATGTGCAAATGCTCACCGTTAGTAAGACGAGAACAACTAGAAATAATATGCCTAATAGATTCCCCAGGACAGTGGCACGCCCGACGGATGTTAGCCGTACTATCTCTCAATATATATTTTCGATAGTTATTGGTCATAACTTCGTCCATAATCGCGCAAATAAAACCTTTGGTTTCTCAGAAGAGACCACCATTTCGTAACCAAGACATCGACGCTTTAAAGTCTATATCAGACCCATGTAGGGCCCGATTAAATCGACCATGAAATTCTTTGCCCTTCCATACCTCCCTGCGATCATAGGTACTAAGTACTGCAGGTTTGCGCCGGGAGCGAGCGGGGTAAAACTAGTATCCACTGCAACTACATTGCGATGCACTCCCACATCAGTCTGTGGAAAATATTCTCTGTGATTGAATATCTCGTGATTGTGTAAAGTCTTGATATTTAATAGACCACGACCCCCCAAACTTTGGCGGAATATACCTCATAACCGATGAACGTGGGTGATGGATATGGAATACAGTCCGCAGTGTACGGACTCTCCTGTCAAGGGCATCTAATTTGGTCTGAGTCCATCTAAGTATGCCAAAGGAATACATCAGAACCTGTATGACCCAACCACTATAGGTGCGGACCTTTTTGCCCCCCCCTATAAAAGACTTTTAATTACTTTTTTTAAGCAGCCAAAAAGAGCGTTCCTGTAACGTTTCTTTCACACCAGATTCTGGTATTCCCAAGGATTTTAAAGAACCAATATAGTTGTAAGTTTCGGTGAGGCAAATAGAGATCTGTGTTTTGTTGAATCTAAAAGTTCTATTCCTTTAGATTCTGTAATCACGCCCTTCTCTGCATACATGACTGCACACTTGTGTACACCAAATCCCGTCTTAATAGAATTATTAAAGTTTTTAGTGATCCTTAATAACGTCATCAATTTTGTGGAGGCTAGAAATTTCAAATCATCAATATAAAGAATGGGAGACGTAACTTGATCATCTGTCTGCAACCGACCTAATAAGTCCTGTTTTTCTGCTATTATCCATTTTAAATGCATTATATTTATTGTTGTAACTTTTGTTATTTTATATAGAAAAACTAGTACTTTTTTAAATATGTTGTAGAAATTGCAGCTGCTTTCAGTGTTGCTAATTTTAGTATTATTCCC
This sequence comes from Hypercompe scribonia, assembly GCA_949316085.1. Lineage (NCBI taxonomy): Eukaryota > Metazoa > Arthropoda > Insecta > Lepidoptera > Erebidae > Hypercompe > Hypercompe scribonia. The sequence continues at coordinate 2,820,790 of OX438969.1, read as the reverse complement.
TTTATTACATTTTGAAATTCACAAAAAAGGGAAACAAAAGAACATAGTTAAAAATATAAAAAAATTGACCACCCACATCGGGTATAGGGATCAAGACACCGGTGATTACAGACCGCAAGACAGGAACCTTCTCACTATACAAGCCGTGTCAAAGAGAACTGCCTTCTGCATCAGTTCCTTGATCCAGTCTTCTAACATGAGCCTCTTAAAGTGTTATTATTATTTTCATACTGAAACCCCAGATTTCTGAGTTAAGACTAGAATGTCTGTGTATTATGGCAGGTAATGAAAAAATCTCATTGCCATTGACCTAGTTACCACTATACAGCTGTGATCGGAGCCTTTGTTTTTTTCCCTGTGGGAGTAATTATTTTAATAATATTTAATAATTGGAGGGATAAATTTACTCTAATTCTGCAGGGCGGGACTGAAACCACTAACTTGTGACATTTAAAAAAAAAAAGTTGCCTGCGTATTCAATGTTCTCTATAAAATAAACTATTATATTATATAGATACCAATATTCATCTTCAGTATTTTATTTTAGTATGGTAGCTACCAAAATGACTCTATACTGCCTGATAAAAAGCATAAGTAAAATCCAAGAGTCATGGCCACTATCTTCGTTGTAAATATAGATCAGTGGTTCCCGATTAGTTTTTTCTACGTACCACTTCAAGAAAGACCTCGAACTTGCGTACCCCTCAGTCAAAATCAAAGTAAAATACGTTAAGTAAAATACGTTGTAAAAAGTGACATTTAATTTAACATTAAAAAAATTACTCGACCACAAATAACTTTAAGGAGTCGGGAGAGAAGGATTAAATAATCGTTAGGTATTGATTTTAAGGACTTAATATTTTAATTAAGAGATTGCTCGCGTACCCCTTGATGCAGTCTCACGTACCCCTAGGGGTAGAGTGGGGACCTCTGGTGGCGGATTAGTTGCTGCGGTCGGCGATAGGTTAATTTGTTGCGGCCTAGTCGCAAAAATGCGATCGGGCCGCAACAAATTATAAAAACCGAATTGATAGGTGGGGAAGCCTTTGTGGCCTCCCCAGGATAGGGTCTGACTAGGCGCGGCGTCAATTTTGGAGGGGACCTGAAATAATATGGTCCGGGTCCCCTTCAGAGAAGGACGCCTGAGACCGCCCGCCGGAGTGGTTTTTTGTGGAAACACCACATACTCCTGGCTCCTGCTTCCCGAGGAGCCGGAGATCCGAAGGGATTTTCAACCACGACAACAAAAAAAAAAAAAAAAAGGGGTACGCGTACCACTAAATGGGAAACAGTGAAATAGACAATTCAGCACGGTGACTCACCTATGGCGACCTAGTGTAGATGCTTTGAAGCACCACTTAAAATACCCGGGATCACAGTGGGAGGGCAATATGAGTCATAAGCTATTTTAATTGTATCTGTAGTGATATCTGTTGATATTTCTCATTATTAATATTTTACCTAATAAAAGTGTCACTGAATTCAACTCATCAAGATAAATTGGGTCACTCTTAAGATTAATATATAATTATAAGATTCAGATTCACAAGGTATGATTTCTCAAAACTTTAAACTTGCACACTTAACTATTATTGATAATGAGTTTATCTCACATCCACTGTACTATTCGCAACATTAGTTGTACTCATTAATTTAAAACGCTCTTATCGCATACAAATAATGAATTTGACAATGACATGACCGGTAAAAATAATAATTTATTCACTCAATTGACTTGCAAGAACATTTACATTCTCAATCGACATTCATTTATTCTAAAACTACTTTCCGAATTGTTACGGACGTCAGTTATGAGCGTTCATTTTTAAATTGTTTAATACTGATATTAGTAACTTACATAATTTAATATTTTCGTTCTTTAAGATTATTGTTTGCAAGAAAAATAATGAGTAATCATTTAAGGCTAAGATTTTCGCCAAGATTAAGCTCGAAAAAGGTACAGTGAAGGTTTCGACCACGTACCTATGTCTAGTACTTGCAGTAGGAACTTGAACAATCAGATACCTCTTATCTTGAACTTAGAATTATGATGTGATGTATTTTTTTCTGTTTCTTTTTAAGGCACGAGTCCAACAATACTGTAACAGTATACTAAGAACAGTAGTCAACCTGAGATCGATCGGCGAGCTGTTAGCCTACTCTTGAATTTGGGCTTAAGGTTGTCACTACATATTGTGAGCAGCACTAAGTTTTTATTTACATAACATAATGAAATATTTACCAAAACTACATAATTTTAGAGCTATTGTTTATTGAATCCATTATAACGCAAAAACGGCTGGACTGATTTTGTTGTAACTTTAAAACTAAGATATTTTTTCACCCAACTACACAAAAAGGGTAATAACAATTAAAAAAAAAACAGGCCAGTACATACTCTACGTAGCACGTAGCTATGTAGTAGTATGTAAGTAAGAAAAAATAAAATAAGACTTTATTTGTATAATTAAATAATTTGTCAAAAAACAAAGAATTCACAATTGACAAATACCAGAGAACCAGTCAATTGGTAGCTTCTTACTATTTTTTTCTAGAGTTTCGATATAAGACACAATATGTTGACCACACAACATGTTAATACCTGAAATTTAATAAGATTAGAATAAAAATATCAATTTAATGACAATTATTAATTCATAATAATCATAATTGACTGCGTGGATGGAGTAGAAGATGAAGCGAACATCACTTGGGATAAAACTTTGTGAAAATCACAAATTGTTGTTCTGAGTCAGTGTTCGACACGACATTTATTCTTAAGACGGGCATCGTATTTTTTAGTAAAAGAAAAAACTAAATAAATAAATTTTGATATTATTGAATTTTTCTTTTGTTGACGGAGAGCAGTACATTAAAAAATTAAAACTGAGTGTGGCCCGACAAAGAACAATGCCATGTTTTGTATAATACTTAAAGCGAAAAAATAGAGACAATAAGTTTAGCACGAACCAAAATATTCTTTGTACTAGCCGCTTGTGGCACATTACCACGTAGATGATAAAATCTTTATATTGGTTACTTATTTTGTGTTAGTTCGTAGGCCAAAGTCTTAATAAGTGCAACACGTATTTATTACAAATTACCTATCCAAAGATACTGCAATACTTTTGCTTCTATTCGAAGTCATAAACAAAAAATCAATGTTAACGAACCTAAATAATTAACACTATATATACTATCATAAAACTCACATAAACTCTATAAATAAAAGGATGAAATTGCGCTAAATAATTAAATAAAGTAACCGGTGCAAAAAGGGTAAAAGTGAGCGGACCTGTAGCGTACTTAATCATACTCGCAGTAAGGCCGACGCGGTAGCCATCTTCTACCATCCACAATATGCTAATGTGTGCTTACACGTGTTCGTACACAGTGACACGCTTGCAAGCACACACTCAAACCAGCAACGTCACATTTCTATGAAAATAACACTGTTATTAGAGTACTGTTGAGCTGTTGCCACTTCTGAGAGACACCACTGCCTAGTTAGAAAGAGGAGCTTGAAATGTTTATATTTTTACCAGCATTTGTCCGCGGTTCCCACGCGCTTATATTGATTATCACAATAAAAAAGTAGTATGTTAATTTTCAAAATAAGTTTCATTAAAATTGATTTAGCAGTTTAGGCGTAAAAGCATCACAAACAAACATCCTCACATTCACATTTACAATATGAATTAGGATTGGTAAGCATTACGTACAGAGAACGTCATAAAATCAAAAGATTTTACAATGGATATTTTTCTGCATATATTTATGTTATTTCGACGGCGGTGGATGACAATTGCCGATAACAGGTAATTATAATAATTTCATTAAAAAAACAACAAAAAAACGAAACAGTTCTTCGCTGAATGTTTTACTTTAAACTACAAAAGTGTTGTTGTGTGTACCTATTTTAATATTTTTTTTTCAAATATGAATTATTTCGACATTTACATATTTATTTTATAGGCCGCCATAGTGTGAGTCACGGTACTGTCATGCCGCACACCGTCTGCATTCGTAATGAGTATGGTGACTACCACTCTTGAGTTCTATTCGTGATTATCCTGAGACAGAGTGACTCTATCACTAAGCAGATGCCAAATGAACACGTGACAACAATGTCATTATCGTATATATTATTACAATATTATATTCTGTTAATTCCTTTTTCCTCAGTCGAAATCATTATTTTCCGAGGGCCAACGGTGAAATACTAACCGTACCAAGAATATTATATTCTCCAAAATTGAAAGTAAAGCTTTACAATGTCATGTAGTTATAAATTGTAGTACAATTTATGTATATTTTAAATTTATATGTTATTATTTTCAGTAAATATAAATGCTTAAGTAACGGTATGTTGGGTTAGGAAAGTACTAATAACGTATTTCATTTTTTAATGATAACTTAGCCTTTTTTATTTGCCGACGTATGTCAGTAATGATTTATTCTATTAAGATCCATTATCATTAAAGCAAATTAGTTATAGCTTAAAAATCACAAAATAATTAGGTTTTTAAGAACCACGATGTGTCATATTATTAATAAATGTACTTAAATTTTTATATCGATATATCTAATTTGATTTTTTATCATCTTGTGTTACCACGGAACTAGTCATGACATGATATTTTTGATTGACTGTGGAAAAACTCTACTCTTGTTTCTCGTGTTCTAAATGATAGTAATAAAGTTTTTTCTTTTCATTCTGTGCCTACCATAGTGACTCTACTGTGCACAATGGAAAGTATGAATAGAATCCAAGAGTGGTGGTCACCATACTGCAATTTAGTATGGTGACCCACTCTACAGCGGTCTAGTGAAATGCTTTTTCACGCCCCAATTAGAAGAACTAGGGTCACAGTAGGACGGAAACACGAGGTTTTAACTGATTGGCACAAGAATGAAGAACTGATCCATGTAGTTTGTTTACTACTACTACTTCGTAATTTATTTCAACATGTGTGTGTTACATTTGTAGTGTGCAACAAGCCTTGAAACCTGAAACTCACCACCAGCGCTCATGATTCCTTCCCACTATGATCTCGGGTCCTTTAAGCGGGGTGTGAAAAAGCATCTTACTAAACCGCCATAGTGTGGCTCACCATACTGCATTATTTGAATTTGCAGTAAGTATAGTGACCACCACTCTTGGATTCTATTCATGATTTCCATTAGAAAGAGTAGGATCGCTTTATCCGGTTCTAAATAAAAAAGTCTAAAAAAGGGTGTCCATACTCGTGTAATTGAGGAGCTCACTAAAATAGTGTTTTTCATTTTGTGAAAATAGCAGCAACACACACTGGTACCACTAATTTAAGCTAAATTGCCGCAAGAAGCTGTTTTGCTCATGAAAACAACAATATTAAACGTAATAGGTAATTATATACATAAATTTAAACCTACATTTTATGAGCGGGAAATATTTTACATATCACACATGAGTTACAAATTATACGAACGTAACATCACAATTTGGACAGGACAGGACCGGTTTTAACGAAGAGCCTTGAGGACAGCGTCTGATTTACCAATAGCCGAGTGAAGCTTAAGGCGGCATTTGGGCAATTTTTTATATATCAGAAGTATATGAAGAAAAATAAATTTCCAAATTTAACGAAATTACAAAATTCTCCGGCGTTATAGATATTATAAATGACTCTATTTATAAAATAATATAATAGAGAAACAAAATTAGTGTAGTTAGACAATGAAGTAATAGGAGCACTCAGTAGCACTAAACGGTTTGGTTCTTCCTTCCTGTGCCGAGCAGTCAAAACCTGGAACTCACTACCAGTGCTCGTGTATTCCTCCCACTATGAATCCGAGTCCTTTAAGCGGAGTGTGAAAAAGTATCTCACTATGAATCCGGGTCCTTTAAGCAGAGTGTAAAAAAGCATTTCACTAGGCCGCAATAGTGTGGGTTACCATGCTGGATTGTCTACATTCGTAATGGAGATCGTTAGCACCATTCTTTGATTCTTCTCATGCTTTCCAGCAGCTAGAATAGAATTGTGTTGCAAATATTAAAAAAAAAAACAAATATATAAGTTTGTACCCGTCAATCTAGCTGAATGAGAACAAATTCTACTTAGCTTGAAGTTAAATAGCGTTTTGTGTCAGGTATCCGAAATATATATACGAGGGTACACACAAGGGCAGCATTTTTAAGGGGTGGTAAAGGCAGACATAAACAAAATAGTACATTTATAAAACAAAATTTTTGAACTTAGATTAAGCCAATTATTGTGATCAATGATCAACCTCACTTGTTGTTAATAATTCTTGTTTTAAAAAAAAATGAAATAGTGAAGTGTAATATACTTTATTCTGAAAAAAAAAAGATATTCAGACCCTGTTTGGTATTGGAGTAAAGTTCTCAATTTGTGAACGAAGGATTTAATTACCGGAAAAATGCAGAGCATCGTAACGAGCATTACATATATATTTGGGATTCTTAGTTTTAAAACTAAAAATAAAATTGAAGCTTGCCTCTACAATATGCCGCGTGTTAGTATTGATGCAGAAATTACGAATGAAATTAGAGAAATGATCTGAAAACAGTGATGGCAGTTGTGAAACGTGTTTAAGAACTCTCACTTTCAGAGAAATGATTATTAGCATAGCATTTTGTATAACGGAAATTATTTTATGGCTAGATTCTTTATCAGTGTATTATAATGAACAACTTGGGAATATAGGACCAAGGGATACAAGTAACTTATAGTTTTTGATAAGTCGCTTATAGAAAGTATTTAAGTATTCTCTTGATGGATCAAAAAATTGTTCAGATTCTTGGCACGAAGTTCTTAAAATTTGTAATTATTTATCGATAATTGTACCGAAAACCGAAGACACCGAAAAGAAAAGAGATTTGAGGAAACAGCCGATAAAAATTAACTGCAAACTTTCAGAGATACTCGTAGCACCTCAGATCATACAAACAAGCTATTGTTTGTGCATTCAATTTTACAATATAATTGCTTACAACTATTTTAAACTATTTTATATTACAATTACACACTGTATTACACACACACACACTATTTTAAGCCACTTTTTAAATGATGAACTTAATTATTTACCTCTGTAAATTTTATAACATTTTCTAACCGTATTTTTACCAAAACTACATATAATGTGAAAAGTAAATATATTCCAAATTTAATGGCCGTCTTTATCTACATACTCAGTGTGCCCTGCTTTAAAATTTCACCCGCGTAAAAATAGAAAACAGTTTTGAATTGGCTGTTAGTTGTAAAAAAAGAAAACGTCATTCCTTTTTTAATCTGCACTTCGCTATTGGTTGGAGAGTGACGTAAAAAGCTCACCGCCCCTCTATGGTACGGCCTTGTTATACTTTTTATATATCGTCTTTTTTTAACGTGTAAAACGCGCGAAGGGGAATGACACATAGGGATGCGTCAATTATACATAATAAGTTTAATGCTTAGGAAGGGACTAATCCATTTAAGTGTTAGTTAGGTAATTAGACACATTTTATATTTATGACCAATAAAGGTTAAGTCAACATTCTATTTATTTTTACTACCACCCAATATTTAACTATCTTACTTCTAATTAATGTGACAAACAAACATAAAAATCACATTATAACCGTAGGCATTAAGTGATTTAATATGAAAACAATCTCATTACCCTACTTGCTCGGTTTTATCGCAATAATAACAGATATAATACGCCTATGTTTTGTTATAGCATCAACTGGCAAAATAACCGAGGGTTGGCTATTTTTTAGTATTAATATAGCATAAACAATAACTTAATAACTGGATCCCCACCCACAGTAGCTCGCGCCGTATTGGTTCGAGTAAAATAGGCTGTGGGGGCGCAAAAGAGAGGCGGCTATTTGAAAGTATAGCTATCCCTGTCCCTCTAGAAAACACGTCGCCTTCAAATATAGAATACATTTATCGATGTTTGGAGCATAAAAATTGACAGATTTTTTTCAGTTCATTGTGAAGAGTGGCGGCGTTCACACGTCTCTCCGTAGTCTCATCGAAGGGTTGTATTAAAAGATGCCCATGAGTTTATCGTGATAAATAAAATTTGTTATCCGTGATATATAAGTATTGAAGTGACTTTGGATTTACTTGCATGAAATATTGTTGTGCTGTGTTTATTTGAACTCTGGAAGTTTTTATTTAAGGTAAGTGTTACTTAATAACAAAATCATTATATTTTTAAATGATTAGGTTATAATATTTTGAACATAGTTTACATTTTCCGTGTTGATTGTTTACCTGTGATAACGTTTCATCATCATCATCAAAACAAAAATATGTTCTTATTTAGTTTGTTGTACTTAACTAGTGCGTTAAACTGACTAATGACAGTTAGTCGTTAAAATTTAGACATTATGTTATTTGCCGTTTATTTCAAATTAGTCTTTACCTATATTTTAAATTTTTTAGTAATTATAGCTATTGTCTTTTATAACTTTTTGAGAATTGAAAACCGATTAATAATAGTATCAATGAATGACGGAATGTTGATAAATTTATAATAAATGATAATTAAATTATATTTGTAGGTAGATACACAAAGAAATTAAGTAATCGAACATCGCTTCATATATTTGATAGGTATACCTAACTATCACTGCGATGGTACGGTATATACATATATACACCTGTTATATTATAAAAAAACATCCTCGGATAATTAATCTGTGAAAAACACGAAAGACTGTTTAGAAATGTTTATTTTTAACAGAATTATCTTTTTTCCCTTCATCATTATCATCAGCGTATAGCAGTCCACTGCTAAGCATAGGCGTCCTCCATCGCACTCCGCTCTGATCGATTACAAATAAATACTAATTCTTTATAAACACTAAAACAAACTATAAATTGTTTTGACATTTTAATTTAAATAACCTCTTTCGTGCATATCGACGGGTTATTATCGCTCAAACTTAGGTATTATTGCTTGCCGCTTATTTAAACTGTGTATCCTTTACTTTAAATTTAATAATAAATACAGCAGTAGGTATAATATGATACCAATTTTCCTATATATATAGTTATAATACTGCTAAATTGCAAAATACCTGACATAATATTATTATGTGTACATGCAGACATCGTGATTGCTATTTTTGTCTGAGTTCGTAATACTACATTGCAATCATTATCCTTCAGAGGACCTTACCTAATGTTATTTGTTAAAAAATATCTTTAACGCTTATAACTCGACGGACAAAAAATTGGATGTTAAAATCGGTACTGTTTTTTGGGCTGTTATTTATTCTCATGGTAACACTAACGCGTCATTAGTAAAGTACCTAGTTAGATGGTTTATCAGTCCTGATTTCATACACGAAACAATGAATATTGTTATAATTTACTAACAGACCCACGCAACCTCGTCTGCGTCTCCTATTCTCCGTAGCGTGATATTATACGGCGTGAACTAATTTACTTGCGATAAAAAGGGTTATAATGACCCCAACTTATATGCTGTTGTTGACTTTTTTTAGAACTTTTAAAGCAAAATAATTCTTTTGTACATTATCTTTGCGAAACTTGAATCAGCGCACCGCACGCTACAGAAACTCTTAAAACAACATACCTCGTCAATACTCCGTCCTTATTGGTCGTACCGCAATAATATATAGCTTATAGTCTTCCTCGATAAATGGGCTATCTAACACTGAAAGAATTAAAAGTCGGACTAGCAGTTCCTGAGAACGGCACATTCAAACCAAACGCAAACTCTTCAGCTTTATAATACTAGAATAGCCAGCGTGGTACAGTAAACCAAAGCCTCTTTTCTAAGGAGTTGCTTATATTCATCAGTGAACTAAGTATGTCGTGAATGAATTTCATACATTAAGACACTTTTGTCATTCACGTGGTAAACAAGCGACCTTCGATATACCTACTTAACCTACAGGTACACACTACTAAGGTCGTACGCGTAACAGTATTGATCAACAGGACTCGCTTTGTTTATCTTTACAACAACAAGAAAGGTGACAATAACAGGCAGGAATTACTGAAGTAGTGGTCCCGTCATTGAATTTGAAATACACTTTCACTTTTCTTCTCCCTTTAACCTTTTCTTCAAGTTTACAGTATCGTTTAAAGTATACCTGCTTTTTGCTTTTGCTGGTTGTCTTAAGCACAGATTGACGTTTAAGCTTGGTTCTTTATTTTTGATCATATTTTTTTTTTATTAACATTGTTTTTATCCGGAGGCAGTCGGATTGTACCTGGAAGCTATTATTTATTACGAATAGACACAGCTATTTAGAGTGGACCGACACTTTTAAAAAATTTTGCTTTCCTATCCAAAAAAATAAATGTTCATTATAATAGTGTATACGTAAATGAAATGAAAACAATAAATGACTTTATATTTTGCAAATGATGAGGTTTGTTACGAAACCATACGTGACCGAATGTTCCGCATTTTTTACATTGACCACAATTTGTTTACTAAGCATATTTCTTCTTTAGGTACATATTTTATATATTGCGCAAAGGTGTATTAAAACAAATTTCATTATTATACAGTTAATTTATATGAACTAATATTTTTTTTTAGTTCATAAATGTTTTTGATTTGGTGTACTTTTTATTTTACATACATACGTACGTAAAATCGCAAGTATTTCCGGGGAAGGGTAGACATATTAAATGTTCACTTTTCGCCAGCGGTTTAGTATCGCGTAATATGTGGCGAGCCTATTACTGCTAATCGGAATATTTTATTTGTCACAGCGTCATCCGTCGATCTGCAAGTGCACCACTTGCAGGTGAGGTTGACTTGAGGCCCAAGTTCTTGGTGGGAACCCAATGCACCCTTTTATTTTCTTACCTTATTAAAAAAATTTTTCTGCTAATAGGTATGCTCAGTTGCGCTACACCCGCTGGCATGGCGCCTGCGCACCACTCTGCACATTCTCAATCTTGGGGATTACTGCAACCTCCGGCTGTGGTGTGTATAATTTTATTCTTGAACTGTTCCTTCTTGAGTATTCATTCAGCGTGTCATTAATGTCACTCGACTTCGATTCACACTGATTCGCATCGACTTCCAGCTACAAAAAACAATACAGGTAGGTGCGTGCAGGTAGACAACTAGCCGTGCTGAACGCTGGTCGTCAATCGCAGACACGCTGCACTCAGTCACTCCTGTACGTTCTATCAAATCGGTGCGTTTGAAGTCGCGTAACATCGCCGTCACGCTACACAATACCTTATCTGTTAATCTACAACCAGTGTTTCTGTACAGAAATCGGAACCAATGGAAGATGGAAGCTTTATGAAAGATCAAACTAGTGGTTTCTTCTCAGAAGGATTCCATAGCGCCTCTCCGTCATCCTCAAGTAAAGACTCCAATGGACACTCACCACGCAGCCCTGGTAGCTCCGGCGAACCGCCAACCTTCTACGATAGCATGTCTCTAAAAGCCAAAGCAAACCTCGGAGTGCACTTGGAGTCATATCGCAATGGTCTACCATATAGTCTACTTACACCACCGGGCTTCGAATCTCGTAATAATGAAGGTCGGGAACCTTCCCCTGGATATGAAACATCTTACTCACCAAGAAACTTAGCACCTCCAGCTCATGTGTCAACTCCGTTGGCGCGACTTGATGCCACTCCTCCGAAGTCACCTCGATCTCCTTCGCCCGATCCGGATCATGATCATCGATCATTCGAGCGTTATCACGATTCAGGTTTTGATGGTATTGGACCAAAAACCGATGGTGAGGATGGTCGTGAGCTGTCTGGTGATGAAGATTTTGATGACGAGCCTGGGCTTCGCGTACCCGCCGTAAATTCACACGGCAAAGTGAAAACGTTTAAATGTAAACAGTGTGAGTTTGTAGCTGTAACAAAACTAAGCTTCTGGGAACATAGCAAGGAGCACATTAAACCAGAAAAGATGCTCTCGTGCAGAAAATGTCCTTTCGTCACTGAATACAAGCACCATCTTGAATATCATATGAGGAATCATATGGGATCAAAGCCGTTCCAATGCACTCAATGCTCATATTCATGCGTCAACAAATCTATGCTTAATTCACATTTAAAATCTCACTCTAATGTGTATCAATATCGCTGTGCAGATTGTAACTATGCCACAAAATATTGCCACTCCTTAAAATTACATTTACGCAAATATCAGCACAACCCTGCGATGGTTCTAAACCCGGATGGAACACCTAATCCTTTGCCAATTATTGATGTGTATGGAACTCGTCGTGGTCCCAAACAAAAACCATTATCGAAAATGTTTGATCAGTCTCCTATGAACAATAGCAATGCGCCACAACCACCACCGCCGACACATCCCATTTTTGGCAATCATTTCCCCGTTAACCTGCCTTATTTGCCACCACTTCTACCTCACTCATTTTTATTCCCACCGAACAATAATTATGAACAAAGAATATCACCTAGATTACAAGAACTACCATCAGAAAAACCACAAGTGTCGTCTCCCTCGCCGTCTCTACTTCACCAACGGCTGGCTTACGTTGAAAAACCTGAAAACCCCACCACTCCTCCTCCAGCTAAATCCCCAACGGGCATGCCTCACACGCCGTGCACTCCTAAAGAAACGCTGGCTTCAACTAATGACGCTCTAGACCTGACAAACACCAAGACTAGTGAAGCAGGCACTCCGCCTCCTAACAGAGAGCGACCGACGAACCAACCTGTAACTCCAACTACAGCGCTCAAGAATAGAAGAAAAGGTCGTGCATTTAAACTACAACCAGCAGCGTTGCGGCTTCAACACGAAGACGAGAAAAATAGAGATATGGAAATCTCCGAGTCTGAATCGGAAGAATCCGATGCAGCTGCTGCTACACAAAGTTATTCATGCCAATACTGCGACATTACATTCGGGGATTTGACGATGCACACTATACATATGGGATTCCATGGATATAACGACCCCTTCATGTGTAACAAATGCGGGGAAAGAAGTGCCGACCGTGTGGCTTTCTTTATCCATCTGGGTAGAGCGCAACACGCTTAGCTTAAATGTCTGGATGTCGAAGTGTGGTCATCTTAGTCCCTAGTCAACGCTTGCTATTTGTAGAGGCTACGTGAGTAAAGACACTGAAACAATTGTAGAATATTTTGTTAAGACCAAAGAATTTTTGGATAATGACGTTTGTGTTTCACTAAACTTATTATATAATACAATGTTATCTACGTTCAAGATTTTTCAACTGAAGCACGTTATTTCGGTTTCAAGTTGCATCTTCTGACGTGGTATAAAAATGTAAATATATGATATTTATGGTTGTATTACTGACTAATAATCTTAGTGTTAGGTATATGTGAACATGTGTTAGAGTAGCCTCAGAAGTCAGTGTAGCGAAGTGACCAATGTAAAAACAAGACTGTATCTCTCAAATAAGTACAAAGGAGTTCGTAGTCCGTATGTGAGCGCTTACGTGTTTTAGTCGTTTTCTTGATTAAATAGGTATTGTGAAAATAGTTTACTGTTAAGTATGTGCTTTTATGAAATAATCGGCATTAGGAAGAATTGATATTTTTCTTCTAGTAAGTTAAGGTTTTGGTCGGCACTTCGAATCTCACATAACAGCGTTATTTTAACGCTATTGAAAGGGTATCAGCAGGACCTTGTAGGCATCATGGTGATAGGTTTTTGAACGGGTTGCTTAATTCTTTGGATCTTAAACATAATACAGAACAAATCTTAATGACCCAGTGTCATTTCGTAACAAGATGACTGAATTATTTTTAATTAAAATTTGGTTTACATTACAATTTTCTGAAAAGTATTAGCAGTAATTTAAACATAGTTCTTTTGTAATAAGGGATACTTAGAAAAATCTGATTTTTCGTTTCATCGACAGCATTTATAGTTCACTAGTGGACATAGGCCTCACAAAGGAGGTTAAAGGGTACTTTAACCTATTGAAAAAAGTCAATGTTATTTTTCGTTAATAATACAGGTATATTATAAAATAATAAAGCGGTCTAGTTACCTATTAGTCCTATCATTAAATAATAATATATTCAAATATTATTGTAAGTAATCTTGTAATTTAATTAGACGTATTAATAGCGTAAGATAGATAAAATTATTTTATTTATTGTGCCCGATTGTCTACGTGGCTTAGTATAACAACAAGTAGTTTCTTTTTATAAGCATGTATTCATAATTTGCAGATTAACTTTTTATTGTTTTGCCTGTATATGCGTTTGAATAAGTATTGTATTTGTGAAAACTTCAAGCTGATCTATAAAAGAACACTGGTTGTTTATAGAATCGTTTCAAAAACCAATATGTATACATAAAATACTTTTAAAATTAAATTGTAAGATGTTTTTGTAGACAATACACAGTCGACCTAAATCTAATGAATAGGGTGGGCTACGAATTAGTTAAAATTTGAAGAAGTCGCATAAAAAAGACCATTTGACATGTATATAAATTGTTTATTTACAAGAACGCTAATTAGTTGGAATTTATTTTTTTAAAATTACGTCGTTTAAATGACCACCGTTTCGACTTTTGCACTCCTCTAAAGGAGCACTGAAATTTTCGAATACTCGCCAACATGTCTTCCATCTTGTTGAAACCATATGTTACGATAGTGGCCGGCAAATTCCAGTAGCATCGGTCTCAAGAACTCCCGTAATATGTTTGCGCGGGATATTAGCTTCAAATATTAACGAATTCTTAGACCATCCTATACGTTTAAGTACATATAATAACAAAAATATTTGAATGTAAATTAATGATGAATGAATTTCGTGTGCTGGATACATAATTAATTAAATGAAAGTTTTATCAAAATTATTAATGTGTTTAACTTATACCCTTTTGGACAAGAAGAGTTATGTGGAAAAGAAGAAAATGTCAGGAGTTTTTCTACTGCTTGAAATGCCTATACCAATAAATTCACTATTCAAAAAAAATATGAGTGGCTTGGCTTTCTGCAGGATGCCCTTGTACTTTAGTGTGATGTGTCATACCAAAGTGCTCTTTGAGCTGCCGAGGCACGCCGTACCGTACCATATCGTGCCATGATGTCGGTCCGCCACGGGTTCTTGAGGTTGATTTCTATGTAATCGAAAGAATTTTACAATCTTTAAAGGTTGACAAAGTGCGGCTACGATGCCTACGATCTCGTATTGCGAAATACCGCCAACTTGAAAATATTTGGATATAACTTTACACTCCTTGATATCTTCGATGAAATGATAATCCTTGTCAGTGGAAATCATCTTTTAGTTGTCACTCTTTTAAAACCTTTCTTCATAGGTACATTTTTATTGGTCAATAATATCAAATGCGTTATTGCGATATCTGTTTTAGGTTCACTTTGTGTTAGGATGATTAGAAAGTTATGCACTGCTGTAATAATAATGACACAGTAGAAGTAGCCTTCGTTCCTACGTCCAGATATTCCAATTTGAGTTCTTAGAACATTTTAGTCAAAGACATACGAGGGGGCGTTTTTAAGTTCGCGGAATGGAGGGTATTCAGTAATAATAAAAACACAAAATTATTTTTCTTTTTCTATATGTTCCCCTGCAACACGAATACATTTTTCAGATCTTTCAATTAGTTTTTTTATTCCCTCGTAAAAAAAAGTTTTATCTTTGTCTGAAAAATACGCCGAAACCGCCTCCTTAACCTCCTCATCAGTTGAAAATTTCTTACCACGTAATTCTTTTTTCATTTTTGGAAAGAGATAATAATCACTCGGAGCCAAATCTGGACTGTAGGGTGGGTGATTCAAAATATCTAAGCCCACCTTATGCAGGGCAGCCAGTGCGACTCGGCTCTTGTGAACGGGAGCATTGTCATGCAATAGCAGGACACCTTTCGTTAATTTTCCCCGTCTTTTTTCTTTGATGGCTTCTTTTAACTGTTCTAAGATTGAAGCGTAGTATTCCCCCGTTATAGAAATGCCTTTATCTTTATAATCTATCAATAATATTCCTTCTGAGTCCCAAAAAATCGTTGCCATGAGTTTCCCAGCCGACTGTGAAACCTTAAATTTCTTGGGTGGTGCTGTGCCCTTTTTGTGCCACTGCATGGAGTCTTGTTTGGACTCGGGTTCATAATGATGAACCCAAGTTTCATCCCCAGTAACAATTTGATTTAATACGCCATCCTTGTCTTCATTGCAGAGGTCCAAAAACGCACGTGAACATTCCACGCGCTGTTGTTTTTGCAATGGCGTGAGCATTCTCGGCACCCACCGTGCGCTAACCTTAGTCATGCCAAGATGATCGTGTAAAATTTTAAAAATTGTTGTATCCGATACTCCAACCATTTCTGCGAGTTGTTTCTTTTTTAGTCGAGCATCTTCCAATACAATTTTTTCTACTTTTGCAATAACTTCTGCCGTAGTCACCTCAACGGAGCGCCCCGGCCTCGGGTCGTCTTCAAGTGATTCCCTGCCTTGTTTAAATAAACTATGCCACTTGTAGACCATTGTTTTTCCTGGGCAAGAATCCCCGTAAACCGATGACATCTCATTGAGTATGGTTTGAACAGACTTTCCTTGCTTAGTAAGGAACTTTATCACCGCACGGAATTCAATTTTCTCCATTTTTTTCACTTCGTTCCCGATTAAAATACTTGGTCAACGATAGTTTAATAACTAATGATCCAATCACAACAAATTTTACTATGCAGACTAATTATGAGTCACTGAATACGGTAGGCATCAAAAGAGCGCGTTTACCCGCCTTTTTCACTGTCATTCCGCGAACTTAAAAACTTACCCTCGTAATTGGATTTGAGTTACTAACAATAATTACTTTTAAAAAATTATAATGGAGATTGATTTCTCATCAGTCGATGAATTTTTATGACTAACGGTAGCTGTAGAAGATTACCTGATCACGAAAACGACAAACACGAAGTTAATTGTTTTGTTACCGCTGGAAGATAAGATAGTAGGTAGATATTAGACTTGATCGGTATAGTACACAGATGAACCTAAAGCAACAGCAATCGTGCTGTCGTGGTTCGTTGGTTAGGGCGAAACCGGTGGCCCATTGATGCATGACTGAAATTCTCAGAACATATCAAGAAATTAATTAGCCGATGAATGGTAAGTAGACGGAGTTAAGTTAAAAGAAACTTCCGATGAGCCGTTTGCTGTGGTTTGTTGCGGGGCCTCGTCCACGTATTGAAAACTTGCACAAAATGCATGAAAAAAGGGATGACGAGGTAAGTGTCTGAGCCTTACACTGACACAAAGACTTATAGTTTTTAAGTCTTCAAGCGGGGTGTGAAAAAGCATATCACTAGGCCGTCGTAGTGTGGGTCAATTTCAACTCGGGAATTCATGCTTACAGGCAGATTTACAGCTGTACAGCTTCAGGATACACGCTTACAGGCGGAGTAGAGACATTTTAGCAGGTCCTTAAAATATAAAAAAAGAACAGTCTCCAACAGTCAACTTACCTTAAAAGGGCGGTTTTGTCATACTATACCACACTGGCCAGACAGGTTGGTTTAGGGTTTGTTTCAAGTTTTCTTCTCGTTACAGTGCTGCTGTGCTGCATAGCTTACTTCCTTAGTTGGCTCTTACGACACCCATGGGATGACTAGAGATAGAGAAACTTTACATTCTTAATCCGCCACACGAAATAGAACAAAAAATTTGAAGTGTCGAACAATAAAAACGCAGCTATGTTCAAGAAACCGGGACGCATTGTCACAGCAACGAATTCAACATACATAATATTGAAAAAAAAAGAAGATAATAACGCACTGAAGATACTAATAATAATACTACTACTAATAATCAGATATGAGGAAGTGGCTCCCGTTTAACTTACAAGGTTCGCCAAACATACACTGTAAAAACATTGCAACATAAGTTAAACAAAAGCTTATAATAACGAAATAAACAAGTTTTTCTAACTTGCCAAGAACCTTGCTTGCAATTACGAAATTTGCTGCTAATTTATTCTTCATTCTTAAATGTTAATCGATAATTAGAATTTTTGGTATTCTGACGTTATTCGATTCTGATTTACATATATTATCGACCAATTAAACATAACATATTAAAACTTTAGAGCAACGTTCAAATCATTTAAAAAAGGAGTTTTATGTTGGGCAATATCCATCTATCCATGCGTACTCCTAAGAGTCTATTATCAGAACTGCTAAGAAGAAAATCCACTGAAATAAGAGAAATGTACATTTTTTTAATGTTGTTGTTGCTCATACACTTAAAAACTAAGGATGATTTACATATAATCAAGTCAAGCAACTTACACAAACACACCAGCCGTACTTCATTTAAAAAATTTACGAATAAATCTAAGCAAATAATACGGAGTCAATATAAAAATTACTGCGGAGTTTTACCGCTAAGAAATTTACGAAGAACGTCTAACCAAAGTTCGTTTTCATAGTGGATATCAGCCCGTGGGCACTTGCACATCTCCTGATCCCCCATATCACTAACCAAAACTACCAAGTCCATTACTTTTGTTGACACTCCTCCATCCAAAAGTATGAGCAATACATCTTTCCTGCCCATGTCCATGTGGTGACGGATTAAGAATACGGAGTATCACCGTCCCTATTTATCCCACGGGTATCGTAAGATATGACTAAGGGAGTAACTACGTAAGACAACATCCCTGCAAAGAAAAGGTAAACACGAAACAACCCCTATACCTACATGTCTAGCCAGCGTGGTATAGTAAGCCAAAACCTTCTCGCTAAGGAGAGGTCTATGTCCAGCAGTAGACTGCTAAGTTGATGGTAATGAATGCCTTCCAGAGTAATGGTCATGGAGTAACGGAGCTGAATTTGGTTTATGGACCTCACTCACTCGGTGGAAACCAACGAAAGAGACGCTATCTTGTCACTCCTATCCTACGGAACCAACTATAATGAAGCATGTTTATCTCACGATTAAATATGCAACGTACGTAAGTAATATTTTTAAACGAATGATTACTAACAAATTAACATTTATTTACAAATTATTCCATTGTCTGTAAAACTAATAACACAGCCCGTGTTAATTTTTTTTTCCGTGTGTCATCATCTCACCAGGGCACAACGTGAATCACACGGTATTCAATTACATCAGGATCTAATGAAGAGGATTTAAATATATCCTAGAAACAAAGTCCTCGAGATCTATCAGCACACCTTGGTTACTTTAGGCAGCCGCAGTCTTCTGGATGTCGTAATAACAGCTGTTCCCGGATCTCTCCTATGTCAGGCGCAGAGTGGCACACCGTATGGTTTCAGTCGGTCTGATTCCGACAGATCACCCCGCTGTAAACCCCGGTGGGGTGACGGCCCAAGGGGGTTTCCACTCGTTAAAAAAAAGACAGCCGCAGTATTGAGTGCAGAGGGCCTTAACCCTCCTTTTGATTTGGATAGGAGAAACACGTCGTGCGATCATCTCGGACCTGCTTCTGGTAAGGCAACAACCATACCCACTGTTATATGCTCTCCGGCGCCTGGTGCCACTTCTTCGGGATGGGAGGTTCCTGGAGAGTGCTGGTTGTCCACAGTTCCCTTCCCGCGACCTCTACGGTAGACATCGCTTCCACACAAAAAAACGTCGGCTTTCCAGGCACTCTCTTCATAATTAATTATGTAAGTCAAAACTTACTTTACAATTAATTAATAATGTTCACAATTTAATGTTAAATAAATTTACTTTAACCATTATTTGAAATAATAATATCGAGTACTTCGAAATATTTCAATCATGTTACTTCTAGTGAATTGTCAGGGAACCCCTTTTAAAGTGTATACCTACAATAAAACTGATAGCACAAAAATCAACGTTAAATGAATTTCTTACCACCTTGCTTGACTCCTGACTTCTTCTTGTAGATGACTAATTAATGCCTACCTACTTATTAACAATCTGAAAATGGTTCTTCAATTTGGTCACGTACCTAAGTTATTTGACCTCGTACAAATTATTAAGACAATGTATTAAATATGTATTTCTATGTAAATTTGTCATTATAGGTAGGTAATTTTTTCATTGCCGTAGTTACAGAATACATATATTGTTTTCTAATAAAGTTTACCAATTTACATTTCGTTATGATTACTCTAACCTTTAAAGTTGTATAATTAAATTATTGTACATTGTCTCAATTTTTATTATTAGCATTCG
The DNA here is from genome assembly GCA_949316085.1 of Hypercompe scribonia. NCBI lineage: Eukaryota > Metazoa > Arthropoda > Insecta > Lepidoptera > Erebidae > Hypercompe > Hypercompe scribonia. The sequence goes on along the minus strand of OX438969.1, from coordinate 2,800,629 downwards.
CAATAAGCATAGTGACCACAATCTTGAATTCTATTCATGCTTTCCATCAGGCAGAGTAGAGTCACATTGGCAGGTTCTCAAAAAAATAAAATAAAGCTCTCTTTTTCTCTCACTCACACTTTTTACCGTAAAATGATTTTTCTTTTTGAACTTATACAAAATTATTTTCTTTTTCATAATTTTTGAAGTTATAATTTTATACATTTTGATGATTAGTTCCAAGAAAGATACATATGTTTCAGTACACGCCTTGGTACATGACATTAGATTGTATCAAATTTTTAGATACGGAAAAAGCTGTGAATCCTCAAGATCCTGACCAAAATAATTTGAAAAAAAAAACATTAAACTATTGTATTGCCATCAGTTCTTGTTATTTATGCGAAATTTTAATGCAATCCGACGTTTTAGAATGAATGAAAATTACGTACAAAGATTACGTTACATAAACGTACATACTCATACTTACCAAGCTAATAAAAGCGTGTCAAAATGGTTAATTATCCGTAAAACGATATTCCAAATCGATGTTGTAATGTTAGTATACTTTTTTAGACTTTCTAGCTGCATTCTTAATAGGTGAACAACTATTTAGCAGTTTGTAAAAAGAAATAAATGTTAATGTGTTGTGTGGTTGGTAACAACATTTAATATCTAAGTTTCAGTCAAACAGTTATCTCTACTGTAAATATGACTAATAATAATATTATTTAAGTTATTTTTGATTTCTCAAAGACAAGTTAAACGATATTATACGTTAACATATATTTAAAAAAATACATTGTGCATTAAATATGTTTTTGCTGTAAAAACAAATCTATTGAACATTGAAATTTTGTTTATATAGGTTGGGCCACGAATTAGTTAACCTTTCAAAAAATCGTATATAAAAATCATTTCACATGTTATGGAAATTGTTTATTTACAAAAAAAAATAATTAGTTGGCATTTATTTATTAAAAATTACATCGTGTAAACGACTACCGTTTCGACATTTACTCTCTTCTAAGCGAGCACCGACGAATACTCATCGATAAAGAGACCGCGAGATCACCGACATCTCTTTTTTTAATGTAATCGATCTCATTTATTTTATTTATTTACTTATTAATTGTAAACATTGTTTCATGGTTAAAAGATATTTTACAAAAGTATGTAATACATTATAAGTAGTAATAGCATAGTGTTACAATTACTTATAGGTAAGCACCATGTGCACTATAAACAAAATATTAGTGTATGCTTATGTCAAAAATACAAGACAGATTTTGGCGAGAACAGATAAGAAGCAAATGAATTAGTTTTCTTTTAATATTTAGTATGGTATTGCGGCATTTGGTAAGTGAATATCAACCAGGGAGCTGCAGTCGTTACGCAGCTTGCAAAGTCGTGGAATCTTGGAGTTTGCACCGAGGACACTTCTGCAAAGCGGGGGATGCAGGAACGCAGGGTGATAGGAAAACGAGGATATCTAGTTGGAGCATGGAATTTTATTTTGCCTAAAAGTTGTGGAAAATCTACCTTGTGTCTCAGAAACTTGTATAAAAATATCTCTTCGCTTGTTTCGCTTCTTTTAGTTGATGTAGTGTATTTGGTTCAGTGATGTAGACACTATTCTTCAAACAACCCATAAATAGAAGTCTGCTGGGGATAGATCTGGACTTCTGAGTGTCCATGGAATGTCGCCTCGTCTGGAAATCAGCTTTTTCTGAAACATTTCTTTGACCACCGGCAGGGACTCATTGCATGTGTAAAAAGTGGCTCCATCTTGTTGAAACCTGTGTTACAATTGCAGACAGCAAATTCCAGTAACTTTATATGTAGGAATCATTTCGATGGCCACTTTTGACAGTTTTTTCCAAAGCTAGTCAATGCTGTGGTGTCTAAAGATAAGTTGCTAGAAGTTACTAAAAGGTGGATGGACCCAGTGTCGCTATACGACTGTACTTGGATGGTCCGGTCAAGGACATTATTCTGTGTATTCGTGTGAACGAGGGTTCAGGCTGTAACTGCTCAACATGGTACTAATCACTTCCTTCATATAAAGTGAGATCATATAAAGATTCATATAAAGTGTTTGAACCCTGCCCTGAACCACTTCGAGAACCAAAATTGACCACGACTAAGAACCGATATGGATACCTTTACTCTGGTAATCTCACTTAAAGAAAAAAGGTGTAAAAAAAAAGCCTTGTAAGGAAAGGTGTATTGATATTTATATATATATTAGGATCAACTGCCGTCCTAAAAAATAACGTTTAACCCAGACAATAACAGGTATTATACATACTAAAATTTACATAATAATTTTAAGGATTATATATATTGCATTGGTCCTAATTAACCACAACTGAACTCTATAAGCACAAACTTTGAGATTGATAGTTTTCCTGTAAATTGCCAACTTAGAATTATGCATTAATTAACACGTATGTATTTTTCTTTTGCCATCATTATAATTGTATTCATTTAAAATTCAGTTTCATTTACATATATAAGACTTTTTGATGACTTTATGGCAACACTCCTATGTTATCCGATATATTCTGTGTGATGACGGATTAAGAATATAAAGTGTCACCATCACTATTCATTCCGTGGATATTGTAAGAGGCGACTAGGGGAGCAAATTACGCAGGACAACATCACACAATATAAACCCTATACCAACCCGTCTGGCTAGCGTGGTACAGTAGACCAAAACCCCCTTTCTAAGGACAGGCCTCTGTGCCGCAGTGGACTATTGCGATTAGAACTAGGGATATGATTAGATCTATAATGTAAAGATATATCTAGTCCTAGATGGAAATAGTAAGCACGACATCTGAGGCTCGTGTTTATTGCATCAAAAGAACCTGTGTAGAAGATTTCATCTTACGAAAAATCTCACTTTTTAGTCATAACCCAGTATACAACAACAACTCGTCACAGTAGAAATCGTTTGGCTAAATATAACGTATTCTTTTGTTTCTAGACGTATTGTTACTCCAAGCGAGTATTTTTTTACAACACAATACTATTTTTGTCACCGTAACGGGTAAAAACTTTACATGAATATTCATGTATGTTACGTACGGTTTGCAACTATTGAATTGTACTGATGTTACTAGAATGGTTTTTAAAACATATGTTTCGTGCGTTGTGGAATAGTTTAGTGAATAGCTACAGTTATTTTTCTTTTTTCATGTAAAACGTCTGCGTTTATCGTTCTTATTATATTTATAGTATAGTGGAAAAACGGATAGACGAGTCAACAAGTAATAAGTGGCTGCTGAAAAATGACACTTGCAACTCGAAAGTCAGAAGTGCGTTGCTGCGTGCGATTCCAGACTCAGACACCAGACTAAATTCCAAGCTTCAGACTCAAGACCCCAGACTGTAGACCCCAGACTAAATTCCAAACTTCAGACTCCAGACCCCAAACTGCTGACCCTAGACTGCAGATACCAGACTCAAGGCTGGTCTATCATAATTGATGAACACCGGTTTTTTACAAGGCCGTGATATTCCTCCATTCGAGCTGACTTACTAGTTCTACATCGTGAATTTATGTCCTGTTTGCATATAAGTTCACTAAGAAATATCTTACATAAGTATCATTTGCCGCACTCAAGGCTGCTAGACTTGGACTTGGAGTATAATCCTTTGAGTACTCGTTAAGATTGGGGGTTGTTTATTAAAAGATAAATGCTGGAAAGTTCATTTTTTAAATCTTTTATAAATGTCAACTTAGATAATAAATACCTACTAAATATAGTCTCCGGCAAATAAAATACACCACACACAAAATACGAACTATATCTAATTGCAATTTAATGAACTAGAATTAACAGAAATATTTAATAAATCATGTATATTGGAAACAATAACGTGAAAAAGTCAACTTGACTAACTTTGAACGACCCTGGTTAGTTACAAATTAAATAGTTAAAGAAACGTGACTAAATAAGCCGCGATTTTGTACTCGTATCAAATTCCTCCTTTTCAGAATTTAGAGAACAATGAGATGTGTTTAAATGACTTCACATTAAACGATTTTTTCGTGTAAGAGTCTTGTTTTGAAGCAATGGGATGGCTTGACCCATAGATTACACCTAATAGATTCTGCGTACAGGGCCACAAACGTGTGCAACATATTTGCTGTAGCTAGCACATGAAGTGACGCTAAAAATCACATCAGTGTCAACCAAGTTTGTCACCATAGACAATTTAAAAATAGTTTTGTATAAGGTGGGTCACGAATTGCTTGGTATTTGAAAAAATCATATAAAAAAGTCATTTGTATAAAAATGATTTATTTACAAGAAAACAAATTAGTTGGAATTTATTTTTTAAAAATTACAACGTCTAATTGACCTCCGTTTCGACGTTTGCACCCTTCAAAGCGAGCAACGAAATTCTCGAAGACTCGTCGGCAAGGAGACCGCGAGATCGCCGACATCTTTTCACTGATTTTTTCTTTTAGTTGACGTAGTGTATTTGGTTTATTGATGTAGACACGATTCTCCAAATAATCCCATAAAAAGAAGCCTGCTGGGTATAGGTCTGGATTACTGGGTGGCCATGGAATGTCGCCACGGCTGGAAATCATGGATGTGTGACAAGTGGCTCCATCTTGTTGAAACTATGTGTTACGATTGTAGCAAATTCCAGTAGCATCGGTCCCAAGAACTCCCGTAACATGTTTGTACGGGATGTTAGATTCAAATGTTAACGAAGTCTTGGCCCACCCTATTTTTAAAATATATTATTAAGGGTGTCCTGAGTTATATGGTGTGTCAAGTCAGCTAAGACATCTAGTTATCAAAAAGATGACATAAAATTTCATCAGGGTAGTCTAAGTAATCATTAGGGGTAATCTGTGGCTCGCCGAAGCGATACCATGGCTTTACAGACAGTCGGAGTAATTGTAATCACCATACACAAGATGACTCGTCTGCTGATTGACCCCGTATGTCATAAAAAGCGCATTCTTAATGTGTTTTTCTTTTTTATGTGACACACAGCGCCATCTAGTCTCAAACTAAGTAGCGCAATACAACAACTGACAACTGATGAAACTACATAGATAACTATTATACACAGAAAACACCCAAACTCGGAAATAAATATTGGTAATTGACATATTACACATCACATAAACATTTTAGGCGGATCCGAGAATTGAACCGAAGACCTCAAACACAGCATTCACACACACTACCACTGTGCCACCGAGCCAGTCAATATTTGAAGGAAGTAAGCCTTGTTGAAAAAGTCGAACTACAAAATTTTATATTTTCTATTAGTTCAAGTCACAATAGACTTGACTAAAGTTAATGTGTCCATTTAATCAAACAAACATTATTCTGGAAATATACAGAATAGACAGAAGAGATTTCTCTTGAGAAGACATGTACCACTTTCATATTTATCGTTACTTTCCGTTAAATAAGTGGGCAGGTAAAAACACAATTTATTTTTTAGTACGTCATAATAAGGCAAAAATGTTATTTAGTATCTGATATTACGCAGTTTTTGGTAGGTAAGTTCTGAATTAACATGTTTGTTTCCAAAATATGTATAGACCGCATATTTTAACGGAGTATCCTGTTTTGTACATATGTTAATAACAATCTGTTTTACATATTAACACTTTTGTTGTAGCATTTAGTTTTAATATGACATAAAACAAATTAAAAACTACGTTATATGTATATGTTACACTATCAAGTGCTAAGCTCAGTCCAAGATGATTTAGAGATGCCAGTAGATATACAAAGGAAGAAAACGTGGTCCCATGTGACAGTATTGTTGTTTATGTACCCTTTTAAACAAAAAAAAACTACCATTTTTCTTTTAAAATAATTTGCGTGTCACTGATGAAGTTTTTAAAAGAGTTTTTTTTTTCTATATATCATACTGTAAATCATCATCACAGCCGAAGGACGTCCATTGTTGCACATAGACCTTTTTTTGTCTTTTTTTTTTGTCGAAGTGCCGCCTTTCGCTGCGGATTAGGTCCAGATGCTTCATCTAGGCCTAAACTGATACGAGGATCGAATTGACCACGATGGATAAGAGGGCATGCTTGGGTCACCCTTAAGCCCAGTAACTCAATGCGTCTTAAGATACACCTATGGCCAAGTGCGCCACCTCTTTAAAGTTGGTCCCCTGGACTCTGATCAGTTTGTCATCGGCGTAACAAATTACACTCAAGCCGGAGAGGTGACACCCTCGAAGAGTCCAGTTGTGAATCATGTTCGGTAGGGATCTGCACCGACACCGCACGAAATGTGCCGAATCCTCAAAATATCATCTCGGCCCTCGTACATGACAATACATTCCTCTAGAAAGTCAGCCATTAGTTGCCTCAGGTACTCTAGCACCCCGTGGTAGAAGAGTGCTTCACTGATGCAGCTAAATGGCAGACTTTTGAATACGTCGGCGATGTCCAACGACACCGCCAACAGCCCGCCACAACAGTTCACTACCTCTTCGGTCACGTGCCTCAGGCGTAACACGGCGTTGACCGTCGAACGCCACGCTCTAAAACCAAATTGGGCATCCGGCAGACCGGGGCTCACCTTAAAGAAGTGCCGGACGATGTGGGCAAAGAATACCCTCTCAAACAAGACGCAAACGCTTCGTCCTGCTAGACATAGACCTTTCCCAAGGCTCTCCACAAGAAAGAATCCTGAAAGCCTAGCCCCCTTAGCCTTAAAATATTAAATAAAATAATATTTTAATTTTTAATTCTTACTACTTCATTAATAATTCATTATAATTGATATTTAAGACACAATTTAATGCAATAATTATTAAAATATTAATTAAAATAATAGTTAAGAAACACACATGTTATTTATAAATTAATATTGTGAGAGAATATTGTGTTAATGGATGGAATAAAAGTCTTTCTTAGTTTTTTTTCTTCAGTTTTCATCGTCAGCTCTTCTTCACTAAAAAACAAATATAAGATAAAGAACAAAAAATAAATAATTCAACAAATTAAAGACATCCGCTTTTAAAAACGTATTAATATGAACAAAGCCTTTTTTTGTGGTCGGTTTGGAAAATCCCTTCAGTTCACCGGCTCTTCAGGGACGCAGAAGCCAGAATTATGGGATGTTTCCACTAAAAATCACCCCGGCAGCCGATCTCAGACGTCCAAGTCTAGTCTGAACCCGGACCATATTATTTCAAGTCCCCAAGTGCACAAAGTCTAGCGGTAATTTCATCGAACAAATATGACACGAATAAACTTACAAAATAAAAAGAGTTAATTTAAGTTTGTGTAAACAGGCATCAGCCACGCTAAATATCCAAATAGAAGATAATTATCATCATCGCCATCGACAGCCTGTAACAGTCAACTGCTGGATATAGGCCTCTCCTTAGCAAGGAGATTTTGGCCTACTATACCACGCTGGCCAGACGGCTTGGTATAGAGTTTGTTTTAAGTTTTCCTTCTGTTTATAGGAATGTTGTCTTACATATTTTGTTCCCTTAGTTGCCTCTTACTCTACCCATGGAAAGAATTAGGGTTGGTAAACTATGTACTCTTAATCCGTCACCACATGGAAACAAGATAAATAGTCTACTTTTATAGCGGGCAATTTTCGGCTCATCAAACCTTTTTGTAGGTATTTTGCATAAATGTTCGAAAAACAACGACTCGACCTCTATATTGAAATAAGTATTGGAAAGATAAGTACCTACTCAGACTAGATACCGGTAATGTAGGACATTTGAACTTAAACGCACGATTCAAGCTGACCAATTATTGAATAAATAGACTCAATAGATTCAAGTGATCAATACAATTCTACTTATTCTTATCATCTAAGTAAACCGGTCGTATGTCTCAAAATACTTCGAAATCCTATTTATTCGTGTTCTTCTTTAAAAAAATACTCTTGTGTCACGAAGGATTTTGTATACATGCATAAAACGGACACAAAGAATAACAAAAACACAAAGTGTTAACCCACGTTGGACATGAGCCTACAACACTGCGCGGTAAATAACGGCGAGGTGACAGCTTCAACCACAAGTCCAAACTATCCTGTCTTATTAACACTTCATTTGTTTCCAAATTAACATAAAGATTATACTGAGACTGGCGTTCAACTACTGTGCAGGCTATTGATAGTCATTTGGCAATTCTAAGTCAAAGAAATCCTTTTCTCTCTCTCTAGTAAACATTGTTACACATAAGAAATAATTATAATGAAAAAATTCCAATGTCTATATATTTACATAAACAAACTTAAAAAGCGAGGTGTTCAAAGAAAACTGTATACGCGTTGCCTTTTATCACCTGCTGTGCTAATTTTAGATATCTTATTTTAGCACAAATGTCACTTAATTACCAATACTCGTAAGTATTTATTCAATTGTATGACGACGCAATGTCGAACACCTTTTGTACTAAAATTCAGTTTGCTACTCAACATAATATATCTTTTTTGTAAATTCGACTTCGTTTTCGTAATATAAATATTTAGAGTAATTTTTAAGCTATATTTCTTTGGCATACGAGCTGATGGGTTGATTGATGGTAAATTACTATCACCATGAACCTTTGTCACTCTTGAAGAGCAAAGGAAGAGTTGCTTAACGGAACCGGTGTTAGATCATGGTATCACTCTCATTAGGGCTGCCTGTTTGTGCCTTAACAATACTCATTTAGTGTTTCGTCATACTTATAAATATTCAAATTGTGATAATGTCTACACATAAATAAGTGAACTTCACAGGTTACACCGTGTTTTTGTTTTTTTTTTTTTGTTAAATTTTAAGCATTCTGTCTAAGGAGAGGCCCACGTCCAGTAGTTGACTATTAAAGAGTCCAGAGTACCCTTGCTCGAATGCAAATTTGGCCCCTGTCTCACCGCCGGCCGTGAAGACATTTGCACCGAGCAGCCGCAGTTATTTCACTCGCGCGCCTCCATCACGTGGAAGATGTCATACAACATGCGATAGGGTATTAGACACCAATTATTGTACATCTAGTACATTGGTATAGAAATAAAAAAAGAAGACTTTAGTTGGAAAAGTATTAAGAAGCCATATGATATGGATAAATATGAATGGCAGATCCTGTACCGTTTGCAATTTATACTGAATGGTTCTAAAATTTGTACCGTTTATAAAGTGAATAATTCTGTTTTCATGCAATTATCATGTTTTTGGACCTTTACTAAAATGAATTTAATTTTTTCATATCGTTTTTTAAACTTACTATGCTTAAAATTTGCTCAAATGAAAACTAAATTTCATTGTGTGTCAGATGTCCGAAAATATTTTTATATTATTATCAAGTTTTTTTTTTCATATTTAACCTACCAAAGTGACTCTATTCTGCCTGATGGAAAGCATGAATAGAATCCAAGAGTGGTGATCGCCGTCGTTTTTCACGCCCCGCTTAAAGGATCCGGGATCGTAGTGGGAGGGAAACACGTGCGCTGGTAATGAATTCCAGGTTTTAACCGATTTGCACAGGAAGGAAAAGCCGAACGGCTTAGTTCGGAAGCGTATGTCTACCATTCTGAAACGATAACTTCCAAGGCCAGCACGAGTTGTCCTATAGAGGAACGATCCTGATCCTGATCAGTTGGAAGAGCTCATCAGAACACTCTCCATGATAAAGACGATAGAGGACTGCCATAGAGGCGACATCTCTTCGCAACTGCAGAGACTCAAGGGATTCAGTGACTTTCGGGTTATTGATAATCCGGACTGCTCGCCGCTGTAACTGATCCAAAGCGTCCAGCAAATACTGCGCGGACCCATCGTAAAGATGAGAACAGTACTCCACGCAGGAACGTACCTGGGTCTTATAAAGAAGACACAGATGCTCAGGCGCAAAGAATCGTCTCACTCTATTCAATATACCTAGCCTCCGCGAGGTCGCCTTAGTAACGTTTTCAATATATTCTCGCGGATTGATAGCCCAGCCAATATTCATACCCAGGATACTGAAATTGTCCTGCAGTGGCAGTTGAGTGCTCTGAAAAGTGGGGAGGGGAAGGAATGGAGACTTTTTGGCCGAGAACGCGCACACCTGTGTTTTCTTGGCGTTGAACTCGACCAGATTCTCATGACCCCATTGAGAAATGCGGCCTAGGACCCGGTCGAACTCAGTGACAAGCCTTTGTCGCTTTTCCTCAACGTCCGCTAATTTGGCTGTAGGGTGACCATAGTAACGTCCATGAACTGTGCTATCGTCTGCATAGCAATGTACAGTGTGGGTGATAGGACGGAACCTTGAGGTACACCAGCATTAACCTGTTAAAAATTAGAGGTGGCGCCGTCGCAGAGGACTGTAATGCGGCGCTCGTGCAGAAATGAAATGATAGCCAAGGACTCTCCATGCCTATCTACAGCCTCACCCCAAAGGTGCGTGAAGAACACAAGAAGATCACCAGTGGATCGATTCGGTCTGAAGCCGTATTGCTGATCATTTAATAACGAGTGATCCTCCAGGTGACGGACTAGTTGTTTATTAATGTCACGTTCGAGCCGAGGTCGGTAAATGGCCGGGTTGGAACGGTCGCCTTTTTTGGGTATGGGTTGGACATTCGTCTCTCTCCAGATCTCCGGAACAATCCCGGAGGAATACGACAGGTGGTATAGGCGCGTCAATGTTGGAGACAACTCTGGAGCGCAGTTCTTAAGAACCACCGGCGGAATACCGTCTGGTCCACTGGCTTTAGCTCCGTAGCCGGACCGTAGCTCCGCGCGGATGTCACTTTGCCGAATATGAATATCCCGCACTGTGACGTCGCAGGTCGGAATGGTGGGCAGGTGTAGACCACGGTCGGTCCTCGATTCGGGAGTTGGCCGCAAAAAGATCAGCAAGCAGATTCGCTTTCTCTTGCGGTTGATTTGCGAACGATCCGTCGGAATCTAATATTATAAAATAAAAAAATAAAATATTTAAATCAATAATTGTGAAGAAGCTTGCTAGTTTAATTAGCAGCAACATTTTATTGATGGATTAAGAAAATCGAAAAATGTACGATTTTGATTTCAAAAATATGGTACGACGCCATCTTGTTGACAACAACGACAACTTATTTATAATTACCAGCGGTCGTATCATCTCGACTTCAGTACAGCCTATGTAACTATTACTTTGTAAACTACAAACTGAAAACTTTTTAACACAATTTCTCTGAAGATTTAAAATATTATCGATGATATTAGCAGATAAATAAATACAAAAACAGTCACTACCATGAGGTACACAAGGCGGTCCGAAATAAGTATAAATACCTTATCTATGCTTGCTATTGCCGTGTCCTTACCATTGTTCTTTCTTTAAAATTAGTTTAGTAGCTTAGCTGGGCAAGCAAACAGAGTGACTTTCCCATTTATAATACTTTACAAGCTCAAGAGATGATTTCGAGGAGTCTATGCCTTTCCCTATAACTAACACTATCTTCATAGGAAATTTTATCTAAATTGGTTTAGCAGCCATTGATTCCCCATGCAGATTACCACCTCTCTTTTCACCCCCTTAAAGAATGTGATTTCCATGATAAAAACTATCCTTTTTATTTTCTTGTATCTCGTACTATTTCCGTATCAAATTTAATCGAAATTTGTTCAGCGTTTGTAAGAGAGGAACTAACATAAACACAAACATTATATTCATATTGATAATTTAAGTTTGCGACTATTGTATCTCTCATGCTTAAATTAGTTGGCTGGAAACGACTGCCTTTATCTCCATTGTATGTGCTAACGACCACCTTTTTAACCGATGTTTATAAATAAGTTAAACAAAATTTATAAAAAAAATAGAGGTCGCTTACGAAGCAATTGTATTTTTAAATTGTTGAAGACTTGTAAGAATTGCAATGATCATGCTAAGAAAAACAAAATAATTCTGTATTGATCAGATTGCGACCATGTGGTCTATCTAAAGTTTTAGACAAATTGACGCTTCAGCTACCGACCACTGGTTTTATCATAATATTATGCATAAGATTAGCAAACTGAAAGTAAATACCTACAAAAACTTAACTACTGCTCTAATTAAACACAAAACTGGCCTTTACAGCATAAAATAAGTACTAAAACTTATCATTGAGCGCCGCGCGCACTACTATTATTTTTAATCATCAATAAACCACACACCTCTTAATCGTTACGCATGTTGGCCATTTTTTTTTCGGTGCTGGAATAATTGTTATTTGATCACTGTTAAAAAATGCATAAGATTAAGATATTTTTCATAAATGTAACCTATGGAAATGCTATTATCTTCACTAAAAGGAGCTTAGTCGATCAAGTGGTCGCGGAACCACCCATATTAGAGCGAGTAATACGAGTTCTCCATACGAACGCCGGGCTGCGACTGAATTTTGCTAGGGAACGGTCGTTCGCACGCAATATAATCAGAATTTAATTTCTAACAACAACGAAGTAATTATAATAATCAATTTAGGTAACATTGTAAGTTGCGTTTAAATACAAAGTTTAATTAGTCTTGGTAAAGTGTTAATTGAATTCTGTACTTTATTTGTTAAATGCAAAGGAAAGCATGTGATTTTTTTATCAACAATTTTATAGTAATCATATTTTCACCCCATGTAGAACTGTAAGTGTAAAGCCTTAACTGTACTATATGTTTTTTAATAAATTTGATTCAATACTTTCATTGATACGGTGGAGCAATTTTGAGTATAAACCCTTAAAAACTGTCGACAACGCCATACGACAACACACGAATCTTTTTATTTATATTCCTTCCATAGGGCCAAGTTAGTAAACTCTTAAGCTCTGAGGAAAGCGTAAACAATTAAGACCTACCTTGGGTAAAAACAGAAAATGCAAGAAAATTCAATAATAAATGAAGTTAAATTTACAAATTCTAGTAAAAATTATCAAAATAATTAAATATTACAAAAGTATTACCAACTTCAACGACGAACTCACTCCTTAATTTTCCACCCTTAGTCACTAGCATTTCTAATTCATATATGAATTAAAGAAATAGATTGTCAGTCGATTTATTAATGACGGAATCGTGAATTTAAAAAAATTGGAATTCAGGACCTCCTTCTGTTTTGAAAAAGTAAAAAATTTAAAGAAATGTTATAAATACAAGTCACCATACAACTGATTCGCCAATTCCTAGATTTTGCACCTTTTTAGTGACACACTTGTGAAATATTGTATGAATAGCTATCAGGTGGGTTTGGTACAATGATTGTCACCAGACTGACCCAAATCCAGCGGATGTTGCAGTTTCATTGAACGATCGTTTTATGAGGAAAAAAAACAAATTTATAAAGAATTCGGCTTAACTCGAAACGAGTGGAAGGAACGGAAATGCTATGGAGTGGCTCACGTCAACTGTTTGACAAAATAGTTCTGCAGGTAGTCTCATTTTAATGCTATATCTATATATTATATATTTTTATGCATGGAATATATCTATTAGTGTAGTAGTGATATTATTTTTGGTTGCTTTTCTCATTATAGAAAACGATTTTTCACAACATTTAGCTGTAATAATTTATTCTGATGAGTTTGCTTGGGATTAATGCTGCTCACTCCCATATTTACATTTATTGTGTTTGAACGTGATGGACCTTTAATTTGTTATTGTATTTCGTTATTTGAATTTTTAATATATATTTTTAGCTATTATTAAGTAAATTAAATGGTAATAGTAATTTTTTATATGTATCTGATGATGAGTATAGTCTAGGCTTTGAATTAAGTTCATATTTAGTACCTTTCTAATTCGTGACTAATATTGGTTTGGTGATACAATGGTTGGGGCTCGTATGCCGCCTCTGTAAACAGGCTGACTCAAAACTATTGTCCTTTTTTCAAAGGATCAACCCAGACTCTATACTGTATTCGGTTAGTTTTTATTTATTCAATGTTCATGGACTTAAAAAAAGGACATTTCGGTGATCTATTTCGGTATTTCTTCCTAGAGTGAGTCTTAGGAAATGGAGGTGCCTTCTAGCTGTAAGTCTGACTTATAACTGTAAAAGATTTAATGACAGAAATAAATATCATTTATTCGTTTGCTTGATAACTCCCTAAAAATGGAAAAACTTTGGCGTTTAGTCGATCGAACAAAGCTTTTATAAAATACGACTCCATAGCACTTATAGGCAGAAACAGTTTTAAAAGAAATCCGTAAATCGGTGTGTGCAGAGAATAATACAGATTTTTTTCGTGAGGTTCGTGCCAGTGCAGGTGGTACTGGCAAATGTTAAAAAAACCCACACCGACCTGCATAAAACGCGCACATCTAAATAATACCGTGCATACAATGGTTCATGGTTACTCATGAGTAACGTATCAGGATCCATTCAATAAGTGAAGTAGATATTGAGGGTCAAGGTAAAAACTTTATTAGACGCATCTTTTTTATTGTACAAGGTCAAAAACCCACAGACGGCTCACCTGACGATATATGACTGCCATCACCCCTGGACACCTGCAAATGAAGAATTACAAGTACGTGCCGCAATTTCAGTAGCTCACCCAGAATGAAAGTGAGAGGTTTTGGCTCCTGTAAGAGATTACGCGAGCCAAAATCCTTACTCTTTTCGTGGTTTTTCAACGAATGATGAGTATTCACTAACTGAAAAACCTAAAATAGCTTAGCACTGGTTTTCTATGAGACCCTCTGCATCTCTGCGGTAGAATCTGGCTTTATGTGTTTAGTATGGATCTCTCACTGCAAAAACTTACTTTCAACTCTCTTTAGGTCTTACCCGACCTCGTAGTTGGGTAAGAACTAAAAGTCTTTGTTCTGTCAAAATAATGCTTTATTCTTGAAAAGTCTCATAAAATATCTCATAATGAGTAAAATTAAAATCTTAGATTAGAAAATGTTTAACATTTTCTGTTCTGCTAACAATAACCCGACACTAGTAGTAGATAATAAGAAATACCCTTCTTTTCAACTCTCTTTAGTTCTTACCCGACCTCGTAGTTGGGTAAGAACTAGAAGTTTTTGTTCTGTCAAAATAATGCTTTATTCTTGAAAAGTCTCATAAAATATCTCATAATGAGTAAAATTAAAATCTTAGATTAGAAAATGTTTAAGATTTTTTGTTCTGCTAACAATAACCCGACACTAGTAGTAGATAATAAGAAATACCCTTCTTTTCAACTCTCTTTAGTTCTTACCCGACCTCGTAGTTGGGTAAGAACTAGAAGTTTTTGTTCTGTCAAAATAATGCTTTATTCTTGAAAAGTCTCATAAAATATCTCATAATGAGTAAAATTAAAATCTTAGATTAGAAAATGTTTAAGATTTTTTGTTCTGCTAACAATAACCCGACACTAGTAGTAGATAATAAGAAATACCCTTCTTTTCAACTCTCTTTAGTTCTTACCCGACCTCGTAGTTGGGTAAGAACTAGAAGTTTTTGTTCTGTCAAAATAATGCTTTATTCTTGAAAAGTCTCATAAAATATCTCATAATGAGTAAAATTAAAATCTTAGATTAGAAAATGTTTAACATTTTTTGTTCTGCTAACAATAACCCGACACTAGTAGTAGATAATAAGAAATACCCTTCTTTTCAACTCTCTTTAGTTCTTACCCGACCTCGTAGTTGGGTAAGAACTAGAAGTTTTTGTTCTGTCAAAATAATGCTTTATTCTTGAAAAGTCTCATAAAATATCTCATAATGAGTAAAATTAAAATCTTAGATTAGAAAATGTTTAAGATTTTTTGTTCTGCTAACAATAACCCGACACTAGTAGTAGATAATAAGAAATACCCTTCTTTTCAACTCTCTTTAGTTCTTACCCGACCTCGTAGTTGGGTAAGAACTAGAAGTTTTTGTTCTGTCAAAATAATGCTTTATTCTTGAAAAGTCTCATAAAATATCTCATAATGAGTAAAATTAAAATCTTAGATTAGAAAATGTTTAAGATTTTTTGTTCTGCTAACAATAACCCGACACTAGTAGTAGATAATAAGAAATACCCTTCTTTTCAACTCTCTTTAGTTCTTACCCGACCTCGTAGTTGGGTAAGAACTAGAAGTTTTTGTTCTGTCAAAATAATGCTTTATTCTTGAAAAGTCTCATAAAATATCTCATAATGAGTAAAATTAAAATCTTAGATTAGAAAATGTTTAAGATTTTTTGTTCTGCTAACAATAACCCGACACTAGTAGTAGATAATAAGAAATACCCTTCTTTTCAACTCTCTTTAGCTCTTGCCCGACTACGAAAATTTACATTTTTATATATTTTTCTTTGATGTGCCGATTTACCCATATTTAATAATCAATATCAATAGTTTGCAAATCTGTGGTGGTATGTGTGTATATATTAAAGGTGTGTACAAAAGGTTTGGGTGTGTGTATTGGGTTATCTAGGTAGATACATTTTTTTAAATAGATCATAAATGACTTGTTGTTTGAGACTGTTCTACTACTAATAATGTAATAGGTATATTGCTACTCGCGAGTGACGATATCGAAATAGAGGCAGTAGAGGTGCTTTGTTTCAGCATTTCTTCCCAGAGTGAGTTTTATAAAATGCTGGTGTCTTCTAGCTGTAAAGTTCAACTTGTAAAAATGTCTATAAAAGATTTACTGAAGATTGAAGACTGAAGACTGCAGAAATAAGTATCATTCATAATAACTTTAAAATAATTGACTTTGCACCTGATAGTCAAGAGTCACAAGTAGTTGCCGCCATTTCAGCTGCTCACCCTGAATAAAGGTAATAATAATAATAATATAAATAATCTATCCAACACTAGCAACACTTAAAGCAGCTAGAATTTCTCAAACGTATTTTGTAAAAATATTTCATTTTCTTTCTGTATTATACAAAAAAAAACAACTGGAACAATTTTCAAGCGAACTACAATGCACAATAATATAAAAACAAGACTTTTTTACCAAGAAAAACCATATAATTACATAAAAGCAATATCTGTGTGAGACATGACATTTAAATGTCATGTCGAAATATTTAACCGAGAAATTCTAGCAAAATGCTGACGAGAGCCAAATCTAGAACACTAAAAGCACAAACAACAGCCCTGGACTCGTCGCTCCGCTCCGCCTTGCCGTCCCCGGAAGCAACATTGGATGTTCCAGCCGTTGCAGAGGTGTCGAGCTCTAGCTCCAGCGACGAGTTTTTCTCTCCACCCACGTCGCCAAGACCTGTACGTCGGCAGGAGAGTACCCGGCCACCGACCAGCTTGGGATCACGAGGACCACTGACCTCAAACAGGGTCCCCGCTACCGGTGGTGATGTGCGCCGCATGAAGTGGACAAAATCAATAAATGAGAGTGTCATGCGGGCATATTTTCGGGCTACAGAGTTGGGAACGAACCTTACTGCGTACCGTGTTAGGTTAGTCTCTCTGTTTCAGGAGCTTGAACCAGCCATCAACGTTTCAGCACAACGATTATCGGATCAAGTACGAGCTATACAGCGCTGTCACCTGCTGGATGATACAGTACTTGAGAGGATACGCTCTGACATAAGGAAAAACTTTACTATCCCCTCTTCATCACACGCTGCGGTGGCTAATAGCACATCTCAGTTGCCATTAGGTATTAAAGATGTTGATGAACTAGTGGAGAGTGAAGTTATATCCGTAAGTACCCAATGTAACGATAAGATAAGGAGTGCTTTGGAGGATGCGATTCAAAAGTACCGATTTATAAATGATAATATTAGACCACGATTATGCCGTTTGCCCATTCATAAACGTAATTTAGCGCTTGTGGGTGCCCTGGATTCGCTATTATCAGATTATTTTGATAATAGCGAAGATCTTAGTGATACACATTCAATTCTATACTGTGCGGCCATTGCAGTTTGTCGAGTAGCTGGTGTTAAATGTATTGAACGTGTAAGTGCTACTCGACCCGAAAATGGCGTACCAGCTTGGCAGTATAGAATTGAACGTCGTATTGCTGAGACTAGGACACTCATCGGTAAATTAATTAGTTTTAAAAGTGGTAATACACGGCCAAGAGTCATGCGTTTTGTGAAACAGGCATTCTTGGGGACTACCATTAGTCCTCAACAGTACATGTCCTGTGTCACAGAGCGTATAGACTATCTAAAGCAGAAAGTTTATGCATGGGCAAATAGGATAAGACGTTATAGAAAACGAGTCGATCGGTATAATCAGAATCGAATGTTCCAAAGGAATGAGAAATGGGTTTACCGGAAATGGGAGGAACCGAATTCATGTGTGAGTGATGGGCATTTTCCAGATGAAAATACCACAAATTCATTTTGGCGTAACATCTGGTCAGTGCCTGTCACTCATACAGAGGGTGATTGGTTGGAGGATGTCAAACGTTCGTGTGAGCCTATAATAGCTATGGAACCCATTGTTATTAATAAAGATGATGTAAGTTGTGCAGTCCGTTCATTACCGAATTGGAAATCACCTGGTCCAGACGGACTGCACAACTTTTGGCTTAAGTGGTTTCGAAGCTCACATGCGTGTTTGGCATCACAATTCCAAGCAGCTTTGGATTCTGGTTCATTACCACAATTTTTAACCACCGGTGTAACCCATTTACTCTATAAATCTGGTGGTGCCATGGATCCCAAAAATTTTAGACCTATAACATGTTTACCAACTACATATAAACTTCTAACATCTATTTTGAGACTCAAAATTACTACACACATAAATAATAATTCGGTTATCTCTATTTCTCAAAATGGATGTAGAAGTGGGGCCCGTGGCACTAAAGAGCTCCTTATTATAGACAGGACCATTAGCCAACAGGTACGTCGTAGTCGTAAGAGTCTGGCAACATGTTGGATAGATTATAAGAAGGCTTATGACTCAGTTCCACATACATGGCTTTTGAAAGTGCTAGAGTTGTACAAAATTGATGCAACTCTGTGCACTTTCTTAAAGTCGTGTATGAGTCAATGGAGAACAACACTTCGCTATCCAGGATGTCGGCAGGCTGCGATAAATGACGTACTTATAAAGATCGAGCGAGGTATATTTCAAGGTGACAGTCTGAGTCCCTTGTGGTTTTGTCTAGCTTTGAACCCTCTCAGTACTCTGTTAGAGGGTTCAGGGTTAGGCTATCGGTTGCAGAAAGATGATCAAGTTATATCTCACCTTCTTTATATGGATGATTTGAAATTACTGGCCTCCACAAAATTACAATTGATGGCGTTATTAAGGGTCACTGAAAACTTTAGTAATTCTATCAAAATGGAATTTGGTGTAGACAAGTGTGCAGTCATGTATGTAAAGAAGGGCGTGATTGTAGAATCTGAAGGAATAGAACTTTCAGATTCAACAAAACTCAGATCTCTGTCTGCCACCGAAACTTACAAGTATCTAGGTTTTTCACAGTCCTTGGGAATACCAGAATCTGGCGTGAAACAAATGTTGCAGGAACGTTTCTTTGGCCGCCTAAAAAAAGTACTTAAAAGTCTTTTATCGGGCGGTAACAAGGTGCGAGCCTGTAACAGTTGGGTCATGCCGGTTCTGATGTATTCCTTTGGTGTACTTAGATGGACTCAGACCGAATTAGATGCCCTTGACAGGAGAGTCCGTACATTGCTGACTGCATTCCGTATGCACCACCCACGTTCATCGGTTATGGGATTGTATATTCCGCGAAAGTTTGGAGGTCGTGGTCTATTAAATATCAAGACTCTACACAATCGCGAGATATACAATCTCAGAGAATATTTTCTACAGACTAATGTGGGAGTGCATCGTAATGTAGTTGCAGTGGATACTGGTTTTACCCCGCTCGCTCTGGCTAAAGAGAATTGGCGCAAACCTGTAGTACTTAGTACTACTGATCGCAAGGAAGTATGGAAGGGTAAAGAACTTCATGGTCGATTTTATCGGGCCCTACACGGGTCTGATATAGACTTTAAAGCGTCGACGTCTTGGCTACGGTATGGTGATCTCTTCGGAGAAACCGAAGGTTTTGTTTGTGCAATTATGGACGAAGTTATCATGACGAATAACTACCGGAAATATATCCTGAAAGATAGTACGGTTGACATTTGTCGGGCGTGCCACCGTCCTGGAGAATCTATTAGGCATATTATTTCTGGTTGTTCTCGTCTTGCTAATGGTGAGTATTTGCACAGGCACAATCAAGTAGCCAGGATTGTACACCAACAACTTGCCCTTAAATACCAACTTGTCGATTTTGAGGTGCCTTACTACAGGTATGTGCCCGACCCAGTTCTCGAAAACGGTCGTGCTACGTTATATTGGGATCGATCTATTATCACAGATAGGACTATTGTTGCCAATAAGCCTGATATTGTGGTGATAGATCGATTAGAGCGCCGCGCAATGATTGTCGATATCGCCGTTCCTCATGACGAGAATCTCGTGAAAGTTGAAAAAGAAAAACAATTGAAGTATTTGGATCTGTCTCACGAGATTGCCGACATGTGGAATGTGGATTCGGTGATTATTGTTCCGATAATCATATCTGTTCATGGATTGATAGCGAGGAGCCTCGACCAACACCTTAAGAGGCTCACGTTAGAAGGTTGGATCAAGGGTCTGATGCAGAAGGCAGTCCTCCTTGACACGGCCCGTATTGTGAGGAGGTTCCTGTCTCTGGAGCCCTAACCACCGGTATCTTGGTCCCTGTACCCGATGTCGGTGGTCTACTATTTTTTATATTTTTAAATATGTATTTTTTATATATTTAAAAATGTAATCAATATGTGTATTTATATGTAATAAAGAGAATAATAATAATAATTTCTTTTATTGGTATAAGCATTATTGAGATACAATGGTACTCTGTTTCCTATGGTAGGTAACAACCTGTGTTACAGGAGACAGTGTCTTCACCCCTTTTGTTATTTCAAACTATACAATAAAAATACATTTAAAAGTGTGTGTGGGAGTATGCAAATGTGTGTGTGTGCGTGTGTGAGTATGTATATGTGTGTGGATGTGTGTGTATGTGTGTGTGTGTGTGAGTGTATGTGTGTGTGTGTGTGTGTTTTCACTGTAGTAAGGTTTCGGTTTGTGCGTAATCTTGTGTAAGTAACCATAATTTTGTTTTGACTTTGACTTCGTAATTGACCAATGAGTTAATGAGCAAGGTTTTGTTTATTTTGTTATAGATACGTGTAGCTTGATGTAAGTGTTGTCGTCTTGCTTGTGCAGTTCTACATTTTAAAGGTTGACGAACGTTTGTAATAGTACGCTTATTCCTGTTTTCGTAATTTATTGGTGTAATCTTATGCTGTGCAATTGTTAAATTAAGGACATATAATTGTCTTACTGTTAGTAGTTCGCACTCTTTGTACAGTGATTTTGTTGGAAATCTGTATGGTTTAAAAGTCATAACCTTAAGTAGCGATCTTTGGGCTTTTTCTAGATGGATCATGTAAGTTTTGCAGGCACCCCCCCATATCGTTATGCAGTAACTAATGATCGATTGTGCTAAGGAAACATATATCAATCGAAGCAGTTCAAAGTCCGCCACCTGCCGGAGTCTCCTAAATACCCATATAAGCTTTCGAACCCGTGACGTGGTTTGTTCAATATGTGATCGCCAGTTCAAGTTTGCGTCTAGTACAACTCCCAAATATCTAACTGTGTCTTTTTCGGCTAGCGAAGGACATGGGCAATAGCTGTTAAAAAAAAAAGGTGAGAGGTTCTTGCAAGAGATTACGAAAGTCAAAACCCTTGCTCTTTTCGTCGCTTTTCACTAAGTAAATGAAGACAAAAAGAGTGAAAAACAATGAAAGCACCAATTTTCTGTGACCGAGTCTTCTCTCCGGTAGAACCTGGTTTTATGTGTTGAAGTATGGCCCTCTCGGTACAAAAGGAGGTTGATATCTTTGAAGTAGAAGTGTACGCATGTTTCTTTAGCACGCTCTCATAAGCATCGCGAGAATTATTTTCAGGGGATGCATCTACATCCACATACACTATTTACTGATATAAAATATAGAACTATATTAGGTTTACCTATGAAATCGACTTTTTTTATGAAATAAGTTAAAAAAGTGTTTCTCTAGGTAGTTTATTTTCAACCATTTGCAACCCCCCTCCCGGTGCCCAAGCACGCTCTGTAATCTAAATATCTTGGTGAATTTTGGCTTGGGAGGTATCTCGTCGTCGTTGGTGATTCATCTGAATCTGAATGGCATTGGGAAATTGAAATTTAGGTGAAACAATTAAAATTGCTTATTTGTAAATTTTGATTACCTTTTTTTTCTATTTTAAGAGCCTGCCAAAGTGACACTACTCTGCCTGATGAAAACCATGAATAAAATTCACAATGAGCATGATGAGTATGATGACCACAATGGTCACCACTCATTGTGAATGCAGACAATGCAGTATGGTGACCCACGGTGAGACTATGACGGCTTAGTAAGATGCTTTTTTACGCCTCACGGGGACGTAAAAACCATGACAGTTACCGTGCCTGTGTAAAGTACACCCACTTACCACGATTACTATACAATACCTGAACAATTTCATACAGTCGGGTTTTTTCAATAATTTGCTTATTAGTTAAAGCTAAAATACTTATTACGTTCATTCTTTTACTCTTTTGATCTCTTTTTTTTCAGTGTCTTTGTATGTCTGTCAAAATAATCCTTTAATCTTGACAAGTCTCAAAAATGTCACATAATGAGGATTAAGATTAAAAGTTTAGGTTAATAATTTTTTAAATCTTTTTGTGTCGATAACAATAGTCCAGCAGAAGTAACAGATGATAAGATATATCCGTCTTTTCAACTCTCTTTAGTTCTTAACCGACTAGTTAGGAAGACTTATAGCTTTATCTATCTTTTCTTTGATGTACCGATTTTCACATGTTTAATAAAATAAATAAATAATAATAAATATTTTGGACATTTGACACACAACGTCATCTAGTTTCAAACTAATAATCTACGGATCAATACTTGTTAAAATCTGGGTGTTTTTACATATCCGCCGTAGTGTACGTGTATGTATTAGGTTATCTAGGGGTTTTTCTTTTGTTGTTGAGGCCGAAGCCCCTTAGAATCGAATTGTAATAGTCTGAAAGGTCTTGTTTCATTTCATGCAGTAAAACTTAAATAGGCAATGTGTGTCTATTTTCTTTAAACGTTTTTACTAGTTATTTTATTACCACACTAAAGTATATATACATACATATAGAATATAAATCATTAATCTATTATAAAAAATGTGTATTAAAATCACTATAATTTTCGGTTAGTTTAAACGCGTTCACTTTGGCGCGCTTATTCCGTGACGTCAGATTACAATCTGTCAGTCATGAAGCGTTTAATTTACAAATTTCAAAAATTGAGTGATGCAATTCGCTTATGTAAAATTATTACTTTTATAAATATGACATCATTTCTATATGGTCCTGATAAGGTATACTTATTTATACCAAAAGATGCAAGAATATGTAAGTAATAAGTGATGCAAGGCAATGAAAAGAGGAAGTATCGTGTTTCAACTGTTTATATTGTGGTGAAGATCATTTTAGCGTAAGTAAGAAGAACAAGGAAAGTGATAAAAAACAATAAAGTGTCATTTCTACCTGAGAACTATTCTTCTAAACCTTGACGAAAACATAACCTATTTTATGAAACTTTCATAAAGATGAATGAACCTTGACGAAAACAACCTATTTTATGAAACATTCATAAAGATTATTTATCTATGAATGAAAACTATTAGAAGCCAAATAATCACCAGAAGCCATACAATCTAACTTGTTGGCTGAAAATCTAGAGTGTAAATTAGCGTTCCACTAGTAGCATCACGTTCTCAAAATAACCAAAAAAAAAACAAAAAAAATGGTCATTATTAAACTATGGTAAATTTAAAAAGTAACTGCATAGGTATGTTAATTTTGCAATAAAGCTTACAAATAAAAATATTTTGTCCGTTTTGGAGTCACGTTTCTAGTTTTTGAAATCTGTACCGAACCATAAAATACAAGTATCTACATAAGTTTAAAATGTAGAAATCTCTAAAAGGTCTCTACTTTTATTAAAAAATAAAAATAAACTGAAATAGTAACTTACCATATTATAAGACCATTAATTTAAAAATACATCTACATATCTGTATCGAAAGCGGCGCCTCCATTATCAAGGGGACCATTTTAATACAATCGACCAATAATTTGTGATTTTTCACACACACCCCGACTACTTTTCGCATTAAAACGTAAAAGAACATTATGAGAATGATTAATCGATTTAGACACAAAAACGACGGCGTTCTTTCTTCGCATGGTTTCGATTGCAATTCGTTTTTTAATTCAAAAAAGTAGGTACGTTTTTGGCTTTTGACATAGACGTGCGAGGACTACACTAACATTCCAGGCTGGTTTAAAAACAATACACTAGGCTGGCAAACCTACCTATTTGCTACGTTACTACTTGCTTATTGCATGCAAAAAAAAACATAATTAGATTTAGACATATTAGATTAGATTATACGTTAATCAATTGTCATGTCGCAAATCTAACACTTATGGTATATTATTACATGTAAAAAAAATACATCACAAGTTACCAATACAAGTATGACTGCACCGAGGATTTCGTATTTGTTTGTAGCCAAAAATTTTCGCTAAGTTTTTTTTGTCATTCAACAGAACGAGCTTAGTTTAAAATTAACTTTATCATTTAAAAAAATGTCAAACATGGAGAGACTAAACATTTGAATTCTCTAATCGCAGAATATGAGTTTATAATTGCAAAATGAACTTCTTTATATAATTAAACCACATGATATTGGCTTCTCTTATATTTTTAATTTATTTGTGCTGTGAGACCGAGGTTCTCGTATTTTTATGTAATACTAGCTGTATCCTGCGCTCGTGACTACACCACCAACTAAAACAAATTTGAAAGAAAAACGTAAAAAAAATCATACCAACTCAGAACCCTTCGTGGGCTCATACACAACAATTTTGCTAAAAATGATCACATGATCAAATACATAGTTTATGATTCTAGAAACAGGCAGACAAACATTCACTTTAACATTTCTAGATTATATTAAGGCTATGGGAATTGTGCTACAACTTTTAATTAACAAAGTATTAAAGTTGCATAAGATTAATTAAAACAAGGCTTAAAAGATCACATCCCTTGATTATGTGGTATTTAATGTTTTACACTAAAATGTTAATTTTAACTTTGTTCTTTAACTCTTATCCACAGAATCTTAAAATAATTATTTGCACTGAAATTCGTTTTGTTAGATCACCATGTCATATGTATATACTTACGTAGCGTTTATAACAATGTTATGCATAGGTACTGACAGTAATAAATTTAAATGTAAATCGCTCTACTTGTTTAAAATTAGAAACTAATTTTTTTTTTTAAATATGGAAATTAGTGGATATAACGTAAGATATGACACTTCAAACATGATTCATCCTTATTTGATTTTATTTTCGAAATTAAACACCTGTAACTGTAACTATATAACTGTGACTGTAATTATATAACTGTGACTGTAACTACATAACTATGACTGTAATTATATAACTGTGACTGTAACTATATATATAGTTGTGATTGTAACTATATAACTGTGACTATAACGATATAACCGTGACTGTAACTATATAACTGTGACTATAACGATATAACCGTGACTGTAACTATATACCTGTGACTGTAACTATATAACTGTGACTGTAACTATATAACTGTGACTGAAACTATATAACTGTGACTGTAACTATATAACCATCACTTTTAATTTTGGCTATGTTTAACTCTTCTCTACGTTTCCAGACATCTAAGGCAATTGAAATTACTGTCAATCAATCTTGTTCATACACTATACTTCTAAAACAATTGTATCAATACAAAGAACACCACAATGAAAACAAAACAACTTGCTTGAGGAGATTCACGAAAATGAGAATCAAATTACTCACTCGTGACTAACCTGATGATTATCAATATTAATCGTAACCATATGCCGTCCACGTGACCGCTGACCACATACGGGCCCCGTACAAGCCCACTTCTCGGTAAAGATAAAAAGTAAAATTGCTAAGTAAAAACTGCAACTAGGGGCGTATTGGGCGGCACGCTTCTACGCTCTTAAACCTCAAAACGCGCGATTTCTATAGCAAAAATCTATCTTTTTTTTGTAGTAAGGATCTATCATTTTGCGAAAGACAGCTGTTGTTTGATGACCACTCGTACTGTCCGATTTTTTCTTCAAATCGACCGCTTCATGTTAACTGATACGGTGATTGAAGTGGATTGGACGTATAAAGACCTTTTATAAAATACATTCTAAAGACTTACCGTTATTCCAAAGATTAAAGTCTTCCTTAGAAACATTGTTTACTTTCGTTAATTTTCATGGTGATTATAAAAAAATAAGCAACTGACAGCTGCATTAATTTCTAAATCTAAAATAAAGACACATTAATTCAATATCAGTCTTATAAATCAAGTTTTTCATATTTGTTATTATCAACAGCCTTTAACAAATCACTGCTGGACATAGACCTATCCTCAAAAAAGAGGTTTTGGCCTACTATATCACGCTGGCCAGATGGATTGGTAAGTGTCTCAAGTTTTCCTTCTCTTTGTAATGGTGTTGTCTTGCGTAGTTTGCTCACTTAGTCACCTCTTACGACACCCATGGGATGAATACACTGCATATTCTTAATCCGTCATCACACGTATAGCAGATATAACATTTAACGAGTAACATTTTAAAATTATAAAACCAGACGGCAAATAAAAACAATTTAAAAGTAATGCACTAACAAAACGAAATAGCACGAGATCTGACACGAAGTTTGTCCGCTTTTACTGTTTAACTAATACATTATCTTGTTTATTTATATGTTCTCGCTTGTTGGCACTTGATGGAACTTGTTAAAATATATTATTAAAACAAACTAATGCTATAGGGTAATTTTTTAAAACGACAACTTTTAGCAATTTTTCTAAGCCTAAGTTAAGTACGCCAAGTTAAAGTTTTTGTCTCTGTCCTTTGCTCTTTTCTTTCCTGCTTTGTCAGTAAGCTACGTCACCAGGTGCACAATATTTTTTCTTTCCAAAAATACTTGTAACAGCATGCAAAAATGCTGAGTTTTGTGGATATTCATGCATAAAAACTATCCTAATCCACTAAACAAGCGGGTACGATGTATGTATTAGAATAAAAATCGATTTGCCGTTTCTCGGAAGAGGGTGCACTTGCTTAATCTGGCGACTGTGACACGTTGGCGACATCGTATTATTTATACACGACACGTGTTACACGTTCCGTTTTTTGTTAGAAAATAAAGAAATAAAAGTCTTTTATTGACTACCAGTAGATAGTTTTACTAGCATTAACCAAGTTTATAAAATATCATAAGTTTTGTTCTAACTTGTGTTGTTTTTTAAAAGAAAAAATAGTTAAACAACAAAAAAGAAGTTAATACGAAAAGTAAAAAATGCAGAACAAACAAACATGAATGGCAGCTAAATCGGTGTAAACTATATCTGCAACACATTACACCTAAACTTCGATTATTTCTATCACTATTTCAATAAATAATAACTTATAAAAGACATGTGTACAAGTATATCTTTATAATTCGAAATGAAATCCAAAGTATATTGCTATTAAATGAAGCTTGGTTATCTTTTAAATCAAGTACATCAAACCCACAAGCATCTTTTAAAAACTTTATTTCTCAAAACCAATATCTTGTCAGAAATCGACACCCGAAGAGCGTACGCTGTGGATTAAGATATTAAGATTTTAACAATAAAAGTATTATAAACTAGTGCAAGGATCAGAGCACTGATATTATCGATTCACAATTTATTCCAAATGACAGGTAACAAAATGTTATCAACATCGACACATACAAATATAATTTGTGAACAAGAAAATTTAAAAAACTATAATCCGCCTGTGTAAAACTTTAATAAAATTTATATAGTCTATGTCACCCGGGCCATTATTATAAATCTATTGACACCTCATTCATTAAAATCGGTACAGGAGTATGGGCGCTACGGTGAACATAGAACAAATTGCCAACACTATTACCCTTTCTTTTGGCTACGCCGTAGCCGGATAGAAAAGGTAATAGTGTTTGTGTAATGTCTTTTGTGTAATGTCCTGTCTTGTAAAATATTATGCACTATTTTATATTAGTACTAATAGTTTCCCGTAATTTCACCTGCACTTTTAGTCACAGCTGTGCCAACAATTAGGATTTATACATAATGTATTATTTAATTCGGTGTTCTATGATTTGTCTATTTGAATACACTCACTTCTAATTTTTTTTGCTTATTTGTAAAATTTATACACTGTTTGTACATCTGTGGTAATTCCACATGTTACCTCGAAAAGATTGCTTTTGGTAATAAGGCTACCCTTTGTACACTATATATCTGACATTGTATGTACTCTAAATTAAATAATTTTCCATGTATGTATCCATTTATCTAATGCGCGGGTATTTTCTTCATTGGGGGAATCAATCTTTGTGTGGTTACAAAGTAGAAACACAGAGCCTACATATTACGTAATCAAAGAAAATATACATAGTTTACAACATATATAAATTTGTACATACACTAAACACAACACATGATAAGTACAAATACACGCACATATGTATAAATATAGGCAAATAAACACTTAGATAATTGTTATATTTATATACTGTAAATAACAAAACATAAAGTGTACTATGAATTAGATTTTTGGAGGTTTTTTCCTGGTATAGAAAACAAACGGGTTGATGAATCACCAGATAGTTAGCAAATACCACCGCCCATAGACTCCTTCAATGTCCACTTTCAAAAGCGCGTTGTCTATCTCAGTTCAGTTCACCCCCAGAACACAAAGGAGGTGGAATTTGAGTCTCTGGTAACCTCGTTTACTTGTTGACGTTACAATTGCTTTCTGTAAGGCAGCAGTATCACTCCACGATCCTAGATGGATGCTGACCTGTATGTAGATGCTATAAAATCTATTTGTAATAAAAAATCATTGCTAAAATTGAAAAAATATACAGGTTCATGTTCGTTGATAAACCAGCATCATAAAGTTTATTAAAATGGATGTGAAAAATCTAAATTTCTAAATTGGTGATGGATTACGTATACTGAGTTTCACCACCCATATTCTTTCCATGGGTGTCGTCACAGACAACTAAGGGAACTGAATAGACAAGACAACGTCGCTGAAAAGAGAAGGAAAACTTGAAACAAACCCTATGTCAACCCGTCTGGCCAGCGTGGTTTAATAGGCTAAAAACCTCCTCGCTAAGGAGAGTCCTATGTCCAGCCGTAGACTATTGAAGGCTGTTGTTGATGATGATGGTGATGATGTACCTTAATGACTCCCACAAGTGCGAGAAAATTCTGAAAGAAATGTACAGCAAGAAATAACAGAAGATTCATATGTAAACACTCACGTAATGTAGTAGTGAGTCTATATATCCTCGTCCTTATCACTCCTCAGCCCCAGTAACAGTAATAGATGCACTGATTGGAAATTCAAATGAGACTGGCCGAATTTATGGCGCGCTCCCTCCTCCAACGCTATCGCACTCTCCCTCTTTTTATATTAAACGCAAAGGATCGATGTAGGGGAAACTTTTACGAGGAACATTCGTAATGTTTTGGAGGGAAACTGCTGAGAATTCATGATGGAGTTTATTGACAAAATGGTTTCAAATTATGGCAAATTTTTACAAACATTCATTGTCTAGTCGAAAAAGGGTACATACGCATACTGTTGTGCATGTATGTAAGTAAGTAATGTTCAAAAGAGTACTTACTTACCTACCTAAGTTCACATGAATATCGGCTAACTACGACCGGTTACTATTGTAGAAGATCCAGAGTTAATTCTAAGAAAGCATTAATGGCTTCATTTTTTGCAAATTAATATTTGCCCTGGGATCTGCAGCCAAATGATCTAACTAGAAAATTATTTTTTAGTACGGACATTTTGAAATTACGTTTTAAGAAATAGACTCAGGTTATACTTTCTTCTTATTGTTAATACTTGTATCGAAACGTAAGGCTATTTTTGGATTTAATTTTTAAGCGTAGACGGAGCTCGTTGCTCGGTGGTTAACACATTGTAAAGTTAAGCATTCCTAACCATGTCAATCTATAGATGAGTATGCATAGACGGCGGTACTCTCTTGAAATCGCCCACTTGCTCCCTATACCATAAACAAAATGTTTCATGATGACGTTATAAGTTTATTAAATTAGGTGTTATTCCATCCAGTACAGTAAAACGCCATTGTACTAGCGATTGGTATTTTCGTAAATAATTGTATTCTCTTTATTACATTTATATATACATATTGAATACATTTTTAAATACATACAAAAGGAATACAAAAATACATACCTATTTAAAATATAAAAAATAATAGACCACCGATATCGTGTATATAAGACGCCGGTGGTTAGGGCTCCAAAGACAGGAACCTCCTCACTATACGGGCCGTGTCAAGGAGGACTGCCTTCTGCATCAGACCCTTGATCCAACCTTCCAACGTGAGCCTCTTAAGGTGTTGGTCGAGGCTCTTGGCTATCAGGGGTGCTGGGCTAGAAAACCTCCACGTGGTGCACCCTGGAAACGTTGGCGATGGTATCGTTCATCACTGCCAACGGCTAATATTCTAGCACAAAGAGGAAGCCATTTTCTTCGGCAATTCGGCCGAGACTTGGTCCAACAGAGCGGGCGTGTCTGTCAGATCCTCTGTTGGTTCTTCGCTCTTTGGAGCATTGAGGAGGAAAACCTCGGTAAAAAATCACTATGGTGGGACCCTTTCATGGGTCGGCGTTTCTCCACTGTCAATGGTGGAGAAAGGAGAACGGGCTCGGTGTGTACTCACACTGCCGCCGAGCAGGCATTGGAACTCCACAGAAGGAGGTTTACTGGTAGTCCCAGGAGTTGGCGGACCTCCGTGTGGCCTGTACTCGTGCCCGGAGGTCTTACACCCGTAGTCGGCGGCGACACCGCGAAGAAGGCGAGGAGGACCAGCTTCATGAGGAGTACCGAGAGGCACGGAAAACTCTGAAGCTGGCCATAAGCCGCGCCAAGGAAATTAAGAGAAAGGAGATGCTGGAGGGTCTCGGTCGTGACCCCTGGGGCCGCCCTTATCGTGCGGCGCGACAAAAGCTCCGCACGTCGGGCCCCCCCCTTACAGAGACACTCCAGCCCAGCTTCCTGCGGGAAGTGGTCGCGGGCCTTTTCCCGCAGCGGGTGGAACACACACCCCTGTCGACGGCCTTCATGGTCGGAGACGACGGGGGGAACGAGGACGATGTTCCGCCCGTCAGGGAATCGGAGGTAGGGGCGGTTGTTCTACGGATCCGCTCTAAGAACACCGCCCCGGGCCGGACGGGATACCTGCCCGAGTGCTGGCCCGAGCCCTTGAGCACATGTCGGACCGCCTCAGGAAGGTCCTGGACGGTAGCTTGGCGTCCGGACGCTTCCCTGAGTGCTGCAAAAGCGGGAAGCTGGTCCTATTGAGGAAGCCGGGACGGCCAGCCGAATCGGTAGCGGCCTATAGGCCCATCGTGTTGCTGGACGAGGCGGGTAAACTGTTTGAGAGGATACTCTCTACCCGCATCGTCCGGCACCTCCGCGAGGTAGGCCCCGATCTGTCGGACGCCCAATTTGGTTTTCGTTCGGGGCGGAGCGGGCGTTCGACGGTCGATGCCATGCTGCGCCTGAGGGCCGTTACCGAAGAGGCGATGAGCTGTGGCGGCGTGCTGTTGGCAGTGTCGTTGGACATCGCCAACGTATTTAATAGTCTGCCATTTAGCTGCATCAGGGAAGCACTCCACTACCACGGGGTGCCAAAGTACCTGAGGCGGCTTGTGGCAGACTATCTTGAGGAGCGTACCGTCATGTACGAGGACCGAGACGGTGTTCTAAGGCGGCGGCTCATGTCGTGCGGTGTTCCACAGGGGTCTGTCCTCGGTCCACTCCTGTGGAACATGGGATACGACTGGGCCCTTCGAGGTCGTCTTCCCCCCGGGCTGGGCGTACTTTGTTACGCAGATGACACATTGATCACGGCCCGGAGGATGAACTTTCAAGAGGCGGCGCGCCTGGCCACCACGGGTGTCTCTCTGGTGGTCGGGCGAATTGAGGCGCTGGGTTTGCGGCTGGCCCTGGACAAGACGGAGGCCCTTTTGTTCCATGGGCCCCGTCGTGGTCCACCCTCCGGCGCCTCCATCGTGGTCAATTCGGTCCTCGTACCGGTTCAGGCCCAGATGAAGTATCTGGGCCTGATCCTCGACGGCAGGTGGCTCTTCGACGAGCACTTCCGACAGCTTTCTCCAAAGCTGGTCGGCGCTGCTTCTGCCCTTGGGCGACTTTTGCCCAATCTGGGTGGAGCTAGCGTCGCGACGAGACGGCTATACACGGGGGTTGTCCGGTCAATGGCGCTGTATGGTGCACCGGTGTAGGCGGCGGCTCTGACCGCCCAGAATAGGGCTCGCCTCTGGCGCCCTCAGAGGATATTGGCGGTTAGAGCCATACGCGGTTACCGCACCGTATCGACGGAGGCGGCGTGCGCCTTGGCCGGAACTCCCCCATGGGATTTGGAGGCGGAAGTGCTCGCTGAAGTTTATCGGCGACGGCTGACTTCCGGGCGCGTAGCGGCATACAGCCCCCGCCTGAAGAGATACGTGAGTGGCGAGAGGCCGCTCGTCGAGCCACAATGGCTCGTTGGTCGTCCCGGCTGGAGGCTCCACGTGCTGGTTTTGCCGCCGTGGAAGCTCTCCAGCCGGTCATCGCCGAGTGGGCAGGGCGGCAGCACGGGACCCTTTCCTTCTGACTGACGCAGGTCCTTTCCGGGCACGGTTGCTTCGGGAAGTATCTGCACTCGGTCGCCAGGAGGGAATTGAGTCCCGCCTGTCACCACTGCGACTGTAGTGAGGACTCGGCTCAGCACACGCTAGCGGTTTGTTCCGCTTGGGCGGCGCAGCGTGGGGTCCTCACTGCAGTTATTGGAGGAGATCTCTCGCTACCGGCCGTCATACGCTCCATGGCCGGTAGCGACAGTTGTTTTACCGCGGTCGCAACCTTCTGCGAAGACGTAATTTCGCGAAAGGAGGCGGCGGAGAAGGCCCGAGAGGACGATATCCACTCGGACCCAATTTGCCGTCGGCGAGCCGGGCGGCGGAGGCGCGCATACCAGCGCCTCATGCCGCCTTGAGTGTGGCCGCGGATGGACGGGACGGGTTTTCCCCTCCATCCGCTATAGTGGCCAGCCGCGAGGAGGTGACGTGTGCGTGTGCCGGACGTCGCCTAAATGGAGAGTTTATCCGCAGATGGCGCCCGCGAAAGCGGGCAGGCGCTAGGAGGGATTAGGATGTCGTAATAACAGCTGTTCCCGGATCCCTCCTCTCTCAGGCGCAGAGTGGCACACCGTGTGGTTTTAGTCGGTCCGATTCCGACACACCGCCCCGCCGTAAACCCCGGTGGGGTGACGGCCCATGGGGGTTTCCACACGTTAAAAAAAAAAAAAAAAAAGGCACTTGGCTATCAATTGCTGAAACGTTGATGGCTGGTTCAAGCTTCTGAAACAGAGAGACTAATCTAACACGATACGCAGCAAAGTTCGTTCCCAACTCTGTAACCCGTGAATATGCCCGCATGACACTCTCATTTATCGATTTTGTCCATTTCATGCGGTGCATATCACCACCGGTAGCGGGGATCCTGTTTGAGGTCAGTGGTCCTCGTGATTCCAAGCCGGTCGGTGGCCGGGTACTCTCCTGCCGACGTCGGTGGAGAGAAAAACTCGTCGCTGGAGCTAGAGCTCGACGCCTCTGCAACGGCCGGAACATCCATTACTGCTTCCGGGGACGGCAAGGCGGAGCGGTGCAACGAGTCCAGGGATGTTGTTTGTGCTTTTAATCTAGCTCTCGTTAACATTTTGGAATTTCTTTTCTGGAAATTGTTGTATTGACGTGACGTTTAAACGTCATGTCATCGGTCCCAAGTCTTTTTAATGAAAAAATCATTTTTGTTGTATTTTTATTCAATTTGTATATTGTGCACATCTTCATTTTCGTTCTGGTTTGTAAATTAAATAATTTTAATTGTTAATTTAATTGTATTTATTATTATTTTTTCAATATGTTGTTGAAAAATTTTTTTTCTTTTTCAATTTGCTTCTACGTTGTTTTGCGAATAAAAATCTATTTTTAGCTTATGTAGAGTTAAAAATATCTAACGACCCAGATCATCTAGCTTTAGGCAATGGTAGTGGGCCGCTTCTTCTATTGTTTTCGTTATTTTTATATGAAAACGGCTTCTACCAAGACTATCGTATGCCTAAGTTGTTAAGATTAATCTAAAAACTAAGATTATATGCTTACTCAGAAATAAAAATCACGTATTTTTTTTTATAATTTTGTTTCAGAAAAGATATTTACATTTAAATGCAGTGTAAACAATTTAACTTCGAAATTTGAAAACTATTTTAAAAAAAGTAAATCGGTTGTTGTCCTAATTATTATTTTTATTCGAATCCTTGTCAAATAATGTCGGAATTATTTATTTAAAAGAAAGTTTTTATTGTAAAAAGTACGGAAAGGAAATGCAAAAACGCGTGTACCTGCCTCACACTGTCCCTTTACAGCCACATGCACATTCCATTTTTAAATGTTATTCCAGTTATTGCCACATCAAAAAAAGTATCTTTTATAAACTATCCATCTTTGCAACGCGAAAAAATCCTTTGTCATGATAAAAATACTTTGTGCAGTTAGAAGGAATCGGAATAAGGAATATTTAATTTAATCCATTTAAGCTATGTATGTATTTTATTCCGAGACGAAACCCTTAAATTATATATATATATCATAATAAATAGATGTATAACTTTAGTGAAAAGACGTAAAATATAATGCTATTTCTGTTCAAGATTCGCAACTATTATTACATTTTTACATAGTACACAATGAAGTCGCTTGCCGTTCTTATAAGCTTAGATTTTTTAAACGACGCAACGGATTTTGGTGCGGTTTTCATGAATGCACAGTGCTTCCAGAGGAGGGTTTATATGTATTATTCACGAGTATTATAGCAGTGAAAATCCGAGAATTTGAGAAATTTGTAATGTGATGTTGTAAAACTATGTTTTTATCCGCTTATGCTTACGCAAAACCTTACGAGATCTATTAAAATAATGCACTACAAAAATCTCCGAAATGATCGAAATATCACATTATAATGTGATATCAATTATTATCAATGTTGCACCCGAGAAGAGCCGGCATGGATTGGTAATATTTAAATAAGTTCATAAACTAAGAAGAGGTTTCAATAAAGTACGGAATAAACATTATACAAAAAGATGTTATTTTTTTATTTATTTACTATGAAAGAATTATTCTCTCATTTTATATTAAATATTGCAATTTTTTACAAAAAACAATTTTGTAAGTAACATTCGAAATTCATTCTAAAATACCACATGTTTTTGTTTTAAATTAAATGAATATTTGTTCTTTTTTTATAAAAATACAACTCTTACACACATCATGTGTGGCGGCACTTTGTTGATCACACTGTGGCCCATGTGGTACTTAACTCTCACAACGCTAAGCGCACTAGGAAAAAACAGAAGATGGCTGCAACCACTACGGCGATATTCCGAAACTGCTCAAAAGTTTGAAGGATTTAGATTAAAATGTTCTCGCATTTATAATATTATAATGATGGGCAAAGCCAATACTCTAAAAAATAATAGTTTAACGTCTCACAAGTCGACTTTCGACTTAACACACTAAAATACAAACCAATAGTACCGTAGAATAGTCAAACTTTGTATGTTTCCTATTCATTTACATTTTATTATTTTAACTCTTTGTTATTCAGTGTTTGTGGACTGTAGACATTTCTTTAGCCCATCAATAGACTCTACGGTAACAAAATGCAAATTTTGTTTGAATATGCAAATACATTACGTTTCGTTTGACTACAAAAGATCAGCGTACCCATGCCGTGAAGGGTTATAAAAAGCTTAGAAAATAGACAAAGAAATTGTTCTAAATATTATGGAGGTAACGGGAAGGGGTCTTCGATAAAAAAAGGGTTGGACATCAAAAGCGGATAGTTTTTGCAATCTTAAATTCTTTTAACTCGATTAATGGATAGTGACTTCAATTTTTCGAGTTCATTGTTTACTTAGGCAATGAGTGTTAGAGTTGATAACAGGTGGTCTTTAACATGTCGGCTGTTTTTAAATCACAAAGGATAAGCTAATAGAATTAATCTCTTTTGTTCTGTTTTCAGAAATAATTTGAAAATCAAGTGATTTTTTTCTGTTTTATCTCCATCTCCATCCACGAACCTAATGTGAGTGTATTTTGCAGCAACTTGATCGTCAAAATGTCTGCGTTCGGCGTTGGAATTAGCCTGTACTTCACCAATCGCAACGCTAAACGCGATTGCCGAGCCGTCGGGAGTGTTTTTAATTTCATTTACTTCTTTTTTATACACTAGAAATATATATACAAGTCACAAGGATATGCTACGTACAAAGACGATCTTACCCAAAACTGAATTTTTTCAAGCAATCCTTAAATGAATGGAGCATAACTGAGACAAGTAAAGGAATCATTGTACTGCAGAGTTGAGGTGAAATAAAGTACACAAACACTAGACCCTTAGTTCGTTTAATAATCATTTATATGAGCTGTGCAGAAACAAGATGCAAATGCGAAAAATCTAATAATAGAACGTGAAACTCAATTGTCACTAGGTATATATTTTTACAGCTGTTAAATCTGAAACAGTTGACTACTTAATACTCCGTACTCAATAATTTATTGCTTTCATAATGTAAATTTTACAGTAGGTATAAAAACTTACGATATGCAACAATTGTGTCTCTTTCGGACATAGCATAGGAGAGAGAGAGAGAAAGAGAGAGAGGAAACCATTTGTATTTCCCTTAATGCATTATGTATTATTTATACTTGATCTGTATACATATAAAATATTTTTTAATGAAATATTTAGTAATTTTGTATCGCACTAGATTTAAATTGTATCGGTCTATTGTAGACTATATATAGTCAGTTTATAGTACTCTACAGTAGACCTAATAGCTTAATTATACATATAGATATAGTATAGAAGTTACAATGGATTTATATTGAATTTGACTATATTTAACATGTATTTATTATATTATTAGGTATTTTTTTACCATATTTAAGGGTCTGTGAAGACATTAAAGTATGTCGGCAATTGAGAGATAGGTACTCTCCCTTAAACGTACTTAGAACTGTGTCTCTTTATGCGTGTCCTCGAAATCTTAATACTTAATTTTATTATGTTACCAATATGACCGAACGGTCTTTTTTCAAAGAAACTTTTCGATCTTTAAACGTTTATCGATAAATACTGGTAAAATTTAGCGCTATCTAGTAATTAAAAACCAATCACTAACTGTAAGAATTATTTAAAAAAGAACTTTCTCTGAAGGGCTATTCAACCGCCTTGTTCTGCACGAAATTATGTCCCAATATAGGAATGCCGAAGCAAGCAGATATCGAATGTTCTAATACAGTATACCTACTTCTATATCCGTATATATACTACATAGTATTAATTTGTAAATGCATTGTATATATAGAAACACACAACATAACACAAACAAATATTTGCGGTGACTGAAAATTCAACCATAATTTATAATTTTGATTTCTACACATCATTTTTTAATTTTGAAACTTCTTACCGACAATGTCGAAATAAAAAAATATGACCTTTATAATTCCTTAAAGTAAGGGTGGTTTAAAGAGGGTTGCACACAATACCGGAAGTGTGCTCACTTGACATTCACCTCGCGGTTAAAAACTCGCACGCGAACGCCAAAAAACGCACACCTTATTTATTTATAACTTTTTAAAAGCGCCCCTTTTGTAATTGGCTGCACACTTTTTTCTTAGTTTTTTGTTACAAAACATGAACACGCGTGTAACTGATAGTTGATGATTTGATTAGGGGTTTTAATAGCGTTTTTGAGGGCTTTTTTTCTTTTGTAAATTTTTAAACAGTTTCCAACAGGTTTTGTATTTTTATTTGTTACGTTTCTGGAGTTCAAATAAATTGTTTCATAGCACTTAAAAAAATAAAATAATAAAAATGACATTAAAATCTGTTGGGTTGGTAGGTTGCTGTTTTACAGTTCTTTTATCAGTTATATTTACTACCACAGGTTAGAGAGTTTCTTTACCAGCCTTAATTGTTGACCCAAGTGCCAAAAGTTAAAGTTTTAACAATAGTTATGATACAACCCATTGTCAAACAAAATTTACCGTTAGGATATTGATATGATTTCAAATTCACTATCTCTATTGTCTGTTTTAAGAGATATTATAGCTGTGATAAAATTGTTTCTAGGATATAACTACCTACAACATAAAATATCAGTGGTAAAACTTTGATGCGATACGAATACAAATTACCTATCTCTCTCTTTTGAAGTGCCTATCCCTTATTTAAAGACACGTTATGATATAATCCGTAGTATGGCAGTTAGGGTCTTAACCCACGTGCCTTGGAGAGCACGTAAAGCCTTTGGTCCTAAGCCTGATCTCTTTCCGGTCGTTTCAAATAGCCGTCCCTTCAGATCGTGGGAATGAGAGAACAGAGAGAGCACCTGTGTTTGCGCATACGTTTGTGCCCTGTACTATCTCCGGCCTAGTTGACTGGTCTCCGTTGAGACTTAGCCAACGTGGTCGTAATCGGCTAATGTACAAAACAATACAATATGTATTACTTATATAATATGTTTACATATGTTTGACAATTTCGTTTAATATTTACAATATATTAAAATACTATTTAAAAAAGTGTATTAATCGTAGATATTTGTGATAAATGTATTTACTATTTGAAATTGCAATTAACTAATCAAAGTAAGGCAGATAGTTAGGCTTAAAACGCACTTGCTGCTACCCACAAAGGCACACAGCATGGTCCGATGATAGTGATGTTAGTGTGTTTCTAGAAATATTCAATATGTTCATATAGTAGGGCTACTAAAAAAACAAATTTTGTGCGTGTGTGACATTGAAATTCAAAAATAATTCCTATATACATCGTGTAATGACGAACAGGTCAGATAAGTGACGCCTGCGGCCGACCGCGTGTAGTGCGTTGAACGATGCGGCCTGCCACAGTTTGGAGACAGCAACGGTAGATGGCTGGACATCATGTGTTTTCTCGTCAAATATGAAAAGCGATGAAACACTCAATCTTGTAAATGTTTATCACAAATAGTAGACATTGACATGACTTGTAAAGATATTTTCCTAAGAAAAATTTGAACGTTACGTTACTCTTAGCCAATAAACGCTGGAGAGTATTTGATTATTATCGTCTGCACTCTCTACAGTGATTAATATGCCTACACTTACGAGAATATATACAATATATTAAAAGAGCTCCATTTTACGTCAATAGAAAGTTTAAAAATTCAAACCTTAGTACATTTAGCACTAAACCGATTTGTTTCGGAATTCGTAATAAAACAATTCGATAATTACGTACTCATTACAGTGTTTGCGTCATTTTATAAACGCTTAACACCGTAAATTTTAAAAAAATGTGTCTCTAAGTTTATCGTCCCTCATCCACTATGTCATAGACACTACCTTTCTACTAATCTGCCTCCATAAAAAGTCCCCTAGTGAAAATAAATGATTGAGATTGTAGTAAAAAGTTGGGGTGTTTTTTTTAAGTATTCGTAGGATATATCAGTTGTTTGACTCCTTTATGTACGCTTCTAAATTCTTTCTAATATATTTGACGTTTTAGGGCAAGTGACGTACATACACACCTATTAATTATCGCAGAGGGGAACTGAGGTTTTGTGTGCACGCCTATCGATTTTGTTACTAATTTTTTAACATGCCGCAATGTAAAAAGTATGAATGGGTCTTGTATAATTTATGGTATGGTAGGATATCTCTACGAGTAGTTACCAGAGTGATAGTATAATTCCTACTATTTTATAACTTATTTTACTACTGACTAAGCGCAAGTTATAAAATAATACAAAGAGTATTGTCGGTTCAAACATCAGGGTCGTGTCCGAGAATCAGAGGTTCGGACGGGCGTACCCTGAAAGTTTCCGGAAAAACAAAGAAAAGATACATTTTTTATGGAACAAACCGCTTTATTGATTTTCGAAGTATTCACCTTGAAGTTCTATACACACATTCGATGAAACCAGTTTTCAAAACATTTATTCCGCTCCGACTACCCCAAAAACATGAGATTTAAATGTTTCAACTGCCTCTTCAGGTGTTAAAAAACGCTGACCACGCGTTTTCTTCTTGATAGAAGGAAACAGGAAGAAGTCATTAGGCGATAAATCGGGTGAATACGGGCAATAAGTTAATAATTCGATCTTGTTTTTCGAATCTCATCGATGACTTCTGGCAAACAAATTGTTCTATACGAGCGTTCACTGTTTTCCGATCCTTTAGAGCAACAGTAGCAACTGGCCCAGATTTTCGAAAGAAAAAAGCAATCATTGTCTTCGAAGTGCTCCGCGACTGAACAACTTTTGTTGCATTCTGTTCATTTTGAAATACCCAAACAGTCGATTGCTGTTTTGTTTCGGGCCCGTACGAATAAATCCAAGTTTTGTCACCTGTGATACTATAAACGTTTGGAGAAGCACCGTGATTAAAGTTTTTGAGCATTTCTTTACACCAATTGACACGATCCTCTTTTTGGACTTCAGTCAAATTATGTGGAATCCAACTGCTGCAAATCTTCTTGACGGCTAAATGATCATGCAAAATCGTTTGTATTTGGCTTTTACCAATACCCAAGGATGCTTCTATCTGATAGTATGTCACACGCCGATCTGCCACAATTATTTTACGAACAGCATCGATGTTTGCTGGAACAACAGCAGTTGATGGACGACCTTCGCGATATTCGTCACTGAGACTATCACGTCCACGCTTGAATTTTGCAAACCAGTCATAAACGGTTGCTTCCGATAGTGTTTTATTACCAAAAGCGGCACAAAGCCGATCGATGCACTGTTATTGATTGAGGCCACATTTAAAATCGTAAAAAATCATCGCACGAAAATGTTCACGAGTGATTTTCATTTTTCCACAGAAATGATGTTTTAAAAAGACTATTTAAACAAGACTACACAGTGAAATTGTAACCTGTCAATAGTGTTTATCATGAGAAATGTCAAATTTTACGAAAACCATTACGACACAAGCAGTCAACGTCATCTAGCGGTCGATTTCGGAAATTTTCAGGGAACCCCTCATATTTTTAAATGCAGTTTAGTTTAGAGTTTCCAACTCAGGGGATTTCCCTTTAAAGGAAAAGGACAATTTTGGGTTCAGCAGTTATTCAATTAAAATGTTCATTAAAAATCATCATTTTTTAAATGAAAGCACAATATACCATGTACCACGTTTCTTTCCAGGAAGCAAAAACAGTTAAAATAAATTACATGATCAAAAATCAGATGAATACGACATGTTTGAATTCTGAGTAATTGATTGTGAATAAATCCAACCCTGGTTGCCGATTGATATCTACCTGTTTTGGCATCTCTTGCTACTTTGAATAAATTAGCTCTCTATTTTTGAGAAATAACTACACGTTTCGATCCGATATTGAGAAAATGTGTGTACTTTACCATTGCGACTGGTCGCAAAAACTCTGTTGGCAGAAGACTTTTGAATGAAGAGGCAATTTTAACAGTTATTCGGTGGTGTGCATTTCAGCCAGTAATTATCTCTTCAAAAGAAGCTTTAAGCCTGCTAAGTGAACAAAAACCAAACTTATTTATCTACTGTTAAGATCTCCAACGTCATGCTTATCATATTACTCTTTGTAGGAAAGCGTATA
Organism: Hypercompe scribonia; assembly: GCA_949316085.1. Lineage (NCBI taxonomy): Eukaryota > Metazoa > Arthropoda > Insecta > Lepidoptera > Erebidae > Hypercompe > Hypercompe scribonia. The sequence continues at coordinate 2,758,735 of OX438969.1, read as the reverse complement.
TGTTAAAATAAAATATTTTTAACAGCCAATCAACTGATTAATTTGTCAAGTAATCTATATAATATGCCGTTTGAATGGTTGAAATTCAATCGTTGAAGACAAATGATAAATATTTCACAAATGTATCGGAATTTTATTATACAGGTGGATCAAGGATTCGTTAAAATTTGTATCTAACATCCCACGCAAATATATACCGCGCGAGGCACAGGGAGGAGTCTAACCATTAGCTTATTTCTCCGCAATTTTGTCGCAATTAATCGCTTCACGGGGCTGCAGCGCACTTACTGTGTGAAACAATTTTATTTAAACAGCAGTTCGCTTATTACTCTGAGACGCTTATTTTACATTGAATACGATTTATACGACTTAAATCAGTATCTGAGTGCTCTCTTAACAAAGAAATGGGTGAAGAAGTTCGAACAGACGGGATTTACAGTAGATGTGAAGCAAACTGGAGGCCCGCGGGTTTTTCGGACCGAAGAGAACGTGCAGCAAGTCTCCGCTTCTATTCGACGTACTCTAAATTTATAGACGCGCAAACGTTCACTTGAATTAGAGTTATCCCGCACATCATTACGCCGTTTTTAGAAATTACATTTCAAATTACAGCCATATAAGATCCAGATAATGCAGGAACTGAAGCTTAATGATTTAAATTTACAATCAGCAAGTCTTATGTAGAAACAATAGTATTTAGTAATTTTGACAACACTGATGAGCCCATTTTCACCCCAACGGACATGTAAACAAACAGAATTGCAGGTATTGGAGCAGTGAATATTCCAAAGCTAAACACGAAAAGTAACTTCATTCTCCCAAGGTAACTGTATGGGCTGCAATTTCAGCAAAAGGAATAATTGGACCCTACTTTTTCGAAGATCCTTGCAACCGTTCAGTTACTGTTAATTCTGCTGAATATATGAAAATATTACGGGAGTTCTTGGGACCGATACTACTGAAAGTTGCTGGCTACAATCGTAACACTAAGCTTCAACAAGATGAAGCCATTTCCAACGTGTACCGGTGGTCAAGGACATGTTTCCAGAAAACGAGGCGACATTCCATGACCACCCAGAAATCCAGGTCTATCTCCAGCAGATTTCTTTTTATGGGATTTTTTGAAGAATCGTGTCTACATCAATAAACCAAAATACGCTGCGTCAACTAAAAGAAAAAATCAGCGAAGGGATATCGGCGATCACGCGGTCACTTTGCCGACGACTATTCGAAAATTTCGATCGCTTGCTTACAAGAGAGCAAACGTCAAAATGGTGGTCATTTAGACGATCTAATTTTGAAAATATAAATTCGAACTAATTAGCTTTCTTGTCAATAAATAATGTTTATAATATATTAAATGATTTTATTATACGTTTTTTTCAAATGTTAAATTTATGGTCCACCTGTACTTCTTTTTTCCATTCTTTAAAAAGTAAACCTACGTTTATATGACGGGCTTTAGACGTACAATGATTTGTCAGTATGGAAACTAGCGTTTCTGCCATAACATCGTGTAGCTGCGCGCTGCTTCATGCGTTAATGCGGTTACCATGGCTTTTTTTTTAAATTCACAGAAAAAATATATATCTGCGATGTATCTGTTTAATTATAAGAGTTTAGTATATATTTAGTAAATAATCATTTCAAATTATTATTTGCGTTTACAAAAACCATCGTGGAGGATTGTCACGTGTCCCGACTAACATACTTAGTCTTGTCTTCGACTATAACAACTGTCCAGGGTGTGTCAAAAACATTAGATCTTTGATATATCATACGTGGAGGTTCCCTATTTGCACTCCATGTATAAAAATATGGCACAACCGCTGCCATTCGAACACATTTCGTAAAGAATATTAATAAAACTACAACGTTGTTAATATAAACTCATTTTCACTATATAAGTTTACATAACCTCGTTCTCGGATTTCCAGAAGCTTTGGAACCGACCCCTTCTCCTTTAGGGGGTGAATAAATACGACGTTTTTTAGGTCCTTTAAATTTTTAGATATATTTTTTATTATATATATTTTTAAGGCTTTTTATTTATTAGTATAAATCCTAATTCTAGTCACACTCATTTAAATGCTGATCTAGTGACATTTGAATTTTTGACTGCCTCGATGGTGTAGCGGTAACGAAAGCGGTTGCTCGAGGTCTCGGGTTCAATTCCCGGGTCGGACCAAATGTATGCATGATCTGTAAATATTTTTTTCGGAGTTTGGATGTTTCCTATGTATAATATGTATTTATTTACAAAAAAAAGTATATAAGTATTCTATCAGTCAGTCTAGTTAATCATACTACAAGCTCTACTTAGTTTGAAACTAGATGGCGCTGTGAGTTAAATGTCCAAAATATTTATTTCTTTAATGACATCTAGAGTTACAATAGATCTAACAATAGAAAACCTTTACTAGTGTTACCCATAAACAAAGAGTTATTTAGTTTAATCTTATTTTGTATATATTTTTTGGTGTTACTTATATTTAGTGCGTTCCTACTTCAGAGCATTTGGAGAGAATGCATTTTAAAATACAGAATGATTGTTTGAAATTACTTGAATAATCTGAATTTTGTTAAATGTTACGAGAATTTTCCATTACGTAACGTATATACCATTTGTGGTAATTTTAGAGTCTTTTACTGTAGCTTTGGTGCAAGTATTTTTTACGAGTTGTTATCATTGGTTCAGTTTCTTCCACATTCGTCTGCGTGTTTAAAGTTATACTTCTTTTGGTGCGTTAAAGAAAATGGTTAACGTACATATTTAAGACCGCCATTACACCGTCACAAAAAACCGACACCGTCACGAAAAACCGACACTGTAAAATTAGCTAGTGAACATTTTAGTTTTGAAGTTGTACTTCGTTTGGCGCGAAATTTATTTAACTAGATAATGCGATATATAATTATAAAAAAACTTTCTTTTTATGTATTAAATACCTTCTTATCTATTATTACTGCCGTTTTCTTTACAAACATAGGACAACACAAAGGATAAAGTTTTTAAAAAGATTTTTATCTTGTTACACCAAAGACGTATAACTTCTTACGTGCATAAGCACACACACTTTTTTTTTAATATATAAATGGTAATTTACTACTTTTGGGGGTGTGGTAGTTTTTCTTAAAATTCTTGTGACATACTACCATAACCATTTTATTGAAGTCACATCCATAATTAGCTTAGAACAATCTAATGGTAATAGAAACTCTCAAGGGCACACTTGGCGTTAGTTTTAATATAGCCTCTGCTATGGATACAAGCCTCTTCCTAGAAAGAAGGTTATATACAACGTAAGTAAGACTTTAATGACCAGTTTCACTGTTAAAGTCTCTGATAGGCTATTTTGGACTCATCTCCCAGATAACTTCAGATTTTGGTTTACCAAGTCTCGGATAGAGATAAATATGTACACATATATATATATATATATATATATTAGCGACTTTTATCCGTTAAGGGTCAGTTTCGCCAGTTCCTGATTAAGCTTCTGTCGTAACACTATTCAACAGATAAAAATTGCTGATATATGCATATGTATCTAACGTATATGTCTATGTCTAAGAATTGTAAAATAGTAGTGATCTGGCAGATAAGTTGTCATTAGCCTATTAGGGATTTTATCAGCAAGCGGTGAAACTGGCTCTAAGTATTGTAGTTATGTGAATTTAAATTTGATTGACAAAAGGATGGAACTAAGCGCGGGTAATTTATGTACGTACTTCTTTTCATTCGATTCATACTTACGACTATTTTGTATGTCGGTACTTTTTAAATTATAATATTCCATTTTCAAAAATATCTAGGGTGACGTAAGTGTTGCCTGATAACATTTGTAACTTTGTAAGGGCCTAAAGGTTATTTCGAAATAAATAAATAACCACAGCCGTACCGAAGTTTTAATAACGAGTCGTAGAACGTATTTAAACATATTATAACTTAAGTTATTAATGTATTCAACTATTACTAGAATAATTCTATTTTATTATAATTTTATTATGTTCTAAAATTATAACTACATAAGCCAATAAACAATAGTTTTATTTTTATTATAAGACTTATTTTTCAAAGTAGCATCTGTATCAATATAACATTCTTGAGCAGCCCACTTCAAGGTAAATGATATAATTGTGTTTTTTCTACCAACAACAATTTTACGAGTAATAAAATATCTTCATCGATAGATCTGTATCTGAGTTTAAAAATTTTGCGAACACTCAACACGAGCTCAAAATCAAGATGTAAGCGATACATAAGCCAGTAATCCGCCGTTACTCTATCCGTTATACAAAAAATCCGGTCAGTCAATAGTACCTCTTCTCTTTGTCCACCTTTTTCGACTTTCAACTCACAATACGCAATAATCTCCAAAAAGTGACCCCAAAGAGTGCTCAGGATTGTAAATGTGGTCCATTGGCCCTGACACAGCAGCGCCCAGGAAAAAAACGTCTATTTGTTAAGTTAGGATGATAGATATACAGCATGTTACAATTCTTGTAAATATACCATACGATAATATTAGGTGACTATTTGTTTATTTATTTTCACATTCATATAATAAATAACAACGAAGTTCGTTGTAATGTACCTAAGTTTTGTAGGTTTCAAGTTAAGTAATAGAATTTTATTATTTTTGGCCTTTTTCCCATTAAAATTCTAGCCTCCACCTCTTCTTATACATCGTGCTTGTGTCTGGTTTGTATCAAGGAAGTTAACGTTATTCTTGGTGTAGTCTATTGCCCTTCTGCTGTCAACTACTTCTCGAGTCTGGCAACAGTCCTGGCATCTTAAGGGATCGCGGACACTCATATCATATAATTTTCAGATCATATAAAATTTAAACATAGGCCTCTTAGGCTTTAACTTCTCTTGTACACAAAATCTCCTTCATTTCATCCAATCATGCAGTCTCCATGTTCTACCCCTTCAAGCCACTCATTGCATTATTCAGTACCAGTTCAGGACCAAGCTATATGGCTTGACTTAATGCCAAGTTCTTGCCGAAACCTAGTCGCTTCTTGCGGTCAATTCCAGATCCCTGGATTTTCCCTTTATAAAGTGACTTTTCCATCTTTTATCCTAAAACTCTCTAAATCCTTTTTTAGAATTCTGCATACTTGTATTTTTAAACGAATGGTGATCAACAAGCTATGTGAAGATGCTTCTACATTAGATTGGAGTAACTTGGCAGCAGCTATAAACAACAACGAGATCAATATTTCCAATGACACAGTTTTGAATCTACATGATATTTACATACCTGTTAGAAGAGTTAAACTGAAGCCCCCCCAGCTGCATAGATGACAGAGGAAATTCAAACGACTATGAGACGGAAAGACCTTTGTAAGAATAGATACAGAAAAGATCTCTGCGAGGAGAAATAGAACCTTCTCAAAGCTCTTAGTAATCGGTATTATCAGGAGATACGTAACGCCAAACGCTACCACATAAGTCAAAACATACAAGCCTTTTCCTCTTCCAGTATTTGGAACTTCCTTGGAACACTAGATATTGGTAAGCAGCAACAGCTCTATAGATAGTCTAACTCACCCTAATATTCAATCCTTTTACTTTCGCCAGTATCTTTTAAGGACATTACAAGAAGATCATTCTATCCATTCATTTCAATGTTGCGGGATGTGACGGCATAAGTCGTCACGTGGCTATTACAATTTCTACCGGATCAAATTCTACCGTCAATTGTCCATGTCATTAATTTTTCACTAAACTTTGGAAAGTTTTATAAACCTTTACTCAAAAAATTAACCCTTCTCACTCAGAACACTGTCTAAAGTTTTAGAGACCTATGCACTTAACTAACTCACACAGCTCAGTTTTGTATATCAGCAGAATCTTCTTAGTCATTTACAATCTGGGATCAGAACCGGTGACATCACAACTACCACTCTACTCACAGTGACGGGTGATATTTAAGAGGACGTGAAGGACACCAAAATTCACAGAACACCTTCACTTTACAAATCACCCGTACGCTGATGAGGTTCGGTTTGTCAATAAATCCAAACAAATGTCAAGTGATCGTCGTGGGCAGCAAACATATGTTAAGTAGGTTGGATATGGTGATACCACCAATTATCTACTACAACATGACTATACCTCTGAGTACAGTGGTAAAGAACCTGAGACTACATATCGGTTCGACTTTTGGTCGATAGCTACAGGTATCACACGTCTCAGCCAGAAAGTCAGGTCATATCTGCACGCATTATATAGCTTAAAAAACGTACTTCCCGCTAATACTAAGGTTACACTTGTGCAGTCATTAATTTTTCCCCTAAAAGACTATAGTGGTGTGTGTTATTTGGACCTGAATGTAGACCTTTCCAGTAATTTCATTGCCTTCTCAATAACTACATGCAATTCGTTTCCCATCTTCGCAACTATGATCATGTATCAGCTTTACTATTTCCCAGTTGCAATAATTTTCAATTCTTCAACGCTGCAGTTTTCGAGCTCTGATTTGTCTTTTCTCTTTCCTCAACTCCTCTTCATTACCCGAGTACCTCGGACCATACTTCCATTTCTTATGCTCCAATCACAGCCGAAATGTTTGGTAAGCAAACAATTTGCTTCCTCTGTGCCATCTTTGCTAGTCCAACTTTATCAATTCTTCCTCCAGCCCAATATAACGTTAAATCCATGTAAGTGTATGTTTATTTATATTGTATCTATATTATTACATATTATATAGTAGTAAATTAATGATTATATCTGATGTGGGATCATCTCTAAGTTACATAGCTATGATGAACTTTGTTAAGTTAAATATTTCATTTGTGGACTACCACGTCGTACACCCACATCTGCTGAAAATAGACTTGGAGAGGATGCCTCTTAGTATTAAGTCCTTTTTTTGTGTAACATGTGCAATAAGTTTCAAATTAATAAATAACTTTAATTACGTAACTGAATAAATAATTTAGGTGACTAAGATTCTAATTTTTCCAAATGTGGCCAATAAAAAAGAGAAAAACTATGTCGTCAACTACCTTTAGTCTATTTATATTTAACTCAGACGTCACTCTCAGAAGGCCGACAACAGTTCCATGCTAAGTATGAACACGAAAACACGTCTTCAAGGATAAAAAGTACGCTATAAATGTTACATATAACAATAAGTTCAGCTGATTCAACATTTGTATTCTTTTAAATTGAAAATAAGTAAAAACTTAAAAGACTCTTCAAAGCATAGTAAATATTATGTGTAGGTGATAACACAACTTTACGCAAACATCACAGCTATTAATAATTGTGTATATTATCACAGGTGTAGGTAAATTGTGACGTTGGTCGCATAAAATAACACATGAATAATGAGATCTATAAAAACTCTGTAGTATTATCCAAAGGTAAAGTGTATTGGCATATTTGGCCAAAGACAGGACGGCAGGACATGGTCATCTAAGTAAAATTTTTTTTTAGGTGACCATGTCTATCGTATATATCATATATATCAAATAAACAATATCAGGTGAAGAGAGAAACATCATTAAGACAAGAAGAAAGGGATTATTCTTAATTTGACTCCACTGGATCTTTCTATACAGGAAAAGGCACATATGGCGATCGTAAGACTTAGACACTTCGATCCGTGGCATAATTGTGGGTTCTACCCTCTGAATTGTTGGATCCTCATCATCAATAAGAGTCTACAATAATTCGCTGCTGGATATAGACTTCTAATGATTTCAAGAAACCATTGTAGGATAACACAATAAAGTGCGGTATAATCTTCGAATCCAATAATATTTTAACAACTAGCATTGAGTGCAAGTGAGTACTTCTCGAACAGATTCAGGGGTATAGTAATTCACAATAAATTCTCAGCAACATCGGCTGCTAGCTCAACAATACTACTAGTATATAATATAAAAACATTAGTTATTATATTTAATAGATGTATAGATTATGGTGTGTTTCCTGACCTGATGAAGTGTAGCAAGATAACTCCTTTGTTTAAATCAGGTAGTCTATTAGACCCCACAAATTTTAGACCAATTTCGGTCCTACCAACATTGAGCAAAATTTTTTGAAAAGCTGATACTTACATAGTTGCTTAATTATTTTAATGAAAATCAATTGCTGCATACTAAACAATTTGGTTTCACTCATGGTCGGTCAATATGTGATATTGGGGTTAAATTATTAGAGTATATATTTGAGGCTTGGGAGGAGTCACGTGACGCCTACGGGGTGTTTTGTGACTTATCTAAAGCATTTGATTGTGTGCAGCATGAAACACTTGTCAGGAAATTACACCACTATGGAATAAGAGGCAGTGCTTTGGATCTTCTTACTTCTTATTTGAGTGATAGGATTCAAAGAGTAGATGTTAATGGTAAATTATCCCAGGGATCAGCTGTGGCGGTGGGGGTGCCCCAGGGGTCTATTCTGGGTCCATTTCTGTTCCTTGTGTACATCAACGACTTGCCTCATCTTGTGAGGGATAACCATGAGATAGTGTTGTTTGCAGTTGACACATCCTTAGTATTTAAAGTTAACAGACAGCAATCGGTAATTGACGATCTACACAATGCTCTCTGTAAAATGGTACTTTGGTTTTGCGCTAATAACTTGTTATTAAACAGGAGTAAAACCAAATGTGTTAAATTTTATACTAAGAATGTTAAACAAGTAAAAACTAGTGTTTTGATGAACAGGGAGGAGCTGGAATTGACGGACAGGGCTGTCTTCCTAGGTATAACTTTAGATTTACGGTTACAATGGGGCCCACATATAGAAACGTTATCTGGTAGACTTAGTTCCGCAGCTTATGCTGTGAGAAAGATTCGACAATTGACGGATGTTGATACTGCGCGATTAGTTTATTTTAGTTACTTTCACAGCATTATGTCCTATGGTTTATTGCTTTGGGGCAGTGCCTCTGATAATGATTCAATCTTTGTGCTCCAGAAACGAGCTATTAGAGCTATCTATAAGATGGGCCCTCGGGAGTCACTAAGAAACACATTCAAAGAAATTAACATTCTCACACTACACTCACAATACATTTATGAGAATCTTTTGTATGTTCATAAAAATCTGTCTAAATTTAAGAAAAATAGTGATCTCCATCAATTTAATTTAAGAAATAAAAATAAACTTGCCGTGCACACTACTAGGCTCCATAAAATATCAAATTCGTTTGTGGGTCAATGTATACAATTTTATAACAAATTACCAAACAACATAGTATTATTATCTATTAGTAAATTTGAGACATTTATTAAGCTGAGGTTGTCCAAAAAGGCTTATTACTCAGTTTCAGACTATGTCACAGATTTAGATGTTTGGAAATGAATTGCTCTTTTTTTAAGACCTATGATTGTTAATATAACTGCTGTTTTAATATTTAAAAGATTTTGAGTTAAAAGAGTGGTGGTGAGTTTCTTTCCCGGGTTCTTTTCTCACCACTCTACCATGAACAATCTGCGAACCCAGCTAGCTGTAATTTTAATCGACAGATTGTTCATCTTTTATTGTTTTTTTTTATGACGTTCATAAGTGTCTTTTTGTGACCTAAATGAATAAACGAATTCGACTTTGACTTTGACTTTGACATTTATTTACTTTTAGTCAGCTTCGTTCCTGGATGAGATAACGTAGTCATGAAGTACACAATCAAAGATAGAAAAATATCCTGGTTGTAGATTTGAGTCAACAGTCCAAAATACTACAGACTCAAATCTCTTTAAACTACTTGCAGATTCTCAGATCAGTCTTAGCAGGCTAGACATCCTTATAGTTGTTGGAACCATAATAAGACACCAAACCCTGAACCAACAATTGCTCGCCATCCGCCGCAGCCTTAGCCTAATAGTCTTTCCAAATGATGTCTTATAGCAGAAGAAACAATCAAATGTTGCTAATTTAATAATTTAACTCACTAATCACAAGTGTTTATTTTCTTCAATCTGTACCAATTGTTGTAAATTTTAACAGTTTTTTTGAGATACAGGCATATATTACTCGTACATATAGTTCCTTCACCATTAGTCTGCTTTGAGTTAATTCTATTTTAAATTATAGAATGAAAAACACGACCGCGACACAAATACTTTCAAATGTATATTTAAAAAAAAATACTTATTGGAATAGCCTCAGGTTTTACTATGTTTTAATGTATACGTGAACAAATAAATTAATAGGAACGTGCAAAAGAAACTCTCACTAAATTTTTTTTTTTGTTGGATAGCTTTTCTGTGACGGATAAAGAATACAGAGTGTCAGTACGCCTATTCACCTGTCTGGCCAGCGTGGTATAGTAGGCTAAAACCACCTATCTAAGGAGAGGCTGTTCAGCACTGGACTGTTAAAGACAAGGAAAGATAATGATGGTACACTTGGACAGTTCAGTTCTGTTACTGAACTCGTAGTGATTATAAAGAAACGTGTATTTGTAAAACTCTTTGGATCGTTTAGTTTCGCGACTTTACCCGTTGAGCAGCACTGAAATCAGGTAATTTTTTTATAGATGAACAAAATGTTACCATATTAATTATTATTATTACTACTGCCTCGTTTATCTAGCAGTTAACGTATGCAACTGCTAATCAAAAGGTTTCCGATTCGATTATCGGATCGCCCTAAAAAGTGTTATTGAAGTTTTCTGATTATAGAAATACTTAGTAACAGCCCAGAGTTTATAAGTTGGGTATTAGTGCACGTGACTTGGAGAGCATATGAAGGTGTCGATCCTGGGCCTGATCTCTCCACGGTCGTATCGGATAGATTTCCCATCGGATTGTGAGAGTGAGGGAACAGTTAGCGCACCGGTGTTTACTCACACGTCTCCGTAGAGACTAGCCGCCGTTCCCAAAATCGCCTAGGAGAATATTATCGTAATTATTATCACTAAGTTTGGTTTTGTCGAACGGCAAACGATATTTAGGCGGGGCAATCTTTATGTATTTAAATATATTCACATATTTAAGCCTAAATAATAAAATTCTTGAAGCAATTTGGTGACAGTTTAAATACTCACTTTTATTTTTATACAAATTTACACAGGGCGAAACAGCTCAAGGTCTTGCACACATTATACTATTTTAAATATCTATTATTTCTCTATAAAAAAAGTAATAAACAATGTACTAAATTTACGTCACGTTTAGTACTTACATTTACGGCATAAGTAGAATATAATTACTTTATCTACCAAGCAGTATGTGGCACTAGCTTATCTTTTGCGGCGTTCATTAAAAAGTGAAATTAAGTGCGAAAACAATCAATATGAAAACCGTGAACCAATATAAAAAGAAACAAGTTTGACAAAAATAAATTGATAATTTAAAGTATAACACCTATTTAAAAGAAAACTCACGTATATTTCCACGAAGAAGCTAGCAGAGGCGTACTTAGAGCTGGTTCACATATCTGAATAAAAATTCTGCCAAGATTCTTCCTCTTGCAGATACAGTATAGCACTACGTTTGATTTTACATATTCTATTAAAACGCGACACTGATCCCTGAAGTAAGCGCTGAAGTAGTGGTCCGTGGGTGTTTTCTCTTGAAAAAAACGGATTAAACGCCCACATTTCGCCAACTATTGTTTTACTCACACTAGCCTAAAGGTAAGCAGTGTCCTCAACCAGACTGTTTAAGGATTAGTTACAAAAATAATTTGAAAGAAGAAGGAATCAAAAGCGAAGGTAGGAAAAGAATGTAGCTTTTAGACCGATTGGAGAATGTAAGTAGTAGTTTGAACTGTTCAAACATACCTGTTATGTTTGATTAATCTATTAGGTTAGACGTTAGTGAGCCTAACTGCTCGATTCTCACACAGGAAAAATAAATGTGTGATAAGAACCGTCATTGGTTCTGTGTTGCTTAGTTTGGGATCAGACGGCCGTGCCTGAGATGTGTGAGGTTATAAAATTGGTTATAATAGTCCACTCCTGGATACAGGCCCTCCTTACAAATGAGATTTTAGCCAAAGTATAGGTATATCACGCTATCCAGACAGGTTGGTATATGAGATATATTTCAGATTTTCAGATTTTCCTTCTAAAGTCTTGTGTCCTGCAGAGATTGCTCCCCTAGTCTTCTCCTACGACACCCACGGGACCACCTCATTTCTAATCCATCACCAAACGCACAAAACACTTCTTAAATGATAACAACAATATTACATTATCCATAAATAGTTTAAGTATTACCTAAAAATATTAGTTTTCTATTCTTTTAAAAACAAAATGTTATTTTAATACATGTCGATTTAGTATCATCCTGTAACGTAGCATGTGGTGTGTTGAATGTGTGGATGGGCCGGCGTGGCAGCTTGTCCCTTGTACATAATAGTTAGAATAAAGGGATGGACGCGCGCCGGCCGCGCGCCAATCTCACACCTGCGTACTTAGAAGCTTCATCGAAAAAATTAAAACAAACTAGCCGTTGAATTACTTAAATGATTTTCTTTATTATAATTCTATTTAAAATATAAACGATATTTAATGTGCCTGTTATGATTTTAATGAAGTAGAGCATGGAGACACTTTGATTCTAGAAGTCCTTCCTCACAGGTTACTTTTTACGGTGATTATATCATAGGTACGTGGATCGAGTCACGGATAAAAGCTAGTAATGGAATTTATTTACCATATTTATAGGTCCACTTTATACAATATGTTTTCAGGAACTTTAAATAAATGAATAATTTTCAATAAAATTTCAAAGTTTAACATACAATCGAATATATGAATAGGCTAGATGATACCTTAGTCAAATTAGTTACTTTTATCAGCTGTCAAAACGACAATTTTGTATGAAAAATGTACTAAATACCAAATTGTGACGTCACTGTTTTAGACTACTCAAATGAACAATATATTTCAGTGTATATTTGATTGAAATTCGTAATAATAATAAAAAGCTATGTAATTGTATTTTCCAAAATGTTTCGCGATATTAGTTTTAATGAAGTAGACATTGGTATTTATTTACGATACAGTCATCTACCAAATTACTCGTATGTGCCAACTAATGTATGACGTTTCATACTTTTTGACATGAAACACATTCTCAATAACCTTTGCCGTAAAATCATGGAATAATGAAGTGATTTTAATTATATCACAAAATATGCTTATAAATAATCCGTATAACAATATTTTAATGTAAATCTTTTATACGAAGCAAATAGCCAATATACCAGAATACATTATAGATGTGTTTCTGGCCTTTGCCATTGTGTTGTGACTTTTGAATTCACTTTTCTATTGATTATCCTAAAAATCTACGAAAAATCAAGCTGCTAAATAACTAGCCTGGCCGTTTTTAATCTAAACGTTTTTATGGTATTTCATGACGCCTTAATTTCAACTGCAACAACAAAACGCAAAATGCAAATAAGTTTTTCCCTAATTAACCATAAAGGTTTTTATCGAGAGGGCATTTGTTTTGCTTATTTTAAAATGTGTTATATCTACGTACTCTAGCACGGACTTATGATCTATCTATATGTGCTTAGAGGAATTTTTTCATCATTTCCAAGTAAAGCTAGTTTGTTATTAATTTACATAGTATACGTAATTTTTTTTCTATATTAAGAACCTGCCAAAGGGACTCTACTCTGCCTGATGGAAAGCATGAATAAAATCCAAGAGTTATAGCCACCATTGCAAATACAAAGAATACAATATGGTAGCCTAGTGAGATGCTTTATCAAGAGCCGTTTGGGGACTTAAAACATCGTGTAAGGCTCACACAGTTAACACGATAACTGTCACCCCTGCATCAATGGGCCTCCGGTCTCACACTTACTAACGAAACACGACAACACGGATGCTGTCGCTTTAGGGTGGTCTTCTGTGAGAGGGTAGTACTGCTGCGATCGAGCCGGCCCGTTCGTGCTGAAATCAGCGTGACTCTACTACCTATTAAGTTGATGTTAGTTAAAAATTTTATAAGCAATAACTCTGGTTTCCAAAGCAAAATAAAAATATGTGTTTTACTTTAGAACTCTACCAATTTAGTAATAGTAGTGAATAGTAGTAATATTTTTTACAGGATCCGGATGTCGTTTAGAGCAAAAACTTTCTAAGGTTTACAGATAACCCAATTTTTAATTTCCGCGATTAAATTATTCTAGAAATTTCAAACTTAATATACACCTACAATGTCGATTAGGTTACGATGGAACTGCAAAGATCAAAATTATCTCTTAAAACTCAGATATTTACCTACACTGGTTGGTGTGTAATAAGATTTACTAGTAAAATCAAAACTATAAACAATTTACGGGTCGTTACAGTGACATACATATATCCGTAACGCTGAAATCGGCTTGTAGATATGAGAAAATGATATCGAGAATAGGATATTATAGTGATCGATTTGTTTGCTTCAATCAGTCAGAACTGCCACACCTCTTAGATCTGATGGACTATACTTACGGTGAATGATAAACACTTAATTAAAACAACGCGTAACAATTACAAAAAGTTGAAAAAATACCTCCCACTCTATGATTTATATTTACACATTATAGGCTAGTCCAAATATTTATTTTTCGTTAATAACTCACAGTTTATTTGTTTAATAAAATTTTGAAAACAATTCCTGAAAAACGGAACTGCAGCATTCGAAAAACATTTTAAACTTGTTGACTAGCCTATCAGAAAAGCTAATTGCACGTAAATTATTGATCAAGTTACCTTATAAAAACTTTTAAATGAAATTTTGTCCTCTATTCACAGATACACATGTAGATTAATACTACCTGCATGATACATATATACTTATAAAAGTTAAAGTACCTCTAGTACTCTCGATTATTCTTATTCTGTACATAATTATTGAGGCACTTATAGTAGGCTACTTATCTAGGATGAGCCAAGAATTCGTTAACATTTGAACCTAACGTCCCACGCAAACATGTTACGGAAGTTTTGGGGACCGATGCTACTGGAATTGGTTGGCGACAATCATAACACATGGTTTTAACAAGACGGAACCTTGACACACATCCAATGAGTCCCTGCCGGTGAACTGATTTCCAGACGAGGCGACATTCCATGGCCATGCAGAAGTCCAGATCTATCCTCAGAAGATTTCTTTTTATGAGTTTAAATCACCTACAACTGTTGTTTCGCTTCCATCATTTTTAAAGGTAGAGAAAAGTGTCGGTGGTGTTTAATTATAAGTCTATTTAATATATACATATATATATATTTATCTACATCGACAGGCACAATTTCGTCTGTGTCGTTCCTAAGAATTAAATTTTCCCAAACACGTTTTTGCAAACATTTTTCATTGACGCTCGGTTACTAGTAAATCCTATCGTGTCAATTTACAGTGTGTGACGGGTCTGATTAACCAAAGAAAGAAACAAACCTTTCAGCTTTATAGCAGTAGATATAGAAGGTTATACTACAACCGTTATTCCTGATCCTAACTTATAAACAATGCGATTTACTAATGCGTGCGACCTAGGTTTGTATTAAGTTTTATGTGCCATTTTATAAGACGTGTGTAACGTGACTTTAACATCCATAACAATGTAAAATTTACAACACGCTTAAAAAACACTATATACCAAATTATTAGCCAATACCAAACTTTTACTTAATTAAAAATAAATTTAACTAAAGATTTCATATCTTTAGTTAAATATATATATATATATATATATATATATACTATAAGTTAGTAGGTACACACATAAGTAATACCTACGAAAGAGCTTGTGAATCTTACAACATCTAACGCGCGACGGATCAATATCGCTCGCCGTTTCATCACGTCGCCGTCGATGGGAAAAAAGAGGAAAAAAATACATAACTTTTTAGGGGCCGAGCTTCTCCCCACAGTCCCCTACCTCCACGGCCCGCCTGCCGACTGCGCCACCTACCGGAATACATAAAAAAAGCGACGCGAGCTCTAGCGCGTGCTTACAATACTCTATAAAATATCGTATCAAATTTATATAATAGGAAGTGCCTTTGTTGGCACGAGGAAGAAGGAAAAAAATCTATTCGAATAGTGAAAACGGATTTAAGCGTTGTTTTGATGGATTTACCGTAAAATTTAGTAAATAATTGGAACGTGTAGCGGTGTAGACGGGCCTGAACCCTGTGATCTAATTATTTTACATTGTATTTACATACCTAAACCGATATCAATGATTTAATTTATTCAAAAAAGAAATATAATTATGTTACGAGAATTCAGCTGCTCATGCGCTCACGATTGATGATAGACTTAAATATCAAGTTAACCACAGACTACAGGTACCGAAACCTGGTGGAACCATTACGTAATTGAAAGATATGTATTAATAGCAATCGTGTTAATGCGTTTTTTTAATCTCTGATTTACTTTAAAAAATGAAAGAGTCACGTTGGTCCATTTTTCCTCAGTTAAACAACAACGCTAAGTTATTTGAAACGACTCGCCATCTTGTGCTGCAAAGATCTTTGGTGTCTCTCAAAAATTGCGCCTCTCACACAAATTAAACATATCGTTACTTAATATTTACCGTAAACACAACAGTCAGGTACTTTTTTACTTAACGTACTTTCGTATCTACTATTAGACTTAGCTTACTGTCACAAAAGAAAAAAATAATTGACGAAATCTAGATGAAGGCTAGTAAAGCTGCGAACAAAGCTAGTGTTATAAAATGCCGTAATATTTTGTAACACTAAAGTGGCCAATGTAACTTAAGTCAAATTTACCAATAGATCGAAACTTGGACATTATTATTGTCATTTAAATATATTTCAATACTCTGGACCTTACCTAAGTATAACAAAATAACAAAAACCCTTCAGGAATTACAACTCGATGTCGATCCAACAGTTAAGGTTTTACATCAAAACGCATGTCTAGAATATTTAGATTTATTATAATATAATTTATTATTTACTACATTCCTGATGACATCGTCAAAATGTTTCGTAGTTCGAGTTGTAAAACTAAATAATTTAGTGAACGTTGGACGCATGCCAAGGTTTAGAAGCCTCGATGTTATGATATCTGCTGAAAAATCAACGGTTATTAACTATATTTTTTGTCCAGGCATGTTTATCGACAGTCATTTATCATAAAGTTGCCGTGTCATGTACCAATAGGCTGAAGTTTACGATATATAATATATGAAAGTACTGCTGATACGAAGTAGGTAAAATCACGTCATTTTCTTTCAGTTTTTAGGGTTCCGTGCCTGAAAGGGAAAAATAATATTTTTAGAATATCTTTTTAGACTGTATCTCTGTTCACCTTTTTTTGTCGAAGGAGAGTAAAGTTCTTTCGGATCTCCGTCTTTTCGGGAGTGCAGAAGCCTGGAGTATGTGGCGTTTTCACTAAAATCGTACCCTGAAGGCCGATCTCTGGCGCCCTGCTCACGGAGGACCCGGATCATGTGATTTTTATCCACCTTAAATCGAAGCCGTGCCTTATCAGGCCTTGTCCTGGGGAAAAATACTGCCCCCTCCCTTAATCCAGACGTGGCCGCTATCTTATCCTCCCACTCTCTGGTGGCCTGCAGTATGTCTGTCAATCTAACTCTGCACATAACATGCGCTTAGGTATTTAGTACGAATTAACAAAAAATACTTGAAATTCAATCGAGTTCAAGATTCTAAGTAAATGCAAACAAAGGATAACCTTTAAACCCCATATTTTAAAATTCCATAACAAAAAAAAACTGTTAAATAAGTAAGAGAAATTCACTGCTACTCATTGGACCAGTAAAGGATAATACCCGCGAATCATTTATTTGCTTTGCAAATCGTCAAAAATTGGCTAAAACTTAGATTTTCGAGAGGGTCTGCCTTAATAAGTTTCTAGGAAAGCGAGACTCAGGCCTTTGTGGATGTGCTCGCTTAGGATACTGGTATGATTTTCACTGAAATAAGCAAAAAAGGAGGAAAGAACGAAGTGCTAACATTGGCAATTGTATGTATTGCCGCCATCGAACCGTAGGCCAATTTGGTGATTTTATGAATCTGTCCGTGCATACATACCTATAGTATAACACGTACGTAATTGGATGCTGTACAATATAATACAATTAATTAATTAAACAGTAACTAGATATAATGCCTTAGGCATTAAGTCCGCCGATGCATGTATTTGTGCATAAAGTTGTAAATAAATAAATAAATATAAATAACTTTTATAAATAACGTTATTTCTGACGCGTTTTGCCATTGTATCGAAGTGAATAAGTATAAAGGATGGAGATTATCTTCTCTTCGTCTTCTTCTCCATGTGGTAACGGACGAAGAATAAAGAGTGTCACCACCGCTACTCTTCCCATGGGTATTGTAAGAGACTAAGGCAACAAAATATTCAAGACAATATCACTGTAAAGAGAAGGAAAATTGAAACAAACCCTATATAAACCCATCTGGCCAGTGTGGTATAGTAGGCCAAAACCTCTTTGCTATGATGATGATTTTCATTTATAAATAGTTGTCAAAATTTTATAGCCATAACTTTTACTGAACGCCGAAAAGTGGGTGTTAATTTGTTGCTACTCGTTAGGTAAGTAGTAAACAGGTTAAAATTATACCTAACACTTATTTAAGGGGGAATAATATGTATGTTCATGCCTTAAGGAAGTCTCATCATTGTGATGAGAAAGAAATAACGTTATTTATAAAAGTTATTTATATTTATTTATTTATTTACAACTTTATGCACAAATACATGCATCGGCGGACTTAATGCCTAAGGCATTATATCTAGTTACTGTTTTATTAATTAATTGTATTATATTGTACAGCATCCAATTACGTACGTGTTATACTATAGGTATGTATGCACGGACAGATTCATAAAATCACCAAATTGGCCTACGGTTCGATGGCGGCAATACATACAATTGCCGATGTTAGCACTTCGTTCTTTCCTCCTTTTTTGCTTATTTCAGTGAAAATCATACCAGTATCATGAAACAAATGAAACAAATGAACAAAAAAAATAATTAAATATTCTTTTGATGTACCTAACATTTGGACAAATATTTTATTTAAATATTTGATTATTTTTTTTGTTCATTTGTTTCATTTAAATAAAATATAAAAAGTTGTAAGAAATTAGTGTTGAATTATGAAATAGCTAAATATAGTAAAGTAATCCATTCAATTTTAAAGACCTACATTAGGAAATACATCCTCTGTCCGTAGATCGTAGACGGTTCTACAACTGTACCGTTCGTCCAAAATATCCTTTCTCCATTTTCTCTACAATCACTTCAGGTTCGACTATGACACGCTTCATCCATGGTTGCTTCCATTTAAAATTATCTCATAAAAATCAATTTAATAATTTTAATCACTATGTACAATAACTAAAGATCGTGTTACATATAACAAGTATACTGAAAATAAATTTAGCTTTTTCAAAATTCAATTGTTCAAATTTACAAAATCAATTCTTGAAACTATCGCTTATACATAATTAGGCATTCGTTTAAATATAAATTATATTACATTCTATACTTAAAAACAGGAAGTGATTAAACCTGAGTTGATTGCTAGATATATTCAAGGACCATTTGGACGTCAAAACGTTCAATGGTAACATAATTCGTAGTGACTAACTTCGGATGAAGGGTTTCTTCAGAGAACAGTTAATCAATGAAAGTTAATTCATTCGGTTTCCGATTCAGAGCTCACGACAAATTTCCATCGTATGTACTTATACGGAAAACAAAAAGAACACGTTTCGAGAAGTTCAAAAAATTCACAATTTAGTAACAATGTGATTTTTTTGCCGCGAAACGTTCGACACCTGTGACAATACATAAGACATGTTCGCCCCAATTCTGCTGAAAATTTTCCACAGAAAACAGCTAAGTTAACAATGAAACTAATACATATAGAAGTCAGTGCCATTCTTTGACGATCCAAAAAACTCTGCCGAATAATTTACTTTTTTCTATAACTACCTACTTCATTAGCAAAAAAGGATTTTTACTACCTAACGTATGTAGGTCACGCTTAGGATAGGTACTATTCATCTCCGTGCAATCACTCACAAAGCAAAGTAGATTGTGTTAGGAGTGGATTTCTGTCGTTAGTTTACTGATAAAGTTGAAAGAAGAAAGAAAGAAAATTGATTTAACTTAAAGTCAAAAATGGACTTTAAAGAAAGGTTTTAGTGTAGACGCACATTTATAAACATACATCATACACTTAATTTATGTACTACAAACATACATAATGATATTATGAATTCTTAGAGCACTGATTGAACTGTGATTGAACTGAACTGAACAACGATTTTCTTTTTGTATTTTTAGATACGACTATTATTACAATGAGTATTTTTATTCTCTTTATTTTATTAAAAGACATTTAATTTTGCATTTTTAAATACAATTACACATATATATAAAACTATTTAAAAATATAAAAATAGTAGACCACTTATTATTATTATCCCTACAAGGTGGTGCGGCATCCTGGTAAAGGTCGCGGGAATCCGTTGGATGTGGGCACCACAGGATCTATTATTGTGGAGAACCTTAGAGAAAGCCTATGTCCAGCAGTGGATGTCTTTCGGCTGAAATGATCATTATGACATTATCAGTTAAATCTTAATTTCATAGCAGTTGTACCTTATATGAAGAATTAATTTTATCAAACAATTTTCAAATTGATTCTGTCACTTTCGAAACAAAATGTTTTGATGAAAATCACAAGTTTTCCTAAAAATTTTATTTTCACGTAGCTCAGTAGCACATTACGTTACACGCATTCTTAAGCTATCTGTAACACGCTGTATACTGACATTGTGAATGTTTTAAAATAATTTAGTGGTAATCTGAGCTTGCTTCTTGTACTGAATTAGCTTTATGTGAAGGAATTTAATTTAGTTATGACTGATTTCAATAACAACAGCCTTTAACAGTCCACTACTGGACATAGTCTTCTCCTTAACAAAGATGGGCCTTTTTTTGTTGACGAAGTGGAAAATCCCTTCTGATCTCCGGCTCCTCGGGGACACAGGAGCCAGGAGTATGTGATGCTTCCACTAAAAACCACCCCGGAGGCCGGTCTCAGTCTCCTACTCTGAAAGGGACCCGGGCCATGTTATTTCAGTTCCCCTCCAAGATCAACGCCGTGCCTGGTCTGACCCTCTCCTGGGAGACGCTACAAGGTACCCCCGCTGATTTGTAGTTGCGGCCCGATCGCTCGTCTCCTCGCATCCGATCCTATGCAGGTACTCACCGAAGCAACCGTGTCCGGTGAGTATCTGTGTCAGTCGGTATCCAGGCTTCGAGGTTGGGCAGAACGGCACCGACAGCGCGTTGGCCTGCATTTTGCGGCTGTTCCAACCGCGCACGCCACTAACAAAGATAGGCCTACTATACAACGTTCGCCAGACGGGTTGGTATTAGTAATATTATGTATTCTTAATCCGTTCCCACACGGAAGGTATGAACTGACACCATAACCTAATGTTATGACGGCATAGGGTGCAGCATACTAGCTATTTAAAACTTTTAACTTTAATTATTAAAAATGCTTTTTAACTCAATAGCATTTTCGGTTTTGCCGGACTCAAACGGGTTCCTATACAAGAAAAGATATATTTTATTTACATTATACTTATTTCATCTGTAAAAGAACAATCCTTAATATCACCAGAACGAAAGTTTTAGGTTCGAGGCTCATTTGAAATTCAAGTTTTGTAACTCAATTAAATGATAGGCCTTAGCTTTCGGAGAAAGTTCTTCAGTTGTTAAGAAAGATAGCACATACATATCTAAGTAGACCAACACAATGGAGAATGAATGGGTTAGATTTAGTGCTTTCATTAGTTCTGTCATTTATAGTCAAAAAATGTTAATAGTATATTAATCTGGCTGGCACTACGTAGGTATGTAAAACAATTTATGTTTTTTGAACAAAAAAGCTCTTAAGTTACTGAATCATAAATTCCTCGTCATCTTCTAAGTATTGCTACTTTTGTGGGTAGCTCTAGATAATGAATCAAATGAACTGTGATAGCAACTGACAATTCAGCTGACGGATAACCGAGGGTCTAACGGAAACAGGCATCATACAACAATGGCTATCGAAACTTAAAATACATTGTAATATCGAAAAAAATATCAACATCTGGCCATTGTTAGTGTCGCGGGGGAGTCAGAGAGTATGAAATAAATAAATAAATAACAAAACGTCGCCACCGCACGCGTCATTATTCAAGTGCGATTGACAGCCACTTCCACCGACCGTAGGTATTGTACCGAACGCGGGGTCGCTCGCGGCCTCAATAATACGCCTACTTATTGCCGACGAGCAACCCCGTGATACTGCAACTTCTGTATTTGATACTTGAGCTCGGAGTTTAGAATTATTTGAACTGAAACGGCGTTTACAGAGCTTACAAAAAGACATTATTCACTCAAACATAGAAACAATGCATGCTTTGGTCTCCAAATTTACGCTCAGTGAAATGCAATGCAAGAATGATTAAAACAAACACTTTATCTTATGATCTTTTTAAATTTACTGAGAGCAGTAGTAAAATTTATAAGCTTCAATTTTAACACAGGCCAACCTTTATAATGACGCCACGGGCTAATTACTTATAAGACGATATTTAATCGGTTTTATGAAAGGCATGTATTTCGAAAAATATTGTCGATTTTACATATTTGAAGGTAGATTCTATTGAAAACTATTTGTAGCAGTTACTTTAATGTACTAGTGATATTATAATAGGCCAGGAAACTTTACACTTTCATCATTTTATATTGACGCATTATTTGCCTAACCATCCCAATGATAGGTTATTAATTACTTTCTCAGTTAACATTGTTGTTATTGATTACTGTTAAATGCAGTTTACTTTTCAAATTATTATTGTAGAATATAATATTTATGTAACATCAAATACCGCCGTAAAGCATACATTTTTTTTTATTTCTGTAATATTTATGAGTATCTTTTTATAGAACAAGAGTTTAGCACTTTTGAGTTCGATTTATTATAGGCAAGACCTTATAATTATAAGTACTTCTCACCAAATTGCGTAAGTTTTGCGCCATAAAAAGATATTCATAGATATCGTATTTATAAAAAATTAGGCATGTTTCACGGCCGTGCTTATTATTAAATATGTAGTTGTATTCTACAATATTATTATTATATTATATATTTCAAATGGATTGCTTCATACCTTCATAAGTAAAATTCATTTATAGTAAATTCATATTTGTTAGTAAAACTATTAATAACCTATCACTCGAAAGCAAGCATATAATGCATCAACATAAAATAATGAGAAAGTGCAAAGTTTCACAGCTTATTGGTCGTACATAGAAGTGACTGCGGCATAAAGCTTTTACCTTTTATACTTTCAAATATTTAAAATCAACACACACACACTGTTTTCATAAAACCAATATCATTTTTTAAATAATTGTTTCTAATATGTGATGGTAAGATTCACTATGAAGGATTAGCTTGAGAATAAACACGACCGTCTCTCATAAAGACTAGCGTAGGTGATTACCTACAAGGAGCCAACGCCTGAGTTCCACCACTATGATGACCAGAGCGTGACTAGGCCGCAGAATGCCCAGCAGGGTGGAGAAGAACCGTAGTTTCGTGACGACGAGATGAGATTCTCTCACTCGTTACCACGATTGCGGCCACAGCACAGAGCGAGAGCGCGTGGAGCTTCACCACCTCCTTTTGTGAGCAAGGACTCTGCAAAGGCCAGGTACTGTAGGCGATTCCGGTCGTTGAACGCCCATCCCAGGTGACAAGAAAGGCAATCTATCCCATTAGTAAAAGTAAGGCAGTATAGTGGCCCAGCGAACACTGAAAGGAAAAATGAAGGGGACAGCGTGATCCTCGTACACTAGAGGCCATCTGTAAGACAAAACCACATAGCCGGACCTATCATAAAGAAAATTATCATCATAAGAAAATTATTCATGAATAATGTTACAAAAGCAAAATAATGCTACATAATGTTACAAAAGCAAGTATCAAGATCATGTGAAGAAACAATATCTGGGATTGAGAATGATATTTTTTAAGACGTGTGCCATCGTAGTGAACAACGGTGGCGAATCGCAAACTTCATGAATAATATAAATTTTATATTCTTATTCAATAAAAACGACGAATAAAAAGATCATTTATCATAAACGTCACTCGCATTCAAAGCGGATAGTCTTTTATAACTTTTAAATAAACATACTTTTTGGGATAACGTACAAAATGGTGCGTAGCGAATTTTTTTTTAATGTGTGTTTTTAAGGGGACAAGGGATGCTAATGAGTGGCGGACACCCACGCGGAATGATAACGCACTTTTTGGAAAGGTGAATCGTATTTGCAAAAGAAATTTGTATTTTGTGGTATATTTTAAAATTTTCGGTTACACCCATAGATGAATTTAAGTATGCTTAAGTATGAAATAGTCATAGCATAGAGAAGACAATGAGGACAGAAGACAGAAGAAGACAATAAGACACATAAGGAAGCTGGCAAAAATCCTACCAAAAATAAAATGAGACATTTGTAACTCTTACTTAAATACTCATAAATGTCATTCAAGGCGTCGTACATTTCAACTTAAAATGAATTACAGTGGAAGTTCCTTATTCGCGCTTCCTTTATTCGCGTTTTCACTATTCGCGGATTGAAAAAATGCGATCCAATTCCTATATTCGCGGTCTAAGATTTCTTTATTCGCGGATCGAATCGAAATATCGATGCGTACATGTACCTACCTAAAAAAATGCATTCGCTATCCTTTGTCGACACGTCAGTAGAAGGATAAAAAATAAAATAGACCTTATTACAACGACGTCTAGATTGTGATTTCTAAAGTGATCGGCGTTGTTTGTTTTATGCGGCAGTTTCTTTGACGTAAGCCGCCTTCGCCGCAGTCGGTGTTTTTGAGAATACACAAAAAGAATGTGTAGGTAAAATTATGTATCTTATTACTCAAAACATAAAATAATTTATTAAATGTTGCCACAATAGGACGTTCTGTCCTCGGGTAAGAGCCGCATTGCGTGTTTCGTTGTTTTACTTTTCCATTCGTTACAAAAATTCTGATCGAGTAACACGTGTCTTTCGCTGTAATAATGTCAACCAAAAAAAATGAAAAACGTGTTTCGATGCGAAAAAAATCAGTGTTACCACTTAAAGTGAAAATAGAAATGCTTGATCGTTTACGACTTGGAGAGTCGTTTGCATCGATATCACGTTCATTCAATGTCAACGAATCAACTGTACGATCGATAAAAAAATCCGAAGATAAAATAAGGTCGTCTGTAGCTTCAACTTCACTGTCAGCGAAAATTGTTCGTGATCCAGCAATAGAAAAAATGGAAGTGGCGTTGTCATTATGGATAGAAGACCGCAATCAAAAAAGGGTGCCTCTAAGTGGTCCATTGGTACGGGAGAAAGCAAAGCGTCTTTACGCACATTTTAAGGAACCTGGTGGTAGTGGTGGTGGTGAATGTATAGATGGAGGATTTCAAGCATCAGAAGGTTGGTTCAATAAATTTAAAATGCGACAATCATTGCATAACATGAAAATCGTTGGAGAAGCTGCATCTGCAGACACTGCTGCAGCAGAAAGATATCCAAACGAATTTGCGAACCTGATAGCTGATGGAGGGTATAAGCCTGAGCAAGTATTTAATGCAGACGAAACTGCACTGTTTTGGAAAAGAATGCCAAACAAAACATTCATTTCTAAAAGCGAAAAGTCTGCCCCTGGATTTAAGGCAGCAAAGGATAGAGTTACATTGCTGCTTTGTTCTAATGCATCTGGAGATTGTGTTATTAAACCACTCATGCTTTATAGATCTTTAAATCCTCGTGCGTTAAAAAATCAAAACAAAGACGACCTGCCAGTGTTTTGGCGTGCTAATAAGAAAGCGTGGGTTACAAGCGCTATTTTTTGTGACTGGTTCCGGTACTGTTTTGTGTCTGAAGTTGAAACTTATTTGAAATCAAAGAATTTAGACTTTAAAGCAGTTCTAGTTTTGGACAATGCACCAGGTCATCCACACGAACTTGAAACTATGCATCCAAATATAAAAGTGACATTTTTACCTCCCAATACGACGGCTTTTTTTTTTTTTTTTTTTTTTTAACGTGTGGAAACCCCCTCTAGCCGTCACCCCACCGGGGTTTACGGCGGGGTGGTGTGTCGGAATCGGACCGACTAAAACCACACGGTGTGCCACTCTGCGCCTGAGATAGGAGGGATCCGGGAACCGCTGCTGTTACGACATCCAGTTCCCTCCTAGCGCCTGCCCGCTAAAGCGGGCACCATCTGCGGATAAACTCTCTATTTAGGTGACGTACGGCACACGTGCACATTACCTCCTCGCGGCTGGCCACTATAGCGGATGGAGGGGAAAACCCGTCCCGTCCACCCGCGGCCACACTCAAGGCGGCATGAGGCGCTGGTATGCGCGCCTCCGCCGCCCGGCTCGCCGGCGGCGAATTGGGTCCGAGTGGAGATCGTCCTCCCGGGCCCTCTCCGCCGCCTCCTTCCGCGAAGGAGGCGGCGGAGAGGGCCCGGGAGGGCTTCCTCCTTCCTCCTTCTTCGCAGAAGGTTGCGACCGCGGTAAAACAACTGTCGCTACCGGCCATGGAGCGTATGACGGCCGGTAGCGAGAGATCACCTCCAATAACTGCAGTGAGGACCCCACGCTGCGCCACCCAAGCGGAACAAACTGCTAGCGTGTGCTGAGCCGAGTCCTCACTGCAGTCGCAGTGGTGACAGGCGGGACTCAATTCCCTCCTGACGACCGAGTGCAGATACTTCCCGAAGCAACCGTGCCCGGAAAGGACCTGCGTCAGTCGGTAGGAAAGGGTCCCGTGCTGCCGCCCTGCCCACTCGGCGATGACCGGCTGGAGAGCCTCCACGGCGGCAAAGCCAGCACGTGGAGCCTCCAGCCGGGACGACCAACGAGCCATCGTGGCTCGACGAGCGGCCTCTCGCCACTCGCGTATCTCTTCGGGCGGGGGCCGTATGCCGGTACTCGCCCGGAAGTCAGCCGTCCGCCGATAAACTTCGGCGAGCACTTCCACCTCCAAATCCCACGGGGGAGTTCCGGCCAAGGCGCACGCCGCCTCCGTCGATACGGTGCGGTAACCGCGTATGGCTCTAACCGCCAATATCCTCTGAGGGCGCCAGAGGCGAGCCCTATTCTGGGCGGTCAGAGCCGCCGCCCACACCGGTGCACCATACAGCGCCATTGACCGGACAACCCCCGTGTATAGCCGTCTCGTCGCGACGCTGGCTCCACCCAAATTGGGCAAAAGTCGCCCAAGGGCAGAAGCAGCGCCGACCAGCTTTGGAGTAAGCTGTCGGAAGTGCTCGTCGAAGAGCCACCTGCCGTCTAGGATCAGGCCCAGATACTTCATCTGGGCCTTAATCGGTACGAGGACCGAATTGACAACGATAGAGGCGCCGGGGGGTGGACCACGACGGGGCCCATGAAACAAAAGGGCCTCCGTCTTATCTAGGGCCACCCGTAAACCCAGCGCCTCAATGCGCCCGACCACCAAAGAGACTCCCACGGTGGCCAGGCGCGCCGCCTCTTGAAAGTTCGCCCCCCGGGCCGTGACCAATGTGTCATCGGCGTAACAAATTACGCCCAGCCCGGGGGAAAGACGACCTCGAAGGGCCCAGTCGTATCCCATATTCCACAGGAGTGGTCCGAGGACAGACCCCTGTGGAACACCGCACGACATGGGCCGCCGCCTCAAAATACCATCTCGGTCCTCGTACATGACGGTACGCTCCTCAAGATAGTCTGCCACAAGCCGCCTCAGGTACTCTGGCACCCCGTGGTAGTGGAGTGCTTCCCTGATGCAGCTAAATGGCAGACTATTAAATGCGTTGGCGATGTCCAACGACACCGCCAGCAGCACGCCGCCACAGCTCACCGCCTCTTCGGTCACGGCCCTCAGGCGCAACACAGCATCGACCGTCGAACGCCCGGCTCGAAATCCATATTGGGCGTCCGACAGATCGGGGCCCACCTCGCAGAGGTGCCGGACGATGCGGGCAGAGATTATCCTCTCAAACAATTTACCCGCCTCGTCCAGCAACACGATGGGCCTATAAGCCGCGACCGAATCGGCCGGCCGTCCCGGCTTCCGTAGTAGGACCAGCTTCCCGCTCTTCCAGCCCTCAGGGAAGCGCCCGGACGCCAAGCTGGCGTTTAGGACTTCCCCGAGGTGATCCGACATGTGGTCGAGGGTTCGCGCCAACACTCGGGCAGGTATCCCATCTGGCCCAGGGGCGGTGTTCTTAGAGCGAATCCGTAGAACAACCGCCCCTATCTCCGATTCCCTGACGGGCGGAACATTATCTTCGTTCCGTCCCCCGTCGTCTTCGACCATGAAGGCCATCGACGGGGGTGTGTGCTCCGCCCGCTGCGGGAAAAGACTCTCGACCACTTCCCGCAGGAAGCTGGGCTGGAGTGTCTCTGTAAGGGGGGGGCCCGACGTGCGGAGCTTTTGTCGCACCGCACGATAAGGGCGACCCCAGGGGTCACGATCGAGACCCTCCAGCATCTCCTTCCTCTTCACTTCTTTGGCGTTCTTTTGCTAATGGCCAGCTTCAGAGTTTTCCGCGCCTCTCGGTACTCCTCATGAAGCTGGTCCTCCTCGCCGTCTACGCGGTGTCGCCGCCGACTACGGGTGTAGGACCTCCGGGCACGAGTACAGGCCGCGCGGAGGTCCGCCAACTCTTGGGACCACCAGTAAACCTCCTTCCGTGGAGGCCGGCAACCTCGGATGCGGGGCATGGCCGCATCACATATCTGCGCAATGGCATCGCAGAAGCGACCAGCCCCCATGTCGACCTCCTCGGTCGGGGCCTGCGGAGACAGCCAAGAGTGAATAATGGCCGCCTCCTCTAGTAGGTCCCTATTTAATTTGGCTACAGCCCACCGCGGAAAGCGAGAAGAACGCCGCGCCGCGTGACCCCTTCTGGCGTCCTGGGACCGGGAGAGCTCAAATCGGATATAGAGATGGTCCGAGAGCGTCTCAACCTCTTCCAGGACACGCCAGTTCCTTACTCGTGCGGCGAGGGCAGGGGTAGCGAACGAAAGGTCCACTATCGACCCTCCCTGCTGTCGCACACACGTGTTGGTGGAGCCCCTGTTTAGTAAACAGAGGCCCACCGAGGCCGCCCACTCCTCTACGGCCTCGCCCCTAGCGTCCGTCCTGGGGGAACCCCACGCAATGGACTTTGCGTTGAAGTCCCCCAGCACTAAGACGTGCCCAGACGCTAGATGCCGCATCGAGGTTTCCAAGTTGTTAAGGAAAACCTCGAAGTCGTTCAAACTCCGGTTGGGGGAGAAGTATACACCATATACAGTGATCCCCCCCCACTCGGCAGCAACATATCCAGTGCCCTTGTCTCTTAGCGACAAGGGCGGGGAATGAGCCGCCGTGGAGCCGACGACTGCCACGGAACCGTCCCGGTCACCCAACCAGTTTGGACGGGGAGGAACATAATAGGGTTAATACGACGGCTTTGCTTCAACCTATGGACCAAGGAATAATCCAGGCCTTTAAGCTTTACTACATTAGACGAACCTTCAAAATCATACTGGATAATATGGAATGTGATCCTGATATGAATGTTATAGAATGCTGGAAGCAATTTGACATAGCGAAATGCATCGTAAACATAAAAGAATCATTGCAAGAATTGAAGGCATACACATTGAAATCATGCTGGAAAAAACTGTGGCCTGTTCTGACAGCGGAAAA
This sequence comes from Hypercompe scribonia, assembly GCA_949316085.1. Classification (NCBI taxonomy): domain Eukaryota; kingdom Metazoa; phylum Arthropoda; class Insecta; order Lepidoptera; family Erebidae; genus Hypercompe; species Hypercompe scribonia. The sequence continues at coordinate 2,728,965 of OX438969.1, read as the reverse complement.
TGAGGAAGAACCTGTGCAAATTCAAAGTTTAACTGCAAACATTGTCGAAATTGCGAGTGGAATAGGACGAGATGGGTTCGATCAGATATAATCAAGTGATGTTCAGGAACTTCTTGAAGCACAAGATGAAGATTTGACTGAAACCGACTTGGAGGAAATGTTAAATTCGCAACCCATCGAAGAAGAGGCTTCAACAAGCGCTGAAAACGTAACATTTAATTTGAAAAATCTTAGTGAAGGTTTAAGAATGGCAAATGAGCTTTGTGATTTCTTTATGAAAATTGATCCATCTATGGAACGAAGCCTTATTTTTAAGAGGCAAATTGCTAATGCCACTGCTGAATATCAGTCTGAGTTGAAGGAGCTTTTAAAAAATGCCAAACAAGAAAAAATTACTAAATTCTTTAAACCATTGCCTAAACCTGATGATAATATGTAATTAATCAACCTGTATGATCAGAAAGTTCAATTAAACATTTTTTTATCTACAATTTGCTTTTTTATTTCGTCATCTAGGGACGTATCTCCTATAACCCCATACAAATTACCATTCCATATTCACGGTTTCTGTATTCGCGGCATATTTACGGAACGCATACCCCGCGAATAAGGAACTTCTACTGTATAACTTGACTTGTTATGCTCACCGCTTTAATCGATTAATCTGAAATACAAAATTTAATTTTACAGTACGTCTACTTCTAATTTTTTTTGGGATAGGTGCTAAAAGTTTTCTTTGTTCTTTCTTCTTGAACACTCGATATTGTCTTTCATGTACTCCTTTTTTATGGTATACCTATATCTCTTATCTGTCCGTGTGGTGACGCAGTGATCATGTGTGTATCGAAAGAGACGATTAAAAGAATATGCTCTGTAGGTTAACAGCTCAGCAAAGGTACGCCAACCCGTCAGGCTACCATAACATATAGTAAAGCAAAATTTTTTTTCTTATGAGAGGTATACGTTCAGCGGTAGACAAATTAAAGCTGTTGGTGACACTTCTTTTTTTCCTGGTAAGATAGTTACATCATTGTCCTCTGCGATACGAAAATGAGTTAAATACTTAGTCTAAGTCGGTCTATGTCTGTAACACGAGCGTTATTTTAAAACATTGAACATTTAAAATATCCTCTACGCTCTCGCACTAAAAGCTTTAGTCTGCTTATTTAGACTAGGTATTTGATCAATAAATAGAATAGACAGTTTACTTTATGAGTATGATTAATTAAATAACAAATACCAAGATCTTAGAGCATTACCTATGATGATTGCGCCAATACACCGACACCGGCAAACATACGCACGCATTCCAATATTTGTCTGGTCACATAAGGATTGAATGCTGTTTACAGCAATAACTAGTTTTTGCGACAACACTATATTATTTTTTTATACTGCACAAATTCCAAATTATCATACCGTACTGTCACCCAATTGTTTCCAGAATCCATATAAAGTGAGTAATTCACTATGGCTTTAAATGTAGTTTAACGTCTAACGTATCTTTACATTAACCAGGTCTTAGATCGCCCGAAAGTGATGCTGGCGTTTTTATAGGCAAGCGCTAGATGTCCGGATGTCTTAATAACAGTAGTTCCTAGTTCTCTCCTATTTCAGGAGCAGAGTAGCATACTGAGTGGTTTAAGTCGGTCCGATTCTGACACTATCCGGTGACGGCCCCAGGTGGTTTATACGCGTTAAAACGTCTTTAATAAACTCTAATCTTTAGTTGGTAAGTGATTTAATTTTGCTGAAAATAAGAAAGAAAACTATTACAACTATATTTGAGATAAAACGTTCTAAAATCGTATTTACTTTTGTCAATTGCTTTGGGTTCAAATACAAAACAAAAAAAAATGTGCTACGATGAGGTGATGGAGTAAATGGAGGTTGTGTTTAGTTTTCCAACATTCTATTTATTACTTGAAGATGAAGGATACAATTGCTGTTTTGTGCCTAATGATGAATTCATTAGTTTTGTTTGTAGGACAAAACGTTAAATTTAGTCGTGTAAATATATTTTTTTTGCCATCTAACCGGAAGATTATTTTCTAAAAGTATAGTAAGTAAGTAAGTTAAGCATGTGAAGAAGAATGAACAGAAGTTGAAACTTAGAAAAGAATAAGAAAGTAGTGTTGTATATTTGACGGGCTCGTCGGTCTAGCGGACAAAATTAATTTTTTGAAAATTACATCATCTAAATGACTACCGTTTCGACGTTTGCACTCTTCTAAGCGAGCACCGAAATTTTCGAATACTCGTCGGCAAAGAGACCGCAAGATCCCGAAATGTCTTCGCTGATTTTTTCTTTAAGTTGACGTGGTGTATTTGGTTTATTGATGTAGACACGATTCTTCGAATAGCCACATAAAAAGAATGCTGGGGGTAGATCTGGACTTCTGGGTAGCCATGGAATGTCTCATTGTCTGGAAATCAGCTTTTCCGGAAACATGTCTTTGACCACCGGCAGGTACTCATTGGTTGTGTGACAAGTGGCTCCATCTTCTTGAAACTATGTGTTACGATTGTAGCCAGCGGATTCCAGTAGCATCGGTCCCAATGTTAGCGAATTCTTACCCTACTCTATATAATATATGTGCATTTAAAAATATTTAAGTATATTTATTAGAAGACTCGGCACCATAGCACAGGCTCTGCCTAATTTGGAATCAGACAGCCGCGTGTGAGATTTTAAAGTTATTGTTTGTGAATTATTTAAACCAGTTTGAGAAAGATGACTAGTAATTTTTATTAAATCAATTGTAATAATCGTGAACATTATGTAAAAAAATAATTCAACTAATTTAACAGTGCAACATTTTATAAATGGATCGAGAAAATTGTAAACAATTGATTTTCAATTTAATATTATGGTACTACGCCATCTTGCGGGCAGCAATGACAACTACTCATTTATGACAAGTAGCTGTCGTAGGACGGGCTCAGAATTTTTTTTTACTGCAACCTATGTGTAAACTACAAACTGCAATAGCTTTTTAAGGCAAATTTATAAAATTTGGAAATTAAAATTTTTATTTTCGTAGATATTACCAATCAAATAAATGCAATAGCAACTTCTGTGTGGTACACAAGGCAGTACAAAACTCCCATACACGCTATTGTTCTTTGAAATTAATAAACATGACCGACTTGTCACGTTACTACCCATTATTTATCATCATGGAACTACTTTCGTGAGACGGAGTATAACAACAATATTTGACAACATTAAACATGAATGACCTATCATACTTAAATTAGCCTGTCGCCGTCCACAGCTGAATGAAAATCTTCCCCAAGGAGCGCCAACTATCCGGGTCTTGGGCATCCATCCAGTACCAGCCACCTTCTTCAAGTCGTCGGTCCATCACGCCGCAAGACACCCTACACTATATTTGCCTGATCGCAGTTTCCACTCTAGTACAATTGGGCTTCAGCGATCTTTGGTGCGTCTGGAGACATGACCGGCCTACTTTCACTTAAGTGTACTGATTGTCCGTACGATGTCAGTGCCAGTTCTCTGTGGAATAATTTTGTTACGAAATTTATCGGATAGAGAAACACTACTTTCAAATTGTAATTGAAAATTGATTTTATTGAAAATTGTGACTGACTTAATTTTCTTTTGAATTAACTATATGAGTTATTTATTTTACACAGAAGTAGTGAAAAATAATGAAATAAATTTATATAAGTTTTGAAATAAAAACTGTGTCCTCCTACGGCTTCCCTTATTTAATAATTGAGATCAGTCGAATCGACTCGGCAATGAATCACGAATATTAGATTCGTGTTCAATGCGACTTTGCTAAAATTGAGTTGATAAATTCGAAAACATCAATAGAATATACCTCGATGTTTAATAATCAACCGCAACTCGCCAATCCAAAACTGTAACTAGTGAACATTTGGCAACATTTTTAGTGTTTGACAGTGACAATTACTTGCCGGAATTGTAATCGTGACTTTCAAAAATTTATTTTCTAAATAGTAGTACATAAACTATAAATCAATGTAAGTATTCATTGTAATACGCTTTTCCCTTTTTCATATATTCAAATTCGTTTCGTTACATGAAAACTAGCTATAACCTACTTGACATGACGCTATGGCAAACAACTTGAAAAACCATACACAATATTCTTTCTTTTGAAAGCAAACTACAATTTTCACAAGTTTTACTATTTGTTTTTGCAGAAACATGGCTACATCTGTTGTAAATGCGTACACAGACCCTTGCATTCCGGAATGGATGAATGCACCTCACAGCACCGGAACTTCAATTATGGCGTGTGAGTTCGACGGGGGTGTAGTTATCGGCGCTGACTCCCGCACCACTACTGGCGCCTACATCGCCAACAGAGTGACTGACAAGTTGACCAAAATTACTGATCATATTTATTGTTGTCGGTCTGGCTCTGCAGCTGATACCCAAGCTATTGCTGATATTGTCACTTATCATTTGAGTGAGTATACTTTTTGATGGTTTTAAGTAGACCATAAACCCTAAATCTAATATTCTACCTATAGTATTTCAGTTCTATAAATCTATGCCATTGTTTTCTAATTAGAGTTTCGTTAACATATCATTGTCTTAAAAACAATATAATTGTTATAAGATAAGTAAAACCTTGCTGTGATACATGTACTTTCCCTCTAATATAAATCTCAATAGATCAAGCAAGTATTTCACTAGTATGTAACTTCCACACAGCAACACACATTTTTTACTTTTTACGAAAATGTGTGGTGTTGTCAATAGCATGAGGTGCTTAAATATGAACTGGGTTCTATTCCAATAATTTCAGAAGAATACAAACTTGGCTTTTAATATTTCATTTGTCGAAATGCTGCAATCTTTTTTGTGCAATATGAACTATATATATATATATATTAAAGGAACTCTTGATTTGGGTCTAGAAATAAACCTCAACTATCCTTTTAAACCAGTTTCCAGTGCCCTGAGAACTACTACACATACAGTCACATCAGATTAATTTGAGCTTTCAAATTGGTTAAAGTTATGTGAAGAACATCAATTCAATTTTATGTTAGCAGACATGGCACTGAAACTGTAGTCTAACTATCTTAACTTACACTAAACTTATTGTATGATGTTGCTGCTTTTTAAAAAAATCCAATTATCTATTTTATTAGCATAATTAATCATGCAGATGAAGATAAATAAAAAATTAAACTTCGCTTTACATACAAAAGATATGAAAGAGGTCACATAAGAAAAATAAGTAGCATCAAAATTCAAATAATTCTGTTGTACAATAGAAATTATATACCATACATTTTATTGTGAACAAGTCCCAGTTCACAACAAAACTATGTGTATGTGCAAAAATCACAAGTCTAAAAACAGTCCTCATAATTTAAGATGACAAAATAAGATTGTTTTTCATTGTCTATATAGTTTTCAATTTCAATTTATTTTTAACTTTGAAATTATATAGATAGTAAAATGTATGTATGTATTGTTTTTGGTTTCATCATTATCTTCAAACCTAGCCAGTCAACAGCTGGATACAGAACAAAAGAAGTTTATATTTTTAATATAAACCATTACCTAAACAAAATTAAAAAAGTCAATAGAAATGGTGTGGTCTAAGATTTATCTGAAACCCTAACCATAAGTCCCAGTAATGGAACACATAGTAGCTTTAATCAGTTTGAGAATGATATACCTCCCTATCAATTGTCCGCAGTCTCTCTACAACTCATAGAAGTGTCCAAAAGCTATAGAGGCGATATACAAAAATATCTTATGTTAATCAGATTTCCATAAGATGGAGCTTGGGGAGCAACCTTTAGTGCAGACTGCGTCGGCTATATTCCGTGAGCTGTGTTACAACTACCGTGACTCCCTGGTGGCTGGTATTTTAGTCGCAGGCTGGGATAAGAAACTTGGAGGTAAAATATTTTTAATGTTTGGTGCAACTAAATGCACTTCATCTTCTATCTTAATGAAATTGTTTGTTTATCCTCTTTCTCTTCCAGCACCTACTAGCCTTTTTCATGAATAGCAAACATTTTCAACTATTTTACTGTTAAAAAGAAATATTTTGATAAAATTATACAGTGACATTATTTAGATATATAATTTGAAAGTTTATTTATTTCAAATTACCTAAAATTGTTTTGAAACCCTTACTAAACGTCAAATAGCTAATAAAGTCGTAATAATATATTTTTTTCTCAATGATCTCAATGTCATACATATAGGACAGGCTGATTCAGATCCAGATCCTAGAATTAATAAATTTTTGTTTTTTGCTTCACATTATTTTATCTAACTGTATTTACAAATATATTTTGTGATTTGAACAGAAAATTATAAATTTTTCAATAGTTGTGAAGTAATGGTCCACAAAAAATGTTTTTCGTTTGTGACAAAAAACCACAATGTAAATTGTTTTTCAGCTCACTTGCAACACTCTGTACAGCTAGAGTAAAATGAACTAATCTAATAAAAATAAAGCTGACATTGACAACCTGAATTTAGGTTGACCACCTGCCTTTACCATAGTGTTAATATAACTTACCATATAAATTTTATATTAAAACTTATTTTATTATATTATTAAAATACAAATTTTACTTCTACAGGTCAAATCTACTCTGTACCAATCGGTGGAATGGTACAACGTCAAGCAGTGTCTATTGGAGGCTCTGGGTCAACATATGTGTATGGTTATGTCGATGCAAATTTCAAACCCAATATGAGCAAGGAGGAAGCGATAAAGTTTGTCACCAACACCTTAACCCTGGCTATGCTTCGTGACGGTTCATCTGGAGGTGTTGTGCGTCTAGGTGTCATTTCTGAGGCTGGAGTAGAACGCTCCGTTATCCTCGGTGATCAACTCCCCAAGTTCTATGAAGGTTAATTTTTGTACTGGTAATTTTTAAGATAATAAAAAATTAAAACAGATTTTTGTATCTTGTTGCTATCTACATAAAAGTCATGTTATGTATTGAAAAGTGGAATCAATACCTGGCCTAATAGGAGTATAATGATATAGCCTCATATCACGGTTCTAGTTGTGCATCCAATCACAGGGTGAATATACGGGTACGCAATTCTGACCATAGAGCTATAGTTTAATCCTGTTTCACTATACTAAACTTCGATATCTCCCATCCCTAGCTTCCTCGGTTTATCAGTTTTGCTTGGCTCAATTCTTCTTTATTTGCCCTATGAAAACGATTACTTTCAAAGAGAACAAAGAAATGGCCGATCAAAAAAGCAACCGTTGCAAAAAACACCGATTTCAAATAAAATTAAAGAACAGGGCCGGACAATAATGATATTCCAGATCAAACTCACACTGTACAGTAATTCGGAACCTTAACGTTTGTATCAATTTGTCAATTATGTGAAATATCACTACCAGGTCGCAATATTAATCTGACCAGTGGTTAACGTGTTATTCTGCAATTGACCTTTGAGGGTCAGAAAAAAACACTTCCTAATTTAAATCATTACCCGAGTTAAGAAGTGTTCACCGCTGTTGGTGGTCATTACCAACAACAGCGATGAACCAGTAGTGTATGTGTTATCGATGTTAGGGTATGTCAGTATTGTTGAGCTATACAACGGGCATGTTGTATAGCTCAACAATAACAATAACAACAATAATAAAGCATGCAAATAAGATGTTAAACTGTGTATAGTCAAAACAAGTTCAATCAAGTCCTCGATCCGATTATTGTTTCTAAGGAAACAAATTAAAATATAAAATCCAATTGAAGTAAAACATGACCTTTAATTTACTTTGTTACATGTGGCTAAATATACATAAATACTTATAAGTACTAACACATCAAAATATATGGCATTATTTTAAAACGATTTCTGAAATTGGGGAAGATATTTAAATAAATTTGTAACTCATACAAATTTTCGAGAATACAGACCACAAACAACCTTTTATTTTTAATATACATATTTATACCTTAAACAGTAAGTTAAAAATTTTTTTTTTAATAATCGATTAGGTAACAACACCGAGCTCCTCCATAGTGTCCAAATCTCGCATCAACATCTGAATGGTTTGTTTCGTGCGGGGGAAGTAGTCAGCGGTCTCGTCGTCTTCAAACGAAGGGTCTTGAGATTCTAGTTCTGTAAAGCAAAAAATGAGATCAAATCTCTTCTTTTTATAGAAAGAAGCCTACCAAAGTGCCTTTACTCTGCGTGATGGAAAGCGTGAATAGAATCCAACAGTGGTCGCTATACTCATTGCGAATGCAGACATAGCAGTGTGGCGACCCACGCTATGGTGGCCTAATGAGATGCTTCTTCACACCCCGCTTGAACGATAATCGTAGTGATCATTTTTGACATAGGCTTTTTTATAACTGGCACTGTTAAATAGGGTTGCTTGTTAATTTTATATTTTGGCATGTAGGTATAGGATTTGAAGGGTACAAAAGAAAGGCCAAAAAAAAAACCGGATTGTCTGGGTGAGAGGATAAGGCTAGTAAGGAGGTAAATTGTGTGATAAGATAATGACTTACACATCTAATCCAGGGCTGTCTGATTCCAAATTAGGCAGTCTGTGTTGTGGTAACCAGACTGATGATAAACATACTTAAATATTTCTAAATACATACATATTATAGATAAATGACATCCCGACAGCACAAAGGATTGTGCTCATCACATAAATTATGTCCTGGGTGGAATCGAATCCAACACCTCCGGCTTAATAGTCAGGGCCACTAACCATCAGCTACTACCGTCTGACCACAGATATAGTAGACCCAAACCTTTTTTTCTTTTTTTAAATAAAGAGCCTGCCAAAGTGACTACTTTGCCCAATGGAAAGTATGACTGGAATCCAAAAGTGGTGGTCACCATGCTAATTGTGAATGCGGACAACGCAGCTCGGTGACCAACACTATAGCGTCCTAGTAGCGTTTCTAGGAGAGGCCTACGTGTACAGGCGGCTGCGTACCTGCGACCTGCGCCTCGATGGAGTCGAGCCGGGCGTCGACGAGCGCCTGGCAGCGCTGCAGGTGGCGCAGCAGGCGCTGGCGACACGCGCCGTTCTCGATGGCCGCCTCGGGCTGCGGCGCCGCCACCGCCGCGCCGCTACTCTCTTGTTCTGAACGACCATACACACATAACTTTTATCTTTATAGCACTTTTTTTTTTTAATAACAAACTGATAATATTGTTTAAATAGTTCCTATATCAAAAAGGTTAACTAATTTCCCTTGTAAAACATATTTTAATAAACATTAAAAACTATCATTATTTGGTTAAAAACTTCAAATAACATTTCAATAGTACCTAATAAAAATACATATTCACATATCAACAGAACTTGTTTAAAAATAAAAAGCTTTTTTACAAAATTTTATAATTTCAGTGTCAAAACAATGTTATGAGTATATTTAATGATACCGTCATATATTAATGAAAAAATTTTGAATGGATATCATCTACCTAACCTTCATGACTCCCAACATTATTTAGGGTCAACTATCGAGTTACTTTACTAACTATTGGGCAACACAGACATTGTTGCCATCGTATGTTAATCTAGAGTCTAGATAAAAAGACGCTATCAAACTATTTTTTTTTTTAAATATGTTACTTCATTCTAGTTAGAAACAGTATCGTTACCTTGCACAGACTTAGCGAGACGCTCAAACTCAGAAGTAGTGATGGGCAAATCCAGTGAAGCTCCGCTAGGACTTGATAGCAGACCGCTCAACAGCGACTGTGTTCCGAGGGGCACATCACGCTGCGAAAACCTTGCGAAACAAATATCATATAATTAATCCTCTCTATTGTTATTTAGTGATTAAATATACACTGTGGCTGGTGAGAAACCTTCAATACTTATGGAGAGTACTCGGTACTCGATTCTCGTTAACTTGATATAAAAAAAATAGGTGCTTTTTATCGAAATGTCTCTAAAAAATAAGTCCGCGCGGTGTCCAAGTATTCCGCAGTTAAATACTGGGCTCTCTGTGTACTGTGTACGAAGTTTACTAAGAAGTTATTTAATATTTCGTTTTTATGTTATTTTATTTCATGATATATGTTCGCATACTATCACGTCCTCAAATATTGAAGGTATCTCACCAGTCAGTCTGTATTTTTGGACATCTTACACATGACGTTATCTAGCCTTAAACAGAGCAGAGCTTGTCTATGACAGTTAAGTTGACTGATATAATATTTATATTTTATTTTTGTGAAAACATACATATTATTTACAGAAAACATCGAAATTCTGAACCAAACATTAGCAGGTTATACAACCATTTCATCCAACCCGGGAATCGAACCCGAGACTTCAGCATGGCAGTCGCATACGCTACCGCTGCGTCACCGAGGCAGTCAAATGGTTCCACCATTTGACTAGTCTTAACAGATTTCTATTCCGTTTCACGTAATTTAATGAGCCAACTTTTTTTTTAAGAGACACTTCACATACTAGAAATATCCCTGTGTCGCGAAAACTTTCCAAACGTAGATGAAACTGACACAAAGAATACCCAGACTCAATAAAATAATTTGTGAATGATACAAAAAGTCGTCTAACATGGGTTTAGAACCCACAAGACTCAGCGCAGTAGAAAGCAGCGAGGTGTCCTGGACCCATAGAATCTGCAGAAGCCTGCAGCCTATAGCCTTCCTCGATAAATGTGCTGTCTAACACTGAAATAATTTTACAAATTGGACAATCAGTTCCTGAGACTAGCATGTTCAACCAAGCAAACAAACTTACTCTTCAGCTTTATAATATTAGTATAGATGTAAAGTAATGTATTCACCTGTCCTGTTCATGGTCTTCTGATGGCGATGTCCTTATGTCCAGAGGTAGGTCCTTGACGTCATCGGGCTTGATCGGCAGATTCTCCTTTCCGATCGTATTGATCATAATATTGAGGTCCGAATAGTCGGAGTTCAATCTCTCCTGTGTATACTGAATCTCGGCATGCTCCCAGTCCTTTGCCCAAAGGTAGAGCTTGGGGTGATCTTTCTTACTGGAATTTATAATTGATATAACACATTATTTACGCATAATTGTAATGTTAATAATAATTCTTTACTGTAACAAAAAGTTGAGCACAAAACACTGTACCCTGATTTCCAAAATAGCCCGATATCTAATATATAAAATTCTCGTGTCACAGTTTTCGTTGCCATACTCCTCCGAAACGGCTTGACCGATTTTGATGAAATTTTTTGTGCTTATCCGGTATCTATGAGAATCGGCCAACATCTATTTTTCATCCCCCTAAATGTTAGAGGTAGTACAACCCTAAATTTTTTTTTTTATTTTTTATACAAAATTTTCATTTCTATTTTTTTATGATGCAACATACAAAAATACATACAATTCTCAATTTTCACCCTTCTACGATCAACCCTTATTTTTTAATAGTCATTTTAGTAATTCAATCATTTTTCATCCCGCTCAAATTACTTAGAAATAATTTATGTGGCAAAGCAACGTTTGCCGGGTCAGCTAGTATAATTATAATTTATTATATTCCATCGCATTCACACAACGCCATTAGATTCTGCACTTGTATTATTAGTAGTAGACAACCTATACAAATACATATATACTTCTTTTTGTTCGTAAATATATTCATATTATACATAGAAAACACCTGAACTCTGAAACAAAAATTTGCGGATCATACAAACATTTGATCTGCAAGAGAATTCGAACAGAACACACAATCGCATACGCTTCTACTGAACCACCAAGCCAGTCAAACACAACACACAAGTACCCGCGTACTTACATTCACACGTACGCCCGTACGCATACACGTACACATCCACACACAAACCCGTGCACGCACCTACGTATCCAGGTGCACGTACTTGCGTACGCAAGTATACGAAAGTAGTTTGTACGTGTATGTACGTACATACACGTACAAACTACTTTTAAAATTTACAATCAGTCTAACATCAGAAAATTTTATAATAGCAGAAAACTATCTCCCAAGTTACAGAAACACCTGATTTGGGAGTTAAGGTTACTCTAATTATATTCTAGCTCTAAGAAAACTGTTAAAGGTTATTTACAACAAAAAAGGTTAGGGATGAAAAGTAATTTCTAGCCTAGTTGCAGTACAAAGCGTATAATGCGTGGTATACTGACGTGGCGACGTAGTACTTGAGCCGCAGCGCGTGCAGAGCGTCGTCGATCCGCAGCAGGTTCCCGCTGAGCTCGTGCGAGCGGCGCAGCGACTCGCTGGCGCGGCCGCCCGGCAGCAGCCCCTCGTACAGCCGGTCCTGGTCGTGCACGAACCGCGCGCCGCGACGACCGCGCCGAGGGTTCAGGCATATGCTGCACGTGTACTTCTCTGGAACCTGCCGTGTGTGTAGGGTTTGTTCATTTCCAATTACAAGGTTACTTGTTAGGTCGGCTACTAGTTCGACCGGTTTTACCTGAGTGGACCCCGCAACTCTAGAGAGCGAACTGAATTCGAAGGTTAAACTAGTTATATATTTCAAGACTCTTTCGTTCCAGCACTTTCCGATCATTAAAGGAATGTTCGGAAGTGACCGTCTCCAAAAAAATTCTTTGTATGCAAACGAGTTATTGCGCGACAATCTATATTCGACCTTATGTGTATTCTAACAAAAGAATACTCCATATGGAATAGATTTGACTGCCCAAGACCGGGATAGTTAACCTTAGGGGACGTCTTTATTCAGCACCAGACGATATGATATTGAATACTTTAAAAAAAACACAAATGCTTTTATCAAGGACTTACGTCAGCCTCCCTTTGTATATTGTGGCAGAGCGCGTGCTGCCAACACAAGCACAGCTCACACTGCACCATGAGACCGTCTTCCTCGCGAAACCCGCAGTGACAGTTTATTATTTCTTCGCGTTTCATATGAACTATTTTAACACGTTCACCACCTGGAATATCATGAAACCAGGTAAGCTACTAACAATCTTTGACTACACGGTTGGCTTAGTGGTTTAAATGATCGCCACGTCACTCTCTACTGTGCTGACTGTTGTGGGTTTAAACTCCACATGGGACAACACTTGGTGTGGTCCATAAATTGTTGTTTTGTGTCTGGGTGTTCTTTGAATCCGTTTCTTATATGTTTGTAAAGTCAAAGTCCCTTGCGACGCAGGACATATTCCTAATGCGGCGTTGTCTTTAGAAAACTATCAGAAGACTTTTTTACTATGGAATCGAAATGCTGATTTTTCAATGATTTTTAATAAAATATATTATGTAATGTAAACGAAGACTTCCTCAAAGGTATTTTTATGGTACATAGTAATATGTTCCGTGCAGTGGAGGACTTTACAAACATGAAGACTCAGAACAATAATTTGTGGATCACTCAAATCGTGCGGGAATCGAACCCACAACACTCAGTAGAAAGCCGAAAAGTGACCAGGCCGCGCGTAAAGTTTAGCGTGTAAATTTCGTAATCTTTAAGAGATCATTATCTCACTACTATTACATTAAAATACATACAGATTATTATTGAAAAACAAATTGAAATAAACAAGTGAAACTTACTTTCATTATACATGTACATATTAGAGACCTCTTTATTTTCTTCGTTAGACTCGGACGAGACTAGAGCTGCTTTGACATCGATTTTAGAATCAGGTGTGCCCGATCTTGGGAAACTCGACCTCGTGTCGACATCAGAGTTAATGGCAAACCAATCCTCCTCCTCGCTCATCGGTCCTCTGGGAGGTAGCGCGAACGTTTTCTTTTTCTTTTCTCCCTTCTGTCTCTTTTCAACAAACGGTTTCGTCACTGTGTGAGTAGATATCGCCGTTTCGAAATCTAACGACTCGATTTCAGGAATTTCTATAACTGGTTCTATCAATTCCTTTGTGTCAAAGTCTAAATCTTCCGTTACCGGATCTGGAGCTACTACCGGTTCCGGTTCCGGCCTTCGAACAGGTAACAACACTCTAGGTCGTTTGACGGGTTTGTTTATGAGCGCCTGCCTTAGCTTAGGAGAGTCTTGGCTTCTAGGTATTGGCATTGGAGTATCATAGTGTTTAACTGGAAGCACAGGGGGTGTATCAACCTGTATGTCTGGTTTCTCGTCTTTGATTTCTAGCTTTATTTCCTCCTTCTCAACTTTAGGTTTAGGTGGTCGATGTATTTTAACTTTAATAATTTTTTGGTCGGCTTTCGACCGTATTGGTTCAGGTTCACCCTCCATTGATCGCTTGTATGCTAGATCTAGAACTTTGGGAGTGGCTCCCATCAGTTTTCTAAGTTCTCTGTGGTAATGTTTTATATGCATTTGTAATAGTGTATTGTTACGAAAGTTCTTGAAACATCCTTCGGCGGGACATCGAAGTAAGTTTTCTATTACTTGTACTTTGAGAGATCCCACATACACTGAAAATATAGACAACTCATTAGCCATATAACGCTTATCACAGTGTCTAATAACCCTATTTTCACTGTTCAGAGAGATTATCAATGTCAAAATTTCAAGGTTACAATCATCATCATCATCAACAGTCTTTTACAGTCCACTGCTGGACATAGGCCTCTCCTTAACAAGGAGGTTTTGGCCTACTATACCACGCTGGCCAGACGGGTCGGAATAGGGTTTGTTTCAAGTTTTCCTTCCCTTTATAATGATGTTTTCTTATATACTTTGGCTCCTTAGTCCGCTTTCACGACACCCACGAGATGAATAGGGGTGGTAACACTATGTATTCTTAATCTGTCACCACACGGACAACAAGGTTACAATATATAATAAGTATTTTTTAATTGTTATCTTTCGTTTTATTTGTTTACTTACCATATCCATCTTCCAACTTAGGAGTAGTAGGTTCGATGTTACTGTTGACGGGTGAAATATTGTTATCAGTGCAACTTGCCTTAGTAGAGGGAGCAACATTGTCTGTTGTAGTTTTCTGTAAAAGTAAATAAGTAAGCAAACATAACGAATAACTGAAATAGAATTAATAATTTAAAATCCTAGAAAACTATACGCAAAGGACACTCAAGTTACTAAAACTTGAAAGAGATTCCATAAAAAAGAATTAATGAGTTTTATTTTAATTAAATAATCTTAAAAATCACTTACAGAATCTCGCGAGTGCCTTATTTTCATGATTTTGGGCAATTTTTTCTTAGCTCTTATAATTTGTTGTTTAAGGCTCAATTTCCTTCGTTTGATCAGTGGGGACGTGGTGCTGAGCGTGCCGGCCGGTAGTTGCCTGTCAGGGCCGTCGACGAGCCCGTCCGCGGTTTGCGATATCCAACCCATGCGACGCGCGAGTTTCAAATGCACCCCGAAGTCTGTGAGCGCTTGTGCGTAAGGTTCAAGGTTCTTATCCGGGTTGTTGTCTAAATAAACACGTACTTCGTTCTTGGTGTGGAAACGTCGGTTATCGGGGCTGTAAAGTTTTATTGAAATTTTGGCTATTTCACATTTAGCAAAGGTTTCCCAACAATTTTAGGTAATTTGAAATATATAATTACTTTTAGAAAATATATATTTTGATAAAAAAAAATACAGTGACATTATTTAGATATGCAATTTCAAATTTTATATATTTCGTAGCCGTTAAGAGTGCATTGCTATTTGTTTTAAATAGCTGATAAGCTACTTTGAAATTGTATATCTAAATAATGTCACTGTATTTTTTATCAAAATATATATTTTTTAACGGAAAAATAGTTAAAAACGTTTGCTATTTACAAAAAAGGCTTAAAAAATTAAAGCCAGTGTAAGAAAAAAATTTGTAATCTGGTGTCCTTAAAATATGACAGTTAGGGTGTCCCTTAAATTTCAAGTTCGATATTTTTTTACGCATACCTTCTTAAAAGTTTCGTAATAACCCTATATTGTCTAGAAAAAAATATTAGTTCGATATATAAACGATAACCCGTGCCGACTTGCTATTTAAACTTGTCGATACAAGTTGCTTAAGTACTGCCCAGTGACCTGTTACGACATGTTTTATTTGCCATTTCGTACGTGATTTTTGAGACTATTAGTGCTTCATTGTTTAGTGCGTAAACATGTCGGTGGAATTACGGAGTGATAAACAAAATATTTTTCTTATCAGATTGACTAGCTACCAAATAAATGGTGCAAAATTACCATCTAATCGACAAGTTCTCTCAGTCCTATTTTACAATATTCGTGAGGTTAAATTGACTGTTAGTGAAAGTGCAAATCTTGTGATTAGGGAGTGCATCATATATTGGGAAAAAGCAAGAATTCCAACAAGGGCATTTCCTAACTGCGTGAAGAAACTTATTGATTTATATCATGTTTGGAGAGAGTTGCAAAAAAATTGTAAGAAAACTCAGATTACGTTTAAGAGTCGTGAAAACAATTTTATAATTAATCTTGATAATTTGTATGATATTGCACATGCTGATGCTTTTGAGAGAATGAAAATAGAGGAAGATAAATTATTTTTAATAATTATTTTTATAAAGCCAGGTCGACCGGGATGCTTAGGTGGTGTAGATAAAAAATTGGCGGAAAAAGAACAAAGATCTAGACAACGACGATTGGAAGAAGAGGAAAGGATTGTAAGACAAAGAGAATCACTAGCTGTTGTATCTACTTCCACCACAAATAACTTAGACAGTGTAGAAGATTCAGACGAAGAACAGATCTTGAATTCTGAACTCAGCTTGCCGCACGTTCCCTGCCATGAACAAAGTTCAAAAAGAGGAAGAAAGAATCTTATAACACCTAAACTAGTTGCAGCTTTAGATCGATGCCAGTTAAGCATTAGAGATACCGTTTACATTCTTAATGCGGTGGTAGAAGCGCTTGGTCTGAGCAGCGATGATTTCTGTATTAACAAATCCTCGATTCAGCGAATTCGTACTGAAACTAGAAAATCAAGGGCAGAAGCAATAAAATCTAACTTCCAAAACAATGTACCCGACATAGTCACAGTCCATTGGGATGGAAAACTATTACCGGGGTTGGATGTACGGAGTTCAAAAGAAGAACGCTTGCCAGTTATAGCTTCATTTGACGATAGAGAGCAGCTTCTTGCAGTGCCAAAACTAGAAAGTTCTTCTGGAAAACATCAAGCGAAGGCTGTATCAGCAGCTCTCTTTGACTGGAACCTTTATGATAAAGTGCAAATAATGTACTGCGACACAACAGCTTCCAATATGGGCCGTTTCAATGGAGCTTGTGCTATTTTGGAGTAAACTTTAACTGAAACCAAGATTAAGCAAATTACTAGTAGCCCAGATATTCCGATGTTCAAAAAGTTCCAAGAAAATTGGAAAAACATTGATTGTACTAAAATTGAACCATCTCTTAATTTCGTAAAAGCACGGGTTGCCGAGACAGACATTCAAGCGTTGTTACTATTTTATAAGGCAGAATTAGATAAAGGTTTTGTAAGAGATGATTACCGCGAATTGGTCGAACTGTGCGTAATATTTTTAGGAGGAGACACAGAGGAAAAATTAAAACTAAGGCCCCCCGGAGCCCCAGGCACGCTGGATGGGGAGAGCGATCTATTCTTTAAAAATATGTTTACTTCAGTCACAATGCAGAGTAACTGCGAAGGACAAAAAGGCTCTACAAGATGTTTGCTTATTTCTCGTAATATTGTATGTTAAACCTTGGCTCGAATGTACAGTGGCGACCAAAGCACCTAATCAAGGTTTGCGCTTCTTGAAGATGTTAAAAGAGTATGAAAAAGTTGACGCAACAATTTCTAAAGCTTCTATAAGCAAGTTCAGCCATCACTTGTGGTATTTATGTGAAGAGACAGTCATTCTATCACTATTTGATGATGAAGTTAACAACCAAACAAACAGGGACAAAATCTCGGATTTTAGCAAACGCTATGACCCGTCGAAGGAAGAACTGACTCAAAAGTTGTTTGGTAAGTTAAATTGACTTTTTGTTGGATTTCAATTTCAATGTCCAATACTTATTTATTTATTTTCAAAATTGTTGTTGATTTTTATTTGTTATTTAACTTATTTTTCTTTTTTTTTAGACAAAGCACTGGATGATTTCGTATCGGAAAAGAGCAAACAATTTGTATCACGACTGCAGATCGACGACAGTTTTCTAAAGGAAGATGTATCTTCTTGGAATAACAATGCTGCTTTTCTGGAGGCTAAAAGAAGAATAAGTTATTTGAGAGTTGTAAATGATACTGCTGAAAGGGCTGTTAAATTAATGCAAGATTTTAACGGACTTATCACGGCTGAAGAAGAACAAAAACAGTTCTTGCTGCGCTGTGTCCAGGAACATCTAAAATTGTATCCAGACTGTAAAAAAACTACTCTAAAAAGAAGTTATCCTGAATGATTCTTATTTCTTTATGTTTTTAATTAAAGATTAATGTTCATCTAATTTATTATTTAATTTTATTCACTTAATTCATTGCATTTATAGTGAAATTATAGCAGACTGAAATTTTAGGACAAAACACGTTTTTTACTAAACTTTGAAGCTCGGTCGGCACTGGTTGCAATTATGCTAGATTGATAAAATTTTATATTTAAGTATCTTATAGAATTAGTAAAAATTATAGAGGGTATGCATTTCGAAATTCGAAAAAAAATTTTTTTTTGTCATATAAGGGACACCCTAATGACAGTGGGAAATAATGGGTTAAACACGGTAACAAATATTATATATACTCAAGCATTAAAAAAGTGACGTACTTGACGAGCACAACATCCCACTTCCCGGCCGAGTGCCCCAAACTTCTGCGTACCATATGCTTGGTCCATCCTTCTGGCAACCGCTTGTCCTCAACCTTCAACAAAAACATTTTTCTTGTTACTGTTTGTTGTCTTGTTTTTGTTGTTGTTGTTTGATTGTTTTTCATTCCGTAATTTTTTATTGTATTTCAAGAGCGTGCCAAAGAGACTCTACTCTGCCTGATAGAAAGCATAGTTAGAATCCAAGAGTTGCGGTCACCATACTCATAGCGAATGGAGACAATGCAATATGGCGACCCACACTATGACAGCCTAGTAAGATGCTTTTACATGACCCGCTTGGGGACGTAAAAAGCATGACAGTCATCATAGCAGTGTAAAACTCACACACTTAAGGCAATAACTGTCACCAATGCATCAATGGGCCTTCGGTCTCGCACTCACCAATGAAACACGAAAGCAAGGATGCTGTCGCTTTAGGTTGGTCTTCTGCATGAGGGTAGTACTGCCTCCGTTGAGCCGGCCTGTTCATGCTGAAATCAGCGTGCCTCTACAAACTTGTGACGTATGAATTTATATTAAAAAAACTTTAACAAACCTGCACGCTTCTCCTGGGAAGCGGTTTCTGGCCATTAGGATCTTGTTTCATTTCACACTCTATCTCGCTAACTGTACCCACAGGCTGTCCGTTCACCCACTTGCAGCACCATTCGCCCGGCAACAGAAAATCTTTACTCATCTCTGATTCTTTGGAAATCGCTTGATTCTTCAACATCTGTTTTCTCATCACCTCCACTTGCTTTCGCATTTCTTCCAACTCTGACTTCACTTTCTCCACTTGTTTTTTCACTTTCTTTTCTCGCAATAATCTTAGCTTCTTCCCTTTCTTTATTTTGGAAAGTTTCTTCTTGTTATTCGGTACATCTGAAGTTGTTTCAGAAGTTTTCTCTGCCTGTGAGGGTGCCACATTTTCGATTTGAGGTTCGGGCACATGGATTTCAGGGATTTCCTCTGTTACTTCTGGTTTCGGTGAGCTGGTTTGTTCAATTTTCAAGCCGTCTTCCAATTTATTTATAGCTTCTTTAATTCTGTCTATTACTTCCTCATGCTTCCCTTCATCTGGTCTTTCAAATTTTTCAAGTTTAACTTCTTCCTCTAACACCTATTTAAACAAAACCCTTTAAGAACTATATTTCAATAAATATAAATGTTTATTACAATAACTATATTCAAAAAGTGCCACTTACTTGTTGGCTACTGGAAAGCTGCTTTTAAATAAAGAGATTTTTTTAACAATTAATATTAAAAATATTACAAGAAAGTAGAATGGTAAATTTCTAAAGCAATTTAAAACAAAACGTCTATCTACAGATGACTCTTTGTATGGCAAATCGAATTCGGTTCTGACTGTTACACTTACGAATCACAATTTCTGGATGTATATTTAATAACTACGGGTCAGATTATCTGCCAAACCGCAGCCAACCGCAAAATACAAGAATAAATTAAGACATTTTTTAATATGAGTTAAAGAAAAGACGAGATTCATATTTTTTTGAATATCTTTTCGGTCATAGGGTCGAGTTGGAGGTCTAACACACACGCATTTAGCTCAGTAAGGACTCCAGTTCACACTATGGATTGTTTTTTATTTTATCCTATACAAACGTAATTACGATTTCCTGTAACTAATATGTACATCATGAGCGAAATAAACTTTATTATTACACAAATAACATAACAGGTCACATAATAAGCTGTACTTAAATATTCTTATCTGTAACTTACCTCTGGATCTAAATAAGGCTTAAGGTCCTCTAGTTCTATTTTATCACTTTCACCGACATCTTGGCTAGATGGTACTGCAACATTGTCTGCTTCAGATTGTATCTCGTCCCTTGACGTATTATTATCTTCTAAAGGCTTTTCTTGTGCAGGTTCTTCAGAAGAGTTTGGTTCTACTTCCTTGGCCTCGGGTAGAGTTTCTTCATTAAGAGTACCAATTATTGAGGCCACGGCGTCCACGGCTAGTGTTAATTTTAAAACTTATTATTACGTGTCTAATACAATGAATAAGCTACAAAACAATGATTGACAAAATCGGACTTTTATAAGCAAAATAGTTATGTGTAAGTTGCACAGTAAAAGTTGTGAATGTGGATTTTCAATAAATTAATATGCGCAACTAATAAGCTAGTGAGAAATGTTTTCAAAATTTGCTTCATGTACCCTAGTCAGTTGCCCGAGTATGAATGTGTATTTATAGACATGGATGTTCAAAATTTACTGTTTTTAACCTCCGACGCTAATAAAGAGGCTCATAAGTTTAATATATCTGTGGCATGGTAGCTCCTAAACAAATGTATCGATTTTGATGTGACTGTTTTTATATAGTCACAACCATTTAAGCAATATACTCACCAGCATTCTCAGCTTTTACCTCTACTAACGCTTCTTCCTTTTTCAATTTTAAAGTTTTCCTTCTAATAATTCGAGGTTTTCTCACAACCGGAGCTCTCCGTGGCTTTTCTTTATCAATCTTTGGCGTTTTCGGCTTTTTCTGACCTATATTAAAGATTTCCTTTATGTTTAGTTTGCGTTTCATCTCGCGACGTTCACTTTTGGACCCCAAATAGTCTCGGGTGGGGTCAAATAAGTGTGTATGATAAGCAGGATACGTGTTCGTTTGAGGGGTCACATTTGTAGGACCTGGTGCGTATTGTGGGGAAAGAGTGGAGGGAGAATTGGGGGCGCCGCTTGAAACTCCTTCTTTTCCTTTCCTTAGTTTATACAACCGCGAGACTTTACACGTCCAGTGGCATCCATCATCGAACACAATCTCGTAACTACCTGTAGAAAAAAAATAGACAAAATTTATGCTGTTAGCTTGCTCATGTGTATTTATGAAAACATTAAGCAATGAGCATTAACCTTGAGGCTTAAAAATTCTAAAATAACATAGCTAAGCAATGAAGATTTAAATTAATAATAATTAATAATGCTTTGAAGATAAAAATCGAAGTCCATGAGAGAAGCCAGCTATACATGTAGCTAGGCTATAAATATAAGCTTCAATTTGCGTTATAAGAACACATATTCTGTACGTTCTTTACTATTCAGACTATTTAAAAATATAAGTAAATTAAACCTGAAATAGATTTTTTTTAATAAATGACAATTCTTTTAATATTTTTTTATTGATAGTAACTTACCATTATCCAACACATTACTTATGGTGGCAACAAAGCGCCTATTATCGCGCCATCTAGCAAGGCAACGTTCGCCAATATCAAAAGTCGGTTTAACTTTCTCTTCTACCTTGGAATCCGACTCCTCTTTAATATTGACATCAGATGGTATTGTTTCTGATGACGTGCTTTCTGCAGAACTAGGCCCAGGCTTAACCGGGAAAGCGCCGAGTGGCCTCAAACGTGGACTGCTTACGCTTATCCATTCGTCGTGTCTAATAAAAGAACATAAATAATCAAAAAACTGTTTTTTTAATAACAAATATCTAAACGAAAACATTTAATTAGTTGGTCACAATGATTATATTCCTTCAAATAAAATGCTTCAAATCAATAAAAAAACTATACCTAAAAAATCCTTTCAGTTTAGAAGTATAGATAAGAAAAATGTTGAACTACTTATAATATCTTATTAACAATATTACCTGTGAGGACGACGAATCGCTTTATAGCGAGTATTATATGAGAAAGACATTCAAGATTAAATTGTAGGTATTAGATTGTATTAAAATTATCACAGCGTACAAAAACAGATTACAAGAACACCTAATCAATGTCATAGTGTTTTTTTAATATTTATTTGGTTATTTTGTGTCCAGTAATGACATTTGGAATAAAACCTTATTAGGTAATTGACTTGAAGCGAAATGGCGGCAATATGTAGAAGTCTTGAATGACATAGATGATAATTCTATTTTTAAATTTTAGGTAATTGAATTGAAGCGAAATGGCGGCAATATGTAGAAGTCTTGAATGACATAGATGATAATTCTATTTTTAAATTTTGTATTTGCGTTCTATTGTTCATGGTAATCTATTTGTGTATACGGTCAATTTATATGGATTCCTAATTTTTTGATAAAAAAAGGTGTCGGGTTTACAATCAACTGGTTACAAGTTTGAGTCCCGTCTATTCAGTTTGGTTTAAAAAGTAAAGCCTATAGTAGTTAGTCGTTAGTCCGTTACTAGTACTATTTAAAAAAAGCGAGAAATAAAAAAAAAGCTGCCGAAACTATTTAACTTGACTCATATTCTAAACTACATATTTATCTTTTATAGAATCCATGAGTTGTGAGTTAAATTTTTAAAGTACTTTAAACAAACTTTAAAAATATGTATTTAATGAAATATTAATTGAAAACTTAAAATTTAATATTATAAACAAAGAAAAGACAATTATTTTTTTCTTTTCCCTTTAGAAGATCAGGATTTGTTATCCGTGAGTCTAGTGATTGGGAACATTACTCCTGTCACCAATGTGTTGTAATCGAAGGCTATTTTGACAGCTGATTAACCAATCACCTGTCTTGCTTGTTTTGTAGGTGTAGGCGCAAAGAAACATAATTTGATGCAGAAAAATGATTTGAAAGTGTCATTTGGAATTAGTCATCGTAAAAACATGGAGCAAAAGTTTATAAAAGACGTTATTAAGAAATTCGCAAAGTACAGGCTCTATTATGTTACAAGTTTCAATTTCGGTTCTTCTGAATACAGAAATGTTAAAAATTTTATGTAAGTACAACACTAATTTAACACCCACACCCACTGTATATTACCATACAGTATAATAAGTCACTCGTCGGCGCGCAGACGCATCAATATGTATTGTACCGTGTATAAAATATTTTTAAATGCTTCATAAAACATTATTCTGTTGTAGTAAAGTTTGTAGTCACGTGACCATAATGTCTTTTTATTGTACCATATTTTTCATTTGAATTAAAAACATACTTTTATTTATATTAAAAATATACTTCAATATGATTTAATAGTAAGTGAATTAAATATTACTTTACAGGTATTTTACTGTGCTAATTTTTAATCATGTGAAGCATTAAAAATATTTTTGAGCTTTCCAAAATCTTTATGTAGTGAACTTTTGAATGAGTTATATTTTCCACATTGAAGTATTGTTAAATGAAAATAATCTAATCGGTATGTCTAACAATCTAGCCATTTATTCTAATTCAGTAAAATACTTTCATCTACTTCTGAAAATAAGTTAAATAAGTTTTATCTAGCTTGAAAGGTAAGACATTGCAGTTTAGGATAACAGCACGAAGGAAAACTTGACACAAACCATACCAACACGTTCAGCCAGAATGGTACAGTAGGCCAAAACCTCCTAACGAGAGGCCTATGTTCTGTCATGGACTGTTAAAGGGCAATGATGATAAAATTGAAACCTATCTCCATAATATCACCAGCTTTGGAGGGTTTGGAGTATCACCTACACTTATATTCATGTCATTCCTAACAAGAAGTGAATTTATTTGGGTGAGTACCAACATACATTATAGTGTTTAATACAATCAATATTGCTTTTAAGATACACCATATCATATCACAATGACAATACAAGTACTATTGTTATGAATAAATAAAAAAAAGAATGCCTACTTTTTTGATTTAGTTTCATAATGCACAAGTACTTCCATTTCATCATAGTCAACCTCTAAAATTTCTGCATAGTGCCAGTAGTCACTAAAGTCTTTAGCTTCTACTTTGGAGCCAACTGATAGAGCCACGCTGCTGTTACCTGCAACATTTCACTAATTTGTTATAATTTTAAAGTATACAAAAAAGTATTGAACTGTCAAAACTTATGTTAACATGTGATAAAAATAAGTAACAAACTCCTTAGAGTAATATACTCTTTATAAAGTCCTAAAAGTTTTAAAATCAAGAAATGGTCACCCTCCAAAGCTAACACATTCTCTTGTAATAATGTATAAAGCTGGCAAAGTTCGTTAGCAAAGGCAGTAATCTTAAGGCATGTTCAAATGGAAAGCATTGAGCACAGTTTCACAAATTAATACATTTTTAATTGTACTCCTATTACACTTAATAAATTCATTATACCTTTATCCTCGGGACTTATAATCTTACTCTTCACATTTTGCTTCTTTGCTATCTCCAGGTCTGATTCACTTATGATCATATCTATGACACTGCTGGCCACAGAGATAGTTTCACTTTGACTTAACTTACTATCCATGCTATCATCATTTGTTTTTTCAATGGTTGGTGTGTTCCTCGTACTTTGCAACTCTTTGATCTCTTTCTCCTGTTCTTCAATAAATCTTTTAATTGCATCAACACTCTCAATTTCCTCTTTGTTAGTGCTCGATACTACCCCCTCGTCATTCATTGGTTCCAGTGTAGATGTTACAGACTCCATCTCTGTTTCAGTAATTGCTATAATCCACGGAAATATTGATGGTACAGCATCTGTAATTCAATAATGTTTGATTGTTGCTATTCAAATGGTTTTGCAGTATGTCATGCAAAAGAATCTACTGCAAGTACACTAGATTTGAAAATCACATTTATAAATACTATAAGGCGACATTTAAGGCAATGAAAAATTATAGCAACACAAGTGATAGGAAATAAAAGGATGTAAGTAAATTTGATAGTTTGAAACATTCCAGTATAGAGAAGTACATTGATATTTGTTACAGTCAGAACTCTAATAAAAACTTAATCATCAAAATCAGTCAAAAGCCATTTTGACTAGTTTTCTTTTACTGATTAATGTTTAGTTAGCAGCATTATAACAG
Source organism: Hypercompe scribonia (assembly GCA_949316085.1). Lineage (NCBI taxonomy): Eukaryota > Metazoa > Arthropoda > Insecta > Lepidoptera > Erebidae > Hypercompe > Hypercompe scribonia. The sequence continues at coordinate 2,703,479 of OX438969.1, read as the reverse complement.
ATGGTTACTAAACACTAATGACCACCATCTAACTTAAATAATTTATCAAAAAAAGAGAGCATCTAGCGCTTACTCATGTGCAATAATGGGGACTGTTTGAATCTAACCCAAATGATTTACTACTACTACTGTATTGAGCAATAGGCTCAATATTAATTAAATATATTTTTGACCAGCTAAGAGTTCCGACTGTAACATTTATAATAAATAAATAATGTAAAATTTACATAAAATTGATGAATATTATTTGCAATGAGAGACAACTTGCTATTTTTGGTATGCAACCTCTTTGACAAGAGACAATTTACAGTAACATCTTTTTTATTTTACATCAATAGTGCAGCACTACTGGGAATAGCCAAATAGAATGATAAGAGATAAAAATAACAGAAGTCTAGCTGCTAAAGTGCTCTTAGTATTAGCCACCAAAAACTACAATTACACCAAACAGATAATATAAAATAAAAATAAAATAAAATGATAAAAGTAAAACCTTAAATTACAAAAATAACTCATCAAGCATTAGGGACATTCTACTTAGTACCTGATTTTAAAATGTATTTAGAGTCCTTGTATATTTGAAAATCAGTTTTACAAAAATGCCTTGAGCACACATACATGGGCAGGTCTGGGTCATAGTGTGTGTTATGTGATACAGACATCCAAGTGTCACGTAATGTAACATCTTTAGGATACTTGTGGTATGTTACACCTTTATCTTCCTTTCTCGTTGAACGTGAATTACAGTTGTCAATACAACATTTTTTTACAGCCATCCTAATGTTAATATATTTCAATGTATTAACTATATAAACAATGTGAGTAGAGACTAGTGTAAAATTTATATTTCCTATATTTATAAGTTTATTAAAAATAGGGATAATATGAATATGTGTAAACTTATGAATAATTTCAGTTTTTATCCTATACAGGTAACTGTAGTGTGGCTGCCGAATGTCTCAGTAAACTTGGACAATTCCGAATTTGAAGCATTGTGTCCCGATGTACCAGTTAATAAGCGCTTGCTCCTGGTTTAGTAGATTGGTGCGAATGCATGAGTCTACTGGATTGGGAGATATCAGGACAAGGCTATAACTCCAGTTTTAAGGACTTTTACCCATTTTATTATTTTTCACATTTTACTTATTTGAAATATGTACCAAATATGAGAATGAATAAACGTCTGATTAAAATGGATAAAAGTTATTTTTTTTATTCATAGAGCTTACAGATTTAGTCATGATTTACCCTTTTTGTTCACAAATGTTCTTGCTGGTGATTCAGTCGTAATGACAGCATTAATTTATGGGGTTTAATAGAATAGATTTAGTAGTATATTTCATATCAAAGAAATTCACAACTTAAAATACTTATCATATTTGTAGGGTATATGGTGTTGTGTCAAATTAGGCATTAAGCCTATTGTTGAATGCCTAATTACCTAATCTTGTGTGCCCTGGTTCTAACTAGATATTTTGTGAGAATTTGTTATCTATATACAGTGAAACCTGTATAAATAGACTCTAGAGACATATTTTTTATCACTTATAGAGGATTTTTATTTACCCAATTTCTCAAATCGACAAGTTATGGTAGTTGTGTTATTTAAAACGGTTTCCAATATAAGGGATTGAAATGTCTCATTTTCTATATTAGAGAGTGGACCTCTAAAATAATGTATGTATTATTCTTTTTCTAATACAACTTTCCACAATTGTAGTTCAATAATAATTTGTATTTATCAGTGATTATAAAAGAGATGCAATTTCATTACTGTCTTATTTGCTTTATTATCATACAAACCTTTATTAGATAGTACTGTCAACAAAGAGATAATGGTTTTCGTAAGCAAATCTTCCACACTTGTCTAAACTTGATACATTGTCTGTCTTATAGAAGCTATTGAGCTACAAATCCCAATTATAAAAGTAAATCTTAATTTTTTATCATTTGTTAAGTCTCAGTAGAAATAGTTTAAAGATTGCAGCAACAATTATCCACAATAAAAACTTTTCACATATCTATGGTCCACTTACACAGGTTTCACTAGGTATTTAAGAATGCTGTTCGTTTGTATACCCTTGAAAAACTAAATTCTGCACTGTTGAGCTCTAACTTTGATACAATATAACTTGCTCTGTCACTTCAAAAATCGTTTTAATAAATTTTTCGAGTAAGTGTTGTTCCTCACTCCTCATTATTGCAACTACAATGTGCCATAACGAAGCGTGATAGGGTACAATTATTGATTATGAAATTAACGAACGTTAGTGTTTCGACAAGGTTTTGTCACTTTTTTGACAATAATCTAATAGTATAGAATCGTTGCAGCAGGTTATTGATGTGGTATGGTTAGGGCATTTCTTGATCACTCACTTCTAAAATAGCAATAAAATGCATTAACTTGGTGTTGTTGACATGAAATAATACGAAGATATACAAACCTGATACTCATGGAAATATTAATTTGTTCTATTATTTAGTACATAAATCTATCTAAATTTGAAAAAAAATCTAAATATCAATAATAAGCAGTGATATACAGTTTTAAGAGTTTGTATAAATCAATATGACATTATGTATAAATCAAATGCAATAAATGTCAATTGTCACATTGAAGGAACAGTTTACCACACTACAAATAAGTAAACGATACACATTAAAACTGAAGTATGTACACTCTGTGGTATAGTATTAACAGTGTTGCCACTCGCACAAGTAGATCGGGTATTGAAATGAAAATAATTGGGAAGCCCACATACTTAATCTACAAAACATAAAAGCACATAAACTGAAATACTGACATTAGTATTTAATCTATGTCTGCTTAGTACGCCTCGTAAAACTGATCATTTTGGTAAAACCATAGACTTGATAAATGATATCACAAAGTTAAGTCTACAGAGCAACCACTACGAATTAAATCAGAAGTCCGAATTTTATATTACTCACTAAAATTATACCTTTAATCAATCATTTCGAATTTTAGTACGTACTATTTAACCAACAAATATCAGAATCGTTTCATTAGTTAATAATCTGTTTTCACCTTGACTCTTGTTGATGCTATCGATTGATCGGAGCAAGTAATAATAACTGTTGAAATTTTTAGATTCTAGTTTAACGTATTAGCAAGATACTTCTTGATATTTTAAGGTATTTCAAAATATTTCTTTAAGTAATAACGTGCGTTTCCTTTTGATGCCGTCAAAATAGGGAAAATTAACGACAGATTGGGTGAAGTCTAAAAAGTTTTGTTGTAAAAATTTGTGCTCATTACAAAGATAATTTTTGCTATTTGAATATAATTGCGCATTCTATTTTTAAAATTTTGCAAAATCATTAGAGATACAGATGCATACATTTCAACAAAAATAAATAATAATATTTCAGATGTCTGACACAACGCCATCTAGTCCAAAACTAAGCAGGGGTTGTACTATAGGTACTTCATAACTGATATAAATGCACAATCTTTTTTTTTTTTAATTCTCACATATTACACATAGAACACACTCAAATTTCGAAGTAAATACTTGCATATCATACAAATATTTGGTCCCATCACACACAACCACTGCACTACCGACGCAGTCAATAAATTGGGTACCAAACAAATTTGTTTGCTTTAGGTAACGCAATTGCAAAATATATACGCTGCCATGTCAAAGGACTTTAAATGCTAATTGTAATTCGGGCACAAAAAATCAAATTACTAGAAATCTTTGATGTCCTTTGTAATTTTAGTATTTATTATTTCTAAAAACACCATTTACAAAAAAATGTGTCATTTATTTTATTATCTTTCTTTCCATGTGGTGAACAATTAAAAATATGGAGTGTCACTACCCCTATTTATCGTGAGAGTTGTAAGAAACAACTAAGAGAGCAAATTATGCAGACACCAGTGAAGAGAAAGAATTTGATACAAACCCCTTTTTTTTACGTGTGGAAACCTCCTCGGGCCGTCACCCCACCGGGGTTTATGGTGGTGTGGTGTTTCGGAATCGGACCGACTAAAACCACACGGTGTGCCACTCTACGCCTGACATAGAAGAAATCCGGGAACCACCACCCGCGGCCACACTCAAGGCGGTATGAGGCGCTGTTACGCGTGCCTCCACCGCCCAGTTTGCCGGCGGCAAATTGGTTCCAAGTGGAGATCGTCCTCCCGGGCCCTCTCCGCCGCCTCCTTCCACGAAATTACGTCTTCGCAGAAGGTTGTGACCGCGGTAAAACAACTGTCGCTACCGACCATGCAGCGTATAATAGTCGGTAGCTAGGGATTACCTCCAATAACTGCAGTGAGGAGCCCACGCTGCGCCGGCCATGCAGAACAAACCACTAGCTTGTGTTGAGCTGCGTCCTCACTGCAGTCGTAGTGGTGAGAGACAAGACTCAATTCCCTCCTGGCAACCGAGTGCAGATACTTCCCGAAGCAACCGTGCCCGAAAAGGACCTGGGTCAGTCGGAAGAAGAGGCCCGTGTTGTCGCCATGCCCACTGGGTGATGACAGGCTGGTGCTTGATGCAAACCTTACAGCAACCCGTCTTGAAGATCCTATCCTCCAAGAAGAAGCTTATATCCAGCTGTGGACTCTGAAAGACTGAAGGCAATTGATGAGCTTTCTTCAGTTTTAATTTCTAAATTGAGTTGAGACATTGAATATTGAGCGAGCGAGATCACATTCATCTGTGTATTCAAAAACACGATTCTCTTATATGTATGATATTAATATACATAAAATGTTCTTTAATTTAAGGTTTCGCAGATCTATGGACGGCTTGTGTTACTAACAAACCAATTTCGACCAAATTCTAAAGAAACATAATTCACCAAAATCTTTTTTACTAATAGTTAAAATAAGACAGATGAAATCGGTGTTATAAGCCTAACATCAAAATGTTGCATTATAGTGTATTAAAGATAAATTGAGAACACTTAATCAATAGTGTCAAAAGCATAAGCAAATCCTACTAATCAGCAAAATGAACCGACGAAAATATTATACTTTTGGAGAGCACGATAGGCCACCTTATATAGCCATGCTTCGGCATGAATGGACAGGCTCAACCGAAGTGATACATAAAACCGTCCTATCCTCGCGAACTAATGCCTCTTAAGACAGTAACATACATTTCACTCCTGAGTTGCTGGTGTTTGTTGCATAATTACTTACCATTAGGTGACCCGCCTGCTTGATTGCCCCCTTATATGGTAAAAAAATATCGTACATAAAAGGCCTCTCAAATCTTTACAGTTGGTGCCAACAATAGTAGTAGCTGTCGTTGTGGCGATGTATTAAGAATATAGAGTATCACCACCCCCATAGGCGTCGTGAGAGCCGACTAAGAAGAAAACAGAAAAAAAATCCTTTCCTTTTATTTTCTGGAGGAAACAGAAAAAAAACTCTATGTCAACCTCTTAGACTGCTCATAACGATGATGAATAACAGTAACTATTAATACAACAGACGGCTAGTTGAGAAATACAGTCCGTGAACAGCATACTATTTAGTATAAACAGAAGACAATCAGGTGTCAGTAAACATGCGTAACAAAACTCACAAAAAAATCATGAACGCTTATAATATTTGGTTCAATGTCCTTCGCCTTAATTTTAAAATGTAGGATATTTTCTAGGACCAAACTATACCTTTTTTGTCTGTGGTTTTCAACTAATGAAAAATCGATAACAGAACAACGTTCCAAATACTAAAATAAAATATTTTACAACTCAACATGAATAGCAACTTATAAAATTAATTCTGAAGAAATATGTAATATTTCTTTTTATTATTAAAGTACTCTTAATGTGACAAAGACAAAACATATACATAAACAATGTACATTGTTTAATAACATATACATTGTTTAATAGGATTTTTTTACAGAAATTTGTAAATGTTTAGAAAGTATGATTTACCCACTGACGTTTGACCTTTATTTTGACGTAATGTAATAGCAACAAAACTATATACACTAATATACACGACCTAGCTGAAGTGGAAACCTATATACAAAGGAAAATTATGTAAATAGCAACAAACACACTATTTGTTGTTTTAAAAATGGATTTAGCGAAATCTCTCTTTAGTTCGCGCGATCATATGGGTTACGTGGGACGTGAGGACCATGAACGTAAAATTAGTGCAGCTTTAGCAGATGACGACCCAGAAGATGTAATTGATGCTATACGAGGACTAAACATTGCTGATGAATTGCTTCCCGCACCAGGTGGACCATTCTCGGCACTTACACCAAGTATGGTCCCTCAGGATATTATGGCAAAATTGGCGCAACCAGAATCTGAAGGTCACGGCGGTGGACTTCCTGATTACAGATTTGACGAATTTGGATTTTGTGTCGAAGAAGAAGATGAACCTGAACAAAGTCCAAATAGCACACTAACAGATGCTTTTGTCGAAGATGATCAACACCGGCTTCAGTGGGAATTTTATAGCAAAGAAATAAACTTTTCGGAAGGGAAGCTGGAAAAAACTGATAAATTACAGAAAATGGTGAAAGATGGTGTTCCACACTCACTGCGCCCTCAAGTGTGGATGCATCTGTGTGGTGCTAATAAGAAAAGGGCATCTACTGAGATTACATATCACGAAATTGTGAGAGCTTCTAGTGATGATGGGCTGGTAACAAGTAAACAAATTGAGAAAGATTTGGTCCAAATATTGCCCAACAATGTATGTTTTTCACATCTGACTAGCACGGGTGTGCCAAGATTGCGTAGAATATTGCGAGCTCTTGCATGGTTGTACCCTGACATAGGTTATTGTCAGGGTACTGGCATGATAGCAGCATCATTGTTGCTCCTAATGGAGGAAGAAGATGCATTTTGGATAATGTGCACAACTGTTGAGGATCTATTGCCTGCTTCATATTACTCTTCAACTTTGATAGGAATTCAAGCAGACCAAAAAGTGTTGAGAAGTCTTATTTCCAGCTACTTACCTGGAATAGATCAGGTTCTTAACGCACATGACATTGAGCTCTCCTTAATTACAATGCATTGGTTTCTGACTTTATATGCTAATGTAGTGCACATGAATATATTACTGAGAATATGGGATCTCTTTTTCTTAGATGGCTCATTAGTGCTCTTTAAAGTTACCTTGGCCATGTTAAAAATAAAAGAAAATAGATTTACTGAGATTTCAAACTCGGCACAGATTTTTAATGCTCTCTCTGACATTCCTGGTGAAATTGATGATGTTGATGTCCTTATAAAAACCATAGACGAAGTCTGTGGAGACACTTTAAGTCCAACACTGATTGAGACGCATAGAAGAAGACACCTGGCATATCTAATGGCAGACCAAGGTGCACTAGTTGGTAATCCTAGTGCAGTACCTAATCTCCCTAAGCAGCAACTTCAACGGCGTCAGATAAAGAAAAGTAAATCAGTTATACAAACAATACTGTTTGGAGAAGATAGCAACAATGAAGATGCTGTTTCTAAGAATGTCAAACAAACGGAAATTTTAGTTGATCTCAGAGAAGCAATTCTACAAGTTGCACGTCACTTTTTGGCTCTGGAACCACAACTCGCATCTGAAGTACAGTTGACAGCAGACTACACAATGCAAAGCCATGCTGCAGATAGAGAAAGATATGTTAATGTATCTCGCAGCAAGAGACGTAGGGCTAAAGCATTATTGGACTTTGAGAGAAGAGATGGAGATGAATTGGGTTTTAGGAAAAATGATGTAATTGAAGTTATAAGTTCCAGGGATGAGCATTGCTGGATTGGGGAGTTAAATGGATTAAGAGGTTGGTTTCCAGCTAGGTTTGTCAAACTTTTAGATGAAAAAGGTGTAAAGTACAGTAGAGCTGGAGACGACTCTGTGACTGAGAAGGCTGCACATTTGGTCAGAGGAGTATTAGCTCCTGCTTTCAAAAGGGTCCTTCTACATGGAATAAAGCGTCCCAGTTTTTTGGATGGACCCTGCCATCCCTGGCTTTTTATTGAAGAAGCCTCTTCAAGGGAGGTAGAAAAAGATTTTAATTCAGTATATAGCCGCCTGGTACTTTGCAAGACATATCGTTTAGATGAAGATGGAAAAGTGTTGACTCCTGAGGAACTGCTGTATAGATGTGTCCAAGCCATAAATTTATCACACGATAATGCCCATGCACAAATGGATGTAAAACTGCGAACATTGATAAGTATGGGACTCAATGAAGAAGCTTTACATTTGTGGCTAGAAGTGTTATGTTCATGTGTTGATGTTGTTCAGAAGTGGTACCATCCCTGGTCATTTATAAACTCTCCAGGGTGGGTTCAGATAAAATGTGAATTGAGGATATTGTCTCAATTCGGATTCAATCTTAACCCTGACTGGGAATTGCCATTGAAGAAAGATACACAGAATCAACCATTGAAAGAAGGAGTCCGAGATATGCTTGTAAAGCACCATTTATTTTCATGGGATCTATAATTCTTTTTTTGTTTTGTTTGTGGCTTAAATAAATAATATATAAATATACATAAGTTAATAAATAATTTTAATTATAAATATTCTATTTTGAAATGAAGTACCTGTACCTATGCACGTTACTTAAATCTGTTAACAAAAAATAAGTTGTCATTTAAGTAAATAAATAATATAACAAGTCAAAAATAAATAATATATGTATGCATATTGTCGTTTTTTTCATATTAAGATTTAAGAATAGAATTACTCTACATGGTGACATATGACACCCTTAACTATTCAAATCCTAAAATCAAATCAATGTTGGATAGCCAAGGTACCTTTAAAACAGGAAAAAAAGGAATTATAATTCCTTTTTCAAATTGGTTCAAAACACATGTTTAATAATGTATAAACAAAGTACATATTTTGATAACTAATGAATTATCTGTCAATCAATCAATGATAAAAAGTACATTAAGGATGTATATCTTTTATGTAATAATATTATGCATGATTGAACATGTAGCTCAAATTTTGAAAGCCCGCTCGAACATTTCGGTCTGCGTTTAGTTTGCTTGCTCTCTCACTTCTTGATTAAAAGTATTTAAAAATCAAAATATTTTCGAAGCGAAACGAAAGAATCGAAAGAATTTAAACGTATCGTAATTGTGAAATACAATCGTAAAGTCTTTAAACGTCTATTATATTATTGAAAATTTCGAGGATTTTTTGAAGTGAAAACTTCTTTAGGCGCGTTGAGCGTTTTGGTAGAGGGTAAAATCCTCGGTTCGCGTCACCGACATGCTAATGATAATAGTATATCTATAGCTATGGAGAATATGATATTATATATTATATATGAAATTTATTATTATTATATATTATATATTATATATAGCTATATATGAAACATAAAAAATTTCATATAATTTTTACATATAGTTTTAATTACTCTCAACTTAATAGTTCCGTTTTCACTTCTATCGGCAGTCCCACGACTGCTACTGTTTTTTTTTTCCCAATGTTCAGTCGCTGCTTCCTAATATTAAGTCTAAAAGGTGAACAGAAACAGGAATGGCGTTAGACTGATTTCTTAAATGATTATAATCTTCGGTAAATGCGATGCAAATTTCATTAAAATCCTAAACAGTTCTAAAAATAAATATAACATTTCAAAGATAACAGTTTAATCATTAACTGCTTTATGTAATAAAACAAACGTTGTAGGTAGTAAAAATAGGGAAAAAAATGTCGGTCATTCTCATGTAATATGTTTTCATTTTATTTTATGTGACATCGTATCGTCTTGAAGATGATACAGCCCTTAAACTTACAACCCTTTAAACAGATTTTAGCCTTCTATATTGCCACACTGGCCATACGGGTTAGTATAGGGTTTTTTTAAGTTTTCCGTCTCTTTTGCAGTGCTGTGGTCCTGCATTATTTACTCCTTCAGTCGCCTGTTACGGCACCCATGACATGAATAGCGGTCGCGACACTGTACTTATCCGTCACCACACGAAGATACTATACTAAGACAACACCCACTTTTTTATTTTAAGTTGTAGTTAACGTTACATGGAAAATATGAAGGCAACATTAATAGAATGCCAATTCATTTTTTCAACCCATCTAAAATTCCCTCGGATACCAACTAAAACCCACAAGCTATCTCTGTCTTAGCTGGAAAACCAGGTGTATCCAAGAAAAAAAATCCTTGGAGTACGACAAATCCTATGTTTCCTTCCTATTACCTAAACGGTGCGCGCTTGCCGTAGTTCATTATACGGCCACCCCAGCCTGCTTTTGATAAGGTAACAGATGGCCCCCTCTGTCACTCCAAAGTCCGCCTTTTTCCTCTTAAAAAATGGCTCAGCGACCTTCAGCACCCGAGTCGTCTGTAGAAACTGGCTCGTTCTTGAATCTGGTAAGAGAGGAAAACTATCTCTCTCGATTATTAGTTACTCACAAATTAGCAAAAAAAATCATTTATCAAGTATAAACTCAAGGTCCTGATAACTTACGTATGTTTTAAAATATAAAGGTTAAATTTTCTGTAACCGTATCTTTGTGTGTTACCTTAGAATTTAGAGGTTTGAATGTATACAGCTCGAAAGAGTTGCATTGTATTTCTTTGTAAATAGCCACGTATCCGTTTAATTTTTAACTAAATACCTCCACACGGGTCAGAGAAAGTGGCAAGACAGACGAAAAACGAAGCTATTCTACAAGGATTCCCCTTTCCTAATCAGAAATAGCACCCTAAAATGGTTCATTTTATATAAAACTCTTATTTAAATATTGTTTTTTTTTAATTTTCAGTAATTCAATGTTTCAGAAAATAGTTATTTTTTAATGCAATAAATAAATTGATATGCCAAAACATCGATGCAGAATATATTAAATTCAGAACATTATCAACGATATAGCTATGCTGTTTTTCATATCACACATACTCAGGGGTGGACCTATCTATGAGCTGAATGAGCTGCAGCCCAAAGCCCCGCAGCAATAGGTGTAGGAATAATTATTTTGAGATTTAGAACGTTAAGCGACTTATTACTTTTATAGCACAGATTAAAGAGTATGTTGCGACAACCAATTAAGACGTCGAATAGTCAAGAATGTAAACGTACTAAATGTAGTACGTTTACATTCCTGACTGGCTTAGAAAGGTCAACTTCCTTTGAAATTTCTTTTGAAAAAAAGGAATTCATCAGATAGAGCCCTGGGCTTCGAAGAAGTTTACCAGCATTTGACCCCGTCAATTTTCATGCCCATAGCCGACCGCTCCTACCCCGGTTTCGCCATAATCATGTACTCCCGTTTTCGCATTGAAATCGCCCATGACAACTGTGAAAGAAGTGTTGGCACGAGACAACCTTAGCTATGTCTTTATACTCGTACATGGCCTCAACCTCATCGTTAGGATGTGTAGATGTGGGTGCGTACACTTGTATAACCTTCAGGGAATACTTTTTGGTTATTTTTAAGATGAGGTACGCTACCCTTGACCATACACTGCCAACTTCCTCCACGCTGCCCTTGAACGATTTATGGATCATAAATCGGACACCGCCTTGGGATGGTTGGTTTTCCTGTCGGAAGTAGAGGAGGTGACCAGAATCTAGGGCTACCATATCCTCACCCTGTCTTCAAACTTCTGATAGCCCCAAAATATACCAATTGATATGGTATACCTCTAAAAACGTTAAACACAATGGTGTTTAACGTTTTTAAGTCCCGTTATGCTAATAGCTCCTAAGGTTGACAGGCCTGAGTTTAAGCAAACCCGACACGTGTCTATATACGTGTCTATGTCGGTACGGAGAAATCGTAAATTTTCAATCGTAAATTCCTATGACGGAAAATCTTGGGGGTCATCTCCGGAACAAGTCCAAATCTTATTAGGATCGAGATGGTGAAGAACTTTAAAAGGGGACCGCGTGCACGATCGTCGTATATTTCCAGATTTCGATCTTAAGACCCCTTCTGTGCAACCAGAAGTAAATGTCTTACGGCTCTGTAGTCAGCACTAGAAAGTTGTCAAGCATTTACCAGTCAGTACTAGGGGATAAGAGGTCCATTCCTCGGCACAGGTAAATCTGCTCGAGCAGAGTGATACCACAGGCTCACTGAACCAGTTTTAAGCAATTCTTTCCTTCCTTTTTCTGAGTGATGTTATCGGGAAAGGCAGCACTTCAAGTGAATGATATTTAAAGTTTGCGGGGTATTTGACATCGTACAGAGGCTGCTACCTAATCTAGACGATCTGATGTACAAAATTAATCGTTCCTGCTTTACGGTACTGTACATGGTCCATTAATGCTATGGTATTATATGGTATTGATACTATAGTTGGTTTGGTACTATCGGAGTATCCAGCCCCGATATGGATCAGACGAATACCGATAATAACTTTTTCCGTTGCCGAGCTAAGCTCAATCAAGCGCAGTATACAACTTCGACTCGGCTCACACGAGAATACTGCACCATCTCATCAAGGGTAGCGACAGTCCTGGCACGGTTCTCACCTTTTAATATCTTGACGTATATGTACATGAGCGTCTATGACCAAATCGAGTGATTCGTGTGAGAGCATGGACTTTCAGGAAGGGCTTGAAATGCGGTTGAACGCTCACTGACAGGCCGCATGCTACTGCACCGAGATTGCATGACCTACCTATTGACCCAGTGAATCACCGGGTTCCATTTTTTCAAACAACAACAATATTTCAAATAATTTTTGATGAGAATCGTCATTTTTTTATACTATGTTCTTTTAAAATGTTCATTTATTAATTACGAATCAACCTCTTATTCTTTCTTCGTACTGTATTTGCTTTATTTGTCATCTCTTCATCATTGTATCTCATCATCTTTATTTGTCATCTATCTTTTAAGTAAAAACCTACACAGTTATTTTTAGCCTTCCTTTAGTATCAGTTTCATATCGACGAACAGAATACAAAAAATCCGACTTTACAGTCCGCCATAAAACTTGAAATCTTAATACAGTTCTCACCCTTTAAGATGTATTGAAACAGCATTAATCGTGTGTTTATCGTTGAAAAATGTTAACTCAGTTCGGCAACGTACTGAATTTGATCGCAGGTGACCAGACAGCAGCATACCAGAACTGTGCACCTGATTGGGACTACTGTGCTGTGCACCCAACAGCAAATATATCAAAAGCCGGTCAGATAGGTACTGATTGGACCAATAGGCGGGAGATATGATGGTTGGTACGGTGTCAATCCGTAAGGAACCTGAAAGTACTCGGTCCCGTTCCTTCACAGAGTAGGAAAAGCAACACCGTTCATCGGGGTAGTTTTTAGTGGATAAAACACATATTCCTAGCTCCTGCGCTTTCAAAGCACCAAAAATTTTAAGACATTTTCTAAGGTGGAAGAGTTATGCTCCGGTACGAATAGACCGGTTCGACGGAAATGATACGATGGCCTCAGGCGGTAGTTATGTATCACTTCCTAAGTCATCTGCCACAAAAGCCGTCAACGAAAAAGGCCCACTCGTAGTATTAGCCCAAGTCCCCCAAAATAACGATCCGCCCCTGTACATATTAATTGTACTTATCAATATAAATACGTTATTTTAAAATCAGATAATGATAAGCATTTGCGCTAAAGATATAATATATCTACTTCACTTACTTTTAAATTTTCGTTTACAGGAAGATAATACAGGTGTCTTTGTGACCACAGTACAGTTTGTAGCACAATATGTTATAATAAATAAGCAAGAAAGAGTCTTATGTCCAGAAGTGGACTGTTTGCAGCAGTAAACTGTTAAACGCTATTTACAAAAGAGTATTTAGTAAAATTAATACAATTTACAGAACCAGTGCCGCTGATAAACAATGGTTGACAAGAACATAATTTGAAACAATAGTATTGAATTTGGTTAATTCAAGTTTTAAAATTATATGTTCTATATTTTTGTGTGAGAGGTGTAAGCGAGTATTGTTTATTAACTTTATTTTTTTGTTTATGATTTTCGCCTTACCTCACAAAATCGAGATTTTTATTACAAACATAAAAACATGAATGTCCTTTTACGCCTCGTTTAAAAAGTATTTTTTTTAATTTTATTCATATCAGTATTATCCATTTAAACAAGATCAAGTTGGAAAGTTCAAGATATCATTGTTTACTTAAACCAATATTCCTCGTATTCAAACATGTAACCAATATCAATGACAGCATATACATTATCTATAGTTTTATTGACAGATGAACAGCAACTGACAGGTCTCGTCATTTATTGCTCTCTTCAGTCTCTTCATTTCAAGAAGTCAAACGTGCTTGTTCTCTGTGAGCTAAGGCCAGTCGGCGACTTGCACTCACCATAACAAAAAATGGCATCAAAGGCTGAATTATCTTGTATTTACGCTGCTCTCATCCTTGTAGATGACGATGTTGCCGTGACTGTAAGTATTCGCTTGCATATTTGTACATATTTATTCTAACCCATTTTAGGTTATGTTTTTTTGCGCCTTGAGTTTTATCTGCTTTAATCTGAAGAATCCCTTTGTAAACATGAATTAGCCACATTAAAACTATTTCTCTGTCCCTTGTAATGACTAGCTTTGTAGTTATTTCAGCTAGAAACATGCTTCCCAAACCTAAACATCCTTTATTTTGTGGGCCCTTTTTTCTAACGTCAGTGGTATAACTTGTAGTAGTAATAGTATAATGACGGTCACATTTATTCTTTTAAGGGTGAGAAGATCTCCACCATATTGAAGGCGGCTAGCGTGGATGTTGAACCTTACTGGCCTGGTCTTTTCGCTAAGGCTTTGGAAGGAGTCAATGTCCGCGATTTAATCACAAACATCGGATCTGGTGTGGGAGCTGCACCAGCTGCTGGTGCCGCACCTGCTGCCGCCGCCGCTGCACCCGCTGCGGAGGCCAAGGAAGAGAAGAAGAAGGAGGAAGAACCTGAAGAATCCGACGATGACATGGGCTTCGGTAAGTTTAGTTTCAATATAACTTAAGTAAATTCCTCTAATCCAAATAATTGTTATTTATGGTTAAAATAATGTTAAAAGTTGAGCATTGACTGATATAAAACTTAGTTTTAGATTTAAACAATGATGTCTAGCATGTATTAGCTTCTGAATCTTATGATAGAAAGTTACTATTTACTGAGAAATTGTCTTAAAAACAGAAATTTATTTAAAAAAGAAACATTTACTTAATCGCATTGTCCTTTGTTTCAGGTCTGTTTGACTAAAAAGCTTTATTTAAAGCAATGGAATTCCAATGTAAGCTTTTTGAAGCTTATTTATTTGTAAGAATTAAATAAACTTTATAATAAAGTTTAAAAGAAACTTACTTTTTGTTTATGTTACCTGTTATCACAATAAGTCAATAATAATAATGTCTGGTCTGTTTGTTAGTGACCATGACTGCTAAACCTGAAATAGTGGGTTTGTTACGCATTCCAGGACAAATAATTGTGATAGTAATCATTTGTTCTGTGTCTTAGTGTAATTTATTTATATTATGTATGTGTATCTGTGGTCTGGTTACAATAATAATGCCTAGTTTTGGACCTAACAATGTGTGTGAAGTGCGTTAATATGTGTAATATGAAATAACTTCACTAAAAGTACAAGTAAGTTTTATGGCAGTTCTTTAGACACTTCTTCATGTTTTTCTAATGAAAGTTAATCATTGCTCGTTTGAACTGAAACAACACACTTTATAGTACATTTTGCATGCAGCGCAAATCCATAAGCAAATTTATCTTGAACCTCTAGGTATTCTTAGGCATTTATGATAGTTATTTAAAAATTTTTGGAGAGGTGAACACATAATATTAAAATAAACACAAGTACCAAATTATTTTTATAAATGCAAGATTTTTTACTAATGTGGTGTTCGAATTTTGCCATACTTTTCTAACAAGATACCTATCATGCAAAGCTGCTTGCCATAGACAACCAGTCATTCTGATGTTAATCCTATATTCACAAGTTAAAAAGGCTTAGTGATAATGATGATTAAACTTATATTTTATTGCAGAAGTTAAATGTTCCACAAAACAAACTTCAATGATGGAAAGACACCATTCTTTTTAATTGTTAACCTGTTCTACATCAGCAACCACTAAAGATATGATCAGTTGAGCAAAGAAATAAGCTACAACTCAGAACTACCTGCACCATTTCTTTCACATAAGTTCTTTAGTTAATTATTATGATGTTAACCAGAAACAAACTTATTAATGGAATGCCATAGGCTATGTAATCAGTCATCTTCTTTTTTGTTTGTGCGATGTTAACCTACAACCTCAGAATGTTTCAGACATTTGACACACAACACCATCTAGTCCCAAACAAAGCAGAGTTTATACTATGGGTACTAAATGGCTGATATAAATACATATATACCTTTTTTTGTAAATACGTACGTATTATGCGTAGAAAACACCCAAATTCCGAAACAAACATTTGCAGATCATGCAAATATTTAGTCCGACCTGGAATGAAACCTGAAGCCTCGAGCACAGCAGTCGCATATGCTACCACTACGCCACCAAGGTAGCCAATGTAAGTGTAAGAAATTTTTAGGCGTCTGTGATAGCTTGTTGTATGATTTTCTATTTAACAGACCAGTTAATATTGTCATGGAGTAGGTGCCATGGTTAGAGAACTTGTAGTAGAAGTGTATAGCTTGACAACTAAGAGAGGAGAGGAGGAACAAATAGGAGTGACCTATCTCCTGCAATGGACCAGGCTTTTATGAATAAAGGGAGGGATAGTAGCAGGGTCCTTAAAGTACAACTAAAACAATAAAGATATGTAGCAACAATTTATTATGATCCTACTTTTTACATTACATAATTATCTAAGAGTTCTAAAAACCATTAATTTATCCCCACATGGCCCTCTGTACACCTGATAGTTTGTTGTAATCTGCTAGGTGACGCCACACTATTCGACTCATGCGCCACTCTTTGACGATACCTCGAGGTCTAAATGAAAAAAGAAACATGTAGACACAATATACTTTAAATTAAAAAGAAAAACAACACCATTTAGCATTTCTAAGTATATCAATAGCTTCTGCTGTGACTTTAACAAGTAGATAAAGATGATTTTAACTTCTGCAAGTTGTCATCCGTCTTAATTTGATAGACGGCTTAATGGCATAAGGCCTGCACAGTTCAAAACATCTTACCTTTATAACCATGTAAGACTTGAGCAAATTTCCTAGTATCCATCTACATGTTTTAAGGTAATAAAGATAGATTCGTAACAAGTAAAGTACCAGCAATGTCTAGGCAAAGGGTGCAGACTGGCATAGACAGCTATAACTAAACCCATTGGTTTGGTTATATCTAATTTGTTCTACATTTAAAATAGATGGAAAAAGACTGGGTCATAATCATGAACTTTAAAAGCAACTGATCATATGACAAAGGCAAAATAGGTTATTTCGTTTTCAAAATTTTTAAATAAATTGAATACAAACCTTGATGTAATAACACATCTGTTATTTATTCTCATTGGAACAGCATTCAGTTCAAATTTATTAATGTCTTTATCTGCCAATTCTCTAATTTCTATAGGTAAAATGTCATTTTTTCTAATTGCATTAATACGGGTTCGTTCAAGGAAATTCTCAGCGCTCATTCGTCGTCTTTTAACATCACGAATCATGAGCCAGTTTGCCCATTTGTTACGAACTTGTTGATACTGCAAACAAACACAGAATTTAACATATATAAATAAGCCGTTTCCGTTCATAAGAATACTTGAGAATTAAATGATATTACTTCATTTTTAAGTTATTCAGATATTACTTCAATAGACAAGTTAGGATAGCTAGCTAACCTATGACACTATCAAACCTGCAATATACTGACCCCATATCCAGCGACAGTTTGTGATTTCCAAACAAATTTTGAAAGGCTAGAAATATTTAAGTTCATTTTTTTAGATCTTACTGCCTATATGAGGCTAAATATAGAACTTTGTAAATAGACTTATCTTTCTCAATAATTCACTAAACATATGAAATCAAACGTCAAATACTTTAACCACAGATAACTGTATACTAT
This sequence comes from Hypercompe scribonia, assembly GCA_949316085.1. Classification (NCBI taxonomy): domain Eukaryota; kingdom Metazoa; phylum Arthropoda; class Insecta; order Lepidoptera; family Erebidae; genus Hypercompe; species Hypercompe scribonia. The sequence goes on along the minus strand of OX438969.1, from coordinate 2,685,457 downwards.
ATAGTTAGAGATGATAAGGACCTTATTACAAGGTTAGCCCACACAAACACGGTGCATCCAAATAGGTTCAACCACAATAACTACTAAAACGAACAATTCATTTTGGGAAATGACCTCTTAGGACAAAGTCAAAAGAACAAGATGAATATTAAGGAAAAACAACTGAAGTAAAAAAATTATATAAAAAACTACCAACCATTTTAAGTAGTTTTTTTAATATTTTACTGTAAATCTATCTAATTGATATCATTAAAACCTTTTTGGTCTAGTGGTTAGTGTATGTAACTCCTGATCAAAAGGTCTCGGGTTCGATTCCCGGATCTGGCAAGAAAAATGTTATTGAGGTTTTCTGATTACACAAATACTTAATAAGTCAGGACTTTGGAAGTTGGGGTCCTAACCTTCATGCCTCAGAGCGCACGTAAAACTGTCGGCCCTGCGCTTGATCTCTGCCCGATCGTGTCAAATAGCCGTCCTATTGGATTGTGAGAGTAATGGACTAAGAGTGCACATTTGTGCACAACAAAATCTTCTGCGTAGTTCTCCTCTAGCCTCCATTGAGACTGGGCGCTGAGGCCAAATTTGGCTAGAATAGAACATCATCATACACAGTCTTATAAGATAAATGATCATGTTCACACCCAATTATTTATCCTGAGTATAAATCGAACACATTATCTCAGACTAAGCAGTCAGAATCACTAATCAGAAGACTTATAGTCTGGTCTATAGAAGTTTTAATGTGCTGATTTAATTGTTTTGTTTTCATAATTTCAGTAGTAACTTTTTTTAAAGTGTCCGAGGTACAATGTTCCATTAAGCATTAGGAAATAAAATCTACGGAAAGATTGTTTTAAATACGATATTTACAAAATCGTTTTCCAATGGCAACATTGTAGACAAGTTGAGACATGTTATAGCCGTTATAGGAAGAAAAATAACGAGACAAATAAGAATTCGATTGTTAACTTTTGTCTAAATATATATTAACGTTTTTAAATAAATAATTATACTAATTGCATTTAGAAAAGTATACGTTATTGTCTAGTATATTAAGTTAAAGTATAAAAATGAGCTCAAAAAGAATCTCTTCTCAATCATCTGTAAGTGCTCAAAATAAAAAAGCAAAGTTATTGGATCCAAATAACTACCTTCAAACTACACTGCGTGAAAGCGGACTTTGCTTAAAATATCCAGACAAGTGCGTAGCAACTCGAGAAACTGTTCACCTTATTCGTAATATTAAAAAGAATCTTGAGAAACACTTGGAATATCCGAGAAATGTATCTGATCTATTCTCAGACTTAGCAAAGGAGTGCAAAGATATGGTAATTTTTAAACACTACTTATTTCCGAATATTGTAAGGTTGTCAGAAGAAAGTGGCGAAGAATACCCACTTGCGGACAGTGTATTAAAAATACTGCTCAGTGTACCGATTCTTCAAAACAAATTGAGTGAATGCATATTCGAAAAAGCAATTGACTTAGCTGCGTCATTAAAATGTGGACCATGGATACAAATGTTCCTAAAGTGTTTTTCGTCTCTAGACAGCATAGTCAACACAGACAAAATGTCTTCAAATCTCATAAACCTCTTGGATGTTGCTGAGGAGAAAATGGTCAAATTAGAAATCATAACAGCTATACCTGACATCATTGGCGACCAGGAGCATGACAATATTGCTGCTGAAATGAGCAGAATTCTCAGTGAAGATCATGATCTAATACCTGCCATACTAGATTGTCTTTCATATCTTTGCTTGTCTGATGAAAAATATGAACAGTTGCAAAATAAGTCACTATCTCTCTTAATGAGCCTATCAAGATGTAATTATTTCCCGAATTTTGTTAAGTTCTTGCTTTTACCTGGCCGTATGAGTGAAAATGTATACTTAGAAGCAGTTCAAGGTCTCAGAAACTCTCTAGGCTGGTCCACAACAGGACAATATCAAGAAATAGCTACAAGCCAGGTCCTCACTTCTGCGGCAATAAGAAACTCTATAGTATCATCTAAGGTTATTGGAAATTGTTGGCTAAAAGTACTGTCTTCTTGCAAAGATAGTTCAGAGCATAAACCTATTGACTTTATTTTAATGCTTATTCTATACACAACATCAGAGGAAAAACAAAGGCTTGTAGAGAATTTATTGAGAAAGCAAATCAAATTAAATATATTTAAAAATGAAATGTTAAATGAAACTTTTAAGAATTATAAATCAATATTAAAAGAGTATTTGAGACATTTGTTAGATTTGTCCAATTCTTTGTTGAAGACAAAAGCAGATTCGGTCGTTGTAGCCTTTGCATCCCACATGTACACTTTAATGTTTGAAGAGTTAGAGGAATGCTGCCAGACTATTGTTGCGGAGCTGCTGCAGCTCTGTCTAGACTCTAAACAATGTGTTATGAGCATATTACTCATATTAAACAGAGTTGCTTCAAAGGATATGTCACTTTTGAAACCACAAAGTGTCCAAATGCTAACACTCTTGGATAGAACGGATGACATGCCCCTCGCTGAAGTCAGGGCTGTTATGAATTTATTGTGTGGCTTAGCCTATAGCTACGAAAATTCTGTTATAAGAGATGATATTCATATGATTATAAAAAAAGAATTAGGTTCATCTAATCCTACAACCAAAGTCCAGGGTATACTTGGAGCTACTCATGCTGTCAAATATTTAATGGTTGCCAGCTCAGATGATGATCAAACAAGAGAATTACCTGATGACATAAGTTATAGTGCAGTTACACATCTCTCAGAAGGTGACCTCCGTGAAGCGGCACAAGTAATAGAATTAATAAGTCTAAGTACTAGACAATTTCCTGATATGATCGCATTCTTCTATGATGAACTATCACAAGTAATATCAGCTGCTACAGTAATTAACAAAAACTTTTTATCTTGGCTAACTGATGCTGTAACAAATGATTTGCAACAGAACTTTATTGTTGACACAATTGAAACTGATAGAATTGGTGAAATAAAACTATCAATGCAATATTGTCTCAATGCTGACAGTGAGATGGATGAAGTAATAGCTATTAATATTGCTGGATTAACTTTACAATCTAATTCAGAAATAAATATAGCTATTCTTTCCCCACTTTTCCAATTAGTTCAGACTTTACACTCTAAGCAAAGGGAAAATAATTTGTCGAGTATAGATGCGCTGCTTGGATGTCCAGTTGTGATGCCTAAATTTGATGTGGACATGATCGAAGACATGGATTCTGCAGAAGTAACTAACATACTTGATTGTATAATTCACTGTGCTAATTGGTTCAGAGAATTGCTAAATGCATTCGCTTCACAAGATGATGAGGATTTAAAGAAGAAAATCTTAAAGAGGGTGTTACAAATTCAAGAGTTAGAAAAGATAATTTTAGATATTCTAATTAAAACCAAGATTATGTATAAGCCACCTCTTTGTACTTTCAATATAAGTAAGTATACAGGAGAGCAAGTGGCACATAAACCTATTAAACTTCCCAACAGTAAACAAAAAACGTCTAAAAAGTCTGCTCAGGATGACACTGCGCAACCTGAAATAATAAAGTCTCAAACAACACAAAACAATATAAATGTTAAAAATAGCCTTGAAATATCTCACAACATACCTCTAAGACAGCTGAATCTGAACTTACTTCATTTAATCAAAATGCAAATAACAAATGATAAGGAGTCAGAATCTGAATTAACTGTTAAAATGTTAATATTTTTGTTAAAGAGTGTCAATAACAATATAGGCAATATACTAATTTCTAAAATTAAGCGCAAAACATTTTTGACCAAACAAGAAAATATAATCTATGATGAAGAAAAAGCTGAAGAATGTGCTAAGTCAATTTGCGAAATCTTGCCCCAGTTGATGGAGTACTTAAAGTATGTTACTTCATCTTTGGAAGAGTCTATAAATGAAAACAATGAAATTGAGATATTAAATACGTCCGCAACGATTGATAATCTCACTTGTTTAGAATGTATTTATAATTTGAACACAATCTATTTTAAGTGGATTGGATTCAAAAACCAACAAAACAGTGCATTATTGAAGACTTCACTACGAACTATTGCAAGCCCAAGTACTCCAAACATATCATTGAAAGAGTTACTGATAGCAGTGGCTCAATTCTTACAAAAACATGAAAAGTATTGTCTGCAGCTTTCTACTGCAGTATCCTTGATGGAATTCTTAAAAAGTATTCAAAATTATTCCGAAAACAGAATTATGCTCAACATTTTAAGAAATTTAGCACAAAGCTTTTTGTCTAAACAATGGAAAACTCTTGATGGTAATTTAGAAAAGGGTTTATATTTTAATCAATGCGTAGATCGCTTGGCTTCAATTTATTTCATAAACAATGAAGTAATTGCACTAAAGAATTTGACATTACAATTGAACCAGGAAATAGAAAATTTGAACACACGCACTAGTACATTAAATAATCTCAAGTGTATCAACAAAAACAATTTCTCCATATTATACAGAAACCTCGGTACGGCAGTCTACGATGCAACTAAAGCTCGTTTGGACAAAGGAATGACTAATTCAGAACACTTAGAACTCTGGAGAGATGTGGCAACGATATTAAAAAACATGTCTGAAATAGCCAAAACTCTTGAAACAAGAAATAACTTGTCTGTTTTCTTCAAAAAATCCTTGCCGGTACTAAAACTATTCCAATCGCAGGGTATCCCGATATTAGAAATCCAGCTGAAAAATGACACGAAGGAAGTGTTGGAGATTTTAAAAATTCTACAGCAATCTACTAGGTTTTTACAGACTTTATGTTGCCACTCAAGATTGAAAAAAGATGCTGTATTGATGAGTAAAGTGCCACACATGAGACAACTTCTTGAGACTTTAATATACAAAGTAAAAGCTGCTTTAGCTGCTAATAAATGTTCCGAAGCATTCTGGATGGGCAACCTTAAGAACAAAGATATACATGGGGAAGTCATTGCATCTCAGGAAAGTGTTGAAGATGAAGAGTTTGGTGACGACTGTGAAGATCAGTTACCTGAAGACGACAACACAGATGAAAGTGATGATGAAATGATTAATCCCGAATCTAGAAGTATCAGTGACATTGTTTAAATGATTTGTAATAAAAAATATTATTTTTCAATAACCATCGTTTAATTTATGTTCACAAAACAAAGACTTGGTTATTTTACACATTTTTTACTACTCCTAACACAGTCAAACTTTGCGAAGTTTTTTTTTTGAAATTTAATGGGAACAAATCTTTTATACATTATTTTTGCGAAACTAACTTTTGCAGCAACATGCAGCACACAATGGTAGCTCTCAAAAGATATAATTTTATGCGTAATAATATATAGTTTATGACTTTCTTCGGTAACTGGGCTAACAACACTGAATTTTTCAACCCAAACCACTAATACCCGAGATTTGGTATAATACTATGCTACTAGTGGCACCGACTGTGTCGGATTAATAAGTGACTGCCTCCACCAGTATTTATCCTGTGGGTGTCGTAAGACTATAGGGAGTTAATTGCAGGATAACAGAAAAATAAGAAAAATTCGAAACAAACCCTTTACCAATCTGTCTGGCGAGCACGGTATAGTCGCGAGGAGGGCAACCGAACGGGCCTTCACATGGCCCAAGGCAGCCACTGTTCTAAGGAGAGTTCTAAACCCAGCAGTGAATTGAGTGAAACAACTGATTACACAGTGGCATTGAAATCGTATTAACATGGTTAAACCTTTAAGTTCACTCATTTTTCGCAGGACTATTACAAGTAAAAATTTAAACTATATAATAGGGCCTCTGTAGATATATTTGTATATTGTATTGGCCTAGACAGAAATAGAGAAATTGTTCAAGGGACTTTATTTTGGAAATAATTAGATGTTAAAAAAATAACAACACAGATACGAAAACTTCACTTTATTTAACTTATACATTTATACTTCATGTTTCAATTGTTAATCATATAGATATACAAATGTAAATGAATTAAGAAATAGTATGTAACACCATATTCATAATTGTGTCTCGTGTATCCTTACTAGTTTTGTTTGTGTAACTCTCTAATTCTTGTCTTTTTGATGTGGAACTTAAAAGTTGCTTTCATTGCATGTAAAATCCATGAAAAAATATTATAGCAAGGACAGAGCCACCTGAAACAATTAGCCTATTAAATTATTTATTTTTTTACATTAATTAGATCTTGTTCAAATTAAAATGATAGTGTGAAAACAGTCTTTTCTATTAAAGAAAGAACGCCCTGGAATCGCCATGGGCATCGCACATGAAAAGTGGATATTGGAAAGTCCCCCATGACACAAGACCTTTTTTTTTTGTCGGGGTGGAAAATCTCTTCGGATCTCCGGTTCCTCGGGAAGCAGGCGCCAGGAGTATGTGGTGTTTCCACTAAAAACCACCCCGGCGGCCGGTCTCAGGCGTCCTTAGGTCTTGTGTCATGGGGGGACTTTCCAAACATACAAGAAACAGGTACAAATGACACACAGACTCGGAACAACAAAGTGTAATCCCTTTGGGGGTTTGAAACTACACTACTCAGCATGGTAGAAAGCGGTAAGCTGACTGTGTAAACTATTACGCAATCCATACAGCTTATCTATGCTAACATACAACAGATAGAAATCACTTTAATAAAACAATATTTAAACATTAGGGACAGTAACATATAAAATGTCAAATTAAACTTAAATACAACTTACTTCTTTTTAAACTTCTTGGGATTCTAGTCATTGCTGGATTTGTTTAAGATGCTGTATAAGTTAGATATTCATGTACTTGTGCTGCATCCTAAAAAATTTCGTTATATTTAAACAAACTGCATATAAACTACTTGAGAAGATAAGAGGTTTATGTTTAATCAGATAATTACTTTCTCTCCAATATCGACAGATAATACATGCAATTTATAAACATCATTTACTATTAATTCCATAAAATTAAAATTGATTACTATTTAAAAAAATTTTTCAGTGACTGTTTCCATTTTATTTAAAATTAAGTAAACTAAAAAGGTATCGTTTCATAGCGTTTCAGAGAATTATCAAAAGAAAATTATTAATGATTTATATTTACTTTTTGTTCAATTTCTTGACATTCTATTGCTTGCCAGGTATCTGAAAGATGATGATGATTGACTGATGATTTTATGAATAATTTTATCCTAAAAATAAATTAACATTAAACACACTGCATGTAAAACATATTTGATAGTAAAAGATTACTTTTTTATCAGAGAATGTTCTCTTCAATATGATCAGTTATTTCACAAACACAATTTATTAACATCATTTAATAAGACACTAAAGAAAAACATCAGGCGTAAGCTATTGAATACACGCACGTTTAGAAAACGATATTCAATTAAGCTATGCTTAAGGTAAGATGATTTAAGAGATTTCAAACACTCCACTCTTATTGAAGGCGAAATTTCAATTATTGGATTATTAAAATACACATTGCAGTAATCTGAACACAGATTACTACAGTATATATAGTAATATATGTGACTTAAGATACAAAGAAATATTTAGAAGGAATGTTTGATATCCCTTCAATAAAGTAATTTAACATGAACACTTAAAACATCAAAACAAACCTGATTAGGACTTAACTACTTCGATTTCTTGAGATTCTAATGCTTGCTGATTTGATTTTAATAATTGGTTAAACCTGAAAAGAAAGTGATCTTTAAACAGACTGCATGTATACCACATTTGAAGGTAAGAGGTTTATACTTTATCAGATAATTAGTTTCTCTTCAATATCAACAGATAATACATGCAATTTATAAACATCATTTCATAGAGTGAAACTACTAATTTGTCACATTTTGTATGGGCATTGGTTTTTTATTCGGAGTAAAAATTCATTATGAAATACGAATTAACTGATTATCATTTTTTTCGTGTAAAAATAAAAGTAATTTGTTCTTATTAAGTCTATCCAAAAATATTTTATAAAACAGTCATTAGTTAATTGTTTTTGCTGTAACTTTGATTATAAAAGCTAAAAAAACACATTTGGATAAGTGACATAATGTCATAAGTAATCATAATAAAACAAATTAGAACTTACTTCTTTTTCAATTGCCAAGTTTCTTTAAGATGCTGTAGAATTCCATTTGTGTTGATTTAAAGAAATAATTTATCTTGAAAATAAGTTATATTTAAACACAATGCATTTAAAGCAAATTTGAATGTAAATGATTCATATTATATCAGATAGTCTTCTCTTCAATATTATCAGATTTTATAAACGCAATTTAGTAACATCATTTAATAGAGTGAAAATATAGTTGATCTAGTATTAGTACTGAAAATAGGTGGTATTTTTTTTTCAACGCCAGCACTATGAATAAATACTGTGTTGTGGGGACTTTACAAAGATACAAGAAACGGACAGAAAGAACACCCAAACTCAGCACAACGATTTGTGTAACACACAAAGTGTTGTCCCATGTGAGGTTTGAACCCACAACACTCAGCGCAATAGAGAGCGGCGTGGCGACCGCTTAAACCACTAGGCCAACTTTATAGAGGTATTAAACTTATTTTTAAGAAAATTACAATTATAATTTATTTTTTTAAAAAAAAAAGAGAGAGAGAGAGAAAGAGAGAGAGCTTATGTCTAATGAAAAGCTGTTAATGATGATGATGATGAAAAGGAAAAATATGCAACACACTATAAGTGTCATGTATACATTTGGAGCATTAACACTTAAATCACTAGAACAAACCTAATTAAGATTTCCTCATTTTCTTGAGATTCTAGCGCTTACCGGTTCTCCTTAAGATGCCATGCAAGTTAAATATCCATTAAATCTTGCTTCATCCTGAAAATTTTGTTTCATTTAAACAAACTGCTTGGAACTACATAAAAAAATAATAAGTTTATATTTATCAGATAATTAGTTTTCTTCAATATCAACAGATAATACATGCAATTTATAAACATCATTCCATAGAGTAAAATTTCAAATACATTTGATTACATCCATTGGTAAACAAATTTTTTTAGTAGCATTGTTTTTTTACATTTGGAAAACTATGGTTTCTGTTTCAAAGCATTTTAGATTATCAAAGGGAAATTATTAAAAATTGCTTTGTTAGATCCTTGGTTCTTTTTTTATATTTAAACTTCAAAATGGAGCCTTTAAGAGTAGAGTGCACAGGTTTCTTTTGGATGGGCGTGTACCACCTTCGTTTTCATCTACACTTTCCATCAGGTGAGATGGAAGACGAACGCCTATTCCAATTACAACTATAAAAGAAATACATACACATTGCTAATTACTAAAAGTATTTGTGTACGATGATGAACGACTTTTCCAATGTAGCTCCACAGTAGTATGGATTTGGCATAGTAATGTTAATCTATGTGTCAAATATTCAAGACAGTTGACACAAAACACCATCTAGTTTCAAACTAAGCGGAGTTTGTACTATGATAACTAGACTGACTAATAAAATATTTATATACTTTTTTTTTAAAAACATATTATCATACACATACAGATTTGCAGATCAGACAAACATTTGATCCGACCAGGGAATCAAACTCAAGATGTCAAGCACGACAGTCGCATTTACTACCGCTTGTGCCACCGAAGTAGTTAAATTGAAGGCTATATTTAAGAATTTAAAAAGACTTCGGTCACAGTTACAAATATTTATATTTGAATAAAATTTAAACATTATTGCAAACTGATTTAAGACTTACTTTTATGATTGTTCTTTTAAGATGCTGGATAAGTTAAATATCCATGATTTTTTGACTCTTTTTTTTATCTTCCATATCCATGATGATTTTGAAAAAATGCCTGTAAAATTTGTTACATTTAAACACACTGCAAGTAATGTAGTTTCATAGGTAAAAGATTAACATTTTATCAGATAGTATTATCTTCAATATGATCAGATATTTTATAAACGCAATTATAAACATCATTTAATTAGGTAAAAATAGAAAACTTTAAGTAAAATCTATTGAACACATACAGTAGTAGAACATACAGAAAAAGTATTTCTTTTTTATTGAAATGACAACTCTCACCCGAGAATTCAATCCTGTGTTGCAGGGGAAATTATAAACATACAAAATGGACACAAAGAACACCCAGACTTAGAACAGTTATTTGTGGATCACACAAAATGTACTCCCATGTGGTGATGGGACTTAACTTTGGTGCAGTAGAAAGTATTGTGGCGACCGCTTAAACCACTGTGCCATCCGTGCAGTCAATTAAGCCAAGGATTAGATAATTCAAAAGATTTCGAGAATTTCAAAATTATTGTCTAAATATTTAGATGTCTACTACGTCAACTATACTCACCGCGAGGACTGCTTCTTTGTAATAAGATTTCCTATCAGTTCTTCAGACTGTTTTGATTCTCTACTAACTTGAAAAATTCGCCTTTTTTTCCTTCTGTGATAGGTGAATGGCATGTCTACAGTAGGTCTGAAATTCAGTAAACAAAAAAACCTATAAATCAAAAGACGATCATCACACAAGTTTTAAGGTTATGGTCGAACAGAGAATACGAGGTTATGAATTAAACATTTCTACTAACATTATTCTAGTATCTACGAGGGGGCGTTTTTAAGTTCGCGGAATGGAGGGTATTGAGTAATAATAAAAACACAAAATTATTTTTCTTTTTCTATATATTCCCCTGCAACACGAATACATTTTTCAGATCTTTCAATTAGTTTTTTTATTCCCTCGTAAAAAAAGTTTTATCTTTGTCTGAAAAATACGCCGAAACCGCCTCCTTAACCTCCTCATCAGTTGAAAATTTCTTACCACGTAATTCTTTTTTCATTTTTGGAAAGAGATAATAATCACTCGGAGCCAAATCTGGACTGTAGGGTGGGTGATTCAAAATATCGAAGCCCACCTTATGCAGGGCAGCCAGTGCGACTCGGCTCTTGTGAACGGGAGCATTGTCATGCAATAGCAGGACACCTTTCGTTAATTTTCCCCGTCTTTTTTCTTTGATGGCTTCTTTTAACTGTTCTAAGATTGAAGCGTAGTATTCCCCCGTTATAGAAATGCCTTTATCTTTATAATCTATCAATAATATTCCTTCTGAGTCCCAAAAAATCGTTGCCATGAGTTTCCCAGCCGACTGTGAAACCTTAAATTTCTTGGGTGGTGCTGTGCCCTTTTTGTGCCACTGCATGGAGTCTTGTTCGGACTCGGGTTCATAATGATGAACCCAAGTTTCATCCCCAGTAACAATTTGATTCAATACGCCATCCTTGTCTTCATTGCAGAGGTCCAAAAACGCACGTGAACATTCCACGCGCTGTTGTTTTTGCAATGGCGTGAGCATTCTCGGCAGAGCCGGATTAACCCTGTCATGGGCCTGTAGGCACTACAATTTTCGGGCCCCTTTTCTTTACCTATTCTGACTGACTAAATCATGTGATGTATTTTTTTTGCCTTCTACTAGGGTTGCCAACATTTTAGTGTCAAAATATAGTATTTTTTAAGAAAAGCTTTTAAAAATATAGTACCTTGCACATAAATATAGTATTTTAGTAGGGAACAATAAAAAATAACCTAAGTTACATTTTACTAATTTATTTTTTATTTTTTACTGGCCAAAAACTATATTTTTTTGCACTTCTTGCATTTTTTAACAATTTTTTCTCTCCAATAAAACTGGCAGAAGGTTTATCGCAGTAAATTTTTAAATTACTATAAATCAAAAGCTCATTTTTAGTAGGTATAAAAGATATATGTGCTCTGTTTCTTTCTTCACGCCATTTCGAATTCATAATCCTTTCTATGAATGCCAAAATAGCGGGAACAGAACGCAGAACATTGATATAAAATATAGTATTTTCGCGTACTATATAATGATTTCTTCAACAGTATATAGTACGGAGTCCCGAAATATAGTACAATACTATATATTATAGTCCGGTTGGCAACTCTACCTTCTACCCACATTTCTGAATATAATTCCAGATATAGGCATGGATGACATGACGTCCTAACTCCTATGGGTTCAGACATCGCAGGCTCTATCCGTGCTCAACGCGGATTGGTTCCGTGTTAGTACAGAACAGTCTTTCGCGCAGCACACGCTTAGGCCTCATTTACGGAGACGCGGCGCGTCGCGCGTCGCGATAGGCTGCGCGGTCCGCACTAAATTCAAATGTAGGGCGTTGGATGAGTGCGTTTACGGTGAAGCGATTTTACACGCGTTTGCTTGAAATGGAGCGTGTTTTACGGCCGAGCCCGCGGATGGCATCGTCACGTCTCACGCGGCGTTTATCGCGGCGGCGCACGCTGCGGCGATTCTCGATGAAGCGATGCCTGTGGCGGAACCTTCTGCCAGTCTCATTTGGTAATCGTACAACACAGACGTAGTTACCATCGCAATGGAGTATGATATGATCGATTTTTTTTTAGAAGAAAATTGTATCTTAAAAAGTGAGTTATTTAATATAAGGAGTGGCCCAGTGTTTACAGCAGCGGAACATGAGAAGTTTGGGGAATATGCAACTCTTTATAAGTCAATAAGAGAAAGAGGTTATGATGTATTTCATGGTTATACACGGATGTCTAGTACAACTTTTGATTACATAGTAAACAAAATACAACACCGCATCAGTACTTGTAACAGCAATATATCTGCCGAAGAAAAGTTACTACTGACTTTAAGGTAAGAATAAAAACTTGTGTTTTTTTAGATCTTTTAATCAACATATTCTTATAAAATCAACTATTTTTTAACTAATTAACTAATTTGACACATTGACTTTCCATTAATATGGACAACTTTTTGTATTACCCCTTAAGGTTGAGGTTACATTGAGGCGCGACACGAACTGCGATACATGAGCGATTGAAACAAACAAATGTATCAATGCTCACGTATGTGGCTTCTCTGAATATCAGAACAATCTGTGTAGGCACATACGTCAGCGTTCGTACATTTGTTTCAATCGCTCATGTGTCGCAGTTCTCGTCGCGAATCGCTAAATGATTAAAAAATAACGCGTTAAATGTAGGTAGGTATAATAACATAATTATTATATTTTTGTAGTAAAATAATTAAGTTATAAGTTCACTGTGCAGAACTTTCATTTTCATTTCCATCATCCGCTGCAGGAGCCCTGTGTTCATCTTGAAAATCAATATTAGGTCCTGATATTATATTTTGTGTTGAAGCACAAGGTAACATGCTCGACGAACCACCAGCATTGTGTGAATCCGATGTAAAGTATTGGGGTTGAGATTGAGATACAACATAATCGCCCATAACAGGTGTATTATTCTCAAACATATTAGCGTACTCGTTCTGAGTTGTCATTTCCAGTATCATTTCACTTACTTTGTGACGAAATCGAAGTTTTTGTAGGTTTGTTAACCTTTTAAACGGAGGTAGCATACTCATAAAGAACATGTAATCTTCATCATTTTTCAGTTCTTCTTCTTTCTTATCTTGTATTCGTGCTTTAATTAATTCAAGTTTTTCCCTCTCTAATCTCAACATTTCATTCCTCTGGTCAGAAAGAGAACGTCGAGGTGCACTATCACACGTCGACAGATTCGTATCAATGGATGGACGTGATTCTGTCGTTCTTTCATCATCGTCATTAATAGTAGAGAGTGGTGACATACTATCTTGGGATAAATTAGCTGGACTAGACAAATTACCAGAACTTGGTGCCGGTAAAACTTCGTCTTGAAGAAATCTCATCAAATTATAATATTTCCATTGCGGTATCCACTCGGTTTCTTCACTTGCAGCACCCGACCGAGGTGTGGGCTTCTTTTTCAGTTCCTTTCTGTACTGATCGCGGAGGTGCTTCCATTTTTTTTTAACTTCTGTAACTGAAACAATCGACAAGGTAAAAATATTAAATGGAACAATAAATATGGCTGTGTCAAACGATTCAGGCAGTGGTATATATGAGTATCTCTGTCTAATTATTTAGAATGCTCACGAATTAGACAGACATACTCATACATACATACATGAAATGAAAGATACTTGCAGAACTTTTCGGACTTCTACCACTGTCAAAAGCCCGAAGTACGGAAAATCCTAGGATCCAACTCGTGACGGTAAAAGTCCGAAATGTAAGTACGACACTTACATTTCGGACTTTTACCACCATTTAGTTGGTAAATTGATTTACCGTATTTCGGGATTTTACAGTAACATATACACATAATCACTTTTAAATATATTATTATATAATGTATTTTTAGAATTTTCATAACTAGGGTTTTATTACATAAAAACATTAGGTAACCTAAAAAAATAACTTATTTTATTTTGTTTCAGTTTTCTAGCCAGCGGAATACCGTACAGAAGATTAGCTTATCATTACCGCATAGGTACAGCAACAGTATCCAACATAATAGTTAAAACATGTTCAGCAATATGGTCTGAGTTTGTAAATATACATATGCCGAAACTGTCAGTACAAGATCAAGAAAAGATTGCCAATGACTATTTTGAACTATGGGGATTTCCTAACTGTATTGGATCTATAGATGGGAAGCATTGTAGAATAAAGTGCCCTTCTAACACTGGGTCTAACTTTTACAATTATAAAGGATATTTTTCTGTGGTTTTGCAAGGGATAGCGGATGCACACAAAAGGTTTATAGCAGTGGAAGTAGGTGGGAGAGGTCGTCAAAGTGACGGTGGAACATTTCACTATTCAGTGATAAATAGTCTAATCGAAAGTGACGAATACAATATTCCGCCAGAAAGTCGTGTTCCAGGGTCTTCGTATACTCTACCGTATGTGCTGATAGGAGATGAAGCATATCCTTTAAAAACTCATTTACTTCGACCATTCCCGTCAACAAATTTGACTGTCGAAAAAGAGAATTTTAATAAACGACTCAGTCGTGCAAGGAAATGCATAGAATGTGCTTTCGGAATAATGAATGCAAAATGGCGAATTTTAAATAAACCCTTGGAAACTAAATATCAAAATGCATGTATTATAATTAAAGCCATATGTCTCATTCACAATATTATAATCGACATAGATGGACACACTGACAAGGACTATAATCGCCCAATAGTGATGGAAACTTCTAGAAATCGTCATCTGAGAAACAATTCTTCTACGTCAAATGCAATTAGCACACGTAATATGTTTATGGCTTACTTCACAGAAAATCAACTATAATGTTTTTTTTTGTATATAGAATAGGTATACTATAGACCTAATTATCAACATACCTACTTGTTTAATGGGATGCTCCATACCGCAGTTAGTACATACATTTACCTATTATATTACGTTTGTTTAATATATGAATGCTATTTAAAATTGTCTAATGATAACTTATTGCTAAGCGTTCCTGCACATGATGCCGTCACCGTACCGACGCCGCGCCGACGCCGCACAATTACACTGTAGATACGAGTCGCCACCGCGCCGCCGCCGCGCCGCCACCGCGCGCGTTCCCCTCCCTCCGTCTTCATTCCTTTTCCGACCGCTTACGAAAGTGCACTTTCGTAAGCGGTGGCGCGGTGGCGAGCGCGGTGGCGGCGCGGCGGCGGCGCGGTGGCGAGCTTCGCGCGACTCGTATCTACAGTGTAATTGTGCGGCGTCGGCACGGCGTCGGCACGGTGACGGCATCGTGTGCAGGAACGCTAATGCTAAATAGTAGGTACTTACTGAATAGTGATGGAACTACTCTGTAGCACATGTAAAGGTTGCTCCACAAAAGATAAATGTTGTGTGGAGGCACCATAACAAAGAATAATAATAATATAACTATTTGTATTACTGTTTAACTTGTGAACAAATAAATATTTAGTAAGCATATTAAACAGCTTGTTATTTAAATAGGTACCTACTTACCATCCATATCCACAATTTCTGATACTTCCACCCACTTTCGTTTGGTTATCACTCTATTTTTATGCTGTGAATGACCAGCCATCCACAACTGGGGTCGCTCCTGTATTGCAGAAATAACTAGTTCCAATTTTTCGTCATTCATGCTGTAAGTTGCGACACGTGCGCTCTCATCTCTCGCTAACCTAAAACTAAGTCGGTAAACTGAGAACCCCGCGTGCGCCGCAGCGATGCCCGCCGCGTGCTTCGCTACACGCTTGAGAATACGACGCGGGCGCAGCGGCGGGCCGCGCCACTCTTCCCGCCTCGCGTCTCTATAAACAACATCGTATATTGCTATAAGTTTGTGTTTACGCGTGCGATGATACGTGCCGCTTCACGCGCCGCCGCTACGTAAACAATAAAAACGTCCGACGCGCCGCGAGACGCCACGCCACACGCGACGCGCGACGCGCCGCGTCTCCGTAAATGAGGCCTTAGAGTAAGCGTACGTTTGATTTCGCCCTAAGTCTAGGTGTTTTCTATGTATAAGTACATGAAAAATTAAACGCTACTCAATAATTTTTAATTTAAAATATATATTTAGCCAAACGCAATAAACAAAGGAAAAAGTGAAGTACAGTTCTGTTAATTTAAATAGGGACTTTTCTAACTTTCTTAGATATAAAGTCGTTTACGACTTCTTCGATGTGGACCTTTTCCAATATATCATTTCAATTGCCATTATCGACAATGAATTTAAACGATGTTGAGACAATGTTGCTCGGAGACAATTTTTTAATAATTTTAATTTTGAAAAATTTCTTTCTCCGGTCGCGTTTGTTATCATCAAACTTCTATAAATTTGCAATGCTATCATAACATTTGGGAAAGCTGATTGAACCATATTATTAAGGATCAATTTATAAGATTTCTCAGCAGCTACAATGTTATCTTTCCCGGCATCCTCCAATTGTAAGACGAAGTACTTGAACTGCACCATCTCGTTTATAAATTCACGCTCAATATCCTCAGAATAAAGGTCACAAAATTTTGTACAAGCCTCTTTGATTTGATCGTCCGTCTTTATTAAGAAATCTGTTAAAAATCCAAATAGAGAGTTAACTTCCTGGTAGCTTTCTAGTCGTCGTGTCAATTCTGAATGCAGCACGTCCAGTACAGGTAAATAAGTTTCGATTTTCAACTTCTCTCTTCCACTGAGTATAGCTTCTTCTGCAGGTCCGTCATCATGGTGTCTTTTCCTTTTTCGTACGCGCTGATTTTCATCACTGTAATTGGTACCACTTATCTCAGATGCCTTCAACTCGTAGTCGTTAAATGAATCTCTTTGCGAAAGCAAAAAATCTAAAAGCGATTTTAAAAGATCAACTGCCGTTCGAAGTTCAATGGTTGCTTTTTGTAGTGATATACTAACACCATTGATTCGATCCAGTATGGCAGCCCAGAATACTGACATGATGGCATTTTCTTTTTTTTCAGAATCCTTTAATAAACATTTGGCTTCGTGAATTAGTTGCGGTGTCTGCGTCTTATCGTCAACAATAGACTGCAGAGCTTTCTGAAAACTCTTATAACCTTTTGACAAAGCCTTAGTCGCATCGGCTCGTGCACACCACCTTGTGTCAGAAACTTTTTTTGGAACTAAAAACGACGATTGTTTAAGTTCGTCTTGTGTTTCGAGACTCTGGAGCATAATTGCCCAGCGATGAGTTGATGCCGAAAAAAAGTTGTACAATTCTTGTACGAATCCGAAGAATGAGATTGCACCAACGCAGCTCTCCGCAGCACGTACTCCAACCAAATTCAACGAGTGCGCAGCACATGGGACGTAGTGTGCGAGGGGATTTATTTTTTTAATATGCGCCTGTAGACCATTGTAACAGCCAGACATATTTGCTGCATTGTCGTAAGACTGACCTCTTGCATTTTTTATATCAATGTTATTTTCATTTAAAAAATTTAAAATTGTAGCAGCTAGTTTTTCCCCTTTGTGACTTTCAATAGGAATAAATGTAAGAAAACGTTCTGCTACTTCTCCATTTGATGTAACGTATCTCAGGACTACAGTCAACTGATCTGTATGGGATATATCAGGCGTTGAGTCGACGCTCAGTGAAAAATATTTTGCCATTGTAATTTCATCTATAATATGTTTTAAAACCTTGTTTCCCAATATTGCAATAAGTTCCTCGTATATCGTAGAAGACAAATACGATTGTCTTCCTTTTCCGACATTACCATATTTGGCCAAATGCGAACTGAGGAAGGGATCATACTCCGCGAGTAATTCTAAAATACCCAAATAATTGCCATTATGCTGGGAACCAAGAATTTCGTCATTGCCACGAAATGCTAGTCCACGGGATGCTAAAAATTTAATGACTGACACCACTCTTTGTAAAACATTGAACCAATATTCTTTGTCTTTGTTATATGCAATTTCTATAGAAGTGTCAATTCGGCCTTGACAACGCCGTCTACTAATCAGGGTCTGTACACATTCTCGGTGCGTTCCTGTATTCTCATGAGATTGAATTCTATGCGATGCGTTTTTCCAATCAGAAAATCCTGTTTGAAACTGTGATTGGTTTTCAACGCCGCCAAAAAGAACACATGGTAAACAGTATACTTTTCCAGTCGATGGAGAATACATGAGCCACTCTCGTTTCATTTTACCACCACTTATATGTTTACGAAAAAACATTGACTGAGAAAAAAATCTTTTGCTGTCTTCGTATTGACGGCTTGAAGCAGAAAAATCACAGTCAAAGTGTTGACATTCGTTAAAATCTCTGATACACCAATAATCTTGTATTTCTTTGGTAATATTTTTCCATAAGCCAATGTCGTTCTGGTATCCTACATCTTGATAGGCTACGTTTTGTTGTGGTACTGGTGATTGGAACTCGTTCTCTGCCTCACTTACCTCGGCACCTGTTAAAGTAGCTGCTTCTTGATCCTGGTTGGCCTGTTCAGAACACTCGCTAGGAATGTCTCCTGAGTCCGCCTCCAAACTCCCGGTTTGATCAGCAGCAGACGTAGCCGTACTCGGAAAAGGTTGATTTTCGAGTGGTTGGCGAACAAATCCAAGTTGGAAAAGGTTTTGCGTCTTCTTTAATACCTCATCACGCTTATTTTGTTGATCTAGCCGCTTTTTACGTTTTTCTGCACCGCTCAAATGCTTTTTTTTCACGGGCTCATCGGACATTTTGTTCCTTAAAAGAAAGATGTAAATGAAAAACTAAAACAGAGAAATGGTTAAATTTTCAGAAAAGTAAAGATATTATTGGCCAAATAATTATATCACAAACAATTAGAAAAAATAAATAAACTTACCTTATTTAATTCTGTTTTATAATCAAGAAGATTTATTTTCTCGTCAAGTTTTCAAGACCACTGTCATAAAAACAACTAATACTCAACAGTCGAGTCGAGTCTACTTCTACACAAAAACAAACGCTCCTGCCTGATAGTATCAAACGAATCGGGGATTTCCCCAACGTAAAACGACATAAACCGTGGGCCTTCTCGCTGCGTTCTGAATGTTTTAAATACTTTTGGTTTTGTGTATGTGAAAATCGTAAGTCTTCAAATACGGAGAACACATAAACTTTTTAAAATTTACCTTGCAATCGCAGAACTCATATCACATATTGTAATTAAAGATACGTAGGTTATAGGTATTTTGAAAGTTTCGGAACTATTACGCTACAAATTATTATCACGCTACGGAAGCTTACAGAACGCACCCAATAAATCGGGGATTCCCCCAACGTACATGAAGTCCAGTTAGTTGCGTTTCGAAGGATTATATTAGTTCTAATATTAGATACTAGATGGTTCTGTATGTATAAAGTGTTACAGGTGTTGAAAAAGAAAGAATAGTTTTGTTAATTATCATTTTCGTTCAATTCAAAAAAATTTATTTTCGGAATGCAGTGCAGTGGGCGGGGCCCCTGTCGATGCTGGGCCCCTAGGCAGTTGCCTACTCTGCCTTAAGGTTAATCCGGCTCTGATTCTCGGCACCCACCGTGCGCTAACCTTAGTCATGCCAAGATGATCGTGTAAAATTTTAAAAATTGTTGTATCCGATACTCCAACCATTTCTACGAGTTGTTTCTTTTTTAGTCGAGCATCTTCCAATACAATTTTTTCTACTTTTGCAATAACTTCTGGCGTAGTCACCTCAACGGAGCGCCCCGGCCTCGGGTCGTCTTCAAGTGATTCCCTGCCTTGTTTAAATAAACTATGCCACTTGTAGACCATTGTTTTTCCTGGGCAAGAATCCCCGTAAACCGATGACATCTCATTGAGTATGGTTTGAACAGACTTTCCTTGCTTAGTAAGGAACTTTATCATCGCACGGAATTCAATTTTCTCCATTTTTTTCACTTCGTTCCCGATTAAAATACTTGGTCAACGATAGTTTAATAACTAATGATCCAATCACAACAAATTTTACTATGCAGACTAATTATGAGTCACTGAATACGGTAGGCATCAAAAGAGCGCGTTTACCCGCCTTTTTCACTGTCATTCCGCGAACTTAAGAACTTACCCTCGTAGTTTACAAATTAAAGAGACATTAAATAAAAATAAAGCAAGAAGAAATAAAATTGTAATTATCTGATTACTAGAATAAACAAAGTTAACTTACGACATTTTTGCCGTAGAATTGTTAATATACTCGTAAATCACAAGTTGTGAAATAAGTTCGTAACTCGTGAAATATGTAGTTCACATGTGACATCTGACTAGTGACGTGAAAAAGTATCGAAACATTGTGGTTTCGAGTGTGCTACCTTTTGATATCGATACTTTTGTACTCGATATTCTACAAATGATACTTTTACTCAAGTAGTACTTTTAATAAGTATCATATCGTTTAAATTTTAAATAACTCACTTAAAATCTGGCTTTATGGTTCATGTTTATAGCATCGCCACCTAGTTCATTCGTACTGAACCTTCAAAAACATTGTAATGGGTTGTATATAAATAAGGATGCAATAAGCCATTACTTATTTCTACAAATGAAGAAAGAAATTCTTATTTCTTATTTCTTCTTCTATGAAGTTATTTTTCCAAAATTGAATGGGAATGAGACGTGAAATAGCATCTCACTCACACATATTGCATTGTCTGCATTCGCAATAAGTATGGTGACCACAACTCTTGGATTCTATTCTTGCTTTCTTCTTAGTAAAGAATATGATTTTTCTTAAACAGGATCTTAAAATTTAAAAAAATAGCGATAATTTTATGCTGCCACTTTTTCCAATACTACTCGTGACTAAAGTATCATTATTTTATTAAAAACAATCACATAACTTAGGACTCACTTGTAGTACGAATCTTAAGCCCCCAGTACACAATGGCCTGTGATGGGCCACGCTTTGCAATGCACAATTGTAGGCCACGATCACTTGGTGTTCACACAATGGCGTATGGCTCATTGCTGCCTGGCAAACCACTTGCGATGGACGTCGAAGTAATTACGGCTGCGGCTATTTATTTGTATACTGTTTACAAGTATTACAGAAGTGTGTACCGTCACAAAGTTGTTAAAAGGAAATGGCGAAAAAGGCGATGGTGGATGCTGACCATTCATCGAAACAGGACAAGGTACGTAGATTTTTTAATGTGGTACTTAGGATATAATATTAATATTTAGAATGTTAACGTAAACAACATGACTACTTAAGATTGTTTTTACCGTTTTCAGGCAATTCATGGACAATCTGTTAAGCGACCTTGTTGCAGAACCATCAGGGGAATTCGATAACTTTGTTCGTATATCATTTAGTGATTTCGAGTATATATTGCAAAAAATATCACCAATTATTGCAAAAAAGGATACATATTGGCGAGAAGCAATACCTCCAAAAATAAGATTGGCATTGACATTGCGATTTCTTGCGACTGGAGACAGTTATAGGAGCCTGCACTACCATTTTAAAATATCAAGTACACTCATATCCAAAATTATTCCTGAAGTATGTTTGGCTCTGAACCAAGTGCTAAAGGACATGATTAAGGTGAGTTAGTAAAACATTTATATATACTTCAAATTTTTTAATCAATAATTATTGCCCCATTACATTTTTTTAACAATCATTTTAACAATCGTCATTCAAAGCTTTTGCATAAGCATCAGGCAAAATATTTTGGGACTGACTCTGTGTCTGAGAATATAATTCGTTAGAAATTATTTGCATGGATCCTTCAGGTATCTGGATTGTAGGGACAGGTGTATGGATTCTGTTGGGGGATTGATAAACTACTTCTTGTGTGTATGAGGCATTAGGGATTTCAGTAGGTGGAAGAGGGGATGGAGTTTGCGCAGGTGGAATAGGTGATGGGCTTTGTATAGGAGAAGTAATTATATAATGATTTGAAGACGATGATGAGGGGCGATTGATCCAAGATGACGACGGTGATGGACAAGAATAGCTGGTGGCTGAAGAATACGGACGTTTACTTATAATGATTTGAGAAGGTGAAGACACGTATTGAGGACTACAATTGCGACGCCGTTTTAATAGTAACCCATCAATTTCGTACATTATTTCTTGTCTCTCATTATCTGAGTATTTTCTGAGTTTGTTAGCAAGAAGCCTCCCATACAAGTCACAGTCGTCCTCTGTTTTATTTTGTTGGTCTTTATTGAGAATAGCCTGGTTTAACGCATTAAAAGCCTTTGACATTTCCTTATCTGCTTTTTCTAACTCAGGTGACTTAACTGAACGTCTCCTCTGTACAGGTATCTTTATATTTATGTCCTTTGGTTCTGTGTTGCTTCTGGCATCACTTGTAGTTTCTGTTTCTTCTCCTGTCTGTTCTCCAATAACTGCCTGAAAAAATAATATTTATTTTTTCAGATTCCCACAAGTGCTGAAGAATGGCTGACCAAAACGGAAGGATTCAGCTTTCCCCATTGTCTTGGCGCGATAGATGGGAAGCATATTACCATATTAGCACCAGCTCATACCGGATCTGAATACTTTAATTACAAAGGAAGTTTCAGCATCGTTTTATTAGCCCTAGTAGATAGTGATTACTGTTTTTTGTTTGCTGACATAGGAAGCCAAGGGAGAATTAGTGATGGAGGTGTTTTAAATCAAAGCAATTTGTGGAAAAAAATATGTGATGGGACCCTTAATTTACCACCTTGTTGCCCACTTCCTGGAAGTAATACTAATATGCCTTATGTTTTTCTGGGTGATGGCGCTTTTGCTCTTAGTTCTCATATTATGAAGCCCTTTCCTGGACATCATCAGTTAGGTACCCCAGAAAGAATGTTCAATCAACAACTATCACGTTCTCGTGCGGTCGTAGAGAATACTTTCGGGATATTATCATCAGTTTTTAGAGTATTTAAAAGACCTATTCCATTAGATGTCGTTAAAACTTCTATTATAACCCACAGCTGTTTATTACTACACAATTTTTTAAGAAAGAGCAAATCATCTCGCAATATTTATACTCCACCAGGCAGTACTGACAGCTATGATAGGAATGGTGAATTAATCCATGTAGGTATGAGAGTAAACCATGAAGAAAATCTATTACCATTACAATCTGTACCTCGTCGGACTCCTATTAATGCTAGGCAAATAAGATCAAATTTTATGAATTACATCCATCAAAGAAGACTATGCAGTGGTAGGGCCTATGATGCATAATTTATTTAGTTTATAATTTGTGGTAATCAAGATGAGTAAATACTTAGTTACTTATCAATAAAAATATTGGAAAATAATTAATTGTTTTACTTACCCTTTGCTCATCTGTCGAAATTATACTTTTTACTGTGTATTTGCCTTTTAAAAATGCCTCCATAGCATCATAAAAAATCCAAATTGGCTTATAAATTTCTTCTTCTCCCATACCAGATCGTATCGAATCTTGTTTTTTCTTAAAATGCATCCGAAATGCTGACATCAATGTCTCTTTTTTCTTTTTAAGTTCCGAAACAGGAATTTGCATGGTGTCTGCAATGCGATTCCATGCATCATTCACCTGAAAACATCGTACTCACATTACAACATTTATTATTTTCAGACGAGGCTCTTTTATCGCCTATTTTCATCAAGGATAATGTAATTCTAATGCTGCAAGAATTTTTCAAATTGGTACATTAGTTTCGGAGCTTATTCAATTCCCACAAACAATAAGTCCTTCCTAATATTAGTATAAAAGTATAGATAGACTAGCTCTTCGCCCGCGGCTTCGCCCGCGCATAAATTTTCATACAAATTTTAACCCCCCACTTTAACCATTTACGGCCACACGCATAGACACCAATTAAGGCTTAATTCCTATTTAAGTGTTTGTTCCTAAGCTCCATACAAATAAAGGCTATTATTGTATGACAAAAGCTGTCTTTACTGTAATTGACGTCTGTGCGTATGGCCGTTAGAGGTTGATTTTTGAAAAACAAAGTAGCCTATGTCACTCTACAGCCCTTCAAGTATCCCTACACAAAAAATCACGCCAATCCGATGAACGAACAAATTAATAAACAACCAAAACAAAGACACTTTCACATTTATAATATTAGTAAGTAGTTAAGTATGGATATACATAATTTCTATCAAAATAAAAATAGTATAAACATACCTTGTTCTTATCCTTGTGCAGTGCATTATTTGTGTCCCAAATTGCGGGCTCAGATTGATATAAATCAATAAACTTGAAAGTTTCTTCATTGCTCCACGCCATTGACATTTTGGACGATCGCACGCCACGGCAATATCACGCAACACAACTATCCCGGTCAGCGGCCGGTGACGAACTAAACAATGGCCGATTGTGTTAAGCCCCCAGTACACAATGGCCTGTGATGGGCCACGCTTTGCAATGCACAATTGTAGGCCACGATCACTTGGTGTTCACACAATGGCATATGGCTCATTGCTGCCTGGCAAACCACTTGCGATGGACGTCGAAGTAATTACGGCTGCGGCTATTTATTTGTATACTGTTTACAAGTATTACAGAAGTGTGTACCGTCACAAAGTTGTTAAAAGGAAATGGCGAAAAAGGCGATGGTGGATGCTGACCATTCATCCCATGACCATAAACTTGAAAGTTTCTTCATTGCTCCACGCCATTGACATTTTGGACGATCGCACGCCACGGCAATATCATGCAACACAACTATCCCGGTCAGCGGCCGGTGACGAACTAAACAATGGCCGATTGTGTAAACACCACAGGCCACGTTACGCCACGATTTCTTTGAAGTGTGCCCAAAAAACCGACAACTCTCCGATTGTGCGCCACGATGGACAACTGTCCGCCATCATATACCATTACCCCCTGTACACAATGGCGATGGCCTGTAGTGGGCACGCATGGGCCATTGTGTACTGGGGGCTTTAACACCACAGGCCACGTTACGCCACGATTCCTTTGAAGTGTGCCCAAAAAACCGACAACTCTCCGATTGTGCGCCACGATGGACAACTGTCCGCCATCATATACCATTACCCCCTGTACACAATGGCGATGGCCTGTAGTGGGCACGCATGGGCCATTGTGTACTGGGGGCTTTACCTGCATGCAGTACAGGAGCTGCCAGTCTCCTTTAAAAAATGTATTCATTTTGCTCTCATCTGGTTATCATACAATGCAAGTCGATCTTAACTGGTTCTTGTACAAAGACAATAATAACCAATCACTGGTTCTTTTTAGCGTTTCATGACCTTAAATCTGTTATTTGGTATTAGCTCAACTGATTTGAGAACATCTAACAGGTTAAAACTAAAAAGCAAATTGATGAGTCAAAGTTTATTGAAGTAGACTTAGTACAATCTCTGGGGTGGGCCCATAGTGGACTTCATGTGTAGCGACCTCACGTTCTGCCAGTGTTTCTTCAGCAGGGACACGAGGAAGTTGATTGACAAGTGAACATTCTGTGCCAGCTCATCAGGTGTCATGTCCACATGGCCGACCGCCACAGATAGGCACAATACCTGTAAATAAACAATTTTAATTCACAAGAATACTTTTTGGATAAAGTTGTTGAAGTTTTCGTAATCTATCTATATATATATATAAAATATCTGCAGTCACAACTTCGTCTGCATGATTTTTTTTTATCATTTCAAAAATTCTAAAACGAAAGTAGCCTAAGCTTTTTTCCTTATAACATCAGCTATCTGTCAGTGAAAATCCCATCAAAATCGGTCTTGTCATTCCAGAGATTAGCCAGGACAAAAATTGTAAAAAATGTTATTTTGGTGAAGTATTATACATATATTCATATGTATGTAGTAAAAAGCAGTTATTTCAATATTACAAACAGACACTCCAATTTTATTTATATGTATAGATAAAAATCAATGCTTTACACTTGTCCTCTGTATAGTCCACAATAACTAATCAGATAGTAATGTAACTTTGGTAAGGGTGTTCTAGCGACACTGAGGGTTTCTGTTTTAAGTGTTCACATATGGATCGTGATGGAATATTTGCTTTGTTTTCTTAAGCTATGTTTATTAGGATAGTAATGTTAAATCCTGGTGTAAAGTTATTTCACATCAAATCGATAGTCACAATGACAACATTTGATATAGTGATTAGCCCAGACTGAATACTTCAATTGCAACACAGTTGACAAGAGCAAGTTGATGTGAAGTAAATTTATTCAAAGCCCTCAGGTCCTACAAAAGTAATTGATAAATAAGTACAAAAGTATTACCTTCTTCATCTGGAACTTGATAGTTGCTTTGACTTCATCAATCTTTTGTGTCATGGACTCCTGGTGGGAGAGGAGACCAGGGAACTTGCCAGCTTTGTTGAGGCCAGGACCAAGCAGACGAGGAATTTGCTTGATCAATGATTCAGATGCCAAGAAAGCATCATATCTGTAATATTGCAAAGAAAAGTTAGTACTATTTAACTACAAATATATAATAGTAACATATTATGAGTAACAGTTCATTCAGAAATGATATTTTTTAGATGTTTATGGTAATAATATGGTGTAATGGTTTGCACAAAACGGTACCTTCCTCTCTGAACTTAAAAAATATGGAGAAGCATTATGGATGTAAGGAGTCTTTTGGTTTCTAATAACTATAACCCCATATATCTCGCATAAAGCTGTCTAATCTTTAACTAGCAGAGAATATTATGGTTACCAGACTGCCCATAAACATTTTTTGAACCTGTGTGGTTGTCAAATATGTAACATGTGTCATGGTAAGTGCCTTAGCATGATTTAATTGTATTCACTAGGGAAAAATGATTGCAGCATGTTACAACTTAACCTATTCAAAATGTCGCATACTTGACTTAAATGAAAGACAAATAGTAGATTGTTCAAGAGGTAATTAGCACACAAGCAGCAGATTATTCATAATGTAAGTATCGGAACTGTTGCACAATATTAACACATATATTAAAGAAAATTGTGCAAGAAACAAAACAAACTCGTGGCAGTGGGATCATAAAACAAAATTTAAAGAATCATGACTTACTTCTTAGCTAGCTTCTTGACAAGCTTTTTGTTCTTGTTCAACTTCTTCAAAGCTTCAGCATCCATGCATGGTACATTCTGGGTTTTGGCCTCATCGCAATGCTGTTGATCTCCCAAGATGCAGACTTGCATCTTAGGCCTAGGAATGTACTTTAGCCTGCAAATAAAAGCTACTTAAAAAAACTGCATGTTTTTTAATAATTGGGGTAAAAATTTTTTTTTTTCAGTCAAAAGAATTATCTCCAATATGGACAGATAAGCCATGCAATTGAATTCATCACTTTAACTACATAAAAAAATCTATTTAAATATTAGGTTCCTGCTGATGATGGTCATACCTGAATTCATGACCTCAAGCACTTATATTAATTCGGAAAGCCGAAGCTCGCCTACCCGTTATTTAAAGACTCTGGGTAGAGTCCCGTCAGTGTGAACCGACTCCCTGTACGGAGACATTTTTGTATACGAACAAATAAATGTATCACAAAAATGTTCTTTCCAGGTAAACGTACTTGACTGTGCCCGAGAAACGCTTGTCCTTCTGTGGGTCATAGTTCTTCAGACCGATTTGGATCTCCACTGTCTCCAAGAAATTACGTTTTTTGTCTTTTGAGGCTTGGAGGACCGCATTGACGCACTCGTAGAGCGTATCTCGAGAAACTTTAGACCTGAAAGTATTTAATTATTGTTTATTGAACTTTACAACACATCCATCAAAACGTTTAGAAATAACCTCTGAAATTTTATAAAGACTCAGAAATAAATCCATTAAATTTTAACATAATAAAATAAAGTTACATTACATTGCAAATACAATTATTATGTTACATGATTATAAAAATAAATTAAGATTACTTACGACATGGTCGGAGAGTATCCTCTCGTCTCGTTGTCAACGAATAGAAAGAATTAATAATTTTTACTACAACGCTTGACGTTTGAGCTAAAGTGATGCCACATTTAAGATATTAATTTTGATCGACTAATTCTAGAATCGATTTATTATTCGAGTGATGCAATTATAAATAACTCAAGGTGACTATGTCTTTTATTTATTTTAATATTTTCACTGTAAATACAACAGAAGACATCAATCGGACGAATTACTTTAATTGCAGAAAGATTCTTTAAGTTCTCATGGAAGACAAATAGTATTATTTTTTTTGTTGAGTACAAAAATAAAAACAATTAGTAAGGAGTTCATGATTACTAGTAATAACAACAGTGATTGTTATATTGACATTTGTGTATTATCTGACTTCGTCTCTTTCCTTTTTTTAACGTGTGGAATCCCCTCAGGCCGTATCCCCGCCAGGGTATGCCTGAGGGTAGCGTGGCGAAATCGGGCCAAAACCACACGGTGTGCCACTATCCACCTGAGATAGGAGGGATCCGGGAACAGTTGTTATCGAGACCCTTTCGACTTCAGCACACATAGTTGACGCCTCCTTGTTGTTAACCATGGCGGCAGACATAGGAGAAAATCCGTTCTGCTCATACACGGTAACATTTAGTAACAAGCGCGGCGGCAAAGCAGGTGGTGGACGGCAGCGTGCCATTGACTAGGCAATGTCCGTGTATAGCTGCCTTTTCACGACATTGGTTCCACCAAAATTGTGCAAAATTCGCCCAAGTACAGAAGCAGCTTTCGAGCAAGCGGTACGAGGACTGAATTGATAAGCATAGAAGCGCTCTAAGTGGATCACGTCGGGACCCATGGAACAATAAGGCCTCCGTCTTATCGAGGGGCACTCGTAAATCCAGCGTCTCATTACGCCTAACCACCAGAGAGACTTTCCTGTTAGCCAGGCGTACCGCCTCTTGAAAATTCGCTTCCTTGACTGTTTTCACTGTGTGTGAAACTTTGTATGACCTTCGCCTCCTTCCTGGGTTAGCCATTGTCGGGTTCACACAATTCGATACATATCTGTAAAACATATATCCCGTAACAAGATAAAATAAATATATCTACAAAAGTTGAGAAACTTTAATATTTCATCCTTAAATAAAAAAAAATTGGCTATGATCACGAGAAAGAAATGAGGGTTTGCATTGCTATAGCTTCCAAAACAATATATTATTTTATACAACAATATTTTCTCAATGTCAATTCTATTGACAGATCCAAAGCCTTTATAAGCTAGCTGCACATACATAATAATGTTGTCAATAAACTATGTTTTGTTAATAATATTGTATTTATTGCAGTACTGTTCAATATTATTGTAGAAGCAGGAATATTATATTAATAATATTGAGAAAAAGACTTCAGAGCAGACGGATATTCGTGTTATAGTTTCAAATGGACGACGACAATAGTACATACTGTTGTCGTCGTAGTGAAAAGAGTAAAAAAAAAGAAACAAAATTTGTCTGTATGTAAATACTTGGGCAACATTTTCTGAATTATGGAATACGTCCAGCGAAGCACATCGTAATAAAATTACAAGAAATAATACTAGGATAACTTACTAGAATTTTATAAAAAAAACCCTCTTCAACTTCTATTCTGTGACAGGCACTGACATTCAATTCATTACTTACTGCGGCTAGAAAGGAAGTGTGAAAAAGTAATAAGTAGTGAGCGTTAATACTCAGAACTTAAAAAGAAATAAGAAGTTTCAAATTATAATTTTATTTGTTGCATTATAGGTATGTGACAAAACTTAGCATGAAAGTATTTCACGTTTCACAATATTAGAATAAAGTTGCGTATTTATTGTTTCGTCGCACCTTCTCTAAAATGTACGAATTGGGCGAGACCGGTTGCGGGTGTCTGACTCGAGTTACATACCAATCTGATTGTAATATTTCTGGATCATGTTGCCACCAACCATACTGAAACATACAATCAAAAGATTGTTTCTTGTGTTGAATATCGATTGTTATGAAGATACTTTTTTCATCTTAGAAATAAAACACTTCACTTTACTCTTTTCTTGTTAGAAGTCAATAGAATATTAAATTCAATTGTAGTAGTTGGCAAATTTAATATCTTAATATTAACTTTTTAGCTACTGCTATGGTTTTTGTCTGTGCCTCCAAATAAAGTTTGCAATGCTGATGTGAAGATTAAAATATAGTTTTTGATGTAGATAGCGATAGAGGAGGAAGATGTTGGATAAGTGGAGGTGCGAACCTTGGTCCGAACTAACACTTCGAACAAAAACTTACT
Organism: Hypercompe scribonia; assembly: GCA_949316085.1. Classification (NCBI taxonomy): domain Eukaryota; kingdom Metazoa; phylum Arthropoda; class Insecta; order Lepidoptera; family Erebidae; genus Hypercompe; species Hypercompe scribonia. The sequence goes on along the minus strand of OX438969.1, from coordinate 2,654,929 downwards.
AATATTCTTAATATACTTATATAAATGATATTGTAACACTTATGCGATGGATGGTTAACTTTAAAGTATGCACCTCTACCGATGTTGCAGGCGGAAATCTGTACATATCACACGGGAAAGGTGGTTTAATCACTCCCTTTTGTTTCATTTTTTTAAATCTTTGAAATGAGCCGTAAGCAAATCCATTTACTCTTCCAATGTAAAGATCAATACTTCTGACAATGTTTACGTCTGGTCTTTTTATCTGCAATAGTAAATAGATAATTACAATAGTCGACTTACATGTGATATCGGGACACGATTGTGTCCTCGCCAAGTCTAACGAATAAGACAAAATGCCCTAGGATTCTTTTCTCAGTGCCCTTCAAGATATTTCTTTTAATAGCCTGCCATAATGACTACTCTGCCTAATGGAAAGCTTGAATAGAGGCAAGAGTTGTAGTCACCATATCATAGTTTTGATTTCTATTATCTAGATGCGTAAAAATCTAAATTTTCAATGACCATGAGCATAGTTTCAAACTGTTTCAAATTTAAGGTATTTGTAACGATGAACATATAAAGTAAAGGTTCCAGTCTACAAATTGATTCAATAAATAATAAGTGGCCTTTATGCCCTTTAGGTCGTTTAGGGTTGAAAATATACTTTGCAGTTCAATTTTACGTCACCAAAAATTGTGTAACAGATAAGTGTAAAAAAAAATATCTATAGAAATTATTGTATATTTTTATTAATTTGGTGGACACACCGAGACAAACGTAGAAGTAGTATTTGGATTGCAGTATTTTAGTATATTTGCTACTATATATTATACTATTTTCTTTAAGTTTACAATGCGCGTGTATGTATTTCAAAATTGGTAGGTTTGGTAGACATCATGGTGCTGTTCAGTTCTAAGTTAACAATATAATTGGATACATCACAAAATTTGAGTTTAAGCAATCTGAAAATTCGGGCGTTAATGGTGAATTAGAATAATTTTATTTTTAGAAAGAGAATATGGTTTACTATTCTGTAATGCGTCCATTTAAGATGAGTATAAAAAATTAATACACACATAACACGCAAACTAATACGCAATTAGTTACTACAACAATCCTGAGAATGTAGTAGTTAGTGAGAGGTCGTGAGTTCGATTAGTTTAATGTTATATAGTAGGAACAAATTTGCTTACCCTAAAAAAATTATAGTGAACCAAACTTAAAAGTTATGACAAATGCTGTCATGGATTTGTTTTTAGAATTTTTTTATATTGTTTTAACGAAACTAACCAATTACGCAGAGCACGCAACGAAAACTCTCAAAAGGAATAATTTTTCCCATACTCCCCATTCCCCACTCGTTTTTGCAACATTTTATTTTTATTCAGTTCCTATTGAACGTAGCCTGAAGTAATCTAGCCCATAGCCCTTCTTGATGAATGAGATATCTACTACTGAAGTAATTTTTAAAATTAGATCAGTAGTCCCTATAGCGCAAATTATTGGGACAAATAAACTCTTCAGCTTTACAATACTATATTAGTATAGATGTATATGTCCAGGGAATACCAATATGTTCACCCTTATTACGTGTCACTAAAATAATTGTCGGTAAAATATAGGCGGTTTTGCCTCTGACTATCACATTTCAAATACAGACGCGAGTATATTCATGATATACTTAGTAATTACCCACATGTTTTGGAAGTGTAGTATACTGTTCTATTTTGTCCATTATAGGTTTAACTTCTTCTTTTGACATAGGTTCTTTATATTCTTCCCTCATTAAATCATTTATATAATTTTGTGGTCCATATAATGTGATTCCGAAAAATTCCATGGCTAATACATATATGGTTCGGCATAAAATTTATCTATTTATAAATAAAGTCTTCGACTGACACAACGATATGAAAACGACGACAATATAAAATTTTATAACGTTCGCGAATCTTAAAAGTATCGAAAATCTATGACTGAACCATAAACTTAGTATCAGCTACTATAAAAATATATAATATGTCAATAATATTGCCTCTGTTAGTAAATAAATATCACGTTTGCTTAATTAATTTTTCTATAATAAGTTCATATGTTGGATACATTTAGTAAACTTTGGAGGAAGGATTAAAGACTTAGTCGCGCCACGCACAAGTGACACTGCGACTATGACTCTCTACTGCGAGCCGACTTCAACTTCACACGTTAGCGGAATGCCCAGCTTGGGCCAACCAGCGTCGCGGTCTTTTCGCAGCAGCCATTTCTACTTGAAGTGTCTCAGTTCTGACTTTGGTTTTGTCCGTGGTTCAGAACAAGCGTGCATGGAGCGCTATCGCTTCCTTCTGCGAGGAGGTGATATCCTCAAAGGACGTAGCAGAACAGGAAAAAGCACGCAGTATCGCTCCTTCTACCCGCAGAGGACGAACGGGGGGCATGCGTTGATCTTCAGCCACAGAACGAAAAACCGACGCCTGCAAAAAAACCTGCAGGCGTCAGTTTTTCGTTCAAAGTGACAGTGCGAATCTCTTAAACTGACTATCTAAACTACTCTTTACTTCTACAAAATTATTTTGATGTCTCAGATCCGCCAGACGTTTCACGACAGCTCAACATTATATATAATCAGTATTAGATTTTGATTCATTTGCGTTCTTTTTTTTAGATTTTAAGGCCAGCCTTTTTTTGAATACGGCAACACTAAAGAAGATATAAATGTAGTGTCAATAATCAAATAGAAAATTCACTGAAAGACGAAATCGTCATCGAATTTAAATTTGAGTTGTGCTTGTATTGTGTACTGTTACATTATAGAGGAACCCAGCTGTGAATCTTGTAATAAAACAATATTCAGACAGGTTTACTAGCTCTTTAGGTAAGTTTTTTGTGTTAGTATATTTTGGATACTGTGATCTAATTCTTAAAAAATTGTGCTACAGAAAGGCTATATTAAGAGCTTAGTGAATGCTTCTTAAAGGTTAGAGTTGTATACATATTAATACGTATGCCAAGAAGTCTGCACATATCGTTCACGTTTTATCTTAGCATCCAATAAGATTGTTAGGTTTAAGAGTAATAAACACTTAAAATCTTAATAACTGTTAGTTCTATGGTATGGTCGTTTGTGTAATTATCATTCTATCTATGACGGCTCTAAAAGGAAAATAATTAAAACAAATGTAGTTAAAGTTAAAGTTGAGGTAGCCTTAAAATAAATAATTTAAATGAATGTTTAAATATTTGTCTCTTCTAATTTTTATAAAATCAATTCGTCTTAAATAATTATTTATTCATTTAAGAATTAAAGTGAATTATGAAATATTAATTGACCTGATTGAAGATTTAGTTATTTCACAGGTCTGTAACACCTATTACTTCATTCTGTATATACAATACACATGTAAACAAGTGTGAAATTAAAAAGAAAATAGTTTATAACATAAATAAAAAAGTATAAACTGTGTATAAAAAATAAACTTAGGACTAAAGCTTTTTTTTGTATGATTTAATAGATATAAAATCTAGATGTGATTTTCTTTTATCATTTAGGCATGGATATCAACTTGTATAATGATTTATTTATTATTAAATACTTAATGGTCATATTTGACACTAGAGTTTTACTCTAGCATTCTAAATGATTGGTCGTTTGAAAAATTTGTGTTTTAAAACATAGTGCCATCTGAAAACATAAGTCTGGCTCTGCCCTTAACAAGTACCTCTAACTTTTTTACAAAAGGAGTACATTGAAAACCGATTAAGTACATACATATGTTTGCGTCATGGAATATATAAGATTGATACAAATCTCATAATCAAATTCCGTGGGGCTGGGCCAGCCTGACTGTTTATTATCAAATGAATAGTTACAATGTTATCTTTATTTGTACAGGTTAGTCATAAGTGTCACTATTCCAAGTTAGTGATTTAACAGCATGGATGTGGTAAGATTATTTTCATTGTAAATTATCATTAATTTATTGCATGCACTCTTAATGTCACTGTGTTTGTTATCAATTTAATTTTAATTTTTTAACTTTTGGTTAGTCTAGTTCTTTTTTAAAACTCGCATGTATATTTCACTATGGTTACTGTCTTTGGTGCAGATCTTTTTTTTTAAAAGATGATGATGATGATTACTGTAGTCTATTTATATTTCTGATAGGAAACGCGGCACTCTCATCTCCCGAATGACGCAGGTGCTTTCCTGACATGTTTACTTCGGTAAGTACCGGTGTCGGATCGGCCGGGAGCCAACGTCACGGTGCCATCATTGTGATAACTGTCTTGACAACAAGGCACTTCACACACTGCCGGAATGCCAATGCTTGTGATGAGACCGCAACGGGTGACGGCATCCGATTTAGATGAGAGGGTTCAATACCTGCCAGGGGTTGCGGAAGAATACAATTGCGATACTCGCTCCCTGGCAAGCGGAGAAACACCAGGGTGGTTTTTAGTTGGTAAAAGTCCGACAGATCCCTTCGCTTCCCTCATGAGGAACCACCCCATTAACAAAGAAAAAATGTATTCATATTTCCTTTTCATTTAATCATAGGTAACATAATAGGTGTATATATTTTGGGATGTTGATGGTCTGGAAGTATCACAATATTTATATCTTGTTATGGGCCCATGTGTCGTTTCTATGTGGTGTTACATTTAATGTTAATTGAAATCCTTTGTGTCTTACACTCCAGCTTAGTGGAGCAGAAAAGAAGCGGCAGGTTCACCCAATGTTGCAGAACGTTTTACGTTATGATGTTCAGATCACAAAGAAGTTTGTCGAAATAGCCTTAAAAATTACTGCCTTAAGGTCTATTCGCAATCATTCTAAATTGTTTGAGGTAAGATACTGTTTTATAAAGTTTGTTGAAAAAGCGAAAGTGTGTCTGTGTGTCTGTTTCTCTCTGTAAAATGTTACAAACGTGCAAATGACGTTTTCGGTTATTATGTCACGGCTTAACCACTGAACCGATGTTAATTAAATTTCACATTGGAGGTAAGTACTTTGATTCTTGACAAAGGACATAGAGAACCACGAGAGGAGCCGGGGGCAAAAACTAGCCTTTCAATGAAAGGGATATAAACTTATTTTTATTGACCCTTTAACACCAGGAATGGCTAAAGTATACGGGCGATTTAAGGTTACATATTGAGTTACATTTGAACATACAAACAGAGATAACAGCAGGTGTATGAAGTCATTAATGTAAATATATTATATAAAGATTAATTTATCACTGTTTCTTTAATGATAATATTACTCTAAGAATAAAGAGTGAATTTAATCCAATGGAACAGATGAGATCCGTAGCACATATTAGTCTGGTGTGCGAGGGAGTTGTCTAGGCAAATATCCTTGTGGCTATGAAGTCACTCCTAGAAGTTAACACAAAAGTAATTATAGGGCCTAGTGAAGTCTATTTCGCGACAGTAAACGCATTCCATATTGGTGGTGGTGAAGATTTCGGTGGGGTTCAATCACAATGCTGAACAGAGTCACTGTGACGATCGAGTTCATGTAAAACAATCTCCCATGAGGCCCTCTGTCTCGATAATTCAGTCTTGCATGAATGAGTCTAAATACCGAAACAAAACCCTTAACAACGAGTATTATGTAGATTTTTTAACGGGGCGTTCGAAGGTCGATCCCGCTGTGACGTCGTACTGTTGGCGGTGTCGTAGAACATCGCCAACGCATTCTATAGCACATGTGATTTTGTCACAAATAATTAAAGTGCTGAATTTTCTTTATCCAGGTATCATGTCATGGCGTCGTGTGGTTGGCTGGATGGCTCACATTCATCTGGCTGTTTAACAGCAAGGACCTTTATCAGCTGCAAGTTAACATGCTAATAGGTATGTGTCATACAGATATGCATCATCTAGATAGGTCATCATTGTAACGTATTAGCCAATCATTGCTAGCGGCTCGTGACTAATTGGTAATCAAATCAGTTAGTACATTGTGAAGTTAAGCAATCCTAACCAGGCCAGTTTATGGATGGGTGAAAATTCTTAACACATTGAGACTCTCTGTGCCTCAGAGGACACCTTGAGCTGTTGGACTCGGTTGCCATACGAACATCCATGGTAGTCGTTACGGGTACCTGGACATCGTCAAGTAGTAGGATTATGAAGGTCCGGTGGCAATCGCTCCACGTAAAAAACCATTGTTTGGAATAAACAATGTTATTTTATAATAATTCAGTACTATTCACGATTACTTTCTTAACTTGATCCTTTAATGTGCTAATTTTTTTTTCTATACTTAAAACTTGCCAAAGTGACTCTACTCTGCTTCATAGAAAGCATGAACAATATCTATGAAATCAATGAATGAATAGCGGACGTAAAAGGCATGACAGTCATCGTGGCCGTGTAAGGCTAACACAGTTACCACGATAACTGACACCCCTGCATCAATGGGCTTTTGGTCTCGTTTAATAACTAGTGGTGCACAATGGATACTGGTTTATATCCCTCTTTAATAAATAGGTCAGATAACGCAAAAGTAATTATTTAAATTAGATTGATATAACTTGAGATAAGCGGTTCAAACAACACTACATCTTTACTACAGTACCTACCTACATACATAGTTTTCGTAAGTACTTTTAAACGTCAATGATGGATGAATCTATGGTAAAATTACTAATGTTAATATTGCTATCGATGGTCTACTACGATTAGGTTAGAATTAGGTACACTAAATTTAAAAAAAAATGCACTTCTATAACGTAACCTTGATAAAATGAATGAACGTATGTTGTTACTTTCAAAGTAGTTTATACCCAACAAATATCAGACAGCGTTTTACATTCAAATGAGTCATCGTGACCTTCACGTTTTGAGTTTCGTAACAGTATGTGACTTAGTCATATCTACTAATACTGAACAAGATAAGTCATTGCGTAGATGTTCCTATTCGCAAATATCCAGGCTGCCATAGTGTGGGTCACTATACTGCGTTGTCTGCATTCGCAATGGGTGTTGTGACCATCACTTTTGAATTCGAGTTATGCTTTCCATCAGGCAGAGTAGAGGCACTTTCGAAGACCTTGAAAAAAAAATAATAATACATATTTTTACTGGTAATTTATATTAATATATTAAACTTGAAGTTTTTTTTTAATTACTTCACTGTTGTTTAAACGAGTGTTCTGTATATGATACGTTCTTAGTTTTTTATGTCTAATTTTTGGTTCATAAATCGTTTGCTTTAATAAAGGAGAATGGGCAAATTTGTATGGCGCTTGGTCTATCAGCGGCCAGCAACAATTTTATTTTTTTTGGTGTATTATCACCCTACAATCACCCTCAAGTTGTTTTATATCTGTGGTGTAATTATTAATAGAATTAACACATTTTTATTTTAGATAAGTCAGTCTCTGATTTAGCGCATTATGACTAAGTTTTAGTCTTAAAAATAAGGAAATAAAATAAAATGACTTGTAGATTTCATTAAAAATACATTTACTAATAACGCTAACGTCATCAGAACTTCGAAAGAACGATAAAAAAAGAACGTTCAAAAGTGTGCTTTTCTACCTGATTGAAATAAATGATTATGATTATGATTATAACTCTAGTGCACATTAATACATTATTGTACATTAATACATTTAATGTACAATAATAGCACTAAGTTCTGATGCCGGTAATAAAATATCCTCGTCTTGATGTCTAGCCCATGCCAGATACCACACTACACACATAACGTGTGCACAGCAACCGATTGTGCGCCTTCCACTTATACAACTGCAATAATAATGAGCAATTGCTTCTCTGTTTTACGCTTCGCGGTTAATTACGATGTAAGAATAATATATTCTGGACCTCACATGTCTCGATTGGATACGTACACGTAAGAACCAAAAGTTTTCTTCTTCAATAAAATCTCCGAGCTGTCTTATTTGACGCTCCCGGTATAGTTCAATATTGTACAACCCTTCAACTACGTGTTCAGCGTAGTAGCTGCGAGCCAACTTGATTTGGTATGTGCCAAGTGCAAACAGAATTAGGTCTTCTTCAGATAAAACCGGGCAGTCTTCAAAAATAGGTTGATCACTGCTGAGTCTTTCAAATGATGCCCTCTGTCTATGTATGTTGTGACGGATAACATAGTCCGCTAAAACGTTTCGTATTTCAATGCGTTCATTAACTATATTCACGAACGACGATGCATGAATACTATCTTGTATTGGTGTTTGAAATGCATTGATGAGTGCTGCTGCGTTTTGGAAGTCCTCGAACATGTGACTTAAGGCGCGATTAAAATATTCTTGCCTAAACAATTTAAAGTCTCGTTTGAAGTTACCATTTATAACTTCCACTACCCAGCGGCATAGAGTGACCAGCCTAGTTTTATTGGCCTGTTCAGTAGTAAGCTGGTCTGCACCGCGGTCTTTGGTTTCGGGCATATAGGCACTGTAGTTGAATCGCCGCAAATCGCCACAGACGCGTCTGAACCCACGATCTAAAATGAATATATCACCAGCCCGGTAAAACCAGTGAAACGTGCCTTCTTCGTCATATATTAATCTTTCCAAAATACTGGCATCTGAGCCGGTAGCAGCATAGGACCCACAAACATCGATTATATGCCCATCGGAACACGCCATTAAAAACGGTTTTAACAGATTTTCTAAATGAGCTGCAATGTTACGTTCCTAGTAAAAGTTAGTCCTTAGTAATAGTACTTTCATTTAATACCTATTCCGTTGATGGCCGCTCATAGACCAATTTGCCCATTCTCCTTTGTTACTCATCGATTGAGCCGCACAACCTGGCCAATCGGGTTCCAGGCTTTCATAATAAATGATAATTTCTTGAAACCTAATTAGTCAGAGAATGGGACTTGATGATGGATAGTTCATTTTTATTGAATTTTTAGTTATAGCAACCTCTCTATGTATTTGTTTATTTTGAGCATAAAATTGCGTTTTTCGGCAACGAATATGTTTCGTGTTGTCGTTCAAATCAGTCAAGTTTTTTGATGCAAGTGTCATTCAATTTGAGAGTACAGCTCATACTTTCTTGCCATGTAACTAAATAAGTTATTTTTATGTTGCAGCACTCATCTTAGACATAGTGGTGATAGCTGTTATAAAAGCGGCAGTCCGAAGACGTAGACCAGTTCCAATGAACAAGCTGTTAGAAGTCGGACCAGACAAGTTCTCCTTCCCGTCAGGGCATGCTAGTAGAGCCACTATGATAGCATTCATACTAACCTACGCAGACCCTATCAGCATTTTCTTCTACCCTCCTCTCATTGCGTGGGTCACGTCGGTGTGTATTTCAAGGGTTGTTGCTGAAAGACATTATATCTTAGACGTATTGGGAGGAATCGGTATTGGGGTACTTGAGGGTCTAATAATGTGTTTGATATGGCTTTCTCAAAAATCGTCCGAGGGTATCTTATCTTCATTGTCGAACGAAAAAATTGACGGTGGCGAGTACCACGTATGAAAAATATATACCAGCTAATAACTACATATTTAAGGACAGATGAATTCTATGCTTTATGAAAATGTGAAACTACCTACAGTTTGTATGTTTAAAGTTCGCTCAATATGCAATTCCGGTCAACTCTCTATCTCGCAATTGGTATTTTTTTTGTAAAAAAGTAAAGTATTACTAACACTAGCATGAAACTTATGCAATTGTTGGTCACAATACGATATAATCAGATTATATAAAATAAATAAATAATAATAAAATTTATTTGAAAACAGAGCATACAATTAGTGTTACTATACAATTTTCAAACAAATTACAGAATAAAAAAGAAAAATATCCTTCTTTTTTTGAGGCTTATAAGATTTTGTAATTTATAATGTGAAAAAAGAATGTGCATTTTGTAGTTAGTAGGTATTGTATGAAAAATTCAATTATTAAAGAATTATTTATTTACATAATTAATACATAATAAATTAAGCCTTCAAAATAGAACACTGAACAGTTAATTATGTTAACATTACAGTCAACGTTGGATGTGATGTCGATGTGACAGTTGTGAGATCATGAGTTGATTAGAAATGAATTTTGCCCCTGTTCCAAATATACCTACTTATATATCCCACCGGTAGAGATACTTAGCAATTGCAATTATAAACATCGGTGGGTTACGTGAAATCTACTCCATGCATCCCTATTGATCACATTGGTTATTTAATTATTATACATATGTCATGCACTTTAGCTCCATTGGCGGACTTAATGCCTAAGGCATTTTCTACCAGCCAGCCAAACTTTGGGTGATGCAGTAGGGATAAAAAGTATTGAGGGTTTTTTTTATTTTGATATGATTTTTATTGTATAGTTTTTGGAATTCATTGTGATAAAAAATGTTAAAAAAAATCGAAAAATGTAAAAACAATTTTAATGCAAACAAATAAATTATAATTTATTAAAATATTACCATTAAAAGAAAACCCCTTAGTTAACACTTTTCATCCTTACTTATGCGATGGCTATCTTCTCAGTCACTTCCTTATTGCTAAGGACCGTGACTGATGTAGCTGGTCTGCTGTGCGTCTCCATTTATCACGGTCAACCACTTGGGGTGTAGTACGGTGCTGATGGGTACATCCAATCGGTGGAGTATCTGATCCATCCAGTAATTGGAACTCTGACCTCTGGGCCTTTTCCTTTCCATCTTCCCTGTTACCATCAGTCGTTATCGGTCTTTCTTTTTGTGATGAGCCCAAAATAATCGTACCCGGCGCTGCAAACAGATTGAGGACAGACGTTGAAATTTGTTCATGTTGATCTCCTTTAAGATTAAGAGGTTTGTACGATGGGATGCCCAAGGTATTCTCCGTAACGTACACCAACATCACATTTTAAAAGTGTCAATTTTATGCTTTTTGGTAGCTATGGTAGGTAGGTATGCTTTGTGTATGTTTCTGTGCCATAGAGGAAAATGGAGCTGGCTATAATTGGAAAAAGTGTCTGTGGTGATATATCATTAGGTATATTTGGAACGGGGAATTTTGACCGAACTTTTATTATGAGAATTTGCCTTAAGAGAGCTGACCTTAAGTTAAGGTGTATTTACTTATTTCCATCAGCAGGCCCTAATGTTATAAGCAAAGAGAGGTTAAATTGACTATAATATATGCTAACAAATAGCTGTAAACGAATATTTGTTGACACAACTGTATAATGACGTAACAATGTCGTCGGCTATATACAGCCAAGTCAATTGCTGTTACTCTTTGCTTATAGCAACATTGCCTATAATTTTGCATAGTTTATAAAACTGGCGACGTTAAAAACATAGAAATCAAAATTTTTATTAATAACATGAAATGTTTAACTAGGTTTTATGCAATATTAATTAAGTAGTTTGCACCTGCTGACGATGGTAGTTTTAAAAAAGAATTTGTAGCTGTGTTTCTTATTTATCAAGTAAGGACCCTAAGTTTTTAACAATATGAATGAATAAATTAATAACATCATCATCATCATCATCATCTCGACCAAAAGACTCCCACTGCTGGACATAGACCTCCCCCAAGGTCCTCCACAACAACTGGTATTGTGCTACTCTCATTCAATAATTATTAACATCAATAAACTTATTTAAAAATGTTCAACACTGCTGCGTTTTAATAGAGGCTTATTCCCGTCACATAGATGCATATGAAAAGAAAAATATTTCAAGTTCTGTGATTGTAGGGACTAAGTATAGTTTGAGAAGTGTCTTAAGTATCTTATAGTTATATTATTGTGTGTTATTAAGCATGTGATGTTTGTAAAATTTAATATATTAAAATATAAAGTTGGATATAAGAAGTTGGATTTATTTTTGTAATAGATATCCCTATATTTCCAGTTCGTGCAATCTAAAATTAAGTGAGCGTACTACATTGTAGAGCATATGATTCTCTGCAACCTATTCGTCACTTGAACGTTTTTGAAGGTATAGATATTTCGTGCCTGTTAAAATACAAACATATTATCATAATATTGTGATGATTCAGGTCTCACACCATAGGTGATCTATATTAAGGCATTTTCTTAATCGTATATTAGTAATAAACGTACAACGAAACAATCTTTCTATTTTTTATTGGTACCATGTGTCGCTAAAAAAGCGGTGTACTACCTACACTAGGACTTGAACTGGATTGTTCTTCTGAATAATTGAATTACATTATTCAAGATTGGAAATGAAATATACAGTTCAAGGGTACTTTGACATCAGTAACCTAACTGTAAATAATGATTGATGAGATATTTCACGCTAATTCTTTTTAAAATATTTAAATCTGGTATAAATTTATTTCTTCTAAGCCTAAATAAGTTGATGTTGCTAGTTTTTCTCTATGTTAATGAAAATTTAGAGTGGACAGTAACTTTGATTCTGTGGTTTTCTTCTGTTACATCTAGAGGTACATTATCCCTGGGCAATTTCCATTAACGTCATGTTGACAGGAAGTGTGTTGGAGTAATAGCGATGCTCGACATGAAAAAAATAAATACGTATTCGATTTAAACGTTAATTCTGTCATCGATTAACCCACACATAAGACACATACTACGGATATTTTATTATTTAATGTTAAACTGTTTGTGACTAAAATTTAAAGATGAAATGAATGAAATGATGAAAGATGAATCAAGTGAAATCACTGTCCAAGTTATATTAGTTCGACTTAGTTTTTTTTTGTGACTGTTAATCTTTAGATTGCCTATTGCAATCTGCTGCTGGATGCATGGTTTTTTTTGTAGATCTATTAGTATTTATTTTTCAGGGCAAACATTACCATTCCCATTAAGAAGTTTTGTAATGTGTTAATCACTTCATATTTTAGAGTATACAAGTATATTAAAAAATCATGAGGGCTGCCTCCAAAAATGACAAATTAAAACTAAAAAAGCAAATAGTTATTAGTTTTGGATATTCAAACTTAATTATTTGGTTTTAAACTAAATTTTTTCGACTTATGTTCTACGGGCACACCAGTGATTGTTCAGAGCTTGCTCATACGTTAACATATCGATGTTGGATACTATGTTGATGACGAATTCATGAAATTATTTCCCATCTAAACCTAAAGTTACCTTATAAAGTTCAAAAAAGATAACGACAAATAATCGATTTAAAGAAATATTTCGATGATTTAACATCGATATTTTCCCTTAAAGGTCATGGCATCCTTAGTATATAAGTTAACTAACTGACGTTTCTAGTAATTCACGTTAGTTGTTGTTGTGACGTGTATTTTTGCCGATGCTTCGGTGAAATTATTAAAAAGTTTAAAAGAAAATATATTTTACTATAACATTTTAGGTTTTGGCATCTGTTTAAAAGGTATAATGCACATTGTAAAATCGGTTTCATTCAAAACTTATGTTATAGTTTTAATTCTTTCAAATGTGTGTTACTGTTACAAATTTAACGTGGCAAAGTTCCATGATATTCCATGATTTGTTTTCCAGCTACACCATGAGAAAACTTAAAGGCGCGGTAAAGGAAACAGCCAGGCAAAAGCGTGAGAGGAAACAAGAATTCGCTAAAATGCGACAACAGATCAACACAATTGTTTTGCCGACTTTCGCGGTTATTTTCTTATTGATTTGCGTTTACGTATATTTCAAAACTAGGCCGTCATCAATGCAGTACGCGTAACGCATATTCGAATAATTAGATACCTATACTCTTATAAATTGTACATAATAAATTATTTTTACTATCAGATAAACCTATTGGAAATATATGTGTGTAATACATTCTATGGTTGTGACTTTCTTTAAATAATCTACTTCAAAATGAAAATGAGCTGTATCATTATATTTAATGTAGTGTTAATAGTCTGTACCTACTGTGTTACACAATACATTTTACTACATTCGTCCACATATCAGCATTCCAAGGCTCTAGTGTAACTAAATTAATGTAAATATTAGAATATATCCATGTTATTTGATTAATTGTATGTTTCTGTGAGTCACCCATAGTAGAATAGTTCTATTAGAAATAAAAAAATATATATATTTCAGCATTGCCCCGATGGTTGTTGATCTAGACTGCTGAGCAAGAGGTGTTGGGTTCGAGTCTCACTCTGGCCAGATTATTGTGTGATAAGCATGAAAATTTTTGTTATTACTCTGGTAACATCTAAAGTTGGTTAGGCTTTGGCTAATTTGGGATTGGATAACATTGTAGAATTACATACGTAATGTATGTATATAGTTTGTCTGTATTCTGAATCAATATCAATATTTGCCTGAATATGACCTTGTGAGTATGAATAAAATTGTGCAAATGAATTTGTCGCTGCTACAATAAGTATGTAGATAAATACTATCTAAACAATATTAACTAATTGACTGCACGATTGGCCTAGTGGTTTAAGCGGTCTCCACGCCGCTCTCCGCTTCGCTGTGTTGTGGGTTCAAATCCTACATGGGACAACACTTTGTGTGGTTCACAAATTGTTGTTCTGAGTCTGGGTGTTCTTTGTGTCCGTTTCTTGTATGTTTGTAAAGTCCCCCGCGACACAGGATTTATTCCTAATGCGGGAGTTGTCTTTTTAAAGAAAAAAAAAAAAAAAAAAAAAACTGCTTACCCAAATTTTATTTCCTATTACAATTTTATAATGGCTATAATACCAGTATCAAATAATACCAACCTATAGTGAGTGCGAGGCCGGAGGCTCATTGATGCAGGGGTGACAGTTATCATTGTAAGTGCTTACACTGCAACAATGACTGAAAATCTCTTTTCATAAGTATTCCTCTTACTTCTCAGGTCTAATTCGAAAAATTCGTTTTTCATAAAGAATATACACAATTAATTGGTGGTTTTTTTGTGCCGTTCGTGTCCCTAAGGCTGGGCGTAAAAAGCAACACACTAGGCCCTCATAGTGTGGATCACCATACTGCATTATCTACATTTGCAATGAACAGGTGACCACAACTCTTGGATTCTATTCATGTTTTTTATCATGCAGAGTAGTTATTGTCTCAGGCTCTTAAAAAAACAGTATGTCAGGCCAAATTAGTTTCTATTTATATTATGTCAAAATATATATTCTATAGACATTAGTAGGGTGAGCAAACAACAGTCCTATGTTTAGCAGTGGACTACAATAGGCTGATAATAAGCAAAAATAACTCACAATAGCATACGTAATTATCTTAAAATGTTTATTTGTCATATGTTATACTCGGATGGATGGGCATTGCCCAAGACAGGGATGGTGGGCGCTCTTTGGGGGAGACCAGTGGACGGCGATAAGTTGATTTGATACTCAATTTTGTAAGAACGGTTAAAATAATTTATTTCAGTCTTAGAAAACTACATACCATATTGTTAATAATGCTACATTTATTCAATGAATACTATTTACGATTTATTTACTTGGAGTCAACGCAACATGAGTTGATATTGAAATAGACAAATAGAAAAACTCAACCGCCAGCTAGATGTTTGAACACCTGTGTTTAATTGTAATCTAGAACAATGCAGGTTCTAACAATAAACACTTTGATAAACCTGATTAATTATATGAAAACAATTTTATTTATAACTTAAACATGTGATAACAATATTGAATTATAAAAAGTTTATTTGAACACACTACATTCTGGAATCACCAGTTCAAATAGAAAAACTCTATTAGATAAGTCATAAATCTTACTTACAGTACCTTCAAGACCAGGTAGCAGTCTGCCCGCCAACCTTCGAGTGTTCAGAGAAAAATTGATGTTGATACGGCAAAGACGATCTTTCCCAAGATCTGAAATCTGATCTATGAAATATATGTGTTAGGAAGACAGCTTTGGGTTACCAGCTAACAATTGCGGCTTTCTAAATCAAAGGTTTAAATAAAACTTGATTTTCAATAAATATTATATATTTTCTGTACTCATACATACATTACCAACTAACAATGTTTGCATTTTCCAATTTCTTTCAACTAGAACTAACTAACAAGATTAACACCTTTTTTCTGTCGCAACATGTTGACTGTCCATCCTAAGAGCCAGGCCGATGCGAGTATAGCGAAGAGGCCGCTTATGATGTAGTACTGGGCGTATATGTCCAACATCATAGTCTGAATCATTACCAAGGTGAGGATGGACTGGAGTCCAGTGCCTATGAGGGTGTTGATGCCGAATATCAAGCCGAAGCAACTCTCGTCACTTAGCTGGCCTGCTATTTTCGCGCTGTAAATAGTTATAAGACTTGTTAAAAATAAAAACTACTTATAGTCCATACATGTTACAAAAATATTGACGCAACGTTCAAGCTCCGCCCCCTGACCAATCAGGTTGCAATATACTATCGTACGTACGAAAGTTAGGAACCTGATTGGTCAAGGTACGGGGTTCGTTTGATGCGTCCCTATATTTTTTAAGCGAATGGATTATAAAACGAAAACTGTAGATGGACAAAGATTTAACGAAATCTGCCGTGGGAGAGCCTTACTGTGGGACAAATAAGCTCAATCGAAGTGGTACCTCGCGGCCTCACCAATAAACGAGTGTTTAGCACAATAGTTTAACTTTTCACCGAGTCCGTGACGTAACCAGACCAAAGCCTAATTCTGTGAGAAGGACGCAAAAGGCAGCAATACTTGAGTTGCAAGCAGTGGTTGTTCTATGTAATGCTACTAAAATATCCCTATTAGTAGGATACTTGGAAAATTTCGCCAATTATCGCTACCGATGAGTACATGGAATCTTCTACTCTACTACTTCTACGCTACTAATCGAATTGGTAGGGATAATTGGATATTATTTTCTGTACCTACTAGTAAGGATAAAAGTTTCAGAGGTTCTTTTCACCATAAATAAATAAATATTTCGGACATTTGACACATACCGTCATCTAGTTTCAAACTAAGCAGAGCTTGTGCTATAATGACTAGACTGACTGATAGAATACTTACATACTTTTTTTGTAAATACATACATATTATACATAGAAAATATCCAAACTTCGAAACAAATATTTGCAGATCATACAAAAATTTGGTCCGGCAGTCGCATTCACTACTCACTGCACCACCGAGGCAGTTTAATTAGATGTTCCTGAATTAGACTTGTGATTGAAATTTCGCATCACTGAAAGATCATTACTTAACATAAAGAGTTTCACTATCACAAGTAATTCTGGAACATCTAATTCATCATAAAGAGAAACCTCTGAAACTTTTTATTCCCACTAATAAACAGAAAAATATCCAATTAATCCTACCAATTCCATTAATAGCAATATATGGGAGAAGGTTCCATGCGTACCAGTAGCAATAATTGAAAAAAAGTTCCAAGTATACTCGTATATGGAATAAGTGAAAGAATTCAGTTGGTCTTTATGTTAGAAAGTGGTTCATAAACCAAGATAAATTTATATTTATTTAATAAATCACACTACGATGAACGGACTTATCAATATGTTGTCCTCGAACTGTCGCCATAATCAAATAAGATTGGTGTTGGAAGATGGAGATAAGGATTATTTCAAGAGAGCGTGATAAAATAAATACACTCACTCGTCTTTAAGACCACATTCGAAAAAAACTGCACATTGTTAAACGAAATTGATCTGATGCTATTAACAATATTGAAATGTTTAAAAGTGAGTATGAATAATAATAATATTATGAATTATATCTCTAGCTTTCTGTCTTTTCTGATTTTACAGTAACTTGTTTTGTGTATTCCACAAGGAGGCGTGTTAGGGTGTTTACTTTTACATATATGTATACATATATATATCTCAATTATCTTTCTAAAGATATAGGAACCATGTGTTATGTTTGTGGACAACTATTCATCTTATATAAATCAATGATAATATGAATTATAAATTGAATGATACTTGCTGCAACAATAAGTTGGATGACCGAGTAAAATTTAGGCATTAATTCTAATAAAACAAAAATAATCACACACCAAAAAACACCGGTAAACGTATATTTCTCCTTTGATAATATAATATACATATTTTAAAAAGATAACGTCCGCACTAGGAATAAATCCTGTGACCCTACGCGTCACCCTTTACAAACATTCAAGAAACGGACACAAAGGACACCCAGACTCAGAACAATAATTTGTGGATGACACACAAAGTGTTGTCAAACGTGGGGTTTGAACCCACAACACTCAGCGCAGTAGAGAGCGGTGTGGCGACCGGTTAAACCACTAGCCCAACTATGCCGTCAAATAGAATTAGAAGTAGTTAATAAATTCAGGGAACCAGATGTAGAGGCGGCTGTTCTACGGATTCGCTCCAAGAACTCCGTCCCCGGGCCAGAGGAGATACCAGTACGAGTGCTTTAACGAGCCCTCGACCAAATATCAGACCGCTTCTGGGAGGTGCTGGACGCTAGCTTGGCATCAGCACGCTTCCTTGAATGCTGGAAGAGCGGGAAGGTGGTCTGGTGGTCTTGTTAAAGAAGCCGGGACGGCCTATCGATTTGGTCGCGGCTTACAGGCCCCTCGTGTTGCGCTGAGCCCCGATCTATCATCCGCCCACTTTGCCTTTGAAGCGGGGCGTTCGATGGCCGACGCAGTGCCGTGACTGAAGTGGCAGTGAACTATGGCGTTGTACTGCTGGCAGTGTTGTTCGACATCGTCAATGCATTCAATAGTCTGCTGGCAGTGATAGAGTAGTTACAGAAGCGTACGAGGACCGAGATGGTGTTTTGAGACATCAGTTCATTTCGTGCGGTGTTCCATAGTTGCCTATTCTCGGACCACTCCTATGGAACGTAGGATATGACTGGACCCTTTGATGTCATCTGCCCCCGGACTGGGTGTAATTTGTTACACCGGTGACATATTGGTCACAGTCCGGTGAAGGAACTTTCCAGAGCCGGCGCGTCTGGCCACCAGGGTAGTCAGGGTAGTAATGCTTTGATAGTTGGGTGCATTGAAACACTGGGTTTACCGGTGATTCTACATAAGACGGAAGCTCTTTTGTTCCATGGGCCCCATTGTGGTTCGCCTCTTGTGTGGAGTCAATTCGGTCCTCGTATCGGTTCAGGCTCAAATCAAGTACTGGACCTGATCCTTGACGGGAGGTAGCTTCGTAGCTTCTTCGACAAGCACATCTGACAACTTGCTTCTAAGCTTGTCAACGCTGTTTTTGCTCTTGGGAGACTTTCGCCTAATTTCAGTGGAGCCAAGGTGGCACTACACGGGAATTCTCCGGTCAGTGGCAATGTATGGTGCACCGGTATTGGTGGTGGCTCTGGCTGCTCAGTATAGGGAACGCCTCTGGCCCCTTCAGAGGATATCAACGGCGGTCAACAGTGTGCGCCTTGGCCAGAACCCCCTGTGGGCTTTGAAAGCGAAAGCGTTCGCCAAAATTTATGGGCGGATTCTAGGCGGGTGGTGGCATTCGGTTCCCGCCCGAAAATGTACGTGAGTTGCGTGAGACCACCACTCGACGACCCACGATTACTCGTTGTTCGTCCTTGTTGGAGGTTTCACGTGCTGGCTTTGCCGGTATTGAGGCTCTCTAGCCGGTCATCGTCGAGTGGACAGGGTGGTAGCACGGCACTATTTTCTTTCGACTGATGCAGGTTCTTCCGGGGCGTGGTTGCGTCGGGAGGTATCTGGAATTGAGTGCCACTTGTTACCACTGCAACTGCAGTGAGGAATTGGTTCAACACATGCTTATTGTTTGTTCCGGGTGGCGCAGCGTGGAGTCTTCACTTCAGTCATGGGCGGCGATCTCTCACTATCGACCGTCATATCATCATACCGGTAGCGATATCTGTTTTACCGCGGTCGCAACCTTGGACGATCACCACTTGGACCGAATTCGCCGGCGGCTGAAGCGCGTACTAGTGCGGGCGAGTGTGGCCATGATTTTTCCTCTCAATCCGCTACGGTGGCCAGCCGTGAGGAAGCGGCGTCGCTTAAACAAAGAGCTTATTCGTAGATGGTGCCCGCGTCAATGTGGGCAGGCGCAGCTTCAAACCACCCCGCATGGATCAAAACTTTGTGTGATCCATAAACTATTCTGTATTTGAATATATTTTGTGTCTGTTTCGTATATATTTGTAAAGTCCCCGCGACACAGGAATATACCTAGTGTGGGAATTGTCTTTCAAAAAAAGAAAGAAAAGAATGTCATTACAGACAATAGTAGATTATTTCTACCAATCCTTTTACTATTTTATGCATCGGTGAAATAGTAAATTATTTTATAATATTTTATAAAGTGTTTGCGTTGGTGTTTAATAGTTAAGTTTTTCTATTTATAAAAAAGAAGGCATCAAAAATTAGCTGAATTCCACTTAGTACTTCTATGACATTTAGATTTACACCAAGTGTTTAAGTATTAGTATGGAAAAAAAATTCCAGCTATTTAATAAATTATCTCACCTCATCACCATCAACCTTCAATATTCCACTACTGGACATGCACCTCACTTTATAAGAAGAGTTCACATAGGGTTTGTTTCAAGTTTTCTTTCTCTTAGTATGCTCATTTTGTACTGTGTACTATATACTGTGTATTCTTATCCGTCACGACATTTTGTTATCAATCAATCTGAGAACCATACTACCTACACTTACATAATATACCATACCAAGAACTCTTATCACACAAGCACATTCATTTCACTGCTCTTAATGACGAAACATTTCTGTGGTTCTCATAATGAAAGAAGACACTGACTTCTGTAACACAGGCCAAAAGCCTAGCTCAGAAGTCAGGCACTTCACATATTGGTGTAATTCTTGTAGTGTGTAAATAATATAATTGATCTCACCTAGCCAGCGTAATGGTGTAATGGTAGAGGCACCCCATGACGACGTAGCCCGCGTAAGAAACGAACACGTTGTTGAAGAACGTGCCGACGAACAGCGCTACTCCTTGCACAGCAGCCACTGGCGCAGGGTTGACGTTGGTGGAATACACCGACGCTAAGAACGCCCCGCCCGCCCCTAGCAGAGTCTGAATGGCTTCGACTGCACCGTTGTACGACACCTATATGTAAAATGGAAGTACTCAAAAACATGCCTATCAAATAAAATTATTTTTTTTTTGTTGGTGGGTTTTGCACATTTCTTTAATAAGGTACAGTAGCAATAAATAGAAATGTATCTCTGAAGTTGTGAACGAGACAAAGTGTGCCAGGTTTTATTACATCGGTGTTCATTGTATATTCAAAGTAGAAGTAATTCTTCAATGTGAGTATTTCTGATTTGAAAAAACCCAACATCGTATAAGATAGAACCTGACCTAGTCATATAAATTACCCCTTACGTGTGGAAACCCCCACGGGCCGTCACCTCACCGGGGTTTACGGCGGGGTGGGTCGGAGTCGGACCGACTAAAACCACACGGTGTGCGACTCTGCACCTGACATAGGAGGGATCCGGGAACAGCTGTTATTACGACATCCAAATCCCTCCTAGCGCCTGCCCGCTATCGCGGGCACCATGTGCGAATAAACTCTCTATTTAGGCGATGTACAGCACACGCGCACGTCCCCTCCTCGCGGCTGGCCACTATAGCAGATGGAGGGGAACCCGTCCCGTCCACCCGCGGCCACACTCAAGGCGGCATGAGGCGCTGGTATGCGCGCCTCCGCCGCCCGGCTAGCCGACGGCGAATTGGTTCCAAGTGGATATCGTCCTCCCGGGCCTTCTCCGCCGCCTCCTTGCGCGAAATTACGTCTTCGCAGAAGGTTGCGACCGCGGTAAAACAACTGTCGCTACCGACCATGGAGCGTATAACGGCCGGTAGCGAGAGATCTCCTCCAATAACTGCTAACGTGTGCTGAGCCGAGTCCTCACTGCAGTCGCAGTGGTGACAGGCGGGACTCAATTCCCTCCTGGCGACCGAGTGCAGATACTTCCTGAAGCAACCGTGCCCGGAAAGAATCTGCGTCAGTCGGAAGGAAAGGGCCCCGTGCTGTCGCCCTGCCCACTCGATATAAATTATCCCTAAACCATGGTATTATTAATCGATGTATAATAGCAATTTTGTATAATAAATTCTATAATGACTAAATATAATACTGCTATAATGAATAAGTTTTATTGACATTACTCGATGAGATATACTTACTACAAATTAAATTGTTAATTATTTTGAATTTCGAAAAAATTAAAATTAAGTAGCATAAAGATACAAAACGGCATGATACTTACATAATCTTTCTGCGGTGCTTGTATCTGTATCCATAACAGCTGTACGTAAGTCTGTGCTTGGACGAAAAGTGCGAGCTCGCCCGCATACAGCGCCGACCACACAATTACTTTGGGACGTGCGAACGCAGCCCGAGTATGTCTTGAGATCAATGTTGCGGCTTCAACCACCTCTGAGGTAAAGTTTCGCTGGAATTTTAAAAGATTTTTTTTACAGTGTTGGGTATTATTGTCAACCGCTCTAGGTATGTATAATTCACATAATTTGTTTTATAATCTTTAATTACATAGGTAATTCGTTCTATGTACGAAATTGAAATACTTTTAAGAAGTCTCAGTAATGTCTGGAAGAACGAGCAGGTAACTTGATGGTAAGTATCTACCGTGTCAATGTCCGACAATAAATTGTGCTGACGTAAGTTATATACGTATTATTCTTATCAGAAGCTTTGTTTCGGTTCGTCAGAATTAGGGAGGGTTAATCCTATTCAATTGAAGCAGTTATACAGTAACGGTTGGAATAAGGCTTCTCCACCCTTGTCAAGAGGAAAGAGGTCTGGGAGATGCTATAAAATAAATCTAATTGCGTACTAACACAGACACGAAACAAGAATGTTGATGGTTTGTCATGTTGTAACGGTTTGTTTAATCAGGATTTTGTCACATGTACACTTACTAACTGTATAAAGATAAGCCAATTAGGGCATTGTAAAAAACACAGAACTGAGAATTTCCATGTATTTAGAAATGAAATGTTCTTAAATGAAATATAGTTTTATTCTATTCGGAACGCCACGTTGCGAGTTATACACATTAAGAGGATAACCACAGAAGATTTCTTAAATACGAATCAATTTGAAATACAAACGCAATTTTTAATTTACTTTGGCATTTAGCTCGACCGGAATGATAACACTGTCTCAAAGAAAACCGGTGTTGAGTAATTATTTCTTTGTTTTCACTGAGTGTGTTAACAGAGTCCAACAACCACAGTGTCACCCCCCCCTATATTTATCTCGTGGAGGTCGTAAAAGGTGACGAAGGGAACGAAATACGCAGGACAACACTATTGCAAAGAGAAGGAATACTTGAAACTAATCCTATACCAACCTGTCTGGCCAACGTGGTATAGTAGGTCAAAACCTCCTTGCTCAAGAGAGACTATGCTCAGGTGATGATGAACCTTGTGTCTTAGTCCTCCTGATTTTGGATTTAAATAGTGGCAAGGCACTCGTGACGTTTGAGTTGTACATGTCCATAGGCAAAGGTAGTCACTTTCCATCAGGTATTCTACAGGATAGCCTTTCGTATTATATGTTCGGCAATTTAATTAACTGAGAAGGTCAAGAGAGTAACATTGCATTAAAATGTATAGCAATAGTTTTGCAGCTCTCGCGGTTATGATACTAATATTTAGCATTTAAATGTATGCGGTATGCAAATTAGACCAGTTCTAATAACTGTTCTAATTAGGTGTTTTCTTTTCAAAACATAACACTGTTTTACTTATACATTAATAACCAAAAAATATTGCAAATAATATTTTTAATTTGGACACAAATTGTTTTTTACTTAGATTTCCGGTAAAAACGTGAATACAAAAATGTTTCCAGTTACTACGTGTTGCTGTCAGTTGTGAGCGCTTGCTATGAATAGGTGCTCACGGCTTCAGTTTTCACACTTCAGCGCGCGTGCCATTGATTCTATCTTAAAAATGTTCTTGAACTTAACATTTTACAAATAGATGGTTAATTTTGTTTGTCACTACAAATCAATTGTCAATCGATAGAAAAGATGGATAGAATACATAAAAGACGACATGGTGGGGAAGGTTGAGCGTTGAATATACGAATGATAGAGGAGAAACGAAGAAGAAATCATATTGCATTGTTCCAAAATAGAATTGAAATGATACGACACATAGCTCGTACGAGATTGCGCAATAACGGCCTTCAAGCAATAAAAACCAACGGCGAAATGAGGCGACGAAGTAATCTAATTGTTATGCTAACGTGTGTATTTAATCTCTAAAGTGGATATACCGCAACTACGCCTAATAACTTCTATCTTGCATTCGTGTGCAATACACCTAAAACAGGCATCCCTATTATACTTTGGCAAAAAAAATCTTCTAGCTGCGGCTTCGGCAACTTTAAAGAAGACGACTTCTATACAACCGTTCATTCTTTATTTATTTGAGTTATACCGACAGCTTACATATAACACACTCTTAAAACTTTCAATAAAAGTAATATCTAGTATGCATGCACATTTCAGGTACACACAACATTCGCCATAAATGGCAACACCTGTCAATACAATATTACGAGCAAAATAGTAAGAAGAAAAAAAAAACAACAAAAATAAATACTACTTGAATCTAGATTACATTTACTACTGCAAACAGTAAAAAAAATCAAGGGCAAACAATAGGAACTAAATAAAATTAAGTAGAGTAAAGTAAAATAAAGTACATAGTAGTAAAAGTATTGTACCCCTTAAGGGGTGAAATTTCCAAAAAAGAGGCGTTGTCCTTACAAAACAATTAGTAGGTGCATCATACAACAACATAAGAAATATTAGCTGCCAAAATTTTGTAATCACAGCGGACAATAGGTCAAGTAATTTTATATCTAAAGATTTAACTGTGTATTATATTCAATATTATTTGGATATATTTGACTTAAGTCAAGATTACTATGTACACAGCAAATAGAAACTGCACGATCGGAAAAAAAAATTGACTTGTGTATTGTTCGCCTGTAATTTTTGCACAATATTTGTCGCAAAAGACGTCTTCTGTGCGATGCTCGTTATTGTTATTAACAGAGTTTTTTTAGAGAATATGTAATACCTCTCTGTCCGAACCAAAGTTCGGTGTCGACAAAAAACTACAAGGAACCTATTAAAAGCTGTAATTAAATAAAAACACTACTAAATTAAAAAAATGAAAAAAAATCTTAATTTATACCTTGACTTTTTGGTTTTTACTTGATGGGGGCTCTAGTTCTTTCTGTTCGGATGTAGTGACAGTAGTTGCGCTGCGATGGAAATATATGCTGAATTGTACGGTTGGAAGCCAGAAGGCCCAGAACGTGGCGAGGACCTGAGCTGCGAAAGGGTTGGAGGGTATCGGTGAGCATGGACAATTACATGATATTCTTATGATGAAGGTAAATAGACGAAATATGTTTATCAATAAAGGGTAATGACGAGTAGTGAGGACAATGCTTTCTTCGAACAACTACAATACAGTACAGACAATTGTTTGTGTTTCTACACGCGTTCCGTGATGTATTGTTGTACAACATGTCAAATACACGAGTATAGATAGTCAAATATGAACACTTGTTGTTCACAAAAAAGATACTTTATTTAAGAATACAATTTTTAATAATAGGCTTAATATTATCTTGTAATTCGGCGATTTTGACCAACTTTACAAGAACGTTTATTTGACGAGATTTAGTCCAATTAAACGTAAATAATTATGGGTGGTAAGACATAGAAAGGAGTAGGGTAAGGGTTTACTCACATTACGCTTCTCAGTTCCATGCTGATTCTGTCTTCTTGTCGAGTGCTCGTTGACGAATTTATTTGGTAGGTTCTTGCGGATATGTCGTCTAGGCGTTAAGTACTAAGTTACGACCGATTTTTGTGTACGAAAACGAAGACTTTTCGCGACTTTAAATATCCGACCCGGCTGCGCCAGTCAAATATGAACACTTGTTGTTCACAAAAAAGATACTTTATTTAAGAATACAAGTTTTTAGCAGGACAGTATGTCACTGGCAAGATGGTACTAACAGAATGAACAGAATGACCAGAATGAATCATCTAATTCTTAAACTTAGCTTACATACTGGATTACAGTGTGTGTGTGTGCTGTCCGTGTGATGGGACCCACGGGTAGCTTCTTGGTACATGGTAATTAATTTAATGTGTTTGGTCTACATTAGTTTTATGATGATTATACTAAATCGGTGTAGGTGTCAAATTGCTAATCGACAGCGTTGGTGGCGTGATGCGCCCTTAGTGTACTAACACAGTTCTGAGTATGGGGTCGGAATGCATAACTCCTCCCTCCGTAAGTCCAAAATCATCATCCGATTTATGAGGCTGTTGATTTTGTCCTTTGCATAACAATACATTTTTATATTTATACAGAATTACAAATAGTACAAAGGTAAGTATTAAGTAAATGGTTAGAGTCCATAAACTAACACTATGCACTTTCACAAAATGACTTTCAGTATCTAGCACTTCACTTTTCCTGCTTAAAACGTGTGATAAGAACTGTAGATTTTCCAAGTCGATGTTATCTAAGTTGATTGGTTTCTTCAAGACATCCAGTGGAGTGACAATTTTAGGCCAATGTATATTAGGTGTGCTTGTATATATGATTTCGCCTGCTTGTACACGACGCTTGCGTAGAGTAAGTTTTTCGATCTTGATTTCACATTTATTATTTATGGTTACTATGTATGTACCCATAATATCATGTTGGCTCATGTCGTTCTCGCAGATCTCGGTGAGAATAGTTTGACGACCCGTAAATAGTATCCACGAGTCTGGCTGTATGGATTTCAACTTAATGTCTTCTGCTTCGACTGATAACGGGGAACATGATGTTATCCTAGTTGAAAACTTCATTAAGTCTTTGATGCACTGACTTTCGTCTTCAAACGAGATGTGGTTTTCATAGCACAAGAATTTTCCTTCGTCGACTTCTTTGCACGGCTGAGAAAGTGGTAAAGTTTTCGACCCTTTTGTAAGGATATAGGGATGTTTCGGGATAATTAGGAATGTACGGTTTGGACCAGAGTTGTACATTGGGAAAGGGTGTAGTCTATAATATCCAAACACATCTAATTGGACTGTTGGAACTGACATGATAAATGTTATCTGTTTGCCCTTTACATAGGCTTTTATATTTATGCAATTTTCTATATTAATCAAGTTGTCCTTAGTGACAGGAAAAACTAATCTGTCGGTTTCCTCGATTTCTTTAAGGATGTTAAACAGTTCATCTGAGTCCAATATAGATTGGTGTAATACATTTAATCTACTAAATGCTACAGCAGTTTCCACTTCATCCAATCGTGTTAATATTATTTGAAAATTATGAATTATTAAATTAAACGTCTGCAAGACAAGATCCTTGCTTCTTTGATACTGGGTCTTATTTAAAATTTCTTCTATTTCCCTGATAGTTTTATCTAGTACAATAAAGTTATTTCTTGTGGAATTCGTTAAGTTAACAAAAGTATCAACTATTTCGGAAATTAAAGTAATCTTATTGACAATTGCGCTTTGTTTTGATTCTATTTTGTTAATCAAATTGTCATATCTCAAGGCATCTTCATTATCTAGGTTGCCTGTGATTGCTTTTATTATAGATCCAAGGGGATCAATGATACCTCTCTTTATTCTAACGTTAGGAACTAATTGATTATATCTTTCTATAGTTAAATTCATTAAATATTGGGTTTGTAGTTCAGCGTCTACTATATTATCGTCTAAAATGTATATGTTTAACTTATCTTTTATATAGCTAATGATTTGATTATATTTTTCTATATTATAGTTTAAACTATTACTAACTAATTCTAGATCTAATACTTTATATATGTGCCAATTATAGAGGCTTACAAATGCTTGACCTTCTTTTACGGGAAGAACCCCTGGATTTTCCTCAATCTTTAGAAGTTGAAGGGCGCGGGTTGTTTGCGTCGCTATCATCAGGACGAACCTGTGAAGGACGTTTAACATCTTTAACGGGTACTTTAGTATTTCTATTTTGTGTTTGCACTTTTACTGTGTTTCTGTTTACGTCATCTGTGACTACTGCCTTTTGGTATCGCGGTTTATCTTTACTACGGCGGGTATTAACGCCTTTGATAAATACTTTATCACCCGGTTTAATATTGAAGTTGGTTTCTCCACCATGTTTTTGTTTAGTTTTAACCTTAGATTGTAATATTTTATCTGTTAGATAATTATACAAATATTTTGTGCGTTTAACGTGTTCTCTCACTAGTTGTTGGGTGTAATTTCTATCGAAGTCTACATCGAATATATTCGAGGAGTCGGTATGACCAAATATAACTTCGAAAGGTGTAAGACCGGTTGTTGAATGTATCGACTGATTATAAGACATAATAGAGTATGTCATTACTGAAACAGGGTCAGTAATTTTTCTTTCGTATTTAGCAAGTCGGTAAATTTCTAGAATTGTGGAATGGAATCTTTCCACTAATCCCATAGAGTTAGGATTATGTGGTGTCCCTATATGTAAATTTATTTTATAAAAGGTTAACATTTCTTTTAATAAGCTATTATTAAATTCAGAACCTGGGTCTGTGCTGATTTTTGTAGGTACTCCGTACAATGAAAAATACTTTAGCAATGCTCTAATTATTTCTGGGGTAGATCTATTACTAATTTCAAATGCTTGTCCCAATTTGCTAAAAGCATCGATAATTGTTAAAAAATAGTTTCCTTCGATTGAGAAGGTATCCATAAATAATTCTTGAAAAGGTTTTGTTTGCGTTTGCGTTAACTGTAATTCTGGTTTTAAGGGTTTTCTATCGTATTTCATACGTTTACAAGTTTCGCAAGAATTTATAATGCTGGCTACTGTTTGTTCTAAATTATTCCAGAAATATGTACGTTTTAAATGTGCCACGGTTTCCTTGATGCCACGATGGCATGTTTTCCCTACATGATACTTTAGAACTATGTCTCGTTGTTCAGTTTCATCCTCCACGTATACTACTCTTTCTGTACATTCATATATTTGAATGGAATCCTTTTTAAATATTTCTATGATTACGTTTATAAATAATTTACGATGGCGTTCATCTTCGAAATAAATGAAATATTTTATTTTAGGGCGAATATATTCTTTAAGGAAATTCCTTATTAGTGTTGTATTATTTATAGGCATGTGTACTTCAAGTACTTTTTGTTTATCTCTCGAAAGATTCTTAACCGTAGTTTCGTTTCTATTCCAAGTATACACTAATATTTGATTTGGCTTGGTATCAATTGCTTCGTGCAATATAGGAATACCTGAGGAATCCGTATTTTCCTCTGAATGTACCGTTCCTATCGATGAGTTTGGCTTTTCCGATGCGGTAAGCGTTACGCTACTAACGGAAGGTATAGAATAATTAGATTTATAGTTAGGTGGACTTAAACTATTTTCATCATCTGAAGAAATAAGAATTGGATCATTTTGTTCTCCAGTGTTTACTATCATTGATATATCATCATCCAATGCATTTAACTTTATACGCGACAGTGCATCTGCATTATTATTCTTTTTACCTGGTTTATACTCTATCTCATAATCGTATTCAGCTAATCTAAGTCTCCATCTTGTTAATCTACTACCTGGTTCCTTAAAAGATTGAATCCATGCAAGAGGTTTATGATCGCTCAATATTTTAAATTTAATCCCATATAGATATGGTCTAAAATGTTTACATGCCCAAACTATGGCTAAAAGTTCCTTTTCTATTGTACTATAACGAGTTTCGGCGTCATTTAAAGTTCTACTCGCGTAAGCAATAGGTTTATCACTACCTATAGGGCCTTGCGATAGTACTGCACCGATCGCAAAGTTTGATGCGTCAGTGGTTAGAAGGAATGGTTTACTAAAGTCTGGAAACTGTAATAATGGGGCATTAGTTAATAGTTCTTTACATTTTTCGAATGAATTTATGTATTCCTCAGTTAGATTAACTTTATTCTTTTTCTTTAAACAATTCGTAAGTGGTTGAGTTATTTTAGAGAAATCTTTAATAAACTTACGATAATAACCTACTAGTCCTAAGAAACTTTTTATTTCCGTAGGGGTTTTCGGTAATGGGAAATCTAATACTGCCTTTATTTTATCATTATTTGGCTTTAATCCGTCTTTGGATATTGTATGGCCTAAGTATAGGACTTCTTTTCTTAAAAATTCGCATTTGTCTAACGTAACTTTTAAATTAGTTTCTCTTAATCTATCAAATATCTTTCTAAGTTTATTAATGTGGTCTTGTAAACTAGTTGAATATACTATTATATCATCTAAGTACACGAGGCAATGTATTCCTTGCAATCCTCTGAGTACGTTGTCCATAGCCCTTTGAAATGTAGCAGGGGCTGTTTTTAACCCAAAGGGCATTCGAGTAAACTCGTAATGACCTGATTGAGTAGTAAACGCGGTTTTAGGTTGATCGGCTTTATCTACTTCTAACTGATGGTAACCACTAGCTAAATCTATCGTAGAAAAATAGGAAGCATTCCCTAATCTATCAAATAAATCTGAAATATTTGGTAATGGGTACTTATCGTATATCGTTATTTCGTTAAGCCTTCTGTAGTCAATGACCATACGAAACTTTCGTTCGCCGGAGGCATCAATTTTTTTTGGTACAAGATGTACAGGGGCGCTCCATGGGGAGTGAGACTCTGTAATAACATTGTTTTCTAATAATTTATTTACTTGTTTCTGAATTTCCTCGTTTGGAGCTATAGGATGTCTATATGGACGTATATATATAGGATCTTCATTCTTAGTCCTAATCTTATGTTTAACTTGATTTGTAAAAGAAAGAGGGATCTCCTTACAGTGAAATATATCTTTATATTCCTCACATAGATTTGTTATGTAGGATTTTTCTTCATTATTTAAATGATCTAACCTTAACTTAGATAGATTACTTTGTAATATTTCTTCTATATTTAAATCTAAACTATCAGTATTATTAGTGTAATTAATATAACAAGATTCGTTTATTAATTTAATAGCATCCATAAGCCTATCAAACGTGATGGTTATATATTTTTGTGTTGTGTTTTGTATGACTGTTTGAGCAAACGAGTCTACACAATTTACAAAAGCGTCAGGCATGCGTACGCCTGGATAGAATTCGATTTTATTTAAAATAGCACTACCGTTTTTTAAAATTGTTGGGATTTTTACTCTTGATTCTGAACGTGGTGGTATTTTTATTTGATAAAATGGAGTATACCATATAGGAATGTCTACATATTTAGTTTTTAACACTTGACTCTTCATGTCAACACTAGCTTCTAACTCTTTCAATAGATCAGTACCTATAAGACCATCATATACTGAGTCTACGTCGTAAATAAAAAAGGTATGTTGAATATTAGTATTAAAAGTTTTAGTTAACGGTATGTGTATCGCTTCATTATGCTTGCTACGACCATGAGTACTAATTACTTCGAATAGTTTACTTATTTTATATTTAGAGAAAAACTGATTTGCCTTCGCGGGGCTTATAAACGAACGAGTGCTACCTGTATCAATAAGAAATATAGAGTCTATCTCTGGTAGTTTAATGAGGTAGTCTTAAGGAATTATTATAATTTAAATTAATTATTTCGGTGGATTTTCCTCGGAGGCTCCTATGTGAAAATTTGGGGAAACATTATGATGATCTAGTTTATCTTGTTCTAGCATATATAAATCATTTTGATCGTGGATCATATTATTTCTTACGGTTCTCATTGAGACATCTGCATCGTGTTTAGGTGGCGGTCGATTAATGCCAAATTTAAACTGCTGATTCGGGTTTGGTCGGAAAAATCCTGACTGTTTATAGTTGTTCAACGCTCTCGGAAACTGAGGTTGACTACTACCTATCTGCCTATTATTGAAAGTATTAAAATTAGGTCTATAGCCTTGAGGCTGTGGTGTAGTGAACCTATTATTATTCGGTACAAAGTTCGGCCTAAACTGTGGCGTTATTTGCGGTTTATTTTGTGGTATGTTAAATTTAAATGGTGTTGAAGGGACGTTAGGTTTAAAATTATTATTAATACCTCCTTGTGAATTGGGAGTTATTTGTTTAGGTTTATGATTCTTTAAATTGTATCGTGTTTGGAAGTTTACTTCCTCAGTTACGACGCTCAAAGCTGCTTCTAAATTAGTGCATTTATTTAGCCTTACAAAACGCAGTAATTCCTCGGGTAAATTGTATAGGAAAACATTTAACGCGGTATTATTATAGATTATATATTTAGCTGCTTTGATACCCTCGTCGGTTAAAAGGTTTACCTTGGAAATTAAGGAACTTCTTGTATTCTGATCTAGGATCACCGAAATGTTGGACGAACAACTCTTTCAATTGTTCCCAGCTTGTGACGTTTTCTCTTTCGCTGACTAAAATTGCGGCTTTACCTATTAATCTACTCGTAATGCAATGGTATAGATACGTTAGTTGAGCGGGATTATTATCCCCCCTAAAACTATTTATAACATATTCACATTTATTAAAAAATAAATTAAGTAATTTTTCATCTCCGTCGAATCGCGGGATGATATTTTGGATCTCTTTAGGAATCAACTGGATCTGATTCCTGAAATTCCTGATGATAATGAATTATTTAACAATTACACAATAATTAAAATTTAGGGCAAATAAATAACTAATACGTAACTAGCTATGTTTGTCTAGAATACGCGGCTTAATATTATCTTGTAATTCGGCGATTTTGACCAACTTTACAAGAACGTTTATTTGACGAGATTTAGTCCAATTAAACGTAAATAATTATGGGTGGTAAGACATAGAAAGGAGTAGGGTAAGGGTTTACTCACATTACGCTTCTCAGTTCCATGCTGATTCTGTCTTCTTGTCGAGTGCTCGTTGACGAATTTATTTGGTAGGTTCTTGCGGATATGTCGTCTAGGCGTTAAGTACTAAGTTACGACCGATTTTTGTGTACGAAAACGAAGACTTTTCGCGACTTTAAATATCCGACCCGGCTGCGCCAGTCAAATATGAACACTTGTTGTTCACAAAAAAGATACTTTATTTAAGAATACAAGTTTTTAGCAGGACAGTATGTCACTGGCAAGATGGTACTAACAGAATGAACAGAATGACCAGAATGAATCATCTAATTCTTAAACTTAGCTTACATACTGGATTACAGTGTGTGTGTGTGCTGTCCGTGTGATGGGACCCACGGGTAGCTTCTTGGTACATGGTAATTAATTTAATGTGTTTGGTCTACATTAGTTTTATGATGATTATACTAAATCGGTGTAGGTGTCAAATTGCTAATCGACAGCGTTGGTGGCGTGATGCGCCCTTAGTGTACTAACACAGTTCTGAGTATGGGGTCGGAATGCATAACTAGATTGATGAGGCAATTTGATTTAATTAATCACAGATGTGTTTTAAATCGTGCGTTCTTGAATTTATACATTCGAGAGGATCGATTTCATCGGGAAATACATTGCCTTTTTTTTCCGCGAAGAAACCAAAAACAAATACAATATTATCGTTTAAGTTGTTATTGTGTTTTATTTTTTATAATTAAACCTCCTTGTTGTAAAGTAATTTATTACAGTCTGGCTTTTTAATTACTTATCGTACTGTCAAAATTAACAACTTAATTTATGAAAAAGTATAGAATAGAGTATACGCCAGAAAATGATTTACAAGCGTGTAAAGAATTATACTTATGAGTACATTATATTCCAGTTTTATTGCCAAGCAACTATTATCCAACATGCAGTAATTAAGAATGAACATTAAGTAGCATTATTCATTATTTGCAAACTTTAATTCTGTACTGTAAGCTTCTTGCTAACCAGGGGACCAAGAGCGAATGTATTTCACATCGAGTTGATCGTTACGGTGACCGCAGGATCAAGACCCGAGAATAATGCTAGCTGATACTTTATTTAAAGAGAAAATATAGCTGTGGATATTTGGATACTGTGATCTACAGACCTACGAGTGTGATGTAGTTCAGATCCCGAAAGTTCATGAGGCCGAAGTACGTCAGGAGTTGCGAAGTGACTCCGGACAGGAACCGGCCCACAAGTGCAGCGATTCGTGTGAACGAAGATACGCGTGGATACTTCGATGGCTCCACCTGACGGATGTTGAAGAAAGAATTTTTATTATTACATGTTAATTATTCTTTTAGAATTCATGTGAAATGTGCATAATCTTAAAAACGAACTATTTTTGTTTTGGCCATAAAAGACACTACGAGTATATTTTTTTCATAGCAGTCGTATACTCATAGACTTATGTAGTCACGTAGTATGGACGTTATATTAACTATTTAAAGATTTGACTGTGCTCAAGCCAGTATATGAGTAAACGTTGGTATATGAGTATATATAAACTATCTCGTTGGCCTAGCTTTTAGCGTTTGTGACTGCAAATCAAGAGGTTTCTGGTTCGATACCCGGGTCGGGTCAAAAAGTGTTATTGAGTTTTTCTGGTTACAGAAATATTTATTTATAATCCAGAGTTTGGAACTTTCGTGCCTTAGAGAACACGTAAAGCGATGAACTGACGAGTCTTATTTAACCAAGTCCTAATAGCCCAAACATAATAGGCTTGTTCTAAGTCAATGAGGAGTGACTATGGCCATCTCCCGGCGTCAATATTACTTTAGTTGTTCTGAGACTGGGTGTTTTTTGTGTCCGTTTCTAGTATGTTTGTAAAGTCCTCCACGATACAGGATTTATTCCGAGTGCGGGCGTTGTCTTTTTAAAGACAACACTTCGAACTTTAGGTCCCGGCAACGACTAGTTCGTGTTAAGGGTATACAATAGACCAACTTGAGTTATTGCTGACATTTTCCTATTCATCCTTATAAGTAAGCTCCCTTCCCATAATACCAACTTTTCTTTTCATATAAACGTGCTAATTTTAACATCTAATTTTTATAGTGCCATGTTGGCAGTAATAGGCTTGCCTTTCGCAGAGTTCACTTAAAATTTTAGTCGACAAAAAGTGTGCGAATCGATTTTTTTCGATTAACAGGTTGATTGATTTTGGCTATTGCCGTGGCATTTGATTCTGAATACGTCTTAATTGTAAGACTGAGTATATGTAAATTAAAAAAAATCGCCGTTTCCTGTAAGTATATTTGGTATTCACGCACTCGGATTTCTTGTGTTTCTTTTTTAACAACTAGTTTGTTCCCATAAGGTTTCAAGGAAGTCTTCTTTCGAACTACCTGCTCTGATCAGATCAAAGGGTAATCTGAATTAAATTACAGTTGTCACTACGATTATGTTAATAATTGAATATCTAACAATAAATCATAATAAAGTGTAATGTTTATTTATAGTCCTAGACTTGATTTTATCAATAGAAACCACGTATTTGTATTGTGTTATAATAGTTATCATAAATCTTGTCGGCTGTTATGATCATGAACATGGGTTTTTTGTTCGATAATATTTTTAATAGCAATCGTTCATCAGGAATCTCTTTCAATATTATTAATTTATCTCATAAGTCATAGATAAGAATAACCTTCACGCAACTTTCATTTTTTTTACCTCTTAAAACGAGTTTGTTAAAAATAAGACGACCGTTTTTGAGTCTTAATGTGGCAAGTAGAGCTCTACCAATACCAGTACATTCTGTGAAACCATTCAAGCCCAGTTTGGTAATGTACTCGTTTTTAGCTAAACTAAGCATCGAGTAGTCTCGCCACCTGATGGTAGGTAACTACCGCTACCCATGGACGCCTACAACCCATGAGTCACAAGTGCGTTGCCATTTAATGGGAGAGGGAGTAGGGGTTTGGTCTCCGGAAAACTCATTTATTTAATGAAATGCAATGAAAGAAGTGTTTAACACCGTAATGCCGTGGTATCACTAAGGTCGAGCCGCTCTATTAGTGCTGAAGCTTGGCTCTCACACATAGAAGTGAATCAGACACAACACAACTAAATACTCATTAAAATTCAATTTACTCACTCACATGTCACTGTGCCTTAAATTTAAAAATGTGTATTCGACCCACACATACTAACAAAAAAGTGGTAAAAAAACTTTTAACTATTTTTATTTGTTCATCTTAGCCACAATGCAATGTGTGGTCGTAACTTCTTTGGTTTTATAATATGTTTGTCTCATAAGTTGTGCACGGCTGTGTATATACGTGTGTACGGCTCAGTAAAAGGTATTCGTGGAATTATTTGCTTTGTTTTTAGTGGCCTCACTTGTAGGTTTTTAAAAGTGAATTTAGCTTTTCGAAGACCCAAGAAGTAGTTTCTCCGTTAATAGAAGTATCAAGTTGAAGTTAATGCTTACGTAAATGTCCCTTGAAGTTGTACAATAATCAAGCTTCTACGATAAAGCAATTAAAATATACCGCACTATTTCAACTTTAATGTTTACGAATCTAGAAACCAGCAAGTCTCGTTAATTTGTTGTGCATTTCTTGTGCATGAAACTTATATTTTGCACCTGTCTTTTTATCTATGGAAGAGTATTTTTAGAACGGTAAGGTTAAGATTTAATGAGATGCACCAACTTTCTATTTGTAAGTCTTTAAAAACTTTTTTAAGTTTAACTTATGAGAAGTTTCTTTTAGTCTTCAATAAGTAATTCATACTTGGCATTACTCTCCAAATGTGCAGTACATTTTAAAATTCTATTTCACATGGTTATTACATACAATTATATATATAGTTTAAATATGTAGCATAGTATGTACCTAAACAAAACTTTTGTTTGACGTGCATTGTATATCTGCAGATCTAT
This sequence comes from Hypercompe scribonia, assembly GCA_949316085.1. Taxonomy (NCBI): domain Eukaryota; kingdom Metazoa; phylum Arthropoda; class Insecta; order Lepidoptera; family Erebidae; genus Hypercompe; species Hypercompe scribonia. Next base: position 2,618,258 of record OX438969.1, on the reverse strand, counting down.
AACTTTAGATTCCTTACTACTTATTCATAGACAATTTTAAAAGTTTTTTTTAGACTGATACTCCGGTGTATAAAGAACAAATTAAAATGTGAAAGTCCATTAATCATTATATTAATGAAGGTTTTGATAATACTGCTGTAAATATTATCATACTTACATTTAAAAGATGCGTCTTATCTTCTAATTATTGAGTGAGGTAAATCTGCTCGATTCTCACTTCTCAAGAGGAAAAGGGGATTCCCACTCCATAAAGTAGACGGGGTCGTTAAATTCGTTGCCAGGACCTGTCAGAAGGATGGATTATTGGAGAGGCGGTGTGTTTAGCGCCTCTCCTGGTCTTACGTTGAACCGTGTTTTAGCCGGAGATTTGCACACGAATAAAAGTGATAAAACCTATACGTCACTGTCGCGTAAGCATAATATTCAATTTAATTTTTACTGCACACACATGCATGTGAGTATATTTCGTCGTGTGCCTATAACTTATGTTATGTATATGTCTGCGCCAATGAATGCGTGTGTGTACATCAATTACTAGTATGGGTATGTGCGTGCGTGCTTGTGTACTTGCTACTTACTTTCGCATATATATAAGTCAAGTAAGCCACTTCTGTGGCCATATATAAGCCGTAGAAGAACTGTGATGCTTGTAGCCATTCCATACTCGAAGTCCATAGTAAAATAATGTATACTGCAATGCCGGACAATCCTTAAACAAAGTAAGTTACATTTTAAATAATGAAAAAGCCGTTTCTCGTAGTTTTACTCACATTTACTGATTTTAAATAGAACTTAAATCAGTCACGCAGAATTATTCTTTTCTATTTGTGAGGCGTTGGGACTAATTCGATAGATCAATATTTTCTTAACGCGAATGAGCTATATGGCGAAGCCATAGTATTATAATAGTTTAGGTCTGTACGCGGCCACGCGCTACATTAAATTGTTTACTCAGCTGACCTACTCTTAATATTGTAAATTATTAAATAAGGAAACATAAATAATATATTGTCAAATTAGCAATTTAAGCAAACAAGCAAACAACCTAGTTACCCCCACCTAAACCTGTCCATATTACATACAAATATTATTGTATATAAACCTTAGTTTATGTTAAGAAAATTGAGTCATTATTAAATATTACAATCAACGTGTCGTCTAATTGGTTCCCTGGGCAAACACGCAACAATTGGAAAATAGATATTCCCCCTTTGAAGAAAAAAAATTATTATACATGTAAAAAAATGTGGTGTGACTTTAAACCACGTTTGCATCTCTTATTATAGCCGTAAGCCTCTTCTCGATTTTCTTGGGCTTTCTTGGATTAACGGGGCTTGATGCTTTGCTGCATGTGGGATACTGCTTCTGTAGAAATTAATCATACCCAAAAAACGTCGTAACTCATTTATCGTTTGTGGTTTAGGGTAATTGTTTATAGCTTGAATCTTTTCCATAGTAGGAGTCAACCCTTGGCTCGTTATATGATAACCGAGGAAATCAATCTCCGACTTGGCAAATTCGCATTTGTTTGTATTTTGTCGCCGATCTGGCTCATTTTGTTGATGTCCATGCCTTTGTTGTAGAACTGCGCCTACACAGGTAGAACTGGCATCCGTCATAACAGCCAGTGGGGCGTGCCAGTGCCAGGAGTGATCAGTTCCAGTGAGTCGGAACTGAGTGCCGCAAGTTCCAGTGAGTCGGAACTGAATGCCGCTGATTCCAGTGAGTCGGGATTGCATGCGGTGCGCGGTGCTGCGGTGAAGTATCCCCAGTGAGTCGGGGCTGAAGTCCGCAGATCCCAGTGAGTCGGGATTGTATGCGGTGTGCGGTGCTTAGTATGTAGATTCATTGATCTAGGCTTTGTAATATCTTCGTAGCAGTTTATTAGACGTTCCATGATTTTGGAGTACTTATTTTCGCTGGGCGGGTTAGTTAAAATGTCACTAACCTGATGGACGACCTCTTTTGGTAATTTGGATATTACCATGTTATATTTGTAATCTTCGCCCTGTTTTTGTGGTGCTATTATTGCTTCAAACTGGGCGAACCATAAACGTGGCGAGTCTGTCCAAAATTGCGGTAGTTTTTCTGTGACCGTGCTAGCAGCAACTGATTCGCACCCAGTGTCGCCTCTTGAAGGAGTTGTTGGTGGAGCCATTTTTGGGATGCGATAATTTCGTAATGCTACTGATTTCTAGATTCACTGTTGAACACCATATAGGGTTCCGGTCGTCCCGGTATTATATCAGCACTAGATACCAATAGATCACGTCGGGGTCACCAATTGTTGCGTGTTTGCCCAGGGAACCAATTAGACGACACGTTGATTGTAATATTTAATAATGACTCAATTTTCTTAACATAAACTAAGGTTTATATACAATAATATTTGTATGTAATATGGACAGGTTTAGGTGGGGGTAACTAGGTTGTTTGCTTGTTTGCTTAAATTGCTAATTTGACAATATATTATTTATGTTTCCTTATTTAATAATTTACAATATTAAGAGTAGGTCAGCTGAGTAAACAATTTAATGTAGCGCGTGGCCGCGTACAGACCTAAACTATTATAATACTATGGCTTCGCCATAAGCTACAAATAAGTATTTACCTAAAATAATTAAGTTGCACAACTTCCTTCACACTAGTAAGAATTAATTCAAAAGATTTTAATTAAATTTCGAGTTTTCATTCAGAATCGATATATTGGAAGATGGAATTGAAAAACAGTCTCAGCAAAAAGGTGGTATTTGACAAATAAAAATATTTTGTTATTTACTACACCCATTAATCTTGTAGTGCACCATGTATGTAAGATAACAGTAGCTTTCTTTGTATTGCTTTGTTTTGTATGTAATGTATCAACATAATTGTAATGTCAGTAATAAGTAGAAAGCAGAATCAGAAACAGGCAATTCAGGATCTGATTACTGCATTAGACTTGAAGAGCGTCTTTCAAGAGCTCCTGAATCTTTTGAGTACTTATTTACTTATAGCGAAGGAGCTTAAGATGTATTAAAAGAAATACCTCTGTCACCATCGGCTGTTGTACAAAGTTACTCGATGCCGACGTATACCTAATAGTTTGTCAAATTTAAACCATGGTAAAACGTTCCCAAATGGGGTGTGAAAAAGCATCTCACTAGGCTGCCATAGTGTGGGTCACGATACTGCATTGTCTCCATTACCATTGAGTATGGGAATTCAGAACTCTTGGATTTTATTAATGTTTTCCATCAGGTAGAGTAGAGTCACTTTGGAGGGTTCTTAAAAAAATGGCATATAAAGAAATATTTGAAGGTCAGTCGATGTTCTTGTAACGGAAGCCACTTCCGCAGTGGACAGTTTTATTCAAACTACTCCAATTTTATCAAGCCACCGCAGTTTCAGTTTTCTTATCTATTCGAAACTTCAGTATCCCCGTCTAAAAACTATGTATTATGTTTTAAAAATCATTGACATTGTGCAGGGCCAGTTTTATTCCTTAACTAGGAAAAGGTCAGGAATATGATGATAATAGGAATTAATGTATCATCCAGCAAATTTTATTGGTACATTTTAAAAATAAAAAGGCTTCAGTGAGTTGTAATTTATTTAATGTACAATCTAGTGAATTTTACGTAACATAAATGAATAAATACTGCTTAATTTCATTGAACCCAAACATGAACGAAGTATTATTTCGTGTGCTTGAACATTCTTTAAAGCGAGATACCTTTAAATGACTTCTTATGATTTCTTTGTTGTTTCATAATCAGCAGTAAAATAAACATTTTATTTTCATTTAAACTTAATTGGCAACAAATTTCGACTCTGCTTTAGCAAAAGCCATTTTAGTCAACTCAAAGAGCTGCATATTCAGAATTTGATATACCGATTCTAATTTTGCACTTCATAACAAATCTTAATAGCAGCATTGAGTATGTAGCCGATGTGTGCTGATTGATAAATTGAAACTTATTGGCGAAAGAGGTTTTAATAACAATACTGATAGATGGTAAATATTAAATTGAGAGCTTGTTGAGCTACCTATTTGTAGAACATCGCTCACTTTAAGTAATTAAAAGACTCATGGTATTACGAGAATGTCATCGTAACGTATAAATTAAAACGTTTTGCACTATTTTCAAAATATCATCAGATCCCGCTACAGCGACTCAACCGGCCGCAAGTGAGGTATCATCACCGAAAGAGGTTGCCTCACGTAACATTAAACAAAGCAAAAAGCTTCTTAGAACTGTGAGGATCGTTTTCTCTGGACATTAAATGATAATGAAGTAATCGGATTTGTGTAAGAAATCACTAGTATTTCCTCATATCCTAAATTGACAAAAGAGCTATGTTTAAATAACAGATATCGAAAAAATGAGGTTAGTTTGTTTAAGAAAATTTATGACGAGTACTAGAATGCCTTACTAAATACCTTAACCACCCATCTTTTCTTTGATAGATCAATACGAAAACTTCATATTATTAAAACAACGTTCTTCGATATTTTGTGCTTATAGCTAGTAACAAGGGGCCGGGCAATGCCCCCAAAATTAGTTTAACCGTTGGTATTTACTCAATAAAAAAAGAAAAAACCTACTGCAATTTCAAGGTTACTATTCAGTATATAATAACACTTTGCAACTGACGTTTTAAATCGTCTGGTGACGATTTAAAAATACGGAATTTCTGCACCCCTATTTATCCTGTAGGTATCGTAAGCGCCGACTAAGGGAGTAAACTATGGAAAACTACGAAACAGCATTGAAAAGAAAAACTAACAAAGCCTAAGCAACCAATAGCCAACCCGTTTGACGTATGTAGTATAAAAAGCCAAAATCTCCTTTCTAACGAAAATCCTATATCCAGCAGCGGGCTATTAAAGGCTATTGATTAGTGTTAATGAGATTAGTAGTTGACTAGAATAAAAAGTACTGGTCATTTTACGACTAGGCACAGTAAGATTGAGGTGGAATTACAATATCTATATTAAAAAAATGATCACCCCATTTTATATCACAAAAGCTATGAGATCTAGGTACTTGTTCCGTAAATAATTAGTCAACAAATTTTATAGTGCACATACCAATCTAAGACCACTTTGTTATTTTGAATAGAAACGTGTTCCACATAATAGAATATGATATTTTCTGATATTAGCGACAAGATTCTAGGGTGTGAAATGCACGCTAGCGTAGACGGAGTTTTATGAAACCGAGTGCAGCTTTGTGTTTCAATGAAAATCTGTGGACAAGACTAATGCTGAGAGTCAATGTTCTACGATACGCAAATTGCTTATCACGTGGAATATGTCTCCGCAAACTTTCCTCTAGTGATTACATACATAAATCAAAAGCTGTCAGACGATGGGCGAGGGATATGAAAGAGTATGCGTAGGGTCGACTTTTGACATGTCTTGTGAATATAGCAAGAAGGTGACGTCTGTGGTTATCACATGTGATGCGACGCGGTAACAAGACAAGCTCAGAATTTGGCAGAGGTCTTGTTTCTTGAAATTCGTTACGATGTCGTCATGTCAACTGTTTAAGTAGGCAGAGTTTATGTGCAGCATACAGACTAGCGAGCAATATTAGTTTTGTTCGTGTTTTGTTGTGTCTTTAGTTGAAAGTAACAATGGTGTAGTTCAATATTTATCTCAAATCCTCAGTGAAAAAATAAAGACATTCAATGTCATCGAAAATTCGTAGCATTTTTGTTTTTTTTTTTTTAATATTTTTTTTTATTCTGCAGTCAGTTTAAGTATAAAATATTTAGGCCTAATTAAATTGTGTGACGCAGAACGACGAATCTTAATATTTTTTTGATCTTGGGAAAATAAGATTAGCCGACTCGCGTACATTTATCCATCCCTTTTGAAGTACACTCTAATGGATTTGTTTGTCTTTGATCTTTTGCGATTTTTATGTTTCGTGTTATATGTAAATAAGAAACAATACCTGTTTCATAACCCAACGTAAGAAGTATAACAATGACTCGAAACCGGTCTGAGCAACGTTGTTATTGTAATTGTTAAAGTCTAAAGTTCATGCTTGATGACCACCACCCATTAGTTCATTCAGAAAGAAGTAACGCGGTGATATTATAGTATTTTTTTTTTATCGGACTGCGCCAGACGGAGGGTTTTGTTTATGAACATGTGTGTTACTTTGGCACGCTCTGTCGTCTAAAAAAAATAAAGTTTGATTGATTTTATTGGCCAGATGAATTTTGAGTAGTTGGAATTCAGAATTGAAGTGTCAAGATTCGTTTTAATTATAAATGACACTGGGTATATGAAAATTATAAAATCAAAAACGCCAGTTTGTATATTTTCAGTTTACAATAAGCTCTGCATGTGTGGTTTAAGTAGTCAACTTGCTGTTGTCTACTACGTTATGTGTTAGCATACCTTACATACGATAACGTTTTGTGTGATCTGTAAATTGTTATTCTGAGTCTAGCTGTTCTTTGTGTCCGTTTCGTATATTTTTATAAAGTCTCCCGCAACACAGGAGTATTCCTAGAGCGGGAGCTGTCTGTTGTCTGATAGAAAAGAAAAAAAGAAATCATAGACAAGTTTTTTTTTTAATAAGGATAAAAAGTGAGTTCTTTTTTTAAAAATTTTTAAGTGGTAGAGTTGTAAAATGTAGTAATAAAAATTCAGAGTAAGAAGAATGAATGTAGAGTTATCAGTGTAATATACGCATGTATAAGCATGACCTTAGGTAATAAATTATGAGGAACTGTCATGTATGGTGGTTTATTTATAATATGCCAAGAAAAAGTTCTTAAAAAGTAATAAATTACTCTGTTAACATATTTAAATGATTGGATCTCAATAAATCATGTAATTGGATACAGATGGTAGAATACTTGCATACATTATTCCTGAGATATATATAATTTTTCGAAATTCGAAACTAATATTAGGGTAACTGACTGGCTACTTGCACAATAGGAAGGGTAAAACACAAACTTACACCAATTGACACACACATGCCAGTCACACACACCAGAATGTCAGAAAATTGCGTAAAATGTATAAGCACATTATAAATGTAAATTTTAGTTAAGCAAAGGACACATACACATCTACAACATCCACAACACAAGTTAAATCTTACCGTGAGTACCATAGCCTGACTATGATTGTGTATTTAATGAAAATGCTGTTATATCAGAAAATTTGTAAATTATTAGACATTAATATTTATTTTTCATATTAGTTTGAAACGCAGTATAGTTTTTTATGATGACATATTTCTGGCTGATTTTGGCTATAGCAGCCAGTCTGAACGGAGACCAACTATGTAACCATGTAAATATGTATTATAGTACATAAGTGTGTGTGCTCAAACACAGATGAGCTATTGGTTGCCTCACACTCACAGTCTGATGGGTCTGAACATATTTTGGTATTTTTAAAGTAGAATATTGTTATATTCACGTATTAAGAGAATAAATTAAAATTTTTAAAGCCAAAAAGTAGTGATCTTACTTAATATTAAATTAGTTTAGAATTATAATTTGGCAGTAAGAAATATGTACTTAGTTCTAATCATTAATTATTTGACATTTGACAGTTTGGTATTGTAAAGCCCTTGTACAGTGTACCTTGTACAGTTATTATAGAATAAATTTGATTTTATTTCTAAAGGTATAAAAACCTATAATAAAGATATTTAAAAATAATTAATATATTTTTTATATAGATAGATGGATTACTTATAGACAGTCTGTGTTTATAATAGGTATCAATGATAATTTAATTTCTTTTTAATATTTGAAAAAAAAAATATGCATCAAAAATAAATGTCATAGCAGAATTAGAGTTAAATATTAAAATGAATAATTAAAACTACAGTAATAAATTAATAAGGATAAATAAGATATTAACATAAAGTAATCTTAATCTCCTAAAAGACTTTACTGTAATGTACTAAACTATAGTTTATTTGAAATAATAAGAATATTTAAAAAAGAAAACTCACCAGATAAAATGATCACAGGTTTGAACCTTAAGAAGTCAGTTATAAGGAACACTATAACTAGCAGTGACAGATAAGAGTATGTTCCTATGGGATACACATCCCTATTCAGCTGCTCATCTGTGATGTTCCTCCATGGTCCAAGCAAGAACTCCGAGACGAACGGCTCCGACGGCCTTATCTCCCTCATCAAGCCAAATGCACATAATATCAACGTAACTTGTATCCAAGACAACATTTTATGTGATGAAAATTAATAGTTTATTTACAAATAAGTTTTTAAAATAAAACGACTACAAGATGTAAACACGTATAGTCCGATCTCTGTCGTAGATTAAACTGAACGGTCTTGCTGTAAAAGTATGACATAATGTTATTTGCATTAAAAAGTGACATCTACTTTCAGTCCATATGTTAGCTGTTTAAAGTTATTGACTGCATATTAATGCTACTGTAGTCTTTCATACAACAATATACCTTTGATACTGTAACTGTAAATCAAACTTTACTACTCATTAAAAGGTTATCGAAGTAACAACGGTACCGTAAGTTATTTAATTTTTTATATATATTAGACACATTTAATTATTTTTTTACTACAGTTCATAATTTATTCGTGTTATGTTTTGTATACGTATGTATTTTCTTTGCATTTAACTCGAAATTGCAATGTTTTCAAATTACACAATGCCTTTTAAACGTCGTAACTTTCATAATTTACTCTGGTCACATGTCACAACAAAGGCTGCTATTACTCAGCTCCTGTCACCGTAAATGTCAAAGGGGTCAATGTCAAAATCAGGACTGCCAACTCGCAAATTATAAGGCTAAGGTCCGAATTGTGCTAACAGCACTTACGACTTTTAAACTGCTAACGTGTGGTCCGATTTACTGAGTGCGCCAACGTCTGTTAACAGTATTAATAATTCGGACCACTTGTGAGTGTGCTTGTGAATTCAAAAACTTGAACATAACCTAACAGAGCAGTTTTTGACATAAACTTGAGTGGAGTATGTGGTGTAGCCGATGAAGATGGTAAAATGCTTGTATTTCAAGTATTTGCCGCAATCGAGGAAAGTCAATTCAAATAAATGGCGTAAAATAACGTCAATGCTCACGATGCTAACGATCCGACCCGTCAGTACTGTAAGCACTAGGTAGTGACGTCACATGTGACGTCATAGCATCCACAACGCTAACGGTGAGCGTGAAAAGCACGAAATCGGACCGCACGTTGGTACGCTATGAGCGCTGTGAGCGTGATCGGATCACGGCCTAAGTTGATTAAAGATCTATCAGAAACTACTTCATGTATTTGATTTGTATTTAAAAGTTAAATATTATCTTTAATGTAAAAGAAAAAGTTTAATTTCGAACACAATTCTCAAAATTAATTTTAGCTGTCAATCTCAGATGAGAACGGAACTAAGATACTTCAGCTTCAGTTCCAGTTTCCATCACTGAGATAGGGTCCTAATATCTGTCCTGTTATAGGTCAATATGTACGTCTTTTTAGTAGTCAATGTATAATCAAAGTGTGGTTTTAATATGATTGCCACGATTTATTGTAAGCAGTTTTTTAGTGAAAATAGTTCATCGAACAACACGATAGTTTTCAGTCTACGCGCGTGATCTAACAATGTCATTAAAGTACAAATTAACAAAGTTTCCACTCATCATCTTCATAGTCTGACATAAACAATACTGATACTAACTTAACATTTAGTTTTAACTTCACTCCATGTGCCTCAAAGGACTTTGTTTTAATTACCTAATTTTCAAAAAAGTGGGTTTATTATAATATAGCTTTATAGTTATAATATAGTCGAGTTAGTGTTATCTTTCAATGGTTTATTTTTTTCACAAACAATTTATGTGATAAATTATAAAATTAAATTGGATATTTTAAGCTCAGGATTCAAGATCAAAAAAGTAGTATTAATTATAATTACCTAACTAATGAACTAATCAAATTATTTAGCTCTTTTAAACTGCACTTCCCTTTATCCTTTTTATTTATAAAGTATCGATTCCTACGATCAGTATCGAATATCTCTTAAGAATCTACTTCTTTTCCCAATACCTTAAAGAAAAAAGGTCGTACTCAAAGCCCGGCAACGCACGTGACTTTTGAATTGTAGGTATTCATAGGTAATTAATTTATCAAATAACACGTCCACTTGTTTGCCCCCTGTATCATAAGAAAAAAATATTCTCTTTGGTAAACATAATGTTACTAACCTACGGAGCTATTTTTAATATGTATCGTAAATACGCTTTTGTCAAAGTTGTGACATTATAGGTAAATATTACATTGTGTGATTCGAAATAACATAAATATATTCATTAGAGACCTGAGGTGCACGGTGGAACCATTTCATTCGAAGAAATAAAAATAAGGAAATCAAAGTGCAACTTTAGTAAAATATAGAACTTTTTTTAAAACAAGAAAGTTCTTTAGAAGATAAATAATAAAATGACAACTGAAAAAACATTATTAAAATGCAGCCAGTGTAGCAAGCAGTTCAAATATGATAGTGAGAGAAAAAGACATGAACAGAGTCACATACCTCAATTTGCATGTAAAGTTTGCAGCAAAACTTTTAGTTTCATGTAAGTTTGAAAAATATTGTAAGATAACGTGATAATTTTTTAATTGTAATATGTGGTAATCTCTTGAGGCAACTAAGAACTAAATTTAAAATGTGAAGATATCCTTGTGGTGGCGGAATAAAAATACGCAGCGGAAAGTGTCATAACAGCACTGCCAAGAGAGGGGAACTTGAAACCGCACGCAGTCTGGCTGGCATAGTATAGTAGACCCAAAATCCTTTTCAAGCCTATGGCCTATGTCCAGCAGTAGACTACTAAAAGCTGGTGATGATAATGATAATGGCAATAATTAGAAATTAGCTGTACTTTTTTTGCTGTAGAACTTAATCATAATTATCAACAATCTTTACGGGTCTACTGCTGGACATAAGCCTGGCCACACTGGCCAGTTGGGTTGGTAAAGGGCTTGTTTTAAGTTTTCTACCCTTGTAATTCTGCATAGTTTGTCCCTTAGTCGCCTCTTACGACACCCACAGGATGAGTAGGAGTAGTGACGCTTCATATTTTTATTCCGTCATTACACAGATTAAAACATAACACTGTGTACACTTTTGTTGTATTCTGAAGAGAGGTAATTTATTGTGGGGTGGTGTGTTATGATGATATTGACATGGTAATAGTATCTATAACTAGTTACGGTCCATAAATTGTAAAATAAAATGAACTGACCTCATTGTTGAATGGTCACAGATAATATGAAAATTATTCATTAATTAATATGTACTTGTAATTAGTGACTGTGTTGTGAGGGATTAAGAAAATGGAGTATCACCGCTCCTAGTCATCCTGTGGATATCATAAGCGATGTCTAGAAGAGCACATTAGGGACAATATCACTGCAAAGAAAAAGAAAACTTGAAACAAACCCTATACCAACTTGTCTGGCCAGGGTGGTATAGTAGGCCAAGACCCCCTGGTTAAGGAGAGGTGTGCAGGTGTGTTAATTTTTCACCAGTGGACTGTTAAAGCCTGTTGATGACAAATTTAACAACATTATCTACTGTTCACCTCTGTATTGATTTGGTCTAGTTCATCGAATACTGCTTTGTTAATCGCTTAATGCCTCTTTATCAAATTACGAGCTACTGCCACAGTATTGTTTGTGTGTTACGACTTTCAAACTTTGAAAATAACAAATTTCTCTACAATCCTTGTTTTACTGCCTTATGGGGTGATTTTTCATAAATCCTATTTCAATGGATGCTTACAATGTATAAAGCATCCAGATGACAAAATTATAAGTTTACAGTTCCAACAACATTGGCTCTCTATTGATGAGTTAGTTAGCTAGGACAAATGACTTTGCATGTATAGATTATATTGCAATTTAACACTCAACAAGTAGGTAGATATTTGTGTGTGAAATAAAACTTTACTGACTTTTAATTGAGTACAAATTCAATAACTATTGGTGACTCACAAATATTTAACAACAATAAATGGTGCTAACCACAGTTATTAGTCACTTTATGCAATAATTCTTATTTATAATGTGTCCTTTTTCAGTTCTGCCCTGAGGAGGCATGAAAAACAGCACGAGCGGACGGGCAAAGTAACTTGTGATCTATGCGACAAAGCTTTTAAGGACCATGTACTACTCAAACGACATGTCAAATATGCTCATGAAGGTAATTATAAAGAGATATAGACAAACGCTCTAGTTTTTGCTTTCAGTTAGAGAACCTGTGTCAACATTAGGGTGTCAGACTTTTTGCCTGGCAACATTTATCTTACAAAAATATCTTGGCAGGTATAAACCAAAAACAAAACAAAAAAAAAACAATTTACTACAAAGAAAAACTATTTATGTTTTGTTTTGCCTATTTTGATGGCAGAGTTTAGAACAGGTTCTAAAATAATGTATGAAAGAAAGAGTACAATTAATATTAGTTTTCATATGCTAAGAGTTTGAAAATGGGTGTAATATTATCTAAAACATATATTCTTACAGGTTTACATACATGTTCTAAATGCGACAGTGTGTTTAACAGCGAACCTGCATTACGGACACACATGAGAACACACAAGGCAGAGTCTGAGAGGCGGTATCAGTGTAGCTTTGAAGGGTGCAGCAAAAAGTTTAATTTTGCACATCACTTAAAACATCATGAGTTAACACACACCAATACGAAGCAGTATTTTTGTAAAATATGTGCAAAAGGTGACAAAAATAGAATTTTTAAAATGGTGCATATACATTTAGGTGTATTTATAATTTTTCTAGGTATTGTAATGTTAATAGATAATAATTGTCTTTTAAAATTTCATAGGTTCTGAAAGAGGAGGCTAAGGGAGTCAACTATACATGATAACATCCCTGCAAAGAGAAGGAAAATTTAAAGAAAACTTTTTTTATTTTTTACTTGGGGAAATCCCCTCCGGCCATCACCTCACCGGTTTACAGCGGGGTGGTGTGTCGGCATCTGACTGACTAAAACCACACGGTGTGCCACTCTGCGCCTGGGGTAGGAGGGATCTGAGAACAGCTGTTATGCAAACCCTATTCCAATCGATCTGACCAGCATGCTATACCATGCTAGACTAAGGCTAGGCTAAGGCGTCCTTTCTAAGAAGAGGTCTATGTCGAGCAGTCGACTGTTAAAGGCTGTAGATATGTGTGTGATGAAATCACTATAACTATATATTTTGGCCTGGTAAAACTTTTTTTTAAAAACAGTTACAGATTAATGTACAAAATGTAAATTGTGTTTGATGACGATAATTATCTGTTTCAATTACAGATTATAAGTACACCAAGTTCATTAATCACAAGGCTAATTGATTTTTGCAATCACGACATGTGAAAGTCAAGATACCACTCATATCACCATTTTACGTCATGGAAATTAATATAAAAAAAAAAAAATTCTGAAGTTCAATATTCGTAGCTGCATTTAAAAGTTCGCCATATATGTTCGTCAGTCGGTTCACGTCGTTGAGGCTTTACTTAGAATAAGGGATGCGATCCTTAATTTACCAACCTTCCATTTTTCAAAGATGGATTCTAATATATTAGAGTGAAGAGTTTGTATGTACTTAAAGGATATAGTGTGAAAATTGTCTATTCAAAGAAAAATTGGCTATGGCAAGTTTGTTAAAAAAAAAATTTTTTTTCAGGTTTTATTCAATCTCATCATTTGAAGACGCACCTCAAAACGCACAGTGTTGACTATTCATTACATTGTACTTTTCCGGATTGCAATAAAAAATTCGCCACAGAGTATGCGAAGAAAAGGCATGAAACTAAACATGGTAAGGGTTTTAATTTAGCAGTATCCAGTATTTAATGATGATTTACTCCTAGCCTAGTAGGCCAGTCTCAACGAAGATCAGCTCACATCCTGGCAAAGTGCACAGTGTGTGCGCAAACACAGGTGCAATCTCTGTTCCTTCATTCTCATGATCCGATGAAACCGGCGGTTTTACTTGCTCACCTACGCACAGGGGTTCAAATTTCAACTTCTAAATTCCGGGCTTTTATTAAAAATTTCAATAATAAAAAAAACTCAAGGACCCTTTTTGGCCAGACCCGGACATCGAACCCGAGACGTCTTGATCGGCAGCGGTATATACTAACGACTACACCAACATGGCAGTTTTTAATTTATATTTGAGTATTTATTAATGTGTTTCCCTCCCACTATGAACTCGAGTCCTTTTAACTAGGCATGAAAAAACATCTCATTAAGCGGCCATAGAGTGAGTCACCATGCTACATTTTCCACATTCGCAATGAGGATAGAGACCACCACTCTTGGATTCTACTCATGCTTTCAATTAGGCAGAGTAGAATCATTTTGGCAGCTATGATAAAATAAAAAAAAACACGAGTCTGTTCGTGTAGTCGGTAGTCATCCTGACTGTCAAATCAGTCGTAGTCGTGGGTTGAATTTAACCAAGGACAATTAATTATATGATGAGCACGATCGTTGTTCTGTGCGTGGGTAGAATTTATTTATAAAGGGTGGGTCAAGTGGTTTTTTTATATGATTTTTTTAAATATTAGATAATTCGTGGCCCATCCTATATATATTTAGAAACATTTAAGGCTACTTATAAGCAGTTTGATTAGGTATAGCATGAGATCCCAGGATAGGGTTTGACTAGACGCGGCGTTGATTCTAGAGGGGACCTGAAATAATATGGTCCGGGTCCCCTTCAGAGAAGGATGCCTGAGATCGGCCACCGGGGTGGTTTTTAGTGAAAACACCACATTCTCCTGGCTCTTGCGTCCCCGAGGAGTCAGAGACCTGAAGGGATTTTCCACCCCGACAAAAACAAAAGGTATACTTTGAGATGAAATTTCTTCGAAACTCCTGGAAACTAACACCGTAAAACATTCAGGAATGTTTCAGCTTACTCTAAAGATTTTCTGTATGTATACTTAGAAATTTCTATATTTCATATTTTTTTTCAAGTAAGATTAAGAATGTGAAATTTAGGAATTCGTGAATTAAAAATTAATATAGATTATTTAAAGTTAGTTTTAATACGTCACTATGGATTCAAATTATTCAAAAGATGATTTCACATTTTACAGATATTAAAACAGACAGTGGTATATCGTCTGATTCCAATTCCGCAGCCGACTCCTCAACACTTAACATTTTGAGGAATACCGATGTAAATGGTATGAATTTACCTTTTATGGTATCTTTACTATAAGTATTATGTTTATATAAATATAATATGTCCATCTGGTGACAGATCAAGAATAGGGGTGGTAACACTTACTACCCCTATTCATCCCGTGGGTGTCATAAAAGGCGACTAAGGGAACAAAGTATGCAAGACATCATTACAAAGAGAAGGAAAACTTGAAACAAACCCTATTCCAACCTGTCTGGCCAGCGTGATATAGTAGGCCAAAACCTCCTTGTTTAGGAGAGGCCATGTCCAGCTGTGGACTGTAAAAGGCTGTTGATGATGATAATGATGATGATGAAATATAATAATTGGTATATCATCTTGTTTATTTCTCAGGGATACTATTTTGTCTTGGTTTTAATTTTATTCAATACAAATGAAGTCTCATTATTATTGTTAAAATAATATGTAGCTGAAAGTCTTTTATGTGACCTATCGCAGCTAAGGTCTGAGGGGTTCTTGGAGACATAATTCCTAAAAAAAATAAGTGAATGTTTGTACAATTAGAGATACACTAGAGATCTAACATTGTTATATTTTCATAGATTGTTTACACATAATAATTTAAGCATAAAATAATCTATTTCGACATTTTCACAGTCGCAATATTCACAAAGCTATGAAGTATACAAAAAAAAAAATCAAAAATCATTATCCAGTGATGAAAACTGAATATAAATTAAATATGTTTGATAGTTTCGTAGATTATCACGTCTAGATAGATAGACACGGCTCAGGGCATTTATGATAAGTAACGATAACGTTTGACGTCAGTACTTAATATTTATAACACAATTATTTTATTTCAGATGCTATTCAGTTACATAAATTGAATTTGGACACCCAAAAAACACACCAAGATACTTCATACGTCTTTACCGATTCTTTTAAATTTACCGACGAGTATGTAGAGGAAAGTTACTCGCCAAAATATCGTAAGTATATTTACGATCCAGTGTACAAATATCGTATCGTAAGAGCTGAACTAGGTCGGACAACAACATTGCAAAGAGAAGACATAAAGCCCAATCAACCCATCTGGATAATATGCCAAGACCTCCTTTCTAAGGAGAAGTATAAGTCCAGCAACGAACTGTTTATCGCTGTTGGTGTGTGATGTATAAATATAGCGTATTTAACATTCAAATCACAAGTTGTTGAAATCGGCAAGTTTGTACAGCTGGCCGATGTAATTAATGTTATTAGTTGGGGCTCACGACAATATATTTAAATTAATCACAATTAATGAGGGTCTCGGCAAGACGGTGGATGTGGACGACATGGGACCTGCTTTTGTGGAGAACCTTGGGGGAGGCTGCAGTCCAGCTGTGGACGTCTTTTAGCTGAGACGATGGATGTGAATTTGCTATCAGTGATTTTTTTCTTATAGCTCATACTTTTATTCGTTGTACTGCAGAATTAGACTACACACCATATTCAGAGTTCTAGAGTTCTTCTTTAATAACTAATTTATATGTAGAATGGATAGGTTTATTCCTAAGTTTTTAGAATATTTTTAATAAAATTCAAAAGTTTCAAAAAATGACATACAGTAATGGTTATTTATATTAATGTCCTTTAAAATCAAAACCATCAGGAAAGGAACCAAACTGGGATTAATTGCCTGAGTATTTCGGATTATTCAATGTTTAGATTCTTTGAACACTGCCTCGTTGGTCTATGGGAGATCTGAGGTTCAATTTTCGGGTCGGGCCAAAAAGTGTCGGAATTAGGAAACTTTGTCTTAACTCCTGTGTCTCGGAGAGCACATGAAACAGTCGGTCCTGCGTCTGATCTCTCCCCGATCGTGTTGGATAACCGTCCCATCGGATAGTGAGAGTGAGGGAACAGAGAGTGCACCTGTGTTGCGCACGTACTTGTGCACTATAATATCGCCTGCATAGTTGAGACTGGCCGCTGTGGCCCAAATCGGTTAGGAGTACATCATTTAGATTCTTGATATTAAATTACTATTATAAACAAACATTGATATCAACTTTTAAATATTTCAGATGGCAACTTATCACCATTAGAAGAAATGATTCCCAAAACAGAAAACGATGACCAGAATATGTTGATAGATTACAGAAAATATATACCTGAAGATTTATCAATAAGAAATAGCAACAAAAATGGAAACTCTGAAAAGTATCCAATAAGAACTAGAAAACTTGAATTAAATGATTGTAAATCAGCCGTAGGTGGATGTATTATGAAGGAAGAGAACGAAAATTGTGTGTGTGTGCAAATCAGTGATACTATTAATGACGAATATGATTTTACACCACTTGGAACAGCTTTGAAACTAGCTGACACCTCAAACGATGCCAATTCCAGAAGAAGTAAGTGTTGTGGCAGTAATCGTGGTGTAAAAAATGATAAAATGCCAGGATTTGAGTTTAAAGTTGATGGCACGGTGAAAATTAAGGAGTTTTTAGATCTTGATATTACAGCCACAGATAATGGTTTGAGAAGTGTTAATAAGATGAAAAACGATGTTACCTCAGTACCCTATAACAGCTGTAAGGCTATTTTAGGGAATTGTATTGTAAGTGGTAATGGGACTATCGGCGATGGGTGTCTATGTGCTAAAATGATTATTGATGACCAAGTAGCGGCCGAGGAAATTGAAGACATAACTCCATACCCTAATAGAAGGCTTGTGATTTAACTGTGACGTATATTGATAAACATATTTCTATTCATTGAAAAGTACATAATAGTTCTTTTGTATTTGATATCACTCTTTTAGAACACTCTTCAAAAATTGAGAAGGTATTTAACTCGAGTTCTTTTTGAAATGTTTTAATTCAGAACTTGGTAAAGTATGAATTAATTTGCAGATGTTCTCAGTTTGAGTCCAATTCTGTGTCAGTTAATTCCAACCGTTTTCCATATAATATGGAGAGGCCTATGTCCAACAATGGACTATTGATGTGGTGCTATCCCAATCATTCTCAGTGAATCATTTCATGAACTAATTTTAAAAAATATTACCCGCTGTAAATACCTTCTGTAATCTTGAAAGAGAGACGTAACATACACAAATTGGATTGTAAATTAGACCACTTTTATTCTGTGCAATGTGTTGGTTTCTGACATACCGAAGTGCTTATGTATTATAAAAATGATTACCTTTTTTTTATTTAATGTTTATTGTTACACATTTATCCAAAGAGTTTAATAATATTTTATAAGTGTAATATAAAAGTTACAGTTGAACGTGGTTTTTAATTTCGTGATCACTCGTTGGAATGTATTATTATAACAGTGAAGGTCAACTGCATGGATGGTGTAGTGCTTTAAGCTGTCAGCAGACCCTACAGCGCTGAGTGTTATGGGTTCGATCTCCATATGAGACAACACTGTGTGATTTATAAATTCTTGTTCCGAGTCTGAGCATTGTGTGTCCGTTTCATGTCCCTTGCAGCACCGGATATATTCCTAGCACAGTGTCTTTTTCTTTAAAAAAATTAAGTCAACAGTAGAAATGTGAATGAGATGGGTTTGTAAAATGTATACTCAAAACTCTGAAAACTAAACGCAAAAGTGTACTATGCGTTTAGTTTTCAGTGTAAATATATATATATATAATAGTGTTACATCGATAAATAAATATAGGCGCATTAAAAAAAAACTCAAATTTAATTATTATTATTAACTTTATATTTATTTACAACATAATTCAATTATTTTACAAATCAACCATTTATACAAAATATTTATCTTAGTTAACAAATTCTAAATTAATTATTATTTTACAATCAGACCTCACTTCTGCGTAATATCACTAAGTTAATAAGTACAAACGGAATGTAGTTACCGGCGAGTTATCACAATACGGCATGGCAGACAAACACAAGAAAATAAATTGCCACGTAAACTTACGCTTAACGTTTTATTTCCTAACTCGTTACAGCTTCCGATCAAAGAATAATTTCATTTAAAATAATAATAATAATATACATTTAGCTATGGTAACAATAATTACAAGATAGGGCGTTCAGGTAACCCTCTAGACGAGGTCTTTATGATAAAAAATCTAAAATGTTTTTTGTTTGTTCAATAAAACATGGACGGCATACACAAAGTACAAACAATATACACCATATTATTTATTTGTTCATTACATCTAATTTCCTTTTATGTAGACAAAGCAATAAATAAATCTAAATCTTTCTTCCAAGACGATGACTTCCTAGTTTGACTAGTCTAACTAAATAAAATGTTTATGATAGAGCTATACAGAAAAATAAAAATGGAGGTACCACGTAATGTTATTGGGACCAAAAAACCACAACTGGAGTTGTTTAAGACACTGTCATGAGTTAAAACTTTATATTAACATTAAAAGTTTTCTATTTAAAAATGTGATGTAATAGAAACGCACCAAAATGCTTAGTTTTATTCTCGTATCTGCTATAAATATTTGCAATTGGTTTCTTTCGAATTTAGCACAGTTACCAAAAGTTTTATACAACATGATTCTATGTTTTTTTTACTTTCTTCGAGGAAATCAAACCTTCGAAACTAAGTGACAACAAAAGGAGTATTGAAAGCAAAAATATTATAACAAAATATTAATAGAAAAACCAGGTAGAATATATGTTTAAATCCGAGTAAGTAAAAGCAGAACGATTGAGAATAAATACCTTTAGTAATTTTTAAATTACAAATTATATTTAAGATTCTCTTTTAGGCTTCTCAAGAGTATACCTTGGATCAATCACTAAATACTGTCTACGGCCAGTATTTAATTGACTTTAGGCAATCATTTGAAGATTTATCATCTTCGTAATATTTAACTATACACAGAGTACGTTATTATTACATAGTGTCTAAAACCAGTTTGATCGACTATGACCACAGATCACAAGAAATGGAATAGTAAAATAAACCTAGGTAAGAGAACTTACGCTTCATTAACGTTTACTGAATCAAATTTGGTAGCATCTAATGTCCTTTTATCACTTTTTGGCAAATCACTTTCTGTTATATCATTGAAATTTTCATTTTTTTCACCTTCATCACCAGTAGGCAATTCTTTTTCTTCTTCGCTAATAGGTACGACTCTTAGAAACTCACCATCATTGAAAGGTGTCAAAGGAGTCGGTGTTGTAGCAACTGATCGGTTTTCCAACTCATTACTACTCAAAGTTGTTGTTGGCGTTTCCTTAGTAGTATCAAGATCGTCAGTGTCTAATAAAAATGTAGAAATAGGCACCTTTTGGTTCTCTTTTGTTCTAAGCGCAACATTAGAATCCATTGTCACGTTGGTGACATCATTAATATTTTCAAGAGAAGTCTCGTTTGCATGTTCGTGTAAAGTAGATTGTTCTGTGGTTACCACAACATTTTGAAGCTCCTTTATTTCAGAAGTGTTGAAAAGTGTATTTGAAGTGTCTTTATTCGTTGCTTGTAACTCCGTGGATGTGACAATATGTTCTTCTGTGTTTTCATTTTGAGTTTCATTCAAGTTAATCGGCTCAAGATCATGACCTTCTTGAAGTTTTTTCACCAATATCTTATTGTTTTCAACTTCTGGTAAAAATGGATTCATTTCGGTTTCGTGATCATCATACTCCGCTGATTGAGCAGTAGGAGATTTAGTAATAGAAGACTTGTTGTCGTTCTGACTAGGAACCTCGTATATAGTTACATTTAAGTTATTTGTTTGAGAAGTATTTTGAATTTCGCTGTTGGACATATCAGAATTAACAACTTCGGTGATATTCAAATTTTCAATATTTTCATTTACTTGTGTCGTAGTGATAGGTGATAAAGTTGTAATTTTAAGCAATTGAATTTCATCAACGTGATGAGTGGGTTCCATTAGGTCCCCAACTTGACTTGTAGACTCAACTTGTTTCGACATTTCTTTTACTCCGAGATTGTTTTCCATTACAGATTCTTCCCAAACTGGTGCTGGGGCAGTGGTAACAGCCGCAGACGAAGACGACGGAGAGTTTATATTGGTTTCATTTAACATTAGGAGATTTATTTGTGGTGTTTTTGACCTTTCCTCCGACATTTTGTAAATATACTCACTTACGGTTGTCGTTTCCATTTGCACACTTAGAGTAGGTATTGAATCTGATGTAGTAGTGAGAATTGAAGTTTTTTCATTTGCTACTTCTTTATTAACCCTTTTGAAACGACTGTCCTCATTGTCATAATCGTGCACCATGGTATATATGGGTTCATCATCCTGTTTATTATTGGAACTCATATTATTAAGATAGTCAGGTTCAAAGTCATCTTTAGGGAGGCCGTTGTGAATTACATCGTCTAGTTTACTTGCACTAGATTCTGTGGTATCTCGAATTCCAATTTTATTCATTATATCATCATAATTCATTTCTGTCACGGGTTCTGACAACCAATCAGAGTCAGTTGTAGTAGTTCCCTCATTCAATAAAGTTACTGTTTCCTGAGTATTAGTACTTACTGTATTGTTTGTTGCCAGGTTTTCAATAGATTTGGAGGACCGGTTGTAAAGCATATTGATGGAATCAAAAGTAATGTCTTTGTCTTCTTCAGGTTCATGCTCGGTCGAGGTTTCATTAGAAACAACAGTAGGTTTAAGTTCCAAAATATCTATTAACTTTTCTTCTTTAGAATTTTGATAGTGCTTATTGAGAGAAAATTCTGTTTCTATTTCTGGTGTTGTTGTTTCAATTGGCTCCGGTTTATTAGTTTCTAATGAGTTAGTTTCCTGCAACATAGATGTGATCAGAGAACCATTTCCTTTTTTCTCATCTTCTGGGTTCATTTCTTTTTCGTTGTCTTTATTAGGATTACTATTTTCAATAGGGGTATGATTTTTGATACCGAAAAGACTATTCGCAGTTTCACTTATTTCTGTTGTTGTAGTTGCTGTAGTTAATTCAACCGTTTCGATTTTATTTACATTTTGCAACATCTCTTCATTTCGAGTTACGCTTGTCGTCATATTGTCGCCCTCGAACTTTTGTAATATTTCTTGCGTTGACGGTGTTAATTTATCTAGAGATGAGTTGTATTCAGTGGTTGAATCATCATCATTTGTATCATTAAAAATCAAGGAAGTAGTGGTTTCAAACATCAAATCTTCATCATCAAAGGACTTGAATGACCTTTGTTCTGATTGTTGCATTATTTTATTTACACCATTACTTAAAATATTCGCATAAGCACTGCTAGTACTATCATTCGATTCTATTGGTGAAGATTTTGGATGTGGATGGATGATGTTTGGATCATGAGCTTCAAGCCAATCGTTGGATTCTGTAGTGGTGACAACTTCATTAGTTTTATTACTGCTTTGATCGGACGATTGTCTATTATTACTTAAGATTGAAATTAGGTCCGGTTTCATTTCCTCAGATGAATCACTTATTATGTTCGACCCAGATATTGAAACTCTTGCGGTAGTTGTCTTTTCCATAGCATCATCAGAATTGAATTCCAATTTAGCTCCATTGTTGAACATTACAGATTTGTCTTCGTTAAATTCTTCCTCAGATTTAGAATCCGACATTGTGGTTGATGGTTGTTCATTATTTATTATGGGTTTCACATCAGTTTCATGTTCACCATCTTGAATGTTGTTGATAATATTATGAATAGTTTCTTGAAATGATTTCGGTACAGCTGTTGTTTGGGAGTCAGCTGTCGAATTAGTCTCGGTAACAGGTTGTACTGTTAATTGTGGTTCATCAGGGGAAATTAATGTGGGGATAATAGTGTAATGAGAACTACCAAGCGTTGTTGTTTCCAGATCTAAACTTAATTTTGGTTCTGGTTCCGTTGTCGGTTGTGGTTCTGTTTCTATGGTTATTTCTGGTTCTCTTACCGACATAGGTCCTGACTTCGATGGCATTTCTGGCTCCGATTTGGACTCTAATTCTGGCTCATATTTGAACTCAGGTTCCGGCTCAGACTGAGATTCTGGTTCAGGTTCAGATTTTGACTCTGGTTCTGACTCAGATTTTGACTCAGGTTCCGGCTCAGGTTTTGGATCTGTTAATTTTAAATTTGGCTTTGGTTCAGGTTCTGCTGTTGGCTCGGGTTCTGCTGTTGGCTCCGGTTCTGGTTCAGGTTTAGGTTCCACTACCAGTGGTGGTTCCGATTTTTGATCTGATTCTGGTTCCGAATTAGGCTCTGGTCCTGGTTCTGATTTCGACTCTGGTTCTAATTTTGACTTTAATTCAGGTTCCGATGTTGGTTCTGGTTCCGGTTCTGACTTTGTCACAAACTGTGGTTCATTTTTATTGCTTATTTCTGTATCAGTATTTTCACTATTTGGTTTGGGTTCAAATGAAAGTTGTAAATTTGGCTCTGCAGCTGGCTCTGGCTCAGCGGTAGTTTCAAAAGTCGGATGGAGATCTGTACCAATTTCACCAGACGCTGGTGAAACTATTAGACCAGGTTCATTTTTATGTTTTGATGATTCTGGTTCCTGTTCTGTCGTTTTACTTTCGTCAGGATGTACTGTAGGATTGCCAAGGATATGTGAGAAGTTTACCTCAGTTTCGGAATCAGTCGTCGTTTCTGGCATTGCATGATGTGGTTCTTGCCAAGGAACTGGTTGTTCTGCTGAATGTTCGGATTCTACTGGCACTTTAACATCTTCAGTAACTTTAACCTGTGCCTCATTACTTTCGTTCGAGTTAGACACTGTAGAATTTACTTCTGCACCTTCTCGGCTTTCACTCCGAGTTTCAGGGTTTTCAAAGAAGGACGTGCATATTTTAGGATTTGTCATATCTACGATTTTGCCAGGAGGACACGTGCAAATAAAATCAAGCGATGTTTCATCGAACTTACAGCCGTATTCGCAGCCATTTTTATTAATTTGACATATGTCAAGTACTGGTCTGGTGACAATTTTGTCATCAGCGATGTGATAGATATTGATCATTCTGTTGTTTTTGTTCAAATATTCATCGAGATTAGCCTTGAGTGTACTAGCGGTCAATAAATCATCCGGCGAAGGAGTTCTGCTAGATTCAGCACGAATTTTAGTGTTCCAGTGGACTCTGTAAGTGACGATGATTGAGCCTTCTCTGTAAACAAAGGAGAACATGAGTGTTTTAACAAAAATTAAAATAATTTATAAATAAATTTAAGACTACCACCCTATTCTTCCCATGCGTGTTATAAGAGGTGACTAAAGGAACAAAATTTGTAAAACAACATTACTGTAAGGATAAGCAAAACTTGAAACAATCTCATTTGATCAGCAGTGGACTGATAAAGGCTGTTGATGATGATGATAAACTTAACAATCTAAAATTGAAAATATACTTAGATTTAGTATTAAAATAATTTATGTGTTATGTCAAATAATTAAATTAGACTTCAAAGTATTTTTAATCTGAGCATTCTCACCTAAGCTGTACAACCTCGACTGTGATTTCATTGTCGTTGTTCTCTAGAACGTCTTTGTCGAAGATGGCTCGTTTCAATGCTGAAGTAAAGGTGTTAACAAACTCTCTATACTCGTTGCTGTCGACGTCCTGGAGAGCAGGAGTGAATTCCTCGTTATCCACTTTTACTTCTCCTTCTACGGTTCTTGGCACTGGAAAATTAATTCTAAAATTAATAACAAATTATGAAATTGTGCAAATTTCAAAAGTAGGTTATGTAGGTTTTTGTTATATTTAATTTCCTTGTGTAGGAAATATTTGTTTTCACAAAAAAATACATTGAATATTATCAGCATCCGTGCGTCATCATTATTTATTATTAAAAACTATTTATAAAATTGATGTCATTAAATTTTCGTTCACCACTTACCATACATTTGATTGGATTCCTCCGACACGTTGGAAGGTGCTTCATCGCTCTGTGCGTCAGGTACGTGTTGGTCGGCGGCGTCTTTGCTATGGTTGGGGTATTCGCTGTGATCTTCATTATTGTGTTCGTGGTCGGTTTCGTGGTCGTGACCGGAGTGTAGGTGGCTGCCAATGCCGCCTAGTGCTCTTGCTGAGCTAATCGACGAGTTGTATTGCTCCAGTGGTGTCGGCGAGTTTGCGAAGAGAATGCCAGCTAAAAGTTGAGAATTTACGATTATAGCAACGTTAAAAGGTAATTTTGTAACTTTATGTAAGTGTAATTTCTGTACTTATTCTACCCATTATGCAGTAAAACTGGAAACATTTGACTAGCAGGGTAAAAATTAAACCTCAAAAAAAATTTAAAAATAATCTAAACAATATTGAGGTAGAAAATAAAAATAGTGCATAAAATTACTAGTTTTTTACTTTGTTAGTTCACTAATTTATTAATTTGTTCCTAGGTTTTTATTTTTACGTATATTTTACGTACATACCTACATAGCTACATGCACAGTACGTATGCAAAACTGGTAATTATTCTATTGGAAAGCAGTATAAGGTCTTCGTTCGTTTAACTTTGATTCACTATAAAATCTTTATCTTAAGGTATGGAGGTCATTTACGTCGTTGTAAGTTAATGAAATAGCTACTGTTTCCATTATAAAATCTACTAATCCATTATGCAGTCAGATTCTAGAGTATAATTATAAAAAGTAGTTTCTTGACCATTTCTAAACATTTGTTTAAACTTAAAACCTAGAAATCAACTTGAACTACAAACTGTTCATTGTATAAATTCTGTTTGGTATATATATTACAAAGATATTTAAGATAGACAGGTTCACTACATTTGTATATTTACGTTAAAAGTAAACGGCAGCATTAGTTATAAAAAAATAATTCGCAAGTGCTTATCGCTCTTTACACGATACTAAAACAAACATTTTTAAAAACATTTTTAAATTTTAGTTCGTGCGTTTGTTTGTCCGGGTTAATCTCTGCAACCGTTGAATCGATTTTAATGACACTTTCAACCACTATATTATAAATGCAAATCTGTGTTTGTTTGTTAGTACGTTTATCTTTCTTTCACGTTGCAACGGAGCGATTTTATGGTACGAATCTGTTTCTGAGGATAGTAGGGAGGCTGGAGAGTGATATAGGTTATTTTTTATCGCGGTAAAACATCTCATTCCCATGGGAAAGTTCATTATGATGTGTAGTTAATTCATGTAAGTTATGACGGCCTTGGTGGCACAGTGGTAACGTATGCGACTGCTGTGGTTAAGGTCTCGGGTTCGGTTCCCGGGTCGTACCAAATGTTTGTATGATCTGCAAATATTTGTTTCGGAGTTTGGGTGTTTTCTATGTATAATATGTATGTATTTACAAAAAAAAAGTATATATGTATTTATATCAGTTGTGTAGTACCCATAGTACAAGCTCTGTTTAGTTGGGGCTAGATGACGCTGTGTATCCAGTGTCCGAAATATTTATTTATTATTCCAAATTTTATAAATCTCGATAGATGGCGCTATTAGATTTTTTCGTCGATTGCATACGGTACAAGATATTTGTCATTACACTTTATAAAAATACTCACGGTTCCTGATAGCTGGCGCTTCATTGAACAACGTACCTAGACTCTTTATCGATAAGCTTTTTAACATTTTTTTCTACTTTAAATGTTATAAATGTGAGAGTTTGTGAGGATGAAGGAATGTTGGTTACTCTCTTACGCAAAAACTACTGTGCGAATGGTGAAACTTTACAGTAATATAGCTTATACTTAAGAATAATACGTAGGCTAGTAAACGACACGACAACCGACATACACACGAGCAAAGACCTTCTACTACTTGTAGTTTAGCTAATATGTACCTTGTAACTGAATTTTATTAGTTATAGCGACTTTTTTGTTTATCTACCCCTCCAGAAAAGTACTTTTTTCTAGATCAAAAATAACAATTGTTGTGTTGTCAGTTTCTAGAGAAATTATAATAAAATAAATTAATTGATAAACAACACACTTATGCACTTACGACATTAGTAAGGATTGGATGACTAATTCTATAGAAAGAAAAAAAGCTTACTGGCTGCTAGCACGATGACGGCGACGATAGCTGCTACGATGAGCCCCAGTAGTGTCCAGCACAAGGGCCGTTTGCAGCCACCTTTCTCCCCTCTCTTGTCCGCTGTTACGTATAGCTTCTCGCCTCTGGAAGTAAGAACAGTTTAATTTTTTATGGTAGGGATGGATGAGTAGACGAGACATCTGGAGCAAATGATTACCGATGCCCGACACCTACAACTCCGGAGTTGGTCCCGTCTATGGGTAGCAGTGGCGCTTGTGATTCCTGAGTCACAAGCGCGTTGCCAATCTTTAGGGTATATTATCCTTTAGACCGCATTTAAATTTGGAAAAAATACTACCCACAAGAGTTAAAAATAAATTAAAAAAAAATAGTTATATTTTTAGGGTTTATTGCTTGGTTTTGCTAATATACTTTGCAAAAAACTTAATAAGAAGGTACCCACTTCGAAAGCGATTATATCATATAAACGCGATTAACACAATCAAATTACTTTATTACACTGTGAAATTATTTCCTACTTCTTATTGCTTAAAACAATAGGTAAATCAATTTGCGGAACAGTTTTTCTCATTAGCTAAGCACGGGTGAACGAACTATTTGCTCGAGGAGGTCAAGCACATTAATTAATTGTCACAACTTAGTCCAAATAGTTTGTATTTTTGCTTACTTATCTATGCAGTCTTCGTGATCGCAAGGCACTAAAAGACTTGTTCCTTGAGTCTCCATAGCGAACAACCACCAGTATGATACCCAATTGCTTTGTCTACGGAAATGAATGGCATGGGAACTTTGGTCCTTACAAAACTTTTGTCGAGCTACCCGCTTAATTTTTTTTTAATTAAAATTACTTGCCATATACGACTGTGAGTGCAGTTATTTCTAACAAACGTTTATCATATTACGTCGTTAACACAAATGATTTAATTTATTTTATGAAAGCTTTCATTTTGTAAGAGTAATAAGTTTTTGCTTTAATAAGATTGGTAATTGGATTGGTAATAAAATAAATATTACAAAATCAAATCAGGCCGTGATATTTACAATCATTTTGTATTTTTTATTGTTTAATCATGTGGAGGAGAAAGAGAATCAGATACAAAACTAAAAACAAAAAAGTAATTTTTATTCAAACCTTGTGGCGGCCAATTTTTAACAACACGTAATAGAGTGTGTTACGGCAAAGACGTTTTATATGGCCACATTTGGATCACCTCTGTCATTGATTTCAGTACATAATAGGAGGTAAACCTATTGCTGTCAACCGCCATCTTTGGCAACTAAATACTTTAGGAGCGAAATTCCTTTAAAATCGTAGGAAAAGCTACTAATCGTAACGATAATAGCGATGTAAATTATAATATTTTTCTAGCACTATCGTTTAATGGACCGGAGAGTTACCAGAACGTTTTTTTGAAGTGAAAACTTCTTTAGGCGCGTTGAGCGTTTTGGTAGAGGGTAAAATCCTCGGTTCGCGTCACCGACATGCTCATGATAATAGTATATCTATAGCTATGGAGAATATGATATTATATATTATATATGAAATTTATTATTATTATATATTATATATGATAATATATATTATATATAGCTATATATGAAACATAAAAAATTTCATATAATTTTTGCATATAGTTTTAATTACTCTCAACTTAATAGTTCCGTTTTCACTTCTATCGGCAGTCCCACGACTGCTACTGTTTTTTTTGTTTTATCCACGTCTTTAGGATAACTTATCATATTGAGCCTTCTGACGTGCTCTTCCATAATTCCTTCCTCTATAGGTCAACACTTATTGGTCTTGGAAGTCACCGTTTCAGAACGGTAGACATACGCTGTCGAACTTAACGGTCCGGTTCTTTCTTCCTGTGTAAGTTAGTCGAAACCTGGAACTCACTACCGGCGCACGTGTATCCCTTCCTCTATTTGCCTGGATCCTTAATGATCCTTAAGATCCTTAAAGCGGGACGGGAAAAGTTTCTCACTAGGCTACCTTAGTGTGGGTAACAATACTACATTGTCTGCATTCGCAATGAGTATGAACATCACTCTTGGATTCTATTCGTGCTTTACACAGAAAAAGTAGTCACTTTGGCTCTAAATAAAAAAAATGGAAAAAGGTGTGCGTAGATAGAAGTTTTTTAACAATTTAACTTACACAAAATCTTCAAACTTTAATTTTAATAAATATCATATACTGTAACTGTTCTAATTTTCTGTAGCATAAGGTATATTATGCTATAGACATGCTTGATAATGTTGTCTTCGGAGGATAATTTAGGATGCACCTATGCAAATACTCGGATGTTATTTAAAGATCAGAAAGTGCAGTAAGGTGTGGTACATTCCTGACTTCTGGTTTATAATTATTATTTGAATGGTTTAACAATGTGGTGAAATGTGTTGTTTGTGTTTAGGTAACTTGCTATATGCGTATTCGCAGGCGTTGAGGACTAGTTGGAGTTTTGCATAGTATGTAATTATGCAAGGTGCAAGCTTAATGACTATTGATTCTAGTAACTCGTTTCGTCGCTCTTGTGATGTAAGCAGCTGCCTGGAGTGTTTATTTTTATTTTGTGATTTGAACATTTACTGTAACATAGTTTTATTAGAAGCTTTGGTAATATTTTTACATGTAAATATGCACAAAATTATTTAGGAATTTAGTAGTTGACCAGCGTTTTGGTAATAGAAGTATGATACAACTTATAGCCTTATATCACAATATATTTTTGTATATAGATATATACATTAATATAATTAAAACAAATCCTAAGTTACATAAAAATTTATAATTTGTAAAATTGATATATCTTTTGTCTTTCAATTTCTCTCTTTCACTTATAATGATAGACCTATTGACCTTGCTTGCATAGTTCTACAAAATTAGAATATATAACTAAATTTACTAATTAAATTAGCCTAATTTTTGTTTTAGACTTTCTTGCATGCAACTCTGGTTTATATAGACCAAACACAGGTCATACTTGAACCGCATAGCAATAACTTGCCGGTTTTAAAGTATTGGTCTATAACCGCTAGTGCTGTAAAAACCATAGACATAATAGAGGAGTAGGACATGTCAGTTATTACAAGCCGACGGTGGTAGGTCGGCACTCGCGTGAGGTTAGCGCGGTCGCGCGGTTAGGTTAGGTCGTCGCCCCGCGCTTTGTTCCTGAGCCCCCTCCTCCGTCCCTCCACACCGCTCCACGGCAACCCCCCGTGGTCGTCTAAGCCTCAAGACGTTTGATCTTTACTGCCCAGACTGACATAATACTCCTCTTGAAATTATTTGATTGTTATGTTTTTTTTCTAACTTTTCGTCTCTAGCATGTTATTGGATTTTGTGTGAGTTTTCCGTTTGACAACGTATATTATTTTTAATGTAAAAGGGCATTCGTATGTTATAAAGACTCATTTTACACACACCTTTGGTACGTACAATAATTATGAGCATCACTCGAATAATTGGAAAGGCCATATGGTGTGTTTTAACAAGTTGAAATCCGCGAATATTACCGTCATGTCATTACGCAACTATGCACTTCTAAGGCCACAGTCAAATAGTTAAAGCACCAATTAGTGCAAAACTCGTTTATTTAAACCCGTGAACGATCAGTGACCTAGATACTTTCGGTGCGTGTGTGATCAATGATCGATCAGCTCATGAGCCGTTGAGCAAGTCTATTCAAATCATGAATGGGCTAAAATATCAATGTGTCGTTAGTTACGCAACTGGGAGAAAAGCGTGATCCTTTTTTGTTTGTTTACAACGTTACAATGTGGTTTTAAATCGAATTTAGTTCGACTTATACTTTTGGAGAATTCGTGACATGAGTGAAGAAGGATCTTTTTTCCAAGTGGATAGTGTTCATTTGTGTTCTTTATTTCTGTCAAAAGTCTAATGGAAAAAAAATGTGAGGTTTTACTTCGTTAGATTAACACATCATTATAGTTTAAGCCTTCAATGTTGCTTGTTTAACGCAGAAGACAAATGTTTTTTATACATAAAATGTCAGGTTTGCCAAAGTAGTCGCTGTTTAACATAAGTAAGGATTAATAATATTATTTAAGTTACACAGGTAACAGCAGCTCGGTGAGAATATCAGATTTTTTTTTATTACTTGGTCAGAAGAATAAGCGATTGACTTTTCTGGCTCGGAATCAGAATCATTTTTTTATCTTCTTATTAAATTTGAACATTGGCAAGCATACTGAATATTTGAGAAAAGATTTAAAGCACACTAGAGTAAAAAGTTCTAATCTTAGTTGAAAGGTCGGAGGAATTGGTCTATGGTTAGAAGATCCGATTGACGATTAGCAAGTTACAGTTATAATTTTACAAAAAGGTAGTCACATTTGTTATTAAACATTCAAGGGTTTTTGTATTGCACGAATCGGAGCACCACTTGACAATGTGACTTACTCCTAATAAAGAGGTTGTAAGGTGGAATACCAATTAATATAACATACGTTCTAAAATTCCAGAAATAGCAAGCTTGTACTTTAGTACCAAAATAAAACTTAAAGATATTATCTTGAGCCTTGCATTCCAAGATTAAAAAAACATTTACAATAAAATTAAAACAAAGAATTCAAATCAATGTCTAAATACGAAAATATATTGTAGTTTCAGGTAGAATATGTCAATGTTTTGTGGTTAAACTTGTTGTATCAAATTCCAATCGTCGTGTACACATTAGACGATGTTCAAAAAACAAGGTACCTACGTATAAATAAGCGTAGCGTTCTGTGAGGTCTGTTTGGTATTCGTTTCGGCAGTGTAAGTGTAGTTTTGTGCTCGTAGAAGCCCGATTGACGCGGGTAGAATCACTTATAAAGATTGTCTCTGGAGACATTAACAGAGGAGGAGGACATTTCAAGACATTATAAGTAACATTGATTTATAGTTTAATCAAAACTGTATTCGATTTCTAAAATTTTCTAATTATACAAAAGATTGGTTAAGCAGTTGTTATCTTTTACCCAGTCGAATATCTAAGACGTTTTCAAGCAATTAAGTATTTTATTTATATAACTTACACACCTACACATTTGTCAATAGACATACTTGAGTATCCACTCCTTGTATATAAATAAAGTTACATAAAATTCTTCAATGTGAAGCTTTGACATATAACAGGTTTTGCGTATCACCGATTGGTAAATATTATTCGAATACTTTTGATTTTCTTTTGTTATTTTAGGCAAGTTTGCGTGTACTTACAAACGGTCAGATATTGACCAATATTTTTTGAATTCTATCCAAAAACAACATGAAAGTCACGCATCATATTTTTGTTAAAACAAAAAGTATAAGATCTAATTATTACAAAATTTGTTTACCAATTAAATTTTTAGTTACCGTATCAATTATTAAAAAAAAACGTATACAATTTCTTGGTATCTTTATGTATATAAATTTATTGCCGATCTACTCCCGATCTCAGAAATTTCATAAAAAGTTTTCTTGTTTATTAATGGCGATTGGTAATGGTGTTTATGAAGAAGCGATGCTTATATAATCGGTAACAGGTACCAGGGCCGCATACGTTCGAGAAACTACGAAGTTTCAATCTACATTGTACTCAGAATAGTATGGGGATGGCTTTCATTTAAACACCTTGTGTTCCACACGGCCAACGCTAACCGAACTCTCTTGTATTGTTTGGAATTTCTTTCAGATCACGACATCCTTTTGTATTTTACACTTCGTTAACATATATAACGGCTTTCTAGAAACAATACTAGACGTCTAACGCGTCATTTTTTGTTTACAATTAGAATGAGATGTTTAAAAACTTTCTGCCGGATTTCGGTTTGTAACGAAACAGTTGTGTAACCTGTAACTGTCGCCATTGAATTCTTTTGGCATGTCTATAGAGGAAGGAATGTACTTAGGGCGTATTCACCTAAGAGCCTAGTGTGAGTTTATTTTACATCAACTCCCTGGATTGGTGAAGATTTCCGTGCGGGCCAATCACAACATCGAACACAGTCTCCATGGCGATCGAGTTGATGTGAAATAAAGTCACGCCAGCAGCTCTGATTCTTTTATTAAGAATATTGTCTAAGCCCGTCCGAAGCTCTGCTGTGATCCGAAGTTACATTTAGCGATGTTCTTCATGTACGGGTTAATAATATATTATACTTTTTTCAATTTTATAACGTATTAAGTGACTTTATTTTAAAAAAGTAAAGTTTCAAGGCGTTGTGTGTCCACGCCTTAACTTACAAAAATACGGACGGAGCTGATCGCATACGGATGAATGTTCGAACTAAGAAATATGTTGCGGTTGTAAGGCTAAGTTCCGGACAATGGGTTAAGTTGAGTAACGGTAATAGATCTTCAATGCTTGTAGAGTGGAGCACACATAAGACGATGTCTAACTTATTGAGAAGTTACTTATTCTGTAGTACGCATTTTATATGCTTTCTAAAACAATAATAGGTTCGTATTTGGAATGTTTGAACACCCATGGATGCAGGGGTGACAGTTATCGTGGTGTGTGAGCCTTACTCAGCCACGATGACTGTCAAGTATTTTATATCCGCAAGTAGGGCGTGAAAAAGAATCTTACAAGGCCGTCATAGCAAGTCTATTGTCATATGTCTATTGTCGTCATAGTAAGCATTGTCTACATTTGCAATGAGTATGGTGACCACAACTCTTAGATTCTATTCATGCTTTCTTTTAAGCATAGTAGAGTCACTTTGGCAGGTTCTGATAATAGAAAAAAAAAGATTCTTTACATAACATTTTTTTAATATATAGCAGAAATTTCTCACCTAAAAAGAGATTTTGGTTCTTGGAAGCCTCAAGAAGCAAGAATGTAATCTGTACCCAGAGATATCTGCTGCCATTCTTGATAAGTGTGCAACCAGTGTACAAGCCCTTAGTTCTTTGAGGGTCGTGCTGATCCATTTAAGTACATAAGATAATCGAAAGTAATGAATTTTGCATATTAATATTCTAAAGTTAATTTTTTTAGTCAAGCTGTTTCAAGTTAGAACACCGGGTAAGAAAGCTACACTTATGAAAGCAAAATTAATGCAATCTTCACATAAACTTTCTTATTAATGATTAAAGTGAACACTAGTCGTGTTTCACTACATTATAATCTTTCGTGAGATTAATGGAAAAGTTCGAGAGGGATTCTAAGTTGACCTTCAGTTATTTGAAAGCAAGGGCTTGAAAATTTATTAAAACGTATAAAATTATGGTCTGAAATCATTCAAGAAATACGAAAACTACCATTTCTTTGAGTTTAATCCTGTTTTACACAATACTCTGAACTTTCTCTGAAGGAAATTGTGAAACTTAAAACTATTAACTTTTAAATAATAAACTGTAATCATTTTATAATTAAAAGGGTAAAAGAAACCAAGGTCCACTTGATGTTGAACTGTCACCGTCAATGAATTGTGAATTTTAAACATAGCTATGTATTTCCATAATCATATTAATGTTTGTAAATACTGATATCTATTAGTACATGTCATATAACCAAACAACTCTCGACTAAAGAAAACCTCCTATCTTTTATTATTTCCAATATTATTTGGGGTTCGCTACTAGTTCAACTGATTTTATCTAAATATCACTTTTTTCATGGGGCGACCGACGTGCGAGCTCCGCAACCCAAAGGGCGAACTGAATTCGAAGGTTGAACTATTTGAGGGCACTGACTTTCCAATAACAATTGTTGTAGATGTTTATGACAATTGAGACCGATGCTTAATGTGCTCTCAGAGGCACGGGCGTCAAACACTGACAACTGCCATACTTCGGGCTATTTCTAGGAGTTTCTTACAAGAATAAGCCAATGACACTTTTTAGGCCTGACCCGTAAGAAGAACCCCAGACCTCTGGATATGCTAACCGCAAGACAAACGAGGCAGGCGATAAAAGAAACATATAAACTTATTAATATTTTAATATAACGCAACGTAGTTTAAAGAAGCTTAATACTTTTCACATTTGAGTAAAACTCACGTTTGAATGAAGAAAGCGACAAACAATATAGTTATTATGTGATGAGTGTGACGTTGACCGTCGACGGCACATTCACGACTAGGTAACTTATTGCATAACGTAGCTAGCTGATGTGCAGTTCCTGACTTCCGCTCTTGAACAATGCCCATCTGTCGTGAGACTAAACTTGGGGTTAGGCTCATATCTTTACACTGTATTTTTACATTCTTTGGACTGTGAAAGTCTTGAATGTAATCGACATTGTTAGAATTATGTGTACCTGTTTTGGAAGTGCTAATTTGTGATGATCACAGTTCTATAATTTATAATTAGCATATCTTTTGTTGTCACCTTCTATATTATTAGCGCGTCGTCGTAAACTAAATTGTCTCTAGTTACTTTCTATTTTCTATTGCTCGCGTGTGAAAAACCTGACGTTTTGGTTTTACTGATATTGAAAATATGTTTAGACTGAATAATTGCAGAAATAATAGGAAAAGCTTAGATCTGCTACCGAGTAGGATAAACTTAAATCAACTTTTGCTTGCGTGCTGAGTATGCAAATTTTATCCATAATGAGAAAGATGCTATCTAGCATCTTATCACATAGCAGCTATCGCTCATGTACTCGCTTTATGTACCATACGTTTTATGAATGTACCTACATTAACTTTATGTACCTCTTCGGTCTGTCTGATAATGATAATGATGTAATCCTAGCCAGTTTCGGCCACGGCGCCCAGTCTCAAGGGAGATCAACCAACACCGCAGGAGATATTATAGTAAACATGTGTGTGTGCAAACACAATTGCGCTCTCTATTCCTTCACTTTCATGGCCAGAGATCACTCACAGGATCGACGGTCTTATGTGCTCTCCGAGTTAAGACAATGTTAAGACCCAAATTTGCAAACTCCAGATTGTTATTAAAAATGTCTAATGACTCTTCAAATGGGATAAAGATCAAAGTAACAATCAGAAATACCTACGGTTTTAACTTATCTTGTATAGACACGTGGCAGGTTAAGGTGTATAAATAAATAATTTGTCTATGAATTTCCTAAATAAGAGTAGACGAGTAAATCAATAAAGTGATATTAAAATACTTTATAACAGACTAAAGATATACTCGTATTAATTACGATAGAAAATTTCAGCACAGTAATCTCTGCTACTAGTGCGAAAACAGACGAATTGCTAGTTTACAGATGAATTCCCACGAACAACTATGTATCATTTCCAAAAAACTTGAGATAATTAAAGCATGAAGTCATTGGGATATAAGCGTTAGTTATATAAATAACTTCTAATTTAATTCTCGCATTCATAAACAGGTTTTATATTCAGTATCATCAAGGATGGGCGCCAATGACTCACACAATTTTTGAAACAAATGTCAAAACGAACGTGTCATGTCATAAATGACATATTAACATGTTATTAGATAAAAAGGTTGCGTGTGTTATCAACTTTAAGTTAAATGACTTCATTGCAGTCATTAAGTTCTAATAACATACCAGGGTAATCGCCGTTCGCTTAAGTATACCACATAATGAGGTATGTTTGAGTAACTAACCATAGATAATAATAGATAAGTAAGAATTTACTAAAGTGAAGATTTAATTTGTGATATTTTAGGTTATTTGTAACCTACAAGGTAAAAGTTGAGGAGTACGGACTAAAAGTTACTAAAAGAAAATTAGGTTTGACAAAGTACAGGTTCTGCTATTGATTGTGGTATTTTTACGAATGAGATAACTTTAACCTCTTGTAAACAATAAGGCTTGCTGCCCAAACTAATTGTTGAAAGTATTAAATTGATAACAGTATATATAAAGCTTATCCTATGGTCGAAGTAAAAAGTTACTAAAAACATTAAATTACTCTTTTCTTATATATATGATAACAACTTCTCAGTACAGTTCTTGAGTTAAGTCGCAGACAGACATATACAAGTATGAACTGGAAGATATTTGTCACTTTTGAATAACCATTAATATTTATTAGTCTAGACACTATGGCAACTTTTGTTTCACGCATATTACTAGATTTCGCATTTAGTAATGTTACATACATTAGTCTCTACATAAATATGTTATGACTATACAGGTACTGGTGAAGATCACCTCTAGTGCAATTAGTCGAGTCTTTGCTAACATTGCATATAGATTAAATCATAACCAAATAACAAACTGCATTGGTTTGTAAGAATACTCGTTTCTTTCATTACATTAATTTCTCATTATCTCAGCCAATTTACGTTTACTAAACGAGAATTTCCGGCACGGGAAACAAGGTTGCCTATTCTGAAAGGGGTAATCAATAATTAGCAAATCTATTTCTGAACAGTTTTTGCCGTATTTCAATGATTTAATAATAATAATTATAGCTTAGCAATTTATTTAAGTGAATGTGATCAGAGTTCTATTGGTCGATTTTGAAGGGGATAACCTTCAAGAATTTTATATTTCACCAGCTGTAGTGGCAGCTACACCTGTGTTTTCATCTGATTGAAATGAGATACAGTTTATTATACTTTCGAATGAAGTAGCTTTCTAGTAGGGCAATTGTGTTTATAATCCATTGGAATATTTTTTAACAGGAAACATTTATATAAATTATATTCTATAAAAATACTATAAAAAAGTTGAATGTTACCTTAGAAAAAAATTTAAAAATTAAAGGAATTTTAACCTGAAACATTAATCTGTTGGACAGAGGTTTGTCCCTCCTAACAAAACTATCATTTTCCGCTACAGAGTGCCAATTATGTTCCAAACCTAGAGTTTGACGAGTAGACGAGTTAACAAAGTGCAGTATTTCTTGAATTAAAAAATAATAGAAAGAAATAGAAGTTAATACGTTATAATGAAGTACGGTACCTTAAATTTGTGAAACTATTTAAAATTAAACTTTAACAGAAGGAAACCAGTCGTCGAATATTTCCTTAACAACTTTCCGGAGGATATAATGTTTTATATGCGAATATTTATTCGACTTACTTACTTAATGGTTTTTCGCAAACCTAGTGTTGTTTTACAAGTCACTCGACTTAGATAAGTCTGTGCAACTTAATTTACTTACTTAAGTAATTATTGTTCAGAGATATCTATGTTTTCTTTGGACGGATAACGGATCTTTCTGTGGATATGAATAACGTTTATATGATTCACACAATTTTTTTAAACTTAAAGGTTTTAAAAACTTTTTATTCAACTGACTGACTATTTTTTCCTGAGTCTATTGCAGAAAAACCCTTGACAAAGTAAATGAACACGTTTCTGCTAATCGACTCATTAGTCAAGGCTTGAAATTGTACCAAATTTTAAATTACAAATATAGGTAGGCTTTTTAGAGTAAGGATGTTGATTAATAAATAACTCGATGCATGTCCATATACTTATATCGTTATAAGGCTAAGTTTCCTAACTATCTAAATATTTAGAAGTCAAAAGGTGCGTATTTGTCCACTTCGGTCATTTTTAACCCTTTATTAAGTTCATTTTATTCTTGAGTTCATTTCGTGAATACCCGAATAGCTTGGAGCCTTTGCGGTTCTTTTTAAAGGAATAAATCTCTTGCTTTGAAGGTGTCAAACGTAACACTATTAGTAAAATAGCCAGTTGACAATCCGAGAAAAGAAGAAACAAAACAATTATCCGAATACGGGCACAAAAGGGTAAAAAATCGTAAGTGGTATTCAAATTAATTAAAAATATCGGGCAATTAAAATCTATTATTATTTTACACTGCACACTAAGTTATTAATAAAATTAGACGTGACCATTACAAATTTACCAACCATATCATAGA
This sequence comes from Hypercompe scribonia, assembly GCA_949316085.1. Lineage (NCBI taxonomy): Eukaryota > Metazoa > Arthropoda > Insecta > Lepidoptera > Erebidae > Hypercompe > Hypercompe scribonia. The sequence continues at coordinate 2,579,318 of OX438969.1, read as the reverse complement.
CACGGAGTTTTATTATTGTCTTATTATTTAATCGTCTTTGTAGGTATATCGCTTACAGTAGGTATATAATTTTATATTAACACTCTTAGGTAAGTCTTTAGTGGGGATCAATCTTCGTTTCTAAATCTTAAGTTGAGTGCGCTTTATCCTCAACGTACTCTATAAATATGATGAATTTTATTAAAACCTGTGTAACCGTTAAAGGAAAAAAATACAAATTTTTGGATTATAATGTTAATAATTTACATTTTTGACGTATTGTGTACCAAAAACCATCAGAATCATGACGCTATGCTTTACTTTTCCATTCAGTGCGTGAATTTAATAAACTTACGTCAGAATCCCTTTATTCAATATCGGTGTCAGACAATAGAAAACTCAAATCTGTCAAACTAAATCAATGTAAGCACATTTATTGAGTGACGTTTCGGTTCACTGATTGTTGTTGCATAATGGCGAGCGCAATAAGCGCGGGCGTTGGTGACAGACTGCCCACGCGCCTTACTCGAAAGTTTTTAATATATTGATTTTACAAAAGAGGTTTATGTGACACGTTATTATTGCTATTGCTAATAATCTATTTGTCTAATTGTTAAAAGACTATGTGCGACGTACGTGTTATGCTAATGCCTAATGCTTGCTACGAAAAAAGTTTTGCAAGACATTTGAGTATACTGTGTTACAGAGAGGTTTTTTAAAATTTATTTGACTATACACATACAATATAGTAGTAATACGTATCATATTAGATTATATAACAAAGGACGTGATTTATTTAGTCCTGTTGCTCAAAGGCGTTTTTTTTGTAACTTCTTTACAATTTTGAAATCATTATTCCAGATCAGTATTGAGAGTTAATTTAATCTTAAAGCAATATAAAGATTTATTATATCTATATATGTTAAAACGTCTACTACGTTGGTTTGAGAATAGAAAATAGGTTATGTTTATTGAGCCGTTAATGTTTATATTTTGTGAAGTCCACGAGTGGTGAATTTTTTGGCGAAATTGCGTCTGCAATGTTGAGTATGATTACGCGATTAATCGTTTGCTATAATAATAGAATGCTAGAATCAAATACTTTCATGCCATTTTAGTATTTTGTTTTGGTAAGTATCATTTGTATTGTATTGACTTTTATTGATGCGAGTTCGTGAGCAAAATCTTGATTTGAAACGACGGTTTAAGTTGCGAATTCACGAACGGTTTATTTTTATTAATCCTTTGGTTTACAATTTTTTTTTATTTTGGAAAATATTACTTAATCAATGAGTACTTACGTTTATGACAATCTTTCAATGAATTGCTGTACAAAATTCATTGTTACTCACAAGCCATAAACAATGGATGGATGGATGATGAATTAGGAATCAGTTAGTTGATCGCAATGTGGGGTTAGTGCTGATTCCTCTCAGTCAAATTTTTAATAAAGCACAGTATATTATTTAGACGAAATTGGAACATTTCTTACAAAATAAAATAGTCACAAACCGCGTCCGATTATAATAGCTCTTCTAAAATTATTTAAAATGGTAACATTGTCGCAAAATGGCGCGGATTTTATAAACAAGCAAATGCTAATTTAAATTTCACAGTGCGGTCATAAACCTCAAGGACACTGGTCTATTCAGGAATAATTTGAGGTGGTAGTGAAGCGGAAATGCGGGTCTGTGACTAATGTCAGACACGCTCGAAAGATCTGGAGTTCTCTGTCCACGAATTTGATGATGTTTCATGCTACTGATGGCATGGAGATTCACTTAAGCATTAATTGCTTGGTTTTTAGATTGTTTTATTTTCAGTCGATAACTAGGTACTTTTCGATCAAAATTACTATTGTCCCGTATGTCTTTTTTACGAAGAAGAAAAGATTTTCCAAAGTGCTATTTCTTTAATGAAACAAGTAATATTTTATCTTGTTGTATATAAATTTATGCACTTTCGTTCGTCAACAGACTTAATGTTTAGGGCATTCTCTTCCAGTCAATCTTTGGACTGTTCAGAAATCTTATAAGATAAATACAGAGGTCATATATTTGTTAGTAACAAAAATATATTATTTCTAATTACATTACATTTTTAATTTGCGTATTTGAGATGTATAGACGCAATAGTATCAAACCTGCTATACATATATTATCTGTACAATATAAGGCAAAAATTAAAAATACGAGTACACTCTTAATATGTGATTTATGCGTGTATGTGAAACCATGGTTATTTAATAATATATCTATTTCAAGCTATTCGTATTGTCATGGCAATAATCACGATGGATCATGCTATTATGTCGTTAAGTTGTGCTCATGCGAACGAAAATACGAGTGTTACGAATAATAATAGATTGTGTAATATTTCTATATAGGCACAGTTATTGTGTCTTACAATTGACTGTCTCTGTGTCTAGCCAACGAGAGTCGTAGCAAATCTTTACGAATGTCTTGTCAAAATGTGTTTAGAATTTATCTTTTGTAATATTATTACAAATGACTCTTTTACATTCTCGCTTATATTATCAATTGTTTGCCAAAATAGTTGTTGGTTTAGTGGTTACCGATCCTGTTATTAATTGTTTAGGATTTCAATTCCATTTAGGACAAATAGTTGTTTGACTTGAACAAAATCATTTGGTCTGGGTAAGAGCGTAAATCTTTTATAATTTATATGTATTTAGAAATGTTTTATCAGCAGTCTGGTTATTATAGTGGAAGCTCTGTCTGGTTTGGAACCAGACAACTAGACACGTAGTAATGCAGCTATGAGAAGTTTAGTTATTTTAATTATGAGCGATACTTACCTCTTAATGGTTCATTTAAAAAGTGTTCAGTATTCGATTAGCCTTAAGTAGGAACGGAATTGGTTTCAACAGGACCATTTGTACCTATGATGTTCCTCTTTAAAAATTTAGACACCTTAAATCTGAATAAAACTCATGGTCATATTATTTATAGCTTACGGTACATATGTCAATTTTCTTTATAAAATTTTAAAATATTTTCGTTTTTTATTTTTATTTTAATAGCCTGCTAAAGTGACTCTACTCTGCTTGATGCAAAGCATGAATAGAATCCATAAGCTGTAGTCACCATACTCATAGCGAATGCTGACAATGCAGTGCTGACAATGCTGACTCACAGTATGGCGGCCTATTACGATTTTTACGCCTCCCTTGGGACGTAAAAGACATGACAGTCATCGTAGCATTGTATAGCATACATTTACCACGATAACTGTCAGCCCTGCATCAATGAGCCTCCGGTCTGTACGTTCTTTTTCGATATATTTATATTTATCATAAACAAAGTTATTTTGAGTGTTCTTAGCTTAATGTAAATGACTTTTTCACGTTTTTTTTTAAATAATTACAGGAAACGAGTTAATGTTTTAGATGCCATTCAGCTTTTAAATTACTCATAACTAATTTTCGTATAAAAATAACGTTTCGGACCTTCGAAATCAGGCCATCATGGTTTAAAGCAGATGAAGCATTACGAAAATATCTCAAGGCTAATAAGTAAGACTTGGATGCGAGATGATTCAGCGTGAAGTGTATTAACCGTTCATCAAGGGTAAATCTTGACTATTGGTAAAGGCTTCGCTTGCGTTGTTACGTATACAGTCGTTCTTTCCTCATTTTTCTTTCGGGGGTGAAATTTTCAATAACCATCATGAGTCATCTTAGCGGGTGGTTACAATACAAAAAGCATCAGTATCAATTAAAGAAAATACAATAAATAAATTTCCTTCTCTTATTTCATTAAATCAACCTCTCGTCGTCCACTGCTGAACAGAGGCCTCCTCCAAGGAGCGTCAACCATTCCGGTCTTGGGCAATCCACAATCATCCGCTGCCAGCCACCTTTTAAAGTCGTCGGTCCATCGTGCCACAAGGTGCCCTACACTACGTTTCCGCAATCGTGGTCTCCACTCTCGCACATTTCGGCTCCAGCGCCTATCGGTTCGTCTGGAGACATGACCGATCCACTTCCGCTTTAGTTTCCTGTCTGTCCAGTCCCCATCTTCAATTTACTTTTGACTAATTTCTGTTTGACTTGCTCTGGGACTTCTATGTTATTACTCAATATTTTCGTGGATTGATTTTGCTGTTGATACTGGTATCCAGTTTTTTTTGTTTGACACATGTCATATAAACAAATTTAGTAGTTGTTATACATAGAAATGTATGGTAACGTGTACATTCTATCCGCTCTCTTTCCAACATTTACTATTATTATTTTCCTTAAGCTTGCCAATGCTTGTTATAACAAATGATTGGTGTAATTCATAGAAGTTACAAATTTGCAATAGCCATACAATTTACCCCGCTGTCGAAACGGTACCAATCTATAAAGAGTTCTTTATCGTTAGGTACCGTATTCGATTAAGTACTATTGTTTTGTTTTTTCTGAACGTGACGCAGTGGATTCTGTTTCAAAGACAGTAATAGCGTCTATAACTTATTTCTTTTTATTTTCAATAGTGCAGTGTACCAAGACCCATAAGGTAAAATTATTTGAACATTTTTTTTGACAGATTTGATACTAAAAACAAAATTAATGACATAATAGGTTGGGCAACTATAGCTATATATATGTATAGCTATATATATATAGTCTTATTAAGTTTACAAATTGAACAACAGTAAAAATAACGGTAAGCTCCAAAAAGTAAAACAAACTACTGATTTTACATTGTATCAATTCAATTGACCTTAGAATGATCAGATACTAAAAGCATGGCTGAAACAATTCATTAATTCTGTATTTGTTTTGTACTTTTTTATTTTGCTTTATTCTTAGCTCAGTGCAAACATTTGTAGGTATATCTGGTTGGGATATTTCAGTATGTTTCTTCTTTTGCTACAACCCATATTGTGAATCTGTATAATCTTAGATTCCAGATAGCGTTGTCTATATCATAGATCATATTAATATTTGTAATGAAAATAAAACGTGTCGAATCGAATTAGAATATTGATTAAATACGAACGTTTTATGACCATAATGATAAAATAGCAGTTTCTTTGAGCATGAAATAAATTTGTTTTATTTTAAGCGTTCTTAACAATCATAAATAACTTTTAAACGCTTTTAAATGTTTACAATAGCTGATTTGATGTTTTAGATGGCATACCATTTTTAAATTAGTCATCATTAATTTTACAACACTAATTTATATTTAATTAAAGTACAGGCAATGATGGAACATTAATTTCTTTAAACTGGCAATAAATTAAGTTTAAATATTGCTGCTTTGTCTATTAAATAAAAAAGATAAAAGACTGTCAAAAAATCAAAATAAATAAATGTACTAACCTCATATATTTCCTATGTTCGTTGACAGGAACGAAGTATTCGTCGTATGGATTCGCCGTATTCATATCAACTTCAACATCTTTTTTTTTCGCATTACCATTTTTCGGTGTAAGATTGATGAGCTCTAAGTTCACAGCTTCAAGAGTCTTGGTATCAGAGACTCCGTTGTGCTCTTTAGTGTGACCATTCTGTTGTGGTCCGTTGGAGGCGAAGGACTCGTTGTGGTTCGGATCTACGTCGTCTTCGTGCTGGTAAGCTCTGTTGTCGAAGCCGGAAGGGGTGGAGGGAGGTGACGGCGGCCTGTGTTGCGGTCTCGTGGGCTCCCGCGGCGATGCCGATCTACTGTGGCTATCCATTACTTTCGGAGCGGACTGACATCTATGGACAAAGAGACTTTTATCAAATATATTTAAATACAAGTTGACATTCGTTTTTACATATTAGAGAATCTCTTTAGGATTTGCCGACCATTTTAAAATTATCGTACAGCGTTGTATTTATTTACGTGTATATATTTAGTGAATTAGCATACAATTATTTATTTTTATTTTAGACGCTAACTTCACGCGAAATTTGCATATAATTCAAGAATGCGGAGAAAAGACAAAAGATACTTTATCATTCAGAGCATCCGAAATTTATAGCTAAAGAAAATTAAACGAAAACAACGTGATCATGTAGTCTATGAATACCTTACACCTTAGGTATAAATAAATTTTGCCAGTTATAAATTTTTCTGCTATAATAGGTGCATAACAACGTAAATGACCAACAAAAGTAAAACACACAATCGTAAATTTGGAGGCCATAATGCTATACTTTGTTCAACAATGTAATGTTAATGACGTTAATACCGGCAGCCGGACATGGATTTACTTGAACAATTAAGTGGTTCCTTAATTTTACCAAATTAAGGAACTACTGAATTGATCACGCAAATCCATTTTGTAACAGTATTGCAACAGTGTTTCTTATAATATAAAGATAATGGAATATGAATTCATCATTTGACTTTTTAACAGACCACTTCTGGACATGGGTCTTTCTTTAGAAAGGAGGTTTTGACCTATGATACCACGCTGATTGAGTGAATGAGATGAGTGGACTGTTATAAGCTGTTGATATTCGTTGACATGCTGCCAAATAGAACTAAAAAAATAAAAAGAAGTAAATATCTAGCTGCAGTGGACATGCCGTGTGTAATTCACGATCACATCTCAGTTGAGAACAACCAACATTTGTCCTTAATCCCAATACGCGTGTCGTGGAGGCGAGCAACCTCTTACCATTCATTGTCTTAACTATAAGATCTGTTATAATTATTGTACTTAGAGGTCAGAGTTTCTACATAACCTGTGTTTATAAACCAGCTACATTTTCCCAGCAGTTTCATTCCTGTTCTTTTTTTAAACATGCTCTTATTAGCTTTATTTGTATGTTTCTTTGTTTGTAATCAACTTTTGAGTTTTTTGTTTTTTTTTTTTAAATTATATTTATATTACATATGTATGACTATTATAGGGACAAACAAGCAAGTGTATCACTAAATACCGATAGATACTAGAGATAAGTGATTACCTATACGCTTAGTAGCAAGTTTCTGGCAACCCCTTTTATACCTGGAGTGATAAGTGCCTTTATTTATGTGTGGATAGGTTCGCCATATGTGGCGGCACAGTCTGCTTTTAGTGGAGTATTGTTGAATGAAGAAATTAGGTTTTGGTACAATTACAAATAAACTCTAAAGAAATTTTCAGAAATTAGTTTACATTTTACCCAAGGAAACTCCATGTGCGAACTATGTATAGCCATCCCCATTGTTGTAATGACATTTCATCCTGTCTCTTAACATCATACATTTCAAATATTTTACTGATTGTGTGTTGTAATGTTTAATCTGCAATCAAGTATGTTTATCTTACACATAAAAGATTTATACCAAATTGATCTCAGTTTGCGACTGTCTATTTACATCTCGAACGTCAGATTAAATGTTTAGAGAGGATAAGACAATAGTGTTATTGTTTACGTATTGGTACAGTCGTGAGCATTTAAAACAATTGTTTTAATCGTTTCAAACTACATTTAATAGAATTTTAAGTTTTGAAACCAATGAGCTGCTTATAATGTATGTTGTTTAGGTGTATATATTATGCAGTAGTAACACAAAGTGTATATTTAAGTTATTAAGCTTGATACATCTATATCTATATTGTTTTCATTAAGTAATTAACTAATTTAAATATCTTAGCATATTATTTCTACATGACCGAAACTAAAAACTAAGTCAATAAAAAAATTATCTCATTATAACATATATAATAATATGGTAAGACAGGATGTAAAAAAATATCTTTAATTTAAATTTTTCTGTCATCTTTGACATTGAGTGGCGATAATGACAAATAAATTTAAATTAAATAACTTAACCTGATTCTGATCTGATTAGATTATAACAAACTGTGCTTTGCTTTACAAAACTTAAGTACTTAACAGTAAGAAGCGAGTACATTCTGTGATGTGAAATAATAAGGTTTTTGTAGTACACAATAACCTTTGATGTAAGTAGGTTTCTTGGCATCTTTGTAGATGTTGCCGCAAGAGTTGAGCGTGACTCTACCAAGCGAATTCTCATTTGATTTAATACCACCTTTTATGCAACTTATATATCCGCGTTGTTTGAAATAAAATCTTATATACTTGATATATTAGCTTCGATTGTGTTGGTTCTATTGAGCTATAATTACTGAATAACGACGATGTTTAAAACCTTAACTTGAGTTGCCTACGCTGCAAAAATAAAAGTTTTGGATTGATTGAGTTCAAATTTTGCCATGATATATTTGATGATATTTTTTTTTCACATTTCAAACACATTGTGCGATAGTGAGCGTGCATAATACAGCTAGATTCATATAAAAAAGGGTAGACAACCTTTTATTCTTGTAGTTGTGAACTTACTAATACTTACAGAGTTCATAGTTCGTTCATAGTCCTCTATAAAATATAACTTTTCCCACTATAAAACCGTCAATTGTCGAAGAGTCTCTCTGATAATTCGTTCTTCTGATCTTGATATTTGCATTGTGACAAGCATAAAATGAAAGTCATTGAATCACATCTCATAATGTAAATATGTATTAAAATGATGTAAGTAAAATTTTAGAAACATATGTTAAATATATACGGATATTAAGAACCTCCTTTTTAGTGAAAAAATGTGACTGATCAGTATAATAAGTTAAAACCTATTAGAAGGCTTAAGTAGAAGATGTGACCATATGTGCACATGTGTTGAGCTTTGAACAATTTCAAAAAATTAACCAGTGTAAAATTATTTTCATTTTAAAAGAGCACATATTTTATTTTAGAGCTTAGCACGACGGAGTATCAAATAAGACACGACCTTCAGTAATTGAAAACGAAATTAAAGTAATTGAAAAAAATTGTCTCCAGTATCTTTTATACTTTTTTATAAACATTTAAACAAAATTCTTTCATAGGTATTATACGAAACTCAATTAAAATTTGCTTTACATCGAAGGTTAGAAATGACAGTAAGTATTTTGATTTTGTTAATGTTAATTTTAATTAAAAATAACAAAAGAGAAAACTAATCACTCATAAGTTTATTATCATTTTCAACTATCTCACCTTATCCTAGGAGTGTGTGGTCTTTTCTTAACAGGAGATTCCAACACCAAAGACCTGGTGTAATAATATCTAGCGTGTGCGGTCCGAGGGGTCCTAGGACCCTTCCGGAACCGTTCGCTCTTGACCAGGTTACCTCCAGGCATGGTGCACTAATGTACTACCGTTCACATAAAAACTCCATTTTTACTGTTTTTTAGAAAAAAAAACCTGAAGTGATTTGATTGATTCTGATCAGGATACTGACGCGCGCACGACTCACTATGATTACATGTTCAGGTGACGAAGAAAACAATCATGTAAACAATAATATTGTTGTGTTTCACGACATACGGGATGCTCTAAAATGTTGTTTGCTCATTACTGGGATTACTAACGCGTGGACAGCGCTATTTACCGTCAATTTAAAGGTGCTTTTCGCCGTCACTTTGGTAATCATTTTAGATATCTACCGAATTGGTGTTAACGCAATCGTAACTATATGATTAAAGATTTTAGTAATATTTATTGATTGTCAAGTGCTGGTACACTTGCCGAGTGTAAATTTATTGAAAAATCCTGTTGTAATTTGTGATAAGAAATATTTATGAAGTCCTGTACACATCCTGTAGCGGCATATTTTCAACATTAATGACTTCATGCTAAAAGAATACTGTAGCGATGTGATTGTGACCATTCAGAGAATAGACGTTAAAAACTCAACAATTTGACACACAATTGTTTTGTTTACCCTAGATATTAGATACTACATTTTCACTTCTATATATATGGGATTACGGATGCAGTTTCATGTCATTAGGAATGTGCAAGTATATATTATAGTTTAGTAGTTCCTAAGACGGAAATAGGAAGGGATGTTATTATAATTTATAGATACGATAACCAGTTTGTTCCAGATAACGTAAAAGAAAATTGGTTTGAAAAGAGAAGGGACGAGGAATACAGAAGTACCCAAAACCCTTCATGTTTTCGGATTTTCGATGTGTAGTGTGTCGCATTCAGATTGCACCTGTGATTCACCTATTACAAAATGATAATAATATAACCTTACATTATTCACATAATCACATACGAGAAAATCTATCAAACGGTTAAAGCTTGTGGTTTAAAACTTGGCTAAAATAAGCTGTATAAATACATACACATGAAAACAAACATCATTCATTTCAAAGTAACTATTGGTTTCGATTTATAATATTCTGGCTTGGTTATAATAAATTTTGATTGTCAATTGTACGAAATAAGTAAATTATTTACAAAGTTTATCAAGTTTGCGCGGCTGCACGTTGCAAGAATTCTTGGCACGCAGTTGTGAAAGGCTGAGGCCTTAGCAAATACTAGACTAACTGCATTTTAATCATGATGACGTATGATGTCACTTGTTTTACAATGCTATCTATTCAGTACATTATTCTATTGATCCACGTGTAAAAGTGTATCGTCATAACTTAAGTCTACTATTAAATTTGTTAGTCGGAAGTATATTTTCTAAATCCAAAACCTCCTCTTCTAAATCCAAAATCCAAAAAATCATGTCATTGAAATAATTAAATAATGAATTTATTTTTGTAAATAAGTGTTTACAGACATTTTTAGTGGGACTTTACAGCTTGAAGGCGCTAGTATTTGCTAAGACTCACTCTGTCAAGATAAGCCGAAACAAACCACAGAGGTATTTTTTGAAGTTGGCAAGGGAAGATTTTTTTTGTGTGAGTAGTCTCTCTACATCTACGGACATAGTATTCTTCGTTATGGTCAATAATAGGATATTATTTTTACAACAAAAGTATAAAGATTCACATTTATTTAGCTCAATGCTGATCAGGTATGTTTTTCATGTTTATGTATGATCAACATATGATCAACTTCAGTTTCTAGGCTTCTAGACGTCAACAGTCTAGAAACTGATGTAGATCTCGAGAAGTTTCAATATTTATAACATTGTCTTATAAAGTTTTACATTTATCGCGTTTGTAATTTGTACTTGAAGGATGTAAAATTCAAATTCTTATTTAATATTCAAAATAAATCATAAATTTACATATTTGTCGAGACAGTTTACAACTACGAATACATTTTTGTTAATAGTTACAAATTAGGCTAAGATAAGATCACATAACCTAGATATCAGCTGTTTTATTTCTGCCGTTACTAACTGGATACTATGCAGTTACCATAGTTCGTTATTGTTTTGCTCTAGGAGTACGAGTACAAGTAGATTTGGTGATGTCTGGCGGATTCGAACATCAAGTATCATGGACACGCAAGTCCATGCAACTTGCACTTTCACGCGGCAGCATGCAAGACGCCGATTAGCCTCGCAACTATTGTGTTCAGCCATAGAGAATTTTTAATAATCAGACCTGTATCGATGAGGTACAGATAACCTTCGTTGTCTTATTTTCACGTGTATATTAGATACTTGAAAAGGGAGAGTAATTAAAAAAAACAATGCAGTTCTCATTGTTTGTTTTTACGTTAATTAGTATCACAGATGTTTAAACTTTCATTTTAGGTGTTATTTTATAATAGCTCCCGCTTTTGTATGTGAGTAAGCATAATATATACTATTGTATGCATCATTAGTATAAGAATAATATGACTGTTCATATTAAAATTTAATTTAAAATAAACAGTGTCTAGTATTTCAGCACTAACTAACATTTTACTACAGAGCTGCGTTACCAAATACAATTAGTTTTCCTTGAAATTGATTTCCTAAATAGTAACGCAGATTTCTAATTTAATTTAGTAACATTTTAGATTCTAGATCATATTACAACTTGCACAAGCGATTGGTTAAGCAAAATTCAAGGTGTATAGTGTTTCATGAAATCTTTGTCTGTGTCAAAGAGTAAGTTTTAAAAATGTTTATGACAAAATTATACGATAATATAATTATTAGATATCTCTTCTTCCCAATCTTTTCCTAAACTATTTAGTTTTTGGGGTCATTTGTCACTTAATACAAATTTTTAAATTATTAAGCTTTTTTCCTAATATAAAATTTATTCCATAAGAAAACTAGTTGTCCTAACTACACACAGCGTTTGTTTCAGTAATTTTTCTTTAAATAATCATAAATGTTGTATGCATGATGACGTACTTCTCGTTGATTTCGGCCACGGCGGTCAATCTCAGCGGAAACCAAGCCAACTATGTAAGAGATATAGTGCACTAGTTTATGCGTAAATACAAGTGCACTTTCTGTTCCCTCACTCTCACAATTCGATGGAACGGCTATCCAACACGACCGGGGAGAGATCAGGCCCAAGATCGACGGCTTTATCTGACCTTTTGATCTGACCTGTCAATAAAGCCCAAGACCTCTTAATCAGCAGCCACATAAGCTAACCGCTTCTATTTGTAGGAACATAATTAATATATGACTACGTCACCTACGACTATCTTGAATTTAAATTGGGTTATCTCCTAAAACATTAACAATAGAAGAAAACACAAAAAATATAAGTAGACAACAGTAGTTAATAGACCTTAGAATCAAACAAATTGGAGAACAATTTATTCAATTTAAACCGAGAAGAAATATTTTCAAGCTAAATTAAGAATTTTATTCGATCAGGTATCTTTTATGCTTAATTTAAATAAATAAATTATTTTGAATAGTCAAATTGAGAATTTGGGTTATTTGAAGGGGTCAAGATGAAAACTAGTTTTATGCGACCTATAAATATGTATTCTAATTTACGTATCATTTTCTTTTAAAAGAAAATTATCAAATTAGAAATATAATCTGTGTCGCAAGGGACTTTACAAACATCTAATATATAAAATTCTCGTGTCACAGTTTTCGTTGCCATACTCCTCCGAAACGGCTTGACCGATTTTGATGAAATTTTTTGTGCTTATCCGGTATCTATGAGAATCGGCCAAAATCTATTTTTCATTACCCTAAATGTTAGGGGTAGTACAACCCTAATTTTTTTTAATTTCTATTTTTTTTTGATACAACATACAAAAATACATACAATTCTCACTTTTCACCCTTCTACGATCAACCCTTATTTTTTAATAGCCATTTTAGTAATTTAATCATTTTTCATCCCGCTCAAATTGCTTAGAAATAATTTATATGGCAAAGCAACGTTTGCCGGGTCAGCTAGTATATACATAAAAACGGACACAGAGAACTTTCAGATTTAGAATTATACACTACAGTAGATAACATAAAGTGTGAGGATCAAATCCATAGTGCTCACTCATTCAATCACATCATTCGTTCAATCAATTCAGTACAGTGCAGTCTATTAGTTGTTTTATCCACACATAAAGATTTTTCGTTGGAATGTGGCTTTGGGCAACAATTCGCACTTACAAAGCGTGACGTTTACACCCTGTTTCACATAAATATGCTCGCATTCACAATGTTTGTTTGCGAAATTTTTCGTATTAATATGATAATTAGTTAGTATATTGAGTGATTATATGCACTAGTATAATTAATGAGGGTTTGTATGTGAAAGTTCTAATGAAATGACATATAATGTCTAGATAGTGAAGCGTATTTCAACCAAAATAATTTTAAAGTTATTTTTACGTTTTATGAGAACATTTAAAGCTTGGAGGAAAATTTTCAACTTAACAACCATATTTTCAATATAGTTGACAAATTGAAATATCAAACATTTGGTAATATATATTATTTTAAAAAGTTTGGACTACTTTACTATTCATAAAAAATAAAAATAAATATTTCGGACATTTGACATACAACGTCAACTAGTTTCAAACTAAGCAGAGCTTGTGCTATGATAACTAGACTGACTGATAGAATACTTATATACTTTTTTTTATAAATACATACATATTATACATAGAAAACACCCAAACTCCGAAACAAATATTTGCAGATCATACAAAAATTGGGGCCGACCCGGGAATCGAACCCGAGACCTCAAGCACAGCAGTCGCATTCACTACCGCTACGCCACCGAGGCAGTGAATTATGCAATTGCTTACGCTTCCCCAATTCTCTCTAAGCATGGTTTTCTTTTCTTGCCTTGCTCTCTTTTCCCTACTTTCTAATAATTTTTCTTCAATTGCCAAAACGCTAGCCCCATTTAAGTGAATAGAACCGACTTGATTTATATTAGACGTTACTTTGTAAGTATGTGTGTCGACATCTTTGTCATCTCAGCTGAAAGAAGTCCGCTCCAGAACATAAACTGTACCCAAGGCTCCACAGTAATCAGTTTGGTGCTGATGTGTTGTGTTTAGGAAAAAAAAAACAGCGTAATGTATGTACGTGGCTCAAAAAAGAAGTCAAGGTAAATTTACAAAACGATCAATCGTACTAAAACGAATGAGTTAGCAATTAGTATAATATTTGTCGAGATATCATAATATAAAAAAAAAATATTATTTCAAGCTCATTATCTACACAACATGATGACTAATCTTCACACAAATTGCAATAAGGTTCATGTCCAGCGTTTACGTAATCTAAGTTCATTGACTGGTGAATAAAAACTAATTCGGTTCTTCAAATTGTTGGTACTCAATTATTTTATCTTCCTTGCTTGTGTAAAAGTTATTAATTTACTTCGTTGAATTTTTCGTGAGTGTTTGTGTAAGCGTTTTTTGTTTTTGTGACCTTTATATCTTAACTAATATTACAAACATGAATATGTGTCTGTTTGATTCTTACCCTCTCATGCCTAAACCATTAAATCCTATTTAAAAAGTTTTCCCCATGACAAAGCTAATAACATATGCTACATTTTATCACAATAATCGACATATACGCGGATGGAGTCACAGCCAAAACCGAATAATAATCATAAATTATAAGAAAAATAAATAACAAATTATAATTATTATTATTTGTTCTTATATAAAACTAGTTGTGCTTTGCCATACTGTGGTATATTGTGGTTACACTGATGAGAAATGAAAACAAAACTAATGCAAAAATGAATACAAATAATTACGTACTAGTATTTTCACCTACGACATACGGTCCTTTATGCGGGCTTGTTGAACCGTGTCCAAGTCGTTTGTTTGAGCTCAGCCTCAGCAGTGAAAGGTACTGAGGTCACCACCGCTGGTGCTATTAGCGCGAAACATTCCGTGTTCAGCTCAGGTGTTCCATTGAATTAAGCAAGTGTTTTTCGTGGTTACACTTATAACATGGCACCTACTTAACTCGGTCTACATTTTGTGGAATATTTTTAGATGTATTTTATTTTCTTTTAAGCTTCGCTCTCGTGATATTTTTTATTGTCTGTTTTAAACTCCGAAAATAACAAAATCCAGACAACCGTCCACCCTTCGTAGGGGATGCTTACAATTTACAAAACATCATCATCATCATCAATAACTTCTAACAGTCCACTGCTAGGCATAAGCCTCTCTTTCGAAAAGAGGCTATGCCATAGCATATTATACTATCCTGGCCAGATAGAATGGTGCTGGGTTCATTTTAAGTTTTCCGTCTCTTTACATAGTTTGTTCCCTTAGTGGGCTTTTACGACACCCAAGGGATGAGTAGAAGAGGTGAAACTATGTATTCTTAATCCGTCATCACACGATCTTCACCACCACCTCATTTCGCAAAGGTTAGGAACGTGTTTGTAGTAGTTGGTCACCGCACGGAAAGACATTTTAAATTTGTAGCCCCAGTAGTTAGGGTTTTGTATTTTTATATTGATGAATCGAGCAGCCAATTAGTTTAGACAAATTATTTTATATGATTTGATAACTTATACATTAGCAATTAGAGAGTTAATATGAAAATTAACTTATTCACTGCACGCATGGCGCAAAATATAGTCGCTTTTTCACGAGTTTTGAAGGTTTGATTCGTCTACGTGTTTTATATTTGTAGTTTTTATGTTTGTAAATGTGTTTCATTATTAATTTGTTTTTTAAATTTCTTATAGGGATTGTAGTGTGTTCCAGAAATGAAGAGGAAGCAAAAAAAAAATTATCATTTTTTCTATTGTCAGTCCAGGTTAATCGTGTTGTGGATGGAACGGGAGAATTTTTATATGGCGATTCAGGATTAATAGTTGCTCCGTAGTTCATTACTTCATAGTTCGATGCATTTTCGCTAGATGGCGCTGTACTATTTCTTTTTGTTTGCGCTGTATGTGGAAGTCGCCCAATCTTAAAGAGTATTTAATTACTAGAAGTCACATAAATAAAGCACTATATCATGGTATTTTTAAGTGGATCATATTTTATAAATCAAATTAAAATTGATGTACCTAATCATAATCAAGCTGTTGATAATCGCAGATGTTTTTTATTAATCTATATGGAACTCAAAATGAATGTGATTTCACGTGCCATTGAGACGAGAAACATTCATGTTAGACTAATATATTACTGTGATAAAACATTTTATAAATAACATTTATTGATTTGCTTTGAAAATAAACTTGCGAATATGACAAGGATCCGGCTCAGACCGGAATTTTTGTAGGTGACATCAGGCAGCTGCTATTATATTTTTATATCTAAAGACTCGAGAAAGTGCACATACAATCTTGGCCAATATGACCCAAAATGTATTTTACATCAAATACTTTATTTTGGCAAATGTAATTAGGGTACAATTTACCCAAGTTATACCGATTTGGTAAGCACATAACTAGTATTTAAATATCTCTTTTGTTATTAATTATATATTAGCAATACTGTTCATACCGCAGTTCAAGCAAAAATGATTTTGAAAGACCACAATGAGGAAAACAGAAGCGATGAGTAACGTGAATATTATCCTTTTAAATTTTGAAACAGGTAACTTCTTTAAGGTCGATTGTAAAGACGTTGAAGTTACTAGATCAGTAAACGCAGCCGATAAACATGAAAAAAACAAGGATAGTTCCTGTAGATTTCAATGCGGTACATAACGCGGAAGACATTGAGAAAAACACGCTCAATATACATTTTCCTGATCTTGAAGAGTCATTCTAGAGCATAAAATAAGTGTATGTAATTAAGCTATAAGGGTAATGTGGGCATAAAGGAACGATCATATTTCGTAATTCTTCGTAATATTGAAGATCTTCATGCAAGGAAAATACTACAAAATGTGCAATATCTAAATACTTTTATTTTTAAGTTAAGGCTGCAGCAAAACAAATTTTAAAAATGTTTTTGGAAAAAAAATATCGTGTCTGAAAGTCTGCATATTAAAGTTAGAAGTAAAGCAAGTACCTTCTCAAAAATGCCCTTACTTTTATACCTTGTCGCTTAAGTCAACTTATGATAGTTAAAAATTGGTACAGACAACTGCCTTAGCACAGGCTTCAAATCAATTCAAAATTCCTTGCATGTTTTACTCAAGGCCGTAAGGCTTTATCATGAGGTATGTTTACAAATTGCCTCAGTCGATCACAGATACATGCCTCACTCTAGCTAATATTAGGCAATTCTGATCATGTCTTGCGCCACATCATCTACATACAATCGCCCAACCGGCTCGAATGTTTCCATTCAATAGGATTTGATTCAGATAATGTAATATTGTCCTTTTAAGTGGTAAACAACATATCCTTATAAAATTGGATGATATTTTTATCAATTATTTACTGAGTTTTTAGTGTATGAGATTGAGTACTATGTAGAGTTTGTTACAATATCACGTAAGTAGTTATATATTAGTAATATCTTGTCAGCAATCTGAAATATGACTTTAATAGACTCATTCATTTTAATTGCATTTAATTGTCTATGTCTAACATCTGAAGTATTTTTGTAAATTGTTCTGCGACCTTAAGACTAATTTCAATTATTATTATTGTGTAAATCAACGGTGGGTTTGAGTCTGAAGTTCTCAGATATGCGTGGGAGTCTGTGTATTATTAAATGGCATTCAAAAATACAAACGCGCCATCTATCAGTGCCGTTAGTGAAGATCGTGACGTGTCATTTATTACGCAATGCAAATTTAACGTAGAATATTATAATTTGCCTTAAATATGTATATTATTCTATTAACCCAATATATTTGATGACTCCAGGATATCTATTTAAAACTTTTATGATTTTAACCTTGAAGAGCTCTTCAAAATTTCTTTATGTTTGATTGATTTGATTATCACTCCAGGCGACAAGAGTTGAAATACACTTGATTGTTATTTTAACCTTTAGATGCGTTAAAACTATTGCGGAATAAAAACTCTTTATAAAAAGCTGTCATACAATGAGAGCTTCGATGTGAAATCATCTATGATTCATAACTTCGAGGCATGCTCATTGTGTGCAGCTATCGGCTAACCTTCTGAGACGCTTTCGGTTTACGAGAACTATTTCAATGATTTCCTGTCATGTTAAACGAGGAATTGCTACTGAATATTTAAATATGTATTATTGTTACTTTGTTTTAAAGTAACAACTGCATTCTTTACATTTCACATTTTATTTTAAAACACTCGAATGAATCGAATCTTAACATTTAAGAGACAAAATTTTATTGTCAAAGAGAATTTTTGTGCGCGTTTACAAAATTCGTACGGTAATTTGTACGGTGACGGTAAGTTGAATATTAAATATAAATAAAAACTATGTACTACAATATATTTAATATGTAAGTTATATCGAGATTAGTAGAAATAGGTAACATATTATGTCACTTTATTTAACTAATTGGATTCACTAGTCGTGGCCCAGAACTTAAAATTCCGAAAAAAAATTCTTATCATCAATTAGTTTTTTGTAAATTGAATTGACTAAGCCCTGACATTGACCACAACAAATGGGAGGAGCTTAATAAACTGTGTGATATATATATATTTCTTTGTTGTTAATATACTTTTTATACATATACCATAATTCTGCCAATCTGTTTTACAGTTTATTGGCAGTTAGATATACATATTTAGCAGCATTTACCTCTATATATATTTATATGGAAAATGAAACAGCAATATTGAAACAATCATAATCAATCTTATTGAGGGGAAAGGTAATGATACCAAACAGTTCAAATCGCAATCTTTATTAATCATAACCAATGAAAATTCATCAAAGATGGTAGCTAGAAACCGTTTTTGATATAATTTGAAGTTCCTTTCTTGTCCATTCTTATTCCTGTAGTAGGTAGTTGGAGATGAGCTATTACGGATAGATTTATGGAATAATCTATATCACAGAATCAGTGTGGATCAGGATTAGCAAACCATAAAGAAATTATATATTTTTTTCCAAAGTTACATTTCAAGATAACTTCAAAAAGGAAAACTGGAAAAAAGCAGGAGGTAGGTTATATCTGTATACTGGAAGTTTGTTATATGTTCAGTTGTTAAACGTTGTGGGCATCTAGCTGACCTCACGATGACTTTGGACAAATCTCTTGTTCCCTCATTGATTACTTGTAAATAATATAAATAAATCTGACTTCTAAATATTACATTGATGATTTTTTAGACGCGACTAGACTGTAATGTTAGCAAATAAGTTCTGCATCAGCGAAAATATTTGCATACCAATTAGCTTAGTCTAGGTGTTTTTATAATTAATATTTTTTGTTACTATGTTTATTCGTATTCTAAAAGTTACAGAATAGGCTATGGTTAGTTTGAGTTAAAATATGTTCTAATTTTAAACTAGGTAGATATTTTGCTAACAAAATTGTGTAAATTAGTACTTTGTTGATTTTATATTACAACGAGAATATCTTATTACAGATTGTTGACTACCTTAATGTCCTAAAACCAGGAATTAAATGTATAATAACCTAATAAAACATAAATACAGTACGAATTATGATTCTAGGAAGTTATTTCGAGTAAGGTTATTAACAAAATTTTGCAAGATTTTGCTCGTATACGTACGAATATGTGGCTTTCTTAATATTGTGTAATAAAACGTGATAAACATAAATATGAAGTAGAATGTATGTATGTATGTAACAATTTAGTGTCGTGCATATAGCGACCTTCAAGTTTGTTGAATTGTTTGAGCGTGAAGGAAATCAATCAGCGACCTGATTCACAAAATGTAACAGAAAGAGTGGTCCTGGTCATTGATGTGTGACTGCTGAGATATACTTTACAGACTGTGTAGGTATATTATTAAAATTGACCTTACGGCAAATGGGTAAATAAGGAAACATTATGTCATTAGTGCCATAAGTTTATTGTAAAATGTTATTTTTAATGAGGCTACGACTGATTTTCTTCGGAATCTATTATGTAATCTATAATTTTTGTGTGTGTGTGTGTGTGGAAGGAATTCTTTAGTTTAAATATGCGCATATTAATAAGTTAAAAAAAAAATGTTAGAGTATTTTATTGTACTGCGTCTAATGAAATGGAAAAAATGGATCGTGAGTATATATTGATAACCTAATGTATAATAAAAAACACTTTTTTTCAAACAAACAAATCACAAGATATATTGACATTGACATAATTATACTGTTTTTTTTTTTGCTTTATTTATAAATCTTTCATAACTAAGAAAGTTTAAATATAGAGAGAAGAACTTTAAATATCACAGTTGCAATCAAAAAGAAGAATTTGATTTAGTAATTATTTTATTAGTTCTAACAATAAAACAAATGAAATAAATCTGATACTATAAACAAGTGAATAAATTAATTACCTACCTTATTTGTGTTTGAAAACAAATGTTTACTTGCGTACATTTATCATAATACGGGTACAACCTTATTGCGTATAATTAAGAAGAGAAAATAATTCTTTTTGGAAATGGAATAAGTTGGCGGTCGATTTAAATAGTTGTTAGTGATTTTATAATTGTTTATAAATATTATACGCACGAGTTTTTAAAGCTCGTGTTTGAATGGGGAGAATAAATATTGTGGAAACGAGTTAGAAGTATTCGAATCGTGTTTAAATAGGGAGAGAAACATTAATTTTTTTGCTTTAACATGTTAATTGTGATCTGTTTTTGATCAATTTCATACACACTACAAATAGATTTTAAATGTATTAATTTGGTTTTACTTAAACTCTTCAAGAGTTTAAGTAGAAATAAAAAGAACGTTCTCAACCGATTTCTAGTACTATTTAAAATATTTTAGAAAGTGCTACTAGGTTTTGTTAATCGTACTGCCATCTTTGTGTTAGTGCTCCAGCCGCGGAGCTAAAAAATCAGCTATGTGCTTAAGGTACTGACATTTATACAAGTATTGTCTATGGGTATATGAAAATTAAAAAAAAAACTGTACTATGTGATTACTAGTTATACAACCTAATAACATTTTTTTTTAATTAAATTAAACACATAATTACACATGTATTTAATTCGGTATGAAAGATTTGTGATGTTGATTTACCAAATTTGGTTAACAGTCTATCTGACAGCGTTTAATCTCAACGACTGACATCATCCAAAAGCACAGTTACGGTACATACAGTAGTAGTGTATCGAGAACTAGCCGCTCTTTATTGGGACTCATGGTTGACTACTGACATCACGCGAAGTCACGTAGTCGGAAACGATTCCGTGTTTCGGACGTTCTGCCTTTAGCTAACTGTATTATGGTCAGTGACCACAGGGCTGTAAACTTGTAGTGTTTCATTAGCTACACGTATTTGTAGCACGAATAACTCTTGGCTTCGGATTTAAGTTCTTGTGATTTTGTACCGTAAAGTTCTATTTTTTTTCTTTGCAAGCTATTGATGTTTTAAAATACTCTTGTCATAATTTTCCACTTAAATATATAATAATTTAAGAAATTCATGTAGTTATATTAATATTATGTTAAATTTCTTTTTTCACTTGCCTTTAATTTTGTCAATTCAGGGAAATTATGGTTGGCATTGTAATATAGTTTAAATTTTAATATTTCAAGGCAACTAAGTAAGTGTTGTTGAAAGAATCGAGTATAAACCAAATCATTTCCTTATTCGATAAGACTCGAGTTTGAATTAACTTTTATAAAGAATTGTCATATTATAATAAAAACTTTATTACTGTCACGAGGTTGTCAAACTTCGTTAAATATTTCTGTAAATTAAGCCTTATTTCTATTGTTTCAATTACTATGTCCATTTTAATGAGTAATTACGTGCACTAATAGGCTGACACTAAAATTTATTTCTAAATACAAGTATATTTAAACTAATTGTCCTTATAAGGTTCTATTTATCAGAGGAGGGACTACTTTCTCTAGTTAATTTTACATCAGGTGGGGTTAGAAACTTTGTAACAGGTGAACTGGCTTTACTATATATGCGATATGTAATGCGAATGAACCCTTAGGAATTAACAGTGACACCTCGACACATCTATGACTTATACCGTTTCCAATAATGTCATACACAGTCACTTGTGTATATGTATACTCGTATAATAAGAAAACTGTGAAAGTTGAGTGAACCTGCGTGGGATTGGTCGAAATCGCACCTATTTAAGCGCAATCATGTTTTATTGAGACGTCTAATGCGTTCTATCCAGGTTTACAGCCCCGCTCGATAGAGTTTGGTTTATGACGCAGGTTTTGTTTTCACTCTCATGTTTCCATTTTATTTCATAGTAAAGTTACGTGTTACTTAGTACTTACAGATTACTAAACTTAAGTTAAAATTATTTTCTGAATTTCTGTTATTACGTAAAGGTAAGAGGTAAACCTCTTTTTTGTAAATTGTTTGTCTTTGGTTAGAAGTCTATTAAAAAAATATTAAACGTTATTTACCGCCTTTAATATTGTCACTAAGCTTGAAACAAAACACATACTACTTACTCACTAATGACAATCTCTCTATCAATAATATTTATAAATGTTATTTATTTATGTGTATAATTGATTTTTTGTCTTTAAATCGATTTGTATCTGCAATCTGATGGCTGTTATTCACGAATAAGCATCTTTTTGTCAATGAACCTTGACACGCACCTACGTTAATATCAGTGCAGACCTTCCGCGTTTGTATCATGTTTTTAGCTGCCTAATTAAGTCTACAATAGTAATATAACAAATTATAATTTTTCCAATGTGTACATATATAGTAGAGATCCAAACATAAATGTTATGTTAAATTTATATCGAAAAAAGACAGACATTTTATAGCAAAAAGAATATTTTTGAATTTTTGTTTATTTTACACAGTTCCTTGCCAACTGCCTGCTTTTTTCTAATTTCATTTGGGGTCTATGTGAAGTGTAACTTTATAAAGGTTTATGGCTTATTTCTTTAAACCATAAAGCCCGCCAGTTGCCTAAGATACCCTTGGGATTGTAATGAACTGCCCATGGAACAGAAGAAAATGGTGTATTGGTATTAGTAAAATGGATGAGTAGTTAGGGTAAGAAAAAAGTCCTAGATGGGAAAAGAAACTGTGGCAGTAATAGTTCAAACAAGTTGAGTTCTTGAATCCCAATATCTTATTTGTAATTAGAGAGATCATTAGAAGAGGTATTTAAACTAGCCATAAAATGATATATATCTATTGTCTAACGTATTTTCAGAATAAATATCAAGTTTCTTTATCTTTGAGGATACCGACTGCACACAATACTTTGACATTCTTATCACAATGACTGTCATCCTTACCTGACCAGTCTACAACTACTATTAAGTAATGTTTATGTATTTATCGATTCCGCCACAACCATACATGGGCTGACGTAGATTATTAATTAGGCCAATTGAATAATTCATGAAATAGTTACACCACTGCAGATTGCATTCTCCACAAGAGCTTTTCTTGTTTATCTGTGCGTGACTTGTAGGCAATTTGTGTAATTGTTATTCCAATATTGCGTCCTTAACCATAGACAATTGTATTGTTACAATTAATGTTAGAAGAATACTGTGATTAATGGCTCTGAAGTTTAATTATACAAATAGTGTTTTGTAATGTTAGTATTGTTGCTTTATTCTGTAAGTTGACTAGGTAATTGTTATCTTTATTTTTCTTTATAGGGATCTTGGTTCATTTAGTTTTCATTTTATTGGTTGGAAGGTTGTCTATTACTTTTTATTTATTTAATGAAATTTCAAAAGTTATTATTAGCAGAATCTTTATACAACTTGTTTTGTTACGATCATTTAACAAGCTGTATAATGGCGGTAATTATATAATTTGATGTGGAACTAATAACCGCCACGGTGGAAGCTAGAAATTGACTTTATTTATTAGGTTATTATAATAAATCATAATTATTTCGGTTATAAATATCTATTTACAGGAAATAATAATCAGTACAATCTCACTTCTTTTTATCAATGTTGTATAATAAAATCGTCTCGAGATGCCATAGAGTATTTATAACGTTTTTCTAGTTTTTTTTTGGATTCGGCAAATTAAAACATAATAATATCTTTATATAGTTGTGGTTGGTATATTTCCGTGTTTATAAGAATGTCTACAATGATTTCATTAGAGGTTATGATCTAAAAATGGTGGTGATTATGGAATTATGAGGGTAAGCACCATAAATAGATTAAGGAAGTTTCTTTGTTATATTTTGTTATTTATTAATTATAGCACGTAAAGAAGTATCTTCTTAGACATTGAATCATAATATTTGTACTCGTAAATAAGTACAAGTGCGAAGCAGATAAATACGTGATCATTAGAAAAAGACGTAGGAATGTTTAATATTTTTGTACATGTATGTGTGTTAGTACTAATTGGCTGTTCTTGGCAATATCACCTACGTTTTGTCACTGCCTCACTTATAAGGGTTAAAGCGTGATATTTCATAGAATGTAATATGACTTAATAAATATTTAATACTGAACAAAAAATATTGCATCATATGGATTTAATTCCAAAGATAACGAACAAATGAAAAAAATGTGTGCGTGTACTAGCGTACACTCGTAAGAAGTGAAACTTCTTTATGACGTTATTTTTCAAAAAAATAATTTAAACCCATCCGAAGTCGATGCAATCGCCACCTGGATTTCAAAAATGTAACTACTCAAAACGGGCCGCAAAATACATGGGAGACATTTACCAATCCCTACTCCGCTGGAGAAAGTATACTTCGAATCACGCGTGGTAGGGATAAGAAAAAGATGGCGCGTAACGAAAAAATGTGACGCGTAACGAAAAAATGTTACACTAAATTTTTTTTCAACCCCGATAAAGAAGTTTCACTTCAAAAACCATTTAACTTCATTATTATGGTATAGATAAATACACACTTTACTTATATTTACTAGGGTTTTTCATTCTAATAGTGTAAGATATTGTAAAAGGAAGTTATTGTGAAGGGAAGCCTGTAAGGTATGCTTAAACTTACCTTAAGAAGCGTTTATCGTGTTCGAATTTAAATCAAAATTAAAGCATAATTAAGATCACGTAAATTAGGCTCGTAGTAGATACAAATATACCACAGAGTTAGATCATAGATTTTAGAGATTAACACAGATCGATTGGTCGATAAATGCCGATTGTGATGAAATCTTGCAAACAAAACCGCCGGAAAATATTTCCTAGCTCTTGCAACGTTAAAAAGTGACCGGTAATTCCTATTCTTGATTGCAAGGTCGCACCCGCGTTCCTAACAAACAATGAAATAATTCTATCGATTGAGATCGTGATTGACTCGCAAATGTGACAATGTAAAAAATATGGTGACAGATTTTGGTGTATGATATTGCACATAGTTGTCAGGAAGTTAATTGAGTACTAGAATAATTGCTTTTAAAGGTACGCCGGATTAATATATCGTAAAACTTGTAGGATAAAGAATACGAAATCAGACGCCTGTGTCAAATTATTTACATGTTTTCAGAACCGGTATGATGATAGTATAGAACTTTTCTGGGTCTATTGTATCACAGAAGGTGTGAAGAATGACCAACACGAGTGATTTCTTATTTTTCTGAATAAAATAGTTCTATATCCGTTTTGGCGCAGGTTCGTTATAATCGAATGAACAGTTAGAGACATTGATGATATTGACAGACCGGATTAGTGACTAATGATCCTAGCTGCTAAGCACGAATCGTAAGTCTCGTTGTCATCAAGACCATTTTTTGAGCATTGTTTATTTATGTTTTAATAATTAGTTATATTTAAGTATCTTGTTAACAGGTTTTTTGCCTGGTTCTTCTTTCAAAAAACAATTTGGAACTATTCTGGCCATCACGACGTTATTTCCATACAGTGAATAAGTCATGATAAGCTGAGATTATGACACTTGCCCTAAGCTGTCAGTGCGCAAGAATTCGGGCGCGGAGTTGTCACGCCCGCGCATATACACAATGGAATTGGTCCCGATTATGATCAAAAGAACGCAGCTACGATAATTGAAATGAAAATTACTTTTAAACTGTTATAAAAGTTGTGAATTTCTTACGGTGGAATCGAGACGATCGGAATTACTCTATCAGGAACTGGATACTGTTAGAAATTTCATGGAAATCATAGATTTCAGAAATGATAACTGTAATCAATTACAATTCGGTATCACTTCTATAAATAATTTGTTTTTTCTATACATCTACTAGACAATTCGGACGTATACTCTCCTAATTAAAAAAAGTATTTTCGAAATCCATTTATAAACGACAAAGTTCTTAGATACCAAAAATAAAAAATGAAAGAGGATCGAAAATCTTTTGTCTTGAAGTCAGTCAAAAGGAGTTTAAAAACAGAGGAATATGTTGTTGTGATTGTGGATTATATAAATGAATTTTAAGATTTATGAATCACACACACACATCGTCATTACATTATCAGTCTGTAATAGTCCGCTGATAGACATAGGCTCTCCTTAGAAAGGAAGTTTCAGTTTACTATATCACGGTGATCAGACCAATTGTTGTAGGAGTTGAGTTTTACTTCCATTTGCGATGATGTTGTCTCATGGGATGTATAGGGGTAGTGACACTTTCTATTTCTATATATAACATAAATAATTGACGTACATAAAATGTTAAATTAAATTTTGTGTGTTTTAAAAGCTCTAAAAGTTAACACTAATTGAGATCAAATTTTGACACGATATGCAATTCGCTTCCAAGATTATTTTCAACTACTTTTTACACCAGTTTTGTTCCTTATTTCTCATCAATTAATGTACAATGTGCTACAGCGAAGGTAAGGTACAATTATCAGTAATAATATTTTTGGTTTACACTTGTAACAAAGTTGTAGAAGGAAACGGGAGTGGTTGAACAACTTTTACTTGGTAGTTGACAATGAACCGAGCCGCGTAACCTCGGGGTGTGTAATGATTGATCTATATTGTACTTAAATATTTCGTGCTCAGTTCGATCGTAGGGTTGTGACCTAAGATCTTGATTGACGATAATGAGTGCATGGTATGATTTGCGTGGTATAGTAGGCCAATAGTTCATTACTTAGGAAAGGTCTATGTCCAGAAGCCGACTTTTATAGGCAACAACCTTAGTAATACCATCAACTGATCATGATGGACTTTCATTTATAACGAATGAAAAAATCTAGAGTGCGGCTAAGAGAGATATTATTAATGTTCAATTTCTTTGGCTTTTGAGGAAAATTTGAGATGAGATTCACATATTTAAAAAAAAACACAAAATGACTTCTTAGTAAAGGTGTCAATAGTCATATAATAGAATTTGGTATCGAAAAAATATAAAATATCAAAAAAAATACATTCTAAAAGGGTTTGCGCGCTTTTGATGACTAATAAAGATCACTAGAAATAGCACATTGTCGTAAGACCAGTTGCAACAATAACGTGTTCCGTAATTGTAACTTTTTTGTAACTATTTAAAAGTGTTCAACCCTAACGTCCTTACGTTGTGCGCACGCGACGTTTGCACCGTTACTTCCGCTGCAACCGGATATAAGAAATGTGAATGGTTTTTATTAAGTTTCGGTCAAGTAGAACTGTTGAATCATTTTATCATATCTTACGTTTAAAACATGCGAATTTTTATTATTATTGAATTTTAAAGACATTTAATAGCAAATAAAAGGAACAAGCAGTTATCATTTAGTATACTTTCGAATAATATAATTTGGCAACACGCGTCGAAAAGGCGAGTTGTTTGTCAAACTAGTTTAAGGTTATATTCGATTGCTTAACTGCGATTAACATCTGAATGGTACATTGATCTACTTATACAACTACTTAGTTTATTAAATGACTCTTAAGTACATGGGCGTGACATACGCCCAAAGACTTAGTTTCGTCAACGCAAATTACTTATTTGTCAAACGTATAGGAAGAGAAAAAGTAACGCTAGTACGAGTTTCTAGAACCAATATGAGAGTACTCTACTAACGTATAACAATATTAAAAATAAATAATATATATATAAAAATATTAAAAATGAACCATTAAATTATTTATTAGAAAATTAATTCTAATTCTCATTGTCAACTTTTCGAGTTTTATACCCGAAAAGTTGACAATCTCTAAGAATTAAAGGCAATGGCACGTCGATTGTCTTTTACTCATTCGTACCAAAGTTTTTCTATTTCTATGTCTATGTCTATGGTTATTAAACACGCTGGATTAATTAAATAGAAAGATATAAAGTTCAACTTTACTTGCAATCATCATTTAAGATTATGATTTAAATGAATTTCTTTCTAGGAATAGGAAATCTCGACATCTGAAAGTCATCATGATTACCAGTACACATTAACTTGGCAACCTTAGAATTTGTCTTTAAAAGGTCCTTGCTACAAGGATCTTTTAAAGTTTAGTTCTTATTCTAAACTCGAGTGAAAATTAGACCTACTTTTGTCAGAAGCTGTTTAGATTTAAGGTTTACAACCTCTTTCGACAAGAATTCTGAACGATATATATGATTTTAAATTCTTTTACACCAAAGTTATAAGTTAATATTTAAGACAACTTCATCGTAACGTACTCAAAATAAGGCATGGTCCGTTAATCTGTCCAATGTGTAGAAAATAAGAGTATTGTGGTCTTGTGTGGGTATGTGGCCCTGAAGTGACGCCCGCGTCCTCGTCTCCACAAGATCAGAGAATGTACATCGTTGCTGAATTAATCATAGGTCGTTTCTGTCGTTATGTGAAGGAGCATAAGAAGGTCATTGCCGTTTTCTCAAAGGAGTCAGCAGTACGGTTTTATTTGTTGTTAGTACAACAAAACACTCATGTAGAATTTTGAGCACTTGTTTTTTTTTGTAAACACGTAGGGTATTTAATATTTTTCTGCTTCACGCTTTGTGCCAATAAATTTATAGGGTTGTACTTTTAATATATTCTTGCTACTTATAATACTTTTAAATATTGTTATATAGTTTAATGAGACATTCTATGTTACTGTGTCGTAATTTGTAGTTTTCCTCAAGAATTTTGTCTTATTGTATTAAAATTGGATGAATTTTGTTTAAAAGGAGCTATTTATGTCTTTTAAGATTTTTTTATATTACTTAGTATTTGAATTGTTTTAAATAGGTGAACTAATTCTCGTCTTTTCTTAGCTTGCAAATCCAATGTTTTTGTATCGTGAAACTGCTAAGTATTTATTCGTATTCTTTTATTTTTAAGTTACTTTCTTAACATAAACTTATGAAGAAAAGCTATTATAAGCCGTTGTGGCCGTTTCAGAATAGTCGAGAATTCTGAGAAGAAACCGAGTTAAGAAAAACATTGCGTGCTATTACGATTATGTAAATTAAGATTAGAGTAGTAATATTCAGAGTAAGTAAACTTATAACAAAAAAATGAGTTGAAAAATACAAAAAAAACTTAGGAACATTTTACGTATTGATGTTTTTATGCATACGTTAGAGTTGATTATGTATTACAGCATAATAAATTTCCATTAATTTTATGTCAATGATTGTATAGCGATCAACATCAATTAGCTTCTGTCAACTGTAAGTGAAAGTATCTGTTTGTTTCGCATATTCAATATTAGTGTATGCATCTAAGAATTGAGAAAGTTTTCTTTCAATAGCACTATTTAAAATAAGATCAGCAGTCTCACTTCATAATTACCCCATCGAGGTTTATGATGACAATTGCTATATATGCTATAGAATCGAATGAAGTATAGCCACATACCACAAGCCACTCTGCACCTTATATCTGAATCTTTCGTGCACAGCTGCAGTTAAGAAACTTGAGCCTTTCTAGTTTGTACCCTTAATAGCAGGCACCATCTTCAGGTAAATCTCTAATTTAGGTGACATCCAGGCAAATGCGTAAATCACCTCCTAGCGACATTAACCGGTGTTTATTAACCATCCATCTACGGATATCAGAAATGAAAAATTCTGACCTCTCGTAAAATAAATTAACAAATATTGAGGATATATTAAGCATGTTCCTAACATACATATTTCCTGTCACTAAAACAATTATTATTAAGAGAAAATCATTGTAACCTTGTTGTGTTTTTGAATGCTATGTGACAGTAAGCATCCTGTCTTTAAATGATTATAATTAAATTATCCTATTGCAAAGTAATTTGTATTCAACAAATGTCGGATGGATGAAAGGAAATATGTTATTTAAACATAGTAATCTGACCACATAACTACTTAGTAATTCTTCGTATGTTTAGTGAAGGTTATTTCTTACGTTTTTTTCAATGACGTAGAATACTTTTTTGCAGGTGAAGGGGAGCCGGATGCTTGTTATATTTAGGAAAGGACTGTTTAGACTATTCAAAACATTAAACTAGTTTCTAGAAGACATATTAAAGTCGATTTTAGACTTAAAAACGTTGTAATTTTTTAGTTCATTTGGTATTGAGCTGTTGTTTAATTTCTTGTAATAACTAAAAAAGAAAGTTCAAACAAATTTTCTGGAAATGTTTTGCGTGTCTCCTTTTATGAGCTGATTTATTATAGACACGTTTATATTCACCGTATGTTATTCTGGCCTGATTGTCTATTTTGTTTCTGTATTATATTTTGTATCCGAGTTGCACTACGGATGTTGTTACACGGTTATAGTATACACTCTGTAGGGCTTTAAAGTAGTTTATAAATTTGAACTTGAAAATTGTTGCGTAAGATATATTGAATGACAACGTTTTAGGGTTTAAATAAGTGACGATTAACTTATATAACAAAGACAGTAGTTATCATATTTACTAAAAATTTTGATTTCCGAGAAATTGTGTTTCAATCGGACATTGTAGTGAGGCATATTAATTGAGAAATCGAGTTAACATTTTGCACGGTGGAACTTTCGAGAATTGTAATAATATTCTGTTTAGTTTTCTTCAGAAAAGAAAGGCTTTTCTAATTTTAAATGTTTCTATGAAATTATCGTAAACTGTATCGTAAGAAAATGTCACTCGTAAATTAAGCGCATGACTCGATATATGTTGATACAATTCAGTATTCAAAGTCATCGATTTACAATGTATTTGCTGAGTATACCTGGCTCAAATCTGTACATACAAAATTATTTAATCTGATTCAGACTCCAAACCACGGGGGCTTCAAACTTGAAGGTTTGGCAGTTGATTCTTTTCATATCAATAGAATTTCTGGAAACTTCACTCCTCAGGCGGTAAAATAAGGAATAAACGATTATACTACAGGTGTTCATATTCAATGTTAGGAGCAAGAAATGAGATAAAATCACGTGTGGAAAGCCACAGACGATAGCTAGTAAGCACCTCATAAAATCACACTGTAGTACTAAACAACATACATCGAACACTTTCAACTTATTACTCGCCGTTCCCAATTCGAGCATCTTCTCCGTAGAAAGCGAATTGCATAAGACAGCGACATTACAGATGCATTATACAATCAATTTTAGCACGATTGCCTCAGCTTGTCAACTGCAGAGGTGCGGTCGTCAGTTGTTGACAGTTCAAATTAGATCGTACGACTTAGAAACTTTGCATTCGCTATATAAATTTTAATATACTTATTAAATAATCAATGATTGTTTTTGGTGATACGATGCAAGTCACGTCCATTGGCAGAGCATAAATATAACATAAAAAAGGGAAGAATTTTTTTTTGTATTTTTTTTATATCATATAACTATTTTGAGATATTTTCATATATTTTTGAAGAAGGCTGTACCTTATAAGCTCAAAAAACTTTTATCATTTAAATATGGAGCTAATATATTGTTACTTTTGTGTATCTCTCGTAGCTAAATCAATGAAAATTTATTCAAGGAATTTATAAAAAGGTTAGAAAATGGTGTTATAGAATTGAGTACTGCGTTAAAACGAATTAACACAGACACATTTCACGCTGTTTAGACACGATTACGCAGCGCAAAAATTAGAATGATGTGTCAATTAAAATGTGAAGTGACATAAAAGCAATAACAAGCGTATATAGATAGTCAGATAATTGATTATTAGATTGTTGTGTGTGTGTGTGATGATGGTGATGTAACCGCATGAAAACTGAAATTATATCGTTAACACGCATGTACAGTCAGGACCACAAATATCTGTTACCCAAAATAACGACCCAAAATATATAAGAGTATTAAAATTCTCAAATCGATTGTACTATAGATTTGATAAATAATTCTAGAAGGCAGATATAAAATATACAGTAAATAAAGAAAGTAAATATGAGTACACAAGATTAGGATACATCTAAGAGGATTTTTGATGTAAATTGAAAACAACTTACATACTTGAAATTTTCAAGCATACCTGTGACAGATTTCTTTGTTTGATAAGTGTCAAAATTGAACTAAAGGTTTCAGTAGACATCAGACTGTTCGAGATATCGACGCAGCTAATACAATTGAAATTTACTAGCATGACAGAGCTTACTGGTAATTATTGGTTTTGATTTTGGACAACATAAGCTTTATACTTTCAATTTCCTACATTTTTACACCCTTTCCATTTTCTCTTAATACTTCCAGCGATTAAGAGAATGTTTACGAAATTTCCGTCTTACTAAGCATTTAAGTGTTTTATAACCAATAAAAAATTACATATTCTTAACATAACTACAGGAAATAACACACCTATGAAGATTTTTTTTACTGCCTCGGTGACGCAGTGGTAGCGTATGTAACTGCTGTGCTTGAGGTCTCGGGTTCGATTCTCGGGACGGATCAAATATTTGTATGATCTGCAAATGTTTCGGAGTTTGGGTGTTTTCTAATGTATGTGTTTACGAAAAAAGTATATGTGTATTTACATCACTTGTCTAGTACCCATAGTACAAGCTCTGCTTAGTTTAAGGCTAGGTGGCATTATGGGTCTGAAATATTAATTACTATTATTATTAATTTCTTATTGATTTCTGACTGGTCAAGATTCTTAATTTATCCAAAAAGTCATCGGGAATGTTTTTTACGCAAATTTATAAGTAAATAGAAAAAGACAAACCAAATCAAAACAAATGAAGTCATTTACTTACAGCAATACATTATAGCAAAAAAGAAACATATTAAAATTTCAGAAAATTTGAATAATTAAAATTTCATGATACAACATGGTGGGCGGTGTGACGACCTGGTGAAGGTCGCGGGAGGCCGTTGGATGCGGATGGCACGGGACCGGCTGTTGTGGAGAACCTTGGGGGCGGCCTATGTCCAGCAGTGAATGTAAATGTAGAGATGATGATAATGAACATAACATATATACATATACTAGTTATTTTAAGAACAAAAATCAGAAAAGGGAAACTCATATCTTTTTTAAATTCTGATATCTGAAATTCTTCTCCAGATATTCTCGAAGAGAGTAACAGCACTTAGTACTGAATAATTTCTGAAGACGTTTCTTGAAAATTGTTCTGTTTTCAGCATTTTTTTATGTGTTCGGCAACTTATTATAAACATGTGGAGCAATATAAAATGTGCTTTTATGCATTAGTGAGACACCACAAGTAGTACCTTTTCCTCTGTACGTCAGTCTATTTCGTATTTATTTTAGACATAGACAGTGAAAATGTGATTCAAGTTTTTTCAACAGCTACGTGAGAGAGTTTTTCGGTATTAGAAATAAAATTAAATTACTTTAAAAATAATAGAAGTTGTACACGTAAATCAATTATGGTAACATTATAGCTTTTTGCGCACAATAAATTCCATTACTGTAAATTGGCTGCCACTTTAAAAGTAAGTGTTAATAAGAATACCAACAGATCGCTTTCCCATCCAGTTTGGTAAGATTGGACTGGTATACGTTGGTTAAGGTGTTTTTACTTAATCAACTGTAAGAAATAAACATACGGCTAGTTTTAGATCGAAATAAATAGTCGCACTCCATTTTGATGACTTCATATTTTCTAGGTACAGTCACAAGCAGTTAAAATAAACGAACGAATAGAAAAAAAACATAAAAAAATTTCATGTGAAATTTGATTAAGAGTTACATCCATTGTTTTTTTGCCTTTTCAAATAAAAAATCTATTGAAATGAAAATATAAAAGTATTAGAATTAAATGCGAAATAATTCCAGTAACACTAGTATATCCTTGATTAGAACGGTTTACAACTTACGAAATTATTCATTCGAATATGAATTAAGTATCTCTTAAGCTTTACAGATGGTTAAGAAATAGGCTCATTACACCATACATACATTAAAATACGAGAAAATCGCCATTCGGCTCAAGTCAGATTGCACGTTGTCTTTATTGATGTTAAGTTCGGTTATTGACACATAGAATTTCGTCAGATGAGCGCATCACGCGTCTGATGTTTGCGATTTCACTACACACTGCAAACATTTTTTTTGCAATTGAAGTTGTACTTTATTCAACATGCTAAAGATATGCTCACGGATTTAATGACATCGCGACTCGTGACTTTTTTTTTAATACTCGGATTGTGTTGCAATTGAAAAAATATCTGTCATAAATATATAATGAATTTATCACGTAGTACTTCGAAAAAACTAGGGATACTAACGAAGAAATATGTACTCAAATTTTGTTTGACACAAAATCTGATTAACTTGGGGCCATTTAGCGTAGCTTGAAAGATATTAGGAAGTATGGGTGTGTAGCGAATTTCAGAGAAAATTATTTTTAATAAACCAATTCACACATTCTAAAAAATTTCAATGGCTAGCCAAGTTTTTAAACTAACAAGTTTAATTTAATTCGTGCTGTTTCTTATTGAAATCTATATTATGACTGTAGGATTATTCTGATCAAATCAAATCATGATTTATTTGTTCCAAGAATCTGTTATTACTTAAGATTTATATCTAAAAACGAAGTCTATACAACATTATAAGAACTTTTTATTAAACGTTAAAATGCTGAAAAAAAAACCAACTATGTACACGCTGAAATAAGAAAAGGTTTAGAAAATGTACACTACCACGCTTAACACGTGAGCTTAGCTTTCACAAAACAGTAGTGACATAGAGAAAATACTTGTATTTAGCAATAGACGTTTCTATCGATTTCACATTTTATTTACACGAATAATCTAACCTGTAATCTTCTTCTTTGGAATGGAAAAGAGAAGAAAATTAGTACTGTCTGTCTGTCAACTGTCTTTCAAATTCGACTTCAATCAAACATATAAACAAAAACTCTTTTCAACTTTAGAACTTCTAATAATAGACAATAATAATAATTGACATCTACTCGACATATGATCTTCTTAAAAAGCAGGTTTTAACTAACTATATAACGGCCAGATGCATTGATTAAGGGTTTATTTCAAGTTTACCTTCTTATTGCAGCACTGTCTGGCTTGATTGGTTCTCTTAATCTGTTCTTACAACACCCACGAGATGAATTAGGGTGGTCACACTCGGTAACTATCCACTGGGTACTAAACAAAATGTTTCGAATACCGTACAGTATAGTAAAATTAGTATCATAAGGGATGCATCTACGATATCGGATTATGTATACAAATGTAGCATTATCATAGCTTTACTTGTAAATGAGTGGATACTGGTTTGTATGGAGAATAAATGTCATTGAAAATACATTAGCATAGCTTGTTTTCTATCGTCAATGTGATTTGCCTTGTACAAAAGAGTCTCACTTAGAACGGAACATAGATCGTAATGATTTTACAAATGTATATAATTATGTTAAATTTGTTACATTAAAATAAATAGGATAAACAGGACAGCGTTCTGATTTAGCAAAGACTGGCTTAAAAGGTTTTGTGTCTTGAAACAACGTATGGATATTTATGGTATGTTTCGTAACCCTTTAACATTGAATAAGATTTGCCTTAAAAGACGATTGAATGACTGAAATGACTCTTAGTAGGGTTTTAGAGATTTTGTAGTCTCTCGAGTTTTCAAAAGACCATAATTTAGAAATAAGGGGTTTTTGGAAAAAAATAAACTGACAATAATTTCTTAAAGCCTCATTTTAAATTTCGAATCATGATGATCTGCTACTAAGAAGAAAATTTGAAGAGCATGAGCCTATTAATATTAGTAAGTTCGGGATTTAGTTGCAATATTGGTCGGCAATTGTGATAATTTATTGAAAGAAAGAGGAGTGTCGTACACGATTATACGACTCATATCTTTCTTTAGTATTTAATTAGCAAGTTATACAATTTACAGACGTGTTTGTGTAGGAACGTGTCGTGTATATTAAAGTATTCGTTTTTGTAATGCGTTTATGTATTTACGTTTAGTATTGTATAATAAAGTTTTGGTATATACTTACAGTATTGTTATAGCATATTATTGTATTTGCTATATTATTCTGATCAGTGATTAAGCTTCGATCGTGACGTCAGTCCGTTGATTGATTGATTTTATTAACTCCAAAATAACGACAACTGTTTTATATACATATTTGCAACAGTAGTAATTTTAAATTGTTAATAGACTGTATATTGCGGATTTGCTAATTTTTTAATATAATAAATAATTATTACACATTAAATGTTTTCATAAAAATAAATGTTTATAAGTTTAGAATCGCTTGCGCAAATTGAAATACTTGTAATGCAAAAGAAAAAAGGTGTGGCATTTTCTGACTATAGTATGGGATAATTACCTCGGTGGAGTAATGGTAATTTAGGTGACTGCTGCACTTGAGATCTCGGGTTCGATTGCCTTGTGTGATCGATTTGTGTGATCTACAAATATCTGTTTCCTTGGGTGTTTTCTATGTATCATATGTATACATAAAAATTACATATTACACACAATTACATAATAATTTTCCAAAAACAGAACTATACATGTATTTATGTCTACTATACATGTGGTTTTGTCAGTTGTCTAGTATACACATTAGTTAGGACAAGCCTTGCCTAGTATGGGACAAGGTGGCCTTGTGTATCAGATGTCCGAAATGTCAAAATTATTATTCTAATTATTTCAATGTTTTACGATGTAGATGCATGATAAGGAGATGGTTCATCAAGAGTCATAATCATCATAAATGTGTTGCTAACCTCTGAGAGCCTCCTTATGATTAAAGGGAGGAGGGGTTATTTCCACCAGAAACCTCTCTATCTCAGTGAAATGTGACAAAAGAATTACTTAACACCAGTGTTCTAAAAGATCGTAGTATAATTCTGATAGCACGGGTCCATATTTGTACTATATTTCTCATATGAATTTCCGTAACGCCAAACGTCAAATTTCATTTTGTACATGAAGCTTTTCATATTATCTTCTTTTTACAGTCAAACGTATACCGTGACAAACGTTTACTGTTATTGGCCAATCAAAAGAATGTTTAAAAATAAATTATTCTCCGAAAGTGGTTTTACAGACGTTCGATTGTTAAGGCTAACTGGGTATAATAACTTACTATTAATCGATCGGCTATTAGGACAATTAAAATCGATTTTCGCGATTCATAAATAAACAGAAAGAAATTTGAATTGATACTGTATTTATCGATAAGAACGTGTAAAAGATGAGAACTTTTTTTATTGACACCAATCATTTGAAACCATGTTGGCGACTGACGCGCGATGACGTGTTGCATCGAGACCTATCCACCTTGACATTGCAACGCGATGATCACCAATTGACAATAGGTTATAATTTACAAAAAATAATTTATGACATTCGGGGATTTAAAGGATGACTTACATTATATCGAAAGCTTCCTTACAAGTTTGGATGTATATATTTCTCATAAGCTGTCTTTCTAAAACTGCTGATGTTACTGCAATCGTATAAAGTAATCGCTGCCCACATTTCCCGTTACAATTAGTGTTCATCTAAGTTAATAAATACTCGTAACAATTAACGACAACCAAAACTTGAAAAATGTGGAATCATTCCTTTAAGGCTCATTTGTCTATTCAATCTTTATACTATGTGCAAATATTTAATAGGCCATCAGCTGTAAGTTTTCCAAATCCTAAAATATCATATAATAAAATTTCTGTTTACATCGTTTACTGTGGTCAATGTTTAGAAGGTAGTATTTTATCTGATTTTAAAATCATAACTACGTAACTAATATAACACGTTGTGTAACCCAAGGCTTCTAAAAAAAAAGTATTTAAAAAATATTTTGTAGCACCAGTTTATATCGATCAAAAATTAACCAGAGAACAATTGTATTAATACTTTGAAAAGTAATCAAGCATGTTCAATGAACCACAAATCTTTTAAATAAATTGAACAAAATATGTAGTTTAAAATATTATTACAAGGTAAACCGTCGAAGAGCTCAGAGCGAATCACTTTCACTTAACTGTACTGTTAGTCTTCATTAACTCTTTAGCAGTTCATTTACCTCAAGTGTATGGCCACACCTGTTCGGGACCTGAACTCTATTTTACATATTGAAAATATTGTTATAAATAGAAAGTGATAAATAGCTCTAAATTACATACTTTATTGGGCGGCGGACTTGTGAAAGAGATAGGTATAGGTTGTAAATCTCTTTCAGTCAGTTATTGATATAGAACTTTTTGTAACACAGGTATTTGAACGTAGCTGCAAGATTTAACAGGAAACAGAGTGCCCTCTTAGCACTTAGAAACGAAAAAGCACAAGTGACTTTTTTTGGGCGAAAAGGCACCTGGGCTGGTAAAAGAATAATAAACTAGCAGTGAAAAAAAATCGTTGGAGTTAACCCTCCTATTGTCTGTTAGTCATATCATAATATTGGATAATGAAGATAACAATTAAAGGAATAGAGCGGTTACCTCGCCGTTCCTACTACGTCGAGTGTTGTGGATCTAATTCCCACATGGGAGACTTTGTACTATCCACAAATTATTGATCTGAGTCTGGATGTTCTTTGTGTTTGTTTTATGCATGTCAGGTTATACTTAATAATTGTGAAATATGTTAAACTACTGAGATAATCTAACATAAGAATATTTACCTACATCATTATTTCTGGAAGCGTCGCAATGTATGCTATCTTCTGATTAAATCTTAAACTTTCGTAGTATGAATTAGTGACAAAATTTATTGAAATTTTTCTTAACTAATTTCACATTTGGAAGAATTTGAAATTTCAATTTGAACTATTTAAACGGAGCACAAGTACAGAAAGCTTAAATTAATTACAATGGCTTTGCCGTGACAAACTGTGGTTGCAAAAAATGAATAGAATTATCTCTGAAGCGAGTTGTATATTGTGTAAAAATCTGAACTCGATCGGTACAGAACTTTTCAAATTTTTGTGTAGTATACAAACCATTTAAAATATATAGATATAAATTACACATTTCAGTATAAA
This sequence comes from Hypercompe scribonia, assembly GCA_949316085.1. Taxonomy (NCBI): domain Eukaryota; kingdom Metazoa; phylum Arthropoda; class Insecta; order Lepidoptera; family Erebidae; genus Hypercompe; species Hypercompe scribonia. Next base: position 2,539,881 of record OX438969.1, on the reverse strand, counting down.
ACAGTACAGTAGTCACGATGTTTGTATTAGACTATTCTTGGTATCTCTTTCAGTAATGTTTAATGATGAGTTGAAGGCTCACCAAGATAATTATTCATACTTTTGTAAGACTGATAGACGAACAGACGAACTGATATTTTTATTCAACTGCAATATGCTAACGATGCCAAATTTGTCTCATGATTGCAGTTTTTTGCGACATGACACAAGTGCTAAATTACGTTAAGTAGTTCGAGGCCGACAGCTGTATTTTTTGTGCTTTAATTAAATATAGTCAAGAGACATAAATACTGTATGTGTTACAGATAGATTTGCGCATATAATATTCAAGTAATAAGATTTTGATATTTGCCTAAAAAAATTAAGTAATAGATGTTATTCTTTAAAATACATAAATGTGAAAGCTATCCGTATAACTATCCCTATACATCCCATGTGACGTAGTAGTAACATGGTGCAGCCATTTAGGCGACTTAGGGAGCAATATACATATGTATTTAGTATAATAGGCCAAAACCTCCTTTCTAAGGCGACGCAAATATCCAGCAATGGACTATGAAAAGATGACATGTATATAATAAGCATTAAGGTGTTGTAACAAAAATCACCATCTATTTTATTGAAACACATATCCGGCATAAGTTTTTGACCCATCACCTGCTGGTGCCATCTGGATTGAAATCATTGTGGCATAGAATTTCCTGGGCCGTATAGCTGTACAAGGTTAAAGTTACTACGATGAAGGAAGTAGATGCATGCAAGCATATTGATGTTTTATAATATTTAAATTTTTAATATTATTAAATGCTAGCTATTCTGATTGTTCTGAGTAGAGTAAGAAGCGTAACTTAAGTCAGTTCAATACAAACAACCGTGGTTTGCATTTTATAAGTAAATAATTACAAGCAATTATCTTTTTGTGCTTTTTAAACACTACTTTCGTTCGCCTTTCTCAATTACATAAGGTTACTTAACCCGCAAATGCCTGTTCATGGGTTGGTCGACAGGACCGGTCGAAAAATACCTTTTAACGAAATATTTATATGTGATAAACGAAGTAGCGAGAGTCGGAATTATGTAAAGGCATCGGAACGGGTTGGGTGCTGGAACTGGGTCGGCGAGCTTTCCAGCGAAGGTCCATGCCCTCGCGCGGAACCTCCGTTGCACCGCTGCGTAGCCGGCTGAATGCATTATGATCCTATGCATAGCAGAGTATTGCTTCACTAGACATATTATTTGTCATCTTCAATGTTTATTAGGTGTATTGTTATTTAAAAAAATATAACAAAAAGATTGAAATAGACATCTCGGCTAATTTTACAAAATCACTGATTTCATTTGATTTTCAGTAGCAGGTCAAATTGCACACTGCAGGTCCAGTAAGTATCCTGTATGTACTTATTCTTATTGATGACGGTGTACTCCTTTTGATTTCGGCCACGGTGGCCAATCTCAACGGAGACAAGTAAACTATGCACGAGATATGTGCACAAGTGTATGCGTAAACACAGGTGCACTCTCTGTTTATTCACTCTGATGGCCATCCGACACGACCGGTGATAGATCAGCCGCAGGACCGATGACTCTCCGAGGCGCACATGTTCAGACCTAAAGCTTTAAATTCCGGGCTGCTTTTGAGTATTTCTATGATCAGAAAAACTCAATAACACCTTTTTTGGCTTGATCTGGGAATTAAACCCGGGATCTCATGATTCGTAATCGCGTATACTACCGCTTGATGAAAGTGTCTTACGTTAGTTACCATCTTCATATTTAAAACGACAAAGATAAGTCATTACATTTTGAACAATAAATTCTCTGACAATCAAAGGTATAAATGAAAAAAAATAAACTAACTATCATTTTCAAAAGTATGATTCGTTCTTAACTCTCGCATTTTGTTAATAGGTAACTTCCAAAAAACATAGTTCTGTTTCTTGATATAACGTATCGAAAGAATAACACATAAATCGTAATAGAACGCTTATAGCCTATCATTTTATCATGTTTCTATTAACTTCTTCAATCTGCGATGCAAGTCTGAACAATAATCGCGAGTGGTGTACGCCTCGTATTTTCCCATCGGTCCCACGCCTCCGACGATAATACAAATGATCACTTGCATTTTGCCTTTAGGCTACACGGGACCACACACATCTACGTGATAATAGCCGTGTCTAGCATAAGGTTAACTCTTATAATATGATTTTAAATATTTAGCTAGAGAATTATTATAGCCTATTTTAAAGCAATTATTTATTTTCTGTAGAAATAAATAATATCCTTACCTATGGTTTTGTTAATTTAAAAAGTCATGCACTCAAAAACGAAGTTTTAAATCTTTTTGAAAGTCTAACAAAAAATCAATGACAACTAATTCATAGTTACGTCTATATACTCGTATGTATGTATCATACAAACAGCTCATGTACCTTTATAAATTGTGAACAAACCACAAATATAGCAAAACAATTCCAAACAATGGGTACTTCAACTAGATATTTATTATATTTTCAAATGATAGCAATGTAGTTAATCCAAATCACGCAACAATTTCTCACGACAACGCATCTGTCATACGTCCGAGACCTTGGCCATTGTTGCCAAGGACAGTAATAATATTCACCGGAAGCTGTGCCGGAACAGCCCCATCACGCTGACAGCATCCGCTATATTCCAAAATGGCGGAAAACACCGTGGCAGTAATGCCCGCGAAAATTGCACAAACTAGTGCTGTCATCGTACTAAGTTTCATAATCGATTCGATTAGTGTGGTTACTTTTTGTTTTGTTGTAATCTCTTAATTGTTATTTCGTAAAAAATTGTGGTAACTAAAATGTGTTGTAGTATGATTGGTGCGAATATTTGACCGTAACGTTTGGAAATAAGGATTGTTTGCCATTGATTTTTGCATAGTTTTAATTTATTTAACGCAATCGTACAATGGTGGACTTAATGTTACCGTATAGCTTTTTAGTTTCACATAGTTTACAAGAAGACAGTGATAAATAATATATATTAATATTATAAAAAAACGTGTGTAGTCATATACGCACGTAAGAAGCTATAATTCTTTGGCGTAACAAAAAAAAAATCTTTCTAAAAATTTTATCCTTTGCGTTATCCCACGTTTGTAGAAAAAACGACACTAATAATATAAAAAAAGGTATTGAATACATTGAAAGAAAGTTTTATTATCACGCATTATCTATTTAAATATGATAAAAACTGTTTTGTACGTAATTAAAAGAAAATATTGACTAACTAATTTCATGGTGTCGGTTTTCGTGACGGTGTGCGCGCGCATTGTAAAAATTAACTCTCATGATTTTTTCCTAACCTGCCAAAAGAAGTATAATTTCAAAACTGAAGGGTTTGATTGTTTGTTTGATTGAATGCGCTAATCGCAGGTACTACTGATTAAAAAAAATATTTTGGTGTTGGGTAGCCATGTGTCGAAGAAGGCTTATATAACATCACGCTATGACCAATAGGAGCCTAACATCAATAGGAAATTTGGCAAAAAACGAGGACGGCAACAAAGTTGCGTGATCATCTTGTAAAAAATAAAGTTGTACAACTTCACATGAAGCAGGATGTTAAACCGGTACGATGAGACTTTCAGTAGCGTCTGTAACTCATCAAGGCGTTACGTAACTTCGTCATATGCTTACACAGCTTCGAAGTTTGTAGTGTATAGTCTGTGTACAAAATGCGTAACATATTCCCAAAATGATTTTAGTTTCAATTTACAGTTATATAGAATAATAGACTAAACTAGATAAACGATGTAAACCTTTAACCACTAGGAATGTCGGTCGGTGAGTGTGCGTATAGATATACTTTGATGTGAACATATTGATCGTATATGTGTATATTTTAAAACATTCTTAACTTGGTTTTGATATATATTAATAGAGATAGATAACTTATTTAAGATCTGGGGCGGACAGCAAATAAGGTGACACGCGTCCGTTGTATTGGTTAACGTCGCGGAAATCACGTTTTGCGTTTGCCCAAATCTGAGAATAAAAAACTTCGGAATACTACTTCCTAGATAGAACTCTTTCATCTAGATAGAATGTTACTAAATTTATGAACAATATTCACTAATTTATAGATTTATTAATAGACTATTTATTGCATAGCAATCGGGTTTTACATAATCAAGCTGGATAATTTCAACCAGGTATTTCTTTAAAAAGCAAGCTTTAAGAAGTATATTGTTGCATTTGTTCACTATTTTTTTTTTTTGCATGCGTACAATGTAGTATTGTGACCCATGCTATGGCGGTTCAGCGATATTTTTTGCTTTTTCATGTCCCGCTTAGGAACATAAAATCCATGCCAGTCATCGTGGCAGTGTAAGGCTTACAAACATACAACGATAAGTCATCCCTGCATAAGTGGGTACTCGATCTCGCATCCTTTAACGGAAGATGACAGCACAGGTGCTGTCGCTTTAGGTTGGTCTTCTGTGGATGGGTAATACCGCCCTAGTCGAGCCGGCCTGTTCGTGCTGAAATCAGCGTGGCTCTACTATATACTATTACTTATATCTAATATTCGGTAACATTTAAAAGTACAAGTAACATAACTGTTTCTGCATGTTATCTAACCGTTGATTAATTATGTATATAGATGTGAGTGATTTTATACGACTGTTACTTTCTAAATACATTTGAACAACAAGCGGACATGATAGGTTTGTGTCCTGTACCAACGTAATTATAAGTCAAGCAGTGACGGATTTTCTTTTCGGTACTGATAATGATTTCGACAATAATACGTTCGAGAACCTGTTTTAGCACCTAATAAAAAAACCCCTCCTGGGTTAAAACCCCCCAGGAACTTAGTAAACTGACGCTGTATTGAAGTTTTAAGTACCGATTTACTATTGTTCAACGAATTAAGTGAGTAGTCTTAAATTCCATTGGTTTAGGATGGGTTCTATTTGAGAGACTGTAATTTATAAAGTTTTATTTGTAATAAACATTTTGTTCAAAGTTAATTTCATAAAACTTATTTATTTTATTTATACTCTCGATTTTCGGCGCTTGGAAGAACTTGATGAACACATTTTTGAAATTAAAATCACTTGTACTTTTATTCCCCAATTAAAATGAATAGTTAAATAATGAAATAAAAATCCAGAGACTTATTTATTTATTATAAGATGCAAATTGCCTCACACCGTAGTAAAAATAAATTTTTTGGAATGTCAATAGCAACAAACAATTGTGTATGAGTAAATCGCAATAGCTGAAGGTCGAAGAGAATACTGTGTCTAGCTAATTTACGACATTAAAAATTTATTTAAAAATTTTGTTTTCAAATATAATACGTAAAAATACAAAAATACTTACCAAGGCAATACAGCCGAGTTAAAAAATGCTGTCCAATGTATCCGGGACACTGTACACTGCACTTTAGTCGATTCTCACGTAAACTAAAACGATGAATCTAACTAAACACTTTCAACATGGCACAGTCAGCGGATATTCTTGTCTTTCTTGCGTTCTGTAACAATAACAAAGGAACAATTACTACATACATATCAACTATTATACACCTATTATATTATTTACTGGCAACCCACCATGGCTTTGCACGGGAACTTTTGAAATTTTAGGATTACTACAATGTGTATTTATTACATATATAAACTTGCCGCTTGCTTTACTCTTCATATTGCTGATAACCATGTTAAAATTTTTTGCGTAGTTTGTAAGTTTTTAGTGTACAGAAACGAAAAGATAATTCATTTTATACTATGTAAAGATTAACATCCCTCTCTTTTTTTTCGCTATATTTCTAATTTTCCTCTCAAACTCTTGAAGTAACGATTTAAGACAAAAACTTATCCCGTATAAGCGATATTACATTTGGAACATCACATTTTCTTCTTTTACTTCATAATACTTCCAAATATTCCCGCGTATAAAGGCGCGTGGTTAAAGACAACAGACTTGCTATTTCAAGTAATCAAAACTAACATTGTATTAAACATGTGGGCGTTTAATATGCCTGTGTCTACCCAATCTGGGACATTTAAACGTGATTATATGTACATAAGTAGGTAAGAATGTATATTTTCGTGAGTATTAAATGATATTATTGACGATACATGCTGCTACATACGTTTAGAGATCAATAAGTAATTATATTTTTGAGTTTATTCACCACACGGAAAAAACCAACTGGTTTTTCCATACGATGAATAAATAAACTTTAGCTAAATGTCTTAGTAGCTATAAATTATTTGCAATAACGTCACGTCACTTGTATGGCAAAGGTATTCCTCTTTCAGCCAGTACTGTCAACTATTAACTTGTTTCATTATAAAAGTCGTAATAACTTATCCACATTTTCATGGCTGACTATTGATATATACTTGTTTATTGACTAGCAAATGGGTAATATAGTTTTTAACAGGTTATAAAGATAAACTACACAATATATTATACGCAATGAATTAACTTGGAGACATTCGGATATGGTAGTACTTTCAGATGGTCATAAAATTTAGATTTTTGTTGTTGTTGTATTTACTAACTTAAATAATGTTATTGCCGAATTAAAATAAGATTTTTTGTAAGAAGTATTGAAGCTTTCTAATTTGATGTATATAAACAATGAGTATTCGTGTGGTGACAGATTAAGAAGTGTCACCCCTATTCAACCCTTGGGTGTCGTAAGTTGCGTGTTTATGCCCCTGCTGGGCATAGGCTGTTAAAAGCAGTTAGTGTGACGTGATAAGTATGAACACAAATTGTATTAGCTTTTATATGTAACTTCTGCTATATTGTAGCATTATACAAACTTTAGTCGTTTATTTATATATATATTATACTATAATAGAATTATAGATTGTCTATTTTCATACAAAAAGTATATCACTCATTCATTTTTAGTAATGGATGTATATACAGGCATTACATAACGTGAAGAACCACTTAAAATAAACCAAAACTGATTAGATTCGCGGGATAGTATCGCTTGACCGAAAAAATAAGTTTCTCTAAGTAAAATCAAACTTTTAAAAACTCATAAATAAACATATTAACCAAAACCACAAGTGTTTAATGCAGCACCAAGAAGTAAATTAAAAATACTTAAACAAATTTTACTATAAAAGTTGGATATCATAGACTAGTCTAGTAAGTCTATAATCTCTGGTTGATTGAAAAGCACTTCTGATCAGAATAAAACTCCTTACTCCTAACCTCCCCTCCCCTCTTGCTATTGTCGGTAAAAACAGTCAAACAGATAAAAACTTTATCCTCGTTTTCCTTTTAAAAAAGACTGGTTATTCTTATAATTCCTCTTTTCATAGACGTTTGATGAGTGGCAAGATATGTCCGGTCCGGTCAGTGTACTACAGTGTTTTGAATCCATACACAAATATGAAATGTAAAAGAGTTTATACTACGAAAAAAAAATTTTAGGAGAACTTGTTCATGTACCATTCGTTTATTTAAAAAGGTGATTCATATTTAAATTGTGAATCATTTTAAAAACATATGTGCAGACTCACTTTGTTCATGACTGACTTATTGAAGAGATTGGTAATGGAAGTTAGTGATTAAAGATAGACAATATGACTGTGATGCTTAGGGATGAATGAGACGAGGTGAAGTGAGTTTTACCTATGAAAATTGATGAATATAAGAGTAATGGAAGTGGAGTAAAAGATAGGCGAACTGCTTAAAAGAATGTTCAATTTTAAAAGTGCTTCCGGGTCTAAGGAAAAAAACCCTGGCAGGACAAGTAAATACTATTTTTAGATAGTTATTTAGGACTGAGTTTTACTATATATTATATTGATTGTTTGTACGGACGTCGTCGTGGTTTAAGCGGTCACCTCGGCCCCACTTCTTATTGCGCTGAGTATCGTGGATTCGATCCCCACAGTTGACAACACTTTACGGGATCAACTATTTGTTATTCTAAGTCTGAGTGTTCTCGATGTTGGTCACAAGGATTTTTTTTTTAAATCTTCATAACATTAGTGCTGGAGCTGTTTTTAAAAATAGATAAATAAATATTTAAATGTTTGTTTACTAGCTATCCAATAAGTATAGATTAACATCCACTTTGCCATTCCGTTGGTAGTTCGTGCTCATGTTCACAAACATGTTTCGTTTCAAACAAACGTTTTGAGACTTTATATTGTAATGTGTTGTGTTAAAATAAAACTGGATCTGGTTGGGTACCAGATGTAGTGGAAATATTTAAACAGGTAAGTTCACCTCCAATGTTCAGGTATTTAACAACCTCGAGAACCTTGACAATTTATTTTTAAAAATAATAATTTTTAAGTTTTATTGTATTCAACATTTTTGGTTAAATGTCGCGCGGAACCACACAGACATATCCGAGACGGTTACAAGGAACACCCAGAATCAGAACAACAATTTGTGGTTCACACAAAGTGTGCTACATTGCGGAGCGTTATTGAATATCTAACATCTGAAACGACATATAGATACACCATTCAGTCCTTGAAGTACATCATTAAACTACTATTTGAATTAATATTAAATAGCTATGCGCATATTTTACACCACGCATGCATACTACATAATTTTATTTAAATAACCTGTTTCACCATTGGTATTAAGGTCCAAATCTTGCAAATTCATTCCACATATCCTTATAAGTAGCTTTTATGTTGGTATATTAACTATAGGTGATTACTTTACATGAGTGTCTCAAGTTTGTGTGGGTATCTTAGTCTTAAATCCTTTAATGATTAAAATAAAAAAAAATGTGTCCCATATTACAACGTTGTTGGTGCTGTTGTTCACATTTTTACGTTTAGCATACCACGACACGTGAGCCTTACTATTATTTACTCGACTACAGACCCTATAATGTTAGCTATAAGTCCTCTATATTATGAATAAATATTATAAATATAAATAAATATGTTTATGGTCAACATAAAATGATCAGCGTTAACTACGTAAATCGTATCGTACATCGTCAAAATTGATATGGATAATTACGTGTGGAGAAGCTTTAGTTGTCATGTTTTGGCGTGTGTCAACGGATAAGGTCAGCAAGAGAATTTTTTTTTACCAGGGTATAATAAGCTATGCAGGACAACAGCACTACAAAGAGAAGGAAAACTTTAAACAACTACTAGTCCTCCTGGTCAGCGTGGTATAGCAGATCAAAACCTCCGTTCTAAAGAGAAATCTATATCCAGTAACATACTATTAAATACTATTCATGAGGATGTTTTATGTAGAAAAATCTTACTGTCTTTACTGTCATTAATCTATGTATTTATTTCATAAAAATGTAAAAAATGTAAAATGTTACAGATGTAACAGTAAGCGAAAGTAGCTGTATTTGACTTCATTAAAAAGCACGCTCGGCACTTCATAGACTATAATTTAGCTTGATCCCTGTGACAGCTGTCACTAGTGTCATTCTAGAACTTACGAGGTAAATTTTTGGTGTGAATTTTTATATTCATAATGTATTGTATAATAGAAGAATAAAAATATAGGTGATACAAAGAAAGCGCTTGTCCAAGGTTAGTTCGTCAGTTTTATAGCCATCTGTCACAAAGATCAATCTATATTTTAAGGACTGTAGATTAGACCGTCAGATCTTACAAATCTTAATGCGATAATTGTGATGCTCTCTCGTTTTATTGTTAACAAAAATAATATATATCAAAATAGTAACACCAAGTTACTGAAGAGAATTTTAAGCCTCAAAAGAGATAATTTAAATTAAACTAAATGCTACTGTAATTTCAAAATAGTTTTACTATAATAAATATTTTACCTTAAAACGTGTTGTAAGTATATACTATATTAATAGCCTGCCAAAGTTACTCTACTCTGCCTTATGCAAAGCATAAATAGAATCCAAGAGTTGTGTTCACCATACTCATTGCAAATACAGACAACGCTGTATGGTGACCCACACAATGGTGGCCTTGTGAGATGCTTTTTCACATCCCGTTTGGGGACGTAAAAGGCATGACAGTCATTGTGACAGTGTAAGACTTAGACAGTTACCACGATAACTGTCACCCCTGCATCAATGGGCCTCCGGTCTCTCGCTCACCAACGAAACACGACGACACGAATGCTGGCGCTTTAGGTTGGTGTTCTGTGAGAGGGTAGTGCTGCCCCGGTCGAGCCGGCCCGCTCGTACTCTACTACCTAGAGAGGTAAGGTTTATAAGTGTACGTACCTACCAATACCTATTTAAAATAGCACAAATACTAACTAATAAATTAGAACCACAACTATTCAATTTAATTATTTTAACAAAACTAGCACGACACTAAGCACCGGTTTGTTAAGTTATCGAAGTTCTAATTCGATTATAATCAATTATGTATCGATTGTAGAGGTAAAGTAACATAGAGGGCGCCGAAACGCACGAGCAGTCACGAATTCGTGTGTCGTAAACTTGCTGTGGTTGCATTGTTTGTGCTAGATGCATGCGCTTACGAACTCGCTGATGCGTAAAAATGCAACTGTTACAAAGATAGATAGAAATTAATTTGCTTGTCCTAAACTTTGAGTTTTATTTTATGTTAGAATTTTTAATTAGTTTATATCATTATCTTAGAAGCATTCTTACTTAAGCAATACAGGTACTTAAAACTAGCCTCCCCGAGCTTCCACAGTCTCTGTACCGTTCGTCTCAATTTAAATATATTTCGAATGAGGCTTGGTGTCAAGGCGGGCAATTATTAAAAAAAATCAAAGGAAAATGCAACATTATTGCAATTCGATTTTCAATAAGTATTCGTTTTGCGCTCTAATTGTAATTTTTGTCACGTGAAATTCATAAGGTCGTTTATTGAATAGATATTACATCAAATTGCATGACCGACGAGTTTAATTCTAAATTTGAAATGTCACCACTTGATGTCCTCGCCAATGCAGTTGACCCAGTGCTGCCACCTGCTTACACAGTTTATGTAATTTATACCAACGTAACAGTGTGGACATGTTTCAAAATTACGTAAATTCATCTATTACTGTGCGTGTTCTATCCACGTTTTGTAATTTTTGTTAATACAATTTTTTTTCTATTTATCTTATGTATGTGACATAATTGATTTGTAAAGTGTAATTTAAGAGGAAGAAGGGAAAATGAAGTATAATGGCAACACAACATCCGGAAACGGACGCGATTTGTGAGTGTTTCCGATCTCTTTCGCCTATTGAATAGATAGTACACAGAACAGACTGCACAGAGGAGAGTATACAGAACAGACTGCTAACCTTGGCTAATCGAAGAGGCATGTAAATATCAAGATGTAATGTATGTAATGTTTTTATTTCAAGAGCCTGGTTAAGTGACTCCAAGAGCTGTGGTCACCATGCTTATTGCGAATGCAAGCAATACAGCATGGTGACCCACACTGTAGCGGCCTAGTGAGATGCTTTTTCACATTTTAGAATTAGTAACTTAATCAATGAAATAGATAGTTTCAGTTTTGATCAGGTATTAATAAAAAAGCTATGCCTCGGTGGCACAGTGGTAACATATGCGACTGATTTGCTTGAGGTATCGGGTTCGATTCTTGGGTCGGACCAAATGTTTGTATGTATGATCTGCAAGTATTTGTTTCGAAGTTTGAGTGTTTTCTCTGTATAATATGTATGTGTTTACAAAAAAAGGTTTATAAGTATTCTATCAGTCAGTCTAGTCATCATTGCACAAGCTCTGCTTAGTTTAAAACTAGAAGACGTTGTGAAAAAAAAGATCTGCTTGTCTAAGTGCGGCCGACTTGACTTTGACTGCACGGATGGCGTAGTAATTTACTGTACTGAGTGTTGTGGATTCAAATCCACATGTGACAACACTTAGTATGATTCACAAATTATTGTTCCGAATTTGGCTGTTGGTGATGATCATGATCGACTAAACATTCTGTGACGTTAAACAATCTTACTTGTACTCAGAAATGAGTCATTAGATTCAGTATTTATCACATACTGTAATTACTTCTCGCTTTTAAATGTAATTCGAACCGTTAATCATTTAACACGCAAAATCATTTCTTGGATGTAATTTCCTATAAACACATTAAATCATAAATATAGACCCGGTTATTATATACGTTGATTGGAGACTGACAAATATGGAGGAAAAAACAAGTCTGATTGGGCTTCTGCCAGACAGGTGATTGACACTGATTTTTATTAACTGCGGTTTATTGTTGTGGATTGTATTTCTTGCTTGGAGAGTTTGAAATACGGTAAGATATTTTATTAGATTAGATTAGATCGGTGTACAGCATGCTAAAGTGGTAAGCACGTGCAGTCAGGGCAGCAAGTAACAAAGTACTAAAAATTGAGAGCATTATGTGTGGTTTATTAGATTAGTTTGTAGCTTTTCTTTTAACTTTTAATGTGTTTTATTAATTTCATTTAAGGAGTCTTAAATACTTATTCATTTTATTATTTCAAGTCTATGTAAAAGTGTATATATCAGCGAACTTAATGCCCAAGGCATTCTCCACTAGCTAGGAGACGTAGTGAATTTCTAGTATCGTTATGTGATCCGAGTCTGTTGCTCGTGAGTATTTGTACACATTGGTATAAATTACATAAACTAAGTAAGCAGGTGGCAAGACTGGGTCAACAGCATCGGCGAGGACATCGAGTGGCGATATTTTAAATTTGAAATTGAAATTGAAATCGTCTGGTCATGTAGCTTATTCAATGTAAATGAACTACAATTGCGGTTACTTTTTTTTTTAATTAAAAACGACTTAGGTGTGGCCTAGGAAGTGCTCAAAACGCAGAGAGTTGGTTTCCAGAACCCCTTTTAACGTAATAAGTACTTGTTAAAATATATTTTTTGTTTCTTTTCTTCATTTACATATACTCGTATAGTATAAAATAAATTCGATTGTCGTTGGACGCTTAATTTTCTAAAAGTATGCAACGGATTGTAATGCAATTTTTATCAAAATGGAGATCTATTCAAGAGGATGATTTATATTTATAATACATGTATATCGTCGTAAATACATATATCATCAGGGTTTAATAGTCCACTGCTAGACATGGGTCTTTTTTAAAAAAGGTATTTTTGGCTTACTGGTCAGACCGGGTTGGTATAAACTTTGTTTCAAGTTTCCTTCTCTTTGCAAGGCTGTAACCTTTCCCACACGAAGAGGGGGGACATCTACAAGTCATAAGTGGCCCGATATACGTCGGGTTGCCAGGGATTTCCTTACTAGGGTGCACCTGGTTCCCCGACTACTGGTACCTGAGACGGCGTGTAAGTTTTGGTCGGTTCGAGTCCGACATAACCACCTTTCGGTAGTATTTGTGGGATTTGCCGCACAGGCAAAAAAACAGGGCTGTAACTTTGAATAGTTTGCTTTCTTAGTCGGCTCTAAATACACCCATGGGATGAATAGGGATGGGACACTCCGTATTGTTAATTTGGTAGTACACAGATAAAAATAAATACATATAATAGAGTAAATAATACTCTCCTATAGTTTTTAATTGACTTTAAAAACAAAGAGGTTCTATGTTGCACTGTATTTTTTTTTCTAGAGTAGTGTCTAGTCTGGAATCATTATCGTTTATGAGTTTCGTTATTGATGGTACCGCGGTCTTGTGAAATATGCTAAAAGATGCTTCAAATCATTCTTGACCCCGTTTTCCGTACTGAGTAGGTATTGCACATTTTCTCTACTGATTTAAAAATCAATATATTACTTAAAATACAAGTAGTTGATAAATCGCTTAAAAATCATTTAGTGTACTCAGGTAGATTGGCCCGATAGTCTTTGACCATGACAATCTATGGGCTTATGTGTAAATTATCCATAATATATATGCATTTACAAAAATATAAGTAGATTATTAGTACTATTTTTGCCATAGTACAGGTTCTGCCTAGCTTCAGGATTATACGGCCGTGTGTAAGATGTTTCAACTCAGTTTGAACTCAAATAAGTTCGTATACTTATTTAAGTTTCTTTTTTTCTTAAGCAAGTTATCTGTTTTTCCATTGGTATGAGATGTAGTGAAGTTTGGCGTATAATTTGGAGCAATAATTGTATAGTACCGAGTGTGTTGGCTGGTGGTTGCAATGCGAAAGTAAGCCGTCGGCAACCGGTCGCGCGAAGGCCGCCCGGCTACTTTTGTCTAACGCTCATTTATAAGTAATAGGATGTAGCGAGAGCGACAGTGATAGGTAACTGTTCGTCATCAAGACGGTAAAACAGAATTAACTGCCATAATACTAATTTAATGTATACAGTTAAAAGTTGTTATTAGAAGGAGTTTTTTAAACTACCTATTTACGTGAAGAGTCACTTCGACGCAAATGAGTTGGCTCTACAAGAGTGATATTATGGTCTCCATAGAATCTAAGCATCTCCTTCTATTGTTTGAGGAGGGATGACTCAAAGTGCTGAAGTCGCAGGTCATCTCCTACAAGAGTCATCTACTAGTTTGCTCTTTATACTAAAAAAAGCTAGGTAGTCACTTGAATACTAAAAACTGGTGTTAAAAATTACTAGCCAATGGCAATAGAAAAGAAAAAAACGTAGTAGACAAAATGTAATAAGTGCCGTTAACCAAAACTATTTTTGTTATAACACATACGAGTATATCTCGGAATGAAAACATGTATCAAAATACTTAGGAAACCACAAATCAAACGTATTCGACTTAGTCAGCCGCTGTCACCCGTTACTTATACTACGGTTAAAATTGCAGAAATGCAGCCACAAAAACGCATAGCGCACGTTGACAGGTCGCACCACAGCCGAAACTTATCTCTCGCTCGCACACTACCTGTTTCACTCGCGGCCCGTGACGACTGTTTGTAAATACTGGATTGGTAGAATGGTGGGCTGGCGTGCTAGACACACTGTGAAGTTGGCTTATAATATTATTTTTGAGAAATTCTCTTTTGAACAGAGGTGTTAGAGTAAGTTTTTCAAAACATAGGTTTACAAATAATACTTGAAAATGTAACTTAATGATTGTTTAAAGTTTAAAAGTAGCTGTGAATATATTTATTAGTTACATAGCTGTTGAGCTGTAACGCTAAAGAGTTTGTTTATTTGCATAAAAGCGCTAAAAGCGCTAATCTCAATTCAGAAAGCTCAGTGGTTTTAATCGGAAATTTGTTTCAATGCTGGAAAGCTCACACACCTAGGCTATAGGCTATGTAACATAATGCTACATTTAAGAGGTGCTAAACAGCGATGAAATATGTTTCTAAGAGGTGTAGACGCGGGTCAACTACCACTCGGTTTTTTTTCAAACGTTTTGACGGTGGTCTATTAGGCGATGTAATTTTTTAAAAATAAATTCCAACTAATTAGCTTACTTTTATAATATAACAAATGGATTTTTATACGACTTTTTCAAATGTTAACTCGTGGCCCACCCTGTACAATTTACACTCGAGCATCTGGGAACAACCGGCATTTGTTTGCGTGAGATGTTAGATTCAAGTGTTAACGAATTTTTGGCCCACCCTGTATAACAAATCTTCAGTTTGATTTCACTTCTAAGATTAAATTAACTCTAGTACTGATCTTGAATAATGATTTTAAAATTATAAAGAAGTGATGAGAAATAAAAATGCATTTGATTAACAAGACTGACCCTGTACTTCAATAGTTTAATTTTGTAGTCAAAACTGCCGTGTTGATAAAATATTAGAGAAATATGGATAAAACCGGTCTCATGCAGCTTTTTTTTAAAGAGTAAAATGTATATAAATGTTATATGACTCATGTTTATTGTGTCTGAGATGTTGGAGTCAAATATGTCAATAAAATATTAACTTTCTTCAATTGAAATAAAGCTGAAAATTGTAGCTCGCTCTTTGCTGTACTAGATCACGTTATTTACATTATATTTTCAACTCAATTTTCAGTACAATATGATTAATATGTTGCTGCTTTTGTGCTCATCTAGTCTTACTTAATTGTGGATATTTTTGGAGAGTGGTGTTCGCTTGCCAAAAAGGAAGGTCTATTGCTCCACGATTAAATCATATAAAATATGACGACGTGATCAAATTTGATCATGAAATTTAAAAAAAATTATAGAACTCAAAGTTTAGTCGTCTTTAGTTAGGCGTTACATAAATAGTGATGTATTTTTCCAATTGTTTAGTCAATATCTACAGGAAGCTTGTTTTGGAGGGTGAGTTTACATAATAATAGGGCTGTGATTCACCCTATTATTAACGTTTATGTAACAATATAAATACGTTTGAATGGAGAATGATAAAAGATTTTCTACAATAATATCTTAATCTAAATAAGATTAATTCAATTCTAGTTTCATGTCAATTTGAAACGTAACTAAGCCTGTTTACTCCGTATTAACCATAAGTATTTAATAAAAAAGTTAAAACAATAAAACAAGTACATATATATAAAGTTGTACAATTATTTTTAAAACGTTCACACAAAGTATATTTACATCGTTTAGTGAACTAATTGTATTTTTAATATGACAGGCTATCTTAGTCTAAATAGGTAAATTGCAAAAAGGGTAATGTCAGAAGTGGGATTCGAACCCACGCCCACAGAAGTGGACTGCGACCTGAACGCAGCGCCTTAGACCGCTCGGCCATCCTGACAGATACTTATTCTATCAATTGAAAGGTCTAGTTGCTTTTAAATACTTCAGACTAGAAATATTTCAATATAATGATGCTAATTCTATCGTTGTGTTACTAAACTAAAAAAATCTAAAGTCTCTTACTTTAGTATAGCGGTTTCAACCTTCGAAATTTAGAACATTTGACGGGACAATATTTAGTTTTTAGTGATGTTTAGTTCAATTTAGAAAGTTTTCGCACCATTAGCACCATTCGTATTGAATTAGCACCATAATGTACTTTATGACTACTCAAACCGTAAACTCATTTATAAATCCAAATTGAACAGTTAAATAACTGGGTATCTCAGCTGTACTATTTTATAACAAATAAAAGCTTGACTCTCTTCCACGTCATACACTTACAGAAGAGCGTGTTTTCTTATATAAAGGAATTTTCCTATGTACGAATTAAAACCTCCATATATCTCATATCTCATAATAAATTATAAAAAACAGGAAAAAATATTTTGTCACTACTATTTTATAAAATTAAAGGGAATAAAAAGATTAAAAAAATAGGTTGAATAGGTATACAATACCATACCTCTTTACAAAATCATACATCCCACCGACCTCTCATTTCATTAGAATTATAAATAAAAAATTAATTCTAAGATTAATTTGTAGGCTCTGAGATGAAAAGACAGGGGTATATGATGCAGGGGTGACAGTTATCGTGGTATGTGTGAGCAGTATAATGCCACGACAACTGTCATGCTTTTTTTCGTCCCCAAGCGAGACGTGAAAAAGCATCTTACTAGGTCGCCATAGTGTGGATGTCACCATACTGCATTGTCTGCATTCACAATGAGTATGGTGACCATAGCTCTTGGATTCTACTCATGCTTTCCATCAGGTAGAGTGACTCTACTTTGGTAGGATTATAAAAAGAAAAACCAGTTTCAAACGTTATTTTTTTGATGACGTAATATGACTGAAAGTGTAATAGACAATAAATAGGTTTTGTATAAAGTCTGTTTTTTTTATATAAATATATATTGAATGAGTAACTGCCTAAATTATTAAATTTAAAATTTAAAAAAAATAAATCCTGTCCAATAAAATCTGACCTTAACTAATTAACGTATAAACTCGTATGTTCTTTATTCATTGTTGTGGCATTCGGAGCTGAACCAAGGCTAGAACTAGAATATCTAACGTCTAGCTTCGATGTAAATATTGTCCATTTCATGTTATTTATTATTTTATATATATTTTATGTATATTTTATATATGTAGGTTAAAAATTAAAAAAATATTCAAACACTAAAATTTGTACTTGATATGTTTTGGATATAAACCTTCAAATCTGGATACACCGAAATTTATATATGATATATTTTACAATATTATTTATTAAGTTAGTTAGATACTAAGCAATTGTTTACTAATAAATAAACAATTAAATTTTTTTTTTAAATAACTTTGCAACACATTACCGCTTTATCCAATAAACATTTTCTTTCTGCTGATGTTTTGGATCAATAAAAGATCCATTGGAAAAAAATGGTTGAAAGAAAAAGCTGCGTAAGTATACTGCCTAAGTATTTATTAGACTACCCATATCTAATTGTTTTGTAAATTGCATATCAAATTTGGTTAGTTTCGGATAAATTTTCACATCGATTGCATTTTGATACCCTAGAAATTCAACATACCCTAGAAAGATCTTATAAAGAACATGGAACAAAAAAGCAGATGTTATGTATTGTATAACAAACAATGATTGAATTCGTCCAAAGCTATCCATTGTACCAAGCATGTGGTAGTAACAATATATAATTAAATCTGGTCTCATAAATTAAATGTTAGTCGATTATCAGTTTATTACAGAATCGAATAATAATCGAACAATCTCTAATAAAGTGACGTAGTTAGAATAAGAACAATGTTTGTTTTATATCGTTTCAGCGTGAAATTAAAATACAGCTTTCATTATTTCTGTTATTTACTAAATGTTGAATATTAATCCTCTTAGAATATTTTAGCTAAACTAATGTAATAGAATATATATTAGAGGAAATTGTACATCAGGTCGTATAGCAACAACTGGTGTAATGATCGTGACGTTAAAAAAGAACTATTCCTTCAAAGGTTATGACAGTTCCTATTTGCAGTTATAGGTAGGTAAATTGACAGATAGGCACTCTTTATTGTACAGATCATAATCAGGAAACATACAAAGAATAATACAAATAAAAAGGGAGTGTTACATTGGGCGTCCTTATCGCAGTTTGCGATCTCTTCCTTTAAAAATTTAGATAGGTTCTAGGGTAAGAGATATACAATAAGTTTACAGAGATTTCTGTAGATCCATGAGATAGGCTAGCGTACCTTGTCTGTCAATCTGTCCTGTGCTACTGAGAAATGCTACTAGGATATGAAAATCGTCTTACTGTGAAGTATTATAATTATACCTATATCTGCCATACGATCATGTGTGTCAATCGTTGCGGACCCCTAGGAAACCCGATAATAGTGTTTCTACAGAACTTAAATATCGTTTAGCATTTAGGTTGTGGAGGTCTGATGGCAGTCGCTCCATGTAAAAAAATAAAGTTCAGCCGTCTCGTAGCGGACTGAAAGTCAACCCAAACTTTTTTTGGGCAAATTTTCAGAGGAATATAAATATAGACAAGATTAATATATTGTACTATTTAATGTCTTCTTTTTTACTTAACATCTATTTATACAATAATCTTTTGGTTTAGAAGTTAATGATACCAACTGATAAGCCAGAGACAGTAGGTTCTATTGTCCAGAACAAATATTGTAGTATTGAGCACGATCATGCGTTCGATGTGTGGCAATATAAAAGCATTTTGATCAGCAGTTTGGTTACCATAGAGCATGTTCAGCCTAGTTTGCGATCAGATAACGATATCTGAGGTTCTGTGCTGTGTCTCAAGTTATTTCACACATTGACATGTTTTCGAGTCGCCTTTAAATCGAGCGATTTGTGACTGTAAAATACTTTCTAGATTGACTGGTTCTCTTAGTACAAAAAAAAGGTTTCACTCGCCTTTCGACCACAAAATAATTTAATTGGAAAAGGAATTTCATAATGACTTGCGTTGAGTTCTAGATAAAAAATCCAAGCTATTGCATAATTGTTTTGTAAAAAACTAATCTTACTTCAGAAGCAAATACTAGGTGACGCTTTAAGATTGTGGTTAAAGTTTGCACTAGAATGTCACTCTCACTAATTCTAAGGTTATATTTATATTAGAGCGGGCTGTGTCTGGGCCGGTACTTCGTACGTACGTGTATTCATACTTCGTGGACGGATCCGTACGGGGCATCATAGTAATATAAACTGCTTCATACAAGGTGTATGCCACGTTTCAAACGCTCCGTCCGGCATAACGCCTAATTCTTCACTAAGTGCCCATGAATGTTTATTTGTAAAATTTTCACGGCCTATCGATCGGCTGTTGATGACTGCTTAACTGATATTTTTAGAATTGTATGAAATACACAAATTGATATAGCTATGTATGTTTAAGTCAAAAGGAACAGATATACTGTTATTCCCGAAGGACAGAATAAAATCTCCAAGACGGTGGGCTGTGCGGCTTGTTTTGTAAAACTCATGATAAAAAAACCATGTCAGTCATAAATTGTCACGAACGTTCGTTCTTCTTCCAATAGCGTTACCTAACATATTATGTTTTATTGATTCAATGTGTTTAAAAGGTTATAATTTGAATACTACTGATCTAGATTTTACACGTTCTTTCAACACTCTGTTCTAGAAAAACAAGTGTATCTCTAAACTATTTTTAAATTTGTTTGTGTTCGAATTTCAAATAACACCTGTGACAAGTTTATTTGAAAATGTTATTTACATTCACAAATTTAAAAAAAGTAAACGTTTGTTTTGATTTTATTTACATTTACAATACGAGTAAGTAGAAAACTTACTTATGTTTCTCTACTATTCTTTTTTTTATTTAAAGAGCCTACTACAGTGACTCTACTTTGCCTGATGGAAAGCATGAATCCAAGAGTTGTGGTTACCATACTCATTGAAAATGCAGATAATGCAATATGGTGACCTTCGCCATGGCGGCCCAGTAAGATGCTTTTTCGTGCCCCGCTTGTGGACATAAAAGGTGTGACAGTTATCGTAGCAGCATAAAGCTCACATACTTACCACGATAGCTGTCATCCCTGGGCAATCAATGGGTCTCCGTCCTCTTTTTTGAGGATTTATAATATGTTCTTATCAGACTAGGAATATTGTTAAAGTTAATCTTATCAGTAGAATTAAATGTTTGTTAGATACATGTACATACAAACCGATGAACATATTTTTTAATATCATTTAAAAGCTTATTGTGTCTCTGTTACTTTTAATTTGTGCATTATTCACATTATGTCACTAAATAACCTTTATGAATGCTAGAAGTTGCGAAAGATAAATATAATGTATGTAAATAAATCACAAAATTTAATTTCGAAGAGTAAAATCTGAAAATTCTTAAGCAAGTGTTAAGTATTACTTTTTAAATATTCAAATGTCAACACACATGAAATTACCTATCTACCTATTATTTTCGTAATGTATTTTTATAATATTTCTTAATACGTATTGCGGGCGGTAAACATTAGAAACTCACGACATTCATATTGTGTAAATACATACTAATGATGTAGGTAGGCGTATTTACTTTACTAATATCGATACTTAGTATCGAGAACACGAACTGTGATGATAAGTCACGGTAAATCGTTTATGTATTATAAAAACGAGCTTTTATGTCGTAAAAACGAACCTTCATGTGTTTGAAACATCTTGGTATTCTTAAAAAGTTAAACTTACTTTAAAATTATTTACCTTTTGATAAATTATATTCAAATCTTAAGCTTAGTTAGTAAAAATATGTAGTTTATTTTTATCTTCAAATACGAAATTATCAATGACTTTTCATTATTTGATATGTTTGGTATTTTCTCAATAATATAGCTAAACTAAAATTAGTACTTAAAGGAATAAAAAAAAATACAGTCCCAGAACTATATTAGGACTCTTTGATTATTTAAATTAAAAAATAAAACAAAATATTTAAAAAAAGAACACGACTGAATAAGAATCGATACCTAGTCATTTTGGCTTCCTGTTCTATTTACAATTCAAAATATGTTTACATAAATTTTTGGTTATGAGCTAATACACCCCGTGAAATTTACTCCGTATTAGGTTTTAGTACCTCTTGGCACAATAAAACATTAGATATGCCCAAATGCCCCGTTTTAAAAGTATACTTAAAACACCGTAAGCAAAACAAAAATGTCATATTTATATTTCTAATCAGATAAATAGGAAATAATGGTATTTGAAAAGAAAGCCAACAATACTATAGCGCTACTATCCTAACAAGTTGGAACTTCGTATTTTAAGAATGCAATTATATTTTCATGAAGGTCACACAACATTTTTGAATGTCATTTATTATATTTTCGACCACGTTGAGCTTAATGCCTTCTTATTTGTTAAAAAATCTAATGACTTGGACTCTCTGACACATAAAGAGTATATAAAAAAAATACTGACTGAATATTTATTATTTGTTCAAGAACTGTGCTTGCATCTTTCTAAAATCGATTTTGGTTTATTTTATAGAGTCCATTAGCATTCTCGCAAGTGTTAACCTTCATGGACTTAAAGTAGGCTATCATTGCCAAATTGCATTCGTTAAAAAAAAGTAATTTAATTATAATTTGACAAGTTGAGGTTATGCAGTCAGTCTATTTTATGTATATTATGATACCTATGTATGTAAATAGTTTCTACTTTTAGCCGATAATGTTGTAACACCTCTCATTTTTACGACATTCCAAAGTGGTGTAAGCTAAATAAGCAAGTTGTTGCTATAAATACCTACTGATTGTCGACTTTTAATTTTATTTTATATTTATCGCTAGCTCTGCCCGCAATTTTGTTTATGTAGGATTTGAATTTTGATTTTTTACCTTAGAGACGTGGTTTTTGCTGCGTAAACCCCGGTATTGTAAATAATTCAGGATAAAAAGTAGCCTACATATTGTCCAGTAACCGACTCGATCAACTAGTGAAAATCCCATTAAAATTGGTTCAGCAGAATCCGAGATTAGTCCAGGCCAACAAACAGACATAAATTAGAAAAAAGGTAGTTTATGTTTTAGCATCGTTTAAAGAACTAAAAGCAAGTCAATTTTTATTTTTATGTATTGATTAGATAAAACACATGTAAACAACAAAATAACGATGTCATAACCCATAAATTCAACTATCTACTATAAAAAGATGTTGGTTGTAATTTTCACGTGGTATACTGTGCTTTGATTATAAAAAAATAGAAAGATTTAATTACATACTTAAAAAGTTAGAAAATTATGAAAAAACATGGCAAGTATCTGAAATGACAGGGTGCTTGTAACTATGATAATGTTAAAAATCATAACAATGACGAATTAAAACGACACAAAGAAACCTATTAAATATAACTTTAACCTACATTATTTAACTAACTGCTTATTAAGCTAAGTCTTAACAATGTTATCTATTTATATATTTATACTAGCTTACCCCGCGAACTCTGTTCCGCCTTAGAGGCAATAAATAAGCAGATTTTTTTTACCTAAACCCGTTATAACGGGATAAAAAGTATCCTATGTCCGTCTCCTGGTTCTAAGCTACCTCCCCACCAATTTCCAGCTGAATCTGTTCAGCCGTTCTTGAGTTATAAGTGGTGTAACTAACACCACTTTCTTTTATATATATAGATATATATACACTAAAAAGGTAAAGTGTAAGTTTCCAGGTAATAAGAAAATAAGACCTCATTAGTCAGTCTGTTACAACAAATTACTGAAAAAGTGTTGTGTTTTTACAACAGACTCTCTATTAAGACAAGTCACTATTTAAATTTAAGCCGCTTAATTTAATATAACAAACATAAAAAGATAACTATTTTTATCTTTATAAAAGCTTTCATTATCATCATCACCGTTATTAGAAAACACAAAAAGGTTGACATTATAAGAAAAAAGTCAGAAACTCGTTTCTAGAATATTGATTGATAAGTTACGTAACATGTCAATCTTTGCTGA
This sequence comes from Hypercompe scribonia, assembly GCA_949316085.1. NCBI lineage: Eukaryota > Metazoa > Arthropoda > Insecta > Lepidoptera > Erebidae > Hypercompe > Hypercompe scribonia. The sequence continues at coordinate 2,516,143 of OX438969.1, read as the reverse complement.
ATAGCTTAACGTTTAAAGAATTCCAAATTCAAATTTAAAAAAAAGTATTACATTCTCTTTAGCTTTATGAAAAGTTTTAAGCGTAATAATAGCACCAGCCAGTAATGAAACAAGTATCAATAAGATCTACTTATTTAGTTCAGTAATGACTATTAGGAGTTTTATTTTTGTGGTCATAGATTAAAAATATAGAGTATCACCGCCCCTATTCGTCTTTTGGATGTCATAGAAAACGAATAGTAAGAAAATTTGAAATGAACCTTACACTGACCCGTCTGGCCCGAGTGTCACAGTATGCCAAAACCTCCTGTCTAAAGCGACGTCTATGCTGAGTTGTGGACTACTCGTATATTGACGACTAGAAGTATTTTTTTGGAAAATATCAATCGCCTTCGTACAATTTAAAAAAAATGATAATACGGGTAATATAGAATTACAAGTATCAAACACGGTTTTATCGTTTAAACCGGATCCAAAGTGAATGGAATAAAGATGTCTGTGGCTCAGAATGCACCCTTGAACAATGACAAGACGAGTGAAATCGCTGTAAGCGGTGTATAAAATAAAATATACAGGTATAATTTGCCACATTAGGGGTAGCGCGGAAATAATACACTTTCATTTGTTAGTTAAAAAGCCATTTCCTAGTGCAATAACATACGGTAAGAACGCTTTTGAACAAACTATTTATTGGCAGTAAAATTAATTTCACAACGTGTGGCATCAACTAAAATCTTATATTCTTTTTCTTATAAATATTTTTTTACAAAGAAAATCAAGAAAAATCTCTTTCTCTTTAAAATTTTATTAACTCTTTTATTATGAATTTAATATCTTATCATTTCAACATAAAGTGAAGAAACAACTTGCTTTTTTGTGATGATATACTCGTATAAAATAAATATTGCTATTACAAAATGACATTTAAGATTGTATAAAAATTATACGAGCTAAAGATATTATTCCGCTTACATCTTCGCTACAAACGTCTTTGGGTTTCCGTTGTGAACGTTGAAACTCATTATAGGTACGTAAGCTTCGTCGCTCGTTGATATCTTTTATTGAGACAGTCATTTTGTACAGATAATTACAAATTAATAACATAACATTTTAAATTTTAATATGCTCGTTGCACAATGCAGTTTTGATAGTCATAAAAGGAATTTTATGAAAAATATAAAAAAATTAAAAAGTACTAACCTGATAATGGTGTAGCAAAAACCAAGAAAAGTAAATGGAATAAAAATCACAGGCACAAAATTCCATATAAAGTTCGATGCACAGCACTTCGAATTTCAAATATTTCAATATTTAAAATTAACGGTCAGCGGCCGGTGCGCGTTCGTTTAGAGCGGCGGCGGTGGCAGTGCGCGCGCGAGTGGCGACCGGCGCGCGGTCACGTGCTGCCGCCCACAACCACCTGTTATCCTACCGATTTGAATAGGACACCCCGACGACGTTTAAACAGTTTTTTCCCTTTTCCGCTTCCTTTTGATATCAGAGTCAGATATAGATTGCGACAAGTTTCGGCTGTTTTTAAAAATAGAATGCTTTTTTTAGTAGTGAGCAAGAAGAATGGAAATATTTTATTATTTCTTTGTGACAAGACAAAGATGACATTTGTGTTGAGTTAGTAGTTAGTAGTTATTTCGTGATAAAGAAATGCACAATAATGTTTTATAGATTGAGTCATAGCGACAATTTTAAGATAATTTATCCTACAAGCCCAAGATTGAATTCTTTTTAATTTTATTATTTTGTCATTTATCACCAGAATGGTGGCTTTAAACCTTTAGATTCTTGTAAGCCTTTTGATAATTACAATTATATTAATTAATATATTTAACTTCCTGCTTGTACATATAAACTCTAGAAACTTAAAACTGCATAATTTTAAGTAGCGTAAATTAATTTCACACTTTGTATAAAGAAATATATTCCCGTATTAATAGGTACACAAAAGATATATAAACAATACTTAAAATATTACCTTTCTAATTAAACTAATTGAGCGTCTAACAACAGTCACAAGGTTAAACATTCAAACTTTCAAAAAGTTTTTATTACGGAAAAACAATATTGATTACAGTACAGTATATTTGCACGTTTTCCGTTTAATTATTTTTAACTTTGAGTTGCCCCGACAATACCATAGATAACCAGAAACAATTTATTTTTAAACAGTTTTAACTTACTCCTTTGTTCTGTTGTACATGAAATTGCTTTTTTTGTTCCAAAGAGTACGAAATACTTGTAATGGTAATAATATTTTTTCAATGAGCTAAACTTTAAAATTTTATTTTTATAAAACTACACTTCATTGTTTTAACTGACTGACAACATGCAACAAAATTATATTACAATGCAGATAGTATTTAAAATAAAGACGAAAACAATTAATGTATTTACAAATAGTTCTCATGCATGTGCTTTATTGTGTACCAGTTCATGCCCATGAAAAAAAAACAAAGACTTTAATGTAAAGAGAATTAATCTTGTACAAGTGGCTCCTCGACGTCTAGACAATAACTATGATAGTATCTTAAAAAAACATTGTTAATCTATTCCTTACTTAAATTTATATGAATTATTAGTCATTGACAATCATTCTGTTATTTTTTCTATTTAAAAACAAAGGTTCTCTAATTAAACTTAAAATTCTGATTGTGACTGTCTTCTATTCGAAATTCAAAACAATAACTGTCATCCAAAGTTGTAGAGCTTCCCAATTTGTTCGGTTTACCGGTTGCAAAAGCTCAGGTACCTACTACAGGCTTATCGCTTGGCGAATACTCGGAACCGCCGTCCGTGCATTGCCTCCGCGAGCTTCGTCTTTTGTACCTGATTACTGTTTAAAGCATTTCGATTGAGAATCTTCTAAGCCATTAAAAAGTTACGAGGTTGAAATATTGAAAGAGTAAATCTCATCAATTTTCTTGGACAAATGTTTGATAACTTTTAAATAAATGCCGATAGTGTCACAACAACTGACAAAAGAGATCCTCCTATTGTACGTTAATTAAAAAAACTGATTGTTTATGAATAAATAAACATTCAAAATTCATAATTCGAATCATAAAATTTATAGGTACTCTGTAATCTATTTACAACTTTCTTTTATTTTGTCCATGGTTTATAAAATACAAACAGGTTATCGGTCTGATGAGGTCTAAGTTGAGGTAACACGTTGTCAATTATGGTGATTGGCAGACTGCGCCAGTCATTGTACAAATGATGGAAAGCTTTCAAATATCCTACGTAAGTAGGGTAGGTATGTAGCTATGGTAATGCAATATAATCATGATAAAACTGAGAGTGAAATTGAAAGTTAGCTGTTATTAATTTATTTTAATGTCAGTCAATATTAACATAATTATACATTTTTTGACTTATCGTTTCGTAATGACGGATACTCTGTAACCAAATTCTGTGATGTATATTAGATAAAAAATACTTACACTTAAAAATTTTAACGTTTAAAAAATCTTTTTTTGAGACATTCTAAGCTTAAACTTTTATCATTCATACTCTTTTTCTTTTTTTAAAGACAACACCCACATTAGGCATGTGTCCTGAGTTGCGGAGTATTTTAAAAGTATACAAAAACCGGACATAAAGAATACACAAACTCAGAACAACAATTTATGGATCACACAAATTGTTGTCCCGTGTGGAGTTTCAACCCACAACACTCAACGCGGTATAGGGCGACGTGTCGACCGCTTAACTACTACGCCATCCGTGCAGTCGATACTGTAATCTCTTTTAATTTACGAGAATTTTATTTTGAATATGTTATGAATTACCCATATTTTTCTTACGATAGATAACATCGACAGTCTTGAGAAAGGAAGTGTTGGCCTGTTATGGCTGTTACGGTGTGTTATGGTTAGACAATAGTTATTATAATATATTCAGAAGAAAATATCAATTAAATCCGATTTTTCATCATCAAAATCATCAAAGATATCACTAGAATTGAGATAAATGACTGCTTATATAAAATCTAGTAAGAATCGAAATAAAACAAGGCCCTTTTTTCCCAACAGCATTGTACCTGTGTCCAAGGTCAGTGTGCCACATGAGAGTTCACAAGACCAGTGCTCGTTCCACTCCAGTGGCGACACACTTGTAAGTTTCCCTCGGTAGTCACCAGCTTCCTGTCTGGGGAGCAGTAGGTGGCCATGCGACCATATCGTAAGGACTGATTGCTATGTGTGTTACGTACAAGTACACTTAATTTGATACTTGGTAAAGACATCGTATAGTGAAGCAGAATAAAAGAGTAGAAAACTTTAAGAATAGGTAATTGAAAAGTAAATATGAATTTTAATTTATTTCTGGGCAATGTTATAAACAATATTCATATACTGTAACAATATCATATTCTATAATAATATATAAATAATCATATACATTAAAGCTGAATATACGACTCTATTTATGTATATATTTTAGAGATATGTGACTAATTTTGGATCCGATGTTGGGGAAATAAAACGACAATTAGTGTTAAAGTTTTCTAATATAGAATTTACTTTAGCTAGTACACTCCAATACACACTTTAAAAAAATTTGTGGCATTAAATAATCAATTGCCAGTTAATACTTCAACTGCCAAATTCCTATAAAGAGAGCATTTCTATAATAAGAAAAAATCAATAACTCTAACTCTGTATCGACTACCTTTTGATCGGTATTCACATACGAGTATGTTAATCGCTAAACCAATGAGGCAGTAATTTTTCTGCACATAGGTACATTAACACAAAGCTCTAAGACCCTAAACTCCACGCTTACTTAAAATTATAAGTTTGACCTTAGAAAAGTATGTGTGCACCATAGGACGCAGATCAGAGGCCTCGGGCAAAACACTTGTGTCCTCATAACACGAAGAATTAACCATGACGAATATGTTATTATGTATACGAGTGTATACGATGCAAGTGAAACTATTTAGGAAATAAAAATGTATGTGTTTGTTTTTGATAGTAGTTTTGAGTGTTTGTGCTGAGATTTCAGGATTTATACGAAGGTATATTAACCGTACTAATTACTGCACCAGCCTTAACTTCCCTTGTTGATTTATTTATTAATTTTTCTGACAATATTTTTAAAGAATTTTTGAAACCAGAAGTACCAAAGACAAACATGTCACATTCTCTCGTGAATAATGTTTAAAAACATAAATGCCGAATACACAGAAGTACCAGATTGAAATTATTGCCAGGTTTTAAAATCCTTTCTTTTTTTACTATCATCACTATTTTAATATTTTTATTATTTCTTAAAAAGGGTACTAACTCTATTAATGATACGTACACAAGTATAGAAAATAATTGCACATAATTCTATTTCATTGTAATGCACTAGACAATGCTCAATCACTAATAAGGTCACTAATTATATAAGTTTATCTAGAGTTATTATATTATAGTACTTATTACTTGTGTATAATAAAGAATATTAGTATTAAAAGACTTATTTACCAACTATTTTACTTATTCTGCTACATGTATTTCTTTTTTTTAATCTACTTATATAAGCAAATCTATGGGCGCGATTTCTTGTCGTTAAATATGTATTGCGCCTTAGTTTATTGGCTGAAGGAACAATAAAACCCACGGCGCATTTCCGACATATCTATCTTACTACCTGGCTCATGAATGAAAGGATGCGTGCAAGGGAGCGAATCCCCAGCTTTAATGATATCACCATTGAGGCATTTTGAATGCAGCTTTGTTTGCAAGATGTGGGAACAAATAGTAGGTTATGCGTCAGCGTAGATATTGAGTAAAGCGGTTTGGGTTACTATTTATAGTGAGTTTAGTGTATCAACTGTTTGGTATTTATTATATGTTATATATATTTAGTGATAGTGATTAGTTTTGTTCTACCGAGTAAGAAAAACTGTTGTTTCTTGGATTCATCAATCAAGCCTTTAATAGTTCGCTGCTGGGCATCCCGAGCAAGAAGATTTTAGGCTATTATTCCACTGTATATAGTATGTATAGGATTTGTTTCAAGTTTCCCTTCTCTTCGCAATGATATTTTCCTGCGTACTTTGTTCGTTAGTAGCCACTTACGACACCCATGGGTCTCCCATTGAGGTCTTAACTCCCCTACCTCGGAGATTACCTAAAGCCGACAGTCCTCATTTCTGCCGGTTGCGTCGGATGATCACCCCATCGGATAGTGAGAGTGAGAGAACAGAGAGTGCACATATTTGTGTACTAATATATCTCCTGTGTAGTTGGTTAATCTCCTTTGAGACGGGCTGCGATGGCCGAAATCTGATAGGAGTACAACATCATAATTTATAACAAATAATAAAACATTATATTCAAAAATTGGGTAGATGACTGTATCGTAAATAAATCACAATGTCCACTTCATTAAAACTAATATCGCAAAACATCTCGGAAAATACAATTAACATGCTTTTTATTATTATTACGAATTTCAATCAAATATACAGTGAAATATATTGTTTAATTGAGTAGTCTAAAACAGTGAAGCCACAATTTGGTATTTAGTACATTTTTCTTACAAAATTGTCGTTTTGACATATGATAAAAAGTAACTAATTTGACTAAGGTGTCATCTAGCCTATTCTCCATTTCATATTAGCTTTTAAGTATCTTTTCCTATGTAAAAGACGTGTCAAGACGTGTCCGTTTTTGTTACAAATTCTGTTTGGTACACAAGTCACGGTGGCTTATTCCACCATTTTGGGTTAATCCCACAGTCGTTACAAAACTAATTATCGAGTTACGAAAATAACTACCTGACGTATGCCCCTCTCAAGTTTGATTTTCTTTTGCAAATAACATATAGACATAACACACGTGGCAAAACAGTGCTGGCAAATATGTACTTACTAACGAGTAGTTCACTTTACTTTGTAGTTACATAAACATATTTACACGCTATTTGTGTTATTTTAGTGAGTACAAATTGAATTAAATAAAATAACATAGCAGAAACACGCTGATATCAGCACAAACGGGCCGGATCGAGTGGAAGAGTATTACCCTCTCATAGAAGACCAACCTAAAGCGACAGAATCCGTGATGTCGTCTATCATTTGTAAGTCCGAGACCGGAGGCCCATTGATACAGGAGGACATTGTTATTATGGTATAAATGTGATCCTTACAGCCTGCCATGATGACTGTCATGCCTTTTACGTCCTCGAACGAGGCGTGAAAAGCATCTCACTAGGCCACCATAGTGTGAGTCACCATATCTCATTGTCTGCACTCGTAATGAGTATGGTGATTATTTGATATTCATACACTCCTTCAAGCAGAGTAGAGTCGCTTTGGCCGGCTCTGAAAATAAAATAAAATAAATATTAACATTTTATGTGTCTATCTCACAAGCCGAACAGCGTGTACTACCAGGCTTCCTATTTTTGAAGTGAAAACTTCTTTAGGCGCGTTGAGCATTTTGGTAGAGGGTAAAATCCTCGGTTCGCGTCACCGACATGCTAATGATAATAGTATATCTATAGCTATGGAGAATATGATATTATATATTATATATGAAATTTATTATTATTATATATTATATATGATATTATATATTATATATAGCTATATATGAAACATAAAAAATTTCATATAATTTTTATATATAGTTTTAATTACTCTCAACTTAATAGTTCCGTTTTCACTTCTATCGGCAGTCCCACGACTGCTACTGTTTTTATTTTAATCTCATAGTTAAACTTTATTTTGGAGACTTTATCCTTTGCCATTATAAAGTAATCTATTTATATATATTTTATAAAATACTTCGGACAACTGTTCGAACATCTAGTTACTAACTTAGCAGAGCTCGTATGATGGGTACTAGACAACTGGTATAAATACATATATATATTTTTGAAAAAAGATACATTTACGTAGAAAATACCCAGACTTAAATATTTCCAGTCCATGTAAACATTTACAAAATAATACAAAGCATTTGTGAAGCATAACAGTCACATACGCTGCGCCACTGCGCCACCGCGCCATGTACTCGTACATATAACAAATGTTGACACGAGACAAGCAACTTCAAGGATTGATTTTATTTTTAACATTAGTTTTGTTTCCCGTTCTTCATCAATGCAACCACAAAGTACCATAAATAAGTGGGAGATAGTTGTAAATAATTAAAAGCTTTTCCATCCCTCTGTGTCCGTATTTGAGTTTCATACTTAAACCTATAAATTAAGAGAGATGTCTATTTGGTTACAAAAATACACCTGATGAGGCGGAAAATCCCTTCGGATCTCCTGCTCCTTAGGGTGTGCCCACTAAAAACCGCCCCGACAGCCGGCCTCTGGCACCCTACTCTGGAGGAGTACAAAAATACACCTAGAATGAGAATATTATTTATTACAATACTAATGGCGAAAGTTTAAACTTCCTAATGCATAATTTGATAGATGAATCCCACGCAAATATGTTTATACGTTACATTGTTAACTAATAATGATTCACTAAGTACGCTCAAGGTAAAGAATTGTTCGTCACTTAAGACGTGCACATTGATTTTTTTTTGTTAGTTTAACGATTTCTCATTTGTCACCTAATTTCTGAAAGGTTACTTCACACAACTATCAATAGGATATCTTTTTGAACTGTTACGCATACCTGTTGTTAAGTTATCTATAGTCAAATATATACTTAGTGGGTAAATCCTAGGTGAAATGCTTAAAACAATGTTTAAATTCTCTTACGTTGTGTGTATTTTTTTCTCTAATATTTAAACAACCTTTCGAAAAATCTTTTTGAAAATAAAATGCTAGTTTTCGTATTAAATGATTCGATCAACTTTCGATTCATAATTGTCATTAAAGGAATGTTTGCAGTAAAGAATTAAACATTTCTTTTTATTTTAATAATCAGTCAAAGCGACTCTACTCTGTCTGATAGAAAGTATCTAACGTTGACTGTAATGTAAGTACATACATCGTATTGTCTGCTAAAGTAGTTTTATTATAAATAAATAAATATTTCGGTCATTTGACACACAACGTCATCTAGTTTCAAACTAAGCAGAGCTTGTGCTGTGATAACTAAACTGACTGATAGAATACTTACATACTTTTTTTGTAAATACATACAAATTATACATAGAAAACACCCAAACTTCGAAACAAATATTTGCAGATCATACGAACATTTGGTCCGACCCGGGATTAGAACCCGAGTCTTCAAGCACAGCAGTGCATTCAATACCACTGCACCACCGAAGTAATTTTTTTATTATAATACGCTATTATTAGCTTCACTTTTCGTTTGTAAGTCACCGAATTTGTTCGTGTGTTTTTTAGTTTTTAAACTATATCTATTTTAAAATGCTGTGACATGGAATATAACTTATAATCCACATATTTAATAATATATTATAATAACCTGATTATATGTACTTGTATTTACTTTTTATAGTAGCACATACTGAGTTTTTTTCTGTTATATATATATATTTTTATGTAACTTACCTACCTACGTCGATTTTTACAAATAAGAAGTGAAACTTCTTTATGACGTTATTTTTCAAAAAAATAATTTAAACCCGTCCGAAGTCGATGCAATCGCCACCTGGATTTCAAAAATTTAACTACTCAAAACGGGCCGCAAAATACATTGGAGACATTTACCAACCCCTACTCCACTGGAGAAAGTATACTGCGAATCATGCGTGGTAGGGATAAGAAAAAGATGGCGCGTAACGGAAAAATGTGACGCGTAACGAAAAAATGTTACACTAAATTTTTTTCCAACCCCGATAAAGAAGTTTCACTTCAAAAAGAAATCATCCTCACATTTTTTAATCTATGATAAATTCTTTGTTGACGGTCCATAAATAGCTAAGAAATCTATGAATACAATGTAACTGTTTTCGTTGTTAAATAAATTATTATTATATTAAAGACCTCTTAGGTTTTAGTGAAGGTTTGTTTTTGTGTTATTACCGTTAGTAGGAATTTAATAACCGGAACGTATGCAGCTGTGTCAAGGCCTGCTTATTGACAACAGGACATAACTTCGACAGTAATGAGCTGTTAATACATTTAATGTTTTTAATAACTAGCCTTGACAAGTGACAAATATTTATTTCATGTAATAGTTTGTATATCCATACTTGATGGAAAGCGAAAAAAATTTAACTGACACTGTAACCTTTGTAACACTAGATCTGTAAAAAGCTAAGGAATTATTTTTCTTTTATCTTCCAATTATAAAAGGGGGTTGTTTCTTATATATATATTTTATAACGTTTGTAACTGGTAATTTTATAATTGGAGTCTTTGAATCACTACTTACGTCAGTCACATTCCAATGCGTTTAATAAAAAAAATTGTACAAAGCTGGACTTCTAGACGTTGCAAGTTTTCCTTTTTAAATTTGCATCAATCTATGTACAGAGCCGTAGATCTAGATGCCGTAGTCATGCATTTTAATAGATTTAAAAAAATGAAGGATGTTCTCAATTCGTCTGTATTTTTTCCTGTTTGTTACTCCGATCTCACGTTTCAATTTAATAAAAAGTAACGTTTAATGTTTCTTTTAAAACATATCTTATTTAGGTACCGAAGGTTATAAAAAAGTTTCGCTCATACGTTACGGCCTTTTTTTACTTGTTTGTGATAAGTAATATGTTTTTTTTAATTATTCAATGTTTTGATGCCCAATTACACGTCGAAAAAATAAATTCGTGCTGGAGCAACTCACTAACCCATGAATGTAATGGGATAATATTGTAATCTAAAAAGCGTAAATCGAATTTTATATTTTATTGCCATTCAAAAAATTACTAAAAGAAATGACCCAATTTAAATATGCTGGTGCATCTGACAGCACTGTGTCTAATTGACATAAATGTCGTATTTGTGTAAAATATAACTTAGTGATCAATAGTTGACACTATTTGTTTCGATGTTTTCACAGGGTTCACTGTCAATGGGTAATGTATATACTCACTTTAGAAATGGTACAGCGGCATGTACGGTCAGGGCATCCGAATGAAGTTGCTTATGCTTGTATTGTAAGTATCTACCTAGCTGGTCTATCGGTTCCTTTCATTGAGTATTCCTGGTTACAGAAATTCTTAATAACAGCCGAAGTTTGGAAGTTGCGGTCTTAATCTCCGTGTCTCGAAGAGCACGAGCACAAAAGCCGTCAGTCCTACGCTTAATCTCTCTCCAGTAGTGTCGGGTAATCGTCCCATCAGATTGTGAAACTAAGGGAACAGAGAGTGCACCTGTGATTATGCACGCATTTGTACACGATAATATCTACTACGTAGTTATCTGGTCTTCGTTGATACTGGCCGTTGTTTTCAAAATCAACTAGGAATATAACATTATCATCATCTATGTAATAGTACAGAAAAAGTTACAGACTCGTATCTAATAAAAGCGAGGAAGACAGCAACAGCCATAAAATTAAACAGTCAACATTTTCATTTTTCGACTCTTCGACGACACGACACGACTTCTTGGTGCAGTGGTTTAAGCGGCCACCTCACCACTTTCTACTGCGTTGAGTGTTTAGGGTTCAAACCCCACATGGGACACCACTGTGATTTAAAAATTGTTGTTCAGAGTCTGGATGTACTTTGAAGCTTTTTAACGAATATTTTTCAAGTCTCTATATTCCAGGTGTGGGAGTTATCTTTTTAGGGAAAAGAAAGAAAACGTGTGTATGTACTTGTGTATACACATAAGAAGTTATACTTCCTTGGTGTAAGAAAATACAAATCTTTCCAAAAATTTTTGTAAAGAAAACGATACTAATAATAGAAGAAAAGGTAGTTAATACATTGAAAGAAAGTTATATTAAAACTCATCATCTAGTTAAATAAATTTTATTTAAGTATCATAAAAGTAAGATTTGTACATAATAAAAAACTAAAATGATCACTAGCCAATTCCATGGTTTCGGTTTTTCTGACGCTGTGCGCGCGCATCGTAAATATTTACTCCCATCATTTTCCAGTAACAATTCAAAAGAAGTTTAACTTCAAAAAAGAAAAATACTACTACTTTAAACTTGAATTGAGTAACAAACGTTAGGCTGTTTTAGTTGGTGAGTCATTAAAATTTTGGATTATTATAAAATCGTTTGAATTTCATCTATTGTGTTGTATAAGCCTTTGCTACTACATGGTGGCTGACATTTGCGAGGTGTCAAGGTGAACCGATCTTCTTTAGATATTTACGTTAAACCGGTTGTTTGAACGTTATGACACCTCTGATTTTCTGCTATACTAAAAATGATATCCTGGAATGTCTAAAATATGAAAATTCTTGTGTATTGTCGGATTATATGTTGTTGTAACGGATTGTCCCCTTCCCTATTTATCCCGTGGGTGTCGTAAGAGTATGGGAACAAACTACGCAGGATAACACCACTGTAGAGAAAGAACACTTGAAATAAACACGCGCCTCAATGCGCCCGACCACCAGACAGACTCCCGTGGTGGCCAGATGCGCCGCCTCTTGAAAATTCATCTCCCGGGCTACTAAATACGTCATCGGCGTAAAAAATTACGCCCAGCCCAGGGGCAAGAACAACCTCAAATAATCCAGTCGTATCCCATGTTCCATAGGAGTGTCTCAGGACAGACCTCTGTGGAACACCGCACGACATGAGCTGCCACCTCAGAACACCATTTCGGTCCTCGTATATGACGATATGCTCCTCTAAATAGTAACTAGAAATAAACACTATACCAACCCGTGATAATAAGCCTAAATCTTAATTTTAAGAAGAGGTCTAGGAGATTTGATTGATAATTAAACCAAAATAAGTAAAAGTATTAGTTATTATGGACACAAACGTGCAGATCAATATTTATGAACAATATTTTTGCACAAAATATTATGTTTGAATGTGTGGAATGAATAGACAATTCGCATGCAGTATCTTTTCTTTCTGGTTTTTTTAAAAGATAACTCCTTAACTAGAAATATATCGGTTGTATGTCAGATGTCTGAAATATTTATTTATTATTATCTTGTGTCGCCGGTGACTTTACAAATTTACATGAAACCGACACAAAGAGTACTCCGACTCAGAACAACTTGAAGGATCTTGGAGTAACCTTACCAGGTCTACGGCCTGTCGAAGTAGTGTTACAACTACAGATGGGTCACAGGGTTGGTCTCTTTGGCCTATTTGCATTTTCGGAGAACAACAATTCATGGATCACACGAAGTATTGTCGAATGTAGGGATCAAGCTCACAATACTTGGTGCAGTATGGAATGGCGAGGTGACTACTTAAACTATTACGCAATCTATGCATTCAAGTCTATTGCTCGTATTTGTGTATAGTTTAATAACGTTTAGGTAGATAGACTTTTATTAAACAAGTATTAAGCTCAATGTATCAGTACGTGGGCTTACTCTTAGAATATTAATGTACCTTTAATTTAAAACTTAAGGAAAACATTACTAAAAGGCATTGAGAAGGTGAATGATTAGTATTCTAAGAATATTAAATAGGTGTATAGTAAGAAAAATCAGGTTATGACCCAATTTTCCTGTAAACAACACCACCACGATGCTCTGTACCGAACTGTTTATAAATTTTATTCATATAAGAGAAACTCAGGGCAAAAATATATTTCACGCAATTATTTAACACGTGAACGTGTATGTACCGTATGTACGTAGTACACAGGGAGTAGTTCCACTGAGTTTCTGGACCCCATAATGCGCCCCGTGTTACTTTTACGAAGACTCGCCACCTCGGACCACGAATTTTTCGAATTAGTAACTATTATTCCTTGTAAATTTTTGGCTACACTTTTGATAAATAGAAACATGTAAAAACATGTGGAAACTATTAACTTGTGAAGAAACGTTTATCAGAAGTATTTATTTAAATAAAAAACTTGGAGAATTCAGATTGAAGTCATTAAAAAATTGATTTTGAAACTTTTGCAGTCGGTAATTAGCATAGACATCAATGTTTAGTAGTTACATAGAGAATAAAACAACAGTGAAAATGCGACATGCCTAAAAAAATTACTGTCCACGAAAAATCTAAATATTCATGCCTCTTCTACACCATTCGCGAAGTTGGACGAAGTTCCTCGGCGAAGTATTCTAAAAAGTCGCCCGAGGCGAGGTAAATTTTGACGCGGTAAGCCAAAGTGCGACTCTACACTATTGCGTCTTCGTCTAACATCGACCAACTTAGCGAGTAGTGTAGAGGAAGCATAATATAACGCCGTTCATAACGTAGGAAGAACAAATATAAATTATTGATGATTTTAAAATCAGAAACACGTTTTACGACAAGATCCTTGCACGAAGAGTTTTTATGCAGATGAATATGTCATGTTATGATATATGTATATGATAAAGTCCAGTTCTAATTAACATCAACGGATAAACCGATTTTATTAAGAATATATTTATAATTAATTAATAAATAAAGACCGGTTGAACTTAAAAATAAAGTTGTCTTGGTAATATTGTCACACTGGTTAAAATTTGTTATATTTTGAACCATACTTGATGTATTTTATCTGACGTGTTCCGAAAAATATTCAACGAGACGATATTGTTGGAACTTATTTACGTGATAAACGGATGATGTATCAATTCATGATCAAAATATATAGGGATTGATTAACAAAAAACATTGAATACAAACCGTAGCAAAACATATACTTATGTTAAACTCTTAAGTTTCAAGTAATTTACTTAACAAAAGGTTACAGAGCCCTGCTAAAGGAAAGTTATAAGAAATCACACGTCAGGTGTTACCGCGACTTGTAATGCATACATATATTACATACTTCTTAGTAAGAAACTCGAAAACAACAACTTAACGAAGAAAAGAAACCTCTTTTCTAAGACGCCCTTTTTCATTGGACTATTTAAGACAGTGGATGGGATGTGATGTGAGAGACACCCAGCAACTACATAAATGTGGTACTCGTATAGTTATCCATTGTGGTCATATAACCTTTAGCTTTGCTGCAATTTAATGCCATGGAATCTGCTTTAGGTTAATGTTACATTATAAACTAAACGTTATAATATTACTGCTACGTGATCATTACGAGCTATGGTTGAATAACATATTTTGTGCCGAAAGCTAATCATCGTAAATTTTAGAATTTACATAATTATGTTTGTAGCCTATTTGTAGATGCAAAGATAGGGTTAAGGATGCAACGGCCTAGGAATTAGGCCCTGTTTCTTATATATACGAGTACTTTAAGCATAACAGTAGCTACGGTTTGAGACCTATTCGGATTGTTACGCGGCGAAGTCTCTATAGCCTCCACAGAATAGGGTCTGACTAGGCGCGGCGTTGATTTTGGAAGGGACCTGAAATAATAAGGTCCGGGTCTCCATCAAAGAACGATGCCTTAACTGTGATTTTTAGTGGAAACACCACATACTCCTAGCTCCTGTGTCCCTGAGGAGTAACGGATCTGAAGGGATTTCCCTAACGCACAACAAAAAAAAGGGTTGACCCCTATGAGAATTAGCGCCAACTAAACTAGCAGTTTATAAACCATTGAAGAGGTACATATAGTATTACGTTAGGTGTGTGTTACCTTGTACCCGTCAGCCATCATTGCTGCCATGCTGGCGGATGAGGAGGGGCGCAGTGGTCTCTTTCTGTGAAGTTGTAATGCTCCAGAAAGAGACCACTGAACGGGATCGGGAGAGGACTGATCCTCAGCGTAGAGGACGTCGGCGCGGACGTCAGCCGCTGACGGGACCGCAAACTGCCAGAGTATAGGGATCTCTGGCGGTGAATAAATCGCTGCGGTCGGCGACAACAATGTGGCCTAGTCGCAAAAATGCGATCAGGCCGCAACTATAACAACCAGAACAGTGGGTGTACCTCTGTAGCGTCCCCCAGCAGAGGGTCTGATCAGATACGGCGTTGATCTTGAAGTGGACCTGAAATATCATGGCCCGGGTCCCCTTCAGACTAGGACGCCTGAGACCGACCGCCGGGGTTGGTTTTTAGAGGAACCACCACATGCTCCGGGCTCAGCAAATTGTTTATAAAAGTTGTGAGAGAGGTGAGAGTATAACAGAAAATTAGTGCATCATGAGGAGTAATTTCTTTACTAATAATGAAGTTCGTGCAAATAGTAATTTTAAAGTTATTGGTATAAAACAGATTTTGCTGCAATAACGTTCGTAACGTTATTTTTTTCTGTTCCTGTATGAAAATAATAATAATAAATATTTTGGACATTTGACACACAACGTCATCTAGTTTCAAACTAAGCAGAGCTATGATAACTAGACTGACTTATAGAATACTTATATACTTTTTTTATAAATAGAAACATATTTTACATAGAGAACACTCAAACTTCGAAACAAATATTTACAGATCATACAAACATTTAATCCGACTCGGGAATTGAACCTGAGGCCTCAAGCACAGCAGTCGCATTAACTACCGCAGCGCCACTGAGGCAGTTAAATCTCCACTGATATCACCGGCAGGTGGTTATGTCGGACTCGAACTAACCAAAACCGCACGCCCTCTCGAGTACCAGTAGCGGGGAATCAGTTGCACTCTAGTAAAGAAATCCCTGGAATAGAAAGGAAATCCCTGGAATTGAAATGTTACTCTGGTAAAATTTATTTTCATGAAATCGTTCTTATCAGCCTTTAACCAAATACATGAAAAGGTAAAAGTTAGTGAATAGCAAAATTTGTGTGTCTTCTGGTTCTTCAGTTTTTGAAGATTTGCTGCGGTAGCGTTTTGGGGTTGCTCAGATCTCGAAAATGGCTTAATGTAGAAATTTGATAAACACTATTATTTATATATTATTTATATATATTTATATTACATAGACCTTAATTTGTTTAAATTTATTTATGTAAGTATTAGTTTTCGATTTGATTGATCAACACTGATGTGATTCAATTATTTCGAAAATCACAATAAAATGGATTTCCTAGTCAACAGGTACATTTACAATCAAATAAAAAGCTGTAACATGTAGTCTTGGTTCACTTTTATAAGTGAATTTAGATTCTGTGAATTTGCGAAATATGAAGATACAAACAAATATAATTAAATGGTCTATTTAAGTGGTCGAATATGTTGTTCTTGTAAAGCAAGTAGACATGGTATAATATGAACTAATTTGAGTATTTCATTAATAAAAAAATCTGTTAATTTCAGTTTTCAATTATTATGAGAGTTAAATCAAAAACCAGCATGTTGCAGCAACTCTACAATAAGCCGACTAAATAAATAGGTTACATTAAAGCAACCGTACCTTTCCATTTTGCTGCGGTAACGCACACCATTTTAGTACAATGTATTTCAGTTGAAAACAGTAAATTACATAAATTGTTTTTTAAAGTTATTATGAATGGATTCTTTTTTAATTTTTTTTAATAATCTAATGTTTCAACTAAATCACCCTGGCCGTGGTCACAGGCGAAGTGACGTTTGGATCGGCCGTGACGGTTGATTACCGAACTAATAAATATATAATATAATAACTATATAGAACCTTGAAATGCATTTAATTGCATTTAAAAATAAATCATAAACTATTTTTTTACGTTCACCTTGTTGGTCTCTTGCTTTTTTGGCGATTGTTCAAGAAATAAGTCTTTCGAATAAGTGTATAGGCAGAATATTAATGCTGCCATTGCGTTCAATAAATTAAAGGTAAAGAAACGTACTTTACTTTCGCTTAGAATTTCCTTGTCAGGTTTGCATATTCATTCAGCGAGGTTTAGCTGCAGGTGTTGCGGCAACAATCAAATAGAAGTGCAAATCTAGTTTTCTTTTTTTTGTTGTATTGTTAAAATATATGAATGATTAGAAAGGAGTTGTGATAGTATTATCATATTACGTTATTTATAATTTACAATTATTGTTACATCAATGCAACAATATATTCTTAGCCGTTGGCAACACGTGCATATGTTTAGACAACAAAAAAAGGGCGAAACTTAACGAACAGATTCGTAAGCGACCCTTGTGCAAGTATGGACAAAGGATCTATTGCACTCTTTACACGAATTCCTTGGAAAGGGCTCTTAACAGAGCTCTTTGGACTTCGGTGCCCGCGACATCTGGTATACATTTACGTGAGTGATGAATGCCTTAGAGTTTGATAGAATTGTTAACAAAAAAGCGGTAGGCAGCGGAGCGCGGGGTGAGATAAAACGACAGGGTTTTGAGGTAGTCGAGAGAGTCGTCGGTGAGGAGTCAGTGAAGGTGCAGGGTGAAGGCAGGACGTTCGTGAAAGCTGGGCATAGCCGGTCGTGTGGGTTACGATTACGTTGAGTAAGTTAGCATATATAACGGTGGAAGTAGCTAGGTAAGTCTTTGTTGTCTATTATTTTCGTAGGATAATGATTTATATGTATTTATATCCCGGTCTGAGTATAGTAATAATTATAATCGCTGAATAATTAGATGTAATCTCTCTGTTATTTCTCCCTAAGCATTACTATTGGTTTATCGGTACCTTTGATAGAGATAATGAGTAGAGCTCTTTATAAGTCCTTGCGGTGTGGAGAGCTGAGCTATAGTCGAACGATGCTATCCGGTTGATCACCGGATAAGCTCCGTTGCACGATTATATCTTGGTGATTGTCGCTGTGGTGTATTTATATTGTAGTTACAGCGTGTATGGGTTTGTGCCGTGTGCTTGAGTTCTAGGAGTCTTAAGGGGCGGATGCATGGAGGTCAGTAGGCGGGTTAACTTATATAGCGGGTTGAGTACACAGGAAACCGATGGGTTGGAGTCCCACGTCGGGGCGGAGGTGCGAAAGCGCTAGCTTCGGTCCTTTACAGCTGAATACACCTGTCAAAGCGAGTTATAGGTTTTAACTTAGCGTTCCGGGCCCCCTCGAGTTAAAGTCAGTTAATTCACCTAAATCTTAAGTGCACAACGGATGGAAGAGTGATCAGCACAACCAACAGAAATGTATTTAATTATTTCATAATCTCTCATTTTGATTCCCTCTTATCGCGGTTTCTTATAATTTATTTAAATCGTTATACGCCAGTGGGAGAATGTCCAGTCTGGTGCCGAGTTCTACAGTCTAACGCGGATTCTGGAGGAGCGTTAGACCTCCCTCCACATTGGAGGGTGCTGGCTTGTAGAATAATACCTTATTAAATAACCGAAAAATTACTATACTCGGTCTAGGGTTCAAGGGTGTACTATAACAGAGTTAGACAACTATTAGTTTACAAATTAAAGTATTTATTAGTAGTAAGTAATTAATACAATACAAAACTTTTTAGTTTGAGTTTAACATTTGATATTGCACTGTTTAATAAATTGCTCTTGACCAGTGTATGAAGTTACCGGAGCCCAAGCCTTCTTTCCTGATTCTGGATCTCATAGGTACATTAAAAGTGGTTTACTGTGCTCTTGTTCGCTCTATTCTGCCCTACTGTATTACTGCATCGGGTGCCTCAGTAAAATCCCTAACATTGCTCTTGATACGGTATCTATTACTTAGGTACAGAGGTCAGGTCCAGTATGCCATATTAAATTGGCCAGATATGAGGTCCTTAAGCGTCAATATTATTTTGTTGGTCCCGTTATGTACTTATGTACAACTAAGTAAATAGAAGACTGAATGTCTATCCACCTGCAATTAGAACTTGTAAATTAGTTATCAATGAATGGCTGCACACTCTGAAGTACTGGCATGGCTTAACCACATGCTTACAAATACGTCTTGCTAATTCTCTCTAAAATGTTCTAGAATAAACACACACGCACACACACACACACACACACACACACACACACATACACACACATACAGACACGCACTTCTCTCTCAAACACATAGACACACTTATAACATATACTTGTTTAGTCATCATCGTCTCAGCCAAAAGATGTCCACTACTGAACATAGGCCTCCTATAATTACAGGCTGTTAACTTATAACTTACTATAGCTTACATATTATATTATTGATGGAACTCTGGTGGCCATAAACCGGTGCAGGCGTTAATAGCTGCGGCACAATTTTTTAGTAATGTGGCTGTATCAGTTGAAAAATGTGTCGCACACTTCTCACACAATAAAGATTTCATTATTATTATTATTTTTTTAATTTTGCAGCAAGCAACTAACTTTAGTAACACACAGACACACTCAGGCTTACTTCTGTATCTGTCTAACACATAGACACACCCATAATACAAGACAAACAGGACATATTGAACCAGGAAAGTACAATGTACATATTGAACCAAGAGGACATATTGAACCAGGAAAGCACAAAGTTAGAGCGATGAATGGGATAATGAAGAAGTAGGGTGTTCGAAGATCTAAGGTTATTAAAAGGAATCGCATGCAATTTTTGAGAAGGCGGTCATTTTATTGAGCAAATCTGCATTCAGGTCACATGTCCTGTACACACGCAGTAGCACATGTCACCATAGTCAACGAAAGGGAATATTAGAATCTGAACAGGCATTATTTTAGTTTTCGATGGCCGGCAGTTCTTAAACTTGAGGAGGCTTTGACTTGAATTGAGCCCGTGGCTTTCAGACACACGGATGCGCCTTGCTTTCGACAGCTTAGAGTTGTTAACTCCCATGCCTCGGAGAACACGTAAAGCCATCGGTCCTACGCGTGATCCCTACTGCTCATGTCAGATAGCAGTCCCATCGGATTGTCAGAGTAAGGTCAATAGAGAGTGCACCTATGTTTGCGCACAAATGTGTGTACTGTGTGTACACTTGTAATATTGCCCGCGTAGTTGCCTAACATAGCCTCCGTTGAGACTGGCCACCGTGGCTGAAATCGGTTCACAATGATCATCATCAATGTAGAGATGCACTGAAGTTGGTAATACTTTTTATTAAAACTTCTTTAATGTACATCGCTTCAATACAACAATTGACCCTGAACTTTTATGTAAAAACGATTTCTTTATGTATATCCTAAGCGCTACAATTGACCGTACCATTAAAATTCTCGACCAATCAATTACGATGCGGTCCTTGCTACAGTTCACCTTACGCGTGCGTTTGACCACTGAACCAGTCAGACGGGGTTGAGTCACGATTTGTGTTTCGAATTTCCAACTGTTTGGCCCTCTCAGACTAAATAATCCAAGTTTAGGAACGGATCGTGTAGTATAGGCGTAAGGTATTTAGGTTCAAACTATTATAATTCTTTTGTATAATATGGCTGGTTTGTGTTAACATTGTGGGTTTGGCTTGCTGTACGACCAACGGTAAATTCTAATAATTACTGCATGAATAGTATAGTGATTTGAGCGGTCACATCGCTGCTTCATTTTGCGCTAAGTGTTGTGGGTTCGGTCCCGATATGGGACGACACTTTGTGTGATCTGTGAAATTTGACTCTTTTTAACAAATGTTTCTAAAGTATCTATAGTCTTAGTGTGGGTGTCATCTTTCTAAATATTTAAAAAAAAAAATTCAAATGTGAAACAGATTTCACAGATTTTGGCAAAGTGTATTCAGTTCTTTTGTATTGTTATCTCATTTTGTCTCCTCAAAGAGTTACAGTTTCTAGTTATGAACTGAAATATATTAAAAATGGTTTGTAGTAAAATTGTATCTATTTGTTTCGGCTTTAATAAACTTTATCTGAATATTTAGAATAAAATTAACATCTTAAATATATGTTTATCTCTTTGTTCCGGTTAGTCACTGGAATAGGTGGACGAATTTCCACAGAATTAACGAATGTTTGGAGACAGGGTTCCGTGCAAAAAATAAAATATATCCGTACACGTGGATGACGACGCGTGCAATTACTTTATGCTTAATATTAGTATAAAATTCAGTCTCCGTTTAAGATTTTCATGGAATAACCATCTCTGGTAAGATATCAGAAGACGAAATGGTGACGTAGTTATCGCAATGAATCACATAGAAAAAGACGTAGTAAATTCGCGTATTTTCCCAAAGTAAGATCCAAAGGATGGTCGGCAGAATAGGTCATAACTTACCTAATAAAATAAAGCTGGAAAATCACAAGGTCATCAATACAATGACACACAGTATTTCGTATAAGTCGGAATTGTTTTGAATTTTGCCAGAAAGTGTTTTGGGGTTTACTCAGTACACATATACTGAACTGATATAATCTTCATTAAAACACCATTTTACAGATTTCAAGGAGTAAACAATCTTTATAATAGACTGCTAGAAGAAGAATTCGTACATGCGTACTGCGCTTAGTGTTGTGGGTTCGATTTCAGTATGGGACAATCCTTTGTTTGATCCATAGATTGTTGTTCTGAGTCTGGGTGATCTTTGTGTCCGTTTCTTATATGTTTATAGTCTCCACGACACAGGATATATTCAGCATTGTAATTAAAAAAAAAGTATCTAATTCTGACACTCAGGTGCGTATTTCACTGACTAATGACAAGTTGGACTTGTGCAAAAACAAATGTTACGGGATGGGTCGTATAATTTAAAATTTATATAATTTTAATACTTAAACTTTAACTACCTATTTAATTGTAATACTCAACCAAAATTTTTTATGGTTTTTGTTTATGGTATCAAGGGCAAACGAGCTAATGGGTTGCCATTTGGTAAACGACTACACTACCATTTAGTGTAATTAATAATAAGTGTAAGGTAATCTTACTCGAAAAAAGGCAATGAAATCATTACCCATTGGTTTTTCTGTAAATCCGTAGAATAACTCCGGTGAGAGAGTCCATGTGTGTTGAAGCATAACTCTCCTACGTGAGATGATCGTTACGGTCAACACGCTTAATTATCTTACATTTAAAAAAGATATTTTATAATCTAATTAAAATGATCACACTACTAACCCAATTAAAATGTAAATTTAGACTCATATTCTTATTGCAAGGTCAAATGTAGATTGATGACGTAGGTATTTATAAGATAAAATTGTCACTTCGTTATATGATAATCATTTTCTCACATATCGTGATATTGTAACTAAGCAAACAAAATGATTGAAAATGCTGATTATGTAAAAAAGTACCTACATAACTTGCTTTAGCCGATTTCATTTAGTTACTATTTTTAGGTACTTAACAGATCTGGTAGCCAATAGCACCCACCATCTCCTTCCGTGGATGTCATAAAAGGCGACTAAGGGATAGTACACCAGAGGATGGCCAGCAGCGTCCCACTGAGTCTAGTCTCACTGTGATCGCCAACCCGCATGCCAAGCGTGGTGATTATGGCAAAACATCCATCCCCATTATAGCAAGCAGAAGAAAAAAATGGCCCTTAGTCCCCGGCGGTCTGCTACGTCCAGCAGTCGACGTCTTTTGGCTGAAATGATGATGAGATAAATAGATTTTCGCATTATTTAATATTTTTTTTATTTTAAGAGCTAGCCGAAGTTATTCAACTCTGCCTGATGGAAAGTATGAATAGAATTTGAGAGTTGTGGTCACCATGCTCACTACGAATGCAGACAGTTTAGTGTGGTGACCTACACTATGGTAGTCTAGTGAGATGCTTTTTTACGAGCCGAAACGCAGGCAAACGAAGGGCATGACCGTCATCGTGGCAGTGTAAGACTCACACACCAACGAAAACTGTCACCTCTGGCTCAATGGGCCCCCAATTTCGCACTCACCGACAAAACGACAGTACGGATGCTGTCGCTTTAAGTTGATCTTCTGTGAGAGGATATTATTGCTTCGGTCGAGCTTACCCGTACGTGCTGAAATCCGCGTAGTTCTACTATCTTTTCTAGTTTCAGTAGGTGTTTATGAAAAATTATTCACAGTAAGAGTAACAGTAAAATAATGTATAAAATTTGAGTCAAATACATATGGTCAATACTCACAACCAAATAAAGCAGCATGACATAATAGTAGCTCAAAAGATATGTGCAGTAGTAGTGTAGTGTAGTGCACAAAAGGCTGGTAATGTTGATAAAAAAACATTACTTGGTCGAACAGTTCCCTTCTCGTATAAAAAATGACTAACTAGTTCCTATTTATCCAAAAGAAATGAACTCTGAACCATAGATTTACATTCTAAAGTTTTTATAGAACAGTGCAGTTCTTACGGTCATAATAATTAAATTCTTTACTTAAATCTTTTTCATTCTTTATTGTTGTCACTAAAATGTTGTTGCACAAGCAAGAGTTTAAACCAATTGACGCTAGATTAACAAGAATAGTTGTAATGAGCGACCTACATTGTCTTGTATAAAAATATACGTGAACGTTGTTAAAAGTCAAGTAATTGTGAAACTACAATATTAGCCAACTGTACAGATAAAGAGTTAAGTGTAATGTATGTATATTTCATCGTTGGCCTTAGTACATTATCTTAATGATAGAAGTTAAAGATTGGCAGTCAAGGACAAAGGTTGATTCAAGCCTTCTCTTTGAATTAAAGATTAATGAGGTTTTGATACGAATCAAGTAAAAAAGAATTGTTGTCTTATCGTATCTTGAACTTTATATAGAAAAAGGTTTTATTTGTTAACTAATAATCGTAATCTGAGAGTGATTTCGCTAGCTGTCTTTGCCCTGAGCCATATAGGTTTGATGTTCTCAAAGGTCAATTCTATGTACAGTTTGCCCGTGTTTATGTGTTTTAAAAATAACGGGCGGCTTTTACACTTTTATACATTCTATTACATATACGAAAATAATACTATTTTTTTAAAATATCTTAGTATTAAATTTCCATGTTTGAGCCCGCGAACACGATCTGCGCAATTTGCTGCAAAAGTGTACGTAAACAATAATGTAACAAGTTATAACTCAATAAAACTCGCAGGTTTTCTGTTCAAATCTAATAATTACTAAGATTTTGGTGCAAAAATATATATTAAATAATGTCTCTTGTTCAATCGTCGTGACGTTGCGCTTGTTGAGTAAAGAACGCGCACTGCTAGTCTACGTGGCGTTGGTTGTAACTGTTTAGGTAGATTAGTGACGTCTATAACATTATCAGGAAATTTAATCGATTAAATCCATAAGAATCACTATAAAGTACTTTTACATTAAGTTCACATTAATACACACACGCGCAACTTATAATTAAGGATGTAGTATGATAAGATGTTAATAAATAAATAGTATATAGTTGTGTCTTTTATCTCTTTAGATTTTGACGTTGTTGACATTCCCTATTCTTAATCCTTTTGTAGTAAATGGCTGGTTATTAATCAAATTAGTTGAGATTGCTCTGTCCTAGGTATTGCGTCTGCTGGAAATAGCGAAATGAAACTAGGCTAGACTCAAATCAAAACTAGACTGAGTATAATTTTTCTAATTTTAAGTTTATCAGTTAAATCTTTGCAGTTCACGAACCGTCTGTCTTTAGGAAACACGATTCAGCAAATGACGTCAACCTATGGACAAGCGGTTAATCTTTTTTTTCTAATCCAAGTGAAGTTTTGAAGCGGTGCGTCATCATTTGTTTACTGTGGAGGGAACCTGTTTGTAAAAAGAAAATGACAGTTTAAAAAAGCAACAAGAAGTTGCCAATTTTAAAGAAAAATATTAATTTAGTAGATTTCATAGAATTACGTGGTATTTATTAATGAATGGTATTTATAGTTAAGATTGTTACCACCAGGAAAGTCGCTGTATCAGATCGGATTAATATGGTAAGGGACAGAAACAAATGGAAATCTTTGGAGGAGACCTGACAGGGATTCATGCGAAAAATAAAATATATAACATACAGATAACAATAATAATCTACATATTATTAATTACTATGTTCAATTTCATTCATAATTACTTAATATGTATATTTTATATTATTACTCAATTGAATTTTGTTGTAACTTAAAGTATGAAATATGTAATTGCCATATGAATGGATGTAACCTAATACACAACTAAGTGAAATATATATTTTTAATAATATTTAACATTCAAGTTTGTCATTTAGAAATTAATATTATGGAGAAATATTTTTTATTTATATATTTTATATGCATGGAATAAGTATTATGTAATAATAATATTATTGCATCGTTGCACAGGTTCGTTTTTCGGGTCAGCCCAAAAAAGTGTTGTAGAGTTTTTCTGATTTTAGATACGCTTAATAAAAGGCCAAAGTCTAGAAGTTGAGGTCTTAACCCCCGTGCCTCAGAGAGTACGTAAAGCTTTCGATCCAGCGCCTGATCTCTCTCTAGTCATGTCGGATAGCCGTCCTATTGGATTGTGAGAGTGAGGGAACAGACAGTGCACTCGTGTTTGAGCACACACTTGTGTGCTATAACATTTCTTGTATATTTGGTTTGTCTCCGTTGAGACTGGCCACCGACGCCAATTAGTTATCAGAACATCATCATGAATGGAATTAGATACTTTTTTAAATTATATTTAAGTATCTTATTGTATTTTTTAAGAGAATAATTTCATATCATTTCATTTATTTTAAATAATGCATAGAATAATCGAAAAGTTACTGACTTATAATGTTAAATGAACTATTAACATTTACAAAAAAAATTGAACAATAGTTATTGAACAATGAATGCATAGGTTTCCCACTAAATACTTAGGGCCCCAAGTCACTCTCACCTGCAAGTGGCGCACCTGTTATTCAACGGACGAAGTTCTGACCAAAAACATCTAGATTAGTGCCAATAGGCACGCCACATATTACGTGGGACCAAAATACTGGCAAAAGGGAGCGTTTAATGTGCCTCTGCCTACCCCTCCCAGGAAACAGGCGTGATTTTATGCATGTAATTATTAAATAAAATATTTATTGCAACTTTATAAAGACAATTTTTTTGGCTATCAAGATATTCTTACTTTATAATGCATAATGAGATAAAATTAGCTGGATTTGTTAAATATTAAACGCATAAATATTTTGCAAGTCACCAACGTAATACACCCTATTTATGATTGTGCAACAATTACACAGAAAACATTGAGTGCAACGTACGAAAGGAATATAAAGAAGCAATTGATAGTCACAAAGTGGTTTTGGTTTTCCCACCAAAGAATGATTGATGACCTTATCTTGAAAGAAGCCTTGACTTGGTTTTAGGATGATGATACTGCAGCTTCACTCTAGAACAACCGCGGTTCCTTTTCCTATTCACCACTTTGATGCCCCGGATCCTATGTATCCCGCTCTTTTCATTTTATTAACTGTAGTTCATCTTCTTTCGTTAAATGCGGGCCGCACGGGACCGGTTGTTGTAGAGAACCTTGGAGCAGGCCTATGTCCAGCTACGGTCATCATGATGATAATGATGATGATGATCTGCTTGCTTTATTCTGTGATTCGGCATAAGGAAGAAGAAAGGTAAAAAATACATCCAAAATTTATTGTTAAGAGTCTAAATACTTTTACGAAAAGTCTAAAATTAATTAATAACTGTCTATTGGTTAGTGACTCTGATTGCTAAGCCGAAGGTTCGAATCCCAACTAGGATAAATAATTGTGTGGTGAGCACAATCGTTTATTCTGTGTCTGGGTGTAGTTATCTATGGTACGTGTGTTTTTAGAATATGTACAAGTGTTTTTAACAACAACCTGGCCTTCATAGTTCAAACTCTGTCGATTTTAAAATCAGATAATATGTAAGGTTATTATTATAGTGTTTTAATTAAGAATAAATAAAACAATGTAATAGATCTTTGTGTGCAAATGGATTTCTCCTAATTCTATTAATGTCATTATTATTTAAGTATATATCAGTGTCATTGTTTATATTATATTACCATACATATTTTAAGGCAATAGTTGTTGTGAGACAAATATTAATAAAATAATTACAATGCTATGACTTAGATATGTTTTATTTAAATTATTGTAAATAGTATACACAGTTTATTTACAAATTTAAACTATTGTTTAAAATTAACATTGTTATAATAATTTGGATTTATTACAAACTAACTCTAAAAGTATGTCTCATTACAAACAATTAACTTTTAGAAAATTAACTTTGTTTCAAACTATGAGACTTGTTTACTTAAAAAAAATCGTATATTTGACAAGATGAGTAAGCACCAATTATTATACCTTAAAGTGAAGTCGGTTGTTTTTCTAACGAACTTTACTTTGCTTTTAAATAACCTTTATTCATAATTTTAAATTAAAACGAGCGAATCTTAGAGCAGTCGTAATTGACAAATAACGTCTCGTATCTCAACTACAATCACAGAGAGTAGCGCGCTTCCTTAACTGCCTGTTATATATTTTAAATATTTTTAAGGATCTCCCACAGATTTCAGGAAAGTTAGACGATATAGGCTACATTACATAAACTTCTGTATTTTTATTACAATAAGAGCTATTTTGGACTCGTAAAGTTTACATATATGTAATCGAACATTGAATTTAATTCACCGAAATTTGTATAGCAAAGCATGTGAAATAACATTTGCAATGAAATTTGTTATTAATTTAAACAAATCTGTTGAAATAATCACTACGTGAATGTAACTGAAACTATTATAAAAAAGAAAATAACAAATACGGTAGAAATAATTAATTACTTGGTTTGTATTTCAGAATTTCATCGCGTAAAATTACACTTAAATAAATTGCTAAAATATTCTTTAGCTATCCTAACTTCTGCTACCACCTTTCATGTTATATGCACCAACATATCTGGTGTCGAGGGATCCATAAGTCGGTCTGTATTTAGGAGTACGCTGACTCCAGGGTGATCCTCTATTTTTGTAGCTGGAGCAAGCTATTAAGCTGTTCATTGCGGGCGGGCGAGACTTCTCCACGCTGATGCCGTAGCGACGGCTGTTGATAAGAAGAATCATTAGTTATTATGTATAGTATACAGGGTAAAAAACATAAGACAGTCACATATCGTTCGGTAAGAATGTGGAGTGTCACCCCTATTTATCCCACGGGCGTCGTAAGAGACGAGTAAGGATTTCAACTAAGCAGGACAACATCACTGCAAAGAGAAGAACTTGAAACAAACCTGCTAGTGTGGTATAGTAGGCCAAAATTTCTTTTCTAAGGCGAGGTCTATCTCGAGCCATGGACTGTTAAAGGCTATTTGTGTTATAGGGCGCAGTAATATGAAATTAAGAAAAAAGTACAGTTCATTGTATGTTAGGCAATATTCTCGCTTATTGTGAATAAGATTTAATTAATGTTTATAGCCATACGGGCTTACACGGATCACATAATACTTTAAAGAATACAGGTTGACTTATTAGACTATTTTAAATTTCAGAGCAGATTGCATAATTAGCAGTGTACAGGATTTTGGGTTGGTTTTGCAATTAAATTCTTACCTCTTTTCCCTCGTCCTGGGCGGTGGGAACTTGTCACCAATAAGCACAGATTCGTCAAGGGTACCGTCAATTTGCAACAGATCGCCGGCGGACACTGACACGTCCATCTTGTACGTCCGATCGAATGTACAAGTGAATAGAATCATTAGTAGAGCCTGTGGGAAAGAGAAATTTTAAGTTTTTAAATGATAAAACGGAAAAAGTGCCCAAGATACATTTCAAAAAATCTCTTTATTTTGAAAAGTCGGAAATTTACATGGGACATGTCTTACACATCTCACACATGGCTGATTGAGCTCTAGCTAGGTAGAGCCTGTGCTATGACTAGACTGCTTATAAACATAATACATAGACGCAGAATAAATGTAGGTGCTGATCACAAAATCATTTGTCCCGGATGGGAAGCAAACCTACGACCTCTGAAGAAGCAGGCAGACCTCTCAGGCAGTTTAGAAAAGGTATCACCTAATCTCTTTCTAACATATAAGGTATACCAATATTAGTACTCACCACAAAAAGATGTAAAACAAATATAAATAGAGTGGAGTTCCGGAATCCGACGGAATCAAAGAGCAGACCAGATACTGTGGGTCCAATGAAGGCACCCAATGCGAATGTAGACGTCCACATACCGGAGACTAATCCATAGGTTTCTATTGAGTTGGGAAGTCCGCTGGCACTATGGAATAGAACAATATATTATTTTGAATTGTTATTTTGGACTTGGACATGTTTGGCTAAATTAGGCCAGGATTTTGACGTATATAATTCCATAATCTCTGTAGAAAAGTCTATTTGTGTAATCAGATAGGATAGAGGTATACACAAACATATTATTATTCATATTTGGTTCTTAATTCGGATATTTATATAATATTACGGGCATGTGTGTAAGGGAACAAAATATGCAAGACAACATCACTACGAAGAGAAGGGAAACTTGAAATAAGCACTATACCATACCGTCTGGCCAGTATGATATAGTAGGACAAAACCTCCTTACTAAGGAGAGGCTCCTTATGTCCAGCAGTCGATCGTTGAAGGCTGTTGATGACCTCTGTCATCTATAAACGGATTTGTAAAATTCCTTTTTCGTTCGTCATTATCATCATCACTCTATTGCAGTCCACTGCTGAACATCAGCATTGATTTTATATTAGATATTGTTTTTTATTCAAAAGGGGTTTATTCAGAAAAGGTCCGATTCAAATTTCATATGCTCGTAGTATGACAGAAAACGAAATTTCAAAAAATGACAGCAAATCAACCGCGATTTCTGTTTAGGCATAAATATAAACTGCTTATGCAATCACTTAGTGTTGTCTGGAGTCGGTTCATCTTTGTATTCAAAAAGTATTTATTATAACATACTTCACAGATTTTTGTTTTGTTTTAATTTAAATCCTAGTTATATATTATTATTCTTATTTTATAATAATATTGTGGATTATCTTTTATGTAGACTCTAAAGTTATAGACCAATATAATGTGTGTACAATTAAAAATGGCATCGATATATTCTGTCAAACATTTGTACTGAAGTTGAGATTACTTTCACATTTTGTATTTATGACAGATCTGTTACTTATTTGCGAAAAATTACCAAAGAACAGAGCCAAGAGATTAGTTTTTTAAATCTTTCATTACCTTTTTTCGCAGAGAGGGTTATCTTAGTTCATGAATGGGAATACCATTCATTGATACCACATAATATTGGTAAGATAAAGTAAAAATTAGCTAAAACACCCACAAGAGTATAAACTACTAGCTTTTGCTTTGCTCGTGTGGAATTTGGTCTGGCACATCAAGTTTCGTAACAGATCATTTTAAATAAATATATATTTTCTTATTAAAAATATCCTTTGTTACTTCTAATACATACCTCCAAGAATGTTCTTGTGTAACATGTGTGTACAAAATTTCATGGTGATCGGTTGATTAGTTTTCGCGTGCAACCGCAACAAACAAACTTATATTCGCATTTATAATATTAGTAGGGATAGGTATCTACAAGGTATTATAAAGTGTTTTTTTTTCTATTATAAACTAATAACAATTAAAAAAAAGTGGTGCTTACATAGCAGTACTGAGAGCATCAGTAAATGACGCCACTAATTGACTGCCCATACCGAGTCCGTGGAGTACTAAGCCGATGACTGTCACCCACGGGATCCTGTAAATAAAATATATAAACATGCAATATGAGTATTTAAAAGAGTTATACACATTAACTCATACCTACGTACCTAAAATATATTTAAAAAAAATATTTTAACTATAATTTCTTGATTTGCTTGTCCAGTTTCATGATTCCATCAATTAATAGTGTAGCTTCTTATGCTTAACTTAGAAGCGTAATTTATACCTTCGAGAAACCAAATATATATTAGACTAGTCTAACTACGAAGTCGTTTTATATCTGTGATAATGGGCATTTCTTACTTTGGGGAACAGGATTCTAAACTCATAAAAATATACGTGTAAAAATGAATTGAAAACCAGGTGAAACCATTCCATTGTCCTTCCATGTTAAACTTACGTATGCATTTCAAAGAAAGGCGCTGGTCCAATAAGCAGGAATCCTCCCGCTACGAATCCGCATCCTAGTGCGATAACGTATTTAGGCTTCATGTAGTGGTGGTCACAGATGAAGCCCCAACAAGGCGCTGACAACGCGTATACAGCCCCGTTTATAACGAACATCATACCGAGAATTATTGGGGAGAACTCGAACTGAGGACAAAGTAGAAGAATTAAAGCACTATTCTTTGTAGTCTTATCTCCATTTGTGGTTATTCCTTTGCTCATAAGATTAGTATCTTAATGATTAATAGTTATGATAGACAAAATTTTTTTTTGTTTTTTTTTTGTTTCGTTTATCCTAAATAATTTTGTGTAACTATTCTTGCCGGGCCTGGGTCCAAATGAATTAATTTTCTTTCTTTCTTTTAAAAAGCCTGATGAGCCCTTTAGTTATTTTTTTTATGATCGTGCTCTTATATTTAATTTTCTTCCCTTTTTCGAATTTAAAAGCATCAATGACTAGAAAAATTGAAAATAAACTATACTAACCCAGCCAGCGCTGTACAGTCTGAAATGTCCCTTTTAAGGAGAGGCCTATGTCAAACTGAGGATTACTAAAGACTGTCAAACATGATGATGTCAACAGGAAGGTAGTACTTGTAGTTTTAAAAAAATATTTAGTGTTTTTTTACTAAATTAATAATGTAGACTTACTTGTCGTAAATGCGGTTCGAGTGTCGCCTGCAAGAAGCCTATACTAGCGCTGGTTGACATAATACTTATTGCTGACAAAACTACGCCAGGCACCTTCATTAACGACAGTAGTGTAGCTGGAAGATGATAATTCTGCATTATTTCCTAAGAATGTATATTTGTTGATATTCCTTGTGTCTTGTATCGACTTTGTTTAAATCTTATTGGTAAATAAAAATTAATTGCTGTTCAATACATGGACGCTACTAGATTTATTTTCAGAGGAGTGCATCTACATCCACACATACCATTAACCAATATAAAATATAGAATTATTCTAGGTCTTTATCTATGAAATCGACTTGTTTAAGAAATACTTGTACCCCCCTCCCGGCGCCTATAGTTCGATAGTCTTACTTAGATAAGAAATAACTGGACTTATTTGATCAAGATTAGTTTTGAAACATTTATGTAAGTCCAGTAAGTCCAGGGAAAGTTTAGACGTTTAGACTTAGTATTTAATAATATCAAAATTTTATATCACGTGTACGAAGTAGCGGACACACTAGTTTACTCGTATATATTGTTTGAAATATTTTTTTCCAAAAAAAAACGAATGATCATGGCGTCAAGAGTAAAATAAGATAAAAATAACTTACGCCCACTCGGCTTCACATCCTCATCATCGTTATATTTCGGTAGCACGATGCAACTCATGACAGCAGCACAGAACAGCGCTGAACCGAGAACTGCAAAAGGTAAAGTATAGCCTCCTGCTGCATACAGAGCACCTCCTAGAGTCGGCCCCACTATTAGTCCTAGACCGAAGAAGGTCTCAAGAGATGCCTGTAAAAAAAACAGTCATTATGTCTCTATTGTGTTTGATATGTGAAATTTCATGCGAAGATAAAAGCTTTAGAGTAGCGAACATGTGCTGTTTGAAATAAATGAATTAAAAGACTTAATTACACATAGGTGTTTATTATAGCAAGTGACCTACTCTCAATATTGGTAAGCAACAAGGTAAGGTTTATGTTAGACACCATCCTTCTACTAGCATTTTTTGTCTGTAGTCGTAGGTATACAATTATATCTGTATAACCTCATTTTACTTTCAGTTTTGTCACATTTTATTAGCGTGTGTGAAATTTTATAATTTAACGCCCTGGAGTATTCCATTTTTAAATAAATCTCTGTCTGTCTATAGAACATACGGGTGTATCTTTTCTTAATTAAAAAAAGTACATCATAGATAACGTATAGAGGTTGCATACGAGCATCACAGCCATTTTATGTTTGAATATAAGAGGCAGTGGCCAGAATTATTTTTAGAGGAGTACGTCTACATCCACACATGCTATATAAAATATCGAATTATACAAATCATACCTATGAAATTGTCTTTTTATGAAATACTAGTAAGTTAAAAATAAGATTTTTCTATGTATTTTATTTTTTAAAAGGGTGGTACAAATGCACAATCTTGTGTCTACTTCCCATTTCAAGAACGAGGTGTAAACAAAAATTTTAAAATAGAGGTGTAAACGATTGTAGAAAGAGAATAGACATGAAACCCTTGCATCTTGGCTAAGGGGCTGATCCAGCTCATTCTAATGACTGGATGTCGTAATAGCAGCTGTTCCCGGATCCCTCCTATGTCAGGCGCAGAGTGGCACACCGTTTGGTTTTAGTCGATCCGATTTCGACACACCACCCTGGCGTAAACCCCGGTGGGGTGACGGCCCGAGGGGGTTTCCACACGTTAAAAAAAATGTAATTCTAATGAAAAGTTTAACGCTTTTATCATTACTACAAAGCTAACACGCAAAACTAACAATCTATTTATTAAGTAATTTTAATAATAACAACTCGATATTGTGAATGGAAATAATGTAGTTCAGAATAGATCAAGTTAATATCTACAACTATCAGTGAGCTTAAAATGTCAACGACATCTTATCTCCTGGACTGCTCTTTAGTGCTTATCTGCGACCTTTTACTTGAAGATCATCACTAATCTTTTCTAACATTGCGTAAATTACAAAGTAAATAAAGCGGATACATTATTTATCAATGAATTTTCTTGTTTAAACCGTTTTACAATAAAGTTTCGTTTAAATCAAAAACTGCCTAAATGAATTAAGTGTTTAAATTAAAATAATTACAATTTTATTGTTTTAGTCAATTAATAAGGTCTGTCAAATACATAATG
Organism: Hypercompe scribonia; assembly: GCA_949316085.1. Lineage (NCBI taxonomy): Eukaryota > Metazoa > Arthropoda > Insecta > Lepidoptera > Erebidae > Hypercompe > Hypercompe scribonia. Next base: position 2,481,483 of record OX438969.1, on the reverse strand, counting down.
ATCTTATTATAAAAGATGTGAGTTTAATATGCCAAAAAGACTCCTGAAAACCGATTTCTATCACGTAGGAATACGTTTGTCTAACTCACATGAAGAAGTATTTTAAAGTATTAGCGTATTAGCGTTTAAAACAGTAAGCAATGATTCTATAGAAGAATCTTAAAAAAGAAACACACAAAAAGTACATATTTGAATGATATGTATGTACTTACAAGCAAAATTATATAAGTATTCATCAGTCTGTCTAGTTATCACAGTACAAACTCTGCTTAATTTGAAACTAGATGGTGTTGTGTGTGAAATGTCCGAAATGTTTATTTATTTATATATTTATAACTATATTTTATGTAAATATCAATATCTTTTAATAGTTATTCGCTTTTATGGGATTTATATTTTCTCTTTTTTTAGGGACATTCATAAGAAAACGTATCTTTGGTTACTACTATAACCACTCATATTTTTAGACTGCCACTTTTAGCATTTCGGCACCCCCAGCACTTGCTATCTTGCACTTTATGTAGTACCCATTGCTCACAATATCACAATAATGCGTGTAGATATTTTATTCTCACAGGCGTTATTGTTTATGACTGTGTAATAACTTAGACAATCTGCCAATGTTGAGATACTTTTAGATTCAATATGTCTAAGATGTATAATAAACAGTTCTTATATAACTCGTCTACACGGTTGGTCTAGTGGTTTAAGCGGTCGCCACGCGGCTCTCCACTTCGTTGAGTGTTGTGGGTTCAAATCCCACATGGGACAACAGTTTGTGTGGTCCATAAATTGTTGTTCTGAGTCTGGGTGTTCTTTGTGTCCGTTTCTTGTATGTTTGTAAAGTCCCCCGCGACACAGGATTTGTTCCTAATGCGGGCGCTGTCTTTTTTTTTTAATAAAAAAGATACATATCTTACTCACGGCAGTCTAATTCCAAACTGGGTAGAGTCTGTGCTTTAGAAATCAGATTGCTGGTGAACATACTTATATATTCCTAACTAAAAATATATCTTATATTATAAAAAAAATCACCCAGATATAGAACAACGGATCGTGCTCTTTACATGTTTGTTTGTCGAATCCACGACCTCCGATGTAGCAGTAAGGGTCACTAACCATTAAGCCAACATGTCCGCCAAATTTGTTATCTTTAATTCAACACATCCTTATTACCATTAGTTTTGCGATAATTACCAATTAAATAATTTCAACTTTGGCCTTGTTATGTGAGATATGAGTTGGTAGACGTAACTCGTATAGCCGGTCAAGGCAGGGATTCATAAGCATGATATCTAGAGGCCTTCTAACGGACCTTTCCGTTTTTTCTCTACCTCTCTACCAATTATTGACTTATAGAGAATGCCCAAGAAATTAAAACCCTGATGTGCCTAATGTGTATAAATTAATCAAGTCAATATAGAGACTCTATTGATGCACGGATGACTGTTATCGTGGTAAATGTGCGAACAATGACTGTCATGCCTTTTACGTCTTCCAAGTGGGGCGCAAAGAAGCACCTTACTAGGCCGCCACAGTGTGAATCACCATACTGCCTTGTCTGCATTCACAATGAGTATGGTGACCACAACTCTTGCATTCTATTCATGCTTTCCATCGGGCAGAGTAGAGTCACTTAGGCAGGCTCTCAAAATAAAAAAAAACTTCATATTGGAGAAAACCTTAACCAAGAGATAGCATTTGCATTAATGGTTCAATGGCTGAAGTATTTACTTCAAACTCCACCTCAATGAATTTTCAACTTTAATAATCTTATGTATTTAAAAGTAATGGATGAAGTTACTTACAAACATTGTAGCTACGTTGTTGGGAAACTCCTTGGCAATTATGGCAAAGGAGGCCGTAAGGAAGGCGGCGTTGCCCATCGCCTCTATGATACGGATAACAAAACTCAGAGTGATGAACGGTACATGGCCCTCCACCTTATCCAACATTCTGGAATGAAAAAATCAAATTAAATACTGATGATGCCTTGGTATATTGTGTTTGTTTTCTTTAAATAAGAAACTATAGAACTTTGTATTCAAAATTCGAATGTCGAGCGGCGATTGAATATTTGCTCTTAAAACAGTTCAATTAAAATAGTGCTTGAGTAAACTTACCCGAATAATATAGCACAAGTGCCTGTAGTCAATATTCCTCCATTGAAAAGTAGCTTCATTCCTAACTTGTTGAGGTGGGCACCATAAAATGGACTGACTATGAATACTACCAGTTCGAACACGCCGAATACGAGGCCATATTCGGTCGCTGTGCACCCTTTTTTCTCAGCCTAAAATTCGAAAAATCTTATTATTAAATTTTACAAGAGTGAATCGAGATACACAAACCTCTATTGCTATTCGATTCCTTAACAATAATTAAGTTCTGAAGAAAAAGAATGAAAGAAATAAATACGTTTTATTCAATAAAGCGTATAATTGATTCCTTTAAGAAAGTATCATAAATAAATTTGAAAAAAAAAACTTCACTTATTTTTCAAAGAAGTGATATTGATGTGAAAATGAAAAAACGAAAAAACGACCACTTTAAAATGAAGCATATATGATCTCGTATATCGTATATAATTTTTTATTTTAAAGTATATTGTTCAAATAGTATATTTATTTCGTGTATGTACCAAAAATGTAATATCTGTTAAGCAACTTGAAATATCGTCCATCACATAAACAAAGATACAATGCGAAAAAACCGCATTCAAACCGGTCCATACGTTTAGTATATATGATACGACAGACAGACGTAGCAGTCAAACTTATAACATCCCTTCGGCGTCGGGGGTTACAATCGAAAATGGCGGCCATTGTAATAAAATCCATAGGGTAGATGAGTGTATCAAAAATAAATACCAATGTCCACTTCATTACAACTAATATCGCGAAACGTTTCGGCAAATATAATTAACATAACTTTTTATTATTATTACGAATTGCAGTCAAATATACAGTGAAATATATTGTTCAATTGAGTAGTCTAAAACAGTGACGTCACAATTTTATATTAAGTACATTTTTTTTACAAAATTGTCGTTTTGACAGATGATAAAAAGTAACTAATTTGACTAAGGTGTCATCTAGCCTATTTTACGCTCTAAATTATGTCATAAATTAAAACTCTCAATTCTAATTTCTAAAATCTGGAGTTTTTGAATTCAGAATTGTAAGTTTTCTAATTTCAAAAATTCTAGAAGTGCTATTTAAATACTTAATTCAAAGAGTCTAATTTATGTCTACAGTGTAATGGTAATTATATTTAACTGTTTTGAAACGAATGATAACAGTTTAAGTAATTGAAATTGTTATCTTAGAGAAATTTAATTAAATAAATATAGTATCCACGTGCCTTCATTATGGATTACACGATCTCTGGAAATGAACTTTACATCTCACGATAGTCTATGTTGTCATCAGATTTCTATCAGAACCATGTCTTTTGAAATGTTTACTTAGCCTTCTTACATATTTAATTGGCAAAATTTACGTTCAAGTTACGTTCTTGGTTGTAGGAAACGTGTATGATTTGATTTTACAAAAATATAAATCTGTGAAATGGTTTAAAAGAATGAAGCCAGATTAACTTTTACGTCTTCAAGTGTGACGTGAAACTTCACTTCCATACTGTATTACCTACATTCGCAATGTGTATGGTAGCCACATCTCTTAGATTGACTCATGAGGACTGCTCGACAGGAACGCAAACTTAAAACTGTATTTTAGAAATATGTAAATGTCCTCTCGGATATGTCCTCTTTTTTGACGTCGATTAAAAATTGTCCCTTTACAGAGCACTTTTACATAAAATAGATAATATTATTTTTGCATCAAGCATGCAAAACGGATGTAGAACATGTATTGATGGAATGTGTTCGAAGCAATAACTTTGAGATCGCCCTTATTGTGATAAACTGATGGGCATTGTAACATATAATAGTGTCCTGGCCAGTCCTTTGTCAAATACAGCTAAGGTCATTTATAATTTATATGCTAAATATATAAGATTAATGTAAAATAAATTGACTGTGCTGGTGTGACATATGTAGTTATAATTGTGGCTTAGTTCCGCAAATGAATATTTAAAAAAAGTATGCACAACAATAGCTACTTCGTCCACTACAAAGATTTTTGCTTTTGATTTTCGGGACGTTGATTTCGCCGAGACCGTAACGTCTCGTATCATGTACATTGCCCTACAGGCACACGCACTTCAGCCAAGCGTCAATACAGAAAGCGCCATGTACAACGTGCTTTGTTTAATATACTCGAGTTTCATGATTTCTGGTCATCAAAGAAGTGCTCAACGCGATTAGAGAAGTTTTTATTTCAAAAAAGAAAGAAAATTGCTTTGTTTTCAGATTTTTATCAAGTATACTTACGTTAAGATGTTGCAAATCTGGTGTGTAATTAAGTACATAAAAGCACATAATTATTTTTTGCGTGTGGTGACAGATTAGAAACACAAAGTGTTATCATCCATCCCATGGGTTTCGCAAGAGGCGACTGACGGAATAAACTGCACAGAACAACATCACTGTGAAGAGAAAGAAATCCTTTTTTTTTTTTTTTTTATCGTGTGGAAACCCCCTCGAGCCGTCACCCCACCGGGGCTTACGGCGGGGTGGTGTGTCGGAATCGGACCGACTAAAACCACACGGTGTGCCACTCTGCGCCTGACATAGGAGGGATCCGGGAACAGCTGCTATTACGTCATCCAAATCCCTCCTAGCGCCTGCCCGCTACCGCGGGCACCTTCTACGGATAACCTCTCCATTTAGGCGACGTACGGCACACGCGGACGTCGCCTCCTCGCGGCTGGCCACTATAGCGGATGGAGGGGAAAACCCGTCCCGTCCACCCGCGGCCACACTCAAGGCGGCATGAGGCGCTGGTATGCACGCCTCAGCCGCCCGGCTCGCCGGCGGCGAATTGGGTCCGAGTGGACATCGTCCTCCCGGGCCCTCTCCGCCGCCTCCTTCCGCGAAATTACGTCTTCGCAGAAGGTTGCAACCGCGGTAAAACAACTGTCGCTACCGGCCATGGAGCGTATGACGGCCGGTAGCGAGAGATCACCTCCAATAACTGCAGTGAGGACCCCACGCTGCGCCGCCCAAGCGGAACAAACTGCTAGCGTGTGCTGAGCCGAGTCCTCACTGCAGTCGCAGTGGTGACAGGCGGGACTCAATTCCCTCCTGACGACCGAGTGCAGATACTTACCGAAGCAACCGTGCCCGGAAAGGACCTGCGTCAGTCGGAAGGAAAGGGTCCCGTGCTGCCGCCCTGCCCACTCGGCGATGACCGGCTGGAGAGCCTCCACGGCGGCAAAGCCAGCACGTGGAGCCTCCAGCCGGGACGACCAACGAGCCATCGTGGCTCGACGAGCGGCCTCTCGCCACTCGCGTATCTCTTCGGGCGGGGGACGTATGCCGCTACCCGCCCGGAAATCAGCCGTTCGCCGATAAACTTCGGCGAGCACTTCCGCCTCCAAATCCCACGGGGAACTTCCAGCCAAGGCGCACGCCGCCTCCGTTGATATGGTGCGGTAACCGCGTATGGCTCTAACCGCCAATATCCTCTGAGGGCGCCAGAGACGAGCCCTATTCTGGGCGGTCAGAGCCGCCGCCCACACCGGTGCACCATACAGTGCCATTGACCGGACAACCCCCGTGTATAGCCGTCTCGTCGCGATGCTGGCTCCACCCAAATTGGGCAAAATTCGCCCCAGGGTAGAAGCAGCGCCGACCAGCTTTGGAGAAAGTTGCCGGAAGTGCTCGTCGAAGAGCCACCTGCCGTCGAGGATCAGGCCCAGATATTTCATCTGGGCCCGAATCGGTACGAGGACCGAATTGACTACGATGGAGGCGCCGGAGGGTGGACCACGACGGGGCCCATGGAACAAAAGGGCCTCCGTCTTATCCAGGGCCACCCGCAAACCCAGCGCCTCAATACGCGCGACCACTAGAGAGACACCCATGGTGGCCAGGCGTGCCGCCTCTTGGAAGTTCATCCCCCGGGCTGTAACCAATGTGTCATCTGCGTAATAAATTACGCCCAATCCGGGGGGAAGACGGCCTCGAAGGGCCCAGTCGTATCCCATATTCCACAGGAGTGGTCCGAGGACAGACCCCTGTGGAACACCGCACGACATGGGCCGCCGCCTCAGAACACCGTCTCGGTCCTCGTACATGACGGTACGCTCCTCTAAATAGTCTGCCACAATCCGCCTCAGGTACTCTGGCACCCCATGGTAGTGGAGTGCTTCCCTGGTGCAGCTAAATGGCAGACTATTAAATGCGTTGGCGATGTCTAATGACACCGCCAACAGCACGCCGCCACAGCTCACCGCCTCTTCGGTGACGGCCCTCAGGCGCAGCACGGCATCGACTGTCGAACGCCCCGCCCGAAATCCAAATTGGGCGTCCGACAGATTGGGGCCCACTTCGCAGAGGTGCCGGACGATGCGGGCAGAGAGTATCCTCTCAAACAGTTTACCCGCCTCGTCCAGCAACACGATGGGCCTATAGGCCGCTACCGATTCGGCTGGTCGTCCCGGCTTCCTCAATAGGACCAGCTTCCCGCTTTTCCAGCACTCAGGGAAGCATCCGGACGCCAAGCTAGCATCCAGGACCTCCCTGAGGCGGTCCGACATGTGTTCGAGGGCTCGGGCCAGCACACGGGCAGATATACCGTCCGGCCCGGGGGCGGTGTTCTTAGAGCGGATCCGTAGAACAACCGCCCCTACCTCTGATTCCCTGATGAGCGGAACATTCCCCTCGTTCCCCTCGTCGTCTTCGACCATGAAGGCCATCGACGGGGGTGTGTGATCCGCCCGCTGCGGGAAAAGGCCCTCGACCACTTCCTGCAGGAAGCTGGGCTGGAGTGTCTCTGTAAGGGGGGGGCCCGACGTGCGGAGCTTTTGTCGCACCGCACGATAAGGGCGACCCCAGGGGTCACGATCGAGACCCTCCAGCATCTCCTTTCGTTTCACATCTTTGGCGCGGCTAATGGCCAGCTTCAGAGTTTTCCGCGCCTCTCGGTACTCCTCATGAAGCTGGTTCTCCCCGCTATCTTCGCGGTGACGTCGTCGACTGCGGGTGTAGGACCTCCGGGCACGAGTGCAGGCCGCACGGAGGTCCGCCAACTCTTGGGACCACCAGTAAACCTCCTTCCGTGGAGGCCGACGACCTCGGATACGGGGCATGGCCGCATCGCAGATCTGCGTAATCGCATCACGAAAGCGACCAGCCCCCATGTCGACCTCCTCGGTCGGGGCCTGCGGAGACAGCCAAGAATGAATTATGGCCGCCTCCTCTAGTAGGTCCCTATTCAGCTTCGAAAAAGCCCACCGCGGAAAGCGAGAAGAACGCCGCGCCGCGTGACCCCTACTGGGGTCCTGGATCCGGGAGAGCTCAAATCGGATGTAGAGGTGATCCGAGAGCGTCTCAACCTCTTCCAGGACACGCCAGTTCCTTACTCGTGCGGCGAGGGCAGGGGTAGCGAACGAAAGGTCCACTATCGATCCCCCCTGCTGTCGCACGCACGTGTTGGTGGAGCCTCTGTTCAGCAAGCAGAGGCCCACTGAGGCCGCCCACTCCTCTACGGCTTCGCCTCTAGCGTCCGTCCTGGGGGAGCCCCACGCAATGGATTTTGCGTTGAAGTCCCCCAGCACTAGGATGTGCCCAGACGTTAGTCGCCGCATCGAGGTCTCCAAGCTGTTGAGGAAACCCTCGAAGTCGCTGAAACTCCGGTTGGGGGAGAAGTATACACCATATACGGTGATCCCCCCCCACTCAGCAGCAACATATCCAGTGCCCTTGTCTCTTAGCGACAAGGGCGGGGAATGAGCCGCTGTGGAGCCGACGACTGCCACGGAGCCGTCCCGGTCACCCAACCAGTTTGTACGGGGAGGAACATAATAAGGCTCCGCGGCTACAGCAACGCCGATCGACCACTGTGCCATGATTTGCAGGAAGAGGAAGAGAAAGAAATCCTAAATCAACCCTTCTGGCCAGCGTAGTAAATTAAAATCTTCTCTTTTAGAAGAGGCTTATCTTCTGCAGTAGACTGTTAAAGGACGTTAAGGTAGCAGTGGTGTAAAAATAAGAAAAGCACTTCTTTTCTCTTTTTCTTTCTCTGAGTGCATTTCATTGTATGTTAGGCAATATTCTCGTTTATTATGAGTTTATTTTAATTAATTTCTGTTATATGGTTTATATGAAAGCCATTTCATATTTAAAAGCATCAACAGGCTGACTGAATAGGTCAAATTTCTTTCTCAGGAGAGGCCTATGTCCAGAAGTGGACTGTTTATGATAAAGATGACATTTTTTTTGTGTGTATCATAGCAATAATCATCTAACATCAAATGTGTGGGTTTGTTTTTGCATTGTAAATAGTCTCAGGCCCTCACATTTTTGGAAATATTTAGTGTAGACGAATTATACCGCACAGATGAAAAACGATCAATCGAGTTACTTGGGTGAAATGATTTACTTCTTCATAAATTCGTTCAAGTTAGGTTTGAAGGGATCATTTAATGGGCTGTTGGCAAATCTTGATTATACACTTCACTGTGGGTGACTCACTTCAAAACACTTATATAACATGCAATATATAACTCATACGGGATAAAGTCTTAGATGGGGAAACTGAACTGACCGTGACCACAGCAACTTAAAAAGTATATGCGTGTCTAATGCTTGGAGAGGTTATAAGTACAAGGGTATGAAGTATGCAAACTGACATTAGCTCCCTTGAATAGAAAAGTAAATATCATTCCTATGTAACAAATCTCTAAAGTTCTTAATTTATTTTATATTGACCTTTTATATTTGTAGAAATTATGTTATCAAACAAGCACACGGCCCACTTATGCATTCTGGAATCGAGTTGAAAGATAAGAGAGTTCGAAAGTGTTTATGGACTTTCTTGTTTATTTACATGCGATGCATGCTCTAGAATATTTCGTATATATTATATCGCGGCAATAAAGGATCAGGTCTGGATTGTAATTAAGGGAAAACGGTTTACGAACTATCACATATTTGTGTCAATAATATCTGTTTCAAAATTCACGTTAATACTTTTTAAGGAAATAGTTAAAGAAAATATCAAAATCTGTTGAAATGCTCAAACTGAACCTGAATGTTTTAGAAATGTTTACAGAACTTTTCTTAGACATCCAAGTGTCACCAAGTGCTTCCTTTACTTAAGATGTGGTATCAGCTCTTATAAGCTTCTTTAAGATATAACGGGCAAAAGAGCAGAATGCCGTGGTCCAAAGACACCTGCAACTGAATAGACTCAAATGTGATGATAACCTTAGAGGTGGGATTACACTCTAGATGTTATTGGTATGTAGCATCTGTTTGTTATGCAGAAGAAACTGTTTTTGTGTGTCTTAAAGGCAGCCTTGTGTGCGAAACCAGGTTGAAATCAGAATATTCAGAGTCAAAAACGATCTTAATTGTTTTGTCTACAAGAAAACTGGTGATCCAATCCCATAACTATGCGAGCGGGTTACCAGTTGCCTTTCGTGAAACTTTTTCTGGAAGCGCAATAAATATGACAGTTTATGAGTTGGTTAATGTTAATAAGGTCAAGGTATTGTCTAATATCGAATGTGAAACATAGACAAATTAACCATAACTACTTTGAAAATAGCGATGTTTAAATTTTTAGTATAAATGCCTAGAGTTTCATCATTCCTAATGCTATACTTTATTTCTTGCACAGTTGGGGTTTTTTTTTCACTCAATGTATAAATTTATGCATTGATGAATTTATAAAAAGGTAATTAACATTAGAAAAAATTAAATACCTACAAAATTTTTAAGTTTATAAAGATTTATAACTTTTTTAAATTCTATAGTTTTGGTCAAAAGTTCAGAATTCCTTCTTGTCTTCAGAGTTCAAAGTCCAATCTTATTTGACTTAATCCTTACAGCATGTACTGTAATCTACCTGGATGTCGTAATAGCAGCGGTTCCCGGATCCCTCCTATGTTAGGCGCGGAGTGGCACACCGTGTGGTTAGTCGGTCCGATTCCGACACACCGCCTCGCCGTAAACCCCGGTGGGGTGACGGCCCGAGGGGGATTCCACACGTAAAAAAAATAAAAAAATGTACTGTAATCTATAAGTAACCAAGTTTCATCAATACCTTTAACAGTTCGCTACAGAACAAAGGCCTTCTCTTATAAAGTAACGCTTAAGTGAACATAATTGTTCAAGTAAAAGATGACTCTTCTAAGTATGTATGTAAATCTTGCAAAATTTTAGTACAACAGGAAGTAGTCATAAATTCTGCGTTAATGAGTAATAAAAAACCTATAAAATATTTATATATACGCATTATATAAGACAGAGTCGTACAAAGCGCCTGGCGATTGTATTGTAAGTGATAAGAACAAACTATTTGCTCTAAGGTTATCGGCGAGACTCTGGCGTGATAACTAAGTGTAACCAAGTTGTATCATTTACTTTGATTTCTGTTTCTTTGTATAAAATGGGTTATTGTAATGGTTCATTACTAGTTTTAGATTTTAGAGCTAATATTTTTTCAGTCGCAACTCTAGAACTTTATGTCCCGACCAGCCATGGTTTCTGCATGTAATGTGCCCCGCCCACGCCACTTAAATTTAACAATTTTACTGGCAATATCGGTGATCTGCAGATCTTCTCATTCCTGATTCGATCACGCAAAGAAACTCCGAACATTGCCCTCTCCATTGCTCTTTGGGTGATTTTAAGCCTTCTTATCAAGCCCATAGTGAGCGACCACGTCTCTGTACCGTAAGTCATCACTGGCAACACACATTGTCTTGAGACACTGCGGTATTTGCGATGAAAAAACGTTACATAGCTTCGTGAACGCTGCCCAACTTAGCTGGATTCGACCTCGTACTGGGAAACGCAGCGTTGGCAGGCCCCCTACAAGGTAGTCCGACCACCTGGTGGAGGTCGCGTGAAGCCGCTGGATGCGGGTGGCACGGCAACGGCTATTATGAAGAATCTTGGGAAAGGCCTATATGCAGCAGTGGACGTCTTTTAGCTGAGAAGAAGATGATGATGATATTTTCATGTAACAGTCAATAGAATTTAAATCTAGGTTAATATTTACAAATATAAGATATCAAGTCATGTGCTTGAAATTTTTATGTCATATTTAGTCTTTGAGGTAAAGATAGATGAAGATATTAATATTCCAAAAATTCGTATACAACCATAGCATATATAAATCGCTTACGAAACTGAGCACCAGAGTTGAATAATTATCTTACAAGTTAAAAATCAGCTGAAGAAAGTAATACCAAAAGAAACTAAACAACACACTGCTAAATGTAGCTGAACGCTAAACTGTCAAAAGTAGCTGAGCAATATTATTCACATTATTGCATTCAAATTCGTTTTGCCCGTCTTTCGGATTCATGCAATATTAAGTTTTAGCAATAAATATTAATTTGTCTACAATTCTGATCAATTCTTGAAAACCTGTCGTTGTTTGTAATTTTCTGAAACCTGTTTTCGTTATATTTTTTGAGATGTGTGATTTATAACAAAACTCTTAAGAACTCGTATATATTGTTAAAATCATTGTATGGTGTACGAGAATGTTTTCCTTTTAACTATAAAACGAGGGAAATTGCTAAGTAGTCTGAACGTAAAATATTTGGTTAATTTCATGTTAAAGGCTAGCATACTTTCACTCGTCCGTGTTCATTGTGTTTAAGTATCGGACATAGTATCGCTAACAAAAAAGAGTATCACTGAGAGTCAGGTCAGCTTTTTGTAGGTACAGGTTGGTATGCATAACTCCACACAATAGTCGATCATTACACCCGCAAACATCGAGACAGGCAGCGACACGGATTACGAAATGAATAAATCAATCAATTATTTATTTAAATACTACACATAATTATTATAACCCTGACATCCAAGCTAGGTATCATCATCATTATCAACAGCCTTTAACAGTCCTTTGCTGGACATAGATCGATTACAAAGGAAGTTAAAGAGAAAGCTAGGTATAGACTAGTCTCCCACGTGGGCGTCTCCCCTGTGGTCGTCTGAACGCGAAGTTCTTGTCGAACAAATGGGACGAGACCTGAGCCCGCCAACAATCACTGCTGCCCTGTTGGCGGATGAGGAAGGCTGGGGCACAGTGGTCTCTTTCTGTGAAGTTGTAATGCTCCAGAAAGAGACACTGAACGGGATCGGGAGAGGGCTGATCCCGACGCTGCCGACGGGTCCACAAGCTACCAGGCAATGAGGACCCCTGGTGGCGAATCAATAGCTGCGGTCGGCGATAGCAACACAGCCTGGTCGTAAAATTACGATGGGGCCATAAAGGCTGCAAAGGACCTGAAATAATACGGCCCGGGTCCCCTTCAGAGTAGGACACCTGAGACCGGCCGTCGGGTGGTTTTTAGTTTAAGCACTACACACTTCTGGCTACTGTGTGTCAAAAAATAAAAAAGGTAAAGACTGGTTTAATAAATAATATTTGTTCTTAAAATAGTAACTAAAATTGGATCACCAAACGCTATCAAAAGGTTGACTTTAATCTTAATTAAGAATCACTTGGAAACCATATTCAAATAATTAGTAGAGCCACTAAAATTGAATCACTAAACAACGTAAAGTTTTAAAAAAACGTTTACTAAAAAAAATATTTCTTATCAACATATAATAACAAATAAAAAAAATGATAGGTCCTCTTTCTCTGAGACATAAAAAAAAATTTGGGTGGTCTTATTTTTTTCCATATATGTTTCAATTTTTATAAATAAGTGAAAGATATAGTTAAAATACTACAATGCGGCTGGCAAATGTCAGAACCAAGCTATGTGATTTTGACATTTGCTAGCCGCTACCGCGGCACGGTCACCCCACGCGTTATTGGTCACACAACTGACGTAACCTAAACGGTTGCATCTTTCTCTGTAATATCCCTAAACGGTGCATCTAAGAGTAAAAAATAAGGCTTTATGCACCCCCTATGTTAGTCCCTAAACAGCATCCAGCAGTAGCTAATGATGATGATGACAATGAAAATGTGAAAAGTTGATATTTTTACATTTTTTCTTGATGATTTTATAAGTTTAGTTTGTAAGTCTTTGGTGAAAGATCTATCATGCTGATGACAGATTATATATTTCAGTTTAAAGACAAAAGCTATCAAACTATAATTCAAGATACATATTTATATTAATATAACATTCATAACATTCATATTTAGAGATCGTTTGATTAATTGAGCGACAAATATATTTCATATTGTTCAACACGCAAATGCAAATTATTTTTAATTTTAAATATAAACTTTTTTATTGCATGTCCTTCAATTTCATATGAGTAACAATTACAGTTCAAGTGAAGCTAAATAAGCGCAATAAATATACATTGTTTAGTGACAATTTGTAGCGTATACTTTAACGATATCTTGAATGTAAGGTTGTGTAACTACTCTGACATTTTAGCATATAGCAACTCTTAACAGTGTGTTGTTCAGCTTCTTCTGGTATTGTGTTGTTCAGTTAATTCTAGACTTTTAAGATAATCATTCAATTCTGACGCTAGGTTTCGTAAACGGCTTATTTGCGCTACGTGGTATATCAGTTTTTAAGCTTTGGTCATAGGCCTTTGGGGCTTAAGGTTATTAACCTGATTGATAAGTGAACTTATTTCGCAAATCGTTTTTTTAAACTAGTAGAAGGCAAATCGACTAGTTTTTTAGAGTCGATGTGCGGTCGCCATTTCTTAGGACCAACTATAAAAAATAAAAGATTCAAGTCTACAAAAATTCAAACTAGGCCTTTAGATGAAATAGTTACTTTAGTAATGAGATTAGTAGATTAGATTTAGTAGTTACTTTAGAATCCGTAATATCAAGTTCAAAGTTCAAATTTAATTACTTGAGAACTCTACAAATAGGACTGGACGGTAACTGTACGAGTCGGCTGGGTAGGCAAAAACCTTTAAAATTTTTTTAAGAGAAATCTGTTTCTTTTTAGAAATTAAAATCTTGAAAGTCACATTGAACCCTTTTCCACAATTTATTGTTAAAAATATTAAAATCCTGCGTGATGGTCACCATACTCATTGTGAATGCAGATAATGCAGTACGGTGACCTACACAATGGCGCCTGGTGTTTAAAGGACCCGGAATTACAGCGGGAGAGAATTCTATAGACAAAATTACTCAGACGTTTTTCCTAAATATTCTGCACGAAGTTTAAAAAAACAACTACATACTTACTTATCTCTTAAAAATTAGGTTAACGATTAACTTCTGTCAGTTTTTATGTTTGATTTACTTTATAACTGATCCCGTTTCAAAAAACTCGTTATTGTCTGATATCAAAGTTCTTAAACCCGCTATAGATATTATCACCCCAGCGAAATTCATAGTGGGGATTGGTTTCTGTAATTTTTGCAATTGGACTTATTTCATGCGTGAGAAATTAATTGACTGGCTTAGAAATTGCATTAGAACTTTTAAAAACGTAAGATGTTCCTGAAGTTAACAATTTTCGCCATTTTAGAGATGTGAGCATCACAACTCACTAAAATTTGTGTTTCTGTGTTTAGTATTCTTCATTTTTGTTTTAAATTCGTCTATAAACCTTATTTTATCGTGGATATGTTGGGTATTATATATAGATGCCAAGCGAAGAGCGAAGAGATGTAGGCGATCTTGCGGTCTCTTTGTCGACGAGTATTTGAAAATTTCCGTGCTCGCCGAAGAGTTCAAACGTCGAAACTTTGGTCGTTAGGATAATGTAATTTTTAAAGAATTAATTTTAACTAATTAACTTTTTTGTAAATAAACAATTTTTATAACATATCAAAATATTCTTTTTAAGTGGTTTTTTCAAATATTAACTAATTCATGGCCCACCCTATATTTAACACAGCCAATAAGCTCATTCGTTTAATGACGAAATTTAGAGAGTGTTTTTGATCGCAATATCTAAAAATTGTCAAGGACTTCTATTTTGCATATCAACCTTGCCACCACATTAAAAATGCAAGAAGTTATGTAAATGTGACACATTATATAACTTTTTGAGTATAAGAAATATTAGATTTTCTCAACTTTATTTCTTTCTGATGGCTTTACAAAATTTTTGTTTCATATTTCATTTTGTCTTGTCTAGATTACTAGCTTAAAACTGTTGAATTTGAAAAAAGTTAATTTTTTTTAATGTTCGATATGCCATCGAATAATCGAATAATCGGAATAATTAAAAGATGTCGTAACTTGAACACAAAACCTATGAGTACCTACACTATTTAGGTCAAGGAATAATTGTGTTATAGATAAACTCTTGGTAACATACAAAAGCTCAAACATTGCAAAAAACTAGAATGAGTAGAGAACAATAACTTAAAAGACGAATAATATTTAAATAAACAATAACTGATAATTATATTCAGATAAATGATATACATAAGCACGAAATATGTCGATGTTTGATTGAGGGTAAGTAATAATTAGTCCGCGATTAAATATTCCTTTATGGACAAGTCACCTAATAATATACGAAATCAGCTGTCCTTGAATATTCTAGAACTACTGTTATTTTATTTAAAAAAAAAACGTTTAATTTAAAATAACAACATTGGATTATAATATACCTTTATATGTAGGTTAACAATTTTAATTTACCTTTCGATTAATTATTTAAATATGTAAATATATCTAGTTATTTTAACAAAAAATAAAAAAAGTACATGTATATATACATAAAAAATAAAAATATTCGTTATAAAAAATTAAAACGAGGAGAGTAAAAGAAAAATAGAAAACTACAAACCTCTAGTGGATAAAATGGCGCCTGTAGCGCTACACATATGGCGTTACAAAAGTCAGCAATCGCAATTACAACAATCGTCAACCACTGTTTTTGAGTAAAGTCTCGTAAACCCATTTTAAATTAGTTTAAAGTCTTACAATAATAAAAAAAAAATTAAACGAGTAAAAAAGTAACTATCACTATTTCAAATATCGAATTAGCTTAGCGACATATTGTTGTACAAAATACAAAAAAAATTCGCGAACTAAAAATGACAGCTCCCGTCCATTCGGTTACGATGGCGGGAGAAACACTAAATCAAGGAACATTGTTTTTCTGGATAACGAATAAATTATTTCTCTTATAATCATTAAGTGTCAACAACGACACAATATACTTAAGATAATATTTATCAATCATGTTTACAATACTGGCGTTTTAGGTATTCTCAAGATTTAATTTCACATTAAAGAAGCTATGTACGTAAAAGTATAGTTTATTTCTACAATGAAGATTAATAGGTCTATCAAAAGTAATAAGAGAAGAAGTAATGACCTAGCAAAGATAATAAGACTAGAATATTATTCGAAAGCAAAACTATAAGTGAACAGAAGTAATAATTAATAAAGGTATTTGTTAAATAGGATAATTTTTTGTAATAAATATTAGAACACTTTGTTAAATAGGATAATTTATGAAAAAAAGAAAGTATGTTTTTATTGAAATTTTGACTGCAAAAAATGTTAAGTGAAAAATAAAGTTGTACTGATAGATCAACCTGACAGCTTTACTTTTTTTTATTCTTGGCCTACCAAAGTGACTCTACTCTACCAGATGGAAAGTACGAATGGAATCCAAGAGTGGAGGTCAGTATACTCATTACGATTGTAGATAATTTAGTATGATGACCCACAGCATGGCGACCTATTTATTTAATGTTCTACATTCTTTAAATTTATACTTAAATGATTTTATCAATTAGGTCTTCAGTTATTCAGTCCAGTGCCTTAGTAGAAAGCGAAAACCTCCTTTCTAAGGAGAGCCCTATATCCAGCTGCGGACTTTCAAAGGCTGTGATGGCATTTATGTGATTTGATATGATAAACAAATAATATTTCGATATGAAAACTGTTTACTGTTAACGTAACAATCGAATCTCGTGTTTTATTGCGTTTAACATAAATTTTTGTTACGTTGGACCTTAGATTTAGACCTTAGATGTAGAAGTAGTAGATTACTAAAATTTATTAATTAGACGACTAAGAGAGCAATCTATGCAGGACAAAATCACTACAAAGGGAAGGAAAATTTGGAACAAACCTTTTTCCAACCCGTCTGACCAACGTGGTATAGTAGGCCACAACCTCCTTGCTAAGGAGAGGCCTATATCCAGCAGTGGACTGTAAAAGGCTACTGATAATATACAAGTCAGTAAACGTACAAAAGCGCATTCATAATATTTGTGGTACTTGAAATAGCTTGGAATCTAAACAATGAGGTTATTGACGATTTTACCTTTTTTTTTGTTTTTATTTTCTATATTAAGAGCCTACCAAAGTGACTCTACTCTGCCTGATGGAAAGCATGAATAAATCCAAAAGTTGTGGTCACCATACTCATTGCAATGCAATGAGTATGGTGACCCACACTATGGCGGCCTTGTGAGATGCTTTTTCACACCCCGCTTGGGGACCTAAAAGGCATGACAGTCATTGTAACAGTGTAAGGCTTATACAGTTACTACGATAACTGTTACCCCTGCATCAATGGGCCTCCGGTCTCACACTCACCAACGAAACACGACAACACGGATGCTGGCGCTTTAGGTTGGTCTTCTGTGGGAGGGTAGTAATGCCCCGGTCGAGCCGGCCCGCTCGTACTGACATCAGCGTGGCTCTACTACCTATAGTTGACATTGTTCAAAAACTTTACTTATTCACCTACTTGAAGATAACTCCTGCATTAGAAATTTATCTTGTATCTGACCTTTGAAACATACAAGAAACAGACACAAAAGAAAACTAAGAACAACAATTTGTGGATCACACAAAGTATTGCCTCACATGGAGATTGAATACAAAATACTTTGCGTGGTAACAAATAGCAAGATGGCTGCTTCCTACTACACCATTCACCTTTTACTTCATCCGTGTATCCTGCATTAGAAATTTATCTTGTATCTGACCTTTGAAACATACAAGAAACAGACACAAAAGAAAACTAAGAACAATAATTTGTGGATCACACAAAGTATTGCCTCACATGGAGATTGAATACAAAATACTTTGCGTGGTAACAAATAGCAAGATGGCTGCTTCCTACTACACCATTCACCTTTTACTTCATCCGTGTAATCAAGGCAGTCCATTCCTAACGTGAATCTACTATTTATAGGCATTTGTAGGTAACATTAGTAAAAACAAGAACTACTTGCGTATAACCCGGATTTTCACAGAGTTTTGACTAAAGAAACATAAAAGCTACACAATTATTTTTACCGAAAACACATAATAAATTTTGACAAAATAAAAAGAAGATTCGTAAACATACGGCACTTACGCTATCACCCAATACAAACTAGTACCCATTTGAATTTGAGTAATTAAACCGAGTGAGGTAGACTGCGCCCACGGCCAATGTTGACTGGTCGAGATATGAGACTTTTTAAAGATATATCTATATATAGATAGATATATATCATGTAATATCTATTACATGATCGCGTAATTCCCATATGTATGCATAATGAACATCATGAAACGCGTAACATTTGAGTCATGGCCAGATGATGGGCGTGGAAAGCACTTTTTGCTAAGGTGCCTTAACGTAAGTCAACTATAATTAGTGTGTTGAAGTCGTTGACATATTAAATGACACATGTTTATACGATCAAGTATTTTGATTTTGAAATTGTGTATTTTTAGTAGAAGTTCGATCATTTCAATAAAAATTCATTTCAAACATTGAATGAGATTTATTTAAAATAGAAAAATGAATCGTGAAATTACTAACAATAGAAGAGAACGAAAGAATAAATAATTTCGTACATCGAAGTAACGTATCGACTTTAAATCGATTTTGCAATTCCTGTCCATTTATTTTTTTATATTTAAAGTTGTTTTTTACTGAGCCGAATGTTTGTATTAGTTACATTTAGTTAGTAGCTTAGTTTTTGTGATCGTTAAGAGACTTTTTACTACAGATCTTGAGCATCATCATCAATAGTCTTTAAAAGACCCTGCTAGATATTGCCTCACCTTAGAAGGGAGGTTATGGCCTGATATACGACGTTGAACAGACGGTTCATTTAATTTTCTTTCCCTATACTGTGCTGTTATTCGGGGTGGTTTAATCTCTTAGTCGGTTTTTACGACATCCACGTGCCTGTGTTCTAAATTTGTCACCACACGGTCCAGCTCGTATTGCGTACCGACGTCTTTAAAAGTTTCGGACACGTGTTTGAAACACATGGTTTTCATTATCAGTATCACGTTAAGTTATCGCGTAGGATGAATGTAATACAATGTTTTAATATTTTAAGTAATATACAATATAAAACAAATTGTTGACCTATCGATAAAAGTCAGCTAAGTGGAGAACTTCAAACTCAGGGCTTACAGACTTTAAATATGTAGAATTATGTTGGATCTCTTTTAGCAGAATTCATGATCTGTCATGCTAGAATATCCTTGGATTTTTTTTTGTTAACGGGTGGAAATCCCCTCGAGCCGTCATCCCACCAGGGCTTACGACGGGGTGGTGTGTCAGAATCCGACCGACTAAAACCACACGGTGTGCCACTCTGGGCCTGACTTAGGAGGAATCCGGGAACAGCTGTTATTACTACATCCAGATCCCTCCTAGCACCTGCTCGCTTGCGCGGACACCATTTGCAGATAAACAATTTATTTAGGCGACGTACAGCACACACGGACGTCGCCTCTTCGCGGCTGGCTCCTGTAGCGGATGGAGGGAAAAACCCGTCTCTCCCACCCGCGGCCACACTCAGGGCGGCATGAGGCGTTGGTAAGCCAGACCCAATTCGCCACCGGCGAGTGGAGATCATCCTCCTGAGCTTTCTCCGTCGTATCCTTCTGTTAAATGACATCTTTGTAGAAGGTTGCGACCGCATTAAAACAGCTGTCAGTACCGGCCATGGAGCATATGACGGCTGGTAGCGAGGAGATCAAAGGAGGATTTTCAGAAAGGACATTTTGTGAAATTGCACTGGGTAAAAAGAGAAGTAACTCTGTTTTACGAATGTTGAATAGTTCAGAGTGAGTCAATTGCACCATTACCGTGACGATCAAGTAGAACTGAAATAAACTTACACTAGGCCCTCAGAAAATGCTAAAAAATATTACTGACAATCATCTCAATTGAAGTATTTTAAGATATTTTCTAAATTACATGTTGCTACTCACTGATAATGTAACTGGAATCAATCTCGTGTGAAAACACGTCGATCTTGTCTCCACACGAGATAATGGAACTTATCGGCATCCACGTCTATATGAGATATTAAGCATTAATATACATATATGTGTACTTAAGTAATATTTACGTAAGCGTAAACGTCGTTGAGACTTGGTACAGAAACAGTTGTAGTCTAAGGTGGAAGTGGAGAAGGAGGTCTGAATTCGAAGACTACCCGAAGACATCAAGTTTCGTGGTTGAATTATAAGAATTACTTTGATAACCAAATGTATAGCATGCATTCAGAGCAGTCCGTAGGGTGCTATGTACGCCATAGCAAAAAGTATAAAAATCTTGTACCTTAAACTTTTTTCTTTATTATTGTAAAAAATCATTATGTATATATTAATCTAAACTTTTGTGGTACGGATTAAGAATACAAAGTGTCACTACCCCTATTCCTCCTATCGGTGTTGTAAGAGGCGACTAAGGGAGCAAATTATGCAGGACAACAGTCCTGTGAAGAGAAAGAAAATTTGATATAAGATTTCTTTTTTAACGTGTGGAAACCCCGTCGGGCCGTCACCCCACCGGGGTTTACGGCGGTGTGTCGGAATCGGACCGACTAAAACCTCTACGCCTCTAAGCCACTCTGCGCCTAACATAGGAGGGATCCGGGTACAGCTGCTGGTAGCTCCGTCTGGTCAGCGTGGTATAGTAGGCCCAAATCTTTCTAAGGAGAGGCCTATGTCCAAAGTAAAGTTTAAAACTTTTAGTTTAGGTAAATCGAACCAAAATAATTATAAATATTAGTAGGATACTGTTATTTATTTTATCTGCTATCAGTGCTGTGCTTTGTCCAGTTTGAAATTTATAATCATTTTTATTATTTATATTAATTTACCTCATATATTTTTACTGATATATGTAACATGTAGTAGTGTGTTTTTATGTACATTATATTTGATAAAAAATACATCTATTAGCTATGTCTACAAGTCAAACATGATGTTTCATAGTTTTTGTACCCAAATCTGTTACAATATATTTTAATATTTAAATATTTTACTTCACATCACTGAGAATAGACTAAACCAAAATCTGAGGCTTGAATTCTCAGTGGTTACGTATGCATATACGGTTACGTAAAGCGAAGGTCATGGTTACACACCTGTCGAATAAACTCGAAAACCCAAACCTTTGTACTTTAATCTTTTAATTTTATGGTTTCTCCATATTTCCAATTTCCAGAAGCCAGAAAACAAAATCGACCAGAGATTGAAGACTTTCTAAGTCAACTGAAGAGTTATCTTGTCTATGTGTATATTTTAAATAATTAGAACCTTAACTATATGGCATATAAATTCACCTTTTTAAAGTCACGTAGCTATTATTGTGATGTTTTATATGTAAATGAAAATCGCAGTGGGTTTCCTGATAAATATCCTCAATAACTCTTCAACAATCGTCCATTAGAATAGTAAATGACAAACGTCAATGTGCCGTTGTACTTTTAGGGCACGACAAAGTGTATAGGAAATAGAAAATATATATTAGCTAAGACGTGTCCTCTTTGTTCCAGTACACGCGTGCATGACATAACCGCAATTGTTGCTCATTAAATAACTTATACACTATAAGAAACGAAGGAAATCCCAATTTATTCATCGTCCTGTTGAACATACTCAGCAAATAGTCCGAAAGTGGTGGGGATTCTACTGAGGGATGTCGAAAATCATGAGCTAATAAAACACATAGCTCCTTGCTTTCACTTCAAACAAAATGAGACACCCGTCCGTCCGCCCACCGTGCGACCGCGAGCCTATTGCCGAGTAAAACCGTCGAACAACGGACGCGGGCAAATTTAAAAATACGAACGCATATAAAATAAAAAAATATACGAAATTCGAAATTCAAATTTCAAGTGACGAAACGTTGAGTGAAAAATGAATTAAATTTATTTAAAAAAAGAATTTGGACCTAATTCAAAAGTTGTAAATTATTATTTTATTATTTTTTTTCCTAATATCGAAAATTATTTGTACGAAAATGAAAATGGCTGATCGTTGCATATTGTCACTGCTTTTGTTATGTTTGACTGTTATATGCCATAATGGTGAAGCTGCGGAAAGCAACAATGCGGTTACCGCTATACGTAAGTTTATTCTAAATTAGTTTTTTTTTTTACATTTAAGTATAAAACAATATAAATGAAAAATCGTACTAAGTATAAGTTCGTAATGTGATAAGTTGGAATTTTTGTGTAATATTTCAATTATTTATTTCTGTCAATTTTTATATTCGTCTTATTAAAGCTAATTGCCAGTAATATTAATTATTTTTTATTCACTTACAAAAATTATTTTTTTAATAGTAGTCAATTAGTGTTTATAATTTATTTTAATAAAGAAATATTTCAATCAAAAGAATATTTTAAATACTGGAAATTGATTATATAATAGATGTGACCTTCACATTCTGAAATCTTCGATATGCAAATAATTTAATTTGAACATTCAAACATTTTTTATGTAAATTAATTAATTCGTCGGCCATTAACGCCGTTTGTTGTCATAGAAGTGACATAATGAGAATGTCAAAATTAGCCTAGTTTGTATCGCAATAATTGCATGTTGTAATGTAGCATTTTAATAACAATGTGTTGCAATTTATTAATTGCAATCAGCTTCATAGTTTTAAATTTGGAACAGATAACTTAGAGGTAAGTAATGTCAGATATAGACAATGAATTGTTTATGAAGCTGTTTCGCATTGCAAAATACGTATAATGTTACTTCAATATTACACTTCAAGTAATAGATTAGATATTTAATGTTGAGTATTTATACGCACGCGTGTCAAGGGTTGTGTATGAAAATTTCTTATATTTTTTTTTCGTATAAAAATGCGTTTCATTAAAGGTTACCTTTTTATTTTTCTGATTACCTTGTACTATAACAAACTATAGCTTTTACATAATTCCAAAATAGGAAAACATTAACAACACTCTTACCCAAATACATAATTCATAAAAGATTTCTTATAACAAAATGCAACAATTCTCACAGTTCAAGGTAAAAAAACTTCTTAATATCATCCCTTTTTGGTCAGGGTTTACAGTTAAAAATAGACCAAGTATTGGTTTTGTACCCTGGAGAGGTTACCTGTGATGTTTTCCTATCAAGGTCCTGTAATCCATGGGATTTATTTCGTAAAAACATGCGAAAGAGTGTGAATTTGGAAATCGCGCTATTTAATTTGATAACTTAGGGTTAAGAGGTGGACGTTACGCATTAAACGCCACACCTGCGAGGCTCGTTGGTTTTTTGTTGAATGTATTTTATGCCATGACTTCATTGACATATTGTCAATAAATAATATGTCTATGCTAATGATTCTACTATTAAAATCTTCTTTATTGTTGTAGGATTGTCTAACAATTAATTATATTTGAAATATCACTTGTGAAACCAGATATTTCTTTCCAAAAAGCTACTACCTGACTGTGTTTAAATTCTAATTGTCAATAGATAAGTATGATGCCATTAGCAGAGACTGTGGTCTAGTAGGACTATAGTAGTTAGGGGTAAAACCTACTTTCTATGGAGAAGCCTAGGTCCAGGAATGTACAATCGAACGCTGTTAATGTAATGTGATACAACACTATGTAGTGTATCATAAATCATAGTGTATTAAACCAGTTATTAGTGTATTAAACTTGTCAATCAAGACGAGGTGAAGATCATATTTTTGAACAGTGATTTTCTGTAGCTTACTCTCATAAAAGCAATGTGCGTATCTCTCAGGATCACTACTGTGTTCTACGAATCCTTTCTACAAGAAACTTTTTTTTAAAAACACTTCATGTTAACTGTATCGAAAAAAAATAAGATTTTTGTAATTTAAGTATTCTTAGATTGTGTAGTTTTTGAATTAAATATTTTGAAAAGACATCATTATTTGTATCCACGAAGCTTACTTTTGTCACTTCAGTATAGTATACGCATGAAATATATAAACATTTGTGGAAACAAATTCAACGAATTCAATAAAAATTATTCGATAATATTTAACACTCGTAAAACAAATGGTAACGTTTTGTGAAAACTGTCGTATATAATTGTGCTGTTAATTGAAAATAACTATTTCGTTCCCTTGTTATACATAATCCAATAATTTCTTTTTTCTTTTCGTTCATCTGATTATCATGAAGTTTTGCATGCACCCGGAAATATTCAAGACGTGTGATATTTAATTTTGTTACCGAGACAGGGACTTACTACCATTTCTGTTAACCTCATTTCAATGGTTCTTTTATATTCTCTTAACTCTAACCTATTGTGTTATTTTTTGCTGGGCATTAAGCCATAAGCTAGTTTTAGATATGATGAAACTGTGTGAATCAGATATTGTCTGCGTGTTTGAGTATGGTGCAACTTGGTTTTGTAAGTTTCTTTTTGGAAATTTAAATGTTGTCCATAGACTTCGGTTAGGTTCTAGAATTCCACCTTAATAAAAGTCAATAGCAATTTTGAAGTATTGATTACTCTATATGTTTTGACACCTCACATGTCAATCGTCAATAGTTAATTTGCCTTGGTTGTGGTGGATCCTGAACAAGCAAAACCAGCCAGAAATACTCTTAAACGTTCAGGAACATATACGTATACTACCCTCGTAGGGTAGTATTTAAAGGTTTCCATTATCATAAACAAACTAAGGAAATAATATAGTAGGAAAGATACAGGAGAAATAGTAAGTATGGTGATTCACAGTTCCGTAGAGTGTTTAAAAGAGAATGGAAAGAAAATTTAGGGCAGACCTGTCATTGAGAAAGGTGACTAACTTAAAATATATAAAAGGCACTGTAAAAATACACGTTTCATGCGGAAATAGTTCATTAATGTTCAATAATTTTTGTTCTAAAGGAAAAGTTTTCCGGGTATTTTTAATTTGTAATACCATCGAGGTTATCCAGCTTACAACCAGTTTAATGACGTTACCACGTTAGCAACAGACTTAGTAGAAGCACTGTAGACCCGTATCAATAAGATCACCTCTGGAGTTTGAGTGAACTAGAATTGTTACTGGATGGAGGTATTTTTACAACATATCTGAATTAAACCCTGCTAATAATCGATATTTTAACACATCATTTCTTGAGCACTTCAAGTTTTATGTTTTTTAAAATATTTTTTTTCTTTATAGCCCGCGAATTTCGACAACTATTTTGCGATATATTGTTTTGTGTTAAATTTCACACTGTTGTAAGAAATGTACGAAAATAACGCAAAATAATTAATACATTATTTACTACATTACTAATAAATTACTAAGTTGTAGAATAAATAGTGTAAGAACGACGGTTTTGATTTTATCACCGTTGCATATAATTTTTGTTATTATATTACATAAAGGAAACAAACGTAAAACATTAAAAATTACGACTAAGTAACTAAATGTTATAATATGTGAGGCTATTTATTTTTGCTATTTCTTTTAAGATAAAAGGCTAAACCTTAACATTGTTAGAAATGAATAATTTAATTTATCGAAAGTGAATTATGCTGCATACATAGTACTATTCAAAATTAAAGTTTGGATAAACTCCATATTTACGTGTAGGAAGCTCCAGATTTTTACTTAGATTTTTTTTATTTAAGTGCCTGGCAAAGTGACTCTATAGATTCTATTTACTTCTATGCCTGATGGAAAGCATGAATACAATCCAAGAGTTGTAGTCACCATGCTCATTGTGAATGCAGACAACGTAATATGGTGATTCATACTATGACAGCCTAGTGAGATGCTGTTTCACTGTGTCCCAGTCATCGTGGCTGTGCAAGACTCACACTATTACCACGATAACTGTCGCCCCTGAACTATTGGACCTTCAGTTTTGCACTCACCAACCAACGAAACACGACAGTACGAATGCTGTCGCTTTAGGTTGATCTTCTATGGAAGGGTAGTACTGTCTCGGTCGAGCCGGCCCGTTCGTGCTGAAATCACCGCTCCACTACCTGACGATATAGATTGTACCTGAAATACAAATGTTCAAGTTCTTGATGCTTTGTTTGATAGAACGTTGTACGTATATTCTATGTGCATTATAAAATGAAAATCAATAGAAATAATTAGGTAGAAAACAGCTATTCAAAATTGTGAATTTTTTTTTTCATTACTTTCATTTTCAATTTATTTGAATTTAGTCCCAAACCAGTTAGACATTAAGGATTGACCTTTGTGTTCCCACTTAAGTTGCCGGCTCTAGTAATACCACAAGGAAAAGTTAAGAAATTTAATGATTTTGACAAACGTTTATCATAGACGCTTACTGTAAAAAAAAAGTATTATACAGTCTATTTTCAGCATTCAAGTTTTAGTTTCGTAAATCATATTCACTTATAGTTATTCTGTAAATTTTAATAAAAAAACCGAAAGCCGAGTCAAGCGTTCGATTTTAGAGTAAATTAAACTTTTGGGTCGAATTAATTTATGAGGACAAAATGGATTACTAAATACGAACACCAGGTTGTATATCCCTCCATTTACCAGTTTTGATCTCATAGATGTTTTAATATTTGACATAACTGGTTATAAAGTGATCATTTTACTGTATTTATGAATATTATAATAGAGGGCCCTGATTTGCTGGCAATAGTCAACTCAAGATAGAGGTGTTACTCTGCTTAAACAATATCTTACAGTCCTCAATCTATTCATATGAATACCATTTCCTTCAAATGCCTTTTCTTCATCCTTAGTATTGCGTTACAGCTCTAATTTTCCAATTTAATTGCCTAGTTGACATGAATAGACTTGACTCGGCAAAATTTGAGGGAAGACTATTAAAAAATGAACTATTTTCTACATTCTCATTGTTATAGTTTTACAATGGATGCGTAATAATAAGTCACATTAATTTCCACGATTGTCACAAATTGCGTATCGATATATAGTATACGATATATAGTATAATATATTCATACGTCTTAAGTATATTTAGATTAAAAATAATGGCAACCAGTCTACATGTTTGCTTTGATTAAAAAATCAATAATTATCTATGTTTATAAAACTATTAACTTGGTTTGTGTATCCTTTAACCCACGTCACAATGTGCCACAGCAAAGCGTGGCAGGGCACAGCGAGTAGAAATATGACTATGGATTTGAATGCGAACAAATATTTGTGAATTTAAAATATAATATGGAGGTATCTCTTATGGCAATAGAATTATTGAAATTAGTTAAGCAATTTAAAAATTCATTAACTGCCAATAAACAAAACAAGTGTTCTAAGAAAAAATCGTGTAAAGGAAGGTACTTGTGTGTTGTTTTAAGTTAGGTTCATGTTTGCTGTGCATTCAGCAAAGAGGTTTGTCTTGTTATATGGTGTGAAGCTTCTAAGGAATTCACACTTCAGAACTTGTAAATTTTGCATAACTTTACGTGATCTGTCTTTTGTTGTTATGTGTTCTTACTAAAGTCTTACCTTCACTTATACCTGATGGTAGGCTCTACAAATAGTTTGAAGGCGATTCAGTAATTCCCTTTGCCAAAGTTGTTGTATGGTTCAATGGCACAATTTTCAGAATCTACTCAGCGACGAGGTCCAAAAAAAACATTACTATTGTACTTAATTGATCTAGTTGTGCTGTTTTCAGGTAGGATATTATAGAAAATTTGGTATAATAATTTGTAAAAGCGAAAAATTTTCCGTACGTCCGTCCATCTCCGTGCTCCGTATTCAGTAGAATCAACTAAATCTATTATCTAATATATTGCAGATGAAGACCGGCCATCGGTGTGATTTTTAGTGAAAATATCTTATATTCCTAAGTCCTGAATCCTCAAATAACATGCGATCTTAACGATTTACCACACCGTCAATAAAAAAGTTGCTACGTTAGACACTAGTTTAGTCACTGTCGTCTGACGGACGTCATAAAAATAAGGGTTAATATTTCAGACTTGGTTGTATGCTCATTACTCCGAAATAAAGCGAAGTGTAAAACAGTCGAAACCAAATTCTAAAACTACGTAGTAATAGGGATCCAGCAAAATCTCCTGCATCAATACTATCGATCGACTGTTTTTTTCATGAAGTGTTGTCATACTAATAAATGTATTTCACTGTATTTTGTACATATGTACGAGTTTCTACGACATAAGTAGTTGAGCGATAGTTCAGTTCAATTCAGGTAGGGCACTTGACACACTAAATATTAAGCAATATTTTTTATGAGTACTCTAATCCGTCAATTTTTGATAGTTTAATGTGCACGCTGTTATACCACTTTATACTAACTGCAAGAACAATGAAATTATTAGCCGTATTTAACCGATTTCACCACTTAAGATTTTAGAATCTAGTATTTAAAGTGTTAAGTTAACAGGTATTGAATCCTACAAGCATTCGGATTCACTAATCACATTTGGTTAGTTGCAGATAAAACAATCCTACTAATCATTCTCTGGCCAGACTCTCTGTTCTCTTCCAATACAAGTTTGTGTCCAATTTTTCCTTACACTATTCGTAACATATTCTCTCGTTACGATGGTAAGTCTTCAAAGTTAAATTAATCAGAAGAAAACAATAGATCAATCCGTAGCTTGAAAAATTCCACAGAAGCAATAACACTTCTATATAAATAAGTTATGACCATATGATAACATTCTTTTACTATATGTTACATTGTGCATGTACTCTCTGGGTTAATACACTTTTTTTATCACTACAATAACAAAGTACCTGTTATCAATCTGTATATATTATATTTTTATTAAAGGATCAAGAGTTTTGTTTAGATAATTGCCATATATAATGCATCCGATATGATAACTTGGAAGTAGCTTATACAAAACTTTTTCTTGATACAAGTTGGAAGGGGTTATCGCTAAGGTTTAATGTTAGATCACTGGTCAACCATGCAGCTAACTGATCAGTACAACGCAAAAGAAAAATATAAAAACCTTTTCCATAA
This sequence comes from Hypercompe scribonia, assembly GCA_949316085.1. Taxonomy (NCBI): domain Eukaryota; kingdom Metazoa; phylum Arthropoda; class Insecta; order Lepidoptera; family Erebidae; genus Hypercompe; species Hypercompe scribonia. Next base: position 2,452,262 of record OX438969.1, on the reverse strand, counting down.
CAGTGTAAAACGTGCATTGATATTTCGTATATAAATTTACGCAAATAATATAAGGTCAATTGTAGTTCACCAAAACAAATCATGTCGATTACAAATAAATTTCAGGTCAAGTTAATTACGTATTTACATACATGCCTACTTAAGGTTATATAATATTTGATTACCCGCAATTTCGTGTAACCTTCACACAACGTAATCGTGTGGTGACGGATAAAGAATACAAAGTTTCACCACCCCCATTCGTCTCATAGGTGTTGTATTCAGGGATTAAGGGATTATATCGATTAAGGGAGCAAAATACGCAGGATAAGGACTCACTACAAAGAGAAGGAAAGCTTGAAACAAACCCTATACAAATCCATCTAGCTAGCGTGATATAGTAGGCCAAAACTCCTTTCCAAGAAGAGACTTTTGTCCAGCAGTGTTAAGGATTAATGACCGTAATCGTAAAGTATGTAATTTTGACGATTTTAGACACAAACAATGGTCCATAAACAGTGTACTTAACTGTTCTACTATATATCTGTCTTTGACTACTCTGATTACTTTGTTCTGGAGTAGCGACCGCGGACTGAGAAACGCAGTGTTGGTACCCACAAGGTGGTCTGACGACCTGGTGAAGGTCGCGGGAAGCTATTGAATGCGGGCGGCACGGGACCGGTTGTTGTGGAGAACCTTGGGAGAGGCCTATGCCCAACAGTGGACGTCTTTTGGCTGAGTTGATGATGATGACGATGTCTGTAACAATATTCAACTTATATTTCTGTACAAAAAAAGTACTACGACTTATTATGTATTTTATTGTCATCTCTCATTATAAGACGGTATGGACGGACATACCACAGTCTTTACTGTCACAGCATGATTAACGATTTATTACAAAGTAAATGCGTATTTAGTGTACAATTAAATATTAAGATTGCTAAATTGATTCCAAAGAGCAGTTCTAATAACGATTTTTAACTCTTGAGTCTGCGCTTGTCGTCTTGGAGATTTGAATTATGTTTGGTGGACGTTGTATATATTTTGAAATCATGCAGAAAGTCATTTCTGCCATTAATTAATGTAACCGGGTAATTTTTTAAATAATCAGTGTTTCGAAATTATTGATAAAAAATGAAATAAATACATTTGAAAACTTGACTTGATATAATCTAATATTTCTTTCGCAAATTAATAATGTCAATAAAGCGTCATTTTCACTACTGTAATCATCATCTCACCAGATTTAAATTAAAAATACTAGGCTTAAAACTAAGTCTATATCAATAAGTTACGTTATGGTTTCATATTGTATTATTTGATATTTAAATCAACTCAAAAGACTACATTCATGATCATCCCCATAGCAAGGGTACAATTTAGATTTCACGGTTTCTAGAAAAGGTTAAGTTAAAATGTTCATCACGATCCAGGCAACATACGAGAGTATAGATCACTAACATTCAGGCAACAAACAATAGCATATAATTCGTTTAAATGTAATCCAGCCTTGAGAAGTACGACAATGAAAGATTGCTTTTGTCCACGCCTGATCAGAATAATGTATCGATATGTAGTCCTGAAGATAGGTTAGCCTTGTCTAGCCTTCTGTGTACCTTTAACGACGGAGTGTACGTGTAGCGAATGGACGTTGGTTGGGCAATTTGAGAATCAATTTGAAAGAATGATTCATTTGGTTTTGCAGTATGGATGTGTGATTAAGATTTGATTGTAGGAAAATTGTTTCAGGATAAGATTGGCGTAATTATAATCCAGACATTCTAGTGCTTAATAACTCGTCTACGGTTACATTCTAACTTAGATTAAAAATTAAATTAAAATTCAATTAAATATTTAACAAAGTTTATTTAATTCATTTGTAATTCATTCTCATTCATAAATTCATTCTTATTAATATTATTTAACTATAAATCAACAAAAAAATATGTTTTATACAAATCTTCTTTGAATGTTATGGTTTTTGAAATAAAAGTAGCGCTGTCACCGTGCGGTCAGTGGCTGGCCGACTGTCTGCGCGGCCGCAGCCTTGACACCATCCGTTGCCTCAGTCGTTGCGACATTACCGAACACGCCTCACGATCTCCTGCTTCATGATCTGAGTTCGATCATTATGATATAATGTACAGAACATAAATATTCCTGCTGTTTGCAAAATTTTTACTCCCATCTAATAGGTTTATTTATTGTCAAGTTTTACGAAGTAAATGCAGTGTAACTCTTACGTAACGAATCTCAAAATAACGAATGTCTTGATATAAAGAATTTTCAAAATCTTCTTGTACTGTGCGTAAGAGCTAAGCAGCAAAAATCTCTATTTATGGGTTTTTTCAACCTATAACTTTTACATAACGAATCTAGAACAGTCCATAAAAGCTAATGCAAAATATGCTTTTATAAAGCCAATACATTATCAAAATCTTTTCTTTTAACGAAATTTCACTTAACATTGACCTCTACTTAACCATTTTTTTTAATCTTTAACTCTATGCAAGAAAGTCAACTAACCTCGTTGTTACAAATTACATGGTGTAACAAATATTTTTTAATCCCCTTAGCTTCCATTAAATCGAGTTTGCACTGTTTAGGAATTCATTTATACAATTTACCTAATAGTATACTTATCTAATATTTGATTTTTACTCAGTTTAAATTATATAAAAAGAATTTTGTTTTGAAATTTTATCAACTTTGGGTGCAGGGATCAAGAAACCGATGGTTGGAGTTTCAAAGATACGAACCTTATTATTTTCATAACCTGTACTTCATCAATCAACTAACCTAAGGTGCATCTTACTGCAGCACCATTCTAGAGAAGTGATTCATTATACACACACATAATGGTAGTGCTATTATGGAATTGCAGTTTTGCGAAACGTAGTTGGGGTTTATTTTCGTTGAAGAAATATTTCGTCAGTGTAGAAAGTAGCACGCGGGCTTTAATGCGCTGAGAGGAATATAGTTAACTTATTGCACCAGTATTTAATTTGTTTGTATGGTGTAATTGATATAAAAGGTGTTTCATCACATAGATTGAAAGCTAATGACATTTTGTGCGTAGTCCATAGACATAGTTATAGATAGTATCCAATTTTATCTTTGGTACACACTAGAGATTTCTTTCTAACGTATGAAAACTATGAAAACTACAAGACACGAAATTAGTGGGCACTGATCGTTCGTTGTCCTATACAACTATTTCATGGAAAGCGAATTTTAATGTAAGTTTTCTGAATTGAATTGATTCTACTCTAGTGACATCACTATTGAAGAAAATTAGTGACACATTGCCACTACCCGAAATAAACTTTATTATCAAATATATGTAATTTACTACGATTTTATGACGTTGCTAAAAAGTATAACAATATAAATAGGTAACATAATCCAAAATATGAACTCATTTTTTTCAACCTTAAACTTTACTAGTGACATTGAACACTTAATTCAAGAGACCACCTTCAGACAGGGTTGTAGTTATCAATGATGTACCCTTGGCATTACATAAAACCAGAAACTTTTATTGAAAGATAAACTCGTTTAACCTTATTTTCCGTTAACACACAGAATATCAGCGTTGGTCATAATTACGTAATTTTTTTATCCACTAATTTCGGTTATAGCGTTTATTAGGACCACCAGTCAAAGTAGAACGATATTTTAGACCCAGCAGCTAAGTAAATAAAATATACTATATTTCTATATAGGAAGCGATAAAAGTTAAAACAAAATAAATAAATAAAATGTTTATTTATCTTACAAAACTATTTAAAAAAGTGCTTATACATAAAGGTTTACAATAGTGTAATTGCACTTATTCACAAACTAGGCTGGAGTCTGTATTTTGGAAGACAGTTCACAAAATGGAACCTATAATCTACTGTAGTTAACGTACGTACGTACGTTAAACGTAGCGATACATGCAAGTACAAACTATATTAGATGAATTTTGTTCTATAACTTAATTCAATTTTGATAATTTCATTAGTAAGAAGAAAAAAGATAATCTACGAAAAAAATCAATTTTTTGTAATCGATTGTGAATGAAGCGGTACAATATAAGAATATGCATGAAAATCAAGTGACAAGCGCTTCGAAATTGTTTAGTGAAATCGATTCATAGGTAATCAACTCTTTTTAATCTTGCTGCAGTTGGTATCACTGGTCACTGATTGATAGACGACAGCACTAGGCAGAATAATTTTATGCACCTATTCCTTTTCATTTGTTTTGGGTGCGTATTTGCCATACCTTACTATTTTAAATTTCCTGACTTTCCTTCTATTTTGGAGAAATTATGATGCAGTAATGACAGACGGAGCGGAGACGTGGACACTCACCATTGGACTGGTCCTCAAATTTAAAGTAGCTCAGCGTGCGATTGAGCGTGCGATGATAGGTGTTTCTATGTCTGATAAAATTCGTAATGAGGTTATTCGACAGAGAACGGGAGTTACTGACATCACATGGAGAATCAGCACGTTGAAGTGGAAGTGGGCCGATCATGTCTCCAGACGAATCGATGGTCGCTGGAGCCGAAGTGCGCTAGAGTGGAGACTACGATTGGGCAAACGTAGCGTGGGGCGACCTGCGGTGCAATGGACCGACGACTTTTTTTTATCTTTTAAAAGACAACACCCGCACTAGGAATAAATCCTGTATCGTGGGGGACTTTACAAACATGCAAGAAAGGGGCACAAAAAGAACCCAGACTCAGAACAACAATTTATGGAACACACAAAGTGTTTTCTCATGTGGGGCTTGAGCCAATAGCACTCAGCGCTGTAGAGAGCGGCGTGGCGACCGCGTAAACCACTAGGCTAACCGTACAGTTGAATTAGTTTATTTATTTGTTAAGGAATCTATGTCGTGTAGGTTTATGTTTTATATTCTCTTTTTCATTCTTTAAATAGTAAACCTACTTCTTCAACGTGACGGATATTGGATACAAAGTCTTGTCTACAACTCTAGCGACTGTCCAGGGTGTGCCTAACGTATCAGTTCTTTGACACACCCTGCCTTGAGCGTATGCCATGCCATGCCATGCATTAAAATATTACACAACCGAATCCATTCAATGTATTTCACAAGTAATATCAAAAAACTACAACATGAAAATAAAATCTCTTTACTATTCGTCCCATAACTTGGTTCCTGGGTAGCCAAGCGTCACCAAATTATAAGTGAAGACATGGTATCATATTTTAAAAATAAACCAAGTATGATCAATCATAACTCAAGCTAATACTTGGATCCAGGAAAGTATGGAGTCACACCCGTTTCCTTTATCCAGATGTACTTGAAAATTTCTTATGTAGCCAGTGAAATTACGAACATGTGAATTTTCCGTCAATATATTTTTATTTTAACAGTCTGCCAAAGTGGTTCTACTCTACCTAAGCATGAACAGAATCCCCGGTAAGCATGAATAGAATCCAAGAGTTATGGTCATCATACTCATTGCAAATGCAGAGTCGATGCGAGTGTGTTGGCACACACTATAGCAGCCAAGTGAGATGCTTTTTCACGCTCCGCTTGGGGACGTAAAAGGTATGACAGTCATCGTGACAGTGTAAGGTTCACACAGTAATCACGATAACTACATCAATAGGTATCCGCTCTCACACTCACGAAAACACAGATACTGTCGTTTTAGGTCAGTTTTCTGTGAGACTCTCTCACTGTCACATTACAGTACTACCACAGTCGGTCCGGTCCGTTCGCGCTGAAATCAACGTGGTGCTACCAAAATACAATAATCCCTAATACGCTATATTATAATTACTTACGTCATTAATGTTTTCCGTTATTTCAAATGGCAATGATAAAACAGGCTTCAGCTGGGTGGCGTTTAAGGTCAAGATCAGCTTGGCAATGATCCTTGAATTCGCAAACTTACCTCGGTATTACTGCGCTATTTAAACTAAGGTTTCGCATTGTGGTGGTCACAAATTTACTAGTTAAGTTGAGCTAAAATAACTTTTTTTGTAGCTGAACATATACATAAAATAAATACTAAAGTACGTTTGGAGTTATGCCTTAGTATTTATTCCTAAAATATACAAAAAAAAAAATACATAAAAAATATTTGCGATTATGTGTTCACATCGTTTCATGCATCTTCGTACAATTCACGATTGTGCGAAGATGCTTGAAAGAAGGAACGATGTTTTAACAACGTCAAACATGTTATGATGACGGATTAATAATTGTTACCAGTTCATATCAACTCTACTCATCCCATTGGTATCTATGAACCGACTAAAGTAGCAAACTACAGAACATTACCGCTGCAAAGGGAAGAAAACTTGACACAAATCCAATACCAACACGTTTTGGGCAGCGTGATATAGTAGGCCACAACCTCCTTTCTAAGAAGTAGTTAAAGACTGTTTACAATGAAGATGATGAGGATTTTGATTCAGTATTCCAAAATTAAATATTGCGACGAAAATAATACTATAACAGTTCTCACATGTTTTACTCTATTCACGCCTTATTTTTTGACGATAGCAAATTTTCAACATACTGCATTGATAAAAGTAATATAATAATATCAAAGCTTTGCTGATATATTACAATAGAAAAAAAGAGAAACAGAGCGATAAAGTAATTAGTAATTTTGAATAAAAATAAATATCAATAAACTAGAATATGTAACAATATTTATAAATGTGGTGTAGTTAATAATTATAAGGTTTGACACGGGGTTTTAAACCGGGTTTTGACACGGGGTTGGGGTTTAAAACCTGAAATTTACAAATAACGGCCCTATTTAGCGTTACAGTTTTAGGTAAGACCCTTTGAAGTATGGATATGTATTAATTCTTTTCTAATATTTTTATATTGTTGTTATTGTTGGGCAAATGCATAAAAACTTTAAAGTTAGGTTATCTTAACTATTACGTTATTTTTCATTGTAATGAAGTAATTCCACCTCCTTTCTGAAGAGTTTTGTGAACATTTATTAAGGTTCAATGATAAATCTAGAGTAGATGATTGTCTGTGTTGCGTCGTAGAGTTTTCATATCATCAGTTCTCATCTTTTAGATTATTACAGGTTATTACTTATTGATAAGCTAGTTTGTAACAATCACTTCATCCTCTCTTTTACTCTGCCGTGCTTGACGGGGTCCATACGTACTGGCGAAACATAATGTAACATCTCTGTAGCAATATGGTGTGCAATAAAGTACTGAATATTGAGTATTGAGTACTGTTAGGTAATATACTCTTAGAGAGAGAAAACTTCTAAAAACTATAGTTTTAAATATCACAGGAACAACATTTTCAAATATAATCGTATATTTATAAACAAAGACTGTCTGACCAAATCCACTGCAAATCAGGTCGACTATATTAATACATAATATTACTGTAAACTAAGTAACAAAAGAACTACTAGAACTAATCATTAAGTTAGTTATAATAATTAACTAAGTGTTATAAACGAATGTGTCCGACATGGCCCAATTCTCCAAACCGCACAATCAGAGTTTCTCAAGCGGGAGAAAAAGTTTCATTACAATCACTGTACTTGTTACGAGACTGATATGCTTGTATGTTGCAACATGTATGTGCGTGTACTGAGGACGTATCTACAATAAAAATACGATATTAATACAGTCAATACAGAACCAATATGATTAAAACATTTGATTAATTAAATCAACCTATTTTGCAGAACACATATGCAAGAAGTATGAATCTTATTAATATTAGCTGTCAAATTATTCTTTAATTTTTTTGATATGGCAACTAGCAGCCTAACATCAGTTATTTCTGGCAATATCAAGTATTTGAAGTTTTTAATTCTACATTATTCTAGTCTTCAAGTCGTGATGTAATAATGAAAAATTAATAATTGAAAGATTAATAATGAAAAATATAAGAAATGTTAATGAAATGAAAGTGGAAAATTCTAAAAACAAATAATGATCTGCAAACAATTTGTACTCTTCATTAAATTTTTATTTTGACAGATCAGCATTGATGGCCGTCATATAAAGTATTTATTTACAGAACGCTATAACGATTTCTAATCTAGTATTTCAAAGTTTGTGTATGCTCCATATAACAGGATTTTCTTGTAAATTTACATAAAATACAATATTTAAATATTAATAGTGGCTATTTTTAAACATAAATAAAACTAATCACAACCGGTGAACGTTAAAAATATGTTGTCCAGTGATTTCTTGGCGTATCGGTGATTAATATTGTTGTTTTGTCATTGATAACTTCCGTCTGTAATAAGGAAGATCTACTAATAAACACTTATAACTTGACTATTTATTTCTTGATGAACTGTCCAGAACTCTGATGGTTCTTGAGTACGTATTTCTTTACTATCAACAGTGGCCTTGGTCCTCTGCTGGCATTAACTCCTTTCTAAGCAGAGTATGTAATTATAAAAATTACATATTTATAGTCTAAGGGTAAGTAAGTATGTAAATAGGTAAAGGGATCACCTGATAGTAAGCGATTCAATATTTATAACCTCCAACAGTCTACTGCGGGACATAAGCTTCTCCTTAGAAAGGAGGTTGTTTACTATACAACACTGACTAGACGGATTGGTATAGGCTTTGTTTCAAGTTTCCACACGTTAAAAAGAAAAAAAAAGCTTTGTTTCAAGTTTTCTTTCTCCTTGCAGCGATAGTCTTCCGTAATTTGTTGCAATAGTCACCTCTTACAACACCCATGGGATGACTAGAAATAGTGACACTTCGCATTCTTAATCCGTCATCACACGGTAAGTGAAAACTTATTGATTATTACCACCTATAACTGAAGGAGCAAGAGAACGTTTTCATCCTACTGGAGTTTGTCCTTCCCTGGTATTGTGGGGAGCGGTAGGTCTGGTAACCTTATTCAGTCAGTGAAAAGCAACGGAAGTATCACTTCATTCAACACCGGTTTACCGTGAGACCGTGGTGTATCTGTATGTTTAGTTACTTTTTTGTAAATAGTTTGTTAGTAGATGATAGACTTTGTGGAGGAACGCATGTCATGTCCCTCCAACACAAAGTGACGATCATTCGACCAGGCGAGTTGAACATGCCTGGCCGCGACGTCGGGATGTCGTGTATATGCTAACCACCGCGAGAGTTTCTATATCGTGATTCAGGATTAGTAGTTGCTTAATAGTTCATTACTTCGTAGTTCAGCGTGTCTTCTCTAGGTGGCGCTGTAGTATATATTTTAGTTTGCGCCGTATGTGGAAGTCACCACAACTTATTTGAAATATTAATCAAAAAACAATCACAATATATACATGTTTCACAGGCAGGTTAACAGGTAGTAGTTAAAACGGTTAAGACTTGAGTTCATATTTACTTTGAACCACATAAACTCAGAAAACGTTCACCTACCATTTGTGCTTTGTTTATCCACATAAAATTTACTTTCACTTACATAATCTTATGTCCCAATAGTTCGTTCATCATTGACACAAAATAATGATAACCTATTTACAAATATTAGCTGCATATTAATAAATCATGGCAGACGTTGGAGAGTTATACTTTGGCTCGGTCTCATAGGCAATTAGTGTTAAGTAAATACTTTTGTAATAATTTACAATAGACGACATTTTGCTAACAACAAATACCTCCCCCTCTGCCCTTAAGAAAGAGTGGAAAGTTCTGAAAATAAAATCGATGATGGTGTCAATAGGCATCAATACAAAAATATATCGATAAAAAAGTAGATATTAATTATAAAGACATGTTTTATCTCAACAGTAAACAAAAGCTTTTCTACATTTCCATTAAAGTGATGTAAGAATAAAATCAACAAGTTTGACGACATATTTCAAATTCTACCGTTTGGTATGTGTGTGTCTCAAAATGCTGTGTGTAGTGGTTTTATTGCAAACATTGCAATGTGGGTCACTGTGTCGCTGACGCTTGTGTAACAGTTATATAAGCACAGTGACCTTGTGTAAACTTGTGAAATCGTTCAAGTTCAACAGAATTCTGTTTATAAAATTGATACATTTTTGGTTTTTGTTTATGTTTAGGTACTGCAACAATCTTTACACATTGTAAAATGTAGTTGCTTCCCGTTCCTCTGCGCTTAGAACTTTAAAACTGCGTATCGAATTTCAAAGTGGTTTTACACGTCCGTGGTCCTTTAACACAGTCATGCATTTTACAGTCGAGAAAAATCAATTAAAGATTTGAACATCCACAAATAATTTTATATTTATTGCCACGGTTCGGAACTTCAGGCATTAGATTGTAAAATTGAGAGTATATTGAAAGGAAAAGTAAAAAAAACAACAGTAGGAAAGGGTGATTGCTTATACGGATAGATTCAGAAGAGGTCGTATATCTACTTGCCAAATAGGTTATTAATGAAAAGTCTTAAACTAGAGTTTGTTCTGTGTACCTGATTAATAATAATAAGACTTTTATTCTCAAAATCATCATCTTATCTTATCCACATGCCCACATGACTTTTACGTAATATGGTTCGGTTATGACACACATTGTTTATGGTTGTATGTCAACATTCGCTTTTGAAATATACAAACATGATTTAGATGTTGTGACTGAAGATATTGTTAGATTGGATACGCCCTGTATTCCGTTAGATACTTCATGTACTTAGGGCCATTGTCAACTTCGGTTTGACGTAACTTATTATTTTATCTCTCGTGAGATTAAATAATGTTATTTGTATTTATTTATTGGTTGCCTACATTGCCTACTTATTGCCAATCATCTTCTTCTACGTTTTCTTTACTTTATGGTTTTAATTTTTATTTATTTTCTTCTCTTATGCTATTGTAAAGCCTGTTCTCCTTGGGTTTATTTTATACGACGTTATAGGCATGACAGTCATCGTGTTATTGTTTTCCGACCAAACAAAAAAACAGATTGATTAAAGGTGTAAATACATGCCTGAAGGATATTTTCTTGATAAATATAAAACTAATAATTTAACACATCTCACTTAAAGCAGATTGATCCATAACTAATCAGACTGCTAACATACTTGTATATTTCTGGTTTATAAATGATATACAATACATAAAATCTATTCTGGGTGCGGACCGAATACTTGGCCTCCGACTTAGCAGTCAGCTCCACAAATCCATCAAAAACTATAATATTTCATAGCTATAAATTAACTAATTAAATATGAGATTAGTACAGGCTCTAGAGCAATTAAACTTGTTGAGGTTTAATTACCTACTTTTAAAGACATTTTTTGCTCCATTAATAATCAATTTTCCTTCTTACATTAAGCAAGTATTCACGTAAAACACTGAGTAACTAAGTAACAGGATTGTTTTTTGTTTCAGCGGAGTACATCCTACCTTGCAGTCAAAGCGATCCACAATTAGACAACTGTATCAAGAACTCTTTCAACCACCTCCGGCCTTATTTATCCGCGGGTATTCCCGAACTGGGAGTACCTCCTGTGGAACCGCTACTAATCGACCGACTGGTGATGGAAAACTCTGCCGGCCCTGTGAGAGTCACGGCTGCTTTCAACAACATCACGGTTGTCGGACCCAGTAACTATACTATCACCAAGATAAGGTAATGGCCATCAAATATGCATTGATGTACATTCTTGACACGGCATATAATGTACTCATCGTTTGACACTTCTTTTTCTACTCTATATAATTCATTTGATTTCAAAACAGATCGAATTAGTAGATTCTAATAAATTAATGCACGGTATTTGACATGTTTTAAATATGAGATATCTTATGTATACATAAAAACATCCCAGATTAATCCGTTTTTATTATTTTTAATAATTTCTTAATGTATATTATGTCAAATACTAGATCTTTTTTATAAGACTAATTTCCTGAATTATGAACATCCAACTCCTTCAACTATGCCACTCCATCTTTTTTTTTAATTTGAGAGTCTGCCAAAGTCACTTTATTCTGCCTAATGGAAAGATTGAATAGAATCCAAGAGTTGTGGTCACCATACTCATTGCGAATGCAGACAATATATTTAGACATATTTAGTATGATGACACTAAAAGGCATGACAGTCATCGTGGTAGTGTAAGGTTCACACACTTACCACGATTACTGTCACCCCTGAATCAACGGACTTCCGGTCTCGGACCCACCAACGAAACACGACAGCACGAATCCTGTCGCTTTAGGTTGGTCTTTTGTGACAGGGTAATTTCGATCGAACCAGCCCGTTCATGCTGAAACCTAATTACAATTGCAATGATTAATGCAGGACTATTTAAATTGTTTTTTTGACGTTAATATTATTTATATGTTAATATAGGCAGTGGAATAGTAACTTGAAGAAATTATAGCTCTTACGTACTAAAGTGAACGTGTTAGATTTCGAAGGTTAAAGAATCACTAATACCATGGTATCATAACGAATGACAATTAAACGGGGTTCGATTACTGTTACGATACTGCATACACCAGCTAAAGTTCCTGGGGCTTCAGTTTCAGAATTACTAATAAATACTTGTGACTGAATATTGAGACGAAATTTTTTAAAATAGTATTATACAAAATTTATGTTGCACTAAGGACTGTTGAGAACTTATAATATTTGGCTAACTTTCATTGTACGATCTTAAATGAAATAGCTGCATTTTAGATCTAAATTTTTAAAAGGGAAGACACATTCATCCTTGATTTGAAAATTATTTTTCATGTTGAATTGTATTTTTATCTAGCTCTTACTCATATTAAACGTCTATCAATGTCTCTAAATGCGTTTTTATAAGAACAGCCAATGGAAAAAATATTTTATTTCTATGTTATTTATACAAATTTTAAAGTAGACTAGGAACGTTATCCTTTAATTTCCAGTTCGTTTCGAAATCGTAAATATTTTATTTTATTTCTACTTATCTTTATTCTTTAAAAATAACATTCAGCTGACAATAATTATAGTTAATATTTAATACAAAGGCTTCTCCAAGTTAAAACAATCTTGAAAGTTAAAAACTGGCCGCTAACTAGATCTGTGGGTCATTCACAAGGTGCAATGTCGACATTTCTTATTAAATTTCTAACTAAAACAAGAAAAATATAATTCGAGAGAGCTTGCAAATGGGGTCAAGTCTGTGTTGTTGTCGCGGCTATTGCTAACGAATAAGTATAAAATTGCTAAAACTGTCGTAATCGACAAGTTCACAGAGTTACTTAAGTTACAACATGTTGTAATGTTCTCGTGTGGGTATATACAATTATATACGGTTACTTATTGTATGTAGATGTTTAGGTTGTTATGAGATAATACGACATATCAAGCAATATAAATGTCAACGTTATTAAAAAGCTGCCTTCAAGGCGGTGAATAAATTTAAAATGTTAATGTAACAAATATTTTGATAAAACTTAGTGAATAAACATTCCGACACGTTTTAAGATACAATACATCAACTTTTCTAGTACATATTTCCATCCTAAGGTTCGATCAATTGCCTTTCTCTTATTATAAATTCACACCTTAGGGCGGTCAGAAAAAATTTTCATTATAGTTGCCATTACAATGTCCTAACATATTTGATAATTTAAATCATCAAAAAAACAAATAAATCATCAATATTCTGTAAAATATTGTATATTAATAAGTATTGTAGTCGTTCCATAACGAGTTTACTATTTAAGTTCCCAAAGACGCAATTGTAAACTGCAATGTCTTGTGTTAGGTGTCATATTCAATTCACTCATTTCACTCGCCTATTTGTGTACAAAGACACAAAAGGAATGCTTTCTATGCAGGTCGGACGTGAAGAAACTACGTATTGATATGGGTCTCGTATTGCCGCGTATCGAGATAACTGGACGTTATGAGGTGTCAGGACAAGTTCTACTCTTCCCTGTTAGATCACAAGGTGACTTCTGGGCGTCGTTTGGTAAGTTGTGTGCTGTGTGTATTTATTATCTATGTACATGCTATTCGCATTTTTTTCTATCTTTGTCTTTATTATTGACATGATCCGTGTGGTGACGGATTAAAGTTTCGTAGTGTTGTCCCCTCTATTCGTCTCATAAGCGTAGTGAGATCACAAACTATACAACACAAAGGTACTACAAAGAAAAAGCAAACTTGAAATAAACTTTATATCAAGCCGTTTGGCTAGCCTGGTATTGTAGATCAAAACCTCCTTCCTAAGGAGAGGCTTATGCCCATCTGTGGACTAAATAAAAGGCTGTTAATAATGATATATTTCCATGAAAAACGTCAATTTCTCTCTATGATGTATTTAGTATGTGTTTCTATGTATGTGTTTGATTTAGATAATAAGCCCCTGAAACTTTACATCCACAAATAAAAGTATAATTTAAAAGTTGCCATTAACAAATATTAAAAACTCATTTCAGGTGATGTGGTGGCAATAGCGAAAATTTTTGGCAAAGAGAGCACACGGGATAATGTTAAGTATATGTTGGCTGATAGACTGTTGGTAGACTTCAAGTTGAGGACCTCGAGGTTCAAGGTCAGGGACACTGTGAATCACGGAAGCATTATTGGTAAGCATTTATCACTTTTGATAAGACGATTAATGATTCAGTGGCTCTTTTCATAAGTGGGGCAACACAGTCATTATAAAAACATATGCATGTACTTATGTTGACATAAAACAAGCTATACATACTTCTTAGGCGTAACAAGATGAAAATCCTTCTAAAAAATTTATCCTTCGAGTTATTCCATTTTTATAGAGAAAACAACACTAATAATAAAAAAAATGTATTTAATACATTGAAAGAAAGTTTTTTTTATAATATATTATCTGTAATAGTGAAATAAATTTCGCGCCAAAAGAAGTATAACTTGAAACTAAAATGTTGACCGGCTAATTTCATGATGTCGGTAATTTTCGTGACCTTTTCTACCTAACGCGCCAAAATAAGTATAAATACCAAGATAAAAAGTTAAAAAAGATGACTTTAATTTAATAATGCATGCCTGGAGACATTTTTCATTTATCAAAGAATAATAATATTTCGTAATGATAGATATAATATGAACTTTGCTAATAAGGATGGTTCCCATAAAAAGATTATCTCAGTACTTCCTATATTTTCATTGATAAGCCTTAAACCTCATTTAAAACCTTTTTTAATTGCAAAAATATACACTGTGACTGGTGAGATACCTTCAATACTTATGGAGAGATTCAATATAAAAAAAATAGGTGCTTATTTTTTATCGAAATGTCTCTAAAAAATAAGTCCGCGCGGTGTCCAAGTATTCCGCAGTTAAATACTGGGCTCTCGGTGTACTGTGTACGAAGTTTACTAAGAAGTTATTTAATATTTCGTTTTTATGTTATTTTATTTCATGATATATGTTCGCATACTATCACGTCCTCAAATATTGAAGGTATCTCACCAGTCAGTCTGTATAAGGTACACGATTCTAATCGCACAACTATAAAATTCAATATCTAGACATATAACATTAAGTCTAATATTAGTTGCCAGTCACAAACTAAATTAACTTTTTTCAGAACTTTGCTTTATGCAAGGTTTTCTTTACCAATCTATTCTTCCCATCAGCTAAATGAAGACGTGTTCTGCATCACGATAGGAGATCAATTGTTAATATGTATTTAAAAGAATGATCTGATGTTGGACCACAGGGAGTACTCAACAATCTAACCTATTATGTGATAACATTTAGGTACTTATCGATCAGAACTAAACTATAATAGGTATCAGATGATGATAATGATGACTTAGTGACAACAATTGATAGTTTTGTTGATTAAAGCCTTATGCAGTAAGAGCAGAGGCCATTTAATACATAATCTATTATCGTCTACTTCTTATCATTACCGGTGTTACCACCTATGTGCTGTAAAGTGCTGTAATATTATAGTGTCATAAAATAAAGGCAGATTTTAAAGCATATTGCTTTAATGGTGTTACTTAAACTGTTATTAATACATTGATCTAATTTTAGGCGAAGCAATGAATCAGTTTTTAAACAACAACGCCGCCGAAATCATTGAAGAGATGAGACCAGCAGCATCTTCATCAATCGCTAAACACTTCCAGACGTTCGTCAACGCTGCCTTCTCGAAAATACCCATCGATGTATGGCTCAAGCCATAAGTAACAATTAAGTGTGACTGTATATTGTGTAAGGATTTGAGTCATTTCCAGTGATCCAAACTGTTCATATTTTGTAGTTTTATTTTACAAATGTGAATATATTTCTTTATTAAAATAATTGCGCTTGTAAAGAAGGAAATTAATAATAATGCATGTATTATCACTTAGCTTAGCTGCGAAAGTATATGCAGCTTATATAAGATTTTACACGAAATATAATACCGTTGACATAATGGCATATACTGCGCATATTTTTGTTTCGGAAATTAGAAATTTGTTTCTGTATCAATTGCTTTTTGGTATAAATTACAGTTTTGGATCTTTGAACACCGAATCGGTTGAATTCGTTATTGATTACTGACCGACAGTAAACATTAACGAGTTACTGTATTCGGAACTTCTGGAAAGTGTGATTGAATACAGTAGGCTGTAAGTTAAGTATTAGAACAGAAACTTCTTTTTCTGACATAAATGAAAACGAGTACAAATAGTTTTCTATAGTAGTTTTCTTTCTAATATTGCTTTTACAAAATATATGCTAGACACATAGACTACCGAATCGTAATTTTTATTTAGTTTCTTTGTTGATCTCGAATTACATACATAACATGAGAAGCTATGACGTCATATCCATTCTTATATCCATTACAATATAATATTAAATAGCTTCGCACTAAACTTAACTTCGCCGTGAACATTTTACTTAACAATCCATGGCATATTGAATTAACTATTCAACTTAGTGGTTAAAAATATTTTTTAATGTGTACTGAAATGTTCAAAATATACATTAATTGAGATATTATTGTAGTAGTTAGAACCAATGTTAGTCTTTCGAGGCATATAACTAAGCTTTATTTATTTAAGACAATAAGTTGCAGTTAACCACACTAAGTGGTTTGTACTTAATGATGATATATAGGATATAAATACATTTATTTGGTTTAATAAAGATTGTGATCCTTGAGTAGTACATAAAAATAAATATATTAATAACGACTCTGTTTTTATTATTTCATCACACTTAGACTAACAACTATCATGGATTCAGACCATAGATCACCGAACTCCGGTAAATTTAAAATATATTAACATAATAAAAATAAAATGAACCTGTTGACATGAAATGTTATGCCTATGTTGATAGCTGGTCGTCTTAGCTGACTTGACACACCATTTTGCTGCACAGGACGTCAAAGTTTAAATAAATAGTCAAATATTGCTGTCGTGATTTTTAGCGGGACTTCCAATACTAGCTATCATAAGTATGTGTGGCGCACGTTTGTGGCCCTGTATGCGGAATCTATTAGGAGTTAATCTGTGATTCAGACATACACTTATTGTACCTAGTCTATCATCTCTACATAGTTAAATAACTAAGGTAAAGATAAACTCAGATAAAACCTACTTGCTGTTTTTTTTTAATGTTAGTTTAAGAATTTTTTTTTTTAACATGTGGAAATCCCTTCGGGCCGTCGCCCCCACAGGGTTTACGGAGGGGTTGTGTGTCGGAATCGGACCGACTAAAACCACTCGGTGTGCCACTCTGCGCCTGGGATAGGAGGGATCCGGGAACAGCTGTTATTATTGTTATCCGGAGAATTATCATGTACTCTATACCAAACAGTCTAGCTAGCGTGGTATTGTAGACCAAAAACTTCCTTTTGAAGGAGAGTTCTACGTCTAGCCGTCTACTGATAACGGCTGGTGATAATGAAATAGTAAATAAAACACATAATTATTAATGTCTAGTTACTATAATCAACACCTCGTATTGTCGAAATTAAAAATATACAATGTCAGAAAAAAAAAACTTGGATGGTACCTTAATATCAATACAGATTATAAAATTAAATGAAAATAAAGAAAGAGTGCATAGAGAAACTCGGCATTTTGGTTAACAATGTAACTACTGTACTGGTGACAAAATAACAAATAAAACAAAGTCGCTGTGGGAAGTTACATCCACCATTTTGAGCATTAAGCTATTATTTCAGTAATAAAACTGTTATTCCAAGAGCAAAGAGCTTATTCATGTAATTAACTACAATTTTATTAGTAATACATTTTTTATTTTGAATGTATATTGACATTAATTTAATAATTAAACATCTGGCGACATATCATATATTGAGAAGAATGAAAATATTTCGTTGGGATAAATCTATTAAGTAGATATTAGTTGTTGACAAATATAAACTTTATTGACAAGAAATATTGTCACCATAAAAGATTATCTCAACATTACCTACATTTTCATTGATAAGCGTGAGGTTTTAATTCTCATTTAAATCATTTTGAAATATTAAGACTATGTAAAGTACACAATTGTAATAAAACAGAAATGAAACCAATCCTGATTTTTTTATTAAAAATATGAAATAAATAAATAAATACTATATTATAATCACTTCTAAGAAGACAGTATATCGTCAGCGTTGAGTGTACCAAACGCATGATCAGCAAGTGGTTTCAAGAAGTCCTTGAGGGCGTTCTCCATCGGAGTCTGGAGTTCCTCAGCTAAGCTCTGCCAGTTTTCATTCAAGAACTTATTCATTGTATTACCTGGAAGGGGAATATCAAAATAAATTTTAATAAAATCAATCTTAATATGCCATTTAAAAAACTACCATTGAAATATACCTATAGCCAAAATTTTCGTCTGCCAAACGTCTAATGATATTGGCAGCTAGGTATAAGGATGCGAATTGCATTCTATCGTCTCTGTCTATCTTAGACGGATGGGCCATTGATGCAGGGGTGACAGTTATTATGGTAACTGTGTAAGCCTTACACTGTCATGATGACTGTCATGGCTTTTAGGCAAGCATCTCACTAGGCCGCCAAGGTGTGGGTTACCATACTGCATTGTCTGCATTTGCAATGAGTATGGTGACCACAACTCTTGAATTCTCTTCACTTTCCATCAGGCAGAGTAGAATCACTTTGACAAGCTCTTAATATAGAAAAAAATGTAAGACTCAAATATATGTACGCAGACGTATTCATCAACTAGATAAAAGTAAGTCTACAACATTGACAAGGAGAATTCATAGTTCATTGAACTAAGAAAAATTTGCTGGACATAGTTCTTTCTTTAACAAGGAGGTTTAGGTTTAATATATGATGCTGGCCAGACGAGTTGGTATCGAACGGACGAGTATCTTTCACTTTGCAGTGATGTTGTCCTGCATAGATTGCTCTCTTAGTCGTCTCTTACGATACCCACGGTATGAATGGTTTATGACACTTTGTATTCTTAATCCGTCAACACAAAGCGAAATAATAAATGATTAGAAATTAAACATAAGAGGCTTCTGAATATACTTAACAAAACTAATTTCAAATTGATCAAATTTTTTGGGTTTACACCATGAGTGTGATTGGATAACATACGTTATATTATATATAATCAATCTATCTAGGTACTATAAATAGAAACGACGCATTTAAGCGTTGATAACATTTTTTTACTGTTGGTCAACTAGAATATAATGTCAATCAAGGTTAGTGGTACTCACTAAGTTCTCCATCGCTTCCGAACAAATTATCCAGTTGCATAGACGCGTATCCTACATGGAAAGTGACATCTAACTGCTTGCAGGCTAGTGCATCCACGTTGTTCTCTCGGTGTTTGCGACCCAGAATTATGGTCACAATCGCGTCGATATCACCTAGAACATTTAAAATCATAAATTAAATGGTGTACAGAACTGGATTTCCAAACTGGCTATCAGGGTTATTTTTTAGTTAGGTAATCAATTGTAAAAATGTTTTAGATACGTAACATGTGTCATCTCGTTTGCCTGCTGTTTGTGTAAATAATTTTCTAAAAGGGACGGAAGTATGTAACAAGATGTAAGGAAACCACGCGTTTTTAATTTGACTAATGAGCATGCTTCACATCAGATGTTATACATTTAAATCGACTGTTAAGACTCATTCAATTTAATTTTAAACCAGCACATGGTATTAGTAGGTTCATCTAGAAAACAAACTGTATTATTTTATTGTTTTAATATGTTTTATTACCATATACAGCAGAAAAATCGCCGTCTCCTTCAAGAGGTAACATCAGAATTTGTCCTGCTAGTTGATAATGGCCTTCCATTTTCAGCTCAGGGATATGCAGCTTCACTATAACCTCATGTTTTTTAGGGTTTACTCTATAACAAATAAAAGCAATTATTAATAGGAGCTTAGGAAATGGGAACAAAAGAAGATAGTAAACTGTGAATTGACTATCACACAATAATAACCAACAAAGCTCGGTTTCCAGGTACTAGTCATTTAAACTAGGACAGTTTTTTAAGGTGGATGTGATTTGCATAACAAAAAAATAATATAAATATATTTTACAACTATCAAATATAAGATTTACTATATATAAAAATATTTGTCAGACATAGTCGGAATCCAAAAAGAAATTTAATAAACGGAAGTGGCAATTCGAAGGTGGTAGTTGGTTTAAAAAAGGCTTTGATCCGAAAGTAATACTAATACTAGAGTATTGCACCGGCGTTGTTTTGGTCGTTTGGATGTGGACAGGCTACGTGGTGATGCTTCAGGACTCAACTGGGATAAATTTAATGCGGCTTCCACCTTGGACGATAAAGTTGAAGCTTTCAATAACGCGGTCAGTAGCTTATACCAGACACATGCACCTATTAAAAAAATCAAGCTCAAGAGACCACCTGCACCCTGGATGACAAGGGACATTCTTTTAGCTATGGGGCGAAGGGATAGGGCTTTCTGTAGATATAGGAGGGATCGCACAGATGAAAAATGGAATCTGTACAAAGGAGCGAGGAACCGATGTAACCAGACGATACGCAATGCTAAACGCCGCTTTATTTTAGACAACCTTGCCTAATCCTCCCCTGCCGATACCTGGAAATTCCTTGGAAGCCTGGGTATTGGTAAGCAGACATGTACTCACCAACCGATGATGGTTAGTTTGAACGACATTAATTTACATTTCTCTACTTCTACTTATTTGGATCCCCTAACTAAGCATCGTACTGTCAATTACCTGGCGAGGTTGATTTCTCCTACTATAAACTCTTTTCAATTTGTTCCAGTTACGCAGGATGAGATCAAAAAGATAATCCTTTCCATCAAATCCAACGCTGTGGGTTACGATCAAATTAGCAGACGCATGATCATAAATATACTTGACCAACTTCTCCCCGCCATTACCCACATCATTAATCATTCCTCACATTCTGGCACTTTCCCCTCCCTTTGGCGTAAAGCTTACATCATTCCTCTACCTAAGATCACAAATCCTGTTCTGCCCAATCACTTCAGACCGATATCCATCCTTCCATTCCTCTCCAAAGTTCTTGAAGCCTGTGTGCTTAAGCAGCTCTCTGATTTCATTTACAAAAATGATTTATTAAGCCCATTTCAATCCGGTTTTAGGCCTGGCCTGCGTATCATCTGTATGCTGACGACTTGCAACTGTACGCTCATGCCAGCGTTGAAGACATAGCAACAGCAATCGATTTTATTAACACAGATCTTAAAGCTATGCAAAACTGGTCGGAGAGGTTTGGGTTATCTGTGAACCCGACAAAGTGTCAGGCAATAATTATCGGCAGCAGCCGTTTGATGACCCAAGTCAACCTTGAGGTGCTGCCCAAAATTACTTTAAATGGTGCCACTATACCCATTTGTGCAACAGTGAAAGACTTAGGCTTACAACTTGATTGTACACTGAACTGGCGTGATCAAGTTACATACGTGTGCCAGAGGATTACTGGAATCCTGAGAACACTATACCGCCTGAAAAACTTCCTTGCCGTGAAAACTAAGGCAACGCTCGTGCAATCTCTAATCCTCCCTCTGATCGACTATGGTGACGTGTGCTATTACGACCTGAATGCAGATCTCCTCAACAAGCTAGAACGTCTTCTCAATAACTGCATTCGATTCACCTTTAACCTTCGTAAGTACGATCATATCTCCAGTTTCCGGACCCAGCTCACATGGTTACCTATTCGTCAACGCAGAAAATTGCGTGCACTCTCATTACTATATTCTTTTCTCAATTCCCCATCCCCTCCCACTTATTTAACGTCACAAATTCAATTATTGAGCAACAACCATAATAGAAATCTACGTTCGGCTAATAATCTCCTTCTACTCTGTCCTTCTCACTCCACTGAGTTTGTCGGTTCTTCGTTCTTCGTGCAGGCTATCCTTTCTTGGAACGCGCTTCCCCTCGAAGTCAGGATGGCTAAAAGTCGCGACTCGTTTAGGGTTCGGGTGAGGAAGCTTTTGCTGATTAGGATGTCGTAATAACAGCTGTTCCCGAATCCCTCCTCTCTCAGGCGCAGAGTGGCACACCGTGTGGTTTTAGTCGGTCCGATTCCGACACACCGCCCCGCCGTAAACCCCGGTGGGGTGACGGCCCGTGGGGGTTTCCACACGTTAAAAAAAAAAAAAAAAAAAGCTTTTGCTGGCGGCGAAGCGGCGAAGTCTTAGTTCACCACCTGGTATTAGTATATCTAATAGTGGTAATATGTATGCACGTATGTATATGAGTTGTGTGTATGTGTATTATATATGTAGGTATGTATGTATTTTATATTTATGTGTTTATGTAAGTATATTTACTTATTTATGGTCTATCTGGTCTATATATACTTCTCTGGCAAGTGCACCTATCTCATATCTTCTCTGCATCCCCCAATCCGTTGACTGGC
Organism: Hypercompe scribonia; assembly: GCA_949316085.1. Classification (NCBI taxonomy): domain Eukaryota; kingdom Metazoa; phylum Arthropoda; class Insecta; order Lepidoptera; family Erebidae; genus Hypercompe; species Hypercompe scribonia. The sequence continues at coordinate 2,429,465 of OX438969.1, read as the reverse complement.
AGAAAATGCCTTAGGCATTAAGTCCGCCGATGCATGTATTTGTGCATAAAGTTTTAAATAAATAAATAAAAATAATACTCACTCTACATGCTGAACCCGCATAGTTGAAGGTCCTGTCACGGTGACGTTAGAGTAACTGGAGACAACAGATATAGGGCCCGAAGATTGTTCTATGGACAATGCTGGCACAATAAGCGGCTCGCAAGGCGGTACATCATACTCTGGTACTCCTGTTAAATACAACAACTAAAGTACAAAGAATAAAAAACAGTCTAGTGCACATTATGAGCATGGTTTTGAAGGTTATGTTTCGCAGGTAAAATGGTAAAGAGACTTCTGTTTGTCTGATTTCTTGATGTGGCGTCACTTGTGCGTTGTTCAATTTAAAACCCTTTGTTCCTTTTAAATCCATCCTTACCATTATTTTTGAAAAATATCTTATAGTTATGAAAGATTTACAATCGGCAAAAAGTGAGTAAATAATTCACCCCAGTTTACTATTTCAGGGATAAAGACGTGACATTTTAATATAATGTATATTATATTGATAAAATGACATGGTGATCTTATATCTTCTGGATTACCTTTTGATAACTGAGGGATGTAGTTATTTAGAGCATCTCGGAGACATTTTCCCAGGGCCTTTTCTTCTCTGGGACAGACAAAACTGCCGACTGAAATGGGAATATATTATTTTAATATATATATATATATTTTGTTGTACTGATACGACTTCAGTCCAGCTTCTAAACTGCATAAAAGCCAACCGGTCCAAATTAAAATTTTAATACAATCTTCTTTTTGTTTCATTAAGTATACTATAACACGTATTTTACGTCACAATATTATTTGATTATTGCTACGAAGGTAAGGTAATTTACTTTCAATTTTGTTTTTAAGGCAATCCAAATCAAGAATTCGCAACAATTGATGATTGACGAATATCTATGGTATAATAGAATCAAAACAACTTACAATTAATCAAGTTTTTATCCCAACCCGCCGCACAACCAACAACGAAAAACAACCACAGTAATGACCACATTTTCCACTTACATCTGTCACAGTACTCACATCTTTCGTCCACTCATATTTAAGTACAAATCAAAACGTGATGATAACAATATTGTTAATCATTATAATTTGAATGTTATCGGAACACAATGTGTGTAATCGGCATCTTATTGAGGATGCAACACGTATGTATCTCAGAGAACACTCGTTACATTGCATCCTTTCTTCTTGTGAATTATACAACAGTTTTTAATTTCTATGCGTTTTTATTTGTTTTTCAAAACAGACAACTTCCACACATGGAATATATCCTATGTTATGACAGACTTTTATAAACACACATTAATGTCGCGGATAAAAAAGACACTCAGACTTAGAACTTAATTAGTGTATCACATAAATTAATGGTTTATGTGGGGTTTGAACTGACACCGCTCAACGCAGTATAAGGCGGCGAGGTGATTGTTTAAACCACTACACTATCCGTATCGGGAAGCGACAAGCTGAACTGGAATAGAGTTAATTACAAGAATCTACAACATAAAAATTGGCGTAGTGCAGGCCGCTCTGTGGCGTGATAAACTGGATTGAAGAAAATGGCTGGCAGCGGATGGATACGGATTGCCCAAGACCAGGATGTTTGGCGCTCCTTGGGGAGATCTTCGTTCAGCAGCGGACGGCGATTGGTTGATTTGATGATTAAATAAAAACCGTATTTAAACAGTGTCTACCATTTCTGAGTTTTTGACTGTTTATTCCCATAGAGGCTAAGTATTGGTACGAAAAACTAGCTTTAAAACTTGTTACTAAGTGTTTTGATAATTGAAAAAATCTAAAGTTGGTTTAATTGAAAAAAGTGAATGTATTTTTTTACTTATCCGAAGTTCTCTGCTTGAAATTAAATTTGTTCACTTGACCGTTGATAGAGTTGTGTGTCTTTGAAGTTCTTTGATCGTAGACCATTACGTCTAGATGGGCCAAAATGTTGAAGGACGGAGATTACACTAAAGCCGTCGTCGCCTCATAAAATTTTAAGCGGTAGCCCCACGCAATCCGCATGGCCATCAACCGCTGTAGATTCCTGAGCCTGACCTCTTGAGCTGAGCTCTTCAATTACTTTAAAATACCGGCAACTTCAACAGTGATTATATAAAAATAAACATTTTAGTAATGATCTGAATTACAAGTGACAACTTCCTCTGAGACCAGACACTAATTTTTTAAATAATTTGATATTTTTTTTATAAAAAAACACATTAATCGCACTACAAGGCGCCTGTGACATTAATGTATGCAATGCGTAATGTTACGTTACTCTGAAGTAGAATATAATTTCGGTATGATATCCATTTTCAGAATATAATATACATATTTTTTCATGATATGAATAAAAAAAAAGATTAGTTCTAATTTAAACACACTTGAATGCACTTTTTCTTCAGATTGTTTTGTATACAAAAATAACACAAAGATACTTAGTACAGGTAGGCTACAAAAACAAAAGTAATAATTAACTTTCATTTATCGTATTAAACTCAAAATCCCTGTCAAATATAAAAAAATATAAAAATATTTCATTATTAAGAATAACAAGTCCCGGAGTAAAAAAGCATTGCAGTGGACCATATAAGAATTGAATGGAAAATTACGTCAAGCATCATATGAGAACAAACGACTCATCCTTACTGCATGAGATATGTAACAAATGACAACAATAGATAATTCAATCATATATTTGACACTAACCAAAGATAATTTAAACTTTTATTTTGTATTGCAACATTATTTTGCCGCAAAGACATTTTGACATTTTGAAACCCTTCTTGGGTTTCAAAATGTCAAAAACATGCGATGCTATGTTATGTTTTTGTTTCTGCCAATGTTAATATAGCAAGTATGTAAGTATAGCAGTAATCTGCTGTTAAAATGTCTTCTTTGTTTTGCCATATCAATTTACACATCTTCGGTTAAAGTCTACTGGTCTGGATATATAAAATAATATGATTAATATTATCCTCTAATACGATATTGTAATTTACCTTTCATTTTATTTTTTAAAGTGGGGAATGCTTTTTGCACCATACCCTCCGTAGAGAGACGAAGGGCACATATGAGAAAACCGGTCTACTTATTAAACCCGTGGAGGTCTTTCTCCGCAGGTGAAACGATCTCCAGAAGAACGTTGAAGGGTGGAGTTCGCACCAAGACCGTCTTCGCCTCATAAGAGATTAAGTGGTAGCTCCAGATAATCCCTATAGTCATCTACCGCTGCAAACTCTGGAGTAGAGCCTGATAGCGAGAGGCACTCACCAGTTCATTAAACCAAACAGGTGCCTGAGCTGGGTCGTTAGTTAGCTCGGTGAGGTAAAGCACCCTCTCGGAACGTGATCCTCTAGTGTAAGTATTAATGTGTCATCCGCATAGCTGTGGGCCCAATGCAGAGCCCTGGAGAACCCCGCAACGCACATCTCTTCAATTTTCCACGTGGCAGAGCAACTTTGGTATTCTTTAACCAATACTCATGTCAAGCGAATTACAACCTCAAAGTTATTATGATTAACTTCGAGTTCAGTTTGGCTAGTGTAGAACAATGTTGTAAATTTATTGGGTGTGACTTATTACAGTGTTGTGTGACGTAACACGACTTAAGGTTGACCGCGTGCCCTCACAAATTGGCACACTTTAGGGTATTGCACAATAACCGCTGTGCTGTTGAAACAAAGTACAATATCGTATATTCATATTAAGAAAATCGATGTGATACGGACTAGTACGTTTTATTACTGTTACCATAAAAGCTATATAAGTGTGATCTCTTTGCTGCTTTCGTCCTCTGCTTGACCCAGTGAATGGTACTCCGAAAGTCATTTTTATGGATATTTATATTACACGCTATACATTTAATTTAATAAAAACAGGCAACTTAATAAAACACACAGGTTTGTGATGGGTTTCTTTTAAAGTCCAAATTTAAAGGCACAAAAGCTACAACAACAAAAAGGTTATGTTGGTTATCTATCACTATAATTAAAAAAAACAAATAATATGAAAGTTTTTATACTTTTTTATATTTAAATAAATGTAAATAATTTATAAACAACCTAACGTAACATGCACAATAAATATTGTAATACCACTCGTTTCATAACGATAATATGTTAATTATATACATATAAAAACAAGTATAAATTAATAATCTCAACATTATTATACTAAATGAACTGAATTTCGAGTACAGTGCAGCGCCTAACACTGACGAGGAAGGCCGTGAAAAGAAAGGAAAGTCCAATAAAGAAATGGTTTAGTCTCAGTAGTTCCATGTAGCCAGTTTCACATGGAACTTTTACAATGTAAAATATAAGTTTTTCCACTAGTTTCAAGTAATTTTAAATTATGTTAAAAATACAAAATAACTTAGGAGAAAAAATGTCACAATGTGTTATCGTAGACGGAAAGCCTCTTAAGTTTTTTATTACACATGTACAACATCATCTCTTTAACTGTTTTCTTATATACATATAATTGCTTTTCTGACGTTCAGTAATTTGTCTCAACTTCTTTATGACTAAAAAACTATGTAATGTTAACTGTGAAAGTAGTATATAAAAACGTGAATCAAATAAAACTTAATCGTGTTTTTACCGATACGTCAGTTTCATAGGGAACTGGCCACATGGAACTACTGGCAATAAACCGAAGAAAAATCCCACGTCAGATTCTAAACTAGTCATCAAAGTAAGCACACGAGTAAAATCGTCTATCGCTCACGAATATGAATACCACTCACCAAAGTTTTAATTGTAATAGGTGGATTTAAATCTTATACTTGAATATACAACGGTTAGCTTAAAAATAAACTGGATCAATACAGTTGCCTCCAAATACATGAGTATCTTTACAAGCACCTCTTTTTAAGTATATTTTTTTACAAACAAAGCACAAAATGTTAAATCCAATGTATGAGTATAATACAATATAAGATTCTCAAACTTATGAATAACTTATTACATGTAGCCTAGATGTTATATTTACGATGTTTAGAATACAAAATCAATTTAAGTTAACATAATAATGAACTCAAATATCTGACACGGGAGGCAGATTCCGAAGCAGGAGAAGCCTGGACTATGGTAATTAGATTGATCTGGATGTCGTAATAATAGCTGTTCCCGGATCCCTCCTATCTCAGGCTCAGAGTAGCACACCGTTTGGTGCGTGATGGTAAACTCCGGTAGGGTGACGGTCCGAGGGGATTTCGACACGTTAAAAAAAAAGGTAATCAGATTGATGATAAATATACTTATAAATAGCCAGTGTGGTAAAGTACGCTAAAACCTCCTCTCTAAGAAAGGCCTATGTTCAGATGAGGACGATATTTATATATATTAGTATAAAATACACATGTTATGGTTAAAGTACATTCCAACATAACCAATGATCACGCTCGTCACGCACTTATTCATCCAGAGTAGGAATTGAACCCACAACTTCTGGTTTTTCCTATCTTCTCCGTCACTCTACAGGATAACACGTGCTGGCCTTGAAAGTCACCGTTTTAGAATGATATACATACGCTCTCGAACTAAATGGTTCAGTTCTTCCTTCCTGTAGAAATCAGTTAAAATCTAGAACTCACTACTAGCGTACGTATTTTCCTCCCACTATGATAGCGTAAAAATTAGGGTTAAGAAAGCATCTCGCTAGGATGTCGTAGTGTGGGTCACAATACTGCGATATCTACATTCTTAATGAGTATGATGATCATCACACTTGGATTCTATTCGTGCTTTCCATTAGACAGAGTAGAGCCACTTTGGCAGATCCTAAATAAATACAATAAAAATAAATAAATAATTTAAAAATTTACATTTACAATAATTTACGTGGTTCATTTCGAAATATCTGAAAAATAAGTAAAACAGTTTATCTTAATAATTGTGAGTATTGCTCATATATACTTATTCTAATTTTCTAATAGTTCTAATTAGCGAACACCATATCAGGTGGAATATACTTTAAGAACTTGTTGGCGATATCTTCTAGAACCATGGCAAGAGCAGTTTCCACAGCCGGTTGAACTTCTTTGGCTATGTCAGCTGAGTGCATCATTGCTATGTGGTTTGTTATCATTTCTGAAATTATATAGATATTTACAGCTCATTTAAAATCTGACGACCTGAATAACGTTGGAATTTATCCATACAAAAAAGGCCTGCAGATACAGTGTTGTGTTCGACTAACAGTGATCTGTTTCTACTTATATTAGTTATATTAAATATTAGTAGTAGATCCCTGATGAGGTCACCCCAGCAGAAGTAGGCTGGGGTGGCAATGCGAGCGCTTGCCCTTTTGGGGACAGAAAGAAAAGGGAACATCGGGGTTCCCACAAGGGGAGGGGCATCTACAAGTTGTAGGTGGCCCGAAGTACGTGCGGGGTTCCAGGGATTACGTTACTAGGGTGCACCTGGTTCCCTGACTACTGGTACCCGAGACAGCGTGCAGTTCTTGGTCGGTTCGAGTCCGATATTTAGTCCGATAACCACTTTTCGGTGGTACCCGTGGGGATTGCCGCTCAGAAAAAAAAAGAAGAAGGAGTAGGTCTGTCAGTTCTAAAATGTTGAATGATGCTAAAAATATGTCTTATCTGCATTTGTCTGAATCAATGTTAATTACTCCTAAAATAAACTATTCAGTCATGACTGCGCCGCAAGATTATGCTGCCATATTCTGACATACTCTGAAGTACAGTATAATCTAGGACTGGCATTAATTTTTCTTGTATAACACGAGGAAGACAGTTTGTTTGAGTGAGTGAGCGGTGAGTCTGTCCTTATTTATTACGTGCTTACTCTTGAAATTCATAAAAAGGTAACATACATTATTTTGATTGTGTACAAAAATGCGTACCCATTTCTCCAGTGGTAGAGTGTGCTTCCTTGAGGTCTGCTTTAAGAGGCCCAGTACACCGGAGGTGGACAGTGGCGTCTCTTATGACCATTCGTTTATGGACACGAGCGCCGAGTGCTACAAGTGCCGCTGTACATTCAGCTATAAAAAGAAAATAATCAGCATAATCAGTAATAATCATTTATTCCTATAATCTCTTATTAGGAATAAATATGTCTGTGTCCCAGAGGATCTTGCAAACATACATTAAATACACACACAGAACACCCAGGCTGAGAATCTTAAAGTGTGGATCACACTGTTGTCCCGTGTGAACTTTGAATCCACGACACGCAGTAAAGAAGAAAACGGTGTCACGACCGCTTAAGCCACTACGCCATACGTGCAGTCGCATGTCGATCTAAACGCTTAGAAACGGTGTTTAATAGTTTTTAAATCTGTGTGTATATTCATGAGTGTTAAACTCTCTGAATCATTTAAACATAGCAAATAAATTTATTCCACTCTATTTATTTTAATTTTTTTAAATGGTATTCTTACTAAAATTTGCGAGCATCTTCCCTGTGGACTCAACAGGTAGCATTTGAAACTCTCCAAGGACCATGTACTCCCCGATCATGAGTAAATGAGGTATACTGATGTTTGCCGTGACCTTCATTTCTTCCGGGTATACACTGCAATGAAATAATTAATTAAAGAAAAACAAATATCTAAAATTAAATTTACTAAAATGAAATAGGAAACGAAATAGGTCAGGAACAGTTAAAAATATTACTTTAATCCTTGAAATATCTGATATTTTAGAAATATTTATTTTATTATTGTTTTGTATATCTTGATACTGAATCTGAATATGTAATAAAAGAAAATTATTGTTGATTATATACTTACTCCAATTTATTAAATGTATAATTTGTTAAACCTTCTAGCGTAACATCCGAAAACCAAGCGTCGTACTTGAAAGCATTCTTGGGCATGTTGTGCTGCCTCAGCCTGATGCTGGGTATCTTCAGAGGTTCTAATGGTTGGATGTTTAGTTTAGGTACTCCTTGCGCGAGCAAGTGCCTCGCTTGTTCTGCAATGCGCTGAATGCAGGCAGCAACATTCGGATCGGAGTAATGGCATGCTGACTTTTCTAGAATAATTGAAATTATTTTGGTAAAAACTTCGCTGAAACTTTAGGTAATTTAGGTAGGGTTAAGTCTGGCCAGTCTAGAACTGGGGTGCTGGGCTAGAAAACCTCCACGTGGTGCACCCTGGAAACGTTGGCGATGGTGCTGTTCATCACTGCCAACGGCCAATATTCTAGCACGAAGAGGAAGCCATTTTCGTCGGCAATTCGGCCGAGACTTGGTCCAACAGAGCGGGCATTTTGTCGATTCCTCTGTTGGCTCTTCGCTCTTCGGAGCATTGAGGAGGAAAACCTCGGTAAAAAATCACGATGGTGGGACCCGATTTGGGGTCGGAGTACCTCCGCTCAGCGGTGGAAAAGGTAGGACGGGCTCGGTGTGCACTTACACTGCCACTGAGCAGGCATCAGGAGACGTAGTCTCCCTGCCGCCGTCGACATATCGTAGTCCCGAGTTGGCGTCTCGCGACTCCAATCGGGGGCGAGGGTCTTGGCTTAGCCGCCCGGACTGCGAGGAAGAAAACCTCTTTAAAAAATTACCCCGAATCCCGTGTTCTGGTGCGTGACCAGGGGATGCATGGCTGATGGGTAGTTCAGTCGTAAGCGCACTCCCAGCCGAGGCACCTGCGGACCCCTCGGTTGGGTATAAACTTACGCTTGCCCGGGTATTGGGGGATCTCTGCCCGGGTCGACTTTTATTTCTCCCCCACGCGTGGGAATAGTTATGAATATGCAAATAAATAAAAATTTAAACAAAAAAGACGAAGAAAAGAAAGACGTAAGTAAGACGAGAAAGTCCAGGAATACGGACGACTTCTCGACCAATGATACGGAACGTGTGACGCCTGTCTCGCTCTCAGAAGTTAATCTCGCTTCAGAGAGCCGTAGAAGATCGGATCGACTACGTTCGAGATCCGCTATTCCGACAGACAGAGGTGACTCTAGCACAACAACTGAGACGCTGGGAGCAATGGAGGTGGAGATTCAGGACAGCCGAAAACGCGGACGCTCCACAGACGACGAAGGAGATACTTCTCAGGAGTGGCTGCCTCCCAAAGTGGCTAGTAGCCGCAGAGGGAGATCACGCACTCCAGTTTCGGTTCCCTCAGGCTCCGTATTCACTAAGGCGGCAGCCTACAGACGCGTCAGAGTGGAGGGCGAATATGTTGTGGAGGAGGAAATCGCTGATCTCCTGCAAAGAATTCGGACGCCGGCAGTGGAAGAATTGGCAGCCCAGGCACCGGTGTCTTTGCAGGAGAGGGCGAATGTAGCTGTGGCCATCATTAACAAGGTGGCCACGAAATCTACAAACCTTAAGGGTTCATTTGTTAGGGCCCTTAAGGACTCCTCCTCCACCATTGCAGGGGTTGTTACTACCCTCATTGGGGATGTAGCTCGCCTGCAGGCAGCTAACGACCGCCTGACGGGCCAGGTGGCTGAGCTGAGCACTCAATTTGCTCACTTTCGGGCCCAGACGGGCCAATACCCTAAGCGACAGGGCCGGGTTTCAGAGCGACCTGCCCACAGTCACGATTCTGGTGACGTCTTTGATGCCCATCTGCGTCAAGTACTTGACGCAGTGGGGCGTCTGTTGGACGGACGTCTCGCGGGCCTTGAGGCGAGGCTACCTCCAGCCCCCGTAATTCGGCCGCCACTCGCAGCGGATGGGGCGAAGGTCAACCGATTGAAGACGTCACCGCCGGCTCCGCTTCCCGTTGCGGGCGGTCATGTATCGTATGCGGCGGCAACACTTACGTCCGCCCCTGTTGCTGCTGCGAAGACAGCTAAAGCGACAAAAGTGGCGACAAATGCGACGACGAGATCTGAGTTCCCTCCGCTTCCCACTCCGACACCTATATCTGGCCCCTCTACTTCTGCCCCCTCAAATGATGGGTGGCAGGTAGTCGGGTCGGTCAAGAAGTCCCGAAAGCGGGGCAAGAAGGCTACGCAAAAAGTAGCCTCTTCCCCACAGTCGTCATCGGTGGCAGTGGCCACCCAAAAGAAGCCGCGTAAACTACAGACGCCAAAGACTGCGGCTGTGGTGATCACTGTGTCACCGGAGGCGGCAAATGGCGGGCTATCCTATGCGGCCGTATTCAAGAAGGCTCGGGATAGTCTCGCCAATCAATTTGGGACTGTAGGTGTCAAGATGCGCCTTGCCCAAACAGAAGCTCGAGTTTTAGAGTTCCCTGGGGCTGAAGGTATAAAGACGGCTGATACCTTTGCCGAAAAGCTGCGGACTATATTTTCAGATACGGATGGTGTAAAGATCGCCAGGCCCACCAAATGTGCGGAATTGCGTATCTCGGGCCTGGACGACTCCGTGACGGTTGAGGATGTCCGCGTTGCGATTCGGGAGAAAACCGGGTGCAGCGTGGACAGCATCAGGGTTGGCACCATCCGTCCCGGTCCAGGAGGCCTTGGTGCGACGTGGATAAGCTGTCCCGTAGCGTCAGCCAAGATTTTGGGCGATGTCGGCAAGATCCTCGTCGGTTTCGTGAACGCCAGAGTCACAGTTCTGGCGGCGAGACCGATGAGGTGCTTCAAATGCCTGGCTGCGGGACACACTCGCATCAAGTGCGATAGTTCTTTCGACTGCAGCGGATTGTGTTTCCGCTGCGGTCGACCGGGGCACAAGGCAGCGGAGTGCTCTGCCGCCCCTCACTGCCCAACGTGTGCGGCGGGCAATAGGCCTGCCAATCACCAGATGGGACAGGGGGGCTGCAAGCCTTGCCGCAGTTTTCGGCAAACGTCGGAGGCTAGCCAGTCGGCCCAGGCTGCCTCCGACGTAGTTCGTGCGTCAACCTCGTCGCCTATGGAGGGGGCTGTAGAGATGATTCTTTAATGGATCAGGTCTCCAGCCTCCTTGTCCAGACGAACCTGAACCACTGTGCCGCGGCGCAGGACCTCTTCCTGCAAACCATGGCGCAGTGGTCGATTGGTGTTGCTGTAGCTGCGGAGCCCTATTATGTTCCTCCCCGTCCAAACTGGTTGGGTGACCGGGACGGCTCCGTGGCAGTCGTCGGCTCCATGGCGGCTCATTCCCCGCCCTTGTCGCTAAGAGACAAGGGCTCTGGATATGTTGCTGCTGAGTGGGGGGGGATTACCATATATGGTATATATTTCTCCCCCAACCGGAGTTTGAGCGACTTCGAGGTTTTCCTCAATAGCTTGGAGACCTCGATGCGGCGACTAGCGTCTGGGCACGTCCTAGTGCTGGGGGACTTCAACGCAAAATCCATTGCGTGGGGTTCCCCCAGGACGGACGCTAGGGGCGAGGCCGTAGAGGAGTGGGCGGCCTCGGTGGGCCTCTGTTTACTAAACAGGGGCTCCACCAACACGTGCGTGCGACAGCAGGGAGGGTCGATAGTGGACCTTTCATTCGCTACCCCTGCCCTCGCCGCACGAGTAAGGAACTGGCGCGTCCTGGAAGAGGTTGAGACGCTCTCGGATCATCTCTACATCCGATTTGAGCTCTCCCGGACCCAGGACGCCAGTAGGGGTCACGTGGCGCGGCGTTCTTCTCGCTTTCCGCGGTGGGCTGTAGCCAAATTAAATAGGGACCTACTAGAGGAGGCGGCCATTATTCACTCTTGGCTGTCTCCGCAGGCCCCGGCCGAGGAGGTTGACATGGGGGCTGGTCGCTTCCGCGATGCGGTTACGCAGATCTGCGATGCGGCCATGCCCCGCATACGAGGTTGTCGGCCTCCACGGAAGGAGGTTTACTGGTGGTCCCAGGAGTTGGCGGACCTCCGTGCGGCCTGTACTCGTGCCCGGAGGTCCTACACCCGTAGTCGGCGGCGACACCGCGAAGAAGGCGGAGAGGACCAGCTTCATGAGGAGTACCGAGAGGCGCGGAAAACTCTGAAGCTGGCCATCAGCCGCGCTAAAGAAATTAAGCGTAAGGAGATGCTGGAGGGTCTCGATCGTGACCCCTGGGGTCGCCCTTATCGTGCGGCGCGACAAAAGCTCCGCACGTCGGGCCCCCCCCTTACAGAGACTCTCCAGCCCAGCTTCCTGCGGGAAGTGATCGAGGGCCTTTTCCCGCAGCGGGTGGAACACACACCCCCGTCGATGGCTTTCATGGTCGGAGACGACGGGGGGAACGAGGACAATGTTCCACCCGTCAGGGAATCGGAGGTAGGGGCGGTTGTTCTACGGATTCGCTCTAAGAACACCGCCCCCGGGCCGGACGGGATACCTGCCCGAGTGCTGGCCCGAGCCCTCGAACAAATGTCGGACCGCCTCAGGGAAGTCCTGGACTCTAGTCTGGCGTCCGGACGCTTCCCTGAGTGCTGGAAAAGCGGGAAGCTGGTCCTTTTAAGGAAGCCGGGACGGCCTGCCGATTCGGTAGCGGCCTATAGGCCCATCGTGTTGCTGGACGAGGCGGGTAAACTTTTTGAGAGGATACTCTCTGCTCGCATCGTCCGGCACCTCTGCGAGGTGGGCCCCGATCTGTCGGACGCCCAATTTGGTTTTCGAGCGGGGCGTTCGACAGTCGATGCTGTGTTGCGCCTGAGGGCCGTTACCGAAGAGGCGGTGAGCTGCGGCGGCGTGTTGTTGGCGGTGTCGTTGGACATTGCCAACGCATTTAATAGTCTGCCATTTAGCTGCATCAGGGAAGCACTCCACTACCACGGGGTGCCAGAGTACCTGAGGCGGCTTGTGGCAGACTATCTTGAGGAGCGTACCGTCATGTACGAGGACCGAGATGGTATTCTGAGGCAGCGGCCCATGTCGTGCGGTGTTCCACAGGGGTCTGTCCTCGGACCACTTCTGTGGAACATGGGATACGACTGGGCCCTTCGAGGTCATCTTCCTCCCGGGCTGGGTGTAATTTGTTACGCTGATGATACGTTAGTTACGGCCCGGGGAGCGAACTTTCAAGAGGCGGCGCGCCTGGCTACCACGGGAGTCTCTTTGGTGGTCGGGCGTATTGAGGCGCTGGGTTTACGGGTGGCCCTAAATAAGACGGAGGCCCTTTTATTCCATGGGCCCCGTCGTGGTCCGCCACCCGGCGCCTCTATCGTAGTCAATTCGGTCCTCGTACCGGTTCAGGCCCAGATGAAGTATCTGGGCCTGATCCTCGACGGCAGGTGGCTCTTCGACGAGCACTTCCGACAGCTTTCTCCAAAGCTGGTCGGCGCTGCTTCTGCCCTTGGGCGACTTTTGCCGAATTTGGGTGGAGCTAGCGTCGCGACAAGACGGCTATACACGGGGGTTGTCCGGTCAATGGCGCTGTATGGTGCACCAGTGTGGGCGGCGGCTTTGACCGCCCAGAATAGGGCTCGCCTCTGGCGCCCTCAGAGGATATTGGCGGTTAGAGCCATACGCGGTTACCGCACCGTATCGACGGAGGCGGCGTGCGCCTTAGCCGGTACTCCCCCGTGGGATTTGGAGGCGGAAGTGCTCGCCGAAGTTTATCGGCGAACGGCAGACTTCCGGGTGGGAAGCGGCATTCGGCCCCCACCCGAAGAGATACGCGAGTGGCGAGAGGCCGCTCGTCGAGCCACGATGGCTCGTTGGTCGTCCCGGCTGGAGGCTCCACGTGCTGGTTTTGCCGCCGTGGAGGCTCTCCAGCCGGTCATCGCCGAATGGGCGGGGCGGCAGCACGGGACCCTTTCCTTCCGACTGACGCAGATTCTTTCCGGGCATGGTTGCTTCGGGAAGTATCTGCACTCGGTCGCCAGGAGGGAATTGAGTCCCGCCTGTCACCACTGCGACTGCAGTGAGGACTCGGCTCAGCACACGCTGGCGGTTTGTTCCGCCTGGGCGGCGCAGCGTGGGGTCCTCTCTGCAGTTATTGGAGAAGATCTCTCGCTACCGGCCGTCATACGCTCCATGGTCGGTGGCGACAGTTGTTTTACCGCGGTCGCAACCTTCTGCGAAGACGTAATTTCGCGGAAGGAGGTGGCGGAGAAGGCCCGGGAGGCCAACCTCCACTCGGACCCAATTCGCCGCCGGCGAACCGGGCGGCGGAGGCGCGCGTACCAGCGCCTCATGCCGCCTTGAGTGTAGCCGCGGGTGGACGGGACGGGTTTTCCCCTCCATCCGCTATAATGACCAGCCGCGAAGAGGCGACGTCCGCGTGTGCCGTACGTCACCTAAAAGGAGAGTTTATCCGCAGATGGTGTCCGCGGTAGCGGGCAGGCGCTAGGAGGGATCTGGATGTCGTAATAACAGCTGTTCCCGGATCCCTCCTATGTCAGGCGCAGAGTGGCACACCGTGTGGTTTTAGTCGGTCCGATTCCGACACACCACCCCGCCGTAAACCCCGGTGGGGTGACGGCACGAGGGGGTTTCCACCCGTAAAAAAAAAAAAAAAAAAAAAAAAAAAAATGGCCAGTCTAGAACTGCTAGGAGGGATCTGGATGTCGTAATAGCAGCAGTTCCCGGATCCCTCAGGCGCAGAGTGGCACACCGTGTGATTTTAGTTGGTCCGATTCCGACACACCACCCCGCCGTAAACCCCGGTGGGATGACGGCCCGAGGGAGTTTCCACATGTTAAAAAAAAAAAAAAAAAATGGCCAGTCTAGAACTGAAATGGTTTGAAACAACATACACACGACCATCTGGAGCCAAGTTCTGCTAAGTTTGTACTATGGTAGCCAGTTAACTTCATTTATTCACAATAAGTATTGAAAGTATCAGATATTGAACAAGAAATCAATTCATTACGCGTTTATATTAGACTGTAGGCATGGTGAAGTGGTTTAAAGGGTCGCCGCGTCGTTTTCTACCAAGCTGAGTGTTGTAGACGTTTGTGTGAACCACAATTGTTGTTCTGAGTCTGAGTATTCTTTGAGTCCGTTTTGTGTATATTTGTAAAATCCCCCGCGACAGACGATATTTTCCTAATCCGGAAGTTGTCTTTTTTTAAAGAGAATCTTTAGTAATATTATAAAAATTTCATTCTCATATTCGGATCCATCCCCCATCGGATCTGAATATTTTTATGTTCCGCTAGATGACGCTACTAAATTTTTTTGGCCGATTTTATATGGTACAAAATCTATCTTTAGATTTTATAAGAAATACCCACGGTTATGACAGATGACGGTAAATAGAATAATATATCCAGACCAATAAACTTTTTAACATTTTTTTTTACTTTAACTTGAACTTTCGAAGTTTGTAAAGATGTATGGATGTTTATCACTCTTTCACACAAAACTACTGGACAGATTTAGATGAAACTTTACAATAATATAGCTAATACATCAGAATAACGCGTAGGTTACTATTTACCGTGTATCAATAGAAAAATATATGTCCTGGGAATAAAATTTGTAACTTCAGGTTCAGCTGTCAGGACCGCTAACATCTAAGCCAGTACCAGCAGATCCGTCAAAAGTTTACAGTATCCCCCAAAATTAATCCCAAAAGCGATAAGACTTCCCTAAACGGTGGTATAATCTAAAACTTACCGTTAAATGTTTTATTGACACCATTGTTCTCTGTTTCATTTGCTGAAGGCACTCGTCCCGAAATCACATTCTGAGCCCAAAATACGAAAAATATTAACTTCATGCGTCGCATATTAAGACTTATCTCGCTTAGAATCTACGTTGTTTTGAATTATTTAATGGAAAATTGTGTCTTATAATAGCTTCGATGTGTAAGTCAGTTACCATATGTGGCAAAAGCCTCGAATCAGATCTGCAGGGCTAGGGCAAGAACTTCTAGACATACATATGTACATATAAAAGAATAGTGCCTATATCAACATGTAAATAGAAGTACCTAAAGTAGAATGTATTTAATTGAAGGCTGCCTCAAAGTAAATAATTAATCAAATCAAAACTCATGACGTGTTTATAAAATAGACTGTACGGTTGATGAAGTAGTTAAAGCTGTTGCCTCGCTGCTTCCTACTGCAACGAAGTGTTGTAGATCCGAATTCGACATGGGACAATACTTTGTGTGATTTCCAAATAGTTGTTCCAAGTCTGGGACTTATACCTAGTGCGGGAGTCGTCTTTTTTTAAATATATAAATTTTAAAAAAATATCTTTCAAATTTAAATATACCTACAGTTTAAAATTCCATGTTGGCATTAGACGATCCTATACACAAAAGCTTTCTTCTTTTTATATCTGCATTTGAGAATAGGTACATCACAGTAACAAATGTTATGACCGAGTAGCGATCTAGTGCTGGATTAATATTTGGTTATCGATGCTTGTGTGGTTCGATTTTAAAATCGAATCTTAATCGGTAAAAAAACTAGATATTTTAAAGTTCCTTTTAAGTGTGTAATCACAACAAAATATATTACCTACAGGTTTAAAATTTCAATATGATTTTATCGACAAATAAAAAAGCATTCTAAAGAAATGTACGTATTTTTCAACCTTGTATTGGAATTGAAAGTTGTTTATGAATTTAAAAGCACTGGATTTTAAAAAACTATATTAAATATTTACGCTTCAATAGCGTTTTGCTCCATTTACGACTAACTATAATTGGTGTTTATTGCGGAAGTGGATTGGTCGCGGAAAAAAGGAACAGTTCAAACTGGCTACGACCTTACACATGACTACCGTGGTCTTGACGCCAGTCTATATATCCTTAATCCTTAATAAGACATGGTATTGCCCGCTAAATTTAAAATATTTACCTGCAAATATCTTGACATAGGTGTAGTGGTAATAAAGTTTTTATTTTAATAACCTGCCAAAGTAACTCTACTCTGCTTGATGGAAAACATGAATATAATCCAAAAGTTCTAGTCACCGTACTTATTGCTAATGCTGACAATACAGGATGGTGACCCACTCTATGACGACCTATTACGATGCTTTTTCACGCCTCACTTGGGGACGTAAAAGACATGACAGTCATCGTAGCATTGTATTGCACACCCTTACCACGACAACTGTCACCCTTGCATCAATGGGCCTCTGGTCTCGCACTCACCAACGAAACACGACAGCACGGATGCCGACTAGTGTTTTGATAACTTGAATAAAAAAAGATGAAGTAGGGCCTCATACATACATATCTTTCAAATATTAAGTATTTTTTTTAAATATCGCATAAAAGGAGTTAACCTATAAAGAGATTGATACTTTTATGTCTTTAAATACACTTAACTATCACCAGTCACGTTCAAAGCAATGGAGAAAACTGTAGTCAAATAATAACTTGTACTATATTTTTGTAATTGAAGGCAGCTCCTTTATTTTATTTTTTTCTGTAAACGTAATGATAGAATTTACATAGTAAAATAAATTAGACAATAGATTCATAATACTAATACAGTATCAGATTTTATAGACTTATTAATATATCTGAATTTTTCTGGCCTACCTACAGAAAACAGGGCAATCTAATTTATGGCATTTAACATGACATTATTACTATATTTGCAAGACTTTCTCGTTGGTTCAGCAGTTAGCGTTTGGAACTGCTGATCAAAGGTCTTGTGAAAAGTGGTATTGAGTTTTTCTGACTATAAAAAATGCTCAATAAAAGTGTTAAATAGGACCGTAGATTACATTGGAAAAGGCATATCCGTTACAATAATTAATGAACTTTTATTGAAGATATCATATTTTTTTATTATACAGAGGTATGCGTCCACTAACAATAAAAATATAGGGACGGGAACGCACACTGAGAGGTGGCGCTGCGATGGTTTATGATTATAGCTTTAGCCATACATTATAACAAACAGCACGAAGTTTAGAAGTTGAGGTTTTAATCCCCATGCCTCGGAGAGACTCGGTAACACTGCCCCAGTATGACTGGCTACCGTAGCCGAAATCGACTTCGAGTACAGCATGGTTGCAAGTACTTATCATCAAATTGCCATCAAATTTAGTTAGACATTTATATTCATATTAGAAAAAAAAAGGAAATAACCCTACACGGATTCCAGATTCATATGTACTTGAATTCATCTTTATAGCGAATTATAGTATCCGGTCGTGCGTATTTTAGGTTACTAGTTATTACTATCAATGGCAATATTCGTTAGATAGAATTGAAACACGTCCTTGCCAATATGCGTCCAACAAATGGACTTCTAAAGTATATCATTATCAGCAGCCTTTTTTAATCCGCTGCTGGACATAGGCTTCTCCTTAGCAAGGAGGTTTTGGCCTACTATACCACACTGGCCAGGCGGGTTGGAATAGGGTTTGTTCCAAGTTTTCCTTCTCTTTGTAATGTTATCTTGCATACTTTGTCCCCTTAGTCGCCTTTTACGACACCCAGGGGATGAATAGGGATGGTAACACTATGTATTCTTAATCCATCACCACACGGACCTCTTTTAACTAACCTGTTTTTCATAACTTTGGAAATATAAATGAAATATTTACATTTACCTACTCAGTGGGATCTGCACTTAGAATTATTTTATACTTACTTAAATAAAATTAATAAATGCAAATAACACAGAAGGAAGACTGGAAGATCAATTATTCATAAATTACGTAATTGATTTTTCGCAATATCCGAAGAAGTGACTTTTAGTCATACGGATAACCAGCATGAGCTGAGTATGCATGTACACCAAAATTGGTGTATTCCACTATTATCACCTATCCTACTGTTTATTTCACGATATACCACATTGTTGTCTTGTTTGCTCTACTGATTCTTGCACCACACAGTATGTGGTACGGTGGTGTGGTTATTTACCTGTTAATATGTTGCAAATTCTTAAAATTCTTACATATAAAGTTAACAGCGCTACGAAACTGTTTAAAGGTTACAAACACTTACTGAACAAATATATATGCAACAACAACTATACATACACATATGTACTCGTATATGGCACTAACATGATTATATTGTTCATACTAGTTTTTGCCTGCAGTTCCACCCCCGTTTATATCGGTTATCGCGGTAGAGAGTAGCCTATGTGTTATTCTCTTAATAAGGTATATTACTGTAAAGTTTTATCTAAACCTGTACAGTACTTTTGCATGAAAGAGTAACAAACATTCATGCATCCTCACATGTATGTTTTGTATGTATTTGTATACCTTATTACAGAGTTTTAAGAGAGCACATACAATTTCAAATGTATAGTGCCGCCGTATTGCTAGCGATCAAAATGTTTCGGAGAAACAGTTGACGGTGCAATGAGTTTTGATGAAGTAATTGCTAATAAATTTAATTAGGAAGCTGTACATATCCATACATATATACACACATTTAAAAAAATAAAGAAATAAACCCAAATCATTATACACATAGTAAATATACACACATAGATAACTACAATTACTTAAATCGCTTATAAAAAAAGTGTGTTTATGTTCAGTTCTTTTAGTTATATTTTGACTTGTGTTTTTTTATATTATGTTTTAATGAAATCGTAATTAATATACTTGAATAAATTTACATCCTCACATAAAAATATTGCGTGAGTCTAGATGTATCTTATTATAACGCACCATTAATGGATTAAAGTGAAACAGCATGACTAAAATAAGTTTATTACAATCAGTTTATGCGATTGCGACTGCACAACTGGCCTAGTGGTTTAAGCGGTCGCCACGCCGCTCTCCACTTCGCTGAGTGTTGTGGGCTCAAATCCTGCATGGAACAACACTTTGTGTAATCCACAAATTGTTGTTCTGAGTCTGGGTGTTCTCCGTGTCCATTTCTTGTATGTTTGTAAAGTCCCCCGCGACACAGGATTTCTTCCTAATGCGGTCGTTGTGTTTTTAAAAGTTTAGAAGATTAGATTAAAGATTAGCTTATAAGGGGGTTAAAATATAATAAATCTAAAATTCAATCTTATATGTTACCTATATCATAATGTTAGATGCGTCTTGATTTCTAATTTTCTTGTAGATAAGAGAAGAATTATTGATGAGTGCTGAAATATATAATAGTTGCGGTAATATTTGATCGTTAGTTCAAGGCTGAGATCTGAATTATCATTCCGAATTGGATGGAAAATTAAGATGGCCACGCATCGTTTAGTTTGCACTGGTATAGCGGGGCATACAATTGACTAGCATATAGTTATTATTATTGTAAAAAAACAGGGACAGGAACTGAGGAATCGTTAAATAAAATACATTTAAATATTTTTATTGTTTATTACATTTTTTGTTATTTTCATGAATTGAATCTTAATTTATTGACAGCCTTTCTCAACTTAAATAAGTAAAACATTATGGCTCAGTATATATGAGTTATATTTTTACAATTTTAATCATATTTGTACGTTTGTGTGTAGGTGATAGAACTGGATAATTCTTTGTGCTTGAAATCATTTTTCTTCTTTCTAAACTTACGTCTTACGGACGAAGTTTTTTTTGCATCCAACCACAGTTGCACACTAACACCGTTGCGGTTTTAAGCAAACTACTTGTTATTCTTCCTCAATAATGTATTATACAATAGTAACATAACAAAATTTCCATTAAAAATAACATCACAGATACATATTTACGTACTCAAACTTCGTAGTTTCCTGAGTATTTTCACATTTATTTGATTATAGAAATTTTCAAAACATTCTACCATAAAAGACAGACATTTCATTGTTATTGTTGAATTTCATTACTTATTTCATCATCATTAATCATGTAAATAGAGAGTTTATAAGCAGACGGTGCCCGCGGGAGCGGGCAGGCGCTAGGAGGGATCTGGATGTCGTAATAACAGCTGTTCCTGGATTCCTCCTATCAGGCGCAGAGTGGCACACCGTGTGGTTTTAGTCGGTCCGATTCCGACACACCACCCCGCCGTAAACCCCGGTGGGGTGACGGCTCGAGGGGGTTTTCACAGGTTAAAAAAAAAAAAGGTTTTTTTTTAATTTTCCTTCTTTTTACAGTGATGTAGTGCCGTGTCGTTAGTGACCTCTTACGACACTTATGGAATGACACTCAGTATTCTTAATCTGTTGCCACACGGATTATTACTTGTTTGTTTTACATCATATTAAAAACTTCTAAATGACATTTCGCTTGCAATTTCTACAATTTGGCAACATTTATTTTGGTCTACTACATAATATTGTTTCTCGACTGGTAATAATTTCACATATTGCACATCAGTTATGCTTTTAATTTTATGAAATGTGTAGTGCCGTATAGATAGGTTGAAAACTAGATAATTAAAATGTCAGATATCTATTGTAACAATATATACTCTAATGTTCCCATATACTCAAAACTCGTTATTTCTTTTCAATGATTGTTTTAAACGTATAATTTATGTAATCTAATTTAATTATAAATAGTCTATTTCACAACACTTTATATTTTGTCGTCATCTCTCCACCATCTTAAAGCAAATCAGTATTATTTACAACTTAGCCTACGATAACTTATTTCTTTTGTGTTAAGACTTCGCTGATAGGTATTTTGGCCAATATTTTGTTGGCGAAAGCCTTGATTACTGTAGCACTAGTTTCGTCGATGAGAGGGTTCAGAATGTCAAGTATTACTTGTGGACTTGCGTTAAAGAAGGACGCTGCTGAAGATGCTGTAAGAAATAATTTTTTTTATAGTTTATTCAAAGATAAATAAATGCAGAAATTTGTTTTTCTGTTTCCTGTGCCTATCTTTACTCTGTATATATTGATTTATTTCTCTATTGTCTATGTTACTATAGAAATGCAATATAGTTTTGTTGGTGTACAATTGTGTAGTACAAGGTACTTTTAGATTTTTTTTATATTGTGGCATGCAAATGAGCAATTTAGTTACTTGAAGGTAATTACCACCGTTCATATATTCCTGCAACTTATGGATAGTTCTTTCCTTCACCAGAATTAAGTAGGAGAGATTAGGGTAGCCGGTTTTCTCACTAATTAGTTGTATTTATTTTATTCATTTCCTGATATTAGTGGGGTAGTTTTACATTTGTAATCTGCAGATTATAATAAAATGCTTACCTGCTACTGGTCTCTGGTTGTCAATGAGTTCAACTTGAGCGTTATTGAGTCTGACTTTAGTAACGATTTTGTCAACTTGCAAGAACTCAACACCATCCTTGACGATGGGCTTGGCGATACCTTTCGCTATCACGGTGATACCAACTGTAGAAGAAGATTACTTGTAAAATTCACATATTATATGAGTAGAATCTCTATTTTAAAGCAGAAATCCAAATTGACAAGTTGAGTTCAATTTACATACTAACTACTAACTGCCTCGGTGGCGCAGCTGTAGTGATTGTGACTGCTGTGCTTGAGGTCTTGGGTTCGATTCCCGGGTCGGACCAAATTTTTGTACGATTTGCAAATATTTGTTTCGAAGTTTGAGTGTTTTCTATGTATAATATGTATACATTTACAATAAAAAGTATTTAAGTATTCCATCAGTCAGTCTAGTTATCATAGTACAAGCTCTACTTAGTTTGAAACTAGATGACGTTGTGTGTCAAATGTCCGAAATATTTATTTATTATTTATTTATTTACATGATTAGTAAATATAGAGAGTTTAATAAATAGAATGGAACAAGTTTATTTGTTGTGTTTCAATGAGACAGAGAGTTAAACTTTCATGGATATACAGATTAAAAAAACGAATAACACAGTTTCTAAGCGTTTAACTTAATATTCGACTGCACGGATGCACACACAATCGCGCTGAGTGTTGTGGGTTTAAATCCAAATGGGACAACACTGTGTGATCCATAAATTGTTATTCTGAGTCTGAGTATTCTTTGTGTCCGTTTCATGTATGTTTGTAAAGTCACCCGCGACACAGAATTAATTCCTAATGTTCGATCTTTTTAGAAGCATATTAGACAAGTGAGTGAGTTTCAGTAACTTATTATACGTATTATGAAGTTAAATCTTTATTTCTCTGGTTATCTGAAACTCGAGATAGTACCGCTTTACCGATTCTAATAAATTAATCCTAGTATTATAAAGCTGATGAATTTGTATGTTTGTATATCTATACACCAATCTCAGGAATTGCCGGTTTGAACTCAAAACTTTTTTTAATAGTAAGGGGCCCAACAATTGAGGAAGGTTCAATGAAAGAATCAATAAAAGATGTTGCAGAAAGGCACAAAGGCACTCTCTTGAGAGACGCAGACCTGTTTACGCATGTCAGCTAGTGTCAGCTAGCTACTATTATGCGGTTAGAAATAATTTCAAAGGTCCTTTAACAGAAGTGTCTATTTCACGGATAATTAACCAATCTGGTAACAAACTATAGTTTCAAAAAAACTAAAAAAAAAACGAATAACAACTGTGGTACTTGAATAAATTCTTGTTATTTAAATAAGTGCATCAAGGGTACTTAAACCGACGGCCTTGAACGATCCTGACTGTGGAAATTTTTGCAATTCATTTAACATTTTCATAATATCAACAAATAGTAGTATGACTACTTATATTTAACTATTTAATTCTGTTCTTGACGAACATTAATAAGCAGCTGAGTGCTTTTATCATATTTCGCTATTTAATATCTTCTTCACCTGCATTAGTGATCGAATCAAACAAAAAATATTTATTAATTGACTATGAGAGACTATCAATAGTTTATCATAGTAAACCAATAAATAATATTTAATGTATACATAAATTTATTAAAATATACTATATGTTTAAGTTGATTATTCTTCAATATGTATAAAAAACCGACTTCAAAAAACCAAACGGAATCTGCCTTTCTAGAAACGCTAAAAAGCTAAAAATAAGCTGAATTATTTATTTGTTCAAAAATGCACAAGTTTTTATGATTAAATTAATCAAAAGTTAAAATATAATTTACCTATTTACAACAAAATTCTAAATGAACGTAAATATAAAATTATTTTATTTAGCAATTAAGCTAGTTGCGTTTGTAAGTAGTTATGACTTATTTACAAAATTATTATGTGACAAAATCTTGTCTTAACCTAATTACCTATTAATTTCTTAAACTATTATTATAATATGTGCAAAGTTCCTAAAATCTATTTGAAGTCGGTGCCACACTATAGAACCTCCTGTTTCAAGTCCGTTAAAAAGGTCAACCAAACGTAAAATAAGTAAAGTAATCCAGTGAATATGATAGTGAATGGTGCTACTATTGTAGGGTATTTTATCACGCATATTTATGCACTGGTTGATACTCTTAATGAGAGTATACACATACTAATTAATATTCTGTTTAATAATTAACCGCAAGTTGTAACTTAATATTTAAAACAATCTTTTTTAAAACAGTATTGCAACCGTAATATTTCAGCGCTTTAAAATCTTTCCATAGAAGGAGTTACTATGTCAGGGACTGATTTGGTGAGCAATATTTGTATTTGTGAAATAATATTAAACTCAACAACTCTCATATATTTTAAACTCTGATGTAAAAAAGAACGAGTTTCTGTTTATGTGTGTTTACCTTAGATTCACATCATAGATTACGTCGTTGCTTCTGCACAATATTGCACGACATTATTTAAAAACTGACACATCGTTAAACTTATGTTTTTAGGATGACCTAACCTCCCTCTTAGACAAGAGGCAGTTTTCCGTTAGTTCTCTTTCTATAATCGCTTATGCCTCTATTCTCTTGTATTATTACCTAATATTTAGTTTTGACCACGTGACTTAGTATTTTTAGTTTTCTATTAACGTTCACGTTTGTAGAATATCAACTTAACAGAGGAGTTGTTGTAATGTATGCAATCTATAAAAGAAAATTTTCAAATACTTCAACCGCTCGTTTGTGATTCAAATATTCATATTTTAGCTTTGTATTTAGAGGTGTATTTGCATCTGAAAAGTTCCAAACTAAGTTTTATGACTCAAATAAACCAACTTACTAAGATTCGCCACAACTTTTCCCTTGCCGTTAATGTCGAGAGTCAGGATCTTGGAACCACGGACATCATAGTCAGCGGTCACCTTCAGCTTTGGGAGTACTAGTTTTACTTCCGCTGCATATTTGTTATTCAGATTTACTCTGAAATAGTTGAAAAAAGGTTGTTAGTCACGAGTTTTGTACAGGGATTGATTTTTTTAAACCTAACTGCTATCTATAAATTCTTAAGACATTGACTACAGGTTGGATGTGTTGAAAAAGTTAAATGTGGGTTTGTAAGTCCCTTCTGATACGAAGACCTTGTCTTTATTTATTACTTTCTCGAAATAAGTAAACAAAATTAAATAATATTAATGTAACAAAACACTTCAAAAGACATTTACTATATTTGACTTTTTGTTCACGTAATTTAATTTTCTTTCTAATTTTTACTTGTGTGATACATCGTAATTTCAATGATGGAAAATTAGGAACAAAAGACGCAATTAACAAATTAAAACAATCTCCTAACCAGGTTGTGTGTCGAGTTCAAATTTCATTTCAATCGCTGCTGATTACTTTTAGTTTTTAAAACATACATAAACCAATTTTAACATTGTTATATTCATAATAAGAAACGTAGAGACTTTGTCACATATACATAACTAGTATTTTTGTAAACCCTTATAACTAAAGTAAATGTTTACATTAGAATCGGATTTATGTCAGTTGTGCACTGAATCTGGTCAAATAAAAATGATTCAGCGTAGAAGTACCAAGGCCACATCTTTTACAGGAATTACGACATTTAACTCCTTCAATTATGAAAGTAATAACGAAGATTGAAAGTTGACTTGATAATATTGTACTACAGAGATCAAAATAGCCGGTTTAAATTTCTAGTATTTCGATGTCATAAGCGTGTAGCACGCAACCGGATGCTAAAAATCTATCTGACATAACATAACCCTTTCGCTGCATGTTACAACAGCATTTTAAGGATGTAAAAAGGTGGTTTATTATTAGACCAAACCACATACCTACTTGTTTCTAATTACACGGTTTTGGTCAATTGTGTAGCGGTTATCTTTAGCAATACATTAAATTTTTGAATGTAATTATTATTCTGATTTAATCGTTGACTTCTAACACTATGATTATTTGTAATCATTATTAGAAACATCATACGTGCGTTAAGATGTCCTAAACAACTTTAGGCAAAGATAATTATGCTCTTTTTGCAGTACAACATCTAATTGAAAATATCTTAAGGCATGTTGATGTTCGTTACTGTGTAATTTCACAATATCTTACACGGTTTTATCTGTGTTACCCATTTTTTTACCATGTGGATACTTTTTATGTCCAGGACCGGCTATCTCTTACTACATCAGTAGGTAATCCATCAGATTATAAGTTAACTAATTCCTACACTTTCATTAAGCTCTTTAAAACAAAGAAATTTGTATGATATCAAGTGGTTGCCAGTATTGCGATTCTATAGTCAATTCTAAAAAGTTTACACGACAACAAAGCGTGTAATTACTAGTACTATATATTGGGCCTGCTAAACTCGGAAAGTATCCACTTCACCAGTATCCGTAAACATAACCGTAAAAGAACTCTATTCGTATCCATTACTCTATCCATGATCACATTTGTATCCATAACATTTATAAATAATATTTTTGAATCCAGTTCTGTTTTATTTTTGAAAATTACTATTTTCAGAAACTAGTCTGGTAAAAATGTTAGCTTGTAATTATAATAATTGTACTCCTCCTTTTACTATGGCACACTGGTGGTATTGATCAGAAATGAAAAAGAAAACCAACGCTAAAAATAGATAAAAACAACCTATGAAGCGTGTTGTACTTAGTGTTAAAATTTGAGCTCAACCAGAGCAAAACTTTTTAAGTTCTTGAGGCTAATTTGATTATTTTCAACTTACTTGAATTTTTCGATCTTGAAGTTCTCTGCGCCATAAGCCATTCCATGTTTGATTGTGGCCTTAAGCCGCAAATTGGGAGCTGTTCTATCGAGCTTCAAGGTCGGTACGGTGAATGGGTCTATTGGTGGAATGTCCACTTCAGGTATTCCCGCTTTGAGTTGGGGTTTTATTGCGTTGATAGCATCTAAGAAACATTTTTCTATTTGTGGGTCGGTTCTTTTGCATGTTGGGAAGTAGTCAGCTGAAAAATGATTGAATTATCAATAAGTGGTTGCAAACAAATCTTAGAAGATAATTTTTCCCCGACTACAGCGAAGCCAAAGGGAAGAGTAATAGTTTTGGCAGCTTATGTATATTTGTATCTACCGTAGCACCTAAACTACTGAACCGATTTTATTGAATGAGGTGTATGTATAATTTTATCAAAAGATTTTACGTGGTCGGGTTATATATTAGATTTTTAATTTTTGCCCGCTACTGCTTCTAATTTAACCATACTAAAATAAAAATTTAAAACCTTAGAGCCTATCTGGTGTCTGGTCCTGTGGTCCTTAGGATTTGCAGTTAAGCCCTTCAGTGAATATTAATAAACTTATGAAATTTAATTAATCAGTTTTGTTATTTCGAGTACATTAATTGTAACGTATGAAAATAATCAAGCAGGTGGATAGTGTAACTTTTTATTTATTGATATTTGCCACACAAACGATAAATACTGAAAATACTTCTATATTAGTAAAATTCTACTCATTCTTATTTAGTCAGGTAAGCTGGTTTAGTGGTAAAAATAGTGTGATAAACACGATCATTTGTTCTGTGCCTGGGTGTAATGTATTCATCTGTTTAATAATACACAAGTACCTATATTAAGAGCCTGCCAAAGTGACTACTCTGCCTGATGGAAAGCATGAATAGAATCCAAGAGTTATGATCACCATTTCACGCCCCGCTTGGGAACTTAAAAACCATGACAGTCATCGTGGCAGTGTAAGGCTCACACAGTTATCACGATAACTGTCACCCCTACATCAATGGGCAATCAACAGTGTGGTTACCATGTAACAGGTTTCGTATCTGCCCAGTTTAGAATCAGACAGCCGTATGTGAAGTCATTTAGCGAACATAATAGGGTAATTACAAATGCAGATTAATACCTTGTTAAACCTACGTTACTTCCTATCCAATAATAGGTATACCACAGAATCTATGTTAGTTAAACAGCATTTTTACATAACACTTTAAAATTTGCATTATAG
The DNA here is from genome assembly GCA_949316085.1 of Hypercompe scribonia. NCBI lineage: Eukaryota > Metazoa > Arthropoda > Insecta > Lepidoptera > Erebidae > Hypercompe > Hypercompe scribonia. The sequence goes on along the minus strand of OX438969.1, from coordinate 2,401,481 downwards.
TAAATACGTAACGTATTAGGATGCTAGTACCATGAATCATACAGCAAATATAAAAGTAATTACCTCCTTAAGATACCTCGGTAATTTTAGTGCCTACATATTGCCGAGTTGCATAACGTCTATCTAATTTTAAAGTGCAGCGAACCATCGCGGTTTACTGACGCTTAACCACAGGTAAAAAATATTACGATAGGTTATAACTTAGCCCTAAATTGTCTTTGGTCTTTTAGTATGACTGAGCTCTGATGGAAATGCGTGAATTTAAAAATACACTTTAATATGGCCAATCTCTGACAAAATTTCACACTTTAAGAAACTCAGTAAAATTAAGGGTAAGTTTAATTTGGAAACTATAGGTTACCATATTTTCTTTTGTTTTTTTTAGTCAATAATTTATGCCTGGTCGCCTGTCCAGCTTTAAAAAAAAAACATCCTAATCCTTATGCTATATCCATATATTGAACCGATCCCAATTATAATTTGAGAAACATAGAAAAAATTATGATGCCGCAATAATTTTCACTTAAAAACTGAAAAGTTGAAGAAATTGATTCGATTGATGATACAAATTGTAAAATAAAGTGGTAATTAGTTTTACCATCCATGTTACGCTTATTTTTAGCTACAGTCAAAAATTTTTTTATGTAACTTGTAGTATACTGACAACACCTTTGGCTAAATATTATATACTAGTAGTAGTATAAGCATTTCAATTGTTTAATCAATATATTAACAATTGGGTAACATATCTATCAGTACGTACTTAAAGGATATCAATATTCCTTTTAAATAGGATGTATACAACAAGCCGTCATGTTTTAAGTGCACACTTACAGCATACGTACACAAGACGCATATTGATTGAGCACTAACCAGTGCAACTGACCTACAAATGGTCATAATTCACAGGTCTCCTTGTGACCTAGAGGTGCAACATAAGTTGTACTCTGGCCATAGCATAAAACCGAAAGTACTTTCGATTCCGTGACGTTTAATTTTAGGCTATGTTATTATTAAAATATAAAGAGTCGTGCAAAATTACGCATCTGAGAATGACATGTAATTTTGGGCGACTCTTCATAATTTGATCGTCTTAACTAAGCTGTTTACTTTATTTAGTCACACTGAAGTATTTTTAATGTTGTAACTATTGAAAAGAAAATTACAACTTCGTTTCTTAAGCAAATAAGATAGAAATCAAACTAGTTTTGCACAGTTTATAAAAAATAACTGTTATGAAACTATAGTGGCCAGTATTATTCGTTGAACTATTTTTCTTTGAATGAAATTTTTGTTTTATGAAGATTATTGATGCAAACAAAAGATTGACAATTCGTTCTCATACTTTTCTTACTTTGATGATGATCATGTTTCTGATTATAGTTGACAAGTTATAGCTTTATTAGTTTTGTTATACCAATTTGATTCAATCACATAATATGTCAATTTCTTTTAACATTAAACTATTTTTACTTTTAATGTACGAAAAGGAGTAGCACCATACATATAAATTATTTTGAAAAATTAACCTTAATTTAATTTATTATTTAATTTTACAAATAAGGTTTTATTGTGAGAAGAAATAAACGATGTTATTATATTACTATTTATAACCATTTCCTCAAAATTGACACAGACTGGACAAGTAACTCTTAAGTATTTTATCCACTAACAAAATTAGTACCGTGATATTTCGGTTTACTAAAAATTAGGAAATCAAAAGTAAAAAAATTCAATAAGTCGTGGAATCTCAACTTTGAATTTTACGTTATAATATGTAACCCATTTATATTTGTTGATGTAACGGTTAGTGTAAGCGACTACTGATCAAAAGGTCTCGGTTTCGGTTCCCGGGTCGGTTTAAAAAAGTGTTATTGAGTTTTTATGGTTACAGAAATACTTTATACGGCAACCCAGAGTTTAAAAGTCGGGTTTTGATCTCAGGCTTGATCTCTCCTCGGTCGTGTCGAATAGCTGTCCTATGACATTATGAGAGTGAGGGAACAAAAAGTGCACCTGTGTTTTTAGGACTGTAAATCGCCCGGTTAGTTGTCTGGTTTCCGTTGAGACTAGCCACCGTGTCCGAAATTGGCTATGGCTATCATTCTAGTTATTTATATATATTTTTATAACGTTTTATTCGTACCAATCAATTCAAGAGTCTCTTGTGCTAATGGTAAGTGACCCTGATTTCTGGGTTGAGGTCGTGGAGCTAATACACCAATAGAGCAAATAATTATGCACCGAGTACGATCATTAATCCTAAATCTGACTGCAATTTAGCTCTAATATATATTTAGAAATATGTGGTTTATCAACATTATAATTACCATTATATAGATTCTACTTAGTTTAGGAATAGAGGGTAGTGTGTGAGGTACCACAATTTTTTTGTTTAAATCGAAGTGTTAGTAATCTCGACGCATGTTACAGAGTATTTATTTATCAAGAGAGTTGTCAGATACGACGATGTAATCATTATTGCAGTCGATCGCTATCAGAGCAGAACGCATGCTTTAACCAACACGTAACATAATAATAAACGAAGAGTAACTAGTATATTATTGTAATTTAGTACTATCTATTCATAACAAAACTTGTATTGGTTTGGGTCCACTTCAAAAAACAAAAAACTCAGACACCAATTGTGCTCAAATTTTGAAAATTGTGTTAAAATTTGACAATTATGTCAAAATTTGACAACTGGGTCCAAATTTGAGGTCAGTCGCTCGATGCAATCCACTTGAAACTTTTTATTTATTTATTAAACTTAGCGTAATAACAATGGACCACAATGAAGACAGCCAAGATAATGCTAGATGCTAGATATGTAAAAATTATAAACGGTAGACAAAATTTTTGGATTAAGTAAAGAAACATGAAAATACGAGAATATGTAAATCTCATTAATGTGTAACATTTTTCCTATGGTTATTTTTGCAATTTATGGGAGTGATAACGGAAAAATAGCCGGAAAAAGTAAGTGGGTAAAAGTAAACTGAAAAGGAACATTTCATTTTATTTGAGTAACAAGAAACAAGAAACAAGATTACATGAATCCGACATATCACATCAGAATGCTGTTGGACTTTATGATTTTTAGCTATGCTATTCTAAGATTACCTTTTGATTTGTTAAATGTATCAGAATAATTATTGTCATGCCCCATATAATAAATAAACCATCTAAGGTTTATTATCTAAATGAAATATCGATGTATTGGTAAATAGATTAAAATGTTCCCAACTAATTTCCGAAAGTAAGTGCCTGATTTTATCTACTAGATAAATTACAAATTTCAGTTTCACAAATCTTCGATAGACATAATGTGTCAAATAAACATACATGTATTTATAACCAAATTTTGTCTGTTAATAATGCTATATGGTAGAAACCTACTAGAAATTTTATCAGAAACTTGTGAAACTGGCTCTTAACATGGCAAATATGCTATTTATCTATAACAACTAATTAGGTATACGAACAAACATTTTAATCAAATTTTCCGTTTTATAGATTATTACAGATCTATCTCTCTATATTTCTCTCTCTATTGTTGGTTTTTCTTTATTATTTCTTGAATTTAATTCAATATCGATAGGGTAAATAGTTTTACGAAAAAAAACGGTTTGTGTACTTTTATGTACGCATGTAAGAAATTACGCTTCTTTAGCTTAAGAAAATAAAAATCTTTCTGAAAAATTTATCCCTCGTGTTAACCTATGATTACAGAGAAAACGAAAATAAAAATAAAAAAGGGTATTTAAAACATTGAAAGAAAGTTTCATACAGTAAATAAAATAAATATCTTAAAATAATTATTTGTACATGGTTAATCATAAAAAAAATATTGACTTGCTAATTTCATGATGTCGGTTTTTCGTGACGGTATCATCATAAAAGTTTACTCTCATCACATTTTGTAACGTGCCGAAAGTAGCATAACTTCAAAAAATAAAAAAAAATATATAATGAAGTGCTATTTACTTCCTTCTAATTCAAATCGGATAGCCTTCACTTAGTAAGGTAAATGTATTGTTATGTTTACTCTTAAGTTAGTACTTTTCATTTAAAAGGCTAATACTAATGCCGGTTAGTTTCAAAATGGACGAATTTAAATTTTCTTTAGTAATAGTGATATAATTAATTATGATACTGGCCGTAGACGAATGAAATCTGATGTTCCAAGGTTAAAGAGTTAGATTCCTTATGAAAGCACACGTGTTTGAAACTAGTTTGTGTTATAAGGATGTATTATAAAATTATATTATATAGATATATATTAATATATTAAAACACTGATAGTTACGTTAACTAAAGTATGCAAATTGAGTTTGTTTTTGTAACTCAAACGGTAAAGAGACTAAAAAATTTATAAGAGGTAAAAATAGCAATTGATTTTGAATTAACGTCCTTTTCAACTTAATTTGGGGTTTAATTAAAATTATAACAATCCCTTTTTATTTACAGATCAAAAATCATTCGTTGGGTCTTATTTACAAATGTGTGGGTGATAAATAATTAAAATATTTACTTACGGGTAACTTTTGCTTGAGTACAAATAACACTTACGAACAAAAATACTAACACTTTCATATTGTCCGAATTTATCTTATACAGGGTGCAAAAATTGGTCAGGTTGCAACGAGCGAGTTGCCGTGAATGTGCGCCGGCGACGAAACATCTCTTATTTAAACAACGCCGCCCCTGCGTGAAATACGCTTGAGTAATACAGGAAAATTATTATTGGGATAAATATTTCAGGGAAAACCTAATGTTTGAGTCAAATTTTATGGGACAGTGGGATGTAAAAATATATTTTTTGGATAATCATGTATTTTTAAAAGTCTAGTAATTTTCCATAATAATATATATTGCATAAAACTTGACCTTTGACCTTCGTAACTAGATGTTTATGTTACACAGCATTATTTTTGCTAATTACTTAGTTAAGAGCGTTACTTTATTACTTTGTTTAAGGTTATGGTATATGTTTTGGTTGTCCTTCGTTCCGAGTTTATTAAATGGAAAATTTCAAGCCGATTCAAAAGTTTACAATTCTGATACAAAAGTGATTCGAAAGTTCATGATCTCAATGCTATCTGGATTTTTTTATCCCTGATGTAATAAGGAGTCATAAATAGACAGAAATAGACTGAGAATGATTATGAAAGAAAGTACAACCGTCGAAAGTAAACTAACGTACCCGTATTGAATTTTAAAATGGATATTATCAATTGGAAGGACTCGGACCACAGGAAGCTGAGTTGCATTGTATTTCAATAATGACTATATCAATAAAAATATTACTATTCTCTTTATTACAATTATAAACATATTAATTACATTTTTAAATATATAAAAAACAAAAACAAAAATACATATTTAAAAATATAAAAAATAGTAGACGACATCGGGTACAAGGACCAAGACCGCGGTGGTTAGGGCTCCAAAGACAGGAACTTCCTCATTACACGGACCGTGTCAAGGAGGACTGTCTTCTGCATCAGACTCTTGATCCAATCTTCTAACGTGAGCCTCTTAAGGTGTTGGTCGAGGATATTATTATTATTAGGTGTCAGTAGGAAATTGTCTGACACTGAAATAAATTTAAACCATGTTGATTCTACTAAATTAAGTTTTATTGGGCCCATTTATAAGAATTAGGTAATTTAATACAGACAAATCTTTCTGGTTAGCATCCGTGACGATAGACGTTTCGATTTTTTCCTTTACCGACTATTTAAATGCGTATAAACATATACTGTAGGTGTCCATTTATTTTGGTGATTCAAGACACGTCTAAATGTGCTAACAATAGGTATTTAATTTAATATATATTGCATATATCATCATCATCAATCATCAACACCCTTTAAGAGTCAACTGCTGGACATAGGTTTCTTCTTAGCAAGGTGTGTATAGGGTTTGTTTCAAGTGTTGCTTCTCTTTGTAGTGATGTTGTCTTGCATATTTTGTTCCCTTAGTCGCCTCTTACGACAGCCATGGGAAGAAAAGGGGTAGTGACACTCTGTATTCATAATCCGTCACCACACTATTAGTGAATCACCACTAACCGTAACACCATTGGTAGATAAATCAAATACGCCACAAGTAGTTTGAGGTTTTGCCAAGAACGATTTACCAGAAAAAATTACATATACATATATATATATATATATACACTTTGAAGATGATTTCCATCACCATGTAAAACAAATAGTTTGTTTGAAAAATAATTCATTTTAGTTGTAAGAATTGATAACAGTCCAAAAGTATACCAAAACCGACAACGAAACACACACACATATTACACATCGTTAATGAAATAACACTTTTTGCAAGCATTAAAATATGTACTGGGTTCTGGTCATAATTTCATTGATGTATTATCGTAATTTTACAGTAATACAGTTAGAGAAGGCAAGAGACCGTTCAACCCGGTCGCTCTTGGTTTTATGCATCTAGATTACCATCAAAATAAAATTGTCTACTAAGGTCTGATGACAAGGTGATGCAGATATGCTCTATATTAAGAAAAAAACGTTAATAACAGTAGTTTACATTCACGACAAACGACGTCACTTTCGACTTCGGTAGCTTTGAAAAAAAGGAAAAAAACATATTTCCTAGTAATAAAATTCTATTATTATTATTACTCGTAGACAAGACGTCCGATGGAGCCAAAAAATTCTGGATCCACCACGTACTGGAAGACGGAACGTGGGTAGGCTCAATACAAAGTGGTCAAACGAACTGCTGAAGGTCGCGGGAAACCGTCAGATGCGGGTAGCACAGGACTGGTTGTTGTGGAAAGCCTTAGAGAAGGTCTATGTCCAGCAGTAGACGTCTCTCGGTGGAGATATGATTTAATCTACTCAGTATTCAGACGGTGTGGTAACGGATTAAGATTACAAATATACATATATAGCTAGAAAACAAACATAAATACTAACTAGAGGTCTATGTCCAGTACTGGACTGTTAAAGGTTGTTGATGAGGATGGGTTTACTCAATACACAAATGACTAACATCATTTGTAACTTACCCAACTTTCTGCGCTTTAGTATCCGCATTACGGTAAACAATTGTGGCGGTAACAGAATGTAGTCTGGTAATAAGTTGTAGCTTAGGGCAATCATAATTTATCAATCTACATATGTTGTATTATGTAAAGAACACAGCACTAATGTTGGTAAATTAGTTTGAAGTAATACTCTTGCGCCAAAAGAATTTACACATTGGTTGATTTTTGAATTAACATAAGGAAAAAAGTATGGTAACTTAAACGGCTAGAATTGAAATGGTTACAACTCTTTTCGCAAGAATAGGGTGGGCCAAGAATTCGTTAACATTTGAATCTAACATCCCACGCAAACATGTTACGGAAGTTCTTGGCACCGATGCTACTGAAGTTTGCTGGCTACAATCGTGACACATGGTTTCATTAAGATGGAGCTACCTGTCACACATCCAATAAGTCCCTGCCGGTGGTCATAGATATGTTTCCAGAAAAGCTAATTGCCAGACGAGACGACATTCCATGGTCACCCAGAAGTCCAGATCTATCCCCAGCAGACTTCTTTTTATGGGGTTATTTGAAAAATCGTGTTAACATAAATAAACTAAATATACTACGTCAACTAAATGAAATAAATCAGCGAAGAGATGTCGGCGATCTGGTGGTCTCTTTACCGACGAACATTCGAAAATTTCGGTGCTCGTTTAAATCAGTAATCTTTTAGACGGTAAAATTTTAAAAAAATAGCTTTTTTGTAAATAAACAATTTTTATAACATATCAAATGTTTTTTATACGATTTTTTTCAAATATTAACTAATTCCTAACTCATTTTGTTCGACTTCTCTTGCAAATCAAATAGGTGTCGACTATTTACCGAAATTCAACTGTTAGCTAGTAAAGCTAACAGTTGAATTTCGGTAAGTATTGTTTTCTATTTTAATGTACTTTTATAGTATACACAGATCTTAAAACATAATAGCAAGTTGCATTTTGCTTCTGCCTAGCTAAAGCAGTTTCTTTCAAACCTGTTATTGGGAAGGAAGCCATTTTGTTCGACTTCTCTTGCAAATCAAATAGGTGTCGACTATTTACCGAAATTCAACTGTTAGCTAGTAAAGCTAACAGTTGAATTTCGGTAAGTATTGTTTTCTATTTTAATGTACTTACATAGTATACACAGACCTTAAAACATAATAGCAAGTTGCATTTTGCTTTTGCCCAGCTAAAATAGTTTCTTTCAAACCTGTTATTGGGAAGGCAGGTCTTGTTACATCTTTTATGACGAGTTATCAATTTATATAACAGTTTACTGAAACACGTAATTAGCAGTAACTACTAGCGCTGCAGATTTTAGATCCTCACTAAATGTGAACAAGTTAATGAACAGAAACGATAACCACAAGTGTTGCAAGGTTAAATCTATTTATATAGACAAATAAAAATTTATATAGACGTTAGCTTTAAATATTCAAGAGTGGAGTCGATTAAGTGCGTACCATCTTTGTTTTTATCAATATCAAAATAATGATAAACTTTAGATATGAGAAACATATACATAAATACATAAAAATAAAACGCACGGTTTCCTAGAAAAAGCAACTATCACAGTTTCGGTATCAGTGCGTAGTTCCGCGTTTATTGCATAAAGTGTCTCTGATCAGCGATCAACTCGCCATTCGATTGCACAAGGTATTATCTCACCGTAAACAAATTGGGAAGTACAGAGCGTACTGGTGCGCTAAATGCGTGACCTCACAGAGACTTGGGCCTTCTACGATATATCTGCTTCGTGCATTGTTAGGGTATCGTAATAACTTTTTGATTTTCCCATATATATATGCCGTTAGCATAGAGAATGTTTTGCATGAGTACATTTACTTCGTTGTTTCTTACCGAGTGACTGTAGAAAATGAAACTCAACCCCACTCTAGTGTTCTGTGGTACATTCACTCAAAGGGTGTAAATTCACTTGTGACTCTTGGGTTGTAGAGATCAAAAGGCGATACAGTATCTTAAAAACAGGTGATCAGCCTGATTTTTTGCACCTTCGTCCCCTTTTTATAAAAAACATAAAAGAATAAGTATTGGTGCTTTTCGTACTATATCCTTGATTATTTCACGAATGACTTGACTTGACTATTTAGTCCTGTGCAGTCCTGTATTCCAACCAGTGACCAATTACGTCACAATGTCACTATGAAACTACCCAAACTTACATCAACAGGAAAAAACTAAGAATTTAAACTTGTCCGGTTAGTCTTGTTATCTTATACAACTTTAAATTTCTTTAATTTTTTTATTATAATATAAAAATACGAGGGCTAACAAGAACAGCTTTGTATGGCAACTAGTACTCAGACTTTAATGGTTTCCTCTATTCATATTTTATAATAGTTTTGTTTAACAAGTAGTTTGTAAATTTATAAAAAAAAATCTATACCGCAATACAATGAAATCGCATAGTATTTCCTACATTTAAACCAAACATTGGTTCATCTTATAGGTTACCATTAATAAAAAATACATCGTCATTTAGATCTATATGCATATGTATTATATAAAAATACAAGAAATAATGATAAGCGGCAATCAAACATATTCTCTGCTTAATAGGGTCCCATTGAAGAAAGACATTTTGAAATGTTTGTAAATCAAGATAAAAGTAGTAAAGACCTTTCAAACTAAATTATTATCAGCGTACGTATATCAAAACTGTTAGTTAGTTGACCTGTGTTCGGTTTTGCGTAAAAAACCTTTAGTAATAAGCGATGTGACATCCTGTTGCTATAACCATCGAACCTCCTTATTGTAAGTTTCAAAATACCGGAGACGGAATGATCTGACGACCTAGTTAACTAGTTCAATCAACACGATGTGTAAAAAGATTTTTTTTCCTTATATACTCGTACCTATTCTTACAATGTCTATGCTTATGATAATACTTAAACTTTACCAATGAAATTTTTGTTCTACAAAACTGGCTATATCAAAATAAAATAATTTTTAATTATGCTAAGAATGCTAATTTCAAATTATTTTTATTTTAAAAATATAAAATTTATTTTTCAAATTTGGTCACTTGTTTATAGATTTGTATAGCATATTCATCGTATTTAAATTGTTTTCTTTATCATGGATACTTTAAAAATTTAGGTAATTATGCCGAGTGGGGTGAGGCCCGAGTGTGAGTCGGTTGTTGCAGTAAATAGTAGTCTTTGTCCTTCCTCAAGAATCAAAGTATTCCCATACCAAACTTAACTGAAAGCCGTGAAAGCGAAACAGACAGACAGACAGAGCTACTTTCGAATTTAAAATATTAGTATGAAACTATTGATGATAACCGTCGTGGCAGCAACACGACACCAGCGGCACGCAACATTTACGAGATTTACAGAGCGAACACTAGAAATGAAAGCACCATCCATTATTGGTTTGCCCGTTTCCCTTCTGGAACCTTCGGTGTGAATAATGAAACCAGTGGTCGTCTTAAAATGTTAGTTGACAATGACAGTTAAAAGCGATTGTGGAATCTGATGAAACTCTATGTACGACTGAAGTAGCAGCAGACGTTAGCATCGAAGTAAATAAGTGCTCCACGAACTCAATGATTATAAGCGTCACGTCGAGAAATGCCTTGCATTGTCAAAAGGCACATACATAAATGAAGGAATTTTGAAGAGTATTGTTACATGCGACAAAAAATAGACTATGTACAATCACTGACTCTAGGTAGTAGAGCCACGCTGATTTCAGCACGAGCGGGCCGGCTCGACCGGGGCAGTACTACCCTTCCACAGAAGACCAACCTAAAGCGCCAGCATCCGTGTTGTCATGTTTCGTTGGTAAGTGTGAGACCGGAGGCCCATCAATGCAGGGGTGACAGTTATCATGGTAACTGTGTAAGCCTTACACTTACATAATGACTGTCATGCCTTTTACGTCCCCAAGCGGAGTGTGAAAAAGCATCTCACAAGGCCACCATGGTGTGGGTCACCATACTGTGTTGTCAGCATTTGCAATGAGTATGGTGACCACAACTCTTGGATTCTATTCATGCTTTCCATCAGGCAGAGTAGAGTCACTTTGGCAGGCTCTTAAGATAGAGAAAAAAAATCACAAACGCGCAATAAGTTGGTAAGATCCTGGTTCAACATCTAAACAATTTCCTAAACGAAAACTTAGCTTTAAAAAAGTGACGATCACTGTTTCTTGATCTAGTGCCGGTGTGATTCATTACAGCATCTTACCAAACAGGATGAGCATTACTGCAGATGTGTACTGTGAAGAACTGAAGACAATTATAGAGAAGCTCATACGTCTCCGAGCTTTGATCCATCGCTCGTCTCCACTGCTCCTACACGACAACCGTGACCTCATACTGCACAGCGGAAAATGGACAAGTTACAAGAGCTGGGGTTCGTCTGCCTCATTTGCTGTACTCACTAAAAATAATTTAACTTATTTCATACAAAACAGCAGTTTTATAGGTAAGAACCTAATAAATACTCAACTTAATAAGCAATAGTGGTGAGTAGTGTCGTGTGATTATATATGTATATTCGTATTTATGCAAACAAATTTGAGTTATTGGTGTCTAGACTTACGAATACAAATGTTGAAACCTCAATTTTTTTTCTAAGTTAATGTCAAGACACGTGGCCTTGTAACAATGGCGGAGTTTTGGACTAAATAACATGTTTTATTTCGATTAGGAGGACACGTATTTTTTTTTAATAAATGCTAAAAATGTCTATGATCAAGAATTAGGTTTTAATGTCGTTATAAAGTTGAAACATTTTTTTTAAGTTTTGTACACATAACAACAACATAATTTATTGCGGACAACATGCCTTATGTGATTGGAACAGGGGTCACAATTCAATTAGTTGGAATAGGCAAATAAGAAAAGGGTATTCCCAGTTGCTACCACTGGCTTAAAATATTTATTCAAATTTCAAATTACGAACTCTTTGAGAATTAGTAGATGTTTAATGATTTCATATTACTTATTATGTCAATTATTTTACAAATACACTGTCTGTCGTAAATCGAAATGGACTTGTGTAAATTTTCGTTCAGTGATTTATATGACGATTTTCGTTGCTTACTCTTACTCAACAATAACATAACGATAACCGTTGATTGGCATTTCATAACAAAACCCTGTCTCGTGCCACTGTTTGCAAGTGATTTAATGAGTTTAAATGTGGTCGAAGCAAACTCACTGATGAATCTCGGGAAAGACGTCTGTTTATGAGGTGAAGTCTAGGTAGTCTGTTTAAAGAAAGTGTAAACCTAAAAAGGTTAAATTACTTCTAATGTTACTTTATGTTTGGGAATAATAATACGACAATTTTGTTTAAAAATTAAATAAACCAGAAAGATGTCAACAGGTTGTGGTATACTTATTTAACTCGACACGTGAACACAGTTTATTTTAGCGTACTATAATTAGGTCATTTGTAAACATGAGGCGTAAAATACAGGTATGCCGAACAGGTTTGTAAACTTTATAATATTAAAAAAAATAATGTGACATACATGCCTAGAAATAGCAATAGAAGCCCTCACACGTGGTTAGGAGCGCGAAAAACCGAGAATGTAATGGAATGATCATTTGTTTTTTAGGAAATAGTAGGCAAAGTAGCACACCATGGATGCTTGCAACTCAAGAGTAACAACGTTATGGTAACAATCATAATATTATAATCAGTAACATGGATGACCTGAAGTCCTAAGATACACACGCACAAACATACATAGATACATATACACACGCATGCATACAAACACACTCACACTTCATTCAGTTATAGTTTGCACTTTATCCACATTTTTTTAATTTATCGGTGATTGTGTGGTTAATACTAGTGCAGGTGTTAACGTTCAACATATCATTCCTATTGTTGAAACCAATTAATTTGTATTTATTATATAGCATAATAACTTTAACCTTAAAAGTATTAGTGATACGTAGACTGTATTATTATCTTAGAATCTTAGATTCTTAGATAGAATTATTTTTACAATAACTTGTCAGATCTCATACACGCCAGTCTCAGTCTCATCCTCAATCAGTCTGAGTCTGTGCTGTAGCATGGTAAAATTTTCTAACAGTGTTCCGTCTTCATACAAACCGTCGGATCGCGAGTCATACCTACGCACCTCGAATTCGGTATACATTCGGTACACATTTAGTCGTGAATGCGCCACAGTGTCAAATGGAGAGTGAGATGGTTTTCTAAGCATTAAGGCATTAATTAATATTCCAAAGGTTAACCATAGACTAAATGTTACTGTTTTTGGTTGCTTGAATTGTTCAATAAAGCTCTCAGTGAAAAAAAACTTGAAGTACCTGGATATAATTTTGTAGTTTAACTTTTGTCAGTCGAAGCGCAAATATTTTTGAGTGTCATATTTTTTGTTAAATATACCGATCAGAAAAACACATTTATTTTTAAACAACACTCCTAATATCAATCAAAAGAGATTTCATTTATTGAAATTAAAAATATAATATTTACAATCCCAAAACTATTAAGAAACTCAAGTAGAAGGTGAACAAAATTAAAGTACTTAGTCGAGCGGTACTAGTGTGTGTTTAAGTACCGCGCGGCTGTAGGTAATTATTCCAGAATAGGCCCGAGTCGCAACACTGCTTAGATAATCTTACCATAGTTGTAGTAATCAGGAGATTAAGAAATATCAATAACTAACAAAAACAAAAAAAAACAGACAAAGAACAAAAATAATCGAGTTCAACACACAATATTAGTCCTGAGTGGAAATCGAACGCATAACCTCAAACGTAGTAATCAAAATTACTACTGTCTGTATCTTGTACCTATGTATAAGATGATCATTAATTGAGCTCTAGCCGATTTCGGCCATGATGAATAGTCTCAATGAAGGAGGTATTATACTGCGTAGGAGATATCATAGTCTACAAGTGTGTGCACAAACACAACTGCGCTCTGTGTCCTCACTCTCATAATCCGATGGGACGGTTGTCCGACACGCTCGTGGAGAAATCAGATGCAGGACCGACGGCTTTATGTGATCTCCGAGACACGGGGTTTAAGACCCCAATTTTCAAGCTCCAAGCTTTAAGTATTTCTGTAATCAGTCTGACTCTCTGAAACTCTGATCGGTAGCCGCATACGGTGGCCCCTAGACCAACGAGCTCTTATATAATTAATAAATGGGGAATCCCTCTGACATCAGTATTTCCATGATGAGCATCCTAAAATTGTTTACTACTGAGAAGGTTTTTTGTGAGTTTTTATTACATCAATTATGGTAAATTGTACGCAATCTGATGCTTAATAAATGGAGTAGGCTAAGAATAGAACTCAATCCTAAATGACGTAGGGTTATTATAGTAAGTTCCGGTTGTTTACAGAACTTTGATTTCGTTTAAGGTTGGAACACACATTAGGTGGGTTGGCAACGCAGTATCAACAGGTTGTATTGTACAAAATAATGTGTAAGGCTTCACACGGAGTAAGATGCCTTTTTTTTTTTTTTTTAACGTGTAGAAACCCCCTCGGGCCGTCACCCCACCGGGGTTTACGGCGGGGTGGTGTGTCGGAATCGGACCGACTAAAACCACACGGTGTGCCACTCTGCGCCTGAGATAGGAGGGATCCGGGAACCGCTGCTATTACGACATCCAGATCCCTCCCAGCGCCTGCCCGCTAATGCAGGCACCATCTATGAGTAAACTCTCTATTTTAGGCGACGTACGGCACACGCGGACGTCGCCTCCTCGCGGCTGGCCATTGTAGCGGATGGAGGGGAAAACCCGTCCCGTCCACCCGCGGCCACACTCAAGGCGGCATGAGGCGCTGGTATGCGCGCCTCCGCCGCCCGGCTCGCCGGCGGCGAATTGGGTCCGAGTGGATATTGTCCTCCCGGGCCTTCTCCGCCGCCTCCTTCCGCGAAATTACGTCTTCGCAGAAGGTTGCGACCGCGGTAAAACAACTGTCGCTACCGACCATGGAGCGTATTACGGCCGGTAGCGAGAGATCTCCTCCAATAACTGCAGTGAGGACCCCACGCTGCGCCGCCCAGGCGGAACAAACCGCCAGCGTGTGCTGAGCCGAGTCCTCACTGCAGTCGCAGTGGTGACAGGCGGGACTCAATTCCCTCCTGGCGACCGAGTGCAGATACTTCCCGAAGCAACCGTGCCCGGAAAGAATCTGCGTCAGTCGGAAGGAAAGGGTCCCGTGCTGCCGCCCTGCCCACTCGGCGATGACCGGCTGGAGAGCCTCCACGGCGGCAAAGCCAGCACGTGGAGCCTCCAGCCGGGACGACCAACGAGCCATCGTGGCTCGACGAGCGGCCTCTCGCCACTTGCGTATCTCTTCGGGCGGGGGCCGAATGCCGCTACCCACCCGAAAGTCTGCCGTTCGCTGATAAACTTCAGCGAGCACTTCCGCCTCCAAATCCCACGGGGGAGTTCCGGCCAACGCGCACGCCGCCTCCGTCGATACGGTGCGGTAACCGCGTATGGCTCTAACCGCCAATATCCTCTGAGGGCGCCAGAGGCGAGCCCTATTCTGGGCGGTCAGAGCCGCCGCCCACACCGGTGCACCATACAGTGCCATTGACCGAACAACCCCCGTGTATAGCCGTCTCGTTGCGACGCTGGCTCCACCCAAATTGGGCAAAAGTCGCCCAAGAGCAGAAGCAGCGCCGACCAGCTTTGGAGTAAGCTGTCGGAAGTGCTCGTCGAAGAGCCACCTGCCGTCGAGGATCAGGCCCAGATACTTCATCTGGGCCTTAATCGGTACGAGGACCGAATTGACTACGATAGAGGCACCGGGGGGTGGACCACGACGGGGCCCATGAAACAAAAGGGCTTCCGTCTTATCTAGGGCCACCCGTAAACCCAGCGCCTCAATGCGCCCGACCACCAAAGAGACTCCTACGGTGGCCAGGCGCGCCGCCTCTTGAAAGTTCGTCCCCCGGGCCGTGACCAATGTGTCATCGGCGTAACAAATTACGCCCAGCCCGGGGGGACGACGACCTCGAAGGGCCCAGTCGTATCCCATATTCCACAGGAGTGGTCCGAGGACGGACCCCTGTGGAACACCGCACGACATGGACCGCCGCCTCAGAATACCATCTCGGTCCTCGTACACGACGGTACGCTCCTCAAGATAGTCTGCCACAAGCCGCCTCAGGTACTCTGGCACCCCGTGGTAGTGGAGTGCTTCCCTGATGCAGCTAAATGGCAGACTATTAAATGCGTTGGCGATGTCCAACGACACCGCCAACAGCACGCCGCCACAGCTCACTGCCTCTTCGGTAACGGCCCTCAGGCGCAGCACAGCATCGACCGTCGAACGCCCCGCCCGAAAACCAAATTGGGCGTCCGACAGATCGGGGCCCACCTCGCGGAGGTGCCGGACGATGCGGGCAGAGAGTATCCTCTCAAACAGTTTACCCGCCTCGTCCAGCAGCACAATGGGCCTATAGGCCGCCACCGAATCGGCAGGCCGTCCCGGCTTCCTTAATAGGACCAGCTTCCCGCTTTTCCAGCACTCAGGGAAGCGTCCGGACGACAAGCTAGCGTCCAAGATCTCCCCGAGGCGGTCCGACATGTGTTCGAGGGCACGGGCCAGCACACGGGCAGGTATCCCGTCTGGCCCAGGGGCGGTGTTCTTAGAGCGGATCCGTAGAACAACCGCCCCCACCTCCGATTCCCTGACGGGCGGAACATTGTCCTCGTTTCCCCCGTCGTCACCGGCCATGAAGACCATCGACGGGGGTGTGTGATCCACCCGCTGCGGGAAAAGGCCCTCGACCACTTCCCGCAGGAAGCTGGGCTGGAGGGTCTCTGTAAGGGGGGGGCCCGACGCGCGGAGCTTTTGTCGCGCCGCACGATAAGGGCGACCCCAGGGGTCACGATCGAGACCCTCCAGCATTTCCTTTCTCTTAATTTCTTTGGCGCGGCTGATGGCCAGCTTCAGAGTTTTCCGCGCCTCTCGGTACTCCTCATGAAGCTGGTCCTCCTCGCCTTCTTCACGGTGTCGCCGCCGACTACGGGTGTAGGACCTCCGGGCACGAGTACAGGCCGCGCGGAGGTCCGCCAACTCCTGGGACCACCAGTAAACCTCCTTCCGTGGAGGCCGGCAATCTCGGATGCGGGGCATGGCCGCATCACAGATTTGCGCAATGGCATCACGGAAGCGACCAGCCCCCATGTCGACCTCCTCGGTTGGGGCCTGCGGAGACAGCCAAGAGTGAACGATGGCCGCCTCCTCTAGTAGGTCCCTATTTAATTTGGCTACAGCCCACCGCGGAAAGCGAGAAGAACGCCGCGCCGCGTGACCCCTACTGTGGTCCTGGGTCCGGGAGAGCTCAAATCGGATGTAGAGGTGATCCGAGAGCGTCTCGACCTCTTCCAGGACGCGCCAGTTCCTTACTCGTGCGGCGAGGGCAGGGGTAGCGAACGAAAGGTCCACTATCGACCCTCCCTGCTGTCACACGCACGTGTTGGTGGATCCTCTGTTCAGTAAACAGAGGCCCACTGAGGCCGCCCACTCCTCTACGGCCTCGCCCCTAGCGTCCGTCCTGGGGGAACCCCACGCAATGGACTTTGCGTTGAAGTCCCCCAGCACTAAGACGTGCCCAGACGTTAGACGCCGCATCGAGGTTTCCAAGTTGTTAAGGAAAACCTCGAAGTCGTTCAAACTCCGGTTGGGGGAGAAGTATACACCATATACAGTGATCCCCCCCCACTCGGCAGCAACATATCCAGTGCCCTTGTCTCTTAGCGACAAGGGCGGGGAATGAGCCGCCGTGGAGCCGACGACTGCCACGGAACCGTCCCGGTCACCCAACCAGTTTGGACGGGGAGGAACATAATAGGGCTCCGCAGCTACGGCAACACCAATCGACCACTGTGCCATGGTTTGCAGGAAAAGGTCCTGCGCCGCAGCACAGTGGTTCAAGTTCGTCTGGACTAGGAGGCTGGAGACTTGGTCCATTACTGGACTGTCTCTACAGCCTCCTCCATGGGCGACGATGTCGACGCGCGAACGGTATCGGAGGCAGCCTGGGCCGACTGGCTAGCCCCCAACGTGCGCCGAGAATCGCGAGGAGGTTTGCAGCCCCCCTGCCCAATCTGATGATTGGCGGGCTTGTTACCCGCCGCACAAGCCGGGCAGTGAGGGGCGGCAGAGCACTCTGCCGCCTTGTGCCCCGGTCGACCGCAGCGGAAGCATAGTCCACTGCAGTCAAAACAACTCACGCACTTGGCGCGTGTGTGTCCGGATGCTAGGCATTTGAAGCACCTCATCGGTCTTGCCGCCAGAACAGTGACTCTGGCATTCACAAAACCGACGAGGATCCTGCCTGCGTCGCCCAAAACTTTGGCCGACGCTACCGGACAGCTGATCCACACTGCGCCAAGCCCTCCAGGACCGGGGCGGATGGTGCCGACCCTGATGTTGTCCGCGTTGCAAGCCGTCTTCTCGCTAATTGCAACGCGGACGTCCTCGGTCGTTACGGAGTCATCCAGGCCCGAAATACGCAACTCTGCGCACTTGACAGGCCTGGCGATCTTCACACCATCCGTGGCTGCAAAGATTCCTCTCAGTTTCTCGGCGAACCTGTCCGCCGTCTTTGCACCTTCAGCCCCGGGGAACTCGAGGACTCGAACTCCCGTCTGGGCAAGGCGCAACCTGACCCCTTCAGTCCCGAAATCAGTGGCGAGACTATCCCGGGCCTTCTTAAATAAGGCCGCATAGGACAGCCCGCCACTAGCCGCCTCCGGTGTTACGGTGACTACTACAGCCGCGCTTTTAGGCACCTGCAGTTTGCGCGGCTTTTTCGCGGTAGCCACCGCAATCGACGGTGTCTGCGGGGTAGAGGCTGCTGTTTGTGCAGCCTTCTTACCCCGCTTTCGGGACTTCTTAGCTCCCCCGACTACCTGCCAACCATCGGTGCAGGGAGCACAGGTGGAGGTGCCAGGTACAGCGGTTGGAGTGGGGAGCGGAGGGAACTCCGCTCCAGCCTTTGGTACCGCCGTGGACCTTGACGTCGGTCTAGCCATCTTGGCTGCTGCCTTCGTCGCTCGTCGAGCCCTCGGAGCTGTTGCGGGAGCAGCAGGCAACGACGCCGCCGCCGCATAGGTCACGCGACCGCCCACAACGGGCAGCGCTGACGGTGCCAATGCGACCTTCGGCTTATGCACCGCGAGCGGCGGCCGGACAACGGGGGCTGGAGGCAACCTCGCCTCCAGGCCGGCGAGACGCCCGTCCATCATGCGCCACACTGCGTCTGTAATTCGGCGCAGATGGACATCTGAGATGGTACCGAGGTTGGAAGACGGAGCCGGCTGGGACGGAGACGGAGACGGAGCAGGCTGAGACGGCGACGGAGCCAGATCATCTTCCGGACGATGCGCCCGGAATTGAGCGAACTGAGCGCTCAGCTCAGCCACTTGCCCCGTCAGGCGATCGTTGGCTGCCTGGAGACGAGCCACGTCCCCGATGAGAGTCTCCACGACCCCCGCAATTGCGGAAGAGGAGTCCTTAAGGGCTCGCACAAAGGAGCCCTTGAGATTACTCGACTTGGTGGCCACTTTGTTAATAATGGCCACCGCCGCCTTTGCTATCTCCTGCTTGGAGGATGATGTTTGGGAAACTGAGTCCCCCACTATCGGCTCCCTGACTTTTAGCAGGAGATCAGCAATCTCCTCCTCCGCCAAGGTTTCGCCGTCTGCCCTTACTCGTCTATAGGCTTCCGCCTTACAGAAGACGGAACCTGACGGGGCCGAGGCCGGGGTTCGTGACCTCCCTCTACGGCTGCTTGCTACCTTAGGAGGTAACATCTCCTGGGATGTGTCACTCTCCTTATCCCTGGAGCGTCCGCGTTTCCGGCTGACGGAGTAAGATGCCTAGTACAAGTTTTATGGTTTTTTCTTGGAAATGATTTTTATTGTGTATCATTAACCTTAATGATCACAATAAAGTGCAGTTTAATAAAGTATAGCTACCGAGCTGTACTTCCTTTCGAAGGAGAGGTTTATGGCCAACAATAGACTGTCAAAAGCTGTTGATATGGATGAGCGGTAAAGGCTTTATAATTTGTGTATATATTAGCGAACCGCCCTAAGTTAATCTCATAAATTTATTTTATTTTTCGATTAACTGTATTTGAAAAGTATATTAATGTATTTCGTGTATTTAAAGAAAATTCAACGTTTATGTGTTTGTATTTTAAGCGTTCCGAAGCTATTGTTCAAACAGTGATAAAACATGGATAGTGTGCTCTTGAATTATTTTTATTTTATTTCTTTATACACAGCAATCGATTAACCTATCATCGTCCATTACGGAACAAAGGCTTCCCTTAAGGAGCGTCAACTATCTCCGTCTTGGGTATTTATCCGCTGCCAGCCACTTTCTTCAAATCGTCGTCGTACCGCAGGACGCCCTGCACTATGTTCGCCTAATCGCGGACTCCACTCGTGTCTTTGACGTCATCGATACCACATATCTCAATATACATGCCTAAGCATTCATTCACCAGGTAAATTAGTCTAACTTCACGTAAATACTACAGCTGTCCTCTAGGGAATTACAGATGTACTAATACATGTCAATTAATTATTTGGTATATAAAATAGATGTCGCTGTTATATTTTGTAACTTATTAGACAAAATTGTAGTTCAGCGTATTAAACATTCACTCATTCTCTATATTGCTGCATTTAGCGTCACAGGATCAAACTTTATATAGTATAAACAAATGACTTGTGATTTAAAGAAAATTATTCTTTTAGTACCTTTTAAAGTGTAGAAACCCCCTCGGGCCGTCACCCTACCGAGGTTTACGGTAGGATGGTGTGTCGGAATTGGACCGACTAAACTCACACGGTGTGCCACTCTGCGTCTGAGATACGAAAGATCTGGGAACAGCTGTTATTACGATATCCATTTCAAATAGTTTTACAATTTATATTTTGACTCGTGGGAGGTCAAAGAATTTCCTTCTGTTCTTAACATGAATTTTTTATTCATGTCTGGTTTTGTTCCCACTCGTATCATATCGTATTGTCCAGGACTGTGGTGCATATAATAATTACAGTATAGAGTCCCATTTTCACCAGAGATATATCAAGGACATACAGTTTATCGAAAAAAAATATTGAATCTAGAGGAAAAAAGACCAGTTATATTCAATAAAAAAATGTGCTGTTTCTTGTTTATTTGTTAATCTAAACAGTAATTTATCCAGTATCTGTTGTCATTGGTAGTCAATAGTATCAATTATAGTCACTATTAAATCAATTCAATAAGAACGCAGTGTTACAAATAAATGGATGTGTTATTTATAAAAGATTGGCCCTTGAATTTCGTCACATGCGTATATATTATATACGTTAGGAATGTGTTCTGTGTTACGGAGGACCTCACAAACACATAATACATGAAACAAAAACAAATAATACCAATATTCAGACCAACAATTTGTCGATTACACAGTGTTGTCCCATGTGAAGTTTGAACACACAACAATCTGCACAGTAGAGAATGGTGTGGTGGGTGGTTAAATCACGACGTCAACTGTGCAGCAAATCAGTCAAAATTATTACTTTATTGCAAAATCTGCGATTATCAACTAATGGTGAGGACACCTAAAAACCAGGCAATGCACTTGTTGTGTTGTGTGTTTTGTGACTTTAGAACTGAAAGCGTCCATGGCTGGCAGTAGTCACTAACCGTCTTGAGTTTCTCGTCTGTTTATTACCCTGATATCATGAAAAAGTAACAGAGGAAATCATTATCAACAGCCTATAACAGTCCACTGCTGGACATAGTCTCCTTTTAACAAGGAGAATTTGGCCTATAAAACGTTGACCAGACGGTCAGACGGCCCCCGTTCGAAGAGGTACGCGAGTGGCGTGAGGCTGCTCATCAAGCCACGATGGCTTGTTGGTCGTCCCAGTTGGAGCATGTCCACGTGCTGGTTTTGCCGCTGTGAAGGCTCTCCAGCCAGTCATCGTCAAGTGAGCAGGGCGGCACCACGCGAAAGGGTCTCGTCCTTCCGACTGACGTAGATACTTTTCGAGCACGGTTGCTTCGGGAAGTATCTACATTCGTTTGCTAGGAACGAATCAATTTCCTGATAGCGACTCCCTTTGTACAGATGCAGTGGTGAGAGGCATGATTCTTTTTTCACCTGTCAGCACTGTGACTGCAATGTGGATTTAGCTCAGCATACGCTGAAGGTCTACCCCACCTGGATGACGCAGTGTCAGGCCCTCACTGCAGTCATCAGAGGTGATCTCTCGATCGCCGTCATATGTTCCATGGCCGGCAGCGACAGTTGTTTTACTGTGGTCACCGGTACCGAAGAAAGAGGTGGGAAGACCGGTGTGAACCGAGCAGTAGAGGAGCACGTCCCGTCGTTTTATGCCACCCTAAGTTTAGCCACGAGTGAACGGGACGGGTTTTCCCTACATCCGCAATAGTAACCAGCAGCAAGCAATAAATATGATGTAGATATATTTGTACAACAAAAGCAGTTTAAATAAATACAACAATAATCACTGACAATAATATATTTTCTCATTTGCTTCTTTTCCCAGTAATAATTAAATATCATCTAACAGTATAACTTTAAATGATTTCCTGTTAATATAAATCATAATGAAAGAAATTTAAAATAAATATTATAAATATTTCGGACATTTAACACACAACGTCATCTAGTTTCAAACTAAGCAGAGCTTGTGCCATGATAACTAGATTGACTGATAGAATACTTATTTACTTTATTTTAATAAATACATACATATTATACATAGAAAACATCCAAACTTCGAAACAAATATTTGCAAATGGTATAAACATTTGATCCGACCCGGGAATCGAACCCGAGACCTCAATCACAGCAGTCGCATTTACTACCGCTACGCCACTGTACGCCTACGATAATATATAAAAGTGACACAAAAAATAACTCTTTCATTGTGTATAAATATAATTGTAAACATACATAGTTATACTCAAAACTAACTTTTTCTGAGTAATATACCGTATAAAAAGGTATGAAGAATTAGGGTTATTTTATTTAAAACTTGTCAGTCGATTAAATATATTTTCCTTATCTAAGATAGTATGTACAAACTTAAATCACTACTTAAACTACCAATACCTAACACTAATACTAATTTTTTACAATTGGATTAACCGGTGTACGGAAATTAGCTTTCAATAAACTTAGGTACAGATGAAAAATAAAAAAAAATATTTGAACTTATGACTTATCGTACAGACATATAGACTCTAAGAGAACTTTTTGAATTTTAACAGAGCTTTTCAATTATTGATACTGACCTTTTCAGCTATTCGAATGTGTAGAAATCACAAATGGCTTATAACTCTATATTTTAATACTTATTATCACGGAAACAGTTCTTTATAAGTAAACTTAGACGTTATTTTATTGGCCATTTCTGTAAAGAGTTCTCCAAGGCTCTTTTCTAGGACCGGTCTAATTTCTTCTAGAAATACGTTAGAATTTTCATTGATTACTCTGTTAGTCGCAGGTCCCAGGACTGGATCGCCGTCGAACAAATTAGTTAAGTAAATTGAAGATTGACCTACACGAAGTTTTACTTTGAATGGATCAAACTTAAGATATTCGTCTTCACCTCGAATTTCTTTGTGTCCCCTCATGGTAACATTGCATGCGTAGTCCTCTGTAAATAAATAAACGAAAGAGTATTAATAAAGAGTACAAGAATTATATTCTTTTTTAAAGGAATGATAACTTTGATATTTGTTGCCTTACATTTTTACCAATACTTTCAATAAACTCTCAACTCTACCATCTAATTCTTAAATTGACAGGTTAACGGTACTAAGCTTGTTATTATAATATTACGCAAGTAGAGGTTATATCAACAAAATGTAGATATTTAAAAAGAGTTATTTCTTAGTTTTCCATGGATTCACCGTGCGGGTCACAAGGTTCATCATGTTATATTTTGGTTACGTAATTGTAAATGTAATGGAACATAATTCGTCAAATAACGTAACAATAGGAATATCAGCTTTGAAAAGAATTTCATCGTCACTTTGCCGTTGTTTTCCTTAATTATATAATTTGAAGAATAAGTATTAAATAAGTAAAATGTCATTAATCATCATTAAAAACCTAAAAATTTTTGAGCTTGGACTCAAAAATCTTTAGGTTGTTTTTTTTATTTTGAAGCTAATTGCAGATTCTAAAGATGTTGCATTTTCGCCAGGTACTCTTTGTATGCACATATGTACACAAGACTTCCGTGCCATTTTGAACAATGGTATAACCAATGCAAATGACGTATTGGTCGCATGTTAAAGCCTAGTTACCCAGAACCGATAGCTGTGTCGTCGCGTAATATGTTGAGCATTGCACAGAACATTGGTAAACTTGGGCGCGCAGTAGAAGTTGCAAAAGAAAGCGTATTTATGATAAATTTCCAAACTGTATTAGACAATTGTTTGTGGTTAATATCTACATAGTCATTGATTGGTTGACCTAATAGCGGCTAGTGTTTAACTGTTAAGTCGAAGATTCGTTTGATTCCACTCTTGATATGATGAATAAGATTGAAAATCCGGTGAAGAATTTTTTTAAATATGTGTAAAAAAAAAACTCCACATAGAATCAGTTTCAAGGATCACCTTTTGTATTCTTCATTTAAAAGAATTCTTGTTCGTTAACCAGAAATTGCATGTTGATTACAACTATATAAACATTACACATATACACACCCTCTTTACACACCACTACATCAGCCTCACAACACTTACATAATTCATCACTTACATTACTCAAAAAAGGGGACATTCTCACACTTTCACAACTTTTTATTGCACAAAAGAAAAAGAAAAAGAAAAAAATATTCATTTACATTCAATTCTGGATGGGTATCGGATTGTATTGATATTGAAACAGTACAACTATCAAAGAAAGAATCATAAGATATTGTTGTAGTAAAATAATTAGAGCGAATTGAGACTGACAATCGAAATACAGGCGTTGCCTAGTTCGATTACAGATGCTAAATTCACTGATTTGTAAAAATATTGTCAATTTACTTGTAATGTTGTAATCTAGTATTGAATTCTTTTTGAAATAAATAAAATATTATTATTCTCTTTATTTCGTGATATACACATATTTGTTACATTTTTAAATATATATAAAAAACAAAAAATACACATTTAAAAATATAAAAAATAGTAGTAGACCACCGACATCGGGTTCAGGGAACAAGACACCGGTGGTTAGGGCTCCAAAGACAGGAACCTCCTCACAATACGGGCCGTGTCAAGGAGGACTGCCTTCTGCATCAGATTATTATTATTATTCTCTTTATTACATTTAAACACATATTCAATACATTTTTAAATATATAAAAAATAAAAAATACATATTTAAAAATATAAAAAATAGGAGACCACCGACATCGGGTACAGGGACCAAGATCATAATAATAGGAAATAAACTTATAAAAATAAAATTAAAATAAATAATTAATTTTAAACTAAATATACTTATTATTATTATTCTCTTTATTACGTTTAAATATACATATTGATTACATTTTTAAATATATAAAAAATAAAAAATACATATTTAAAAATATAAAAAATAGTAGACCACCGACATCGGGTACAGGGACCAAGATACCGGTGGTTAGGGCTCCAGAGACAGGAACCTCCTCACAATACGGGCCGTGTCAAGGAGGACTGCCTTCTGCATCAGACCCTTGATCCAACCTTCTAATGTGAGCCTCTTAAGGTGTTGGTCGAGGCTCTTTGCTATCAATCCATGAGCAGATATGATTATCGGAACAATAATCACCGAATCCACATTCCACATGTCGGCAATCTCGTGAGACAGATCCAAATACTTCAATTGTTTTTCTTTTTCAACTTTCACGAGATTCTCGTCATGAGGAACGGCAATATCGACAATCATTGCGCGGCGCTCTAATCGATCTACTACTACAATATCAGGCTTATTGGCAACAATAGTCCTATCTGTGATAATAGATCGATCCCAATATAACGTAGCACGACCGTTCTCGAGAACTGGGTCGGGCACATACCTGTAGTAAGGTACTTCGAAATTGATAAGTTGGTATTTAAGGGCAAGTTGTTGGTGTACGATCCTGGCTACTTGGTTGTGCCTGTGCAAATACTCACCGTTAGAAAGACGAGAACAACCGGAAATAATATGCCTAATAGATTCTCCAGGACGGTGGCACGCCCGACAGATGTCAGCCGTACTATCTTTCAGGATATATTTCCGATAGTTATTCGTCATGATAACTTCGTCCATAATTGCACAAACAAAACCTTCAGTTTCTCCGAAGAGGTCACCAAACCGTAGCCAAGACGTCGACGCTTTAAAGTCTATATCAGACCCGTGTAGGGCCCGATAAAATCGACCATGAAGTTCTTTACCCTTCCATACTTCCTTGCGATCAGTAGTACTAAGTACTACAGGTTTGCGCCAATTCTCTTTAGCCAGAGCGAGCGGGGTAAAACCAGTATCTACTGCAACTACATTGCGATGCACTCCCACATTAGTCTGTAGAAAATATTCTCTGAGATTGTATATCTCGCGATTGTGTAGAGTCTTGATATTTAATAGACCACGACCTCCAAACTTTCGCGGAATATACAATCTCATAACCGATGAACGTGGGTGGTGCATGCGGAATGCAGTCAGCAATGTACGGACTCTCCTGTCAAGGGCATCTAATTCGGTCTGAGTCCATCTAAGTACACCAAAGGAATACATCAGAACCGGCATGACCCAACTGTTACAGGCTCGCACCTTGTTACCGCCTGATAAAAGACTTTTAAGTACTTTTTTTAGGCGGCCAAAGAAGCGTTCCTGTAACATTTGTTTCACACCAGGTTCTGGTATTCCCAAAGACTGTGAAAAACCTAGATACTTGTAAGTTTCGGTGGCAGACAGAGATCTGAGTTTTGTTGAATTTGAAAGTTCTATTCCTTCAGATTCTACAATCACGCCCTTCTTTACATACATGACTGCACACTTGTCTACACCAAATTCCATTTTGATAGAATTACTAAAGTTTTCAGTGACCCTTAATAACGCCGTCAATTGTAATTTTGTGGAGGCCAGTAATTTCAAATCATCCATATAAAGAAGGTGAGATATAACTTGGTCATCTTTCTGCAACCGATAGCCTAACCCTGAACCCTCTAACAGAGTGCTGAGAGGGTTCAAAGCTAGACAAAACCACAAGGGACTCAGACTGTCACCTTGAAATATACCTCGCTCGATCTTTATAAGTATGTCGTTTATCGCAGTCTGCCGACATCCTGGATAGCGAAGTGTTGTTCTCCATTGACTCATACACGACTTTAAGAAAGTGCACAGAGTTGCATCAATTTTGTACAACTCTAGCACTTTCAAAAGCCATGTATGTGGAACTGAGTCATAAGCCTTCTTATAATCTATCCAACATGTCGCCAGACTCTTACGATTACGACGTACCTGTTGGCTAATGGTCCTGTCTATGATAAGGAGCTCTTTAGTGCCACGGGCCCCACTTCTACATCCATTTTGAGAAATAGAGAGTACCGAATTATTAATTATATGTGTAGTAATTTTGAGTCTCAAAATAGATGTTAGAAGTTTATATGTAGTTGGTAAACAAGTAATAGGTCTAAAATTTTTGGGATCCATGGCACCACCAGATTTGTAGAGTAAATATTTTTGGGATCCATGGCACCACCAGATTTGTAGAGTAAATTTAATTTATTTATTATTATTATTATTATATGATTTATTTACTTTCGTTGCGAGGATTCGAAGTGTGACACTAATTTATTTTCCGTTGACCAGTTATCATATTTAACCCAATATTTTAATCTACTTTGTAATTTTTATGAAACATATACGAATGTACGATGCTAATGTTTAGGGCCAAACCAGAATACGTACGTTCAAAAATGCTTATTGATCATAAATAAATATTGTCTGTGTTGACTTTAATGTTTAGTATTTACTGACATTCATAGACCTTGAAGACCAAGACATATCTAGTTTGAATACATATATACACGTTTGAGTTTACATATAATTAAATGTATACTAGCTGACCCGCGCAACTTCGTCTGAATCTCTCAATTACAATAATTTTTCTCTATTTTTGTTTGTATTGGCAAACAACAAAATGTTACATGTAATATTTTTCGTGTAAGAATATAAAGTGTCACCACCCTTAGTCGCCCTGTAGGTCTCGTAAGAGGCAACTAAGGGAGGAAACTATGCAGAACAGCATCACTGCAAAGACAAAGGAAATCTTGAAACAAACCCAATACCAACCCATCTGGCCAACACGGTATAGTAGGCCAGAATCTCCCTTCTAAGGAGAGATCGATATCCAGCAGTGGACTGCTAAAAGTTATCGATGTGTAATGTGATGATATGAATACAAGATTTACTTTCCTAACTTATACACTGACTTCAATGAAGACATGATGAATTGATAAAAACTGGCTTTTTCTTTCCCAAATTTTCAATTTCATTTTTTTGTCACAGTATTTCATTTTGACTAAACGGTCGATATTATGTATATTGACCGTTTGGTCAATATACATAATCCAGTTTGTTCTGTCTGTGCATAGGTTAGGAAAAAAATCTTATGTTCATATCGTTAGATTAAACATAAGCAATAAAAAAAAAGAATTTTCTGCATCAGTGCTTAAATGATAAAGTTCTACGGTCACAAATTATGTTTATACTTATTTTATATTATTAGCTATAATTATCGCTAACGCTTTATTCTTAAGTTGGATGACCGCAATCCTGTGTGACGCCACCGACTCTTGCCTGCGTGGTGAGGGCACACCTAACGTCATCCTGTGCAACTGCCTGACCGACATTTCTCTCTATTAATGCTGAGGTAACAGGTATTTGTTCTTAAACTATTCAGAGCTAATTGGTCGCAAACTGTAATCTTATTTGTTCTGTCTATAATTACTTCATTGTCATTTGTATCGTTTGTACAGTCACGATACAAATAGGTCTAGGTTGAATTAACTGAAATAAATAATTAGTTGAAAATGAAAATAGATTGGTACTGGTTATGAATAGCTAATGTTTCTGCACGGTTATACAACACATTAAAAGATATAAAATAGTCTGTAGTCAAACGTTTGCAGATGGTATACGTGCTTACAATTAAAATCTGTTTGACGACAAACAACAGAACGTGTTTATGACCTTCCTTCTTCAATAGCCTCTCTGTGATTTTTATTTTATGGCATAGCAAATGAAAGAACAAATGAGTCACCTGAAGACACGTTTTCTCGAGAGTCACAAATGCGTGAGACGTAAGATAAAGGGAAATTTTGGGCTCTAATAATCTGACTCACTCATTGAAAAGCAACGCAAAAATTTCTTAACACTCATCACTCGAGCTTTACCCATGTTTGCTGGAGCATAGCTCTATCATAGTAAAAAAGAGTATAGTAAAAAAATACTTCCGAAAACTTACTGAAAGTGCCCGTAATATTGCCTCTTCCTTGAAGACGCAGCAGCAGAACCTGAATATCCATCTTGTACTTGCCGGCGAATTCCAGTTTTGGGAGAAGCAACTTGAAGTCGAACCTGTTCTTATCTAGATCAGACCTAGAATTCAAAAAAAATAATTATTAATAACTTGATAACAATTCTTACATATTCTTTGAAAGTGCTATGAATTTTCATCTAAACTAAACTTCTTTTCATAACAGACTCTACTGTTACTATGCCACAATTCTACAACTATGCTTATGCAGAGACACAGTAGAATTAGTAAGGTTATCCTTACTAAATCTACTGTGTCTATTTCACATAAAAACAGTCACGATTGTATCTATAATGAGAATGTTCTGTTAGCCGTTTTCCGCCACAGCAGCCAGTCTCACCGGAGACCAACTAACTACACAGGAGATATTGCAGTACACAAGTGTATGCGCAAACACAGATGCAATCTCCGTTCCCTCATCTCACAATCCGATGTCTATTCGACGTGACCAGGCAGAAATCAGGCGCAAGACCGACGTCTTTACATGCTCTCCGAGGCATAGGAATTAAGACTCCAACTAGCAAACTTCAGGGTGTTATTAAGTATTTATATTATTAAAAACACTCAATAACACTTCTCTGACCCAACCCGGGAATTTTACCCTAGATCTTTTGATCTGCAGTCGCATACTCTAAGCGTTAGACCAAGAAGCAGTAGAAAGGCAGTATACACTGTACCTAATGTGTATATTATACAATATTCATCTTCCTTTTATTTAATATAAACACGCCTATCGCCTCGCCTCCTTCGTCAATGTACATTTTTTTCACAAATGAAAAATAAGACCGAATAAGAAATTGCACTGATTTTAAATCAAACCAACAACTCTAGATGTAGAGATGACTCTTATCTTTCTATTCCAAGTTCACTGTGCCATCAAGAACTAACTAGTTAACTAATTAAACGGAAGGAAAGAGTTGCTTTACTCTACAATATGCCCATATAAATAACTTTATTATAATTAAGTTCCTCGTGTATTAATTGTACTTCAACAACTCTTTGAAGAACATGGTCGCTAGAATATTAAGTTTTCCGTTGTATTGTATTGTATAATGAGATCATTTTCATTTAAAGTCTATAGATGTTTATTATATCGAGGATTTACTATTGATTTCCTTGTTTCATTATGTCCACTATTCTACGGTTCTATTCTTATACGCATAGCATACTCTTGAAGCATACGTCTAACTTAGTTTTAAGGGACTAATCTTCCCACACGCCCACTACTGTACCTCCTATACTCATTGAGTCATAATACTCGGAAAGTCCCAGGCAAAGTTGAACTGTCTTGGAAACAGCAACAAAATTGATGAGAAGTAAAGATAAGCATTTTGAAATATAATAAATATACTTCCCTCCTTAAGGAAGCGGAAATCTAAACTTAAATAAAAACTTGGCATACATCCAACTAGGCTCCAAGGATTTCCATCTTAACATTCATCTATGTATGTAATATATGTCTAAGTGCATCTATGTAAAGAGAACGCTGGGTGGTTTGGGTCGATTCAATGTCGAATTGCAATCGCAATAGGTTTCACAAATTTCATATACATATACTCCATGACATAGCAGAAATCACTACTCAAGCCGCAATTACAAAATTTTTCAACTTGAATGCACGAGAACAATATGAAGACCTTTCGTGTATATCTTCATGGTCAGATGTCAGACTGAGATTAATTAATCTAATCGTTTGCCGATGTCTTAAATGCCTCGGTTAATTCTATATTAATAGCAAAGCGATCAATATGTCGTTAAACCAATGGAATACATCTATTTAATTTACGAATTACGTGGAGTAAGTGATTGCACTATTGATTTTAATTAATCGGAGTAGCAAGTTCTCGATGCAACGTATCGATCGCTTTACTAAGTCGTAGAAGGTATCTTCACTCCAAACGACTCTTTGAATAGTACTGTAAATCACGTACGCCATTGCCTGTAATACCTTTTAAGATTAGTGTAATGTGTGTTTAGTCCTTTTAGTTCACCTCAACTGCTCGCAAGTAATGTTAAGGCTAGATGATATTTATTTAACAATTTTTTTTTAAGGAAACTGTATTTTCTGTCTGTTATTTTTAATTTACATACTTGAACTGAATGGGCAGTCATGGTACTCATGAATACCTAGGAGCATTGCAGTTTTTAATATAGATAATAAAAGCGTATATACATTGTGACTCTAAAGTCATACTTGCTTAGCATTACCAGCTGAACGTGTATGAGTAATTAAAAATATGTATATGAAAACATTACAGTGGAATCACTTTAACAAGAATACTAATAAATAAATATTTAAATATTTCGGACACTCGACACACAACGCCATCTAGTCCCAAACTAAGCAGCTTGGACTATAGGTACTAGATAACTGATATAACACATATACTTTTTTTTGTAAATAAATACATATTATACATAGAAAACACCCAAACTCCGAAACAAATATTTGCGGATCATACAAACATTTGGTCCGACCCAGGAATCGAACCCGAGACCTTAAGCACAGCAATCGCATACGTTACCACTGCGCCACCGAGGCAGTAGCTTTTGATTAATAACTGATCGAAACAAAAAAAAAATATTTCATTGATTAAGTTACTAACTCTAGAATGTGACTGCTACTGTTACTACTATATTACTAGTATTCTAATTTATTTAAAGAAATAATTATTTTTCTAATGTGTAAAGGCGTATTGAGTATACAGAGTGTATCACCTGTGTGTACTCATTCTGTGGCTGGCGTAAGACTAAGAGAGTACTCTGAAATAGAACGGCAAAGAAAAAGGAAACTTGAAATACCCTAGGCCCTAGACCCACGCGTCTAGCCACCGGGAGGAGGTCAACATATCTTTTTTAAGGAGAAGCCTATGTCCAATAGTGGACTATCAAAGCCTATTCATAATGTTTTCTAAAATGTGTTTTGTTCTGGCGTTATGACGACTAGAAACAGCTACGTGACTGTGTTATATGTAACTCTAAAGTGAAAATTTCGTGTAACAAATAAATAAAAAGCAAGCAATGAATTTAATTAATTATTTAGTTATGAACCTAATTTTTTAGCTATGAACGGAGATAGATTCATTACAATTTGCTTAGGTTTTTTTCCCAACCATCTTCATTGGCCCAAAAATATCTGATAACTAAAGGTCTACCTATTTCACTTACAAAACAAATTTGAGTAATTTTCCTATAATAAAAAGAGAAAGTGCGCTAAATATACAAGTATTTATTGAAGTTATTGAACAAATACTTACTTTAACTCCTCAATAATAAAATTACTAGGGCCTCGAACTTTAACATCATTGACAACAGCAGTCAGCTTAGCACCCTGAGGTCCGCGAGCCAACGCAATCTGACCAAGACTTAATGGCTCTATTCCAGGTACGTCCAATTCCGGGATACCCTGAAACACAGAAAAAAAATAATTATAACCTATGTTGAAGCAAAGATTAAAAGTATATCTATTGTAACATTTCTTGTCGCTTCCATTTTTAAATAGGCTTGACGCAATGCCTACAATCAAAAGAGTCTCAGCTGGTTTTGTTTTATGACCTTCCTTCTTGGAACAGTACTGGTTTTCGAAGAGGTTGAGAATAGAAAAATTAATAAGGCGAGGGGACTGTGCTGATCTAACCTGTGCAATGTGCACGGCTTGTCTCGTATGAGGAAACGAAGTCTGTGATAGCTTGAAGAGATCACAGTACTTGTATATCTGTCCTACGATTGTTTAGGACACTAAAACAGGAATAATCATTGAGTATACTATGAAAATATACTTAACGTTAGATCCATAAGTATCATACGTCTAAGTAAAGTTCAGAAGTTTTACAAGGCTTATCACAGCTGGACAGCACGACCTCTTCTTGGAGAGCAGACCTCTTCTTGGAAAGCACGCCATACTGCACTATCTTCATTCGCAGTGAGTATAGCGACCATACCATGGATACTATTCATGCTTTCCATCAGGCGGAATAGAATCACTTTGTTTGGTTTCTAGATAAAAAAGGAGGTTATAGTCTAGTATGCCATGCTGGCTAGGCCGTACATTGTTTGTTTCTGATTTTTCTTCTCTTTGCAGGTCTGTTGTACTGCGTAATTTACTCCTTTAATCGGCTCTTCGGATACTGTAAGAAATCGTATTTTCCGTATTTTTAATCCATCACCGCGTGGAGTAATTGCTATACTACAACATAACTACACTACACAAACTAATTCGTTTATATC
The DNA here is from genome assembly GCA_949316085.1 of Hypercompe scribonia. NCBI lineage: Eukaryota > Metazoa > Arthropoda > Insecta > Lepidoptera > Erebidae > Hypercompe > Hypercompe scribonia. The sequence goes on along the minus strand of OX438969.1, from coordinate 2,367,601 downwards.
ATAAGCTAATCATTATTGTGAAATATATTATTTAATCATAATATGATTAGCATTCAGAATAAAAGCATCAAATAAATTTAGAAGCTAAACATTATTTGACCTCCACATCTATAGCGGTGAAAGAAAATAAGTCGAAATTACTGGATCAATGAATCTTGAGAACATGTTTAAATATGACACTTGCAAATATCATCTTGACACGGTTGCCTTGTCGTTATGAAACTGTTGACACTGACACACTTTCAAAATCATTCAGAAAAAGATATAATACATTCAAAATAAGAATGCTGTAAGAGTAATAATAATAGCATTCACACATCTCCCACACAGCAGTCTAATCCCAAAGTAAGCACAGCCTTTTTTTTTTTAACATGTTGAAACACCCTCGGGCCCTCACCCCACCGGAGTTTACAACGGGGTGGTGTGTCGGAATCAGACCGACTAAAACCACACGGTGTGCTACTTGCGCCCGACATAGGAGGGATCCGGGAACAGCTGCTATTACGACATCCAGATCCAAAGTAAGCACACCCTGTACTATCATAACTAGTCTGTAAGAGGGGTCAGGGTTTCTTAATTACAAGAATACCCGGGTCCCTCACATTCCGGGTGCACAGTGTGTTGCATACGTGTGGTTTTAGCCGATCCTATTCCGACACACCATCCCACCGTAAACCCCGTTGGGGTGACAGCTCGAGATGGTACAAATGGTATAGACCAGGAAAAAAGTTGAGAGGTGTCAAGGGACACCCGGATGGAACGAAGTTCCTTTCGATTAATTAGTGAAGGAATTGTAATATTTTTTTTTATTGATTTTAAGTTTTAAAAAAACAAAAATAATGGTCGCGACACTACACTGTTCAAAGCAAAATAGAAAGACGAAACGAAAATAATTGGCTTGCTTTCTATGAGAGAGAGAGACAGACAGACAGAGACATATGCGCACGCCGCACGGCTTACTACACTATAGCAAAAAGTGTCGTGACAACTTTTCGTCTGAATTTTTTCCGTCTAGTCTCCTCCGCAACGCTCGGAAGGAACTTCGTTTCAAAAAATGGTAACCATTCCATCAATAATAATACTACATACGTACACATTTCTAAACACATAATAACAAACATACATAATTATTCTGCTAAGGATAACTATGCTTAAGTTAAGTTATATGTGAATTTGCCATTTAACAAAACAAAAAAACCTAAGATTAGTATAAATACTATGGAAGAGCACAGGAGACACTTCTCACAGGTATTGTTTGCTTAGAAGGTCACTGTGGTCACTTTTAAACGGTTAAATTAATATTATATTCTATTACATATCATTATATACATGCTATAGATAAATTACATCCATACACAGAACAAATGAACGTGCTCACCATGCAATATTGGCTTAGGGTGGGACTCGAAACCTCGACCTTCAGCTTAGCATTCAAAATTACCGACCATTAGATCAACAAGCCTCTCAATGTTAAAAAAGTCGATATTAACGAAGTATAAAATCATTTACAATTAAATTAAAAAGTTAGCTTTAAAATCAACGTGAAAGTAGAGTTTTTTTTTAAAGTACCACTGATTTCAATGCTTGAACTCGGAATTGTGTTGAACTGTTTTCTTCAAAATTTCCTTTCAATTTCAATAAAACGAAAGGGAACGTTGTAACAAATATATAAAGAATAACAAACATAAAAAATATAACCAAATTGAGAAAGAATCTTATTTTTTGAAATCTTTGTAAAATGTGTCTGATAGTGTTAACAAATGAAAGTTTTAAGACATTCATTTGCAGGTGTGTCTAAGATATACTCGTGTCCATATAGTGACATAGGTGCATTGCTCATATTAGTGTTGAACTCTCAGGGATCTCCCATTGCGAATGTTCCTAGGGGATTCCCCTTTGCATTATTCCTGTCGTTTTGATGTTTAATAATAATAAAATAGGATTTTTAGACTTATATAACCATAAGCAAAGTTTTAGTGACGGAAAACGACACTGTTAATTTCAATTTATAACTTACTATACAAGTAGATATACATATTGTCCATTTTTAGGCAGATGTATTACTAGTTGGTAATCGTAGAAATGTTGAAAATATTGAACAAACTCTAGTTAAGTGAAAAATCGATTTACGGTAAGTGATTAGGTAAGCTCGACTAACACATAAGTATTAATTATCTCATTTTGGGATAACTCAATTATACCAAGATATAAAAAAAACTGAAAATTAATGCAAATATAGATTCAAATTAAATTAACAATTTATTAGCACAAGATGTTGCCCAACATGTACCAGTCACCGTTCAGACTAACTGTGTGCCCAAGGATATGTCTACTTGATTTTACACAACTCACGGAGTACTTGTCCCTTTAATCATTGCAACATCCTGACTCGCGTGTACTACTAAATCTTTGTATACAAAACTTAAGCAATAAGAGGCTATATTTATATATAAACGTGACTTAAGACTTGGAAATGACATTTATATATATGTATACATACAATAGGATTGTAACAGGCCAATGTCTGTATACTAAAGATATTGAAAAAAACCAATGAAAGGAGGTATTAGTAAAGTAACAGAACTCAAAACAGTTTTTAGAATTTTTAACTCTTTATCTGCGTGTTTGTGTGCGATAATCTCAGAAGTTGTGGTAAAATTCAGTATTCACATTTACTGTGTTTTAATTCAATCAGTTGACAGATACAAAGTTTAAAAGAATCACCGCGATAACTAACGTATACACGGGCGAACGCAAAAGCTAGGAATACATACAATTTTACATTACAAAATGCCTTTTCAAATTTCCAAACGGGTGTGTCTTAAAGGAATTACATTTTTTATTACTAAGATAACGCCCGCTCTAGGAATACGAGTAAATCCTGTGTCACGGGGGACTTTACAAACATACAAGTAATGGACACAAAGAGCGCCGAGACTCAGAACAGCAATTTGTGAATCGCACAAAGTGTGGTCTCATGTGGGGTTTGAACCCACAACACTCAGCGAAGTAGAGAGCGGTGTGGCGACCGCTGAAACCACTATTTTTTTTTGCAATCGCAGTGGTGACAGGCGGGACTCAATTCCCTTCTGGCAACCGAGTGCAGATACTGCCCGAAACAACCGTGCCCGGAAAGAATCTGAGTCAGTCAGAAGGAAAGGGTCCCGTGCTGTAGGCCCAACCGTGCAGTGGATATATATATATATATATTAAAAAATATTATTCAAAAGTGGATAAATATCTTTTTTATTTTTTTTTGAAAAGGGATATATATATATATAAATATATATCCCTTTTCAAAAAAAATAGTTTTACAGACAGCAGGATAGCACGAGGAAGTACGCTAAATAAGATATTTATCTAGTTTTGAGTGACACTTTTTAAGCGCAACTCTTATTTATTTTATTTTCATTTTATACCAAGATTCGTATCTATAAAATTCTATAACGAAAATTGAAATATAAAGTTGTGCATTAAACATTACTATTATGGAAAATGTGATAGCTTTGTACACATTTTCATTTGCTGTAATAACATCAATGACTTAGAAAACATAACCTATGCAGAGCACGGCAGTATGGGAAACAGATTACTGACCAAAAAATCTAAATATTACTAAACACATAATGTTTCAGATTACCTAGACGTAACACAAATTGATCGTGTTTATCAAGTAACTGCTTGTATCGAGTAGAATGGAACCTATTGGACTCGTCTATGAGTTAAGAATTTATCTTCACCAAAACATAAATTATTTACTGTTTTAGAATCTTTTGCTCGTAGCAAAACATTCTAAAACAGTAAAAATTAAAACCTCTGATCCATCAACTCTACCTCAGGAATTACTTTTAAGTGTATACAAGCCCTATTAGAAATTAAAAATTATATTACTGTGTTATCGTCGATGATAACTTAAAACTCATACACCGTCAACACCTGAGAGCATTTATCGGTATATTACAATGAGTTCTACGTGCTAATCTCTAGGTACAAGACCACTAATAGCTTCAGTTTGTATAACAATTACATCAATTAATACTATCGGTGAATACTCGAGTGTATATAAACTAGAGCTGATAATACAGAAGTCTTATTATTCGTATAACTGAAAAAATATGAGTTTCTTTAAAGTTTTTGTACTGGTGGTTTACTTAGGAGTGTTACAGGTAAACTATTTTTATATGCTGTGGCTAAATGCTTGATAGTATTAAAAACTATATTTACGTTTCGTAATGAATTATTTTTTTCCAAATTCTTCAGTACTTTTTTGCGATATTTACAAATAATATTACTACATTTGATAAATTTTGTAACTATTTGTTTTGAACTAATTTGACATGAGATCACTGATTTTAAATTATATTTATGTCTTAAAAAGACTAAGTGTGTGCAGACTGTTAACACAATCTCAATGTCTTTAAGGGACAGATTGATCATCGATGCCGCATACTTAGAAAGAGACAAAAAAAAATAATGATACCCTCATCGTTTACCTTTCCATCATATATCTGTATCTACAATTCCTAGTCATCGAAAACAATAACTCACTCTATTTACCTCGCCTATTTAGCAGCACACCCTAACTATCGGTTATTTAGTTTTTTTTCGAGATAAACAATTTTGTTTGGGCTCTTGGCCTGGATATCCCTGGACTCTTTTTTATCTATAATAATAATATAATTTTTCAGTGATCTATCCACGATAGAAATATTTTTTTAAAGCTTAGTATTAAGTCACTTATGTAATAAAATCAGTCGAAACAGAAAATCAAACACAAAGGCACATTCACAGTACAAGCGAGTGCGCGCAAAGTGAAAGGTGACGCAGGTGGTAAACCTAGGTTAACGTTAGTTAAGTGTTACTAGGATCGTAAAAATATCTTACAAGTGTTGTCATTTTCTTTTACAATCAGTATTTAATTCTTTTAGGTTTTTTAGGTAAACATAAAATTAAGATTTTTAAAGAAAATATCTTAATTTACTTATGTAGCTTTTGAAAACACTTATGTAAGTTGTTTCGTTTTTTGCCTTTGAATAGATTTCCCTTTCATTTCATTATTTATTTACGAGACAACATGAACGATTAGTACTACCGTAAATTAAAAGATCTTACGAAAATCACTTTTTAATAAATACTAGTGGTCGCCCAGTGGTCGAAATTCGACCATAATAAATTTAAATTGTAAGTGACTTAATATACATTATTAAAATATAATATTCAAACATTATTAAGGTTCTACTGTCGAAAACTAAACTACTATAACCACAGATTTGTCCAAGACTGTTATTTGCCAATCTCTTTTTTGAACAAATTATATGAAATTAAAAAGAAGTAAAATAAAAAATACCTATTTAAAAAAATGTTTATTAAAACAAAACATGCTATAAGAAGATGCAAACAAAAAAAACATACATTAAAAATACTATCCATTTAGAGCATTTTTTATCGCATATTGCAATAATTTAATTAATGATTTAAAACTTCTCTGAAAACAATGTTTTTTGTAAAAACTCTTTCATCGTTTGCTAAATATCTTGGGCCGTTATATTTGGATATATAAAACCTTAAACCATCGAATGAACGAACTCTACTTACTGCGACATACAATTGCCCATGTGTAAAAACTGGCCGATTTAATAAAACTCCAATTATTTGGAATGTTTTGTCCAATTCCAGTGAAATTTTACGCATTATGTTGTTGTTACATGTTTGATTAATACGTTCTTGTAACTTATAATTAATAGCAGTGTCAACATCATAAAAATATAATTGTGCATAACATGGTGAGCGATTATAAGCGGCCTGATATATGGGCCTGATCTGTGATAAAAAACGTATTTGATGTACGTGATGTATTTTGAAATGATACACTCCCCTTGTCTCAGCAACTTTGGCTTCTGAGCTAACCATAGCTAAACATGAATTATATTTCCTAATATTTTCAAAATAATTTTTTGATTTACTTTTTGAAAGTTCATTTGAAGTAAGTCCATTATACAATGATTTAAAATATTCATTTTGACATAAGGGTGGTAATAATGCTTTACCTTTGTGACAACATGAAGTGAATGCAGTTCGGTCGCCTAAAGTCACTTCAGATTCAAAATGTTTCGCATTGCAAAACCTGCACTCTAATTCCGTTAAATGACATTTAGAGCACATTTAAATGTATCTCTCAAAATCATATTACTATCGAATACTACTGATGGGGAATTATTCCTTCCTCTTAGAGAAATATTCCTTCTTTGTCTCTCACTCCGAGCCGTTAATGTTCTATGTCGAGGCATAATTAAAGTTCTTTCATTAAGAACCAGCAATAGCAAATTATATTTTTTTTGTACCTGAATGTTGTTATTGCAGATTGCTGCTACAGAACTTTCTTTATGCATATAATGATAGTCCGTGTACATTTAAATGTATGTTGCTGCTACACAACTTATATATATTACATAAATTTGTATAAGCGCTCAGTATTTCACGTAGTATTCGTCAAATAAAACTTTTCTGTTTTACATTCAACTATGTCTATAATAAACAAAAGAAACAATTTGACCACAGAGTATGTATACGTGTACAAATACTTGTGTATGCGTGTGTCAAATGTATTCTGGTTTGTGTAATGTTTTATTTATTGATTTATTGTACTTATTATGCATTATTATTAAAATCTTTTTTTATATTAAATGAGGCAAATAAAACTTTTCTTTTTGATATGTCTATGTCAGTACTCTATGTCTATGGACAAAATGAAAGTATGCATGTACAAATACTTGTGTATGTATGTGTGTGTGAAATGTATGGTAGTGTGTGTAATGTTTTATTTATTGATTTAATGTACTTTATAAGCATTATTATTGAAAAATATTAGCGTTCTGCACTTCTCCTACACATAAACTACAAGTGTGCCAAATTTTATGCTCCTGCGTCCGCGCAATTTTCGTAAAAAGCGAATTAAAGTTTTTGTATCGCGTATTAATATATAAATTATTTTGATAATTTGATTGTGACCATAATTTATCAAATATTAAAAATAATTATTCATAATTTATATTATTAATAAATCAGCTGTTCAGATTCTGGCCAAAATTGGTAGGTGTCTTTTAAGTAACAGATCCATTATTTCTGTTATTATTATATTTTTCAAATATAATTAAATAAAATTAAATCAATAGTTTAGTTTAAAAAAAAATAGTTTGAAATAAATTATTCAACTTCACAAATTTTATAACTGATTCAATGAAACTAAGGTCAAGGTTCTTTCATGACGAATGATACAAAAATAAATAAAACATAAATTTGAAATTAAAATTAAAAATAAATTATAGAAACATATTTTTTGTTTTAGTGTCATGGACGTCAATCTTCCCCAGACAACCGTCCACCTACCACGATCCAATTAAGACTACCATTTAGCTATATGGACGGGTTTCCATCACGTAACTATGCTGTACCATTCTCATCATACAATAATAATAAACGAGGCCAAATTGGTGTTCAAAAGCTCCAACCAAATTCTGTTAAAATATCTATACCAACGGCTACTAAATCTGGCAGAACTAACATTATAATTGACACCAGAAGACGTCCAAATGAAACCCCCGAGTATAATTGTGCACCACAAGTAAAAGATAAAACGAACGTAAATGTCATCGTGGAACTGAAAAATTCAAAAGGAGACAATGGTGGCAGTTCAAGTATATCGAGAGCTGAATCCTCTACCACTCATGACAAAGATGAAGAACTCATTAAAACTAAATCGTCCACTAAGTCTGAATCAAAGGATCAAGATAAAGATGTAGCCGTTACAGTAAATGTTGATGAATTAGATGAAGATGATGGCGCAGGATCTGGTGTTGCCACTGCAAGAGATACTGATTCAAAACATGAAAATACTGCAGGTAATGCAGATAATGGTGCTGCTGGATCTTCCCCTGCAGCTGTTGGCAGTGATGGCGGTCCTGCTGCTGGATAATCAATTGCACTGCAGTAACCGCAGCTAATAAAAATGTATAATGGCTACACGAACATCACAAGAAAAGTGAAATATGGATTAGAGGCAACTTAGGTTGTGTTTTTATTATACATGAATTATAAACAATATAATTAAAACTATTATAAATTGTTCAGATTTTTTTATTATCAAGTGCTAATTAACAACCTAAACATCTACCTAAACAACGTGCATAAATAACACGTTTCACGATTTCCTGAAAGGGGTATCAGGATTAGATTTTACTCACATGAATCAAACCATACACTCTTACTATCTACCTACATGTGAACGTCTCTATTTATGTCCATATGGACTTTTTTTTCCAGTCGTGCACCTGGGTTTTTTGACGTGATCTACAAGCTAAAACAATACCTATAACTATCTTTTGGTAACGATCTTAATAATTTTCCACGGATGAGACATGAGCTGACAGTAAACTGGCAAGCACTAAATGAGATTTATGAACTTACTACCTGATCTATGCAACTTCGTCTGTGTCTCTGACATTGATACTCGACTTTTGTTAGTCCGTAGCGTGATGTTATATAACCTTCCTCGATAAATAGACAATGTAGTAACAAAAGAATTATTGCAATTGGGCCAGCCGTTCACGACCGAAGATGATGCCGTGACCAAAGAAACTTGGGATTCATTTTTATGTTTGTATATAGATTACATTCTTTTACTCTCTTAAGGGGTTTACTCCGATACAATAATGGACTTATTGAAACGTTAAACTAAGAGAAACGGCATCGAGTTTGCCTTTATTACTTTTTATGTGCATAAAGTATAAATATATATAAATAAACTGAAAAAAAATAGAATTACATACTTAGTTACAAAAGAACTCAAAAGTGACGAGTAATTAACGTAGAAATAATAATTTATTTTAACATTATAATATAATACCAGTTTGGCGAGATCACTCGATTGACTTGAAAATAATATTAAACAAAAAAAATAGGTCAACAAACTATCGCACATACCACACATTAACTGAGCTTCCATTTCCCAATCAATTACCCACATTACTTTTATGTAAATGACCTTAACATGGAATCGTGTCACAAGGAATGGAAGTGTTAAGTAGAATCGTTTGTTTGATCTCAAAACCAGAACTCAAATAAAATAAATAATTTAGAACTTACCTCAATCATCTTAGGCCGTAACTCTTCAACAGAGTTCATGATACATTTGTCGACATTGGGATCGTTTCGCTGACACACCTTGATGTAAGGCGCTGTAACAATGAGAAAAATATTTTTGAGTTCGCAGAAATCAAGCAAATACTGAAGTAATCTATTCTAAGTTCGAAAATCAAGAATCAAAATCTATATTTCTCTTATTTTTAAGTACATAAATAACATTTTCTTGTAGGAGACAGAAGTTAGTTAGAAATCCCACTATATATAATTGAGCCTGGTTATGTCATTTGTTACATAGCGTGTCTAAACGAACAAGACCTCAAAATGCGCGACCATTGCCTGGCAAAAAAATATGTGCACACTCTGTGGTTAATGCTTTTCATTTGTAATTTTTTTGTATAAAAAGGACAGTTATGTTCAATGTTCCATATAATCCCAAAATTAATCAATAAATTATAGTTTTTCCGTAAAAAAATACTAATAAATAAAACATATTAACTCGCACCGGGCAGTTTAGTTGTCGAATTGACTTGGTAAAAGTTTAAAATTTAATTTTACTCGAAATGGTGAAAAACAAGTTTTTATAATCGGCTGTGTATGTTTTTTTTTATATTTATGAACTAAGTAACGTTACTTTAAATCTTGAAATATTATTTTTTATATAAAAGTCATGTTAGATCAAGAGAAGAACCAAATTTAATCCTGAGAAGAATAAATAAGTGTTGAGGAATATGGTTTATTCTAACGCATCATTATGAAGGCGTATTGAAGTCGACTATTTCTTTTTTAACTATGCGATATTGACTCACCATCAGACGTAACATTTTTCTTTCATATCTACTAATATCAATATTTATATTAGAGATAAATAGCCGCATGCCATTGCATTGTAATTTAAGAAAGAAAAATTACTCAGATATTTTGTTGACCTCAAGTCTCGGCAATTACACAACTCGTAATTCTGGACAAAAGCCATTATAAAAATAACAGTGAAAGTTGGTCATTTTGTTTTGTTGAGTCAAAACAACGACTGTTATAATACTATTGTTATTTATTTGACTTACCTACATAATACACGGTACATAAAGTTATAAATATTATTACTATTATTGAAAATGTTATAATGATACACATCCGTTGTAAACCAGGAATTGTTATTAACAAATAGTTTTTGGCACTTTTTTAACACTTAAATCTGGAAACTTATATCAACCCGACTGGTCAGTATGGAGGCATGGAGAGGCTTATGTCCAGAGTGGACTCTTAAGACCTTTTAAAAGCTGCTAATAATGATGGTAACATATTTAAAGTCCAAGTAATAATAATGTTTAAACGATTTCTTTTATGGCTAACTGTTTACCTGACAACTTCCTTAGAAATGTAAACATATGCTGATAGATTAAAATAAAAGTGAGAGAGAAGAAGAGAGAGAGAACTAATCATAATTATTAACATACCGACTAATAACTAATTTCATTTGAATCATAAACAACCTCGCATTCTTATTTGAAGTTCTAAAATGAATATTAAAAAGAATTTTTATGGCATTACGTCCGTCATTGTATTATTTTGTGCATTTTGTGAAATAAATAAAAAAGTCCATTAAAACCAACCGTGTGGCGACGGATTCAGAATACAGCGTGTCACCACCTTCTTCTAATGGGTGTTGTAAAAGGTGACTAAGGTAGCAAAATATGCATGACAACATCACGGTAATAAGAAGAAAACTTGAAATAAACTCTATACTAACCCGTCTGGCCAGCTTGGTACAGTAGGCCAAAATCTTCTTGAAAAAGAGAGGCCTATGACCAACAATGGACTGTTAGGTTGTTGATGATCGACGATGATTAAAAACCAACATATTAAACTGCAAGTTATTTATAGAAATACTATTAGTGTCTTTATATTTGTTTGTTATCAATAGAAATTTTAATAAATAACGGCAAAATACATGTTTTCTGTAATAGCAGTAAAAAAACTGGTTTTTATTTCGATATATCGTACGGTTTTATTAAAGAACATTAATATAAATTTAGAATGAACCATAAAGCGACCAGAAAGAAGATAGAATAAAGAACCAGTCTTTAGAGTAAAATAAATATTGCAAATTGAACTTTATGACAATAACTTCTGGTTACATTTTCAATAGCGATTCTGACGGTAGCTACAACAGGAACTGGATATCAACTTTGAAATTAATTCCTATTCTATGAGGCAGTTTCTCTTCGCCGATAGGGTGAATCATAAATAAATATCAATGTCCGCTTCATTAAAATAAATATCACAAAACATCTCGAAATATTACAGTAATAAAAGTTTTAATAATTAAAATCAAGTAAATTTTGAAATATATTGTTCAATTGAGTAGTCTAAAATAATGACGTAACAAATTTCGATTTAGTACATTTTTCATACAAAATTGTCATTTTGACAGGCGATAAAAAGTAACTAATTTGACTAAGATGTCATCTAACCTATTGATGATTTTTCTTTAAAAAAAATAAAACAGTAATGATAAACAAGAATAACGAATAATGAAATTGTTATAAAAATATTTATTTCAATTCTTACTGTGATACAATATTGAGCTTCATTTGTTACTGTTTTAGTTTTCCTTTAAGTACTTGTTAAATCCTGTTTACAAACAATGATTTTGACATGTTTATATAGACAATTATTGGCTTCGTGTGTTGTCTTAAATATTATACACAAATACAAAACTTCTTACCGCTACAATTACGTATGATTTTAATGCACGCAAACGTATCTACCTACTTCCGAAAGTAAGAGGATGAATGACACAGATTCGTCATAGTTTCAAATTAATGATCGCGGAAGGCAATTCCAAAGTAATTGTGGCATATTTATGTATATTAGATTATGTGTATTTTATAAGATCAGTATCTATGTCAGTAATCAGTGGGCTATAATGGACGTTTATCGCAATAACACAAACTTCTGCAATAATGTCACAACACACGACTTGATCTACGCCTGTACAGTTGCGAGATATTGGTAACACACAATTTTATAGCAAAAGTTTAACTTTTTGTCAATGTTTTATTCTTTGTAAAAACTTGTAGAAAGGAACTCAATTTTTTTAAATTTGGTACTAGATAAATGTATGCGTAACCGGCTTTTAATTACTGACTTATGGTTACAAAAAGACTACAAAAAAACTATGGTTAATTTTCTTCTTAAAATGAAGAATAATCTATGACTATAATATGAAAAAACTACTGAATAAACTATTTAAAAAAACACTAAATAGTATTTATTTTCATTTTAAAAATACTACAAACAGATTAGAATATTTTTGATATTGAATTAAGACAAAAAAAGCAAATAAAGAAATTATATGAATTTGGAAAAACTTTTTATGACCAACTTTTTTACTTGTCTTTTTTTAAATTCTAATTACACATTTTAAAACAACTATTTTCAACTTACGTATATCAGCCGTGACAAAATGCAGCACAAACAGGAGCACAGTAATGTACAACATTTCGATAGATATTGCACAATGAACGCAGAATAGTTTCGCAAAATGCACAGATGTGGAAATCGATTGAAGAGCCGAGGTATCGGCCAGCCGGGTCGCGATGTCGGCCGGCACTGCCAATAACTTACTACTCCACCACCACTCCGTCGACTAAGGACATGTGAATGTTCATCAACCCTAAGCTGGACTATATACTAATTGTCCTTTTACATCACACATCTAAATTAATCAGTTACTTCGCCTAATTTCTTTGACTACAAACCAAAAGTAAGTTGTTTGTTATGCTCGTGAGTAAAATGGGAATAAAATAATGTTATAAAATATGTTAAACTTTAAATTATTTATATTTTACGAATTTTACGCTACTTATATGCAACCTCCTTCTGAAGGAAAGTCTTATATCCATCGTTAAAAGCTGTTAATGATGATGACGAAATGTAACCTGTACAATAATATCGTAGAATATATATTCACTAACCATTTACAAAGGTAAAGAAACTTTTCAATTCAATTAACAATCAAAGTTATTAAATTAATTACATTTTGGCATCCACTAATAAATTACAATAGAATAAAAAAAAATAAAAACTTTAGAATAATTTAAAAGAAATGGAGCGTTAATTTCACTGTTAAATTAAAACTTAAATCAGAATTATTAATGTTTAATATTTTGTTAAGTTTGTGTCAAAAATATCAAACCAAAGCATTTGATGTAATGATTTATTACATTAAAGTTCAATTTGTCTGCTTGTTATATTTTTACATCTTAACTATTCAATCGTACATCGTGAAATTTGGCACTCAAAAAACTACATAGGGTAGATTGGAGAAAAGTATTACCCACCTAGAAAATGATCTCTTCTACAATTCAAATAAGATATGTACACCCGTGTCGAGACCGAATGCGCAAACTAAACGTAGTTTCAACGTTACAACTTTAAGTCAATATTGCGTTTTATTTCTGCTTTTAAAATAGACAATACACAAAGTATTGTAACCTATCTAGCACTTCTCTTAGTAGGGATGTACACGCAGGTTGAAACAAATACAGCACGGTACGTACATCAAGAGCAAGAAAAATATAAAGTTTTATTTTAAGATAAAATTGCCAAGTACTTTATTAAATGATTAAATGATTTATTTTTTTATTAAATGATTGATGACTAAATCATTAATTAATCTACAACGTAAGTGATCGACATCGAATTATATAAAAATTAATCAGTGTTATTATATAATTATTATGTGCTAGTATGACAAGGCTACCACTATCCTTTACGTATAACGTTTTAATGTACATGAAAACGTCTATGTGTACTTATGTACGCACTTAAGATGGCGTAAAAGATAAAAATCTTTCTAGAAATTTTATCCTTAGCGTTATCCTATGAATAAAGAGAAAACGACACGAACAATACTGAAAGAGGTATTTAATACATTGAAATAAAATTTGGTTATAATGCATTATCTAGTTAAGTAAAATTTATTGAAGTAACATAAAAGAATTATTTGTACATAACAAAAAACTAACATGTTGAGTGCTAATTTCATGGTGTCAGTTTTTCGTGATGGTATGCGCACGCATCATAAAAATTTACTCTCATCATTTTTTCGTAAGTTGTCCAAAAATAATAACTTCAAAAACATGAGGTTTATATTCCAATCAATTACAATTTAATAACAGATTAATAATACGGAGTGTCACTACCCTTATTAATCATGGGTGTCGAAAAAATCGACTTAAAGAGCGAACCATCCAAGATAACGGCAATGGAAAGAGAAGGAAAAGCCAGCATGGTAAAGTAGGCCAACACCTGCTTTCTAAAGAGGGATCTATGTCCAGCAGTGGACTGGTAAAGGTTGTTGGTGATGATTACTATATATGCAAAATTATATACCAAATATGTTATGAAAACTATTTCTTTACTAAAAGCAACAATTCTCTTGTATAGTATTTAAGCAAACAAGCCTAGCGACCTCGAATAAGACAAAGTCAGCGTTGATTGTCGCAATTTATTAGATTATTGTTTTAATTAGAGTATATAAACAATTTAATTATAATCACGAAAATATACAATTCATAATGTTACAAAATGCATACTGTATTAGTTAATAGTTTTAGTTCTATCTATTAATAACTATATATTATTTACTTTAACAAAGACGATCATATGTATAAAATAATTTTTCAATACACATTTATTTATTAACTGCCTCGGTAGCCCAGCTGTAGTGAATGCGACTGCTATGCTTGAGGTCTCAGGTTCGATTCCCGTGTCGGACCAAATGTTTGTATGATCTGCAAATATTTGTTTCGAAGTTTAAATGTTTTCTATGTTATAATATGTATGTGTTTACAAAAAAAAAGTATATAAGTATTCTGTCAGTCAGTCTAGTTATCATAGCACAAGCTCTGCTTAGTTTGAAAATAAATGACGTTGTGTGTCAAATGTCCGAAAATATTTATTTATTATTATTATTTAAAAAAAATCTGTTTAATATCTTTTATATATGTTATGGTAAACAAGCTATAGTAAATCCTAAGATTTTCCAGTAAAGACTAAAATTTACCAACTCTTAATAGTCCAAACCATTCTATGATAATCATCTTATCTTAAAATGGGTTTCAAAACACGGTAAATGTTGAAATAAACATGTCACAAGAACACTAAATCAATAAATAAATAAATAAATATTTCGGACATTAGACACGCAACGCCACCTAGTCCCAAACTAATCAGAGCTTCTAGTATGGGTACTAGACAAGTGATATAAATACATATATACACTGTTTTTGAATCATGTATAGGAGCCATGTATTTGGGCCAAGAATTCGTTAACATTTGAATCAAACATCCCACGCAAACATGTTACGAGAGTTCTTGGGACCGACGCTACTGGAATTTATAATAAAAAATTAATACCAACTAATTAACTTTCTCGTAAATAAACAATTTTTATAATAATATCAAATAGTTTTTTTATATAATTTTCTAATTGTTAACTAATTCGTGGCCCACCCTATACTAACATATGTGACTTAACTACCACGCTACCATATACACGTGAACAATTTACCACTGACATTAACCTCACGCTAGCAAAAGGTATACCTATGATCTAATTTATAACGTATATATATATTAAATTTATTGTCAAATGCTTTGACGTAAACTGAATGCGGGTAACCCCCGTAACCGTCATCTTATTTGAAGGTCTAGTTTTGAAATAGCTTGACGAGTGAGCACATCTAGTTAAATAATTGTATAACCTTATACTATCTGCAAAATAAACCAAATGTGAAGGTTCTTATATTTGAAGTGTTCATCGGTGAAACACTCTGAAACAACATTTCAAAGACACATGCATTTATACAATTATTATGGTATTAGGCAGATACATATTAAATTTGTAGGTCTAATGATTATAAAAATAAGATATAAATCTTAGTTAATGTTAAATTGTATTTTTATTGATAGTCAGTTAATTTAAATTTTAGTCGCTAAACAAATACTAATCGATATAATCTAAGAAATTAATTTTGATTCAAATAGTGCAATTAGCACTTTCGTAAGAGAGGCACACATATAGGAGACATTTAGAGAGAGTTACTAATAGTCAAAACAATTGTGTCTTCATTAAATATCCTCTTAATATCAATAAATATCCCTTATATACATAAAGGTAGATATTAAAATTGAAAATTGGATATCAAGTTTATAATAACGCCTTTTAATTCGTACTGCAGTTCACAAATAGAAGTAAAAGCAGTAAGTCGTCGTTTGTGTTCTGAACACATTACTTCTAATTGGTACCCATTCTACTAATTGGTAATCTGGTGTCGTAAAAATATGACAGCGGTGATATTTTTACGACACCAGATTACCAATTATCGATTTACCAATTATCGATTTTTTCTACAACAGGCTTTAACTTTTCAAGCCTTTTTTGTAAATAGCAAACATTTTTAACTATCTTTCCGTTAAAAAAAATACAACAAATACAAAAATACAGTGACATTATTTAGATATATAATTTCAAAGTTTATATATTTCGTAACCGTTAAGAGTGCATTGTTGTTTGTATTTTATAAATAAAAGTAATTATATATTTCAAATTACCTAAAATTGTCGGCCAACCTTAATTAAACATCAAATAACCAATAAAGTTGCAATAATATAATTTTTTCTAAACATATAATCCCAATGTCATACATATAGGACAGGCTGATTCAGACTAGAATAACTTTTTTTTGTTTTTGCTTCACATTAATTTTTCTTACTGTATTAACAAATATATTTTGTGATTTAAACAGAAAATTCTAAATTCTTCGATGGTTGGGAAGTAATGGTTTAAAAATACAAATAACTTCATTATCATGAATCAATCAAATTACAATATTTAAATAACTTCATCATCAACTCAACATAAGCAAAAATACCGGCAATAAATACGGTTCGACTAATGATGCTTGACAGACTTTTTTCCGCCATATTTCCCCATGTCGGCGGAACACCGGCAAATTCGCTATTCTGGCTGTGGCGGATTTTGCAATGCAATCGCAGACTTTGTTAAATGAGTTCACTTCGACTTGAAGTTATGATAGGAGCGAAATAATTTAAAGTTATTCTTTGTTTTGTCCTTGCCCTTGATGCTTTGTTTAACCTGCCTCAATAATATGCTATGACATATCTGTTACTTACATAAATACATATTAGAAGTAGCATTGCTCAAGATCTAGTCACTTTATATTTTGAAGGGCAACTGGGAAGTCACGTTAATAATGTACCTGTATGTATTATCTAACATGATGTTAGGCAATAAAAAGGTATGTATTTCTTTTCTAATTGCTTCAAACTGCATAGACATGCGTATTACGTATTCTATACTTACATATTCTATAAACATACATAAAGCTTCGTTATAAAGATTTGATGTAATATTTATGATAAATTTCTCTATTTGCGTAGAAAGCTAAGAATATAACATCCTTTTTATAAGTTAAGGGACCTACATCACCTTACCGAGATTATGACGTAGGTACATAGCTCCATTTTCTTAGGGAATCGAGCGAGACTAGGAGAGGTATAAGACTCTGTTGGTCGCAATCGCAAAATGATTTCCATCCTCCATAAACGCATGCCTAGGAATAACAGGTGAGGCCATTTGTCATCCTAGCAGAAGCAGGCTAGGATGAGGGCGCGACCGCTACAGAGCGTGCACTCCCGTTTAGGGGCAGAAAGACAAAATCAAAGTTCCCACAGAGGACAGGGGCATCTGCATCTGCCGTAGATGGTCCTCTCTTAGACACGTTGGAGTTCCAGGGAAATTCTTTCCATGATTTCGAATCTGATACAACCACAAGTACTCTGTATCCAAAGGAATTTCCGCTAAAAATAAATGGACCCTGTTGTACGGCTGACGAGAACGGATGTAGTGTGAGAAGAAAAGCCTGATTAACAGAACCATAAATTAATTAATTTTTTAACGTTAAAAGTGTGTTTTTAAATATAAAAAATATAATTTTTTCGCTTAATTATCATTATATTTTCAAGTCATTAGTAAATAAAATAAAAGGCATTAATAAAAAAAGGATGTTGTAACGATAGAAATTAACACTGTTATTAGTATAAAGATCGTGTTATGCAATCAAGTAATTACCTTACATCCGTAATATGAATACGTGATGTTCGCTTGAGTGTGTGAGGCTGTGATGCACGTTCTGAATAACAGTTATTAGAATAGTAAAAGAATTAACAGAGTCGGTAACGGTTAATTTGTTCAAAGATTGAGAAATAAATTTAAACTCGACCTTGTTTATTTTACGTTTAAATTACAATTTCAGTAGTGCATACAAAAGATAAGCTGTACAAGGATTTCAAAATATTTGCACGCAACGATTGAATTAAAAAAATGTTTTTGCATTGCAATTAATTATATAATAATAATTATGAGCGTTTAATATGTATCTGTCTAACCCTCCAGGGACACTAGCGCGATTTTATGTATGTATGTATGTATTTTTATTTATTTATTTTGTCTTCGTTATCACATATTAATAATAAGAGTAAAAGAAAAATGAGGTACACATTATGCAAACTTAACACTCGGCGGCGATCTCTTACAGACCACCATTGTATGGATATTAAGCATTTACGAATTTGGGTAGTTTGTGTCACATAAACTCAAAATCTAGTCTTTACTTGAAAAAGAAACTTTTTTTATATATTATACATTGTGTTTAATACACACGTTATTCCTATCCGTTTATAAGTTCATTACATATGAATAAAAACAAATATCGCAGAAGCCGCGGGTAAAAGCTAGTTTTGTATAAATAATTCGCTCGTTATTCGCACAGACCGAAATAGCCCTGAGTTATATATTATAACTGTAATTAAATAAAAATATAATTATTTATTAAATAAATTAAATTAAGGTTAACTTTGTTAAACTTGAAAACCTCTTTTTTAACTTATTTAAAAATGTATTGTAAATAGTACGCGTACTTCGCGTACTTGCAATAATTAAACATTTCCGTTATTGTGTTATAATAATTTGCATAAACATGAGCATATGAAAGTAATTAATTAAAAGAACTATAATATTATTTACAACTTAGTATGTATGTTAAGAAGCTAAGTTTACTTACGTAATTTCTTTATATAACAAAGAAACTATTGTCACACTATTGTTAAGTAAAGTATCCTCTGTGACTTTCAAATATGTTTGTTTATTTAATGATTTTATTGATTGCTAACAAGTGATGCTTAAAACTTAAATAAGAAAAAAAAGGAAGTATACTAAATTAACTATAGACAACCACTAACAACGTGAACATAAAACCTCATAATTAAAATTACATAAATAAATAAATATGTGTTTAAAATAATTTTTGACTTCAATGCGAAAACTCCCGCGTCATTGTATTCTCACAAGTTTATGGCGAAACTGGGACTGGACTATTCGACTATAGACTCAGAAATTACGGGGGGGGGAAATGCTGGGCAACTTCCTCGAGGTTCATGGGGTTTTATCTGATGAATTCCTTCTTTCAGAAAAAGCTTCACAGGAAGTGGATCAGGTTAAGCCCTGATAGCGCTACAAAGAACGAGATCGACTTCATCATCACAAATAAATGTAAAATATTCAGGGATGTCTCAGTGATCAATAGGTAGACCACCGACTCGTAAGAAGTACCCTGAATCTATACATCAATACAAAACGGGCGCACCGGATGAAGTCAACTATTAGGTCAATTTCTGCACTAGGTCAAAGCTGGGTGCAAAATCTTTCAGTTTGAGCTTCAGAACCGGTTCCCTATATTGGAAACCGTGCAGAACGTGAACAATGCTACCAACAGTCATGGTACATATCATCTGCGAGGTGGGTTCAAAAAACTGCCGACGGAAAAGTATTGGACGCTAGTCAAAACTCACAAAAGAGACTCTGGATCTGATAAGAAAAAGATGAGAACTAATAAACACCACTCCACCTAAGCTTTTACTGTGGTAGAGCCAAGCTACAACAACACCAGTAGCTCAAAAGGGCTAGGCTCGAACCGGGTAATTATCACGCTTTCACAGAATACCGTCGTGAAACAGGAGCATAATAATACTCCTGTGTTTTGTCAGGTGAGTGAGAGTTCCGGATGCCCATAAAGGGGAATAGGTCTGGGTGTTTGTGCTATATTGGACGGCCGTTTGGGCTCGCAAGCTATCGGTGCATTGGGTCACTTGTTCTGGAGGTCAGCGGGATCCGAAGAAACGGTGCTCCGCTAGCCGCCCGTGGTTTGTAGGGGGCCCAACTAGCGTGCTAGCCTCACGTGAAAGGCTGCCCCGAAGGCCACGCATAATCCCGGAGTTGCTCCATCGTGCCGGTTGGCGACCGGTTGGAGAGGACCCGATGGCGACTCCCGGGGGGGTTCGGGCGTCCCCGCGCTCTCCATACAAGTTCCCCATCGGTGTATTGTTCCTTGTGGGTTGCTTGGCTCCTGGTGTGGTACTTTTTTCCCAACTTGTTTCCCCTTCCCCTATTCACTCTAATTATGAAAAGAACCAAAAAGAAAAGTAAGTTTAACCAGCGGTTGCACTTCCTCTCCCTTAAAGTGCATTTCTCTAATATCCGAGGATTGCACTCAAATCTAATTGATGTCCATCACCATCTCGAGACTGAGAAACCGCACTTGCTCTTTCTAACGGAGACGCAGATCGGTAACCCGTCCGATCCAACATATCTGGACTATCCAGGGTATATACTGGAGACCCAATTCCGTGCCCACGCAGGTGTGTGCGTATACATCAGGGACGTGATATGCTGTCAGCGTCTTCGTAACTTGGAGGTTCCAGAATTTTCTGTTTTGTGGGTTCTTGTGAATACTGGCCTTGATCAAATAGTTTACGCCAGTGTCTACCGTTCGCATAGCGGAGACCAGGAGACGACAAGGCTATTGAATCATCTAAGTGAAGCTGCAGATTCGGTCCATCGACGCTTTCCATCTGCGCAGTTGGTGTTTCTTGGGGATTTCAATGCACACCATGAAGAGTGGCTGTACCCGTATGGTGACACTGACCACGCTGGAAGAGAGGTCTACAAATTTGCATTATCTTGTGGCCTCTCTCAGCTCGTCCATGAACCCACTCGTATTCCTGACGTCGTGGGCCACACTGCGTATTGCCTGCACCTTCTGCTGACAACCGATCCTGACAGATATTCAGTTTCCGTTTCACCACCACTCGGGACATCGGATCATTGTGTGGTGAAATCTGTGTCTACCTACTCGCCTCCTGACACCAGCCCTAAAGATACTAGGCGAGTGTGGTGATACAAGTCAGCGGACTGGGATGAGATGCGTCACTTTTTCGCCTCTTATCCTTGGTGGCAGGTCTGTTTTTCTTCTGGAGATCCATCGTGCTGCGCGGATGCTGTCTCGAGTGTGATCTATCAAGCTATGGAGTTCTTTATTCCTTTTGCTGAAGTATCCCTTGAGACCAAAGCTCGCCCGTGGTTTAATGCTCAATGCCTTTTAGCTGAAAAGCGTAAGCGTGAAGCCTATTTATCTTGGGTTGACGCTCGTAAAAGCAGGACCTTGGATCTCCAGGCTAAGAAGAAATTTACAACGCAGCTGCTAAAAACTGTAAAAAAGCGATAAGAAAAGCTCGTTTTGATCACATTGGCCGTATAGGTGAAAAGTTAGCTTCCTTTCCCTCAGGAAGCAAAGCTTTCTGGAGCCTCGCCAAATCTGTCGAGAAAAACTTCTGTCGCTCTTCGCTGCCCCCTCTGCTCAAACCTGACGGATCACTGGCCCACAGCGCTGAGGAGAAGGCAAATTTATTTGCCAATCTCTTCGCAGAGTATTCTCGTCTAGACAGCAACGGCAGGTATCCACCTCAGTTACCTCCGTTTGGCCCCAAAATGAGCGCCGTTAAAATCCACCAAAAAGAGGTACTCAAATGTTTGCTGAACCTGGCCGTTAATAAGGCCAGCGGTCCCGATAACATTCCAGCAGTGGTACTGAAGTGTTGTGCATCCGAGTTGTCTCCGGTTCTGACTCGTCTATACCAACTCTCTTTGGAAACTGGCAAAGTGCCGAGATCCTGGAAGCTTGCTAATGTTCAGCCTATACCCAAAAAAGGAAGCCGTGTAGACCCAGCCAATTACAGACCTATCGCGATCACCTCTATAATTTATAAGGTTATGGAGCGTGTCTTAAATAATCGCCTCCTGACATATCTTGAAGCAAACGAGCTCCTCAGCGATAACCAATATGGTTTTCGCAGGGGACGCTCGACCGGAGATATGCTAATATATGCCACCCACCTTTGGAGCGAGGCCTTGGAGGGTCACGGTGAAGCAATAGCTGTTTCATTAGACATCTCAAAGGCCTTTGACCGGGTCTGGCACGAGGCACTACTTAGTAAGCTTCCAGCATACGGCATACCTACTGAGCTCTGCGACTGGTTACGTGTCTTCCTGAGGGAACGGTCGATTGGAGTTGTCTTGGATGGCTGCTCTTTCGATCTAATGACAATCAATGCTGGTGTACCTCAGGGATCTATTCTCTCTACAACCTTGTTTCTGCTGCACATAAACGATCTTTTAACACCCGGTATTATTAGCTACGCCGATGACAGCACCGTAATTGAGAGGTACATGTCCAACCCGCGAGCTAGTCCAGAGGAAATACGGTCCTTGAGAGAGTCCATGATTGAACGGGTGAACGTGACATTACAGTGGGTGTCCGATTGGGGTGACGCCAATCTTGTCCAGTTCAACCCTTCCAAAACACAGGCGTATCTTTTCTCCGCGAAAAAGAGTACCTTCGATTTAACACCCACTTTCGAAAGTGTATCCTTACCGATTACTAACCATCCAGGGCTTCTAGGTATTACCATCACCTCTAACCTCAACTTTGGCCAACAAATTGAGTCTATGGTACAAGCGGCGTCAAAGAAATTGTCAATTCTTTCAAAGGTTCGGCGGTACTTCAGCTCTGAACAGCTGCTTAATCTTTACACACCCCAAGTTCGATCTTGCATGGAGTACTGCAGTCACCTCTTGGATGGTGCAGCCAAATATCACCTGGAAGCTTTGGACTCAGTTGACCGAAGAGCCCGTAGGTTAATGAACAACGAAAAGCTCTCAAATAGCAGACTGCACACCCTTGAGCATCGTCGTCGTGTTGCCAGCTTGTCGGTTTTTTATAGAATACACTTTGGAGAGTGCTCAAAGGCTCTCTTCGAACTGATTGAGCCATCTCCATTCCTTTGTCGGACTACTAGGCGCAGGCAAAAATTTCATCCACACGTTGTTGACATACCCAAAAGTTGAACTAAACGGTT
The DNA here is from genome assembly GCA_949316085.1 of Hypercompe scribonia. Lineage (NCBI taxonomy): Eukaryota > Metazoa > Arthropoda > Insecta > Lepidoptera > Erebidae > Hypercompe > Hypercompe scribonia. Next base: position 2,344,120 of record OX438969.1, on the reverse strand, counting down.
TGACAGCTCTTTTTTGGTGAGAGTCGCCAAGACTTGGAACGACCTGCCTGGGTTTATTTTTCCTGATGACATGAACTCTGGAGCCTTTAAGAGTAGAGTGAACAGGTATCTTTTGGATGGGCGTGTATCACCTTCGTCTTCATCTGCACTTTCCATCAGGTGAGATAGAGGACAAACGCCTATTCCATTACAGACTTAAAAAAAAAAAAACCTGAGCGTCAGGAACTGAACAGGCAGATAAAGAGGTTAATAAAACGAGGCATTCGACAATGAAACATTCGAGCGATTGTGGCCGTAATTGCTTGAAATAAAGGCAAAAAAGTATTTACCAAACCGAAGGCCTCTTATCGTCACCTGTCCAAACTCAGAACAGCCAAAGGCATCACCTCTTAGTAAAAGGTTTTTGCTGAAGTTGCAAAGTTTCATGAGGCCCTATATACTTCACGAACACTCCTGCCTGACATCCGCAACCAGCGTGTTACACTGACATGCTACATTGCAGACGAGCTTCTCGACATCAATCTGGTTGACATTAGAATGGTACTAGGATAGCTTAACAACAACCAAGCTCAGGGTAAAGACGGAATTACAACAGAGCTCTTAAAAGCCCATGGTATTCCTATATTAATAGAGCTCTCAAGACTATTTAAATCTGTCATTCACACTGGCACTATACCGGAGGCATAGAGAAGGAGTGTGGTAGTGCTAATACTTAAGAAAGGAGACATAGTCCAACTCAAGAATTAGAACCAATTTCACTCCTGAATCATGTGTACAAGTTGTTTTTGAGTGTTATTACGAATCATCTTGTCCAAAAATTCGATAACTACCTGCAGAGCATGCTGAGTTCCCAAAAAGCTTCGACACCGTTGACTACATACACGCTCCAAGGCTGTTTACCATAAGAAGATAGAGAACTATAACCAGTTTCTCCGTCTAGCCTTTTTTTGTATTAAGAGCCTGCCAAAGTGACTCAACCCTGCCTGATGGAAAGCAAGAGTTGGAGAGCAAAGCAAGAGAATTCAAGAGTTGTGGTCACCATACTAATGACAAATGCAAACAAAACAGATGTTTCCCGCTTGGAGACGTAAAAGGCATGACGGTCATCGTGGCTGTATAAGGTTCACACTATTACCATGAAAACCGTCATCAATGCATCACTGGGCCTCCGGTCTCGGTATCCGGTCTGCGTATGTAGAACTTGAGAAAGCCTTCGATACCGTTGAAACCTGGGCTGTCCTGAAATCTATGCAGAAATGTATATGAAGCTACCACGATTACAAGAACAAGTACAAGAAAAGAGCACAAGGCCAATCCAATTGCATCGAAAGATAAAACAGGGAGACGTTATTTCTCCGACACTGTTTCCGCATTAGAAGAAATTTTCAAGACGCTCGATTGGAACGAACGGGGAATCAATATCAATGATCAATACCTCTCATATCTCTGCGGTCAGCCATGCTGGCGGCATCTCTGCATGATCTGGAAACAATACTCAACGGTCTGGATAATTCTTTAAAACGAGTGGGACTGGGAATAAACATCGAAAAGACGAAAATCATGTATAATAAAGATGTACCCCCGAGTCTTGTAACTGTAAATTGTTGTTGTAGCTGCTATCGGGGTGGTACAAGAATTCATCTACCTTGGTAAAATTATGGGTGCCCTGTGGCAAGATGGACCGACAACTTAAAGAAGCTGGCAGCAGATGATTGCGGATTGTGGATTTCAAGAGATTTCTACCTGTCGGGCCTGTTGGTCCAGTGGTTAGTGGGCCTGACTTCCAAGTCGGAGATTTTGCATTCGATTCCCAAGCATAGTTAAAAAAGGCCAACTATAGTGTGATCACTTGCTCTGTGTTTGGCTATAATTTATCTGTGACATACCTATTCAGAAATATATGAATTTGTTACAGCAATCTGGTTACCATAATACAGACTCTGCATAGTTTGGGTTCAGAGTACCGTGTGTGAGATGTGTGAAGTTACTATTAGGTCACAAGGTCACAAACATCATTTGGATCGTCTAACATACATTTGTTCAATTTTACTCTAAACTAACTTTCACCTGCGGTTCTACACGCCCACGAGTATATGTCGGTTATCACGGTGATTCTTCAAACTAATGTAAGTTTTTATTTCTCAACTGATGGAAATAAAACAAAAAAAATATTATAATACAGAAGAAAAAATCACATCCAAAGTGATTAAGCCACTTCTGAGATTAGCGCGCACAAACACACAGACAAACAGACAAAAATTCTAAAATTGTTGTTTTGAATTATGCTACTTTTATAAAGAACTCCTTTATTTGTTTTCCTTCAATATGTTCAATGTACAGATATTGAGCTCTTGTAATTTTATTATATGTATAGATATTTTGTCTAGACAAAGAGGGTAGACATACAAGTCCAAATTTCCAGTCAACCCAAACACACTCTGTGACTGTAAGTTACAGGTATCCATGTGCGGCCCTTAAACTCAAGCACGGCACTTAAAATCAAGTCAAAAGTCTCAAAAAAGAAAGAACATAATTATTCAAGCTTATAAAACTTCAACACACGATGCATCATCAAACAAATAAACCTTTCTTCAACACACTGCTATAGTTGTAATACTAAGGAATGCCGAACTAGAGGGTACCGGTGGCAGTACGCGGGCCGATGAAGCAACGTTTTGGTCAAGGCAATCTGCATCTCTTGACATATCAGATTGGCAACGAGCACTATCTAAGAGGAATCCATTTGCGAAATGATACATTGTCCTATTATGTTATAGCAGTGAAATATGAAATTATTATCACCTTCAATTAATATTTTAGCTGTTGTTATTATAAAGTTTTCTAGCCGCTCTTAAGTTTTCGAATAAAGCCAACAATATTTAATTTTATTCTAAATACATTCCAAGCTATTTAAAATGTATTCTAAAATACAAAATTCCTAAAGGCAAGTATAAAATCTTTTTCTGGTTTATTATTTTTTGTTTCCGTTTCCGTATTTAAAAATATTTTAATCCGAGATCAAAATAAAAATGATTTTTCTAAGCCTTTCTAATATTGTTTATAACATTATGGCACATCGTTTCAAAAAGTATAACTGGTAACCATTAATAATGAAAATCAACGTATATTTCTGGCTTTTATTATTGCGAATATTATTATATCATTCTGAATTCGAAGGTTGAAATAGTTGTCAGTATATTTGAGAGCACTGACTTACCAATAGCGATTGCCATAGACATTTATGACTACTGGGACCGACATCTTAACGTACTCTGCGAGGCTCGGGCGTGGAAAACCATCAATTTAAATACTCCAGACTTTTATTAGGGATTTCTTGTAAGGGAAATCCAATAACACTTTTCCTTATCCGAGATCAACTAGGATGTCCAGTTAACAAATGAGAGTTAACTGTACTTTAAACAGACACATTCCTAACTAAACAGTCCGGTTCTTCCTTCCTGTGATAATCAGTCAAAACATGGAACTCGCTACCAGCACATGTGTTTCCTTTCTGCTATAATCTCGGGTCCTTAAAGCAGGGCGTGAAAAAACATCTCACTAAGCCAGCATAGTGTGGATCAGCATACTGCATTATCGGCATTCGCACGGAGTATGGTGACCACTCTTGTATTCAATTCATGCTTTCCATCAAGCAGAGGAGAATCACTTAAGCAGGCTCTAAAATAAAAAAAAAATAAGTAAATATATTTCGGTTAAAAAAAGTATATTATTTTTATTTTACTTTAAAATGTTTGTTTCTTGTTTTTGAATGGATTATTTCGCAATATATCTAATCTACTATAGACTAATAAGAACTGCTGAGATTCTTCTTTAACCGGAATTTTGTTTGTCCAATGTGGAGACATTAATTAACTGAGAGCCCTCCTGATAATTCACTATTTGTTTCTTAAGATCAGACCACTTAAATCGATATTACAAACTTCAAATGGTCAAATACTATACGTTATTATTTTAAAATGAAAAATCTATAAAGTGAAAAGGTACGAAGAAAATCTTTGTATCTCACTAATGTAACACGACATTTTGAATAAAGGCCTTTTGACTCTACATTAATAAAGTACTTTTCTTAAGAGGTACGTAGTGTCAAAAGTGTTAAAAGATAACAACGAACTGAGAACCTTTTACTATTTTTGAACTACGATATTTTCAAATTTCGAACTCTACCATCTTTTACATGAGTCTACTCCTTGTTGCAGCTATAAGCCTTAATTTGCGGTTATACGGTTCAATAACTTATCTAGTTTCTTCAACAAACCTATAATTCTGTTGTAAATTTTGCCGGGAAGGATGTAAAGTATAGGAACTGATTACCCGTAGAACTGCAATAGGTGATTACACAAGTTCGCATTGTATACAATTATAACTTTAATCAGATTAAAATATGATAGTGTTGTAATAGAGAGCAATGCTTGACTTTCGTATCGTACTCATGTTAACTTCAATATTTAATATATTGTTCTTCCTTTATATAATAAATTGTAACGCATGTTGTTGATGAAAACAGGGAATCTTTGAAATATTTCGTAACATACCCACATCCATAGGCAGGGCAAGTACTGTGGAAACCAGACTGCTGAAATTATACTTTTTAATTTTTAAATAAACATAAACAAATATTTAGACATTTGATTCATAATGCCATCTAGTCCCGAACTAAACAGAGCTTGTACTGTGGGTACTACATAAATGATATAAATGTATATAAACATTCTTTTTTAAATACATACATCTTATACATAGAAAACATCCAAACTTCGAAACAAATATTTACAGATTACGCAAATATTTGAGACTTCAAGTACAGCAGTCGCATACGCTATCACTACGCCACCGATGCATACATAGTAGTGATAACCCAGACACTGTACACATGATCGTCCTCATCTATGTCCTGGGTGGAAATTGAAGTCACGACGGGTTTTCCAGTCAAGATCACTAACCACTCTACCAACAGACCTTGGATAAGCTTCCTTTTCAAAGTCCTAAAATCCTGAGTGCTCAAACAGTTTTCTGAATTCATCTACAAAAACAACCGATTGATCTGTTGAAATCGGGCTTCAAGTCTGGTCATAACACCACTTCCGTTCTTCTTAAAGTGGCTGGCGATATCAGGGTAGGTATAGAAGACACAGACGCTGCTGTTTTGATGCTGATGAACTTCTCCAATGCCTTCTACACCATCAATCACGATATACTTCTATCTATCCTTTCCTATATTGCTGTCTCACCTGAGGCACTAGAATGATTTTCATCTTACCTCCAAGGATGCCAGCAGACTTCATGTCGTTAAATCTTCTCCAACTGGTCTAATCTTCACGTAGTGTTCTTTAAGGTGGTATTCTTTCCCCTATATTATTTGTTGTGTATATTAATCTCTTAACATGGATCTTTTTTATGAGAATCCGATGACCTACAGATCTATTTGCAGAATAAAGTGGAACATATTTCGGTAGCAATACAAATGATCAACAACGACTGAAAAGGACCAATTGCATTGTATCAAAGGTTTGGTTTTTTAATAAACATCACAAAATGTTAAGTACACACAACACCATACTCATCCATTGTAGTGGGAGGTTATTGAGCAAAGTAAACACCGAGACTCTTTCAGCTATTACCTATAATAAGACTACCATACCCGTTTATAAGTCTGTGTAAGATCTCGGTTTACCCCTCGATTGCACACTAAACTGGTGTGAACAAGTTGCAAATAAGTGTGAGAGAGTTACTGGAACAATTCGGCCTCTAAATTACCTTATAAATTGCCTGTAAAACCCAAGAGATTATGCTTGTGCAAACCTTTACCTTCTAATTTCTACTAATCCCTTAATGTACTATGGCGATGTCTGATGTCTGATGTTACAATATAAAGTTATATCCTCTCGATAAATTAGACTTCTCAATAACTGTATTCGACTTGCTTACAAACTTCGTAAATATGATCACGTAAACTCACTGTCTTATACTCTATCCTTAATAACCCGTCGTCGCCAACATATTTAAACTCCTACTTCTTACTTTTTTGTAGCAATCACGACAGAAACCTTCCGTCCTCTAATAACCTTCTCCTTCGTTGTCCCTCCCATATGTCTGAGTCTTGGCTAAACCCTTTTTGTGCAATCTATCTCTCTTTAGAATGAGTTTCCCCTCGAGGTTAGGATGGCCACTAACGCCTTCTCATCCAAGACAAAAATTAAGTTGTGTCTATTAAAACAGTAGGTGAAATCTACCAACACAGGAAAATAATCTTATACTAGTTATGGTATTTATTTGCGTTTGTATAATTTAATATGGATTTATATCTATTTAAATATATGTATGTATTTATGTATTATGTGTATAAGTATTAGTGTATGATAAATTTATACGTGTATATTGGATATACTACAAAAGTAACTTCAACCAAAATACACCTACTTCCTATTTTCTGCATCACTCAAAGGCTTTTTTTATAAAAGCCTCTCAAAGTGACTATTTTGACAGATGGAAAGCATGAGTAGAATCCAAAAGCGGTGGCCTCCATAGTATGATATCCCACGCTACGGCGGCCTGTTGACTATAGCGGTTAACTTGTAAAAACTATGCATTACATCCGTCAATGCACCTTAAAGTGCATGATGAATAAATAAAGAAGGCAGGCATTAATTAATTATAAGAATAAATGACATTATTGTAGTCTCAATATTGCCACAATTTTCTAACCATTAATATATAATCACGCAATGGCGTTTACGCAATTGAAACTCTATTATTACGTGCTAATGCGCAATATGAAAATAAAAAAACTAATATTGCGAATGTACATTGTGCGAGAGCATTTGTAAACTTGTAGTGGCTACCATTTATGTCACGGACATGGCCCTTCGAACTTGTGTAATAACTCTCAATAACCTTTTCCCTTAGGGGAGGCTTACATACAGCAGTGGACAGCGACAGATTGGTGATAAATCTTGATAGGGAAGACGTCGATCATGTGATCAGCGTCAATAGTGAAAAAAGGAGAGGAGAATGAAGAACAAGACAGAGGAAGAAACATTCTTAGTTGAACTATTAGCAAACGTTGCTTTCTTTGTAAATAAGTCCAAGATTTTGGCACTAGGATTATCTGGTAAGAGGATTCTTATCCGACTTAGAAGTCACTTACTCTCATAACAATTCTTTTACCAGGATAACGTGGAAAAAATAATACGGTGTAGCATTGTGTTCTTTGTGTCATCTTGAGAATAAATCATTAATAGTAGAGTTACAGCCCAAGAGGCCCTATAGTCATTGACTCGATATATATTACATATAGCTGTTGCAAGATCAGTATTCTGAATGTGCGTAAGTAATGTTATACGTTCAGAGTTAGACCGACTACGTGCCTTGCAACAATTATCCAAAGTAGAGAAGTAAAGAGTCGAGCGAAAGTTTACTCGTCACACAATCAAAATTCTTAGCGCCAATTTCATTACTTACTGATAAAGTTTCTAATAGACTATTTTGAATTATCTACCAAATAACTGTACATTTCGGTTTCACTAGTCTTTAATATAGATATATATGTCATCCATATAAAAGTAAATATATCTATATATATCTTTCTTTCAGCAACTTTTGTGTTGAAAAGTGTTATACGAAAGATAGCCCTTAGTATATAGTAGTAGTTTTATAACGTACCTAGTCCAAATGAATTTCTATCATGTAACAAAGTTTAGTTATTTTGTTTATTTTTAATTGTTAAAACTATCATTAGCTTGTCACCGTTGTAGTTCTTTTCTGTTTTAGATGTTTAAAAACGTTTTGTAGCTATTTAATATATTAAGGCGTTGGTAGGTCATATACAAACGCTTTTGTTTGTTTTCTTAGTCATATTTGGATTTTACAATTGTCTTCTTCAGTGACACTGAAAAACAAGATTCTATCTTAAAATTTTATTAATAATTTTGAGTGATTTTTCGGATGTAAATATTTTTACACTAGACGTAACTATTGTTTTCCGTCATACTTTAGATTAAATGTAAATTTATACTTCGTTTATTTTATAGAAACAAATTTTCTACGCCTTATAGAAAATAAATCAATTCATGTCGTTTGAAATTAAAACTTTATTTCGCGATGCATTTCTATTTACTTTTAGAATTAAATTAGTCTAACAAACATTATCTATAACTACATATCATCAGAATAACACTGACTGCCTTAATTTTAGGTTTTGTATTTAACTGCCTCATGATCCAGCGGTTAGCGTATGCGAGAGCCAATAAAGAAATCTTGGATTCGATGCCTGGATCGGGTAAAAAAGTGGTATTGAGGTTTTCTGGTTACAGAAATACTGAATATCAGGCCGGAGTTTCGCAATTGGGATCTTAACCTTCGTGACTCAGAGAGGATGTAAAATCGTCCGTCCTGTGCCTGATTTATTCTGAGTGGTGTTGGATAACCATCCCATTGGATTGTGAGACTAAGGGAACCTCTGCACTCTCTAGTGCACCTATATTTGTGTACACATTTTTACACTATCATAGCGTCTGCGTAATCGGCTGATCTCCGTTGAGACTGGCCGTCGTGGTCGAAATCGCCTAGGAGTATGACTGCAGGGCTTGGCTAGTGGTTTAAGCAGTCACCACGCCACTGTCTAGTGCGCTGAGTGTTGTGGGTTGAAACCCCACATGGGACAACACTTTGCGTGATCCACAAATTGTTGTTCTGGGTTTGGGTGTTCTTTGTGACCGTTCCTTGTATGTGAGATGTGATGTTGTGTTGCGGGAACACAGGATTTACTCCTAGTGCGGATGTTGTCTTTTAAACAAAGAAAAGTACATCATCATCATAATTTATTTCTTACTAGTTCTCAATATACATGTTCCACATACAGCTTGCAAGATGCAAAGCTTTGATTGGAAGAAAATGTCTTTGGAATTACAAAACGGTAACAGGCAGTTTGAATAAAAAAAACATGTTTTAATCAATACAAGTTTATTGTTACACACCTGTTGTAATCGAATAACAAAACATCACCCATGTTCAATGAAAAACTCTCTGAATGTTTATTCCAGGTACATACACTTTAATAGCACTTGTACACTGCTGCTTGCGGCGCAATTTGCATTCCATGAGTAATCTTCACTTCCCTATATCCACAGATTAAAACTAACATTAATTAAAAACTTGCTAGTTCTTAACAATATGAGTCAGCTAATACTATTACAGCGTGTTCTCCTTAGCAACAACAAGTGATATTTGATCGTTTAATTGAACGAGGTAAGATTCTATTATTACGAACTTAAAAATATTGTACAATAAATAATTATAAAAAAACAATACAAATTGAACTTCAAAAGTTAAACAAAATTTACGTCGGGAGTTAAAAATATTGACAATGACTCCTTTTAAAATGTAATAAATAAATGATTATGATGTACGGAACCATTCTTAACGGAGACCAAGTAACTACGCAAAAGATATTATAGTGCACAGGTGTGTGCGCAAACACAGGTGCACACTCTGTTCCCTCAATCTCACAATCCGATGAGCCGGCTCTCCCACACGACCGGAAAGCGATCATGTGCAGTACCAACAGTTTTTTATTACCAAGTGCAATTACCAGAGCCCAATTCCCTTCCCCTGCTTTTCTGCTGATTCTGGGGAGGAGTTCGAAGGGTGGCAATATATTTGTTTCTCTTTATTGAGTTGCAGGTGTTCATGAGTCGTGCTTGATGTCAGTTGACTGGTCTACTTGTTTATGTAAGCTGTCTTTTGCTAGCTGTTACGTATATGTCGGTTATAACAGTGATTCTCCAAGCAAATATAACTTTTATAGTAAACTGATTGAAATAATACAAGCACTAAGTGTTAAACAAAGTTAAGTATAAGCATAAGTGGAAACTAAATTCAAATCTGTTAAGCCACTTCTGAGATTTGCGTGCACAAACACACGGACAAATGTCCAAAAATTCTTAAAAATTGTTTTGAGATCTGTTACTTTAATAAAAACGTCCTTTATTAGTTTTCCTTAATTACATTTAATTCACAGACATTGACATCTTATATTTTACTATATTTACATACATAAAATTTACTATTTTATGAATTAATAAAAATCACGTTTCACCACACTGAAACTATCGAAATTAAAAACGTCATGGCGTAAATATTACTGGGAACTATTAAAACTTCGACACATGATTGAGTTTATCAGTACAATATGAGGCCCTACGTGCTCTTCGCCGAAGATAGGACAAACAATGGCTGCATTTCGGTGATATATTAGTAGGTTTATTAACGCTATCAGTAAAGGTGCGACAGTATATAAATTAGGCCTAAAATTTCAAAATTATTAGAACTATAGCAATATGGGTCACTATCAAGTCTATATATTAGCATTATACTTAGGAGTGTTACAGGTAAGCTATGTACGCTTCTTTTATATTTAAATGAATTTTCTAAATTTTCACCTTACTAAACTGCGTCTAGTTTTAAATCGGAAAGAGAAACAGATAGAAATCATAACTACTGAACATTGACATATTTTTCCTTGACGAAATAGTCAAAATAGACAGATGGAATCCCTTATAACTTTAGTCAGCGGAGTCCTGCTTAGATATTTGATACCCAAGTCAACTTCACGTGCTAGCTTGTACACTACCTACCAACAGAGGCACACGCTTTCTTCCCCGGGTGTGGTAAGTCAGATGACAGTCGCTCCTTACAAGCGCTCTGTCAAAATCGTACATGAAAGAAGGTAAAGAAAATATAGGGCTCCACTGAAAAACGGCAGGTTGTATCCTCGCTCGACCCCTGTGGCAAGTGGGCTGGAGATGCCATGATTAGAGTGGGCACAGCTAAAGAAGTTAATCCCAACCGGTATCTGCAGTGTACCGGTCTCAACTCAGTGAAAAGGTAGCAGATCCAGGTTTCTTATCTATACGGGCGCACCTGGTAGGTATAGTGGAGTAGCCGTAGCACCCTCCAAGGAGCTGATAAGGTGATATTTTAGAGGAGAAACACTTTTGCGATACACTCATGGTCGTTATGGTGCTTGTGCTCATCTGATACGTATCTAGGCGCTACTGGGCGGTTGTAGTAATTGCAGCAGTACGCCGAAAGAAGGGGGCTATTCTAGGGTCAACTCGGGAATGTGCTCCGTTTTAAGTGGCGACCTGAATGGCAATGGTGAGTTAAGGTGTGAGGACTTTAAGTGCGTGTGAAAGTAGGGACATGCTCAAAACGTGTGCTACTACCGATTACGCCATTATGAAGACCTACTTTCAGAAGAAATTACAACATCTCATCACATATATAAGAGCGGGGGAGGAGGAGGAGGCTCCGCAGGAGAGACTCAGGCAATTGATTCTCTCGGTCTGGGCATCTTATCCAATCGTTTTAAACGCGTATTCCTCACCGGACATGTTCCAAGCCAATAGAGGATAAGTATTATTATTACAGTCTTTAAAGGCAAAGGATCGGTCCAAGTGTGTGGTAAATCAGTAGTAAAGCATAGAGTTCTTCTTCTTCTTCCAGTGTCTGGCAATTTCTTAATACCCTATGTATTGGTCAAAAACAACATCTCATCTTCCATAATATAATTAGTTTGGATAATATAATCTTTATTTCTCATATTCAACTACGCTGAATCTGGAAACTAAGTGTCAAACGCTAAACAACATATCTGATCTTACCAGCTTTCTCATTGACTCATTCAAATTTTCTTCGGTGCCTCCTGTGGGTATCAGAAGAATTATCCTATCTGTCCTTTCTAATACTGTAGCATGTGATAGCATTAACCATCGCATAATTGTTACTATCTCGGCTTGCACCCTCTTAGCAATCACTCATACAATCAATTTCTCTCTCGACTTCGTGACCTTTCCCTCTGTGCGTCGAAAAGCCGAATCCAAATATATAAAAAGATTGCATACGGTTGGAAGGGGCTTTTAAGAACATTTTAATGGTGACACAACAAAACACAAGACACTAACACCAACAAAATAACACAGCCACTAACATATTCACATACATCATACACAGCCGCGTACATGACCGAAACACACCATTTTTTTTCCAGAATTTACTAATATCTCGAGATAATCTATAAATCTCAAAACTTAATTGAAATATCTAAAATCTGACAGATGAAATGCTAAGAAAAAGATCAAATTATATTGAAGTACCTTTAATTTATATGTATGTTAACAAAATCTGTTTTGTTTTAGTTGGATCTTCACCAAGCAGCACCCGCCAGTCAACCTGCGTTTGTAAAACTAGGAGTACCGATCACTTATGTGGAAAGATATCCAATTTATACATGCCCCTTATCATGTTATTCGTGTAATAATAACAGACGAATAAATCTAGGCCATGGAATATTTCAACCTACTGAAGTCAGAATACCTAATATACCAACAATCCCTGACACGGGAACGCCAAGCAATTTAACGGATATTAGGACGCATCCAATTCAATATCCGAATCACAATTATATACCACATGTTAATGTAACAACGAATGTTAATGTGGTCTTTGGAGTGCCACATAATAAAAAGGAAAATAGTGAAAAACCCACTGTCATCGCGGATTCTAGTGCTATAGTTGCATCAGAACATAACAACCCTGTAACAGAAAGTAAAGTCACATCTAGTACTAACAATAGTGGCGCAACTTCAAGCTCTAATAGCGTCGCTGGTGTAAATTCTAGTGTTCTAACTACAAATGATGGTGCTAAAGCAAGTTCGAGCTCCGTAGTGATTACAAAAGGTGAAAAAGCAAATGCAAGCCCTAGTGGTATTTCTAAAAGTTCTAATATTGCTACCATTGCAGAATCAGCAGGCACCAGTTCAGGTGTAACCAGTGAACATGGTACGGCGAGTGGAGCCTCTACTGATACAACTTCAATGTCTAATAGCGCTACCACTATGGGATCCAGTCCTGCCACTACAATCAGTGGTAATAATACTCCAGGTAATAGCAAAGCCACTGTGGCAGGCACTAGCTCTAGAATAACCGGTGAAGATGGCACAGCCAGGACAATCTCTATAGGTACTGCCACAAGTTCTGATGGTACAGCAGCCCCTATCTCTACTGGTGAAGTTTCGAAATCTGATGGCGCTATCGCTAAAGGATCAAGTACAAGCACTCCAAATAAGAATGATGCCAGTGCACGTAATGGTGACCCTACAGCAGCAGATTCCAGTTTAGGTGAGATCAGTGAAAGTGACACTGCCAGTGTAATTTCTACAGGTGCAACTTCAGGTTCCGATAGCGCTGTCGCTGTGGCATCTAGTACTACCACTACAAGTAACGATAATAGAGATCAAAGTAAAGGTGATGCTACTGCAGCAGGGACCAGTTCTACTGAGACCAGTGAAGATGGCACAGCTAGCGCAGTTGCCACGTTCGCAGCTTTAGACTCTGATGACACTACCGCTGCGGGATCTGGTTCTTCCACTACAATCAATGATAACAATGCTCCAAGTAATGGCGATACCACTGCAGTAGGTACCAGCTTCAGAGGAACCACTGAAGATAGTACAACCAGTGCAGCTTCTACTGGTGCTGCATCAGGATCTAATGACGCTGCCACTGCGAGATCAAGTGCTGTCATTACAAACAAGGATGACACTGACTCAAGTAATGGTAACGCTACTGTACCATGGACCAGTTCAAGTGTGACAAATGCAGTAGGCGCACGTAGTGTAGTATCTACTGGTGTAGATTCAAGTGCCAGTGGCGCTACTGCCGAGGAATCAGATACAAGAACGAATAATGATAATACTGCTTTAAGTAATGAAGGGTCCACTACAGCAGGTGCAACCTCTAGTAGTGCAACTATAGGTTCTGGTAGCGCTGCCGTTGCAGAGTCTAGTATTGCCGGTACCAGAAATGATAATACTGCTCCAAGTAATCACGATGCTACTGCAGCAAGTACAAGTACACAAGCGAAAAGTCAAGCTGGTGCAACCAGTGAGGTGTATACTAGCGTAACTTCAGCATCTGATGGCGTTGCTGCTACGGCATACAGTCCTGCTACTCTAATCAATGATAATAATGCTGCAAGTAACGGTAATACTACTGCACCAGGCACAAAGTCTGGAGTTACTGGTGAAGAAAGCAAAATTTTTACTGAAGCTGCTTCAGGATCTAATCGTGCTCCCACCGCTGAATCAAGTGCTGCTACCACTGGATCACATGCTGCCTCTATAAATATTGATAATACCGATCTAGATAATGGCAACGCTACTGTAGCAGAGACCAGTTCAAGAGTAACCACTGAGGTTGATACAGCTAGTAGAGTATTTACTGATGCAGGCTCAGGTTCTGATGGTACTGCTGCTATGGAATCAAATACGGCCGCTACAAGTAATGATACTACTGTTACAAGTAAGGATGAGTCTACCACAGAAAGCACAAGTACACGAGCGATAATTGAAGATGGTGCAGCTAGTGCAGTTTCTACTGGTGCAGATTCAGGATCAGACTCCAGATCGCAATAAAAATGACACAACCAGTGCATTTTCTAGTAATGCTGCCTCTAATAGCGCTGATCAAAGACAGCCACCACAAGTAATGATAATACTGTCTCAATTAATGTGGTGCCACTGTTGCAGGCACCTGTTCAAGTGTGATCCGTACAGATAACACAACATGCACAGTCTCTACAGGGGTAGCTTCAGGATCTGATGACGCTACCGATGGATCTATCAACCGATTTAGTTTCAATAAATTCAAACCCTAGTATGACCGGTTAAGAAAACTTATAGGGCTATCATTGACCTAGAATAAAGAAACTACCACCTTCTAACATCAGGCTAAAAGTCATCCTCTAGTTTTACCTTCATAAATATTTTGGTTTATTTCCATACATATTGTAATACGAACTAGAAAGTATTAATTGGAAAAAAAATGTTGCACTACATATCAGTGTATTGTTATTAAACAGTACAAGTATTGTTTATTCTATTCAACATGGGACAACACTTTTTGTCATACACAAACCGTGGTTCACACCCACCTTATAACATGTCTGCTAGATTTACAAGCTCATAACATTAATAACCCCACACAGAAAGCTAATAAAGAATTAGAACGATAGGATATTTTATCCAAAGAGCAGAAAGGGTACAAGCTCTTTGGCGAAATCATAAAGGATATAAGAACAACTAGTTATAAGCTACATAATTTTAAAATAGGCTAATAAACATAAAAGGAATCAAAAAAGCCTTTTTTTTCTGTTTTTTTTACGAGCCTGCCAAAGCGATTCTACTCTGCTTGATGGAAGCATGAATAGAATCCAAGAGTTGTGGTCACCATACTCATTGTGAATGCAGACAATGCAGTATGGTAACCCTCACTATGGGGACGTAAAAGGCATGACATTCATCGTGGCAATGTATTGTATACACTTGCCACGACAAATGTCACCCGTGCATCAATGGGTTTCCGGCCTCGCATTCACCAACGAAACACGACAGCACGGATGCTGTCGCTTTAGATTGAGTTGTCACAGGGTAGTACTGCACCGGCCGAGCCGGCCCGTTCGTGCTAAAACCAGGGTGGCTCTACTACTTAACGAACAGCATTTATTATTCTTGATTAGTTCCCCGTCTTTATATAAATTATCCTATCCTTATTAATTGCCTGAAGAAGGATGATGAATTTCATCATCCTGACTGGTGAACGACATTACATTTACTTAATTGTCTCCAAAGAGATACCTATCAAAACTAAGATTTTTCAAGTAGATTCACTCAGTCCTATTGTTCCTTGTGGTTTTCTCTTGCTTTGAATTCTCTATCCATTATCCTCAATAGTATTACTACTGATGGATACAAAAAATCATCTATTACACACCTAATGAATACGGACGATATTAAGCTGTTTGCTCAACTGTACTGTACTTTGCAAATATACAATGGGAAAATAGCAACTAATACTAATAACACACTGGCATCTAATAATTTTTTTGGTATGGAACTAACAAACACCTATAAAAATCTAGGAATTCAACAATCTCATAACATCAATCACATCGAAATGGAAAAATATTTTTAATCTGATTTAGAACATAAAATCCATAATAATGTGTAAAAATTCATCCTTAAAATATATTTAAACCTTAAAATATATTAATACATTCACCATACTCATACCGACATAAATTATTTATAAATTAACACTAGAACAATACTAACAAACACCACTATTTACAACAAAAATCGACAATAAAAAGAATCTCCCTTAAGAGACAAAACGGAGGACTTGTAGGTTTGACAGCGTTATGAAAAGGACAATTAAAGAATTCCAAAGATTTCTTTTATAGTAAAGTCTTAACAAGTAACATGTATCTACATGCAGCTATTATTGGAATTGATACTAACTAAAATGTCGTAATCTACTTTATAACAAGAAAAAATAAATAGCTGGTGTTCAAAAAAACTTCATGTTAGACATTAGCACGACCTTGAACACATAGAGTTAGGTTCTTAGAATGAATGACTGCAGGTAGGCTCCATTTTCCCTGAAACTGAAGAGTTTATCATTGCAATAGAAGACCAGATTATTAACTTTAGTAACTACAATAAATTTATTTTCAAATACCTTTATATCCAAATTCGTAAATGTAAAAAATATCACCGAGTCGCAGAAACCATTCAACATACCACAAGTGTATGCCCAACTCTAGCTCAAAATAACTAAACACACAGACACATTGAAATCGCTCATATTTTGATACCACCTAAAATAGTACCTTTCCTGTTTGCCATTCCTGCATTCTACGGCTGACCTTTATAGGAGATTCAATGTCCTTACAATTCATCAACTTTTCATTGTTCATATTGTTACTAAAACACACTTACAATGACACTTTAATGAATACAACAAAGCGTCACAAGTATAAAATCTATCAAACTATATTCATAACATTTTTTTCTCATAGATTTCATTGTTTTATTTTCTATATACGACACAAATAAATTTAATTTAAAAAGAATATTGTCTACATAGTCACAAAACTTATCATATAATTACTAAAAAGAGTAAGATTTACATAGATAATACTATTTATATAACTGGATTTAAATAGAGTGAAAATATAAAAAATATTAGTTGTGTGCAGTAAGCAATGCAATAGCTGGTGTTAAGTATATACAAGTTTTGGCAACAAATAATGGCTTTACTTATGAAGTAGGTATATAAAATATTACTTTTCCAGTAAAATACAAAACAAAGATAAAGTGACATACATACAATAGTTTTTGTTCGACATTACGATTGTTTTGAATGTAGTTGCGATTTGCGTTCAACAGGTTCAGGTCACTATTTATATTGTAACTTCTTATAAAAAAATAATAAAAATTGAATATTATCTGTTGAGTGCTTATGATTTCAACAATCTTTCACATTATTTTTGTGAAACTGTAAGCACTGCAGCAATTTATAGGGTTTTTAGAATTTTCACACCGACCTCATGCGAGTATTACATTTCTCAACACGTAACCCAACATAAACTATCTACAAATCATTGCATTGTTCAACTTCATAAAGAACATGACATCTATTTAGCTTTGTGCAGCTTACAAAGTACTCATTATTCTATACAACAGTGAAGAAAATGATAATAAACATGTAATAATTAAATTCATTTTAAAAACGATTTGATGACATCAGTATTACTGAGCGCATCCTAGTGACAATATTGACCGGCTAGTTTTATTGTTTTACATTCAATTACTTTAAAAATAAGAAAGAATAATTTACACCTACTTAATATAGTTCATTAGTTTATGTTTGTCTTGCTAAATTTTTAAATATCAGTACTATATTGTTTGTGATTAGTTTTCTATGTTGTACGTATAGTTAGTTTTTAATTAGTAAATGTATGCTTCGTCATAAGATGACACTGAGTGATGTTCATTATAAAATTGTATCTCATGTAAGTGAACTGCATATTGTTTTAATGAGAATAAAACATTCTATAAACCTGATAATAATAAACACAGAAAACCACAAGCAAAACGAATGGAGAAATATCAAGTTTTTAATTAAAAATACCAACTTAAGAGTACTCCGTACTCTTAAGTTCATCATCACCACACTTATTCATACCGTAAATGTTATAAGAGGAGACTAAGAGAGAAAAAATAATACAGGACAACAGAAGTGCAAAGAGAATGAAAACTTGATACAAACCTCATCCCAACCCGCTTGGTCAGCGTGGTATAGTAGGCCAAAACATCATTTCCTAGCAAAGGCCTATCTTCAGTATTTAGTGCGTCAAAAACCTACCTGTTCCATTGTTTGTTATGTTATGTTACCCTATCGTGGTGCAGAAAATCTCACATGGACGGTTAGAACCTGTACTGAAAATAAAAATTATGATTACCAGAATATTTCTAGTAAGTAACTAGTACATACCAATTTTTTAAAATTACTATAAACCTGACGTCCCAACGGTTTTATTAATTTAATATTCATTATACAATACAATGTAAAAATCCATATTTTAAAGTAATTAAAACGAAAATAAAATTAATTTCAGAATTACTGGTTTATATTAATAATTTGCAAATGTAATATCGCAAACTATGTGCCGTCACATCTGCAGCGGCAGCTTTAAGGACGGCAGTAGTGGTCAAAAAACCATTAAATTCGTGTGGCTTAATTAAAAGAAAGTCCCTAATATAAATAGATCTCTTTTTTAACAAATAAACTAAAACAATAGTAGGACTTTTCAATTGTTTTTTTAATACAAGTTTACTCACAAGTAACGTTGCCACCAAATAAAGTTTATATTGATTCATTTATAATACCCACACTCTAGCAGAGTCCAAAACAGCATACACAAAACGTTTCTGAAAACGAATTTCTCGGAACTCGTAACACTTTCACACCTGATCGCACTTATCGCTTATAATATAATGAACCATACGTGCTCATCTCCAGCTACGTAATCAACACCAGCAGTAGGTATAAAAAATATGACAATCAATGTTATCAGTGAAATATTCGAGGATATATAAGTTAGGGTTAATATTTCAACACCACTAAAACTTAAACAATATGGGTGCCCGTCGAATCTTTATATTGGCATTACTCTTAGGAGTGTTACAAGTAAGTTATTATTTGTACAATTAGTTTTTTCATATTATTATTTTTCAATTTTTATTGAAGCTCTACGAATACTTCTATTGATGGTAGCGTAATCTTATGTAGCAAATGGTCTTTCTAGATAAATGGGCTATCCTACTCGTAACTAAATACAATCTTCAGTCATCATCATTATCATTAGCCTATTACAGACATAAGCCTCTCCCATTACACGATACTCTGATCAATTTTGGACTTGAATTTGTATTTTGTTTGCAAGATCCAACTTCTGCCAGCCATCTTGCGCAAATCGTCATTCCATGTAGCTTGTACCCCCCAATCTTCACTCTACAACTCTTGTACTCCAATGGTTGTCGGTTCTATCTCTAATATGGCCAGCCCACTGCCACTTCAACTTGTTAATCCGGTGGGCGACGTCGAAGACTTTAGTTCTCTATCGGTGGCCCTCATTACTGATGTGATCCCATAGAGAAATGTTGAGAATAGCCCTTTCCATAACACGCTGAGCAACTTTAAGCTAGTCGACCAACCGTACTGTAATTATCCGCGTTTCGGTTTCGTATGTTATGATGGGTAGGGCACACTGATTGAAGACTTTCATCTTTAGACACTGTGGGATCGACGACGAGAAGACCATACCATGTTGTACCACAGTTTATAATAATAAGTCATTTTACAAGCATTATTGAGAAAGCCTCAACTTGTTGTTCTTAAATTGACTAAATTAGGATAATCTGTAAATTTGCTAACAAAATTTTATTTTTTAGTTGGACATCTGCAAAACAGCACCAGGCAGTCGTCCAAAGACGCTTGTAAAAATAGTCGTGCTCTTTAATAAGGGGGAAAAATATCTCACACCATGCTCTTCTTACAATTATAATAGAAGAACAAATGTAAACCATGGGAGACTTATGTTAAATAAAATCGGAATATGCAATACAGTAATTGCTGCTAATGTAAGCACTACTAAGGGATCGATTGATCCTAGAGCACTCTTAAATTATACTCTTAGTCATAACTACAAGGCATCTGGTAAAACTACTATAAACTTGAATTTAGATTTGCAATGTAACAAATATGATAATAACAATAAATCTAAAAGTGGTAGTGAAATAACTAGCGACCCTGTCAGCACAATAATAGCAAAACACGATGATAACGCAGCTGTTGTAAGGTCAAATACTGCCTCGACAAGTAATGCTATTGCTATTGCAACAGGAGGTAAGAACTTAGGAGTAACTAATGAAGACAATATGGTAGATGAAGATTCCAGCAGTATAGCTAAAAAGTCTGATGGTACAGTCCCTGTAGAATCTCATACTGCACCTGAAAATCATAATGATACTAATCCAAGTAATAACGGAAATGTTCAAACAAGGTCCAGTTCAGGAGTAACCCGTGAAGATAATAGAGCCAGTACAACTTCTACTAGCGTATTTTCAATATCCGATAGCGCTGCTGCCTCTACAAATAAGGATGATACTGAGTCAAGTAATGCCGATGTTACTGCAACAGGGACCAGTTTAAGTGTAATTAGTAAGGCCGGTACAGTCAGTGGAGTATTTACTAACATAGGTGCCGATAACGCTGCAGCTGGGAAATTAAATATAACCACCACAAGTAATGATAATATTACTTCAAGTAACGGAGAGTCTATTGCAGCTGATGCAACCTCTAGTAATGCAACTACTAGCTCTAATAGTGCTGTCGTTGCAGAGTCTGATACTGCCAGTACAAGTAATGATAACACTGCTCTAAGTAATACCAATGGTTCTGCAACAAGCACAAGTACACGAGCGATAAGCGAATATAGTACAGCCAGTGAGGTTACTACTATTGTAGCTTCAGGATCTGACGGCGTTACTGTTTTGAGACCCAGTCTTGCTACTACAATGAATAATATTAATTCTCCAAGTGATGGCAATATCACTCTATCAGGCACAAGCTCCGGTATAACCATTGAAACTGATACAACCAGCGCAGTTTCTATTGGTACTGCTTCAGAATTTAATGACGCTGCCACTGCGCGATCAGGTGCTGCCACTACAAATAAGTATAATAGTGATCCAAGTAATGGTATTGCCACTGTAGCAGGAACTAGTTTAAATACGATCAGTAAAATTGATATATCTAGAATTGTATCTACTAATGCAGGCTCTGGTTCCGACGGCACAGTTACTGGAGAATCAAATACAGACACTACAAGTATTGAAAATATTATTCCAAGTAATGCTGTGGGTGCAGCCTCTAGCAGAGTAAATACTGACTCTGATATCTCTGACGTGGAGTCTATTACTACCACTATAATCAATCATAATACTGCTCCAACTAATGGCAGTGCTACTATAACAGGGAGCAATTCAAATGTAATCAGTAAGGTTTGTACAGGCAGTATAGTATCTACTGGCACAGGCTCAGGCTCTGATGACGTTAGCGCTGGGAAATTAAGTATAACCATTATAAGTGACGATAATACTGCTCTAAGTAGTAGAGGGTTTACTACAGCTAATTTAGCCTCTAGTAGTGCAACTATAAGCTCTGATGGCGCTGTCGCTGCAGAGTCTAATACTGCCAGTACAAATAATGACAATACTGCTGGAAGTAATAATGATACTACTGCAACAAGCACAAACACTCGAGCGATAAGTGAAGATGGTGCTGCCAACGAGGTTTCTACTGCTGCAGCTTCAGCATCTGATGGCGCTGTTGCTGTGGGACTTAGTCCTGTCACTACAATTAATGATAATAATTCTCCAAGTAATGGTGATAACTTTAATTAAGCCACTATATTTAAAAATAATACTGACTCAGGTAATGCCAACGCAACTTTTGCAGATACCAATTAGTAATAATATGAAATAATATTTATTTAAGTATACCTAATATTATAGTTTACAATATATTTTTTTTATTAATTTATGAACAAAATACGAGTGTAATACGTTTATGTTTACTTGAACTAGATTGAATTTGTCCCGGGCGAAGAAAAATGCTTACAAATAATTTCGTTAATGTAAATTTATATTACTGCTAGTTAATAGTAACAATAAAATTATATGACCTACATAGCAATCAACAGTGCCGGTAATAAGTCGGTGAAAAATAATGCACTAAGGCAATTCAGTAAAAAATTTATTTACATATTTCAAGTAACTTCTCAGTTTACTCATACGACAAAATTTTGTAAACAATTAAATAAATTTAATTTTATGCCTTTTATGCCGACTTTTTATGGATCATCAAACATAGTGATTTCATGTAAACTTTTTAATTTTACTAAACAATAGTATTGTCTTGAAGGCTTTCTAAAATATGTATAACAATTGGAGTTTATTTTGTCAAATTTTATACATTGACGAACAAATCTTTTATCAACTTCTTACATTATATTTATAGATACAAATACTTTTAATTAAGGACTACAAATCAGACTTTTAATTGTGTAGAAAGTTGGCGTCAAATGAAAAAGTCACAACAGTGAGAGAACTTCAATATTTTGTTTAATAGAAATATAAAAGGATGAGAGTGTTCGTAGTGAACACGTTCCTCCTAGTAGGTACATACCTACCGATTTCTAAAAAAGAAACAAGAAACATAACATCAAAAAGTTGTAGATGACCTCAGATTACTAAACAATAGAATTGAAATAGGTAGTATATAGGTATTTCCTATTTACTAAGACTTATTTTCATTTTTCCCATAAAAATATTTTGTAACGTAGGAGAAGATATTTAATTAATTTACGCAAAAATAAATTAATTAATATAGTAAATAAAATAAAAGTTAATATTATTTTGTATCAGTACGATAATGCTGAGCTTCAGCATTTACGAAACGATGCACAAAAACTCGATAAAGTGATTATTTTAACTACACAGTTATTCATTTTCAGCTTTCAGATCCAAACTAGAGAAATATTAAAAAAGTTAGCATCAATATTGTAAAATAATAAAAATAAAATTCATGTCAAAAATATTGTTTTTAATTAATTGTTTTGTGAATTTAAAATTGAAAACTATGTGACGCCACATTACAAAAGAAGTCTCATAAATGTGACCGACGGCTTCAAGGACGGAAGTGGTGATCACAAAACCAAACAAATTCTTATTATTTAATTAACGGATAGCCCCTAATAGGAATAAATCTGTTACTCCACAAACAAACTGAATTAATACCATTAATCAATATATATTTATTTAAAGTTTACTCACAAATAACAGTTCTGCCAAATAAAGTTTATTTTGAATCATTTGTTAAAACTCACGTTTATAAGTACACGTATCCTATCGGCATTTAAAATAGCAAACACAAAACGTCATCACGTACACCTGACTGCGTTTATCGTATGCAATATAGTGAACAATACGTGCTCATCTCTAGCTACGGTACCAACAATAGCAGTAGATAATACGACTAATACGTCAAGTTACGCTATCAGTGAACTAGAGGGTATATAAAGTACAGTTGATGTTACTAGACAACTAAAACTCGAACAATATGGGTTCCTACCAAGTCTTTATATGGGCATTATTCTTAGGAGTGTTACAGGTAAGCTATTATTTGAACACTTATTTTGATTGTGTAGTTAATTTGCATTATTAATTTCCAAGATTTTGAAACTATTTTCATTGTTACTTTGCTTCAATTGATCGTAAACTTATATAAATATATTGGATAAATTGATTACCAAATAAACTATTCAGCTTTATTGTATAAGTTCAGTATAGATTTGCAAATATTGTTAATTTTTTAAACAACAATTGTATACTTTGATGGTATTTGTGCTTACTTACATCAAAAACAACAACATGGTAAAAATTGTACAGCCTAAACACTTCAGAATAGTACAGTTTGGAGAGTAGTAGTGCAACACTGCGCACGTTAAATGCATAGGAGTCTTAATATAAATTTAAGAAGATTAATCAGGTCTATCATCACATATTGTTATGTTGCACCATATACATATATCGTGCAAAGTTATATTGTGTTGTACAACAGTTTATAGTAATAATATAAGACCTCCTTTCCAGCATTGTTGAGAATACTGTAGTTCGTTGTTCTTAAAGTATTAAATAATCTATAAATTTGCTGACAAAGACTTTATTTTTTTAGTTGGATATCTACACAACGGCACCAGTCAGTCAGCCAACGGCAATTATAAAATTAGTCCTGCCGACCACTTCTGTGAACAAATCTCCAACACCATGGTCTTCATATAACAATAATAGACGACGAAATTTAGGCAATGGAAGACTTGAGTTAAACGAAATCAGAATATACAATACAGCCACTGCTACTGATATAAGGACTACTAAGGATTCGCTTGATACCAAAAAACGTTCAAAAAAAACTCCCAATCATAATTATAAGGGACCTGGCAAAACTACTATTAACTTGATTTTAGAACTGAAACGTAACAAATATAATAATAGTAATAATTCAATGGGAGGAAATGATAATGGCATTGACCCAAGTAATAGCGGTGGTCCGGCAACAGGATCCAATCCAGGAAGGAGAAGTAAAGATAGCACAGCAAGTCCAGTCTCTAATGATGCACCTGCAGGCTCTGATACTGCTACTGCTCCAGGAGCAGGTGCTGATACTGAAAGCGATGATGACACTGATCCAAGTAATAGCGGTGGTCCAGCCACGGGATCCAATTCAGGACTGACAAGTGAAGATGGCGCAGCAAGTCCAGTCTTTAATGATGCACCTACAGCCTCTGATACTGCTACCGCTCCAGGAACAAGTGCTGCTCCCGGAAGTGATGATGGCACTGATCCAAGTAATAGCGGTGATCCAGCAACAGGAACCAATTCAGGACTGACAAGTGAAGATGGCGCAGCAAGTCCAGTCTTTAATGATACACCTACAGGCTCTGATACTGCTACCGCTCCAGGAACAAGTGCTGCCCCCGGAAGTGATGATGGCACTGATCCAAGTAATAGCGGTGATCCAGCAACAGGAACCAATTCAGGACTGACAAATGAAGATGGCGCAGCAAGTCCAGACTCTAATGATGCACCTACAGGCTCTGATACTGCTACCGCTCCAGGAACAAGTGCTGCCCCTGAAAGTGATGATGGCACTGATCCAAGTAATAGCGGTGGTCCAGCAACAGGAACCAATTCAGGACAGACAAGTGAAGATGGCGCAGCAAATCCAGTCTTTAATGATGCACCTACAGGCTCTGATACTGCTGCCGCTCCAGGAACAAGTGCTGCTCCCGGAAGTGGTGATGGCACTGATCCAAGTAATAGCGGTAACACAGTAACAGGACCCAATTCAGGATTGACAAGTGAAGATGGCGCAGGAAGTCCAGTCTCTAATGATGCACCTACAGGCTCTGATACTGCTACCGCTCCAGGAACAAGTGCTGCCCCTGGAAGTGATGATGGCACTGATCCAAGTAATAGCGGTGGTCCAGCAACAGGAACCAATTCAGGACTGACAAGAGAAGATGGCGCAGCAAATCCAGTCTTTAATGATGCACCTACAGGCTCTGATACTGCTGCCGCTCCAGGAACAAGTGCTGCTCCCGGAAGTGGTGATGGCACTGATCCAAGTAATAGCGGTAATACAGTAACAGGACCCAATTCAGGATTGACAAGTGAAGATAGCGCAGCAAGTCCAATCTCTAATGATGCACCTACAGGCTCTGATACTGCTGCCGCTCCAGGAACAAGTGCTGCCCCCGGAAGTGATGATGGCACTGATCCAAGTAATAGCGGTAATCCAGTAACAGGATCTAATTCAGGACTGACAGGTGAAGATGGCGCAGCTAGTCCAGTCCCTAATGATGCACCTACAGGCTCTGATACTGCTGCCACTCCAGGAACAAGTGCTGCCCCCGGAAGTGATGATGGCACTGATCCAAGTAATAGCGGTGATCCAGTAACAGGATCCAATTCAGGACTGACAAGTGAAGATGGTGCAGCAAGTCCAGTCTCTAGTGATCCAGCTACAGGCTCTGATACTGCTGCTACTCCAGGAACAGATGCTGCCCCCGGCAGTGATGATGTTGATGATTATGATGATCCATAATTATCGTGTAAACACTGGTGATAATGAAGATGAACATCACAAAAAAGATCGATAGAAAATACTCGTTATACGAATACAGGTATTGAACCTACTCATAAGTAATTCACAAGTCTTGTAAGATTAATATTTTTTGTAAATAAAGCGAACAAATATGTAACAACATAAAGAAAAAAATCTATACTACTTAAAATTAAAATTATATTATGAGTAAAACTTTCATAAGATAGTTTTTATTATACTTCTGTTCCCGGGATTATACGTGACTTTTAATCTTACTCTGTCGTTGTTCAATTAATCGTAGCATTGGTCAAATGCTACGATTAATTCGTTTCGTTATTGAAATACATACATGTTTTTCTGTATTGTTTATCGCATTTATATAAGTGTACTTTTGTGTTGTTAGTCTATGTTATGATTCCTGAAAACCTGTAATGTAATATAATTAATTTATTGAGTTATTAATACGAATATAATTTTAATAATTTAATGTGTTATTTTATTTAAAGTGTATACTTGTCAATTAAACATAATTTGTTTCACTGAAATAGAATTTTTAAATCCCATAAATTTTAGTCATCAATATGATGTATATCATGATGTAACACAGATTCACCGTTCGATTGTAATATCTGTGACATAAAGAAGATGTAAAAAAAGTACTTAGTGGTAAACTAACTTTCTATAAAGTAGTTCAAAGTAAGTAAATAATAAATGAGAGAAAAGTGGTCAGTGAAGGATTTAAAAAATGGAATATCGTTCTTATGGATCTCGTGGATGTCGTAAGAGCCGACTAACGGAACAGGAGAAGGGAGGGACAACAACGACAACAACTTGAAACACCCTTATCTTTTTTTTAACGTGTGGAAACCTCCTCGGGCCGTCACCCAACCGGGTTTTACGGCGGGGTGGTGTATCGGAATCGGACCGACTAAAACCACACGGTGTGTAGGGTTTGTTCAAATTTTCCATCTTTTTGCAATGATGTTATCGTGCGTAGTCCATTTATGTAGTCGCCTCATGTAGTGGCTGGCCCTTACAACACAACACTCGGTATTCTTAAACCGTCACCACCAGCTTGAAATAGTAAGGCAAAACTTCATTTATAAAGGAGGTCTATGTCTAAAAGTACACTATAAAGAACTGAACCTAGCCGACTACCGATGATAAATATGAAACAAAATAAAAACATTAAAAAAACAAAATCTTTATTATTTTTGTCACACATACTTAACATTTCCTTTGGCATTCTACGTTACACTACCAAACCTAAAAACTGTATTATAACCCTTGCATAAACCATTATGTAATTATTGAATTTTGACGAAAAAATAGTCCCGCAAGTAGTGACTATTCTAAAGAGTAGAAAATCACAGTAAGCTTTATATTTTAAATCTAGTTCTGTGTTTACATCTATGGTTTAGGCAGCAGCTGGTCTAGCGTAAGTCCATCTACAACTTTGTTAGCGGTATCTACAATGAACTTAGATACAGTCTTCTCCAGATAAGGTTTTGATACTTTAAGAAATTCGCCTCGATTTTCATTTATTGCTGCATTGGCTGCTTCACCTGCAAAACAAAAAAAAAGCAAAACATAACATAACGACCACTCTTGTTTAGTAATACTTGTACTATAAAAAATTAAGCCTAGCTTAAAAACCTCTTACTCAATGTAATTCTTAAGTCTAGATCACACTACTAATCTCGGGGTCAAGTTATTCCAGGACTTTTTTTTAAGTTTATCAATCTTCGTTTTAGTACGTCTAACATCATTACCGACAGACTTAATTCGTACTATGAGCAAAAGAGTAGACAAGTCATATAATAGTAAGTGTTTATCGTCGGTGATGCACATACCCATGTCACAAATGTCTTGCAAATCATTTAGAACCTTTCATCCAAATTTAAGAATGCCTGGGGAGTTAGGACTTCTATAACCTCACTCACTTGGTGAAATGCAACGAAAGAAAGACCGTGTTATCACTCCAGTCAAGACAACAAGTCATCCCATTTATGTAAGGCTGTCTCATACTTAAAAAATTTGCAAGGTGAAGTCTTAGTTGAAGATGTGGTGAAGGTAATTTTAAATACAAAGATACAAACCAAGTGTCTTATCACCGCTGAAGAGCCCGTCAAGTTTAATGCGGTAGTCCCTAACATTGATGTCTGTGTCGATCTTGTTAAACTTTAGATAGTCTACATTGTTTTGCTGAACAATTTGTAAATGGAAAACAAGCTCTGCGTCGCATTTCACTGAAATGTAAATAAATAAATTTAAATTAGATATAGACCGTAAACAAATAAACTATTCACCTCATAAGAGGTGGCTACCGCCGTGAACTACCAATAGAATGCGACACGATACGACACAATTCAATGCTACACGCGTCAAGTGCCGTACGTGAGCGATGAAAACGACGCGACACGACACGACACAATGCAGTGCGACGCGATAATATGCGACAATGTTCTACGTGATTGTGATTATTACTCCTCGAATCATGGGAAAGAATTATACAAATTTTGTTTGAAAGTTCATGTTAAAAGTATAGGCTTTAAAAAAAATTAATAAGAAACGTAGAAAGGAGCCAAACATATTTTTTCAATCGAGTTCTTCGCGTTCGTAGCGTCGTACCGCGTCGTATTCGTCACTCATCTTAACATCTCGTGAAAAGCCGTGGTGTCACGTCTGGTTACTCACAAAACAAGTGTGTGTTGTGTCGCGTCTCGCAGCTGACACATGACACAAATATGACTCTATGTTGATCGCGTTCGAAATGTCGCATCAACACTTAAAGAGCCACAAGCGTTGACAGCTTTTATAAGTAACTATCCTTTATCTTATATATGCATCCTTATTATCAACTTGCAAAGATGTCATAGATATTTCTTTGCTATATGACCGCACATAGTAAATGTACACTTTGTATATTTTTTCTATCATTGTATTATGGGTGTGCAGGAAAATATTATATTCAATATTTTATTCCGTAAGATTCTGAAACGTAACTAAGAAAATTGGAGAATCTAAATATCAAAAAATATAATGCATAGATTAAATCTCAATTACTACACGTTTTTTTAATTAAGGAGTTCTCTTACCAGCATCAGCATGGAATTTTCCCTCTCCATTCAGTGGAACAATAAGTATTTGACCCTCTACTTTATAGTCACCTTCGAAGTGAAGTTTTGGGAATCGAATGCGGGCTTTGATCGTCAGTGAGTCTATGTCCACTCTGAAATGAAAATTAGCAAATGTTCATAGACTTGCTCATAGTTACTATTGAACACAGAGTTTGTATTCATCGTCATTAAAAGTATTTAATAGTCCACTGCTGGATAGACCTCTTCTTAGAAAGTAGGTTTTGACTCCCCTAGAAGGCTCTTAGCAAACTCACGGCAAAAATTGGAGTGATAATAATTTGTAATCTTCATTCATCACCACGTAGACGAGATTGGTTAATATATTAATGTTAGAGGTATAATCAATAATAGGCATGTGCGCAAAGTACACTGTATATTGTTTCAGTTTTTCATTTTGTAAAAAAAGAATGAGAATTGGTCGTATAGTATCTTCCTCATTTCTACCGCCATCTCCCACTTTTTGAATTGCGTTTCAGTATCTCGCATTCGGCGTTTTTAATCATTTATACGACGTTTTACTTTTTAGAATTGTATTTTCCAGTTTTTAGTGTATAGCCCGTTGATGAAAGTAAGGTTACAGGACATTTTATTTATTTATATATTAATTTACAACTTTATGCACAAATACATGCATCGGCGGACTTAATACCTAAGGTATTTTCTGCCAGTCAATCCATTGGGTGATGCAGGGAAAAGCTGAGGCATATTAATAATAGAAGTCAGTCATTATTACAAATGTTGTAAAAACAAAGAAAATTAACACTGTTTAAGATACAAGGACGAAGTTGTGCGGTTTAGCTAGTATTAGATAAACTTACGATAAACTCTTGATCTTAAAATCGCCACCACCAGTTACCTTCACGTCGCGTGCCAAAAAACGTACATTTAAATTATCTGCGGCTGGTGATTTGATCTAAAAAACAAAAGAAATGTTAAACTTTGACTTGCTAGATAAGGTTAATAATGATCAAATAGAATAGTTGATGTACTTCTTATCTTTTTCAATCCTAGGGTCATATAGGATAGCAATATTGGCATGCTGAAAAGAAATCAGTCTCAATCCACGTTGCATTTATTAGAAGAGTTTTTTATTGTATCGAAGGTGAAAGAAAAACCTAATAATAATTGATTACGATCACCTCGTGGAGACCTGCAAATAAAAGTCACAGTTGTGTTGTTTTCAGTTTCTTTCCAAAGTGAGTCTTAAGAGATGCAAACACCTTCTAGCTGTAAAGTCTGACTAGCAAAAATGTCAGTAAAGATTTAGAAAAATTTATTTATTTGCCATTTATAACACACTCATCTTACTAACGTTGTAAAACTACGAAAGGATTGCTTAACGCCGGTGACATTCGGCGACTCAGACCACAACTCTACACAATGTTACATATTGTGCCGACTCAAAATAAATTCGATTTAAGATTGAAAAATGAAAGAATATCGAAATTTACCACTGGAATGAGGAAAGGATCTATTGCCGGCACGTCAAGTTCTGGGATTCCTGAAATGATTTGGGGCTTGATAGCTTCGATAGATTTGAGTATGCAACCGTCAAGAGTGCTTGGATCCCGTTTGCACACTTGGATATAGTCCGCTGAAAAAAATCATTTGAGATATATCATTTATAATATTTATATAGGTATAATCGAAAACAAGGCAGATTAAATATATTCATTCTTATTAAAGATCACACCTGATTGTACTCATAGACAATTATCTAAGTGGAAAACAGATTTACAAACACTTAAGTCTGTATCGATGTTTATGAAAATTCGACAATAAGGTCTGCAAAGACTTTTGCATTTAGGGTCAATTAAAATATATTGAATTAAAATAGTAATAGAGTAGCAACAACACTATCTTGCAACATATCTATTTCAACAAAAGGGATGAAATTTTAGTATAAGATGTTTAAAATGAACCCTTTATATGTTATTTATTTTCCAAAAAAGTACAAATTTAACTTGTACATCGAAAATTTCATATAAGTTTGTCGTTATTACCGCAAATGTCTGAACATCAACAAAATGCACTTGACTTTTGACTGTAACGTGTATTGCCTAATTATGCTAAGTGCGAATGATAATAATTTTATTTTATTATTATTACTATTCTATCTAGTATCTTTTTTATACAATAACTATAAACTGAGCAATAATATTTATTATAATAAAGAATAATTATGAAAAAAATTAATACAGATGAAACCCCGATTCAATATGAGTTTGAGTTTTGACTATATGTCGTTAATAAAACAAGATACTTGTCACTTCTACTTCCATTCAAAGATACACTAGCGCATTGCCCATTAAAAGAGCATCGAACGTGAATATTACAACGCACATAAATACACTTAAGGGACAATAGCTGTTTTGATTGCTATGAGTAAACCACAAATTACTTGAAACGACTTCCCATTATTCTGTTATGTCCTATTCTTCTTGCTACTCATCTGAAATTAGTATCACCAACACATGAACAGCGATTTGAATATAAACTTCGGCTTATCACTAATACAATCAACCGAAAGAAATTTAGCAAAAGTACGTACGATACTCACTTATTAGAAAATTTTACAAAATACTACAATAGATAAAGTTTAAAACCTAATAAATCCAGAAAAAGGTCTTCCAAAGTCAAAGTTATGACGCGAATACATTTTTTAGATATTATGCAACAACATGCTGACGGTGACATAAACAAAAAATTATAGTATCTACTGAACATTTTCGCAAATAATTAAAGGAACAATAAATTATAGTTAAGAGCAAATGATCATACAAAAAATCTAAACTGAGGTGCAGATTGATAGCACTTCTTTTTATGTAGAGAACATCACTGGAAACGCATACTTTCATGTACTTACTGGCTTTCATGAAATGTAATGAACATTGAGAATATATGCTTCACTTCAATTTACATTATAAAAAATATGAAGAATTTGCCAAATTAATTCATGACTGAGTTTCAAAACTCTCAGAAAATAAGCATAAGAAGCACAACTGAATTTAGAACCCCCTTTTTTGCTTTAAGTCCATTATTGACCAGTAGAGGTCGCTTAGGTAATATTCCTAGACCAGTGACTTTTTAAAAAGTATAAGAAACAACTTGTTTTGTAAAATGTCAAACCTATTGATAGAGAATTATTTAGCTAACGAGGTCAATCGTCATAACAATTTGCTGTATCGTATTATGTGGAATATTGAATTTTACTGTATCGTATATTATCGTAATTTTATAGCCTCAGCAGACTGCAAGAATGAAGGTCATATTTTTTGTTTATATCTACTCGTATGCATTATACTGCATACTATTATTTTTATAGTTTAAGATCCGGCTATAAGATTGCCACGTTCATGGAGTAGTCAATTATAATTTCATTTAAATGTATAATTATAAATGGAGAGTAGGTATGAGTTTGGATAGACTGCCATTAAAAATTTGTTTGGTTGTTTAAGAAGTCGATTAGATATAAAAGGAAAAAGGGTTTTGGTTTAAAGTAAAGTATGTTATAAATGTAGACTTGCAAAAACTTGTTATTCCTCATGTTTAATTGTTTTTTTATTAGACAGACTTTTAGGAGATTTTACAGCATCATATGCATTTTTTTTATTTATTGAGATACTACAATCAGTGCCATTCTCATTCTTTGAAGGCACGTACAAGTAACATCTGACACGATTTTGGGACTACTTCTATGTAAACTTTTTACTGTGGGTTAAGATTAATGTAAAACATAAAATTTATAACATTAAAAATATAAACTGTAACATAATGAACAAATCTAACGATTCAATGGTAGCGGTTTCGCCCGCATCTCCCTAAATTTCTTTTTTTTTTGTCACATTCTTAGACTCACTATTTTATAATCACAGTAGTTAAAAATTGACAAAATTTTAATATTTAATGCGATGATATTACACATATTTATAATTAATTCGTGCCTCTACTGGATGTAGTCATATAGACGTACTCCAGGGCTTTAAATTAGGTCTCCTATTTATTTTCTCTGTATAATCATTAGTGTACTTTTTTAAATGTTTATTTTCTCACAATATTAATATTCAATTTCTGTCAATTTTTAAATAATATAGTCAGCGTTATAATCAAAGAATCAAAAAGTTTATAATAAAAATACAAGGAAAAATCCTTAAGATTTAAAATGTTCTTTTTTTTAAACCCCGCCAAGGTAACTCTACTCTGGCTGATGGAAATCATGAATAGAATCCAAGAGTTGTGGTCACTATACTCATTGTGAATGCAGATAATACAGTTTCGTGACCCATACCAGGTGGCCTAGTGAGATGCTTTTTCACGGCCCCGCTTGTGGGAATAAAAGGCATGACAGTCATCGTGTAAAGCTCACACACTTACCACGATAACTGTCACCCTTGTATCAACGGGCCTCCGGTCTTGCACTCACTATTGAAAGACGACAGCATTGATGTTGTCGTTTTAAATTGGTCTTCTGTCAGAGGAATGTAATGTCAGGAATTTCAGACAGAAACTTTAATCTTCAACGTATCTTGAAAAAGACATCTATTCTACAGTGTTCTTAGTTTTCATTACGTCAATTACTTAGCCGTCAGTTTCTAATCTTCATATTAATTATTTGACGTAATGAGTTTCAATGTCAAGATTGCATTAAATATATATTTTAATTTCATCTAACGAATACTAACTAAAGATAAGGTCCTTAAGTTATATGCACAAATGCTTCAGTAGACGTCTGTGTTGGTTTAACATAATATAAGACGTACAAAAAATGCTTCAAATGATTGAATCCACAGTTGGTGTAGTGGTTTAAACGGTATAGCTCTGAATGTTGTGGGTTAAATTGACGTACAAATTGTTCTTCTGAGTCTGGGTGTCCATTGTGTCTGTTTTATAAATGTCTATAAAGTCACCCGAGTCACAAAAGATAATCCTATCACATGAGTTGTTCTTTTAGAAAGGAAGTAAGATAGCCTAGCCTTGATCGTTAGTCTTATTCCACGACTACATAATAGAATTTTTACTGGGAAAGAATTCGGATGATAATGTTCTTCTAGCCGATTTCAGCCACAGCGGCTAGTCTCAATGGAGACCAGCTAACTAAGCAGAAGATATTGTAGTGCACAAGTACATGCGCAAGCACAGGTACCCTCTCTGTACCTTCATTCTGACAACCCAATAGGACGGCTATTCAGTACGACAGTGGAGAGATCACACACAAGGCCGATGGCTTTACGTGCTCGAACCACAGGGGTTAAGGTCCTAACTTCCAAACTCCGGGTTATTGTTAAGCATTTCTGTAATCAGAAAAACTCTATAACTCTTTACTGGCCCGAACCAGGCATCGAACCCGAGGCCTGTTGATCAGTAGTTACATGCCCTAACCGCACCTAGGGTTACCAACCGGAAAAAAATACTATAACTATATCAATTAAGTTTTTTAGATATGGAAGGTAGTAAGGTTGGAAACAAACATATTGAATTATTCGTACTTATATTAATTTAGGATATTTTATCGCCTCAGAAGGTAATATTTATATAGAATATTGTATTAATTTTATATACATGTATGTTTATGTATTGTTTATGTACTGTTTATGTAAAATAATATTTTATTAGTAATGTATGTCAACTTTATTATTTTGCCTTTGCACCTACCCACCTTTGCACCGCTCATGTTTCTACATCACCTAAAGGTTGACTGGGAGAGAATGCCCCATGGCATTAAGTCCGCCTTTGTACAACATGTGCATCAAGAATAAATAAATAAATAAATAAATAATACAGTCCACTCTGGCTATTCTTTGTACAATAGAAATTCTAGATATAGTAGAATTTTTTACTTGTTACTTTTTTATGGCGTGGGGAGGAGGGGGAATAAATGAACAAGCTGCCCTGACAAGTGAAAATAAGTAAGGGTTGTTCTGTTATTCAATTTACAATTCCTATGCAAATTTATAATTTTAATATTGTATATTATGAAATGATTTTTCTATTTCATTGATTTCATGTAAGGAAATTTTAATAACGTAACATTTATATATTTCTATAAAGTTAGCACATGAATTTTATATAATAAGCAAACCTCATTTCGAAGCTCCGGCCTATTTTCTACAGTTGACAATAATAGTGTAAGGCTGTTAATAATGGTATTAATAACATATAATAATATAATATATACTGAGTACAAACCAATCTTTCT
This sequence comes from Hypercompe scribonia, assembly GCA_949316085.1. NCBI lineage: Eukaryota > Metazoa > Arthropoda > Insecta > Lepidoptera > Erebidae > Hypercompe > Hypercompe scribonia. The sequence goes on along the minus strand of OX438969.1, from coordinate 2,308,633 downwards.
ATCTTTCTAAGAAAATTTACCACATGCAATGGTCAGCGGTCTACTCTTAAGGGTCTTAAGGAGCCATGATAGATGATAAAAGAATTTAACAACGAAATAAAAATTAAGTATCAATCAAAGAAACAAGATAAGTTTTACAAACATATCAATACAGATATCTATAGATACAACAATCCCCTCGTTATCCGTCAAAAAATCCATGATAAATTTAACTTTTGCTGTTAAGCTTTTCATAAGATAAAAGATCAATTAATATACCGAATTTTTATGGGTTGCTCTTAACGTCATTATCATCATTTCACTGCTAGAAGGTCCCTCTTTAACTCAAAATCGAAGAAGGTTTTAGACTACTATACCATACTGAACAGACTGGTCGGTGTAAGGATTTCCCGGGGAATCCCCCGGGCAAGCCGTTTAAAAAAAGATTTATACAAAACTTCCCTTCCATCTCTTTGCAGCGCTGTTGGCCTCCCTTAAACGATTCTTACGACATTTATGGGATGAATAGGTGGTAACATAAACACTCCGTATTTCTACTTACAGTACTAGTCCACAGACGATCATTATGTATATTGAAAAAAAATAGAATTATAAGTTGAACGAATAGCTGGTAGAAAGACAGAGAACTAATAACAATTTATTTCTATTTAAGTCAGTCGTAAAGCTAATTATGTTTATAATATTATAATTGAACATACTGTCACTATCAACCAACATCGTCCATATCTAATGAGCCATTTATGAAAATTCGAGTGTAAAATTTTATTAAACTATTTTTACAGTCATTTCTGAACTCGTAAATAAACACTTTTGAGACTTTTTGTGTTCTCGTGGACTTCACTCTCAGGATATATCCAAGTAAGTTTCAAAAGACTTACAAGTAATGGACCACTGCGTGATATTAGTCGGTTGAATTCCGGTAAATGATCACAATGATCACCGGTGAGGTGATGATACGTAGAGGTTTTTTCACCAAAACAAAAAAATATTATTTAGATAAGCAGAGCTGTACAAAATTTTCATATTTTGCAAAAATATAATGTGATTCGACACTGCAAGGGAAAAAACCTAGAAAGGAAGCCTGTAACTTACTCTAGCCACTGTCAGAATATTAAGTCCTGTAATCGAATGTCAGTAATCAGGATAAATATCTTGATTACACGTAAATCTACTAAAGATTATTTTCGAGAACGTACGTGGTAGTCTTTTGTGAATCCCGGGTCAAGGCATTTGTTATAAAACACTGAAAAATAATCAGTAACCATTGTGAGGTTACCATGACATTTACAGGCTTTAATATAAAATCAATAGTTCATTTGTTAGAATGCAAGCAAATAAACTTTAAAAGTTTTGACATTGATAGGTGACAGGAAGTCTAAATAGTCTAACAAGTTTCGTTTATATAAAACATTGTCTAGAATTAATGTCTGGTTTCTATAACGTCTGGTTTGAATTCATATTAGGGGTCCGAATCCAAGTTTGAATACAGTTTTATTCCATGTATGTATAATTTTAACAATAGGAAATGAAATATTTAATTTATATTCTATTTCATATAACTTACCCCCTAAGCTAGTAAAAATCTGGCAAAAAAATTTAAATGTAAAATAAACAAAATATCTCTAAGCTTTAACTTCTTTGCTTCTAAACACAAAATAAAAAAAATACAAATTATAAATACTCACGTAATTCTTTTAACCAAACACTGCTGATTGTACAAAAGGTAACGACAACTGACGCCAAATACTTCATTTTAAATTTTTCAGTCAAGAATATAGTAATCAGGCAATTATTCAAAGTGCGTTCGTCAGACGTTAGCGTAATACTACGTGCTAGGCATTGATTACCACCGATTTTATATACCATAGACTAAGAACCGCTAAAGTTAGCGGAAAATCAAGGTGACGTCTATTTATAGCTGCCTATGTATGTAAGTAAATATATATGTAGGTATTTATAATATTTAATTACAAATGTGTGTCATCGAAAAGTAAGGCAATGGAAACAAAAATATTGACATAAAAATATTTGGATGATTAATTTTAATAATAATAAATTTGTTTTAAATTAGCATTAATTAGAGTACATATAATTTCTTTTTAATCCTCTTTAAAAACAAAGATCCACTAAAGCTTCATATTTATTACAGTATATTTAAGTTTAGAAGAATTGTAGAGAGTTATTTTTTTTAAACAATATATGTTAGGAAAATTAGAAGCTATGTACGGGTCCTGTTTTTAAATTTACTGGTTAAGTCGATCTTTTAAGGAGCTGTAATAGCCAATTCTGACAGATTTTTCTATGAAATACCATATCCCAAACTTTATCATTTTGAAGATATTGGATTATTTAGACTTTTAAAAAAGTTACTGAAATTATGTCGAATACATTTTTTAAACTAATACTCTCATAGTTTTCTTTTCTTTTTTTTCAGTTTAACGGTTTTTGTGTCGTTTGTTGATATCTCACACATGGCAGCTTAATAATTTTGATGGTTCATCACCGTTTCACTGCCCCGAAATCAACAAAAATGTGGTTTACATAATAACTCTTTCACAATTTCATTGAACTAGAGGCAATTATTTCACGCAATAGACAAGCATTCAATCTAAATTAATAATATTAACAGTAAGTTTCTTTTTTGCTGGCATTTTTAAATAATGTCAACCGTCTAAGGATGACATTTTTATTACATAATGTATATTTGAACACCTGACACACAACGTCATCTAGTCCCAAACTAAGCAGGGCTTGTACTGTGGGTACTATACAACTGATATAAATACAGATATACTTTTTTTTTTGCAAATACATAAATATTATACATAGAAAATATCAAAACGCCGGAACCAATATTTGCATATCTACAATCCCCAGGATCGAACCCGAGACCTCAAGCACAGCAGTCGCATACGCTACCACTGCGCCACCGGGGCAGTCAAATCAATCACTAAGTATTTTAATATTTTTGTTTCCTAAAATTGAATTGTGATTCTGGTTACATACATTTAAAATGGCACGTAACTACTTTTTTAAGGGTATTGCTTACAAATAAATATATAAATGGTTTAAACATTGCAAATCATTTAATGAAATCAACCTATCGCCGTCCACAGCTGAACAAAGATCTCCCCCAAGGAGCGACAACCATCTCAGTCTTGGGCAATCCGCAACCATCCGCTGCCAGCCATCTTCTTCAAATCGTCGGTCCATCATGCCGCAGGGTGTCCTACACTGCATTTGCCAAATCGTTCTCACCAAATAATTTATACCATAATGACCACCTGAAAAATAAGTTTGGTTTAACTCTAGGATAACCTATTCATCGAAGTAGGCTAGATAACACTACGGAAAACACCAATAGAAGGGGAGTATCAATGAAAACTTTTCAGACGCAGACGAAGCTGCGCGAGTCAACTAATTGATAATAAGTCCGTCGCCTTAGCCATTATATTTATAAGTCTAAGTTATTTTAATAAGTCAATTGTAGTGTACTTATTACTTTATACTATTTTCCTATCGCTTTAACATGTAAAATTTTGTGTTGATAGTTAGCTACTAAATTACACACACCCACATTTGTTAAATCACTCTTAACGTTAAGGTGTAACTTGTTTTAACAAAAACAGAAGGTCCTTTTGACGATCTTAATAAACATTAGCTACAGAATAAAAAATACCCTACAACTTACCGATTGCACCTTGGTTTTAGAATCGTTTTTATGAAACCTCCGAGTTACATTTAGGAAGCAACGAATAGATATTAATGATGTAACGAATAACGTGAATCTATATAATTAAGACAGTGTTTGACTAAGAAAACAGATGTAATTGCATGATTTTGTTATTTATGAATTAATTACGGGATTTATTAACTTCTTATCTATGGTATAAATAGGCGTACCTTACTTATTATTGTACATTATATTAGACATTATCTTACCGAAGAAAACCACGCCAGACTGTCGCCAACACTCGAAATAAAACGTAACGCTAATTAGCAATACTTATTGACTGGACTGTTGGTCTAGGGGTTAGTGATCCTAACTGCTTAGCCAGAGGTTGTGGGTTCGATTCCCATCCAAGCCAAATAAACAATTATTTGATGTTATGAGCTTTATTATTTTATTCTGTGTCTGTGTGTAATTTATCTGTAATATGTAGGTATGTGTTTAGAAATTTATAAGTGTGTGTATCAGTAGTTTCCTTACCGTAGGATCAGACCGCCACTCGTGAAATATACAGTGTGAAGTTACTATTATAATATAGGAACATTTTAAGTATTTTCTAAGAAATAACTCACGAGACATTATTACCCTCTCACAGAGAATCAACCTAAAGCGACAGCATCCATGCTGTTGTCTTTCATTAGTGAATGTGAGACCGAAGACCCATACCGGGTGTTTGTGGGGTCTGAGCCTTGTGTGAATGTCATGCCTTTTACATCCCCAAGCAGGGCGTAAAAAAGCATCTCACTAGGCCACCATAATGTGAATCACCATACTGCATTGCCTGCATTCGCAACTTTTGGATTGTATTCATACTTTCTACCAGGCAGAGAAAAGTCACTTTAGCAGGCTCTTAATAAGCAAAAAAAAACTTATTTAATAAATTGTGAATTTTTAAACAAAGTCTTACGACAGGTTTCTTCAGAGACGTGCGTTTTCGTAGCTTTGAGAATAATAACGCAATTCAACATCCTTGTAGATAATTTTATGTAATATTCTCTAATATATTGTTCTTATGTTCGTTTACGTCAATATTGGTTAATCGATATGATTCATGGAATATTTAATCGACCCTATTTAAGCAGATAATATAGACTGATATATAGACTGAGATATATAGATAATATAGACATGAGAAATCAAAAGTTAGAAAGGGTTAATTGATTTAAGAAAATGTAAAAGGTTCTTATTTTTTCTGTTCGCTGTCCTAATCGAGTTATTAGATTCACCAGGCACGATTTTTTTTAAGGTTTATACCGTCTCATTTGCCTCATTATCACCAAGTTCACCTGAGTTAACAGATGAACTGAGAATTAAGAGATGAAGAATAAGTGATAACATTATCACTACTTAAGTAACTAAAGAAATAGTGTCACGACTGAGAGAGCAAACTGCGCAAGACATCAGCGCTGCAAAGAAAAGAAAACTCAAAACAAACTCCATACCGACCAACCTGTCTGATCACCACGGAATAATAGGCAAAAACCTATTTTCTGAGGAGAGATCTGTTCCCAACAGTGGACACTGATAATGATTATGATGTTACGTCGTATCCTTGTCTTGAAATTAGTTTTTTTTTTAAAGAATTATTATAATAATTCAATAACTGTGAAACAAATAGACGTTAATTATTTTCTTCAATAACAGATAAGTAGCTATAAGCAGCGACTCGATACACCTCTCAGACATACTTCATAATTGAGTATAACATCACTTAACGTCTTGGTTTTTCCAAATTATTTTGCACTTTAGCCTCTTTTAATTTGCAACTATCACAAAAAAATTACAGAAATATACGCAAAGTGTATATAAAAATACTCGTGTGTTCGTCAGTCAATAAAAACAAAGAGCAAAGTTTCTACTACAAAAACAAGATTACAACAAATAAAACCGACACCTATTAGAAATGTTTCGTTCTGTTATTTAAAAAAGCTACATATTTAATGCATAAAAACTAAGAGTGTTGGTTCTCGCACAAAAAAACAAGTTTCACTAGTTCAATTCAGGAAGCAAAACGTCATCTTAATGTAGATAGCTACATAAAAAAGCGGGACGTTCTCAAACATTCGTGGTTTTTGTGACTACACATGAATTGACGCACAGAGCTTTAAGGATGTCTCAAGACATGTCAATAAGTCAATTGTTAATCCATTTCTCACTTCCACGACTGTTATTCTTATAATTTTACTGCTTTTGGGTATACATCCGGATTCTAAGAAATTCGTCACAATCAAGATCAACTACAGTCCGTTTTTCGCAGCCTCGTTTTCAGAATTTTGTCATCGAAGAAGAAAACGTGTGGCAAAATACGCGCTCTAGACCATTGACATACAACCTTAGTCGAGAGCGGGAAACCACTCACAAGATCAACTGTCGTATTTATAGTAGTTACACTGTGTCCGAGCGTGTGCATGTATAATCTCCATACTCTCATAATAATCTTTATTCATCAGTCTAATCATTACGACAACTGTCTCTCTTATAATAAATATAATATAGGCAAACATAGTATAGAGCGCCCTGAAACACATTCGGACTGCTCGAGACCGGAATAGTTGGCGATCCTCAGGGCGAGACAATCATTCAGCAGTAGACAGCGATAGGTTGATTTGATTTGAATAATTTGAAAAAATGGTCTTATAGTGATCTATACAGGGCAAATATATGACAATATGGTCCGGGTCCCCTTCAGAGAAGGACGCTTGAGACCGGCCGCCGGGGTAGGTTTTATTTTCCACTCCGACAACACAAAAAAGAAAAAGAATAAGGGCTAATATATGACACGCGAACACGTCTCTACTTCTCAAGACTTGGATTCAAAAGCCTTTGAATCCAAGTCTTGCACCATTACGCCAGATGGTCTAAAATATTTCCTTTAATGAACTGACAGACTTCAGTAACTTAGTGACATACGTCAACTACTCGTTCAACACGATAATATTAACACTTCAAGGTGAGTTTTTAGTTTGTTATATACTTAGTCTGGCCATAAATACTGTTACACTTAATTATAAAAAAATATTACATTTGAATTTCGAATCTGTCATTTTTATACGATTGTTCATTGTGTTTTCTCATTTTGGCGCCAATACATTGTAAAATATTTTGCGATATTAAAATGGTGTGGGGTGATAAAGAGAACCGAATCGCTGTGATAGCATTACACAAAGTAGGTATGGAGCCAAATGCAATTTTTAAAACTCTCCATACACTTGGTATTAGTAAAATGTTTGTGTACCGGGCTATTAATAGGTACAATGAGACCTCCTCTGTTTGTGACAGAAAAAGATCTGGCCGTCCACGTAGTGTTCGTACGAAAAAGGTGGTCAAAGCAGTAAGGGAAAGAATTCGAAGAAATCCTGTCCGAAAGCAAAAGATTTTATCTCGGGAAATGAAGATAGCACCTAGAACCATGTCGCGTATTTTAAAAGATGACTTAGGACTTGCAGCCTATAAGAGACGCACTGGCCATTTCTTAACTGATAATTTAAAGAAGAATAGGGTGGTAAAATCGAAACAACTACTGAAGCGGTACGCAAAGGGAGGTCACAGAAAAATTTTGTTTACGGATGAGAAAATTTTTACAATTGAGCAACATTTTAACAAACAAAATGACCGTATTTATGCTCAAAGCTCTAAGGAAGCTTCCCAATTAGTCGACAGAGTGCAACGTGGACATTATCCGACTTCAGTGATGGTTTGGTGGGGTGTTAGCTATGAAGGAGTGACTGAGCCATATTTTTGTGAAAAAGGTATCAAAACATCGGCACAAGTGTATCAAGATACCATTCTTGAGAAGGTAGTTAAGCCCCTTAACATCACCATGTTCAATAACCAAGTATGGTCCTTCCAGCAAGACTCGGCGCCGGGTCATAAAGCTCGGTCCACGCAGTCTTGGTTGGAATCGAACGTTTCGGACTTCATCAGAGCTGAAGACTGGCCGTCGTCTAGTCCCGATCTTAATCCGCTGGATTATGATTTGTGGTCAGTTTTAGAGAGTACAGCTTGCTCTAAACGCCATGATAATTTGGAGTCCCTAAAACAATCTATACGATTGGCAGTGAAGAATTTTCCCATGGAAAGAGTGCGTGCTTCTATTGATAACTGGCCTCATCGTTTAAAGGACTGTATTGCAGCCAATGGAGACCACTTCGAATAAGCTTTTTATATTTTTAATTGTTTTATATTTATGTATTAAACTGACACACTGTAAAAGTAATAAATGTTATTTGCAGTTAACAATTTTCTTTTTTCTTTATTACAATATTTATGGCAAGACTAGGTAATTACATTAATTGACAACCCTAAAACTACGAGATTGTACGTAGGTTTATTATCGATATAAAACACCAATAACTGATTATAGTGTAGAAAAAATGGATCAAAAAAATTATTATACGTGTTTTCTTCTTTTTAATTCGATAGTGTAAGATATCTTTGAAAAACGCAAGGATGCCCTTTTTTTTTTAACGTGTGGATACCCCCTCGGGCCGTCACCCCACCGACGTTGCGACTAAACGCAAGGATGCCTTATACTGACCTAATTTTATTTAATCTTTCAAATATGTATAGACAAGAGAACAATAACACAGACGGAAAGCAAGACAGTGAAATTCCACCAGAGATCTATTTAAAAATAGATACTTCGAAGTAAACACAGTTTCTATGCGTATCTAATTTACAACAACTTTAATTCGAATAATCACCCAACTGACATCAATTCGTGACTCCGCAGTTAATTCAAGAACACTTCTGTTATCTGACAAAAAATAGCATTACTACGTTTTTAATGTATACTAACAATGGACACAGATTCCGCAATTCATACTTATCTAATTCTTTTCATTATACTAATAAAAAGAAGGATGTACCTATAATATAGGATGGGCCAAGAATTTGTTAACATTTGAATATAAAATGCCACGCAAACATGTTACGGAAGTTCTTGGAACCGATGCTGCTGGAATTTGCTGGCTACCATCGTAACACATGGTTTCAACAAGAAGGAGCCACTTGGCACACATCCAAAGAGTCGCTGCTGGTGGTCAAAGACATGTTTCAGGCAAAGATGATTTCCAGACGAGGCGACATTCCATGGCCACCCAGAAGTCCAGATTTATCCCCAGCAACCTTCTTTTGATGAGGTTATTTGAAGAATCGTATCTACATCAATAAACCAAATACACTACTTTAACTAAGGAAAAATCAGCGAAGAAATGTCGGTGATCTCGCGGTCTCTTTGCCGACGTACGTCGTCTTTTGCCAAATATTAGAAAATTTCGGTGCTCACTTAGAAGAGTGCACACGTCAAAATTATGGTAGTTATTTGAACGACGTAATTTTTAAAAAATAAATTCCAACTAATTAGCTTTCTTGTAAATAAACAATTTTTATAATATATCAAATGATTTTTTTTTAACAATTTTTCAAATGGTAACTAACTCGTGGCCCACCCTATACTTATTAGCAATTAAACAAATACAAACGATTATCGATTCAACTCACGTGTGCTATGGCAATTCTGTTTTCAATTCTCATTTCAAAGAACAAAATCAAAATATGCAAGAAACCATCACTACACAGAGAAGGAATACTTGAAACAAACCCAATAACAACCCGTTTGATCAGCGTGGTTTGGTAGGGTAAACCCTCGTTGCTAAAGAGAAGCTTATGTCCAGCAGTGGACTGTTAAAGGCTGTTGATGATTGATGATATATGTACCAGTTATATTTTATATAATTATAAGTCTATAGGTATCAGCTGATAGGATGTTTCAGGCTGTCGTCATCAGTGGATGTTCGAATTGTCTTCATAACTTATTGTTTTAATGAGCATCCTGTTTTGTTATTTTCTTTGTAGCTAATGATGCTTAATTTAGACCTATTACTAATAAGAAGTACTTTTCGAATCGAACACGAATAATTGAGATCAAAGTTGAAGCTTCCTTATTATTATCTTTTTTTAGAAATCCTTTGTGGCGATTTCCGTATACAGCACAAACAAACATACATACTACAGACCATCTACCGAAGACTCAGCGAACTACGGAGTAATGAACTACAAAACAATTACCAATTTTGTATTGCGATGTAGAAATTGTCGCAGCGATTAGCATTTATACAATATCTCAACCGTTCGGACCGCGGCCCGTCAGGCGTGATCATCTCGCCTGGTCGGAAGATCCTCTCTTTGTGTTGGAGGGACATTACACCCATCCCTCCACACCTTTAAAGAAAGTGTAAGTTTCTTACAGGTAATCAGGCATTTCAATAGGTAATTTACTTGTTATGTCATCGCCTAGACAGTAACGACAAACAAGTCATTTTCGACAGGAAGACACGTTTATCTTTGTAACATTTATTTGAGAACTGACCAAAATTATCATTAAATTTATTCCACACACGTCTCTCGATAAAATATTCTTATAACTTAGTTGTTTTGGTTTATTAGAAACATATAATAACACACATTTCACGAAAACAATTTGTGTAGAATAACCACTACCTACATTATTCGTAGTAATTTGTCACATAATTTGTTAGGCAATGATTTTTTTTTACAAATACGTGAAGTAAAACATTGGTTAACCAATTTTAAACAACAAAAAAGTCATATACACATAGCTGAACACAGTTTTTAAGTTTAGAAAATAAATTTTTATTACTGTAGTAATTTGACTGCCTCGATGGCGTTGTTCAACTGCGACTTTTTAACAACGAATTGTCATGTAGTAAAACGTAAGTTAATGAATTTTGATATAAAAGAAAATTGAAAAATATTTATTGATGGGCCTATTAGTATAGTGGTCTATGGTTCTGACTGCTAAACCGGAGATCATGGGTTCAATTCCCACACAGGACTGACAATTGTGAGGAAACACTACGATTGGTTCTGTGTCTGGGTATAAATTATCAATAATATTTATATATTTAGAAATATATAAGCGTGTTTCACAGTGGTCTGGTTACCATAACACAGGCTCTAGGCCTAATTTGGAAACATATAGGTACATTGAAAACAGATTTCAGCATTGCTATCACAGTCGTGACAATGCTCACACTCAACATCATAATATAAGTATTTTTAGTAACAAATTTGATTTATTCTTTTAGTCTCAACACTCAGTTCGAAGATTATTATTTTTTTTACAGTGTTTTAACAACGTTCGTTAAAATTTAAATGTTTAGACGTAACTGGAAATAAAAAATCAGCTGCACACAATCGTTAATCATATTTTGCTTATTTTTGTTGCATTGCATAATTGTTGCTATAAAACATGTAAGAACGTGTGGAACGTATTTCTATGACTGCAGCTTTGTTGGCCAAAACCTTAATTTTCTACTTAGTCACTTAGTAACCCTGGCTGAGTACAAAATTAAGCCTTGTACTTAGTTACTAAGCCAGAAATTGAATTCTCAATTATCACAAATAATTATTTGATGAACACGTTTATTTATTCTGAGAGTTTCTACCTCCCTCCATTCTCGATGAGACAATACTTTTGTAACTCTTAGTTGCAAAAACATATGTATTGTTGTAAAGACCATTTACTCTCCTTAGATCAAAAGTGGAATCAACCCTAATGTGAATAAATCTTACTCAAAAACTTTTCTTTTTTGACCACAATCTATTTATAGGTTTATAATTAATCCATAAATTTAAACAGATAATGGATTCTACACAAGTATTTATAAGTCAACAAGTGGATAGATGCGTCATTTGCAATTCAAATTTTGTTTTCGCAATATTATTTTATTTATTTGTATTATTGAATTGGTTATTTTTGTATTACTAATAATCTTAAAAATAACACCATCCTCAATTCCCCTCCGTCATGAGGAATTGTATTTTTATGACAGAGTGAATAAACTAGTAGGCACTTACCGTCAGGAACGGGTCCCTTGAGGAAATTGACTACCGCTGCCTATGAATGCCTGTAGCTCAGGAATCAGAAGCGCGTTGCCAAACTTTGCAGAAGGAGTACGCTCTTTTCTTGAAAGTTTGAAGATCGTATCGGCCCGGAAATACATCAGATGATCATAATTTTAGATAATAAAATGTACTCTTTATTTTTGAATTTTCAATCCATAAGGGTCTTTTAGTGTGGTAGAGCGCAACCAAAAAATTATTTTCCAAAATTTATTAATTAGACAGAGTTCTAAAAAATAAACATATTTTAGGTTTTAGGTTCTTTAGAAATATCCGATCAGTCTTTAGAACGAAAATATGACCTAACCTATACTTTATTTAGATTTCAATGTACTTAAACAAATAGAAAATTATTACGTACATACATAAACTCACGCCTGTTTCTCCGGAGGGTAGACTGAGGCATATTAAATGGTCACTTATGACCCGTGTTTTGGCCTCACGCAATAGGAAATAACAGCTGTTCCCGGATCGAACCTATCTCAGATGCAGAGTAACACACCCTAAGTTGTAGGTGGGAACCCTGTGAACACTATTATTAATACATTATTAAATATATTAGTAATACATGATACCGTAATGTTTAGTCACTATATTGTATATGTGAATAATTCTCTGCTTTCAAAGTAGTTTGTCTGTTACCGTTATCTTGACCCATGTAATAACATCGATATCAATCTCTAAAGTACTCTGTATCAATTATTGTTTTGTCTATTTGTACAGAAATCCTTCGAACGTCATCGGTGACGGGCGTATAAATAATTCTTAGATACTAATATAATAAACGGATAGGTATTTAAATGCACTCATATTAACATAGATTATTATCTAAAGTAGAAACCTATTATTCACATAAATCCCTCTAATGTATAATTCGTAATACATCACGTATAATTATAACTTGACATATCTTATACGTATATATCTTGACGTGTTTCGTGTAAGTTTTAAATTAAACATTGGTGAGTTATATTCATACACATAAACTGACATTTTTCCGTTCCAGTGTCGATGTACAGTAGTAGGCACTAGACACGAAAACTTCGCCACGAACGGACCAGCTCAAACGGGGTCGTACTACCCTCTCACGGATGACCAATCTAAAGCGACAGCGTCCGTGCTGTCGTCTTTCGTTGGTGAGTGCAAGGAGGCCCATTGATGCAGGGGTGACAGTCATCGTGGTAAGTGTGTGAGCCTTACACTGCCACGATGCCTATCATGCCTTGTACATCCCCAAGCGGGGTGTGAAAAAGCACCTCACTAGGCTGCCGTTGTGTAGGTCACCATACTGCATTGTCTGCATTTGCAATGAGTATGGTGACTACAACTCTTGGATTCTATTCTTATGTTCTTGGATACTTTCCATCAGGTAGAGTAGAGTCACTATTGTAGGTGTTAAAAAAAAAGATTAAGTGCCTTCGTAAAATTCTGTACAGATTGAGCTCAAACTTGATTGTTTTTATCTATTTCACACATCACTTTTGTTTTTCACTTCTTATCAGTGAACTTTTAATGTGTCCGCCACGAAATGTGCCAAGATACACTACATGTGGCATTTACATGTTAAGAGTAACTGACCCGTGCAACTTCATCTGTGTCTTGAAAATGAAATGAATTTTCTCCGTTTTAGCAAGATTTTTCATTAACATTCAGCCCTTATTAATCATAAACTCACGTTAAATAGATCCTTCCTCCTCCTCCTCCGATAGATAGATAGATAGATAGATCCTCCTTCGATAAATGAGCTATACAGCAATGAAAAAAATTCAGAATCAGAAGATATCAAATTACTTGCACTAAATTACTGATTCTCCTGTACTGATCCATGTGAAGACGAATGAACTATATAGAGTATCACCATCCCCATTTATCCCATGGGTGTCATTATAACAAAGAAAGAAAACTTGAAACAAACTCTATACCAACCCGTTTAGCCTGCATGGTATAGCGGACAAAAACTTCTTTTTTAAAGAGAAGCCTATAATCCAGCAGTGGACTTTTAAAGGCTGTTGATGATTGATTCTTCAAGGCAAGGCAAGATATGATTGTTGACAAATCTTTTTACAAAAAACCAGCGCGGCGTTAAGTAATTAATGTATTTTGTTGCTGTTGACCAAGTGACTCCTGACTACGCACTTGTTACATTCGAGCTATAGGTATCTGTAGGCAGTGATAATCACTTAACTTCAAGTAGCCGTCTGTTCGTTTACCCCCTTACTCCATAAAAAAGCCGCTGCATGTAGCATGCTTCAAATTTGACAGTTGATGCTTTTACATTCGGAGCCACCCACTAAGCAAGGAGTTATGTAAATTTCTTCCCTAACGAATAAAATAAAGAAAGTACGGGATCACCTAGTTGCATAATAAAAAACCACTTCTCATGACAAAAGATTTGTACAATCTTTTGTCAAAGCGCCATCTCTTTTTTAAAGGATATATTATATTACGCGTCAACTCATGCACACATTGCCACCAAGTCCGCTTGCATAGTAAGAATATTTTTTCATAGTTTACAGTAACGGTAACTAGATGGCGCTCAATAATTAAAGCTCACCAACTTCAAAAACTATTTAATGAAATGAAAATGAAAAAAATGAAATTAAAGCAGGCTTAGTAGTTTAGGGAGTCATTCACAGGACATTAATGAACTAGTATTTCTTAAGTAGTATGAGTCACTTATCTAATGGTAAAAATGTGGTAAGTTCAAAATGAAATTGGTAGGAACTAAGCAAAGAAATGTTTAAAGAGAAGAATACAAAAGAGAATCACGGGGTCAAATCTCTTTGTTATTTATATTTTAGACATCTTTTTCCGACAAGGTTTTAGCGTAGATATGTGTAATAAAATCAGTTAATGGAAAAATGTGAAATTAAAACAAAAATAATGGCTTCAAAATGTGCTATGTTCTTTATCCAGGTTACGGCTTTGCTAGGTCTTGATATTCTTGTAAACATTTAATATACATATAACTCAACAATGCAAACAATGTGAAAATAAAATAAGTGAGATAAACATCTTACCGTTGAGAAAAAAAATTATTTAGAAATAGTTTTGCTGAACCTGTAAACTCAATATACGAGTAAGCTTTTTGCTTTACTGCCGTAGAACTTGCAGTAAACATGACAAATTGGTCCCAGATTTTTAAGATACGTTGTGAACAAAACAACACTTACTAATCAATTAATATCAAATAGTAAGCAATCATAACTTAACGACTGCATATTGTATACAATCTAAAGATAACGAAGTGACAATAAATATGATCCTTGACTCGGGAGCGGGGCTGACAGTCAGACATTGCTCGTTTCTAGACGAGAGTGGATCTCTATTTTAACGTTTTCAAAACAAGATGATTGTGAAAACAGTTGTTTTGTGCTGTGCTGTCCTAATAGTGTCTTGTCAAGGTGCGTCCTTACTTTAAATTTTTACCTTTTTTTTATTTATTTTTTATTTTAGTAGCCTGCCAAAGTAACTCTGCTTGATGGAAAGCGTGAATAGAGTCCAAAAGTTGTAGTCACCATACTCATTGCGAATGCTGACAATGCAGTATGGTGACCCACACTATTTCGGCCTGTTACGATTTTTTACGCCTCTCTTGGGGATGTAAAAGACATGAGAGTCATCGTAGCATTGTATTGCACACACCACGACAACTATCACCCTTGCATCAATGGGCCTCCGGTCTCGCACTCACCAACGAAACACAACAACACGGACACTGTCGCTTTTGGTTGGTCTTCTGTGGGAGGGTAGATCTGTCCTGGACGAGCCGGCCCGTTCATGCTGAAATCAGCGTGGCTCTACTACCTGGTAAACTGTCACCGATTCTTCAAATCTTAACGAGTGCTACATCTTTTTCTATTCTTAAATACTTCTTTTATATTATCAATTTAAGGTAAAACGTGGATGTTGTTGTCTTGTAAACAATATTTGCAACCAATGTAACTTGAGTAACAGGATACGATTAGATTGTTCTTGTTATGCAAAATGATCTGCATTTGTTTATTAGTCTGATAAATTATGTTATGTAGAGATGGTTATAAATCAGTATTATCTCAAGTGATAGTATATTTAGAGCAATGTATAGACACGAAAGTAATTACTGATTCAGTGGACTATGAGCGATAAATTATACGCGCAATAAGTTTATTGATATCGTTTGATAAATGTGCAAATTATTATTGCCATGTTAGTCGAAAGACATCATCATCTCAGCCAACACATAGGTCTTCCTTAAGGCTCTATACAACAACTAGTCCTGTGTTGCCCGCAAATATCAGAATTTTAATATGTTAGTTTCTTTTAGATGCAAATTCACCAAAACAAGATTATTAATATAATACACGTATTATTTAATAAATACACAGTATTATAATAAATATTTCTCGTTCTTGACATTGCTTGGCTTGACCAGGGTAATACCACAGCACATGAAAAATGCAATTTAAAAAATACTTTTGTTTTCTTTTACTTACAGTCCTTATAATATACAGAGCATATAGCAAGCAATTTCATCTTTTGTATCCCCTATATTTTCATTCTGTGTGTTTTATTACAAATGATAATAATATTATAAATTCAAAAAAATCTCTGTTTGTCTATCTGTTACGCTTTCACATCTAAATTGCTGCATCTGTTTCAATGAAATTTTGCATGGTGATATTTTGGTTCTTGAGGAAGGATATAGGCTACTTTTATTACAATCACCGACCGTAAAAGCTAGTACATTATAAATATAAAAATTCATACCTAAAATGTGCCTCTTACGTTCTAAAATGACAGTGACAACTGTCACAAAGATTGAGCTATATTTTAAGGACTTTAATGGATGTGATTACCGAAATTAAACCTCCTCTCCTCCTCGTTATAATGGTGTCTTCAAGATTACTAACCTAATTGCAACTCTTGGGTTGCAAGTGGCCACGGGTGGTCAACACTCCATTGCTTACTTTATCATAAGAATATACATTACGTCGATTAGCAGGATAAGATACAATTATATTAATAACATCATTAATATCTGACATTCAATATTTTTTTCTAGAATCTTCTCTTAAATAGATATTATCATCATCACATTACATCACATCAACAGCCTTTAACAGTCCACTGTTGGACATAGGCTTTCCTTAAAAAGAAGACTTCGCTGTACCACGATAGCCAAACGGGTTGGTATAGCGTTTGTTTCAAAGTTTCCACCTATTCCAAGAAAGCATTTAAAAAAGTAAGATTTGTCACCAATGTATGAGCCACCAGAATTTTTCACTCTGATTTAAGCATGAATAAAAATAGATGCATACAATTTTCAGATGAATCTTTTGAGGACTCATCAGAAAACACAAGGATACTGGAAGGAGAAAAACAACTCAGTCACAATTTACTGAACATTTTAGAACACTTTAAGCAACCCGATCCTGTGGGTCTTCCAGGGGCTCAGATACCAGATCCCTATCCAATCCCGGACATGAAGCAACCCCTCAGCTTGGGCACCATGTACTTTAAGAACGCAGCAGTACACGGCATTAGCAAGTTTCGTATTTTGTACGTGAATGCCGAAATTAAAACTATGGAGGTAATTGGTGTTTAATTTTAAAATATTTGCAATAGAACAGTACTCTTCTATCTACATAATGTAATAGATAAATGATACGGATGGCGTATTAGTACATGGAATCACCTCGCCGCTTCCTACTGACCTGAGTGTTGTGTGTTCAAGCCCCCACATGGGATAATTGTTTGCGTGACCTACAAATTGCTGTTTTAAGTCTGAGTATTCTTAGTATTCTTTATATATATATTTGTAAAGTCCTATTTGACATAGGTTAGTATTCCTTTTGAGTTGTTAGAGAAAATACTGTATAACATTACTCAGGTATTGCATTTATAAACACAGTCATACTTAACAAAGTACTCACAATTACTACTCGCTAGATTTCTCCCGGGACCCTCTCTGTTCACATTAATTCCTTGAAGATTTCACCACTTCATATGAAACTTCAAATTTCTTCGATTTTCTTCCCTTAATTTCTGTTTTGATGTGTTTTCACATGTGCATTAACACACCAAAGAGGTGAGAGCGTTTTTTAAGTAAATGTAAAACCTATTTTTCATTTCTTTGTAAAAACCTATAGATTTAGTTACTAAATATTTTAACATAATTGTAGGTAAAAGCTGCAATGACTATTGATACATTACAAGCTCGAGGCAATTACACCTTATCCACTTGGTTAAACAGGGCCCAAGGACCCTTCACTGTCGATGTCTCCGGCTTAAAGGTTACGGCTAGAGCAAATCTTGGTGTAGAACGGGATGGTAAATTGCGAGCACAGGATATAGTGATCGATTTAGGATTTAGCACAATTGCTGTCAATTTTGAAAACCTAGGTTTCTTTGGTGGAATGTTCCAAGGCATTATAAACACCGTGGGAAATGTGATCTTCGATTCCATCAAACCGTACGTTCTTAAAGAGGCATACACAAAAGCTAGAGCCGAAATTAATGGAAAGCTCGACGAAATAGCCGGTGATACGCAGTTCCCAAACTCAATTTCCCCTCTGGACATGGTGATCATTGATGTTAGAAAAAAAGTGAGGGATATGAAACTAGATCCTTATCAGATTAAAGATTACAACAAAACGGTAAGCATATTCACAGTTGCACTCTCTAATACATGGATAACTGGTATATCTTCGTTTCAAAGAGTAGGCAATATTACTTTAAAAATGCAAAACCACACTGTAATAGCAGATTTCGAAATTGGCACTCAGAAACTTGAGGGTATAACACAATGGGATATATCAGCATTAGTAGGACTCGTGTCTAGAGCTGGCACAGCATTATTTTCAGTGGAATATATTAGTGCTAGAATAATAGTGGCGCAGCCACTGGATACCAGAAAGAAACCTATTTTCAAAGGGATCGATTTAGAGATAGGAAATATTCAAGTTCGTTGGAATGGAGCTGGTACTGTAGATTATATTATTGAGTTCGTGGTAAATATTTTACCAAATTTACTCAGATACCAGATAACGGATGCTATTGAAGGTCCCATCAAAGAAAGAATGCAACAAGAGTTTGACAAAATTGATGTGGAAGAAAAATTAAAAAAAGATATATTACCAAAATTGGACCAGATGGAAGGCAAAAGCTTTAAGTTATCCTCACTTAAAGATCCAGAAACTCAAAATAAAGTATATGATGAAGACGAGTTTTTTAATTTTTAGATCAATTTAATTGAATTAACGTTTATTTGATTTTGACTGTACTTACAATCCTTACGATAATTTATTTGTTGTAATTAAGTAACAAACGATGTCAATAAAACTTAAAAACTGATTTAAAAAATTGTTAATTTAGTAGAAGTAATTTAAACCGCGAGTAATTTTGTTTAGTGAGTATTTATAAGTAAAAAAAAACATTGTCAATGTGTAATTATTTTATTTCTAACAATCAAAAGGTAACAAAGCACTTACAACTCTTGAGTTGTAGGTTGCCGAGAACTGTGGAAGATATGTACTAGTATTGTTGGATAAAGTGGATAAATTGTTAGAGAAGGTACTCTCTAACCGCATCGTCCAGCATCGGCACGAGGTGGGCCCCGATCTGTCAGACACTCAATTCTAGTTAAAGAGCCAGTAGACGGCAGATCACACATAATTTAGGAAAGCCTAAAATTTTCTCAATGAGTCTGTTGTACCTACCAATCATGAAGTTGAGGCTAGCTAAGCGCAGTTGCGGTGGCTCTAGCTACACTCAGGTGCGACAGGTGTGGTAATTTCATGAACTTAAAAAAGTATTTTAGGAAGGCTGCCGTTTGGATATGTTAAAATATACTTTTATAGCTATTTAAAAAAGAAACGGCAGACGATTATCACGGTTCTAAAGTGAAAATAAAAACGGTGGAAAATAAAAAAAAATTTGAAAGTATTTTAGGAAACTTGAAATTTATATATATTATTTTTTAAGGCATTAGAAGCTTATATTTCTAAAGGCAGACCGGTACGGCGGTTCTTAGGACCTGGCAGATGATAAAATCTTTCTCCTCCGTGAGTATAAAAATATTTAGAACTAACTACTACAGTATCATGTCAGCTAACTATTATGAGCTATTATCAACATAAGAAATATTGAATTACTTAAAGTAAAGAACATACTTATAAATATTTCGAGTCCTAGGCAGCAACTCGAAGCAGTAACGGTATGGTACTGAGACTTCAACACAATCACATTGGTTACTGTCATCCTAACGTAAGTAGAGACGGGTCTTTGGGAATGAATTGAACATATTTTTAGTTAAACTATATATTTATTGAAAATTAAAACAAAGCATAGTCATTTAAATACAGAAAAAAACAAAAATCATAAACAAGGTATGGAAGATTGTATGATGCAATATATATTTGAAGAATTAAAATAATTATTGACAAGGTATCGAGTATTTTCGGTTTCGGAACATTGCGATTCCACATAGCGTCTAACATTACCAATGTTAAGTTTGTTTCTATCATATCTATGTACAAACTTTTGAAACAAAGAAACGATTTTGAGAAATGTTAATTGTGTTACGTTTCCCTTTTTTATTGTATAAAAAGAAAATAGATCTATTTTGTATCACCAAATGTAAGTTAATCTAGCCAGCTAGTTTTAATGCATTTTGTCTGAGTATAAAGTTTTAATATTTTTAATTACGTCTTTATTTTAATAAGATTGTCCTTGTAAAGTGTATGTCAACATTGATCTTTGTTTATTTAAAATTAAGTTCGGTGTATTTGCCGTATTTAACTTTAACATACAAGAATATTTTGTTTAAGAAAAATAATATATTTGCGTTATGGTTACTTCCTAAAACACCTTGACTCATACCTACACAAAAACCACATTGTGTTAAAAATAATCTATGTCTTGATTAACGATAGCTAGGATATATTTATGACGTTCTCCTATCCGATTTCGGCCACGGTGGCCGGCTTCAACGGAGACCAACCAACTATGGTGTGTGCGCAAACACAGGTGCTCTCTCTGTTCCCTCACTCTTACAATCCAATGGGACGGCTCTCCGACCGGGGACAATCAGGCGCAGATACGACAACTTTGCGTGCTCTCCGATGCAAGGGGGTTAAAATTTCGACTTCCAAACTCCCAGTTGTTATTTTAAGCGTTTCTATTGTCAAGAAAACTCAACAACACTTTTCTAGTCCAACATACTAATACCAACCTGTCGAAAGATAAGGGTAATAGGCCAAAAAGTTCGTTCTATAGAGGGATCTATATTCAATAGTGGAGTACTAAAGGTTGTTGCTGATGATGGAGACTTATCTGTTGTATGATATGACAGGCCTAATTGTCTAGTGGTTAGCATGCGTGACTGTTAGCCAGAAATCCTACCAGAAAAAATGTGTGTTGGATGTATAATATTTATGTACTTTAAGATACTGGTAATGAGGTTTATTTAGAAATACATATTTTCAGTTGACGACAATAGGGTTGCCTCATAATAAGTAAACCTCTTTTTAAAGGAAAGGTCTATATAAAGTAGTGGACTGTTAAAGAATGTTAATATGTTATTTAAATGGGTCTAAAATTTTAGTCGACATAATATAAATGTTTTAATATATCTCTGTCTACCCCTTTATGGATAAAAACGTGAGCATATAACTGTATGCATTCAACATGAAAAAAAGTTATATTGAATTCTGTGAATTTTATATACAAGCTCTACAATACGATAAGGTTATCTTTTAGACTTGTACCTATAGTTAACTAGCTGACCCGGCAAACGTTGCTTTGCCATATAAATTATTTCTAAGTAATTTGAGCGCGATGAAAAATGATTAAATTAATAAAATGGCTATTAAAAAATAAGGATTGATCGTAGAAGGGTGAAAATTGAGGATTGTATGTATTTTTGTATGTTGTATCATAAAAAAATAGAAATTAAAAATTTTGTCTAAAAAATAAAAAAAAAAATTTAGGGTTGTACTACCCCTAACATTTAGGGGGATGAAAAATAGATGTTGGCCGATTCTCATAGATACCGGATAAGCACAAAAAATTTCATCAAAATCAGTCAAGCCGTTTCGGAGGAGTATGGCAACGAAAACTGTGACACGAGAATTTTATATATTAGATATAAAACTTTCACTAAGAAAGTTTCGATTTAAGACACATTTGGTTCGCTTCTCGCTGACATTGCCCGAATTATTTAGACGCAATGGAATAAAAAGTATTATGTACCCGTATCATCATAATTCGCATCCATCCGCTGCCAGCCACCTTCTTCAAATCGTCGGTCCGTCGTGCCGCAGGGCGCCCTACACTACGTTTGCCCAATCATGGTTTCTACTCTAGTACACTTCGGCCGGCCTTCCAGACCGGGATGGTTGGCGTTCCTAGGGGAGACCTTCGTTCAGCAGTGGACGGCGATAGGTTGATTAATTGATTGATCATCATAATATTTGCAAGGCAGAAGTCATTTTTTAAAGTATCAAGTGCACTAAAGCTGATTTCTATGAATTTAAACTACGCCTTGAGAGTGGGAGATACGAGATACAAGATTTTCTTTCAATTCCTATCTTTCAAATATTTTGTTAATACTTTCTGATAAATGCTTTAAATATATGTGGGTCGGCGTCATGGCTGTATACGATTCAAAATATATTCACCTGTTACAGTTGAGTTTAATGTTAACTTAAGTTAAGCTGGCTGAACGGATGGTGTAGTGATTAAAGCTGTCGCCACGCCGTTTTTTACTGCGCTGACTGTTATGTTCTGTGTGTTCAAACCCCACATGGGATAACACTT
The DNA here is from genome assembly GCA_949316085.1 of Hypercompe scribonia. Classification (NCBI taxonomy): domain Eukaryota; kingdom Metazoa; phylum Arthropoda; class Insecta; order Lepidoptera; family Erebidae; genus Hypercompe; species Hypercompe scribonia. The sequence goes on along the minus strand of OX438969.1, from coordinate 2,286,177 downwards.
TGTATGATCCACAAATTATTGTTCTGAATCTGATTGTTCTTTGTGTTCGTTTCTTGTACGTTTGTATAGACCCCCGCGACGTAAGATATATTCCTAACGCTGGTTGCCTTTAAAAAAAAACTTAAGCCATTTTTGTAATGACATAAATACACTGTAATAAACAATATAATATCAACGTATTTCTCTAATATTATAGCAGTAGATGTAATAATTTCTTGTAAATGTATCTCCTCTCTATAAAAATAACCTATATTCGTTTTCATTGAGTGCCTATACAATATCCTAGAGCAATTTAAAAATAAGTAGCAAAATTTAAAAGGACTTACATTAGACACCGAAAAGTTATAAATAATATTTTGTTTTGTCATTAATGACCACAGGTCTCATATATAATATATTCAATGTTTCTTTACTGAGAGTTGTAGTAACACAAACAAATAGGCAAACTTTTTAGTATTAGTTATAAAACGCAAGTCAAATAAACCAGAGCTACAATACTTATCAGTAAATGTTTGCTATAATAAAATAGTAAAAATAAAGCTATTGAAAAAGTTTGGAATAAACTTAAATTTCAAACTCATTCGTAAGACATATGGGTATTGTCTGAAAGGGCCTTTAGAGGTTACTTTAATCCATATCTGAATCTTTTGTAAGAGCTCCGGGTATATGACCCAAAGGTACCTTCAATAAACCCTGGTTAACATGACCGCCTATTGAACACCAGCCTTAATGATGACATATCAAAATAAATTGATTTTTTATTCGGCATCAATAATATTACAATATCAAAGTAATTAATAAGCGAAATACACATTGCATGCGATTTAAAACCTCTGTCCAAACAAAAGATGAATAAACTTGTGAAATACCCGCGATGACTGACTTTTGTTTCTAATATTGAATCATCAATCACCTGCCTTGTACAACAAAGAAAATCATAAATTAACATACACACTGTGTTTAAGCTTCTAACTAGTAAATAAATATTAATTACGGAAGTCTGCGTGGTGATGAATTAAGAATTCGGAGTATCACCACCGCTTTTCATCAAGTGGTTGTCGTAGAAGCCGACTAAAGGAACAAATTCTGCAGGGCAACAGCACTGCAATGAAAAAACTCGTAACGAACCATATACTAAACCATCCATACCATAGTATAGTAGACCAAAACGTTCATTCTAAGAAGAGGCCTGTACTCTGCAGGGGACTGTTAAAGACTCTTGATGACTGAATTAATTAATATCTATGAGTACGTAAATTATCGATCTTAATAACAGAAAACATTACCTTGACTGCGCTTATTTATTAGTAAATAAATTATATTACCTTGAATGGCTGTACCGAATGATCAGCACGACACATAAGGGCCAGCTTGCCTGGAGTGATACTTCTACCTGACAGAAAAAGAAGACACTTCTATTTGGCAGAATGTTTATGCTTCGAGAATTATTTGGCATAATACAATTGGCATAATCTTCTATAAACGAATATTTGAAAGTCAGAAACGTTATTTCATAAAATTACTGTATGGATGTCGTACGAAGCGACCAAGGAACATACTACAAGTATAATAAACGACAAAGACGTGTAGTTAAAAAATATTAAGTTTTATTGTTAGCGTTCCATACCCAAAATGTCTTTAATGGAACCTCTAAAGTTTCGTCATGTCCCTCCGTCCGTCTATCCACGTTTTGTCTCAGACTGTTAGTGCTAGATACCTATGTATAGACACCACACATACATATACAAAAAGTCACTTTGTAAGATAAATATATAAAAAAATATAGAAAATTTATGGACTAATGACACTCTTTATTAGCCAGTAATACTCTAGACAGGGAATCGTCTTAAAATTTCAAGAGAAAAAAAATTAAGTTAATTTTATGACGAAAGGTCCATTCTAGCCTGAAGGGTCATTAATTTTTTCAATATTCATATAATAAAAAACAGTATAAAACTGGTCTATCCGTTTAAAAGTAATGATGTCACAGACAGATACATTGACTAACATAGCTTTTAACTTATAACACCCTCTTTTTGTGTGGGGGTTAAAAATGATAGCAACCTAAGAAACCGACTCTATCTTACCTTACAGTGGACGTTTGTCACCCTTTAGTTTATTTGGCATAACTTTTAATCAACTCCAGAGAAAGAAATCTATCTTTTTCAAGTCAAACGGTGATACCAACAGAACCCTTTAAATTAGGAATGACTTCAATTTTACAATTGAACTAGAAAAATGACTGATAAAGCTAATATATCGTAAGGAAGAGAGTTTTCGTTAATGCAACTACGAGTATTAAATGATGTTGAAAATACTTGAATTGCTAATACTACGAACAGAACAATTTTTACATGCCCATCCAAAAGAAATCTGTTTACTCTACTCTTAAAGGCTCCAGAGTTCAACTTATATATACACTTACACTTGCCTTTTTATCGAGTGAGTGATCACTCTCCCTCGACTCTGAGGAGGAGTCCCTCGATTCTTGAGTTTCAGGTATTCATACGGGACTGAAGTCACATACGGTCATGTATTTTTGTCTAAAACTATTATGAATGTGTAGATACAAGTAGATATATACATATATGCGCATATAAATTAAACATGCATATGTGTATTTAACCTAGCTTAGTTTTGTAATTGGCATCGTTTGTAGGTGTAGGTAGGTGAATCCTGAAAACGTGGTTAAATATTATCATAATGTCTCACAATATTATATTACTGGGGGTACATTATTCTTACGGTTTAACATGTTCAACATTACGTACTTGTATTTTTCTACCTACAGACATTTTTGAAACATCGAATGCATTTTTTTATCATTACGGAAGCAATTCACTCGTAATTCATAAATCGCTTAAGACTGCCATGTATTCGTGTAATTCCTTACATAGCATTCCTATATAGGCTGAATGGCGGTACAACCTGTGCATGATAAATAAGAAGAAAGTTGTTGACTATAAACATAAATTGCAACTCAGATGGAAGAATCATGAACTTCCAAAGAAAAATTATTTCGAGGATGTTACAATAGGCAGAAAAAAAAGAATTTAGTAAATAAAAATCTTTATTGAAAAACTAAAGTATTGAAAAACTTTATTAACTAACTAACTAACGAATTAATACTTATATTAATAATTTTATGTAACTTTAATTTAACACGCTCTACAGCAACATTTACGTCGATATAAAAAGTTGTGTCGATGAAATCCACGACTGAACACTGTCAACCAATGTACAAGCTCTGCCTAGTTTGGTAAACAGTCTCAGTGCATTTAGCGAAATACATACTGTATTGTGTCTAGCGATGGTGTGGCCACTGTGAATGTATTCTCTTCTCTTTGTGTCAAATAATAATTTTCATTTTTTTTACTTTATTTTACTTAGTTAACCAAAGGTCATATGGTTTTTTATTTTTTTTTTCAACTTTTTTTTTATTTTCAACTTCTTGTCCTTTTCCCAAATTTATTTGATGTCGTCAGCTCAATATTTACTCCTACTCTAAATAATCTTCTTTTATACAGTTCACCAATTTGTTCTTTAGTCGTACTCTACTCTTCAATTGAAAACCTATATAGATCAAACTTTTTACGTTAAATATTCCTAATTTCTACACAACATACCAGGATTACATGTAACTCTTCAAGTTTTTATCCACTTTACAGACTTGTCCTTTTTTTACTTGTTGACAGGCTGAAAAATTCCTTCAATTCCCTGGCTCCCCGGGGATGCAAAAGCCAGGAGTACATGGTGTTACCATAAAAATCATCCCATCTTGCTCTGAGGAAACGCCAGTAGTCTTCCCCGAATAGACACCATAACTTATCAGGCCCTGCCTCGGTTGAAAAATACTTTCCCCTCTAACCTAACCTAACTTAATACGATCAGGCTTTTAATCTATTTCCACTAATTCCTGCGAGCCCGCGATCCCATCGACGGCTCATATCGCCGCCGATGACTTTTTCACTCGGCATTGGTTGACTTCCTATCCCCTTCCTATATCCTATCAGCAGTCTCTTTCTGAAGTATTATAGTTTAGCAGAAAGAGATCACTGCGTCTTAGGCCTCCTTACCTACCAGCATGACAGCAATTATTACTGGCGAGTACAGGTCAGGTCTCATCTAGTTTGGTCGACCAGAACCTCGCGTTCGGACTTCCACACGTGGCAGTCCCCAGCATACGCTGGACGTTGTTCTAGTCCTACAAACTTCCCTTAACATTTCGGCTCAAACTAGTGTTTAATTTGTCCTGGTGGCCTAGTTCATCATCACAGAGCCTAAACCGCTGTGGCTACAAACTTAAAATTTTGATAATTGATGCTGCTTTTTGGTTGTAAGCAACCACTAAGAAAGAAATTTTGGTAATCACCTCTAAGAGGGTAAAATAGGGAATGAATGGTTGTATGAAAGTTATTCATTTTCAACATATCAGGAAATAGCTGGTAGGAAGTAAAATTCCATGAATTAATTTCATACAATATAACCTAATAACCTTATGATAATAAATGCACCTTTCAAGTAATACATTGCACAAAATGCTATTTATAAACGAAATTGCACCGTATCTTATGTATATGATAATTGATTACAAAAACTGTGTAAATTAAAAAAGGTCAAGTAATGTTGGAAGGTGTAATTTTACCAGTCGATTTTGGGTCTTGTAGTCAATCACCATCGAATATTTTGATTTTGTTTTTCTTCGCGTAGCAGAAATTCTGAAGCCTATTATATTCTTATTACTAAGCGCTGGCCTAGATTTAACCTAGCTTTTACTTTAGCTACCTTAACTTTTTCAAAGTAATGTTTATTATCAGTAAGGTATAAACCGTGGTGAAAGTACTTACATGTCTAATACTTGTTGCATAGACTGACACGTGTATAATGTCTACTAATATATCGTTAAAATCATTTAAATGAAATATACTTGGTAAAATATATTGCTCCTAAATGAACTTATCTTTGTTATCTTTTAATACTAATAAATCTTTTCATTTAGGAATCTTAGATCCATGCAAATGATTGCATATTTAAAAATTAATTAAAATTTTAACAATTCTATTCTATTCTAAGATCAACTGAACTGTAAATGCTAATTAAAATATAATAATAATATTGATACTATATTTTTTAAGTTCTTTGATCATTCATCCATTAATTCTGAAGCACTGTTCTCCCCCAAAAGTAGAGTTTTACATAACAATAATTAAAATTAAAGACTTATTTGAAAATAATTATAATACTGAAGAACACATAACCGAAAAAGAAGAACAAAAGAAGACAAAACAGTTTCAGTGATCCATATTAATATAAATCTAAATCTTTATTTTTCTTCTTTATATTCTATATTTAAAAAAATAAATTAAATTCACCTCATATATCACCGTATACTACAACTATAAAGAGGTTGAAATGCTACAATATATACTCGTCATTTTGATAAAGTGAACTGGCAACTAAATTAAAAAAAAAACATCTTGTCAACGAATCGATGTGTTCTGTAATGAGTGCACTTCAAGAAACCGGTAATAACGGTATGATTCGATTTAATCTTGAGTGTCACTCGATAAAGTCGACACATTCATTTTTTACAGCTATTAAAAAAACAGCATTCGACTCAAGACATCTTGCCAAAGGCGGTATTATGGTATACTTTATTAACTTTAGCAACTTCGTCTGTGTCTCTCAAAGGGAATAAATTTCTCCCAATATTTTCTACATTTTTCATTGATAGCGGGTCCCTACTAGTTGTAGCTTGATGTTATATATCCTACAGCCTTCACTGATAAATAGGTTATCTAACAATTAAAATATTTTACAATTCGAATCTGAATAGTAATTGTTCCTGAGGTTAATACGCTCAAACAAACAAACTTACTACGTTTTAAGAAAAAAAACATATTTGTTAACGAAATATTCTCTCCGAATTCATATTTTTGGCGCCAAGACAATCTTCACGAACTTTCCCGGACAGGTAACAGATCCCAATGTAGACGCGGGGTGAACTTTGGACTCCATAACATACTTATTTGGTTCAGAATAAAGTTTGATGCCAAATATTATTTTATACTTTATGTTCTTTGAAGAAACCCGTTTTACACATTATTTAGTACGACATACCAAATTTGAGCTCGAATTGGGGTCGTCCAACTGGTTCCCAATCTTCACAAATCAACCTAGTTTTTGATATCAAGTATCAGGGAAATTCAAGAATTTTGCCACCATATTTTTACAAACCATTCTTAGATCGATTTTATTTATGTTTTGACCTAAAATTGAGAACATTAGAGAAAAAAGGAGACTCATAGTCTTTAAATCGATATAAAAATAAAATCGATTACAAATAAAGAGATAAATAGTTATTATTTTATATGGTTACATAATAGTTTTAAAAACAACATGTTGTTCGAGTCACTGAAAATAAATAGAGCATAAATAAAATTTGTATAAATATTAATATTTATGTTAATAACGTGATTGTTAAAAAATACATAATATTTTTCTCAACTAATAGAAAGTGAAATGTGAGAAATCCTAGAAGCACTTTGAACTTCAATATTTCATTAACACAAAAACCGCATCTGCAAAAATACATAGAAAACCATGTCCCGGTCAACGCATCTTGCAGTAGAGAGGGTCTCGCCGATACACCATTGTCCCCGCTGAGGCAGAACGCGGCGGACGCTCGCTGCCTGATTTAAAACAAAGTTGTCAACTTGTCAAATTCAAAATAAGAATTTTATCATCACAATTTAATTTGTTTTTTAATTTAGTTTAATTTCAAAATGGCGATATATAAAGTGTTAATATTATTATTTGCCGCTGTGACAGCATCGAGCGCTTCGAGTACACGTAAGTAGATAGAAGAAAGTAGACGGACGAGTGCTGTTACTATTTGTGTCGCTTAATTTACTGTCCCTACACAATATCATGATAACAGCGAATCATATAAACGGGTTGCCAGGAACGACACGATTGGTTTTAACGAGTATTAATAAAGATGAGTGGTGATTGAAAGTTAGGAAACAATATACAAATGTCTGTAGATATAGTATATTAGAAACTTCATTCAACCTCAAAACATAATATTTATTTTATCTAATTTAATCAAAGTAATGTTTCCTCAAAATCAACGGCGTTCAATGGCCTGCTTGACATAAGCGTCTCCTTAGGGTTATAACGTTTACTTATAAGTTTTCACTTTTAAAAAAAGAACCAAATAATACTCAGAAGTAAGTCGAATTACAGATATGTTTAATGACCAGATAATATGGACTTTCTGGTAATCAAAATATTTCAAACAAACTCATAGCTAGTGAAAAAATATTTAGTTAAAGTAAAAAGTACGATTGTTTAATTTTTAAGTCATTTGTTATTTCTATATTTTCAATTTTACAAAGAGTTTATAATACTCGTTAAGACCTATTATAGAACTATGCTTAAACTAAAATATTATTTATTCGGTATTGAAAATGTCTCTGGTTTCTATCTGCTTTATAATTTTTGAAGTTATACTTCTTTCGGCGCGTAAGGCAATTTTGATTTGATTGGAGTAAATTATTACGATGCGCGCGCACACCGCCACGAAAAGCGACACCATGAAATCAACTAGTCAACATTTTATTGTAATTAACTATGTAAAAATAATAATTATATGATATTTAAATAAAATTTGTTTAACTAGATTATGCGTTATAATAAAACTTTCTTTTTTTTCTAATATTAGCGTCGTTATCTCTATAAATAAAGGATAACGCTAAGGATAAAATTTTTAGAATATTTTTTTTCTTATTACACCAAAGAAGTGTAACTTCTTATGTGTACTATTCATTCATTCAACTATTCATAAGTACATAAATACACATTGTTTTTTCTTCAATTACATCTGTAAGACAAATCGTCTATTTAATTATTTATCCATGAAATATGTGTGACTGAAATTCACACTGAAACCGATCACCTTGTTTTCAATCAATGTGTCGTTTATTCATTGGTTGGTTTAAATGTTTAGAAATATTTCTTTCTCATAATTTCAATACAGTTAATATTTGAAACATTTATCTGGAAGAACGAAATAGTACCTATACTTGTTACAAAATAGAATTAAGTTACATACTTGATGAGACATATCACAAATAGAATCATTAGAAATTCTTACCGTGATGTGTTTATCAGTTGCCTGGTGAATAAATCCCAGTTTAAATCACACAAACTAGTCAATTTAAGAATCTCAACCTTTTTTATGACAATAGCTTTCAAATTAAAAAATAACCTTGACATTTTTGAACGTTTTCGGCTCCAGTACATAATAGATGCATTTGTTATATTTTCAATAAGTTTGATTTTAGATTTACTTAATCTCACACTTGGCCGTCTGATTCAAAACTAGACCAAGCCTGTACTATGGTAACCACACTGCTGATAGATATACTTATATATTACAGAAACAGAACAAATGATAATGTTCATCACACAAAGACAAGTGATGGGTGGGAATCGAACCTAGTAAGATGACTAAACATAAATGATACTTTGATCTCATGATAATGGAACTTTGATCTGATAATGAGGTGGATTGTGGAGTTATTGGCGAGTTGTGAGAGTTCGCACTCATTTGACGAGGTTGACAATTTAGGCTTACTGACGATGATCTGATGGTTAATAATAAACAGTCTTTTTACTTTCATACGAGTTTAAAATTTTACAATTTTTTGAAATTTACAAGTTACTTTACGAGTATTCAAACGTATACCCCTTTTTTTGTGCTGAGGAAACCTCTTCAGGTTCCATCTACCCGTGAGTGAGTCGTAGTTGAACTAAATAAAAACTGCTTCCTGCCGCCGTTTCGAGTAACTGGGAAGCCATATGTACCGTAAAAAGAAACTCTTTTGTACCCGATGGAAAAAAACACCAGCCCCTGTAGTCCTATAGTAAGATAAGACCTTTAATTTAATATTTCTAAGGTCAGGCTTCATCATGTGCTGGTTATTTGAGAATATATTTTATCATAAATATGAAACCGTTCATGTTGCTACATAAATTTACTAGTTTCTGTGACAATGAATATTATCGTAAAACTATGTCGTTCTGTCCTATAGTAGCATTTACGTAATACGTGATGGGAGTACAGTATTTAAGTTTATATAATATTTTTGAATTTTTTTATTTTAACATGGGTACATTACAGCTGTTACGATCTTCAGAAATTTTCTTTAATTTTAATCTCTTAATCTCTTATAGAATCCATTCATGATACCATTCTAGCTTGTGTTATTTGTTTACTTTTCTCTTTCTCTTCCGGGGTTGAAATTTTCATGAAACCAATTAATCTACTAGGTGAGCGTCACGACGCATTATTTTATTTTTTCCTACCATCCAAGCCCGCCTTGTCAAATAGGGTGCGCGGCGGTATCCCTGGCACTTTTTGGATACTGGACAGAATCATGGGATCTGTTCCACTAGTCAATTGACACTTTTTCATTCCAGTTGTCCAATGAGACAAGTGACACCAGTATTTTAGTTTCAAAAGTACCAGTACCATCAACATAATGAGACTAGCGGGACAGAGACTTTTAAATGCATCGTGTCTCTTTGGTAATAAAAGACGACATTAATTTTATATTTTAATAAGCTGTCATTTTTGACATTTGACATTACACTGACTATTACAGAGGGCCATATTTTAGAAAAAAATGATAGTTTATTTGTTTGAGATAAGTTTATTGTTAATTAAGAATATTAATGAAATAACCATTGTTTCTTTTATCTCTCTATGTTGCGTACAGCATAATAAAATTAATATCTAATAATTATCTTTTATTATCAAAGAAGGACGTTACGGCCTAAAATAAACGGTGTCTGTCCCAATAAGTCTCATGATATTGATGGTAATTAGACTTTTGAGATAGTTGGACAATATCATAGAACTGGCAAGACAAACCCGAATCATGGTCTCTTGCAAAGCCCAATCTTAGCAGGTCTTTTCTTTTTATGAAAGAAATAAATTATACAGCTACAGCGATTTTGGCTTGACGTTTTAGTGTAACTCAGATCCGTAACCTGATACTATAGAAGATTTGAGTACCCATATAAATTACATTTAGCAGGTTACATAATTACCACAACTTAAATAATTATATTATACAAGAACTAAAGTAATATTCTCATAGCAAAACTTACATAAAACGTTACGTACTCGTAGACTCCCGCAAGACAGTATATTAGGTCCGCTATTTATTGTGTACGTTCACAAACGAAATGTAAATACAATGACAGTGCTTAGGAAACAATTCTGTAATCCTCTTATTTCATAAAATTCATTTATATTTCCATAAAACAGCTCCATAAAACAGTTTCTTTTTATATTAAGGATTGCATAAAGGATTTTAAAAAAGGTTTAAAAACATCAGAAAAAAAGCTACTAAATATCCTAGTTGTCTCTGTAATTGACCTTTATTTACATAGAACAACTGGATTGCTTTTTATGAGTTGCGTAAAGCATTTTGAAAAAGTTTAAGAACAACAGAAAAGACAGAAAGAAACTACTATATTTTCTAGTTGTCTCAACAGTTAATCTATTAGAGTCTGTAACCTAGCGCTGCGCTTGAATACTTATGAAGATTGGTAAATTTAATATCCATTAAGAGTAAAAAACTCAAATTTTATTACATAAATATTCATACATATTCATAAAATATTAAATTAGTCTGAGACTTACTCGTACTTTTTAACAAAAAAAACTGTTTAACATGGCAAAGTATCCTAATTCTAGACTTTAACCTGCCATCAATTAGGCAAATATCAATAATGTAGTAGGTATTTGGCAATATTATTATCAACACACTTGAAATGTTGATAAAAAGTTTAGGTTTATTAATTTTTCACATTCCATTTTGCATAAGTTTTAAGATAAATCTAGATTTGACTAAACAGGTCTTATTTTAAAATTTAACTCTTATGAGTTTTTATTTTGAGCACAAATATACTAAGAAACACTGAGATACTCAATTAATTCATATTGAATATTTTGATATAATCAAAAATATAACTGCATACACATATGCACTGTAACATAAATCAATTAAATCAAGTTAATAATAATAAATCATAAGCTGATATTAATCTCTATTTTATTTATATTTTTACACATTATTATTTTAACAATAGGGTTCCCATCAAGAATTTAGGGACCCAAGCCAATCACACCTGCAAATAGTGCATTTGCTGATCAACGGACGAGGTTCTGGCAAAAAAAATATACCGATTAGGGGCAATAGGCTCACCACCTATTCCGTAGGACCAAGACACTGGTGAAAAGTGAGCATTTAAAATACCTCTGCCTACCCTTCTGGGGAAACAGGTATCAATTTATGTATATATGCAGAAATAACCAACAAAGATATCTAAAAAATCAAATTTTAAGTTTTTTATCGTTGGATTCCAGTTTTGTATCCCAGTTTAATAGCATATCTTTGTGATTCTTTATGTGTTTAATTATAGGTAAGCTGAAGTACTTTTATTAAACTTTTCACCTGTTTTGTAAACTTGTCATGAACACGTCTGTGAAGGCAAACACATAAAAACACTAATAAGTCCGTTTTAGAACTGTAATTAGAGATTGTTTACTTTATATAGAAGTCGGAATGTGACATTGCAAGTTAACCTACAAGAATATACATATAAGTTAAAAGATGCTAAGCAATAAGTAAGTTGTCCGTGTGGTGGTGGAATATGGACTATAATCACCTCTATTCGTTCCATGGGTATCAACACTAAGGATAATATCACTGCAAACAAAGGAAAACTAGAAGTAAACAGTATACCACTCCACCCGAACAGTGTGGTATAGTAAACCATAACCTACGGAAAAGCCTACGCCCAGGAGTGGAGTATTAAAGATTGTCGAGGATAAGTAACTCTTACTAAGATCATCGCTGTAAATTATATACAATTTCAATTTAATTTAGTAAAAAGTCATCTGAAAAGCCTAATACCCACTAGCAGTTCTAGCAAATATAATTCTCCATCTGCATGTTTATGAGCTTTATGATTATACATGCTTGATGAAATGACTCTACTTTTCCTGAAACAACACGAGCTATGACCATAACGGGTACTAAAGTTTGAGCTCTGACTTTTACTCTTGATAAATGCAAATAAAAATAAGTATCATTTATAACTAACTAACTAACTAAATAAATATTTTATATTCCACAAATTCTTTAGAATTGGAACGTCAAAACAACCAGAAACTGAAAATTTTAAGTTAAATGGTCAAAACGGTCAATTTTTATCTATTCTTGTTTTCGTTCAATAGACACTATCTCAGAATATTTTCTATCAAATACTAAATAGCATGTCTAAAGCACATCACAAGGTTAGTGACATGATTATAGCCTGTCTAGCAAGTTTAAATTAATAGCGAACCCAAGCAAGTGCAATACTGTTACTGCAGATAGTAATTTTTTATTATCATGCCAATTCTAGCAATAACTTCATAAAATATTATATTACTTCAAATAACAAAAGATAGAAAACACCCATATTAAAAATTACACGGTTATTATACAAGTGAACGGGTAAAAATCTCGCATTAGCTACTCGGGTCAAAGAAACGAATTAGAAACATTACATGTCCAAATTTAACTTTATACAATCACAAATACACAGCACAGAAACAACGATCACAAGACGAACATCGCAGGTCAATGCGTCAATAACACGGAAGACTATGAAAATAAATATAACTTATGGGGTGGTTGGGTAATAAGTGCGTAATAATCTCATCAGTCACCACGACAGATTATATATATTTAGATACGAGCTTTTGCCCGCAGCTTCACTCACGTGGAATTTAGTCTGCTACGTTAAGTTTCGTAACAGATGATTTAAAATAAATATATTGTATAAAATAAACAATCCTACTGTACATCATATTTGTGTAATTTCAATAGTTTAGGCAGCGAACGCCAAGATAACTTTCAGAGGCCAGATTTTTTTCTACTAAATTGACATGTATCGTTATACTACGACCAAAATTACATAAAATATAGCCTATATGTTATTCTGATGCATAACCTATATTACTGTAAAGTTTCATTCAAATCCATCCAGTAGTTTTTTCGTGAAAGAGTAACAAACATCATCACAAACTTTCGCATTTATAATATTAGAAGGTTTATACTCGTATACCCCTATTTTTTGTTTTACGATTCGTGTGGCGTGAGGGCGAGCGCCTTTACCTTACTCTCTATATCAGTTAGAGTCTCAGGCACATTCGTAGCATCAAAAATGTACTAAATATTTGTGCTATTTCCTTCGAAGGTCTATATTTTTTAAGTAAAAAGTTTGTTTAAGCTGAAATTAGACCTTTTTTACCTCCTTACTAAAGAGAGACCTATTTCCAGCAGTAGACTATTAAAGTTTGATGTTGAAATCCGTTTTAAAAGAATACGCTTTTGTTCTAAAAATTAACAAATAAATTCAAAATTATATTATCATTTTGAAATTAACACACAAAGCTGCTTTATCTACGATGTATTTGATAATACACTCGTACAATTAACATATAATACATATAATTGTTACCATTTTATAGCGCAGAAGCTTTGATCAACCGATTCTTATATATAATTATGTAAGCACCACATCAAATTTACAATTAAAGAAAAACAATTGTATGTGTAAAATGAGTCACGAAATGATCTGAGGCTATTGTGATCTTGATAATATCCAATAACTTGTTATTGTTCCTAAACATTACATTCATTAAATACAAATTGATTAAAGAAATACTCGCATGTTTCGAATTTATTGTTGTATATTTCAATGCGGGCTATAGTGCAGGCTATGCTTCAAGTTTCTTTGAAGAATAAAGTACACAATATTATCGACTCTAAACTGATTACCAAAAGAAAATTACGAAATTTACCGACATTCATAGCTCTGAGATTAAATACGCCGGTGTGACAATTGGCTGGGCACGAAATTGAAAAACAAAAGGCAGTACTGCCCCCAATCATTGGGATAAACGTCCTGAAGAAGGTAGCTGAGATGCGAAAAGCATGAGACGAGGTAAAAACTAGAATCGAACAGATTTTGGGTAATTTTTAGGCAGCAGTAAGCTGAACATATAATCATAATTGACGTGGCGAAAGTTATTAAAGTTAATGTCCATTTATGTTTTAATAATTCATTATATTAACCAGTTCCATTAGGCAAAGCAGAACAGATAAGGACAAAAGGTTAATGTTTTCATAATTTACAAGGAAGAAAAAAATGCATCAATTATAAAGTAGAAAGACGACTGCGACGATAAAATAAAAACCAAATTCACTATTTTTAGTATCCTGTCGAGGCTTTTATTATTTATAAAGACTGCCTCGGTGGCGCAGTGGTAGCGTATGCCACTACAGTGCTAGAAGCCAGAGATTCGATTCCTGGGTCGGACCAAATTTTTGTAATATCTGTAAATATTTTTTTCGGAATTTGGATGTTTTCTAAATATAATATGTATGTTTTTGCAAAAAAGAAGTATCTTTATATCATAAAAAAGTATATTCATGTATATCAGTTCTCTAGTACCCATAGTACAAGTTCTGCTTAGTTTGGAACTAGATGACGTTGCGTCAGATGTCCGAAATATAAAAAAAAGTTGTTTTGGGGAAATACAACGTTTGTATTTGAGTCTTTATGAATTCCGCTAAAGCACTTATCTTTTGTTTGCTGAATTTTGTGGCTTCTTGCGTTGATCGCAATAATGGCAGTAGTGGTTTACTAATAGAGTTAGTCCTAATTAAAACTTTTTTATTCAGGATACTGTACAGATAAAGTAATAAAGTATATTTTTAGAAGCCGTATTGCTCTTTTGATCTTTCTTAACATCATTGCACAAATTCCATATTATGCAACGATGTTGAGAAAGAACAAAATAATGATCCAAGCTCTTTGTTATATTAGGTTGGTAAATTTCTTTTTTATTCACACAATCATCATTCATTAGTTATTGTTATATTATAACATTAGAATTTTTTATATTTTTTTTAATAATATTTTTCGTATATTATTACATTACATTTATATATGTTATACGTATTTATAACTGCCTCGTTGGTCTAGCGGTTGACGTATGTGAGTGGCAATCAAGAAGTCTTGGGCTCCTATCTCAGGTCAGGCCAAAAATTTTTAGAAGTTGGTGTCTTTACCTCCGTGCCTGTCCTACGCCTGATCTCTCCTCGGTCGTGCCGTTCCATCGGATTTTGAGAGGAAGGCAACAGAGAGTGCACCTGTGTTTGCGCACATGCATGTGCACTTTAATATCTCCTGCGTAGTTGAATGGTGTCCGTTGAGACTGGCTGCCGTGGTCGAAATACTGGCTAGGGTTACATCATCATATATATTAATATCCGTTGTTAAAGGAGAAGTGCACATCCTGTACCGTGAGATTTGTACCGCTTAGAAAGTGAATCATCTTAACTATTTTCATATCCTATATTAAGAGCCTGCCAAAGTGACTCTAATCTGCCTGATGGAAAGCATGAATAGAATCCAAGAGTTGTGGTCACCATACTCATTGCAAATTCAGACAATGCAGTATGGTGACCCACACTATGGTGGCCTAGTGAGATGCTTTTTCACACCCCGCTCGGGGACATAAAAGGCATGACAGTCATCGTGACAGTGTAAGGCTTACACAGTTACCACGATAACTGGCGCTTTAGGTTGGTCTTCTGTGGGAGGGTAGTACTGCCTCGGTCGAGCTGGCCCACACGTGCTGAAATCAGCGTGGCTCTACTACCTAGATAATTTATAATATAATTTTCATATTTTTATAACTTACTAAAGAATTTAAATTCTTCTCAAAATCTTGTTACAACTGCAAAAATAAAACACATTCCTACGTTTTCTAAAATTATTTTGCTTAAAATCTGCTTATTTAAAAACTAGTTGTTAGATTTTTAAATTGTTATAAAATATAAATTAGATAACACACGATAAAATATATAAATCGCTGTTTATGAATAAGTTTACGACTGTTGTTTATGATATTGATCAAGAAAATCGTAAATGAATGATTCTGATTTTAAAAATATGATTCTACGCCATCTTTTTGACCACTATGACAATTAATTTATAATGTTCAGCTGTCATGGTTATAGTGGAGCCTATGTCTTACATTGTAAACTACAAACTACAATAACTTTTTAACACAAAGCTATAAAAATCTGGCAATTTGTAAATATTATTTTCGATGATATTACCTGACAAATAAATATAATAATAGTCTCTACTATGAGATATGCAAGACTGTACAAAAGTTCCGTACAAGGCTGCCACTATCCTTTACTCATACCTTCCCAAAGCTGTTTATTTCTTTTTTTTGGTAAGGTAATACTTCACGTTTGCCCCTATTCAAAGTTGAAAAAACTATACTACGTTCAAAGATACAAAATATCAATAATGAAGATTATAGTTTATTACAATTTATCATGAAACAGACTCATTAAAGTTGGTAACTTTTTCTCTATGTCAGTTATTTGTTTACAAGTTTTATTTAGACAACTATTACTTAAGTTATAATATGACACATCTCACATTCTTGATATTGATGTGAAGATATTGTCAGTAATGTTTATTATTGTTCTTTGTAACATACAACACAAAGAAGTGGTTACATCATGCCTTATCCACTCACTGATGTGCACAATGTCTTTATTGATTACGACACTCCTATATTCGGTTAATTATTTTCTTTATGCAACTCTATTCATTATTCAGAAATTGTTCGCTATTTTTTTTATAAAACTGCATCATTGGCAAAAGTTGCATTAAATCTGCTGTCGATCGAATAAGTTTTGAAAATAACGCATAAATTATTACACAGTCCATTTTATTAGAAATACTCGAAGACATAATTTATTTAGAGCTTTATACATATTGGTGGACTTAATGCCTTCGGTATTCCCTACCAGTCCATCTTTAGGTGGTATCGCGATCTACTGCATCGGGGTTACAGTTCTAATCAGCAAACGGAAACAGATACAGTACTCATATTTATGTATGACACAATGAGTATATATAAAAATACATACATTTTATAATCGTACACTGTAGATAATAAACTATAAGGGGGTGTATTTATTAATGAGGTAACTCCGCCAACTGAAAAAAGCTACTTAACAATATACATAATTTTACGAATAAAGCAAAAATGCGTAGATTAGGGTTACAAAGTACATACTTAACTCAAGTCAAACATGTGTTATTTTACTAATTGTTAGTCAACAGGTTGAAAAAGGTCGCGATGAAACGCGACTGATGAAACATTCATTTTGAGCACAATATGAACATACAATGCAATTCTTATAATTCATTAATACGATTTTGTAATCCAGGACTTTTATTTCTTCTTGTATGTTTTAATCTAAGGGGGACCAAAGACACTTTATCATATTCATGTGTTTTTATATCTTACTCAAAAACATATATGGCGTCCTAGACCTAGTACCAGAGATGCATCCGAATTACCAGAGATAACCTTCGCGTAACCTTAAAAATATTAACGTACACATGTTAAAGTAGATAATATGGTAAGATAATACGTAATAAACGATAATACGAATATATGGTAAAGTAGATAATATATGATGAAGTTAGTGTTGTTTGGATCTTACCTCTCAAATAGAACTCAACACGAGTGGGCAACTTTACAAGTGCCCAACAGTTGCTGTCCTTTGGTGTACCCCAGGGAAGTGTGCTTGGACCTACTCTATTCTTACTGTATATAAACAGTTTGTGTACCAAGTCTGTCTGTCTGTCAGTCTGATGACACTGCGTTAATCGTGCATGGTAGGGACTGGACTAAGACTCGACGCCATAGAAAACATATATTTAGGGAGGTGATGATGTGGTTGAGCGATAATCTATTGACCTTAAATGTAGACAAAACAAGATATATTGTCTTTACACCCTACTCCTACTTGATTTTAAAATTACTGAACACACCTGTGGACTATGGGATGGACGCGATTATCCTCAACTAGCCTAATAGCTAATATCATTACTTACTCCAAGTCACAATAAAGCGTAAACACAGAATTTAACTAACATTGCTATAAAGTTCCTGCCTAAGCACTGTTAATTACGTCTTCTTATTCGTCTTATTTGACTAAGTACAGAGGACTGTCCTTCTTAGGAAGGTTACTTCGTTTACTTCATCAACATTATCTAACCACACGCCATATTCATAGTTAATAAGGTTACATGGTTGACGGCGCGTAACGATATAATGTCATTGTAAGTAGGACTCTATTATAGTTTAATTGATAATACCTTTGTCATATAATCATTAATTCCCATTAAGTGCCGTTAACTTCTTAAAGAGCGGTCACGAGATCGCTTTGCTGTAGTGTCCATGCACAAAACTCCACTAGAGTGTGAAGTGATGTACCCTCGCTTCAGCCGTGGTTGCACTAAGATATCAGCTCTATCTATACAATAGCCAATATTGCCGAAGCAGCCGTGCATAATTAGCACCAGTGGCTATCAATTGAAGAAACAGGAATCCTCCATGACGAGTTTTACCGCCACAATTGCTTCGTACCCTACATTCAATCGTTCAAGACATTCTTTCTACTAAGCCATTAGAACCCAGCGAAACTTGCACCAAGATTTTTCAATTAATTACCGCTCTGGTGCCTTCTTATACCATTGCTAAAACAATCCCAGAGAAGAAGCTAATGAAATCGTGTGGTACTCTTAGGTTTCTAACAGCCATTGCCCGTTATGGCAACCTCAGTTTGACGATCACTAAACTATACAGTTAATTCTTAACGAGGAAAAAAAAAATATTAACGAGTTCTAAGAAAAGCGACTAAGGTTAAACATGTGATTAAACGAAACAAAGGCAAGAATCTTGTACCAGATCCAAGGTTTAAAAGTAAGTAAACCACTTGGAGGTCAAGATATTTTAATAATACTTAAAAAGATATTACAAATGAAAATGGTAAGCTAAATAAGTTAGTTTAGTGTGCAAGTAGTCACAACACAAGACATCAATAATTATACATAGCTACATTACACACTGCACCTAGATTCGAAGAAAAATTCGATATGTTAGGTAACATTTTTTAATTTAACAAGTAAATGAAATCCTTACTTGACTAATGAACCTGTATCATTATATCCTCGACCAAAACATTTTCCAGATATCATTTTAAGTCAAACTTTTAATACAATTTTCAATTTCGAAATTCTGGACTAAAAGTTTAACTCAACTCATTCGAGCTTTGGGTTTTTCGTCGCTTTAGCTTAAATATTATTAACTCTGCTTTACGCAAAGGTCTTTTATAACCAATGTGCCAAAATATTGACACTGGACGTGTGTCAACATATAAGTCATCTATTAGACTTCTAAAGAGCCAAACAAAACCGACTATACCAACATTACTACTCTAATACTCTTTTATTACCTTTTCTTGTAATTTTTGAGACACATCATTTCTTTTGCCAATTTAAGATTCAACCTTGATTTAAACTAACCTACTTAGATACTCACAGCACACCGGAAACAGATAAAAAATAATAAACAATAATATCAATCGATATAATATAAAAGTATACTAGAGCCAACTCGCTAACAGTAAATTGGTTTTTGCGAGATCGAGTTTCGCGGACAAGGTCTTGTGCAGGGTCTTTGACCTCACGGGATGCAGTAAGTCGACGCACCGTTATTTTATATATATTCGTTAAAAACCTTATGTAAACGTAATTATCAATTCCATTAAGTTATCTGCCAAATGGACCTCGCAAAAGTATTTAGAGTGTTGAGAGTTCTCACTGTTATTTCCGGAAAAACAGGCTAATAAGCCTAAATACAAAACACAGTTTCAAACTTACTGGAGTGGAGTACGTACGTACGTACGTCTACGTGGGACAGCCCATAGATTCAATCATTCTTCCGCTGACACTCGGACTGGAGTGACACCACGGCTTCACAGCGAACAGGTGCTACGTAATTCTTTCGTTGGTCATAATGTTTGTAAGTGACAGGAAACCTAACCTCGAAGAGTGGCGTTTTCACTCGTTGTTTCCTGTAAAAAAAACATTAACGTTCGTCTAGAACACGCATTTGGGTAGAAGAAGAGATTGTCACTAATAGCCTGTCTTTTAAAGAAATTAAGAAAGTTTTTAAACGTATCCTGTGGTGGATGTTTTAATAGCTAAACGGCTATGATTTGTAAAGTGAAAGGAGTATCAATATTAAACTTTCATTTATTTGTATGAGTGATTAGTAATGACTCATTAGCATACATCGTCAAGAAAAAACTTGGCATGGTATATTACATCAATACATATCTTCTTATTCCAAGAGATATCACATAAAATGAAATAATGGCTATTTCGGTGTAGTATAGATAAATCTTTGTTTTAAATTATTGGACATTAATACAGTTTTTTTTGTACAAACATCTAACATACAACCCCATCTAACTGCAAACTAACCAGTACTTGTACTATGACAGCTAGACTGAATGATGATAATTGAAAAATAGCTAGATAGCTAGATATTTCTAAAGATACACATACTTTACATAGAAAATAAATTAAAAGTCTCAAAAAATTCTTTAAAAGGAAGCTTTAGTTCAAACATGTTAAAAAGAAAAAGCTAATAAATTTTTCGTTGAAAACTTTTACTGTCAACTTATGACGTCATTACACAATTTTTATGTTATAAAGCTTGTCGTGAAAGTACTCGTATTTATATAGTTTCAAAATTTCAAAATACAATTATAACGAAAAATCAACAAAAATATACTGAAAAAGTAAAAAAATATTACACATTCTTGTGCCTATAATTATTGTTATTCTTGGAGTCGGGATCTATGTACCATGTAACAAGTTATTAAGGTAATAGGGTAAAAAACAAAAAAAAACGATCGAATTGAGAACCACCTCCTTTTTTAAAATCGTTTAAAAAATGAAACGGAGTCAGACCTAATCATTTAATTTACTTATTTTCATATCATATTAATTGTGTAATAACATTTGAAGTTGATAGTAAAATTCTTCAAGAAATCGGTTAAACATCTGCTCACAAGATTCCACCCAAACAAATATTGGTACATACGTACGTAGATAAATACATATACATATACAAACATATACATGCATTGCAAGTTAAATAAAAACTTGTAAAAACTCGTCTTGTTTCTAAACCATTGAACAATTTCCGTTCATATTTTGCAAATTGTTTTTATTTGAAGCGCAGAGTAATTTGTATGAAAAAGTGATTTAATCACAAATATATTGTGTTTAAAATGAATCTCTGAGTTTTACACAAAACTCGGAAATGGTTTGACCGATTTGGTTGATTTCGGTCTTGAAATATTTTTGGAAGTCCAGGAAAGTTTAAACAGTTTCAAAATGTAAACAAATGTGAAAGAAAATGCCAATAAATTCTGTCCCTGCGACAATGGATCGCCATATTTGTTGGTTATAAAATGTTTATATTATGTACTACTTAATATGTAATATTAATATTTTTAAATAATGTAATTTAATAAAATCAAACACCTTTAAACGAAAGTTGAAATATTATTTAGAATGTACATATTTTTTTGTAGTTTACCTTAGAGTTGGTTTAATGCTTTAAATATTTTATACTTTTATCACCTAAATGGCTATAATAACATTTTACATACACCTTATTTAACGTAGGATCTTACTCTCAAAAAATCTATTTGTAAAATGGAAAAAGAAAACAGGTTAGGTGGTCATATAACAATTTCTTAAAATGAATGCGAGAAGTCGATAGAGTTAGTCGTTTCGTTCGTAGCTGTAAAAAACAGCTAAAAAATACATACAGCTCAACATACAACTTCTTCTTTTTTGTGGTCGGTTAAAAATGTAACATCACGTTATCTTTCAATAGCTGTTTGTGTGATTGACCTAGTTTCTTTTATACCTAAAAGTTTTACTGTTACAAGAAAAACGGAAAGTAACATTCTTTTTGGAAGTCCGGCCTTAATTTTTATGAAACTACAAAACATTTTGTTCGGCCTCAATTTTTTTACTAAAAAAAATCTTGTACTAAAAATCTATATTGTGTATAAGTGCCTCAACAAGAGAATGTAGGCATATCTTTTTATTATAACAGACGCACAAACGAGCAGATAGATTACCTGAAGAAAAGTGACTGACGCCGGTCTTTGTACGAGTACCTATATATGCTCGTGTGGTGTCTTCCACACACAGCACAAACAAAAATATACAATAGCGCCATCTAGTAAAGATACATCGAACTACGAACTATAATAATGAACTATGCAGCACTAATCCTGCATCGCGAAATACAGATTCGCGTGGCAATAAGCATATATACAACATCCGAACATCAACCGTTGGGCCGCGGCCCGCCAGGCATGATCACCTCGCCTGGTCGGAGGATCCTCCCTTTGTGTCGGAGGGATATGACACCCGTTCTGTCCACACTCGTATTTAAAATAATTATAAATATAAGCTAGTTAACCACAAGAACTTTACAATCTGTCAATGTAACATCTATGTAGCGTTATGGTATACAATAAAGTATTGAGTATGTCTAAATGATTTTTTATTATTACCAGTATATGGTCTGATGCATGAGGAAGGTTTAAACGTATTGATTAAGGCTTTAAATTATTGATGGAAACAAGAATAAGTGATTATTAAAGATATTGTTAAATCATATCTACTCAACTCGGTACTTTATTATAGTACACTGCGTACCAATCAAATAGATTAAAACAGTGTATTACAGATTTATGTTTATTACAAACTCTATGTATGAATTTCTATCTTTTCAACGTAAAAAACTGATCATCATCATCATAAATCACACCTGTTTCCCCAGAGGAGAAAGCAGAGACTTAAACACTACTTTTCGCCAGTATTTTGATGCCATGTTATGTTGTCATCATGTTGGCGAACCTATTTCTGATAATCGAGATGTTTTATTTGCCAGAACCTCATCGTTGTTGAGCTGGTGCACCACTTGCAGGTGAGGTAGGCTTGGTTCCCAAAGTTCTTGGTGTAACCCTATACACCATAAAAAAAATAAAAATATTTACACGTGTACTCAGCCGCATATGTTAATTTCAAAGACAAAAATCTCGTTTAAAAAACAACGATAGCCTTATCACACGATCGATCCTAAGGCTTATCTAAAGTTCTTATTGTATATATCTATTGGCAACTATCGTTTTTACAACGCAAGCTGGAATACCGTTATGAGGATGCATGAAGCATAATAATGGCTTCGCCAGCCGATGACCGATGAAAGTCAACATTAGCGTTTCACTTCATAATAGTTGCCTAATAAACATTTTAGAAATGTTGTTAGAAATTATTTCGGTTTAATAAAATGGTGGAATAAAACTAATGAAGATTATTACGTAAGATAGCATGTGTTAATGTGCTTGTTAAATTTCTGGAAAATGATAACTATGCTAGCTTAATTGATTTTTTGAAGCACAATTCCTATTAGACATGTGAGAGATTTCGGACCTCAATCCATCCAGGTAGCGAAACCACATTAAGCACGAGCTTATCAATAATCGTAGTTAAAACTATTATTAATGTCAATCTTGGGACTTAAGAAAACTTTTGAAATTACAACGACAACTCGAATATACATTACTAATTTTTACAAAGTAACTGTATACATTTTTTATAATTGCTCTGTTATCATCATGACTCCATTAGCGCTCCATTCAATTTATTTGTGAGAAACACAACACGTGTTTGATGGGCCTGTTGGTCTAGTGTTTAGTGACCATGACTGCTAAACCAGAGGTAGTGGGTTTGATTCCCACCGAGAACAAATAATTGTGTGATGAGCGCCATGGTTTGTTCTGTGTCTGGGTGTAATTAATCTATAATATGTATTTCGAAATACTTTATATAAGTACGTTTATCAGCAGTCTGAAAACTATTTGTTTTTTTTAACGTGTGGAAACCCCCTCGAGCCGTCACCCCACCGGGGTTTACGGCGGGGTGGTGTGTCGGAATCGGACCGACTAAAACCACACGGTGTACCCAACTCTGCGCCTGAGATAGGAGGGATCCGGGAACCGCAGCTATTACGGGCCATATAAGGGCCATAACCAGGCTTTGCCTAGTTTGGAATCAGACGGCCGTGTGTGAGATGTATGAAGATATTAGTATTATTTAAGCTTATATTATTTTTCTTATTAAACTGTCACTTTTTCAACAGGTATGTTCGGTGGACGATGTTCCAAGCGTGACCCCAACGTAGACGCATGTCTTTTGCGGAACTTCAACTCACTCATTGAGTACTTGAAAGGGGGAGCCCCCGAGCTGGGGATTGAAGAGGTATGTTCAGTGTTGAAACTAGTGTCAAATAGATCTATATCTAAGTACATATGTAGATATATTACACAAATTATATAATAAGAGTCGAATCTACGACCCCTGGCGAAACAATCAAGGTCACCTAGACTTAGACCTAGACCTAACGAGCCACTCAAGTACAGATCTAAACTAATCGACGAGATTGTCTAGCTTCCGTTACTTATTAATAGATATTATTGAAACTACTTTCCTTTTCGACAGATGGCATCATTCCGTATACATCTACCGTATTATAACAGACGGCGCTATGATAAAACAAACTCCTCCATATAGTATGTTTCTTTTATTCCTAACACAGGTATAATTACAACTAAGTTGTATCACATTGATTTATTGTGGCTATGTATGTTTAACTGTGTCATGTCGAAGAATCGTAGTAAATGGATTGTTCATTGTTTAATATACCCTCTGAAATAAAAAAGACGTTTCCAATCTATCCATTTACTTTGTAAGTTTTACAATGTGGTCTCTACGTGTCATATTATAACACGATATGTATATATTGTGCACAAAATTATTTTTTTAAACTTTTAATCATATATATTTAGAGCCATTAGCACTTATAAAATCTATTTTATAAAATAAAGTACAATATTAAACTTGTAACTGGTAAAAATGTAGTTTTTCAGTCTTATAACACACGTAATTCACCAATTTAAACGATTTATTTACCAAAAATACCACTCCTACAGATAAGAATACACCATACTTCACTTTACTATACATGCACATACGTTCTAGAAATATCTCAGCACCAGTTTATGACAATGAGCTTAAGACACACTCAGTTATAAACACCACCATGTATCACAAAATATCTGACAGCAATCTTAAAACTTTGTCCCACCCCATCAAAGACACTCAGGGTCTCGTCAATAAACATTTTCAGCTGAACTGAACTTCCGCTTTCATTTACTTACAAATTATAAATATTGTTCTTGCAGGCTGAGCCTATAGTAATAGATGAATTAACTATCGCTCTGGGCGGTGGTCCAGATGGTTATCGCGCGAACTTCAATAATATTCGTGCTACTGGAGCATCTAATATGACCATCACTAACGTCAGGTAAGTCTTCTATTGCCTTGTCAACTTCCCGTAGACTAAAAAATATCCGTATAAGTAAAATCTAGCCGTGGCCGTCGTATGTCGTATCCTTATAAAAATGAGGGTAACCCATCCTTAAATATTGAAGAGAAAAGCCACTTCTGTCTCTCACACACTCTCGTCAAGTATTCTCAACGTGACAACTCAACTCAAAGTGACATATGCTTACCAATTTTTATAACTTTTTGAATAGAATTCACTTTCTCAAGACAATCATGTGTAATTAACATACAAGGCATGCACAAAACAATTATAAGCGAAAATAGCTAATCATAATTCACACTATAACAATGAAATCGCTAATATAATCTAAAAGTTACTGTAACTTGACATACTGTTATGTATTTGTGTGGGAAGTGAGCTCTTACGATATAATTACATGACATTAGCGAGTTCTACTTGCAATTTCAATATTACTACTTTCTTAACAAGAAAAAACATGTTTATATCATTATTTGTTGTGATTTCTGTTACGTTATTTATAACGACTGCCAGAAATGCTTATTTCAAACATATGATCTCTGCATCTTTCTTTAAATCATTTTAAATTCATGTTCCATCTCTGAAAGTTGCCTTCTTTAACCCTTACAAATGATTGTAAACTGAGTACAAATTTTGATTAAGGGCACTATATGTTACGGGATGAAAGTACATACTTGTAGCGTGTATTTGCACGAACTAAGATGGATTAAATACACCTTAACACTTGTGGTGACAGATTAGGAATACGCGGTGTCACCACCCACTCCAAACCCAAGATTCACTAAAGGAGTACAACAACACTATAAAGAGAAGAAAAACTTGAAACAAACTCGATACTAATCCGTCTTACCAGCGAGGTATAGTAGGTCAAATCTCCTATCCTAACTATTAAAGGTTGATGTGTGAAGTGTACATAGTGTTCTCGAGGACATAACAAAGTTCCATAATTTAAAGAAACGATGAATGATGATGAAAGCCCTGACCTGATATTTGATGATGATTTTTAAGTTAAAAGTTAGCGGAAACGTACAAGTAAGTATATGTTAACGTTATAATATTAAATAAACAAATGTTTCAAACATGAAGATATTTCATTTAAAACTGTGTTATTTCACATATCGGTTACGTATATTTGAGAAATTAGTGGTGGCCTAATCTTTTCCTTTGAGGCTTTAATGTTCTGCGTAATGCTTTAAGAAAGCACTGTTTAGTTTTAATAATGATGATGTGACCTAGGATGGTCTAGTTGTAATGATTCAAATAATAATACAAGTCTGACAATTATATTTTAAAGTTGATTAAATCGGGGCCTCGAGAAATTTGAACAATAGGTTTCTTACATAAAAATAATGACAAAAATAAATTTACGTAAGTAGGAAATTATGACTTAAGAAATTATGTGTCAAAAAACTGCACAGATGACGTAGTGATTTAAGACACATTGTAACACACATTGTGTAGTTCATAAATTATTGTTTTGAGTCTGGGTGTTTGTATACACAAAGAACACCCAGACATACAGATCCAGTTTCTTGTATGTTTTTAAAGTCCTCTGCGGCAAAAGATATATTTCTAATCAGTGACGAAGGATATTTGAAAATATAATAATATTTTACAAATTTATACAGATGTATCTTTAAATATATTTTATCTTAATCTAACAAGGTTTAGAGGAACAAACGCGGTAAAGTTAAAGTGAGGTAAAGTTTAAGCTAGCACGCGATCATCACGTTTCATAAAATATTGTAGAAATAAATTTGAATTATTATCAACAAGAGGCTTTTTAAGCAATCGCAATAA
This sequence comes from Hypercompe scribonia, assembly GCA_949316085.1. NCBI lineage: Eukaryota > Metazoa > Arthropoda > Insecta > Lepidoptera > Erebidae > Hypercompe > Hypercompe scribonia. Next base: position 2,258,879 of record OX438969.1, on the reverse strand, counting down.
ATCTGCTCTTCCAACACAAATCCACCAAAGTTATGTAAAAAAGTTGCGAAAAAGGATATTTTTAAATTTGTATGTTGGCCACGTACGGAAGTGAATTAGCACACACACAACACATCAGTAATAGCAAATAGAAGCTATAATACTTGATTAGTCTGCAGAATAATGATAAACGTAGGGTATATATATGTTGGAGAGTGATTTCTCGTGTGATTCTTCTGTTAAAATTATATATTGTTATTTATAATTATGTATTCTTAGATTTATTTAATTTTAATTTTTCGTCAGTAATGGTGGCTTTTGTCTACAAATTTAAATGGTGCCAGCCTTGGACACCATCGTTTTAAGTGCAGCAACAGTTGCATAATTGGTTTAGCTAGCGGAAATAGATCCTAACATAGAAAAAAAAACGTATGTGTGTACTTATGTACGCACGTAAGAACTTATGCAAAATATTTTTATTTTTTACATTATCCTGTTTGTAGAGGAAGCAACACTAATAATAGAAGAAAAGATATTTAATGCATTGATAAAAAATATAACTGAAAAACTAAAATGTGGACTAGCTAATTTCGTGGTGTCGGTTTTTCATGGCAGAGTGCGGGCACTTCGTAAAAATTTGCTCTCATCATTTTTCCGTAATGCGCCAAAAGAAGAATAACTTTTAAAAATACGATTGAATAAAGTACTTTTCAATTGAGCATTTTGAAAAAGAACGATCGACCAAACATATTAAAAAACACAATGCTTAATTATTCAATTTGGTTAAACTGTTTAAAGTGTCGACCACAATAATATAGAGAGTAAAGTAAAAGTTTAATTGTTGACACTTTTACTCTTCATTCTCATGTAAAACATAGGAGAAATCCTGTCGTCCCCACCGAGATTTAAGAAAATTTTAGATAGGTAAAATTACATTTAACAAATACACTTTTGATTCACGAAACAGTTAAGTTCTACGAAATTATTTTAACCAATACCAAAACGTCCAACAGACATTGGTAGACACATAAATGCCAAATAAATATGACTGTCGTTATTGGAAACGAAAATATTAGTCAGTAAATAATATATTCTGTACACGTTCACCGTTCGGTGACATCGACACAAGTTTTACGAGGGTCAGAAACATAAAGACTTCTCACATTGACTGTACGAGGACTTACTTACTTGATAAACAGCAAGTACGGGGTTAGCGTGTACAAAAGAATGTTCCTAAGTACCTAAAATGACAATGAAGATTTACATAAATCGCCTACAGCGTACGTAACCAAGTCGATAATTTTAAATAAGCTTTAAATAAGTATGAAGGACATACAAACTCACCTAAATACAAACTCACATGTTTCTTTCGTAAGTTTAAACATTTGTTAAGTATAGTTTAATTATCGTGCACCTACTTTCGCTCATTTTCTGCAATTTAATGTTTATTCTTTGTGTGTATCTTTAAAAACGAGGAAATAAAAAGAATTTAGAAATGCACCCATTCAGAAATAGCAAATCAATTTATAATTATGTCGAGTAATTGCTGTGAAGTGTCCATATCAACGTGGTACATAGTTAAAAATGATGTGATCCAATTACAATATCGTAACAATTATATTTCGTTAAGTGTCAATTTCTCGTCAATTCAATTGATCTCTTTAAGTCATACCTGCCTAAAAGAAGGCATGAGTTAATGAAATTGCCTTTATTGATAGTGATTATATTTCCTAGATCGGACTTAGAGACTCACCAATTCCAACTGACATTGTTCGGGCCCCATATCAGTGCTCGCGCTCGCTACCGTTCTTCAGGAGTGTTGTTGCTGGTTCGAGCAAGCGGAGGCGGTGACTACTGGGGTGAATACGGTAAGTACTACTGCAGAAATTAAGCTTAAGCTTAGATTCATATTCAACTCAAAACTCTGTATCGACCTATTATTTTATTAACTTAAGAAACAGTTTTCACACTTCATTAATGAATTTACCATCAGTTGGTCCAACGATTGTAAAATTCAAAGACAATCAAACTGCCTCAGAGTATGTTTTATCTTGTACAGTATATTTTTCTTTATCAAGAATAACTATCAGTACGTCGTTGTAAGTTCGATTAGCCTAGCGAGACTTTGTTTGTTAAGCACAATCCTTTCTGGTTCATCTACATATCTTTACTAAACAGAATCAATTCTGATATATGTTTACTACGTTAATTGCCCTGACAAACTAATTCATCAACGCTTACCCTAAGCATCTAAAATTTTCAATTTTGACCATTGATACTTATTACGACGCAAGCACCCACTAAGAAAGCATTTTAGAAAATTTTTACTGCCTCTACTGGATGAACTGCTGTAGTACGCAAATTCATCATTTCCAAAGTTTGAAACACGACGAAAGTAATTCCAGTAATTAGTAACATATTTGTATCTGTTTTTTGCAGATGGTGTCAAAGCCAAAGTATACTTCCGTGGGGAACCATACAAACGTGACGGCCGCACTTACTTGAAACTTGTTCAACTGAAACTTGATTTCACCGTCAAAGACATTCAGATGGGAGTCGAGAACTTACACAATGCAAACTCAGTGCTACGTAAGTAGTCTAACCTTTACAAAATCAAATTAAAACTAAACTATTACGTATATATTTTTTTGCCTTTCACCGAATTAGTACCATTCTCTCCTTAACAAAAATTCAGGACCGAAGGGCGCTCAAAGGGTGGCAATACATTTGTACCTCTTGAGTCATAGGTATCCATAGGCGATCTTAATCACTCACCATTAGATGATTGAAATTCATTGCGATTCTCGAGTCTAATACCCTAACTAGTCGCAAAAATTGTAAAAACAACATTTATAAACTTTTCTAATATAATTTTATAATTATCCTACAGAAGCAGCACTTAATCTATTTATAAATACAAACGCTCAAGAACTACTCAAAGAGATGAAACCAGAACTGAAGAGAGATTTAGCGGAGAAGATGTCCCGTTTCTTGGACCACATCCTGCAACAGATACCTTACGACGATTGGGTCGTAGACTAAACTAATAACTTATACTTAAGACTAACCACATACGTACAATAGAACATACAAGCAGTGAAACAAATAAAACCTAGATCCACCAAGATCTAGATCCACGAAGATAGACCGAGATCAACTCGAACAATAAAAATGCAACTGCCTTTGCAAAAAATAGTTTATACCAATTTTTGTACTAGCTAATGGATCTATTGCAATAGCTATATATTTATTTAAATGTCTGCAGTTTCACTTTTGATATTGTGTTATACAATTTACAATTATCTATAAATCTAAATCTTCTCAGCGATTACTAAATAATGATAATATAAAGAAACTCACTTAGAAATGGTCTAAAACGGTCTTAAACGAAAAAAATTTAAAACTAAAGTATATATACCCTCTGATCTGAAATCTGAACGATGTCTGGTATTCCAAATTTGACTTTACTAACTTCAAATTATGGAGGGAAAAGGTATAATAGCAGCTTGTATAGCGGCAAATTAAAATGTTGCCAGCAGAATTTTTTATCAAATGTCACATTGTGGACTCTGCCTAAACTCCCAAAAAAGTATGATGAGAAGTTAATAGTTATAGACATTTTTAGATATTGAGAAGAACTATCAGGTGCATTTTAATAATTAATGTTTTTTTTTGTATTTAGTTTTTATTTGGAATTTAAACCAATACAATATTAAAGTTTTTCCTTCTTTGCAAAGCTTTGGGTCGTATTTAGAAACTCTTTGCCTCTATACTTTATGTTTCACGCTCATCATTGATGTTAATTTTTAATTATCTTACCTACCTACCTAATAGAAATAAAATAATTATGTAGAATTAATTAATACAAATAGTTTTAGTTCCAAACAATTATTAAGACAAAGCAAAATTATTTGTTGTAGATATAAGCTATTTATTTAGAAAACTTTTAATATTAATGTTTATAATGTAGTTTGACTTTAGGTTTTAAATCGTATTATTAATTTTAAAATAATTTTGTAAAACAAGAAGAAAACAGTTATGTAAATTTATTTGTGTTTTTTTTTACATTCATAACTCTTTCAGTTTCTTAAAGTCTGTTAGCATAGAGAGTGGTGATATTGTTTATACTATAACTAATTTTAAAGAAAAGACAGAATGATATGTAAATTATGAAATATTTCATATCAGCGACCGTCACCAAAATTAGTAAACTAAAATTTATGTTACTCACTTGATAAAAAGCATAACCGAATCCTATGCACAGCTTTTACAAGTCCCATGATTATTTTTATAGGGAACCCCATGCTGTAGCTATAACTTGAACTTCTCCGGCAGAAATATGTTTTTATTTTATTTATTTTGGATCACCAACAAATAATACACATAACTTTTAGAAATACAAAAATACAAAATACATGTTTGGTGCTCATACAATCACTGCTAACTTGCACTTCAAAAAGTGTAGGGTGTTACACAAGGCTACAGTTTATAATTTATTATTGTTTGGAATTAATTATTGCCCACGAATCCCACTTGCAATTTGTATGTGGTCGGGTGTTACAAAAACCTATCTGCCCCCACGTCTGATTATAATCAGACGTGGGGGCAGATAGGTTTTTGTAGAATAATTATTCTACACAAGCGATCTTTATTTCGTTAAAACTTACCGTCTGGTCTCTTCCCATCGTCTCGTATCAAACCATTGGGTTCACATACAGCTGGAACACCGACAATAACAAGAGCATGACGGATAATTTCATTAATATTAGCATGTCAAAATATAGAGCCAATACTTCTGCTAGAAGAAGAAGGGAAGATGTTCGAGACTGTTAACTGCTTCTTCACAGTGACAAAATGTGGGGAAACACAAGGCGTTCCTTAATAGAATCAAGTGGTAAGGAAAATGTATTCAGGCACTTCCATCGCCCAACAAGATGCCTATGTTGGATGATGGAAGTGCCTGAATCTATAAACCTGATTCCTATTCTCCCACAAATAATAAACTACTGCGTTCAGTAAGAGTGGTTGATGTATCAATAAGTATTTTCTTCTTTAAAATGTGTAGCGGTGCATTCTATTTCATCTGAGAGAATGGATTAGCAGGTAATATAGTATTGAGACAAGCTATCTGCCAAGCCCATATGGCATCTGTGTCATGGACTGAAAACAGAAATGCTGGAAGGTTAACATCTACAATTTTGTATACTTTAAGACCATCCAAACCTTGCTGAGGGTGTTTTGAATAATTTCGACAACTTTTTCTAAAAGTGATGAATATTGCCGAAGTTGTAATGGCCAAATTGCATGCGTAAAATTATTTATAAAAATACAATAACGAATAATAGTAAAAGACGAATGAAATTTGGAAAAAAAAACTGAAATTACGAAAATGAACGTTTTAAGTCAACGATCCAAACATTCTTCAAAGTTTTAAGAATTTAATTCATAAAAAATAATTCTAAAAGTGACTGAAAACAATCTTCCAAGACCAGAGACTCAAGAAGGCGAAGAGACATTTTCTCTAAAATTTTACTGTCTGTCTGTGTTGTCACAAATAAAAACTTCGTATTTTTCAGACTTAAGTTTTGAGCCCACGGATTTAAATTTATATTTAATTAGAGATAAATCTTGTAAAACTGAATGTACTTCCCCTCCTAGGGTTCCATCGCCAAAGTACCAAATGTTAATTTAGATTTTATCTGCTCTATAATGAGACCTATTGCTAAAATGAAGATAAATGGTCCCAGAAGATCACCCTTTTTTTATTCTACGACAGAGTTTTAAAGGTGTTCTCAGACAATATTATTGTTGGATATCTGTAACATTGCTAAAGGAACTTATTAAGGGGTTTTTAATTTGGCTTGGGTCAACAACATGTCCCTATTTACGGAATTCAAGGCATTCCGTAGTTCGACCTTCAAGGTAACCTCCTCTTTCCTACGTCCTGTATTTATTGTAGCTTCGCAGGTACCTTTCCAGCCAAAACCAAGTAGCAATGGTTGGAATTTTGCTGCAAGTTCGATGCTGTAATATTTGCTGCAAATTTCAACTAGATTTTTTTTTTATGTATAAAGCTCTACAAGAATAAAATATAAATTTATTACACTCTACAAGGCAACACTACAACGCCTAATCAAAAAGGAATAACAATAAAGTATATGCCTGACTTTGCGGTATTATTTCATACAAATTTACACTGTTTTTTTTATCTTGACATAAAACAACAGTTTTAGACTAGGCGAGCTAATAATTTTATAGATTTCTAATACACAGGCAGGCAACAACCTTTATTTTAAAACAGTGTTACAGTATGCTTATGTCAAAAATACTTGAAATAACGTAAATTTAAGCGTCTTATATAATTAAATACATACCCAGTACCAGTAACGTGAACTCAATTTTAAAGATGTGGTAATAATTACATATGTATGTATATACAATAACATTATATGCCTCTCGATTCACTGAAGTGGCGTAAGTCACGATTGTGATCAAAAAATGAATTTGTACTAATCTAAAAAATATGTTATGAAATAAAAATATATATTCACATTTATTTACAACAACTAGATATTACGAGTACTAAATAATATTAGGTAGTAGTTCAATTTCATAATACATACTGGTAACGATGTCCGTATGGTGACGGATAAGGTATACGGAGTGTCACCTAACTACCCCATTTCAACTTATGGGCATCGTAGGAGCCGACTAAAGTCGCAAATTTCGCAGGGCAACGGCATTGCAAAGAGACGGAAAGTCTGGTGTAAACCCTATATGAAGGAGGGGCCTATTAAAGGTTCTTGATGGTAATGAAAGGTAACGTTTGTATATACCATTTAATAAAAGCGGGGATTCAGAAGTCGTTTGTCTTTTTTGTTTGTTGTCAGGATATTTCGTCGTAAATTTTGGGCCTGTTAACTCCCGAGATTGTTCACGTTATCATCAAGTCAAAATCTGATGGTAAGATTACAGAGAAATCGACAGAAACTCATACAACGTGCTACGCCTTTTGTCTCCAGCTACAGGTATTTACGTTTGGTAGTCATTATTTTGTGTTGCGGAACTGATTATGGAAAGGCCCTTGACTTTTAAGAATTAGGGGATAATTCTTACAATAATGTAATCACGCATTGACCTTTAGTTGCATTTTTTCCATGTATTTATTACATGTTTGCATCGGTATAAAAAACAGTTACACTAATTATTATATACTAAAAAAAACTGGATGTTTGTTCCGCAATTCTTTTTGTGTTTGTTACCTCAGAACTTCTTCATTAATGAACCGATTTGTAAAATTACTTTTAATTGAAAGCTATTATTGCAGTTGTCTAGTTCATTTCTTTAAATACATCCCTAATAGGGAAAAATTAAGAAATGCGCACGAGTAACATAGTTTATTATTTTATACACAATTAATGATGTAAGTGCATTGAAGTCAGTGACTTTTTAAATTGATTATCATTTCGTGTTTAAACCAAAAATATGATATTTGCTATTTTACTTGGTATGGATGGCAATATGAATTAGCTATGAATAAACAAATAACAATCACACGTAACTATTTTTTCGACTTTTCTCTTGTGCCTCCTCTACACTACTCGTGAAGTTCCTCGAAGAAGTACTCTAGAAAGCCGCCCGAGGTGAGGTGAAGTTTGACGAGGTAAGCCGAAGTACCTCTCAACACTATTCGTGAGTACTGTACTTCGCGAGTGGCGTAGAGGAAACATTATGTGCTTAAACCTTGACATTTGTGATTAAGTATTACCTAAATGATTATTACAAATCTAATTTAAGATTAATACAGTTCATGACCTCAGATGCCAGTAACAACAAAGTAAGGTAAATATTTTCTATAAAGAGATTGTAAAATAATATTATCAATTGTGAATTATATAAGTTAACAGATGAGACTTGTCTTCCTTGCGTGTATAGTTAATAACTGTTATATACTCAACTGATATTAACATAATAACACTTCATTTGTTTTTCACGTGTGTGCTGACGGATTAAGAATATGACATGAGTGTCGTGAGATGTAACAAAGAAATCAAACTTACCAGGACAACATCACTGTAAAGAGAAAGAAACCCTTTACCATCTGGCCAGCGTAGGACGAATACCTATAGTAAACCAAAACCACTTTTCTAAGGGGAGGCCTATGTCCAGCAGTGGACTATAATAGGTTGTTGATGTGTGAAGTGATGTATTGTATTTTTACTTAAGACTTTCAAAGCTCTTTTAAATTTTTGCGTTTGATTCAAACACACATTTACTTATGTACCATATGCACAAAAGAAAATTATTATTACTCAATTACGACAAATTTTATAAAATTAAAAACGCTTCATGAAAAAAATAAACAATTCACGATTTATTTCCTTTGATCCCAGTTTTGAAACCCAGTTTAATATTTTTGGTGTTAATAAATAACATTTTTGGCGTGCACAAAACTTTATGTATTTCTATTGGATTTTATATTTAAAATTGCCAAGAAATTGTGATTTTTATCGTTGAATCCCAAAAACTTTTTATATTCCATTCTATTATATTCTATTTTTTTATATTGACTGAACACTTTCAATATTATTTTCTCTTTGTCATTACGTCTATCTACTTAAATGCTTAACCATGGTATAAAATGGCTGTTATGTGTTTAAAACTTAATCAAATTATAAAGACTGAGTGATCAAATCTTATTTACTTCTTCATCAATTGAGTTCAACTTGATAAACGAAAAAAATCACACAGTTCTTTTACGCAATGCTCATCAATATACAACGAAACGGGGTGTATATATTAAAAATTAAACTTCTATATTGAAATGGAAAAATATAAATGCTGCCTAATACTTAATTTCCGAATTGTGTTTTCAATAAACGTAGCATTCCTATTTAGATAAATTTTACTTAGATAATAAATGTATTTGTATTACCTACAGTAAAATCGAATTTTGTCACATGTAAAGACTATTTAAAAGACATTACACACACGACTATCTCGTAACTTTATAAAACTGTATAATTAAAAGTTTGTCACAAAAAAGAAAGTTGTAAACTTGAGATCACACTTGAATTTATGTGCCAATTTGTTGTAACCGAACTGGTTACACCTACATATTGAATATTTTGTATCATTATAATACGCTGAAGCTATATTATTTCAGTAAAAGATTGGTAGTAATATACCGCGTCATAATTTTAGCACACTACCCGCACCAGGCCGTTGTTTATATTCCATCTATGAGAAACATGTGATACATTTTTAAGTCATCATCAACAACCTTAAATAGTCCACTACTGGACCTCTCCCTAGAATGGAGGTTTATATATATAAAGGTTTTAACACACCAACCTGGCTAGTCGAGTTGGTATAAGGTTTGTATTGTTTTCCTGTTCTGTAGAACTGTTGCTCTCTTAATCGACTCTTACGAAACCCGCGGGATGAATAGAGGTGGCAAAACTCTGTATTATCTTAATCAGTCACGGTCATAATCTTTATGAATATCTCAAATGACGGTTGAAAAACAAAACTTTTGTTTCGCACATGAAATTACGGCGGTATTGTACAACAAATTCTATACAGAAGTAATAAAGCTGTATTATTTCTTCTTATCAAGACATCACTTACACAACGATGCGTTGCAATACCCACAAGATGTTCCATTACACACATATCACGCATGTAGCCAAGACTTATACATTACGTAACTTTGCCTATAAATCTATGAATATTGTAACAGAAAGACAGAATGAACGTCTAACTTTTTGATGATGAATTACAATTTAAACAACAAAAATATCGTGTACACATCCCGTACTCATATCAGTGTTCTATAGTCTAGTGTCTATCAACACTATGCCAGCGACATCACTAGAGCTTCGTCTAAACTTTTCCTCTAGATTGCTCTATGCTCTGGCGAGCCTAACGACTCTACTGCTCTGGATGCGCCTCCTAAATCGCAGTAACTGATATTTATTTACCTTTAACTGTCATCTCGAATATTTTCATGACATATCTTCGGCTATGACCGACCAGTTCAAGGCTTTCTTTGTTTAACGAACATTACAAATAGACTACACTCATGATGAACATTACAATTTTTTTTAAGTTTTTATTTTCATTTCAAACGTCATATCCCTTGTAATTGTTTACCCTCGACATTCTTTTTTATAACTTCTGTAATTGATATAAATATAGGAGTTTATTACGTATTGAGCTAGACGGTTTTGCGCAACCAAACCGACGAATGCAATATCTGACGCATCGCATACGCATCTCATTTTACTGAAAGTACTTAACAAAATTGAAGGAAAAATTAATAATATTAAATGTGTTTACGCAAATGTGTATTTATAAGCGCCTTTGCAATACTGAATTAGTGAGTAACAACAGGCCAGTGTCGCAATATTATACCTTGGGTAGGGGCTTGCACTTTCGCGGACACGACTCAGACTGCGTTTGACCATAGCGCTGTGCAATATAGTACAAATTAGTACAAAAAAAACAATAACCTAACTGTTAAAACAAACTTAATGTAAAGTAATATAAAATGTATATTTATTAATTTTAAGTTCAAACGAACTTTCGAACGAAACGCATTTTTTCGTTGCAATAATAATCCAATAAGTTACAAAACGTTAAAATTTATGTTTTTTTCGTGTGTTAATTATATTAACCATACATAATGCGTCCACTCAATTTGCTAATCAGTATAAGTGCAATTGTGTTGTTTGGTTCACAAGTGACGAATGCTGATCGGGAAATGTATGAGATTGGTATGTACCTATTTATAATCATTAAAAGAAATTCAATTATATTTACATAAGCGATTCGCATCACATTGCAACAGCCTTTAACGGTCGCCTGCTGGACATAGGCACCTTCTTTGAAAGTAGGTTTTGGGGTACTATACCACGCTGGCCAGACGTGGTATAAATGAAACCCTAAGGTTTCTATATAATTGTCCTTCTCTTTGCAGTGATGTTGTCCTGTGTAATTTACTCTCTTTAATGCATTTTATGACACCGACGGGATAAATTGTTGGTGACACTATGTTTTCTTAAACTATCACTATAAAATTATATAATATTTAAATATATTTATATAATTATTAGTGTTACATAAACGACACAATAGTGGCATGTATTTTAAAATGCATATAAGATTCACATCTAGTAGATGTAAATCGGAAGTAATTTTGATATATGTGTAATAATCTATGTATGTAAGTGAGATTTTACATTAGTTTTGTGAATTATAATAAAAGAAAAAAAATGTTTACTGGGTCATTCAACCTGATGGGTCGACTCTCATACGGGTGAAAAATTTCTTTAATTCTGAAATATCTGTCCTGAAGTCACTGGTAGTGTTGTTTTGGATTTGCTGTTTAAATTTTTGTATAGTCTAATACGAAATAACACACTAATGAGAGAAACAAAATAACATTTTTCGTTTTAAATATTATAAAGTAAGTTAAAGAAACCACTTCTTTAATATCTTTAAAATAATATTTACGAAATAGGATACGCTAGATTGCTATTTGACTAAACACTGGGCCACGAATTAGTTAACATTTGGAAAAACAATATAAAAAAAAATCATTTGGTAAGCTATAAGCGAGCTCTTCTAAGTGAGCACCGAAATTTTCGAATACTCGTCGGCAAAGAGACCGCGAGATTGCCAACATCACTTCGCTGGTTTTTTCTTTTAGTTAACATAGTGTCTTTGGTTTATTGATGTAGATACGATTCTTCTAACCCCATAAAAAGAAGTGTAATGGAGATAAATCTGGACTTTTGGGTGGCCATGGAATGTCACCTCGTCTGGATATTAGCTTTTCCGGCAACATGTCTTTGACCACCGGCAGGGATTCAATGGAAGTGTGACAAATGGCTTCATCTATTGAAACCATATGTTACCATTATAGCCAGCAAATTCCAGTAGCATCGGACCCGAGAATTCCCGTAACATTTTCACATATTCAACAGAATTAACAGTAACTGAACGGCGGCGAGAATCTTCGAAAAAGTGCAATGATTCCTTTTGCTAAAAATGCAGCCCATACAGTTGTTAGTATTGTTAGTTAAGTTACCTTGGGAGAATACGTAAAGTGGCCTGTCGTGTTTAGCTTTGGGATTTTCACTGTTCCAATACTTGTAATTCTGTTTGTTTATATGTCCGTTGAGGTAAAAGGTCTTCGTCAGAAAATAAGATGTTGTCAAAATTACTGAATCGTTCTAACATTGTTTCGGCATACGACTTGCGCAAATTTAAATCATTAGGTTTTAGTTCCTGCACTATCTGGATCGTATAATTCAAAATACAGCGTAATGATGTGCAGGATAATCCTAATTCAGCCGAACATTTGTGCATCAATAAAACTGGATTACGTCGAACAGAAAATGCAAGGGTTATGTGAACCGGACAATTGGAGGACTAAATATTCCGACAACAGTCTCTCTGCACAACTTCGAAATCGACTAGAACTAGTGTTGTGAAGGTCTGATAGCTGTCTTTCTCTTCTTCACAAATTAGTTTGTGAAGAATACTAGAAGGAAGAAGATTAGGTAGGTTACTTTATATTAATAACGTAGAAAGGAACATGTAAATGTGCAACATTGCAACGATTGCTATTGTAAAATAAACAATTCGATTATTATCTTTCAATGCAAGATACATTCACTTTTGTGGAGTAATGAACCATTTATATTATTATTCAATTGATTTAACTTAAAAATACAATAAAGTAAGTGAAGTAAGTGTGATAAATCTTTGGTAAAACAGTTTATCGACAGAGCGATTTTGTTTGCTGACTGGTTTTGTTTGTCTCAAGTATGTCAACTGTGTCCTACAAGCGAGCGAAACGGTTGCCGTACCTGATTGTTTCGAGTGTCAAGAAAATGTTTTTTGCGTAAGGAATAAGAAAGTTAAAGAACCAATATTCTTACCGCATTGAATTACAGAGAGATTTGTATAAAACTAAATTATTTATGTTTTAATTTTATTCTTTTTTATTATGGTAATTATTGTTATATCAGACGTGGAGTCATAAGGCCGTAACATATATTTTAATAATAAGGTCAACTATCCTATTTAATAGAATATAAACATTTCATTAAATGTTCTTACGAACTGACCAACTAAGATCTGACTACCTCACATAAGTAGGTCGCTTAATCAATATCCAATAGTAATTCTGTCAAGGCCGACCTGATAGTGACAGCTGTTGGTCAACTTAACTGATGCTTTGCCTCTACTCTGTCGAAATGGTAGAAATCGATATATGTTTTGTCATTACAACCTATTATATCGTCGGTCAAGAATAAATAAAAGCAATTAGTAGTTATAATATCGTCTCAGACATATACGGATTGTTTATGTTGAAAGTAAATTTATAATGTACCTGACCTATTATTGTTATATCGGTTTTAGGTCTAGTGTTACCAGTAATCAGCAAACACTTTCTACTACTCAGAATAGGGTATTCTTTAGATTTTCCAGTGTTTGCATTCTTTCCGTAGGCGAGCCACACTTCGTCATATAGGTTCCAGCATAAGGCTCCTTCCTTCGGCATAGGGTCCAGGCTCGATTGGAGTGATATTACGATCTCACAGACAACTGATGTCAAAGAACTCTTTCTTTGTTTTCATTCAATGAGTGAGGTTATCGAAATCCAAACTTTCCTCCCCCTCTTTATTCTGGGGGGCTGTTGTGTCGATCCATTAATGATAGCAACACTTGTGATTCTTGAGTTACATATCTGCGTGTGTCAGTGAACAGCCTTTGAGGGTCCACTGCTGGACATAAGCCTCTCTTCAGCAAGAAAATTTTGGCCTACTACAACCCAGACGAGTTGGTATTTTTTTTATATAGAATCCTACCAAAGTGACTGTATTCTGCCTGATGGAAAGCATGAGTAGAATCTAAGAACGGTGGTCGCCATATTCACTGCGAATGGAGACAGAGCAGTATGGCGACCTACGCTATGGTGGCCTAGTAAGATGCTTTTTCACGCTCCGCTTAAAGGACCATGGATCGTAGAGAGGAAAGGAGAGAAACACGTACGCTGGCAATGAGTTCCGGGCTTTAACTGATTTGCACAGGTAGGAAGAGCTGAACCGTTTAGTTCGGGAACGTATGTCTACCATTCTGAAATGGTGACTTCCAAGACCAGCACGAGTTGTCCTGTAGAGGAACGGAGAGGATGGGATCAGATGGAAGAGTTCGTCAGAACACTCTCCATGATAAAGGCGATAGAGGACTGCCATAGAGGCGACATCTCTCCGCAACTGCAGAGACTCAAGGGATTCAGTGACTTTCGGATTATTCGTAATCCGGACTGCTCGCCGCTGTAACCGATCCAAAGCGTCCAGCAAGTACTGTGCGGATCCATCGTAAAGATGAGAACAGTATTCCACGCAGGAGCGTACCTGGGTCTTATAAAGAAGACACAGATGCTCAGGCGCAAAGAACCGTCTCACTCTGTTCAGTATACCCAGCTTCCGCGAGGCCGCCTTAGTAACGCTTTCAATATATTCTCGCGAATTGAGGTCCCAGCCAATATTCATACCCAGAATACTGAGTCTGTTCTGCAGTGGCAGTTGAGTGTTCTGAAAAGTGGGGAGGGGAAGGAATAGAGACTTTTTGGCAGAGAGCGCGCACGCCTGTGTATTCTTGGCATTGAACTCGACCAGATTCTCATGACTCCATTGAGAAATGCGGCCTAGGACCTAGTCGAGCTCAGTGACAAGCTTTTGTCGCTTTTCCTCAACGTTCGATAATTTGGCTGTAGGGTGTAGGTTGTTTCAAGTTTACCTTCTATCTTCAGTGATGTTCACTCTTTTAGGCACCTCTTAATCCATCACCACACGGACAGTTATACCCCTTAAAAAAAATTATATTACTACATTTCCCTGAATCCTAAAAACTGCATATTGATTGGTTTGCAACCGACATTTTTATATCCGTTGTTAAATATTACGTAAACATATTGCAAAACCACATCCAGTCATAAATTTTTTATATAGTATCAATGCTATGTGACATTAATTGGTTGTGTATTATAATAACTAGCTGACCAGCGCAACTTTATCTGTGTCTGTCAAAAGGTATAAATTTCCAATGTTTTTACAACATTTTGGATTGAAATTCGGTTCTTATTGATCGTAGCGTGATATTATATAATCTGTAGCCTTTCTCAATAAGTGATCTATCAAATATTAAAAGATTTTTTTGATTCCAATCAGTAGTACCTGAGATTAGCTCCTTCAAACAAACAAAACGTTTCAGCTTTGTAATATTAAGCATTGATATTGATATATAATTCGCTGTTACTACAACCCATAATTTGCCGCTCGTGGTTCCTGAGTACTTGATGAAAAGGTTGCACATAAACTGTCTTAGGTTAAGCTTGTTATTGATATAAACCATTCTCTAACGATGAAGTTATAAAATATTTATCTTAATGTAACTTAACACACACATCTACTACTACATCTCTACTAATATTATAAATGCGAATGTAAGTTTGTTTGTTACGGTTTCACGCGAAAACTACTCAACCGATCATCATAAAATTTTGTACACATGTTCTTGGAGGTATTGGAGTAATATACGATACTTTTTATTAAAAAAATATATATTTATTTAAAAGGATTTGTTACGAAACTAAATGTGGCAGACCAAATTTCACACGAGCGAAACCGCGAGCAAAAGCTAGTATATTATAAATCATAGGTGTACGTATTTGAAAGTTTTAAAACCATTTTGTAAGGAATAAATAAGCATATTTTGTTATAAAAATGTTGGAAACAATAAATTATTGTCTTAAAGAATAATGATTTACCTACTGTTTTGTCCTCAAGTATCTTCAACCATACAACGGAAAGGTAGATATTTCCTTACCTACCTACTTTAAAGGGAGAGGGTAACCTTCCCTTTAAAGTCTGTTCTTGAAATTCTTTCGATAATCTTACACTCAACTCTCACAAAATCTCTTAAAACCGCTTTACTTAATCAGCAGTTTTAGTAATTGTAATCAAAGTAGTGTTGATTATGACATGAAAGTTATTAAGCAGATTATAGAGAAGTTGTCCTGTACAGTTCATTCCTTTAGTTCTACGACATCCACGAGATGAATAGGGGTGGTGTTACTCCGTATTTTTAATCTTGCATGGATTACTTTTTATAAAGTTTGTAAAAAAAAAATATTACACAGTTTATTTGTGTGTAACAAATGCCCAAAGTATTCAGCCTTGAGCTAATTCATAATTAATTGAAATTTGTAATAGTAGAAGTTTTTTAAAAAGTTATATTTTAAAAATATATATTACAAAGAGATTGTCTATGGAATTTTTTCAAAGAAAGAAACTAATGCGATTTATTTATAGGTATAAGTTTCACTAGTTTCAACAAAACACAAATTATTGACATTCATAATGAATTTGAAATAAGAATCATTCAACTTGTGCTAAGTACCGATACCAACAAAAACAAAAGTAAAAAATAGTTACGATTACCGTCTCACAAGTGTCACAATACAAATGTGTAAAAAACAATAAAATTATTTTTTTATTGTTCAATGGTAACAACAACATTTTAGTTTATAGTCGTAGACTACGGATGTAATTATATTATGTTACGCTCACGGACGAAAAGCGCTCATTAAGCGAAAAAACAGCTCACAACATATGTTCGTTGAAAAACACCCACATCTCGAAAATTGCATTTTCATTATTCACGTCTCTCTGTTTCTGATGGAGAACGAAAATTATTCATAGTAATATTATAAATCCGAAAGTAACTCTGTCTAGCTGCAGATACTTTGATTCTTGAGGAAGGGCATAGTCTACTCTTGAACATAATAACCGGCATACACGTGGACAGAGTCACGGGCAAAAAAAGTTACATATACAAAAAAAATCAGCAGTTTTCAATGTTTAGCAAAAGAAAGGGCTTGGGAAACATTGATTGTCTCTTACTTATTATAGGACAAAACTATTTACTAAGAATATTTCTCAAAAAGTTTTACGAAGCACATAGCTTTCATACGCGTCTAACTTTTCTTCATTGTTATCAAGCGTTTACAATCGTATAATATGATAGCCACGACATGACAAAATCACATGGTGAAATCTTAGATAAAGCAATACCACCAGTGGCCTGTGATGAATGGCCTGTATTGGTGAAATGTGATCTTTCTGTAGTTTGCACATCAACCTTTCATAAGAAACGTAGAATGCTTAGTGTCTGCAACGCGTTGCCACTGTACACATAATACTGCATCACGTATTTACATATAAATCATAACATAAAGTCTCACAATAACAACAAGAAAATACGTACAATCGTCTCTCTAGTTACAATTCAAACCAGTAGATATCGCAAGCTACATTATAAATTCCAATTTTATTACGTTACGTACACGAGTTCATTATGCTCCAAATACATAATCTTTATAATGACGATAAACATTATTTTACACTTTTGTATGTCACACTTTTTACTTGTGTTCTTGAATCTCGTCGTGGATAGGGAAATATTCGTTTTACACTAAAATAATTGTATGTTAAAATTAATTTAACAACAGGACGTCACTGGCTTTAGTAGGAAGCTGCATGAGTCCTTTGTCGATCGACAAAATTTACCAAGCCTACTGTCCGCTTTTTGGCACATAGCCTCTCCTGGAATACTTTTCTACTCCGTCTGCTATATGCACTGCCAACTATGACCTCAATTTTCTGGTCTGTTGGGTTCTCTCGATAACTTTTATTAGCCGGAATTCTGCTATGGACGGTTCTTATTGCTGTAACATTTTTTTTACTATCAGAAAGCATTAGGCAGGTTTCTTAATACAAAATGATTTTTTATTGCGTTGATTTATCGGCGTTTGTTACCGAAACGGTATAAAATAAAACTCTAAAATATTTGTCAAATATCACATATAGCAATCATACGGACAACTTAAGTGTGTTGCAGCGGTACGCTGGAGGGGTCGCCAGCACTTAATTTCTTGTCTAAAAGATTATTGCTACATCAAAATCGATAAAAATATAGCTTTGTAATCTTAGCAACATGTAGTGAAATATGTGGATGGTACATAGTTTTCGTAACGAACGCGTTAAGCAAGATGGAAGCGCTTTGCTCACTTGAGCATCAACAAATAATGACGCAAAATCCAGCCAAGGTCGACCGTATAGGAGTGTTTTGGAAATGTGGCGCACATGTGTGCCAAGGGTCTTCTTCAGATTATTGAATTGACGATTAATTAACACAACCTCTGTTAGTTAGCCTGTGTTTTTGTCTTTAGCTTTCCAAACAAAGACTAGTTTATACAGGTATAAAGTTTCTAAGGTTAGAAGCAACTCTAATAAGCTTTGTCGGACGTTGTTAAAATTTAGGTGTAATATAGTACTTGTATATGTGTAGATATTTCTTTAAACTGAAAAAAAATTAGGGCTGAATAACCATGGCTAGGTATTATTGGTCAGATTTCAGAGGATGTATCCTATTTGACAACCGAATATCGTTTTATTACATAGCTAGATGTGTCGGTGTTATCCACGATTGTAGTTATAACTTGCTCATCTCACGGAAACACTACATCTTTCAGCATATAAACTAGCCTGCATGCTTTTCTAGACTATAATTTGTCTCTGGGCTAAATTTCATCCAGATCTGTTAAGCCGTTTTAGTGTGAAAGAGTAACAAACATCTAAACCTACATTTTTGTAGTACATTTTGTAATTTATTACAAAGACAAAAACATCTTGACCTTCAGGATTGCAGCCTACTTTTACCCATTGACTCTTCATTGAGAAAATCGACTGATTTTCCACTCCAATTATTTTTTCCCTGATACACTTTTTTCTCTAAATTAACCCTTATAAATAATTGTAATAAAGTACATTTTTCATTCATTAATTTTCACACACTGTGCTTGTAAGAATTCGATCATGGAACAAAAGTTTGTGTGTTGTAATTTATCGATTACTTGATGTAGATATATTTTTTAATAAAACTATTTGGGTTTACTAAAAGATATGCTTACGTTTTAACTCCTTTAAAAGTACAGAAGATTAATTGGTTGTTCTTTAACATGCACGAGAAATAAATAACTATTCATAGGTATAAGACGGAAAGGCTCGGGAGTACCTTTAAAAATTCATCAAGAATCACCATTTATCACTGTAATAAATATGCGCAGTGTGCTTTATGAGTTGTATGTATGTTTATGCATGTATGTGTAATCATACAATGAAATATTAGTTATCATATGAAAAATATAAATGCACACCACTAACTATATATTACTATATTTTGTAATCCATCTAAATGTGGCCTGGAAGAGATAGCAGACTATGATAAGGCCGTCCATTGTATCCAATTTTTTTAATGGTGTGCAATAAGGAGGAGTTTGATATGATGCCCACAGCCACTTTCTACCATCGCACCGCTCGCCATCGTCAGGGAGCTCATCCACATACATTGGAACCTAAATGGTCGCGCACAGTGCGGTTTCAGAGAAATTTTCTCCCGTGAACAATCCCGTTATGGAATGAGCTCCCTGCCGAGGTTTTCCCTGGAAACTACAGTATGGGGCTCTTCAAGAAGGGGGTAAATAGGTGTTTAAAGGGTCGGCAACGCGCACGTGATGCCCCTGGTGCCGCAGGCGTTCATAGGCTGCGGTAACCGCTTACCATCAGGCGGGCCGTATGCTTGTTTGCCACCGTCGTGGTATAAAAAAAAAAAAAAAAGTACCTTTATCTATCTTTATTGTGATTTCCAAAAACCTGTAAGGACTGTGTTGCAGGTGTTAATAGCTGTGCATGTGTATGGGCGTGTACGTGTGCGTGTGCGTATGCGTGTTCTTGTGTCTTCAGATTATGTGACATATATCACCAAATCTGAAGATCATGATTTCATATCTTATTTCTTACATTAAAAGTTAATATATTATAACATTTACAAATCACTCTGACAGTTTAATAAATTTTAACTAAATACACTTTCGCAACAGTATGCATACTTACATGGTTAGAACTAACAATATCAATCAATATGAAGAAATATATTATAAAAATAAATCTTATGATATTATATAAATAAATCTTATGATATTATCTTATAATATTATCTTACCTCATAATATATTATAAAAATTGTTTATTTACAAGAAATCTAATTAGTGGGAATTTATTTTTTAAAAGTTACATCGTCTAAATAACCACCGTTTCGACGTTTGCGTTCTTCTAAGCGAGCATCGAAATTTTTGAATATTCGTCGGCAAAGAGACCACAAGATCGCTCACATCTCTTCGTTGATTTATTCTTTTAGTTTACGTAGTGTATTTGGTTGATTGATGTAGACATGATTCTTTGTGCTGGGGATAGATCTGGACTTCTGGGTGACTATGGAATGTCGCCTCGTCTGGAAATCAGTTTTTCCGGAAACATGTCTTTGACCACCCGCAAAGACTCATTGGATGTGTGACAAGTGACTCGATCTTGTTAAAACCATGTGATATTATAGCCAGCAAATTCCAGTAGCATCGCCAGCAAATTCCAGTAGCATCGGTCCCAAGAACTCCCGTAACATGTTTGCGCGCGATGTTAGATTCAACGTTAATGAATTCTTGACCCACCGTATACATTCATCAACACCAAATCTTTTAATGAAACCAACCGAACCACACCGAGCGAAGAGTGCTCAAATATAACGCTTTTTCAAAAATAAGGCACACTAAAAGTATCATAATTAGACTCATTTCGCTTTAAATCAGCTACTGTTATCGTCCAATTAATATGTCATAACCTCATTTACTTCAAATACCAACGTCTCTTACATAAATCGCTGAGTAGTTATGCCCTTGACCGACAAACCTTTCTAAACACCACTCGCAGTGCTATTTTACGGTCAATGAACGGAATAAATTACCTTCGAAAATACAAATAGGCGTGTTTATTAATAAATTACACAGATCTGGTGAAATATTATTCCACAGCACCTTGGCAATGCGTATTATTGCAACCTAATTGACATCAAACTCACCTGATGGTATTTGATTCCTATTTGTTGTTATTACAAAACATTTTCTACGACATGGTATCACTTGTACTTTTTTTGTTATGGTGTATGAGAAGACATGCGCCCATGGACATCTGAACTCAAATCTCACAAGTGCGTAAGCACCCTTTGAGGTGGGTTTAAGTTGAAAAGTGGTATAAGCGCTAACCTCACTATATACTCGTATATAATTTTTAATCTAGAGCATTGAAATCGTCTTCTTCCTAGGTTACCGGTATTAACCACGGCACAGTTTTTAACTAATTAATACGGTTATTATTGAATATTCTTGAATGATAAACGGTTTCCTTGTTCGATGTATATTCTAAATAAACATTATTACAAAATACAACTTTAACACTCGTTGTAGAGTTAGACTATGAAAAATTAAATGATAGCTGTGTCTATCATAATTTATTTTTTAAATTGTGCATACTAGGATACAATGTCAGTGCTCGTCTCTGATTACAACCACAAAGCTACGTACATATGACGTTTTCTTAAACCGAGTAAGGTGTTGTAAAGTATACGTACAAGTTGCGAAATACAATTCGGAATTATGTTTGTAATTCGTATGACAATTCTGAGGTCACGCTCACGGCTATATGATTGTCTTATTTTATTTTATATTATTACTGCGGTGTCAAACAAGTAAATGATCCCAACTATTACGGATGCTAATAAAAAGTCGAATTAAGGGAAAACAGTCATATTTCCACGTAGTTTAAATCCAAATCTTGGAGATATTAAAAATAAAAATTATAAGTAGGTACCGCTACTGTTATAAACGGTTTCGACAACAACTTCCTCGCCGTATACCCGTTTCCCTCCCAATGGCATTATTTATGATTCGTGCCTATAATGCATTTGAAATGGTAAGGTTATGAATGAGATGATGGCAGTTTATTTTTATGTTTTTCAGAAAGAATATTCTCACCATGTAAGAAGTCTTCGCCGGATTTTGATGGATGTATAAAAAGGGCATTCAACAAGCTCCGGAGCTATTTCAAAGTGGGTGAGTAGTGTCTAATAAAATTCTTTCTCTCTATCTAAAACTATCATTACAGTAGGGTCAGGGCGGGAACAGTGGCTCATTTTTCATGGTTTAAAATCTATGAAATTATTAAGAGGAGGCTTAAATATTTTTTTTAAGATGAAGGTTACCAATAGATAAGTTTAGTTATAGGTAATTATCATTTTAATTAGTAATCAACACAGCAACTCTATGCTCTAATTTTTATTTGTTTAGTCATGGAAGTAATACATATTGGCGCAAAATATACCTAGTTATGGGGTACAGTTCCCGACTTATAAGTACACGGTGGCTCAAATAGTACACACTGGCTCGTTCATTCTGATACAAATAAAATACTACGCAGGTTCCGTTCCATCAGCAAAAGCAAATTTTCGAATAATGAAGCCGGCCAAATTATCACAAAAAGCTATGAGTGTGATGCTGATTCAAAGATGTCGCTCTAGGGAGACTATCTGGCTTTGGTCTTCCTAAAGTTAAATTGCGCCTACGTCGAAATGCAAGTTGTCAAATTTCACTGGCCGTTTTATTCGTTTCCCAACATTGAGAAATTTTGGTGTTCTTTTCTTGGCACATTCGTATGCTATATTTCTACATACCTTTGAAGTCAGGCCATAAGACAAGAGTGCGCAATAGTTGAAGTGCTCCTGAGGTTCATATAGCATGTTACTAATTAGACACGTTTTGTATCGTGGTAATATCGCAGTTAGTGCAACTCTAATTTCTTTAGGAGCATTGTTATACTCGAGCAGGAACACTAAAGTCAACTCGATCATCAGATTTTGAGAAAATTTGTTAGTATAAACCAACTTCTCTAACATAGAATCCAGTAAACCGATATTGAGGTAAGGCGGGTACATTTCTGAACATGTGTTAAAGAATGTCATTCTTATATGTTTGACAGGTTTCTATTCCTTCAGACTTCAGAGGAAGTAATAAAACTTTGTCGTTTATATGATAATGACAGACAGGTGTCTATTGTTAAGCATAGACATAACTATAAAAGAATTATAATTGTCCATTGACCTAGGTATACCGGAGATGGGTGTAGCGCCCTTCGACCCACATTATGCAAAGGAGGTTCGACAATCGCGCGCCATTAACGGTGTCGGTTACACACTGACACTGAACGACGTGTTTGAAAGAGGCTGGTCGCAGTCTACCGTCACCAAATACAAGTAAATTTTCCTTCTTATAATACTAATGATATTTTATTATAATAGCACAAAAAACTAAAACTAACTTTAAAGGAAATTATCGGTTCAATAGAATTATTTTCAAACTTTATATTTGGTC
Organism: Hypercompe scribonia; assembly: GCA_949316085.1. NCBI lineage: Eukaryota > Metazoa > Arthropoda > Insecta > Lepidoptera > Erebidae > Hypercompe > Hypercompe scribonia. The sequence continues at coordinate 2,235,505 of OX438969.1, read as the reverse complement.
TGAACACCCCAGCTAAATGTTAGCTGGCATTCATAACTAGGTGCTGTAATGTTGATTTTCAAACTTAGGTCCATTGTTTGTGTTTGTAAAGTCCATTGTTTGACCACTTTTGACAGGTTCACTAAATACTATGAATAAAATAGAGAAAACATCTGCAAAGAGACAAAAAAATTGCTTAGTAACAACTACATATGTATATGAAGCATTTTGCTCCTCACATTAGTTTAGTGTAAAGATAATAACTTGTAAAAAAAAGGAGCCACACTATTAAGGAATGAGTATTAAATTGAAACTGTGTGTAAGTGCATGTAGAATTGGATAATATTAATCCATTACTTTTTTGTGCAATCTTTTGTAAGAAGGAAATTCACCATCCTTCGGCTCAGGCCCAAATCGCTTTAGATGACTATTTTTTTCTTATTTACGAAATATTCAATAGAAAAAAAATACTTTAAATATTACTTTATACGATTTTTTTTTATTTGCAGAACAGATTGGGAAAATCAACGCATTATATATTCGCAGTATTTTCCAGAAAAATGGTTGAATGGTGACTATGAATTCAAGGTAATTTTTAATTTCTGGTCTTAACTACGTAATATTATCAGCTAATCTACAAGAAACTAACAAAATTCAACTGCCGCGTATGCGCCTTAGAAGCCAGCAGTCTATAAATGTGCTTTCAATATTTAAAAATTATTTAACAAATGAATCTTACCTATGCATTGTTGTTTACAAATTTCAATGCAAAACTACATCACCTGCTCTTTTTAAATTACTAAGATTTACTTAAATATGGTCAATTTATCGTTCTTATAGGTTGTTATTTAGTATATTATAATTGGAAGTGTATAAATTCTACCATCGTTGTCATTTCATTTAGAATGATTTTGGAGTCCTCGGCAAGGACAAACTACCTATTAGATTTACACAAGTAGTGTACTGACTACTCTGAGAGTATTGTTTTATACAATAAATAATCTTTTTATAATTATTTGTTTTTGTAGAAACAAACAAAACAACAACAATATTTTAGCTAATGGCACCAAAGCCGTAAGTCTTGAATTCGTTATCTACTGACGTCTTTAGCTGTTATGTTATTTCCTTTATGGGTCTTTTATCTAAATACATAAAAATAAGAATGCAAAATCCCAACTGCGTAAAAGAATATTTATTATATATAATAATAAATCAATAACTTTACATTAAAACTGAAAATTAAAAAACCAGATCAGCGCAGGAGGGAAGAAAACAATTTTATTACGTTAAAATAATTTCATTATTAATACACAGAAGATAAAACAAATATTTATAGATATGTAAAAGAACATATTGACCATTCGGGACCCATTAAAAAATCTACACTAAAATCATTCTACATAAAATGGGTCCCGACTATCGCAGTCAATATGTACCGTATTATAATTTATTTTATGTGTGTATTGATAATGTTGTAGTCATTAAAATTATTTTCTACACTTCTGGATTGAACTTGTTGTTTTTTCAGTTTTTATTTAAAAGTTATTGGTTAGTTATTATTAATTTTTTACGCAGTCGGGTTCTCGTATTATTAAATTTATTTTTACCTTACACTATTTGGTTATGATTATATAAGACGAAGAATTTCGCATTTTTTTCTCTTTATTTAGGAGTTTTTATCTTTTCAGATATGAAGAACAACTCCGTTATAACAAATTTCACATTATTTTGTTACGTTTGTTATAAATTAATGTTACTTGTTACAAAATTTTCGCCGTATGGATAATTTAATAGTTTTTAGGGTCAATAGCACTAATAGCCCAGACTGAGGTCGGACAGTCAAAACTACATAAGCTTGGCTGAAACTGCTTAAATCGACAACTGTTCGACCTAGTGGTAACCCTGCAATTTATGTAGTCACTGCCCAGCATAAAATTAAAGGGAGCCTAAGTCACTCGATTTTGCTTTTAACACATGAGCGTCAAGTCAGATGGTTGTCAGCAATATTTGCGTCATCAAACTCAGAAAATAAAGCTTGTGACAGTTCTTCCTTCTCTAACTGCTTTCTGCGTGGCGAAGGCGTCTATTTTCTGAATCACAACAATACGCTATTGATGAGCCCATGATTAATATTGACCGTTCTGCCCCTTATAAGAACCTATTTACCTATCTAATTGTTTCGCAAATTAGCCTGTCCTGTTGGTTCAGCTCCGCCTAAAATAGGTCATTTATTTACTTACATTATATAATCTATGGAACAAATTTGGCAGAAACAACGTTATCATAATGCCGCGAGTAACCTTCATTTGTTATAAAAGAATCTTTAATAAATTGATTTTAAAAGAGGACGTGCAGTAGGTTAGTGCTTCTGGTTAGTAATAAGAATATAAAGTTCGCCAGACCGTCGCGGTTTGCTACGGCATCGCTTTGAAGTCGCTAGTATTGCGACGTCGCTGCCGTCTTGCGACTCGTGTAAGCAAAACAAGCGTGTTCATAAACTAAATTTCGGCAGTCTTCGTTAAAACTAGGGGAGGGTATAAATTTTACACTTTATTGTAGGATTTATTTGATATTTATATTTTATTACTTGCTTTATTAATTTAAGTGTAATTTTACGACTTTAAAGATCACAAACCTACCAAGTCCCTTCCGCGCATATGTTGTGTAGATAAATCAATAACATATTTTTTTTAATTAAAATATAGTCATGATATACCATTTTAAAATCCTCATAATTAGACCTTTCGTTTGATACAAGTGTCGTAGTACCCTAAATTTTTTTTTTCCGTAAGCTTTATAGTCGTTAAGTTGATTTTTGCCCTTTGACAAATTGGTTGATTTCAGCATGAACAAACAACTATAACGACTATAAGATTCGTGAAAATGTCGCGCCTCAAAGGAGAAATGCACGAAATTTTCACGAATCTTTTAATAAGACAAATTCATCCAACCATTCTGACGTTATTGAACGTGTTAGCTTTGGCACGTGCATCACGCTAGCCGAACCACAAGTTTCTGTAAATATTGCATCTCAATCTACAAATATTACGTGTATTATTCCAGGGAGACGCTTTTGGTCTAGGTGTGCTCCGCTCTGGCCGTTGGAATTTGACTCTCCGAGACTACTCACAAACGACACGTATCAAGCGTAACGGGACCGGCGTCGATGTTCATGTCGAAGTTGACCACATTGGAGACATGGAGATACATGTCGGCAACCTGCTTCGAGGGAACGGAATACTCGGTACTTATTTAAGTAAGCTAATCAGCTCCACAAACTAAGTCCTATTATAAATGCCAAAGAAGTTATCGCATTTAAAACAAAACTGAACAAAATAGCTTATATAAACTTTGTCTAAAATAGGTACAGCTCACGATCATTTTTCTGTGCGGATCCGGTGCGGGGTACCCCCCACTGGACGATTGCTGCGATGGTTATGTTGGATTCGGATAACAGTAATCGGGCACTCAGTGTAACCTTTAAAATAAATTCTTGGCATCGATGGCTTGTAGATGGCCCGTCCCTTCGTGTGTGTGGACTAAGTATTCCTTTCCTACACCTCTTGACCGTTTTGTTTTTGTACTGTGCGAAAATCCCCACGGATACCACAGAAGGGTGGTTATGTCGGACTCGAACCGACCAAAAACCGCACGCCGTCTCAGGTACCAATAGCCAGGGTACCAGGTGCACCCTAGGAAGGAAGTCCCTGGAACCCCGACGTACCTCGGACCAACTATGGCTGCAGTGGCCCCCTCCTGTGTGAAAACCTCATGGTTTCTTTACTGCCCTCCTTCCCCCCGAAAGGGTGCGCGCAGTCCGTAGTGCTCGCATTGCCCCCCCAACCTGCTTTTGCTAGGGTGACAGATGGCCTCATCTGTCACCCCCAGGCCTGCACTTATGGAGGATGGAGATCGTCTAGTGATCTCCGGCGCCCGAGTCTTCTGCGGTACCTAGCCCGTTCCCGGGCCTGGCGGACCGGGAAAGTTCTAAACCTCTCTCAGCCCCGCTCCGCCATCTCCTTCGCAAGCATAACCTGCTCGCAGAAAGAGACCGCAGAGTTCCACACGCTCTCGCTAAGTATCATGGCCGCAACCATGTTACCGAGCGAGAGGCTCTTGACCCCTGCCCCAGACGACAACAATTCCCTGTTTAAAGATTTATTACTATTGTACAAAATTCTAGCATTAGTATTCTAGTAGAAGTATGCTATTAAAGTGCTGCTTGATTTCTACTTATTATTTTGAAGATAACACACAAATTGACCTTGGTGGAAATACTAGTCAAACGCAGTAGATACTTTGTCGAGGATTATTCTGTTGAGTTCATATTTAACCGCTGGAATATTCGTGGAATCATATAAGATTTATTATTTTCGAAACATTTTTCTTAAACAAATACTGTGCCGCGGTGTTATTTTCATCAATCATAACGCCAAACGCGCTCGCCGTCGAAAACGAGTCGACGTGTAGTAAATTCGCATTAGACCTTAGACCGTCAATTTTAGATATAAAAGGTTAAAATTAACCAATATTGTTACAATTAAACTGTGAACTTTCATTTTCAGAACGCATGCTGGATCGCTTGATAAATGTGTCGTGGAAGCCAGGCTTCGCTGTAATCCGACCGCTGATCAATGACCTCGTCAGCACCGCCTTCACAGATATCTGGAGTAAATCTTTTCACAACTTCCCGTTAGATAATTTCATCCAGGACTAATGAATTATTATATAACAGTATACGTAGTGCCAGTTTGTAAATAAGTATTTTTAAGAATAAATAACCACCTTTCTTACATTTAAGGCTACTTCAAAGGCCTTTGAATTGCTCTAAATTAAAGTTACCATAACATTGTATAGCATGTTTACAATTGTAATGTCGAAAAGATGTAATTCATTCTACTAGTCAATCATGTTTAAGTTTGTTCTTGATGGATAGCCAAGGGTCGCGGGTGCTGGCCAAAGGTCAGCAGCCTTCAATGCAGCTTCAAAAATAAACACAAAGATTATATTACATATCTCAATATTATATTTATTAAAAAATATAACCTAACTATATATATGACTTTATATTTAAATTCAATCAACAAATAACTCACACGGTCGTCGAACCTGGAATAATCAACCTCAGTCTTTCAACACAAATGAATACAAATCAAACAGGCTTCACACCAACAACAAATGGCGCTAACAAGCGTATCGTTACATCTCCGAGCGTTGGCTCCCCGAGTTCGTCCGATCGCTCCCGACCAATCTCGAACTCGCCAACCGCTCTAGAGTTCCCCGAACTTATTCGACTACACCGCCACAAACCTGCGCAAGCGGCACATTCACACTTATAAATACATATTTATAACATTGCACCTTCAATTTGTTACATTAAAAATCAGATAAAAGTATTACACAAAAGTACTACAAGATGTCGTTAAATCTCGATATACGATTCACAACTATACTTACATCTGCATTAATAAACAAAATTTAAGCTTGTCTGGCTACAACCTGTTCATTGACAATGTTCACAATAGGTTACTCAGAGCTACACAACAAAAATAAGTACATTGACTACAAACAGAAACTAGCTCCGCAAGAATAAATACTATTATATGATATTTGTGTCAATCCCGCATCAAACATTGTGAAATGATAAGAAACTGCTACATTATCAACATGAACAATTTGAAGTTTCAATTAACTATAATATTGTCTGTATTGAAGTACTACATTAGGACCCTGTGGACCGTCAACTGACGCAGTATGTACGGATTCAAATCGTTGTAACAGTTACAGTGACGATAGTTCGGCGGTTATTATAGATTCACAACAATGATTAGTGTAGCGCCACCACTGGAAACTTATTGGAAATTTAAAAATTCAATTAGAATAAATGATTAATAATAATATGTTTTATAAGTGACTTGTCTAGTCAACGGTAAATAAATGTAACTCGTCTAACTATCGTACCAAGAATTCGGAAGAAAAATTATCTATGTATAAATTTAATGTACCAAAAGTTATTGGTAAGCGTAACAATGAGGTCATCTTGGTAATTTACCACAGATTTAAATAGAACTGAACACTATGAATAGTCTTATTGGGTCAAGTTAGTTCGCATCATACGTTTTGTATTACCAAACATTATTTGTACACTCTATATGTAGAACTCAGAACAATGCACTTATCTGTAAATTATATTATATATATTATGTGTAACCTGTGTATCACTTTCACAGACGATATCAAAATGATTTACAATACCTAAGGGTATCCAATAATTAACATTAACTGAAATCTGATCTTACCACATTGGAAAAATATTGATCGTTGTCAACAATGGAAGTAGCGTAAAAACCCTAACTAAATTACGAGAAATGTTTTGTTTATAATTTGTACTTCTTTTTCTCGTACATTTTGGCCCCAGAATTTGTGTTGTAAACAATTTTTGAAAAAAGGAAAACATTTACCTCCAGTTAAAAGCGATTTGCGCCGAATAAAAAATGTTTAAAGCGACTACCTACATAATAAATGTTGAGGGACGGACACGCCTCAACAATTGGTTTTTCAGGTCACCGATAGCAACATAGACACAGTAATATTTAGTACAACTGATCCTAGTGAATGAGGATGTTCTACTATACGTATCGTGTAAGCTAGGTACTCTGCAATACTACTGATTTCACGACGACGTTTAAACAGAAAACATGAGGTAACTTATGTATTCACAAAATTCACATTTTCCTAATTAGTTACTTGACGAGCTCCGCTAAAGCAAATTCTGTCGTGTGTAGGTAAAAAGAAATAATTTAAACAGAGTTTGCTTTGTACGGGGACAAAAATTAGAACGAACAAAATATAATTCTATCAAACCCAAATAAAATCGTATCAAACTCAAATAAAACTTAATCGCAACGAAGTTGAAACGAAAAATTATAAAAATTCATTGGTAGCAAGATTTCATTTCATTTAAAATGTTTTAGCGCAACAGTTTACCGTACAACATTAACGTGTGCTGAAATAAAATGATCTCTCCAAACTTATATCATATGACGCAAATAATTTTATAAATAAACATTTCAGTTAAGTAATACTATCAAAGGATGTCTGGCAGGACATTTATATATCTCTCGTATCATTGCCAGCTTCTCGTTTTGATTTTAACGGACATCTTCACTTCAAATAATTTATCAATACGTTAGTTGTATAAATTACAAAAGGCTTTTTCTTTAAACTCGCGGTCGATCACGTCGTATTTACATCAGCGAGTGATTTAAAAAATGAATTCTTTGAGCTTTTTTTTATAAAAATATACCGCCGTAGGAAAAACATAAGAGTATCGAATTGCGTAGTCACTCTCCTTCCTACCGCCGCGAGCGAGCTCTGCTCGCGCGCTGTCCGACACGCCGCGCCTCACACACCGCTTACACACATCTCCAAATTAACTCTAACATTAAAATTATTTTGATATGCTCTTATCAATAAGTTTTTACAATGACATTTGTGCTGTACACTATTCAAAAAGAGCGAGGCGGAGGCGGCCACGGCTCGGGCCGCGCTCGCGTCACGGCGAGACGCGAGGCGCGGCTCGCACTTTGTACTTAACGTCCAATACTACACGTTCATCGAAAGCTAACTTCCGCGTCGGCCGGCTCCGGCCCCGCCGACCGCTATTTACATCAACTAAACAGACTCATAACGAAACTTAAACGACAGAATCGGGTAATAACTAAATATTTGGCAAATCGTGTCATCGACAACGGAACGAGTGCAACGCGCTAACGACACGCTCACGGTGCGAACGTACGACATACGGTTCTAGAGCTAGCTTTACAAGTAAAATCGAAGGCCGCTAAGATATCACCGTTCATTACTGAGTAATATGTACATGTACCCCTACGTATGTACAGCGCCCGCTCGCCGCACGCCACCAGCCCCTGCACGCCCGGCCCCTCGCCATTTACTGCAACTGAATCTTGTTTATTTCCTTTGGTCCCCTTCCAATTACTCCCCTTCACGCGCCTTCTTTAATTCTGTATTGGAAATGTATGTAGTGACCGCCCCTTTAGCCCGTAGTTAGAGAAGGAATACCTATTCTATAAGCGATGTTAAAGATGAACCCTGATTACTTATATAGCAAAAGATGTCAATTTACGAAATACAAGAATTAGTGAGGCGTGAAAATTAAAAATGAAGTATGCAGATAACCCTAATCGTACTTTTGTTTAATATAGTGCAGAGGCAGTGGTGGTCGGTGCCCTATACCCATTCAAATTAGATCACCTCAAAGGAACATTTTCATTATAAGCATTTAGTTTATCAAATAGAAATGTACTACTGTAATTGGCGAGTAAGTGAAGAAATGAAATTAGCACCACGTTTTCAGATTGGAGTCAAAGTCTTATCTTTAGCTACAATACTTATCCAGTTAATCTAATAAACTGTATCTAAAACTATCGTAGCAACACGAAATAAATTAAGTCGCAACAGTTTCACTGAACTCTGAAAATATAAATTATCTCAATTTCGACGAGAACCTTAGTTTATTGCCATCCACTATCGTATAAACAATAGTGTTGTACCAATTACAGTAGGACACAGTCTGTTATCGGTTAAATACTCGACATCTCTCGTCACAAATTTAACTAAATATAATTTACTTGTAACCAAATTTTTAAATTAAAGTAGTGCGCGAATGTAACGTAACCTCTGTTCACACTCATTTTAGGGAACACTCTCACATTATTATCTTATAATAAATGCTTTATTAAAACAATAATCTGTCAGTAATATTAATACAAGCCTAACCTAGGAAGAACGACTTAGTCGACGAGTATGTCGTATTTTCATTTCGACTTACAGAAAATGAAAGAGTATGATAGTATTGTGACCAGACAACGCAAAAACTTAACTGTTTGCAATGTACTAGTTAAAACAATTCCACTAGATATCAAAGAAATGACTTTCATAATCTAAATTTTATTAAAATCCGAAATACTCGTCGTCTGATACGAACCTGGCAATGAAAAATCACGTAATAAAAATCTATACACTCGGAAGACAATGGACTACTTTCCTCATACTCTTGCATAAGAAAAAATACTGTATACAAGTAAAGTTTCAAATCATGTTCTTAAGATTAAATTAATAAATCATCATATGAGAGTGTTCCCTATTTAGTAGAACATAACACTAGGTGTACAGATACGAACATTTATAACTAAAGCCCCTGGTACAGATAACGGCACATAACGAGTCACGCACTCAGCACAACACTAAAACTGGAAGTCGAACAGTTCCGAAAGTCCCTCGTCGTGGTCGAGGCAGAAACCGTAGTCCGTAGCTGACATCGGTGGCTCCAGCGCCAGGAATGGTTCCAACTCCAACGTTTCTGGAAAATGTCATAACGTACTGTCAGTTTCCTAAGCCAGGTTAGTTAGTTTGGTAGCTAAGTTACATAGATCTGCAAGAAAACTCATAAGAGCTAAATCTAGATAACCAGGAGCCCTTATACTTTGGAAAGTTATGATTCTGCCAATAACAAGTTAGTGAGTTTTCGTTTTTTTATGATTATTGAACTTAGCCTTCAAGTTTAATTTATTCCAAACAAAACAGTTACCAACAAGGAGTATTTGGCATATATTTATAAACATAAAGAATGTTTGAATAAATTTGGGATGAACGAAGGACGTCTTGTCGAGATATATCTTCAACTAATCGTTGACTAACTAGGACACTGTAACAAGGGTGGACAGCATTACAAAAGATCAAAACCACAGCTATCTCTATATAACAATGACTGTTATTTCAAGTTTTTCTCACCGACTCAAAATTGCGAAAAAAAAATTATGATAAATTTAACAAACTTATCGGTTACTATGTACAAGAAAGACAAATGTATGATTTATCAAAAAAAAAGGCAAATAAAATATATTATCATCATCATAGTAAAATTTGTCGGGATCATGAGTTCCTTGAGAGCTTTTAAATCATTTTGTGTTAATCTTTGGATAAGTATTTTAGTTTCGACTTTCGATTTGCTCGAGGCAATGCCGTTCACCAGTAACTATCGACTGTTATAATGTTATTTACCTATGATATAAAACATATATAAGGATTGAACGTAGGGAGTATGGATGGCTATACAATAAAACTAATACTAATCTTGCAAAGACTTGTATAAAGTAACCATTCCATTAATATGAACATCTTAACCGATTAAAGTTCCTTTCCAGTTTGTAAAAAGCAAATTCGAACCTTGGCAATTTTATGCATCGTGCTACGACTTAACCTCAATCAAAACCAACACCATTGAAAATATTTTGTTGATGAACAAACAGATGAAGTAACACTAGGAAATTAAGCTCATCCGTCCTTAAAAATATCAAATCACACAGACAGACAGATCAAATATATTTAGATTTTAATAGAGAAGCAAAGATAAAAGACACGCTTTATAATTTGTACAAGATTGTCGTTTTTTAATGTTGTTGCAACTTTCTTTAAAATAGAAGTTATTATGAACAAAAACTGATCGGATCTATCGTAATATCGAACTAATAAAAAGAGTTTTCATTTAAAGATACTGTTAGGTTTATGAGGTTTTATCAAGAAAATATTCAAAGATTTTCATTTCATTTTACAGGTTCAAACATTAAAATACTACATTAAATTGGCCTTCAATATCCAATCAGGACTATCACGTCAATAAAGTTACTTGTTCAATGTTACATAATCAATAAAAATAATCTTAAGTTATGAACATTTCAGTATAATCTCATTTTCAGTTGCATGTGTATGTTAAGGGTAAATCACACGAGGCAATACATACAAATAATAAAATATTATTGACAAAGTTTTGTTATATTAATTGTTTTTTCACCCAATTTGAATGGTGTAATCGTACAACTTTCATATTGGATTTTAATCACGTTCAAATCGAGCGTTACTACATCGAAAAATACATAATTTATTTCGCATTTTAACAAAAGATTTTTCCAACAGTGGTCTTCAATAAAACGGTGGTATATAAACGAAATCGAAACGTGCATTTTTCGTGTAGTAAATAAGAGTGGTGCAAAACATAGTTAGACATGAGAGCGGTTGTTACGATTGCGATGCGTGGTATTAGTAGATGAGTTGGCTGTTAATGGCGGCGCGAAGTGAGCTGAATCCCATGGTGCTACACGTGTGCACTGGAGCCGCACGGGATACAGCCCGCCGCACGCCCCCGCACCCACCGCACCCCCACCCTGGATCCGTGCGAGCTCTCGGCGACGATACGTGCACGTTCATGCCATTCTTTCTAATCTAGTCAACAGCCTGTAACAGTCCACTGATGGACATAGGCCTCTACTTAGAAATGAGGTTTAAGCCTACCGCGCCACGCTGGCCAGACGGGTGGATTTTCTAATCTAGTACAGACTTCCAAACTTAGTGCTACAACTCTTCAGGGATTAATTATATCCGAACGAGTTTATGAGTAGAGGAATGACTATTATAAGAATGGCACGATGTGAACATAACACCAATTACATATATTTACAAACAAACACATTATATTGTCATTTTAGAAATAGAAGAACATGTTGTAGTCAAGCATATTTTGAGTGTTAATATATATAATATATATTTTACATTAATATATCACGTTAAAATAAGTAACACAATAGTTAAACCGTTATGCAATACAGAAAGCATTATTTACATTTGAGCAGCTGATTGAGTGATATGAGAACTGATAATGACAGAAAGGCAATTATTGAGATGAATCGTAAAATAGTTACCATAGATGATATAAGAGTCTAGTGTGAGTTTATATCACATCTATTCGATAGTCATGGTGAGCACATTCGGCGCTGTGATTTGCGAAGCGTTTAGCGCTAGCCAATCATTGCGCGGAACGCAGTTACCGTGAGGATCGAATCGATATGAAAATAAACTCGCACTAGGTCCTCTGATTCCATGACAGAGTAAAAGTGCACACACCTTAGACTTAAAATTAAAACTCGTTTCTGATGAATGTAAACCGATTTAAGTTAGTAAAGCTGTTGATGGTATGAGCACAGAGTAAATGACACAAAAGCATGCAAATGAGGAGTCCATTAGGTGTGCACAGAGGTGGTATACAACACAATACATTACTTATAAACAGCTCAGACAAAATACATATTTCATTAGACATATTTAGTTTTATATTGATAAAAAGAGTCGTTATTTGTCTGAAATTATATAAAAAATTGATAAAAAAAGTATAAGAAATTCAATGTTATGAAAGTACATAAAAAAAATGCCTCATTGAATACACCATATGAAAACATATTTATTTTATGATTCACTCTCTAAAGACATGGAATAATGATATTGATTATAATATTTGCACTTTAAACTGAATACAACTTCCATTAAGCACAATATTTTTAATCTACTACTACGGGCTATGATGACCTTAAGCATTTAGTGAGATAACCTAGTTTTATTTGTTATATTATGATATTGAATGTAACACGACAGGCATTTCAAGTATACATGTAAACCAACCGTATTAAATATCCCGCAGTCCCATATGGCGTTAGGTGATGGCGTAGAGCGTGGCGGCTGGCAGAGCGGAGGCGGAAGCGAGAGCGGGAGCGGGCAGGAGGCCGGGCGCGGCGCACAGCTAGAACTCTGACTGTGATGTGACAATAATGATAACACAAATCACAGCCCGAGTACTAGATGCGAAGCGCGCTCATTTCCACCCTACTCCACCCTTCACCCTTCGATGTGTACCCATGACTGTGAGCTTATGTGCGACTTATAGCTACCGATACCTTAAATTGTAATATGTGTCTCGGTGAACACAATTACTTTGACATTCACAAAACCACAGATATCAATATTGCAATTTACGGTAAATACATTACCTGAATAACAACATTTACATATCCAATTGTGAGGAAACCGCTAGAAACAATATTTAAATATTGCACATGTTAGTATATGTGTTTATGAAAATTTAACAATAGCTGTGAAAAATTTTTAACATTGGTTTGCGATAATTAAAATTTATGATATGATAATGATTTCAATTTAACCCGAGCTGAAAGCGAGTTTGACCACAACCGGTAATACCATTAAATAGGATCATAAGAGCCAGAAAAGGGAAGACACACGAATCACAGTGATTTTGGTGATTAATTTGATAAGTCATCGTGGAGGTTCCTACACACTATGCCGGCAAATCTAACGAGTCATTGAGAAACCGACGGCAAAAACCCGGCGACTAGACCGCAGCAGTGTATAGGAACCTCAATGAAAAAACTGTTAGAATGAGTACCTGACTCTTGGTCCTCGGTCTGCAGCTGGAATCGTCCGATGGGGGCGAAGTCGTCGCTATCGGCGATGAGTGCGTGCCGAAGGCGCCCGCGAGCTCCCCCGCCTGCACAGAACGACACAACCATGTTAGACAGAAAGCCAGTGATATCACAACCTCACAGAAAACTGGTGTTAAGCAATTCTTTCGTTGCTTTTCACCGCGTGAATCGGGTTACAGAATCACAGAACTTTTACTATTCAAATATGGTGAGAGGAGACCAAGTATAGTAACTAACTTGGGACTCTCGAGTTGCAGGTGTCCATAAACGATAGTCAGTTACTAGTAGACTGATCAGGTCAACCGATGGTTCGTTAGCCTCTTATACTACTAAGAAACAGATGAGTATTGTATATACAGTAAATACAAAGACATCGACATAAAGCAACCTGATTCAAATCATGTCAACACAATCCTTAAACTTTTGCCCCTGTACTTTCCATACACAATAATTTAGGTAAATGTAATATAGCGTTATTGTTTTTTAACTTACTGTAAATATGATTTATTTATACCAAATGTAATAAGTGTAATAAGTCGTTCCCGTAATTATTTCAAATAATTATATAATACGAGGGCGGTTCAATAAGTACCCGTGTTTGACGACAGAGGGCGTTCCTGAGGGAAGTTAGTGTTATTATTGTGCTGCCATCTACCAAAAGCCAGTAAAACAAAGCCATTCGAGTAAGACGTGTTTCGTGATTTTCGCTAAGATGGAAAAAGAGCAGTATCGTTGGGTACCTCGCTTTTTGTTTTTGAATGGGAAAAAATGTGAGGAGATAAAAACAAAGTTGGATGCTCTTTATGGGAACACTGCGTCGTCCACGACCACAGTTAGATATTGGTTCAACGAATTTAGACGTGGACGAACGCCCGTTTCTGATAAGGAGCCACCAAGATGCCTGGCAGACGTGGTTACCGAAGCAATCATTCAAAAAGTCCACGACATGATTCTCGCTGATCGTGTTTGGAGCAATTTAAGCGAGATCCGAAGTTTTTGCGTCGAGTTGTCACCGTTGATGAAACCTGAATTCATTATTTCACACCAAAAACTAAGCAGCAATGAAAACAATGGATTTCTCCCGGTGAATTTGCTTCAAAAAAGGCGAAAACAGTGCCATCGGCCAGAAAGGTCATGGTGACGATTTTTTGGGGTACGAACAGCGTCATCCTCATGAAATTTTTAGAAAAAGGAAGAATGATAACTGTAGGACAATACTACAGTGCGTTATTGGACCGCTTTGACAAAAAACTGAAGGAGACACGGCAGTATTTGGCGAAAAAGAAGGTGCTGTTTCACCACGATAATGCACCAATACATTCATCCGGAGTTGGCGCCGCCAAACTTCATGAAGTGCGTTATGAATTGCTGCCTCATCCCCTCTATTCACCTGATCGGGCTCCTTGCGATTTTTTCTTGTTTCCTAACATGAACAAATGCCTCGCGGGAAATAATTTAAATCAAACGAAGCTTGCTTGAAAAAAATGGTGTCTTCATTTCTAACACGGGTACTTATTGAACCGCCCTCGTACATGTATCGACAGCCCTGAAAAGCCTGTTGCTAGGCGTAGACCTCTCCTTAAAAGGGCAGTTTTGGCCAAAAATATCATGCTAGCTAGAAAGTATAATGTAGGGTTTGTATCAAATTTTCTTTCTCTTCGCAACGCCGTTTTCCTGTGTAGCTTGCTCCCTTAGAAGGCATTATGATTAAGACTGTTTAGACATACGATATAGAGTAGCGAGCGGTACTGACTGTCAGGCGTATGCAGCTCGTCGCGGGGGAGAATCTGGTGGTGCGGGGTGAGGGGTGCGGCGGGCGCGGGCAGGGGTAGCGTGGGATCCGTGACGCACGGCGTGCACACCACCAGCGACGAACACTCGCTGCTCGGCTCCCGCTTGATGGGCGTGCTGTGGAGAAACGGACGCTTTTAGTGGAAGATTTTATATTACTAATCGCTGTCGGAAAACTGAGTACACCGACTGTAAAATATTTTAAGTTGACATCTTCACGGTGACGGGTCTCACCGAAGTTAGGACTTAAATTAATTAGTTCACAATAATAGGCGTAAATCTAGTTATTTAAAAATAAAAATGAGTCGGGCATATTTTATTTACAGATTTATTACCACAGTCATGTTTCGTTTTTAAAACCGCCACCTTATCGATGACATAGGATACAAACAGGAAAATGTTCAAATTCTAAAATTAACCACTTAACAACATAGATTCATAATCGAATTTGACATTACCACTGCTAATGAGACACGTCAATGATTATTTTAAAAGAACATTTACTCACGTGAAATCGGCTGATATAGAACTGGAGGGTTTTGAATTGAGTAAGGCTATCAACGGCGCCAATAGCGCCTTATTGTCTTCTAGTAGAGGGTCCGCCGGCAACGTACCTGACGCTGAGAGAAAAATAGAACTATTCAATAGAAAATCTTCCTTGCACACTCAAAAATTATTTATTTTATTCTGCATTACATTTGCATGAGGCGGACTTAATGCCATATGGCATTTTCTACCAATGAATCTTTAGACGGTTCACTAACTGACATGGTAGGTGCACGTGCGTCTTTAAGAGAAGCAATGAATTGGTAGATGGAAGCAATAATTTACAAATTGACAAAATACAAAATTATAAAAATTAATAGTAAAAATTCAAATAAATTTGCTACACGAGTATGGCACTAAAATGGTAATGGTACAAGTATAAAGATTTTGTTTCGTCCAGATTAGTAAAAACACTAGCCAACATATAAAAATATTATAGCAATTTATTTTAAATATTAACTAACATTGCAAAATGCTGCCCAACTATTGCAAATTTTTTTGTTTGCTCCAACTCTTATATCTTCACACATATGTTATACAAATGAATAAATCATTATCCTAGAGCTCGGTTTGCAGATAAACATTCGGATGTAACTAATTATTCGCTTTATACGTATATCAACACCATATCTGTGTTTCATATAGTTTTATTTATTAGTAGTTCAATTCACAATTACTTTAGTACATTTAACATGGACTGATTCCAGTTTGGATTAGAAATTGTCCTTGATTACGAGAGGGGTTTTTTGACAGTCTTAACGTGGTGAGATTTGTTGGATTCTGGTACTTCTCAGATGATAATTGGACATTTTGTAAATTGCATATTTTGGACATTCTATTAGCTGGACATACTGTGACTGCATCGTATTTGGACCTTTGCTATTGGATGGTTATTTTTATAATATTTTTAACTAGTAAATATTACTTACACGACGCAGGTGACGCAGGTCGTTCTTTTGGACAGAGGTAGACTTCGATTTCTCCCGCCATGGACTTCAAATGTATCATGTAGCCCTTCTCATCGGGGTGTGGAACCTGTAATATTTTCAGTGTCTCATTTTATTTGCGTCGCTATAATGAGCGAGGCATACAAAAGCTCGTTAGGTATGCTCGTTATATTGTATCAGTTTTTTATTCTTATACGGAACCGGTAAAAATTTGAGTAGGACGGACACAACAGGAAACTAAGTAAAAGGGATGAATAACTATCGACCTCAAAAAGTAGAATAGAATAAATTATATTGTACAGCAATTAATACTTTATACCAGAGTATATCAGATTAATATAACCCTGTACAAATGACGGTTTAATCGCTAACAGCTTTCATTTCTTACAGGCAACTTTTGGACGAATCGATCGACTGTAACACGCTTTGCAGACAACGGCGTGGGGTAAACTGGCCAATTTCAAAGCGAACGATAGAATAAATGATAGAAATGATACGATAGAATAAAAAGAAACTTATACTGCCAACAAACAACAACAACACGACAAGCTAAAAGGTTTCTGTGCTTCGCGGTCAAAAAGAGGCGCGCCGTCCCTTCGTCAGCGGAGCGCTTAAATAGATGAACTCGTAGGTAGAATCGTACAAAAAAAATGTGTTTATAAATCGGAGACAAAAAGGGGTGAACTGACCGAAAGGCGCGTCTCGGGCGGCGCTTTGATGGGGATGACGGTCTGGTTGCGGAAGTCGCGGATGGAGCGCAGGTCGGCGTAGGTGATGTAGGCGCGCGCGCCGTGCGCGGCCGACAGCTCGGACAGCGCGCGCTCCGCCACGCCCACGGCGCGGCCCACGCGCGCGCCGCGCGCCGCCAGCGCCAGCACCTCGCGCCGCAGCCGCCGCGCGCGCGCGCCCGCGCCCTCCGCCGCACCCTCCGCCTCGGCCCCCGCGCACCCTGCATCTGAAGCAGCCCACACTGTCAGACGTTCTCGCTTCGACCTAAATAACTAAACGAAACGTTTCCTTCGATAAAATAAACGTTAGAGATCGTTCGACCGACAGTTAAAACTTTGATTTTTTTCTCAGAAAACAAAATTAACGGTTCAAAAACATTAAAAAACGATATTCTCGATCCTATGAATAAGTAAATGGGGTAAAACGAAACAGGAAGTAGGGTTAAGAATTCCCAAAACTAAGTAAAGTAAAAAAAATTAAGTATGTGAAGCTAATGTTATTTGGTATATCCCAAACCCAACTACTTTTTGATTTCTCTATACTTTTAGCGGTACATAATTTAACGTCCACAAAACCCTTATTGTGATTATATGGTTTTTTTTATTTTACACCTATCTAACGAACAAGAAAAAACTTAAATAGCGTGAAGCGAGTGTCCAAACACACGTAATATAATATACCTTAAGAAGCAGGTGGTTCGTTTTGTTTGAAATGCGTATTTAGACTAGCACGTAATTTTTTCCCCGCGCTATAACAACCGAAATAAAAAATACTTAAGTCAGTATCAACGCTCTACATACCAGAATGAATTAACCCTATTAATACAATTATTTAACATTGAACAGCCTTAGAACAGCTGTTTTCAACTGGAAAGAATTCGTAAACACTACAGTTCATTCAAGCATTAGCCAACGGTAATGCCGCAGGAGCTTAGAAAGAATACATTATACAATTTCCTGATCGATGGGCAACACACAAATGTATTTTATTGTCATGAAATATAAGAGTTTGTTTGTTTGGTTAAACGCACTAATCTCGAGCACTTCTGGTCCGATCTGGTTCTTTCAGTGTGAAATAGTGTATTTGTTAAGGAAAGCTATATATTTTTACCCTAATAGGAACGGAGTATCAACGAAAAATGTTGCAAAAACGGGTAACAATGATTCATTTTGAGAGCTTTTACCTTACGTCCGCAGCGTAAACGGTTTGCAAAAGTAATGTATGGCAAAATTGTTCTTCTTTTAAAGTTCCAAAAGAAAGTCCGCGACAACATATGTCTATCTTTTAAGCTCAGCTTACTATAGCATTTTTTATGGTGAACAAATTTGTTCACGCTGTATAACGTTCACGCCTTGACCAATAGAATTCGTATTACAAAATCGTACATAGGTCAACATATTTTGGCACAAATAGGCACGCTCGACCGTCAAAACACCAGGGCTTTACAGAACAATATTTAGTAATTATTTCGTTACTTTTCACTGAGTAAATAAGGTTACCGGGCTGCAGTTTACCTTAAAAGTATCATTCTGGGTAGACGACTATGTGTCGTAGTGTTATATTTATTTAGAAATATGTGTATTTTTATCACCAATCTGATCACCATAGTACAAGCTATACCTGGTTTCAATCAAACGGCCGTATGTGATGATATTATCATCCCCCTTTTATTTTAAACAGGTTTATTTTAAAGGGGTAGCGTAATTTAGCACACGGGCCTTAGCCAAGTGTACTAGAAGATGTTATGAAGTTTAGGATGAGGAAGAAGGGAGAAATTTGCGTGTGAGATTGCCTGCATTAAGAACTGCTTTTTATGCAAAAAGCGGCAACGCATCTCGTTCGTTCCGTTGCCCTCTTATATCATAAATAATAGTTTAAAACTAAAATAAAGCGCTTACAAAAATCGGTTACAAACAAACCAATCATACAGGTGAAGCTAATCGCATTAAAAAGTGAAATTGGGCATTTACAGCAAATGTTGCAACGGTGGAAGAAAAAAAAAAATTAAAATATATTTCAAAGAGTATGAAGTGATTTAAAGTCATCATTTGTATGAAGCTTATTTATATGTCTAGAAATTAGTGAATAAGAGGAGGAAACATTGAAGTTTTAATAGTAAACATCAATTTAAATTCGTAATTTTCTCCACTAAAATTCTTACTATTCGCATAATATACTAATTGCATAGTCAATTTTAATCTGACATTTAAGATACGACTGTTTGTGAAATTAGAATCGGTATATTTATTTTGTAAATGTAATATCTATCCTGATGTAAATGTTATACTTTCGATTTGTTAGTTACCATTACAGACTAAACTAGACGAAGGTAACTTACCATACTTCCATTGTATATTATTTTTTGATCGTTTTTCTAATATTCCTATACCCTCTAGAACATTTGTAATATCGTATATACGACGTTTTTGGACCGATAAGTGTTCTGCCGCAATGTTCAAGTCTAACACCCCGTTAGGCGAAGACTTCAGCAACTCGACAAACTTTTTTGTAAGTAAACCTAATGATGTGTCAAACCTGAAACAATTAATACAATTACTAGATATAATATAGCGCATGGCAATATTCATCGTACAAGTTTGCATCAAGATGACACGCAATAGCTACTAATTCACTCTTCATTTTTGCGCTTAACTTTTATCAGAGTTTTAAAAATCAGGGCTCTCTTGATAATAAGTCAATGAAATTTAAGTTTTTTATGATAAAACTGATTGGTAATTGAAGCTGTAACAAGCTTTCTTTCTATATATTGATAATCATACCTTGTAGTGTACGCCTAAAGGATATTTCAAATGGCACAGTAACCTCTAACGTCAAACAGCGTAGGTTAAGTGACGCAAAAATGTAACACTCGTTTAGATAAGTGGTGCCATTCAATAACAATATAACAGAGTACAAAGATGTAAGAGTTTTTGTTGGTTATTTGTAAACGACTTTCATATTATGGAATCCAAATGCCTACATTATTGGAATTGAATTTTTTTTAATAAATTCTACGTCAATTATATTATGTATTTGCATGATTAGCTAACTAAACATCACCTCAAATATTATTATTTGCATACCATAGACCTATAATTACAAGATATTCCAATCACGTCTACGAAGCTTTATCTGCTCAGTTCAGGTGCAAATACATCCACGTTTTGGTCAGAAAACTAATCAAAGATAAGAATTAAAATATCTACTCGTATATCTACACTTAGTAACCAACCAAGGTAAAATTGTTACTAATATTCCATACAATGAAATATCTATGTACTGTTATTGATATAACAGATATTGAAGGCTCAATCTAAAGGTACAACATTAGCCTTCGAGGCCTTTCCTCTTTTAACTACAAACTTACGACTCTCTAAAATGGAAATTTACCTCTCACTGAGACATGTACCTGGAACGTTCGGTGTATTTTTTCATAGAACTGGACGGTCGACTGTATGGTGTGAGAACTTTAACGCGCTTCTGTTTTGGCGTCTTAAAGTCCGCCTTCATGGGTACCACGTGCCCCTGCTGGCTACCGGAACTGCTCTCACTCAGATTCAGTCTTCTTTTCACCGCCTGGGGACAAGCAATCAATAATATTAATAGTGAAGTCGAGCGTACACTCCCGCACACCTACATAACATTTCAATTGCATAAAAATATGAATGTAATCTGTGTCAGAACCAACTTTTATTTCCATATTTATTGAGCAATAAACGTTAAGATATGTTTAGCACTAAAAGAGACAAAAAATACTGATGTCGATGTGCGAGTCTAAACATTAGATGAAACGAATAACGACTATGTACTAACTTCTGCAAATTTACTTGTAATTAGTAATAGTACATCAAAACACGTTGAGTTATTAAGATTTCTATGTAGGTAAGCCTTGTAATATTTACCTAAGCACGTACTCGTATTACGACAATATTACTAGGTGATGAATATCATGTTATTTCGGACCGAGATAATGGAATGCGCCTCGTGCCACACACGACATCGCTTTGCTTGAATAAATGTTCATGTTCAGTAGTTATATATACACCTAAACACTAATCGTCGGTGCTAGTATACAGCTCTCACTACCATATGAGATATTACTAGGTATACTTACCTATTGATCAAACTATATTTAATCACAAATAACAACAATAGATAAAGTTATTAAAAGTAGTCCCAATTTCCAACTGAAATCAGATTACTGCATAAAAACTATATTATAATTAACACTAACTTACCTCCCAAGACGTTCACCTTGCACTTTATAGCAAAAATGTATGGTATTTCAAAAATCAACACTTGGAAATTTCTACATGAGATATAGAACTACTCACTCTTAACATAAGGCAAGTCATTTTTAATCTTCTCAATTAGGCTTCCAACAAAAGTTCAGCCGACATCTTGTTATCATAGCACTACTATTCGTAACACTATTAATATTAAGCTGTACGTTGACCTCATATTAATTGGTTAATCAAAAGTAAAATTATTAATCGCAACTGTATTAACAGATAAAAGACGACCAAACTAAACACAGCACACGCTTAGAAGGATGCAAGAGGCATTTTCAATAAGCTCAATCTACAAATTCAATTTCGACATCCAGCGGGGCAAAGCCCTTAAAGGGAAGTGTGTGGGGAGGGTACAGGGTAACAACAATACATGACATAAATTAGAATCAACACAAAAGCCGCCGAGCTCTCGGAAGGGACCTCTGCCGAAAGAATGGCAATTTCTTATCTCGAAATATTTGTAATATTATTATTAGTGAACTACGCGCTATTGTTAATCTGCAAGATTTGTGGACCCCGCGGCTTTTTGTGCATCACAAGCAAGTAGGTAAATCGGAGCAGATGTGACACCGTTCTCAATGTATCTGTAGAAAAAGATCCCTTATGTCTGCGTGTACTGTTCACAATGTTAAAATTAGCGGTTCAGTCCTGGATATTTGATATACACTAATAATATTACAATTTATATAACCCATAGGGATCAAATAAAGTAAGATTAACTCCAACCATATAGATAAAAAATGTATTGCCTCACAAGATAAATTAAATCAGCGTACGAAAAAGGAAGATAGTAACCCTAATGGGAATCTGAGGTTAACTTGAGACGTTTAGAAAAAGCAAAAGAATGGATGGGATGTATGCGTGATGACAGGGCGCGTGTACCTGGCAACGAGAGCTCCTAGTTTTATAACAATGTTGGACCCACATGGCGCCGGGTTAATGCCACTCGAGATAGAAACATGCCAAACTGCTAACATATGTGATTCCTGCCAACACTTACGCTAGTTATGTTTATGCTAGTTACACACGAATCGACAAGTTTAAGGTTATAATACCCGATGACATAAAAATACACAGGTGTCATTATATGAGTCATAAGTTAATTCTTCAATGGATGTAAATGTATATAATTAGTGTTTAAACAATCAGTAGTTGCAAGTTATCATAATAAAAATAAAATAAATCGAATGATTGTCAAACGTTGGATTCCATAGACGTAAAGTTATGAAATTGTGAAGGATGTAAATATAAAATTATATTATATTCAGATATTAATAATTAATATCAAACTTTTAGGGCTACTTTAAGCTATTTTGTATTTAAAAATGTTTTAAGTTCAAGGAAAAAACTAATAAATTTGAGCTGAGCTGGGATTTGCTGTCAAATTTTGGCGCCGGCAAATTCAAGGCTTTCCAGAGTAAGTTGAATTCGTAAGAGGAACACGAGAATACTTCGGGTTACCGTATAAAAGAAAACTAAAAAAAAATGTTTGAGCGCCGTGAACATTCGCGAACATCGTGTAAAGTGTGAGTGATACTAGTAATACGAACAGTGCCATATATGGCATCAAACAAAACCTTATTTTGTATGCACAAAAGTATTCGCATCGACTTGAAGTCTATGGTAAGCTTCAGATTGACGTGAAACAGCTATTGGATTTGAACGATTAGGAAAGGAAGAAATTAGGAAGCAGAAAAATATTAAAAAGAATATTTCTTATTAAAACTAATTGTACAATGATAAAATTCTGATTTTTTTTATGTATATGTGATAGAAATCAAATGTTGACGCAGTTTGGTTTTGAAATAGTGTGTGTACGTCTTTAACTTAAAAAATCATTTAACATACGAAGAAAAGTGATTTTAGAAATAACGACCTTTCTTTAATAATGGCCTTAAAAAATATGTTTGTAACCAATAAAAAGTACACTTCGCTTCGATAAATTTCAATGATGCCGTTTCAATTACATTTGGACCACAGACCTTTTATTAAATTTTTTAAACTTAGGACTGCTGATTTTGAATTATATTATGAAAATAGTATCGAGAAATTAAATTGATTAAGTAAGTATAACGATTAAATCGAAGTTAAAATCATTTTTCCCGAAAACCCTATAAATAGGTACAAAAGATCTTGGCAAGGACGAAACAGTTTTTATCTGTAGAGTACTCAGAATTTCTGAGTCAGGTCCAGTTTATAAGACTCAAATCCCCGTACATACTTACTTTACATCCCTGTACTTACTTACTTTTCAATGGAAATGAATAAATAACAGAGCTAAATATTTTTATAATCATATTATTAAAGTGATGCTTATATGCGTAATGTCCTATTTAACAAACAACATACATCCTGTATCGTTTGTAAACTAGCCCTATAAGAAATACGTGCATAAGTTTCTTAAAATTCTAAACGTTTACGTCACTTCCTATATTTTTTGCAAAAAGTTTTTATTGCTTTTCTATCCGGAGGTTGTATTTTTTTGCAAAAAGGTTTTATTGATTTTGTATCCGGAGGTAGCCGCAGCTTTGCGCTAGTTGAGGGCTTCAGCTGGCAACTATTTCTCGAATGTTCCGACTCATATTATGAACAGTTTAGATTTTATACCTTTTTCTTTTTAATACAAAGTTTTACTTCTAATCTTTGTGAACTTTATAACTAACGAAGACACCGTTACAAACAAAACGATACTTTTATCATAGCTACCTACGTTATCTAAAATGTGCGGCTCGACACATTTTTGTATTTTTCTCACAATGAAATGAGTGAACCGTACGTATCGATTTTAAAAAAGTTCATCTCGTAACTAAACTTACACATGGGTATATTGTAGTAGAGGCGAC
The DNA here is from genome assembly GCA_949316085.1 of Hypercompe scribonia. NCBI lineage: Eukaryota > Metazoa > Arthropoda > Insecta > Lepidoptera > Erebidae > Hypercompe > Hypercompe scribonia. The sequence goes on along the minus strand of OX438969.1, from coordinate 2,211,032 downwards.
CAATATCACGATCATGTTCCATAAATGACAAGAATAATGTCATCCAGTAAAATTCATAACTTATTGGATATTGACTCGCCCTTCAACGGAAGAGCTCGATACCCGATCAGTGATATGATCCATTCAACTACGGATGTCAACTCACAACTCAAATCCAAACCAACGCATAGCTAGACTGCACTTACAAACAATTTACTAAACTCAAATCAAATATAAAATTTATTGAAGTTTTTTCATAAATACTACTACTTTACTGATTATTTCATTAACAATAGTGTGAAAATTACATCTGCATTAAATTTTAAAAAAAGTTTGACGAAAAATACAATTAAAATAAAGATAATGTGATCGTAAAACGTTCCCCAAAATGTAAGTTTAGGGCAGCGTCTCCCGTGCTCGTTCGCCGGTAGACGCCCCGCGTAAGGTCCCTCCGTCAGTTTCCATCGTACTTGTTACCGTTAACCATTCAAAATGTGTTCCCTATGATCCGCCATTTTGATTTGTTATTACGACGAATATAAATCGTTGTATTTATGGGAATATGATTCCAAATTCCGGATATGAGAAATACGAACATGTTAAATTTGGGAAGAAGTACGTAAATTTATTATATGTATAAAAGGTTGAACTAAATTAGTTATGATAAGGATAAGCTTCTTATATATAAATCAACTTCATTTATATTTGCTTGCTTATCAATAATGAACGACTGATAATAATACAAAAAAAATCTAATGGGAAATTGTGTATTTAACTAAGGGCTGTTAATATAGCAGTAAACAAAAATACATACAAGTGAATGAATTGCAAGGCAAAATGAAAGGATTTTTTATATTCAAAGAAAAATAGGGGGACTATTAATTAACTGGGTGTTAAGTAACTTCCAGAATACCATTTTGCACAGTTCAATGATCTTGTAAAGGTCAATGAACTCACATAATTATAACACTGCCCAACGAGTTATATGCCCTATGGTTCACTCAACTGAACCAGACTTCAGTGGATCTATTCCCTTTTCAGTTTAACAATGAAGTAAATCCCAATTTAGTTACTCCTATTTAAATTAATGTTATATTCTTTTAAACAATACTTACTTTGCTTGTCAGTCATTGATCAATTTTCTCTTTACTAATAGCATTTTAGCTCCGACTAATTTGAAGCCATATTTGCACTGTTATTACCGCCTAAGAAGGGAACTATGAATTTGAATGGCTTTTACAGATGACCTTAGCCATTAATCATATGGTGCTAATTCATTAGACCCAAGTGCAGACTAAATACATAAAAATAACAATATTCAATTTAATCATACTGACATTTAGCCTAAACATCTAATCATATCAAATACCCAGCTAAAAAACTACTAATTTTAAGTGTTATGTGTGTGTAATGATTATTTAATGTAAACATTATATGTATATAGAAAACAAAATGATTCGATGATGCCTTGCTAATGTTAATACATGTACAAACTTGTATCACATAAAATACAATATAATGCATTTAACATTGTAAAGTGAATTATGTAATATTTACTTTAATAAATGAAAGAAAACTAAGAGCCAAAAATATCTTTAGTCACAGCCACTCGGTGATGTAATATTGCAACTTAGTCCAATGTTCATGTAAATGAAAATGTCAGGTTAGTTATGTAGCCAAGTATAGGACAACATGTAAATAGTTTAAAAACAAATCTGTTAAACAATGTTATACTTGAATAATGATATAAATCCAATCAAAGTAAAAGCTACATTCAAGTAAAGTGTATGGAGTGAGGGCCTTGTTAATGTCTTAAAGAGCATAGGTGAGCATGTCCATTGAGAAATACTTACATATGCAAGGTTTTGATAACTTAATACAGTTGAACTCAAGCCTGTTGCGTGGTGACAACTTTGCCACACAAGCAAAAAACTGCTTTATTAATGAATATTAGTTAATGACAGGATCACAATATATTAGATCAATATGAAGTGGATAGATAGACTTGAACTTGCCGATACCTTGCTGGACAAGTAATGATGCAAACCTATATGGTAATGGACTCTCTAGCAGCAACGTCACTGCTAAAGTACTATGTTTATAGTTCATAACATCCTGCATGTTAATAGTCTGCTAAGATTGAATATGACACAACTTTCTGAAAGACTCATTTAAACCAGATCAGTTTCATGCACTCTAAAAGATTTTTAACAATAACATTGAAACATCAACTTACTTCAGACGTCTTCGGCGGTGCGGTAGGCGCCTCACGCCTGATTTGATGCTGTGGCGTAGCGCCATAACCGTGGTCTAGCAAGTGATAGCTTATGGGCTGGCTAGGGCTGTCGTCGAGTAGTGTAGTATGCGATGGAGACGCCAAAGCGCGTACAACCACCTCGGCCTCTCCCTCCGCCGGCCCTCGCTTCACCCCTCTCGGCATCGCTGTTAATTAACACAAATCACATATTACCAATCAATGAACATTATAATTATCTGTAGTAACACATTGTAATAATCACAATTAAATTAGTAAAGAGGTTAGGGGGGCCGCGCGCGCGGAAATCACGAGTGAGAAGCCTCCGAAGCAGAGTGGGTCGATAGTAATTTTTCAGACTATGCAAAATACCGAAGCTATGGGGTTATACTTCCAGCTGACCAGATTTGCTTACGTCACTTTTTCAACGACATTTTCCCCAAAATATCTACAACCTAGCGGTGATACCTAGACCTAACCGCTTTTAAACCCAAGTGTACACATTCCAAGATTACACACAAAATACCCACTGTAAAATAATTATACTTACAAAAGGTGTAAGCGAACGATATCCGAATTTATAACCATAAACCGACATTAATGTTTTCGACGCAAACGCTACATTATCGAGTACTCAAAATAAAATGTCCGCCGCTTTGTTGGTCCCGAGTGAACTCGTGGACATCGAGACGCTCGATAATTTTTAGATACTACACAGTTTATCCAATACACATGGTATTTATTCACTGATTACTTCACTCATAACAGAAAATAATAAAAAGGTCCTAGTCCACATTTTAAAATAAGTTAGAGGCAAAAATGCAGAGCATTGGAACGGCGACAGGAAGCTTTTCAGAACATCTGGCTTGCAAGCGACGTAGCAGTGGCGCGAACTACGTGCGCAGGCGCGAAGCGGCCGAGCAAGCAACCCCTAGCGGACGCCGCTTTGCGATCCAAATTCCTCCCCTCGTTGCAAGAAGCCATAAAAAATATAACGAATTTTGGAATTCCATTGTTTGACCGGTTTTGAGAAGCGCTGCGTCTTCAAATCCGTTTGTTAACGCGTTTAAGCATTCACTGATGAAACAGTGAGTTACGATACGAATACTTAATTAATCATTACTCTCATAATATTAATAATTTATACACTTTCGAGAAGTAAAAGAAACAGTTGCATTATGCCATATTGGAAAAGCCAGATACGGGTTGAATATTCCTATAAATTTGAAATATTCATATTGTTAGATAAAATGGGCAAATACATGGACACATTGATTTATTTACACCGTTTATTAATAAATATTGAATGAAAAATTAATATTAGAGTGTGCATTTTTAGAGTAGAAATATTTATTATTCTTTTAATATTTTTTTTATGATTGAAATTTAATCATTAAGTCAAGTCAAACATGAGTCAAAATGAATTGAAAATTTAAGAAACGTGAAAGGTGAATAAGCACGTCAGGTTTATATTATTTTAGTAGAAACATTGCTCATACTTTCAGATCGTAAGTTTTTAATAAATTTTTGCTATAATTAAATCTTCAAACTATTTAAAATAGGTGACTGACAATAATTAATTATGGTACACATTTCGGCAGTTTTCTTAAAAGACATATCATTATTTGAGTTTCGCAGAATAAAATGAAGTTATAACTAAAACTCATAAGAAACGCACAGTATAACATAAAACATTAAATTCCTTTAACAATTTTGTATCCCGTATTTGTATTAGATTATACACACAATTTAAATCGAAGAGGAACATTTTATAAAAATAAGAACAATTGAGATTTCTCAAACAAAAACATTACCATAAAAGCAATAGTTTATAATTCATATTTAATGTATTTTCAAACATATTTTTTATTAAATTCTACTTAAATAATGAATTGAAATATAAAAAGATATTAATAGAACTTGCATTAAGGATGCGGAAATTTATGAAACCGCGAATACAGCGGAAATGACTGTACATATATAGAAAAATATATCAATCATAGACAAGATTCGTTCAGAAACGTGGGTAGGCTTATTTGTTATTTAATATTAAATGGGTCAAAATACTTGCCAATCACAGGATACTTTATTTAAAAATAAACTGTCTGTAATGCACAACCTTTGTATACATGGAAATTTCTCACTTACGAATGGATTGCCTCCTAAATACTTCTTGATACATGATTAGGTCGTTGTGGCGTCGCAGCTAAGTCTGTTACACGCGAAGGGCAACCAAATCGATTATTTGACCCTAACAACTTCCATTTATGAGGACTAAACGGATTGAACCAGATCTAAGCAGAAAAAAGGGAAATTAACTTATGATCTTTTGTATAATTATATTAACTATGCACAGAGCGAACAATAGCAAATCACCGAGCTCGCATCCTGCTTGGTCTTCGTTTCAGTTGTTTGTTAGATTGATAAAATGATTGAGTTAATTAATTAATTAATTAATTATTATTTTAATCGGTCTCCCTAGTCATAAAGAGTTTACAAAAATGTATGTTTTAAGTAGATATTCATTGATCGTGATTTTACACTTTTCATAGTCTGAAGAACTTATTGTTACACAAATAAGAGAAAAATGGGAAATTATTTAAAGCAATATGAGATACGAGAAGATTATTGTGCGAAATATCAACTCTGTGAAAATATGATTCAGACAACATTAACATACAGAGAAAGAAGAGATATCAATTAAAAAGAGAGGCAATAAGTGGCAATACATCTGATGAATTCGATGTTTTTACCTATATTGATAATTAAGTAGTACCTACGTAATATTTTTATCATAAAGCTCGAACATTCTGTCAGAATTCCCGTCACATAATGGCCAACAAATTGCACTTTACAGACATAGAATATATAGATATAGATCGAATTCGTCAGATATATTGCCTAGATTATTTCTAGTTTTAGTATTTTATCTGGGTCTGCTACTGTCACTGTTCTGCCACTTATTTCCTTTTTTTTTATTCAGCATTGGATAGTTAGCATTGGTTTTATGGTAACAAGCGATTTCTGGCAAGTTATGTTTTAAGTTTAAAAATGTTTTCAAGACTTCTTGCGTGTGTCCCTCATATCTTCTGGTGAAATGATGTCACATATTTTTAAAACTTAGTCAGAATCAACATTGATCATGTAAGTTTCTTAATAAAGATTGGAATCATTGTGCGTAAAGTTAAGAATGAGCATTTAGTTAGTAATTTTTTATTGACATTAAATTATATAATGAGCTATCAACTCATTTATTTTGTTTAGGTTGAAGATAATATTTTCTACTTATTGTGAGTCTTATAAGAAAATGTATAATGTAAACACATTTCAACATTACTCTTGTGTTTACTTTTAAAATAGTTTTTAAGTGAAAAACGCAAGCTACGTCGACTTATTTAAAAGCTACGGTAAGCTCGGAGACCATCTCAGATAATTCAAACCTGGGACGTTACGAATTTTAAATTTTATCCAAAGAACATTGCGATACTTCCAAGAGGTTTTGTCAATCTGTGATGAGAAGGTTGCTAAAAAAACAAGTCAATGAACTATGGAACAGGATTCCTATCCTTTCAACACAGAGGAAGGATCTTCCAACTAGTCGTCGGGTCGCTGTCCATTTTGGTTGATGTTGGGATATTGTATAAATGCTAATTGCCTCGAGAGCTTGGGACTAGAGGATAAAATAAAAAAAAGTGAAGAACTGTTCTTACATGTTGGTTTTCACGATAAGGACTAAGTTTGAGAATAGAATTGACTTGGCAGTTCGTATCAAAGAAAATAGCAAGTTGATTCTAATGTGATTTAGAAAATACAAATATTTATTCGTGATTTATAAATTTTGTTATTATTTACCTACCTAGCATTGGTAAGAAAATAAATTTCTCTAAAAACATCACAACCTCAATAGAAATCACTTTAGAAATAAAATGTTACTCATACCCGTAGAAAACAGGTGTTGCCATCACTTCTATAAGTTAACGGTTAGAAATAAGAAAACTCAAAATAGAATATAAGATTATGTTCCAAAAACCTTTTTCAAAAGTTATTCTTTAAACATAAAATGGAAGTTGCAGACTATTTAGAGAATCGTATCGTCTTGCATAAAAGCAGGGATGATATTTTGAGCCTTGATGCAGCATTTCTCAGAGAGATCTATCTTTGGACAACTCCTGTATAACATTAATGACTGTTAATTAACTATGACTACTCCTTGGGGTTAGGTGTAGTTACGGTTACAATATCTTGGTCATACCCCACGGGGACTAACCTTCCAGAGTAATGTAAATATTGCTCCAATACGATCAGATGGTCATAGCGGTTAGAATCGTGCGTGGTTACTACTGTTTGTGTAGATTTTTATACTCCCACCTGAAGAGTGATGTGAAGTCACTATGGCTCATTGGTCGTTATAGCTAGAGGTGCTCCACCGATCATGATCAAGGGGGATGGCGAAAGTATGGAACTCTGGTGATTGACTCAAGTTCTTTCTGTTCACGGCTGTTTCAAGAAATAGCTGTTCTCGATCATTTTAGGCGCAGCAGAGTAGTGTGGATACACCGTGTGATTTTTTAGACCCGTGGAGGTCTCCATGTACAAAAAAAATTGTGTGATAATAATCATGCACCGGCGCTATCACAAAATAAGTAGTAATTTCATGTAGATTTAATAATTTAAATGCTACACGTATAATAGGGAAGGTGAAGGTTAACCTTTAGTTGGTAACTATCTAAATACCTTTAGATGTAAATAATTGTATTCGTTACCTTTTGATGTTCTTTAAAATTAAAAATATAGGCCAAAAACGTGTTGTGGTACAGCCAGTTTAGGGTTCCATAGTGAGGGAGCTTTGTTATTTTGTATTTTAAACATTTCACATTTACGGTTTTGACGGCTATAATGTCGAGTTAGTTGATCGATTGTTACTCGTAAATTAACTAATCCTACTCACCTGTTTTTCTTTTAAATTGGTTACACATGCTACTACAGCAAAAAAATTCAAATCTTCAAGTAGGTACTGCCTTGTAACTGTAATTTAAGGCTTAACATCTCACAAATGGATACTTCTTACTTACTTACTTTAATCAAAATATTGTCTTCACAAACTCTTATTTTTTTTAAATACCTATCCAATGACACCCTATACTATTATATAAGGTTGATGACTACACAAAATTACATACCTACTTTAAGGGTAGTAAAAGTATTCTAAAAAAATGGGGGACAGATCTTTACTTCTCCTAGGTTCTCCATCTGAGTGAAAGTCGGGGACAATATACGGTACCGTGCCTCAACTAATCATTAGTATAGTCAAGAAGTGAAGATAAATACATTACTTAAAATATAATCAGTAGGATTTGTTCTCCAACGTCATCAACTACAGTAGAAGCTCGGAAGAACCTGCGGAAAGCCTTCTCAAAGGGCAAAGATGTCTCTTTTTCTGGCTTAAGGCACATGCAGGCCTTCATGGCAATGAAAGAGCGGATCAACTTGCCACAGAATCAGCATTGTATTCCAAGAAAAGACCTGACTATGACCAGTGTCCACTATCATTTATTAGAAGAACACTACGTAGCTCATCAATCTTAAAATGGGATGAACGATATAGAACAAGAGACACCGCGTCCACCACAAAATTGTTTTTCTCAAAAGCGTACGATGCTTACCGTATAATTCGAAAAATTCAACCGGCAGGTCTACTCACGTAGATCCTCACGGGGCATGGTGGGTTCTGTCAATATCTGAAACGCTTCCAGTGTAGGGACAGACTGTTATGTATTTGTGATTCGTTAAAGGATGAAAAAGTTCCTCATTTACTAGTCGAGTGCCCAGTATTCGATGGGATTCACTGTGACCTACAGCAACAAATAGGCTTAGGTATAAAACCATCTAGCCTAAAAAAATGCCTTAGCAGGAAAGAAATGCGCAATTATTTTATAGATTATTGTATAAATATATGTAAAGTAGTATATAAGAGAAATGAAGATGTTGTCTTTGCTTAGAATATTATGTTACTAAAGCAAAATTAAACTGAGATAGATGTAAAATAATAATTTGTAAGCAACAGCTATATACTTAAGTTTTAGGAATTAAAACTTATAATATAGTACTGTATTCTGTTAGCATAGATAATATCCTGCGATTGCAGGTGTCTGCAATAGTTATAAATTTAAAAAAAAAAACATCTCTCCATTACTGAATCATCTGTGAAAAGGCGAGAACACGTATCGGTATAGCTAAAGGTGCAATATTTGACCACGATAGGACATGGAATGATCGCAACATCTCAAGATAGACAAAAACAAAACTGGTACCAATCCTCGTGTTTCCCATATTCCTGTAGTGCCCAAACGTGAACGCTGAAAGCTGCCGACCACAAGCGTATTGACACCTTCGAGATGTGGTGCTGGAAGAAACTGCTACGAATATTCTAGACAACGCACCGTACCAAAGTGGATATTCGTGGACGCCTATCGCCCCTACGCCTCCGCAGAATCCTTGAGTACTTACCACTTCACCCACATTTCGAGGAGAGAAGGCAATAATCTCGAAAGGTGATTGGTAAGATCGTAGGGAAAAGTCTCAGTGACCCGTTGCACTTAGCTGACCGAGTAAGTATGCTCTACTATCGGCACTACGATCCATGCTGCTAAAAACAGGAACAGGTAGTGAGCTAGTTCCAAATAGAAAGCACAGATGCACGGAAGAGGAAGATTTATTTTATGACATTTTTCCAAGTATTAGCCCAATGAAATTTCGTCTTTCATCAATTGTAATTTAAAACAAAATGGTCTATTTCACACAACTAAGAAAGTTCAAAATAGTATTATAGTATATCTACAGCCTTTAATAGTCTGCTACTGGACACCATATAGGGTTTATGTCAAGTTTTCCTTGTCTTTTCAGTGCTGTTGTTCTGCAGTAACTGCTGCTCCCTTAGTCGGTTCTTACGATACGTACAGATGAAGAGGGGTGACGACACTCCGTATCCTTAAGCTGAGATCGTACGTAGACATACGAGTATAAATCTATAAGGCCAGATACAAGTTAGTAGTGGAAGTAAATTATTAAGAAAACCATAGAACAAGTTGTAGTCGTAATAACAAATCGGTAAAGTACGGAACAAAGCAATTTCTAAGATGTTCGGTTTACTTTTCCCGTAAGGTAAACACTAATTGTATAGTAAGGTTTACACCAACTTACTTGCTTGACCTTTCACATAACTGATGTAGTAAATACAGGGTTATTGGATTAATCGAACTAGGTACTTAAGGGATTATAGTGACCATTTTAATTTTCACTATTATATGCTAAATTTTGCTAATACTAATTTGCAAAAATAAATGTATTATTGTTGAAATTAATATTATTATATTTTTCATTTATTTTTAATCTTATTGAATCGTTGATACATTGTTTTATAATTTTCATTACCAAAATTTTAGCGAACACACTGGACCGTGAATTAGATGGTTGATAATACAAAAAAAATGTATAAATTTCTCAAAAATTTTTTTTTCTTATAGTATTATTTAAAAAAATTAACCATTTACCTGCACTTTCAATGGTGGTCGGCTAAAAAATCTTAAAAGTCGAATATCTTATCATCCCTATTACTTTGTTAGTTGGTACTCTCATGCTTTGCACTTTTCAAGACACTCTTTGTGTCGTACAACCAGACCGAACCGTTACGACCTTCAAACCTTCAAGAAAAAAGCGTACTTCTTCCTCAAAGGCCCGCAATGTGCTTATGACTTGTGAGCTGCAGGCATTCATGGGCGGCGATAGTCACTTTCGTTCAGGTTATACGTCTGCTCGTTTACTCGCTTTGACTTAAAAAGAAACCTGATAATGGTTCGATTTGTAATATGATTATTTATGTTACAAACAACTTGTAATAATTTGCACTAAAACCGTCTTAAGTGTCTAGGTCGAGTGTTTACCAGTAACCCGCACATCATATGCCATCAATAAGCTGTAACAGTCTACTGATCCACATGGGCTCCACTGGCCAAATGTGTTAGTTAAGGGTGTTTCAAGTTCTTCTTCCCTTAGTGGCCCCTTATGACACCTATAGGATGAGTAGAGATGGTGGCTCTCTGTATTCTTAATCCGTCACCACATGGACCAACCAGTAACCTTATATAAGTAATATTTTCTTTTTCTTCAGTCTGGACTCTGTTGTGTTGTTGTTTTCTGGCTATATGAACAGAAACCCTTGGGTATCAGACTTTTAAGGAGGAAAATACCTGTTTGTATAATAATTGAATTGTCAAAAATTTTACATTTTTAAATTACAAGGAACTAGAACTAAAATTTAAGAGTGGTGTGTTAGCAATGTGATATATTCAAGTTGCCCAACATTAGCTGAGATTATTGGTACATATTTATTTTTAACATTTTCTAAATTTTTAAACCTACATTGGTAACCTGTAACGACTCATCTTAGTGTGCTTGCGTCATTTTTACAGATTTCAACAATGCAATACATTCAAGAAAATTAGTACACTGTTCGCCCGTTTAGTCATTATTTTAAATGGTAAGGCTACATTTAGGTAAAAGGTAATAAAAATTATATTAAAAGTTAAATTAATTTAATTATGAATAAATATGTAAGTATTTTGAGTGAAACAAAGTTTCATATTAATTAAAAATACATTTTGTCAAAAAACCTAATACTGTTACGTCGAACTTTGAGTTTCGTAGACATCGTAGCTGTATGGCGTAGCAGACGTAGCCTAATAGTGAAGACTGTCCATTTTATTTTTTTTTAACTAGTTTAGCAACCAAGTCATAATAAAACTGGTGATCATAACTAAATATTTGATAAGTCATCTCAAAGGTGAACTGCAGTTCAATTGGTGAATATGGGATTTTTACCGTTTATAAAGTAAATCATCATAACTATTTCCATGTAATTATAATATTTTTAACACTTTGCTAAAATAATTTAAATTATTTTCAAAATGTTTTAACAAATTATTTAATTACTACGTTTGCCAAACTTGCTGTGCTTAAAATCTGCTTCGTTTAAAACCTAGATAGCGTGGTGTGTCAGTTTTTTTTTAATGTTATAAAATGTAAATTACATAGAAACGATAAAACATTTACATTGATATTTATGAATGAGCTTCTAGTGTTTTTAGCAGCAGATCAACATTTTATTGATTAATTAAGAAAATCGTGAACGAACGATTTTGAATTAAAAATACGGTACTACGCCATCTTTTTGACAACAATAACAACTCATTTGTAATAGTCAGGTGGTTAGACTGTCGACTCCAGTAGTCTCTGTATTGTATTGTAAATTACATTTTACAATAACTTTTGAACACAAGTCCTAAAAATATGGGTATTTAAAATGTTATTATCGATGATATTAAAAGCCAAATAAATACAAAAAAGGCCTACCATGTATATATGTATACAAGGCTGTACAGAAGTCGCATACATTTCTGCCGTTATCTTTTTGATCAGACATTAATCGATTTAATTATCTGCTTGCAAACATTAACTTCGTAACTTATGTTCCAATGTCAGCAAAAAAAAAATAATAAAACTTAAGAAAATTTCCTTTACATCTACTAAAGTGGTATGGTAGCCAGAATTTAAATTTCAGATTGGCAACACTACCGCACCTTAAATGTTGATAGCAGATATAGGCAACGGTAGTCGCTTACTCTCAAACGGCCGTGAGCTTGTAGAACGATGTAAACAGAGATTACTAATCATTCAGTGAGTTGATTTACTTTGCTGTTTAGAAGCAAATAATAAAATGAGGAAAATGACGACGGTTTGAAAACAAAAAATCTATTAAATATGCGATAGCGTTCATTTAGTCTGCTAATATTGCCAAGTTCAAATTTAAGATTCCCCACATTCACTTATTGGCTAAACAAATACTTAGTGAATCTCAAATTTTACGAACTCTAATCATATTTATAAAAGAATAAAAAGATATCAAAGCATCTTATACCGCTCTGGTACCACTAAATTTACATTATCTAGAAATTTTACTTTAAAATCACAGCACATCACATCAACAATCTTTAAAAGTACACTGGTCATAAAACTTCCATTTCACTGTCACTAAGGCAAGTTAACAGGTCTCTCCTAAGAAAGGAGGTTTTGGCCTATTATACCACTATAATACTACGGCCAGACGGTTTCGTTTGGCGATATTTATTCGTTATAGGGTTTATTTTAAGTTTTCCTTCCTCTTGACAGTCATATAGTCCTGTAGTTTGCTCCCTTAAAATAAAATTAATTAAAAATTGCTTAGTTCAATCCGTAATTAATGTTATGTAGGATGTCCGTATTTAGTAATAGAAAGATTCTTATAAATTTAAAAAAAAATATAATTCTTATATGTCAATTATAACAAAAACTTCGTACTTATTATCTTTTGGTTCTTCGACTATCTGCATAGCCGAGTATGTGATAGCTTTTACTTCAGTACCTTGTGGGTGTTTACCAATTTCAAACTCTTCACCGTAACACTTACAAACTATTCTGAACTCTTCCGTGTTAAATTCTGTTATAACTAATTTCTTACATATTAGGAAAGGTTCAACAGAAAAAAGGAACAACAGTTCATCGAGAAAGTGATAAAGGAGGCCCATCATGTCGTCGGCATTTGCTTCAATAGTGTGAACTTCTTTAATTTGTACATAATTCAACTCTGTCATGTAACCAAACATTGCCATACCGCATTGTTCGAACGCTTCTTTTAGTGTGTTTCCCCATGCGTGCAACCTGGAATTGATAAGAACGTGGGTTAATACAAATTAAATTATATTACTCTTATTAAATACTAGTATAATATACATAAAATCACACTTATTTCCCAGGACGGGTATGCAGAGGCAAATTAAACGCCCAATTCTGGCCCGTGTTGATGCCTTTATTAATGTAATATAACAGTATGTAATTCAAATAAAGAGTAGCGTTAAGTTGTTTTAAATAACTATTTATTCTCTTTATTCTGATAGTTTGAGAGTGTTAAACATCTTAATATTACTCGGTCAGAGAAAGCAGCTACTCGTATCTGGAGCAGTTCTAGTAAGTAAGGGAAGGAGAGCAAACCCCAATTTCATTCCCTTTTCAGCATTGTGGATAACACTGATTAACAAACGATTTCGTACAGGACGAGGTAGCATGCATGAGGTAGTAGCCGAATGCCATTTGTGTATGCCATAAGTAGTATTTGGTATGGTAATTTTATTCATTTAACTTTATATAACTTATTTCTAGTGAGTATTTTGGTGAAGAATGTAAAAATATTGTTATCGCTATTAAAAAATAGGGGTTGGTTGTAGAAGTATTACTATTTAGGGTTGTAAGTATTTTTTGAAGCCAAAAAAAGCAATTGTACACCAAATAAGAATTCTGGAGAGGGTCACCCTTATCACCTAAGGGTTTAAAAACTAGCCTACGATTTTTTCTCAGACGGTCCAGTCATTTTCAGGCGTTCGGTAAGAAACACTGTAACACGAAATTTTTCATATTAAATACAAATTGTGAGGTCTCGTGATTCAGTATTATCCATGTAGGTTAACACATTACAAAGTTAAGCAATCTTAGCCAGGTCAGTCTATGGATAGGTAACCATTCTAACATCTTGACACCTCTGTGCCTCGGCAAACACCAAGGTCCCGGTTGTTATACGAATATCTTTGGCAATCGTTACGATAATCGGAGCTCTAAAAAGGTACCACAAAAGTCTTTCTACAGAACTTCGACTTCGCCGAGTGTTTGGATTGTGAAGTTCTCGCTCGATAGCAATCGTTGTGACACCATCGAATCACGAATAAAACAACAGCAATTACGGCGCATCGTTATCGCACCTATCTGATTCAGGTTTTAATCTGCCGAGTATGCGGCGCTTCGGCCAAGAGTCTCATCAAATATTATTCGATCAAATCGCCATTCGTGGCAACTCTAGTCAATATATATGAATATAGCTACGCCAAATTACAATACTCAGAATTAGTACCCAGGACAGGCCGCTAACGGACAGACTGATGAAGCGTGTAAGAGAGTGAAATTATAAGCATTATTTGTTGCTTTGCGAAACTGCGTGCAATTATAAATAATGTCACTTACATTATTTATAATTGAACATTAAGTAATAAATAACAAGGATAATTTTACCAGAGTTAAAAAATACTAGTTAAAGTAGGTGGCTCTACAAAATTGTGAACCATAAGAATAAGAGCACAAACAAAATAGTTAGATACTGATAAAATGAAGAAATGAAGCCTGCATGAGATAATCAGGTTCTTACGATTACAAGCATAAAATGGTGAACATAATAAAACAGTTTCAATCAGATATGAAATTGCCGAAAATACAAAAACAAAGAACTCACAGCCTCCACGGCAGCAGGATTGTAGCAGAGAAGAATTACTTGGAATTAGCACAACTTCTGTTACATATAATATGTATATGGTTCTTCCAAGCCTTGATACCTGTACTATGTTCATAATAATGCTAGGTTTATAAAGTAACTCACATATGCGCTAATGGTATTAAGTAATGACAAGATGTGACATTTTACAAAAGGAATTGAAAGAATTTGGATTTGTTTTACGAAATATTATAAATAAGCGACAGTTGAGGAGCTGGCAAAAATGATCGTGCGACCCAACATCTAGCTTTTAGAAATAATTGAAAACCTTGTAAAAGCGAACAAAACCACCTAAAGTTTCGTGGTCGATAGATCAATTGGACGGGCATATAAATAACTATGCGATGTCTAAATAGATGTACTAGCCTAATCCTACGTATGGCTTAAGTTATTTCGGAACGATAAAGAATTTTTCTATGATGTATTTTCTTTACTATGCTTTTCCAATAATTTCAATATTAAAGAAGAAGAAGGAAGTGTAATACATTACAAGAAGAACATGTTCTGCTTTTGTTCTGACTGCGATTCTGATACACCCATTCACGGGCCTAGATAAAGTATATAAAATTAACAACGACAAGTAGAATCTGATACGAAATTCTGCTACGCCTATGATATCAAATAAGAACAATACTTTTGGCTATCTAGCCTAATATATGTAACACCGTACATATAGTATTTGTGTGACATGGCGTGACGAAATACGTCTAGCCGCCACAGTTGCATTTGGTATTTTGGATCGTTTGGTTGAGAACATTTTGATTGGGTGTAGCGGTTATATTAATAAATATTACGAACAATTGGCACACGACGTCATCTAGTTTCAAACTACGTAGAGTTTGTATTATGATAACTAGACTGATATGTAAAAGACTTATATATTTTTACATACTTAAATACATACGAGGGGTGATCAATAAATACAGTGGACCCCCGGTAATCCGGCCCCGGCCCCCGCTGTAATCTGACATCAATCAAACAATTTTCGCTAATGTAGATCGTGCATGATTGAACAGGTTACAATGTGTACGCGCCACCACTGTTGTGCTCGACGCGTAGGTATTGTTTCAATTCCGATTGCTTAGTTTGAATTTGACTACGTGTGATAGCGGAGCAGCTTAGCGTGCGTTCATTGTTTGCTGTTTAGTCATTGTGTATTACGTATACGCACCTAGTAATGTCGTCACAAACCCAGAAGCGAAAGCACAAGACACTGACAATTAAAGACAAATGTGATATTTTAGACCGCTTAAATGAATCTTTCAATAGTTTAGCAAGTGAATACGGTGTAGGCCGATCTACAATATATGACATTAAAAAAAATCACGAGAAGATTAAAAACTTCGTATCAACTACTGATTGTTGACCAGGCAAGAGACAGACGTTCAAGAAAGCTGGACATCCAGAAATGGAAGAAGCGCATGTGGTTTCTTCAGGAAAGAAATAGGCATGCGCCCATTTCGGGACCCATGTTGGCCATGAAAGCTAAGTTTTTTTTATAAGGAAATAATAAAAAAAGATGATTTTGTGGCTAGCAAGGGATGGCTGGAACGTTTCAAAAATCGTCATGGTATACGTTAAATGACTATTACAGCAGAGAAACTTTCTAATGATGCCACCTGCATAGAACCATTTAAATCAAGATTTTTGCAAAAGGTGAAAGATTTAAATAGACGAGTTAATCGTCACAGGTGTACAATGCAGACGAATCAGGGCTTTTTTTGGCGTGTGATACCTAACAAAACTTTCGTTTCCTATAACGAAAAATCCGTACCTGGAAGAAAAGTAAGTAAAGAGCGTGTAAACATACTACCATGTGCTAACGTTGCGGGTACACACGCGCTAAAGATGGTAGTCGTTGGAAAATCCTTTTCAAAAAGTGGTTTGATGAATGCTTCGTACCAGAAGTTAGAAAATAGTTGAAAGATCATAATTTTTCTCAAAAAGCGTTATTGCTTCTTGATAACACTCCCGGTCATCCGTCTGAAGAAGATCTGACAACTGAGGATAAATGCATCACTGCGATGTTTCTTCCGCCAAACTACACTGCACTGATTCAACCAATGGATCAACATGTCATTCAATTTGTCAAGCAAGATTATAAGAAAAACCTACTTCTGAGAGCCGTATCAAAAGACCAGCCAATAGAAAAAACTTTAGAACAACTTAATATGAAAGACCTGGTTTTTTCTCTTTGTCAATCGTGGAATGCATTACCTTCATCAACTATTACATCGTCTTGGAAAAAGTTATGGCCAGATGTAGTCACCACTCCTAGCAACGATCCACAAATCAATGTAATTTCGGAAGTAATAGAGCAAGTTGCTGCTGAAACACAGATAAGTCCGGAACATTTGGAAATCTGGTGGCGTGGAATGGATAAAAAGGAAAATATTTTTTACCAAATGTCTGACGAAGAGATTATAAAAGAGGTTTCTACTTTTATAACAATAAATGAGGAAGATGACGACGACGTCATTGCAACTACTCCGCAAGTAACAGCACAAGACGCAATTAACGCCTTTAAGCTGGGTTTGCAATGGGCTGAAGAGAATGGTTTATCCTACAACGAACTTTTACATTTAAGAAGATTGAGGGATAAAGCTTTGGTCGCGCGTTTCAACAACATTAAACAAAAAAATGTTTAAAAAAATTAAAAAAAAAATTGATGAATATTATAATTTTTATTCATAATTTTAGTAAGTACATTTGTTTGTACACAATTATTTCCAAATGTAAAAATTTTTTGCAAGATCTATAGCATTAATGACGTTAATTTTATAATAAAACGTAAGCTCTCTCTTGTGTTGTTTAATTTACTAAGCTCAACATACATAATGAAGTATGATTTGTACTTCAGAGTATAACATATAGAATCTTATCACTTGTCAGTAATTTGTCGGATGACAAAGTACTCTTTTACAAAAAAATTCGGGCTATAGGGGATCTTAGGCAGTACTCTATAATCCGACAAATTCGATAGTCCGACACTGCCCTGCAAAACGTTTGTCGAATTATCGGGGGTTCAGTGTTATGATAATCGGGTACTTCTAGGGCGCACAAAAATCGAAAAAAATATATTTTTGATTGCTTGTACACCCGCTAGTTCAGCATAGAAAATCATATAAATAGGGCACAATTCTCGGGAGATACGTCCAGCTAGGGAATCAAACACGAACACGAACCGTCCGCGTTTTCGTCCCTGTCGTCGGGGGCGGAATACGCGCCGCGTAAACCGTCCACCAAACATGGGAGTAGGTCGCCCCAACGTATCAGTAACACCCCAAGCCGAGGTTCGTACCGGTTGAGAGCCCTCAGTGCTCACCGTAATACTCGCGTAAAGTTGTAGAGGCCATCCCAGGCCAACAGTCAGATCAACACAAAAAAAAAAAAAAGAAAAAAAAAAGAAAAAGGGAGGTACGTTCATTTGAATACGAATTGTCGACGAGATGGCACCATAATGGAGAAAAACGAAATTAGAGCCGTCATTAAGTACCTCTGCTTGAAAAAAATGTCTACCAAAGACATACACAGTGACTAGGAAGAAACATTGAAGAAGTCTGCTCCTCCAAATTCTACAGTTGCACGTTGGGCAAAGGAATTTAAACTGAGCAGAACATCCACTGAAGGTAAACACCGTGAGGAACATCCATCCACGTCCCTGACCGAGACCAACGTAGAAAAAGTAGCAGTAATCGTACTGACCGGTCGAAGAGCGACCGTAAGGCATGTTGCTGAGGTCAGAGGGATCTCATATGGCAGAGTTCAAAAAATAATTGTAAATGAATTGCATATGTAAAAAGTCACGGCGCGTTAGGTGCCAAGAATGTTAACAGATGAGCAAAAAAAGAAACGACTCGATATTTCGAGGGTCTATCTCGAAATTAAACAACAGTCGATGACATGGAAATAAACCTCCTTACCAACGCCAAAGAAATTCAAGGTGTCAAGTTCAGCGGAAAAGGTGGCGTCTGTTTTTTGGGAAGGAATTATCATGGTGGAATATTTGGAAAAGGGAGCCACCATAACGGGCCCTTACTATGCAGATCAAACAAGAAGATAGCGAGAGGCCATCAAGGAAAAAAGACGCGGAAAACTGCGAGCTGGAGTGGTGTTTCACTAAGACAACTCCCCAGCACATAAAGCCGCAGTTGCGATGGCTGCCATTCTAGAAACAGGATTCGAACTGCTTGAACACCTTTCCTTTTTCGACTTCTATATCTTTCCTCGGCTCAAAGAACACTTTCGGGACAAGAAATTTGAGGACAATGGTGAAGTGATGGCCGCTGTAAAAGCGTTTCCGAGAGCCAAGACAAAGATTTTTTTCTAAAGGAATCATGGGTTTTGAAAGTAGATATACCTATTAAATGTATTAATTTGTTAGGAAACTATGTTGAAAAATAAAATATATTTTTTACTCTAATCTTTGTTTTTTATTGATTATCATTAATTATTGATCACCCCTTGTATATGTTACATGGACACCCAAACTCCGAAACAAATATTTTTTGATCGTACAAACATTTGGTCAGACCCAGGAATAAACACTAAAAAACTTATAGATGCTTCTTGTTCCTCCTTTTAGACTTCACCTCAATTTACCCATAGTGTAGTTAGACATATATTTTTTCATTGGTTCACAAGAAGTTTTAGTAACAACACTACATTATATTTATGTTAAGTTGTCAGTTTCATTCCTAAATAAATTGTATTAGGATCAAAACTAGAATGACTTTTCACATCTCATCATTCATAACATTGTTATAAAGAAGGGCACATGGTGTTTACAAATAAACATTGTAGGTGTACAAATATAACTATAATTCTGTATTTAGTATATGAACTAAAGTTTCTTTTCTTTTATTTTAAGACCCTGCCAAAGTGACTCTATTCTGCCTGATGGAAAATATAAATAGAATCCAAAATATATGGTCACCCTATTCATTGCAAATGCAGACAATGCACTATGGTGACCCACATTATGGCAGCATAAAATGCATGATAGTCAGTGTGAAAGTGTAAGACTCACACACATGCACTGATAACTAAGTCTACGCCAATAGGGCTTCTGGTGTCACACTCACCAACGAAACATGACAGCACAGATACTGTTGTTTTAGGTTGGTCTACTAACAGAGGGTAGTACTGTCCTGTTTGAGCTGGACTGTTCATACTCTCTCTACAGCCTTCTATTATGAAAGTATTAAAAGTAATCATCATCTCCACTGAAAAATGTCCACTGCTAAACAGTCCTGTAGTGCTGTACTACTCTCATTCTGAAGTATTAAAAGTAATACCTAAGGATAATTAAGCAATTGGTAGAAAGTTTTAATTACTTCATTTAAAACAACTCTATATAAAAATAGAAATAAAATTTTAAAAAGAGGCTTACTTTTTGCTAGTTTTAAAGACAAATCTCAGAGCTTAATAGGTGAGAAGTTATATAAAGGTAAATACTATAAAATGTAGTTTTTACCATAACCAATCAGAGACACATTCTTCTATCAAATTGTATCAAAGCATTCATCATACTCCAATTGTTTCTCATTATTGAAAAAGTACCCCATGCATGGTAGTGAAAATATTCTTAAAGAAAAAAATCACTTTCATTCTGTTACATATGTATGTTCTTAACTGACTGTAGTCAAGTGTTAAAATGAATATTATGTAACTTTAGATAATCATGGTGCATATTTTTTATAATTGCTGTTGTAATACAATTATATTAAAACACCAAATGTAGTCGAAGCAATCTTCACTTGTAGTTATTATAACAAGAACTTTTTGGTATTGTTAGAAAGTTATATTCAAAATGTGACCTCAACATTGTGATGTATGTTTACACGACGATTTAAAAAAAAAAGATAAAACTTTATGAAAATGAATGTTGTTAGTCTTTCAGTTCTGTTAGTATTAGTAGAGAGCAAAATTTTAATTGTCCATCATCTAAACACCAGGGATAATCAAGATAGGTAAATATGGAAAAATTGATAAAACACTGTATTGATTTTCCTTAAAACAATTTAACATAAATACCATAGCTTCGGTAATAGGCTAATTAATAACTTCAGTCATTAATCCTTACAAGATAACACTTATATATTGAGAGATTGAGTATACGTCAAATACATATTGCATCATGTTACATACAGGCATCATTGTTGAAAATTTATCTCAAAGAAACTTACTGTACATCGGCTGTGTGATCCAAATCTAAAATTAAATAAAGAAAATTAAAAACATAACCAATTTAAGTTTCATGTTATCAATTTGGACTAGTGTATATCTGATAACATAAAATTACTTACATTCATATTTCTCTGGGGGTAAAATAAAATCATCTTGAGTTAAGCCTCCAGCTTCCTCGTCCATTATTAAAGTAAGAGGTTATTGCCAAATTAACAATAATTTAAAATCAGATTATACTCTGAACAGAGTGTAATTCACTTAAGTATAAACAAACATTGACAATTGATCGCCGACAACTGTTGTCAAATGATGACTAATATTCTAGTAGCAATAGTCATTGTATAAAATAAACTATGGTTATTTTCACAAAAAAGGTGAGGAATTTGTTTTCACCATGTTTATGACATAACACTGAAATAAATTGCTTTTAATTTATAACTAAAGTAATCAAAAAAATTAAATTTAGTATTTATATCGAAGTTTCGGAATACTGAATGTGGGTAGGCCCCCTAAAAGGTGATTCGATGATCTGATGAAATATATTTAATATATATAATCTATTTCATTGAGTCACAAAATAATTGTTGATTCTTCGTCTGCATATGAAAATCGATATTGTGTTAATAGCATGGTCTTGTTCAAGTGGTGTATAATAAGATCCTAGAACGTAGCCATACTATTAAAAGTGTCCAGTCAATCCAATCTGACAAGAAAAAAAAACAAAACGAAATGTCAAACAAGTTGAAATCATATTCTAGTTCGATTTCTTCGATGTTCACTTATTTAAGTTTCATAGTACTAAATCAATAGCATATAATTATTTAGCTTTATTTATTTGGAACAACTGGAACAATTTTTTGAACATGGCAGATCCTATAGCAGTTTTACAAAGTAGAATTGAGCAACTTGAAGCCAAACTTGGCCTCGCAGCTAATTTTCCCCTAGATGGACAACAAGGTGATTCGGCAACAGCAAATCTTTTAAATACTGCTCAAGGTATAAATAATGCAACAGCAGGACATGAGAAACTTGCCGGAGCACTGCACATGGCCACAGAATTAAATAACTACACTGACCCAAATTACATTCAAAATGTAAGTTAAAAGTAGTTAATAATTTAAATACTGTACCTTCAGCTAAAACCAATGAACTTCCTCGTAGCCAGGATCAGAATTCTGTCTAAAACTTAGTTCAAGAAAAAATCATTTTGTCTAACTTCCTAGAGGAATGTTTTTTTTTTCTATTTAGTTATTTTTGGTATTACTGATATTTTTGTCATGTCATGGATCAATTTAAACAATAACATTTCTTTATAAAAGAGTTTACTTTAACTTCCATAATGACTCATTTATTATTGTGTTAGATGTTATGAAGATCTAACACAATATGTCATTTTATGTATTGTTTTTCATGCTATGGTCCATAAAATAGCCCTGTCTGTTTTTGTATTAGAGGTATTAAGTTATAATTTAAATGAAATGTCTGAAAATGCCAGTTCCTAACGGCTGTAGAAAGGTAACTTCTAAGTCAACATAATTAAAAGGTCTTTGATTTATTCTACTATATTTACTTGTGTGTTATCATACAGGTGAATGAAATAGACTTTTAGGTGTCATCATTTCACTGGGTAAGAATTTCATCTAGCCCAGCCAAAATAGTCATAAGAGGAAGTCATTGTTCACCTTAGCACTGATTCACCTAGGTGAATATAGGTAAGTTTAGGTTGCTTAGAAAGAAGGTAGATTTTCTTCTAAGGTTTCCAACCACAGGAGGTTTTTCAATCTATCATTAATTTCATACTATATGTGTTTTATGAGATCTTTCCTTGTCAAATGTTGATGCAGGTGGAATCCTAGGTAGTCAACACATGTAGATACTAAGTTGATCATAGCCATATAGTTCTATGGTGTGACTTTTTGGCGATTGCTCTAGCATGCCATTTGTTTAACCAGACAGTGGTCATGTTAAATTATCTTTGTAATGTCCAACTAGCTTCATCAGAGTTGCAGCTTGACTAGTTTGTGAACATTATAAGCCAGAGCTAACACAGTATTTCCAATTTCTTTTTGTAGGTTTCAATGGCTAATTCAATAAGGGTGCTTTAGTTCGATATTTATACAGTTTAGTCTAAATTTATTCTCTTGCTGAGATGCCAAAGTCTGTGTAGTCATTATTTTTCAGCTAACTTCCTTATAATCTCAATGGGAATAGGTACCACTATGTACTGATTGAGTCAGCTCATTGCTGTTAGTCTAAGCTACCACTTAGATGAGATTGAGTGATATATTTGCTTACGTATGTAATGTCTGAAGTTGTTCCCATCAGTTTTCATATTATATAGGTGTCGATATATATGATAGTAGTATTTATATCAGTATTATGGGCTTGTAGTCCGAAGAGCCATCGAGTCTCGATTGAAAATGAGTGTACAGCTGACATATATTTTTAGTAATGAGGAAACCTAGAAGATCCAGCCACTTATTATGTTCCATGTGGTGACGGATTAAGAATGCTAAGTATCACCCTCCCTATTCATCCCTTGAGTGTCGTAAAAGGTGACTAAGGGAAGGAAAACATTCCAAAACGAAAGAAAACTTGACACAAACCTTATACCAACCCGTCTTGTCGCATAGTAGAGTGGGCCATAACCTCCTTTTATAAGGAGAAACCCATGTCTAGCAGTGGACTGTTAAATGCTGTTGATGATTATTTACGTGGGATTATATGTCGTTACCGACCATCATACGCTCCATGACCGGTAGCGACAGTTGTTTTACCGCGCTTGCAACCTTCTGCGAAGTTGTAATTTCGCCACCGCAGAGTGGCACAACGTGCGGTTTTAGTCGGTCCGGTTCCGACACAGCACCCCACCGTAAACCCCGACGGGGTGACGGCCCGAGGGAGTTTTCACACGTTAAAAACAAAGGGTTAGGGTAGATATATTGCGAGACGCTGGCGCGAACCCTCGACCACATGTCGGATCGCCTCGGGGAAGTCCTAAACGCCAGCTTGGCGTCCGGGCGCTTTCCTGAGGGTTGGAAGAGCGGGAAGCTGGTCCTACTACGGAAACCGGGACGGCCGGCCGATTCGGTCGCGGCCTATAGGCCCATCGTGTTGCTGGACGAGGCGGGTAAATTGTTTGAGAGGATACTCTCTGCCCGCATCGTCCGGCACCTCTGCGAGGTAGGCCCCGATCTGTCGGACGCCCAATACGGGTTTCGAGCCGGGCGTTCGACAGTCGATGCTGTGTTGCGCCTGAGGGCCGTGACCGAAGAGGCGGTGAGCTGTGGCGGCGTGCTGTTGGCGGTGTCGTTGGACATCGCCAACGCATTTAATAGTCTGCCATTTAGCTGCATCAGGGAAGCACTCCACTACCACAGGGTGCCAGAGTACCCGAGGCGGCTTGTGGCAGACTATCTTAGGGAGCGTACCGTCATGTACGAGGACCGAGATGGCATTCTGAGGCGGCGGCCCATGTCGTGCGGTGTTCCACAGGGGTCTGTCCTCGGACCACTCCTGTGGAATATGGGATACGACTGGGCCCTTCGAGGTCGTCTTCCCCCCGGGCTGGGCGTAATTTGTTACGCCGATGACACATTGGTCACGGCCCGGGGGGCGAACTTTCAAGAGGCGGCGTGCCTGGCCACCGTGGGAGTCTCTTTGGTGGTCGGGCGCATTGAGGCGCTGGGTTTACGAGTGGCCCTAGATAAGACGGAGGCCCTTTTGTTCCATGGGCCCCGTCGTGGTCCACCACCCGGCGCCTCTATCGTAGTCAATTCGGTCCTCGTACCGGTTCAAGCCCAGATGAAATATCTGGGCCTGATCCTCGACGGCAGGTGGCTCTTCGACGAGCACTTCCGACAGCTTTCTCCAAAGCTGGTCGGCGCTGCTTCTGCCCTTGGGCGACTTTTGCCGAATTTGGGTGGAGCCAGCGTCGCGACGAGACGGCTATACACGGGGGTTGTCCGGTCAATGGCGCTGTATGGTGCACCGGTGTGGGTGGCGGCTCTGACCGCCCAGAATAGGGCTCGCCTCTGGCGCCCTCAGAGGATATTGGCGGTTAGAGCCATACGCGGTTACCGCACCGTATCGACGGAGGCGGCGTGCGCCTTGGCCGGAACTCCCCCGTGGGATTTGGAGGCGGAAGTGCTCGCCGAAGTTTATCGGCGGACGGCTGACTTCCGGGCGGGTAGCGGCATACGGCCCCCGCCCGAAGAGGTGCGCGAGTGGCGTGAGGCCGCTCGTCGAGCCACAATGGCTCGTTGGTCGTCCCGTTTGGAGACTCCACGTGCTGGCTTTGCCCTCGTGGAGGCTCTCCAGCCGGTCATCGCCGAGTGGGCAGGGCGGCAGCACGGGACCCTTTCCTTCCGACTGACGCAGGTCCTTTCCGGGCACGGTTGCTTCGGGAAGTATCTGCACTCGGTCGTCAGGAGGGAATTGAGTCCCGCCTGTCACCACTGCGACTGCAGTGAGGACTCGGCTCAGCACACGCTAGCAGTTTGTTCCGCCTGGGCGGCGCAGCGTGGGGCCCTCACTGCAGTTATTGGAGGAGATCTCTCGCTACCGGCCGTCATACGCTCCATGGCCGGTAGCGACAGTTGTTTTACCGCGGTCGCAACCTTCTGCGAAGACGTAATTTCGCGGAAGGAGGCGGCGGAGAAGGCCCGGGAGGACGATCTCCACTCGGACCCAATTCGCCGCCGGCGAGCCGGGCGGCGGAGGCGCGCATACCAGCGCCTCATGCCGCCTTGAGTGTGGCCGCGGGTGGACGGGACGGGTTTTCCCCTCCATCCGCTATAGTGGCCAGCCGCGAGGAGGTGACGTGCGCGTGTGCCGTACGTCGCCTAAATAGAGAGTTTATCCGCAGATGGTGCCCGCTTTAGCGGGCAGGCGCTAGGAGGGATCTGGATGTCGTAATAGCAGCGGTTCCCGGATCCCTCCTATGTTAGGCGCAGAGTGGCACACCGTGTGGTTTTAGTCGGTCCGATTCCGACACACCGCCTCGCCGTAAACCCCGGTGGGGTGACGGCCCGAGGGGGTTTCCACACGTTAAAAAAAAAAGATATATTGCGAGACAGGTACTTTAGATGAAATGTCATCCTCCAGTTCTATGGTTTCAGGATGTTTACTCTCCAGTTCTGACGTATTTCTCTCGATGTGAACCTACCAAGCTTTTCATTTTGTGTACTATTAATATAGTGCGAGGATCTGTTACTACCCAGAGCCTTGAGTTGAAAAGGCTTGTTGAATATCTTGTTTGCTGCTAGAAGCGTGAACCACTTCGGGAGCTTGGTCACCTGCTCTTGTGGGGACTTCACTAGCCAATTTCACACCGTCTGACTCGGCGACACCACAGTCATTCTTTTAATCTGACATTTGATAAGAAGAAGATTTAGGAATAGAAACAAAATAGGGCTTACCCGCGACCCTATTACCACTCTTTCAGAGGTTATGTAGCTTTTCTATGTGATACGGTTTATTTGATCGCTGCACATTGCTCAGCGTTGCTGCTTGTTTAGGACCACCCGGGGTTTCTTAGCGAAAAGTGGTAAACCCTTTGGATGTGAGCCAGAGGCGGCTTTTGGGGATGGCGAACAGGGCAACCGCCCAGGGCCTCTCTCATGCAGAAACCTCGCGTTCCTAGCAATAACGGGCGTTCCCATGTTTCAGTTCACCTGTCATTTCAACAGGTTTCCAGTCTTGACTGTTCTCGGCTTATACTTTTATGTTCGAGCAGTAGTGCATGTTGCGTTGCATTATTTTAAGTATCATGATTAAAACTAATTGTACAAAGACAAGGACCTTGCGATAAACTACTCGATCGGGGCCTCCCAATGGTTGCGCTCGGGACCTCGCAATCATTACTCACCCGGGCCTCGCAATAGCTGAGCCGCTTCTGACGAAAGTAGCTACACACCCGAACAACTTCGTCCTCTTTGTTTATAAATTAAAACATTTTTTTCTCTTAAAGAAGTGTCAAATTTTTGGGAAATCCGAAAAATAATTTTGAAAACTGGTAAAAATTAAAAAAGTCTATCTAAATATATTGATTTCAGCTACAAGACAATCAAATGAAAATGCAAGAAGTGGTTGCTGCTGAGCCCACTATACAACATCACTGTCAGTGCATGCATCGCTGCAAGCAGGTATGATTGACATGACACTGAACTCACACACACACACAAAATAATTAGCTACTCACCTTAAGATAACTTTGAAATCATATTAATCATAGGAAAGACTTGATCCTCGGGAGAAATGTCCTTCTGGATGTTGCAAATTCTAGTTTTTAGCAAACGGTACCAATGGGAATTTTAACTATTTCTGAGGAGCAATTGCCAAAGGTGTTTTATCTAATCAGGCATAGTTATCTTAGCATTAGCAAAGTTTACAATTCCATAATATTAAAGAATTATTTTTTGGTTGTTTTAGGCAGCAGCTGTGTTAGAATCGGAACCTATTCAGCATGCCCCTCAAATGCAAGAGGTAGTAAACAATATGCAAGCTGCTGCTGCTGAAGTAAAAGTAGAAGCTGAACAGGTAACTACCATATATATGTTTGTGTCCTACTGGTGTATGAACGACCACACGGGTGTTGTTCTAAATACAAATCTAAATGATATGCCACATTGATGTGTTGTAATATAACTAGGAATAAGGGTACGTTTCCACTGACGCGACTGAGTGGAGTGGAAAAGAACAGACCGTAAATTGGCTAATCAGTGCTTGAAAACTCCAAGCTGCGGCAGTTTAAACAATAAAATTGGAGTGAAGTAAAGTTGAGCTGACTTTCAAATAAAACCTATGACACTACCTGAGCCCGACTAAACTTAACTGAGCAGGCAGTTGTGTCAACTAAAGTGTAGGGGTCGGTGCGGAGTGGTAAATAGGGTAGACTTGTCAGTTTAGTATATTATGTCATAAACTTCATATTCCATCGACATTGTATGTGAATTAAAATACATGAGAAGCTAATTGAGTGTCAAAAAGTAGTAACCGACTTAAAAGTGTCGATTTCGGTCAGCTTTGACCAAAAATCTAGTCTCAGGATTACTTTCGATTTCGGCCAACTATGGTCGAAATTTTCGTACGTTCAAACTTCAATGTTCGTAAATTATCGTGCGTTCATGATATATGTCTGTGCGTCATGAGTTCACCGAGTTCACCGAACTTTGCGGCTAACTCATGTACGCCACCTCGTGCAGCCGGCCATTGTTAATCGCATTGAGTTAAGGTTTTATCTTGCATATAAAAACGAATAACATGCAGACTAGATTCTAGGTGTTGCCATAAAATTGAAAAACATATAGGGTCCGTTATTCTTAAAGGATTTGCAAAATCTGAAGGAAAAATATCCAGTAGCTTAGGAACTCGACAAATTATACGTTTTCATAATATGCAACATCATGTGTAAATGCAGTTGTAGTACATTGATCTCAAGCAGTAATCATTTGCTGCCGTCCCACAACGACTGTTGTTACTTCTACCAGACATGAATCAAATGAAATTGGTTGACATCGTCAGGATGAAAGACATGCGTTTTTAATTAGTTCATCCAGTTAATTGGGCCTTGGCAATTCACTATATGATTTATACTGTTCTGCGTCCTTGCAGATTCGTTTATGAGGAATTATTGTAATATTAGTATTATTGTTGGCCACGATTGTTACGACGACAACTTCTAGTTATCGTAGTACAAGCTCTGCTTCGTTAGAACCTAGATGGCGTTGTGTGTCAGATGTCCGTAAAATCTAAATGCGGCTGTGTGTAGCCATTGTATATAATAGTGTAGAATTAGGGAATAAAAAAACCAAGACAAGTTTTGAAAACATTTATTTTCAGGTCACGCATGGTGTACAGGAATTGGCAGAGACTTGTGGTGCAGCAGCCAATGAAGCATCTCAGCAATTAGCGGATGTTGCTCAGAAAGTAGAACAAGTTGAGCAAAAAATATTCCCTCGTAGAAGGAATGGACTAGACTAGAACATGTTAAATATCCAATGTGTTCCCCATTTGCAAATTCTTGTAATGAAATATCTGTAATAAATATTGCTTTCGTCTAATTTATTTATAATATAATGGCTTATTAAAGACACTTTCTTATTTCTTTTTTTTCTTTCTCTTTCTTAATTACTTACTATTTATATAACTGTGTTTTCAAACTTGATATTAGTTTGAAAGAAGTGGACTTGACTTGACGAAGAAGCAGACTTGACTTCTTTCAATGACACAATGAAACCCGACAACGCGCTGACTGACTCCTGAGCGTCTCGCGCATACTGTACTTTTCTCCAAATGTTCTTTTTCATTTGTTTTTTTTCGAAGACGTTCCTGCCTTAAAATGTCTTTTTTTTATATGTACTCACATGTACAGTACAGGGTTACAACCCTTATACTAAATGTATGTACATACATACATGTAACTTTAATTTCAGAGCATAGTTTCTTTATTTTCAAACAAAAGTAGAATTATTAAATTGTTAGTTACATATTTAGTATAAGGACCCTGTAGTGAACTAATAATACTAATATAATAATATCTTTGTTCATTTTCTAAACAGCTTAAAATCTAGTGGTTGGGTCTTCTGTTAAAGCAATAAGAAGCTTGTGTTAGGAGAAACCGCTCTTCCTAATGTTATTACGAGGAAGGAAATTTTGCGCTAAGACGCTCCTGAGTTTTAGGCATTTACTGTCGGTATATTCGCCTTTCAAAAACCTAATGTTGAAGCCCACTGCTTATATTGGAGCACTACTAAGTTGGGCAGTGTGGAAAAAACATGATGGTAAGTTTCGTGCGCTATATTTTTGTGAAAAGAGGTTGCAAGAACTTCTCGTATTATAGACAATAAATAACTACGGTCTGCCACGAAATTTTTGAAATTAATGTTTGTGAACCTACAACTTTAGCAACACTTTATTACTGACAAATTAAGTAAGTTAGCTGCCACTTCGTTGTTTTTTATGCAGATTTAACATAAGTGCTACGCTTGCAGCATATTATGTATTAACTGAATCTATTTTGAGATACGAGGTGATCTTTTGAGGCAATTCTTTCAACGTGGAAAACACATTAAAAGCCCAAAAGCGATGTTAACTAGATCCTAACATCTCCATTTCCATTTCTTTACAAATTAGAAACAACTATACTTATTCAAACGAATCCAAACCTATTTCCACTTACAATATTTTACTTTTATCCACCTCCTACTTGAGTTTATTTGAGTTCTAGTTTTGTAATTGTGAATACTATATTTTCAAAATGCGACGGCGGAGTCACAAGGAAGAGTAACAGTTTTGATAGTATATATGATGTTTGTATGTTCCACCGTAACATCTAAGCTACTGAATCAATTTTAATGAATGTGGCAATGACTTCGTCATAATGGGCCATGTTACATAAGCTATACAAATTTTATAAAAATATATGATGGAATTTAAACTTAGATTTTAATGCGGTTGTATGTTCGCGCGGTTCAGTCGTTTCGTTCCTTTTTGTACCTATTGGTGCCGCAGTCTTTGCCCTTTCTTAGAACGCAACGATTAAAATATTGTACGGTTAGTATACATGCCCAATCAGGAAATGGAAAAGTATTAAATAAAAAAATAAAGTTTACAAACTGTAACCCGACTACGTAAAAAAGAATTTTGAAAACCGACACAGCAAAAAATAATTTAGATACAATCCAGAAATGCATAAATGGTCAAGGTAGACCAAGTAAAAAAAAATGACAATGAAAATCTTAGTATTTATTGAGTTAATATTTTTACAATTGTATCTAAGTATTGTTCTTATTGCCTAGAACTATTTTTAAAATAACATTTGCTAAAAGGGTTAACTCAATTCAAGAAAATTTAGTCGCACTTCATACAAGCAACGATTTATTTGTCATAATGTAAAAGTTAGTTAGTCCCATTAGTTAGCTATTAATATTTATTTTTCTTTTTTATGTCTCGCAATACATTCAACGCTAATAGTTGCTGTTATGTATAGTATTCTATCGTAAGACTTTTTTCAGACGTGAAGTTAGCTAGCCTACTAGTACCTAATGACTTCAATATATACCTACCGTGTATTAAAATGGCTGTTTGGAACAAAAATACGGTATTTTGGATACAATAGGTAAAACTAATTAGTAACTCTCCTTAGGAAAAGCACTAATTCAAGTTACAAAAAGATTTTGGAGATCGCGTCTTAAAACGGCAACACCGAATTACACATGTCACACCTATCTATCAATTGGAAAAAAGAATTATAAGAATGTCAACTCGACTTGTGCATCAGTATATGAAACGAATACATTAAATAATATTAAAAAATGGGAGACACTGTAGTTGAAACAGCACCTGGAGACGAAAATGATGATTCCTGGTTGTATGGGGAATCAACTGGTGACCAAGTGGGAGATAAGTCGGCAGAAGAGGGTGAAAAAGAACAGGAACAGACTGATGCAGCTGAAGGCGGTGCTGTAAGTAACCTATATTTTTCTAGAGCAATGCAAGTGTTTGACGACAATTCTTATGAAACTCAGAGTGTTTTTAATTCCATCCTTCTAATAATTGAACAAGGTCTCGGTATATTAAACTCTGCTTGACTTCTAGCGATTATAAATATTTTATCCCTTTTGGCTATTTTTGTTTTCAGGAAGGCGAAGAAAAAGAGGTTGAGGAAAATGAAGCTGTCAATGACGACTCTCACTTCAGCGATGAACACTTTGCAGATGTAGGGCGAGATGGCGAGGATCAGAATGGTGATGCGGACAGCCAAGCCAATGGAGACTCTGACTCTGATGACAGTGATGATATCAAAGTTACTATTGGAGAGATCAAATCAGGACCACAAGCTTACGGCAGTCTTAATATAAAAGTAAGCACAGAGAAGTTATTACCAATGTGACATTAGCTCTCTTAGATGCATATAGTTCACAATATATGAACAATTAGTTTTACCATAAATGTTGATCTAATAAGATTCTTTACTTACCTAGTTTTTCTCATCAATCATCATCAACAATCTTTAACAGCCCACTGCTGGACATAGATCTCTCCTTAGAAAGGAGGTTTTGCCCTTCTATACCACCTGGCCATACAGGTAGGTATACGGTTTGGTTCAAGTTTTCCTCTCCTTTTCAGTGAATTTATCTTGCATATTTAGTTCCCTTAGTTGCTTCTTACGACACCTATGGGAAGAATATACTAGTTTTACTACTTTTAATTAAATGATAATTTTAAGCATTTTTTGTATTTAAAAGAATTTAATATCACAACATTTGGCTTATCTTTATATATATATTTTTAAATCTGTTTGTAACTTTTTCATCATTATTACTGATACCAATTTTGAAAATGTAATATAATATTAAAAGAAAATATAAATGATTAAACTTGATCCATTTAAAATGATCCTAGAAGTATTGTTATATTAAGTGTAAAAATTTTAAAATGTGTCAATGCATTATGTTAAATTACCCAACGAAGTCAATACCAGTTTCTATGCATCCATTTTCATTTGTTGATCAGCAAAAATACAAAAAGATTTACAATTTTTCTAGCGTGGTGTGGGTTTAGTAGCAACAGGGGCCGCAGATAAGCCTCGACCAACTGCAATTACTGGGGGTAAAGTGACACAAGAAGACTTAGAAGGACCTGGTAGTATCAATGGTGTTCCTGCATTGGAGTTCAACATTGACACAATTGAAGATAAGCCCTGGAATAAACCTGGTGCTGATATATCAGGTATGACTACTTATATTGGTTATTTTATTATAGAAGTCGGGGTTTAAATAAAAATAAAGAAATAAACCCCACACACAGCTGTGTGATTCCAGGCAAAGCTTGTGCTATGGTAACCAGAATGCTAATAAACATAGTTAAATACTTCTAAATAAATACATATTATAGATAAATTAGACCCAGACATAGAACAAACAATCATGTTCATCACATAAATATTTGTCCTGGATGGCTATTAAACCCACAACCCCTGGCTTTGCAGTCAGGCCACTAACCTCTAGACCAAGAGACCTGTCAAAAATCATTTTTTTTGATTTTATGTTTCTTTAATTTAGTTTTAGCTTGGATTCTATTTATGCTTTCTATTAGGCAGAATAGGATAGTCACTTTGGAAGGCTTTTTCTATTAAAAAAAAAAAAAAATTGTATCTACTTATTCCACGATTAAAAGTATGATCTTCTGTTTCATGTGCATGATACATATTTAATACTAATCATGAACATGTTAATTCTCTTAAATATAATCACAAATTATGGAATGTGATAGTTTAAAAATTGGAATATATATTTTTTATTTAGAATATGTTAGAAGAAATAAAAATTAAACCACCAGCTGAACAGTTCTCTTTCATAATCAGATCAGATCCATGACACCTTGTTGTAGTTTTGTCATCCAAATTGCTACAAATACAAATAGTAAAATTGAGTTCTAAAGGTTCATTTACATTGTCAAATGGTAACAATGGCAGCTTATGAGAGTGTTAAGACTTCACAGCCTTTGGTAAACTTTACTTAAGCGTGTCCTAGATATAATTTATAGCCATAAAAATTTTATGTATGTATAATGTATTTTCTTACACTGTATCCAGAAATCAGGCTAAAATTTACTAAGACTAAGTTGTTTTCTTTTTAGATTATTTTAATTACGGATTTAATGAAGTAACGTGGAGTGCTTACTGCGAGCGTCAGCGTCGTATGCGTGTAAACGAAGCTGGCGTTGGTCTGCACGTCGGTGTAGCGCCGCGACCGCCTCCACCAGACATGAGACGACCACTCGGTATGATTACTTTGTTGATCTTAGTTATTATTTAAAAGGGTTTTTATTTATTTATATTGTAAACGTAATCATTTCAAGTACCCCCAAACATACTTTTTGTAGACCCTTTAATAGATGATCAATATTAAGTGTCATAAATGAAAAAAAAAAACAATTTACAGGTCCAGGCCGAATGGACGAAATGCCACCACCAATGTCAAACAATTATCAAGCTAGGGAAAACACCATACAGGTATGAAAGAAATATTAACATTGTTGTATTTCTATATTATAAATTTGTTGTCTAATCTTCCAAAGTTCCCAACGAATTTAAATACGGTTTTCATCATCATTTAGATTATTTTTCAAGGAAGGTTTAAATATATAACACACATGTATTAGGTAAATATAACATTTAAAAAGTCAATGTTTCGCAGAAACACAATTTTAAAAACATTTTATTGCCAATAGTGACGAAACTTAACTAAATATATCAAAATGATGTACTACGGAAAAGTGTATCATAAAAATATTTACAAAAAAGTCCACTATCTATGTCTTACAGACTAGCCATCGTAACTATTTTTGTGGTTTAAAATTTAATTTATTTGTGGGTTATACTCTTAAAGTAATTTTAACCAATATAACATTATTCCTTATCCAATTAAATACGTTACATATGTTGTGCACTTAATGTAGACCAAAGTTGTCTATGGGCTAAATCATTGAACTGAATATCTTATGAGATATCAGAAAGTTCAAATACATGCCGCCACTTGCACCCGGGTGAAGCTGGGGCGGGTCGCTAATTGATAATAAACGAAGGATATAATATATTTTAGGTTCGTTATTTATCAACATAAAACACCCACCTTAAGCTATGTCCTTTAATAGGATGTAATGTTAATTGGAATTACCATCTGAAGGGTAAATTATGTGATCCCTTTGTTATACAAGGTGATGACAGCTGAACGGCGAGAGTACGGCCGAAGTGGTCATCAGCGAGACATGGGAGCGCCAGAGTACTTCGGGCCACCTCCAAACGAACATTACTATCAACCACCCCCACATCCACCTTACGAAGAACCTTGGGGTAAAATATAACTTACGTTGAATTTAGTCTTAATGTGCTCTTTACATACATATGGGCTTGACGTCATCATTTTGGCGCTATATGAGGACTGTTTATGCTTTTAAAGGTAGTCTTTGCTGACATAGTAATTACAATTTTTTTTTGTCCAGCTCATTTGCATATAAAGCATCTCACTAGGGGTCGCTATACTGAATTGGTGGTATTCACAATGAGTATGGCGACCACTCTTGAATTCTATTCATACTTTCCATTAGGCAGAGTGAAGTCAGATTGGTAGGTAAAATGTCAGAAAAAAAAATATGATATACATACTTCCATTGGGGGTGGCTGTACCATTGTTAGCGTCAGAATGGTAGAAGTACACTACTTATTTAAGACTGGCATGATAAAACAGTGAACCCCCGGTAATTCGACAAACGTTTTGCAGGGCAGTGTCGGACTATCGAATTTGTCGGATTATAGAGTACTGCCTAAGACCCCCTATAGACCGGATTTTTTTACGAAAGAGTACCTTGTAATCCGGCAAATTATAAACAAATGATAAAATTCTATATGTTGTCTTCTGGGCTTGTGACGACATTACTAGGTATGTATACGTAATGCACAATGAATAAACGCTGAGCTGCACCGCTGTCACACGTAGTCAAATTCAAACTAAGCAATCGGAATTGAAACAATACCTACGCGTCGAGCACAAGTTGTAACCTGTTCAATCATGCACGATCTACATTAGCGAAAATTGTTTGAGTGATTTCGGATTACAAGGGGGGCCGGATTAGCCAGGGGCCGGATTACCGGGGGTCCACTGTATTGTGATTTATTGGTGTTATAACGAATAATATTATTCGTATCTCTCTCCGCTTAACTGACCAGATAATTCTACAAAATTTCAAAAAAAATACGTAAAGTCTTATAAATAAGTAAAAAAATGTTTTTGGACGTTTTTTATTTTAAGTTTATATTTAACGTTTAGAACATACAACAAAATAATATGAATAGTTATCGACTAAATTGAGTAGTTCAATTAGTTTTGTCTATGTCAACGAGAATATGATTTAATCCTACGTTTTTAGAGTACGAAAGGTCGTTCATTTTAGTTATTTTTAGTCCAATTTAGAGTTTTCAAACATCAGACTTATTACAATATGTTCATCTATATACTAAAACTTAAAACTTTGCGTACATGCAGCGAGACAGGTTGAGTTTATATCTAGTAAGTATGAGTTTATTTACTACGTTACATTTTCATACTTTGCTTTCTTTGTTCAATGCAATTATTTATTGTGCGTAATACTTTGCGTTGGAGTCGAACCGAGCTAACATGCTACCGTTTTTTTTGTCAATATTAGGTAAGTTGTAGGTGTAATTAAGGTTGAAAATATAGTAGTTGTTAAATTACTGATTGATTGAGTTTTATTGAATGTGTAAGCAGCTAGCTTTTACCCACGGATCCAGCCGCTTGCATGTCGGTTATTGCGGTAAACAGTAGCTTGTGTTATTCTGACATATGAGCTACATTACTGTAAACTTTCATCTAAATCGGTTCAGTAGATTTTACGTGAAAGAGTAACCAACATCTATACATCCTCACAAGCTTTCGCAGTTATAATATTATAGTAAGAAGAAGGATTTAGGCCATTCTAATTTCATATTTAATACGCTTTGTGTTACTTAGCGGTCCATTAACGAAAAGGTTTTATGAAAACTGAAGTAGTGACAGTAGATTTTTCAGTAAAAGGCAGCCAACGAAAATATATTACGTATTAAGTACATTTCTATTTCCTGACGTTTTGAACAAGTTGCCCTATCTGTGGTCACATGGTCACAAGCTAAGCCATCCTGGTATGTACTCAATTTCAATCGTGAGCGCGATAATTATTTATTGAACCATTTATTTTATTTTTGAACGCTAGTATAAAAGTTAATCATAAAGTTTCAGTGATCCAATAATCTAATGTGGTTCTAAAATTATACCTAGGTCACCCCGAACAGACCGGTTGGGTCCCAAGCGAAATAAAGGAGCTAACACCTGGACCCATGGGTCCTCCAGCCTTGGGGCCGCCTATGATGGGACAACCCCTAGGCCCGCCGCATATGAGTGGGCCTCCGCACATGTTGCAAGCACCGCCCTTCGCGCCGCCCTTCCGCCAGCATCCGCCGCCACACATACACGAGAGAGAGCGCGAGAGGGACCGCGACCGGGATCGGGAGCGCGAGAGAGACAGAGACAGGATGAGGGAGAGGGAAGAAAGGGAAAGAAGCCACCGTGATAGACGAGAAGATGTAAGTCATGTTGTAAGATGTTCACTAGAGTAAATAGTCGAGGAAGTTTACATTAGTCACATACTATCAATACATATAAATAAAATTAAAGTGCCTGTGATTAAAAAAAAAACTGTTTTTGCAAGCTTATAACTCTTTACACGATGCTAAAACATAAACAACCTTCTTTAAAATCTTTGTCGGTCTGTCTCTCGATTTGTTTGTCTGGGCTAATCTCTGGAACTCATCATCTTAGCCAAAAGACATACACTGCTGGACATAGGCCTCCCTTAATCTCTGGTACTGTTTAATTGATTTTAATGGAACTATCAAACACATGAGCTACTTTTCTCCCGGATTTGCTGCGGCATCGAGATTTACGCAGCAGAAACAACGTCTCAAAAGTAGAAAACCAAAAATTAAAGTCGTGGGAAACGGAACCTGCAAAGCAGTTCGGTAGCAGTTAGCTTGTAAAATATTTATAAAATGTATTAACACTAATAACCTTTTTTACAGGAGGACAGAGATAGAGAAAGAGATCGTTCGAGGTCCATGAAACCAGATCGTATTAGGGAGAAGTAAGTTCTTACTTGATGAAATAAACGAACACCTTATCTCAATGTCATTCATAAACCGACATCACTAGTAATTGTCAAAGACTTTGCGAACGTGACATCACTAGTAATTGTCAAGGAATTTGCGAAGGTATAGGTCATGCGTTCTGCACACTTTCTTTGGAAAAGACAAGGACGTAGTGTATACGAATAGTTAAAATAATTCCTAAACGACATTCGTATTCATTGACAAATTACATTCACACTAGCGAACCAAAAGCTAGTTATAACTCATAATTTACGTACCAACAGACAGCATTTTAGGGGCCATCCACAAGTTACGTGCACCCTATTATTATTCCTAAGTTATTATTGAGGCCAATAATCACAATTACTGTATGTTTAATTTTAGATCCTACCGGCGAGACAGATCACGGTCGCGATCACGTCGTCACAAATCCCGATCTCGTTCTCCCCGGCCTCGGGAACGATCCCGGGAGCGGGAACGTTCGAGGGAGAGAGAACGATCCCGAGACAGAGAGCGCAGTGTCAAACCTAAGAAAGACAAGGAAAAGGACGAAGAGAAGTAGTCGTACATAATTTGGTTTTAATTTTTTTTTATTTTAGTTATCAACTCAAAATGTCCTCAATAAACTATAAGCTTAGCTGTGTTTTATTATTAAAACCATGTTAGGTCCTTACAATTCATAATTTACTTAAGAAAAAACTTTTAAAATTTGTTGAGGTATAATAATTTTTAAAGTTGCAATTCTACATGCTTAGGTGATGTAACCCTTAAATATACTTTTGACCAACAATAAAACAATATAATGGTTGAGTTGATTTGAAAAAAAAATCACACTAGAACCTCTTTGGAAGCCTTCGCCCAGTAGTGGACGGCACTAGACTGAACGCGAGCCCCTCTGACGTAGGTATATATGAAGTAGGTTCCTATTTAACATTGATACTTACTGACGATTAACTAACTAACAATAACACTTATGTAACATAAGGAACAAACAGAACAAAAGTTCCTAGACTCAACTGAGTAGTGTATTTCAAAATTTCAAGCGAACGGACAAAAAGAACGCCCAAGCTCAGAAGAGCAATTTGTGAATCTTACAAAATGTCCAAAATGGACAACACAATATTCGTGTAATGGACGCTTGAACCACTAATATTTATCTTTGCGTGCATCTGAAACGAGGGCTCATTTTTTAATTTTTTGCAATACGAATTAAGATTAAAATAGCAGTTAAATCAGAACAGAAACACGACAATACTGATAATAATAATATTTGCTGTACTACGAAATTATTACACAATACAAAACAATGAGACAGTTTGAGTAACAAATACTTAGTTGTTCTGACTTCTAAATGTAAGTTTGGGGAATTATTTCAAATTATAATAGAGAATTGGGTATTCTATTATATACAAAAAATACACAAAAAAATCCTAAAAGCCATTCATATAAAGCCATATACATATACAGCCATATATACATATACAGCCATATATACATATACAGCCATATATACATATACAGCCATATATACATATACAGCCATATATACATATACAGCCATATATACATATACAGCCATATATACATATACAGCCATATATACATATACAGCCATATATACATATACAGCCATATATACATATACAGCCATATATACATATACAGCCATATATACATATAAAGCCATAGCCATACATGTAATTTAATTTCTTAAAAGTCTAGCAATTTTTCAAGTAAGATACATACCCGACGGCAGCTTTCTCTGGTCTGACCAGAATAAGTACGTCAGTTTGTAATTATTAATTTTAATATTTGTCTAATCTCCATTTCTAGCAAACATTTCACTAAGTCGTAAAATAATTATATATTTAACACTTTCTTTTAGATCGCTAAGACATACTTCCAACATGATACTTTTACTAAGCAAACCCATTACGTTCTGATGGAGTAATGTTAATGTCGTAAACATATTTGTTAATAGTTGTAGTGTGACGAATAAAAATTTGAAATTCCTTTTCATTTGATATTTTCTGAGAACTACTTTGATTTTGTAATTTTTGGAAATGGTCCGAGATGGAAGTCTGCATAAGTTCTTGTCATGTTGCCTATTACTGTTCGAATGGATAAGCTAAAGTTTGTTTCGCGGTAAATATATTTTAAACACTGATAGTCTGAAGTGTCTATGAAAAGGTTTACTTTTCTACTGGTATGATACATGATATGAGAAATAATGTTAGCAGTTAGTTGTATCATGTTATTCATATTTCTCGAGAATTAATAAAGCATGCGGCGCGGGCGTCTTGCAGTGTTAATTTAAGGATGTGCTAAACTTAAAATTGTGAGCAGCGATATAGCGCGGTGAGCTCGAAATGTCACAAATGAAAGGTCGTAAGCGCCGAGAAATGTGTCACTTACGCGTTCAAGTTACCACTAATTAGTATTAAACTGGATGAAATGTTTTGTAACGAACACTTTGAATGTTTTTGACCATTTCATGTCAAGAAACTGATTGTTTTACATTTAAAATTCTTGAATTACTTGAAAATTACACTATAAACAAGATAAAATAATCATCAGGCTTAATAGTACGGGAGGCCACGATGCTAAATCGGGATTTACTCGAGCGTCATAGAGACCTATTCGGTTGTGAAGCTTAGATGATGAAAAGAAAAATGACAAATAAAACATACCAATTCATCAGTGGGGGGAGCGGCTATAGATTTTCAAAAATGTAAAAAAAACAGTTCCATGGACATACTCGAGCGTGTCAGATAATGAAATTATATATGTCCTACGTATTTTTAAAAATGTACATATGTTAATCTGACTATTTCAATGATGGGGGTGGTCGTACGTAGGGGTGAGAAATGAAAAAAAAAACAAAACTTTATCGAGCGTGTCAGATTTTCGAAGGGAATGTTAAGTGAACCTAAAAAATGCTCTTATATAATAATTTGACGATTTAGATGTGACGCAAAGTCATAGCCGTTATTAGACTGTGCAAAAAAATTGGTCATTTTGAAATACTCAAGCGCGTCAGATTAAGATATATATGGTTCATCTTGATGCACTAAACGTGCTGTCTCATAATCTGACAGTTATCTAGAGGGATTTGGCTAATCTGATAATTAAAAAATTGTTTTTGTATTTTCTTAAACTATTGAACTTAATTAATTGAAAAGCTCAGGAAATAGCATGCAAATGAAAAAGTACATGTTTTTTTAAAGTAGAATATTTGTATTTATAAGAAAATAATTATTAAAAATAAATCGTTTAAAGTATTTTTTTGAGAGAGGAATAGAAGCGCGGAGAGGGGAATATAGGCGTCACGTAGCTGCACGCATTAAACTTTATCGATGAATTTTTGTTGCTTCGGCTTGCGAAAATTGTCCGATTATATATTTTTCGTAATCCTTGAATTATTCCGTCCAAAATAAAAAAAAATTCAGCCACGCTCGAGAATGTCCAAGTGACGTTTTTTTTACAATTTTGTAGCCCTCCTCCTTCTTTACGTCTCACTCAAATTGTCAGATTAGTGAAATCTACACGTTTTAGCACGTAACTACCTTATATCTTAATCTGACGCGCTCGAAAATTTTTGATGATCAATTTCTTTTACTAATCTGATCTTTTATCCTTGACAGGCAATCATATATAGAAGTCTCATATTTGGTGTAAGTACTTAATAGAGTACAAGGTATCCCCCTGTATATTATTCTGCCACGCTCGAGTAAATCCTAGAATCCCCTCTACGGCTCCTCTACTATAATAAGGAGTAATACTCTAAGTAGTTGACTAGTAGCTCGATGATGATAGGTCCGAATACTTTGCAGAGAACAAAAGAAACAGCTATACAACAACACGGATGTTGTCGCTTTAGATTGGTCTACTGTGAGAGGGTAATCCTGCCTCGGACGAGCTGGCCGACTCTTGATAAAATTAGCGTAGCTCTATTACCGCAAACTTGGCTAAATTCTGAAATAAAAATGATTAACACAGAGACAGTACTATCGAAGACTTAGGCTATGTCATTTAATGTACACGTTTGCATCGAGGGCCCTAGTTGTTCCATCGTCACAGTTTTAATTTTTGTTTAAGAAATTTAAGACCTTTTAATTTAGTTTGGTACTAATTTTATACATTTAGCGAAATTTAAAAATGAGCCCTCGATGCACATACACACTTTATTTTTTTAATTTTCTTTAGCAGTTTTCTGGTAAAGTGGAATAACTTTTTAAATTGTTTATTTTTTTTTTAATATGCATATGTAGGCAGAGATCTTTCAGACGTTTTTCTTTTATTTTCTTTCTATGATTTTGATGTTCATTTTATGATTGTTTTTTTGTCATTGACGTTTAAGCAAATACTTACGGAAAACTTTGCAAATGTGGTCCGTATCTATCTGTCCCTTATCAGGTGGTGTGCCCTTTCCTTTGCTGGCTGTACCTCGAGACGTTGCTCAGCCTCGTATCGTAACGTACCGAATGTGGGGCTCTCAAAAATAAGGTGCAGGGCGTTCGTCATTCGTTAGATCGCAGATTCCTGACGGGATCTTCTGTCACTTGAAGCTTTGCAAGTATTGCGAGACCTTCCCATTTTCCGTCAGTATTTGCGTGAAATTGGCTACACTCTACAAGCTTTATGTCGCATCAATTGCTTAACAATAGAATTGAGTCATTTTTGTTGTATGA
This sequence comes from Hypercompe scribonia, assembly GCA_949316085.1. Taxonomy (NCBI): domain Eukaryota; kingdom Metazoa; phylum Arthropoda; class Insecta; order Lepidoptera; family Erebidae; genus Hypercompe; species Hypercompe scribonia. Next base: position 2,168,811 of record OX438969.1, on the reverse strand, counting down.
AGGAATTGCTAAGGTTGTCAGAATAATCTTGGCTAGTTTAGACTAATAGTGACTAAATAACAGACTTATACTCAGTGCCTCAGTTTTTTTTTGAGAAATAAGCGTGGCCAAGCTAAGACACCTCAGATCGACCAACTTTAAGACCTTATTGACTTTTTAGCAATTGGCAGCCAAATTCTGATAATTAGGGCCAAATTTCCCCCTGTTCTATACATACAAGTATATTATAGTTTATTCTGGAATTACAAAAAAAAAGATATTTTAGTACGGATTGCATGAATTATCTTTTTTATCACCTTTTTTGTTTTTTTTTTTTTAATTTTAATTGATAAGTAATACCATAACAAACTATATAATAAAAAGAAACCCGTTAACACTTTTAATCCCTATAGTATTAGCAGAGACTAACGGAAATAAAAAGTAAATAAATAAATAACTTGCCCTACCAATAGGATAAAACTTACCATGTCGCTGTAAAATGCATGAGCTGCATTTATTAATCTAATTTCAAATAAGTTTTATATGTTTTCCCCTCGGAGTTATGCTTTTTCCCGTCATTTTTTGAGAACTGTTGTCTTTGCCAATATTTTTGAGATAAATCGACTCCTAAGAAATTCACTTTTTAAGGACTTATGGAGATATAATGATACGCTTTATATAATCGGAAGCTGGATTTCTTTGAAACAAAGACCATCCATTGTCCTCAATGATAATTGCTGCTGGGTAAGGTAATTTTATTAATAAAACGACAGATCCTTTGTAATATTATTACAGAAATGCTTTATTATAATTAATGTCTAAATAGATGGATCATCATATAAATGTTATCTAGTACAACCTACAAGCCGTGACGTTCAGAGCTGTGATAAGTCTTACCTCACTGCTCTCGACGCCTCGTCTTATTCCATCACATACGGGTTTTACAAATCATTTTGTTAACGTTTTTGTACAGCCATATACAATAATTTTATTTTCAATTACATCTAAACGTAAAAAATCTTGAGGTGTCGTAGGAAACTACGCTTCCTATAAAAATTAATTACACAGGGGGAATGAGGAGTAGCTACGCTTGTGACGTGCAACCGGCAAGGTAGACCTCGGGACTACAACTATCAGTACAGGACTTTACAATCATCACTATAACCTAAACGCGCCGGGATACCGGCGCCTACACTAAACATAAGCATCGCCCACTCGTAAGCGCTCGCTCCGAACATTTTCGGAGACTCATTAACTAAATAACTTAAATTAATTACATAAAAATATACAAAAATATCATTTTCACAAAATTATAATCGACGAACTATACACTCCGGCACTAAACAAGATAAGCTATGTACGATTTTAAAGCCGGTTTATAACTTAAACGAGAGCTTGACTTGAAGAATAGTACAAAATAATAATAGAATAATCACGACTATAGTGTCGATTGTCCAGAACTGCCTGCGGCATCTCTTTATCGTTCTAGAAGATTCAAGGTCCCCTAGCCCAGCTAATAGTAAATCTACAACGAGCTAAAATTATGGAAACACCGGGGTTCGTCTTAAACCGCCGCTTCCCTTCGATTCATAAATTACACGAGAATGAGAGACGTTCAAATATTTATACATAGATTCATACGAACAACGAATAATACTAGAACACTTAAGAGCTAGAAACGCAATGAACGCTACGCCGCGGTGACGCGACGGCCGAGCACCGGAGTCGGCGTCGACGCTGTACAACTATTGTTACAGTATACCGTATATCGTATCGTTCTGTACATCAGTCTGCCGCTACGTATGTACAGGCGCCCGCCCCGCCCGTCCCCCGCCCTCCCCGCCACACTTAACTCTATGACACGCGCAACACTAATATCTAATCAGATTGTACAGGCGCTGCGAGAGCGGGACGGCGGACGGCGGGCGACGAAGCGACGAGCTCTATAGTTACAAATGTACAATCGCAAATATTCACAAAATTTATAATAGGCGGGGCGATACCCGCGCCGTCGCATCAGCCTACACCCGCGGACGTTTAATACTTTACACAGACTACAGTACAGGGTTAGGCGGCGGGGGACCGATGGGTCCCAGTTCCGGTGCCTTCATGAAGAATTTCTCCAATTTCGCGATGATGTGTTTCCCGTACGTGTATTTGCGCAGGGAGCCGATGTGCGGCCGAATCTTGTGCATCAGCACCTTGCGCTGGGTAGGCTCAGCAACGTCAATCATCTTCTGTACCACATAGTTTGCATACTGGTCCTTCATCATGACGTGGAGAGCACTGTAACCGAATAAAGTTACCTTATTTCGTGTTCATTTTCGTTCGCTTTTAAATATAAAAATAATACCTTGGACCTTGCGTTCATTTCAGTAGTAGATTGGGTAATGAAAATATTAAGATGTTTTTAACATTAAATATGCATTCTAACAATTAACGAATGTTCGCCAATGAAGAATACGGATGAAAGATATATGCGTGAAGGTAAATGAAAATGTTAAGACGGATGTGTGGAGTGACTAGGATGTTCAAGGTGAGGAACAACTGAATTAAAGTAAGAACCAGTAGATGAAAGGATGAGAAAAATAATTTATCCTGGTATACAGACAGGGTACATAAATGTATAGATATAAGGGTAACGTTACGAGGAAAGTTTCGTGTATGGAAGTTAATTGATATAAAAATAGAGAATAACTAAAGGGCGGATGGATTGCGTGAAAGTATATATGACTCGAAGGGAATAAGGAGTGAACTGACGAGTGATAGAGAACGACAGATGAAACTGATTATGTAAAAAATTAAATTAGAGAAGAAGGGTATAAGGTACTACAAAATGGTACAAAGCAGCGTTGACAAGTTCTTCATCATCATCAACGGCGTGTGCTGGACAAGTTATCGTGTATTAATGTTATCTATCGGTAAACAAAGATGTGAGACGCACTTGTCGTTGAAGCCGCAGAGCTCGTCGATGAGCAAGGCGCGCTCGTTGCGCGTGGCGTGGGAGACGCACTTCTCCACGACGTTGGAGGCGAACTTGTGCTGCGAGAGCTGCAGCACCTTGCCGCGCACGCCGGCCACGAGCCGCGAGCGGTCCTCGGCCGCGCCGTGCTCCAGCACGTGCTGTACCACGTAGTTGCCGTACTGGTCCTGTACCCGCATACACATATTATATATACGCTTTAAAATTGCTTTATACAAAACGTTTCAATGAAAAAGTAAAATGTCATGAATTTAAAAGATTAATACATGTGATTCTATAATTTCTTGATGATCAACTTAACCTGAGAGAAATGGTTAGTTAAGTAAACAAATTACTAGATCAAAATTATTATACTTTATTCTAATGTATTCATCAGGTCCACCGCTGGACTCGAGACACAGAACTCTCCTTATCAAGGAGGTTTTGGTTTTATATTTAGTATACATGTATTACAGGTTTGAATTAGTAATGTTACGTGTTAGGATTCCTTTAAATTGAAAAATAAATCTTATGACGACTAAAAGAGATTTTATTGTAAAACGCCTTTTAAAACGTTCAAATAATGTCGCTGGGTTTATCACTTAATTACTTCAGAATGTATGACAGGGTAGCTCAAACTGGACTGTCTTACGGACGATGAGACGTCTGCTTATATTTTTCGCCACAAGCCATTGATTCATTCCCGAAAGTTTTAAATGTTAGTAGAACATTAGGACACGATCGCTTCCGAGAAACCTTTCGAACGATAATAAGTCAACCGCGTGATAGTCTACCTATACTCGATGTTATGTATATTATAGTAAACTACATTGTCTTGTGCATTATTATTAGACTTTTATCTAGAATCGTGCTGTCGACCGACTCGCTTACTCTCTCGAACCTTCATAACATTTCATAACTATAGTATGATGAATGCTAATGCATAGCTAAAAAAGCAGCTTAATACAATAAACTTGAGTAAGATAACTAAACTTTGGTTTTAGTATTAATAATTGTTTATTTTGTCACCACAATGCGTGCAACACAGCAAAGATGCTTAATCTAAAATACATCACAAAGTATTAGTACCATCAATCAGTCCGTGAATACACATGAGTTATTGTTTGAAAGCCACAGTTGTGAGCAAAATCACTGTAAACCTTAATAACAATTGAAAATATAAAACTATGGCATTTGAAGTTATTTTAAATAACAAGTAATGTGTTTCAGTTCGCATTTTCATAGTAAAATCAATAATGAAAATTACGTTGGAACTCATTTCAATTAGTTAAATAGGTGTTAAGATAGAAATGCAATACCTGTATGAGCTGGTCGGTGTGCGCGTGCAGTTCACTGAGCACGGGCGCGGTCTGCTCGGGCGTGCAGTGCTCAAGGATGCGCTGTATGACGCGGCAACCGTACGGATGAGTGGACAATGCATAAACTTGTCCCGCAAATGCGTTTATTATAAACTGCAGTGCCGTCGGTTCGACACATTCAATGCATTTTTGTACCTGTAAATATTACATAGACTATATAAAAAGGTTTGTGCAACTGATTAGTGTGTACTCACACACTACACTACATCCTTTTTTTTGTTTTTAATATTCGTATGGATGGATTCTAAAGATTATGCGATGGTTGTTTAACATTATCTACTAAGTAACATAAACAAAATGTATTATTCTACATTATTTTACACACAGCTCTATAAATTACGACTTTTTAAAAACAATATGGACTAATTCTCTATTATTTGGTACCAATGGCATTGATAATAGAACAAGAAACGGTATAAGGAAAAGTAACGAATATCTGCCGCATACTGGAACATCAAACGATTCACGATCTACCTTAGTGTTTTATGTACGAGAGCGTATAGCATGGTGGCGATGAGCTAAAATATATTTGAGGGAATAGTATACACATATTTCTAAACCAGAGCCATTTTCGAAAGGCTGTCACACAACTGTTAGTCTGTTATTAGTATTTAATAATTATGACAGATAAAGAACTTACAACATGGTTGCCGTTTTGATCCTTCACACACTTAAGCACATGCCCGTCGAGTTCACGTACGACCTCTTGTTGTTGCTCGGCGGGTATAGACTCCAGTGCTTTTTGAATCACTCTGCATCCGTACATTTGCAGAGCCAAATTTAACACATGCCCACGGACCTTCAAATAAAAAATATATCTGTCAAAATCGATACTTTTTGGCAAAAGTTGAGAATGCAAACAGATGTGTTGGACGTGAACTATGAAGTAGCAGTTAATCATAAGTATACCTTCTGTGCTAACGTTGTTTTCTGTTCTGTCGTTCCAAATTCAAAGAATTTTTGTATTACATAGTTTCCAAAAACGTCTGTCATGAGACTATATGCGGCGCCGATAATTTCATTGAACACCATTTGCTTCTCTTGAACTGTAGCTCTTTCTAATTTTTGTTGGATGAATCTAAAAAAAAATGAAATTAAATACGTGTGTGTGTTAGCTTTCTCGTACATAATTGAGGGTTAATGAGCAGATCATCTGTCTTGATGTTACAACCAAAAGTTACCTACAGACGCCTGCAACTCAAGAGATATCAGTGCATTGTCGTCTTTTGTGTGAACCGTCTACAATTACAATGGTATGCTCCTACCTAAAAAAGACATCTGAAGAACATTCTATTAAGCCTCGACCAAGCAAAAAAATGTCTAATAAACCGTCATTGTAAAGACCTACCGTACACCATTACCGGTTGATATGTGTCCATATGTACGTCAATGAGCCATTGAATTTTTGAAAAAATAACTGTACTTTTATAAATTTTAATAAGTATCACGAATTTGAGTAATAAAAACCATACAAATCTTTCACGTCCCGTATTAATGTGTAAATTGGTTAATTTAGAAAAGAATATTTAGCATTTCACGATTAACGGATTTCGATTGGCATTTATTTCAGAATGATTTGAGATTGATCTCATGATCAACAAACTAACTATTGGGACCACTGAGAACAAGTCTACTAAAAAAGGGTGCTATTAAGACGGTAGTTCTGGGTGGTGGCACTGAACACTATTTCAGGCAACGAACAAGTTTCACCAAATCTTATTCCAGCTATTTGAGCATCTGTTTATAGGAATTGGATTTAAAGCTATTTGTGTATCAGATATTTTGCATAGAAATTTAGTTTTGTATGTATTTACCACTCTACAATTTACACCTATAAGTTTTGCACATAAACTTTTTTCTGTTTACACTAATGTGTTCTACATTTAACTCAAGAAACATTATAAACACAACATATTTAGAATCGAAGACGTGAAGTATTTAATGTGCATATATTACGTACAATTTACAATGTTCAAGATTTTTGAAGATGTTTAGAATTGTGAAGTTTAAACTTACCTTGAGCCGTGTTGGTCTTGTGAAAATTCTACAATGTGGTTGGCGAGTTCGCGTAGCTGTAGGTTGGGGAAACGGTTGTTGCGGAAGTCTTCAAGCAGACGGCTGCGACCAGCGGGCGGCTTGTCGCCTACTAGAGCACCCACACTCACGCCGCCAACACCTACTCCGCCCACGGTCACCCCGCCCACGCCCACACCACCACCCACCAGCTCTGCAACCAAACACCCACAACATTACAGAACGCAATCGTGCCGGTTTGAACTTCATAAATTCCGAACTGTGTAGCCAATACTCAACACAATAGACACCGATCTTTGCGTTAAATGTAAACCAGATGTGTTGAGTGCTATAACACAGCGTATGAACCAAACTGTATAAAATCGACAAACAAAATAATGTTGACTAAATTTGTTTTACTAAAAATCTTGGATTATTTTTTAGTAAATAAAGTGAAGAGCAAAAAAATAAAGGTCACCGGCAAGGATATAACCTTGGTAACGCCTTGCATATCTCATGGAAGGGATTTTTGTTAATAATATCATCGACAATAACATTTTCAATTGCCAGATTTTTAAAACTTTGCGTTAAAATGTTATTTCAGTTTGTTGTTTACAACGTAACACATAGGCTGTGCTTAAGTAGTCTGCTAAACAGCTGACTAGTTGAAAAATGAGTTGACATTGGTTTTTCTTTTGAAGAAACAACGCCCGCACTATGAATAAATCCTGTTTCGCGGGGGACTTTACAAATATGCAAGAAACGGACACAGAGAACATTTTGACTCGAAATAAAAATTTATAGATCACACAAAGTAACTCGGGAGAACCATGTAGGGTTTGAATGCACAACATTTAGAGTGTAGTGTAGTTGGGCCAACCGTGCAGTCAGACCGTGTTAACAAGATGGCGTGGTACTAAATTTTTGAAATCAAAACGATTCGTTTACGGTTTTCTTGATCCGTCAATAAATGTTGCTCTGCTATAGTATACACTAGAGTAAGCTCACTTCTAAATATCGATTTAAATATTTTATTTTTTAATTTATGTTTTATCAGTCTGTAAGAATATTTTCAGACATCTGTCACAACACGCTTTCTAGTTTTCATCTAAGCCGATTTTAAGGCAGTGCAAGTTTAAATAACGTAGGAATGCGTTTGTTATTGCAGTTGTAATGATTTCTTGAGAAGAATTTCAATTCTTTTAGTAAACTTCAGAAAATGTGATTATTATAATAGTTGGATGATTTATTTTATAAACGTTACAAATCTGGTAACCATCAATTGCATATTGCTAGCAGCACAGGAACTGTCATTCTTCTTTAAAAATTAACTACTTGTAACGCAGAAGTACAGAAAATAATTACTTATCAGGTGTAACGGTGTATTCAAGGACTAAACTATCTAAGCAATTAACTTTTATCATATAATTTATCTATATTTTACAAACGTTTCTTTTAAAATAAAACAAAATCATAACATCTGTGAATGGCAAACACAACAATTTTTTATGGCATTTTGATTGAACTGTTTTTAATAACAAATCAATCGTTAATAACATAGTGGAACTTTTTGCACAAGCCATTTTAATGTCTTGGCTTCTGTTTATTGGTTAATAACTTTACAAAAATTATATTTGGACACGGTGCAGGCACTTGCTGTGTTAAGAACTGCTCCTCTCTACAATAATAACGACACACCATTTAAAGAACTTAAAAATATTATAAATTGTCTTCTTCACTATGAATGTAAAAGTAAAAATCACAGTAAAATGTTATTCTTACGAACAACTCAGATATTTATTTTTTTAATTGAATCTATCGCTCTAAGAACGCAATTGTTTCGTACAAGTCTTCATACAACTGGGCAATGTGAAATTGACTTTATATTTTGAACCCTGATTGGTCAGGAAGCGGAGCTTGATCAGTGGACAATAATGAGTCACTATTTTCTGAACGTGAATGGACCGAGGTCTGTTTTGACGACTTTATTGTCATATCTAAATTTTGACAACCCTGATTCTCCTAAATTAAAATAGTTTTTGACACGCAATTTCTAAGGAAGTGTAAGATTGCACAAACATAATACGTAGTAGGATGTTAGATATATTTTATGATTTCTTATAGGAATGTCTTATTAACGCAATTTCTGTTATACACAAGAAACATACAGTACACAAAAACAAATGTACTCAAGTCACGATTATTTTGACTACTATCACTTTGACTTTATTTGTCACTAGGAAGAAAATCGGAATATTAATACAAAGAAATCTAGGCAACAAGAATAACGCAGTAGTGCGAATGGGATACTGCTTTTTGCTTGTAAGGATGGAGTGAAATAGATGCGGACACATATCTACACCATTGTGTACCATTCAATTGGCTGTTTTCAGCAGGTCTTAGCCCTCGTAATGTATTAAAATAGGAGCTATTTATCACGACTGAGAAGAGTAATAGCGAGCATTACACACCTGATATCGTTCCTACTCCACTAAGTTTGCTCAGGAGAGAAGATGACGATCCAAACATTCCGTTAGATGTGAGACCCTGCGCTAAACTGCTCACATTTCTGAAACATAAACGTATATCTATTGAAGGAAAATAACACTTTTACTAATAAGCTACAAATGAAACGATTAAGGCACATGCTCAAATGCCGGCAACGGCGCATCTGTACAAAATTAACGACTGTATATTAACAACATAGGCAAACAAATATTTACAATGTACAAAGTCAACCGCTCCGTGCGTCACAGTGCAACCCTCTCACGTCGCTTCTATTCTACTTGCGCAGCTTTTATACTACACCCCTGTTTTGAGATAGACATTTATGCTTTTTTATGTACTCGTATTGATCCTGTTCCAAATTCAAGAACAAGTGATTTACTAATTTAAATTTACATTCTTACAAGTAGATTAACTGAAACAACAAAAATGCTTTGAAGAACTCTCATGTAGAATAATTTAGCTAGTTCAGAGAAGCAACGCACGGAGTGAAGGCTCCAAGAGTGTGACGGGTGTGTGAGCACCTGTACTTGGCGGTCTCAGCGCCAGGCGCGGCCGACACTGGTCGTAGTCCCACGGGACCTAGCGCGCCAAGAGGAGGTGACAGCGGCGAGGGACCCCACTTGCGCGCTGCGTATTCCTGCAGTGCGGCAGCAGGTCCTGCACCGAACTCCAAAGAATCACGCCGTGCTGCAGTGGCACCGCCTGTAACATGACATACCTCCGCGCTCCAGCCCCACCGTAGATACACAGACACGCAAACCGGTCGACCGGTACTGCGAATCTGTCAAATATTTTGGACCGCGACACTAACATGTACACACAATACAAATACAAAAAAAATATTACGTTTCCGAAAACGTGCTGCGTTTTAGAGAGACTGGATTTAACCGTAATGGTTTCTCATATCATATGGTAAAAGTTAAGTAATGCACAACGATTAGTGAGAAATACAATGATAAGTTTAGGTTAGCCATAATTGTACTACGGATTAATTTTACAGTAGTTATAGAGCACGAGCGACATCCGAAACCTTTAACATGTGAGAATTAATAAGTGGGGGCAGAGTAGGATGCTATTTTTCGGTTGATCAAACTACGAATGATAGTCAACATTACCTACAGATATTATTTACACTATAGATAACTTAGAAGGCTCAAGTTTTAAAGTATCTACAGTAACTACTTTTCAAACTAAAAACTACATAAATATTAAATATTACAGTAAATTAAAAAGTAGATATTTGTAAAAAAGGTACACTTGAGGATAGACCTGATGCATTCTCTTGTCTCTGGCAATGTGTTTATACAAACACTTAAAAATGAATTTTACGTGTGCAGTATTTTTTTAAATAGTAGACATCTTATTTAAAAAATATAATGAATATAAACAATAGGGTTGTCTCATTAAATTCACCCACGACCCTCTCGTGTATAAATAACGTATTAAATTGTAAATTATAATATTAATGCATCTTGTTTTTGGTTCATATTGATCAATTTAAATTTAACAGATATAAATATATTACATCTCGTATAAACTACAAGATCATGGGCAGGCGTGGTTATAATTAACAAATTACGGGTAGTTTGATAAAAAAATAATGCATGTAAAAGGGGTTGCGTTATTACAAATAATTGGTTGTTTATTTTTTTGTTGTATAAGATGTTATTTGATCTTAAATTTTAAAACCTTATCTGATACTAAATGCCCTATCATACCTAATATATTATTGTTATACTTCGTTATCTTGTTTCAATTATATTTAGGAAACCGAATAACTCAATTCAATAGTAGGTAGGGTTATCAAATTCAATATGTTAAATGTTGGACTTGGAACATGTTCCTAAAACATTGGCATAGCCTAAAATAAGAAGTGGACGAAAACTTGAAACAAATCTTACGTTAACCCGTCTCACCAGCTTGATAAAACCTCTTTTCTAATTGAATGTCTATATCCAGCAATGGACTGGTGAAGACTGCTCACGAAAATGTTAAAGAGGAGGTATTACCTATGGCACCGTCAATATTATAATGTTCATATTCTAAAAAAGTAACTTGGCATAATCAAGTTCAAATCATCTATTTACACTATTATTAAGATACACATGAATATAAAAAGTGTTAATACATATACTTATTTCTTACGTTTTTCGTATTCGGTTATATATAACGTCTACCTAAAAGCTAAGTTTAAAAGATTAATATTTTACGAATTATATACACTAATCAAAAATGAAAGTAAACGATTAATAGCAGTCCACAAAAATTGTAAGAAATGTAAGTAGTATATACAATTCTGATACACTGAAGTTAGAAATTATCAAAAACAATGAAAGAAGGTAAGATATTTTAGTACTTAAGAAAAGGGCGCCGAGGGTAAATTTAAGGACCATGTTAGTGTAGGTTAGACACAACATAAAATTGACTATTTATATTATCTAATTGTAATATAAGTGTAATATAAATTACTTTTTTACACCAATTATAACAACAAGTACAAATAAAACGTAAATTGTTATTGGAATAGCATTATACGTGTTTCATATATTATAGTATGTTGGTAATTAAGTAGCTTCTGTTTCTAAATAACGAATATTGATCAGACTATCTACCAAGTTTGTATTGTAATAACGCCATGCGCTAGCGTTTGAGCGTACTTAATAAGTAATAAATATTTATGCATGTAAATTAAATTGTATATACATTGTTAGTATTCTGCGTTCTCACTGTTACAATTTTTTACAAAATTAGTTTTTAATATTGTTTATTAGATTTTTATTCGAGACAAATTAACTCTTACATTTTTTCTGTCGTTCCTGCTTCGGAATTATACGTTTAAAAAGAAACAACACAGTGTTACACTACTGCAATAGATTAGGGAAAAATAATTGCACAAATCATTTGTTTTATAGTTTATATAAACTACAGATCGTCCATTCATTTCCAGTAGAAATAAAAAGACACTAGACTCCGTGCCATCTCGGGTCAAAACAAGTAACTGGGTGTATTCGTTTTTACGTAATTTTTATATTCGTTACACACATTTTTTTAATGACAGTATTTTGATTTGAGCAAATTTCCAGTTACTGGATTTACCAAAAAAAAATTAAAAAAAATGTAAGTATGTTTATTAGCAGCTTGCTTACCATAGCACAGGTTCTGCCTAATTTGGAATCAGATATTAACCTCACACATCTCACACACAGTTGTGGGTGAGATATGATATTTATTAACTTCAAATAGAGCAATTAAAATCGTTAAGTATATCTTAGATTATTAACTTACACCTCTTTTGAAATAGGTTGTAAATATCTAAAAAAAACACTGGAGTAGGTAAGTGCTATAAAACAAACATTGTATGCTTTATGGCAGTTACGCTTAAGAAATGTGTAGTATTTATTATTGAATATTTATCCACCGAAATAATATATATCGATATAGGTTACATTTGCTATTCTTCTATTTACTGTTCAATTGTGGAAAATAATACTTTCAAATACTTTATTAGGAAGGTCTACCTACATAAAATCTTCGAATATATATTTGCTGCATGAAGGTACGACGCGAAAAGAAGACCCTTTAAGTTGGCAGGATTCGGGATTGCTTTTGTAATAAATGTGAATGTGATCTTAGTGAATGTGGGCTGAAATCATCTTATCGTCGAAAATAAAGAACTGTACGTTAATAATAACTTCCTTTCGAAGGAGAAGTTTATGTCCAGCAGTGGACTGTTTATAACTGTCTGATGGTGACTGACTGACTGTGTTGATAATGAAGTATGCAATCATTTTACGCGCTATACTGCTGGTTATTTCAATATCAATTCGATACCTGTATATATTTGTACGCAGTTATTATTAACTGAAAATCATACAGGAGTACATAATTTATACTTGAACTTATTTTTCAATTAACGCAACTCTGTCTAAATTGTAAACACTAATTTAAAAAAAAAGTTGCAACAGTGAGTCTTTAAGGTGTGTGAAATTTTTATCGAACTTACCAGGCTGCGGTTGCTGAGGCTGCGCAGTAGTCTGTTGTGCTGTATTAGCGCCAGGATGCGTAGGTGCTGGAGGGTACTGGCGGGGTGCTAGCACACCGCCTGGAGACACAAGCCTCAATGGTGTGCCGTTTCGTCCGCCCATTACCAACGAGCCAGGGTCGTAATAGGGTATCACATACTGCCCCTGGCCGTTCACCTGCTGCTCGCCTTGCTGCGGGGTTAGCGGGCGGCGTGGTTGCTGTGCCTGTTGTTGTGCTGGCTGCGCCACAAGACCAGGATACACGCCCCATGGAGCTGCTACACCGTAGTACGGTGGCACACCTGCTATCAGTGCACTCACATATGGCGCTCCCTCTTGTCCAGCGTTAATAACGTATGGCGCTTGTGAGAACGCTTGCTGCGCAGCTAGCTGTTGTTGTAGTTGAAATTGTTGCTGTTGCTGTTGTTGCAGGAGCTGCAACTGGGCTGCCGCTGCTTGTCCCCCTGCTGCCGCCGCTTGTTGCGACCGAAACAATTGCTAAAATAAAAAAAAAAGATGTATTGCGACATGTACTTATTTATACTTGGAAGGATAAATATTATGACAAAGTAATTTTTAAGAATGAGCATAAAAAGTGACAGTTTTAATGGTTTATTTTTATGATATCAAAATTAATTATTTAATTATTGTGAACTGGGGAACAGTTCAGTTTTAGTAAAATAATATTTTTTAAGCTAGAGGCTGGCATAATCATGTTTAATTAAAAGCCCCTACATTATATATGCCATCAATAAAGATGAAAAAAAAAAGCTATATGATAAGAAATAATAATGTCGAGCAGACTTCAAATCAATGATTGAGATTAGTTTCAACTGTGTAATACTTAAAATGTTAAGTTTTGATTTAAGTTTAAAATTAAATTCAACCTATAAATAGGACATCTTTAGCAATACAAGGTTTATGTTAAACCCTCTTAAAATCTAAATAAACTCTTTTATTATTTCTTTTTTAAGTGCGAATTAGGTACATTTCACAATTTTAACAACTAATGCTAATCGATACGGGTGCAAAAGACAGTCTGTCCAGATGATCCTGATGAGTTAATTTAATATAACAGAGTAAACAAATATTTTAAAAATGTTTTATATGTACACATTATTGGCCAAGCAACAGTGCATCGCATAGTGGTTTAATTACTAGTGGAGTGTATCGTGTATTGTAGTTTTTTTTATCTGTGCGCAATGCCGTCCCATGCAGCGCTCGAGGGCGACTCGCCGTAAAGTGCGCTAATTAACACAATCGTTTAAAAGTTAATAACAGGCCCCGCAGTGTCCTACACACGTGCACGTGCTTTTATAGCACTAGCCTCTTAAACAAACGTGCAATATTTCACTGCGCGAATAAAGTTTATAAAAAGCACTTCATTGCATAAATCTTCAAGACTATATCGGTGATATAATGTGTAGTGAAGAATATTTTGAATGAGATGAATCAGAATCCGTGTGAATAGGTATTGGAGTGTGATGTCATTAGAAATGTGCAGACTTCATCTACCTGTTGGGAGATTATTTGGCATCGGTCCAGGGATTTATTCAAAACGTAGCAGCGTGGCGTTTCAAATGTATAAACACAGCAGCAGTGGACTGGACGACCAGAGTACGAGCACGCTACCGTGCCGCTGTGTCTGTCAGTACTCTCTATATGTGTATACTATGTGTATACCCTACTCTACTATACTATGTGTATTTGTTTTAATCACTCGATGCACAGTGACCACACCAAGCTATTACACAAGTGATTTTTGAAATGCTCAGTAGTATTAATAAGAATAATTTAAATGAGTCTAGTAGATTAAAAATGTAACTGTATTCTTTATTGCATTGTCTGTCTATCTGAATATTGTGAACATTGATTAGTGTTGATGAAGTTCATTAATAATCCAATTAAGATACATTAGATGGGTCTCTTGAACCAGAAATATACATACATGCCGTTTTCTAGAAATATTTAACACGTAAATAACAATTTTAAAATGAAAATAAAGAATTTGAATGCTAATTATCCGTTTTTCTTCCAGATTGCATATTATGCTCTGAAATAACAATTAGTAATTTAGTAAAATTAATGTAACCATGTGGTGTATATGTGAGTATGTCTGAAAAAGGAATATTTTTAAAAAAGGTTCATACGAAGATATGCGCTGAGACGGTCCTTAGTCCTTAACACGTATGTCTACATATAAGTAAACCTAATTCGTTTAAAAAAAAGAAGTTTATGCACGTGTATGTAAGGTTCATAAGTACGTTTACAATTTCACAGAATCCGATGTCGTACAACATAACAGAGGTTGCTGCGATTATAATTAAATTTCAATTTTAATGTATATTTACAACTCAAAACAGACGCCATCCAGTCATCATCCTAATTTTCATTACGGTAGTACATTACCAGAGCCTATTTTATTTTTCATTAGCTAATTGACACCAAATTATTATCTGACATCGTAAACTTAGATGCGACATCGCTGGTGAAATTTAAAGTCTTATTCGTAGGGCGGGGAAATATCGTTTGATCTCCTGCTGCGAGAAAGTTCGGTGCTATGGCGATTAAATTTATCGAGACGGTGTAATTGAGCAACGATTATGTCGTTGGCATTCAGTCTGTGTACGTGTGCAAAATGGACTAACTTGACTGCAATAAATTTAAGTCACTCGTACTACTATGTGACTAGAAGATAGCAGGAGCACAGGCGGCAGTGAGGAAGCGTCTCGCATTCAATTAGATGTTCAGTAATCCGGTGGCGGCGAGCTTCGATACCAATTACGGGGTTATTAGTGACGGAACGCGCGGTCGTGCTCAGCTCAACCCGGACTGCCATGCGGTTTAAACCACCACGTTACGAAGACATGCTATTTGATTTTTACCACTACTGGTTCATCTTATTCCTAACAATAATAAGGATAAAGCAACATAATGTAACATGAAAGTTACTTTTTAGTATAATTTTGCAAATTTAGTAAGGTAATATTCAACATACACTATTATAATGTAAATGTGTGTTGAACTCAGTAATGCAAAGCGATTCATCAACGTTACTGAGACGTGGTGCTGAGTCACTTCGTGGTCACGCTACAGGTATTTCGTGCAGGTCGACACCTTAACTAAAGTTGGGCGGACGTTCGCAGAGGCTGTTTATTATTTATACGAAGATGACGAGAGGACGAATTCTCCCGCGAGAATAGTACGCTCCGCCCGGCGACGACAAACAAATTACGCGACAAAGCAATCAATTATAAGGACAAGAACGTAGTTCATGGCTCTTCAATTGAACGCTACGTCAATAAGAAGCTTTTAGTGGCGTCAACGAGGTGCTACGTGCTTCGTACAAACCTAACACCTTTAATGTCTTCCACTGTTGTTCTCCAAACAGCCGAGAGCATCGCAAATTGAGATAAAAGCGTTTTATTTTGTAACGAATTAGATTGTCGATCAAGTAGGTACAAAAGGTAATTTGGAGGAAATCGGAAGAGACGGGGTCGGGAGTCACAACGAGATTACAGGGATATCGTCGGCCGTGGCGTGCCCCGCTGCTACCGTTGCGATGTCTTTGTTAGCGTATCTTGCTCTAACGAGTTTATCTGCCCCGCGGGCTGCAGCCTTTACAAGGTTCATTTTTTTTTTGTCGTCTCAAACTAAATTTTATCAATTCTTGGTATGTAAGTGAATACACTGAAGTACTGCAGATAGCTTTATACTTGTAAGATAAATAATTTGCAAGGTTTTTAAAAATAAATATATTGTGTTACAAAATTTAACTGCTGATAACAAAATATTTTAAAAATTTTAGCATTACACTTACTGTTGTACTCGTAAGTATTGTATGTAGTTATCGACATTTCTTTTTTTTGATGTTTAAATTTTTTTTTTGTTTTGGTTTTACATTCATTTGCTTCGCTATTGTTTCAAAAATTATGTGAAATCATGTATTACCTTATAACAGTAGTTGGTTATTATTATGTATCTGAAGTGTTTTGAGGTTTGTGAGTGAAACTTGGCACAAACAAAAACTCAGTTTTAATACTGATTACTTAGTTGATTGAATACCTACACGAAATAGCGCTTTCAGATTTTCAGCGAAAATGTGGCAAAGGGCGAGGGCGTGGCAGGACTGGGCGGAGCATCGCCACGCCTCCACTGGCACGCCCTACCCAAAATTTCTCCTTGGTTCTTTAGTTATATTGATATAAGATAAAACTAATTATAGCATTATATAATAAAGCCAGTATAAAAACCCCAGGTAAGGTTGAAAAGTAATATCGTACTTAGATTCAAATAAAATCCTCCTTATTATTATTTATTATATGCAATACAATATGTATTTACCAATAGGTTGGGCCACGAATTAGTTAACATTAGAAAAAATGATATAAAAATACCATTTCGTATATGACAAAAATTGTTTATTTACAAGAAAGTTTATTAGCTGGAATTTATTTTTTAAAAATTACATCGTCTAAATGACCACCGTTTTGACGTTTGCACTCTTCTAAGCTAGCATCGCAATTTTCGAATACTCGTCGGCAAAGCGATCGCGAGATCGCCAACATCTCTTCGCTGATTTTTCTTTTAGTTGAAGTAGTGTATTTAGTTTATTGATGTAGACACGATTCTTCAAATAAAACAATAAATAGATCTGCTTTTCCGGCAACATGTCTTTGACCACCGGCAGGGACTCATTGGATATGTGACAAGTGGCTCTTATCTTATTAAAACCATGTGTTACGATTGTAACCAGCAAATTCTAGTAGCATCGGTCCCAAGGACTCCCGTTACATGTTAAAGCGGGCAGTTAGATTGAAATGTTGACGAATTCTTGGCCCACCTTAATCATGATTATGATTTTATTTTTTGCAGATTATCAATTTATTTTAATTGTATTATTTATATTAACTTTTCATAGACATTATGAAATACAATGTTATATCAAGCATTTCATGAAAAGCGTATAGCCTAATATCTGCATTTTGAACTTTAATATCAATTCTAATGTATCATTATTATTCATCTTGCATCTGTTCTAAATGATTAAGTCATTGTACTGTAGATATATCTACAGTTTGAATACTTAATAACGAGTTTTTAAAACGAATATCCTGTCTTAGCAAAAAAACATATTTTATCATTAAATGTGTTTATAGGTAAACTTTCTCTTCAATAAAATCGAGCGTTATTAGCCGCATTAAATGAATTTCTTCATTCATTTTAAACAAATCGACATCCTGAATGCTCGACTTTTCATTTTTTTAAATAGATAAAAAGCATACAATCGTATACTGTTTTGATTTAAACTCAAAAGACCGCATAAATTATAATTCATGGAGGGAGTATCAGCGAGTTCGTACCTCTTTAATTTCACAATTCAGGTTACCTATATTATATTTTTAAAACAATTTAGCGTTATTATAAACTATATTACACACTTTCCTAAAGTGTTTAAATGATTTAAAATAGAAATTATGCAGTCGGTGTCTATTCTCATGTATCTGAGCATGTCGGTTTCCTTGTAGCAAAATTAATCTAGGTATAGTTAGTTACAAAAAATTTTTGAAAGTGATTTGCTTTTATTATGATACTTTTATTATCTGTGATTAAAATCGGCACAGCGTAAAGATATTAAGGCATTAAACTTACAATATAAAAAAAAATATTTAGTCACGGTCGATAATCGCTTATAGGCGAAGTAATAAAATAAATTTTACTTTACAGTTGGAGAGTTAATTAAGACGCGCTAAATGGGGTCCTTCCACTTTAAATCGGCAATTTGCTACCGCCAAATTTTAGAAACATTGGGGTAGTTATTTAAAAGTATTGACGAATAGATGAGTAACAGTAACTGCGTATGTACTGCTTGAAACTATAAATGAAAGGCTAATAATTATCTACTTACCGTCAGGTGAAAGTAATGTTTGCAATACAATTAAACTTTACGAAGTCTCGGTTATTTTGTATTTACTTACCGCGATATGCGTTGTTTGGATGCTAGTTGACAAATAAAATTAATTCTTAATTTATTAATGATAATACAAATGCATTCAATTTTTAAACGATTATACTAACAAGAAAACAAAATAAATCAGTTAAGACAGTGAAGAAGAAAGTGTCGAATAATATAATTTTGTCTATTTGAAGGAAGCCGCACGAAAATTTAGAGCACTAAGTAAGCATATATGCCTGCCTACTACATTTTCGACGTGAACAAGTATTTATTGGTCACAGTGGTGACGGCGAGGGCCGGGTGCGGTCGGACGGTGCTTTTATCAAAATTAGCAGGCGCGCCCGTGCTACGGCGCACCCCAATCGTAAAAAACACCATCACGAGCTCGAAAGCGACGACGGCACTTGCGCCACACCTAGCTGTCATTTCATATCCAGTCACCCCATGACTTGTTTTTATTTGATAACACATTTACTAAGGGTAGCAAAATAAATAACCTTGAGTTTGTTTCACCGTTCGTAGAAAATGCCGGCTTCGACTAGGTTCAAAGTAAAGACTTGTAAAAAAAAAATCGACTTCAAACAGAAAATATTTTAAAACAAAACAAAAAAATTATATTGTAAGTCCTTCAATATCATAATACTGCGTTAGCAGTTTAAGAAATAACAGTATTAATGTGGTTAATCTCTTAACTAAGACTGATTATGTTAAACAACATGCTGACCTTTATACACATAACCATAGCTTGCATAACGGCCTTTTTGGACACCAACATGTTCTCGGTCACTAAGTTACCAGGCTCTCTAGCGGATAAAACAGATTTACGGAAACTGCAAAATTATGTAAAATATTCTTGACAGATCAACTGCTAAAGCAAGAACTTAAGATCTACATACGATAAAAAGGTTTTCTGAAGGTTTTCTTTTTGTGTTATAGGAAACATATGCGTGACCGCTTTGCGGCAACTTTCACTTTAATACCGGACCACTACAAAACTGGTACAGTTGAGTGTGATGCACTTTCTTTTAAGTAAAATATTTTTAATTTTCTACACACAAGGGTATAAAGTCTTCAAAGCTCCACTAGATGGTGTGTCTTAGCAGATTACTTATTCTACCAACTAAGGCCAGTGTCGCAATAATAGCTTTATCCTAGTTTCAGGTGAACAATAGCCGTTAGTTGATCTGAATGGTAATGGCTCTAAATCAATGACCGAAATGCACGTGTGATAAGTTGGTCATGTAACGAGGTAAGTCTTGCACTATATACATTGATTACGTTGTAATATATATGCGTAGCGATTCGCTACGCCGTATTCCGCTTGTTTTCTACCGGCCTAAACAACTAAATCAAAACATTGTGTAATGGTTAGTTTTCATTATTTGTAAATAAACAAAACAATTTGATTGTTCGATGTAATTTGTAAATTTCTTGGCAGAAATCTCAAAGAATTCGTTAGCAAATGACATACGGTGATTCAGATTTGGTAGAACAATGTCTATATAGTCACAAATGATTTAGTGTTTACGAAAGCGAAATCATTTTTCTCGGAAATTAGTAGCTTAAAATTTATTAACTATTATTTTTTAATTCTCCAACTACCGAGAATGTGTTTAACAATTTAGAATTTGTAATACAAAGAAATTAAAAATAGCATAATAGTAACTATATGTAAACAGAAGGAAACGAAAAATTAAGGATGCGAAGGTGGTGAAAATGTGAATATATTACACGGCAATGTAATCACACGCACGCAAGAAACGGGAGGTGGCTTATACCTGTGCCCGAATAACGCTACTAAAACCAATAATTCACCGTTACACACTTTAATTTTGAGCAATTCTCAAAACGGGAATATATTAGTAAAATACGAGTATAAGTAGGTATAAAGCAATATACAAGTAGATAGGTAAAATGTTCTAGTTACTGAGTGCGACGGAGAGTGAGTATAATATAAATAAATATTATGGGTCACTTGTAGCGCAAGTAGTTATTTTATGGGTGACACCGAATGGTATATTACTACGTTCGTATTTGATGGTATGGACATAGGCGGGTAACAAGCCTATGTAATGAAGTGGCACGTTAGGACATGGGGTCGCACGTCCGCTCCAATTTCTCGCTAACTGAACCCTTAACGCAACGACCTCCGGGCTTTTACTGCAACCCCTAGGATTACGGCGCATATATCTTAAACTAATTCGGCATACGATATACCTGGTTTATCCTAAACAACCACACTTATAATTTATTACCTACGTATTAGAAATCTAGAAAACAGAATGTGTGCTCTAGAAATATGCAATGTACGAGTACATAGATTTCACAAAACTTCTTTGCGAAGATTTTGAAATAGAAAGCTCATTTTCAGAAAATAAACGAAAAGAGAATAAGCAAAGTGAATCTAATTATACCGCTTGACGTGGTAGAGGGACAGCGAAATAGCTTCCTAATTCTTCTGTTGTCACGGTAAGCAAACTTCTATTTTAGAAATGATTAAGCAAAAACCTGTCTAATAGCTCATCAAATACTAAAATGATCTTTAAAAGAGGACTGTAAACTAATTTAACTTAGAAAATAAGATGAGCTTTTCGGAATTAGTTTAGGTTTAATTATTAAATAGCAAAGGAAATTTGTTACATATCTCTTTACGTAATTATTATTAATAAGCTGTACTGACAAGAACTTTACTCATTTTACTTAGAATAACACGCATTGCTACTTTTTAGTTGAATTGAGAGATATTTTAAATACTAACACACTAGTTTTAACGAAAGAAAAATCGCTTCATCGTCGTAGTCACATCTTACCTTAACTTGTCTGTATGAATTGTTGTTTTGGAGATAAATTCGTCAGAAAAAACGAGGGTCTTAATCCCAATACCTACTTTTTAAATTAATAATTAAGAATACGGAATACACATAAGTTGTATTTACATTTTCGTACCATCGTTTAAGGTTCAAGATCGCCTAGAAGGTATGGCTTTACTAATTTTTAGATACACATGATCTAACTAGTAACTATAGTTATGTGTAAATAAAAGTTAGAAAAACTTTTGAATTATAATAAGTACATATAACAAAGGATTCTTAAATATATGTATTAGTACAGATTAAAAAATTAATTACAACTGTATTTGCAATATTCAAAGCGTCGCGGTGAAGTAACAGTGAAACAAAAAATCTTTTTACCGTGTTTAGTCAACAAGCGGATATTATAGTACGACAACCTCTAACGGTAGTTTGATCCAAATTCATTGGGTTAGTAAAATTCTTAGTCGACTATTCATATATGAGAAATTCTATTTCTTTATTTCTAATTCTATCTTTTTGTAGTTAAAAGAAGTTCATAATATTAAGTGCTTGTGAAGTTATATTTGAACCCCCTTTCTAATGAGAGACCTATGTCTAGCAGTGGACTATTTAAGACTGTTGATGATGATGATGTGATATATATATTGTGTATATTACTTAAGTCTAAGTGGCCTATTTCATAACTTATTAGAATGTAGAAATGTTAGCGTAAAAATTATGTCAAAACCTAAAATTATGTTTTTGCTTTGTTGCAATTGTTTTATACCTATGTGCATAGGGTTTGCTTTATTGAAAGTTTTAATTTTATAAATATCAATTAAGTGTGTATGAGCAGAGGTTAGACAAGATATTGTACATTGTAGGTGATATGGATACAGAGCGATGGGTGAGGTGAATGTACGCATGAACTGTGCCACACGCCGGAGAAATACTTCGGAGTGGATACCGTTAGTGGAACGCGGTCAAGCCGGCAGCAGCGGTACCCGTGTTCAACACTGCCTCTTCGCCACTTCACCATCATTCAGTTATAACCTACATACATACATTGTCTGTAAGGCGAAAAACTATCTAATTTACAGTATTTATTGTATAAACCTTCTTTCTAAAGAGAGGCCTGTGTCCAACAGTAGACTAGTAGAGACTGCTAAGGATTGTATAAATTTACAGTAATTGTGAGAAAGTATAAGTTCCAGGGAAAGGCATAATATAATTAATTCTTAATTTCTGAATTTATAGTAAATATAAAATTCGAGAAGCCGGACTGAGGGACGTGAGTGCAGGGGAGAAGCTTGTCTCAGAGCGTGGTAATCGGAGCGTTTCTAATACCCACGCTTTGACTCAGTTTCACCGCACGCTTCTTGCCTCCATTCTTATTTATTCGTTTTGCGAAACTGTTTGAAATATGATAACGTTCAGTCGATTGCCGAGCTGCTCTAGGTTCTCACGAAACTTCACACGAAGTTCTTATAGTCAGTTCAGTTAGCTATTGAATTCCAGTGATTACCGTTAACGGTTCAACAATAGGCAGATATCAGTTTACAGAAGCAAGAGTATTTAAGGTGAGTATCGCGAATAAAACAATGGAAAAAAACGGTATTATAATAATGAGCATCTAAAAAAGCGTATACATAAATATTTTTAAAAATAATTACGACGGTTGCGGGGCAGGTGAGGCGCGAAGTACAAGCGCTGCGGCGAGAGCAACAATTTGCATCACAAATGCGGGTGGCAGTCGCGATGCGCCGCGACGCGACTCTGGCCCTGCGCCCAGTGCCCGCGGTGGCGAAACCCCACCCGCATCAGACAATATCACAATCAGCACCGCGTGGACGCTTTTTGGATACCACGTGATTGCCGATTGTGGACCACAATAATCATTAAGATGGCATGCATTTCAGAGCAGAAATCACCCGCATCAATGTGGTGGCGTGGTGATATTTTCAAAAGTTACTATGGTCATTAACAAATATTTCTTGTCGACATTAGTTTGGTTTCGATAAACGACGTCATATGATTTTTTTTGGGACACTTTTTATCTTTTATACCTAAATACCTTTCTTTATATTATGGTTTCATGGCTAACTTTATGTTTTGGGATTTCATAAACGACTGCATGAAATCCGTGACAATAAAATTTCGTCTGTAGCCTAACGTCTAAATCTGTACTTGAATTCACTCAAAGTAAAGGTTCTAAACGAGTAAAAGCGTCCAAGTTGAAAGGCGGTGAATTAATAACGAACTTCTCCCGCGACGCGTGATGACGGCCAACACGAGTAGCGCATTAGATGCCAACATCCAAAATTTGCAAAATCTCTAGCTAATTATTGTTTCATACTTTTTTCATGCAACAAGAAAGTGAAATTATTAAAAAAATCAACAAGAAGAAACTTTTTACTTAATGTTTTTATATTTAAAAGTATTACAAGAAACGGTAAAATACTGATGCAAATTATTTGTGTCGATTTCACCAAGACTACAGTTAATTAAAAAAGAAAGGACGTCGAATTACCGTTATGTATCTAAAGCTAAATTATTTTAATATAAAAATGTGTAACATTCGCAACCAGAAGAGAACTTTGAATTGCTACAATGTCAATAATCACTTAAAACATGGAAGATGCGGTAAGAGAAATAGAAACACAAGTTCGGTTCTGACAAATAGGGTCAATTTATTAAACTGTAAGTCAGAGATTCTGCGTTGAAATATGAGGACTATTTGAAATAAACGATGCAATCACTGGTGGATTTAAGAGATTCTACCTTTCTGCCTTGATTTTTACCCTTTTACTAATAGCGGTAAACCCTCGTTAAAATAGGATTGATGTCGGAAATATAGTAGTTTAAACAAATCATTTGAATTCATTAAGAAATTTTCAAAGGATGAACCTGATAATATGTTTCTACCGTTTTTACGTCATAAGAATATACGAGTGTTTTATATAGCAGCGAGTACATTCTGTGAAGACGTGTTCAATATTGAAATAAATCTCAGGCGGAATGACTCTGTTCAAAATTAACCAGGGTGTCGTATAGAGCGTTAGCTTGGGAGGAATGGGCGGTAAAGCGGCTCTTAATTAAATCAAGAGACACGTCTCGTCGCAGGTTACCTCAATCACACGACCCCAATAAACCCATGTACCAAACGAATATGTTTTATGTCATGTCAAATTACCTAAGAAAAATACAGTTTCTCCGACAAACTGACAAAGCCACGAACATAGACAATAGAATCGCATAGACAATATTGTTTATGTATAAACAACTTTTTCTCAATCTTTATGATTGAGAAAAAGTTGTTTTCAAGTAGTACTAATTTAAAAATCTCAGATTGATAATAAAATATACGAGTAGAGAGTACATAATATTTATTTATTACAGGCATTACGTGGCACTTTTTAGTATACTAGAATCAGTTCTGATGTATGTATATGCAAATTCATAGTGACTTTTCTTTTTATTTTCTTTAAACTACTGATTTTACGGGATATATTATTATTTGAAGGATAAATCATTAATTCTTATATAAGAACATTCTGAACATTCTTTTTACGTTAAGTTGATTTAACTCATATAAGTTTTGGTAATAAAAATAAAAAAGGGGTAAGAATGCGTGGTGGTTTCTTTCACGAAGTAGGTTGTGCAGCGGTTGCTCTCATTATTTCTATAACAAGCCCGCGACGACCCCCACTCTCTCCCGCTTCCCGAGTCCCGGTCACGGCAATTAATTAAGTGGCTAAACGGTATCGTGTTTTACATTCTGATGTTTACGTTACTCTCCAGTGATAATGTCGCATGTATCGAAATGACAGCACCACCTCTACTCATATTAATTAATAAATAATCAGCTTGGCTTACCTCACTTAAAAATTAAAGAGTTTCATTATTGAGCTCGTTATCGTCACTAACGTTCCGTGCATACAGATTGCTAATTTAAATGAGGAAAGTAAAAAAGGTTAATTAGATACGTAGACCAGACCTAAGTGTGTTAGTACAGTAGTAACAATAAGACACAAATGTGAAGAAACAAATACGCGTGGCAAACTTCCTCGAGTAGGTATGAGAAAGTTACTATTCGACAAAATTAAAAACTGTTTAGATAGGCACATATTCACAGAGTTAATTTAAAAGGCAGATGAGTTGCTTCAATGACGATTTTAATAAATTATTCAAATTAATTTGCCCATATCATGATAAATATATAATGTTTGAAGCAAATATGATAATCTCAGCCACATAGTAAAAGAAGAACATTATGGTGTCGTAACAGCTGGCAGTGGTTGTTACTTAAATTAGTTAACAATGACACATTTCGCTGGCAAACAAACAGAGAGGACTCCTAAATAGACCGCACGCTATTCTTGATCTGTTGGCGTCACACGACACACCGGTGCTGACTCACACACCGTCGCACACACCTCAAGGTGATGTCTTTCGGGAAAACGCTTACTATTAGTAGGATAGGGAACCATTTCCACCATTGCTTGCAAACAAACATATTTACAATGATCGACTTAATGCATGAATGATTGAACTGTGTAGAATGTCTTGTTGTACCTTTTCGTGGATCACTGATTTTGCTGAACAAGAATGAGGGTTTTTAGAGTGGCAGAACAACCATGCTCACCGTGCGACGACGATTTCTTCGGTACATTTACACCGGCATGATCGAAGTCATACCAAGTTCTAAATGTATTCGAAAATTGGTATGTTAAGCATTCTTTCGTTACTTTTTACCGAGTAAATGTGGTTACTGGAAGTCCAACGTGCCCTCCAATTTGAGTCTATCGAGTGTCAATGGGCAGCGGTAGTCATTTATGATCAATCGATCCCTCTGCCCATTTACACTGTGTAGCATTAACTAATTGAAATTTAATAACTCATCGTCCTGTGGAGCCTTGCCCTTAATAACTTAACGATCCAAACGGTTGAGGTTGGGAAGTATACGCTAATCGGTGCGAGACCTTCTATATCGCGATACAGGTTTAGTAGTTATTTCGTAGTTGGTTCTGTCTTAGATAGATGGTGTTATAGCTTATCTTTGGTTACGCTGTATGTGGCATTCGTCACAGCCCTTGTAACTAATATTTATGTGATGCGATTTGTCAACTTGAACAGATGCAATTTTGACTGCATTACTGCGAACAGACGTTAGGTTTTACCATGTTCACAGCAACTTTTTAGCTAACAACATGTGGGCACGTGTTATGCAACTAAAACAAAAATATAAGAATAACTTGATGTAAAGTAGCATGTTTCTTTATGTGTAAAAACGATACATCTAATGTAAATGAGTTAACAAAGTTTGTTCGATAGTAAGGCAAACAGTAAGGTAAGAGCATGCATGCGCGTCGAACGCGGCCTACTTGCGTTACGCAACCGAATCGCGCTCAGCACCGACACACACCAGGACGTTGATCTCGTGCTTGAACTTGAAACAAAACTTATTCATACTAAAAGGAAAAATATTATATAGCTCTAAGATTCCATTTATTACTTGTGCATAAACAGCTGAATGACGGATCGAAACAGATCTGCCTGCAACAGCACAATCGGTACGAATTAAGAGGCGGCCGTGACATGCTATTGCTTATTATACTTAATTCATCCGTATAAGCAATATTTCTTTCTAATACTTGAATTCTCCTTTCTTTCTATATAAGAAAAAGAAAATGTCTATAAAACCTAATTTATGGCAAGATGTCTTGCTCCTAATACATGAGTAAGACTAAATAGGTAAAATTATGTAAAAATCTGCTAAAATTAAATGTTGGTCTATGGTACTTACGTACGAGTAGGCACAAGTTTGGTGTAGTTAAGAGCAACATCACTCCGATCCTGGCTACATTAAGACCCTTGACTAGGTATAGCCACCGCGACTGAGATTTTCATGAAAATAATTTTCCATCATATCAACGTAGCAAACGTTGTCCGGAAATTGTAGGAAATTGCAAGAGAAAATGAGTTCGACCGTTTGAGAGGTCCGGCTTTAGAGAGAAGTATATGGAATTTTTCATGCATAGAATGTTTGGAAATTATAATTATGTATTTTTAAATAAATTACATTTCATTTTAAAATATCACCAAGCCTACTTACTATGCTTCAACAGACTACAAAATAGCTAAGTTATTGATGAAGTACAAATATTATGTTGAGCAAGAACATAAAGGTTCTCTATCAATCACAAGAACAAGAGGGCGCTAGCGGTCGCGACTTAGTCCAGAAAAACATTTCTTTGAATAATGAATGTAGTTAGGTATCATGGCCCGTAACTGGACGTGATATACGCCATCGTCGGCCGCATGCATAATTTCACTTATTTTATGTGGTTAATTGTCGAAAATGACCGCCAGTGAAATATATTATGGCAAACCGACGCCGACACCGCCCGTGGTGGATAATGTATTCCGTGGCCAGGGTACCTCGCCCGCCCTCGCCTTCAAACGTCTTTGTGTTTTACATGTAGGTAGGTAAAGCATACAACCACAATATAAAACCTTAAAGTAACGCTGCTAATCGCATAAAGAATTTTGTAATACACTCAAAGGGTTGAGATTGTATGATTCAATTACTGATTTCATTAGGAATTAACTACTTATTTGGATATTACTAAAACTGCAAGGAATAAATGTTGTTCAGGGCGTTGTCAGCAGTATGGCAACATACTCAAGAAAGCAAACGCATTTTAGAAATATCTTTGGAAATCAAAATAGGTGTTTTCCAGTTAGTTCCATTAACTTACTCATTACTCTTAACAGTATAGAGTTAAGAGCTGAGGTTAAAGCATTAGGTCGCGTTGTATTTACATGCTTATATCAGCCGAGAAAATAAATTTGTAGGGGATAGATAGGTCGTCGTTTATGTGCACAATCGCGGCGGCCCGCGTCTACAATGCGCTGCATTACAATTTTTCAGAGCAGACACAAGCGACAGAGCATAACAAAAGAGCTAGGAAGTCGCAAATAAACGAGCGCTGCGGTGAACAAGTTGTGTGTACACATACCGTGCCTACGCCGTAGAATCGTAGCCTAAAGTACGACCCGACACGTAATTTCAGAATTCGAATTCATTGCTCGATTTTATTTCTTATATCATTAGAAATAGTACAAAATTTTATACCGTTATATTCCTGAAAGGGGCACCATGAATAACCCTTGATACATAAAGACTATCCAATTTGTGTAATGTAAGTTTCGGATGTTAAATGTAAACTCACAAAAAGCTGCAAGGTAAGGCGGTTGGACAGAGTATCTCTACATTTAGCGCTTGCTGGTGCTACGATGAATACGGGGAGATCGGGTTGTGAGATATGGCTACTAGCGGCCGCCCGACCGCGTACGTCTGCGATAGACGCGCAATAGATGGACAGTTTCTAAAAGGCGGCCAAGTTGCAATCGTGTCCATATCAAAACCATGGCTAACTCTTAACTCTCAGCGCTAACAGTAAATCATACTATTTTATTAATTTCCTAACTATGACACTCAGAATGGAAGTTCAACAATTTGTAATAAAAAAGAACTATGATAAACTGATACTTTACCACATAATTAAAATAATATCCTTTTTTAAATTTTATTTATTTAAATTTTACGGCAAAATTTAAATCAATAATGTTTTTGTCGTCATTATTAATCAGTCATAATTACAATATAAAATATAAATACATAATTTATTTAGAATTTAAAGAGGAAGTATTAGTTGTACACATACGCATTATTGAATTATGAAATCAAAGCAAATCGCTAATTTATGTTTCAATGCTGAGGTAGATCCACTTAATAGGTATAATTATTTTTACTTACAAATTATTATGAGACCTCTAGTATCTCCTTGTAGTTTTCAAATCAATCAAAAAAATTGTCCGAGATAAAATCAGGAAAATATATTTACACAGCGCTTCACATCTACTACTGAATTCGAAAAGGAGAATAACTGTGTTGCACTCAATAAACTACACAATTGTAAAACCTTGAGACTGAATCCTAACCATGTTTAAATGAAAAAAACTATTAGATTCACATATAAATTAGAAAATTAATATGTATATTTGAAATAAATATATAGAAAAATTATATTTATATATATGTGTCACATGCTCTTGTAAAACTTGCATTTCGTCAAACTGAAATACCTAACTTATTGGTGTCGTTAAAAAGTTGATGATTATAGTTGATTTTGTAACTGGTATCATAGAAGAAACTTTTACTATTGAATGTTTACTAGCCTATGAAAGTGTGACAAACATACTACTAACACATTCATATAATTCACCTAATAAAGAAAATATTGTAGAAAATCAAGGAAAGTTTACAACGCATATTCAAAAGCGAACGGTATGTTGGCTCTTTAATATGCTCTATTGTGTAAATCCATTACTTGTTTAATATCAACTAACATAAAAAAAAACAGGTTTGTGTGGTCAATGACAATTATGTAAATCTTTACAACCAAGTCCTCTTTTTTACTAAGAATACCTTTATATGTAAATATAAATTATAATAAAAGTAAACAAGGGGCCGATTGACACAATTTGACCAATAACTAAAGGTGGAATTTTCTGGTGTGTATGACTACGATTCACTAAGCGGGCCTACATTTCCCTGCGGATTCAGTACAACAACGTCTTTAGGGTTTTGTAGAGGCCCCAGTGTTTCTGTAGTACAATCGGCCATGTTTGCCGATGTGTATTTGGACGATTTCTGTGCGATTATACACCAGAAGACAGCGTGGTGCTGTGTATGCGTGGGAATAGTAACGGTATCTTAAGGATGATAACAGAAAGAATGGACTCTGCCTTATTCTGTCGTTTCACTGAACTTGAACTTTTATGTAATAAAAATAATTGTTGTGTGTGTTTTTTGTACTTTTGTTGCTACGTTTTTAATTTTATTTGATTGAGTTTGATTTAATGTGAATTGTTTCAAGGACTTCTATTAAAGTAATTGCACTTTTATTTGATTTGAATTTATTGTAATGCATTTTTAATAGAATTTGCAATTTTTATTATGATTTTAATAGTAATTTTTGAAATGAAAAGAACGAAATGTAAAAATTATTTATTTTTTACGCATGCTATGGAATAAGTGGGTATTATTATGATTTTTTTGGTATTGTATTCTAGAATTTGAGTTACAGCCGTCGTCTCAATAAATACTCTATTGTCTAATGCCAAGTTCAAGTGCATCACAATATCTACAAAATCTTGTAAGAATTTAAATACAGAAGTAGGTTACTGTAAAACCTATCAACAGAATAATTATTTTTCTAATATTTTATCTTATAAAAAATAAGAATAACATTAAGAATCTTACAAATGTCATGAAATACCGGTAGAGCCGACTGCGGGGTCACGTTCATACAAGCGGCTCTACCGGTTTAATATCGACCTAGAAATTCTATTGGTTACTTAATATACATATGTAATTGAAACTGATAGAAAAGCAAGAGGTACAGACTAGCAGTTTACCACAAAAGAGAAAACTGCTTGTTTGCCTCTAAGCGGTGCAAACTGCAAAGGTTTTAATTCCAATCACAAAAATAGTTATTAAATACAAATTTAAAATTAATGATATTTACAAAATAACAATGTATTTGTAATGTGGTAAATAAAACTTGTTGGAAAATGTTAGAAAATTGTTACTTATTAATAGTTTCTTTACAAAACTATTTATTTAATATTTAACTGGTGTCCATAAAATTAATTACATATAATATAATTATGTACATAATTGAGAATTTGACTTCGTGTTCAATTTGTATCGCCTGTGGCCGTTTCCATATATAAACAACCACAGTTTTGTGGTAAATAAACAATGACTGAAAAGTATGTAAATGAATGAAAAATAAAAGAAAGTTTCTTACAATTTGTAACTTGAGATCTTTTCCGGCAGCCGCAGCAGCAGTAACAGAAGTCGTCACTGGTGACAACCACTGGTGTAAGTTAATATACCGTTTTGGTAAAAGTTTTAGTGAAACATCTGCCTGTGCGTAAGCTCTTTCGAGGCATGCCGCAGCTGCGCCGTCTAGCGCGAGCGCCGGCTCAATCAGGGCTCCGCCACCCTCTAACACTACCATAATAACAAAATATTGTCACTCGCAAGTTTCAAAACAACACTACACCTGAGTCACTTCACAGTCGGCAAGCTCGAGTCGGCGCTACATGTCTCCCGCGAGGTACGTAGCGTTCGAACAGCGAGAGTCGCGGAACTGACGCGCCGCGCACCTGCCGCCGTCGCGCCACCCGCGCCCCCTCTAGGACCGCCTACGGACGCGTCAACAAACACCGTTGCTGCAGCGGTCACTCTGTATCTAAAGCTTTACAGACTTCTTTAGCCCACTCTAGACTTAGGCAATAAAAAAATGTCACAAACACTATCGATTGCCACTAGAGTATGTTTAGCCTTTACTGAAGATATCACACGGAATGTATAACACAATACTATTTAAAGGTGTTAAATTCCTATAGGTATAACCTCCTATAAAATTAAATATTTAAGTTCAGAGAGTCTTAAGTCACCGGTTATCATCGAAGACAAAAGCGCCACCCTTGATAATTAATTGGAATAAGTTTTCCATGCACGAGAAGCATTAGGCGTCGTCGATTTCACACCACGTGACCAATTTTACAGCCCCTCCTTATTTCAATAATTCAAACGTTTCTACTCTTAAACAATCAACACCGACTTTCAAACTCAACAATTAAGGCACTCAACAATTAAGACTCTCAACGGCCGTTGCTGACAAAACCCTATGGATAACTTTATAGTACATAATATATAAACTGTGATTTTGCGAATAACTTTTGTCAAGCAAAATATTAAAAGAAAAATGTCATCAAAGTGCGTGATTCAAACTAGAATCCAATTTATGAGACTGTTCTCAAGGGATATTCTGAAACAATGATAAAACTTCAGAAATATTTCGTTTGTATCAGTCCGAAGCGACATATGTGAAAATACAATTCGTTCTTTGTTAGGTATAGAAGGAACATGAATGTTTGAAAGATTATATTCAGGTAAGATAACTAATGACATAATTTACAAAGTTAAGGCAACGAAACATTTAATAAGTGGAAAATATATGCCGCAGAAATTAATTTGCCATAAACACTGGTATTAATAGACGCAAGACAATAAGCCACCCCCAGCGAACTCCTAGTGCGCGACCTAATGTATTGCAGCACGCGAGCAGCGTCGTCGTCGCACCCCCGACCTCCAAAACGTGGTTTTCATTTGCATATAACAGTTATAAACAAGACGATGTTAAAAAACACTCATTGAAATATCAAACAAAAATAAACGAAACAAAAAGGTGTCAGTCGTATAAAAATAAACAAACAAAGTCGCAATGAAATTGGCCTCATCAATTATTTCAAGATTCAAAGGATTGTAGGAAGTAATCCGTCTCGACAGTTACTGTCATTCCAGCAGACGTAATTAACTTTCTTTTCTTCAGTAATTTTAAATTAACTTGTTAGACTTCTTGACAACGAAAATATTCTATCAGATATGGTGTGGTCGCAGTGGGTATGCAGTGCGGTATTTACAGACCATCATAATGCATCAAAGAAAATTAAGATGTTTATGTACTACCAATACCAATGCTGGGTAAGCAAACGATAATAATACAGTACTATTTAACTCTAGTAAGGATCACTTTTATTCAGTAATAACTCTGATGTAAATAAAATGCAGTTAACGAAATAGATATTTGGTGTGCGTATGAAATATTCGATGAATTGACAAATCTTAAAACTATAAGCATAAAAAAACTAATTTCAATGTTTTCTTCACTGCGCTTGAAATTTATAAATATTAGCCACGAGTTATGCTTGAGAAGCCTGAATAGTGATTAAACCCGGTGGATTAAACGGTTCGGCGCGTCTCTAACAAAAGTTGATATGTGGTGGTACCAATAAAATTTTACTTAGAACAAAGACTATATTACTAGAAATTAGGTTTTACTCAAGCTTTCCATCAGGCAGAGCAGACACTTTTAGAGCAAGAGCCCGTGAGTGCCAGACCTTCGTCATTTTATAAAAGCTGAAAGTTCTTCTATGTGTGTCCCTAGTACAGGTAAGAATGATCCCCAAACATGAAGCTAAGGCAGCGGTGGCTTTGGCAGATAACAGGCAACAAAGGTATGTAAAATTCGATCTCAAATTCGTCATAATATAAAACTTGATTTTTTTATATTTGATTCATAATAATATCAAAACTCGCGTTGCTCATTGCCAGACAGTTAGTATGGTTCCAACCCTCTGCCGGACACCCCTAAACTATTATAATTTATAATTATACTTACGTTATATTATAAAACCTAAATTTAATATATAATTTTTTGGGAGCCTATTAAACTATGTTTATATAGTAGCCGGACAGTTTCGAAGGTTCTATCATCTTGCCAGACGCATTCAAAGTGAGCAATAATCGGGAGAGCAAGGAGCGAATACAGTAACTAAACGTTATATTATAAAACCTAAGTTTCATATATAATTTTTTGGGAGCCTATTAAACTATGTTTACATAGTAGCCGGACAGTTTCGAAGGTTCTATCATCTTGCCAGACGCATTCAAAGTGAGCAGTAATCGGGAGAGCAAGGAGCGAATACAGTAACTAAACGTTATATTATAAAACCTAAATTTTATACATAATTTTTTGGGAGCCTATTAAACTATGTTTATATAGTAGCCGGACAGTTTCGAAGGTTCTATCATCTTGCCAGACGCATTCAAAGTGAGCAATAATCGAGAGAGCAAGGAGCGAATACAGTAACTAAACGTTATATTATAAAACCTAAGTTTCATATATAATTTTTTGGGAGCCTATTAAACTATGTTTACATAGTAGCCGGACAGTTTCGAAGGTTCTATCATCTTGCCAGACGCATTCAAAGAGAGCAGTAATCGGGAGAGCAAGGAGCGAATACAGTAACTAAACGTTATATTATAAAACCTAAATTTTATATATAATTTTTTGGGAGCCTATTAAACTATGTTTATATAGTAGCCGGACAGTTTCGAAGGTTCTATCATCTTGCCAGACGCATTCAAAGTGAGCAATAATCGGGAGAGCAAGGAGCGAATACAGTAACTAAACGTTATATTATAAAACCTAAGTTTCATATATAATTTTTTGGGAGCCTATTAAACTATGTTTACATAGTAGCCGGACAGTTTCGAAGGTTCTATCATCTTGCCAGACGCATTCAAAGGCGGTCCGAATTGTACTCGCAGCACTTACGACGTTTAAACTGCTAACGTGTGGACCGATTTAGTGAGCGCGCGATAACGATGAAAATAATGAAAATATTTAGATTTAATTAAAATAAATTAATTTCTCTGTAAATTTCTTATCTTAAAAAAATGTGTCCTTTGGTATAATAAACACTAATATTTGATTTACTTTGTGTCATTGGCTTTATAATTTTAATAGCATTGACAATAATAAACTTCTTAAAAATGAAAAATAATATCAATTAAATTATTAGATTTTCGACATGACTGACATTGTATGAGAAAAATTTTACTCAGTATTATTTTAAATATTTGTTATTGAAATTGTAAAAATTAATTAATGAAATTTCTGGATTAAGAAAAAAATAAACTGCAAAATTTGAAATTAATAACAATGGGTGCGCAGTGAAATCCCGCAATAGACCAAGCGCTGTGTTTCATTCGCACTAGATACTGTATACGCTCCTTGCTCTCCCGATTACTGCTCACTTTGAATGCGTCTGGCAAGATGATAGAACCTTCGAAACTGTCCGGCTACTATGTAAACATAGTTTAATAGGCTCCCAAAAAATTATATATGAAACTTAGGTTTTATAATATAACGTTTAGTCACTGTATTCGCTCCTTGCTCTCCCAATTATTGCTCACTTTGAATGCGTCTGGCAAGATGATAGAACCTTCGAAACTGTCCGGCTACTATGTAAACATAGTTTAATAGGCTCCCAAAAAATTATATATGAAACTTAGGTTTTATAATATAACGTTTAGTTACTGTATTCGCTCCTTGCTCTCCCGATTATTGCTCACTTTGAATGCGTCTGGCAAGATGATAGAACCTTCGAAACTGTCCGGCTACTATATAAACATAGTTTAATAGGCTCCCAAAAAATTATATATTAAATTTAGGTTTTATAATATAACGTAAGTATAATTATAAATTATAATAGTTTAGGGGTGTCCGGCAGAGGGTTGGAACCATACTAACTGTCTGGCAATGAGCAACGCGAGTTTTGATATTATTATGAATCAAATATAAAAAAATCAAGTTTTATATTATGACGAATTTGAGATGGAATTTTACATACCTTTGTTGCCTGTTATCTGCCAAAGCCACCGCTGCCTCAGCTTCATGTTTGGGGATCATTCTTACCTGTACTAGGGACACACATAGAAGAACTTTCAGCTTTTATAAAATGACGAAGGTCTGGCACCCACCTGCTCATTTGGCAGGCTCAATGTAAAAATAATTGACACTCCATCTAGATACATATACATAAATAAGCTATTTGACACAATAAATATGCATCTTTAGTATAGGTTACATGTATGGTAAAACCGAGATAGACGCCCCAGCGGGAGAGATGCCCCATATTCAAAATACCTAACTTCCCGAACTCGCAACAAAAAAATAATTGTACAAGTAAGAGCCACAGTCTCCCCGCACCTCAGTTATTCACGGATATTCATTCAGTGAGGACGCGTTTCACACCTGTGAGTAAATATCTCCGCGGCGAAATTCATAAACGCGTCAAAGTTTTACAGGTTAGTATTTTGCGATGTGTAACTTTATAATTACTTATCAATTCCTTTATATTTTTTATTACGTCGATATACTAGCTCATTAAGTCTGCATCTAGGTGTAGATAGATTCTATTTTGTTTATCATTTACTTAAAAAATACTATGGCATCTATCCCTATCACAAAGGATAGTTGCCCTGATTTTTCGAGGTATAGGTGCCCTTAGGGGCATCTATCCCTTCAAACTTATGAAGTCAATGAGGTAAGTATATGGATTTAAATATATATTTTGAAATGTTTTTTTCCTGCATTTATTAAATTAGCATTTTATGTTTTAAGTATATTTATCTTAGAACTTTTTACTGACTTTAGCTCCACTATGCCACGAAAATATAAAAGAAAGGAAGGAGTGCGAGCTCGAGTATGTTCTTGGACTGTAGAAAAGCTACAGTCAGCTTTTGATGAAATGGATAAAAAAACAATGGGGATAAACGAAATATCCCGACATTTGGAACTGGAACACATTTGGAATTCCATCGAGGACATTGCGAAGACGTTATGCTGCTAAAAATTCAACAAAGTTGACACTGGGTACGTATTAAAGATCATTAGTACAATATATAACAAATTTTTAAAAATAACTTCTGTCCATTATAAACAAATTTATTTACGTAATTTTTTTAGGAAAACATCCTATTTTGGATTTTGACAACGAGAAAAGGCTAGTCAAGCACATTCTCAAACTTGGTGATGCAGGATTTCCCCCAAATAGACAAGCCATACGCATGTTGGCTTATCAATTTGCTGAAAAGCTAGAGCTAAAACATAATTTTGACCACGAAAACGAAATGGCTGGAGGTGCGTGGTTCAAAAGTTTTATTGAACGAAATCCGGAGCTATCTATCAGACAAGCTGAAGGCTTATCCATGGCTAGAGCTAAAGGTCTTAGTAGAGAAGAAGTAAAAAACTTCTATGATCTTCTGATCAAAGTTCTGACTGAAAATGATCTGTTGGATAAGCCAGAAAAGATCTACAATATGGATGAATCCGGCATTCAATTAAATAATAAACCCGGAAAAGTTATAGCAAAAAAAGGAGCAAAAGTTGTCAATTCAGTCACATCTGCCGAGAAAGGTGAAACCATGACAATCGTTGGCTGTTGCAATGCAATTGGTAATTTCCTTCCACCAGCTTTAATAATAAAAGGTGTTAATAAAAAACCTGAATTTGAAGATGGACTTTCAATGGGCTCAAAAGTCTTCATGAACAAAAAGTCAGCTTATATGAACGCTGACCTTTTCTATAAATGGTTAACAGAACATTTTATAACTATGAAGCCCCATGGTAAGGTTCTGCTGATTTTAGACGGTCACTCGTCACACTCAACTGCACCGGATATGTTGCAAGCTGCTGCTGATAATGATATAATTTTACTGTGTTTACCTAGTCACACAACTTCAGCATTACAGCCTTTAGACAGAGCAGTATTTGGGCCCTTTAAAACCTATTTCAACCATGAAACCAATCAATTTATGCGCTTGAATCCAAATAAAAAGATCAGCCGTTACAATGCTGGAAGACTTATACATAATGCTTGGATTCGCGCTGCTACCTCTGCAAATGCTCTTGGTGGCTTTAGAGGTAGTGGTATTTACCCCGTTGACCCGAATGCTTTGCCAGATACTACATTTCTGATATCAGATATGACACTGAGTAGTGAAAATCCTGGCACTTCTCGTGCACTTGATCAAGTTGTATCTCTGCCTCAGATTTCCAATTCTGCAGTTTGTCAACTAGAGTTGAACAATCCGAGAAAAAACATATCAGAACACGAACAAAATAAGACACCGCCAAATTCAATACGTACTCCAATTGACAGAGAATCTCCTAGTCTCTTGCTCGATTCTAAAATTTTGGAAGATATTAGTCTTGTTGACATTGGTGATTTTACAATTGCAGAGATTTTAGGGAATGATGGAGAACTAGAAACACCTTCGAAAATTCTGATAGATGCATCACCTATTCCAAAAATTCCTTTGCCCATTGCTAAGAGAGTGAAACAATCGGCAGATATTTTGAATTCTAAAGAAAATATAAAACACAAGAAGGATATGGCTAAGAGAAAGCAAAAACAATTCAAAACTAAGTTAGACAAGAAAAAGACGACTGAAATTACTACAAAACTTAAGAAAGCTAAAAAAAAAAATACCAATACAGACACCAAAAATACAAAAAAAAGACAAAATGAAACAAATTCTTCTAGCGAAAATAACCATGACAATCTAGCTGACTCGTGTGATAAAGAAAACGATAATTATTTAAAAATGAATCAAGATCGAATATCACTAAAAAGACAAATTATTTACAGTTCAAGCAGTGAAGATGAAAATAATCTATCTAACTATAAAATTAAAGGAAAGAAAACTAAAGGTTTGCCTGTAAAAAGAACTAAAAGAGATAGACAGGATAACGCCAAAGATACAAACAAAGATAACTGCATTGAATGTTTTGAAAACTATAAAAATATGAAGTCGCAATCCGACTGGATTCAATGTGTAATATGTCAGAACTGGCTACATGAAACCTGTACACTTTTCAAAAACTATTGCGCAAGATGTGGAAAAATAAAAATACAATCTGACTAAATTACAATTAAATTGGAATAACGAATAATTATTGATAATTAGAGAATTAGAATAGATAATTAAAAACAGAATAAGGGACAGCATAAATAAGACATTGAAAATTATAAGTGAATTATTGCGTTCTTTTCAATATAAAAATGTATAATTGTGCAATATGGATGTTGGCATTTATAATATTAATGTTTTACAATAACAATTTATTAAGAATTGTAATTTTGTTGTAAAATTTAACTTAAAAAATATGAATATGGATGATGAGACTTAAGAATTGATATTATATATATATATGATAGTAGTTAAACAAACGTTTTAAAATTTTAATTATGATTACCTATTTGTGTGATATTAGAAATTTTTTTCAATAAAAGCAATTAAAAGATTTAAAAAAACACTATATTTTTTGTTATTATAACTCATGTTTGTTGCAAACAATAATTGTTTTAAAATTTGAAATAGGTACTTAAAAATTGGTTTCGGTTTTTCGTTTACTCGGTATAAAGAGCACCTATCCTGCTCTGCAGGCATCTATCCTCCTCAGTATTTTCATAGTGGGGCAACTATCCATATAGGTAGGCATCTATCCTCAAAATTAATGTTTCACTAAAAGCTATTTTTTGCAAAATCTGTATTTAATTTGTTCAAAAAAAATAAAAGTTATTCATCACAAAGGATTGAACTATCTAAATAAGTACAAACTATTCCTATAAAATGTATTTTCATCTAATAAGGAGGCTATTTACAAAAATGGGGCATCTATCCCGGTTTTACCCTATGTGAGAATGCGTGAGTGGGAAAGAACTTAGTGACCACCAGTTGCACAGTTTTTCTCGATGCTTTCTCAGGTTTGACAGATTTCGCAAACATATTAAATGATATCTAAGCCAGCGCTGTTGTCACAAAATAT
Source organism: Hypercompe scribonia (assembly GCA_949316085.1). Classification (NCBI taxonomy): domain Eukaryota; kingdom Metazoa; phylum Arthropoda; class Insecta; order Lepidoptera; family Erebidae; genus Hypercompe; species Hypercompe scribonia. The sequence goes on along the minus strand of OX438969.1, from coordinate 2,128,877 downwards.
GACATGTACCAAAAGCAAACCACATTCGTGGTGCGGCCGCATCACTTGTATTAAGCTTTAATTAGATTATAATTTTTGAAATTTAGAAACTGGAAATGAATAAACCGTTGACCTTTTTATATTCACTATAAAAATACTGATAATAGCCGTTGGTTACGGGCTGCACAGGACTGATTGCTGTGGCAAACTTCGAGGGATGCCTATGACAATAAGTGGACATCTTGTGACTGGGATCATAATGATAAAAATAATTTCTTAGACTTGTTGGTCAACGGCTGAAACGGTTAATCACACAACGAATTCACGGACAGGTAGACACTTAGCTCTGTGTGGGCTCAATTATTCACATGACACGCCCCGCCCGCCGCATCATCCGCTTGCTGCCAAATTAAAAGTAAATAACGAAATGAAAACAAGCGGCCCACGCCGCGAGGGACTCGCAAACCTTTTACCGCTGTCGAGTAAACAACTAGATACAGCTAAACACACTTTATCATTCTATCGGCTATCTATTTGCAAATGCAGATAAAATTGCTGAATGCTAAATATGCACTGTACTACACTAATATTTACATCAAAAATAAGATTTTATTGTGCTTAGTCATGATAATTATCACGAATTAAATATCATAACTATTTGAAATTCTGATAAATGAAACTAAAATAATTGTTGGGTATTTATACTACTGAAATAGTAACTAAAAACATGAATAAACTCATATTTGACTGAGAAGTCCCTGAAAAATAAACGTTCACTAGGGTGGTACAATCATTCTGCGTAAGGCTGAGCTATTTGCAACAGAATGCTATGGTTTGATGAATCAGTACCGTATTGGGCAGAAAACATTCTATCCGCAAAGTGTCAAATTATAACCTATCTTAAACCTAAAAACAATAATTTTTAAGATTCCTTGGTTTAGAAATGCATTCTTATCCTAGTTCTCTACTTTTAAATCTCAAAATGAATATAAATAATATACAACAATTACTTAACAATCACGTGTATATTGCTAAGGAGAGCAGTATATGATGTGTACATTTTTGTGTGTGTGTGTGTTAACTAGATAGGCAGGCATTGAACAGACATTTTTCAAAACTACCTTAATTTTAAATATTGTTACTGCATTTCTGTTTATCTATACGAGAACAGCAAGGTGCTTTTGTTAGCATTTATTTTTCAAAGCCTATCGAATCATTGTGTACTTTGCTTTAGATTTTTAAATTTACATGTTTGCAAAAAAGGAACTACCTACCAGCTAAACCAAAAAGCACTATTCTCAACGGAGAGTAATTCCAAAGAACAATGAACTGGGATGAATAGAGGCGCCGAAGTAAAAAAGTCTATTTACATCACATGCATATTTGCTACAAAAGCAAGAATATAATAACATATGTAGATACATTTGTTACGTTCCGTTCCATACAGTCTAGAATACGAAGGAATAAGTAAATAATTAGTTTATTAAATATTAAGCTTAACTAGCAAACATTTTGTAACGTGCTAAGCATTGGAAATATAGAGCTTGGAGAAATGTGTTGCACGAGATCATTAGTGAAAACATCAGGTCCTTGTGGGGGCTAGTAGTACGTGTAAGACAGGCGAGACAGTAACGAGCTGTTGCCTAGTCATCGTCAGGTGTGGGAACAACCCCTTATAGCGAAAACTGTCACACACCAAATTATGTCAGGGGCTGTATCATTATTCGGACACGACTGTATACAATAGTTAGAGGTTTTTTACAGACGTCAAATATTTGGAACACACGTAACATCATGTTAAACACTAATAGTACATATTGTGTTTAAGGTTTAATGGGTGTAGTAATAATCGTACGTTTTTTATTACAAAGGGTACGAAAAAGTTTGAATTGTTTTATTTGTTATTTCGCGATTAAATAGAAAGTAACGGACTATCATTATATGGACAAGAATTTCCTTAGGATTCACTATGTCGTTAGTACGTGACCAAAATTTGATTATGTATAACCACACGGTGAATTTTTGTATTAGTAAAAGATTCATTTTATAGGCAATACGGATTTGCTTTACCTAAATAAAACAACATTTACTTGAACATGCTTTTTCAGTTTTAAATTTATATTTTTGATAAATAACTGTTATGAAGAACGACATGTGTGGAAAGAATGTAGGAAGTGATGGTTCTCGAGCAGCAGCTAACAGCAAACCAAGCACAACAGCAAGTTGAATGGCCGAGGAATCAGCGGACCGTATCATGTACGGCTTCGCACTTCACACACATACTTAAAGTTAAACCAAGATGTCCGAACAATATATAATATGATTAGTCTATTCTAATCTTATGATGAGAAATGATCTTATGATGATGAGAATATAATGCTCTCAGAGACTAGAAAAGACTGCCTTTTACTTGGCACGACTAATGAATCTGGATTAATAACAATGAAACCAAGTCTATACCGACAATAAAGAGCAACTTAGCAGATTTATGTGACAAAGCGTTTTATACACAACGAAACCACCGATTCGAAAGAACAATTACGCGAGTCAAAGCAGGTATCTCGGAAAAGCGCGGCGAGTTATAACAAATCGCTACCGTAACAAAAGAGGCTTTCTCGCGGCCATTACGACGGGATGCATAGAGAAAAGCGAGGCGCAAGTACTAGCAATGGTGGCACGGCGGGTGGCCGCCTACGATTAGCGTATGCGGCACAGGAGGCGGCGGCGGTGAGCCCCAGGGACGAGCCCAATTTACGATTGCTGCAAAAGAATATCTTCGACATGGCATTTTTGCGAGCCGCTAGTGACCACTACCTTCTATTCGATATACTAGTATAGTTTCGAATTTTACTAAGAAAACAAAACGATATTTATTTGTATCGATTGAATCTATAAAATTTCACTGCGAATGCGAGGTAGTCAGGTCGGTGTGGTGTATCCGTAATAAGGGCCACCATAAAACGTTACATTAGGTAACAGCGGCTTCTGGGGCGGCTATAAATATCTCCGTTCGGAAGTAAGGCCAGTGTCCCGTGGGAGAACGACACATCGTGGAGACGGGCGGCCGTGGACGTGTTGGACGAATAAAAACATCTCTTTCACCTCGCGTGCTCTTGGAACGAGTGAACGTGAGGCCTCAGCACTACCAATCAATATCACTTAGCAATAACTGCGACTTCTCATATGTGGACCATTATTTTTATTGTATCGTAGTACTGAAAATATGACTTAATAGGTTACTTTGTTTTAACAATATTAAGTTCTCAGGATTTCTTCTCGTTTTCACATCACGTGAAAATTAAATATTGTTTACTATTTGAAAAATATCTATAATACTGTGCGATATATATTTATTCCAGAAGACAATGCAACTATGGTCAATGTTTTAATTTGGTAGCTGAAGAGTATTATTACATATCACATATAGAATAGATGTAAAGGTATTAAATACTGGTTTTGTGTGGCTTTCGCAAGAGAAACGTTCTTAGTTTCACTCGTTGCTTGTCAGTGAAATCAAACTTGAATATCTCCCGCAAGTACTTAACGCTTATTCTACTTAAAACCCTTCTAGACACATACACCCAGATTACGCTCATTAATAATAATTTATGTAGAAGAATGCACAAACTAAGAAAGCTGAAATCTTTTTTAAGAATTAAATATTTTGTGAATACACGGGAGTCACTTTAAAATTTGAACAGTGCAAATGTTACAATTCCAATGTAAGTCATTAATAATTCTTGGAAACCAACATTGTATACCGTTTCCACCCGGGTCAACACAATCCCAACAAGTTGAATAAGTCAAAATCATCAAATTACCTTAGTAAAGCAAGAATGCAAACAAGGGGAGACCATCAAATTGCTTGCGTTATTAGACGGACCTTAAAAGTTTAGGGCGGTCTTAGTTTACAGAGGTAAGCTCGAGGTTAGACTAGGTGTGTTTGTTTTGCGGTAATGTCAACACCACATGGCCAAATAATAAACTACCAGAATGAACAAAGTAAATTGTTTATTTCTTTATGAGAAATATTTTAATAAGTTTATCTTCTATGGATGTGTTAGATTAATAATCGACATACTCGACATAGCAGCATTAAATGTAACGGGCATATGGAGTTAATGTTGGTTAAGTCCCAAGCGAGACCTTGTACGCTCAGTTTATGTCCATCAAATGTCATATTGAAATACCGCGTCGATTCACGGATACAATTCACTCTGCGAATATTTACAAGCCAAATTGCTCATCACGGTAATATAAAAGTATAACAAAATCGTTTTAGGTCTGCAATTGTCTAGGGTTTCATTTAAATTAAAAATGTAATTAAGTTCACTTTTGTTTTCATAACATCTGACGCAACTATGCTGAATAACAATCTGCGAGGCGGGTAACTGAATTTTAAATAAAAGAGCGAGACGTCGAGGGTCGAGGGCGGCCGAGGCGGTACCAAGTTTTGTCATTGTTTCTATATTGCGCAGGGCAATTAGCGCAACTTGGACTCGCTTCGACTCCACAACTGAACGTGGACTCGCTCCCGCCAATCAAATTACTGCAAAACCGCTCTCAACCTCCTTGCCTTTCGTGTCGCAACATCGACACTTCAATTAATGATGAAAAATCTCAAAAAATTTTAAATTCATAACTTTGCAACATCTAAACTTTACAGTAACCATTGTCCTTATTGCTATCAATTTGTTTTTTTTTTTTAACGGAAACATAAGGATCTTCACATTAAATTTCTAAATAATTAAAGTTTGTGAAAAAAATATGTTCGACATTAAAAAAAAGCGGGTGGAATGGATACTGGGATAATACCTAAGCAGAGAAAGTATGTGATGTGCAGTAGGTAGTAACATCGTATGCGGTAATTACCAAGCCGTATCAAACAGCGCACGGGCGACATCGCCACTGTACACGGCTGTAGGGCGGTAATTACCACGCTCCAAGGGGTAGTGGCACGGACGCTATCCTGTCAAAAGGATCGCGTGCCTCGCGGCGGACGCCCGTATTAAACGCTAGCGAAGAACCCGTGCCCCATCAGATAACATGCAATCAATTTCGCGATCTACATGCTCTACGTCGGCACCGCCCCTGGACTGACGTCACGCTGATAAGTCGTAGTGCCGGCTAACCACTTGGTACCACCTGGTCTATCACACAATTTATGACATTAAATCTTCTTAGAGAATAGATCCCTGTTAACCTCTTAAATGTATAATAGTCGTCTATGCCAAAAATTTAGTAATCAATCGAAAATATATTAGTTTCAAATGTTGTTTTTATGTTTGGCTTTTTAGTTTAATCAAGGCATTCACAGACGCTCTGGTATGAGGTTAAGTCACGCGATCGTTTTATCGCACACCTTCTTTCTGTTTTATAGACAGATAAAGTTTGTTTAAAAACCTCGCATGTCTTACTACCTTTACTACATTGGCATCCTTGTCGTGACAAGTGGTGTAACCCTCGACATCCTATGTGAACTAAAATTAAAGTTTTAATAATCCAGTAAACGAGTATTAAGGTCATATTTCTATTAACAGCAAGTTTTTCGATGTTTCTTATAATTTTCTCAGAATTCTATTTGTTCAGTTTTTATAACAATTTTAGCAGTCCACTAGCCATTGTATGGCGTTAGAATAGCCAATTAATAAAATGTGTCAAGATTCTGAAATTCAGTAATAAAATTAAATATTTTTTTACAATTTGATGACGAAAACTAAATATGGCTATCGAAAGTCATATTTACTTTGTTCCGAAGCGGCGTAAGTTACAGTGCATTATCGCGTTCCTAAATTAGGTTCTCAGAAAGAATTTTGTGTTCAATTCACATAAATAAAACAATGTACAAAACGAAAGCTCGGAGCACGAGGCAAGAATTCTAGCAAGTCAATTTGATATTATGAGGTAATGGAGAGTAACGGGCATGATTTACGCGGGACCGAGGAGGTTCAGGAGCAAAGCATCCGCGCTCGAGCACAATTATCGGCCCGCGGGCGCTCTCAATTACAAAGAGGCGCGCCCGTGGGAACACCGCCGAACCGACCGGGCCCAACCACAAATCTTTTAGTCTTACGGTCTTACGCCCGACCCAACAAGTTGCAATAAAAACCTCTATTAACAACAAAAGCATTGTTGTTTAATTAAGTGCTGTTTGAACCTGGAATAAGAATTGATAAACTTAAAGGTGATTACCACCCCTATTTTATGAATCACCGTTAAGTAACGTATAATTCTGTATGATAGTAAAAATTGGACATTAACGACGAGTAATCTTTGCTTTTTGAAGGAAATTAAGATTATTCTTTTATTTTGTCTTTTTATTCTTTGTTCTACGGTAAGGTTTTTTCAACAGTTCGATCATAGGATTATAAGACAGCTCACGCACATATCCTGAATCACTTTACAAACATACCTATACCTTTCACATTAAGAATTTTTTTGTATATTTTATCGCTTTAATGAATTTGTTATTACTTATTATTATCACAAACTTTGATTTTAGAGAAGATAAACTTGATAAACATGCAACTTGATGTGCATTTCGAAAACTGCTAAATTATAATATTCTATTTTTAGTTATAATGTATACTGTGAGTGCTTACTTTCAACACTCAGTATAAAATACACATTTAATAAAAAAAAAAAAAAAATTGTAGGAGAAAACTGTTAATGAATAAATCATGAAACGCGATATCTTAATTGAAATGATTACTTTTTTATTTGTTTAAACGATTCATTCGATAAACGAATTGCAGTTTGAGGACGCGATCGGGTCGAGTGTCGCGTTTTAATTTGCGCGACGACACACGAGTGGACACCGTGGCATGGTTTGTGGGGAACGAGGCGTCAAGTGCCTTGCTAATTGCAACGCTACGCAATCCTCGACCAACACCATCCGCGTGGCTTCAACGATCGGTTCCGCGGATGAAATATAGATATACCCATATTTTTATTCAAATTAAGGTGTATTATTACTGGGCACAAACTGGCACATAATATAAATGCGCAATGAAATAAATAAGCGTAGTACTGTTATCTATATCTCACACCATGTACTTCTCCCAACGGGCAGGCCGGCCGATAAGCTCTGACCAACCGCAATCATATCAGTGTGAACATTAATTACCTGTTTTGACAATATAAGTGAGTGCGACAATAATCTTAACTAATTATAACGGTTCGTGTGCTCTATAGAAGTAAGTCGTCTCGCTGCCTACAAAAGAGCGACTTTTGCCCTATTCTGAGATGGTCTGAAGTAATTTTGTAGAAACAAATGAAACTGCTCCCCTCGCGTAAGAAAACGCTTTACAAACCGCGCGGCCCATGTAATCGGATAATAAAAAGGGCAAACGCGGTAAATATAAGATGAGGAAGACAGTTTTACGAGCAGCACCTAATTAAGTGGTGAAACCAGTAAGACAAAGTAAACGTTTTCAGTAATATAAGTATAACGGTAATAGCTAAAACAAAACTTTAACACACCCGAATCGTATGTGTGAAAACTATTCTTTAATTAGGGAAGTAAGAATATGTACCTTTATTTTTATTTATTATTATTTAGTGTCAATTAGGCACTATTATTATCTTTATATTGATATATTTTTAAAATATTTAAATAATCGCAACTCAGTTCTAGTGTTTTCTTTTTTAATTCAGGAGTTATAAATTTCATAACCACTACAATACTGGCAAGTTTTCATATAATAAACAAATGTAATAGATAGAAGTTTATTAGTTGTACGTAATATGTTATTATGTAATCTTATATGATCAGCAATAACAAAAGCTGTGAAATCTTGGAATGTTTGTGCAAATAGCGAGTGTCTGCCGAAAATAAAATTAGTTGCGATGATGATGCGGGCGGGCGGTGCGCACGAGTATTTCTGGCGTGCAGGTAGGGCGGCGCGAGGCGGTATGCGACCTCACCTGAGCTACTCTGATTCACTCGCGCTAAATCAGTGAGCTCAACACATTTATTAGGTATCACCTAGTTTTGATGCCACATTTAAGTCTCTCGACTGACTGAAGTGCTCGTATTAGACAATGTACTCGTATCACAAAAGGAATATCCCCTCAATTTACAGATAAACATCGAAACCGATAAATATGTAAAATATGTATATATTATTTGTTAAACAAAATTTAAAAAATGCTTTGTTGCTAATGTTTCAAGTGACTGTTAATGCAGTAATATCGACTTTTTGGCGATTTGATCGTATTTTATTTTGTTAGTAAGAACTATCAATAAACAACAACGAATGTGTTGTGATTTATTCGCAACGTTGCTTCATATAAACTCAAGTTAATAATAGCGTCCAAAAAATACTTTATATTAACTACCTGTTTCAAATTTTAAAGAATTCTTTGACTAATTTATCTGACGATATAAACCATGTACGACAATCTTTGCAATGAATTTCAAATAACGTGATTAACGATTTATTTGCAGAGCTCTGCCAATTTAAGGGTGTAAACGTTTAATAACAGTGTGGTGCTCGCGTGGACACGGGTCCGGCCCGGGGCGATTCATTAGCTCGACCGCGTCAGAACAAACAAATTAACGCGACGGGCGTGTTTTACTCAGTGATAAAAGGGCGTGAGGGCGTCGGGCATTGCGCCAGATGCGTGCGTCCCCGCGATAAATCTCGCGAGCGGCGTCAAGAGGACCCGTGCAGGCAATGCAGGAGTGTGCTATAAATTGTTTGGATACTTGGCTCCTGAACTACCTAGACCCCTCAGACAATGCCGCTTTGAAAAACTGATCAACATTTACAGATAAATTATCAATATCTATATTGACCAATCACAGCTGTGCGATCTATATTGCATTTGTGTAGGCCAATAATGTTAGATTTTTAAACAGGTGTTGGATAAATTAGTGTATTTACACATTGAAATGCAATTATAGCGTTTAATTGTATTAAGAACGTGGTTAATGCCAATGCCCGATGCCACCTAAAATGCTGTCTTGCCAGTTGTCGACTACGCATACGGTATCCATGCGCGCGCACGACAACGCACGACGCAAAGAGTACGCGTCTAGTTCACCGCCGCTTGTAAATGGCTTCAGTTAATTAAGTTTAATCAGTGCCATTATGACTGTTGTACGATCATCGACCATATGGCTGACTATTCACGCCCACATATGAGGTTACAAAGTAAACCACATGTGTTGGTTTATCAAAGAGCTATAGCAGCCTAATCGCACATGTACATCGACAGCAATACCGCATAGAAATAGTAAAAATATTTCAACGATCCATAGTTTAATATACCAAAAAAAGTAAAGTAATACTCCATTTCTGTTCGGTTTTTATTATTATGCACGTACAATACAAGCCAACTTAGTAACGTGTCTTCATAAATCAAAGTATAGATACATCTAATCCGTTGCCGCAGATAAACCAACAAGGAAGCGTTATATTTTTCGATTTACTTGTTACTAAATAATATTAATATTATTTTAAAACAAATTTAAGTGTAAAGCATTCCTGGTATTTAATTTTAGAGAAAAATATCTTTTCTAATCAGACTGAGCGTTTCAGAGACGACTTTAGCACGATAAAACCAACAAACATTACAAGATATTTTAACCCACTTCGGAAAATGGAGGGCCGTTATTGGTTTAATGTATACATGTCTGTGGCATAATAGCTCTCACTCAGATGAACCTAACCTATTTGAATGTAGTTTTTCTTTAAATTGTCTAAAGGTGTAAGTCTGAACTGCAGTTAAGAAACAAAAAACTGATTGTTTTTTGCCTATAATACCGAAAATCAAAGCTCTTCGAAGATTATAATGTTTTAATGGTCGACGGGCATAAATAATTAATTAAATTTCGTGACACCACATCAATGGCCTTTAATAATCCTCCACATCTGGACATAGGCCTCTAATTAGAAATGTACTCGTATATACGTGTTTTATTTTATTTTATACTTCTTCATTCAACTTTACATAAAATTTAAATTTATTTCCAGAGTACTTGCGTGACTTAAGATATTTATTAACTCATCAAAATAGTAATACTAGCTACTCTCGACCTACCTACCCCCCTATTTTGCGATAATGAGTTTCAATTCATGAAATAAACAATAATAACTTATGAAATGTGGGGGGGATAAAGGGTTGTTTATAATCAGATAACTTTGTATTGTTCTAATTTGTTCCCAATTTTATAATTGACAATAACAACGTTACAATGAATAGATACTGATTTTTAGCTATTAGTAGACAAAGCTTTGAATGAATCAAAGTGCTTGTGATATACCAGTTTGTTTCAAACTGTGTGATTACACGTTACTGTCCACATAGAATCCTTAGATTACTCCACTTAGTAGTTATCTCTTGTATTTTAAATATTAAGGGGGACAGGATTAGCATGAAGTAATAAAAAAATCCCTGAGCGGATCCCTGTACGAGTTGTGGAGTACATTTAAAAATATGAAATATTATTAAGGTTATTAAATTTTAAAAAACGAGTTCGATACTTAAAAATACAAAGCGTACAAGTCCCATAAAGAGAGACCTATGGTACACAAATCAAATGTTTAATTAATAATTAAAAATATACTGGTTATGTAATGAATGAAAATCAAAAAGTCGCCACAAGTTTGTAAATTATATAAAACAGTCCGCATGAGGTATACGACTGTTTCATAATATTGTTACAATTGAGGAACGTGATTAATTCTAGTTTTAAAATGAATCGTTTTAGTATACATTGTCTGTTACGAATCGATAACTAGAACTAAAATAGCGGTGCAAGCAGATAGTCAAGTGTGGCGTGCTGTGCGACCATTAACGCAACGTGACGAATCGTCCGGCAGAGAGCGCGTTGAATACAGGGTTGCCATTATAACAATGTCGTCTAAGCTCAGTGTTCTAAGGTTAAATTATGTTTACGAGTGTATTTTTTTCTATATATCTACATTACAGAAGGACGCCGGAATGCATCTATATAGAGCGATTTTTTTTTTCATTCATTTGAAAATTAAAACTTAACAAAAGCTGAATGGTTTATAAGACGTTTCTTTTATTTATTTACTTTGAAACTATTTGAAATTTACTCATTAGTAGAAGTCTGTGACGCTTTTACCTACTAATAAATAAATAAATAAATACATATTTCAGACATTCGACACAGAAAGCCATCTAGTTTCAAATATATAAATAGAATGCTTATATACTTTTTTTTTTGTAAATACGTAGATATCAAACATATAAAACCCCCAAACTCCGAAATAAATATTTGCAGATCATGCAAACATTTGATCCGATCTAAGAATCGAACCCGAGACTTCAAGCACAGCAGTCGCATTGGCTACCGTTGCGCTACTGAGGTAGTCGAATTTTATCAATCTTCATGTAAGTTTGCATACATGTTTTTTGCACACGATAAAAATATGGCTACAAAATAAATACCTAATAGTTGAGAGTAAATAAAAATACTCTTTGTTTTGGCATCCCCATAATATGCACATGTAAAAAATTTAGCATTGCAAGTTTTTTTCTACCATTATTTTAGTTTAATTACTATCTTCTTAAGCAAATCAATTTGTTTCCATTTACTAGACAACCCTGCATGTAGGGCGCCGCGGCAAAATGTTCCAGGTGCCCACCTCTCACGCGATCTTATCGCGCCTTCCGCGAACATCGCAAGCGTACTGCCCGTTTGTGTCTATTTCGTGACTGCCTTAACCTATTCACCACTCGCCGTCATAAATTAAATTTAGTTTTAAAACTCTTCCTAAACTTTAATTTGGTGCAACTGTACATAATAAATAGCAGTCAGTTAGAGCATAGAGACAGTTTCAGGTTGACCGGGATGTTGGCAAGCTCGTAATGAGCGGTGAATCCTTTGACCGGCTGCACGGGAGCTAATTAGGCGCTGCAGATCTGAAGCCGCGACCGAATTAGTGCAATTGTATCCTGCAGCTTAGCCGACTGTGAGTGAACCAAAAGCTAATAAGCGTGCATTTATCAGAGTTTGGAATAGTGTAAATGTGTTTATGGGAAAATTGCTAAACATAACTTAGGCTATGTACTCGAATGGTTAAAGAGCCCTTTAATCCCCAATTCATGCAAATATCAGTGTGATCTTTAAATGTCATAATCGGTGATTCGTAACAAAAGTACACCCAGTAGCTAAATGTCTATTGAGGGTAATATTCATAATGAATGGACTACAACGAGGTCACCTCATGGAAATGTCTAAGGAAAAATACTTCAAATACTTATAATATACATATATATACTACACTTACAAGGCTAGGTAGAGCACAAGGTAGACAAGTAGTGCAGTAATAAAATTAAATAAGTCGCTCATACTTTTCAAATAGGTAACAACAGGAAGATGAAGAACTGTTTGTTTAGTTTGTTTGTTTATAAAAATACAACGCTTCCACTAAGAGTAAATCTTGTGTCGCGGGGAACTTTACAAACATACAAGAAACGGACACAAAGAACACCCAGATTCAGAACAACAATTTATGGATCACATAAAGTGTTGTTCCATGTGGGGTTTCAACCCACAACACTCATCACAGTAGAGAGCGGCATGGCGACCGCTTAAACCACTAGGCCAACCGTGTAATCAAATTGTTGTAACATTTAACAAATAGCTATTTTACAAAAGTAAATAATTGCAATGTGATCTGAAAGTGTGATACAATATTTTATAAAAAAATACTCATATGATTTTAATTTTGAATTTGAAGCATTACAAGTTATACTTCTTACTCGCAAACAGTATAGAGTAATACTTGCAAGTAACAACTTTTTGTTGACTAACTGTTGATAAGGGAACAATATCAATGAAATTGCTACCCTAAATAATTCGATCACTGAATTCAACTTTATAGAACATGTGAAATCGAAACGTGTTAAATTTCTACGTGACCATTGTAAACTTCCGTCCCCATTTCTATCAACTTGTTCACGAATGGCTATATACAGAAAAACAGTTAGTTGTACACGCAATTTAGATGCAAATTAAACGGACAATATGGCTTCTTTCTGAATAATACCTTCTCTGTTTCGACTAAACACTTAGCTCGTAATAAAAAAAAATGCTTCATATTAATTAATTAGGTACGTAGGAAAAGCGGAAAGAAGTTAGTATTGTTGCGATTCAAACATAACTTCAAAACAAGTGTCGTTTACAAAAAATAAAGTCATTGGTTTGTAAAGCTACAAGTTAAAAGACGGCCCCACAGTATCGTGCAAACCAAGGCTCATCTCATTAATCTGGGTTTCCACATTAAGCTGAGATGTGCCAATGTTGACAACGAAAATCCTCGTTGCGACCGCGGGTCGACGGAAACAAATCCTTTCGTGAAATCTGCTTCAAGTATAGAGAGGCGCTGCCTACATTATAGTTTGGTCGTGGATCGCTCAGTGGTTATGTAAGTATAAGTAAACATATTTGACATAAAATAAAGTGATGCAAAAATAGATGTGTTTAAGAATTTAGTAAGCAAAACGTTAAGCAGATATGTAAATAATTTGAGAACATTATAAACTACGTGCTTTATTGACAGTCTTTAGAAAATTATTTTGATGATAGTAATAACAAAGAATCTCTGTGTTAGCATAATACATCGCAAAGCAGAACACCTCGATCAACCAACACGCATTAAATATTGATGTTTGAAATTTAATCACGTTTCCCGGTATAACACTATGTGGCAACGGCTTATAGCTGTAGCAAAACGACACAACAGCACAACACGGTCGAGGTAAGCAAACATAGTGGCCATTGTGCGTGTCGGTGCTTTGACGGTGGAGAGAATGTTTCACCAGAGTTTGCGACTTACCCCTTAGTCAACCGTCCTGGCTAGATAGAGCTTATTATTAATAGTAGTTACAACTTATTTGTTTATATAAATAAATGAATTTTTGCAACTTAAGATAAATTTATCTGACAAAAGCAATAACAACTGTCAACTAACGTTATGTCAGACAATGTAAGTGAATTAGCAAAAAAGGGGTAGAAACTTGAAATAAAACAATAGATAGTGGAGGACGGTGCAAGTCGGTCGCGTGACTGTCTTGTGGGCGCTTTAAATGACTTCCTTTGTTTCTTCACATAGCTCGCATCGCACACTTTCAAAAGCCGAACATAAATCACAACTTTTGTAAAGTGGCAATTTACGTAGCGCGAACAATATCACTTATGCCGCAAAACCTTATTTGACTATAGTATTCATAAATGTCATTTAAATGGAACACGTATGAGACAATTTCGGAAGGTAATTTTAAATTATAGCGGCCTTGTACAATGTTAAAATCGAGACTTAATATAATGTTATTTAAAAAAATAATAGGGTTTTGCGAGGGTTGCTACTGAGAATTCCGGGGTAAAGTAAGTACTAGTCAACGTGGCACTACTAAGTGTCAGCGTGCAAACTGATAAAAATACAATAAAAAGTTACTGCATGGATTTGTTAGGTTCATACCGACTATAAAATTCTAAGGCAAATGTAACTGCCTAAACAACAGTTAAAGATACCCATGGATTAACTACTTCAAATTGTCAGTTTTGATGTTGCGAATAAACAACCTTAACTCAGTTTCATGAAACGCAGAAAACAACCATTAAGAAATCAAGTCTAAATATTGCATTGGTGGAAATTTCATTACAGGAATACTAATTGAAAACTGACGGACAACGTTAAAATTGACAAGAAATCGTCAGGGTATAATGAACTGATGTTGATAATACCTGCATCGTGGCTGTTTACTCTGTTAAAAAGAAAGTTCTAACAAGAAACAAGGGATTTTAAAATCCGAAATACTCGGTCAACTCAGAACCTTATTCTGAGAATGTCTATATTCTCCATGGATTATTTGTGATCCTGGAGGTCAGATGATATATTATATTTGGTAAATATTGAAAGTAATTCAAAATATAAAAAAGAAATCGTAAGGACTTGGATTGATTTGCAGATCGTTGAACAGTTACCCCATAAACGATGTTTGTGTTATAGATATTACTGCTATATTGATTTTATAAATTGTGAATTTAAATCGACATGCAAACAATACAAAATTCGAGCGCTATGGTTTGACTATTTCTATGATAATTTATTACACTATTCGTTTTCTTGCACGTAAGTCAAAATTTGAAAGGCACTGACTGGCTTACCTGAAAGAGCGTATGAAAGTTGCCCGAGTATGTAAAATGTAAATGAATGTTATTTAACAGTAAATAAACTAACGAATGAACATTTTATTTTAAGATAAATAGGTTCGCGAGGCCAGGCGAACGATTAATCTAAGTTTAAGAGAGTAAACAAGAAGGTGGAGTGATCAGCGAGCGTTGTTGAAGTTTAATAAGCGTTAGTTAGCGGGTGGAGGCGCGGCACCGGCAATAAGGAGACTGTTATCTCCGGTGCAGCGGCGAACAAATTATTGCTTTAGGTACAGTTATAGATTTGTATATGGTGCATCATTTTAGAAATATTTAGAATGTAAGATGCGAATAGTGTGTGTTGATATTAGTTGTGCCGTGCCACTACAACTCTCTTACATTTGCCAAAAAAAATGATCCAGCTAATGTATAAAAATATAGCGTTCACACAATAGGCAATTAAGTTTAAAAATGTAAGCTAAGCGAGCACAAACTAAAAGCACAACGCAGTGCATGCGAAGTGTGGACGAGGCGGGCCGTCAAAGCGAGAATAATCTCATAACCGCGGTCGGGACGACACGGGCAGCTTATGTCGAGCGCCCTCAGGCTTACCGAGATCGTTCTTTGTACTTATATTACAGCGCACACACAGTGACTACGTAGAACAAAGCATATTACTTATTAACTTTTAAATTTATATAATTATTTGGTGGTTTTCGTAGACGGTGAGTAGTCGTGCGCATCCAAGTTGACGTTACAATGAATTCACCGCAATTTCGGCTTCGCGTTAGCGAGTGCGCGACGATTAACCAGCGAAAAGTTTTGCAAGTGGTTGCCAAGCCTCGCTAAGTATTCCAGCAGTCCGTACACTTCAATTTCTCCGAAGTCGGTGATGCGTAGCAACGCAATCGGGCTCGGTTGAACGATTCCAATCCGATTCGTGTTTACATCATTGCAACATTCGACTCCTCGTCCCTTCCGTCAAGACAATTAGTGAAACCTCATGACAACACTATTATAATTGTCGTTTGTAGGGTTCTCAAACACGTTCATTTGTGTTTTATAGGGCGCGCGCGCATTGTTTTTATCATCAAACTTTGGATCGATGAGTACTTTCCATGACAGCATGTAGCTTTTCTAAGACTTCAACCGAGTATTGTATGAATTTAAAAATTCATCTGAGGAATGTTACTTTCTAAAAATTCCTTTATCTTTAGAAAATTTGTTTGCGATTGAAATAAAGTAATTTAGCTTAATTCACGAAATTGGTAAAATGTATGAAACAATATAATTAACGTGCGACCATAAGGGACAGAAGCGCCGAGACGACTGCGAACCCACACTGATTACAATTCCATTTTTAATGACGTACTAGGTACTCCCAACGAGTAATGAGAAAGCTACGATTTAATTTACAGTATTTTTGAGGAACCAGGTGCATTTAAATGAAAAATTTAAAAATCAAAATCCTAAAAATATAGGCTATCGACTATCAGACACACGTTATAGAATGTAGAATTTAATAAGAATAATCTAAATGAAGTTAACATGTGACTGACTGCTATGCTAACAGTAAAAATCACATATAAAAATTGAAAAATGTGCAAGAGAAAGTGTTCATATGTGAAAGAGGGGCGATGGGGCCAGCCAAGAGGCGGTGGCGGGCGGCAGAAGACGGCCTGTACAGTTTAATTTCCCACGAGGTCGATCTCAGCGCCACGGAGCGCAACCCGCGGGAATTAATTGCTAGTAATGAATAGTCAAGTGAACGTCCGTTAATTATGTACAGTTGTACTGAAATTTTAAGGTGCAATCATGGTCTTCAACAAGTACTTAGGGAAAAAATGATTTAAATATAACTAAGTTAATACAGTCTTGTAATATGTGTACAGTAACTTATTAACTACATATACAGATGCAATGCTACAATATGTCATCAGTTCTATAGAAAACGTTATGGTACATCGTCTCATATTTGCAGTGTAACCCACATTGCAGTTTTCACACGAGTTGCAGAGTTGTAACAATACAGGTAGCTGCCACCTCAATTGTTGCTAGTTCAATGACCCTGCAATATCGTGTTGCTTTCGAACCAATTTAGTCTTTTCGAGTTTACGAATATCCGAACTGAGAAAGAATTTCGTGATCGAATTTATTTCACAAGAAAAACGATTTTTAATCCGTGAAATAGCATGACTGACGGCAGTAGTCGTTACTCAAACTATCACTTGTGTTAAAACAAGTCAAAACTTGTTGCAATTGAAAACATAGAAATTTAAAAACTTGTGTGGACATTACATGATTTACATTATTAGTGTGATTAACAAAAATTTATAAAACGTATAACAATTAACGTTAACCCGTGACTAGGTCTACGTTTTTTCTTAATATAGTATAACAATATACTCGAAACGTAGCAATTTATCTAAGTTTACCTTCATTGAAAAGAATTATTAAAATAAGTATTAGTGATTAATATGATGAATATTTCATACAAGCCCGTAGAAAATCTGTAGGTTATTCGTTTTTATAACTTCTTTGATAAAAAAAAGTACGGTTAAACATCAGGGTTGTTCTAGTTTAATAAAAGTAAAAAATAAGTTGAATAAGCTATAACCCCAGCAGTGTTATGATAGGAGTCCCCGGCAGCAATGTGACAAACGACAGCGCGCCAATTCGATAAGACATTTATTGACACATAGCATTGTCGTCGATGGCGCAGCACGATCGTGAAGATTCTATCACATGTGTGAGCCGTTACAATCGGTAATGGTGTGTGTAGTTAAGGTGTAGGTTTATTACTTCCTCGTCGACAGGCGGCGTGGGAACAAGGCCGGAGATAGTCCCTCGTTAGCGGTGAGTACGCGCCGAGCTATTACACTATTTCTAAGTTTGGCACAAAATGTAATCAGTACCGAAAGGATATCGTTAACAATAAAATGCTCCAAACATGCGTTATTGTAAACAGTTTTGCACACCTGATAATTTTAATAAAATATATACAGCTGCACCAGTACATCAGGAATAATTATAATAATTAATAGACAATTATTTCTTGCGACATAAACATCATTACACTGCGGAATACAAATGTACGATGTATTTCTTATGCTTTTGTTCGTAGTCAGTGTCAAGACCATATAATCAATATACATAATTGAATAAAACGTAATTTACAAATATGCGAAACCCATTTCTGATATAATTAAATCAATCTAGAAAATGTTAGATTCTTACTTAAATGCTGTCTTATAATTGTGTTACACAGAAACTGACATTAAAAACACACAAACAGTAGGATGTATTTAGTTAAAACGGGTTAAGTGGCAGACATGGACTCTCAGTGTGGGTCTTAGCAGACTAAATGTGGTAAAGATTCTACATATACTTTACCTAGCTTTGTTTAGCTATTTGTAGTATATATAGAATACTTCCTACGTTACTTAGGTAGAATATCTTCTGGAATGTTCAACAGTATTTATTATATCGTAAATAAATTACAGTTTTACTCCTGAACCTTAAGAATAAGAAGAATAAATGCTTCAAACTTGTTTCAATGTTTCTTTGTTTAAATTTTATACAATATTATATCATTTACGGAATTTCTCATTAATAATCCACTTTGTAAATTTTATTCTTACGCGGATAGTAAAATATTTTAGTGAATACAATGATACTGTTAAAAACGACAAATGTAGCTTCTCGCGTTTTGTATACAAAATCATTCAACTTACATAAAATTGTTTTACAAAAAATTGGTTTCTTTATTAGTTTACTAATTTTAAAAGTTTATTATTAAACATTATTGTTACTGTGTCTATTTGGATAGTTTTTGGACTCCAACACGGTAAATGACCCTTATATGTAACATTCTTTTTACCATTTGAGTTACATGTTTAAAATTCGTTTCGCTATATGAAGTTTTAGATGAAGGACATAAAAAACATTAGAAACAATGTGTTCTTCGTGAATCTTTGGTTGGTTTCGGAAAATTGCGAGGTATAATGTGAAAAAATATTTCACTTTAGATTAGGTTTCTTTCGCGCAAACTTCAGATAAGTGGGTCCAAGTTTTGGAGTTTCCAAATCATTGAACATATATCCTAGGAGATGTAGAAGAGATTTTTAACATTATAAACGAAAGAATTTAGAAGACCTGTGTAACTAACTCACTAAAACATAGTAGCGCGGATAAAAAGTAGATATGTTAAATATTTCGTAAACGTAGTTTTTATGTTAATCTTGGAAAACCTACGTGATAAAGCAATCGTAATTCCACTGGTTAGTAAATGGTTTTTACGCTGGACACTCAAAGTAGTTAGGCAATGTTGCGCCGAATGAGTCTGTATGAATGTGACAACTACTTAAATATTCGTGACTCGGTAAAACCATAAAACAGCAAAACGTGAACGTATATACGAATAATCGTAACATACACTCCTGTATTTTATAAGTATGTCGTTTACTTTTTATGATAAAAGATCGTAGGCTACATATCTCCTAAAATTTATTGCCTAAAATTTAATAAGTTATACTTATTGTTAATAGCTTTTAACTAAATAAGTTATGTCATCATAATCCATGTTAGAATCCGTTATGATTCGTTTCTGTAAGCCAATGTCATAATATAACGCGGCAGTGTTGCAAGTGTAAAGGACACTATTGTCCGATCAGTAATGGGTTAATTCAGCTTTAGTTATATTCTATTAATTTTATTTCTCTAGATTTTTTTTGCCGTAGCAACATATCTTACAAATTTATTGCTATAAATTTAATATTTTTTTATTAATTCTCTAATAAACTAAATACGTCATATCATAATTGATGACAGGGAAAAGATGTTATTTTGGTAGGTAAATAATAATAGGAGCTTGGATAAGTTCTCGCTGTTTCTTAAAAGATGGCATAGTGGCATGGAATTTCGTACGGTAACGCATCAGCTAAGTAGTACTATGTGTAATCTCAAATTCTAGTAGATATAGGTTACCACACTGTCAACCACGTATTTATTTACATATTGTTAAAATGTCTACTTTTGTGTCTAACAAACTGTTTTTGTGGGGTATTTTATTGTACTGTTTTTGTGGGGTATTTTATAGTACTGCTTTGTTTAAAATAAATCTGCAGCTGAAGTATACAACATTCTTGTTGAAATATATGGTAATAATACTCTGTCGAATACGACATGAAAAGACTGGTTTAGTCGCTTTCAAAATAATAACTTGAGTTTGAAGATAAAGAACGTTCTGGAGCACCGACAAAGTTTAAAGACGAAAAATTGGCATTGCTCGTAACATTGTCAGACGCTAGAAGAGCTCAGGAAAACATTGCAAGTAGATGCTTCAACAGTTTCATAACGTTTAAAAGCGTCAGGAATAAACCAAAAGCAAGAACATTGGGTGTCGTACGAGTTTAAGCCGAGAGACGTTGAACGCCGTTTTCTCATATGTAAATTACAGCTTGAATAGCAGAAAAGAAAAGGTTTTCTGTGCCGTATTATCACTGGAGATGTTAAGTGGATTCACTACGACAATCCAAAGCACTAAAAATCGTGGGATATGCCCGGTCACTCATCAACATCGTTCCCAAGATAGCCACGGTTCGAAGCTTCAGTAGGGCGTAATTTATTAAGAGCTGCTTAAACCTAATGAAACTATAACGAGAGCTCGCTATCGATTTCAGTTGATGTGTTTGAATCGAGCTCTGAAACAAAAGCGGTCACTGTACGAGCAGAGACACGACAAAGTGATTCTGTTACATGACAATGCTCGGTCACATACGGCAAAATCAGTCAAAATTTACCTGGAAACAACGGGAAGTTCTACCGCACAATAACTGTAACTCAGAGTCAAAAGTGCAGTGCCACGTGACTTTGCAGTAATCTATATAACCATCAACATCACCAGATATAGGCTAAGCGGTTGAATGAAATCTGTAGTACAGGCGATTCATTGGAAACGTCTTAATGAAGACACGAAACAGTAAAAACTGTAAATACATACATAATTTAGTCTGAAGTTAAAAAACAATATGAATTGAATAAACACTTACATTTCGTACTAAATTTAGCAATGTGACGTGTGAATAAACCCGCCATGTAAAATAAAGATTTGTAACGCCCAAGAATCTGTTAAACCTTTTTCGGGAAACAAAGAATCATATCGTTTGTCTTGGATTATTATTGTGACCTCCGATGCCAGACTTTTCAATAAATAAATTGCGGGATGAAATTGAAACGAAAGGTAACTAATATCACAGAATCACATCTCGCAATATATGCCAAGATCTTATTTAGGCGAGATGTAGCTGCATCGATCAAAATAAATTGTTAAATAAATGGTGATTTATT
This sequence comes from Hypercompe scribonia, assembly GCA_949316085.1. NCBI lineage: Eukaryota > Metazoa > Arthropoda > Insecta > Lepidoptera > Erebidae > Hypercompe > Hypercompe scribonia. The sequence continues at coordinate 2,107,417 of OX438969.1, read as the reverse complement.
ATTTTAAAAAATGTTTCACTAGGAGTTTACTTACATTTTTTCTAACATGTGAGTATGTTAGATACACACTTATAATTTTTTTAGAATATTTTTGGATTTTTTTACATTTTTCGGTATAATGGTATTAGTGCTTATAAAGTTTTAGGCGTGCGAAACGAACTAGTAATGTAATATGGAAAATTTTACATCGTCAAAGATTTGTGGTAAGCATATAAAAAAAAACAGAGGTGCACACTTTAAATACAAATATTGCCTTTTACATGAATTATATAAAAATTGGTTAAAAATCAATGTCTAGTGCACTTAAACAAAGGAGATTTCCCATGCATACATAAAATTGTATTTTTCAAAGGAAATAAATATAATTACAAAAAATGTGCCACGGTAATATAATAACATTTTAAATGACACAGTTTTTGTTAATCTCTTGTGTACTTATCGACTACACCTATAAAATCACACAACGGCATAGCCCGGGTTTAAGCGCAATAGGTAACAAAAGCTGTGTGGTAAAAATTATAAAATGCAAACGTTAAGGGTTGTTTTCATAGACGAGAAGCATTATCGTAATTGTAGAACATGATTGTATAATGTTGAAAAAAAAAATATAAGTCATTAATCGAAAATTTTAATGTCGATGGCGGTTTTTAAGATCGACCTTCTTGCTGTCTTTGTTCAAGGGTTGAAGTTGTTGAAGTATGACAACTTGAATTAAAACCTAAACTGTTTTGGTATGAAAAAACAGTCCATTATAAATATGTTAAACTAAAGGCTACGTCAACGACTGCTCAGTTGGCCTAGTGGTTTAAGCGCTCGCCACGCCGCTCTCTATTGCGCCGAGTGTTATGTGTTCAAACCCCACTTTGTGTGATCTACAAATTTTTGTTCCGAGGTCTGGGTATTCTTTGCGTCAGTTGTTTGTAAAGTTCCCCGTGACACAGTATTTATTCCTAGTGCAGGCGTTGTCTTTTATATTAAATTAAATTAAAAAACTCTTACAACGTACGTACGTTCTTTTATATATATCTTATAACTAAAAATATTGACTCCGTGTAAATCAGAGTAAAGTCCCTCGCAGCAAGATACTCAGATTACCCAGGACTTCTTTTATAAAAAAAAGTTCTTGTCGGCTCATAACATTATGTACCTAGCTAAGTACAGTTATTATGTTATGAAAAAATGGTAAGAAAAACTCACCGGAAAACGCAGCAATGATAGGCCCCCCACAAGGTATTCTGATCCTAGTGCAGGTCGCGGCAAGCTGTCGGATACGGACAGCACAAGATCGGTTTTTATGGAGAACCTTGGGGAAGGCCTACGTCCAGCGATCGACGTCCGAGACGATGATGATTACGTTGTGAACTAACCTGTACATCGAAGGGTTGATGGTGCTGCTGCGTGTCGGGCGCAGACGGTACGACGGAGGCGCCGTTGACGAGGCTGGCAGCGGTGCCGGCCACTGTGCCCACGCCACCGACGCCGCCCACTGCGCCCACGCCGCCCACGTTGCCCACGCCGCCGCTGGCGCCTCCCACTCCGCCGACACCACTAACAGCGCCGACGCCGACCCCGACGCCCACACCGCCGCCGTACTGCGGGTACAATATTTCATGTAAATTATATGTGAACGACGAATACGCATATTTGGAAATTGTATACTAATCTACTAATATATGTCCAGAGAAGACTACTTGTCTTATACGCTGTCAAATTACATTTGTACAAATTCATATGAATTTGTAGTCTGTTAGTAATTTCAAACGAAACAAACAGTTGTGAATTTTCTGCCACAAGGTTTTTACTAGCAGTTTAGCTTAAGTGACAAAGGTTAGCTGTAAGAAAATTGACAGTTACTATATCCGCAATTACGATAAAAACTGAAATATCGTGTCATTACAACTATATTGTTGATGGTTTCTGTCGTGGTTTCTAAACAGTCGTCTCTCAGCGCTAAGTCACGTAGTTAAAACAAAATATTAGCCAATAATACAAAAGAATAGAGGCGTCAGCGATTTTAGAAAGAAAATCGACGTGAAACACTTGCATCTTGGTTAAGCCATCGAAGCCTCGACTCTTCCCCTCCCTCTGGTTCAGGAGGGAAAGGTTAAATAGATGGTAACGTACTTGCGACTCTATATAATACAATTGATGCGCGAACGTTACAGCAGTTTAAAATTCTAATAACCTTTAAGAAGTTTGGTACTACAACAAAAATAAAGGCGTTATTCTTAAAGCAAAGTCAATAAATAATTTCAAAAGAATTACTTTGCTAAGAACATTTAATCTAATGTACCTATTAATATAATAAGAAATAGATGTTATTAGTAAGTTATTGAGGTTTTAATTCACTTAAGCGTGTGGCCAATGTGTTGGACAAATTTGTCTAAATGCTATTTCAACATAAAGAGTATGCAGAAAAACGGCAATTCTGGAAGGTCTGACAGCAACAATTCTTTTTTTTTTAAGAACACCCACATTAGGCATATATCCTGTGTCGCGGGGGACTTTACAAATATACATGAAACCGACACAAAGAACACCCAGACTCGGAACAAGAATTTGTGTAGTGTCCCTTGTAGGGTTTGAACCCGCAACACTCAGCGCAGTAGAGAGCGGCGTGGCGACCGCTTGAACCATTCAGGACAACGGATGACGACGATGAAGAAAGTGAGAATTACACTACTTTTGTTCTCTAAATAATGAAAGATTAACATATATTTTCATTTTATTTCCATTCGAATTGTAAGAAATATAGAACTAAAAATGTACAATAAGCATTTCATCTAATGAGTTTTTAATTACACCAAATATTATTAAATAAATATATGAGATATATGCAAAATGTTATTAATTTTAACATATTGATAAATACTACAAATTATTTATTTCTAATATTTATTCACTGAGATTCACAATTGACCTTGCGTTATGACAGCATAGCTGAGCGCTGCGGGTTCTCCGCCCTCTTATCTAACAAACGATCGAGCGTATGAAAAAAATGTATTAGCAAAATCTGTCACAAATTTCATGCTCTACAATTTTATAATAAACGTTAACATCATTGGAGCTATAAAAACCGAGATAATCACGAAACACTGATTTTTGTGATCTTTGACTTTGATGTAATTTTTACCTTTCAAAGCACTTCGATTGTAATCACTTTTGAAACTCACAATTCCATCCTAGGAGGATAGAGTTATAATGAATATTCGAATTCAATTTTTTTATTTCTGTTATACATATTTTTAATATAGTGATGTTATACAACACTCACCTTAATACTAGTTTTCTCTAGTTCTAAGTAAAAATAATCGCTAAAACATCAATGTAAATAATGTCAAAAGATCAAATCTAATGGTACCTTTACTAGGCAGACAACCAGACGTGGGAATAGAAAACTCGCCAAAACCACAAGTCATGTACCACCAATATACTGTGTCCCTTTTAATTTCAGGAATCATTTACTTGAGTTATTTACTTATTTTCTTGAGTTATTTTAAAAAAAAAGAAGTATATGCTTATGAGTTCAGGTATTTTACAGGTAATTGATTTAACAAGTATATTAAATCTGCCCTATGTAACCCCAAAACTCAATCAATGCACTTTACTTTGGTGTATTAGAAGGAGAAATAGAGAATGATAATACATTCCAGACCGAAGCAACTCAAACCAAAAAGAAGCATATCATAAACATATATTTTTATTTTATCGGGGCTCATTTGCCCCGATAAAATAAAAAAAACTACTATTACTACTCTACTTTACTGTATAATTATTATCTATTAAGTGATGAGATTTATCACTTTATAGACAATAATTATACAATGTAGATAAGTACCGTCACCCGTGGATATCTGTTCAAGGGCGGCAGCAGTTGCTTACTATTAAGGTAATATAGGAGTATTCCTATATTACCTACTAACAAGTGCGTTTTGCCAGTCTGACTGACCTTACCAGAATTAAAAAGGTTTGAAACTATGAAAACCTCACTTACTTTATCTCAGCCGAAAGGCGTAGGCATTTGTCTACGTCACTTTATGTAATTATTATCACAATAAATTTCAAATTCCTGCTTGGTTTTCGTACGCAAACACACACGGTAAGCTTAACAAGCTGCATATTTTGAGAATAGATGTACTCATATTTCTACATTTACTTTGCCAACACTTTTTATTACCTTGATATATAAATATAGCGTGTTGTATTACGAAAATGCTAAAATCAAACATTTCTAAATCAGCTTATTTCTTCTCCCACTACTTTCATTAAATATGTATTATTGGTTATTGGTTGAATTGAGTATTATGACAATGGAATTTTTTCCAGTCTACGACACCGGTTCTTACCAGCCTGTAAAATAACATCCACTATGATGAACTTTTCGCGACAGGAAGAACGTATGTCAGTTTACATTGTGATAGTAGAGAGAGTTATTTCCTTTGATAGTCGACGCCGTTTTACACCTGTGGGCCGTGACCGAAGAGGCGGTGAGCTATGGTGGCGTGCTGTTCACGGTATCGCCAACGCAAACAACAATCTGTCATTTAGTTGTATCAGGGAAGTACTCCTCTACCACAGAGTACCAGATTACTTTGAGATCACAAGTGGTAGATTATTTGAAAGAGCGTACCGTCATGTGCGAGGACCGAGATGGTGTTTTGAGGTGTCCCTACCAGATCGTCTTCCCTGGGTTGGGCGTAATTTCTTACGACGATGATACACTAGTCACAGCCCGGGGATCGAACTTCAAAAAGGTGGTGCGCCTGGTGGTTGAACGCATTGAAGCGGTTGGATAAAACGGAGGCTCTTTTGTTTCATGGTGTTCAGCTCCCCGACGCCTCTTTCGTAGTCAATTCGATCAGGTCCAGATATTTTATCTGGGCCGGAACCGGTACGAGGGGCCGGAACCGGTACGAGGGGCCGAGAACAGTCGACAGGAAATAGCTCTTTGACGAGCACTTCCGACAGTTTGCTCCAAAGCTGGTCGGCGTTGCTTCTGTCCTTGGGCTACTTTTGCCAAATTCGAGTGGAGCCAATCTCGCCACAAGACGGCTGTAAAGGAGTGTCATTCGGTCAATGGCACTGTATGGTGCACCGGTGTGGGTGATGAGTCTGATCGCCCAGAATAGGGTACGCCTTTGAAGAGATATTGGCCGGTTAGGGTCATACGTGGTTACTGTACCGTGTCGACGGAGGCAGCGCGCGCCTTAGCCGGAACTCCGTCGTAGGATTTGGAAGTGGAAGTGCTCGCCGAGGTTTATTGGCGGGCGGCCGAGTCTCAGGTGTGTAGCGACATTCGGCTCCCGCTTGAAGAGGTACGTGAGTAGCTCCACGTGCTGCTTTGGCGCCGTTGAGGTTCTCCAGTCGGTCACTGACGAGTGTATAGGCCGGCAGCATTGGATCTTTTTTTCCAGCTGACATAGGTCCTTCAGAAAGTACCCGGACTCGATCGCTATGCAGAATTGAGTCCTGCCTCTCACCACTGCGAATGCAGTGAAGACTCGATTCGGCATACGCTGTCGGTCTGTTCCGCCTGCTAGACGCATCGTCGGGCCCTTATTGCAGTCATGGGAGATCTCTTACTACCGGCCATTATGACGCACCATAGCCGGTAGCGACAGTGGTTTTACCGCGGTCGCAACCTTCTGTAAAAACGTCATTTCACAGGAGGCAGTGGAGAAGACCCGGAAGGATGACCTACACTCGGACCCAATTTGTCGCCGATGAACCGAGTGGTGAAGGCGCACTTAACTCATGCTGCCCTAAGTGTGGCCTCCCGTGGATAGATGGGACGGGTTGTCCCTCCATCCGCCACAGTGTCCAGCCGCCAGGAGGTGATGTCCGCATATGCCGTACGTCACCTAAATAGGGTTCGCCCTAAGGCGGTGTCCGCCCTAGTGGACAGACGTTGAGGGTGTGGATATTGTAATAACAGCTATTCTCGGATTCCTCCTATCTCAGGCACAAAGTGGCACCGTGTGGTTTTATTCAGTCCGATTCCGAAACATGATTACACCGCAATCCAGACGGCCAGAGGGTTTCCACACGTTAAAAAAGTGTCATTTCTTAGTAGTTGAGAAGATAATAAAAGCTTGTTAGTATTATTATTAGTTCCTCATACAAAAGCAATAATGTACCTGTTGTGTGCTTGCAAAACTGTTATTATCGAATTGCGGATGCTGTTCCATTTGCAAAACGAGTTCAATGTGTTGATTCATAGAGTCGTTCAATGTCATGCCTGAAACAAATAAAGACCCTCATTAGTGTCTTAGTATTACACATATCATAATAAAAAATTAAATGCAATAACAGATAACATACCAGGATGAATTTGTGGATGTTGAGGATGTGGTAGACCTTGTAAAGGAGCCACGCTCAACATGCCAGGGTGGTGCTGAAATTAAAATATATAATTAAATCATTGTTATCAAAATTGTATTTATACTTTATAACCTATAATTTATAGTTATGATGCAAATATGTACATAGATAATTAAATGCGAGTCTTTTTTGTAGAGTCCCATCGGAAAATAGAACAAAACATTTTTCCAAGCATTCAACAGAATTAAGCAATGTAATGTTATAATTATGAATCTGTCTCTTTAATTATTATAATTGTTTACCACCATAGATCATTTCTGTTGTTAGAGTTTCATTAGAATTAACTTTACATATCATATCATTGTTACTTATTTCGAATCCAATTCGAATCCTATTGAACGTGCTCATCACGCACGTTCAATAGTTAGTGCCAAACCAAATTGCGTGCGATCTAGTGATCTGAGTGTAATTTGTCGATAATGATATATGTGTTTAGAAACAAAGTTAAATGCGTACTTATGGCAATAGGATTGGAATTAAAATTGAATTAATTATAATATAAAAAATAGGTTTGCATTTTACTTAACAATGAATGTAAGTTTGATTGAAGGGGCTTGTTGCAGTTTGCCTAAATTTTCTTATGTTACTGCAGTGCCATGTACAGGTAAATATTATGGTAGTATAATAAGTGGTGTCTATGAGCAGTTAAAGTAGACAGGTGACTATTGGGAGACCATACCTGGGGGTGCGAAAGATGTGGCAAATGGTGCAATTGCGGTTGTGGCTGCGGCATTGCGTGTGGTGGCATCAGCGGGAAGGTGGGTGCATCGCCATTCCGCACGCCCGAACCCACGCCCGTTGCATTTGCCTCCTCTTCCGCCGGGGATGGTTGTCTCGAACCTGGCGTACGACTGCAAAATTCAAATAAATATTTTTATACGATAATGGTTAGCGTTATATTAACAGAAAACATTTTATTCGAAGTCAACTCAAGTTGAAGGATTAGGTCGGATTCAGTGATGCCACGGCGTTACAGCATTACCCATTTTTTACAACTAAATATTTATTTCCTTATCACAAAATTTTTGATTTATAACACTAGAGCTCGTCAGTAGTGAAGAATAGAGAAAAATTACGTAATGGACTCGTTTATCTTGATTTATATTTCGTATTTCCTATTTTTTTTTCTATATTTTATCTATTTACCTACTATAAGTTGAAAGTAAAGAAAAATTGTAGGATCAGGATCGTAAGACGGGAGCCGGAACCCAAGATATACAGTACGAATATCAACAGAGTTTTAATGCTGACAGTAAAGAAATGGCTACCGCACTAAATATTTGAATCTTGCGACCAAGCCGTAGATGACACTAAAAACTAAAGTCATCTATTTATAAGACAATCTTAACTGACGGTATTCACAGGCGATTCTCGGTACAAAGGTATTTCTTTGATGAAATACATCTTACTCTTCTTGGGAGCACAAGACAGATGATTTTTGCATCATAGTCTCAGTGGGCATACGATAACATTGGGCGCTAGACGAACCGACAGGTTGTAGCGGCGGCGTCGGGGCGAATGGCATTGACAGAGGTCATGATCCATGCTCGCGGTTATTGCCCGCGACACTCGCCAGCCGCGCTCTCTCACTTGCGCCTGACTATTCACAGCAGACCTTTTAGGTTACTCGGTAGCCTTCGCGATGATCTTGCGTATTGACCATAGTTACAATATAATGACGACCCACATACGCAGATTAGATAATACTGTAATAATTTTTTTGTATGAGATAACTAATTGTTTGGTCAATGACCTAATTAAATCGAAAATATTGCTCTGAAAATACCAAGACCTCTTACAAACAAAGCGATAAAAATCTCTTGATATCAAGTTTCAAGATTAAGAATACTTCGAATGGAGCAAAAATCTTTTTATTCAGAAGAATAACCGCCGACTTCATTAGTTCTCGTTTTAAAGTAATATTGATTTTTTTCATATATCGGTAAGTTCCAATTTCATATCTCCGTTAGTTAAGTAAAATAATTACACAGCTCAAAGATCCCAACGAACTCCCAAAATATTAGTCACCCTCTAATCTTTTTGAGGAACTAACTTTTATAACCACGTGACAAAATCCTTCCAAGAGATAATTACAGAACTTCAGTGTCTGTATAAGATAACCTTTTAGAATTACCTTCTACGCAATTCTTCATCATCATCATCAACAACAGTCCAATACTCCAACAGTCCACTGCTGGACAAAGACCTCTGCTCCTCAGTAAGTAAGTTTTAGCCTACGACACAGTATTATATGCCGTAGCCAATAAGCAATTAATTGTATTTATTAAAAAATATAAATAAAAAACTATTGCAAGTGACATGGTAAGTTCACTTTGGTTTTTAAATACTTATATCCAGTTTACTCACTTGAAAGCTTTATCATCTTCTTGTCCATTATGAAGACCATTGGGCAGAGATCCATGCTCGTGTAGTTCGTGCAAGTCCTTCTCGAAAGGAGAAGCCGATTTGTCCTCAGGACGCTCTTCAAGGACCATACCGCGCAGACCGGCAACAACGCCGGCAACTTTTTCACCGGCACCTATGACAACACCTATTTCTACTTAAACAATAAATTACAACTGTTACTCTTTCATGTGCGTTTTGGATCAAAATTAATATTTATGTGAAAATATCTTCTGTATTTTTAAATAGTCTTTACTTCTGGTTATGGTTTTTCTTCAATATTTTGCAACGGAACTACCACAAAGAGATGGGTCAGACAAAGAAAACTTAAAACTAACAAGCACTACAAAAATACAGATTTGTAAACTATATTAACTTACCTGTAGGAGATCCACCTAGTACATATTCGACCATTTTAACTCCAAGGCCAGCCGTGTCTCTAGGTGATAAGATGCTGCCAGCATCGCCACCAGGGAATGCGACACCACGACGGGTACTCATCATCGGTACGCCTACATTGTGTTCCACAGCTATAACATAACAATCAGTCTGTTAATAAAGTTCGGTTTATTATTAGTTTATATTAACACTTATGGAAATGAAATACAAGGTACAGTATGGCGAAGACAGACAATTTTCGGGTAACTGTGTCAAGTAATATAAATAAGTATTCAAATAAAGTAAGAAGCATTCAATGAAGTTGTGAAATAAAGCTTATTACTGTATATTATGGTAATGTTCAACATCAACCGTGAAAAGGAGTTCTAATACCTTGTGCAGACCAAGTAGGATCACGCCACATCTGCTCAGGGTTCAACTGTAATGGTGGCAGGTGTGGTGTACCCTTGCTGTCGCCTCCGGCGCCCGGCCCTTTGTCCCATAGCTTTTTTGCAGCAGGTGCAATCTGTATAAAAAAAAGTTAATAACCGTTACAAGAATTATAGGCCTAAACGTTAAATAGTAAACTATTTATTGTAAGACAAGAATAAGAAATAGATTCTGGACACATAAATATTTCAGTACTGGTATATGAAATGAATTCTGTTACTTGATTTTTTTGAATATTAGACGCATGACAATATACTTATACTTATCTTTTACTTTTATCAAAACCATTTTGAATTTGAAAAATAAACAACGAACTTTAATAATAGGTATTCCAAGCACAGGTTAAGATGAAGATGAGAAGTCAAGTGATTTAATGTAGATCACGGCAACTGTATGTATAGTATCATGTTAACTACTGCATTTTTACCAAATGGATTGTTTATTTTTCTCTTTTAACCTTAAAAATCGGCTTTAACTTTGCTTTAATTGAGTAACACCACCACCATGAAGAACAAAATCTTTTTATCTTTAACATCTATATATCAGTATTATGGTTTTAAGTTTCTATGTTGTGTTGACACAAAACTAATAAACATGAGACACTATTAGAATATTTATTCTATTCATACATTTTTTTGTGATCAAGTTATCTACCGGAAACATAGGACATGCAAGTTACAGGGTAGAAGTGTTTTCTTCAAAGTGAATGCATTCTGCTTTAGTTCTTCACATCGTCATTGTCTAGAAGTATATTATGTACCCTCTGCAAGGTGCTGAAATACCACAATTGGAAAAAGGATTCAAGTGCAACACCTCTGTAACTTGTCTTTGCAAATGCATATTATATTACAGCAATTAAAGTAGAACATATGACGTTCAAAGGAGCAAAAAAAAACTAATAACAAGCAACACTAAAAACAAAGTAGATTGTGATGATTTTCATGTGACAAGACATCCTTGATTATGCAGCATGCAATTGGTTTAATGTATATAACATTATGCTTACACTTAAGTACTTAGTCTACACATTTAGGTAATGAGCCAATATTTTACAATACATTAGTAAAATGTCTAGATAAGGTATTTACTTTCTCACTTACAAATAATTTTTTTTTTCTACTACTAATAGTTTAAAAAAATTAAGCTGTCTTTTAAGGTTGCCTTATAATCTTCTCAATGGTGTGAGTCAGCTAGTTAAGTATTATATTAAAAAAAAGTAGCTTTTTAGATAACCTTTTGAAGGTAAAAATTTATAAAAATAAATGTACTAGAAGTATTTTTCTTTGATTTTATAATCCTATGTCTAGTCTATAGCCTTCCTCAGTAAATCGGATAACCAACATTCAGAGATTTTTTAATTGGAACCAGTAGTTTCTGAGATTAACACGTTCAAGCAAACAAACTTTAGCTTTATAATATTAGTAAATATAAATCTGAAGACTAAGTGTAGAAAGCATGTTGCTTAAGCAATAATATAAAAATTAAAATATTATAGTTGTAGAAGACCCTCAATGTTCTTTAAAACTGTTTAGAAAATTACTTTTACAAACATATCAACATAATATGGTATCCCTGCTAAGCAAATGTAAGTACCTATTTATAATTAAAATAATTTAACAACTAGTTCATGTAATTTAAGAATATCACCACCATCCTGTCGATGTCCTTAGAGCCCACTAAGAAAGCAAACTATAGACAACAACACAGCAAAGAGGAGAAAAACTTGACACAAACCCTATACTAAAAGTAGCATGGTATAGCAGTCCAAAATCTCCTTTCCTTTCCTTCATACCTCCAGGGGTACCTTATGTTTTACTACTATTAGGGCACAACTACTATTAAAAGCTATTGATGACTAATTTGGTAAGTTCAAATTTTAGCCAAAACAGACTCCAATTGATAATTGTACAATAGCAGTTTTCAATGTCACCATATTATTACTCGGGTAGCATCTGCCAATTTGTATGAAAGCTAAAAATATTCTCAGAACCTCATATATATTGATTAAATAATTCAGCACCTACTTCAGATGCAATGATGCATAATTTTTCTTATTTTGATTCAATCTAAGAGAAGAAAAGGTATGTGACAATTTTCATGGTCCCTATATACAGTTCACAGTTGATGATCAGCCGCCATCAAGGGTTGTAACTATTGGTTTACTTGTTGAAAACTCTACCCTCATCACTAGGAGCTTTGTCAATTTTTCTTAAGAGATAAAGATACTCAGAACCTATACCTAAACAATGACGCTCTTTACAAATTACAAATTTGGACTATATACTTCACTGTTTGAAGTGTTACAACGGCTTGTCCATAAAAATACATTTCGATGTTGATCACCAGATTTAGCATCGAGCATTGGGATTCACGTTTTATCATCTTAGTTACAATCATATTGATTTAGTCCATTTGTTTCTCATTTTACTTAAATACAATCAGGAGTCTTTTCACCTCAGTGTTTATAGCTTTTATTTAGAAAGAAATCCTTGCTGAATAAAAGAATAAATAAACTGAGTTATGATATAGTAATACAAGATAACATCATTTATTTAGTTATTTTCATGTGAAAGCCAAGTCATCAACTTGCCAGAAAAAATGACTCAAAACCATTACTAACACAAGCAACTATTGCATTAAACCAAAGTGAACTAAGAATGACGTTATAGAGAACCCCACATATTTGAAAATGCATTACCCTATAACCTAAATCACCTTGACACATTTGAAATTGCAGTCACAGCTAGAAGAGTAAACAAAAACACTAAAAAGCTTCTACGACATTGTAAAATAAAAACTTTTTACATAAACAACACACATCAATTTGTAACTAAAAGATTTGGATCATAATCTGTTAATAGGTAACACAAAATATCAAAGAAGAATAGGGTAAACAATGCATTTTAAGCAATTAAGGTCTACAAAATATGTTTATTCAGGAGACAGTATATAGCATTTACCTCAGAAATCATCTGTAAGGCGAAGTTAGTGAATAAATGTGTCTCCTCACTACTTAGAATAGTGACTAACTTGGTTTTGTTACTTGAATTTCTTTTAAAAACTATTAAGCAGCAATAGTGATGTGATTATTTTTATCCTGTAAACATACATTTGTATGTAAACAACACTTTTAGTATAAATTATGACCTAAAAAGTAAGTCTGAATTATCAAAACAGGTTATTCAATAATAACATGGAAGTTAACAACTATTGTGTAAGGACAGCCCTGTCCTATGTAAAATCTAGTTTGCCGAATTATCTCGAGTTCTAAAACATTAATGTAAACAAATAGGTAATGCCAATCAAGTGTTTGCAGATGATATACGACACGCCGTCATATACCAACTTATGAATGAAACCTCTGTAATTAAAGATTGTTATCTATTTCTAATTAATTAGCCACACCGTTTTTGGACTAACAGCGACAACAGACAAAATAAATAATGACAGAAAACATCAATAAATGTACTTTATACAACAGCCCGACTTGCAACCAAATATCATGTAATTTCTCATAATTTTAAAATGCTTCCAATAATACGTTTATACAAGGAACTCAATCATACGCCGGTGAACAAATTCTAAATCAGAAATGGCGGACGCCGGTGACAAGTAAACAAAACAAAAACGGACCTGTTGCTTAAAAAAATGGGATTTCCTTAACATCATGACTTAAAACAATGATAAAGTCCTTTATTCTATTAAATAAAACCATAAAACTTACCATGTCGGGGCCCATATCCTTAACATCAGTTTCGAAAAAAAAGTCGCTCAAGGGTTTCATGCGTACAATCCGCCTAAAGCTCAATCATGTACTACAAGAAAAGCTTATTGCGAACAAATAACACTTTCTGCTTGAAACACTAGTTCAATATAACAAATTCACTCTCATCATTAACATTAGAACACATTTCTTACACTAATATGTTTATATTATGCGAAATAAAACTAGAAAGATCCAAACTCAAATAATACAATGTTGATTTGTTTCGAACAAAGGACGTACGCCGATCACAGCGCCTGCGTTAAAATTCTCCATACAAGGGAGCGTCATACGGAGCAAAGTTTGGTTTGCCGGGCTGACAGATGGCGCGCAAACCAATAAATACATAACCATAGAACATAAACACCAGGTAAGTAAGCTTATCTGTGGAATTTTCGAAGCTTGCCTTTTGTTGAAGATAAAATACTATGACCATGGAACCAAGATACTGTATGTATTGTTTTGATGATATTTTCCCTTTTAGCTTTATATATTTTCAAAGATATTTGATATCATTTTTCATTTCGCCCGTGGTTATTGAGTTAGTACAAATTAAAAAAATCTTATCGGTTTGCGAACTTTCGCGCGGACATCAACAGTAAAATTCGGAGATTCCTCATACTAAGATGGCAAATCACTACTCCCCACACAGTACAGAAACACAAAAAGGTAGACGTTAGGCGACAGTGATAAATTATTCAGTTTCTATATGGGTATTGCCGTGCATCCCGTGAAAGATGCGTGCGTTAACCTTTTGATCCTGGTGTTCGAAATATACTTAGTCTGGCCATAAATACTGTTACACTTAATTATAAAAAAATATTACATTTGAATTTCGAATCTGTCATTTTTATACGATTGTTCATTGTGTTTTCTCATTTTGGCGCCAATACATTGTAAAATATTTTGCGATATTAAAATGGTGTGGGGTGATAAAGAGAACCGAATCGCTGTGATAGCATTACACAAAGTAGGTATGGAGCCAAATGCAATTTTTAAAACTCTCCATACACTTGGTATTAGTAAAATGTTTGTGTACCGGGCTATTAATAGGTACAATGAGACCTCCTCTGTTTGTGACAGAAAAAGATCTGGCCGTCCACGTAGTGTTCGTACGAAAAAGGTGGTCAAAGCAGTAAGGGAAAGAATTCGAAGAAATCCTGTCCGAAAGCAAAAGATTTTATCTCGGGAAATGAAGATAGCACCTAGAACCATGTCGCGTATTTTAAAAGATGACTTAGGACTTGCAGCCTATAAGAGACGCACTGGCCATTTCTTAACTGATAATTTAAAGAAGAATAGGGTGGTAAAATCGAAACAACTACTGAAGCGGTACGCAAAGGGAGGTCACAGAAAAATTTTGTTTACGGATGAGAAAATTTTTACAATTGAGCAACATTTTAACAAACAAAATGACCGTATTTATGCTCAAAGCTCTAAGGAAGCTTCCCAATTAGTCGACAGAGTGCAACGTGGACATTATCCGACTTCAGTGATGGTTTGGTGGGGTGTTAGCTATGAAGGAGTGACTGAGCCATATTTTTGTGAAAAAGGTATCAAAACATCGGCACAAGTGTATCAAGATACCATTCTTGAGAAGGTAGTTAAGCCCCTTAACATCACCATGTTCAATAACCAAGTATGGTCCTTCCAGCAAGACTCGGCGCCGGGTCATAAAGCTCGGTCCACGCAGTCTTGGTTGGAATCGAACGTTTCGGACTTCATCAGAGCTGAAGACTGGCCGTCGTCTAGTCCCGATCTTAATCCGCTGGATTATGATTTGTGGTCAGTTTTAGAGAGTACAGCTTGCTCTAAACGCCATGATAATTTGGAGTCCCTAAAACAATCTATACGATTGGCAGTGAAGAATTTTCCCATGGAAAGAGTGCGTGCTTCTATTGATAACTGGCCTCATCGTTTAAAGGACTGTATTGCAGCCAATGGAGACCACTTCGAATAAGCTTTTTATATTTTTAATTGTTTTATATTTATGTATTAAACTGACACACTGTAAAAGTAATAAATGTTATTTGCAGTTAACAATTTTCTTTTTTCTTTATTACAATATTTATGGCAAGACTAGGTATATAAGGGTTAAAGTAAATACTTTGGTTGGATTTTTGTGCCCCATGTACATGATATATTTAGACCGTTTTGACAGTTTTCATAAAATAATTTTGTAATATTAAAAATATTATACACATAATAATAATTATGAATAAAGTGTTTGAATAAAATCACTGTTTGTCTTAATACATGCCATAGCACTATTGTCTTGGTAATAACTTCAAAATAATATTAACACATGCATTATACTTATTATTTCATTATTATTACTTATATTACGTGTTTTGAAAATTTGTAAAGTAATATTATGTTTTACTTGTTATCCAAAACTATACTTAGTCTGGCCATAAATACTGTTACACTTAATTATAAAAAAATATTACATTTGAATTTCGAATCTGTCATTTTTATACGATTGTTCATTGTGTTTTCTCATTTTGGCGCCAATACATTGTAAAATATTTTGCGATATTAAAATGGTGTGGGGTGATAAAGAGAACCGAATCGCTGTGATAGCATTACACAAAGTAGGTATGGAGCCAAATGCAATTTTTAAAACTCTCCATACACTTGGTATTAGTAAAATGTTTGTGTACCGGGCTATTAATAGGTACAATGAGACCTCCTCTGTTTGTGACAGAAAAAGATCTGGCCGTCCACGTAGTGTTCGTACGAAAAAGGTGGTCAAAGCAGTAAGGGAAAGAATTCGAAGAAATCCTGTCCGAAAGCAAAAGATTTTATCTCGGGAAATGAAGATAGCACCTAGAACCATGTCGCGTATTTTAAAAGATGACTTAGGACTTGCAGCCTATAAGAGACGCACTGGCCATTTCTTAACTGATAATTTAAAGAAGAATAGGGTGGTAAAATCGAAACAACTACTGAAGCGGTACGCAAAGGGAGGTCACAGAAAAATTTTGTTTACGGATGAGAAAATTTTTACAATTGAGCAACATTTTAACAAACAAAATGACCGTATTTATGCTCAAAGCTCTAAGGAAGCTTCCCAATTAGTCGACAGAGTGCAACGTGGACATTATCCGACTTCAGTGATGGTTTGGTGGGGTGTTAGCTATGAAGGAGTGACTGAGCCATATTTTTGTGAAAAAGGTATCAAAACATCGGCACAAGTGTATCAAGATACCATTCTTGAGAAGGTAGTTAAGCCCCTTAACATCACCATGTTCAATAACCAAGTATGGTCCTTCCAGCAAGACTCGGCGCCGGGTCATAAAGCTCGGTCCACGCAGTCTTGGTTGGAATCGAACGTTTCGGACTTCATCAGAGCTGAAGACTGGCCGTCGTCTAGTCCCGATCTTAATCCGCTGGATTATGATTTGTGGTCAGTTTTAGAGAGTACAGCTTGCTCTAAACGCCATGATAATTTGGAGTCCCTAAAACAATCTATACGATTGGCAGTGAAGAATTTTCCCATGGAAAGAGTGCGTGCTTCTATTGATAACTGGCCTCATCGTTTAAAGGACTGTATTGCAGCCAATGGAGACCACTTCGAATAAGCTTTTTATATTTTTAATTGTTTTATATTTATGTATTAAACTGACACACTGTAAAAGTAATAAATGTTATTTGCAGTTAACAATTTTCTTTTTTCTTTATTACAATATTTATGGCAAGACTAGGTACAAATGATAAAATTTACGTATGCATCCATAACACTTGATGACAAAATGATTTTTATATTAATGTTAGTTGGAGACAATAAATGCCATTTGCGAGGCAAATATTTGTACATGTGTAATTTCTCAATGAAACGTAATAATTAATAAATGTTTTTCTTTTTTTAATTTCATCACAGAACCAATTATATTTGTTTTAAGCTTTATTATAAAATCTGCAAATAGTTTCGTTTGTTTTTGTTGCATTACTGTATTTAGGAAAATTATCTATAGAACATATTTTATCTTAAAACATCGTTAAATTTCGGATGAATATTGCTATTTAAAACAGTGATACAAAGTAGTCTATTGCCACTCCAAGGGGTTAAACACACATTTTGCAGACAAAAAATGATGATTGGAGTATAATTAATCAAGGAAGGCTGTATAACATCACGCAAGGATCGATTGGGGTAGAGTATCTATAAAAAACATTAAAAAAAATATTTCTATTGAGCGATCCAGACAAAGTTGCACGGGTCAGGTAACTATGAATATGATTTTAGTGACGCGCGTATCCTGCCACAAAGATCTCAGACGCCCGATCCCGAAATATACAGTGAGTAATATATTATCATAAAAACGCTTTAATCCCTTCCGATTCGCATAAAATTACGTCATTTTAATATTTCGATATAATTATGGCTTAATACAATAAATTTTAGGTACCAAGTACAATAACTTTATTATTCGACATTTATTTGAGTTTAGTTTTTTGTTTGTTTGTTTTCTATGATGTGATAGGATTTGTTCTATCCGCGTGCCTTTACAACGTATAAGTTCATCTGCATTCTCATCACTAACATTCACATGCGTGTAAAGTTTAAGTGTTGTAAAATAAAATAATTCAAAAGTACAAAGGATTATTTGTTTCTTAAAAAGGGAAAGTTTGACTTTTTCTCAAACTATAACCCGCGTTTTAGTATGTGTACCAATTAATTTAAATTAATCAAAGTTTAAGTGAATGTAATTTGTTACGGTGTGCCTAAGAAAGTAAATTAATTAGTTATTTACTCGTAGTTAAAAAGTAAAATTAAAGTTGTCCCAAGTTAAAAGGTTGACGTTTTTCGGCCGAGATAATGATGACGAATAATATATCTAAGTCAATAATAAATCGAAACTTATTTAGTTTTTGACGCTCATTTCTATCCATAAATACTGCTGCTCTTCGCGAGAAGTCAGAACTGAATGACCTGATCCAATATTTTAAAAAAAAATAGTACATTGCAGTGGGCACCTACCATAGTTTGTATTTGACGCCACATACAATTTAAAATGAAAAATTGCAAGAGATACTTGAATATACTAATGATTGCCCTCAGGCATTGACTGTCACTGTCAGACAAAAAAGAGACTCATCTCTTGAACTTATACTTAAAACTTGCAAAAATTTATTCAATTTTTACTTAATTTAAACTTCAATTTACACCTTGCTCTATTTTTTCAAGTAACATGCTTGGGTTTATCTCTTCAATACTTTATACTTAATTCATATATTGGCGATTACACTGGCTTGTAGTGTATATCTATGTATAGTTTTTCCAAAATTAAATTGTTTCAGACTAACTTTTCTCCTGATTCAATGTACGTCGTGCTCTACCTGCTGTATGAAATCACAGTGAAATGATACAGAGTGGGGCTATGGTTTTGGTGGTGACATTAATCGAACTGTCGATTAATTTAAGTAAGCAAACAAGCCCAACCAATTAAGCTTAGTTTTTCGTCAATTTAGTTCAGATTGACACAAAAATAGTTTTGAAGTATCCATCAAAAATTTATCTGATGTAGCAGAAAGGGAATAACCCATGCTCTTTTTATAATACAGTGGGCCCTCCAGAAGAAGCATGGCTCACCAATCTATCTTGACAAAGAGGTAAAAATTTTGGTTAAAGCATCTAGCTAAATCCAATAACCAGCCTTGACCAGAATCTAATCTAGATCTAATACCAGAAACAAAAACACAAAGTGATTTAAAGGATTTTGTTGCAGGGTTTGTGCATCTTTTAAGGCTCTCATAATGAAGTAAACATTGTTGTTTCGGCTATTAGACTTATTGTAAAATGACCGTAATCTTGAGTGTTTCCTAATAAACTTATTCAGTCAATCATTGATTTTTAAGTCCCCATTGCTGCAGTTTTCTTTTAATAACAATAGGCTAGATGACACCTTAGTTAAATTAGTTACTTTTTATCATCTGTAAAAATGACAACTTTGTATGAAAAATGTACTAAATACCAAATTGTGACGTCGCTGTTTTAGACTACACAATTGAACAATATATTTCACTGTATATTTGATTGAAATTTGTAATAATAATAAAAAGCTATGTTAATTGTATTTGCCGAGATGTTTCACGATATTAGTTTTAATAAAGTGGACATTGGTATTTATTTACGATACAGTCATCTACCCAATTATATGCCAACCATCAATATGCCTGCAATACTACTTAAATTAAACATCGTGATATGATGATGATTTAACTTAAAAGAGTTGCCACTTGCATACTGAATAAAAATGTAAACAATATAATTTATTACAATACTTGTGGCGTAACAGTTGCAGCAGTCAATGTAGTAAATAAAAAAAAAACAAAAAATCTATGTGCACCTAATACCTTATAAAGTTTCTACACCACGCAAAGGTTGACCGGAAGAGGGCACCTTCCGGTCAACCTGGGCACTAAGTCCGCCGATGACCAATTTAGTACATAAAATTTATACATAAATAAATAAAATAAAGAATGTTGGTATATTTTCGTTTTCTTTATAAATGCCTGCAGCTGCAAAAACAGCATGTGCACTATAACGTATTATTAAACAACTTGTATACTAAACACTTCGTTGTGTTTAAACTCCGTGGGGCTCGTATACCAATTCATATACTCACCTGGCCATCCTTGTCGTAGACAGACGGTTGTCAAGTATTGGTGCTATTTAAATGTATGTGTGTGAAAGGGTGAGTAAACGGTGATTGAACCGGGTCAACTTCATGAACCCGACCTCATTCTACCCATCCAAACTTCCAGTAACCGCGCCACAACAGCCACAATTACGACGTAATGATTTTATTACTCTGAAGCGAGCCACCGAAAAACGCGAGAAGATACAAATTAGGTGTCGTTTGATCCCGAAGAGAAAAATACCGGTGTGCCAATCGAATGTCTTTATTTTACTGTAACGACGGCCTTCAAAGGTCGGGAGTATATCACCCCCACGAAACATTCTCCATAAATTACCGGACACTTGAAAACACCAGAAACTCAACAAGTCAACACAAGAAAATGGTATAACGATACTATTGAAAAGTCAAAATTTCTAAAAACTACAGACATGAAACCAAGCTATGACAAAGCATTTTTTTTTTAAAATAATGACAGTCTAATAAATCATTGAAAGTTTATGTTAACGGTTGCGATGAAACAGTCGAATGCATGTTGCCTATAACAATCTTTCTTACTGCATTATTTTAATTAAATATTTAAGAAATGACTACCTTTGCACTTAAATAACTATAACAAATGAAAGATATTGTTACAATCTCAAAAAACTAAAAATAAAATTTAAATTATATTTTATTAATTACAATGCATTAAAATCTTTTTTGAGTAGGTTCTAGGAAGTAGACTAAGACCTAAAACAGACCTGTCTCGCAGTGAACTGTTACAAGCTATTGACGTGGTATAATGTAAGCATTTCTTTCGTGGGCTAGAATTGTTTTATTTCAATAAAGGTAGTATTTTTTGTGGACGTTTGAACATAATGTTTTCTTGCTTTCTGAATGATCTCCGAGATAGATTATAGAGACAAGCTATTGTTTACTACGCCAACTAGCTTGCATGGCGCGAGCAAAGTAATTGTCTTTAATAAAAGAACGAAACGCGTGTACAAGGTAAAAACTATACGTATATTTATACTTTTTTACTAATCCATTGAGATTTCAATGAGTACGCAACTTTATATAAAAGTAATTGAACCGAGATGTAGTGCATAACAGATACATCTATAGTATAAAAGCAGTTTGGATTTTTCTATGAAAATCTTAGTGCTAATCTGGCAAAAGTTAGAGATAGAGGTTGGTAAGGCAAAAGATAAGACTATAAAAACACTGCATAGAATTTTTAATTCATCAGCATCATCGCCATCATCATTATCAACCTATCGAAGTCCAATGCTAGACATAGGCCTCTCCCATTGCAGATTTTTAATAAATCCCTAACATAATTTTTCATCAAATATCAAATAGTTTTGCACATTTCTTTACTTCAAAATAAATACTTTCATAAATACGTATGAATAAGAGTATGTTAATAAAAGTATTTCAAAGCATGTGTTAGAGAGAAACAGGTTTGGATTCAGCAAACCAACACAAAAACAAATCACAAACAAAATGAAATGAAACTGATTTATTCACAGCCTACAAAATACCAGGTATATGGCATTTAAAGTAACAATAATAATAATAATTTAAAACAGAATAGAATATTTTACATATACAATATAATATAATAAACAAAGAAAGATGTGTATAAGAATGTGGGCCCAAATGGGTCACCATCTCAGTTAATTACCACACACCTGTGCACAGCTATTCTCTACACATATCTGTGCACTGCTGATTTTCAGATGGTACCCTCGAAATTTCAACACGTTCGTGCGCGTTACAGTGTTATTAAAGAAAATAAAATAATAATAACTTGTAACTATACAAACACTATCATAAACAACGCAGCATCTTCGCAAATGTGTATACCTTATTGATTATCTGTGCTCCCGCGCCGAGTGCTACACTTGGTTTGACGTAACACAAAAGACTGTCAGTGTTAATTTATCACAATGGATTACGCAACTCAGTACGATATACACCAAGTTTTAGTTTTCAGATTTTTTTTTTGACAACTTATGTAATTAGGCTATGAGGCTCGACTTCTTTGTGACAGTGTATTTCGTCCTATACTATTTTATTTACAATATTATATTGTTTTTTTTTTTGTTAATCAACCTATTATATTATAATTTTTCATTAAAAAATTAGGTAAATAATGTAAAAGAACTGATGTTACCCACAACCCACAATCTGCTATATTGTTATACTATAAAACTGTAATTATAAGATGCCAGGTACAATATCTTAAACTCATAATCTGATAGAATATTTGAAAGAAACAAGCACTTTTAGTAACTTGCCAGTATTAACTTACTAAAAGTAATTAATGTATAATGCAAAAAAAAAATCATAAAATTTAATGTAGTTTTGTCTTGATGCTGACCTTCCAGTAGAGGCTTGAAACAAATATTTATTTGATCAGTAACATACTATACACAAAAACACATTCAAATATTTTTATGAAACTTACAATACATATTTACACAGTCTGTAAATATATTAAGAGTCTACTTAATGGCGTGCATATGAGTATCAAAAGTTGTAGCCATGATGTCTATTAATTAACATTCTTAATTGTACTGTATATTTATTATTTCTTGATAATAACATTTAATAAATACTCATTGCACATTTAACTGTCTACCTGACATGTTAAATTAGATACAGCCAAACAGCAAGCATACTGACACCAGAAGATTAGTAGCTGGATTTTATTAGTAATTTTTTGGATATGTAAACCTTAACAGGTTTACCCAGCAGTAAACCTTGAAAGTATACTTAGACATACAATAGGACTTTGTTCTAGAGAAGGTCTGCGATAAACTTAACTGTATCTCATCAGACCAATAAAAAGCAGTAAAATCTTATGACTTCCTTATTTTATATTTTAATAAATGGAAAAGATGTTCTTTGTGTCCGTTTAATGTTTATTTGTTTATTGGGCACCAGGTAAATACAAACAAAGTATAAGTTAAATATGCAAATATTATGTACATACTTAAATAAAATAATGTGACCTAGTTGATTAAAAAAAAGTTTTGGGACATGTTATGGTTATGGGACATTGATGTCTACCAGTTTTACAGTCCCTTGAATGCAGTTAGTATTTGTGAACGTCTTATCGTGATTAGTAGGGCGTTCTAAGACGAACTGCTTGGACAGAGTGGTCGAGAAATTTGGAGAATGTCTGGCTGTCCAGGCATTTTTGGCTTCAGGTTCTCTGACGATTTCAGTAATTTGGAATGTGTGGAGTAAGGCAGCGAACTGTGATTTAAGGTAACGTGGGGTAAAATGATTAAATAGCGGCGGATTAAAAGCATATTCGGAGCCATGACCATATTCTCCGAATATGAATCATTCGTAGAGGTTTTGGAGCTTGTTTAATTGGTTTTTTATAAGATCTAAATAACTGGTATATGCATAATTAAGAAAAAGGAAAAGAAAAGATTGTGTGAGACCAATCTTGGTAGAGATAGACAGAAAATTACGTAACCTGTCCAAAGACCCTGCTACGGTAAACATTTTGCGACTATGTTCTTGAACTCCAGGAAAATGTACTGTCAATATATGCCCCCCAAGTTCTTTACCGTTCTCGTTATACAGGTGTATACTATCGCAAAAAACTTGAGGCATTAAAGTCCGAAAAGTCCAATCAAGTTATGGAATCATTGTCGAACTCCTTCCTTCTCGGGTTAATCTTAATACCGTGGGAAATGGGTAGGATTTTATTGATGTCCACGTTTATGGTGTTAACAGTATCAATCAGATTAACCAGCGTAGGTGACAGTAGACCATACGCGTGGAGGTGGTAGGAGAAAGTCATATCGTTAGTGTTAATAAAAATGAAAAAAAGTAAGGGTGATAGCACGTTGCCCAAAGGTACACCAGCTTTAGTACTTGCACCACTGGTGTGTCGGAAAGTGTACCACAATCGATGTCGATGTGTCGTCGATGGTGTTGAAAGCGTTATAAAAGTCTAGGATTGCTAGAACTGCAGCCTCGCCGTTCTCTATAGCAGATCTGATGTTCTCCGTAATTTGAACTAAAGTAGTGATAGTGCTGTGGCCGGGACGAAAACCGGACTGGATGGGATTTAGGAGCAGGTTTATAGAAAGGAAGTTCGAAAATTGAGCATAGATTAGACGTTCCAGGGTTTTGGAGAGGAAAGGGAGAGCAGAAATGGGACGTTAATCGGAGAAGGTTCCGGAGTTCTTCTAATCGATCTAATTGATTACATTTTTCAATAATAATGTATTTTCTTGTGTTGAAGCATATCCAACTAATATTTTATAAACGAGAATATAAGTTTGTTTGTTACTTTTTCACGCCAAAACCACTTAACTAATTTTAAAAATTCTTTCATCAATGGCAAGCTACAAAATGGAATAGGCAATTTTACATCCAGTCATAATTTGAAGCTTACCTCATTTTTAATTAACTTCAACAAGAGGAGGGTGGCATACTGAGCTGTTTTTATTTACTTTTTTTGTTATCTTTTGATATAATTTAAGTTATTTTTTATGTGAAAAGGTATATCGAATGCACGTGCATTTGACATACTCAGATTTAATGTCAAATATGAGATATGTTAAATTATTATTATTACACATAGACCTGTCATAGGCACTGACTGTACATTTTACATGCCAATAACAAAAAAGCTAAAAATTTAAAATTATTGAGTTATGTTAAGTTAACATACCACTTGCTAATAAAAGTATTGAAAAAGTTAAATACTCAATGATATTGAAAATCGTAAATGAGAGTTTAGCTATTATCATCATTACCATCGTTGTAGCCGAAAGATGTTCACTGTTGGACATAGGGCTCCCTCCCCAAGGCTCTCCACAACAACAGCTATTTCGTTCGTTTCGGCCAGAAAATCTAGTTACTTCCTTAGGATTGTCAGTAGGATGAAAAACGCGTATTTTAATTAGTTTATTTATTCAATAGGACACAGAACTAACTAGTATTTGCAATATTGTTGGTCCGGACATAATTATCTAGAAATTCTCTAGTTGATACGTTAATTGTAAGTCTTATTGTGTTTGCCATAATGAATAGAAATGTTTTGAACAAATTTTATAGTGAGGGCAAGGATTAATGTTGTAAGAGGGATGAAATATGATCTTGTGTTGTGTTAGGCCTGAAACTGCAACACACAACACAACACAAATTAAGAGACCGATATTGCTATCGGTCTTTTAATTTTATTGGACTATCGGTATCGACGTTCATAATGCTGTGAATGACATTTACAGCAAAGTAAAACCCTGATATGATGATAGATATTTGCTTTTTTATATACTCACCTATCAAAACGACTCTACTATGTCTAAAAGAAAGCATACGTAAAATGCAAGAGTGGTGGTCACCATGCTCAATGCAGACAATGCAACATGGTGACCCACACTATCGCGCCCTCTTGAGATGCTTTTTCACGTCCGGATTAAAAGGCCTGGGATCAACGTGGGAAAGAAACACCTGCACTGGCACGTGAATTAATCGAGTGGCACAGGAAGCAAGAATCGAACCACACATTTCGAGAGCGTATCTCTTCAGCATGTGTTCTCGTGCAGAGGAAGGGAGAAAGTGGAACTACTTGGAAGAGCTCATCAAACACCATTCATAATAAAAGCGACAGAGAGCTACCATAGAGGTGACATTTCTTCGCAACTGTAGAGGCTTAATCTAGGAGTTTAATTTAATGACGAAACGAAGTTTTACGAGGATTAATTTCGGATAACGCTATCTATTATTTATATTTTTAGCTATTAGTTTTACAGACATTCCAAGGTATGGACTAAATGTCCTACGGATTTTATAAAGATTATATACATAGGCCTTACAGCCATATTCGGCTACAGTGATTTATTTGTGTTACTGGACAATCAAAGTACCTACTTTTTCAAAAAGTTATATATATAAACATATATAGATAAATGGAAACAAAGCTTAGCATATATTTCTGAAATCAACACATGAATTAAACCCTATCTAATTAACTAGTTTTAAAAAGCAAGGGATTCTGTTTGGTAATAAGAATATTAAGTCATGCAAACAATGGTGTTCAAATGTAGTATTAATTTATTGTATTTGTTTTAGTTTAATTTTACATTTCTGTAGTTTTGTTCTATATTTTTAACAAACTTACATAGAATCAAGTTATGTTATTAAATTTTTTTTTAATAAGTATTGTAAGTGGTAGCACTTTTGTAATATAGCATATATCTATATATTTCTGACAAAAAAAAATAAATTATATTTGTTACATATTTAAATGATTGTCTTTTATTTTATTTAACACTAGCTACCTATCTGTAACTTAGAGCAAGACCGAAATTTCAGATCAGCTCTAAAATTAGCTTCATTCAAACATTATTTCAGTCTTCATAAACATAAAAAACAATATGTCAGCATGAACCTAATAATATTGTCAAACAAGGAAGCAACCCCTGCTGGGTTATATCAGTACTTCATTACTTATTAAAAATGTTCAAATAAACCCAAAAATTTGACAATGTTAGTCATTTGGTGATTCAGTTAACATATGGAAAAAATGTACACTCAATAGTACAGAAATAACTGGCACTTCACTAAATACCGCTATTATGAATCACAAGATCAATGGTTAAGAAAAATTGCTTTACAGAAACTGACAACTAGAATGTTATAAAAAACTCATACAACAACATTAATTAGGTAACAGTACTCAGTTTCTACCTAAGACACTTTGGTCATGTTTTTTATTCAACAGTCTTAAGAGACTATGATCAAGCTTATATGGTGTTTCTATGTGCTCTTTTTGAGTATCATAGGAGCTAACTCAAGGAGCAAACTACACAGAATAACATCACTGCAAGGAGAAAGAAAAGTTAAAACAAACCCTATACCATCCCATCTGGCCAGTGAGGTTTATTAAGCCAAAAATTCCTTTCTAGGAAGCTGATGTCCAACATGGCACTATTTAAGTTAGTAATGATTGTTTTTAAGAATATTAAAAGCAGTTAGTAATGATTGCTTCTAAGAAATTAATGAAAGGTAATCTGTGGCCATTGTTGTTTATCTGTTGTATGGCAAGATAAAATGTTCAAATATAAATGTCAATTAATAAATAAATATACCATTGTTGTCATAATTCTAATCTGTGATATCTTTTTCTAGCTCTTGTTTTTGTTATACTGAGAATTCTCTTCAGCATTTGTTTACACTTAAATATATAACAAAGAGCACCCATGTTCGAGAAATCTGTTAAATGAGGATTGCAGTGAAGTTTTATTACACTAAGTACGAACAATCCAAAAATTGTGTTAAAAAATAATAATAGAGATGTTATATTTTTTAGTTTTATGCATCAAAATCAACATTGGTTTTTGTAACTATACTGTACTCACAATAAAAGTGATTTCCTAGAAAGTAATGAGTGTCATTTTTATGTTAAAATATAAATAAATTGATTATTAAACTTATCATT
Organism: Hypercompe scribonia; assembly: GCA_949316085.1. Lineage (NCBI taxonomy): Eukaryota > Metazoa > Arthropoda > Insecta > Lepidoptera > Erebidae > Hypercompe > Hypercompe scribonia. The sequence continues at coordinate 2,079,939 of OX438969.1, read as the reverse complement.
GCATATTTTATTCTATTTAATATCACATTAATTATGATACACTAGTTTGTGAATACACTGCTAAGAATGAAAAAAAATCTTGTAAAATACTCTATTGTTCACATTAAAATTATTTACCGAACATACTCATATTGATGAGTATGCATAACTACTACCAGCATACTACTTTTGTCTTTTTAATCAATATTTTACTTTTACTCTTGTGTACATTGCAAGGATACCCAACAAAACTATTCTAAAACCTACCAAGTGCATACAAAGATGTCCCAATGACAAGGGATAAAGCACAGGTTCATACTAATGATAATAATACACATTCCTATCTATTAGAATCATCATAATTAATATGTTATTAAAAATATAATTGGAACTTCATTAATTATCTACCTTCATTCTCAAATTCAAAATGGTTTTATAACTTGTAATACATTTTTGCAGGTTACTATTAACCTCTAGGAACAATTTAAATTTTCCTGTTAGTCACTTAACTTAGATAATAAGAGGATGAAGCATATTTTAAACATGCCTCGCACATAATAATAAAATAAAAATTGCTTACCTGGTTTCTGATAGCAGCAACCTGTGTCAGTCCAAGCTGATTTTGTCCTTGCTGAAGAAACTGATTCGTGCCAGGCCCCAACATGCCAGCCTGACTCAAATACATAAGGTGCTCAGTAGATTTTCCAATACCATTCATGGTTGGTATAGGATTTGCATGATGCTGATGAATATCATACAATCCTTGCTGACCCAGTTGTGCAGCATTTTGAATACTTTGCAAAGGTTGCATCATCACCGCACTATTTTGAATTGTCAAGTTATTACCCAAAGTAGGGTTTTGCAGCGGTGCTAGTTGTGTATGAACCATATTGGTTGTTAAATGAGCTGGGTGACTTCCAATTACTGAAGGATTAATAGCCAAAGTCCCAACAGATGAAGCAATAGCTTGATTAATAAACTGTTGTTGGTTTGATTGTGAATTTTTGAGTTGCACTTGACCTTGTTGATGCATGTTATTCATTGTTATTGGGTTAGGATTTTTCCATTTATCAGGGTTCTGAAATAAAAAAAATACAACTTTGTCAGTTGCAAAGTATTTGTTTTACTCTATTATAACAATAAACAAACAACTAAGGCGGTTGTCACACAAATGTAAAACAATTTAAGGTTATATGGAAAAACTATATAAATTATCAATATTTTGTAAACAAACCTCAGCAATACTATCGTCTCCAACGGCCCAACGTTGTTTCGGAGCTAGGGATGGAAGTTCTCCTTCTTGTGGCTCTCGTTGAAATACGTAATGCACTGTTGCATCGTCCTGACTTCGAGCTTGTGATGCACGCGTGCTCTGCAAGCCAGCTTCACCCGCCTCTTCTTCCCCTCCCGTTCCCGGCCACTTCATTGGGCTACCGTGAGGTTCGAGCATTCAGTTTCACAACACTTCAATCCTTTGTAACCGTAAACACAAAATGTCCAACGGTCTTCCCGTTTCAGTTAGAAACGCTAATCCGAGTAATATTATAGCCAGAGGTGTAATTAAACTGCATTACATTATCCAATAGACTACACACGATAAACGGATCTTGTTATTATATCCATTTAGCGACTAAATCTATCTTTTTGTCTTTGAAATGACAATACTTTTATCAAAGCACGATGACAGCCGCTAAGGGAAACCAAAATATTGCACCTACTGCAACGGTCTCCTTGACGGATTGAAACAAAGACAAGAAGTGAAATCAATGATTTCTAGGATACGAGACCTCAGAATTTTCGAATTTAGAAGTGTAAGGATGTTTGCAAATGTACTAACATTAGGTACTAGCTATTTGTCGGCGTCGAAAACTGAACTGAATAAACACTCAAAATAATACACTATTCACACAATTTCTAAACAAAACGAGCACAAATATAATTACTATATGTACACAGAACTATTTACAATGTACAATTTTTACAAAAAACCCCGTTTATGCCATTGGCTGCTGTCGATACTTTCTGATTTAGAAAAGACGACAAACATTCTTCACTGCCTGTCCGCCATAATCGGTCGGTCGGGCACTCAGACAGATGCGATGCGCGCGCAACGCGCAAAACTATACTATAAACATAAATACATAATGCTAAATACGTTCCTTCATAAGTATGCTTAGGTATAAATATCTCTTTTAATTAGGGTTGATTTTTGAAATAAAAAACATTAGTAAAATAACTTAATTCTGTTCATGGGTGATATATACTAAAATGTCATTTATTTCTCTTTTTTTACTAACAGATAAAGTTTTACGAACAAAATTAAAATTTAAGTGAAAATCTTTAAAAGATTTGTAATTTTTTTGGTATTAAGTTCATGTTTCAAAATAATTGTGATTTTATGAGTTATGTTATTTTTGTTTATTAATTTTGATACGTCATCATATTAGGAGAAACGTAACGAAATTTTGTTGTCAAATCAAAAATCCACAGAATGTAAACATATCTCACTTTTTAAAAACCGAAACTAACCCAGCAATATTGCCAGTAGTTAAAGTTATTCAAATTGTAGTTGATATTCAAGTTGACCTTGACTACCTGTACCTGTATTCTACGAATACTCAACTATTTCGTTCTAGTTTTAGTTGGTAACAATAACGATTTAAGTTAGTAGGTATACAAATAAAACGGATTTTGTTATACACGAAACTAACTTTTGCCTATGATCCGCCTGCATGTTGTCGGTTATCGCCGTAAATAACCTATGCGTTATTCTGATGTTTAATAGTTTTATCTAAATCCATGCAGTAGTTTTTGCGTGAAAGTGTAACAAACATGCATACGTCCTTACAAGCTTTCACGTTTATAATATTTAAAGTTAAAAAAATATTAAAAAGTTTATCGATAAACGGTCTAGGTATGTATTCCATGTAGCGCCATTTATAAACCGTGAGTACGCAATCGGACCTTCTAGCGCCATCTATTGGAATTAATAAAATTTGAAGTGATTCAAATGCGCTTATTTTGAATCTTCCTTCCTTCCTTGGGAATGAGAAGTTTTACCACCATAAAAATAGTCTACAGCACTCACCAGCTTCCTATGCCCACACACAAAAATAATACTATGAAATCAATCCGTTGCGACGTGATAGAAAGACAAACAAATAAACACACTTTCGAATTTATATTATTAGTAAGAAAGTAAGGATAGTAAGGATTTGTCGAGTAGGAACCTAGATGTTATTAGTAAGGATGTTAGATACTCCATAGATAAAAGATTTCTTTCTTTATGTTATAAATACCTACTTCCATTATGTTTCTTTTAGATATTTAAAGCCAACACATTTTAACTTTTATCTTTGACAAAAAATAGCATTCTGTTGCTTCTACCATGTTCTTAAACGAATTGGGCGAGAAAAAGTAATATAATTCAGCTTTGTGTGTAGACATCAAAAAAAAAATGCAGGTTTATTCTAGTATAAATAGATTAAATTTGATTGACTTAAGAACTTAAAAGTTAACAATGAGGCTCATGCTTTGTAAATTTGAAGCCCTCTGTTAAATTTTATCATAATCACTTTTTTAAGATAAATGGATTCGTGGCTCCACCTTTAGTGTAATGATACCTTCAGGATCTTGACGGGGTTGCCGCCCTGCTACTGTAGCACATCAGGAATGTTTCCGCAAGAATGTTTACACATTAACTTTGTTTATACCGTCATACGAAACGGGGCGCATCCCTGATACGCAGGCTATTGGTCAGCTTCAATTACTTGCTGAACATGATAGCGAGTAGACTAGATTGTCCATTTGTGACTGATTGCATCGCAATTTCAGCTGCGCCTATCACTGTGAAGCAATGAGTATAACCTTAAGTAAATAATTGTAAAATATACCAGTATATACTTAAGCTTGTAACTCAAAATTCTTACTAACATTTTTAAGTCCTAGCTAAAGCTAAGCTAAATTATAATTAAGTGGTAATCGAGAAGATTAATATAATCTAAATTTAAATAATCCTATACAGGCCAGTTTATAAATGAGTAACCCGAGAGAGATGAAATCCCACCATACCTTAGAGAACAAGTAAGCTGTCGATATATTTTGTCATATGTTCATATTAGCAATCGTTACAGATAACTGGAGTCCTAAATTATCAGTCAATATTCTATTTACAGGATTTTGACATCACCAAGTACTTACACTCTGTGTAAAAAAAAGAAGTTCAACTGTGTCATGTAACTGGCTGTAGATTTGATTTCCACACAGGCCTATATGTTGCCTATGTGATGACCATGATCGCTTTTTTATCTATTATCCACATATAAGTATGTACCTACTTAAGTATATATATACTTTGTTAAATAATAAGCATGAGTTGGGCAAATTAAAGATGGTAAAATGAGAGCATTCAATTATCCTTTGGCTTTTCACGAAATAAAACGTACCCAATGTATGATTTTTTAATGGCAAGTTTCCACGTGTACATGAGTGTATTGTTGTTGGTGCTATATGGGGCAAACTGACTACTGGCACCCATGGGCACCTACAACTCAAAACACACAAGGGTGTTGCTGCATGAATGCCATACTCACTTAAAATCAGTTATATGTGAGTTTGTAGACTAGTTAATCTGGTCAATATTAAAAGCTCACGGGGAAGATCTCTATGGTGATCATAAATTCATATTGTAATTACTTTCATTCTCAAGAGAACAATCTAGATATGTTGATTAAAAACTTTAAGTTTCCATTAATCTCTAGTTTGCTAATTTACATTTTAAAAATTTCTGCAAAAATAACCAAACACCAAGTAAAGATATTACTCATGTGATAAAATGTTTCACGGTTTCTAAATAAGTATGTTTGTTGATGAATTTAAATTGGCTTTAGTGGATACCTTTAGACATTTTACTCTGTCTATGTCTAGAGAATAAAAATTTTGAGTTCAACATTAGATGAAAGCTTTTATAGTTGTGTAAGTGTAGTTTATAAATCAATAACTTTAAAATATTTTATATTTTTACTAATTATTAGTAATTACGATTAAAATAACGACATTCACATTCAAAATAATTACTGGCAAGGTATTGAAACAGAATATGCATTAAAAACTTATTTGATTTTTTAAATTATTTATTTGACTAAAGTATAAAAGCAGTTAGAGACAAGACACTATATGGGTTTGATCTTAAAATGTAAACCAATGAGGGAGAAAACCAGACATTTGAGATCTTGAACTAAGTAATAGAATCCACGGAGACCTTCTGGATCACGAGACTGATTCACATCTACTAATGATCCTGTTTTGGATGTAGTAAATGAGATGTGTTCTTCACCTATGACTATCTCCAATTCCTGTAAAGAACATTTTATAGTAAATATACTATCCTTAGACTTATCATGTCACGATATAATTCTTTCCTCTTTAATTTTTAACCAACAAGTAGGATAGAACATTTTATATGAATATCTAAAACATTATTATACATATTTACAAGGTCATGTTAATAATTATCATTCTATTCATAAAGACTCGGAAGCTGCATTCTCAACCAGCTAACAATTTCAAGAACATTAAAAATTTAATGTATATTTTACATTATCTAACAATTAAAACTTCTAAACTATAGTACATATAATACTCATACATATTTATATTTAGTATTCAAAATCAAACCAAATCTTGAATCGTCAGCACTCATATTAGAAAGTAATAACAAATATTAAATTAGGTTAATAAATTCATACGGCTAATAATATAAAACATGTTTCGCTCATGAATGTTTAGAATTTTTGATAGTGTAAGTTATTTGTATTAACAATTTCGTAGTATTTATATTCGTAATATAGTTCAACGTAACATTTTCAAGTTGTGACTACATACCTGTCTACCAACTCTGTCTGGTTGTGGCCATAATCTGTCATCTTCATGCATTATTTCGGAGTCAACTATTATTCTCTTTAGCTCTTCCATAACACATGGGTGAACGTATGCTTCTTTACGAATCATAGTATCATTTTTGTAGTTCGAGTTGTTAGCGTACCTCAATTTGCCATCAGGGCGGAATTCAAACTCTAAAAACTCATGGCCAAATTTGCCTTTGTGACCCACATAGTAACGTATATAGAAATCAGAAGACATATTTATTTAAAATGTGAATGAATCCAGTTTTTAAATTTTAAACGAAAACGATTTTCAACAAAAATCTGCGGCTTGTCTTCACACTAACGGAAGGCAATGACCGAGACGAAGCCAGAGCGACGATCACAAAAGTTGCAATTTATGACATTCAAACCATAGATACAATACGGTCTAGAAATGACCAAAACACAAAACATAAAACTTGGTGTTGAATGGGATTACAATAAAGTTTAATCGCCTAAAAATATGTAAAAATAGATGTCAAAAAGGAATTTAGTCAGTATACAATTTATATATCTTATTTTCCATCCATGAAGTTCCAATAATGTTCAAGTATTTTAGTGGCTGTCACTAAATATAGGGTAGGCTAAGAATTCGTTAACATTTCAGTTACTGTTAATTCTGCTGAATATGTGAAAATGTTACCGGATTCTTTCTTATCGATGCTATTGGCTACAATCGTAACACATGGTTTCTACAAGATGGAGCCACATCTCACACATTGAATGAGTCCCTGCCGGTGTTCAAAGACATGTTTCTGGAAAAGCTGATTTCCAGACGTGGCGAAGATTCTATGGCCACCCAGAAGTCCAGATTTATCCCCAGCAGACTTCTTTTTATGAGGTTATTTGAAGAATCGTGTCTACATCAATAAACAAAAAATACTACTTCAACTAAGAGGAAAAATCAGCGAAGAGATGTCGGCGATCTCGCGGTCTCTTGCCGACGAGTATTCAAAAATTTCGGTGCTCACTTACGGTGATCACCGTTTCGACGTTTGCACTCTTCTATAAGCGATGTAATTTTTACAAAAATAATTTCAACTAACTAGCTTTCTTGTAAATAAACGATTTTTATAATATATCAAATGTTTTTTTTATACGATTTTTTCAAATATTGACTAATTCGTGGTCTAACCTGTACAATTATCAAACTGAAACCAGTTAACGATAAAGTAGCATTAAAATGATAAGTTGAAAGTTTCTATCGAACAACAATCATCCAATACGCTATCAAATTTTGAAAATAATTGTTTTTATTAAAACCCCTAATAATATTTTGAACAAATTAAATGATGAAAGATAGAACAGATTCATACTCATAATACATGAATACATGAGATTTTGACTTACGAAATTTTAGAATTTTACCGATGATATATAGAGCTTAAGTTATAAAATTGTGAACTGCTACGAATTTTCACACGAAATTTAGAAATGTTTTATAAAATGTTAAAGGCTTATAACTTACTATTTTTTTTCTGATAAAGTTCTTCTTTCATTCAGAGTGTGTAATGTAATGTAATAAAACTGTAGTTAGAGGCAACAATTAGAGATGGCGAGCAGGGTAACCATCCGGATTTACTCCCTACTTTACCTCCCAAGTAGAAGAATATATTTATTCGACTTTCGAAATTTGGGCTGCATATTATAAAACTCAGAACATGCGGCAAACGTGCCTGGTAGGTATAATAGTGTTAATGATTTATGTTTAGGTATTTTCCGTGTTTTATTTCACTTACACAGCTTAGGACTTGATGTTCGAATAGCACTGTGTCGCGTTACTTTTTTCTTGTTTCAAGCTTCATTATTTAAGCTAATTTCACAAAGAGAAGGTTTTCATAATGATCTACTCGCTCGAAATCTCACAATGATTTGCACACAAATGTATAAAAAAAGCGTAAGATAGTAGTTAAATTGCCCAAATTTTTTGTCTAATCTTAATATTTCTAACTCTTATGCAACCAAATTATCTATTAAACAAAAGTTTAAAGCTTTTAATACTTTCAACCAAAAGGCATAGGTCAATAATTTTTAAGTGTTTTAGGTTTCAGTTCAAATTATTTCTTAACTTAATCCGGTTAAATTAATCAAAAAATTTCTGACATGACTAATTATGTTTGTCACGCCGAAATTCTACTCTAGTGTTCTAAATTATAGATTTTAAACGTTTTTATAATAAAAAGAAGATGACCGAAGAAATGATTTATTAGTGCTATGTGTGAATATAAGGGTAAATGTTAGCTCATCAAGTTTACAGTGCCTACCTAAGTGTTTACGACCAAAAGGAATTTATTAATAACACTATTGATTACATTTTCAATATTTTAAAAGGTAAATACACAAGTGATTACCGAAAAATAGTGTCCTTCGAATAAAAACTTGTGTAAAAGGCCTAAAAAAGTTGTCATTCCGAATTCAAATAAGTGACAAGACTGTTAATAGGACTTGCATTTGTTTTTCATTGTGAACGTACGTCCGTGAACTGTCTGCTGATTTTTTGTGCAGTAATATAAGTAAACTTGTAACTATATAGCGTTGTAATTATGTTTTGCGTTAAATTCTAAGCTAAAATTTTACTTTAAGTGAAATTTGTCCTAATTGAAAAGGAGCGGCTTTTTGAAGCGGTCCTTTGTATTCCGACTCTAAATAAATATTTAATGTCTTCAAAAGACTATTTCTTGGTAACAATTTACTATAAGAACTTTCGAAGAAAACATAATCTGTTACGTCTCTGTAACATAATATCGGAGTGTACCAAAGAGCCGGTTTGAGAGAGATTCCTCTATAGACCGCAAAATAGACAAGTAAACCAAAGACTACAGAGTAGTAGAGGTTTTGAGGTTCAGTCTGTCTCACTAACCTTTTTCTTTTCTGACCCAGCGAAGATGGGTGAGTAGTCTCGTTTGTGCGTTGCTAAATTAAATCCAGAAATATCGTGTTATTAGTTTTACTTTTTAAGTTGTCTTTAATTAATAATTATTGCTAATTACGCTATTTACGAAGTTATGTTTATATTTCGTGTAAATCATTGAAAAGTTATTTGTTATGAAAAGTTCGGTGGCGGATTGTCGGTAAAGTGTCATGTGAATCAATTATTTCTGTGATACAGGTATCAGCCGAGATCATTGGCATAAACGGAGGTCTACGGGCGGCAAGCGCGCGCCCATCCGTAAGAAGAGGAAGTATGAATTGGGTCGTCCGGCTGCCAACACTAAGGTAAGCACTAGGAAACTTAACCTATCTTGTCATTTTCTGTTTACCATGTGTTATTTAGTATGTTCATGTTTAGTAGCTGCAAAATTATACATTATTCTACTTGTAATTTGAGAGTTTACATCGTTTGTTTATTACACTACACTATATGTTTTAGCTTGGAGCCCAGCGCATCCACTTGGTGCGGTCGCGAGGTGGTAACACTAAATATCGTGCCCTGCGCCTGGACACAGGAAATTTCTCATGGGGATCAGAATGTGAGTATTTTATACATTTAAGTTAATGATTGGGACACATACAGCTTTATTTTTTTATAATTGGCATTGATTTTTTTGTCTCCCTATCAAGTTATTCGTAATTAAATAGTTCTCAATAAATTAAGAACAAGCCAAATCTCCTTGATTGATCAAAATAACACATGTTTAGTATTAAATTGACAATGCAAGCTCATGACATTAATACGTCAAATATTAATTTGAAAGTCTCATATTTAATTCACACTAGATATAAATGAATAATGGTTATTTTATTTCAGGCTCTACCCGCAAATCCCGTATCATTGATGTCGTATACAATGCATCCAACAATGAGTTGGTACGAACCAAGACTCTAGTAAAGAATGCTATTGTTGTTATTGATGCCACTCCCTTTAGGCAGTGGTACGAGTCTCACTACCTTCAGCCCCTTGGCAGGAAGAAGGGTGCCAAGTTGGTGAGTATTGAATTTTTAACGCTTATGTTATTTTCTAGATTTTTTAGTACATGTGATATGTTTCACAGCATAGTGCTGCAACTTTGTTCTTAGAAGTGTTTTATCATAATAGTTTAAAACTAGTGTTAGGTGCTCTTTACTTTACACATGTATGTAGGGGTTATATATTATTTTTTTATAGTTTTTTGGAAAAAAACATATTAAAGTAGTTACAAGAAAATCGGAATTATTATTAATATTTAAGTATTTATGTTTACTTTGGAATAGATAACTTAATTATAAACAAAACAATGAATAATTTTCATAAAATTTTATGAGTATGTGACACAAGTCAGCTGTCACTATGTTATGTCTGATATCAACATTTTGTTTCGTACTAATGAATTATTTCTATCATCTGTTTTAACTTATATGTACCTACATGCATGTGGGTATACCACAAGGCAACATATGACATCACATTTAAAGTCTTTAAATAAATGTTATCTTTTCCAGAAATTATAAAAACCACATGTTGGGTGTCAAAAATTTGCTATGCACTTAAACGAGCTTGCATTGACTGATTAATTAATAAAAATTATTAACATGTCTTGTTTAACTATCTTTCAAAGTACACCTAATAGAGGAACAATCTGAAAATAAACTATTAAACTAATGAGATAGTTATCTGTTCTAATTAAACTAGTTTTGATTGTTAGGCACACATAAGTAAGACATAAAACTAAAGAGTTTGTGAATGGTGCTATTCTCAGAATCTAATGGTCCTATTTGAGAAATTCATTTAATGTAAGATAGCTCATTTATTGTGAATGACTACATATATATAATATATTTTATTTATCACCACTCTCCGACTAATAACAGCAGTGTCAAGCAAAAATTTAGTAAAAATGTTTTCTTTTGAGAACTCATTGTATGCATAGCGCAGCGCAAGCAGTTTTGTAAAAATAGTGTAATTCTCTAAAAATAGGATTGTTTCTTTTTAAAATTTAAAAAAAATAGGCCCACAGCTGCATGCCATTTTTAAATCAGCTTGCTCTCTATGACCTTATGGTAACCAAATTTGTTCACACTGTATAACATAGTACTATGGCCCATTGGAGATGCATACAAAGTTGGGCAGATCAAGTCAAATCCAGCTATCGCCATCCACTGCTGAACGAAGGTCTCCTCCAAGGAGCGCCAACCATCACGGTCTGATTTGATCCGGGCAATTTGCATCCATCCATTGATCCATTTGGTTGGGTGGGTCAGCTGATATAAATTTATTATCAAACTATAGAAGTTTTCTAACATTATATTACTCTCGTATGATGACAAAAGCGTGTTAAATGAGCAAATGATTTTTCCTTTGGCAAACCTGATTTAATAAAAAAATTGTAAGTAACTTTTTATGCTAAAATACATGCATCTCTCATACATATATCTATTTTTTATGCAGACTGAGGCTGAAGATGCCATCATCAACAAGAAGCGCAGCCAGAAAACCGCAAAGAAGTATGTAGCGAGACAGCGCACTGCTAAGGTGGAGGGTGGAATTGAGGAGCAATTTCACACTGGACGCTTGTTGGGTTAGTTTTAACTAGTATTTTTCAATTGAGATCAATGTGCATACATGTAGGGATGCAACATCGTTCATTAAAAACATCGATATCATAACATCGATGTTTTTAAAAACGAAATATCGATGTCGAAAATATCGATGTTTATGAAAGATACATCGATGTTTTTACGATGTTTTTTTAAATATTAGCAGGATTGACGTATAGCCGTGTTTACGTGAGAAAAAGCGTTTTCCTATGAAGATTGAATTAGTTTCATTTTGATAATTATGATTACAGACAAATAATACTGATTTAATGTACATACTAAAATATAAGGAGCGGAAAAACGACAAAATAAACAAAAGCAGGTAGACAAAGATAAACAATTTTATTATGAGAAGAATTAAACATAACTTATTGCCTATTTGTTTCTCATTATAGAATTCAAAAACAATAACTTTGACAATCTACTGCCAAGCAAACGGTTTCTTTCTTGAGTAATAATAGCTCCAGCTTCAGAAAATAACCGCTCACTGGGTACTGAAGTGGCTACTATTGGCAAATGTTTCATAGCCAGTTTATGTAAAAACGGAAATACAGTTTTCATATCGTCCCAGATTTCTATAGGACGCGGCACACGGACGCCAAACAACGACTAGTTATAGACGCATACAAAGAAATGGCGCTGCAATAGAAACATCGTTCATAAAGAACGATGTATCGATGTTTTCTTGTTGTTAAACATCGATGTTAAAACATCGATGTTCGTGAACGATACCTCGATGTTTTAAAACATCGATGTATCGTTTGCATCCCTACATACATGTACCATGCTTTCTCTGTAAGGAATATAGAAAGAAAGCATCTAAAACTATCGTATACCACCAGAGAAGTACTTTTTGCCTACAAGGTTTACTGCTTATTTACCATTTATAATTTTATTAGATATTTTATACATTTTTCTGAAATGAGTTTTATTGGTAGAATTACAGTAGATAGTTATTTTCGATGATGAAATTGAGAAGTTTTGAAACTACAATATGGATTGGTACCGTTTTGGGAACACTCTAGTAGTTGCATGATCCACTGTCATAGTTACTCTGAGTATTTTAATTCAATCAAAGTGACACATCACTACTGTGTGCTATTATTAATGTGGGGAAATGTTTAACAGCGTGCGTGTCGAGTCGACCTGGACAGTGCGGCCGCGCCGACGGCTACATCCTCGAGGGAAAGGAGCTCGAGTTCTACCTAAGAAAGATCAAATCCAAGAGGGCGAAGTGAGAAGTGTAATGTAAAAATAAATACAAAAATATACTGTGCTTTTTATTTCTCAATCTTTTTTTTTTTATAGAAGCCTACTAAAGTGACTCTATTCTGCCTGATGGAAAGCATGAATAGAATCCAAGAGCGGTGGTCGCCATGCTCACTGCGAACGAAGACAATGTAGTATGGTGACTCTCGCTACGCCGGCCTGGTGAGATGCTTTTTCACACCCTGCTTAAAGGACCCGGTATTGTAGTGGGAGGGGAACACGTGCGCTGGTAATGAGTTCCAGACTTCAACCGCTTAGTTTGGGAGCGTGTCTACCATTCTGAAATGGTGACTTCCAAGGCCAGCACGAGTTGTCCTGTAGAGGAACAGAGAGGATGGGATCAGTTGGAAGAGTTGGTCAGAACACTTCACGGTAAAGGCGATAGAGGCGACATCTGTTTGCAACTGCAATTAATTCAAGGGATTCAGTGAATTTGGGGTTGTTGATAATTCGGACTTCTCGCTTCTGTAACCGATCCAAAGCGTCCATCATAAAGATGAGAACAATACTTTACGCAGAAGCGTACCTGAGTCTTATAAAGAAGACAGACGCTCAGGCGCGAAATACCGTCTCACTCTGTTTAGAGTACTCGGCTTCCGCCAGGCCGACTTAGTGATGCTTCCAATATACTCTCGCGGGTTGAGATCCTGGCAAATATACCCGGAATACTGAGGTTGTCCTGCAGTGGCAGCTGAGTGTTCTGATAAGTGGGGAGGGGAAGAAATACAGACTGGCAGAGAGCGCGCACGCCTGAGTGTTCTTAGCATTGAACCCGCCCATATTCTCAAGAGCCCATTGAGAAATGCGACCTAGGACCAGGTCGAGTTCTGTGACGAGCTTTTGTTGTTTTTCACTGTCTGAGTATTAAAGTACTTATCAGTATTTTAGTGAGGCTACAGTAATTAGTTAATATGATTTAAGAAGAGTAACAGTTCATTAAATTACCATATCCAATTTTTGGATTACTGACGAAATATGACTGCCACCCATCATATTCATCATTAACCCATCGCAGTCAACACCTGGACATGGCCTCTCTAATTGCAATCTCATATTTATTGAATTTGGTTGTCTAACCTTATCAGTGACGTTTAAACTTAACATGATAAATACCTAGAAATAAAAAGGAACCAAGTAAGGTTAGTAATGCGATCAAAAATGAACCCGTCGTCATGGTCGAAGTTGATATGCTATTTGCTATTTTTACGAATTTGAGTAATCGCACATTTTATTAGTTCTAAGGATATAAACTAAAAACAAATGACCTTGTTTTTTTAAGTTCAGGAAACTTGGCAACTCTTAATTTTTTTATTATATTCAGCCTGTAAATGTGACTACTCTGCTTGATGGAAAACATGAGTAGATTCTAAAAATAATCGTTGCCATACTCATTGCGAATGCAGCATGGTGATTCAAATTATGCGAGATATAGATGGTCAAATGTCCTCGATGTTAAATTTAAAGCTAGCGAGAAGAGCAAGTATGAATTGAGTCGTCCGGCTGCCAACACTAAGGTAAGCACTAGGAAACCTAACCTATCTTGTCATTTTCTGTTTACCATGTTTTATTTGGTATGTTAATGTTTAGTAGCTGCAAAATGTACACTTTATCTACTTGTAAATTGAGAGTCTACATCGTTTGTATATTTACACTATATGTTTTAGCTTGGAGCTCGGCGCATCTGCTTGGTGCGGTCGCGAGGTGGTAACACTAAATATCCTGCCCTGCGCCTGGACACAGGAAATTTCTCAAGGGGATCAGAATGTGAGTATTTTATACATTTAAGTTAATGGTTGGGACACATACAGGCTTATTTTCTTATAATTGGCCTTGCTTATTTTGTCTCCCTATCATGTTATTCGTATTAAAGAGAGTTCTCAGTAAATTGAGAACAAGCCCAATCTCCTTGATTGATCAAAATAACACATATTTAGTATTAAATTGACAAAACAAGAAAAAACAATTGACTTTAACACATCCAATATAAATTTGAAAGTCTCATATTTAATTCACACTAGATATAAATGAACTATGGTTATTTCATTACAGGCTCTACCCGCAAGTTCCGTATCACTGATGTCGTATACAATGCATCCAACAATGAGTTGGTACGAACCAAGACTAGTAAAGAATGCTATTGTTGTTATTAATGCCACTCCCTTCAAACAGTGGTACGAGTCTCACTACCTCCAGCCCCTTGGCAGGAAGAAGGGTGCTAAAATGGTGAGTATTGAATTTTTAAGATTATGTTATTTTCCATATTTTTAACGTACATGTGATTGATTACTAACAGCTAACACGACGGTGTAAGCGGCTAGATTTGTAAAAATAGTGTATGATAGGATTTTTACTGTTTAAAATAAAAAAAAAAATAGGTACACGGCAGCATGCCATTTTTTAAGATCGGCTTGCTCACTATGACCTTATGGTAAACAAATTTGTTCACACTGTATAACATTGTACTATGGGCCCATTGGAGATGCATACGAAGTTGGGCAGGTCGAGTCAAATCAACGTATCGCCGTCCACTGCTAAACGAAGGTCTCCCTTTAAGGGGCGCCAACCATTACGGCTTTGGGCAATTCGCATCCATCCATCCATTCGGTTGGGTGGGTCAGCTGCTATAAATTTATTATCAAACGATAGAAGTTTTCTAACATTATATTACTCCCGTATGATGACAAAAGCGTGTCAAATGAGCAAATGATTTTTCCTTAGGCAAATCTGATTTAATCAAAATTTTGGAAAATTTTATGCTTAAGTACATGCATCTGTCATACATATATCTATTTTCCATGCAGGCTGAGGCTGAAGATGATCATTAACAAGAAATGCAGTCAGAAATCAGCAATGAAGTATGTAGCGGGACAGTGCACTGCTAAGGTGGAGGGTGGAATTGAGGAGCAATTCCACACTGGACGCTTGTTGGGTTAGTTTTAACTAATGTTTTTCCATTGATATCAATGTGCATACATGTACCATGCTTTCTCTGTAAGGAATATAGAAAGAGCGCATCTAAAACTGTCATATACCACCAGCGAAATACTTTTGGGCTAGAAGGTTTACAGCTTATTTATCATTTATAGTTTTATTAGATATTTTCTAATGTACTTTTTTCGAAATGAGTTTTATCGGTAGAATTGCAATAGATAATATTTTTGGATTACTGACAAAATATGTCTGCCACCCATCATATTCATCATTAGTAGTATAGTTAAGTACTTACCCAAAACAAGTATTTTGGTTTACGCATCACATTAAAGGTTGGAAACAAAATATTTTCATCTTCGTTCAAAAGTTTTAACTGTAATTACCAAAAATAAAGTAGATTGTTTATATTATAAACTATGTTTGGCAACCCTACATGCATGTGGTTATACCACAAGGCATACAAATTGAATTCTAAAATTGTATGACATCACTTCAAAAGTCGTTTTAAATAAATATTTGCTATCGAAACAACATGAAATCTTTTCCATAAATTATTAAGACCGCATGTTGGGTGTCGAAAATTTGTTATGCACTTAAACGAGCATGCGTTAACTGGTTTAGGATAGTTCAATGATGTTACATTGTAATCCTTGCATTATTAGCCCTTTGACTGCCAAGGACGTCTATTCAACAACGGGCACATTGACAAAAAGCCTTAGACAGCACATTTTCACGTGGTCATATGATCTTGATAGTGAAAGAGTTAAATACTGTACATTTAGTAGTACAAGTGAAAGATTGGCAGTTAAATATTTAAAAGTAAAAATATAAATATTATTGTGTGAACATTTGCATTTGCATTGCAAAATAAGTCCAGGGCAGCATGCCATTTTTTAAGATCAGCTTGCTTACTATGATCTTATGGTAAACAAATTTGTTCACACTGTATAACATTGTACTATGGCCCATTGGAGATGCATACGAAGTTGGGCAGGTCGAGTCAAATCAACGTATCGCCGTCCACTGCTAAACGAAGGTCTCCCCCAAGGGGCACCAACCATCACGGTCTTGGGCAATAGCAACCGTCCATCCATTCGGTTGGGTGGGTCAGCTGATATAAATTTATTATCAAACTATAGAAGTCTTCTAATATAATATTAGTCTCGTATGATGACAAAAGCGTGTTAAATGAGTAAATGATTTTTCCTTTGGCAAATCTGATTTAATCAAAAATTTGTAAGTAACATTTTATGCTAAAACACATACATCTACCATACATATATCTATTTTCTATGCAGACTGAGGCTGAAGATGCCATCATCAACAAGAAACGCAGCCAGAAAACAGCGAAGAGGTATGTAGCGAGACAGCGCATTACTAAGATGGAGTGTGGAATTGAAGAGCAATTCCACACTGGTCGCTTGTTGGGTTAGTTTTAACTAATGTTTTTCAATTGAGATCAATGTGTATACATGTACCATGCTTTCTCTGTAAGGAATATAGAAAGAGCGCATCTAAAACTATCATATACCACCAGCGAAATACTTTTGGTCTACAAGGTTTACAGCTTATTTACCATTTATAGTTTTATTAGATATTTTCTAATGTACTTTTTTCGAAATGAGTTTTATCGGTAGAATTGCAATAGATAATATTTTTGGATTACTGACAAAATATGTCTGCCACCCATCATATTCATCATTAGTAGTATAGTTAAGTACTTACCCAAAACAAGTATTTTGGTTTACGCATCACATTAAAGGTTGGAAACAAAATATTTTCATCTTCGTTCAAAAGTTTTAACTGTAATTACCAAAAATAAAGTAGATTGTTTATATTATAAACTATGTTTGGCAACCCTACATGCATGTGGTTATACCACAAGGCATACAAATTGAATTCTAAAATTGTATGACATCACTTCAAAAGTCGTTTTAAATAAATATTTGCTATCGAAACAACATGAAATCTTTTCCATAAATTATTAAGACCGCATGTTGGGTGTCGAAAATTTGTTATGCACTTAAACGAGCATGCGTTAACTAGTTTAGGATAGTTCAATGATGTTACATTGTAATCCTTGCATTATAAGCCCTTTGATTACCAAAGAGGTCTATTCAACAACGGCCGGGCACATTGACAAAAAGGCTTAGACAGCACATTTTCACGTGGTCATATGATCTTGATAGTGAAAGAGTCAAATACTGTACATTTAGTGGTACAAGTGAAAGATTGACAGTTAAATATTTAAAAGTAAAAATATAAATATTATTGTGTGAACATTTGCATTTGCATTGCAAAATAGGTCCACGGCAGCATGCCATTTTTTAAGATCAGCTTGCTGACTATGACCATAAGGTCAAATTTGTTTACCATAAGGTAAACAAATTTGTTCACACTGTATAACATTGTGCTATGGCCCATTGGAAATGCATACGAACTTGGGCAGATCGAGTCGAATCAACGTATCGCCGTCCACTGCTAAACGAAGGTCTCCCCTTAAGGGGCGCCAACCATTACGGCTTTGGGCAATTCGCATCCATCCATCCATTCGGTTGGGTGGGTCAGCTGATATAAATTTATTATCAAACTATAGAAGTCTTCTAATATAATATTAGTCTCGTATGATGACAAAAGCGTGTTAAATGAGTAAATGATTTTTCCTTTGGCAAATCTGATTTAATCATAAATTTGTAAGTAACATTTTGTGCTAAAACACATACATCTACCATACATATATCTATTTTCTATGCAGACTGAGGCTGAAGATGCCATCATCAACAAGAAACTCAGCCAGAAAACAGCCAAGAGGTATGTAGCGAGACAGCGCATTACTAAGATGAAGTGTGGAATTGAAGAGCAATTCCACACTGGTCGCTTGTTGGGTTAGTTTTAACTAATGTTTTTCAATTGAGATCAATGTGCATACATGTACCATGCTTTCTCTGTAAGGAATATAGAAAGAGCGCATCTAAAACTATCATATACCACCAGCGAAATACTTTTGGTCTACAAGGTTTACAGCTTATTTACCATTTATAGTTTTATTAGATATTTTCTAATGTACTTTTTTCGAAATGAGTTTTATCGGTAGAATTGCAATAGATAATATTTTTGGATTACTGACAAAATATGTCTGCCACCCATCATATTCATCATTAGTAGTATAGTTAAGTACTTACCCAAAACAAGTATTTTGGTTTACGCATCACATTAAAGGTTGGAAACAAAATATTTTCATCTTCGTTCAAAAGTTTTAACTGTAATTACCAAAAATAAAGTAGATTGTTTATATTATAAACTATGTTTGGCAACCCTACATGCATGTGGTTATACCACAAGGCATACAAATTGAATTCTAAAATTGTATGACATCACTTCAAAAGTCGTTTTAAATAAATATTTGCTATCGAAACAACATGAAATCTTTTCCATAAATTATTAAGACCGCATGTTGGGTGTCGAAAATTTGTTATGCACTTAAACGAGCATGCGTTAACTAGTTTAGGATAGTTCAATGATGTTACATTGTAATCCTTGCATTATAAGCCCTTTGATTACCAAAGAGGTCTATTCAACAACGGCCGGGCACATTGACAAAAAGGCTTAGACAGCACATTTTCACGTGGTCATATGATCTTGATAGTGAAAGAGTCAAATACTGTACATTTAGTGGTACGAATGAAAGATTGACAATTACATATTTAAAAGTAAAAATATAAATATTATTGTGTGAACATTTACAATTGCAATGCAAAGTAGGTCCACGGCAGCATGCCATTTTTTAAGATCAGCTTGCTTACTATGACCTTATGGTAAACAAATTTGTTCACACTGTATAACATTGTACTATGGCCCATTGGAGATGCATACGAAGTTGGGCAGGTCGAGTCAAATCAACGTATCGCCGTCCACTGCTAAACGAAGGTCTCCCCCAAGGGGCACCAACCATCACGGTCTTGGGCAATCGCAACCGTCCATCCATTCGGTTGGGCGGGTCAGCTGATTAAATTTATTATCAAACTATAGAAGTCTTCTAATGTAATATTGGTCTCGTATGATGACAAAAGCGTGTTAAATGAGTAAATGATTTTTCCTTTGGCAAATCTGATTTAATCGTAAATTTGTAAGTAACATTTTGTGCTAAAACACATACATCTACCATACATATATCTATTTTCTATGCAGACTGAGGCTGAAGATGCCATCATCAACAAGAAACTCAGCCAGAAAACAACCAAGAGGTATGTAGCGAGACAGCGCATTACTAAGATGAAGTGTGGAATTGAAGAGCAATTCCACACTGGTCGCTTGTTGGGTTAGTTTTAACTAATGTTTTTCAATTGAGATCAATGTGCATACATGTACCATGCTTTCTCTGTAAGGAATATAGAAAGAGCGCATCTAAAACTGTCATATACCACCAGCGAAATACTTTTGGTCTACAAGGTTTACAGCTTATTTACCATTTATAGTTTTATTAGATATTTTCTAATGTACTTTTTTCGAAATGAGTTTTATCGGTAGAATTGCAATAGATAATATTTTTGGATTACTGACAAAATATGTCTGCCACCCATCATATTCATCATTAGTAGTATAGTTAAGTACTTACCCAAAACAAGTATTTTGGTTTACGCATCACATTAAAGGTTGGAAACAAAATATTTTCATCTTCGTTCAAAAGTTTTAACTGTAATTACCAAAAATAAAGTAGATTGTTTATATTATAAACTATGTTTGGCAACCCTACATGCATGTGGTTATACCACAAGGCATACAAATTGAATTCTAAAATTGTATGACATCACTTCAAAAGTCGTTTTAAATAAATATTTGCTATCGAAACAACATGAAATCTTTTCCATAAATTATTAAGACCGCATGTTGGGTGTCGAAAATTTGTTATGCACTTAAACGAGCATGCGTTAACTAGTTTAGGATAGTTCAATGATGTTACATTGTAATCCTTGCATTATAAGCCCTTTGATTACCAAAGAGGTCTATTCAACAACGGCCGGGCACATTGACAAAAAGGCTTAGACAGCACATTTTCACGTGGTCATATGATCTTGATAGTGAAAGAGTCAAATACTGTACATTTAGTGGTACAAGTGAAAGATTGACAGTTAAATATTTAAAAGTAAAAATATAAATATTATTGTGTGAACATTTGCATTTGCATTGCAAAATAGGTCCACGGCAGCATGCCATTTTTTAAGATCAGCTTGCTTACTATGACCTTATGGTAAACAAATTTGTTCACACTGTATAACATTGTACTGTGGCCGATAAGAGATGCATATGATGTTGGGCAGGTCAAATCAAATCAACCTATCGCCGTCCACTGCTGAACGAAGGTCTCCCCTAAGGAGCGCCAACCATCACGGTCTTGGGCAATTTACATCCACCCATCCATACGGTTGGGCAGGTCAGCTAGTATAAATTTATTATCAAACTATAGAAGTCTTCTAATGTAATATTAGTCTCGTATGATGACAAAAGCGTGTTAAATGAGCAAATGATTTTTCCTTTGGCAAATCTGATTTAATCAAAAATTTGTAAGTAACATTTTATGCTGAAACACATACATCTGCAATACATATATCTATTTTCTATGCAGACTGAGGCTGAAGATGCCATCATCAACAAGAAACGCAGCCAGAAAACAGCAAAGAGGTATGTAGCAAGACAGCGCATTACTAAGATGGAGGGTGGAATTGAGGAGCAATTCCACACTGGACGCTTGTTGGGTTAAGTAAGATAAAATCCAAGAGGGTGAAGTGAGAAGTGTAATGTAGAAATAAATACAAAAATATACTTTGCTTTTTATTTTTCAATCTGCCTGAGTATTAAATTACTTACCTGTATTCTAGTGAGTAACAGTTCATTGAACTACCATAACCAATTTTCGGATTACTGACAAAATATGACTGCAACTCATCATATTCATCATTAATCTATCGCAGTCGACACCTGGACCTAGACCTGTCCAATCGAAATCTCATATTAATTGAATTTGGTTGTATAACCTTACCAGTGAAGTCTAAACGCATCATGATAAATACCTATAATTAAAGGGAAACCAAGTACGATTAGTAGTGCGATCAAAAATGCAGCATAGTGATCCAAACTATGCACTATAGTCGCAAATTCTAGATATTAAATTTAAAGCTAGCGAGAAACGTGAGTTAAGAAACGTCCCATCATTTTTCGGTTAAAAGGAAGTTTAATTGCACTATAAAAGACGTAAAAATAATGTTTAGGAAATCGACAAACAACAAAGTGCAGCAAGATATTATAATGCTACAGACTCCACAGACAGGTGAAGACTTCTTGTGGAAAGTTCTCCTTTATCATGGAGTGTTCTGACGAAGTCTTCCAACTGATTTCATCCTCTTCGTTCCTCTACAGGATAACTCGTGCTGGCCTTGGAAGTTGGAAGAATGGTAGACACGCTTCTGAACTAAATTATAATTCGTGTGTAAATCAGTTAAAAGTCTGGTACTTTAAGCGGGGCGTGAAGAAGTATCTCTAAGCCATAGTGTGGGTCACCATACTGCACTGCCTTCATTCGCAGTGAGTGCGGTGACTACCAGTCTTGGATTCTATTCATGCATTCCATTAGGCAGAATAGTCACTTTGGTAGGATTCAATGAAAAGGAAAAAAGCTTAAAAAAGCCAGATAGATGTAAACAGCACAGTCCCCCGATTAGATCGCAATCTATTCTGGCAAGAACGTGTATGTCTCGGAAGAACTTTAGCAGAGCACCACAAAATAGAAAAGGACAAATAAACAATAGAAATAATCGAAATTTTAATGTGATAACTTCAAAATTACTTTTTAGATTGCATTTAAATGCAAATAAGACCACAAAAAAGAATCATATGTCCTCATATCAGTTATGAAGTATTCAAACAGCTCTACAGACACGCAACCCAACAGACACGCAGTTTGGTAAACACACAACTTGACAGTTTCGCATTTCCATGTAAACAAAAGTATATGCTAAATGTAAGAGTATATTATTAGTCGTTATTATCATCAGCCTATTGCTTTCCAGATCCAGGATCCAGACCGCTGTTGGATGTAGGTTTCTCCTATTGCACGTGATTCTAATCAATTTTGGTCCTTTATGATCCAACTACTACTGGCCAGCCATTTTGCGCTAATCCTCACTCCATCTGACCTGTGAGCGACCTACATACACTACATTTACCAAAATGTGGTCTCCACTCTAGAACTCTTTTACCGCAACGTTTGTTGGTATATACCAACAAACGGCTGGCCATATGGCTAGCCTACTGCCACTTCAGATTGCTAAATTGATGGGCCATGTCGATGACATTAGTTCTCTGCCGGATTACCTCATTTTTGACGCGATCGCTTAGAGAAAAGCCAATAACTCTTTTCAAAGCTCGTTGAGCAACTTTGAGCTTGTGGACCAGCTGTACCGTAAGTGCCTACGATTCGGTCCTGTATGTCATGACGGTTAGAACGGATTGATTGAAAACTTTGGTATTTAGACACTGTGAGATCGACGGCGGGAGGACTCAACGTAACTTCTCACATGCTGCCTAACCCAGCTGAAATCTTCTTTTTACCTCGTCCCCAAAGTTGTTTATACCCAAATGAAATGTCTGCCCAAGGTAGGCATATTTTTAAACAACTTCGAGAACAGCCCCGTGTACTGCAACCGGTTCCGGTAGTACATGTTTATTGACCACCTACGGATGACCTTGTTTTAATACAAGTTTATCCGTAGGCCAATGCGTAGAGAAGAGTCATTAGGTCATTCCGCATCTTTTGTAGGTTTCTCCCATTATGACGATGACATCTACAAATTGCAAGTGAGATGTTACACCACCATTGATAATTATGCAATGTCCTTTGCAGTTCAGCATCTTGAACATATCTTCCATTGCATTTCTGAAAAATTTCGGGGAAAAGACGTCGCCTTGTATCACTCTTCGATATAATGTAGTCTTGTTTACTGGGTCTGTACTTAGACGGAAATAGTTGCGGCTTCATATAGACATCTCATCACTTGGATGTATCGCAAATTCATCTGGCACCGCTGCAGGGGCTCCAGAACAGAACAGATCTCAAAGATATTCTCGTAGTCTAGGACTACTAAGTCAGGGGCTGAATATCAGTATTTTGAATAAACTATTCCAGTTAAAGATGTAATTAGTATATTCATTAAAACGTAAATACAAGAACAAACAATTGTACCTTCTGTCTTCTAATTGTAAACTTACGATTCACTTACCATATGAACAAGTATAAGTATGTTTTTATTATTCTGCGTATAGACGTTTAAAAAGTTTTATAGTTTGTTTTATTTATTAATTGACTGACAGTTGCGTGTCAATCGAGAGGCGAATTTGTCGGGATGCCTATCCATAAGCATACGTTTTCTAGCAAAATGACAGCAAAGTAACCAGTTGCGTTTCTGATGACATGCTGTGAATCCATAAGAATAATATCATAATGGCTCAACGCATTAAAAAGATTGTTAATGATTTCTTAACAAGCACAATCGGCACAAAAGGATGCTTTTCTAGATTGACGAAAGTAAAGTTTGCACAAACTTAACTAACATTTACCTCTCAGAATTTTTTGCCGATTTTAGAATACGATAATGGTGATTTCGGTGACAGAGGAATTATAATATAAATAGGACAAAATAGATTTTTTGTATGGAGATTAAGTATAGGAGTCACAACAAGAATAGTTTGGAGACAATGTTATCAAAAGGGCAAAATGCGAGTACAAATTAGGAATTCTTAAAAAACGGACAAAGCGCAACGAATTACTGTGTGTTACACTTTGATCAAATGTAGAGGGGGCAACAACTCAACAGAGCGATCGACCACACGTACAAATAGATTTATCTATTTAAAAGAGCTAAATGAACCTTAGGCGAGCAAGTAGAATAGATAGATCTCTTAACTTATTTGTACATCATTTCCGTAGTAAGCTGTTTATCTTGAATTGTGTGTTAATCTTGAATAAAGTACAAAGAGCGGCTCTAGATAGCATAAATTAACAAGACCAGAAGGGGATGTATAATGCAAAACTGGTCTTGAACTACATTGATACTTGTATTCTGAAGTCAAAGAGAAGTTTGATAATTTACAATTTACATATTAATTTAAATTTATTTCTGAAATAAAATGTCACCAAACATAAATGACAATAAAAATTGTAGGGTTAATTTGAATATTATGAAATATGTATGTCATTTTGCCTGTTACACAAAATGCCACGTATCACTATAACTTTTCTGATTTTAAGGTTTAGAATTGTTTGATGAGGGGCTTGATTTTAACATACATTGAGATTTTATGATGCTTTGCACGAAGTAAAAAAACAACATTACATCTTGATTGCGCTAGTCGGCATTATTGTAATGCATTTGAGTATTAAAAAATAGTTGATCTCACGAGAGATCAAACCTTAATCACTAAGAAACATTGAATTAAACGTGTATTATACGTATAACATATCAATGCTCAGGAAACATTTTTTTTATAATTTACTTAAATGCTGACTGTTGTGTTGTGTTGTGTGAAGTGTTGTCTACACGACATGATATGAAAGTGGAAGCTTAGTGAGGAAATAAAATCACAAATAGCTGTGATTAACTATATGATTTTGTCGTATGTAGGTTAGGCTTAACATTTACTTAAAAACAACTATTGCTGTAAATTTGTAGTAAAGATCCTATCCTATTTTGCCTATTGAACAGCAAATCTAGTATTTTCGTTAGTATTATGTAATGTTTTATTATTATTATTCTCTTTATTTCATACATAAAATTTTTAAATACTTAAAAAAGGAAAACAAAAATACATATTTAAAAATATAAAAATAGTAGACCACCGACATCGGGTACAGGGACCAAGAGACCGGTGGTTAGGGCTCCAAAGACAGGAACCTCCTCAATATACGGGCGTGTCAAGGACTGCCTTCAGTATCAGACACTATTACTGTTATTATATACAATATTTTCGCTATCATATAAGTAGGTATATATAATTTCTTTTTATAAGATAATATTAAAATATAAATTTTAATATTGAAAAGGTGAAATAAGGTTTTATTTTGTCATATTCATAGAGATATGTTTTAATAGAGGACCTCATGATAAATGGAAATTTACTCGAACGTTGGCGGACCTATTGCACGTGGAAAATATCCACTTTTAGTGGTGTGAAAGTGTCTATAGGTTTTAAAATAAATTTGAACCGTAATGATTCTAATCAAAGATCTGACGATTTGGATATAACGATAGATCAAAAACAAGAACAGCGACACAATTTTTGTAATGATACCACTGAAAATATAGACTTAAGTTTAAAAGTGTTTTTCTTTTTTTTAATGCATTTATTGTGTTAAAAATTTGGAAATAATTATAAAATATTGTTTTTGATAATTACACAATAGCGCAAAGTATCTTAATCACAGTATAGAAAAGATTATTCAAAATACAAATATTTACTAATAATTTTGAGTCATTTACTGAAAACACTACGAGAAATTGTAATGTAAGTGCGCTCCGGTGCTCTATTGTAGTATTTTGTGATTTGTGACTATAGTTAGAAAAAAGTGACTCTTACATTCTTTTTATTTCTTTTACAATGAGTTCCAGCAAAGAAAAGATGAAAACATGTTGAGTTGTAAAAATTGCTATATTTATAAATAAATTTTTAATAATACAGTTATATATTTTATTGAACTCTCTAAACTGTGTGTTTCGATAAAGTTTCTCTTTGATAATGTGGATCGTTGGTTTTACTAATAGCTCTATGAGAAATTTTACTCATAGAGAAGAATGTACTCATACACAGAACACTTGCTTTGTGTATCCACTTTTCAGGATGTAACTAACCCGCTTTACCTTAATCTTACACGTTCGTGTACTGCTGATCATCAACTTTTCTTTTAATTAACCTGATCGACTGCATCTTAGCTTACAGTGCCTAGACGAAGGGGGTCTGTTTAGGGTAACTTTTGTCTGTTTAAAGCATAAATTATAAAACAGGAAAGTAGTATATTTATAGAGATGCAAGTAGGTGAAATATTGATTTGTGATTCAGTGTGATTTTTAGTGTAATTTTGTCCACATATTATTTACATATTTCGAATTCCTACAATGGACAGTATCTAATTCTTTTAAGCTATGCTATACTATGCTTTTAAGCAAGAACACTGACCTGAAAATAAGTAAAATAAAACTACGAACGTGTGTATACAACTATAATATTCTTGAGTTGAGCGGGTCTACCATTTTTCCAGCCATGAGCGCCACGTGAATGTTGGCATCCATCACGAAGTAGAGAAATGGATATGTAGCAGAAAATACAACTGGATCTCTATTTGTCACGTACCCTGCAATAAAAAATATGAGTGAGGGATTGTTGAAACGGAATATTTATCCCACTCTTGACAGCTATATATCTATATAGGCTTTAGTCGTGGCTGCACCCGGTCTGTATGCCCGTTAATACGATAAAAAGATGCCATGTCCGTCTATCAAATGTCACAAAAACCGGTTCAGCGGTTTAACCGTGAATGTGTAACAGTCAGAGAGAATTACATTTACACTTACAACACGTACTAGCAAGGACTACACTTAGATTTTGTAACATTTTAAGAATATTACATTTTTTTAACAAAGGTGATGATTTTACGTAATTGTCCTGATCAGAAAGTAACTGAAAACAAAATAAAATAACTTAAAAAAAAACAGAGTGTGTGTACCATGAGTACGCACGTAAGAATTAAGTTCTTTGGTGTAACAATCCAAAAATAACAAATAAATATATCTATCACCGTCATAAATACGATTGAATTAATATAAACGCCAATATGTTTTTACTTATTCACACTGATTATTTGTACTGATACGACAAACGTTAGCAACTAAGTTTAGACTGTTGTTTTTTTCTGTCGGTAGCAACTAACTTCAGACTGTTGCTTTTTTTGTCGTTGTGAGCGCGCATCGTAAAAATTCACTCTCATCATTTTTCCCAGTCGCATCAAAAGAACTATAACTTTAAAACTTTTTATTAAAAATACTAAGATATCCGGTGGCATAGGTGCTGGTGGGCTTATTTGGGTAGCTTAATTGTCATCATATTTCGTACATATTGACTGACAAAGCTGTCCTCATGCTTATACAGTTTCTTATAATTTTCGGTCTAATTTTATTTAATAAAATCTCAATTTCAATTATTCAATTTCAAGTATTTAAATGGGTACTTAATCGTTTCTCAAGGCTTATTTCTTTAGCCAGTATATCTATCAAAGTAAGGTTGCATAAATTATCTGTTTTACACATTTTAAATTTACATTTAAAATAATAAATAATTAGGTATATGCTGTTGCAACGCAGATGATTTAATTGACTTTGTAGCCCAAATATAAGAGACTAACTGACCCAAGCAACTTTGTCTGTTTGATTGCAGCTGGCAATACTGTAGCCATCTATTCCGTGTTGGATTTATACATACTCGTATGTCGCCAGTAGGCTTTTTAATGTTTACCGCCCTTTCTAGACCAGCTCCTAATTAAACCAATAATATAGTTCAAGTAGAAATTTCAATTTTAATATTTGCATACTATCGTCATTAGCAAGTTTTCCTCTTTTAAGTATTTCAGTTTCCTGTTTGAAGTTACACAGAAAATAGTTTTATTTTATAAAAAATAAGGGTGTAAGGTACGGTCTGCGTTTTGAGTTTTTGACCTCAGTGTTTTAAGTTCTGAAAAAGTGCTGGACAGTTTATAATATGGTTATGATGACAAAAAGAAATGAAAAATCTTTTACACGATTGCCGAATTCCAAAATATATGTAATGATAAGGGTAAGTCGGTCTATATGTGCAGTGTTTGTTGTTGAATTGGTGATTGTAGAAAAATATTTCACCGTTCTTATCTTGTTTACGAGTCTGTTTTAAAGCTTTATAAACTGTCAAGAGAATAAATTCATCACAAACGGTCGTTTATAAGTAAGTGGTACTCGATTACTAAAACGGTTCGAATTCTGCTAACAGTTTCAAAATGAACCGAACGCCTTTCTAGGCCATCATGGCGTGGGTCGCCATACTGCACTATCTTATTCGCAGTGAGTACGGCGACCACCGTTCTTGTATTCTATTCATGCTTTCCATCAGGCAGAATAGAATCACTTTGGTAGGTAGCTATAAAAACAAAAAAAAAACACGCTAAACAGGGACAGGTTTCATTGGTGAGTGCGAGACCGGAGGCCTATTTGTGCAGGGGTGAGACTTATCCTGGTAAATGTGTGAGCATTACACTGTCATGATGACTGCCATGCCTTTTACGTCTCCAAGCGGGACGTAAAGAAGCACCTCAATAGACTACCATAGTTTGGGTCACCATACTTTATTTACTGCATTTGCAATGAGTTTGGTGACCACAACTCTTGGATTTTATCCATACTTTCCATTAGACAGACCAGAGTCACTTTGGTAGGCTTTTAAAAAAGAAAAAAAAATAGGATACTATCGGCACGAACATATTTCTAACACAAACTCGGATTCGTGCACTTCTAGTTTGTTTTCCATTCGTTTCCTTCCTTGTCTATTTTTCTTTTCCTTTTTTTCTTATCTCTGTAGTGTTAATTAGCGTCCAAATACAATTCGAGACGATGGGTCGAGCAGTTGAAGCGTGAAAACGTTATGAACAAACAAAGTCACTCACGGCATTTTACATTAGATATTTAATATATGGACATACCTACATTCCACAGAGTAATTGATGCACTAACTGTATTTCTTTTCGTATAAGATATCCTTTATATTTGATTCACTGAGCTCACATTAAAGAGCCGGAAACATAATATCTGCTGATGGCTATAAAAAGTTTCCGGCAATGTTAATTACTAAAAAACCTTTTATCTTAATAGTCCATTGCTGGACATGGGTGTCTCTTTAGAAAGAAGGTTTTGACTCTCGACGAATATTAAGAAACGCGCTTCAATACGTAGTCAAAATTAAATGAATATTGTTAAATGTATACCTACCCACTTATTTGATTCTATTTATATTTGGTAGGAAGTCCTTGAAAATTAAATATACGCCAGGACATTCTTATCATAAAAATCAAAACGAAATAAGCGAACTGTAGCAACAGGAAATAATCATCTAGTCTTTTTTCATCTAAACTCATTTATGTAATTGAAATGGCGGGACTATCAGCGAATCATTATTTTCATCTCGCGATTAAGCATTGAGGTCGGTATGTTGTGGTTGCGGGTGATTTCCCTAATTGTCGATGGTGCGAGAGCAGTGCGCGGGCGAACGGCGCATCAATGGAAGCAAATGCGCGTGTCGCCGCGTTACGCCATCACCACACGAGACAATGGATACGGTGTCGGTCGCTCTCGCTACGTCGCTACTTGACACCTCAGCTTTGCACATTTTTGGTAACAATTATCCCATCTCCTGTGCCGGAAAACGAGGACACGTAATATACCTTCGCGCATAGTTAACACAAGAATGTTTTTATAGCGAAGAAATTGGTTTGTTGCAGTAGTGTCGAAATCATAAATAAATGGCACGGTCTTGTAACAGCTCTCTAGGTTTTTCACACATGTACCATGCGACCTTTACGGTTGTCAATTCAATTAATTGTGGAAAATCAATTTTATAAATTTTCGGAGCGCATCAATGTCACTCAAGGATTTTCCGGCGGCGGCGGACGCGTATCACGATGCGCTGGTGCGTAACGCCGACGAGTGACCCCAGACTTGTGCCCACCTACGAACCCACGGCCACGGCATCCACCGCTACAGGCAATTAAATGGATCAAGCCGTAACGGCGTCTGCAGGGCTTTAACTTTGTAGCCTCCGTTTATAAGTTCATTGTGGCGTCGTTGTTTTGCCTGTTTAATTTGGAACAGTTTTGGCTAAATGGGACGTACTTATATTTTATTTACACAGGTTTAGCACTTTGACATTTACTCTGATTATCCCATAGAAAGAATTGTAAAGACTTACTGTGTTTTTTCTGGTCATCGGGTCTATACTTTCGTATGGCGACAGATACAGCTTGTTCTATGCTGCGAACGTAAACGCCGGCTTGTTTGGTCATTGGAGTGAAATCCCTTTGTCGTGGTTCAAACACGTCTCGAATCCCCAGCTGTAAGAAGAAGAGAATTAAATTTTAAAAAGCCTTTATTCGGCGATTTGAAGATCAATCCTATTTTAAAATTTAATATTTGAGTCAAAATAATACAGATTTGCTATCAAAACTAGGTAATACACGTGGTAGACGCCAACTATCGTGCTAATCATATGCAAAGTTGTTTATTATGTTAATCGATTATTATCTGCATTGTTCTTTAATTTTGATAACAAAAACAATAGCGCAAATCCTGTAACTACGTCTTGTTCAATGAGTAATATTACATACTCCAAAATAATGCATATCCAAATAGCCAAATACTATATACAACAAATACTATTAAAATAACCTTCTCAATGTTTAAATAAATATTTTATAGTGATTAGCAATTGGTACCTACTGACTGACATAACTGACTTCAAAAAGTATGAAGTTCTGATTGATAATCTTTTGTTACCTCAGAATTCCGTTATTTGTGAACCGATTTGATGTTTTTATGAAATTAAAAATGTAAACTTTCCGAAAGAATGTATTTATTTATGACTTCATGCACAAATATATATCTCTACCAGTCGACCGATCGAACGATGCTGAGAAGAAATGAGAGAGGCACACTTGTAGGACGTATAAAGTAAGTATACACTTTCAATAGAATTGGATTGGTCACACTGACAATATATGTCATATAGATCAATTGATTAGACCACGCAAGGAAAACGCAAGAGTCGTCACCCGATAATAACTTAGCGATGCACAGACGTAGATGGGGTGAAGATTGCGATGCAAGATGTGGTGTGAGGCCAAGTGTGAAGTTCAGAACCGAACGCAATGGAGGATTACTGAGGGCGCCTTCTGCCCTATCTTAGGGACATAGGAAATTATGTCAAGTAATTTATACTTCCCGAAGAAACTCCACCCTTAAGGAAAACTATGGGATAAAGTATATTATTTCAATCTACCTAGTTTTAAACAAATCCATTCTTTGTTATGAAGATAATAGATTTACTCAATCGAGTCGGCCATTTTATCATTGTTTAGTTAATTAATTTATACTTTAAATGTTTTTTTATTTTTTGTAATCAAAATAACTACCTGGTATTGTGTACACTAAAAAATAACAATTAAATTATAATTAAGTTTATCTACACATTTTGGTGCATATTTAGTGTGTAACTTAGGATATTAAGTTTACATGTAAATTTTGATTACAACTTGGCATATTTTTAATGATTTTATGATATTGTAGTTATAAGCATAATTATTTTAAGTGTTAGATTTATTAAGCTCAACAGTAAAATTGTATGCACGTTGTATATCTAATGTACATCTAAAGATATTAATTATTTCCGCATTACAACAAATAAAAACTAAATGTATAAACGTGTAAAAATTATAAGTAGGTACAAACGGGCATAATTGTATGGTTGTGGATATTACAACAGTGTTACCATTGTTATAATTTCAAATGTCAGTAGTACTACAATAAGCTGTGCTATTTAAACTTTTTTATAATAATTCGTAATGAGGATCATTCGAAATTAATTTCATTCTTCTGTGAAATATGGCACTGGAGGTGTTTAAGAAGATTGAAATGGACTGCTCATCGATTCAACATTTTAAGATTTAGATTATACAAGTTTGAATTTTAAAGATGTTTAGACATTTCGTCGGCAACAAAAGTTCATTGCAACCATTAAAAGTACAAGATAAAGTGAACGTTTTTGTGGTCGATTACCAACAAGCTTCACAGACTTAACTAAACCATCTACAAAGATTATCTTATAGAATGATGATGTACTCCTAACCGATTTTAACTACGGAGACTAGTCAATTACGCAACAGATAATATGGTGCACAAGTGTGTGAGCAAACACAGGTGCACTCTCTGTTCCTTTACTCTTATAATCCGTCGGGACGGCTATCCGACACTACCGAGGAGAGACCAGGCGCTGAATCGACGACTTTACATCTCTCCGAGGCACAGGGGTTAAGACTCCAACTTCTCAAAACCAACATGTCATCATTTGAATCATTTAATCGGTTTGCCTCACGTGATGACAAAAATTATCACCATGGCATTAGTGACACATTTGATGTTCCGTCTTACCTACAGCTAATGCATAAAACAAATTAATAAAAAATATCTTAACAAATCTTTACCTTTTGTAAGTCTGTGGTTAAGGTAACATGACCTTTCACAGTGAAGCTTGGCACAATCCCTTTTACTCGTCTCGGTCGCAACACAGAGTATATATCTGACAAATCAGATTCCCTTGCCATTCGTGACAACAGCCGCCCTATTTCGGGTGACCCTGCTCGTGTTGGCAGTACCACTAGCAAATAGTACCGATCGCTATCTAACGGCAATCGCAGTGCTGAAGCCTCTAAATGAGGTAGGTATGCATGCTCCAGTACCGTGTCATAGTGCATATATGTCACCTGTAGAACACAAATTATTTGTTTAAATTTCCCGTAACGAACCTTACCTTAAAGTAACGGCTGTAGTGTTATGAAGTTACGCTAACCATTATAAAAACTGAGAATTCATTATGTTGCGAAGGAACTTGCGACGTTGAAATAGTTGCGGCTCATGAGCTTGTTTTAATTGTGAAACCTACATGGCTACTACTACCATTGTAAATGTAATGTTATTTAGTTTTATAAAGTTTATATTTATAAAGAACCACTCAGACAGTACATGGACAAACAAGTGTTTTAACATTATAAAAGTTTATATATAGAAAACAAACCTGTATACTTTTCAGTCCGTTTGCTAAAAACATTTTGTCGTCAAAATTTGTTTTCGTTACTTCTGAACCTATTTCATAGGATCTATAATACAAGTCATATTCATCAGCATATGGAGGATTGGTAAATATAAAATCAACGATTGACTTCTTCTTACGTTCCAGAGTCTCTAACCTGGAATCATTTGCTTCAGTAGTCACAGCGTTGGTAATTGCAGTAATGTCGCTCAGTGTCGAAGTAACATCAGTTTGCTGAGAATTTTCTGTAGAAGTAATGACGTTTTCAGTTGTTGTGTCTGAATTTGCACTAACCGTCGTTGATTGAATTGCAGTTAGTGTGGCATCAGTTGTCTGTGTCGTGCTTGATGAGGCGTCAGACGTTGTCATTTGAGACGTACTCATATCTGTTGGTGAAGTATCAACTTCATTATTTGTTGTTGGCTCATTTGCTGAAGAAGAAAGTGTAGTTTCAGTGTTTATTACTGTACTCGGGGTAACTGTTGTCGTTGTTGGTGCTGATGTAGTAGTTTTATCTTCCTGTGT
This sequence comes from Hypercompe scribonia, assembly GCA_949316085.1. Classification (NCBI taxonomy): domain Eukaryota; kingdom Metazoa; phylum Arthropoda; class Insecta; order Lepidoptera; family Erebidae; genus Hypercompe; species Hypercompe scribonia. The sequence goes on along the minus strand of OX438969.1, from coordinate 2,045,875 downwards.
TGAGATTATCGTAGGCTGTTCGGGTGTTGGTGTTTCAGTTTGAGGAACGGTGCTCTGTGCGTTTGTCACTGCAGTTGTCATATCAGTAACACTTTCAGTAGTAATAGTTTCTGTTCCAGCAGAAGTCAATAGAGTACTGGCGGCGTTGGGCGCAAGGGAAATACTGGCTTCAGTTGATGTATCTACCCTTATATCAATTGTACTTATTGTTTCAGCATTTGGATTTGTTGTAGGTGTTGTTTCCTCCCTATTTAAGGGAGTACTGATTTCATCATGAGCAGTTTGGTCAACTGATAGCATAGAGGTTGTTGAACTATCTCCGGAACTCGAGGGTCTCATAGTTGTCGCAGCTGCACTCATTTCGGTCGTCGTATTGTTTGTTTCGGGAGAAAGTGTTGGCAGTTGATCGTTTTCTAAATCAAAACCGTAAAACCGTAAAATCTTTTTATACTGATCATTGAATGTGACGTTTTCATTGTTTAACGCCAGACCCGCTAGAAAACCTTCCTCGGGCACGAAGTATGTCTGAAATAAAGAGGTCACAGATACCTATGATTATGCAATTGGAGGTACTATTGTCAATATTTTATTATTTTAATATTGGCTGATGAGTAATTTCATTAAACATAAAGAAAAGTTTATGGATAACGTAAATAATAATATAATTTTTTCAATAATGGATACATTAACACATTGAACGACAGCGACTACCTACTTAGTCAATAATATGGATTCACACTGGTGTGCAGCTGGTGTCAGAGTCTATATAGCCATTAGCATTCTATTCTCAAATGGTATGTATTAAATAAAAATATCAACCATAAAATAATAAAACAAACTCTTCAATATACCTATTTTAGAAAGTTAAGAGAGAAAATAAGTAAATAAAAAATCATTATGAGAAACCAATGTATTAGATTGAAGCCTATGTAACAATCACCATTTTACACATTCAAATATAAAAGCAAAATAAAATAAAATATTTACCAAATACGAGTATATTAATAAAGTCATTATATTATTTTATAAAACGTTTCATTTTGCTTCACTTCCGCGCTGGTGTCATAATGTCGAACTGATTTTGGCAACTTTCTGACATAATTATAATGTAGGTACATACCTATGTAGTAAACGCATTGTTATACGTACACTGGCGTTGGTTGTGTATGTATTTGTGTATAGGGACACCTAAACAGTTTTAGAACATTAGTCATAGGAGAAATTTTTACATGAAACTTGAACGAGTTTCGTATGAATTGGGTGAGTAAATTGACTTCTTTAAACTTTTCTAACTATAACTATAAAGTTCTAGCTTTTGGAATCTGAAGATATGAATATTAATCCCAATCTAATACATACATAAACATATTATAAATTACATTTAAAAATACGACTGTCTTAAACTTATTTTAAAAAATTACGTAAGCTTTGCACTGAATGACGTTCAATGGAGCAATAACATGTATCCTGAGTAAGTCGAGTGACGTAAACACATTTTTGGAAACAAGTATACATACAATGTATAATTATTTATTAGCACCAAATGTATTAGTACTAAACGTAGCATGGGCGCAGTTAAAATTATTTTCAAGGAGGTACATCTACATCTACACATACTATGTACATATAATTATACTAGGTCTTTACCTATGAAATTGACGCTTTTTTATGAAATCAATTACCGTATTTTTATCGTATGTTTATTATGTATTAATTAAAATAATCACCCATGCAATCGATGCATCTTTAACAGTGCAGTAGCACTTTATTGGTAGCGTTTTCGAAGACACCAGTGGGCCGAGAGGTAACAAATTCATGCATCCGCTTGTGTAGTTGAGTAAAAATGTTTTGTTTTTCTATATATTTTCTTACCAGAGTCAGTGCACTTCCTTGCAGTCCCTCCCGGCGCTCATAACACGTAGTGTTTCAGGCTTATAGTAGCAGTAATGTAAATAGAATTTAGTACTAAACTCATGACATATTTACCTACATTATGAGACAATGCAACAGCGAATGCAAACCATCCGTTACGTACATACTAGCAAAAAGTTCAAAAGGTAAAAACATATTTTTATTATATAATAAAATAAATTATCCATAGTTAAACATATTTGTCTATAAAAGAAAATAATCAACCCTCTTTAAAGAATAGTTGTAGTTTAACTTCAAATTCTAGAGTAGACGATCTCCAGCAGATATGAACTGTTGTGAAAATATTTAAAGAAAACCTTTGACGTTGATTTTACTTAGGTCTTCTAAGTATCTTGAAAGCTATACCGAAGGAATTTAGAAATTCTAGTCACAAAGAAGAATTATTGTGTTCGTTCATCTATTAAGGTTCGATACCTACACGTCAAGTATTTCATGAAATAAGATAAGTATAATATAATCTTTAGCAGTTATATCTACACTCCAGAAATAATTGAGGAATCTTAAAATCGCATAAGTTTTTGTTGGACGGCAGGCAATCTTTTGTGTGGATCTCAATGTCTGAATCTCCAGGCTAATCTTGTTTTATTCACATTTATTGTATTGCAATGTTGCATTTATTATCTTCTGTTCGGCAAGGCAACAAAATACAAGAGATTTTCATAAATATTTATTAAAAGACTAGATATTTACTTTTTTATACCTAGATGAAATTTTATTCTTTAAAATTAGTAATGAAAATGTATATTTGTATAATACAATATTTGACGTGTTCCATAAATTAAGCTTAATCACTTACTTTTAACGTACGGTGTATGTCACGGAATCCTATTCTCATCACATTCCTATTCCAGGGTAGTTGCATTCCTCGCTGGATCTGATATGAGGATTCTCCATCCACACCCTCGTACAGCGCCACCATAATTCCCATGAGTCCGTAAGGTGAAAAAGCTATATTATTATCGTTTAAAAAATTATGTTCTGCAAGCACTTTTAAACCAAATTCATTTGTAACGTCCACCATGTGAGCTAAAGGCGTCCGGCCCGTGTCCCATAATTTTATTTCTATGGGAATGCCGTATTCTGAAGAAGTTGTAAGTGACAAATACGCGCAAAGGTATATGAAGCGCGAGAGTACATTAGTTGTGCAAAAAGTTAGCGTGCGTCTGTCTCCACGCATGGTGTTCGCGGTTGTGAATAGTTATGAACGTGTCTGGGCCGGCACACTGCCCGCGGGTCTGTCAAGTGGCTTGGACTAATCTTTTTGGCTAATTAGCATCAAGACCTCAATCGTTTCGGTGAATGCCCTCCGTGATTTTCTGCGAAATATATTTTATGTTTCATTGTTTGCAATGGTGTAGCAAGTATAAGTGTATGGTGCTATGTACCTACATGATTGGTAACATCTTTTATGAGGAACACATAGTGATAATGCTTGTATTTCGGTTCTTATGTAAAGTTTTTTATAAAAAACCATTAAATACTAATGTTATTATTTCGTTATTTTAACCGGTAGAAAAGTTCTCTACGACGGTGAACCATGTCACAAGAAACTGTTATAAATTAAGTACCAATTATTTTGAAAACCAGACACAAAATATAAATTAAAGCAAATCAATTTCTATGGGACTCTTACAATTTAGTACTTTAACAGGTTGTTAATTACGGTGTACATTAATTTACCGGTATAAACTTGAATTTGTAATGAGAAAAGATAGATAAGTAAAGTGGAGTGTGTAGCAGGACAAGACATCCTTTCGAATGAGAGGACTATGTCCAATAATGGATTATTAAAGGCTGTTAAAGATTTACATAACTATGAATATAACGTAAAGAAATTTTTAATTGCGTGTGTTCAAGGCAGAATCATTGCTATGACCCGAAGCCTTAAAGCTAGATTTAATATTTTCAACTGTGTCAGCACTGGCTGACTTTATGGAATACAATATTATCTCAATAATCCATAGATCGAATTTCGAGAATTATAAGCTTTATGCCATCACATCTACACTGCCACACTTCTACACTGAAACGTGTGAATGGTCACCTTCAATATAATTTGCCTTATTGATCAAACAAACCAAGAGAATGAACTGATTCTGTTGTGTGGTGACGGCTTAAGAAAACGAAATTTTACCACATCTATTCATCTCGTGGCTATCGTACGAGTCGATTCAGGGAGCAATCTACGCAGGACTACAGTGCTGCAAGAGGAAAGCAAATTCGAAACACTCACAGCGCGGTATAGGCCAAAACTTTATCTCTAAGAATAGGCCCAGCTGTGGACTATTCAAGACTGTTGATGAAGTTCATGATTTAATGAATATCTTTATCTCTAAGAAAAAAAAAATATAAATACACAAAGAAACATACGTCTCTAAAAGGTAGAGTAATAACAATAACAACTTATCATAACTCGACTCGAACCGACCAAAAACTGCACGCCGTCTTAGGTACCAGTAGCCGGGGAAACATGTGTACCATAGTAAGGAAATCCCTGGCATCTCAACGTACCTCGGGCCATCTACGGCTTGTAGACGTGTGTTTCTTTGTGTATGTGTAAAAATTTAATTTTTCTTTTGATAAATTTGTTATTAAACATATTAAATTTTAATTTTATTTTGTGTATACAAAGAAACATACGTCTATAAAAGGTAGAGTAATAATAATAACATAATAACTTATATTAATCATAATTTCCCACATTTCACACTAATCTAATTCTACACTAGTCAGAGCCTGTGCTGTGGTATAAGTAAATAAATATGCTTAAATATTTCTAGATTAGATATTAGATATTATCTCACAATCATTTGTCCTGGGTGGGAATTGAACCCGCGACCTCCGTTTCGTAGTTAGGGTCACTAACCACTAGACCAACAGACTCGTCAGTAGAGATTTAAAGTAAACGGTACTTTGTCTCGGCAATAAACTTGAAATAATTATCTTATAAGACAAACGCGCTATAACAAACTGCTCGTCGGACACCGACTTCCTCACTTATTTTGCATCTTTAATAATGCTATCGGTATTAATCGCCATATTTTTTAATTTGTTACAAAGTGTTTAAGTTCTGTTTGAATAAGTTATGCTTATGTATTTTAGTTCCTGTAATGATGTCTCAACACTTTGTTTTTAGTTAAAACAAAAGTAAAGGTATATGTATGTATGTATTCTGTTCTAGTTTTTATTCGTGTTTACTTATTATGACAAAAAATACTTTCTTTACTTACTCTTGATCGTTTTGTTCACGATTAACATTAAAATATTGAAGTAAAGACTGAAAATCTTACGAAAACATTTGTGTCCAGATATCTTACCATTTAATGCTTTTACCCTTATAAACAGGAAAAGATAACGTTAAGAACGCTATTTACTTTACAATACACTACGCAGCTATTACGAATTAAGTTTATAAAATAATAATACATATAGTTTAAAAAACTGAAAAATACGCCTTTTGCAGGCGTTCGGTCACAAACAAATATACAGGTGAAGCTAATAAAAATACAGATGAAATAATAAACCCCTCCTCAAACTCTCAACTGTATTTCTGAAACCAGTCATTTAAAAACTTCTTTTTCTGCTGTTCATTTTTGAACATTTGGAAATTTTACTCTTTTTTCTTCTGTGCTGAAATCCCCACGGATACCACCTGCAAAACCACACGCCGTCTCAGGTAGCTGTAGCCGGGGAACCAGGTGCACCCTAGTCAGGAAATCCCTGGAACCCCGACGTACCTCGGGCCACCTACAGTTTGTAGACGTCCCCTGCTCTCGTGTGGAACCCAAATGTTCTCTTTTTTCCTGCCCTCAAAAGGGCGAGCGCGATTTGCAACGTTCGCACCGCCACTTCAGCCTGCTTCTCGCCAAGTCTTCTGCGGTAACTGGTCCGGTCTAAAACTGAAGCTAAAGCTAAAGCTCTCCCGGTCCTGCACCGCTATCTCCTTCGCAAGCATAACCTCCTCGAAAGAGACGGTGGAATTCCGCGCGCTCTCGTTCTATATCACGGCCGCAATCAAGTTATTGAGCGGGAGAATCCCTACTCCGATGGCCGCCACGAGGTCACGTCTCTGCTCCACACGTGCCGGACATTCTATTAACGTGTGGAGTGTTATATCCACGGTCTGGCTATCACAATGGTGGCACTCAGACGTTGGCTGCTTGCGGATCTGACACAGGTGATCTTCGAAACATCCTTTTCTAGTGATCACCTGCGTCAACCGGTATGAGAGGGTCTTGTGATGCCTCTCAAGCCGATCCTCCATAATGGGTCTTACCACCGAAACAACAGCGTGCCCACCATGGCAATTTTACCCTAGAAAACTAAATATTAATAATATTTAGGATGTTTAATGACAGTTTCAAAACCTTTTTTCCTCTCAAAGCCAATGTTGTTATCCCATTTCTTTATTTATTTTTCAACTTTGTCGTGTTTTATTCAACGATTAAATTTGCGTTGGCTAACTCTACATCCATGTACTTGTATTTTTGTGATATTCATTTATTTTAAACTTTATGCGCTTTTTTAGATCAGTGGACTTAATGCCTTTCATCATCATCATCTCAGCCAAAGACGTACACTGCTAGGCATAGGCGAGAGGCCAAGGTTCTCCACAACAGCCGGTCCCGTGTCGCCCGCATCCAGCGGCTTTCCACAACCTTCACCATGTCGGCGGACCATGCCTTTGGTATTCTCTAAGAGTCAACCTTAGGGTGGTGCAGAAATTTTGTAATTAACATACTAACATAGATGAAATATACTAACATAATAAGTAACAAATGAAAATATAAACAGTTTACTACATACATAAACTATTAAACACATATACAACACATCTTGCTAATTTTATAAATGCGAAAGTTTGTGAGTATGGATGTTTAGTACTCTTCACGAAAAAACTACTGGACAGATTTGAATGAAATATAGGTTTATACATCGGACTTACATAGAGGCTACAATTTGCAATGATTTTATATAATTTTGGTCGTAATATAACGATACATGTCAATTAAATCGGAAGAAAATCTGGCCCCTGAGAGCTATCTTGGCGTACGCTGTCTAAATCATCGGAGTTACACAAAGAAGATGTACGTAGAATTGTTTGTCTTGAATAGTTCTAAATAAAAGACAGTGATAGCATATGGTATATCCACCTTTTATGTGGAAGCCACTGTGACCAAAATTGTGAAACTAAATGTGGCAGGCCAAATTTCACGCGTGCAAAGCTGCGAGCAAAAGTAAGTACGTCATAAATACGTAACAAACATATTTACAAATAAATGTTCTTCTAGCCGATTTCAACTACGGCAGCCAGTCAACGGAAACCAGCAAACTACGCAGGAGATGTTATAATGCACCAGTAAGTGCCCACATACAAATGCACTCTCTATTCCCTCACTCTCAAAATCCGATAGTACGTTTATCCGACACGACCGGCTATAAATCATGTGCAGAACCGAAGGCTTTACGTGCTCTCTGCAGTATGGGATTATAAGACTATATATAAGACCCCAATTCCCAAACTACGGGCTGTTATTAAGCATTTCTGTAATCAGAAAAACTCAGTTGTTCAGAGTTATGAGTGACGTATACGACACGACGCGACAAACGCGATCAACTCAAAGACACACCTTGCTTGTAGCAGCCTGCGGCAACATGTAACGTAACGCGTACATATTTTATTGGCGAGCAGAAGCGACACCGTGGTTCAATCAGAAGTATCATCGTCACAGTTGCCGAACTTTCAAAATTTGTTGTTTTAAATTAAAATTCAGGCCTAATAGTATGAATAATGTAATCAAAGTAGACAGTAATACTCCACAATGTTTATTAAATATTTAAGAATCACTTCCTAATTTTGAATATAAATGATGAAATTTGCTAAATATGTATGTTTCTTTGTAGAAATATTACATTTCTTTTTTCTGTTTCTTGTTTCTTTTGTCTCTATGATTCAAGAAGTATCGATCAAAGTTACGAAAAAAACTTGTCGCCTGTAGCATAGAGTCGCATTGTATTGTGTCATGCTGCGTCGCATTGCTCATGTCGTACAGTCCTGTTCCTTTTGACTAAAAAACTCTTATATATAGCAAAAGGAAAGATGTTACTTATTGTAGCGTTCATGTGGCAACACTGTTTTTGACGACGCCATTTTTTATACACAGAGTTCGGACACAAGTAGGCACAGTTAGAGAAAGATGCAGTAGACAATCACACCTCACTTAAAACACCGTTCAGGAAGTCTGATTTATGGCATTAAGTCAGTGGTGTAAATGCTCATGCACTTTTTAGGAGATACTGGCAGCTAGTAGGTTTATTGTAAGTCGAAAGAAGTCACTTGTTCAACTCTTGAAGACAGGTTGTGTAAATGAAGATATTGGGTGAATAAACACGATGCACGAAAAAACGATCACGTCGGAGTCACCACTTTGGGAGTTCCTATGTTTGTGTTACTCCACAATATATTTTTATTTGATGCATCTACCACTACTACTACACTATATACTTAATATGGATTTACTGTTCAGGTGGTAGCAATATTCATAGTCTTTTGTCTCCAAGAGCTTGAATTACAAGTCGCTTTGTTAATCCTCGTGGCTACTTAACATTTTTGTGTCGGAACTCTGTGTATAAAAAGTGGCGTCGTCAAAAACAGTGTTGCCACATGAACGCTACACCATCATAATTCCTAAAAATTCCATCATAATTAGAACGATAATAACATCTTTCAAAATACAAATGACTAATCCAATAATTAAATTTAACTTGAACAAAATCTATAAGTAAGTAATGATATAAGTAAAATTTTGCTCAAGTAGTGCAGAATATTTGCTAATTCCTGCTTAAAATTTCTAATTATTCCCCGATGAGGTAAAATTGCAACTAAAATAAAAATGATTTAAAAACGTTGTACAGTCCGTCTCATGAAAGTTGGCCTGCAAATGCGACGAAGCATTCTTATGATATAATGTTGCCAGCCTTTACTATAGAATTCCTCAAATATTCATAGTTAACGGATCAATTCTTATCAGTATATAAAGTTGAAACCTTCGTTCTAACGTGTTTAAATAAAAAAACCTTAAAGAAAAGAAATCTAAAAAACGGAATTTAATATTTTTGTCCTTATATTTAATAACCTGTCATACTTAGTGATCGCCATAACCAGTGTAAAGCCGCCTATCTCATGATTTGGGATTATAATAGAACTATTCTTCAAAAGGGTGATAACATCATGTCGCAAAAATATAGACTCTTCTGAATCATGTCTACAAGCTGTTCGAGAGTCATTATCTCTCTCGTCTCTCTGTCTATGTCTTGAATGCAGATTTGACGACTTCCATCCTCCCAAATAAAGCGGTTTCTGAAAAGATTTTAGTAACATATATCATAAAAGCTACGGCAGATTATTTCAAATTCCGAAGAATATAACCTTCTACTATGTTCAGCGTTTGTAGACTATGAAAAAGTTTACGATTCTATCGAAATTTGGGCTGTACTTCAATATCTACGGTGCGGTGCCAAGTCGACTACCGGACATCAAAGTGTTGGAAGTAAATATTTATACGTGAAACGCTATGTCAGGATTGGAATGGATTTGGCATCGACGTTAATGGCGAATACAATACCTTCGAATTGTTAGTGATATGGTGGTCATGGCTGAAACCATAAGATAATTATTTCTCTTAATGAGTAGGTTTTAAAATGAACATGGAAAAGACGAAAATTAAATAGAACGTCTATGTAGCAACCACTCCAGTGAGAAATGAATACTCTACACTCGAAGTTGTTTACGATTATACTCGTATTTATCTAGGACAGCCTATTCACCCAGGTAGGTCCAACTTAGAGAAAGTTTAAGAAATAAAACTCGGTTGGGCGGCGTTCAGGAACTTAGGTCACATTTTTCCGTCCCAAATACCGCAGTATCTTAAGACGAAGGTTTTTGACCAGTGTGTGTAGCTAGTGATACGACGAGATGACTTATAGTACGCAGACGGGTTCGCTTACAATGGGCCTTATAAGAAGGTTCATGGTCACCTAAAGAGGAATAGTGAGGGTGATGCTCAGAGTTTCTCTGCGTGGCCGAATCAGGAGTGAAGAAACCAAAAACGAACCAAGGTCACTGATATTGCCGGGAAAATTGCCAAACTTAAATAGTAATGAGTGGGGTAAATTACTTGCAGACAAAACAGCCAATGGAGCTAAAAAACTTTGAAGCGCCGATCACGTACTAGTAGATGAAGCATGAGTAGAAGCTCCCTACAAGGTGGTCCGATGACCTGGTAAAGGTCACGGGAAATCGTTAGATTGGCAGGACCACAGGATTGGTTGTTATGGAGAGCTTTGGAAGAGGTCTATGTCCAGCTGTGGACAACTTTCAGTTGACATACTTTAATATTATGGTTGTTTTCACCGATTGGGTATATTCCAAATATGCTAATCACAGCCTGAATTATAATAGGCATGATGACAGTCAGCAAGAACTATTAAAATAATGTATTTAACTACTAGAATATAATATATAGATGCATAAAAATGACGTACTTCTTTTTTATAACACGAGATTATTAATTTATTCTATAAAATAAAACTACAAAATACAGGAATCCGCCATGACAGGTTAAACACCAATCAGATTGCGTTACGTCACACTTATAAACTCATTGTAGCTGCTACTTAGATCTCATACGAATTTCGATTGTATATGCGCTTCTAAACTGTTTTAATTACGATTTTAGTGGTATTTATTTATTTATTTTCACTTTTATTTTCTCCAACTAAATCATGTTATTGCATGCTTTATGTAATGAAGGTATACAAAGAATATATAGGGTAAATATAAACAAAATATATTCATAAGTTAAAGAACTATTTATTTATCATGTATGAAAATTAGAATTACTAAGAGAGACTAGATCGAACAGAAAAAAGTCAAAATCAAACAAAAAACTTTTCTTAGTGTTTTATCATATGTTTATTTAATCAAAAAATCCTGTAGGTTTATTAAACCACAGGCAATAGTAATAATGTCGTCAAGTATTTTGACCAGATTGTGGTTTACACATGCATGTGGCTTAAGCATATAGAACTCTCTCAAACGACGAATGATTCTTTCTATGTGTATCCTTAAGCTAGCAATTTGTTTGGTTTCTCTTGCTTTAATCTTTGACAGTTTAGTCCCTGTTGCAACACTTAGGGGTCGCACTAATTTTATTCCATGTTTAAGTAAATAAGATTCTACATGTTTGAACCCTCTATCGGCCATTACACACATGCCGGGTTGCAAACATTTAACAAAATCACATTTTTCTACCAAACATGTGTCTGTGATTCTTCCTCCAAACCCAGGAGACACATAATTCACAAGACTATTTGGTGTACATGACAAAAGATATTTTATCGTATTGGCTTTTTTATACTCTGACCAAGAGAAGGATTGATTTAAGGCTTTTGAAGGCTTGTGTATCTGTATCTCTAAACAGTCTATGATGCAACTTACATTGTAATATTTATGTCTAAAAGCCATAGGTAAATATTTTTTTATATTATGTTTATCTAATTTTACTAAAAAAGGACGAAACACACTGGCCAACAAAGGGACATTTGTTAAAAATATTTTACTTGCATAACTTGGAGTAATAGAAAAATCATCAGCAAGTTCTGCAAAAGAGTTATTTAATCTAATTTTTTTTAAACACATAAGTACAAGGACTGCAGGGATATTTATGTTTTTTTCAATTAAATCTATTAAATAATAGCAGTCTTTAGGAATACCAAGATAAAAGCGTGTGTTTCTATCTATTTTAAATAGTGTACATTGTTGAATTTGGGTAGCCTCTTTCTTTTTATCGTCTTGTATCAGCTCACTGCAATCTGAAGTTGATTTTGTTTGAACGGATATTGTTGGTGATGATCCCCTCTGTATTATAGATGGTGTGTAAGAAATGTCACTATGAGACTGGTCTTCAGTTATAAACATTTTACTTGGAGTTACTTGTATGTTTGATTTGGTTGGCTTGGTGTTAGTAATGCATCTTGTTATCTTAAATGGTGATGTAGAAACTGATTTGTAATCTAGTTTTATTGGTGATGTCATCTGATTAACAAATTTAACTTCAGTTTGAACAGCTTTACTTCTGAATTTATGCGTTATGTATACTTGGATGGATTTATTGGCAGTTTTATGTTCTTGCTCTGTAATCATTTCTATATCTTCTTGGACAGCTATATCTCCTTGTACAGCTGAAAAGCAATCACATTAAATAAATAACAATTAAATAAGAAATTATGAAAATAAGAAAAAAGACAAAATATTATAATTTATAGAAATAACTCCGTGGCGTAGTGATGTCTGGTTAATACATAGAAATATGTACCATACTATCAAATACTTTAATCTTTTGGTATCTAGTAAGATTAATAACATACTTAGGATTAAACTCCTTATTTCATTAGTAAGATTTTTAAGTTTCAATTAGTAAGATGAATAACATACTTAGGATTAAACTCCTTATTTAAACAAAGTAACACAAATTGATTTATGCCTTATGTAAACATTAGTAGCCCATCCCATAAATCACACAGATTTGAATAGTCTATGTTACTAATGGATAAATACAGTTACCTAATGATGATATTTTTTTGAAATTGATTCAGTTGTTTTTGAGTTTTTCTACTAACAGGAAAAGCAAATCTTTGTACTTTATAACATTAGCATAGGTAATAGTATATTAAGAAAGAAATGAATTCAGTATTCTAAACTAATATAAAAAGAGCTGTATTTAAACCTAGCTTAGCTTGTCCCATGTTAGTAAACTATACCATAGATGGGTTTTACCTGAACTTCCGGATGATGTCTCTCCAATCTCCAGTGGTGTTGATATAAGATTTTTTTTTCCAAATCTTCTTCAATTAACGCCTTCCTTTGTTTTTTTAAAGGGTACGGTCGATCGGTGGTGTCAGCTGTTCGTTTTTTTCTGTCTGGTTGACATGAAAATTTTGTTGTAATACACCCAGGTTTCATGCGAATCTGAGACACGGAACCCATGATATGATACTCCATGTAATTATCCATATCGTTGGGCAACTGAAACATGAATAGTGTTAATTAATAAATACAGTGGTGAACGTTTCAAAAGTTCAATTCATTTAAGGTAAGATTTATTAACATATCAAAACTGTACTTCGTGTAAACTGTAGAATGTATTTAAAATCACATACAAATTGGACATTATAATATTAAATAACATTACAACTTACGTCAAGGTGATCTTCACAGAAATAAATAGGAGTATTTATATTTATGGTTTTAGGATTTCGCCGTGCAAGAGAAAGCCACTTATATCTCACTGTTTTATTGTTCTGAACATGAACAAACAATTTATTAGGGGTCTTTATGGATGTATTACAGCACTGAGGGACCGCACATGATTTATATACTTTAGAATTCATATTTAAATAAAATATTTGTTGCTATGTCTATAATGCACTCCAATGTTTACACTTAGTTTTTATAAGCGTGACGTTATAAGCAGCGGCCATGACACCCACTGTCGTTTTGGCGCTAGAATTTGAACATTTGACTAAAATTGCATTTTTTTCAAAAATACCTATATTCTCTGTCGAAATAATATATTTTTTGGAAATACTATACACTTAGGAGTATCATTGGCCAACTCGTCAAAATCCGGCATCATGCATATTAGTATCGACATCAGATATTGTTTCGTCAGTTTTCAAATACTGTAGGCACTTTAAAATTTCAATAGTGTCGATCATCTTGAATTATTTACTTAATAATAATATAATACTTTCGTCTCAATAAGTACAGAAATTTAAAAAGATCCCAAATAAAACCAGAAGACATTCCCAAATATTTACCACTCTTGTTTACTACTACTCACTTACGAAGCGGCTACTACAGCATTATTTATTGATATTAAAACACCCCGATTCTACTGTTCTGCTTCACAAAACTTCTTCACCTTTAATTTTATGTCTCAACCAGTACTTTTTACAACTTTGGACATCATAAATAACAATTTCTGAGAGTGTTCTGAAGAGCTCTTCCATCTGATCCCATCCTCTCGCTTCCTTTATAAGACAACTCGTGCTGGCCTTGGAGGTCACCATTTCAGAATGGTAGACATACGCTCCCCAACTAAACGTTTCGGTTCTTCCTTCCTGTGCAGATCGGTTAAAGCCTGGAATTCATTACTGGCGCGTCTTTCCCTCCCACTATGACCCTGGGTCATTTAAACGGGGCGTGAAAAATCGTCTCATTAGGCCACCATAGCGTGGGTCGCCATATTACACTGTCGTCAGTCACGGTGAACATGGCGAGCACCGCTCTTGGATTCTATTCATGCTTTCCATCAGGCAGAATAGAGTCACTTTGGTGGGTCCAATTTAAATAAAAAATTTGAATACACACCAATTGATTAAAAAAGATCATCTCCGAGTTCTTAATCTACAGTTGAATGAATGTGTGAATGAGTTTTATTTTCGTACTTACAATTTTTATTGAAATAAAATTATTTTCTTCTTGGTTTTGTACATACATAACAAAATACAAGTTTTGTGTGCCAAAAATCGTTTGTTTCTTTTTCTATATTTTACCTATATTATTAACTAAGTCTTAATCACAGTACAGGTACGCTGACCTTTTTTCTATAAGCACATACTCTAAGTTTGAAATACCATTCATAGACAAATCAATAATCTTTTCAAACATGTCAGCTATCCCACTGGGTAATATAATCCAACCAAATTGGGCAGTAGTGTGTGCGTATTGATTGTACTCTCAATTCTGCTTACTGCGCCTAATTTTACGTTTCAATTTGCTGTGTATTCGTTTATTCTATGCGACATTTTTAATTTCGCAATGTAATCAATTAAAGATTCTCGATTGGCACGTTTTGGGCATGCATTCTATTCCTACATGTTAAGTGATTGTAATTATGACATGATTTCTTTTAGTTTTGTAATATTGGTGATTTAATACTTCACCGCTCACTTCAGTTAACAAAACATTAATTGTTAAGAGTACTTTTATAAGGAACTGAAAATAGTACGGCGCCATCAGTCATATATTTTGGCAGCATCACACAGAAGAAGAATTATACAATTTTCAGCTATTCATCACAAAACAGGTTAGTTTTTATTGGTTCTAATATTTAAAACATTTGCTACATTCAAGATGTGGATCTGTAAACAACATTTTATCATCAATATTTGCAGTGACGTTCTTTACGAGAACATATTACTGGATTCTATTTGTTTATAGTATTTCCTTCGGTTACAGTAAGCAATTAAATAATATGTTATGACTGTTATTTGTTGGATATTAATTGGATTTGAAATAAATTATCAAGCACTAGTCCTATTAATTCCTAAACTTTTAACTACTAGTTTGCAAGACGTCCATAGTGCTAAAATGTGACATGGTGTTAATTAAAAAATAAACTTAGTAAAGGTACAAAAAATCAATTAAAAAGCATCAAAAGCTGGTAAGTATACATTTTCATTAACACATAATCAAAAAATGGTAGTCCTTTGGATTATGTGTTAGATATATTCACTAAAATAGTTAATTATATTACATTTACGGTATATCATATGCTTAACTTATTATTTATTTTATTTGATGTGTGACCTTGATGTAATCTGCAAATCTTGCAGTTATTTTCTCTATTGTGTGAGTCTTTGAATGTGTTTTAAAACTTCATATAAATTATGAATAGGTACTAATTAAGAAGTTTGAATGGTTAAATACACTTTTTTTCATTTGTATTCTCTTTATTACTTAAAGCCTTTTCAGAATAAATTTATAAATCTCTCCTTTTGTAAGCACTGCTGGTTTTAGAATGTCAAAAGCTGGAAACAGCTAGTGTAGGGTTGGCACAAAGATAGAAAAAACATATCGAATCAAAAAGTTCCATTACATGAATTGGTAATGTTTCATTTGAAATTATATAATCGTTTTTGTTGGGCTCAGTATAGGAAAATCTAAATAAATGCAAGCTTAAGAGAAACTGTTAAAGGCATCCTGCAATATTTTGTTAAGAAAAAACAATATAGGCCTAACATTATTGACTTATGCTCTATGCAATTTGTTTTTAGTCATTTATTTATTCATTCACTCTCATACTGTTTGTTAGAACTTCACTGACAATAAGTTATGTCAAAGGAAATGAAAAAAGTTTAAATGCAATTTATTACATTTTGACTACCTCTGTACTATTATACCATGTAACACCATGATCCAGGAAAATTACATATAGCCATTTTTTTTAAAAAGAATGCCTGTTCTAGAGGACTTTTTGTTGTGGGGTTCTTTAAACGGACACAGAACTCTTGCACTAGGAATAAATCCTGTGTCGCAGGGGACTTTACAAAAAATAGATGAAATGGACACAAAGAACACCCAGACTTAGAACAACTATTAGTGGATTACACAAACTGTTGTCCCATGTGGGAATCAAACCCACAATTCCGTACAGCAGGTAATGGTGAGGCAACCGTTTAAACCACCACATCATCCATGCATTCATTAGATGTTAGGTGAATTAAATGACATTTATAAACTCTTGATTTAATTTTCAGTATTTGAATAACTTAAAATATCAATACAAGTCATATTAAAACAATTTTAGTAGTTTACTATAGTGATTAACTGTTTAGATTTTCCCATACCTTAGCCCATTTATAACAAACAGTATAATGGTCAGTGGTACAGGTCTGTTGTGTTGTTTTATTCCTGTAATGAGTATAATATGGTAAAAAATTAATAATGGCTAGCAAAAACTTAAATGTATTATTGCAATACTGCATGGGTTGCAATTCATCCGTTTATGAATTGCGCAATTTGTCAAACGACAATGTGATTAGGAACATCACCGTGACATGTAAGTATAAGACTTTTTAATTGTGTAAGTATTTATTTATTTTTAAATAAAATATGACAGTTATTGCATAAAAATCTGGAAAGTTACTTTGATATAAAACTATTTGCATTACAGTTGTGCGTGAAACATCAAGAAGCAAGATAGTTTGTGCACAGTTGTGAAAAAAAGTTTATGACCGTTTTATGGTCATAGACTAAACAAGTGTAGTGTTTCACAATGGATCTACCAGACTGCCCCCCTGGGGCAGAAGGATATCAAGACTCTGTCTATGAAGTGCCCAAAAAACCTGATGATCCGATGTGCACCAAGGTAAATACATGTTTCATTTATTTATACACATAATTTAAGTCGTTAATCAATAATAAATTTTATTGTTATTTGTTTATTATCCTTCATACTGATGGTCATTAACTTTGGCAAAACAATAAACATTACAAGACTGTGATGTGTCAAATTCGACTTAATCTGTTTATTGCACATATAAATGTACTTAACTATAAGACTTAAAAAAAAACTTTAACATCAATATCCTTGCGGAAACGTTCTTCCGCAAGGATAAGGCCACATTTTAAGGCAGAGACTTTTAGCTTCTGACACTACATTTGCTGACTTAGTTGAATTAGTTATAATTGTATGAGTTACATGGTAAAGGAGTTGTATTCAGCAAGTTCACCGATGTGAGTATTGGTGTGTTACATCTCTAAAGCCATAATTTAAATTAGTTAAAAATCTGGAACTTACTACCATGTGTTTCCTCCCACTATGATTCCACATCCTTTAAGCGGGATGTGGAAAAGCATCTCACTACGCCACCACAATGTGGGTCGCCATACTGAATTGTCTGCATTCGCAGTGAGTATGGTGACTACCACTCTTGGATTCTATTTATGCTTTCCATCAGGCAGACTAGAGTCACTGGTAGGCTGTTGTGTACTATTTCACACCACCGCCTAGTCGTGGTATGGATATCACAGATTATTGTTATCAAGTAGTGTCTTAGTATCAGCTAGTGTTTTAAAGAAGATCGTACGAAGTCGTGACATGCTGGCATCTATTTTTCTTACCACTATTATCACATTTTTTTATTAAATATGCTGCAAGATAGACTCCCGCATTGACTTTTAATTAATGTGGATGGTTTAAGTGTGTGAGTTGATTGATAAATATTGTACCTTGCTTGAATATAATCAGCTTAGATTATTGATCTGTGTAGATAAAATTTGAATGTGTTTAAAAAAGTTGTGTCCCACTATTGGTTACTTAATTTTTATTATAAACACTCTAATGCAATCACCAAGTTGGCTCTCTATGGTATACTTGTTTTTAGTGTCATTCAGTGTAGACATTTGGATAATCTAAGATACTCAGTAATCTCTAAAATTCATTTAAAGAGCAACCTTATCAATAGATTAAGAGGCGAAGGTTGCTCTCTTAATGAAATTATAAATACAATAAATTTAACATTTCTAAATTATAAATTCATCGTTTACATAAAATTTAACAGACAATGAGAAAATTATTTATATTTAGAGCAAATTATACACTTGGCAAATGCAACGCAGTAGCTGCCACTGTGAAGGGATGAGTGTCATGTCCTTCCGGCACAAAGGGAGGATCCTCCTACCTGGCGGGTTGATCATGGCTGACGTGCTGCAGCCCAACAGTTATGTTGAGTTGTTGTATATATGTTAATTACCACCAGAATCTCTATTTTACGATACAAGATTAGTAGTCGCTCCGTAGTTCATTATACTCCGTGGTTCAATGTATCTTCGCTAGATGGCGTTGTAGTATGCTTTTCTGTTTGCGCTGTATGTGGAAGTCTCCATTCTACAAGAAATGGACTCTCGCTCTGTCTCTTTGGTGATTTAGCATTTTATTTTCTTAAAAGAGCTATACTTGTATAATCTCATTTGCGCTTTAAAGTCAGAATATATTACAGAAATGCTACCAATAGAACTATACGAGTATAATTATTTTACGTCGTGGTATGCTAAATGAATTTACGTTTTACTCTCAGACTAAAGATAAGCCAGCCACTGAACACATACTTAAGTATGCAGCAATTTAATTAACTATGCTATTTATAGCTTAGAAATGTAATCAACTGGTGACTTAAATTAATGAAAGTCATGCGATATGACACGAAAAGGTCTGCTTTACTGTAAGTCAAAGACAATACTTTGTTCATCAACAACGAGTCTCCCTGAACCCATCCTACTTTTAATCGATTGCATTTCGACATAAACGAATCCAGGTTAGGACAAACGTCCTCCAAAACGTTTAAAGTACCGTAAGACTAAAAATTTCAGTCAGGGAGAAAGAAACGTTGAAGAGAACTTGAAATCAACAACAGAAAAAAAATTAAGAAAATGAATTTATTTAATTTGAAGAAATTGTTTGTATTTCTAAAGCCTCTATTTACCAATTTGGTACAGTCTGGTTGTGATTTTTATATGATAAGTAGTCAATGGTATTCTATAGTAAATGTAGTGCGAATAGATAGTGATTCTTAGCAGTTTTATTACACGGCAACTAAATTTTCAAAAAAATGTTTTATGGTTAAAAAAATATTCCTAACTTGCTTTATATAACGTAGAGTTATATGGTAACGAACATTTCAAAAAAATGAACCGAAATGAGAATCCCTCCTGTTGAAGCTTCGGGAGTTGTTTAGAAATATTGGATAAAATGGTAGCGTGTACCCTTAGTGTTTTAATGTTACTGATATTATAACTATACACACAATATACTCGCGTAAAACAATACCTCATAGCCATTGATTGTTTGAAACCTGTATTATCACTTTCACCTGTAAAGAAGTTACACAATACCTAATCACATATCCGGTAAATACCATTTATACTAACATATACTACATATACACTTCAAAAAACATAATAACAAAGTAGGTTTCCTGAAAGAAGTATATATCACACAATGTGACTATTTAAGCCTCTTTTTATAAGTTTTCGATGCAGATAATGTGCAAGATGGTGTTATTAAACATAAACATACAAAAGAGAAAACCCTTCTTTTCGTGATACTTCGGGTAAAGTTGTTAATTGTGATAGAAATATTTTTAAGAAAAATTCGGGTATTCTTGATTTTACGTGTGTGTGTTCGGCCATAATTAATTTTATTTACTAAAGTACCTTTGTGCAAAACTATACCGAGAACGTGTCTATGATTTTACAGTAAGTATGCTATGAGTATGGTAAGATACTTCTTTGGACATCATACGGTAAATAAACGATTAAAAATTATATGCTAAACTGTTTTATTTGTTTTTAATTAACCCAAAAGTAAATGGTGAACGGGGGAAACTGAACTAGAAATTTGATTCCTGATTAAGAAGTTAAACTGACATGAAATAATACTTACAAATGATATGATTTATATTTTGAGAACTGAAAAATATGAAGAAATGTTGAACTCATAGTAGATACAGCTCGTATTAAACATTTCATTTAATGCAAAAGAAGAATGAGTGATACTATTTTTTTTGTAATTATTCAAAGCGTAATTTTGATGCGGACGTTACGTAGTCTCTATTCTTTAACCTTATCGATGTTACGATATATTGTAACGAGTTATTGGAATTGTTACGTGATGATAACTTTTGTATTAATATTTAACAGGCTGAGCAAGAGTTTCAAGACCATCTAAACAGTTTGAAGATAAAACTTGAAGATGGCAGTACACGGCCCATGGTCGAGCGCAACGGGCGCGACATTTCTGGGAAGTGGATATACCTGTGCTACCCTTGTGCGGCTGTCTGTAGTGGAGAGAGTATTCTACAGGTAAATACCTTAGGCTAAGGGGTTCGGTTTTTCCTTCCTGTGCAAATCAGTTAAAGCCTGGAACTTATTACCAGCGCACGTGTTTCCCTCCCGCTACGATCCCGGGTCCTTTAAGCGGGGCGTGAAAAAGCATCTCACTAGGCCGCCATAGCGTGGATCGCGATACTGCACTGTCTTTATTTGCAGTGAGTATGACGACCACCGCTCTTAGATTCTATTCATGTTTTCCATCAGGCAGAATAGAGTCACTTTGGTAGGTTTCTATATAAAAAAAATAAATAAATAAATGAATTGTACCGGTAGACCAAGCGTGGGTAGGTGCAAGGTGACCCGACGATCTGGCAAAAGTGGCGGGAACCGCCATTGGATGAGTAGATAAGGGCAGCACAGGGCCGGTTTTTGTGGATGAGCGCAGCACAGAACCAGTTGTTGCGTTTGAGGGCAGCACAAGATCGGTTGTTGTGGACGAGGGCAGCACAGCACCGGTTTTTGTGGAGTCTTATGATTCACAAATTACGTCACACGGATATCATGATTCTTCACATCCATCTGGTCACAGTGGTCACGTTTGTGAGAGTTTAGTTTTATTATAATTCAATTTCAATCAATTAACCTATCGCCGTCCACTTCTGAACGAAGGTCTCTAAATGAACAAAGCAAATACGGTGAAGATTATTACTGTCGTTAACTATATTATTTTATTGATGAAATTGAGGTAGATAATAAGACTGGATTTATAGAATGAATGGAAATGATTTCTTATTTTTTTTTAATTCTATAGTTTTAGATCCAATAAGTGTGTAAGTAGTTATTAATCGACCTTTTTTATACATTAAGAACTTGTTTTTACAGTCGTGAGTCGTAAATACCTATATTCTACATAATAATAATAAAAAAATATAAATATAATTTGTTATTATTTTCTTTTAGCTTCATATTTCGGGGAAAAAACACAAGACTAAGTTGACGATGACTAATGTATGGCCTAAGAGCATATTTGAGGACCACCCCTTTCATCAAAATAGTGTCAAAACCTCAAGTGAGTACTTCATTTTCTGACTGTGTTGTTATTTTTTGAAGTGAAAACTTCTTTAGGCGCGTTGGGCGTTTTGGTAGAGGGTAAAATCCTCGGTTCGCGTCACCGACATGCTAATGATAATAGTATATCTATAGCTATGGAGAATAATAATATTATATATTATATATAGCTATATATGAAACATAAAAAATTTCATATAATTTTTGCATATAGTTTTAATTACTCTCAACTTAATAGTTCCGTTTTCACTTCTATCGGCAGTCCCACGACTGCTACTGTTTTTTTTTGGTATGTAGTGGATGTGGACAATGCAATATGGTGACCCACACTTGGGGACGTATAAGGCATGACAGTTATCGTGGCAGTCTAAGGCTCACACATTTACCACGATAACTGTCACCCCTGTATCAATGGGCCTCCGGTCTTGCACTCACCAACGAAGCACGACAGCAGGGATGCTGTCGCTTTAGGTTCATCTTTTATGAGAGGGTAGCACTGCCTCGGTCGAGCCATCCGTTTCATGCTGATATCAGCGTGGCTCTACTACCGTCACAACCAGGCTGTTGATAAACATAATTATATATTTCTAAATACATACATGTATGTACATACGATTCTGACAATATAATAGGATAATAAAAGTTATGCCTTGTACAGCTTCGGAGAAAGTGTTGCAGAAAATGGCACAAGCAGTAGAGGCTCACAACCAATCTATAGATCAAGAGAAGTTCGACAGGTACAAGAATGTCACTTGTCACATTCAAGAGTCTATTTATGGCATAAAGTAAGTTGATTTTGCCAATTTTTTGATAACCACACTAACTAATAATTGTTTTGTATACACACACACATAAAATAAAGACCATCATCATCATTCTCTGCCTTTAACACTCCACTGCTTGACATAGGCTTCTCCTTAGCAAGGAGGTTTTGGTCTACTATACCACGTTGGCCAAACGGATTAGTGTGGTATGACGCAGTGATGGTCTTGCCTAATTTGCTTCCTTAGTCACCTATTACGACACACTCATGGGATGGTTACACTCTGTATTCTTAATCTTTCGCCACACGGAGAAAGGAAAGTTTCTGTTCAATACCAAACTTGAAACAACCCGCTAAGACCTGCCTGACCAGCGTGGTATATGGTCTAGTAGACCAGATCCTCTAAAAAGGGGTTTATGTGTGGATAATTAAAAGCTGTTGATGATAATAAAAAGTGCTTGAATAACTTGTTTATACATACGGACATAAAATCACGCCTGTTTCCCCGGAGTAGTAGGCAGAGGCATATAATACTCTAACTTTTTGTCAGTGTTTTGGTCCCAGCCAGGTGGCGAGCCTATTATCGGTATAACTTATTTCCAAGTACATTATTTTACATGTGTACACAGTGGACCCCCGGTAATTCGACAAACGTTTTGCAGGGCAGTGTCGGACTATCGAATTTGTCGGATTATAGAGTACTGCCTAAGACCCCCTATAGCCTGGATTTTTTCACAAAAGAGTACCTTGTAATCCGACAAATTACAGACAAATGATAAAATTCTATATGTTGTCTTCTGGGTTTGTGACGACATTATTAGGTATGTATACGTAATGCACAATGAATAAACGCTGAGCTGCACCGCTATCACACATAGTCAAATTCAAACTAAGCAATCGGAATTGAAATAATACCTACGCGTCGAGAACAAGTTGTAACCTGTTCAATCATGCACGATCTAAATTAGCGAAAATTGTTAAATTTATGTCGGATTACGGGGGTCCGGATTAGGCAGGGGCTGGATTACCGAGGCTCCACGGTATTATAAATTATATGATTGTTCGAATGTCATCATAATATAATAAAGTTTTTTTTTAATTGCACAAATTCTTTAGTTATTTTGTGATTGTTAGGTTAATCGAGGACTGGAGCATCTGATTGAACATCTACCAGAGGACCAACATTACTTGCCCATGTTTAACTATTTTCTTTACGACCACCAAAAGTTTCTTTTGGGCACCGATGTAATTAAGAACATACATTATTAATTATATATTAATCTTAAAAAAATTTCGTTGTCAGGGCTCCACTGATAGGGCTGGAGTATCTTATCGAGCACCCCCCTGAAGAGGCGCACTACGAGCCCAAGTACATCTGCACGCTTTGTTCCAAGCAGGGACACCCGCGGACCATCATCAATCACATGACCTGCTTCTGGCATCGCTACAATTATATTGTTAGTATGAACTGGACTTAAAAATACAATCTTATGGTACAGAAGTTACAAATTCACTATACAATATTTGAAGATTTGTATAAAAAATGTGTTTTCGTTGCTGGTGTTATTTTTGACTTTTGTACATTAAATTTTTGTGTGGACTGGAAAAAATACCTAAAGTATTTAACTCGCTTTAAGCAATCAATTTGCAGGAAGTATAAAAAATGCTATAAAAATAGATACCAATTCAAGTAGTACTAGAACTAGCTCATGTCCGGCAGTTCGTACCCCCTAACATATAAATTAACACATAGCGAAAAGTATACTGAAGGATACTTAAAAATATTAATAACATTAAAAGAAAGTTATAAGTAGTAAACACACGCACATTAAATAAAAAAACGTCAGTATCTTAGTGTTTATATTATTTTTTTGCAGCTCCGTCATTTTCGCAAAGCTTGCAACATTCTAACACCGTACCGCAGTCAGTTGAAGTACCGCGAAGGAGTGGGGATCGTGGTGAGTCGCTTGGCGCAACGCATCGAGGACAAGTACGGACGTATGCGACCCCTCAACATCGACAAAGAGGAATATGAGGCAGACAAGTGAGTTACCTTATGAATTAACTAACTGATGCGCATAACTTTGTCTGCTTCTCTCAAAAGAAATAGTTACTACCTTTGACCACAATTTTACATTAATTCCACTGCTCTTACTGTTCGTAGTGTAATATATTTTTTAATTCGAACCAGTAATTCCAGAGATTAGCATGTTCAACCAAACAAACTCTAGTTTTAAAATATAAATAATAAAAAGTTGAGAGGTGTCAAGGGATACTCAGATGGAACAAAGTTCCTTTCGATTAATTAGTGAAGAAATTGTAATATATTTTTTTAATTCTTTGAAGTTATAAAAAAACAAAAATAATCATCACGACACTACACTGTTCAAAGCAAAATAGAAAGACGAAACAAAAATAATATGTTTGCTTTCTATGAGAGAGAGAGACAGACAGACAGACAGACAGAGAAACATGCGCACGCCGCACTGCTTACTACACTATAGCAAAAAGTGTCGTGACAATTTTTCGTCTGAATTTTTGCCGTCTAGCCTCCTTACAACGCGCGATGAGGAATTTCGTTTCAATAAATAAATATTTTGGACATTTGGCACACGATTACAGTAGCCAGAAATACAATAATAGTTATGCTTTATAATTTTTTAAATTAAAATTCTTACCGGAATGACGAAGATAGATTCAAAGACTTGTAATTGATTATATTTATCCCACACAGAGAGCGTATTCACCAATGGATCTTCAAAGGAGAGCACTTCGAAGAAACAGATAAATGCACTTTTGAGGAGGTGGTGGACGTCGGACTCATAGATTCTCTGTATAGTAAGTTCTTTTTACATTATTGGAGACCTTTTACATAATACACCTTTAAAAATAATTAAACAGAATTAGCTATTCTATTTTTTGTAATACAAAAACACATTTAAAAAATTAAAACGCGACTGTGTAGAAAAGGGAACTACAAAAGACGAAACAAATAAATCATTCACATAAAAATCCAGAAGTGTATATTCTGTGTAATAGTAGTATTCCTGAAACAGGATTCAGATTATTATCTAAATTATTTTATTGCTTCATCTTTTTAGATCACCTTTTCAACATAGTCGCATTATAGTTTTTGTTTTCATTGCTTATTATTTATTTATTGTTTTTTAATTGCAGATGCCAACAACAAAGATCGTTCTCCCAACAAGTACGTATTAATAAATAGCATTGTATAAATATTTTTAAAAAGCATACATTTATGTAATAATACCGACTGCCTCGGTGGCACAGCGGTTGTGTATACGGCTGCTGTACTTGAGGTCTCAGGCTCAGTTCCCGGTTTGACCAAATGTTTGTATAATCTACAAATGTTTACTTCGAAAGTATATATGTATTTAGATCAGTTGTCTAATACACAAAGTACAAGTTTTGCTTAGTTTGGGACTAGATGGCGCTGTGTGTCAGATGCCAAGAATATTTAATGTAAATTAATTAAAAATGTACATGTGGTTTAACCCGTATTCTTAACCCACTAGGGTTAAGAATACGGGTTAAACCACAGGGGTGGGGGTACGGGTTAACCCACTAGGGTTACGAATACAGTATCATCACTCATCATAAAAGTCGTCTAAGTGAGCAAACTTTACAGGACAACATCACTATAAAGAAGGATAACTTGAAACAAACTACTAAACCCTCTGGCCAGCATAGTATAGTAGGCCAAAGCCTTCTTTCTGAGGAGAAGGCCTATGTCACGCAGAGGACTTAATGTTGAATAAACTTGAAGATTTAATGATGCATAATTGATTTGATAGTAGTAAAATGTTTGAACTCCAAGTATTTGTATTTTTTTTTAGGAAAGAACCCTCACCTCCGGTTGTTGCGGCGCCTTCAAAACCACATTTTAATCATTTTGCGGTAAGTTTAAATTATTACAAAATCGTTGATTTTGTATAAATGCTTCTTTACTGTTTACGAAGTTTGAGCTAGTGTGTAGGAAACTTTTATCCGAACCTTTTCTTTTCAAAATTTGTTACTTATAATAATAATAATATGGTGAACGATTTCAGCGTCCACCGGGCCGTCAAGAACGACGCACAGGTTCCGTCGATTCTTTGTCAGATATAAGTGATGATCCAAACACTGAGCCTCGTCGCGAACCGAAGATGGCTCGCCTCTCCAGGTATGGGTAAGCCTAATATAGTCAATAATAAATACTAATCTTTGTTTATTTCAGGTGACTTCCGCCTAAATCAAACATAAATTAACGTTGACTATGACGGTTAAGTTTTAATTACAGTTAACTGCCTCGGTGGCGCAGCGGTAGTGAATGCGACTGCTGTACGTTTTGGGTTCGATTCCCTTGTCGGACCAAATGTTTGTATGATCTGCAAATATTTGTTTCGAAGTTTGGTTGTTTTCTATGTACAAAATGAATATATTTACAAAAAAAAAGTATATAAGTATTCTATCAGTCAGTCTAGTTATCATAGCACAAGTTCTGCTTAGTTTGAAACTAGATGACATTGCTTGTCAAATGTCCGAAATATTAATTTATTTAATTCCAATCCTATAAAGCCGTATCTCGTGTGATATGCTACAAAAAGGTTTCTTAAAATTTTAAAAGTGTTATTTATAGGCGACAATTACTTAATTTACTTAAAATAATCAAAATAAAATTATTTGTAACTTGTGTTAGTTGGTTCAAGTCTGATACACCAACTTCACTCTCGGCGTTGGTGGTGACGCGCAGTACGTGGTGGGCTTGGGAGATATGGGGTGGGGGTATTCACTCGTCATTTTTGTAACAATCTCGACAGGGTTACAACTCCATGTTTAACATCGTTTTTTTTGGTAAATTGTTTCTAAATAAATTAATTGTTTACAGAGAAGTACCTGAGGAAAAGTATCGTGGAAACTCGCCATTTCGCTCTCGATTTGCCATCAAAAATAATGTTACGTCTAGGTCGTCTCAAGAAAAGGTATTGTATTTTGATTATTATTTGCTTAATATTTGATCACTGCTATCTTAAAAACTTAGTTTTTTTATTTTCATTAATAAATGTTTTTTCTTTCAGGCTCGACCACCAAATTATGAATATAAAGTAAAGCTTGCAAGCGATAAGCGCATGGCGGCCGAAGAGTTCGCTAAGAAATCTCTCGCGTATCACGAAAAAAATCCTGAAAAACACCCACTGTACCCTGAGGAGTGGAAAAAGTTCTGGAACAGGCGATATAAGGAGATACAAGCCGGTAAATACAGACGTGCAAACTTATAATTTTCTATTGGAAGAACTTAGACCTAGACTTTCTTCGTATCTGCTATGTAAGACACGTTCATAAAGTCTAGTATTATATTAACTGAATCTCGGATGAATTTTAATAAACTACATGTGTAGGAAACATTACCAGAATGATGGGAGTCGAACTTGTTTCGACGAGTTTTCGATTATATACAATCCTTCCTGTACCTACTTATTACTATTATTTTAAGTTTGTTGCTATCGTTGTATTGTTTTAAAAGGTTTGCTTTTTTAATATATTTACTTAACATTAAGTAGGCATAGGCAATTCGTGTTTTTTTCGTTACAAAACCTTTTCACTTTTCTTAAATAAAATATAATATTACTACGTTTGTAACATAAGTGTTGATTTAGGATATAAATAGTACTTAATATTGCAGAGGGTAAGGATCCCTCAAAACACGACTTCAAGCCGGAGTGGATAGTATTTTGGACGGCACGGATGAAGGCTTTACACGACGAGGAACTGCGTGTAACTGTTAACGAAATATATCGCAAGATGTGTCTGTCACCTCCTGATATGACGAAGAAGTCCCCGGAACCTTCGCGACCCGGAGATTTGGGTCGAAGAGCCGCAGATGGTGCAAGACGACTCGATGAGTCTCGTCGACGATCGCCTATAGACAGGCGCCACCGCTCGTCAAACTCACGCCGGCGCTCGCCCGACCCACGCAGGCGATCGCCGGATCCTCGTCGTAGATCTCCGGGAATTCGTCATCGGTCGCCGGAAATGCGGCATCGGTCGCCGTTACGTCGACGATCGCCGGACACCAGGCGAGATCGTAGGTTAGTCCGATACCTAATTATTTATACAAAACACTTGAAACATGTTTAATTTTGTAAAAGACTATTTATATGGTAGAGTTATCATTAGTACTTTAACTCTACTAGTTATTTTTACGCAAGTCGCCTGTTTTACCACGTGATAAAATGTGTATGTTCGCAGATCGCCGATTGGTCGACGGTCACCTGTGAGGCGTCGCTCGTCGGAACGTCGTCGCTCCCCAATACCGCATCGTCTTCGTACTCGATCTCGGAGCCCTGTTCATAACAGGTAAGTTTAGTCTAGTTTGGTATCAGACTGCCGCGTATGAGACGTGTGAAATTATTGGGTAGATGACTGTATCGTAAATAAATACCAATGTCCACTTCATTAAAATTAATATGGCGAAACATCTCGGCAAATACAATTACCATAGCTTTTTATTATTATTACGAATTTCAATTAAATATACAGTGAAATATATTGTTCAATTGAGTAGTCTAAAACAGTGACGTCACAATTTTGTATTTAGTACATTTTTCATACAAAATGGTCGTTTTGACAGATGACAAAAGTAACTAATTTGACTAAGGTGTCATCTAGCCTATTGTGTGATGAATGAAATGTGATGTGTCATTAGTTCTGTGTATGGGTGTCATTTGTTTATAATACTGTAATGCGTTGGTTGAGCTTCATTCCTAAATATACCAGCGATTTTTTCAATGTATTTAAGTATAACAGTTAAGAATGATAGTACTCATTCATTACATTACATACTAGCTGAGCGTCGCGGTTTTTGTTGATTTTGAATCGGATATTGTTCACCATTTCATTGGTTTAGTGTGACTTGATTTTTTCTAAAATAAAACTAGCCTAAGTTACTCCTTATAACATCAGCTATCCGCCAGAAAAAGTCTGGTCAACATTGGTACAGTCGATTTAAAGATAAGCTGAACAAATAAACAGAGGAAAATTTAAAAATAGATTTTTGGATATAACTACCGTATATATTTACATACGCATTTACTGAAAATCTGTTAATTTGAAATTAGAAATAGACAGTTCAAACTATAATTCAGCCATATACAAAGTTATGTAACTGCATCGATCAATTTTTTTGTTCTGTTGAATCGCTCGTAACTCCAGCGATAACCATTGAACACATAAAGTCAACAGTTCTGGTAGTCGGTGATTTTTTTTGGTCGGTAACGTATCGTACTCACATAACCACGGTAATACGTGTCAGGCACAGTCCGGGGCGGGGCCGCAGCTGCAGCCCGCTGTCGCAGCGCACCATGCACGCGCGCAACCGCAGCCCCGACCACCCGCGCGAACTCGCGCCCTCCCTGCAGACCGTGCTCATCTCTGACGACGAACTCAAACCGTAAGCCTTTGTGTTTAGAATCCAAGTTAATACCGGAAGAGCGTGATTAACTTATTTAAATACTTTAGCGATTCTATTTGTTTTTGATCATCATCATCATCGACAACCTTTAACGGTCCACTGCCGTACGTATGCAGGTCTCTTCTCAGCAAGGAGGTTTTGTATGAGGTTTGTTTCAAGTTTTTCTTGTCCTTGCACTGATGTCGTCCCACGAAGTTTTATTTTTTTTAAAAATACGATCGCGCTAGTAATAAATCCTATGTCGCGGGGGACTTTATAAACATACAAGAAACGGACACAAAGAACACTCAGACTCAGAACAATAATTTGTGGATGACACAAAGTGTTGTTCTATGTGGGGTTCGACCCCACAACACTCAGCGTAGTAGAGAGCGACATGGCGACCGTTTAAACCACTAGGCCAACCGTACAGTCGTCGTTCGTCACTCGGTCACCTCCTACGACACTCGAGGCACGAGTCGGGGTGATGACCATCACCGCACGGAGAGCGCGTGTAACAATTAATATAATAATAATAATTTAGCGACGACGGGTTGTCTCCTTGGAATTCGGACAACGAGATCGCGTCGGTGGCGTCGGGCGCGTCCGCGGCGGGCTGCCGCTCGCGGGCCGACAGCGGCCGGTCGCGCGGCTCGCGGGCCGACGGCGGCCGCGCGCGCGCGCCGCTCCCGGACAGCAGCGCGCCCGACGACGTCGTGGCCACGCTGCGCCTGCTCGTCGCGCTCGAGGACTACCTCGGCAGCCTCGGGCCCAAGCTCGTCGATCTGCTCGCCGAAGCGCTCAAGATGGAGAAGGTAACGACTCTTCGCTTAAAACTATCCATCGATACCTATACGTGGGACGAACTCCCTAGCCGATTTCTACCGTGACGGCCGGTCGCAATGGAAACCAGTTAATTACCCAGCAGATACTAAAGTGCACAAGCGTATGCGCAAACGCACGTGCATTCTCTGTTCCCTCATTTTCATAATCTGATATAACGGCCGTTCACCATCAAGGAAAGATCAGGGTTAAGACTCCAACTTTCGAATTTCGCGTCGTTATATAGCATTATTGTAATCAGAAAAACTCAATAATATTCTTTGTCACGACTCGAGCGTCGGATCCGAGAGTTCTAGATCGGCAGTCTTATATGCTAACGTATATCAGGATGTCAACGAATCGTTTCACACCTTCTCGAGAAGATGGAGTTGGCAATAATACACCTTATAATTTATTAATTACGGTGTACGAATATTAAATATATATATTTACGTTGTATACATATTAAATTTACGTGTACGTGTATTCGTATGGATGTTACTTTTATATATTTTTGGATAAAAGGAACTTCATAACTGCCGATTACAACAGCGATCTCGGTATACCTAACTTACTAGATTTCTATATCCCTCAAAGAGTGGGGCAGTAGGAAAGGCCCGGGCTATTCAGTTTGCCGATGTACCTAAGCGTATAAAGTTATATAAATAATATCACTCAACGTTACTCGGTTAAACGGAATAGGAAAAGGCGAACTCGTCGGAGGAGCTGCTGGTCCGCGAGAGCGCCACGGGGCTGATCGAGACGGCGAAGGAGAAGCTGAAGGGCGCGGCGCAGGCGGGGCTGGTGAGCGGCAGCGCGGCCGCCGCGGCGCGCGCCGCCGTGGTGCGGGCCGCCGCCACGCTGCACGAGGCCGACAAGCGCCAGCGCAGCCGACAGGTACCGACACCGCACCTCGCTTCATACTCATTCGTAAATACGTACAGTTCGTATCGTTCGACTGCTCTCGGTGACACAATGGTAACGTAAATATAATTAAAAACCACTACCACACGACGCTCGCTGCCTTGATACTGATTTGTAAATTTGTGTACTTGACGGTCGTTTTAGAGTCAATAATACCACAGATACACCTTTTTTTTTTTGTACTGTGCGGAAATCCCCACGGATACCACCGCAGGGTGGTTATGTCGGACTCGAACCGACCAAAAACCGCACGCCGTCTCAGGTACCGATAGCCAGGGGACCAGGTGCACCCTAGTAAGGAAATCCCTGGAACCCCGACGTACCTCGGACCGACTACGGCTGCAGTGGCCCCCTCCTGTGTGGAAAACTCATGGTTTCTTTACTGCCCTCCTTCCCCCCGTAAGGGTGCGCGCAGTCCGTAGTACTCGGATATCCCCCCCCAACCTGCTTCTGCTAGGGTGACAGATGGCCTCATTTGTCACCCCCAGGCCTGCACTTATGGAGGACGGAGATCTTCTAGTGATCTCCGGCGCCTGAGCCTTCTGCGGTACCTAGCCCGTTACCTAGAGTTCTAAACCTCTCTCGGTCCCGCTCCGCCATCTCCTTCGCAAGCATAACCTGCTCGCAGAAAGAGACGGCGGAGTTCCACGCACCTCGCTCCGTATCATGGCCGCAACCATGTTACCGAGCGAGAGAGTTCCCACTTCGATGGCCGCCACGAGGTCACGCCTCTGCTCCACCCATGCCGGGCATTCTGCCAGCGTGTGCAGCGCTGTGTCCACGGTCCGGCCGTCGCAGTGATGGCACTCAGGCGTTGGCTCCTTACGGATCAGACACAGGTAATCTCTGAAACATCCTTTTCCAGTGATCACCTGCGTCAGTCGGTATGAGAGGGTCCCATGATGTCTCTCAAGCCAATCCTCCATAAGGGGTCTTATCGCCGAAACAACGGCATGTCCAGCGCTTGGCTGCCCAAGTCGTTCCTTCCACTCCTCTACGAGGGCCTGGCGGAGTTGGGATTTCTGATTTTCGATGTCTCGGGTTTCAGGACTCCGACCCAACTCCCGCGCGTGCTTGCGCCACTGATAGAGAGCTGCAAGGACTCTCGCCTCCAGGTCCCATGGTGGGGTTCCGGCCAGGAGACTCGCCGCCTCAAAGGAGATCGTGCGGTACCCCCTTATAATCCTAATGGCCAGCATACGCTGTGGTCGTCGCAGTAACGCAATATTGCTGGCCTTCAGGACTTCCGCCCATACTGGGGCCCCATAAAGGGCCATGGACCGCACAACTCCAGCGTAGAGTCTCCTGCAGAACTTGGGGACCAGACTTCGGAAGTGATGTCCGAAGTCCCATCGGCCATCGAGTACTAACCCCAGATACTTCATAGAAGGCTCGATGCCGATGCGAGTACCTCCTACTGTGAGGCTGAGTCTATCAGGTGGCTTCCTCCGAGGCCCATGAAAAAACAAGGCCTCGGATTTGTGCAAAGCCACCTCGAGACCCAGTCGCCGGATTCGCTGCACGACTTGGGCAACACCGGCCGTGGCCCTCAGGGTTGCCTCACGGTGTGTCTTGCCGCACGCCGTCACAAGCGTGTCGTCCGCGTAACATGTGACGGCTACACCATCTAGGTATGCACCGCGAAGCACCCAGTCGTAGCCAATGTTCCACAGGAGAGGCCCTAAGACCGACCCCTGCGGAACACCACACGACATTTCACGTCGACCGAGACCGGTTCTACTTGGGTAGATAACGGCTCTCTCCGACAAATACGCCCCGACAACGCGGCGGAGGTAGAGAGGCACTTTATGATATACTAGCGCCTCTCTGATACAACTCCAGGGCAAAGTGTTTAACGCGTTGGCGATATCTAACGACACCGCCAACACCACTTCACCCCGAGAAACGGCTTCCTCTGCCAGAGTCCTCACGCGCATGATCGCATCCACGGTGGAGCGGCCCTGACGGAAACCGTACTGGTTATCCGCCAAATCCGGCCCTACTCTGAAGAAGTGCTTGACGAGGCGCCATGCAATCACTCTTTCATAGAGTTTGCATACCTCATCAAGCAACACTATGGGCCGGTAAGCGGATGGTGAGTCCGCTGGGCGCCCCTCCTTTCGGATGAGGACCAGTTTTCCCGTCTTCCATATTTTCGGAAACTGGCCCTGCTCGAGGCATGCGCTGAGAAACTCTCTCAGTCGGTGTTCGAGAGCCGGCGCCTCATCATCCAGAGCCAGGATCCATGCTCGTCCTGGAATGCCATCGGGTCCTGGGGCGGTGTTTTTGGCTTTAAGCCGTCACACCGCCAGCGCTAGTTCTGCCCAAGTGACCTCAGGCACGTCGTCGTCGTCCACGTTAGGCGCCTCAGGCGCTGCAGGCGGAGCCATCGGTGGTGGTATGTGCTCCACCACATGCGATGGAAACAGGGAGCCGACAACCCTTTCAAGCAGCTCTGGCTGAAGACATCGGGTTAACGGCGGGGCCCATGGCCGCATTTTGCCTCTAACCATGCGGTAAGGGCGTCCCCATGGATCCCGCTCCAGTGTCTCCAGCAACTCGCGGCGGGCCTCGCTCTTGGCTCGTTTTATCGCTGCCTGAAGAGTCCTCTTGGCGACCCTGTATTCCACCAAAAGCTCCGCCTCTCGAGCTGCCGCATCCTCGGGGCGGCGACGCCTTCTGCGGAACCTAGACCATTGACGGCGCGCGGTCACGCAGGTTTGTCTCAGCCTTGCGATCTCCGGCGACCACCAATAGACCTGGCGTCTCGCAGTGTTGGGCTGAACCTAGGGTTCATCGCCGCATCGCAGACGCGGGTCATGGCCTCCCGGAACCATAATGCCTCGGCATTCACATCTATAGGCCTGTCCGGTGCAGGAGTCCAGGCCTGTACCATGGCGGCTTCCAGGAGGACCTCTCGATCTAAGCGCTTGAGCGCCCAACGCGGCTCAGGTGGATTTCGTCCAACCGGCACACCATCTGTGGGAGCGGAGACTTCAAACCGAATGTATCGGTGATCCGAACCCGTTTCCTCCCCCACAATGACCCGCCAGTTCTCAACACGGCGTGCCAGCAAGGGGCACGCGAACGAAATGTCCACGATCGAACTACCCCTCGCTGTCACGAACGTGGGAACAGACCCCTGGTTTAGGGTAACTAGGCCGAATCTTTCGGCCCAGTTCTCCAGTGCCCTGCCCCTCGGGTTCGTGCGTCGGGAACCCCAGGCCTCTGACCAGGCATTGAAGTCACCGAGCACAAGAACCGGGTAGGGCGGCAGGCGTCGACGACGACAGCCAGCTGGGCGAGCCATTGCTCATACTCAGTTATGTCTCGATTCGGCGTGTAATAAGCAGCCACGACCGCTATATCCCCAAACAACGCCGCTATGCAACCCCGTTCCCTTGCAACCACGGTGAGGGGAGGAGTGCCAGCGGCAGTGCCGTGTACCAGAGCCGCTGAGCCATCCAAGTCGGTCTCCCAGGCAGCCCCGAGAAACCGGTGGACGTATGGCTCAGCCTCGGCGGCAATGTGGATAGACCACTGTGCCATGCTCTGGAGCAGAAGATCCTGAGCAACGGCACCGTGGCCCACGTTTGCCTGGAGGATGCGGAGATGCGAATCCATTATTGGATTTCCATCTCCGCCCCCCCGCCGCAAATCTTGCTGCCCTCC
This sequence comes from Hypercompe scribonia, assembly GCA_949316085.1. Lineage (NCBI taxonomy): Eukaryota > Metazoa > Arthropoda > Insecta > Lepidoptera > Erebidae > Hypercompe > Hypercompe scribonia. Next base: position 2,010,565 of record OX438969.1, on the reverse strand, counting down.
GGCAGTACTCTCCGGGCTCTTCGGACGGGGGCCAGGAGGTCGACCTCCCAGCTTCGGATCCGACAAGACGCAGGCCTTACTGCCAACCCGGTGGTCGGCAGGTTTGCTCCCCGCTGCACACCTAAAGCAGCGCAATGGAGCGTTACAGCCACTCGCCTTGTGACCAGGCTGGCCACAATGGAAACAGAGGTCACCTACGGTGACCTCTGCTGTACATTTTACCCCCACGTGTCCCACCGACAGGCATCGAAAGCATCTTGCCGGTCGGGTCTGCAGGAGCCGTGCCTGTGCCCTCAGAAAATCACCAACTAGGAGAGTACGCCTGTCAACGATCTTTTGGGCCGCCGCAATAGGGCAACTGACAACCGCTGCCCCCTGTCCACTGGGGCCGAAGCGTATTACTCCAGCCTTTATATTATCCAGAGGGCAGCCTCCGGCCTTCATCACAGCGAACCTGAGCTCGTCCGTCGTAACAGAATCGTCCAGGCCTGTGATGCGTACTTCAGCGCATTTCATAGGCCTGGACACTCGGACGTCTGCTGCGTCCAGTGAGTCCCTTAATTTAGCCGCTAGGGCGTCAGCTTTGGGGCCACTGGTGGAACCGGGGATCTCGAGAAGCCGGGCTCCTGTTCGCGTATTTTTGCACCAGACGCCCGGTATCTCGAGGGCCTTGAGGTCGACGTTGGCCTTGACTTTCGCCAAGACCTCAGCATACCCCAAACCCCTCTCTACTGCCTCTGCCGTCAAAGTGACGACGATTGCCGCAGAACGAGGGCTTCGGAGTCTTTTTGTCGCTCCTGTTGCAGCGGCGGCGGCCTTTCTGGCATTTTTATCTGCTTTTTTGGCGGCCTTCCGTCTTTTCTTCCTATCACCGGCTGCCATCCAGATCCCTTCCTTCGGTTGCTGTGCTACATCAGCCGGGGCTGAGACTGGGGTTTGGATTTGGGTTGAGTTCGCCTTCCTCTTCTCCTTCCCTTTTTCCTGGGCGGCCTTTTGCGACGTTGTTGTTTTCTTTGGCTTAACCACTCTTGCTACTGTTTGGGCTGTTGAACCTGCTTTAGCAGCAGCTGCATATGTTACCCTTGGCGGAGTTAGAGGTGGGCGATAAATTACGTTCTCTATTGCAGAGATACGCTGGCAAAGCCGCTCCTCCATCTCCGCCATGAGTCGGACTATGTCCGGTTCCACATGGCAGGATGATATCGATGGCGCTGGCGTGGCACCAGCATTACCATGAGAGGAGTCTAACGTCCTCTCTCTCACTTCAGCAAGGTCTGCTTCAAGGCTGGCTTTCTCCCTCTCGTGGGCCTTGTTTTCGGCGACTAGGAGTCTTCCCGCTCCGACGATAATTCGCACGACCGCCAAAAGAGCCTCTTGTTCTGGACTCCCTGGTCCTTGGAACGTCTGAAGGAAGCAGTCGGCTACACTGATTGCCTCCTCAATCACCACAGATACACTTTGTTTCAATAATTTGGCAAAGACGGGAATATACTTGATATAAAACTGCAATGTAGCGTGCATGTATTTTATTACCCGACGAAACGTGTTGAAAGTGCAAAAAGTATGTATATGTAGATGTTGAGAAAGATTTGTTACGTATACGCATAACAAAAAAAAATTGAGGAATTCTGCGTGTCTTGATTACAGAAAACAGAAAGTGTAACCAGTGCACCGCGGTCGGCGGTGCCCGTAGCCGGGATAGGTGAGGTGGATCGCGCTCAGATCGCACAACAGATGGCCGAGGCCCTTATAGCTCAAGGCAAGACGGACGTATCGTCCGAAGAGTTGGCCCAACTGGTCGACGCCGTCGTTGGTATGGCCGAAGCAAAGAAACGCGAAGCCGAGCGGAAACAAACAGAAATTCAAGTCACAAACAAACAAAACCCGTCACCTTTATACCAAAAGAGAAGCGGAACTGCGTCGGCGCTACAAATGTTACAGTCGGCCTACGATGAACATGATAAAAGGTAATATTTTATTGTCTTTCTTTTTATCGTACACTACCTGTTTCCCGCGACTTCGTCCGCGTAGAAATTTTTAATAATTTTAAAATTCTAAAATGTAAGTAGCCTTAGTTTTTCCCTATAACATCAGCTATCTGTCAGTGAAAGTCCCATCGAAATCGGTCCAGGCTTAACAGATTAGCCGGCACAATCAGACAGACAGACAAAAATTGTAAAAAATGTTATTTTGGTGTATGTATCGTATGTATATTCATTCGCACGTAGTAAAGAGCGGTTATTTCAATATTACAAACAGACACTCCAATTTTATTTTTATGTACTGTATAGATAAGTTTGATAAAAGTAATAACAATGCTCAATTTCTTCATATGATTTAAAGTCGGAACTGCTGTCTTTAGAATCAAATATAAATAATTGAACTAAACCTGTTTCCTAGTCATCTAGTGCTTAACGATTCACACCATGGACGTGAGTACTAATCCCACTTAGGACATGTAATTGTGTGAAAGAATACTCCTTTAGCACGTTAGGAAAAATGATGAGAGTAAATTATTACGATGCGCGTGCGCACACCGTCCCTAAAACCCGATACCATGAAATTAGCTAGTCAATATTTTAATTTTTATTATTAATTATGTATAAATAATTCTTACGATAATTAAATAAAATTTATTTAACTAAATAATGCGTTATAATAAAACTTTCTTTCAACATTTTAAAAACCTTTTTTTTTCTATTATTAGTGTCATTTTCTCTATAAACAGGATGACGTGAAGGATAAATTTAAGAAATATTTTTATCTTATTACGCCATAGAATTATAACTTCTTATGTGTACACACGTTTTTTTATTCTATCGTTTATTTAAATTATGTATGTATTTCGAAAAAATTAAGTATGTTCATCAGCAATATTTTTTAGCTAGGGTGGTATCAGAATACCATGTGTGAGAGATGTCAAGTTTTTGGAGTTTACTCCTTAAGAATCGGTTTTTGATATAAGGCGCCCGGTATGAGAAAAATGTGAGGAGTAAAATCTACTGAACGAATGACCGCGTTACGTTTTTGGTGCGACTGCATTGGTTGTGAGTGTATTAAGACGTGTACAGAGTATGCTGCATAGCGACTATATCTATGTTGTTTTCATTAATTTGTCAATTTACCCTTTCATACGGTATCAATCTTTTTTCAGTTAATTTCAGTTAAATAAGCTTTTTTTGCTTCTGTTTTGACAATCGTACTTAAGGAGTAAACTCCAGTCGTGCGTCGGAGCTGACACACACACAATTTTTTTTAAGAGCCTGTCAAAGCGACTCTACTCTGCCATTAATCCCTCCAGTTAATGTTTTTATTAATTTTAGCTCATATTTGTTAGGTTTAAATTTGCTTAGTGTTCAGAAGTCATTACTGTGTTACTTCACTGCAATTTAGAAATCTAAAAATTTCATAGTTTGTTTCATTTTGGTGACAGAGCTTGTCTATTATGTAATTTATACTAGTTTTACGTTAAAGAATTCATGTAGATACTTAAATTATTACCTATTGCCATGTTGATCTAGCGATTAGACTGCACGGCTGCCGATTAAGAGGTCTCGGGTTCAATTCCATTTAAGGAAGTTGGCAGTGTTTCATGCCCGTGCCTCGACGAGCACGTTAAGTGGTCAGTCCCGATTGTCAGGAACGTCTATGGCAATCGTTATTGCGAAGTCAAATATCCTCAAGTTCAACCTTTGAATACAGTTCGCACACAGGATTGCGGAGGTCCGTTGCGAGTCGCTGCATGGCAAAACTAATATTCTGATAAAACCGGTTCAACTAATATCCGATCTCAAATAATATTGGGACTAATAAAGGCTATGAAAAAAGATTTTACTTAAATTTTGATAAATTATTATTACTGTAAATAAATAAAGTAAGATAGTTGATATTAATGAATTATGATCATAATTCTACCAATATTCAATAGGTCATCTGTAGTATAAATAAATATTTAGGTTTCTTAAAGCAGAAATTAATATAAGCTAATAGCTAATTAAGCTTTACATTCCTATATAAGATTTGAAAAAATAGTCCTCTGTGATAGCATTAAGCGATAGCCAACTTAATAAATAACAAATGAATTACCAAAATGCAAATGAGACACCTGTTTTGACTGTTTCGATGGTGTAATGGTAGTGTATGCGACTGCTAAGCTGTGAGGTCTCGAGTTCGATGCCCAGATTGGACCAAATGTTTTTGTGAGTTGCAAAAATTTGTTTCGGTGTTTAGATGTATGTAAAATCTATATAAGATTTTAAAAATATCGATGTGAAATATATATAAGTATTCTATCGGTCAATCTGGCTTTCAAAGTACAAGCTTTGCTCAGTTTGAGACTAGATAGTATCAGATAGCCAAATATAAAAATGAGACATCTACAACATAATAATTATCTTTCCAGGGTGGAGAAAGAGCACACTCCCGACGCGATGGACGGTCTGTCGGATTCAGACTTAGAAACGCTGCTCAAGAATTTTAACGAATTATCAGCAGAGGAGCAGCACAGCCTCATCGCCTACCTCAAGAAGCTGGAGGCGCGCGAGCCGGCGCGCGTGGAGCGCCTGCGCCAGTACGTCAGCGACGCGCCGCCCCGCCACGCGCCCCCCCCACAGGCCGCGCTGCTCTCTGCCCTGTCCCACGCCGAGCCTATCCTGTTTGAGAGCGATGACGATGATTATACTGTTGAAGAGGTATGTCCGACTACTATTTATTTATTTTTCTTAAAAAGACCTCCCGCGCTAGGCACCTATCCTATATCGCGGGGATTTTACAAAAAACACTCTTACACTTAACAACTTGTAGGTCACGCAAAGTGTTGTCCGATGTGGGGTTTGAACCCACGACACTCGGCGCAGTAGAAAGTGGTGAGGTGACCGCTTAAGCGACTACGTCGTTCGTGTAGTCTGTTCATTATAAAAAATTGCTTATTTTCTATTTAATCAAATCAGAAATGACTTATCTTATTAAATTTTTAGACTGTATACTACCGGTTTATAAAATTGTACCGCAATACTTTCAATTGCGCTTTCGAATTTCCTATCATTTTTATCGACCACTCTACGTTAAATCATATACAATTTAAAAAAATATTTCAGTAAATTAAACATATTTGAGTGAAAAACCCTACTGAAATGCATTTAATTTATATAATTATTTTTTCTCGTTTCTTTTTTAATATCAAAGTGTTACTTACAATTTTTATGTATATTTTGTTTCCCAGGTATTTCAATCTGCTACACAAAAAGTAAAAGAAGATCAAATTCGCCAAGAAATGGAAATAGTGAAGAAATCGCTAGAGGAAACCAAACCATCGTCTAAAACTGAGTTGGGAGGTCCCAAACAAGTTGCTGACGTCAGTGCAAGTATTGATTCAATTATAGATATAACGAAAAACTTCTCTTCAGCCAGTGACCTGTTTGCATTAGTACAGGCTTCACTAAAGTCTACTTCAACCCCTACGCCGGCCCCTATAGTACAGCCTCCAGAAGTAGTAGCCAGTAATATTCAACCTAGGTCATTTGGAGACTTGCCTGAGGTTCCATTGGTTTCACAAGCATTAAACCCTAAAAAATCGCCACTATTAAGAAATCCACAATATAACGCAATGGATAACAGTAGCCAAGGAAATCAATTAAGAAATGATGACTTTAAACGTGACGGGTTTAACCATGGTAACGTACCGCCAGGTGATGGTGTTAACCAAGGCATTCCACCGCTTGATCGTTCAAACCAGGGCTATCACCCGGCAAATGACCGCTTTAACCAAGGGAATCAACAGGCAAATGATTTCTTTAACCCAGGGAATCAACCAGTAAATGAACGCTTCAACCAAGGGAATCAACCGATAAATAATCGTTTCAACCAAGGGAATCAACAGGCAAACGATCCCTTCAACCAAGGGAGTCAACTGGCAAATGATCGCTTTAACCAAGGGAATCAAACGCCCAATGAGCGACTTAACCAAGGAAACCAACAACCTAATGAACGATTTATTCAAGGCAATCAACTGCCTAACAATCGTTTCAACCAAGGGACCCAACCCTCGAATGATAATTTTAACTATAGCAAACCACCGCCTACTGATCGGTTTAATCAAAATAGTCTGGATCCAAATGATCGTTTTATTCAAACCAATCAACTACCACCCGATCGGTTTAACTCAGTGACTCAACCCTCGAATAATCGTTTCAACAATCAATCACAAAATGAGCAATTTCACCAAGATAATCAACCCACAAATGAGCGTTTCAATCAAGGCAATCATCCACAAATGGAAAATTTTGAGCTAAGCAATCAAGCTAAACAGTGGAATGCAAGGCCGAACAATGCACCATTTACCGTAGGTGACTCTATCGATGTTAGAGGACCATCTATTAGACCCTTGCTTGGTGCATCCGATAATTTTCGACCTGTTGGCCCGTATAATCAGGGTCCGAGACCACTCTTCATGAATAACCGAACCCATGAAAATCGAAATATGAATCAACCGCAATTTGGTAACATTTTCCGAGGCAGAGGAGGGCGAGGCCAAAGCAGAGGAGGGCCAAGAGGTCGCGGTCGAGGCTTCTATTAACATTGGTCTAACGCAAAAATTTTATAATGGTTTAGACAGATATGAAATGTATTTTTAGTATTATTATTATATAATATAGCTAACTCGACAATCTCCAAAGTAGTTCTACAGTACTACATTAAGAATCTTTTAATAAAGAGTATTTAATTAAAGTATTTGTTTTAATCTTGACAATAGTTTGTGTTCCTATACTTTGTTGTAGATTTCTCACATTCAGTCCGTATATATACAGACGAAACAGAAATGTTCGATCATAATTTTAAATCATATAGTGCTATACAGAATTTGCAATTGTTATTTAAATGTCGGGACTTGTATGAAGTACGAGAAATATGCACACGTTCACACAAGTAAGTTACGACGAGTATATAAAGTCGACACAAACGGAACCAAGACCTCATTTGCGAGGTGTCTAAAATTTTGTGCAGTATCTACACAATTTAATTGCCAATAAACTATATCTTAGACATAAAACCACCCGTGAAGCACAAATCAACGTTACCGAGTTTATAACCAGCTTGAATTGCCATAAATTAGAACAATTTTTGAAACTAGACCAAATAACTTCAACTTACACACCACAAACACTCAACACACGACAATCACTCCCAATATGTAACCTTTCACTTCACAATAACTAATTGTACAATATTTTGGTGAAGAAAAAAAAAAATTATTATAATAATAGTAATCTTTTGGTTTCACAAGCATTTATTTCGATTTTTCGATACATCGAGAAATCCGACTGTAAATAGTATTATTGGTAGCAGATACAGGCCAAGTGCGACAAACTTCGATACACAAACATGTAATTAGTGGACTGCTAATAAAGATTTATTATTTAGTTCGATCCACTAGTGAAGAAAAAAGGGTAGATGAAAGTAAACCAGGATCAATGGTATCGAGATGGTGGATACTAATAGACAGATTTACTAAATATTGGACTTTTCAATTGTCATTCGCAAAATTCATCTTCTGTGATTTCTCTACCGTTTTGTCGGAGATTTATGTATTATACGAGTTTTTCAATAAAAACACTGACATGTTATAATGTATAACGCGATTAGTATCATAAAACTATGACTTGTGGTACTCTATTCTTAAGTACAATATTTCTACGCTGAAAATATCGGAATATTCGATGGTATTAATTTTGTTAGCGCACACGACACGACTAAAGCAAAACTCTGGCTAGTACTACCAGCTTCGTCTTCCTGGAACATCATATGTGAGTTTTTCATAGATACGTCAACGTTTTGAAACTTTTGCATCATGTGTCATCTCGCAATGAAAAGAAAATATATTACTAGTAGAATATGATTAATTCCATAAAGGGTTAGATTAAATAATTCGTCAGCATAGAAAAAACTTTATTATTATTAAATTATATATACAACTTAGCTACACGTTTAACATGATTATAATTTTATCACTATCTAAAATATAGTCTACTAGTAGGTGCCTAATTCTAGGAGCGCATCTATTTGTTCAGTCTCGGGTACAATATCGATCTCGATCGGCTCTGACTTCACTTGCCTCGCTTTACTGTCCAAAGTGAAGAACCTGAAGAGCTTAGATAAGTTTATAATGGAGTAAGCAGACTGTGCCAGCCAATCTTCGACCATTTCTTTCAACTGTTGAAATGCATTCGCCGTTTGAGTAGATATGCGTGTTTCTGAAACATACCAAAAACCTATGTCAGATATTAATGCGTTTTCCTTAATTGGTGTGAATAGCAAGTTAGTCCAGTATACACATATCCAGATACATATTTTTTTCATTGAAGTGGGTGGGGGGGATAAGTAACCGAGTGTATTTTTTTAAGATAAAGGAATAGCGGCCGCGTGGTGGTCTGTTACTTATTTTATTTTTACAAGGCCATGTGTGTTTAAATAAATAAATTGGTGAAAATTAACTGTTTGATTAACTTTTAGTAGTTTCCACATAGTAAAAAGTATGTGAAAACAGGAGTTCTCAACTAAAGTGTTGGTCTTGTACTGACAAAAACGATTAAAGTAGTTATTTCAGTATTTATAATTTACCTATTATCTAGGAATACAATATAAAATTAATAGTGTTGTATCGACTTACTTGTATTATTAGTTTTGGTGAGATCGAAGAGGAACATGAAGAAATTAATCTGTAGATACAGGTCTTTCTCCGTGTACTCTCTGAACATGACCCCCTTCTCGCAGAGGCGACAGAGCGGGTAGCCGCCCGCGAAGCTCTGCGGCAGGCGCACGGAGCGTTGGGCGCAGGCCGGGTCCTCGCACGACAGCCAGCCCGCGTAGTACTGCGCGTGGAACTGCCTTATCTGCAGACACAGCTGGTTCTGAACGCTAGCCAGATAATCCACCGGTCTCAAACTACATTTATCATTCTGACACTTGTCTAAAAACGTTACATTCTCCTTGTCCAGTTTCACAATGTTCTCCCTTATTTTATTCACAGTTTTACAATTATCGCCGACGCACACGAACGTGAAGTCTTTACACTGTCTGTACTTCTCTTGTTCGTTTTCCACTTCGTAAGTGTCGGTGTTCGCGGCCTCCCTCCTGACGATCTGTCTGTACCCGGATGGATCTAGACCGAGACAGTCGGCGACTCGGGCGGGGTCCATGCCCTCGATCGGCTCGCATATTCTAGATATGACAGGGTGTAATTGGTGCGCTAAGTAATACTTGAAGTCCACTTTGAGGTGTTCAGAGTTCTTTAGCTCTTCTATGTGATAAGCTCTCTGCGTTGCAGAATTGGCAGTGCCGTCTTCGCAGATGATGTAAGGGACTACGTCACCTTTCTTGAATCTTCTACTGTTCTTACTGTTCAGTCTTAGAGCGACCTGCACGTGTGGTTGGGTGTGTTTATCTGCGTATTCGTTAGGATTTTTAGTCAACTGTTTCGTTATGGTCAACATAGAGAGTGGCATTTTACCGCTCGTCAAATCCTCTTTCAGCTTGTTGAGATGTATTTGAATACTCTCGAGTCTTTCGTCTGCCGACTGTTCGGAAAGTATTTGGCTTAAAATGAATTTACCGGCTTCGGCGGCCAGTTGTGACCAATCACGACGAACTATGTCCAACCCTTTATGCTCGTGAGTGAGTACAAATTCACCGCTTTTATTTTTGCTGATCAGAACGGCGGCGTATTTCTTTTTTTTTAAGAGCAATAAGTATCGGAATACACCATCGATGTCGAGTTCGATTTGTTTATATTTCTTGTTTATTTCTTTTTTCAAATCGACGCCTATTTTGAAAACGTTATCGTAATCTAAACAGTTGGTGTTTATCATTAAACTATCGGTGTCGCCGTAGACGACGTCATAGTTTGATTTTTGGACTATTTCTTTGGTATCCAGGAGAATTTCTCTGCCCTTCATAGTGACGAGCGCGGCCAGGGGCTTCGCGTAAAACCGTGAGTGTGTAAAACCTAAACAACCGTACATGGAATTTGCCGTTAGTTTGAGCCCCATTTGTCTTATATTGTACTGCATGTACTGTTCGGGTGACAAATCGGGTGTTTTCATTAGCTTTTTCACTTCACGTCTGCTTTCGACTAATTTTCGAATTTGCGTGGGAAGCACACCGAGGTCGGTATTCGACGTTGGCAACACGAGATTGGCTACGTCATCGTCTGAACTGGAAGTAACTTTTCTTTTAATAGTTGTGAAGCAAATGTTGTACTCTTGGATAATGCTAGGGTATAAGGAATTGAAGTCCATGAGTAGAATGAGTTTGTCATAGAAACCCTTTTTAGGATCTAATACGAGACCCCCCGAGTAGGCGGCTTTCTTCTTGCCTTGCTTTTTAGAAACATTACTATTTCCTTCTTGTTCATCGTTATCATCTTCTGTTGCAGCTTTTTTGCCATAAACTTTATCAGGGACGATATAGTTTTTCTCCGTGAAGGCGTGTAGTAAAAGGAATTCGTTTCTCTCTGATCTTCCTCCCAGTAAAGTTCGGGACATTATATTTCCAGCGATCTGTGTGATTTGTAATGCTAGCGGTATGACATTCAATTCGCACATAATTTTTAGTATGTATGAAGCGTCTTGCATGCTAAGTGAAACCAGCTGGAATAGATCTCTGCTGTTCTCGTAGTAGCGAGATACATCTTCGAGGGCGACGTCCACGCGCTCTCCTTCTTTCATCTTCAGTATACTTACACATAATGTGTCTAGATCGAAACTTCTCGCACGAATTAACTCCATTGCAGATATTTTGATGTCGCAGACTAAGCGACCTAAGAAGGCATCTTTTGCCGCAAACTTCCTCTGTGGTGGGACTGATCTCTTCAGACGACCCAGCCGTGACCAGTTAGGTATATGGAGGTCGAGAATGTTCCCGATGAGTAGATCTTGTTGGAACCCTTGCAAGTCATGGCCAACTACAAGGTCGGGGTCCATTTTCCAGAACTGTACCATAAAGTAATTGAGTAATTCCCTTTCAGTGTCACACTTTGTTAGTTTCGTTGCTTTGTATCCAGAGATAGACTGCTTCAGATCAAGCGGCCAGATTTCGTTACATTTTGTCATAACTGAAAATAAACAAATCATGAAAATTTCTTAACATTTTGACAAATCAAAGACATTGTCAATACCAATAACTTATTGTAAATAACTAATCTACTTACTGCAAAAATGTTGTTGGAACGGTGGGTTTGGCGGAGGTTTGTGTATTGGAAAGTTTGTATGCGTCAGACAACTTAGCATCAAAATTTTCGTCTTCCGTGTTTTGGGATCCATTGCTGTCCTCATGTTTATCTAAAAATATAACACACATATAAATTACGTGTTCAAAGTGCAGTGTGTTTGGCGAATGTCGACGTACGCCAAACTTGACAAGAAATTAAACTTAAAGGGTCGTAGGACAGAGGCTATATGTTCAATTCTAAGTTAATTATAGCATACTAAGGTCTAGTTTCTTAAGACAACCCAAGATCACTCTTAGATATATTGGTAGATCCCAATGTGTGTCTATACGAGTATTAACTGTCTCGGTGGCGCAGCGGTAGTGAATGCGACTGCTACGCTTGGTCTCGGGTTCGATTCCCGGGTCGGACCAAATGTTTGTATGATCTATATTTGTTTTGAAGTTTGGGTGATTTCTATGTACAATAGGTACCTATGTATTTACAAAAAAATAGGATATAAGTATTCTATCAGTCAGTCTAGTTGTCATAGCACAAGATCTGCTTAGTTTGAAACTAGATGACGTCGTTTCAAATTTTCGAAATATTTATTATAAAAAGGATAAAAAAAAAAAATTGAACATTCAGAATGTATGAGACTCAGATGAAGTCATTTATTCTATTTAGCAGACTCCTCTGCTTAGGCTTTTCTGCCTAATGGCTCATTGTAAATGCAGAAAATGTAGTATGGTGACACTATGGCAGCTTAGTGAGATGCTTTTTTACGCCTAGCTTGGGGACGTAAAAAGCATGAGTCATCGTGACAGCGTAAGCCTCACATTTTTAACACGATAATCGCACACACCAACGAAACACGACAGCACGGATGCTGTCGCTTTAGGTTGGTATTCTGAGATGATACTACTGTCCCGGTGAAGTCGGCCCGTTTGTGCTGAAATTAGCGTGGTTTTACTCCCTTGTTTCGATTTCGAGCACAACGTTCTGAAACACCTTATATAAAAATAAACTTACAGTAGCAACAATAATTGGCGGTGGTTCTAAGTCAGCATCATTCCTGATAACACTGATATGTTCCATCTTCTCGCAGGACACTTCCAGCTTACACCAAGACACTTTAGCCTGCACTTGTTCAGGGTGCTTGATCTCCAACCAGCAGGGACCCTTGATTTTTCTCTCTAGCAAGAAGGTTTCTAGTGAAGAAGTGTTGGTGCCAAATTGATGAGAAAATGTGAGGAATTTCTTATCCTTAGGTGGTGGTGGGAATGAAGCCTGTAGAACATAAATGCATGCTATATATAAGGTAACTTGAAATCAGCCGAAGAAGTTGAACCGCTAATAACTTATAACGAAACTAGCTTTGGACTGTAGCTACGCCTAGGTAAAATGTAACCTATGTTACTCGCTGATACTGTATTTTCCATTTTCTAAAACATTTTTAAAATCGGTTTAGTAGTTTAAGTGTGAAAGCGTAACAAACAAACAATATCAGATTTGCATTCATAATATTAGTTATGACACGAATAATGTTTGCTTACAGAATATCTGACTTCAAGATAATCAGACTGTGCTGGTATGTCAGGCAAGTTGAAGCAGTAGTTCTTGGTGACCTTGCGTGACTTGAACTCCTTGAGACCGAGGTTGCTCGCCACTGAACTGTTGAACTCTTCGTACATATCCATCATAGTGACCTCTTGATCTGTGGGCTCTAGTGTCACTGGATCTAGTTTCTAAAATACATGATAAGCTGTTAAATAAATTAGTCTGCATTGTGTTGGCTCTACTGTTACTTGTCGACTTATTGTGTAATTTAATTTTAAACTGAAATGTACTGACTTACTTTTAACTTGCAAATTAGTCTATGACTTAAAATTAATAATAGAATAATTTATATATTTTTAATGCATTTTACAACTACAGTAAATGGTTGGTGATTTATGCACATATGTTCTTTAGGAATTATTTTCCTTTAAAAGCTCTAAAAAAAGTCCACAACAACTTGTGTCTATTTTTTAAGGTTGACCCACTACTCATATAACATTTTTAAAGGTATATAAATTAATTCATGCTGTATAACAACTCGCTAAGAGCAATAGTTGACGCAGACGTTATTGCGTGGGTCAGCTACTTTCAAATAAAAGTACTGTACACTTTAGTATAGCTTCTTAATTGATATTTAAAAAATTATGATTGTTATTTATTTTACAATAACTTGGAATTCAGTTAGGGAAAGTCATCGAGATACTTACATATTCTCGGGGTAAAAGAAAGATCTGTCTATTCACATTCTTAACAACAAGGCAGCAGGAAATCGCTCCCTCCTTTTTCCTGGATGGATTAACATATACTTTGCCAAATAAGTACACAACACCTGGCTTCACAAACCTATCCTCCCAAGCATCAAGCCAGTAGAACTTCATAATTTTATCTCCATTCTCATTAGTTTGTAGTGGTAATTTGGCGTCTACAGGGACGTTGCTCACGACTTGATTTTCACACATCTGATCGGGCCAAGTACTCGTAAGAGGCTTAAGTTCTTTCGGAGATTCCTTTTTGGTAGGAAAAATTTCAAACTCTTCATTTAGAAATTCCTCAGCCACATCTGTGATAGTTTCTCCTGTACTAGGTAGGACTTCCTTCTTCACTTCAGACTTCTTAGGAGTAGCATCATTACTGAAGTCATCATCGAAATTTAAATCTTGAGTTTGGAATTCCTCAATGTCCTGAGTAGCAGAGTCTTCTAGTTCCTGTTTTATTTCTTTGTCTATTTTCCATTCAGATTTCTTTTGTACTGGTCTTTCAATAGGTTTTGATGTGGTACCATTTTCAGGAACTATTGCTGGAGGTGTTTCCTTGTTGACTAGGTTCTCCTTCTGCAGCAAAACAAAAACAATAATTTAGAATTATAACATACCCCTAACTGGCCGAGATATAGACGGCACATTTTTATTGTCCGCTTATTGTATATCTAATAGTATAAGCATGCAGAGAACGATTATTAAATATTGCCTATGACACTACCGGTACTGTAATCTGGTAGTGCAGTAGGTTAGAAGAATGTATAATTGTTTTTTAATTACAAAGAACACTACTGGTTAGTAATGAAGAATGGAGAAAATATTACCCATGACAAAATTATTTAGTAGTGCTGTGTGCCAGAAGCTTCATTATCACATATTCAGAGATGTTATACATAGCAATTGAGTTAAGAACCTATAAAATGAACCTTTGAGAGAAAACAGGCACAGTTAGTGAAGTCATGGGTAAAACATAGATGGTCATAACATAGATATGTCATCATTTGCATTGACGACATGCTTCAATACTTACTTCTTATTAGATCTTTTATTTATAATAATAATAAAATCTGAATCATCTGTCACACAACACCATTTAGTCCCAAACTAAGCAGAGCATACACAATATTTTATTTGTTTTTGGAAATATGTACATGTTATCTATAGAAATAAATATTTGCAGATCATAAAAAGTTTGAGCTGATGCATGGCATCGAACCCAAATCTTCAAGAACAGCATATCAGAATAAGTCATGTCTACTCATAGTATTGTTATAGAAATATCTCTATCTCTATTCTTCTTTGGAATTAGGCTTACAAAATGTTTTTTATAAATATCTTACGTTGTCCTGTTTAATCACCGGTTGTTCTGCAGTCAGTGTAGTGACCACTGGTTTTTTCACAGAAGCAGAAAGACTCTTGAAGTAGTTCTGAGCATCTCGTTTACTTGAGTCCACGATGTTAGCCTTTGTTACAATTGGCTTGGGCTTAACAATTGTTGATGAAGCATTCCCATCTAAATCCGACATTATATCTGATAGAATGTTGTCTTCTGATATCTTCACCTCCTGAAATTTTATGACAAAATGATTAATTTAAATAAATAAAATTTTAAGCTATTTATAATCCAATTTTAGGTATTGACACTTTAGGTCTTCATACTAGTTCATACAATGAGGAACAGTTTCCTGTAAGCATTCTTATGTGTAATTTTTTTTGTTTTACTCTTTTATCAGAACTAAAAACTCAATATGTTAACACCATTGGATACTTGACCTTAATTTGCTTACAATTTACTAGACATTTACAATGTACATTTTTATTCATATAATTCTAAGAAACACATTCTGATATTAAACACTGACATCCGCAGTAGCCTATTGTGGTTTAAAGGGTCTTTTTTATTAACAATCCACCTGTGTATGTCAGTTTTTATTGTGGTTCTTAAAACTGATACAACTTTTTTATAAACTGATTAAAATAAAACAAACACTAAATGTTAAGAGAAGTCCATAACTCATAACAGTAGACTGCATCCAAATGATTTTAGCTATTTCTTAGATTAGCATGCACAAACAAGCAAACTAAAATTGTAAAAACTGTTGTTTTAAGTTGTGTTACCTTATTAAAAACCTCATTTGTTTTTCTTCAATATCTTTAATGTACAGACATTAAACTCTAAAATTTTATTAAGCGTGTAGATTATCTGATATTTACTTTTATAATTTTTGATTTCTCTATTATTTTTAATATTCTCTTTCTAATGAGCATATAGTACACTTAAATAGATTTTCATCAAAATTCTTTAAAACAAAAATGTTTGACAGTCTTGACAGTCTTGTAAAAGCTCTGTCTATTATCTCTCTCTGTCTATATTGTATCTCTTATTTTATGTTTACCACTCACCTCTTTTTTCTTAGTGGGCATAGATCCTAATAAATTTCTAATATTTCCTTTAGATGCTGGTGGTGCAACCCTAGCTTTTCTCTTCTGACCTCTACCAGCTTCCTTCTTAGACGATGTCTCATAAGAGTCATCAACCTCATCATCGTCAAATATCTCTCTGCCATCCTCCACATAGCCAGTTCCATCTAGATGAAATTTAATTAGGATGAAAAACATTAAAAAACGTGATGTTATTATTTAAATAACAATATATGGGCTTGTTACATACTAAGTCAATCAATTGTTCACCTCTACTACTGCTCTTATAAGGGTTTAAAAGTGCTACTTTATGTCATAAGCTTAAATCTTATCGGGGATACAGACAATAATCAGATTTGTACATAAATTCTTTAAACATTACTCATGCGACATCGCAGGTTAGCAGTATAGAGTTAAAACTATTCTTGAAACTTACCATCATCATCAATCCAGTCGTCTTCCTGACGTTGCAGCACACGTTCTGTGTATTCCTTTTCATCGACCGTATCGTACACATTTTCCAACTCATCGACGTCATATTTATTCTTTACACCTTTGCCTTTTAATTGTTTTAGTCTTTCAAAAGCTGACATGCGCCCATGTTTGTCAATTTTTTGTCTTTTCGCTCGTTGACCAGCTGAAAATAGATATTAGTTTATATAATATCCTCCTTAGATATTTAAAAACTTTAATCTCGTTGGTTACATTAGCGCTCTCATTAATCTTACCCAACGAATCTGCCATTGTAAAGTTTTAAGTAAGCAATTGCATTTACAATTTCTGTTTTCTGTCATAAAAGTCAGCGAAACTATCTGACAATTTATTTTTGGCGGCAAAGAACATATTTAACAAACAACAAACTATAAAGGAATGTTTTTAAAAATCACAATCTGACGTTGAGGTTTTATAGCATAAGCTTTGAATTCAAAATAGTGTAAATCCTATGTATTGTTTAACAACGATGAATTTTTATCAGTCTAAAAAAAAAGTATTTTTATTGTATTTCAGTCGCAACACGATCACATGAATCGATTTGGATATATACATCGCGTTTGATCTTATTCGAATTTCAAGCTCAAAAAATTATGTAAAATTAAGATAAAGAATAAGGTTTATTACATAATCTGGTCCCATATAGCACACATTAATTGTAGTGATACTTTTATCAAAGCGAATATTTTTTTTAAGACGTTGCTAACGTCTCTTTTCAGTCTTGTAACATCGACCAAACCGTCAACAAGAAAGCAACGAACTGTTTATTTCGCGCCAATTTCTGTAATTGTCAAACAAAATACGAGCATCTTAAAGAAGTTTAAGTTGTTATTTCTTACTTTCTGCTACTAAGCAAGTTTAGCATATTGTATTTAAAATGGCTATGCGGGATTATACAGCCGACAAAGGTTATTATTACTGAGTTAACTGTTGAGGAATTTTATGTCAAGTTTTGTTATTGTGGTCGTAATAAGTAACATCGATGTTTCAGAATCTTTTAAGAACTTTTTTGTGGATTTCTGCCAAACTGACGACGAGGGAAATAAAAACTTTAAATATGCTGAACAGTTATCAAGAGTTGCACACAGGGAACAGGTATATAATAACAAATATTTTTCAGGTTATATCCACATACCTATGCCCGTAGAGTAAGAATTATATTTTCTGTTTATCTTGACTTGAAGTCTTGTTGTTATTATTTAACGTAATAACTGATACTGCCAATATTTTATTATTGCAATCCTAAAAATTAGTCTTTCTTATTGCCGAACAATAGACGACTGAGGTGGAATAGCCGGCTTTATCGACCAGTCGGAATATATCTGTTTATTTAGAAACTAGCGACGCTTATGGTGGCCATACATTTTAAGCCTCTGAAATCTTCTAAGACATTTATTTTAATGACATGCTGTAAGGCAATTTTAGTCAACAGTAGGTGCACAACATATTCAATGCATTAATTTGGATAAACTTTAATATTAAATTATTTAAAATTACTTTGAAAGTATAAGCAATAATATCAATATCAAGCAACTTATCTCCGTCCACTGCTGAACGAAAGTGTCACATAAGGAGCGACAACCATCCTGATCTTGGACAATCCACATCCATCCACTATAAAGCTTTTACAAATTTAGTATTTTTAAAAACATAGACTTTATTAAATGTTCTTTTTGTGTAACACTGGCATATTATATATATGTAAACTTTCCTTGACACAACCATGATGATGGTGAAGACTGCATTTAAATCAATTGGGTACTTTGGAAGAACTCAGCGAACAAGAAAAAAGCAACAATATTTTAAATTATGCAAAAATGTATATGTACCTGGCTGATGACCATAGGCTTTTCATTTGCATTTGTTTATGTCAGTCAAAATTTTGTGTTGTTGATGAGTCTCTACCTACCTATTTGGCGATAGAGGATTAATAAAATAGGTAGAAACTATATGCTATAAATTTCATTATTTTCGTAAATCTAATTATTATTAAAGCTTACTACTATAACTTTCTTTTATAGTTCTCTATTCAAGCTTAATATTGTATGTTACAGACAGCTTTCATAGTTGAACTAGATGACCTGAATGAAATGAACGAAGAGCTTGCAGAAGCCGTCAAACAGAACACAAGACGCTACACCAATATGGTATCTGATGCGGTGTATGAAATGCTTCCAGACTACAAACATAAAGATGTAATTAAACCTTTAACTGATTCTAGAATAACACAATAAGTCTGAAAGACCTTGTGATAATATTTTAATGTCAATTGTGATCGATAGTTAATTATGTTGAGATTAGTTATGTACAAACTTAATTCTTAAAACTTTCTCTACCAGTCTATCATCTAGTCTACAAGTGATGTAGACATTAGTAAGAGTAGGTGCATAAACAATAATTTACTATATGAAGAATGTAATAAATACTAACATAGATATATGCATACATACCTTTAAAAATATAAAATAAAAAATGTTTTCTCGAAACCACACTCCAAAGTTCCATTTAGATGCCAAAATATGAGCTCTTAACATTAAAATTGTCCACATCACACTTTTCGATTTACCATAACAATATATTTTCTTAATGAATGGTAAATTGCACTATACTGTCCATTAACTTATGGGAAATTAAAAAGTATGATGCGGAGAACCTTAACATTAAAATTAAAGGATCATTTTTTCAGAAGTTTATTTTGCCATTTA
The DNA here is from genome assembly GCA_949316085.1 of Hypercompe scribonia. Lineage (NCBI taxonomy): Eukaryota > Metazoa > Arthropoda > Insecta > Lepidoptera > Erebidae > Hypercompe > Hypercompe scribonia. The sequence continues at coordinate 1,991,429 of OX438969.1, read as the reverse complement.
AAAGAAACTATTGAGTGTGGCTATGTGACAAAAATTTTTTTTTGTGGAATCACTTAATGTAAATATAAATTATGGCAAGAGGACAAAATTATTGGGGAGAGAAGAAAAACTTAATATAAATCCTATACCTCACCATATGGCCAGTGTGATATAGTATGCTAAAACCTTTTGAAAGGGAGATCCATGTCCAGGAGCCGACTGTTTCAGGCTTGTGAACTGATACTTTTGTAGTGAAAAAAAAAAAAAACAATGCAACATTGTGTATTGCAACATTTATATATCGTATTTATATTTTTAACCACTAATACAATTATAATTATATTGTGTGTCTCTGTAACAACACAAATCCTAAACAGAAAGTAATTTGAATTTTGTTGTTTTTTTTTTAAATTGGAATTGGACTTAGGGGATCATTGAAGAAAATCTAGTAACCAAACAGGTTACAGAGTGAAAGTTTATCAGGTCTTTTTTGAATGAATTTTTGAATCTGTTTATATAAAAGTTCGGTTCTATTTTTCATACCGAAGTATTGTGTTTTAGGTTGTGTCAAAAGATGCGTTGGATGTTTACATAGAGCACAGAGTCATGTTGGAAGCTAGAAATCACCGAATCCCCGGAGAGATGAGAGACCCACGTAACAGATACCCACCAGAGCTCATCAGGCGATTGTAAGATTTTTTTTTTATTGCGCTTATTCTTAATTAGGGAAAGGTGTGTGAAAAACGTAGTTAAGAATACAACTATTCTTTGATTCAATTTACAATGTAGTGTTGGTTGGTGTGACGTCAACGTGCAGATTTATTTGTCTGCAAACTAACGATTGAAAGACCGGGTTCGATTCCCGGTTCGGGTCAAAAAGTGTTATTGAATTGGTTACAGAAATTCTTAAAAACAGTTCAGAGTTGTGAAGTTGAGGTCTTAACTCCTATATACAGCGTGACTGGTGAGATACCTTCAATACTTATGGAGAGTACTCGGTACTCGATTCTCGTTAACTTGATATAAAAAAAATAGGTGCTTATTTTTTATCGAAATGTCTCTAAAAAATAAGTGAAATTTGGATATTATACTCCCTAAGCTCGCCGCACTGTTTACGTTGATCTAGTCACGAGCGGCGCGGCGGCACCCACCCCCGCCCTCCATCCCGCTTCGTAGGCAACAGCTGTACCGTGTAGGTACCTATGTATTCTGTGTTGATAGACACGTGCGGCCGCGCGGTGTCCAAGTATTCCACAGTTAAATACTGGGCTCTCGGTGTACTGTGTACGAACTTTACTAACAAGTTATTTAATATTTCGTTTTTATGTTATTTTATTTCATGATATATGTTCGCATACTATCACGTCCTCAAATATTGAAGGTATCTCACCAGTCAGTCTGTATATGTACAGAGAGTGTGAGGGTACAGAGAGTGCACCCGTGTTTGCGCACACACTTGTGCACTATAATAACTGCTGTGTAATTGGATGCTCTCCGTCGCCTAGGAGTGCATCATGATCATATAAGCGAATCCATTTCACTGCTTTGCTAACTAATGTGTACTTAATGAGAGAAATAAACTTAATTATCATTATTACATATCTTACAGTGAGGTGTATTTCAAAGATATGTCGACAAGTAAGTCATTGCCAATCCGGGAAGTGAAAGCTGAACATATTGGAAAATTAGTTACAATTCGAGGTGAGTTGATTTAAGTGAAATTCTTGGTAATACAATTAGTATATTAGTCAATTTATAACGAGAGGCTCATACGATATAAAAATAATAAACATTTTATGAAAGTGTACTAATATAAGAATTTTAATGCTACTCGATGTAAAATTACTTCACCTAAAAGATTTTATGGCCTTTGCGCAAGTATGTTTGATACGCGACAACAGAAAGAAACTCCTTCCTTCCTAAGCCTTTGCACATGTTCAATAATTTAGTGGCATAGTAAACGCACATTCGCAACAAGCTGATTTGCCGATAGAAACGCTCTAAAACGATCAGATCGTACGCATTTAAACCGATTTATACTCTCGTAAACGCCATATACCCAAGCTTTGAACGCGCTGTAACCGCATGTTTGGATTAAAAATATGTACACTATGTGCAAAGGTCCTTAGAATTACCTAATACTGTTCTGTGAAAGTAAAAATCTAACAAGTAACGGTATCATTCTTTCTATATATTTTTTCTGTATTAAGAGCCTGCCAAAGTGACTACTCCGCCTGATGGAAAGCAAGAATAGAATCCAAGAGTTGTGGTCACCATACTCATTGCAAATGCAGACAATGCAGTATGGTGACCCACACTATGGCGGCCTTGTGAGATGCTTTTTCACACCCCGCTTGGAGACGTAAAAGGCATGACAGTCATCGTGACAGTGTAAGGCTTACACAGTTACCACGATGACTGTCACCCTGCATCAATGGTCATCATCATCATTCTTCACCAAATTATGTATATAAAAGTGTTCAACTAAATTGTTTCTTATAACAGGTATAGTAACACGCTGCACGGATGTGAAGCCATTATTGGTAGTAGCGACATACTCGTGCAGCGCTTGCGGCGCGGAGACCTACCAGCCCGTCCGCGCTTTGCAGTTCACTCCCCCACCCGCCTGTACTGCAGACGAATGCCGTTTGAATAAGACAGCTGGACAACTACATCTACAGACTAGGGGCTCAAGATTCCAGAAATTCCAAGAACTTAAGATACAAGAACATGTATGCACTGTTTCCTTCTTTTAATAGTAGTTTTATTGTCATCATTTGGAGGGATCCAGACGTGTTCATAGCAGTTGTTCTTGGATCCATCCTATTTCAGGCGCACAGTGATACATCGTGGCGTTTTAGAATGTTCGGTTTCGACAAACTACGTTGAGATGATGGCTCGAGGGTGTCCATACATGGAAAAAATAGCTTAAATTGTGATCATACAAGAATTTAACGTTAACAAACCCACAATACTTAGTGCAGTACTGGCTAAGTGACCACTTAATCCACTGCACCATCTGTGTTGAGTTGTTTTTCGTGTTTGACATAATTTCCTTTCTTACAGTCTGATCAAGTCCCAGTGGGCCACATTCCACGTCAATTATCTGTGTACTGCCGTGGAGAAACTACTCGACGAGCTCAACCCGGCGACCACGTGGCCGTCACTGGAATATTCTTGCCTTTATTGTCCTCCGGATTCAGGCAGATCGTGCAAGGATTACTCTCTGATACTTATCTTGAGGCTCATGTAAGTTGAATATACAAATGTTGACTATTTTTATTTCCCTCTTCATTTAGTTACGCGTGGATTGCGTTGTTAGTTTTACTTTACGATTTTCATCTCATTGTGACTTAATACACATCTCATGGGTGTCTTAAGAGGTGACTGAGGGGCAAATTACGTTGCACAACGTCGTTGCCAGGAGAAGGAAATTTTGAAACAAATTCTATACCAACCCGTCTGGCAAGCGTGGTATAGTAGGCCAAATCCTCCTTGCTAAGGGGAGCCTATGTACAGCAGTGAACTATTTAAGGCTGTTGATCTACCTTAATAAATGGCCATATTTAAACACGCGATTAGCTTGACCTTCGAGAAATACCTATTTTTATATATTATAGAAGTGACTATAAACGCTAACTTTAAAACTGTCGTATACCGTAACATGTAGTTATGGTCATGGGAATTAAATAATTAAATATGTGATTCCAAAGGTATGTACTATGTACTTAATATCTAATGCAAGTGCGATAATTCCCGGGCAAATATGACTTATAACTGATGGAATATCTCTTTTTTGTATGAAAAAAATTGAAATTGACTATGATTAAAAATACATACATACACTTATCAACAAACAGGCTGTCACGTGCCTCAATCAAGCAGACGAGAGTGAGATGGCGGAGGCCCTCACTGAAGAAGAACTGGCTGAGCTTGCTGATGAAGACTTGTATTCAAGGATGGCCAGAAGCCTCGCACCTGAAATATATGGTCATGAAGATGTGAAAAAAGCACTGTTGTTATTACTTGTCGGTGGAGTTGATAAGTATGTCATATTTTTTTAAATATTTGAAAAAACTCTTATATTATTACTTTACACGAGAGTTCATGGATGTGTTCGAACGTTTGAACTTTTTAATACATAGGTTTTATGATATTCTATAAATTACCAAGGGGATGTCAAGTCAGTTAATATATTAATTTTCACGAACCTTCTGAAATTTCGAGGCCAGGTCGAACCATAAAAGAAGTCAAGACTAGGAAAACAATACAAAGTAATATTAATTTCTTGTGGAATAAATGTATCCAATCTTGAACCCCTGCTTGTGACAATATATAACTGAGACAGTTGTATTAACGCAGTGCATGCACTTATTATTGAACTATAACACATTTTTTTTCATATGCAGGCGTCCAAACGGTATGAAGATTCGTGGTAATATAAATATCTGCCTGATGGGCGATCCTGGTGTGGCGAAGTCTCAGCTGCTCAACTACATAGACCGACTGGCGCCGCGCAGTCAGTACACGACGGGGCGGGGCTCATCTGGCGTCGGTCTTACAGCTGCTGTTTTAAAGGTAATTATTAAATGTTTGTGTTACCAGAAATTATCAAAAATCACATTTTGATACCAGAAAATGTGTAGTATTTAATTTGCCTTAGTAACTCACCTGATTACCCTTGTCGTAGACCGACGGTTGTAATCGGTCGGTGCTTTTAGAATGTAAGTAAGTGTCTGGCAGGGTGAGTACGCGACGGTTGAGCCAGGGTGAATTTCCAGGACCACGACTTCACTCGAACAATCCAAAACTACTTGGAAAAATTATTATAAAAAAAATACACTTTAAACTGTCCGAGAGGCTGTAACTACACTACATAAAAGCCACAAATTCACAACACGAAAAGAAGTCCGCTATACCAACGGCCCAAGGCTAAACATTAGCTACTTATTCTGATGTAGGCTACTATCACGACACGAGAAAAAAGATGGATGCTATACCGACGACATAAACTACGCGGCAAGTTGCTTGATACTACATGCGCCGACCAACACCTACCGTCGGCGTGGCGACCCCCTCCCCACTCCACGGTTGACATTCAGTGCAAGATTACCGAACAGTTACTATGCTGCTAACTTACAGAACTTTTGCAACCCTATCTCTGGTCTGCCCCCAAGTAATAAAACATTGTGTTGGTAGCATGCTCTTTAATCAGGAACATGCATATATTAGAAGGGAAAGAATCAGACAGTCATTTCATGGAAAGCGAGTATCACCACCCATGAACACCTGCAACTCACAAGTCACGAATCACAAGCGTGTTTTCGACCTTTGAGGAAAAAGTACGCTTTTTCTTCCTCAGTTTTTTTTTGTGTTTAAATCTTTAATAGATATTTTTTTAAGTCGGACTTAACAGATAGTAGGTACTAGCATTTCCTAAGACTCACTCTGGGAAGAAATACAGAAACAAACTACAAAGATGTATAAATTGAGGAATAATAACTACCTCGGTGGTGCAGCGGTAGTGAATGCGACTGCTGTGCTTGAAGTCTCGGGTTCGATTCCCGGGTTCCAAATGTTTGTATGATCTGCAAATATTTATTTCGAAGTTTGGGTGTTTTCTACGTGTAATATGTATATATTTACAAAAAAAAGTATATGAGTATTCTATCGGTCAGTCCAGTTATCATAGCACAAGCTCTGCTTAGTTTGAAACTAGATGACGGCGTGTGTCAAATGTCCGAAATATTTATTTTATTTATTTAATTATATATAAAATATTGGTTGGGCAATTTTATGTAGTGTATATTTACTTGCTCCATTCATTTCTTCTCTAAGTAACTTTTATAAAACGATGTATACACTATATTATATATCTAGAATATTTAACAAAGGGTAATCACCTCGCCTGGTCGGAGGATCCTCCCTTTGTGTCGGAGGGCCATGAGACCCGTTCCTTCACTACTAACGAATTGAGAATAAACTTGAAACAAACCCTATTCCAATCCATCTGGCCAGCGTGGTATAGTAGGCCAAATCCTCCTTGCTAAGGAGAGGCCTATGTCCAGCAGTGGACCGTTAAAGGCTGCTGATGAATTTTGAATCAATGAAATAATTTTGCTTAAGACTATAGCTCTGTTTTAAATTTCTGATTTATTGACTATTTAAAAGTTAAGCTAATTTACGTTTAAGCTATGTATTTTTTGTGCAGGATCCCTTCACCGGTGAGATGATGTTAGAAGGTGGTGCGCTAGTGCTGGCCGACCAGGGCGTGTGTTGTATTGACGAGTTCGATAAAATGGCCGAGAATGACCGCACAGCTATCCATGAGGTCATGGAACAGCAAACCATAAGTATTGCCAAGGTATAACACTTTGTTTTATTTGATTACATTAAATTATAATTCAGTCAGCATCAGAGGTATTCTGGTGGTTGTACTAGGACCCAAGCCTTGTCTAGTCTGATAAGAGTAGTGGGTTCTAAGGAGAGTATATAAATTGTCTTAAAATAGAACTATTTTGTTTTGATAACAGATTAACGAAAAGCTTTAGCTTTCGCTAGCTACGCCTCGCGGATGCTACTTACATTTTATCACATACACTAACACGAATACGTTTTTTCTAGAGACAGTCTGTGCTAATCCAGGTTGTCAGCTAACTTCATAGAAAATTTTATAAAAATTGGTTCCGCTGTTTAGGCGAGAAGAAGTTGATGAACATGCAAACACACATTTATAAACTTTCACCTTTATGATATTAGTGTGATTAACTGTGTTAATGCTTTTTAGTAACAGTGACTTCTAATTGATATTGAGTTCTGGAAAGAGTATAATTCAATATTAGCATGTGTTTATTTTATGGTCTGATCAAAAAAGACACAAATAATAATATATCTTCACACATCTCACACATGGCCATCTGATCCCAAACTAGGCAAATCTTGTATTGTGGTCGCCAGACTGCTGGTAAACATACTTATATATTTCTAAATACATACTTATTATAAATAAATTACACTCAGACACAGAACAAATGATTGTTATCATCATACAAAGATTAATCCTGGATGGAAATTGAACCCACGACCTTAAGTTTACCAGGCAGGGCCACTAACCATATAAACGCAAAAAGCATTGAATTATCATATATTTCTGTTCTGAAGCGTCATCTAACGAATATTTTGTTGAAGGCGGGTATAATGACGTGCCTGAACGCTCGCGTGTCCATCCTAGCGGCGGCCAACCCCGCGTACGGCCGCTACAACCCCAAGCGAACCATCGAGCAGAACATCCAGCTGCCGGCTGCTCTACTCTCCAGGTTTGACCTGCTGTGGCTCATACAGGACAAACCTAACCGGTTAGTTCACTATTCACTTTAACAATTTAATCCTCAGTTTCTTGAAATGTAAATAACGTTTCATTAAAATGTGATTTTATAATTTTAAGACATTTTGTAAATAATTTATAAGTATGTTTTTCATCTGTTCGTCATCCCTACTAATATTATAAATGCGAATGTAAGTTTGTTACGATTTCACGCGAAAACTACTCCACCGATCATCATGAAATTTTGTACACATGTTCTTGGACATAGAGGATACACTACACTACATAGGATACTTTCAATTAAAAAAAAAAGATATTTAAAATGATCTGTTACGAAACTTAATGTGGCAGACCAAATTCCAGGCGAGCGAAACCGCAGGTAAAAGCTAGTAATAAATAAATTCTAAATACTGAAAAGAATAATAATACGAGCATTTATTATGACTATAAGTATATGTTATGTAAACAATAATTAAACTAAATTACACTAGTGTAAAACTAAAGCGATGAGATTTGATACAAAATCTGTGAAGGCATGTACCAATTATTTTATGGTGATATATGTATTTTTCGATTAGTTATCAGTCGCCGGACTAATCTTAAGAATTGTTCTTATGAGTTAATGTTTTAGAGAAAAAAAATTGTATCTCGTCGTCTTTAGTAGTAGTTTCTTCGATAGACAATTCTTTAATCCCAGATAACGCTATTATGTTACTTATATTAACAATAGACCTGGAAAATGGGAACAGTACAAATATGTTACGAAATATTTGATGATCGTTTTTTAATCGTATACGCAATTTCTGAAAGCTAATTACTATTATTTAGTTATTTGAAGTGATCGTTTCGTGTTCCGTTCAGCGACAAGGACCTGGAGCTGGCCAAGCACATCGCGTACGTGCACCAGCACTCGGCGCAGCCGCCCGGCGCCGTGCGCGCGCTGCCCATGCGCCTCGTGCGCCGCTACGTGGCGCTCACCAAGCGCAAGCTGCCCGCCGTGCCCACGCACCTCGCCGACTACATCGTCTGTGAGTACATCCGCCCTGCTCGCCCTGCTCGCCCTACTCGCCCTACTCACTGCACCCGCACCCTGCTCACTGCACCCGCGCCCTACTCACTGCACCCGCGCCCTGCTCACTGCACCCGCGCCCTACTCACTGCACCCGCGCCCTACTCACTGCACCCGCGCCCTACTCACTGCACCCGCGCCCTACTCACTGCACCCGCGCCCTACTCACTGCACCCGCGCCCTACTCACTGCACCCGCGCCCTACTCACTGCACCCGCGCCCTACTCACTGCACCCGCGCCCTACTCACTGCACCCGCGCCCTACTCACTGCACCCGCGCCCTACTCACTGCACCCGCGCCCTACTCACTGCACCCGCGCCCTACTCACTGCACCCGCGCCCTACTCACTGCACCCGCGCCCTACTCACTGCACCCGCGCCCTACTCACTGCACCCGCGCCCTGCTCACTGCACCCGCGCCCTGCTCACTGCACCCGCGCCCTACTCACTGCACCCGCGCCCTACTGACTGCACCCGCGCCCTACTGACTGCACCCGCGCCCTACTCACTGCACCCGCGCCCTGCTCACTGCACCCGCGCCCTACTCACATTGTGTAACGGATAGCAACGTCTTAGACGGTTATCGTGACGATTCAGATGATGTGGAATAAGCTCACCCTATATCCTATTTGATTAGGTAATTAAATAGAAGTAAACAAACTATAAAAAGGGTTCTTTTATAAAGCCATTTTTCATTTCGAAATAAAATGCAACTAAAATAAACCATAATATTTTTGCTTCATATTTTTCTATATTAAACTATTTTGTTTAATATAAAGCGGCTAATGTTATTTGATAAGCTCAGTAACAATTCGTTATATAGAAATTTATAATGTTTTCATAAAGTATTGCTTTACGTATCGTAGTTAAAGTAGACACACAATGAAGCTTTAAAGCAACCACACTAATTGCAACAAGGAGTATCTATCATAAATTATTTTATGAATTTATGCAATTTAAAAAAGAAACGATGCCTTTTACGTCCCCAAGCGGGTCGAGAAAAAGCATCTCACTAGGCCACCATAGTGTGGGTCACCATATTGTATTGCTTGCATTCACAATGAGTATGATGATCAGAATTCTTAGATTCTATACATGCCTTCCATCAAACATAGTAGTGTCACTTTGGCAGGCTTTTCAAATAGAAAAAAAGAAGTGTATTAATATATAATGACCTTGATTATAGTAATTACCTTGAGATATTATGACTTAATAAGAAATAATGTGAAAACATGTATTTACAAAATTTAAATATTAAAAAAGATTACTATCTCAATGTCTTCATAAAATATTAACAATATGTTGCAGCATCATACGTAGAGCTTCGTCGCGAGGCTCGCAATGCACGTGACGTCACATTTACTTCGGCCAGGAACCTACTCGCCATACTGCGTCTGTCGACAGCACTCGCAAGGCTTAGGTGACTATTATTTTTAACATATTTTTCGTCTAAAATGATTACTTTTATTATATTTTTTATTTAAAAATAAAATTTGAATTTTATTTTCTAAACGATTTTCTTTTCTAGGTTATCTGATGTAGTGGAAAAGGAGGATGTATCAGAAGCCATTCGTCTCGTTGAAATGTCAAAACAATCACTTTCGCCAGTTGATGAAAATGTTCAAAGGTAATCTAACTGACGATTCTCAGAACTTATACGAACAAACAAATTCCGTCTTATAACCATTATCATCGCCAACAGTCGCTACTATATTAGCATTATAGAGGCTAAGAAGATCCTCCCCCATTATATGACGTTGTAATATAAAATCTTATAATTAAACGTGTTTTTGCGTTACTGTAGGGGTATAAGCGCAACGGACCGTATATTTGCGATTGTTCGTGACGTGGCGGGCTCCGGCCAGACCGTGAAGATCGCTGATGTTATCGAGCGCTGTGTAGATAAAGGCTTCAAACCAGACCAGGTTAGTCCAACTACTTTAATAGTAATAGTAGGTAATTGGCTGTTCCAGAAACATTTATCGTTAAACACTCGACCGCAAAGGTGCTACGGCTTTATTGTGGACTGGTGTTAATTAATATTTTGGTTGCTTTCAATGCAATTTTAGCTTGATTTGGACGCTCAACAGGCAACAATGCTCCTTGTGTTTTTTGAGTTGCCATCTATCCAAGATTAACGGTATTAGTTCAGATGAATAAGAGTAGTGACACTCCGCATTCTTAAACCTTAACCACACGATGAATTTATTGATTGATAGTTGTTTAAATGGATCGGTTGGTATAGGGTTTGTTTAAAGATAATTTTGCGGAAGCAAGCTGCGGAGAAGGTCCGGGAGGACGATCTTCATTCGCATCCAAGTTGCCACACATTGAACAGCTGTTCCCGGATCCCTCCTACCTCAGGCGCTGAGGGCACACCGTGTGGTTTTAGTCAGTCCAATTCCGACACATCACTCCGCCATAAACCCCGGTGGGTGATGGGCCGAGAGGGTTGCTACACTTTAAAAAAAAAGTTTGTTTCAAGATCGCTCCCTTAGTCGGCTCTTACGACATCCACGTGATGAACAGGGGTAATGATACTCTGTATTTTCAATCTGTTACGACACGGAGTGAGTGTGTGTACTTTGTTCTAGGTTGACGCGTGTATCGAAGAATATGAAAATCTCAACGTGTGGCAGGTGAACCAAGTTAGAACGAAGATCACATTTATGTGAACCCACCGATACCTTCGCAATTCAATTTTGAGTGAACTAGTGTCTGATGGAATTGTTATAATAGTAATGATTGAATTATGTTTAATAAAGTGATTTTCTACAATATTTTTTCATTAAATTTGGCATTTTTCATATGTTTATTCGTTCATCAATTATTCATTTATTAATAATTCATTTATTTTTCATCGAATTTAACGGTTTTTTTCGCCGAACCTATTTCCTAATTAGGTTTACGATACTTCTACTTTAGACTGCGCGGATGGTGTAGTGATTTAAGCGGTCGCCACGCCGCTCTCTATTGCGCGTAGTGTTGTGGGTTCAAGGCCCACACGGAACAACACTTTATTTGATCCACAAATTGTTGTTCTCAGGACAGAATTGTTTTTTTGCGTGTTCTTTGTGTCCGTTTCTTGTATGTCTGTAAAGTCCTCCGCGACACGAGATATATAATGCGGGCGTTGTCTTTTGAAAATAATCAGAAAAATAAGAAGATACAGCTAAACTTCGATTTTATACACCGACCGCCATCACACCTCCACAACCAAAATCCTACGCGATACCGAAGTTCTATAGAAAGGCTACTGTGAGATTATTTAGGGCTTCAAATACACGTAACAATTGCCAAAGACATTCGCATGGCAACCGAGACCGACGGCTTAACGTTATTGCAGTAAAAATAAAAATGCATTTTATCCTTTGCTTTTGAACATGTGTTAATAACTTAACAAATTAATATCATTTTCGACTATGACACGATCGTAATAAGTTACAAAATGTAGTGTCAATTTTCTTTCTATTCAGTACCTATTCACGCACCTGTGAATGGAGTCATTACGTACGTAGCAGCTTTCGCAAGTATAATAATAACCATATCTTGTTCTTTCATACCCGCCGTTTAGTAGTGCCCGTACGTTGCGTAACACCCGTTTCCATTCATATATTACAATTTTCCCCTTACATACGCAGCCAGATTTCAGTTATATTTTGATATTTTCCTGGAGTTCTTATGAAAGGAATAATACTTAATAACGTATGAGCGCGACGTTCTGACAAAATTACTTTAAGTTATTTGCTAGTTTTTATTTTCATATTTTATTTCGCGTTTTGTTCGACCTAAATTGTTGGAGCTGTACAAAAACCGAATAACAACTTCAACCAAAGCATGGAACCGTGGGAATTTTACGTTTCGTATATAAATTATGTTGTGGGTAGTAATGTGGTCAACAAAGCCCATACAAAGAAACTATAAATACCTATTTATAAATATTCAATACCTACTTATATACAAATATGGAATCGCTATTGCAAGGTTTTGCATTACACACTATAAATTTTTATTTTACAAAATTTTAGAGGCTATACGTATACTAGAGGAAGTGACGTAGCGAATTACTTGACGCTTGTCTTCCCTGTGAAACCTTCGACCAAAAGGTGCTGATAGACATTGCGCCATCATCTTGATCAAGGCCTAAGACCAACGCTTCACTGACTTATCTAATGTTTCCAGGTTAGTCCTTTAAAATACCTTGCATATACCTACATGTCTAAAAAATATAATTAGCTCACACGAGATATTAACTCTTAAAAAGAATAATAAAATATTTTCTATCCGTTTTAAAACTCCATAAAATAATATTGTTTTAATAGACAAAAGTTTCTGTTCTAAGTATAGTTATAACATGAGTGTTGACAACAGAAAATATATAAGAGTCCGCTAAACAAAATCAGGTCACGATTCCTTTAACGGATTACACACTCGTGTCCTCTCGTGCAAACCTCGGCATGACAAGACAACATTTGGTGCTCGGAGAAATTGTAAAAGTTCAAAGGTGAAGAATTTTTCTCACCGCCCCTGGAAACGGAACTATTTCATCGTAGATGTTACAAATAATATCGAGTAACGAAATGAAAGAAAAATTTCTTTAAAGAAATGGAAGGTATTACATGTGGCAATATTTCTGAATCTCAGAAATACTTTTTGTTTGTGGTATGAGGACAAACTACCAGATGACACTTGATGGTGACCACCCCCGTCGTGGGCACCTACAACTTAACAATCATATGTACATAAGTGTGACTTGCCGCCTTTTTTTCCTTTACAAATTTTTTCAAATAAAAGAGGTTAGTATTAGTTAGCTGATTATCTTTGAATGTACTGCCATGTATTTTTTTATTGAGTAAAATTTGAATTACGCAAAACTGCAACAGTATTGCTTAATATTTACTCTCAAAAATAATATTTTTCCACTGTTTATCACAATTTGCTGGTAAAATGTAAGTTATTTATTACCACAGATAAAATTACAAATCGTATGAAACTATTACCTACTAAATGGAAGTGTTGTTTTAGAAAGCAATAGGAAACTATATATTATACGTAAAAAAAGCAATATAAGAAGGTTCTATATTAAAGTTCGTTGTTGACCCTGCCTTCTTATCATGAAATGTAAATTCCTCTTTGTTTGGCGTTAATGACTAGAATATACTATATTAATGAAATTCTCTTATAAACAGAGTGTCTTAGTAGAGGTGTCTTCAAGTTTGTCACGTAATGAAAACTCTTCGTAGTTCAAGATCACTTTGATTGTGGTTAAAAAAACTTTGTTCTGAAATTTTCTATTTTAGAGTTACCTAAGTCTAACTAAATTTTATTTTGATTTAGCTTTTGTCCGCTGTTTCAAGAAGTTGAATGTGGACTACTCCAGACCAGGTGGTTGGTGCTCTTGGGGGAGGCCTTCGTTCAGTAGTGGACTCGGAAGATTTGGAAATGAATTACAAGCTTACTTTCGTTTTAATCAAAAAAATATTCGTCATTGTGAGATCTTTGAAATTTATGTTAAAGTTTTATTTAAAATTGTGTACTTGGTACACAATTTTAAAACGTAGAGAAAAGCCTCATCTTGCTACTGCTACTTACTACTATTATAAATGTGTAAGTTTAGATGGGTGCGCTCAATCCCACCAAAACGAATGAATGACTCTAGATGAAGTACATTGCACAAAAATATATTGGAAAAACACGTAGAATTTCTTTCATCTCTAAATAATTGATTAACAAAGTCGACATTAACGCGAAATACCAATATTCTTAAATCAACCAACATCTATTCTTAAATCAACTTTTCATCGTTAGCGTATAACATTTTTAGCAAGTAAAACAATCTGTGGAAAATTAAAAGTATAAATAACTGTAACACAGCAAAACAGTCATTTTCTCAACGAGTGTTCGCCCGGAGTTTTGGCAATGATTAATGGTTTCAGGAGAAAGTTTTACTTACAGCGCACGTGTTCAAGATACACCTGACCTAGCGTTCCGTGAAGGCGCCTCGACCGCTAAAAATGCGTGAATTTTATTCGTTCCCTTGGGAAATTTTACCTCAATACTTTTTTCTTAAACCTGTTTGTTTTAGAAAACATGGGCAATAAGTAGTCGAACGATCAGGCAACAGCAAAATTGTAAAATTATTATTTATAAGGATTATTTTACAATTTTTACTTAGCATGTGTATTGTGACGTTTAGTTTTAGTAGTGGGGTTTGTAAGTGTAGTCATCATGCTTACCCTCATGATCATCATGACTCACCATGACGTCACAGACGGAGTCCATTAGCGGAAGTACTCACTTACCAACAAGTTACCTGTCTGCTCGTTTGCTTCTTTAAGGATAAAAAAGTCTAGAGACTTAATTAAGCCAATGTCGAAAAAAGATCCAAATATCGACAAAATCAGGAGTAGTTAGGATTGGATTAACCATTGATAAAATAATGACAATCTTCATCTTTACGACCACTGTTCATATCTTTTTAAAATTTTACTGAAGTAGGTATATATTTCAAATCAAACCTCTTTTTTTAAATAAATTGAAGGTCTTTGTCGTTGTGCGACCACATCATCCCAAAAATCACAAGTCATAATGGAATAAAGTAAAACAATAAAAAAATAAAGTTTAAAAACCTATAACCCGACTACTTAAAAAAGGTGGATGCATTTATGAATTTCCATCTGAATTATTTTCTTGTTTCGTCTTTTTTAGACCCTTTTTTATGTACTGAGTTTACAGTTTATAAGTTTTATTTTTTTATTTAATACTTTTCCATTTCCCGATCGATATACACTAGCCGTGCAATATCTACACAGTTACATTTTAAGAAAGGTTAAATACTGCGGCACCAATAGGCATAATCTAATATTCTAACGTAATGCTGGTTAGTCATTTACTTAAATGAGTAAGTAATTAAAACGACTAGATATCATTTCTATCTGAATTATTTTCTTGTTTCGTCTCTTTTAGACCCTTCTTTATGTAGTCAGATTATAATTTTTAAATTTTAATTTTTTGCTTAATACTTTTCCATTCTAACGTAATGCTGGTATGCTATTGACTTAAATGAGTAAATAATTGAAACGGCTGGATCGCGTGATCTGTACGACATCATTTTAAATATAGATTTTGACTTAGACAATATAATCACCGTGTGGTGACGGATTAAGAATACAGAGAGTCACCACTCGTACCCTTCCCATGGGTGTTATAAGAGGCGACTAAGGGAACAAAATATGCAAGACAACATAACTACAAAGAGAAGGTAAGAAGAGAAGCCACAGAACTACGAAAAAGAAGAATCTTGGAACAAACCCTATACCAACTCGTCTGGCCACCGTGATATAGTAGGCCAAAATCTTCTTGCTAAAGAGAGGCCTATGTCTAGCATTGGGCTGGTAAACGCTGTTATGATGAATATAATAATATTTGTAATGTGCTCGTCAAGACCTTTCTTTTAATACTAAACACGTGATGATTATCTCGGTTCCTTTTTTTCGAGATTAGAATGTGAGGTTTAAATTCAGTTATATACAATTTTGATAACATTTATGTAGCCTATGTCACAAGGGCCATTATTATGAATCTGCTAACACCTTATTCTTTAAAATCGGTTCAGTAGTTTAGGCGCTACGGTGGTACATACAAACATACATACATAGATTACCAAAATTGCTTCCTTTTGGCTTCACTGTACTTGAGTAGAAAGCTGTAGTACAAAGTTTCAGTATTTAGGAAACTAAATGAACACGTTTTGGTAACTAGTAGAATTAGTAATTATTTACAGTGGAACTAGAAGAGTTTTTGGTAGTTGTGAAACAATTTATCCTCACATTATGATCTACTCACTCTAATATAATTAGGAGAATTTTGGAGGACTATTGGGTTGTCAAGTCACAGTTTTGAAAAGATGAGTAGTTAACATAAGAATTGGCAAAGCTTCAGATGAATTGCGAATTGAATTATCTAAAAATAGGCAATCAGAACTAATTATAATGAAATGTAATTGCGTTAGAATGTACAATAGAGTTTGTGTCATATATTTTAACATACATTATATGTATGATTCTTTCTGTAAATAAGGGTTTCCGTTCAAGACACTTCTAATCGCGATCTCGAACAATTGCCATCTTTTTCAGGAATAAAAATTATTCTAAAGCGAAATTTAAAATAATTTACCTTACCGTACGAGTCCGTATATATCGCGTAGCTTCTGCGCATTACAATTCCCTCATACTATTGCCATTGTACGGGGCATGTGATTGTTTGAAAGATACGCTTGCGCTCGAGTTATGGTGCTATTGTTCCACCACGATCATTTGTTACATACAGTGAGTATACACATATACGAGTATGTACGTATGAATTGCATGGTTTGTTGTGTCTGCAGTTTGTCGGTCAACTCTTTGTCACAGTATGTGTGACTAAGACCGCGTTGAATTACTCGTAAAATAATACTCGAATCTTAGTTACTTAGGGACAGAAAAAGTCTTTCACGTTTTCAAAAGGAAATAAGTTTATTAATTACATCTGTTGGATGGCCAGCGATTACTTTTGACTATTAAAATTCGCTGCTATAGTTATCAGAATTACAAACAAATCGAGTGCAGTGACTTATCGATAATGTTTTTAAAGGAATGCGAATTTTACTGTTTTCGAAACAATTTACATAGTTATAATATAATTAATGACTAGATTCTTACTGTTTTAACATCTAAATATATTCAATAAGTGAGATTTCGGTATCTGTTTAATGTTTATTTTAAATCATAAAGATCTTCTTTGTCATATTTTTTTTTACAATCATATGATTTAAAAAGAACACCCTTTTGGGCTTAATAAGGGCAGTATTATCCATATGTCGCCAAAAACTTCTTATTTTAAATTTAAAACAAGAGTTAAGTTTAACACTTTAATTCAAGATGTCTATTTATACTCTTCAAAAATAAAATTAAGACGTCCTTCCATGTTTGAAGTTGGACCGCGAGTGCAGCGGAATGCGCGGTGGATCCGAGTGAGGCTGCGCCGGCGCAAGCTCCCGGAACATTCCTGCCATCTTAGTCACACAACTTGTATTAGTACGAGATAAAGATTTTATCTGTGAGTCCTGGGTAATTACAGGCGAATGACGTTCCGATGATTTGTGGAGCCGTTCCCTGAACACCATTCAACGCGGTCGTATTATTATCTCGGACTGTGAGAATTTTATTGGTATTTATAGTTCAGATGCCAAGTAATTATATTTTTATTAGTTAATTTTCGAACTATGTGTACCATGTGGTAAAACAATAAAATTCTATCTACATCTTATTTAGAACGTTGATCGGAAATATCAGTCGTCGGAATGAAGTGTTTATATAGAATTTGGTCGCATGTGATTACACCTGTAACTTTGAACAAGGTACCTATTTCATCTCGGTATGGCTATTCCCTATACCAACACGTCTGACCAGTGTGATATAGTAGGCCAAAACCACCTTCCTAAAGAGAGGCTTACGTCTGTTAATTACCCTATTAAAAGCTGTTGATCATAGAATTACTCGTAACCTTAAAATTGTTTCAAATGAGAAAGGAGTGTTGAATTTTATGATTTTTGATTTTTGATCCATTTTCGTCGTTTAAGCATCCATAGAGTTTGATTGTAGTGACCTTTACTGTGATGCCGGAGGTCGGTGAGTTCGATTCCTATTCGCGGCTCGTTAGCCCTAAATAACACGAACATTTTTTTGTGTAACAAATGTATATATGTATTATTAGGCTTATTTACTTTACCTACTGCAAAAGGCCACACGTGAGTATCAACTCGAAACATTTAAAAAGGGATAAAATGTTTTCTTTTCAATGATTGTGCCCTATATTAATGAAATTGCAAATTTAATTTCTTTAGAAATCTCAGGATGTCTTGTCTGAGAGTTTCATTCAAAAATTTGTATATTAAAATACCTCCTTCACTCAACATCTTTATCAAATAACGCTGACTTAAACATACATACTTAAATGTATATGTACTATGTTCAGTTCACTTTACGTCCAGGTGCTCACCGGCCCGTGTCTAATTAGTTTATAAAAGTTGATGAATTTCAAACAAGAACCCAAGTTGCCCTGACTGGGTAACACCCGCCCGGCCCCGGGAACTTCTTTTGTTGTTTCACCGCAAAATCAATCAACATTTTAATTAATTAACACTTTCTTTCACTTCACTCAATCCTTTTACATGACATGCTTGTATAGTAGTAAGGGGCTTTAAAAGGTGCTTTCGAGTCTTTTCATCTGTTTTTGGCGAAATAAATTTAATAAAACCTTTTTGTTGACTCACAGAAGTTCAATATAAATCTGAGAAGAAATTCCACCCGTAAAAATATTTATAAAATTGATGAAGACAGTATTGTATTTTATTCGTTCATTCCATTCATTCATTTTCATTTTATTTTACCAATAGTGGCGACAGAAACAAAATATAGTTTCTCGAAGCTTTCTTGGTGGCAAACCCAGCTCCAGATCTCGTATTCTCATCTAATCAAAGAAAATAGGTAACCAGTTTCTTATTACTGGAATGACAGCAGTAGGCGGTGACACCTGCCTTAAAACAGTGTCCAATATGCTTTACTGGACAGCATTGAATTTAACTGGAGTGATTGTTAAGAAATTCGAGTCCAATGTTAAACATAAAATATATATTACGAGTATGTTAACAAAAATTAACAATATCAGACCAATAGAATTAGAAATGAGATAGACGAAGATAGAGATTTATGAAAGGTACATAAATAATATGTAATACAGATTCAGGAGAAAAATTTGTGAGTTACATAAAGATTTTTCTCATGTGGGAATCAAACCAACAACACTGAGTGTAGTTGGAGGCAGCGAGGCGACCGCTTAAACCCCTTACGTCATCCGTGCAGTCATTTATCTCAACTGTATGACTTCAATTATGTATAAATATTAGAATTGGGCATGATCAACCCCAACTATTATTACTCAGTAAACAGATCACCGTGACCCATGTTCCCCAACGGGACAGTTTCCGAAATTGTTCTCTGGACCTTATATTCCCTTACGGTATTAAGTACTAACAGTTATGTTGTAGTGTATTAGTTAAGCGGTACGAGCGGACATGCCGACGTTCGTGTTGATAAATTAACGCCATAAATTGAGCAGAGATGATAGAGTGATAATATCTATGATGGAATTCAGCCGCTGTAGATTTTGTAGCTGGTTTGTTTACTCTAATCACTGAGATTTAATTTTAACGTTCTGTTTCTTATTATTCGGCTTATAAAAGATTTATTTTGTGATTAAATGAGCTTTTTTAATAAGCATAGTTGAATTTAAAACGATAAATAGGTTTGACAAGAGATTGTTCCATCCGTGTGGTTTTTTAATTGGAAGTCCTTCAAGGTTTCAATATCCGTTTATTTATGTATTTAATTACTGTTTAAAAATTATACTACATACGAGTATGTCAAACTACAATTTAAAAAGACAAAATAACAGAGAAAAAAATTGTCAATTGAACCTTTAAAAGTTTTTAGAATGACTATCCATGTGTGAACAATTAAAATTGTATTTGAGATTAATTTAGTAACTACACAGATGTGTAGTTGTGACTTTGAAACGAACATTCTAGATTACAATAAATAAAAATTTATGTTCAAATCACGGATGCGAAATAATTGCAATTTTATACAACCGTGAAATTGCAAAACATCGACATGAAGAATGTAGGAATAACAAAAGATTCAGGTTTTGATGAGTGCAATCACCTCGAATTTGCAATAAGTGTTGTTTTATTTGCACAACTAGCAAATTGTTTGAAACTAAACATTTTTTTTTATTGTATTGTAAGAAGGTTTAACAAGTTGCCTCATTTGTAATTATATTTTTTTTTAATTTAATGTTCTTTTTCACTAAGTAAGCGAACTTGTAGTTGTTATTCACAAATATTATGGTTATAAACCACGTGTATTGTATATATTTGTGTATATGCTCTGCAGGGTATCTATTATAAATACTTCCTTTTACATTATTGCCAAACTTTTATTATGAGTTTATAAATAGCTTTATAATCGAAATGATTGCTTTTATGGTACAGAATGTGAACAGGTCTAAATATGGTTACTAACTACAAGATGTATAGTAATGGTGGCTAACTTAGTTATATTTTATTTTGACATATTAAAAGGGTAAGTCTTGTTATTCTTGTAGGTCTACTAATTACTAATTTCTTTTGATTTTTCTGAGAACCAAGAGGGTTTAACATCTCGCAATTTGTATTTTCTTCGAGGTTTGTATCTAAGACTTATCAATCTAAGTCAAAACCTCTTTGTTTTAAAAACAATATGGTTTTTTAGTAAAGTCTATTACAAAAGTGTCCACGCAATAGTCATACCTTCATGTTGACGATGACGATAAAAATGATACATTAAAACATTAAAAACGCTTATCACATAAAAGGTGTTTGTTTTCTATCTAAATTTAAAATCAGCTATTTTATTTCCCACAAATAGCAAAAAAAGTCTAAACTGGCAACACTATTCCCATTCATTTTACCTTTAGATGAATAAAACCGGTATCGTTTACACTATATTGAATTCGATTAAAATTCCTTCGGTTGTCAAAAACCCGAGTTAGTAGTTGTGAATGATTAATTGCGCGGAAAGCGTCGAGTAAACGAACAGTGGTGCCGAATCAACAAGTCAGGTAAAATTTTGAATAGCTCATTAGCATTATACAATCGATGTGAGCTCATCAGCATCAGACCCATCGATGTAGGTAAAGGATGACGTAGCGAGTTTGACGTTATATCCGAATATATCGCGCACCTTTGCACAAAGCCATTTATTTTGAATTGTAAATCGTTTGAAAAGGTATAAAAGGAGTTACCACAGTGAAATCTTTGTGATAGCACACGAAATATAGTGACACTGTTAAATTTGCATCTGTAAAATCACTGTCTTAGTAATGTTGATGTAAGTTCAGTAAGAAACCTACTCGTACAATACAATTAATAATTAATCAGATTGGGTAAAGTTTTTTTCGATTTCTTGTAACTATGATGGCTACTTATCCACTTCTTATTATTGTATTTGCTCAGAAATGATTTCAAATCCTCTTAATATTGTTTATAATGTTTCTTTTCTGAAGTAATTAAAGTAGTGCGTCCTGATGTATACATAGACAAAGCAGTTTGTCTGGGAATCTTATATAAGTAATGGAACAGTTGCAAGCTGAACAGTTGTTATGTAATTTTACTATTTACTTTACGATTACTAGTTATTTCATATTGAAGTCTAATTTGACTGCCTCGGTGGCACAGTGGTAGCGTATGCGTATGCTCAAGCACCTCAAGATCTCGAAATATTCTCCGAAATATTTATTGCCGAATTCGATGTTTTCTGTGTATAACATGTATGTATTTATAAAAAAATATATGTCTACTCTAGCTCTCATAGTACAAGTCCCTCTCAAGTAGTATAATATGTTGTAAGGCATCAAAATTTCTGCGGTGGAAAAACTTTGTTTCAAATTTTATATTTTCTAATACGTTATATATTTAAAAGGATTTGGGCTTTAAAAAAAGTCTTTATCACGACGGACGTTTAAGACTTCGAATACTATTATATATAAATAAAGCAATTAAGACTGCATCGATGGCGCAGTGATTTAAATGGTCATCTCGCCATTTCTTATTGCGCTGAGTATCAAACCACGCGGGTATCGAAATCACAACGGTTTCGATACCCGCATGGGACAACACTTTGAGGGACCAACAAAATGTTGATTTGAGTCTGGTTGTTGTTTGTGTAGGTTTAATGTATGTCTGTTAAGTCCCCCGAAACACAGGATACATTCCTAGTGCATGTATTGTGTGTGAAATTAAATATCTGAGCCTGTTTTATTTCTGTTAAGTTACGTTTATATCCTCGTTTTAGAATATGAAATATCAGAAATTAACAACATTTTATTGCTTTAAATTTAAGAGAGCTTTAAAATTAGCAGTAAAACAGTATTAACGTCATCATTATCTCAATACGACACAGACAACTTATAGTGGAAGGCTGTCAATTTAAGTACGTCATAAACACTTCTGTACTGAAATTGAAAGTGTCAACAGGTTTTGCTCTAATTGATGAGTTTAAAATACTTTTTTCACTTAACTGTAGTTCAAGGCAAAATAACCTAGATGTTGAAATTAAATCCAGCATAAATTCTTATATCGTTAATATGACAATTTAGTTTATAAAGAAAAATTAGTAGTGCGTTCATAACAAACGTACATTTGAAAACTATGATTTTTCTGCAAATATATGGGTTAAAAAAGTTTTAAACATGCATAAAATTAAATAAATGAGAAAGAAAATATTCCCTAAGGTTTTTATAATTTGTTTAAGATAACGTGTCAATTTTGTCGTTGTCACCTTAAAAAATACGTGAGTTACGAAAATCAACAGTTTGCAAAGATTTTTTCCATTTTCCGTTTCAAACGTTGCAAAGCATTAATTTTCGTAATTAAAACAAATATAGTTAACGAAAAATACGAAAAGAGGCCTTAACTTCATAACGATGAGGTTAAGCGATGCAAGAAAACTATTGTCAAGAATATAATCATCATGAATTTATTGATACCGCACACATTTTCAATAGACAAACACCGTGTGAGTTTTATACACATTGAGAAGCGTGTAACTTGTCTACCGGTGTGATCCAAGGCGTGTTTTGTTTTTTTATCTGTTGAGATTTTTCACGCTATCACCAACCATTGTGCACGGTTGTTCTTTTTCTTTTTTTTGATGCCGTAAGGCCGTATGCGGTATGACCAGTGTTAATGGTTTCAACTTGTGAAGACAAGTCGAGACACGCAGACATGCGTCATGCGATGTTTTGGTTTGGAGGCATAACTTTTATTTTGAAGGTTAGGTGTTTGGTTTCGATAATCAATTGGTAGATATAGCTGATTACGATTGTATTCAAAAAATATTGCCGCTTTATGTCAGATTTTGGTAATATAAATACTTGTAAATTAAGGAAAACTGTAGGTACACAGTATATAAAAAAGATAAGTTATAAGTACATTTTTAAGGTATACCTTTTTAGATATTTCTACACTGTCATTACCAACAGCCTTTAATAGTTGACAGCCGGATATAGACCTCTCCTTAACAAAGAGATTATGGCCTACTGTATGTACGACGCTGGCCAGACGGGTTGTTATAGAGATTGTTTCAATTGTTTCAATTAATTTTTTTTTAATTTTTAGTACTGTATGACGTTTATCTATTATATGATAAACATCACATATTTATTTTTTTATACAACTAATGTTTCCGAAAAGGCTATGGCTTAGCTGATACTGGTTACAAGCACCTTCAAACTTTAATAATACTAATAGGAGCCTTATTTACTAACAATTATATTTTCCTTGGAACAAAAAACAAGAATTCCAATAATAACGTTAAGCAATTCTCTGCTCTTTAGATAGTTAATATGAAAAGTAGGAAAAATAGCTTCACAGAACGCTTACTCGAACTGTTCTTTAAAACGAATCAAATTGAGAACACAACTGACTTTTTATAAAGTAAAGTAATATAAATTAAGTCACTTATTTTCAAGAATTCATTCAAAAATACACATTAACTATATAATATAAATCTAAGAATGCGCTTGCGCAACAGCTACCGCATACAAAAGACACAAACGCACACTCTTAAAGCCTCCGGTTTGCATCGATACCTATAAACTCTCCTAAAGAATTGATATAATTTCCTGTTCTTTATTATTTATGGCATATAAACCCCCGCCAAAGGGTCCACGCTTGCCGTGAATGTACATTGTAAACGATAAATACAATAAAATTAAGAATCTGGCGCCTTCCTTTAACAAAAAGGTTTTTTTATCGCGAAATATTTGTCAATAATAAATAAGACGTCCCTTTTATTACTGGTAACATTGGTACCGGTGAGTAAGGCAGTCGAAGACTATGAGAATATATATGTATTAGGAAGGGGCGCAAATGTAAGAGGTGAGTGGGACGTCGATACGAGGGTTCTGAATTACATATTAGTCATAATTATCGAATTTAGTTTGAGAATTTCTTTTTTTTAAGACGACAACCGCATTCGGCATATTATTCGGTGTCGCGGGACCCCACAAATATACATGAAACCGACACAAAGAACACCCAGACTCAGAATAACAATTTGTGAATCATACAAAGTAGTAATCTATGTGTGGGGTTTGAACCCAGTGGAAAGCGATATGGTGACCGCTACGTGACGACTACGCCATTCGTACAGTCTATGTCAATTTAGTTCTATTTATGTCAATCTAGTTCTGGCGATAGCTCTGTTTCATTCTGTGATCAGTTCTGTAATTATTAATTAAGTTGTTTTAATGATTTGGCGAAAATTAGAGAAAATATTTTTTTTATCAAAAACACTTTACATTTCTAAATTGTCCACAGTTATTTATTTTAAAACTTAATGTACAATTTATACATTACATAGGCGAATGAATGCTCAAGGCATTGTCTATCAGATACCTAATCTTGAGATGATGTAGAAATGTTGCTATGCACGTCGCCACAAAGACCGGCTTATCAGTTTGCAAAATCAAGGAACTCAAAATAATCAATTTCAGGATTTTGACACTGGTGTTATGAACTAAATTAAAAACTTAATATTAACCATAAATATGAACTTAATTAATCTAAGTAGGTTGGTCGTGTCGGGCAAGCTTTTGCGGTAATAGACTACCCTTTGCGGTGACAACATGAGACAGCAGAAGAAACAATGATTTAAATTTAATTGTATAACAGTACAGTTATTACTTGACATTCATTAGTGTGTTTTAATTAACTTATATTTACCATTAATAGAAGAAAGGAAATGTAAATGATTGTAATTAATTATAAAAACGATAAAAATCGAACCGCTGTAAGTTTATGTCTTGATGTTTTAACGGAGTTTGAAGCCCGAACAATGGTCGCCCGGCGGGCGGCGACTTTACCAAGGCGCTCAATGAACGCTCTACCTGGATTATCTATTGGTGATAAATTAAAAATATGGCATTTGAACAGCATTCATCATCTCAATGGGTCATTTCGGCCCAACGCTATTGTCTAACAAGTTAAAAGTACACGTTTTCTATGCATCTCGAGTGTTGCGTTTTTGACATTGAAAATTCAAGTAGTTCCTTTTGTTTGACTTACAGTTTTTAATATTTGTTGCGTTTGTTAACCTTATTTATAGTAGAAACCGAGACGCTTTATTATTGACTTGTGGTATGCAAAAAAGGGTTTTCAACATCTCTTTTTGCTGCCTGCTTTGGCCAGTAAAAGACAAAGAGCTTTTGCCGTAATTTTAGTTAGGTATATCGTTACACATAATACTCCTGTGCTTTATAGAAGGCTTTAATTGTTAACGTCAGTCGGTATTCAGAACACGTCCGCCTCATTACACTCGTCATATTCGAGAACATAAGGTGGTCTAGGAATGCAGATCTTTGATAAACTGTTCACATTGGTGTTATTACAGTTCCTACACGTTTTGTGGTCACGTGGCTGATCGGCATGATTCACCTGTCAGTGGCATACCTGCGGTGTATCTTGTACACTTCTGTATTTCTTAGCCATCGTTTCTTTTGTACGCTATACGTAACAGGTAGTGGATGTAATTATTTTTCAGTAGCAGCCTTAATGTTTTTTCGCTGTGTCTTGAGATATTTAGAGGTTTGTTGGCTTCCTAAACGATATTGAATAAAATTATAAAACAGTTTTAATTTCTTATAGTGAAATCTTAATTTTTATTAAACAGCTAGACACCGATTTGTAGACATAAGAATATTATTATTCAGAGTAATGATAATTTTTAATTTACTTCTAATGTAATAATTTAATATTCCTATAGCCTTACTTCTACTACTCTTCTAGTATAGAAATAGTAAGAAGTGTATATTAAAAGGTTTTTCTTGCTCCCATCTAGTTGATAGTGATGAAAAATTATTCTATTTTTTGTAAATTCAGAGACTACTAGAAACCGAACAATGATTACGAAATTCCACACTAAAAATGAGTACGATAAAAGTATAAAATGGGTCCCCAATGCGTTTGGCTACTTACTCAATCGATTTACTCTATTTAGTTTAACTAAGACAATAATGCATAGATTTATAATTAAGCATCGAAAATCGACTAAATCAACCTTTTCTAATTACATAGTGTTGTAGTTTCAGTGATATAATGATTACATTAAGATCAAAAAACGATGTGACTTTACAGCATTTGGTATTTGTTTGCATAATGCATACATTTGCGTTTAAAATTGCTTAATTATTTAACCAAACATTTGCGAGATTTGATCAAACATTCGATAAAATTAATATAGTCACACATATAGGCACATAAAGAATTTCGTCAAATATTTTATATGTCTTCCCGTGTATTTTTATCGTTTTTTGTTTGTATGGCTTTGTGTTGATGTGTGAATGAAAGAGTCACAGGTCTTATCGCCCACATCGACTGTCTAAATAAAATGAGTGCATAAGAATGGCTTTAGATAAAATAGGGTGAACAAAAGTGATGTTTTCATGAGAGAAAATTTGTCAGTAAAATTTACATAAAACTAGTCTAAAAAATAATATAGGAGACAAATTGATTAGATTGTAACAGAATTTATACATACATCACAATTTTTGACGTGTTGGAATCCTAAAAACTACCAATATCACCTTCTCAACCAGATTCAGTGAATTCGGTAAATATGATACTGCGGAACTTTTTTTTTTTTTTAATAGTATAAAAGGCAAAGAAGCAGGAAGTACACCTAATGACTACCGCCTTATATGGACATATGCAACTTGGAGATAACATTATGTTGCACTTAACTTGGAAAAGCAACGCAAGAATTGCTGCAGAAGTGTACGAGGCCGAGGTATCACTCCAGTCGATCCACGCGTGATGAATTATAACTTTCTAAGTCCAACATAATATTTTCAGCAAATTAAATAAAACAGATCATTAGGAAAACAGTGTTTTCCAGTTCGGTGTTATATGAAAACTTTATCGAGCAAAGTAAATGCCATTACAAATGATATAGCGACTGTTAGGTACCTACTCCAAACGGTGATTACGATTTTACGTCTTTTTAGTTTCTTTGAATGTCTTCCCAGTTTTTAAACGGCACGAGAAACGTACCGGTTAAAGTTTAGAAATTTTTGATAATGAATATTTCTTTTTATTGTTGGCGTAATGGTCTTGTATTACGTTCAAACTACATCATTTTGTTTGGACTGTTTAAGGATATCTAAGGCAGATTTGAGCTTGGCATGACAGTATCCAGTATGTTACTGCAATAAATAATATACATTTAAAATTATTTTTTTTGTAACAGAGGTAGTGTAGCAACCCTAACAAGTGTATCATTTCTATCTAAAATAATTGTCTGCGTTGTTAATCAGTGACACGGTTACTTACATACAGCAGTAGTGCTAATATTTATCATTTACTATTGTGTGGTATCGTCGCGAGCCTGTCGGCTCACACTGTGGATGAGCGAGTTCTACCAGCCACGTTCGATATCAGTGCGCGCGCAACCCGCCGCATAAATTCCATACACTCTACAGACACCACACAACCAACAATCTCCATGCACACTCTAGTCTGTGAAACACCTATAAAAAATACAAATATTCATTTTTTACAATTCCTTACAATGTTTTATAGCATTATAAAAAGCACCGACAATCACAGTTGTATCTGATTCGTACCGAGCAATAAACTTTACGATTCGCGACGCTTCAAGCAATATTCTTGAATTAGCAAGTTTTTACAAATTTTACACGCCCATTACGTCATACCGATAATCGTTCGATTCGCTAAATTAATTCCAGTTTTGGAAAGCTCTTGGTATAATTTTATTTCAGTCCATAATTTAAAAGTTGTGCGGTGTGCGGCGTGAGCCGTGCGCCAGTCCGGGTAGGCGCTCCGATGAGGGTGCACGTGTATCTCTCGCTAATAACATCGACGAACGCGCGCTCGCGAGTGTACTGTATAAAACTAACGTGTTCTTTTAAAAACTTTGTATTTAATACTTGTGTACTGTGACCATGAGGTGTTTAGTGGTGATTTTGAGCGTGGTAGCCTGTGCGAGGGTGGTGATAGCAGCGGCCGGCGTCTCGTGTGCTCTTGCCGAGGAGTTCTTCGTGCGCCATAACGTATCAGCTGATGATAGCAGCGAACCAGGTTCGGATAATCAAACACATTAAGGTTGAAAGGTTAATCGTCTTACGATGGCCTCTAGGGAAATGTTTACAGACGAAAAGCTCAGAGTTTGCGAAGTTTTCTTGACAATAATGAAAAAAGTAAAAAGAAAAAGAAACTTGTGATTGAGTCGGGTAACTTTTAAGATTTATTTTGTGTTACAATTTTGTATATTTTATTCAGGTACCTACTGAATCAGGTGTTATTCACTTAGGATTAATTTTGCGAATGTTGTCGATTTGATGGAATAATAAAGTAAAAGATAATTGCAAAAAATTAAAAAAATGTTATTTCTCAGAAATACTGGGCGGATGTGTGAGACGATTTTGTGTAGGTAGGTACTTATTGTAATCAAATATTTTTTTATTTTTACTTATGTAAATTAATTAAATATTTGTCTGAATTCTGTGTAGATATTCAGTTAGACATGCTGATGAGAATCGTGGTGAGTATTTTTTTATTAAGTTTAGTGGGTATTCTGAAGTTGGTAGTAATAGTCGTTGTGTGTGTAACAGTGGATGAAGGGTACACCCCATACCCGCACCACATAACACTTTCCATGACACTTCGTCGTATTAACTATGATGAATGTTAGCACTTGCCTAGGTACATTGGTTGTTCGGTATTGATTGATCACTGTTCATACTTATCCAACAGCACAAACTTGTAACATAGAGTATTTAATGGTACGTTACATGATTCAATTGTTATATATAAAGTTTTCGTATTCTTTGTATATAATTTATTATCTACCTTACTATTTTGTTACAGTACGGGTTTAGATTTAAATTAGGCAAAATGCCAATTGTATTTGCTATATTATATTACTAAGTATTAATATATTAAGGTGCAGTAAGGTGGGTTGGGAATTGAACGCTTGACCTTTGGATCCGCTGTCAGGATTTCTAACCACTAAACAAGACGAACTAGCCTATCAAACTACAAGTTATTATTTAACTATACTAGTGGAAAATTTAACATTATTGGAATTAGTTTCTGTTTCTCAAATTCCTTGACGGATTTGAAATTGTACATTTTACATTTGACGCCACATTTATTAGGAAGTGGAATGCTATTTGACATCGCGCGCGAATAATAAACAGCAGGTAACAGTGAGGGAACAGCTGATAATCGAGCTCAGTGGCATTAACTAGGAGAGGCTATATTCATTAGAGATTAAATACTCATGGATGATGACGACATCAGCCGCATTTTGACGCATATAATATGTGGCTAATCTAAAGAACAAAACAGTAGATGGTAATAGTTTTTTCTTAATTGCATACTTTATTGACGATGTCACAGGGTACTAACGTTTATATTCACTATCTTCTGTATTTTCTTTTCCCGACTACGAAGAAGGGTTGTTGGTTATCATAGTTCCTTTGAAGGTGACTTTATATTGATTTGGCTCTACTGTTTGTATTATTTCGCTGATGCAACACTGGTTTATAACTCTTATGAGCTTATTAACTGTTCAATAATTTCAGGAGGAGCTAGTTATTGCCAGTGGTAAAATATAATTATTTTGTTAAGGACTGTTATTAATAAAAGGCTTGTTATACAGTTAAATGGACCAAATTATGGTCGTTTCAACCGTAGAATCTCTTTTGACCATAACATTTTATATTTTTAAGTATAATTTGTCTCTAAATTGTAGAATCAATTTCTTTATATAATTAAGAAAGTTATATCTGAAAGGACATCGACACTTTGTAAGGGCTCCTGTTCTAGACATGGACTGCTTCAATGGTGTTGAGGTAGCTTATGTAACTGCTGTGCTTGAGGTCTTCGATTCGATTTTCAGATCACACCAAATGTTTGTGTGATCTGCAATTATTTAATTCGGGGTTTCTCTGTTTTCTATGTATATGTACATATGTATATATTTACAAAAAAAGTACATAAGTATTTTATCAGTCAATCTAACCGTCACAGTGCTAGCTCTGCGTAGTTGAAAACTAAGTAGTTGACGTTTTGTGTCATGTCCGAAACATTTATTTACTTATTTTTTGAAATAACAATAATTTTTAACACCCAGTAGAAAACAATTTCATGAAGATTTCAGTTTGACATGAAGCAAGTCAGTTATATAATAAAATACGTCGAAAGAGAAAAGTAATCATAAGCTACATCCACAGTACGAGCGAACGCGCACACAGCGAATAACAGATGACGCAAGCGGTAAATCATAGGTTGACATTAGTCAAGTGTTGCTAGGATAGGTAAAGAAATATCTAATAAATAAATATCTTAAATCAGTACTTTTTTACGTTCCTTAAGTAGAAATAATTAAAAGATTTAAAAGAAAAGTATCGTAATGTCCTTAGTAGTTTGTGGAAACATTTTTATAAGTTGTTTCGTTTTTTGCCTTTGAGTAGTTTATCCTATTGAATTTGGTTATTTATTTACGTGACAACACTAATGATTGATACTACCGTAAATCAAATTAAGTGTATATGATTAATATTATTGGATCGTGACCATAATTTATTAAATATTCAGTTATTTTTAATTTACGAGTATATAAGTAACTAATCGGCTTTATACGTTCAGGCCAAGATCGATCAGTGCCCTATAAGCATAAGTTAAGGTTACTCCTAAGTGAATCTTTTATTAACGAAAAATGCGATTGTGGCTATCATCAGAGGATATATGACGAAAAAAGTTTATGTCAAAAACTATAGGTTTTTCTTATTTAACTGACTCAAATTATAAAACTGTTATATACTCATATTGCGCTATCGAACTTCAGTAATACTCAAGTTAGTAATTTTCTTTATACGTACTATATGTACTGTACTTGCGTTTATTAGATTTTTAAAAGTAATTGTACATGTGAAGATAAAAAGTTTCAGGGCCACTTCCATGTCCACTGTTACCCAATTATTTCAATAGTTACACATGTAAGTATAAGTTAAGTAAAGTTTTAACCTAAAATTGTCAACACTTGTCTTGTTTAAACAAGTAATGTTCCACTTTAAGAGGTGGTATAGTCTGTTTAAATTTAAATAAGATCAACCTGGAGTACACCTAGAAATTGTGTCAAACTGTCAAACGAAATTACGTCACATCCGAAAAAAAACATTCGAATGAAGAACTTGATCTGGGTGAGCTTTTAAAAACTTTTTAAGCGAAGATTAAAACGGTAATATAATTACCAATTAATTATTTTGGTAACTAGCTAACTTACTGAATAGTTTAAAACTTATAGCAAATTAGTAAGATCATATTGATTTTGAATGTATTGCACTGTTCTAACTGAATAATGTTGGTGAACGGAATGACTGAGTATAATCTGTCAATTGTTTTTCATACACTATCCAATCTGCAAATCAATTTGTGACAGACAATGTGGATGGATATGAATTGAAATCGATTGATATCATATAAATTGATAAGTAGAGTTAAATGTAAGTTAATTTAAACAGATTTACACGAATTTTCTGACTTCTGTGTGTCATTTTAAAGTAGGTAATTGTTTTAAATTGCATTTAAAGGTAGTATTTCTGTAATATAGAAATAATTTAAGAGAATAATTAAGAATTAACTTAGTAAAATGTTAGGATCTGTTGATCTTTATACTACCTAAAGTTTAAAGAATCTTTAGGGAGTCATTGAGTCCATGTCGACATTAATATCTATATTGCATCCAACTTGGTTAAGGAAACAATAATTTAAAATGTACAAGTGATCGCACGTCGTAACATTTCATCTTTGGTGCAATTGAAAGGGTGTTTAATGGCATAGCACGCGCCGCTCATCTCCAATGTCTCATCGCTCACAGCTGGTTGGATATATCGAGCAGTGTACATTACGTGTATTTGTATCATTGGAGACAGTCAATTAATTACTTATAGTTATTGACAGGTTTCAAATTAAGAATATTGTAGTGATAGAGATTATATTTCGAATCCAATTTTGTCTATGGTTTCCCTCGATACCCTTCGAACTTTACTTTGTACGTCGCCACTGTAAGTTTACCTACTCGGTATAACTCTGTAAAAGTTCAAGTGGAAAAAGTAGTTTAAATATTATGAAACATTTCCATCACACTTATTTGATAGTAAAATAGTATGTACTTGTGTCATTTAGGGCACAGTTTACAAAACCCTAATTAACGCATAGCAATAAAGTTTCAATAAATTGCTGTAATGCGATACCAAATACCGAGAGTAAAAGTACTTTTGGGGTCTGATAACAGCGGATCATAACTTAGGTCTTGAAATTATTTCCCATTTAACTTTTATAAATCTTTTTGTAGTTTTTGTCATTTATCACTTAAATACTTTAAACTTCGATCTACTTAACCTCAGCAAAACACTTTAGGTGTCATATTTATTCATGATAACACTAACACTTTACACTATAAACATTGCTACGTTGATAATAATGAGTATTGAATGTGTCATTCCGTACTCGATATGTCCATTCACTGATTACATTAAAAATAATAACTTCTTCGTCTTCCACACGTCAATTTAATTATCTATGGTTTTAATTAATGTGTTTTTGTTTCCCTGTTAACCCATCACACGCTGAACGTCTTAATTACTCAACTTGAAAGACATTTACATAAAGAATTTTACTTTTAATTTCATAGTTATTTAAACAAAAAGTTTTCATTCCAAGATAATCAGGAATAATAAATTATAATTACGTTAAAGGTTTATTGTATTCGCCGGACATTGGTTATAATTAAACAGGTCGTCTATTAAAGAGTTCGTAAAAGAATTTTGATTGTTTACTGACAATAAAGTAGTCGTCAGCATTTTTTTATTTTTGAATATCTACGTAATTATTTAATAAGCATATTTTGCATGCTTTAGTGCGTCATGTGAAATAATATTTTTGCAAAGAATATAAACAATCAGTTAATTTGACGACACATAGCCCATTACTTAGAAATCGTTGTAAATTGATATTCATTGTTTAAAACGTTCGTTTTATGTATAAGTATGAACTAACAAAGAAAAAGTATATGTTGTATATTTAAAGATGTATAATTAGGAGTCAGCTGTTTGCGATACGATACTCGACCCTGAACCTCGACCGGCATGAATGGAACAATAACTCTTATTATAACCGTACAGCATGTACTTCATTTTTGCAACATGTTACCTACCATTGCCGGTAGCTATGTAGTCTTCGTGAACTACTTACATAATTTATAAGCGAACGCATCCGTAAAAAATAAAGCGAATTTACCTTTTGCGGTAACGAATGGGATCACGCGACGATTTTTGAATATCGAACATATCGAGGACCGATCCATTGCGTCGTAAAAGCTACTTAGGGGAAAGTCACGAAAAATTACATGTCTGGGACGGAACCGCTAGCGGGGCGAAGGCGAGGCAAGAGGGACGAGGTGCGGGGTGAATGGCGGCGGGTAGGCTTTGTTGCTCGTGCTGGCATTCCTTGCCTGGGAACCGGGAACGGGCGTTGGAGCACCGCGCGCCGCGCACCTGCCCTCCACACCCCCCCGGCTTGCATTCTTGCCCTCTCTCACTTTCATTGTTCCCTTCGGCGCGGGAGGTCGCCGCGCCGCGTACAAATAATAGAACCAGTCGTTTTAGTGGGGACGACTTGTTGGCTCACTCCAATAAACACGTTCGACCTGTCCATAAATGACATTTAGGGATACACTTGTTAATTTCTGGCGGCGTTGGTCCGCCGACCCGTTCATATTAACAGGCCAGTAATTTGAATTCACGGCTGGTAGTTTTCATTTCTGTTAACCAATTAAGAAGAAACACCAATCATATGTTTGACAGTTAACGGTTTAGCCACGACGTTCGGTGCACCTGCGCGAGCGCATATCCTAATGAAATCATCCCCAATAACAACAATAGAGATGGTCATTATTATTGTAATTTATCAGGAGGGTCTGAACGTTAGTCATCGACGTGCTGCGCCGAATTTTGATTCATTTCGGATGCTCGGAATGCCATTGTGATCACCGCCATTACCTGAGCGCAGGTAATCCTATGCAGCCTCACTTTTGTTTATACGTTTTGACAAACTTTTGTAACTTAAAAAGTGTTATTATCAACAAGGGTGGCAACTACTATTGTCTAATTTATCTGTGTAACGCTTTTTTTGAAACGCTTTTGAAGTGAAGACCTGTTATAATAATGCTTATTGAGGGGAATGAGTTAGACATGTTAAAGAAGGTGGAATTATAACGGAAGTTGGTTCTAAAAGGCATTTATATTAAGCGTTTCCTGCAAAAGGAAGTCTTATTGTATTTCATAAGCCGCGTTATATATTTGAGTTGTATTACATTAATGTGTTTTAATGTTTACGAGTGTAATTTAAAAGTTATTTTGAATATTTATTTTGACGTTAATGTTATTTTAACACTGAGAAATGGGGTTAAAGTTTGGATAAGGCAGTAACAATTAACAGTAAAGAATTAGACGTAGATGTAATATTTGATTCTTGACAGGCCTGCTGGTCTGGTGGTAAGTTATCTTGACTGCTAAGCCAGGGTACGATTGTCACCCAGGACAAATCTTTGTGTGATGAACATGATCATTTGTTCTGTGTCTGGGAGTAACTTTTCTATAATATGAATAAATTTAGTAATACATAAATATGTTTACCAGCAGTCTGGTTACCAAAGTACAGGCTTTACCTAGTTTGGGATCAGACGGCCGTGTTGGAGATGTATAATAATGATATTATTTATTTATTTCATTTAAGTATGATTCGACCGGTCATAGTCACGTACGGGTGTAAAGCGTTTTACACTTTTGACCACGACGGGTGAAAATTAGCTATAGTTTACAGATATCAGGATTTTGAGAGAGTTTTATGGAGAGTGTTTGTTTTTATCTCTTGTTTGGATGCTCATGACATAACTTTTGCAGGAGATTTGAGGTCTGATGAAATAGTACCTTCTGGTACTGTATATTACAGTAATATTTTATAAACAGTCTACTAATAACATCGAAGTACATAGACACATACATAAAGAATTTACGAGTTCATTTTAAAACATCAAATTTACGTAAAAAAAACTCCTATTTTGTAAATGTGTTCGTAATGTACCGTTCCATAATTTGTGTTGATCGTGGAATTTACATCTGAGAGGGTCGAACGAGCATTGATCGAATACTCCCAGTGGAATTAATTAAAGTGAGATAAGACGGTCGTGCTAATTATTCTGGTCGACTCCGGGCAGGGTTATCAGTAAGTTCATTTCCAATATACCGAACTGCATAGATACACAGGCTGCGATGATATAAGATTAAATAAAGGTTAATTTGTTCTTATACATTGCAATCTTGTTCGTCATAGTGGAATATATCATGAATGGCGATAATGGTGGTTACGACCAAGATAGCACGCATGCATTTATTGGAGTTTCTATGTGATTTCAGACCAAAAATTAAACGTAAATTATACATAAATGTTTTCTTTGCACCAAACATGTATACTAAAAACTGAAAAGCATTTATAACGAATGTATTTCCTCGTATGTTTGTTTGTCTGGAGATTATCCTGAATTCGTTATTTACAGGGGTTTCAAAATTTTATTTGATATATCGATGACAGTTCTTGCATTCGAAGCTCTGGCGTGACTCCAAAACGAAATAGCAATGCTGAAGGAGAAAACAGTTTTGAGATATTACATCAAAGGCTTTTTGTTAATGTAGTCTGGTGCAGTATTTACGACTGAATTATTGAAGTTCATGGTTTGGCTCCATGGTTTGGTCTAGACCATTATGAGGTTTTTTCTATCAGAAAGACTAATTCGTATCTGATCGACAGCGAGCTTATTGCAAAATATTTTCTTAAATATTTCCTTGTGTTCTAGTGTTAAGCGTGCGCTAAAAATAACAGACTTATTTATAATCTAGTGCTATAAAATTGAAAAATATATGTTTCTTTCCACATGAGCATCCGCAGTAAACTTCCATCGTGTTATGTTCCTAGCCTTGAGCTTAATTTTATAACCATCCTTATAGAATCATTATACATTATTAGATTAATTATATTTAAAAGTGATCATAATGGATTTCCTATTCTTGTTATAAAACACTTGAATTGCTTGAAAAAATATATTAGACCGGGCCATGCCTTGTACGTGGCTCATACGGGACGCTGGCTGAGAATGTAGGGATAGCCTCTTCCAATCCTCTTTGAGAACGTTACATACATTTTGTATGAAGCAGTTCACATTACAAAGTTTATATTATTGTATGATCGGTGTCCTCTCCGGGTCACACGACGCTGACCTCGAGCCGGCTGGGGCAAGGCCCGGTCTAATGAAAATCGTCCCTTATAGTTCAAGTATTGTAAATTCAAAGATTATACTGTCCTTCACCTTTTGCAGTTCTCAAGAATTTATAACTTGTGTTTTTTTTACGGTTGGTAGCACGTAGGTTTTGGTCTTCGAGGTTTATAGAATGGCACTTATGGTATGACTCTTTGGTTGTGCAGTCATGAAGAAAATTGGCTCTATTAGTATATAGACTAGTATGTCCAGCCTTTATTATAATATTGTAAAAGTAAGACCGAAGAAGAAGAATTTCATAAATTGAGTCTTTCTTTGAAAACTTATTTTGTTTGCATTGTGTTTGTTTATTTAATCTTAGTATCGACAAACACAAAGGGTCATAATACATATACTTATTAATATACAATTGTACACATTTCAAATCCTTTGCTTGGCTTTTATTTACAAACTGATAACTTGGTCTTTGAAATGAGAGTTAATTATCGATTGGGCTTGACCCTTGATGTTCGTGAGTCATATGTGGTCGCGGTAACCGGAGAAGGGAAGCCCCGGGGCCGGGGTTGATCTGAAACCGATATCGTTTGGGTCACCACACATTCTGGACGACCCCGAAGCACCTGTCCTATACCCACTAATTACTATTGACATTGCTACCCTACAAAGTTTAAATATCGAACTCGTTCTTTACCAGGGTTGCCACTTTTTGAAAAAAGTACCACTTATTTAGAAAAATGTGCACGGCGGTAAAAAAAAATGACTACTGTTACTGACTTTATAAATAACTTACGAAGCTAATATGAATATAGCTTCCTGTTTTTCGTAAAAGCTTTTAGCTTTTGCTTTTATTGGAGAGTAATTGAGTTGTTTGACATATATAATTAATAAAATTAATTTAATAATAATAAAGAAGATATTGCCACCTCAATATTGTTGGATCGTTGGTTACAATTTAAAAAAAAATATACATTCCTATGTTTTAACATTTACCAAAATTATACTAGTCACAAAACGCAATTATATCTGCATCGAAATTCGTTAAAGAAATTTATGTTTTAATGATACTTTTATCTATATTAAGAGCCTGCCAAAGTGACTCTACTCTGCCTGATGGAAAGCATGAATAGAATCCAAGAGTTGTAGTCACCATACTCATTACTTGAGGCATATCTCAGTTTTTATCTTTAATGAACAATATTACATAAATTTGCAATTAATTGACACACAAGGACAAGTTCTGTTTGATGATAGCGATACCAGGTGGTTTTGTTAATATATGAATATTACTGTTGTGTGTTGGCAACCCTAATACCAATACTGCCCCTTTACTATCGGTTAACTAAGCTCTCTTGTATGATACACTTGTTACTCAATCGGGGGCACAATTTCTTTTCAATTCTTGATAAGTCTGTGTGTTGTTTGGATCTGTTTATATTTTATTTAATAAATGTCAATAACAAAGGTGCATTTTTAGTTTATCTGCTACTAGTATATGTTGATCTTTTAATTGTTTATATTGGGGACTTATAAGACATAATAACATTTCATTAAGGTATTTTATAATCATAAAAAAAGTTAATGCTACTAAAAATCTAAAAATAAACTATCAAAAGTACTGTAAAACATATCGAGTAGTTTAAAATAAATACAATTCATTACAATGCGACAGAAAGTATAAAATATGTCACTTTTCTAACTGTTACTTTTCAATTCTGCTATTCAATACGATGTGTTAACTAAGTGTTAACTTAAGCAATAACTATTTGTCCTATTACGAAAGCCGAAGAAACGAATATAAACGAAAGCTGCTGGACGAGGTGGGTAAATTGTTCGAGAGGATAATCTCTGCCAAATCGTCCGGCACCTCTGCGAGATGGGCCCGATCTGTCGGACGCCCAATACGGGTTAAAAGCGAGGTATTCGACAGTCGATGCCGTGTTGCGACGGATGTGCTAGCTAAAGTTTATCAGCGAACGGCTGACTTCCGGGCGGATAGACCGTCGAGCCACGATGGCTTGTTGGTCATCGCCGAGTAGGCAGGGCGACAGCACGAGAACCTTTCCTTCCGACTGACGCAGGTCCTTTCCGGGCACGGTTGCCTCGGGTAGTATCTGATCGGTCGCCAGGAGGAAATTGAGTCTCGCCTGTCACCACTGCGACTGCATTGAGGACTCCGCTCAGCACACGCTAGCGGTTTGTTCCGCCTTGGCGATACAGCGTGGGGTCCTCACTGCAGTTATTGGAGGAGATCTCTCGCTACCAGCCGTCATACGGGCTATGCCAGTAGCGACAGTTGTCTTACCGCAGTCGCAACCTTCTGCGAAGACGTAATTTCGCGGAAGGAGGCGGTGGAGAAGGCCCGGGAGGATGATCTCCACTCGGACCCAATTCACCGTCGGCGGACCGGGCGGCGTAGGTTCACGTACCAGTGCCTTATACCGCCTTGAGTCTAGCCGCGGGTGGACGGGACGGGTTTTCCCCTCCATCCGCTACAGTGACCAGCCGCGAGGAGCACGCCGTACGTCGCCTAAATGGAGAGTTTACTTGCAGGTGGTGCCCATGGCAGCGGGCAGGCGCTAGGAGGAATCTGGATATAGTAACAGCAGCTGTTCCCGGAACCCTCCTATCTTAGGCGTAGAGTGGCACATCGAGTGGTTTTTTGGATTCAACACGTAAAAAAAAACAATAACTATCTATTTTATAATGACAAATAACAAACTTTTGCCGAACTTGTTCACTAACTACCTATTTAACATCAGTTTACCTGTAACATTGCCCTAATCTTGTTCTTTTGAAGTTAATACTGAAAAGATGACTTTTTATTGTTCTTGGATTTAACTAGTCAAAGATTTGATTTGATTTGATTTTGATTTATTTTATCTTTTTTGTCATATAACTAAATAAAAGTCATTAAATTTGAGCTGTTATTTGTGTAGGTGCGTTAGTTAAAGTGAAATTAGTGCCTCGGTTCAATTATAGTTACAAGGTTTAATTTTATGAAAAGAACAAACTAAAACAAAACACACAAACAGCACAAAAAGTTTATTATTTAATTGTCAAGAATTGATTCTGTCCTCATCTTGGTTTGAGTCCATTGTGGCAATAATAGGTTAAGAACGAGGCAGCGTAAAAAAGGCGCGTGACTAGAGCTAAAGGATATTACCCTAGTAAAGACCTAAATGTTCGTGTGCTAGTTCCTTGTTCAGAATGTTTTGGAGTATGTATACAACTTTATAAAAAAATAAAACCATAGACTTGAAGAGCTTTTTATACATAAGCTATGGTTGAAACAATCATGCAGAAAGCTTGCAGTGTAGCGTGACTGACGTCACTCCGCCCCTCCAACTTAGAGGCAATTTATCGGCTGATTAGATTAATTCAATTTATCCGTGACACTGAAATGACTCTCTTCCTGCAGCATCGGAACTTGCTATCATACCTCGTTAACGATAAGAATTCGACTGAAAACGTCATAAGCCACTTGAATAGATAGATTGAAATGAGCCCCGAGATTTGCGGCCGTGAGAATTTATTCAAATTCTCTTTTCGTATTTCGAGATAACGTATTGTAAGGAATCGTTCGAACCCAAGCGTTACATCAAGAGTCATGAGTTTTTATCACGTATCAGTATTATATAAAATTCGAATGTTTTTCTTGAAATAATTTTTGAGGCTGTATCCGGTCCTATTCTAGCGACTTTTTCACTTTACTGTATGAGAAAAAGACTGCATTTATAATCAAAATTAAAATTTCAGTACAATTGTTACTGTATTTTTACTAAACTAGTATCTAAACTGTGATGGATAGGTATTATATGTCTCATATAGCCTTGTGGTTTGCACTGAACCTTTTGATGTTATTAGAAAGTATATACGGTATGTTTATTTTGCGCGTTGTCCCGTTTGGCCGGATTGCTCCGGCGTCCGTTGCCTGCGATCATTAAATATATTTAGCAGATCCGGTCGCGTCACCTCGCTGGAAAACCACATGTTCGCAGAATATGCAGCTGTCTGCGTATCGAGAACTTCGACATACGACAATTACATTAATAGTGTCAAAGTGCTATTAATTCTTTGATAGGAAAATGAACATTATCATATACGGAATGAAGTAGCCGTCGCTCGCTTCAAAGTCATAGGAGCATTTAATTGGCATCTACGATATAATTTGCCTTTTATTTCTTAATCTCACCAATCTTATTAGATCTATGATCTAAATATATATTTAACGAAATCATTTTATCTCGATATAAGGTATTCTGCAGTAACTACCTAAGTTTCATCATAAAATTCATATTCTTATGTAGGTACAACATGAAAAGTAACAATTGCACAGTATGAATGCTTACTTTGCTCTCAAATATCGACGCATATAAACGCATATTCATGTACATACATAATACGGCACGACAGGTCACATGCCTTGTAAATCAGTGCGTGACAATCCACTTCGCCGAGCGAATCGTCACTCGATATAACATTGCGATAACTCGAATACTTCGTTCCGATTCACTACACGGTGCCAAATGATATCGATTCCTCTTGTCTCTCTGGCATAAGCAGAATTTTTTACTGATACAGTTTTGTGAAAATAAAACCCATTTTTATATCAGTTAGGTAATCATTCCTGTATTGCTATTCTACTTTTAAATATTTAATCAAGGAGACTTATAAATACGGGATCCTCGTGGGAAATCAATTTGGTTACATAGAGATTATTTACATTTGTAAATGAATATCGACCGGTTTAAGATTCGAACTATCCTTTCATATTAAATAAGTCTGTTTATTCAAGAATTGAACGTTATGCGATTGTTCGGCGAAACTCAGCATGATTAGATGCACGTCGAAGTGTGGCCTGAATGCAAACTATTTGCATCATGACGACAATCGACCTTTTCTGGAACATTCGATTTGCTGACATATAAACAAGCAAGTGATATTATGAGCGATTAAGATTTATATAGAAATAAACTGAACCTTTAGATTTATATTGCCTGTTGCTGGATTATATGTTTTACGTTGTGTGTAGAATTATTCTGGAAATCTTCTGAGTCTAACCTATTGATCATATATATTTATATATTTTTTTTTAAAAAGACAACGTCCACATTAGTGATATATCCCGACTGACTTTACAAACATACAAGAAACGGACACAAAGAACACCCAGACTCGGAACAACAATTTGTGGATCACACAAAGTGCAGTCCCGTGTAGGGTTCGCACCCACAACACTCGGCGCTATTGAGAGCGGCGTGGCAACCGCTTAACCATAAATCTATATTAGTAAATAACTAATAACACATGAAAATGTAGATCTATACTTAAATCGATATCATAAACAAAACTATTGTGGGGCAAATAAGCATATAAAAAGATGTAGTGTATGAGAAACTTTGCCAAAGCCAAAAAAAAGTTGAAAATAGATATATGAAAAAGATAAGAAGTTTAATTCTTATATATGTAAAGCTTGCTGTAAACTGAAAACACAATTCGACACATTTTCAACAATTTTATACGTATCCCAACTGTTAATTGTAGTAACGAACACAGTTGTCTATGTTCATACTAACGTTACAAAACTTATGGGGATGGAGAATTTGGTAGCGCAACCAACAACAAACTTATTAACGGATAAAGGATAGTATGGAAAGGTTCTTGCAAAACTTATAGACATCGAAGGATATTTATTGAAGATAAGGTCAAGGTGATTCGCGTCGTCTAAGATAAAAACTGTCTCCATAAATCAGAGGTGGATGTGAGCAGGGTTACCTGACTGAAAAATTCACACGTTTATTTTTATGATTACCCGACTCGTAAAGAAGTGCAAGAGTTTAAGAATATTGAAATTTTGAAATGTAAACATATGCTTTATATATATACTTTTATTACCAAATATATGGCTTTTCGGGACAAGATATCGTTTTGAATAATACTGTTTGATTGATACCTCTGTGGTTTGTTTCTGCTTTTCTTT
The DNA here is from genome assembly GCA_949316085.1 of Hypercompe scribonia. NCBI lineage: Eukaryota > Metazoa > Arthropoda > Insecta > Lepidoptera > Erebidae > Hypercompe > Hypercompe scribonia. The sequence goes on along the minus strand of OX438969.1, from coordinate 1,948,581 downwards.
TCAGAGTGAGTCTAAGGAATTATTTCCTAGCTGTAAACTCCGACTTGTAATTATGTATGTAAAAGAATTACTCGTAGAAATAAATATAATTTATCATTTACTATTTGAGTGTTACTTTTTTTACGAAATTTAATGACTTAGCCTTAAACTCTAGGCGTTAAATAATGTAATCCAAGTGAGTGAAATTTAATCACCTTCAAGTACGCTCAGAACAAGTAAACACTCAACAGAATTTGAGTGAGCATATCAAAGGCAGATTAAGATGCTTCAGAAAAGTATTTAAAGGCTCTCTCACATAGGTGCATTACTATCGGTTGAAAATATCGGATTCGTTGTTGCGATAATGTGTTCCGATTTCTTACACAGAACGGCGTTTTTATCGTCCGATAAACGTTTTCGTGTTTTTGGCCGGTTTTTACCTAACATCAGGCAGATTCGCTATTTTTGTGATATTCACAATGTACAGCATACATGCTCTACCGACCCCGCCGGTAGCTTCCTAGCTATAGATTGTTAGTGATAAAAACTCTTCGTCTGATGATAATTCAATATCCATATAATAGATCTTCATGAGATCCATAGATAGATAGATAATTTAGAGTTCTCGTAACTATCGGTAAAGCCTAATTTAGTCCTTGAAGTATTACTAGTACTAACGATTGTGTCGGTGTCAGTTATAACGATTATCGCAGCTGTTTGTAGAATCAGATGCGCCTCAATAAAAATATTCTAAGAACTGACGTCAGAATATCTCAAGACGGAGGAACGCAAGCGTCCTACCTCAATTGTGTCGTTATTATCGTAACAGTGTATAACTTCGTAGACGTCCTAATGCATAATGCACTTAATTAGATATCATGATAATGCATTAGGTATTATCGGCCGATAATAGCGCGCCTATGTGGGAAAGCCGTATATAATAAGAATACAACGTACTATAACCATTACCCTTTTGCCAAATACAATGAAGGAGTTTAGGAATTCAGCAAATGTTTTTGTTCTATATTTGTAACATTGCTCTGTCGTTTGTGAATCAAAGTCTTTTGAAGATTATATTTGTGGAATCGGTTCTTTTGACAAAACGTCAAAGGAATCTTTAGTGGCATTATTTTGGCTTATTTGAACATTTTTTTTTAATACTTCAAAGCTCATGTAAATCTAGAGTTTTATAAATAATCATGTGAGGTTTCGATAGAAACTACAAATAAACGTTTAAAGCTATCTTGAGATTCAGTTCTTCGATCTGACAACCCTACTGTTTGTATTGTCACTTGAGTCGTGAGAACAGCGCCTGTTAAATCGCTATAAATATACCTCATTAAATATTTTATGTTAGAATTTTTCTGTTTTTATTGTTATTAGTGGGTGCATCCAAAGCACCATTAAAATATTTTAGGCATTTTCAGAAATTAATGTTGCCAACTTAATAAAGTGCTTCTGTATTTTTTAGGATATGTTGACAGCAGTATCCTAGTCGAACAGTGTGCTATCTGTGCCTAAAGAAAACATCTCATTCTCAATTAAATCTAGAGATGTAATTATTTAAAGTGATTGTCGTCTACTGAAAGGACATTTTTAATTCGTTGTGAATCCCACAGCTCATTAATTTTAAAATTATGCACACATATTCAGTTACTATATTGGTAGTAAGTTATTATATTGGTTTCAAGATGAATATAAAAATGTTCTAAACGAACTTGAGTGACCTACTGCAAACATACACTTCGACTCTGAGACATTATATAGATATCGGTGCCGGATGTCATACAATTAGTGTCAGTGACGGTCAGTCAAAGTCGATATAGGATGTCAAATTTCCTTACATTCTATTGTTACCATAGAGTACCAACGGTATTAAGTAATATAAATACTGGTATACGGTGATTCTTCATTTAAATTTTTCGTATTTTTCGTCACTTAGAGAAATAATTGCAAATAAAAAGCTGACGTAACGAATGTTGCATACGATTAAGTATAAACCAATGTCATCTACTTAATTTCTATTTATATTTCAATCGACACTTTCGTTGCTTAAGATCAAATATTATGTACTCCCTTATTGCAATGTTTCAGTATCTAAATATTATTATCAGCTTTTCTTTAGAAAAGAAGTTTTGTCTGGCAGAGTTTGCGTTACGTCATCCAGAGGATGAACAAGGGTGGTGACATTCTATGCTTAATCCATCGCCACACGGGCACAGTATATACACAATAAATATAGCTCGAAATATTGCAAACTGCATGCAACTTTTAACTACGCTACAGTGGGGATAGCTTTGTGTTTCTTAATAGACTTTCCTTCTTCGAGTAACAACATATTATCCATCGCTTGGTATCGTAAGATTTGCGGTTGTTCTAAGGTGGACTCATTCCTAAGGCACGTTCCTCGATCCGGTGCTAATCACGACGAAGAACAGGTCTTTATTAGCACTATCATATAGTGCGACAAACAGCTTGCGGTTAACATAACCAAACGTAGTTTATACAATTAATAAAAATAGTATAACCTTCACTATAGTCTTCAAATAATATTATTAATAATTATCATCACCCTTTATTAGTCCATTGCTGGACTTAGAACTCTCCTTAGAACCAAAACTTTAGCCTACTTACTCATTTAGATTCTTTTACCCGTGCTGTTGTTGTTCGTGTTTTATTTGCTTGGTCGGCACTTATGATATTTGCGAGATGAAAAGGGGTGATGAAACTCATCATCATCTACCACGATGTGGAACTAAAGTTCATTTTTGCATCTGTTTACATGAATACACTAGTAGGAGTAGCAAAGTGTGTGTGTTTACGTGTGTAACTGCATTTCTGGTTTCTGTTGTAAGTGGAGTTTGTGTGTGTTTGCATTTGTAACTGGATTCTGATCAGTGTTGTAAACTTTAGTAACAATGCTAATGAGACGTCTGTCTGGTAGCAGATGTCACGAGAAATGAAGGAACTGATAAACGTGATACTATACTTTCACTTTATCTCTATCTTAGTGAAAAATACTTTAAATGTCTGCGTAGGTTTGAGTTTGTTGAGTGACATTCTTGGTACGGTCCTGTATTCGAGTTGATTAGTCTCACAAAAACTTGCATATCTATTAAGCTTAGGGTAGACAGAGCAAGAGACGACGTCACGGATGATGTAGAGTCTGTGGGTTGTCTTTAATCCAGGAATGCCAATATTTTATGAATTCTATAGTAATTAGTCCAGCGTTTTTCACGGTCTTAAGTAAACGCATAAAATTCCTTAAAAAAAATAAAATCAACAACAGACTATCTTTGAAAATGTAGAAGTAATTTCTTGCAAAGAGTTTCATCAATAAGTAGTAGTTTAAGACATAACTATAGGCCTTATGCGTATTCTAACATCATTATAGAATTACGTAAACCAGTAATTTTGTTCGATACAAAAACCATTACCGATTTTAGTTTAACTTTGCTTGAAATGAGATTGATCGAACTTTCCTTGAAATTCAGTATAAATTACAGCATTAGCCTAGAATCATTCAATCAACATACTTCAGACGTTTTGTGATTAATATTTACTAGTTTTATTAACGGACGGACGGTTAAGAATATTGATTTTTATTAATGATTTACATTATGCTATACGACTTCGAGATATTGAGACAATAACTTTAAAGATACAACTTGTAATCAGCTTTTAAAAAAGCCCTTGCGAATGCACCTAATCTCGAAGAATTCTAATAAACTATGTCTCTATTTTTGGGGGCAGTATTTTTTCTTCAAGAGCGCGTGAAACGTCATAATAAAAAAAATAAAATTGATTCATAAATGGCCCAGTTCTAAGATAACGACACAAAAAGAAAATATGTATAACCGAGTTAAGTAGCACCGCCTTTAAAAAGTATTTTAAAAATATTATTTGTAATTTGTTTATATTTTCTTTTTCTTTCAATATCTTTTTAACATATTACATCTATTGCGATGTACATCATGATATATTTCTTGCCGATTTCGGCTACGGTGGCCAGTCTCAACAGAGACCAGCAGAAGGTATTACAGTGCGCAAGGATGTGTGCAAACACAGGTACACCCTCTATTCCCTCACTTACAAATCGATGGGACAGCGGATGTCCAGGCTGTACACGACCGTGGAGAGATCTGGCGCAGGGCTTTACGTGATCTCCGAGGCACGAGAGTAAAGATTCTAACTTCCAAACTCTGGACTGTTATTAAGTATTTCTGTAGCCAGAGAAACTCAATAATAATGTAATAATATATACTTTATAACCCATTGAAGGAATCGAACCAGAGAAATCTCTTGATCGACAGTCGCATAAGCTAATCGCTAGAACGAGGCAGTTCGATGAGGTAATGTATACCTTATTATATGTAGTATTTTCATGCAAATATAATTTTTCCTGTCAACATTTATTGCAGCAAGCAGGTACATCAGAGCCCGTTAATATTTCAGAAGCTTGCAATATTTGTTTAGCGAAACCCACGAAAACGTAGGGTCATCGTTTTAATCTTGGGCTCGGCCGCTTCGGCCATTTAGAGGTGTCAGGCGTTTCCTCTATCAATATCAATCAGTGTCTGACACTGGTGGAAGGTCAGACCAGCTAGTACTACCAGAATAGTGTCCGATGTTTCGATTTGTTACATTTGTCCAAATGACAAATATGTCTAGCGTTAAGTGAAGATTGTGCAGAAATAACAACGTGTTTTCTTTTAAGAATCTGCTAAAGTGGTCCTATTCTGCCTGATGGAAAGTAATGATCGCTAACTTTATTTTTGTACGTAATTAAAGCGTTATCTAAATTAGACTTGAGAGTATGGGTGTAGCTTAATTAATTAATTACCATACCTAGTAAAAATACAGATACTTGAATTAATTAGAAGTGTACCTTGAGAAGCAATTTCCCTTTCAAAGAGCTATTTTATAACTATTTTGCTGTCTGTGTTTTGATAAGCTCTTATAAGAATATTAATAAATATAGCGAGGATAATTTCTAATTTATTTGTTTAATGTGCATCGTGCACATTTGGTTCATTGACGAACTTAATACCTGTGGCGATTCCACATTATAGCACAATCAAAAATATATAACAGCGCCATCTAGCGAAGATAAAGCGAACTACGAAGCATGCACGAAACGTATGAATGTAATGAACTACAATGCAACTACTAATCCTGTACCGCGATATGGAGATTCGCGTGGTAATTAGCAAATATACAACATCCCAACATCAACCGGGGACCGTGGCTCGCCAGGCATAATCAACCGTTCGGCCGTGGCCAACCAGGCATGATCACCTCGCCTGGTCGGAGGATCCTCCTTTTGTGTCGGAGGGATATGACACACGTTCCTTCACAATACCTACGACATTTTCTACCAATCAACCATTGAGTGGTGCAGAGAAAACAGGAAATAGGTGCACTTTGGTTGAAATGTGTATGAGAATAAACAAACTAAACAATAAACTTATCTTATGCTTAAACCTATACACATTGTACATATAACCAAATGCATATTTAATTATATAAATACATATATACGCATAAAGATACTAAAAATAATAGTACATGACAATCATGTGGAATATGATTCTGCCAGTTGTTTTACAAGATACTCTTTTACTTTTGCCTTTAACGAAGCGTTGGAGGCATTATGATTTCGAAGATGAACTCATTCCAAAGAAAAACGGACTTTAAAACAAGGGAAGAACCAACAAACGCAGACGTATGAGAGGGACAAGTAAGGTTATTAGATGATAGTGGGTTTCTGTCGTGATTAAGCTACGCAAAAGTTGGAAGTAGAAGTTTAAACATGTGTGCAAAGATGAGTTATTTAAAACAGAGTATAAGACAAGCACACGTAGTCTCCGACGTAGACAAATTGGTGGCCAATTATGCTGCGTGTAGAAAGAGGATACATGATCATATTTCCTGAACAGACTCCTAGTGTCCCTGAAGATAGGAGAGAGAAATAGTCCCTGAGAACTCTTTCAGTGCCAGACTATATGATGGAAAGGATAGATAAAAGGATGTGATTGACAATACCGTGACAATGATATCCAGCGGTCCGAGAAATTTCCAAATATTGGCGGGGGTTGAAAAGGTGATGTTGTTGAGAATGTGTCGGCGTTTAGCGTTACGTATCATCTGGTTGCATCGATTCCTCATGGTTTTGTATAAGGCGCACTTTTCCTCGGTGCGATATTTCCTAAACTTACGAAAGACCTTATCTTTTTGCCGCTTAGCCTGAAGCACCTCCCTAGTCATCCATCATCATCCCATATCATTGTAAGATATCATCGTACTCCACATACTATTCACCGTCAACTACTACTCTCTCCGCAATATTTTGATCCATCCTGAGGTTGCCCAGAAGAGATTGCTTTTGGCAATATGGACGCCCTTTGTACATTATATATCTGACCTTGTATATACGCTCTTCTACAATACGATGTACAAATAAAGAGTGTTCAATATATCTATCTATTTATTAGCTATTCTTTAGGGAATCATTCCAACAAATCCGGCATTACCAAAGCCACAATCTATCCGTAACTTCTCCGGTAAGTAGCAAATAATGGAATCGAAATACGACTATGTTAAATTTTAAAATAAACAACTTTAATTCAATGTAATGCAAGATTAATAAAGGTTAAAACACTTAGCCAGGAGCGGGTAATGGCATCGCCCGTCGACACGTAATAAAATATTCAACTTGCTAACACAGAATTTTGTTAGCATGATATTTACAGAATGTGATCCATGCCACAGGTCCGTGATATGTCTACATATTTAATTACACGGTATTTAATTACAAAAGAAAATCAGTCTTCTGTAAGATAGGTGCCAAAGATTCTCTACTCTATCTAAGTCCTCGATGACTCCTTGATGATTTAAGTTCAAGGTATCCTTACTAGTATTATAAATGCTTAAGTGCGTTTGTTTGAATGTTTGTCTTTCTTTCACGTCGCAACGGTGTGATTTTATGTCACGCTTTTTGTCTCTAGAGATAGTTAGCGGGCTGAAAAGTGTTATAGGCTATTTTTCACCGATAGATGATGCAAAAACTACTTTGCGATATTAAGATGAAACTTTACAGCAATATAGCTTATGCATCAGATTAACTCATAGGCTACTGTTTACTGTAATAACTGATATACACGCAGGCAGGGCCGCGGACAAAAGCTAGTATATTAAGTTTAATAGATGTAAGTTAAAATGGTTACACCCAAAACTCCTTGTTATCGTATCCGATAATATTAAAATCCCAAAAATTATGACATTTATTAAAATATGAAAAAAAATAGGTGGCTCTAATTCTGGTATTACTTATAATCGGGAAGGTAGTGTATGTATAAGCGTTGTCACTTACTATAAAAGCTATTTAAACATATAAATGGAACTCGCGAGTCTTGTATCGAAGATTCCGTGCAAAGTATAGAAATAATTCTTTCATCTCATTAATCGATACACGCTTATTGCTGGTTTTTCAACAGAAAAACTTAATTTTGTCGCTGTACAAATACTTTTACTCGTGTCATATGTTAAAATATTTCACAGTGATTTTCTTTCACAAATTGTAAGTAATAACAGGTATTTTTTTCCTTTTCGTTTCAAAGAAGTATAAAAAAATGTTTCAGAGAAAAAAAAAACCATTGAACAGATTAGCTTTTACTTAAGAGAAAAAGAATTTTAATCAGAATATAACTTCATTTGTTTTGTACTGTTGCGTAAGTGACTACTTACTGGAGTATTCAAATGTTTGTCGAACGAACGTGTTCAGACTTACTTTGAATATTGCTTAAGCGTTGGTTCTCATAGCAACATAAAGTACAACTCATACAAACTAAAAGCTCTCAATTACACGTAAGAACAAGTACCATCTCGCCCACGACCGTACCACTTTCTTGTTAAACTAGTAAAGACTCTTTCATACTCGTACCCCTAGTATGATGTCATACAATCAATAGTTTTAAAAGTACATTACAAGTCAAACAAATACTTGAAATCATTTACAGTGAGTGGTGAATAAGTAGATAGGGGGAAAAATATAATGTAGATTAATTACAGCTGCAATAGTCGTACAGATTTTTTATAAGTTTACATCGTTACTAATGTAGTTATTTACATATATTTATTTTAGTTCTGTATAAGTAATATTACGAGTTTAAATCAAAGAACTATTGAAATATATCGCTTGACTGAGTAGTCTAAAATATTTACGGTATAAGTAGTTATCTAGTACATTTTTTTTACAAAATTGAAGTTTTGACAGATAATATTTTGACTAAGATATCAACTACCCTATTCCTAGGTGTATAGTTATATCTTTTATGAACGGACCTTTATATTATAAGATCCTGAAATATATGTGGGTCTCTCATACTTGTTGTACGTATAGCCCACGTCTCGATCCCACGGTCGCAGAGCGGCGCGATCAAAGACTGGACATTCTCATTTATAAAATTGACACGTGTTGATATTTGACATATTTGGTTCGATCGTGTCAGTTCGGTCTTGTCAGGGTAAGTCCAAATTAGTGACATTATTTTGAACAGAATTGCGTAATATCACTTAGAACAAATGTCTGCGCGGTAGCTGACACGATCTCGAACTACTTTTGATTCTGTATATTAATTAAAAAAGATAAAAGACGATGTCTGAGCTAGCATAAATTGTGTGATAGACTCCAACGCCATTCTCTACTGTACAGGTTGAACTTTAATTACTACAATTACATGGCATTTGACCATATAGATTTACTTTGTTCGATGAAATTCTTGACAGCTATCTATTTTTGGTTTCATCAATAGGAAGTATATAGAGTAAATTGCAGAAACTATTTGCGGTGGGTGGAATTAATAAAAATATGAGTAAATGAGCTCTTTATATCACAAATCGTACATTTCTTGACCGTAGCAATGAGTCAGCCAGCGCACTTGTGAACGTGTCGTAAATGACAACTTGTGATCACACAGAAAATGGCGGCTATTCTTTAAAGAATTAATATTCTTTTCTTAAGAAAGACCGACTGTTGTTTGTTTGACTCGTGTCATTTATTTCCATAGCAATATTTTGGTACACCGTGTAGTTAGATTTATCCTTTACTGCACTTTCGAATGTTTTCTCGAGTTATCGAATTGGGTTCTAACATGACAATGCGGTTCAAGCAATCACATGTTCACTGGCAAAACCTTCGACACAATCTATATTAGTGCTCGCATATGATATGGTGATAGAATCATGTTACGGTGGAATAACCTATTCGAATGTAGCGTTTGTAGAATGTGATTTTATTCACATGTTACACTTTGATTCTTTAACTGTACAACTATACAATTTTTCAAACGCGTGATCAGGGTACAAAAGACGTCTTAGTTTAAAAAAAGGTAACACTACAAATTAACCTAGGAATAAGGTACTTGATACCATAGTCAAATTAGTTACTTTTTCAGAATAGAATACAAGTTAGTAGCTAATATATATGAGATTCTATTTCTACCAATAAATATTACAATATTAACAATAACAACAATTTATGTAAATGTTAGATATAATGTCAGTTTGTTTTTTGTCCTTTGTTAGACTGTAATATAGGAGGTAAAATAGTTTGATTACAAATAGAACCATTATGAATTAATAATATTTAGGTGATCAATTTTTTTATACGTAGTTAATGACTGCACGGTTAGCGCAGTGGTCTAAGCGGTCACCTTGCCGATTTCTACTAAGCTGAATGTTGAGGTTTCAAACCCCACATGGGACAACACTATGTGTGATCCAAAAATTGTTGTTCTGAATCTGGGTGTTTTTTGTGTCCGTTTCTTGTATGTTTGATGTTTGTAAAGACCCCCACGACACATTCCTAGAGCGGGAGTGCTTTTTGAAAAAAAAAGTCTTAACCAATTCGATATCTTATAATTGATATTACATAGAAACTCAAATGAAAAACTACATCAATTAAAAAAAAAGTAAAAGATTGAGTAAAATGATAAACTGTGAATCTATCGAATGAATTTAAACAATTAAATAAAAGTAATATTCTTTCGATAGCATTAATTGTTTAATTTACGGCTTTAATATTATAATTTCTAACATTAGTAGTTAATTATACCAAATTACTGTAACGGAACCTACCGAAACGAACATGAATGAAATGGTCATCTACAATTATAATTATCGTATTAGATGAGGATTACACAATTCTACTAAATGGATGAATTGAACATTAACGTGTGTTGAAACAGTAAGAATTTTCATGAATGATAATAATATTCAAGACACTCGTTTTTATCTAACTAATTTGTCACCATAAAGTGTTAATGACTTAGGGTTGCGTGAAATGTGTATATAATCATACGTTAAGAACGTCCCTTGTGTGTGTAGTAGTAGCATTATAATAATAGAATAGCGTTAGTGTTTTTGATATAAGAGTATGATATTTTGTATGATCAACTTTGTATGGAAGGAGTGTAAACGGAAATAAATTTTGTGTGCGTGATTATCTTGAAATAACCGTAAACTTATCGTATTAGGACATGATTATCATTATGCCGTGTTTTGTTGTCTAATCATTTTAATTTTAAGTTTGAGGTTGATATAAAAACGATTCACATTCGTTATTACGTTATGTTCATTCTTGCTTTTTCTTTTCCTGAATTTTGCCCGAGTGTTAATTTGAAAAAAAAAGGCACGCAGCTACGTAGATACATTATGTTGGCAACCCTAGAATTGATACTAATAAGGGCTATTCGAAGTATTTTGAAAAGGTATCGGAATGAACATCGCATGCATAAAATACGTGGGTGGATCGTAACGGAGTGTGGCTAGAGCCTGTGAGGGGAGGAGGCGAGACACATTGCGACATTCCAACATAACGCATTCACGCCACGGTCCGAGTTATTACTGCGTCTTGTTCGTCTATTATCATACTCTCTGGCTTTTATGTGCACACGAGTATTCTTGAGAAATATTGGAAAATTCCTTATGTGCTGTATTCGCAAAGAATTTATTAATAAAACTGATCAGTAGTGACTGTCTTGACTTATTTTCCTTTTCCTGGACGTAAAAAAAATATTTTAAGTTTTTATAACCTAAGTTAAAATATGCATAATATAAACATCTAATCTAAGATTAACTTATAATATGACTTAAAATTTGTAATCCCTTTGTATAGTAAAACAATGAAGTTTCGTTTAAAAAGATATAATTTAACATTTAATGAAATTATAAATGATAATACGTGCTTTAAAAGACAACAACTATATATTTTATTTCATATTTATTTCAATGAAAATAAAATCTTTGAGTTGAAGTTTATTTATTAATGATTTAATAGTATAGAAGTAGTTTACAGACCAGACGGGTTACTAATAGTAAGTTTTTACCGTCACTCACAGGCATCTGCGATCCAGGAATCGATGACTTCTAAATAAAGGCAGGGACAGTCAATCTCTTATAGTCTACGTCAATTAAGGCTACTGGAGATCGACGTAATATGCCACTAAAGAATAGCTTAATAAAGACTTCCTGTGAGGTCGTATCACTACTGTTGAATATAAATATGCCACGATTATACTTTATATTTTCAATACAATAAAAATATTATCACACCATCGACAGTTTTTAACAGACAACGGCTGGACATAGGCCTCTTTTTAAAAAGGCAGTTTTAAACCGGGTTTATATAGAGTTTGTTTCAAGTTTTCCTTCTCTTTGCCGTGATGTTTTCTGCGTAGCTTGCAAACGCCTCTTACGACCCCATCGATGAATAGCAGTGGTGATACTCCATACTCTTAATCCGACACCACTTGGACGAATATAATACATAATTATACATATGATTACAAAATAACTTGACGTCACCCCAAATTCAAAGTGTCCACATGGGGAGGCTCTTCCGACATCTTTATTTGTACACCTGACGTACCTACATTCACTATAAGGAAGCCTTTTGACTGCACGATTGGCCTAGTGGTTTAAGCGGTCGCCACGCCGCTCTCCACTTCGCTGAGTGTTGTGGGTTCAAATCCTACATGGGACAACACTTTGTGTGATCCACAAATTGCTGTTCTGAGTCTGGGTGTTCTTTGTGTCCGTTTCTTGTATGTTTGTAAAGTCCCCCGCGACACAGGATTTATTCCTAATGCGGGCGTTGTCTTTTTAAAAAAAAGAACAGAACAAAGAAAAAAGATTCCACCAATAGTAGCGATTCCCAAGTGTTATGACGCATATAAAAGCAACTAATCCACCTCAATATTCATTAATCAAAGTCAAAGACATTGCTGTCGGTTTATAGAAGTGTCTGATAACGATTCTGCCAAAATCAAAGGCCACTTATAGCCGGCGTACTAAGTGATATGTTAAGATATTGCACACGTGTGAAATGTCAGTAATGTCAATTAAATATCGACTTTAATGTAACTGAAATTTGGCAGATTCTTGTGTTTGGGTTTTTGCGGTACTATTCCTAAGAGCATCATTATCATTGTCCGAGTGTTAATCCCAATAAAGTCCAGGGTCTGCCTTATTACTTTTGTTTCATCACTTCGTACGATCATTGGCAATCCATTGTAAGACCATTGGCATGCATGTACGACATCCTTTACGACGTCACACCAGCATTTCTTGAGTTTTTCACTCCTACAGGGACCCAACTGTACTTACTTAAGACATTAATTTGTGGAACTCTTCGGTAACTACCAGTAAACGTCGCGAATTTGGGTTCATAAGATTCAAATGCCTGATGTTGAAATAAAGACGATAGTTAAACCAATTAGTCGAATAGTCCATAAATAATGTCCTGAATTGCAACCAGTGGATGAATAATGGCATTTTTTGGATGGATAATGAAAAATGTATATCACAAGGTTTCATTTTTTTGATGTTTCTAGATTATATTTTTTGTTACCATGAAATGTGTCTATGACTCGCCGTCTACATATACTCGATCTGTGTGATTGACAAATCTCGACAAAAAACATAAGGTTGAATTATTAATGTGTCCTGTTTGAAATTATATCGGCCTATACATATTGATGATTGTGCAGATTGGCTCGTAGCTTTTTTAAATTTTAGATAGATTACCTTTTATAAATAATTTAACGAGCTTTTTGCCATGTTGGTTATTTATAACCTATATGATTACTTGTACCTTATGACTTGATTCTGGCGCTGGTTTCTTAAAGTACAATATGATCGTTATAAAAAGTCGCCACCTAGTGAATGAAGTCAATAAGATTTTACCAGTTTTAGGCATCAATTGAAAAATAAATTTATGAGCATTCAAATGTTTTTCCCGTGATAGATCTTAGATAGTGACTTAGATTCGAAGACACGATAAGTTAGTTTAAATTGAAGTCACCAAAACTACAACCAAATTGAACACTTTCCTGTGTGTGTGTGTTCTTAACGGACTTCAACTAGGATACGATAAGTTAGTTTAAATTGAAGTCACCAAAACTACAACCAAATTGAACACTTGCCTGTGTGTGTGTGTTCTTAACAGACTCCAACTAGGATACGATAAGTTAGTTTAAATTGACGTCACCAAAACTACAACCAAATTGAACACTTTCCTGTGTGTGTGTGTGTGTTCTTAACGGACTCCAACTAAACATAGTTGGAGTCTGTTAAGAACACACTTTATTACTGTTTGTTTTTGTACTATTTTCACAGTATTATTATAGTGTAAAACAATCTATAGAATAAATTAGAAAATTAATAATTCGTTTATGGCCTAACTGTAAACATAGAATGTTGTATGATGTTTTTAAGCCTCATAACATTCGTTGGAGTACCTACACTAAGAATTAACACGCTTTTTTTTGGTACCATGTGAACCGTCTCAGCTTATCATCAAATAAACTGAGTATTAAATTGACAAAAAATACACAAGTAATGAAATGAAATACAATCTTATTTCTTATGATATAATAGATTTTTTTGTGGCCACTTTTTTAGCTCTATCTCAAACAGATGGACAGTTGAAGCGACATTTGCTCTAATATAGCATTCATATGCCACTGATCTCATCGCAATTATAAATTTATGGTGTCACATAAACCGTATTGTTATTATTATATTTCAAACAGACTATTTTGGGACGCGAATTGTTTTATCGTGTGCTATTTTTGTATATTTCACCATATAAGGTGTATCGGTGTCGAAATATTTGATTGACAAAGACAATAATAAATGATAACAATAGACCGGTAACGGCTATAAGTATGGAGAATGAGATTCTTTATAATATGGAGGACTTACAACAGTATAAGGTTACTACAGGACATATTTTCTTTTTTTTTAATTGTAAAAGAATTTATAGACTCTGACATCCACATTAGATATGGAGAAAAAGCTCAATTTAATAATAAAACAGAGAAAGAAGAACGTAAATATTGCCCAAGTGTTGCGGAGTGGTACAATATTTACACTGTTGTCATTGATATTTCACTACGGCTATGATAAAGGGAGAGTGTTATGTTTACAATATGGGTAGTACTTCTTTGTAACTGTGTAATTATAACAATTTATTTGCAATTGATTTATTGATTCCCGATAACGTAATAATATTCCCAGCTATTTTATTTATTCCGTATACCCTGTATCCACAAAAATTAAATTTTAACAGATGAATACTACAATACAAAAATTATAATTGAGCAATTGGGGATTAAAAATAAATCACTCAATATATCAATGTTTAGTTAAACTTCAGTGGAAATAGTATACCTATCGTCATATCAGCATATCTACACCAATTAATTTATGTTCGCGGTCATGAATCATAGATTACCCATCGGCCTCTCATCTTAGTATGAGTATCAATAAAAATATCTATCAAAAAAAGCCTCAATTATGAAGTTTACTAATTCTTATTATAAAATTAACTCGTAAACATTTATGAATACATTATTGTCTATGATTCACAGCCAATTTTTTATGTATGATAGTGTCTTAAGTTTGTTGGAAGTGCTTTCGGTGCCTGTTCAGAATTAACAACCGAACTTTGGCGGGATCTTGGTCATTAAAAGTTACCCTACGTGTTTCAGCTGATGAGGTTCGCTCGCTATTCAGCGCTTAGACTAATTTTTGAGGCAACTGAGTTTTTTGTACTGTGAAGTGATTGACTAGGTAGACGTTTAATGTTATATGGAGTAAGACGATAATACCTATAGGTTTTATCATCATCATCATCATCATCAACAGTTTGTTTTTAGTCTATTTCTTTACATTGGCTTTTCCTTATAAAGGTGTTTTGGCCTATAGTTTTATAATATATTAAGAATTTTGACGCTAACACGTTGAACACGAATTATAACACTAGTTGATCTGTGCAATTTCTCTGCATTTCTGAATTTTTTTTTTAATTTTGCAACACTTTTCATTGAGATTCTGCTCTTATTAGTCGTAGTGTGATGTAATGCTCTTCCTTCCTCCATAAAAGTGCTATTGAACGCTTAAAAATAATAAAATACATTGTAAAAACAATGTTGAAGATATATTTTGGAAAAACCTATTTAACAAAGTCTACGATCTACATTTATATAATGTTTAGATAGTAAAACAACATATTAACTTAAAATGGAAAAATTCTTAAAAGAATCTATTTAAACTTTTTTTTTTTTGCGTTTTTCACTATCTGCTGCAATTTTTTGCAACTCTACCTACGACATGTTATTAAAATAAGATCGACGTAATATCTTTACGCTCTTCTATATAAAATTTACTTCTAAGTTTAAATTATCTCATTGGAGCTATAAATTGTCGGGCATTGTATGAATAATTTAGTATATTTAACTTAATGCCTACCCAAATCGTCAAATTTTAAAGACTGATTTCGTGAATAGCATTTTATCAAAGAATGAGGCCTCTATTTCAAAAGATAGGTCGAAAATTTATGAAGTTCAAGTCTGAAATGTGGAGACTTTCTTAGGTCTCTGTAATTATGGAAGCAAGATATAAAATTCCTTTTTCAAATTTATTTCGCTTGACTGGCTATGCCGCGGGTGCCTTCTGTACAAAAGCCCAGTAATAATCAATAATTAAAATTTTGAAATTAATAGCAATATTGTTTCTGCGTATGTATTTATTCAAGCTACTCCCAAAAGAAAAGGCGTGACGATGTTTGTAGTGACAAGCAACGGCACAACTTACATAGATTAGAACATCTCCGCTACTTAATTTTTAAAACGTTAATAACAGAACGTTAGCAAAATATATAAGGTAGCAATAGAGAATCACAATGTTCAGCTCACTTAGTAAATATTGTTGAATATTTACACATATACACACATATATACATTCACGTCTTTTATTCGCGAAGAGGGTAGACAGAGGTATTTAAACAACGGTTTGTCTAATGGCTAGCGGTCTTGACTTTGCGATTTCTACCCAGGATTATTTGAGTGTGTGATCTGTGTAAATTATTTATGTGAACTAAATGATTACACACTATTACGTAACTCGTATATTATAGGTAGCAAAATGTGGCATTTTGACTATTATTTAATAGTTGACACTATTTTCAATTAAATTTAAAATCTGAAAATAATTGTGCATGTATTTCAAGATATTCTGGGTTTGTAAGTAAGTGCTCGTGACCATGTATTTACCGACGTCTAATCGGCCATGTTTCGCTTAACTCGAAACGCTCGTTCCCGCTGCCAATATTCTCTTTTATTGCCCAATTGTTTGATTAGTTTAGTTTCACAGCTTAAATTTCAATTTAATAGACTTTAAATGTAATTGATCTACAAGTTTATTTAGTTCGTATTGAATGTAGTTTACAGCCAAGAGATAAGAGTTTATGGCTAAATATTCTTATGATGCAACACGAGAGTTTGGTTATGAGACGGCTCTGTTGCGTATAAATATTATCACTGAAATAGATAGTAGTAAATCTAAATAAATGCAATTTGGCATGGTCTCGTCTCGTCTAACTGCTTAGTTGGTTTAACGATTAGCGTATGCGACTACCGATCAAGAGGCCTCGGGTGTGATTCCCGGGTTGAGTCAAAAAGTGTTATTGCGTTTTCCTGCTCACTAAAATACTTAATGACAGCCACAGTTTGGAAGTTAGCGTCTTAACCCCGTGCCTCGCGGAGCACGTGAAACCGTCACATTGGATTGTGAGAGTGAAGGAACAGAAAGTGTGCCTGTATCTGCGCACACACTTGTGCACTTTTATATTTCCCACGTTGTTCAGTCTTCTCAGTTGGCTGGCCCCCGTTGAGACTAACCGCCGGGGTCGAAATCGGTTAAGAGTTAATATACATCATTTGACATGGACTAAAATGTTATGGCTAATCGAATATTTGCTTACAATGTAAAATTTGTTTACTGAATAAATAAATTAGAAATAAGAAATGATCTAGTAACCTTGCGTGGTCCTCAAAATGTTATTCTAAGCCTGGATGCTCATTAACACACAACCGCATCACCGAGCATACCTATACCAAATAAATTATATTTGAAATATATAAACCATGTTTCAAATCTAAAATAAATAAAACTAAATACGATAATTCTTGGTTAAAAAACCATTCTCAGCTTGTTATACAATACCCAGTGAAAATAAGTTACTAAATAATAAATAAAACACCCCGAAATATATAAATAACCGGATATCCGATAACAAATAACACTTTTGACCGCCGAGATTGGGTATATTTTCGGTTCGGTTGCTATTCCAGCGTTTACATAATACGTAGATCATTTCAGTGTGAATGAAGTGAGGAAAATTTTGAAAAGGATACTATAATCTTTGATTATGCAGAGTGAATGTCTGGACAGTTTACGAAATGGAATCTCAAAAATGATATATCTAGTAAAATATGTCGGAGAGGAAATAGCTATCGAGTGATGAGCTTTAAAAAGGTCGGGTGTGAAATACTCACTCTTGATGGATATGTTAATACGAGTAAGTATACGTCAAGCGGACTGGACGGAAAAAAAGATAACGCTTTTTCAAGGTTTGAGACGAAAGTTACCGTTAAGGATAAGTTTATTGTTGAGATTAAGCTAGTCTGGCAATCTGTCTTATTTTATTATTAATAATTACCTAGATATTTTTAGTAGAATATTTCATTTATTGAAAAAAAAATCGTTTTTATTCCTACGGAGTATGACAAAATAAGACATTTCCGTGTCGTGACTAATTTCCGTATAGTGACGGATTAAGAATACAAAGTGTTACCATCCTTATTCATCCCATGGGTGTCGTAAGAGGCGACTAAGAGAACAAACTGTGCAGTACAACATCAATGTGAAGAGAAGGAAAACTTGATTCAAATCCAACCTGTCTGGCTAGCGTGGTATAAAAACCTTTTTAAGAAGAGGCCTATGTCCAGCAGTGGACTATGAAAGGTTATTGACGTGATGTGTTAATATGGCTGACAATTGTGAATATGTGTTGATTCGTGCATATAATAAAAGAAATATGAAGGGCCAAAAACATTGCCAATATTTAAGCATTTTAACAATCTTGCTAAGCTTTACTTAAAATGTTTAGCGATGACATAACTTTAATGTATGTGAGAACGACCTTGTTACACAAATCTATTGATTAATTATCATAGAGTATATTAATATTCCTTCATTTTAAAATGCCACCAAAATAAATTTAAAATAATTTTACGGTGATGACTTCATGAATATTAAGGTAATTATAAAAACAAACCGATACATTTTGTTGAATGTCACTATGAGTACTAAAATACTCATACTTAAAATATGCTTTAAACTTAGTAGATGCTGTACTCAATATAACATGAATCGGTAACGTACTGATAACTCTAAAATACTAGTATCTCGTAGTACCAAAAGGTGTTATTCAGTTTTTTTGGTTACAGAAACAATAACAGTTCAGAGTTTGGAAGTTGGAGTCTTAACCTCCATGCTTCAGAGAGCGTGTAAAGTCGTCGGTCCCGCACCGGTCTGGTCGTGTCGGATAACCGTCAAATCGGATTGTGAGAGTGAGGGAACAGAGAGTGCACCTGTGTTTGCACATACACTTGTGCGCTATAACGTCTTCTACATAGTTAGCTAGTCTCCATTGAGACTGGTCGCCGTGGCCGAGATCAGCTAGGAGTCATCACTATCAGTAAAACTCGTGACATCGTCAGAAATCGTAATAGGCCGCCATAGTGTGGGTCACCATACTGCATTGTTATCATTCGCAATGAGTACGGTGACTACAACTTTTGGATTCTATTCATGCTTTCCATCAAGCAGAGTAGAGTCACTTTGGCAGGCCATTAAAACAAAAAAAAACTTTAAAAGTTACGATGCTTAGGTTAATACAAATATAAGGCATTGCAGTATCGAGTTTCGTAGTGCAGTAATGGTTTGTAATGTGCATAAAGATCGGAGCCGTTCCATTCCTCTACTTGCGACATCAGAGTCTGATATTGGGTATTGCCAAACCTACATTTAAAGTTGCTCATGTGGAATGTCTCAAAGAGGAAAGAGACAAATCAAATCCTTGTCGATTTTTGATAGACGACACTTAGATCTGCTGAAGGAAAAAGTTCGATTATAATATTAGTGGAATACGAAGATAACCAGAAAGCTTGTAGTATATTGATAGGAAATTACGGATCGTGGTTTCGGTTGATTATGTGATGGTTTTCAAGTATATCGCGAGGCCCAGATTAGAGGCCACAATTCAGCTCCCACGTGTCACTGCGCCTACGCTTGCCACTCTGTATGGTCAGATTACTTAGTATGGTCTCGGTTTTAGTGAGGTCAAGATGGTGAATGTTAAATAAGTTTGTTTATATGAAAGTGGGCGAGTGGGGTAATCTTGTTGTTGTGTCATTAATGGCCGACACCCACCAGTATTACAGTTACTAAGATACTGGTAGTAACTATAGCTGTTTTACACAATGTTTCGTTCCTCCTAAATGAACCGTTCTTCTAATAGTAAATGTAGTTAGAAAGTATAGTGTAATTGATGATAACGTAATCATAGGCTTTAGAATTTATAACTAAATTATGGCGTAATGTCAGAGAGACTTCGCTTTTGGTGTTTGTGAAGACCGATATGGATATGACACACATTATCTTCTTTTTTTATTTTCAGAGCCTGTCAAAGTGACTATTCTGCCTGATAAAAAGCATGGTCACCATACTCATTGCGAATGCAGACAATGCAAGATGGTGACCCACACTATGGCGGCCTAGTGATATACTTTTTCACGCCTCGCTTGGGGACGTAAAAAGCATGACAGTCATCGTGGCATTGTATTGCACACACTTACCATGACAACTGTCACCCCTACATCAATGGGCCCCCGGTCAAACATTTAGCAACGAAACACGACAGCAAGGATACTGTCGCTTTAAGTTGGTTTTCCGTGGGAGGGTAGAGCTGCTCCGGTCGAGCCGGCCCGTTCTTGCTGAAACCAAAGTGGCTCTACAACCTGTAGATTTTACAAAAATAACGGTTTTTTGATGGTCAATTCTGAGATCTCCTGTCTTACAGCACATTTAAATAGTCAACCAAGTTTAATCATAAGTTGAAGTAACTTTCTGAAACTATAATATTTAATTATTTGTCTATTATCTAGTTTTAGATCTATTATCTAATTAACTTGTTTAGATAGATTGGCTTAGATTTTAATTATATTACAATTGATAAACCCTTAATCTTCAGAATAGGCTGCTCTCTCATGGACCTTCGCCAATATTTCTCCTTTTTTATTTTTTTGAAGTCTTACAGAATATTAACTGTCCACTAAACACTTTCATCTTTCCATTGTTAAGACAAAAATGAGTATAACTAGTAGTATAATATACTTCTACTTACCTAACGAGGCTTAAAAGACCAACGAGTTTAGCGGTTAACGTATGCGACTGCCAATCAAGAAGCTTTGGGTTCGATGCCCGGGTCAGGCTGAAAAGTGTTATTAATTTTTTCTTGTTGTAGATATTCTTAATATCAGTCCTGAGTTTGTAAGTTGGAGGCTTAACCTCCAAGCCTCGGAGAGCATGTAAAGCCGTCCTGATCTCTCCTTGGTCATGTCGAATAGCCGTCTCATTGTGATTTGAGAGAGAGGGAAAAGAGAGTGCACCATAATATCTCCTGCATAGTCTTAGTTGAGACTGGCCACTGCGATCGGCTAGGAGTACGTCATCATTAATGTACTTCTAGACTGAACGTAGAATGAGCAATCAATTCTCGACATTTCTTTAAGGCTTTGTACGCACAGGACACTGTTGTCCTGTACGTATGAATTTATACATGAGGCAATGCATGAGAGACTTGTTGTTAATTTCACAAGCATACACCTAAATTTTAAGGATCATATTACAGATGATGCCAGCACAGTAAAAACGAATACAGACCGCTCAAAAATATTTTGTGAGATTTATTCGCTAAAATTTATGACGGTAAGAATTTATCGTCACATTAAAAGAGTCCGTGTGGTAGCAAAGTCCATGTGATGACGGATTAAGAATACGGTGTGTCACTACCCCTCATGGCTTGAGTGTTGTAAGAGGCGACTAAGGGCGCAAACTACGCAAGATAAGAGACAATGTGATTGGAAAATATTTTCTTTTGATAAACGAGGAAAGGTTATCGGTAAATAGGATTTAACTTCATAATGGTAAATCTGAAGTTATTTAATGTAATATTCGTGCTATTTTGGAGACAAATAATCCATTTCATTGTGTACTTACGCCCGAAACAGATTTCTTTTATAAAATTGTACAATAGGCGTGGATAAGAATAGAATCAATGCGAACTGCAAACTTCACCACCAAGTATTGACAGTAAGTATGTCTCGAATGGAAAAACGCTATGTCATCGGTGAATAGTGTGGACAAGTTGGCGTCCAATGAAATCCACAGTGTGAAGACTCTTACCCTTTATACGCGACAGCTTTCATGTTAGCGATAAGAAATCAATAACACTGGGGCTTACTGAGGTCGAGGTTTATGTTGTCCGTTGCTAAGATGGATGAAATTATGTAGGTACTTGTGTGTTTGTAATCGACGAGGATTTCTTCTAGTGCGGATAAATTTGATAGATAATACAATGTTATGTGTTTAAGAGAATCTCATTTACTTTTTAAGTTGAATACATTTGAAAAGTTTATGGTAAAAGTATGAACTACTAAAACCGATAATCCGAGTAGTTTGCCGTCTGTGGTGCACGTTTTATAACAGACAATTACTGTTTTAATCAGTAGATTTTTAAAGCCACATAATCGTAAGCCTGAACGATGTCATATAAAGCAAAAAATAAGCTACAAAGACTTAGCAGTTAAAATAAAAATTAATAAAAGTGAAAGGATTTATCGCTGAAAAGTAAAAGTTGTGAAAATATTAAATCGAGTAATAAACTGAAAAGATAATCTCTTCTAACGTTAACCTTTTTAAAACAAATCATAACGAAGTGTTTAATAAACAAAAAAATAATATTTAGTTATTGTATGGGAAGAGGTTAACGTTAACGTAAATGTTTCCCATTAGTATTTGTTTTTCTGTCGTAGGTGTATAAAGAATGATGCCATTAAAGACCCATTTGAACAAGCTATGATGCTTTTAACACCTTCTAAAACGTGAATTCGTAAATACTTGCCTACGTACTCAAAATAAATTGACTACAAAATTGAAAACTCTCAACTTTTATTTTATTAAATGAATACATAATAATGTTACAATGAATAATGAGTTTTTAAACGGAAAAAAAAGGCTGTCAATAAAAACTACTGAGTAATTTTTGAACGATTGATTTATAAATGGAACAGATCACTTCTGTGTCACTTTATAATAATGTGTTTCTACTTAAAACACGGAAAACATGGAGCAATGTCACACGGGACCCTTGAAATTTTCTTATTTAATGATGGACCTACGTCTAACTAATTTTTCTGCCTTTCTTTTTCCCGTTCACCGTTAGGGATTGACCTTCCAATCTGGGCAAGACTCATCTCGCCTAGAGCAGATTAACAGCTTTTACAATCCCTTAAGAACCTTATTTATATGCCTCAAGTAAGGATATTTATTTTACTTAGCTGTGAGAAGACATATTAGGTGTTGGACTACGATATTAAATCGGATACTTTTCATGAACCAGCCTCTTGGGTATTCCAAGTAGATTATAGTTATATGTATAGATGTAAGTCGAAATTAATGTAATTGGATATGTAACTTGATCTGCACGATGACGTCTTGTTTTAAGCCGTCGATTAATCCTCATTATCGCTAGACATACTATTGGCAATATTGAGTAACAATAATGTGCTGAGATATTGTACATAGCTTACTTATTATAACAATGTGCTTAATAATAATAATAATAAGTACTTAATATAGCAATAGTCGTCAGGAATAATGAGATGCAGTATGAACGTAGCTTATTGGGATTACAAAATAATATTATGTGCCCAAGTGTTCCGTGTTCTTTGCCATTCGTGTTGCTATACTTTAGACTGTTTTTTTTGTGATCCTAAATAAATCACAACATAATTGAATGAAAAAAAAAAAATTTAATAAAGTTCTTAACTCAGAGAGCAGCGACCTTCATACAAAATTTTGATATTAACTGCCTCCCTGGTCCAGCAGTTAGCGTGTGAGTGGCAGTATGCTACTGGCAATCAAGAGGTTTCGGGATCGATACCCAAGGTCGTGACAAAGAGTGTTATTAAGTTTTTCTAATTATAGAAATCCGGAGTAAGGAAATTGGGTTCTTAACCCTCGTGTCTTGGAGAGCACGTCAAGCCGTCGGTCTTGCGTCTGTCTCATTGGATTGTGGGAGTGAGGGAAGAGGGAATGTGCCTGTGTTTGCATTCACACTTGTGTACTATAATATCTCCTGTGAAGATGGCTGGTCTCCGTTGAGGCTGGCCGCCGTGCAGAAGTACATTATCATCAATTTCTTAGGTGGATTAAACAGGACTGTTAAATATAAAACTGCTGCAATACCGGGCTGGTAGTAACATCAATAAATAAACGTCGTCATTAGTCATATAATTGCGCTTTGAAAACTTTGATTAAGTCTACTGAAACGAGTACAGAGACTTGTGAGAAAAGATCAACGAATGTTTGTATGATATACTATGAAAGTGATGGTGAATTATACTGTCATGGCGAAACAATATAATCTTCAAGGGACCGAAATACTTCGACAAATACGGCCCTGACAATACTGTGCAGTAAGGTACACTCGGCAGATAAAGTCAGGCACTGTTTGACTTAAAATTAGCATCATCTAATTCCTCGGTTCGTAAGTCCGGGTGATAAAACTTGGTGGGGAGTTGTACGTGTAGCGAATGCAGTAGAGATGAATACAAAACGAAAACAAAAATTGCACTAGACTAGTTTGCAATAAAACTGAAGAAATATGAGCAAATCTTTTTTTTATTAATCTTGACTGAAAGAATCACTTTGTAAAATGTAAAAATAATTGTTATCGTATGTTACAAAAACTACGCACGACGACATCACTACAAGGAGAAGGAAAGCTTAGAAAAAACTCTATACCAATCCGTCCGGGCAGCGTGGTATAGTAGGCCGAAACCTCCTTGCTAAAGGAGAGGCCTATGTCCAGCAGTGGACTGTTAAAAGCTGTTGATGATATGTTAAAAAAAAATTCGTCCAATGAACAATGTATAGTATATCAGACTATATTATATATACAAGGGGACACTTACAGTGTATTAATATTCCTGTAGTTATTTTTTTTAGCAATACCACAGCGACTTAAGTATATTCTTTCGCATAAATTCAGTCTCTTGGGAAGTCCGTCTGAATGAAATACATAGAATGTGTACCTTATATATGTAAATACTGATACTATGGTATTTCTTTCGCATTAAATAGATATTTATATAAGGTATAAGGTAATAAACTATTCAGGTAAATATTACTACAAAGAAAAGAAAAACTTGAAGCAAACTGTATTCCAACCAGTCTGATCAGCATGGTATATTAAGCCAAAACCTCCTTGGTGGAGGGGCTTATGACCAGCAGTAGACAGTAAAAGGCTGTTGATGATCGATTGAGAAAGAAAACAAAAAACTGAATTCTAATAGTAACCAGTTCTTTATAATAGAACCTGCTTGGTTTTGTTTTAAAACATTTTAATTCATTTGCCATCATGCCATCACTACGTAAGTAGTAGTAGAGAGAGAGGGAGTAGAGTAGTAGTGCAACCACGCTGATTTCAGCACGAGCATGCCAGCTCGACCGGGGCAGTACTACCCTCCCACAGAAGACCAACCTAAAGCGCCAGCATCCGTGTTGTCGTGTTTCGTGGGCGAGTGTGAGACCGGAGGCCCATTGATGCAAGGGTGACATTTATCGTGTTAACTGTGTAAGCCTTACACTGTCACGATGACTGTCATGCCTTTTACGTCCCCAAGCGGGGTGTGAAAGAGCATGTCGCAAGGCCACCATAGTGTGGGTCACCATACTGCATTGTCTGCATTTGCAATGAGTGTGGTGACCACAACTCTTGGATTCTATTCATGCTTTTCATCAGGCAGAGTAGAGTTATTTTGGCAGGCTCTTAATATAGAAAAAAAATACATAGAATTAGTTTCATTTTTAGTCACTGTGATTTTATGTTTCGTATAAATATCAACAACTAGTAACATTTGTATATTCTGTATGACCTATTGTTCTGAGTGTATGCAATTGATGTCACTGATGTCGTACTGTGCAACGCTAGCTACCAAACGTTTAGTAACTGGGACAGTATTGTAAAGTTCTATTGTTTTGATGACATTTGGCAACGTCAAATCGCAGTAGGGTGCAAGTTCTGAGTTTAAACATTATTTTCTGTATATATTAAACGACATTCGTATTTAACACATTTTTTAAAATAGAATATTTCAAAAAATGTTTGCCCATATCGATTGGTTATATCCACAATGTAATTATGGTACAACTTGTCAAAGATTTATAGGCAAACGGTGATGTCTTAACGGTTGATTTTCTGTTAAAAAATGTCTTAAAATGCAGGAAATAAATTCCTTGCAATGAACCCGCTCTTTATTTGGTATACAAATATTATGTTAAGAGTAATATGTAGCTGTATATCTTATAATCGGTGAGTTTTTGTAATTCCCTTATTCCTCCGAAATTGATTGTAATTTCTAGTAAAGCTCTGAAACGAAAGACAATTTTGTGTGTGAAATTGTGTTATATTATTTTGACTAGTCGCGACGCAAATTTCTGATAGTTGTATAAATGAAAGGAGACTTGAAACAAACTACAGCAATACGTCTGGCCAACGTGGTATTGTAAGTCAAAACCTCTTTTGTCGGTAATAATAATATTGTTTTTAAATGATTTACTCTTATACGCATTCGGTCGATGTCAGTTAAACAAAAAAAAACTGTACCTGCTTATGTGTCAACATTCATCATAATCAAATATCACTTACTTATTCGGGATTATTTTGTAAGAAAACCATATAACAAGTGCCAATTTTTTTATGTTAAAAATTAAAAAATACATAATTAACCTCACAGATCTCACACACGGCTGCCTTATTCTAAATTAGACAGAGACTGTGCTATGGTAACCAGACTGCTGATGAACACAGTTAAATATTTCTAAATACATAAATATCATTACATAGTATAAAACTAAGTCGCTTCCCGCTGTCTGTCCCTATATGTGCTTAGATTTTTAAAATTACACAAAGGATTTTGATGCCGTTGATTCAAGAGGAAGGTTTATATTATATACAACATGTATAATATAGGAGAGAAACACTGATAATTTTGGAGGTTTCTAATATAATGTCGTAAATTTATACTTTTTTTTTAAAACGTCTGTAATTTTGTATATTTATCTCTTAGGGATAACCCACAAAAACCATTTTTTATCTTTTACCGTTTACGAATGGTTTGTTTACGAAGCAATTTTAAGCAATGCGGCGTGAATTTTTATCTAATTAAGTACTTTAAATACATTGTGTAATGTAGATCAATATTGACCTTTACAGCGTAAAATTAAAATGAATGTTTTTGAAAATATCATAGATTTAAAATGCAGGGTCATAGCGATTGCTGAGGTTGGCCTTTGTGATTAGCAGCGATCGCACGCGTTTATCGCAGCTTTCTAGAGAGGAAAATCACAATAGTTAATAAAAACGTGCTTTTCAGAGCGGCAACGTAATTCATTATTATAAGTGCGTTACGATAAATTAAAAAATATTTATTCGAAATTGTATTATAGTATTTAAATACTAAAGTGAGTTCTTTTTTAGGACAAAACGTGCTTTTCAGAGCGACATTTTTTCGAAATTGTATTGTCTAATGATAAAAAAGATGTGAACGTTGTATATAAAGACATTCTGTAGTATTTTTGGTATCAGCATTGCACCCGTACGAAGCCGGGGCGGGTCGCTATTTATACATAAATTAAACTCAGACACCGAATAATCGAGTTTATCATACAAATAATCGAATCCACGATCTCCGGCTTAGCTGTAAGGGCCACTAACCATTAGACCAACAAGCATGTTAAAACTATGTTATAAGTAAGTATTTGCTTCGAAAATTCATATTTTACTTAGTTACAAGTACTTTTAGCGCCGTAATTGGCGCCCAACGCGAGATTCTGAAACATCAATTTCATAACGCGATTACGGGCCTCGAATATTTAATTATAATTCATTTATTACTTGATATTAAAGTTGTATTTATTTGTAGCAAAATATAATATTTAGTAAGTAATCAACGAAAGTAATAGACAATAAAAAACTATTACAGTATGAATCTATTTAAATATTAATATCGACTATTTACTAAACACTCAACTTTTTAATTTTCATTGCATCTGTAATTACATTATAAAAGTACCGTATGAAACTCTAATGTATGTGAACTATAAAGTTTTACAGTTCGATAAATTATTTAAAGTGATAATGTATCCGGTATTTTAGACCTTAAATATGATATATTTAACGTACGTAGATTACACAGAATCGCTATACCATACAATAACAGTTTAAAAGTTTTGTTTTCTTCGGAAATAATAAAAAACATTGACCACGTCTCGTCGTTGGGTTTCCCTCGTCACAAAATAATATTATAAGGGCGTTATCTTGTGAAACCTGGCTCAGCTGAACGGTTTCTAAGGGTTAACACACAAAGGTGGAACTCGGGCTGGGGGCCGCACACAATTATGTATAAATCATTCGGTAATGTGGCGTATACCTACCTTTTTTATTGTAAGAATGCAGTGGCTATAAAATGTTTAAGATTATTTTGTTCGTATATTGATATTTAGTTTAGTCTACTAACTTTGATATTAAAAACTTTGATAAAAATTACCCGTGTTTGTCTACTTATTGCAAGTTGAATATAATTCAATCTTTTTCTATTTATATTATTACCAATATAGGACGGAGTAACATGAAACCTCGTTAAAAGTTAATGAAAAAAGTGTTTAACAAAGAAAAAACAAAACAAAAAAACACTGAACTGGCATGTAATTTTTCATATAGATTAATATGCGCAAGGAACGGATGTCATGTCCTTCCGAAAAAAAGGGGGGATCGTCCGACCAGGTGAGGAGATGATGCCTGGCGGGTCGCGACCCAACGATTGATGTTGGGATGTTGTGTATATGCTGATTAAAGCGAGAATCTCTATATCGCGTTTCAGGATTAGTAGTTACTCTGAAGTTCATTGCTCTGTAGTTCGATGTGTCTTCGCTATATGGCGCTGTAGTATGTATTTTTGTTTGCACTGCATGTGGAAGTTGCCACAAATATATTAAATTAAATTCGCTCAAATGGTGAAACTATTTTACTTTTCAACGGTACTCATAAATCATAATTACTCGTAAATAAACGTATGACACTTTCATTATCACATCTGTCATATCAACTTACTTTAAAATCCATTTAAAAAATAAATAGAAAGTTCAACATATGTAAAAAGCTGTATTTTTCAAATAATACGTAGTCCAATTACTAAAGTACAAACGTTATAATTATTATTTTATTAAACTGTTAATTCTAAATGTGTAACTTGTGTAAGTATTGTGTAAATAGTTTGCAATAACAGACGCGGCAGTTCCGTGTTTACAACAAAGATTGTATGTATATTTGATGTGGCACAACGGTGCAATAACTCGCAATAACTTTGTATTTTATCGCTTCAACTAAAATAACGTATGTTTTGCTGTTCAACTTTTACATAGAGAGGAACCCGGTTACCGTAACGTTATGCAATTTAGTTTAAAACTAGGTGAAATGCCATCGTATGTGTGATATTTTTATGTAACTGGCACCTATATAATGTTTCCTTTTAACTGGCTGTCCGGTATTCAGTATAACATGAGTATTTCAGAGAGTGTATATACGCTGATATTATAAATTTTTGTGTAAAATGGAATGCTATACGCCACTGTTTCCCATTTAGTGGTACGCGTACCCCCAGGGGTACGTTAGATTGCATCAAGGGGTACGCGAGCAATATCTTAATTAAAATTTTAAATCCTTAAAATCAATATCTAATGATTATTTAAGCCTTCTCTCCCGACTCCTTAAACTTATTTGTGGTCGAGTCATTTTCTTAATGTTAAATTAAATGTCACTGTCAATAAACGCATTTTACTTTGACTTTGATTGAGGGGTACGTAAATTCGAGATCTTTCTTGAAGTGGTACGTAGAAAAAACTAATCGGGAACCACTGCTATATGCTATCAATAATAGAGCCGAGCATTAATAGAAAGTATTGCTAACACGGCGAAAATATATACTTTTTGAATGAAACAAACGAGCAGCTAGCTTGTAAATTTGTAATTGTGTTTACTATTTATTATCTTGAATATTTGCGGTAATATACGACTACGGTTGACCTTCGACAATGCGAACGCCTGCTAATGCTGTCCCTTGTAGAAATGTTCTGCCATTTCATACGCTACATTCTTTCACGCCTATCCGTCCATTTATCGAATATACCAAATATACATACATATACTACTGGCACATAAAAACAGTATTAAGAATTAGTAACTTTATATTTGTGTTCGAATACTGAACGATTTATTCTGTTTCATTTATGTTATTCGCCTATAGTAAAAGTGTTCTACGTCTGCGGAGAACTTACTTGAATATTTTTTTATTTACAGGTAATTTTAATTCTACAGTACATTGCAACAGCAAAAAATTGAGAAAGAGTCGTCGTTTCCGCAGGTAATTAAGAATTATAAAATATACAAGCGTTTGACAATGATAAGCACTTATTAGAACTTTTCTTTTTAAAGATCAATTCTGATACCATAGTAAAAGACACTTCGAAGTATAGGAATACTCACCATATAAAAAGCACCAGAGAAAAGTTAAATTCTTATCTCGGATCTACTTTTAAAAAGCATTTTAAAGCCATCTTAGAAAAATAAGAAAACAATTCACCTAGTACGAGCCAAGTAGTGCAATAATTTCCAATGTAAAATTATAATGGTTTAGTTTCCACGTATACGAGTATATCTTATAAATTCTAATTTATTTCAGCAAAATAGGCCAAGACGATAGGGTCATTCGATAACGTTAACGGCGCGAACATATTACTTGCAGACCACGAAAAACAAACAAAAATGAGCGCACCATTTGCAGCACAGCGCTTCACAAATATAAAAACGGAAGCTCTTAGATTTGAATGAGCTTTTTCTGTGCCATGTAAAATTGATAACAAACTATATATAATTTTCATTCAGATTTATTTAAACAAGGAGTCCTTACTACTTATTTGTTAGTAGTATATTAGAAATAAGCAATAAAGAGTTCTATATAGTTAGTAGCTTTTATAGACTTGCAGTGATTGTAATCAATTAATTAAAAACGAAAATATTAGAGCTGTTGACGTTCTAACGATGACAAACTCTTTAGTTAGGATGTTTTCGGGGAGAGGTTAGACACTGCAGACACTGAACACATGTACAATGTATCACATTGCCGTCGATATATTTTAGCTTGAAGCTTGCATTCATTTATGAGAAGTTACATGCAACTGTTCACAACCAACGCAAAGTAATCTAAAAATGTATTTATTTTACATAAAAACATCATTTATCACCCATAAATTACATTGAATGTAGACCAACCTATTTAAGGAAGTAATTAAGTATACACAGTCTTGACCTTCATCAAGTATTCAAAGTCTCGGACAAAATTTATGAATTAAACTATTTTATAAGGAACAATGAAATCTGATAGCCGTAAAAGTCTTCATTTAAGTTGATACTTGTTTTAAGTACTGAATAAAAGCCGTCAATCCACAGAGTAAGGTCACCGCATCACAGTCTACTAGCCACGGACCACGGCACAGGAAAATGCTAGTTAGTAATAAATATGGTCATTTCTTGCATTATAGGTTAGTGACGTTATTACAGAGGTGGCACGCGATTATTGTTAGGGTTGCTACTACAGAATATTTGAAGATCAAAAGTTAGCAATATTTTGGAGTAAGATTTAGATAATTGATTTTTCTAGATTATAAAAAACGTTGAGAGTATGAATGAATAGTAATAGTACTACCCGTAATTAGTCGAATATTTAAGAAATTTTATAAAATTGAAACACGTTATTTTATAGTGCAGAAAACAACGGTATGTCAAATTAACTTTTCTGTTTTTTAAAGGTTTGCTATAGCTTTATTGATTTTTGTATTAAATTGCTTAAATAAATGTCTCAAAAATATATTTTATTGTTGACAACTGAAGAATGCTTCATAAAAGTATTCTCATGCTTCGCTGTGCTTATTACATATTGGCAGCCCTAACGTTTCCAAGCTTTTCGTTATTTATGCGCTCCATTCTGTTCCGTTAGATAAAATTAAACAATATTTTAATATTTTTCCACATAATTTATAGCTTGGAATTGGCATAATATTAGTTTAAAATGTGCATCAGTGCAGAAGTAATGTTGGTAGTCACTGTTTAACATATAAATAAATAACGACCAATATTATAAAAGGTAAAATTATAAACGATATTATTTTCTAAATAAATCTTTTTAAACGTTTTTATTTTTCAATATGTCCTGATAAAACTACATAGAGCCGACCTTTTTAACGACTAACCTTGAGAAGGAACGCAGAAATAAATTTAAGAATCCAAGTCTACATAAATTTAGAATATACCAGTATAATGGAGGCAATTCAAAGTGATTTTATGCGTAATAACTATCTCAGTTTTGAGCTGACCAGTCACGATCGCCCGCAAATCAGATAAGTCGATAATAACGGAACCCAACTATATCTTTTGGAGGTCTACGACTCCGATCGGTCAGCCATCAACAGCAGACATTTGGGGAGGTTTATGAAAATAGATGAAACTACTAGGTTGTTTTGAAGCAAGCCATTGGAAGTGTATCCCAACTAGCACTTTTATTCAAAAACGTCATTAACACTTACATAATATAGGCTTACGTTAGATAGAATACTTAATAATAATAATAATAGAGGCTCACGGAGAGCTTGTACTATGGTAACCAGACCGCTGATAAACATACTTATACATTTCTAAATACATACATAATACAAACAAACTACACCCAGATACAGAACAAATGATCGTGTTCATCATACAAAGGTTTATCCTAGGTGGGAATCGAGCCCACGACCTCTGGCTTAGCAGTTAGGCTTTTTCATCTGATCTGATCGTTTTGATTCCCTAACTCAGAAAAACTCAAGAATCTGTGACTTAGAAATTGAAAAATATAAAAAATTCAATCAATTAAGGCCCTAGAAATCTCTATATGTATTTAAACAATAACAGTTTTGGATAGAGTCGATGCCTTAGTAACGAACAGATGATTTGACCATTAAGATATTACCGTGTTCGGTACCAATGAGATCATTCGATGACTCATTGATACGAGACACGAGCTCACAACCATCTGTCGGCACTCCCCATCATTTAAGACAACCGCTATGTTTTACAAATGCAATTATTTTGCTGCAACACCTCGCTGTGTTTAAGAATACAAAGCGATCTTGTTGGTCGTAATAGGTCGGTCCTATTTTGGGTTGGTTTATTTAACACGCTCAGTGACGTTAAATGTAGGTTTACGGACCAGGCTGTTACTGTTTGAACATCGTCTGTTATGTTGTGTCGTAAAGTATTTGACACATGTCGGGTTCAGACCACTGTGAGGATTGTAAAAGTTACCTCTCACCTGCTACGTGTATATTTAGCATCAAGTAAAATAGAAATGCTTATTTCGCCGCACTGTCTGTATTTTTATTTTACGCCAGTAAGTATCCTTGTTGAGTTTGAAGAAAATTCACTAGGCTTAATGAGCTTAGTCGACGTACATTTACATCTAAATGATTTGGTAATTTTTCGTACATTACTAAATAATTTACATGCAAATATCTCCAAAAAACTAAGAACAAGACTGAAGTAGATCGAAAGAATATTTTTTTATTGTGAAAACTGTGTCCTTAACTAGTTTTTCGGAGGTCAGGTGCTAAGTTCATGTTTTCATGCTCACAAATCTAGGAATACCTTATAAAAATGTAGAATTAATTGCCAAAAACATATCCTAAGAGTCTTGCTTCGTTGCAATAATTATAATTTAAATACATGTCTGTACATACATACACTACTAGCTTTTTTCTTTATACGGTCACAGATATACATGCATTATAGAAGGAAAAGAAATAAAAAGAACAGTTTATTGTCTCTACACCCACTAATCAATAGGCTGTCGATCGTTCAGCCATCGATTAGATTCCTGTTGA
Source organism: Hypercompe scribonia (assembly GCA_949316085.1). NCBI lineage: Eukaryota > Metazoa > Arthropoda > Insecta > Lepidoptera > Erebidae > Hypercompe > Hypercompe scribonia. The sequence continues at coordinate 1,914,879 of OX438969.1, read as the reverse complement.
ACGATCTTACAGATAATAATATAATGTAACCCATTGTAGTCTATGTTATTTTCGAGATAATATGATCATAAAAACGTACATTTATTTTTTGAATCGACTCCGTTAGTTTAATAGTCGGCCCACCTTAGTTGAAAGATATTGCGACATTCGTATTTCTAGACGTTGCTGCGCTGTAAGGGAGTGCCCAATGAATAAAAATACGGACGTCGGATATAATATTTACACAGAATACAACAGTCAATGTTGGATGAGAATTTTTCGGAGGATTCATATTTATTAGAGGCTGACTTACAAACGTTGTCCAACACGTTAGAAAGGTCGAAAAAAAACAAAACAATAATCTGGTGGTAAATATCTACTGTGTCTAGATGTGAAAACAAAAAACTCACACTAGACCTTTTAGACTGAGCGAAATCGCCCGCTTAATGGTTACCGCACTGTTCGTTCGTCGTGTGTACGTTCAGCATTACGAGTACGTGCGGCGTTATTTATAACATACTTTATATGGAACCAATTAATACACGAACGAAATATTCCACTCACAAATAATATTCACGGTACAAAATATCGAAAATCTTAGGTATTTTACTCAGCCAACGATTAAATACCAATTTAATATCTGTAGTTAGCAAATGCCGTAGTAATTACACGTTTGCGAAATTTACGTGTTAGTATTATTGAAGTCAATTTATGTTTCTTATTTCTTGTAGCTTTTCTCATTTCAAGCTAAATAAATTGCCTTTCTGCGAAGCCTTAAAGTAGGCCATTTTACGTGCCACCCTATGAAAAAGCGGGGGTGGAATGTCATTATCATTTAGCGAACCCTGTAAAACACTGATTTTATTAATTTTCTCACTTTAACAGAGTAGTTCTCTGACGTTCCTGAATAACTTAATTAATTAATAAAGTGCAATGAATTGATTGTAATTGCAAACCAGAAAGAAAATAATAACCTTTGTAGCATTATATCCTTTCTTCTTTTATTTATTGACGCTAGTAAATCCTTAAAAAGAAAAGGAAATCGATATTATGCACTTTATTTTTATTGCCCAATGAGAATCGTGCCAAAATTAAGTCTAAATTACATCAACCAGCATTGCAAACACATTTTGTAATTATATAGAGCTGCCACATAGGACACCACTATTTAATTAGGCAATTATTAAATGAAAATTGATTGGTGTATAAATCTACGTCACTTATTCGTCCCGTGGACGGCGTAAGAGTCGATTTAGGAAGCAAGGAGGTCTGCTAAGTAGACAAAAGCTATGTATAAAACATTATTTATATGCAATTTTAGATTTATAGCTTGCTATAGGTACTCACAGAACAAACAATGGTAAGTCAATGTTAATCCTTAGTGAACTTCAAATCTCTTCCATGAATATTCAACATAGTATTTAAAATGTAAAGATTCTAAGTCAAGCTGTGCAGTGAACTGTTTTGTTCCTTAAATATTCTACTGTAAATTTAAATGTTGTACATTCAAGACTAAATTAAACAAACAGTTGTTTATGACTAACAGAGAGGTAATCAAAGTTACTACAAAGCTGTTTAAATCATTAATTTGAGTAGTTTTGGGTAACTTTAATCTGTGGATTTGTACATGCTCAATGTTTGTTACTCTGTGGCATCTCATTAGGGTATTATATCCTTGACATTTGTCAAATTACTGTTATTTCTTAAGTAAAACTTGCTGTTGGAAAGACGAGATACGTAAATAAAAGTATATATAAGTTAACCACACGAAATTTGTTGTTGTTTTTAACTGTGCCCGTCCATTTTGTTTATTTCAAATTAAGTGTAATTTATTATTGGAAGTGACTAGCATGTATATTATCTTCACTTATTTTTTTAAAACAAGAAACATCGACACAATTCAATGAACTATTATCACTATAAAAAATCTACTTTAAATCCACTATTCCGAGAATTTCTTTAATAAAACGTTACTACGAAACGATATATTCACATCTGAGGTGAGGAAAATTGCTATGAAATATAAGTATTTTTTTTTAGTACTTTACATCACTAAATCAACTTGATAAACTAGGTCACAAGTATACACAAGAATTGTATTTTATATGTATTAGTTTTATGATATTCTGATTTTTACTTATATGATGCCACTTAGGGCCAGCCCACACTGATGTCTCATTTGCCTTAATCATCTTAGCCACAGCGTTAATAATTAAGTCTCTCAATGGTTCTGACAGGTTCTTTATGCTAATTACTTCATTTAAAATGTTATTTTGGTGATTATTTTCAAAAAATCCAAATGAGACAGATAACGTTATTTATTTTTAATAGCATTTTTTTAGAATCTCGAACGGGTATGGAAAATAAATTGTAATTGCCGGATAACCGGCTAACCGGATAATCGAATGTCGGCGCTCCAGAGAACTTAATAGAATATGGATAAATATTATGGTTTATTTATTTTTCAATTGTTATACAATTATGCACGAACTAATTAGTTAATAAGTTGTCGTCGGATTGTAGTCGGATATCCGGCATAAAATCATTGAGCTTAAAAAATATAAAACTGACTGTCTAGCAATTTACATTTACATATGTTTTGCAAAAACAATCTTAGTTTTTAATGTAGTTAATAATAGTTAGTGTTACTCTCTACAACCGTTCACTTCTGACCTGCAATTTTTCAACGTGGGAAATCTGTAGGTGTCAATTTGATTAATAAATTAAAAACGAAAGTAAAAGTAACGTTGGACACATTCTTCTCCCGTTATATATAGTTTCTCAATGGCGTTGTGAATATCTTGAATCCATTAATATTTCCATACAAGGCTAAATGGCTTGTAGGAGTACATACCTGTCAACACGACAGTTGCCTCTAACACATTTATCCAGGATTTGAGTTCTTATAAGATCTTTTATGTTTATTTAAATCAGAAATATAACAATGATTTCTAGTATAAATAATTACCTAGTTAAAAGGAAATATTTGAGTTTCTTCTTGTTGTTGTTGTATCTTATCTTAAACATATAAAACTCGATGTTTCTGTATAACGTACCATTCAACTGGTCATATACGTACTTTGTAGACAAGAAATCTCTGGCTTATAACTTTCATTGGGAAAAAACAAAACTGCTCTTTTGGTATTGTCTACACGGATTCTTACGAATTTACTTTTAATTTTTTTAATCCTATTATATTTATAATATTTTTATGTGACAACACTGGTTAGTTGTCAAAACACTTTCAAAAACAATATGGAGGACATTGATTTGGGATCTGTTCGTCCCGTAACCGAATACAGTATAATCAATTGACATCGTGGGTGTTTAACTGTATGCTATTATTTACTGTTGATCCTCACTAAGTAAATCGACACCGCGGTATACATTTACTTTTATTTATTGAAAGTAATTTCTTGCAGACGATGCGCCTCCATAAATATGTATACTTAGGACGAATGAAGGGCACTTTCGACCTCGACGGACAACGGGGTAATGACCTGTTTTCATGAAGGTCCTACCCTACACAATTTTAAATGATCTTCAGGTTGCGCGCTCATTATTAAGTGTTTAATTTCTATGTGATTTTGATATGCTCCTTGCTTGACAGCTGCTTAATTGTGTGATAATGTTATAAACAGCTTCAGCAATAGTTTAAAACGTGTCATGTTACATATCTTATTTATTTTAGAACGCTACTCCAAAGATGTATTATTTTTACGGAAAAAACTTAGTTTTTCTTGATAATCACCAGTGCAGTTTCTTGTTCATGTGTATTATGTAGTAAGGAGCAAGCTAATTTACTCCTTTGGAACTGTTTACTATTTGGTGTTATCAAATTTTAAACTATCGTGTTCTATAATAGGTACTGTAATATTTTTTTTAAATTACCATATAGTACTGTAATTTCATAATACGGTGTAATGATGTACGGGATAACCCTAATTCAGTCGAACGCTTGCGTGTCGATAAATCTGGATTACGTCGAAAATGAATGACAACTTGCCGCAAGTTCGTGGGCCTCCAGTTTGCTTTACATTTAGCGTAGATCCCGTCTCTTTGAACTTCTTCACCCATTTCTTTATTAAAGGAGCACTCTTACACTGATTTAAGTAGTGTAGTCGTCTCACAGTAATAAGCAAACTGTTGTTTAAATAAAATTGTATCACACTAAGCGCGCTGCGGTCCCGTGAAGCGACCATTGCGACAAAATTTTCGAGAAACGAGCTAGTGGTCAGACCCCCCGCGTCCTGCGCGGCATTTTTTTGCGCGGGATGTTAGATTCAAATATTAACGAATTCTTTGCCCACCCTGTATTTATTTATATTTTGTACCTATCTTCAGCTCATTCATTTCTTTACAGATTATTATTGTCTTTTTTTTACTATAGTAGAAAATGATACATTTATGTTCTACTTCAGTAAAAACTTTAATAAGTTAAAGTGTAGCTTTAATAAACGAACTCTGCTTTTAATCAATCCCATTCGACTTTTTCTCAGTGCATAAAATGTCAATAAAGCACTCGTATATGCGTCATGTTGTCTGGCGAATTCAAAATGCCCACAGACAGACATTATTATCCAATGAGTCGTCGCGTGAATTATCACTCGTCATTATCTGCAAGCAAATACTCGAACTCGGCGGCTTATCCTTTGAATTAAATTAATACAACCCTTGTCAGGACCGACACATATTTCACAACACGAGAAACTGACACCTCATGGTCTCGCCGACCGACCGCGCACCGAGATAACTCGAACGAAGGAACTTTATGTAAATTGGCATCCTTATATTGTTTTTTTTTATCATCATTTATTTAAGACTTGTTTAGAGTTCAATAATGAAATGGGAAATGCGTTAGTTACATAGTTTTTGTATTGTAACCTCAGGAATTAATTTAAGTATACTAGTCGGCACAGGTCTGGAGAAAATTTCAAAGCACCATTGAGTGTATATAAAAGTGAACTCATATTTCATGCAGACTTTATAAACTTATTATAAATAGAGTGTCTCGGTAACCAATCGCACTTTTTGTACTCAATCGGCCTCTTTCGTGCTTGTACACCGTTATATTATAATTTTGTTAATTTAATTAACCGAAAAATATTAATAAACATTACAGACATTAAAATAGTTCTCTAAATTTGATAAAACAAGAATATATGAGTAACACAATTTTTTTTTGTTGTGTTGTAAAAACAAAATCGTACGTTCTTTACGACGATATTTTGCACAGAACCCAATTTAAAAACGGACGCAAGTTGCAACCAATGCATTCTTTATTTGGTTATATTTTGCATACCTGCAGCGGCAAACCCGTGAGAATGCAACTAATGAATTCATTTTTTACCATTAATTCGATGCAGGCGCCGCGGTCAACGTTTTAATTAAGTGTTAGTAATGATTTATATTTGAGCTTTGTTTTTGATTACGATACTTATTTTGTTTTAAAAACTGTTTGTACGTTTAAAACGTTTTCCGTGCCGTTAATCGGATCGAATATTAAAGATTAAATTTTTAAATCATATCTATACTAATGTTATATAGCTAAATTCCCTTATCTCAGACACAACTGGTTTTAATTCAAAAAATCTTGCAATGTAACGTCACGCTATGACCATTAAGCGCTGAGTATAAGGGACAAATGTTGCTAAAATGTGTAATTTCAGTATTTCTTCTGTCATTTTGTTTTGTTGTTTATGCTATTATTTATTTGTTAATATGTGAATGTGCGATTTGCTATGTTTATTGTAGGAATAAACGCATAAACGGCTTAACAGGTTACGATGATTGTATTTATAATATGAGTTAGAATGTAGGTGTACATATATAGACATCAGAAAGAGTACCTATTGAAATGAAAACAATGAAGGAAAGAGCTTACCTGAAAATCAAATACAGAATAAATTATAAACGATATATATCCTTTACAAATTCAAGACAATGTCTTTCCTTTATTTTAGATTATTTTTACGCAGTAGTTTTAGTTATTACATTCAGTTTAAATACGCTGTAACAGTCATCTATTAGTTACAAAAAAGTGAAACAAAAAATCTATTTTGTGCAGCAATAATACCTTTGTAATTATAAAAATAATTGTATTCGGAATGGAACAACATTCGCGGCGTTTTATCAATTTAAACAATTCAGTCGCTTTGAAAAAAGGAAATAAGGATGTCGGCAAAAAGTGAACTTTAACAAGGCATAAATGAAATATTATGACTTGACTTCTTCTCACAGTACTATTTAAAAGAATACCACTTTGTGCGAATCTGTGTATCCGATGACTATTTCCAAAACGTGCAATAGATTTTAATGTAGTTTTTATCTTAAATTACAAAAGTTTTTGAAAGAAAATTTTCCTACATAAGATACCTAGTTTAATTAGCTTTAATTAATATAAACAAACAAAAATGGGAGGCAGTCGTGAGGGGTGCTGACAGAAGTGAAAACTTGAAACTGTAATTTACAAATAAAAAGTCCTTCTTTTTGATGTCCATTGAAAATTAGTCCCTTTACAGAGCATATTTACATAAACTAGATATTGTTATTTTTGCGTCAAGTATGCACAACAATAGCTACCTCATCCGTTATAAAGATTTTGATCTCTCTGAAACTGTAACATCCCACATCGCGTACATTGCCCCGCAGGTACATACGCCTCAGCTAAGCATCCATACAGAAAGCGCTATGTATAACGTACATTGTTTAATATACACAGTATACATATAGGTCATGGAAAGCGTTCAGTAACGATGAGGCCAATTCTATGATTTTTGTTGACCCAAAAAGTGATCAACGCGCCTAAAGTAGTAATCACTTGAAAATCTATATTCTGCAACTGAATTACCACAATATTAAATTATTAATTTATTTATAAAAAATATTAATTAAATTTACTTAACTTACTAATCTTAAGGAATCCTTAAACGTGATGCGCTAACACCCAGCACGGGTCGCTAGTTTTATGTACGTGTATGGTGATCATATAAATTCCCGAACGTTTCTTCATTAGGCAAACTCTCAGCAAATACCTTTTCTGCAGAAAAATTGCGTAGGCGGCAACCCTAAATGTTTTTAGATGTTAATTGTGGGTGATTACACGGAGCGTGACAGGAAAGCCTAGTTGATTACATCGACATGTCGATCGCATAGCTGTTCCACGAGCAGCTAATTATTTTATTGACTTAATGGGACTATGAATACTGCTAGATTTGAACACACCTGTACAGCTGTAGCTTAGCCACACCTAGATATAAATCATTTTGGTGGCTACTACTTCTTTAATGGCCCAAATTTTCTTTAGCCTTTTTTAGTCACCTAGTAATTGACTTGTTTTGGATTATATGTTGTGTTTTAATGAAACGTTAGTTTGGCTATCTCAATCGAATCTGGGTTACAATCACACATCTCACACACGGCCGTCTGATACCAAACTAGGCAAACCCTGTGCTATGATAATCAGACTGTTGATAAACATACTTATATAATTATAAATACATAAAGGTTATAGATAAATAACACCTAGATAGAACTAATTATCGTCTTTATTACAAAAGTATTTGACCTGGGTGGGGAACGAACCTATGACCTCCGGCTAAGCAGTTAGGGTCACTAATCACTAGGTCAACGGTTCATCCAATTTTGCTTACTTAGTTAAAGTCAAGTATCAAGATTAAATACTACGATGATTTAAAACTAATATTATTATTTTTTTCATAAAGGTTAAATAAAGGAAATAGGAATACAGTGTCACTACCCCTGTACTTCCCATGGGTGTTGTAAGAGGCGATTAAGGGAACAAAATATGCATGACAACATCACTGGCAAAGAGAAGGAAAACTTAAAACAAACCCTATATCAACTCGTCTGGCCAGCGTGATATGATAGGCCTAAACCTCCTTGCTAAGAAAATGCTTATGTCCAGCTGAGGACTTTAAATGTGATGTGAATCTGTCTAGTATAATTACTCTGCAGATCATACCTTTACCATGACTAGTCGACGGAGTGACCTAGTATTTAGAACTCTTTAATACAATGTGCTTATGACTGCAAAGAGAAGGAACGAGAAGGAAAAGTTGAAACAAATCCTATATCAACTCGTCTGGCCAGCGTGATATGGTAGGCCAAAACCTCCTTGCTAAGAAAAAGCTTATGTCCAGCTGAGGACTTTTAATGTGATGTGAATCTGTCTAGTATAATTACTCTGCAGATCATACCTTTACCATGACCAGTCGACTGAGTGACCTAGTATTTAGAACCCTTTAATACAATGTGCTTATGACTGCAAAGAGAAGGAACGAGAAGGAAAAGTTGAAACAAATCCTATATCAACTCGTCTGGCCAGCGTGATATGGTAGGCCAAAACCTCCTTGCTAAGAAAATGCTTATGTCCAGCTGAGGACTTTTAATGTGATGTGAATCTGTCTAGTATAATTACTCTGCAAATCATACCTTTACCATGACCAGTCGACTGAGTGACCTAGTATTTAGAACCCTTTAATACAATGTGCTTATGACTGCAAAGAGAAGGAACGAGAAGGAAAAGTTGAAACAAATCCTATATCAACTCGTCTGGCCAGCGTGATATGGTAGGCCAAAACCTTGATAAAGAGAGGCCTGTGTCTAGCACTCGACTGTTAAAGGTTGTTGATGATGAGAGGAAACAAAACGAAAAAACATTCGGAGTTTAAAAGTTGGGCTTTAGAACACAACTTGTGTTAAACACTACAATTTTCAAAGATTATCAAAACATTATACATAATTGATTTCATAATAAATAATAATTACCTCGTACTGTAATAACACCAAATAAAGAAGGCATTTTTAAGGTAGTTGTTTATTCGTAATTGAGACTTTAACAACTCAAAATCCTATTCAGGTTTTATCTAATATTATTTATTGAAAGTGGGCTAAAGCCTTAACGTTCCGAAAACAATAGTAATTAATGACACGTGCGAGATAATTTATCACGGAACCCGAGTAATTAGGGGCCGAGGAAGGAACGCTCGTGATTTCAAATTATTCCGAATTATCCAGGATCCCGTTTTACATTCTAGATGTTTTTGTCAGATAAATAGAAAGGTTTGGTATAATTATTTTTATTAATATTTATTTTTCTCTTTTGTTTCATTATAGTGACGTTATCTTGCAAAGTTTGCTCTCTTAGTCGTCTACAACTCCCAAGGAATAAATATGAGTGGTGTGACACTGTATTCTTAATCCGTCATCATACGTAAAGCCTATGCACACCAATAGAGTAATAAAGGAAGAGATAATAAGATTTAAAATGTATAACCTAATTAAAAAAGAAATAAACCGTAAAAGTAACCTTTACAAATCATTTACAATGAGTCTATTCGAGATGAGAATCATCTTTATCTGTCGTTCCTCGTTCACTGCTCTCCACTACACAGACATGATATCATCTAATCTACATCACTCAACTCGATCAAAGTTAAATTATTCGATTAAGCTTACAATATTAAATATATTACACGCCGTTGATATGAATCTTTAAGACGTTATATTATGTGAAATTGTAGATATCAAATAGTACTTTCTATAAGGTCATAAGGTAACGTAATTAATGATTTATGACGAAAACGTGACTCGTAATAGAGCTGTTATAACTGTACGTGATTAATGGTGACATTCGTTCACCGATTTACATAAAACCTTTACATAAATTTTAAAGTAAATGGCTCCTAGATATTCTAGTCACAATATTTGATTAACATTTAAGCAATAACTGCGCATAATTGCGAATGTTTGAAAGCTTTATGAACATCGGATGTTAGAAACTGACATCATTTCAACCTGAATGGTTTTATTTGAATGCAAAGTATAAGAAATTGATTTTATAATACGTTGTTCAGTCGTAAAAATTGGTTTTAAGTAATTAAGGAAATAGGAACGTTAAGTATACTTTGGTTATAAATACAACGGTAGTGTTAGGATGCTATATTTTAAAAGTATTAAAATATATTTTAAAAATATTATTTAAAAAAATCGATGCAAAACAAAAAACCACACCCGCTTTTTCACATTTTCAAGAGATTTACTATAATGAAATATTGGCAGTAACCATGTGAGTTACTGAAAGGAGTACATACTTTGAGATCACAAGTTCTTGGGCAACTGCAATATTATAATAGTATAGTCGATAGCTATATCATTATTTTTAACCACCCACGAAAATAGTTTCATACATACCGAAATGTTTAAATAAGTCAAAGTCAAAGTCAAAGTCAAATTCATTTATTCATTTAGGTCACAAAAGACACTTATGAACGTCAAAAAAAAAAAAACAATAAAAGATGAAAGATGAACAATCTGTCGATTAAAATTATAGCTAGCTGGGTTCGCAGATTGTTCATGGTAGAGTGGTGAGAAAAGAACCCAGGAAAGAAACTCACCACCACTCTTTTAACTCAAAATCTTTTAATATTAAAATAGCAGTTATATTCACAATCATAGGTCTTAAAAAAAGAGCAATTCATTTCCAAACATCTAAATCTGTGACATAGTCTGAAACTGAGTAATAAGCCTTTTTGGACAACCTCAGCTTAACAAATTTCTTAAATTTACTAATAGATAATAATACTATGTTGTTTGGTAATTTGTTATAAAATTGTATACATTGACCCACAAACGAATTCGATATTTTATGGAGCCTAGTAGTGTGCAAGGCAAGTTTATTTTTATTTCTTAAATTAAATTGATGGAGATCACTATTTTTCTTAAATTTACACAGATTTTTATGAACATACAAAAGATTCTCGTAAATGTATTGTGAGTGTAGTGTGAGAATGTTAATTTCTTTGAATCTGTTTCTTAGTGACTCACAAGGGCCCATCTTATAGATAGCCCTAATAGCTCGTTTCTGGAGCACAAAGATTGAATCGATATCAGAGGCACTGCCCCAAAGCAACAAACCATAGGACATAATGCTGTGAAAGTAACTGAAATAAACTAATCGCGCAGTATCAACATCCGTCAATTGACGAATCTTTCTCACAGCATAAGCTGCAGAACTAAGTCTACCAGATAACGTTTCTATATGTGGGCCCCATTGTAACCGTGAATCTAAAGTTATACCTAGGAAGACAGCCTTGTCCGTCAATTCCAGTTCCTCCCCGTTCATCAAAACACTAGTTTTTACTTGTTTAACATTCCTAGTATAAAATTTAACACATTTGGTTTTACTCCTGTTTAATAACAAGTTATTAGCGCAAAACCAAAGTACCATTTTAGAGAGAGCATTGTTTAAACCTAATACTAAAATTAACAGATTTTAGCGGTAGCCACGCCGCTCTTTTCTGTACTGAGTGTTGTGGGTTCAAATCCCGCGCAGGATAACAAATCGTGATCCACTAATTGTTGTTCTGAGTCTAGGCGTTCTTTGTGTCTGTTTCTTATACGTTTGTAAAATCCCCCGCGGCACAAGATGCGTTCCTAATGCCGGCGTTCTTTATTTAAAAAAAGAAAAAAATATTCTTTTTAGTGTATCTTGCATCACGCAGTTTAAATTTTTCCTGTTGCCGTTTTCCAAATATGTGTTAAGAAATATGTCATTTACTTTCTTCTTTCCACAACCAATACATTGATAATTGATAAAGAATTAATGACAAATAGAAGGTTAGGCAGTATGTGTGCAAAACCACATGTGTTTGAGCATGCGTTGTTAACATTGCGAAGTTATTATGACAGTCGGTAACTGATGGTTAAAATTCTACGGTGTTTATTTTACCCAAGCTTTTTCTTCGTTTAAATAGATGGAGATATACAAGCGTAAAGTACGACTGATTGTCAGCCATTACCGCGTCACATATCACCTCACACAAGCAACCTTTCATTGGATATAAACTTCTCCTTAGAAAGGAGCTTTTGGCCTACTTTATTACGCTGGCTGGAATTTTCCGTCTCTATGCAGCACTGTTGTTGTGCGTAATTTGTTCCCTAAGGTGATTCTTCAAATGCCCACGGGATGGATTGATTTTGATTTATCATCATCATATAAAAAAGGGGTCATTCCTACAATATGTTAATGCCTTTACATATAAAGACTTGAAATGACAATAGTATTTGCTAACACGATACTTAACCCCAACTCCTCTTTCAACTAATACTTTCACTGTATATTTTATTTGTTTTACTATCACAGTTAAATTATAACAAGTTCATTTAATAATGTACATGATTCTGTGTGAATCAGAGCCACTCTTCATATTATCCTTGTTAAGAATATCAGATGACGTTATAAACGTCAAACTGTCTATTAAAATTATAAATCGAACCTTTTTCATAAGATTTAGTACATTACTCATATTGCTAGCATATCTAATAAGTTCTCTTCTCTGTCTCTATATGACACATAACATAACGCCATCTAGTTTCAAACTAAGCAAAGCTTGTATTATAGTAACTAGATTGATTGATAGAATATTTGTACCATTTTTTTTTTAAATATTTACATTTATACATAAAAAACACCTAACCACCGAAACAAATACTTGCAGATTATACAAGCATTTGGTCCTCCGAGAATGGAACCTGAGACCTCAAGCACAACAACCGCATTCACTACTGCTACGCCTACGAAGCAGTCGATGTACCGTTAATTGCCAATTAGTATGCCGAACAGATGAACTGTTTTGTTAACATTCAATTAGGTTTGCTAGGTATCATGAATTTGAGCACTACATTGAATGACTATGTGCTAATTTTATATATAGAATAGAATGACAGAGAATGGAGACTCTATATCAGTTCAGTAATATTGAACTAATAGAGAAATGTTAATGGCATATGGTTAATAATATATATTTACTCAGTGAGGCAGTAACAGTGATTATTGTAGTCCACTCTTAAGAAGTTACGTGGTAAATCACGTACAACCGAATACAGAACTTCGTTTTTATGAGATCAGTTAAAATATCTGTGAAATAAGTATGCACAATTAAGGTAAATAGAATGGCTTGAAGAATTCCTTTTGAAGTGTTGGTCACGTTTATAAACGTTTAAAGTCGGATCACATCCTACATGTTACGTAAGAAAACCCTTAAATTGCGACGAAGAAGGCAAGAGCTTTTATGAGCGGCCTGAGTGAGGTAATATTGGGCTTTTGTTATAAAAAATGGGACTGCACAAATTGAAATTTGTGCTATCATAGAATATCCAGCAAACAGGGACCTCGGAGATTTACGATATTCCCAATTCTTACAAGAATGTTTTTGTTTCTTTGTGACAGTTATCTGTTATTGATATCATCCATTGAAGCTTACAAAGGATTTATGTACTATCTGAAAATATCTTTCTTTTTTTTTGTATAATACTCACTGATATATTGGCATTACGGACGTATGTATAGTTGACATCGATGAATCTTCCTTCTATCTTAAAATGGCGATTAATAATTTTGAAATTGATTTTTCAAATATTACGTTTTGTTTGTCGTAACAAAAATATAAAATAATATTAATTTATTTAATTTTATTTAAAAGTTTTGTTTTCAAATATTTTTATGAATCATCATTGTCATATACCCATGGCTATGTCTTCAAAGGGATAGGCAGAAACGTATTAAACATTGACAAACATTATTAAATCTAACTCCTGTGCAAGTATATTGCCTTTAACCCGTCGCTTATACCCGTTAACCTTCAGGAATGAAAAGGGAAATTAAGAGTCCGGTATGAAATGAAAAGGTTGTAAGATGGAAAGACAATGGTGTAATATTACTCATATGGATCGATTGGAGCTCGAATAGGTCAAGGTCGGGTGTAACTCGAACTGACTGTTGCCGGGAACTACTTACCGAGTATTAGTAGTAACCGATATAATTTTAACTTCATCCTATTGGTTTATTATATTGGTTATGCCACGTTACAAATGAGTGTTGAGTTTTTTTAGCTGATGTTATTACTATTTACTATAAGATCATTTTGTCAAAAAATACTTACGTAGTAAAGGTCGCAGGGGAACTGTGTAGTTCTACTGCCAAATAGCCCGTAATAAACAATCACAGTAATATCTAATAGCTCCAACCGACTAAACTACTGAACCAATTTTAATGAAAGACCTATGGCAGGTATATTATATATGAGACTTTTGTACCGTCTTGCGTATCGTGTGTCTGATAATATCATCGACACTCTAGATTTTTATAACTTAGCGTTAAAAAGTTATTTCAGTTTGTAGTTCACAATGTGATACGTAGGCTGCACTAGAATTGACAGCCATGACAGCTGATTGTCACAAATAGTTGTTAACAACATGGCGTAGTACCATATTTTTAAACCCGACTACGGTAAAGCCAAAATGTATAAATATGTTCATCTGTTCTCTCGTATCTCCCAAACTACTTGTCATAATGAGATAAATGTGATATCGTTAGAAGTACCTTAACTGTTCGCTGGTTATAGGCTACATATGGTGACATATTACATTGAATGTGGCGCCCTCTACAAGACATAGAGTCTTGTATTTTTTTTAATAATTACAACCGACATACTCGCGAATAGAACCTTAAAGCTAGCACAAACTAATTTTGAAATGTCTATAACAAATTAATGTTTAGGCTATAGTGTTTAACAAAGAGTTAATTAATAAAACAGTACATCAGTTGTCTGAAGGTGGAATGCTAGTTACAATTGTTGCCGCGTTACGTTAAGGATGTATCTATCATCAATCATACATTGCAACGGTGTACTTTGAATATTAATCGTAGATTGTTATTTCAACCGGTACAACTCGTATGTTGTTTTGTATTAACTTGTGTACATATGTGTACGGCTACTCCTATATTACAAACCTTAACCAGTAGCGTAATTACACGGTATATGCGGCCACAAATTATATACATTACGAAATTATTATGGCCAATGGTTTCTAATCTTTCAATTGGTTTGCAGTTTGTTGTTTTTTGCACTCATCACTGTGATCATCTCTTTAGTAAATAGATTCTTGTCAGATTAAAATAGCCTTTCGTGACGTGTCTCTATTTCATGTTAAACGTTGTAATGCTGTGAAAATAATCTTTGTTTTCTAATATCTTGATAATGTATTAATCTTGCAAATATTTAAATCTCTATTAACTTTATTCCATGGACCTCATATCCGCTAAAAACTAATAAGATAATGGCAAACAATAATACAAAATACTCTACACAGAGATATATTTAGAAACTCTGACTTAAACGATTTATTAAGAAGAATATTTTATTTATTGGTTTCTTGAAGGCGTATAAGAACTCAATTTTGAAGTGAAGGCCATCCGTCTCTATTTTTAGGAGAATATTACCAGTACTGAATACTGTTTCAGCCTTTTCTAATATTTGACAACTGACAACTCTAAAGTACAATCATTAGCTACGGAAACTTGCAGCTTTACACCAACATTAGTGATGTTCACTGAATCACATTATATCTACTTTAGCAGATACTTTATTTTCGATTTTTAGGATACTAAACATTTCACATAGATTAGAATTTTTTTTTATTACAAAATATTATTATCTACAATAAATATTTACTGTTTGCAATAATCTAACGTAGCACAGTATCTGTTGGTGAATGTTTGAAAATGTATATTATAAAAGAACTTAAGCCTCCAGAGATAGTTTTGTACCTACGTTTCTGAATACGTAATAAGACAGAGTCGTGTTCAACCAATGCTTTAGGCTAAATTTTTAAGTGGATATATTCCCATCAGACGATCAAAAAATCCTTGAAGTTGTTTATCGATTTTTGAGTTCATAAATATTAATAAGAATAAAAAATAGCGAAACAAGTGTTTAAGAAAATAAAGAACCTAAGGTCCTTAACAAGTTTTAAACGTAATAATGTACAGATATTATTTCTTAATTTATTGCAAAAATATTGTATTAATTTAAATAATTTATTTTCTTAAAGTACACTTCATTATAAATCATTTCTTCTCTTCATAAATGTACGTACGTACGTACAATTTTAATTGTTTTAATACTAGACATCTTTTAAATACAAATTTCTTAACCACTTTTGACATTAAATTAGTAATATTGGGGCTTATAAAAAATTTCAGAGATAATATTATTATGATCTAGTATTCACATTGTTACTTCGGCTATCCAAAAACTATTGATTTCTTACGGCTTGTTATGTACATACATAGTTTAAATATATGGCCTTTATTATAGTATTCATACATATGTCTTGTCATTTGTTTTATATAAGTATGTAAATAAGTAGAAATACGAATTCTTATCTAACATCTAGGGCAAAAGAAACATTTGACATGCCCCAAAGGACTGTGTTCGACGTTTTTGTAATTCTGTGCCTTGTAGCTATCTGAAGACTACAAAAGAGTATTATAATTTAATATATTCTAACATTTCAACTTTGAAGACATAATAATTTGAAAAAGTTTAGGTAAAAAATATATGTTATGTGGCTGAGAGTTCACAATTTTGCGAATGGTTGAATTACTAGTTGTTATTTCTGTGGTAAATTATACGGTGTTCATAACTTGCTTAACTTACAAACACTCTCGCACACGTACGCAAAGCCGTAGACAGAAGTAATTAAATACCTACATATTTTCAGTCTGACTTACTTAGGATCTATTGCCGTCAAGTGTGTTGTTAGGGAGTTAGAATAAGCAAGTACTGCTTGGCTTAAAAGGAGAAAGGTTGGTTAGGACACAAACTTGCAACTGTAACAACACGACCTCAAACTGGCTGAAGCCTGCGCTATTGTAACCTAACTAATAAATATAGTAATATACATAAATTAGACTCGGACATAAAACAATCGTGCCCATGACAAAATTATATCTCCTAACTGAAAATCGAACCCACGACCATTGATTTAGAAATCACAATCACTAACCATTAGACCTAAAGGTCTGTCGACATCTAACTCACACTGGCTGTTATATAAATGTAGACAAGCGCCTTAAGGGATGTCTCCATAGCAGAAACCGCAATTAAACTGATGGAAAGTGTAATTAGTGCTACTAGCTTCTCGTTATTATTAATAGAAGCAATTAGATTAATCGGTTTCCTTTCCAAGACATAATACGCACCAATTATTATCTTACACACCGATTGTCCGTGTGGTGAGGGATTAAGAATAAGGACCACCGCCCCTATTCATCCCCTGGGTGTCGTAAGAGCACTATAAAAAAAAAGAAAACTTGACACAAACTCAATGTCAACCCAACTGACGTGCGTCGTATAGTAGAACTAAAAGCCTGTGTCCAACACTGTATTATTAAAAGCTTATATTTAAAAAAATTGTCAGTGTATTTGCATGGATTCAAATAAATCACAATGAAAAAACATAACGATCCAATAAGAGATTACGAAATTTTCATTTGTTTCGTTCATCTGATTTGAAATTCCTAATTAAGTTATTACGTTTGTATAGAGGCTGTTACAGAAAACTGTCTTCCAATTTGGGAGGAATAAATATTATATGATTTTTAAATACCATACCTATCAATAATGAGTGCTTTACCTACATACCTGTCAATTATTTATAAAATTCAATTTCTCAACGAACACAGTTACATTTTTGTATTAAAAACCAATAATTTTCTTACAATTGTTACCATATTATGTAATTTATCTGGTCTATTATACTACCTAAAATTGGAAAGTATCTTTTTTAACATTATTTTACAACAAACTAATCATTTTGTCAAAAACAAAATAGTAAATACCTTTCAGTACTTTTAGAACGTAGTAATGGTATTTTCCGAGCCAATCTTCATTCTGAACGAAATAAGAATATTTTTTTGTACATTTCGCGGCATCATTTACAACTGTCAGTGTAAGCTGACGTTGTTTCAGAGGGTCGTGGAGCTCGATTGTGTGACAGAAACTGTCGAAATTGCCACGCAACGATAATGATGTGCTCATCAAATAACACTCAGACGATATTTATTTAGATATAACCTCGATAATAGTTATTTTTAATGTTTATGAAACATTTTGGTGTTAGAAATGGTTTTAGTACTTCTTACTTCGGGATTAGTTACTCGTAAGTCAAGAGTCAGAATTGTTCATGTTTTTCTTGCTATATTTAAATTCATTTGACATTATTTAAAAGGTAAGGTAAAATAAATAGTTCTAAGTTGCAGAGAGATGTAAAGGAAATTGCGGTTAACTAGAGCTACGGCCAAGCACGGCTAAGGCCAAGTAGATTCACTAAAGTTCTATTTACATCCTTAACAGTTGACTCAAATGTATGTGTTTGTGTCCCGAACATAAGCAAATTTACGTTCCAAAGGATTGTAAGAACTAGTAGTGTACCACGAGACTATTTTCGATAGAGATAGATAGAGACATCGAATTTAAGGTTGTATGAACCCCACGAAACACAGGTTGGTAGTGCGTTCTTGAAACAATTTTGATGCGAAAGTTTTAAATATAGTACTAGCAGAATTTAAATTCGTTTAGTCCTACTGCTTATTCGTTCTTTCAACAGTATTTCTAATATCATTATTTCTTAAATTTATTGCCACCACTCCGCAATAAAACAACCAGGTGTCAATGTTGCCAACTTTAGCCCGCTCTAAATGAAATATCGCATCGTTAGCGTGGGCGGCTATTACGTGCATCTTATTCCCGAAATAATTTCGTGAATGGGCGAGCGCAAAAGTGTAAGCGTATTTTTAAAACTCGAAGAGTTTTCCCGTTCAACGTTTTCCGGTGCGTCACTTGACGGCTTGATGCTTTTGATGCAGCTTTCGACCGCCCATCCAATATTATTGCGGGGGCTTGTTTTTGTGCGTAGTATTTATTCTAGACAACTGTCACGGATGTATATTTTGTCACTTTAAATATAATGCTGAATAAAAGTAATAAATCTCTCTCATTTTCATAAATATTTTGTTTTGTACATCATCATTATTTTCTATCAAAAAAGTCGAATACTGAAGAAAAACATGTTATTTAATATAACATCTTTTTTACTTCGCATAGAAGACAAGAAGGTACGCTATTAAGGAGGCAACACACCCAGTCTTTACGCGAAGTCAATAAAATATAATGCCAAGTCACTTAATATAAGACATCGTTAAATCTCGCTTTGAGGAGAAATGTAGCAACAAAATTTATAAAGACATTGTGCCAAAAGTGCTTGATACGTTGTTCATACGGTTATTCGACACTTAAGTCTGATCGTCATAGACAGTTTACACGGATAGCGTAGTGGCTTAAGCGATCATCTCGCCGTTTCATATTGGGCTGAGTGTTGCTGGTTCAATACCCAAATGGGAAACGTTTTGTGTAATTTACATATTGTTGCCCTAAGTCTGGGTGTTCTTTGTGTCCGTATATAATATTTGTAAAGACCTCTTCGACACAGGATATTTATTGGAAAATATGTTCTGGTACTGCTTACTACTCTATTACGCAAATCAAATGACCGGGACATGCCTGGAGATAAAAGTATAGTTAAATTATTAGAAATCTCGATGTTTAAATAGAAGTAATACTTGACAAATGTTTAAACTGATTGAGATTTGTCACAAGAAACTCATTCAAAATTGAAGTGTTGCCATTGAAAAACAGAACTGTCACTCATGTATTCATGCTAGATAACTAAAGAAGCTCGACTGCTGCAAGTTTTGTTAGAAGCGTTAAGAGTGTTGACACCGGTATCTGCTGATCTGTCAGACACAAGCTTATAATACAGGAACACTTATCAATAAAATGTCAGTGTGACTTTATACATTCAGAAGATTATGACCACTCTTTTAATGAAACGAACACAATGTCAATTACAATATTCTAATTACATTAATTCATTTATCTATTCAGTAATAAGTTCATCGATTTTATGTTAATTATTTGAATACATTTAAAAAAAACATTTAATATACGCTGCTTATCTCAGTCCAGTTCGTATTAAGTTCTATGCTCTATTCTGTTCATTTTTTTTTATCAGTGTCATAAATAGTCAATTAATGATGTCCATAAATGATGCGATTCAATTAAAATAACAATCGATTTAATTTAAAAGTTTTAATCGGATTCTTTAATTTTACCTATACTGTTAAAATACTGTTATCGGAATTCACAAAAACATAGTCATAGTGAACAACAAACCTATTTCGGTCCTTCTCACTAAAGTGACGAAACGTTCAACAATTTTACTAGTCGTTAATAATCATGATTTGGGCACTGAATTGGCCTTATGTAATTTTTTTTAAAAGGATAACGGCTACACTAAGCATAAACCCTGAGTCGCGGAGGTCTTTAAAAACATACAAGAAACGGACACAAAGAACACCCAAACTTAGCTCAGCAATTTGTGGATCACGCCAATTGTTGTCCCATGTAGAGTTTGAACACACACCACTCAGTGTAGTAGAGAGCGGCGAGCGACTGTTTAAACCAATAGGCCAACCGTTTAATTTAATTTTTATTAATGAAGTCATAAACAATTGTGATTTTTAAATAGCATTTTAAATATTTCTAAATTCAAACTACTTAATGGTTTGACTTGAAACTGGCATTTTTGTCGTAGCAAGTTTAATAGTAGATATGGAACACTTGCGCGTTAGTAACAGCTGTCCTCAATGGTATTAGACGCGTTTAATGAAAGAACACCCGTTCAAATATACTCGTAATATTATTTATAGATGTTTGGAGTCATATACTTATTATATAATCATAAACTATCCTAAGAAATACTTTTAAGAGTGCTTCATCGTATAAATGAAGTTTGAAGGTTACATGAAGCGAAATTTATATAAAAACATATAAAATAGCATTTAAGAGTTACTAGAAAATTATCAACCGGATGCGAAAAAACTTTTGCTTTAAATAGAGTTTCTTTATTGCTATCGTTTTGAATGGAAGTGATTGTTGTGCGTATTATATGATTTAAATATCTAAAGACATTTACAAGATTCCTGTGAGTGGTTTAGTCGATCCATGTGAGCACCGAAACACATACTCACTCAGTCCAAATAGGCAATAAACAGGCAGACAGGGCTGTGTGTTGGAAGCATCTCTAAAAAACGAGCGTGTACGGAAAGTCGTAAGCTGTAAGCCGGAATCGTGGCCTATAAATATACTAAACTTATACCAGTACTAAATTAAAGTTTGACTTCTGTTTAACGTTATTAGAATGACATTCACAAAGTCATTTTAAGTCAATTAATTCTAAATTCAGTGTCCGTCGTAAGTGTGCAGGCTGCAGGTGTCATCGCCATATATGTCGATGCATGTGCACATCCCACTGTTTCCTTGGCACTGTTAGTGGTGATTGCACTGCGATTTAGCTCATCATCTAACGGCCTTGCATAGCAAGCATTTGTACATATGTATAATGTAACGTAAAATCACACCTTTTTGCTAAAGGACTAGTCAGAGACAATTGTTTTGAACTTACTACGGTCTAGACAGACCTCTTTGGCTTCGTCTACATTTATCAATCGTCGCATGCATGATTGTTAGTTTCTAGTGCTTTTCACACGATCCTTCTTCAGGACCAATACCAATTTGGTCAGTAAATGTTCGCCGTGGACGACCTTTTCCGACACTTCCACATCAATCGCTCTATAGATACCTTTCGTGAGTTTTCAATGAGCTATCCTCTCTACGTGGCCGAAACATCGAAGCATACCCTTTTCAACTCTTGTCACTAAGTCTTCTATTTTTTCGTCTGCAACGTTCTCTTATCACAACTTTTCTGAGTCTGTTATTCACACCACACATACTTCTTAGGGACATATAAGTTTATTTATGTATAAATCAGTAAAAGCAATGAAAAGAGAAATATTTTTAATACTAATCGAAAGAAAGTGGTCGAAATTTGACCATGATACACAATTATTTTTAAGCATAAAAATATTAACTAATCACCGAATGACACTTACTTTTCTGAAACATATATAGAGGTAATTTTGGTCGGTTACAGTTAGAAAACAATGCTTTTTGAAAATATTATCGAGATGAATGCAATTCAATTATATACAACTGTGTTAAACTTGATTTCGTCTCTTAATTTACCGTTTTTAGTGGTAGAATACTTTCCTACTTTAAATGGGACTTTGGGTTACTTGCGTAACTAGTGCAGTATAAACTGATTTTCTAAACGTGAAAATGTCATATAACTTATACTACATTAAAACCTCTTTAAAATTGATAAAAAAAGAAGATGGCTGTCTTACAAAAGAAACGTACTGAACTGATTTGTCTTTGCATATTTATACATAGATTATAATTTTCATAATACATATGAATGAGATCTTAAAATATGGGTCGAAATAAACACGTAAAAACTCATTGAGAATTCGAAAATCTAGAACTGTTTTTAATACTCCCTAGTCTTGCACTACCTTATTTTTATTAGTATAATGTGATGGGTGAACGAGTGATTGAACACATGCGACTGGTTCACAGTAAACCTGGAAGACAGTATAATACCTTGAAGTGTTACTCTTACTGTACTGTGGGCGGAAGGCTACAAAAACATTCTTAAAATAGTATTTTTTTGTTTATAATCACTGTGAGTCATAGTTCTTATTTTAAATTCGTATCTGCATTTTCATTTATCAATCCACAGAGAAAAACATTTTTATTTTTTGTTTGAATCGCAAATTCTACTATCTTCTCTTTTGCAGGTTAATGTAGTTTTAGATTGTTCAAGAGAAGAATGAATAGGTTTCTTGGGTCTGCATCTTTACTTCTGATTTCCTAGAACACTAGCTGGAAGTGATTTGCCACAAAAAGTGCTTAAGTATATACGAATAAGATCTAATTTTGAGGAATATTATTATAAGATATTGAAATAGTTCCAAACATTACTTTAGACATAAGTTTTAAACAATATACTATTTCGCTAAAAACATTCTATAGGTAGTAATTTAGTCGATTTTCTCGCTAACTGATGTTACGCCTTCACAAATAATATGCTCGATTTATAGGCTTATACTGCGATCGTGTATTGGATTTATATAAAGAACTGTTAATTGCAACTGGTTCGAGTTTCTGCTCCCGAAAAAATAAATTAAAACAAATAAGTATACGAAAAAAAACACTTCGCTCCATTGTACAACTACGCACATAATAAGTAGAAATATATGTGGGAACATAATAATATATCAAGTGCGGCAACATGCTGAAAATTTGTCATTGTGTAACACAAACAAGACTCTTATAGGGAACACTGGTGCTGTGGAGAGCAAGTAATGTTTATTCGAGAGTTTACAAGCCCTCTGCGGTCCTCTATAGCATTACCCTCGAGCCCGTCCCACTTGTATTTTTGTAACTAGGGCACCTATTTACTAAGTTGGGGACATGTTACCTTTTCAACATCACACGTTCTAAATGTCATTTTAAAAATGGAATTTTTCGAATTTTAAGCGTGTATATAAATAACGGCTGTGTTTTGATTTATGGTGATTTAAAAATTTTAATATACGAGTTATTTGAATTTTTGGTGAAATTAAAAAAAACCTCTTGTCACAACATGGCACAATGCAGACTGTATGATGCACTTTATCAGATTACTACGCAACCATTTTGTAATTTAAGTAATGTATTGAGAATTTTATATTCCTATTTGTTCAGTACTGTTGGTTAAAATTTGCAATTACGTAACCTGTAACAAATCTTATGCTAATCAAGTAATCAAATAATTTCAAACAACATAAACATAATTACGCATCTCTATAAGTTACCCAGCAGATATTTGCACTTTTCGCCTTCTATAGAAACTATAAAAGAACCTATGTACTTTGGAATATACATGATCATCCAAAGACAAGAAAATAAAATGTAAAATAAATAATTTAAGAGATCCAAGCTAATTTAATTGGGAACCTTAAGTGCTGCAATTTAAAATGAGGATATGCACGAATAACGCTTGTATATATTTTATTTATTTTTATTATATATGCTATTAACTGTTAAAATATTTACCATTTAGGTAACTTGGCAGTTGGAGAATTTTAATGAGTAAACATACCGATCTACTATCTAATTAGAAATCAAGGTAAATCTATAAATAGTTAATTATATGACTTTGTTCCGTGGAAAGTTCCGAGGCAGGAGATTAGAGGTACTTTAGCAAGAAGTTGATTACTAGTAGCCATGAAACCTTGTTTACACAAATTCTGAATAGACACAGATTATTATCGCGGCAAATACTTCAGAAATGTTAGTACGTGGGTCACACAAAATTTTTATAATAGGCCAGTGAGAAAAACAACTGATAAAAACTTATTTAAATTTTGAATTAGGAACTCTTTTCAAATTTGTACATGTTTAATGATTTCATATAAGTATTATTTCTCTTTATAAATTATTGGTAGCAATTTCAAAAATGTCTGACGTACATCAAAATGGGTTTAACGGAAGAAATTTTCCGAAAAGAATGAGAAGATCTAATGAGTTATTTAGCGAAATCATACCCAAAGTTTACGAATGCATTTTATAATAGAATAAAATATATTTTTTTATTAACTTAGTTTTGCATACGCGCATACAATAATGTTCCCAAAAGAAAAAGAAATATCGCCGCTGCTTTAAAATAATCTCGCACACATAACACAGAAAGAGATATCTGTACTACACTCAGGGTATATTTATTTCTTTATGTATCTATGTCAACGCAACTGTTGAACAAACATTTACAGTCAATACATTAAGCCAGTAGTCTAAGTTATTACATTAACACATTCCATTATATTATTCGAAAGGGTCTGCTGAACTATATACAGTTACGAGTTCTTAGTTATAATGGCATTACTAGGTGTTACTGCTACCAACGGAAGGATATCGTACATTGGATAAAAGGATCTAAACTTTTCTATATTACCTTCAGAAAGATATAAAATCTCTTTTAGAAAACTAGTTACCGATTTAGAGTTTATGGACCGGTGTAGATTGAATTTAAAATGCCTAATGTCGCCTAAAAAAAACTGTCTTGATTTCTTTTTACGTAAGTTTTTAGTGTTTTAAACACAAACGCATTGAAAAGCGCGCGAAAACTGCAAAAAGGATTTAAAGAATATACTTAAAAATTAAAGGCGGGCATACAACAAGGTTGTGCAAATGTTCTAAAGTAGATATCTTACGAATTGTATAGGTATAGTCTACGTTCACATGCCAATAAGTTGAAGCCTTGGTAATCGCCTCACTGCCTGGCTATACAATTGCGGTAGGGGCTTTTAAGCGTAGTAGAGGCAATTATTGGCACCTCACGGCTTCAGTTTGAAAAATTATCCTTCGGTTCGCGCTTTGAGCATTCTATACCCTCTTTGAGTGCTGAAAAGAATGATGAATTCGTTGAGCCAATTTCACATTAAAAAGCTATTTAGGAAACACAAATGTAAAAACGGTGTTGTAATATATTTTGATTTGGTGTTTTTTTCACGTGATATTTATTTGCTTTGGGTTTTAGGTAACTACTTACATTTAAAGCACTAAATACCAAACGCGAATGTTTATTGAAATTGCGTCTTAATTACGCGCATATGTCACTATACAATAGGTCCTTTTTGTTATCAAATAACTAATATACCGTCAACCACAATCTTGCAGTTGACCATATTATTCCATGTGATGACTTTTTCTTTATTTAAATTTGAAAAAAGCTAAGGATATCGCAATATCTGTAAGTAATATAGAAAAGTATCTAAAGACATTGCGTATGCTTCGTTAAAATGTTTAGCTTTGCTTAAAATGCTTAGTTTTTTGATAATAAACAGTACAAATATTCAACAAACCTTTGGCTAATCAACCAACCAAAAATCAATCAAGCATCTTATTATCTTAGGGTCTAAAATATTGTAATAATAAAGGACTTATGTTAAATTTAATTTAGAGCATATGTCACTGGTCACCGGTATACATTTTACCGCAGTTTTATACCTAAATACATAACTAACTAATATCCTAACTATAAATACATTTATAACTCACTAACAACCAGTAACATTAGCGAACTACCTACATCATTATGATTCTTGCATTACTGCTTGCATCGCAGTGCGCATAAAGTTCATACTGTTAGTAATTATTATTCATAGGCCAGTCGTGTGTTGTACATACGCATATTAATTTAGTACTTGCATACATTAATAATGATGGCATATAAAACGTATGACGTATATGTGTTTGTTCATAGGAATACCTATATGTAGTGTTGCTGAACAGTAACGTACTTTGAACAATGAAATGGACAAGCTCTGTTTAGTTTTAGACTAGATGGCGTCGTGTGTCAGATGTCTGATCACATCACATCAAGGCTTTAACTGTTCACTGCTGGACAAAGGCCATCATTTGAAAGTAAATGTATAATTATATAAATTGTCGAAATTTATAATTTATATCGATTTTAGGATTCTCGTATCCATCCGATCAAAGTGACGTGAAGGGTTAGAGGTCTACGTCCAGCTGTAAACTGCGATAGTCTGATCATGATGATAATTCATATCAAGTATATACACTTTTCATCCCCTGTATGTTTTTTGTGAATATGTAAAGAAGTTAAAAAGATAAAGCCAAAAAACGGAGAAGAAGAGAACATTGTAAAGATTAAAAGATATTGTGTCAAATGGTTTTAAAATTAAATTCTGTAAATTATTACAATATTCGGATTGAAGTTTCTAAGTAGCAATTACAGAGACATATAATAATCTTTATTCACCTTCTTATCTTTGTTTGAAATTCCTTTTAATTACTTTTGCCTTTTATGATCATGTTGGCCGTTCCCTCAATTTATAGTCATTGCTCCGCTCCTAAGGGCCATAGTGTGTTATTACAAAGCCTGTGACCTTCTACGACGAATATTTTATGAAATACAACATGAATAAAAATCGAAATAATATATATATATTAATATTTACAATAATTATTTAAATGTATTTACACATTGACGTCTGATTGTTACTGCACAGATGATGTGATAGTTTAAGCGGACTTTACACAGCTTTCTACTGCGCTGAGTGTTGTGGGTTCTAACTCCACATGGGGTAACACTTTGTTTGATCCACAAATTGTTGTTCTAAGTCTAGCTGTTCTTTGTTTCCGTTATGTATGTGCATGTTTGAAGTGCCCCGCGACACAGGACATACTCCTAATATGGGAGTTGTCTGTTATAAGAAAAAAAAAATATATACGTAAGTATTGAGGTTCAAATATGATGTTTGACTGCAAACAAATTTTAATTTTATATATTCTGAGGTTTAACTAGCTATTTATAAATAGTGATAAGTATGCAATAACATTTTCAATATAAAATTCTACGGATGCGAGAACTGACGTCATTCATTTGCAATTAAGGGCCTTGGAACTGTGCGTCCGTTTCATCATTAAACGCTTTTTGCGTTACCATCATTCATATTCCTCTTTGTCTTTTAATGGGAGTGAATAAAAGACTTGCTAATGAAAGAGGAGTGGTCCCTTTGTGTTAATTTGTACAGTAACGTACAGTCTATTGAAGCTAATTGACACGGCATACTGTTTTGGGAAGCGTTTACCTTTTCATGACACAATAATTTTTATAAATTTTGGAGTAATCTTAATAGCATTTAAAGCTTTTACACATGTAGGTTTTTATCATGGACATGTCATGTGGAGAGATGAGGAAAATGAGGTGAGAAAAGAAAAAGTGGATGGACTGTGAAAAAGGGTATGGCAAGAAAGGGAGTAAAGAGCAAAATGACGAACGATAGAGTAGAATAGAAGAATAAAAAATAGTGCACGGGTTCCAATTCCCGAAATGAAGCCTTTCATCCTGAACTAAAACATAAAAGGAAATTCAATGAGTCAGGCAGATATTTACTTATACTCAACGTAATTTAACACGAAATGTAAATTTCCATCTTATAATGAAGTATAGGTTTTAGAATAATACCTTTACTGGGCACCATTACGCAAAATACACTGCTGATGGACATTGAATGTTTTATGGCCGGTCTTGTTCGAAGCTGTTAGCAGATTAGTTCAGCTTTTATTCAAGAAACGAACGTCTAGCTCTTTTAAATAAAATGTTTGAACAGTATTGACATCTATGAGTGAAGTTATTGAGAATATTTTGGCGTATTTTGTTTGGGATCGTCAAATTTTGCTATATTATTATGGAAGTAGTATTCGTTAACACAGTGTTACTTGTGTTTTCTGTGTTTGTACATCGTTATGCTTGTACTCTGGTAGAGTTAGACGGCACGGACGTGTAAAGTCTACTAGGGTCACTGTTATATTTCGAATGCATGAGGTCTCGTTGAGGTAGATGAAATTAGCTCTTGACATTATAGTAATTTTAAAACGACTAAAATATAAAACATTTTTATTTGTGTTTATTTGTTTATTTACGTGCCTGTCATAGTAACTCTACTCTGCCTGATTGAAAGCATGAGTAGAATCCAAGAGTTGTGGTCACCATACTCATTGCGATTGCAGACAATGCAGTATAGTAACCCACGCTAGTTCGGCCTAGTAAGATGCTTTTTCACGCCACGTTTGGGGACGTAAGAGGCATGACAGTCATTGTGGCATTGTATTGTACACACTTGCCATGACAACTGTCACCTCTGCATCAATGTAAATCACAGATAGTTTTTGAAGTTTGAACTGCACGTGTGTGAACTCCAAGCAGGAAACCCGTGATAAAAGAGTTTTCCCATTAAAAGTGCTACCATTCAAATTTTTTTAAAGTAAACATTATTAAAACATATCTTTAGCTAACAATATTATCACACATTTCAAAGAAATTATTTTAAACTGGCAACAAAATGTTCTATTAATGTACTCGGTAGGTAATAAAATCTCTAATTGCTCAGTCATTCAAAACAGTAAAGTGGATCACGAGACGGATCTTAGGATTTCAGCAATCGTATTTAGGAAAGTTTGCCAATTATTTCATTAAACCTTCCAATTTTAATCAAACAACATCGTTATTCAAAAGGTATTCGATCGAACTTTGTAC
This sequence comes from Hypercompe scribonia, assembly GCA_949316085.1. Classification (NCBI taxonomy): domain Eukaryota; kingdom Metazoa; phylum Arthropoda; class Insecta; order Lepidoptera; family Erebidae; genus Hypercompe; species Hypercompe scribonia. The sequence continues at coordinate 1,885,965 of OX438969.1, read as the reverse complement.
AAGCTTAAGTAACAGTTTCATGGCCGAAGGTTCAAACGCTATTCATTTACAATACGTTAGGTCTTCTTTGTCGCTATAATTTAATTTGAAAATGATTTTACACATAATGCCTATTGACGATTTAATAATAAATTAAAAGAAAAATGAAAAAAAAAAACATTCAGTTCTTCGTCAATTATACATCCTTAATCTTTCATCAAAGATTAAGTTGAGGTAAGGTACATGTGTTGTTCACGTGGTGACGGTTTAAAACTACGGTGTGCCATCATCTCTATTCATCCTATGGGTTTCGTAAGAGGCGACTAAGGGGACAGACTTCGTTGGACAACATCATTGCAAAAGAAGGAAAATGTAAATCAAACCCTATAACAACCCGTCTGGCCATCGCAGTATAGTAGACCAAAACATCCTTTCTATGGCGAGACTTATGTCCAGGACTGTCTAAGGCTGTTGATGATGATGAAAATAAGAGTACATATATTGAGATGTAACGTTGACGAATTCTATAGTACCAGCACTGATTATAATCGGATACACCTAATATTACGGGTAAGTTCGTATATTCTGTGCCGACAAAACCTCAATTAGACTAGTGGGCGATTTTCCAAATCACGTGCAACACTAAAGTCTCATACCTATAGTAATTTAGTTCTCGTCAAAGGAAGAACTTTACGTACCAATTTGCATAATATAGCTATAAGATATTATTACTGAGAGACGCGCCGCTGCGTCTGGCAGGAGAAAAAGTAACGAGTGCAAAATCGGTGCGGTAACCTGATCTACAATCACAACTAATTTTATTCAATAAATGGACGACAGCCCTCGTCTGTAACATGATTACCGTTCATTAAACCAACCGGAGCTTTATAACTCGATATCTACTTGATCGCGACCACAGATAAAGAGCTTTTAATGAACGACAGAACAGCACTTGTCCCCTCCCGTCAGTAGATAAAATTAATTGATAAAACTGTCGTTACACGAACAATACCATTTTAATTGGTACAAAACCGGTTCCGTCTAGCGTGCGTTCACTAATTATGATTTGCACTTCTACGAATACATTATAAGCGAGCTGGCCGATGCGGTAATTACAAGTGCACTGAATTTTATACGACGAAAATTGTTCGCGAATGCACTCTCGAAATAGGGCAATCCACCCGCAGAGACAATTGAAATAAAACGTTATAGCAGTACGTGGAACTAAAATGTTACAAGAGAGTTTTGTGATTTGCTAAATTATGTCTTGTAACAATTTTGCAAAGATCATTTTAGAAGCGTTGTTAAGCGTGATGATGTCATTTCAGCTTTCGGGTCAAGCGGCTGCTTCGTACCGCAGGTTTTTCTTTTTGTTCTCACTGCTAAGATTTTTATTTTAAATCCGTAGCTCTAACGAACCAAGCTCTTGTTGCATGCGGCCTCGTGCATGCAGCTGTCATATAGACAGCAATCGTTATCAATACTTGACTGTAACACCCCTCTGTTTTATACGTCTTTCTTTAATATTTTTATGTTTTTTTCCATGTAAAGTTGTATAGCAAACGGGGCTTATAGGTAGGCACATATTAAGTTAGTAACAGCGCGTCAGGGTGCGGCTTGTGCGGTTGCAGACACCGCATTGTGTTCTTATGCCGCATACATTAGCGTGCATTCTCATGAACAAAACCCGTTCTGAAGCTTGCTGCGTTCAAATTTTGTTGTTTCTTTTCAAATCTGCGTGTCTTGCTTAGTTAATTTTTTTGCATACAGTCCAGTGCTCAAAAAATATCATCCGTTCCGTCTCTTGTATCGAATGTACACGAACACGACATTCACAGATGCTATGCTCTGAAGTATTATAATTTCATTTAAGTTGTGTCCATAAATCTATAGTGGCATTAAAATAATTTAATATTTTGTCAATACCATAGCAAGAGCATCGCGTTGGCTTATATCCTAGAAAGTTGGACGCAGGGCCGGCGACGTTAAAATTTATCGTTCCATTGTCAACGAGCATGCGGTGCATTGAGCGCGTGGCAATAAAACAAACGCTTTAATTTCGGTCTGGATACGTTCGTGCTAATTGTAGTGGAATCACATCGCGTGAGAGAGCGTTAAGTTTACAACGTGTAAAGTTTAGTGAAGGAGCATGTGCAACTGTTCTCGAAATAATTTAATGCGGAGCGGTGCGGAGGCGGCGCTCTCTCGGGTAACGACATGAGGCTAATTTCGCATGCGGCACCGTCGTCGCTTGCCTCGGCCGTTGCCATCGCGAACGCATATAACTCTGACCAGTTTAGAATTCAGTCGGAATGGAGGGCTCGCCAAACTGTCTACGTTCCTCTTGTACTCGAATGTCAACGAGTACGCCATATTGATTGATTTGCATGCTTTCTTGACTGCTAATAATCTGATGTTTGTGTTTTTCAGGTAATTGGATAGAGGATGTGACATCGAGATTTTACGAGACTGAGCGTTGTAGCTGTGAGATGGAAGTAAGTGGTGTAATGAAAAACAAGATCAGAGAAATGTAAAATAAGACCTTATAAAGCAGATACTGAGAATTTGTTGTTGAGAGTTGATCACTGGAAATGAAGTTAAGATGTTGGAAATGCCTTTAATCCTTGATAATTTGGTATAAAAGGTTTTTGTGTTTATATTGTTATTATTTTATTTACATTAATATTATTAGAGATAATTTTAAACATGTAGTTATTACTGGAAAAAGATGTTGTAAAAAGAAAAGATGTTCAATAGTTAAGTCGGTGATGACTACTTAAGTTTTTATGAAAAATATTTTGTATTTTTTTCTGAAAATAAATACAGCAGAATTGTATTAAAATTTAGTACATTTTGCAAGTATTTGGCACCATGTTATGAAAATTTAATATTTAGTGACATGTCAATTTTAAATTTGCAAGGCTACTTCAACCGGTTTTACGATAATATCACGGCTCGGGTATCTAACCTGAAACCTCTTGATCGGCAATCGCGTACACTAATGACCATACCAACGAGGCATTTTTTTTTCATTTTAACAGCCTGCCAAAGTGACTCTTTTCGCGCTGATGGAAGGCATCAATAGAATCCAAGAGTTGTGGTCACTATACTCATTGCGAATGCAGGCAATACAGAATGATGACCCATAGAGTGGTGGCCTAGTGAGATGCTTTTTACGTCCCGCTTGGGGGACGTAAAAGGCATGACAGTCATTGTGGCGTTGTAAGGTTCACACTCTTACCATGATAACTGTCACCCTTGCATCAATAGTTTAAATGTAATATATCTGTCTAAAATGTCAAATTTTCACTTAAAGAAAATAATATAAAAATATGTGATAACAATCTAGTCTCCATGTCTTAGTATCTTAAATAAACATTAAACGATGTCAAATCCGGTGTATATCCACAGCATTATATCTAACACCGGGCGTAGACCGAATGAACGGGAGTGAGTGAGAACGAAACTCAGGGAACCGGGCTTAATATGATAAATAAATCTTTTGAATGAATAAACGTGTCACCGGGGGATTTAATTAAGACTCTAAAGTGGGGTAATTAAAGCTTGTATTGGGCCCGACGGGGTGTCGGAGAAGAACACTGCAGGGTTCGTCCTTATTGGGTAAGTAATGTGCGCATGATTTAACAGCTAAATATGTATATGTTTGGTAAAAAAAGTTAAAAAAGATCGATAATAACGTCTTGTTGTGAGTCAGGTTTTAATACTGTTATGTTTACCTTTAATAGTGGACTTTAATGAGTTTGCTCACCTATAACATTTGTATTGATTTTAAATATAACTTAAGTTTTCTAAGTTACAAGTGTCTTATCATATACTAAGGCCATCAGAGGAGGGCCTTCTTTTCCCAACTCTCACGGGGGTTCTCAGAGTTGCAAGTGTCAGAGAAAAGTTTGTTACCTTAAGTCCCATGTCCATTTAAAATGTCGATTTTTCAGTTTCATAGATCTTATAAGCCAATTTCAAACTGGATCCTAGTTTCTTTTTTAAATATATAATAGATAATAAAATAGATGTTCAATATTCGATTTCTAGATAATTATTTACATTCATTAAAATTTATTTAACATACTCGCAATATAGAAATATTAATATTCAGTCTCATCTTGAAAACTACGGAACGAATGAAATATTTTTCTTAAAAGGTTAAGTATTCACAGCGACTTCAATAGTACTTGAATAACTTATTAAACTGTATTGAAACAATTTTGAGTCATTTAATAAAAGTAACTCAAGATAACTTAATAAACATAAAAATAAATTATATTTCTGAAGTATGTTAGACATTTTTAAGTAAGATTTCAATTTCTGAAGTCAAGAACACATCTCAGTTATTACTGGCCAAGAGATGGGAATGTGATTCCATTTCTTTTGATGACATTGACCTCTGTCTCAGGATTTGAAGCACAATCATCAAGAGAAAAACTGGATTCTTAGTAAATTTCAAATAGAAGCGTTAAAAGGGTTGGGAAATCTAAGATCAAACAATGATATAGCCGTATATAAGCTGTATAATATATGTTTAACACGTAAGTACACTGTTATAAGGCTCGTTTTTGCGTCATAAAATATAACACGTCTACTACAGCTGTTAGTTGACCATGGTCATGATATGTTACGAGATGTCAAAATGGTTTTGACTACACAGCTTCTAAGATTTTTAGAGCACATTCATTATTAAGAGAGATATTGTTCTTGGCTCTAAACAGCACAAATTACGTTTCCTTCGGTAATCAGATGGTACAATCATTAAATAGTACTTTTATCGACTTCAAATAAAGGAGTAACCTCACAATTCAAACAGTATTTTGCTTTTCTTTTCAAGTTCAGAGGTAACAAACATAAAAAAAAGTAATACCGAAATGAGAACCTCTTAATTTTATTGTAGTCGTTTAAAAATCACCGCTATTAATGTGGAAGGCGAAGTTACTGTTGATTTCCCAAGGTTGAAGATATAAGATGCTGTAAGAATGATATTTTACTCAAACCTTTTAAGTAATGAAAATATGAAAAATTAAAACACATAATAGAATTAAGTACGCTGAGGGCTTCTTAATGCTCTTTACATAAGCTAAGTACTTATAATAATGTACTAAGTATAAGTATTAAATTTGATTACGTACTGACATTTGCTCGCGGCCACGCTTGTCTCAAAATCACTCCCGTAATATCCTGCATTGGGAAGATTTTTACAAACATACATGAAACGGACAACCTACCAGACTCAGAACAAAAATTTGTGGAACACACTACCTGTTGTCCCATGTTGGGGATCGAACCCACAATACTGAGCGCAGCAGGAAAAGGCAAGGTGACCACTTAAGTCCACTTTTTTAGAAAGAGATTTTTATAGATAAATTAATAATAAATAATAAATGAATAAATAAATATTTTGGATATTTAACTAACACCATCTAGTTTCAAACTAAGCAGAGCTTGTACTATGATAACTAGTCTGACTGATAGAATACTTATATACTTTTTTTTGTAAATACATATATGTTATACATAGAAAACACCCAAGCTCCGAAAAAAATAAATGCAGATCTTACAAACATTTGGTTCGACCCGGGCATCGAACCCGAGAACTCAAGCACAGCAGTCATTTTCGCTACCACTACACCATAGAGGCAGTCGAAATGATGCAGGTAGCAGATGAAATTATAACCCGAACAACACTTAATGCAAAATGTTCTTCTGATCAAATAAACTGTACGTCAGTGCACAAAATTTTACTATAATATATATATAATACTAAATTTTATGATCTCCTTGTGATGACGAATTAATAATATGTATTGTCACCAGCCCTATTCGTGGTGTGTAAGAGGCGACTAAGCGTGCATACCACACAGGACAACATTACTGTAATGAGAATGGAAAACTTGAAATAAACTGTATATCAACCCGTCTGGCTAGCGTGGTTTAGCTATATAGTATATAGTAAATAAGTTATATTGTCGCTGGGCCGCCTTAGTGTGGGTCGCCATACTGAATTGTCTTGTACTTTCCATCAGGCAGAGTAGAGTCTCTTTGGTAGGCTAAGAATAAAAAAAGTAGGCCTAAACCTCCTTTTTAAGACGGGGTCCACGTCTAGCGGTGGACTGTTAAAGGCTGATGATGATGATGATGATAATTTAAAAAGTCAAAGCCGTATATAATATAAAATTTATCATACTTCAATTGAATTTATTATGGTTCATTTTAACGGCATGTTGAGACATTATAGCGGTATTTGTTATGTGTTTGTGGTATAACCACTGTGGTATATAGCAATAAAGCTATTTTCGCTACCGTTAATACCAGCTAATATAACTACCAGCCCGCTAATACCTAGAAGCTTTTGTCTTACAGAATATTGATTCCATAGAGAATTGTAATTTCTCTATTTAATTTGGTTTGTGAAAACCAATGAGGTTGGCTTAAATGTTACAGTCGACTTAAAAAGCTTTCAAATATATAGTTTAATAAGATTTTCTCAAGTAACTAATAAACTTTATTATGTTAAAAATATCGTGTAAATTTCCTTAGCAATAATATCTTCAATATCACCTCCTCTTGGTGGAATAAAGACACTATATAAATCAAAATGGAGACACAAATGTCAGGCTACAATTTCCATTTAAATTGAATTATTACCTGCCTACAGGTACATTCATATTTAGATCGTAATTAAGGCTCTTGTAATACACTGACTGTAAACATATTTTGCTTTCGATAGAACGTTTTATTAAGGTGTGTATACACTGCGGTATATACAATATGTATTCAAAATGATTCATTTATGATAATTTTATTAATGTTATATGTAAACTCAACACATGTTATATGCGTGACATTAACTTTCTTTGTTTCGATCGACACCTCAAGTAAATTTTGAATTGTAGAAACAGACATAGAGAAGAATAATATAGAATCTGAAGTTAAGTTCTTTTCTAGAAATATAATTTATGGATAGAATCTGTATTTAGTTAAGTCAAACCGCGAGTTTTGTCGCAATACGATCAAAAAATATCCAACAATAAAAGCCACGACCTCTGATTTCAGTCATCATTAATTACAAAGTACTTCTGTTTGGTTCATGAGCATGAAATCAATTAATTTTAAATTTCTTTTCGATATATAGTGAAGTAGAGAGTAGAATTTACTCAGTCGAAATGATTTCAACCGCCATCTTGGGGACAAGTGGTCCATTTAATTTGCACATAATTAAGTAATTATTTCATATAAATTAGATAATTAGGTAATTATATATAAAGTATTTAAGTTTGTAAGTTGTTTTAAATATACATAACAAGATGGCTATCAAATTGGTAATAGTTTAATCTTTTTCATATGGTCCCACGTTGGGCGCCAGTGTAAACTTGTGTGCAATGCCAATGATTTTTATGCCAATGAATTATTTTATTAGTTATTACTTTATCTTAAAGTCTTTTTGTCAATTAAGAATATATAGACGAGCGGTTATGACGAAAGCGTTTGATGTGAACTTAATTGTCATTGATTACGCGGTTTTAGATTTGTGTAGACACTCCGAATGAGCTTAATAATCGTGGTTTGTAGATGGTTAGTTGGATAGGTTAAGTTCTGCTGCTGCCATTGGTTTTTTATTTTGAACGTCTATCTCTTAAGATTGGTTCAATACAACGTTTTTTTATGGCAAACAAATTATTTAAGCTGTTTAACATCACGCTACGGGCTATAAGAAACTCACACAAAATGGCATTGGTTAACTAGTCTGCAATATAAATGATGAGAAGTTATGTATAACCACGTCTTTATAAAAGCACCTTATTTATCTTCAATCAACAATATTGAGCTTCACGCTAACAGTGTTGCGTTAATTAAATGATTCGCATAATAACAGTGCCCTTCTTCTTTAATTAGATTAAAAATGGCCTTTATAAAGAAATTATACGCAATTAATTAGTTTGTTAATACAATTTACCTTGTAAATTGATTTTATTCTAATAATATTTGAGTGCGATTAAGAAATTTTAGGTTTTGTATTGACTCCGCTGAACCGCCATTTTATAATTGACTCAGAAAAGACTTTCCTAGGTACCGCTAACATTTAGGATAAAGACCTCACGACTGAAATGTAACTAGTGGAATTTGAGTGTGTATATAAAGAGATAAAAAAAATCTTTGGAGTACAATAAATTTTACGTAAATTAATTTATTATTTATTGTTTTATCTCAGTTTCTATAAAAATATTTATACAGTAATATATATTTTGTCTGGTATGTTGGCCTAGTGGTTAGTGATCCAGACTGCAAAGTCAGAGGTCGTGGGTTCGAGGACAAATGTTTGTGTGATGCATGAGCATGAATATTTGTTCTGTGTCCGAATGTAATTTATCCATGCAATGTATAAATTTAGAAATATATAAGTATGTTTATCAGCAGTCTTTCTAACATAGCATAGGCCCTGCCTAGTTTGATATTAGACGGCCGTATGTGACATGTGTGAAATTTTCACTGTTATTATTATTAATTTTAACCAATCTAAAATTTCAAGTGATTCTCAATTGTCTTGAATTATTATTCGAACAAATTTAGCAATAATCTAGGCGAAAGTAAGAAGTACTCAATCTTATTTGTTTAGATATCGAATCAGAAGTATTTGGCATGTAGCGTCGTACGTCGTCCATAAAATCACGCCTATTTCCTTGGTAGGGTAGGTAGAAGCACATTAAACGCCCACTTTTCACCAATCTTTTGCCGTTAATCGGGATTTTTATTTGCCAGAGCCTCGTCTGTCGATCAGCAGGTTTGGGGCTCCAAATTCTTAGTAGGAATCCTATGCTCTCTAGCTTCGGTAATGTTTCATAAATTCTTAGAATCAACTGTGAGTACAACCAAATTAATTATGGATTTTAGATATTACATAGAAGGTAACAGAATTATTATACTAAATATTTATTAATCTGCTATTACCTCGAAGTGGTTAATCAATAAACGTTTGCAGATTTATGAAAATATCTAAAGTTTTGGCTGGGTTGTTTATAGTTATGACTACTGCTGCCAATGGATACTTAAGACTCTAGAGTTACAAGTGTACTACTAGCTTTTGATTCCCTCACCCAATAACAAGAGAGGAAGCGTTTGACTCACTTGATGGAAAGTGTAGAGGGAACGGACGATCATGTCCTCTGACACAAAGGGAGGATCCTCCGACCAGGCGAGGAGATCGTGCCTGGCGGGCCACGGTCCATCGGTTGATGTTGGGATGTTGTATATATGCTAATTGCCACGCGAATCTCTATTTCGCGATACAGAATTAGTAGTTGCTTCGTAGTTCATTATATTCATATGTTTTGTTCATACTTCGTAGTTCGATGTATCTTCGCTAGATGGCGCTGTTGTATATTTTTGTTTGTGCTATAATGTGGAAGTCCCCACAGTAAGCAACAAAAGAACAAAACCCGTTTTGCAGATGAATATAACATTTTCACTGTTTGCATATGTGGCTGTAACATTTTATTTAATCTCGATGTGTACGTACGTTAAGTGTGGGAAAACCCATGGTTTACAAAAATACGAGGCGATCTATTATGTTAACAAGGTACGTTATACTACAATATTATACCGATTTTGTATTCCATTAAACAAATTTGTCCCAATTAGTACTGACTGAAAGCTTGGCCGTTAACGAGTTTATTTGAGAAATCATTTACTTTATAAATAAAAATAACATCAATATACTTTTGTTTAGCGTTAAAAAAAGATTTCATAAAACTTTAATTGGAAGTTCATGAAATATTAATTTAACTTGATCAATAAGAGTAGTGTTTTCCTTTTTAATAAACATTAGGTGGTAATATGATTTCGTGAACTCCTCGTTCTTTGTTTAGGCAGTACTACTCTGGAGTGCGCTCCCGCTCGAAGTCAGGATGTCCACAAACCGTTTTACATTCAAAAAGAATGTACATAGTCTCCTTCTTAACGAGATTGAAGAATCGTCTCATCGTTAGTTGGCTCAGCTTACAGTCAAGTTGTCATAGTGTACAAATATAATCTAAATGTATGTGTATATTTATGTATATATGTGTATATTTATAGGTGTATTTATGACGTATGTATTGTATGTGTTCATGTATGTATACGCACTCATGTATTGTATATTTTAACTGTCAATATAACCTCTGTGCACCTCCCTTCTCCCATTTCTAAACCACCCTAAGGTTGACTGGAAGAGAATGCCTTGGGCATTAAGTCCGCCGATGTACAAAGTGCATAAAGTGTAAATAAATAAATAAATAAATAATATAAAATATCAATAATTAAAGATGGTGTAAGAGGACTCTGTGTGGATGAAATTTCATGTTTCACGAGTCATCGTCATTATCGACCCGTCTTGTTCTTCGATAAAAAAATATAAGTCTGTAAATCTATCCACTGCAGGCAGCTCTCAGTTTTAAAAGCTTTTAGGTCACTGTGAGAGTTCAATTAAAATCTATCGATGACTTTTATGGTGATGTGCTGCACATATTTTCAGATTATTCCGGATTATTTACGACAAAAAGTGCTTTTGTGAAATGTGAAAAATATATACGTATGACATAAATATAATGATAAACCTGACGAACTAGAGACTAAGTGATAAGCGATTAGAGCCAGGTCAGTTTATGGATAGATGATCATTCTTTATATATTGAGAACTCTCCTCGGAGAGCATGTTAAGCTCGGTTCCGGTTACCATTCTAACATATGTGCTAATCGTTACAAGTACTTGAAGCCTTAAAAATTCTAAAAATAATCTGTTTAAATAATCACTTCAATAGGATCATATAGGTACCTATTACTTCAGTTGTGGAGGTATAATGGCAATCACTAGACGTAAAAAATCGATATTGAACTGTATCGTATTACCCCAATCTAGTTTTGGGAACAGACTCGGAGGATGATAATTATAAAACCTGTACGTATGTAACATATGTTTCATAAGTGTGCATATTATGAAAAATGATTAAAAATACATTCAATCTAACACTTAAATTTAACATCGTATAAACCTCGAACAATGATGACTTGGAAGAGATATTTGTGCGTCACTTTTATGTCTAACGATACCAATTTTCTTCACAGCAGTACATTTTCTATTTCTTAGTCTTGATATTTCAATATCTAAAAGCGACATTTTCTTTGCATATTCACATACGCTCGCCAGTCGTTTTCCCTTTTTAATGTACATTTCTTAGACGTCTGTGATATACGTCATTTAGCGTTGAGTTTATAGAGAAAAATAAGTATGTGAATTTAGTTATGAGTAATATTTATTTTACTGGTAGAGTCAGTAACTACTGGTGTATTATTGGTACGTCCGTAATAATAGCAATAGCTACCAGCGTACTACGAGTGACAGTGCTACGAGCGTACTACAGAGGACAGTGCTACCGGGGTGTACTATGGGCGGTAAAACTGCGAGCGTATTACGGGTAACTACTAGCTTCCACGGGCCAAACCGTACTGCTGATGAACTAAGATCAAGATCCTTCTTATATATAGAATAAAATTATCATATTACAACTGAACACTGTAATCGCATAAATTTTAAAGCATATTGCTTCAATCCTTTTCCTTCGATACATAATGGAATCCAAATATGATTTTATCATCTGCTAACACGTAATCGTACTCTTCTAGGGATTATAACTCATATTACGATGGCAGTAAAAACTAATACAGTATGTTCATAATTTGGAAGTAGAACGCATTGCTGTAATTTCTGGGTATTTAGGTATTTATATGAAGTTCGCGTGCTTTGTTTTTCCATGTTTTATTGTCTCGATCGCATGTTTTGATAAGAAAAGAATATGGAATATATACTATGCACTATGTATTACTATTACTTCATATAAAATATACATATATATGCTATTTTAACATTCTTTTCTTATTTACTTTTTAATACATCAGACACTACTCTATAGTTTTCAGCTCATGGCTGCCTGTGAGAGATTGTCTCCGCGTGATAAGGCCACCATCATCGTCATCATACAATATATAAAAATATATACTTTAAACTCGTGGTGGTGAATTTATTAGTAGATACTTTTTTATTTCTAGTTCGACTACGATTAGGTTAAGTAAGTGTCGAAGTTCAATATGAGTGAAAATCGGTTTGGTAACACTTAATATTTTTGTTTTATTATATACATTCATTAATTTCATATTTTATCTAAGAAATCCTATTAGTTAACCCATTCAATGATTATTTATATGTGAGATTTCTTAAATAAAATATGAAATAAAAAAAATGTATATATGTATATATTTCTTGGATCGTCAGAATAGGCTGTCTATGGTGGTTAAATCTTAACTTATCCACTTATCACCAGGATTTACGGCTGAATAAATTAATCTGATATTATCTACGTTCATTACAATGCATTATAGAAAGATATCTGACAAAGCTTCAACAAAAGGACCCACAGATCACTGATAATCGTCTAGTGTTGCCATTGCAAGTGAAATTACTATTTTATTAGAAGTCTCTCTCGAGATTAAGTCTGAAAATTGTGTATAATCCAAGTAAATTTTTCATTGTTCTAAATCCATATTTAATTAAAAATCTGTAGATTTTTACGAATAACTAAAGATGACTCCTCGATTTACAAATTGATCATCGAAATACAAAATGGAACACGATGTAATAATTATCATTGTTTGGCAAACGGCCCGCTCATTCGAGCTAATGCTAAATGCCATTAATATTACAACTAAATGTCAAACACATTTCTGAACCGTATGTATATAATGCGCTACATATAAATGAACCGACCACTTATATTAGACCTATGTTCTTACCGAGTTTAGTTATCCATCAAGACATTTTTTATTAGGCAATTGAATTAACATACGTATCTCTAATCTACTGTAGTTGAGATATTTTGTCGGTTCTATTTCGATTTAATTTCACAGTTAATTAGACGAAATGAGTCTTATTTAAACTACTCAAAATATTCAGATTTATTTGGAATGTAAATGGGCACTCATCATATTATATATTATATCAATTAATATTAAACAACTTTACGAGACACCTGTTTTGCAGACACATTGCCATATGTGGCTTTTTTTCCTTAAATGGTAAATAACCTCTATATCTTAAAAGTTTATTGCACTCTCTTAATTTACTTACAATTTTTAGTGTGCCTGGGGTTTTGGTTGAATATTTAATTGTATCATACAATAATAAAAACAATACAAAATTAGTAAGAATCGTTTTCGTAAACATAAATTGACGTGAGTTATTATTACTAGAGAAATATTTGTGATGTTAATTTATTGATGTGGAATAAAAAGTGAACTTGTCACCACGTTATTTTTTTTAAATTTTGTTATTTGAGTTTAAAGGTTGCAATACAAATGTTTAGAGTACTTAACACGTACCTTAGGTTATACAGCTTTTGGTGTTAAAAAATATATTATAAATAACTACTGGTGGATATTTAAAATTACTTATTGTTAATCAATAATTATTATGAAAATAATAAATTTTATAACTATAACTTTTTTGGTTTTGTTCGCGTAAAAGTTACATTTTCACCCTTTGGGTGCATTCTTTTCAAGATTGTTAGAAAAGATTATAAGTGGTCAAGATCAAGTGATCATGACCACTTATAATTATAACTATCTCGAGACTCGCAAATAAGGTTCGTTGTTTGTTATTATATTCACTTGTAAACTCACTATTATTATAACGCTAGACCCTACCTTTTAAATAAATAACGAATATCTAATTTGAACACAAAAATCACCGCAGTGAAATTGAGCGAAATTCTAATCTTAAAATTATATTCAGTGCGTGGGCAGCTGCCAGCCTGTCCAATAAATAATACGGGCTTACCATGTTGCGGTTGTAAAAGCGTTATAATTTGTTTTTTTTTAATTCTTACAAGAAGGTGAACACTCAAATAGCGTATAACAACAAACAACTGGTCAGTTAGAAAGTTCCAAATTCAAAATAAAAAAGCTTTTGTGAAGTATGTTTAAAGCATGAATTTCACGTCAAATCTCTTTTAAAGCTAATTTAGTTAGTGTTAAATTCTTTTAAAAGACTTGGGGTGAATTTTTAGATCATATTTGATACGTTTTTCGCTCTCTTTTATTAAATAATTAACTATCTTTAAGTACGAGGAGCCTACTTACATGCTTTGTTTTGAATATTTGAAAAATTTGTGCTAATATCAGCTCTCTATTTGTTATATGAAATAGTCCTTCATATACAAATTGTAATAATAAATACTCATACGAAATAAAATGCTTGAAACTAGAAATTGTCGACATTTTCTCTAGTCCGTCTAAAGGGAAAAGTATTATCACTTTCTGGCCATTTCATGTGACACCACAACCTATCCAATGTAGACCTTCCGCAGTGATTTGTGAATTGAGATTTTGCTACAGACCCTGACAAAAAATACACAATTTTGTCCGAATTATTTTGATAGAACATGCGAATATGTTCGGGTTTCATACTACTTTATCAACTGTTCCTTTTTGTGAATCAAAATTGTACTTTTGGGTAGCTCAAACCGTACTTATGTTATGAATTCCTTTAACAAGCCCTTTCATGATAAATTGCTATTATATGTTAAGACTGCTGCTATAAGCTTTGTTAATGGGAGTTTTTGACTAATTTAGGCAGAAAACGAGTACAAAAATGCTGTAATTGTAACTGAAATTATGTGTTGTTATCAATGTAATATTTTTATTTATATAAAAATGTTAAGTTGCATTGTGTTTGCTTCAAAAACCCGAAAATATCTGCTTCGGTTGAGCTTGAGCTTAACTTTTGACACCATTTATAAATTATTTTAAATGTTGGTTTTATCAATTTTTCACGTCCATTTTGTTTCTGAGTTCTCGTTCATAATATGTAAAGTGTGACAGGGCATAGAAATAATTCTATAAAATATTCTCATATTCGCTACACAACTTCATATAATACAAACGAAGTAGATCGACGCTTACTGGCTTACAGTACAGGCTTAAGTAAACTCAGCTCAGACATACTTGTAAGTTCGGTGCCGTTACAGACGCATTAGTGTTCTGAGTGAGTGTATAAGCCATGAGTTATACAAACTATATAGTTGAACACTGAAGTCGCATATATTACAGTTAGCTATGGTGACAGTTGACCAGCTTGCACACCGGGATTATACCGTTGCTTAGAAAATTCAAAATGCTCATTCAAAGGTCGTAATTAGATAGTATGATGTTAAAAATAAAAATGAATGGTGTCGTGGGACACCAGGTAGGAACGAAGTTCCTTCGGATAATGTGGAATCGACACAATTTGCAAAAAAATCGTGCTCAATTTTATGTAGGTTTTCTTGATTTTTCTCTTAAATTTTGCTGATTAGTTTTTATTTAAGTACAAGAAAGTATTTAGGAAATTCAGTATTTTAGGAAATAAAATAATAAATTCCTTAAAATAATAAAATAATAAATTCCTTAAAATAAAAAAAACATCGTAATTCAAATTTCAACTGAAATAACAAAAAAATATGTATCTTTATTTTTTTTTGTCAACATTATTATTAATTAAAAATTACATAGAAATAGAAAAATAGAAAAAAATAATAAAAACTCATTTAACGGTTTTATTCCACGCACTTTTTTCCACAGATTTATTCCACAGATTTATTCCACGCACTTTTTCCACGGATTTTTTCTTACGGTTTTACTATCACATTTCTTTTAGTTCGGTCCCGCAGCGAAATCCCTATCCCCTCCAAGCCGGCCGTAAGGAACTTCGTTCTAAAAAAAAATTCATTCCATTTATTCTTTGCAACTAAATTCGATTTTTGTATGTACTACTGCTACTAAATAAACCTCAGACATAAAAATGTTATTGAAACTGACTTTGTCTATGATTATGATCAACAATAACTGAACGCGTAATGGTTTAAATGATGGACTCACGATTTCCTACTACACTGAGTGTTGTAGATTCGATCCTCACATGGGACAAATCTTTGTGTGATAAACCAATTTTTATTCTGAGTCTGAGTATTCTATGTATCCGTTTTTATAAATGATTGTGAGTGAGTGTGTCCCCTGCGAAACAGGATATAACAATACGACGACAAAAGCTGTCTTATTCAAAGAAAAAATAAATTTGCACACAGATGCCACACATGCAACATACACAACGACCATAAATACACATACTTTCGTTTTAAATACATGACTCTATGCCAAAGCAAATCTAAATCATTCATCTTTTGTTTCAACTAGTTTTATGCCATGTTTAGTTCCATGAGCCCAATGCCATTATAATTTGCATTCGGGTAGGGTTAGAATTTATTACGGGATCAGTTTTCCTCCGCACTATAAACTCGGATATTATCGTACCAGTCGATTTTATGGGATATAAAAGACTGGTATATATGTATTCATAAAAGCTTTTGGAATAATGGGATTATAAATTGATAGAACGTAATCCATGGTCGAAGTTTTAACAATGCGTTTTAAAGGCTTTTTTAGTTCGTTGGTCAGGACAGTGAGAGTCCGAAAGTGACTGTTGATGTTCACATAACGACTGTCTGCCTTGTACAATATGGGACTAAAAATATATATTGTGTAATGTGGTTAAAGTATACTTTTGCCTGTCAATTTGCCGTTTATTAAGGATCTACTAATGCAACTGCTGGCGTTAATGACATTAATTTTTAATAATATCAATGTTTTTTTTCTTTTTTCTCTACTTTAAGACTTTTATACTGATTCCATGTTAAACTACTAAATAAAAATAAGAATTTTTATCTTGTTTTAAAATATATACAATTAAGTACGACAGAAGAATATTAATATTGTCACAGCACCAATGGCCGGCCATTTCTCACACGTAGAAAGCCTCTTTCTATGCAGTACAGGTTTACGATGATTGATTTTGCTGGCTGCACTATATAATGGATCTTATTGTCGACGCACATGTTAT
Source organism: Hypercompe scribonia (assembly GCA_949316085.1). NCBI lineage: Eukaryota > Metazoa > Arthropoda > Insecta > Lepidoptera > Erebidae > Hypercompe > Hypercompe scribonia. The sequence continues at coordinate 1,869,017 of OX438969.1, read as the reverse complement.
GACTACATTCCGCGTCTTCAAGTGCTAAGCGCAAAGTCTTTAAGTCTAGGCAAAGCGGCTTTAATCGAACTTTAAGACTCATATACATTTCGAAATAAAATTCTTGATTGATTTCTGTCTTTTGTCTCTTAAAACGGAACTTTTTCGACAAAAGTATGTTTTGAAAATAATAGATCTTGAGACACTGTCTCAAATCAAGTTAAGGATTTTTTTCTAAAGTACCTAAATTTGAGAAGAATCCACCCGTCGCTGATATTTTGTTTCTAGACACTCTAATCAGTGTGCAAGTTCGCATAGGCAAAAACATATCGTTTTATTGACTTCAATTGCTGCCCGCTACTTGCGTGATGGCTAGCCCTAGTAAGAATCCATCTAGTTGTCTCAAGTAAAAGTAATATTCAATTTAAGACATTTTAACTTTACGTAAAATACAAATACTTCAGGTTTTATGGTTGAGGTAATAAATAAGTTATTTGTTACAAAAACAGTTACTATACTTTATTATTTATTTGGTGTAATGGTTTAAGCGGTCGCCACGCCGCTCTTTGCTGCGTCGAGTGCTGTGGGCTCAAACCTCACGCGGAACTACACTTTGTGTGATACATAAATTGTTGTTCTGTTCTGTCTGTCTGGGTGTTCTTTGTGTCCGTTTCTTGTGTGTTTGTACAGTCCCTTGCAACACAGGAGATATATTTAAAGCGCGGCGTTGTCTTAAAAAAAAGTACATTTTGCATGAGGCGAATTTAATGTCATATATCATTTTCTAAAACTGAATCTTTAAGTAATGAAAATTTTGGTAGTTTTTTCAGTTTTTCAATTTGTTTAAGTTGAAATACCAAAATCATACCACGGAGATCGATTAACAATCCCATGCCACTGTGATAAGAATCTTATAAATTTAACCTTTTGTCATGTATTTTCTGGGAGAAAAATAAAATGTTATTATTACGTGTTCGAACTATTTGGTTTTAGTCGATCCAATTCCGACACACTACCCCGCCGTAAACCCCGGTGGGGTGACGGTCCGAGGGGTTTCCACACGTTAAAAAAAAAAAACAAGGGGTACATTACCCAATTCACCCAGATTATTGGTCCGGTCCCAGTCCTCACCTACTGAAGGGGGTGTTTGTTTGTACTATCTTTTCTATCACTTTTAGTATATTCCACTTTTTTCAATTTAAACTCCAAAAATGCATATATGCATATTAAAAATTGACAAAGGTGGATTTATTTCGTGAATGTGACAATATTTTATGTTAGCAAAATGTAGAAGTTTACTAAATCTACGTGTATACTTAATTAACAAACCTATTTATATAAAAAGCTTTTAAATAAAGAATGTGAATAATTAATAAACTCCAAGCTAAAAGCCTCAGTTTACTTAAGTGAAGATTACATTTAATTCTAGTCAGACAGCAGTGTCAATTACCCCGAGTGCATTCTTTATACATGGAAATACAGGCAGTATTTGCAGTGGGATAAGGTATGAAATACTATGGAGGGTTTTAATAAGCTATTATTCAGTGTTGCTATTACGATATACCGCATTGCAATTTCGCAATGGCGTTATAAAAGTGAAAAGTCATGCAAGCCTCGATTGTGGCGAGATTACATTGTTTTATGGATATTTTCTTTAACCTTGACTTGCCTTCCTTTGATAGGTACTGAAATAATTTCTGTAACAGCCCATTAGTTAAGTTTGCGAACTCGTGTAATAATAGACTGCAGTATAATAATGTTAGGGTTTATTGGCTGCAGTAACAGTGGGAGCTTTATACAAAGTAACATTTAAGTTAAAATATAAGCCATTTTACTCAGATTCTTAGTTTTTACGAAGAGAAGAAAGTGTCATACAGTAAAACGATCATTTTTCTCCTAATTAGAGGAGTAGGCACAACAAAAATGACGTTGAAATTATAAACATGGCAAAAGTAAAGTTATAACAACTATAAACAAATATTAATAAAATAAGTAAGTGCTCCCATGTTTGAATACTTAACAAATAAAATGAGTTCTATCTTTACAATCCGATAGCCAAATATTATGACTGGAATAGCCATAACATTGAGCGATGTTGTTTCAGTTTAAATTAGTAGTGTTCGGGATAGGCTGTGTACACACTGCACAAATAACGTGCATCGGTTCGATGTGTTAATATTTACCCGCGTTGCTGAGAGAGGTAACGCACGCGTTGATAAATTTACTTGTGATAACGCCACACAAATTAATTAGTAAATACTCACTAGTGAGAGTTTAATCCACAATCCAAAGTAAAGGTGAAACTTTGTGAGTATATGTTTTTGTATGTTTGTTTCTTTTTTCACCCTCAAACGGGTAGACTAATTTTGACAAATTCTGAATTAACACATAGCTTGACTTTTTATTTTGAAAACATCCCATGAGGAATGAACTGAAATATAGTTGCTACTGCAGGTAAAACCACGGTTTGCAGCTAGTTTATTTCTTATAGTTTAGTCGTATTTTTGTATAAACTGTCTAGTGATCATTACTTAGTAGTATTATAAATATGAATATGATATTCTTTGTTTACTATGCTTTCACTATGATGCCACTGACTAAAAATAGAAAAAAAAGGGGCTTAATTAGTAGAGATAGTCAATACTTAAGTAAAATAAAAATGTTTTATTGTATAAAATAATATTATTAATAATTGACGTGTCTAGTTATCATTAATCATAGTAATTATAAATAATTAACCAATTAAGCAAGGTGCTATGAAAAATAACAACACATTGCAGTTTTAAAATACTAAAAAGAGATTGAGATTTAAGAAAGTATATTTATGATGTTTTCATGATTAAACCCGTAAAAAATCATTACTTACGTCTAATAACCTGTTCCTTTTTCTAATTAAAATAAATTAATTGAAAATGGTATAAATAGTTTATATAATTAATTAATTACGTTTTTCAATTAATGAAACAAATTAATTAAACACTGGCTCCACAGAAGTCACAACGCAAAAGAAACTATAATCAGTTTTAATAAACGTTAAATTTATTTATCGTTTGTTCCCGTTTGGTGCCGGCAACATGTTTCGCTTTTCACACTATCATTAACTAGGCAGTGTTTAAATATTTGGAGAATAAAGTTCTCGCACGTGCTGTTTGTTTTGAGGGCTCCGCTACTTATATCATCCTTTAGCATTCATTACACTGTTCATACACTTGAACAAGTTACTCAGAAACGTTTTTAATGAAAGTCTGGCTTTTAATACTGAGTACACATACTTCCTTGTTTTAGAAAATTTATTTTTCCGTGTTTACGAGTATGTATACTTACTCTATAATAACATATATTTGTGTATACTCAATCTGCATATGTCAAATTACTTGCCCTGACTGACATTAATTTAGAGGAGGGTTATAAACTTAAAATTTGGAAAAATGGTGTTTATGAACTAAGCACTCACTCAAAAAGAATTTTAAGTTTCTTTGTGAGTGTCGTAAAACGGGTGTCATGTCCTTCTAACACAAAGGGAGGATATTACGCTGAAATGGTGTATCTATGCTAATCGACGCGAGAACTTCTACATCGTGATACAGGATTAGTTACTCCGTAGTTCAGTGTGTTTTCGTTAGATGGCGCTGTAGTATGTCTTTATTTCCACTGTATGTAGAAGTCGCCACAGCGAATTTTTACAACGGCCCAAAACAAAACCCTAGAGTTTTCTCTGATTTTGGTGGAGAGTGGAGTGACGTACTCTGTGACTTTAGAGTCGCAGGAATCCGTAACCGTAGTCACTTAAAATCAGGTGAAGTCTGGTTGTTTGCTTTACTATACTATAAAATAATGGTAACTAATTTAATTTAATAACAACATATTTTAATGTAGATCAAAAAATGCTACAAACTGCGTTTTTATGTTACTAGTTACCATATTGACTGCATCAATGGCGCAGTGGTAACGTATGTAACTGTAATGTTGAGGTCTCGAAGTCTATTGTCGAGTCGGATCAAATGTTTGTATAATTTGCAAATATCTATATATAGTATGTATATATTTGCAAAGAAAAATATATATGTATTTATATCACTTGTGGAGTACCCATAGTACAAGCTCTGCTGAGTTTGGGACTAGATGGCGTTGTGTGTCAGATGTCTGAAATGAAATATTAAAAAAATATAAGGGGCTATAGTTATAGAAACTTTAAAGAAAAAAAGATGAACGAAGTCGTTTCTATTCAAGTAACATATTATAGTATCTTTACGTATTCGTTATCAGGTCGCTTACAAACGGTGTTTGCATTAATCAGATTCAAAGTAATAATCGTAATTTAGTTAGGCTGGCCACTCTGTGCATATCAATAACTAGTTATCGGAAGATAACCTATAACGTTATTTATTTAGCTGTTGAAAAAACTGTATAACAGTTATTGGACAATTACGTTATTTCAACCGGAAGTCGTATATCTATCACGCCACTTCATATACTCTATATTTATTAGTTGAAGTAAATAGCGGTTAAGAAATTATCACTCCGATTTGCATACGTCAATAAACTCTATTATATCAATTAATAGTTTCGAATAATAAAAAAAAAAACTTGATTTGTAAGGTGTAAATTAAGTGGGAGAGATTTTAACTTTTATCTAGACTAGTTTTGACACGAATTATAGGTCGTAAAAGTTTTATTAGTTTTGATGAGACACACCTGGTGTCTGCAGAAATAATTCTGTTTAATGCATACATTACTTTGCGGTTGAAACTGTAATTTACATAGTGTGACATAATTTAATAATCGTAAAAACCTAGGAGATGTATACTTTATATCGTATAGAGATAACCTTTGATAACATTCATAAATCAAACGATTTTTGTACGTAGAAGTACGAACGTTTTCACTACTTACCATTTATGTGAAACTTCGTGATGTAAAGCGAAGCTTTCGGCTCTCCTATAAAGATATACGTACACTAAAGATTATATCCCCGAAGAAGTAGATTAGACACTATGTTTTCCGACTTTAGTTTTAATCTCTCACCTTAGCAAGGAGGTGTTAGGCCGTTGACCAGAGGGGATGGTAGGGTATGTTTCAAGTTTTACTCCTTTAATAGCAAAATAATTTAATTTAATTCAGTTAATTTTATTAAAATATTTCATATACATCTGACGAGCGTTTGCCTCTGCTCGCGTGTATGCGCTACTATATTAGTAGGTTCAATTTTTCACATCTCTTTCCAGTCGAATGGACTTATTTATTTTAAATTCCATTATAATTAATATGAAACGCAACCATGAATAGAAAATGCTTTTACTATTTGTAATAACGTCAGTACATTTCCAAATATAGCCGCAGGTATTTGGAATTGAATAGTTAATCCATATTGATGGATTGTCGGACTGAAAACCAGAGTCGGAGTTCCACGGCTATAAATAAATACTAAGTAATTATATTCACAACAATTCAAACTAATTATTTGTAATAATTTTTAGTGAATTAATTTTCCATTTCAATGCATTCATTTTAAAAAAATTGAAATATCGAAAATCTCGAGCACGGAGGTTTAATTTAGTTTTCATTTCTGTGTAAAAGATCGAAAGAGATTGAAACGAGAAATTTAATTACTTTGGAAACCATGTTATTATTATACTCTTTTCTGAAAGTTGGACCTTTTTAAGACTAAAGCTTGTGAAGGAGGTTATTTATAAATTTTAAAGTAATAAAAAGTATATTTACTTAAATACGTATTCCTTAAGATAACTTTTAGTTCCGAGTAGGAATAGAGCTCCAACTGCCATATTTATAGTTTATTAGCTGTTTATTACCATAAACAACAACAGGTTTTAATAGTCCAAAGCGAGACATAACAGCATCATAACAGGAGCTGCTTTGTCAGGTAGTAGAGCCACGCTGCTTTCAGCACGAACGGGTCAGCTCAACTGGGACAGTACTACCCTCTCGCAAGGACCAACCTAATGCGACAGCATCCACGCTATCGTGTGTCGTTGGTGAGTGTGAGCCCGGAGGCCTATTGACGCAGAGGTGACAAATATCGTGGTAATAGTGCGAGCCTTACACTGCCACGATGAATGTCATGCCTTTTACGTCCCCAAGCGGGGCGTAAAAAGCATCTCACTAGGCCGCCACAGTGTGAGTCACCATATTAGATTGTCTGCATTCACAAGGAGTATGGTGACCACAATACTTGAATTCTATTCATGATTTGAGGCAGAGTATAGTCACTTTCGCAGGGACTTAAATAAAAAAAACATAAGTCTCTCATTCGAAAATGACTCTTCCTTCTCTTTTTCTTCCTTCCTTAACTAGCTATTGGCAACGTGATTATTTCTGATGTCGTGATTCATACTTCGAAAGTGACGAACTTCAATACTACCATTTATCCCTTGTTTTACCCCCTTAGTGATGTAATTTTCAAATATGATTTCTTAGAGCCTACAACATTAAAAGCAGTAGTTGTCAAAATTTTAAGTTTGAGGCAAGAGCGGTTCAGGATCTGCGTTGATGAACCAATCTGATAAACAGTAAACAGTAGTAATAACTCCACACATCTCACACGCAGTGGTTTGATTTCAAATTAGGCAGAACCTTTGCTATGGTAACCGGTCTGCTGATGAACATAAATGCAGCTGCCTCTGTGACGCAGTGATACCATATGCGAGTGCTGTACTTGAGGTCTCGGATCGGACCAACTGTTTGTATGATCTGCAAATATTAATTTCGGAATTTAGGTGTTATCTGTGTTTAATATATATGTATTTAAAAGAAAAGTATATATGTATCAGTTATCTCGTACCCATGATACAAATTCTGGTTAGTTTAGGGCTAGATGACGTGTCAGGTGTCCAAAATATTATATTATTATTATATATTTCTAAATATAAACATATTAAGGATCCAAACACAGAACAAATCGCCGTGCTCATTACACTATTATTTGTCCTGGGTGGGAATGGAACCCACGACTTTCGGCTTAGCAATCAGTCACTAACCACCAGATCAACAATTCCGTCAAATTAAGTAATTATGTATCGATTAAAGTTTATATATAGGTAGTAAGATTCCTACGAATTTAAACGTTTCTAATAAAGAGAAAGGCAATATATGTATGTAAGTGCTTGAACATATTGTATCTATTTTCATGACAAAGTATAACAGTACACTTATATAAAGAGGTTTATTATTGTGTCAGCAGTTGTTGGATTATACCATTTCTTATAGGCCACTTATATTCTCGTATGATTGATTGACCGGTCTATTTGTACTAACCCAGCAATTTACTGACAGATCTTTATTACACAGTAATATTGCCTTAAATAGTGGTTGACTGGATTTATGACTCAATTATGTTTCGGTGTAATTTCAAAACTTTGTTTTACTAACTGGCAAACGAATTGGCCCGAGCCATATAAAGGCGGCTTAGTCGAGACCTATGTAAAGATATAGTCTCGCTGCTGGCCTATGTTTTTATATAGTCTTTGATATATTTTTTAGTTATTAATGCACCAGAAACTGCTACACATATCGTAGCTCTTATTAGGTATAGGTATTCTTCATCCATGGTTTAGGCAACCATAAGAGAGTCTTCTGCTATGCAAATCTGTCTTTAGTAAAAATTCACAAACACAAATCTATCTATATTTGTAAACTGCTGTTAGAATTGTGTAGGTTCTTAATTTTTTTTGTATGTGGATGAGCTTAAAAGTAGTTTACACACATTATGTCTAAATTGAACCCAATAGTAACGCAATAATCACTGTGTGGTGACGGATTACGAATACGAAGGGTCGCCATCACTATTCATCCCATGGATGTAGTAAGAGGCTATTAAGACAACTCGTCTGGCCAGCGTGGTGGCCAAACTCCCGTCTAAGGAGAGACCTTTGCTCAGCAGTGGACTGTTATAGGCTATTGGTAATGATGATCTGGATGTCGTAATAGCAGCGGTTCCCGGATCACTCCTATCTCAGGCGGAGAGTGGCACACCGTGTGGTTTTAGTCGGTCCGATTCCGACACACCACCCCGCCGTAACCCCCGGTGGGGTGACGACCCGAGGGGGTTTCCACACGTTAAAAAAAAGGCTATTGGTGATGATAATAAACGCAATAAAATATACACCCACACGGAGTATAATGCAGTTACTCAAATCAGATATAATTCGATCAATATATTCTGATTTATGGTTAGCATCAGTTTGTTACAAAGTAATTACCAACGTCAAGAAACATTTATCTATTGTATTATGTTTTGCCTCTGAACCTTTTCCCTCAACTACGTTGGGATTGGCTTTAAATTTATTTCGATATGGTTGAATTTCGATTTTTAAACGTCAGTATCAGGCGATTAAAGATACTAACCACCCGTAACGATTGCCACAGATATTCGAATGACAATGGGGATCATCCCCAAGCACGAAGAGCTTGTAATATATTATGACTGCTCAACCATCCAAAGACTGCTAGATTTCCACTGAGACACGAGTCCCTCTATTTAAAAATCTATCATAATTATGTGTCTAGTCGTAATTGTTATAATGTGTAGGTGTTAGGTATTAAACTGTTGAATCTCATTATTTAACCAATTTACCTAATAGATTATATGGATGTGGCGGGCTGAGTGGGGCACCGCTCTGTCTAGTGGCGTGGCCTTGTCACTGCTCGTTACAGCTGTCGCTACACGCCTCGCCATTATTACAAGTACCAATGTGATTATGGTGACAATATCGCTATTAGAACCTATATCAAAACTTGTATTGTTACTTAATCACAATTTAACATTAAATTTGCTTGTTATATATTTCGTCGAGGGTTTCAACGACTAGTCCTGTATTTAAGAAATAATAATTAATGATTTTTAACCGGTTTTAAAGCAAGAAGTTCATAACATACTAGTTGAAATTCTTTCGCTTTCATCATTATCATCAGCCTATCGCAGTCCAGTGCTGGACATAGGCCACTTTCGTTGTACGCCGCTGTGATCGATCTTCTTACAGCCAGTACTCGTATATCATCAGCCATGTTTGTTGCCTCAGAATTTCTTTAGAAGTATTTGAGAGGATTCCAGTTCTCCCTATTTTTTACATTAAAATTTGAAAATAAATATCACCCAGGAGAATGGGAAAATATGGAATGAAGAATATAATTTATAACAATTCAAGATAAAGACGACCTTTTGTCGGTAATGTTTTTTTTTAAGTTATTTATTTCCTGTCATTCCTTTCAATTTCTGTCTAAATGGAGACCGTAGAATCTTTTCCAAAAACTTCTAGAGTGTTTCCAAAGAATTTCCTTCACAAACCTTGTACTTTTGTCATAGAACAGAATTATGTGTGATGACGAACGTACTTTTGCTAAAAATAAGTATTTATATACGAACCCTTCAGCCTTTTCCTCTCCTTTCCAAATATGTTCAGATTGAATTCAGTATTATTCATTCTTCCTTCTACTCTACTCATCAGCATTAACTTTTCAAGATTGTTTGTACCTTTTCTGGTATTCTTTCCAAAATACCTCTGAATTCTCTGATAGCGCGCAGTCGACAGTTAAGACATTTATAAGAATCATTTCTTAGAATAGTTTTAAATATGTTTGTATTCAAATAAGAAAAACTGTGGCAATACTATTCAGCAGGCGGCCATTGTATGTTCTCGTCTAGCTGTCACACAACAATGCGTCGACGCAACCTTGAACCTGCTGAGCGGGCGACGCTCTCACGACGTGCCATACGTAATACATATAATAATATGTATAGAAATCAGCAACGGAAATTGCTACTGACTGCAAAAACATAAATTTGCGAATAACCTGAAAACCTTGAAAGTTGTTAGCGTTTTGTTAATGACTGCAGCGCTCAAACTTTACATTTAACTAAATATATTTTAACTTTACACCTACCTTAATATTACATGTATAATTATATGCTCATACACTATAACAATATAGATTAGGTAGAGATAATCAAACTGAGGCCTACTTGCCGTAATCCCGCAATAGCTGCAGCTTGGACACCAATTTTCTACACGTTCCCGTGTAGAAAGATTTCACATTACCCTTTTTTTTACTATACTGTTATAACCAAAACACAAAAGTAACTTAAAACATGATTTAAGTAACAATGCAACCTTTAACATGGATCTACGGACATGTTGCTATTCCCATGCCATGTATTGAGGAGGGTGGAAAGTAACTATGTTTAACACGCTTGTCGTGACAGCTAGATTGACTGATAGAATACTTATATACTTTTTTCTTGTAAATACAAACATGATAACTTAGAAAATACTCAAATTCCGAAACAAATATTTGCAGATCATAGAAACATTTGGTCCGTCCCGGGAATGGAATCCAAAACGTCAGCAGACGCATATACTACCACTGCGCTACCAAAACAGATAATTCACTGTTTTTGTAATCGAAATGATTACATAGAATTTAAATATGAGTCGTCGCTATTTTTTGTTAAAGTTTAGAACACTCTCATATTCGCATTTCTAATATAAGGAACAAAAACGAAAATTGTTAATTTACAACTGACGAATTCCAGGAACATCTTTTGTTCCAACTGTACTTCCCAAGAGAGTCACAGGCACACACACAAGCTCATAAACTAGTCGCATTAGCATTTTCAACACCTAACTGTGGTGAACCTTTAACATCTGGACTTTCTGGACCAAGTCCAAAATAAATTCCTTTGTAATTCACAATTTTCTGCTATGAAATGTTATTTATTTGATATCAATGTAATTTCTGGCAAAATTTTTGAAATTAAGCTACCCATAATCATTATTTGCGTTGTAAATTGACTAAATCATTTTAGTTATAGTTATTTAAAAAGTACTGAATAATTTATTTACCATGAAAATTTTATTGTTCTTCCAAATTTAAATATTGACAATTTATCAAGGATTGGACACATTGTCACAGACGGTTGTTCAATTGCCACAGATAACTTATGAAGACGGCCATTAGAAATTTCGAATATTTTTTGACTAATGATCACATTTGTGAGATAGTAAATTAAAAGTTTGAATAAAAATAAAGCCATCTTTCAAAACGTGTAATTTAAAACTTCAAAGTACTTGTTAACGTGTTTTAAACCGTTTCAACAAAAAAGTTAAAAGGAGTTTATTTAAGGCCAAAAAATACATTAATACTTACATATTAATAACTTTTAAAACAAAAACTAAAGTTTTAATAAAAAGCCTCACTGTTTGACTGGGTATAGAGTTATATGGTGTCTGAGCTGAGTAGTAATAATGAATCGAGAGTACCGACTGACTAAAATAAAAGTAACTTGTGTTTCTATCCAAATTTCTTAATCGTGATCATTAAGAGATAATTGAGTTCACAATAAAGATTAAATTTTTAACAAAGAAATGTAACTATTTGATCGGGCATAGTTATGTGGCTACGTAACCGAGTACTGATGATAAATCGAGAGTACCAACTGACTCAAATTAAAATTACTTGTATTTCTACCCATATTATTCATTGACCGTGATCATTGCGTTTGCCTGTTAACAAAACTAAATGAAGATACAAATACATGAATGCATGTATAACTTTCGAATACCATTTCACGAAAAAAAAGTAATAGACTTAAATATCAACCAAATGTTTACTTAAATCCTTATTGTTATAGGTATCGAAATAAGATCGGTTAATACAGTATAGGGTATGCATTCACAAGGTTGAATAAAAGGTTTTTGCGACATATTTCTTGCCGATAGAATAGAAATCGATAGAGCGTTCAACTCTACACGTCACTTACTTCAATACAGAACATACCTGAAGAAATATACTAACATTATAAGAGATTAGGTATAACGCGTGTACGTAAAAATATGTATTTGAATAAATATATACTAGTTGATGGGACCTAACATTTAGGTGTACTAAATTCATGTGTAGTATGCTATAAATGTTGATTTATGAATAATTTATTCTACGAAATTGGAACCCCGGGATATTTTATCGAATTCTACTATGGCTTAAATATGTTTTAGTCACATCCTGTTATTAGCCTAATACCCAGACATCTCTAATGGCTAGTTTCAGTATTCTAGTTTTATTTTAATTGCGGTGTTTATTCTGGTCTGTGTCGACATTTATGACATCGACATGAATATGATTCATACGACATTTTTTTTTATTTAAATAAATTCATTGTTTATTTGTTCTGTGTCTCAGAATTTTGTCCTCACTTAAGTTGCTATTTTGTTCCTAGAGAACGCAGCATAGTTTAATGTATATTATAACAATCAATCAATTAGAAATAAATTTAAACTTAAAATACCTTAGTCCCAGTTTTACCCTTTGCTGATGGCGTATCTAATCACAAGAAACGGACATAGGTTCGCGATCCCACCTTCTTTTGTCTAACACATCATGAACCCCGTTTCCTAATATACAACTTGCGGTGCTCTTGATTGTAGCTTCCCAACCCTATCCATTTTTCTTGCACTCCTTTTTTAATATAGTTGACAGAAGGTGACCCAACATGAAAGAAATCAGCCATTCTTTGTAACAGTCGACCTGTCTGTTCCCTTGCCATCTATAGGAAAGACACAAAAGAACTTTTTGTTAGGACTTAAAATATTTATAACTATTCAACTAGTAAACCAAAAACCTCCTTCCTAAGAGAAGCCTATGTGGGAGTACGGAACCACTGGAGAAACTAAGGCTGTTCAGGTTATTAAAGCTTACATCTGAAAATTATGTTATTAACTTCTATTTCTTATAACCCTTTGGTACAGAGATCATAAAAACGGTGGTAAAACCCCGTGGAAAAGCTAATACAGTTGTACTTAGTCTTTTTCCATCCCTTAATACATAAAGCAACAAAATTGAATATCTATTAGTTATAACAGTAGAATAGTCAACAACTCATAGTCGTATTAAAACGTTGGCATGCCACATGTAGCCTGACAACTGCTAACATTTCCCGTACTGTTTATCTTCTTATTGTGGGTCTTTGGACATCGGCCAAAGAGAACAGTTGAAATACCACGTGATTAGTGTATTACGATGATTTTATATTAGTACCTCGTTAGCGTGTTATTGATATCGAAAGCGAAACATTTATTTACTACTTTACATTTAGCTCTGTAGTTATGTGTAGATGTGTAATATTTTGATTATAATTTACCTATAATATTATCTATTTAAAAGTATATAAGTATGTTTACCAGCGGTCTGGTTCACTGCCTAGTTTGGGATCAACCTGCCATGTGTGAGATGTGTGAAACTATTGCTTAGTTAAAGTTTTAAACGTATCACTGATATAGACATCGTAAAACATAATTTAGACTTATTTATGTTATGTAAAAAGTAATAAAATAAGACGATTTACTGAAAGATGAGTTGTTCAATTGTCTGCAAAATTTGTGTGTAATGTTTAATAAGTATACGTCTATTCACATTCAACATTTACATACATTTAAGTAAATATTTTTATGTATTCCTTAGGAAAGCTTGTTTAAAGACAATAATATTTTATCCTTTGCTGAAAATTAATGTACCCACGTACCCAACTTCTTTAGAGCCCACGAGGATTCTCGATCTATACCAACGTTTTCATTACGACAATATTATGAAAAAAAATTAAAAATTTGAATATTGGACTGAAATAAGTACTTCAACAGATAAATCCTCATACTATAGACAATATGTATATACCATTTTTTCTTCATTCATCATTACTTAGACTCACATCTCGACGACACTTGATCTACCTAGTGATAGTCAAGTGATTAAGGTAAGTGTTTCTAAGCGTGTTAACCGGAGTGTACCCTCATCACGGTGACACATGTCACGTGACCCTACTTCAGACAACCCACCTTTGACCTCACATTAAACGGTAATTGGAATCGCTTGTTAAGAGCCCGTCGCCTTAATAAGTTCAAGTTACCGGTCACTTTTTACACCTACTGCAGTATGCGTCAAGAAATTTTTATTTTACATTAAACAATACATGTTTAATAGTCCACCAGACAAACCAATAGTTTGTCGCTATATTTATTATCCCATTTTCGATACGGTCAGTTATACAAAAGCCCAACACTATGCCTTTATAAGTATCATTAATAGATTAACGTAAAAGTTTTGTAACAGCTCTCTCGGATACTTTTAATTTATCTATAACGTCTAGAAGACAGACTCCATCATACCAATTCAATAACTCAGCCTCTATAAATGGTTTTATCAAGTTTTCTAAACATGGAACATAAGTCACATCAGAGTCTTTCAAAGCAGCTTACTTTACGCATGCTTTGAACTTCTTAGTAATCTCACTCAACCGATCCTTAGACATGTAAACAGAGTGACTGTGGACGACTGCAGTAGTCGAGCTGACTCTTACGACACCGACTTGGCGACGTATGAATAAAAGTGAAAACACTCAGTATTCTTAATCTGTCACCACACGGAATGATGATTATGAATATCTGTTTATATTATAGATACGTTGTCAATAAGGTGGTTGAGAAATTTCTATAATTCTAGCATCTAACTGGCAGTTCTCTAAGAAATCCATATTTTTCTTTGTTCTTAGGTCCAATATGTGGCGGTCAGTGCTGCGGTCGAGGGCGAGAGGTGAAACTGCGATCATCATTACGGCGTACCGCTGTGATCAGTTCGGCTGCTACCACTATGAGGACGGCTGAACTTCTGCTGTCTACGAGGAGGTCACTTCAAGGTAACCCAAGAGTCTACATTTGAATGGCCACAAGATCATACTTGCACCTCCTAAACAAGAACCAATAGACACACCTGCTAAAATCAAATGAAGAATATAAGTCAATTTCAAAATTCATATTTTGTAATCATCAAACTAATTTGACAATTTTGTTAATATACAATATTTGATGATAAATTTACCAACATTGTAATCATACTAAATGATCAATTTAAAAGTCATCGAATTGATTTAATAATATTCCATTACACAGACTGCACGGTTAGTCTAGTGGTCCAAGTGGTCGCTACGCCGGTCTCTACTGCGTTTAGTGTTGTGGGTTCAAACCCCACATCGGACAACACTTTGTGTGATCCACGAATTGTTGTTCTGAATCTGGGTATTCTTTGTGTCCGTTTCTTGTGTGTTTGTAAACTCCCTCGAAACACAGGCTTTATTCCTAGCGTTGTCGGTTTATAGAAAAAAAAAACAGAATAATATTCACTATAAAGTATTTTATACAGTCTTTTAAATTATTTTGTGTTTAAAAGCATACTAGTGTAAATAGTATTCCATATTTGCCTTAAAGATATTCATAACAAAATAAAGATAATGGGCGCAAATTAACAAAGAAATAAAACGTAAATATAAAAACTCTTACACTCAAATTTATATGAAAATAACGCCTATTTCTTCATTTTTGTTCTAAAACCTTAAAAGCGGTTAAAGCCGCTAAGCAGCTAAAACCTTTTAGTTATAACATTGTGGATCTCATTATAGAATCATTTAAATTTATTTAACTTCTTAGATCTCTACGAAGAGTAATTAAATATCGTCCTCTAGAAGTACGGATAGGTCGTCATTAATTTCGGCAAACACAACTTACATCGTAATACAGGACATTGCAAATTTCTCAGTGACGCGACTTACGAATATCAAACGGAGTGGCGTAGATCAAAGGGCTGGGATCTAAACTATGCCGTTGCTTCCATCAAATATATTGGCAAGCTTCCGCTGTAGACGCTGCACAATCTAAGAATAGAGTGGGTATTGTATAAGTAATGCGTATAGTTTTATCTAAATCTGAGATTGTTGTTAAATTTAATTTTTTAAAGAGTTAAATGAAAGACGTATGAGTGTATACATAGTAAACACTAGCTCTGAAAACCCACACATTCTCTACTTCCTTTAAAAAGAAAAGTAAACACAGGCTAAGTTCCTGCTTATCGTTCTAGCCGTTTTGGAGACTAACCATAAGAAACAACAGAGAGGTACAGATAAAACGAAATTATAAATAAATTTTAAAAACTTAAAATCTGAAAAATATTTTCACTCCGAGCATTATTTGGCCAAATTAGCTCAAAGTTGGCTTTCTTAAACCTTCTACAATATGGCGAAACTTCGATTTTTTACGCAGAGGGACTGCCATCAGACCTTCACAATTTAAGTACTGAGCGATGTCGAAATTCTGTAGGAAGCCTGTTATCAAACTTTGGGACCGACGGTTTTACGTGCTCCTCAAGGCACGGAGGTGGCTCAAGAAATTTAACACTGAGCCCCCGATCTCCTTATAATACAGTACAAATAAAACATTGATGTGTAACTCACACTAGACTCTCTGACTGTAACTTATACAAATTTGACCACATTCCTGTTCACTGTCCTCATTAACAACAGTCTAAAAATATCACTGACGCGTTTACTCATGGATATACCTACAATCATATTTACCCTCGTCTGTAGGCTCATTGTGCTACGTACAAAAGAGACGTTATTGAAAGATATGTAACACAGATATGATTATAATGACAAGTAGATCGATTGATACAGTCAGCAGATGCACGTTAAATATATTTTGTTCAACTTCTTAACATCTGAAATTATCAAATATCGTTATGTGACTCAGATTCTTTACTCTCCAGTATCCTTACAAAAGAAAAACTTGGATTTGCTCAGACAGTATTGGTTTTATTTAGATAACACTGAACATCAACAAATACGCTCGGATCCACGCAGTCTAGACTCTTTATTTCTTTGATTTGAATCAACATGATTTAAAGGCAGATCGCATTACGTCATAATATTCATTCATATTTAAAATACATTACATATTCATTATTATGATATGAGAGGGTCAATGAGTACATGGGTCGTCTGTTGTTAAGTAATTACTTCCGCTCGTGAACACCTGCAATTCAAGAGATATAATATAATTGCGTTGCGGCCTTTTAGAATCAGGGAAGGAGGAAATTGGGTCTCCAGTAAACTTACTTACTCGGAGGAAAACACTGACAGAGTCACTTGACACTAGTTGCCTGGACACCGTATTGTTGCTGCAATCGAGTTGTTCCATGTGTGTCCCATCATGACTCTTCAACGATACATATTAATATACACATCCAAACGTTATATCATTAATCTATTTACTATCAAAATATTCATGAACCGTCAAGGTGTACAAAATGTTAATGATAGAGTCTGTTCTCAAAAGGTAATTGGCACCTAAATCTGTTAAAATGTGTTCTTAAAAGCTCGTAAAAGAATTTAATATAATAAGTATGTTTTAAATGTCTCCAAAGAGTCGGTTTAAGTTGTCAAAAATGTTAATTAAATTTGAAAATTAATAATTAAATAAAAGAGCACTAAATGTGTTCATGGTTTTCAAAAAGCAATTAATTCGTTGTTTGATGAGATTTTACAAGTTCTCTTGATAACTGTATATCTTTGAAGCAGGTTTGTTTTATGATTTAATGTAGTTTTGCACTAAATTAATTTAATAAATGACAATTTGATTCTGTCTGGGGCTTCAATATAAATGAATTATGTGTTATAAATTGTTTTCGCCCTTAATGTTCTACCCTTAAGAGTTTTTGATTTTTAAATTGAATTTTGATCAAACAAAAAGTATATATACCTCAAATAAAAAATGAATTTTCCAAATCGTTTCACAAATAACGAAAACAACGACACTGGTAACCTATTTTGTGATCATAGATAGATAAGTTTTGCACACCATGAATAGAATGCATACAGTACAAAAAAAGAAAAAAAAAACAAGCTAAACTCATACAATGGGTGGTTTTATCACAGTCTGTGATCTTTTACTAACCTTTAGATAAACTATATAGTGAGAGTAGCTTGTGGCGGCTTTTCAAGTAGATATTCGCCCTAGTTCTTATTAGTAACACTGTAGAAGTATTTTTTTTTATTCTCTGCACCATTGAACTATTTCCAAAAAGGTTTGTATAGAAAGTGAGACTTTTTAATTAAAATACAAAAAAAATCTCGTCTCTTTTTTTTGGTTGCTCGTATCCAACGGTTTCCCGCGCAAAACTCCCGCGTAGGAACCATAACCATAGAATATTATCATTTCATTCAATAATATTGAACTATTTGATTTTAAAATTAATATTTTTCGTAAATAATCTAATCGACATTCATCACATAAGACATGCGATACTTGAAATTGAATCTTCGCATTTGCGTCATTTAGATGTCAAATTAGATTAATTATTGTGTCTCTATTAGTATATCACGCAATGGCAGGTCAACATGTGCTAAAGCCGTACTGATAGATTACATTATAATAATGTAATGACCTTAGAGGATATTTATTAATATAAGTCAATCATTAAAAAAGCAGCATGCAAATGTATATTTAAAATATACAAAGGGTCAATTCCAATTTTTTATATTTTCATATACTCAACGATATTCACAATTGAGACGAATCTAATGACACCTAACAAACTTAAATTCATTTAACCGTTTAAATTACAGATCGTGCTAAAGAACATACATATATACAAACTACCACTGAAAAAAACATAAACCTCCTTCTTGTCGGTTAAATTTTACTTAGTAAATATTAGGTTACTACGTCTATGGTCCTATGGATAAAGTTTGTAGCTAGAATAAATGTTAAACATTTAATCAATATGTACTATATAGTCAAATATACACAAAAAGTTTACAATATATATACCTCTAGCTTTCTACATGTAGTTGATTACATTAATTATATTATATTAATATATATTATATTAATTAATTATATTGTCCATGTGGTGACGGATTAAGAATACATAGTGTTACCACCCCCATTCATCCCGTGGGTGTCGTAAAAGGCGACTAAGGGAACAAAGTATGCAAGACAATATCGTTACAAAGAGAAGGAAAACTTGAAACAAATCCTATTCCAACCCGTCTGGCCAACGTGGTATAGTGGGCCAAAACCTCTTTGCTAAGGAGATACCTATGTCCAGCTGTGGACTGTATAAGGCTGTTGATGATGATGATATTAATTAATTGTACAAACTGGAGGGAACAGACTCGTGCTTCACCTAGATTCTCTATCTGAATAAAGCATGGGAACTATGAAGGGTGCCGTGCTCTAACTGATAAGGACAGTCAAGATACGAAAAACAATTAATTTTTTTATTTATTATGTGTACAAACACACTTTCCATAACAAATGTAATTATAGTAATTAATTATTACATGTAGTATATAAACGTAACAATCGGTACGATATTTAAAAATTAGGGTAGTTTTCTTACGTGTAACATACTACGGGAATATTTAAAAATATATATTAACATATTCATACGCTAATATACATATTATTCACATTACATATTTACAAGACATAATAATTTTAACTAATTAAAATAAATTTATAGCTACAGTCATAATAATTGTCAATATTATTTTTATCATATAAGGGAAGCAATTTAACGACATCACAGTACTGTAACGTCATCAGTTGGAGCACAGGATCCTATAGTCCCCGTGATTCAACCAGGTGAAGCACGGATTTGTCCCCAATCTGGTAATGATATATGCGCGATAACATGTATTTCAATTTAAAAAACGTAACTTCGAGTGCGACAACCTCTCGCCTAGGAAATATAAAACAATATGATCCACTTCCAACCCCCAGTTCCTCTGAGGAAATAATCAGAGTGTACTTCACGCAGACGGTTCCGCTTTATTCTATTGTTCGGGGAGTGCCTAAGGGTCTCTGGGACCACACGCACAGACCCTCATTAGAACACTAAAATAATTTACCTTTGTGCTGTACAAAGGTAGCGCGCATTACTGTTAATAAAGCACTTATAACATTAATGAAGTTCTCTCGTTAACCGTTTTGGTATGGAATTCTTTAGGGTGAAGGAATATAAGCGTATCTGGAGTGTGTTTTTGTGCACTTTTATTATAATCTCCTTTATGAAAATCTTAAGATTAGATAGCCTATGTATTATATCATATTATGTCAGCAGCCTTTAAAAGTCTACTGTTAGACATATGTCTCTCATTAGAAAGGAAGTTTTGGCCTACTGCACTATGCTCGCTAGACGGGTCGGTATAGGGTTTGTGTAAAATTTTCCAGATCCTGATAGGACTCCGTATGGTGACAGATTAAGAATGCAGAGTGCCAACACTCCTTTTCATCCCATGGGTGTCGTACGAAGCGACTAAGGGAACAAAATATGCAAAAAAGCATCACCGCAAAGAGAAGGAAAACTTGAAATAAACATTATACCAACCCGTCTGGCCAGCGTAGTATAGTAGGCCAAAACCTCCTTGCTAAGGATAGGCCTATATCCAGCAGCGGACTGTTAAAGGTTGTCAATGAATGATAATGACAGATGTTGTATGTATTATGAATAAACAACAAAATAATTGGTTAAAATATGGTCACTTGGAGGCAGAAAATTGAACATTGGGGTTCCCATATAGGAGAGGACTATCTACAAGCCGTAAGTGGTCCGAAGTACGTCGGCGTTCCAGGGGTTTTCTTACTAAGGTGCACTTGGTTCACTGGCTGCTAGTACTCTAGACACCGTGCGGCTTCTAATAGGATCGAGTTCGAGATAATCACCAGCCGGCGTTATTTGGGGCATTTCCGCACAGAAACGAAAATAAAAATGCTGGACCAGAGTGATACAATTATCTCATAAAAACCGACGGTACACAATTCTTTAGTTGACTTTTGACAGAGTTAGTAAAATTACAGGAATCCTGACACGTCACCATATTTCAAGGTGGACGTCCGAAGCGTTGCTCAAATTCTACACATTTGTCTGTTGATTTGCAGGTGTCGAAAGGCGTATCTTTTATCCCCAAGTGACTCATTCCTTCGTTTACCCTTTCATCATGATCAACGACATTTAATAGTCCACTGTTGGATATCAACCTCTGCATTTTTGCTCTTTACACTATAAAACCTAATTCATTAAATTCTATAGTATATTTAAAATCGGCAAATAGGTCAAATATTTGTGGGTTTCTTACATTCTTGTTTCGTTCGGAAATCATTAAAAAAGTATGTATTCTGCAGTAAGTGTCTCATGGGTTAGACAAATTTAAGTATAATTGTCTATACTGCCCGATATAAAGGGTCTTACAGAAACTTGACTGTGTAAACATTTAATAAAAATATTTCATAACCAAAATTTGTAACATTTCTTACTGTTTGCGTATATAAATGTATAATTCAATTTATACTGAATGAGCAACCTATATCTCTACATATATACAACGTGCTGCTAACACCGAGTAATGGTTCAATTTTCTTTTCTGCCGTTAAAAATATATTTCATTTAAAGTACTTCGCTTTGATTTTCGTTTTCTCTCTTGCCCTTAATTCTTGCTCCAAGATAAAATTGCGTAAATTTAAAAACGTTGCCGCTTAAACATTCAACGTGCTTTTCTGCTACATATATATATATATATATATATATTTGCGGTGCTTGAATACACTGTACAATACCTATTTGTTAAACTGGCGGATCTATCTAGTACGCAAGGAAATTTAAGTGAGCCGTTGTACATTGATACATAGCTGCTGACAGGATATGCTCCTAACTAAAGCTACGTCATAAAATAAATGTAAACATATTTGTGTGTGTTGTATGTGTTTATAGTATCATGCCTTTAAATTTATTATATATTTTAGTTAAGATTTTAGTGCTAGGGTTTTTTGAGGAGGAAACGATTGTGAAATCTAAGTTAAAGGTTACTTAGAAAATTACTAAAACTTAAATTATATTTTGACTGTTCAATTAAATTAAAGGTTAGATTATGTAATATAGGGTTTTAAAAAGAAGTCAGCTGGAGATAGATCTGGACTTCTGGGTGGTCATGGAACCTTCACCTTGTCTGGAAATCAGCTTTTCTTTCTGTCTTTCTGGAAACATGTCTTTGACCACCAGTAGGGACTCATTGGATGTGTGACAAGTGGTTCCATCTTGTTGAAACCATGTTACAACTGTAGCCAGCACATTCCAGTAGCATCGGTCCCAAGAACTCCCGTAACATGTTTGAGCGGGATGTTAGATTCAAATGTTAACGAATTCTTGGCCCACCCTATCAAAACAACACGTTATTCTGTTTATGTTAAGAAATACTATATTTAAAATAGTAAGTAAAACATAGTCTTATATCTATCTGACACATATATATATCTATCTGGCTATACAATCTCTGTTTTGATACTAAAATGAACCAATTAAAGAAATAAAATTATTTTGTTCTTACAAATTAAATATTAAATAAATTATATAGGACAGAAAATTAGTAAGAACAATATTAAGAAAACTCGAGAACTTTTACTTTAAAGTACGAGTATTGTCGCAAGATACTGGTGCAATGGTTTAAGTATTCAATACTGCTTAAATAAAATTCACCTTTTTTTATGTCATGTATCCCGTTTACACATATATCTGTACGATTTAAATTATACATGTCCACGCATGCTGACGCTTTATTCAATTTCATACATACCTGTAATTACAAAGAATTAACGGGAAAACAACCAAATTCAAAACCGTTTGGAATATTATTGCCATTAACAAAAAAAAAATCTACAACGAAATTTTAAATAAAATATAGTGTAATACTAATTAAAACATACTTTTTAGTCTACACACCTCACTACTACTAGTTAGTACGTTAATACCATATTTAGTAAGATTACTGCATTGCAAGACTCCGGTCTGAATTAATCTACTCATTTCATTACTATAGTTGCAGACCTAATAAAATGAGATCGTCTGAAAAGCAAAAAATTCTCAGTTGAAGTTCATTTGTTGAAGCAACTCCTGTTGCTGGATTTGCAATCTTAATTAATTAGTCCAACAGTCGAGGACTATTCACACTGCAGTTTTACAAAGCTACACTGTGAAACTATTTTATTTACAAATTTTTTACTTTCTTACTTTTAATTTTAAAAATGTACTGAATGACGTGATAGAAGAAGATACTAAAGAACTATCTATGGTTTCATGAAGACGATTTTTTTTATTTTCTTACATTGGTACTTAAGATCATAGTAAAATCTTCATAACTGTCATTTCTAGAAACGGGCAATGTTTGGCATTCATAATTATTTCTTTAATTTCTATCCCAAGTGTCATATGGTATGTTAAAAATTTGTATAAAAAAAACCAAATGTAAAGTAATCTTAATGTTAACAATTAAAATCTTTATTCCAGGGTTAGTAAGTGTCCATAGAAAATAGTCATCAGTTTTCTCATTAACACTATACTTATACAGGGTGTCCAAGAACCTGGCGTCCAACTGGATTCCCACGATGCCCCAAGTTCTAACAGTACTCAGAAAAATATTTTAAAAAATCCACCCCATGTACTTACAGAATTATACTGATTTCAAAAAAAAAGGGGAAATGAGCACCCTGTGACATACTTTTGAATGCTGTGACTGCTAATGCTGATAATTTCGATATTTCTTGGAGGTTTTGTAATCTAGGGTATTGCTGTGTCTAAATAGAATGTAAAAATAAAGTACTTTTTGTACCATTTTAAAATAAAATATTATTTTAACTAAAGGTGATATGGAAAACTATTGAATTTCGCAACTTTGACCGACTGTAGTGTAAAAAAAATGTACCAAAATAGTATGGCAAGTGACGTCAAATTTTGACGCGTTTATTCCTCTTTTTAAAAAGGTATAATACTTACACATTAATTTGAAAAAAAAAATTTTGATAATATTTTTACTCAACAACCCAATTTTTACGATGTCTTACAGAATTCTTAGAAAGAAAAATTTACGACGAATTGAATCTAACCTCTAAAGAATTACTATTGTATGCTCATAAAAATAACAACAGGCCTCTCAAAAAACAGGTTAGACCGTAAGGGACGGTATGTGCATGCATCTCACCATAGTGATTCGTTATTACAACAGGAGGGAGCAAGACAGAAACTATCTTTGCGATTTGCTGGTTCTTCTTTATGGTACCCCATTATTCAGGTAAGAGTGAGGGAGAAAAAGGTTAGAGGTGCGAGTGAGATAGATAGTGACGCTATCTGGGATCGTGCTATTTAGGATAACAGTACGGTCAGTACACGTCACTGCCTCCTGCCGTTACTACGCACCTCTCTCTTATTGTTACCATTGATCACGTACTACGATTTAAAGCTTTGTTTATTGGACTCGATTACTCTTTGTGCTCTGGACTTTGAAACGAACTCTTTACGACGACCTTTGCCTGTGTTTGGACAGTTTGTGTTTTGTGTGTGCTACCATGGCGACCTACACTCCGCAAGAATACGCAAATATGCACTACATTTATGGAGAATGTAGAGGTAATGGACGAGCTGCAGCGAGACTTTACAGAGAAAGGTATCCGAGGGCTACGCGATATCCCGACCATCGAGTTTTCATTAATGTGCACAGATCACTATGTGACGGGCGGTTCCCCAATCAAGTAGCTGGTGAAGGACGACCCGTAAATGACTTCATACGCGATGAAGTTTTAGAGGCGGTGTCGGCAAATCCAAGCATCTCTGTGCGAGGAATAGAAGCTGATACGGGGATACCGAAGAGCACAGCACACAGTATTCTCCAAAAAGAAGAATATCATCCGTACCACGTACAGCGAGTGCAAAGTCTTTTACCTCGAGACTATCCGAGCCGAGTCGCGTTTTGTGAAACAATCCTGCAAAAACATCGAGAAGACGAAAACTTTATCGACAAAATTTTGTGGTCAGATGAATCAACATTTAAGAAAGATGGCTACATGAACCTACACAACTTGCACGAGTGGCATGTGGAAAATCCGCACTTGATGCGAGAAGATAGATCCCAGTACCGGTTCAAAGTGAACATGTGGACCGGTATTCTCTGTGGGAATATTATTGGTCCATTTGAGATGCCCGAGAATTTGACTGGCGAATCATATTTAAATTTTCTTCAAAATGATTTGCCAAACTTACTAGAAGAGACCCCACCAGATATGTGGTTCCAACACGACGGCTGTCCAGCACATTTTCGCGTATCCGTTAGAGAGTTTTTGGACGAGCAATACCCGAACAGGTGGATTGGGCGATCAGGAACAATCCCGTGGCCAGCCCGCTCACCTGACTTAAATCCGCTGGATTTTTTTTTCTGGGGAACTATGAAGGAGCTCGTTTATGCGAAGCCCATTAATGACATCGCTGACCTTCGTGAGAAGATAACACAAGCAGTGCAGGTGATACGTCACTCGCGAAACATAAAGCGGTCCTTTTTAAGGAGAGTGAGAGCTTGTATTGCCGCGGGTGGTCAACATTTTGAACATTTATTGTAATAAAATATCTTTAAACTAACATTCTTTGCTTTTATTCTACTGGGAACCCATCTACCTGTGTGTATTTCCTTCTTGCTCACTCTTGGAACCGAAGTAAATAATAGTAGTAACATAACAGTTTCTAAGATAAGAAAGGGTCCGACAGTTACCGTTAGTAGGTAGGCACTTCGTAAAAATTGGGTTGTTGAGTAAAAATATTATCAAAATTTTTTTTTTCAAATTAATGTGTAAGTATTATACCTTTTTAAAAAGAGGAATAAACGCGTCAAAATTTGACGTCACTTGCCATACTATTTTGGTACATTTTTTTTACACTACAGTCGGTCAAAGTTGCGAAATTCAATAGTTTTCCATATCACCTTTAGTTAAAATAATATTTTATTTTAAAATGGTACAAAAAGTACTTTATTTTTACATTCTATTTAGACACAGCAATACCCTAGATTACAAAACCTCCAAGAAATATCGAAATTATCAGCATTAGCAGTCACAGCATTCAAAAGTATGTCACAGGGTGCTCATTTCCCCTTTTTTTTTGAAATCAGTATAATTCTGTAAGTACATGGGGTGGATTTTTTAAAATATTTTTCTGAGTACTGTTAGAACTTGGGGCATCGTGGGAATCCAGTTGGACGCCAGGTTCTTGGACACCCTGTATATGTATTTACTAACTTAGTATAATTTATACTCGTGATTGTCGGCGCTTGGTAGAACTTTTAAAAATGCATTCGAAAATTAAACTGAATATTCTTTATTTGTTTATTCCTCCTTTTTAAGTAGAGGTCTATGTCCAGCAGTGGGCTGTTCTAGGCTGTCGATGATGATGATACTAACTTATTAATAAGTGTCATTGTGCCGTAATTAGTACCCTCCAACAACTACAAGACTGTTCCATGCGTGAGAACCCAAGACTACTTAGACGTAACTTTTCGTAGCCATCATCAGGAGCGCCAACTATCCCCGACCCGATAACTTTTATATAGTGGAAAAGCTAAGTGTATAAAACAAAGACAATAAACCACTCAGAAATGTTAAATGGCTATTCGTGTTTAATTCAATGTTGTGTATAAGTATAGAGTATCAGAAAGTTCAAGCTAAATAAAACTTTCGAAGGTCGTTGTCTAGTAGCCCTAGCAAAGGGCGTCTGGAGGTCTGACACTGCACTGAAAAGACAAATGGCACTTATTATTTTTTGAATCGACGCGACAGCGGCGGCGCTTACCCACAATTCACTTTTAGAATTGCTGTTATCAAATTATTGATTTTCCCCGGTTCGTTTAAATGGTTAAATTTTGATGTACTTTAGCTTAAACTACCAGAATAATTATTAGGACATACAGAAATCATTTGTCTTCATTTATAGAATGGGTTTATTTTATAACAAGTTGCTTCATAAGTTTTAAATAAATTATTAGGCTTTAGAGAGAGAGAGAGGCCTATTTCCAGCGGTATGTGGATGTGATAAAATCACTAAGCGAAAGATTTCTTCAACTGGTAACACTAAGACTGCTGCCATACTCCTTTTGCTGGTACACGTATGTGAATCATTATTAATATATTTAATACCCTTATATTGTAATCCCAATGATTAATTTTTAAAATTCATCAATGTATTTATTTGGATATAGTTACCTCTGTACTATATTTAGTTTTAGAGTATAAAGTTTTTAATTGTTTATGAACTGTATAGAATGTTATGTTTCGTCTTATTGAAATTAATTAATAAAATCCCCAAGCTTTCAAAGAGTCATTTTATTAAACATTGGCCTGATATTATATGATGTTTGTTTTGTTTATTTTTCTTACATGCTCTTTGTTATATATGTGTATTAGCAGTCTGGTCACCACAGTACTGGCTTTTCCTAGTTTGGGCTCAGATGGCCGAGTGTCAGATTTGTGAGAATATTATTATTGTTATCATGTTATATTTACGTTGTCAATAAAATGATTGAGAATTATTATATAATTCTGGCTCAATGATTGTACTGTAATAAAAAGACTATTAATATATGTACCTTTTACGTACATATAAATCATAGATAAAATACAGTTAGACCATCTAAACTTACTTATTTTAGTTTTATTTGTTTTCCATTTTTTTGCATCTCGTATAGTTTTTCCCATATCTACTTGAAATAGATTTTAAAATATGTTACTATTTTAATAAATATTAACATATGTATTTATCATTAATTCACAAACAATACAATATCAAATTCAGATAAGTAGTTGGTCTATTTGTTCGAAGAATACAAATTTGCAGTAAATACTGTCGACATTTACAACCCAACTTTATGCTATCGCGAAGCTCTTAAACTCGACACGAACTTATAAATACATATTCGCCTTGAATATTCAGATGGCATTAAATTTTTTGAGCGCGTAAACTCTAAGTTATTGCAAAATTACGAGAGACAATTTCTACGCACTAAAATGTATGAAACTTTTCCGTTAAAAATGAAGGAGGTTTAAGCTTAGATAATAATTTATGTAAGAATAATTAAAAAACTAAAACTGTGAATGTATTGTCGATATTTTTTTCTCGCGTTTGAAAAAACAGATTTCAAATAGAGCAACGAAATAGCAGAATTTAAATAGAAAAAGTCGATTTCGTTGATTTTGGTCAATGTTGAGTATTTTTTTCTCTCGGAAATAAGAATTATTTGATAAATAATATGTTTTTTTAGTTTGCGTGGTAACTGTGTGAGCTTTTACTGCCACGATGGCTGTCTTGCCCTTTATATTCCTAAGCAGGGTGTGAAAAAACATCTCACGCGAATCATCGCTACAGTTCTGTCTCAACGATTTTATTTACTGTGATAACTAGACCACTAATAAATGTACATTTTATGTGCATACAAATTATAGAAAAAGCATCCTAGGAGTCTCATTGGCCATGGAAGCTATCTAAACTTGCTTATTTGTAAACCCACATTTTACAGCACAAAGTAATTTAATTACATGATTCCTAACACTCGTTTCATAAAAAGTTTTGTTATGAAATTTGAAAGTGAAACTTCACATTAAAGTATATCAACGAAAGGTATGTCGTTAACGCCACTAGGTAAAAGCTTCCCTCCGCGCCCAAGATCAAAGCCTTTCCCTCCTTTACACAAACATAAATACACTTTATAACCTCCTTTCTTCAAGCACAGCTTGACTCCACCTACTCGTTCGTACAGGCTTAGTAGCATTTCGTTATGATAACATTATTTAAACTTATGTTACCTATTTAATTATCTATAAAAGTTTTAGTGATAAAACATTTATTATCTAGTTTATAATATTTTGTCAAGATAACCAATTTGTTCTCGTCTTTCTGGCGTTTAATACACAAGAACAAAACGAAATTATTACCCTAATAATAGTAATAATATCGCAACAGCTTTGACAATTACGCGCCAATCGGCGGCTGCCATTTTGTTTTTTTTTGCAAAAATACCATGCTTTGTTTGCTCATGTAACTCGGAATAATATTATAAATAAAGTCAGATGTATGTACATTTAATGATTTTATTTTTAGGAATAAAATGTTAATGGTTTAATTTTTAATTTCTAGGAGATTAAAAATGTCGAAAATATTACTAAATGTAAACTTTGCGTCACACTGACCGTGATTTTGGTTTGGTGTAGCTTAGTGTCCTGTGTATACGAAGACGATAGAGAAGCTTATAAAAATGACTCTGACAAAAATACACACCGTTCATATCGTTTAGATAAGGGATTTGTTGTGTATTTAAATGAGTTTACTTGTGAGGAATGTGGGAATGCGTTGATCCCAGGAGCCTTGCCCTCGAATTCCATTGAGATAACACTTGATACTGAAGTCCTGGGCGTTAAGCAGGTGCCATGAACTATGAGAAACAAGACAGTGTTTGCTGACAACTAAACGTATTTACATAGGCCTGTTAAATATTTGCGTTTAATTTATTGTACACAGCTGTTACGTAACTTTGTTAAGTTATGTTTTGGTGTTTCTGTTCTAACGTTATGTACTTATTCAATTAATTTACTTTGGTTGTGTCCTGTAATACTATCACAGATAACAATACAACATGATGAAATGTTTGTTGATAAAGGATTCGCCTTACTTGCTTTCTGCCAGTAGATCAATCCTTTAACTAGTAAAAAAATATATATATTACTTAAAAATAGCTAGATTGTATATTTGTAACGTTGTGTATTTTAGTATCAGCATTAGTAACTTTGAAACCTTAGGTGTCCTTACCTTAGCTTTAATTTTCGTGAGGTAGTTTTTCTCATTTAATAAAAACTAGTCGACACGCGAAATCTCTTCTGTGTCTTCTATTACCCGTAGCGTGATGTTAAATAGCGTGATGAAATTTGTTTACCATACAAAAGGTTATAGTGAGCCAACTTTTAAAGATAGACATATGCTTCCGCGGACTTTTTTTTCAACTTCTAAAGTGAAACAATTGTTTCATACATTTACGCAGCGCACGCAATGGAAGTTCTGAAAAGGAATAATTTTCCAGCGCTTTTACAATATCTTTCATTGATACCCCGGCCCTTTAGGTCGTAGCGTGATATGTAGTCTAGAGCTTTTCTCGCTAACTGGGCTGTCTAACAATCAAATAAACAAAAAACTCTTCAGCTTTTGTAATATTAGTATAGATTTAATTAAAATTATTCAGTTGAGTTAAGGATCTCCACTTTCTTTGTTTCCTATTATGTATATTACTACAGCTTTTGTACCAAATCGTTAGTAAGCCCAAAATACAAATATTTACAATAGACTACTAATGCATAGGTATATATTATTCTATAAATTAACAAATTAGTGCGTGAATGACACGTCTGTCTGTCAGTCATCTGTCGACTGTTAGAAGCCTAGTGAATAATTTGTTCTATGTTCAGAAATCAATACTTCAGGAATACCTTTACATCGCTACGTTTAAATTGGCTTTAGATTCTTCAGTCCTTAGTTTAAACTAAAGGTTTAAAAATTGGCCCTTTTAAATTTTCTTTTTACTTTTAAGGACACACAGAGCAAGGATTGGACTTTGTGTTGTACTACTGTATGTATAACTATAATCTTAAAAAAGACGTACCTTAATCATATTATCGATGTTACATTATGCAATAAATAATTATTTTTGTCCATACAGATCATCTCACGGGGCTTTCTCATCAATCACAGAATAAGACAGCCACATTGTTCACACAGTTATACCGGGGTCACGCGGCCAGGACGGTCCAGCCTCTTGCGACACTCTACGACGATATCCGGATAGTTCTCCGGTCAAATTCTGATAAAGATGTCAGTGCAGAAAGCTTCAGTACCGCATCACCGAGAGATCTGGTAGCCAGTGCAAAGAAATTCTTCAGAGACATATTTCCAGTAGCGCATCATAATATTCTGAAGTTGGACTCGAAACAATTCACACCTGAGTATGAAGCATGTTTGAAGGATGCATATGATGCTGTCCAGCCGTTTGGTGATGAACCACAACAGGTGAGTTTTTAAGGACCCTAACTCTAAAGCTTTATATTTTTTAAAGTGAACAAGTACGCTAGACATAGAAATAGATTTATTCCAGTACAACTAATTCCAGCTTAGACTAGCTAAATTCCAGATTAATTCTAATTTTGTGGGTAGATGGAAAAAATATTTATGGAAATTGTGTATCGTCTATAGATCTGGAAATATGTTTCAATTTAGCCGTGATCACTTTATCTTTTTATATACTTTTAACATAAGTAAAAAGCCCAGTTCCATGATCTTCAACCAACCTTTCTAAAGAGTTTACTTAAACAAAGAAAATGTCGGCATTTAAAATTCAAAAGTGTCCATAGTACTTTCAAGGGTCATGGCGTTCAACGTTTGGGGTTGTGTTCTGTCATTAAATATAATGGTACGTTACCCCTTTACTTGAGCGGCGGAATAGCGTTATGGGGTTACTTTTGAGATAACCCAGGGGTTATAAGAAATTGCCGTAGCATGCATTGTCATATTTAAACGTACTCTTCATTCCCTTGATAAACCTTACCTTCATGTTATATTTAAATGCACACCGTACGTAGACGCTTGGTATCATTTGTCATTTGTATCTTAACCATTTATACCTTACCAACTAGGGCCCTTACAGTGGACACTATATATATATATAAATATGTACATTAGGGTGTCCCTTATATGACAAAAAAAAAATTTTTTTCGAATTTCGAAATGCATACCCTCTATAATTTTTACTAATGCTATAAGATACTTAAATATAAAATTTTATCAATCTAGCATAATTGCAACCAGTGCCGACCGAGCTTCAAAGTTTAGTAAAAAACGTGTTTTGTCCTAAAATTTCAGTCTGCTATAATTTCACTATAAATGCAATGAATTAAGTGAATAAAATTAAATACTAATTAGATGAACATTAATCTTAAATTAAAAACATAAAAAAATAAGAATCATTCAGGGTAACTTCTTTTTAGAGTAGTTTTTTTACAGTCTGGATACAATTTTAGATGTTCCTGGACACAGCGCAGCAAGAACTGTTCTTGTTCTTCTTCAGCCGTGATAAGTCCGTTAAAATCTTGCATTAATTTAACAGCCCTTTCAGCAGTATCATTTACAACTCTCACATAACTTATTCTTCTTTTAGCCTCCAGAAAAGCAGCATTGTTATTCCAAGAAGATACATCTTCCTTTAGAAAACTGTCGTCGATCTGCAGTCGTGATAAAAATTGTTTGCTCTTTTCCGATACGAAATCATCCAGTGCTTGGTCTAAAAAAAAAGAAAAATAAGTTAAATAACAAATAAAAATCAACAACAATTTTGAAAATAAATAAATAAGTATTGGACATTGAAATTGAAATCCAACAAAAAGTCAATTTAACTTACCAAACAACTTTTGAGTCAGTTCTTCCTTCGACGGGTCATAGCGTTTGCTAAAATCCGAGATTTTGTCCCTGTTGAAGTTGGCAATCATCTTCTTCTTAGTTTGGTTGTCAACTTCATCATCAAATAGTGATAGAATGACTGTCTCTTCACATAAATACCACAAGTGATGGCTGAACTTGCTTATAGAAGCTTTAGAAATTGTTGCGTCAACTTTTTCATACTCTTTTAACATCTTCAAGAAGCGCAAATCTTGATTAGGTGCTTTGGTCGCCACTGTACATTCGAACTAAGGTTTAACATACAATATTACGAGAAATAAGCAAACATCTTGTAGAGCCTTTTTGTCCTTCGCAGTTACTCTGCATTGTGACTGAAGTAAACATATTTTTAAAGAATAGATCGCTCTCGCCATCCAGCGTGCCTGATGTATAGCTCCGGGAGGCCTTAGTTTTAATTTTTCCTCTGTGTCTCCTCCTAAAAATATTACGCACAGTTCGACCAATTCGTGGTAATCATCTCTTACAAAACTTTTATCTAATTCTGCCTTATAAAATAGTAACAACGCTTGAATGTCTGTCTCGGCAACCCGTGCTTTTACGAAATTAAGAGATGGTTCAATTTTAGTACAGCCTGCTGATACAGCCTTCGCTTGATGTTTTCCAGAAGAACTTTCTAGTTTCGGCACTGCAAGAAGCTGCTCTCTATCGTCAAATGAAGCTATAACTGGCAAGCGTTCTTCTTTTGAACTCCGTACATCCAACCCCGGTAATAGTTTTCCATCCTAATGGACTGTGACTATGTCGGGTACATTGTTTTGGAAGTTAAATTTTATTGCTTCTGCCCTTGATTTTCTAGTTTCAGTACGAATTCGCTGAATCGAGGATTTGTTAATACAGAAATCATCGCTGCTCAGACCAAGCGCTTCTACCACCGCATTAAGAATGTAAACGGTATCTCTAATGCTTAACTGGCATCGATCTAAAGCTGCAACTAGTTTAGGTGTTATAAGATTCTTTCTACCTCTTTTTGAACTTTGTTCATGGCAGGGAACGTCCGGCAAGCTGAGTTCAGAATTCAAGATCTGTTCTTCGTCTGAATCTTCTACACTGTCTAAGTTATTTGTGGTGGAAGTAGATGCAACAGCTAGTGATTCTCTTTGTCTTACAATCCTTTCCTCTTCTTCCAATCGTCGTTGTCTAGATCTTTGTTCTTTTTCCGCCAATTTTTTATCTACACCACCTAAGCATCCCGGTCGACCTGGCTCTCTCTGTTTCATTAAAAATAATTTATCTTCCTCTATTTTCATTCTCTCAAAAGCATCAGCATGTGCAATATCAAACAAATTATCAAGATTAATTATAAAATTGTTCTCACGACTCTTAAACGTAATCTGAGTTTTCTTACAATTTTTTTGCAACTCTCTCCAAACATGATATAAATCAATAAGTTTCTTCACGCAGTTAGGAAATGCCCTTGTTGGAATTCTTGCTTTTTCCCAATATATGATGCACTCCCTAATCACAAGATTTGCACTTTCACTAACAGTCAATTTAACCTCACGAATATTGTAAAATAGGACTGAGAGAACTTGTCGATTAGATGGTAATTTTGCACCATTTATTTGGTAGTTAGTCAATCCGATAAGAAAAATATTTTGTTTATCACTCCGTAATTCCACCGACATGTTTACGTACTAAACAATGAAGCACTAATAGTCTCAAAAATCACGTACGAAATGGCAAATAAAACATGTCGTAACAGGTCACTGGGCAGTACTTAAGCAACTTGTATCGACAAGTTTAAATAGCAAGTCGGCACGGGTTATCGTTTATATATCGAACTAATATTTTTTTCTAGACAATATAGGGTTATTACGAAACTTTTAAGAAGGTATGCGTAAAAAAATATCGAACTTCAAATTTAAGGGACACCCTAATGTACATATATGCATTGTGTACTATCAGATATCTTTTGACAGCTTCGTGTTACACTTCTCGTCTTTTTATAGGAAATTACTTACACAGATTGCCGAAAGAATGATGGAAAATATTACACATAAAACACCTGTTCTGTGTCTGTTCCTACTCGTATGTGTCAATACATGTATTAAACATCGGAATCGAAAAAATAACTTTCATGCAGAGCGAAAGAAACCCCGTGTTTTTTTCTGCAAATGTCACAACATATATATAAATGCCATTATGTACTATCCTTCTACAGTTAAGAAATAAAATACTTTCACATTTATTGTAAAGGTTACTTACTTTTTAGTTTGTTGGCTTTTTTCTAAGAATATTATTTTGGCTCTATAGTAAACCGATTTTTATAATTTATTTTCTACTGGGCTACGCAAAAGTTAACATTTGAAAAAATCAAATAAAAGAAATATTTGATGTATTATAAAAATTGTTTATTTACAAGAAAACTAATTAGATGGAATTTATTTTTTAAAAATTACGTGGTCTAAATGACCACCAATTGAATTTTTCTTTTAGTTGACGTAGTGTATTTGGTTTATAGATATAGTAGTATACATACATACATACATACATACATACATGTATACACGATTCCTCAAATAAGCTCATAAAAAGAAATCTGCTATGGATAGATCAGGCCTTTTGGGTGGTTTTGGAATATCGCCTCGTCTGGAAATCAGTTTTTCCAGAAACATGTCTTTGACCATCGGCAGGAACTCATTGGATGTGTAACAAGTGGTTCCATCTTGTTAAAATCATATATTACAATTGTAACCAGCAAATTCCAGTAGCATCGGTCCCAAGAACTCCCGTAACATGTTTGCGCGGGATGTTATATACAAATGTTAATGAATTCTGGGTCCACCCTTTATAAGATCAAAACTAAATACAGGAGTCATTAAAGTATCAATGACAATCATTTAAAATATAAAACTATTCCAATAAAGACTACAAATATATTTCCTGTCGAAAATTTACAGTATTATCGAAGTATTATCATCCAAATGTATGATTCGACCCGCGTAACCAATTGTACCATACAAATGTATATAGACTCCACTAAAAAGTTCTCATATCTACATATACCATTTTGCTAGCAAAATTTATAACTAAATTGCAGTCATTCCATGATTTTAACGACACCGTTGCGTCGGTGGTCAGACCATAAACTTTAAAGTAGAATTTATTTCCCCGAATTCTCCAGTTGCCTACTAAAGCTCGTTGTAAATCAATTTTGAATTCATTTTTACAATTTAGTAGACAAATTAGTACTTGTTTGACATGTCGGAACTTGTATAGGTATGGTAAACACTTTAATGCGTTTTTTCGATGATTTAAACCTGCTTATAACGACATATAATCTGCTTTAGTTTACTTTATGATTGTGAAAAATTAAGGTGTACAATTCCTATTGCTAAGTGAATTTTAAGCCCGATGAGGAAGCTTTCGTGGTTCAGTCTTAGAAGTAGCAGTAGTTATGAATAATTTAAATTAGTTGGATTACTATTCTTAAAGTAGTTTTCTATTTCAAAATGTGTGCATTGGTTAATCTGGGAGAAAAATATTATTGAAACTACTTATGCTACAAAATATTTTTGTAACAATGACAAACACAGAATAAATATATTTTTGGAAAAGTACGCATAGAATACTATATAGAACACTTATGAATAATTCCTGCCTTTAATTTAATCCATCGATAATAAATATGTATCAATATAATTTGTCAAACAGTTTAAAATTCCAAGGTACCAGACTATAGCCCTGTATGTTTCAGATCTTTTAACTTCCTAGTTAGTTATTACGACCAAAGCATCGTGTGTCGGATATACCTTATCAATACATTATTTTGTTTCTACAGCTGGGCTCTACTCTGTCCCGGTCACTGGAAGCGGCGCGTGCGCTGCTACAAATGTTAGCCGTAGGAGCGGATGCGCTCGCAACTACAGATCATGTATTATCAAGTGCGAGCGACGCCTGCGCAGACCGCCTGTTACGCGCAGCTGGTTGTTCGCGGTGCCATGGACACACTGTTCCACCTTGCAGAAATTACTGCCTAAATGTCGCCAGAGGGTAAGTGAACACCATAATATATAAACAGGTGTACAATTGTGTGTGTGATATCGAATCAAATGCTGTCATGGTGTGCATTATATCCAACGTTATCAAAGTTATTTCACCTCTTTTTTTAAATAAGTATTTAAAATTAGAAATTATATAAAAACATCTTTGTAACAGTCAATGAAACCAACATAAATTTTG
Source organism: Hypercompe scribonia (assembly GCA_949316085.1). NCBI lineage: Eukaryota > Metazoa > Arthropoda > Insecta > Lepidoptera > Erebidae > Hypercompe > Hypercompe scribonia. Next base: position 1,832,663 of record OX438969.1, on the reverse strand, counting down.
ACTTTACCCGGCATAAACTCTATACAATAAAATGCAAGTTATACCCGTCGATGTCATATATACATATATATCTAAAAATGTAACCAGAAGTTGCATACGCTGGAATTCTACTAAATTAAATGTATACAAGCCAAGTTAACACACGAACAGTTACTTTGTTAAATATTATTAAGTGTCTAACAAATTTTCTAAATACGAATCGAGTACAGAACCTCCTTTCTTGACACAATTACAAAACAATATTTATTTAGTTTATAAGTAGGAAATATTTCACATACCGTTCGTTTCGCATTTAATATTATAAGATTACTATAGGTAAATGTTGTAACTACAAGTCCTAATAGGAAAGCTTTATGAAAGCTTAAAGTAGGGCCTTTATTTTACCTCCTAGTAGCAGTCCTTTATTCTAGGTATCTTTATTTTATACTTCGAAATAAAAAATATTTTCTACAGCATTTATAGAACATAATTATTATACAGTAGCACTACCTTGCCACGCTGTGGTACATTGTGGTTGCTTTAACGAGAAATGATAAAGAAAAGTGACGCAAAAATAGATGAAAATAAACTTTGAAGTGGTTTGTATACCGTATAAAAATATGAGCTCAATTAGCACAGAAATTTTTGAGTTTTTAAAGCGTACACAAACCAATTACACATTTAATTTATTTAATTTGTATAAATAAAAGATATATTTGCGTCTACCCACTCATGAAAGATATTTATTTAACTGACCTCTGGAGTCTGTCATGTATGCACGGTACAGTCACACACATATAATCTTGTGTAATTTATTTACAGCTACCTGTCATTATGAACACGAACGATGTTACGCTAGAGCGGTTATTAGAGGCATAGCAATAATTACCATAACAAACTGTTGATTCTATGATTTGTTGGTATTTTTATACAAGTCTCATTTAGACTACTCTGTTGGTCTAAAGGTTAGTGACCTGATTCCAGGAAAAATAGTTATGTGATGAACACTATCATGTATTCGATGTCTGTGTGTAATTTATTTATATTGGAATTACGTAAATACCTCGTTGGTCTAGTAGTTAGCTTACTGGTCTTACTTAGTCTGGTCAAAATTGTTGATAGAATTTACTTACAAAGAATTCTTGATGACAGCCCTTAGTATGGATGTTTGGTAATTTTTCATGCCCGCGTTATCATGAACATCTAAGGCAGTCAATGCCGCCAATAATCCTGACAACTGGTTCAAAATTCGAATTTAGTTTGTCCTCGGGTTGCGCAAGACAGCAATTTGTAACTGTGATCATCATCATCAACAACCTTTAATTGTCCACCACAATTATTATTATACATTAACAATAATTTAGTAGTCCATTGCGAGAACAACAGACGTCTCTTTAAAAAGCAGGTTGATGCCTACTATATCAAGCTGGCCAGATGGATAGTCCAGAATGCAAGTGCCGATTACGTTTTTATTGAAGCTTCAAGTAACCGTTTACGCAACGCACGCAATGGAAGCTCTCAAAAGGAATAATTTGTCCGCGTTTTTGCAATATTTTTCACAAATTCTCTATAACTGGTCTAACACTGAAATAATTTTTCAAATCGGATCAATTAGCTCCTGAGATTAGTGCGTTAAACCAAACAAACAAACTCTTCAGCTTCATAATATTATTATATAAAATAGATTTTAATAACTAAGAGTTACATTACTGAATACGACAATCAGACTACATTTTACAAAGACAGAAACTATCTTTTAAAACCTGGGATACTTCACACCCTGCGTAAACAATGATTTCGTTAATTCTCAACCGATAATGTTGTAGTTACCCAACCAATAATCCCAACAAGTACAACTTTTACATTCTACAACGAGATCATCTACAATAAGTGACGGTTAATATAGCTAGGTAATAAAATACTCGTACATAATGTTAAAAATAAAACCTCTGTGGTTTGTTTCGGTATTTCTTTTCAGAGAGACTTTATAAATTTTTAGGCTTTTTTTTAGTTCCTAAACAAGATGCTGTTACTCACTTAGGCTTTAGATCTTCATTGTATCTTAGTGTAGTAAATTGTAATACCCGGTTTTAGTGATACTCACATACATTTAAAAACATAATAGTTCTAATGTTTCCATCGTATTTTAACTTCTATTATGGAATATAAGGAAAATAGCAGTATTTAAAATGAATGTTTTCACAGGTGTATCGGCTCTTTGCTGGCAGAGCTAGATGGTCCCTGGGCAGGTTACGTGGAAGGGGTGGAGAGACTTACAAAGGTTGACGCAGACGTGGCACTTCGGGACCTTGAGACCAAAGTGTCCAAAGCCATCATCTACGCGCTTGAAAATAGAGCCGTGTCGGAAAATAAGGTATGTGTAATTAAATCTTGGCAATTTCATATACAAATATGATTTTATTACAATGTGCACGTATTGAACGGCCATTTTTAAAATGGATGATTGAATCATCCAATATTGTAAAGACTTTTTGCTTTAATGACTTGGCGTTTCTTTAGTTATCAATTTGTTTCAACAAAAAATTATGATATTGTTAAAACGTCAATAGTTGTAAGTAAGGTGAGTTTAAAGATTTCGACCAATACATATGTCATTTTAATAGTTAAATAAACACAACAAATAACAATTCACAACATAATAATTTCCTCATCTGTAAATTTAACATTAATTTACAACTCGCTATAATTTGGTGTGCACTGCTAACTAACAAAGTTCTCACATTTCACACACTATTTTAGCATGAAATTGCTGTTACAACCACCGAGACATGAAGTGGTGCTATACTTTACTGCACTACTACCATAAAGCAATCAGGCGGGCAAATATATTCCAATTTAGCTGAAAGTAGAATAAAATGAAGTTAGTAGGCGCCCATGCTGGCTGCTCGCCATACGTGTCTGAAAAACTATTTCTGATGAGATTTTTCAATTATTCCTCTGAACTCGAACAGAAAGTTCCATAGCCGACGATCTCCAAATATCTGAAAACTTTATGGATTATAGAAAGTTTTGAGTTTGTTTGAAAGTTTTGAAATCCGTTGTTGTCTTTTAGCACTTGTTAAATATTGTACATTGATTTTTAATCATAAGACCAGCGATTTGTCTTTGTACTCGTGAATCGTAAGCAAAAGACGTTAATCATGAATCACATCCTAACATCAAAAAGCCAGCTTAATAAACTTAATCATCCTTTTTTATTTCTCATATGATTGATCTTACTGCAGCGCAGTGACTTTAAAAACAGTAAAATCAATAGTATTGTAATTGCGATGCTGTACTCCTAGCCAGTTTCGGCCACGGCAGCCAGTCTCAACAGAAATTAGCCAACTACGCAGGATATACGAGTCGTATATATCTACTACTCGTATATACTATCTCGTGCTATAGAGCATAAGTGTGTGCGCAAACACAGTTGCACTCTCTGTTCTCTCACTCTCACAATCTGATGAAACGATTACCTAACACGTCCGTGAAGAAACCAGGTGTAGGACCGACGGTTTTACGTACTCACCGAGGCATGGAGGGTAAGACCCCAATGTCCAAACTCTATAATTAAAGATTTTTGTAACCAGAATCTACTCGGACCCGTTAATCGAATCCGAGACCTCTTGACCGGCAGGCGCATACGCTAACCGCTAAACCAACGAGGCTATTGTAATATATTAAAATGCATAGCTCCTTATAGCCTCCAAATACAAGGTCTGTTGCCACCTTTAACGCTGGACTCGACAAGAATTCAATTACTTGCAAAGGAAATCTTCATTCGTTTCAATTTCATTGAATATCTCACTAAAGTAATTTTAGCTTAACTTCATCTCTTCTCTGAAACATGAAAACACGAAACTTATTTAAATTTTCAAGAATCCAGTACTTATGTTTTAATGAAAGAATGGAGTGCAAGTTATGAACTGGAATAAGGATCGACTTTATGTTTAAAATGTCCGGGAAAAGAGGAGAGACGCAAAGTAGTGCAAGATACAATTTTTTATTTGACAGTTAAAAATAATTGCGCAATGTAGTTATTCTGTAAGTTTATTTGTATATATAAGCGTAATGTATGGTTAAAGTATCTACATATACTTAACATGTAGCGATTTGATAAATACGTGTAAAAAAAAACTTTACAACATAAAATTAGTTCGTTAAAAAATCATTTGACAGATGTTATTTTTTTAAAAATGAAAAATAGTAAAGAATCTATTTAGATTCTAAGAAAATAACGTTTACCTATTAAGGCAAACTTTATTTTAACATACTTCAAAAACTTGTGTCCCTTTTTTTTATTTAAAATTAGATTTAGATAGTAGTTTACTAACATCAAAAAGCCAGCTTAATAAACTTAATCATCCTTTTTTATTTCTCATATGATTGATCTTACTGCAGCGCAGTGACTTTAAAAACAGTAAAATCAATAGTATTGTAATTGCGATGCTGTACTCCTAGCCAGTTTCGGCCACGGCAGCCAGTCTCAACAGAAATTAGCCAACTACGCAGGATATACGAGTCGTATATATCTACTACTCGTATATACTATCTCGTGCTATAGAGCATAAGTGTGTGCGCAAACACAGTTGCACTCTCTGTTCTCTCACTCTCACAATCTGATGAAACGATTACCTAACACGTCGTTTAAAGGCGTCGTTTAAAAATCTATGGACGGATCTTAAGTTTTTTTTTAATTAACTATGTCAAAATGTGTAAAAAAAATACTCTAACCTTTTTAAATTAAAAAATGAAGGGGTGAAAGATACAGCTTATTGGATTGTTATGGATTAGGTGCATTATTGTGAGTGATATCTTTTTAAAAGTTTGTTTTTTATACAATTCAGATACCCTGAGATATAGATACCACGCTTTGCTATATCACCATATCCAAGTTCACAGTATCTGGGGTACGGTGGTCGAATCAGTAGAGTTAAGAATATTTGAAATTCTATGTTATTTATGGTATCTTACTTAATGTTTACAGTATATTACGATGCCATAAACAGTTAAGGAACGTAGGCAGAGCGCATGGGTCAGGAGTGGGCGAGGGTCATAGCTCGTCTCTATCACTTCGCGCCCACTTTCAACAATAAAGAGAAATTTTGATTTTACATTAAGAGAACTCTTTATCTCAAGACCTAGAGGTGTAAAGAGGTATAATTTTTATTGTGTCATCATTCTAGTAATATTCTAGTAATGCGCTGAAAATATTATACCAGCTGTTATGAAATTGTAAGTATTAATAAAGTAATATTAGAGGTAAAAAATATAACTAATAAATCCAATACAATAGTATTTTTTTCAAAGTTAGAAAACTTTAGGAGTTATGACCAAAAAAAATTATTCAATTTTTTTTTCAATTTGAAAATAATTTCAAAATAAAACAAACACTTTTTAAATCGTTTAAAGTCTTCATTTTTTTTCTTTTTATATTTTAAAAGCCTGTCAAAGTGACTCTACTCTGCCTGATAGAAAGCGTGAATAGAATGCAAGAGTTGTACCGTACTTATTGCGTATGCAGACAATGAAGTATAGTGATCCACACTATGGCGCTTTAGTAAAACACTTTTTCACGCCTCGCTTTGGGGCGTAAAAGACATGACAGTCATCGTGGCATTGTATTGCACACACTTACCACAACAACTGTCACCCCTGCATCAATTATTCTCTGGTCTCGCACTCCCAACGAAGCACGACAGCACATATGCTGTCGCTTTAAGCTGATTATCTGTGGGAGGGTAGTACTGCCTCAGTCGAGCCGGCAATCTTTGTCATCTTGTAAAAGTTATTTTTTTTACTAGGAATGTTATAGTTGTATTATTGAAATAATAGTTTTTCAGTGGATATCCAAGTCCTTGAGGCTCTACGCTGGTTTATACGTTGAATACAATGGTGTAATTACTATAAGATTGAAGTACTAACCGTAATTATTGCTAGTATTTTTAATATTAAATGCTATGGTAATAAACATCATAATAAAATGTTAGCAGTTTATATGATACAAAATGATTTTAACCTTTATCTCACAACATTACAGCTTTGCTTCTATAACCTCTTAAATTGAATTTCTAAGAAATAACGAGGCTCAGAAACTTTATCCTATATTAGGATGGTTGCAAATCCTATTTAATATCGCATAACACACGTTTATTAATATTAATATTCCAGATGTGGTATGAAATTACTGTTGAACGACTTTTATCACCAAACTTTAACATATTCCGTTATAAAATTTCACCCTTCTTCGTTGAAAAATTGGGATAAATGATATTTATTTGTGCATAAACCAGCTTTTCAAAGTATTTGATCCAGTGCCATCGCTCGTTCAATGTATAAAAGAGAAGTAACAAGAAAAGAAGACATCAAAAAGTTGAAAAATGAAGTCATTTTAAAAAAAATACAACTCATGCTTTAAAACTATATCTTGTGTTGCGGGGAACTTGAAACGCAAAAACAACATCCAGACTTAGAATCACACAATGGATCACATAAAATATTGTCCAATGTTGATCCCACTTTTAACATCACTCACCGCTGTCAGAAACGGCGAAGTGACATCTTCAAACACTACGCCATCCGTGCAGTCAATTATTAATTGCCATAATGAGCTTAAGGCACTTTTTTAAACAAGATAATTTGCTCACGTTTCGACATCCCGTTGACTCATACAGCAATGAAAGCTAAACAACTGTCAGTTCATGGTCAGTGTGACGTAATCGCTCATCCAATATGACATAACGATAACGATGTCATGAGCAACCAATACGGTCGGCGTTTCCGTCGCAAAAAAAAAATGTCTGTATATTCGTCTGTAGTAAAGTCAAAACTGTGAAGTTCTATAGACTCCCTGGGCTTTATATCCTAATGGTATTGAACTTTGACCGAACCAAGGATTGTAGTTATATTTAAACGTCTTGAGAACAAACCACGGATTGACTTTTCTAACCAGCAAACTAATGTCTATCATCATCACGATCCACAGTATTTAGTGGTTCACTGCAGGACATACGCTAAAGAAAGTTGTGGCCTACTATACCTCGCTGGCCAGACGGGTTGGTATAGAATTTGTTTCAAGTTTTTCTTCTCTTCATAATGTTATCGTTCTGCGCAGTTTGCAGTTCAAGTCGTCTCTTACACTCACGAGATAAATTGGAGTAGGACACTACATATTCTAATCCTTTTAGTTCTTAATTTAATTTCTAACTGTATTTTGTTAATGCTTTACACATGATATAAGTTACAAAGCTATGGGAATATCCGTAGACATCGAAAGACAAATTTAAACCCCAAATAAAAATACTATAGCTATGTTTGCGTGAATATTTCATTTGAAGACGAAATATTTTATTTCTTCTCCTTTCTCAATATTGGCAATAACAGTAATTTTATTTCGGTCTCAATCATTTTCCCGGTATACAAACGGTTTATTCAATAAACCTATGACGTCATCACTATGGCGGTACCACTTCTATATTGTACTGTCAAATCAAATTTATAATATTGGATTTGATATTTCAAAGGAATATTGGTACTTTGGTATTAGTGGCTTTGGTTTCCGTATTTAGACTCATGAGTGGTTCTTTATGCGTTGTGGTGAGGTTGGCTACATGAGCTAACCCAGAAGAAAAGAAGCCTTCTGAGGCGTTCACAAGCTTCTAGGAGCGAATTTTTATCAATCAGAAAGAGGAGCAACATGTCTGAATAATTTTCTGCATATTCGTAAGTTAGAAAAGAGTTTCTTGTGCAAAAATATAAAATGAGTTTTCTCTCTCAAATTTACGATTAACTTTCCTTCTTTAGTTTGATTTTCTAATTAGATTTGATAGGTAGTTCATAGATAGATATATCACAATTATATCAGTCACGTACAATAATATATTTCAAGTATAGCTCTAGCGATACGGTTAAATCCTCACACAACTTACATACGGCCGATTTTCGGTTTTCTTTCTTACACGTGTCCTTGTTTGGTGAGTGGAGAGACTCTTGAGTTGGAGGTGTCTATAGGTGATGGTAGTCACTTGCTTGCTAATCGTTTGCCCTCCTATTCTATAAAAAAAAGTTTACTGTTTTTCTTGGAATAGACGAACAGCTTTACTCTAATAAGGTTTGAATACTTTTTTATAAAAGTGTTTATAAATCAATGGAGAAAATCCTCAAAGAAATAAAAAATATATCAATTTTATTACTCAAAAGTAGGCTAAGTTGTTTAATCCAAAGCCTTAGCTAGAGGTTGTTGACTTTCAATCAGGCTTTAGCTTCCCCCTGATCTCTCAAATTGAATTTGCAAACTATAAACAAAATTGTCAGATTATAATGTGAAGTTTATCAAGCCTACTTAAAATACCTAATTACTGTCTTTTTCTAACAATTTAAATATGAGATATGAAACATATTTGTTTTGAGTGTAACTCAGAAGGTGGTTTAAACTTTGAGATATTAATATCACTAATAATATTTTGTCTAGAGACAAGTTAATCCATCTATCTTCACAGAAATGTCAACTATTACGCGGTAACTAGAAAACATCCATTAATTATGAAAGTTCAATATATAATAAGTGACATTTATTAAAAATATCACATCATCATCATAAAATCTCTTTATTATACATTTTTATAACATAATAATAATGAAATCGGTCAGGAAATCTACTAATTTCACAACAGATTCTACGATAAAAAAAGTCTTAAAAACACACAGTTGTAGGATGCCAACATTAAAAGGAAAACAGTTTAATTAATCAATGACTGTTCTCTGTTTAAACATTGAGAAATCTACTAAAATAAATAAATCTACTAAAATAAATATTATAGAAGCGACCTTTTCTCTCGTATTCGAGTCACATGCTGAGCTGTTGATGTCACGTATATCTGTGTCAAGTCGACTAATGACCGCCTCTCGGTGCTTCCTACGAGAGCAATTTACTTGTTGTGCAGCACGCTATTCTACTTCTTACATCGACTAATCGGTAACCCACGGCCAGCGTCGTGATGCCGGTAAAATAACTGATAAACTATCTTGTACTGAGCTGCAGTCATAAAATTCACCTTGATTATGTATAGTATATGTAGGAGTCATCTTCATATCTAACGTAGTGTGTAATTAACGCACCATTTTGTTACTATATACACGAACGTTTATTTTGTCTAAATCTCATCTAAAAAAGTGTTATAGAGGGCTATACAAAAGTAGGTACTCACCAATTTAGCTACAGATCTCGAATTACCTAAGTGAGCTATAATTAGGAAACCCTACTAATATTATAAATGTGAAAGTTTGTGAGGATATATGAATGTTTGCGCCTCTTTCATACAAAAACTACTAAACAGATTTAGATGAAAATTTACAGTAATATAGCTTATACGTCAGAATAACACATAGGCTTTATGTAAATTTAATTTTTACATTTAATTGTAAATTCACATGGAATTGTAAAATTAATTGTATCTGTACCAAATACCGATACACGTTTTATTTATCTTACGTGGGGTATGTTTTTCGCACCAAAATCCCCATAAGGGAAACGAAGGACGTGTGTGGGACTCCCGGAGATCCAGTCCACCCACTAAACCCCGCTGTGACCTACCTTGGCAGTCGGGTAGAGTTTCAGGAACGCATCAGCGGCTTCAGAACTCCTCCCTGCTGTACCTTACGACTGTAGTACATCCCGGGATGACTAAAGACCAATTCCTGTATCTCAAGTTTATTCTGATCTTTAAAGATTTTTTACTGTCGAAATATCTTTTTTGCTTCATTATAAGAAATTTCATTTAAAATACTCGACCTCGAATTCTACGAAACCTTTATAATATAAACCAGTATCTTATTATGATCGAATTCTCAACTTGACAACATCCCAAGCTGTCACTGTCATGTTGAAGTAAACGGTAACGACAGGACAGAATTTCATGTCTTTAACTTCACTGAATTTTGCGTTAAGATATTTACACACTTCTATTAATGGAATACTAAAATATTGAAAATAAAGTTAAAATATGTATCTATATATAAGAGAGATGAGGTAAGTAAAGGGAGAGTGCTTTAATTTTTTTTGCCATCTAGTACCAAACTTAACAGAGCACCATAGAAAACACTCAAACCACGAAACAAATATTTGTAGATGATAAAAACATCGTCTTATCTCATCTCATATCACCCAAAAGACATCCACTGCTGGACATAGGCCTCCCTCAAGATTCTCCACAACAGCCGGTCTTGTGCCGCCCGCATCCAGCAGCTTCCCGCGACAAGGTGGTCTTCACCAGGTCATTGGACCACCTTGTGGGGGGCCTACCAACACCTGATTCGATCACGCAAAGAAACCCTGAGCATTGCCCTTTCCATTGCTTTTTGGGTGACTTTGAGCCTTCTTATCAAGCCCATAGTGAGTGACGACGTCTCTGTGCCGTAAGTCATCACTGGCAACACACAAACAAACATATGGGAATGAAATCCGAGAGCTCAAGCACAGCGGTCGCATACGCTACCATTGCGTCACCGTGGCAGTGCAGGTATCTATGGGCGATGGTGCTCATTTACCGTCAGGTCTGTCTGCTTGTTAGCCTCCGATACCACAAAAACACTATAACATTAAATATTGCTTGCCAATGCCTCATTGCAATCTATAACAAGACATTTATTGACCTGGACTACCAAAAACAATTTAAAACCTTTGTTATTTGTACGTAAACTAATTTAAAGAGCGTAAATTAGTACAGTGTCTATTGTGTTATAACCAGCGCAGTGCAGGCAATAGAATCGTATTTAATTGGAACACTAACTACCTAACTCATGATACACACGGTACTAACTACTGCCCACTGCTTCGCTATAATTCTTTATTTTGTGTTTCTAACTTTAAAATTGAAAATTTAATTTATCTAGATTAACGCACACCAAGTCAGTAAAGGTATAACGTTATATTCCAATACTCAGATTTATGAGAATGCAGTTCTTAATTTAAAAGTTTATTCCAATTTTGAGTTCAAAAATGTAAACCATATTTCGTGGAAGCTCGCATTCATCAAAATTTTGAATTAACTTCGGATTGTAATGCGAGTACAGTTTGTTTCAGGAAAATAGTATTATATTTTATGAATGCAGTACGCGGGGTTTTTTTTTATCAGTATATTTTTAAAACCCATGTATTTAAAAACAAGTCTACAGATTGTTTTCTTTTTTGAGAGTATAGAAAAATGCACCTCTATATCTGTAACTTTGTGCCGTTACTGTGTCACTTTTAAAAATAGAGGAATCTTATATTATTATTAACTTATATTGATGTCAAGGTTTTGGAATATGATTCATATAGTTTTAAATTAGCACATTTACTAATTGTAAGTTTTATGATTAAAAAGAATTTAACAAGAGGGTGATTTAATTGCTTATATAATAGGTTTTGTCAACTTTTTCCTCATCAGAGAAAAACTTTGTTTTCACGTTCTTTCAAATATGTTATCGACACATATGACAAACATTATGTGTGATGCACTCCCTTAAAACAAGAATATTTAAACGTTTTAATGTAAGGCCTAAAGTTAAGTTATGAAGTTGGAAAAAAATGTGTACATGCGTGTATTGTCTATGGATTTATTCGTAAAACGCACAGGTATACAATCACAAAGCCAAGCATAGTCGGCGTCGCATCTATCATTTTATCCAGCCGGGGGCGCCTACGCGTGCCTCGTGCTTTCACCTCGCGAAATTAAGACCCAAGTTGTGGGCGTAAGCGTTGACCCTCATAAGTAGTTAAATTATTATTTAGTGTTATACAATAAAGTGTTTTTCTCTTTTAATTTGTTATTGATGAAGTGATTATTAGATGTGAGTTTAGTAGTAAACAATGCCCAGATATACAGAAAATTAAAAAATATGGCATGCTTAATTGCATTATTAGAAATATTATAAAATACAAGCAATGCCCTACGACGCTTTGCTATGGCACGTTGTGGTTGCATTTATGAGAAATTAGTAAAAAAGTCAATGTGAAAATAGATAAATATAATATTTAAGCGTGTTGTGTTTCGTGTCAAACTTTAATTAAGAATTTTTGAGTTTTTGAAACATAAAAAACCACATCAGTCGTCTTTTATTCTATTCTTTCAAATAATCAATATACCACAAAAACTTTTAATAAATATGGTAAAGATTTTCATTAAGCGAGTTGTGTCTTTACTCACGATATTATTTTTGTAAAAATGAAAAAATAACTTAACATTTTTCGTTGCGTGTCTAATAGATATCAACACGATTTCCTTCATTTTTATATGAATGCGGAACGCCATAAAACATTATAACGATATTATGTTTTAAGCACTGACAAGTACCTACGCACTGTTTCTGTTTTACAACCAAATGTCACGTAATTCGATCCAAACCTTTACAACATATAAGATAACATGCAACTTTAACAGCTATTAATATTAATTTCTCAACACATTTTAACTGTGCGCCTACGCGTAGTAACGTTACTACGAACTCACCTACATAATGGTGGCTGCTCGCTACTCGTAATATTTTATAGATTATAAAAACACATTATATTTTATATAAGGCGTGTAAACCGGAACTTAATCGCCAAAATATTCATAAGGTACAATACCTTTTCTTTTTTAAACTTACGTACGTTTTGATCACATTCCCCACGATTGGTGCTACCGCTATGCTCCTTATTTATTGAAGTATGCATATAAAACATGAGTTTTAATACCAGATATTGGAAAAGAAGGTGGACACAAAATTTATTTGGACTGTAGTGCATATACTTAATCAACACAAAGTTTGATAAAGAACAGAGATAATTTGTTAGTCCTTATTCTGTAATCATCAATATATTCAGACTGTTAAGAAGACTTTATCTGTGAAGTAGCGTTGTGTCAGACATTACATTTTGCAGTAGAATATTCATGTTTCAAAACATATACTCCAAAGTCAAAGTCAAATTCGTTTATTCATTTAGGTCACAAAAAGACACTTATGAACGTCATAAAAAAAAACAATAAAAGATGAACAATCTGTCGATTAAAATTAAAATTACAGCTAGCTCCGGTAACATACTTGTATCTTTTAAGTTGTAGGTGCCAATAGGCGACGACAGTCACTTACAATCAACTGAGCTGTCTGCCCATTTACCCGTTATAGCAAAAAAAATAACATTCGATGTATACACGGTTCGCTCGTGCTTTGGGTCACGACCTGCGTGGGCGCGACACAACCTCGATATATCCAATCTCGTGCATTGATGAATGCCCACGGCTCTCTTATTTATTGAAACACAATAACGTGTTCATATATACCAACTACCGATTGTATTGCAGACTTTGTAAAGAAATTGTTTAATTGTATTTACTATTATTCTTTTGTACGACTATTGTCACTTTTTTTAATGTACGAGTACCACTTAATTTAAAAAAAAAATGAATGTACTTATAAGTGTCTATGGCTTTTGAGACTTGCTTAAAAAGTAACTGGCCACTAGTAAAAGGAGTTTCGATTTCCTTCATAATACGAGTAACTCTGTCACTTGTGAAATGACAACATAACATTTATGTGTGTGAAAAAACAATTATAAGTAGAATATACTAATTTGGAAATGTCAGAGTTTTACGTGTTGGTTAAACACGTTTAAGTTATGACGTCAAAACGGAGTTCCTCAATTATTTTTTATGGAATGTTTGCATTGTTACGTAATTTCCGAAGTATAATATTTGGCTTAACAACTTTAAAGATGTATGTTATGCGTCTTTTTAAATAATTATACAGAATTGATGCTTAAATAAAAATCTATTGAGATGTTATTTACTCAATAAAGAGTGATAATCGTTGTCAAATATTCTGCGGCACGTTTGTTTATTTGCGTTTTGTTCAATCGAGACTTAATAATGAAGAAAAGTAAATCTTTGAGTATAACGGTATATAAATTTGTCGGTAATTGAAATATCGAGTCTAACAAATATCAGACAGATGTAGCGTCAATTAAATAAGTCCATTGGGCCGCTATGTCTAATCTATTTGCTTATTTTTTGTGCTGTATTGAAAATACTACTTTTTAAGTTGACCTAAAACACAATTTCTTATTTATGTGTTTGTTTAGCTTGATTTTCCTTTACCTTCAGTTGTATTCGAAGAGTACGGTTCATCTTCGTGGAAAAATACACGCTGAAACAAGTCCTTTTATTTAAGCTTTTGCCCACTGAAATTAATTGAGTTGAACTGAAGCTGGGCGTGAACATTTAAGTTTAACTAAATACTGCAGAGAACTACCAACATTGTGGGAAAAGGTCTTAAAACTGAATTTTCTTCAGTGTCTTTACTTTAATAGTAAAGTAACGGTTATTAAAAACATTAACATCGAGTCCACGATGCACGACTCTACCAAAGTTAACTTGAAAATTTTAAAAATATACAATTCTTAGCAACATTTGACTAAATTAAAATGCCCATTATTGGCAGATAAAAGTTTTTTTATTTTAATTAAATTTGGATGGGCAATAAGAGGGAAAACTTTTCCTATTTTCTATTAAGCAATTTTCTGGTTGAGCTCTTCGACTGTAATTGCGTCATTTTCTGCAAATGGTTGTCCCGAAACCATTGATCGTAACAAATTGTGACGTCAGAATTACGTTTAATTGTCTCAGATGCTATGACTGCCACGTATTGTGCCTATTTAATTTCCTGAATAAATTGGGATTTCTTGAAAAGTAGTGTTAATGTGATACGTGACGCGAAAGTTCTTAATTTATAGAACAGAATTTCAAAATTAAAATAATCATTAAAGTTATGTGGAGCATCTATTTGCATTGTTTCGTTTTCAGTCTTTAATGAATAGTGTTTTGCCGTTTTATCATTTCTAATGTCGATTGGTTCAATTCAATATTAAAGTGGTTCAATTCAATTCAACTCATTCAAAATAAAATTAATCAATAAACTCAAACAATTTTGCAGCAGCATTTACAATATTCCCGTCCAGTGTTGTTTTTGACCCTGAATGATTTATACAATTGTTTCCGAATAAAAATGTGCTCGAAATAAAACTAGTTTCACCATTTTTGTAGAGGTTCTTTTGTTTTATATTTTTCGACGCTCGAATTTGTCCCTTTAGGATTGGGAATGCCAAAAGTATTTACAACTTTGATAAGGGAAAATACGAAATTTTGAAGCTAAACTTGTGGAAACTACGTACATTTACATAAAGATGATTTTATAGAGTATATTTTTTAAGATTTTTTTATACCTGGCATATAATATTAGTGACGAAGATAATTTAATCAGATTATACATTTTACGGCACTTCGAGTCATCACTTTATAACGATGGGCCGTAAAGTGCCGAGGCCGAGACTGCGCCGTTCAAAGGATTCGTTCGAAATAAATGAGAGATATCAAGTTAAAGTCATGGGCGTGGATTTATGGCGTTCGTTTATGTATTAATGGGACATATAATCTAAAAATATTTACTGTCACGCTTCGAGTATGTATTAAACCTATATTTATTATTATTTCTTAGAGTATGTACTAAGAAATAGGAAAGTAATAAAAATGGCGTTAAAACTAGGTTGTAAACGATAATTATGTAATAATAATATGACGATGTTGTTTTTGATTCTGTGTAAAGTACCTTTCTGCTCTATGAATTGTACATTTTTAGATATTCAAAATTAATATTTGAAGTGTCATACATCTGGTCCAAAATTTGGATGATAACGTACATATATAAAATCACGCGTATTTCCTCAGAGGTGTAGACAAAGGCATATAAAATGCCCACTTTTCGACAGTGACGGTCCCACGTGACGAGTCTATTGTCGCTAATTCGGATGTTTTTTATGTTATCTATCCATTTATTTGTTAATTGTTTCTGAGGTATTAAATTAAACTTAAATGGTAACACCCAGTTTTAGTTCAACTTAATCAATTTTATTTTGCAAAAGCCTTAACTAAAGGACTTGTTTCAGCGAGTATTTTTAGACGGAGACGAACCGCGATCTTCAAATACAATGGAAGATAAAACAAAATTCATTTACACGCACACACACGTAAGAAATTGCGTTTTATTTAAACTTAAAAAGTAGACTTTTTCAATACAGTATAAAAAATAAGCAAATAGGTTAGACATAGCGGCCTGGTGGACTTACGTAATTGCCAAATAGTTTATAATGTTTTTATGGTAATAAATATAGAGTTCCGTAGATGTAATCGACTTTATTGCTATAACGGTGTTTTAACTAATCGAAAATAGATAATTTCTTGTATTGTTTGCTTAGTGTGCGAGTTTTTGTTCTCCAATCAGTAATCTCTAGAGCATAAACCTTCATGACCGTGAATTTATGGCGTTTGTATTTATAGTAACGGAATATATAATCTTAAAATATTTACTGTCACGTTTCAAGTCTGTATATAACCTTATTTTTTTGGAGTATATACTAAGTAATATAAGAGTAATAAAAATGACGGTAGAACTAGGCAGTAAATGGTAGACGTGTAATAATAATTTTTCAATGCTGATTTTGATTCTGTATAAAGCCTTTCAGCTCTGAGCACCTTTAATTAGAGTCACAGCAACAACCTTTCATAGTCTACTACTAGACATAGGCCTATCCTTAGAAAGCAGGTTTTAGCCTACTATACCACCTTGACAGACGGGTTGGAATAGGAATAGTACTTTTCGGATCCGTACTATCACAGGCGCAGAGTGGCACACCGTGCGGTTTTAGTCGGTCCGATTCTAATACACCACCCACAATAAACCCTAGTAGGGTGATGACGCGGGGGTTTCCACACGTTACAATAAAAAGGGTTTGTATCAAGTTTGCCTTCTCTTCATAGTGCTGTTATTCTGTATAATTTGTTTCTTTTGTCGCCTCTTACGACATCCATAGAATGAATACGGGAGAGAGTAGAGTAGATATTCATTTTTTTTTGTTTTATAAATAGTACTTTTTCTCGTAACTGTTACGATATTTTTGTAGAGAAATAAACTGTTTAACTTAAAGGTTAAACTGAAAATCAACATTAATATAATATTACAAAATTGCAACCCACCTAATAAGTACCTAATTGTTACGGTGGAGAGTACATTATACAGTAATTCTCATTAATGATCTATATATATGAATGGTACGTTTACTATAGCGAATGCTCCTTTGACCCGATCCGGGTATCGAACCCGAGATCCAATGAAAACCCAGCGATAAATAACGGCCCGGAGTTCGGCAGTTGAGATTTTGACTCCCGTGCTTCGGAGAGCACGTAAAGCCGTCGGTCCTGCGCCTGAACTCTCCTCAGTCATCGCATAGCCGTCCTGTCGAATTGTGTGAGTGAGGGAACATAGAACGCACCTATGTTTACTCACATACTTGTGAACTGTGGTGTCTTCTGCGAAGTTGACTCGTCTTCATTGAGACTGATCGCCGTGGCCGAAATTGGCTTGGAGTACATCATCATCATCGTAGCGTGTACACCTTCCGTAATATAGTAAACCATCCGTAAAATATTATATTAATTGAGGGAGGTATATCACAGGTAGAAAATTTATATTCAAATTCAATGTCGTGTCACGGAACCCAATACTCCAGCTTTTCTAGGCCAGACGCCGTCATGAATTATTTAAAGCAACCCTGACATATTTTATTATACTGCAAATAAAAAGGTTTGGTAATAAAAAAATATTTATTTGTATCTGTGGCAATCGATGGAAGTCAGGGACAAAAGAGGTTGGTTTAGATCTACCTGAAACGTTCCGTTTCATTTGTTGCATATATCAAGCATTTTAAGTTGTTTAGAGTTTTTTGCAAAATGTTGTTTGTGAGAAAATAATTCACTTTAATTTAGCTTCAAATATTTTCTTAAGGTGTTGATTTTTATGGGTCCATTGATTTAGTAATTAGAGATCCAGACTGATAAGCCAGAGGTAATGGGTTCAGTTCTCGTCCAGAATAAATAATAGTGTGATGTGCATATTCATTTTTTTTTATTACACATTTCACACACAGTCATTTGATAATAAACTAGGTAGAGCCTGTTCAATGATAACCAGATCGCTGATTAAACATACTTATATTTTACTAGCTGACCCGCGCAACTTCGTTTGCTTCAACATTAATCTTGATAAACAAATAATAATTTTTAAGTTAGATTTTTCTAGAATTTTTAAAGAGGAACAATTCTGGAATACATTACTTTAGTGAAAGATTTACCGTTTACGCGGTGCACGCAATGGAAGCTCTCTGATACTTTACCGCCATTTTCGCAACATTTTTTATTAGTACTCCGCATTGGTATCGTGATGACATATTACCTATATCCTTCCTCAACAAATCGGCTATCTAACAATTAACGAATTTTTCAAATTAAATCAGCTGTTCCTGAGATTAGCGTGCAAACGTGTGTGTGTGTGTGTGTAAACAAATAAACTCTTCAGTTTTATGCATAATATTGGTATAGATTTTAAAATATATATTAAACATATTATAAGCTACACCCACTGACACTGATTATGATATACATGTATATAGTAAGTTAATTCCATTGCAGCTCGAAAATTCGATTTTATCTATTCCATTTTATTGCTATCCGGGTTAAGTATCTCTGGAACGAGTCCAGTCTAACACTCACGGCTTGTTGGTCATCTCGACTTCGCTTTGATATATCATAAATAATATTGCTTGCCGGTTTATTGCACTGGATAAATTCTAAGCTAAGAGAAGTTTTTTTAATCTGTGGTATCATATATAATAAATTTATTATTGAAAGTTACTAAATTCATTCGAATCTTGTGATTGAATCTATTATTATATTAATTACTAGTTTAGCCGACAAACGAAATTTGGCCAAATAAATAAAAAATAAACTTTAGGGTGGGCCACTCTTAACATTGTATAAAAAAATGTGTAAACACATATGTCGGTATATAAGTCATATATATACACAAAAAAAATCTTAAAAATCGATCAAGCAGTTTCGGAGGTGTTTGCTTAAAAACGTTCAATAACACTAAGTAATAATATTTTTTCGTCATTTTGAATATTTTTATGATTTTTTAAATTTTTGTCATCATTTTATGAATCAATTTATGTTTGTTTTATAAAGAAGGATAAACTTCTCGTATGATTTTATTCAAATTTGAAGCAAGAATTCCACCCCATAAAACAAAACAAAATTATATATGCCCTATGCACACCCAACCATGGTTCTCACAAGTACTAATAGTATTTTATATTAAACGTCGTCTGCGTCTCTTTTAAATGTTATCACTTTTTATAACATTTTTCATTGATGCTTAGCTTTAGCCTAACCGAAATTGGTACAACCGTTCACGAGTGAAATCGTGACCAAGGGAATATGAATTCATTTTTACATAATAAGACAATATCACTTATACTTGTGTTGAGACATATCATGCAATAATAAAAACCAAGACACAATTATTCACCAGAGCATGTGATAGATATGCATCATTGTAGACGTTTACGTAACCTTTCAATGTTTTCTAAACATACAGCCATTGAATCAAAACTGTCCCTACGTTTTATTATTGTATAACTCTACTATATGATACACCTCCTTACAATCTATCATTGTGAGTGATTCACATTAACGAACAAAGAAACTGTCATACAATATTAATTGAAAGATTTGACTACTGATGGGTATTACTCACTTGACATTTATGACGTTATAATAGACTTCACGATTTTAAAAAGTAAACTTTCATAACTTATGGTAGCTCGTTTTATAAACCTCTTTTCTAAGGAGGTGTCTATCAAATTCTGTTGGCTATGGTGATGATGAGATTATAATACCGAGATAGGTCATCCGATTCTGGACACATATTTTTGATCCTACTAACACAATGAAAGATCGTAGTTTAATATTAGTTTACAAAAATGAGGACTAGTTTCACAACTTGCTGGTTTTTCAAATAAATGCACATTTCCGTTTCACAGGACTTGAATAAAGAGAAATATGTTAGATATATATATACTTATCAGCAACTTTTAGCTATTAAATAGTTTTAAATGGCAGGTAACTATCTGAAACTTTACCCGGAACCAGTGAAAGTGGCCCTAAGACTTATACCTAAATTGAAGAGTTATTGAAAATTTTACGTTAATTCATTCACAAAAAAAATTTCACGTGTATTTAGTTTTATTTATTTATTTACAACTTTAAGCACAAATACATGCATCGGCGAACTTAATGCCTAAGGCATTTTCTGGCAGTCAACCGATTGGACGAGTTTTCAGATTTGATAATTGATATTGTTAGGATTATGTATCTAATTTCAATTACCATAAGTATCTCTTTTCCCTAGCAATCTAAACTTTTATAAAGATTGCACACTCTTGGTATGATTCTTCTTGACGTTTATCATAGTCTAGTGATATAATAAGATCGCATCGCGAAGACCAATAGCTTGTGCCTAATAAAATTATGAAAGTGGTCTAGACTGCTCTTTCGTAACTTTCTAAACATATAAAACTTTTATTAATATTTATACAAATAGACAAGCGTTTCTATGATTTCATACGAGTTGTAAAATACACTTCACTCTTCTAATCATAAATAGTTAACTGAAATTATTTTAAAGTATTCTCAAAACATGTCAATACATGGTCGTGTGGTAACGGATTAAGAATACATAATGTTACCACCTCTATTCATCCCGTGGGTGTCATAAAAGGCGACTAAGGGAATAAAATATTCAGGCAAATATCAAAACAAAGAGAGGAAAACTTGAAGCAAATCCTGTTCCAATCCGTCTAGCCAGCGTGGTATAGTAGGCCAAAACCTCCTTGCTAATGAGAAGGCTATGTCCAGCAGTGGACTGTAAAAGGCTGTTGATTGATTGACACACGCGCACTCGTTTTCTTTCTATTTTCACCAAAAAGAAAATCAGTCTTTCCACAGATACACACACATTAATAGTAAAGATGGAAAGAATTTAATATCTTACTAACCTATTGAAAATGTTTCAAGTATAAAATTAATAGTAATTACTTTACTCAAAAACAATTATTCAGTTTGTTTCCATTGCTCTGTTCTCTCAATGTTAAAGAACATTTAAAGAGAATTGTTGCTATTACCAGACAGTATTAACGAGGCTTAGAGAGTTGCATGACCTATGAATAACGCATGTATACTTAAAGTGCTAGAAAAGAGTTCATTCGGCAATTTCCATTTATGGATTTTTACTTACGATAGATGAGGGCTCTTTTTTTGCTTGGTAAGCAAGCAAGTTATCAGGATTGTGTAAGATGAATTGATTGAATTGAACGTAATGATAAATATATTTTTTTTACAACTCATGAACAATTGAATATTTAAAGTTGTTAAGTACGGTTTCTTTTGAGTTTTACTTCTTAATTATTAACGTATCATCCAAATGTTACTGTGAAATAATTACTGTGTAAGTTTGTATATAGTGTCAAAACCTTTTTGTAACGGTAGTTTGGACGATAATAACATAATCACGTATCACAATAATTAATCAACCTGAAAGTAAAACTGAACGATAATATGCACACAACATTGTATTTTGAACTTGATGAAATTATAAATAATTTATATTAAGCATAATCAGCAAACTGCCTCGGTGGGGCAGCGGTAATGAAGGTGACTGCTGTGCTTGAGGTCTCAGGTTCGATGCCCGGGTCGAACCAAATGTTTGTATGATATGTATTTATTTACAAAAAAAGCAATAAGTATTCTATCAGTCAATCTTGTAAAATAAGTATTCTATCATAGCACAAGCTCTGCTTAGTTTGAATCTAGAGGACGTTGTGTGTCAAATGTCCGAAATATTTATTTATTTATGTATCCACCTGATAGTATACGAAAATCATTCGAAAGAGTTTACTTGCCTTTTTAGCTGTATTAAAAATGAGGTCGCATTACCAAGAAATTCCACTAAAATATAAAAAGTTTCTATATGTGGTTTCAATTACAGCAGACCTAGTTTTTAACTAAAGCTATATAACACCTACACCGCATCGAGCAAAGTCTACGATTGTACGAGTAAGCGATCACGTAGCGATAACTATAGCCTATGCATTTGTGTGTATCTTTAGATTAAATCACTTGCTTTATTAGGTTGCACAGTAATTACAGAGAACCCGCGGCACGTGAATCCTTTATACCAAACAACTTTTTTTTAAACTGGGTAAGTAAACCGAAGGCGGTGGCAGCCGGTTTTAAAAGTGTAATGAATATTTACTATATTTAGCGGTCGGCCCTTTCTGTGTTATCTTGGCCAATCTTATGGTCAGTAAAAAAGTAATTATCACATAATACAAGTCAATTATAACATATATTTTTTTGTAATTACAGTATATTCTGTATATATTAGCAAAATAAATTATAATAAACGAAACATGTTGTTTCTTTATTGGTATGGATAAAAGTGTTAATTTTAATGCGGGCAGGACTGGTTGTTGGCGAGAGCCTTGGGGGAGGGCTATGTCCAGCAGTGGATGTTTTTTGGTTGAGATCATCATCCCAACCGAATTGATTTCAGATAAAATTTGTTACGAAATTTTATTATGCTACATAGCTCTTGGCGTTGGCCAAAAAGCCAACTAAAAGGTGTAGTTTGTTTATAAAATTGAAGAGTTACACCATGAGTAAGACCTACATTCTTGTTTTATCATCATCATCTTGGCCAAAAGACGTCCACTACTGGACATAGGCCTTCCCCAAGGTTCTCCATAACAATTCTTGTTTAAAGTTGTTAGGACCGGGCCTAGGGTCTTTACTAATTTCATTTCTTTCAATTGTTTAAACATTAAACACGAGTTTCTTCTATCGTACTGTATAAGACAGTTCTCTAGACTAGTTTCAAACTTAACTTATTCGAATATAAATGTGATATTAATAAAAGCTGGAATATTGAACTAACCCATTTTGTGTACGACGTTTCGCGACAGATGTCTGAGCCGTAATAAAACTTTTGCATTCTTCAGGGATTAGGATATAGTTCCCAACTTTGTGTAACTTTGCAAAACTTCTTGATTTATACTTACCAACAACATAGCAGAAGACGGATACCAAAAAGGACTGTAAAGAAATAGAAAAATATCAGACTATTGACATTTTGATCACACTTTTAGAAATCAATTAACAAAATACAAAACTAACTAACCTGTTATGATTATATAACCTTTTCCGAAGAATATATACACTTATGCCTAAAACTCTGAAAAGATAGGCCCGTTTCCATCAATCGGAATTAAATGAGACTGAGGAATTTACTGAAACTAAGAGTAGATAAGAAGAGAAGATATGTCTTAGAAAAGGAATATTGCTGAATACGTGGACTGCAAGCAAAGGGACTTGAAACAAATCCTATACCAATACGTCTGGCCATCGTGGCACATTAGGACAAAACCTTCTTTCTAAGGAGAGGTCTATACCCAGCAGTTGACTATAAAAAGCTCAAGCCGGTCAGGACCTAGCTATTACCAGAGTCTGGGTTCTCTTAATATAAAGAATTTGCCCAGAAGTTCTTCTAGAAAATCTGTGGATATATATCCAGTTAGTATTGACATACGTTCGAGTAGTTAAAAATAATTGTCAAATTGGTATATTTTTTGGTGTTGTTTAAATAAAGAATATATAATACGATAACAAAAGAAAACGAATTCGTAGAAGCGAGCGGCGTATTATGTGGTGCTTTTTGCAAAAATTGCGTCTGAGCTATATTAGTATTTGCGTCGCTGTGTTGTTAAGGTTTATTTGCGTGTGTCGCGCGTCTATGAGGACGTTCACATGAACGAGCACGCGCGACCACTGCCCCCACTTTATACACTATTCTGATATTTCCACAACCAGGTCCCGCTTTTGCTATATGTTTGAGAAAACAGATTTTTACTATTATGTGTTGATCTATGATTTTAGAGTCTACATAAAAGACGATTTCAATGTTTTTTTTAAATAAATATATTTTTGAGTTAGAGATTGTTAGTTTGCTGCTGTGTGTCTGTAACCCTAACTTCAAGAAAGGAGTAAATACACCTCAGCACTCGGTCATTTATATGTTGATTTGGAAATTGTTTATTTGATTTGAGTGTATGTACTTTCCGTTTGATCTCATTCAAATTTGAAGTAAGGAACCATTAATAGACCCAGAAAAAAAAATTCCGGCGTTTTAAATTTGTCTTTTTGTACCATTTATTTATCGTGTGATTTCTTGATTTAATTAGATTTTAAATTAATATTAGAATAGCTTTCGTCTATTGGACGGTACAGATGAGCAGGTCTTTACCATTGATGCCACAATACATATTCGCCCTGTCATTACCGTCGGCAGCATTAACCCGACGAATGACAAACAACCAGTTTGCTCATTATCATTTATCTTCATCCAGAAGAAGTGATTACCTCTAGTTTTTGCTATTTATAAGACGGAGGTAACGTATAGAAAACACATTGTATCGGTAACAAAATACGCAGAGGCGGAAGTTATGTAACAGCCGTTTTATTGAGTCGTTTTATTAACTTATTTACTGTGGGTTAACTGTAGGAATGTGACATCAATTTTACACATAGGCCATGCTATTTTAATGGCGTCAGTAAATTTTAATCGTTTGTTAGATTTATTTACATATTCATGTAAGCGACAGGCTTGAAATCAATATTCTATTTACACAAGGAATCGTCCGTTCAAAATATAGTATACGGGGTTTCCTTGTCTTATATTTATTTACTTTGGTAAAATAACAAGACAATAACAAGATGATTAAAATAATAATAATATTTAAAACATTTGATTCAACGCCATCTAGTCCCAACTATGCAGAACTTATACAACTGATATACATGCATACTTTGTTTTTGCAAATATATGTACGAGTATATTGTACATAGAATACACCCAAATTCTGAAAGAGATATTTTGCAAATCATACAAATATATGGTACAAACCCGGGCATCGAACCGGACTGCACCACCGACACAGTTAAAATAACACAGATATTTAACTAAGTATTATTTTAACTACTGTTTTGGTAAAATATAAAAGTCATAAACTGATAAACGTGTGTGTGAATCTCGAAGACATTTTTAAATAGATTTTAATAGATTTGTAATTTTTGTTTGCATGTACGGGTATACCATTGTACTTGTATTTAATTTCTTTTAGTGTCTAATGGAAGCGTCATTGATCGAGGTTATTCGCTATATCGCGCTGTGATCCTTAGGAGCCCCGCAGTAGTCATAAACACAAGTGAAACTGTGAACTAGTAATCAAACTAAAAATTCGTCTGTATTACATTTACAAAGTGTTTGGTTTACTTATATTCAATCTTTTGTCCATAAGGTACGCCAAGAATGTGGTCTGCCGTCCACAGTGGAGTCTCCAAACTTTTCATCCCCACAACCTACACCTGGCTCTATCCGAAGAGAAAATCTGCGAGCGCCACCACCAGATACTGAACTGCTACAATTTGCCGCAACACTAGCCTCAACAAAAAAACTGTTCGCTGGACTTGCAGATAGACTTTGCGAGCAACCAGACTTTGCGATAGAAGAAGACAGTTCCGAACGCTGTTGGAATGGAAATGCCGTTGCTGAGTAAGTATTTCTTAATTTTCTTTTTGTCTCATACAGCCCGCCTGTGGAATACTCGTAACACCAACATGCGGAATAAATTGTCACCAGCGATATTTTGGGTCAAAATGACCTTCGAGCCTCCAAAAAAGAGCATATCCATCAATCTGTATGTATTTTGAGAGTTCAGTAAGGAAGCTAATAGACATAGCACAAGCAAACTTGGCACTTTTATACCCCTCTCTTTAGAAAGGAGGGTTTCACCTGCTTAAAAACTTCTTTTTTAAGGTGAAGTCATGTAATGAAGATATTAGATCTAGGAATGTTATAATTGTGGAAGGAATGTGCTCACGCCGTTATGTTTCCATATTTGATTTGTATGTCGAAATATTCTGTGAGATGTTAATCTTATTTTAAAAGATTATTTAGAAAGATATCGTTTTATTATGGCCAATGTCTTTTTAATAAAACCGTTATCGGTACAAATAAATAAAATTGAAGTGTCTGTTTGTAATTTTAAATTAACAGCTTGTCACTGTAAATATTACAAAATATTACGGTTCTTTAAATCAAAAAATCTATTTGATTTTTTTTTTCTGTCTGTCCGTCTGTCTGACTATCTGTGTGTTTGTTTCGGCTAATCTCCGCTTCTTCACTGATTTTAATGAGACTTACACTGACAGATAGCTGATTTTATACGGCGTAACTTAGGCTACACTTATTTTAGAAAGAAACAATCATTTTTTATTAAATTCCACGTGGACTAAGTCGGGAGTAACAACCTAGCGTGATATTAATAAAAGAGTAAAAGAGAATGGAAGAAACGCTGTGATATTAATAACTAGTATTTCTTTGTCCTCTAGTTACACGAAACCTCTCGTTTCATCTGCATCACTGAGTGACCAGAAATATAACCCTGAAATCAGCGGCAGCCCACCTCAGGATTTGAGGGTAACAGTTTTGGCAGACAGGCTTCAACAGGCTCGACAGGTAAATTACCTATGCATATTGATTTTTACTATTATAGGACATAAGATTTACTAGGGTATGAGATATTCTAGGGTATAAGATAATATTTTTAAATTATTACCCTGCTACGCTTCGCTGTCGCATATTGAACTTGCACTCATGATAATAAGTAATAAAAGTAATACAAAAATTTGATGAAAGTAATCCTAGAAGCGGGTTCTATTCCATGTCAAAATCAGACCTCAATCAATGTCAGACTAACTTACCATTTTTATTTAGATAACACCACATATACACTTGTATTTTTAATCTCCACTAGTGTTCTTGTACCAAATAGGTAGAGTCCGACCAGGAAAACCTTTTTTTAACGTAGTCATCACACTTCCATAGACCAGTGTTGATTTTTAATATTCTCGTAACATACTTGTATAATATGTATGGTGTTTTTATTTGTAATTATTAAAAGTTCTTTAAAACGGTTAATTTATCTATTATGCTATGTAAAAAAAATTAAGTTATAGGAACAAGTTTCCACCAAATGAAATACATGTATAACTTTTAGCTCCCATATTTAACAGTATTTCCTATAGGTGCTGGCTGGCACATTATTTTTTTTTATTTAGCTATTGCCAGTTTTGTAACTCTGTCCATTTGCCACAGCTGCTTGTATCCTACTCGCGGAGTAATGAGGCTTCAGCGGAAGCGTTTATGCAAGGAGATGAGGCGGGCGAAGAAGGCTCTGGTTCAGGAAGGAGCTGGAGCTCCGATGACTACGATACAGAGGGCTCCGGGGACGACGGTTCTGGTGAAATTGAAGGACGTAAGTAAAAGAAATTTACTATCATTAAATCAAATTCGTTTTTCTTCTTCTACGGAGTGGGATTCGTGTTTAAAATTAGTTCTTTTCGTGTCGACGAATAGAAAATCTTAAAAATTTTCAAATTTTATTTTAGAATGACGCATCTATGTAAATTATAAAACTGTTTAAAAAGTATATTTGGAAATGAAACACACTCTCGGTCCTAGCTAACTACAATTACAGTACGTTTAAAATTGTTTGAATTGTTTTTAAAGTTCTAGTCTGATGTCAATCTTATTTTAATTTACTTTGAAAAGAATTGTCTTTAAAATTTATTTTAACGATGACGTCAAAATCTCAGTTGAACTCCACAAAACTGCTTAGCGAAAATAGTAGCTAATCTATATTATGACGCAAAATTATATTAATTGTTTTAAGCAGAACAATATGTAGGCCGTAGCGGACCCAAGGCCTTTAACGATGTTTTTACATATCGCTTTAAAGAAATGAGGTTTATTATGTGTTTATTATATTTATAACTGGTCACTTTATACGTTCTGTAATAACATTGAACATCGAAAAATATGCAACCAGATATGATAATACCGTCATTAATTTCACTTATTATGTTTTAATTGAATAATACGATTTTATAACATTTTTTTTTGTTTAATAGGAAGCGGCACCGACACTAGCGATTCGTCCCCAGACACGTCTACACCACGAACGGGCGCAAGCAACGCCTTATACCCCTCACAACTTGTCACACTCGTACTTGTCGCTAATATTGCACTCACTTATTCCACTTAAGCGACACTTAACACAAGTAAGAATAACCATATCATTTGTACGACGCGATGAGTGCAAGAAC
Source organism: Hypercompe scribonia (assembly GCA_949316085.1). NCBI lineage: Eukaryota > Metazoa > Arthropoda > Insecta > Lepidoptera > Erebidae > Hypercompe > Hypercompe scribonia. The sequence continues at coordinate 1,804,494 of OX438969.1, read as the reverse complement.
GCGTGTTTGACTTTTAAACAGTAGTGATTATAAAAGACACGACGCGCCCTGACGTCTAGTGCGTTCGTTTCCTAGCTAGTCCCAAACTACGTTAGTATCAAAGTCTAATTCTGATTGCCGCGTATTTCTTAAAACATTTTACAATTATTCTTGTACAATGTTTGTAAAGTGTTTTAAATTACATTACAGTATTTCGACTGTAATTTCTATTGTTTTAAATATCTATACTTGTTAAGAACGCATTTAAGATCGATTTCACTGAAAATGTCGTTACAGTTATAATTTATATTATTTATATATAATGTTATAACTTATAATTTTAAAACAAACCGAATAGACTATTTTGGTAATAATATAATATAATAAATTATAGGCAGCTTAGGGTTCTTCAAAAGTACTCCTCACGGCAACGACATGCCATTGGCATCGCGCGCGGTTATTAAAACAATTTACAGCTCTTATTAATAGAAAAATTATGCCAATATAATAATGTATCTTGTTATTTTTATTACAATAATAATTGAAATTTCACGCAACAGTATATAGTAGTACCTACGATTAGTGTTTCGCAAATATTAATAATAACGACATTTTTAGTCAAATGCACATCAGCGCGTAAGCTCTCAAAGTTTGTAAATGTAACAGTACATATCCCAATAATGTACAGTTCATATCAGTTCTTTTGTAAATATTTTGTTTTGACGAATATACGTAGAGTTAGGTGATATACAATATAATTGAAGCTTTACTATACTTCTGCATTTATAAACTTCGGAGTGTTTGTGAAAATTTAATATCATAATAATAATAAATTATTTGAGAAAAATTTTAAGCATTGTTGAACACTAGCTGACGGGCAATAATTTTATTAAGAAAAAATGTATAACGATTAGAGGCGAGTGATAACTCTAAAATTAAGGATTTTGTGTACAGAATGTGTAAATACCTGAATCGAAATCCTACTGGTCTAGGTGCTTAGCTAGTAAATATATTTCGTTGCCATATTAATATTACGATTATTATTATTTATAATGTTTAATTAAGTCATAATTTAAACTAAAATTATGTTATGTGATACATACTAGTTTATAAGCCTCTAGTTCTAATGTATTGTGTTTATCAATGACTTCTATGTATGTACTCGTATGTGTACGTAATGATCTTAACGGTACGACTGTATCCATTTTATTGTAATCTCGTATTGGCTGTGGTATGGGTGTGTTATCGGTAACTGACGACTAAAAGATAATCGTTTGTGAGATAGATGGTTGAAAGGAAAATAATTTAGAAAATATTATTTATTATAATCGTTAAAATAATTTGGTTTTCAAAAACAAGAATGACTGAATGATTTGTCAGACTGCCTTCCCGCAATGAGAGATGGTGATATGTGTAAGTAAAATTGAAATGTTGATGCCAGTCAACTACAACAGAACGGTAGGCAATTCTTTAAGGAAGTTCCACTAAATAAATATTTCATTAATAATAACTAATAGATGCATCATTATTATACAGAGTGATTCAGTAGTCGTATAAAATCGAAGTTAGAAATCTTACTTCGACGGTACAGACTTTTATTTGACTTGACTTTTACTTGACTTGACAGACTTGATTTTTATTGCATCTTAAGTTCTCTCCCAACATCAGTGAGGATAGGAGAAATGACTTAGCGACTACAGGGTCGAGTACCATCAATTTTACTAAACATAGAAGTCGTTGTAATTTATACGTATAAACTTGTTTGTTCTCATAAATTAATGTTTGTAATTAATCAAATAAATACATGTTTAAATCATATTTAGAAAAGATTATAAACGTGTGTGTAAATCTATTAATGTATGTTTATGTGTGTACACAAACAGGCCTAAGTTTTATAAGTTTTGATTTATTTGTTAAAGTATCTACTTTTAATAAACTGTAACTTAGTATGAAAAAAATTGCAAGAAAATATAAAAATATAAGTTATATCAGTTATGCGTAGCAATAAAATACATTTGTAAATTGCTTTAAAGATTAGTGAATTTTATGTATAAAGTCAATGGCAGTCATGTAATGGCGGCCAAGATGTATGTATCATAGACAAGGACTTCGATGTATAGCTATCGGGAAATTTGGAACTTACATAGTCATTATGTAAAATGTGGAACATCTTATATCGCCACATCAAAAAGAAAAGTTAAAGATTGGCTTACATACTACGCTGGCAAAAACAGGTTGTTTAGGGTAAGTTCTCCACTCCATGGTGACGTATTAATGACATGTAAGGGACATGTCATTAATACGTCACCATAAAGACTATGGGGGTTAAAAGTTTTCTGTCAAGAATTTCAAGTAAAATTAAATTTGTGTAAATTATACCGCTGCAAACTCGAACCATTATTTATAATGTGAACATGAAAATACGAGTGGCATCATTGACACTCAATTTCAACGATAAACATCTATTCCAATTTCATATCCATCAGAAACTCGAAGGAAAATGGTGCGTCACAAAATGTAATAAGTATATATGACGTGACGTCATATTCGTCGTCAATTTATACAATGTCTTCAAATTTTCTTATAAAAGGTAGACATTCGTACCAGTACTGAGTGCTTCTGCCCATGAATAGTTAGCGTAATAGTAGTATTAACTCTTTGAGACAGAGTGAAGATACGGGCAAAAAAGAATACGATCTGGTTTCGTTTATAACAAAAATGAAAAAAAAATGATTTTAGGGCATCTTGTCGCATTTAGTACTTACTCAATGAAGTATACAGACAACATACCGGTAAATAGATCCACCCCAGCTCTAACTGCGGAAGCACAAAAACTGACTTCCGTAAAAGACGAGAAATTCTGTTTCCGCCGAGTTTTGACATCCTCTGATCGTATTATCGTGAAAAGATACCAATACCTACGAAACGACCCGTAATAGTTCATACAACTATTCGGATATCGAATCTGAGCCGAACTGCGTAATCCTAGCGCTTGTATTGTTATGAGTAAATTTTTCAAGAATATTTCTAGCACCCCCATGAAAACGTTTGTGTAAATCTGGACTACATATTTCGGTAATTAGGGTTTAGTTACATTAGTCATTTGTTACGTTCGTTTTGTATTTAAGAATCCACTCAGCTTTTAACGTTTGTCACGTTGTTTCAACAATTAGACGTAATAAATGTCACTCTATGTTTCATGTTCACTTTACTAAAATGTATGTACCGAATAATGAAAACCTTGAATAGCACATTTATTTTATTCTATGAAAATAAGTTCCAAGTTTCTCTATGAGTATTTACCGAAGTTATTGATCGCAGAAATGGGTTGAAGATGTGATAGGACCAGGCAAGGCAAGGTACCATGTCGCTACAGCTGTGACAAGCAATAAAATTAACACCACCCTCCTGCGTTCTGGCCTATTTTACCGTTATTGTATTCAACTATCACAAACACAAAGTTCCTTAATGCTTACCTCACGAACGCATTAATTCATCTTTACCTAGTATTTTATGTAAAGGAACCAGCTCTTGAGTTCAATAGAGCTTACAAAGGGATTCTAGTTGAGTAAATCTATCCCCCTGGCATTATTATTTACACCGTACTGTGTTTTCAACCTGCATTTTCTATTAACCCAAGATTTTATTCGCCACACAGATTCTTTTCATCAGCGATTGCCATTCACTTTGCAGCTTTTGTAAAATTATAGGCACTGAACAATGAATAGGCTACTACAAAATTGATAATTAAAAATTATCTATCTATATTGATAATTGTATTTAAAAAAGCAGTTGATATCAATCGATCGAGTGTGTGTTTGTAGCGACATGATACCCAAAGTGTAATGTAAATATTGTTCGCAAAAAATATATCACGTGGAAAGAAGACAATCGCTGTTATATCGGAGTATATAATATGGAAATAAATTCTGTACTATATTTTTCTTTTGTTTTATTGGAGTTCATTTGTTTTAATAATTTTTATCTCATATTTCAGTACTGAATATTTACAGACTCTATATCGATATTTTTTTTATTCAGGGAAGCTTCGAGACGGTAGTAAGAGTTTCTAAAAAGACAGAATAACGATTTTTCTGCATCTGGTTTAAATGGTCACCTCTGGTGCGGTTCGACCCCCACAGAGGACTACATTTTGTGTAATCCACGAATTTTGTTCTAAGTCTGAGTGTTCTTTGTGTCCATTTCATGTATGTTTGTAAAATACCTCGCAATACAGGGACATTCGTAGTAGGAGAATTGTCTTTATGAAAAAAATATCCAAAAGCTGCAAAAAATTTTTAGAAAAATTACTTGGATATAACCTCATTGATAAATGTATTTTATCACTATGAATAGTTTTTTTTTCGTCGTCTTTCTATCCATTAAAAATAACCATTTAAATATTCAATGTTTAGTAACGAAAAAAAACCAAGATAAGATGGATTCTTCATTTACTGGTTGTGTAATGCCAAAATAATTTACCCTTAGTACAGGCACGATACGGCAAATTTAAATAATAACCTCGAAACAAAAAATATCTCTATTGTTATTACTATTCGAGGGTATATCAACAGAAGACATAGAATTGACTTCATTGACTTCTATGGGTATTTAAAAACTAAATTATACCAAGTGCTGTACCGACATCATAACACAAAACAAAAAAAAACACGGCGAATAAATACTCTATATGCAGTCTGTTATTTATCTTTGCAAAAATTAGATTCTGCTCGTTATTTCGTTCTGCAGAAGTACTTTGCTTTATTTTCATCTTGAAAAGTATAAAAGATTCTGCTTTCATTTTCATTTTATTGTTTTGCAGCAGTACAAGTAAAACATCTGCGCTTGTAACATTGTATTATTCTGTTTCAAGATTTATTCGGTGCAATTAGGGACGGAGTTTGTCCAATTACATTTTAACTAAGTTTATTTAAATGTTGTAAGAAAGGTTTCTCTAACAAACCTTTTGTATTTACAGCAAAAAGGTGGTTGCATGGACCTTAATCAAAGTACCAGGAGAGTATTAATTCAAAAGATTGAGTAGAAATTTTTTGAAAGTACCACTGCTGGACATAGTTTTGCTTGATATATTGAAACTTCTCTAAGAATAATTGTAGAAACTTCTATATTATACGTAGTAGGTACCCAGTAAAGAAGAAAATGACTTTAGTTTCCTTTTTTTTAAAATTGTGGAAACCCCCTCGGGCCGTCATCCCACCGGGGTTTACGGCGGGGTGGTGTGTTGGAATCGGACTGACTAAAATCACACGGTGTACCACTCTGTGCCTGACATAGGAGGGATCCAGGAACAGCTGTTATTACGACATCCAGATCGGCTTTATAGTTTCCTTGTGTAATGATTTTATGGAGGGTAGTTTTATTTTTCTTAAATGGCAACACTACTCGACCCCGTCACTCTTTTGTGAGAAGTGGTGGGGTTGAAACAGTGTTTTGATTATTGAGTCGGGAACTGGGGCAGTCGTTGGATAACCATTGAGGTGGTAAGATGTTTAATGGAAACTATGCTAGTTGGCCGATGAAAGTGTTAAAAGTGGAATAAAGGTATTTACTGTGCTGTGGATTGGAGTTCTTCTGATAGACCATTGAGGTGGTAAGTTGTATAGTGGAAACTATGCTAGTTAGCCGATGAAAGAGTTAAAAGTGGAATAAAAGTAAGTACTGAGCTGTGAATTGGAGTTTTTCATGATATTTCAGAAGTGGGATATAAAAATCCAGATATTTACATCCTCCAAATTTTAAATATAAAAAAAAAGGAGGTAGAAACTCTAGTTGGGATTACATTAAAATACAAAGTAACTTTAACGCTTGGTTAAGTTGATTTAATTTAATTTCGATACTGCAGAAATATGGCACTTTTACACTGCATTTGACTGGAGCTATTCTCTAAAAATGCAAATCATGCATATATGTTACATAAGACTTTCTATTGAGATCATCATTTATATCATTATTAAAAATATTTATTCACTGACTTACTGATTTGTGTATAAAGTATTACATGTGATTTTAATTCGTATTTTCAATTTACGTTTTGTATATTTATACTACCTATTTTGAATTTTGAATTTTAAACGTTTTACGTGATATTTGGAAAATGAATATGGTTAATGATTTCATAATTATAAAAGCAAGAACTCCGAACAGAGAAAAATATAATAGAGGTTTCTATTTTGTTATTCATGCGACTTTATTTTTGTGCGAATCATTTACTTATTTTTCAATTTTTGTATTAATGTCAGTTGGAATTACTACTAACTCTTTGAACGAGTAAACAGTGGAGAACAAACATGTTTGCAGGATAATGATTGAGTAAACAAAGGTGTTCACTGGATACTGATTGAGCGAACAATGAATGTTCGCTGGATAATGATTGAGCGAACGATGAATGTTCGCTGGATAATGATTGAGCGAAACAATTGTTTTCGCTGGAAAATGAGCGAGTGAGCAATGATGCTCACTGGACAATAAGAAACGAGTGAACATTAATGTAAATAATAGGAATTCAGACATGATTCTAGGGATTTAATACATTTTGATATGATGTCAGACGACGATCAAGCTGGAGGCACGCCACATATGACTCCACAAAGGAAGCGTAAGCACGCAAAACGGAGGACAGTAAAGAGAAAAAGAGCTCCTTCAATATTATCTACTTCAACGTCGTCAAGTGAGGATACTCCTCCGCTACGCAGGATGCGTAAAACATCGAAACGATTGACTACAGGTAACGTTTTGAAACTCCTAGCTAACTTCAAAGGAGAGAAGTGATAAATCTCTTCGAATCTTCTGCTCCTTGGAGATTTGGAGGTCGGGAGTGAGTGGTGTTTCCACTGGAACCACTCGAACGGCTGGCCTCTGATACTTTTCTTTGGAAGGATCCAGACCACGTGATTGCAGGTCCTTATTGACGCTTTTCAGGACGGTGTGCCTTATTAGGTCCCATCTCAAGGGAAAAACATTTCCCAAATTATTGTTTACCCTTAATTGGAGAGATTAAGTCTATGGACTATATACTTATGCAAATAATAAAAGGAATATACGAATATGTGGTATATTCTATTAAGAACTAGCATTATGCAGTTAACTTATAAGAATCTTAGTAATGGACGATTCGTGTTTGAAGCAGGTCATTTGCGGACAAAAAAAAAAAAGTGGTACGCGGCGGACTGTCCGTCACGTATGACCTTTAGAAATGATATGATTTTGAATGCAAGTTTTCATTACGAAAGTTAAATTTCGTTGTGATTGCAAAGGTGAGTGAGATGTGTTACCATTTGAATTTACTTCGTGTTCCGTTCTTCTTGTATATTATCTCGTTACGTCATTGGGTCACGCGATTTCGTATTCAGGTGATCTGTTGTTTAGGAACGCTGTTCTCCGTTGACTAGAAGTTAGCTAGATAGAAACTTATAGAATCCAAGTTTTATTATTAATGACTTTAAGCATTTTTCTTACGTTTTTATGTTTGGTATTGTGAATTTGCTACTCCACTACTTCAAATATATATAGAGATGTATTACCATGACGAAACAGGGAGGAACATGTCACTGGGCCGCCATGGCATGGGTCGCCATGCAGTATTCACTGCGTTCGCAATGACTCTGGTTACCACCACTCTTTGGATTCTAGCTCTGCTTTCCATAGAGCAGAGTAAGTCAATTTGATTAAAAACAAAAAAAAAGCAAGGTTAATACCAACTCGCATAATTAGGCATTTTAGAATAAAATAAAATCGATTAATTAGTAATCTTATTTTTGAACGCGTATTTTAAATTTTGACTAACCAGACTTATAAAGTGCCTAATTAGTAACCATACTGCTGATCGTTATTTTAAGTTTTGGTTAATCATTATTTACGAAACAGTAACTGGACTAAGGGATTTTGGTCCATTAGTGGAATAGACAATCGTCAGTCTGCCACTCTTAATGATATAATTAAGATACGATAAACGGTTTCCCAGTTGATCATTGTATTATGTTTGTATGAATAAACACAATATAACAATCTAGAGCTCATTGAGAAGGACGTTGTACTACCGTTACGTACTTATAAAATTTACAATGACAATATTATTTTTAAACATTAAAGTACTGTAAGTATCCTTTGTGCTGTAAGGATCGATACATATTCATTGATAGGCCTGTTGGTGTACAGATCCTGACTGTACAGCTGTTGACTGTTCCCGAGCGTCAGATTGTGGGCAGGAAAAGTAGTTGTGTGATGAGCACAACCTTTTCCTATTCGTGTGTGGTTTATCTGTAGTGTGTGTATTTAGATTGTTGTTATAGCGCTTGCTCTTTCTGGTTTGATATCAGACTGCTGTGCGTTGTAGTTATTAGTCAGCACCTTACTGAAATAGAATCCAGAAAGAGTTTTAGAAGAACTACTCATTAAAATTCAATGTCTAGTTTTTCACTTTATGTAACTGAACCTTCAAAAAAATAGTGTTCTCACAACTTGACCTAAAGAGGCCACGAAATATGTAATGGTACATAACAAGGGCCTCTCATTTACAACACGATACCCTGAAAAGCCTTCATGTAAGGTACTGACGCAAATATGACGTGACATTTTGTTATGTTGCAAAAGTGTGACGGTAACTGACTGTACTATTGGCTTCGGCAATGATTTGTCGTGGATGCAATCTAACTTAATAATATCTTTATAAATATGTGGAAGATAAGACGGCAAGTTATTTGTTTCTATATTCTTGCGTACTGCTGCGGAGATACGGTATCTCAGAATCGAAGTGTCTATAATCGTAATCAGCTTTTAAAACATCTGTCATCAAATTAAAATCTTTTAAAATTGATACAGATAGCAGTCGGTCCATTTCAGAACCATCTGTATTTAGAAATTAAGTCGCAGTGTTCCGTCTCAGGAGACACAGGCACAGGCACAGGCACAGGCAGGTCTCTGTACAAAGTTCATGGCCAGGAGAATATTTTAAGAAATAATTATGGTAATGATGGTAAAAGTACTAAACTCCTTTAAGATTTTTAAAGCGTTAGGAAATTATCGTTATTGAGTAATGGATATTCCAGGATTTCCTAAAAGAGGTAAGCCTTATGAATCTGTAATAGCCTTTGATAGAGTTCGACCGTGGATCAATGTGAAAACTCTAGAGGTGTATGATAGTGAAACGAGTGGTTCATCTTCTTGTAATGATAAGGATGAGTGTTACTAGACAGAAACTTTGCCGGCTGTTACGAATTGACATTCAGTATTGGATGCTACACAGAGAGGATTGAAGTGGGTAAACATATAATATTATTATTTTGTAGAAGGGTAAGATACAGGAAGGTGTTAAATCTCAATAAATAAAATTCTAAAAGTGATGAGTGCTATGAAATGTAAAATTACCTGTACTACTTTTGTTTTCTTTTTGTTACAAATGGTATGATTGATTTACGTATTAGGGTTTTGTTTAAAACAATACATGTTATTATTTAATCCTAAAACAAATTAATTATTTGAAATTGAAATAATTAAGTTCGTGTTATTCCGTATACTTATGAGAAAATTAACATTTAACTCGTTTATTTGTAAATGTAATAATGTATGCAGACCTAAACGCATTAGTACAAAATACTGTATAATTTAAGTCACTTGAAATCTTTTAAAATGTACAGAAGCTATCTTAGAGTATTTATTTAAATTTAGACTAAACAGATATTTTTGAGATTATGCTTGTCTAAATCAAAATTAAATCAAGATTTTATTCTATTGGTTTTAAAATAATATTAACTAAAGTCCGTAAGTAATTTATTGGCAGACTTTCTGTTGTTTGGAGTGTGCCAGGAGGCTACACTTTTTGTAGGATGGCCGAATGTAATGATTTTATGGAGGGTAGTTTTATTTTTCTTAAATGGCAACACTACTCGACCCCGTCACTCTTTTGTGAGAAGTGGTGGGGTTGAAACAGTGTTTTGATTATTGAGTCGGGAACTGCGGCAGTCGTTGGATAACCATTGAGGTGGTAAGATGTCTAATGGAAACTATGCTAGTTGGCCGATGAAAGTGTTAAAAGTGGAATAAAGGTATTTACTGTGCTGTGGATTGGAGTTCTTCTGATAAACCATTGAGGTGGTAAGTTGTATAGTGGAAACTATGCTAGTTAGCCGATGAAAGAGTTAAAAGTGGAATAAAAGTAAGTACTGAGCTGTGAATTGGAGTTTTTCATGATACTTGGCTTAGCCTTTATTTTTAAGAGTACATAATTTCACGGCTTCATGGAAAATTGGGTGACACTTGGCTGTCTAGCCCTCTTTCTAAGTTGACATTCTACAAACGTAAACATCATTAGAAAATTAACAAATGTATACAGGAATGACGTCTCTCAGCGCTCAGTCACGTAGTGAAAATAAAATATAACCTAACACAAGAGTAGTTGTCAACCCATCTGGCCAGCGTGCTATAATAAGCCAAACCTCTTTACTTTACTAAGGAGAGGCCTATGCCCAGCAGTGGACTGTTAAAGGTTGTCAATGATAATACAACATTGGCTAATAGAGAGCGTTTATGTTTGACGTCTTAAAGGTCAGACATGTTTGGCACGCCCTGGATACCTGTAAGTCTTTATATCTAATATATTATAGTAAAGTAGGTTTCCTCTTTAAAAAATGGAGAAGAGAAAGTAAAATAAAACCCCAATATATAAATAATTATTCATCTTCAACAATTGAAACTAATACAGTGAAACTTGCCATGTCTCACAGTGATAAGCGAACTGTTGTTTAAATAAAATTGTTTCACAGCGCGCTACGGCCCCGTGAAACGATCCATTGCGACAAAATTACCGAGAAATGAGCTAGTAGTCAGACCCCACCCGCACCCCGCGTAGCATTTGTTTGCGTGGGATGTTAGATTCGAATGTTAACGAATTGTTGGCCCACCCTGTATATATATATATAAGAGAATATAGAGAATATAGAGAATAATAATATCCTAATACATCTCACACACGACTGTCTGATACCAAAGTAAGCAGAACCTGTGCTATGGTAACCAAACTGCTGATAAACATCCCTATATATTTCTAAATACTAAGCATTATAGATGAATTCCACTCAGACACACAACAAATACTCGTGGTCATCAAATAAACATTTGACGTGAGTGAGAATCGATCCCACAACCACTGGCTTAACAGTAAGGGTCCCTATTCCAACACACTACTTATCAGTAGCTTGGTTTCCATAATTAAGGCTCTAGTCAGTTTGAGATTAGACGGCCGTATATAACACGTGAGGCTATCATTATTATAATATTTATTCCTTAGTAAATATGCTATACAAACAGTATGTTATGCAAAGGGAATAGAGTGATTGTGCCCACAACTATAGCTATGTACAACACGTCCTCATTTCGCTATACCTTATTCATACAGCCATTGTATGCACCTAAATATATACCAGCAATTCAGAGCAGTGTACGATTACTTTTAAAACTTTACTAGCGTCGTGCGAGCTAACATAGCTTTCCAAGTTTAATAGATGCCTTTGATTGTGTAATATAAATTTGATGTTATTCTGTATATTATATTGTATACTGCCTCATGGTTCTAGCGGTACCGGTAGCATATGCGACTACCAATCAAGAGGTATCGGATTTGATTTCCAAATTGGGTCAAAAAATATATTTGAGTTTTTCTGGTTACAGACATACGTAATAACAGCTCGGAGTTTGGAATATGGGATCTTAACCCCTGTGTCTCGGAGAATACATAGGGGGGGGGGGGAGGGGGTTACACCTGTGTTTGCGCAGACACTTTTACACTATTACCTGCGTAGTTCGCTGATCTTCGTTGAGACTAGCCACCGTGGCCGAAATTGGCGTTTATTAGTTGTTTTCCTCAAATTATCTAATATCCATTTAGTCAATCAAGTTTATCGTAATAAAAAGTAGAATATATGTTATTCCAGGCTAGACTGTATCTCTGCGACAGAATTTAGCATGATCCTCGAGATCTGTTATGGACGTAATTCAGTTACAAACATCCATCCAACAACAAATAGGGATTTAAAACTTTGTTCTAAATCGGAATTACATTTTTTTCTGACCTTTCAAGCTTACTGTCTTCTACAATTAGTCTATCAAGCAGTTTTGCTCTATACAGCGAGCAGTCTTATCGGATTATAACCTCCAAAACACACGATGCCAATGACATCATCTCACATATATCAAGGGCCTTACTTCGCAAAGAAACAAGTCCATAAAAGCAGAGTTATGACCATGCTGACTAAACAATTAAGCTCAATCAGACGTTACGTGATTGAGCGACCAACTTGTTATTTATAGCCAGTTAACAAATCAATTAAAGGTATGTAGGTATGTGAATGTAACGTATTTAGGGCTATCAAACACACATTTATAATTTAAGTAGTTAATTAATCGTTTGCCAGGACTCATTCTTCAAACAAAAATGGATATGGATTAAATGAAACTGAACATTATTTGGATATTTTATGAAGTAGCAAGTAGAAGCATTCTACATTTTTTCTTTTTTTTTAAAAGCAAAACCCCACCTAGCTAAAATCCTATAAAGCGGGGCACTTTAAAACACACAAGAAACGAACACAAAGAACATTCAGACTCAGAACAACAATTTGTGGATCACACAAAGTGTTGTCCCACGTGAGGTTTGAACTCACAACACTCAGCGAAGTAGAGAGCGGCGTAGCGACCGCTTAAACCACTACGCCTACCGTGCAGTCGACTTACGTACGGGTATATGTAATAACAGTTTTTTCTTTATTTTAAGCAGTAAAAAATTGATAAAGTCCATTACGTTTGTAATGCGAAAATGGGGACAAAAGGGTGCTTCAAAGTTGTTGCGTCTTTTAAATTGCAAGTGTGCGAGCGAAGGTAATTAACTTACGTTATACACTTACTTTTTATTTTGCAAAAGAATCACATTTTTATGGTATCCTTATATTATTAGTTACTTGGCAACCCTAAGTGTGCCATTGGCCTTAATAACCTTTAGTTGAGTACTAGTTACACAACTTTGAAGACGAGACTAGCGGAGAGTTACATTTCTATATAATTACTTACGTTAGAAATGCTAGGTTATTTAACCTGATTTTATCTACAAATAGATTAGAAACTAATGAAGAACTTGAACAATGAAAAGTAAAACGTTATTGTGTAGGTAATGCAAGAGTTTCTCTCCCTAAAGTATATAAGCTTAATAGAACTTTGTTATCAACTCATAACATAAGTAAATCTTAACATAGCTATCAGTGTTTCAATTGAACAGCCCATATAATATTTTATTAGTATAATCCGTCTGGTGTATCTTAGTATTACTGTATTAGTGAAATTAATAATTTATTATTAATATAACAGACATATCTCAAAAATTAAAGAATTCAGTACATTATGTAAAGAAAATGATAGATAAAGATGGTGAAGCGTGAAGCTTCGTCATTTTGTAGTCATTGTAGTATTTTCAGTGGCTCAGTTAAGTTTCGACGCCAGATTGTGTTTCGATCGTCATTGCCATCCAAATCTTAGAAAGCAGTAGTAGCAGAGGGGTCTTCTAACGGCCAACCAGCACCACTGCTGGAGTAACTGTTAGCAAAATTCTTCAAATTTATAAGTACATTTCAATCTTGGATTCTACAATTTTAGACTCCGTGTTATAGTTGCGACAAAAACTACACGACAAATGTTATGGCGACAGTACGATATGTCAATTGTCAATGGTGCAACAGCACATCGACATTAGTGCGACAGATTGTTTTCTCGACATACGATATGGTGACAACAACTTTAGTTCGACAATATATATGTGTAAATAAATTCAGCCGAGACCGTAACTTTATAAGTAGCTTTTGATATATTTAATATAACTAGCAATAGACGGACGTCTACACAAGCCAATTGAATCCAATATTAGATAGAATAAGTCAAGAGCTATATCAGACGACCATTTCATGGGCCATTTACTCTCGAGGTCGACCGACTACATTCGATTTGTACAATTACTTAAATGAAAAGGATATTACAACCTTATCTGCAATCAATACTCGGTCATTGGCTGACGATTCTATTCAAAACTTGTATGATCCATTTATCCTGTATCTATTACGCAACTGATGTAATCTAAGGCGTCCATTACGCGATAAATTTTAGACGTGATATTGCGGCGTGTCACAGAATTTAAATGTGAAGAATATTCTCAGACTTGAGTTTGGAATTTAAATTGCATTAGTATTGCGTGAGTGCAAGGACCGGTGCAACTATCAAGCCAAATCTTAACTTACATACAGATATTTACTTTTTATGACTATTGGGACTTTAATTGTAATTAAGGGTTTTAAGGGATAGGATTTTGTGTTCACGTAAAAAAACAATTCTGGGTAACAATCATTAAGTAATGTTACTCCATACACTTTTTTTGTATTTCATTTCTCTAATCAAGCGATTAATGAAAGGTAATATTTATTTGAATGTTTGCCGTATTCTTTGATTATAAAACATTCAGTTCTGTAAAGTCTTCCGCAGTGATTCCACTTAAATCTTAAATCCTTTGATACTTATTTGGAGTTATACTTTTTGTTATTATTTAATCTAAACAAAATTTTCTCCAGATACACTATAACACGTTATTTCCATCATCATCATCATCAACCATGACTAACTTAACCAATGTCGTATTATAGACTAGAATTTGTAAAAAATGAACTTTTTAAAAGTGTCTTTCAATTTACCCTGTTTGAGAAGTGGTACTTTTCTTCAAGTTTGAATGAGATTAAACGAGAAGTATACTATCTCAAAGTTTTTCAAATCTGTGCATAAATGATGAAGTTGTGATAAAACAAATAACAAAAATAAAACCAAATTGAAAATCCTCTTTATAGAAATCTGCCTGCTCAAAACCAAAGACCCCAATACTATGTCCAGAATTTTTTTTTAAAAACAGTATTCAAATTTCGTGATTACACTCATATGTGCTACAATTAATGAACCCAAAGGTTAATCCATGGGGATTCTCGCAACAATTAAAACTCCAATCAACGTTATCTAGAATCTAACCGAGATCAGGTCACAGTATCAACCGGACTCTGTGGTCCATCTCCTTTTGCGAACTGATAAAACACGATAACCGATAATTAGGTAACGGAAGATGTCGTAATTGTAATTTTTGCCATTTCTGCAGTATTTTTAATAGTTTGCGTTACGCAGTGATGTTGGTCTATACCTACAACTGGATTATCCAAAACTAAAAGAATTTAAATTTGAACCCCATTGAGGTATAATGTTCTAGAGAAGCTATTTCAAATAGCTAACGCGTAACTTCATCATAGCGGGGCAAAAGGTATTATGTTGTCATAGATTACAAAGGTAACATGGAGGTGCTTCACTTTGATAATTTTTATTTTTATGTTACTTTTGATTTACTCGATACAAAAATTGTTTACATAACGTTTTGTCAATACTATACTACTTTCTTTTTTCGTCGTAATGAATTGATTCTTACATGTTTTTAATACGCAGGATTGCGTTTTTTAAAGTAAATGTTTATCACAATTTTGACATTCGATCGTTACGAGTTTAGTAGTATAATTAACTGCATTGATGTCAGGTCACATCAACGTAAGCCGCAAAACACTTTACCGTGTGTCTGTTTATTAACATTAGTTCAATGGTCCAACCAGTTTTTGCCGAGATTAGCACAACCAATAAAATAAACAACTGATAAACTCTTCACTTTTATAACGTTAGAACATAATATCTATAAATGTATATTCCAGTTTATAATTAGTGAATAATTATAATCAGGTTTGTAGTTTTCTTCGTCTATAAAATATACATTAAATGCTTGCACCCTGCAGTGGTGTATAAATATCTACTATCATTAGACTAAGTAGGTAAGCGTAAATATTTATTCATTTAGTTGCTTTTCTACTAGATTATACATACATTTGTACTACATTGATTAGCAATAGGTATCATACTATAAGATTGATCCTCAAAAACGCGGGTATTCGTGGCATTTTGTTCGTGGCACTCGCGGTGGACGGTTGTATGGGAGATCGCGTGAGCTGTTTATTCTTATGTTCATTTTTATTTTGTTTGATTTTCTTATTGTTGTGTGTAATTTAATTGACGAGTTAAATATAAAAGTGCAGATGTTGTTTTGTTTTCTTGTTTTTTATTTAATTTGATTAAAATGAATCAAATTAGTTAAAAGTAATTGTTTTTTTTTAATATTACTCTACTTCTGATCCTAAAAATACTATATTCTAGACCGCAGCAATTCAACATAAACAGTAAAAATTTTTACAGAGTTGACGTCATCGGAATCGGTAATTATGTATCTGAATTAGATTTCAATGCAGATCTTGCTATTTAATGAAAATATATTTAAATAAGTATTAGTCTTATAGGATAGACGTCTATGCGGTGATAAATTAAGAGAATGGATTGTCATCACTCTTATTCATCCCTACTACGTAGGATAATAACATTGCAAAGAAAAGGAAAACTTACAATGAACTTTTTTTTAACGCATGGAAGCCTTCTCGGGCCGTCACCCTACCTATTAAGATCAAGCTAACGTAAAATAAGGGACCTAAAATCACATGATCCGGGTCCTCTCCAGAGTAGGTCGCCTAAGCCTGGCCGACTGAATGGTTTACCACACTCATGATTCCTGCGTAACAACAAAAAAGACGGCACTAATGTCATATTTACAATATTCATGTAAGAATCAAACACCTGGTGACATTACATTCCGAGTCGTCGTATTCAGTTTAACAGTTCTTATTTTGAACTCGTATGAATTACTAATTAAATCAAAAACGTTGCATATCATTTTACCTTCACAACCAAACGAAATATAAGATACAACTTAATTTTGTCGTCAAAATTATGACTCAATTATTACTCGTACGCATACAGTGAATATAATATTAGTATGCAATCTAATCTGACATCTAAAAATTTCAACTGTGACAGCTGTATACATTATTCTATGCGTTTATTAATGTCTTGGTGGTATCCGGTACATAAATTAAAACTAGTAATTTGTAACGTATAATTAATATATTTTAAACTTACAATAAATTCATTTTAAGCGACAATTAATCTATTAATTTTTACTGTAATAAAGACTTGATCTTTTTCGAAATGGTCAAAAATATAATTCGAAATAAGTAAACATTTTAATAAACATGAACATGAACCTTGGGGGAACCCTACGTCCAGTAGTGGACGTCTTTTGACGTGATGATGAAACATGTTAATATTTAGTAATAACCTCAGACATTTCAGTCAGATTCTAATTTAGGCAGACTCTGTTATATGATAACCAAACTGCTAATAAATATGCTTATAAATTTCTATACATAATTATACTTTAAATAAATTACACCCAGACAATAAACGACCGTACTAACCACAAAATACTTGTCCTGGGCGGCATATGAACCCACGTCCTCCAACTTATCACTTACTAAAACATATGTAGCTAAGAGGCTTGCCAAGTAGAAACTAAGGCGCTCTGCAGTAATTAATGTTTCATGTAAAAAGAAATCACTATTTTATAATACTCGTAACAACACAAACACTGCATTCAAATACAGAATTTTATTTAGCCTATCGGAGGATAAATAACTGTCAAATTAAATCGTATCTTTTTATTAAACGTCAAAACGATAGACCATACACATTTTTGTATTAAATGCTATGGCGTGACGTCACACTTAGACATTGTCAAATTATTTATATTTAATATTGATTTGAAGATGTACGTGATAACTACACGCATTTAACACGCAGCAATCTGATTTTAAAGTAGGCAGAGCCTGTGGTATCGTAACCAAACTGCTGATTTATGTTATTATATTATACTATATATTTCTAAGTACATAGGCACATACTACAGATTAATAACATCCAGGCACATAACAAATGTTCGTGCTAATCACAAATTATTTGTCCCGAGTAAGAATCGAATCCACAACCAACGACTTAGCAGTTAAATTTATTAACACTTATTTTTTGAAATTCGCTTGTAATTTCATTGTAGAATCGCATACCCCGACTTGCTTACTTTTTGTAATTTAGTCGTTGGCAACATAAGTTTACTTATATTTCCAGTGTTAATATCTTAAATGTCGCTGAACTTTGGCAATTAATGAATATTTTTCTTTACATACACTAAATTCCTATAGACGTGTTGACATCCCTCAGTGACTGCCTATAACTGAGATTACAAACTGCGCGAATAGCCTCGTCTGCAACACAAAGAAACTTTTAATGTCAGCAGATATCCTCACAACATCAATCTAATATATTTTTTACACAAAACGTTATTAATTTACTTTAACGTTAATGATTAAACTAAATTATTGACGTTCAACTTAATTTTTAACTTTCATCATCATGCCTTTAACGCCTCACAGCTGGGCATAGGCCTTTCCTTAGAAGGGAGGTTTTCTCTGCCTTCCGCCTCTTACGACACCCACGGGATGATAATTTTTAAATAAATTAAGTAAATTATTAACGTTTTAGCAGAGAGACCCCACGACATTAAAGAGAGTGCTATTCACGTCATCTGTAAATGATTGCTATCATTTAAGTTTAAATAAAAGCGAAGTGTCAGGCGCAAATAGCACTATCTCCTGATTATCTATAATCACTTTACGTTCGTTACTTTAGGATGTTACTTATTATAAATAATTCTAATTCTCAGCTCAGCACTTACTTTTATTCCACTTGCAACACTTTCATCGGTCAACTAACATAGCTTCCACTATACAACTTACCATCTCGATGGTTTATCAGAAGAACTCCAATTCAAATCACAGTAAATACTTTATTCCACTTTTAACACTTACATCGGCCAACTAGCATAGTTTCCATTAGACATCTTACCACCTCGATGGTTATCCAACGACTCGCCCAGCTCCCGACTCAATAATCAAAACGCTGTATCAACCCCATCGCTCTCAATCCTTTCACCGGAAGTTGTCACAAAAGAGTGTCGGGGTCGAAAAGTGTTGCCATTTAAGAAAAATAGAAATACCCCCCATACAATCATTACATACTCTTTAATGATGTATGCGAAATTACTACTCTATTCTCACATTCGAAAATCGACTAGTTACCATTTCCCTGCTCTAAAATATTTTAGTTAATTAATTGGATACTTTCACACATAATTATGTATCATGATGCTAAATGGCGGTTACAAAAAGGAAATGGTTATACTTTTTAAATTAATCTTTACTGAGAGCGGAACAGTTCAATTAATAAATGTATTTTGTCTAAAGCCCCACGATCCACAGTTTGTTAATGTTAAAATAAGTCCCACTGAACTTACGAATGTGACCCGTTAAGGACACTTAACGATCATCATCATATTCGTTGAAATTTGTTTAAGAAGAGCTTTTTAAAAGTTACTCGTAGATAAGTATTTAATCTGTAAGAAAATGAAAACAGTACTTTTATGTATGTAAGACTGAATGTGAGTTTAAGAGAAAAAACAATCTAAAAGAGACCAAGTTAAAACATAAAACGAACACCACAAGCAATAAATTCTTATTAGCACTTCAACTTATCTATACGAAATATTTCGCAACTTTTTTATTTCTGATCTGACAGGGGCTGAAACAAATGCTTAATTTAATTTTTCAACCAACTACAAGTATTACTCATTTCTTCCTTTTGGTATACAATAAAAGAAAATTCAAAAAGACAGTGAACTGCACTAAAATGTTTTGTACTTTATTTTAACTCTGATCCTATTTAAAACTCTGTAAATCAGTTATTAGAGGCTTACAAGATAACTTCCACATCGTACCTACTTAATAGTAAAATAACATAAAAATGTTATTTTGTTATGACATCGTTTCAGAGTTCTTTTTTTTGTTTACCTTTTATCGCAGTTAAGTGAAGGTTTTGAATCACTGATTTTTAAAAAAAACCAGACGTTATCCCGTCACATATGAGTCTATTGCAAGATAGATATATATATCTATATATATATAGATATATATATCTATCTGCAAACAAATCTGATTTAAAACAAAATTGAAATTTCAAAAGTTTGAAGAGACTGAAGTCGCCTTCTTTTCTGTTCTGTTTTATTCTAACCTGTCTTGTAATTGTACTAAAGAATAAAAAAATCACCTAGCCTATAAATGGATATAATAATAGGCTAAGCCAGTTAATTTCTGTATTCTAAGTTACTTACTTTGAAAACTATAGATGTATGTAATATCTACGATATATAGTGCGTAATACCTACTGTTATTTTATCGTCACATCAACGAAACTGAGTCTCTCTCACGAAAACCGTGTTACTCTGAAATACACGTTTAAAGAGACATTAAATACCTCGAAGCGAAGGTACCGTGTAAAGTTTCAAAGCTTAAAACAAGGGATACCGTTATTACGTAATGTTACAAGCGTACTATAGAAATTTTACTTTTAGCTATCATGAGAATTGTAAGATTAAAGGAATTAATAAATGACAAATCAGACTTTTATTACCTATCGTAAAGTTATTAACACTTTTTACATGGAGTAAGGGTCATGATAATCACCAAACGATGAGTGGCTAGCGTTGTCCACACACCATTTCAATACAAAATACTGCAATATGTTGTTACTCTTTGCCCCCTAGAGACAGGCAGTTGGTCCAATTGTAACTCTACTCAGTCTCTAAAAAGAAACAATAATTATGTTCACTGACTTTCTGAGAGACCGTGAGACTACACCGGTGGAGTTCACTCGAAAACTGCCGAAGCATGCATCTGCCACGATACACAAAGGGAGCCTCCTACGATCAGGCTAGGTGATCAAGCTCAACAAACACAATATTCGACTTTAGTTCTTAGAATCTAAAGTATAATGATACAGTTACAATTCCTCTACAACGATAGGTCATGTGACTCAAGTGAATCACACCCCTTAATGACGGTGTTCCCGTTGACCACTGTGAGAATGACCACGGATGAAATACTTCATGTCGTAAATAATCAAAGCAATGATTGATCATGTGTCGTCACCCATGTTGCTCATCACGGTCGGTTATGAACGAGCGGTTTCTACTTACAATGTGCTAACAAGCTCCAATTAAATTTGAGCATTATCATTTTTATTACGACCTTACATCATAGTCCTATCTTTTTTAATAGCTACAGCAGAAAGTGGAAAACTGAGCTGATGAAACCCATACTTTGATTGACTGTCGTATATTATATTCTTAGTACAAGCCGTCTCTGTGCCATCCCTAAAGTTTTACGTAAAGGACCATGCATAGTCTCAAATCAACTGGCACGACTATACTATTACTGTATATAATATACGATTGCACGAATGACGTACTGGTTGAAACGATCACCAATTGTTCTTCATGCCGTTTCGTGTATGTTTGTAAAGTCCCCTGCGACACAGGATATAGGTACTTCCAATGCGGGTGATGTCTTTTTAATTAAATTCAACAAATAAAGTATAAACGATTTCCAAGACCATATTTAAATAGAGGACGTCCAGCTGGACGTTTTCTGGCTGATATGATGTTGATTATATAAGTAAAGACTTATTTGTGAACTATAAGAAAACAACGTTTTAAAAGGTTTAGCTATATTAAAAGCCTTACGAAGGCAAAAGGAACTGGTTTCATTCAATCAAAAGTCAAGTCAAAATCAAAGTTAGTAGATTAATAATCTTCAGAAAATCAACCCCTTATAGATTATAAATGATAGAAATATATTGAATACAGTTATTGATATAAATAAATTACGATTCTATTAAAGATCAAAGATCGTGGTTAAATTTATTCCACAGTGAAAGATTATAGAATGAGATTTTCAAGTCTAATTTAAAATTACCCTTTTTTATTTTAATCCAAGAATAGAATAAAATAAAATCGCAAACATAAATAAAATGATAAGATCCACCCTTACTCACAAAGATTTAATCTCGCAAATAGGATTCAATTCGCGTTTCCAAGTTTCTGTCGTCGGCAACAACGAAAACTTTATAGATTTGTTCGATTGAACTTCTTAAAGGAACGACAAAAGTGTTTTCATTCGATTCGTATATCATCCGCCTTTTACTAACTTCTACTTATTTTGAGATCGAATGGACTTTAAATTTTATTAAATAACCTTTGAAACGTCGTACTTATTTCGAGTTTCATGGTTTTAAAAATGCTACTGACTTAACGATGCCATCACAGTGTAGTGAGTTTAGGCTATAACTTTAGTTCAGTTAATTCTATTCTACAGAGTGTTGATTGGAGGGTTTTTTACTCGACGAAGATAGCGATAGTGGAAAAACAAGGACAGCGATATAATTTTTACTGTAACGATACCGCTGAAACTATAGACTTACGTTTAAAAATGTTTTTATTTTATTATTACAGGTTAAAAAATTTTTTTTTTTGGTAATAGAACAATAGCACAAAGTATTTTAATCGCAGTATGGAAAAGGTTATTCAAAATATAAATATTAAATAATTATTTTATGTCAATTACTGGCAACTCTACAAGAAAAAGTCTGCTGCTTACGCGCCGTTTATCTTGTAATTTCTATTTAATTTCGTTAAAAAACTAATTTTGATGTTTCCTGCATTAAAAAAGGGGTGTTCGTGTGGTGACGGATTAAGAACTATTTATCCCTATTCATCCCATGGGTGTCTATTAATGGGTGTATATTAGAAAATATCGCTACAAAGATAAGGTTGTGGGTAGTAGAGCCACGCTAATTTCAGCACGAACAGGCGGGCTCGAACATGGCAGTACTACCCTCCCACAAAAGATCAATCTAAAGCGCTCTCTATGTAAGTGTTCTGTGGATAGCCACCTTCTCTGGTATTGTACAAGACATTGTAACTGCTTGTAGCTCACTCTATTATATTATTACCTCATCTTAATTATCATGTGTTGTCCTGTTAATATCAGAATTAATGATTTTTTCTTCCTTCTTTCTTTTTCTCTTACTATTCACATAACAAAGGAGAATACCTTTATTTCTATTTTCATAGTTTCCAAATTCCCAAAAAATCAACCACTACCTTTTTTGCATTCTACTAAGTTTTTCGGATTTGATGGTAGAGTTACTTTATCATTATTCCATTTGTAACAGTTATATATAACAAACCAAAAACTTTATTAATAAGTTATTTAAAGTTAAATTGTATTTTGAATAAGTGTATGAAACAACGTGTATATTTTTTTTTATGACGATCTAAATAATGATGTGTTACGATTATGTATTTTATATTTATACAAAGTGTCCAGAAAGGGTATCGGGTATTTGTTTTCGCGCCATATTCGAAACGGGGCGTCTAAAGGGTACGGGGAGGGGTTCGTGGCGTCCGCCATTTTGTGGAGTTTTAGTCACGATGGAACAGTACTCGGGGACGCATCGCGCATTTTGCGTACGAGCGTATTATCGTAATGGTCATTCAATAGTGACTGCTCAACGTCTCTATCGTGCGGAATATCGTACACGCCATGCGCCAAGTGACGATAGCATTAGGAAATGGATCAGGATGTTTGAGAATACAGGTGCGACACTTAAAATTCAAAACTCTGGCCGCCCTTGTTCAGTTCGCGATGAAGAAACAATTGAAGAAGTTGAGGCGTCGGTTCGTCAAAATCCGTCTTTATCCATCCGAAAGCGAAGCCAAGCGTTGAACATCAAAAAATCGTCTTTACATTCGATTTTAAAGAAAGACTTACATCTAAAAGCCTATAAAATTCAATTGGTTCAAGAATTGAAGGATACGGACTATGCTAATCGACTGAATTTTGCGAACGAAATGCTGCAGCGATTTAACAACTTTAACAACATACTGTTCAGTGACGAAGCAAATTTTCACCTGAATGGTCATGTGAATAAGCAGAATTGTAGGTACTGGGCAGTGGAGAATCCGAGACCAAAGCATGAACGACCCCTGCATAGCCCAAAGGTCGTTGTTTGGGCCGCTATGTCTGCTAAAGGCATAATTAGTCCTTATTTTCACGAAGATCAATGTGGCCGAGCAATTAATGTGAATAGTGACCGTTATTGCGATATGTTGCGAAATTTTTTGGTCCCAGAGTTGCAGGAGTTTGCAGGTTTCAACTCAAGAACGTGGTTCCAGCAAGATGGGGCCACCTGCCATACCTCAAATGACTCAATGGAAATTGTTAACGAATTATTCCCTAATAAAGTCATTTCGCGAAGGGGTAACATCAACTGGCCTCCCAGAAGCCCCGACCTTAGCCCGCTTGACTATTTTGCATGGGGATACCTTAAAAGTAAGGTTTATCAAAACAATCCGACGAATCTAACCCAGTTAAAGCAAAACATCAAGTCAGAGATGGCAGCAATATCAATAGTGTGTAATGTGTGTAATCAATGTAATGTGTCAACGTGTTATCGCCAATCTTCGTTTCCGTTTAGAAGAGTGCCAGCAACGTAACGGTCATCATTTGGATAACATCATCTTTTCCAAATAATTCTCCAATTCATATTCTAATAATGAACAATAAACTTTTTATTGCGTACAAATAATTTTTGTTTCATTGAACTTACAAATACCCGATACCCTTTCTGGACACCTTGTATAACGCAATCTTGAAAGGTATAAAAATGGCTAAACGCGAGCAAATTATTTTCGTTTACATTTTATTCTTTTAAGAAGTCAAAAATCCGTTTCAAACATTAGTGATATAATTACTTTTAATTGTAAAAAAATAATACATAAAAACTCGATTACATCTTGAGTGAGATCTGATTGTTACCTTACTACTACTACCTTCTTTTAGTTTACAATTGATTTTACAAGTACAATGGCAGAGCATTAAATACGAAAACACAAACATTGATCCTTAATATATGATATAGACATTCACTCAGAACACATTCTGGTTGCCATCCTTTCGCAGAATCAATAGTATATCAAAGGACTGTGGTTCTAACCAATATTCTGCAAACAGTTTAGTATGCCGTTATATCAATAATAATAACCACGGAGTACCAAAGACAAAGAAGGACGTATTCATTTTAAACAGTCCAGTAAGTTTCAATTTGTGTTTCATTACTATTTCCATATCGTCGTTATTTATTCACACCCGCCGTAACCTCCGTAGGTACATGTCTATTAACATTGGTATTCATATCTGTTAAAAATATATAACGTTATAACGTCAGCGTTAAGACGTTCCACGCTGTGGTCTTTAAAATGAGGTTACTTGATTATATCAGGGCAGACTTTTTTCTTTCTGAAAAGGCCTCTCTCATCGGGCTAGAAATTAGTAATATTTAAAGTTTAAGAGGGGGCAAATGAGTATCTTGACGGTAAATGACAACTGTCGCCCATGGCCACATGCAACTCAAGTATCGCAAGTCCATTACGACCATTTGAGTCCTCCCTCCCAAAAACAAAAGTGAAGTGGGGGCGAAGTGTTCTTCGGTTGCCTCACTCACTCTGTGCAAAGTAACGAAGATCTCTTCGTTCTTCGCTTGTATTTATTTGATATAAAACCTATTTTCGGTCGTGATATCGTGAAAACGTCGTATAATAACCAAGACCTCCTTCGTAATGAGAGACTGTTAAAGGCTGTTGATGATTATGATGATCACATGGGTCGAACCGGCCTATTTGTGCTCAAACATGGATCTCTCACGTTAAATGAATTTCACTTAATTTCAATATATTTGGTGCTTAGAACTACATAGACCTATGTACATATATGGTATCGAAGGTTAGATTAACACTAATATTATCGAATATGGTAAAGTAATTCCAACAAAAGAATATTATAACATTCTATAATAACTACAATCAGTATAAATATAACATTGGAGTCTGTTCAGTCAGAAACACTCGTACAAATCACAGACCGTGTTCTAGAAAGCCACAATGTTAGCAATAAAGACGTTTCTGTGTGAATTTTGTTGACGTAACAATCTTGAAGTTCTTACACTTTACGACATGTTCGGCGGCTGTTTCAACTCTTAGCGGCATAAAATGTTGGCGATCACGGCCAGGGCTGAATAATGAATGAATGACTGCTCGCTGAGAGCACCATTTTAAAGATGTCAGCAGAGACCATAAAATGTGTTAGTGCCAACGAATAAATTATTAGAAACTAGCTCAATTGAACATATTTCAATTCCTTACTTTATCACATGGGAGTGTGGCAAGTAACTTACGTGTTAATATAGAGTATTAGCGACTTCAATACCAAATTTTATCCAAATTGGTCTACCCGTTTAAGCTTGAAGAAGTTACAAATGTATAAATACACACTCACAAACTGTCGCCTTTATATTATTATTGTTTGTATTTCATTGTAAGTGAAGAAACCCGTTTTAATAATAAAAACTATGAATAGAAATTGCAGAGTTAATTTTTCTTATCTCCATTTGATAAAAAGCTCTTAGTAACAATTAGAAACCAACTTAAACTAACACACATTTTTAATTATAGTTTTGAAATTTAATCTCTGTCGCACAGCATAAATTTACACAGAATATATATTAAAATGGTATAATTGCTAAAATAAACACAACGGAAGTATATTAACATAATGAGGTGTCTTGTAGGCGTGTTGTTGACCGCTGGTTTGTACTAGACGCCATTCGTTATCCGATAACCGGCTATTATGACACACGTATTCTGATAGTACTATCGTATTTTATTATAATGATACAATTTTAGATGAGCTTTCATACCAGTTTTTATATTAGTAGTAAAAGATATCACAGCGAATAATTGATAAACTGCTGGTTCGTGTTACGGATATAAATGCTCTATTAATCGACTAATTGAGAATTAATAAAATCTGATCCATCTGATGGTACCCATCTGCCGATAAATATTCTGTATATAAGCAAATATATCTTGTACATTTTACATTTGACTGTACAGATACCGTAGTGGTTGAAGCGGTCGCCACACCACTCTCTACTGCACTAAGTGTCGTGGGTTCAAAACCCATATGGGAAAACACTTTATGTGATCCGTAAATTGTTATTCTGAGTCTGAGTGTTCTTTTTGTCCGTGTCTTGTATATTTGTAAAAACAGGATATTTTCTTAATGTGGTTGTTGTCTTTTTTAGAAAAAAAAAATAGATATCGCAGATACAAAGTAACCATCGTAAAACAGTAACATTCACATGTGCCTATAGTTTGCTTATTCAGAGCTCCTTACCCACACATCAACTTTCATTCACTCTACTATTTATGGTTACAGTATCTTATGGTATAGCTTGGTTGTATTCAATTCGATTTTTAAGCACCGTCATAATGGATATTGGTGGTGGGAGTTGATATGCAAAGCAAAAGCCCTTTGATTCGTATATTATTAATCTTCTAACATATTATGCATATATGTTTTCACATTACCATATTTTTTTTCTATACTCTAAGGCAAACTTCACCTTCATTTAAAAACACAGCCTCAAATCTTATTAATTTAATCCCACACACAATGCACTCTAAAACACTTAACAAGATTAATATCTACAGAAAACAATTCATTTATATCTAAATGCTTAAACGTACTGCCGATCACAACAATGAGTACAACTCCATTCTTCCCAGTCAGTTGACGGGCACCCACCAGTTCAACAGGAACACCAATATATCAAGACCTGCTTCACCCTGAACTTTGACACAACATTGTTTACAGATGAGCCTTTAGACGGGTCATAGTTATTTGGTAGTTCATTCCACCTCCCACAGGCTGGGCCTATTGTCTCTAGTTGCTTATCTGTACATTATTTATAATGGCTAAGATAGAGCATTCGTGTCAGCCTACACCCACGCGACGAACACACAGCTTGAGCCTATTCGAACGATTTTTATGACTATTTAATTGGAAAACACAGGAATTCGGTAGTTTTAATATTAACCTGAATAATAATGACTGATTTTATTGCGTCTGACTTAATGTTTAAATGTTAAATAGGGTGGGCGTTTCCGTATGAATGAATCTCTAAAGCAAGTTCTACCGTAGAAAGCATTAAGCTAGCTGGTTCGGCGTTTCTCTTGAAAGTCATTGAATATTGAGAATGGTAATTTGTATACAAGCTTTTAAATTCAATTTCGCTCGCTTTAATCTATGTTGTCAATCAATTTTTCTTTGATAAGAAGTAACCTAAATGCTATTCTAGGCAATAATCTACTTTTTACTTACATGAGTATATTTAAATTGTAAGACCTACGTACCTCGAAATGATCAGACGTTATAAAAGTCTTTAGTCTATACCTGCTGGTAAGGAACTCTTTGTCAAATCTAATATAGATAAAACTCTATACGTTGTATATATTACGTGGTCCTTTATTCCTTAGTTAGCATAATTTGAACACGCGCATCCCAGACAAGATTTAATTTAAATAGAATTAGAGAGAACATTGTTTCAATTTGAATTGAATTAGTTCTAATTGACAAAACTTTTAGAACCTTTTCGAGGGCAAGAGGAAAATCTTTTTAAAAGTGAATGAATTAATTAGTCGTTGTATGACAGATTACCGTCCGTAACTGAAATGCCAACGTTAAAGTAGAAGTATTTTGGGCACAAGATAAGAAAGGTAAGGCAACATCCACAACAGCAGCTTTTAACAGGTCACTGCTGGACGTAAGGCTCTCCTTCAAAAGAAGTTTTTGGCCTCCTATACCACGCTGACTACACGTGTTGGTATTGGGTTTGTTCAAGTTTTAGCTGAGGAGTGAACACATATAAAGCCTGAAAGTAGCACCAGTATGTTAAAAGTTGAAGAGCAACAGGTCATCCTGGTATAGACATGTCATTAGTAGAAATGAATAAAATGTAACGAAAAAAGTTTTATGTATGGAAGAGTAGAGAACGATCAAAGAAAAGATGGAGAAAAGAAGATATAGTTGAAAACGGAGTTAGCAGTAAACTGCTGACTGGTAGAGGTGAATTGTAGAAGAAAAGTCACTGAACCAATATCAAACAAATTTTTGGGAAATCTTTTGAAGATGACAATGAAAAGTTAGATATTGGTTATTCATTTTGAATTTAAAAATATAAACAAACAAACCTTTTAGACTTCAGCATGATACTTTCAAATTAATCCAGTTATGGCAACACATTTTCGCACTCAGATCAACAACACCAAAAACATAAGGTCGGCGTCACAACCCTTATAAACAAATAAACAGAATATCAGAGCAACCCCTCACCGCAGGTTTCACTTACTCTAACAACGTATCTCATTATTATATAAAATGTAAAGAGTGTATTCTAACCACAAACACCAAGGTAGTACGGCTGTTCTAGGGAAATTTATTTCGAAACAATATATATAAGGGTTAAGAAAATATTGCCCGAAATACGTATATATAGGTACACTTAAGTATATACACTCACGTCTGTAACCTTGAAGGGATAGACAGAGGCATATTCAAAACCTGTATTCTGCCAATCATGATAATAGTCCTACTTACGCTAAAGAGTCCAAGCCTGTAAGTGACAACAATTTCTTTTAGAAATTAAATTGATATATTCTATATCTTTTACGAACGGAATTCTATTGTAACAGATAGATAGTACAGTGAATAGGTTATCCGTGCAACTTCGTCTGTATCCTGCATCTTTCTAAGTAAACGAATTTGCCTCGTGCTCGCAATATTTTTCATTGATTTTCGACTCCTTTTAGTCATAGTGTGGTGATATATAGCCTATAGCTTTCTTTGTTAAGCGGATGATTTAACTCCAAAATACCTTTTAGTTTGAACCAGTAGTTCCGAAGATTAGTGTGTTTAACCAAACAGTCTTCAGCTTTAGAATAGGTGCTGTTAAAATAAAACAATTAGTTTTATACTAATTAAGTGACTTTGTACTTGCATAAAAGATTATATTTAAAGAATAGTAAAATAAGTATAGTCTAGACTATTTAAAGAACACTAGACTAAGACAAGTCGACATTGGTTTGTCATTCAGGATAACTTTTTAAAGGGCAGACACGTCACAGTGCCGTCAGCTTATCTGTTCAGGCCATTGAACTAATATTACTACGATTCAGGTTGACAAAAAACAATGTATTTAGAGCAGATTGTTAAGGAAAATTCCTAACAGATGAATATTAACTGCATGGTGTGCATGGTGCACGCAGCCGGGACTTCAAGCATCATATACTGAAGTCAGACGTTAAGTTTGACGACACGCTCATGATGTAACGACGTCTTTTCTCGATCACGTTTCGAGATCTCGAAATCATTTTTATACAGGATTAGAAAAATATTCCTCAATATCGTCTAACAAACTTGGTGTACAGTATGTCAAATTGTGTGATGATAATATAAAGTGAGATAATAAGGTGCTACAATTTGAGAATATTGTAAAAACATACAAATTAATGGTGTTTTTTATGTTTAAATATTATTAAATTGATTGAATATTTTTTTATTCACTAAGTTTATTTTTTATTATTTTATAAACACAATATAAATTGAAAAATAAATTATTTTACTTTAAGTTTATAAGAAATATATAACTGTGACTAACTGTTCACTAGAGTAAAATAAACTGACTTTTAGCGATTTCATTCAGGAAACTTAGTTGCTAAACTGTATTAATTTTTGAAGTGAAACTTCTTTAGAATCGCTGTGATTTCAAACCGCATGCAACGGGAAAACGACAGGTAAGAGATACAAATACAAAAATGACCGGTAAAGAATGAGACAGAAATATTAGTGAGCCAGAGCGAGAGAGTAAATGTCGGTGTGTTGCTCATTCTTTGGTCGATTTACTGAAGTTTCACTTCTATCGTGTATGAATTCACACACATCTTTTTTTTTTAACAAATTTTATTTAAAGAGTAACACTGAATTCGATGGCAATGATGATAAAACTGCTTCAACACTTGAATTGACTAAGGTATGTTCCAAAATTTAATAAAAGAAACATCAATTTAAGTTAAAATTACCTTTGAAATATTTTTAAACAACTTGATTTACAAAAAATCTTTCATTAACATAAAAATTATGTTGTATTCGATGTATAAGTATCTAGCAAATGGTGTAAATGTATATATCTACGTATTTAACTTAAAAATTCTCTCTCCATTAGTAATAACTTCATTTCTGTTTCATGAATTTAAATATAAGATGAACACACAAACCGTACAAAAATATTAATCAAAAGTAAAAGCCTAATAATGATTAAACGACATTTCGTGATGACAAGCACGCGCCATAGACCGCCATTGCGACCGGCAATAAATAATATACCAGAGCAACAGTGTTAATTGACATTCGAAGCTTAAAACTATCCATCGACCGTTTAGAAACGTGTCGGGTCGTAAAAATGTCTATTGCCGCCCACGGCATAGACACTTCAATTTGTTTCACTTTAATCCGTGAAGCCAACTGATTAATACCTTTGTTAGGCTAATGAGACTCATCTGATGATGCATAATCAATAAATGTAAGCTCGTGCGGCTCAGGTTTCTTCTGTTGAACCAGTAAAAGTCAGTCATACGCCTACGGGTAACTTAAATTATGGAGATTTAGATTTTAACTCTCGTATGTTTTGCTTTTAGGCTATTAGTAAAAGTGCAGCCATTATGATAAGCCTAAATACTTTATTTCAAACTCAATTTTACTTATTAAAACAATGCACACATGAAAAGTTTAAAGTGTAGGTATGACACGTACTTGTTAAACTTTGGATCCATTTAATGATAATTTTAAGTAAAGTCTGACTTATTTGATTTTCTGTCATAAAATGAAGATAACGTGAACTTTATGGAACGCTTATGGAAACCGTATCATTTTATGATGTAAGATTTACGAGTTTGAGTTTAAGATTTAGATAATCTTTGCTAATACACAGATTTTCAAAAAAAATATATTAATGACTGTAACCTACATTCTCTCTTTACAGTGTTTGCAGTTTTGTTTCTAAAAATATTTACCTATATCACACATATATCTACAGCCTGTTATAGTTATATTATTATTACTGAACTAAGCTAAAACAAATAAATTTCGGTGTAAGCTCATTCAAATCAAAGAAACGCAGCTGCGTTTCAGTGTAAAGAATTACAAATGTGACTCTTGATGACTCTCCCCCCACCCGTGTGTAAAAACCTGCACCTTTTCCAAATTCATAAGGCTTGTACCTAAAAAGGTATCTATTTTACTACGTTTTTGCTGCTTCTTTAATTATATACCTGAAAACCGAGCTTTACACGGTATTTTTTTTTAAAAAACATTGATAAAACAACGTTTTCTATAATTGAAACCTACCTAGACAGATTTATCGCCGCCGAATCTCCCTGCATACCTAAATTTCATGAAAATCGTTGGAGCCGTTGCCGAGATTCAGACTATATATATATACGTACAGAAGTTATAAATCACTGATAGATTGTTTGGTTAATAACTAAACGATTCTATTAAGAAGTTTATATACATAGCATAGCATTTTATAAAAAACTTGTAAAAAGAGGTTTTAGAAACGAAATCATTTTGGGATAGTACAGATAGTAGATCAAATCTGAACAAGTCGACACTTCGTTACGCAATTATAATCCATAAATATATCAATATGTATACGTGTTTCATCCCGGTAACTTTTGACCTAGAAAGGCTTTAGTCGAAAATAGCTCATCTCTTTTCAACATCAAAATTATATAAATATTGCACGTAAAATCTAAATGTTTTGAATTTAGACTAATCAACATTCATTGTCAAGTAAAACATGAGCACCTAATGGTTTCTGTTTCCAAATTTTTTAACTAATTTCAAGTAGATAGTCTTCAAAATAAGCGCTCTAAATTAATTTTTAAAAAGGCATCAGCAATTTCTGTTCATTTATTGAGCTATATTCTGCCTTTGACTGCACATGATTTTAGAGGTCTGCGTCATTCTCTATTACGTTGAGTATTGTGAAATCGATCCGACATGAAATTTGGGTCCATTTCATGTAACCAAATCCAAAACTATTCATAAAGTAAAAAATATGAAAAAGGACAACCAAATTATAAACCTCTTGTTTCGGAGTATGTTTAAAAGAGAGGATGAATTCTGCAAACTTTCCTATTGTTTATTATTCCTAGGAGCAATGTCGTCTGCGTCACCAGGAATGAACGTGACCAAACCGCGATTCATTTGACAGCTGTGTGACAACTTTATCCTATTATAGACTACTTCATTCAACATACACATCACGCCTTTACTGAATGACATGCTATTCAAAAACGGAAATATACAATTCAATAAATAAAGTCATAGAATTACTGACATCCTTTTCACAAAACCAAGGTTGTGAGTTATTTTTAAGCTATAGATATTTTATTTTAGTAAGTTGTGCAATTATACAATTTAATGAATTTATGAGAGAGATATTGGCATAGATTATTTCAGATATTTTTGTATCATTTCACTTTTTTCTTCATTCTTGATGGCTATTGTCGGTCATCAGTCTGTAGGCGTAGATATGTGTGTACCAGTATAATCTAATTTATGGTATAAGTTGTAGATTTCGCAGAAACCAACCAAAAAGATGGCCTCTGCAAAGTGATTTGATTAAAATCACAGTACACAAAACAGTTGTTTTTTTTTTCATAGAAGCCAACCGAAGTGAGCCTATTCTGCCTGATGGAAAGCATGAATAGAATCCAAGAGCGATGGTCATCATACTCATTGCGATTGAAGACAATGCAGTATGGCGACCCACGCTATGGCGGCCCAGTGAGATGCTTCTTCACGCCCCGCTTAAACGACCCGGGATCGTAGTGTGAGGGAAACACGTGCGCTGGTAATGAGTTCCAGACTTTACCTGATTTGCACAGGAAGGAACAGCCCAACCGTTTAGTTCCGGAGCGTATCTACCATTCTGAAATCGTAACTTCCAAGGTCAGCAGGAGTTGTCCTGTAGAGGAACAGAGAGGATGGGATCAGTTAGAAGAGTTCGTCAGACAACTCTCCGTGATAAAGGCAGTAGAGGACTGCCATAGAGGTGACATCTCTTCGCAACTGCAAAGACTCAAGGGATTCAGTGACTTTAGGGTTATTGATAATTTGGACTGCTCGCCGCTGTAACCGATCCAAAGCATCCAGCAAATACTGTGCGGATCCATCGTAAGGGTGAGAACAGTATTCCATGCAGGAGCGTATCTGGGTCTTGTAAAGAAAACACAGATGCCCAGGCGTGAAGAACCGTCTCACTCTGTTCAATATACCCAGCTCCCACGAGACCGCCTTAGTGACACTTTTAATATACTCTCGCGGGTTGAGATCCCGTCAAATATTCATACCCAGGACACTGAAATTGTCCTGCAGTGGCAGTTGAATGTTCTGAAAAGTGAGAAGGGGAAGAAATGGAGAATTTTTGGTAGAGAGTGCCCACGCCTGTATTTTCTTGACATTGAACTCGACCAGATTCTCAAGACTCCATTGAAAGATGCGGCGTAAGACCCGGTCGAGCTCAGTGACAAGCTCTTATCATTTTTCCTCAACGTCCTCTAAGTTGACTGTAGAGTGACCATAGTATCGTCCATGAACTGTGTTATCGTCTGCATAGCAATATGTTTTGCCAAGGGCCAACATAGTAGTAGTGCGTAAGCTGAAAATAAATAATAAATATATGTATTTTAGACGTAGATGGGAACCCTACTGAGTGATAGCAAAAGATGACGAATGACAGAAGAAACGGTGTGCAACATAGAATAACAGTGTAAAATAGGTTCAAATTATGTTGAAGGTACTAAGGTAAGACACCCTGCGATGGAGGGAGTCTGTTAAAAAAAAACATATCTTTGATATGCAGAAGAAACAGTGTGGGTGACAGGACGGAACCTTGGGGTACACGAGCGTTAACCTGCTGAAAGTCAGAGGTCGCGCTGTCGCAGAGGACTCTAATGCGTGCAGAAATGCGGCCACCCAGTTGCAGAGTTTGGGGGGCAGGCTGAATGCCAGAAGTTTGGAGAGGAGCGAACGGTGCCAAACCCTATCGAAAGCCTTGGACATATCGAGGCTGATGGCCAAGGACTCCCCATGCCTTTCTACAGCCTCACTCCAAAGGTATGTAAAGAATACTAAAAGATCACCCGTGGATCGGTTCGGTCTGAAACCGTTGTTGATCACTTTAGACCGAGTAATCCTCCAGATAACGGATTAATTGTTTATTGATGATACGTTCGAGCACCTTGCAGAAAATAGAAATGATGGCAATATGGCAGTCGTCATTTTTGGGGATGAGTTGGACATTCGCCTCCAGATCTCCGAAACAATTCCTGAGGAATACGACAAGCGGTATAGGCGCGTCAATACTGGGGACAACTGTTATAATCTATGTTGTGTTTGTGGGTTGCAATTACACTACATTTTGTACAATCAACGTTATTACTTTATTCATTGAATTTACAGAGCTTGATACCAGCTGACATAATGCGTAATTAATACTTAGTTTTCCTAGCGTCCACTAGAGGCGCTCGCGAGCCACACGTTCAGAAATGATTAACAACACACGGGCCTAACAATCTAAAATAAATAACAAAAAAGTCATTCTAGCTGTCATAGTACAAACTCTGCTTAGTTTGAAGTTAGATGGTTTCGTGTGTCCGATGTCCGAAAAACCCATAACTTTTTACATCTTTAAATCAACGCTTTATGTCTTTACAAGATGTTTTATTAACAAATGCTCCCGTCGCAATTCTCTTGTTTCACGACACATGGAAGTGTCGACAATCTTGTCACGTTTTACGCACTTTTAAAGACGTGTTCATACATAAATAAAATAACAAGAATACTGTGAATGTACCTAGATTTGTGACGAATACGGCAACCGACAAGGCTATTCGGCGGTGATGTGTATTCAAATTTATGCCGTAACGTTAAGGTCTCAGAGTTTAGTTTAAATTGCCGTCGCCGACTTAGTACCTAAAACTGTTGCTTTAAGGTGCTGCTTAGTAGACTCATTGGAGCTATTAAGGTTTCCGCGCGACTGTCATTGCATGACTGTACGGATTTGTAAACAAGGAAATGGTTTCCAAATTTATTTATGGAAATAATCCTGCTTAGTTTCAACTGAAACACTTTTATTAGTAAAAGTTTTAAAGCTAACTGAGATACGTTTACCTGTCATTCTATATAATTATGAACATACAGGGTATACATGAATACAAGTGATCACAGCCAGCACCACTGGATCTAAACGTAAGCCAATTCAGAGGCTAAGGTAATTCCTTTAAATAATTTAGTATTGACTTGCTAATACTTTAGGAATGGTGAGAACCTCAAACTGCTTTTATTTCTTTGAGTGAGAGCATTTTGAGTTTGAATTTATTGCAAATAATTCCGGTGAAGGTCCTTACTCAGAACAATATTACGCATTAATGTATCTACGGTAATAAAAAAAACGTCCTTGAAATACTAAATAATTTCATATCACATGAGTCCGTTGAAATTCATCAATCATATCAACAGTTTTCAATAGTCCACTGCTGGGCATAGGCCTCACCTTAGAAAGGAGATTTCGGCCCAGTATGCCACACTTGCTAGGCGGATTAATATAGGACTTGTTTTCTCCGTTAGTTTGTTCTTATGACACCCACAGAATAGATACGGTCGGTAATACTGCGTATTCTTAATCCATTACCACAAGGACGCATGAAATTATTACTAGCGAAATTATGGGTGCTCAACCCGCCACGCGTAATTGTACATACATATGTATGGATTGAAGTTTATATGTTGTAACTGTGGTCACTGTATCTGATATCCATAATACATATTTATAAACTACAATATTCAGTTTGTACTTTAGGTTCCATTAATGTTATCAAAGGGTAACTTACCTCGGTATATCGGATGGTTATTGACAATATGCGGCATCATTCCTTATTCAAATAGCCTTTTGCACCTGGGTCAATCACCCTGATACCAATCCAACGTTCAAGAAAACATTTTTATTATTGTGTATTGAAGTAATCTTCTGTAGTAAGAAGCATGTGTATGTATGTTTAACTCACCTATGTTTATATGCTTTTTTTTAACGTGTGGAAACCTCCCACGAGCCGTCACCAAACCAAATTTGGCGGCGGGGTGGTGTGTCGATATGAACCGACTAGAAACCACCCGGTGTGGTTTCTACGACTACAACAGAAGGGTTTCGTGCACTACTGTTGTTAAGCCACACGGACCAGTTCTAGCGCCTGCCCGCTTGTGCGGGCACCACCTTTGGATGAAATCTCTACTTAGGTGACGTACGGCACATATTATTATATAGTTATGCCAGTGCTGTGTCAGGCAATGTTTAGCAAATACCTGTATTAGAAATACAGGCGGTATTTTGAAGAAATCGAGGCAACCAAACGCTAGATAAAGTATAAGGAGAGTCATGTAGTTTTCTTGCATTTTTTATCACTTCTACATGTTTATTCTGCATACTACTCACATCGCATCAACAGCCGTTATCAGGAGGTATCGCAAGGAGGTTATGGTCTGCCATGTCATGCTGGCCAAATGTGTTGGTAAAAGTTTGTGTCGTTTATGTCCAGTTTTCCCTCTCTTTGCAGTGTTATTGTGCTACGTAGTTTACTCCCTTAGTCGGCTCTTAAGACACCCACGGATTGAATAGGAGTGGTGACTACTGAAATAAAGTACTGACCTAGAAAACTGAAGATCTAGGAATAGCGTACGAAAACGTTATGTAAGTAAAGGTTTAGCTGTAACTATACCAGAAAGACAGTCTCTATTCTGAAGGGAACGATATAATCAAATAAAGTTCAAGGAGAGCTATTTTGTTTACATGAATTTAACACTTATATCTGTTTATTTTATTTACGTCAGAAGAATTTTAAGTAGCAATTAAAAAAAACGATGTACGAACGAAAAAACAAGTGCGTGCGAGACGATTGCAGAAAAGTAATTTTGATTAATATTGTTTATCTCTTTATTAGATATTTACCTATT
The DNA here is from genome assembly GCA_949316085.1 of Hypercompe scribonia. Classification (NCBI taxonomy): domain Eukaryota; kingdom Metazoa; phylum Arthropoda; class Insecta; order Lepidoptera; family Erebidae; genus Hypercompe; species Hypercompe scribonia. The sequence goes on along the minus strand of OX438969.1, from coordinate 1,766,587 downwards.
AATTAAATTAAAAAAGAGGGACACAAAATACATATTGAAAAATATAAAAAAGGCAATAAGAATTCAGAGATATTTTATAATTTATGCGTAGTTAAGTCTTTAAAATGTTTAAACCTTCTTTTTAAAACATTTTTTTGCTTTTTATCTGTAAATTTCATTTAAAGCAAGGGCTTTATTATATTATTATATCAATTTTTATTTTTTAGTATATGTTATGTTACTTATATTAAAATAGAAAACTTAATACAATTTAACTTTTACTGAAAAATTGTGCATGAATCATGATCAAATTAGCCATCAGACAATCTTTAGGAACGACACCAGAAAACCATTGCGACTTTAATCTTATCATCATTAAGTGAAAGTATTAATATAGTATATCTTCCTATTTCAAAAAAAGTATTACCCATCACAACTCACGCAATCAACACTAAAGACAAGAAACAAAATTAAAAAGTATACCTAACTTGGTAAAACCTATAGAAAAAAAATAAATAGCCTATTTCATTTATTGACAACTCACTCATTAAAATCAGTTCAGTGTATTTAGGCACTATGATGAATCTACAAACATCTATAACTGCCGAAACTATAACCTTACCTTTTGGTATCATCATTGTCGAGTAAAAAAAAGGTATTAGATGCAAGTATCACAAATAAACAACCCATTTGATGAACAGCAAAACTTTAATGTAATTTTTAGATCAGATACAATCTACGCCATTATGAGTATATTCAAGTCATCTGTCATCGAGAAAAACCATATTTCAAAGTAAATTATCGTGATAATAAACACCACTGATGGAAGTTGTGACGCCATTTACAATTTGTAATAAACTGACTACTTAAAATTATCATAATAATAGGATCACCTTTTATTATTGCTATTTTATAATAATAAATATAATTAATATTGAATGAAACGTTCTAAGTGTTAAGTATTGATGAGCTCATTGGGGAATTCGTGAATTTATAAGCAACTTGATCTTTGACATGCGCACCCATCAAATAAATCTATATTTTTTCACATTATGTTTTTATATCTTAACATATTATAGGTTTTTGAGATCATTAATATTGAACAGACAACTGTAAGATAATAAAATCGAGAAATTTCTTTTTAATTAGTCACTTTCTTTGACAAAACTAGTTTTTTAGGATATTCTTGGAAACAAAAATTAATAATATGTTTTGTGATAAATATATACATTACTAAAATAATTAGAAGAAAAAGAGTTTCATATAATATAGGGTGGGCCATGAACTAGTTAACATTTTCAAAAATAATATAAAAGAAACCAATTGATATATTATAAAAAATGTTTAGTAGCTAATTAGTTAGAATTTATTTTTAAAAAATATATCATCTATATGATCACAATTTCGACGTTTGCACTCTTCTAAGCGAGTACTGAAATTTTCGAATACTCATCGACAAAGAGACCGCGAGATCGCAGACATCTCGTCGCTGATTTTTTCTTTTAGTTGACGTAGTGTATTTGGTCTATTGATGTAGACACGATTTTTCAAATAACCCAATAAAAAGAAATCTGCTAGGAATAGATCTATCCTTCTGGGTGGCTATAGAATGTCGCCTCGTCTGGAAATCAACTTTTCCGGAAACATGTATTTGACCATCGGCAACGACTCATTGGATGTGTGTGTGGCACCATCTTGTTGAAACCATATGTTACAATTGTAACCAGCAAATTCCAGTAGCATCGGTCCCAACAACTCCCGTAACATGTTTACACGGGATGTTAGATTCAAATGATAACGAATTCTTGGCCCACCCTATACAACACAAAATACACAAAAAGTACTGAATGATGCACACAGTCTTTTAGTGATCCAGAATTCCGGAAAGTGATTTTATAAAATTATTGTTTAAGTACTTACATTATGTATAATTATTACTATTATAATAGGATTTTGGAGATTAGACCAATTCATCATGCCTAATCACGACAATTTGATTCACATTTCACAGCCAGGCGTCAATAATCCATTCCATTTAAGATATTATTATTTTAACTACGAGTATAAATGAAACACGACTATTTCGTGTAAAGTACTTTGACGTATAATTTTTTCAAATTCGTTTTTCTACACGTAAAATATTTAATCTATCCCATTCAACTTCTTGCACTGTGAATTTTTAAAGGCTGTTGACAATTTATGGAACTTTTATAAAGTCACTTCTTTTTTTATGGTGATTATGTCGGAAACGAACTGGCCAAAAAGTACATGCTGTTTCGAGTACTACTATCCATGGAAACAGGTGCACAGGTGTGCTCACTCTCTCGTCTCGCGTGCGCTGCGTAGCGCTCGCGTCACCACCCCGCTAGGCTGACAGATAGCCTCACATGTCACCCTTAGGCTTAATATAATAATAATAATAATAAAGAACAAAGAAAATGAAACAACAAACAATACAAACCAGAAAGAAAATGAACCTGTGTACAACATAAAAATTGAATTAAAATACAACTAAAATGATTTTCACATAAAAATATCTGTTACCGAAGACGTGACGTTTAAACGTCACGTCAATACAAAAATTTTCATGAAAGAAATTCCAAAATGTTAACGAGAGCTAGATTAAAAGCACAAACAACATCCCTGGACTCGTCGCTCCGCTCCGCCTTGCCGTCCCCGGAAGCAACAATAAATGTTCCGGCCGTTGCAGAGGCGTCGAGCTCTAGCTCCAGCGACGAGTTTTTCTCTCCGCCGACGTCGCCAAGACCTGTACGCCGGCAGGAGAGTACCCGGCCGCCGACCAGCTTGGGATCACGAGGACCACTGACCTCAAACAGGGTCCCCGCTACCGGTGGTGATGTGCGCCGCATGAAGTGGACAAAACCTATAAATGAGAATGTCATGCGGGCATATTTTCGGGCTACAGAGTTGGGAACGAACCTTACTGCGTACCGTGTTAGACTAGTCTCTCTGTTTCAGGAACTTGAACCAGCCATCAACGTTTCAGCACAACGGTTGTCGGATCAAGTACGAGCCATACAGCACTGTCACCTGTTGGATGATACAGTACTTGAGAGGATACGCTCTGACATAAGGAAAAACTTTACTATCCCCTCTTCATCACACACTGCGGTGACCAATAGCACACCTCAGTTGCCATTAGGTATTAAAGATGTTGATGAACTAGTGGAGAGTGAAGTTATATCCGTAAGTACCCAATGTAACGATAAGATAAGGAGTGCTTTGGAGGATGCGATTCAAAAATACCGATTTGTAAATGATAATATTAGACCACGGTTATGCCGTTTGCCCATTCATAAACGTAATTTAGCGCTTGTGAGTGCCCTGGATTCGCTGTTATCAGACTATTTTGATAACAGCGAAGATCTTAGTGATACACATTCTATTCTATACTGTGCGGCTATTGCAGTTTGTCGAGTAGCTGGTGTTAAATTTATTGAACGTGTAAGTGCTACTCGACCCAAAAATGCTATACCAGCTTGGCAGTATAGAATTGAACGTCGTATTGCTGAGACTAGGACACTCATCGGTAAATTAATTAGTTTTAAAAGTGGTAATACACGGCCGAGAGTCATGCGCTTTGTGAAACAGGCATTCTTGCGAACTTCCATTAGTCCTCAACAGTATATGTCCTGTGTCACAGAGCTCATAGACTTTCTAAAGCAGAAAGTTTATGCATGGGCAAATAGGATAAGACGTTATAGAAAACGAGTTGATCGGTATAATCAGAATCGAATGTTCCAAAGGAATGAGAAATGGGTTTACCGGAAATGGGAGGAACCGAATCCATGTGTGAGTGATCGGCATTTTCCAGATGAAAATACCACTAATTCATTTTGGCGTAACATCTGGTCAGTGCCTGTCACTCATACAGAGGGTGATTGGTTGGAGGATGTCAAACGCTCGTGTGAGTCTATAACAGCTATGGAACTCATTACTATTAATAAAGATGATGTAAGTTGTGCAGTCCGTTCATTACCGAATTGGAAATCACTTGGTCCAGACGGACTGCACAACTTTTGGCTTAAGTGGTTCCGAAGCTCACATGCGTGTTTGGCATCACAATTCCAAGCAGCTTTGGATTCTGGTTCATTACCACAATTTTTAACCACTGGTGTAACCCATTTACTCTATAAATCTGGTAGTGCTATGGATCCCAAAAATTTTAGGCCTATTACTTGTTTACCAACTACATATAAACTTCTAACATCTATTTTGAGACTCGAAATTACTACACATATAATTAATAATTCGGTACTCTCTATTTCTCAAAATGGATGTAGAAGTGGGGCCCGTGGCACTAAAGAGCTTCTTATCATAGACAGGACCATTAGCCAACAGGTACGTCGTAATCGTAAGAGTCTGGCGACATGTTGGATAGATTATAAGAAGGCTTATGACTCAGTTCCACATACATGGCTTATGAAAGTGCTAGAGTTGTATAAAATTGATGCAACTCTGTGCACTTTCTTAAAGTCGTGTATGAGTCAATGGAGCACAACACTTCGCTATCCAGGATGTCGGCAGACTGCGATAAATGACATACTTATAAAGATCGAGCGAGGTATATTTCAAGGTGACAGTCTGAGTCCCTTGTGGTTTTGTCTAGCTTTAAACCCTCTCAGTACTCTGTTAGAGGGTTCAGGGTTAGGCTATCGGTTGCAGAAAGATGATCAAGTTATATCTCACCTTCTTTACATGGATGATTTGAAATTACTGGCCTCCACAAAATTACAATTGATGGCGTTATTAAGGGTCACTGAAAACTTTAGTAATTCTATCAAAATGGAATTTGGTGTACACAAGTTTGCAGTCATGTATGTAAAGAAGGGCGTGATTGTAGAATCTGAAGGAATAGAACTTTCAAATTCAACAAAACTCAGATCTCTGTCTGCCACCGAAACTTACAAGTATCTAGGTTTTTCACAGTCTTTGGGAATATCAGAACCTGGTGTGAAACAAATGTTACAGGAACGCTTCTTTGGCCGCCTAAAAAAAGTACTTAAAAGTCTTTTATCAGGCGGTAACAAGTTGCGAGCCTGTAACAGTTGGGTCATGCCGGTTCTGATGTATTCCTTTGGTGTACTTAGATGGACTCAGACCGAATTAGATGCCCTTGACAGGAGAGTCCGTACATTGCTGACTGCATTCCGCATGCACCACCCACGTTCATCGGTTATGAGATTGTATATTCCGCGAAAGTTTGGAGGTCGTGGTCTATTAAATATCAAGACTCTACACAATCGCGAGATATACAATCTCAGAGAATATTTTCTACAGACTAATGTGGGAGTGCATCGCAATGTAGTTGCAGTAGATACTGGTTTTATCCCGCTCGCTCTGGCTAAAGAGAATTGGCGCAAACCTGTAGTACTTAGTACTACTGATCGCAAGGAAGTATGGAAGGATAAAGAACTTCATGGTAGATTTTATCGGGCCCTACACGGGTCTGATATAGACTTTAAAGCGTCGACGTCTTGGCTACGGTTTGGTGACCTCTTCGGAGAAACTGAAGGTTTTGTTTGTGCAATTATGGACGAAGTTATCATGACGAATAGCTACCGGAAATATATCCTGAAAGATAGTACGGCTGACATCTGTCGGGCGTGCCACCGTCCTGGAGAATCTATTATGCATATTATTTCCCGTTGTTCTCGTCTTGCTAACGGTGAGTATTTGCACAGGCACAACCAAGTAGCCAGGGTCGTACACCAACAACTTGCCCTTAAATACCAACTTATCAATTTCGAAGTACCTTACTACAGGTATGTGCCCGACCCAGTTCTCGAGAACGGTCGTGCTACGTTATATTGGGATCGATCTATTATCACAGATAGGACTATTGTTGCCAATAAGCCTGATATTGTGGTAGTAGATCGATTAGAGCGCCGCGCAATGATTGTCGATATCGCCGTTCCTCATGACGAGAATCTCGTGAAAGTTGAAAAAGAAAAACAATTGAAGTATTTGGATCTGTCTCACGAGATTGCCGACATGTGGAATGTGGATTCGGTGATTATTGTTCCGATAATCATATCTGCTCATGGATTGATAGCGAAGAGCCTCGACCAACACCTTAAGAGGCTCACGTTAGATGGTTGGATCAAGGGTCTGATGCAGAAGGCAGTCCTCCTTGACACGGCCCGTAGTGTGAGGAGGTTCCTGTCTTTGGAGCCCTAACCACCGGTATCTTGGTCCCTGTACCCGATGTCGGTGGTCTACTACTATTTTTTATATTTTTAAATGTGTATTTTTTGTTTTTCAAATATATTTAAAAATGTAACAAATATGTGTATATCACGAAATAAAGAGAATAATAATAATATTTATTGCTTGCGCTTATGTTATGTATAGCGATCGCTTTATGATCTCTGACACCTGAGTCGTCTGCAGTGCTTGACAGACTGGAAGAGTGCTAAACCTCTTTAGTCATCTCCTTCGCAAGTACAACAGAAAAAGATGGCAGAGTTCCACACATTCTTGCTCCGTACGATTGTGCCTATCATGTTACTAAGTGACAAAATCCCCAATCCAACGCCGACCACAATGACACACCTCTGCTCCACCCACGACATCCGGCCAACGCAGTGGTGGCACTCGGGCATTGACGTCTTTTGGATTAGACACAAGTGATCTCCAAATCGTCTTTTCCCTGTGATCACGTGCGTCAGTCGGTATGAGAGGGTCCCGTGATGCCTCTCGAGCCAATCCTACATAATAGGTCTTACAGCTGCAATAACAGCGTGCCCGAATAAAGCCTTAACATAATTAACAAGTAAAACAATAAGTCTTTTATGTAATAAAACAAAAAGGCACTCACCCATCACATTCGATACTCGTCAATATTCATTATTTCCGTTCCAACACATCATAAAACATTAAAACATGATGAATGTATTATCAGATACAATATTTAAATAATAAGATAATGGTATTACATATGTAATTTCCGATTGGTTATAGAGTAATGAGAAAAATACGGCCCACAATGATGACGTCATATAATTCACTTCGTCATCGTTTTTCATTCGTATTCATTACTCCAAAATTATAATTCTTCCTATTAATTTTGAGAACGATAGTTAACCATACAGGGGATGAATCGAACTGCAATTTTAATATCGGTCGCTCGATGAAAGGCTTCTAAGAGTCTAACTGATAACCATTAGGCAATAAACACAGCTGTAGTAACCTCTAGGGATATATGTAACTGTTAAGTTTCCCCAATTTAAAATACGTTGAAAGTATTTCATCTTTAGTTCAAAGATAATAACATAATTAATTTGATGCATCTGCAAAACCTGTACAGTAACCAGACTGCTTTTAAGCTACTTATCTATTAGTCATGTATGTAAATTACACGCAGACACAAATCAAATGTACTCACTATGCAACTACTGAGTGGAAATCAAACTTGTGATCTCTGGCTGAATTAGAACAACAGTCCAGAATAATTTCTGCACTATCAATAGCAATACACTTGGATTTTCAAAAACATGCTGTCAAATATACATTTCTGCCAGGTTCTCAGTATTAACACGCAAATACTCGCCCTTTACGATCTCACAACACGACTTACGAGTAATGCCAACTTATACTTTTGTCAGATTAAGTGGGAAAAAGATTTGCATTTTGGATGACGGTTGCATGATACCAAATATTATGGAATTCTAAACCGATTTAAAGCTTAAAATGTCAGAAGGGAAGCTTAGCCAACGTCTCGGTTTTTTTTCAAAAGAAATGCACGTAATTCAAAGCAAAATAATTGTGTACTTAAAATGGTGGATTGTAACATTTTTAATTATTTGTAATATGTATGCATACAGATATATCTATTTTTAGACTTTCACAACTTTTACACATACACAGTTTTGTTACTTATTCGCAATAATATAATATATTCGATTAGGATATCTTTTATTTTCCGATATCGTTTGTATATATAAATTTAATTTTTAATATAACAATGGTAATGAATTTCAAATCTCTAAAACATTTACAACGTGTTGTAGTTATGACTAGTAAGAATGAGGAAGAGAAAGTGTAATTTGACACTTATTAGTCCAATTAAAGGCAGCATTTGTATGGATTAAGTGCCACTAATCACGATGCAAGGGCTTGTCCAACATGCTCATATTACAATAAAGCGGTGGACTGTGTTCTCAAGGAGTCAAATTACATTGTTCAATTCTACTGACCAATGATTGTTTCTCACATGTAAAACAACAGTTTGAGTTCGTATGTACTATAGCTAGTAGGTACACACAATATAGCCCTGTAGCTTTATTGTAAAGTTAGATGACTTTCTGATGTAACTAATAGGGAAATTTTATAATTAAAGGAGGGTGTTCTTATATTGATACACTTTGACAGATTTTTGGGTTTGTAGCTTCCCTAGATTTACACTTGACTTTAAAGAAAATCGTTGAATTAAAAAATAATCTTACCATCTTCTTAATGTCCTTAAAAAACTTTTCCAAAGAAATCACGACTTAAGATTTTTTTAAGATTTTGCTACAACACCTAACGGACGGCAAAACACATAGATAGACAGATATGGTAAAACGCCTTTTTCTCAGAGGGGTATACAGAGACAATTGATCTGTATTTACTGTGGTCCTAATACACCTCTTCCACAGTTCGTCCATATTCATCAACTGCTACATGCATGCTCGTAGCTTCCTGGGACACAGCCCTTCTTCAAAACTCCAACTTAAATGGACTTTGGGCATCCGACACTTCGACACACATTCGCTCTTTAAATTCCTTTCGTAAATCTCTATCATCCATCCTCTCGACATTGGCAAAACAATCTAAGAATGCCCTTTTGATCACCTTCTTTCAGTCCGCAACATTAGAAAAATGAAACTAAAAAATTATAAAATGGAATTATTGCACTTTATTCTCTTTAATGGTTACGTCAATTAACATTGGTACATAGGTGTGTTGTGGGTTGTGGTATTATCTCATTACTAGAACATGTTGTGTCGGCTATCGACGTAACCGCAAAAATGACTTACGTTTTCTATGCGATTAAGCGGCGTGCTGTTGTGGTCGATATCTATGCTAATATTATTAAGATAATGTTTGTAACTAATGTGGGGGATAAACAAGGAACTAAACCGTTCATATAAAATCTTTCACTATTATATTATATATACATATATTAAGTGCACCTAATGCATTATTTTTTCTGAATCGTTCAATTATCTGAAGTGTAGAGAATGTATTGGTCATTGAGTTCACCGAGTACAAATTATGTATATAGTTAAAATGTGCTATATTTTCTTTTCCGCTAAAATATAAATTTCTGGTGACACGTTTTCTTTAATACCTATTATTAAACTTAGAATAACAAATTAAGCATATCATCATATGACTGCTGTAAGTTTGAAGAACCAAATTGCGGCTTGTGAGTCTTGAACTGCATGTAAAAATGGGCGACATTAATCACATCACGACTTATCTACCTAATTGCCTTCTCGATTTATACACAAATATTCTGTATAAACAAATGTTCCTAACATATTTATGTTTTGAATATTAAACATTTGCAACTATCGTTGAACTTGTTAACCCTTTTCTGCAAGAACCAGGAGTGTGTAGTGTTTCATCTAAAAACCACCCCGACGAATTTGGATTCGGACCCGAACAATATTATTTCAGATCCCCTCCAGAATCAACGCCTCGCCTAGTCAGGCCCTATCCTAGGCTCACCTTTCGGGCCGGTCACAATGATTAGTTATGGCCAGACCACCATCCTAGCGCCGACTGTAACGATTAATCTGCCACCAGAGGTCCCCGGACTAGTTAACCCTAGCATGCTCAGTAATATTATAAATCAACACAACTAATGATATAAATCTGATAACCGTTAGAAAAGTATCTATTAAGAAATAACAGGACCGGCAGAGTTCATTTTAATCTTGTAAAGGTCACCAGTAAAATTTATACGTTTCCTATTATACCATCCAATAAAATATTATATTAACTTATACAATAGCTAATTTGAAATCGTCATCAGGCCCAATTAACCTCGCAATATTTATAGTCTTTCGTGTTATGTATCTAATAATGTTGGAAACTATCAAGACGAGACGTCACGAGGTCAAAATTATCATGTTCGTTATGCGCTTAAACTCGTAATACACCGCTACTGTCTTCGATTCAAATTAACTCTAAAATAAAACAAAAACAAGCTCATTATTGAAAAATTGCTAGTTTCGGATGTAGAACAAGACCCCCAAACTTTCGTGGGAAATACAACCTCATAACCAATGAACGTGGGTGGTACATTCCATTATAGGGAAACGAAGTTATTAAGTGGTTTTGACGTAAAAAAGTAGTGTTCGCTTTGTCATACTTAACATTTCGTTACGTATCATTTTACAGAATAACGAGTATTTTAAAACTATATCGGCATTCAAATACTGTTGACAGTTTTTTTGTTTAATCTCCTCATATTTTTACTAATTATTTTAATGCCTTTAAAGTTGAAAAGAAATTGAAATTTTAAATTTAGAAGGATTTCGTTGAAACGTTATTAATATTGGAATCGTTGAATTTTAGTATCAACGGAGCTTTGAAATAAATTTAACCACCCGTCCACGAACTCGTCGCTCTAAGCGGCAGCTTACCGCGGATCGGTGAGCAGTAAAAATCATTATTGAAAAATATGAGGGTATGAAGCCGTAGTACGCTTCCGATGACTCCATTTGAGACGACTCGTGAATGAACACATATTTCTGGAGCTATATTGCCCACTTTGAAAGGTATAATGAGCGTTCAAAAACAAAAAGCGACTTCATTTGATACTATGTGAAGAATTCTTAAAAGACTTACTTTTTTTTAACGCGTAGAATGCTTTTCGTACCTTACCCTCCGTAGGGAGACGAAAGGCGTATCTACCGCGGCAGAAGGGAAAAGTGCTAGGAACGTATCGACTACTTCTGGAGTCAGAGTCACCGGACTCTAGAAGCCGCTTTTGTTGAGCTCTACTCTACTATTAATATTTGAGTCGATCGACAGGTGATACACTTGGTCCTCTCTACTCACGCTTCGGAGTTCGAAAAAACGGTTCCGGCAGCGCATTGGTTAGCACAGCCTTGAATTTCGAGACGGGCCTGTCAAGTCATCAGAGCTTGCTTAAGCGTGTTCTCTGACGCGGCCTCTTCATCATTCCGACCGACAGAACAAATTTGGTCGTAGATTATCGCTTCCATATCGGTCAAAATGTCGAAGGGTAAAGATCGTGCCAGGATCGTCGCCGCTTCCTAAGAGATTGTGCGGTAGCCCCGCATGGTCCGTATGGCCATCGACCGCTGCAGGCTCCTGAGCAGGCAGCGGGAGGTACACGCTAGGTTATCAACCGAGATGGTTCCGAGGACCATGGATCTAACAACCTACTAGCTGAGTGAACTTCTTCCCGTGGTTCCCCGAGGTTAGGCAGTGGACGATGCAGCGTACCTGCTACCCCTCGCACTCGGGATACTCATCTGCTGAAATGCTCGAAGTTCCATCGAATATCCAGAATGAGGCTTAGGTACTTCATGTACTAGACCACCTAGACTTCTGCATCACCTACACAAAGGCATAAGCTGGGTGGTTCCTGGCGCATACGTAGGCCATGGAACCATATAGGTGATGAACTAAGACGTCGCTAATTCAGCCAGTAAAAGCTTCTTTACTTTAATTTTAAACAAGTCGCGACTCTTAACCATCTGGACTTCAAGGGGAAACGCATTCCAAGAAAGGATGGCCTGCACGAAGAATGAAGAACTAAACCCAGTGGAGTGAGAAGGACAGAGTAGAAGGAGATTATTAGCCGAACGTAGGTTTTTGTGGTTGCTGCTCAATAGTTGAATTTGTGATGTTAAGTAATTGAGAAAAGTATACAGTTATGTGAGTGCGCGCAATTTTCTGCGTTGACGGATAGGTAGAGGTAGCCATGTAAGCTGGGACCGGAAGCTGGAGATATGATCATACTTACGAAAGTTAAAGATGAATCTAATGCAGTTATTGAGAAGACGTTTTAGCTTGTTGAGGAGATTTGCATTCAGGTCATAATAACACGCGTCATCATAGTCAATCAGAGGGAAGATTAGAGATTGCACGAGCATTGCCTAAATAATCCATAAATAACAGATCAAACGACTTATAAATGATCGCCATTTATTTCAACCTTCATCTCAATGTCGCCAACGCCACGAAAGCCCCATTAGATAAAAGGATCAGTATCCATTTCAGCGTTATATTTATAAAATATTCTAAAATACATAAATATGATGGCTGTATACTCCTATATACTCTGTACTACTCTACTACTGTATATATACTGTATACTCTACAGCCATTATATTAATTATATAAAATTATAAGTATAAAATTATAAGAACCATAAAATTTCTCAACAACTTTCATTTGATAATATAAAATTATTGGAATCTTGGTTCTGTTTTCCCTTTTACGATATTTCGACATCCTTTTCCGTCTTTGATGCTGATCATGTCACGATTTGGAGAACAACATCGTTTATAAACGACCTAGAATGGACCATGTAAAAAAATCTATTATACTTAAAATTGTGTTTATGTGGAAATGAATGTTATACAGGCATATTTGTATGTATATAACATACATATAGGCTTATTATCGATTGAAAACCTTCAATGCTCACCGAAAGCCCGAATAAAATTATAGAGGCCATCTGAGGTTAATAACCATACATCCTTTCAAAAAATAATAGACCAAGTCTCGCAATAAGAATTTAGTCAAATTCAGTCCCGATCTTCTCTCGCTCTCACAAAGGTGTTTTTGAAATAATTTATTTAACATTTATTGATTATAACATATTATGACCGAAATTTGAATTGATTGGATCTTCTGGTTTTAGTAATACTTTATTATAAAAATACCTTAACGAATTGACTCTCTATTTAAGCTTCTAAATTGTTGAGGACCTTGCAATCAATTTAATGGCCAGCTACATGGACTACCACAATGATTTCTTCTTCAATCTAAGACTCCCTTGAGTATGCTGCAATTTGTTGCTGTACAATCAGATTATTAAGTCTATGGACATATCTACATAGATTTCATGGAAAACAGAAAGGTAATATTAAATAATAATTACACTATCTGCCACTATCAGAGAGTGTAACGTTTTCATATCCATCGAGACATGAAAACGTCACATGACATGAACACAGGCAAATATCGATTTGTCTGTGTTCTTATTCTTATGACTCACATACTTTTACTTTTAAGCCACACAATTATATACCTATAAGTCAGGACAAGTGTTCTATTTTACTATGTAACTTTACTTATATATGTACAATAAACGAACACAAAGAACACCCAGACTTCAATCCAATTTGTGGATTAAAGTCTGGGTTTTTGGGATCTGAGTGTTGTCCCACCACTACGTTATACGTGTGTTTATTGTTAAGATAGTTCCAACAATATTATAAATGCGAAATGAGTTTATTCAATACGCTTTAAGTACTCCATCAATCATTAGTTAAATTTTGTGTACAGGTTATCAGAACTTAAAGAACTATTTTCAAGGGATACACGACTTGGTTGGCAAAATCTACTTTGACGCAAGTAAAGTTGAGGCATAATCTAATAACGTATACGTAAAGATTTAATTGGTAATGAAGTCTTTGTTTCAAAATTTTACTTAGTTGAGTATTATAGTAAACTCATTTCATCGAGCAGATTACCCATGTACAAAGAATAGTCGCCTTTTTATTTAAAATACTGAGTAAAACGAAAAATCAAACATTACGTGAGTGTGTCCGTGTTCTTAAAACTAATATGTGTGACCCTATCGGTGATCCCATTAAGCATGGACAGCAAAGTCCTCCACTTTAGATAGTATCACTGTTTAGCGACAGAGACAGGACAGTTACAATACGGAATTGAAACTAAAGGTCAGCGCCCGGCTGGAGAATTCTCGTGTAGACAAAGTGGAGTATACTCGTTACCACTATTTATTTTTAGCATCCAAATTTTTATTCAATTACTATCATACTTTTTTTGTCACACCTCAATAACTCGATCGCTTGTTATAAATGTATGCAAACTCCACCTATATAATAATATAATTATTTAGAAGGGCACAGGGTCCAAGAACGAAAAAATTCTGCATTGGAGTGATAAATGATAATTCTGACACGGGTAAAGCCTTACGGAAAGTGAGTAAGTGAGTATCCAAATAAATCCTTTTTCTTTTTTTTTGCAATAGATAATTTACCGGCTTATTTGTTAACTCGTACGATTAAAACGAGACTTGCGAATCGTCACTTGTTTAAAAGTGGTAAATACGTCTCGTACCAGTTTTAATCGAAAGAGTCAACAACTAACCCATTCTTAGATAATAAGACATTAATCGGAAGTAGGTATATTACTGATAGCTTTACTCGATATAGTTTTATTGTATCGAAACTCATTAAAACAGACTACATTATAGACCTTCTTGTTAAGGGGAGGTTTATGTACATAAGTTGACTGTTAAAGGCTGTTGACGATGATACATTATATATTGACATTATAAACTCCTTTATTGGCTCTGACCCAATTTTCATAATTGACCTATCTTATATCCATAATATAATTATTATGGAGACAAGATAAACTAAACTATTTTGAAACTGGCGATAACGTACCACACATTGGATGTACTTACTTGGATTAAGTCGATAATTTTCTAAAATCAACTGTTCTGCTAAACGTAAATCATAGGACGTGAAACAAATTTAAGGCGGTAACTTCTGAACCGACAAGATCTTAAATCCTTCATGAAAGGAATTTACTTATTCCGATTGCAAACGCTGAAAAACACTTGTGACATATGTCCCCGTTGTGCATGAGCGGCGGTAGTCATTTACCATCAGTTAAACCGACTGCTCGTTTACTCCCTTTTACTATTAAAAAGGATTTTAAGAAAATGTACCAACAAACAGACGTAACACTGCGAGCAATACTTGAAACATTTAAAATCACTATAGGAGCTAAAATTTATCAACACTTTATTTTAGTAATTTGAAGCAGCAAATAGTGCCCAGTATATCTATCGACCTGTCAAGATGCAAATAATCTACACAGTGACAGTTAAAGTTATACTGGTCATGGAAATAACACAAACATTCTAAACTTTAGAAATTATGCTCAAAACTCAACCACTACTCTAAATATGAATAAACAATGAAAGCTAGTTAGATAAGTAATCATTTGTTTCACCTTCAAAGTTTTCGTTACTCGTATATTGTCAGTATATTTCGTCTTGTTCCTATTAAATTATTCAAGAAATTGTTACTGAATCTTACATAAAGTATACATTGGAGTTATTAAAGTATGCGTGCCCAAGTATTGTACAGTTACGTAAAAAATAATAAGTAATACATGTTACTAAACATTACTTTACGTACTGTAACATGTTATTTAAAGTCTAAATGTGAACTTTATGAGTGTGTATAAATTAACTATTTCCACAGTATAATAAGAACAGTCTAAGGCCGTTCGGCGAGTTATTCGCCTACATTTGTGTTGGCGCTTAGGGTGACAACTCATAATAAGCAGAGCATGCGCAGCACTAAGTTTTTATTTATATAATATATTCAAAGTTTTTCTCAAATTTATATTATTATAGAGCTATTCTTCGTCTGTTCTAATATAAGGCAAAAACGGCTTGACTAATTTCGATGTAACTTTAAAACTAGTTTACTTATTACTGTAAAGTTTCATCATCACAAATTTTTTGAAATTTACAAAAATCTTTCATAATTGGCGCATACAACATAAAGGCAATAGCTCCTAAAGATTTAAGTATGTAGAACCAAATGGTTTAGGCTCGACTTTGATAAGTCAGTCAGTCACTAACGGCAAGTAATTTTATATATATTCAAGGTACATATATATTACTATAAGAACAATAAAGAGAACAAAAAAATAACAGAAATAAAAGAACCTCACTAAATTATCAGCTGGTCTGGTTGCATCGTTGTCCTACCGGAAATATTACCTCAAAACGGATCATTGACGGTCGCCGTTTCTTAGGTATTAAATAGTGTCCCATTTTAAGAAATTTTTATAGATTTTTTGGGTTAAATATACTATTAGATTCTGTTGGTATAAACAATTTTCAGTTTTCATAATAAGTAAGAGTAGACTTACTGGAGTTATTGCTCACACGGCCTTAAACATTTAGTTGAACTTTAGGTCTTTAAAATACATTATGTCATTGCCGCACACAACTCCAATTTTAAGTTGTATTATACTTTAAAGTAAACATTGTGAAATGAGGTCAGTTGTTGCCATAAACAATCTTTAATGTCTTTCACACAATTGATTCCTGTTCATTCTACTAATATTATGTGCAAATGCGAAATTTTGTGAGTACTCTTTCACGAAAAAACTACTGAATAGATTTTGGATGAAACTTTACAGTAATATAGGTTATACATCAGAATAATATACAGGCTACAATTTGTTATAATTTTATGTAATTTTGGTCATAATATAACGACACATGTCAATTAAGTCGGCAAAAAAGTCTGGCCTCTGAGAGTTATCTTGGCATACGCTGCCAAAACCATTGAGGTTACACAAAGATGATGTACCGTAGGATTTTTTGTGTATAAAAAGAATATATATTTATTTAAAGTCATCTGTTAGGAAACCTAATTAGGTACTATCGTTATTCTTCGTCTGGTGATGGATTAGGAATACGGAGTGTCACCAGCCATACTCAGCCCATGGGTGTTATAAGAGGCGACCAATTGATTAAACTACGCTGGACAACTTCACTGTAACAAGAAGGTAAACCTGAAACAAACCCTATATTAACCCGTTTGGTCAGCGTGTAAGCCAAAGCCTCCTTTATGCGGAGACGCCTTTGTGTTATGTTACTTTTGTGTTCAGCAACAAATATTGGAATCAGTTGATGTATATCCTTCATATTTAAGGAGCGTACCGTCATGTATGAGGACCGAGACGGTGTTCTGAGGCGGCGGCTCATGTCGTGCGGTGTTCCACAGGGGTCTCTTCTCGGATCACTCCTGTGAAACATGGGATACGACTGGGCCCTTCGAGGTCGTCTTCCCCCCGGGCTGGGCGTAATTTGTTACGCAGATAATACATTGGTCACGGGCCGGGGAAGGAACTTTCAAGAGGCGGCGCGCCTGGCCACCACGGGTGTCTCTCTTATGGTCGGACGAATTGAGGCTCTGGGTTTGCGGGTGGCCCTGGACAAGACGGAGGCCCTTTTGTTCCATGGACCCCGTCGTGATCCACCCTCCGGCGCTTCCATCGTGGTCAATTCGGTCCTCGTACCGGTTCAGGCCCAGATGAAGTATCTGGGCCTGATCCTCGACGGCAGCTGGCTCTTCGACGAGCACTTCCGACAGCTTTCTCCAACTGGTCGGCGCTGCTTCTGCCCTTGGGCGACTTTTCCACAATCTGAGTGGAGCCAGCGTCGTGACGAGACGGCTTTACACGGGGGTTGTCCGGTCAATGGCGCTGTATGGTGCACCGGTGTGGGCGGCGGCTCTGACTGCCCAGAATAGGGCTCGCCTCTGGCGCCCTCAAAGGATATTGGCGGTTAGAGCCATACGCGGGTACCGCACCGTTTCGACGGAGGCGGCGTGCGCCTTGGCCGGAACTCCCCCATGGGATTTGGAGGTGGAAGTGCTCGCCGAAGTTTATCGGCGAACGGCTGACTTCCGAGCGGGTTGCGGCGTACGGCCCCCGCCCGAAGAGATACGCGAGTGGCGAGAGGCCGCTCGTCGAGCCACGATGGTTCGTTGGTCGTCCCGGCTGGAGGCTCCACGTGCTGGCTTTGCCGCCGTGGAGGCTCTCCAGCCGGTCATCGCTGAGTGGGCGGGGCGACAGCACGGGACCCTTTCCTTCCGACTGACGCAGATCCTTTCCGGGCACGGTTGCTTCGGGAAGTATCTGCACTCGGTCGCCAGGAGGGAATTGAGTCCCGCCTGTCACCACTGCGACTGCAGTGAGGACTCGGCTCAGCACACGCTAGCGGTTTGTTCCGCCTGGGCGGCGCAGCGTGGGGTCCTCACTGCAATTATTGGAGGAGATCTCTCGCTACCGGCCGTCATACGCTCCATGGTCGGTAGCGACAGTTGTTTTACCGCGGTCGCAACCTTCTGCGAAGACGTAATTTCGCGGAAGGAGGCGGCGGAGAAGGCCCGGGAGGACGACCTCCACTCGGACCGAATTCGCCGCCGGCGAACTGGCCGGCGGAGGCGCGCGTACCAGCGCCTCATGCCGCCTTGAGTGTGGCCGCGGGTGGACGGGACGGGTTTTCCCCTCCATCCGCTATAGTGGCCAGCCGCGAGGAGGCGACGTCCGCGTGTGCCGTACGTCGCTTAAATGGAGAGTTTATCCGCAGATGGTGCCCGCGCTAGCGGGCAGGCGCAAGGAGGGATCTGGATGTCGTAATAGCAGCGGTTCCCGGATCCCTTCTATCTCAGGCGCAGAGTGGCACACCGTGTGGTTTTAGTCGGTCCAATTCCGACACACCACCCCGCCGTAAACCCCGGTGGGGTGACGGCCCAAGGGGATTTCCACACGTTAAAAAAAAAAACAAAAAAAATTTCCTTCATATGTTTTTATTATCACTTCTCAGTTAGCAGTTTAAATGTAATATAAAAAATCAATTGATAAAATTAATATTTTTAGACTCACGCGTGTGACTCAGAGCAACATGTTCAAGTGAGTCATTAAAACAATGTGAAAAACATTACCCTCCTTCTGACGCAGTCGGATAAAAGCACCAACACAAGCATAAAACAAATTATTTAATACTGTATTTTGCCGCCTTATATATATCAATATACATAAAAAAATAACAGGATTTTAAAATTGTTTTACATTACAGTCACGCTTGTTAACTGTTAATTTAAGCTGAAGACTAGTTGTTTGTTAGTTTGATTGAACATGTTAATCTCGAAAACTACTGGTTCAAATGGAAAATTTAATTTAGTGTTCGACTGTCCATTTATCGAGACAGTCCATACGCCATACATAGCACCACAATATGACCAATAGAAGCATGAGTAAAAAATGTTGCAATATAATTAGACACAATAATAAAAACAAGTAAAGTTATCCAGAAACCATTTATGGATAAAATTGCTATCGTAGCCGACGGATAATCTACACTTAAAGAAACACATTCTATTTATACTGCTTGGAAAAGAAAAAGAATGTAAGACGTTAGTGTCCCAAGTTTGAAAAAAAAAAAGTTCAATAAACACCCTTAACTTGGCACGAATTTAAATCTGCAAACTTACTTCCAATAGTTTTAAATGGATGGGACGTTTCACGTTACGTTCTACTGAATTTAAAAACATACGTGCTAAATAAATGTACAAGAACTTTAATGAAGAAAATTTCCAAATTAATGTACTCTGCTATCCAACGTCAAAGGTCATGTCTCACTCCATCCAAAACCTCTCTGAAACTTAATCAAAAAAAATCACAC
The DNA here is from genome assembly GCA_949316085.1 of Hypercompe scribonia. NCBI lineage: Eukaryota > Metazoa > Arthropoda > Insecta > Lepidoptera > Erebidae > Hypercompe > Hypercompe scribonia. The sequence continues at coordinate 1,747,080 of OX438969.1, read as the reverse complement.
GCTCCTTGCCGCTTAGCTATTAGTCTAAGCCATTTAAAGATTATTTTTTTCACAAATTTTCGTGATTATATTTTACTTGAAAAATAATAATAAAAAACGTGTGCGTGTACTAGCGTACACTCGTAAGAAGTGAAACTTCTTTATGACGTTATTTTTCAAAAAAATAATTTAAACCCGTCCGAAGTCGATGCAATCGCCACCTGGATTTCAAAAATGTAACTACTTAAAACGGGCCGCAAAATACATTGGAGACATTTACCAATCCCTACTCCGCTGGAAAATGTATACTTCGAATCACGCGTGGTAGGGATAAGAAAAAGATGGCGCGTAACCGAAAAATGTGACGCGTAACGAAAAAATGTTACACTAAATTTTTTTCCAACCCCGATAAAGAAGTTTCACTTCAAAAATATTTATTTGGCACAAAGAGAATACATTCACAGTATAGACAGTATAAGACACCATTGCTAGACACAATACAGTACGTATTTCGCTAAAAGCACTGAGGCTGTTTACCAAACTAAACAAAGTCTGTACTTTGGCTGACAGTGTTCAGCCGTGGATTTGATTGACACTATTTTTTTATATGGACGTAAATGTTGCTGTATAGCGAGTTACATTAAAGTTACTTACAATTAAGATAAGTATATATGTATATTTCTATTTATTATTAATATAAAGTATTTTATTGGTATTTTATTTATAATATAAATGTTTCTATAAATATTTATGCTTTTACTATTATACTGTAAGTACAAAGTACTTTTATATTTATACGGTACAGGCTCTGCCTAGTTTGAGATGAGACGGCCGTCTATGAAATGTGTGAAGATGATATTATTATTATATTATTATTCTTTCTGTATTTTCTAAATCTCTTATTCACAAACAAACATATTTTAGTTCGTTAACAAAGAACAAGGTTATCGTCTTGCTACATATTAATTTATATGGAGCAAAAACCGTTACGAATCAGCTATGATTATACCTACCTTAACCGCGTACTATATTAATGATAGACGTGTCCATTTTTGGTACAAGCAATGACACCATCAGCAGTACAATTACAAATACAGATTTATCAATAACTGGAGTATGTATAGATAATAAAAGTAAAAAGGTAGTTTTAATGGATAAAATACTAATAAATCCATTTTCATTTTTTGAAAAGTTGAACCGACTCCAATCATTACCAACAAAAAAAAACTAAAAATATAAAAAAATAATCATAAATCAACTGAAAAACTAAAATAAATATGATTCTCAATATAACAGGTAACATAGACAGGAATAGATGTCTTCTAGTCTGTTTGAAGTCGGTGCCAAACTCAGTAAGTAATACTGGGAGTCTGTTTCAACTTTATATTATAACAACATTGTAAATAATTGTGTAACAATCTTTTTCTTGTCAAAATGTTTTGTAAACTGATTTACTACTTTCTCGTACACATATCCCTGTAACCAACCACAAACACCTAAAAAATATCTTAAAGGAATAAAACACGTCGACTACATGATTATATTGTTGATAGAGTTATGCTCTAACTCTTTAAAGCTTAAGGGCCATTCTAGTTTAACTACTTCTACTCTCTTCTCTCCTTCTATTCTCTTCTCTTTTCCTTCTACTTTCTTAGTTTTACTGCCTCGGTGGCGCAGCAGTATTGAATGCGACTGCTATGCTTGAGGTCTCGGGTTAGATGCCCGGGTTGGACCAAATGTTTGTATGATCTGCAAATATTTTTTTCGAAGTTTGAGTTTTTTCTATGTATAATATGCATGTATTTACAAAAAAAAAGTATATAAGTATTCCATCAGTCAGCCTAGTTATCATAACACAAGCTCTGCTTAGTTTGAAACTAGATGACGTTGTGTGTCAAATGTCCGAATTATTGTATATTGATTTCAAATGTTGTATTATTTATTCTATCTTAAGCTTAGCAACATGGGATATCGAGTACTAAACGCAAATACTTTTATAACTAGGGAAACAAGCTAAAACACGTCATCAGGGGGGGTAAAATTTGATGGTTTCCCTCGATTTCACTGGGATCCATCATCAGGTTTTGATATGGTAATAATGGAACCATCTCGGGACTTTGAACTAAAAAAGAATTTTGAAAATCGGTTAATACATCACGAAGATATCAAGTAACAAACATAAAGAAAAAAAAAATTTGTATTGGACTGATCTCCTATTTTTTTTGTCAGTCTGTTAAAAAATATGTAAAACTATAAGTGTCAACTCGTTATTTATATTCGTATGATGTATTATTTCTACATTTACATAAATTAGCGTTCATCAGCGACTCGTCTCATATAACATTTATTTTCCTATCCCTTCGGAAAACAAAATACAGAATGTCTCAATGATCGGGCGGATAGTTATGGGCCAAAAATGGAATAAAACAACTGTTTCGCTCCATAAAATTAATTAAGATAGGATGTAATAGATTAATATAATATTAAAGTACTTAGATTGGTATTTAAATGTTCCGTTTTATTACAGACATATAAAGGTATTCAATTACATTACTATTAATTACTAATAATAATATTTGAGGTGCTAAATCTTTATCTCAATCATTATTACAGGGCTTATAATTAATCGCTTCCGTTTATATATTGACGAATTTTAATGAATCGAATTAAAATATCATGTATAATTGAATAGAAATTAACTATTTAGGTATGCCATAAAACAACAAACTATATATTGTTACGAAATGTCACAAGAGTTTGAAAAAGGAAACGACAGTCGGTTCGGCGGCACGATTCTAGAATAAGTTCTAACCGTAATGCATTGTGGCACAGAACAATGAACTTTAACGAAATGAACATAAGGTCGCATACATATAAATGTGCAATGTACTTGATTACATTTAGAACATATTAGAACTTTCTAGGCAATGATCTCGAAATGTTCGGCTATTGATTAGAGTATTCTGAAGTGAGCTAGCCTCATCGCCGCGGATAGTTCATTTTCAGCTACAGCGCAATAGGTATCAAACTGCTCTATGTGATTAGCCCAGCGATCTCGGCGATCATTAAGGTCGAATTATGTATGATTTAAACATTTTTAAGTGTGCTTGCAATAAAGCCTATATAATCTTCATAAGGTTTATATTTCAAATCAAATCCTAATACGTAACAATATTGCTTAACCTTAACAGGCATAGGTACTTATGCTGTTTTTTGAAAAGTCTCTAAACTAAACTTAAAATGAGTTTTGTCCTGTCAAACAACGTTCGAAATGTCAAAGATTGACCAAAATAAGATATGTCATACTAAAAACACACGTTATCTACATAAATACATACAATCATTTGACTAAAAGCTTTACTAAAAAGATAATATTAGAGACATTTTAGTTTAAGGACACAACAACAAAATTACCACGGTTTAAAACACGAAATTTTTACTTTGTCATGTCAAACAATTATGTAATTATAAAAAAATTTGATGCTTCATGTCATTTAGAATTGGTAAGTCAAGTTAGTCGAGAAATCTGTGCGATACGAACTATATGACTATAAATGCTATTAAAAACTTTTTTGTGATAATAGGTAGTGACGAACAGACAGGTTATAAAGGCGCACACTATAGAAGCTTATAAAAGAAATAATTTTACCCCGTTTTTGCAACATTTTGCATTGAAACACCGCGCCTTCTTGGTGAGCTATCTAACACTGAAAGAATTTTTCAAATAGGAAAAGTAATTCCAAAAATTAGCGCGTTCCACAAAACAAACAAATAAACCAGCTTTATAATATTTGTATAGCTTAAGCAAAAAGTTATTGATTAAATTCACTATAATTTACGGGTGATTTAAACGTGGCCTTTTTGGTGCGCTTATTCCGTGACGACAGATTACACTCATATCAACAGCGAAGTGTTTGGTTTAGAAAGTTATTGAACAATTTTTATATATATAAAAGTGAGTGATAAAATTAACTTATTACCATAGCAAATCAAAGAAAAACTTATTATAAATATTTTGTATTTCCTCTGTGTGTAAAAATAACAATAAAAATGAACTTGAAAAAGTATACCTAACTATGTACCTTATACTGTAAGACGCGAGTATGAAAAATTAAATATTATACAATATTATGTAAAAAGTATTGAGAACCACGCAATGACAGAAATATGTAATTATGAAAAATCATACTTCAGCTGTCGTCTGTCAACACAGATGACAGCTGATGTTTTAGTGTAAATTGACATCATATTTTGTTCCACTAATAGCGCTGCGTTTTAAACATTTGGAAAAAATTTTATTAAGAAACACATTTTGATGATTAAATTTCACTGTTAATTAGTAATAAATTTCAAAAAATAGTTGTACAGGTATGTTTTTTGAGCAATGAAGATAACACGTAAAAATATTTTACCATGTCGGACTCACGTGTAAATTCCATGTTGTGCAACGATTTCCAAAAAAATGTAATAAAACTTCGACACACATTTTCTTACATTTCGAAAATAGAATTTCACAACAGAACGCTCTTATTAAAATTGTCGCTCAATTCTACAAATATGTCAACATATAATGTCAATTTTCTAATTTAAAAAAGCAGATTTCACCAGTTGTTATTTTGTCAGTTAAACAGAAAAAAAAAATGACAAATTATCGTTTTTAACATATGTCGATTGGTCAGATTATTACCTTTATTAAACAGGGCCCTGATAGTGAGAACAAATACCGTTGCCCATGGCAAATCAAGAGTCAGATATTCGTTGTCGCCCTTTGAGACCATCCCCTTAGAATCAGAAGGCTCGGGCTCCGTTGACCTCAATCACTCGGTGAAAGTGTGTCACTCGGTGTGAGGCTGTGGTATTAATTTATCGAGCCAGCCTATTTGTCCCGAAGGTAGTCTCTGCCATGGCATATGTATCAAAATCTTGCATTTAATGTATATAATACGTTTGACATGTTTTTTTGCATTTTCATTATAATAACACTGCGTTACACGCTTTGGTCCCCGTTTAACTAATGCCTGAAATAAATCGTTTTAAACATATTTAGAATCTAACATGTATAATTTTCAAGCTCAATCATAATTTCAACACTCACTTTAGTTTTTATTTTCTTTGAATCCTAGTTTTTTGATCCTATTTTGTATTCATTACCGATAGGTCTCATTTACTATTTCCATTTAATCCCATGTTGTAACTGAATGTGTACTCGTACTTTCCACAAGAAAAGTAATTTTTTTTGGTAAATATTTAAAAAATAACTTGTCTGTTACTGCCACAGTTCTATTTAGTTAGTAAAAATATTACGTGTGGATTCTAAAGTTGTAACATTTTCTTTAATTTTTTTTCCATTTGAAACTCCATGATAATATTATCTACACAGTATTGTGACTCGGGTCTGTTTTGGAAATTTTGGAAATAACGTACTGTACGGCTGTAGGTGTTACCTACAGCCGTGCAGTACGTAAACGTGCAGCAGGGTCTACTGTCTACAATATTTTGAATTTTATCTAGCTACTACGTTTTTTCTGGTTTTGTGATAGGAAATATAATATTATATTCAAACTTTTGTAGTAGTTACCAGAAGCTTAGACTGTTCGAGTGAAGTTCTGAAGTTCACCCCGGCTCAATCGTTGTGTACTCATCCTTCCACCACCAAATAGTACCAAGACTTTATAAGTGTCAATCTATGACAAGGACGACCAGGTGAGTATATGAATTGGTACACGAACCCTGTAGAGTTTAAGCACAACATCTGATAGCGAAGCGTTTAAACTTACACACGTCTAAAATATATTAGCAATTTCAAACCTCTCATACATAACCGTCTGATCCAAAGTTAGGCAGGAGCTGTTCTATGACAACGATATTACTGATAGATAAATAATAATAAATATTTCAGACATTTGACACACAACGTCATCTAGAATCAAACTAAGCAGAGCTTGTGCTATGATAACTAGACTGATTGATAGAATACTTAGTTACTTTTTTCTTGTAAATACATACATATTATACATAGAAAACACCCAAACTTCGAAACAAATATTTGCAGATCATACAAACACTTTGCCCGACCCGGGAATTGAACCCGAGACCTCAAACACAGCAGTCGAATTCACTACCGCTGCGTCACTGAGGCAATTGTGCAATATATTTAAATATTTCTAAGTACCTACATACTATTTATACTTAAATAACACCCAAACAGAAGAAGTGATTTTACTCATCATAGAATATTAATCTTGAGTGGAAATGTATTATTATTACATAGTTTTGAGGGATTGATGGTGATGTGACACTACATTACTTATTTCTACTCTGTTTCAATATTGACGCAAACATAACAAACACAAATAAAAAAAACAAATCATTTAAGATACATTATCATCATCGACAACAGCCTTTAACAGACCCTTGCAAGATATCGGTATCTCCTTTAAAAGAAGGTTTTGGTTTAAAATACCACGCTGGTCAGACAGATTAGTACAGGGTGTTACAAGTTTGAGGCGGCGGAGATGGCCCGGGAGGACAACCTCCACTCGGACCCAATTCGCCGCCGGCGAACCGGGCGGCGGAGGCGCGTGTACCAGCGCCTCATGCCGCCTTGAGTATGGCCGCGGGTGGACGGGACGGGTTTTCCCCTCCATTCGCTATAATGGCCAGCCGCGAGGAGGCGACGTCCGCGTGTGCCGTACGTCGCCTAAAAGGAGAGTTTATCCGCAGATGGTGCCCGCGGTAGCGGGCAGGTGCTAGGAGGGATCTGGATGTCGTAATATCAGCTGTTCCCGGATCCCTCCTATGTCAGGCGCAGAGTGGCACACCGTGTGGTTTTAGTCGGTCCGATTCCGACACACCACCCCGCCGTAAACCCCGGTGGGGTGACGGCCCGAGGGGGTTATCAACCGTTAAAAAAAAAAAAAAAACTTTTCCTTCTCTTTGCATATTATATATGATATATTGTTCTTGTGTAGGTTACTCCCTTAATTGCTTTTTATGACACTTATCGGATGAATAAGCGTGGTGACACTCTGTATCCTTTCTTAATCCATCACGACGAAAATTCACAAATAGATATTTATATATCCACATTTTTTATGAGCTTGCCGTGGAGGTAAAAGTTGGTCGAGGACGTTACAATTACGATTATAAGGGTCAAAGGAGCAGACAGATCACGTAAAAGTAAGCGATTGCCACCACACATATACACGTGTAACTCAAGAGAAAATGCGTTGCAGGCCGTAAGTGAGAGTAAGAGGGGGTTTAGAGTCAGGTAATTTCACTCACTCGGTGAAAAACTTTTTTAATTTATTTATATTTAAAAATAAGTTATAAGAGTGAACTTAACGACGATTGCCGCACTAAGATCGTGGCTCGTATCGCGGCCACTAAGACGAGATTTTGCATTATTTACTCATTGGCTTTAATTGTGTCATTCAAAAACGCTCCAAATCATACCAAAAATCACTAATAAACAGTTTTTGTCGTGACAACGTTTTTTATATCAAAGGTTGACTAAAGTTGCCCTGGATGGATTTATTTCATTCAGTGTCTGCAAGAAATTAGCTAATGGAACGTACATACTTACATTACAACGCAGTAATGATCTCAAAAAGAGGGGATAAGTGGTAACCATCACGTACCGGATATATGAATCAATGGAAGGTGTTGATTGTCAAAATACATCGTTACTGCATCCGTCTTACCAACAAACCATATTATTAAATTTAGTAATAACTGGTTTCGAGATTTTCGATCTCATCATATCCTTGGAAACCTACATAAGTAGGCACATAAGAAGTATAATTTTGGTCATGTTGGTTCATTGACTGCTTTGGCCAAAGATGTACAGTTAAAATTAAGGTGTCTTCATGCGAAAATTATACTTTCAAGAAATCAGTATTGAGGTACAAAAAGCTGACTCATCGGTAGGTTAATTTTAAGTATTTTTAGGTGGGTTTTCCCTTAAAGCATTGTTTGGCGTTTCTATTTTAAAGATAGAAAATTACACTCATTTTGAACATTTAAAGGTTGTATCATTGTACGTTCTTTAAATATTGATCTGATTTTAAACATTTAAGCTTTACATAAATCGATTTAATTTAAAATTATATTTATAGGGACCCCGTATCTTTATATCCATCCCGACTGTGACTTAAAGTCAGTGTTAAGTAATATTCGAATAGATAGAGGTAAATAATGTTTAAGAAAGCTTTTATAATGATACTCGCTTTTACCCGCGGTTCCACCTACCTTCACATCCGTTATTGCGTTAAATAGTACTCCATGTCCTTCCTCAAGAATCACAAAATCGCTATTGTAAATTTTATTAAAATCGGTGCAGCCGTTTATGCGGTAAAAGCGTAACAGACAGATGGAATTACTTTTGCATCCATACTAACATTAAACTTTGCACGGACTGCCTTTCCACTCACGCGCTGACGCTAGAAGACGCTTAATGGTGCTTTGTTTAGTACAATGCTATCGTGATAACTTTTAAATTATTCGTCCAAATTACATAGTTTAAAAGACAAAATTCATCTTCATTAAATATTGAAAACGACAAATGTATAAATTTCGATAAGAATTTGATTGTATGTAAAAAAGTATCCAATTAAATTGTGTTTACGGCTCTCTATTTAGAACATAATACTGGCCTCCACATAAAAGGTTAGAAAACGTGCAAAAAAAAACTTGACTTTTATTTAGAGCTATTTAAGACAAACAATCCCACCACACTTATAATACTGTCGTGTAACTCTAACGGTTTGGACAGCGCATGTCAATATAGTTCTCAAACGGCAATGATACTTACCATTACTTTATGGCTAAATTATATAAAATCCTAACAAATTATAACACATGTGTTATTCTATAACATAATCTATATAATTGTAAAATTTCATCCAAATCCGTTCAGTACTTTTCGCGTGAAAGAGCAATAACCATCAAAACATCCATGCACCTATCCTTACAAACTTTGAGCCTGTCCAGATGAAGCGTTTTACGCGCGAGTCCACTCGCGCGTAGACACTCGCACGTTCTTGAGGTACTAGAGCTACATATATCCCGTCCAGAAGACTTTGCGCGTGTCATCACTCGCGCGTAAAACGCGTGCAATAACCGCGACTCTCGACTCGCGCGTCGTACGCGCGAGCGGCGCGCGAGTCGAGATACTCGGGCGCCATTGCTGCGTCCAGTATTACGCGCGAGTGCGTGGCGTATGGACGTATTTAGTTGCGATGATGGAGCGTGACAACTTCAATACCGAACTGTTTATTGATGAAATTGAAAAAAGAGTAGCCTTATGGGATTTAGAATCAACAGAATATTCCAATAGAACAACAAAACGTAGGAACTGGGAGGAAATAGTGGAAATTTTTTGTGAAGCTGGTGATTCCGAAGAAAAGAAAAAAGCTTTAGGTAAGTAAAGAATGCTTTATTTAAGACTACATAGGTAATACATAAATCTACTGTGTCCTATTTCTATTCCCGATGACGACAAATCCTAAACTAAAGTCGTGTAATATATTATATATATCTACTATATCATTTTATCTTGCCAAGGGAGTTTGCCTTCGTTAACAAAATAATCAGCGAATCTGTCTCTTGTATTCCGCGATCTTGCATTCGGCCTTACTATCTCAGTGTTAAAATTATGCAGATGTGTTTCGTACAGAGTGTGGTCATACCTATAGCCATCCCGTAACCTTACGTAATTATGAAGAACACAACACGCTTTAATGATGTTTTCTGCAAAATCAATGTCTACATTCAACGGTCTATGAAATATTCTCCATTTATTTACCAAGATCCCAAAGCAACATTCAATGTAACGCCGGGCTCTGGATAAGCGATAGTTGAAAATTCTTTTCGTGGTTGTTAGAGATTTACCGCAATAAGGGCGCATTATGTTTTCTGACAGACTGAACGCCTCATCTCCTACTATCACATGGGGTAAGGGTGTAGTGTCTGTATGTGATATTGGCTTTGGGTCTGGAATATCTAAAGTTTTCTCGACAAGTTTTTTATATAATACAGAGTCTCTAAAAATTGAGGAGTCATTACTTTTTCCATATGCGCCGATATCTACTGAAATAAAACAATAATTTGCATCGCACACAGCCAACAAAACAGTTGAAAAATAATTCTTATAGTTATAAAAAAGAGACCCAGAATCATTCGGTTTTATAATACGGATATGTTTGCCATCAATGGCGCCGATGCAATTAGGAAAATTTGTGTATTTTGTAAATTGTTTAGAAATTTCTTCCCATTCAACCTTCGTAGGTTCTCTCATTACTATATTTTGTAGTTTTTGCCATATGACGTAACAGGTTTTCTGTACTATTTCGACAACTGTAGATTTTCCCAATCTGTAGGCATAATGCAGATCCGCAAAATAACATCCTGTGGCCAAATATCTGAAAAGAAAGTTATGTTATTAAATACAGTATATAAATTAAATGTAGTATTTCAATTCAATCCATTTATTGATTTCAGGTATTTCATTGCAAAAGAAGTGGAAAGGGTTGCGTGATAGCTTTGTAAGAGAAATGAAGAGGAAGAAAACCACACCGTCTGGATCAGGAGCCTCCGGCAAAGCCAAATATATTTTTTTTGAACGTTTAATGTTCCTTGAACGATCGACACAGAATAAAAAAACTGACGGCAACATCAACCCCGCGCCTGTTACAGCTGAAGAACAAGACTTTTCTGGCGATGGGGAAGATGTAATGAGACCTCCAATTAGTCAGGCGAAAAAGAAGAAAAAGCTTAATGCGGCCGACGAAGAATTTCTGGACATCATAAAAACAAATTTAGCACCTAGAAATCAGCGACAGACATCAAACCAAACGGAGCCAGATGATGACAAACTATTTTGTTTGTCTCTACACAAGGAGCTCCTTAAAGTACCAGAGGCAAACAGACTCGAAACAAAAATAGAATTAATGAAAGTGCTTCAAGCTCATCAAGCCCCATGTTACGAACCCCCAGCTGCCTACCGACCCTCACCACAATATCAGTACCAACGCGGACAGAGAGATTATTTTGAAGAAGCAGGATATCATACAATAGAACCTTCGACATCTTCGTTTTCAGCAACAAATTTCTCGAATTACAATCGAGGTTATTGCACTGTGCAACGCAATACCCCATCAACTGCCTACAATAACCCAACTACTCCATTGCCGCCATCAACTGCCTACAATAACCCAACTACTCCATCACCGCCATCAACTGCCTACAATAACCCAACTACTCCATCACCGCCATCAACTGCCTACAATAACCCAACTACTCCATCACCGGCATCAACTGCCTACAATAACCCAACGGCTCCATCACCGGCATCCACACACGATTCCCAAGAATCTGATTTGATGGATCTGTACTCTTAATTTTAATTTTTGTTCTTAATTCTTAATTTTTGTTAATTTTATTCATAGTTTAAAAAGGTTCAAATTGTAATAATATTAAAACTAACCTCAAAGTAATCACGAGTTTTTCTTCTGCAGAAACAGTATCCCGCACCACATAATTTTGACTTGGAGTCAAATCTTCTTTAATAATTTCTAGCAAATCATCGAACGATGTTATTGACATCCGAAAGTAATTAAAAAATTTTTCGCTGTGTTCTCTAAGCTTTGGGTATAATGTTATAAACATACTATGCGTCATTCTGTCACGTAGAATTGGATGCACGTTAAATCGTCGATTTTCTCTTCGTTTACGACGTTTCCATCGACGGTATGCAAGCCACAACACAACCGCTGTATCCGAGTCCATGTTTATAACTGAGTCCCTCCCAGAGTAGAACGCGCGTAAAACGCGGTATCTGGACGCAGTGTAAAATTGATACGCGCGAGTGGACTCGCGCGTAAAACGCTTCATCTGGACAGGCTCTTTCGCATTTACGAGTATAACGGACGGAATGTAAATCTTAAAAATATCTACAAAAAAGTCCACAATGGTATATGTTATATGTCTTTATTGTGCCGATTACCACAGTAACCATTTTTATGTTTCAAGATTTAATTTATTTCCGAGTTATATTTTCAAAGTTATTTTGATCAATATATTAATCCTCAAATACGTTAGATATGTTATGCACAGAAATTACCGTGTACAGCATATCATTAAAATAAATATCTTAGAAGATATCAGAAGATTGTAGCCGTGCGAAGTCGAGGCGGGTCTTTAGTGTATTACGTATCTGTGCTCTTAATGTGATTGAGGCATAAAAAATAAAAATGAAATATCAAATTTTGAAGCAACTTGAAACCGCGAACCGACAATACAGCATGCGTATGAGGGCTGGCTTAAATCAAGATGTGCATTCTACAATCATGCGGGTACCATTAAAGCCTGCATTTTTTTGGACAACCCACATTTATTTCGATATGATTGACGCGTTGGTAGTATTTTATGTTGTGACATAAAATAAAAATAACACGAAAATGTTTACAATCGGAAAAAATACAGGGTTGCAACTTGTAATTTGGAGTTCAAATTGCAAATTAGCAATGTTGGACGAATTTGTGTTATATAATGCTTCTGATTGGAATAATAGGTGTGATATAAATAAGAGATTCCAATTATTCGAATTACAAGTGCAAGTGTAACACACATAGTACAAGTGGACTTTGCTAACTTTAAAGCTTTGTTTGTACCGCCTTGATTGTAAATCAACTGCTCGGTGGCGCAGTGGTGGATTATGCGGCTGCTGTGCTTGAGGTCTTGGGTTCAATTCCCGGGTCAGATCAAATGTTTGTATGATTTGCTTCTAACGGAGTTTAAATGTTTTCTTTGTATAATATATAAAAAAGTAAATGTTCATTTATATTGGTTGTCTCGTACCTATAGTACAAGTTCTGCTTAGTGTGAGACTAGATGGCGTTGTGTGTCAGATGTCCGAAAAAGTATGTATCTAAAAAGGAAAAAAATTGATGTCTGTACTAGTTTTTAAATATAACTTTATAAAAATTTGAAAATTTTGTCTAAACCTGTTTAAGAAGGAAAGTCTATTATCGTTAGCCAAGCACTTCAAGAATAATGGAAAGCAGTAAAATAAGTTTTACAGCACTTCAACTCCACGAAAGAAACTACTTTGAAGTTTCCGTACATCATAAAACGAAGAAAATTTTCAAACAAAAATACCGTAAAATTGCGATGTATTTACTAAAACTATTACGCAACACTTTCCCATCACTACTTTACGATTCCTAGACAATCGACTCTACAGTAAAAAGCCACAAACAAGTGCGCTGCAAACTTTACGAAGCGTTATTTCCTCCGCGGTCATAAACATTGACGTATTCTAAAGCACTTCCTTAATAACATACAGGAAACATGGCAATAATACTGCTTTAGTGAGAATAGAAACAGTATCTACATAAAATAATTAAATACTTGCAAATAGTGTTGTGGTAATTATCGTAATACATTTCCATTAATTCTAGTACCTACTGCTGTGTTGAAATGGGGTACGATTCAATATCATCGGAAAAAAATTGTTTTATAAAGGAAATTGTATTTATACAGTCTCTAATAATTTTATTAGCATATATATTATAGTAATATCTTATTAAATTATTAAGTATTTATTCATCAAATAATAATAATAATTTTTAATGAGCGCGACCATTTGTTCCGTGTCTTTTCTATGATATAGATGTATTTGGTAATGTGTAACTAAGTTTGTCAGCGGTCCTGTTACAGCGGTACTGTCTAATACTACAGTACTGTCTGCCTAGTTGTGGATCAGACGTGTGTCATGTGTGAGACGTATGCAATTGTGGAGGGAACGAGTGTCATGTCCCTCCGACACAAAGGGAGGATCCTCCGACCAGGTGCGGTGATCATGCCTGGCGGGCCGTGGCCCGATAGTTAATGTTGGGATGTTGTATATATGCTAATTGCCACGCGAATCTCTATTTCGCAATACAGGATTAGTATTTGTTTTGTAATTCATTACATTCATACGTTTCGTTCATACTTCGTAGTTCGATGTATCTTCGCTAGATGGCGTTGTTGTATATTTTTCTTTGTGTTATAATGTGGAAGTCGCCACACAATTATTATTATAATATTTTTTATCGAAATTATTCAAAAAAGGACCACCGACCACTAGTCAGCTAGTCGATCATAGACCACATAAGCTATAAAAGAATAAAGTCCGATTATGGATCGAGTAGGTACATTTTTATGAGAATGTAGCATAATCTGTGACTTAGCCTAAGCTTGCTCGCTAACTTGTTAAGTTTGAGCAACTTTAACGGCGAAATCGAAATGAATACTTACAGAACAACCTGCATAGTGTTGAAAACATTGTGTTAAATTTCTCTTTTTGTGCTCGTAACCAAAAACTTGCCCGCTTTTTAAGTTTTTAGATGTCCTACGAAAGAAGGAAAGTTTTGAAATCTTTAATTGTCTCACTTTTAAAAGCTATCTATATCAAACAAATTTAGAAATGTACATTTTAAAACTCCTGTATCGATTTTACTTGAGTTAACAAAAAGCCTGGATGTATTTGTCGTAAGTAGTATTTAAAAAATAACAAATTTACACGATCATCAATGATTTATAGCGGTAGTTTGTAAATTCAAACACTAATTACTAGTCAATATATATATTACTTTAACTGAACAGAAAATGGCATGGTATGGTCACAAAACTTGTCAATTCTTCAAGTTAAACACATTGGTAACGTACCCGACTGTTATGCTTGAGCTTTCGGATTCGATTCCCGAGTCGGACCAAATGTTTGTATGATCTGCAAATACTTTGTGTGTTTTCTATATATAATTATGTATTCATTTACAAAAGAAAGTATATACATGTATTTTTATCAGATGTACTCATAGTACAAACTCTGCTTAGTTTGGAACTAGACGGCGTTGTGTGTCACATGTTCAAATTATTATCCTTATTATTATTATTATATAATCAAGTTAACTTTGCGTCTTTATAGAAATCCAACACATCTCCTTCATCGTTAAACGTCAACCACCTACACAAAACTAAAATTGCAATTTCTCATAATGGCCGTTAAATGGTCTGTGCATGTTCATCTTGAGTGGGATGCAATGGATGTATTTTCTATCTGTTTGATGAAGCCTTCATATATAATATTTACGCCTACTCAACAGACCGCCAAAGCCACAGACAGACACCCACGAAAAGATGCAATCTTTGTGATACTTAACCACTATTGTTTATACTCATTATTAAACTACAAACCCACACCCGAAAAAAAGAGCTCATCTCCAGGTCAGTAAACTTTAACAAATTGAGAGAATTTGATGAAAAGGAAGGAAGCCCATCCTATTGTGGACAAAAATACGCCGTCAATAAGTATGATAAATGGAAATTAGTGTTGAAAGGATAATCGTCAATTGGAGCGTACAAATGGTTCACACACTTATACATTCATTTCTGAATAACTAGTCCCTTTAGACTTTAGAACATGTTTGAAATGAAAGGGTGCTGACATAATGTTGTAACAAAATACCAGCTACCATACCTAAGTTCGCATTCTACAAACGTAAACGTTATGAGAAAACTAACAAATGTATGGACATGACGCCTCTCAACGCTAAATCACGTGATCAAAACAAAATATTAGTCAGTAATGCAGGTGAATAGATGTTAGCAATTGTAGAAATGTATTCGACGCAAAACACTTGCATTTTGGTTAGAAAGCAAATGACTCCACAATTTACAAATCTTAGGATCTACAGAAGATTAGACAATTGATATAACAGAAAAAAAATGTTCCATGCTAGCTTCGACCTAACATGGGTTTTCAACTATAAAACTTTTTGTTACAAACAACGTTTATATATTTTATTAAGGTGGTCCGACGACCTGCTGAAGGTGGTGGGAAACCGTTGGATGCGGACGGCATGGAATCGCTGTTGTGGAGAACCTTGGGGAGGCCTATGTACAGTGGACGTGTTTTGGCTGAGATGATGATGATACATATTATGATACTTAACTTAAATTCTTCATTGACAGATAATGACAATGGAAGGTGACGTTAAAGTCGAAGGTAATACAAGCTTATCTACGAGAAGCCTAGTCAGCTTACTCCTCAGGGTCAGTTTAAAACTTCTTAATTTCTTCTTCCAAACCTTTATAAGAACATCGTTATTTCGGACAATACATTACTTTAAGTTTTTATTAAATGCAACACGGCCGTTTTTATAACTGTGAACAATAGTTTATCTATGTATAGACTATGTAATTATACTGAATTATAAAATTTAAATTTTAGACCTTTCTTACCGTCTGTTTTTCATGTAAACCCAACATTTCTTAAAGTAGCTTAGGAAACAAAAAGTATATTTGACAGCAATAACATAACTCCAATAGAATACGGCTTTATGACAATATAGCTGAAATATTATTACAAATGACATTCATGTGAATACCAGTATTATCTGTTTTGTCTGACAGAGAGTGTTATGGAACTAAAATAATCGTAAATTAGCAGTAACCAGTTTGTAATACATTCTAAGTCTACTGCAGCCATCAAACAAGAACCTTTATGACGTAAAGCGTACATTATCGCACATAAAAAATTCAAAACAGAGGCTTAAAGTCAATAAAGCATCACAACTATACTTTGACCTTTAACTTTATCATACATATTATATGGTCATAAATTTTGTGTTCTGCGTGTAATAGATTAAATTACTTTCTGTCCGCCACACGCGTCTTGATACTTTTATTGATAAATATCATGTCTTGGTCTTAATAAAAACAAGTTAACGGTTTATCAAGATGTTACTTGCGTTGCGTGGGCTGTCTGCGCTTCGTAATTTCTTTTAAAAGGTTGACATGGGTAACGCAAGTCATGAGTACTATCAATCTATGCAGTAAAATTAAATATATGTATTTAATTGCTTATGTTGGAGTTTAAATACCAGAATACTTGATCGCTTTGAAGCTATATATACTTACTACATTATGTTATTTTTTATTTATTTCATCTATTATCTGAAGTAAAGTTATTCTAAGTATAAAAAACTTATCCGTAATACTCGTAAGTGAGGTACAAGAAATCAAAACTCATTTGTTGAAAAATAATTTACATTCAATCAAATGTGTTCACTTAAAAGTTTTTGACCAATTGAAAGAGTGAAATTATTACTTTTAATAATTGAAAAATAAATAAATAGACAGTCGTTTCATTATTAAAGTGTAATAAAGGATAAAAAGTCGTAGTATTATGAAAGGGTTGTCATTAAACTATTATAACAATTAGTAAAAAAAAACGCATATCTTTTGCGCATGAATCTATCATATTAAAAGCAAAAATTAAATAATCGTGTGACCTCTATTGGAGATGGGTATAGCGTAAATTCATTTTTGTCTAACGCTATACATATACATAATTGGCTCAGATAAATACAAGCGTATTAAAAAAGAAGGCCATGTGCTAAGTGCTTTACCATGTTAGAGATGTACCTCGCGTGTCATTATAAAACATTCTGATCAAATTATTCTAAAAAGTAAAGTGTATTTATTACTCGTTCCGCTTGAATAATTAGGTTCTATAAATCCGGTTAAATTGGCATAGAACAAAAAAGAACCTACTTCAGAGCGCTTTTAATCCTATTCAAAACTAGCTGACCCGCGCAACCTCGCCTACTGGCCATAGTGAGCGTGAACAAATTTGTTTCGTGTATAAAAGCCTACAGCGAAGCAACCAACCGAAAATAATACATATTATCACGCTACATCCAAAAGGCCTATAGCCTCCCTCGATATCTGGGCTATCTAACACTGAAAGGATTTTTGTAATCGGATCAGGAGTTCCTGAGATTAGCGCGTTCAACAAAATAGTCGAACTTCTTCCTCAGCCTTATAATATTAATATGGATATTTCCCAGTTTGCCTGGTTAGTCAAATGGTTAGCGTATACGACTACCGATCAAGAACTTTTGGATTTGATACTCGGGTCAGGTCATAAAAGTGTTTGTATCTCGGAGTTGTGCACTATAATAACTCCAGCGTAGTTAACTGGTCTCTGTTGAGACAGGCCGCCGTGGCCGAAATGTTCTAATACTCACACACAAATACATTTCTCAGATTGTGTAGAGGCAACATTTTCAATACGACACATTCAATCTGGAAAATATTTTAAATAAGATTAAATTATTCATTACACCCTACACCCCTTATTAACATATAGTTTTCTTGAGGGATACAAAATACAACAGTAAACAAGATACATGTAGAAATTACTCATTTTTATGTTTAAGAGACCCAAACAGAAATATTGTTTAACACCTCCATATGTAGAAACTGATACTACAAATAATACAATTTTATTATTGGTTACCTGTAACACAGGTATCTTACACGTATTACAGGAACCCGTCTCTAACAGAATGTAATGTTTGAACTAAAGGTATTATCATTATAAGAACCATTGCTGTTAAGAGAAAATAAACTTTTTTATTTATCTATTCAATTTATTATTTCGTCGCGTTATCTTTAAAATTCTAGTACACTTAATAAGCATTGAGGACCGCAGTAATTTCTCCTTGCCTTACTACCGGCCTAGTAGCTACCTAAGCCGACAATTTTGTTCTCACTCTCACGACGCTAAGCCGGTGTATCCTTCTTAACAAGTACCGTAATTATTAGGAAATTATAATGAGCTTTCATTTTGTTCATAACCATATTTATTAATACGATAATAAACAGTACACACTAATCTCTCATGCGTCTGAAGGTCTACTTTATAGCTACTTATTTTTTATTGCACATTTTTTATTGATTCAGATTGAAATCTGATTATGAGGTAGCTGGAACCATCAACATCTTAAGGCGACAAGGTATAAAGAATAAATGTTCATATAAAGATTGTAATTTAAATGTAAATTTTTTAAAACTATGAATACCCTTGTTTATGGACGTCAGTCGTGATCCATAGACTGATTATGACTACACACTCTATACAACATAATTTCTAAAAAAAATAATCGATACTGTATACGTTTGGCAAGTCAATTTTAAAATAATTTGCGCATTCTTTCGTTGCATCAGGAGATTTTTATTTCTGAGCAGAATACGTTATACTGTGTTGAACCCAAAATAAAAACATAAAACGTCTCGGCGTGCATTTGAAACGTGTTTCACTTATTTTTCACAGCGATATACTGTTGCACACATACGAAAACACAAAACAAACCTACTTGGTTTTATGCCGATATCGAGATTTAGCAAGTGATACCGTCTTTGACCATTCGACCGAAACTGGTTTACGGCTAAAAAGTGGACACCAAATCGTTATCCCCATCCATTCAACCTATGCCGCATGTCTCCGCGTAAAAGTTTTTTTGTGAGCCGAGCTGTTTTGTAAAACATATTTAACTTCTTGAGTCTAAATTGGACACCAATAACCGTACAGTCATGTCTGACTGTCAGGCAGGCGCCAGTGTCCAGGCTTGTCCAAATTCATAGTAATAAATTAACAACCTCGCAAAAACACTGATGTCATAGGCCCTTATAATACGGTGGTTTTTGGCATCATCTGAAAATATAAGTGTTTGTATAAGATAAACAATTTAAATTTGGTAAATCGTCAAATTTATCAAACTAGCAAGGCAATTACCCTTACTACCTTGATACGAATAAAAAAGTAAGTTGGTCATAGAGTGCTTTTTATAGATGAGAGGTCCCCTACGTCCTTCTCTGTATTCCAGCAGAATAAAAAATTACATAGACATTCCATAACATACGAATAAACACAGACTCTTTTTTGTATCTTAGATGTTGATGAAACTAGAAACACTTTGGGAAATTTTAAGTCCTTAATACATATGTCTACATATTTTGTGGTTTGGCTTCTAAGATACAGGTCTACTAACATATGTATGTAGATACAATTATTAGATTAAAACATACAAAAACATAAACAAATAAATTTGAATAGGACTGCAGGGACGACGTAATAGATGAAACGAACACCTCGTGGCTTCCTACAGTACGTGCGTGTGTTCGTTTCCTGTTCGATTCCGTCCAACACTTAGTGTGATCCACGAATTCTTATTCTTTGTCTGAGTGTCCTTTGAGACCATTTCATGTATATCTGAGATAGGATATATTCTTAGTGCGGGAGTTGTTTTTTAAAGAAAAACGTAAATAAATCAAATAAAAAGAGAAGATATGTAACTAAAACAAACAATTAAACTTTCGAAGTACGTTAAATTGATTGGGTTGTCACTTAGAACAAGAGTACCAGTGTAGGGTGTTTATACAGTCGTTATGTATGTAAATTCGGCCCCAATCCGTGAGCGCTGTAAAAGGAAAATAGTTTGATTGGTTCCTACCTGGCGCAATTCGGAATCACGTGTTTTGCGAGCACTCTAATAGCCCATTTCCTGAGGTTCATCAACGGTCCTTCTGTGCCGTGTCGCACATATTATCACTGTATTATCATGATCAGCATTTTCTTTCGATAAATAATTAGGCAGGACTTTTATAAAAACAAACAAACGACGATATGTACACTTATATTTGAAAAAAAAGTGTAACTATAAGTAATATTGCAGATATTGATGTAGGTGTATGGGCAGTTAAGAAAGAAAGAACGTCTAACGTGCACAGGAGATAGAACCCTAGTTCGTTACACAGAATTACACGTATACAAAAGTTCCACTAGAATAGAAGAAGTGATAGATATATGAGAATGATAAAACATGAAACAACGTAAGGATGTTTAATTAGCGAGTTAATGTTTTGCAGATGAATGGCCTCTGATCACTAATATATCTAAACCCATTGTAGATGCTGTGAAAGCGTCGCAAAAAAATAGTGTCCAAGTATTGGCGACTGTCAGTGTCACTATCAGACATCTATTTGCACGCACACCAGCTTTAATGTACATTAGCTTAATAAGATTGACCCATTTGTTTAAGTCATTTTGTGGTGCCCACTAATGTTACTGGTTCTAATAGCTAACTTGTATTTATACTCTATTAAATTAAGTTTTGCGGCACTCAACATTGTTGTCTCTAATACAAAATTTTCAACTCTAAGTATTAACATAAATGTAGTAGTAATGGATATGTGACACGTTACCTTATCTGAGTGTAAAGAACTGGTTTTAATACAATTCCCCTTATTCAGTGTATATTCAGAACCAGAAACTTTCACATCCTTTTTCCAGCAGTTTCAATAAAATATCCAACGTTAAATTACGAGTTTAAATCACAAAACGCGAATACAAATCTGCCATTGCAAGACCATTACGTTTTTATGGCCGGCTACGGAATTGAAAAGTTCACGAATATGTATGTATATACATTATGTATGAATAGTGTTTTATGTACTTATACAATGATTTAAAGAACTGATGGAGTTAAATAAAGAATATACTTTTTTTGTTATTTATAAGAAACATTTCATGTAAAAAATACGTTTAGATTTAGTTGTCTTAGGTTTTATACTAGGTAAAACTTCGTGAAATCGTCTAGGTCACGTTAATCTATGACAATATATTAAAACTAGAGACTGTAGGTAGTGCTTCATCACTAATTTGACTGGAGTGATGATACCACCTTCTCACAGAAAGTCGAAACTAAGCAATTCCTTCGCTGTTGACGTGAAAACTTATAGGGGCAAGTTTGGACGGAGAGTAAATTCTTATAAGTTGTCTATCTTTCAAAAATTTCTTTCGAAGGCGAGGCCAATAGTGGGCTGTTAAAAGCTGTTGATTTGATGTGATGTACTAAATATACAGTAATAGAATAATGAGTTCATAGTGTTCCCACCAAGAACTTAGGGCACCAAGACAACTTCCCCTGCAATTAGGGCACATTTTGATCGATGGACTGGCGAAAAGTGGTGTTTAATATACATTTGCTTATCCCACCGAAGAAACATTTTTGTTTTGAAACCTATGGACGCAACGTGGTAAGCAAACAATTTAGGTTAGGTGACAAAATATTAATTTGCCATTACAAGTTTCTTAATGTGTTTGTAAAGATTCATGTTCACATTGAATGGAACATAACTATAAATACAAAACATTCAAAATAAAACAAGAAACACATTAAAAGTACTATCCCGTCTTTTACATTAATCAGTGCTAATTTAGCTATTATATAAATAACCGGACTATTAAATAGCCACTTGTTACAAAATTATAATCCCATATACTCGTAAGATGATCTCTATTGTCGCTTATCGAGTGCTTTGGAAATGATATGGGAGAATCGGGAGTGTGTATATTGTACCATTTGAACATTTCACTACTGTGTAATTTTCCAAAGATATTTTGCCTCACACAATCAATCTATAGAGCAAATCAACACGACCTCTAAATAGTAAAGAAAGAGGAAAGGAATGTACATAGACGGCGGTATTAACCTTCCATCGGATAAACCATCTGCTCATTTACGCTCTATAAAATAAAACAATTAGAAGTGAAAAGGTACAACGGAAGGGCAATAGAGAAAATTTGATATTACTTATACGAATGAACATCGAGAATATAAATGAAGGTCGTAATGGAGATTTGTTATGGACACTCTCTGTTAATCCTGAGGGCGACATTAGAAATGCCAAATAGCTGCTATCTATACTGTCCCGAGTCTTCTAATCTCGATTTGGCATTTATACAAACCGATTCTAAACCAGCTCTAAACCGTATTACAAAACAAATTGATACTAAACTCACAAATAGCATTAGTAGTGATAAATGGTTAGTACTTGCAATATCTATTTAAGTTATTGCAATAGTGCACTATGCAAAATAGTAAGTGCATAAGGCGTGGCCGGTTGGTATTCGCGCGTACGTCTGATGCATTTATAACCAGTCTCGAAAATGTAGTAGACTTGTCGGTAAAGCTCTCTCTCTAGAATATAAATGTGCATCTAACCGTTTCAAAATACAATTCACGGAAACAGTTTGTACTAAGTAGTTAAAGTCGTCTTGGTTGTAAACCTAGTTTACACGGAGTACTTTGTTTTACATACAAAATAAGATAATAGAAATAATAGTAGCTACAACAAATTTAACGCTCAAAGGTTGAGTTTTTTTGTTTTGGCAGCCTATATATATAGTACATAGTGCATAAACTACTAAACTGATTAAAATAAATGAGGTCTCAATACATTTGTAATAGTGGTGCGGTTGACATAGGCTATATAAATTTTGTAATTTTTTTTGACGGAATCGTAACCTCAAATTCTAATCACAAAGAAAATTGTAAGTGAAAAGTAAGGGGTGTGAGTGTATGTATTATGTATGTATATATACACAATACTCATATACATATATATATACATAATGTATGCGCTCGTTAAGATTTTTGTTTACATACAAAGCACTTAATAATTATCTCAGTTTAATTTTCTTCGTGATTAGTATTTGTGGTTACAATTCTATGTATATATATAAAATGGAAAAAATAAGTAAAAAATTAAATTGGTTGCCAGGACCACCTTCATTAAACAGACATGGTATGTATATAATTGGTGCGAACTGATCAACCAACAAATGCATTTCTGTCAAAATAATTTTCTCGTTTTGCCATTTCTGGACTCGTAGTTACGTGGTCAGGTTTTGATTTTCAGTTAAACTTTATTTTTCATTATTATAATAAGCAATAAAAACTGGTGTTAAGCATTACCGGAGCCAAAATCTCCGCCAGGACCATGAGGACAGGGACTGAAAAAGCGACAATGTACCATACGTATAGGTCTTGAGCTCAATGACGACGGTACTCATTTGTCATCAGATAACTCAACTGCAACGCGTTAACTATGATGATGTACTCTCTAGCCGATTTCGGGTACGGCAGCTACTTTCAACGAAGACCTAGCAACTACACAGGAGGTATTATATACACAAGGGTATGCGCAAACATAGGTGCACTTTATGTTCTTTCTCCGTCACAATCCCATTGGACGGCTATCTGACACGGCCGAGGAGGGATCAGACGTAAGACCGACGACTACGCGTACTCTCCAGGACACGGAAGTTCGGATCCCAAATTCCGTCTTCAGGTGGTTGTTAAAACTCAATATATTAACAGTAAATACATTATGAAATCTAAAATACCACGGGACAGGTATTGAACTGTGTACTTATTTAAATTTCAAATGAAAAATATAAGTTTCAATCATTTTACACCTAGAAACTAGGAACTAGTGAAATACCACAGAATTCAGTCAAAGAATCTGGATGAAATATGAGCTACAATACTATTTGAAAGTAGTATCTTGTCTGACATTTGTGTTTTTAGACTTAAGGCGAGGACAGACAGCCGGAAATATGGCGGGACAGCATGTCGACATTTTTACCGTCGCGGCGTCGCGTCGCTTCTGTTTTGCCTCGTTAGTTTCTGTTCCAAACTTTAGACCGAACTTGTAAGTATGATATTTAAGTCAAACAATATCCGAACGTAAATAATTGAATTACTATGTTTGCATATGAATTAGAAAATTAAATCGAAAACTTAATTGACTTAAATTATTTTGTTTTATTGCAAGTTTTGAAATGATTAAGAAACCAAATGAACAAATTGATTCTCGTACGATTTCAAAACTAGTCATCGACACGTGCCACCGACACTTGATCGAACAAGTCTATTAAACTCCACGAAACAAGAAAAACGATGTCATCAATCTTTTCGGGAGATTTATTTATTAAACACATTATCTACCACGTGTGGGGTATCAAAGACACTAGCGTGATAAATGGCTATTATGACGTCACTATTATTCATCTCAATAGCGCCGCCGCACCGTTCGTATGCCGCTTTAGGAGAGAAATTTTCCGTGTTTTTTGAGATTATAAATGATTATTGTAATTACTTTTAACCGAGACATTAATAGATTTACGTAGCACTAAGAGCTTAGTAACCTGCACTTGTATGCCATCTAGATAATGTATAAAATTTTCAATTAAATCGAAAAGATCTCCATATACATAATTGTTTCTGTACAATAAATAAGCTGCTTATGTTATTCCAGGAGCTCATATCAATCATTTTACTTTTCATATTATATTATTTTTATAGGTGTTTCGTTACAACGAAACCAACCAATTCATTATCTGCAGTAGATGAAAGCGGAAATATATATTTAATCATCAACAGTCTTTAATGGTTTAGAACCACACAGTTACCACACCGGGTCGACGGAAGCGACATGCGCCTTGGTCGGAATTGCTCCATGGGATTTGAAGGCGAAAGTGTTCGCTGAAATATATCAGCTGGCGGTTGAGTGCCGTACGCGTAGCGGCTTTCGGCCCCCGTCCGAAGACGTATGGGAGTGGCGTGAGGCCGCTCGTCACGGCTGGAGGCTCCACGTGCTGATTTTGCTAGTGTGAAGGCGCTGCAATTGGTCACCGATGAGGTAGCGGCCCAAGGGAGTATCCAAACGTTAAAAAAAAAGGGATTTTTTGAAATTATTATTGTTATATTTATATGTGATTAGTTACTTTAAATAATTACAAATGTATTAAATTCTTTCGAGGAATACTTTAGATTTTGTCCTAAAGATCTTCCCAAAACTACATCAGGAAAATATCCAAATTTCTATTTCAAAACGTTCGTATATACCTAAAACTTGCCGCATGTATGCCGTTATTCGAAGGCATTAAAAATACCGATAGTTTTCTATCGTATTTCATTAAGTCTCCGCATTTCCACTACCCACACATAAGTAACAAATACATAATCAAATGACATTCATAAATCACAGGACGACTCAATACCGACTCACGCCACGTGCCATACCCCACTTCTTCATATCGTGCATTTAATTTTTATAACTGCAACACTAGAAAATATCTCATGACTTGGAAATAAATATGTTGTACGCAAACTCGACCTCAAAACTTCAGAGGCACAACCTCATTTCATTCTGTCTGTTCTTTTTCGCTCTGTTTAAATGTTTTTTAAGAAATTTGTTTGTTTTTAAATCATTAAATTACACCATTAGCAAATAAAGTTAAAATGCACTGTAATAGCATAAATCATTATTATACTCGAGTCAGAGTGAAAATTAATAGAAAAAGTTCCTTACCGCTTATGGTAAAGTATTTTGAAATGTAATGTTGTGTAAAAACTTTAAGTAAATCAATCCACAAAATGTGTACTTAAATACGTATACTCACTTCTTATATACATTTAGATACATACGTCATTTGTCATTCGTCATAAAATGTTTACAGAAATTTTAAAAATGCCGACAGACTCTATTTTTGTTATTTAATAAATCAAACACTTGAATATACACTTACACATTATATTTAGATAAAATTGATAGTACACATAACCGAAACCATTTACAAATTGAATAAAGCACTTCAATATTACGAGGTTTAACCCATAAGACCACACCTCAAAATTCATACAACCACTTACCGCCTCAGGTACGCAAAATACTCTCATACATAAGTATCCACTTCTGAGGACGATGAAGGCCAAAGCAAATGGATTCATCAATCCATGATCAAAGGATTTACGGGGTCTGACTATAAACAAATCATTTAAATATCTTCTGCTGACGTCAATATAATTTATGTAAGTGGAATACAACACAGGATATTTCTATGACTTTGTATACGGTTGATATTTTCAGTTTGAATTACAGTTATAATTATTTATTTAGAAGACTCAGAACACAATATTTCACATGTTAATTTGAGAGTGAGTATATTGATAGATAAAGAATACAAAGTGACACTACCCTTGCTTATAAAGTGGTAGTCGTAAGACGCTACTAAAGGGGCAAAATACTCAGAACAAGTGTACTGGAAAGACAATTAAAATTTGAGATAAAACCTGTGTGTACAGCGTGGTATAGCAAGCCAAAACCTCTTTTCTAATGATAGACCTATGTCCAGCAGTGGACTCACTGATAAAGTTAATATTTCATTATATTCTGAAGTCCCTCTTTTTTAATAAATGAACAACCCCGCAATCTCGAATAGTCCAATCAACAATAACCTGCCACTTACTAATAAATTTCAGACTTTTATTGTATAATAAAAACGACTATCTTCTTTAATTCCATTATAAGCCTGTTTCTGTTTCCCCATTTATCTTTCAACGATTCATTACTGTCTGGCAATAACATTGTGATCATATGAGTTTCGAAACGATGCCATAAATAATATATATTACTGAGCATTACTGATTATGCCAAAATACTATTTCCGAATAATATTTCCATTACTATATTAACATTACCATCAGATAATCAGTCTACACGTTTGTTCCTTATACCATAAAAAGTATTCAATAGTTCAATTAATCATACTTAGATCCCGCACCTAAATCTTGGCTTAATAATGGTTGATAGTGTAGTATAAATAAACTTGTTTTCACGTTACTAGGGGCACAGTTAGAAACACCCAAAAGCAGAGTAAAGGGTGACTTCCACTCAATGGTTTACATCGCATTGCATCGGTACAATATTAAAACGGTATTAAATGGTGTGGACAATATTTAAAGTCTATATTATCAAACCGCACGCAGTAGATTGACCGTAGGCGTCCATCTCGACATGCGATCGTACCCTAAGTACTACGACGCGAGTTCGGTTCCGTTCGCTTGCTGTCGTATCCGATGGGATCCTTTCCGATTTGATGCGATGCTAGCCCTTTGGTGGAAATCATCCTTAACGGTGGGACGTAGATAGATTGAAAGTCCATGTGAAACGGTAAACAGATACAACCCATATTTGCTCTGACCCACACAGGGATACTGTACGTTCACTACTCTTCATTGTACATATGTTTAGTAAATTCTAATATCGTTTAAATTTCATTGGAAATGACTTGTTTCAAAAAAGGAGTTTTCAATTCAAGGTTGCACGAATTGATTTGTCCGGTTATTTAATTAAGTTTAAAACATTATTACGTAACTTGTAGACGAATGAAAATATATCCGAATATAAAATAATAACATCTTTACGGCATTTAGAGGTCTTCTAAAAGTACTGGTCGAATGCGCTAGACATGACAAAGAGATGTGGAGGCGATAGAAGCCGTTGCCTTACAACTACACAGGCTAAAAATAAATAAATTCTAATTCATTTCTTCTATCATCTTAAAATACATCATTCTTCTGTACGTGTTTCTATCACCTAACTTCTAAAAAGCTGGACTAATTTGGATGAAATTTTGTTTATATATTTCAATGAGATCCTGGTTGCTTTGAAAACACAATTGGACGCGTTAGGTGGTGCTGGTGTCAGTATATCACCAAATTTAATTTGCTGAAACACAACATTTACTAATTCTAAGGCTGTATGAAGTTTGCCGGGTCAGCAATTATTCGTATATTATTCTTTGCAAAAGTATATTTCTACTTATAATTGTATTAATGTTACACATAGACAAAGTTAAATAGAAATATTAGTTTAGTGACTGTTTGCATACCGGAAGCATTAGCAATGTTAATTAATCATGAAACTGTCTTCTGCGTCCGGTTTGGACAGTGCTACAATAATAACTGCGCTGGAAGTCCGGATATCTATTCAAACCGTAATGTTACCAACATTAGCTTTGCGCTATTCAGCTCTAAATAGTAAATAGACCTTCATGCAGATATTCATATTATATTTATAGTGTGTTACAATAGTTAGTATTGCTAGTGTAGAAATAAATATTTCTTGTAGGTATAGAATTTCAGACAACCCTATTATTTAGCCTGATGAAGTAAAAAATATTACTGGAAGTCAAATAACTATACCCTTCCAATATTATAGACGCAAATTACTATGTCTGTCCATCAGTTACATTCTAATGGCTATACAGCTAAACCGATTTTTATGAAATTTGACATAGTAATTCTTTGGGTCTTGAGAAACGATATGGGCAATTTTTTACCGTCATAATCTGACATACACGCGGACTAAGCCACTGCCAAAAAGCTAGTAAATTAGTAATATAACTTGGACTCTAATATTTAAATTACATTTACAATAATGACAAATAAAATCGATGAATGTTAACTATAATTACAAGCAAATACATACCTCAATCGAATATATACTTCATAATACGGTATTATTAATTCAATAACATCATACTGTAAGGAAGCTCGTAGTATTACTCGTATGTCTTCAGACCAACCAGGGTGAAACGAGATGCTCTGAACTCTACGTAGCAGTAGACATTGACTCTATCACAACATGAAATTTAAAAATTCCTTTACATAGAAAGATAACGTATTTTCATTACCAATACTACAGTCGGTGCAGCATGGCCACCAACTTTGTCAGAAATCAAATATTGAATGTATAAAAAATGTTTTGTAATTGTTAAAAAACTTAAGTAGACGTAATAGAGCCACGCTGATTTCAGCACAAACGGGCCAGCTCGACCAGGGCAGTTCTACCCCCTCACAGAAAACCAACCTAAAGCGTCAGCATTCGTGCTGTCATGTTTCGTTGGCGAGTGCGAGACCGGAGGCCTATTGATGAATGGTTTTCGTAGTAATGGCGTAAGCCTTACACTGCCACGACGACTGTTCTGCTTTTCATGTCGCCAAGCGTGGCGTGAAAAAGTATCTCACTAGGCCGCCATGGTGTTGGTCACCATACGGTATTGTTTACACTTGTAACAAGTATGGTGACTATAACTCTTGGATTTTATTCACGCTTTCCATAAGGCAGAGTAGAGTCACTTTGGCAGGTTTTTTATCTAGAAAAAAAAGCAATATTGTAATGTAATTTATGTTTTTTTTAACTTTTCGAAATTGGAATCTCGACTTTCTAATTGACATTTAAACTTTCAAAATTGGTTATGATCGTATCGAGCCTATATCCATCGACTAAACATTGTTTTTTCAACTCTTCAAAGCTAAAAAGTAGTAAATCAACAGTAGCATTGTTGCACGGGACTCGTTACGTAAACTAGGCAAAATAGCCTATGGGCGCGTCGATAAATTTTCCCCTTTATCTGTCTTTAGCTTCCGACCGACGTTGTCTGTCCCGCCCTCTCCAATCTAACATGCGATCGATCTTGAAGTAAAATAACATTACAGTATTAATGTATTGACTCAAAGTTCCGTAGCCATTATGACATGATAATCAATTGTAAATAGATATTTAGCATGTTTATTTTCGACAATTAGTTTCATTATTAACTGTTATAGTTTCAGTATTGGTACAACTTTTAGTTTCTGTTTCTTAGTTTTAGTGTTTACTATTTTAATTAATGTTTAATTGCAACCAAAAAGTAATTATTAGATCATGAGTAACATACTTGCTTTGCGGTCACTTTTTGAGATTTCGATCCTCAAAAAAGTAAACAGAAACACTTTTCCTTACGACTTTGTTGGCCCTCAGTCTAGTTATCTGACCATCTAAACCCTTTTTCTGAAGAAGGACTACAGTATCAAGTTAAATTGACATTTCTCTTCCTCCATCAAATATATGACCTTGAATGGTTATCTCTGGCTTTTACAATTTTTTCCCTTTTTCCAATGCCCATTTATCCATAATTTAGAAATTTTATGAAAAAAATCTCATATTAAATTTAAATAAAATATGTATGAGCTTAGTTTATTTATTCGATTTTAAAACTATATTGAAATTAATCGATTCCCGAAATGGTTGAACGATCTACATGCAAGTTTATTTGCTTACGAAACAATCAGAGTACAACTCTTACCTACAATAACTGTACAGTTTTTCTTTTTTTCTTTTTTCGTTTTTGCTAAGTAGATGCCTATGTCCAGTAGTGGACTATTACATGCTGTTGATGATGAGGTGACATGAAATTTGATAGTTACGTCTTACGCGTTAAAGCATCGCCTCTTGAATGTTTAATATATTTACATGAACTATATATGAATTTGTATAAGAAAATGGCTTCAGAAGCAAAAAATTTAGACACGATGCTCGGTTATTCTCAATTAAAAAGAAAAATGATAGATATAAGAATATTAACCATAAACTACGATATATCTGGGTTTATTTTGCACATAGATACAGAAAAGCACATCGCCGTATATTTCTTTACAAATAAAATTTACTTAACATTTAACTGTAGTGCAGTATTGAGTATTTCTGCCTATACATCGTCTATAAATTAAAAGATTTACATTGTCAAAGTGCAAAAAGATAAAATTTTAAGAATTTTTTTTTGTAAGCTTTAAAACTAAAAATTATATTACAATTGCTAGAAAAATAGTTGAACTTATCATGGTAAAGGAGTCAATACCACAAAATTCTCAGTTATACTGGTTAGTTAAATAAAAAAAAACATTCAAAACAGATTAAATTAAACCGTTAAGCGATCTTTACTATGAATTATTACATACCTTTAAACGAGTCTATGTCTTAATCTGTATTTATCTTCTAATAGCTTTTGAAACAGATTAGCCATAATTATTCTTATTAAGACATTAAGACAGATGTATACAAAAAACAAAAATATGGTTCTTCATTCATCTAGTTCACACGTTCATCTAATTGCTATGTTATGTTTCTGAAGTTATCAAAACATCAATTATAAAGGAGACTTGTTTTACTAGCTTTAAATTATCTTAATAGGTAATAGACACTCATTTTAACCTTCAATAATCAACTGCTGAACATATTTCACTCCTTAGAAAGGAGGTTTGTTCCACTATATCACGATGGTCAGACAACTTGGTATAGGGTTTCTGTCAAATTTTCTTTCTCTTTGCAATACTGTTGTCTGAGTAGCTTGTTTCTTTAGTCTTATTTTACGACACCCACGGGACAGACAGTGGTGACGACAGTCCTTATTTTTAATCCATCACCACAAACACTATTATATTAGTAATTAAACTCAAAACACATCAACCTAACAATAAATAAAAATCTAGAAAAGAACCTTAAAAGCTATTGTTAAATTTTTAATATCACCGAACAGTGACACAAATCCATTCAATTACCTGAAAATGGGGTCTATTAATCCTGAATCTGACTTCAAGAGCCAATCTTACATCGAACGGGATGATTGGCAATAAATCTGAAATGGATTCACGCTAAATAGACTCAATTCTATTGTGTCTAAGATCTGAAAAAATAAGAGCCGATAAAAGAGAAAGATAAGAAACTCTAAGAGTCAAGTACCTCCTATTTGAATATTGTTAATGTAACGCTAATATGACTTATAGTGATAGACAATACAACATATATGTATTTTAATCTTTCGAGGAATATTCAGTTCATTTCAGCAGGAAACATTTCGAAAGTAAAATTCCCGCAAGGCAGTCAATCTGTCAGTCAACCTTTCTGAAGTTTTAAATATTGAAATGTAATTTCATTATAACATAATTTATGTAATTTTATTTCACTGTAATTTAAATATTTGTGTTTTATTTATTTATTTATGAGGCTAAAATGACTGACTACTTTGCGTGATAAAAGCATGATTAGAATCAAAGAGCGGTGGTGCAAACATTTCAGCATGGGGACCCCGCCCCGTTTAAAATACCCGGGATCGAAGAGAGAAGGAACACGTGCGCTGGTAGTAAATTCCATGTTTTAACTGATTGGGACATGAAGGAAGAACCGAACTATTTATGTATGTCTTCCACTCTAAAACAGTGAGTTCCAAACACGTTTTGTCGTTTAAAAAAACGTAGGACCATTTGGCAGAAATGTGGTGTACTTTTACTACAAAAAAATAAAATAGAGAAATGATTAATAAAAACAAAAATTTACGAAGCAAGCTTAATTTTAAAATGAACACCTACAGTACTAACTTTTACATCAGACAAAAGAGCCCGAATAGTTAACTGAAGTCATTAGAGGTGCCTTGTTGAACGGAGTCAACTTGCTTCTGTTAAGTAAGGGAACTTTCTGTAACTATATATCTATACTTACGTAGGTTTTACCACTAGGGGTATATTGTAAACATTAAAGAAATATTTTATTCAAAAATTTAATTTACATATTATTTACATGAGAATGTATTTAGTACTTGACACGTATAAAACATGTTTAATGTTTGTTTTAAGTACTATAGTGTAAACTGTTATACATTATAACACTCAAACATTAATCAATTTAACAAATTTACAATTTTGACGGTTACTTTAACGTTTTGATACTAATAAAATTAATTTATATGAGTACTCAACTAATGCACAAACAGAGACAAAAATGTGAATATACCCTCGCAAAGGTGTAAAGAATGCACACTCGTGATCACAAGAGTACAGCTTTATTTCATAAGATCCTATTACCGGCGTTTTTTTTCGCATATTTGTATTATTATTCTCTTTATTACATTTGTATAATGTTGATTACATTTTTAAATACATAGAAAATTAAATAAAAGTTAAAAAAAACTATTTAGAAATAAAAAAGTACTAGACCACCGACTTCCGGTACAGATGCCAAGAAACTGGTAGTTAGAGCTCCATAGACAGGAACCTCATCACTATTGGGACCGTGCCAAGGACTGCCTACTGCATCAATCCCAAGGGATTGATTCTTCAAGACCCAGTCTCCAAATGTGAGGTAGAGGCTGTTGGCTTTCAATCTGTGAGCATGTACGACTATCGGAACAATGATCACCGAGTCCACACGTCACATATTGACAATCTTGTGAGATAAAACCAAATATTTTATGTTTTTTCTTTTTTAACTTTCACAGGATTCGTCATGAGGAATGGCGATATCGATAATCATTGTGCGGCGTTCTAATCAATCTATCTCTACAATATCAGGCTTATTAGCAACAATAATCCTATTTATGATAATAGATCGATCCCAATACAACTTAGCATGATCATTCTCGACAACTGAGTCAGACACATACCTGTACACCTCTAAATTCACAAGATGGTACATAATAGTCCAAGAGCCCGTGAGTGCCAGACCTTCGTCATTTTATAAAAGCTGAAAGTTCTTCTATGTGTGTCCCTAGTACAGGTAAGAATGATCCCCAAACATGAAGCTGAGTCAGCGGTGGCTTTGGCAGATAACAGGCAACAAAGGTGTGTAAAATTCCATCTCAAATTCGTCATGATATAAAACTTGATTTTTTTATATTTGATTCATAATAATATCAAAACTCGCGTTGCTCATTGCCAGACAGTTAGTATGGTTCCAACCCTCTGCCGGACACCCCTAAACTATTATAATTTATAATTATACTTACGTTATATTATAAAACCTAAGTTTTATATATAATTTTTTGGGAGCCTATTAAACTATGATTACATAGTAGCCGGACAGTTTCGAAGGTTCTATCATCTTGCCAGACGCATTCAAAGTGAGCAATAATCGGGAGAGCAAGGAGCGAATACAGTAACTAAACGTTATATTATAAAACCTAAGTTTTATATATAATTTTTTGGGAGCCTATTAAACTATGTTTATATAGTACCCGGACAGTTTCGAAGGTTCTATCATCTTGTCAGACGCATTCAAAGTCAGCAGTAATCAGGAGAGCAAGGAGCGTATACAGTAACTAGTGCGAATGAAACAGAGCGCTTGGTCTATTGCGGGATTTCACTGCGCATCCATTGTTATTAATTTCAAATTGTGCAGTTTATTTTTTTCTTAATCTAGAAATTTCATTAATTAATTTTTACAATTTCAATAACAAATATTTAAAATAATACTGAGTAAAATTTTTCTCATATAATGTCAATCATGTCGAAAATCTAATAATTTAATTGATATTATTTTTCATTTTTAAGAAGTTTATTATTGTCAATACTATTAAAATTATAAAGCCAATGAAACAAAGTAAATCAAATTTTAGTGTTTATTATACCAAAGGACACATTTTTTTTAAGATAAGAAATTTACAGAGAAATTAATTTATTTTAATTAAATCTAAATATTTTCATCATTTTCATCGTTATCGCGCGCTCACTAAATCGGTCCACACGTTAGTAGTTTAAACGTCGTAAGTGCTGTGAGCACAATTCGGAACGCAGCCTTTGAATGCGTCTGGCAAGATGATAGAACCTTCGAAACTGTCCGGCTACTATGTAAACATAGTTTAATAGGCTCCCAAAAAATTATATATAAAACTAAGGTTTTATAATATAACGTTTAGTTACTGTATTCGCTCCTTGCTCTCCCGATTACTGCTCACTTTGAATGCGTCTGGCAAGATGATAGAACCTTCGAAACTGTCCGGCTACTATGTAAACATAGTTTAATAGGCTCCCAAAAAATTATATATGAAACTTAGGTTTTATAATATAACCTTTAGTTACTGTATACGCTCCTTGCTCTCCCGATTATTGCTCACTTTGAATGCGTCTGGCAAGATGATAGAACCTTCGAAACTGTCCGGCTACTATGTAAACATAGTTTAATAGGCTCCTAAAAAATTATATATGAAACTTAGGTTTTATAATATAACCTTTAGTTACTGTATACGCTCCTTGCTCTCCCGATTATTGCTCACTTTGAATGCGTCTGGCAAGATGATAGAACCTTCGAAACTGTCCGGCTACTATGTAAACATAGTTTAATAGGCTCCCAAAAAATTATATATAAAACTTAAGTTTTATAATATAACGTAAGTATAATTATAAATTATAATATTTTAGGGGTGTCCGGCAGAGGGTTGGAACCATACTAACTGTCTGGCAATGAGCAACGCGAGTTTTGATATTATTATGAATCAAATATAAAAAAATCAAGTTTTATATCATGACGAATTTGAGATGGAATTTTACACACTTTTGTTGCCTGTTATCTGCCAAAGCCACCGCTGCCTCAGCTTCATGTTTGGGGATCATTCTTACCTGTACAAGGGACACACATAGAAGAACTTTCAGCTTTTATAAAATGACGAAGGTCTGGCACTCACGGGCTCTTGCTCTATAAAGGTAAATTGTTGGCGTATGATTTTTTTTTATTATTATTTTATTTTACGACACTGACAAGTGACACTGACCAAGTGATTCTTCTCTGCCTGATTAAAAGTATGAATAGAATCCAGAACTGATAGTCACCATACTCATTGTGAATGCAAAAAATACAGTTTGGTGACCCACACTATGTCCGCCTAGTGAGATACTTTTTCACACCCATTTGGGAATATAAGGCATGACAATCATCGTGGCACCGTAAGGTTCACATACTTACCACAATAACTGTTACCCCTGCATTAATGGGCATCCGATCTCGCACTTATCAATGAAAGACGACATCATGGATGCTGTCGCTTTAGGATGGTCTTCTATGGAAGGGCAGTACTGTTTCGGTAAAACCGGCCCGTTCTTCGTGTGATAATAAAGTATTTGTTACATGTTGTATTGCCGTGTGGTGGGTGTCACCTTCGTTATTCATCTTTGTTTTACAATGAATTTGTTTTAAATATATATTATTTACTGATGACATATTATAGGTTATCTACCCAAAATAACAAATTTTAAGTATTTGGCATATTAAATAGACTCTTGGACTCGGTCTAGAGATACAAGGACGTTACCACCCTTGTTGTGCACACTAGTCCTTGCATTAGGGATTTCATATACGGCCATACACACATCACACAGCTTAGGGTCAGCCATCCTAACCTAGGCTGAATCTGTGCTATAGTAAACAGACTATAGTAAATATACGTTTTACATATTCTAAATACATACATATTAAAGATAAATGACAGCTAGATTTAGAACAATAATCGTGCTGATTACCCAAAAAAAAAAACTTATACAAAACCAGGTTTCTAAGAAAAATATGAACTATGTAAAAAATATTACTTTGCACTTTAGAATTCTCTTTAATGGGTACTAAGAGACTTGTTATTAATTTAACTAAGTATATATTATATCTACTATAACTTATTTGACCTAAGTTCAAAGCAATTCTTTCTCCAATTTGCCACATTTAATAATTGAAGTAATCGTACTCATTTTTACCTTTTTTTCACGCCGCGCAATGGGGATTCGGGTTTACCAATTACAGTAACATGTAACTTCCCTTGTTTTTATTTGCGTTGGTAGATTGGATTCTGAGTAGACTTCGAGGCGAGGATTTCGGAAGACATGGTACGAAAACAAATGACGTATTGGTATGGTACATAGAAAAGGGTTGTCGGACCAAACACGGTCTTTGTTCTATCTAGTATGTACCTGTTTTGAAATCTACCATCTAATATATAAGTATCTCGTGGCGCCATCTTTTTCCTCCTTCAAAACGGTTTGACGAATTTTAATGGTTTTTGGATTATAAATTTTAGAGGTATGATAAAAGGTTGTAAATTATATTTGACCCTCTATCCCCAATCCTATTTTTAGCGACAATTTCATCAAAAAAAAATCTATGGTATCGTCTTCCTGTTCATTATTTGCAATAACATTATAGCCAGTAAACAATTATTATTCTTTCTGCACAGAAAGATTTCAAAAAGCTATTGTGATAAAAGTGATGAATTTCGCGAACACAAAAGATGTATTCCTTTAATTTCAGATAGTTTCAATTCACCGATGGTCGGCAGACCCCCGTATAATGGGTTATCGAAATTGCTTTTATTAAGAGGAAAGTTTTTTATTTGTCATCTGAAAAGCCATTTATGTATATATTAGTTTAATCTGGAGAGTAATATATTTTTTATATTCGATTAAGATTGTTTAGAGAACTGTTTTAGTTTGAGTATTATTTTGTAGGTTATGTAGAAGTTTGATTTACAACCTCCGTTTAACATTTCTATCTTGCTTTTTTTTAACTTATACACAATTTACCTATGCCCTAGAAATATGTCACTTCAAAATAATTCATAGTACAATCACCACGTCCTTAACAATGACTGTTCACTAAAGATGTGCGAGCGATGTGTGAATTTAAGCCTAGTATTAGGAAAAATATATTCGATCTGAGTCTAATGCAGATTTCTATAATTCTATCTCATGCGATCGTGTGCAGCATGTACATGTGCAGCAGTGTCGCAGCAAAATGTTTATAAAAGTTATGCTATTGGCCTGTAACGTGAGAAGTAATTTGATAACTGTAGCAAGATTATGGGATTGTAGGAACCAAATAAAGGAATAGATAGCTTTGTGGCGTAGTAAGCGAGTGGCGTAAGACCGCTTGTCAAGCCATGATCGTTCGTTGGTCGTCCCGGCTGGAGGCTCCACGTACTTTGCCACCGTGTAGGCTTCTCCAGACGGTCATCATCGAGTGGGCAGGGCGATACCATTGGATACTTTCCTTCCTGGGCGCGGTTGCTTCGGGAAGTACCTGCTCCTGGTCGCTAGGTGGGATTTGAGCCGCGCTTGTCACCACTATGACTGTACAGATGACTAGGCTCAGCACACGCCGGCAGTTTGTTACGCCCGGGCAGCGCAGCGTGGGACCCTCACTGCAGTTATTAGAGGAGATCTCTCGCTACCGGTCGTCATACGCTCATTGGCCGGTAGCGATAGCTATTTTACCCCGTTATTTTGCAGAAGGCAGCAGCAAAGAAAGCCCGGAGGGATGATCTCCACTCGGATCCAATTGGCCACCCGCAAACCAGCAGCTACTTCCGCCCTGAGTGTGGCTGCGGGTGGACAAGATGGGCTTCCCCTCCATACACTACTATGGCCAACCACAAGGAGACGACGTCGGTGAGTACCGTACGTCGCCTAAGTAGAGAATTGTCCGCGGTGGTCCGACGGTGGTGTCACTAGTGGGCAGGCGCTTGGAGGAGTCCATATGGCGTAATAACAGCAGTTCCCGGATCCCTCCTATCTCAGACGCAGAGTGGCACACCGTGTGCTTTTAGTCGGTCCAATTGCGACACACCACCCTGCCGCAAACCCCGGTGAGATGATGGCCCGAGAGGGTTTACACACGTTAAAAATATTTAAAAATTAAGACATATGGTCAGTAATACTGTAACGTCAATAAGTATAATTTATATTTGTATAAAACTAATTATTTGACGCTTCGAAATCACTTTGACTTACTATTCTATATCTGATTAAATCTCAGTAGTTCTTAATTCTAGTTACCACTACTTACTCGTTAATAATTTTAATACCTAATTCTACTTCTAAGTTACTACATCTGTAAGCAATTAAGTGCTTTGTAAATTAAACGCTACTAGACGTTGTATTGAACTCGTGCACCAATTTATAGACTCATCTGATCACCTTTGTCGTAGACCGACTGTTGTAAGCTGTTAGTGTGATTTGAATGTATATAAGTGTGTGGAAGGGTGAATAGACAATGATTGGGCTGGTGTGAACTTTCTGAACCCGATCTCACTCTAGCCTTCCAAACTGCCGAAAATCGATTCACACTCAACCATCAATTACGGCTTTATTATTCTGATGCGGGCCACCAAAATGTGGGAAGAGACAAATTAGGTCTCACATGTTACCGATGATAAAATAGCAGTGTACCAACCGAATATCTTAATTGTATTGTACCGATCACACCTGCCGCGATATTAATGTCAAAAGCAGCTCGTGTATCCTACTCTCTGATTGACATTGACATTTATTACCGAACAGGAATAATAAACTTGCTTTGACTGTACAAATTGTTTGATTTGAAGACTTGCTAAGGCAGACCCAGGAACAGTTCGGGAAGCTGCGTAACGTTTTCTCGGTAGAAATGCCACAGTGACTCAAAACAAAAGTCTTTGACCAGTATGTGTTGCCAACGCAGCTTTGGAAGTCCACCACAAAGTAGTCCGAAAACCTAGTGAAGGTCACGGGAAGCTATTAGATACGGGTAGTGCAGGACCAGCTGTTATGGAGAACCTTAGGGGAGGCCCTTATTCGTCTGTGGACGTCTTTTGACTGAGACGATGATGATGATCATGAGTATTTTTTTCAAACTTCTGCGTTGAGCCATTTTCGACATCAGGAAAGCTCAAAACGTTATCGTAGCAAAATCTTCAATAATTTAGAAACACATCTGAAGTTTCTACTCACTAATATTTAATACGATTTCATGAAAACAAATTTTGTCAGGGTAACATTTCAAACGTCACTATAGCAAAATCTGTTTGTCCCAAATAATTTTAAATAAGTTTGCACAAATTTTGTTATTAAGTTTCTGTTATACTTTCACCTCTTTAAAGCACAACTTTTATTAAACATTTACTGTAGTAAAGTAACACCATACGATCTGTTCTATCCATGTTACTTACTCAAAAAAGTCACAAATACTCATAAGTCACAAACATGCTCTGTACGGTTGTCAACTTGGCTCTAATCAAGGTTATTTTGGTAGAAAGCTAGTTACCAAGAACTGTTGTTGGCCTCAAGTATATGGCTAACTACTTAGTCGGTAACACAATTTAATTGTGTATGTTTATGACAAGTAAATATCTAAATTCTAATAGCGGTCAGGAAACACTTGAAAATTATGAAGAAAATGCTACAATAATCTACAAGGGTCCTATAAATATAGTTATTGCCACATATAATGAAGCAAAGCTTTCTTCAGTGTCATCTAACGGAGAATATACTGAACTGTAGAATAAGGGTGTGTAAATAATATGAAAAGTTCTCACACTGCCTTGATTAGCATAAATACAACTGCCCAACGTCACTTGT
The DNA here is from genome assembly GCA_949316085.1 of Hypercompe scribonia. NCBI lineage: Eukaryota > Metazoa > Arthropoda > Insecta > Lepidoptera > Erebidae > Hypercompe > Hypercompe scribonia. Next base: position 1,706,617 of record OX438969.1, on the reverse strand, counting down.
GAGGCCGGGGTCTACCAAACACCTGATTGAATCATCCTTCCTTTAAACGAATAAAAAAGTCATTCCTCGCCAAAATATGTATGTTTCGTGTGCCGTTGTTGAAGTATCAGACCTGACAAAGGGACACAACAAAGTCAGTTACCAGACCTAAACAGTCCCAGGAATACTGAAGAATACCACAAATAAATATGTACACAAATTTGAACAAGTCTCATTGCCAAGAGACAGACTTATTTTCCTCAAAGAGAAAGTTTGAGAATTAAAAATTGGAAAATTACAAATTAGGAATTGGTGTGAAAATTAAGGATGGTATAGAGTGTGGAGGTTAAACGAAAACTCGAACAGTCTTTATAGTACAATATAATGTTTAAAGCATAAAACTTATGATTGTTTCATATTATAGACGTGTGATGTTTCTTGCAGTAGGCATATTAAACTTGAGGTAATTTTGCATGGTCGTTAACCGACGGAGTATTTCTACGTAGCCAACAAACGGAACGTCGACACAGGCGGCGCCTGTGTGTTGTTTTTATGGCGACCTCTTGACATAAATAAAAACATCGTTTACAAGTCTACTTATATTTTATCCGTGATTCTGGCTGACCTCCGTTGTTAAATGTCACCGAGTTTCTAACAAGATTAGTTAAAGTGCCGCTGGAAAATCTGCGTTTATTTAAGTTAGAGAAGTAGTAAAGCACTGTTTTCAGGTATAGACGACCAAGACACTGATGGTTAGCGTTCCAAAAGAATTAAAGATATGAGAAAGTATGTACAGATGAATGTGTGTGGTGTATTCGAAATACAGACAGCAATGTACGGACTCTCATATCAAGGACATCTAATTAGGTCTGATTCTTTCTAAGTACACTACAGGAATACATCAGAACTAGCATGTCCCAACCATTATAGGTTCGCAACTTATTACACTCTGACAAAAGACTTTTAAGTACTTTTAGATTCTAATATTTCCATGGACTGTGAAAAACCTAGATACTTGTAGATTTCGGCGGCAGACAGAGATTTGAGTTTTGTTAAATCTGAAAGTTCTATTCCTTCCGATTCTACAATCATATCGTTCTTTACATACATGGCTGCACTCTTGTCTACACCAAATTCCATCTCGATAGTTACGCTGTCAAATGTAATTTAGTGGAGGCCAGTAGTTTGAAATCATCCATATAAAGAAAGTGAGATATAACTTGATCATCTTTTTGCAGCCTAAAACCTAACCTTCTAATGGAGTGCTCAGAGGGTTCAAAGCCCCACTAAGCCCCAAGGGACTCAGACTGTCAACTGGAAATATATCTTACTCGATTTTTATAAGTACATCGTCTATCAAAGTTTGCCGACAACCTGGATAGCGAAGTGTTGTTATCCATTGACTCATATACGATTGAAAGTGCACAGAGTTATATCAAGTTTATAAAACTCTAGCACTTTTAAAAGTCATGTAGGACTGAATCCTAAGCCTTTTTATAAATATATCAACATGTTGCCAGCCTCTTATGACGTACCTGTCGGCAAATGCTCATGTCTATAATAAGGAGCTCTTTAATGCCACAGGTCTCATTTTTACATCCATTCTGAGAAACGAAAAGTTTATACAAAGTTGGTAAGCATGTGTATATTTATTATTATTACTTACACTGAAGATGATATTAGATGATGGTGTAGGTGTTATAGAAACATTGTGAAATCTTATAATGGAATCCGTGAAGAATATAAGATGGTAAGCATTTTAGAATTCAGACAACTTATTTTATACTGAGTGACAAAGTTTTCGTTCATATGACCCTAATTTGCCTCTGAATCTGTCACTGCATCACGTCACATCAACCTGGTTGAAACCTCAAGCAACTTCCATAAGTGTAATAGGTAGTAGAGCCACGCTGATTTCAGCACGAATGGGCGGGTTCGACCGGGACAGTACTACCCTCCCACAGTAGATCAACCTAAAGCGACAGCATACGTGCTGTCGTGTTACGTTAGTGAGTGCGAGACCGGAGGCCTAATGATGCGGGAGCTCGGGTCCTCGAGTTCCCCGGGGTTGAAAGTGGCGGACAGTTTCGTCGAGAAATTGAGGAAAATCTTTGCAGCCACGGATGGTGTATAGATCGCCAGGTCTACCAAGTGCGCAGAGTTGCGCATTTCGGGTCTGGATAACTCCGTAACGGCTGAGGATGTCCGCGTTGAAATTGGTGAGAAGACGGGCTGCAAACCCGGATAACATTAGGGTCGGCACCATTCGCCCCGGTCCAGAAGAGCTTGGCGGAGTGTGGATCAGATGTCACATAGCGTTAGCCAAAGTTTTGGGCGACGCAGGCAAGTCCCTCATCAGTTTTGTGAATGCCAGAGTCACTGTTCTGGAGGCAAGACCAATGAGGTGCTTTAAATGTCTGGAACCGGACACACACGCGCCAAGTGCGTAAGCTGCTTTGACTGCAGGGAACTATGTTTCCGCTGCGGTCGACTGGGGCACAAGGCGGCAGAGTGTTCTGCCGCACCTCACTGCCCAGCGTGTGCGGCGGGTAACAAGCCCACCAATCAACAGATTGGCAGGTGGGTTAAAACCTACCCACAATTCTCGTCAAGCGTCGAGGGCTAGCCAATCGACCCAGGCTGCCTCCGATGTCATTTACGTGTCGGTATTGTTGCCCATGGAAGAGGTTGTAGAGACGGTCCAGTAACGGACCAAGTCTCCAACGTCCTTATCCAGACAAATCTGAGCCACTGTGTCACGGCGCAGGACCTCTTTCTGCAAATCATGGCGCAATGGTCAATCAGTGTGGCCGTAGCCGCGGAGCCCTATTACGTTCCTCCCCGTCCAAACTGGTTGGGTGATCGGGACGGTTCCGTAGCAGTAAAATAAAAAAGGAGTGACAGTTGTCGTTGTAAGTGAGTGCGATACAATGCCGCAGTGACTGTCATGCCTTTTACCTCCCCAAGCGAGGCGTGAAAAAGTGTCTTCCTAGGCCACCATAGTGTGGGTCAATGGGCAATGAGTATGGTGACCACTACTCTTGGATTCTTTTTATGCTTTCCATCAGGCACAGTAAAGTCACTTTGACAGGTTCTTAAAATAAAAAAAAAATGTTGTTATGCTTACTTATAATATACATAAGGTATTTTATATGTAACTAGCTATACCCTGCATGCTTGCGTTAATTAGAAATTAGGCGGTGGAGGCAAAGCTGACACAAAATATATTCAAAACCATTATTGAGAGCTGGTTAAACGTCGCATTAAAATTTTATATCAAAAGGCAGCAGTACTTTATGAATATTTGAAGAGTTGACGAACCAACTTAACATTTTTACACAATAAGGAGAGAAGATAACATGGAATGTGAAGACTTAAAAATTAGTACATTGACACCTTTATTTTTATACACGTAATATACATATACTTATCTTTACATGATTTAAAGTGATGTTGGTTTTCTTCTGGTGCCCTTAGCAAAAAGTAGGTAAAAAGGCCAAAGTAATCAATGGACTTAAATGCAGTTTTCACCATCATTTACGTTTAGTTTCAAGGAAGATTTTGGTGCCACTGACTGTCTCGTTAATCTCGCGATCAACAATCGGTCAACGATTGGCAACTGCCGATCATGAGATCTCGGTTTCAATTCCTGGATTGGATCAAAATGTGTTGTTGTGTTTTACTGGCTATGGAAAACTTAATAATAGGCCGAAGTGTGAGACTTGACCTCTTGTGCGTCGAAGAGCACATAAGGCCGTTGGTCCGGCACTTGATCTCTTCTCGGTCGTATCCAATAATCGTCAACTTGGATTGTGAGATGTGGGAGATAACAAAAAGTGTATCTGTGTTTGCACACCCACTTGTACACTATAAAATCTCCTGCGTAGTTGAGTGGTCTCCGTTGAGACTGGCCGCCGTTGCTGAAATCTTCAAATACTCACACACAAATACATTTCCCAGATTGCGTAGAGGCAACATTTTCAATAAGAAACATTCAATCTGGAAAATATTTTAAATAAGATTATAGTATTCATTACACCCTATACCCCTTATTAACATATAATTTTCATCCAGAACTAACATTCTTGAGGGATACAAAATACAACAGCAAACAAAAGACATGAATGTACATCATCATCATCACTTCGTTGTTATATAAACAGAACATTTAAAAAAGTCTATATTTCGTATAAACACAGACCTTTAATACCGCAGACTTTTTTTATAGAAACATAGAGGAACCACCTAAGGGTATCTAGGTTTTATTTTTACTTTTGGATAAAATTTTATTTTCACCCTTCTACAACAAATCTCTATTTTTTAAAAGAAATATTAAAAATAATTCATAAGTCAAAATAAGCCAGTAACTAGTTATCTGTCCTTGTGTCCTTTTAAAAATGTTTATACAATAGGTTTAACTTTACATAAACAGCAAACCTGCCCGCTCTAAAGTTTTTGATCTCTTTGGCCTTGGGAGTGTAAAAGCAAGCAACTCCGCCAAGTTAACGATAACACCAAATTTGATCATTTATGACTTTCAAAGGTTAACTACTTTCTCCGTAACTAAATATAGCCAATGCAATTATTGTACCTTCTCATAATTCCAACAACTTTATTATATAATCTTATGTTTACAATCGACTTCTAAGAAATAAGACAATTTAGTAGTTTTACTTTCAACCAAACACTTTAACGTGACGAGTGAACAATTTAATATAATTAACTAAAAAATAACTCACAAAAGAATTATAATCATGTTAATATCTCAACTCCATGTGAATTTTTGAAAGTAATCGTCCGTCTTATTGTTAACAAAATGCAATAAAATTCTGATGTGTTAAAAAAAAGACATCAGCGATGTAAAGAAAGAAATTACTGTAGGAAAAATTTAACATAAAAAACGAGTAATCATGTATTTGTTTGAACGGAAAAAGGGATCTTGAATTGAAGTAACGTGCCGAAAAACGAATTCGTCAGCGAAAAAGTTGTTTGAAGTTCAGTAATTTTGTAAGAGAAGATTGGATTACATATAGGTACGTTCATTACATCAGTTTCCGAACACTTAGTACTATAGTTTTTGAGAACTTCTGAGGAAATATATTGACAGTTTTATGCATCTAAAAGTTTTATACATGCTTTGGTGTTTGTACACCAAAGCAAAGAAAATTAGTAAAGAATTCGAATACACAGAAAGATAGATGAGAGGTGGATCTATTACATAGTCCTGGAAGGAGGATCTTGGATTCTTCTTTGGCTATTTTCAGGTTCAGAAATAATCGAAAAGTTAACAAGTGCCTAAAAAGCACTAAATAACTGCCCGGAAGAACAAAGAGTTTATAAACAATATTCTAATGTCATCTTGTTCTTGAAAACGGTAACACAGCAGCCTTAACTAAATATCTGCCAATAATTTTGGTACAGCTTTATAAACTATTAAATTATTATTTTTTCTATTTCCTTTTTTCTCATTTAAGAGCTTACCAAAGGGACTCGTTTGTGCCTGATGGAAAACATGAATAAAATATAAGAATTGTGGTCACCATACTGCAGTATGTTGAGCCACACTATGGCGGCTTAGTCAGGTGCTTTTTCACGCCCTACTTGGCGATACAAGATAAAAGATAAAAGGCAAGACAGTCATCGTGGCAGTATAAAGCTCACACACTTACGACAATAACTATCACCCCTCCATCAAGTAGAAAAATTGACCGTTACCTCGTCAATGAATTTAATAGAGCTTGCCAATAAGACATTAAAAGCTGTCTAAGGACATTTTAACTGTTTTTTTTTCAAATTAATTTAACAATAACTACACGAGTATGTACAAATCGGTAATAACTGCAACGCATACAACTCAACCTATGACCAAGACAACTGCAAACTGGTCCACACCTCAAGTAATTCAAAGGTATATTTATATCTACTTAATACCTATCGTGAGCTCATTTATACGCGTAAATACAATAATATAGACTGCAGGCATTTTTTGATTTGTTGTTCGAGATTGCTAAAGTTACACACCTAAAGTAAACAGCACATTACGGAAACTCACTAACAATTATAACATCTGTTTCAATATAGCCAACATAAGCCTCTGGCACTCCAAAGGATAAATTTCAAAGTCACCGTATTTAAAGTGTTCATTAGTAATTTGAGCTCACCAAAGCTTATTAGATTAAAGTGTCAATTTTTCAATGAAGCCTGAAAAATATAGAAATGTTAACACTGTAATAGTGCGTTTATGCCAAGGATCCGTATTAAAATTTTCACTTTAGGCTGGAACGAATCCTATTTTCGGTAAGATTATGTTACTTGATTAACAAAGCCTCAGACAAAACGCTGACAGTTCCGGGTGTGGGTTAAGTTTATGTAGTCCTGTCCCATGTTGTTAACTTCTGTAACTTAATACCTTATGTCCCAGATCGCTCTGCATGTAATTGTTTTACAATAAATATTGTAGATAAATAGAAAACTTTTTATTTGTACATCGTATTACAGAGTTTCTAGTCTATTATTATAATAGGACATGTAAAGTTACCAAAAAAAAGTTTTAACAGGACAGTTTAAAATTTTACCAAATGATACTTTTTAAATACAAATAATTCCTTTTTTAAAAAAAAAAGACAACGCCCGCACTACGTATGTATAAATCCTGTGTCGCGGACGACTGTACAAACATACGAGTACAAGAAACGGACACAAAGAACACCTAGACTCGGCACAACAATTTCTGGATCACACAAAGTGTTACCCCATGTGGGGGTTGAATCTACAACACTCAGCACAATTGAGTGTGGCGTGTCGACCGCTTAAACCACTAGGCCAACCGTGCAGTCGAATGAGACTTGATGAAAACACAAAAATTTATCGTAGCATTCTCTCTTTTCTTTAAAGTTGTTGATGTTTGGTGACTGCACTGAACGACCTTTTTTGCGTGATCCTTCTTTTAATTATAATTTTACAATTAATTACAGTTCATAATTATTTTGTTTGTGAGAACCCTGGAAAGGTAAACATGAAACCAACTATAAATAACAGAAAACTAAAACGGTAACATTAAGATAAGTTAAGACTAGATGTTACTGTGTTATTTACTGTGGAGGGCCAGATGTCATGTCCCTCCAACACAAAGGGTGAATCCTCCGACCAGGCAAAGTGATCATGCTTAACGGCTCGCGACTCAACGATTGATGTTGGGATATTGTGTATAAGCCAATCGCCGCGATAATTTCATTATCGCGATACAAGATTATTAGTTGCTCCGACTACGGAGCAACTTCGAGCTAGTTCATTACTTCGAAGTTCGATGTGTCCCTGGTAGGTGGTGCTGTAGTATGTATTTTTGTTTTGCGCTGCATGTGGAAGTCGTCACATTTATAATACATATTCTTTGTGTTTGAAAATAAAAAAAATATGTTAAAGAAATACAATGTTGTTAGCACGATACAGCTAGTTTAAAAATAAATATAAAATAATTATCGAGCAGCTAATTTTAAATGCTAAAGTTTTTCAATGTCTAAAACCAATTAATTCTTGTATAAGACAGTTACGAAACCCACGTTGGTTATACAATGCTAATGGCTACCCAATATTTTCCCACGCCCTAAATGTTCTAATTTATCGAAAATTGTTTTTATCATGGTCTCTTGAACATTTGATTGACACACGCAGTCCTTATTCTGCTGAGATTGAACTCAATCCAATTTGTTGGTGTCCATTGTTCATGCGGAAATGCGGGTAAGCGACTGGTGGTGGCCAGTGTTTTATAAGGACATTTTTGTAACATACGTTGTAGATATATGTACATTGTCTACAACAGAATAAGTAGCTATTTTATATTGTATAATAAGACGACAATTGTTTTTTGTGGTTCAGTTGGTGGTACATTTCATTATCCTACATTTTAATAGGCATAGTTTAAAAATTTATTTTATTTATTTTATTTATTTTATTTAAAACTTTATGCACAAATACATGCATCGGCGGACTTAATGCCTAAGGCAATTAATAGTTAATATGAAATATAAATTTTTTGAGGACACTTAACAAAAAAATATATTTTAAAATCATACATATGGGCACCTATTTTCTAAGAATATTCTATTCTCGTGTATGTATCGAGGAGATGACCGGCTAGTCAAGACTAGTGACCTTTTTAAGAGGGGAGTCGAACTTCAACCAACTCAAACTCACATGAACTTAATTCTTCTCAATTTTTTACTAATTTGTTTTGGATTGCTTTGATTCAAACTTCAATGTGAAACGGTTTTTGAACATGTTTTCCGTGCATCAGTTTATTTATTTCATATCTTTATTCCACCCGGGCACAATGTTACCGTACTTTATTTACAATATATTTTCCGTGCAGTGTTCGAAAACCAAAGATAGGATTAAACGGGCTCGTGGTCAACTGCTCTTCCGTTACGGAACGGGAAAAGCCTTTACCAGGTTTCACTACGTACAATGTACGAAAACATTAGTTCTTTTTCTTACACTAAACAAAGCCCAGTGAACTCTGTAAAAGGAAAATTTACTAAACTACTTTTGTACTGTTTTATTTAAAACAAAATGAAGTTTCGTATTTAGCAAGTCAGAAGAAATTTTAATGTAATATAAATAATTACCTTCAAATTTATTTCTTAGACTTATTGTTGCTTATGCTCTGGTCTTTACTTTATTTGAATCTATTTATGCACTTAGACTTAACATACGACTCACTAATTTTGTGTTTATGATTGGAAAACAATTTATAAATCCGGCATTCAGTCATTGTAACTCTACTGTGAGTGTCACTGTTACAGAACTACCATTCAGAAGCGTAATTGATTGTTTGGAAACAGCAAATCACTAACGATTTTTTTTAATTATTTACAAAAGCGGTTGAAAAGGACTTTGTGCCAACCTATTCAGATTTTTATTATTTCTTCTTCCTTATTATTTTTTTCAACAGAGACTTGTGCCTAACGCAGGCCTCAAAATGAAATTCAAATGTAACCTTTCCATATAAAGATGTATAGAGCTTCATATTTTTTTTAATAAAAGAAGGAAAGAAATCCTTCACATATATATTCCTAAAATGTTTTATGGAAATACATTTTAACTGATTAAACAAAACACGCAAAAGTACAACAAACCAGTTCTTTGATGTGATTTCTAGCCTAAACCTACATTTCTTAGGATTCTTCAATGCGAAAAGGTTAAATACACCATATATCTACATACGGGCAAGGCTGTTATTCTAGTGGTTAGAGACTCCGGCAGCAAAGCTAGAGGTCGTGCATTCAAATCTAACCTACTACAATAATTGTGTTATAAGCATGATTAAATTTTCTACGTCTCGGTAAATTTATCTATAACATACCACGTATTTAGAAATAAAAAGGTATGTTTACCCGTTTATCGGGAGGGAGCCTGGTAAGCAAAATACTGGCTTTGCCTGACTGACTGACTTTGCCCTTTATTACAAGGTTTTTATATACATCCACGTACATTCGTTAATCTTCACAGACGTGACTTTTCTACGCTGGTGTGGTATTAAATTGCAAGTGTTCCCGCGAGCTAGGTTGTTCACTCTCTTATTACTAGCTTATCCGTGCAACCTCGTTCGCGTCTCCTATAGCTCGAAACGTGGTGTTATACAGTGAACAAATTTGTTTCTTGCATATACACAACATCCCAACATCAACTATTGGACTGCGATACGCCAGGCGTGATCATCTCGCCTGGTCAGAGGATCTTCTCTCCACACCCGTGTATAAGCCGTTAAGTAAGTGTAAAATTGTCTTGCCGAAAAACCAACTTATTTTCTTTGAAAGTAATTATATAAAAATAAAGGTAAAGCTAATGAGAACAATAGAAAACAGTAATAGAATAAAATATAGTTCATTTATAAAATAGATTTAGGCAAACTACACAAATTTCATTTTCACTTCTATAATACTATTTGGTATGAATTTCAAGTACACTATTATTTCGATGAAAGCGACAAACAGAGCACCATCTAACGAAAAGGGTATAACTAATGATACTTTTGGGTCTATAATTATTCTTATTCTCATATTGTCACATTAGTAGGATAACCATTTATAAGTGAGCCTATTTGTTAATAATGTATTGAAAAATAAGTGTCTAGTAATAGCGTGCCGTCTCTGTGTTAGAATACCAGAGCCTTGCCAGTCTAGTCCAATTTTACTCCCATATTACTCATTCAAATATATGCCGAGGTAATCAGTGTCTTATTACTTCATGGTAGATGGGTGCGGTCGATTCTGGGGGGACCTGATCGGAGTGGTTTTTAGTATAAACACTACGCACTCCTGACTCCTAAGTTCCTGAAAAACCGGAGATTCGAAGGGATTTTCCATGCAGTCCTTAAATAAAAAAAATAATTGTACATCCCCATTTCTACAAGATACTTTTTTCGCAGAATTTGACTTTATTTGTCTCGACTGAAATTAATTAAAAACACTATCTTTTAAAGTAATTTGAAAATCTCAGAGCTAAAATTAGAACGCTAAAATACAATAATGAAACAAATAATTAATTAATCCACTGATTTTCCTCTAACAAAATACACAAACTCATCCGTCAATATTCATTTAAATTACCCAAAATTGTTGGTGCCTTTAAGAATGCTATCGAAATTCCTAACGACATTTAATAGGTTCACCAAGCTCTGGAAACTACTTACGTATTCATGACAACTAGACATGTTTCACGTTTCCATTAGGTGTTAGGATAATTTATATGACTTAAATTGTACTTGCATCGCTTACTAATCCATAATCGAACAGAATGAATGAATTGTTGGAACGCTGCAATGAATGGTTTTAGATACAATTATAATAATATGCGTAATTATCACAAATCTCACAGACTAATCAGGGAGATTCTGGCTATGGTAACCAGACTACTCACAAATATACTCGTACATATATATGTCTAAATGCACACAAGAATTCGAATGGATAGCTATTCATACTACAATAGCTTTCCATTCGAATTTCGAATACATTCAACAAATATTACATAATTTTGATCGAATGTCGAATAATTTTTATTTTCGGCACTATAAGCACACATAAGTTTTGGACGTAACCGAACTTTTTGTCACTAATTTGAATTATGAAAATATATTGTGATGATTAACTTATATATTTTATGTATTAAAATACATAGAATAAACTAATAAAATAGCAATAAAGGAAACGTAGATGTCAAAACATCAATTAAGCTATTCAGAAAAATATCAAAGAAAACCAATTGATCAAAACTTAAGAACAAGTCTCTAAATATAATGAAATTGACCGTAAGGACAGCCTGAATTTATAATTAAAATATCGTTAAACTAACGCAAACATAATCTATGTTAGTTTGATATTATTAACACAACATAAATTAGGTTTTGAGTACACATTATTTTTCAATTAAAAGTTAGAATATTTAAAGTCTATCGAATGTCACTTTTAAATCTAATTTTGAGATACTCTTCGGGACGCATTTTGATATTTCAATTAAATAGTTGTTATTGAGTAAGTTCTTATTTTAATACTCTTTTGTATAAATTAGTGTAGTAGCAATAACATTTCTTATCATTATAAATGTCAATGATGCTTAAATGTAAAAAAAAACAAGAAACACTACAAGTATCCTTAGTTTTTGAAGGATTTCCCTCGCTTTGCTCAGATACCTTCAGATCCCAACTCGGTTACAATAGGAACATATCCTTTGAAACAAACAAACACAAAATCCGTTTATAGGTTACGTAAATATCAGAGACTTCCTTATTTTCTCGAGTGAGTTAAATATTATGATTTGCAGCTATTGAAAAGGTCCGCATCACTGTTGTACGAGTACATATAAATAAATCAAATCGTGTTCAAGTCCACCATTATAATAAATAAAACGACGAAATGTCCACTCTCATCATATTTACCGATTTGCCGTTTTGTCATAATCTACGATTCGCATCTCAGGATTTCGAGTACCAAAAACAATAATGACGCAACATAATTGATAAATGAGATGAGTCGGACTTATTCATATGTGAAATTAATGGCATTACCTGCTAATCTACTGTTGGCAAAAAGGGGAACCTTAAAGATGTAGAAGAAAGTACTCAATAGTGAATTTACATTATTATGTTACTTTTTACAAATTGTTTTGTTTACCTCTACAAGACCTACTGTTCAGAATATTATATTATTAACTAAACTATAGATGTTAAAATACTTCAAAAAACTGTATCAAAAACAAAGTCTGATGAAGCAAGCACGATTTGTCTGATCCAAGGTTTATTTATGAGAATATAATGATACGTGTTGTTTTTTCACTATACCGAAGTGCAGAATATTTCTTGAACATATTGCTTTTAGGACTAAATTCATGAACGTGTTAAGTGTCTACTTACATGAAATTGATTGTAATCATATTCCACGCGAAACGAGTTGGGGCAGATGTGACGCCGTCGGAAGTCAAATGTTCATGTAATAAAATTTATAGAACATCTTTCATTTTGCTTCATCATTAAGAGTTATACTCGATATTTTGTTCAGAAAAATGATTTAAAAATTACATATAAGTAAGAAAAAGGTATTAAAATTCATATCTGTTCCTTTTCTAAATATTTGCCGCAATAAATAAAATTTTCTTTAAGACGTACCGGGTTGCAAACAAATAGAAAATAGAAAACGAAAAACAGCTATTGAAAACGGTACTCAAGAAAATCCTAATGCCATCTTTCTTCAGAGGGATTACGTTGATCAATAGGCGGCTAAGTCTGTTGAGGTTCGTAAGGATTTTCTGAACCAGAGCCGACCAGAGGTCGCACTTACAAGACCCGACAACGGAATACTGTGTGGTTTCAGTATGTTCCAGTACGATATACCACCAAACCGTTTATCCCCCTAGGGTTAAAATTCGTGGAGTTGTCCATTCACAATTAAATAGTACACTTATATTTACTGTTTACGTTACTTTGTTTACAACGTACGAACGTTTCGTTCCGTCAGGTAATTACTGCCTGTCCCAGTTTGTCTGCGTTAATTAATCAGTGTTCGTCCGACATGTAATGAAAAGGCTTAAATTACAGACAACAAACGTGATGTGTGAATAGTCTCTAGACTATTCTCTGCAACGTTCATTAATCTCGCCTTAAAATTTGAGGCTGCACCCGCTGCTCCATGTTTTTATGACTACCTAGAACGCCTGCATTGTAAGCGGATTTACGACAGCTATATGGAAGCTGGTCTGGCCTCCCTCAAACTCTCTTTAAAATTAGATTTGGTGTGTCTTTTTACCTAATTAAGTATACTTATATTAGACTGCACATGAAACTATATGATAAATGTGATTAATAGTAGCGGATTACTTTCATATTTTATATTTCTGATAGTAACGGATTAAGAATACGGAATGTCACCACTTCCATTCATCTTGTGAGTACCGTAAGAGCCGGTTAAGGGAACAAACTAAGCAGAAAGAAGCATCGCAAAGAGAAGGATAACTTGAAAGAAATCCGATATCAACTCGTCTGGCCAGCGTCGTATAGCAGGCATACCAAAACTTCCTTTCTAAGGCGAGGCTTGTCTGTCTGTCCAACGATATAATGATTTTATAGTATTTGTCTAAGCATTTGGCAGACATTTGCCTGCAATAATTTCAAGTATTATATATGTGCCTGTGTATACTTCTACACAACATATAACTAACAGAAATCCAAATGATAAAGATACGAGTTGACAATATGAAGTACATTTTCCAAATGTAAACAAAGTGTCAAAAGCACCAGACAGTGGGATAATTCGGGTAACAATATTACTACCGAGGACAGGCGTGTGGAGGGACCCACTGATTTATTTCGACCCTTAATTCAAATAATAGCCTTTTCAGACACCCTGCGCAATCCTAAATGACCCTTGTTACTACATAGTAAATTGAATTAGCCTGGGGAAAGACTTCTGTTTTATCGTTACGATATTTTTCGGATTAGTGAGGAATGATAAAGTTAATAGAAAGTACTAATGGAAGTCTTTAGGTATCAATACCAATGACAAAAAATGTTTTACGATGCTTAGATATCTGGTCAATAGACAGCTACAAAACTACCTGTTTCACATTAATAAAAAGCTATAGTGATATAGCTACTAAGATAGACCAACTAGTTAAACCAACATTTATTTCCATTAAAAACATACCTAAAAAGATGTCACTATCAATTTGATTATTTTTAAATAAAGATGTCACAAGTAACAACTACGAGTTTACTTAAGCAGAGATATAAATAATATTTATAAACAAAGTCTCATAAAAATGATATATTACATGGAAGTTTGCGGTACAGTCTTAATATTCAGCAAACTGAAAATCAATTTACAACTGCAATCGAATTTAAAGTGTTATAAAATGACGTCTGAAGTTTAACACATTGAGTTTACTCATGCGTGAGCACTAGTGTTGAAATTTATAAAACAAAATGTTGTGGGCTCAGCACAAGACTGATTTACACCGATACCCGGTCATAGTGCCACAGAAGCATACTAACATGCGAAATACTTAATACCATTTATATTTAGCGCTATATTTTTTTAGATGGTTCAGGAAAGTTTATCTTCTGAACCATGCAGTTCGAGACTAAAACAGTATACTCTACATACAATACATTTTATGCTACTGGCTTTTGGTAAAAAAAAAAATATATTTAAAGAAAAATTCCATTTACCTTTTTTTAAAAAAGATGTTAAAATGAAGATTGATATTAAATAGGCGATAATTTTATGAGCAATAATTAGAAAAACATCTCGTACTAGATCTTTAACTAAGTATATAAACCGTTATATGTTGAAAAAGTAAAGACTAATCTTACCATTTCCTGTATCCTAAATATACAATTTAGACCCGACATAGACTAATTGAATAACATAATTATCTAACACTTAAGAAAACAAAAGATGGACAGCTAACCACCGCACCGTCTCCTGAAAAATCGCAATTTTATAGAGGACCTCCTTAGTAATTAGTGATACGATTACTAACGGTTTAGGTATCTATTTGTACGGTTTTTAGCACTTTTCCATACTCTAACTCTATTGTAACTTGTATATATTCAGTTCAAACATTAAAAAGTTCTCTCGAGCAAGGCAGAGCTATGAATATTCAAATAGGCATATCGTTTTTTAAGAGTTTACCAGCTATTACCGACTTGTAAGGAAATAAAGTTCTAAACTCACAGATAATGAAGTTCAACTTTATATTAAGGCACTTAAAACTCAATTCTCATTATTCAGTAAACCAATTGTGGCCCACTTTAATCACCAAAAATGTAAACGGTCGTAACAATTTTGCTAAAAAAATTTGAAGAGGCGCTTCGCCATGACCACTTTTAAGTACAACAAAAGTTTCATGATTATGGTTACTAACTTACAGCTTTTGTAGTTAGTGATTTTGGTTTAGGTATCTTTTTGTACGGTTTTTAGCACTTTTCCGTCCTCTAACTCTATTGTAAGTTGAATATATTCAGTTCACACATTAAAAAGTTCTCTCCAGTAAGAATATTCATAAAGACGTACGTTTTTTAAGAGTTTACCAGCTATTACCGTCTTGTAAGGAAATAAAGTTCTAAGCTCACAAAGTTCAACTTTATATTAAGGTATTTTAAACTTAATTCTTATTATTCAGTAAACCAATTGCGACCCACTTTAATCATCTAAAATTTAAACGGTCATAACAATTTTGCTAAAACATTTGAAGAGGCTCTTCGCCACGACCACTTTTAAGTACAACAAAAGTTCAGTTGCTCCATAATTTCCAACCGTTAAGTTAGTAACAACTTACCAAATGCTGAAAAGGCTTCAACTTTTAATTAATAGAACTCTTGCAATTCACGACACCATTAAGAATAATGAATTGGGCACTCTAAAAGATAAAAATTGTGGAATTAATCAACACTTTCCACAAAGGAAAACGGAGTTCTCCGATAAAAATAAAACAAACAAATAAATGCATTAAATATTGCAAGAGCAGTAGAAGTCAAAGTTTAATTTAGATCGCAAACTGTGAACGATGGGTCGACTGGTGGGAAATTAGCGGGAAATTAAACTTCATAAGTTCACCGCGAGCTCGACAGCACTCAGAATCAGAACAGAACTGATTTTAACATTGGTTGCACACAAGTCGCACTGCAAACATGACTTTTGTTACATAATCTAATACAACTTGCTACAACACGTTTCTTCCATAGGTTCTGATTCTTTTTAAATTGTAATTTGATAGCATAGCAACACGACAGAAGCATTAAGATAACATAGAAACATAAGTTTTGTTTAGCATATCTACGTTACTACGTACGCAAACGAATACTAACTACTAATAAAACAAACATTGTCATGCCTTCCGTTTTCTGAAGTTCTTCATAATAGAATAGATAAAGTGGACGCAGTTATATATTGAAACTAAAAAAATATCTATATGTCAAATCTGTTTAAGGTTTATGTAAAAAGTATGAACAGATATTTGTGACGTCATACATGCACTACCGGCAAATAAACTTTATTTTAGTGATAGTTTTACTATTACAAATAATAATAAACTTAAAGAAAATCAGTCATATTCATTATTAACAGTATTCATTATTAACATTAACAGTCCATTGCTTGACATAGGCCTCCCATTAGCAAGGAGGTGTTGGTCTAATATACCATACAGGTTTGCTGGATAGACGGAGTGGTATAGGGTTGGTGCCAAGTTTTCCTTCTCTTTTAAAGACACTAACGAAACTTTGTTGCAAGGTCCTATATGAAAACTTACATTACTAATTGTTTATTAATCGGCTCGCGCGTATGTATGTCGGTTATTATTATAAAAAGTAACCTGAGTTCTTCCTCAAGAATTTTCGCAATTATGATACCAGTAAGTATTTAAACCATTTATCAATCAGAGATTTTCAGACTCATTTACGTGACCATCATCAGCATTGACGAGACGTGGACACTCAACATTGGACTGGTCCACAAGTTTAAAGTAGCTCAGCGTGCGACGGAGCGTGCGATGCTGGGTGTTTCTCTGGCTGATAAAATTCGTGACAAGGCTATTCGACAGAGAACTTGAGTAACAGACATCGCACGGAGAATCAGTACGCTGAAGTGGAAGGGGGCTGGTCATGTCTCCAGACGAACCGTTGGCCGCTGGAGCCGAAGTGTGCTAGAGTGGAAACCACGACTGGACAAACGTAGTGTAGGGTGCCCTGCGTCGCGATGGGCCGACGACTTGAAGAGGATGGCTGACAGCGGATGGATACAAATTATTCAAGACCGGGATGGTTGGCGCCAAAGGATGGGGGAGACCTTCGTTCAGCAGTGGACGACGATAGGTAGAAAAAAAAAACATCAGAATTATTGAGTAGGTATCTAAGCAATTACACCATTGGTATTATTTTAGTTAGTTGTTAAATACAATAATAATAAATTTATCTCACATCATTTTTAACCGAGGTAATAAAACTTTTTATGTTAGATAAACTTTCACAAATAGATAATATTTCACTAGACGACTGCAAACATTCGCCCTAAGTTGATTGCACCACATAACAAGCTGTCGTCGGCAAACTACTTATCTAAATTAAATCTCTTGGTCCTGGAAACAGTTTCCTTGACGCTATGTTACTTATTCCTTCAATTGTAACGGTACTTAGGCTTACACAACCTCGTACTAAACCACTATTTGGTTTTAGTTCTTTAAAAAGTTTATACTCTAACTACAAACTTTAAAATGATCCTTTTAGACGTCTAATTTTTTATGTCGCCACCATCAATTAACAATGTTAAAACAACTGCCTCTTTGGTCTAGCGCTTTGTGTGTGCGACTGGGAATGAAAAGTTCGAATACCAGGTCGGACCAATAAATGTTATTAAGTTTTTCTGATAATAAAAATGCTTAATAACAGCCCAGTGTTTGGAAGTCAAAGTCTTAATACCCGTGCCGTTAAGCATGGAGCCGAGGAACATATGAAGCCGTCGGTCTGCGCCTGATCTCTCCCCAGTTGTGTTGGATTGCCGTCCTATCGAGATGTGAGAGTGAGGAAACAAACTTCATTTGTTTTTACGGACTCACTTGTGCACTATAATATACAGTCATCGTGGCAGTGTAAAGCTCACACAGTTGCCACTATAACTGTCATCCCTGCACCAATGGACCCCTGGTCTCGCACTCACCAACGAAACACGACAGCAAGGATGCTGTCGCTTTAGGTTGGTCTTCGGTGAGAGGGTAGTACTGCTCCGGTCGAGGTGGCCCGCTCGTGCTAAAATCAGCGTGGCTAAAGCGTCACCAAAGATCAGAATTTATCAGTCACTAGTACATATAGCTTTACAACAACAACCATAGTTGTTAATTTTATAAACGTTATCATTAAATAATTTTTGAAATTTAGTAATAAAATAAGAACAAGGCAACTATTTCAACATATTTATTGCCATTATAATTAATAATATATCAATTTGTTATAAATATAGCACATTACAAGCACAATATGTTCAATCTGGTATTTATTTTACCTATTTTACTACAAGCTTATATATTTGAAAGTATAAAAAATAAATGTTGCTATTGTTTATAGAGGAAGAACGTTATTCAATGTTCAGGATAAGTAAAGGATAGGCCTAATATGCAACTAGGCAACTATGACCATTTTACTTTTAGTCTAAACATATTTATTGCAAATTCACATTACTACCAGCTGGCATCAATGTTGCTAACAATAAAAATATAATTTGTCATCTAATTTTACTAATTGTTACTTATATATCAATTTTAAGTGTGATATTGAGCTACCCTGCTAAGAACGACTTTTTAATACTTGGTTGCAATGATTTTGGTTACATAGTAATGCAAGGCACATATTGAGGTACATTTATAAGAAATAACAGCAATAATATATCTTACATGGAACCCTTACACAATCCAGTTTATTATTAACCTCATTGAAGTTGTCATTAACTTTGATAATTCTAGCCTCTCTAATTACCAGACAGCACTTCAAAGGTACTCCATCTTAATGGCTTCCATTAAATAAAATTTTGAATTTTTTTTATTCTTAGCAGGTTAGAATATCACAATGATTGAAGCATCAAACCTAATTTGCTGATGTAAAACGCTTTTAGCTATTACAAAAATATAATATCTAATCAAGTATTCACTATATCAGTGATGAGACCAGCAGCAATCGTTGTACCGCCAACACGGAGCATTACGCGTCCCAGCTCTTTCACATCCTTATATCTTTCGACACAAATCGGGCGACTAGCTTCTATTTCAACCACAGCTACACAATTATTGCCCAAACAACGAGGTTTTTTCTTTACTAACTCTCCTGTACTTTTATTTAACAACGATTTCAACTTGATTATGTTTGCAGACTCCACTAAGGACTGGTGATGAATGAGAATTGGAAATCCTTTTGTGATTGGCACTTTTACATTGAATACTACAATTCTAGCCTCAAACCTTGTCGTTACAGGTATTTGTTGAACAGGATCACTCAACACATATCCTATTGAGACATTTTGCATATCCACTCCTGATAGTGTTACACTCACTTGGTCACCAGCAAAGGCGACATTACTTGACATATCATTAATACTTATGCCTCGAACTTCTGCCATTTCTTTACTTGGACAAATCAATACTTTGTCACCTTTATTTATTATACCATTTTCGATACGGCCAGCTACACAAAACCCCGAGCCTGTGCCTTTATAAACATCGTTAACAGATAAACGGAAAGGTTTTGTAACAGCTCTCTCGGGTACTTTTAATTTGTCTATAACATCTATAAGACAGGGTCCATCATACCAATTCAATAACTCAGCCTCTGTAGGTGATTTTATTAAATTTTCACCAGTCAGACCTGAACATGGAACATAAGTCACATCGGAGTCCTTAAAACCAGCTTGCTTCAGGAATGCTTTCAACTTCTTAGTAATCTCATTGAACCGGTCCTTAGACCAGTTAGTTGTGTCCAATTTATTAACAGCCACTGCCAGTTGACTTACACCAAGGGATCTCACTAAAAGAGCATGTTCTCTTGTCTGACCGCCAAGATCAAAACCCGACTCAAATTCTCCCCTTGTGGCATCAACTACAAGTAATGCAACATCGGCTTGTCCAGCACCAGTTATCATATTAGGAATAAAATCTGCATGTCCAGGTGCATCAAGAATAATTACTTTTTTGGTCTTAGTCTCAAACTGTGCTCTTCCTACATCCATTGTGATGCCTCTGACTCTCTCCTCACCAGTCTCATCAAGCACCCAGGCATACATAAAACTCTGTTTCCCAATTTTCTTGCTTTCTTGCTCATATTTGTGCAATGTTTTTTTACTTACTTCACCTAGATCACAGAGCAATCGTCCCATGAGTGTAGACTTGCCCGCATCAACATGACCAATGATTACTATGTATAAATGGTCTTTACCTGAGCCTCTTTCCTTCAAGTATAGAGTTTTTGGATCATGTTTGTTCTCCTTTACTTTAGGTGTTACTCTTACTTCTTCAGTTTGTTCAGTCTTTGATACCCTCTCAGTGCATGGGGACTGGTCTCTAGGTGTCTGAGGACGACTGCTGGAACTACAATCTTGACTAATTTTAAATCCTTTGACAATGCCAACTTTCTTTGTTTCAGTATTTGTTGTTATAAGTTTTGGAGTATTTTCTACAGTTGATATAACAGGAGCTTTAATTTGATCTACTACAACAATTGGTTGAGTCTTTTCAGGCTCAGACTTCAGTACAGCTTCATTACTTTTTCTATTGAGAATTTCGTCGAGGGACTTAGCATAATCAAATTTGTGTTTTATGACAGTCTGTATGAGTATATTATCTGAAACAGTTTCACCGATAACATTTCTTAACTCATCTAAACATGACATAAGTTTGGCTTCCTCCTCCTCATCGAGATTTAGGCTGCGTAATTCTATGGAGTCTCGTCTATCAAGTGTGGAATGACTCGAGTCTGCTAATTCTTCTTCAGCTTCCTCCTGAATATTATTGTGGCTCTCCATAAAGTGTGCTATGGCCTGTTGATTACGACTTCGATCATAAATCCACTGAGAAGTATCACTAGGTGACAAATAACTTTCATCTTCCACTGAATTACCGTAAATATCGTCGTAGTCGTAGTCGTCGGAAAATGTCCTGTTCCTCACGTCCCGATGTCGAGCCATTTTTTTTAATTATTTCAATAAACTTTTATCTCACGTGAGAAAGAAGTCTAACATATTGCCCAAAAATACTTGAAGAAAATCACACGTTTCCACAAATCTTCACACAACTTTTGACAATGACAAATTCCATGACGGCATCATGGTGTTATTGACAATATTTCAAAACTACGTGTTCAGTGTTACTAACTCAAATTTTCCTTTAAAACGTAACAATAAATGTTACATATGACACAGAATTGGCATGAAATCCATTCGCAAATTCACACATGACACAGATAGTAATAATGTTATGTTCATATAAATTCCAATCAAAAATCTAATTAGAAATCATAAATCAAAATTATGTTCGAAAATGGTTAAAAATCTATATCCTTGTTGATTAAATTTAAACCCGTATTAACAAACATTTTAGTAAAAAAAGGATTTATTCTATTTTAATAAAAGCCTTATATTGTTTTTGAACTGTTGTCCTATTTGTCATGATCGTGATAGATGTCTTAACTCGTATGTCATCATTTCTCATTGTCTTTGTCATGATTGTGAAATACGCCTACTTTAGTTTTCCATTTTCAATTTACTTTTGGTATCCTTAAAACTTTTATCAATAAGTACTGATATATTAACCTACATTGGATATTGATCCATGTCTACTTATTTAAAATTTTTTAACAATTTCTAAACTTAGAACTATAAAGTTTCTTGACCTAGTAAAAGTTAGTCAAGATGAAGAAAAAGGTGCGTATTTCAAGAATTTTGCTTGTTTATAAAGCAGTAACAATTTTAATAACAACGAATGCATGTTCACTTTCTTTTTGTAAATATAGTGCCTGATATGTTGTGTGCTACCTAATTGGCATCATGTTCACTCTGTATTTACTACATTTACAGCTGTGAAGGACATAAATAAATAAATAAATTTTATTAAAGATGAATATCTATTTGTAATATGTACATATTCAGATCGAAATAATTTTTGATTTATTACTGATTTCTATTGTTTGTATTGCTATATTTAAGGTGTTATTGATGGGGAAGAGTGGGTCTGGTAAGACAAGTATGAGATCAATAATATTTGCCAACTACATTGCCAGAGATACCAGGCGACTAGGTGCTACAAGTAAGTAAAGAGTTTTTGTATAAAACGAGAATATAATAATATTGGATTGATATGCAATATGCAACTTTGTCAATAGTGAATGTGACCGTTGTTCTTGAGTTCTCGGGTTCGATTCCCGGGTTGGGTCAAATGTTTGTATGATCTGTAAATATTTGTTTCGAAGTTTGGGTGTTTTCTATGTATTAATATGTATATCTTGACAAAAAAAGTATATAAGTATTCTATCAGTCAGTGTATTTATCACAACACAAGTTCTGCTTAGCCAAAAACTATATGGCATTGTGTCAAATGTCTGAAATAATTATTTATATAACTACCCAGTGAAATTTTTTCCTATATATTCTCATGTTACCTAAAAATAACAAACATTGAAACAAAGGATGTCGACTATTGCCATATCACTTTTAAAATAAAGCATGGAATACTGTATATAAATTATGTCATTAACAGTTTAATCATTATTCAAATTAAATATCAACTGAAACCATATTTAATGGTAATTATAGGGAGATAGATACTAGATAGGTACTTTGCCATTGATTAATTTTTTTTTTTATAAATAAAAAGACAATACTCTTAATGGGCAACTTTTAAGAATTTCATAATTTACTACTTTTTTCTTTTTTAGTTGATGTTGAACACTCTCATGTCCGTTTCCTGGGTAACTTGGTCCTAAACTTGTGGGATTGTGGTGGACAGGAAGCGTTCATGGAAAACTACTTTGCATCACAACGGGACAATATCTTCAGGAATGTGGAAGTCTTGATATATGTTTTTGACGTTGAAAGCAGAGAGATGGAGAAAGACATGCACTATTATCAATCATGTTTGGAAGCTATACTACAGGTACTATTGTA
This sequence comes from Hypercompe scribonia, assembly GCA_949316085.1. NCBI lineage: Eukaryota > Metazoa > Arthropoda > Insecta > Lepidoptera > Erebidae > Hypercompe > Hypercompe scribonia. The sequence goes on along the minus strand of OX438969.1, from coordinate 1,683,449 downwards.
CTTACATACTTTTTAGTAACTACTAAATTTGCCTAGCTTAGCATCAGACTGCTATTTGTGAGATGGTTGAAGATATTATAAGATTCTCTTTGTTCTATAGTTTGCAGCCCGGTCTGCTCCACTCTGTCCCCTGCACAGTGCCTTAAGAAAACTACAAATGTAGTATAATTCTTACGAAAAAAAATCTCAGATAAAATAACTCTGATTTTGTTCTTCAGAGAGACTTCATATATAATATTAACTACAATAGCTATAACTATTTAATAAACAATGTAAAATATTTCTCGTTATAGAATTCACCGGAGGCACGAATATTTTGTTTGGTACACAAAATGGACTTGGTACCGGAGGAGCAACGTGAGGAGATCTTTAAGGAGCGGGAGGAGGATTTGAAGAGGTTATCTAAACCTCTAGAGTGCACTTGCTTTCGAACTAGTATATGGGACGAGACATTATACAAGTATGTTATTATTTTCTTTTATTTATACATTGAAATATATTTATGAATGTTTGTAAATGTATTTATTGCTTAACGTCACGGTGAAGCTGCTAGTTATATTGTTTGCCCTACATAATGGCAGCTAAGACTAAAAACTTGCATAGTCCAGAATTATACATGAGCTAGCTGACTAGCATAAAATCTTTTGTTTCGAAACAAGTAAAATTTTCATCTTCTTGTAACGTGATGCTCTTATTGCTTATAGCGTAATTTCATATAGTCCATATATTTTCTCGATAAAAGGACTATTCCTCACAAAAAAAAATTTTTATTTCAAACAAGTAGTTTCTGAGATTAGTTCGTTCAACCAAACCAAATATTGATAAATATGGATAGTACAAAATAGTTCAAAGTTATTAGGCTTATCCTTATCACAAGTAAATTGTAAATGTTCTAATAACGGTATCTAATAACTGTTGTATACAAATACATACAATGTTTACTTTATCAAAATGATACCAAAGTGTTACATTTAAGGTCAATTATGTACTGTGTTATGTTTCAGAGCGTGGTCGAGCATAGTATACAAATTAATACCTAATGTCAAGGCATTAGAGTCGTCATTGAAACAGTTCGCCGAAATCGTGGACGCTGATGAGGTATAGTACATTTTTATAATTGAATGAACAATGTTTCAGTACAGCTTTCACATCAACGGCTTTTAACATTTCACTGCTGGACATAGACCTCTCTTTAGAAAAGAGATTTTGGTCTGCTATACCACACTGGCTGGATGGGTTAATATAGGGATTTATCTCATTGATCTGGATGTCGTAATAGTGGAGTGGCACACCGTGTGGTTTTAGTCAGTCCGATACCGACATACCACCCCGCCGTAAACCCTGGTGGGGTGACGGCCCGAGGGGGTTTCAACACGTTAAAAAAAAAAGGGTTTTGTCTCATATTTTTTTTCATTTATAGCACGTAAGTGGTTAAGGGGCTTTTTCTGCAGCAGGCGGAACACACCTCTGTCCATGGCCTTATTAGTAAGAAAGAACGGGGTGAACGAGAATAATTTACCGCCCCTTAGGAAATCTAAAGTAGGGACGACTGTTCTACGGATCCGTTCCAAAAACGGGCCGGACGGCAAATGCGGTCGGGGCGATGGGCACTCTGATCCTATTTACCTTACTAGCCCTGAGTGTGACTATGAGTGGACGGGGCGAATATTCCCCTCCATCCGTTACAGTGGCCAGCCGCGAGGACGTTCACATGTGCCATATGTCGCCTGAATAGTGAGTACACGTGAAGGTGGTGCCCGCACCAGCGGACAGACGGTAGGGAGGGGTCTGGATGTCCAAATCATAGCGATTTCCGAATCTCCTCTCCTCTGAAACACAGAGTGACACACCGTGTGGTTTTAGTCGGTCCGATTCGGACACACCACCCCGCCATAAGCCTCGGTGTGGTGACGACCTTAAGGGTGTTTCACACGTTATAAAAAAAGGGTGTTGTGGCATTCCGTATTCTTATTTTTTATGGAACAGTTGACAAACGAGGAATACCCAGCGCCACAGCGTCACCCGCTAAAAATTATGGAATTCATATCATAAATGTTTCGAATCTTCAGCACGACTACGTTAGACGGTAGCACGAAGCATTAACGGTAGGGTATCGAGTCTTCGATACAATTACGATTCACTGATGGTAAACGATTACTGACGTCCATGAACACCAGTCACTCGGTAGTCATAAGTGCTTTGCCACTTTGTGACTCTGTCCTCATTACCTCTTCTGTATGAGTTGGGGGAAAGGGCTGGAAGGATTGGCCTCTGGTAACTCATTCGATTACCAGCAATGATCGATTTAGGAAGAATGGGGCGATTTACACCAGCCGTGAGGTCGTAAGCCAACACATTCATCCCGAAACATAATTATCCCTCTAAATCATTATCAAAAAATTATATAATTATATAATTGAAATGCAGGTGTTACTCTTCGAGCGGGCCACATTTCTGGTCGTCTCTCACTGCCAACAGCGACCGCATCGTGATGCACATCGCTTCGAAAAAGTCTCGAACATCGTCAAGCAGTTCAAGCTTTCTTGTTCTAAGCTTGCGGCGCAATTTCAGAGCATGGAGGTAAGTACATTTTATAAATATCATTGGATACTTACCTATTTGTCTCTAATGAACTAAAGACACATTAAGAAGAGCTAAGTATAAGACCCATCCATTTTTTAAATCAAAATTAAAAAAAATAACCGATAAAGTTTTTTTTTTGTAATAATTTGGTGAGGTTGATGAGTGTTCATCGCATGATCCTGTTTCAATAAAAATCCTTCTCTGGTTAAACAATAGATTTTTCATTGATTTAGTTTATTTAATTAGAGAAATATTACTCCCAGGTGACATAACGATCATATTCGTATTAACAGCGTTATTGTTGTGTGTTTTAAGGTTCGCAACAGCGTATTCGCAGCATTCATAGATGGCTTCACGAGCAACACATACGTGATGGTCGAGATGTCAGACCCGAAAATACCATCAGAAGCTACTTTAATCAACATCAGAAACGCGCGGAAACACTTTGAGAAACTAGAAAAAGTGTCATCTAGTGCCCCAAGCCAGTACCAATGAACGGACAACTTCAGTGGACTATGTAGCAAATTTCGATATAATGATAGAAATACAGAGTGCAAAGTACAGAAAGCACTTGCCGAAGCAAGCTTACGGTCACGCGTTTCTGGTATTCGCTGTGGTTTGTAATGTTATGTATAGATACAATACATTCGCGATGAGAATATAGTTAAAAATCTATTAAGTTTCTGACCAATTAGGCTTCAAGCCTTCGTACGCGACTATAAAATCTTGCACGTGATTGGTCAGGGCTTGTTTTGTGCGTCACTGTTTTCTTAACGCGAACAGGCTATATAATGTACAATAACGATAAATGTCTATAGTAAAAGTAAGGATGTACATCCTAAAGTTTACAAGTTTTAATTATTGAAATACAGAATATTTTAAAGCTTTAATATAAAAATGCAATGTGTAAACATGAATGAATCCACAAATCGGGTGAAATGACTGTTACTGGGTTTACATTTGTGGATTAAGTTAATGTTCTCATATTGCAACTATTTATATCTAAAATTCACTTATTTATGACAACCATAGAGCACAATATAAGTAATCTTATAAGTTATTGATATGTATATTTTTTTTTATGATTTTTCATAGCTTTTTAAATGTTTCTTTGAAAGACTGCTTCATTTATAATCAATTAAAATTAAAATAATTGCGTTCGAATATAATTTCACATACATATAAAACCAGACGATGAAAGATTATAAACACTTGTAAACTCCTTGTTAATTCAACAATCTATGGTATAAACTTTATTTATTATTAAATTTTAATTTGTTGGCAACATCATAGCAATAATATAAATCCTTATTAGCTGCCGGGATACTTTGCAAATATCAGTTTATGTTTTATTTTCAGCCTAGCTTATTTATTAAAGTTAAAAACTTTTAGATCTATACACAGAGAGCCCTAAATTGTATTGCAAAATTGAAAATTATTAAAAATGCCACTATTTATTTTGATTAAGTCTTGTGAGACCTTGACAAAAACAAACTCGCTGTTACAAATCAACATATAACAATATTTAGTGAATTGTTACACTGTTATGGTGTGCGCTATTATGTTATTAAGTTTTAAAGTAAACTAAAAGTAGGCTATAACATAAGGAGAACTGAAAAACAAGTAATAAATAATTAAAAATAAGAATTAGCAAAAACTCGTAAAAGATTTACTTTGTTAAGGAATGGCCGTAAATCTTTAACAAATAAGTCGCAATCATTTTTGTCCTGCCCTGACTAAATTTCATCCTGTATTGCACCAGAAAAATGCCTGAAGCTGTCATAAATTTTCTTATAAAGACTAGAAAGTACTTTTCTGCTCGTTTAGGTTCAGCTTTGTCATTCAAATGCCGCTTCACTTTCTAGTACCTGATGTTAGCCGAATTCTTCGCCAATTTGAAGCTTGATACTGCATCTTGTTGATATGTCTTCCACTTCACAAGTCTGACTGCAGCATTTTTCCAACAGAAATAACAATAACACTACCTTATCGAATTATCGTTTCGATCTAGGCTGTAACGTCTGTGCTCAAAACTCGCTAATTTAATAAGTGCCTTAGTTAACGATTTAGACAAATAAAAACAGCTTCGTTAATGAACATGTATGTATGAATTTTATATGCCTACTGAAATATCCGCATAAAGATGTAAGCTCTCCGTATCTGCTTCAACTGATGACCAGCATTTCAATGACCATTGCTGGACATCCCATTCCTAATGTAAACCACTGACCTCAATCGTCAGCTCTCTAATTCTGGTTATTGCCCACCGTTTTGCGTAAATTATCACTCCACCTGGTCCCCAGCGTCTCCTACAATGTTTTTGCTATTAAATTCCAAACAAAATATCAGTAATCACAATCTCTTATAAGCCTCTTAGCAAGCGAGCAACAGTCTTAAAAGATTTACTACTAAAATACTAAGACAAAACAGAGGATTGAAAATACCGATACAAGGATTAGACAACAATATCATACGTGACGGTCTACAGTAAAATACCAGACTGTCTGATGAAATTCACCGGAAAAAAAAAGACGAACGTTGAATCTTTCGTAGAACCGGGAAAGAGAGAACTCAATGTTGTGGAGCCCCTCTTTGATGACTTACGACTAAGTCTGCAACAAATATCTAAATATGTCGAATATATAGACTGGTCGTTACAAATATAATAGTTAAAAGTTACCTGCATAGCAAGATGGCTGCCTTGCCGTAAAGGCTTGTTTAATTTCGTCGAGTGTTGAACATCATAAGAAGTAGATAGTAATTGACAGTTTTCAAGTTCTTGATGATAGACTTACATAAACATTTACTCGATTCTGTGGCTCCGGATTGTCTCGTTACCTGGGGATCGTATTTCAATACGCCTGATATGAATCGTCTCAATGGGCTTTGTGCGAGTTCATTCCATTCCTTACTAATCACGACACCAAACCCAGTAGATGTACAGTTAAACTCAAACTAGACCTCCACATCTTGACCCGTTTACGAGGATAATATTCAGGTTTATTGTTATCCGATTAGGTTAACTACGACACTACGAAAACCAACAAGCTGTAATAGTTAGATAAATTTAACTTCGAAAACATTATAATAAGAGTATATAAGCTCACTATGTTATAGACAAGAATCCAAAAAAAAGTTTGCTATATGTAAATAGATAGAAAATCTTTTCATGACCATTTTAATTGTTAAAATTACCAGGTTTCTCACCAAGCTAGTAATTGTTAATGCTGTTGATGATGCATTCATATATTGTACAACTGTATATAATAATTACCTGCTGTCAAATTGCCAAAGTATTTTTAGATTTTATGTAGCTTTCCTCATTTGTTTTGTTTGAGTTAAATTTTGTCATTGAAAATTTACCTCCTCTATATTAATCAATTATATATTTTCACAAACTATATGAAATTACTAAACAGTACAAAAAATGAAAAATTATCAGACCAGACTAAAATAAAATCATAAGGCTGCATAATCATGGTGCAACATCGCAGAAGGAAACTACAAATTTTTTCAGGTTACGCCACGCTCCACAATTTTATTTTGTCTACTAACCATTGCCCTAAATTGATGTGATGAGGAGTAACTACATGTACCTGGTATCTAGCTAGTTATTTTTTAGCTTTTAATTCAAACAGCACCATCATTATTATATTTTTTTACAATAAACCTGTATACGCAATTTTTTAAATTCTTATTTTATGTTTTCATACACTGTCCGATTGCAATGTTCAATAATTATTTATTGTCACTTTATAATTATACTTTGTCACATTCAATATTTTATCTGTGCCCCTGCCGCATCATATTACCGCATCGTCTGAAGTTAGACTGGGAGAGAATGCCTCATGGCATTAAGTTCCCCTTTGTACAACATGTGCAATAAATAAGTCTTAAATAAATAAATAATTCAGTCAATTTTTGTTTCTTGAAATCATCCTGGTACCGATGTGTATGTCCACATTATTAAAGTGTTTATTGTCAGAGTAAAACAAACATGATATTTCGTTATTTTTGCCGTAATTAGTCGAGTGAAAGGGGGTGCAGAATAACGTAAGTATGTCTAGTGTGTTGGGAGTATATTATTTAAAAGCATGCGAAAATCAAAAAACACTCCTCTTCTCAAGAGTTACGAGAATGTTCTTTATTATCATCTAAGTAATTATGAAATTTAAAATCAGGTGATCCATAAACTTCTGAGTGTTTTGGTGTATTGTGTAACAGGGAGACCATATCTGACAACCGTATGTATACGTTATGTATAAATTAGCTACGAACGAAAGCAATATAAACTATATCTAAGCTTAAACTCTCAAAAGGTAGGTAAGATCTTAGGGACAACACCGAGATTATAAACGATCTGCTGAATGTCTCACTAATATGCTGTCGCATGGAGATCTCGGAATCCAACAGTATGCCGAGGTCTCGCACAACCTTGACCTGCTTTTTTTACGTGGGAAATGCTTTTCGCACCATACCTTCCAGAGGGACGTAGGGCGTATGTGGGACTCCCGTTCTACCCATTAAACCCCACGGCGGCCTACCTCAGCAGTCGGGAGGAGCTTCAGGAACGCATCAGAGTATGCCGTATTTCGCAATTGAGATACATCCCGGGCACCTCATGCCCCAGGGCAAGACGCTCTCACCGTTCTGCACAATGAGATGCAGAACAGCGCTCCGTCACAGTTAGTAGTTAACCTGCATCTTTATTTTTTAAGAGAAGTGAGAAGTGATTCAGTACCGTCTTTTGAAACACGTTAATGTTAGAAATAGAGTTGTAGGTGTGATAATGACATAATGGAGATTGACAGCTAGAACTGAAAATCAGTAAAGATACTGCCAAAAAGTTTTTGAAAGTGGTGCATAGTGCCTGACCATCATTATTTTGTGTTGCCCAAAGATAATTGACTTGGATAACTGGAACTTGCTTTTTTGATTTGACGTAGTTCCAAAAATATTCAGGCGTTTTCCTAATGTTGTGTTCAGCAATGCGTGTAAAGTTGTCAAAATTGTATCTATTCTCGATGTTGCCTCTCCCTTAGTAGCCTAAATTCATCGAAACAATTAAATTTTTTTATGAAACGATTTTTGTTATTTGCACTCCTCTTTCACTTTCCTTTTCCTTCATTTTCCCCTTTTTATGTCGTTTTTTAACCGCTTATAATTTTATTGAAACTGGGTTGTATAATTGTGTTTCCTATTGTATAGGGATCACAATCAAAACTATCTATCGAACTTTGACGACAAGGATGGCGCAATGGTTTAAGCGGTTGCCATGCCGTTCTCTACTACGCTGAGTGTAATGGGTTCAAACCCAAATCGGAAAACACTGTGTAAATAATTATTTGTAAAGTCCTCCGGGACACAAGATATATTCCTAATGTGGGCTTTGTTTTTATAAAAATAGAGATAAAAAAAATACTTTATTTTCGTTCATTTCTTCTAGATTACGACAAACCTCTTAGAACAGCGGTCGTCACGCTTTTTTGACCATATATATTATGGAACGATGTATTTATCACTGCCAAACTATACACTAAACCTCACTAAGGCCATTTGCCCTCTTACACTAATAAGTTTTTATACTTAGGCCTTAGGTCGATAACGACCAATCACGTTATTTTATAGAGGTTGAAAGTGTCTCTGTGCATACCTCTTTTAATTTGTTTGCATTGTGGTAAGTTAGGTAGTTAACAGATAGTAAATGTGTATTAAATAGTACCTGAAATTCGTAAAAGTATAAAGTTATTTTTTTATTAAAAGAATAGAATAATATTAAAAATCACGTCATCCATTGCTAGGTAGTGCAGTTGTAACCCCCTGCCGGACATCCCCAAACCCTAATAAATTAGCGTAATATTTACATTATAATAGTATAAAAGCTGACTAAGGGAGCGAACTACGCACGACAACATGACTGCAAGGAGAAGGAGAATTTGAAACAAACTTTACCAATCGTCCGTCCGTCCGGCTGTCGTGGTACAGTTGAAACTTCCTTACTAAGGAGAGGCCCATGTCCAATAGTGGACGGTTAAACACTATCCATGATGGTAATAGCCAAAATTAAAAGAAACACAAATACATGTTTAAAAGAAACCTTGTGACGACTTTCTTACTCCTTTAGAACCTAACGTATTTAGCAACAGGCCGCAAAAGTATTTATTCACGAACTACAATGAATTCTTAGACGGCTGATGGAAGATAAAATTAAAACCAATGAGGCAAAATTACAATTTTCTCACTTATTATAGTTCCCCTTAATTTATGATGTCATACTTCACACGGTCCGCGAATAGCGTACCTACCAGCTATCACAAGATTCATTCAATTTAGTCGATCACGTGTACCCGTGGTGAAGTGTATCATTTTGTGTGCGTCCTTGACTTTGTAGTCAGTTGGTCATTGCGTAGTGAGCTTGAAATTAATTTGTGATACACATGTAAGTTTTTAATATTATGTATAATTCCTTTTTTAATCTACATATTAAACAGAATTGCGGCAAAATTGCTAAATGAAATAATAAATGTAAAGATCTAATACTGACAAACCAGCGCCAGGTAAATTACTTGTTCCGATTTAAAACATTTTAAAAATGTATCGGAATTTACTTACAATATCGGCAACTAACAAGTGGCGATAAGACTTTCAGAAAGGGCTCAACTAACTAGTATTTCGTTAATAGATATATCGCCATAAATGAAGATTAGATTACTGTAGAGTTCTACGTGTAGTAGTCTGATTATTCTTGTCTCCCGTTTTCTTTTTATAAGAAAGTAAGGTTTTAAATTTATTTGTCGTGTAAAAAAATAATGAAGGGCATAAATACAGAGAGTATTATCTAAAAACCAATATTAAGAGACAAGTTTAATGTGAGATCGCAAATTATACCTGTCGCTAACTAACAATATACCTATCTTATCACTTTGAAAGATTGAGAATATACTCGTATATTAGACTTATAAGTATAAAAAGGCAACTAAGGTAAACTAGTTTTCTAAAGATTAAAACTAAGAGTTACGTGAATTTTGTAACCTTGATAGCAAGCCAGCACCTATAAAACTTTTAGTTATGTAAAAATAGTTTGCAAACATGCAGATCATACCTAAATAAGTATAAGTATGTAGTGTTTAGCATCAATGTGTAAAAACATTTAACGAGCAGTTATTTCTTTTTAAATTGCTTATGTTCCTCATACCCAATTGCATCACCTTTTGATATTTATCTTTTACAAAATATGTTATGATCATAAACTTATAAACGTACGGGTATGAGCCGCTATTGCCTACATTTGAGCATATAATATAAGTAAAAAATAAAGTATTGCTTACATATTTAAATAATAATAAGGTGTTGAAATCAAAAGTAAAATCTTTAACTCTGCAACTAAACTAAGTAGGTACATACAAACGAACTACAAGTCACATTCAATAACGTACGAGTAAAGCTGGTCGCTTTAAAACTAAAATACAAACCACAAATGTAGAGTAGTCCTCGTGAATCACTAATTATGAAGGTAATAAATAAATAATTATAGGAATGTTTTCCTTACTTGCACGGTGTTCGCACACGACACTAGTAAGTGTCGTGTGCGAAAATGGACACGACATTTACAAGTGGCGTGTGCGAAGACGGACAATGACGAACAGAAGATGCGTTTGTGATAAGATTTTTTTTAAACAAAATATTAAAGAATAAGATATGATAAAAATATATTAAAACTCACATTAATCGATTGCAAGACTGACATACGTACGGCTGTAATAAAGAATATTTTTCAATTTAGGAAAAAAAACAATTAGCTGTCATTTTTTCGCCATCAAGTATTAAAGTAGACATAAACCATTTTTGAATAGTTTGATGTTTTGACCGCGTCGGCCATGTTCACACTCTCTGTTGTGAAATGTATTTGAGATGATCGCGTTAACATATTGTATACGAAAGTATTATGGATACAAAGAATTTAATTACTACTACTACCGGCTCTGTTGTTTTGTCTGCAACTATGGGTCTTGCTTGAATGAGGTAGGTACACAACTGAGAATCTTTAATTAGAGTAATGGATTTAAAAGATAATCTTATTTTATGAGAAAGTTATATGTTAATTTTTAAATATGTAGGCACTATAGGCCTAAAACACCCTTACATAATAAAACACAAGGATGCGTTTCGTAAATACTTTAAAGTCGTAACGTCCAGACCGTGCGTCAATAGAGATCTGTTAGATTTTTACGATTGTCTGTAACTCTATTTCACCATGAACACTTGTAAAGATATTTTTGTGAAAAATATGTAGCAATATACTTATAGCAACAATTCTAGTTTAGTCACTACCCATATACTTATGACATGCAGCAACTGCTCATGTACAGGTGGGCCACGATTAGTTAACATTTGAAAAAATCGTATAAAAACCATTTAATATATTATAAATATTGTTTGCTTACAAGAAAGTTAATTAGTTGACATTTATTTTTTAACAATTACATCGTCTAAATGACCATCGTTTTTACGTTTGCACTCTTCTAAGCGAGCACCGAAATTTTCGAATACTCTTCAGCAAAGAGACTACGAGATGCCGACATCTCTTCGCTGATTTTTTCTTTTAGTGTATTTGGTTTATTGATGTAGACACGATTCTGCAAATAACGACATAAAAAAGAAGTCTGCTGGGGATAGATCTGGACTCCTGGGTGTCCATGGAATGTCACCTCGTCTGGAAATTAGCTCTTCCGGAAATATATCTCTGACCACCGGCAGGGACTCATTGGATGTGTGACAAGTGGTTTCATCTAGTTGGAACCATGTGTTACGATTGTAGCCAGAAAATTCCAGTAGCAATCGTCCCAAGAACTCAGAAGTAAGGTTCAATGATTCCTTTTGCTGAAATTTCAGCCTATATACTTACCTTGGGAGAGTGAAGTGGCCTCTTGTGTTTAGCTTTGGGATTTTCACTACTCCAATACCTGCAATTCTGTTTGTTTTTGTATGATGATGTAATTTCAAATGTTATTTCAAAATACGGCGAATTGATGTGAGGGATAACCGTAATTCAGCCGAACGTTTGCGCATCGATAAATCTGGATTATGTCGAACAAAAGCGGAAACTTGTTGCTATTTTCTTCAGTCCGAGAAGTCCGTGGGCCTCCAGTTTGCTTCAGATTTAGCGTAGAGCCCGCCTCTTCGAACTTCTTTACTCATTCTTTATTAAAGAAGCACTCGGACACTGATTTAAGTCGTGTAAATTCGTAATCAAGGTGAAATAAGCGTCTCAACAATAAGTGAACTGTTGTTTAAATAAAATTGTTTCACACAGTAAGCGCGCTGCGGCCCCGTTAAGTGATCCATTGTGACAAAATTGCCGAGAAACAAGCTAGTGGTCAGACCCCTCTCTGGACCCCACGTGGCACTTCTTTGTGCGGAATGTTAGATTCAAATACTAACGAATTCTTAGCACACCTGTAGGTAGCTTGTTAATGGATATAGGTAGAAGTTTTGTAAAAATTGTATACTCATGTTTTTTTTATTGAGTAAGGGTATTGGAGATATACACTTTTTTTAATGACATTGATGCGTTATCTGCGCTTTCTCTCTTTCTGTTTCGCCCTTGCCGCGTTCACAACACTTACAGTACAGATTGTTTTCACTATTGTGTATCAGGATATAATAAATATATCCACAGAAGATAAAGGTTGCCTTATTTATCCAAAATAACCTCAATAATTATGAACCTACAATACATTTTGGAGTGTATTCATAATTAATAAAGTATATTATTTTTGTACGTTCACTAAGTAATAATTAAATACTTGACATTGTCATACCCGAGCCGAGGTCGCGGTACATCTTTACTTTTATTTATTTTAATTAAAAAATGAAAAGTAATAGTAACAATTCTAAATAAAAAAATATTTTATCTATAATTTTTACTCATTCTTATATAATATCTTCGTTTTATATATAACGAAGATATTATATGATCAGTATTTAGCTATCTCTTATCAGCACCTGACGTTATGCGGCTAAAACAATGATTTATTAATTGATACAACACGCTGGTGACAATCAATGATTTCGTACGTAAAGAATGTTTTAGCTATACGATAAACAGACTGGGTGACGAACATAGCCAGGAATAAAGATTATTTTCTGTTTCGTAATGTTGAACGAAATCAAGGGTAAAACTCAAGACCAATCTAAATTCTATTCCCCAGCAAGTAATGCCATACAACATACTCGTAAAGGGATATGACAAACTGAATTATTTCCTCATGTTTTTTCTATTTGGTGTTTTCCTGTATGAGATAGTTTTAGTGCGTTAAGATCGCATTCAATGTTATTCTTACTTTTTGCATTATCTTTGGTATTTATTATTATTATTATCAAAAAACGAAAACGTTATACTGTATTTACTTAACACTAAACTTACTATCTATCATATTATATGTTATTATAGTTATAGTTTTATTTAAGTAACATATCGATTCTTGAGAGATATTTGAAAGCGGAGATTTTCTTTAATTACTTTGTAGAACAATATCTACATAAATAAAGGATTTTGTGTTCATTAGTATAGTAATGTAATGGACTACACTATGACTACACTATTGTTGTTTATTTCAATCATTGATGTGCAAGTGATTGAAATGAACGCCAATAGCGATAGGAATTTTCTTGTGTCAAAGGAGTAAGTGCCTATAATTAATACCTATAATACCAACTACTTCTGAGGTATGACTGTTTTTTTCTGGTTTAAAATTAATGTTTATTTAAAAAGAAAATGTGTCTGACGGATAATCTTACCTTTATCAAGGGCTGCTCTTGATAAATAAACAATTTAAGACTTTACTTTTTAAAACCTTTTAAAAAAAAAAAATATAAGTTAAGGTATGAGCTCACTCAAACGAAGCGTACAGTGGATGGCATGCCAAAATAATCTTATAAAGCTAACCATACCACATTTCTACTACCACCTTTCACAGTATTGAAGTTAAGCGTAGTATCTAGGCAGATACTAAATATTTTTTAAACTACAGTCTTTAGGCTTATAAATAAGCCAAATAAATTAATTACACTTTTTTATATTACATAATTACGTATAGCCGTTGGTGTGGAGGGAACGGGTTTCATATCCCTCCGGCACAAAGGGAAGATCCTTCGACCAGACGAGGTGATCATGCCTGGCGGGCCACGGAACAACGGTTGATGTTGAATTGCCACGCGAATCTCTATATCGCGATACAGGATTAGTAGTTGCATGCGTATTTTTTCTGACTTTATATTTTTTCTTGTTTCAGTCATAAATAAACATGTCTCAAGAAAAAGCCACTTTTGATTACCATGAGGAAACTCAAAGCGAGAAATTGGCGCGCAAAACCAAAGAATCTCCTTTCATGGTTATTGGTACGTATTGCTATCTCAATATTAAATCGCTTACAAGTAAATTATCCTGCAATGGATAGTTTTGTCCATCCCAGCTAACTTCTTCATATTGTCAATTCATGCACCAGCTGCCGGGTGTACTGACAAGTGACTATTGCCGCCATAGGCCGTCTGCAACCCGAGTCATAAGTGCGCGGCCGCCTTTCTAGTCTCTCTTCCCTCCAGAATCAGGGGGAGCGAGATTATCTCGCTTTCGGTGAAAAGCGAAGAAAGAACTGATTAAAACGGGTTTCCTTTGAGACTGTGAAACCAATCTGGTTTGTCCGTGGTATACCGAAGTGTGGCTCTCCCACGTCTTAACGTGGTTTATCTCATAAAACTTTTCATTTTATTTTACAATTTAAAGGCAACATTTTAACATGAAACCCTTTTATATATATAAGGATCCAATTCTAGTTGCTACTTTTTCTATGTAAAGAAACTAAAGTCGCTGGAGCTAGAAATTTTTAGTCCCTTTCGTCTTATATTGGCTGGTTCATCATTGGTGAAAGTCAGTAGGTATTAATAGTCAGAAATCAAGTGTTTTCATAATGTAGATATTAAAAATAACGTTCACATCACTGACAAAAGCATTGTTATTGTTAGCGCTAAGAATGGAACATTGCATCAGTGTCCTTATAGAAATGTGTTGCGTGTAGTATATATTGTCAAGACTTTCTTGTAAATACATCTTACATAGGTTCAGGAAAATGGTGACTTATCAGGTATATGCTTCATTAAACATACCGATCAATACACTTTATTGTATTTTTACATTTTCTTTTTATGACATCAGTGACGTGATAACGTAAAGATTTACATGTATCAGTGAGAACTGGTTCGAATCCATTGCTAGTTCCATAATTTAAACTTTTCTTCCTTCTTTTCTCCTTCTCCTTCTTTAACTTCATGCATCATACTAGTGTCCGTTTAAAAGTTGCAATGAAAATCAATATGAAGGGGAAAATAAAATTAAAAACATTTTTTCGATATTTGAACATGCCAATTAATTTTCAAAATGGCCAGTGCTAAATGTTTACCTACGTTATACATTAGATTGGAACGCCTAGCTCGGTTAATATCTAAGTATATCACGTAGTGTCACTACATAATAATAAAATAATTTAATTTTGTTTTCATAGGTATTGGTGGTCTGATAGCAGCTTGCGGGTATGGTGCATATTCGTACAAACGCCGAGGAGCTATGAGCACCAGCGTGTTTCTCATGCAATTCCGAGTGATCGCGCAAGGAACAGCAGTCGGCGCTCTGACCGCTGGCATGCTCTACCACATATACAACAGCTATATTAATAAACCAGAAAGTGTTGCAATCTCTTCAATTACGAAAACAAACGATCATTAGATATGTATATTTTGCGATCGGAATAAAATCTAGCTTTAATTCATTCCACTTCGTTTTTTGAATAATGAACTGTAAGGCCCGGTTTATTGACATCTTAAGGCAGCTTTAAAACTCTGGCCATATTGACTATAGTATCTTTCTGTTGTTTATGATTATGGCCACGTCAAACATTTGATATAAAAATTTACAAGTAATCACACTGCACTGATGTAAAATTATTACGAATTTCATCATCACTGAATCTTGTATTGTTTTATTACTGTAGTGCACAAGGAAAAAGTAATAGATATATGTAATTTTAATGTCTTAAAAGGCACTTGGCAAGATCTTGATAGTTCTTGAAACTGTCTCAATAAAAACAAATAAAATAGGTAGGTAGGTACTTAGATTACCATTTCTTGTAATGTTGATATTAAGTATGCCTGTTTATTTAGCACGGTAGTAACGGATCAAGAATTCTGAGTGTTACCACCACTATTTATCCTGTTTGTGTCGTAAGAACCGACTAAGGGAGAAAACTATGCAGGCAACATCATTGCAAAGAGAAGGAAAATTTGAAACAGACCCTGTATCAACCCGCCCGCCAGCGTGATATTTTGGGTTAAAATCTTGTTAGGAGGGGCCTATATCCAGCAGCGGGCTATTAGAGACAGTTGATGATGTCTATTCATCTACATAGTTCATGTAATTCTAATTACGACTAACCCTTAGAAAATACCATTATTTATAGCCAAGTATCATAATATTATTGCCAACTGATGTTATTTGCCTCTGCGTAGGTACATATATAAATGAGAAATTTTATTTGATTTACATTCAAAAGTGTCTACGCTTGAGAACGTTTAGAAAAACATTAGAAATAGTGCAGGGCTCGTATCGCCTTTATTAACCTTCCTATCAGTCCTTGGACGCGTTCAATATCCCGAGTCTGTGGTTAACAAATAACCCTGTTTATGACTTTTTTATCGGAACGTAATCAATCAGCTAGATATGCGATAAGAGTAACTAATATATTTAATGTTTTGTTATATTATGTACGTAACTCAGTGTAGGTAAATGTTTAGAATTATTAAGAATCTAGTAACAGCCTTCACTAGGAGGCCAAAAGTTGTTTTAAAATTGATGAGGCTATCTACTACTTAATAGAGCAAAATATTTTTTCAACGTAGTTTATCTTTTTTTATATTTGTTTTTTTTCTCTAAATAAACCCACATTCATATTTGTACCTACATAATCCATTAAAACAACAAAATTATATTATATGCATGTGTTCACATTTCAGAATATTCCTTCCATCGTTACGTTCCAAAAATTTCCTGCATTGTCCCCATTATTGATTCTGAAGTCGTACCAGAACGTTAAGTAGACATATTTAACGTTACACGGTAGCAGTCTTTATCAAACACACTCAAAAACTCCGAGTTTATGAGTGAGTTTGATAAAGACGCGAAAATACAACGTCTCAGTTTGCCTAGCTTTATAAAACCTAGTTTACAAATTTTGTAACATTTATACAGCATATTACAGTTGTTTAAAAAGGGTAATCATTTCTGATAGAACACGTATCTATCATATTTAAAGGGACTGATAAGCTTAAAAGATATTTAATTTATGCATAAAAAAAATAATTGTACTAACAAAATCATTGTAGACGTTTATTATTTTGGCATAGGTAGCTTATAAAATATAATGAATGATGTTGTATGTAACAAACTGTAATAAAACATTGATGTCATTATTTCATTGTCAAGTATTATTTGAAGTAAAGAATGAAAAGGTACGTAATTACTTAGTTTTTCCATCACTAACAGATAAGAAACACTTGAACCTATTGTTGTTAAAAAAAGACAAAGTATAACGAGATTAAAGAAGTCGCTACAAATGATGCATTTAATAAGTTAAGATCCGTAAAAATACCGCTGCTACCAAGATATTGCATTAGTTACGCTCTCATAGACTGAATAGTCTTATCTTAAGTATGATGACAGGCAATGGTGTCACCCGAGTAACGGACAACAATTGAAAACACACTCTTCTCTTAAACGATTCAGTGCTGGACAAACCCAACACGGAGCCTGTAGCAAATTCTATCAGAGGACCCTTGCATTTTTTTAGTTACCAAGTTTATAGTTTTAAGTTAAAAAACAAAAAAATATGTAAACATCGGAACAGCTGTTTCCCAAAAAATGTACCCTTCACGTTAATGTTCGGTTTGAGTAGATTCAACTGCACGCTAATGCATCTTGATCTAATTCGGGCAAATTCATAAATATAATAGGTACTGTTCATATTATAGATATTGTTTTCCAATTGGTTGGTTTATAACGACCCAAACAATTGAATACCATCAGCCAATTGACGCACAGTACTGAACGCGGGCCTTGCTTAAGACGCGCTAACAAAAAATCCAGTTTTGGATAGTTCATATCAGATCCAGCGAGAATCACTCCGCCTTACTCTACTTCTCTGTCGAATTGTTTTATTTAGAATTTTTTGACTATAGGAACACCAACATAACTTGGTCCAATGCACTTTGACCGACTTTAACTTGTGAAAGTCATGGCTCCGAGAAAAGTCGCACTGGTTAAGCTTCTTGAGTTTTTAGTGATTGTGGAAAAAGTGACTCGACGATATAACGAAGCTTCCCATGTGTTGCCCAGCTCAGATCAATTCATCAACCGGCCTTCCGCCTGAAGTTTTGGGAGCTGAGTCGGTAGATTTTTGCCTCGGTGGCGCAGCTGTAGTGATTGTGACTGCTGTGCTTGAGGTCTTGGGTTCGATTCCCGGGTCGGACCAAATGTTTGTACGATTTGCAAATATTTGTTTCGAAGTTTGGGTGTTTTCTATGTATAATATGTATGTATTTACAAAAAAAAAAGTATATAAGTATTCTATCAGTCAGTCTAGTTATCATAGCACAAGCTCTGCTTAGTTTGAAACTAGATGACGTTGTGTGTCAAATGTCCGAAATATTTATTTATTATTATTTATTATTTATTTGACCAAAATCGACAATCTTGTAGAGTACTGATTGTAGTGCATACATCGTAACTTGTTTTGTTTACAAACCTCGACGAAAATATTACCTGCTTTATGAAAAGTTCATAAGGACATTCTCAATATATATAATATATAGGTACAATACATAAAAATGAAAGCATATAACAATTATTGAAACAATATAATAGTGTCTATTTATTCAGAACCTACTGTACCATATTCATTCAAATAAATTTAGTAACTTAACACAGAAAACTAATAAATTTATAGGACACCACAACAAAACAATAGAAAAATGTATTTATGAGAAACCATACAAACAACTTGTTGGCAGAAGACATCCGAGAATAAATTGACAGCACATTTTGCCACCACCAAGTTTTGCTGCGTTTGTTGCGTTTTAGAAATTTGCGCGGGAATTTTAAAAAAACCAATATTTCATTGTTATATTTCACTATTAAATTAAAATAAATTGCAAAAATAATTACACTGTATAAAAATATTTTATTTCTTTTGGAGTCACGTTATGAATTAAGTAAAAGGAAAAAAGAAGTGACTACTGGATAGATTCAGGATCTAAAGAAGATATGTAAATGTTCCTTTTAATAACACTTAAAACATCGATCAAACACAAAAGACGGGCAAAAACTTTAAATTGCTCTAGGATGGCTTTATATTTGTCATACCAAAAAGATTTGTTTATTCCTGAAACTGGAGCTACGAAACGCAATACTGACGATCCCGACATGATTAAACACGCTTCACGTGTTTCTATAACGTTTTATGAAGAATCTATATGAATATGATAATCTACTTGCTGGTGACCTACATCGTTGTAAGCACGTATTTTTAAAACATGAAAATCACCATAAGCAAAGGCCTATATCTTCCAGGCAGCTCTCGATATGTATTTAAGTTATACTTATTTCATTTAAGAGATTTAAAAACCCTTGTTAGCAAATCTCATGTTTCTTTAGATAACCTCTAACATATTTCGAAGTCTTTAATTATCTTCTGAATTAATGAAAAATTTATTTACATATGACATACCATTATGTTAAATCTAGAAATTCATCACTGGTAAAGTGTTTATTACACAATTGCTGGAGAGAAAAAGACAGAAATCAACAACCCAGCCCATACATAATGAATGTCAAAATATCTAAGGCAGTTACTAAATCAGATGAGAGTAATATTTAGCGATATATCGATTGTTTGATATTTGTATGGATGACATTGAGGACAACACCGACCATAGTGTATACAACAATAGCTAAACGATATTCTCTGAAAAAAATAATTAAAACAATTGCGGAAACATAAAATATTTTATACTCCATCATTGTTTTTTTTGTTTTTTGCAAGCCCTACGAATTTCGTTTGTTCAGGAAATATCAAAAATAATTACTTTTGACCTCCTCCAGTCGAGTCTATCTTAATTACATAGGAACCGTGTAATTGACTATGGTATCAGGAGAATGATTTTCCCGCCAAGTCAACAGTGACCTTAATATTAATGAAATAAGAATATTTTATTTATAAGTAATTTATTGAAATATATCTACAGTTAACAAAGCTATAGTTAAACTATGTTTTGTATTTAGATGTTATTATTAATAAATATAATACATGTAATAAGACTACACAATGTTTAGGTACATTACACAAGTGATGCCAATTGGACTTTTCTAAATAATCCTTCTGTAAAATTTGTTATTGGCAAGTTATATACTATGGCCGCAGGTAACAAATATGTATAGCCATTAGAAGTTAAAGAATGGTAGATATTAATACAAAATATATTTAATGAGTCATTTGGATACACAATCAGACCACAGCAATTCATTCGAAAGTAATTTGCCAACAATATTTCAATTGATAAAATAATATTATATTAAATATCACAAGCGTCCAGAGATAAGGAAAACGGATTAATTTCTAACAATGTTAGTAATGCATATCACATTTATTATTTAAATCATTGAAGAGTTATTAGTAAGACTTATACGAGTACAACTTTTAATACTGCTTCTTGATTTATAATAAAACACATTGCAAGTACAAGTAAAGTAATAATTTACAAAATAAATAAGGCATATTTCACACTTTGCTCATCAACTTGGCCTGCTTCGAAAACACATTTTCAGTAGCCTTAACATGAGGTTAAAAGTATACCGCCATTTTTTGTGTTCTATTATTTACGTCTTTACTCTCTCATCTATCTAATTCAATGGGAACCTTCTGATAGGCAGCAGAGAACCAAATAACACATGCTGTACTACCGGAAACTTAGCCAGTACCTCTTTTTTATACATTTTAATAAGACCCTGGTTAATTTTAGTCCAAGAACCTACAGCACTAATGCTCCATAACTGATTAGAATGTTCTGCAAAAGGACCCTTTTTTACTTCTTTAATATACTTAATACATGATATAAAGATGTATTCATCACAATACTTCTCAATAATATCATCTTCCAAAAACTTGGCAGGAGGATATATTCGTGGTTGATCAATGAGTTGTGAACTGCCCCAAATGAATGGTATGAACTGATAATCATCTAAGCTCCAAACACCGTGGCTACCTGCTGGCTCCATTCTATATGTTTTCTGCAGTCTTCTTGCTATTTGTATATACTTATTGAAGATAATGAACACAGTAGCTACATTATCTTCAGTGTCTAACATACCAATTTTATACAAACAGCATAGAAACATGACAAAAGCCATTTCATGTCCTGTTCCGTAATCAATTCTAGTGGCATTACCGAAACTCTCCTCTAAGTACACTTTGATCTCACATATTGTTACATGCAAAGGGGGCTCCAACATTTCTTGCAACAATGTAGTGGAGGTACTTTTGACCCTTGCCAACCACTCCCTAAAGGCTACATTACCGAATCGCTGCGGCTGATCCACTGGTGGATATTCATCTATGAACTTGTCCAGTTTCTCAAGTAATACCAACAGTTTCTTTACATTATCAGATATTTTACAATCCACTGATAGAGGCTTCCTTTTAATGGATTCATTCAGTGTAGCTATGAAGCCTGTGTATTCCATGTATGCCTCAGATTTTTCCCACAAAGCCATATCTGTAATAGTCTTAACTGCTTTCTCTGGTTCTAAGAACCGGTGGTTGATTGGAAGAGGGTTTGAAGAACCATCTTGACGCTTTCCATCACCAATAACACAGGAAGCCATCTATAAATAATGTATAGTTAATAATAAAAAATATTAATGGCCAAAATAAATTTGAATGTTTAAAAGATAACTTATTTTGACTTACTAATACTACTAACTTATTTAATTATCTATTTAAGATAAAGACTAAGATAAAGACAAAATCTAAACCAATTTTCTTGACATTGAATCACAATTTTGCATTAGTTCAATAAAACGGGTCCGCAGCGGACATGATAAGCTTCGTTAGTGAAGGTCAGAGATGTCAATCATCGTTTAAACACGGGCTTTACCTTCTTTTTTATTTTTATCGTTAAATGAGTTGTGTTAAGTTCATGTGAGTTGTGAAATAAACAATCATGGAGAAAATCTTAAGAGGTATTATGAGATATCGGGTATTAGACCGAGCAAGCATGGTAAAACAATTTCAAGAAGTAAAAGACAACCCAACGGTGAGTTAATGCGACTGACCTTATTTTTATCCTATAAACGTAGCCTTAGATCTTTATAATATTTAGATATTTGAATGTTTATTTTAGCTACACAGGAGATTAGAAAAATACTATATTTATGTTCGTTTTTAAACAAAATAAGAACGCAAATCAAATTGAATTTCAATATTTTCAACAAATTTGACAATATATCTGACAATTTGACGTATCATTAATTGACAATTTGATCACTTCACAGCTGCCAGAATAGGACAAAGAATATGAATCTATCAACCAAAGATGGAGATGAATATGGTCTTTAACAGTTTTTATTAATTTATTAAATTAAACAATGAAGAATTAACTAAACACTTCTAGATGAAAATTGTAGCCATATAAAAAAATAACAAAATAATGATACATATAATTATATTTCTGTTTACGTTTACACTGTTTGAACATAGAATAAAATCCTTTATTCATGTATCTGTAGTTCGTCTGGTGCACAGTTATTTAAATATATCGTACTGGGACGAAAATGACAATGATAAGGTATAATTCTGATCAGAAGAGTTTCCGAGTGATTAAGCTGTTTAGTACGCTCATTACTTCATTCATTAGTGTGATCGTAACTGTCTTTTATAATTCCTATTTATTATAACATGTATACGTTATTTTACACTTAAACGGCATTGACAGAAAAACGTTGGTACTACAGCAACTCTGTGATAACGTATCAACGTTCCTCACATTGCTTACTCAGTTACGCTCTGTATATTTCTGTGTTACGTGAAATTGCGGCATAATTAGTGTGTAAATACACTTTTTTGTACATTACTCGATTAACTTTTGTACTTTCTTTGGGGTAGACATTGCAATATTATTAAAAAAACATGAGATTAAAAATGATTCAAGTTGTTTATTTAATAATCTGCCCGCCTCGTTGATCGAGCGGTTAGCGTAGGCGACTGCCGATCTAGAGGTCTTGGACTTACTTCCCGAGTTCGGTCAAAAAGTGTTGTTGAGTTTTTCTAACAAGAAATTCTTAATAACAACCCGGAGTATGGGAAGTTGGCGATATTTGTCTTCTGTGTCTCGCAGAGCATGTTAAACCGTCATTAAGATTGTTAAATTAATAAAGGTTATGAAGATGAGTCTTTTATTTAAGAATATCATTTTAATTAAGCAACTAGAAAAATATTCGGTATAAATAAAAGTGAAAACGAAAAAGTTTATTATAATGCTTCTCGTTTTTTTTTCGTAGCTGATTTAGGTATATATTTTTTGTTAAGCAGATAAGTTTTATTAATTTGTATATTTTTTCTTTAATGAAAAATAATAATAACAGTTATTTTCATGATGGCAGAATTTCAAACCATAGTCAAACACTACAATAATGTATATTAACTGGCGATCGAGATCTCGTCTCATAATGCATCTCACCTACACCTTAAGTGCCCTCTTTCCTGTGTCCTTCTCGAAGGCGTAGCCTAACTATGTACTAACATATTGAATAATGTACATATTTCGATGCTAAATTTTTCATACCCATAAAAAAATTCGTCACAAAATTGCGTTGCTGAAGTTGAATCCTGGCCTGTTTTACCTGTTTCTGTTTAATTAATTATTTGTCTTTATTCGATAAAGGGTTTTAAGTTACATCTTTTGTTTTAGCCCAAAGCTGTTTTTTACACATGCATGGACAGTCGCATGATACCAACGAGGTTCACTGAGACTAGTGTCGGGGACATGTTTGTCGGTTTGTAAAAAAATATTAACTTTACATGTTTATATCATGTGTTTACTCATATGTATTTAGTGTTGATCCGATTTGCAATTTTTTTTCAGTGCTTATCGATGGTGGGTTTTGAAAAAATATGTATGATAGAATTGTTTCTCTTTAAAAGTTTTCTAAATCTATCTTTTAAGATTGGCTCACTATATTTTTATGGTAAACGATTTTTTTCACGTTATTATAGCATCATGCTACGTGTCGTCCAGTCCTAAACTAAACACAAATTGTGAGTTGAGCTATGCTGAGCTACTAGGCAAATAATATAAATACATTCATACTTTTTTTGCAATAACATCCTATGCATAGTATGCATAGAAAAATTTTGACCAAATCAAATATTAAATGTTCATGCACAAAAATGTTTGACTTGAGCGAGATCGAACCCGCGACCTTTGGCATAGAAGTCCGTTACACAAACCACTACGCAACACAGCCACCATTTTCGTAGATTTTGAAATTCAGATAATTATATATAAAGATTAAAATGATGAAGTTCTTCACCTTCTTACTAAATAATTATTTACTACACTTGTTAAAGACAAAAATTTGGATGACAAAAAGTATGTTGTTGATTGGTGATCGATATCCGCGACAGACAGATATGACAACTGCAATGCCACGCAAACCATCAATAATAATTTCAAATAGAATCTCAAATGTCAAATATGAATCTTATCTAATGGCTTGTGATCCTTATCTAACGTGTTACTAACTGTATAGCTACACATCGCTTACGCACGTTTGCAGTGAACTTAGTTATGAAAGACATTATGTAAATATTAGACTGTTTGCACCCGATTGAAGAACACAACAACTGTATTCGCTTGATAAAGAGTTATATAGATTTATTGACTTGTTAGTTATTTGACAGTATAACCGAGGATTGAAAAACCGGACCTTAACCAAATTAAATACTTAATAACAATAGCGTACATGATCTCTACTACAATAATTACAAAGAAAATTTATAGAAATAAATAAACAATCACTATTCTACTGATACTGTCATTAGGTGAGGCTGAAACAACAGATAAAGGTATTTCTCAAATTTGAGCTTCATTCCTCTGATGACACCTGTCTAACCATTGAAAAGTCCAAAATTAAGTTAACTGTGGAATAAATGCTAACGAGTTGTTTATTTGCTAATTAAAAAACCGGCCGTAAAAGTTAAAAAAAAAGTTCTTTAAAACAATCTTTTATTTAAACGCGCTAAAAAGACCAAATAAACTTTTGTTTGAAAACTTTTACTTCCCACTTATAATGTTATTACATTTATATATTACAAAAGCTTGTCGCAAGACAAGAGTATTAATAAAGTTTCAAAATTTTAAAAATTAAAATGTGTCAAATGTAATTGTTATTTAGTTTACTTGTTTAGAAATACAGGTGAGTCTTGCGACAGCGCATTCGCTCCCAGCGCACGTATTTCTTTCCTATTATGATTCCGGGTCCTTTATGCAAGGCGTGAAAAAGCATCTCACTAGGTTACCATATTGCATTGATGGGGTACCATACTGTATAGATATACTATGACTACTTAGATCCTATCCTCCACCTTCCAGCTTCATCATCAAATCCTGGTTACCATTTAGGACTACAGTACTCGCCAAGAAAACAAACGAGCCTGAATTCGATGGGATTTTATCGTTTTACTACGGACTTCCTATGATCACCTTCAGCTCCATTAGCAGATCCTGGATACTATCTAAAAAAAAAGTACTGGTCAAGGCGAATCCAACGAGTCCAAACTCGATAGAGTTGCATCATTTCATTACTGAGTTCATATGGCCAACTTCCAGGTACAACACCAGATCAGGTTCCGGTCATCTTAATATTACATTATGACGCAATATACACGTGCGTGCAAAATTTCAGCTCAATTGAATATAAATATCTGCTTCAAAATTGAATTTCAAGCTTCCACAATTTAAAAAACATAGTTACATACATACATTGCAAGTTAAGTAACAGTTCGTAATATGATACACAATAAGTCTACACCCACAGAGTATTAATAACCGTAGGTAATTAAAAAAAATCACACTTTACGGAGATGTCAATTTTTTACATTATTTAATCGCTTACATATTACATACTGTATTTAGTTTGTATAAGGGCACGTACCTCTGACACTCCAACATTAGAACACTCGGATCCAAAATTTTACTTAATATAATATTTTTCTTTTTTTTTACTAGTCAGAAACGCGGGCAACGTCATTCCTCATTCTCAATATTTCAAGGATGAAATGACCAGCTGTGAGCCAGCAGCACTTGAACTTGGTTGCGTCATTAACAACATAAGACATGTTATCGTCTGTGGACACAGTGACTGTAAAGCAATGAATCTATTACATTCGCTAAGATGCAAAACGGAATCCAGCATAGTTAGTATACTAAGTAAAATTTAATACATCCGTCTAATATCAAGTCTCATTTAACAAAATAATAAAGAAGCAAATGAAACGAATTTGTTCTGTTAAATTATAATTTAACATAACAAATTCGTTAATTAATTATTCTATAATGAACTGCACTGATAAAAATCTATATAAGTAGTTATTTTCTGACCACGTTAAAATGCCATTGCTTTTTAAAAGGTTCTGTGTTAAACCACTCTTTTTTAATATCTTTACGAGCATGTTAAAATGTGACTTGAATTGCCTGTTGCCGAGTCCTCTAACATACAATATATTCATGTACGAGTATGTATATTTACATTTTTTTACAACATCTATATTAATTTAGTGTTGTTTTCATTCCAAGATACTTCAAGAAAAATAAAAGTTAAACGTAGGAAGTTTTTTAATTTTGCGAAAATACTTCTTACTTACCTCTCGCTTTCAAAATATTTTAAACGAGCTTCACCATTATTACTACGAATATTTAAGAAGAGTTTTATATTTTACAGCAACAAAGAAGATTGTCACCACTAAAATCGTGGCTGTGCACTCACGCGAACACTAGTTTGCAGAGATTTCTCAGCATGGAGGGTGATTTCTCTAAGCCAATGCTATTTTCAGCAGAAACACCACAACGAAAATTTGTTGCCTACATAGACCCTGACAATAAATTTTGTATAGAAGACAAATTATCACAGGTAAATAATACTAATGTTAGTATAAACAATTGAATCTTTTTACAAGTTCCATATAGGCCAAAATAAAATTGTTTGCAGAATCATGGAGCTAACGACTTTCTATATCTTCACAATACTTTATACATCATTTAAACGCCATTAATTAAGTATTTATTTGGATTTGCCTAAGCAATGAGAAAAATAAATTATTTCTTTCAGGTAAACACCCTTCAACAATTACAAAACATCGCGTCGTATGGAATGCTCAAGAAGCGGTTGGAGAAGCATGATTTGCATATTCACGCGTTATGGTTCGATATTTATACTGGTGATATTTATTACTTCAGCAGACGAGCAAAAAGATTTATTCTGATTGACGAGTCGTCCTACGAAAGTATATTAAGTGAAGTTAGGCGATTCTACTCATAGAGTTAGCGTTTTTTTTTTAAGATAAATCACACTTAGTCTCGAAATGGTTGGTAATTAGTTACATGCGCATTTTTTATACTTAAAAAAATACTTTGCTAAATAATTGTCTAATTTATTGTTTTCGCTGTATTGCTGTTCGGTTTAAAATGTAAACGATAAGGTAACAGCAGCCCGCAGTTTGTATCACCCGTTGTAAACCCAAGATATTAGGTGTAAATATAAAAATCTGATGGTCATTAGTTGTAGTAGTAAGCAGACGTAAGTAGTGATGTCTTTTATATTTTTTTAACTTTGTCATTTCCCGAAACAAAAATCTTTAGGATAGCTCTATTGTATTTCTTGTGGGCTTCCTAAACGACTAGTTTTCGTAGCTCTTCAATAACATCTTAAACTAAATACTCGGATATTTCTTTATTGCGTGTTCATGCATACAATGACATGTTCCTATAACAGTTAATAACCGAAGAAGTCTTGTACTCGTAAATACGAGTCTACTAAATATGATTTCAACTAGTCACGCCAATCTAAAACATAAAAATGTTTCAATACTGCTGATAAGTGTACAATAGTTATGCGTTATTTCGATTATTTAATTCTTAGTAGGTGCCTGATCTTGTTGCCCGAGCATTTGTTATTTAGAATAATATAAACGTAACCTAGAGTACTTAATTATTTGTTTTTTTGTAGTTAGTTTAATGGTTATCTGCTTAGTAATAATTATTGTTATTAGCTTTTGCTGTCTTTAAAAAATATTCATTATAAGCAAGTAAAATAGGTTTTTTTTGACAAAGAATCTGTTGATTTTTTTATGATGATTTAAAATGATTGCTTAGTCTAAGAAATCTTCTTTAATCAGCAACGAACATTTTAATGAACCGAATTTATTGTTTGCTTTATATCAACACATTTTTTTTATTTCCTGTTTCATGTCAATTATTATTTAATTGAACCACATACATTGATATTGACAACATAAAATTTAAATCTCTAAACAATTCGTAATATGTTATTTTTGTTATTTCAATTTCAACTCTATTATTTTAGAAAGTATGTAGGTACATAAGCATTGCTAATCTTAAACATGTTTTTTAAGTTAGATATTTACTCATAAATAAGGTATTGTATGTTTCAAGTTCAAATAACATACTAAAAATTGTCGATAGTTTGCGTATTCATCTTGGTACCCGATTGTGTAAATTAGTTGAAAATTATTGCGTGGATACTGCATTTGTCATGGATACTGAAATTGTCACAAATTGGAGTATCACATAAATGAGACACTATTTATATAGTTGACAGATATATAGTAAAGTTCAAAAAAAGTCCTAGATTCGGACGTACCTAGAAAAAGTGTAAAGTTGCAACCAAAACAGTCGTATTTTTTGATAAAAATATTTATTGCGCAGGTGTTTATGTATTTATAAAATCAATGTGCTGCATCCAGCCATGACAATAAGTAAAATGCCTATATGTTGCAACACATTGACAAACACTTTTTTTAATTCCAATATTTAAAAAAAATGTAATTGATAGATATTATAGAACAACCACTATATTTTTTTATGAAATATTTTATGTACTGAAATAATAATGTTTATTTTTATATGAAATTTTTAAGTTGTTTATCATTTTACTCTTGTTGATGCATTGTAAGCATTTCAACACACAAATAACATTGTTGCATTAATTATATTTTTTGTTATGGTATTTATTGGGAC
This sequence comes from Hypercompe scribonia, assembly GCA_949316085.1. Taxonomy (NCBI): domain Eukaryota; kingdom Metazoa; phylum Arthropoda; class Insecta; order Lepidoptera; family Erebidae; genus Hypercompe; species Hypercompe scribonia. The sequence goes on along the minus strand of OX438969.1, from coordinate 1,654,451 downwards.
CAAATTAACGAAATATATTTTGTACTTCAATACATGGTTTATTATTCTTGCGTGTCTGATAAGAAATTTCCTCTATTCCATGTATCCTAACTGATGTCTCCACAGATAGGGAGTATTAGTAGAGGACTGGTACTTAGAATACACTTTCTAATTATCACCCCTGTTGCGAACGGTAGCAGTACGTTACTGATTTTACTAGTAGGGCTAGATGGATTTTTTTAGAAAACTTTCTAACCCAATTAAGTTTTCAGGAGCAGAATCTATATTATCTTTTTTTTTCTATCTTAAGAGCCTGCCAAAGTGACTCTACTCTGCCTGATGGGAAGCATGAATAGAATCCAAGAGTTGTGGTCACCATACTATTGCAAATGCTGACAACGTAATATGGTGACCCACACTATGGTGGCCTTGTGAGATGCTTTTTCACAGCCCGCTTGGGAACGTAAAAGGTATGACAGTCATTGTGACAGTGTAAGGCTTACACAGTTACCACGATAACTGTCACCCCTGCATCAATGGGCCCCCTGATACAAAATGAAATCTTTGTAATATTTGCGCTCTGTGCTTTACCTACCTACGTATTACGAAATTACCTACGTATATGCTGAACTATTTAAAATATTAAATAAATTATGTAGCGTTTTAGTTGGTTTGGCCGCCAGTCATTTGCCTGCCTGCCAACCTTCATTCACCATTCATTCATTGTTAAATGAAAATAAAGAATAAGGGATACCACAAGCTTCGAATAAGTATCGGGCCTCTTGTGTTCTTCTCTACTTCTTTAATTGTTGAAAATTTCTTTTATCAACCAAAACAAGTGTGTTCATATAAGTGTGTGATCTTTTCAACCAAAACAAGTCACCAGAATAGATGGATCCATCTTACGAAATTATCGATATGTGTGTATGGAATGTAAATTCGATGGCCATTGGTCCCATAGTCGTATCTGCTCACAGATTGATAACCAAGAGTCTCGACCTACCAGTTTAAGAGGCTCAGAGTTCAAGAGGTCTGATGCAGAAAGCAGTTCTCCTTGAGTCGGCCTGCCTAGTGAAGAAGTTCTTGTCTTTGGAGCCCTAACTACTGGTCTCTTTATCCCTGTACCTGTATTTTTATTTCCGAAATATATTCATAATTTTTTAGTAACCAATAAACCTTAATAACTATGTTAGTACATGTAATTTACATAAATAATTAATTGTAGGTCTGTCATATCTGTCTGCAATCACACTCAGTAGACGTTTAGGACTGCCACGTATCCTCTGTAGCTGCGAAGCCGCTCGCTTTAACCTGATTGTTGCAAAACTGTCTGTGTGAGCATCGGCGAACATGCCAGAGGTGCTGCAACACAGTAGCAGTTCCAACAGCAACTTGAAAGTATTGTTATACTGTATCCGAAAGCACTTATGGTCTTCTGGCCAAAGACAGCACTTGAATTAACTGGTCTAAAAGGGGCAATTGACGCTTACTTAAGCTTCCTTCTTATTTTTCGTGCACGTACGTTTACTCCATACACTTCGTTCAGGTAATTGCTCGGGTTTTACCGGTACCAAGTCTCCTTTTGTAAGAACCCGTTTCTACATACTGTGGCGACTTTCACATATAGCCCAAGCAGATAAACATACTACAGCGCCATCTAGCGAAATTACATTAAACTACAGAGTATAAGGAACTACGAAGCAATATTGCACCTACTAATACTGTTTCGCGAAATACAAATTCTCGTGGCGATACAGCATCCTAACATGAGCCATCGGCCGTGGCCCGCCAGGCATGATCAACACGCCTGGTCGGAGGAGCCTTCCTTTGTGTCGGAGGAACCTAACACTTGTTCCTCCACATTGGTGACCCGAACCCAGAGCCCAGCAGCATCACTCCCACAACGATGAGCGGTAATCAAGTTTTAGTCAGCCAGCAACCTCGGCCTCAACAGGGATATCACACGTGGGTAGCGACCGCTCCAGCCTGGTTAACCCCTACGGCCTCATCAGCGACTAGGCACAGTACACTGCGCCTACCGTCCACTTAAACAAAGCATCTCTCTCTCGTCTACGCAGCAACCGCCCCGACTCACTGGGGACCTCACCGCAGCACCAGTTCCGACTCACTGTAACTTGCGGCACTCAGTTTCGACTCATTGGAACTACTCACTCCTGGCACTGGCATGCTCCATAACAGAGCATAGACAGCTGACTCATCAGTACATCGACCTCCGGTCTTGGAGGGAGTGATGTGGCGACTTCCACATACAGCACAAACAGAAAAACATACTAACAGCGCCATCTACCGAAGATACATCGAACTACAGAGTATAATGAGCTACGAAGCCACTACTAATCCTGTATCGCGAAATAGAGATTCTCGTGGCGATTAACATATATATAGCATTCCAACAACAACTGTAGGGGCGTGACCCGCCAGTCATGATCACCTCGACTAGTCGGAGGAAACTCCTTTTGTGTCGAAGGGACCTGACACTCATTCCTCCACAATACCTTTAACATCCTATAGAAACCGGTTTAAATTTAAATTTCTAGCATTCCTTCGTTGATCTAAGCCTTCCCGCACCAATGCCACAGTTTGAGCGGCTTATTCGAACGTAGTACCCATATTTATAGCAACGAAACTTTTGTTGCGTTTAAAGGACTAGTTTAAAGGAGTAGATTTTCATATTTTACTCCAATAACACACGAGTTTGGGACTGAATAAATTTTACTTTCCTGGCTATAATTTTATCTTTTACTGCAGTTCTATTTTTTATTTTTTTTTCTAAACACTTTCATTTAATTTCATCTAAAAATGTTTACATACTTATCAAAAATATTAATTCGAAAGTAGTGCTGAACTTTGATGCAGTTTATGAGTTTGTCAGTGTATTTTTAGATTTTTCTCTTATAGAGTAAAATACCCTATCAAAAATATATTTACGTGTATGAACATAATACTTTATGGGTAAGTACGTTCCTCATTTAATTTTATAGCGATAAAATTATACACCGTGAATGTTTTTAAATCTTTAGAAAGATGAAAATGATTTATAATATCTATTAATATCTTGTCATTACTTAGCCTCGTGCTCTACTTTTTGCTCTACGTTTTTTACAAAATGACTCATATGTGACGTAATATGCTGACGGTAGGATCTCAGTGACGTTCTTGACGACAGTGACCTTGAAGCTGTGCGAGATGGAATTTTTGATTTTCAGCGATAGTTCTGCGACATTGACAATGATACGTCACCTCTGTCTGCAGTAAGAAACTCAGTGGAGACGAAACGAAACGTACGTAAGAAAGGTTATTGAAAAAGTTCCTACTTGTGAGATTGTGAGCTGTCATTCTTAGTCGCTGTCATCTTCGGTGCAAGTCCATACTGAGTGTAAGTGTCCGTATTTGTGATGCAATAATATAAAATGTTTTACGTTACATAATTTTGTAAAAATAATTAATTATCAATTGAATCTGCAGGTAACCTATATAAACGGATACTCTGTTGTAGTGAAAATACGTGTATTTAATAAGTTTACATTTGAGTAATGTAAAATAAATTGTAGTTTTGTATTAATTATTTTATACGCTAATCAAAGTTGTAATAGTATATAAAAGAGTAATCCCATAAATTTGATAATCTTCCCACGTGTCATTCTCAATATATTCAGCAAAATAGCGCAATACTTTTTTTTCGTAAGTAATGTGACTACCATTTGTTCTTTTTGCAGGTATAAAATAGTAACAATGTCCAACAGGCCCACATTTGATTATAATGATGAATCTCAGACAGATAGACTAGCCAGAAAGTCCAAGGACTCGCCCTTCATGGTAATAGGTAAGAGAGATGTGTCCATGTGGTGTAGCTTTATAATAATTATTCAAACAAATGCTTTCTTAACCTGATCTATACAGGTTAAAAAATATATCATAGTCATATAGTCATATGGCATATAAAGGTTTTTGTTGGTAACAAGGTCTTAACAATATTAAAAATCTTAACACTCATTATAAGTTACTATTAGTAGAAGAGGAAAAAAGTTCTGTCTTGTGTCACTTCATTTAAGCTGGCTTATTTGTACTAAAGCATGGCTCCCCCATGGCTAATACTAAAAATATTGTTTAATTGATCACTAGCTTTGTGTACAGCATAAACAAGTTAATAGTGTACCAACCTTAGAAGATAGAAATACACTGTTGTGGACTTCGTTTTAGAACTTTGATTGTGCAACAAGGCTTTAATACATTATTTTTGTAAGGCTCTAAAGAGAATAATTTTTCTCCTGTTTTTGCAATATTTATCATTAATACTTACCTGCTTTTGGTGGTAGACTGATGATGTATAGTCTATAGCTTTCCTCAATAACTGAGCCATCTAACACTGAAAGAATTTTTCAAATCGGACCAGTAGTTCTTTAGATTAGTGTATTCAACCAAACAAACTTCAGCTTTATAATATTAGTATAGATTATTTATAAATTGGTTTGAGGAGTGCCTGAATTTTTTTTCAAATTAAATATTTAAAAAAAGTAAGGTCTAGCCTTAGTTGGTTTAATGACTTTTAATCTAATAACAATTATTATTTCAGGAATATTAGGCCTGATTGGTGTCTGCGGTTTTGGAGCCTATAAATACAAGAATAGGGGAAAAATGAGCACTAGTGTGTTCCTAATGCAACTACGAGTAGCAGCCCAGGGCACGGTGGTGTCAGCACTGACTATCGGTCTTGCCTATACCTTAGCCAAAGAACATCTATTTAAGGATAACAAAAAGTAATAGCTTAATTATACAATTAGGGATCTTTATTTATTGACTGTTGCTGAATTTGTACTTATTTTGGCGCAAACTATAACCTGATCTGAAAGTTAGATAATTGTTTATCTCAATTAGATTTTAGTACTCTAGGAACATACGTAATTATGTCAACGGGAATTAACATGACTATGTAATCATAGGTTGAGTGTCAGCCTGTTAACATAATCATATATCTATTACATGGTCACATTTATTCCTGTTACATAACTACAAATCTATTGAACGTGAAGGATTAAAAATCATTTGCGAAGAAATATGTTTCAATTTTAGTGTAGCTTAGGAGCTAATTGTGTTCTGTGATCTTTTAGCAGGTATTAATTTACTTTGTAGTAATTTATTGTCTTAAGTTATTAGGTAATGAATAATCAACAGCCCTGAATGTACCTATATTATAGGCTAGATGACACCTCAGCCAAATTAGTTACTTTTTATCATCTGTCAAAACGACAATTTTGTATGAAAAATGTACTAAATACCTAATTGTGACGTCACTGTTTTAGACTACTCAATTGAACAATATATTACACTGTATATTTGATTAAAATTCGTAATAATAATCAAAAACTATGTTAGTTGTATTTGCCTAGATGTTTCACGATATTAGTTTTAATAAAGTTATCCTCGGTATTTATTTACGATACAGTCAACTACCCAATTGTGATCCATAAAATTGTTATAGAAAATAGTATAATACTCATTGTGACCCTTAATTGGTATTATCAAGTGTTATATAGGATATCATAAAACATGTCCAGACAAGTCTCTGTTTTATGGTATTTTAAGGAAATCTCAAAATCAATATTTTTTTATATGAATCTAAAGAGATCTAAACTATATATGTGATTAATTATTCTAGCAGAATGTTTAAGAAATAAACAAAATATAAGATATAATTTAAACTTGTTTTGATTTATTCATAATATACAAAAATCCTGAACATCACAAATTATACATTCATATATTATATATTTATTAAATTCGAACATGTCTCACATAAATTACATAAAATATTATTAGAAACTAACAATTTATATAATAGTAACATTAATCACTTTTACTACTGTCAATTCCCTTTTTCATTTTAAGATTAAAATTAGGTATAGTTAAGTCATCTCTGTCAGATGTGGAATGATTCTTCATGGAGTTTGAAGTCATTTTTACTGATGATAGGTCATCTGCATTACTAAATAAGCCATTGGATGTATTCGAACCAGAACTAGAATGATATGTCATTGATTTAAATATTTGAACTGGTGTTGATGTTCTTGCACGATTAACTCCACTAAGTTCACTGTTGTTAGAATGTTGATCACTATTCATAAACGTCTGTTGATTCAAACCTTCTGGCATCTTTGTTTCAAATAAAGAAACAAATTCTTCTGTATCATTTATATCAGATTTATTTGTAGTGAAAGTTATTTTATTTGCTAACTCTTTAGCTAGAAATTCATTTACTGTCATAGAATTAGGAAAACTTGTTTGATGTTTCGCATCTTTTGCATTATCGACTAAATTTTGAGCCTCAATATCTTTTTTAGACAACAGTACAGAAGAAACTGAATCAGTAACAAGTGCTGGTATGTCGTGATGAAAACTTTTTAGTTTTAAATGTGAAATACTGGAACTGGAAGTGTTAGATGATGACGATAGAGCTAAACGCTCCTTTGTCTTTTTTAAAGTAGACGATGCCCACCCCATGCCTAGTTTTTTAAATGCATTCTCTAAATCGGGATTTGACGACATGCTTAAAGTGTCAGATGTCTCGCCAATATTTTCTTTATTCTGGAATACTACATTACCTCTCTTTCTAACTTTTCGCGCTTTCGACAAAGCTAACATGGATAATGTGGACTCTGATGAAATGGTAGTAGAGTTAACATTCGATGCAGTGTCGAATTTGAACGGTTCTGTAATAATATTTCTCTTTAATAATTCTGCAATCACATCTGGTAAGCTGCCGTCGGAATGCAACGAACTTATATCGTCGTTTATAGGATCCTCCCTCTGAAGCTCCTCAACATTAGACATTTCCTCTGAAGCTTCTATATTATATTTTTTTGCATACTCGTGAATACTTATAAAAGGTTCTAACATTATCTCGTTGAAATGTTTTAAATCTATCATTTGAAATTTGGAATCATCAGAAGATTCGGCTGACGACAATTTTTGCTGTTTAGATATTTTTTGATTACTTTGAAGTAAGTCAGGGTTCACGGATACTCCATCTTTTGACGTTTCGTTAGTTTTATTATTGCTAGTTGGCTCCTTATCTTCATTGGAGGATCTATTAGAAGTGTTAGGATCATTACGGCGAGAAGATTGCGTTTTATTTTTTATGCTCATTGGAGAATCCACTTCTATGACAGTCGATAACTCATGAGGCACTATATCTTCCTGCCCATGTTTCAAATGAATTCGTGATAAAGCAGGTGGCGGTTTCTGTCTATATTTAATTGGTTCAGATGTGATTGCATTTGGGTTGTGTCGAGGTGTTGTAGGTGTCACGGGTATCGGACGTATTACCTCAGTTGGCAATGGGTTTATTAAATTAAATTCTGAGATCTGACATGCAGCTGGCTTAGGAATGTCTGTTAAAAAGGAGATAAATTCTGGAAGTGATTCTTTCTCAGCTACTGGACTGCATTTCTTTTCTGCAACAGGTTCTGGGGATTTCAATTCAAAATATTTCGGTACTTCACCTAAATCTATAGGCACAGGGGTTTTTACTACTTTATCAGATTTGTGATCAGAATGAGAATCTATTGAATCCGAACTGGAAATTTGACTATAAACTAAAGACTTATTTTTTCTAACTTCTTCTAGAACTTTGGCAAGATTTGACAAACGTTTCGTACATTTTTCTGTCAGGTCAGCAATCTTTTCCATATTATGAAGTTTATCTTCAGCCAATTTCATAAAGTCACTGTCAATGTTTTCGTTAGTTTGTGTAGACATGCCAGGAATGTCAGGTTTATTACTGTAGTAGTTATTTACTATTTCATCTTGTGATGTGTCTGTTACTGCAGTCCTTTGCGACATGTACTGTGTTCTAAGATGAGGAGTATCTTCATCTTTTTGATTGCGTTGATTACGTTGCATATTTATTTTCTGTGTTTTTTTCTTAGAAGGTAACTCTGCCTTATTACTTTGTTTAAATGTGGAGAACATTTTCAGGGAAGGTTCTTGTCTAGAGGATGGAGAGCTACGAGGTCGCGACTTACTCGGATTTGAACTTGCGAAACTTTTACTGCAGTCGTCTGTTGTTGTTGAAATGGACACGTGGTTCTTGGACTTAGGTTCTTCAAATTTGTGTTTCTTCAGTAAATGTTTTGATACGTTTAGCGATTTTACTTTATGGACCTTTCTACGTGATTTATGTAGCAAATGTTTCTTACTAGATCTAGCAGGCACGGGTGGGATTTTTGGCTCATTTAAGTACTTATTTATGTGCTCATCTATAATCTGTTGCATGAAAGTTTGTTTAATGTGTTCTAATGATATTTTGTTTCCTTTTAAAGGTTTTTTTTCATCAATATTATAAGGGACATTGATAATGGAGCTGCTTGGTGTGTCTACTGAACTACATTCCTGATCCGCCACTTCTATTGCTTTTAAGCTTTCTTTGTTCAGAGCCAGTAACTTATTGATGTAACCCTTAACAGTGGGATTTAGATATCCTTTATTCTTGTCGGCTCTTGCAGTTAGATTTTTATTTCTAGCGGAAACTTTCACACTTGTTAGATGATTAAAATTTTGTGACAATTGAAAACCTTCAAGAGCACTTTGTTTGCTTTTGGGGTAATATTTATTCAATTGATCAGAACAATTATGACATTTGCACGTGTCGTGATTTCGATTTTTGGAAGAAATGCTTGTATTATCGGCACTTTTATATAAGGTTCTTACAGAATTCGGAGAAGTACTATGGTGCTTATTTTTTCTACAATGCGTAGCTTTCATATTTTCTTTACCGACTGCTTTTCTAGTATGCCTACAGTTTTTATTATTTTTTATTTTGTTACTATTGTTGACAGATTTACGGATAATGTCCACATTTTGTATTTTACATGTTTCATAATCCGTTAAGCGAGAATCGTTTCTCAAGAAATTCGGTAAAATCATATCTGGTGGGCTCATATAAGCTGTCGAGGTTGACGAACTCATGTGAATATATACTGGTCTATGTATTGGCGAACTTGTTTGGGTATATGTGGTCGTGGCTGGTCTTGATGGTGCCTCAGATCTAGACGTTTGTAAAGGGTAATCATTTTGTACACTTGTAGTAGTACCCTTATCAGAAAACTTTTTTTTATGACATGTATCGTTTGTGCTACTGCGAACATTTTGATCGTTATACTGATCTGATGTCCCACTTTCTACTTCTAAATGTGTAGACGTAATTGAATCTTTCCTTTGTCGAGAATTTAAAGTGGAAGGTGAAGCTGATCGAGAACTGCGTCCAGCAGTGTTAAGTATAACGTTATCAGATTCAACATTCTGGGGGAGATTGCTTTCAGACTCTGATGTTACTAAATGAATTGACTCAACTATTTCAATATGAGGTTTTTTGGGCAGTTTACTTTCTGTATTAAAAGACGGTTTATTCTCTTCTGGCAACATTGATTCTGGTGTTTTTTCCTCGTCCTTTGAACTATCTTTTTTTCTAAGTTGTATGACAACTTCGTAAGTGTTGTTCTTTAAGAAATCTGTACTACCTAAGAAAAACTTACCCGCTTCGATCAAGCCTGCTTCGTTCACTACTTTTATGTCATTATCAACGGATGCACCTTTTGTATGATCGTTGCTAGCAGATTTAAAGGAGGACGCTGACGAACAAGTTTGAGGATGCTTCGCTGGCTTAGATACTGTATTTGTGTCCACAGCAGAACTTATGTTTTCTTTGCCACTATTAGAGAATGTGGACGTCCTGTAAATAAAATGTATTTATAAGTATTTGTCTTTTAAGAGAACAGTAGAAATAAACATAAAAATATATAATACTCAATACCGCTCTGTGTGACGAAAGCAGTCAGTCTCCCATTCTGGAACCGTCCCTAAAACAATTGTTAAATGTATAAAATTGATATTGTAGTACCTTAAACGTCATTCCCAGCTTCGCATGCTAGGTGTGATCTTAACTTAATTCCCTATCTCGTAAATTTTGGTATATACTCGTACATTCTTATTATTTATTTGGGTTACTTTTAGCAATTAAAAAAGCTCTTAAAAAAATATATTTATAAAACAAGATGGCTTGATAAGGTGAAATGAATGAATGAATAATAGATTTAATTTTAATAGAATTTTAAAAATACTATTATATTTTAATTGAAATGTGGATAACCTCATCGATCCCACAACACAAGACTAAAAGTTTGATTAAGTTAAAACAGAATAATAGATTTTTTTAGGTTTCAATTTAACAGTAAGTTTATAACAATAGAAATTTAGTTCACTGCTGGAATTTCTATGTAAATATTATTATAGATATTTGTAAATTATCCAAGTTTTGATGACAAATTGTGTCAAATTTTTTTTTTATGCTAGCAACTAATAATTTAGAACATTAGAAAAACGGAATAAAACACCCCAAAAGCATTAATATTATAAAGCTGAAGAGTATGTTCGTTTGATTGAACACGTTAAGTCCAATTTAAAAATTCCTTCAGTGTCAGATATCCCAGTTATCGAGGGAAGCTGTAGCCTATGTATCATCAGGTTACGATCAAAAGGAGTGGACTACCGATAAAATGTTGCAAAAGTGGGGAAAAGCTTTCCTTTTAAAAGCTTCCATTGCGAGCGCTGCGTAAGCGGTCAGAGGTTGTATAAAAATAATGTATCGAAAAAATCATCCTTTTTAAAAGTTATAAATAAAGTATGCGAGAGTATATGTCTATTTTTTAAGGTTGGATCACTATATCTTTTTCCATGGTAAGAAAAAATCGTTTGCTCTGTATAACGTCATACTATGTTATGAGACGCATACGAGGTTGTGCGGTTCAACTATAGTCAATTACATATCATAATTATTCTATATTGTAATAAAATATATGGCAAATTAAAAAAGGAAACAATTCCTTACCTATACGTTTATCTTTAATTATATTCTTACTCCGATCTTGTTTATTTTCTGCAGAAATATGAGCACTTTCTTGATCGCCGTTGGATAAGAACGTAGAAGTCATGTTGTCCCTTTAAAAATAAGTAAGAACATAGTTCAGTAATGAGCGAATGAGCTCAAATGATTTTGCAGCATCTATCTAAGGAAGCCTTGCGGACAGTGTTGTCACATCGAATCTGGAAGTTGAGCTCGACGATGCTGCGCTGTGGCAACACTGTACGAAATACTGCTTCTATACATATTAGCGCTGTTATTGTTACCACATTATTGAAGACAATAATTATGAGTATAAATACATGTTCGTATACCTATACTACAGTCTAATTACCCATAACTACGAATCTTATATTAATAAAGTGATATTTTCTATTCTGTGTAACAAATTAGCAAACCATTACGTAGTTACAATGTGACGCTGGTAAACAAATACCTGCACTAAACTCAATGTATACTATTAATTATTACCACCAAGGTTTGCTTCTGGATGACGTCTGCCAATATTCAAAGTTAGTAGAGAGATAACTGACCATATTGTAGGTGTCCCTATGAGAGGACAATACATGGTTAATGAGAACAGACTGATACACGTGAGATCGTTATTTAGTTTAGTTTAGTTTGATAGAGAACTTACTTTTGTTCCTCGGCAACTTTGTATACACCTGAAATCAAAGACAAAATATTTTAATACTATACAAAAAAACCCACTTCAAAGAATTAACATTTAAAAAAGAAGAAAACAAAACTACAAGAAATAATTTCATATTCTTGTGTCGACAATTATTGTTTTTTTTGGTTTGGTTCTATATTAATAAAATGAAATAAATAAATATTTCAGACATTTGACACACAACGCTGTCTAGCTTCAAACTAATCAGAACCTGTATTAGATAACCAAAATATATTTAACTAGATTGACTGATAGAATACCTATACACATTTTTTTGTAAATACATACTCGTACATATTATATATAGAAAACACCCAAACTCCGAAACAAATATTTGCAGGTCATACAAACACTTGGTCCTACTCGGGAATCGAACCCGAGACCTTAAACACAGCAGTCGCTTACGCTACCGCTACGTCATCGAGATAATCAATCTTTATGATATTAAAATTCGATACCTTCTTTAATATGTTCAAAATCAACTGCATCATCAGGTGTCTTTGTTTTCATATGTTGCTTCACTATAGTGTCCCCTTTATTGTCTTCAGTTACAGATTTCTGCACCTTCTCAATAGATGTTAAAGATTTGGCTATATCACTTAATATTTTGTTTTTCTTCTTCGACTGTTTATCATTTCTAGTGTCTAGTATCTTGTAAATAATAATTCTTTCCGCATCTGATGCGTCTTGGTCTGGATTTGTGTCATGTTTCTTTTTGGTTTCTTTCTTGTGAAGTCTCAGATTTTCAACAGAACTAGTATCTGATGCAGTTGATAAATCATCTGTAGAATGACTAGCAGGTTTGTCACGGAGTACAGACTCTATGTTGTTCTCATATTGATCATTTTCTAGATGGCCTGTGTCTTTTGTCGGTGGAGTATGTTTATGTCGAGACCTGTATTCATGATAGCTGTCAACTTTGCTAAATTTAACAGTATTGCCAGACTTTCTTTCCTTAACAGAGTTGGGTATTGTGTGTATGGCTAGGTTTCCATCGCCTTCTGGTACTGGCATCCAAGAGTACTGAAAGTCACTGACTTCAAAATCGTCATCTACATCTTGCTTAGACGGAGATATGGGTTTTCGGGCTTTTTTCTGAAATGGGACAATAAGCTATATATTTCGAAGCTTTTGATAATACTTAGATACTATAAATTAAACTTATAAAGATACAGTATCTTTTTTTAAATAAAAACTATTATATTGGACATATATCCTGGGTCGTATCATAAATTCAAACGCACACAAGTAACATTCGCCAAAACAACACTTTGTGGATCACACACACACAAGTGTTTTTCCATGTGGGGACCAAATCCATAACACTCAGCACAGTAGGCTGTCGTAAAGAGACCGCTTAAACCATTACGTCATCCATGTAGTCGCTGTTGTAGTGTAGACAATGCATTTGTTTAATTTATTGTTATATTCTGACTTGTCGGTACGGTAGCAGCTTGATAAGAAACATTGTACTATGCCTTGCGATTACTAGACGAGCATGCACAGAAACCAATCTCCTTCGCAAATGCTGCACCAGACAGAAAGGGTTGATTAAATACTGGTGCTCGGTAATTTTTTTGGTACCGCGCATACTACTGCACCGACTAGTCAGGAAACGACTTTAATTAATTTTGCAATATATATGTATGTATATTTACCATACAAGAATGGTGTCTTCGACATTCTTTCTCAATTTTCCTGTATTCCTGTTGCATTTTGTGTTGTCGATTGTCATTGTGCATTTTTTGGCGGCGATCATCCATGTATGCCGTTTTCTAAAATAGTGACGACAAAGATATTTTAATAAATTATGAAAGACATATAATTATGTACAAGCAGGGGGCATCCAGCTGGGCAACCGCCTGGGGCCTTGCTCATGCAGGAGTCTCGCACACTCGAGCAATAACGGAGATTTCCTATCTTTCTTTTCACTTGTCATTTTAACAGGCTCGCAGTTTCGACTGTTCTCTGCTTATGCTTTTATGTTTGAGCAGTAGTATGTGTTGCGTTCCATTATTTATTTCGAGTATCATGATTTAACTAATTCCACAAAGACAAGGGCCCGGTCGGGGCCTCACAATAGCTAAGGCCGCCTCTGTGTACAAGAATACAAATATTAACGCAATATATGACATATTTATACATTTCCAAGAATAATTTCCTTCCTAAGGAGAGGCCTATGTCCAGCAGAGGACTGTTAAAGGCTGTTGATGATGATGATACATTTCTATGTAAAAGTTTGTGTGAAAGAACAGGTGTCATGTCCCTCCAACACAAAGGGAAGCTCTTCCGACCAGGCGAAGGTGATAATGCTTGACGGGCCGCGGCCCTACGCTTGATGTTAGGAAGTTATATAATATATGCTTGTGGAGGGACGTGTGTCATATGTCCCTTCGACACAAAGGGAGGATCCTCCGACCAGGCGAGGTGATCATGCCTGGCAGGCCACGGCCCAACGGTTGATGTTGGGATGTTGTATATATGCTAATTGCCACACGAATCTCTATATCGCGATACAGGATTAGTAGTTGCATTTTGGTTCATTGCATTCATACGTTTCGTTCATACTTCGTAGTTGGATGTATCTTCGCTAGATGGCGCTGTTATATATTTTCGTTTGTGTTATAATGTGGAATCGCCATATGCTAATTGGCGCGGGAATTTCTGTATTGCAATTTAAGATTAATAGATATTCCATAGGTCGTTACTCCGTAGCTTGATTTGTCGTCGGAAGTATGTCTTTGTTTGAGCTGTATGTAAAAATCGCCACAGTTTGTAAGTTAGTGTGGCTTTATAAAGCCCCTACTAGAATTATGGCACTTTCACATAAAAATGGTTAAGAGACTTTGAAGATGTTAGGAAAACTAGTCTAATTGACTAGGTACTAAGAGTTAATATAGAATAATGTTTCCAGATTTCAATACTTACAGTAACTTTATTGCCACTGTCTTTAGGTAAGGAATTCAAGAAGTTCATGGTATCCTTATATTCTTTTTCAACAGTTTGCTTTGTCACTGCCACTTTGTTCCTCATATCCTCAACTCTTTTCTCATGCTGATTGTTTTTAATATGGATTTGAGACTCTTTTTGAGCCAGTGAATAAGCATCCTCTTCAGTACGGTCGTCTCTCACTACTAGTTGTTCATCACTACAGGGCAGGTCTCTAATATCTCTGGTATTATGATTGTATATTGTTACAGAACTCTTTTTGTTTAGCACAAGATTTGGTTTGACACTGTCTGAACAAATGTTGCCTTTGCCTGGAAATAGATTAAATAGTTAGATCTGTGGAAAAATTATGTATGATCTTTTAAAACAGCAGAAATGAGTTATATGAATGAAAAGTATGTGTTAAATGACTATATAACTATTTGTGAATGAAATACCTATCTGATCTGAATACTTATAACTTAGTCAAAGTCGGATACTTAATGATAATCATGATATGACAATCTCTAACACATCACATGTAGTTCACAATGAAGTGGTTAAAGCATGACAATTTTATACACGGCTTACAAAATTTTTGAGCCACTTTATTCCTTCTAAATGGACTTGTTGATCTCAAGACAGGACTTGGTCCAACACCAGATACTTTCAGCGGCCTGATCGAACTAAAGATTTCATTAATTTGAGAGTTAGTGACGGAAGTTAAACTCTTATTGTGACAGGTTTGGTTTGCACAGAATTCACATGATCTCGCTGCATGCCATGACGGCACTGGAATAACTTGCTCATCACACACACAACACATGTCATAACATCTACCTTCAGTCTTAGAAGTCCTTGTTCGGAGAATAGTTTGCCTTAAGCTTGAAATATCATCATTCTTCTTATATACACTAGCAGGTTCAGGCTCCCGTAACCGAAGCTTTCTGGTTTGTAGATATTCAGACACTAAAGTCAAAGAAGGTCTTGTCATATCTCTTTTATCCGAAACATGTAGATGTTGGCCACCTAAATCAGCAGGCATTTCTTTACTGACTGCAAAGAGATCAACTTTTTTACTCTTGTCAGATTTAGGAACTTGGTCATCTTGATTTAAACTGCCTTGGTCATCTTTAGGGAGTACTAAGGTGGGTACTACAGGTTCCCATTCATTGGGTATTGTCTCAGCCTCCCACTGTGTAGCCATGTCATTTCTTGTCACAGTTGGTGGTTCATCTCTATTAATGTTAGGGATTAAGGTGTTAAGATTTTCTACTGCTTCAGGTTTTTGGGATGCGTCCACAGATTTGGATGTTGAAGGCTTTGTCAGTTTATTAGCTACAGCGGTTGATTTCTCACGACTTATTATATTAGCATTTTCCCTGTAAAAGTAATTATAATAAGTATTGAATAAATTGCAGTTACTGTTACATAATTAGTTACATACAAAAGTCCTTTAATGTTACTCCATAATGTAAATAAAAGAAAACTTCTTTGCATTTAATAGCCTCAATCACAGGCAGGCAAGGATCATAAATATTTATACTTAAATCATCATTTGTCTATATTTATGACATTACGTTAACATTTTTTTAAATATAGAGTATAAGACAATTAAGAGCTGATCAGATTTTTTTGCAGTGATTTGAGGAAGGCTATACACATGTCATCATACTACAATGAATAGGTATTTCATTGAAAAGTATTGCAAAAATAGAGGGAAAATAATACTTTAGAGACCTTTAACGGTACTCTAACTGTAAATGGTTAAATTTTCGAAAAATAATGTATAACAGAATTGTTTCTCTAAAAAAGGTCTGAAGAAAAGTCTACTACAGCATTTTTTTCTTTTTTTAAAAAAACTATAATACCCACACTAAAAATGCATCCTGTGTCATGGGGGACTTTATAAACATACAAGAAACGGACACAAAGCACACTCAGACTCGGAGCAACAATTTGTAGATCACACAAAGTGTTGTCCCATGTGGGATTTGAACCCACAACACTCGGCACAGTAGCGAGCAGCATGGTGACCGCTTAAACCATCCGCCAACCGTGCAATCTAGATCAATAGATATCTATATTTTATAGTTGGCAGT
This sequence comes from Hypercompe scribonia, assembly GCA_949316085.1. Taxonomy (NCBI): domain Eukaryota; kingdom Metazoa; phylum Arthropoda; class Insecta; order Lepidoptera; family Erebidae; genus Hypercompe; species Hypercompe scribonia. Next base: position 1,637,833 of record OX438969.1, on the reverse strand, counting down.
GTTAAATAAATTTGTTTACGCTGCATAACATCATACTAAGACCAATAGGAGGAGCAGCTAAAGATGCAGCGGTCTGCAAGTTAATAAAAATAGACAAGAAATACCTGGCTTGAATTTTTCTATCGAGAAGTTTCTTTTGCTCATCTAGTTTTTCTTGTCTTTTCTTCCTGAGTTCGGCAGCAGCCTCTCTGCCTCGTAATTTAGATAAATCTGTTTTTAATACACCATCTAAAATTTTAAAAAATTACACTAATTTTGCAAAGTCAAGCATTAAATAATAAAAGTTGTAAATATTTATGCTCAATTTCTAAAGAAAAGGTTAAAATATAACATAGGCCAGGAAAAAATTATGTTGTTATGAACTTCACCATTTTATACTTATATACACTGTAACTTATACAGAGCTGATGGCCAACCGTTTCCTAATCGGAGAAGCATAGAAGAAAAATAGTGTCTTACCTTGTGCCAACTCAGAAGCGCTTCGATGGCTAGCACCAACATTATTTACACCTCTCGCATACAACACCTCTAAACGTTTCACTAGTTTCTCTTGACGGTCAAAATATTCCTTTTGTTTCTTAGCATCTAAATCAACGACTTGTCGGATTGTCTCAACTTTAGCGCGTTGACGAATTTTCTTCGCGATATCTTTTGATTGCTCTCGTACCTAAAACCACTTCAAACTTGTAAATATCTAACAACTTTAATAATTTTTATTTGTATATATACCTTTTGAAAAATAACAATAAACAAAACTCAAACCTGCTGAAGTCTTAGCTTTCGACGTCGAAGAAACTCATTTGTTTTCAAGGCTTCTACTTCAGAAGTCATCTTGACAATTGTCTTAAAAGTAGATAAGGTTTTAAATTACATTATTCTATGCAATTTATTTTTAAACTTGACTTAAATAAAAACAACAAATTAGAAGCAATAAAAACAATAACCTTAGTTCAAAATCAAATAAACTTCAACTAACGTATTCGGTGACAGTTACGACTATTGGAACTAGGGCTGCACTTCAAAAATATCGATAGCTCGTTAAGATCGGGAATTATTTTTATTGACATTCTCATTTGCTGATGGAGTGCTGACACCAGTAAATAATATATTTGGCAAGATACGGTAACTGAAAATTAAACTATCTTTCCTAAATCGTTTGAAAATTTATAGACAGTATTTATAATAAAATAAACAGTTTTACACTTAAAAAAGTACTATTGCTAGTGTAAATAAAAGTACTAGATAGATATAAAAACGATAAATTCAGTAAGATAAAGATACAATATATAATCAGTAAAAAGGGAAGGTGGCCTTAGGATCATCAGAGTCCCATATCATTGGAAAATCATGAGTGGTCACAGTTTATTTTGATAATTGATAACCTTGATAAATACTCTGGCAAAGTGTCGAGTAATTATTGAATTTACTCACTTTTCAAAGACCCTGAAATACTTATGTTAAACATTAACAATAGTGTAATGTGTAACACCTTTGTTTAATTTTTGAAAGAAGAAATAAATAAATAAGGGTAAATAAGTACATACAACATCTACTACTTACATCAAAATAACTTAATTCATAACACATTCAGAGATTAATAAAATACTCATTGTTAATTAGATTTTTATTACAAAAAAAGTATACGTATAATAAATACCTCCAGGTAATGGAAACTAAATCGTTTATAAAAAAATGTAAAGGAATTGCTCAGCCTATTATTAGTTCAGTAAAGCTATTACTGAGGGTCTTCTTTCAGTAAATCCTCACTGACATTAATATCCGTGACATTTGTTGTGTTGCCAGTTGAATCTAATAGTGGTGCAAGTCCAGGTAGGGGTAAATCTTCTTTATTTTCATAAATGTGGTTTATATTACCAATGGAAGTAAATAAAGTTTGGGACTTAGTTGTTATAATCCGCGCTTCAGCTCCAGCAGTACTTTCTTGTGACTGATCGAAACTATTATTAGAATTACGAGCGCTCCTTATTCCAGCCTCTTCTAGGCCCTCATTAGCTAAACTTCCAACTATGCTTTCAGAACTTGCTGTAGCCTTACTTATACCACCTCCTACTCCACCACCTAAGCCTCCTCCAGCACCACCAACTACACCTCCTCCAGCTCCACCGCCAAATACTCCCCCTATATCACCTCCAAAGCCTCCTCCTAGACCACCTCCTAAGCCCCCTGCTAGACCATCTGCTAACCCTCCTCCTAAACCACCCCCTAACCCCCCTCCTAGACCACCACCCAAACCTCCTCCTACCCCACTTCCAGCACCACCACTGGCACCCCCTACGGCCGCACCACCTAAACCACCCCCTAGACCTCCACCTATCCCACCACCGATTCCTCCCCCTAGACCTCCACCTATCCCACCACCGATTCCTCCCCCTATGCCTCCCGATATACTACCATCTGTATAACCACCTCCACTGCTGTGATGATTATGACTTGCACCACAGTTCTGTGTAGCTGTGTACACTAAAGCGTTGACTAATTTCATGATTATCTCTTCACTTATGCCACTATTCTGCTGACATGGCTCTTTATCATCAATTATTTTAATTAATTGCAATAAAATGTTCAAGTCTTCAAGTGCGGAACTGCATGAATCATAGCGACCATTTGTACTTGTTGGGCATACAGCGCATTGCGTGCGTCGAACCCATTGCGCTTGGGATACCTGTAAACAATTTACAGAATCGTATTAAATTTTAGATTTGGAAAGTGTATTTCTACTAATTAAAATTATATATAGTTAGATAGGTACCTACATGTATAATGCCATCGTTTGGCTATATAAACGCTATGTTCCAAAAGATATTCGTACTCATTGCGGAATTTTAAGTAGATACTTGTTAAATAGCCTCTGTGTTACCAAGTTAAGAAATTTTTACTTTGTACGAATAGTGGTTATCGAGCCGTTTATTTTCAATAAAATATAATTCTTAATAATAAGTTACCAAAGTCACTGTTTAAATTCAAACTTATACTTTAATAAACACCTTTATTTAATTTTTTTAGATTTTAGATTAAGGAGTTCGAATTAACTTCGATGTGGATAGTATAGTATAGTAGATCGTGTTGTTACATAGGCAATGCTTTAATAAAGCCTAAACTAACAATTATTAGAAAGCCTTTTTTATATTTAGTTAAACATTAAACTTACCGCAAATAAGAAAGAGGCTACCACGAGCAAAGTAGTTCGTATGTAAGGCATGGTTCACAATTAAAAACTCACACGAAGGAATACCTTATATAGATCATTCTCACGTATTACGACATGTTTATAAGAAAACGTATATTTCGTTACATTGTATCAATATTATATGCTAATTAAATAATAAGTGAAGTTATAGTCACGTATTTTGTGTCAAAAGGACGGATTACGGACGTGACAAATATATTCTTTGATAAGCCCCTACCTAATTACTTTGTTAGTATTTACTCGAAGGCCTAAAATGGTTTTTTTTTGGTTTTAATAAAACTGCTCATGCTCAGCATATTTTAGTTTCATGTTTTTTTTGGCATGTAGATTATATATTTTTTTAAACAATTTGCAACGAATTCTTCGACTGTCTCTATATTTAGAGACGAATTCGTGGATGACCTGACACACGAATGGTGTAGTAGTTTTAGAATTCTTACTGCACTACTGGGTATCTGGGTATAGAGCCCACCACACTATTTTTTTTAAAGACAACTCTCGCGTTCGTAATATATCCTGTGTAACGAGGGACTTTACAAACATTCATGACACGGACACAAAGAACACCCAGACTCAGAACACCAATTTGTAGACCACACAAAATGTTGTCCCATTCATGGTTTGAACCCATACCACTCAGCGTAGTAGAAAACGGTGTGGCGATCCCTTCAACCGCTACTTCACGCGTGCACTCTGATTACAATTGCGTTGTGGGTTCGAGACTCATACGGGACAACACTTTGTGTTAGCCAAAAAATTGTTGTTCAGAGTCTGGGTGTTCTTACGGGTATGCGAACACCCAGACTCTGAACAACTCTTACGGGTGTACGGGTGTTCTTATATATGATATTATTTCTAGTGTGGGACCTTTATTTTTAAAAACAAAAGAATCAGAGAGATGGTTTATGGAAGGTTACTTTATCGTTTTATTAATGGGCAAAATATATATGCCCATGTTAAAATACTAGTAGTAATCTTTTAGTAACTGCTACTTAGACTCTAAACTAAACCGAAGAAGGATTGACAGACGAACATTACAAAAAGACAACGCCCGCATTTGACGGAACTAACAAAATTGAGTTATAGTATTATGCTAATGAATAAGACCCCTGTAAGACGGTTCAACGACATGGTGAAGGTTAAGGAAAGCCGTTGGTTGCTGGCGGCAAGGGACTGGCTGTTGCGGAGAACCTTGAGGTGGCTGACGTCTGGCAGTAGACGTCTCTTAGCTGAGATGATGATGATGACGATGAAGCATGCGCAACTCATAAAGATAAATAATATAAAATTATTACCTCTACCTCAAATAGAATTGATTTTCAGATTTTTAGTATTTCGTCAAGAATGCTGACATAGAGATTGCACTACATTACACAAATGTTTAAGTAAAAACAGTTTCTTACACAGTACGCCTACTTGCACGTAAAATAAAGAAACTATTAGACATATACATAATACTTCGATTACTTTAACATTTATGACTATTAAGTAATAGCTAATGACAACGGATTTCCCATAGCCGTGTAGATTTAGTATTAATTTACTGTATTTATTGCAATTGAAAGGCATCTCATCTAGAACATTTTGGTTATTGGCTTAGCAATGGATACGGGTCCAAAATTGAGAAGAAAGGCAAACCCGCGATATAAAGCCAACTTATTCTCCATTCTCACATTTGGGTACGTCACAAATAAATTTCAAATACTTATCTCAATGAAAGAATTGACGTGGGCATAAACAATTGACAACAAAAAGATTTGACAAACCTAGTTACTTTCCTAATTAAAGGTCCTATAAAATTTTTGTATAATATCTGCAAAATAAACTTTGATTACATGTTGGTGGGCTGCGAGTGTTCAATGAACTCGGCCATATATACTAAAAATAATGTCGGTTACGGTATAAACTTCACCGAATTCAAACCCTTCCTATGCTGTCTAACCGCCGTCTCTTATACAGAGGAAAAATTAACTTATTGCCGAAATAACTGAAATTTTCACTATATTGATTCGTGCTAACACTGCTAAAGAATATTTTTATATTCTTCAGATGGACATTGGAAACATTCAAACTAGGCTACAGTCGCGATATAACAGACGGGGATCTTTACGCACCTTTGCCAGAACATCGCTCTGATGTCTTAGGTAAGATAAAAAACCAACGGCAAGTATCATAATCATTTTCTTATCCTTTTCTCAAGTTGGTTTGGGGTCGATAAATGAGGAATTCATACATTCTCCTACATCAACCACCGGTTCACTACTTTCTCCCTTCCTATTTTTATCCTCTTTCACGCATCCATCCATATTTTCTTTAGTCGACTTTACTACATTTTGCTCATCTCCACGGATTAAATTTCCATACCAACTTTACAACCTTTCATCCACAGGTTTCAGATTTCCTCTAATCTAGATATTCCTCACTTTATCCATTCTAATCATACCACAAATGCATCTTACTATACGCAAAATAAATAGCAATGAGAGAGGCTACTTCAGTATTAGGTGTATTTAGCCCTATCGAGCTACCTGTCAATTTGATTTTTGTAAAGGTGATGCAGTACAAAAAGCGTGGGATGAAGAAATGAAGAAATCACACCTTGCTCGGGAACGACACAGAAATTATAAACCCAGTTTATGGCGAGTTCTTTTCAAGGTATTCGGTCCGGAGCTTATCTTGTATGGTCTCATCCTTGCGGCCATGGAGTTCTTAATCAGGTGATGATATACAATTAAAGATATTTTTTTAACTGAATATCTACGTAACGTTATTTAGGTCAAATTAAAAGTTTTTAGATTCTTAAGAATTAGCGAGTCGTAACAAGCATCTCACTGGACCGCCATAGTGTGAGTCACTATACTGTATTGTCTGCATTTGCAATGAGCATGCTGATCACAACTCTTGGATTCTATTCATGCTTTCCATAAGGCAGAGTAACTCTGTCTAAAACAAAAAATAGAATTAAAAAAATTGAAAATGAGTAGAAGATATCGAATTATGTTACATTTACTATTTTTCAAAAAACCTTTAAAATTATAAAAATTACATATTTTTATTTACGACAGTCTTCGATAGTAGCTTCCTTCCTTCTTCAGTAGCTTCATGAAAAGTATTCACCGATATTTGAAAAATGTATGCTCCTAGATTGACTTTAGGTTTGGACGACACAATGAAAAACAAATGCCAACCTCGCAATTAAAAAATCAACATGTAACCAGAATTTTTGATTCCATAATTGCATAAGTTATTGGTAACTTATGTGTAACAGTGGAAAACAGCTCATATTTTAAAACATCATAAAGCATCATAGAATAATACTAGTTAGACACAACTCTATATATTGTTTTCTATTAAACAGATTGCAGCAACCATTATTTCTGGGAATGTTGTTACGGTATTATAGCCCAGCCCAAGAAAATACAGCGTAAGTACTTAGGTTGAAAATTAGTTTCATAAAATATTAGTGACACAATATTTTGTCTAGATGTTTACACAATTATAACAAAATATTGTTTAGCAATATTTTGTTCTAGCAATATGTAAAAGACTGATAGTACATTATCAATCTCTTCTTCATCTTTCCAACCGTAATAGACCGTGAAAATGGTTGAGATTCTAACCAATATTGGAGTGTGAGCCTGTTTTAGATTGCGTCATTTAATCTAATCTTATAAACTGTGTTTTAAACCGCAACGGAATTAATCAGACTTTGTTTACAAGTAATAACATTTTATAGCTTTAGTAAAATAGGCATACAGTCTATTAAATAGGGATGTATTACGAGTAGAAACACCCCAAATTTCAGACATCCCAAAATTGAAAGAAGAGTTATGTAGTTAAAACCTTTGGCATAATAAACGAAGTTACAATACTGTGTCCAAAAAACAATAAAATCAAAAATAATAGTTTTACACATCTCACACTCGCCTGCCTGATCCCAAAACAGGTAGAGTTTGTACTTTGGTAACCAGACCGTTGATAAAAATGCATATGAGTATACATTTCAAGATATGTACGTACATACTGTAGATAAATTACACCCAGACATTATCATAAAACAAATGATTGTGCTTATCACACAATTCTTTGTCTTGGGTGGGAACCGAACTCGGTACAGTAATCAGGGTGACTGACTTATAAATCGACAGTACCGTCAAATATCTCAAATTGTTGTTTTTATCAGAGCAAACAGCACGTATATAAACCGCCTGTTTTCTTACTATGATATGGATGGAGATGTCTCTTGGGGAGAGGCCATTTTCTTCGCGTTCGGTATCATCTTCTGCAGCAGTGTCAACGTGATGGTTCAGCACCCTTTCATGATGGCCGTCATGCACATGGGGATGAAGATAAGGGTTGGAATATGCAGTCTTATTTACAGGAAGGTATGTTGAGAGGAACAGGTAGCTGTCTAAGCTTAGTCTGTATGTATATCTAGAGCGAGGTTAATTAAGAAGATTTATCGTGTAAACTTTGTGTGGTGACGGAATTAGAATATAGAGTGTTACCACCCCTATTTAGTTAGTCGAGTAAGAACAGACTGCACACACTACGAAAACTTGAGAAAAACCCTATACCTATATCGCCTATATCCAGCGTGATAAAACCTCTTTTCTGAGGAAAGACCTATGTCCAACAGTGGACTATTAGAGGCTGTTGATGTGATGTGGTATGTGAAACAGTAAAAGCATTAAGTATTTAATTATTGTTTTAGTCCCTAAAAATCAACATACAAGCATTGTCAGAGAGCAGCGCTGGTTTAGTTGTCAACTTGATGGCAAACGACGTCAACCGTTTTGACACAGGACCTATATTTGCCCACTACCTCTGGATAGGACCACTAGAGACAGTGGTGAGTTGATTTATAACTAAATCGCAGTTTCACCGCCTTTTATTAATGTTATTTCTTAAGAATTTTAACGTAATTCGAGAGATTGCGCAGCGTGATGATACATAACCTATAGCCATCCTTGATAACTGGGCTATCTAAACATAAAGGATTTTTCAAATCAGACCTGTAGTTCGTCAGATTAGCGCGTTCAATCAAACAAGCTATTCAGTTTTATCATAGCATATATAATATTGACTACCAAATACATACCATAAATAGGTACACATATTAACTTTTAAAAAGATATAACTGACTTTAATGCACCTACATTTAGAGCAGTTGTTCTGAACTGTAATTTTTCTACAAATTTAGATGGCACCAAACAGTAATACACCACCATCGCCACCAAACAATCTTTTAATAGTAAAAAAACGTCTGCGATAACTTAAACTAATTTAAGTTGAATTATTTAATATTGAATATTTCCAGAAAAGCTTAGGTTATTACTTCAATTTTATGTATATTAATATGATAATGTAAGGAAAGGTAATTTGGAGAGAGAAGCATCTGTCCGAAATACGGCTAGCACTGTGGGTTAGAATGAGAAAAGAAGAGCCTGCCTGCCGCTCCCGTACGCGTGAAAGAAGGGGAAGTCAGACAGACTGGCGCCGTAACGCGTTACGTTTAGTTTAGCCTCTCATAACAAGTTACCACTTCAAAATAGATATGGACATTTGCGTCGCCAGAATTATTTTCAGGGGGGATATTACACACACATACATTAACCAATATTAAATATAGAATTATACTAGGTTTTTGTCAATGAAATCGAATTTTTTTATGAAATAAGTAAAAAGTATGTACTTTTATATGTATTTTCTTTTCTGGTAGAGGGGTGCAAGTGCACCTCCCGGCGTCCATACGGAGTGCTGACGTAATAACATGAATAAAATACAACCGAATTCAGAACCTCCTCCTCTTTTAAATGTCAGTAAAAATAAAAATTATTCAGCAGATATTCCTCAGTCGGAGTATTACTAGAAATATGCCTTCCTCACTGCTCTTTGTGTTTTGGTTGCAGTTATTAACTGTTTATGTTTACCGAGAGATGGGAATGCCAGCCGTTTATGGATCGCTCATCATCATTGCTGTCATACCGTTTCAGAGTAAGAAACTTACCTAGCTTTTTTAATTTACAAGAAGAAGTATTATATCAGTTTTTTAGAACAACGAAGAATGACATCTGATATTGACAAACCTCCATGTATTTTATCTAGTTACTTAAGTTTTTAACTTGTAAAGTGATGATATACTCCTAGCCGGCTGCGAGACACTTGTGTTAAAACCCGAACTTACAGTTTCAGGCTGTTATTAAGTATTTCTATAATCAGAAAAACTCGATTATACTTTTAGACCCGACAAAGGAATCGACTTAAGACCTAAGATCGGAAGTCACATACGCTAACTGCTATTGTGACCATGCTGCTAATAAACATACTTAGATATTTATAAATACACGTATAGTGGGTATTAACAGCCTTTTACAGTCCACTGCTGAACATAGACCTCTCCTTAACAAGGAAATTTTGGCCTACTATACCACGCTGGCCAGACGGGTTGGAATAGGGTTTGTTTTAAGTTTGGGGTGCTGGGCTAGAAAACCTCCACGTGGTGCACCCTGGTAACGTTGGCGATGGTGTTCATCACTGCCAACGGCTAATGTTCTAGCACGAAGAGGAAGCCATTTTCTTCGGCAATTCGGCCGAGACTTGGTCCAACAGAGCGGGCGGGTCTGTCGGATCCTCTGTTGGTTCTTCGCTCTTCGGAGCAATGAGGAGGAAAACCTCGGTAAAAAACACGATGGTGGGACCCTTTCTAGGGTCAGATTTCCTCCGCTCAGCGGTGGAAAAGTTAGGACGGGCTCGGTGTGTAGTTACACTGCCACCGTGCAGGCATCAGGAGACATAGTCTCCCTGCCGCCGTCGACATATCGTAGTCCCGAGTTGGAGTCTCGTGACTCCAATCGGGGGCGAGGGTCTTGGCTTAACCGCCCGGGCTGCGAGGAAGAAAACCTCTATAAAAATTACCCCGAATCCCGTGTTCTGGTGCGTGGCCAGGGGATGCAAGGCTGATGGGCAGTTCAGTCGTAAGCGCACTCCCAGCCGAGGCACCTGCGGACCCCTCGGTTGGGCATAAATATACGCTTGCCCGGGTATTGGGGATCTCTGCCCGGGTCGACCTTTGTTCTCCCCATCTCGTGGGTTCAAATATGGAATCATTAATAAATAAAAACAAAACTACAGACGAAAAGAAGGAGAAGAAAAGCAGAGGGGAAAAGAGTGCAAGAACGGACGACTTCTCTTCCAACGAAGAGGAGACATTGGTTAGCACGCCTATCTCGGTGGGGCTCCCAGAAGTCATTATGGCTGCTGGGAGCCGTAGAACATCGGAACGATTACGTTCCAAATCCGCCGCGGGTGGTAACTCTAGTGCGAAGGACGACACACTGGAGCTTATGGCAACGGAACTTTGTGACAGCCGGAAACGCGTACGCTCCAGGGATGACGGCAGCGATACGTCTCAGGAGATGTTGCCTCCCAAGGTTGCAAGCAGTCGTAGGGGGAGATCACGAACTCCGGCCTCGGTTCCGTCAGGCTCCGTTTTCTGCAAGGCAGGAGCCTACAGAAGAGTCAGGGCGGACGGCGAAGCATTAGCGGAAGAGGAGGTCGCAGATCTCCTGCTTAAAATTAAGGAGCCGATGGAAGGGAGTTCTGTTCTCCAAACACCATCATCGATGCAGGAGAGAGCAAATGCGGCGGTGGCCATCATCCACAAAGTGGCCACCAAGTCTAGCAATCTTAAGGGCTGTTTTGTGAAAGCCCTTAAGGACTCCTCTGCCGCTATTGCGGGGGTCGTGGAGAGCCTTATCGGAGACATGGCTCGTCTCCAGGCAGCCAACGAGCGTCTGACGGGGCAGGTGACTGAGCTCAGTGCTCAGTTTGCTCAATTCCGGGCAGATCGCCCTGAACGAGAGGGCTCGCCTCCGTCACAACTTACCCCCTCTTCCAACCTCGGGGGTATTCCTGATGCCCACCTGCGCCAAATCACGGACGCAGTGTGGCGCATGATGGACGGGCGTCTCGCTGGCCTGGAAGCGAGGCTGCCTCCGGCTCCTGTTGTCCGACCGCCGCTCGCGGCAAATAGACTGAAGACCGTATCGGTGCCATCAACGCCTACCGTTGCGGGCGGTCATGTGTCTATGCGGCGGTGGCGTCTGTGTCTGCCGCTCCTGCGGTTGCTCCGAGGGCACGACAGGCGGCTAAAGCAACAGCCAAGACAAGTGCACCGAGGTCAGGGCCCAAAACGGCGGCCAAGCCTAGAGCGGAATTCCCTCCGCTCTCCACTCCAGCCGCTGTACCTGGCACCTCCACGCCTGCTCCCCCCATGTCTGCCCCTTCCACAGATGGTTGGCAGATAGTCGGGGGGACTAAGAAGTCCCGAAAGCGGGGTAAAAAGGCTGCTCAAAAAGCAGCCTCTACCCCGCAGTCGCAGTCGGTGGCAGTGGCCACTACGAAGAGGCCGCGCAAGCTGCAGGTACCCAAAACCGCGGCGGTAGTGGTCACCGTGTCACCGGAAGCGGTTAACGGCGGACTGTCTTACGCGGCCATCTTCCAGAGGGCCCGGGCTAGTCTCGCCAATGACATCGGGACGGATGGAGTCAGGTTGCGCCTCGCTCAGACGGGAGCTCGAGTCCTCGAGTTCCCGGGAGCCGAAGGCGCAAAGACTGCAGATGCCTTTGCCGAAAAGTTGCGGGGCATGTTTGCGGCCACGGATGGTGTTAAGATCGCCAGGCCTACTAAGTGTGCAGAGTTGCGCATTTCGGGCCTGGACGACTCTATAACGGCCGAAGATGTCCGCGTTGCAATAAGAGAGAAGACAGAGTGCAACGTGGACAACATTAGGGTCGGCACCATCCGCCCCGGTCCAGGAGGGCTTGGCGCGGTGTGGGTCAGCTGTCCCGTAGCGTCAGCCAAAATTTTAGGCGACGCCGGTAGATTGCTCATTGGTCTCGTCAGCGCTAGGATCACAGTCCTGGCGGCGAGACCGATGAGGTGTTTTAAGTGTCTGGCATCGGGACACACACGCGCCAAGTGTGTTAGCTGTTTCGACTGTAGCAGACTATGTTTCCGCTGCGGTCGACCGGGGCACAAGGCGGCAGAATGCTCTGCCGCCCCACACTGCCCAGCGTGTGCGGCGGGTAACAAGCCCGCCGATCATCAGATTGGGCAGAGAGGCTGTAAACCTCCCTACAATTCTCGGCAAGCGTCGGGGGCTAGCCAATCGACCCAGGCTGCCTCTGATGTTGTTCGTATGTCGGCATCGTTGCCCATGGAGGAGGTTGTAGAGACGGTCGAGTAATGGCCCAAGTCTCCAACCTCCTGGTCCAGACGAACCTGAACCACTGTGCCGCGGCGCAGGACCTTTTCCTGCAAACTATGGCACAGTGGTCGATCGGTGTTGCCGTAGCCGCGGAACCCTATTATGTTCCTCCCCGTCCAAACTGGTTGGGTGACCGGGACGGTTCCGTGGCAGTCGTCGGCTCCACGGCGGCTCATTCCCCGCCCTTGTCGCTAAGAGACAAGGGCACTGGATATGTTGCTGCCGAGTGGGGGGGGATCACTGTGTATGGTGTATACTTCTCCCCCAACCGGAGTTTGAACGACTTCGAGGTTTTCCTTAACAACTTGGAAACCTCGATGCGGCGTCTAACGTCTGGGCACGTCTTAGTGCTGGGGGACTTCAACGCAAAGTCCATTGCGTGGGGTTCCCCCAGGACGGACGCTAGGGGCGAAGCCGTAGAGGAGTGGGCGGCCTCGGTGGGCCTCTGTTTACTAAACAGGGGCTCCACCAACACGTGCGTGCCACAGCAGGGAGGGTCGATAGTGGACCTTTCGTTCGCTACCCCTGCCCTCGCCGCACGAGTAAGGAACTGGCGTGTCCTGGAAGAGGTTGAGACGCTCTCGGACCATCTTTATATCCGATTTGAGCTCTCCCGATCCCAGGACGCCAGTAGGGGTCACGCGGCGCGGCGTTCTTCTCGCTTTCCGCGGTGGGCTGTAGCCAAATTAAATAGGGACTTACTAGAGGAGGCGGCCATTATTCACTCTTGGCTGTCTCCGCAGGCCCCGACCGAGGAGGTCGACATGGAGGCTGGTCGCTTCTGCGAAGCGATTACACAAATCTGTGATGCGGCCATGCCCCGCATCCGAGGTTGCCGGCCTCCACGGAAGGAGGTTTACTGGTGGTCCCAGGAGTTGGCGGACCTCCGTGCGGCCTGTACTCGTGCCCGGAGGTCCTACACCCGTAGTCGGCGGCGACACCTCGAAGAAGGCGGGGAGGACCAGCTTCATGAGGAGTACCGAGAGGCGCGGAAAACTCTGAAGCTGGCCATAAGCCGCGCCAAAGAAATTAAGAGAAAGGAGATGCTGGAGGGTCTCGATCGTGATCCCTGGGGTCGCCCTTATCGTGCGGCGCGACAGAAGCTCCGCACGTCGGGCCCCCCCCCTTACAGAGACACTCCAGCCCAGCTTCCTGCGGGAAGTGGTCGAGGGCCTTTTCCCGCAGCGGGTGGAGCACACACCCCCGTCGATGGCCTTCATGGTCGGAGACGACGGGGGGAACGAGGACGATGTTCTGCCCGTCAGGGAATCGGAGGTAGGGGCGGTTGTTCTACGGATCCGCTCTAAGAACACCGCCCCCGGGCCGGACGGGATACCTGCCCGAGTGCTGGCCCGAGCCCTCGAACACATGTCGGACCGCCTCAGGGAGGTCCTGAACGCTAGCTTGGCGTCCGGACGCTTCCCTGAGTGCTGGAAAAGCGGGAAGCTGGTCCTATTGAGGAAGCCGGGACGGCCAGCCGAATCGGTAGCGGCCTATAGGCCCATCGTGCTGCTGGACGAGGCGGGTAAACTGTTTGAGAGGATACTCTCTGCCCGCATCGTCCGGCACCTCCGCGAGGTGGGCCCCGATCTGTCGGACGCCCAATTTGGTTTTCAGGCGGGGCGTTCGACGGTCGATGCCGTGCTGCGCCTGAGGGCCGTAACCGAAGTGGCGGTGAGCTGTGGCGGCGTGCTGTTGGCGGTGTCGTTGGACATCGCCAACGCATTCAATAGTCTGCCATTTAGCTGCATCAGGGAAGCACTCCACTACCACGGGGTGTCAAAGTACCTGAGGCGGCTTGTGGCAGACTATCTTGAGGAGCGTACCGTCATGTACGAGGACCGAGACGGTGTTCTAAGGCGGCGGCTCATGTCGTGCGGTGTTCCGCAGGGGTCTGTCCTCGGACCACTCCTGTGGAACATGGGATATGACTGGGCCCTTCGAGGTCGTCTTCCCCCCGGGCTGGGCGTACTTTGTTACGCAGATGACACATTGGTCACGGCCCGGGGGATGAACTTTCAAGAGGCGGCGCGCCTGGCTACCACCGGTGTCTCACTGGTGGTCGGGCGAATTGAGGCGCTGGGTTTGCGGGTGGCCCTGGACAAGACGGAAGCCCTTTTGTTCCATGGGCCCCGTCGTGGTCCACCCTCTGGCGCCTCCATCGTGGTCAATTCGGTCCTCGTACCGGTTCAGGCCCAGATGAAGTATCTGGGCCTGATCCTCGACGGCAGGTGGCTCTTCGACGAGCACTTCCGACAGCTTTCTCCAAAGCTGGTCGGCGCTGCTTCTGCCCTTGGGCGACTTTTGCCCAACCTGGGTGGAGCTAGCGTCGCGACGAGACGGCTATACACGGGGGTTGTCCGGTCAATGGCGCTGTATGGTGCGCCGGTGTGGGCGGCGGCTCTGACCGCCCAGAATAGGGCTCGCCTCTGGCGCCCTCAGAGGATATTGGCGGTTAGAGTCATACGTGGTTACTGCACCGTATCGACGGAGGCGGCGTGCGCCTTGGCCGGAACTCCCCCGTGGGATTTGGAGGCGGTAGTGCTCGCCGAAGTTTATCGGCGGACGGCTGACTTCCGGGCGCGTAGCGGCATACGGCCCCCGCCCGAAGAGATACGCGAGTGGCGAGAGGCCGCTCGTCGAGCCACAATGGCTCGTTGGTCGTCCCGGCTGGAGGCTCCACGTGCTGGTTTTGCCGCCGTGGAGGCTCTCCAGTCGGTCATCGCCGAGTGGGCAGGGCGGCAGCACGGGACCCTTTCCTTCCGACTGACGCAGGTCCTTTCCGGGCACGGTTGCTTCGGCAAGTATCTGCACTCGGTCGCCAGGAGGGAATTGAGTCCCGCCTGTCACCACTGCGACTGCAGTGAGGACTCGGCTCAGCACACGCTAGCGGTTTGTTCCGCTTGGGCGGCGCAGCGTGGGGTCCTCACTGCAGTTATTGGAGGAGATCTCTCGCTAGCGGCCGTCATACGCTCCATGGCCGGCAGCGACAGTTGTTTTACCGCGGTCGCAACCTTCTGCGAAGACGTAATTTCGCGGAAGGAGGCGGCGGAGAAGGCCCGGGAGGACGATATCCACTCGGACCCAATTCGCCGCCGGCGAGCCGGGCGGCGGAGACGCGCATACCAGCGCCTCATGCCGCCTTGAGTGTGGCCGCGGATGGACGGGACGGGTTTTCCCCTCCATCCGCTATAGTGGCCAGCCGCGAGGAGGTGACGTGTGCGTGTGCCGGACGTCACCTAAATGGAGAGTTTATCCGCAGATGGCGCCCGCGAAAGCGGGCAGGCGCTAGGAGGGATTAGGATGTCGTAATAACAGCTGTTCCCGAATCCCTCCTCTCTCAGGCGCAGAGTGGCACACCGTGTGGTTTTAGTCGGTCCGATTCCGACACACCGCCCCGCCGTAAACCCCGGTGGGGTGACGGCCCGTGGGGGTTTCCACACGTTAAAAAAAAAAAAAAAAAAAAAAGGGTTTGTTTTAAGTTTTCCTTCTCTTTGTAATGATATTTGTCTGAATAGTTTGTCCCTTAGTCCTTAGTCATCCTGAGTATAATCACCTAGACACATAACAAATGAGCGTTCCGTCGTGAAACACAACCTTCGTGCAAGTAGTTAGAGTCGCTGGGCCCGCTGGCCTAAATCTAATATGTTTTTTGTATAGTATTTCTGGGAGTAAACACGGCTTACTTCAGAAGAAAGACCGCGGAGAAGACTGATGAACGTGTTAGGTTAATGAAGGAGATTATAATGGGAATGGAAGTTATAAAGATGTATACCTGGGAGAAACCGTTCAGAAAAATTATTGACGTGGTGCGACGGTGAGTGCTTGACAATATTTTAGGAAGTAGTAAGATGTTAGATGCAGTTACGGCCGTGTGCCGCATAAAGTTATCCCTACTAATATGAAAGTAACTCTGTCTGTTCATTACGCTTTTACTGTGAAATCACTAAACCAATTTAAATGAAAATTTAGCGTAGAGATAGTTTAATTTTTGAGGAAGGACATGGGTTTTACTGGATAACTAATATACGAGTACATGCAGGCTACGTGCAAAACCTAGTAATTTATGTTTAAAAGCTGTAGTCATTCTAAAGTCGTTGAATACTCATACCTATCGTAACTAAAAGTGATGCAATTAGATTGTTATATGATGTCAATAGTAAAATGGTCTGTTTGCCAGTCCAAAAAAATTACGTCTCTTTATCTCAATCAATTCCGCTTAACTTATCTGGCAAGGTTGAGTAACAAACACCTATACTTCTATGCTAGCAAACTTTCGTTTATAATATTAATGTAATAAACTATTACACATACTTACATATATGTAATACGTGATCAACAAATAAATGTGTATTAATAATCTGTCTGTGTACATCCATAGGCAAGAAATATTTTTCATAAAGATGACGTCATACATTCGGGGCATCATTATGTCTTTCATCATGTTCACGTCACGTTTTGGCATCTTCATCACTGTGTTACTCTATGTGACGTATGTCAATCGAATAACGGTCGAAAACGTGTTTTTCTTAACGTGCTTCTATAATATAACGAAGCAAACTATGACGTTGTATTTCCCGCAAGCAGTTGGACAAGTAAGTTACACATATACTAAACAAAAGTATTACCAAACTCCATGCACTTTGGTCGTGTTTAATTTTAATAAACTTTATACTGTTTTTATAGTTTTCAATCTTAGGAGAGGATTAATTTACCACAATTTGAATGACTACAAACGGAAATTCATTTTAGCTGATAAAAAAAGTTTTTAAGGCAGAAAAATTTCATTAATATCGGAGTTCTAAAGTAACAAATAAAAAATACAGCTGAGTCGGAAGAGTTTATGTGTTTAATGATAAATATATTTCATTTGCATAATACTTAACACACATTTTATTTCTGACTGATAAAGCTGCATCTATCTATATGCAAAAAAAAAATATTCGTCTCTCTGTCTGTCAGTATATCCCTTATAAAATCGTAGACTATGTATTTGATTATGTGATTATCTTTAGCAAAGTTGTTGTGCATGAGCCCACGAAGGTTTCTGAGTTGATATGATTAATTATTTTTTTATGTCTTACCTTTAAATTTATGTTCATTGGTGTCGTAGCAACGCGCGTAGGGTTCAGCTAGTTTTATAAAAAAAATACAGTAAAATTCTAAATGGTATGCAAAAATATTGAGGTGATCGTGTTTTTAAGAGAATTAATTTAGGTATTTTCTTATTGTATTGACCTAAATTAAAGTGTGTAATTCAAATTTGTAATTTTTTGTATCCATCGTATTTTAGATAGCAGAAATGCACGTAGCGGTGCAGAGAATTCGCGACTATTTACTAAGCGAGGAGTGTGATCTGCCACCTAGAGAGCAGCCACGTTCAAATGAAGTCAGAAGTAACAAAAAGAAACGAGTTACTATTGCAGGTAAATGTGGAAATAAGTGTGGATTACACAAATTAAGGTAACAGAACAAGAATTAAAAACATATTACCAACACTTTTGATGTCAATTTCTTAACTACTCATGATTATTTACAGCCAAGGAATTTCAACTGTATGAAATTATTTTATGCCCCACTCTATATTAGGTTTCTGGTAATCTCACAATGAAAGCAACGAAATAATTCATGAATGCTGCTTTTCCATGAGGCCATAACGTGGATTCACGCCGGTTAAACTAGCCATCACGTGCCGAAGCAACCTTAGCATTGATTTCAAAAAAGCATTAGTACACCTTATATATTATTCATCTAATTTCGTAAAAAGGATGGTTAAGGCAAGATCTGACAAACAAAAAGGTCATAATGCTGCATTAAAAACTTCTGAGTACTATTTCGACGAGAGTACCAACTATAATACTATTGGACAGGCTTCTATAAATTTCGTGTTGTTGCCCTCGTCGAGGCAGTACTCAGATAAAAAGTTTATTTTAGAACAAAGTGGTATATTTGTGTACCGCTACGTTAAGATGTCTCCTTCACATCGCAACTTTACTGTATGTTATTAATGTACCCAATCGTATTCTGTGTAAAGGAATTCATAATGATTTATTTTTACCAGAACCGTTGCAATATCGCCCTTTGAGCTCCTTGACGTCTCAACCTAGCACATCCCAAAACGTTCCCGCAGATGATCCAGAAGGTACGTTCATTCATGTTCATTGAATTTCAAATAAATGCAAATAAAACTATCACTTTAAAACTTCTCTTGTGTAGAAAGTCATGCAGAGGAAATAGTTATACAATTTGAAAATGCATCCACGAAATGGCTACGATCATCTGAGAAAGAAGATGTAACAAACTTGAACTTAACAGTAAGTCCAATACTGTAAATAAAACAGTAGATGTCTTAAATGTGCTAAGTTAGCATAAGCTAACTAGCAGGTCTATCATGAAGTAAATTTTTCTGAATTATAGATCTACGGCGGCTGTTTAACTACTGTGATAGGATCAGTAGGTTCTGGCAAGTCTACGTTACTTCACATGGTGCTCAGTGAACTGCCCTGCTCTAGCGGACGACTTGAGGTTAATGGCGCTGTTAGTTATGCCAGCCAAGACCCATGGCTTTTTGTAGGTAAAACAGAAGGAATATAATATATTTCTGTTATCTTAAGAACATCATTTAATTGTTTGTAGTAAAGTATATCGTTATCATATCAATCTGTTACCATGTTTAAGTGCGACATGTTTTCAGGATCTGTCCGACAAAATATTTTGTTTGGACAATCTTTCCAAAAAGCCCGTTACATGGAAGTGTGTAGGGTATGTGCTCTTGAGAGAGACATTTCACTTTTTCCTCATGGAGATAAAACAGTAGTTGGTGAGCGAGGAGTTTCTCTCAGCGGTGGCCAACGTGCCAGAATTAATTTAGCTAGAGCTGTTTACAAAGAGGTATGGATTTTTTGAGACTTTATATATTAGTTAAATTATAGCTCAAAGTACACCAGGGTTAGAAGGTTTCACAGACAGACATTTTGCAGTAAATTGACAAGAACTTGAAAAGCGTCACGACTTAAGTGTTGCCGGTTTTTGTGAGGTTTTCTCACATTCTTATAACATAGACAAAGACATAGCAGACAAAAAGTTAACTTGCTAGCTGACTACCAAGGAAACACATCAGAAAAAAAATAGTGGTATAGATAAAATGTATTGATAGGTTTATCGAAAGTTTTAATTATTATTATATTATTTATATTTCTGTAAGTCTAAGCACAACCTACAAAGTGCTTCGGCTTCCTTTATTATATTGGTGTCGACTGGTGGGTTAATTCGTTAATAAGCATTACTACAGTGGGTCTTATAAATCATTTTAGGAATAGTTTTTATTAATTCTTTTTTAAGTGCCTGCCAAAGCGACTTTGCTCTGCCCATTAGAAAGTACGAATAAAATTCCAAAATTGCAGTCACGATACTCATTGCGAATGCAGACAATGCATAGTGACTTACACCCCGCTTGGGGACTTAAAAAGCATCGTGGTTATGTAAGGTTTACAGACTTACCACGATAACTGTCACCCCTGCATCAATGGGCCTCGATGACTTAATGGACCCGGATTATTGCTCGATTACCATAACCTGTATCATTTTCAGGCAGATATATATTTACTTGATGATCCTCTGTCTGCTGTGGACACTGAAGTAGCAAAACACATCTTCGACAGGTGTATAAAGAAGTAAGGGCCATTTTTCGTAATGTCTTGACTTTTAAATATGTTTGTCATCGTTGACTAAATGTAGAAAATCTGTATAGGTATTTGTCAAAGAAGACAGTTGTATTGGTAACTCACCAGTTACAGTTCATCAAAATGGTTGACCAAGTTGTTATCATGGATAAAGGGAAAATATTGGATGTTGGAGCTTTCGAAGAACTTGACGTAAATATAACTAAATTGTCAGAACTAACAGGGAACAAAATACTGTTTTATTATCACCAAAATAATGTTTTAGAAAAAATGTTTAAAAATAATCCAACTGATGAACGAGAAAACCCGAGAAGTGCGCGAAGATGACATACTGACGAGTATGCAAAGTATATCAACGGTGATGCCTAGTACGGTGAGCCTTCATCGACGTCATTGGTCAATTATGATGGATTTAAGTTCTGCTGTGAGTTGATTTTATTCGCACTAGCAGTATTTTGTGGATTAAATATCCTATAATACCTGTATATTTGAATATATTCAATTTTACAAAAATTGACTCATATATCAAGGTTAAGAATATGAAAAACAGTTTTTAAACATTCATCGAAACAATACTCAAGTTATCGTTGACTTTCAGGACCAAAAACTGGAAGCAGAATTTCAAACCGTTGGACGAGTTGGTGGATCAGTATACCGAGATTATTTTCTGGTGAATGCACCCTGCCTGCAAGCCATTATTGTGTTCTTCATGTTTCTCTTAGCTCAATTTTGTGCTAGTACCTGTGATTATTGGATCAGCAGATGGTAGGCTCTGCACACTTAAAGTTTTAGTTTAATATCATCATCAACAGCCTTTAGTAGTCCACTGCTGGATATAAGCCTCTCCTTAGAAAAGATATTTTAGGATATTATACCACGCTGGCCAAATGAGTTGGTACAGGGTTTGTGTCAAGTTTTCCTTCACTTTGCAGCCCAACGTAATTTGCACCCTTAGCCGACTCTTACGACATCCACAGGATGAATAAGGTCGGTAACACTCTATATTATTTATCCATCGTCACATGAATGAATTTAATTTATTTTTTAATCGTTTTCTTTCTTCAGGAGTAACGTAGAAGATCGAATGACAGGCGATGAGGTAGTAGATTACCAAACGTGGAACGAACACGGACTTGTACGAAGAGATTTTGTAATAATTTTTGGTGTGATTACTTTAGCAACTATTGTTGTTGCATTAATACGAGCCTTTTTATTCTTTTCATTGTGCATGAAATCATCTATTACGTAAATATTAAAATTCAATATGTATGTCTATATATGGACGTTTGTAACATATTCTATCGGTTTCTCAAATTTACAGATTACATGATAAAATGTTCGAATCTATTTCTCGATCACCGATGAGCTTTTTTCATACAAACCCATCAGGGCGAGTTCTTAACAGATTCAGTAAAGATATGGGTGCTGTTGATGAATTACTACCACAAGCAATGATTGATTGTTTTCAGGTAACAAAATTAAGTTTTAGTAGTTACACGAAAGAGATAGGGTCACCGTTGAGAATTTATCATTTATCAATTTACAAACCGTTAAAAGTTTAAAAGAATAGAATACGCATCGAATAGAACAGGCATCTGACGTCATCCGACGTAGTTGGGTGTGTGATTATATATGTATATGTATATACATTCAATTTGTGTGTGTTTTTTTGGTATTCTACTTTATTTTGACATTGAACGTGTATTTCAGATAATCTTGAATTTGGCAGGAGCCGTAATAGTTATACTGATGACTGATATAACTTTGTTAATACCGATTTTCGCAGCGCTTGTAATATTTTATATATTTCGCATTATATATATCAGAACTACTAGTGCCGTTAAGCGTCTGGAGGGAATTAGTAAGTATATTTTCGTGTGATTCATATTTTTATAAAAATGAACCATTTTATTCATTATCTCAGCCGAAAGACGCTTACTACTTCTTTAATTGCCCGCATCCAACGCCTTGCCGCGATCATTACCAGGTTATCTGACCATCTTATGGGGAGCCTACCCACCCTTAGTCTTCCGGTAAGCAGTCATCACTTGAGAGCTCATTGGTCCTATCGGTCCTCTTTATAATCCATACTTATGATGTACGTATTCAATTGTAGAACATAATACAAACTTCCTTCAGAAGTTACAAAATCTTTAAAACCTTACATTTGGTCTTTAACAGCTCGCAGCCCTGTCTTCGGTCACGTAAATGCCACAATTTTAGGTCTGGCAACAATACGTTCTTTCGGCGCGGAGTTCCTTTTAGCCGAGGAATTCGATCGCCATCAGGATCTGCACAGCGCCGCGTGGTACCTCTTCATAACTTGCAGTAGAGCATTCGGTTACTTCCTGGATCTAATTTGTTTGCTCTTCATCATATGCGTAACGTTTAGCTGCTTAATGAAGACTGGTAAATTTATTTTTATGTTTTCATCTTATGTATTTTAAAAAATAAAACAAAAATTACGACTGCACGAATGGCGTAGTGTTTAGTTTAAATGATATCTCGCCGCTTCTTACGATCCCAACCTACAATGTGGTGGGTTCGATCCCCCGAACTTGTATCGCGCGGGACATTTCTTATTTCTCTTAGCGTGCAAATTTAAAAAAAAATGAATAATAACTCTATGATCATTATTCAGATATGGATGCCAGCAGCGTAGGCCTAGCGATTACCCAATCGATATCTTTAACTGGAATATTTCAATGGGGCATGCGCCAGTCGGCTGAAATGGAAAACCAAATGACTAGTGTTGAGAGAATTCTCGAGTACACCAAATTGCCTCATGAACCTAATTTGTATAGCGTAAGTATATAATATTTATTAAGATGATAAATAATAGTAGAAGACTTTCTTAATCGCGAGATATACGCTAGAATACTTGACTCGATAACTTCAAAAAATTAGAAGTGTTAAGTTTTTATGCTCACTGTTTTTGTTAGCTGCTAAGAATTGTAGAATAATATATGTATTATCCTATAACTGCCTATAACAGCTCTCCGTGTGGTCACGGATTAAGATTACAGAGAGATTCCACTCTTATTCTTCCCATGAGTGTTATAAAAGGGTACTAAGGAAACAAAATATGCAACAATATGGTAGTAGAGCCAAGCTGATTTCAGCACGAGCGGGCCGACTTGACCGGGGCAGTACTACCCTCCCACAGAAGATCAACCTAAAGCGCCAGCATCTGTGTTGTCGTGTTTCATTGGTGTGTGAGACCGGAGACCCATTGATGCAGGGGTGACAGTTATCGTGGTAACTGTGTAAGTCTTACACTGCCACGATAACTGTCATGCCTTTTAGATACGTCCCCAACGTAGCATGAAAAAGCATCTCACCAGGCCGTCATATTGTGGGTCACCACACTGCATTGTCTGCATTTGCAATGAGTATGGTGACCACAACTCTTTGGATTCTATTCATGCTTTCCATCAGGCAGAGTAGAGTCACTTTGGTAGACTCTTCATATAAAAAAAAGACAACATCGCTGGAAAGAGAAGTAAACTTTGAAACAAATCCTGTTTTTATTGAGTTTCGGCGAACGCGCACGCCATCTCCATAAATACGGTGCGGTAAAACTTGAAACAAACCCTATATAAATCCGTTTGGCCTACGTCATATAGTAGGCCAAACCCTTCTTGTTAAGGAGAGGGCTATGTCCAGCTGTGGACTGTTAAAGGCTGTTCATAATGATGATCCTGTAACATTCTTTTCAGAACTCAATGATATGTTAAAAACTATGTTGATCTAATCTGAATTGACATTTTTCATTTAAGGAATCTAACAAGAAACCTCCTTCCGATTGGCCTAGAGAAGGTGCGATTGAGTTCAAAGATTTGTCTTTAAAATATACTCCAGATGGAAATTACGTTTTACACAAATTACAACTTAATATACAACCTCGAGAAAAGGTATTTTATTTACCTCCTTTGTAGTCTACAGTACTCGAATACTTAACTTGTTAGTCACAAAGTCTGACTCAAATAGTTGTTGCATAGCAAATATAGTTTGTTTTATTTGAATATATGTAACTAATTATATTACTACAGTACGAGTTATTTTTATACATTAATTTAGAAACTCTTAAACATTTTAAGTTTTTACAAACAGTTTTACAATTCACACAATCAAACAACACATCACCACAGCATTAATACAATTCTTTAAACCTGGTGGCCAGTTATCACATATTTACCAGTACCTTTTGAATGCACTCTTTTCATTGCCTTTTAGTAATAATATTAGATACGTGTACGACTAACTCTTTTCTATTTTCGTTCCTATACTCTGGCATATACCTAGTCTTGCCATAAATATTGTAATAAAGAAAAAAGAAAATTGTTAACTGCAAATAACATTTATTACTTTTACAGTGTGTCAGTTTAATACATAAATATAAAACAATTAAAAATATAAAAAGCTTATTCGAAGTGGTCTCCATTGGCTGCAATACAGTCCTTTAAACGATGAGGCCAGTTATCAATAGAAGCACGCACTCTTTCCATGGGAAAATTCTTCACTGCCAATCGTATAGATTGTTTTAGGGACTCCAAATTATCATGGCGTTTAGAGCAAGCTGTACTCTCTAAAACTGACCACAAATCATAATCCAGCGGATTAAGATCGGGACTAGACGACGGCCAGTCTTCAGCTCTGATGAAGTCCGAAACGTTCGATTCCAACCAAGACTGCGTGGACCGAGCTTTATGACCCGGCGCCGAGTCTTGCTGGAAGGACCATACTTGGTTATTGAACATGGTGATGTTAAGGGGCTTAACTACCTTCTCAAGAATGGTATCTTGATACACTTGTGCCGATGTTTTGATACCTTTTTCACAAAAATATGGCTCAGTCACTCCTTCATAGCTAACACCCCACCAAACCATCACTGAAGTCGGATAATGTCCACGTTGCACTCTGTCGACTAATTGGGAAGCTTCCTTAGAGCTTTGAGCATAAATACGGTCATTTTGTTTGTTAAAATGTTGCTCAATTGTAAAAATTTTCTCATCCGTAAACAAAATTTTTCTGTGACCTCCCTTTGCGTACCGCTTCAGTAGTTGTTTCGATTTTACCACCCTATTCTTCTTTAAATTATCAGTTAAGAAATGGCCAGTGCGTCTCTTATAGGCTGCAAGTCCTAAGTCATCTTTTAAAATACGCGACATGGTTCTAGGTGCTATCTTCATTTCCCGAGATAAAATCTTTTGCTTTCGGACAGGATTTCTTCGAATTCTTTCCCTTACTGCTTTGACCACCTTTTTCGTACGAACACTACGTGGACGGCCAGATCTTTTTCTGTCACAAACAGAGGAGGTCTCATTGTACCTATTAATAGCCCGGTACACAAACATTTTACTAATACCAAGTGTATGGAGAGTTTTAAAAATTGCATTTGGCTCCATACCTACTTTGTGTAATGCTATCACAGCGATTCGGTTCTCTTTATCACCCCACACCATTTTAATATCGCAAAATATTTTACAATGTATTGGCGCCAAAATGAGAAAACACAATGAACAATCGTATAAAAATGACAGATTCGAAATTCAAATGTAATATTTTTTTATAATTAAGTGTAACAGTATTTATGGCCAGACTAAGTATATACACATCAAAAATTGGTACTATACGAAAAAAACAACTTACCAAGATACTAAATTTTAATCAAGTTTTTTTATTTCAATAAGCCTAATTCTCATATGACAATCACAATTTTCCACAAATATTACAGATTGGTATTGTGGGCAGAACAGGAGCGGGTAAATCATCCATAATACAAGCACTATTTAGATTAGCTTATCTAGAAGGTGTAATTATCATTGATGGCGTAGACATCACTACCATCGGCCTATACGATTTGAGACAAAAGCTATCTATTATACCACAGGTGTGTAAAATTAAACCTCCTTCTTCTATTATATATGTTTTAGCAAAGTGGCTCTACTCTGCCTGATGGAAATCATGAGCGGAATCTAAGAGTGGTGATCACCATGCTCGTTGTGAATGGAGACAATGCAGCATGATGATCCGTTGAAAGGACAAGATATCGTACGGTTGAATGAGATCTTGCAATTATCTTTTTTATGGCATGAAGGAGCAAACGAGTCGGCGGTTCACCTGCCGGTGACAATCGCCGCCCATGGACACCTGCAACTCAAGAGTCACAAAGCGATACCACCCTTCGAATTTCTCTCAGGATTAGTGGGAGATGGGATTCAAGAACGGGTAAAGTCATTCAGTGAAAAGCAACAAAAGTATTGTTTAACAGCAGCAATCTGTGAAGGCGTATTTACGATAATATAATAATGACACATAGAAAACCCATTAGTGGCCACTTTGGAATTTTTCAATATGTTATACAGTTCTTTATTTTTGACGTGATAACGTCTTATAATTCGCTGGAACCGGCTGCACGCACCAAAAAACATGACTCATGCGGCGTTACCTCGCTCTGAGGTGTTTCATTTAAGGCTTGAAGTGCAAGCGAGAGCGTGGAACGAGCGACAAAGAGGCACAATCGGCCTCCGCGTTCGGCAGCGTTCGACATCTGTCTCTCTCCTATTTGAGTGAGCGATGCGTTCGCGTGAATAGCTGCTATACAATAATACATTTACGTATTTTCATCAAGTATGAACATTAAAATTTTCTTTTGAAAAATGCAACCATTCTATCAGTATTTTCTTATGACGTTGTCACGTTCAACTATCGTCAGTAAACCGACTTTACAGACAACCGATTTTCTTTTTTCATATTTATTTTTGTATTTTTAATATATTTGGTTAATGTCTATTAATCAATTTTTACTTTCTAGCAATTTTAATATATGATTTTGACTTTAAATGTGCAAGTAATTTAACCATTGTGTAATAGAACCTCCTATTTTTTATTTTAAGTATCTAATATTTAGTAAAAGTTATTAATCATCGAATGCGTGAAAAAATTTAGTGACAGAAGAAGTTCATAATGTTTAATTTTAGGAGCCCGTTTTGTTCAGTGGGACCATGAGAAAGAATTTAGACCCATTCAACCAGTATTCAGACGATGTATTGCTACAGGCTTTGTATAACGTCGAGCTTCAAACTGAGGAGGTCGGAGTAGGTAAGTTATTCTGATATATTCCTATAAATTGTTATAAAAAATAACACGGAAAAATCTCAATCACGCCATCTCTCAAACAACAGAAATTGCATCATAACCGGTCTATTCGTTTAGCAGCTACGATGCCACAGGCAGGTAAATAGACACGTTATCCTTCTTTTTCCTCGGGGTTAAAAAGTATCTAACGTAATACTCTGATTCACCAATTTCAACTTTCTGAAAGAAATAGCAATCGAATTGTCACGTATTAAATTAAAAGAAGCGTTCGCGACTCGACTGCCACAGACCTACTAGCATTGGCAATTATTGTATTTAATAATTTTAGTATATAATATACATATACATACATACATAATATTCCTGACACACAATAAGTAGATATTGTTTTTTTTTAATATTTTGTTTTTTTTAGAGAAACTCCTGCACTAGGAATATACCACTACTACCGTTGCAGGATCCTTCACAAACAAACACACAAAGAATATTCAGATAAAGAACAATTTGTGGATCACACCCATGTGGGGATCGAATTCACAACACTTAGTGCGCTAGGAAGCGTAGAGGTGACCACTAAACAACTTCGGCGTGCAGTTCAGATTATTTCAAGTATAAATACAATTTATCTACATTCAAAACATTTTCAGCTGCCCTATACAAAGAAGTGCAAGAAGGCGGGTCTAACTTCAGCGTGGGAGAACGGCAGCTGGTATGCCTGGCCCGAGCTATAGTTCACAACGACAAGATCCTCGTGCTGGACGAGGCTACGGCTAATGTGGATGCGCAGACTGACGCTCTTATACAGACCGCCATCAAGCAACACTTCAACTCTTGCACCGTGCTCACAGTAGCGCATAGGCTCAATACCATTATTGACGCTGATAAGGTAAACTTATTTCTACTTAGATCTATGATAATATAATATATTAACTTCTGCACGTGACATGACCGGTGTATGTTCAGTTATCGCGTTAAAAAACCGCTTATGCCTTCCTCAAGAATCAAGTATCTTTACGTCGAATTTCGTGAAACCAGTTGAGCTGTTTAAAAGTGTAACAGACAGATAGAGATACGCTCGCATTTATTATGCGATTTTTAAAAAAAATCGACTGAGTAGTCAACACTGTGACCTTTAAGATCAGATCAGTGGTCATAAAACATAAAAAAAACTTTTCTCTTGTAACATTAAAACATCATCACTGATAGAGATCGGATATAGAGACATAGATAAAATGCATCATTAGGCAGAATAAAGTGATTAATAGTCACTTTCGTAGGATGCTATTTAAGAAAAAAGAAAAATATTCGCAGTTTAATAGTAAAAAGTTATAAACAAAAAAAGGTCAAAATATATACTTAAGTTTAATAATAACAGGATCAAACTTTGGTTGGCCTAACATTCTGTAAAATAACAAAATTAAACAGCCAATATTTAAACTACATATCTGTAAACTACTATACCAACTCATTATAATGCTACTAATTGCTTAGATCTTAGTCCTCGACGCCGGTCGCCTTATGGAGTTCGACCATCCGCACGTACTGTTGCAAAATAAAAAAGGTTATTTCCGCAAGATGGTGGCCGAAACTGGACCGACTATGTCTGCTTTGTTACAACAAGAAGCCGCTGAGGTAATGGTAAACGTTTACTTATTTATTTGAATGTCAGATATATCGCGTTTAACTTTTAGAGATCTCTCGTGCTGGTATCCCTGTAGACTCTTCCTCAAGGTGGTCCAACGGCTTGATGAAAGTCAACGGATCACTGGTTGCTATCGCAAAACTTAAGGGAGTGGACGTTTTTCGGTTGCGAAGAAAAAATATAAGCGTCACGGATCTTTTCACAGGGATTTCCTTGCTTGAATAAACCTGAGACCTTCTAATTTAACGGAACAATACAGTAACATGACGACTCATGGAGCTTTTCAACTTAGTAAATAGTAAATGAGTTTATTGACAAAAAAAATAGTATAAACTTTCTACTAGGACAGCATTTCCTTAAATTATTTACACCAGTATAGTCAAACTTTGGTACTCATGGTAAAATTTAATTTAACTTTGCTACTATAGGTGGAAAATTCCAAAATGAACACAAGAATTTGTCGAAATTTAGGCGAATTATATTCAGACAATTTAGTCGATTATACTTTTTGGTAAAGTTTATAATTATAGAAAACCGGAAACCGTTGGATGCAGGTAGCAAAGGACTGATTATTATGGTAAAACTTAGGGGAGACCTATGTCCAGCGGGGGACGTCTTTCGGCTGAGTCATGATGATGATGTTGATTATATATATGACAATAAATTTATTTCTTATCAATATCAATAAATAATATCAGTTTTTAAAGTAATTTTGTGTACATATATATGTGTATAGCAACGGGACAACCAGATTCAGATGTGAACTAGTTATAGAGTAAGATCCCAGAGCCGCAAGACACAACTTATTTTCTAAAGCATATGACTTGCGGTTCCCAGTAGTCTCTTGTGTACTTTTAATACCTGAATGTTTGTGGTGCTTGCCCGGTGACACCTGCGCAGGTACCAGGTGAGGAAGGTAACTAAAAATCAGAGTTACTTAACTTAAATTTGTATGACTGATTTTTATATATGTTTGTAGAATATTACTCTAAAGTCATATAAAAAAAATCAGACACTTTCCATGGGCCAAAACTTTTATCAGATGCTTTGAAGCTCTAAGAAAAATAAATGAACTAAACTTATTTTTAAATGTCTGATTTTTTTATATGTTATTAAGATAACTATTACAATGTTATATTTAATCATACAGACAAATTGCAATGACTTGTCCAAGCTCCACAAACATTTAGGTATTAAAAAATACACAAGAGATTACTGGGAACCGCAAGTCATATGCTTTGGAAAATAAGTTGTGTTTTACGGCTCTGGGATCTTCGACTATTATATCATCATTACTTGGGTACTAACAAACTCCTTTTTGCAGACTTACAAGAATTTGGGGAAAACGAGTTAAGAAAGCGTGAAGAATTAAAAAGAAAACAGTGTTTTTTACATTTATTAAATATTTTATTATACCGCTATATATATATATATATAATAAACTTTTTTTAAATAATAATAATGTTTTGAAACAAGCAACACTTAATAAACAAAATGTTGTAGTCTTTAACATTTTCGTATATTAGAAACAGAAAATAATTAACGTTATATAAGCCAAAAAAAATTACAAAGTGAACAATTATAACATTTTTACCTACTTTCATAATTAATCATAATTGTTTACACTGTAATTATTATCCCACTGGATAAAAAAAAAGTTGAAACAAATGCTATACCAGACGTCTAGTCAGATTTGTAAGCCTATGTTCAGCAGTGGACCGCTTAAGGCTGTCGATGAGGACTCTTTTTGTTGCAATCAAATCAAATATACACGTACGTACGTACGTAGAGTACGTTATATGCGATTTTATCGCTACACGATAAACTAGGTACTTCTAAAATGATTTCTTCGTCTATACTACATTACACAGTCTCCATATTGCAGTTTAAGCTCGCAAGCTGCAGTTCCATTCTCTTTTTAAATCCTTCCACTATAGAATCCATTCGCCTGTAAAAAAAAAACAAAAATGTGTTTATCACTTCTCCATCTAGTTTCCATCTAAATGTAATACGTATGTAATTCACTCACTTTTTCTCTTCTTCATTTTCTAAAGGTGGAATGGTGGACAATGCTTCCATTAGATAGTTTCTGAAAATAATTATTGGTGACAACTGATAATAATGTCTTTTTACACGTCTCACACACAGTAGTCTCATTGCAAACTAAGAACCAAGAACATTAAGAAAAATTATTTGCTAGCCATAACAAAATATGAAAATGACAGATGAAAGAAATAAGACAATACGTGGAATAACATATCCCACGCATCGTTTTCGTCTTTTATACACACCTAAGTAATATTACTAGTACATTTACCATCAAGTCCATTTTTTTTTCAAGATCGATACTAATTTACTTAGTTCCAGGCGTGGATTGCTTAGGTCATCAAAAAGTTAATCAGGCTCTGTATGTAAGTATGAGTAAAATGAGTAAACAATACAAACTCTGCCTTCCTGGTGAGATGTTCGGCAGTGGCGACATGGAGTAACGTGTACTCGAGGCGAGCCTGAAAGGCGGCCTGTGGCGCGAGCAGTTCGGTAGAAGGCGCGCAGGCCGCCAGCCTCGCCAGCTCCTCGCACACCGTCTCGCAGATCAACCGCACGTAGCGGGACGAAGCCGCACCACATACGCCGTCCACCTATCAAAACACCCGCTTTATAATGACAAGAAGAAGACTGAAATAAATTCGCTTTAAGTCACATGTACATATGTATAGCTATTAGAAAGGAACATATAGGAACCATCTTTCTAAAGAGAGGCTTATGTCCAGTTGAGAAAAGATCAATAATTATAATCTAATTCATTAGTGCCCATTCTCAGTACTTCTCTCAAATATCGTTCTCAGAATCAGAAAATAAACAACAAATCATATGGCCGCACAAAGAATCCCCTCTCTTTTTAAGTTGTTTAAAAACAGTAATGGTTAGTTAATAATTCGAATTTAACTATGTCGATATTTTTTTTGTATTTCATTATATTTGATAAATAAACAAACATTAAAATTTTAAGATATGGACAGGTTTATATTATAATAATGGAAGTCACTACTCATACAAAAGTAAAAATGAAAAAAAAACTAAATAGAATAAAAGTGTAAAATACACGGATTCATTAATTAGTTCAAAAATCCACTTTTTCTAACAGCTCATATCAAAAAATTTTACTTAATAATTAAAATTTAGCTATTTCCAGCAGAATTATTATAATATTATTTTTCCGATTAGCGGACTATCATCAACCTAAATGGAATACATTATAAGGAGGGTTTTAAAAACAATAAAAATCATGTAATTAAGTAATCAAGTAACATAAGCAATTAAGAGATTACATACATACTAGTTATCCACTATCCCATTTTCAATTTTCATATTCATATCTTCTTTAGTTTCAGCGCTAGCAACTTAGTAAAAAAAAACTGTAGAATTCGAAGCCTAAACTAAAAACTGAGGCATTTCTTAAAACTGTGGAGTTGACTACACTGGTCTGCCTGGTTCCCCCGCTTGTGGGCCCAATTTGTTACATAATTTAATATTCACTATACGAGCACGCACTCGAACAAATAACAGTACGCACTCAGGACCAATAATTTTCTAACATATTAGGCCATTACAGCCTTTCAAAAATTGCCATAGCGGACGGTATTTCACGTCCACAAGGCGGGGTATTGGTAAAGTTTTCAACTAGCAATAATCGCACCTCGGATAAACCTCATTGGTTACGATATTGCCTCTGCGCAAAGTTGACGTAAACACTTTTTCCAAAGTACTTATACAAGTCTTGTGAGTCGGACGACACCGTGATCTAAATCGATCTTAACGCCATCTATCGAGACTTGAGAAAAATAATTTGACTTTCAAAATAAGTATATTCAGCGTAGCTGAAAACTAAATACAAGACACATTAAGTATATTGTTTTGTTTTAATTCATAATAGAATGATCAATGAGTCATTATGTAAACAGTTAATTAAGACTCAGCTCATATTTGTAGTAAAAAACAAGTTAACGTGAACTAGTTTCTTTATTTATTTTAGGTGGTCGTGATTAGACTGTATTTTTCATAAGATTATATATTAATATTTTGTTCAAATATTCATTCTTTTATTTATTTTATATATGGTTGAAAAAAGTATAAAAATAAATAAATATTTCGGACATTTGACACACAACGTCATCTAGTTTCAAACTAAGCAGAGCTTGTACTATGATAACTAGACTGACTGATACAATACTTATATACTTTTTCTTTTGTAAATACATACATATTATACATAGAAAACACCCAAACTCCGAAACAAATATTTGCAGATCATACAAACATTTGATCCGACCCGGGAATCGAACCTGAGACCTCAAGCACAGCAGTCGTGTTCGCTACTGCTGAGCCACCGAGGCAGTCAATTAAAAACAAACTTTTACAGTCTACTACTGGACATAGGCCTCTCTTTGGCAAGGGGGTTTTGGCCTGCTATATCACGCTGGCCAGACAGGTTGGAATAGTGTTTGTTTAAAGTTTTCCTTCATTTTGTAATGATATTTTCCTGAATAGTTCCTTCCCTTAGTCGCCTCTTACGACCCCCACGGGATAAATAGGGGGTGGTAATACTATGTATTCTTAATCTGTCACCAATGGACGGGCAAGAAATCAACTAATGATTTTATTACTATTGAAATATGTTATTCATATTATCATAATATACCAGTGCTACTATATTATATTATCAAATTAACATAGTGTACCACAGATAACTAAATAATTGTTTATTGACCAAGAACATACCTTAATTTACATATCAAAAATACTAGTAAAACTTGATTACTAGGTTGTTACTGTCATGTATGGGCATTGCCAGAATTTTTTCGGGGGAGTGCATCTACATCCACACATACTGGTAACCAATATAAAATATGGTATTATACTAAGATTTTAACTTAGAAATCGACTTTCTTTATAAAATAAGTTAAAAATATGTATTTTTCCAGAAAATTTTCTGTTCTGACCCTCTTGCACACCCCCTCAGCGCCCATGCTGCTATGATATGTTAACGTTCTCATCCATGCTAGTACGAACTGTGTGACGGTTGCCAGCGTCTTTCATGTTTAGTAGATTATCAAACAATTGCATATCGATAAAAAAGAAAACAAGTGTGTGTGTGTGTGTGTGTGTGAAGTATTTAAAAACTATCTACAAAACTAAGATTAGAAAGTAGATATTAATAAATTACATACCTCGGCATGTACTGCAATCAAATTGTTAATAATCTCGTACACATAAGGTCTGGCGTCATCAATTATGGCGTCAGCATCAGTCTTGTGTCGGCCCATGTCCATACTGGTCTCTATAGTCCCTACAAGTGGGTCGCCCTTGTGTTCTAGATAAGTCTCCGCTATCGTAGACTCGAGAGTGCTCAATGCTTCTTTTGTTGCTTGTATTGCTTCCGTTGGTACTGGGAATCCGTAACTGTAGAAATTTCAGAAAATATATTAACTAACCCCCGGCTATACAGCACTGCAACTTACTCTAAGTTCTTATTTTGTACAGATTTCAGTAACAAAATCCCAGTACAATGCATGACCATTTGTCTCTTTACGTGCCTCTTATTCTTGTATTATGTTTAAGTAAATGATTTTAATTCTTATTATTAAAAAACTCTTTAGTTTTAAAACTATTTGGAAAAAGTTGTTAAAGGACAAACAGGTTCGGCCTATATGGAGAGTTTGAATTACTCTGATCAGGACGAGATTCTTAGAATTATATTATCAAAATTAGGTTATTACGTAGAATGAAATAAATTTGTATTGGCAAAAAGTGAGCATTTAACACTTCCATGAGATAGACGCGAGTGTAAATATGTTTTGTTTAAAAACCTATTTTATGTAAGTACCAAAGTATTTTTGTGTACTAAACTAAAAACAGACCTAAGTATATAAATACATACTTCTGAAATGCTTCAGATATATTAGTGAGTGTAACGCGTCTGGTGTAGTGAGCGTTAGTCCCGGCCAGCAATAGTCTCTGCTGCCAGCTCCGGCTGTTGCTTGCGCCTTCCTCTACACGTTGCTCCAGTGCAACTGACAAATTATTGTTATTAAATTCCTGAAATACAGATATAAAAAATAGGTCAGATGGTTTTCTTCAAGTTTTATACAATTCTTGTCCGTGTGGTGATGGATGACAAAGGGAACAAAGTATGCAAGACAACATCATTACCAAGAGAAGGAAAACTTTGAACAAACCCTATTCCAACCCGTCTGGCCAGCGTGGTATAGTAGGCCAAAACCACCTTACTTAGAAGAGGCCTATGTTCAAGAGTGGACTGTAAAACGCCGTTGATGAATATGATGATAGAATTCTTAGGAATATTTTGTCTATGGAATTTAGGTGTCTGATTGTAAATAGAAAGATATAGTGGAAAACTACTAGAAATATTTGGTATGATTTGTATAGCGTAAAACATGTAACATTTTTGTTCATAAGTAGTAAAGCAAGAAATCAGCAAGTATAACATGAATTGAGATAACTAGAGGGCGCGTGCAACACGTTTGAGAGTGATTATTAATATACGTGACTCTTTGACTGCACGGGTGGCGTAGTGGCTGAAGCGCTGGCCACGCCGATTTCTACTGCGACAACATTTTGTGTGATCCACAAATTATTGTTCTGAGTCTGGGTGTTTTTGTCTGTTTGTCAAATACCCAGCGACCGGGTATGTTCCTAAAGCGGGTATTGTCTTTAAACAAAATATAATCTAGTCCAATTTTTAAAAATATAAAATTTTTGGATAATTGTGTCATCATATTACTAAGAAAATATACATTTTGACATATACTATACATATACTAACATATAATAATATTTTTTTAGATTAAGATATCCTATAAATATTGCCGAATGGAACTGTAAGTCGTAGATTAAGATTAAAAGTTTCAGTAACACTCATGAAGTTTGCTTTGTTTCACTTCAGAACTGCTCCCACTGGCTAAAATAATACTTCCAAACAGGCACCTACTCCATAATTAAAATGAAATTAGACTAATTAGGCTAAGCTAAAATGCCTGAATAACCAAGATCACTTTGAAAATTGTTTTATCCTCGCCGCAATCGAGGTGTTACGGCTGTTTGAAATCGCTGTATTAAATTTTAATATTTTAATTTTTTTTTTGATAAGGCATAAAAAATTTTTTTTGGTAGGATTGTGAATGATGAATGGACCTGCGTATCGTCCAGATGTAAGGCGAGGTCCTGCAGCACGGTGACGTATGCCAGCAGCAGGCCCTGCGTGAGTTTGATGGCAGCACGCGCCGGTTCCCCTCCCTCCGCTAGCAAAGCACCTTCACGCCGCCCACCGCTTGCCACGCACTTGTGAATGGCCGACAGTGCCTCTTTAGTGTATGTCTCTAGCAGTTGTGGCTGTAATCATTGTTTATTAACTTAGTTAACGACAGTATAACACTGGTTTGTAAAAATAATGCACTATAAAAAGTTATATAGGTCGAATATGCTGCAACATATTTCATTTGGTGTAGACTCTTTTGTACACTTACAAGGTTAGTGATAGCGCCGTAATCAGTAAACACTTCGATCTTCCACGTCTCCTTCTCTGCCAGTCCCTTGACTTTTTTGTGAGCTCGCTGCAAGAACATCGTCATACCATACACGCGGTAGTCAAATATCACCTTCTCAACTATACTCAATGGCTGGAAAGAGACAAAAAACGAATTTTATAATTTATATTTTTATTTCAGACAGCTGACACATAATGTCATCTACTTTCAAAGTAAACGGAACTTGTGTTTGTGTAACAGAACAACTAGATTGTGTGATAATTTACTTTTTTTTGTATATACATAACAACATAAAAACAACTAAACTTCAGAATAAATACTTGCAGATCATGCAAACATTTGGTCTGATCAGGGAATCGAATCCGAGACCTCAGTGCGGCAGTCACATTCGCTACTATATTAAATCTCTTCTAGACAAAAATACACACAGGATTTTTTAAGTAAAAAATTTTTACACATTTATCAAAAGTATAAAGGTGACGATAATATTTATAAACAATTTGATAATAGAAACTAAAGTCCGTACCTGAGAGGGCAAGTCCAGTTTAATGAGTTCCTCGTAAGCCTCTCTCATATGTCGCAGGTTGGCGACGAGTCGCACGCGCAGGGCGTCGATCGGTAAACTCTTACTGCCGCTGCCGGACAGCAGGCAGGTCCGCATATGCTCTGAGAATAACTCCACTGCCGCTATTATCATTTTCTGTAACCATAGATTTTATATTTTTTGTATAAAATTCAATGAGACAAATTTAAATAATTCATATTTAATTTGAATTTTTAAGTCGTTCAGCAACTTATTGTGTTAGGTTTTTTTTTTTTTTTTTTTTTTTTTTTTTTTTGTCTTCATGGAAATCCTCTCGGACACCACCCACCGGTAATTATGTCGCACTCGAACCAAACTAAAATCGTAGCCCGTCTCGGGTAATAGCAGCCGGGAAACTAAGCGTACCTTACAGAAGAAATCCCTTGAACTCCAACGTACACCGGGTGATCTACGGCTAGTAGATTAATCCCCCTCCCCCTCAGTAAGAACTACTCTACTAGTCTAGTCACTACACTACTAGAAGAGAACCTCCACGTTCCATTTCTTTGCGCCGCCATTCGAGTCTGCTATCATACATATGCGTAGCGTAGTGAATAAGCTGCGAGACCATGGCCTCAGCGCTCACCGTAATTTAATCCGGGTAAAGTTGTAGAGGCCATCTGAGGCCAACAGCTAAAAGTCACTTCACAAAAAAAAAAAAAAAAGCTGCGAGACCTTGAGCTGCGCCTGGCGCTGGTGGTCGGCGGGCTCGCCGGCCAGCTCGCCGGCGAAGTAGCGGCGCGCGAGCGGCCACAGCGCGTGCAGCTGCGCCGCCAGCGCGCCGCACGCCGCCGCCACCCACGCGCCGCGCGCCGCGCCCGCCTCGCCCTCCGCCCCGCCCGCCGCCCCGCCCGCCGCCTCCCGAGGCTTGCGCTTACCTGCACACCGCACACCGCACCCGGCTCAATTCACACATCGACACTGCTCAATTTGCTTTTAACTTTTTTTTCTATATTAGAAACCTGCCAAAGTGATTCTACTCTGCCTGATGGAAAGCGTGAATAGAATCCGAGAGTTGTGGTCACCGTATACATTGCAAATGCAGACAGTGCAGTATGGCGATCCACACTATGACGGCCTAGTGAGATGCTTTTTCACACCCCGCTTGGAGACGTGAAATGATCACGATAGCTGTCATCCCTGCATCAATGGGCCTCCGGTTTCGCACTCACCAATAAAACACGACAGCATAGATGCTGTCTCTTTAAGTTAGTCCTCTGTGTGAAGGTAGTACTGCACCGGTCGAGCCGGCCTCTTTGTGCTGAAATCCACATGGCTCTACTACCTAATAAACTAACTCCTATATATTTTAAACAATCAAAACGATAAAGACGCTTTATCATATTGGCCAGTGATAGTATACATCTACTCCTAATAATGATCTTGGGGTCATACACAGGGTGTCTTAATTAGAGAGTGATCAATCGATAAATCAAATAAATATATTTGGTCATTTTTAACTTACTTCTGTCAGAGAACTCTTGTTCCTCTTTCTGCTTGAAGTGGTCCTTGACTTTGTTCATAAGACTCATTAGGTAGTCTTTGCGACTGGTGATAGCCACCCATGCAGCGTCTCCTTCCCAGTTCAAACTTATTAATAGCCTGAAAAACAAATAACATTGTTTTAAAAAAAACTGGTTAATGCCTACACGCTGTCACCATCACTGGGTTCTGTGACAGGATGGAATATGGGTTTTGAAGTCTGTAGCATGGAAACTAAGTAAACATAGATACTAGATTTTTTTAAAAATTCTTCACTTAATGATAATTTAGATTTACTACAAAACAGAATAACTGACGTTTACAGAATCGTAACAAAATCATTTTAACTGCAACATACCTGATATACTTGGTCTGTTCCTGCACATTGATTGGCATAGTTTTCATTCTATTGTAGAGTTTTTCTTTTAAATCTTCTATTTTCTTGTCTATCTCCCCAAGAATTTTCTGGAACAACTGAAAAATCACAAATAAATAATACATATATCGATTACAGCAAGGTTTAAATGAAGAGAACGCCCATTTTAGAAGTTTAAATAAATAGTATAAGTAGATATTTTGGTTATTATATAGCACTGTCAAAGTAGGACGGAACCCACTAAATACTATGTAAATCGGAAAAAGGTAAGATTCTGCCATGTATTTTTTTTTAATCTATTAAATTACTAACCTTCACATCAGTGTTGCCAAACAAATTCTTGACTCTGGTATAGTCATTAACAACTAAATCATACTCCTTCTTTCTGATATTCCTGTCAATAGATGCCGGCAATTGGAACAAGAATTTGTGCCGAGTTAGGAGTGATAACGCCTCACGCGTCTTGTCTGCATTGTCTTTGCGAGACAAAATCTCAGAGAACAGGGAGTCTGCTAACGTTATGGACTCTGTAATGAATGTTAAAGAAAATATACATTATGGTTTATTTCTTTACTTGTCGAGCGAGCGATGTATTAGAAATATAGAAACTCGCCACCCCTATTCATCCTATCGATGTTATAAAAGCCGACTAATGGAACCCACTACCCAGAACGACATTGCAAAAAGAGAAGAAAAACTTGAGACAAATAACTTTTTTTTAAGTATGTCCTCTCGGTCGGTTTAAGGTGGGCTAGTGTATCGGAATCGGATCGACTAAAACCACATGGTGTGCCACTCTGCGCCTGGAAGACAAGGGATCTGGGAACAGTTATTATTACGACTTTCAGACCCCTCCTAGCGCCGGCTAACACTTACGGCACCAACTTCGGGTGAACTCTCTATTTATTTCTTCTCGCGACTGACCACTGCAGCGGAAAGTATGAGTAGAATTTAAGAGTGGTGGTCACCATCCTCATTGTGAATGCAGACAATGCAGTATAGTGAGCTACGAAGGAAGAAGATTATGATGATATTATATTTGACCTAAACATTTAAGAAAAAAAAAATATTTGGATTGAGTCCATACTAATATTATAAATGCGACCGTGTGCTTATTTGTTTGAATGTTTGTCTTTCTTTCACATCGCAACGGATCGATTTTATGGTACGTTTTTGTGGCTTGAAATAGTTAGGAGGCTGGAAAGTGATATAGGCTACGTTTATCGCAATAAAACATCTAATGGCATAGGCAGATCCATTATGATAGGTATTTGATTTACTCCAAATTTTATAAATTCGATAGATGGCGTTATTAGGTCTCTTCGCCCGCTTGAATACAGTGCAAAATCTGATTACACTTTGTAAATATATTAAATAAGGTACCTAAGGTAAATAAGGTAATAAGGTAAGGTACTAGACTCTTTATCGGTAGACGTTTTACTCTTTTTTTTAATTTAAATATTTTAAATGCGAAAGTTTGTAAAAGTTGGAGTAAGTTGTAGGTATATAACTTGTCACTCTTTCACTCAAAAATTACTGTACAGATTTAAATGAAACTTTACAGTAATATAGGTTATACATCAGAATAACCGATTGGCGACTATTTACCGCGACAACCAGCAGAGCCGCGGGCAAAAATTAATATTGATAGAAATATCATAGTCACAATACAGCAATGGTCAGGATC
The DNA here is from genome assembly GCA_949316085.1 of Hypercompe scribonia. Taxonomy (NCBI): domain Eukaryota; kingdom Metazoa; phylum Arthropoda; class Insecta; order Lepidoptera; family Erebidae; genus Hypercompe; species Hypercompe scribonia. Next base: position 1,597,236 of record OX438969.1, on the reverse strand, counting down.
ATACTGCCTACTGCGAGATGTCACTCTACAAAATTATGTGAAAATCAACAACAACAGAAACATGACTCTACACTAAACCATCTGATTGAACTGATATCAAAACATTAATACACATTTCTGCCAGTTTTAGTCCTATAAAACAACGCAAAAAGGAGTACCCTCTATAGCAGCTTGTAGACTAGGCAAAGGCTCCTTGCCATTTTTCCTTTCATCTTCTTCATACATGTTTTTTAATAACACAAGTCGATCAAGTTGATCCATGACTGCACCTGTATTTGCCTTCAAGAAACTCAGCTGGCCCTCTTTTTGACTTTCCACCTAGAAGTTGATTACAATTACATTTTAATAATTGTTTACTAAATATATAATGTATGTTAACATATGTAGAATTTTATGTTGCCGAGTATAAAAATGTTCATGATCAGAATTTTTAGTTTAGAAACGGACTATTCTTTTAAATATGTATCCTTGAACTCATCAGTAACTTATAGAAGGGGTGTTGTGTTCAACCTTGGAATCATTAGATGATTAATTTGATTAAATTAATGGAATGATCAGATTTATTTGCTAGGATATTTTAACTACAGATGCAAAAAGGATTTTATGTCCATTTATGTCCATGCATCTGTGGATCTGTCGGTGGCAACAAAGATATGTCTAAAAAGTATCTGCTTTTTACTAAATAATAAAGAGATTTTCAGACACAAGACTTTTTAAGTTTTCAATTTGGAAGCTTTTATTAACACCTATTATAAGGTAAACTTAAAGAAATAGATTAAAAAGAAAGAATAAATTAGACTACTATAGGGCGGGCCAAGAATTCGTTAGTCGTTAACATTTGAATGTAACAGCCCATGCAAACATGTTAAGAGAGTTCTTGGGACCGATGCCACTGGAATTTGCTGGTTACAATCGTAGCACATGCATTCAACAAAATGGAGCTGCTTGTCACATATCCAATGAGTCCCTGTCGGTGGTCAAAGACATGTTTCCGAAAAAGATGATTTCCAGATGAGGCCACATTCCATGGCCACCCAGAAGTCCAGATCTATCCCCAGTAGACTTCTTTTTATAGGGTTATTTGAAGAATCGTGTCTACATCAATAAACCAAATACGCTAAGCCAACTAAAAGAAAAAATCAGCGAAGAGGTGTCGGCCATCTCGCGATCTCTTTGCGGACTAGTATTTCGAAAATTTCGGTGCTCGCTTAGAAGAGTGCAAACGTCGAAAAAATCGTCATTTAGACGATGTAATTTTTAAAAAATAAATTCCCACTAATTAGCTTTCTTGTAAATAAACAATTTTTATAATATATCAAACAGTTTTTTTACACGATTTGTCCAACAGTGAACTATTAAAGGCTGCTGATTGATTTGTGTGCCAATATATACCTAGTCTTGCCATAAATATTGTAATAAAGAAAAAAGAAAATTGTTAACTGCAAATAACATTTATTACTTTTACAGTGTGTCAGTTTAATACATAAATATAAAACAATTAAAAATATAAAAAGCTTATTCGAAGTGGTCTCCATTGGCTGCAATACAGTCCTTTAAACGATGAGGCCAGTTATCAATAGAAGCACGCACTCTTTCCATGGGAAAATTCTTCACTGCCAATCGTATAGATTGTTTTAGGGACTCCAAATTATCATGGCGTTTAGAGCAAGCTGTACTCTCTAAAACTGACCACAAATCATAATCCAGCGGATTAAGATCGGGACTAGACGACGGCCAGTCTTCAGCTCTGATGAAGTCCGAAACGTTCGATTCCAACCAAGACTGCGTGGACCGAGCTTTATGACCCGGCGCCGAGTCTTGCTGGAAGGACCATACTTGGTTATTGAACATGGTGATGTTAAGGGGCTTAACTACCTTCTCAAGAATGGTATCTTGATACACTTGTGCCGATGTTTTGATACCTTTTTCACAAAAATATGGCTCAGTCACTCCTTCATAGCTAACACCCCACCAAACCATCACTGAAGTCGGATAATGTCCACGTTGCACTCTGTCGACTAATTGGGAAGCTTCCTTAGAGCTTTGAGCATAAATACGGTCATTTTGTTTGTTAAAATGTTGCTCAATTGTAAAAATTTTCTCATCCGTAAACAAAATTTTTCTGTGACCTCCCTTTGCGTACCGCTTCAGTAGTTGTTTCGATTTTACCACCCTATTCTTCTTTAAATTATCAGTTAAGAAATGGCCAGTGCGTCTCTTATAGGCTGCAAGTCCTAAGTCATCTTTTAAAATACGCGACATGGTTCTAGGTGCTATCTTCATTTCCCGAGATAAAATCTTTTGCTTTCGGACAGGATTTCTTCGAATTCTTTCCCTTACTGCTTTGACCACCTTTTTCGTACGAACACTACGTGGACGGCCAGATCTTTTTCTGTCACAAACAGAGGAGGTCTCATTGTACCTATTAATAGCCCGGTACACAAACATTTTACTAATACCAAGTGTATGGAGAGTTTTAAAAATTGCATTTGGCTCCATACCTACTTTGTGTAATGCTATCACAGCGATTCGGTTCTCTTTATCACCCCACACCATTTTAATATCGCAAAATATTTTACAATGTATTGGCGCCAAAATGAGAAAACACAATGAACAATCGTATAAAAATGACAGATTCGAAATTCAAATGTAATATTTTTTTATAATTAAGTGTAACAGTATTTATGGCCAGACTAAGTACATTGTAAAACAAATTAAATACCTTTCTTTGAAGAAATACCATTCCAGCTTTTAGATCTTCATATGATGTATTGCTGTGATGTTCGAGTAGATACCAGCCCGGCTGGAAGTTATCATCAGATAGTTTGCCAGACCTAGAAAACGTATTGTTAGAGATAACAAAAAAATATTAAATAACCATTCTTAAAAATATTGTTCTAGCAAGAAGGAAGAAAGTAAGAAATGTAAGGAAGGTAACTCGTTTATTGGTGCTTGAATTATTGTGTTTCAAGTTCAATATGTGCTACATTAGATTATTTTGTGAGTGATTTTTATTACATCCCATTTATTTAATCCTGTAATAAGATTACTGTTCAGAAATATTATGCTTTTCATAGTTTTGCATTGACGATAATTTGACCCACAAGATCCTTATAACCATAATAAAATTCTCAAAATCATAACATTTCACAATAAAGTTTACCTGTCTCTGGACAAAAGGTCGTGTTGAGATTTTCTGATGATAGAAATAACATAAAAATAATATTTTGGACATGTGACACAAACCCCATCTCGTTTCAAACTAAGTAATGATTGTACTATAGGTACTAGACATCTGATATAATATATATGTATACTTTTTTTTGTAAATACATACATATCATATGTAGAAAACCCACAAAAAAAAAAATTGTAGATCATACAATCATTTAGTCCGACCTGGGAATCAAACCTGAGACCTCAACCACAGCAGTCACATACACTGTTACTGCACCACCACGGCAGTCAAATAACAGCTTGGAGTTTGGAAGTTGGAGTCTTAACCAGAGAGCATGTAAAGCTTTCTGTCTTGCGCCTAATGTCTCCTTAGTTGTGTCGGGTAGCCGTCCCATCTGTGTTTGTATACACATATCTCCTGCCTAGTTGGATGGTTTCTGTTCAGAATGACCACCATGGCCGAAACCGGCTAGGAAGACATCATACCCAATCATAGTAACTTGTGTCCAATAATGTTATGAAATTGCCAAAGCAAAATTGAACAAAAGAGACCAACCCATCAGGAAAGATCTCATGTAATTCTTCTTCTGGAAATTTGCAGTCATCTCCTTCTGTAGATAGTCCCAGAGGATCAGGTGGAATGTAAGTTGTAGGTGACAATGGTCTGCGACCCCAGGGTAAAGAGGGAGGAGCAGCTTCTTCAACCCACACTGCACTTTCTTTCACTGGTCCAATAGATTCATGGTAACCTGCAATAATGATTAAAAAACAATAATTTACCTTAAAAGGCATTGAACATCATAATTAGGTCTTATTTTTAATTCTTATTGGCAACAATTAGATTGACCATGCAACATTTAATTTGGCTTTAGGAAACAGTATTACTTAACATACCTCTAAACTGTACGGTAGACGTTCCCTCTCCTCCAGATCTTGTAGTCACTATAATATCACCTCTACCCTTACATGGTCCCGAGCGTGCTACTATTTTATTTTTACTTTTCCATTCAGCAGACAGTAAACAGTCACAACCACATATTTTCAGACCTAAAACACATTTTAGAATAAATTTAACGCCTACTTTTTCGTAAAAGTTTTAGGATATTAACAACATTCTAGAAGTACACCGGTTGGTAATGTACTTACCTATAAGATCTGTAACGCTTGTACCCAAAAATTCTCCACGTATAGTCACCCTCGTTCCTGGTGGGCCTTCCTTTGGAGATATCCCTGTTACTACGGGCGGTGGACCCATCTTTTAGCATTTAAAGCCCAAGTCGGTTTTAAAATTATTTTATAAACAACATGAACGTAAGCTATCCTATATAATCACTGAAAAATAACTGGAGCCTTTAAGAAAAAAATAAATCCTTTTCTTATTAAAAATCAAATAGGTACATTCAGTATATTGTTTTGACTTTTAATCATTTTTGACGTAAGCTGATTTTTTTAACTTGTTGAATTTTTCTCTGCCGGGTTGAATACTAGCAAACAATATCATGCTAAGTTAATAATATTTTATCATCTAGTGATGCAATTTTTGTTTATTAGGCATACGTTAAATTCTAATCAGTATTTTGTCTTTTTTTTCTATTATTACTTTTAAAAAAAAATTTACAAACATTCATGTAAAAGGCACAAAGAACACACAAAATGTTTTCCTATGTGAGAATTGAATCCACAACATTCACTCAGCAAAAAGCGGTTGAGGTGACCGCTTAAACCACTACGCCATTTGTGTATTGTAACTTTTTTAAATCTGTATTATTGTTAGTGTTACATTTACTTTGAAATACAATTTATTTCATTTTCAAAAAATATGATTGTTAGCTCAGTCTAGGTGGCTCTATTTAAAATTAATTAAGTCTATGCAATTCACTAATATTATTTAGTGTGTATTATATGGTGAAATCGAAATTTTATCTCAGTTCCACTTTTATTCGGTTACAATTGTATTTACCAGACGACCAGTACTTTCAATTGATGTAATCATACAGTTTTCATTGTTCTATATATATTTTCTAGTAAGTGTAAAATAAATTATAAAGAACTTAAGACAGCCAGATGTTCAATCTTTAGAAATTTACTACGTCAAAGGAGCCTTGTTTTTCAACGCAAAATTTAAAGTCATTATTGTCAAAATGAGCAGTTTATCTTTCATTCATTTCATTCAATCAAAAAGCATTCATCATGTGGGGGTGATAGAAGTAGGCTATTCGGGGCGTATCTAAATTAAAATCCGCGATTTTTATTCTATTATGTTCAATAAATGTCTAATAAATCAGATTCGACGACATAATGGCTCAATCTAACTTCAGGTACCGTGTTAAGCATATATAACTATTATGAATAAATTAACGTCATATCATTAAGGTGTTGTTTCCTAAATTTACTTGTGCTTTTAGCGCGGTCGATGAGTACGGGTTTGAGAGGCACGAAGATTTTGATTATGAGAGCTATGAAGATTTTATGTCAAATTACTTGAAGGTATTGGCGACGAGGGCGCAAAAATGGGCCACTTTACTTGGCGAAGGAAAGTCGGTCAAACGCACTAACACAGTGAAGAGATACGTTCGTAAAGGGGTACCGAGTGAGTGTCTCTCTTTGTTTACATTAATATGCCGTGTGAATTTTTACCCAACTTTCATTTTTTTGTATGTACATATTCTATAAATGTTTTATTTCTATAATGTTTACTGTCGCGACTACATTTGATAATACTTAATGGTTATTTAAATTTAGCAACAGGTATTTTAACTATTAACATTATGTTAGCATATAATAGTATGGTAGCTTTTATGATAATAAATTTAAATTAATTACCTAACTATATAACTATGATATAGGTAAATAATGATTTTTGGTATGTATTATGTGGTTTATTGTTTTTTTTATAAAAGATTTCATTTATGTCTACATACTTAATATCATATATTGCATCAACAGTCCATAGCAGTCCATTGCCGGACATAGAATGTCCTTTAAATAGAAGTCTTGGCCTACTATACCACTCTGGCGAGATGGTTTGGTATTAGGTTTCAAGTTTTCCTTCTCTTTGCAGCAATATTGTCCTGTGTAGTTTGCTCACTTAGTTGGCTCCCATGGGATGAAAGCGGGTTGTGACATGTACTTAATCCGTCACCACACGGAGAGTCTACATACTTACGGAGCAAAGTAGTCAATAAAAATAACCTAGGGATGTTCTATTGTTAATTTTAAGTTAACAACAGAATGTCAACATATATAAAAATATTGTATAGTATTTATTCTATGTATTATGTATACTTTCATAACAAACAATTGATAATATCAGATCAGTTGTTAATGTAACCAAAAATATTCTCATTCGCTACATACTTTATGTAAAACTGTGTAAATATTACATTCATCAAATAGATTACAGATAACAAACTCAGTTTTAGTTTAAATTCAAATATGTTTATCTATAATCTTATCCTATTATGAAGGTCGAATGCTTATAACAATGTTAATATACTGTTACTGTAATTTTAGGTGAACATCGGCCATCAGTATGGATGGCTATTTCAGAAGTAGACAAGATAAAAGACCAATGCCCTGATTTATACCACAAGATATTAGATGGTCCATTTGAAAAGGAACTGGTGGATCTTGTAAAAACAGACCTCCCACGCACATTTCCCGACAACATATACTTTACAAAAGAAGCTAACCACCAAACACATTTGTTTAATATACTCATTGCCTATGCCCACAACAACAGGGTTGTTGGATATTGCCAAGGACTAAATTATATTGCTGGTAAGTTTCGTAATTAAGAGCAAACCTCTATTGTTAAATTATTTTCCCAAATTTTTTATGTGTCATGAAGTCAACAACTAATTAATGTGCTGATTGTACTGTGTACTCAGTGTCTGTTTTTGATTTCAAATTAACAACTTTTCAATGTATATGAAAAAACAACAACAACAACAACAATCAACCTATCACGATCTACTGCTGAACAAAGGTCTCCCCTAAGGAATGACAACAATCCTGGTCTTGGTCAATTTGCATATTTGCAACAAAAATTTTTTTTGAAATTTTTGTCTTTCTGTCTGTTCTGGCTAATCTCTGAAATGGCTGGACTAATTTGGGGGAATTCTGAATGTCACTGGCAGTTAGCTGATGATGTTAGGAGTGACTTAGATTACTTTTATATTAGAAAACAAGTAGGATTACACGAAAACAAAATTAAAACTTATGAAGTAGTGAACAGTTTCTAATTTAAAAGCAACAAAAGTTAATGTTCAGTAAATGATACTCAGTGGATTGTAGGTTGTAGATTAATTTATAGAACAATAAGTATGGAATTAAAAGATAGAACTGATAGATAGATAGAACAATAAGCAGAAGAAGATGCTGGCAAGATGCTATTTTTTAATTCATTAGCAATTAAAAAAGTCTATTTTTCATTCATTAACACAAGTCAAAAAATTCGATCATCTTAATTGATTGCATACAATGCTGACATGTAAAACATATAAAAATAGAGATAGCCACATTTTTTTACTTATGATAAAAGAAAAATTAATTTTTGCCATTCAAAACATCTCTAATATCAAGGACTACAGATTTATACTACAGGTGAGGCTGCAGTAGTCATTAAGAGTTTACAGTGCAGACCATAGGGGTAAAGTGCATAGACTAAGAATTCCTCCCCTAGATACAGTACACCTCTTTCTCAGGCTACCGGTGTCTAAAATGCAATGCGATTTTCATAGGTTGGAGTCTGACAGCCATCCCACCGGTGGATGTTATTTCAGAGGTTTTTGAACAGGAAAGAGGATAAATTTTGTCGTGAACACTAAGTACAGAATATTTTATTTCAAAACGCCAAAACAGCAGATGTAATGAAGTGATTCAGTTCAATATGTAAACAGCCAAATGTGTGTGCCATTTGGCTGTGCACTTGACTATTTGACCTGCGCTCATTAGAACAGGCCAAGATGACTGTGATATAAATTGGTTTAATTTTCTTGAATTTAGAGTAATCATGTAGACCTCTGGTGATTTCATATCCATAGTACTTAAGATGCATCATGCGTCAAGAGCCAATGAGTCATCAAGACTTACGTTTTCTAAATCACCTAATTACCTACCTATCCAAACAGTTATAAGCTGAAGCGATTAAGTCGTACTGATTAAAAGAGGATGTTAAAAAAGAGTAAAACGCATTTCAAGCTCGCTGCCTCTATCTAATATATAAAATTCTCGTGTCACAGTTTTCGTTGCCATACTCCTCCGAAACGGCTTGACCGATTTTGATGAAATTTTTTGTGCTTATCCGGTATCTATGAGAATCGGCCAACATCTATTTTTCATCCCCCTAAATATTAGGGGTAGTACAACTCTAAATTTTTTTTTTTAATTTTTTAGACAAAATTTCTAATTTCTATTTTTTTATGATACAAATACAAAAATACATACAATCCTCAATTTTCACTCTTCTACGATCAACCCTTATTTTTTAATAGCCATTTTAGTAATTTAATCATTTTTCCTCTCCGGTCGAAAACTGATCAATCGTCATTTTTATATGGCAAAACAACGTTTGCCGGGTCAGCTAGTATATTATATATATGCTTTTTTAAACGTAACACTTTTTGTTCATTTACTACATTATTATTTCAATAATCAAATTGCATAAAAACAAGCTAGAAGACTGTTTTCCCCTTTTAGCTAGTTTTTATGTAATTTGATTGACGATGACGTAAGAATTTAAAAGACAAAGTTGCCAGCAGAGTAAGGTTGCCATTGTACTTTCGCAGAATTGGCATAAATGAATATATAGGCTGTGGTGCAAGATACTAATAGCTTAATACTCCCATTTTATCTCCTATCAATGTTTTAATTTCAGGTTTACTGCTATTAGCAACAAAAAGTGAAGAGACGTCATTCTGGCTTCTCAAGGTTCTGGTTGAGAAAATTCTCCCGGACTACTATACTAAAACTATGGACGGCTTAATCGTTGATATCGAAGTGTTATCTGAACTAGTCAAATCAAAGGTGCCTGATGTGCACCAACACGTTATTAATCTCGGTATGTTTGATGATGAACATTTGTTATTTCATATTTTATGTTCTGCAGTACAGCATGCTTTAAACGAGACAAGCTGTAGCCTAAAGCTGGGTTAAAATAAAAAAATGTTATTATAAAGTTATACATATATCGACGTCATTTTCCTGTTCCGCGTATTTACCAAAGTGGTAATCATTTAAAAATATATGTAAAAAATTCAAGTCTCACAAGTCGCGACGCAAATAGTTGAGAGATTTAATATGTTATTCAACTTGTTATTGTTACCTAACAACATTTTATACTGCCAAAATTAAACGTCTTCCTATTTTTAAAACTAGGGGCATTATAAAGTTTGTCTGTGCCAACATACTTTTTTTTGTTTGAAATTTAAACAGTGACTTGATGTATCTAAGCAACATTTACATCTTAACTAACAATACAAGTATGAATGTGAGTTTGTTTGTAACCCTTTCACGCCTAAACCACTTAACGATTTCAAGTTTTTTCAACAACAATATTATCAGTGAGTAACATGCACTTTTTACGGTCGAACCCTCCATCAAAAGCTAGTACGAAATATAGGAGAAACATGCATCTTATGCCTCCTCTACACTACTCGTGAAGTTAGAAATACTTTAGAAAGTCGCTTAAAGCGAGGTAAACCGAAGTGCCTCTTTACACTATTGTGTGTTCGTGTAATATCGTCCAACATCTTGAGTAGTGTCTTGTCAAGTAGTATCTTGAGCTTTAGAATCTAGCTCACTGTCGCAAAAACTTATTTTTCAGGTTTACCTTGGGCAGTTATAACCACTAAATGGTTTGTATGTTTATTCGCTGAAGTTCTTCCCATTGAGACCGTTCTACGAATTTGGGACTGTTTGTTTTACGAGGGTTCCAAGATTCTGTTCCGGGTTTGTTTGACGCTAATAAAAAGCAACCGTGCGGAGATAATGGCCTGTAACGACTTTACCTCCCTGGCGGAGTGCTTTAAAGCGATTGTAAAAAATGCCAGTGCGCTCCACTGCCACGAATTTATGCAGGTTAGTGCAATATTTGTTTAAAACTTTATGCTTCAGGCCTTTCACTCTTTCTAATATAGTTTTTTTTAATAGTACAATGCAATTAAGACTCTAATAATTTTGTATTAAACTTAGTTGTGAATGTTAAGTGTTCTGTGAATGGCTAAGGTGCATAACCAGTCACCAACACTTTCTGGTGTAATTTAAAATGCTCTACGCATGTGGCAGTAACATAGTCCTCCGTCAGTAGAGACAGATGTTGTCCTTAAATAAAAATATAAATGAATTTTGAGACATCAATCTTACTGTGGCAGAAGTAAAAATATTTTTTTCAAAAAGTGTTAATTACCAATAGGATTTCCTCAACCATATGTTAAAATTATCATAGAACTATCTCCAAATAATAATTCATATTTATTAATTGTAATATGTTTGTAACATATGATTCTATAAATCTAATGTTTATAATCCCTTTTTTCCTTCTGTTACAGTCTATTTTTAGAGTACCTGGAACATTGTCAAACACAACTATAATCAAACTGAGGGCACGTTATGCTAAGCAACGTCGAGAGCAACAACAAAAAGAGCCACTTCGGTGAACATGATGGTCCAACATTTGTGTCCTGATCTCATTCTTGATATACCACCAAAACATATATGTGAATACTTCAAACATCGTATTTCTCTATGATTTAAATATACATAAAATAAAAAAAATATTGTTGCATAGAGCAAACTCTATGTCAGGTGTTCAGGAAGTGGAAACCAAATTATTTATTTGGTACCTTTTGTTCTTTTTTCAAATAATTGTATCACACTGTCTATCAGATTTGTAGTAGATTATGTGACAAAAATAGGATAACTATTTATTTGTTTTGATATTAATTATGAAATTCGTCGTGGTAATGCTTGTCCCCCTAAATGTAATCTGTGTTAGAGATTGAACACTTTGCATGATTAGAAGTTCTATTTTTGATCACGAATTAAGCAGCTGTATCAAAGATTAGTCTTAGATTGCAGGAGTAATACTTATGAGTATTTGTTCTTTTTTCAATTTTTTTAGGAGATAAATGAATGAAAGTTTGGAAAACTAACTAGTCTAGGTTTTCCTGTTGAGCTTTGGCTGAAATTTCTTTTATATTAAATGATTTTGTCTTCAAGCAGTCATGACAGACGTCGGCGCAAATTTTTCGCGGTTATTTTATAAGTTAATTATAAGTTGTAATATTGTTTTGCATATCATAAAAGTATTTTTGTTAGTAGTATTATTTTTGTTTGTCGGTTTTTAGGTTTAACTTGTATTTTTAAGAGTTTGAACAACATGCTCATTTTATTAAACTAAATCAATTTCTGTGCCTTTTTTAATGGATTTAACCTTATTTTACATTTATATTTCTTACCAAAGCCCAAACAGATCATTTAACTTTTATTTGTATCTAGTATAAGTAAATGGTCTAGAATTTTATTCTTTTTCCGTCTGATATTATAGTTTTATTTTCAACATTTAAAGTATACATTTTAACATGTTTCTTAAATTCATAATAAATATATTAAGTACCTATTAAACGTTCAGAATAATAGTCTCTCAACCTGAGTTCAAACAACCCAGACGATTGTCTGTCAAATAATATGGTTGTGTTCATCAATAGTATAAAATTGCATTTCTTGTAACATTCTTGACAAAATTTTTAGGCCTGCTCTGCTCCGTTGTATGCGCAGCGTCTTATTAATCTATCTAAAGACAAACGAATTAAATAAATAAGTGTCTACATTACTTGTTACAATATAAACATCGGTTTTAGTAAGGCTATAACTATTACAAATCCGTTGTCGATACAAACCGCTGTGAAAGCAACATATAAACGATTTGTCTGAAATGGAAACCTCGTCAAGACACATAATAGTTTTTTTGGTAGTTATCTAGCCAGCTCTCTGTTATTAGGACTGGGTACTACAAAGATAGGCTAAAGATTTTTCCCTTTCCTTTGAAGTCTTAGGAGAAATTTCGCTTCAGAGTGCTTTTTTTTATAACTGCCTTTACATACACTTATTGTTAAGAAAACACAGTAAACTTGCTTTTTACCCACATAGATTGTCAACAGATTCTGATAATTTAAATAACACGTAGGGAAGCAATAACAATGTAATACTGATTTTGAACGTATCATTTATCTCAAGTGGTTTTAGCCTTTAAGAAGATGTCTTTTAAGTTTTCACAGTTAGTACAGAGCACTTGAACACAGCACAGGTATTAAATTTGTGCAAGTATTCGTTTAAAAAAAAAAACTCCGAGACAGCATCGTAGAAAATATCTTAAGTCTATTCTGACCAGGGTTTTTTTGTTTTGCTCGAAATAGGCAGGTACTATGCCAGACTTAACTCCCTGATTACAAAGGAGTGTATTTAAAAACTTTAGTGTCCCTAAGCGTTATAGAGTACCCAACAATTTCGTCTGATTTTATGAGACTATATATTTATTATATTATGTACATGCATACTAACAATTAAGGTATTTTGACAGGTCTATGGGTCGAATCCTTAACGATCTAGAGGTCCCAGACCTACCCCGGAATAAATATTGTTTATTAGATAAATACACATTTGTTCTGTGGCTGGATGTAATTTATCTATAATATGTATGTAGAAATATATAAGTATGTTTATGAGCAGTCTGGTTACCACAGCACAGGCACTGCCTATTTTGAAATCAGATAGCCGTGTGTGAGTTGTGTGGAGATGTTATATTTTATTTTTTTTACATAAAGCTTATTAATCAAACGTTAATTTTAGATATGAAATTGCCTGCCTAAGTGTTAAGCTAAGAATGTTTAAATTTTAAATACCATTTATTAGGTGTAAATTGGTTCAAACAGTTAAAACTTTAAAATATAATTAGTATAGAAAACCTGTCTAGTGAACGAATTCTAAATTTTGTACTAGAAATAAAATTTCACATCATATTTTTTTTTTAAATAAATGTTTACATGTATTAGAAGGTATATAATACTCTATTGATGGTGTCTGTTCGATGAGATCTTTGTGTATGTGCTGTGCCGCCTGAATCCCAAAAGACCTTGTTAGAATATACCACAGTTAATGTATTTGGGTGTTCATTGTAACAATAGACTATTGATATGTTGTAATATATTTTATTTATATGCAAGTTCCCTATTAAACAAATATCACATATCCCATATTTATGGGAATCTACTAGATATTTAATAACCTGCAGGATTCTAAAATCAAATTTCTATGTACACAATTTTGAACAGTTCGTGTTCATGATTTCCCACTTTCAAGAAGATCCTTTGCTTCATTAATTTTAGCTGCAATCAAAGGAGATCCACCTCGATCAGGATGGTTTAGAAGCATTATCTTTCTATGAGCATCCCTTATCTGAAAAAAGAAACAAAACTTATTGAAGCAGGCACACAAATAAGGTGATGCAATGGCAATTAACTTAAATAATATTTTTAACAACGTAAATGTGAATGGAACTGTGTTCTATAACATAATTATGTTGATAGAATTAACATGGTCACAATAGATTTTATGTTACGAGCAGAGGGTGGCTCAGTGTGAAATTATTTCACATGCATTATCATGGTGACCATGTTCGGCATTGATATAAAATGCCTCTGCAAGAGCCTAGTGTATTAATTCCTATACAAATAGTTATACAAGATGAACATCAGATAAAACGAATAGTTCTGGTCTGAACCAAAAAAATACTGATCAGGTCCAAAATGCCTACAGAATGATGGAAAGAAATAATTTAATGGCTATTGAAGAACAATATCATTTACTTTTCATACTGCCATTTTGTAATATTCATGTGTTCTGTATTCAATTATTGTGTGTTGTTGAAGTACCAGAACCATATAAATATTTATTACCCCTACGTAATCTACAAACTTACCTTCTTGGTTCAGCAACATTATCGTTACTTTTTTTTTATCTATATTAAGAGACCTTGCCAAAGTGACTACTCTGCCTGATGCAAAGCATAAATAGAATCCAAGAGTAATGGTCATCATACTCATTGCAAATGCGGACAATGCAGTATGATGACCCACACTATGGCGGCCTAGTGAGATGCTTTTTCACACCTCGCTTGGAGATGTAAAAGAATTGACAGTCATGGCAGTGGCAGTGTAAGGCTCACACAGTTACTATGACAACTGTCACTCCTGCATCAATGTACTTTCGCTCTCGCACTCGCCAACAGTCATGGGCAGTGGCAGTGTAAGGCTCACACAGTTACTATGACAACTGTCACTCCTGCAACAATGTGCCTTCGTTTTCGCACTCATCAACGAAACACGCTAACATGGATGCTGGCAGGTTAGGTTGGAAACTTGCTTGATGAGGTATGGTATAAATAATCATGAATTAATACCAGCAATACAGCAAACTTCTTAAATTATGAGTCATTGGAGATATAAATCAAATTATAAACTCCGTGGCAAAGAACATATTTTATGAAAATAGAATCTTATAAATCACAAACAAAATTCAGAAAAATTAAAGAATATAGGTATTGTGTATATCGATTATGTAATATGTTTTTCTTCAAATTTTTTCGTATAAAATATAAGTAAAAATCTCATTTTACTTTAGAAATACAAAAAAATAGTGCACCTTATTTTGAAACTGCTAAGCTGGACTACTAGAAAATACCTATGGCATTAAATGTCCCATCAAAAATTTTTTACTCAGTCTTAATAAATAATAAAAAATGTTACACCATTGCCTGTTCAATATTGCAACATTTAAGAGATAGAATACATATAAAACCAATGTTATTAGAGATATATTCAGCTGTGGACTATTACAAGCTGTTGATGATGATAATGATTAGAGATATTATACTGCTTTATCCTTACTCATTATATTATAATCTTTGGTTCAATAGAGATATATTATCTATATTCTCTTAACACATTTGGTGAGGCATAACAAACACCCAGCGTTTTCATGAACATACGTCAGTGCTCAAAAACACTGACATTTTTTCGATCTGCAAGTGCTGGCCGGACAGCTGTTGTGTATTGTATACCAGTACTTATAACACACGTGTTCCAGACGAGCGTGTTGTTACCCACACACCTAGTGTTTCTTCAACAGTGCTGATAACACATATTTGTGTTCTGCACGAGAGCACTAAAAACACAACTGTTGTATAGTGAACATATTAACTGGTGAACCAGTACGACTTTGCACAGGTGTAATTCAAGTATTTTAATTTTCATTATTAATAATGTAAATATATGTGATTATAAGTATTTGTATAGAAACAAAATTGACCTGAAAACATACCACCATAATATATAGTATTATTTAACAACTGTAGTAAATAATTTAATAAGGTGAGACATAGTATAACATGCAGAATACAACATTTAAATGTCATTTTTATCATCATTTAGATTAAGTTTCAAGGAAGATTTACATATATATAAATATAATAGACCTATGTTATATTAATAGAATATACAGGGTTATAAAGCGATCCATTGCGACAAAATTTTCGAGAAACAGACTAGTGGTCAGATCTCTCCCTGCGCCCCGTGCGGTAATTATTAGCGCAGGATCTTGGTTTTAAATGTTAACTGTTTTATAAAATCATAGAATTTTTAAACACTTTATTGCTAATACTTACTAGATTTACCAAATGATCTACTACAGAAGCGTGTATCCCTACAGAAAAACTCCATGGTGGTATATATTTATATCCTATGGATAACTGATAGTAAGCATTATTGTTTTAAAATTTATTTCATTTGTGTGATATATTTTCAATATAATATAATTTTGACCACTATAATATTAATATTTTTCTAATTAAATATGTTACATATGTTGTTGTAGACCAAAATTGTCTTTTACAGCATTTTATAAAAATAATTGTGCAAAGTTGGCCAATTAATGACATGTTCAGTATGCCAAAGTTGTCTTCAGTATTCTAGTACGGAACGTAGATACGTGTTGTTTTTGGTGTCATTAGTACTGGCGTGGGGAACACGACATGTGTTATTAGCACTGCGTATGGAACACAACAGTTCTGTTTTATAAGCAGCGAATTTTTTGTATATTATAGGCAGCAGCGAACGCGTTAACAGGAACAACTATAAACCAAATCAGTAGTGCTTTTAAAGGGTTACCTTAGCTTTACTTGCAGTTGGGCTAACTCCCAAAATTAAGGCGGCTTCTCGCTTAGTCATTTTATGTTCAAAACCACCTTTATAATATTTAGAATTTGCTAAACTATCTGCATCGAATTTGGGAAGGTTTTTAACAGCTTCGGCGAATTTCATTGAGGCATTTGGCATCTGCCTGAGTATGTAACGACCAGCAAATCCTACCGCAGCCATCCCAAGACCAGCCAAAATAATTGAACTCGCCTGTAAGTAATAATAATGTGGTTTCAAAATTCCTGAAGAATAGTCATTTTAGAGGTTAAGATCATAATAAAATAAGAATATTGAACAAATAATCACCATTTTTAAGTGACACTACTATCGTTTAAACTATTTGTATGTTAAATTAAGTTATTCATGAATACTAAGTTTATGTAAGCTATAGAAGTCGTAAATATTACGCTGTTTAAAAGATTTTAAATGTCATATTTCAATAAATTTTGAAAGACAAAATCACGATTTTGACTGTGCAGCTGTCATTATTAGTTTTCTGTCAATTGCAACCAGGGTTGCTGGTCTAAGAAATTTTTTCACCAGTAAAACATATTTTTTTTTATTTTTAAGTCTTTATCCATTACTGTACAAAGATAAACTTATTGACATTGTATTTTCTACCAGTCGACCTCAAGGCTATGCAGAGCCCAACGCAGATGCACAGAAATCAGAAATGTATTTTTTAAACATAGGATCTATATATACGGCAAGTAAAATTTAAAAATTAAATACATATGTATATACTTAGTATAAATTCTAGAAGGGAAGAGTATGAAGTTAAGGTGGATCTGATAGTGTTTATACAATGTTGCCGCAATGGAAATTTCAAAGTTTGACGAGTTTTTGTCACCCTGAGCTAAAACCAGCTATACTGAACAAAGTGAGACGGTTCTTATCGGCAGGGTATCTGTATCTTCTTTAAAAGACCCAGGTTCACTTCTGTGTGGAGTACTATTCTCGTCTTTGTGATGGATCTACACAGTTGTCTGCACAGGCAGTCAGTCCTCTACTGCCTTTATCATGGAAAGTATTCTAAAGAGTTACTCTAACTGGACCCATTTTCTCCTTTTCTCTACAGAACAACACGGGCGGGCCTTGGAAGTTATCGATTTTATTATATTAGAATAGTAAACATACGCTCCTGGAACCTCCTGGAAACTTGGAACTCACTACAAGCGCACGTGTTTCCCTCTCACTGTTATTCCGGGCTGCCATAGCTCAGGTCGCCATACTGCATTCTCTGCATGTGCTATAAGTACGGTGACCACTACTCTTGAAGTCTATTCACGCGTTCCGTCATGCTGTGTAGAATTACTTTGGCAGGCAACGAGTAAAAAAGATATAGTGTAAAGAAAATAGTAATTAGTGTAAATAAAGTAGTTATAGCTTGTATCTGTCTATATTGTCGAATTGTATATCATTTCAAATAGAAGCGTGAATGCTGAGACACGTGATCACATTTGCATAAATTGAAAGTGAATCAAATGCAATTGTTGAATAGACGGTCAGGTTCCCCATACGACCATCATAGTCAATTATAGGGAATATTAGAGTCTGAATAAACATTACATCTAAATTTTGTATGAAATAAAAATTATTTTGAATATTTCCTCAATTTTTAATGAATTATTAATTTTTTGGTCTTAATATAACTTCTAAATTAAAACTATAATAAGCTTTGTTGACTGAACATTTTGGAGAGCCTTAGGAGGTGGCTTATGCCCAGCTGTGAACCTCTTTCACCTGAGATAACGATGATTAGTAAGTGTTAGTTGAAACGAATCGATCTCTAAAACCCATTGACAGTATAAAACATTTTCTGCTCTAAAAAGTAGTTCAATATTTTTTTTTTATGAAAATCTTGCTGTTCTCATTAGCATTATTTAGATTTGTGGCCTACAACATCAAAAATCTCATATTTACACAAAAAACTTTGTACGGTTAATAATTTTGTCATTAAAGTGCACAGTTGGCTTAATGATTTAACTGGTTGTCCACCGTTTCTACGGTACTGAGTTTTTTGGGTTCAAATCCTACATAGAACAATAATTATTGTGCTAAGTCTGGGTGTTCTTTGTATCCATTTCTTGTGTGTTTATAGAATCCCCCACGACACAGAATTTATTCTTAGTGCGGTTTTGCTTAAAAAAATTATTTAGACCTGTCTTTCGGTCTTTAATTTGAGCATGATAGTTTTCGGTTTCAATAAATTGTCAGTCATAATAGTCGATTTATTTAAAATATTATTTAGAAAAGGTAATCATTTTAAACGACTTTTGAAGCTTAATTATTTAGGTTATTTATACGTGTTTATAATCTGAGAAATATTCTCTAATAGTCGAATTAATTTCGAATATCTTTACGAACGATGCTGGCAACTTGCACCAAGTGATCAGCGAGATATAAGTTTATGAAAAAAAATTTTGCCTTTTCGAAGAGGTTCAACATGGCAGGAGATCAGGCGCAATTTTACCAGTTACTAAATACTTTATTATCAACAGATAATGTCATCAGATCCCAAGCAGAGGTGAGTGCGTTAATTATGCTATGTTTTACAATTTAATTCATTTGAAAACACACAACTAGCCGGCATTTATTTCTTAACATTCTAACGAGGCCTCGTGTCAAAACGTGGTCATGGAGGATATAATGTAACGACTCTTTTTATAAAATTTAATGCTTTGTTTGTCTTTAAGATAGTTTATCTAGATTGATAAAAAACTTTTAAGCTATTGGAAACTTGAATAAACAAATATATTTTCGTAGATGTTTACATTAAATGAAACTCCATGAAACGCAAATTTTAAGCCACCCGGCTTAAAATTCATGTGTATTCACGTCTACAAGCATGTTTAGATTAATATATCTTATTTTTTTTTGTTTTAATGACACTAGTAAACAGTAAGAAATTGTTTAGTACTTATACTTTTTTTGTATGTGATTTCTGTTCATAAATATTATTTTTATTTTTATTGTTGCGCAAAAACATCAAGTTATTTATTGCTAAAACTAATGCATAAATCTTTGGATTTTTAGACTACATATTAGGTTAACTGTAGCCATATTATTGCCTTAGGGAGTAATTTAAAAAGCTATATTTAAATAAATATTTTTTCGCCTGCCAGGATGCGTACAACAGTATTCCTACTGAAACGAAGGTGATTCATCTGGTGGGTGCTATCCAAAATGTCGCTGTTGGAGAAGAAGGACGACAAACAGCAGCTGTGCTTTTGCGGCGGTTGTTCAGCGCTGAATTCTTTGAATTCTTCCCAAAGCTGCCGTTTGATCAACAGGCAGCACTCCGAGAACAACTTCTCCTTACACTGCAGTTGGATGTCAGTCAACAATTGCGACGAAAGGTTAGTCTATACTTTATATTATTTAAATTAATGATTAAATACTTCACTTTCATAACGTTTTTTTTCTAATATATGGATATCAAAAGGAATTGTATGATAAATAGTTTACTGAATTTGTCATCATTTGGTATTCTATGGTGTAACTTCTGAATTGTTGAGTCATGCTCTATAAATTATTTTGGTACATTGAATGTAATTTCATCCTATACTTAGAAGATAAGTGATGACTCACTGTTATCTATGAAAAACCATATGGAAAGAACTACACTTTGTTTAGATGTTCTACTTCACATGAACATCTAATAGTTAAATGAATGTAATTTTGTTTTAAGAAACTTAATTTTGTTAATAAATTTTAATTGCCTTATCATCAACATCCTGTAACAGTCTGCTGCTAGATATAGCCAGCTCGTTAGAAATAATCTTTATATTTTTACCCCAACTTCAAACTCATATAATAGTTGTTACAAGAGCTCTATTCTCTCACTAGCATAAAATGCTGTAACAAACTTAATCTGATCTAGAAATGATTTCACTAAATATTTAAATATCTATTCAGTATAGATATAAATTAATTAAAAAGTAATATGTTAAAGTGTAATTGATTATTTTCATGGCATACTTTGTGTGAATATGTTTGTGCCACCGTAAGATGCTTGTAAAGTATTCCATAACTTCTATAGTTCTTATGGCATCTGTATTCTCGTCTACTAGTGACAATCCAGTAAGAGTTGGTAGGTAGTAGAACCACGCCGATTTCAGCACAGCGGGCGCGTTCGACCGGGGCAGTACTACCCTCCCACAGAACCAACCTAAAGCGCCAGCATCCATGTTGTCGTGTTTCGTTGTTGAGTGTGAGACCGGAGGCCCATTGATGCAAGGGTGACAGTTATCATAGTAACTGTGTAAGCCTTTCACTGTCACGATGATTGTCATGCCTTTTACGTCCCTAAGCGGTGTGCGAAAAGCATCTCACAAGGCCACCATAGTGTGGGTCACTGCATTGTCTGCATTTGCAATTAGTATTGTGACCACAACTCTTGGATTCTATTCATGCTTTGCATCAGGCAGAGTAGAGTCTCTTTGGTTAAAATTGGATATTGAACTTTTAACAAGAAAAATCAGATTACACAAAGAGATATGTACTTCTATAGGTATGTAGTTGTCTATATATTTATAAAATAAGGCAGCCTTAACCTATTAATTAAATATAAAATAAACCAGTCACAAGCAATTCATAATGAGTGAAAATAATAAGATCAGAATACTTGATTTGATCATAGCATGAAAAAATTTGTACATAATATTTTTATGACTTGGCAGCTGAACGTAAAAAAATATGAAATATTGTATTTGCTCTACATAATATTCCATAGCTGAAATAATGATAGTGGGGCAAACCACTATGCCATGTACAATCATTGATCACCAGTATATCTCTGGTTTGATGGTCATGTCAGGACTCCTGAAGCAGTCAATGTGTTCCTAGAGCGCCTCCCAACTGCCGTGGTAAGTCACCGCGAGGTTTAGTGACTTGGTTCTCCGGGAGTCCTATACAAGCCTTCCATCTCCCAAGCGAAGGGGAATGGTGTAAGGAGCATTCCACACGTCAAGAGTTACGAGTACTCCCTCCTAACTCTAGTTTTGTCTGTAATATTGAGCCAGAACGTATAAAATGTCGTTCCTTATTACTGCAAAACGGAAAAAGAGCGTAATACACTCGCTACCCATAGGCCATGACCCAGGTATTAGTCAGATTAGGAAACGGCCTATTGGAAGGAAACCTTTTTGGGAAGTTGTCGTTGGAACACAAACAATTTCGAGAAGCAGCGCGTATTGTTTTATGCCTGATTCTTAAGAAGCACAGTAGACAATTGGCGGTCACACTGGGTGACCCGACCTGTTTTTAACACTGACACCAGCTTCTGTTGTACATTTTTATTCAGTAAGAGTCCGACAGACTCCCACCTAATTGCGGCAAATATCCGTGGAATTATAATAGTATATGTAGTTGGCATCTTAGATGAATGAGAAAATAGACAAGATATTTATAAATGCAAAAAAAAAACTGTTATGTTGTGCGTGTGTGAATCTCCACATTGTTTAAGTATAAATACAACTTGCAGAAGTTCTAAAAATGACCAAAAACTTGTTTGGAGTTTCAAACATTTTAATATTGCAAAAGTAATAAAGCTAGCAATCTTAACCAGATCAATCTCTTGATGGATGATCAATTCTTAACACATTGAGACTCTTCCGTGTCTCGGTGAGTACTTTTAGCTGTCGGTCCCGGTTGCACGAAAATCTTTGGCAATCGTTATGGGTAGAATCGCAGCAGATTTAAAGCCGACCTCAACCTAATTTGGGACTAAAATTCATGACCAAGTTTGTCAGTCTCGTTGGCATATTGATTTAGTTTTACAAACTTCGATATAAATAATGTAATATGTCAACTGTACGTAAATATTGTGATAAACCTTATCTTTTTAGTTTACATGTTAACTAGCTGAACCACGCAGGCTCGTCTGCGTCATCTATTGCCCGTAGCGTGATGTGTGATGTACAGCGTGAACAAATTTGTTTACCATAATACAGGTTATAGTGAGGCCAGCCTTGAAAGTTTGACATGCTTTCTCGGACTTTTTTTTAGAACGGTACTAATTCTTTCATACATTATTTTTGCGAAACTTTGACCGTTTCAGCCAATAGTTGTAGACCAATATAAACGGTTAAAAGGAATAATTTACCCTTGTTTTTAAAACATTTTTCATTGACACTCCACTCCTATTGGTCGCAGCGTGATGATATACAGCCTCTAGCCTTTCTCGATAAATGGGCTATCTAAAACTGAACGACATTTTCAAATGGGACCAGATAAGCAGATCCTCAGATAAACGTGTTCAACCAAACAAACGAAACTTCAGTTTTATAATATTAGTATAGATAGATAACTCTAAATAATTTATTTGGGGGTCATAGTCGACTCTTAACGATAGCACTTGATCGATTGAACTGTAGCGTAGGTAGCGGTTTCTGATGTCGAAATGTTATTAGATTATCCAACATAAATCTAAATTTTTCTAGAAATTAAGTAAAAATTCAGATAATAAATTAATTATCTGTGTGCCACATTTCATTCAAAGAAGAATGGCAGACCCTGTACCACTAGCCGTGTGTAATAGATGATTATGAGATTTATATCGGTTTTAAAGTGAATTATTTTATTTATTTTCATGTCATTGTCACATTCTTAAAACTTTGCTAAAATAATTTAAATTCTTGACGAAGAATTGTTGCAATTGCTATAGCAAAACGCATCGCTGTATTTTCTAAACTTGCCATGCTTAAAATATACTTAAATGAGAACTAGATGTCCGAAAATATTTTTATATTATTTTAAATACATTCTTTCTTTTTCAAAAGATAACGCTCGAACTAGGAATAAATTCTGTGTCGCGGGGGACTTTACAAACATACAAGAAACGGACACAAAGAACACCCACACTCATCATCTTTTTCAACAACAGCCTTTTACAGTCCACTACTGGACACAGGCCTCTCCTTAGCAAGGAGATTTTGGCCTACTACACCACGCTGGCCAGACGGGTTGGAATAGGGTTTGTTTCAAGTTTTCCTTCTCTTTGTTATGATGTTGTCTTGCATACTTTGTTTCCTTAGTCACCTTTGATAACATCCATGGGATGAATAGGGGTGGTTACACTATGTACTCTTAATCCATATTACTTACATAAAAAAATGATAAAATATATACATTGAAATTTATAAATGAGTCTACTAGTGTGTATGGCAGCAGAGCAATACTTGTGACAACAATAACAAATCATTGGTGGCAGCCCGTTGTCACCTACGAGTTGTTATTATTGTCGTCATATTGTTATATTGTTGTCACACATTGTAAACTACAAACTGAATTAAATTTTTAACGTGAAGTTCTAAAAATCGAAGAATTCAAAATGTTATTGTCGATGATATTATTGAACAATAAATATAAAAATAATCCCTACCATGAGAAATATACAAGGCGGTACAAAAGTCCCATGCACTTCTGCTATTGACTTTTGTTCTGCCATTTTCGCATGATTGAGTACAATTGAAGAAAGATATTAGGTACCAAGTACCATGCATTGCCATTTTACTTATATTTTCTTAATTTCGTGTTCATTATTTTAAATTGTCTGAGCTCCTCTAGACTTACAAGGCTCTTTATCTGAGAGATACATCTGCCACTGATCAAATGTCCTGCAATTTCAGAAACTGTATGTCTTTGTTCTAGATCTGTGACGTAGTGTCAGAATTGGCAAGAAACCACATTGACGACGATGGCGTGAACCAATGGCCGGAATTTCTACAGTTTATGTTTAATTGTGCTGGTGCAATGGACCCAAATATACAAGAAGCGGGTATTAGAATGTTCACGTAAGTAGTTCATGCATAAGGTTAATTGTTATTATTTTCTAACGAAATATGAGTAGAAATAATTGGTAGGCAAAGGCGAAAGTTAAGCACGGACACATGAGAAGTGCTTACTGTACTAGTGACGACATGATTTACATCAATAAGCCATGCGTAAAGATAACATGTTTTTATTCCAAAGATTTTTAAGATTAGAACCATTTATAAGCTTTGTTTTGATATAGCCTTCACTCTGATATGAATATCAGTTATCATCTTAACATTTTATATTGTTGTTTTTTTTTTTGTATAATACATAATTTTAAGAAAAATAGAAATGAAACATTCAACTAGTCCAATTTATAATTTCTTTATGAGATTTTATTTCTTTCCTCATGGGTCAATTGTCTCATAAAAAAAGTTCTGCACAAATTCAGTTACATTACTATGCGAATACTTTTAGTGAGTTTTGTGAGATTGATAGTAGGTCGGGCTCGAACTTAATTTAAAAATGAATTTTTATTATGAAATCTTTTTATCACGAGATTTTTGCCCAACATCCTTACATCCTTACATAATATTATACACGTAATAGTTTGTAGAAATATCTTCTACTAGCTTTTGCCCGCGGCTTCGCTCGCGTGGAAATTCGTCTGGCCGCATTAAGATTCGTAACAGATCATTTTAAATGTTTTTTTTTATTTTTCATAAAAAGTATCCTATGTTACTTCTAATACTTCCAAGAACATGTGTACAAAATTTCATGACGATCGGTTGAGTAATTTTCGCGTGAAACCGTATCAAACAAGCTTACAATCGCGTTTATAATATAAGTAGGATTAAGAGCCTGTGTAGACGAGGGACGAGGTTCACTGTCTGCGTAGGTATATCGGCAGGTGACACAAGTAGTATTCCGTTGACACAATACTACTTTTTTGCTTTACCAATAAGAGCATGTTGAGAACATTCTGTTCACCATTCCCCTTGTCCACATATGCTCTAGATATCCTAGCACATAATTACATACACATTTTTTATAAAATGTTGTATTGCCAAGATGTGCAAAATAAAACTGGGAATTTCGCTAACATCATCTCATATATGAGATGAAGTTTGATAGTAGTTCACCACACAGTTTAGCAATATCTGTTTAATTATCATAATTAACTTGAAGATACTTTGGGTTTCTGTTCCAGCAGAATTTTGATTGTCCATCTGCAGACTGTATTTCATAATATACTATAATAGCCACACAGTTAAAACTTGGTGTGCAATTTGTTATTGAAATATCAAGAAAAATAAAACAAATTGCTCATCATTTGCTGTCTTGTATGGATCTTTTGCTGTACAACCATTTCACCAAGCAGGTCTTATTATTTTTTGTCCCAGATATGATGCAATATTTATAGAATTTAATAATTGTTTATATTATTACAGGTCAGTGCCTGGTGTCTTTGGACATCGTCAGAACGAAAATCTACCTGTGATAAAGCGCATGTTACTGTCTGGACTCCAGTCCAACTCTGAAATTCTTCGCACTCAAGCTGTGAAAGCTGTTGGTGCATTCATACTTCTACATGACAAGGAGCCTGCCATACAAAAACACTTCACCGATATTCTAATTCCATTGATGCAGGTTAGTTCATTTAATTCTACAAAAGTATTTCTTTTTAGCATATTACTTAAACTTGTGATGTTCAAGTTAGTACATCTGTTCTGTGTCTATCTATATGTTGCGATGCACGCACCTATTCTAAATCTGGTTATAATGTGTTTGCATTGAAACATCACACACACGGAGAATGAGATAGGCACAGAACTGGCATATAAATATGAACTTTATGATGGGACTGCACTTATGACCATTAACTGTACATTCAGGCTATTTAACTTCATCATTATTATTTTAGTAGTAAAGGCTTGAATGGGAAAAAATTTTGCTTTTATAGTATTTAGGACATGTCCAATATATTTTTTTTTGGCCATCTAACAGACAACGCCATCTAGTCCCAAACTACACAGAGCTCGCTCGGGTACTTAGACATCTAATATAAATACTTATGTACTTATTTTTTTTGTAAATACATACATATTATACATAGAAAACACCCAAACTTCGAAGCAAATATTTGCAGATCATACAACCATTTAGTCGAATCGAATCCGAGACCTCAAGCACAGCAGTCGCATACACTACCACTGCGCCACCGAGGCAGTCAAACAAACTTACTTTCGTGTTTATACTATTAATAGGATTAAGAGCCTGTGTAGACATAATATTTACACATTTATATTTATCAATTAATAATAACTTTATACCATTATTTTAATAACCTTTAAGTTAAACCTTAAATATTACTGATACTTCATCAACCTACGATTACTACTTATGAATTCAAAGCATGGTGACTTTATGACAAATTGTTCTTCAACCTTTAGTCTCTATTGTCTTGGTTATCGGTTTGTTGCTATGTATAAAGAATACCAATGATGTGAGATGATTTGATTTAAATATTGTAATATTTAGAATTCTATTTTTAAAAAGATGAGATGGATATTTTTTGCTAAAATAGCTGTGACTAATTCTTACCGAGTTTAGTAAAATTAATTGTGTCACAAAGACCTATGTCCTTTTTGAGAACCAAAACTATGCTATTAAGTTCAGCATATTAGTCTAGAAAGATAATGTTTTACTTTAGGTGACATATTTTACTTGGTAATCTATATATTCATAAAATAGATATTTCATAATGGTGACTCGAAATCTGTCAGTAGTTGATAAATTGTATCTTCTAGATATTAAAAATTATAACTATTTACTTATTTTCTTTGTCATATTATTTCATTAATTTCGCACATATTTACAAATACATGATTATAATTGTGTGTTTTGCCAAGATGTGCAAGAGCAAACTGGGAATTTCGCTAACATCATCCTCTCAATAGGGTGAAGTTTGATAGTAGTTCTTCAGACATTGATATATGTATGGTTCTGATGTAGCCTGTACTGGAGAACATTAACTTGACATATATTTCTTTTATAGGTTATTGTTCAATCGATTGAGAAAAGCGATGACGACTCTTCCCTGAAGGTGCTTATCGAGCTAGCGGAATCTGCCCCGCAATTTTTACGACCACAGCTGGAGCCTCTTTTCCATGTGTGCATAAAGGTTTGTGTGTATTTGAGATATATAATTGTTCACACATTTATATTTATGAAACTTTTGCAGCTATTGTCTTTTTATTATTTTAAATTGTAAATACTTCTTCGAAAACATCAGTAGGATAAGTAAGACAGTGCTAATGAACAAACGCTTATACAGATCGTAGGAGATAAAGACTCTGAAGATAACTGGCGCCAACTGGCCCTGGAAGCGATGGTGACGTTGTGCGAGACGGCGCCCGCCATGGTGCGCAAGAGGGTGCCCAACGGCGTCCGCACGCTCACCCCGCTCGTGCTCGACATGATGTGCGAGCTCGAGGACGAGCCCGACTGGTCGCTCAAAGACGACGCCGCCGAAGATGACAATGAACAGTTAGTAACAATCGTACACTTCTTAAATCAAACATTTCCTTTAGGAAGGATGTTGTGGTCTACTATTCCATACTGGCCAGATATGCTTTACATAAAGACAAATCTTTTCCTTATTTCATAAAATCAAGATGGCTATCTTTTAGTAGTCCACTGCTAAGAATAAAAACCTCTCCTTAGAAAAAAGTTTTTGGGTTAATTGTATGTAAAGATGATGATATTATATTATACAGCAAATTATGCTTTATTAATCTTGCAAGCAACTATATGAAGTTACCTAAAATTTTTTGATGTCTGTTTATTGACACCCCTAGTAAATGAAGAGATAAATCGAACAATTCAGAAGACAAAACATTAATTTGATAAATATAAATGTTATAAATAATTTGAAGCAGAAAACATTTTGTATTATGAATTTGAAAGTGACATTAACACTGCACAGACTGTACATAATTTGAATTGAAAAGGATTATAGTTATTAAGAAAGTGTACTTACAAAAAGATAATTCATGTCTGAACCAATGGTTATGTGAACATTTTCGATAATATTACAGAAGGGCATGATTAAGTTTACCAATTCGTAAGAT
Source organism: Hypercompe scribonia (assembly GCA_949316085.1). Lineage (NCBI taxonomy): Eukaryota > Metazoa > Arthropoda > Insecta > Lepidoptera > Erebidae > Hypercompe > Hypercompe scribonia. The sequence continues at coordinate 1,568,915 of OX438969.1, read as the reverse complement.
CTTCTCTTTGGCCACATCATTAATGTTGTAGTCAGTTATGATCTTACAAGATTAAATAACAAGATAATTAGCACTCTATGTTCCTTATACATTTGAGTGTCAGTCCCTTGATAACATTTTAATACCTATGACCTGTATATACATTAAGTGTTTTACCAATCGGAGAGCATCAATAGCATTTTAAACATTACTATGCTTTGCAGAAATTATGTAGCTGCGGAATCAGCTCTGGACCGTATGTGCTGCGGCTTGGGAGGCAAGATCATGTTGAATTTAATTGTTGGACAAGTGCCTGAAATGTTACATTCGGAAGACTGGAAGCGTCGTCACGCCGCTCTAATGGCCGTCTCTTCTGCTGGAGAAGGTTGTCATAAGCAAATGGAACAGATGCTTGATCAAGTGGTCTCTGCAGTTTTAAATTATCTGACTGATCCTGTGAGTATTTAATGTTAAGAATAAATAATACTTTATTAAAAACTTGTACCAAACATTAGTATAAAATTACAACTTACAAGTGAATTTATTTGTTACAGCATCCTCGCGTCCGTTATGCCGCTTGTAACGCCGTAGGTCAGATGTCAACTGATTTTGCCCCCATTTTTGAGAAGAAGTTTCATGACAAAGTTGTACCTGGCCTCTTAATGGTGCTTGATGACAATGCTAACCCTCGTGTACAGGTATAATAGAATCCTTAGAATTAAAAGTACCTATTTGTTAGGTTCGTGCTTGTCACATGTTGAACACTGTTTATTTATTACAGGCACATGCTGCAGCTGCTTTAGTAAACTTCAGTGAAGATTGTCCTAAACCGATCCTCACTCAGTATCTCGATCCTTTGATGAATAAGCTTGAAATTATCTTGACCACAAAATTCAAAGAGGTAAGACTAGTGTTTTACTGTCATTCAGTTATCCAATGTGCGTTTGTGCTGTACTTTATTACAATGTACTGCGCTTAGATAACATTGGAAGATTAAACTGTGGCAATTGCTCCATTTCTTTCTCATGTAGAAAGTTAGGGATCTCAGTTCACATACATTTTTACTTCTATTCACATAATGAGTAAATTTAAAAACACAGACTTAATTGTACTTGCATCATAATAACTCGTTGTTAATGTTTTAGCTGGTGGAACGAGGCACAAAGCTTGTGCTAGAACAAATTGTGACAACTATAGCCTCAGTGGCTGACACTGTAGAGAAAGACTTTCTTCAATATTATGACCGCTTGATGCCTTGCCTCAAGTACATTATTGCCAATGCTACTACAGATGACTTAAAGATGCTTCGTGGGAAAACCATTGAATGCGTCAGTCTTATTGGTAAATAGAACATTTCGTGTTTACATTTTTACACATACAAAACTACTGACATATCCCACATATGGGACAACACTTTGTGTGATCCACAAATTGTTGTTCCGAGTCTGGATGTTCTTTGTTTCCATTTTATGCATATTTGTAAGATGTATTCCTAATGCGGGAGTAGTCTTTAAAAAAAAATAACTTATCCAATGTTCGTTAGTGGTATACTTCTTTTGCAGAGTACATCGCCTCCATAGCATTGGGATATAAATTGTGTATTAATCTGTTGCTTTCTTATGTAGAATGTAAGCGATCTAGTTCACATACAATAATTAAAAGTCAAAAAATGGATGTTACGTAAGACAGTTATGGTATTTGCCATGTTTATATTTTTCCGTAAAGCGTCCTGAATGTATCCTATCTACATTCGGGTAAACATTCGTTTATAGTTGCGCTATTTATAGAGCTAACTCTTTCATTTATTATTATTTTTTATATTAAATTACTTCATTATTCGAGAGTTCACTTAGAAACTTATTCTTTTTTTGAGTGTTATTCTAAGAAATTAAAATTTCATAAATTGCTGTTTATTACTAGGGTTGGCTGTTGGAGAAGAAAAATTCACATCAGATGCTTCTGAAGTAATGGATTTACTTCTGAAAACACACACTGCAGGAGAACAGTTACCAGCCGATGACCCACAGACTTCATATCTCATATCTGCATGGTCGCGTATTTGTAGAATTATGGGTGAGTAAGGTCGTTCGAGTAAGTTACTACTACAAAAAGTTCCATAAACATATAAATTCCATAAAATAAATGACCTTATCTATCCAATGTTCGTTAGTGATATACTCCTTTTACAGAGTACATCGCCTCCATAGCATTGGGATACTAATTGTGTATTTGATCTATTAGTTTCTGCACTAGAAAATAAGAGATCTTAGTTCACATATAATAAAACTTTAGTACTTTCAAGTTGAGTGAATAGTTAATTAAAACAAAAACAGTTTATCTATTTCTGTTTTTATATCATATTTAGCAAGAGTTGATAACATTCAAGTTATGAAAAGTAATTTGGGATTAATAATACCAGAGTTCAGAAAAATAAAATTGTTAAATTACATTCAATTTTTTTTTCTACATTATAATATTGTATATCATAGAAAAAATAACTACAAATATTAATAAATAATAAACCCTAATATTTAATCTTTTCCAGGCAAAAAATTTGCCCAATACTTGCCTATGGTAATGGAACCTGTGATGCGCACAGCTGCAATGAAGCCTGAAGTTGCGTTGCTGGACAACGACGACTTAGAAACCATTGAGGGCGATTTGGACTGGCACTTTGTTACTCTCGGTGAACAACAAAATTTCGGCATTAAAACTGCTGGTAAGAACATTTTCTTAAGCTTATTTAACTTGATAATAGACGTCCAAGTTCTGATGGATTCTAAACGTGACAGCAAGAAAGAAACTTGACGAGACATTCAATTGATTAAAATAAGTTGAAAAGTCTTGTGCAATTAAAAAACCGAGTTAAAGATGGACTGTATAAATAATAACATATCAATTTATTTTAGGTCTTGAAGACAAAGCATCAGCATGCGACATGCTAGTGTGCTACGCTCGTGAACTTAAAGAAGAATTCGCCGAATACGCTGAAGACGTAGTTAAACTGATGGTGCCGATGTTGAAGTTTTATTTCCATGACAATGTCCGCACGGCTGCAGCAGAATCTCTGCCGTACTTGTTGGAGTGCGCTCGGATCCGGGGCCCTCGGTACATACAAGACATGTGGGCTTATATCCTGCCTGAGCTGCTCAAGGCGGTCGACTCTGAGCCTGAGCAAGAAGTTCAGGTTGAACTTCTTAACAGTCTCGCCAAGGTATGAATATATATTTTTTTTCAGTTGTCCAATATAAATAATGCAAGTTTTAGATGTAAAATATGTTATAATTTACAGTGCATTGAATTGCTCGGTGCCGGTTGCCTATCAGATGAGATGATGTCTGAAGTATTAAGGATACTTAACAAACTATTGACGGAACATTTTGAACGAGCCACTGAACGCCGTCAAAAACGAGCCGATGAGGATTATGATGAGGTAAAACTTCAAAAACAATTAAAAATACACTTTTCAATTAGATTTTTTAGCATTGCATAGTTTTGTTTAGAATCTGTAATTATAGTAATAGGATTAAGTTTACAATTTTTTATTCAGGTTGTCGAGGAACAACTAGCTGATGAAGATAATGAAGACGTATACGGTCTATCACGCGTCGCTGACGTTTTACACGCTCTTATGTCAGCTTACAGGGAGAACTTTTTCCCACATTTGGACAGTTTGCTACCACATCTCGTTCAATTATTGGCTCCGGGACGCCCATACTCAGATCGTCAATGGGCTATATGTATATTCGACGACGTGATCGAATACGGAGGTAAGAAAAGTAGTGTAGCATATTTAAATGGGTCATTAGATATACAGGCTGACTGGTGAGATACCTTCAATATTTGAGGACGTGATAGTATGCGAACATATATCATGAAATAAAATAACATAAAAACGAAATATTAAATAACTTCTTAGTAAACTTCGTACACAGTACACCGAGAGTCCAGTATTTAACTGCGGAATACTTGGACACCGCGCGGCCGCACGTGTCGCGGAGCGCGCTATCAACACAAAATACATAGATACCTACACTGTACAGCTGTTGCCTACCTACATCGATACCTCTCCCCATGTTAATGCATGAATGCTAACTTTGATAAAATAGCATGATCCGTTTTCCCTTCATACTTTAATCCTGGCTTAGGACAGGCAAAAATACCTAGGTAATCACTAATTTGTTGACTGAATAAATAGTAGGTATTGAGACAAGGTTCAATCTAGAATAACTGAAAAGTTAAATAGCCTTGGTATTTTCGGCGTATTTAAAAAATGGAATCATACCTATTTACAATGATTGAATTGATTAAAATTAGACTTACGTATTACATATTTACACTAATCTTAAAAGTTGTTCAAAATGTGTACCGCCTCGTGTGATGCATAGTTCGGCACGTTTACGCATATTGTCTTTAAAGCGATTTAAAACGAACGGATCACTTAACAGTCTCAAAAGCACTTATTATTTTCGTTTTTAATTCTTCCCTATTTGCATACTCCGTAGCGTACACAAGACGTTTTACCTCGCCCCATAAATAAAAGTCTAACGGAGTAAGGTCTGGAGAGCGAGCTGGCCATGGCACAGGCCCACCGCGACCAATCCAGTTCTCCCCGAAGCTACGGTTTAGGTACTCACGTACTTGCGTCTGATAATGTGCGGGCGCTCCGTCGTGCTGATAAAATAGGTTTCGATGATAACTCAGCGGCACATCATCGAGCATATTGTTCATCACACTATTTAAAATGTTTATGTATGATGCACTATTGAGTCTTCCTTCGATGAAATACGGTCCTAACAAACAGTTATTGAGGACACCGGCCCACACATTAACACTAAATCTGTGTTGATAAGCGTCCTGTCGCGTAACGTACGGATTGGAATGACTCCACCAATGTTCATTGTGCACGTTAAAAATACCAAGTCTAGTGAACGTGGCTTCGTCCGTAAATAGTATGTTTTTGTCAGTGTTTTGTAAAAACCACCGACAAAAGTTTATACGCGGCTCGTAATCGCCCACACTGAGCTCTTGAACTGGTCGAAAATGATATGGGTGTAAACAATCTTTGTGCAGTTGATTCCACACAGTCCACTGTGACACACCAAATCTTCGAGCAGTATTACGAGTACTCGCTTGTGGGTTGTTTTCGAAGTACTCGAGAATGTCTTCGTGCAGCGACACAGGATCAGCCGCTCCGCCTCGTCCTTGAGCATGCGTAGGAACAGTGAACTGTCCGTAGTCCCGTAATCTTTGATTAGCATTTAGGATTACGCCTGCAGTAGGTATTCGACGGTTGGGGAACATTTCCTTGTACAAAGCGATGGCACCTTGCAAACTGTCATTAGCACGCGCATACGCACGAACCATGTCCAGGTACTCTGCGTTTGTGTACTGATGAGCCATACTTGGGGTATGAGCCATACACGGGTCACAGATCACACACATACACTCATACGGCGGATTTCGCGCGTAAATACCTACGATCGCGGGACGCGGAAGCGGGAACGTGCGAATCTGTCGGCGCATTCACTTGCACTACCGAGTCGATGACGCAATATTGCATACTAATAATACAATAATGCTAAAAATAGCTGCCACCGCGCCGTTCGTTCAACGTAAACAATGCGGCGAGCTTAGGGAGTATAATATCCAAATTTCACTTATTTTTAGAGACATTTCGATAAAAAATAAGCAACTATTTTTTTTTATATCAAGTTAACGAGAATCGAGTACCGAGTACTCTCCATAAGTATTGAAGGTATCTCACCAGTCAGCCTGTATAATAGGTTCATTTTTCACAACGGCCTTCAGTTGGGTTAGGAAACGTTTCTCTGGCAAAGTCGTTTCTCTAAAAAAAAAAAAAGAAAGAAAAGAAGCGTCCTCGCGTTTACCGCATCGCTATAGCTAGAGCGTCTAGTAAATAAATTAAAAATAAATTGTGAAAAAACCCCTACACTCTTAAGCGTTTTTAAAAAATCATCGATATCCGTCCAACAAACGCGTGACGCATTTTCGTGCGGCAGGGCCGGCGTGCATCAAGTACCAGGACATATTCCTGGAGCCGATGCTGGCGGGGCTGCGCTCGGGCGAGGCGGAGGTGCGGCAGGCGGCGGCGTACGGCTGCGGCGTGCTGGCGCAGTTCGGCGGCGCGCACTTCGCCGGCGCCTGCGCGCGCGCCGCGCCGCTGCTCGCCGCGCTCGTCGCCGAGCCCGACTCGCACTCCGTCGAGAACCTCAACGCCACCGAGAACGCCATCTCCGCCGTCGCCAAGATCATCAAGTACAACCACGACCAGATCGACAGGGACGAGATCATCAGGCATTGGTACGTCCTCCCGCTCCTTTGCACGTGACCCCCCATGGGACAGCATTATTGTAACCCGTGATGTTGCCCTCGAAAACCAAAGCCGAGTGAAAAAACAGTTTATAACGCATTCTGACCGTTTTCATAAAAACAAAATTTTGACACGACGTGAAGTGTATGCGGCGACTGCGTATCGTCGTCTGCCTACCAAAATCCGCAGTCGAACGTGGCCTCTCTGACCTATTGTTTTTGAAGTTAAGTTCGACGAAGTAAAAATATGAAGAAACAAAATAATTATCTGTTTAGGTTGACATGGTTGCCCGTGACGGAGGATACGGAAGAAGCGCCCTACGTATATTCGCTGCTGTGCGAGCTGGTCGCCAGCGGACACGCAGCTCTGTCTTCGCCCGATGCACCACAACGAGTGCTCGCCTTGCTCGCCGAGGCATTCCTTAGGGACGCCGTACCTTCCGACAACCCGGTCTATGCGCAGATGGTGGCTCTCGTTAGGCAAATACAGGTACCTATCTCTTTTATCTCAATATCGTCCATGACTTGATATCCAAATAGCGAATAATCCTGCTATTTCAATATTTAAAAGAGAATTGTGCCTAATGATATGTTAGAAACGGCTTATTCTTTAATGCATGGTAGACTCAAATGTTTACTAAAGATCCTAAATAGTGAACAAAAGTTAAATAACAAAAACTATATGATATTTTTTAGTCTCCAAAAATGGAAAAAACCGAATATTAATCATTTTTTTTACCTTGAGAAGAAAATACTGACAAAAAAAATTTTGTGTTCATATGGTACTAATTTGGTACATTTTTAGATGTTGTTGGAATTTAATGAGCTATCTAACGCTTTATGCTAAGTGCTTTATTTATTAGTTAGTTTCTTATCGTTTTACTTTAAAACGGAAGTATTGAAACTCGAATCGTATCTTATGGATTTTAAATGAATTAATTTTTGCATGTGTTTTCCAGAGCAACACTGAACTATTCAACTCGGTTCTAATGCAGTTGAGTAACGAACACAAGGAGGCGCTGCAGCTCGCTCTGTCGACATAGTAGTCGCGCGCTGCCCTCCACATATTTATTACAGCTACGCGTCACACTCGCGACACAACGCGCTCATCCGTTGCCAGTCACCCACTACTCATCACGCCCCTCAATTTAATTATTTGTATGGACCGCTAGAACGACACCTATATTATTAATGTGTATAAATTTTGTAATAATTGTAAACAAAATATTTTATCGTATTTAGACGAGTTTTAACCGAGTTTCACGAAATGACTGATTCAGAGAAATTGTACTGTAAGCTATATAATATTATGATTTATTTGCCTTTTGAATTTTTTTCGATCTCAATTAAAATACCAGTTGGGCTTAACATAAATTGCTGTGATATATTTTTATACTATTTTTGTAGGTAACTTCATGCTGGAAGTATTTGTGTTAAATCCATCATTTGAGCATATTCATCTTTGCATGTAGTTGTTTTTCTTAATGTCGATATTATAAAGCAACTATTATGGGGATTGTCCAATTAATTTTTGATATTTGATATATATTTAAAAAGGTTACGAACGTTAATTACATGTTATGTCAAATATATCGGCAGTAAAATATTTAATGGAATGTGTTGTTTCTGCAATATGAATACTGTTTTTATAACTGTAATATTTACTTTGTATGAGGCTCTTTGTTGTAGCTGTTGCGTTTTACGTATCAAATCAAAATGTATTGGGCCTGAAGGCAACATTAGGTATACCTTACTGTTTGAACATTTCAAGTGTACTCGGTGTTTTTTTTATTATTATGAAAATAAATATTTTTGAAAGAATTGCATGCCGTCTGCATTTATGTTTTATTATACAGTTTGCCATATTTCGGCTAAGATGAGATTTTGGTGGCCGTTTCTCGCAATGGACGAGGTGTCATGTCTGTTTATAAGAATTAATTTTATTCAATAAATATATAATATTATATATACATTTCTTTGTTTAACTAAAATAAAAGTTATTTGACATTACATTTTGTTTTTATACAAATAGTAGCATTCCAAGCCACCTGACCCTCGGTCCATCTGATGAACTTGGTTTGTGTACGAAATTTCTGTACCAATTGAGATCGAATTTTGACACAATATTCAACGCATTTCAAGATCTATTTTTCATCAATGCAACCATGCTTATTAATAACTATCAAACCATTATTTTAGAGTACCTTGTTATATAATAATAAATAGTTATTTGACCAATATAACTAGAAACCTAACCAAACTTCTACTCCCGAGAAACTGAAAAATTACTGTGATGCGATCAAAGCTGCAGTTAAAAGATAGTTAGATAGTTAGTTGTTTTGCCAGGGTAAGTACATTCCGTTAATCTTTAAGTAATGATAGTAACGATATTGTACAGATATCAGAAGGGTGCATAAAGGTTCCCGCGAAGAAGTTGGAATACAACGTCAACCTCGCCTGCAAGTGGTACACCTGTTGATCGACGGATGAGACTGGCAAATGAGACATCCCGATTATCGACAATGGAGAGGGCTATGCTCGGAGTTTCTTTGCGTAATCGAATCAAGAATGAAGAGATCCGTAGACGAACCAAGGTCACCGATATTACCAGTAAAATTGCCACCTGGTGGGACCTGGGACCAAAATGCTAGCGAAAAGTGGTCGTTTAATATACCTCTGCCTTCCCTTCCAAGAAAACAAGTGTGATTTTATGTATGTGTACACATGAAGTATATAATAGAATTAAACTTAAAAATCAATTGCTGGCTGCCTAAAGTAGGGTAAATCCGTATCTCGTGCGAAAGCTTAACTGGGTTTTTAAACAAATTTTATGATAGATGTTAATATTAAATTATAATAGCAAGTTATTAGAAAACATAACAATATTAAATACTGTATACGTGCAAACCCAATTAAAAAACAATGATATTTAACAGTTACTTCAGTCTCATTTAGTTATTTCTAACATATTTTGTATTTCAGCATGATTAAATTTAACTAAATACGAATATTTTCAATAATAACAGGGTTAGTAAATTGTTAATAGTCGGCACTTATTGTCTGCAATCTTGTATTTCGCAATCTGTATCTTCAAACAGAAAAATTTTCTGGGTCACAGAGCAACCGATTAGTCACTAAGAACACAGTATAAAACAAAACAAAGAATAGTATTAAGTACTGCTGTTTTCATATCACTGACGCCTTCAAGGGTAAGTTCTATCACCAGTTTAGTGATCACTTTTCCGTTTCAACCTCTTGCAAGTCGCACAAATGGGTGGTGTATGTTTCTTATTGTATTTCTAAGCAGAATGTTCAAGTTCTCCAATGAGTTCCAGTTTGACCTGGTTTCACGCCAATATTTAGCAGCATGTCCAAATAGCTGGCGGTTAAAACACCTAGTCTCTTAACTAATATCCAATTAGAGACTTGATGTCCAGAATACGCAAATTCTACCTTATTTTGTGAGCGCTTTTCCAATTACTTACCCGGCCCCTTACGTACAAGGAAGAAGTAGGAAGGTTTTTGTACCTGATTTGTTTCAAGTTTGATGGTATTGAGACAGGATTTATGAGGAGAGCTAGAAAATTTATCTGCTAGGCTCTATTCATAAGTAAATTCAAGCATCTCTTTTTCAGTTAGGGCTACTGGTACACCTACGTACTTAGGGCTACCAGTCATTCGTGGATTGCGTTTGGCAGGTTTTACAGCTTTGAAACCTGATAGAGCCAATATTTCTGACTGCTTCGGCTTTGGTTTCGGCACTAATTAAAACGCCCTGTTTCTTACTTTCCTTAGGCCTCTCACATGAAGTTTAGTTCCTCAAGTGAAATTATTTTTTGGACCAAAGACTTAATATATCTTCAGTAATTTTGATCTCATCGCTAGGATAAATGGCAAGGAGGCACTTATATTGCTAGGATGAATAAGCCTATCCGTACTTTTCTTTAACAAATCTCTAAAATAGCCATAATCTTGTGATTTTAGCTTTCCATTAATGACGCACTCAACATGATTTAAAGTGGTCACTACATTTTGGTTTTCCTATAGAACTGGACTTCCCCATGATTCGAGAAATCACATATGACACTTGTCACATCACACAATCACATATGTGATTTCTCGAATTTTAATCAATTTTTTCTGTTTCTCTCTTTTTCTCTTAGATATTAACTAGAGCGGCCGCAAGCGGTGGAATTAACGAGGCGCTGAGGTAGGTCCTAACATGGACGAAATGCAATTGCATGCAGAGAGACGACGGCACACTGGCGCAGTATTATATTATATTTGTATCACACAAAGTAATCACATCCATTTGTCACTTATCGCGTGCTGTAGACGATTCACATACATTGGACACTTAAATATACGATATAAGGAAAGTTCAACTTTTTTATTATAACCATAAATAACGCTTATCATTGCTCTCTCTTTAGTTGTCTATCTAGTCTTAACTATAACTGTGCTGTGAGCAAAAGCCTTAGTCATTGCAAGGGCGAGTAAACCATTGCAGGGCCCCGGGCATATAGATTATGAATTCTTGCCTTTGTGAAACAAATATTGCAACACAACACGTACCACTACTCGAATATAAATAAGTCAACGATAGGAGACACTGACAGCTCGTTAAATGAAAAGAGAAATTAAATACGGGAAATTCCCGGTGTGTTCTAATGAGAGAAGCTCCTGCATGAGCAAGGCTGGTTTGTACCAGCAGCATACAATACATACATAAAAAAATTACTATACCTAATGTAACCATACGTCCCGCTTTGGACGGGATTGTCCCACTTTCAGGCTGTCTGTCCAGCTGTCCCCAACGAGAACAAAAATATTTTATCAACAAATATTTGTATACCTGCTTACTGCTACATTAAAATGTCACTAAAATCTAACGGAAGACGGTAGCGTAGATGAACGCAGACTGCGGTTGAGAATCAGAAAACTGGGTTCAGGGTTGAGAGAGGTTCATAATTTACATTTTGTTCTTAAATATGGCATCTTACACCGACTTTTCTATATATATTTTTATTTAAATATAAAATTCAGTGAGCGTCCCACTTTCACACGAAAAAGAAATGGTAACGTAAACTACACTTTGTCACATGAAAGAATTGCCCCTGTATTGTTGACGCTGCGCTTTAGTCATGCGATGGAATGTTGTCAGCCTTTACTATTCTTCAAAAACCCTGGGGTAGTGGATGGTCTCCTGGAAATATATAAAAATTTAACAATTCGTTTTTATATGTTTATGTAAAAGATGGGATAAATTCTAAGAGGAAAGGGATCAAAAAAAAAGGAAATTAAATTTTTAGTTCTTATCTTTAATTGATATAATTGTACTCACCGATTTATTCCACACTATTCTAAATATTTTTCATATTTAAGTTTGAAATAAATATCCATTACAATACAGTATTCAATTCAATTGTCGAACACAGTAAAAACTTCTAAAGTTTTTACTGTGAAGAAGAACGAAAATATCTTAAACTTAAACGTTAATAAAACACTTTCAATACGATAAGTACAGAAATTAAAAAAAATATATAGGCAAAATGGTAAAAATCACATAACTCATATCTTTAATTATGTTCCCCTCGTGGTGGCTACTCCCTTAAGAAAAACGCCCCAATTCTTCTGTTTTGCTTCACAAGATTGCATCGTAAATAAGATAAATTAATAAAAAAATGCAACAGCAATAAACATAGCATAAACATTTGACAACAACAGACATGGCTCACCTGTCACATTAGTTCCATTTTCACCGTGGGACTTCTTTCATGAGACGGAGTATAATATCTCCATATAGTATATTTTGTGAATTAATAATACAAAATAAAGACCCGGAAACAATTTTAAGGATGACGGATAAAGCATTTTCAAACGTATTTCAGAAGTTTGATTTGTTCAGTGCAAACATATAAAACATTTAAAATAATAGTCTGGAATTAATCCAATCGGTGACCACAATAAAATTGTAACCAAAATTCGTTGTTTTTATTATTTCTATTTGTTTGAATCTCATTCCCCTTAGACTTTGTTGGATCTTCTATATAAATACATAAAAATGAATTGTTAAATTTTGTATACTACCAGGAGTCCACACGTTAACTAGATGTTTCTTGGCTGGCAGCATTCCGTCGTTTAAAACGTAAACTAGTTACTGTCACTGTCAATGTCAGTTCTTTCATTATCGGTCTGTCAAAGTTAGATGTCGTAATTCATAGAAATTCTATTTACAAAAACCTCTCAATATTTGGGCAAAAAAAATCTGTTTATAGCAATATTGGCTTTTATGCTCTTATAGCAATAATAATTTTATTTTACTTATCTTTACACCAAAACAAATCTATTTATTATTTTAGATTTGTGGTATTACTTGTTCAGTGATTCGTTATCCAAATCAAATATCTGCACGCTGCCAGACGTAGTTAGTCACAGCCTGGCATTCATCGCACAATAATACAGTTATATAGGGGAGGGGAGCTCGGTTATATATTTATTTGGCTAAATAGTCTAAGCAAAAAGTTGTCAAGTGCAGCATAATCCAAAACTATTTCGCCGGTAGGCAATGTGATAATGTCCCGCAAGAGATCAAGGCTCAACGATAAAGAAATGAGTTCTTCAGTCACTGATTTAGGACACGGTGAGGGCCAAAATGGGAGCGATACCAGTTTCACTTCAAGTTCCAGCCACATGTCAATGGAAACACAGGTAACAACTTTTAAAATTATTTATAGTTTATTATATCAATCGGTGTTAATGTGTGTTGAACACTGTTCGATATGAGAATAACCATGCAACATCTAGTTGCACTTACTATATATTATTAGTAGTGACAATTGAAGTATTACTTAACTGTTAATACTACTTAAAAATTAATAAAGTTATATTAAATTTTAAGCCTTACCTAGGTTAACATTAGAAAACAGTTGCTCATATATATTGTAATGTTTACACTTTTCACAATTGAATGTAGTGTAAAATAGAAGTTATTGCAAGTGACCTTCATGCTGAATTAACAGACCTACTTCATAATAAAGAGAATTACTTTTTCAGAGTCATCATTTACAAGCAGCTTGCTAACGATTAACCACTATAAGCATATTGTGTGCATTCTTGAGTGAAATCATTTATTAGTTGTGTGTTATTAATTTTTAAACATATTTAATGTTAATTAGTATTCAGGCCAACGCTCTGGCAACCTCACACCATGTCACTCAGTAACTGGGCAGTCACTAGCTTATTGTAATCTCATTTAATGCACAACCTACTTTTCTTTTTTAAACTATAAAGTGCATATGGTACACTTTGTTTATTTGAAAACAATGTTAACTTTTTAATAAAAAGCACTATCAGTTGCATTAAGGCTCATGTCTAATTTAATTCAGTGATTAGTTTAAAGAATTTAAGTTTAGAAATATGTAGTGTTAAGTTGATTATATCAACTTTCCCTGTTAAAAGTGTGTCCTATTTCAACAAATATTATTGAAGATTATTTAGTAAACTGGAGTGCAAGTTTACTCTTAAAAAATAATCACATATCTTAATTGTTTCTCAATTCATTTTATAACCAAATTTATTACTACTTGTAAACTTGCTCTCAATGTGACTTGATTTTCTACCTTTTTTTGTCTAATATCAGTTAGCAATTACACTGCCACATGTCTTAACCTGTTTTGGACCGTTTGGATGTAACATATATCTATATATAAATATGTCTATATAATAATATAGGCTTTTTCTTTAATATATCTGGAATACATTAACATTCAAACTGGAAGTTTTGAACTATTTCTATAGTCTCAATAAAATTTCTACTTTAATTAAACTTTAATTGCCCTGAAGTATTTTAAGTTTTAAAAAATATGTTCTTCAATTAATCTAATCTTAATACTTAACCAATCTTATCTTGATCAAAGTAAAGTTATGATAACTCGTTTACACTCTCACCCCCTTACCTTGTTTCGTACGTCGCCTCGCGGTTCGCGTGCGTGCAATATTTTTGTGATATAATAACTGTTCAGGGGTCCTAGCGTGAGTTTATTTCGTGGTTTCGGCGTTGCGATTGGTGAAGAGTTCAGTACGGGTCAATAATGGACGTCAATGACATTTTTGAAAAAAAATTAACAAGAAAAGAGTATTTGATACTTGTCAATTAACTTTGGAAGGTACAACCATAAAAATTACTGTGTAGAATATTTATTAGTAACAAATACAAAATTTTTCACCTCCGGCACTTTAAAACGTAAAAAAGTGTCGTAATTTCTTTAAGTAAAATATTTATTTCAGTGTGACAGACAATTAGAGCAAAAAAATTCAAGTGTTTAACATATCAAACAGGACCCTTATTCATCCCTTGGGTGTGGTAAGAGCAGACTATAGCAGAGCAAACTTAAAATCAAAAAAAGTAAGACAGCTTGACCTCAGAGGCCAAAACCGCCTTTCTAAGGAGAGGCCTATGTCCAGCAATGTACCGTTAAAGGCTGTCGATGATGATGATAATGAATCATAACGATCCGTATCTACTCTCAACTCTTTTTCTATTCTGTAGGGATATGAAAACGAAAACTAAATGAATCGATAGATTTGGGCTCGCGGCCAACAATGTGGCGTGATTACTGACCACGTTGTGTATGCACGTACAGATGCCTTGCGCGCACTGTATGTTGCTATACGTACCAAATAGATTCATCGTATTCTGTATTTGCATTGTACTTGTATCGTGCAAAAATTATTACATGTTTGCTAAGATTTCAGTTCATAAGCACTTACATCGTGCTGTAATGCAATGGATTTTATTTATTTATGCACACTTTATGCACTTTGTACATCGGCGGACATATGCTCAAGACGTACTCTTCCAGTCCAACCTTTGTGTGGTGGTCTTATTTTATGTGTCTGGTCATCAACTATCTTTTTATATGTTCATTATTCCATATTAATTATGACAGTTTACATCCAATGAGGACTGCGCTAATACCACTAGGATTTGAATGAATTCGAAAACAAGTTTTTCGAATTCCAGACAAACAATTATAAATACTGATGGATTTTTTTATCCATTCACCAAAAGATAAACCCTTAATTTGTTTAATGATTTATTTACTGTCATATAGGCATATTCTACAAAGGAACTGATTATAAACGTACTAACTGTGTACCACCATTACAAACGAAAAGATTTAGAAAAAATTAGTGTGGATTCCTAAAAATGTAGAGTAGAAAGCTACTTTGGTCTCTACATATAATGAAAACTGTTTAAAAAAATACAAATGTTAACTTTTACAGAGTATGGCGATTTGTTTAGTGTATAAATAAATGTTTATAACTAATATAAATATATTTCTAAATACCCGTTTTAAGGTATAATTTTTCTTATCCTCCGACATATGCTGCTCCGGTTACATTCTCAAGCAACTGTCAAAAAGAACACTAACGAAAGAAAAGCATAAGAATTGAGTGAATTTGTTAAACGAAACAATATTTAAACGGCAATTATTTAAAAATACTAAAGGCCTAAAGCACAGGACTGTAATGTTTTTAAACTTGAACTAAAACTTGTGATTAAATAACTGGGCGTCAGTCCGTCAGTCTTACAAAAATAGAAAAAAAAATGTGCCCTCGGCACAGATGCTCACAAAAACATTGTGACCATAAATTTGAAAATAACGGTTTTTTAATTGTAACCCAATAAATAACGAAGTGAAATTATGTGATTCCAGTAAATGAAGCTATAATAGATCTTGTAATTTGTACAACCAGCCATTTAATAGAGATGTCGAATTACATACACAACTGGCGTGAAATTATATATCATTACATTTTATTAATTTATAGTGTCTAGTTTGCCGGTTTATCTTTGTTAGAATTATATGAGTGTGTCAGGGTTTTGGCATCTCAATTTGCTGTATGTAGGAAGGTGGAGGCGTTTGTTTGGCGCCCACCGCTTGTTTAGTAGGGCGGTCGTTGCCTTCACACATAGTTAAGTAGGTCATGTTATTTACATTTTATTTACTTTTAAAAAGGGTAACTGTCTAACTAAGGCGTATGCAGGATAGGGTTTTTACTCGTTATATAAGTTAAACAAACTGTAGAAAAGAAAATTGATTGGTACCTTCGTTGGAATAATAGCTACTTTTTAAAGTACTGTATTATTAATAGCTATTTTATTCGACTTCGATAAGAAGCAGGTTTAATCAAACTGCAGTTATTTTTTATCGCTGTGCAATTTGCCAAAGGCGTCACATTTCTGTAAGTGTACATACTGAAGTATTTTTTTTTTTCTTGTATAATAACACTGTTGGATTCCGTTTATATTTTGACTAGGTGACCCACGCACCTTCGTCTGCCTCTCATATTGGTTGTAGCGTGATATCATACAGCGTGAACAAATTTGTTACCCATTTTACAAAAAAGCTATAGTAAGCAGACCTAAGAAGATAGACATATGCTATCACAGACTTTATTTAGAGCCTTTAAAGGGGAATAATTCTGTGATACATTATACTTGCGAAACTAACGTAGCGCATGCAACGGAAGCTCTGAAAAAACATAAAATTCTCTCGTTTTTGCAATATTTTTCATTGATTCTCCGCTCCTATTAGCAGTAGCGTGATGATATATTACCTAACCTTCCATAATAACTGAGCTATCTAACACTGAAATAATATTTCAAATCGGGCCAGTAGTTCCTGAGATTAACGCGTTCAATCAAACAAATTCTTCAACTTTGTAATATTAGTATAAATACACTATTAGCTAGTGTAGAAATGTAATAAGTAGTAAGTAATAAACAAGAACCATGATCCTAAACTCATTGCAGTCTTCTGCTGGACATAGGCCTCGCGCATTGCATAGCTGTAACGTACAAAATGTTATCAACACTGATGACGTTGAATTGTGAAACTATGTTTTATTTTAAGATTATTAAAAATGTTATAATTTGGTCATAAACCAAAAGGTTGTGGTGATTTAAATTTAAAAAAATATGTAGTTGAATGTGTATTTAAGCTAATTGAATAAGGATTACGGTGAATTAAAGTGATGTTTCAAATCACTTTAATTAACCGTAATCGATATTTATAATATGTATAACAAGTAAATCTGTCGTAAATTAACAAATAGCAAAGTAAATCTTTTGCTAATTGTTCACAATCAAATTGTCTAAAATACGTTCATTTCCCCTAAAACTCCCTATAAATCACCGCTTGAGACTAGTTTAACTTGTTTTACGTAAACAAAGATTACGTCTGTCAAAATCTATACTTAAAAGAAGATTTCGATATAAACTTCGTTCTGTAATAAACTATGACTCACTTGAGTATGGATAGGTGAATCTTGTTTTAAGTGATATTCAATAGTAAAACATCTACTTAAAATCAGTTTTAGGATCGGATTTACGACTGAGATACGATTTATACGAGCCTTAATCCATGACCGCATGGACAATTTATTATTTCAATCTTTGTACGATATGTATATATTCGACTACTAAGTATTGGAGAAAATTTCAAGTGTAAGAGATAATCATATTTGATTACCTCACCTTGGTGGAGAATATGAAATACTAGTCTTAATTTAGCACAGATTACAATAGATGAGATAAAGGCTTTAGCTTGATTAACCACCATCTTGCCTGAGACAACTATATTAAATCATATAAAAAATACATTATTTTAAGGTGCTGCTTTACTTTGACGACCTCCAAAAAACGGAATTTTTCTTAACATATAATATTATTAACACCAAAGTGGTAAGATGCGGTCAGGTGTTACCGGATTTCCCCGTAATACGAGTCTAAAATTACGTCCTATAAAATACATAGGTACAGAATACATGCAAATTCATGTATATTCTTTTAAAATTATAATTCGGACAAATATAGCTTGTGTACCTAACAAAGTAGAAGAAAAAAATATTTAGAATCGAAACTATGAACTATGCGGACAGTCTCTGATACTTAGATCCAGCGAAAGTATTAAATAAATAGAGGGAGTATCTATAAACCAAACATAGGCAAAGCTATGTTTACACTTTCTTTAATTTCGTATTCATTCAATAGTTTTTATGAATAAATCTAATAATATGAAGAACATACCTATACATACAATACATGAACATACATACATATACATACCATATATGAATAGTACAATAATTTGTATTCTACAACAATTTGATGTATGATTATATCTGCTGAGTTCTTTCACGACAATTGATTTATTTACCTTAATAGAATAACTTACGAAAATAATACTATGAGACAAATGGAAGCAAATGAAACCTCAAACACTGAGCACGAACTCACGAACGAGTAGGTAAAAACCAGAGCAATAGCATAGATAAAGGTAGAATTATTTTCAATTACATATATTGCAACACCGTGGCTGTAAATTTACAATAACAGATCATTCATTGTAACTGCGGTATACTTTTGACCTAATGGGTTAGAGAATGCACTGTTTTTGCCACATCGATTCGATTCAAATTTACTTTTTCTATTTATATTTTCCCGCCCTATTTTTAATAAAGAAAGCCACACATTACAATGTACATACATAGTTGTCTGTTGCCTACCGGTTTTGGCATAGCGTAGCTCTCGGGCGGGTTTTCTATAATTGCGAGAACCTTAATAGCCTTTCCAAATGACTCTTCCATGACGTTACAGATACGTACGATCTCTTGTCGTCTAGAATGCTTATAGTATTAGTGTTATAAAGTTGATAAACCCTTATTTAGACCTGAACGAATTAATTGACAAAAAATTGGATTGAGGACGATAGCAAAAAAGTAATGCGAATTTCCACCTTGTGCGATGCACTCAAACTCTCAATGGGCCAAATGTGTTGAACATATGAATAAAGTAGAAAGGAATATGTCTATAGAAAGGAATAATCCAGGAATATGTACATAGACATTTTAATAGACAATAACTATGATGGTATGTATTGACCGTTTATTATTAAAATATCGAAAGACATCATCGCCACCTTCAGACGAACAATATTCGAGTGATGAAGGAGATTCGAATTGATGTTTTTTTTTTAATTCCACTTTTTTTTACTCTTGTACAGGGAACCGCGATCTTTGAAGTTACGCTTAAAGAGATTAGTATCTACGGGTCTATATATAGGTATAGGGGGTCTTAGGCAGTACTCCACAATCCGATAAATTCGATAGTTCGACACTGCCCTGCAAAACGTTTGTCGAATTACCGGGGGTCCACTGTATTATGAAAATTTGACCACTTTTGAAGCATTTGTCCATATGGATTTACCCTTAAGTCATTTCACAGTCTCTAATAGTCACTAATATATACAGACTTCTTAGAAGGCGGTTTTTTTCTCTTCAAAATCTTAACTATTAATTATTTATAATCCTAGCTAAAGTCTGAAGATTGTAAATTTCTGTAATATCAAATATTATATGTTATTATATGTATATTTAATATTAAATACACTTATGGTTCACAATCAGTCTGTTTTGGAAGCTAAAAAACATATAGTTATACCTGCATGATTTCCGGTAGTTAATGGATAACCTTGTAATGGTTTACAGTGGAACTATGGCCATTCAGAATAACGAAACAAAAAATATACTAAGTAGTACATAAGAAACGCTAGTTAAAGCTATGATCATAAATGAATAAACTGCGTGAAGGTTTTGCTGTTCTGATACTATGCGGTAACTATGGTGATAGACATGTATCGTATCATATTATGTACCATAGCGCTTTAAAGACCTAAATTATTTTTTAGGTATATAAATAGACTTCATCAACTAGACTGTCTTTTTAATAACTGCATTCGATTAATATTCGATCTCCGCAATTATGACCACGTGTCTGCTTAACATTTCGGATTAAAATGGTTATCTAATGTTTGTAGACCTTGCTTTTGTCATTGCTCAACTTCGGATTCTCACTTATTTTGATCCTGCCTTCCGCTTTTTGTCCTAGAATTACGGTAGAAATCTTCACTCATCAAACAATCTACTTTTGTTTCCCTCCCACAAACCCGACTTCATAAACTCTTCGTTCTTTGTGCAAGCAGTACTGTTATAAAATTATAAACTCTGATTTAACCTCGGTGCACCGACCTAACAAAATTTCTGCATAACTCAAACGTTTGGCTGGTAGAGAGTGCCTAGGGCGTTAACTCTGCCAATATACACGTGTCCAGCAAATCAAATCAATCTATCATCGTCCACTGCTGAATGAACATGTGTACATGAAGTTAAATAAACAAGTAAATAGCGTAATAGCTTAGTGTTTACAAATAACTAACGTAATTTAAAGGGTGATGGTTATGATATGTACGAAAGAATGAGAATGGAAAATTTAGGAGTAACTTCTGATACACAGTCCTGTTATCACGAGATCTAATGTTCGCAGACCTCTCGATTTTGTTAAAATTGAATTTTTACTCGTGACATTCTTTCTACTGCCTTCTAATCACAAATTAAGTACCTGTGCTGTGGTAACCAGACTGTCGATAAACATATTATATTTCTAAATACTTACATATTATTACGTAGTAAAAATAATATCGATTACCGTTCTTATACACTTGAATCTTTCAAACCTATACTCTATAAGTAATTCAAGAAGAAAGTTCATATTATAACAGCGAAAAATCAAGATTTCAAATTTACATGTGAAGCGTGTCCAGGTCGCTAGTTATAGATAAATTGCACCCAAATACAGAACAAATGATCGCGCTCCTAGCCCTATATATTTGTCCTGGGTGGGAATCGAACCCACGATCTCTGTCTTAGCAGTGAGGATCACTACAGATTTATAGGCTTTTATGTAACTGCTAATGGATAGTATCGTGACGAGCGCAACAAGTTTTTTCCACGTAAACCGATTACTATTACCTAGTTATCAGTTAGGTGGACTGACCAGATCCGAACAGCCTTGGAGACCAACTTACACGTTGCCCTCCATTCGGCCAAGGAGAGGAATAAGTGGCGTGCAACTGTTCGGAGCAAGATCATCCCTCAACTAGGGAATCACGACCCTCAGTAATGAGGATAACGACGCGAGGAGGAGTTATCAGTTATTTAACATTGTCAATTGTATATATACTTTATTGCGTTAATAATACGTAGAATAGCGGATGTAGTGTAAGATAGTGTCAAAGATTGTTGATTATTTACATTTTGGTTGATTGGTTGATTTTCGATTGATGCTCGGCTACGAATGTTATAGCGTGACGCTTTATAGTCCATAAAAAATCCTTGATAAATAGACTATTCAATACCAAATTAGCTAAAAAGAAAATAATTATCGAAACTGATCCAGTCGGTCACAAGTGATGCCGTGACCAAGGAAAATAGGGATTTATTTATTTCCACGGGTCACGAATTAGTTACAATTTGAAAAAATAGTGTAAAAAACTATTTAATGAGTTATTAAAAATGCTTATTTACAAGAAATCTAATTAGTTGGCATTTATTTTAAAAATTACATCGTGAAAATGAACACCGTTTCGACGTTTGCACTCTTCTAAGCGAGTACCGAAATTGCTGAATACTCGTCGGCAAAGAGACCACCAGATCGCCGACATCTCTTCGCTGATTCTTTTAGTTGAGCTAGTGTATTTGGTTTGATTCTTCAAATAACACCATAAAAAGAAGTTTGCTGGGGATGATCTAGACTTCTGAGAGGCCATGGAATGTCTTTGACCACCGTCAGGGACTCATTGGATGTGTGGCTCCATTTTGTTGAAACTGTGTGTTCCGATCGTAGCCAGTAAATTCCAGTACCATCGGTCTCAAGAACTCCCGTAACAAACAAGAAACGAATTCCTGACCCATCCTTAATAAAGATGTGAAAATAAAAACATTAGAATGCGTTTGTTCGATACTTATTGTTGCCAGTATAAATAGGTTTTTTATACTAAAATTGTAGTGTAATAAAGTATGTTTTGATAAAAACTTACAAATACTAAATCGGGCCTTGAAATGTGAAAAACTTAATTGAAAAGAAAACTCACGCAACCTTTTTAATGAAATTGTTATCATTATAAAGACACAAAGTGGTGTGGGTCAGAAGGGCAGGTACGGTTGCGGAAAAAACGTTTTTATATGCAGGGAATGTTATCTACTTTATAATAACTGCATAATTGTCATAGCTACCAATGTACTTGAATATACTTCCATGAAACAATAACAATAATGAAGACTCAGACAGTCAGAATGACATGTTCATACATATGTATAATAGAGCTCTTACACCTCTTATAATTTACAATGGAGTGTACCTCTAACGTACCTCATACAAATATAATCTAGAAATTTAACGCGACGAGTGTTAAAAATTCCCTGATTTCTGAAGATTCTCATTTTTGATTCCATACCATGACTACGTTCGACCTAAGAACCTTCTTGGGAGCATACAAAAATGACGTAAATATCAAAACGAATGAAAATACTAATAGTAATAATAAGCTGAAAAAAAAACAATTGAAGTATTTGTATCTGTCTCACGAGATGTCGGTATGTGGTATGTGGATTCGGTGATCATTGTTCCGATAATCATCTGTTCACGGATTTATAGCTAACAGCCTCTATCAACACCTTAAGAGGCTCACATAAGAAGATCTGATCAAGGGTCTGATGCAGAAGGCAGTCCTATTTGACACGGCCCGTATATTGAGGAGGCTCCTGTCTTTGGAGCCCTAACCACCGGTGTCTTGGTCCCTGTACCCGATGTCAGTGGTCAATTATATTTTATATATTTATGTTTGTTTTTCTTTTTTATGTATTTAAAAATGCAATCAACATATATATATATATATATATAGGAAATAAAGAGAATAATAATAATAATTCTTTATTGAAACAAAGGATACATACAATTAAAGTGTATATATAAATAATTTTAAAGTACAATTAAAAATAGAACCTCTTATTTTGTAGTCGATTAAAAATTATATTAATGTAAATTATGAACTAAAGAAGTTATAAAGCATACAAATGTATGTGAAACGTATATTTTACAGTACTTTACACACATTTGAAAGGTTTATTAGTTTTCAAGGTGATCTGTCACTCATACACGTCCATAATGTGAGTACGTCACTAATTTAAAGTGAAGGCAAATGCTTTGGACGTGCATGAATATGCAATAATTCATAATGTGCTGCAACATAAAGCATATAATGCAGTCCAATATTTAGATTTATGGTACATAGGTAAGTACGTAATAAAACTGTCTGACTTCCTATCATCAGTAAACTTTAATTGATTGGCATGATAAAAAGTTAGTAGATTCCATAAACCAATCAATTTATAGAAATGACCATCTTTCTCAACGTTATGTAAAGTTTAATATTTTAAGTTATTTGTGCAATGAGCCTTTTTCCTGGGAAGATTAAAAAAAGATCCGCTAGGGGCAGCACCGGTGGGGGGTACATATGTTTTGAATTCCCTATTGACAACAACGTTAAATATCTAGAATTATTATGGAATTAACGGTAGATGATGTACCTGGGGCGAAATTTAAATTTGCAAAAGTGCAAGATCATCTTGTCCCAGACTTAAAACGATGGTTGGCATGTCGTGGCTTAACCGTGTCTGGTAATAAAAATGTCCTAGTTGAAAGGTTAGTTGGTTTATAAATGTTATCGTATATGTCATTGTGTTGTATAAATTTATTTAATTTTAAATAAATTTTGTTGTTGTTTTTTTTTCTTTATCTATTTAAGAATTGAAGAATGCATTGCGAATGGTAATGATAAAAAAATTTTCATTGGAATTGATGGTGGTAAATGTTTAGCGGAAAAACAGCAACGCATGAAATTATCCAATCCAACTCTACCAAATTCAACATCCTGCACTTTTCCTATTACAAACTGGGCAAATTTTCCATCCCAAGCTATCCCTCGTTCTTTTGGCTATGCTATCATGTATAATTATATCACTACCGGTCCTATTGATACTTTAGATTTGAATGCAACTTTATCAGACGATGATGAACAACTTCCAAATTGTGGAAACTCGAAAGCACTTCAAAGAGGAAGACAATATTGTCTGAGTGACTTTGTGTTAAATCTGGAAGATAATGCTAATGATTTGGTATATTACTTAAGAGCAGATGTACAATCTTCTTTTCGAGTCACTGTAAAGTATAAAATAAGTATAGCTTTGGATAAGAATAGTAGCAAAATTATAGATGCTCAGTGTCAGTGTCCAGCATCTTCTTCAAAGAACTGTTCTCATATTGTTGCTTTACTTTATAAACTTGAGGATTATACTGTACGTTATGGTTATGATGCACTCACATGTATAAGTAATGTATTACTCACTCATAAGTATGTTTTTTAATTTTTTCAACTATTAAATCCGCTCTTCGTGATAAGTGAATCCACTCCAAACATTTTTTTTTGTCAACTTGTGGTTTTATAAAAGGCACGAATTTAACACCATCCTGCTTGTAACGACTATCAGATGTACAATTAGCAAACGCACAATGTTTAGTAGGCATGATAAATTTTGTTTTTTAATTTTTTAACCACAATATTTATTTATTCTTATAGTAATAAAACGTACGTTTAACGTTGTTGTCAATAGAGAATTCAAAACATATGTACCCCCCACCGGTGCTGCCCCTAGCGGATCTTTTTTTAATCTTCCCAGGAAAAAGGCTCATTGTCTCTGTCTCGTTCTTATTAAAAAATCTATTCGCACAACTATTCTTCAACACGAATATCTTAGTGTTATGCTTGCAATTTAGCAGGTCTCAATTTCTTTTTTACCATCACGCTGTTAATTTTTCTGGTATGGGGACACAAGTTACAGAAACACCATAAGTCGGACAGAACAATGTCTATCTATTCCACTAGTTGTAGTGTAGCTTACAATTCAATCGGCTTGGAACTGAGTCTCTATCGGCTTATTTTTATGGTATATGCATCCAAGAGATTCGTGTATGGTGATGCTGGTATGCCCACAAAACTATTTTGCTCTTCAACATTGGTGTACCCTAGTACACAGCTATTAAAGAACAAAGAAAAATCTAGATGTGCCACAAGTCTCTGTAGACATTATTCATTTTAAAATTTTGATAGGACCTTGATTGAACACGTTCTCGATGTTTCTTAAAAGATGGCGTAGCGGCCCTATGTGTATGGAATTTATAACGCATCATCTAAGTAGTACTATTCGTAATCTCAAATTCTAGTGATATAATTTACTACAGTGTCGACCACGTGTTTATTTACCTATTGTGAGAATGTCTACTTTTGTGTCAAACAAAGTGTCTTTGCGAGGAATTTTATTGCACTACTTTATTCAAAAAAAATCTGCAGCTGAAGCACACAGAATTCTTGTTGAAACCCATGGTGACAATGCTCTGTCAAATACGACATGCAAAGACTGGTTCAGGCGCTTTAAAAGTAATAACTTTGATTTTGAAAATTAAGAACGTTCTGGAGCACCGACAAAGTTTATAGACGAAAAATTAGAGGCATTGCTTGATCAAGATTCATGTCAGATGCTAGTAAAACGTTAGAAATTATCCAAAGGCAAGGATATTCAGTGCTGTATAGGTTGAAACCGAAAGACGTTAAACGACTTTTTCTCATGTGTGAATTGCTGCTTTAACGACAGAAAAGTAAAGGTTTTCTGCACCGTATTACCACTGAAGATGAAAAGTGGATTCACTACGACAATCCAAAGCGAAAACAATCGTGAGGTATGCCCGAACACGCATCAACATCGTCCCCAAAACCAATTATCCACGGTTCGAAGCTTCCGCTCGGCATTTGGTGGGATCAACTGGACGTAATTTATTATGAGCTGCTTAAACCTAATGAAAGTTATCACGGGAGCTCACTATCGAATTTAGTTGATGCGTTTGAGTCGAGCTCTGATAAAAAATACCCACAACACGAACAGAGACACGACAAAATGACTCTGTTACATGATAATGCTCGGCCACATGTAGCAAAATCGGTCAAAACTTACCTGGAAACGCTTCGATGGGAAGTTCTATCCCACCCGCCGCATTCACCGGACATAGCCCTCTCTAATTACCACTTGTTTCGGTCGATAGTGCATAGTTTTAGCGAGCAACGCTTCCATTCTTTTGTGGAAACCGAAGAATAGGTCGATTTATAGATTGCGTTAAAAAATGAATCGTTTTTCCGAAAGGGGATTCGAATACTGCCAGAAAGAGGGCAGAAAGCGGTCTCTAATGACGGACAATACTGAATAAAGTGATTGTAAGCCTTAAATTTTCAATAATTAAAAAAAAACAGCCTGAAGGTTAAATAAACTTAAATAATTGTTATTGTTTCTTAAGATTTTCAATTTACCTTACAAAAGTTATGATATTCGTGACATGTGGTGACGAATTAAGAATATCAAATGTCACCACTCCTACTCATCCCATGAGTGTCGTAAGAAACGACTAAGGCAGCAAACTACACTGGACAATGTCACTGCAAAGAAAAGGAAAACCTGAAACAAACTCTATCAACCAGTCCAGCTAGCGTGGTATAAAAGGCCAAACGCTCCTTGCCAAGGAGAGGCGTATGTCCAGCAAAGAACTGTTAAACGTTGTTGATTATGATTGATGATTTAGAAAACTTTTCTTGGTAGTGGCAGATAAGGGTGTTTTAACATGGATTAAGGACCTTTTTTTTTTGTTGCCTTTAAAAAGTTAGAAAATTAACTTTAAGTTTTCTCAATATCTGTTGCCCTATACCTATTATAAATCTCATAAAATATTTACTTACGTTACACAAACGTTTCATAGCACGTAACCTATTGAAAAAAACATAAAATACGTTATAAACGTCTATAGAAATAAAAATACCGGAGAGGCTATTCCTCATAAAATGTACAAAAAAAACTCGCATTAAAATCAACATTTTTTATAGAATCCTACCAAAGTTACTCTACTCTGCCTGATGGAAAGCATGAATAGAATCCAAGAGTGGTGGACGCCATACTCATTGCGGATGCAAACAATACAGTATGGCGACTCACGCTATGGCGGCCAGCGTGGTACTTTTGTACTAAGACTTATTGCATAGCAATAATTTTCACTTTCTAAATGTTAATACACAATGGAACTGGTATGAAAACAGTTTAAAAGCAATGAAAAAAAAGATACCTGTTGCCAGACATTGTTATTTTCTAAAAAGGTCGTTATAGCCTTACTCCTATACACAGCTAAATCATAGTGATTCTATTCAATTGCAATTCAATACGGCCAAATGCGCATTCATGTATATAAACCAAAAGAGAAAGGTGGGATCTGAGGTAATGCAGCTCAGAATAGGTAAACACTTGTTCAAGTTAGATCGCCAACAGAAATATACTCGTGTACAGTTAAATCACCTTAAACCGAACCCTGATTTTTTGGGAAACGGCTTGTCTAATTTTCATGCAACTTTTTTTACTCGAAAGTCCTTTTTACTAAAAAAAACTTATTAACTTATTGAGTATTTATTGATGAAATTCAATTGGATTAAGAATGAAGCTACCGCTTGGTTTTTTCCTGTATGGCAATAAAAATAATGAAATTTACGGATGAGTATCGGTCATAGTTTGATGAATAACCGAAAATCAACCTTTGTGCTTGCTTTACGGCTAGAGTCGATCAACTGCATACGAGTGCATATTCGGCCATATGAAAATAAAAATTCTTTCAGTGTTAAAAATGAGACTTTGGAAATTGTTTATCCATAATTAAATAGAGATTATCATGAAATACATACTCTCATGCCTATATCTTCGGAACGGGTAGATACAGGCTCAATAACCCTTATTTGGTCAACTGTAATTCAGTTCCACTTACATAACAAGCTTAGCTCAAGTCCGGTTCCTGGATACTAAGATCTAAGTGAAAAAATTTTGAGACATTAAAACATGAGGGAGTGTTACGGCAAGTTTATTACTTATACGAGTGAATTAGGGAAAGTATTCAAAAACTAGATCAGATAAAGTTCAAATTCGATAAAAATACCTTTCGTATATGGGAAATATATGTAGCAAAGGGGGATTAGGTTTTGAGCACTGAATATTTTTATGCAATAGACAGATATACTTTTAATGGCAAGGTTCCCAGGTGGAACTACCACAGATATGCGTATTTAATTCCTGATACGGCATTAACTTATCTCGCCAATGAAATGTGTAAAGTTATATATACATTTTATATTTAGGAAACAAAGGTTTTGCGATTACGTCCAAATTTTAAGTATTGCTAAGTTTCATATATTTCTTTAAGAATGACGTAGCAGACATATTTTGATGAATAAAAGGTTCATCATCATGATCAACAGGCCACTACTGGACATGGACCTCTCCTTAGAAAGGAGGTTAATAATAAGACGTTCGAATCTGTCAAAGTATAGTCTTACGATCATACGATCTACGCGATTGTCATAAGTTTCATAGCGGAAGATTTATACCTACAGATGTGTACATAATATACTACGTGTTAAATATGGAGCGAGGACATAGCTACATGTTGTAATATTCTAAAAATTTAAATAGCTCATTTAGTTATTTACATAAAAAATGTACAGATGACACTGCGATTTATCTCTCCAATGAGTTGAAGGATTGAAGATTCACTGAATCTTTGAAGGTTGCCGTAATCTGTTACGGCAATATTCAAACAGTGACCGTTTGGGAATTGCATGTTAACTATTATTACAGAGACGATTGTGAGTTAACTTTAAAACCCTACTCTTTAAAACCCTTATTACTTATCCCATTATTATGGATATTGACGGGTCGAAAAACATAAATACCTTTTTGCCAGAAACAACTTGCAAAAAGGTATTTATATTTTTCGTTTATGTTTTTAAATTATGATTAGGTACGACTGATGCGTTCTTGCTTTATTTGACAGTGTCTACTCCACGAGGAATACTATAGGAAAGTCTAAACAAAAATATTTGCAAAATAGAGAGGAAATTTATACCTAAACCTCATCATCAACAGCTTTTACTAATGCACTACTGGACAGATGCCATTGCTTTGGGCCCATTGTACCACGCTGGGCAGACTAGTTAATATAGTTTCGATTTTTTATTGTTTTTGTTAGACGCATTGGAAAACTTTTAACCACAAAGATATACTTATTATGACGAGTTAAGTACGTTCTTAATTATACATAGAAGGGGGTGGTAAAATGTTTTGCCGAATAGTGTCAACCCGAAGCGTGAAATACGTAAGTACATCTACAAATAACGCCGTACGAACCTTCGTAGCATTGATGAAAACCCTACAATTTATTTCAAACAAAACAGCTCAACGATAAAATTAATCATACATTTTAAAACACTGCACTCGACTCATTTTATTATCGACATCGTACGATGTGGTGATAAAATGAACAAATACAGGTCAGGTTAATTTACACAATGTTGTCCAATGTTACCTATGAAGAAAATAGTTACTCTTCTGATGTCCTTACTGGCTCATATGCTCTCACGGAATGTCCTTTGAATCTCTGACGGCTAGGCTTGCCGTCAAATAATAATAGTCAATAACGAAGCCTACCTACTTAAGGTTTTGCAACTCGGTAGTTCCCCATCCTGATGTGGCGAGCGTTCTGCGTTAGGCGTCCCTGAACTTTCTGAACAGTCTTATTTAATTCATTATACGGTTTTGGTTCTACTCGTACTTTTATCCTTTTTTGCACGTATCTACCGCCTTTAGCAAATTCGGCAACTTTATTTGAATATTTGGTTTAATAAACACTTGAACATTTTTTTTAAGTTTACCAGTAAGGTATCGACATGCAAAATTTATTTAGGTGAGTGTAATATGCATAATATTAATAACATCGCATACACTTGAGTGTGCATATTATGAACGAACGATAGATTGCGACGGATCGCGTCGCTGCCGCCGTCATGCCGGCAAGTAAAGTCCATTCGGGGCGACTCGTGGAGCGTCGCGTGTCTGCCGAGCCTCCACGTCGGTGTCGCGCCACCAACATCGACCGCCCGCTCCCCTCACCGCACACCCGCGCTCGCCCCACTCATATCAAATACATTCCTCACGCCGACTCGCTGCCTGCCTCCATATCAGCTTTGTCGGGTTAGTTAGTCATTTGTGCTTGTCCGTGGAGTGCGTGTGTTCCGTTGCCGACCAAAATACTGGTTACACAATAAAATCGTACAATACAGTAAAGAAAAAAGATTTGTCAACAGTCATTCAAATTTGAAGTTTCAGTACTTATATTTTAGATAATGTTTTTTTCAATTTAATTTGTGTATTAATGCGAAAAGTTCCTAATTTATAGCTTTAATATTTTGGATTATATTTTTATCGTTTAATATATTTGTTTGAATTGGACTCCAAAACAGTAAATAGTAAAAATGTCAGCGTTAACTATAACTACAACCCTCACTAATGGGCACGTCAATGGGCAGTTGGAGACAAGCCTTAATGGATACAGAAAAAATGGATATGTCAAACAAGAACCAATAAATCACCACGTGAGTATTCACATACCTTACATACTTCCTTCTGGTGAAACATGGATTTATTTAGAGGAAACTATATAATATTTGCGATCCTATCCAATATTCTAAACTGTCTCAAAAGTACAATGGTTGAATACTACTTCGGTTGTCTCAATGTAGTGCTTATGGTCCAAGAGCCCGTGAGTGCCAGACCTTCGTCATTTTATAAAAGCTGAAAGTTCTTCTATGTGTGTCCCTAGTACAGGTAAGAATGATCCCCAAACATGAAGCTGAGGCAGCGGTGGCTTTGGCAGATAACAGGCAACAAAGGTATGTAAAATTCCATCTCAAATTCGTCATAATATAAAACTTGATTTTTTTATATTTGATTCATAATAATATCAAAACTCGCGTTGCTCATTGCCAGACAGTTAGTATGGTTCCAACCCTCTGCCGGACACCCCTAAACTATTATAATTTATAATTATACTTACGTTATATTATAAAACCTAAATTTAATATATAATTTTTTGGGAGCCTATTAAACTATGTTTATATAGTAGCCGGACAGTTTCGAAGGTTCTATCATCTTGCCAGACGCATTCAAAGTGAGCAATAATCGGGAGAGCAAGGAGCGAATACAGTAACTAAACGTTATATTATAAAACCTAAGTTTCATATATAATTTTTTGGGAGCCTATTAAACTATGTTTACATAGTAGCCGGACAGTTTCGAAGGTTCTATCATCTTGCCAGACGCATTCAAAGTGAGCAATAATCGGGAGAGCAAGGAGCGAATACAGTAACTAAACGTTACATTATAAAACCTAAGTTTCATATATAATTTTTTGGGAGCCTATTAAACTATGTTTACATAGTAGCCGGACAGTTTCGAAGGTTCTATCATCTTGCCAGACGCATTCAAAGTGAGCAATAATCGGGAGAGCAAGGAGCGAATACAGTGACTAAACGTTATATTATAAAACCTAAGTTTCATATATAATTTTTTGGGAGCCTATTAAACTATGTTTACATAGTAGCCGGACAGTTTCGAAGGTTCTATCATCTTGCCAGACGCATTCAAAGTGAGCAGTAATCGGGAGAGCAAGGAGCGAATACAGTAACTAAACGTTATATTATAAAACCTAAATTTTATATATAATTTTTTGGGAGCCTATTAAACTATGTTTATATAGTAGCCGGACAGTTTCGAAGGTTCTCTCATCTTGCCAGACGCATTCAAAGTGAGCAGTAATCGGGAGAGCAAGGAGCGTATACAGTATCTAGTGCGAATAAAACAGAGCGCTTAGTCTATTGCGGGATTTCACTGCGCACCCATTGTTATTAATTTCAAATTTTGCAGTTTATTTTTTTCTTAATCCAGAAATTTCATTAATTAATTTTTACAATTTCAATAACAAATATTTAAAATAATACTGAGTAAAATTTTTCTCATACAATGTCAATCATGTCGAAAATCTAATAATTTAATTGATATTATTTTTCATTTTTAAGAAGTTTATTATTGTCAATGCTATTAAAATTATAAAGCCAATGACACAAAGTAAATCAAATATTAGTGTTTATTATACCAAAGGACACATTTTTTTAAGATAAGAAATTTACAGAGAAATTAATTTATTTTAATTAAATCTAAATATTTTCATTATTTTCATCGTTATCGCGCGCTCACTAAATCGGTCCACACGTTAGCAGTTTAAACGTCGTAAGTGCTGCGAGTACAATTCGGACCGCCTTTGAATGCGTCTGGCAAGATGATAGAACCTTCGAAAC
The DNA here is from genome assembly GCA_949316085.1 of Hypercompe scribonia. Lineage (NCBI taxonomy): Eukaryota > Metazoa > Arthropoda > Insecta > Lepidoptera > Erebidae > Hypercompe > Hypercompe scribonia. The sequence goes on along the minus strand of OX438969.1, from coordinate 1,536,372 downwards.
TGTCCGGCTACTATGTAAACATAGTTTAATAGGCTCCCAAAAAATTATATATGAAACTTAGGTTTTATAATATAACGTTTAGTTACTGTATTCGCTCCTTGCTCTCCCGATTATTGCTCACTTTGAATGCGTCTGGCAAGATGATAGAACCTTCGAAACTGTCCGGCTACTATATAAACATAGTTTAATAGGCTCCCAAAAAATTATATATAAAATTTAGGTTTTATAATATAACGTTTAGTTACTGTATTCGCTCCTTGCTCTCCCGATTACTGCTCACTTTGAATGCGTCTGGCAAGATGATAGAACCTTCGAAACTGTCCGGCTACTATGTAAACATAGTTTAATAGGCTCCCAAAAAATTATATATGAAACTTAGGTTTTATAATGTAACGTTTAGTTACTGTATTCGCTCCTTGCTCTCCCGATTACTGCTCACTTTGAATGCGTCTGGCAAGATGATAGAACTTTCGAAACTGTCCGGCTACTATGTAAACATAGTTTAATAGGCTCCCAAAAAATTATATATGAAACTTAGGTTTTATAATATAATGTTTAGTTACTGTATTCGCTCCTTGCTCTCCCGATTATTGCTCACTTTGAATGCGTCTGGCAAGATGATAGAACCTTCGAAACTGTCCGGCTACTATATAAACATAGTTTAATAGGCTCCCAAAAAATTATATATTAAATTTAGGTTTTATAATATAACGTAAGTATAATTATAAATTATAATAGTTTAGGGGTGTCCGGCAGAGGGTTGGAACCATACTAACTGTCTGGCAATGAGCAACGCGAGTTTTGATATTATTATGAATCAAATATAAAAAAATCAAGTTTTATATTATGACGAATTTGAGATGGAATTTTACATACCTTTGTTGCCTGTTATCTGCCAAAGCCACCGCTGCCTCAGCTTCATGTTTGGGGATCATTCTTACCTGTACTAGGGACACACATAGAAGAACTTTCAGCTTTTATAAAATGACGAAGGTCTGGCACTCACGGGCTCTTGCTCTATTATTTTGGTGCATTGTTTGTTCGAGTCTTAAGTGAAAGTTAGGCACCCACTGAATAGCAGAAGGTTGTCAAGTCTAAACATAGAAAGTTAATTAATGAATAACGAAAAAATATATTAAAACCAATATGTAGATAGCAAACTTACTTTTCGATTAAAGCGGTATTTGTTTGTCATTATGATATTGGTTCTAATAACAGTGAAAAAAGAAACAGCGCCTCAAAATTTCACTTTCTACATACAAACGAAATTGGTCACCAATTTGTTTTAGAAATTTCACGTCACATATTTTAAATAAATTCTTGTGAAGGTTCTTAGTATAATTAAAAAATTACGAATCAAATATTATTAAGTGCCTCTACTTACACGAGACGTTAAGTAAACTTATTTTAAGCCACCCACATTTTAGTAGACACCCGAAATAACCTTTTCAAACTAAATGGTTTGCCAATTTTTAGTCCCTTCATTATGATTGAGACCCCAGACTTTATTAACAATATATTTTTTAACTCGAGGCGAAGCGACAATAAAATTTCAATAGAAGAATAAACAGGTTGTGCCTAACTTGACTCAGAAATTTGAAATGTACGAAAACGGAAGTTTACTTTTACAATTCTCGCAGCTTTTAATATTATGTCTCTTACTGACAACGTGATTGAGACTAGAGCAAGAAGTTCTTGTAAGCCGCCTCGGAACTCCCAACAATATTGACATAACGAACATATCTACAGTACGACTATATGTTTAATTCTTGAGTCACTGCACCAGTTATGCAAACAATGTTAAGTGACGCAAATAACATCACAAATAGGAGTTTGAATGAGTATAATTTCAAAGTCTTTTTAGTAACATACGGCTATTATTTCCGTAGTTAAATTCAGGTTTATGCAATTGTATTTTTCGAGATCGTTCTCCTCGCATAGCTGCCTACAGTCCAAGTCGAGCGCATGCATTGAAACGTATTCCAAGGTTGCTTGGAGCAATTGTTTTGATAAACTTACGTATGAATGTGAATGGTTTTCTAGGCGATGAAAATAGTACAGGTTCAAGTTCGAGATAAATAGATTATATTTTTATTTTGTTTTGCTCTCAATGTGACGTTAAAAGCATTCGTTTTGACCTGTCAGTCATGTTGAAGTTACGAAAATTAATCTAAATCTTTCAACGTTATGACGCCCGCAATGACTTTTGAAAATGTTAATTTTAAGCATATAATCATTCGAATGTAAGTTTTTGTTCAAAAATATTCTTTCCCATGGGATAATTTATTTACTTTAGGCAAATAATATGTATTTCATTATTAAATATTCATTTATAGTCAAACAACTTGACACATTTTGAAATAAACATGGAAAATTTTTTGACTAAGCAGTCACATGAAGTTTAATATATAATTAGTTTTTAATGTAGTAATTAAATTTGCTGACGAGGCCATTAAGTATCATAAATTAACCCACAAAATCCTCATTAATCTTAATCGTTAAGTTTTTATTGAAGAACTGTGTCACTATTCATGAGTTGCCATTTTAGTTTTTTTTTTAATTTATATTATATTTAGAGATACTATTTTAGAAAAAAACTACGATGTGCACAATAATGGAAAATCACAAGGAAAAAGCAGTTAAATTGAGGAGCATTTCCTTCCTTGTACAGTTAAATCTCAACTTCTTTTGGTCTTCTATGACTTAATCACATGAATATAGCAACAATAAAATGAAAACAGTAAAACATACTCTGTTTTATTGAAAATCCAACATTTTAATTTAAATTCTTACCCTAAAGAATTATATTATAGTATAATAATTTGATATTAGGTCTAATGCGTGGCTTCGTTTTCATCAAGTTTGAGTTTGTACACAATTTTTTTTCTTATAAAAGTACCTATTTGATATTCTTTTGTGAAGTCAAACATGATTATTGATCATTAATGTATATTAGTAGTAATTACAAACAAAGAATGACTCTATTGTCATTTGCGTTTATAATATTTGATATTTATATAATAGTACTACAGGAAAATACATTAAGCTAAATTATTAAAAAGCTATTAGTTAATTTTAATGTTAGTGATCCTACGTCAATATCTACAAGGTTGGATCGGTCGCTAATTTTTCCATGAAGTTATTAAGAGAGGACTTAGAAATGTTTACATTTTTTATAAAAAAAAATTTTATGCCATATTTGCTCAGTTATTATAAGTGCATGGTGGCTCAAATACAAATACTAGTTTAGTCATATATTTAAATAAATAAAACACTTTAATATTTGAATAAAAATAGTTATATAAGTAAGTAAATCATGTTTAGAAAGAAATAATCACACATTATATTCGTAACAATCGGTATTATTTTTGTCTGTGCTGAAATTCCCTCTGATTATTATGTCGGACTCATGATTTTTATTATTAACTATCCAAGAACCGCACGGCCACTGTGGTACCAGAAGTTTTGGGAACCAAAGTTGCCTTAGGAAGGAAATTCCTGAAACCCCAACGTTCATCAGGCTATCTACGGTTTGCAGATCACCTCCTGTGTGGGAATCCCAATGTTCCCTTTCTCCTCGAAAGAGCACAAAGAACGTGCGTGCGCACTCCGTAGCGCGTTGTGCACGGTGACAGCTCCTTGGCCTCGGTGACAGATAGTCTCACTTGTCACCCCCAGGCTTCTTTCTGTACGGATGGGGCTTCTGTGACCTCCGTAGGGTACTTCAACGCCAACGGCATCGGTAGGCAACGAGATGAAGTTGGCGTTTTTCTTAGGGCACACCAACTCGACATACTACTCGTACAAGAGACCTTTTTGAAACCCTCGCAGGGAAACCCAAACGTTGCGAACTACTCTGTGGTCCGCAACGATAGGATTGACTCTGCGCTAGGGGGAACTCTCATATATTACAAAAGGTCCCTTCACTGCGTACCTATGGATCCGCCTGCGCTGACTAGCATCGAGGCTTCGGTCTGTCGAATAGGCATGACCGGACACCAATCGATAACTCTAGTTTCAGCCTATCTGTCACCCAATCGGCAACTACTCGAGAGCGACCTCCGAGCGCTGCTAGAACTGAGCGACGCCGTGATAATCGGCGGCGACCTTAACGCCAAAAACACCCTCTGGAACTGTCACCAGTCCAACGCCAAAGGCAGAGCCCTGGAGTCGCTCTCGACTAGACTAGCGTTCGAAATCATCGCCCCGCTCGAACCGACCCACTATCCGCACATCGTGTCTCACCGACCCGACATTCTGGACGTGGCACTCCTAAAGAACATAAACCTACGTTTGTGTTCAGTAGAGGTGCTACACGAGTTAACTTCTGACCACAGACCTGTGGTCATGGAGTTCGCACCCAGACTGGGTCCCATCGACACAGGTCATCGTACCCCCACTAGACGAATCACGGACTGGAGGCGCCTCGGGACCAAACTCGAGGCATCCTCGTCCGTGCATCTAGACAGGATACCCGACCACATAACCAGCAAAGAGGACACCGCGACGGCGATCGACTCCCTCACAGCACACGTGCAATCGTTAATTAACGAATGCACTCGGGAGGCACCAGCGACGAACGATCGCCGTTGGAACCTACCCGATGACGTACGTGAGCTGCTGAGGCGGAAGAACGCCGCCGTACGAGCCTATGACAGATATCCATGCGAAGCCAACAGGATCAGGTTACGAAGCTTAGAAAGAGCGGTCAAGTCGCGCATCGATCAAATGCGCCAAGACAGGTGGGATAGGACACTACAAGACCTCGAACCTACCCACCTTGCCTTCTGGCAACTATCCCGCTCGCTTAAGAGAGACACCATCACCTGTATGCCTCCTCTAAGCCGACCTAACCTTCCACCGGCCTTCGACGATATCGAAAAGGCAGAGTGCCTGGCCGAGAGTCTAGAGAATCAGTGCACGCCCAGCGTAATACACTGCGACTCAGACCAAATAGCCGAAGTTGATTCGGAAGTAGAGCGCATAACCTCACTTCCTACATCAACACTAGCCTCAACATCAACGCCGACGGGGACAGACGAATAAGACCTAGACACGGTCACCCCCGAAGAAGTTGAAACGATCGTCAAGGGCCTACACGCTCGCAAGGCGCCCGGTTCGGACGGTATCACAAACAGGGTAATAAAACTCTTTCCGGAGAGGCTATTGGTCCTTCTGACCTTCATTTTCAACGCAGCGCTCAAAAACAACATCTTTCCACAACAATGGAAAGAAGCCGTTGTTATTGGGATACCCAAACCTGGCAAACCAAAGTCCGAACCGACCAGTTATAGACCGATCAGTCTGCTTAAAGGATTAGGCAAGCTATACGAGCGTCTAATCTACAATATGCTGAAAGCGTATGCCGATGCTAATCTTCTCGTCCCCCACGAGCAATTCGGTTTCCGAACCGAACACTCGTGCGTCCACCAAGTCCACCGCATCGTTGAATACACCAGCGATCGGCTTCAACGCAACCTGTTCACAGGAATCCTCTTCTTTGACGTGGCGAAAGCTTTCGACAAAGTGTGGCACAACGGCTTATTATTTAAGCTATCCACCATGGGAGTGCCACACGGACTCGTGCTCATCATACGAGACTACTTGTCGAATCGAAGCTTCCGCTACCGAGTAGAAGGGTCACTATCCTCCACTCACCCCATACGAGCCGGTGTCCCACAAGGGTCCGTGCTCTCCCCCCTACTCTTCACGCTGTATACTAGCGACATTCCGAAGCATCGGTATGTGCAAACGGCACTATTCGCAGACGACACGGCTATCTACTGCTCAGGAGTGAACCCCTCGACAGTAGCCAAAAAACTCCAGACCGCAGCCAACGCACTGGGCGTTTGGTTCCGGAAATGGAGGATAGAGGTCAACCCCGAGAAAAGCCAGGCGGTGCTGTTTCACAGAAGACAGCTAAGCTTGTGTCCTTTGGAGAAGACCCCTCAGATTAGGATGTTCGGCAAGTCTATCCCTTGGGCTAGGCAGGCCAAATACCTAGGCATAACCCTTGACGACCGTCTATCCTTCGGCCCCCACATCAAGGCAGTCCGCAGCCGGGCTGCCTTCGTGCTAGGACGTCTACACTGTCTAATTAACGCGCGTTCGAAGTTAGATTTAAAAAACAAAGTTAGATTATACACGGCATGCATACGTCCTATAATGACGTACGGTAGCATAGTATTCGCACACGTTAGGCCACACAGGATCCATAGGCTTCAAACACTACAGAATAATTTCATGCGCAAAGCTACGGGAGCACCGTGGTATGTACGCAACGTCGATCTCCACATCGACCTCAGATTGCCGACCATCAAGCAATTCATAAAACAGTGCTCCCTTAGCTACTTTGACTCTGCTCCGACTCACCCCAACCCTCTAGTGGTTGCGGTCGTAAACTACACACCCAGTAAAATCTCAAAACTACGTCGACCCAAACACGCGTTAGGGGAGCTAGATGACGACATTACACTCGCTCAACGCAGAGCGAACACACTTAATACGAAACGTCCGCGTTTTCGTCCTCGTCGGCGGGGGCGGAACACGCGCCGCGTAAACCGTCCACAAAACATGGGAGTAGGCCGCCCCAGCGTATCAGCAACACCCTAAGCCGAGGTTCGTACCCCGCAGGGGGTGCTCTTGGGCAATGTTGCTTAACAAATGGCCGGTTGAGAGCCCTCAGCGCTCACAGTAAATTAATCCGGGTAAAGTTGTAGAGGCCATCTGAGGCCAACAGCTAAACGTCAATACCAAAAAAAAAAAAAAAAAAAATGTGACCTCCGTTATTTACGATACCTGGCCCGTTCCCTGAACTAGTAGACCAGTTCTAAACCTCTCCCAGTTCCGGTCCACCATCTCTTGACTTTTTTCCTTTGTTTTTTCGTAAATGTTTTGTTTACGCTATCGTTTACATGAGCACTTAAATAGATAGTCCCTTTCATTTTGGCAGATGGCTTAGGTGAGCCCTTGTTTCCGCCGAGCCACTGTCAATTTGACCCTGCCTCTATAATTTGCATATTATCCGTGTGGTGGTGACGGATTAAGAATAGTAAATATCACCTCCTCATTCATTGTTCTTCCATTTATAATTCCGTAGTCGGCTCTCACGACACCCACGGGGGATGTCGTGTGAACCCACTATGGACCAAACTATGTAAGACAACACAACACTCCAAAGAGTAGGAAAACTAAGACTAACTTATTTGGTCAGCGTGGCATCGTAGGTATGTCCAGATGACAATGATTAAATTTAAATAATACACAGGAAGATATTTCGTAAAATATCAGTAGTGGATCAGTATGGACAGTATGGATCAGTGGAGTATCAGTAGTAGGACTCTCTTCGTTGCTAAATGATATCACCGTGAATACCCATATATACACTTAGATCGTTAGTTTGACGAACTCCACATTTGACCTTTGTTATCACTCAGAAAGTAATCGGACAAAATTGATATTTTATGTGCAAACTCTGGTTGTTGCCCATATTTTTTGTTGTTAGAGAGAGTTGTTAGAGATGTCTTCTTTATTTTTACAATATACAAGGTACCTTACAGTTTTTACTTTATACTCTCCCTCTTAAAAGTATAGCATAGTAATTAAAAATGAAATGGAAAGTAGCACTCGTTTTCAAATTAGTAATATTCCAGTTTTGTTTTCTCGGGACTTTCCCCGCTCAAGTTCTAGCGGTACCAGTCGTCTATACAATAAATAAAAAAGTACCGACTGAATGATTCATCAATGCAGAGTCTAAAACGCTGTAGATAAAAATTTGCAATTTTGGCAGTTGATTCTTAATATGTTGTAAACACCTACTAAGAAAAAGTTCAGGGAATTTTACCTCTTAGGGGATACAGCAAAGGATAATAAGAAATATAAACACGAGTGAAGCCTAAAAAGTTAGAAAATATAGGCAATAACGAGGAACCTTTCACAGTTTTACTGCTATCAATGAAAAAAATATCACTAACCCTAATTTGTTCAGTGGCGATAAGTGTTATCAATAATCAAAGGAGTCATGGTCGATTGATATGATATTATTTGTTATCAAACACAAATCGAGCAGTTGAGGAAAGTGCCTAAATGTAATAGGTAATTGCGTATTCTTTCACCTGAAGAACGTACGATATTGTTACAGAGATAAGCGTCTTCTATCTACGCAGTTTTTCAAAACATACTTTGCATGTATTATATACTTACTAGTGCGGATTATGTAATTCCGATAATATATCTTGGGATAATTATAACACTTTTATCTGAGCTTTATATTAACCGATTATAAGGAAATTATATGGATCCATATTAGAAATGAAATATCCGACTACTATTTGGTATCCAGTTTTATTTTGCCATCCGACTGGATACCGAATCTTGGGTAATTAACCATATGCTTCTGCAATATTCATCATCAGCAGCTTTTGATAGTCCGATTCTGGACATGAACCTCTCTTTAGAAAAGTTATTTGGCTTCCTACATACGCTGGCCAAACGGGTTGGTATTGGGTCTGTGTCAAATTTTCCTTCTCTTTGAAGTGCTCTTGTCCACCCCCTTAGTCTGATCTTACAACATGAATGAGATGATTAAGCGTGGTGACACTTCATATTCTTAATCCATCACAACACGGAAGACAAGTCAATGTTACATACGTCTTATGAAGTACCGAGAGAAATATATTTTTCAAATACGTACATACTGCCGACGGGTTGTATTCATATGCTCATGTGAAGCAGAATGGTACTTTGTTTGATTGTTGCAATATTTGATATGCATCCGCCTGAGGCAAGACGCAAGTGTTTCCCGTCGATTCTCTTTTTACAATCACTAACGCTCCTATCCGCTTACATTATCTTCTTAATAATCAATAATAATAATATTTATTGTCTTATAAAACTAAAATATACATGGATGGAATCTATAAAAATTACGTGTCACGGTGTTTGTCCGCGATGGACTCCTAAACTACTTAACCAATTTAAATCAAATTTGCACACCGTGTGCAGTTTGATTCAACTTGCAAGATAGGATAGCTTACATCTCAATTTAATAGTCTACTTCAATGTAATATAACAAAAAATTTAGGCACAGCAACGCGTGGACGGGTCTGCTAGTTGATTATATTTTTTTTTTGAATCACATGACTTAACGCTGAGAGACATTATTTCCATACATTTGTTAATTTTCTAATAAAGTTTACATTTCTAGAAAGTCAATTTATATGATTTAAAGTCAAAGTTTACAGAAAAATTGCAATAACTGTCGCAATACATTCTCGACCTACATTTAATGCATACCATACGTGTTTACTTCCTATTTGTCGCATAATACTTGTTTTACAAAGATTTATTCATATACGACTGTTAATTTCCCTGACTGGGTTACGGACTACTTGTCACCTAATAAGGTTTGTATGTGTTTGATGTATTAGAAGACTTCTGCCACTATTTATAATACTTACAATTTGTTATCATTATCAAGAGCGTTTAATAGTCAACTGCTGAACAAAAGCTTCTTGGAAAAGAGGTTGTTTTATTTAGTATACCGCGTAGACCAGGCTTGGCCAGGCCAGGTTGGTGTAGGGTTTGCTTCAAGTTCTGGATGTCGTAATTACAGCTGTTCCCGGATTCCTCCTCTGTCAGGCGCAGAGTGGCACACCGTGTGGTTTTAGTCGGTCCGTTGCCGACACACCACCCCGTCGTAAACCCCGGTGGGGTGACGGCCGGAGGGGGTTAAAAAAAAAGAAAAAAGGGTTTGCTTTAAGTTTACCTTCACCTTAGGTATTACAGTGATGTTGTCCTACCTATTTTGCCCCTTTTCGCTACTTACCCCACCAATAACTTTTAATGTTGTCTTCTTAAATAAATATGTCATAGCTACAATGTTATTCCAGTTAGGCTTGAATAAAATAATGTTTAAACTTAAAACCAATTTAACCTCAGTGTTAATATCGAGCAATATTTACGTAACTTTTTAACGATTCAGGAAATAAAATATTTAGTCGTAAATATAGACAAAAAAATTAAAGAAAAAGAACGAAACTTCCGACGTTTTTAAAAGTGAGGGAAGCATGTGTAGAAGACTAACCTATGTCTCAATAACTTTAGCTATATCATTTTTATAATAATAACCTATGGTTATTGGTATATATATATCTATCTAGATTCTAGACAGACTGTCGAAGCTGTGAAAGCATAAAAAAATAACGACCAACTACTGGTTAATAAGCTCCTTTCCGCTATCACTGTAGGTACTGATTATAAACACTCAATTTGAACACATACCAGCATAAATTTACGCACACACTAGACTCGTAAACTTAGTCCGTTTGTTTTAGTTTCGTTGTACTGCGACATCCAATCTAGACGTAAATGACCTAAGAATACAACTTTTACGACCAAATGGCATTTCTGTATGCGTCACTAATGCGTTTGTTATGGGTATGAGATTTTAATGTTTATCACAGTTTCTGATAAAATAATTTGACCACGAATCACTTTTCTAATAATATGTAATATTAATCAAAGTTATTTATTCATAATGTTATGATAATTTTCATGTGCGGTATGCTATGCAATGCCGTGTTCATTGATAGAGTCGGAACATGTTGAGGGAAACAGATAAGGCATCATCGCGTTAATCTATGTTGGTGTCAGGCCAGTGGGCACGGACACGTCACATCACGCCACTTTATTATCATTGACAGTACCGTTTGAACCTTGACGCAAGAACAATACCTACGACGCTATCTTCTGTTTCATAAGTTTTCCATTATAACTAATTAGGCAGATAAAAACGGCAGAAGCTTAAATGTCAGCCGTTCTCTTTAAGTATAGGGGTGACGTAGTCGGGAATCATAAGTAAACAACACTTATATTCCTATAGAGATGTAGCCAAGCGGATGAATCGGATGCGCGCGATCTCGCATGATTCTTAAACGCATATGGTAAACCATAAATAAACAAACAACGAAAATATTAGCCATTAAAAGCAAGTATTTAATGCAAAATTCAAAACTATTATTATATCATACAATGGTATTTATTTGATGTTATTATTTGCCACTACTCTCTAAGAAAAGTAATACTGAGTAAAAAGAAAAGAATAAATACAGTGGAACATAGAGAACCTAGTTTTTGAAGTCGATTAAGAACGTCACGTTCCTGGGTTCTGTGTCCCCAAGGAGTCACAGATCCGAAAAGATTTTATTCCTCCATCAACGAAGAAGTCTTGATATGTAAATTCCTGTGTTTCATACTAAAAAAAATATTTACATATTATGTAAAGTGTCTATAGATTTGGTATCAATTTTAGAAATGCAATAAGGATGTTTTGGCGCAGTCTACAGTGATATTGACATAGATCTGAGACACCTGTGAAAATAATTGCATGATAGAAGCATTTATTATGTATATTATGTTAAGATAATTCTGTTTTTGACATTATATAAGATTTGCAATTAGAATAACTACATTTGTCGTAAGCATAAAATTGTTTGATGACATGTAAATACTAAATGTAGTAGGTGCCTGTACAGTTTGCACAACCATACCAACAAACGAAAACCCTAAATACGTTTGACGACGCAAATAAATAATCATGTTATTGGTGGATACGCAATAATAAGTAATGATAATTTATAATTAATTCAAAACTTTGTCGTAACCACAGGTATAAAATACATATAAATAATATAAGGAAAGATAAGATAATATTAAAAATACACTTAACTTATATTCATGAATGACTCACTAATTGACAGTTAATAGATTAAATAGAATGACAGTTCCAAATTCTTTGATAGACAAATAGCTTGTGTAAACTTATATGTTATTAGTTTATTTAGCGGTATTCTAAATTTAAAACACTAATACGTATTCACGAAATACAGCACTTAATAGGTTTACACCATAATTTTTTATTTCGTATCGCACTGACAGATTATCTGTCAAAAAATGAATGGAGAAATAGCTGTATACTTCTGTCAAATACGTTCTTTGAGTGATAATTGAGATTAATGGATGAAAGATGACGATTAATTTAATTTTATCCTTTCCATAAGTACAGTACAGTTAAATTATATAGGTTGATAGGATTATAGGAAGAATTCCTTAGTTTCAAACTCGTGTATAATCAACATAAATATTCAAACATGAAAATGAAATTTTGTACCGAATGTACCAACTAGGTTATGGTAAATGTCAGTGACCCGCCTTAGTTTAAAGAATAAACACGGTAGCAATAAATAATTTATACTAGTTACTAGTTTACAGCAAAGGATATAGACATGCTATATTCGTAGTTTTGAATTTCCCAAGGACTTAGTAGAATTGATTGTGTGACTGATACAGCCAGTGATGACGCAAACAAGACCCACTTAACAATCAGGTGTTGGAACGAGTCCACCTTTTATGAAACCAGATACATACTGGTTTTAAATTTTAATATAAACTTATTATTTTGTTATCCTTTTCCGGATCCTGAAGCATGAGTAGTTCAAGGCAGCTTTTGAAAATCTGGACTTACTATTAATTACGTATTTTTCTCACTGTACAAAAACTTTTTTGAGCACAGATCAAAAATGTTTATAGGTTTTAAATTTCTATGTTAAGTTTTAATTCTAAAGTATTAGTAGCCGTCGCGAATTCAAAATCCTTTATATGCAGACTATCGGTGGCTCACAACCACAAGGCCAGTCGTCTAAAAAACTGTCAATATGCACGCATTGAATCTTTTTAAACACACATTTTAACGATGTTTTCGGATCTGTTGCAATCGATTTTTAACAATGTCAGGTAGACCATAAAAGCGTTTAAATTTTCAACGATGTGTTGGTGAACTTAATCAAAATTTGACGTTTGAAGACATCAGTAAACAAGTGTATTTTCCGTGGAACGCATTAAGTTGATCGAGTTTTGTTTACATTTAGTCATAACGAAATAATATTTAATCTACTTTATTAACATGTTATAATATTGAAGGAATATTAAATGGACAGGACAGTACATACGATTATGTATCCAATAATAATTTAATTCATTAAAATATTTGGACTGTTTGTTATTTATTACCTTGTACTTTATGCTTGTTGTTTTTTAAAGGAAAAGCGAATGGTTAAGATACAATTAAACACGGTAGGGTTTTAGACGGTTCGAGTCCGAAACAGCCTCTTCTTCCTAGCGGTGGTAAAGGGGTCTGTAACAACTAGAAGTCTACTGATCCTGTCAAAATTAAATCATAATAATGTATGAATACCTATTTCTATCATAATTAAGCATTTTTTTTTCCAATAAACTTACAGTGATCTTGTAACGTCTGCATCAAACGTATACGTCATCAATCTTAACCGAAAGACCTCCACTGCTGTACATATACCTCGCCTAAGGCGCGCCACAACAACCTGTGCAGTGCTGCCCGTATCAATGCATATAAACCCTAAAATACTGAGTATGAAATAAAAAAAACTCTACATATTTAACATAATTATGTAAGCTTAAGGTACTTAAATACGCTTAATTTCTAGAAATAATTTGCTTGTAAGAAGAACAAAATATTCTGTTCACAATTTATAATATGTACTTATACACATACTAATAAACTGTGAAGCAATACTACTTAAGTTTCTAAATATATTTTTCAATTGTTCCAGTCACTAATAACACCAGCCCCATTCAGTACCGACCCCACAGCTGTGGCAGAGCGGGAACGGTGCAACTATGGCCGCATACCTCGCGCTCAAGCGATTGCCGGCACCGCCCACCGCAAAGTACGAGTGTACTCGGATGGGATCTACGACATGTTCCACCAGGGACACGCTAGACAACTGCAGCAGGCCAAGACGGTCTTCCCCAATGTTTATCTCATTGTTGGTGGTGAGTACTGATACCTTTATCCTATTACACGTTAAAAGCGAAGCTTTTAAGTGTTAGAACTTATTCAAATCTGTTTATAAGAAGTTTTAACTATAAAAAATGTACTAGCAGTACATCAATATGAATTATAGTTAAGAATTGTAATTAAGAGCCCAAATTGGGTTTATATTTTTTTTCATATTTACATAATATAATTGTTTCTGTTAAATATAACAGAAATAGAACAATAGCTCATCTCTACAGTTTTACCATAATTGTTGCTTTGTTTTATTCTTAAGATTTGACGGAATGGGTAAATCCGAAACAGGAAAACTGTAACAAGTGACAGTTTAAAAGTTTCTTTGTCGGTTTTCCTATATTTAGCGGCTCAAATTGCTTTTTTTTTCTTATTATTGTTTACCATTTCCATCACGATTACCTTATAAGTTGAGACGAGGTTGTTTGAAAACATGAAATTTTATCGTTTTGCGAAGTTGCAGACATTATATACCTACATTGAATCTTATATCTCCTACATTAAAATCGTATTTCAAGTAAATACAAGCCAAAACTACGTATCAATCAGTCGCATTCCACTGCTGAATATTTAGCACCTGACGTGTTCCGCCTACCGTATACAATTTACGCCCGTGATATCCCTTTCCGAGTCAAGTTTCGACTCCGGTTTTAAATCAAATTTCGATTCAGGTTCCGAGTCGATACTATTAAATTGAGCCAACAGTAAATACCGTTTTTATCCCAGACGATACTGTAATACTCTTGATATCTGCATTTATTTATCCAACTAATCACAGAATTATATCATCAGGAAGTTTTTTTTTATCACGAAAGTCGATAATTCTGAAGGCCTCTAACTTAACAGAGTTTTCAGAGGTCGTAACGAGTTTAAAAATGTTGTATTCGTTTATTTGTAGTTATTCAAACTTCTTTGAAGCAATAAAAAACCTAGAATAAGTGTGTCGGTTAGGTGACGCGTTGACACAACTTTATCTCTTTGATTGACACGTCATTATCTCTTCTTTGGGTTGCAAAATTTCTTGTTACTACAATAACTGCTTACATCTTTATAAGGCAGTCCTACAAAAGGCAGTATTTAAAATATTAAGATCACAGACAGTTCATGATGTAGACGTATTGAAGTCAGTCATAGTGTTTTTAAAGTTAAGGTTAGTGACCAAGGATGGTCACAAATAAACAATTAATATTATGTGCTACTTTACACATTTTCTTATTGCAGAGTTAATGATTGTTAACATAATTCATTTTGTATCTAAAAGCCAAAGTGCCAGGTAAACCAGTTTTTTTACATTCTATGAGGAAATAGCATTTAAAAAATATTTTATACTGCAGCAAAACTCTACGATTAATCCTTCAACTGCTACACGAGTTAAAAAATACCAAAATCAGTGTTGTAACATACACAGTTTAATGCCGGACAGATGGTTCGTTTTCCTACATTGTAGGCACTATAACAATGCACTATAGCTATCCTACCATATATATATATCCTCTATTCCAGCCAATGTGTGCACAACATTCCAAGGCCTGATTTACTCTTTTTTTAAGAAGATTTTGTTATATAGTTTATAATGCGGTGCGGGTAATGGCTCGTCACGTGCATAACAATAGCAGGTAGCAAGATTGCTTATTTATGTTCAGAAACCTTATAACTTTCAAAAACCCAGTATTTTTTTCTGAAAGATACTTTGAATTTTCGGTACAAAATGTTACAAGCTTGAATGATGACTTTTTTAACGAAATTTTTGATAGTTAAACAACAAATTTTAAAATCTACTCAAAACTAAAAACTCATCAAATGGAATCGCGTGTGGGACCAGACAGACAGTAGTTAGACGCTAAATTAAATAATGACAACGGTAAAACTAATTGTCTAAAAGCTAATTAATCAGCTTATTTAAATATTGATATTGACTATGTAATGTGAAGACATAACCCGGCCAATACTAAAAACATTAAGTTAAAATCACATGGCCATAATATCACACCTGTATCTCCTTTGATAGATCATCTGAATATGACACAATGAGTACATGCTCCGTTTACGTTATCCATCACATATTTTGGTACTTAGTTTAAGTGTACTGCAGTTATGAGTCACTAGGCATCGGGTGTGCCTCGCGTGACATCAGCGCCTTATCGATTAATAACCGCAGTGACGTGTGATATGGTTCTTTGCAACGTAAATGTGGGTAATTGCAAACACGAATCACAAAGTAATCATAAGTTAACACCTAAATCCCCAAGAGAATAGGCTTATTAGATATGTGAAATGTCTAGTACGTAAATAGGGACTAAAAAATTCATCCCACGTACAAAGCAGGCTAATTGATATCCAAACACATATATAAATTAATATAACATTCAGATGCGATGTACTTTAACACTGACACTAAAAATAATATTAGAAATTTGAATGTTTGCCGATAAAAACACTATATTTGGATAAAGTCAATATTTCAGTATATATTCAATAAATTGATTAGAAAGTATTGATCATACTATATCTACTAATAGAACCGTATTATAAATACATCAAGAAATTTAAAGTAATAAATGTTAAACGTAAAGTACCAGAGCTGTTTCTATGTGTTGTAGTGTTGAGTTGTATCTAGTGATAATTAAAAAAGACGGCAGGTGTTGCCAGTCACAGGGAAAATAAGACATTAAAAGAAATCGATTCTATATTTTTTGCTCTTTGTCACCCACATAACAATTTTATCCTGCTAAACATATGTGGCGTCTATGTAATAAAGTGCACATAAATAATAATTATTTACATTGCAAATATTTCTGTCGTACTGATTGCTTTGAACAGACGACATACCACGCTTGTTACGCTTAATTGTTCAAAACGTACTCGGCCACTTCTAAAATAATGATCTTGACCAATTTTGTTTACCAATACTATCAACGGTAGACAATAACACAATGATGTTTTGTATTCCTGCCAATATTTATAGCCGTCATACCAATATTCTCAACTAATCATTAATGATGATAGCCTTCATGGACATAGGCCCCTCTTAACAAAGGAGGTTTTGGCCTACTATACTACTCTGGTTAGATGGGTTGGTATGAAAAAACCCTTGTTTCAAGTTTTCATTCTTCTTGCAATGTTGTTGTCATGGAATGAATAGAGGTCGTGACACTCTGCATTCTTAAACCATCACCATACGGACTGTATTAATACTACAAGCAACCTATTGGTGGAAATTTGTCGTATGATGATTACGTATTGGCACGTGTAGAACGTAAACAAACCAGTCACTGATAAATAGACTTAATTATTATCACGTCCACTATATCATTGATAAGTTGGTGATAACTACATACCAGATGCTAATAATCTCTATTGAGCTTATTAGCGAAATCACGTTTTCAGTGAAGAGTATTACTAAAACGTGCTGTTCAAACGTTCAATTAACAACCGCGCGAACCCGTGTCAAATCTTCTTTTAGAAATGATTTGTATATGGGAAAATCTCGCCTGTTTACTAAAACTCCCGTAAATGTCACTCTACTGCTATACTATTAATAATTTGACCATTCGCGTTATGGACCAAACACTATTTTGACAGTTCGCGATTTCGACGGTTTTGAAGTCATTTGACTGATTCCTAATTTGACCATACGCGTTTAAACCGTCTTACAACTTACATTTTATTATTATTTAAAATAAAGTTGACAAACAAATAAACATGTCTCTCTAACCTTGATTATATTAGATGATTTTATTTATTGATGAAATGGACGATGCCGATGGTCTGGATGCTACCTACCGTTCACAGCATGACATCATCGTTTCTCTAGAGCAGAAACCTGTTTAATTTCAAATGCGGAATTACCGTTAGTAATAAACACTAAAAAAAATCTTTTATTCCAGTATGCAGCGACGAACTAACGCACAACCGCAAAGGACGCACAGTTATGACAGAAGAAGAGAGATACGAAGCCGTCAGACATTGCAGATACGTCGATGAGGTAATCATAGTCAATACACTGGCTATAATGTTATCTACGTATTGAAATAACAGTTACCCGGAAATTTAAATCGATTAGGGTTGTCAAGCATATTGTGTCTTATTCGAGATTTTTTATGTAAATAGTCGCGTTTGAATAGTTTTATATAATGTATACGGTGCCATAGATCTTTAACATCTTTAACATTCTTAGACATCATAAAAACTAACATAAACAAAACCAAATTCACGTGAAATGAACTGAGTTTTTTTCACTTTAACACAATTTCATAAAATTTAAACTTATTAGTGTTATAACTTCTGGTTCGAATTGAAACACTCGGTGTTGAATAATCCATTTATGAAGGAAAGCTATATATAAGATATATCATTACATCACGACTAATAGAAGTCGAGCATCAATGAAGTGTTGCAAAAACGACGAAATTTTATTTCATCCGCAGTCGAAACTTGGCAGGTCAGTTAATGTTTTATAAGCGACCGTTAAACGTGAACACTTACCATAAATACTGTGTTGATGGCGCGTTGTACTACGACCCGAGGGTCAATGATGATAAACGATCTAAATTATTAATCATGTGTGTCTTGAGTGTCAACTGTATTCTTAGAAAATATTAATGGACTAATTATTAACTCTGCTAACCCTTATATTGATATAAATCGTTCAATCTAATAATTAATCGATTTTGTGGTTGAAATTAGTGTGTAGTTGTCACAGCTAAGTTAAATTCAATGCTTGCGACACTAGCTGCCCGACTATTGGTAAGCAGAGGAACACCGAGGTGGTTAATAGTCGGTAAAAGGCCGGGAGACCCCTTCGCTCTTCCAATTACGGGCGAAGGACATCCATGAGAATTCTCCACCCCGTTAATAAAAAATACTAAAAAAAATCAATACTAAAACATACCTGTGACAACTTTGAACGTTAAAAGTGGTTACTTTTGCCTGTTTAGTGCTGGGTAAAGAGTTTTTTAAAAGACAATTTCTGTGTTACTAACTGATGTAGTTTTAGTTACTTTTCCATACCGTTGAGTTAACATAATTATTGTGTTATTACCAAACTACAGTCAGAACAATGTTATCATCGCCACCTTTGTAAATATTATCTCTTTACTTTTACGACTAGAGCGCAGACGTTCATACCTGTGTTGAGGTATTTGTTTGAAATGTTTTTACAATCTCATACCTTTATCATTTTAAGCACGTTCTTAGAGACCACGTAATAATACTTATCTTATACCTGAGTTCGTCCAGTAATTGTAAGGAAAAGAAATGTAAATTATAACCTTGCGAGTCACTGTTTACGATTGTGCTAAAATTACGTTGTACTGTTCTTCGATGTACATCGTTTATTCATAATTATTTAACACTATTTTATGACCTATGAGATATATTTATCTAGTGTTGCCATGTATACTATAATTATCGTGACCATAAATAATCAAATTTGTATTTATAAGCGAATATTCTTAATACTCCTTTTTAAAGACATACTGCACGCGGAGTAATGTTTTTATTTAAAACTATCACTTTAGTTTATTTATTAATAATATTAACTACGTATTTATAAATACTGATCTATCATCGTAGGAATTGTCTAACTGTGCATGTTTATTGATGACTTACCTATACTTAGGTCAAATTTCACCACTGGGCAAATTTTGATTAAATATTAAATAACGATTTATATTTGCCTATCGAAAGTAAGTACAACGGTTATTACATTGTAATAATACTCCGAAGGTTAAAAAGTGGTTCTAAATAATAAACTGCTGACATTTAGGAGGTAGTAAGAAATCGACGCTTTCAGAATGTTTGACGTCACAGCATGTCTAAATCACTTTTGGCTTTATTTGAGTTGAATACGAAAGAGATGTTTTTTTTTATATATAAAAACTATACATTTACTTCAACCAGTGTTACCTCGCATCTTTCCATGTACATTTATTCTTTTTCTGAAACCGAGAGACGAATTAGGCTGTTTTTTTGCCGTCTGATGTGAATAACAGTATAACGATTTGAAGCCTTAAAGCGATCCTCGAAGCCTAATAGGTACTTTATTTCTTGCACACATTTTTTTTTAATCATAACATTGACGTAATATTAAAACAAGAAAATGATAGGTTATTTTACCTACGTCAATCGTGGAATAATCTTAGCTGTGTGATTTTGATAAGGTCGACATTACATTGACGTAAGCAGAAATATGCGAAGATTATAAGCATTATAACTGGCGGTCAATTATTATAAAACAATATGCAGAAATGGAACAACGGCATGGTTAAGACCGAGGCTTGCTTTAATGGTACGTTCGTATACATACATACCTATATGTTCTAAAGGCAAAAAACCGACAGTCAGCTACAAGTAGAGTCTATTTGACAGGCTCTTTTTTTAATAAAAAAAAATACAAACAAATTCGAATTTAGTCTGTTTTACAGAATATGCACGGGATTTTTATGTCTATGTTACCCAACATCTATACATAAACATAAAAACAAATATTATTTCAAATGCATTCTTTTACGTATTCATATTGTCGACGAAGTTTTATTAACGTAGGTTCTATTATTCTTCACTGGTATTGTAGTAGTATCATTCTCGTTTTTTACCGTTTTTTTTAGGAGCCTTTCGTTCTGTACTCTTAAAATAAAATAAAAAATAGTACACATTCCAACGTCAACAATACTATATTACTTGCAAAGAATAATAGAAGCTAAGGTAATAGAACTTTGTCAACAATAAAAGAACCTTCAGAAATACGACTTTACTCTGCCTGTGGAAAGTATGAATAGAATCCAAGAGTTGTGGTCACTATACATATTGGGAATGCGGGCAATATAGTATGGTGACCCACACTATGGCGGTGTAGTGAGATGCTTATACACGCCAAGCATGGGGACTTAAAAGGCATGACAGTCATCTTGGCAGTGTAAGGTTCACACACCACGATAACTATCACTCCTGCATTAATAGGCCTCCGATCTCGCACTTACCTACGAAAGACGACAGCACTGATGCTGTCGCTTTAGGTTGGTCTTCGTGGTTCGTGCTGAAATCAGCGTTGTTTCTACTACATACTAAACTTTTATGATGTAAGATGAACTTGTTCATATTTAAAGGGACTTTTGTACCATGAGGGTATAAGCACTACAAGCTATTAGTAGTGGTCTTAGATATTATTTAAAAGCAATTCTTTTAATTTTTACGGCCAAGAAGTATGCACGCGTTATCTTAAAAAATCAGTAGTAATGAAACTTTATAATCTTCATTTATATACACCCTTATGAATGATCATTATCATTAACGACCTTAATAGTCAACTACTGGACATTAGAAACTTTAATAAATTTAATCTATAACCGTTATCAATAAATTTTATTAAAATTTAATTTCCGAACAATCAGAATGCTTATTTCAAATATATTCTGAATGCATAAATCGTAATGTTCTAGGATGTACAAATATTTTACAATCCAAATGATTTTGTTACAGGTGGTAACAGATGCACCCTGGGAATATAGCGAGGAGTTCTTAGAGAAACACAAAATAGATTTCCTAGCACACGATGACATTCCTTACACAACAGAAGACTGTGAGGACACATATGCGCTCATCAAGGCAAAAGACATGTTTGTCGCTACTCAGAGAACAGAAGGTGAATATTTAACTTCTTTTTTATTAGACCATAAACGCCTTCTCCTTAGGAAGGAGGTTTTTGTCTACCAAACCGTGTTGACTAGACGCGTTGACATAGGATTTGTTCTAAGTTTCCTTCTGCTTGCAGTGCTGTTGCCCTGTGTAGTTTGCTCCCTTAGTGGGTTTTTATGATATCCATGGGATGAATAGGGGTGGTAATACTCCGGGCATTTCATTCTATGTCTGGGTGTAGTTGCTGTAGTACAGGTCCCGTATTCAATACTTAAATGTCTAATTCGTTAAATGACTTACGACAAAAAAGGACTCCTTATCGAATGGATTTATTTCTCAAAAGACCTCTTTCCACAATACCTCATTTAGAAAAAAAAAAAAAAATTTAACGGCTTATTCTTGTACAGGATCATTTTTTTAAGTACCTGCCTGCTTTTACGTTGATAACAAGTATTGTCATATATTGATGAGTAAAACTATATAGCAGTTGTTCGGCAACGGGTACTGTTTAAAGCGAACCACTTATTATTAAATTTTAAAAAACAACACTGGCAATGATCTAATTCGAACCCCATGTTATACTGTAGACTTGGATTCAGATTTAACGTAACCATTCCAGTTTTTAGTGGAATACACGAATGGAAATCGTCTGACGCTCGAATCGTTTTGAATGTTTTGTTTTATTTCCTAACCAGTAAAACTTGAACTGTAACCTTATAGACTGTACGTACATGACAGGTCAAAATATAAAATGGACCCCTGACAGTCATGTTTACATAATTTTATAGAATTTTTACATTAGTTTTTAAAGTATTCCAAGTAAATACTTTCGTGCGCCATATTTGTTTAAAAAGAGGTGCAAAGAATTTTTTCACGCTTAAAGTAATGCTAACTTTAAAAAGAAATTGGTAGTCTTATAGTTCGTATAATTAGTATTTACTAAACGAAAAAAATACCTGAAGTATCCATCTTCCAACAGCTTGTCCTGAACTTACATACAATTGGGTACATGACTGTATCGTAAATAAATACCAATGTCCACTTCATTGAAACTAATATCGTGCAACATCTCGGCAAATACAATTAACATAGTTTTTTTTATTATTATTACGTATTTCAATCAAATATACAATGAAATATATTGATCAATTGACTAGTCTAAAACAGTGACGTCACAATTTGGTATTTAGTATATTTTTCATACAAAATTGTCGTTTTGACAGATGATAAAAAGTAACTAATTTGACTAAGGTGTCTCATCTAGCCTATTAAATATTATTGTAGCAAAAGTACCTACAAAGTAAACTCTATTTATTACACTATGTACATAAGCCAATACCGTGTCGTAATTAATAGTTACATAGCCTAATTAACAGAAAAAACAAAACTAAATAAATACCAGACCACATTTTACTATTAGTTAACACGAATCTGGGTCCTTTTTATAGGTTATCCCTTACGGCTTGACTGGAACTCCAATTAATTATTCCACATTGAAAACAAAACGTTCAAAACTGTTGTTTTGATTCTATCTTCCAAACCAACTATTCTCTTATTTTATACTGTGGTATTATTTTTTTTAGTAACTTGTTTTATAAACTTTTTGAAGTGGAAACTTTTTTAGGCGCGTTGAGCACTCTTTGGGTGAACATAAATCATACAATCCATGAGCTATATGTACGAATATACTGTGTATATTAAACAAAGCACGTTATTCATGACGCACTCTGTATGGACACTCGGCTGAGGCGTTTGTGTCTGCGAGGCAATGTATGCAACGTGAGACGATATGGTCTCGGAGGGATCAAAAGCCTTATAGGGGGCGAGGTAGCTATAGTTTTGCATAGAAATACAGTTTTCATTTCTGTCGGTAGTACTCATGACTGCCTACGCCTTTTTTTTTAATTATCAGGGACCTTCTAAAGTTTGGGTTCAGGTAACAGACATATAATGCACTTGGAAATCAAAATTTGTTGTTTGTGAAATCACCAAGCATTTATTTTAAAACAACTTTTATAGTAGGAATTCGAATCTTAGACCAATAACAGATTTACAAATAAATAATTATTTATTACAAGCTAAAAATGAAACTTACAAATAATGAGGGTTAAGGAAGGCAAAGGTCCCCACACAGTTCGCGGTGTTAAGACGACTTGTTTAATAATATGCCACGTACAAACACATTGTATAATCATACATATATTTCTTGACGAATATAAAATCACACATCAGTAGCTGATGAAAATAAATACTAAATTATATTATTGCTGCTTCTACAACTATTTTTATTTTAATTGCAATATTTGTACGAGGAATTGCATAAAATTTAGTTATTGTACGCATAATGCGAATATAAATAACCAACGCATAAAAATTGCGATAAATTTTAAAATTATGCTTTTAATTGCAGGAAATATCTTTCGATAAATGTAATATTTTTTTTAATAGCTAAAGTTTCAAAACATACATATAGTAATAGTTTAAGAAGCTAGTATTTTTATTACGTTTGGAAATACGCTATATAGTGTAATTTTTGTATCAAAGTATAACAATGGATGCTAACATAATAATAATTATATCGTCTATATTACTTATTATTGGGAATGAAGCCCATGCTCTTCAACAACACCTGATTAAAGTTCTGATCGCTGTATATTTCCCCCTCTCTATAAATATGCCTCTCACCTCAACTGCTCTGCCTTTAAATTTATTTATTTATTTATTTATACTTATACTTAGAAACAAATTACAAGTTAAAAACGACGGTTGCCTCACTAAGCTCGTGGCTTGTGTCACGGCAACCAATATGAGATTTCACAATATATAAATATTTTATAAAGTGTAGTTGAAATAGAATATAAAATAAAATTAAAACAAGGTTCAAAACAAACAAAAACAAAACAGAAAAAACAGTATTAAAATGACTCTGTAACTGAGAGTGAATCTTTTGTGTGTATGTGTACGTGTATGTATGTGTATGTGTGTGTACGCGTGTATTATCCTTTGCCACTATTACCCGTGGTATGAAAGAATCAGTTCAGTTTCATCGTATGAAAGATTCAAAAGCCATTTAATTATCAGTCGCTTTACTTCTTTGGTAGTTAACTTAATAATATCTTTACTATCAAATTGAGCATGAGATTGAATAGCCAACATAATAAAAGTCCAATAATAATCTATTACATTATACATGCTTGTGTTCTGGTATTTACGGTTAACAATTATGTGATTTATAGTCGAACTTTAGACATGAGTAATGTTAATAGTCAAATCTTCAACAAAATTATACACAATGAGTTGTTTACAAGGTAATATTAATGATCCATAGACATACTTAACTTAACGATAACGTCCCGTTAAATTATACAGTTTCTCTTTAGATGATATTAACGAACTGTATTTTTTACTTATTGTAACATTAATATTGTAATAAGGATTGATTGTTGGATACAGTTATATTCTATGTCTGGTGGCTCTGTAGTCGATGATATAGTAAGTTTTAAAATAAACTCAACAGTTTAGGTAACTTTATGACCACAATAACACTCGGTGTCACCACAAGTCTTGTTTATTATCAAAATTACTACAACCTAACAGTGCTCACGGTCTTCAGTCTTCTTTAAGGTTAAGATATTTCGTTATCAGAAATATACTAACCTATTTTAAAATTTGAGTCACTCTCCATAATTCATAAACAACAATGCCAAGCACTTTCAATATAAGGTGTTTATTTCTAAGTATTGCCAACTTGTTTTACTAGCTAATTAAATAACTGCTGCGTACAATAACCCACAGGCAAATAGAACGAAGAATCACTCTTAAAGTGGTTAACGAAACTTTTTGCTATTGTTTTGTTTTGGGGAATAAAAGGCCGCTATTTTTGATGTAACGCTAACTTTAAAATTGGTATGTCATATTTACTTTTTCCTTGTATTTCAGGTGTATCAACATCAGATATAGTTGCACGGATAGTGCGTGATTATGATATTTACGTGCGAAGGAACCTGGCACGTGGCTACTCCGCGAAAGAGCTCAACGTATCCTTCCTAAATGAGAAGAAGTTCCGGCTACAGAACAAAATGGACGAGCTCAAAGATAAAGGCAAAAAGGTATATTATCTTTTAAAAGTATTTTCATCTCCATCAAACTTCCAAAACACTCGGCTTTTTACTTAATCCTTACTGTCATAGACTAAGTTTATAAGAGGATCTTACCATAAACTAACATCATTTTTAAATAGACGCAAAGAACACTCGAGATCAGAACAACTAACTGTGGTGATCGAATCTACAACACTTAACAACGCAGTGATGAGGTCCAGTCACTCATTATTTCTTGACATCGAAGTCTAGAAAATCTAAATTAAAGTGACTTAAACAAAGGCCGAGATGATGATATGAGATAGTCATGTATTACATACACACTATCCCACGAACAGGACATAAAATTAATGAATTGATAATTAAAGTAGTTATTTTACGATAAAATGAACACGATGTTTGGTTTTGTTTTTTATTCAATAGTGACTAATGTAACAGTATTATTAATTTATCATTAGGTATAATATTTCTACTCGGCAACAATGTAGAACCACCAAAGTTAAGAATCAGATAAATAAATTATACATCGCTTTCAAAACATTTAGCTATCATCCGGATACACAACATCCGGTCTGTTTTTATGTATTACAAAATTGTATTGAGCACAATTAAAATAAATTATATTATTTTGTATTAACTCGGTAATTATTGCTTGGATAAAAAAGTATTTAACTATTTCGAGATAGCATTATCATTGTGTAAAGAAGATATTGATATCGCCGGCATGTTTTTAAACATTAGTCACTAAGCTTATGATGTTCCTACACTACCATATTTTAATTAAATTAGTAACAAAATGATGTATACCTATTAAAAAATTATACTACTTAAATGGACGGATTAATACAGTGTTACCACCCCTATTCATTCCGTGGGTTTCGTAAGAGGTGACCAGGGGTGCAAACTATTCAGGAGAACATCTCTAAGGAGAAGGAAACTTACATACGTGCTTGTGATTAGTTCTTAAAAGTTTTACGTATTTATAATAGGCTAGATGACACCTTAATCAAATTAGTTACTTTTTGTCATCTGTCAAAACGACAATTTTGTATGAAAAATGTACTAAATACCAAATTGTGACTTCACTGTTTTAGACTACTCAATTGAACAATATATTTCATTGTTTGTTTGATTGAAATTCGTAATAATAATAAAAAGCTGAAAGCTGAAAATGTTAATTGTATTTGTCGAGATGTTTCGCGATATTAGTTTTAATGAAGTGGACATTGGTACTTACGATACAGTCATCTACCCAATTACAGGCTATTATTTTCTTTTATCTGACCTAGTTCAGAAACTGTTTTAATTATTTGGCTGTAGACTAAATAGGTGTACTTTTTTCCTTCTAAACCCTATACCAACCCGTCTGTCCAGCGCGGTATAGTCGACCAAAACCTCCTTTCCAAGAAGAGGACTCTGTCCAAGAGTGGACTATTAATGATGTGTTGATGAAATGAAAAAATACTTTACATTGCAAACATTTCACAAGAGCTACTATTAACACTTTGGCCTCCTTACTTACGCACAAATCACCTTAACATAAATTAATGTTTAAATATTAATTAATAATTACAAAAATTAAATAAAAATTAAATTAGTAATTGGTGTATTGTGATCATAGATAATCTAAAAATTCTTTAGCTAAAATATGCTTTGGAATCTTCTATACATAGAAACTTAGGAAATATTTTGATAAAATTTTAACTAATTATATTAGGCATTAATTTTATACGTTGGCGTCACGTTGGCGGAATAGTGTAATCTTATAATGTTATATAACTATTTGTCTATATTTAAGTGTGTATCTCCGTTACCTGCAAGCTTTTTACTTATTAAGATGGTACGACATTAGGTACACAACAGTAAAACTGGAAAATATCTTATTAATATAAATTTTGCTTTGAAGCTTTGTTACGTAAAATCTAACGTGCTTAAATTTTATTTTAGGTGATGACAGATATAGGTGAAAAGCGAGTCGATATACTAACAAAATGGGAGGAAAAGTCTCGAGAACTGATCGGCGCATTCTTGCTGCTTTTCGGCCCTGACGGCCGCTTGTCCAACATCTGGAA
This sequence comes from Hypercompe scribonia, assembly GCA_949316085.1. Lineage (NCBI taxonomy): Eukaryota > Metazoa > Arthropoda > Insecta > Lepidoptera > Erebidae > Hypercompe > Hypercompe scribonia. Next base: position 1,508,680 of record OX438969.1, on the reverse strand, counting down.
CGAGTCGAAGGGTCGCCTCATGCAGGCGCTCAGCCAACCCCCTTCACCGAGAGGATCACCGCCACCTAGCGAGAATGGGGACTCACACTCGCCTACACACAGGTGAATATTTCTAAATGAACTCATTAATTTATGATTTTTATGACATTTTTCATGTCAATGGTACAAAATTTCTTTCTTGTCCAGTTCTTCTCCAATTAATTTGTTTGATATAAAAATATAAATATATAATTAAATAGGTTTAAGTACTGAAGTTAGTAAATTAAATCTACCGCTTAAATTCACATGAATTCTTGTTAATAATCAAGCATTTCCCTGATGCAATTAGGAATTTTATTTTATTTGATAGTTTCTATGTGTATAGTCTATTGCTCAATGACGTCATATTTTACTATAAAAACTCTTTTATTAACGTGTATGACTATGATTTCTATACGAGTGAATAATAAATGTTTATTACACGATAGAGATTCCGCGTCACCGCCGCCACCGAAGTCGCGCCGTTACGCAACGCTGTATGAGCCGCAAGCAGGTAACTGGGTAATTATTGCGCTGCTTGTATACGCTACCGTACTTTTAACCTTGCTTGGAAAGCTCAATACGCGATACGTGCATATAACCAGAGACCTAGGCTACAGTGGTTTGAGTTAACGGTTTTAGTGTCAATACCAAAACTAAACAAATATAATGTACGAATGACGTAATGGTTTAAGTGGTCACTTCACTGCTTCCCTGAGTGAGTTGATTATACCTAGTCTTGCCATAAATATTGTAATAAAGAAAAAAGAAAATTGTTAACTGCAAATAACATTTATTACTTTTACAGTGTGTCAGTTTAATACATAAATATAAAACAATTAAAAATATAAAAAGCTTATTCGAAGTGGTCTCCATTGGCTGCAATACAGTCCTTTAAACGATGAGGCCAGTTATCAATAGAAGCACGCACTCTTTCCATGGGAAAATTCTTCACTGCCAATCGTATAGATTGTTTTAGGGACTCCAAATTATCATGGCGTTTAGAGCAAGCTGTACTCTCTAAAACTGACCACAAATCATAATCCAGCGGATTAAGATCGGGACTAGACGACGGCCAGTCTTCAGCTCTGATGAAGTCCGAAACGTTCGATTCCAACCAAGACTGCGTGGACCGAGCTTTATGACCCGGCGCCGAGTCTTGCTGGAAGGACCATACTTGGTTATTGAACATGGTGATGTTAAGGGGCTTAACTACCTTCTCAAGAATGGTATCTTGATACACTTGTGCCGATGTTTTGATACCTTTTTCACAAAAATATGGCTCAGTCACTCCTTCATAGCTAACACCCCACCAAACCATCACTGAAGTCGGATAATGTCCACGTTGCACTCTGTCGACTAATTGGGAAGCTTCCTTAGAGCTTTGAGCATAAATACGGTCATTTTGTTTGTTAAAATGTTGCTCAATTGTAAAAATTTTCTCATCCGTAAACAAAATTTTTCTGTGACCTCCCTTTGCGTACCGCTTCAGTAGTTGTTTCGATTTTACCACCCTATTCTTCTTTAAATTATCAGTTAAGAAATGGCCAGTGCGTCTCTTATAGGCTGCAAGTCCTAAGTCATCTTTTAAAATACGCGACATGGTTCTAGGTGCTATCTTCATTTCCCGAGATAAAATCTTTTGCTTTCGGACAGGATTTCTTCGAATTCTTTCCCTTACTGCTTTGACCACCTTTTTCGTACGAACACTACGTGGACGGCCAGATCTTTTTCTGTCACAAACAGAGGAGGTCTCATTGTACCTATTAATAGCCCGGTACACAAACATTTTACTAATACCAAGTGTATGGAGAGTTTTAAAAATTGCATTTGGCTCCATACCTACTTTGTGTAATGCTATCACAGCCATTCGGTTCTCTTTATCACCCCACACCATTTTAATATCGCAAAATATTTTACAATGTATTGGCGCCAAAATGAGAAAACACAATGAACAATCGTATAAAAATGACAGATTCGAAATTCAAATGCAATATTTTTTTATAATTAAGTGTAACAGTATTTATGGCCAGACTAAGTACTGAGTGATGTAGGTTTGATCCCCATATGAGACAACACTTTGTGTGATTCTGGATCTTCGTTGGTTCCGCGTCTGGCAGTTATATGTCCGTTTCATATATGTTTGTGAGGTCCCCAACGCGACAAATGAGTTACCTAATGCAAATTTTAATAACAAAATACTACAATCTTTCAATTAAATACTATTAGCAAGATTATGTAGTTGGGTTAGTATGTATTTGTAAGACAATAAAGACATAATAATTGTAATAAATATGTGGCAAAACTATAAAGTTTAATTATCGTGCATTTTTAATTTGACGTATTGAGCTTTTTACAGGTATTAATTTTAGTTTGCAAATGCATCTATTTGAGTTTTGTCTATGATATTATAGTGATGTTTTAATAGAAATAGAAAAAGTTTAGTAAAGCATGAATCAATCATGAACGTTTGTTTGGCGTGTTGCCACTATTGGTTAGTACGAAATGAAATAATGAAGAGTACTTAGAAAAATATGTTAGACTTAGCTAGTTAATAGATAATAACTTAATACATAATAGATTTGTTTTTAAAAATTTAGTTTGCTGTAATAAGTTACTGTAAATTAACTAAGATAGTATTTTAACTAAAATATTAAATTAATTGAGTAGATCTTTAAAATGTGAACAGTTTCTAAGTTTTTTTATTGTATTATATTATTTTAATGATTCATATTTAGAAGTATTAAAAAAAGTAATTTGGCAATAACTGAGCGTGGCTTTAATATTGTTTATTAGATACAATTTTTTAAATAACACACAGTTTGCACTTTTTAACAGTTTTTAATATAGGCCTCTTCTTAGCAAGGAGGTTTTGGCCTACTACTTACCATAGACAAGTTGGTATAGGGTTTGTTTCAAATTTTCCTTCTCTTTACAGTGATGTTGCACGATTAATAATACTAAATTCATATCAATTAACACTCATAAATCATATTCGTATCGTTTGTTCGATTTTTCGGCCTTGCTTAAGATCACCACGTCAAACTGATAATTGCATTCAATAACTAATCTATTTTACAAGCTCCTTTGTATAAATTCGTCATTTTAATCCTGTTTATTATTGTTACAGATGCATCGAGCTCTGAACGCGTTGGGGAAACGGAAGAGGCCGTACAACGCCAGCTGACCGACGATGGCTCAGATGACAGCGACGACGAGTACCAGGACACGAGCCCCTACCACGACCTTCACCTCTAGGCAACATCCACATCTTACACATTAACAGTGGAAATATATACATAGTATTTTTATACCGTGTACATTGTCCATTTTTAATATCAAAATGAGAATCTACCGCGGCGCAGCCTGTTGCCACCGCGGCCTTTGGATGTCCTCCAGAGATAAATCGTAATATGGAACGTCGTCTAAATTTTGTATGTGCGTTGAGTACAAGAGTAAATGTATTGAATTAATATTATGTTTCATAATATTGTGAATTTTTAAACCCTATTATTATTTATTTGTGTTGTTAAGTAGATTTAATTCACTCCTCGCCCCAAAATACTGCAGGTTGTCTGCCTGTTGGCACCAATAAATACCACATGTAAGATAACTGGTGCAAAATATAGAGTTGAGATATTAATTTTATTTATATAGTAATATTTAGATGACACTTTTTGACAGTCGATTAAAAAGGTGCTTATGAATTTTCACTTGTTTTATTACATACGCTTGCACAATATTCCACTTGAAGAAATCAGCTTGACGAGAGGTAACAACTTCTTCAGGACATTGTACTACTTCTCGGGTAACATTTCGCACCCACTGGTATAGTCGAGTAAAATATATGTAATTTTATCTACGCATTTCTTTTTTACAGTGGGATGCAAGTGCACCCACGTGCATAACCCTCCCGGCGCCCATGAGACCACTTTCAGGTGACGATAAAAAAAAATTGGTTTAAATGAAATTAAACTAAAAAAAATTAAATAAAAAGTAGATTTTAGATTTAGGTGCCACAAAATCATTCATATGTTTAAAATTCGTTTAAGGGTGTCTGCAAGAGATCGCTCCGTGGCATAAGACCGCTGATTGTATTTATAATTTGTAACACGTTTTGTTGTTTCTTGTAACATATGTACAATGAAGATAAAATAAATAATAAAAACCACATTTTACCAACTACAATATGTCAAGATTAACGTTTAAAATTTGCTTCTGTGCAAGATATCGCAGATAATAGCATACGAACACAAACATGAATTTTCTAACAAGTGCGACACAGTAACAGTCAGTAAGTGTTTAATCTGTGTGTGATATAATTAATCAGCAACTAATTAAAAGCTTACATTCCAAATATTCCATAAGTAGATATAATAAGTCTACGTACTGAATCGTTATTTAGTGACATCGTCTAATCTGCTTTATAAAAGAATAATGCTTTCACCTCACATCGATTTTTCTTTTCGTTATATTTTTAATTTTGATTGTTTTTTTTTTTAATTATGATAATGATAAACATATTCGTGCTTTGCAAGCAATTTTAAATAAGAAGCACAGCAGCACTGTTCGGTGATCTACGGATTTTTTATTTCTTTTCTTTATTTGAAACAAAAACCGGTTACATACTAAAGTATTAACTAAAATATTCAAAGTAGTGAACATATAACCTACACCATTGTAGATGTATTAACAGAAATAAATTAAGAAGAAGTAGGTCAGCACATTGTTTTTGTTAGTGTAACTGAAATATAAACTCGTGTAAATATGCAACTTGGGAAGAATATAATCAAAATAATACAGAATAAACGCATTTTGTTGGCAAAGTGTAGTTTAATGGCATGACTTTTAAATAGGTTCTTGGATAATGCAAAAATTTCACTCACTTTGTCTTGTCATTTGTCACAGAAATATTTTTATTATACGTTACTACAAATCATCGAAGAGGTATGCGAAAACCTACATTAATCTTACATGATTGTAAGAAAAGTAATGGACCCAATATTCAACCCTGAGGAATACCAGAGTTGGTCCGAATGGCGTTCATTGATAACGATTCTTTGCGTTCAATTAAAAATATATAACACAAACCTGCGAAGCAAACTTCCCCGTATTCTGTTGAAAACAATTTTATCTATTAGCATTGAATGATCCACATTATCAAGTGCTTTTTGAAAATTTGTGTAAACGGATTCCACTTCGATGTCCTAAAGCACATTTGAAAATATATACCCAAGAAAGGTCATGAGTTTAGTACGAGTATAACACCGCCTGACAAAACCTTGTTGCTCAGGTGAAATTATTTGATGGATATGAGGATACACTGCACTATGGACGAGTCTCTCAAAGGCCTTGGACAAAGTGGATATTCTCCCGCACGTGTTAAGATTAGCGTTGCGCTATCGCTAGCTAGTTTCTTCTCGCATCGTTCGGTAGCCCGCGTCGGAATAACGGAATATCGTGTGTCGTTTTAGCCACTACGTAAGTATTTGTGATTTATATGTGGTTACAGACGTTGGCATATTTTTGGCTTGTGACAAGAGGTTTTGAAACTGTTCGAGTGAAATCAGAGTTCCGGCGGTTCACCCGGTTCAATCGTCGTGTACCCGATTGTGCACTTCCAACCACTTAACATACATTCAATTACTATAGTACCAACACTTTACAACCATCGATTTACGACAAGGATAAACAGGCAAGTGCTTACCTACGTCACGATTGCCAATGTGATTTCGGTACAAGTAGCTATATCACACATGGTACTTCTGAAGCTTTTTCTGCTTCTGTTTTTGTAGAATTCTTTGTCGTGAAGTAAGAAATGTCAGACCCTCGTTGCTTATATTCTTAACACGTTCGCTGCTCCCTTTTATGTAAGAAATACCCTTATGTGCGTACTAATGTGCGTAGAGTGTGCTTTTAGCACTAGAGTACCGTGAATAGTCAACGGTGCGTATAAAACGCAACTGTTGGGTTCCATATAGCAGTGCTAAAAACACACATGTTATGTTCCCAACGATCGTACTGTAACCGACATCTCTTGCAATTTGCACGAGAGTGCTGAACACAAATACCTGTTGTATTTATGTTTCGTACGAGAGTGCGGCAAACACGGTGTAACGTAACGGTAATGCGTGAAAGATTATAGGGTGAGCCACGAATTAGTTAACATTTGAAAAAATCGTATAAAAATCACTTGATATATTACAAAAATTGGTTATTTACAAGAAAGTTAATTAGTTGTAATTCATTTTTTAAAAATTACATCGTATAAATGACCACCGTTTCGACGTTTGCACTCGTCTAAGCGAGCTCCGAAATTTTCGAATACTCGTCGGCAAAGAGACCTTTAGATTGCTCTTCACTGATTTTTCTTTGATTGGCGTAGTGTATTTGGTTTTTTGATGTAGACACGAAAATAAGAAATATTTATAGACCCAAACATGTGCTTTACGCGTATGCCGCTATGCTACACAACAGTTGTCTTTTCAGCACGCTCATCGGGAACACGACGTGTTTTATAGTACTGCTGTATGGAACACAAAACTTGCATGCTCACTAGTAAAAATTTATATAAATGCAAAAAACCCACAGCAAACCACACAACACACACAAACAAGGTTCACTTTATATCTTGGGAATGATGAATGAATGGAAACCTTTTGTTTATTGAATTGTTTAAAAATTTATTAAATTAAAAACAATACCGTGCAGTATTTGCTATTACTATGACTGTATGTACTTATATTCTACGGGAATGAATGGTACAATATGCACTTTCTAAACCAAATGAGTTGAAGTTGCACTTTTTACAATTATCTATGCATTTTGCTGATGTATAACTGTAAATGATTACTGCTGTCCCATTTTTTTTTTTTATAGCAACCTACCAAAGTCACTCTATTCTGCCTGATGGATAGCATGAATAGAATCCAAGAGTGGTGGTCCTAGCATTATAGTGTTTAATCTATGCCTAATCCACTATCTGCCATTTTCTCTATACATAGGTGGTATTATTGTTATACAATTACACTACTTTCTTTCTTTGTTATGTGATTTGTTTCAATTCTACTTAGAATGTACATATTGCATTTATGCTACATAAATTTCAGGACAACATTACTATTTAATGTTTTCTAAGTTTAATTCAATTGTTATCTTATATAGCATATTAATCTGAAATTACTAAAATTTAAATAGGAAAGTTACATACTAAAAAAATCTTTTTACATCTCAGTTCAAAAAGATTAAAAAAGCCCACTAATATTATAAATGTGGAAGTTTATACGGATGTTTGTTACTCTTTCACGCAAACTACTGACGAGATTGAGATTAAACTTTGCAGTAACATAGCTTATACGTCAGATTAGCATATAGGCTACTATGTACTGCAATATCCAACATATACATAGGCAGAGCCTCAGGGAAAAACTAGTAAAAATAGCCATATAAATATACAGTTGAATTCGTTTAATATGACTCCGCCTATATTGACCAACCGCTTATTATGACGTAATTACACTACGAAGTTTGGTTTTCATACAAAATTCTTTATAAAAAAGTCGGATATAATGACTTCCCTTACAGTGACATGTCGCTTATTATGACCCATTTTTAATAAATTATGTCTAGTTATAATGACCGACATTATTCTTTACGCCTTTGATAGTGTTCTTTGATTCCCGACGACGTTCGGCACGTGGCTCGTTTTTTTTTTAATCTCAGTGAATAATAGACGCATGAAGGTCACGCATTGTTTTTCCTTTGCCATATAAAAAAATGTTATCTCAACGCCGTAAAGCATTTACGATTGAGGAGAAAGGTGCAATAATATGCAGATTAGAAAATGGAGCATCAAACTCATCTCTCGCAAAGGAATTTGGCGTGGGTCATTCGACAATCGCAATGATTTTTAAAAGCAAGAACCGCATTAAGCAATCCTTCAATTCAAATGTTTTGAAACCGAAGAGGCTTCGAAAATCGCGACAAGAAAATGTTGATGAAGCGTTAATTCAGTGGTTTAAAATCATGAAAAACAAAAGAATTTTTATCAGCGGCCCTATGCTACAGGAAAAGGCAAAGATTTTATTGCTGGTTGATAATTGCCCCGCGCATCCAAATGTAACTGATTTAAAGTCTATGACACTAGCTTTTCTGCCGCCGAATACAACATCAGTACTACAGCCAGTGGATCAGGGAATAATACGATCACTCAAAACGAATTATAGAAAGAACCTAGTGCTTAAAATGATTAATTGCCTTGATGCTAAGGAAAACAACTCTTCTACAAAAATAACGGTGCTAGACGCAATTCTGATGGTTATTGATGCCTGTAATAAAATGTCACAAAGTACCATTCACAACTGTTTCAGAAACGCAGGATTCATTAAAAGACAAGACAGTTTTCCTATTCAAATAGAACATGAATTTGATGAAGAAAATAACGTCCCTTTATCTTTGTGGTCACGAAACCTAAATTCAGATTTCTTAGCAGCATCGGAAATGTGGGAAGATTATGTTGATATCGATAGCGATCTCCTCTCATCCGAAGAACCCACCGATGAAAATATCGTACAGAACATTAATGTTAAGGAACAACTCGAAAGTGATGGGGAAGAGGAAATCGAGGAAGAACCGTTACCTACCGCAGAAGAGGCATTAAAAGTTGCAGAATTATTATCACGATTTGTTCATAGCAATATTGAAAATGATAATTTGAGGATAGCGATGTCTTCTATACACAATAGTATTAGAGACTGTTTTTACAATAAAATGATAAAACAAAGCAGACAAAAATTACAGATTACTTACATTAAAAAATACACTTGTATGTGTATGATGCGAACGTGAAATTTTTATTTTATAAGTTACTATGTTTCTCTATTAAAGTATTTAAATATATACATACTATTTACATAAAAAGGTTTTTTTTTCACAAAACGCTTTGTATGACGTCCGCTTATTATGACGTGTTTGTCAATTCCTTTCGATGTCATTATAACCGGATTCAACTGTAGTTTTAAAGACATTAGTAACAGTTACATTTATTATGGGAAGTAATAGAGAAATTTAAAACTATATTCCTTAAACATACTACTGAGGTTTGGTAGATGAAGGCATAGCCTCTTATTTATTTAAATATAATATTTACCTTATTATTAAAATGACATAAGACTTGATTTGTTCTTTAAAATAAGTCAGCTGTATGTCTGTTACTAAACACCACTTGCTCATTATCACTAAGATCATTTACTTATTAAGTCTCAGAGTTCAGATTTATCAGATTTACCTCTCTCACCCTTAACAGTTGTTAGTTCCTCAGATAAACATGAAGAATCACTTCCCCTCAATGCATGTTCAGTGCACAAATGAGTCTTAAGCTCAATATCTTGTTGGTGGTTCCAATACCAATCTTCAATGGCACTTTCATTCTCTTCTAAAAGACTCTCGCATTGAGTTTTCATAAATGTAATTTCGGCCGAGGGTTTGTCCCATAACTCATAGGGAATACCGAGTTCCACCTTCACTCCTTTATCGACCAAACCGTGAAGAGTTTTAAACGTTTGGCTCATACCTTTAGCAAACCTGGTACTGTCCTGACGCTCTTTATGAATGTTATATTCTAGAATTTTATCACAAACTCCTTCTAACGATTCGATCAGCCTTAATTCCGATTTCTCGTACTTGGTCTTTTTTTTAGGTTGCACGTCGTCTAAGGAGTATCCTATTTCGATGACTTCGCGAATTTTGCCGGTCTCCTCGAGCCTACTTTGCAACTCGGTGGCAAGAACTTTGCAGACTTCACATCTATTCGCATACTTCACACCTACATCTGCTTCAGATTTTATTTCTGTGTCATCGCGACATAATATATTAGTGGTAATAAGTAAAAATACACAAATAACTTGGAAAATCATGTTACAAAATAAATATCTTGTATACAAAACCAATTAAAGCAGTGACAGTTTGTTGTGTGAAACTAAAACAATGTTGCCACATCTCCGATTCCTCACAAATGCGTCACAATACACTGAGGCTTAAAAGTATTACGTGGACAAAAGAGATTTCGCTATCATCTATTATCCAATAAACAGGTTGAAAAATAAATGTTATAAGAGTCTGGATTTGTTAATTGAAATATTTACAAAAATGTGATTAACAAATATAATAAACAAAGAAAAATTTACTCTTAAACAATATGGTGAACCTTTTAAATATTATTTATCATGTATTTGAAGGGGCTTTTGGATTTGTGACCCTAACTACTTAGATCGAGGTTAAACCTCTGATAGGTTTGATTCCTACCCAAAACAAAATCATATTGTGTGACGAGCACGATCAACTATTTTGTGTATGGGTGTTATTTATTTATAAGTTGTACGTATTATGAAATATTTAAGCCTGTTTATCTGTAGGCAAGTTACTATGCGTGAAAAGTGTGAATTTATTATATTATATATATATCTGAAGACTGGCAACATTAAGGAAAAGTTACCTTCTTCAACAATTGACAAGAAATGTTAAGCCCTTAAAATTTTTCACCTTTTATATTTGAAGTCAGGGTGCAAAAACCAGTTTCATAAACTCGTTTGTAAAAATTTTCTTGCTATGCTTTATTTTCATTAGACCATATTAGTTTTGTTATGATTTCTATAGAATTCTGCACTATGCTATACGGTACGGTGGTTGCCAGTCTGGTCCAATACAATAATTGCGTTAGTGAGTGACTCGGCTGTAGTACCGACTGCTTAACCGGAGATAGCGGATTTGATTCCCACCCCCAGGCAAATAATTATGTAATGAGCACGAGTAATTGTTCCGTACCTGGGAGTTAATCATACATAACATAGTACTCTGATTAATATAATACAGTTTTGCTTAGGTTGGGAGCAGAGTTGTATGTGAAATGGGTTAGGGTATTGTTATTAATGAGTACTGGATAATTATAAAAATATTGTTATATTGTTTGAAATATTACAATTAAATAAATAAATAAAAAAATATAATTAAATCTTATTTCAAATGAAACAATTCTGAAAACAATGTTGTTTATTATGCTAACACTTTATCTACTTTACCAATGAAAATGATGCTGTGCATGTATTTACTGGAGTACAAATTTGGGCATATGGTAGCTTTAGAAAAAGTATTGATGTACTGGGATGAAATAAGTAACGCAAGAGAAGCCACAGGTGTTTATTTAATACACATCACTTATGAATTTAACCAACAACTTTTTATTTCATATTGAACTTCTTTGCTTAACCATTCAATCCATTCAGTGTTAACTTCTTTTTCTAATGTAATTTCCTGGAATATTTCACTTCTAGACTTTTCTTGGAATCCTAATTTTTTAAACATATTAATGCTTATTTCATTTGATAAGGAAATCTTTGCTTCAAATACCTTTAATTGAATATATTTTATGCCATACAAAAGCATTAATATGACTGCTTCCCAACCTAGTTTTTTTCCTCGGGCAGATGGTTCAGCTATCATTATTTCTATTTCACCTATTGCATATTCCTGATCAACTATAAAAATGTTTGTGTCACCAATCATTGATTCTGCAATAAATTAACATCATTTGTAAAACAAATAAAATGAAAATAAAAAAAATCTTTTTAATTTTTATTTCTACTTACCTATTTCATTATTGATTTGATCAAAAATGGATTTGTCCAAGATAATAAAAGTACATTCTGAAAAAAAATATTAAAATATGGTAATTGACTTTATAATTTCATACTGACAACGAAATTATTTTTGTTTTACATAACCAAGTCCACTCTAGCGTGATAAATGAATCACTTGGAAAGCAACAAATAGAACACAGAAGTATAACTTCCTTGCTTAAATTGTAACTTTAAATAACTATGTAAGAATCAATTCATAATCTTAGGTATGAGACTTGATGCCATTAGACAGTCCTAAAAGTACTCAAATGTAAAGAATGAACAAACCATAACCCCATATAGGTGATATTGTCGTACTGTGAACACAAACGGTTTAAAACACAGATATAATTTAATTATTAACTCCCAAGTTTCTAATAATGCAGGTTTCACCTCAATATGAAGGGATAAGACTAAGGTGTGCCTACTACAGTTGCTTTTATTTTTCTAATATTTATTTAATATTTATATGTTCCAGTTTTGTGAGTTGAATAATATTGTAGGCAATATCTTACTATCTTCATCTTCGCGCCATGATTTTTGCATTTCAAATTCTTCGTCTAATGACAAGGGCTCTGAAGCTGTCAGTTTTTGCAAGTCTTCTGACTTCATCCATTCATGATACCTGCAAAATTTAAGGCTGTAACGTTGAATTTTCCTATAATATTATGCTCTATGTATGAGGTATTACTTAGGTACATGATTTTCTCTGTAAGGCACTAGAATTATGTTGTGACCCACAATTTCGGTATTACTATTTAATTTCATTTTTACATTTAAATGATTGAAAAGAAAGGTGAAAAATAAGTATTTATTTTTACTAATATTTACATGTTGTAGTCATTTGGAATTGTCATATTGACATTAACATCATTTAGACAGCTGTCTGTGATGTCTATCATGTCCTAAATTAAACTAAAATAATTTTAACTAAATTGCTATTTGATAAACCAGAGCTAAGAAAAATTACCTAAAATGTGTTAAATTTCACAAGATTTGTTTTATCATGAAATAAAACAAATATTATCCTTATTTTTACATCTTAACAAACGTTCTCACAAAACTTATTGCATTGTTAAGCAGCATTGGTGAGAAGCAATATTCCTTTTACGAAGAACCTTAGAAAAAATAAAATCTATAGGTAATTATATAAGACGATTTCATGTGTTGTTTTAGAAAACAGCAAAAAAACGTGACGGTAAGTTTTATCATCATAGATACATGAATTGAATTTTTAAAAGTATGTTCTGTCCTGTTTATATATTCATAGATGACTTTGACTCCCTACAATCATGAGAAATGCTTTTATGCGCCCTTGTTAAAGAGCACCTTTTTTTTCCAAACTGTTGACGTTGACGATTCGGCTCAAATTAAGTGTGAGGGAAATAAGTGGACATTAAAATGATATATAAAACAATCTTCTTCTTTGGCAGCTATTCAAAATTTGCCAAAACTAACAGTGCATTGAGTGACCTAAATCAATTTTTACCTGCGACTCATATTTATGGAAATTGGCAACACTTTGTGTTAGCGTCTGCTGTTGCTTTCATTTCATGTCATAATATGTAGCTTATCAGAATCTTATCATGTTTTTATCAAAATATTGCTATTCTTTTTAACTAGCATCGTTATCATTGTATTTGTATAAAATATGTGCTGATTCTCAGTTGAAATAAATTAGCCTGTGATCATTAAGGTATCCAAAAATTATTTAGGGTCAACGAATTTCTTCCTATATTTTGAACTGCTGGGAAAGAGTGAGATTACTCATACTTTCTTTCTATGATTCACAGGCGTCTTCACAATGAATCAATATTACACAGAAAGACGTTTGAGTTGGTTTTATTTTTTAGTATCGGTTCTGTTGGGAGTGTCTGTTATATGTATCGCTATCCCTTATAACCACTGGCGCACTACACTAGATGTGTGTCCTGGTGGTTACTTCGAGAACACAAATTGTGGTTGCATACTGTTTGGTCTCCGTACAAACCATTTCTTTAATGGAGGACACAACTCATATTGCCTGTATGCCATATTTGCACCACTGCCGGTACTTGTGTATGCCATAATAATGGCACTTTTCCATATGTACAGGGTGTGTATAAACAATATTGGGAAGTATGAAGATGAGAAGTCTACAACTATGGAAGAAATGTAAGTTTTATTTATTCTGCTTAGTTTGTATTTATATGAGTTATGTGTACACTCTTAAAACTGCTGAGACATTTTTCTGCAAGATACAATTAATAAAGTCTGATACATGTTAAAGACGATTTAAAGTTGTTTAAGTATATTTTCAATGTGTTTTAGTGTTTGTCAATTCTTAATTTTAAAGAATCAATATGATATGTCTTTTCAGTGAAGGTGAATCAATTGTTGTGAGCACAAGAACAAGGGTTAGTAAAAATAATGATGGTGTCATATACTGTTGGATCCCTACATCATGTATTGCAGCAGTCTTTGCAGTTTACACTATAACGCATGCAGCTATTTTGACAAGTGGTTTTATCAGGACCTGCACACAATATAGAGGATATTTAGTCTCGGTAAGAATCTTGGCTTAATAATGACTTAACATCTTTGCAGGCCTGTTGTGTTGCTCCTTTAGTTGGCTCTTACGACATCAATAGAATAAATCGGGATGGTGTCACTGGATATTCTTAATCCATCACCACATGGAATTAAACAATAATGATTCCTTTTGTTTATTACAAACTATAGAGTGCTAAAACATTTCAAAATGTAAATATGCTATCTGTAAGGACTATATATTTACTAGCTGACCCGGCAAACGTTGCTTTGCCATATAAATTATTTCTAAGTAATTTGAGCGGGATGAAAAATGATTACATTACTAAAATGGCTATTAAAAAATAAGGGTTGATCGTAGAAGGGTGAAAATTGAGGATTGTATGTATTTTTGTATGTTGTATCATAAAAAAATAGAAATTAAAAATTTTGTCTAAAAAATAAAAAAAAAAATTTAGGTTTGTACTACCCCTAACATTTAGGAGGATGAAAAATAGATGTTGGCCGATTCTCATAGATACCGGATAAGCACAAAAAATTTCATCAAAATCGGTCAAGCCGTTTCGGAGGAGTATGGCAACGAAAACTGGGACACGAGAATTTTATATCTTAGATTGATTTGATGAATGGGCATGGATGCAGATGCCTGAGATCAGGATAGATTACTCCTTAGAGTAGCTTTTGTTCAGCAATGAATGGCTTGACTGATTATTTGTTGATTTACATCAGTTAATCTTATTTTGTAATAAATATTCAACAAAAGTATATAATTCCAATAATATTTTTTGCATTTCTTAGTGAATTTGAAGTTTTATATGAAACATGAGAGCTGTAAATAGGCAACATAATTGATACATCTACGGTAAAGCATAAATTGTTAATCACTCATTACAATATTAATTGTAACATAAACTAAAAAAATTATAATATCCTAGATGTTAACCAAAATTACGTCAAAGTAGTTCTTACAGATGTCTTGCACATGAAGTTTGAAGCATTAAATCTGCTTATACACTGTATTTGCAGGATTTATAAATAAACAATTTATTTAATTTTGTTTTTTTTTTAATAAGTAAATTATTTCATTTTGTTTTTTTATTTTAAATAAGTAATTAAAATAATAATATGATATAAAAGAATGCATAGCTTTCTACGCCTTCCTTTGGAAACTAAAAAAAAAGCGCCAAAAATATATTTTTTATATGAGATATTGACTCATTCAGTAGTTACACAATTATTGAGTATCATTATCTTGTGGCCGCTAATGCTATTAAAGCTAATTAGGAGAGTTTATAATGAACTTAATTGAAGGTTACTCCTTAACCTTTGTTATTGCGAAACGTTTGCTCTCACGCCTAGCTAAATTAATAAGTTGCTCTGAATACTCGTATGTTAGGTACAAGGTCGTGTGTAATATATACTCAAAGTAGGTCAATTAAAATTGAAACTACCTAAAATACTATGTTTTTTTGTTACGGTTTCACGCGAAAACTACTCAACCGATCAGCATCAAATTTTGTACACATGGTCTTAGAGGTATTAGAAGTAACATAGGTTACTTTTTATTAAAAAAAATAATTAAAATGATCTGTTACGAAACTTAATGTGGCAGACCAAATACCACACGAGCGAAGCCGCGGGCAAAAGCTAGTAAAAGAAAAAAGTTACATTTCGTACAAATGGCTTGTACTATTAGACTGTTTCTGACATAACTGTGGTAATATTGAAGTTTGCCCCAATATTTTAACTCTATCTTCTGAACTAGGTCAAGGCATCTCACAAGATAGTGCATAGTTCATATACTTACAAAGTAGCTTAGCTATAATTTGAGTACATATGACTCTCCTATGTATGTATTTTTTTTTTAATTTCACATTAATGTTTTTTGTTCATAATAATTGTTTCTTGCTTTAAATTTGTATTTAGTAGATCATATGTTTGAGGAAATAGTATCTCGTACAGTTATTACCTAGATGCTGTCACTATAAACTACATTTTTGTTATATTGTAAATACATCTATACATATAAATAAAATTGGAGTGTCAGTTTGCAATGTTGAAACAACCACTTTTGACTGCATACATATGAATGCACATACGATACATACACTAAAATAACATTTTTTACAATTTTTGTCTGTCTGTCTGTTTGTTTCGGCTGGACTTTCACTGACAGATAGCTGATGTTATAGGGAGAAACTTAGGCTACTTACATTTTAGAATTATAAAAAAATTCCACGCGGACGAAGTCGCGGGTGCAGCTAGTTTTAATATATGTTACACGTTACAGCAACTTCGAGCCTCTGGAGACCATGCTGCAGCTATACATTTTCGTCTGACGTGCCAATCGATTTTAGACTTTATGGATTACATACAAAAGGACGCTCCAAACAGCCGCCGAGGAGATTTCATTAACACCGGTGTGGCGTTGCATTTGGCAGTCATCACCTCATGGGTAGCTGTCGCATTTTGGATCGCTATTGTAGTATATACCGCTCGGAGAGCGTTTAGAGAGCGTCACGTACTCACCTGCTGCGGAAACTGAGTAACGAATACTTTTTTCTAAAATATGGTTAAAAGGTGTTTGGCTAACAACTCGACTCCAGTATTCAAACACTGTTGATACGATTTTTTTTCATATTAATCTTTCTAACCATTGGATTAGAAAGATTAATAGGAAAACATTCATAGATACACGTTATTGTATCTATATATTTAATACATCGAAGAGAATTATTAGATTTTAGTTACAATATTTATATTACCTTTTTTAAAAATAACACAATGAACCTTTTACCAATTAAAACGCACTTGTAGTCAATAAGGGAAATTGAGCTTTAAACTATATTAATTTAATAAGTCTGAACACTTTGACCAGAGACATTCCACCGAACAGGCATCAAATCACATTTTATTTAGTATTTTAATTGCTTTTAGTATTTTCTCTTGTATTATTTTGTTTTTGTGGATTTAATTGTAACCATAACTTGTGCCGTCTAATGTGCCGTCCATTTAGATGTAAGAAATGTATTTTTATTGTTTTAAGGTTGCCAAAACACTTTATATTAAACTGCTGTAGCCTAGTTATAAGATTTTATATTATCTGCATAAAAAAAAAAGTATCGAGCTTTATTGCAACTAATGTGTGACATCTGTCATATTACCTACTTTCTGATAGTAAATCTTTCATTGCCTTTATGATCGCGATCAAATATAGCTCTTATTTTTTTGTTACATACTTGCATCCCTTTGCACTATATTACGCACAGATTGCAAGAAAACGGGATAAGGATGTTACACAATAAAATAGTTTAAATGAGTGTGAGAAATTGTTTCTACTTAAATTCTTTGTGAAGAGTTGTAGATTTTGTCATTTAGGTTTAAGATACGTACAATGTATTCTATTTTTACACTTTTATCAATTTACTGATTTTAGAAACGTTTGATTTTGCTACTAGAGCTATAAATAATAATAAATTATATATCTGAGAAATTTATTTTATTTTGTTTAACGTTGGATTCCCTCGACTTAACGTCTTACCACTTTTTTAAAAAAAAAGAGAAAGAAATAAACCAAATGTGACAACATCACGTCATTACTCTTCATCAAAAAGGGGAATGACAGATCCGGTATCGTTAGCAATGTTAAATGAGATGTATAGTTAATAAAGTGTATTATTTATTTATATATATTTTATACACATAAAAAGTGACAAAGGCAGACTTAAGTCAACCTTAGGATGATGCAGAGCCAAAATTATCATATGTTCATGTACATAATGGACCAGTTAACTAAGACTGTCATCATAATATAGACTTTGTAGCAAACCACTGTATATGCCTAACTGACATAGTTGTTAAACATATACAGTGGCTTGCTACACAACTGTTTTTAAACATTTTTTTATTTCTAGAATATTCTGTTAGCAATATTATTTTATTATATATTAGTTAGCATTTACTATGCGGAAATCCCCCCCGGATACCACCTACTGCTGGTTATGTCGGACTCGAACCGACCAAAAGCCGCACGCGGTCTTAGGTATCAGTAGCTGGGGAACCAGATGTACCCTAGAAAGGAAATCCCTGGAACCCCGAAGTACCTTGGGCCATCTACGGCTAGCAGATGACTCCTTTTCTGCCTCTAAAAGAGCGTGTGTTCCGTAGCACGTCGCGCTGCCATCCTGGCCTGCTTTTTCTAGGGTGGCAGATGGCCTCACCTGTCACCCCCAGGCTTGCGCTTATGTAGGACGGAGATCGTTCTGTGATCTCCGGCGCCCGAGTTGTCTGCGATACCGGGCTCGTTCCTGGGCCTGGCGGACCGCGAGAGTTTTAAACCTCTCCCAATCCTGCTCTGACATCTCCTAGCATAATTTGCTCGCAGAAGGAGACGGCAGAGTTCCACTCGCTCTCGCTCTACAACATGGCCTTAATCATACTACCAGTAATATTTACTCCTGCATTTTTTCAACATTAATATTAGAACTTCAAATTGTTTCCCAAATTTAAGGTAGTAGAGCCACGCTAATTTCAGTACGGATGGACCGGCTCAACCGGGGCAGTACTACCCTCACAGAAGACCAACCTAAAGCGACAGCATCCGTGCTGCCATGTTATGTTGGCAAGTGCGAGACCCGAGGTCAATTGATGCAGGGTGACAGTTATCGTTGTAAATAAGTGAGCCTTTTACGTCTCCAAGCGGAGCGTGAAAAAGCACATCACTAGGCCGCCATAGTGTGGGTCACTACTGCATTGTCTGCATTCACAATAAGCAAGGTGATCATAACTCTTAGATTCTATTCATGCTTGCCATCAAGCAGATTAGAGTCACTGATAGATAAGTAAGAAAAAAAGGTACAGTTAAAGACAAAAGTTTAACATAAAACATTTAATAAACAACATGTACCTATTCTAACATCTGTATATATGTATGTACCTAACTACCGTTATGTATATATGGATTTCGTGTCCGGCAAACGCAACTTATATCCGGTCAACGAAGAATACATGTAATGAATATTGATATACAGTTTTCAATACACTAAACCCTATATTAACATTCGAGTATACGCAGCTGCTTTCTTGACTTTACAAATACATTACAAGTCGGAATTATTAAGTAACATTAAATTATAATATAAAAATAATGGATAGGTACACTATTAGGTATTAAAATAATTTTCATTTAACGACGTTTGTCAAACTTAAAATGTGTTGTCACATTAAAATATTACATTAATTAGAAATTTAAATTGGCAACACCTTTCTTTGGATTCAATGCTAACGATTTATCTAAATGAGGACGTGTGACGAGTATTCGAGTGTATAAAAGCTCAGAATTATAGTTTATATAACTGTACATATTGCTATTTTTATATATTTAATCTTAAACTACAATATAACAATAACATACACACATACTAAATTTAATAATATTTATTAATCGTACTAGGCGTCATTTTAAATACTTTTATTTATAAAAAATCTAAAAATAAATGTATATAAATCTTTTAAATACATTCAGAACACAAACTCTTCATTTGTATATAAAACGTAATCGTTGGTTGATTTTTAAATTTTCGATAACAGTCGAAAATATAATCGTTATTTTTTTAAAAAACGATACAGGCGATATTAGCAGTCAGAAAACGCATGATATAATTTCGTCAACTATATATCGACTAGTCCAACGTTCAATGGATTCGAACATAAAATGGATCCTAATTGCCAAAAAAAAAAAAAACACATTTCTGCCACTAAAGATGAGTTAATTTTTCAGTGTGAACACATCATCATATATGTATTATATAGAAAATAAGTCTTAAGAATAGGCCGCAAATAAAAGAGATAACTACCTGACTTTGCCTCATATCTAAAGTTTGCCTATACTGAAAAAAAAAACAGAAGGGACTGTTTTTCATCTCTGTCATTTACAATAGATATTCAATTAAGTGTTATTGTACGTGTTAGTAAACACTTATACATTTCAAATAACACTTCAAACAAGAACTTCTAATGAGGCCACGATGAAAACTTGAATTCTCCAATGATGTAAGTATAAAAGTCTCAGATGTAATCGCATATGATTAATTTATATCGGTTAAGAAGGCAAAGAAGGCGTAACAGAGGATCAAGTTCAGGACATTCTGTTATGCATACTTTTCCTCATTCATCTTGGCAACTTCGCCTATTTTAAATACTTAAAAATAATAATTTATGTATTTTATCTTAAAAAAATAAAAATAACCTACATCTTGTTTTACACTGTAATATGTGAAGGACCTACTGAAAATTCAGTTTTTTTTTGTCCAAAGTGTGGTATTACACGACAAAGTCACATAATATCAAAATCGGTGAAAAGTTAGAGCAGTATTGCCTAGATTTATTTAATTAAAATGCAACAAGTTACTATTTGTCAATTATGTGAAGTGCTTAAAAAAAAATATGAAGAAGGTAAGTGACAGTTAATAATAAATCGCCATTGTTTTTTGTATATCAAAAAGATTTGGTTATTGTTCTTTATTCAAAATAATTGTTATAATATGACAATTATTTTTTAATATACATTAGAAAAAATCTAGAGCTATAAATCACAGTGCCCTTGAATGTTATTAAGGAACTTTCCTAGCCTTTCTTCAATCAGTTTTATCGAATATCAGTTTGCCGCGTTTCAAGTGAAATCGAAGATTGAAGCAGTTGTCAGTATATTTAAAGGTAATGACGACCCAATAACGAACATCTATGACTTACGACAACCAGGGCTTACGGCTTAACGAGCTCTGAGGCACGGGTATGAAACAGCGTCAACTTCGACACTCAGGGCTGTTATTAAGAATGTGTTGTAATAAAAATACAACAAAACTTTTTTTGGCCCGACTCAGGAATGTAACCTGAGATCTCTTAATCGGCAGTCACATACGCTAACTGCTGGATCAACGAGAGTGTTTATTAAGCAATCAAACATTTAGAAAAGTTTTTCGTGTGACGTATATTGAGTATCTATAATTAGGGGATGAATTAAGCTTATTTCTAACTAGTATGGCTTCAACAATATGAAGAATTCAATAAGAATGCTTTAAATAGCGTTATTGTACCAGCGACGAAGTTTGTTTCTGGTATACCTACAATTTGGCAACTTTGTTGTCTATGTCGAAAGAATAAAAAATTACATATGTACATACTTATTTTTAATAGCGTCACAATATGATTCGTCTTATACAGTTATGTTTTTATTATATTACGTTTTATATCTATGTATATATAAACGGTAAGTTGTTTTTTTTTACGCAATCGGTACGAAAATTTCTGTACCGATTGAGTTTAAATTCTGACATAATAAACTTTAACAAACTGTTCTAAACTTTCTAATTTCCTTTCTCATCAATGCAACCACAATTTGTTACAGATAAGTGAGGCAGCGTACAGATAGTTAATGATATAACTATTATATAAAATATTCATGTAATCAAAGTTACTATTGATAGTTGACGGGACCAAAGATAATTTCTGGTTGAAACTGATGTTAGAGAATTAGTGATTGAACATAGTGATTGACACTAATGAAGTATGTCATTTACTTTTGACGTTAACTAAAGAATTTGTCAATTAAAGATGTAATAATGAGTTTCGTTAACGTTAACGGTAATATACATTAATTTCAACATGTCCAAAATATTTTGAAGTATATACCAAAAGACACCTGAGATAATTTGACCAATATGAACATGCGTCAAGCAGTTGGGCTCCAAAGAGATCTATACTCGTACTACACCATAAAATTCGTAAAGATTCAACATAGAAATATCATCTAAAATATGAGCATTAATAAAAAAAATGTATTAGATGGACAAAAATGAATAACAGTGATATCTGTGCACGAGCAAATTGTAACCTGTAGTTAAATAGTTGTGTTATCTTTGCTAGCGCTATGGCGTGATTGCACTATGACCATGAAGTAAAAAAGATAAGACCTCATAAATACAAAATTGGGGAAAATTCACGCTAGAGCAAAATACCTGGTATGATTGGGATATAAATATAAATGATTGGGATCAGAGTATTTGCTTTTGGTGACAAATTTAACATTGTCAATTACACCAAAACGAAAATAATAACTCTTAACCTAGCTTTTACCAGAAATTAAATAAAATCATTGTCGTTCATCATTTAGATGAAGTTCGAAAACACGAAAAATATGAGTTTATATAACTAGTTATGAATTAATCGTATAACTAACCTTACAGATTATTTTTAGTGTGTTAATCATTGTCGAAATTCAGTAAGATAATAACAATTTTCACAACTAAAAAGAAACGATTTTTTTTCAGGCCGGTCTATTTAAAGCAACCGCTACTTTTTTAATGACGATGACGTTTTAATGTTGCTACTCTTCAAATAAAATTCTTCTATAAGGAGAAACGGTCAAAACTCACCATTACACTTTCATCTTCTGACATTAGCAACATGATTACACGAATAATAAGTCATTTAGTATTTAAATAGGTTCAAGACCTTATATTGCCACACTCCGCCTCCCAATCGTCGGGTATCAACTTACTAACATGGTCCTTGAATCGAGTGTATGTACACGGATCGTCACAGAACTTTGGTTTTAATTCTATTGGATCTTCCATTTTAGAGTTGTTTCTGTAAAATGTCTGCAAAGAGAGAAATGTATGTTATTTTTTTTTAATTTTGTAACCCAGGCAAGGCAGTTTAAAAAAGTACTAAAGTAGCTTCTTTGCAAATGTTGTAATCCTTAAATAGAACACATTACTTTTAAAAGCTTTATAGCTTTTTGCTATTGAAATAAAATAACAATTACTAAGATAACAAAATAAATACTAAATTGTTGGGTGGAAGTGATTCAACTCCTCAATAGGCCAATATTGAATCAGAAAAAAAAAACTCTCTGATTACAGTTACGTAAATCTTATTTTTTAAATGTGAATACAGATAATAGTTGTAATTAGTACTAACTTCACCAGAAAGCACATTCTCGTAATAAAAGTTCGTTATCAATTCAGTTCCGATTAATTCTCGATGTTGCAATTGTCATAAAAGTTATTTTCATACTAAAATAGTAGAATATTACTAATACTACCAGATTACCGATTCAATTTAAAGTACGCACTATAGTCAACGAGTCTTAATTTAAATACCTATTATGACAGCTGTAAAGTCGAGAGTTGAGTCCAAATATTATTACGGGAATAGGCCTCAGTTAGTTGACTAGTCATTTTTGTCAAATACGGTTCAAATAAAAAACAAATGTTTTTTTTTCTTCGTTACCTTCACAAAAAAGGATTCATTTTCGATATCCTCGTGCAACTCTAGCACGACGCTAGCGCCGTACTCCGGTTCAATTAGTTCTTCAAAGCCAAGAGCGCGCCACAACGCTACTATGGTGGTATCATGACCAGAGTAGATGTACAGTGTACGATCCACGTTAGAATGTACTGCGGTTTCATCGAAGTATTGCCGTATCTCTTTTAGAAGTGGACCTTAAAATAAACACAATTTGGAACAGATAAAATAATGTTGTCCATGAAATGAAAGAATACCACTATATTATTAAAACTCATTCATGGAAATAGAAATACTTTTAATGGAATTAATCCCTCCTACACGTTCACAACTGTAAATCTTGTACACCAATCAACATCCTCATGAACCTACCGAGTTATAACAATCAGGATTTGAATAATTAGGTTTTCATAATATTAATTCTAGATATACCATAAATCCTAGCGTATAGCAATACATCGAAATTAAAAACGAAAATAAAATGCATAGTCATAAACATCCCTACTAATATTATAAATGCGAATGTAAGTTTGTTTGTAACGGTTGCACGCGAAAACTACTCAACCGATTACCATCAAATTTAGTACACATGTTCTTGGAGGTATTAAAAGTAACATAAGATACTTTTCATTAAAATATAAATACATATATATATATATATATTTAAAATGATCTGTTACGAAACTTAATGTGGTAGACCAAATTTCACTCGAGTGAAGGTGCGGGCAAAAGCTATAGTACAATTTAACCGCAACAATCGACACGATTTCAGTACGAAAGGACCCGCTCGACCGGGGCATTACTACCCTCTCTCTCACAGAAGACCAACCTAAAGCGACAGCATCCGTGCTGTCGTGTTTTGTTGGTGAGTGCGAGACCGGAGGCACATTGATACAGGTGGTGAAAGTTATGGTAAATGCGTGAGCCTTACACAGCCATAATGACTATCATGTGTTTTATATTCCTAAGTGGAGCGTCAAAAGCATCTCACTAGGGTGTCATAGTGCGAGTTATCATACTACACTGTCTGCATTCGTAATAAGTATGGTGATCACAACTCTTGTATTCTATTTATGCTTTCCATCAGGCAAAGTAGAGTCACTTTGGCAGGCTCTTAAAATAAAAAAATACGAGCCTCGACTGAGCACAATAAATTATATTTTACAAGATTTACACTGTGACCCAATCTACAAATTTAATTTTGTATCGCACAGCATGAGTTAAACTCGACGAGATATACACATATTATCTTACACTATGGATTAAATATCTATAAATAGCGCTACGGCCTTGGTAAGTTTTGATACTATTAGCTAATCATGTGGTACAGTTATGTGGACAGATATCTTGACCCCCCAACAGAAAAATTCACCTTTTACTTTTGTCAATGTCTTATACAATTGACTGCCTTACTTTAAATAGCATATTAAAATATGTATTATAAAATAAAACACTTACCGACTTGAAGCCTTTGCAAAGATTCATTATAAGACAGCATTGCTAAGCTCAACATGAAAGGAGTTCGCATTTTAGATGGGAATACAGTCTTAGTCCAGTCCGGCAACTTCAGGCCAGCGTCTTGCTCTGACAGAAGGGTACTATACAAGAAGTCAGCCTCTAATATACTCCGCAAGGTCTGGTTTGTGTGTTTAGTTAGATAGTCAAATAATTCTGTAAACTTTGGATCAGTGTCATGGGCAGCCAGCTGCTCTTTATACATTTCCCTCCAAACTTTGCAGGGTTTCGTAGAACTAACTATCTGGAATATAAATATGTAAGGTTCATTTTCGCCGTGATAGTAAGATATAATAGGTACAATCAACTTCAAAATAACCGTAAATGAAGTTTGAGAAGAAAACACATTTGCGTATGCGCAAGAATTTAGGAATATTTCAATTCTTCAAGAAAGAATTACGGCGATATTATACATTTTCTTAGAACGTGTCTCAATAAGGTTATTGTATTTTAGAGTTAAGCTCAACTCTCCGGGCTGATGAAAGCGCTTATAGAGTCAAAACAGTCATCTTATGCAGGAGTTGAATGCACAATATTCGACACAGGGTATCTCCCAGTTAAATTCTTTTACTGAAGGTTTATATATATTGTTACTGTAAACATTACACTTGCGATATGCTATAATATGGCTATCACATGTTTGCTAACAAGATCTTTTTGTTATTTTGTATACTTAATGTGCCGAGGTTTTTATCAGAAAGTATTAACCAAATTAAAAATACTTACATTATCAAGTTCTCGTGGCAAAGAATGAACCGGAATAGGTTGCCATTGCATTTCAGGATGCCACATCTGTCTCTCTGTAGGTGGGTACAAGCCTGCCAAAAATGTGTAGGCACTCATCAAACATCTAGACCGGTCACTGCTACGGATGAAGACATCTTTCTCATAGTAATCCTCCAAGATAAAGTTTGTATAGTAACTTCTGAATTTCTTGCCTAATTCATATAGTTGCAGTTTTCCAGCCTATAAAAGATTTTTGAATATAACTTGACAGACTTATTTTCATCAAATTTAAAGATGATTTTCTGATTATGACGGGCCGTTGGTTTAGTTGTTAGTAATCCTGACTGCTAAGGCAGAGATCATGGGTTCGATTCCTACCCAGGACAAATCTGTGTGATGAACACAATCATTTGTGCTGTCTGGATGTAATTTATATATAATATGCATGTATTTAGAAATACATAAGTATGTTTATCTGTAGTGTGGTTACCATAGTACAGGCTTTGTCTAGTTTGGAATTAGATGTGTGAGGCTATTATTATTTCCAGTGTAGGGCTTGCATCAGAACTTATTTACACATTACATAACACACTTACATTTATTTAAAGTTTGTCTTAGCAAGTCAGTTGACCGTGGGTGCTTTATGCAACACGCGATTGTAGCCAAACTAGGTCCCGCAAACTTCATGCTTGAACTTAATGAGAAGAACAATAAACTTCTTACTTACATTTGTTAAACTGCCAAACCCATCTGGCCATTGATAATTTTTATAAGGGTCGCTATTATATGTTTTCACTGGTGTTCTAGCACCATGACGAAATAACTGAAAAAGAGAAAATAAAATGAAATTATTGTTCAAATTTCCAGTTGCAATTTTCTCTTATTTCTATAGATACGAGTTTCACTGACGGATTTAAAATAGTGTACCTTTAATGATCGAAATTATTACAGGTCACATCATACAATGTCGCTATTATTTGTCTCTCAAACTATAATTATATGAATGCAACAGTTTCTGTAATTGTCACTAAATATTTAGTCCACCTAGTCAAATATTCGCACCCACCTAAAGGTAGACTGGGAGAATGCCTAAGACATTAAGGTTGCAATATATACCTAGTCCTGACAACATTTCATGATTAGAGTCAGTTTGATTTAGGCATATTTTTTTACAATTAGTCGCTGTTAGCTGAAGCCTCCTTTCTAAGGAGAGGCCTATGTCCAGCAGTGGACTTTTAAAGACTGTTGATAAAGTCATATCAAAAAGAATAAGGATACAAATTATCTATGTATACATATATATATATATTTAAATGAACGTCTGTCTGTCTGTCTGTATATCCTTTAAATCGTAAAGTATGCATTTGATCATGTGATTATCTTTAGCAATGTTGTTGTGCATGAACCCACGAAGGTTTCTGAGTTGGTATGAATATTTTTTTTTTTGTGTTTCCTTCAAATTTATTTTAGTGGTTGTGTAGCAACGCGCGCTGGGTACAGTTAATTATCTATATAAACACATTCATGAATATATCAGAGATACTATAAAATAGAAACAAAAGTGGTTACATTTTTAACCGACTTCAAAAAAGGAGGAGGCTCTAAAATGTTTTTTGTTTTTTTGTATGTCTCTTTAGATGACGTTTTATACCCAATGCAGTTAATAAAAATTAATAGCATCATTATGGAATTTCTCGTGTTTTATCATTGTGATAAAACAAAAGTATTTTATTATAATATAGCAGCAGTTCAACTAAACAAATAATGGTTTATAGTATTTAACAAATTCTAAGGAGGGGCAATAAGTGGACTCACCATCCGCTTACTGGCCCATAGTGTTGCTTCACGAGGTATGCAAATTCTATGTGAGAATGATTGCATGGATCCTCGTCAAGCATCTCCTCGGTTTAAGGTACGATCTGGCGGGTAACTAGTACGGTTTCAGTCAGGGGCGTGGTACACCGTGGATGGGATTATGCGCGTAAATAGTCTAGTGGAGGAAACTGTTACTGGGGGCGAAGTGGTGTGTGTTTAGATATCGCCAATGCGCTCAACACTTTGCCCTGAAGTTGCATTAGGGAGGCGCTAGTGTATCACCGAGTGCCTCTCTATCTCTGTCGCGTAGTCGGGGCATATTTGTCAAAGAGCCATTGTCTACCCAAGTAGAACTGGTCTCAGCCAATGTGAAATGTTCGGTGGTATTTAATAAATTCTATATACAAGAAAGAGGAGAGAGACTGTTAACTCTATGTCGTCTGTCAGTTTATTTTTTATATTTACATTTGTTAAAAAAAAATATAACATGCATTCATAGTATATAGTGTTAGTAAAAAAAAAAGTTTGTTCAAAAATATTCCATACAGGTCTTATTTCTGATTATTATCTCTAGGTAGAAAGGTTCTATATGTGATTTTTTACAAAATTAGACAAATATCACTTAAACAAAATATACTTGAACAGGTTTAATTGTGGAATTAGGAACCTATTATCTTTATGGATATTATAAATGCAAAAGAGTGTTTGTTTGTCTCTCTTTCAAGTCTCAATGGATTGATTTTACAGAGTGAGTTTTGTATTTGGAGATAATTAGGAAGCTAGAGAGTGATATAGGCTACTTTTAACCATGGCAAAACATCTTGTTCCCATGGGAACATCCATTATGATGCTTGCTTTAAACTCTTTGCTTTGCTTGATTTAAATTCTAATAAATGACATTAGTAAGTTTTTCACCCATTGCATATGGCACAAAATTTTTATATTAAAATATTCACAGATTCTGATAGATGACACTACATTGAATAAGGTACCTAGGCTCTTTATCAATAATTTTTTTAATATCTTTTTAACTGCAAATATTATAAATGCAAAAGTTTGTAACGATGTATGGATGTTTGTTACTTTTTCATGCAAAAATGATTGCAGGGATTTAGATAAAACTTTATAGTAATATAGCTTATACATCAGAATCTATCAAAACAATAGAAGGGCTACTATTTACTGTAATTACTGACAAATACACAGGTGTATTTACATATAGAATGTAAAAAATGAAATAAAAGTATTCTGTAAAAAACTAAATATAAAATAATAAAAAAAAAAAAACTATTTTATAATCACAATGAATTAAATAAACTTTTAAATAAATTTTTAAGTAACAGGCATTGGCAACTTATACTCACAATTATCACAAGTCTCAATGTTTTGGATTCATGTGGAAGTGTTTCACTTAGAACACAGTAGCCCAGTAGACAGCTCAACACAGCCAGTCCCAAAACGACCACAGCCACACTTGTTGATCTCTTGGGGATTTGTTGACATGTTGTCCGCTCTACCTTCGGTGTCGATGGCCTACGCCATGTATTCTCATCGTTATCGTACTCCATTGGAACTGAGTCGCGAATGATTGAATACATCAATTATGCTTATCAATTTCAGTGATTTAAGGCAACAACAATGGACGATCCGTAACTATACACTTATACAATAATGCTATTCACGAACATAACTACACACAAATATTTTGATATAGTTTACTTTTACCTTAGCAATAAAACAAGAACACATAAGCCTGTAATAAAGCTTCGTTCTTTCAAACTTTTATATTTTGTTGATATTTAAAAAGAGATCTAAGGTTACGTTATACAAATAATCATTTTATGAACAGAATTATCTAGTCATTTAATTCTTAGTATTGCTACCTTGTAGCACAAACCCACAATACCAATATTTTCAATATGTTTAATACTTTACGGGCACGAACCGTTCACGGACAGTGATATATTGACAATTTCAATTACTGTCAATCGAGTGTCAATGACAATTGAATTGACATTTAGTTTTTTTTTAATATGTATAATATTAATTTTTATGGAATGACAGGTGATGAAAAAATTAGATTTTGCATTTACAGTCCGACGTCTGAAAGAAGTCGAAGAAAAAATGCATGTTCTTAACTTACTTTATAAAATGACGATTTCATAGATATAGTATAATTCTATATTTTATATTGGTAAATAGTATATGTGAATATAGATGCACCTCCCTGAAAATAATTTTGGAAACGCCTTTGTTCTTAAATGTTTTATTTAAGAGAACAAATTCTAGGGAAAAGAAAGAGGAGAGCATGAAAACATGTTTTATTTATTTCATATGTATATTAATAATAAAATTATGCACATATTGAAGATTAAATAAATAAATGAAATGAATAATTGTGGTCATCGATTGGGCTTACTTCAGATGAGTGTCACTGTTTCACTGTCACATCAGACTTTGTTTTATTATTACTTGATAAACACTTACTAAGATCCCCAAATATAGACCGTGTTGTTCGTAAGCGAGTAGCCGCCTTGAGATGGTGGCTACTCGCTTACAAACAATAGTAATTGATTTCAAAATACCCAGGTTATGCTGTTCTGTTTCACAACGTTTTTTCACCTTCAATTTTATTTTTTAGCCAGCACTTTTTGCAACTTAGAAGTTTATCAACACTATTGAAAATTTAAAAGGTCAAAAAAAAAAATTTTTGAAGTTGTCCGAAAAAGCGTTAACAAACGTGAATCAAGAAATGACAACTTGATGGACGAAAAAATAGATCGCGTTATAATATTTTAAGCAAGGGATAGTGAAATAGTCTGATGATGATAGTACTATGGATGACTATCATTCAAGCAGTGACAGTAGTATATCTTGAATAAACCTAAGCCATGACCACAATTCTGCAATTAAAATACTAAAAAAAGCTAAAATTTGAAGTTCCATTTTAATTGATCTCTTTCTCTTTAGAATTTATTTAATCTTTTATATAAACACATAACAACGAAACAATTTAATTTAATTTTCGGTAATCCACCCGTTAGGTGAGGGTTTTTGCGAGATCCAACAGTTAATTCTGAAAACATGCCGCATGACTGCGGCGTCACGTCTGCGGACTTATTTCGTAAGACGGAGTATACTTTATTATTGGTTTACGCACAGAGTACACTATGGTACAATAATATCAAGTGAGTGAGTTTATTTATCATGCTCGAATGTTAGATACAGTTATGTTGTTCGCCACGTAATTTTTATTTGTTTGTATAATTTTAAATTGTTATCTTTGCTTATTACACGCATGTCGGCTAGGTAACTATTCAAATAATGTGAAAGTAGTAAATTATGATAGAATTCACTTATATTTAATTCATAAATATAATAATATTAACATGTTTTAAAATGGTATTTTGAAAATAAAATAAAAATTGAAATATAGTTGTGTCATTAACTATATTATTTACAGAATTCAAGAATTTCAAACAGTGACTATATAATCGAAATAAATTATGCCTTTCTTTAGTGGTAGATGTTTGAGCACCGCTAAGCTCTTGGGCAAAACTGCCTTAGTTACTGGTTGTAACACTGGCATAGGAAAGGAAACAGTTTTGGATTTTTACAAAAGAGGTAACATATTTATTTGTCGATTAAGTTCTTTTATAATTTTAAAATTAATCTAGATATTGTATTTGGTAGCTGTTTAGCTTAGTATGCAGTGCAGGTTTAAATTTGTGTAATTAACATGCACCTCCAGCTGACACCAAAAAGTTAAAAGATTGGGGATTGAGGCCTATAGCAGTTTGAAGTATACAATGTCTTAAGTAAAACAAAAACAGAATATCCTTTTTGATTTCAGAGTTCTTAAATTAAACTATTACTTGTAAAACTTTATGCTCTAATAAAAACCAAAGTCTAGTAATAATCTCAGAAATTTTATCAACCTCTTAATTACTCTGGGAAAAAAAAGAAGAGAACTGAGAAATTCTAAAATTAAATGAACTTCTACTTCTTTTAATAATAATACTATTGTTATTTTTGTTTTATTTTAATTTTGAGAATTTATTAGGTTTGACAAAAAAGACATTTAAATCTAAAAGTTTATATTTGATTGCATAATATAAATAAAGTATTGTATGACTTATCTACTCAAGGTTACAATAGTTTTCAAATTGACTAATATCTTTAACAAGCCAAAAACTTCATGTTATCACCTGACTAAACTCAGTACAGCACAAGGCACCGTCAACACCTCTAAATTAGAGCTTCTCGCTCAACTCAACATGGAGTCAAAATGTTTTATGAAGTCAGTATACCCCTCACAAACCTATGTGCTAGACAGATATGCCATCTCACAGATGAGCCTCTTGATATTGGTCTGGGATTAGAATGGTACGTGGACAACTTATCAACAAGAAACTTCCAGGTGAAGATGGAATTTTATTGAAGTAAGGACCGTGTGGTGCTGGCCAAGAATAGCACCACCCCATCTCCTCCCCTGCGTGTCGTAAAAGTCGACTAAGTACACCAGAGGATGAGCAGCAGCGTCCTACTGAGTATACTACCATCTCACTACGATCGCCACCCGTATGTTGCGCGTGGCGATTATGGTACAACCCCCCATTATGGCAAGCACAAGGAAAAAACGGGCCCTAGTCCCCGGCGGTCCTGCTACTCCTGGCTACGGGAGCGGTCTAGAAAGTGGCAGGACAGGGGGTGCGAAAAATCGCCGGGTAAGATCGCGCTATCACAAACGACGACTTGACTTGGTAACATATAACACGCGCACTTTGCAGAAATACGAGAAAATATTCGAACTGGAGGAGGAATTGAGCGGGTTGCGGTGGGATATTTTGGGTTTATCTGAAGTCCGTAGACAGGGGGAGAACTCAATAATACTGCAATCCGGCAACTTACTTTATTTCCAGGAGAGTGATCATCAGTCCCAACATAAATCCCTCGTAAATAAGGTGGTCAAGATAGAGAGCGTGTCGTCGAGGGTTGCGTACTTTATAGTCAGAATAACAAAGAGGTATCCACTAAAGGTTATACAGGTGTACGATTCGACCACGACACACTCTGATAATGAGGTAGAGATTATGTGTGAGGACATTAGTAGGGCCATACATATTTGTAAAACTTACTACACCATTGTAATGAGGGACACCAACGTAAGGTTGGGTAAACGAAGCGGCGATGAGCTACGGGCGGGAGAATTTGGAGTTGGTCATCGAAATCACAGGGGCCAACTACTGATCGATTTCATGGAGAAGGAGGGCCTTTACATGATGAACTCCTTCTTCCAGAAGCGCGAACTCAGAAAATGGACTTGGATGAACCCAGATGGTTTTACCAGAAATGAGATCGACTTCATGGTGTCGACGAAGAAGCAAATATTCAATGATGTCTCTGTGGTCAATATGATTAAAACCGGATGGAAGCGATCACCGACTGGTTAGAGGCACATTGAATATCAACTCCAAAATTAAAAGATCGTTCATACGCTGACGTTTGTGGACTATGAGAAAGCTTTTGAATCGATCAAAACTTGGGCTGTATATGTATATAATCTCTTCAAGGATGCCAAATTGACTATCGATACATCGAAGTATTAAAGTGTCTATATGAAAACGCGAGTATGTCAGTCCGTTTACAGGATCAGAGCTCGAAACCTATCAAACTACAGCGAGGTGTAAGATAGGAGATGTAATATCTCCGAAACTGTTTACCGCAGCACTGGTAGACGACTTCCAACTTCTAGACTGGAATAGACTTCACATTAACATCAATGTTGCGAGTATATCACCCACCTTGGATTTACTGATGATATAGTTATGGCTGAAACCGTGGCAGATCTTAGCACAATGCTTGCTGACCTCGGTAGAGTCTCTAAACGAGTGGGTTTAAAAATGAGTATGGATAAGACAAAAATTATGTTGAATGCCCATGTCACACCCACTCCAATGAAAATTGGAGAATTACCCTCGAAGTGGTTGACGGCTATGTGTATCTAGGACAGGTAGGTAGGTGTTAGGTAAGAAGAGGACAATCGTCGAATCCAGCTAAGTTGGGTAGCGTTCGGGAGGCTGCGTAACGTTGTCTCGTTACAAATACCGCAGTGTCTCAAGACAAAAGTCTTTGGCCAGTGTGTGTTGCCAGTGATGAGCACGGCACAGAGACGTGGTCGCTCACTATAGGCTTGATAAGAAGGCTTAAAGTCACCCAAAGAGCAATAGAGAGGGTAATGCTCAGAGTTTCTTTGCGTGATCGAATCAGGAATGTGGAGATACGCAGACGAACCAAGGTCACCGATATTGCCAGTAAAATTGTTAAACTTAAGTGGCAGTGAGCAGGCCACATTACACGCAAAAACGATGGCCAATCGGGCCATAGAGTTCTGGAGTGGCGACCGCGTACTGGAAACAGCGCTGGTAGGCAACCCACAAGGTGGTCTGACGACCTGGTGAAGGTCACGGGACGCTGCTGGATGCGGGCGGCACGGGACTTGTTGTTGCGGAGAACCTTGGGGTAGGCCTATGTCCAGCACAGCTCTCTCCAAAGCTGGTCGGTGCTGCTTCTGCCCTTGGGCGACTCTTGCCCAATTTGGGTGGAGCCAGCGTCGTGACGAGACGGCTATACACGGGGGTTGTTCTGTCAATGGCCCTGTATGGTTCACCGGCGTGGGCGGCGGCTCTGACCGCCCAGAATAGAGCTCGCCTCTGGCGTCCTCAGAGGATATTGGCGGTTAGAGCCATACGCGGTTACCGCACCGTATCGACGGAGGCGGCATGCGTCTTGGCCGGTACTCTCCCGTGGGACGTGGAAGCGGAAGTGCTCGCCGAAGTTTATCGGCGAACGGTTGACATCCGGGCGGGAAGCGGAATACGGCCCCCGCCCGAAGAGATACGCGAGTGGCGTGAGGCCGCTCGTCGAGCCACGATGGCTCGTTGGTCGTCCCGGCTGGAGGCCCCACGTGCTGGCTTTGTCACCGTGGAGGCTCTCCAGCCGGTCATCGCCGAATGGGCGGGGCGACAGCACGGGACCCTTTCCTTCCGACTGACGCAGATTCTTTCCGGGCATGGTTGCTTCGGGAAGTATCTGCACTCGGTCGCTAGGAGGGAATTGAGTCCCGCCTGTCACCACTGCGACTGCAGTGAGGACTCGGCTCAGCACACGCTAGCGGTTTGTTCCGCCTGGGCGGCGCAGCGTCGGGTCCTTACTGCAGTTATTGGAGGAGATCTCTCGCTACCGGCCATCATACGCTCCATGGTCGGTAGCGACAGTTGTTTTACCGCGTCGCAACCTTCTGCGAAGATGTAATTTCGCGGAAGGAGATGGCGGAGAAGGCCCGGGAGGACGACCTCCACTCGGACCCAATTCGCCGTCGGCGAACCGAGCGGCGGAGGCGCGCGTACCAGCGCCTCATGCCGCCTTGAGTGTGGCTGCGGGTGGACGGGACGGGTTTTCCCCTCCATCCGCTATAATGGCCAGCCGCGAGGTGACGAGCGCGTGTGCCGTACGTCGCCTAAATAGAGAGTTTGTAAGCAGATGGTGCCCGCGGTAGCGGGCAGGCGCTAGGAGGGATCTGGATGTCGTAATAACAGCTGTTCGCGGATCCCTCCTATGTCAGGCGCAGAGTGGCATACCGTGTGGTTTTAGTCGGTCCGAATCCGACACACCATCCCGCCGTAAACCCTGGTGGAGTGACGGCTCGAGGGGGTTGCCACACGTTAAAAAAAAAAAAAAAAGAAGGCCTATGTCCAGCAGTGGACGTCTGTTGGCTGAGATGAGATGAAAGACCATGGGGATTAATATGTTAGTAGAACTCTAAAAACTGCCGTCATTCATACTAGCACTACACCTGTGGGCCATCCCATCCATAGCAGGAGCGTGGCAGTACTGTTCTTCAAGTAACTATCCAAAAGCCTACTGAAGAACTACCGCCCAATATCACTCCTGCGCTATACGAACGAACGAATCATTACGAACCGTCTTACTCAGAAATTCGATGACTTCTAGTAAGTGGAGCAGGCTGGATTTTGAAAAACCTTTAGTTCCATGGACCACATACATACTCTATGGCAAATAATAGAGAAGACAGGGGAATATAACCAGCCTTTCTGCCTAGCGTATGTAGACTACGAGAAAGTCTTTGATACCGTTGAAACCTGGATTGTCGTGGAGTCCCATGCAGAGATGCTTGGTCGACTGCCGACTATTACAGCTCTCGCATTAAGTAACCTAACGAAATTTCACGTAGATTTGAAAAAGGAAGTGACAGTCAGTTGGACGGA
Organism: Hypercompe scribonia; assembly: GCA_949316085.1. NCBI lineage: Eukaryota > Metazoa > Arthropoda > Insecta > Lepidoptera > Erebidae > Hypercompe > Hypercompe scribonia. Next base: position 1,472,811 of record OX438969.1, on the reverse strand, counting down.
TCTAAATAAATTCTAATAATAATGCATTGTGGCATTAGTTCTATATAGATAGATTGCCGGCGGGTGGCTTCTTTACATTCGAAAACCTTTCTCGGCAGCTGTCGTGTCCGAATCTTCCGGAACGAACGTTTTAAACGGTGTTTGCAATAAATTTTCTTTTAGCCGTCATATGGTTTATTTTTTAAATTAAACGAACCCTAACACGTAACAACATCATGTGTTGCGATAGATTTTAGAAACATACATGAATCGGACAAAAGAACACGCCGACTCAAAATAACAATTTATGGATCACACAAAGTGTTGTCCCATGTGGGGATTAAACCCAGAACACTAAGCATAGAAGAAAGTGTCGATGTGACTGCATAAACCATTACGTCATCCGTGCAGTCGATCAATATCTAGGTTTAAGGAAGGATATTTGTAAATGACTTTTATGGCAAAAAAAGCAATTTATTTCATTTAAAACTTCATGTACTCGAATATATAAACGAGCTTTATGACTTGTATAGGCATTATCTACCAATTAACCTTTGAGTGGTGTAGAAATCTGGTAAGCTAGAACGTAGCTTACCTAGCTGCTAGGTGGACCAGTTGTAGACTGTGGTTATAATTTTTCATCAGTGTATGGAATTGATGTAAAATTACACGTACATAAATAAATATAGATTTACACATAAATACGTAAATTTTAGACTCATACACTGTAAATACGAAATTATAAAGAGATGCAAATATTAATTAAGGTGACTCTGCTATTTCATCTCGTGATCTATAAAAAGTCTTTGCAATATACCTCAATGTGCAGATGTGGGCAACAAAAATAAGTTTCACTTCCAGTTTTTCTGGTATTTTGAAGTTTTTATATTGTCTATGAATTATTATTTACAAGAAATAACATTTTTGTAACCTCCAGGTGCTAAAGTGATCATGGCTTGCCGTAGCGTGGACAAAGCCGAAGAGGCGAAGCTTGATATCGAGAACAAATGCAAAAATTTCAGCGAGACTGGCAAAATTGTGTTAGCAAAATGTGATCTGAGTTCATTTAAGTCGGTGCGAGAATTCGCTCAAAATATTTTAGATACAGAACCACAAATTAATATACTTGTGAATAACGCCGGAATTATGATGTGCCCTAAAAGCGAAACCGAGGATGGGTTCGAAACACAATTTGCAACCAATCACTTGGGACATTTTCTGTTGACTATGTTACTTCTACCACGCATTAGGAATAGCACTCCAGCTAGGATTGTTACTGTTTCATCGGGGGCACATAGACGTTAGTATTATTTACTTTTAGTAAATTACAACGATACAATTTGAGTTGACTAGTCCTTTTGTATTTTTAGTTATAGTTTACCCTGTACGTAAGCAAAGTGCCATCGAACTACTCCAATTTTCTTCTGATTAATTTTGTTATGGGTTCAAAAATAGTTTAATTTTTAAACTGTGAGTGGTAAACTCGATGTGCTTGTGGGTCACTGTTGTTGAACCTGGTGTACAGAAGTTAGTGTTGGGCGATTTTAATCATTTTTGGAAGATATTGTGAGTAAGACGGCTATATCAGTAATAATGTATGTACAATTGTGATGTTATTTAGGATCAGCCTTACATTTTGATGACTTGAATTATAAAACGAGGACATACAAAGCCGCTGAAGCGTACGCACAAAGCAAGTCGGCCAACATATTATTTTCCAGAGAACTAGCAGCCAAACTTAAGGTAGGAACCTCTGAACAGAGGATGGTTTCAATTTAGTTAATTCTCTTTTGTATGTTAATTATCTCACAACTTTGTGATTTATGAAGTGATTTGGAAATCTACTTTTTATTTTGGAAAGGTACATCCCGTTTAATTTGAATGTTCGATTCCAATTTCAACAAACTGCTTTAAATATTAACAAATGAAAGATAATTTTGTGTCATTGGATATGATATTATATATTTGTTAAAGTTAACCAAGAAGCCTTCAAGATAATAATGATTTTTTTATTATCAGGAACACAACATAGAAGGCATCAATACATACAGCTTGCATCCAGGCTTGGTTAAGACCGAATTGGGTCGTCATTTTGACGACTCAATGTTCAGAGGTGCTCGACGGATAATAGGTTTTATATTACGGCCTTTTATGAAGACGGCCGAGCTTGGCGCGCAAACATCAATATACTGCGCAGTTGATGAGAAGTGTGCTAATGAGACTGGATTGTACTACAGGTAAATTGTCGTATATACCACTTACACGTTAATATTTGTTTAAGATAGCATGGAGAGAGTTTTAAGTCATGAAAAGTCAGTCGAAAGTCATGAGAATAGAGTAAAAAGGGTTATCGGTAGAAAGCTAAGGAGTAAGAATAGTTGACAAACCTGTTGATTTGACGAAAACGGTAAAAAAGGTTTTAGATCTTAGATATCCATTTTTTAATTTAATGTTAAATTCAATCAATGGAAGTCATGTCAGTGTGATCTTGACTTAAAATTTAACGGAATAAGATTGGTAAGAAGGTGGTCTTTGGTCAGGGAACAATAAAACGTCATTATTTTCTTAACGCGAATGAAGTAGGTATATAAAGGTCGATGTCGAAGGAAGAAAATACAGAATACGATTGAAATTTCAATACAGTTATAAATATCAATGTACGTATACTATCACCACACATATTTTAAATGTTTATAATTTACAGTGATTGTGTAGTTACGTCTCCCATGCCGACAGCGGCGCGTGATGAAGACGCTAAGAAACTGTGGGACGTATCTGTAGAGATGGTTCGTCTAGGTGATTTTAATCCTTTCACAACCAATGATCCGGGAGTCAAAAATAATTAATGTTTAAAAAAAAATGTGTGCGTGTACTAGCATACACTCGTAAGAAGTGAAACTTCTTTATGACGTTATTTTTCAAAAAAATAATTTAAACCCGTCCGAAGTCGATGCAATCGACACCTGGATTTCAAAAATGTAACTACTCAAAACGGGCCGCAAAATACATTGGAGACATTTACCAATCCCTACTTCGCTGGAGAAAGTATATTTCGAATCACGCGTGGTAGGGATAAGAAAAAGATGGCGCGTAACGAAAAAATGTGACGCGTAACGAAAAAATGTTACACTAAATTTTTTTCCAACCCCGATAAAGAAGTTTCACTTCAATAAGCTATTTGATCATCTATTGAATTAATACGTTTGTATAATTTAATTTATTGTAATACCTTTTTTCATGGTTAAAATGTTATAATACTCATAAAATCCGTCCTCAATCTTAGTGTTTAAGTACATTTGAAGAATGACATCAATTTTTCTTTTATAAGGTGGTATTATATTTTTATTATGGTATACAATGGTGGAGGAGGTAGAGATATCTTAAAATAAGTATTATATTATTTGATATGGATTTTATTAGGAATACATTTAAATGTTTACTATAAACCTTGTTTATTTTTTATAAGTACATACATCCCTTTTCCCTAGGTTGACATTGTTTGTATGGCCTTTTTATAATGTTCATAATTCATGTATATATTAGTTTGTTATATTTATATAAATGCATTGTCTGTTGGAGTTTGACCACTAAACGGATTATAGTTGTTGAGATTTAACTTCAACGCTTTTATGGTCTCGTCCCACAACCGAGCAGCTTGTGACTTATCTTGACATTGCTTCGATGGAGATGTAACTTCGCAGTCACTAAAACAAATAAAATCGACTAAATGAGTTTCTAGACATTAAACAATGTTCGGGTAACAATCGTTTGAAAGGTTTGTTTAGAGAAGATTTACTGATACTCGTATATAAGACGGACCGCGTCTTATGTTGGTAGAGGGACCGGGACTAAATACGAAACAAAATCTTCGATTTATACACGGTATATAATCCACGATATGAAAATACGATTCTTCTGTCATATATAGATATCTAATGCATAAAATCCAATGAATCGAACTTTATATTACATTTTAGTAAGGTTGGATGTAAATCTTTTCTAGTATGATTCTAAAAGTGAATCTCATAAAAAAAATTGCCGTTTACCCAGTAGTCACTTGTACGTTGGGATCGACAATGTATACCTACACACACTAAAGCGTAGTGCACAATGTAAGTTGTTGAAACAACCAATAGTTGTTTTCAAAATCGTCATTACCCGGTTATTCATTTCCATTCTCAATCCACACAACGTACGAAATCTTTACGAAATCGTTATTGACAAAGTAAAACTCGTGTTATGAAAGTTAGATAGGTTGTGAGTTGATTGATAAAATACACTTTATAAATTTTATACATTGAAAACACCCAAACGCCGGAACAAATATTTATAATAGACAAGCATTTGGTAATACCTGGGCGTCGGACCGGAAACCTCAGCATGGTAATCTCATATGCTACCGCTGCACTAATGAGGCCGTAAATTATTTAATAGTAATTTTAACTTAACAAAAAAATTCAAGTACCAATAATAAAACCCGCTTTCTTTAGCACACGCTTCATCGACAGCACAATAGATAGTAGTTTGTGCACCACAACGTGGTGACTTTATGAAAAAACCTATTACAACATCAAATATGAACTTCGCTCCATATCCGAATGCCTCGTTGAAATGGCGGCTGATATCTGTGCGGATCACGCCCGGATGTAGGCTGTAAGTTGTTACATTGGTGATGTTGTTTTCCTGCAATTATCAAGATGATCAAAATTTATACGTAGATAACATTATTAATAATAAATATTATAAAAATATTTGGATTTATCTCACGAGATTGTCGATTGTGGAATGTGGATTCGGTGATCACCGTCCCGATAGACGTATCTGCTCACGAACTATACCCAAGAATCTCGACCAACACCTTAAGAGGTTCACGTTAGAAGGTTGGATCAAGGAGTTCATGCAGAAGGCAGTCTTTCTTGACACGACTCGTATAGTGAGGAGGTTCCTGTCTTTGGAGCACTAACCATTGGTTTATTGTTTACTGTCCCCGAAGTCAATAGTTTACTATTTTTATTTATTATTTTTAAATATTTTACCTACGGTTACGTGTTTACCTAGTTAAACATGTAACCAAAATGTATATAGATGTAACAAAGGGAATTATATTACATAATACTTTTATGATGATACTCGATCAAAGGTTAAATTTTGTGAGCCGTAACCAGTGTTTTCTATATAAATCTTTTAAAAGATAAAGAAGCTTAGTTTGACATGCGTAGTGAAAAGAAAACAGTTTATCATAACGATAACAATATGTATAGATAATAAAGATATTTTTTAAACCAGCTTTTGAATACGGCACCACGCGTATGTCGATTATCGTGGTGATTCTTTAAATTGTTGTAACTCTTTTATTTGTCAACCGATTACAATAAATCAAACACTAAATGTGAAATGAAGTTTATACACCACAGTACATAAGAGACATCCAAACCATATTCAAATTGGTTAAACCACTTCTGAGATTAGCGCGCACTAAGACCCCCTTCGCTATTTTTTCTTCAATATATACAGATATCGACCTCTTACAGTTTTAAATTATGTATAGATTACAGTTAAAAATGTTGAGAAATCCCGATAGTTTTAGGTAAAACTTGAGTAGGTATTTTGAGTATGTAGTTATGATATTAGGTATAAAAAAGAGTGGTTATGTATTTTTGTTTGAAGTGTTATTGTGGAGCGGTTAACGTTTTGTAAAATATTATAATTTATGTCTACGTTCATACCTTAAGTTTCTCAGCTAGTGCTTTAGCGAACATTATATTCGCCGCCTTACTTCTGCAATATGCTTCGAACGCGTCGTAACTCTTCTTTTCATAATTTAGGTCGTTTAAATCCAATTCATATTCTGAAATTTAATTAACTACATATATCTATATATAACATTTACAAATACATAGACTAGGTTGTTTTCTAAGCTAGTTGAAAAGTTTAATTTCATACTAAGATAACTGAACGATATGCTTATTGGTAATCCCTCGGGTTCACTCTTAAAAAATGATTATTAATTACCATTCTTATTAAGTATGTATGCCATGCTTGGTATCCCGACTGAATATGACCATGTCTCTTCTACGATATTTTGACCTACGGCCAGACGGGTTGATGTAAGGTTTGTGTCAAGTTCCAAAGCTGGTCGGCGCTGCCTCTGTCCTCGGGCGATTTTTGCCGAATTTGGGTGGAGCCAGCGTCGCGACGAGACGGCTATACACGGGAGTTGTCCGGTCAATGGCGCTGTATGATGCGCCGGTGTGGGCGGCGGCTCTGACCGCCCAGAATAGGGCTCGCCTCTGGCGCCCTCAGAGGATATTGGCGGTTAGAGCCATACGCGGTTACCGCACCGTATCGACGGAGGCGGCGTGCGCCTTTGCCGGCACTCCGCCGTGGGATTTGGAGGCGGAAGTGCTCGCCGAAGTTTATCGGCGGACGGCTGACTTCCGGGCGGATAGCGGCATACGGCGCCCGCCCGAAGAGATACGCGAGTGGCGTGAGGCCGCTCGTCGAGCCACGATGGCTCGTTGGTCGTTCCGGTTGGAGACTCCTCGTGCTGGCTTTGCCCTCGTGGAGGCTCTCCAGCCGGTCATCGCCGAGTGGGCAGGGCGGCAGCACGGGACCCTTTCCTTCCGACTGACGCAGGTCCTTTCCGGGCACGGTTGCTTCGGGAAGTATCTGCACTCGGTCGCCAGGAGGGAATTGAGTCCCGCCTGTCAGCACTGCGACTGCAGTGAAGACTCGTCTCAGCACACGCTAGCGGTTTGTTTCGCCTGGGCGGCGCAGCGTGGGGTCCTCACTGCAGTTATTGGAGGAGATCTCTCGCTACCCGCCGTCATACGCTCCATGGCCGGTAGCGACAGTTGTTTTACCGCGGTCGCAACCTTCTGCGAAGACGTAATTTCGCGGAAGGAGGCGGCGGAGAAGGCCCGGGAGGATGACCTCCATTCGGACCCCATTCGCCGCCGGCGTACCGGGCGGCGGAGGCACGCATACCAGCACCTGATGCCGCTTTGAGTGTGGCCGCGGGTGGACGGGACGGGTTTTCCCTCTTCATTAGACGCGTGGAGGCGACGTCCGCGTGTCCCGTACGTCGCCTAAAATAGATAGTTTATCCACAGATGGTGCCCGCGGTAGCGGGCAGGCGCTAGGAGGGATCTGGATATCGTAACAGCAGCTGTTCCCGGATCCCTCCTATGTCAGGCGCAGAGTGGCACACCGTGTGGTTTTAGTCGGTCCGATTCCGACACACCACCCCGCCGTAAACCCCGGTGGGGTGACGGCCCGAGAGGGTTTCCACATGTTATAACAAAAAAAAGGTTTGTGTCAGGTCTTCCTTCTCTTTGCAGTGTTGATGCCCTTCGTAGTTTGATATCTTAATTGACTCTTATTAAACCCATGGGATGAATAGGAATTATGATACTCCGTATTCTTAATACTAATTTACTTTAAATAGAACTTACTTGCATGGACAAATGATGAAACAAAAATAATTCTGGCGGAAGGTGCTTTCATCATAGAAGGTAGCAACAAGAGTGCTAACAAAGCGTGTGTAAGATGATTAGAGCCTATATGTGTTTCGAAACCATCCTCTGTACGTCCTTCAGGACACATCATCACGCCAGCATTGCATATAAGTATCTCAATCAGAGAATATGATGAAGTTATGCGCATAGCAAACTCCCGCACGCTAGACACACTACAAAGGTCCAGTTTCTCCAAGAGTAGCTCGCCTGTACCCGTGTCAGACTTTGCTAACTGTTCTATTTCATTTCTGGCAATACTAGCTTTTTCCATATTTCGGCAGGCCATAATAACTCGAGCACCTACAACATTTTTGTCGATACAGCTTAGAGGAAAATAAATTTTAACGTAGGAATTCATTATTATGTATGTCCTATACCTAATTAATGTATGATATTAGTATATTAATTATTCATCATGAGATTTCTGTATATACATAATTACTACAAAACAGATCGACAGAGTAAATGAAGTCAGACCTGATCGATTCGGTTTTCGGCTGGCTTGCTGTTTATGAGTTGGTATTAGTGTAAGTTGTACTTTTTTAATTATCTGAACGTAATTTCATAGTTATTGGATTGCTGTAGTATGTTGTGCTGTCTGATTTTGATCATAATTGTTAGGTATAGAGAGAATGTCGGTAGGTGCTCAACCTAATGAATTGTGCTATGGAAAAAGCAGGGTGTAGTAAATCTACTACCAATAACTTACATCCTCATAATGGACCCTTAATAGGTAGAAAGTAGGTATTAGTATTACCTAAAGTAGGTACTTGAAAACATAAAAGGCTGAAAATTCTTTATACAAGATAAAATGTATAATAAAGAATAAAATATTAAGCTTTGGTGTAATAAATGATTTTAGTTACCTCTTTGATACAGATTTAAAGCTGTCTCTTTTCCAATTCCGTTGTTGCTCCCCGTAACAATAACCGTTACACCATCCAATCTTCTGTTACTGTTGCACCAACCACTAAAATAATCCATTTTTCAAAGCTAAAACGGCAAAAGACAAAGACAGTTTGCGTTACTACGTATTATTAGTATTATGTATGTACATTTCACCACTTATTGAAATGTAGCGAATCATGTAGACAAGTTTTTTTTTTAATCATACCCGTTAATACTGTTTTTTTATTCGTTATTAATCCTACTTAATCACAATATTATTAAGGAAATAAAATTCATAGCCATATTTCTATATACCTACTTACCTTGTCCAATGCAGCAATGGCGACGAATGAAACAATGCAATGTTCTCTTCAAAAGATAAAGTAATGGACCAGCCGTCGATCTTGGTCAATTTTGAAACAATAAAAGGTCGTGAACTCGTCACATGTTAATGTAGGCTTTGTGACTGACGAAGGTCGAACGTATCCGCCATCGTTCAACTAATTTAATTGAATTAATTAGCAACTACAAAAAAATAATATGGAATACTTATGTTGTTTACGATTTCTGCTTACGTACTAATGAGATGCACGTATAAAGTAAGAATTATGCGTTTCTTTAAGAAAAGTTATTATGAAGATGAGTACATTTTCCGAGACAATGTTAGCTGCGACCCGTAATTTTAGGGGTGGGGCATTTAAAGGGAACTTGTGTCTGAGCTATTTGTGCTCATGCGCGGCGTTATTTGCCTTCACCTGGGGTCGCGTCTGCTCGTTTGATTTGATAGTTCGCCTGAATACTGGATATTATTTATTTCAATATCATTAGGTGAATTACTGTTTATTTAATTTTTTGCCCTAACCTAATTCTAGGTGTACCGTGGTACGCAATGCTTTCACAAGTTTAAATCGACTAAACATATGGTGTAGTAGTTCAAGTAATCACTTAGCCGGTTCGATCTCCACATCAGACAACACTAAGTTATTCACAAATCGTTGTTCTGCGTCGGGGTGGTCTTTGAAAGATTTTTATCTGTATCACTTCTATCAATAGGAGAAAAAAAAAACATCTCTCCCTACCAATGCGATCAGTAGATATGCATGAAATAGAAGATTTGATGATGCAGATCAATCTTCTGAATTTGAAACGTAAATTAAAAAAAAGTTTCAAGTATCTCTACCAGTGGAAATATTTCGATACGGATGTACGGACATATGGAATAGTAGAAATCTTTTTAATTTTTATACTTTTGACTACACAGATGGCGTATTGGTTTAATCAGACACATCACCGCTTTCTATTGCGATGAGTGTTGAGAGTTCAAACCCCGCATGGGACAACACTTTATTTGGTCCATAAATCGTTGTTCTGAGTCTGGGTATTCTTTGTGTCCGTTTCATGTATGTTTGTAAAGTTCTCTACGACACAGGATTTATTTCTTCTATAGGAACTAGGCTACGATTTTACAAGGAACTAGGTTACAATTTCTGGCAGAATATTTACAAATAACACAAAAAACGAGTTCCGTACAAATATATTCTCCTAACGTTTTCGGGTTCGGTAAACATAAATTAACATCAAGATTGGCAAGAAGCATGAAGGCTTTCCGCAGTTTAAAATTAAAACCACAATAATTCTAACTTGATCTATGATAACTTTTTTCCTAATGTATTGAATACGACTTTCTGAATTTATATTTTGATTTTATTTTACAAGATTTACAATAAGGTACTTACATAATTCTAAGAATATAATTTTTTGACATAAAGTATAAATGGTTGTAGACAGTCAGTCGTAATTATCCGTGTCTTTTTTTAAAAAGTCAACTTTAATTACCTTGTGGTATTTAGTCTACATGCGGTAATGTGCAAAATTAAGCCTAAAACTGTACCTGGTACGTATCAGCTTAGATAATTAACTTGTCTAGATAGACTGTGTACGCGACGAATCAAATTGTGTTCCGTTGTTGGCCACGAAGTTCCTTTTGTTGTTCTGTCACTATAAACTCTAATCTAGACATACAAATGATTGACCAATCTGCACGGATTCTTATAAATATATATTGCGAATTCTTAGATAGTAGATTATATGACTACAATATGTTACAAATTACTTTTTTAATAAAAATAATAATTTTATAAACATAACAAAGATTAATATCAATTTCTTTCTATTCGCCAATTCCCGCCATAATGTTGAATTAGACCCCGAGTTACTAGTTATCAATTTATATATACGAAACTTTTTACTCGTGAATTGGTATAAAACTTTAACTTTAAAAACATGACATCTATGGACATCTTTTAAACTCCACAACTGAATATGTATATATGCAATATACACGTGTCAAGCACCTAAATGTTTATTGTAGTACTACCTGATATGAACAAATAAAACAAAGACTACCTAAAATCTATGTACATAGTGATGAACGTCTTTGTATACATAAATATGTAAACTGTAAATTCCAACACTGTTGGAAACCATGTTCTTTTTGCCATTGAAGTGTCTTTCCAACTGGGAAGTACTTGTACCCATTAAAATAAAAATTACTTTTAAAAATTGGTTCATAAATGACAGAGTTTTCACATAACAATTATATAGAGAACCTCATTCTTTTATTAAAAAGCAATTGTTTTCAAATTAGATTTCATTTAATTTTATTTACATTATCCATTTCTTTCATTTATTTCAGAAAAACATATACATACATATATACATGAACATGTATACGAGTAAAATATGTATTTAACATCACTGTTACCAGGTGCCGAGAACAATACATAAATTTAATAATAGGTAATAAGGCAATTTTGATATTATATGCTTCTGTATTACAAACCTCCTTTCTACGGGAGGCCAATGTCCAGCGGGAGACAGTGGATCATTTATGGATATTTTTGAAATTCAGTTATCACAAATCCAGTTTTAATGGACAAGAAATAAACAATATTGCGGTTCACATTCAATAAAACACACACCTATTACAAATGGACTAATTTCTTGGCTATGTAGGTATATGTTCTAGTTTACAATAAATATTTGTTGACATTTTTGAATCCAAATATTTCATACCTTATATTATAACTATAAATTTAACATTCAGAAGTATGAAGGTACAAAGTTTGTGCTAAGTTTTATATCTATAGACAATTAACTACATGTGTACATAGAAATACTGCATGGTCAGGAACGAAAGATGCTTATTACACGTAAATGTTATAGAACACTAGAGCACAATCACCAAAACTTTCCTTATGATGCTTTTTTGATTATAACTCCTTAAAAGTTATTTATGGCGTGAATGATTCAAAACATTAAACAACTATGATCTCTCACTGACTTAAGAAACATAATAAATAAGAAACTGATTCAACATAACGGTGGAATACAGTAAAATTAATTTATTTATATAACATATAACAACTTGACTAGTTATACAAAATTTTTCTAAACACCTCATAAGAAGCATTGATGATACCCCAGCTTAAAAATGCACGTGAAATATTTAGCAATGCTCCATGATACAAATTCATTAATTTAAAATTTCTTTTACTTAATATATCTTTAAATTCAACAATTATCGATTGGTGTGGACCACCGAGCCTACACTGCATGTTTATTTTTATAACGTTCAATGGATAAAATAAAGTGCTTAGAAAAGCACCAATTGATGCCCCTGCTACAAAGTTTTGTATGGTTTGATATAATTTATTCTCTTGTTGTGGCATTTTAGCCTGTACTTCATCACGCATTATGAAAAACAGAGAGTTAGACGGACCATTTCTAAATAGGATAGGCCACAATCCTCTATAGAACTCTTTTATACCATAATATTTGGCAATGTCTATAGCTGCATGAGCAGTGTTTTTAAATTTGTAGTGGTATTCTGGATGAATTAGCAGTGTTTGTACCCTTTCAAATGGCATTAGTGTAGCTTCACAGCAACCTGCAACTATACCAGAAGTGGCTTTAGCTAGATAAGGGTCAAATCCTTGCTTTAGCAGAGGTTGTAGAGATTCATCATAAACACCAAACATTACAGACATAGACAAAGTTCTCTGGAGTAAAGGTGGTAGCATGCCACGGTACAAGTAGGTGAGGCCTTCTCTCTGCAATTGGTTAAGAGCAAAAGTTGTGTGTACTCCATGCATCATCTGAAATAAATTAATTATTTAACATTACCTTGACATTCAACTAACAATTTGTTTGTACTTAACATTTATGTAAGTAGTGTTATTAACTTATCATTTAAAATGAACTTAAGAGAGATCCTAGAAGAGGATAGTTTAGTATGTGTAAAATTGATTTCCTCTAAATTTATTGCTTTTTAATAAAAGGAGGAGGTTCGCTATATAATTGTTATGTGAGAACTGTGTCATTTATGAAACTATTTTAAATTCATTTATATCTGAATCGCTACAAGTATTCCTCAGTTGGTCCTATTAAAAGTAGAAAAAAGTATTCCACTCCTAACGCTGAAAATCAAAAATACCTTATATAAGTTACTATCATGTAAGTACATTGGAGTAAAAGATATTTTGCGACCTACAATTTACGTAAAAAAGAAGCAAACTTTGGTGGGTACCTGTCGAAATATTAGTTTGTTCAGTGGATAGCTGATGAGTATATTGCAGAACGCTGAACCTCCGCCGCATACAAATTCCTTCCAGTGCTGTGGGTGACCTGGTTTGCGAGCAGGGGCTGACATAACCAAATGAGTCTCGCCGACAGATGTTCGATCAAGAAGATGTCGCTCAGACATGTCTCGATCTCCACATTCACAAGACATTATTTTAGAAGTCACATTCTATAACAAAAAAGAAGCGGTAATCAAGGGGTTTTTTTTTATATCTAACGTATTACAGAGACTTATATCAGAAAACTGTAGTAGCAAGTTTAATGGTTTCTATGTCTATTAAAACGTGTCATGTAAATGAAGAAATGGAAATCCGTCTTAAAATTGCGTCTGTAAATACCATATAAACTGATGCGAAGAATTCGTAATTCTAAACTTACTTTACATTTAATAAAGTGTCCTTATTACCTTTCTCGAGCTGAAATGATTTAATTACATAAAATGTTACGTGCAAAATCACAGGTAGCTATTAATTACTTAGTAGTAATGCCATAATTCACAGCACCCACTGGCAGGTGACATCTTTGCTAGACTGTTTAATACATCACTGGTTAGGAGTAGGTAATATGCTTCTTGTTATGAAATATTTGCATAAAAAATGTTTTTCTAGTATTCATTCAACCTATAGATACGTGACCATACTAGACAATCCAATACTTGTCATTCTTGACAATTTTCAAAGGGTTACCAGAGTGGAGCGTTTGTCACTGATGACACTTTGACAGTTTCATCTATTTGTGATGTCAATAGAGTGGTGAAAACAGTTTGCAGTCTTGTTTGAGCACCTAATATAAATTCGACATTGTGACCCTACGCTCCATTGTCATGGTGTTGAGATTTTTCTAAACTTGATTACTGCAAACAATAAAATGAAAAAGAAAACAAGGACAATATCATAGCTATGGGAGCCTCCTGAATTATTTTCTGGGGGTAAACGACCTCCTTGCTAGACCTACTGATGAAAAGCCACCCAGTACAATACAAAGTATTGGTTTTCATCCCTCTAGGATCTTCCTATCACTGCCCACCCTGATACATTAAGCACCCACATACATTAAGCACTGGTTTACTTTTGTTTCGGGCATAAAAACATTGCCATTTTGTTGTGAAATTGGAACTTTCGTGATTGTTTGATTTTTTTTTACTAACGCTTCCAATAAATTATTAAGCTATTGCATAGCTTTTATCGCGGACTTCGAACGTGGCAACTAAATCAAGAAATTTCGTAGCAAAAATAAACCTAACACCCCCCACTACGACCGGTACAGTAGTGCGGCGTTGGAAGCCGTGTATCGTCTAACGTCGTTTCAGTTCCTCAAACTTCGGCACGGTGTTTGTGTGCGTGCGACTAGACGTATGCGCGTAGACTGTGCGAAGCTCGTATGGATCGAGACAAGCTGCTCCGAAATATTACAATTGCATAAGTTGATAAAAAATACTATGCAATAGCTTTACCACGGCAGTCCCCGATTGCCACACGTATTTTTTTATTCCTGTTTTTAACATTTTGATCTCATTTGTTGCATTTCTAGTTATTTTCTGTTGCGTTGTCAACGTTTGCGCCGTATTTTTCAAGCATATTTAGCCCAATAACACATCGTTCAATAAGTCCCGGGACTAACTATGAAAACAACATTTTATCGGCAAAATTCTTTATTATTCATCAACATATATCTTTCAAGTATAATACAATCATTCCAACGCTTCTCTAACTTTTCAATGCCATGTTTGTAGAACGATTTGTCTTTTGACTTAAAATGAACTTCAGTAGCAGCGATCACCTCCTCATTTGAGCCAAATCTTTTTCCCTGGAGCATCTTTTTGAGATCCGCAAAGAACCAGTAGTCGCTAGGGGCTAGATCCGGCTAGATAGAGGATGAGGAAGCAGTTGGAAGCTTAATTCGTTGAATTTGGTCATCGTTTTGATTGATTTATGATTATCTTGATGAAAGATAACTTTCTTGCATTTTTTCGCTATTTCAGCCTTCAAACGATCCAATAACTCCATGTAGTAGTTGCTATTGATGGTTTTTCCTTTTTCGAGGTAGTCAATGAAAATTTTACCATTTGCATCCCAGAATACGGATGCCATCACTTTGCCGGCCGACTGTTGTGTTTTTGGATGCTTCGGGCGGCTTTCACCGGTCGTACGACTTTCAGCTGATCACCGACTTGACTCCGGAGTAAAATGGTAAATTCCATATTACGTCCACTGTCACATATCGACGCAAAAAATCCTGTTTATTGTGAGTAAACGGTGCCAAACAGCTCTATGAATCATTGATACGTTGTTGCTTTTGTTCCATTGTGAGCAAACGCGGCACCCATTTGGAAAAAACCTTTTTCATAGCCAATTTCTGATGTAAAACGTGTTTTTGGGAGTTACTGTCTCATTTGACCGACCCAAACGTTCCTCATAATTTGTATCAGCACGACCGCGTTTGAAGTCAGCATACCACCGACAAATAGTTGTTTGTCAAATAGAGTCCGGATAACGTTTTTCAAACCATTGCTGAGCTTAAACAGTGTTTTTTCCCATTAGAAAACAATGTTTTATTAAGACACGAAACTCGTTTTGGTTCATTTTTTCACGATTGCAAAGGTAGTGTTATTTTAACCACTATAGCTTTCTTCGTTATGTTTCGAATTACATTAAATTTTGACACATCTTATCTGAAGGTTGATACTTCTGAATCTTGGTATATAAATGGCATTATTAGCGCCATCTCTACGCTAGTTCCGGGACTTATTGAACGATGTGCTAAGTCTATCGTAGACATTATAGCTAAGGTCCGAATTGTACTCACAGCACTTACGACGTTTAAACTGCTAATATGTGGCCCGATGTAGTGAGCACGTCAACGTCTGTTAGCAGTATTAATAATTCGGAACACTTGTGAGTGTGCTTTCATAAGCCTAAGCCTAAGCCTTACGCTGTAACAATGACTGTCATGCCTTTTACCTCCCCAAGCGGGGTGTGAAAAAGCATCTCACAAGACCGCCATAGTGTGGGTCATCATATTGCATTGTCTGCATTTGCAATGAGTATGGTGACCACAACTCTTGGATTCTATTCATGCTTTCCATCAGGCAGAGTAGAGTCACTTTGGCAGGCTCTTAATATAGAAAAAAAAACAAGAGAATTTATAAATCTTTTCTTAATTGTCTTGCGAGTTTTGGTAATTTTGCGCCTTTGATACAGACATTATAGAAACATTACCAATCCTAGAAGCTGTACTGTCATTATCTTCGTCTTTTATTGTATACGTTGGACTCAATACAGAATTTGCAGTGTTAAGATGAATCTCGACGCGAGATAGTGCATACGCGTTGATATTACATTTACCTTTTTTGTAAATAAGATCATATTCAAATTCTTCAAGTTTGATGGGCCACCTAATAAGGCGTGAATTGGATTCTTTAAGAGACATGAGCCATAGTAATGGTTTAAAAATTGAAAAATTGTTTATTTCATTCTAGTAACTTAATTCTGTAAGCGATAATATTAAAATAATTGAAATAAGAGCGGTAACCTCGAATAGAGTAGTATATGTCGCCACGAGTAATGCTGGCTGTCAGTTGGTTTTTGAAAAAAGATTGGACGGACATCTATCACGCGGTGCGCACATGCTAACCTATTGACTTTAAAATATTTCATTTTATTTAAAGCTTGTAGATCTATGAAGTTTTGTTTGCAATTGTATTGATGAGAAGTTGAAAAATACAAGTGTGCCCTTATTTTGAAAGTTCCTGTTACACCACCCACGATGGATAGCTACAACCAAGACTGCTATGACACCCCCACCCCCCGCCCTCCTTTTCTGACACTGACAAATATGTATAATTTTCATAGGCCGTGGTCCGAATCACGCTCACAGCGCTCATAGCGTACCAACGTGTGGTCCAATTCGTGCTTTTCACGCTCACCGTTAGCGTTGTGGATGCTATGACGTCACATGTGACGTCACTACCTAGTGCTTACAGTACTGACGGGTCGGATCGTTAGCATCGTGAGCATTGACGTTATTTTGCGCCATTTATTTGAATCTATGAATCTATGATTGCGCAAAATGCTTGAAATACAAGTATTTTACCATTTTCATCGGTTACACCATATACTCCACTCATGTTTCTGTCAAAAAATGCTTTGTTAGGTTATGTCCAACTTTACGAATTCGTAAGCACACTCACAAGTGGTCCGAATTATTAATACTGCTAACAGACGTTGGCGCGCTCACTAAATCGGACCACACGTTAGCAGTTTAAACGTCGTAAGTGCTGTGAGCACAATTCGGACCTTAACCATACACAGTTACCACGATAACTGTCATCCCTGCATCAATGGGCCAATTTTTATAAAAATCAAATCATTCTAGACTTTTTATACTATTCCTCGCAAAAGCCATATAGCCAAGAAATTTTACCACGAATAAATCGTACCATAGCACAAATCGGCATAGATCAACTTCATTCGAACGTTATAAGATTCTTTAAAGACTATGTTAGGATTGATTTGCAATATACTATTTGGTTTTTAGACTTTAAATACTTGACAGAGTATACTACTATTCTGCAAAACACATTTAAAAACTCTGTGTGCAAGATAATTATCTGTAAACATAAATTAAATGATATCACTTCTAAAGACGGACAGATATATTTTATCAAAGGTTATCACGAGGGAAAATTAAATCATCGTGGCATTAAAGAAACAGATGCACAAATCAAAAAAAAATACCTACTACTGACCAAATATTTTATGACAAAAATGATAAGTGAATATATTAATAACTGTTCGTCCTGCCAAGCACACAAATATGAACGAAGACCAAATAAACAATACTTGCAAATAGTAAGTACCGTTACCGACTAAGCCTTTCGAAATCCTACACATAGAGACTTTCACAATAAATGGGCAGAAGTTCCTTACACTTTACTTATTCGACTTCTACAAATAAAACATTCTGCATCATCGATAAAAGAACATATCTCATATGCCATTTCAGTGTACAATAATTCTATACATACTGCCACTAATGAAAAACCCATTGAAATACTAAACGGCCACTTTGATAACCGAGACCCTTTTGATCTAGAATTGGAAAACATAAAGAAATTACCACAAGTCTTTACGCTAAAATAAATGAGAAACTTACATCTACGCAAGTAGTCACAATAAATAAAAAAAAATACCCTTAGAGTTACCGTTAGAATACGAACCTGGGTAAGCTATATATACTAAAAGTCCGTTAGCTGCAAGGCAAAAAACACAGTCACGATATCTAACTCGTACTGTCTTTAAAGATTTAAGTATTAAAGTATTAGATCAAAAAGACATCGTTCACACTAAAAGAATTGCCCACAGAGCCCTTTAATTGCAATATTCATTGTGCAACCTTTTTTTTTTAACGTGTAGTAACCCCTCCGGCCGCCACCCCACCAGTGTTTACAGCGGGGTGGTGTTTCGGAATCGGATCGACTAAAACCACACGGTGTGCCACTCTGCGCCTGACATAGGAGGGATCCGGGAACAGCTGTTATTACGACATCCAGATCCCTCCTAGCGAGTGTCCTCTAACGCGGGCACTATCTGCGTATAAATTCTCCATTTACGCAACGTACGCAGACGTCGCCTCCCCGCGGCTAGTCAGTATAGTGGATGGAGGGGAAAACCTGTCCCGTCCACCCAGGGCCACATTCAAGGCGGCATGAAGTGCTGGTACGCGCGCCTCCGTCGCCCGGTTCGCCAGCGGCGAATCGTGTCCGAGTGAAGGTCGTCCTCCCGGGCCTTCTCCGCTGCCTCCTTCTACAAAATTACATCTTCGCAGAAGGTTGCGACCGCGGTAAAACAACTGTCGCTACCGACCGTGGAGCGTATAACGGCCGGTAGCGAGAGATCTCCTTCAATAACTGCAGTGAGGACCCCACGCTGCGCCGCCTAGGCAGAACAAACCGCTAGCGTGTGCTAAGTCGAGTCCTCACTGCAGTCGCAGTGGTGACAGGCTGGACTCAATTCCCTCCTGGCGACCGAGTGGAGATACTTCCCGAAGCAACCATGTCCGGAAAGAAACTGTGTCAGTCGGAAGGAAAGGGTCCTGTGCTGTCGTCTTGCCCATTCGGCGATGACCGGCTGGAGAGCTTCCACGGCGGTAAAGCCAGCACGTGGAGCCTCAAGCACGGACGATCAACGAGTCATCGTGGCTCGACGAGTGGCCTCACGCCACTCGCGTATTTCTTTGGGCCGGGGCCGTATGCCGCTTCCCACCCGGAAGTTAGCCGTTTGCCGATAAACTTCATCGAGCATTTCCGCCTCCAAATCCCATGAAGGAATGCCGGCTAAGGCGCATGCCGCCTTTATCGATACGGTGCGGTAGCCGCGTATGGCTTTAACCGCTAATATCCTCTGAGAGCGCCAGAGGCGAGCCCTATTCTGAGCGGGCAGAGCCGGCGCCGATACCGGTACACTATACAGGGCAATTGACCGGACAGCCTCCGTGTATAGCCGTCTCGTCGCGACGCTGGCTCTAACCAAATTGGGCAAGAGTCGCCCAAGGGCAGAACCAGCTTTGGAGAAAGCCATCGGAAGTGTTCGTCGAAAAGCCACCTGCCGTCGAGAATCAGGCCCAGATACTTCATTCTGGCCTGAACCGGAACGAGGACCGAAATGACTATGATGGAGGCTCCGGAGGGTGGACCACGACGGGGCCTATGAAACAAAAGGGCCTCTGTCTTGCCCAAGGCGCTTTAATACGCCTGACCACCAGAGGCCCGTGACCAGGTGCGTCACCTCTTGAAAGTGCACCCCCCAGGCTGTGACCAATGTGTCATCTACGTAACAAATTACGCCCAGCCCGGGGGGAAGATGACTTCGAAGAGCCGTATCCCACATTCCACAAGAGTCGTCCGAGGACAAACCCTTGTAGAATGCCGCACGACATGGGCACAATGGGCACATGGGACGCAGGTACTCTGGCACCCCATGGTAGTTGAGTGCTTCTCTGATGCAACTAAATGGCAGACTATTAAATGCTTTGGCGATGTCTGACGATACCGCCAACAGCACGCCACCACAGCTCACCGCCTCTTCGGTAACGGCCCTCAGGCGCAACACAGCATCGACTGTCGAACGTCCCGCTCGAAAACTGAATTGGACGCTCGACAGGTCGGGGCCCACCTCACATAGGTGTCGGACGATGCGGGCAGAGAGTATCCTCTCAAACAGTTTACCCACCTCATCCAGCAACATAATGGGCCTATTGGCCGCTACCGAATCGGCAGGCCGTCCAGCTTCCTTAATAGGACCACGTTCCCGCTTTTCCAGCATTCAGGAAAGCGTCTGGACGCCAAGTTAGCGTCCAGGACCTCCCTGAGGGGGTTCGACATTTATTGGAAGGCTGGGGCCAGCACTAGAGCATGTATCCCGTCTGGTCCGGGGCGGTGTTCTTCGAGTGGATCCGTAGAACAACCATCTCTACCTCCGATTCCCTGATGGGCGGAACACTGTCCTCGTTCCCTCGTTCCCGTCACGGTACTGTCCCGGCCACCTAACCAGTTTGGACGGGGAGGAACGTAATAGGTTTCTGCAGCTACGGCTACACCAATCGACCACTGTGCCATGGTTTGCAGGAAATTGTCCTGTGCCGCGGCACAGTGGTTCAGGTTCGTCTGGACAAGGAGGTTGGAGACTTGGTCCATTACCGTCGCTACAACCTCCTCCATGGGCGACAATATCGATGCAGAAACGATGTCAGAGGTAGCCTGGGTCGACTGGCTAGACCCCGACACTTGCCGAGATTTGCGTGGAAGCTTGCTGCCCCCGTCCCTTATCTGATGATCAGCGGGCTTGTTACCCGCCGCACACGCTGGGCAGAGTGACGAGCAGACATTGGAAGATTTAATCTTCCTGTCCCCGTGTCACATCGTAATTCCGAAAGGAGTGTCGTGGTTATGTCTCGCGACTTCGATCGGGGGCGAGGACCTTGGCTTAGCCGCCTGGACTACGAGGAAGAAAACCTCTATAAAAAGTTACTAGAAATAACCAAATTTAGACGATAGACAGATCACATACTTTTACATTACATAGACCGTGATGAAATACGCAATCACATTAACACTATTAACGAACAAACTCAAACTATAAATGTCTTATCAAAGGAGTTTAAGGCGAACTCAAAGTTTAAATTTACTTTGTTTGACTACGTTAGGAATAGCTTAGATAATATTATAAGTAGATATAACTCGCTTAGTAAGACTAGATATAGACATGGATTGATGGACTCGGCACTATCATTTACAGCATTATCGGCAACTTAAATCAAAATTATGCAATTCGATATAATCACGCCATAGCTACCTTACAGAAGAATTCACTCGAAATAACGCATGTTAATAAAGTTCTAACTTTAAATAGTCATTTTTTTGATAGTTATAACGATACTATGTCATCTCTGATGCGTAACCAAAACCAGATTAATAATAAAATTTCGGAAATTATCCGGCAAGACAACCAGACAAACCATAAGTTTTTTAATTATGTTAAAATCGATACATGCTTTTATTTGCGAAATAAATTTAGAAACTTTATCTGACACTGTATCAAAAATCTAAATCTTTTACTACAAAACGCATTGCCTATTACAATTTTTCTCCAATGACAACATAAATTATTTTTTTCAAACTCCAAAACAATTTTATTCTCCCGATCAACTCTTAATGACTGATTTGTCATAATCACGCTTATACTCGTATTACAATGTTTTAGATGTAGCAACATATTTCAACAAAAATACTATTGTTTTCATAGTAAAATTGCCAATGATGTTTACACATTATGTATGTTTATTACCATTTATTTCCTTTACCTACCCTTAACAATACTATCCTAATTGCCCCTGAACCTTTTCTGGTTATAAACAAAAATGCGTGTGTACTGGTACAAAGAACAGCCCTGTATAGAAATAAGAAAATTTTACTATTGCAAGGAAGAAAATATGGCATTTACTGTTAATCACAGTCTTGATTTCATATATTCATTAATTAGCGCTCAAAATCTGCCAGAATGCTGTCAACACTATAGTATTTTATTAAAACAAGACTTTTTTGAGAGAATCAATAACAGATTTTATGTTATAAGCTGCCTGAAACCAACAAACATTCACCTCCACTGCATTCGTGAAGAATATACTACCATTCGGGGCTCATATTTACTAGAGTTGCCTGAAAATTGTACGGCGGCCACAGAATCGAACACCTTCATCAATACGCGAAATCCTTTTTTGGAATACCTGTAAAGTTACTCTCTTTTAACCTAAGTAATTTAAAGATCAAGAACCCGAACAAACCTTTGTAACTAGAAAACGTCAACTTAACTGAATTATGTACGTAACACTCTTGGACTTTTAGAACACGAACAACTACCTCTCGATATAAATGAAGAATATTGCGATCAACAGCACCATGTTTGAGCAATGCCTCTTTATATCATCCTTATTGTAGCAGCGCTGTACATATATACTTTACAACAAAGTAAAGCTGTTTAGAAAAAGAAACAACTCACCAGCACTGGTGCCCGCAACAGCACCAACTTCAGCAGAGCAGAGCTCATCCACTTCCACCCAAACTTTTCAACCTCGGCTTCTCTTTAGCGAGTAAAGACGAATCCTCAGTCTGTAAAGGGAGGTGTTATGTGTAGGGAAGTGCACCAGACCGTGACCGTGTGTCTCTAAACTATGTGCCTAGTTTTAAGTTGAGTAAAATACATGTTAAGTAAGATTTTAGGTTTAATATTATTTTAAGTAGTAAAGCCGATGGATTGTATTAGTGTGTCGAACGATCTGATCAATACAGTGCTGGTCGCACACAGCTGGACGGTGCCGCTGAGTTAGTATTTCGGGAACGGAACCACAGGCGTGCATCGCCCGCGACGACTATCCATCATGGATTAGCAGTTAGTAAACACCTATGTAATAACTTATTAAAAATTAAAATCAAATTCGAAGATAAAAATTGTTTTTCCAAAACCTGTAGTCCACTGATAACACAAATTGTGCGAGAATTTGTTGCCATTATTAGTACTTTTATGATAGTTCTAAGAAAGAGTGAATAAATAAACTTTTATTATTATTATACTTATATTATTATATTATATTTAACAATTAAAACATCAAAAAACACATTTTCATATACTTCCTATAGAAGTATTACTTAACATGAAACAACTCGATTAAATATTGATTTAAAAAATTTAGTCTTAAAGAAGTCTCCATTGATAACATCTGTTCCTTGAAGTTTACGTAAGTATAGTACTTGTATATTCTGCTTGTGCCGTCGCCGAGGCTGATTGTAACAAGTTCACTTACACTCGATTGTAAATGTTAGGAGAACGTTTTCTTTACAAATATTATATATATTAATAATTTATATGTGGTAAATATTAAGATATATCTACATTTTACAAAGCTACCAATAAATATGTATTGGTACACCATACCTACGGTACTTGTTTTATCGTTATACTACTATTTTACGAGGACGCTGAATTATTGGAAATTTAGAAATGTTAAAGGACCGACGCCAATCCCGATGTTTGGCAATTTCATAGATGTTGCTCTGCGAAGAAAAGCAAAGGTAACGCTCTATAATGATATCTATAACCAATATCCCGAAGAGAAAGTAGTTGGACTTTATCAAATGACATCGCCGACTTTGTTAATACGTGATTTAGATATAGTGAAACAAGTATTGATAAAGAACTTCAGTATGTTCCCTGATCGCGGAATGTATTTCAGCAAAAAGGGTTTAGGAGAAAATATTATCCACTGTGACGCTGATACGTGGAAGATTTTAAGAAACCAATTCACTGTGCTGTTTACGCCTAGTAAGTTCAAAAACATGTTTCATATGCTAGACGATCGTGGCGATAAATTCGCAAAATATGTCAAATATATTACTAAAAACCAGATGGAACAAGACGTATTTAATCTTGTTTTCAAATACGGTGTATCTACATCAATAGTAACAGCATTTGGGTTCGATGTCGATACATTTAAAAATGAAAGTGATTGGTTTGATATCCTAGATAAAAATTTTATAAATAGCTATTTATTAGAATTAGATTTATTGTTTCCCGGTCTTCTGATGAAGATGAATTTAAGTATTACAATTGGAGAAACTAAGAATATTTGTCATCAAATCCTTAGAACTTGTTTAAATCAGGGAAATACTTCATACAAAACGAATGTTTTAAATGTTAAAGACATTCTTAATAATTTAAAGTTGAATAACAATAACATCGAACAAATGAAAAACGAAAATGATCCTACTATCGAAATAACAGAGGATCTACTAGCTGCCCAAGTGTGGGCATTTCATATGGCGGGATACATAAACAATACTTTAACCATGACTTACGCTCTGTATCATTTAGCCCGTAATCGAGACGTTCAAGACAATTTGAGAAAAGAAATTCATGAAGTCATGAAAAAATGTAATGGAACATTAACTTATGAGTTGCTAAAAGAAATGAAGTACCTTAAAATGGTTTTCTATGAAACTTTGCGAATAAATCCCCCAACACACGTACTTACAAGACACGTCAGAGAAAATTTAAAGTTGGAGGGGATAGATTTAACCATTGATAAAGGATCAACTGTAGTAATGTGTCCTTACGCAATACAACACGATGAAAAATATTATCCTGAACCTGAAAAATTTAATCCGGAGCGATTTTCTTCAGAAAATGTTAAACAACAACATCCCTGTGCTTTTTTATCGTTTGGAGGAGGACCTAGAGGTTGTCTTGGTAGGTTATTATTTTATTTACTATTTACAATCGGTTTGATCAGATTCTTTTAATTTTGGCTTTTCATCGACAAGTATTTATTTGAATTAAAAAAAATACTCGGTAGATCACTTTCATTATTTTTCTTTTTTTTTGCAGCCCCACAATATGCACTTCTACAATTTGGCGTAGGTATTTCGAAACTATTAAACAAGTTCCGAGTGGAAACT
The DNA here is from genome assembly GCA_949316085.1 of Hypercompe scribonia. Taxonomy (NCBI): domain Eukaryota; kingdom Metazoa; phylum Arthropoda; class Insecta; order Lepidoptera; family Erebidae; genus Hypercompe; species Hypercompe scribonia. The sequence continues at coordinate 1,447,779 of OX438969.1, read as the reverse complement.
TCAAGAAATACATGCAGTCAGCTCACATACGACCCGTTTCATGTGTTGGTCAAACCTAGACCAGTGCTATTGAAGTTTATAGCTCTGGAAACATAGTAACTAAATATTATAAATGTTATGATGAAATATTGTAAGGTAATAAAACCACAAATATATCTTCTATTTGAAAGTTAAATTAAAGTTATTTTTGTTTATATATTCTCTATTTCATATGTATCATTAATTCATTACCTATGTCCTTTCCTATCGAACTAGAAACTTACGATAACACTCACCATAAAACTACGCAAATATTTCAGCCTATTCACATTTTATATGACTATGTCACCCTTTTGGCAAAAATAAGATTTAATGCGAAGAAAATGTGATGCATGTCCAAGTCCAGCAAGAGGCTTTAAGGCCACTGCTGGACATGGACATCTCCTTATAATATACATAGAATATCATATCTCGTAACTTGTATATTATATTTTTTTCAAAAGTTAGTTAGTTTTTCTTAGTACTCCGGTAACCTCACTGACTCAAATAAGCAACGAAAGAATAACTTTACACGGGTGCCGTAGGATGTTTCCTGAGGACCGTGCGTGATCATATAAGTTGCTTTATGACAGTTTATGTAGCCATTTCTGTTGGTGACACGGTTGTAAGTTTTTATTGTTACATACCTTAATCAGAAGTAGGTGACAGTTGTTCAAAGCTTTGGGATAATATTATTCTGCTGGACTCGAACCACTAATTTTGCTGTTCAATTCGGATGATGTATGATGCTGTATGCACTCAACTTGCAATAGTGTTATGAACACAATTTGAATAGAAATTTACAGAAGGAATAAATAGATTTATCAGAGAATCGTTAGTTAATGACACTATATTTATTTTAACATTTATCCTCATTTACGACATTCAATATTTGCCTTCCTATCTCTATGTAGGAAGTGATAAAAAAAATATGAATTGCAAAGTAATGTTATAATTGTTAGGATAACATAATAAATTGTCTTCATCATCTATAGCTTTTAATAGTCCGCTGCTGGGCATAAGCCGCTGGTGAGTTCTGTATAGTTGACCATAAGCTCTTTTCTAAATTTAGAAAAGAGCTTATGGTCAACTATACAGAACTCACCAGAGGCAACAATTTATCGTGGAAGGTGGGCTATTTAACATCATATACGAATAGGAACGAAACATGCAACTGTTGCAAAAATGGATAAAATTTATTCCTTGAGACGTATACGAAATTACCCAGGTCAACTAGTACTAGATAATGTCTATTCTTCTATACTTACAGCGTAATACAAACGAGCCTATCATAATAGATGATTATTTAATAAACATATTTATCTCAATATTGCTGTTGCTCTCCAGTGACATTGTAAATAAGGAGGAGCATTAGAATCAAAAATTTCAGCTGCATTAGCATTCATTGGTGTTTTTGTGACATAGATCAACTGCCTCGGTGGCGTAGCGGTAGTGAATGCGAATGCTGTGCTTGAGGTCTTGGGTTCTTGTGATCTGCAAATGTTTGTTTCGAAGTTTGGGTGTTTTCTATATGTATGTATGTATTTACAAAAAAAATATATATAAGTATTATATCAGTCAGTCTAGTTATCATAGCACAAGCTCTGCTTAGTTTGAAACTAGATGACGTTGTGTGTCAAATGTTCGAAATATTTATTTATTTATTTCTTTGTGTTTCAATCATCAATCATGGTACATGTTTTGTTGTATGCTTTAGCATTTTAAGTATGTTAAGCAAATTTTAAGTATGTAATAAACCTTGTCAGTTTGTCTGCGTCTCTGAAAAAGAATCATATTGATCGTAGTGTCAACCAATAGCCTGTCTGGGTAAGTTATCTCTCTAACACTGAACTAATTATACAGTACTTCCTAAGACTAGTGCTTTTAACCACACAGAAAAGTTTTCAGTTTTCTAACATTAATAGTAGGCAGTGTTTCACGGCCGTGGCTTGGGTCGGAGAGCACGTTGAGCTGTCGGTCTCGGTAGTCATTAGCATCTTTAGCCGTTGTTATTAGGAAGTCAGTAAGAGCTATTTTAATCTTAAAATACAGTTCCCTTTTAGAGTTGTAGAGATCTGATGCTAGGCACTTCATGAAAAAACTGATATTTTTGTAAAACCGGTTGAACTAGTAACAAATAGTCTTGGAAGTAATAAAGAGAGTTGCGTATTTTTATTCCATGTAACCTATTCGTGTATAGGGTTCCCACTAAAAAATTACGGCCCAAATCAACCTCACCTATAAGTGGTAGTACGTCTGCTGATCGACGGACGATGCTCTGGCAAACAAAACATCTCGATTAGTGGCAATAAGCTTGCCACATATTATGTGGGACCAAAACATTGGCGAAAAGTGGACTTTTAAAATGCTTCTGCCTACCCCTCCGGGAAAACGGGCCTGATTTTATGTATATGTGTAATTTGGACTTATTGACTTTGGCATAGGTTAAAGAAGTTATCGTTGTTTTTGTCAACATATATTTTAGGTATTTTAGTAAATATGCGAGTGATAAAAATGTACGTTAGCTAGTTTAGAATTAGTGTAATTTTTATGTGGATGTCCGCGGCGTCTTATAATTTTATAGTAGGTATTTAAGAAGTAAATATTCATACTGGTCACTTGGCGGTAAGCAACTATCATTTTCCATGAACTTCTGTCATTAAGTAGCAGTGGCCCCACTCCAACAGGTGTACCTAACACCACCACATCTGCCCCCCCCCCGCATCTGTCCCATACAAAGATGGTTGACAGGCTGGCGGCGGGGCTAAGTCCCGAAAGCGGGGTAAAAGGCAGACGGAATACGTGCCCGTGTGTTGGCAAGAGCCCTCCACCACATGTCGGTTCGTCTCAGGGAAGTGTTAGACGCTAGCTTAGCGTCCAGACGCTTTCCTGACTGCTGGAAGAGTGGGAAGCTGGTCCTATTGAGGAAGACGGGACGGCCCGACGGTCATTAGGTCACGGCCTATAGACCCATCGTGTTGCTGGACGAGACGAGTAAACTGTTTGAGAGGATACTCTCTACCCGCATCGTCCGGCAGTTCTGCGAGGTAGGCACCGATCTGTCGGATGCCCAATTCGGTTTGCAAGCGGGGTGTTCGACGATTGGTGCTGTGTTGCGCCTGAGGGCCGTTACCGAAGAGGCAGTGAGCTGTGACGGCGTGCTGTTGGCGGTGTCGTTGGAAATCGCCAACGTATTCAATAGTCTGCCATTTAGCTGCATCAGGGAAGCACTCTACTGCCACAGGATGCCAGAGTACCTGAGGCGGCTTGTGGCAGACTATTTAGAGGAGTGTACCGTCGTATACAAGGTCCGAGATGGTGTCCTAAGGTGGCGGCTTATGTCGTGCGGTGTTCCACGGGGATCTGTCGCTAGGAGGGAATTGAGTCCCGCCTGTCACAACTGCTACTGCAGTGAGAACTCAGTTAAACACACGTTAGTGGTTTGTTCTGCGTGGGTGGCGCAGCGTGGGGTCCTCACTGCAGTTATTGGAGAAGATCTCTCGCTACCGGCCGTCATACGCTCCATGGTCAGTAGCGACAGTTGTTTTACCGCGGTCGCAACTATCTGCGAAGATGTCATTTCGCGGAAGGAGGCGGCGGAAAGGGCTCGGGAGGATGATCTGATGATCTCCACTAGGACTCCATTCGCCGCCGGCGAATCGGGCGGCGAAGGCGCGCGTACCAGCGCCTCATGCCGCCTTGAGTGTGGCCGCGTGTGGACGGGACGGGTTTTCCCCTCCATCCGCTATAGTGGCTAGCCGTGAGGAAGTGACGTCAGCGTGTGCCGTACGTAGCCTAAATAGAGAGTTTTACCCGAAGATGGTGCCCGCGGCAGCGGGCAGGCGCTAGGAGGGATCCGGATGTCGTAATAACAGCTGTTCCTGGATCCCTCCTGTCTCAGGCGCAGAGTGGCACACCATGTGGTTTTAGTCGGTCCCATTCCGATACACCACCCCGCCGCAAACCCCGGAGGGGTGACGGCCCGAGGAGGTTTCCACACTTTAAAAAAATCAAAAAAAGGAGGTTCCATGACGTTAATGTCGAGGTTGCACAAAGTTCGTCACGACTCCGGACAAAATGGATGGTGCACATTATCACATGCCGTGTATACCCACCAGTAAGAGTCTTGGTCGATTGATAGAAATTGGTAGTAATCGGTCTTGCTAGTGTTGTGTGGAAGCATTCCTAAAGACACATTAACACGTGAAGGATCGTGGTCCCGTGGCAAAGGAGAAGAATCTAATCTTCTAGACAAAATTTTTGTGTCCAATTCAATTCCGGATGACGAATAAAAGCTTTTGGTTAAACACTTGCTATCATTTTACGTGTATCAGTTTACGTGTAGTGCGAGCGCGTATGCTCATGTTAGGAGTTGCGGTATAAAAATATCAGTGGATACTTCTACTCTCTAAGCATCATTCTTAGTTTGGACGACTAGGAAGCCAGCTTTAGTGTACTTGAGTCTTAAAAAAACTGATCGTTTGTTAATCCGTTCTCGCCAACAATTCTCGGCAAATTGTCATCCACAGACGAAGCAAACCTGTAATCTTAATCGATATTTTCTGTTTGTGATTAAATAAGCAGTGTGTAATGTGAAGTTGTAAAATGGTGGTAGCGCAGTGTAATTTATGCCTTGTGCTAATTTTTAACAGTAAATTATGATAATTTCATGTTATTTATGTTGTTGTAACAACATTGTTTATTCGTTGTTTTTGCTATCAAGGATATATAATGTCGAATGATTTCGGCTGTATGATTGGAGTTGTAAAAATAATAGATCGAATAAATGTGAAACATTCTAATAATTCACATAGTGGCAATTATATTTCGCATGCATAATAATCACACATGAATCTCTGTTAATATCATGAAGTTGAAGAGTTGTTTTGTTTATTTAGTTGACTGTGCTAATCACAGGAACTACTGGTCCAATTTGAAAAATTCTTTTAGTGTTAGATAGTCCAGTTATCGAGGAAGATTATAAACTATGTATTACAACGTTACGACCAAAAGGAGTGGCATAATGATGAAAAAAATGAGTAAAAAAGGGGAATGATAATGCATTTCGAGAACTTCCATTCGGTGCGCTACGTAAATGGTTAATGTTTTGCAAAAGTGATGTATGAAAGAATTGTTCCCCTTTAAAAGATCCAAAAAATACACAACAGCATATGCCTATCTTTTGAGGTTGGCGGACAATAGCCTATTTTACAGTAAAAAAAACTTGTTTACGTGATATAACACTACACTACAGGCAATAGGAGACGCAGACAAGGTTGCGCGGGTGAGTTAATAAGACATCAAGAAAAAAGTATCTTAAAACCAAAACTGTAAAACACACTTGTGACCTTTCACCTTACCTTATGAGTACAAATGTCAAAGACACCGGCATTTCCTGAGATTCACTCTGAGAAAAAATGCCGGAACAAACCACAGAGGTGAAAATTATGGTTTTGAGATGAGGGATACGTGACTCATGGGTGACAGCAGTGTTCAACCGCCCTGACTTGGTAAAAACCAACAAAAGAAATGCTAGCGTCGATAGGCCTATTGGTGCAGACGCTGTCTCGGTAGGTCTACCACGGTAATTTTGTAAAGAAGTAAAAATAATGGTTTTGAAAATCATATTTTATAAATAACTAGCAAAGAAATCATAATTAGCTCAAAATGGTTCAAGTTCTCCAATTCAAACCAAAATGTGCAAAAAAATAAATATGAAGTGTACAAATTTTTTAGAAAATATAGCAACTCACAGTTTTTGTTATTATTTGTTATGTATTATATTTATGAGAAATATTTACTCTTGAGATAACGTATGTATTATTACACCAGTACACAACGTATACAACGTACCATATTAATTTTATCTTACATTATTCATTAAGACGTACGGACGTTACTATGTTTGGAACGTTTATAATTTTTATAATATCTTGTCTTATTGTTCTCTACTTCTACTTCCGTCGTAAATATGGATATTGGAAAGAGCGTGGGATCCCTTACGAGGAACCCACTGTGTTAATTGGAAATCTCAAACATGTAATGAGGAAAAGTACCGGAGAATTCATGTATGATTTGGCGAAAAAATTCAAAACCGATTACATGGGAATATTTTTAGGACAACAACCGGTCCTCGTGATTCATTCAAAAGAACTCGCTAAGAAAGTTCTCGTGAAAGATTTTGATAATTTTCAAAACCGCTATAGCTACCCAGATCCTGGTACTGATCCCTTGGGTACATTAAATTTATTTACTGTGAGGGTAAGTTAAACTATACAAATATTTCAATAATTGTCAACGAACTCAAAGTTTTTTTTTTATTTTGAGAGCCTGCCAAAGTGACTTTACTCTGCCTTGTGGCAAGCATGAATACAATCCAAGAGGTGTGATCACTATACTCATTGCGAATACTAACAATGCAGTAACCAACACTATGGTGGTCTGGTGAAATACTTTTTCACGCCCCTCTTGAGGACGTAAAAGGTGTGACAGTCATCGTGGCAGTATAAGGTTCACACACTTATCACAACCACTGTCGACCCCGCGTCAAGAAAATATTGACGGTATTTATACAAGCAAATCGATTTTATAAGTTTTTATTTGTTTGTCTGTTTGTTCCGGCTAATCTCGGAATGGCTAGCCTAATTTTGATAGAACTTCCACTGGTAGATGACTGATGTTACAAGGAGTAACTATAGTTACTTTTATTTTAGAAAAAAAACACGGTTACGGGAGAACAAAATTGAAACCAATGAAATAGTGTTAGAAAACTATTTAATAGCGCGGGGCGCAGCTAGTTCTCAATGAGGTCTAATATCTGAAAACAGAGTTTTATCGCTCCTTGTTATCATTGTTAATGAAAAAAGAAAATTAACCAAAGCCATATTCTTCTCTGGCGAGTCATGTCATTCAGTTACTAAGGAACATTAACAGCTGTACTTTCGCGGTATTCAATTATGAAGCATTTTAATGAATACCTTAAATTTCTTACAGAATCCTATCTGGAGTGCAATGAAACATGAACTGAGGCCGATGTTCACGACTCTCCGTTTAAAAGGTATTACGGAACTGATGAACATTAACTCATCTGAGTTGGTGCGAAGGATTGAAATCGATTACATAGAAAATAAGAAGCCTGTTAATTTGAGGGTAATTATATCTATGTTCCTATGTAATTACAGTTAAGATGACGAAAAGAGAGAATATTTACTTAAATCAATGTTTTTGGTATAAGACGGCAAATCCGCAAACGACTCACGTAATTTTAAACAAATATCGCCGCTCATAGACACCTGCAACTCGAGAATCACAAGCGCGTTGCCGCCCTTTGATTTCCTCCTTCGAGGGTCAAAAGAGGCGAGGGGATGACGAAGGGTTTGCGCTGTAGTAAATTCACTTATTCCAAGCAACGAAAGAATTGCTTGATTGCTTGTTTGCTTGTTTACGTTTTCTGTGCAGCCGTGGAGCATGGCTCTGACATGGGAACATCCAGTGCCGGTTTTAGCACTACTAGCGCCCTGGGCGAGATTTCTTCGGTGCCTCCTAACTGTAATTCAATTACATACGAAAAAGGCAATGGGTACAATGAAATAAGCATCTATTAGCCTTTCTACCGGTGAACTCTTTTATTAGACATTCAAAATTTATGTTTTCTGCAATCTCACTTTCGATCGACCGAGTTGCTAAGTTCGTTAATTTAGATTGAGAGATTGTCGACGGCAAATATATTTTAATCAGTTTGGAAAAAACTCCTTTCCCCACTAGCAACCGTTACAGGTCTAGTCAGTAATATTCGCAATGCTTTCCATACATTTAGATACAGTTCCTGTGAGTAGTGATCTTTAATAAAAATAAAACATAAGCACAGGTAGCCACATTCTGATCAGGCATACAAGATTTCAGGCTTATGAGTTCATCACACAACATACTCGTACAACCATCTATATCTGACTTAGAATACACAGTTAATTTTAATATGAGATCACTACAGAGTTTGACAACTTTATTTTATTTTTGTCACAGGAGCTTTTTTCCATGTATACATCTGACACAGTTGGATATACAGCCTTCGGGTTAAGGGTGAGCGTCCTTAAGGATCTGACATCACCGATCTGGTACATTACGCGTGATATGGTGGAGTGGTCTTTTTGGAGGGGCTTTGAGTTTACCATGATCTTCTTTGCTCCTACCTTAGCTAAGTTAATGAGGTAGGCATTTATATCTAAGTAAGAATGGCTTAATTAATTCTTTTCTACCATTGATCTACTTTTCAGCGATTGTGGAGGAAAATATCAAATATTACAATCATATTGGCAAATGTTTGTGACGCAAAATTTTCAAACTAGAACACTTACGGCGAGCGTAATTATTGAAGAATTCTTTACAAAATATCGCTTTGGAATTCTGCATGTTATAATATATACATCTCTTGCCGGGCCATCGACCTATCTCTCACTTAACTGTCATCCGGCCACCTCCCTGGTTTTTATATCCTAACTAATGTATCATAACTTTATTAAAGTAATCCTGGCGTCCTTGACTCAAAAGATATACATATACGCTGTAACTCTGTCTATGCTCTCAATTATATTTACAAATTTATTTTTGTTTTCAGACTGAAATTTTTTTCAGCTCCTGCCACAGCGTATATTAAACAGCTCTTTTGGAGTGTCGCAAAAAAGCGACAGAAACTATCGCAGCCGAATGATAAGGATCTTCTGAATCATTTAATGAAACTTAAAGAAAACTTGAAGCTTCCAGTCGACACTGACACAAGTAAGCTAAATATTAAAGTGTCATTGTATGTACTTGTACAGTTTAATATAAAGTTTCTTGACGAAACTAATAACTTAAAATATTTGTTTTTAGTGTAAATTAGTTTTGTCTAGACACGCTTTTAAAGTTGTCACTGCTACAAAGATGGGGATAAGGTAGGTGTCGATATTGACTACACCAAAAGTAAAAAAATTATGTCAAACAAAGGAGATAATATTACTGAACTATTTCAGATCTTGTCTGTGAATATACGAGTATATGTTGCAATGTCATAAAATTCAAATTACTTTTTTTTAGAATTAGCAGATGATCTAATAGTAGCACAAGCTGCATTATTTATCCTCGGTGCTATAGATACGTCTGCGGGCACACTGTGCTACCTTCTCCATGAGTTAGCACACCATCCTGAAGAGCAGGTAATTAATTAACTCTTTGAAATTCCTTGCTGAACGCTTATTTCCATTTGTATTTTATTTTTAAAAATAGCTAACTTTAAATGTTAGTCTATATTGGTTGATACAGACTCCATAAATCACAATAATTGTAGAATATTTTCTGTTTGAAGTCGGTTTTTTTGTTAAAATTTTGTTTTTATAGTTGGAAACACAAAATAAAAAGTAATTACAAAATATACAATAGCTAGGTATCAAGAGATAGTTTTACAGTTACGAATAAGTTATGATATTATAAGACAAATTATGCAACTTGAAACTTTATTTTAGGAAAAACTTTTCAAGGAAGTTAGCACAGCACTGGAGGAAAAAGGGAAAAGCGTATTAGACTATAATGACTTATTAGAATTAAATTATCTAACCGGTTGTATTAAAGGTAAATATTATATTATTATGACTTATCTATGCCATATAAAATTTAGAGTCACTGAATCTAGATTGTTCAGGTACAAACGCACAATGTAAGGCACATACGAGTACAAGTGCTTAACTTCTGTACACTGATAATTTGATGGCAGAGCAGTTATATTTTCATGAACTTTATACAATACTTGTACTTAATTACATATATTAATTATATATAATTATGTGGTGCTGTCTAATTAGTCATCTATCTCATTTCTAGAGACACTCCGAAAATACTCTCCGGTACCGTTTTTGGATCGAGTTTGCTGCAATACATATAAGTTGACCGACGAAGTAACCTTAGAAAAGGGTACTCCAATCTACGTCAACGTTGCCGCAATACACTATAATGAAGAGTACTACCCTAAACCACAGGAATGGCATCCTGAAAGATTCGAAGGCGCGACTGAAAACGATAACCATAATTTCACATTTATAACATTTGGTGAAGGGCCCCGAGTTTGTTTAGGTAATAATATTTTACAATTTTGTCCTTTTTTAACACGTAGCATCAAATATTATGAACACTCCACAGCTATGTCGCAATAACATTTATTTTTTCGTTAATTTCGAATGATGATTGATTTTCGTATTTCTAATCCAACGCAATGTACACAGTTGTATAATATGAGTACTTTCTAGTGACATTGTATTTTTACTGTACTTTCGCATTGTATTTATTAACTTATGTTTCACTTTGTTTTTCACATTTTTTTTGTTTAGGTAAACGTTATGGATATATGCAGTTGCGAACCGCAATGGCTCACATGGTGATGAAATTCCGGTTTGAACCTGCTGAACCTTATTTAATTAGACAAGATCCTTATAGTGTAGCATTAAGTCCCTTTGGCGGTGGTAAAGTTAAATTTGTTCCTCGTTAAAGGAAAAATACCTAAAACTGTGTTTAATTCTATCATAATAAAAGCTATTGTTAACTTTACAAAAAATAAATGTTAAATATGTTTAAATTAAGATTTGAAGAACTTCAATGGTGGTCACGTTGCCCCTCTTATGGCCGTCGAGCCACTCTTCCCATGCCAGGAACCACATTAGCCGCACCTATAATATGAGGTCGCGTGTAACACCTTCCGCGTGCGACTGGTGGTCGTTGCATTGGACGCCTTGGTTTGGTCTTTGGAAGGCACTGTTAAAAACCCTAGGCTCTAGACAAATACACGAACTGCTATTACACTTTTTGACCACCGTCATGCTATTTACTCAATATGTCAGCCTATCAACTTTAACCGCAAAAAGAACATATTGCTCTAACATTATAATTTCAAATAACATTTTCCAATCACAGAAACATTGCTACCAGAATAATCAGGCAACTTCACTGGTATTTTCAATAAATCATTTTCTAATAAACTAATTTATGTAAGAAATTTACGAGACAGTAATATTCACATCATCTCCAGTGTCTAATTTAAAATTTAATGACGCAACATTTATTTCTAATTCTAACAGCCACTCATTATAGCAATAAGTATTTTTGTTGTTGTTACCTGATCGGTGGAGTCCTCATGTACGGTATAAACTCTGCATATTCTCGTATATTTAGTGATTTATGGGATTACATTTCATGCGTCTTTGACCCCGCGCCGGACACTCGTTGGGCCGGCTGTGCCTGTTTCGGCGGATAGTGATAGCAAGAGTCGTAGTTTGCCGTAATGAACGCAAAGCCTCAAAACGAAGTAAAATTTAACTTCGTGCTCGTTTGCCTCATCTTAGTTTACCTTACAAACTTTTTCATTATATTCTTGGTTTTCCATTTTTGTATTTTTTGCTTGCATACGGGATATTTCTACAAATCGGGATACCGATCGACATATATGTCATTTGCTTTTCATAACTTTATTTCAGATTCACGTAGTTATCGTTCCGATAGAGCCATATGTCTTAAGCCACATGTCACACAAGATTGTCACGTAAATTTTCAAATTCACACTGGACCACCATCTTGTTCAATTTAAAAATATATTATTCTGCAGACTAACTCATCTTGTTTAATCTTGAAAAATGCATGTCGCTCTACTGCAAAATTTTGCTTTGGTATAAAAATTTATCAAATTTTGTTAATAATTCATCTACCGTATTCCGTTATTCGTGAAATTGTGTTGCCATTTCTCACAAGTAACATGTAATAAAACCTTAACTTGCGTTTTTTTTATTTTAATTCGATATTTCACAAACTTCGTAACAAATGTTGAATGCAGTCTTCCTCTTTTGCTATCTATTCTTAGATTACCGTACGTGACACACAAATTATTTTCAAATTGAAACGGTGGAGGTGGCTGGAGGACGAATTCCATTGTATTTTGACAAACAATTTATAATGTTGCTCAACCTTGTCTATCGGATGTCTACTTAACTCTTCAATCCTTTTATCACATATTATAGTTGATTTATTCTATACCGTCTGCGCCTTGTTATGTAGGGCGCATAGGGACACTGACCTTTAACAATTCATTCGCGGATTGTTATATGCCACGGCATTAATTACAAAACCTACAGCCACAACTATCTATTCTGTTTTATTTAGTCTCTTTCCCTATAGAATTTGTTCGATTTTATATACAAACACATAAGAATTAAGTGTTCAATTTTACGTCGCTAAGGCTAATAGTAAAGATTGGCAGCATATCGTCTCATGACTGCAACGCCGCGTTTACAGGACTTCTTTCGTGAGACGGACTATAAAAAATCGTGCAATAGAAGTGCCGTCAACAAAAATAAACCATAACAAAACGGTCCAGTTACAATAGTATATAGTACAACATGTATAGTGCAGTATATAGTGCAACAGTAAATAGTAATATTTAACGTTTTATTAAAAAATGCTTTAAAGAAAACTATTTTACTTCTCATTTTACTTTTAGCGTTATATTCAATAATCATTATTTTTTATAGTCATGACCGCTTATCGCTACTAATTTTACAAAGCAATACCTTTACATTATATTAAATTAAATAATATCCTTAGTTTAAATAGATTTTATTGAGAAAATCATGTAAGGTAAGAAATTCTTCTAGTTCCAATATTTTGACCAAATTCATACACGGCAAGAAATTTAGGTTTTACTTCCTTCAAATCAGAAGTCTCTTGTTTTTAATAAGATCAAAAATATGACACAGATTAAACAGTTATTCCTGAAGCTCTAGTATGAATTTCACGAATCTTAACTAGGGCTAAGGTCCGAATTGTTCTCACAGCACTTACGACGTTTAAACTACTAACGTGTGGTCCGGTTTAGTGAGCGCGCCAACATCTATTAGCAGTATTAATATAATAATTTGGACCACTTGTGAGTGTGCTTACGAATTCAAAAATTTGAATATAACCTAAATTGCGGAAAATGCTTGTATTTCAAGTATTTTCCGTAATCGAGGAAAGTTAATTCAAATAAATTGCGCAAAATAACGTCAATGCTCACGATGCTAATGATCCGACCCGTCAATACTGTAAGCACTAGGTAGTGACGTCACATGTGACGTCATAGCATCCACAACACTAACGGTGAGCGTGAAAAGCATGAATCGGACCGCACGTTGGTACGCTATGAGCGCTGTGAACGTGATCGGATCACGGCTAAAATCGGATCACACGTTAGCAGTGTCGTAAGTGCTGTGAGTACAATACGGACCTTAACCTTAAACACATGGAAACTGAGTAGCAACATCGTAGAAATTTTACAAAAATGTGGCAACACCATGGTCTTTGCTGTCAATATTGTCAAACATGAAATGTTAAACCATAAACTAAAGTCTTATCAAATGTATTTAATGACTATAAACATTGTACACCGTGTTAGTCTTTCATTACTTGTCTGAAGTTAAGGTTAAATTTCCAAAATAAAATTGACGAAACACCATGGCGGCCGTGTTAAAGAAAAGAGCTCTTGCAGAATATAATAAATCGTTCCAAGTAAGTTCATCATAACCATAGCAACTAACACTGTATCACAACTGCTTCTTATTGTTATCTATACATATGAATAAAATTGGAGTGTCTGTAATTTTGAAAAACCACTTTTTACTACATGTATATGAATATGCATACGATACATACACCAAAATAACATTTTTTACAATTTTTGTCTGTCTGTTTGTTCCGGCTAATTTTGGGAACGGCTGGACTGATTTCAACTGGACTTTCACTGAAATATAGCTGAAGTTGTAGGCAACAAAGGCTTTTTACATTTTAGAATTTAGGTATTATAAAAAAATTGAAAACAGCTAGTAATAAATAATAATAAACCTAACTAGACCTTAGTGGCTAGAGGTGTTGGTGGTCCAAGACAATGTTGTGTCTAGGTGTAATTTATGTACAACATGTTTGTATTTAGAAATATAAAAGTATGTTAATCAGTAGTCTGCTTACATAGTACAAGCTTTGTATTGTTTCCGATCAAATGGCTGCGTGTGAAATGTGAGAAGTTTATATTATTATTATGTTTAGGATGGTCCACCGTCAAAGAAGCTCCATCTGGCTAAAAAACCACTAATTGGCAGTTCAGCAGCTGCATTTGTTGGACTATTGGAAAAGTGTAAGTCTAGTGATGAAGCTCTTCAGTTATTGCTGCGTGTTTCGGACTGCCTTCAATTCCAAGAGTCGGATGTGGAAGAAGCTATTAAAAAGTTATCTGAACATTTCCAGTCTGAAGAAGAATCAGTAGTGAGAGTAAAAATACTGTGGTTGTTTTGTGACATAGGGCTTGAATGCCCTGGAGCTAATTTAAATAACTTGATAGATGAGACAACGCATTTGATCAAGAATGAAACGTCACATAAGGTATGTTTAGATTAATTCAATTATTTAACTACAAAATTTGAGAGCTAAATGTGTTAAAGAAGAAATTGCCTACCATTATTGCTTTTAGTTAAAGAAATCTAGTTTACTGACTGCACAAATAGTGCAGGGTGCAGTGGTGTACATAGGATATGGCATATAGGATTTGATCCCTACGTAGGATAACACTTAATGTGATCCACAAATTGTTGTTTTTAGTTTGGGTGTTCTTTTTGTCCATTTCATGCATGTTTGTAAAGTCCTCTGTGACACAGTATTTATTACGAATGCGGAAGTTCTCTTTTTAAAAAAAAAATAATATAATCATGTTTCTATTTTGCCACTGCTAGGGCAATCCGAATTTTAAAATGGTTTATATATGTATATCATTAGATTTTACTTCACCTTTTGGCATCTCCGTTGCTTACTAAGGATTGCCTTGGAAGCTTTGTAATTAAGGATGCCAGTTAGTTACTTCAATAATATAAGTGGAGTTGTCATACTTAATTTTTTTTATGAATTTTTAACTGCATGTTTTATTTCATAATGATTTAAGAGTAACTTTCTAACTGTTACCATAGAGTTGACGATTTCAACTCTTACCATTTGGCAATTTGGGAACCACAGTGGGATTCACAAATTGTTGTTCTGACTCTATATATATATTCTTGGTGTTCATTTCATGCAAATTTATCAGCTCTCCTTGTAACACAGGATATATTTCTAGTATTAGTAGTATTTTAACAACATGTATATTGTTACCAGGTGATAGCTCAAGGTATTGCCACTTTATTGAAACTTGGCAGTAAGCTGAGTGATGACAAAATACTGATGATGCGTCTCGTGGCTGTTGCCAAGGACAACTTGAAGGATACGAGCCACCAAGTGAAGTGCAGATGCTTACAGCTGATCAGTGAACTCTACCCTCTCTACCCTGAGTCTGAGAGGACCACAGACATGTCTACGGAGGCTGATGCTATTGTTAAATTGCTTGGAGATTATTCTCATGCTGAGGTGACGTAAATTTGTAATATTTAATATTAAATCAATTGATATTAAAAAAAGTATGTAAATATTATATCAATCAATCTGGCATTCATAGTACTAGTTCTGCTTAGGAGATGACGTTGTGTATCCAAAACTATTATTATATAATTTAAAACACATAAATTATAGTAAGATAGTATAATTGGAAAATATATCAAGCTATGAGTTCATACTATTATAATGTATACATGAACTATATAAGCAATACACATATAGGACATTATGATATTTCATATTAATACCAGAAATTTAAATAAAGTACAGAAATATATCTCAAATTATTTATTTACTAATTTGTATTTTTTTATTTTCAGGATGCTAGAGTCCGTTGTGAGGCATTCCAATCACTTCTGACAATGCATGAGCGTGGTCAAACTTTGAGTGCAAATTTGTATGACCTGGTGTGCCTCGCCCTTACGGACGACTATGAAATTGTCAGAGAGGTGGCTTTGAAACTTGTGTGGGTGTTAGGCAATAAATACCCAGAGAAGTAAGTAGATTGTATTTTTCTTTTAGTTTTAAACCCATATTTTAAAAGATGTTCCATATTTGATTAAAGTCAATATAATATGTTTTAATGCTAAATTAAGAGGTTGTTACTAAATATTCAACAAATGTTACTGCTAATGTTCAATTTCATCTGCATCTCGCCATAGTAACAAATTTTTCATTTCATCGATACTACCAGAGATTATTGTGTTCAAACAAACAAACTCTTAGCTTTATTTTAGTGTAGATACAAAAAATCTAATCCTAATGAGAACACTTTTGTTATTATTACAGTACTTTAACCCTATGCGACGGCGAAACGACAATGCGGTTGGTGGACGACGCATTCGTACGTATATGTTCGGCGGTGAACGACTTGTGCATGCAAGTGCGTGCGCTCGCGTGCACGCTGCTCGGCACCACTCGGGGTGTGTCCGACCGCTTCTTGTTGCAGACGTTGGATAAACAGTTGATGAGTAATATGAAGGTAACTTTTGTAATCGTTAATTTCTTATAAAAAACATGTAAACTGAATAAAATTAGGTTAAAAAGCCAAACGTAAAATCCGAATTGTCGCGATCTATATATATATTTAGCTATATATTTATAATACAGCCGCTAGAGCTATATATTTTTAATGTCTACCTTCGAGCCTTTTATTAAAATAGGTTGGGTTCATTTTAAATTTCAAATTAAAAAAAAAAAATCATACAACGATCGTCATGCCCTCGCTGGCACGTTATCAATTTCAACTGAATATTTATAAAACTGAACAAAAAACCGGATTCTTCGACCACCTCCACCTATTCACATCGCAACAATATAAAATTTCTTCGTAGCGAACACATTTTTCATATAATGTAACGAACGTATTGCGCGCGTGCAGAAAAAGCGCACGGCCCACGAGCGCGGCGCCGAGCTGGTGCGCTCGGGCGCGTGGGCCAGCGGCCGGCGCTGGGCCGACGACGCGCCCGGCGCGCTGCTGCACCACGCCACCGTGCAGCTGCTGCCCGGCGGCGCGGCCGGCGCCTTCGTGCACGGGCTCGAGGACGAGCTCATGGGTGAGTGCGCCGCTCGCGACGCCGACCCGATCGGTAGTATCGAAAAATCTTCGAGTAGTTAATAACGACCATAATAGTTTACGAAGTCTGTCGAATAAAGACAGACATAGAGAATATATAGGTCTGGAATAGGCATATACGTATAACATGCCTACTTTAAAGCCCTGGATTAGTATTTTTATCTGAATAGTACTGTAGCATGTCCCGGTGAATCGACGAATATTTAAAATATTATATTTTAAAAATCTCTACTCTAACAAACGTGTCCAATTCCAGCACTTCGAACTGTGTTTTGTAATAACTTCTTCGCCCTTCTCGTTGTTTTCACTATATTTTGTGTTGGCAGCTTGACGTTAATTTCTTTTTAACGAACCTCCATTACCCGCTATGTTCTGCGTGCAAAAGCTTTAAAACGGGTCCTCACGATGTTTCCCGTCATATATTTGTTAGAGGTCCGAACTGCAGCAGTAGATGCGGTGTGCCAACTGTCGCTGGAGAACGTTACGTTCGCGACGACGTCTCTGGACTTTTTAGTGGACATGTTCAACGACGAGATCGAGGATGTGCGCCTGCGCGCTATAGACAGTCTCACGCGCATCTCGCATCACATCGTGCTCAGAGAAGACCAGTTGGAAATTATATTAGGAGCTTTAGAAGTAAGTATATTAAAACACTTTTGAGTCCTTATTTTGTATATCTGTACTATCTTTCTACCCTGTGATGGACCTACCGGTGATGGATCAAGAAAATAGAGTGTGACCACATCCATTCATCCCGTGAGTGTCGTAAGAGACGACTAAGGGAATAAGTTCCGCAGGACAACATCATCATCATCTTCTCTTGTTCATTCTTCTTTTACTGTCCAATTGATTCCATTATGGAATGCGCTCCCACTTGAGATAAGGAAAACAAGTAATCGTGATACTTTTAAAGCCAAGGTCAGAGAATTATACAAGAGACAGCTAGCAGACATTTTTTTTATAGCCTTCCACAGTGACTTCACCCTGTTTGATGGAAAGCATGAATGGAATCCAAAAGTTGTAGTCACCATACTCATTGCGAATGCTGACAATGCAGTATGGTGATGCACTGATAATGATTTTTTACGCCTCACTTGGGGACGTAAAAGACATGACAGTCATCGTAGCATTATATTGCACACACTACGACAACTGTCACCCTTGCATCATTCCCCCATAGTCTAATCATTTTACATACTATATTTTGTACTGTGTGTTTCATCAATCATTAACGGGCTTTTACAGTCCACTACTGGACATAGGCCTCTCCTTAGCAAGGAGGTTTTGGCCTACTATACCATACTGGCTAGACGGGTTGGAATAGGGTTTGTTTCAAGTTTTCCGTCTCTTTGTAATGATGTTGTCTTGCATACTTCCCTTAGTCGCCTTTTACGACACCCACGGGATGAAAAGGGGTGGTAACACTATGTATTCTTAATCCGTTACCACGCGGACACTACTGTATGTTTATTATTTAAATATTTATTTGTGTTTTCATCTATGTGTATACCTTTTTTTCTTAAATAGTTCATTTTAAAATTATACATCTATACATTGCGTCTCTTAAAGACGCACGTGCACTTAGCATGTCAGTGACTATACCACCTAAAGGTTGACTGGTAGAGAATGCCATATGGCATTAAGTCCGCCTCATGCAAATGTTATGCAGGAAGTATTAAAAATAAAAATAAAAAAAAAAAAATATCAATGCAAAAAGAAAAAAAAATTCAAACAAATCTTACACTAACTACTTTTAATAGCCCCCTATTGGATATAAGTCTCTTATGTTCAGCAGTAGACAAAAAGCTATTGATGTGTATTCTTTATTTAGACCTGATACAATATTAATAAAAGCAAAACCATTATTGAGGTTACCTGTCAACTTCAATATTGTGATGTTAATTTTTTTTTAAATTACCTCTGTTTGACTCGACACTTGAGCCGTGATATACTATGTTGCTATTTTAAAAACATATTTAAATTACAAGTTAAAACCACAATAGGAAAGTATATTAAAAAGATCTTTTAAAAAAGTTTTTATACTTTAAAACCACCATTTTGACCCACATACTGAACGCAAAAAAGACTAATAAATCTGTATTATCTGATTACTAGAATATTGTAACATTTTTCTTTTACAGGATTACTCAATGGACGTAAGAGAAGGTCTGCACCGAATGCTCGGTTCATGCACAGTTGCGTCCAAAACCTGTCTTGAAATGTGCATAGACAAAATATTAGAGAATCTCAAGAGGTACCCACAAGTAAGTCTATCTTCCACCTTACATATACTATATTATATGTCATTAGCTCTACAAGAAATTGTGTCGAATTAATAATTTATGTAAGACAAGAAAAGAAGAAACTATAATGAATTTGATCTTAAGGGTCCTAGTTCGAGAACTGAATTTTGAAAAAAAAGCCATTTGATATATTATAAAAATTGTTGATTTACAAGAAAGCTAAGTAGTTGGATTTTTAAAAAAAAAAATAACCTCGGTTATATAACTACCGTTTCGACGTTTGCACTCTTCTAAGCGAGCACCGAAATTTTCGAATGCTCGTCGGCAAAGAGACGCGTGATCGCCGACATCTCTTCGCTGATGTTTTTTTAGTGGGCGTAGTGTATTCGGTTTATTGATGTAGACACGATTCTTCAAATAGTCCGATAAAAAGAAGTCTGCTGGGGATAGATCAGGACTTTTGGGAGGCCATGGAATGTCAATGAATGATGTGTGACAAGTGGCTCCATCTTGTTGAAGCCATGTGTTACGATTGTAGCCAGCAAATTCCAGTAGCATCGATCAAGAACTCCTGTAACATGTTTGCACGGGATGCTAGATTCAAATGTTAACGAATTCTTGGCCCACCTTATGCTATGGTCCCAATCTGATGATAAACATGCTTATAAATTTCTAAATATATAAATAAAAAACTCACATAAGCTCTCGGTCCTGGACATAATCTCTCCCTGGTCGTGTCGGTAACTGTCCCGTCGGAATCTGAGAGTGAGGGAACAGAGAGTGCACCTGTGTTTGCGCACACACAATCGCACACTGTAATATCTCTTGCGTTCGAAAGCCGAAGCTTGGAAGTACATCATCATATTTCTAAACACAGACATATTGTAGACCAACCCTCAAATATTTACTTATTTTAGGACAAACGCTCCACATTCCGATGTGTACAACGCCTGGGCAGCTCTCACGCTTCGCTGGTGTTACCGCTGACGACACGCCTCCTCGCTGTACATCCGTTCTTTGACATGCCAGAACCGGATGTTGAAGATCCTGCCTGTATCCTTTTGAAACAAGTACCAGACTAAATACACTTAAAAATGATTGTCAGAATATTTTTGTAGGTTTTTTATTTTTTTTATTTCCATTTATTTGTATGATTTACTAGTACTTAGTCCTTTCAATCCGGTACACAAAACAAAGTTTGACAGTTGAAATTTTAACTTTTTGTACAGCCCTACAGTGTTCTTGTAAAAGTGAAAACAACGAAATATACAGATCATTATCATCAACAGTCAACTGCTGGACATAGACCTCTCTTTAGCACCTTAAATAAGATCTCGATATTATTTAAAAAATAATGTAGCGGCACTCTGTGCATGGAATTTCGTACGGTATCGCATCAGCTAAGTAATATAATTTACCACAGTGTCAACCATGTATCTATTTATTTACCTATTGTGAAAATGTCTACTTTTGTGCCAAATAAAGTGTTTTTAGAGTACATAGAAAAATACTACGAACGTCAAGTCTTTGCAGAATATTTTTAAATTATTTTATTTACTTGTAATGTGCGACTAACTTAGTTTAATATTACATTGTTAAAAAGTTATGGCTAAATGTTAGTTAGGCCTTTTTGTATGTTGAAATCCTTAACCATAGAGTAAACAGATATGTGCGTATTGATCCTGGTATTGAACGCGGCTCAACACTGCACAACGATGCTCCCGCTGTTCGAAGAGCACACCGTCAAACACTACACGTACCTGCGAGCCACTATGCCGCATTTCGTGCCCTATCTACCTATAGGTATGTTTCATCTTGTAACTAACATTATAACGCGATGCCTTAGGACCAGCGCAGATAGAAAGAACCGCAGTAGAATTTTTTTTAAGACACTCGAAAATAAACTTTAAAGGTATCGCAATAAAGTGCATAAAGGTTTGAAATTTAAAAAAATACAGCTTCGAAGCCACGCGAGCATTTATTTTTCCAAGACCTTTTTAAGAGATTTCTCTCGAATCTCTTAATCGATATCATTATATCTTTGGTATATAACTATATATGGAGGGTTGGAGGGTTCATTTTATTCAGAAAAAGTAAGCTTTTAAATAGTAAGGTAACATGCAGGATTACTCTGCCCATTTTTTTTTCAATTTGTTTAACTCGTGCTGTGCTATAAATAGTTTTATGTGCAATAAATAATTTTAAAAAGTTTAAACTCCAATCGAAACTGAAATCACACAAATGATAATAGAAATAACTGTTGACAACCCTAGTTTAGTTTTTTTTTATCTTAAATTTTCTTCTTCACTATAAGTAACTATTTTTATTTTAATGAATCATCCTTGAGGTGGGCATTCTTCTGTCTGCAATACAGTGATCAATTGATTGCTTGAATTGAACTAAAAAAAGGCAATAAGATAAAAAAAATATAACAAATACAAAACCGACTTCAAAAAAAAAACTACACGATATCTCCTTTTCTGGAAATACTAAAAAGCGAAAAATAAACTAAATTATTTATTTGTTAAAAGAAATGGTCGACTATTTCTAACAACTTAAAAGTTTACTTAGTAAATATAATTTAGCTTTACCAACAAAATTCTAAATGAAAATAAATATAAAATTGTTTTATTTGTTATGACTTATTTGCAAATTACTATGTGTCAATTCTTATTTAAACCTAATTACCTACTAATTTCATTAAAATATTATTATAATGTGTGCTGGGTACCTAAAATCTATTTGGAGGCGTTATTTCATTTTGAGTGTACGTACATAACAAGTTGAACTACGTCCCATAAGTCAAGAGAGGCAGAAACCTATGAAAAACGACGACCACTTTCGATTGCTACTCCTGCTGTGTGAATAATTATTCCTAATAGTCCAAGATCCCAGGGCCACCAGACGTCACGTATTTTCTGACGAAGGAAATGTCGACGATTGAGTAGTGTTAGTATGTACTAAGAACGCATGCCTACCTGTTAGTTTGCTCAGACGGCCAATTTTCAGGTATCAGGTAATCAAGGTACATAAAAACATTACTTACCTCACGTAAATTCTCCAAATCCAAGGGGCCAATCACCCCCTTTTTTTTTTTTTTTTTTTGTACTGTGCGGAAATCTCCACGGATACCACCGCAGGGTGGTTATGTCGGACTCGAACCGACCAAAAACCGCACGCCGCCTCAGGTACCAATAGCCAGGGGACCAGGTGCACCCTAGTAAGGAAATCCCTGGAACCCCGACGTACCTCGGACCAACTACGGCTGCAGTGGCCCCCTTCTGTGTGGAAAACTCATGGTTTCTTGGAAACCTGCTTCTGCTAGGGTGACAGATGGCCTCATTTGTCACCCCCAGGCCTGCACTTATGGAGGACGGAGATCTTCTAGTGATCTCCGGCGCCTGAGCCTTCTGCGGTACCTTGCCCGTTCCCGGGCCTGGCGGACCGGGAGAGTTCTAAACCTCTCTCGGTCCCGCTCCGCCATCTCCTTCGCAAGCATAACCTGCTCGCAGAAAGAGATGGCGGAGTTCCACGCACCCTCGCTCCGTATCATGGCCGCAACCATGTTACCGAGCGAGAGAGTCCCCACTTCGATGGCCGCCATGAGGTCACGCCTCTGCTCCACCCATGCCGGGCATTCTGACAGCGTGTGGAGCGCTGTGTCCACGGTCCGGCCATCGCAGTGATGGCACTCAGGCGTTGGCTCCTTACGGATCAGACACAGGTAATCTCCGAAACATCCTTTTGCAGTGATCACCTGCGTCAGTCGGTATGAGAGGGTCCCATGATGCCTCTCAAGCCAATCCTCCATAAGGGGTCTTATTGCCGAAACAACGGCATGTCCAGCGCTTGGCTGCCCAAGTCGTTCCTTCCACTCCTCTACGAGGGCCTGGCGGAGTTGGAATTTCTGATTTTCGATGTCTCGGGTTTCAGGACTCCGACCCAACTCCCGCGCGTGCTTGCGCCAATGATAGAGAGCTGCAAGGGCTCTCGCCTCCAGGTTCCATGGTGGAGTTCCGGCCAGGAGACTCGCCCCCTCAAAGGAGATCGTGCGGTACCCCCTTATAATCCTAATGGCCAGCATACGCTGTGGTCGTCGCAGTAACGCAATATTGCTGGCCTTCAGGACTTCCGCCCATACTGGGGCCCCATAAAGGGCCATGGACCGCACAACTTCAGCGTAGAGTCTCCTGCATGAGTCATCGGGTCCCCCCATGTTCGGCAGCAAACGTGCCAATGCACGCGCTACACCAACTAACTTGGGGACCAGACTTCGGAAGTGATGTCCGAAGTCCCATCGGCCATCGAGTACTAACCCCAGATACTTCATAGAGGGCTCGATGCCGATGCGAGTACCTCCTACTGTGAGGCTGAGTCTATCAGGTGGCTTCCTCCGAGGCCCATGAAAAAACAAGGCCTCGGATTTGTGCAAAGCCACCTCGAGACCCAGTCGCCGGATTCGCTGCACGACTTGGGCAACACCGGCCGTGGCCCTCAGGGTTGCCTCACGGTGTGTCTTGCCGCACGCTGTCACAAGCGTGTCGTCCGCGTAACATGTGACGGCTACACCATCTAGGTATGCACCGCGAAGCACCCAGTCGTAGCCAATGTTCCACAGGAGAGGCCCTAAGACCGACCCCTGCGGAACACCACACGACATTTCACGTCGACCGAGACCGGTTCTACTTGGGTAGATAACGGCTCTTTCCGACAAATACGCCCCGACAACGCGGCGGAGGTAGAGAGGCACTTTATGATATACTAGCGCCTCTCTGATACAACTCCAGGGCAAAGTGATTATGAAAGATTTCGTCGACATGAATCATCACAACTAGAATTCAACATTACTGGACCAGATCAAGTTCGTCCATCAGATTTCGCGAAAGAATTAAAAAACATACATTTCAAGCAGTCTCTTGTTGAATTTTTTATACTACACTGCGCTACTGATAAGATGATTCCATTCATTGACAATAATAAGATTTTTATAAATTTTAAACAATGTCACTCTTTCATCGTGATTAACAATAAAGTTATATCTGAAACCCATGAAGATTTATCATGTTCCGAGCATGAGGAAGCTGATACAAAGATCGTGTACCATGTATGCAACATTGATGCCCAGGCTAATTTTGTGATATGATGCTCAGATACTGATATAGCAGCTGTAATGCTGGGAAATATGCATCATTTGAAAAATGGTGATTCCCACGTTTGGATTTTGACCGGCACTGGTAACAAGCAGAGGTATATTGACTTGAATACTATCTACGAACAATTCGGAATTTTTTATAGAAGGAGAAAAATACTGGTCAAAAATGACATCATATCTCGTTGCTTTCAATTGGGTCACCATTTGTAACATTTTTTTTGAGATACTCCCAAAAGTTTTAGGCACATTTTTCATGGTATGAAGCAAGAAAAAACCATCAATAATCAAAACATCAATGCGAGAAGGTGGATCGTGTTGTACGCCTTTTTCCAAAGATTTCATTAATACAGATTTTTGAGTCTTACAAATGCCACCTTCGAAATGACACATGGACAATGGCATTGGAGTTATGGGGTATGATAAGATTTTGGACATATCCACTTTGTGATCAATCGATATACCAAGCATTCGCCCAAACAGATCTCTCTGAATACGTACTTCCTGCACCTTGCCACCTACCTTCGTTTTTATTTTCTTATTAACATAATCTACAGAAAAGTTTTAAAAAATTAAAATTAAGCATTAAAATTGAGCTTAGGGGGTGATTGGCCCCTTGGATAGGTCTGTCTTCTTGTAAAAGATTTTAAAATAGTTGTCTGGTAGACATATATAAAAATGGAGCATCAGAATTTACGTGAAGTTAAGTAATTATTTTGGGAGCTTTAAAGCGTCTGCGAAGCAATACGGCCGACAGAAAGTGTCTGGGAGTATTGGCGACTTATTTTTAAGGATATTGCCTAAAATATACGTAGAAATCAGCTTGGAGAATTTACGTGAGGTAAGTAATGTTTTTATGTACCTTGATTACCTGATACCTGAAAATTGGCCGTCTGAGCAAACTAACAGGTAGGCATGCGTTCTTAGTACATACTAACACTACTCAATCGTCGACATTTCCTTCGTCAGAAAATACGTGACGTCTGGTGGCCCTGGGATCTTGCTCTATAATGAAAATGGAACGTAGGCAAAGAGTTAGTTTAAAAGTGGCACACGAACGCCCACTTAGATATCCCACTGCTGAGGCTAAATTGCTTAGGATCAGACACCGGTACATTGCTTGCTTTAAGATTTCATAGAACTTTGCTATCCACCTGCACTTGCAGCCATTCTAACTGGAGAATTTACTAGGATGAACTTGTAGCCGTAAATTTTTTGGCAAGAAATCTTTTGGATTCACGGGACCTTACATTTACACTAAACTCAATAATACTTATAATATATTAAAAAAAAAAAGGATTGTGGGCAAATTATAACAAATTGGCTATATAATCTAGACTACAATATAAAAAAAAAAAGAAAAATTCCCACTACACTACTCCAAATAAATTGCGAAACGTCCAATTTTCGCTACGTTGAGGCTCGGCTCAGCATATCGCTTAAGAAACTGCATGATAAGAACGTGTTACGCGCAGAACAATAATTAAGACTGTATATATATATATTTATTATATTATTTATATATATATATATTTCCTACAGAATACTGATACCCACATCGACAACCTACAGTCTATCTAACTCTTTTTTTATGTGGGGAAACACCTTCAGGACATCATCCTACCGAGGCCTGCCGAGGCTTGTATGTCTGCATCGGACCGACTAAAATCACATAGTGTGCCACTTTGTGTCAAATAGAAAGGGATCCGGGTACAGTTATTATTACGAGATCCAGACCATCATCTCAATTCAAACTCTATTTAGGCGACATACGGCACATATTTCGAATATACAAAAAAATCAAAATGAAAAAATCCCTAGAACCTCATTCTTTTTGAAGTCGGTTAAAAATGGACAGTGTATGTGAAAATAGCAAGGTGGCAACCCCCTGTCTAATCGCCAGAGAGATTAAGCAGTTTTTCCTATCATTGTTTAAATGCGGATAAAAGAAATAGAAATATTAATACACTCAAGTACGAAATCCCTAAGTATGTAGCATTTACTACTTATACACTGTGAAGATTTGCTTCACTTGCACAAAATTATTTCTCTACACCGCATACCAATATAAATAATACCCGCGGTAAATTAATTATAAGAAGAAAAATAAAAGTAGCAATACAAAATGTATTAAGATAAAAAATAATAGTAGGTGTTATTTTATGCTTAATATTAATATAATACGTTTGTACGCTTCAGAACGTAACTCGGTGTGCCTAATGTCATATCGACAACATCAAATCAAATGTATTTTGCGTTTCACGATAGAAGTGCCGCATCCAGTCATGTGACAGAATGTTACCAACCTTTACTTTTGTATTTCCCAAAAACCCCTAGAAAGCAGATGGATTACTAGTAATAGAAAAAAACAAAAATCGATCACGTATTTAAATAACAACGAACAAATTTTAAGGGGAAAGAGATCGTACAAAATGCAATTTAAAATTTTTATTCTGAAATTTTAAATAACGTAATTCTAGTCACCGATTTTCACTACTGTCACTGGTTGAATCAAAGTCTTCCGTATAGCTATCATCATCAGACTCTGTTTCACCATCACTATCTGCATGTCATATGATCCTTTCCTTCATCCATCATTCCGTCGCCGTTTTTGGGGTCACGCTTGCAATCACTGTTTCGGTCAACCTTAAAATTATTTTCGGGGGTTTATTTAGTTTTATTAGTTCAAACAGTATGGCTTTTTCTAGGTCGGTTTAAAATAAATAATATACATTACACTTTAAAATTTCAACAGTGTGGAAAATCTTTAGTTTAACGTTTCAATTTTAAACAATAGCAAAATATTTTTATTTGCATAGGTACGTACAGAAGCAAAAATAGTCCCAAATTAAGTGGTAAAAATTACACAACTGACATCCTCAAAAATGTATCTGTCATGGCGGCTACTCTCTCACGAATATTATTTCACCTCCAATATTATTCCTCGACTAGCATTTTTTACGACTTAGGCATCGTAAATAACAGTTTAACTGTAAATGATTAAAAAACACAATTGGTAACGAACTTAACAATAACTTTTGTCAACAACAAACATGGCTGATCTGTCACTTTAGTTCCGTTTATCGCCGTGGGACTTTTGTCATTACACGGAGTGTACAGAGGGTGGGGTATGCAAAGCCAAAAATCAATACACACGCGAAAGAGCGTCCATAAATAACTAAAATCAATAGTCATTCGAGGGTGAGTCCTCCGTCGCACAGTCGCCCAGTCGCACAGTCGCACTACAAAGCCGTTACACAGCAGTTGAGGGTCTCATAGGCTACACTAAAGTGGATATTTTTACCTAAACTTAATAAAATATAGTGGTATCGTGATAAAACAGTGCTGGTCACCGCGCTCATTGTCCAAAGAATTACACAGAGAAAAGATTTCGAGTTAATATTAAATTTGAAATCAGTTATTAACAAAATGAAGTCGTTAACGCCCTTTACTCTATCATTTGACCAGAATATCGGAATAGTCGGGCTGGGCTCTTTGTGTCGTAGTGCTTATTCTAGAATAGGACACTGCTATGTTAAAGGTTTTTTGAGTATTTCATTATCAAGGTACAAGTTGAGCTTGAAAGTTTGGGCGTGGCCCACCCACGGCAGTTTCAACGAGCTTCAAGAGCTTATTGTTCTTTTTAGTCAGCTTTGCAGGGTCCGGGCCCTATAATTGTGACTCTCATGTTGTAATGTATTGCTAGTAGGTGGTTTCTAACAAATTGCTAGGGTTATGTATACTCGAACAAAGAAACAGTCGAAATTTTAGGTAATAGATATGTGTTGAAAATATTAGCAAAATGTAAGCAGATGTTTTAGGATTAAAAATTTATTTCTATATACTTTTTAACACCGACTGTACCTATTTGTATTGTTTTTATAAATGATTTTTTTTTTAACAGGTGATGCTCAACAATCAAGCGCTGAGAAAATTGAGTCGGCGATGGACGACAGCGCTGTCCGACAGTTCTTCGACTCGGTGTTGCAGCACATAGACAACACCACACTCTCTACCAACGTCAGACTTAAAATGCTACAGTCGGCTGAAGAACAACTTAACAAGTAAGTAAACGTTAAAATCTTTTTTTTTATTTCAGAAGGTTTTTCATTTTCATAACTGTATAACCACTTACATGAGAAGTTATACATAGATAATTATAAAATATTCTGATGAGTGTGCATGGGTAACAAATAAATAAAGAGACAATAAAGGTCTAAATGTAATAGTATCTAAAGTAACAAAATATTTGATATTATCACTATTAAAAATTGTTGCCGTTATATTTATATACATGCGTAAAATCACGCCTATTTCCCCGGAGGGGTTGACAAAGGCGTATTAAACGCTCACTTTTCGCGAGTATTTTGGTGCTACGTAATAGGTTCCGAGCCTTTTCGAGAAAATTTCTAAATACAAAGTTACCTTACATTTAGATCTTAGTCCTTTTACTATATTCGTCAATAAACAGCTTTTTAAAGTGCGCTGCTGGAAGCCTCTCCTTAGCAAGGGGGTTTTGGCCTACTATACCACGCTGGCCAGACGGATTGATATAAACTTTGATCTAGTTTTCCTTGTCTTTCACCTTCTTTTACTATATTCTATTGATGTTATTTTTCAAGAAGTTTTATGTTGGCTGTTTTTGTCTTATTAGTTTTATGTTACACATTTTTACATCATCTAAACACATTCGATTAAACACGTTATAATTTGTGTGCTTGCCTGCCTTCTTGTATTCACAATGTTTTGTTATGTATATGTAAGCAAATGTAAGACGTAACATTAAAATGTAAATGTTTTCGAACGTTGTCATTTTTTATCGAAACTGTTAGCATATCTATACGTATACGTTAAGTTAGTTTATGAAATAAGCTTAAACTTTGACATCGTATACTCGCGTCAAAGATTATATTTATTTTTCGCACCTATTTTGTTTCTCATTTCTCATATGAAACCACAATATGTCACAGTGAAGCGTGGCAAGGTACAGCCAATAATTTATAAAGTGATACTAGAAAAATGGATTCTAAGGGTGTTAACTCAACGCAAATACAAATACATCATCTACTGCAGTGAAGAAATGCTTTGTAGTGATTAACCCTGGTATAGGTATACTTTAGAGTTTATTCCTCCAAATTATACCCATACCAGAAGCGATCATTGCACCTTCCTACGTCCTGAAGCAATGTACCAGTAGTACCAGAAGTATCAGACAACCATCAGGTAATTTCTATTTCGAAACTATTTTTTAATTCCCACCACACTGGAATAGTAGAAGAGTTACATATTTTGCTAAACTCAACAGATTTAGCTCTAAATTATGTTCATTTATTTTTGATGCTATTGACTTCGATAACCATGGACTATCTGAAATAAATAAAATATAGGTATCTGACAAATAGCTTGGAATATTTTGTGATACGGGTGGGGAACGGCGGGGAACATTCGATCGATCGGTTGAACAGACGCGACGGCGCCGGCGTACGCATGCGCCTAGCATACGTACCCGTCTATTGATTGCGTTACTTTATTATTAATCCTAAAAATCTTATTTATTATATATACGTGGAAATGTACTCTGTTCGGTGCGATGTCAAGAGAGTTTTATAAAGAGATTGCCATTTATGAAATATTCTGCAAGGCATGTCTTACTAATGGTATTTCTTTGAGTAATTTTCTTAATGTAAATCATCTTGGTTTTATGTTGGATAAGATTGGATTTGGTCTTTTGGGTTACTTCCTTCAAATTATACCCATACCAGATTACCAATTAACAAGGATTGCTGCATTGATTTCCTATGAAGAAATGATAGTAACAGATAACTACCAGTGTGATTTTATTTCAGAACTGCATTGAAAATTCTATAGATGTTTATGTAAATTCGCTTTCGAATTTCGTTTTTAAGTAGATACTGATTCGTTGAAGTTGACTGCAGGTTTCCATTGCTTTTTTGGCTTTATATGGAAGGGAACAGATTACGTTTTGTGATTGAGTCATTGCTATTTGTTATGTTAGATATAATTATAAATTTACTCTTAAATACAGGGTCTTTAATTTACACGGCGGAGTTGGAACTACTACGATGAAGAATTGTTTTGTAGTGATTAGCCCTGGTATGGGTATGCTTTAGAGTTGCTTCCTCCAAATTATACCCATACCAGAAGTGATCATTGCACCTTCCTGCGAGTTGAAACGATTGCTACGTAGATGTCCTGTGAAGAATTGATAATGGCAGAGAACTATCGGTGTAATTCTATTTCAGAACGATGTTACAGCAATGGAATTTTTATGGATGTTTCTGTACGTTCCGTTTGAAGTAGAAATAGATTCGTTGATGTTGGCTGTAGGTTTCATTTGCTTTTTTGGCTTTATATGAATGCGAGCGCATTAAATGTTCTGTGTACTTGCCTTCATTTTTGGTATCAAAGTTGTTTTGTTATCTACGTTGTAGATTACACAAACCTTTAAGTGTAAGAATTTTGAATCGCAATTTGTTATGTTAACAATATAATTAATAATTGATGGTTACAAACAGGAGATTCAATTTACATGAAGGAGTCAAAACTGCTATGATGAAGAATTGTTTTGTAGTGATTAACCCTGGTATAGGTATGCTTTAGAGTTGATTCCTCCAAATTATACCCATACCAGAAGTGATCATTGCACCTTCCTGCGAGTTGAGACGATTGCTACAAAGATGTCCTGTGAAGAATTGATAATGGCAGAGAACTATCGGTGTAATTCTATTTCAGAACGATGTTACAGCAATGGAATTTTTATGGATGTTTCTGTGCGTTCCGTTTGAAGTAGAAATAGATTCGTTGATGTTGGCTGTAGGTTTCATTTGCTTTTTTGGCTTTATATGAATGCGAGCGCATTAAATGTTCTGTGTACTTGCCTTCATTTTTGGTATCAAAGTTGTTTTGTTATCTACGTTGTAGATTACACAAACCTTTAAGTAAGTGTAAGAATTTTGAATCGCAATTTGTTATGTTAATAATATAATTAATAATTGATGGTTACAAACAGGAGATTTAATTTACATGAAGGAGTCAAAACTGCTATGATGAAGAATCGTTTTGTAGTGATTAGCCCTGGTATAGGTATGCTTTAGAGTTGATTCCTCCAAATTATACCCATACCAGAAGTGATCATTGCACCTTCCTGCGAGTTGAAACGATTGCTACGTAGATGTCCTGTGAAGAATTGATAATGGCAGAGAACTATCGGTGTAATTCTATTTCAGAACGATGTTACAGCAATGGAATTTTTATGGATGTTTCTGTACGTTCCGTTTGAAGTAGAAATAGATTCGTTGATGTTGGCTGTAGGTTTCATTTGCTTTTTTGGCTTTATATGAATGCGAGCGCATTAAATGTTCTGTGTACTTGCCTTCATTTTTGGTATCAAAGTTGTTTTGTTATCTACGTTGTAGATTACACAAACCTTTAAGTGTAAGAATTTTGAATCGCAATTTGTTATGTTAACAATATAATTAATAATTGATGGTTACAAACAGGAGATTCAATTTACATGAAGGAGTCAAAACTGCTATGATGAAGAATTGTTTTGTAGTGATTAACCCTGGTATAGGTATGCTTTAGAGTTGATTCCTCCAAATTATACCCATACCAGAAGTGATCATTGCACCTTCCTGCGAGTTGAAACGATTGCTACGTAGATGTCCTGTGAAGAATTGATAATGGCAGAGAACTATCGGTGTAATTCTATTTCAGAACGATGTTACAGCAATGGAATTTTTATGGATGTTTCTGTGCGTTCCGTTTGAAGTAGAAATAGATTCGTTGATGTTGGCTGTAGGTTTCATTTGCTTTTTTGGCTTTATATGAATGCCAGCGCATTAAATGTTCTGTGTACTTGCCTTCATTTTTGGTATCAAAGTTGTTTTGTTATCTACGTTGTAGATTACACAAACCTTTAAGTAAGTGTAAGAATTTTGAATCGCAATTTGTTATGTTAATAATATAATTAATAATTGATGGTTACAAACAGGAGATTCAATTTACATGAAGGAGTCAAAACTGCTATGATGAAGAATTGTTTTGTAGTGATTAACCCTGGTATAGGTATGCTTTAGAGTTGATTCCTCCAAATTATACCCATACCAGAAGTGATCATTGCACCTTCCTGCGAGTTGAAACGATTGCTACGTAGATGTCCTGTGAAGAATTGATAATGGCAGAGAACTATCGGTGTAATTCTATTTCAGAACGATGTTACAGCAATGGAATTTTTATGGATGTTTCTGTGCGTTCCGTTTGAAGTAGAAATAGATTCGTTGATGTTGGCTGTAGGTTTCATTTGCTTTTTTGGCTTTATATGAATGCGAGCGCATTAAATGTTCTGTGTACTTGCCTTCATTTTTGGTATCAAAGTTGTTTTGTTATCTACGTTGTAGATTACACAAACCTTTAAGTAAGTGTAAGAATTTTGAATCGCAATTTGTTATGTTAATAATATAATTAATAATTGATGGTTACAAACAGGAGATTTAATTTACATGAAGGAGTCAAAACTGCTATGATGAAGAATCGTTTTGTAGTGATTAGCCCTGGTATAGGTATGCTTTAGAGTTGATTCCTCCAAATTATACCCATACCAGAAGTGATCATTGCACCTTCCTGCGAGTTGAAACGATTGCTACGTAGATGTCCTGTGAAGAATTGATAATGGCAGAGAACTATCGGTGTAATTCTATTTCAGAACGATGTTACAGCAATGGAATTTTTATGGATGTTTCTGTGCGTTCCGTTTGAAGTAGAAATAGATTCGTTGATGTTGGCTGTAGGTTTCATTTGCTTTTTTGGCTTTATATGAATGCGAGCGCATTAAATGTTCTGTGTACTTGCCTTCATTTTTGGTATCAAAGTTGTTTTGTTATCTACGTTGTAGATTACACAAACCTTTAAGTAAGTGTAAGAATTTTGAATCGCAATTTGTTATGTTAATAATATAATGAATAATTGATGGTTACAAACAGGAGATTTAATTTACATGAAGGAGTCAAAACTGCTATGATGAAGAATCGTTTTGTAGTGATTCACCCTGGTATAGGTATGCTTTAGAGTTGATTCCTCCAAATTATACCCATACCAGAAGTGATCATTGCACCTTCCTGCGAGTTGAAACGATTGCTACGTAGATGTCCTGTGAAGAATTGATAATGGCAGAGAACTATCGGTGTAATTCTATTTCAGAACGATGTTACAGCAATGGAATTTTTATGGATGTTTCTGTGCGTTCCGTTTGAAGTAGAAATAGATTCGTTGATGTTGGCTGTAGGTTTCATTTGCTTTTTTGGCTTTATATGAATGCGAGCGCATTAAATGTTCTGTGTACTTGCCTTCATTTTTGGTATCAAAGTTGTTTTGTTATCTACGTTGTAGATTACACAAACCTTTAAGTAAGTGTAAGAATTTTGAATCGCAATTTGTTATGTTAATAATATAATTAATAATTGATGGTTACAAACAGGAGATTCAATTTACATGAAGGAGTCAAAACTGCTATGATGAAGAATTGTTTTGTAGTGATTAACCCTGGTATAGGTATGCTTTAGAGTTGATTCCTCCAAATTATACCCATACCAGAAGTGATCATTGCACCTTCCTGCGAGTTGAAACGATTGCTACGTCGATGTCCTGTGAAGAATTGATAATGGCAGAGAACTATCGGTGTAATTCTATTTCAGAACGATGTTACAGCAATGGAATTTTTATGGATGTTTCTGTGCGTTCCGTTTGAAGTAGAAATAGATTCGTTGATGTTGGCTGTAGGTTTCATTTGCTTTTTTGGCTTTATATGAATGCGAGCGCATTAAATGTTCTGTGTACTTGCCTTCATTTTTGGTATCAAAGTTGTTTTGTTATCTACGTTGTAGATTACACAAACCTTTAAGTGTAAGAATTTTGAATCGCAATTTGTTATGTTAACAATATAATTAATAATTGATGGTTACAAACAGGAGATTCAATTTACATGAAGGAGTCAAAACTGCTATGATGAAGAATTGTTTTGTAGTGATTAACCCTGGTATAGGTATGCTTTAGAGTTGATTCCTCCAAATTATACCCATACCAGAAGTGATCATTGCACCTTCCTGCGAGTTGAAACGATTGCTACGTAGATGTCCTGTGAAGAATTGATAATGGCAGAGAACTATCGGTGTAATTCTATTTCAGAACGATGTTACAGCAATGGAATTTTTATGGATGTTTCTGTGCGTTCCGTTTGAAGTAGAAATAGATTCGTTGATGTTGGCTGTAGGTTTCATTTGCTTTTTTGGCTTTATATGAATGCGAGCGCATTAAATGTTCTGTGTACTTGCCTTCATTTTTGGTATCAAAGTTGTTTTGTTATCTACGTTGTAGATTACACAAACCTTTAAGTAAGTGTAAGAATTTTGAATCGCAATTTGTTATGTTAATAATATAATTAATAATTGATGGTTACAAACAGGAGATTTAATTTACATGAAGGAGTCAAAACTGCTATGATGAAGAATCGTTTTGTAGTGATTAGCCCTGGTATAGGTATGCTTTAGAGTTGATTCCTCCAAATTATACCCATACCAGAAGTGATCATTGCACCTTCCTGCGAGTTGAAACGATTGCTACGTAGATGTCCTGTGAAGAATTGATAATGGCAGAGAACTATCGGTGTAATTCTATTTCAGAACGATGTTACAGCAATGGAATTTTTATGGATGTTTCTGTGCGTTCCGTTTGAAGTAGAAATAGATTCGTTGATGTTGGCTGTAGGTTTCATTTGCTTTTTTGGCTTTATATGAATGCCTGCGCATTAAATGTTCTGTGTACTTGCCTTCATTTTTGGTATCAAAGTTGTTTTGTTATCTACGTTGTAGATTACACAAACCTTTCAGTGAGTGTAAGAATTTTGAATCGCAATTTGTTATGTTAATAATATAATTAATAATTGATGGTTACAAACAGGAGATTTGATTTACATGAAGGAGTCAAAACTGCTATGATGAAGAATCGTTTTGTAGTGATTAGCCCTGGTATAGGTATGCTTTAGAGTTGATTCCTCCAAATTATACCCATACCAGAAGTGATCATTGCACCTTCCTGCGACTTGAAACGATTGCTACGTAGATGTCCTGTGAAGAATTGATAATGGCAGAGAACTATCGGTGTAATTCTATTTCAGAACGATGTTACAGCAATGGAATTTTTATGGATGTTTCTGTGCGTTCCGTTTGAAGTAGAAATAGATTCGTTGATGTTGGCTGTAGGTTTCATTTGCTTTTTTGGCTTTATATGAATGCGAGCGCATTAAATGTTCTGTGTACTTGCCTTCATTTTTGGTATCAAAGTTGTTTTGTTATCTACGTTGTAGATTACACAAACCTTTAAGTAAGTGTAAGAATTTTGAATCGCAATTTGTTATGTTAATAATATAATGAATAATTGATGGTTACAAACAGGAGATTCAATTTACATGAAGGAGTCAAAACTGCTATGATGAAGAATTGTTTTGTAGTGATTAACCCTGGTATAGGTATGCTTTAGAGTTCATTCCTCCAAATTATACCCATACCAGAAGTGATCATTGCACCTTCCTGCGAGTTGAAACGATTGCTACGTAGATGTCCTGTGAAGAATTGATAATGGCAGAGAACTATCGGTGTAATTCTATTTCAGAACGATGTTACAGCAATGGAATTTTTATGGATGTTTCTGTGCGTTCCGTTTGAAGTAGAAATAGATTCGTTGATGTTGGCTGTAGGTTTCATTTGCTTTTTTGGCTTTATATGAATGCGAGCGCATTAAATGTTCTGTGTACTTGCCTTCATTTTTGGTATCAAAGTTGTTTTGTTATCTACGTTGTAGATTACACAAACCTTTAAGTAAGTGTAAGAATTTTGAATCGCAATTTGTTATGTTAATAATATAATTAATAATTGATGGTTACAAACAGGAGATTCAATTTACATGAAGGAGTCAAAACTGCTATGATGAAGAATTGTTTTGTAGTGATTAGCCCTGGTATAGGTATGCTTTAGAGTTGATTCCTCCAAATTATACCCATACCAGAAGTGATCATTGCACCTTCCTGCGAGTTGAGACGATTGCTACAAAGATGTCCTGTGAAGAATTGATAATGGCAGAGAACTATCGGTGTAATTCTATTTCAGAACGATGTTACAGCAATGGAATTTTTATGGATGTTTCTGTGCGTTCCGTTTGAAGTAGAAATAGATTCGTTGATGTTGGCTGTAGGTTTCATTTGCTTTTTTGGCTTTATATGAATGCGAGCGCATTAAATGTTCTGTGTACTTGCCTTCATTTTTGGTATCAAAGTTGTTTTGTTATCTACGTTGTAGATTACACAAACCTTTAAGTAAGTGTAAGAATTTTGAATCGCAATTTGTTATGTTAATAATATAATGAATAATTGATGGTTACAAACAGGAGATTCAATTGACATGAAGGAGTCAAAACTGCTATGATGAAGAATTGTTTTGTAGTGATTAACCCTGGTATAGGTATGCTTTAGAGTTGATTCCTCCAAATTATACCCATACCAGAAGTGATCATTGCACCTTCCTGCGAGTTGAAACGATTGCTACGTAGATGTCCTGTGAAGAATTGATAATGGCAGAGAACTATCGGTGTAATTCTATTTCAGAACGATGTTACAGCAATGGAATTTTTATGGATGTTTCTGTGCGTTCCGTTTGAAGTAGAAATAGATTCGTTGATGTTGGCTGTAGGTTTCATTTGCTTTTTTGGCTTTATATGAATGCGAGCGCATTAAATGTTCTGTGTACTTGCCTTCATTTTTGGTATCAAAGTTGTTTTGTTATCTACGTTGTAGATTACACAAACCTTTAAGTAAGTGTAAGAATTTTGAATCGCAATTTGTTATGTTAATAATATAATTAATAATTGATGGTTACAAATAGGAGATTCAATTTACATGAAGGCGTCAAAACTGCTATGATGAAGAATTGTTTTGTAGTGATTAACCCTGGTATAGGTATGCTTTAGAGTTGATTCCTCCAAATTATACCCATACCAGAAGTGATCATTGCACCTTCCTGCGACTTGAAACGATTGCTACGTAGATGTCCTGTGAAGAATTGATAATGGCAGAGAACTATCGGTGTAATTCTATTTCAGAACGATGTTACAGCAATGGAATTTTTATATATGTTTCTGTGCGTTCCGTTTGAAGTAGAAATAGATTCGTTGATGTTGGCTGTAGGTTTCATTTGCTTTTTTGGCTTTATATGAATGCGAGCGCATTAAATGTTCTGTGTACTTGCCTTCATTTTTGGTATCAAAGTTGTTTTGTTATCTACGTTGTAGATTACACAAACCTTTAAGTAAGTGTAAGAATTTTGAATCGCAATTTGTTATGTTAGTAATATAATTAATAATTGATGGTTGCAAACAGGAGATTTAATTTACATGGAGTCAAAACTGCTATGATGAAGAATCGTTTTGTAGTGATTAGCCCTGGTATAGGTATGCTTTAGAGTTGATTCCTCCAAATTATACCCATACCAGAAGTGATCATTGCACCTTCCTGCGAGTTGAAACGATTGCTACGTAGATGTCCTGTGAAGAATTGATAATGGCAGAGAACTATCGGTGTAATTCTATTTCAGAACGATGTTACAGCAATGGAATTTTTATGGATGTTTCTGTGCGTTCCGTTTGAAGTAGAAATAGATTCGTTGATGTTGGCTGTAGGTTTCATTTGCTTTTTTGGCTTTATATGAATGCGAGCGCATTAAATGTTCTGTGTACTTGCCTTCATTTTTGGTATCAAAGTTGTTTTGTTATCTACGTTGTAGATTACACAAACCTTTAAGTAAGTGTAAGAATTTTGAATCGCAATTTGTTATGTTAACAATATAATTAATAATTTATGGTTACAAACAGGAGATTCAATTTACATGAAGGAGTCAAAACTGCTATGATGAAGAATTGTTTTGTAGTGATTAACCCTGGTATAGGTATGCTTTAGAGTTGATTCCTCCAAATTATACCCATACCAGAAGTGATCATTGCACCTTCCTGCGAGTTGAAACGATTGCTACGTAGATGTCCTGTGAAGAATTGATAATGGCAGAGAACTATCGGTGTAATTCTATTTCAGAACGATGTTACAGCAATGGAATTTTTATGGATGTTTCTGTGCGTTCCGTTTGAAGTAGAAATAGATTCGTTGATGTTGGCTGTAGGTTTCATTTGCTTTTTTGGCTTTATATGAATGCGAGCGCATTAAATGTTCTGTGTACTTGCCTTCATTTTTGGTATCAAAGTTGTTTTGTTATCTACGTTGTAGATTACACAAACCTTTAAGTAAGTGTAAGAATTTTGAATCGCAATTTGTTATGTTAATAATATAATTAATAATTGATGGTTACAAACAGGAGATTCAATTTACATGAAGAAGTCAAAACTGCTATGATGAAGAATTGTTTTGTAGTGATTAACCCTGGTATAGGTATGCTTTAGAGTTGATTCCTCCAAATTATACCCATACCAGAAGTGATCATTGCACCTTCCTGCGAGTTGAAACGATTGCTACGTAGATGTCCTGTGAAGAATTGATAATGGCAGAGAACTATCGGTGTAATTCTATTTCAGAACGATGTTACAGCAATGGAATTTTTATGGATGTTTCTGTGCGTTCCGTTTGAAGTAGAAATAGATTCGTTGATGTTGGCTGTAGGTTTCATTTGCTTTTTTGGCTTTATATGAATGCGAGCGCATTAAATGTTCTGTGTACTTGCCTTCATTTTTGGTATCAAAGTTGTTTTGTTATCTACGTTGTAGATTACACAAACCTTTAAGTAAGTGTAAGAATTTTGAATCGCAATTTGTTATGTTAACAATATAATTAATAATTGATGGTTACAAACAGGAGATTCAATTTACATGAAGGAGTCAAAACTGCTATGATGAAGAATTGTTTTGTAGTGATTAACCCTGGTATAGGTATGCTTTAGAGTTGATTCCTCCAAATTATACCCATACCAGAAGTGATCATTGCACCTTCCTGCGAGTTGAAACGATTGCTACGTAGATGTCCTGTGAAGAATTGATAATGGCAGAGAACTATCGGTGTAATTCTATTTCAGAACGATGTTACAGCAATGGAATTTTTATGGATGTTTCTGTGCGTTCCGTTTGAAGTAGAAATAGATTCGTTGATGTTGGCTGTAGGTTTCATTTGCTTTTTTGGCTTTATATGAATACGAGCGCATTAAATGTTCTGTGTACTTGCCTTCATTTTTGGTATCAAAGTTGTTTTGTTATCTACGTTGTAGATTACACAAACCTTTAAGTAAGTGTAAGAATTTTGAATCGCAATTTGTTATGTTAATAATATAATTAATAATTGATGGTTACAAACAGGAGATTCAATTTACATGAAGAAGTCAAAACTGCTATGATAAAGAATTGTTTTGTAGTGATTAACCCTGGTATAGGTATGCTTTAGAGTTGATTCCTCCAAATTATACCCATACCAGAAGTGATCATTGCACCTTCCTGCGAGTTGAAACGATTGCTACGTAGATGTCCTGTGAAGAATTGATAATGGCAGAGAACTATCGGTGTAATTCTATTTCAGAACGATGTTACAGCAATGGAATTTTTATGGATGTTTCTGTGCGTTCCGTTTGAAGTAGAAATAGATTCGTTGATGTTGGCTGTAGGTTTCATTTGCTTTTTTGGCTTTATATGAATGCGAGCGCATTAAATGTTCTGTGTACTTGCCTTCATTTTTGGTATCAAAGTTGTTTTGTTATCTACGTTGTAGATTACACAA
The DNA here is from genome assembly GCA_949316085.1 of Hypercompe scribonia. NCBI lineage: Eukaryota > Metazoa > Arthropoda > Insecta > Lepidoptera > Erebidae > Hypercompe > Hypercompe scribonia. The sequence continues at coordinate 1,407,499 of OX438969.1, read as the reverse complement.
ACCTTTAAGTAAGTGTAAGAATTTTGAATCGCAATTTGTTATGTTAATAATATAATTAATAATTGATGATTACAAACAGGAGATTCAATTTACATGAAGAAGTCAAAACTGCTATGATGAAGAATTGTTTTGTAGTGATTAACCCTGGTATAGGTATGCTTTAGAGTTGCTTCCTCCAAATTATACCCATACCAGAAGTGATCATTGCACCTTCCTGCGAGTTGAAACGATTGCTACGTAGATGTCCTGTGAAGAATTGATAATGGCAGAGAACTATCGGTGTAATTCTATTTCAGAACGATGTTACAGCAATGGAATTTTTATGGATGTTTCTGTGCGTTCCGTTTGAAGTAGAAATAGATTCGTTGATGTTGGCTGTAGGTTTCATTTGCTTTTTTGGCTTTATATGAATGCGAGCGCATTAAATGTTCTGTGTACTTGCCTTCATTTTTGGTATCAAAGTTGTTTTGTTATCTACGTTGTAGATTACACAAACCTTTAAGTAAGTGTAAGAATTTTGAATCGCAATTTGTTATGTTAATAATATAATTAATAATTGATGGTTACAAACAGGAGATTCAATTTACATGAAGGAGTCAAGACTGCTATAATGAAGAATTATTTTGTAGTGATTAACTCTGGTATAGGTATGCTTTAGAGTTGATTCCTCCAAATTATACCCATACCAGAAGTGATCATTGCAACTTTCTACAAGCTGGCAAAACAACTGCAACGTTTATGTTTTATGAAGAAATGGCAGTGGCAGGCAACCATCTGGCAAATTTTTGTTCAAAACTACTGTGAAGAATTATTTTGTAGTGATTAACCCTGGTATAGGTATACTTTAGAGTTGATTCCTCCAAATTATACCCATACCAGAAGTGATCATTGCAACTTTCTGCAAGCTGGCAAAACAATTGCAGCGTAGATATTCAGACATTCATGCAGGCAGACATCTATAGTGCAAGTTTTAGTTTTCATACCCACCGCACTGTAACAAAAGCAGAATTATATGCTAACTCAAGTACTTAATAGATCCAGTTCTAACTAATGTCCAAAATTTCTTTAATTGTTAATTTGAATGTGAATAATATTTGATTGGCACTCAGAAAAGTGCCTGAACTTGCTTTTAAACGCAAAACGGGCGTTATATTTCCTGACTCTTAATACATGTAATACTTTTAAATACGCTAAAATTGGACTGTAGTGAACGATAATTTTTACCAGTTTTTTTTAAAATACGTACCAGTTTTCTTTACAGTACTATACAATACTATTTCTCGATAGTTCACAATCTAATGTGTATAATGTGTGTTATGTGTCAACATATAAACAATTAGTTGCAGGCAGCTCACAATTTGTTATTAGTTTAAAATATCGTCACGATGATTGTAATTGAATAATGTAACATAATATGATGACTGATATGTACACTCATGCTTTTTTCCTCTAGGAAAGATAGACCTGAACTGTCTCATTATCTTACATACCTCACGAACTTTCTCTTGTCACTCAGGCACTCTGCAAACGATAGAACAAAGATAATATTTGACTGCCAAAGCACACGGCGATCGTAGTTGTTTTATCGGTTTCGATAAAATTTTCCGACTCCCTCGCCCCGTCGCCTGCAGAGCGCCTAAATCCCTTGTCACGAATAATAAAAAAATCTGTTAATAGCTTCAATGTGATGTAATATTGTCAATGTGGTATACAGACTAGCGGAGATGGAACCGGCGGTTTCGGGCGCGGCGCAGTTTACGAGCGTGTTCTCTCGCTGTGTGCTCGTGTTGCACAGCGCCTTGCACGCCACGGCCGGACCACCTACGCATGCCCTCGCCGCACTCACCACCGACTGTCTCAGGTACCACTTAAAGGCATTTATTATCTTTGTTAATGTAAATAACTTTTAATTATTATTATATTAATCACACAGAGAGGTAGATTAGAATGAAGTCTAAGATAATACGATAATGATGTCCCTATGCTCAATCGCTGGACTGTCTTTAGTAGCTACAGACGAACATTTAGATCTCTATTTTTTAGTATGTCACATGCAAAGCTTTCAAGTTGCATCAATCGCTCGTTCAATTCGCAATCGCGGCAATATTTTATATGGACATGGAGAGTGTTCTGGCGAGCTCTTACAACTCCCAGTTTCTCCATTCCTCTACACGACAACACGTGCTGTCCTTGTTGACTGTTTTGGAGTGAAAGAAGTAGTCTCGAATTAAACGGTTCGGCTCTTCCTTCCTGCGCCGTACAGTCGAAACTTTATGCGGGTTGTGAAACAGCATCTCACTAGGCCGCTACATTGTGGATCACCATGCTACATTGTCCACATTTGTAATGAGGATAGTGCCCACCATTTTTGGATTCTTCTCATGCTTTCCATCAGGCAGAGTAATAATTGTGCCTGCTATTATTTTAAAAATAAACACAAATTGCACACACATCGCTGCGGAGCATTAACGACTGTGAGTGTACCGAGAGTATACCGAACTCGAGGAGCATAGGTATGACTGTAAATGAATTTATTCTTGACAGTCTAGTTTTTAGGGTTCCACAGCCAAAATGGCAAAAACCAGTCACTTATATATATAATTGCATCAAGTCCATCCACACTATATTTCACAGCCTATTAGTACTAGAAACCAGTAAATTCACATGAATATACATATTAATCACGCGAACAGTGTTAGGACGTATTTAAAAAAAAATGTTGGTTGGGTATCTTGTACCTTTTTGTGTATTATTTTTATTTTCATTCCTCCGTGACGTGTTACTCTTCATGTTGTTTTATCATCATTATCATGCATTGATCTAAATTTAAATCTTAATTTATGGATTAAATAAGAAATTGCTGTTTAGCGGCGTCAAATCGCAAATAACTTTGCATCATCTCAATTTGCCTCTGCCATCTATATTACCCTACCAAGTTGTTTATTAACAATTCAGGTTACAACACCAATTCAGTGGAGTCTCGGAGCAAGAAAACGCATGTGTGTGGCAATTAGCACTACGAGTATGTGCGGCGCGTCTATGCGCTAGCGCAAGCGCGCCGGGATCGGGCCCGGGGTCAGTTGTAGCCACCGGGGACAAGGGGGGAGTAGCCGCCGCACTCTCCGCAGCAGCCGCTCTCACTCATCACGCTGAACTGCTAGATAGACTTCTCGCTGCTGTGGGTACGTAGTGCACACATATACGCTTACAAATAAACACATATGTAAGATTTTAATCATAATCAGCCTATTACAGACCACTGCCGGGCATAGAACTCTCTCATTGCACACTAGTCAGTTTAATAATAAATAATAATTTACAGGAGTGGAACCGGATCCCTTCACAATAGCAGTATTCCGACAATTGTCGATGAACGCGGACCATAAACCACCGGCGTTGGCGCGTGCTATCCTGCCACTTCTACAATCAGCACCGTTGCCGATCATACCAAAACCTAGTCTCAAGGTAAATGTTGAAAATCTAATTGGAAAGACGGTGAACAAATAAAAGAACGAGTAATTAACTAATAGCATTGTTCTTTAGATTCGCATGTGCACGGCGAGTATATTGGAGCCGCCCGCAGACAACGACACGGTGGTGCGGTTCAGTGCCGGGCTAGTGGCGGGCGTGGCGTTAGAGGCCGAAGTGTTCCGCGTCCGTAACCCTCAGGCGCTGAGAGTGCGCGTGGCCTACCCCGACACGAGGATACACGCCCTTGTACCCCCTAAGGATCATCTACGACCACTTGACCATCATAATACAAGTATGTTTAAAAAGAGCCGAAATTATATTATAACAATATAGTAATGAACACTAATTGTACCAATTTTTGACCGACTCTGAATCTGACAGACAGAAGTTGTCTTGTCTGTTAACAGTATCTCGTTCTGATTATTTAAATTGTGTTTACGTTACTCTCCTTACTCGGTCTACTGCCGTCAAAAAATATGAAATCTCTGTCTCTTATTTACATCATTTTCTCCATAACATAAAAAGAAATAAGAGGTTGATTGTCTTGCAGATGACGATGGCACACAGAACGTGCGGCTCCTGACCAAGGTGCTGATCTCGCACGGAGTGTGGACGGAGCCGTGCGGCGTGGACATCTCCGTGTGCCTCGCCGTGGACGACGGCGGCCGCGAGCCCCCGCAGCTCGTGGAACTGTGCCGCCCCGTCAGGGTCACTGTCGCACCCAAACCTATCAAACGGGGCATATAGACGACCATGTGTTTTTAGAACTTTCTCCAGAAAATAAAACCTCTGTAATAAATACTGTACATACGTACGCACATACTTATTTGAAACATCAAATGCATTCTTATTGTAAATATATAAGATTAACTCAAAAAAAACTATTTGTGAAAGCCTTCTTTAAGATGCATATGATCTGTAATAATTCGAAAATGTGTATGTAAACTAATTTATTAGGAATCAGGTTAAAATTAAGTTAAATAAAAATTTAAATATGCACAATGTTTTATTCACATTTTTACACGACAACACAACTTATATCAGTACATATTAAAACATTCCATACATGGCAAACTTAACCTAGCAAACATCACAATACTTTTCTTAGGGTCGATTTATACTAGCGCAGAGTCGAAGCGCATCGAAGCGTCAAATTTTTTACAACTGAAGCGAAGCCGCACGAATGCGCGCGCATTCGCACGAATACGCGCGCACTCTCACGTGTAGTAATGGGCATCAACAGCTTTTTCCCAAGCATTATTTTTGGAATGTTTGTCACTATAATTTTTAGCTTTTGTATTAAATAGGCATTCATATTTTTGCACCAGGTAAATTAATTTTTCGTCCGAGTCCATTGTGATTAACACCGACGCAGGCCAATTTCCGACTGATGACGCGTTGGTTCGCTAGTGGGCGCGGATACACGAGAATGCGCGCGCAAGCGCGCGAACGCGCGCGCATGCGCGCGCTCCAATCAACGTTGTTCGCGCGCAGACGCGCGAATTCCGACGAATGCGCGCGTCTGCGCGCGTCTTTTTAAAATCTCCGAAGTAATGTGTGCGTTACGCTGTGGAGTTAAGGTTGAATTTGTTATGTTAAGTTTTGGATAGACGCTTCGATGCGCTTCGACTCTGCGCTAGTATAAATCGACCCTTAATCATAAAAGTATAAAAAAAAAAGAATTTTTAAGGTATAAAAATATACTCTATCAACTTAATATTATACACATATATTTGTAAAAACATAATGTGGCAACATTAAAATGAATATGTACTAACTTACTCATATTTGAAACTGTTATGGTCGGTTCACGCAAGGGTGACCATCGTATTTTAATAGCTGGCGTTCAAATGGGTTATGTAAGACAGACTTATCATTATCATCTCAGCAGAAGTACACTGCTCGACATAGGCCTTCCTGAGGCTTTCCACAACAACCGGTGCTGCTACCCGTGTTGAACAGCTTCCTGCGACCTTCACCAGATCGTCAGACCTCTTGTTGAAAATTGCAATAAAAAAAACTGATTTATGGTCATAATGACTACTTACAATTTGCTCATTTAGTTACAGGTTTTTATACCCACACATTTCATATAAAAAATGTTATATTTTATACAAAAATAATGGCCTAAAGTATATGAATTAACATAACAATTTTGTTTATATCAATATAATATTGTTATACTTATCCATATCGTATGTATCATAACTTCGATTTCTTGCATATAACTGAAAATTACAACACATGCGCTTTCCAATTTTGTCTTGAAAGACACAGACAAAGTGGCTCGCTTTTTGAAAACTAAACACTATAACCATTAACTACATCATGGTAGCCTCATGAAAAACCTTCCAATGCGTTGCTAGAAAGTTTTATACTTAAAATTTAATTGTAAAACTTCTATTCTGTAACACGTTTGCTGCTGCCTATAATACACAAGGAATACCCTTACGCTACTAACGAATGTACGTAGTGTGTTTTCAGCACTGGAGTACCGTGAATAGTCGATAGTGCGTTTAAAACGCAACTGTCATGTTCCATACGCCAGTACTAATATCACACATGTCATGTTTCCTGTTGAGCGTGCTGTTACCCAAACCTCTCATGTTTCTTACTTTTTACGACTGTCCTGAAAACACACCTGTTGTGTAGTAAATACATTCTTGTATTATCTTAAAAATATCTACAAAAATGTCCGCGATGGTAAATTATTAGTAATATCAGTGGGTTATCCGTTTTTTGTTTTAAGATTAAATTTATTAGTTTTCGTTATACTTTCAAAGTAATTTTGACCGATTTAATATTAATCCTTATTTAATTAAGTATGTTAGAGATATGTTCTGTATTTAATGTAGCCCAAAATTGACTTTTACAGCATTTCCCTAAAACAAATATCTTAGAAGAAATAAGATAATTAAAATGCATGAGTTATAAACATGCAAAACCAACCAGTTAATAATAATATTTACTACTCAACAGGTGTGTTTTCACCACTGTCATAAGAAGTATGAAACATGATAGGTGTGAGTAAAAGCACACTCGATAGTAGTGTGGCCAGTACTTGTTGATCGAGAAAATGTCAGTGTTTTTCAGCACTGGCGAAAATTTATAAAACATGAGGTGTGTGTATAATTCCACAGTGAATGCGTTAACTATTCTTTAGATTGAGTATCATTGTACATAACAGTGGTTATCTTGAAGTTAATAACAAAAGTATTCATATTAAAACTAGAAAATAAACAGAGTGTGACTTGGAGATTTACATAATCTATAACTTATTGAATATCATACATTAATTACTTTTGTTACAACATATAAAAATTAAAGTTTAACAAGATGGCATTGTGTGACAGATGTGTTATGTTAATGGTTAACTTCTAATAGCTGATTATTCTTTGTCAATAGAGAGTAGTTCAGAGCGAGCAATACAGTGATGTACGAGTTGCTTTATTCCTGGCATCCATGTACCTACTGCACTCACATGGTCCACCATTAGTGCCCTGTGGATATCGTCAGCTTTACTTGGTGTGTCGTCTCGTAAGGCTGCAACCACAAAATTTGTGTAAATTTTAACAAAAGTAAATTATGTGTTAGCTAAATTATGTATTAGAACACAAGCTTTCAGTAATAAAAATTATTGATAAAAATATTAAGAGTTTCTTCTTTATTTAATGTATTGAAACAGTATTATATATTCTTCAGAAAGTATGTCAAATTGTGAACATATTGACATTAAGCCTTATCAACAATAGTCAAACATTAATAACACTCTACAATAGGGAATTATTACTAACACCAATAAACCTTTTGTTAAATTTTGGTACAATCAGTTAAAAGAGAATTGCCATCGCATAAATTCTAGATAAAAACAAATGGGGTTAGGGCAATTAAAGTGTTATTTTTTTAACTAATACCATTTCTTTATTTATGGCTTTGGACATTAATATTTTTTATTAATGCCTGTTTATAGGGAATATCTAACCACTTCAAAGAGCAAACTGTTATGAAAATAACTGTGAAAAATGCTATTTCAAATTACTTTTATCAAAAAATGTTCAAGAAGATTACCTATCTCTATAACAAGATAACTCTTATATTTAAGTTGGAATTATAGTAAAACATAACTATAACTAATAGCATAAAGTAATTATTACTCAAAATAATGCAATAACTGTATCTGTTAACGAAATAAGGAAATACACGCACAATGATTTATGAACACATCATTGTTTTATTTACTTATATATCTTTAACATATATATGCAACAACAATCAAAAAATTTATATGAACTGGAAAGTATATGTTGACCACATTACACAAATGACAGTTGCTTATAGACTTACCCTGAGCCAAATTTCTCATCTGCACAAATATCCTATTATTTAATTTGCCACTACTCCACATGTTTTCCATAACATCTATCCTCCTCCTAATGTCTTCTGCTTTATTACCTAACTCAGGACTGTTATCCAACAGACCGATGAGTATCGTTTTTACTTCTTCCAAAGTACTTTCACTGTCAATATCTATTTGTTCTTGTTGTACCGTGGATGTTAATGGTACAACTGGTGGAGGAGAAAGTACTAGCGGCATCGGAGGCAAGTTCCCAGGAGTCATAGGCGTTGGGCTGGACGCAACGTTCGACATTGGAAAAGCCACTCTTTTATTCAAAATGTTTCTTGGTCGATTTGGTGTAACTTGAGCGTTGTATGAAAACTTTGGCGGGTCGTTCCAGCCTGGATCTATAGGTGCTAAACAGAACGTAAAGGTAATGAGTACAATAGTTTCAGGTTCCAAGTAACAATAGTCTTCAGTATGTTTTTGTTTATACATACCTGAAACGCCTGTGTTTGGAGTGTAACCACTATTATTCATCTTAAATATCTAAAAATACATATAAAACGTTCAATAGACGAACAAATTTATGTTCACATATGTTACAATTAACTATTGTAGAAAATTTCCTTTTCCTATCAATGTTAACTTTGAAGGTTTTTCTTCACAAATGACACTTCTAAGATGTGACAATATTTTGACAAACAGTGCTGCCAACTATTAAACACAGTCTACTTCAATTATTTTTGGAAATTCTAATATAAGGAATATAAGGAACATCAATCAGAGTAACAGTTTAGCACATACAGAAAATCGGAACTTATTAACCAATATTGAGCTGATACTAAAATTGTAATACATGATTTTGATGAAAAAAATGTGTTTGCTATAAAACTTTAAAAGATGGATTTATTGAGAATTAAAATTTCTAATGTTGAAGCAAAGACATATTTTGTTTGACACAGTCACATTATTTAGGCTAAAACTAAAGTTAATTGTTTTAGCTTCATTTACTCTTAGTAGTTATTTGCTTTATATACCTGCACAAGGTGAAAGGCAGAAAGTGTCTTTTCACAGTAATGCCTTTTGGACACACAAAGAGATTATGGATATAAACAAAACACCCAAAGAATATTTAATTAATTTCTTATCAGCCCATAAAAGACTACCATATGTGTTTTTTTATGATTAAGGGACATACGAGCAGGCAGGTCGCTTGATAGTAAGTGACTGTAGTCACCAAGTGATATTACTAAGAGTAACAAGCGAGGTTATTTTTTTACGCAAGGAACGCAGGAGTGACGAAGACGGCGTGTGTGGAATTTCCGGAGAACCGGTCTACCGACTAAACCCAGTAGCGCCCTATCTCAGCAATGGAAAGGAGCTCCAGGAACGCATAAGTGGCTTCTGGAAGTCAGGTTGTCCTATGAGTCTCGTGACTTTTAAGGTTCAGTAACCCACCACTCACGCGGTTAAATGTAGCTTAACACCGGTTTTCAGTGAGCCTGTAGTATTATTTTGATCGGCACTATTTATTTCCGCCGATGCATAGTACCTCAAGCGAACAATTATAACAATCACTCAGTTAAATCGTTATTAGTTATCATGATTCAGTAGTGTTTCAGCAAAATCATCGATTCACAGTTTCACTAACATTTTCATTCGCTGAGATTCAGCGTACAGATGTATATAGTAAAATCGGATTGGTGTCAACAGATAAGCTGTCAACTTGACATTTAATCGATTTATAAAGTGATACATACATACGTTACGGTATTGGGAGGAAGCTGAGGAAGTTTATCGGCGAAATTATGGCGTTTTTAAAGCACCCAAGCACATTAACAAGTATATTAACAAAATTTATTTTCATCACATTATTAGCATATACTACAGAAGGTAAATAAGAGTGTATTTAATTGCTATATGCGAATGTTATTGTGTATCGTGCGTGTTCAAGCGCTTCTAATAAATTACGTGGCCTTTTGATATAGGTGATATGGATTTGAGTGTAATATTAAGATATTATGAATTAATACTACTATTTTATTTGTAAAGGCTTATCGAATCTTTATTATTTTCAGGATATAAAGCAGACTTTGTAACGTGCGGAAGTATTATTAAATTAATAAACACAGATTTACGATTGCGGTTGCATTCACATGATGTTAAGTACGGTTCTGGCTCCGGGCAGCAGTCAGTCACGGCAGTCGACGTATCTGATGATTATAATAGCCATTGGTTGGTGAAGGCTCCCACGTCAAATGCTTGTAAAAGAGGGTAAGTTCAGAAGGGGGAGGATAAGGTTAATATTTCATCTTCTCTGAACTTTATAACTCGATCATGTATTATAATGGTGAAACTTTGGTACAGTACCATAAATTTTTTTGACTGTACAGCCAGGATAAGATCTGTAAATGATGTATTTATATATTATTGTAAATATACAAATTGATGGTCACATTTTAGTAATTATATTTAACTTTGCTTTTTATACATAGCACTTAAATGCTTCTCATTTAAAGATTAGAGCTAACCAACCACCTATAACTCCACCTACCACCTATAACCACCTCTCGCCTACCAACTGCTTTGGTGGCGTAGTGGTGGATTATGCAATTGTTGCAATTGAGGTCTCAGGTTTAATTCTCAGATAAGACTAAAAGTTTGTTGATCTGTAAATATTTGATTCAGAGTTTGGGAATTTTCTATGTTTAACTTGTAAGTATTTACAAAAAAAAAAAATAAGTATGTAAATTATATAAGTTATCTAGTACTCATAGTATAAACTTTGCTTACTTTGGGACTAGGTAGTGTTGTGTAAATGTGGTAGAGTATTATTTTATTATAATATTAGTGAGTGGGGCCAATTGCACGAAGAAATGATAGTCGATGGGGCCAAAACGCAGCATTGGTAGGCCTTCCATAAGGTGGTCAGATGACCTGGTGAAAGGTGCAGGAAACCGTTGGATATGGGACCAGCTATTGTAGAGAACCTTGAGGGCGACCTATGTCCAACAGTGGATCTCTTTTGGCTCAGATGGAGTTAATGATATTATAATATTGTTACAGAGTTCCTATTAAATGCAACAGCGACATCCGCTTGCAGCATGTAGCTACAAAGAAGAATTTACACTCTCATTATTTCTCATCACCACTGTCAAACAACCAGGAAGTGTCTTGCTATGGTGATGAAGATGGAGAGGGGGACAGTGGCGATCACTGGTCGGTAATCTGTAACAATGATTACTGGAGAAGGGATACTCCTGTCAAATTTAAACATCTTGATACTGGAGCGTAAGTTACTTTTTATTTATTTTTTAGAATGTTTATAGCAAGAAAGCTTTGTTTTGAAAGTATATATTATAAAAAAAAGTAAAAAAAAAGTATGTTAACTATATATTTAACTAAACTGGCTTTAATTTTTAAGCTTTTTTGTAAATAGTAAACATTTTAACTATTTTTTGATAAAAAAAATATTTTGATAAAAAAATAGAGTGACATTATTTAGATGTATAATTTTAAAATTTATATATTTCGTAGCCGTTAAAAGTGCATTGTTGTTTGTTTTATATAGCTAATTATAGCTATATAAATACAAGTAATTATATATTTCAAATTACCTAAAATTGTTGGGCAACCTTTACTAAATGTGAAGTAGCCAATAAACTCGTAATAATATATTTTTTTCTTAACACATGATCCCAATGTCATACATATAGGACAGGCTGATTCAGATCCTAAAAAAAGTAATTTCTGTTTTTTGCTTCACATTATTTTTTCTTACTCTTAACAACTATATTTTGTTATTTTAACAGAAAATTCAAAAATTTCTCGATGTTTGGGAAGTAATGGGTAAACTTAACTTAACTTTTCAGTAAATTGTGTTGCAACAAATTTACTCTTCTATGTATTATGCAAATACATACACTGTTTTTTATGTTAATTTCCTTCTCAACTATATTGAAAGCTTGTTTCAATGTTTTTTTAATGCCTTGCAGATTCCTGGCAGGATCCGGGCGTACATTTGGTCGCCCCATCAGTGGACAAGGTGAAATAGTGGGTGTATCATCCCAATATGGTGCATATACTGACTGGCAAGTCAAAGAAGGGCTCTTTATTCATCCCGGAGAGCAACTGCCACACCAACATGCAATTCATTCAGAACTATAATGTTAATATTATATTAAAAACTATGTTATTACGTTTTTAAGTTATTTATACACTCTTAGCCAAAAAGTTACATTATACTTTAATATCTAACTAGCTCTAGAGAAAGATTTTTTGTTTGGACATTAACATGAATCGGAATTAACACAAAATCAAATCAGGTTCAAATTACGCCGCCGTGGAATGGAATGCAAGCAACTTTTTGCAGCGAAATTTTATTTGTACTTAGTTTGTACTTTATGTGATTGAAATTAAGTTCATTATGCTATAAAAAAATTCCTTCGAAAAAGTCACTGCCCTTCTTTTCCGCGGCTGAGTAAATTAAGCCCCAGAGTTTAGAATTGATTGATTATGATCCAATTTCATCCTATTTTTTTTTAAGATACCTAGTAAATACCAGTGACGTACTTAATTTTAACTTGTTTTATTTTTAAAGGGATACTGTTATTTTCTCTTTAGACATTTATGTTCATGAAATCTTGAAGGGCGAATGGCGTTTTCGTGATTAAAAATCATCGTCTTCACTTTTTGGTACTTTGAACCCAATCTAGCTAGTAAGCAAAAGGCAAGACCCGTGATGGTGGTTGACGAACAAAGGTTAATATAATGAACAAAGAGTAGACTTTTGAATGCTACATCTCAAAATTTTGGAATAGAACTTGTAGATACATATTTCGTATAAATTGATAAAACAAAAGTGACTGATTACAGTGGACTGTGAAAGGCTGTTGTAATAAAACAGTTTAATTCTGTATTACTTATTAACTCTTGTGACCTACACCGAACCGTCTACACTATTCACAAATATTAATTAGGGACAGAACATTGTTACTAGATTTCTAAATAACTAATTAAAAATTATAAAATCTTTTGCTTACATATTGTATTTAAGGGATTCCCCATGAATGTTCCAAGGGACATCGACCACTTTGTATCAGCTTTTGATCTAAACATGCATAATTTGTTATTGAAATAACATTACAGTAGAAGCCCGATTATCCGAATCAATTAAAACCAGTGTTAATTCGGATAATCGAAAATCCGGATAATCGATTTCATAGTCAAATCAAACAATACATATTTTAAATTGAAATGTTATAATAATGTAATGAGTTTGACATATGTACCTACGTCGATTAGATAAAACGATATAAAAATCAGTTATATATGTGGTTCAAATGTAATGAATGACATTGTAATATGTACCAATGTTATTTACGATTTTGGTTGAAAATAACTTGTTATTGATCTTTGACGGAATGAATCACATCTTTTCATTGCAGCCAAGTCCCTGATGCGCTTTAGTTGTAACAGCTGCAAGGAATCCGATTCTTCCTGTCTTTCAAGCCACTTAAAAGCTATTTCTAGAGCTTCAAAAGCTTCTGCGTGAGATGGTCCTTGACATTTATCCTCAATTTCAGTCTCTTCTTTATCTTCATTTTCGCAACCAATTAAATCGTCAACTATTTCTTCATCAGTTAAAATTTGGAATCCAGGATCTTCACTATCGCAGTCCAGCCACTCTTTGATATTTTCTTCATCGCATCCTTCACCAATGCTAAGAATTTTTACCGCTTCTTTAATTTCTTCAAAACAATCTTCTTGCGGTTCCATGCCCGTTTCAGTGTTTGCGATTCTACCGCGTTCTACGCTTCTACCAACATATAACAACAATCTTTTAAATTCATTTCCTTAAAAAACTTTAACATCGTTTCTATTTCACTGCTGTCTACTGACAAAAGACGGCGCAGTAGCTGCTTTCTGTACAGACGCTTTAAAGTTTCAATGACACTTTGATCCATAGGTTGCAATATCGATGTTACGTTAGGGGGTAAAAATTTTACTGTAAACTGCCCATTTTCTTGACTCAGTGTTTCAGCTGAAGGGTGCGTTGGTGCATTGTCTAACAATAGCAACACGTCGCCCTCTTTTCCCAAGTCTTTTTGAAATTTCTTCACCATAGGAATAAATGTATTCTCATACCAAGTAAGAAAAATATCTGTGTTCATCCATGCTTTTGGTTGATTAGCATAGGTCAAGGGAATTTTCACATTTTTAAAGCAGTGCGGATTTTTTGATTTGCCAATAAGTAGCAGTGGTAGTTAATGTGTTCCTTTAGCATTCGCACAAACCATAACTGTAACTCTATCCTTACTTACTTTTTGTCCCGGTGCTGCATTCTCACGACGTGATGCTATTGATCTGCTTGATAGAGCTTTGCAAATAAGACCTGTTTCGTCCGCATTGTATACAAAATACAAATCATATTCTTTTTCATCTAAAAATGACTTTAACTCATCTACGAAAGAGTCGGCTGAAGCGACGTTAGCAGATAGTTTTTCTCCTTGAACCCCTAGTTCTCGAATTCCATGTCTTGATTTAAACCTTGCTAACCATCCACAGCTCGCTTTGAAAGAAGTATCACCACCAAAATTCTATTAAAATCCAATGCTTTTTCACATAATAGAGGTCCAGATCTGGGCTGGCCGCATGCACGCTTTTGCAAAAACCAAGTGAAAACTGCGTTCTCCAGAATCTCATTCTTAGGTTTTTTCATGACCACGTTGCGAGCTGCCATCTTCTTTCTCAAGCGCACAAGTAAATTTCATTAAAGAAGCAGAATTTTTTTTAATGTCTGATATCGTAGATACTCCAACATCACATATTTGTGCCAACTTACTGCCAGATTCACCATTTTTTATACCTTCGATTATCTTCATTTTGTCTCCGAGAGACAACACTACTCTTTTACGCTTAGACATTTTATATTTCCAACGCAAGATGTTAACAAAAATAAAAGACAACCTATCGGTTAAACCACAGTTAAACGTTATAAGAGGATATGAAACAATAACAAACACAATTATGCAACACCATTATGCAAACGAAAGAGAGCGGGAGTAAGGCGGCGCGTTTAAACTTGTCGTTACGTGTCTAGTTGCGCAGTATAAATTTTTTCAAGCAGCAGCTAGAGCCGTGACGCGAGTCCGGATAATCGGATAATCGGGTTTCTACTATATATATTATTATTCAGTGGCCAATACCTAATAGAAAACATGATTTTATGAAGTTTAGTATCAGGTCACTTATACGAGGGTAAGTTTTTAAGTTCGCGGAATGACAGTGAAAAAGGCGGGTAAACGCGCTCTTTTGATGCCTACCGTATTCAGTGACTCATAATTAGTCTGCATAGTAAAATTTGTTGTGATTGGATCATTAGTTATTAAACTATCGTTGACCAAGTATTTTAATCGGGAACGAAGTGAAAAAAATGGAGAAAATTGAATTCTGTGCGGTGATAAAGTTCCTTACTAAGCAAGGAAAGTCTGTTCAAACCATACTCAATGAGATGTCATCGGTTTACGGGGATTCTTGCCCAGGAAAAACAATGGTCTACAAGTGGCATAGTTTATTTAAACAAGGCAGGGAATCACTTGAAGACGACCCGAGGCCGGGGCGCTCCGTTGACGTGACTACGCCAGAAGTTATTGCAAAAGTAGAAAAAATTGTATTGGAAGATGCTCGACTAAAAAAGAAACAACTCGCAGAAATGGTTGGAGTATCGGATACAACAATTTTTAAAATTTTACACGATCATCTTGGCATGACTAAGGTTAGCGCACGGTGGGTGCCGAGAATGCTCACGCCATTGCAAAAACAACAGCGCGTGGAATGTTCACGTGCGTTTTTGGACCTCTGCAATGAAGACAAGGATGGCGTATTGAATCAAATTGTTACTGGGGATGAAACTTGGGTTCATCATTATGAACCCGAGTCCAAACAAGACTCCATGCAGTGGCATAAAAAGGGCACAGCACCACCCAAGAAATTTAAGGTTTCACATTCGGCTGGGAAACTCATGGCAACGATTTTTTGGGACTCAGAAGGAATATTATTGATAGATTATAAAGATAAAGGCATTTCTATAACGGGGGAATACTACGCTTCAATCTTAGAACAGTTAAAAGAAGCCATCAAAGAAAAAAGACGGGGAAAATTAACGAAAGGTGTCCTGCTATTGCATGACAATGCTCCCGTTCACAAGAGCCGAGTCGCACTGGCTGCCCTGCATAAGGTGGGCTTCGATATTTTGAATCACCCACCCTACAGTCCAGATTTGGCTCCGAGTGATTATTATCTCTTTCCAAAAATTAAAAAAGAATTACGTGGTAAGAAATTTTCAACTGATGAGGAGGTTAAGGAGGCGGTTTCGGCATATTTTTCAGACAAAGATAAAACTTTTTTTTACGAGGGAATAAAAAAACTAATTGAAAGATCTGAAAAATGTATTCGTGTTGCAGGGGAATATATAGAAAAAGAAAAATAATTTTGTGTTTTTATTATTACTCAATACCCTCCATTCCGCGAACTTAAAAACGCTCCCTCGTATAATAAAATAAAACGAATTGTTTATAGTAATTATTTAATTTTAACATTTCAATAACCTTCATATGTAATATATGCTGGATTAACCGTTTGAAGCGAGTACTAGGTCCAAAGGCAACCTAGACTCGTCGTTAGGAGAATTAGAAAGCAGATTAAAGCAAAAAGGCAGTCACGTTTACAATGCAATCCAGCGCGCGAAACCTGAATGACAGGCGACTCGGGTAGAAGACATAGGTTGTCGTTGGTCAAATAGTTGCCAAGATAGGAAAAAAAAAAAGTGTGTGCGATTCACACACGATAGAAGTGAAATTTCAGTAAATCGACAAAAGAATGTGATGGATATATATAATAAGGGTAGGATAATTACAAAGTTTATTTGTTTAAAAATGAAAGTATTTTGATTAATTTTAAAAGATATTTTATATTTTATTTAACAATTTTTCTTTGCGTCGATATTGACGACACATTTCGGCATATTCTAAAATTTATTATTTAGCACAAAAAGATATAAAAATACTTCCAAACACTTTAATAATAACACACCATGTTGACTTCTTACTAAAAAGCTGTAATACGCAGAAGCACACAGTGTACATTAGTATTAGCTTACATACTTTTCACATATACTAACACGTTAAATGCTCAAACACAAGCAAGTATTAACCCTCCTTTGCATGATTTTTTTATTTTTTTTTGAATAAAACAGGTGATGTAATTAATGCTCTAGATTAAAGGGAAAATATTTTAAAAATTCTACTATAAATAAAAATATGAATTGTGTAATAAATAATTTGACGAAAATTTTCATCATTATGCTTTGTCACAATATGTCCCAAAATAAATAAAAAAACAGTAGCAGTCGTGGGACTGCCGATAGAAGTGAAAACGGAACTATTAAGTTGAGAGTAATTAAAACTATATGCAAAAATTATATGAAATTTTTTATGTTTCATATATAGCTATATATAATATATAATATCATATATAATATATAGTAATAATAAATTTCATATATAATATATAATATCATATTCTCCATAGCTATAGATATACTATTATCATTAGCATGTCGGTGACGCGAACCGAGGATTTTACCCTCTACCAAAACGCTCAACGCGCCTAAAGAAGTTTTCACTTCAAAAATATTCTTCATGAGGAAATGTTATGATGGAAATTTCCATCATTATGCAAAGGGTTAAACAGTGTGCAATATATGTACATATACACCGACATTTGCTCTCTTGCTCTGGCTCACAAATTACAGGTGACTATGCTTCGAAGACGGGAGTGGGTATGCTACCAAGCATGGCATAAAGAGGAGAGACCGATAATACAAAATAATGTGTATATTTTTGTCTCATTTTTTACCGGCTTCATCCTACACATTTTTGATTTTGTCTCTTACCTGTCGTTTTTTCCGTTGCATTCGGTTTGAAATCACAACGATTCTAAAGAAGTTTCACTTCAAAAAAAAAGGGTGTGGCTGTGTTATGGACACGACCGTTTGTTGTACGTGAATAACGTCTCGTGAAGGGTAAATCTAATATATAAAATTCTCGTGTCACAGTTTTCGTTGCCATACTCCTACGAAACGGCTTGACCGATTTTGATGAAATTTTTTGTGCTTATCCGGTATCTATGAGAATCGGCCAACATCTATTTTTCATCCCCCTAAGTGTTAGGGGTAGTACAACCCTAAATTTTTATTTTTATTTTTTAGACAAAATTTTAATTTCTATTTTTTTATGATACAACATACAAAAATACATACAATCCTCAATTTTCACCCTTCTACGATCAACCCTTATTTTTTAATAGCCGTTTTAGTAATTTAATCATTTTTCCTCTCCGGTCGAAAACTGATCAATCGTCATTTTTATATGGCAAAACAACGTTTGCCGGGTCAGCTAGTTTTCTATATAAATGCAGATGTACTTGCGTTCAAAATGGCGGGGCTGTCCCCTCTCCCGCGCGCTACCTGTCACAATCATAACCTATCGTAATGAATTCTTTGCAGTGGTCTCGAAGCTACCGATTTTTCGGTATTTCTACCGATATGGGCTCTGTTCTACCGAAATACCGAAATATAACGATTTTTCTACGATTTCCAGATAATTAAGTTAAAATGTCGTCTGACGAGGAGCCAAGTAGAAATATACCGATTTTAGCAGGCAAGTCTACCGATCTCGCTCTATGACGTTCGAGACCACTGGGGGAAGCCCTCAAATAATTAAGTTAAAATGTCGTCTGACGAGGAGCCAAGTAGAAATATACCGATTTTAGCAGGCAAGTCTACCGATCTCGCTCTATGACGTTCGAGACCACTGGGGGAAGCCCTCAAATAATTAAGTTAAAATGTCGTCTGACGAGGAGCCAAGGAGCCAAGTAGAAATATACCGATTTCAGCAGGCAAGTCTACCGATCTCGCTCTATGACGTTCGAGACCACTGATTCTTTGATGCTTTAGCTATCCAGTGGTATAATTGAACTTTGGGTGGGGATGCCCGATTTTGTTAATATTCGTTTTTTTTGGATTGCGTCCTTATGGAAGTAATTTTAAAGACGTTATTCACGTGAAAAACCCTCACGAGTAGTAATTTTATTTTATTTTGTAATCGGTACATTTTTAGTGACTTCAGAAAAAGTCAATGAAATAAAGGATTTCATGGAAATATTTGTTAATGTATTTTTGTAGTTTTTAGAAACTACTACCCTACTGCATTTGATTATTTGTGTTGAAAATATTGTAATAACTATAATAAAAACCAAACTGCAGATTCCAATGACAGAAACAATTAGTTATATGTCCTTGGCCACTGTAGTTGCAAAGTTATTGGATAGTCTGATTGATACGCTTGGATAGCTGGATACGCATTTAATCAATTTGGGTTTAAGCTACATTTGTTTACAGAAACCACCATCCTCTGCTTTAAGCAGACTGTCCGGTATTGCACAAGAAGGAAAACACGCACGTATGCATGTTTTCTAGGCCTGTCCACGCCTTTAGACGTAGTTACTTAAAGACTGCCTATAGAAGAAATTATCGAAGGACACCAGTCTACCAGGGTAACTGGTTGATATTTTAAAGCACTGGCGTAACAACCAGTACAATAATGTGAAGCGACACGGATATATAGTTTGGAATATGAGGTGCGGTAGGGAGGATTAGTTCACTCTAGTTCTTCTAAACAAGCCGATATGTGAGCTGAACAGTACCAACATCGGTTGCTCAATCAACTGACTGCGTTAACAATATTAGTTACGCAGACGAAATAGTACTACCGAGCCCATCGATTCTCGTTTTTGAGTTAAATTTATTTTTAACAAATTTTACGACACTGTCCCTTCAGTTACCCTAGGGGACATCTCGTTCAATAGGTCCACTTGGTTCAACTACCTGGGAGCATTGGATTACTGAGCGATTGTCTGACGGTACGATCATAGAGGGAACGCAGGACGTTAACAGTTCGATGCGACATCTCGGCTCACAACTTTGTCAAAACAAATGGAGTTAAAATCACTCTCTTTAGAGCTTATTGCCAGTGTCTGTACTCTTGTATCCATATGGATCAGTTACACATAGAACTCGCTCAGTGCTCTGCAGATCCAATATGATATTGCTTTCAGGATAATCGGGGGCCGCGTTTTTGGAGTGCATCGCGTATGTTCGCAGAGGCAAGCGTGCTTGATTTTTATGCACTAATGCGTATGCGAATGGCGTCTATATTTTTACGTGCAAAAGAAACGACTTACTTTTTTTAATAACTTTATTGTCAAATAGTTATGTTATTATATTACAATGATGTGAGGTAAGAGACCTCTGAGAAACTTCCGAGTTACAAATCAGAAGTGCTTCACCACCATCGAATTTGTAATAATACTGACCCATCACATCTGTGGAGCTAACTAAACGTAATTTTGAACCTGGTAATGATGACATTCTGCTCTAATTCTCTCAGTAGTGCACTAACACATTTTTATCCGATGTTACTGAAGCACAGAAACAAGTTATAAAAATATAGTTAAAAAACTAAATAAAAATCTCCAAACGCAACTGAACTGTTTGCACCGCCGCAATTATCAGTCATGGTGCTCTCTACCACTAAACACGTCAAGAGACTATTTAACTAAAATTTAACTTACTAAAGAACTCACGAACGCATTAATGTTGTGTCTATCAACTGTTCGTCAATCAAATAAGGTGTACGAGATACCTATGTAGTAGATACGGTTGACACTAGTTAATTAGGTATACAATACATTATAATTACATGTAACCTACACATTTCAAAATCAGTATAATAGTAGACAGTAAACAATGTCCTGATTACAATTTGTATTTTAAGCAAAACTGCCCAAATAGTATTACAAAACCACATATTAGCACGCAGGTCGTCTCTTCCCTCATACATGCTAATTGTATGAAATGTACGAAAACAACTAAATAAATAATATAGTGTTAAAATCAGTGACATAAAAGTAATTATTAAGAATAAAAAAGGGTACTGAAATTGATTTTTGAGACGAAATAAACTTTAACAAAATCATGTATGTTGCTAATAAACTAACAAATTATACAATATGTGCTCCGAATCACTTCTAGTGTTTGAACCCTATACATACAGATCACAAATGTGATCGTCTTATTACGTATAGGCTAATTCATTTTAATATTATGTACCAGTTCCGCAGTAGGGCGGCGACTAGCACAGCCTGTTGGCTAGTACACTGTTTAATTTCTCTAACGCGTACGTAAGGTTGGTGTAAAGTTTCTTATCACAGCCATGTTCCTGTATGGTGCTGAAGGGGAATGTTCTAAAGTTCTTCTCTATGTCAATATACGTCACGGCTTGCATGAGTGGACACAGGATTATCTTGGTGTGGTCTTGGAAATTTATCTGAAAAATAGTTTAGAAGAATTGAAAAATTAATCAAATTAAAGGACAGTTACCAGTTTAGAACTAACTTTCAAGTCTAAAATCATTTGTTTATTTCGTGAAGGAATGAAATACCTAATGCTTAACAGTTGGCAGATGGTTGGGTTGCCGTCCACCAATATAATATTAAACGTTATTTAATTAAATACGTTAAATATTTTGTGTATCTTATGTAGAGCAAAATCTGCTTCAGGGCTTCAAATTGTGTACCTGCGTACACAATTTTTTTCAGTACTTTCGTACGGAACGCATATACGCGTTATCAACACAGTCGTAAAAAACACAAGGGGGTGTGGGTAACAGCACGTCGGGAATACGACGCGTGTGTTATTAGCACTGTTGTACAGTACACCACAGTTACCTTTTATACGCACTGTCGACTACTCATGATAGTCCAGCGCTGAAAACACACTCTACGTACATTAATTAGCAGCGTAAGGGTGTTTCTTGTATATTATAGGCAGCAACAAACGTGTTGAGACCAACGTTGTACCAACTTAAATAATCAATCAAATAAACATTTATATAATTAGTTAAAGCAATTAATTTACCTGTAGAGTTCCATTCGTAAGGTACATAATGACAGCCAATGTAGTTCTGAACCATTGGTGCAAATGCGGCAGGCGAGATAAGCCGTCGCTCTCACGTACCGGTACCGACGCACCTGAGGACAATTGTATTAATTAGTCGTTTTAATGGCAAATCGCAATAGAAAATAGACATAGTTCCATTATACACTATCTGTGTTTCTCATTACTAAGGCTAATCTATTACACTCGTTATTAAGTATTACTTATAGCCTAAAGTTGAGAGGTTCACTACTATCCAGATAGCTAAAGTAGGTGCCAGGTTAGGCATTTCCTAATGTCTGATATGTATTGTAGTTACAAATAAAATTTCATTTCATTACGATAGCTGAAATAGATTGAAATTTGCTTTTTTTTATGATATGAGTGCACTATTACGTGTTTATAAGTTAAAGTTATATATATATATTAGGGTGTCCCTTAAATTTCAAGTTCGATATTTTTTTACGCATACCTTCTTAAAAGTTTCGTAATAACCCTATATTGTCTAGAAAAAAATATTAGTTCGATATATAAACGATAACCCGTGCCGACTTGCTATTTAAACTTGTCGATACAAGTTGCTTAAGTACTGCCCAGTGACCTGTTACGACATGTTTTATTTGCCATTTCGCACGTGATTTTTGAGACAATTAGTGCTTCATTGCTTAGTGCGTAAACATGTCGGTGGAATTACGGAGTGATAAATAAAATATTTTTCTTATCGGATTGACTAGCTACCAAATAAATGGTGCAAAATTACCATCTAATCGACAAGTTCTCTCAGTCCTATTTTACAATATTCGTGAGGTTAAATTGACTGTTAGTGAAAGTGCAAATCTTGTGATTAGGGAGTGCATCATATATTGGGAAAAAGCAAGAATTCCAACAAGGGCATTTCCTAACTGCGTGAAGAAACTTATTGATTTATATCATGTTTGGAGAGAGTTGCAAAAAAATTGTAAGAAAACTCAGATTACGTTTAAGAGTCGTGAGAACAATTTTATAATTAATCTTGATAATTTGTTTGATATTGCACATGCTGATGCTTTTGAGAGAATGAAAATAGAGGAAGATAAATTATTTTTAATGAAACAGAGAGAGCCAGGTCGACCGGGATGCTTAGGTGGTGTAGATAAAAAATTGGCGGAAAAAGAACAAAGATCTAGACAACGACGATTGGAAGAAGAGGAAAGGATTGTAAGACAAAGAGAATCACTAGCTGTTGCATCTACTTCCACCACAAATAACTTAGACAGTGTAGAAGATTCGGACGAAGAACAGATCTTGAATTCTGAACTCAGCTTGCCGGACGTTCCCTGCCATGAACAAAGTTCAAAAAGAGGTAGAAAGAATCTTATAACACCTAAACTAGTTGCAGCTTTAGATCGATGCCAGTTAAGCATTAGAGATACTGTTTACATTCTTAATGCGGTGGTAGAAGCGCTTGGTCTGAGCAGCGATGATTTCTGTATTAACAAATCCTCGATTCAGCGAATTCGTACTGAAACTAGAAAATCAAGGGCAGAAGCAATAAAATCTAACTTCCAAAACAATGTACCCGACATAGTCACAGTCCATTGGGATGGAAAACTATTACCGGGGTTGGATGTACGGAGTTCAAAAGAAGAACGCTTGCCAGTTATAGCTTCATTTGACGATAGAGAGCAGCTTCTTGCAGTGCCGAAACTAGAAAGTTCTTCTGGAAAACATCAAGCGAAGGCTGTATCAGCAGCTCTCTTTGACTGGAACCTTTATGATAAAGTGCAAATAATGTGCTGCGACACAACAGCTTCCAATATGGGCCGTTTCAATGGAGCTTGTGCTATTTTGGAGCAAACTTTAGGAAGAGAATTGTTGCTTTTCGCCTGTCGTCATCATGTTTATGAATTGGTCCTAAAAGCTGTCTTTGAAACCAAGATTAAGCAAATTACTAGTAGCCCAGATATTCCGATGTTCAAAAAGTTCCAAGAAAATTGGAAAAACATTGATTGTACTAAAATTGAACCATCTCTTAATTTCATAAAAGCACGGGTTGCCGAGACAGACATTCAAGCGTTGTTACTATTTTATAAGGCAAAATTAGATAAAGGTTTTGTAAGAGATGATTACCGCGAATTGGTCGAACTGTGCGTAATATTTTTAGGAGGAGACACAGAGGAAAAATTAAAACTAAGGCCCCCCGGAGCTATACATCAGGCACGCTGGATGGCGAGAGCGATCTATTCTTTAAAAATATGTTTACTTCAGTCACAATGCAGAGTAACTGCGAAGGACAAAAAGGCTCTACAAGATGTTTGCTTATTTCTCGTAATATTGTATGTTAAACCTTGGCTCGAATGTACAGTGGCGACCAAAGCACCTAATCAAGATTTGCGCTTCTTGAAGATGTTAAAAGAGTATGAAAAAGTTGACGCAACAATTTCTAAAGCTTCTATAAGCAAGTTCAGCCATCACTTGTGGTATTTATGTGAAGAGACAGTCATTCTATCACTATTTGATGATGAAGTTGACAACCAAACTAAGAAGAAGATGAT
Source organism: Hypercompe scribonia (assembly GCA_949316085.1). Taxonomy (NCBI): domain Eukaryota; kingdom Metazoa; phylum Arthropoda; class Insecta; order Lepidoptera; family Erebidae; genus Hypercompe; species Hypercompe scribonia. Next base: position 1,383,099 of record OX438969.1, on the reverse strand, counting down.
TGCCAACTTCAACAGGGACAAAATCTCGGATTTTAGCAAACGCTATGACCCGTCGAAGGAAGAACTGACTCAAAAGTTGTTTGGTAAGTTAAATTGGCTTTTTGTTGGATTTCAATTTCAATGTCCAATACTTATTTATTTATTTTCAAAATTGTTGTTGATTTTTATTTGTTATTTAACTTATTTTTCTTTTTTTTTAGACAAAGCACTGGATGATTTCGTATCGGAAAAGAGCAAACAATTTTTATCACGACTGCAGATCGACGACAGTTTTCTAAAGGAAGATGTATCTTCTTGGAATAACAATGCTGCTTTTCTGGAGGCTAAAAGAAGAATAAGTTATTTGAGAGTTGTAAATGATACTGCTGAAAGGGCTGTTAAATTAATGCAAGATTTTAACGGACTTATCGCGGCTGAAGAAGAACAAAAACAGTTCTTGCTGCGCTGTGTCCAGGAACATCTAAAATTGTATCCAGACTGTAAAAAAACTACTCTAAAAAGAAGTTACCCTGAATGATTCTTATTTCTTTATGTTTTTAATTAAAGATTAATGTTCATCTAATTTATTATTTAATTTTATTCACTTAATTCATTGCATTTATAGTGAAATTATAGCAGACTGAAATTTTAGGACAAAACACGTTTTTTACTAAACTTTGAAGCTCGGTCGGCACTGGTTGCAATTATGCTAGATTGATAAAATTTTATATTTAAGTATCTTATAGCATTAGTAAAAATTATAGAGGGTATGCATTTCGAAATTCGAAAAAAAATTTTTTTTTGTCATATAAGGGACACCCTAATATATATATATATATAATCATTTTGCCCGTTTGTACAAAATGACAAACTAGCACAGGCCGTACTATACGGTAAGCTGTTACCGATACAAATAAAAATCTTAAATGCAGTGGTCTCACTTGTTTAATGCCTGTCTTGGCTTGCAGAAGGTAAAAGGACTGAAGCATTAGGCGAATGCGAGTAAGTGAAAATATTTTGTTACCATTTTATTATAATAACAAAAGATATGGACGGCCTTTGTAATTTCTTTTTAAATTTGGGTAATGTGATAAAAAACGTGAGTAATGGGATGAAAGATCTTTGGCTCCTCGGAGAAGCATGAGCCAGGAGTTTCCACTAAAAAAAACACTGCAATTGCCGGTCTCTGGAGCACTACTCAGGTCCCTTCCGGATTTACGCCGACCCCTCCCAGGCCCTGGAGTTTATTTCAAAGCCATTCGCTTTCGATCTAAGATTTTTATTACAATAGGGAGAGTAGGTCTCATTACATATATTTCAATTGTTCAAAAGTAACATCGACTTACCAGCTTTCATAAGATGCTCAGTCATATATCTTCTGAAGTAAGTGAGAAGTTTCATCTTTTTGTCTAATTCTTGTGGGTAGTCGCGCATCGTCATATACTGCTCTTGGCCCTGCCGGTTGATATAGTGGACGTTCCTAGGACACATCTACATATCACTTCTCTATCTTACACTTAATTTATAGAAAATTATATATTGAAATGTAGAAAACTAGTTTTCAAATTTGAATACATGGTGTCAGGGATTTAATACGACTACACTATCAATACTGATATTTACTTTTGTAATGTATTATGGCCTTGTACAATCGCTTCTTGAGTTTATATTATAAATAGCTGTGTGCCTTGGGTTCAAAAGTAGTTCATATATTAATGGCTATAATTTCCAATGACCACCACTCGAAATTGCCTTGAAACAATCTCTTTTATTTTGCAACCACACCCGCCGGGGGCGATTGAGACCAAATGTTATAAATAAAATCTTATTCCCAACGGCCACCAGTAGTGGCAGTTTTCCTGGTAGACGTTAAGAATAGACCTATGTCCATCCAGGCCATCAGATACTTCAGTTTTTTTTAATACCCTCGTAAATTTTGAAAACTGACACTATTGGTGGAACAAAATGTCAATTTACGCTCGATGTTTACCGTCACCAATTTGGTTTGTATGGTTTCCCGTAAATATTTGTATTCTAATAAGTTTGATTGACCGAGTGTAAACTGACGTCATAAACGAGCCAACATGGCCGCGCTTAAATCGCCCGAAAATGATAGTGATTTTAATATATATTTTTTAGCTTAATGGTTTAAGTTTCGTATCTGTTAAATGTAATTTTGGTAATGTAACAACTACTGTAAAAAATCATTGTTAAAAAACAATTGACACAAACAGTGTACTTACAGTCCGTTAGCAAGCATAATAAGCTTGGTGGTATCATTAAACATAACACCAACGCTCTCGTCGCACAGCTGGTAACCGAATCCATACTTGTCGCTGTAATCTACCCACTTGCCGATCCATACTAGTGGCTGAGCCGCTGGGTCCATCAATTCATCGGTGAGAGCCTCAGCACGACATTTAAGCTGTAATTAAGATATTTTTATTTTAAAACTATACGTCATATATCACAAACCTCGATTTTTTAACAGAACATAAGTTAGTGCTTTTGTATACAAACTATTGTTATTATTTGAAAAAGATAACTCTCGCACTAGTAATACATCTTGTGTCCATTTATGAAATGGACACAAAATAATACCTAAACTCAAAACAACAATTTGTGAATCGGACAACACTCGGCTAGTAGAAGGCGAGGTAACTACTTAAAATCATTACGGGATTTGTGCAGTCCTAAATTTTACTCGAAAATCAACTAAATTAGACTGTTAAAAAATAAATGAAATATTTGTGTGTGGAATAAACATAGTACCTTGCTGTCAAGCAGTGCGGCGAGCTGGTCGCGGAGAGCGATGAGGTTCTGTTTGTGCAAGCTCGGTTCCACGGCGCGAGGCTCGCCTGCCGCTGGCTCGCGCTTTACCGGAGAGTCAACTGCCATCGCCACATGGTCTGGGAAAACAAACAAACACTCATATCATTATATCACAGCGGTAAACTTCAATAACAAAATCAAGACGCTTTTATTACAGTTTTAAATTGTTTTTCGGAACGAATATTACCGTTAGTGTTGACTTCGTTGAGTGGCCTGCGGTGTAACGCAACGCCTTCGAGCTGATCAGTTCTGGGCGCCGTAGTGAGGCACGACAGCGGCAGTGCGGCCGGCATTATTCCGGAAGTGAAGAACTCGTGTTGCAACAATTTGTCTACGGACGGCCGTCGTGCTGGGTTTGACTGCAGCTGTAAGACTATCATTGATGCCGCCGGCTTGCGCAGTGACGACGGAATCCTATCAACGTTACATTAAAATTGAGATTAGAAACGTACTAGTTTTGAGGAAACGTTTATAAGATTAATATGTTATTACATCTGTTTACATAAAATGATTGTACTAATTAGTACTGATAATTTAGTGTCCGACTAGTGATTAGACAAACGATGTTAACACAACATATAGTTTTTTACTCTCTATTTGGCACATATCACACACATACACATTAAGCGTTAAAATCACGACAAAATCTGTAAAATATGCAGGTTTTCTTTATGAATGAGATCAGATATGATGTTTAATCGTGACGAAGACACGGCCACCTTCACCACGAAGCGTATTGACAATGTGGTATCCACCTGTACCGCTGGTTGACCGTATTATCGTCGACTAAGGCCCGAGCGTACCGACTACTCAACGAGTGCCAAGGCCCCGTGCAACATACGCTCATCGCTAGGTACACTCCCTCGCTATTTAACAATACAAATTAGTATACATTATTTACGGTTAGCATTCATTGATGTCTTTCAGATCACTTTGCATAAGAAATATACATAACATTCTCGGTATATTACAAAATGTGTATAAAGAACCGACTTGCTTCTATATGATATTGAAAAGATAGTAGGTACTTTAGTAAAATGTGGTCAACGTGTTCATTTCGGTTAACGCAATTATGTGAGCAGGCCGTTTACATTTTGGCTTTGTGGCTTTTTAATTTTTTTTGAACAGATTCATTAATTTTCTTTGGCAATGAATTACGATTATAAAGTTGTGTTCACTCATATTTTACAGTTTTCTTGGCGTAGTTTATTCTGGGCTTCGGTAAAATATAATAGCTCATAAGATAGTTGCATATGTACATCTCCGGCAAAAATTTTATAAATTAAGATACATGTATTATGTAGATAAGTTTGAGCAATGTCGAGTAATTTTGTTTCGCGATAGATAGACTGAGAATCGGTGTTAAATAAAATAAAACTTTAACAAATTTATTTAGCTACATTTGAAGTCTTCGAGGTTTGTTTTCGTGGTCGTATCCCACATAACATTTCTATAAGAAGTTCGAGATGCTGCTTAGATACTTAATTAGCAAGTTGTAAATTGTATTTTGAACTTTAAAGGCCCCTCCTTTCGAATCTTACTAGGAACTTTATGTAGAATAGACTACACTATTCTACATAAAGTTCCTAGTAAGACTCGAAATCTTTGAACATGTTTTTTTTTAATGTGGGGTTTTTGTGTTAAGTGACTATCCAAGATAAGGCCAAGACGTTTTTCCTTATTTAGTAAATGTGTCGCCATTGATGGTAAGGAGCTTTTGGGAATAGACCTGTTTTATTTTTTATCAGCGCAGATGATGTAGTTTATTTTATTGGTGTTAATAGTGAGAAAATTATTTAGAAAATCATTCTTCAAAATAGCTAGGACATTGTGTGTTCGAGTGTAAGAGAGACAAAAAAGGCAAGGATCATCGATATATAATGCAATATGTCCTTTGAATAGAGCTCAAAGGACATATTACATCGATTCATGAAATTAATAATTATATTATTTCACATTCAAAACCTATCATGGTTTATTAAAACTAAAAAACGACATCAAAATGGTTTTTATTATAATTTAATCAGCTTATATTCCACTAACAGCTAATTGATTGACTCTGAGTTCATCCCAGTGACTACTCTCCCCATCGAGATAATAAAAATAACCTAGTCTTGGTTTGCAGATGTAATACGCTCGTTGCTAGAGCCTTAGAGCCAAAGTGCATATTATAGCATTATATTAGCATATTATAGGAAAAGTACATACTTTTCCTATAATATGCCATTACAATTTAACCGTTTCGTAGAGTTAATGCCTTTTTTAAAGTAATTTTTCCAGTTTAACTTCTGCTGGGGTGGGAATAAAGAGTATCTGTTTGTTCTGCTTAGAAATAAGAACAGAAGAGCGATGAAAAAAAGAGAGAGTTGGTTACACTCTTTATCTCCACTAGTTTTTTGCCAAATGTAAAAAAAAAAATATTTTTGGTATTTAAGTATTTATTTTTGCGCTTTCAAAGGTTTTATATGTCCTTAATTTTACAAAGTGGTCTAAGTTATATTGGTCAGTATCTACGATTTAGTCAGCTCAACTTCGACATAGATGCTTTTTTGTTCCCATTGGATTATGGAAGAAAATTAATGACGCATTTCTCAAAAGTTTTTTATTAAAAATATCATACAATATATCATCATCATCATCCAATCACTTTGATATCAGGTCGTGTGTTAGTAAATAGCGCAGCAGAAACAAAAACCAGTTTACTAAAGACGTTAAAACACAACTTAGATCTTGTTAATGAGCTGACCGTTAGACAGTTTTAAACCTGTTTTCCATCAGTACCAAAATAACGAGACCCCAACAACGTTGCAAATACATTTTTAATTTAAATATTTTTTATTCCTGTGATGACGAGTTAAGAATACAGAGTGAGATCACTCTTATTTATCGCGTGTATGCCGCAAGAGTCGACTAAGGGATGAAGTTACACGGGACAAGAGCACTACATGCAAAGAGAAGTAAAACTTGACTAAGCTCTATACCACTCCGCTCGATCAGCATGGCATAGTACGCCAAATTTCTCTTTTTAACGAGAGGCTTATGTCCAGCAGTGGACTGTAGAAGGCTTTTAATTAAGTACTGTTTGTTTATTTCTGGAAGTAAGTTTCACGATACTGTCAGCACTCACATTAATTACTTTCTTTGTTATAAACAGAACTGATAATAACACAACTTGTCTAGTGTTGCTTAGACTCAACTTTGCGTTCGACCTTAGTACAATTGACTTGTATTAATCCTACCCTATCCTATCTATAGGTAGTAGAGCCACGCTGACTTCTGCACGAACGGGCCGCCTCGACTGGGGCAGTACTATCCTCTCACAGATGACAAACCTAAAGCGACAGCATCCGTGTTGTCGTGTTTCGTTGGTGAGTGCGAGACCACAGACCCATTAATGCAGGGGTGACAGATGTCGTGGTAAGTGTGTGCAATACAATGCCACGACGACTGTCATGCTTTTTACGGTCCCAAGCGAGGCGTAAAAAAGCATCTTACTAGGTCGCCATAGTCTGCATTTTCTGCGTTCGCAATGAGTATGGTGGGTACAACTCTTGGATTCTATTCATGCTTTTCATCAGGTAGAGTAGAGTCACTTTGGTAGGCTTTTATAAAAAGAAAAAAAAAACCCAATCCGTATCAATTAGATACTGAATGGATTGCAATCGGCATGTCTATAATATTTGGCAATCTATCACATGTCAATAAATATTAAAGTATTGCCATAAAAAAAGGTACGCTAACACTTCTGTAAGTGATTCTTAACGACGATGTTTTTATATTGTATAGGTTTATACTTCTTGTATTACTTAATTTATTGAGTTAGTGTTCTTCTATATATTACATCTACACAGATTTAGTGTGATTATTTTTGTAAGTTTACATTTAATTATTTATATTAACCGACGAAAAACGGAGGAGGCTTATGTTCTACTGTGTGTATTTTTTTAATTAATGAAGGTCTTGGTAACTAATAACGAAACACCAAATAAAACAAAAAAGAAACAAATAAATAAACCTCACTAAGTTATTGCTACATACTGCCTATTTAGTTGCATCGTTGTCCTCGCGGACATATTTTCACTCTAATACTCCAATGACCTGTCGCTGCATGCGTTCAGGTAGGTATTAAAGCCATAGACACTTCGGCCGCCGCTGGCTCTTACGTTTTGATAGTGTCATATTTTAGTCTATGACGGATATTCGGGCACATAATTTACAAACTGTTGTAATCGATTCTAATGCTGATTTTAAACAATTTATTTTCAGGTTTCGTATTAAGTAAGAATAACGTTTTAAAACAATTATTAAAAAAAAACAACGAACGATACTAAGATTCGCGGTCATACTACAAATAAGTATAGATCTGTGTGTGTGTCTTTATCTGTGAAATATTATTTGGCAGATAACTACCTGATACTTTATCAGGGAGTGCGGAAATTGGCCCTAAAAGTAATAATTTGAATAAATACATACCTGTATTCACATTGTTTGATCCTTTTGTATGTATCTTTGAGGGTGGAGGTTTCAAACGGTGGCTTGCCTACAAGCAGAGTATACATGATGCAACCCAAGCTCCAGATGTCAACTTCAAAGGAATGGCCCTTCTTCGTCAGTATCTCTGGGGCTATATAATTTGGGGTGCCGCATAGTGTCTGCTTTCTCTCTCCTGAAAGAGTAAAAATATGATGAAAACCACCATAATATCATAGCCTTAGAGTTTTTTATTTAGGGGGCATAGTATCCGAAGCCTATGTCCCCTCTATATTTTGAGAGGCGGGGGGGAAGGGGAAGAAGAAGGCTTAAAGAGTAATTGAAACTAATAAGTGCAGGTATCCATGGGCAGCAGTAGTAACTATCAGAGAACCTTCTGTCTGTTTATAATGTAACATATATAGAGGATATTTACCTTCATATTCAATCCTAGCAGCAAGTCCAAAATCTCCAATCTTGACATGAAGATCATCATCAAGAAACAGGTTGCCAAGTTTCAAGTCCCTATGGATGATGCGCTTGCTGTGTAAGTACTGCACTCCAAGGAGAATTTGGTGCATATAGAATCTTGTCTCTGGCTCTGAGATTGCCTTTCTTCTCTTGTGCAATTCCATCATAGACTAGAGAAAGAGAATTTGATTATAAACTACATATTGTAAGGTTTGTAATATACAAGTGGTATTTGAGTTATTTGTAAGTTTGCCTTTTGATAGTTTATTATTATTGAAAATATAAATTACATTTCATATTAAATAGTTATTATAATACATTGTTTGGTTTTCATACATACCCGTCGTTTGCATAATTCCAATACAATATAGATATTGAGAGAGTCTTCAAAGAAGCTGTGGAAGCCCACTACATGTTTGTGCTGCAGGGAACGGTGAATAGAAATCTCTTGTGCCATCTTCTCCTTCTGGCTGGATTTCACCATCAGCTTCTTTGATACTATTTTGCCAGCCCATACTAAGTTGGTGGCAATGTCTTGAATTTCATAACACTTGGCAAAACCACCCTAAAATACATAAATATTTACTTAAATTGATGTTACACGATTACAAGGAATTCACGGACTTTACACACGGCAGTCTGATAGTAAGTTAGACAGTGCCTGTAGTATAGTAACCAGACTGTTGATAAACATATTTGTATATTTCTAATTACATATATGTAATAGATAAATTATACCCACATACAGAACAAATGTTTATGGTCATCACTTGTTTTGGATGGGAATCAAACCCACAACCTCACCTTAGCAGTCAGAGTCACTACACAAACAGGGCTGTAGGTAATAAAAATTAACTGTGTATCATTATTGTTTAGTAAAGTTGAAGCACTCTTTCCTCATTAAGATAGATACTAATGCTTGTTATTTCATTTATTTTTTATTTAATAGTTAAAGAATTAAAGACACTATGGAATGGACAGTACTCTATTGAGTAATTTTAGTAATATTCCAGAGTCTCTAGGGACTTTACAGACATACATAAAACAGACACAAAGAACACTCATGTTAGACATCTCTCCAATTGCATAAATATGGACATTACATGTACATATTTATGCAATTGCAGAGGTTTATGTCCAGCAGTGGACTAAGAGATACTGTTGATGATGTACAAATAAAGTCATAATAAATTCAATTTTCTTATTGTAGTATATAATCATTGAATAATAACATCAAAAATTGGTATTATACAAAATGCATTTACAGAGAGTTAATTATTACTGAGTTTATATTGTACATTATAATAATAATAATTCACATGAATTATATGCATTTGTTATAATTTATTAGAATATTATTAATGCAAACAAGCTTAGTTATTGGAATAAAATGCAGTTGAATGAATTAGAGCATTTGATATTGAGCGCTAAACAGCCTTTGATGGTAGACTGCCGAATATAGACTTCTCGTTAGAAAGGTTTCAAGTAACAGAAATATTATAAAAAAACAGACTATGGAAATTGAATAACACACAAACTATATTCTATATTCCTGAAAGATACAGAAATGCATAAAACACGTCTGTATGGCTACATTTTGAAACATCACACCTGTTGGTAAACTCGGCAGATATTTGAAAATTAACCGACGAATTTAAGATTGTCTTGAATGGATACATATTTAATAAAACAAAATATACATTTAATTGCAATTAATAGCGTAATAGTTTATTTATAACAGCATGTAACATTAACGGTAATTCTTGTTGGGTTTTAAAAAGCAACAGGTGCAATGTCGTTGAACGTTGAATTTTAAGTTCTTAAAGATAATTTTCAATATTTTCATTATTTTGCCGATCAAGGTTTATAAAAAAGTATTAATTTTATACCATTATTCATAATGAATCCAGTAAAACTTACCTTTCCAAAAAATCGTAACCTCTGATAGGTGCAGTTAGTTTGCGGATCATGTATAATTTCAGGTATTTCTTTCTTTTCGTCTTCTTTGATCGATGTCATTTTAAACTAGCTTAAAAATATAAAATTAGATAAAATAAATTTATGATATTACAATAAAACTATTGATGATTGTTGACAAATTCACAAAGGAGATTTCAAACGGCCATACGTTTGAATTAAACTTTGAAGGCTATTTGAAGTTTGAACGGTTTTAGTTTGAACCCAATAATAATGCATCTTTTTCTACCAATTTGCGACGTGGGGGGTGTTTTAATTTCTACTATTTACTACAACATTCGAAAATAATTCCTACTTAAATATAAATGAGTAGAATTATTTCTGAGATTGTGAAATATCGAGTGTTATACATACTTAAGCAAAAACATACATTTAAGATGGGTAAAAACGGAAGCCATTTTTGTTATGTTTATAAAACGTATTTTATTGTTGATACAAAAATTACGCCTATAAAAATGTATATTTCTACATCATGGTATAGAACACCTATAATTACAATAATTCAAGTTACGCTAGTTATTAATATAAGCCATAAATTAAATATACTTTTCATCGGTGTTGCCAATATTTTCATTAAGTTTAAAATAGAAACTTTTTATTTCGACGACTAAAATATATTTATGAGATACTTTTATGAGCCCAAAAACAAGTTTTAAGGACTGTTTATTATTCTTCAAAACGGTTATATCTAAAGAAATCTATTTAGAGTTGTTTCTCATGATGCTCTTGGGATCTCTTAAGCATCCCGTTTACTTTAACTCTTGAATTAAGTTTACTTTAACTAAGAATATACATTAATTTGCATAGTTATTGAAAATATAAAGAATTTTAACGTAAAAAGACAAAGGCAGCAATGTGTACGAGTTTTGTACCGCCTTGTGTATCTGATGGTAGGAATTGTCTTTACATTTGTCTGGCTGGTTAAATCATTGACAATAACATTTTCGATTTTCAGATTTTCAAGTAGTTTTAAACGTTATTTCAGTTTGTAGTTTACAATATAATACATAGGCTACTTAAGTCAACAGCTATAACACCTGGCGATCGTAAAAGAGTTGTCGTTGTTCTCAACAAGATGGCGTAGCACCATATTTTTGAAATCCAAATTAATTGTTTTCGAATTTCTTGATCCGTCAATAAAATGACATTCTTCTGGTACTAGTAAGTCCATTTACAAATACTGATTTATTTACTTTATCATTTTTATGAAATTAAATTTTAAATATGATCATTACATGAAAATAGTTAGGATGGTTCCATTACGTATACCACGAAACCATTTACTAAAAGTTGAAGTTGAAATTAGATCTTATTTGTAAATAAAATTATAGAAATACTAAGACATTGCAATATACACACAAAAAGGAAAATAATTTATGCAATATTTTGTATTTGTAGACAACAAAGTTAAACCGAAACATTAAATTGCGATCATTCTCACGTCTGCTGTGAGGCGCCTGAGAGCCGTGACCGAAGAAGTGAGCTGTGATGGCTAACGTGTTTAATGGTCTGCCATTTAGCAAGCACTCCACTACCACGGGATACCAGACTGACTGAGGCGGCTTATGGTAGACTATTTAGAGGAGCGTACGAGGTACGATGTACGAGGACCGAGATGGTGTTCCGCAGGAGTCTGTTCTCGGATTACTTCTATGGAAGATGGGATACGACTGGGCCTTTCAAGGTCGTCTCGCCCCACGGGCTGGGCGTAATTTGTTACGCCGATGACTCACAGCCTGGGGGACAAACGTTCAATAGGCGGCGAGCCTGGCCACCACAAGAGTCTCTCTGGTGGTCGGGCGCATTGAGGCGCTGGGTTTACGGATGGCCCTGGATAAGATCCTTTTGTTATATGGGCCCCATCGTGGTATATCATTCAGTCATTCTTACATCACGAATTCTCATGTTAATTTATGTTACTCTTTTAATTTTTGAGTTATAGATATTCGTTGTTGACATTGGCTACATTAGATGGAAAATATGAAAATTATTTTAATAATATAGTCTACAATTTAAAAATATAAAATGTTTCATGAATTAGAATGAGAACACATGTGAGAATGATCGATAAACTCTTTCGCCCCGAAGAATGTTCAGTAAAAGCAGGACTCAATAAAATCATGAGTTTATAAACATTATAAATTATAATATTTATTAGACTTCGACTAAAATCAATATCTAGCTTTACACAAAGTTTTTGGTAAAGTCAATTATGATCCTTTTTAAAGAATTGTAGCAACCATTACTTTTAATAGATTTAACTACAAAATATTGTGACCTAGATCTAACCAATTTAGAGATAAAGTTCTTTTAAGATTTTTTAAAAAATTGACAATTTTTTTTAGACTTGTATTCCTTTTAAATTTTTTTTTACTAATTTTGCAGCGTTGTTTTGTACACTTATTTTGTAGCGTTCATAGACGATTTTATAATTTCCGTCATCAAAATTGTAGCTAACTTAACAGACTGGGATTTTGCTAATATGCGTATTCGCACAAGTTCGTAGATGGGTACATAGCACGTTGCTGTCGAGGGTCGGATGTTGCCACGTTAGACGGAACCGTACAGTAGTGTTTGAGTTAATTGCGAACAGATAGACAGACAGAAACAGTGAGAAACTTTGATTTGTGATATGTATAGTAAACACTAGGTAAAAAGAAATGAAACCAACTGCCAGGAGATCTTTAACAGACCAGTCAGTTACAAATAAAAGTTTTCGTGCTAGGATAATACTATGACAGTTTGAACGTGACAGGACGGGCTCGGTATAATGTTTATATCCGCTTTATCTTCGCTGCCTTTGTGTTATAAGTATATGAATAATAATAATATATGAACAAATAAATTAATGTTGATTACAACATTAATTATACAACAAAATAATAGATACGAAAAAGAAGCAAACGATAGCAATGTCATGGTCACACTAGATCCGTTGTACTCATTTCCTGTCAACTAGAGAAATAGAATTTGTGGAATCTATTTCAATAATTCGAAAAATAAATTGATAAACAGTTATTAAAAAAAAATTCAGTTATTATATATTGAATTCTGTTTTTCTTAGATAAATTTACATAAATATGGGTTTATACATATTTTTCTCAAAATAATTCAATTTTAAACATACTAGACTAGTTCTATCTTATACAGATCTTCCTCTAACTGTCATAACTAAAAAACTGTTATGTAAAACATAATGACGATGGGTTATATTTTTATTTCACTCCAAGTACATGTAATATATTATCGTGATTGCAAACTGCAAAACTATTTAATACAAAGTTTTGAGGACAACTTATATAGAGAACACCTACACGATAAATCTGTATCTAAGAATATATGCTATATTAAACCTTATACGACGAAGTTATTTCCAGACAGTGCCCAACAGTTGGTGCTTCATTGATATAAATATAACCTCCTCGCTTGTATTTTATAACAGTTTTTAAATTACAAAAAAAGAATACAATTCTTGTTTGGTAATCCGTTATGAATATAGAAAAATTCTGTTGTCGTGACTAGTCATCAAACGAGAAAAAAAAAACCGTGTTCGAAGCTGGTTACGAAAATTCGGTTACGAATGTTTATGAAAGGTAAATGAAGTACTTATCCTTTGTCCGAATAATAAGTGGCGAATTATATTGCGTCTTTTCCGTGTTTTGTCTCACCTATATGGAAAAAAAATGAAGGCCTTATATTGAGTGTCGTCAAAAGTGGTGAAAGGCAGCGACACAAAACATTTAAGAGGACCGTATTATTTTAAATATACGTTGTTGTCTCACACATCCGCCTCGTTCTGATCAATAGGTGAAAGTAAAAGATACAGACATAAGTGCATGTGATAGTCTTTCGGGGATTTAAAATAAAAAATATATTAAAAGCTTCGGCCTAGAGGAAATCTCCTTTGTTTCCATCGAACAAATTCTAATAAGGTGTTTGTTCCCATATGTTTCATACCTATTTTATGTATACTATAGTCTCAGATTTCAATGTTTTTTTTTTGTTATGAGAAAGGACATTTTGAAAAAGTTTCAGACAAGTTTGGAATTACGTTATAAGTTATTCAAAAGAAAACCCGTTGTGGCTAATATATAAATAAATAACTTCAAATATCTCATACACGGCTGTCTGATTCCAAATTGGGCAGAACCTGTCCTATAGTTGATACTATGTATATACTGTTATATATATACTATTAGTTGATATCAGACTGCTTTAAAACGTACTAATATATTTCTAAATACATACATGCTATAGATAAATTACACTGAAACACGGAACAAATAAGCTCCTCATACAAATGATGGCTTGGGAGGGCATCGAACCGGTGACCACCGGAATTCCTCGGAATTTAAAAATTAAGGCCACTGACTACTACCAACAGGCTCGTCTTTATAACAGTCCATTCGTCAACAGGACAATAAAATGAATCCCATTCAAAAGGTAAAAATACTGAAATCGCCATACATCAAGAGTCAGTAAAATAGTTTTTTTTATTTTTATATTAAAAGCCTGCCAAAGAGACTCTACTCTGCCTAATGGAAAGCATGAATAGAATCCAAGAGTTGTGGTCACCATACTCATTGGAAATGTAGACAATAATGCAATGCAATTCTGGGCCTTATCTAACAAACAAATGTGCTAAGTAACAATCGAACTTACATCTATCTCAGAGCTATTTAATGTTTTTTTTTAATTAATTTAAATTTAAATTTGTGACCTTTGTTCATAATAATTGGAGCTTATTCCATAACAAACAGGATTTAAAAAAAAATGTTTTTTTGAAGAACAAAATATTATTTATTTTTAAACAAAACTAAAATGTTTTTCTTAACGCTTAATTACTGTTTCAATTGCATTGTTTTAAACTTGTTTTATATTTGTTTTTAACAAGTACCTATTTATAAAAGAAAACATAAATATAATAGAATAGGCAATATGAGTGTGACTTCAAAATGGACAAAAAATTTTTTATTATTAAGCTTTATTATTATTTTATGCATTTATAAGAATTAAATACTAAAATTAATCGTTAAGAAGTGGTTTGTTTTAAATTGGCTCGTAAATTTTGTAAACGCAACGCTATTGGTGGAACAAACTGAGAACTCAATATAAATTCGATGTCTTCTGTCAACAAGTTGGTTTAATAAGTTACATGTTTTCGTCCAAACTTTTTATGCACTAGGTTATGTTTTCGTCAAAGTTTGTAAAGAAAACAAGTATGTGTGAGTAACTAATAACTCTATTCTGCCTGATGGAAAGCATGAATAGAATCCAAAAGCGGTGGTCGCTGTACTCACTGCGAATGAAGACAGTGCAGTATAGCGACCCACGCTATAGCGGCCTACTAAGATGCATTTTCACGCCCCGCTTAAAGGACCCGGGATTGTAGTGGGAGGGAAACACTGATTTGCACAGGAAGAACCGAACCGTTTACTTCGGGAGTGTACGTCTACCATTCTGAAACGGTGACTTCCAAGGCCAGCACGAGTTGTCCTGTAGAGGAACGGTGAGGATGGGATTAGTTGGAAGAGTTCGTCAGAATACTCTCCATGATAAAGGCGATAGAGGACTGCCATAGAGGCGACATTTCTTCACAACTGCAGAGACTCAAGGGATTCAATGACTTTCGGGTTATTGATAATCCAGACTGCTCGCCGCTATAACCGTTCCAAAGCGTCCAGCAAATACTGCGCGGATCCGTCGTAAAGGTGAGAACAGTACTCCATGCAGGAGCGTACCTGGGTCTTATAAAGAAGACACAGATGCTCAGGCATAAAGAACTTACTTATGCTAAAATGATCTTCATCCTTGTACTGGACTGTTGCAGTAATAAACATATCAAACAGGATACACTATCTTTTCTCATCGCCTTGCACAACTTATTCCTTAGAATCTTTCGGCGTAAAAAATATACCGTATCAGGTGACTTTTGAATTTTATTTCATCACATAAGAACGACAAAATATTTATTTATTTTTTTCACGGTAGTCAGTTGATTTTATCACAAAATGTTTGTATATCAAACACTTTATGATAGACTAAATATAATCTGACGTCACAGAATAACCACACCAAAATAGCCGCGTTTAAATCGCCTGAAAATGATAGTGTTTTTAATATTTACTTTTTAGTTTAATGATTTATATCATGTGTATTATATTTAATTTTTATAACTAGTAGAACAGTATTAAAAAACATGCATATTCCCTATTGTCAAAATTATGACCAGTTCTTTCCAAAAGTTGAAATAAAGTATATGATAAAAAGTAATATTGTCTCGTTGCGACTACAGATCAAGAGGTTTTGGGTTCAATTTCCGGGCTGGGTCCAAAAGAAGTTATTGAGTTTTTCTGGTAACAGAAAAGCATGTAAAGTCGCCGGTTCTGCGCCTGATATCGCTCCGATCGTGTCGGAAAACCCATCGAATTGTAAGGGTTAGGAAACAGAGAGTGCACCTGCGCCTGCGCACACACTTGTGTAATTTAATATCTGTAGTGTTACATTGGCTGGTCTCCGTTGAGATTGGCCACCGTAGCCGAAATCAGCTAAAAGTACATTTTCATAATCATGATAAAAAGTGAAAATACCAACGATGCTGTAATTTGATTACAATGTACAGCAAATATTATTTTGCATTTAAATGCAATAACAAAATGTATCTTAAAATAATAATAATAAAGACTGCTATTTCATGAGAAAAATTAAAATGTTTTTTTTTTATTTTGTTTATTATTATGTTAATTACATAATCATGTTGTGTACAAATCAACAATGTATTCTCGGCAAATATTATAAAAAATATATGTTTAATTGTAATGTTATTTTTTAAACTTTTACTTTAAAATATAATTTTAAAATTATATTACAGCAACACCGAACATTCATATCACTTACCACAATAATATACTATTATAAACATGTTTACCTGTGGACTTAGCCGAGTCTCTGTACCGAGCTCTCTATATATGTGTGCATTTAGTTTTTGAAATATCACACACATAAAATTCACAGGCATTTTATATGTATGTGTATGTACTTTTGTAATAGGACTAGTTTTGCTACATGTGGCTGAGCATTGTCATGTAACCGAATCAGTTTGTTGTGTCTCAGCTTGAATAGTGGCCAGTTGCATTTCAGAGCTCGACTCAAACGCATCAACTGAAGTTGAACTGACGTGATAGTTTCATTAGGTATAAATAGCTCATAATAAATTACACTCGACCGATTCCACCAAACGCACAGTAGAAACTTCGAACCGTCAATATTTCATTTTGGGGACGATGTTGATGAGTGACCGGTCATACCCCAAGATTTTTACCTTTAGATTATCGTAGTGAATCCAGTTTTCATCTCCAGTCATAATACGACAGAAAACCTTTTCTTTTCTGCCGTTGAAGCAGCAATTCACACATAAGACAACGTCGTTCAACGTCCCTTGGTTTCAGCTTATAAAATGTCAATATCCTTGATTTTGGATCATTCCTAATGCTTTTAAATATTGTGAAACTGTTGAAACATCTACTTACAATGTGTTCCAGAGTTTACTAGGGTCTGACATGGATCTTGATCAAGTAATGCCTCCAATTTTTCGTTTTCAAACTTTGTCGGTGCTCCAGAACGTTCTTTATCTTCCGGGTCAAAGTCATTACTTTTAAAGCGCCTATACCAGTCTTTGCATGTCGTCAGAGCATTGTTACCATATGTTTCAACACAAATTCTAGGTGCTTCAGCTGGAAATTTCTTTTAAAGAAAGTAGTGCAATAAAATTCCCCGTGACAACGTTTTATTTCGCACAAAAGTAAAAATTTTCATTATAGGTAAAATAAACAAGTGGTTGACACTGTGGTAAACTATATCTACTAGAATTTGAAGTTACATATAGTACTACTTCGCTGATGTGTTACCGTACGAAATTCCATGCACAGGGTGCCGTTACGCCACCTTTAAGAAACAACAATAACTTATTTAAGGTCCTATTATATTTGATGACGATGTACTCCTAGCTGATTTCGACTACGGCAACGATTCTCAACGGAGACCAGATAACTACATAGGAGATGTTATAATATACAAGTGTGTGCGCAAACACTCACTCTCACAATCCGATAAAACGGCTATCCAACACGATCGGGGCGAGATCAGACTGAGGACCGACGGTTTTAGACTCCAACTTCCAAGCTTCGGGCTGTTATTAATCATTTCTATAATCAGAAAAACTCAATATCACTTTTTTCTTTATCTTGATCGGCAGTCGCATAAGCTAACCGCCATATCAACGAGGTTATAAGTTTAATGCATACGTTTAATGTTTATTTATAAAAAAGCTACTTAGTTGAAATTTATTTTTCAAAATTACATCGTCTAAATAATCACCATTTCGACGTTTGCACTCTTCCAAACGAGCAGCGACACTTTCGAATACTCATCGGCAAAGAGACCGTGAGATTGCCGACATCTCACTGATTTTTTCTTTTAGTTGATGTAGTGTATTTGATTTATTGATGTCGACACGATTCTTCAAGTGATCCCATAAAAAGATAGTCTGCTGGGGATAGATATTTACTTCTGGGTGGCTATGGAATGCCACCTCGTCTAGAAATCTGCTTTTCCGGAAACACGTCTTTGACCACCGGCAGGGGTTCATTGGATGTGTGACAAGTGGCTCCATCTTGTTGAAATCATGTGTTACCATTGTAGCGAGGAAATTCCAGTAGCATCGATCCCAAGAGCCCGTAACATTTTGCAAGCGAGAGATGTTAGATTCAAATGATAACGATTTCTGAGCCCACCCTATAGCTTATCAAATACACCTAATTATTCGTGAAAGTTATGATTGAAAGTGTTCCAATTATCTTACTTTTGAATCTAATTGTAATCGGAAAACGCACCATTACACTTTCCAGTTTAGATGATATCACTTTTTAAATCTATGATACAAGACTTGTCGTAATTTGGATCTGCTGTAATAGTGGTCAATATCCTACATTAAAGCGATAGTTGCTAGTCATATTTTCTGATTAATAGTTCATTAATTGCTATTTATGAAGTGTGAACAAAGTTTGTTATGTGTTTTAGGTCGGTTCTATCACATATATGATTATAATTTATTTCAAATATTTATGTTTATAGAAACATTGAGGTATTATGTATATATTAATCAGTAATTTGATTACCAAACTATAGGCTCTAGCTGGTGGTATGACGATTTATCAAAGATGGCTGGCAGAAATTGGATGCGAGAAGCCCAAAATCCATCAAAGTGGGCAACATTGGACTGTGATACTCTACCTAGGCTCTACCTAATTTGGGATCAAACTGCCGTGTGTGAGGTGTGTACAACAAATAAAAAAAATATAATCAATTCTTACATTCATTTTTACCAACGGTTCTGGTAAGAAGAGCTGATCTTCTAAGACTTTTATGTGTAGAGAGACCCTTAAATTATGTTATTTAAATTAAACATAGGAGTCTCAACTCAAGATGTTTATAGAAGCGCCTTACAAATAATTAATAATGAATGAATGTGTCCAAGGTTTCTAACATGGATTATTTTTAAAATAAATCTTTTTACTGCGTAGAATAATCGAGTCATGGTCTACCCTTGGACTATTTGACGCAAATTATTGGAACTCCAACTTCGGTTGATATCTTTAAGGTCTATGAGTTTTCCAATTAGTCTAAATACTTTACATTACTTAAACGTTTGCAACAATTTTTGTGTTTAAATACGTGAATTTTAAGATTTATAAGGTTTTTTTTTTGCATTTTTTAATCGATCTCTATAAAATCTCCTTTCTAAGAAGCGGTCCATGTCCAACAATGGGTTCTTAAAGGCTGTTGATGTGATGTGTGTATGTAACATAATGATGATGATGATAACAGATAAAATAACATTAAGATTCCTGGTGCCTTTCTGTTTGAGACACTTGTTTAGTGGCAGATAATGTAAGAAGAACATAGATCTCTCTTTAAAGAAAGGTTTTAGTCATGTAAAGGTTTATTTGAGACAGAACCTTATATTATGGTTGATCTGAGTAAAACACAAGTCACAGAAAAGAAAGTTATACTGTGAGTACACTCAAACTCTTTCTTTGTATTTTCCATCAATTGTCTACATTTTCAAAGTAAATCTGACGATAACACGTTAGGTCGGCAACTCAGCGACTTACGAGTACTCACAAATCGGCACTGACCCCCAGACACAAATGAGATTTGTGCTGTTCTACCTACAATGACTTCTTAAATAAATAAAAATCACAAAACTAAGTAGCTGTTACTCACTTTATTTCAGTTGAATTTAAGACAGAGGTGGATTTAATTATGATATGAAAAAAAATGTACCCGATGGGTTTCCCGGCAGAGTTGACGTTTTTATTAATCAGCTAAATACTGTAAGTGTGACTAATCGTGGCGACTGTTGTAAAAAGGACTATTATTTTTTATTAATTTTTATTTAAGTATTAAATACTTACCAAGCTATGTATCATAATACTGCTATATAAAAGCGTTTAGTACGTCGGTAGCATTACTTAATATCAAATTATCAGTACTGCCAGAGTTGTGGGCGAGGCTGCGCATTTGTGGTGCAGATAATAAAAGCGTTATAGTGCTATACAGTCCATAGGAGATTAGTGGAATACTATTGTGATTTTTTTCAAAAATGGCAGACATGGCCCGCTACATACAGATCGTGTGTGTTTTGTTATTGCTAACAATTGTGCAAAGTGCGGAGAAGAAATTCATTATGACCACTGATGAGCGTAAGATTTTTCATAATATCTTTTTCTTTACATATTTTATTTGAGTATAATATACAATATGATTAGTATACCTATTGAATGTTGCAAAAATACGTTCAACCAGGTCTAGATAGATTCATAAGTCTCTGTACCGTAAGAAATTGAAATTGTTTTTCTCATTTGTGTGAATCAGTTGGTGAACTTAACGAATACTAAATAGGTCTTATAAAAAATACATTTTTAAAATGTTAATATTTTTAATAGTTCTACAAGCAGCAGTTCCACATAAAATAAATCGTCGGTGATAAAAAAACAGCAAATAAAAGCTAGTTCTAGCTTCTTAGACCTTATTTTTTAGCAGTAATCACTGTATGGACGTGGGTGGAGGGTATCGTTAAGTGTGAAGAAAAAATAGGAAGTTGTATGCAGTACCTTTGCTCTTTGGGGTCCGGATTAACAATAACACTCGTGTGTGTAACAGATTAAGACTACATAGTGTCATCATTATCCTTACACTAATCTATCTAGCGTGATATAATTTTCTTTAACCACCTGTGTAGTGTCCAGCAGTGGAATATTAAAGGTTGATTGATGATGATTGGCAACAACGTACTTTCCTTAACAGGACAGGTGTAATATATTATATATACAATAATAATTGCTAAAATACTTTCGAATGACATAGGGTATTTTTATCACGTGGTAATCTCCACGGGTTATCACAACACCTAGGTGAAGTGATAATTCCATGTGGGTTTATTGCAAAAGACTCGAGTACAACAATAAAATAAAAATAAAATAAATACGTTATTGTTTAAATTAAATAACCTATTTGGATTAGTGAACGTGGGCATTTTTTCTGCCGGGTTACTAAATAGAACTCATTATTTAATTAAATTCATCAACATATATTTATAAATTCAACTTTATGACAAAAATTGTCAATCACTGATAATTTTTGTCAATAATTTTTGAAACAGTTTATTTTAAACAAAATATTAAATAAAAAAATATTGACCATAAACTGTGTAATTGTTTACGTTGAGTTTTTATTCTTGGTGACAGAATGATTTTTTTATCATCCGTCATCTTTACGAATATGTATGTTTTAAATGTTAATAATGATGTTTATGTTAATTAATGATGATGATGATGTTGCTCTAGAATAGTTCTATTTTTCATCTAGATCTTTATTTTCTTAAGGGAATGGGGATATAAAGAAGACATAAAATAATTATATGAAGGTACTCGTTTCCTCAAGACCTTGATTAATCTGTACTGACACTGATTTAAACAGTCACCTTGCCGATTTGTCACGGGGCACCAGTTTGTGTTATCCACAAATGATTGTTCTGAGTCTGGGTATTTTTTGTGTCCATTTCATGTGTTTGTAAAGATTCCCGTGACATGGGATATATTCCTATCGTGGCAATGCGGGAACACTATTTAGTTAGCGAAGCTTGAGCGTTTTATTATGTTTTATGGTATTTATAATGCTTGAATGTAATATGACATTGTGTGTTGTTATTCATGAGATGCGTTTTTGTATTGGTATGGAACCGATAGCAATTATGAATCACAAAACTTAAGGTTGATTAATTGTTTATGCGTATTGGATGAAAACCACTGATGTTTAAGGCTTAAAATTTAATGTTATAACGATATTAAAACACGTAACACTTTCAGTTTTTTTTAATTGTGAAATATATAGAATTACTTATTAACATTTGGTTTGGTTTTGCAAATATTGGTGATATTTTTAATAATAAATAACTGTCAACATTTTTTTACTTTTTCAACAAACTTCCTAAGTGGTACTCCCCGTTTTATTCATGTTTACGTATATGGGTTACAGATTTATCGGTATTCACATCTTTTCCAGTTTAGAGATAAAAAAAGATAAAACTGTATTAGGAATGAACAAATATGGAGTAAATATTTAGTGCGATTACTATTAGGTATACTTACTGAATTCTCGTTAACCACATTTATGGGATGTTTTAAATCCCGCGATTAGCTATGTCAATTGTCTAATACCATTTTTTGTTAATCTTTGACTTATAATCGGATAAATTTTGTCAATCTGAGGGCATGATATTTAAAAAAAACATGTTGTCTTCTGATCACTAATAATTATCACGTTAATGTCAAACGGTACTAAAATATATAGATAATTTTAATAAAATTTATATAACTAGGTCTCTAGTAAGAGATCATTTAGACAAGACACTATAAACTTAAAACACGGCCTAAGAAAACTTGTAATATATAAGCGCATTGCGTGTCTTCCTATCAGGCTGGCGTGCCAGAGGACACTTTCCGAGACACTGTCCCTAATACATACAATAGTCTGTTTCACGGCGTTACTTGGTCGAGGTCAGGACATTGTTGAATCGTCGTTATGGCAACACGGTGCTCGTAAAAAAATTAATTCAAGGCCATGTATAATAGAAATAAAGTATTTACATACAAAGATTTTACAGGAAAAGGGAGTCTTCATATACTGTTCTGTGGTACAGTAAAACAGGTACTGTCTGTTTTACTGTAAAACAGGTACTGGTTGTTTTACTGTAAAACAGGTACTGGTTGTTTTACTGTCCCTCAAACTATAAAGTACTATGAGTACAATAGAATAGGTACAAGGATTAAGACAAAACAAAAAAGATGTTTTGAGTTTTAAAAATGAGAACCTCCGTAAGTGCACTTTGACGATATTACAAGGAAGTGCAAATTAATAATTTAATATATCATTTTTCCTTAATGTCATTAATTATTTTCGTAATAGGGAAATATTATAAGGGAAAGTATCATTTTTCAAATTTCCAGAGGATATAACATAATCATCTTTGATAAATCATTTTCCATTTGCTAACTTACAAGTGGTGTTTACCAAAACTTAGATTTGTAATCTGAAAATTTTAGTCCGGAAATGTATATTAAGAAGTTCGTTATTAATATATGATAATAAACAATACTTAACATTATAATATTAAAATTATATTAGTAGATAATATGTCTATAACAATTAGGTATTCTTATCCGACCCAAAACTATTCTAGTTGTTTTTTTCTTTTATTTTTGGGGGACGAAGTTACCAGCCACTAGTGTTGTGAACTTATAAATAAAGGTTTTTCGTCTACTTCTTTTTAGACAAAACGTAATATTTACCATATTGTAATAAATTACTTATCAAAAGTAATAACTATTGTTTCACAGTGGAGAACTTCATCAATCCTGATGATCTAAAGATAATCGTGGATTACTATCAACAGAATTCGTCGATGTTCAACACAACAGTACGTATATTTTAACATATTTTAACCATTAAGGGTTTGAAATTGTTTTTAGATTATTTATACTCGAAAAAAAAATCTTTATTAATTTTAAGACATAGTGACAGAACGCAGACAATGAGTGACAGAAAACATAGGTGCAATTTTTGAACGAAGAAATGCAAAAGAGCGCCAAAAGAGTGTTAAGCGTCAAATGAGTGTGTTGAATTCTGTTCTACTGTTAATTAGTTATTGCTTATTGTAGCATTACCTTATATTAAAAGTAGAGACAATGAGATACGTAGACTGCAAAACTATTAACATTAAGTCGTCTGTGTATTTGCATATAGAATGTAATTGGTCTTTAACCCAGATCGAAAACTTTATTTGTTTTTCATAGCAAGGCTAACTTTATCTATTTTGTTAAACAATGTAATTATTGTTGACTTAAGCTTTTGTTTCTTCTTTTATGAGAAGATGTAAGACAGTAATCGTGACGAGCCTACTTAATATTCATACGTTTATTTTGTCTGACAGATGTCGTAACTATTACGTTCGCATGGGGAACGGAATTTTATGAATAAAGATTTTTTTAGGCATTTTACTAACATACGTTTATTGTTCTTTGTTCGTATCTATACAATTTAACTAGCTGTGGCTGCGGCTTTATCCGCGTTTTATTTGTAAATATGTATTGATGATATTGATACTTGGGCTACATTTAATAGCAAAAATGTGTGGTTATTTTAAGATCTACTTTGGAGACTCTCATTGGTTAAGTCTTGATTTTCGATGCATAAATCCCGATCCCGTGGGTGAATCAGGATGAAAAGTAGCCTATATGTTGTCCAGTAACCTCCTCTATCTCCAAGTAAAAGTCACATTAAAATTGGTTCAGTGGTTCCACAGATTAGCCTGGACAGAAACGAACAGACAGTCAGACAATAATTTTAAAAAGGTTGTTTATGTCGGAGTATCATGTAAAGAGCTACAAGCACTTAAGAAAACACAGTTCTTCTTTTAAATCACAGATAGACAGTTTAATTTTATTTATACATATTTTTAAATCTTAAAAAATGTAGTATATTAGATTAATAGGGTACTTTGTGAGTCCAATTTTCAAATTGAACGATCATTGTGATATTAACACCTTTGTCAGGAACTAAAGTCTGAATATTATTGCCCTATAGGTATATTAAATTCCCTTTCTATCGTAACATGAATTTTTAATTGAAAATATTCTAACAATTTATACTTTCATGTCGACGGGTTTCACAAGTTGACTTGTTTATTGGCTGGCGCAGAACTGTAATCAAACGATACAAATAAATATAATTGAAGTGTCTGTTTGTAGTTATAAATTAACAACTTTTCACTTGATACGTATGAACGTATACAGTACTAATATTAAAAAAAAACATTTTTTTAATATTTTCGTCTGTCACTTTGTTCCGGCTAATCTCAGCAACCGCTGAAACGATTTTGGTGGAATTTTCATTATCAGATAGCTGATGTTATAAGGAGTAATTAGCCTACTTCTATTTTTGAAAAGATAGGAACTTTTAAAATATTGTAAAACTGTGTGTGATACCTCGGGGCGCAGTTAGTTATACAAATATAGTCTGCTTGGTATGTATGTGCCAATATAGTTTATTTTCGGTAAACAATTAGACAGATTATTTAAAGGTAAGAGAAGTTCGTCATCCGACGGAAACTTACAAATACAACCCAAGAGTCACTTATATATAACTATTGTCCACAAACCCCTTATCCAGAAACTGGGCAAGAGAGAGGAGTTGTAATCCAGTAATGCTCGACGCCATAGTGTGGGTCGCCATGCTGCAGGATGGTGACCAAAACTCTTGGATTCTCCTGATACTTACTCATAAGTAGAGTAATTTTGGCACCAAATATATAAAAAAAACTTAGCCAATCGGTGAAAGATAACAAAAAAATTGCTAACACCAGTGAATTAAATTAAGTAATTGTATTTAGTTTATATACACATTTTCAGTCATATACTAGTTACACTCTCTTTGTATGGCGACGGATTAAGTATAAAGAGTGCCATTACCCCTATTCTCCCCATGGGTGTTGTAAGAGACAACTAAGGCAACAAATATGCAAGACAATGTCACTACAACGAGAAGGAAAACTTGAAACAAACCCTGTACCAACACGTCTGGCCAGTGTGGTATAGTAGACTAAAACTTCCTTCTAACTAGAGGTTTACGTCCAGCAGTCGACTGTTAACGACTGTTGATATCGACGACTAGTTACAAGCTAAGCTGAAAGATTTTCAATTGTATTTCAAGTGTGTTTACTGACCTACCTTATTACTTTTACAGCAATCATCGGTGACAACAAAAAGCCCTATACAATCAGTGGGTTGTTTCGGTACCGGAGGTTTTCTGATACGAGCTATTAATTCAATATTTTCTCTCAACTTGAGACCTAGTTCATCAGACGCCATTAATACACATTTCTATTTCTCTTCGAGGAAAATGAAATTCAGAGTACAGGTATGTCGAGAAGAGTTTTAAATATTGTTATAATGTGATTCCTTTTATATACACATTTACAAATAAAATATCGTACGTACTTTTAGTATGAAGCGGCTATATTAAGTTCTGGTTATTTTTTAAAGAGTAAAGTCATCTAAAGTTGTTAAATTCAACCACCTATCCATATTTTCAGCTAGAGAAAATATATACATAACCTATGTATATCCGTGTGGTGATGGATTAAGAATATAGCGTGTCACCAGGTTTGTTTAGCTCATGGATGTCGTAAAAGGCGACTAAAGGAACAAACCCCGTAGGATAACATCACTTCAAAAAGAAGGAAATGTTGAAATAACCCTATACCAAACGTATGGCCAGCGTGCTTCAGTAGGATAAAACCTCCTTTCTAAGGAGAGGCCTATGTCCAGCAGTGGACTGTTAAAAGCTGCTCGAGTGATACTATATTATGTGATATTATTTAAATTATTACAGCTAAGATAAAATTTAGTGAAACATATGTTAAAGTAAATAATAAAAATAGATATCTTACTTTAATACATACTTTTAAGCAAACGCGTAAAGACGGAAATAAGTAATTTGGAATATTTAAAATTAAAAAAAAAACGATGTTTATACGTATCGTATTCGTAGTTTGGCAAAAAGAGATTCAGAGGAAGTAATACTTAAAATTTATTGTTAAAAAATTACATATTTTAGAGAATAAATTTAAAGTTATGAATAAAATTAAAGTAGATTGTTACCTCTAATGGTATTTACTATGTATCATGTCAATTCAAGGTATACTAGACAATGAATATAACTAAGACATTCTGAACGTTCGAGAGTAGACCGTAAAGAAAAATGTGAAAAAAGTGAGAAGTTTATTCTATGTGTATATAACAATTATATAATTTAAGACTGCGCGGATGACTTCACCCTCACAGGGACAACACTTCGTGTAATTCAGAAATAGGGTGGATTACTGTATCGTAAATAAATACCAATGTCTGCCTCATTACAACAAAATGGCCATGGTACATGGTAAAAATTATGTAATTTGACTAAGTTGTCGTCCAGCTTATTGTTATTCTCAGTCCCCGATGACACACGATATATTGATAGAGAGGGTTGTCTTCTACAAACGAAAATAGCAGGCAGTAGAGCCACGCTGATTTCAGTACAAACAGGCCTGCTCGACCGGGCCAGTACTATCTTCTCACAGAAGACCAACTTAAAGCGACAGCATCCATGTTGTCGTGTATCGCTGGTGAGGCGAGACCGGATGCCTATTGATACAGTCATCGTAGTAGCCGTGTGAGCCTTACACTGCCACAATGACTACCATGCCTTTGACGACCCCAAGCGGGTCGTGAAAAAGCATCTCACTAGGCCGCCATAATGTGGATCACCATACTGCAGTATCTGCATTTGCAATAAGTATTATGACCGTGGATGGTCCGTGACTCTTGGATTCTATTCATAATTTCCATCAGGCAGAGTAGAGTCACTTTAGCACGTCTTAAAATAGAAAAAAAGATTTTTTTTTGACAATTAAAATTATTAAAATTATTATTTTTATTTGAGACATTTAACATGTTACTCCGTACTCTTGACTCATTAATGCATTAAAAATACATTTATGCTTATTTTAGTATGTGTGAAATATTCCCAGGTTTATCCTGGAGCTCAATTCGGTATCGAGTCGGTTGATTTCGACCCAAAAAGGAAAACAGTAATGATCGTGCATGGGTTCATGA
Source organism: Hypercompe scribonia (assembly GCA_949316085.1). Classification (NCBI taxonomy): domain Eukaryota; kingdom Metazoa; phylum Arthropoda; class Insecta; order Lepidoptera; family Erebidae; genus Hypercompe; species Hypercompe scribonia. Next base: position 1,355,095 of record OX438969.1, on the reverse strand, counting down.
GCTATAGTGGCGCAGACTGGGTTACCAACATGACTGAGGCTTACCTGGACTACGTATGTACTTATCAAACTTTAGTTAACACTTATTTACCAATAATAACTCCTTATATACTAATGTTATTAAAAATACTTGTCTTGTCTTATTATATTAATTTTTAAATCTATAAAAAACTCTGTTCTTTTTTGTATATTTTGAATGTGATGCACAAAGTCACAGCAATGCCAATTGAAGTTTTTAATTTTACTATTTGCAATGCAACTATAAGACAATGAATTTTAGATGGTATTAAATGTGGTTCTTAAAACATCAGTTAACTAACTAAATAAAGTTTGTATCAAAATGGTGAGACAACAAATCAATTACTAATTTTAAAATAACAAATTCCTAATAAAATATTATTAAATGGTTTATTTTTAGGAAGATGTTAACGTTATAGCCGTAGATTGGAGTGGAGGGAGCAACACCTTCAAATACTGGCGCGCTGTGGCAAATACAAGAACAGTTGGGAGGGATATAGTCACGTAAGTGCCTGTCTAATCGTCTGAAGCTGACATCATCAACAGCCTATAACAGTCCACTGCTGGACCTAGGCCTCTCTTTATAAATAAGGTTTCGGTCCACTATATCATGCTAGCCAGCCGATTTGGTACAGGTTATGTTTAAAATATTTCCTCGCTTAACATGAATATTGGTTATTATGCCGTCAATGGTTAAACTTAAGCAGTAGCCGCAAGGAAGTGACTTCCGATAATAGCGGATCTTCATCGTCTACATGAGTCTCTTATTTCGGACGCAGGCTGGCATACCGTGTATTTTTAGTCGGCTCGATTCCGACACACAACTAAATTCAAATTACGGTTAGATGACGCCACAAAGTGCCTTTCCACACATAAAATAAATAATCAATTTGTATATCACAATAAATATGCTGATAAGTGAACAACATTTTTCACATTCTATTTTGTTTTTTTCAGATTTATGAAACAGTTGAAAAATGCGACCGGTTTAAATTTTAAGAATAGCCATTTTATCGGACATAGTTTAGGAGCTCAAATTATTTCTTTCGCGTCGAATGAATTGGGAAAAGTTGGCAGAATAACAGGTAAGCCTAATTCCAGGCCCCCCCCACATCTGTTATCTAGATGATAATAGATGTGGGGGTGACCTAAGATTAGGTAGTAGAGCCACACTGATTCAGCTCGAACGGGCCGGTTCAACTACAGTACTACCCTCCCACAGTAGACCAACCTAAAGCGTCAGCATCCGTGTTGTTGTGTTTCGTTGGTGAGTGCAAGACCGGAGGCCCATTGATGCAGGGGTTACAGTTATCATGAGCCTTACACTGTCACAATGACTGTCATGCCTCTAACGTCCCCAAGCGGGGGCGTTGCACCTGCGTTTACAATGAGTATGGTGACCATAACTCTTGGTTTCTATTCATGCTTTCCATCAGGCAAAGTAGAGTCACTTTGGCGTTTGTTCTTAATATAAAAATAAGAGCATAAACTAATCGTGTATAATTGTAGAATGACCTTTTTACTATTCATATGTTCATAAAATGTAAGATTTTTTTTAAACTGTTAAAATTTATCTACGCAAGTAATTGTCACAAAATAGTGTAAACATTTTATCAGGAGTGAAGAACTGGATGCCTTGTATCCAAGAAAACTTTAACTAGTATGCTTTAAAATATTGTAATAAGAGACTTTAAAACTATATATTTCGCCAATCAATTCATTACCTTCAATTGATACTGGCAGGTAACTAATAGTAACCACTTTTATTGTAGGTTTGGATCCAGCTCTCCCATGCTTCAATACAACAAACACTAAAGACAGATTGGACTCGTCAGACGCCGACTTTGTTGACGTAATTCACACTAATGGCAAACTTACTGCTTTTGGCTTCGGATTCCCTTATCCTACAGGTAATATTTTCGTGGTGATAATAATAACAGAGTGCAACATATTATACCGCGCTTTCTACATCCAAGCTAAGTATAGATAGTTCTACACGAACCTCTTTTGTTTGCATTATTTTTTAAAACATTTATTACTTTTTCTTTAAAAAAGTATAGTAATTTAGATTGTGTCGCGGGGTACTTTACAGTCATACATGTTAAACAACAGACAAAAATAACACTCAGACTCATAACAACGATTTGAGACCATGCTAAAGCAATTCGAAGCAGCGAGGTAACCGCTTAAAACTCGACGCTATTCTTGCTGTAATTATTAACACAACGATTATTAATAATGACATATAAAGACACACAAAATGGCTACTAGTGTATTCTTTGCTCCGGTAACTCTTATGTGTTTTTTTTTTGTATAGAATTTGCTATAGATAAATGTTTCCGAAATCTGAAATACAACGCCGTCAAGTTTCAAACTAAGCAGAGCTTGTACTAGGAAAGCTAGATTGTCTGACATAATACTTATATACTTCCTTTTTTGTAAATATATACATATTATACATAGGAAACACCTAAACTCTAGAACATATGTATGTTTTAGGTCACGTCGATTTCTATCCTAACGGTGGTATTAGGCAGCCTGGCTGTTTGATTAGCAAAATACCATTCTATAACAGTAAGTATATACTTACTCGTATATAATATAAGAATAAATCAATATTATTAAAAACCCTATCTACAAATGTCCCTATATTAATGGCACTACTGACACATTTCAACGTCATGTTGATCTGAGGATTGTAGATATCGGTACGTGGATAAGTAGTAACCGAGTGCGAAGTTCCAGCCAATCCCGTCTATGGATAGGTGACCATTCTCAAAACATGGAACTTCTCCCTGCCTCAGTGAGCACGTTAAAACGTCTATGGCCATCGTTACGGATAAACGGAACCCTAAAAAGTCCGATAATGGTTTTTCTACAGAAGTTCGATATCGAATAGTACTGAGGTTGTGGAGGTCTGATAGCAGTCACTCCACGTAAAAAAATCAAGTTCCAATGCATAGAAGTAAGTTTAAAGCCGAATAAAACCTGGTTGGTCGAAAGGCTCATAGAAAAACATATTTTGTAGTATATTTTTTCCGTATTGTTTTAAATTTAATGAATATTGTGTTATGTGTTTAGCGGTAGATCAAGCGATATGCAGTCATGGACGAGCATACGCTCTATTTACTGAATCGTTGACTAACAAGAACTGCAGCTTCAGAGGATCTCATTGGGACTTGACAGTATCAGGGTGAGGTTATTTTTAAATTACTATAGACCAGTCTCGGCTGTAATCTTTGAAAATCTCCATCTTTCTCTACTTTTGTACGTAAAGTTCTCTACTATGATGTGCACGTCACGTACATATTAACTTTCCTCTAAAATCACTCTTTCTATTGGTGAAAACACATTAAAATATGTTAAGTAGTTTGGGCAACTGCTGAGGAGAACCTTGGGGAAGTCTATGTCCAGCAGTGGACGTATTTTGGCTGAGATGATGATGATGATGAAGTAATTTGAGAGATATAAGCATAGACCAACGAAAAGTGACTTCATTTTATACTATTTAAAAAAGTGGGGACATGTTTTGGTGTAAATGAGTAGATTTGACCGTACTGTTACACAAACTGGTGTTAAATGATATTTCCGTACTTTTCATCGGTTACCAGAACACAAACTATCTCCCACACTTCTCCTGATTTTTGGAGTGAGTGAGTCCCCCACTCAAAGGTCAGCAACGCACTTGTGGTTCTTGAGTTGCAGATGACCATGAGTAGACATTCATGTTTTTGAAAATATATGCCAATTCGAGTGTACATGTTTTGTTTTAAGTATTATTTACAGTGTGTAAAAATAATGTTTCAGTTTAAGAAAGAGTATAGCGGCAACCTGCGGCAGACACAATTTATCATGCCCAGAGATGGGTATCAGAGTTTCTACGAAGGCGAGAGGCCATTTCCTCGTACTAACCGAAGAAAAACTACCTTACTGCGGTGAGTTACTATTTCCATATCCTATTTAATTTGTCTAAGTTAAACAGGGTTAGTTAGTGTTTCGTTGGTGAGTGCGAGACCGGAGGCCCATTGATGCAGGGGTGACAGTTATCGTGATAACTGTGTGAGCCTTAGGCCGTGGTCCGAATCACGCTCACGGCGCTCATAGCGTACCAACGTGCGGTCCGATTCGTGCTTTTCACGCTCACTGTTAACATTCTGGATGCTATGACGTCACATGTGACGTTACTACCTGGTGCTTACAGTACTGACGGGTCGGATCGTTAGCATCGTGAGCATCGACGTTATTTTGCGCCATTTATTTAAATTTATGAATCTATGATAGCGGAAAATGCTTGAAATACAAGCATTTTACTTTCTTCATCGGCTACACCACATACTCCACTCAAGTCCACTCACAATTCGGACCGCAGCCTTACACTGCCACGATGACTGTCATGTCTTTTACATCCCCAAGCGTCGCGTGAAAAAGCATCTCACTAGGCCGCCATATTGTGGGTCACCATACTGCATTGTTCGCATTTGCAATGAGTATGGTGACCACAACTGTTTCGATTCTATTCATACTTTCCATCAGGCAGAGTAGAGTCACTTTGGCAGGTTCTTTATATAGGAGAAAAAAACGGTGCAAGAAAAAGTAATGGGGATGATTTAAAAAGCAAAATTTTAGTACTTTTTATAAAAAAATTTAAAAAGCATATTTTTGAAAATGTTTGAGTTTGGGGTAATATGATATTTTATCGTAAAATAAAAAACTGGATATGTATTGGTAATAATGGTTACTACAACGTTTAAAGTATCTCGGTCGACTTTACCAGTAACCGTGTATATAAAATATACGATATTCAGTTCCTTTTTAAGACAATATACAACTGCACAGTATAATATAATTAAAATGTTCGTAATTTAACAAATTGACGTCATTGAGGAAAACTTTGTTCGTGTTTCTGATTTGGAGATTGTGTACAGCACACTATTTTGGTCTCAGTTCCGGTATATGTTCAAAGAAAACGGTTCTTATATAATGAACACAAAGAAAAACACGTACAAGGTTTTGTATTACTAATATTTAACACGAAACTGTGAAAGGTAGACAACCGCAGCCGCATAAATGCAAACTCCTGAGAATTTTCTATTTGTTTTTTGTTTGTTTAATCACTAAACCGCACTTGAGGTCAACTTATTCAGGGCTAAGTATTACAGAAAATCATTTGTATATTTAATAAGTGTTAGATATTTTTTTAGCAGTAATTTTAATTTCAGAAAAAACAAAATGGTAGCGGCCAGTTTCAATTCAAAATTTTTGAACGCATTTATTTTTCTAAACTAGAGTTTTAATTTAGATAACGTAATGGTGATCGTAAAATTCAATTTTTCAGATATTTTTATAAATTTACGAGTCAAAATAAACTTATCGATATTATATTAAGTCGTAGTAAGGACCTAGTTGTTTTATTTAGGATTAAATTAAAACACTTTGCAAGATGACTTCTCTAGTAAAAACGATATACTTAGAAACGTTTTTATGAACACAATTTTTTACAGATTACTTATGACTGTAAATCAAACAACTTTATGGCTATCAACTTAATTCATTTATTAAAAGTTTTAATTAACTTTTATACTACTTTAGTCTTTTTCTTTTTCAATTAAAATCATACGCCCATATAAAGCGTTTATTATTTTAACTTACCGTTCAATTTTTAATTGAATCGATCGTTGACATTTGTTGTTATGAATCGCGAACACTGTTATCGTCACTGTCACTACAAGGACGTAGGTAGCGTGCCTTGTTGTTTCCGCCTTGATAAATCAGTAATCATTCAGTTTATTCTTGGGCAACAACATATCATACATGGTACAATATTATTAATAGGCAACTACGTAATTAAAAAAACTATGACATCATCAAAGGACGATTGTAATCCTGTTTCTGATGTCGACATTGTGTACAGCGCTATAATACCTTTTTCAGTTCCGGTATAAAATCAAGGAATACCGATTTTACTGGTTTCGTGTAGGTTTTAGTAAATATGTGTCATAAATCAACTCTGTCAGGCTTCATTTTTCTTACGTCTAAGTATTCTTTAGGTGGACGTTATAGGTGTAACTTTATTAAATATATACGTTTTAATAAAAAAATAAATATCTGTTAAAATATCTATTGGTCAAGAACATCAACGGCTACCACCGATCTTTATAACGGTGTGTTTTCAACTTTTTAACAAAAAAAAACTAATATATCTAAAAAGTGGTTATTATACAAACTTACGAGAATATAAAAAAGTCGGATAACATTACTGTAGTATAGCATCTAGATTCTAGAAACTTATTAAATAAAACAGGCAGGAAGTGTACAGTGGAATACTTCTGTAGGTATATCCCTCGAATTTAGGCTCTTAAAATTCTTTTGGACAAGGTCAAGAGATTGGGTCGAACTAGAAGAATTCCCATTTACTTCTGTTAATAATTATGAAATGTCGAAACATGTTAAAAAAGAGCACATACCTGCTTTATAATTAATTTTGACAATATTATTTCTTTAGTACCGGACTGGCAGCAACATGAACCATCACCTGATCTACTTGAAGACATCACTAACTACCTGCAACATCTCACAGATACAACAGCGTCAAATGGAGCTACCACGATATCCTCAATCATACCATTTAATATTGCAAACATAAATAAAATAGTCGAAACAACAACAAATGCAGCTACTGTAAGGACCACCCCTTCTGTCAGGTGGTACACACGTCTTTATAATTATTTATTCTCTCGTAAAGAAAAAATCCCAGAAGATGGCAACCCAGAAGACGGTGAATCGTAACATGTTGTTACAGTATAAAGACAATAATTATAATATATATTGGTCAGGGGTATATAATGTCCTTGACCGTATTATGCCAAATTCATTTACTTTTTATTTAAAAAATTAGTTATGTAAATAAATAAGTAATTTAATTTCTAATGTTAGTTAGTCAAACTTATTTCTTGAGAGTGTTACCACGCTTTATTTTAAGAATACCACCACCTACCTTTCATACTTGCCTATTGTCAATCTACGTGTAAGTTCTAATATAATTTGAATATACTTAAAATTTAAAAGAAAACTGACTTTTATTTTTTAAATTGTTTTTGTTATTAGACATAAACAGATCCTTGTTCTTCTTGTAAATTTCTAATCAACGGATACGAAAACAAAAAATTAGGGCGTGCTGGTGGCCACAACCACTATCGCTATCCCGATACCATTTAAAAAATATTATTGAGAAATTTCTTAGACTCGCAATATCAGTAAAGAAATACTGCTCTGATAGACTTCTGATATATGATAATTTAAAGAATTATGATGAGTCTTGATTTTGATATATTTGCACTATTTGGCGCTTGCAAGCGCTCAAAAACGTTTTTGAAGTGCGATATCACAATATAACTCTCTGAAATTCTCAAATTCTCTCTCATTTTATGCATGTATTTTAAATATAATCATGTAAATGTAAGTAATTCGCTCTAACTATTGGTAAAACCCGAATTCAAATCAAGGAACAAATTATATATTAGTGAGTAAAAATGTTCTCAGTTATACAAATACAAATGAATAGCTTATGCGAATGAATTGGAGTCCTTAAGCTTGAGAAGGTTCATGCATCCATTTTTTTGTTTGCTCATCATGTTTTATGAACTGCAATCTACCGGTACTTCACTCTCGTGCAGTGTTTACTTACCTCATTATTTTATATTTGTTATTACTTAGTTGTATATTTATTACTGTGTTTGGAGTACTTTAAAAAACATTCATCATAGCTTTTATGCTGATTGGAAATGGTTAAATTTAATTGCACTATTGAAACACGCTATCTGCGGTACTTGTGAATATAATTAGCTTTCTCGCTTTTCTGCTAAACGGTAACTAGTAGGTTTAATATGTAAAAAATGTCAGTTTCAGAAACTTTGAAAAGTCACCAAATGCAGTTGTATTTACTCAAACGTGTGAAACAAAAGTTACTATTTGTCGGACAAAATAGTACTTTCCACGGAGTTAATCATTTGTTTAAATCGAACGCAGGCCTGTTGTCGAGGTGCGTGTAATATTAAGTGCTTCTTATGGTTGCCGAGTTGCCTGATGGTATGTGATTACCATCACCCATCAACACCTACAATTTTAGAGATGTAAGCGTGTTGTCACTCTTTTTGTGCCACCTAAAATGAAGATACTTAAACTTTGTTAGGTTGTTTTGGCTAGTGGTAATAGTTGCGTCACTCGGCGGCCTCTACTTGATGATGGAACCAGCCGTGAAGCTAGGAGTAGAGATTACGTACACACCTGACACCTTCTATTTGAATTGGACTACTACATTCCCAGGGGTTACGGTGTGTGAAGAGCCTAGGATTAAGGAAGTACAGCATAAGTTCGAAGCCCTGTACCGTAAGTATTTTGGATATTACAAATAAAAAATCATGTATTGAAGTCAGAAATTGGAAATATAGCGTCTCTCTCTAATTATACACACTTATCAAGGACTATTTGAAGTTTCTTCATAGCTCGTAAAGTTGTAGAAAAACTAACAAAATTCCATTAATTTCGACGGATGTCATAGGAAGACAGAAAATAATCTACCATTCGACATGAATTTAACATATTATGAAGCTTAATCATTCTTTTCGCCAATTTACTAGATGATCAATTTAGGACATGGAGATGTCGGAAAATGTGGGTATAGTCAGAGCAATAATACACCTTGGCACCACAGTAACGTGTTCTTTTAAATGGTAAACCTTGTACTAAGCTAACCAGACAGCTGATGGGCATACATATTTACTAAATACATAACATTCACTACCGGTCAAAATTCTTCGCCCACCCCATACTTCATTCATTAAATTTCAAAATAATACACTTTTAGCAAATTTCCCTTTCATGTTGTCAAGCGAAGGTTTGAACGATGTTATACAAACCAAAAATAATAGTGCCCATTAATTGTTTACTTCATACGAGCGCATGTTTATATTTTGTCGGTGAGTGCGTCAAGTTACAACTTGCGAGTACCCGCTGATGCCTTTATTTCTCTTTAACTGTGAATTATTTCTTCGGCGTTTATAATTGCAGTTTAGTTCCAGTTAGCCTTGTGAGACGCAATAACGTACTGTGATTTATACTTTTTGTACCAAGACATCTTTTTGTGAAGTTCGAATACGAATTGCTATCGTTTTCGCAAATTCAGACCTTTAAGTTTTAAAATGGGTAAAACCATGGAACTATCAGTTGAAACTCGTGCTAATTACAAGTCTTCATAATCTAGGTAAAAGTAACCGTGCCAGTGCCGACGAACTAAAAATACTTCGACGTACCGTGGACTACAACGTGAAAAAATATGAATCCACTGGGAGCTTTGGCGATAGAAAACGTTAGGGCGGCCTCGAAAAACCACAACAGCTGAAGATCAACGTATTATATTGATCAGTAAACGTGATCGACGACTCACGGGTCCAGAGCTAGCAGCTCAGATCAATGTGTCTAGGGATCAGCCTTTGAGTACTTCTACAGTGAAAAGGAGATTAAGAGAAGCTGGCCTTTTTGGAAGGGTGGCGGTGAAGAAACCTCTTTTAAGACGTCAAAATAAAGTTAAGAGGTTGTAGTGGGTTAAAGAACATAAAAATTGGACGCCTGAACAGTGGGAGAGAGTATTATGGAGTGATGAGTCAAAATTTGAGGTTTTTGGGTTAAGAGAAGAGTCTTTGTGCGCAGGTCAAATGAAGAACGGATGTTAGATCCATGTGTAATCCCAACTGTAAAACATGGCGGAGGCTCGGTGATGGTTTGGGTATGTTTTAGAGGGCGGGCGACTGGAGACCTGATAAAAATTGAAGGGATTTTGAAGAAAGAAGGCTATAAAAATATTAAAGGAAAATGTAGTACGTTCTGGTCAACGCCTGATTGGAAGAAAATTTGTCTTCCAGCATGACACCCATCCCAAGCATTCCTCGAAGCTGTGCAAAGAGTATTTGAAAGAATTGGAAAGGAAGAATGTACTGGAAGTAATGATTTGGCCGTCACAGTCGCCCGACCTCAACCCGATTGAGTTGTTGTGGGACAAATTGGACAGGCAAGTCAGAAAGCAGTGTCCTACTTCCATTTCACATCTTTGGAATATCCTGAAAAACGAATGGAACCAAATAGACGACGATTATTTGTCCAAATTGTTACAGAGAATGCCAAGATTGTGCGCCGAAATAATTAAATCAAAAGGGAGTTACATTGATGAAACAAAAATTTAAATATATAACAATTACAGGCTGTGGTTTTATTATTACTATATTCTTATCTATATATGTTCTATAAAATAAAAATATCAAACTCGATTGTATTGTTTTTATTTGTTGTGTATCACGCAAATTATAGGGAGGGCGAAGACTTTTGACCGGTAGTGTACATACTATAGACAAACCATATTTTTTTTATACATTTTATAAAAGTTTATATATTTTTTTCTGACTCGTTAAGGAGAGTCCTGTCCAGCAGTGGACTATTAACCGTAACATACCCATAGAATTACATGCACTTACTGATTATGAGTAATGTTTTGGTGACTACATACAAATATCTGTACTTATGTTTTATATCTTTATCACCGAAACGTTATCCGATAGTGAATGCCACTAGTTCAGTATTGGACCTACGCCAATTTAAAAAAAAAACGGGCTGGCTCAGACGGGGTAGTATGACCCTGTCACAGAAGACTAACATAAAGTGTCAGCATCTGTGTTGTCGTCTTTCGTTGGTGAGTGTGAGACTAGAGGCCATTGGTGCAATGGCGACGATTGGCGTGGTGTGTGAGCCTTACGCTGCCACGATGGGTGTCATGCTTTTTACGTCCTCAAGAGGGGTGTGAAAAAGTATCTCACTAAGCCGGCATAGTGTGGGTCATCACGCTGCATTGTCTGCATGCCACAATTTTTTTGTGAGTGAGTATAGAGCACAATAAGTATGGTGACCTAAGCTCTTTGAGTCTATTCATGCTTTTCATCGAGCAGAGTAGTCACATTGGCAGATTTAAAGTAGAAAAAATGTATTAATGTAGGTACTACTGTTTTTCCTGTTGGTCCATTTTCTTCGTTTTTAAAATACACATTTGCAACTGGCACGTTCAAAAAGAAGAAAGAAATCTCAAAAGCTAAAATACTATGTAAAACTTTTTTATCAATTTATGTCTTACTAAATGACCTTCTAAAGTCCACAATTTGAATTAGACTTTGATTAGCTGTTTAAAAGTAAACAAGTTTGTCCTTGTCGCTACTAATTAGGTTATTCGGTTATTAGAGCAATGTTAATATTTTTAGTCATTATTTGTATTGTAATAGGCCCCATAGAATGTTAAGGAGTTATTATTTAATGAGTAAACATATAATTGTTTTTTCCATTCCTAACTACAAAAAAATAATAGCAAAGAATGGTTTGTTCTATTAAAGTTATTTTTCACACGAGCGTGTATTTTCCTCAAAAAAATATTGCAGAGTAGACTAACATAAAAATATATTAATTTGTGAGAATATAGTACAATAGATGTTTATATTCTAATATGTTCTATACTCTACCATTTCTGGTGTCCAAATTTTAATCTGACGAACTTATCTAAAGTCTAGACAATGGTATTTTAAGTATATTTCTTCAACATTGATAAACTCGTTAATGCAATTTACATTTAAACCTGTAAAAACTTAGATATTTAAGATTATTTCACAACTTATTGTAAATTTGTGTAGCCATAGAGAATTAAATTCTGTCGTACATCGAAGGGCGTTGTCTAGGTATCAGTACTTTAATAAGGAACTTTTTCTTTTTGTGATTGTGATATTTTTCTAAAAAAAGTGATGGGCTTTATATACAAATATATGGATTTACTAAACGTAAAGTCCTGAAAGTATTAACGTTTTATATTTCATAAATAAAGGTTTACATCTATCAGTGTAATCTACATAACTTATCGCTATTATGCTTTTTTTTAGACTCAGGTTATATCCACAGATTTTTTCCATATTCTGTAACATAGAACCAAGGAAACGTACGTAACCGCCCAGGCGGAACAAACCGCTGGCGTGTGCTGAGCCGAGTCCTCACTGCAGTTGCAGGTGGGACTCAATTCCCTCCTGGCGATCGAGTGCAGTTATTTCCCGAAGCAACTGTGCCCGGAAAGAATCTGCGTCAATCGAACGGAAAGGGTCCCGTGCTGTCGCTCTGCCCACTCGGCGATGACCGGCTGGAGAGCCCCCATGGCGGCAAAGCCCCCAGCTGGGACGACCAACGAGCCATCGTGGCTCGACGAGCGGTCTCACGCCACTCGCGTATCTCTTCGCGCGGAGACCGTATGCCGTTTCCTACCCGGAAGTCAGCCGCTCGCCGATAAACTTCAGCGAGCACTTCCGCCTCCAAATCCCAAGGGGGAGTTCCGGCCAAGGCGCACGCCGCCTCCGTCGATACGGTGCGGTAACCACGTATAGTTCTAACCGCCAATATGCTCTGAGGGCACCAGAGGCGAGCCCTATTCGGGGCGGTCAGAGCCACCGCCCACACCGGTGCACCATACAGCGCCATTGACCGGACAACCCCCGTATATAGCCATCTCGTCGCGACGCTGGCTCCACCCAAATTGGGCAATAGTCGCCCAATGGCAGAAGCAGCGCTGACCAGCTTTGGAGAAAGCTGTCGAAAGTGCTCGTCGAAGAGCCATCTGCCGTCGAGGATCAGGCCCAGATACTTCATCTGGGCCTGAACCGGTACGAGGATCGAATTGACCACAATGGAGGCCCCGGGGGTGGACCACGACGGGGCCCATGGAATAAAAGGGCCGCCGTCTTGTCCAAGGCCACCCGCAAACCCAGCGCCTCAATACGCCCGACCACCAGAGAGACACCCGTGATGGCCAGGCGCGCAGCCTCTTGAAAGTTCAACCCCTGGGTTGTGACCATTGTGTCATCTGCGTAACAAATTACGCCCAGCCCGGGGGAAGACGAACTCGAAGGGCCCAGTCTTATCCCATATTTCACAGGAGTGGTCCGAGGACAGACCCTTATGGAACATCGCACAACAAGGGCCGCCGCCTCACAATACCATCTCGGTCCTCGTACATGACGGTACGCTCCTCAAGATAGTCTGCCACAAGCCGCCTCAGGTACTCCGGCACCCCGTGGTAGTGGAGTGCTTTCCTGATTCAGCTAAATTTCAGACTATTAAATGCGTTGGAGATGTCTAACGACACCGCCAACAGCACGCCACCACAGTTCACCACCTCTTCGGTAACGGCCCTCAGGCGCAACACAGCATCGACTGTCGAACGTCCCGCTCGAAAACCGAATTGGGCGTCCGACAGGTCGGGGCCCACCTCGCAGAGGTGTCGGACGATGCAGGCAGGCGGTCCGACGTGTGTTCGAGGGCCAGCACTTGGGCAAATATCCTGTGCAGCCCGGCAGCGGTGTTTTTAGAGCGGATGCGTAGAACAAACGCCCCTACCTCCGATTCCCTGACGGCCGGAACATTGACCTCGCGCCGCACGATAAGGGCGACCCCAGGGATCACGATCGAGACCCTCCAGCATCTCCTTTCTTTTCACCTCTTTGGTGCGGCTAAAGGCCAGCTTCAGAGTTTTCCGCGCCTCTCAGTACTCCTCACGAAGCTGACTTCGGGTGTAGGACCTCCAGGCGCGAGTACAGGCCGCACGGAGGTCCGCCAGCTCTGGGGACCACCAGTACACCTCTTTCCGTGGAGATCGACGACCTCGGATGCGGGGTAGGCCCCATCGCAGATCTAAATAAATATGTAGCTACCTACAGTGGCCATCGTGTTGGTAATAAGTGGGCTGACTCAACCGGGACAGAACTACCCTCTCACAGAAGACCAACCTAAAGCGATAGCATCCGTGCTGACTTTCACCGGTGATTGCGAAACTGGAGGCCCCGTGTTAACCTTACACTGTCACATGAATGTCATGCCTTTTACGTAGAGACGACGCTTGGAGAAGCGGGGCGTGAAAAAACATCTAACTGCACTGCCATAGTGTAGGTCACTATACTGCATTATTTGCATTCGCAACGAGTATAGTGATCAAATTCATGGATTCTACTCATGTTTTCCATCAGGTTTGGTACTAAAACTACAGTATTTGTCGCTACTTATGCCTAATACAACACGGATTCTACTAAAGTTACTTAAAGTTTGGTAATTATGCGTTATATTTATAGACGTTAACTAACTATTATAAATCTTAATTAATATAAGATTAGTTTTGCTTGCATTAACGTTTAAGTTATTATTATTTAGCCGTATTTACGCTGTTTTCATATCGTCGACGAATAAGGCGGTTATCCTGTGGTACACCACATTCGTTCTAAATATTTTTAGATGTCTGTGAAATCTTGTAGCGCCCGGATAAGCACGGAATGTTAACTTATTGGTATCTCTCTGAAAGTTAAGTTTTTAACCAATTGAGAGCACTTCTCTCTCTTACTTTTCTCTCATACTTTAATGTTTTTTAAGCTTTTTTAGTAGGAGATCGTGTAACACAAAATTGAGTGCTTTCGACATGTCTATTAACACGGATGTTATCAGAACTTTATTTTATAACAACTCCGTTATTGGTTTTACTAAGGAAAAATATTAAGTAGTGTAGTGAAAGAGTATTTTTTTAATTCAAATTGTTCTGATCTTAAAATATTTTGCGTTCCTAAAAATCCATACAATATGTTATATATGGATTTTCCAAATATCTTTGACGTTGTTTGAATCAAGGTTAATGGGCGATAATAACTCATTTCCGTTTTGTCACTCTAATTATTGAATTTATCTGCTAGTTCTTCTGGTTTAATGCATTTCTCGTTATTAATTTATATTAGATTTTTTTTCATAGTTAAAATTAGTTTTTATTATTTTCCACGACGCTTTGCAAATATTTTTAGATTTAGTAAATACACTTACACTTTTGTATTTTGTGAGCCTGAAGTTTATATTCTTTCAATATTATTTTTATCCAGTACAATTCATTTTGGTATTCGAGTATTTTCTCGTTAGGGTTGCCACTTTCTTGAAAGAAAACATTCTTCCATATGCAATTAATTTTCAGTGATGTTTCTGGCACGTTATGCAAATGCACTGGTGGACCCACGACTACATTAAAGTACCTATTATTTAACTTGCTGTTGTATTGTTTGATAAGAAGTTTGTTCGGTCAAATCGAATTTGAATTAGAATCACTTTCATCGTACACAGTTGTATATATAAAAGTCTAATAAGATCTGATGTAGGCTATGAAACATTATTGTTACACTAGCTGTTACCCATAGCTTCGCCCGCATCAATTTCCTGCAAAATTATCTTAATTTTTCTTTCAGTAAATAGCTACCTTCTGCAAAGTGCTATATTATAAAACTTCCAAAAAAGAGAATGAGTTCAGAACACATACTTGAGAAGTGATCGTAGGTATGGATACGATTGAAAAGTTACTATGTTACTAAGACGAAAGGGAGAGGGACCAAGCACACATCCTCAGTTTATAATTCCCAATGGCTATTGCCCAGGATGACTTTCAATAGTTGACGTAAAACGAAATGCTCTATATAACTATAAAATGATATTATGCAGGTCATTAAAAACCATTTTTACTCAGTTAGTGTTATTATTATACTATAGTACTTGAAATCTTGCTTCAACAGCATATTTTTCAATGAAATTCGCTTCATTAAAGATTAAGGTTCCTCTTGGATATCGAAAGTAGTCAGGCATTCTCGAAAAAAAACCCAAACAAGTCAAACCGTTAATAAACAAGTATATGGTAAAATAAATTAAACATACGATACATAAAGTACATAATATACAATTCTTAGAGAGAAATCTTAAGTTACTCGCGCACTGTTACATGTAAATTATTAAAAAAAAAAACAAAAAACAGGTTAGACATAGATTGACAACCCTAACAAAAATAAAATAAATGTCATAATTTCTAAACTCCACGAGATTTCGATATGATATTTGTCTGCATATAGGGTAGTAGTAGACTTCAATTTAGATACTTCTTCAAATTTAATAGATTACTTGAGAAAAAAATAAAAACCCAAAAAAAGAAATAGGTACAGTGGAACATAGAAGCTTTTCGATAGACCATAGAAGACGGTTAAAACAAAAACGTAAATAAGTCTCTCTCTTATATGTTTCACTTTAAGAAAGTAATTATCCTAAGATTTAAAGCTTTCAATGCAATGTTAAATGGCAAAGGTCAATAGTTTTTATGTGTTTTACTTTTCAGCTCAAATTATTTTTAATTATATCCGTAATAAAGTTATAATCATAATCCATCGCAGCGCCACCTCACTAGAGTGTGCGTGCCCGATGCATCTAGTCCCTATATTTTTATCGTCTGTGGACACACACTTCTATATAAAAATATGGTATCCTGAGTTCGTTAATTATTATAGCGGATATTCCCTTTTGAATGTAATCTACGGTCCTATTAACAAAACAGTTTCATTTAAAAAAAAAAAAAATACTGTAATAAAATATGAGATCAGTGGATAATATTTTATTGTCAAGCTAGTCTATATATACTAGATACTCTGTCAATTACTTTTTATCCTTAAGTGCACCTACCTCACATTTTCTCTGCATCGTCCAATCGGTTGACTGGCAGAAAATGCCTTAGGCATTAAGTCCGCCGATGCATGTACTTGTGCATAAAGTTGTAAATAAATAAATAAATATTTATTTACCTTGAGGCCAAGGGGGGCCGACCCGGACGACAAGCTAACGCACCTAACTAACGGAAGAAACTATCTAGCAAAACTGCCAAGAACTATAAAACATATTGTAAGTTAGCAAGTTACTCTTTAAAAGTATTCTCTATAATATATATGATCTATAATGAGAATACTTTTAATGAGATATGTCTATAAAGCCATTTAAAATATTTCAGTTTATTAAATTCAACCGGCCGTTGACATACATATACGAAGATAAAGATATACTTAGAGGTAGTTTTAAACCTCTACATAAAACTTTTTAACGTTGTAGAACATTTTTCCTTCCCTGCATAGCTGTTTAGTATGAAGAGAAACCTAAAAACGATAGTAATTTTTTGTACTCAGAGCGCCTAATTTTAAAATACGTTTTTGTGTCTTGACGCATTGTTAGTAATCCTTTAACAATTTAGGCGACATGATTAAAACCAGTTGTATTTCCACTCAGTTCTGAGTCACTGTAAACAAGTCCTAAACTTCAAGACATAGAGTTTTTCACTACTTAACTGTCGTTCTGTTTTTGCTTATTGTATATTATGATGACACGACATCCACATACAGTTAAAACGTCCTTCAACGCCATCTTGCGTATAGGAGCTGAATTATGTAGTCAATACCGATGCAGCAACACACGATTTAAGTTCTCGCATTAATCACTTTTTACATTATAATATATAGCAGTAATATTAAATGAAGTCGCTTTTGGTTCTTGTACGCTTAGTTCTTTAAAATTATGCAGCAAATTTTAGTGTGGTTTTCTCCAAAAGAAAGATTGATATCTAAGAGGAAGAATATAAGTATATCTATATGTATAAGTTCTTCCTCTTATATATCATTATTTTATTTACATATTATAATAGAGTAAATACGAGAATTTTAAAGATTTGGAAGGTGATGTTGTAAGAATCACGTTTTTGAGTGTTTATGTTGCAAGTGTTGGTTAAACCTTACGAGATACATAAAAATAGTATACTACAGAATAGTATATGTAAAATATACCTCCAAAAATGTCAGCGATAGTATATGTCTATCTACGAGGGATAACTCACAGTAACTATTGTTAACTAGCGTTAACGTACTTATTACCACCAGTTTAAGCCAAGTTCAGATTGATGCGCAAAAAATAAGTACGTCCCTTTTTTTTTAAAAGAGCCCTATTTCGAGCCTATTACCGTTTTTGTGGTACCAATTACCAACATCTAAATAAACAGAACAATTTCAGTTAAATAATGCTCGATTGAGTTTAATTATTTATAAAAATCAGCAGTGGTTTACATCATCATCATCATATTAGTCAAAAGATGTCCACTGCTGGACATAAGCCTGTCCCAAAGTTCTTCACAACCGTGTTTTAAATAAGTAGTTTTAATTCTCTTCGTTATGTTCATTTTAGTGCAAAGTCAATTACAGTGACAGTGATCCATGACAATACAATATATTCTTATTAAAAATTGGCAGGCTCTATAAAGGCTTAATAGACTTTAATTAGTTTTTTAAATATGTATAATTAATATCTCGATAATAACAATCGGAATCGTTGGTATAAGGTTTTTACAGTGAATCTGCAATTAGTTACCGATTCAAACAAATCTGTGGCATCACCAATATTGTTGGCTAAAGCTGTATCGTCAATTTGCAAATTACGTTTGTTGCGAAACGGGAGTCATGTTCCTTCAAGACAAAGGATCCTTCGACTAGGCGAGATGACCATGCCTGGAGGACCGCGGCCCAACGATTATTGGTGGGATGTTGTGTATGCTAATCACCGCGAGAATTTCTATATCGCGATACAGAATTAGTAGTAGCTCCGTAGTTCATTACTCTGTAGTTCGATGTGTCTTCAGTAGATGGCGCTGTAGTATGCCTTTACTATTACCGACACGCATTAATAAATATTTATGAAGTAAATTCATTGTTTTTGATGTATTCTTAGAATTACTTAGGTGCAATAACTATAAATTTTTATTACAATGATATTTAACCTACAAAAATACAACATTTGTGTATTATAAATCCTAGATTAACAATACTGTTTACATAAGCACAAAGTTGAATTTCACAGTAGTCGTCTTTCATGCTCTTAAATGTATGGTGCTATTAGCTTAATTTAAAATTGACATAGTCGTTAACAAAGTTAGCGTAGCTCACTAAATATTAGTTGATGCATTACAACAAGAAAAATAAAAAAATTAAAATATTGTGAGTATTTTTTTTTGTTGGTTTTGAATCATTTATCGAGCAACCTACATAACATGACACTACGGCCAATAGGATCTGAGTATTAATGAAAAACGATGCAAAAAGTATTTTCCGACGAACGGAACGCAGACGAAGTTTTTATACTTATACTAGTTATTGCCTGCGACTTCGCTTGCATATTTTTTTACTACTTCGTGTAGCCCCAACGGTTCAGGCATGTTATAATCAAACAGGAAAACCTTTGGTACCAGCTTTTGACTTTTATGCATTATATGTAATATTATGATTATATCCTGCAGCGGACCTCCTGATACCATTGACCTTCGATCATCGCCGGTTCCTAAGCGAGCTGGTGTATGCTCGCAAAAAATGCAGCCATGCTCAGTGTGACTCCTGCGGCACTACCATAGATTGTAACTTGCCGTGGCGACAGATAATCGAGCGTGTAAGTTCTATTTATTCAGATTAACCAGACTTAATAACTAATGTTATGCGAGCCGTTTCATTTTTTTTTCAATTGAAAATCATGCCTAAACCTCGCACAAGCTGTAGATTATACTTGTGGACTTTTCTTAATATAGTAAGTATGGTCACAGATTAAGAATATGTAATGTTACCACCCCTATTCATCCCGTGGGTGTTTTAAGAGGCAACTAAGGGAAGAAACTATTCAAGAAAATATCATTAAAAAGAGAAGGAAAACCTGAAACAGACCCTACTCATATCCGCGTGGCCAGCATGGTATAGTAGGCCAAAACTTCCTTTCTTAGGAAAGGCCCATGTCCATCAGTGGACTGTTAAAGGCTGTTGATACGATGTAATGTATAAATTTTACATACTCCTTTGATTTAAACATGTTATCAGATTCATCTCACAAACGGCCGTCAGATCCCAAACTAGGCAGACTCTGTACTTATAATAACCAGACAGTTGATAAACATACTTATATATTTTAAACACGTACATCATCATCAACAGCCTTTTACAGTCCACTGCTGGACATAGGCCTCTCCTTAGCAAGAAGGTTTCGGCCTACTAAACCACGCTGGCCAGACGGGTTGGAATAGGGTTTGTTTCAAGTTTTTCTTCTCCTTGTAATGATGTTGTCTTGTATACTTGGTCCCTTAGTCGACTTTTACGATAATACGTACATGTTATAGACTAACTTCACCCAGACACAAAACAAAGTGAACGTACTTATCACCCACTTACTTGTCTTGGGTTTGAATTAAACTCACAACCTTGGGCTTATACATAAATCAGGAACACTAACCATAGCACATACAGCCCCGTCATTGCCATTCAATGACTTTTTCAACATAACTAAAATATATCTACTTGTATTGCTTGCTGTTTACATGTCTAATACATACCTTAATGTTTACTCTTCTACGTTTTCCAACAGATACACAGATCTTGCAATGAGATGCTGTCGGATTGTAGTTACAACGGTGAAGAGTTTCCATGTTGTCATCTTTATAGGAGTGTTGACTCTGAACACGGGCCTTGTTTCTCGTTCAACACACTACAACACAAGTGAGTAATTATGAGTATAATCCACTTCACATGGTATGTAAAGATAATATAGATATAAGCGATAACATCCTATATCGAGGATAATGATACTGATTATCTGTATATCTAGATAATAGTGTGTATAACAAATCTGTTGGTGTGACTTTTCTGTATATTATTATAATTTATAAATAAATTAGCCAGCTTCTAGCTGTTTTTTTTTTTTGGGAATTTGAGCCTGTTTATCTCTATGGTTTTGAACGCAACAATTATAAAATGAGACAAGTTTGAAAACCATACAATTGTGTGTTTTGTTGCTTTCGTCATATACTTATAATTGTACTCTCAGAATTAAGAATGCATGGTGTTCAAAAAAATGACAAGTGTAGCATTATTTTTCACCAATATTCGCAAACTTTAACGTTCATGAAGAGACACGATTGTTTGTTTTTCCAAATGAAAATTTTCTGCTATTTTAATATTATTTATTTAATATTAGTAAGGGTTTACAAAAAAAAGAATGAGCCGTCTTGGACTCATAAAAAAAAAGAGTTTCCTAAAAAAGTTTTCTAAAGTGACTACTTAGCTTGCCAAAGTGAAAAGAAAAGTGCATTCTCAATTCTGAGAGTACAATTATAAGTATATGACGAAAGCAACAAAACACACAATTGTATGGTTTTCAAACTTGTCTCATTTTATAATTGTTGCGTTCAAAACCATAGAGATAAACAGGTTCAACAACTACTGTCTGATGAAAGCATGAATAGAATCCAAGAGTTGCAGTCACCATACTCATTGCAGATGTAGACCATGCAGTACGGTGACCCACACTAGTGGACGTGAAAGGCATGACATTCATTGTTAAGTGTAAGGTTCACACACTTATCACGATAACTGTCACCCCTGCATCAATTAGTCAATAGGATGTACAATATGTACATATATAATGTTAATATTCATGTTCAACCTTTTATTTAAGCGAAAATTGTGTCAAAAGAGTTTGTGTATTAAATCGACTCCAATAATTCTTTAAAGCAAATCTTGTAACTTAAAATCGTAGTTGTAATAAAATTAGATTAGATTAGAACTGTTTTATATCTGTATTTATGCACAGCTAGTACGTACAGTGCAAAAAAATGTATTATTAGAGTGTTTTGTTCAATTAATATGTAATTGTACGAACTTTTTAATAATTTAGAAGTACTTACTTATTTCGAAATAAAATGTATCGAATGTTTACTAATAGAATTAGCGCTATTTCAGTAACCCGATGAATCTGCGCGTAATGAACATCACTACCGGACCTGGGGTCCTGAAATTTCGTTTACTCTTTGATGCTGAAGTAAGTAGATAAAATAATAATTGAAAATTAATATGTTAATCGAGCCACTACAAATTTAAGCATTAATTTAAATGATTCTTTTATGAAAAACTTTTGATTCCGTGTTTTCGATATAAAAATTAATTTTCTGCTCTCTAGTTTAGTTAGGAATGTAATTTATTTAACAGATTTTAATGTTACCTACTCAAAAAGATTTATAATGGGTGAAATTTCTAGTATATAAATGAGTCTAACATCGTGAGAAACATGAATTTTCTTTCTTCTCTTATTCTAACTCTACTATGATATTCTGTCCTTGCATGCTAAACACTGGGCATCTTTAAGGATTTTTTGTTTCAGATATCCATCCATAGTTCCGAAGAGTTATCAACAAACAATTTGGACATTAGGTTAAAGAACATTGTACGCACAAACAGTTTTAACTACGTTGACTGGCTATTTTCCGTAGTGGAGATAAATAATGACAAGTTGCTGTACGCGGAACATCTCCACGAAAGAAGATGTCGGTTTTTAAACGAAATCCCCGATCGAATGTTACATACATATTCGGTAAGTACAACTCAATTTAAAATAAATGTATAACATAGGGCATAAATAACTAAAATTTTTGAAAGAAAATTTAATATTTTACAGTAACTTGGAGAACAAAAATATGTATTACGCATATACTCGTACTTACTTTTGTACTCCAATCGTATACTTAAATACGATATATGTACTTTAAGCCCCGAAGTATTTATTATTACTAAGGAAGTTTAGAGTTTAAGTCTTGAAGTTATTGTGACATTTACTTACAATTAACCTTGAGCTAAACTTCACTTACTGTCTTGCAACTATTGTCTTATAATATAGATTATAATAATATGAGTTGTTCATAACACGAATTGCAGGTGTATTCTCACGGCTCTTGCCGGCTGGCATATAATACTGAAGAAACGTTTGCACATTGTGGTTGCATACATCCAGTCAGGGATCTCTCGTGTAAGTAAATATCTTATTTTAGGTTTTTAAAGGGTCGGCAACGCACACGTGATGCCCCCGGTGCCGCAGGCGTCCATAGGCTGCGGCAACCGCTTACCATCAGGCGGGCCGTACGCTTGTTTGCCACCGTCGTGGTATAAAAAAATATATCTTGAAATGCCTTCGGAAATTACTCACCGGACGTCTTGTGGGATATTGTCTTGGACTCGATTCAAATAAAATTAGTGTACTGTCCAATCAGTAACTCGAGCACGCATAATTATTAAATTCGTATCGTAAACATATTGAGTACACGAGACGACAACGGAGTATCACGCGAGGCGCAGCACGAATCACTAAAATAGGGTATCTAGACTAGACCTCGATATAATTAGGTTAGATACGTCATCGTATGATGAATGAATTAAACGTTCGAAAATGTAATAATCTAGTAAACTTTCGTATACTTTTGGTTGGTTCGCAATTAAAACAAAATATGCTTCATAAATAAAGAAAAAGTCTATCTTTTTTTAAAATGACAACGTTCGCACGGAATAAATCCTGTGTCGCAGGGGACTTAACAAACATATAAGAAATGGACACAAAGAACATCCAGACTCAGCACAACAATTTGTGGATCACACAAAGTGTTGCCTCGAGTGGGGTTTGAACCCACAACACTCAGCGAAAGTTGAGTAGTCTTGTAGTAGAGCGTCCTAGTCGTTTAAACGGCGTGGTGACCGCTTAAACGACTAGGCCAACCGTGCAATCATTCTTCCTAAAATAAGATATGGGAGATCATGAAATGCTACGTCTTGTTCGACTGCTATTTTACTGGTTCTAAACAAGTGATTTACAATAATAAGTAATTGTAATAGTTTATTACTTATTTACAACGCTACTGTTTGTCATTTGAACATTCAGTGAGAAATGTTTTCTACTGGTAAATAAATGTTCTAATAAATGTGAACAATATTTTTTTTGAAGTAAATAGTGTTCTTTGTGTACATATCCTTTAAAAATATGCTAAATTAAAATTTTCGTACTGACTTCTTTTCACTATATCTCTTTTAAACCACAGTGTTCGATTTATGAGAATGACCTAATATTGCGCTTTAAAAGAAAATTTGTTTTGAAATTTTGCTCACCGATGAGTCTTAGGTAGGTGAATAAACATTCGACAAATTCGACAGTAAATATACATTAACGTACGTCCAAATTACGTTCGTGCTCTCAAGTTTGTTTTTGTCAATTCAAATGGTTCGTGCCGCCAAAATTAATTCCTTTTACCTACGATAGAGGCGCTGTTGAAAACTATCACAATTTTTTGTCGATGCCGTTACGAATAATTTTTTGCAAGTGATTCGTATTCGAGGCACAGATGTTGAGCAACTAGGTGTAACGTAGAAAGGAAATCCCCGGTACCCCAACAGACTCCGGGTTATTTATGGCTTTCAAAATGATCTTGTCGTATACGAGGACCACGGTGTCCCCTTTCTAGTAAGTAGGTATCCCCTTGACGGTTTTCTTAGAATAATCATTATCAAATTGAAGCCGTACTCTTTATGACGATAAAGATAAAAAAATGACTGAAGAGAGAACACTTAATTTTGTTGAAAATATTTGAAAAGGATTGGTGTGATGGCTGTGATGGTTGATGTTTCTATTTATTATGTCTGATATATGATATATTATTATTTTTCCAGATAAGGACAACTATTGCAACTACACCGGAATGAACTGTTGGAATATTTTTGAAGGTAATAAAAGGGGTCATAGGGGGTAATGTAAAGAAAGGCGTCTAAAAAGAATGAAAAATCAACGAAACCAGCTCTATTTTGGCGATTTTAATACTTATGCATTTCTGGATTTCTATTCGAATTATTTTCTTGTTTTGTCCTTTTTAGACTCCTTACATCGTTGGGTTAAAAAAACGCCTGATTTTTAAACTTTTTTTATTTAATACGCTACCGTTTCCCTACGAGTATGTACTTACTCGTACGTTAACATCGTACGCCCTGATTAGCGGCGACAGGCTCGCTACCACGTGAGTCCAAAAAACAATGGCGAAAAGTGGGTGTTTAATATGCCTCTACCTATTACTCCGGAGAAACAGGGGTGATAGTACGACTGGACCACAAACTGTACGACCGCATTTTAAACATAAATTTTGACTTAAACAATTTTAAATGTATAAATATTGGTAATGTGTTTACCAAGACCCACTTTAATTCTTTTCAAGGTGAAAATCGGAAGTTTTAATGCCGCCATATAAAGTTTGCCCGTCTGGTAAGGCCTAAAGTCACTCAGGTCAATATTATGAGTCTATTGACACCTCATTCATGAAAAACGCAACATATGTGTGTATGTACATACGTAGACTACCAAAACCATTACCCTTCCTTTTGACTTCGTCATAGTCGGGTGAAAATGTTTGTGTGATACTACAATAGATGTACATAGTTATGTTTACCCGCATTAACGTTACACACATACATATTTACGTCATGTTAATCTGACTATGTCAACTTTTTCACAGGGTAGTAGTGAGAGCCCATGTCTTTCTCGGCCAGGGTACAACGCATCCAAAATAGCAGCGTCGAAATCATTGAAGCTTGTCAATATTCAAATCAATTGAACACACAACTACCATACCATTTTATATTTATGATACCCTTATTCTTTCAGATATCAGGATAAAGCATGGTGTACAGAATATCAACGTGATAAATGAATGCTTGCCTTCGTGCGTCGAGAGTGAACTTACTACGATTCACTTTTGGAAGTAATTTAGTGTTATTTTTGTTTTACGATTTTTTGAAACTTAGATTATTTATTGTCTTAAAGTAGGACGCAGAACCAAAGGAAAAAATACAAAAATATTAGAAAAACGTCCATATTTAGTATTTTTTAAAGAATAGTGTTTTTTTACATACAAAAGTATTCATATTCAAAAACAATTTATCGCAGAGTTTGATTCATTTATTTAAAAGTTATAGGATGTTGTGGAATACAAAGTAAGGTCACTTTCAGTTAAGGCATAGCTAGTACATACACAAAATCAAATAATAACTTCACTTACATGTTTCAAAGTAAATAAAATTACACTAAATGAAATTGCAATGTCACATAAATTTATGTTTGATAAATACTGACAAATGTAATCGTTTATTACTGTTATCAGGAATCGACAGCTCTAACTCTTTTTACTCTACCTATCACGGCTAAATGACATACTTACCTCCAAAATTATCCACACTTCTCCGCAGAAACACACATACAGAATACATATACATAGTTTGTCTTATTAAATATTATATCGTTGATGGAGCTCTGACAGTCCCAGTCCGAAAGAGGTGTTAATGGCTTCGACACGGTTCTTTAATTAATGCAGACATTTGCCCATATTCTGTTATTTTCTTTTTAGTTTCGAAAAAAAATCTTGAATGTCTCTTCTTTATTAGAAATTTCAACATTGTTCTTAATTTTTTTTGCAGAGGATGGGTATCCAAAGAAGATGATAAACCAGGTACTTGGATAAATATAAAAATGGTGTCGCTACCAACACTACGTTACCAAAGGAATTTGATAAAAACTCGGTTGGATTTAGTTGGTTAGTCAGATTTATTAATTTTTTATTAATATCTGCATATCTGAAAATTGATGTTAATTATTGATTTTAAATAAAAGGTGTTGCAAATTATCAACTATTTGTTGGATGTAAAAACCAATTTGAAAACATTTTATAATATATAGTAATCTTAATCAAGTAGTTCTTACTTTTATGTCAATAAAAACTAGACAATTTTTTTCCCAAGCAATGGAAATTATCTTATCTCAATTTTATGCAAATATAAATCTTTGTTTTGTTTCGTTGCAGTGGCTGTGGGCGGTATTGCTGGCCTTTTCTTTAGCGCCTCTATCTTGACTTTCCTAGAAATATTTTATCTTATTTTCAGACCACAGAAGTACAAAACTTTAAAATAATTGTTATTGTTAGTCAGCAGGTAGTAAGTAACAACTATAAACTATGATTAAAAAATTATTACGTAAAATATTCCATAAGTAAGTTTTCCCGCTCAAATAAAACTGGCAACCTTAACAAATTATGCATATTTTATTCTTTAAGAAAAATAACATTTAAATTTAGAACTCATTTAAACTGGTTTCATTTTATGCGTGCTGTTTCGTGTTCGTTCTGATTCTAAAAGTTATTTTGATGTATTTATATTTTTATCTGAAATAAAATAGAGTCGATAATGCCGGATGTGTTATTGTGATTTTGGTACACTATACACTAGGACTGTTACCAAGTTACATGCTGCTGTGATAATTATAATGCAATAAAAATAAGATGCTTGCGTTCCTCTGTCCTTTAATAACACATCCGATATTAACGCACCTGTGTTAGAGCCTGAAGGTCAAACTCATTGTAGAAAGCTAAATATTGACATACCACATAGCTGATCATTGATCTATAAAGCAAATACTATGTACGATGTGTTTAATGCTTATTAAATGTAAAATAAACGCTAATTTATGTACTAGCATAGCTTTATTAATTTTAGAAAAGCTAAATAGGTACTTAGTTAATATCAATACGCGCAAGCTTGCACATTGGAATTGGAATTTGATAGGTCTGCGTTGACTTTGATCGAAAAATTGAATATAGGTCGCACAATAATTTACTTTCTACTTTTCCACTAACAGGAAACTATGCATAAGAGCTATGACTTTGTATGCAGAAGTCTATGTAGGGAATGTAAAAGTAATTTATTAAGAAGTCATAACTATAAAAGGAATATAAGTCATGTATGTACTTAAAACTGTTTGTTACTTTGTTTATTAGTAGTTATTTTTAGAACGTAAAATGTTTGGCAGTAGTATCTAAGCTACATAATTGTACTTACGTCCTTATAAAAAGCGCGACTATTGCTACTCGCCAATGAATATCGTTATAGTAACCACAGAAGTTTTGTCGATTACAAAACATCTAGTATCCTACCTTCGTCGATCGCTCTACACTAGAAAATAGTGTTGATATAAGTAAACTATTATCACTTACTGGAATTATGGGTAATACAGAAAGTAACGTGACTAGTGGTGTGAAGAAACAGGCGGGAACATCATTGCAGAATTTGTACAAACTTGTGGATATTAAAGGTAATAACACAAAAACTGGCCAGCGTGGTATAGTAGACTAAATTCTCCTTGCTAAGGAGAGGCTTATGTCCAGCAGTGGACTGTTAAAGAGTGTTGATGATGACACAACAACTCGGGATGTAACCTATGCAGCTATCTTGCGAGAGCTATCGAGTGTCAAGTCATTAGAATGTTATTAGCATACTTTTGACAACCAACCTTAAAAATCTTAAAAAGGAGGTTCTGGCCTACTATACCTACAATGCCAGTCATGCTAATCAACTCTTACGAAACCAACGGGATGAATAGGATCGGTGGTCCCGTATTCTTAATCCGTCGCCACATGGTCTTGTACTATGACTAGTTTATATAATATTATAGAAAATAACAAAATATCTATCATTAATTTTACTGAATATTTGAATAATATGAGACATAAGACTGATTGCTTGATGGCCGAAATATGGTGACTAATAGAATTGCTGTTGTAACATATTATTGATTAATTTCTAATGTTTCTAATATTGTAAAGGTTATATTAACCTTTTAGTTGTAGATATTAAACTTCTTAATTCTGCTCTCAGATGAATGCCGTCTTAAGATTTTTGAAAATAGAAGTTAGTTAATAGTTTTACTTACAGAGTCCCAAATTCTTTCTACTTATAAAAATTTAGGTTTTAGAAATTGCGTCGTAGGATCTTAAACATGTGAGTACAATAATGGTAACTTGGCTACAGTGCCAAAGAGAAAGCCGACCTACTTGGGCAACTCTTTGCCTCAAACTCGACCATGAACGAGGATGGAAGTGCGGTACCGCCTACTAACCCGCCGTGCCAACACTCTTTGCCGGAAATACACATTTCGCAAAGAGAAGTGCGGCGGGAACTAAACTGTCTAGACGTTCATAAGTCGAGTGGGCCAGACGGCATACCTGCAGTGGTGCTCAAGCAGTGTGCTCCTGAGTTGTGCCCTGTACTAACGCGACTTTTCGCGCTTTCCTACCGCAAAAGGCAAGTGCCGTCTTCGTGGAAGACTGCCCATGTGCATCCAGTGCCAAAAAAGGGTGATAGATCGAACCCATCGAATTACAGGCCTATAGCTATAACTTCCCTTCTCTCTAAGGTGATGGAGCGTGTAATCAACACACGGCTCCTTAGTTACCTAGAGGAGCACGATTTGATCAGCGACCGCCAGTATGGTTTCCGCCACGGTCGCTCGACTGGTGATCTTCTAGTGTATCTCACTCACCGGTGGGCTTCAGCCATTGAGAGTCAAGGTGAGGCTTTGGCAGTTAGCCTGGATATAGCAAAGGCGTTCGATCGGGTCTGGCACAGGGGTCTTCTATCGAAGTTACCATCCTACGGCCTGCCCGAGGGTTTGTGCAAGTGGGTGGCTAGCTTTTTGTCCGGCAGACGCATTAAAGCCGTCGTCGATGGTAGCTGTTCCGAAAGCATGGACATAAACGCTGGTGTCCCGCAAGGCTCCGTGCTATCTCCAACGCTGTTCTTGCTGCATATCAATGATATGCTGTCCACGGATGGTATCCATTGTTATGCGGACGACAGTACTGGAGATGCATATTACACGGGCCGAGCTAACATCCCTCGTACCGTTGTAGTAGAAAGTCGCAAACAACTTGTGTCTCAAATCGAGAGCACCTTATACAGAGTCTCCGATTGGGGTAGGGATAACTTGGTCCAATTTAACCCCTCTAAGACACAAGTCTGTGCGTTTACCGCTAAGAAAACCCCGTTCACTGTGGTTCCACAATTCCAGAATACACCCCTTACCATCTCACAGAGTATTGGAATCCTCGGTGTCGACATCTCCAGTGACGTCCAATTTCGAGCTCATTTGGAAGAGAAGATCAAGCTGGCATCAAAAAAGCTTGGTGTTCTGAATAGAGCGAAGCGATACTTCACACCGGCACAAAGGCTACTTTACAAAACACAAGTTCGACCTCACATGGAGTATTGCTGTCATCTCTGGGCGGGAGCACCGAAGTACCAGCTTGAGCCTTTCGATTCAGTTCAGAGACGTGCTGTGAGAATAGTCGACGATCCTGATCTCACAGACGGTATCGAGCCACTAAGTCTTAGGAGAGACTTTGCCTCCTTGTGTGTGCTCTATCGTCTCTACAATGGGCTGTGTTCTGAAGAATTGTTTGATATGATGCCCACAGCCACTTTCTACCATCGCACCGCTCGCCATCGTCAGGGAGCTCATCCACATACATTGGAACCTAAATGGTCGCGCACAGTGCGGTTTCAGAGAAATTTTCTCCCGCGAACAATCCCGTTATGGAATGAGCTCCCTGCCGAGGTTTTCCCTGGAAACTACAGTATGGGGCTCTTCAAGAAGGGGGGAAATAGGTTTTTAAAGGGTCGGCAACGCGCACGTGATGCCCCTGGTGCCGCAGGCGTTCATAGGCTGCGGTAACCGCTTACCATCAGGCGGGCCGTATGCTTGTTTGCCACCGTCGTGGTATAAAAAATAAAAAAAAAAAAAACAATCGGTTTTTAATTTTGTGGGTAAGGTTACACAAAACCTTTGCTACCCCAGGTATTGAAGATTAAGTCTGCACAGAATTCCAATACACTGTTGTGCTTTAGTCATAAAAATTTACTCATACGTTAGATCCAAGTTCTTTTTTTTATTTATCAAAAAAAGCGAGCCTCATCTTTTGGATGTAAAACAACGAAATTATTTTTTAGAAATAAAGAGTTTTTGAAATTACTTTGATAACTAGTGACAGAGTGGCAGAGTGTAACACATAGCGACATGTCACCATACCGCAATACATGTAATTATAAAGGGTGTCCCAAAATTAACGCAAGATTTGAATTTGCCGCCATTTGTGCAGTGAAGTGTTGGCAACCCTGAAAAAAAGCAATTTGACAGCTAACAGTATAGGGTTATTAAAAATGAAGCGTTACACGATAGAACAACGTGTCTTCATTATTAAAGAATATTTCAAAAATAGTGAAAGCTTGGCGGCTGCAGTTTGAAAATTTCATACAAAATATGGTCGGAATAGTGTTTTAACTTCGTCAACTGTGAAGAGATTAATTGAAAAATTCATGGAGACTGGATCCGTTGGAGGCGCCAAACACACTGGTCGTTCAAAAACAAGCCGTTCAAATGTGAATGTCGAAGCAGTGCGTGAGAGTGTTGCTGACAATCCAGGAACCTCAATTCGACGCCGTGGACAAGAATTGCAAATTTCAAGAACCTCTCTACAGCGTATACTCACCAAAGATCTGTGTCTTCATGCTTACAAAATTCAATTAACACAACAATTGAAGCCTAATGACCATGCACAGAGAAGAAAGTTCGTTGAATGGATTATTGAACTTCAACAAATGGACCCTGATTTTTCGAGCAAAATCATCCTAAGCGATGAAGCACATTTGCATCTTGATGGCTTTGTCAATCGCCAAAATTGCCGCATTTGGGGTTCGGAGAACCCACATGTGATTGTCGAAAAACAAATGCATCCACAACGCGTGACTGTATGGTGTGGATTTTGGGCTGGAGGCATAATTGGGCCATATTTTTTTTGAAAATGATGCTGGTCAAGCAGTGACTGTTGCTGGTGCTCGATATCGCGACATGATTACACAGTTCTTTCTGCCAAAATTGAATGATATTGATGTGTCCAATATGTGGTTTCAACAAGACGGTGCCACATGTCATACAGCCCGTGAAACAATTCAATTACTGTATGAGACATTTCCAGGTCGTGTACTCTCTCGTTTCGGTGATCAAAATTGGCCTCCTAGATCGTGTGATTTAACACCATTAGACTTCTTTTTATGGGGTTATTTGAAATCACAAGTCTATATCAACAAGCCCACAACCACCCGTGCATTAAAGGAGGAGATTCAACGCTGCATCAACGAAATTCAGCCACATTTATGCAGAATGGTCATGGAAAATTTCAACAAAAGAGTGCGCATGTGCATGCAAAGCCGTGGAGGCCATTTGTCCGATGTGTTAATCCATACATAACCCTATCCTATGTACTTTACGAGTCAATAAAAATATAACTATCAAAAGACTAAAAACGGCGTTATCTATTTAATTCAAATCTTGCGTTAATTTTGGGACACCTTTTAGTATCACATGGTGTGAAGACGCATGGCATAGCGACGCGGCGACGTGTCGCAATAACAACAGCCGGTACGACATTAGACGTTTCACGTCAAAAAACTTTCTTAGCATCTATATGTCATCATCATCATACCAAGAGTCTTTCATAAACCACTGCTGGACATAAACCTCTCTTTAGAACATAAACAAGACAAACAGCTTCCAACGTTATTTATATAATGTATTATTGTCAGGTGGTGGTCTGTTAGTGGATATGATGAAGCGTGCTCTTCAAAACAAGCAGTATGCGGAGATAGACCACGCGATAAAGACCAAGGTGGAGCCGTTCTTGTACAATAAAGGCAAAGGACGCTACATACCCGTATCGCATGTCGTACTGCTTAGGAACAAGGAACGGGCGAGGCACAATTTGGTAATGTTATTTACACCTCTACACTTTTTTACGGGACCTTCGAGCATACTGATAAGTTGAAGGTAAGGTCGCACTTGTACATCTACATCTAAAGAGTTACAAGTGTGTTGAAACTCTTTGAATCCCTGCCACTAGAATCAGGGAGAGGATAGACGGTAAAATGCAAGGAAGTAATTGCTTGTCACCGCTTTTTTATGAGGACATGGTACCATCCCGGTCGCCTATTTGTGCTTAGTCATATCTCTCCCAAAGTTATTTTTTTTTATTATAAAGTGCATATAGAATAATAACAGTTAGAGAGTACTGCTGATAATAATCAAGTGAAGTTAAGGAACTTTGGCTTCTTGTTTTATATTCTCGTGGGAAGCTAGACCACATAAATCAAAACGATGTATATCCTTTTTTTCAGCTACCACCTTTACGTGGTATGGAGAATCCGGATGAAGAGTTTGATATAGAGAAAGATTGGCCGGTAGTCACTCAAGAAGAGTATGACTCTAACCCTGAAGGCTATAGAGAACTCTGTTGGGACTTGAAAGTAAGAATTATTTTATAAGAAAATACCTTTAGTCGCTTCGTTACTTTTTAACACAATTCAAAAAAGAATGAGATTCTAAATCTGTTTGTATTTTATTTATGTTTGTAATAACTTAAAATTATTTTTTTCTTGATGAAACTTGAATTGCTCTTCAATTGAACAAAAGGATGAACATCCTTTTGTTCAATTCAAGAGCAATTTAAGCGAGCTTATAATCCCTTTTTTCAAAAAGTACCAGTTCAAGGTCGAAAATTAAGGATTGAAAAATATGTTTTATGATAAAACATCATACAAGTTAAGTGCATAAAAGTAGTTGATACATTTAAAAAGGTTAATTAAATTTAGGAAAGAGGTGCAGTTGGCGAAACAATTCTTCACTTGTGCATCCTAAATGCGTCGTCGTTACTCGCTAATCTGGCGAAAAGATTATTGCGTTTTTATCCCAAGCTCATCAACGATATCTACATGGGAGATGAATACTACGGTAAGTTGAATTATTAAGTATCTAATTATATAATGGTACTATATAAATATGAAATCTCTTCTTAGAAAGGAGGTTTTGGCCTACTATACCACACTGGTCAGATAGATTGGTAAAGGATTCGTAAAATGGTTGCCTTAGCTTTGTAGCGATGTTGTCCTTCGTAGTTTATTGCTTAGTCGTCTTTTACGACACGGGGTGGCGACACTGTATTCTTAATCTATCTTCACACAGACGATTCTGTATCTGGGCATGTATTTAAAAATATATAAATATGTTTATCTACAATCTGGCAATAATAGCAAAGACCTGCCTAATTTGGGAACGCCTGCTGTGTGTGAAATGAGTAATTTTAATATTATTATTTCTTACATCTATGAGATGAGACCTTTACGTCATATTTCGTGACAGTTTCTTTAATGTCTCATGTTTATACAGTCACGAGCTAACCTGCATTATGTTATTATAGCCTTAATTTTACAAGTATATGTTTATATTTTTTACCATATTTTAATCTGATAGAGAGGTAGATAATGTCCATCAAACTTAAACTGACAGTGATTTAGTGCACGCCTATCCGGGAACTAATTACTATGTAGAATGTTGTATTACAATAAGTGTTAAAATAATTACTTTAGATAATATGAATGAAATTAACGATCGTTTTTAATATTAAGTTATATCTCAGGGACAACACTATAAATTCTGACAATTGTATATCATGAATGTTTTCCTCAAACTTTTCACCGAATCTCGAGTCTAAAAGTGGCTCTTTACAATTACTAGATCCCTTTTGTTTTTATCTAGCCGCTCTTACATAATTATTAGCTTCACAGCACACATTATTTAACAGTTATGGCTTCCTACACTTCTTTTATATATAAACATTAATTATTTCACATACTGTACCTCTGTACCACATATTTGAATAGAGTTCACATTTTCATTGAACGTTGCTTTCTGAATAACAATGCCAATTCTTTGAGCTAGAAAAAGACCCACTTTCTGCTGCTACAAATGATTTTTTTTTACATTATTACAACATTAAAAGGTGTTTCGGAAACACACGCTAAATATGAATCTCTTTTGAACAGAGCCATCGACATTCGACATTCGATTCAACAATTTTTAAACACTTATAAATAAATATTAATAGTAATCAGATGGTTTATATGCGTGTAGTGGCGAATTAAGAATACGTAGTGTCACCACTCACCCCGTGGGTGTCGTAAGAGGCAACTAAGGCAATAAACTATTTAAGAAAATATCGCTACAAAGAGAAGAGAAACTTGAAACAAACCCTATTCCAAATCGCCTGGCCAACGTGCTATAGTAGACCAAAACTTCCTTGTTAAAGAGAGGACTATGTTCAGCAGTGGACTAGTAGGCTGTTGATGATGATGATGAGATGGTTTATGTACAATGTACATATGTAATTTATACATTTTTATATCTACAGTCTTTCATAATCCACTGCTGAACATAGATCTCACCTTAGAAAAGAGGTTTATATAAAACTTGTAGATGTAAATTTATAAGTGTACCTAACGCAACGTGAATACATGGAATATCTCATATTTTGTACTCCTTGGACCAGGATCAGGACAAGAGTTCGCTAGTAAATCAACACCAATACACCAAGATATATTTCTATCCTCTGTCCAGGTGAAAGCGTCCTCCACATAACAATAGTAAACGAAGACCCTACAATGGTAAAGTTTTTATTGGATGCTGGCGCTAACTACCATGAGCGTTGCTATGGAAATTTTATGTGTCCCGAGGATCAAAAGGCTTCGAGAAGTGATTCAATTGATCATGAATATGTCAATGTGCAGCCCGACACAAATTATAACGGGTAAATTTATCTTATTATACACTTTGAAGATATATATATATATATCAATCAAATCAACCTATCGTCGTCCACTGCTGAACGAAGGTCTTCTCCAAGGAGCGCCAACCATCCCGGTCTTTACAAAGTAAAAATCCGGTAAAATAAAATCTTTATTTTTCTTAATAGTGAAAAGAGTTTATATCATTTTATAGAACCGTTTTTTCCTGTCGTCAGCAGTTTCACTCGCGTAATTATATTTTATTCCGTGGTTGTAACTTTGAAAATGTTGATATTCCACGTAAATTCCTTTCTTAATGGATGCTCAATGCATTAACAGAATCAACTGCCAAAATTTCTATTTTATAACCTTAACGATTTAAGCTCTGCATTGATGAATCAGTGAGGGCAAGTGACTTAATACGTATAGATAAACGTCAAAATTGATAATATTGCAATTTCTTCGTTTTAGCTATGTGTACTGGGGTGAGTATCCTTTAAGCTTCGCAGCTTGCCTGGGCCTGGAAGAATGCTATCGGTTGATACTAGCGCGAGGAGCCGACCCTGACAAGCAGGATACTAATGGAAACACTGTGTTACATATGCTTGTTATTTATGAGAAAATGGTACGTATACATTTATATTATCTTTTATATTTAACAAATTGTTAGCGTGTAGTCTTAGCTTTTTAATTTAAAGTCATGTCATGTCAATGTCAAAAGTTTGTCTAGATACCTCTGTAGCGTCCCCCAGGAGAGGGTCTGATTAGGCACGGCGTTGATCCTTTTTTTTTTTTACGTGGGGAGTGCTTTTCGCACCATACCCTCCAGAGGGACGAAGGGCGCGTGTGGGACTCCCGGAAAACCGGTATACCCACTAAACCCTGCGGCGGCCTACCTCAGCAGTCGGGAGGAGCTCCAGGAACGCATTAGCGGCTTCTAGTGTCCTCCCTGCCGTACCTCACAAGTGAGGTACTTCCCGGGCACCTCATGCCCCAAGAGCAGGACGCTATCACACCTCTCGCCGACCTGCACAGTAAGAGGCAGAACAGCGCCCCGCCCCAGACGACACTCCCCGGCCGCACCGGAGTGTCACCTGTCTCGGGTCGTTTGCAGCAGTCACATCGCCCCAAGATGTGACCGCAGCGACCCTTAGGCGGCGACTAGGGAACTAGCGACCTCTGGCGCGTCCCCTTCGCTGCCTCCTTCAAGCGGGATCGGCCCTTTCCCGATCTCGCTCTGCGGTCTCCTTCCGGAGCATAACATGCTCACAGAAGGAGACCGCGGCTTCCCATCCCTCGCGAGTCGCCAGCATTGCCGTGATCAGTGCTGACGGCGTAAGTAATCGTCCGATCCGTCCGACCAGGACTCGACGCTCAGACTCCCAAGTAGGGCAGTCCTCCAGCGTGTGCTAGGCGGAGTCCCGTTCGGACTCGCAGTGGTGGTATTCTGCCGTAGCCTCCCGTCCTATTCGATTTAGATACTCACCGAAGCAGTGCCCAGTGCCCAGTGAGTATCTGAGTCAATCGATAGGTGACACAGTCGGTCCTCTCTATCCACGCTTCGAAGTTCGGCAGAACGGCTCCGACGGCGCGTTGGCTAGCACAGCCCTGAGTTTCGAGCCGTGCCGGCCAAGCCACCAGAGCTTGCTTATGCGCGTTCTGCCGTAGCATTCCGGGCTCATGATATGGCGCGGTCTCTTCAGCATTCCGACCGACAGAACGAATTTGGTCATAAACCATCACGTCCATGTCGGCCAGAATATCGAAGGGCGGAGATCGTGCCAGGATCGTCGCCGCCTCATAGGAGATTGTGCGTCACCTACGCGAAGGCATGAGCTGAGTGGTTCCTGGCGCCTGCGTGGGCCATGAAACCATATCGCCTCAGTTTTCTGAGGCACCGCCCTAAAGCCCAGCTCACAGATCTTGTTTACAACACAAGCCACCCCCTGCTCGGCAAGCCAAAGCACTTCCTCAAAGAGTGACCCTCTAGCCAATATAAGTGTGTCGTCCGCATAGCAGACTACACTTAGGCCAGTGGGCAGACTGATACGAAGGACCGCATCATATGCGAGATTCCACAGCAATGGGCCCAATACAGAGCCTTGGAGAACCCCACAACACACCTCCCTCTGGTTTTCTACTCCATTCCGACCGATAAACTTCACTGTCCTGTCGCGTAGATAGGCCTCTATGACGGCCCGCAGGTAGAGCGGCACCTCGTGATATACAAGGGCCGCCCTAATTGCCTGCCATTGGAGGGTGCCGAACGCGTTGATGATATTAAGGCTAACCGCCAACGTCACCCACCCTGATTGGATTTGTCGACTCCGACAGGCAGCATCTACTGTCGAACATCCCCGTCGGAATCCAAACTGACAGGCCGACAGATCAGGGCCCACTCGTGACAGATGCCCCCTAATCCTGTCAGAGATAACCCTCTCAAAGAGTTTCCCCGACTCGTTCAGCAGGCAAATCGGTCGGAATGCAGAGGGAGAATCTGCAGCCCTTCCTTCTTTTTTCAAAAGTACCAGTCTCGCTTATTTCCAGTCGAGGGTGAAAATACCCAGGCTGAGACAATCTGTGAAGATTCGCCTCAGTTTGTTCCCCAGAACCAACAGAGTTATCACCAATGCCCGACCTGGAACACCATCAGGTCCAGGCGCGGTGTTGCGGGAAGCCAGCCGCCGTATGACCCGGTCCAACTTCAACTCCGTCACCCCATATTCATCGGACCAGGGTTGCCGGTCCGATTGTGACGGAGGAATCGGGGGACTGTCTTGGACCCTTGGGAAGAGTGTATCTAGCACTCTTCCCAAAAATTCTGGGTCCAGAGTTTCCGTCAACGGAGGGACCCATGGCTTCAGTTTGCCCAATATCATTTTGTATGGGCGCCCCCATGGATCTCTATCCAGTCCCGCGATGAGTTCTTTCTATGACCGAGCCTTGGCCTCTGCGATTGCATCGCTTAGAACCTTTACAGCAGCTCCATATTCCCGCCGTGCTCTATCGATCTCTTCGACTGTGGCTCGCCGTCTTCTCCGAGCTCAAAGGTACGGGCGGCGCAATCTAGCGACCGACGTTCTCAGCTGCGCGATCTCTGCGCTCCACCAATACGCCGAGCTCTTTCTGGCTGCACTGACTCGGGACGGCGTTGATCCTGGAGGGGACCTGAAATAATCCCCTTCAGAATATGACGCCTGGGGTCCGTAAGGAGCCGGCAATTCGATCAAACTGTTTTAGAAAGAGACTTGATTTCTTTGGCAAACCCATGTCGTTAGCGTGCTAATGGAATTGATTTGTAGAGAATAGTGCTTTTTAAAATTAAATATAATTAATTTCAACATCAGACAAAAAACAATGGGCATTCAAGTTATTTACAATTACTTTAGGTAGCCTGCCACAAGTAATTTATACTACACCTGAATTCGGTCTAATCTATGTCGTTGGTGTCCGTATTGCACAACTATAAAGTAATAATCCATTTAGAGTTGCCATAGATTATATTGCTTGATTTCTGTTTGAAAATTCTCCAGGAAACGTTCGACATGGCATATGAACTAGGTGCGTCTTTGAAACATCGTAATGTACAGAACCTGACTCCATTGACGCTGGCAGCTAAACTGGCGCGTACAGACATGTTCTTTCATATTCTGAACATTGAGCGAGAGATCTATTGGCAGATTGGAGCCACTACTTGTGCTGCTTACCCGTTAGGGCAAGTTGATACCATAGACACGGAAACCGGACTGATTAGCAAAGATTCTGCGCTAAATTTGGTAGTTTTTGGAGTAAGTGGCAGTTTCTATGGGTCTTACGTAAGCCTTAAAAATCTAATGATAGTAATTGTTACTATTTATGACTAACGAAAGCCAAATAATATTAAACAAAAATGAATCACAATCATCAACAGATTTTAACAATTCACTATTGGACATAAGCTCTCCTTCGAAAAGAGGTTTTGGCCTACCATACCATGCTGACCAGACGGGTTGATATAGTGTTTGTTCAAGTCCTTCATCTTTTTGCAGTGAAGTTGTCTTGCGTAGTTTGTTTCTTTAGTCACCTCTTAGGACACCCATGAAATGAATAGAGATGGTGTCACTCTGTATTCTTAATCCTTCACCACATGAACAATTAATTACAAATTCATAAAATAAGAGAGCATGCCATTGGGAGACTATTGGGATCTCTCTTACTTCTTGTTGATTTACCCGTTTCTTCAAGAAGTAATAAAGTTATAATACTTTGCAGGAAAAAGAGGAGCACTTACTACTGTTAGAAGGTATGCTGATTGACCTTCTTAAGACCAAGTGGAATACATTTGTAAAGTTCCGGTTCTATCGGCAATTTATTCTTTTTTCGTGCTATTTTCTTATATCGCTGGTATGCTTTACTCTAAGACCTGGAGGGCCTCCTGACAGAGCACTTAATAGCACAGCTTTAAACTCTACCACAGGATCTGCGAATGATACATCTCTCAGCATAGATTTGGGTAAGTGGACGTGATGTTCGCCAATATTGTCTGTGACGATATCATTCTTGTTTTTCAGTATTTATCTATTCCATCTCTACAAAATGATCTACATAAGTGTTTCTGGGCTTCATTTATAACAAATACATATAAAATTAAAGGGGGAAAAAGTACAAAAAATAATTTAGTACGATAGTTTCCAACAGTCGTTTTAACAGTACGCACCATAGTGAAACAAAGTATCATGTCAAATATTGATATTTCATACATGTTTTTCCAGTACAAACTTTTTTGGGGGTATCATCAGCAGACTTTAGTAGTCCATCACTAGACATAAACCTCTCCTTAGGAAAGATGTTTTGGCCTACTGTACCACTCTGGACAGACGATTTGGAATAGAGTTTGGTCAAGTTTTCCTTCTCTTTGCTATGCTGTTGACCTGCGTAGGTTGCTGTCTTAGTCTTATGATGCGAGTCTTACGTCATCCAAGGGACAAATTAGGTTGGAGACATTCTATGGATATGGATATGGATCTGTTTGTAAGAACGTGTTCAAGTATTATCAGAACAAAGACTGTGCTAATTGTAATATAGGCATACGGTTCTGTGTTGTAGATAATTGCACAATGCCACTAAACGGTTCAGACTTCGATCCTGGGGCTGTAGAGATGATCAACGGGAGCAAGTCCGACGGACCGCAATGTGCCCGTTTTAAAAGTCATCGACAAGACAAAGATAAACCAAGTATTTATTAAACTTTCTTTCTATAAATGGCTGATTTAAAAAGAAAAAATAGTTATAATTTATTTAA
Source organism: Hypercompe scribonia (assembly GCA_949316085.1). NCBI lineage: Eukaryota > Metazoa > Arthropoda > Insecta > Lepidoptera > Erebidae > Hypercompe > Hypercompe scribonia. The sequence goes on along the minus strand of OX438969.1, from coordinate 1,314,527 downwards.
AAGCAATAACTGCTAAATAATTTTAAGATTATATTTTAAAGATTGTAATGGTACTAGTGTACTCTCATATTTAAAAGTTGTCTTATATTAACATTAACTCCAAAAAAGTATATAAGAATTCTGTCAGTGTCCGAAAATTTATTTATTTACATATACAGTTGCTTCCAAAATATACCCATGATTCAAATTATGGAGCACATCTAGAAAACAATAACTATTGCATAAATATCCGCTGTGCGACTTCTAGAAAAAAAATTAAAACCATAGTCTATTCAATAAGTGGGATTAAAACACCTTTTATGACACATTTTGTTAATTTTATAATTTCAAATGTTTTAGGCAGTTCACAATTTCACTTCATTGTGTACACACACCGTGTAATAGTTCACTTTTACACCAAAAGTGCACTAGTACACGGTGTGTGTATTTTGTGTCAATTTTGTTTTGAAACACCTATCGAAATTCATCTTTTACATGAACAAGGAATATCACAAAATGAAATATCCAGAACTGGTAAATCATGGAACTGGAACTGGATTCGCTACTGGTTCGGATAGCAGTAGATCAAGAACTACGTGAAAACGCATGAGTAGTAAAAGTGGTGGTCAAAAATTAGTGAGAAAGTTTTTGAAAAGAAGTCTTTTGAACTACTACCTGTGGAAATTGAACTACCAATTTCAGCCAGAACGACTTAAAATGGGTCAACAAAACATTGAAATTGATAAAATACACGATATTTTAAACTGATATAAACCATTTCAATTTATTTCTTTTAATATTGTCTAATAAAATGAGTTATCATAGGGGTGCTCCATACCTTTAGTCAAGATTGTAATATATATTCCTGTGATTCCGTGACAGTACAGGTATTGTAATCTTAAAACACAGAGTTAGTGTATTTCGTGAAGTTTATATATGATAAATATTTATTACAAACAGAACCACCACCACAGACAGATGTAGCGGGCTGGTGGGAGGGCCTAACGGAAGAGTGCAGGCTGATGAATTTCGACACGTGGCAGGCTAAGGTATGAAAAAAAATGTCTAAATATATATCACATACGTGGTACGTAAATAAGTAAGTAAATCAAAAACAATATGACTTTTTTCCTATTTCTCTTTAACAAAGAAGAAAATAGACGTGTGGTATGTAATTTATTTTACAATTTAAGTCAAAAGTATTTATAACTGATATTGACAACATATTCTTTTTGTTTGTTTTTTACAAAGACGACTGATGCACTAGGAATATATCTTGTGTCACTACGATTAACAAACATTTATGATACAGATATGAACACTCACTTAAATCATTTTGCTGTCTTTCTTTGATTTATGGGTCATAGAAAATATTTACTGTATGAATGAATTATTTAGATAAGAATCTCAGCGGAACTTCTGCTGTGGATGGGCGCACTTGCATACTTCGGAGCTGCTCTGAGAGAAGCTCGGTTCCTGGGTATAAAGATGTTTATAGAGAACCTTAGCACTGTGCCATCCAGGTAAGCAACCATTTGAAAAACAAATACATTGTTTTTGTTCTCTATTAAAGTACTTCATTATTGTGAACTCGTTTTTGTTACAAACATGTAAAAAATAACTGCTTGTATAAATATCTCCATTTAATTTATCGTTATTAAATAAAGAACTTCATAAATGTATGGGTAATAATTCTTTTGCTGCTGAATATCGCCTGGCGCGAATTTCGACCGCTTCGTTTTATGACCAGTGTAACTTGAACTGTCATTGCATAAACTTTTTATTTATAGTCGTAGTCCTATATCTGTTTTATGAACCTTTTAACTTTATTATCATATATTAATTTAAATCACCTTTCTGTACTTTTTCGAAATATAAATATTATGAAACAGCCTCTACACCTCACACGATTTCTACACCGCCCAAAGGTTGACTAGAAGAGAATGCCCTGGACATAAGTCCACCGATGTATAACAGTGCATAAGGTTAGGTATGCGTATAAAAACCGTTTTTCTCTTGTATAATTTTCTTCGTGTATTAATAATGATTTAGAAAGTGATATTCTGATTTTAAATGTGAACAAACTATGTGAACAAATGTAACTTCTTTTTCAGAGTAATGTTCCTAATGTCATGTCTGCTGATGTTGGTGTTGCCAGTGCTACGTCTGTGGTGTGCAGAAAAAGAAGAAGATCACATAGCTGTCATCATCATGCTTACTACAGCACCATACTTTCTATTCTTTTGCCGGTAAGGAAATAATTACTTGAGATCCTGTGCCCTTTTTATGTATCTACGAGTATATGCATAAAATTATTATGTTGGTTTGTGTGTTACAAAAACTCAAAAAGTGCTGCATCAATTGAACTTAAATTTTAACACTAAGCAAACCCATTTCAAGGGTCATTTTTATCTACTTTTCGCGTCAGTTTTTTCTTCATATCTCATCGCTGTGAAGTAGTAAAGCTTGACAGGGTACAGCTATTCTTTAATAAATTATGAAATTATTTTTACATTTAACAGAGGATTCAAAACAGTCGGACCGTTCGTGGTGATGATCTACAGAATGGTGATGGGAGATTTGCTTCGGTTTGTCTGCATCTATCTTGTATTTGTAATGGGATTCTCGCAAGGTAGGGCAATTCAAAAATAGTAGAAATAATTTCATTTTCTAATTCGCCATTTTTTCTTAACAAGAACATTTAGACCAGTGTCGGCAATGGTAGCGTGGGTATAAAGCCACTGACACTTAAACAATATTAGCCTTTTTACATACATACATAAAATCACGCCAGTTTCCCCTGAAGATTAAGCAGAGTCATATTAAACGCCCATTTTTGGTACCACTTAAGAGGTGGCAAGCCTATAACCGCTAATTGGCATGTTTTGTTTCCCAGAGTCTCGTTTAGTCTTTTTAAAGGAGAATAAATCACACTTACAGGTCAGAGGGCCATGTGTAAGTTTATTTTGTATCAACTCGATCGGCGGACACCGTCGCCGTGACAATCGAGTTGGTGTGAAATAAATTCACACTAGACTCTCAGAAGCGCATCGCGAACGTGACTTACATACTCCAAATAAATATACACACTTATGTAATATACCAACAATATTAAAAATTGTTTGTGTAGTAAACATACGATATGCTGTAGATTTTCTTACATATGTTTGCACATACAAATTTTTCGGTATTTATATTATTATTCAAATAAAACTATTGAACAGGGCGACTTACGAAATGATAAACAAAGATTGTGACTAATTAGACAACCTTGTTGCTCTAACTCGACTAATAAACACAGCAACAGACAACACAGCTTGTGGGTTCGATTCTAGGTCAGTGAAATATCTGTATGTAATATACATATGTCTATTTACTTAAGTCAGTTTGTATATGTACTATATTTATGTGTATTCTTACATAAATATGTTTTTGAGGTTTTCTGCACTCTATAGGGTGGGTCATGAATTAGTTAACATTTGAAAAATCAAATGAAGAAAACATTGGATATATTATAAAAATTGTTTATTTAGAAGTAAGCTACTTAGCTGGAATTAATTTTTTAAAAATTATATCGTCTAAATGACCACCGTTTCGACGTTTGCACTCTTCTAAGCGAACACCGAAATTTTCGAATACTCGTCTGCAAAGAGACCGCGAGATAGCCGACATCTCTGATTTTTTCTTTCAGTTGACGTAGTGTATTTGATTTATTGATGTAGACACGATTATTCAAATAACCTCATAAAATGAAATCTACTGGGGATAGATCTGGACTTGGATCTGGACATGGAATTAAATCAGCTTTTCCGGGAACATGTCTTTGACCACCGGTAGGGTCTCATTGGATATGTGACATGTGGCTTCATCTTGTTGAAACCATGTGCTACGATTGTAGCCAGCAAATTCCAGTAGCATCGGTTTAAAGAACTCCCGTAACATGTTTGCGTAGGATGTTAGATTCAAATGTTAACAAATTCTTGGCCTATCCTATAGAACCCATAGGTACATGCCTTTCTTTTATTTTAATAGTTTACCAAAGTGATAACGCTCTGCCTGATGGAAAGCAAATTGTGATCACCATACTCATTGCGAACGGAGACAATGTAGTATGGTGACCCACACTATTGTGGTCTATTAAGATGGTACTTTTTCATCAAACGCATGGGGACGTAAAAGGTATGACAGTCATCGTGGCAGTGTAAGGCTCACACACTTATGACGATAACTGTCACCCCTATAGCAATGGGCGTCCGGTCTCATGCTCACCAACGAAAGATGACAACACAAAAACTGTCGCTTTAAGATAGTCAGCTGTGAGAGGATAGTACCGCCTTGGTCGAGCGACCGATTAGTGCTAAAATAAGCGTAGTTTTACAACCCTTTGTTAGGTAGCTTAGTTTCGACCTATATAAAAATGTATAATGTGCCGCAGAATGTTATTATTACCTATTATATTTCAGCATACTACGTCATATTCTTATCTTTTGACAATCCGGACACTCCAGAGGGCGTGGATGATTCGATGTCGAACCCTATGCCTTCACCAATGGAGAGCATCATGGCAATGTTTCTAATGTCACTAACTTCTTTCTCTGACTATTATACCGCTTTCGATCGTACCGACCATGAAATAGAGGCAAAGGTAAAACTATCTTTTGATTTACCCACATTTAAGATTTAAATAAATAACATCACATACTTCACACACGGCTGTTTGATTGCAAATTAGACAGAGCTATGATAACCAGACTGCTGAGAAACATATTTAAATATTTTTAAAAACATAGATATTATTTATAAATTACACCCAGATACAGAACAAATAATCGTGCTTATCACACAAATATTTGTTCTAGGTGGGAATCGAACCCATGACCTCCGGTTTAGCAGGCATGGTCACTAATCACTAGAACAACAAGCCCATCAATATACAGCTATAAAAAAATATATCTTTTTTAAAAGTATTTTCGTAGAAAAGTAAAATAGGCAATAATAATAATAGAGCGTTAATAGCGTTGTGTACCAGATGTCTGAAATATTATTTAAATTGTTTAATTATTTGATGATGGTAATACATAGGACTGGTCACGAATTAGTTAAAATTTGAAAAAATCGTATAAAAAACCATTTGATATATTATAAAAAATATTTTTTACAAGAAAGTTAGTTACGTAGTTAAAATTTATTTTTTAAAAATTACATCGTCTAAATGACCACCGTTTCGATGTTTACACTCTTCTAAGCGAGCCCCGAAATTTTCGAATACTCGTCAGCAAAGAGGCCGTGATATCGTCGGCATCTCTTGGCCGATTTTTCCTTTAGTGGACTTAGTGTATTTGGCTTATTGATGTAGACTCGAAAGACTAGTAGACTAGAAAAAGAAGTCTGTTAGGAATAGATCTGGACTTCTGGGTGACCATGGAATGTCGCCTCGTCTAGAAATTAGCTGTTCCGGAAACATGTCTTTGACCACCGGCAGAGACTCATTGGATGTGTGACAAGTGGCCCCATCTCGTTGAAGCCATGTGTTGCGATTGTAGCCAGTAAATTCCAGTAACACAGTCAAAAGAACTCCAGTAACATGTTTGCGCGGGATGTTAGATTCAAATGTTAACGAATTCTTGGCCCACTCTATATAAGGCTAAAGTAAAAATACCTATATATGGGAGACAAGTATTGGTGGAGATCGCTAGCATCCGTTGTTTCTCTTTGTTAAAAATTGATTTATATCGTGTTTGTATCAATGATTGACACAACTAATTTATTTTCTAATGTTTATTTCTGAAGAATTTGATAAATTTTGAAAAAAAAATGATTCTTGATACAATAAAAAAAGCTGTATTTGCATTCTTTTAAATTCAGTTTAAAAATATATTAATATATTATAACTTAAATACTTAATGCAATATTTCAGATTTAGTCCATAGAGTAAACTTAAGCAAGTTGGCAGTGTTAGGTGACCTCACACATTTGTGGCATTTACTTTTGAAATGAGTAAACGATGTTCTCTGTGCTAATCTCTTTGCCTATAAGCCCACGCACTGTAATTTGTGTTAATTATTCATAGAGACTTATTCATATTCGTGTGGCGACTGGTTAAGAAAGTGTTACCGCCCATATTTTTCCCATGGAAGACCGTAGATGTGGCTAAGCGAGCAAACTGTGCAGTAAACTTGAAACAAACCCTTTTTTTTAAACCCTTGAAGTAACCCCGGACCGACTAAAACCACACGGTATGTAACTCTGCCTCTGATATAGGAGGGATCCGGAAACAGCTGTTATTACATCTGGACCCCTTCTGGAGCCTGTCTGCTAGTGTGGGCACCATCTTCGGATAAAACTCTCTATTTACGCGACATATGTACGACACACACGGACGTCACCTCCACTCGGCTGGCCACTGTAGCTTATGGAGGGTAAAATCTGTCCCGTCCACCCGCTGCCACACTCAGATCGACATAAGGCGCCTCCACCGCCCGGTTCGCGGCGTCGAATTGTGTCCGATTTCCGCACACGCAAAGAAGATGGCTTAGGCTTTGCGTTGGTAATTCAGTCGGTTAAAGTATGTACATGTAGATTAAAAATAATCACAGTAACAGATTTTACCCTTAAAAAAGAACTCTTGGAAACTAACCTTTGATTTGACACATTACATAACATCTATAGGCTTTTACAATCCACTGCTGGACATAGGCCTCTCCTTAGCATGGAGGTTTTGAGCATCTATACCACACGCCAGCCAGACGAGTTGATATAAAGTTTGTTTCAAGTTTTCCTTCTCTTTGCAATGATGTTACTACCACGCACTACGCGGTGGTTGTTTCCTGCGACTGCCATGGAATGAATAGGGATGGTGGCACTCCGTATTCTTAATCCATCAACACACAGATCATTTTTTTATTTGACAATCTAATGATTAACTTGCAGCTCCTTTTCGTGGTCTACATGATAATAGTGGCAATCTTGCTCGTAAACATGTTGATTGCCATGATGGGTAACACGTACCAGAAGATAGCGGAGACTCGGAACGAATGGCAGAGACAATGGGCACGTATAGTTCTGGTTGTGGAACGAGGAGTCCCACCAGCGCAAAGACTGAAGCAGCTGATGTCTTACAGCCAACCAATGGCGAATGGGAAGAGAGCGCTGGTTTTGAGGATTAATCAAAAGGTTTGTCTGCGTATAATAAACAAAATTTTAACAGTGTAAACAAAAGAAATTAGTAGCACCTCTTAAAACATAGCTTTAAGTAAGGGTTCGAAAGATGTTTAGAGAGATCATTTTTCTCTTACTTTGTTTTCGTACTGAATGCTTGGACATTAGTATAACTCAATTATTTTATTTAAAACCTGTAGTAGTGTGTTATCATGGGAAATCAACGAGAAATCAGATAATTAAGTATATATTAAGTACATGTGTAATAAATATAAATACTAAATCATACATTTTGATTGATAAGTATGTCAACTAAAATGTATGTCAACTATAATTTAGCATTAATTCAAGGATTCTGAACATTATTTTATAAGCGGTTATACAGTTATGTAATGCAGGGAGTATTTTATAACTGTTGTAAGACTCTTAATTTCATCTTAGCCTTTATGATTTTAAATTTTTACTTGGGGTCGGCTACTTAATAATGCTATTGGTTTTAACTGAATACCAGTGTTCAGTTTTTCCACGGAGCGACTGGCATCGGACCTCCACAACCCTGAGGACGAACTAAATTCGAAAGTTGAACTAGTTGTTAGCATATTTCATGGCACTAACTTGGCAATTACGATTGCCATAGATGTTCACGACAACCGAGACCGATGGTTTAATGTGCTTCAAAAGACAGGGGCGTGAAACACCATCAATTTCCATACTCCGGGCTGATATTAGGATTATTTTATAAGAAAAACTCAATCTTGATCGGCTGTCGCATACATTAACCACTGGACCAATGAGGTCTTGTAAGGTTGTTAATAAATCAGTTATTTTTACAGGACGAAGATAAAGAAGAGATGAAAGAAATCCTGGAAATGAAACGGACCCATGAACGCATAGTAGAAAAACGGAGACAGCGTGAAGCACGTCTTGAAGCTGCTAAAATGAGTGGCGTGCCTCTACCACCAGCCAGAGACTATCCCACTAAAAAATAATCGAAATTAATCTAGATGTCTCTATGTTATTATTTATTTATTTATTTATTTACACTTTATGCACTTTGTACAGCGGCGGACTTAATGCCCAAATTTTATTTTTATTTATTTATTTATTATTGCCCAAAAATTATTATTGTACTTCAAGTAAGTATAATGAGCCCAGAGTTAGAGTGGTAGATTGTCTTCTACCAAGTCATAGAAAAATAATAATAAAAGTGATGAAATCTCTGAGTCTGAGAGGCGGATAAACTGTTTGAGAGGATACTCTCTGCCCACATCGTTCGGCACCTCTGCGAGGTGGGCCCCAATCTGTAGGACGCCCAATTCGGTTTTCGAGTGGGGCGTTCGACAGCCGATGCTGTGTTGCGCCTGAGGGCCGTTTACCGAAGAGACGGTAAGTTGTGGCGGCGTGCTGTTGGTGGTGCCGTTATACATCGTCAAAGCATTTAGGAGTCTGCCATTTAGCTCCATCAGGGAAGCACTCCACTACCACGGGGTGCCAGAGTACCTGAGGTGGCTTGTGGCAGACTCCATCATAGTCAATTCGGTCCTCGTACCGGTTCAGGCCCAGATTAGAATCTGGGACTGATCCTCGACGGCAGATGGCTCTTCTCGGTCTGGTCGGCGCTGCTTCTGCCCTTAGGCGACTCTTGCCCCATTTAGGCGAAGCCAGCGTCGCGACGAGACGGCTATACATGTACAGTCCTGTATGATGCACCGGTGTGGGAGGCGGCTCTGACCGCCCAGAATAGGGCTTGCCTCTGGTGCCCTCAGAGGATATTGGCGGTTAGAGCCATACGCGGTTACCGCACCGTATCGACGGAGGCGGCGTGCGTCTTGGCCGGAACTTGCCCGTGGGATTTGGAGGCGGAAGTGCTCGCCGAAGTTTATCGGCGAACGACTTCTGGGCGGGTAGCGGCATATGGTCCCCGCCCGAAGAGATATCGCTCTCCAGCCGGTCATCGACGAGTGGGCAGGGCGATAGCACGGGACCCTTTCCTTCCGACTGACGCAGATCCTTTCCGGGCATGGTTGCTTCGGGAAGTATCTGCACTTGATCGCCAGGAGGGAATTGAGTCCCGCCTGTCACCACTGCGACTGCAGTGAGGACTCGGCTCAGCACACGCTAGCGGTTTATTCCGCCTGGGCGGCGCAGTGTGGGATCCTCACTGCAGTTATTGGAGGAGATCTCTCGCTACCAGCCGTTATACGCTTCATAGTCGGTAGCGATAGTTGTTTTATCACGGTCGCAACCTTCTGCGAAGACGTAATTTTGTGGAAGGAGGCGACGGAGAAGGCCCGGGAGGACGACCTCCACTCGGACCCGGGCGGCGGAGGCACGCGTACCAGCATCTCATGCCACCTTGAGTGTGGTCGCGGGTGGACGGGACAGGTTTTCCTCTCCATCCGCTTTAGTGGCCAGCCGCGAGGAGGCGATGTCCGCGTGTGCCGTACGTCGCCTAAATGGAGAGTTTATCCGCAGATGGTGCCGCAGTAGTAGGTAGGCCCTAGGAGGAATCTGGATGTCGTAATAACAGCTGTTCCCGGATCCCTCCTATGTCAGACGCAGAATGGCACACCGTGTGGCTTTAGTAGGTCCGATTCCGAAAAAAGAGGGTTTGTTTCAATTTTTCTATTTCTTTGCAGTGATATTGTCTTATGTAATTTGCTTCTTTAGTCACCTCTAACGACACCCACGAGATAATAGAATTGGTAACACTCCGTATTGTATGTTATTTATTAGATGTAACACAATCTAACACTGAAAATATCATTGCGACGTGTTTGCTTGCTTTATCGAAAGCGAAATCACATATTAAGGTACCTTATTACATTATCAAAATATTAACGCGTCGCCACACGGACTTACTATAATATAATTTATGTTAGCTTCAAGATCACAAGATTAAGCTATCGGTTATATGGTCATAAATTAAATAACATAGTTATGTAATAAGCAAACACCTGTACGGATGGCGTATTGGTTTAAGCCAGCCAGCGCTGAGCGTTGTGAGTTCAAACCACACACAGGACATCATTTTGTGTTGTGAGTCTGGGTGCTATTTATATCCGTTTCCTGTATGTTTGTAAAGTCGCCGAGACAGGATATATTCCTGACGTAGGTATTCTATTCATAAATATTATATATTTGCTTGCATTTATATGTTAACATTAGACATATATATGTACCTGTAATACAAAATACATCTGCCCTTAGAGTTACCCTTTACCTATCTATATTACATAGACTTATCAGACCTTTTAATTTATTAAAAATATTTTTCCATAATCACTTCGGCATGTTAATCCATCTAATAATTAATATTCATTTCAAATCTAATGTTGAACACTTTGCGGACTATTAATTAGAGAATTTAAAATGTGTTACACTAATCTATCACACAAAATGATAATATATTCAAGTGTTGTCATTAATTAAAAACAATTTATCTTTTCATTACATAATACACATTAAGGATTTATGCCTGAGATCAAAAACTGTCTAATTCTCTACAGTTTGTAAATAGAATCGAATATAATTCAATTCGAATGATCATCATATACAATATAAACATTTATAAAATATCGATATGTGCTTATTACATAAAGTGATGTAACGTTTGTCTATGTAAATCAATTCGACCTATGTCTTCTTAACAGAAAACAGTTGTGGATAGTGTTGACATATGACAGCGAAAAATGTGACAAAATGTTGACTTTTATTTAAAACAGAAATTTTTAGACTCAATTAATCTGGAACTTGCTTTGCATTGCGGTGTGTTAATGGGAATACGCCTACCATAATTATTTATTAGTCGTACTAATTTATAACTGTTGATATAATCGACCTTTTGTATAAACCACCAAACTACCTTGTAATTATTTACTAAATAAATGTCAATGTCAAATGTCGTGTACCCTTATTTAGGAAAATCTGTCACTGACCTTCCCTTCCCATTGTTATATATTTTTAACCTTTTTTTTTAATTTACTGAAGAAGTGTTTAATGGAAGAGGTCTCTGCCCAGCAGTGGACTGCAATAGGCAGACGATTATTATTTACCTGTATCGTTGTTAATTTTGTAAATAAAATGAAAGATAGGTCATTAACACGGGCATTCTAAGCTTTTTATTTGTAGTTCGTTGGCACTCCAGCGTTAATAATTTTTATTGCAGTTAATAAAGGTAGATAAATTTAAAAAAGAACAAATTCCTTCGGATTTATCATCAAGGCTTCGTTGTAAGTAAATTATAAAATTATTTGATCCCCTTTAGTATTGACGAGAATTTTGTAAAATTGAAGCTAAAACAGCAAACACTGATCGTGTCCTATAATGAGGTTCAACTTTCTATTTCTTACAATTGTTTGACCACACATAATTAACTAGATTTATAGACACAAACTAATACCTTTGTTGGAGTCTGAAACGAACAAATGATTATACATAATAATTATTTCTTTCTGTAAAAACAATGAAGGTGGAGCCAACTGCCATTAACTTGTTGTCGAAATCCGGTTTAAAAACTGGAAAAACATTGGACATGGTAACACTTAGGTTATGGAAAGAGTTGTGGCTTAATTTGTATTAGTGATCTGCAATTTCGTGACTTATTTGTGCTCTCGAATAATAAGTTTGACCTTTGTTACCGAAAGCCTTATTACCTTAACATGTTTGATATCTAAGTGTCGACATAGGATATTTAGCACTTTTACAAATTATAATTTTTTCTCAAGTTCATATTACATTTAAAAGGTTTATCAATAAACACAACTCAGAATATTTTAGTATATTTTAAAACATTATATTTACGAAGGAGGATATAATGAAATTGAATAATATCATAAATCTATTTTTATATCAAGTTTAGTTTTCTTATTACTAGAATACTTTTTTTCTGAGTGAAAGGTACTCCACATCATTTGTTGGCATAGATATTTTATATGCAAAATTTTATGATAAGCCAATGAAAAGTGGACAATGTACCGACGGTATAAAGAAAGTCACTAGCATGTAATGGATGCGGACTGCCAAGACCAGGATGGTTGACGCTGTTTGAGGGTAACCGCGCATAAAATATATGTGAGCAAGATTAACAATTTTTTCTTTCATAAAAATAACAACTTTAAATATTTCAGACACGGCAGTCTGGTTCAGATAACTGTCTAAGTCGTAGTCACTATACAGACAATTAAAATCACACCTGACATGTCGAAATTCACAAATTCAAGGACGTGACAAAGAAATTTCATACATATAAACTAACACTCATACATATTTACACTCGTTCGCACTCCATGAAAGTATTACGCACAGTCAAGTTTAAAATATTCTGATGTTTATATTAAGAATGACAACAGACTTGATAGCGCCAAATATAATGTGGCTAAACCGCATTTAGAAGTAAGTTCGGTGTCGAGGTCAGACACGTTTTGTATGTTTCCTAAACACCAAACTAATAGTTTGAAATCTCGTAGGTCGAAATTGTCTTTGATACAACCATTTTCTTTTAACGTGTGGAAACCCCCTCGGGCCGTCACCCAGCCGGGGCTTGCAGCGGGGTGGTGTGTCGGAATCGGACCGACTAAAACCACACGGTATGCCACTCTGCGCCTGACATAGGAGGAATCCGGGAACAGCTGCTATTACGACATCCAGATGTCTTTAATAAAACCATAGGCTAACCACTCGTTTCTAAAGTTGTAGTTTCCAACATCTCTTGGACACATATGTATTACGTGCTCTTACCAAAAATCGCTTCTAAATTAAATCACACAAATAACGATCGCATTTAAAACAACTATGTAACGTTTTTAACATTAACCTTATCATAACGAATACAGTTCGCTGGTACTGTTCCCAGATCTTTAAATCAAAATTTGATTGATATAATAAAGACTTTATTATCTGTATTAAAAATAACTACGCGAATAATAGCATCTGAAAATTAGGACGACCTCCTAATTTATTTATTTAAATAAAGGAAAAGCAGTATGTTGAAAAACAACTGGCAAGCAACATCCATATAATTGTCATTTATTATTATTACTGTATCTGTTTGTGTATGTATATATTGATATAATTTATATGTATTTATTTGCATGTATGGGTGTGTATGATAGGTTTATAAATTATGAGTATTAGATATATTATTTAGTCTGTTTATTCTAATACAAATTTTAACCAAAATGCACATATTTTCTGTTATCTCTGCATCACCCAACACTTGACTGGTAGAGCCGTAGGTATTAAATCCGCCAATACACCTAGAGTGCATGATGTATTAAATAAATAAATAATAACCCAACCAGTCTACCGACGTTCTGTATAATTTTTTGACACAAACTTGAACTCACGTGTAATATTTGATACTTTTGTTTCATCATCAACTGGCTCGGCCACATGTCGTTTTTGACAAACCCACTGTGTAAACTATAGGTTTCGCTTCGATAGTCAAGGTAACTACTATGTTTGTTGTCTTAATCAGAAGATGTGCGTGAATTATGATGAAAGCATCTTAGTAATTCATTGATATCGGCTTGCTATGCCAGACAATATAATGTCTGGTGTTACAATTGATAGCTGACGGTGTAAACTATTATTTCTAGGATTTCAACCTTTAAAGGTCCATTTTTTTTCGTCTTCGTCTCGATTATGATTTCGTCTTCTATTTGTCTACGTTATCAGAAAAAGAGAAAGTTTTAAAAGTAAAAGCAGTTACCTTCCCCGAAATAAAAATGCTGTCATTTACCTTGTTTGATCTCATGGTAAAGTATACTGTGCATTTCCTATTTTAAGATTTGAAAATCTGACAAACGATATCTTACACGATATTTAAAAGATAAAATATACAAAAAGAAACGAGCATATCTCTCGCCACAAAGATAAGTACTCCACTTGTGTAAAATGAATTGCATGTACATTGGGAGCGGTGGTTACAATAGAGTAAATATCGATACCTTTGCCCCTTTTACCGTAAAAAACATTTTACAGCAAAAACTTGACTGAGAAATAAATAGGTCGGCAGAATTGGAATAAACTAACAAAAGACCCGTCTATACCGGCCTGACTAGGAACTCTACGTACCGCGGATAATGCTAAATCTGGGCCTATTGTTACAAACCTCTTAACACAGTTTTACTCTGTTGTGTCACTAACACATATTACTTACAGTGGTAACACCCTCTAATTGATTGCAATAACACCACTTCGTCAATTGTTATCCCTTCAAATGGATTCTGCTAACAAATTTATGCGTATACGCATTTCAACAAATGTTGTACATAATACTTTCAAGCTCCTACCTACTACGTAGTGAAAAAATCTTTATTATATGAAACAATGACATCAAAACATTAGACTGCCTCATTATTTAATTTCTTTGCTGCGAATGCCCAATCCCATTGTATATCCCGTCAGTATTTATAACCAATCCGAAGAAATCGGTTTATCACTTATCATCGACATCTCATCTCAACCAAAAGACGTACATAGGCCTCCCCCTAGATTCTCCACAACAGCTGGTCGCGTGCCGCCCGCATCCAGCAGCTTCCCGCGACCTTCACCAGGTCGTCAGACTACCACAAACGCTACGTTTTCCAGTACGTGGTCACAACTCCAGAACTTTATGTCCCCATCGGCCACCGTTTCTGCTATCAATACATAATATAAAACAATATCACATCCCGCTCTTTGTCTGTCCCTATGTATGCTTAGATCTTTAAAACTACGCAACGGATTTTGATGTGGTTTTCTTAATAGGTATAGTGATACGATATATATTTCATGTATAATATAGGAGAGAAACACTGTTAATTTTAAAGATATCTAAGGTAATGTCGTAAATAAACACATTTTTGGGCATTCATTGCAAATGCCGGGTAGACCCTACGAGATGGATCAAAGTAGTGTATGTATTACACTCCTTATAAATATCTGTCTCTTAGGGATAACCTGCAATAACTATTTTTTATCCTTTACCTTTTAGGAGAAATGATGGTTTATTTAAGAAGTGATTTTAAGCAATATAGCGTTAATCCTTATTCAATTAAGTACCTTAAATATGTTGTGCTTTTGATATAGATCAATATTGTCCTTTACAGCATGCAATTATAATAAATATTTGGAATATATTATAAATTTAAAATACAGGATCATAGCGGCGGTAGTGGCCGGGAAGCCAGCATGTGATTAGCAGCAATCGCACGCGTTTATCGCAGCTTTCTAGTGAGGAAAACTTTGAATAAATCCTAAACCAGCCCGTCGGGTCAGAGCTACGTGTAGGTCAACACTTCCTTTCTTAGGGGAGGCTCATATCCAGCTGTGGACTATTAAGGTTTTTTATTAAGGTTGTTTATGCTGATGATCACTCATCGTATACATACTCGTATAAAGGAAAATAGCTGGTAGCGGATGGATGTGGACTCCTGAAGACCGGGATTGTTGGTGCTTTTTGAGAAAGACCTTCATTAGGCAGTGGATGACAATATGCTGATGACAAAAAGGTTACAATTTATACGATACACATATAAAATGTAATCATATAAATACTTACACATATTTTAAACATCAACATCAGTTTTCTGTTAATCCACACACGCCCAGAATTTTTCAGGGTATACATTTTTATACTTTTTAGATATGTATTAATTGATGATCGTAAACAATGGGTGTAATGTTCATTATTTTATTATCTCCAATGCACTTATTAATTTACGAATACTTACATTTTATTGCCCCCGGTCGCAAAGTTTTTCATGAAATAAACAATCAATAACTTGAACTTTGTAAATTGGATATGACTTTTGGGTCATTCTCGACCGATTGAAGAGTTAGAGATTAAGTCGCTCAGTTGTTAAGCTGCTGTTAACACTCAAATGTAATCGGCCCACATGTATGCTGAAACATAGCTAACCCATGGTAGCCGTGTAAGTCGCAGCAAGACCTTAAAACTCCTTTCATGCAGCAATTGCTGAATGTGAACGAAGCAAAAGAAGAGTGTCAGGACCGTAATAAGTGGATATCAATTGTCTTTACCCTTCTGAATAACAATCGTGTCATTAGTATAGTTGGGACTGGCTCTCGATTTTCTTACTTCAAAAAATGGTCACAAAATGACCTTTTTTAAACTTTTTAAGGTGCATTTTCTTTTGTTATCATTGTTTTATTCAACAAGATGGCAAAGGTTAACATTTTTTTTTTAATATATTAGTAGAAAAAGATGTGCAGACGAATATTGTTGCAGAACGATACGATATTTAATAAATATTTTATATATGATAGCTACTGTGTTAATAACATTACCAGTTGTAGCCGGCTGTTTCATGAAATACGACCATTAACAAAACGTTCGATCAACATAAATTGTTCAATGCTAAGATCTGGCCACAATATATGTGTATATTACTGTCAATCAAATGACCTCTTAATAGTAACCAATGTTATAAATCTACTCTAGCTATGTACGTTACTGTTGAAACTAAAAATATTTCCTTGACATAAGAGCGATATCTTGTTCATATATATATAAAAAGTAAAGTTATGATAAGATTAATTTTTCCATGGAGATAAACCTACATGAATTTAAACTGAAAATTTCAATACAATTTGGTATACACACGTAATGTGCCAAAAAACAGTCTTAATTACCAAATTTATATTAATATTACGTGGGAATTTTTTATTAAGAGTAATAAAATGTCAAAATGTATGATACGTAAGAAATGTAATCATATTTTTGTTTTAATTACAAATAAAAAGAATATAATGCATGATGTACACTCACGATAATGGAAATTTCGTTACTTTTGCACTCATATTATCCTAAATAATATAAAAAACCTTATATTTCAACTTTACGCTAAATTTGAAATATTAAAAAACAACAAGCTTATCAGTTTGTACGTGACAGTTACGTTGACAGAGATACAGGTCCAGAAAATAATTTCACACAGACAATTGCCACACTAGAAATATATCTTGTATCGCGGCAGACATTACAAATTTGCATGAAAGGGACACAAAGAACACTCAGATTTAGAACAATACTTGTGGATCACTTAGAGATCGTCCTACATGGGGTTAGAACACACAGCCCAGAGTATGCGACAGCTTATACCACTACACCTTACAGCATAATAATTATAATAATGTATAAGCTGAAAGTGGTAATAGAATGACGATATATTTAAAGAAATCAAATTTTAATCCACCTACAGCATAACATACCAATCATATAAGATTAAAAAACAAATATCAAAATTAAAACAACTCAAATAAATAATAAAAATTATATTTCTATAAATAAACATTAATAAAAATTGCTTTAAAAATAGTAAAATATTAGATGTTAATATAAGACCTTTTACAAGGAATAGTTAGATTGTCAAATACGAGCGACACTGCGAACCAAAGTACAGTTGTATGAACTTTTTAAAAGTAGATAATCAATTCTATAAACAATGACGTTTAAATTCTAATTTATTATAAACCCTACTGTGGATTTCTTATCGTAACAATAAATAATTAACGAAATTTAGGGAAAAGTATTTTTTTAAGACAGACACATTTAGAATCTCAAAAATTGAATGGCGACGAAATACAGTGTCATAAAATTAACACAAATGTCTTAGATAATACATGTGTCAGTATTTCATCATCATTCCGCACAATAGACAGCGTTACCACGTGTGAGATGAAGACGATCCCCAATTTTTACACGTAGAGGTGGTAGTAGCAGTATAAAGTCACAGGCGACTCATCGATGCACCACAAACACACATCCGCGACACCATGAAGCGCGCGGTGAGTTGACACCAACGAGAAACTTGTGTATACACGCGCGCCCAACGCATATTTGATTTAAAAATTTCCATTTCGTTGCCGTTCTAAATTTACTATTTGTTTTACAGTTGGTTTTACTATCATTGGTTGGAGTAATAGTCGGGGAGGCGCCTTACCACCTGCCTAGACCGGGCCCGCACACTCCGGCACTTCAGTACCCTGTGGCGCCTGCCCCGCCACCACTGCCGCCGCCACAACATTATTATCCTCAACAGCCACCTTTCATCCACCCAGCTCCAGCACCACAGTACCCGTCTCCACAACCTGCCACACCAAACTTTGGATATAACTACCCCGCACCGAACCCCAACTACATACAGCCACGCCCGGCACCACAGCCCATTCCCTATCAACCTGCACCTCCAGCACCAGCTCCATATTATCCTCTCCCAGCACCTGCACCACACTACCATGCGCCTGCTCCAGTACCTCAACCACAGCCAATACCTCAACCACAACCCATACCTCACCCTGCACCTATAGTGTACCCGCAACCGAGCCCAGTTTACGGATCCCCTCCAATCGACATTCGCAGTGCACCACAACCGCAGTATTTCGCTCCTCAACCATCACCACAGCCTCAACCATTGCCTCAATCTATTGAACCAGCTCCAATCCCTTACCAGCAACCTGTCCAACAATACCAACAACAGCAATATCAGCAATCGGGATATTCCTATCAGCAACCGATACAGGCAGTCCAGCCTTTTCAAGCTCAACCGATAAGCGTCCCCCAACAATCAAATGCGTTCTCAAGTTACCAGGCAGATTCGAACCAATACACCTCTAATGAACAGGTTCACAGGGATGCTCTCGATCCTATTGTAGTGAATCGTGTTCAAAGTATTATTAAGAACGACGAACATGATGCAGCGCGAAACGCCGGGTACCAATCCTTAGTCTCGGGCGTATCTCTCGAGAATGCTAAGCCGAGTGTGGAAATTTTGTCTTTCGCACACACATCCAGCGCTGGTTCAAGTTCATCAGTCTCTTCATCCGTAGCAGAGGGTCCCTCCTCGGTGTCCAGCCCTTCAGTTAGCTATGGTCAACCGACGCTGTCGGAACAGTCAGGTTCGAGTGGATCTGTTTCATCAAATTTTAATTTCTTGCCTCAGAGTAAGCCAGCCACGGCGTATGGCCCACCAAATTAGTTTAAATAACTTTTATTTTTTATATTTGTACAAAATAATTGTATATAAATTTGATAGTGTAAATAAAATAAGAAACAAAAATTACAAAATGTTACATTTGTTTTATTTCGTTAAAAATCCTATAGTACCACTAATTTTAAATACTCTAAAAAAAACTATTTAATGTGGTACGCTGATTTTTAAAATAATTTCACCAAAAAACTACAAACGGTTAGTAGTGTTATACAATACAAGATAAATGGATTTCACTAAGGAAAATGCACCCAGTCTTGACGTTTTAAGTGTTTCCACATTAAAACCCCCCAGGCTAAAATGCTACCCGACTGTCTGTTACCTAATTATTATGTCATGATACACTCGTAAATATTATTGTTATGGATTGGAAGCAGCATTGAACGCTAAAACAAAACGTGCTTCTGGTTACATCATTAAATAAAATACAGACTCTCTAACCAAAACGTAACTGTAAATGTCCGGGTAACACATTTTGACATTGTACTTATTGTACTCGTACGTAATTGAGTTCATACTAATACACGTGGCATCGCAAGAAAGCTCAAAATCGTTATACTGACTGGGCACCTCATATAGTGTTATGTCTTCTTTGAAATATTGACATAATATATTATTAACAATTATGTGCTATTGTGTGTAGATAACGGATGGTTTCAATAACTCTCCTTTTGTTAGATTTGCAAAGCTTTAAACGAAAACAAGTACCATGTTTCACTTTATAAATCATAAATGAATTTATTTTGTACACAATACTTTACCAACATTTACACGTCGTTTTGCTATTTATAACTAGATGCTGGCTGTTCCTATAAATAGTCCAGTAAGATGTTTGTACATTTATATCTACATAGTATCTTGAGAATATTTTAATATTGTATAAAGTACATTTTATGCA
Source organism: Hypercompe scribonia (assembly GCA_949316085.1). Classification (NCBI taxonomy): domain Eukaryota; kingdom Metazoa; phylum Arthropoda; class Insecta; order Lepidoptera; family Erebidae; genus Hypercompe; species Hypercompe scribonia. The sequence goes on along the minus strand of OX438969.1, from coordinate 1,294,496 downwards.
TTTAAAAAACATTATACAATAAACAAACATTATATGTTTAAAAATGAACTCGCTAACAACGTTAAAAAAGTATGTATTGCAAATATAGGTACAGTAGATGGTAAGTTTTATGCATGCATGCAGTTCGCTTTGAGAAATAATGTATTATATTTAGATTTACAATATTTATTTATTTTAAAACTTTATTATACAATTTTGTGAGAACTATGTAAACGCTAGTTCTCATTAAACTGTTTAAAAATTTTATATACAGGCATACTCTATTCAATAACTTAGCACGAGTTCACAGCGATTATAATGGTATTTCGGGAAGGGATTTGTTTTTTTTTTTATTGAAATGTTAACTTCCTAGTAATGAATAACACTTGTTTCTGTTTCTAGTTGCTCAAGGTTATGAAAATGACATTTTTAAGCAAGCCTAGCAACTTCCCCAAGAGAAAAATCAAAAAAAACCATTACAGTTTTCACTGCTGCGGTTGAGATGAAAAAAAAAAGAGTAAAGTGGCCAGTTATAAACATAATTGACTAGATTGGGTAACAAGTGAAATAAAAAATAGATTTTTATAGTATACTCAGCGAGCCCAGGAGTGTCAAACAGAATTATAAATGCGTGTGATAATTATTACCTAACTTTTCCTTTCTGCCTAATGCAATATTGATATTTCACGAGCATTGCGAGATAATATAGGTATATTTTATTTACGTAACGAAACTGGACCTAACGTAACTTGACGTTGACATTTAGACCAGATTTCGTTGGTAAAGTTTTTTATGACAGGTCCAAAATATATAAATTTCGCCACTACTTTTTTCTATTATAAAGTATTCTATTATTCTATTATAAATAAAAATTCGGTCTTCTTTATTTTAAATCATTTTATATGCGTTTTATAAAACATAGATCGGCTCCCACATGTCCACAGTCCATGCTAAAAAACAACAAGATACAGTTGTACCCTTCTCGAATGAAATATTTTTGAACGTGTATGAAATTATAGAAATTATCGCTAGCACTATGTGATAAATTTAACATGTGGCGGACACATTCTTTATTTATTTCATAAATGTTATTATACAAATGTTATTAGTTAACAAATTAACTCACTGTAACATTTATCTTACAACTATGTCTATTGTAGAAATGCATTAGGACTTGCGAGACTTGCTTTTTGACACGTTATGTTTTTATTAGAATCTGTCTTACGTTTTAAACGCATATACAAGAACCACCGTAAGTTATGCCGATTTCATATCAAGATAAAGTCGGCGTATGCAAAATCTATGACGCAATAGGGCCATGGGGTTAGTCACCGTAAATTAATGCTAATACTTTCTCAAACATGATTCGACCGCTGGCTATTGCGTTAAGCCTTGCTTATGTGATATTACTCACATGCAGAAGCACCATTCATCAAATAAAATTAGATTAAGCAGCGTCAATACAGTATCCAACATCAGTGTCAAGCGTCTGTACGGAGAATTTAACCCAGAGAAGAAGTTTACCCGTCATGCTATGGGTGCTATTTGAACTGCGTGATGTCTTTCATCAAGGTCACCAGTATCTACAAAACGTTATTTCTAGCTGACCATTCGGTTTCTAATGATACTGATTCAACGAGTCTTGTATAGTACCCGCGTAGTAGAATTGGTAGTAGTTTTTTTTCTACTATTTATTTTATTTTAGACAGTATAAATAAAAAAGAAATAAACACAATTATATTCGTTTTATTTATAAAAAAATCTTTTATTAAAATATAACTGTCTCAGATTTCATGTTCAACTAAATGTTGTCGTTTAACTTATCGGGACAAACTATTTTCATAAAGAGTGCGTAGTCATGTACATCGCTTCGCCCCTAAAAGTTAAATATAAAATTAAGGCGTATGTAAATTTAGTTAATAATTATGGATATTAATAACTTACGAAGCTTATGGAATGATCCGACGTTTGCACACCGTCACTTCTAAAAACTGCTTGGAATTGACTTACTCTCCTCAATTGGCATAAATTTTTTACCGTATTTGAATTTGTTCTTTGAATGTTACATACTGGTGCTATTAGCTGTATCTGAAATGTACCGTATAATGTTTGTACTGATATGCGAAAGGGACAAAAATATTTATAATATATCTTTAAATTACCGAATTTGGACAAAAACACGCGGTATCAGCTGAAGCCTGGAAATCATTTCGGCTGTACTGAAAGGGCGTGTCATACTGTAAAATATTTTCCTTAGGACATTTACATGATACTTCAATTGTTTTATCCGTCTTTTTATTTCGTGTATATGAACTAAAAGCCTGAGCTTTTACTTGAGGGCGTTGGTCATATCCTTGAGGCGAGTTCTTTTGTATATCACTTTCAGAACACTGACATGATATATTAGTTGTCGTGTTGCTATTTTTCTTTGAATAATTCGAAACGTAGGACCTTGTAGCAGCTTGAGCAGTTCTGTAAAATCGTCGAGTTGTGTCGTACTGCATAATATTTGCTTCAGAACATTGACATGATACGTCGACCTTGTGTTCTTGAGTTTTCTTGGAAAAGTATGACAAAGGAGGTTTAGAATTGTTTTGAGTATATTGCTGTATCATACGTTGGCTTTGTTGTTCCTGAAAAGTGAAAATGGTCAGTAATATTTTATTAAATACTCTTTTGGAAGTGTCCATGACTTGTTTAACTTGATATTGTGAGGAATAACGTCTTAAAGTGGAAATAAGATTCAAAAAAGACAACATAACTAGTCACGACCACTATCGCCACCCACAATTATATACATATGTATAAGCAAATATTTACCTGTACATGAACAGGTGTTCTTTCAAGCACAATACAGTTACAAGTAGGAGCTGTGGTGGTAGGTGTTACACGTGAATGTATATTTTGGTCAAGATGCGCTTCTTCAGGACATTGACATTCAATTTCCACCTTCAATACTTTTGAGGGTTCTTTAATTTTACGCACGTTTTCTCTTCTTTGATCATATGTTAGACAACTTTGATCAACAGGGAAAGCAGTATCCTGTATTTGTGTAGGACAAATTTTGTTAACAAAGACATTTTGTTTTGCCGGGCAGTTTACGTCACAAAGTAATTCTGCTTTATTCGATTTTGAAGGCTCCATTTGGCCTGTATACTTTTCTTTAGTTAAAATATCTCGACCACAAGTTACATCTATCGATTGACTGGTGGAACAGATTTGCTCTGTTTCTAATTTAATTTCGCATTTCTGTTTATTGTTACCTTTCTTAATTCTAAAGAGCCCCTGATCTTCTCGTGCTTTTCGCATTAAATCGCTTATTTCTTTTGAGTTTTTTTCACAAGTGTCCAATTCGCAAGATTTTAAGGGTAGTAAACGCATTTCTCGAAGAAAGTTACACTTTGCCTTGGACTTACAGTTTGGATCACAGTGTGAATCTCTCGTGTGCGATTTTATTCCTTGCACATAATTCATGAACTCTTCTTTATTCAAGTGAGTTTTCTCACAAAGTGTCTGTGATACTTCTTGACCTGATTTATTTTCTTGTTTGGAGATGCAGGTGTCATTGGTCCGAGTTGCATTTTTTTGTGATATCGAAGGCACTCTTTGTTCTCGTTCCAATTTATGGAAGTTTTGTTTGATCCTACAATTTTTATCACACGATTGCTGAATTAATTTACAGGGTTCTGTACATGGCACCTGCAACTTCTTCACTTCAGGTGAGGGTATATTTTTTTTTAGAATTTCTCCAACAGTTTTAAATTCTTGAACAGTCTGCATTTCATACTTTTTATCAAGTTTACATTTGCGGTCACAGACAATTATGGGTGCGTTGGTTGGACCTTCTGGAACGGTCATCACATCGACGCAGTCTAGAGTGATATTCTCGTGAGAAATACTAGTCATGCTTCTAGATTTCACTACACTTTTCTTTGTGTCTATGGCTTCATTTGATATCATCGTGGTGTTAGATCTATTAGGACAATTTGGTGGCGTTCTAAAAAGAATTAAGGTTAGACAAAGAAATGCTAATTTATCGGAAAAAAACTTAGCGAGTTATGAGTCTAGCAACATGACTAAGGATCTTTATATATTTATACAGAAGAATAATTAAGCGATAATACTTAGGCCTACGTTGTAAAGCACATGTTGGATTAGTTGCAAGTATATTTAAAACTGTTTATGATATTTTAACACTTTTGAAGGTAATTTAGCTCAGTTTTAAAATTAGTAAATTCTTTTAAATGATTTTACTTACTGGTAACAAGCGGCAGTCGGTCGAGTCAGATCTTGTGGATGCAAAATAAATTGACAACTTGCAGTTGGCCTAAAGACAGTCAGACAATAAAAAAGATGTTAATAAAACTTAATAATCTATCAAGAAAATGAATGTAACACTTACGATTTCGATTTGCACGAACTGTCTCTCACGTTGTGACTTACAGATTTGCGTTTACTCCATGGACTGTGAAGCATATTTGCATAAACATGCGATTACTTATATAAATTAATAGCTGTCACACTTCATACACGTCTGTCTGATCTGGTGGTAGAACCTATACTAGGGAATCTATGAGAATCGGAACTATGGGAATCGGACCCACAATATCTTATTCAGCTGTAGGGATCACTAACCACCAGACCAATGAGACCGTCACTTATAAATAAATATTTTTTAATGAGTTTAACGGTTTGCCTGACGATAAATCCATTTAACCTCTCAATTTAGAGTCCGTGCTTGTTAGATGAGTTGCTTTTAATTCTAAAGGTGTAGACTATTCAAGGTACAATCTCTATGTAATGCTAAAGGACGAGACTTAGAAAATAAAGACAGTACAAAAAGCATAGACAATTTCTTTTCTTCACATAAAAGAAAACGGCTTTTTTATTATACAATTTTGTAATAAATATACCTACAAATATCTATCGAGAGTGTGTGCGCACGGCTAGTGAGGTGGTCCATATTATTTAATTCTCAACCTCTGAATGGCTCGTTTCAAGTTCCTGAAGAGTTTTTTGGATTGCTACTGTACTTGTGGATACGTTTTCATAAAGATTATTTCAAAATATATTTCATAAATAAGAACTAGTTTTTGCCTGAGATTAACATCAAGAAAGACTTTGTCAGAAAAAAAACAATAAATGTGTCCAAACAATGTGTATGTAAAATTAGACAATGATCGCTTAAGTAGCTTATAAAGGCTTATATTTGCAACTAATATATTAATTGACTTCTAACCCACCGTAATACTAACTTACACCACTTACGCGTCGTAGGTAATTAAGTAATGGGCAAACATCTTCCTGACCCATCGCACTACCACGTTGCGGTAACAGTGGTGTCATGGCGAATAATTTTCCCTTCTACGCTACTAACCAGTAATGTTATAGAAAATTTAGAAATTGTTATACATCTACATTCTCGTTGATATTACTTCAGTTTTTACTACTAGTAACTAACTGGTTAATCACGGGCACGCTGTGTTGTGGTTTTATCTGATATTATTTCATCATCATCATCAACAACCTTTAACAGTCCACTGCTGGGCATAGGCCTCTCCTTGGAAAGAGGTTTTAGCCTACTACGCCACGCTGTCAAGGCGAGCGCTGATATAAAGTTTGTAAGTATATGTCAAGTTTTTTTTCCCTTGCAGTGATGTCCTGTGTAGTTTACTCTCTTAGTCGTTTCTTACGACACCCACGGGACGAATAGGAGTGGTGCCACTCAGCATTGTATGTTATTTACTAGATGTAAATATCTTCCATGGTACATTTTTCAATTAGACAACTTAAATACTGAAAATGTCATTGTGACGCCTTTGCTTGCTTTATAAAAATGAAATCACATGTTAAGATTCCTTATTATATTCCAAAAAGTAACTATTTCTTTGTTGTATAGTGAGTAAGTAATACAATTTATTATTGGTGTTCGCTTACTGAATGTCGCTGAATAACTGAGTAAACGGTTTATTCATTACAGAGTTGTCAAATGTGACACATTGCTTTACATCATGACAAATACAGATATCACATTTTAAAAAAATAGAGGAATAGAGCAACAATTTGGCGATGTTCCAGTTATCGACAATTTAAATGTTTAATCTCAGTAACTATAAAAGTAGATACTAATTTTCTTATCATTATTTTAATGGTAACTTTACTAAAATTAATTATTTAAAATTGAAGAATATTAGCGATAAAAAGATCATATTTGTTATTTAGGCGTTCACGTTAATATCAAATTAATGGTATAGTGTAAGTTCGTCATTTGATGGGGCAGAAGCTCATTAATTAATGGTAATATTGAAATGCTTTTTTAAGCCTCAGCTTTAGAAGGCAGAGTTTTGACAATTTTGTTTTGAAATTTTCATTAAAATGAAAGTCAAGTACAAGATATTTTAGTTTTTACCTTCTCATTCTTGGAAACCTCTTAATTGTTCCTGGTGGGCTGAAAATTTTAAAATATTTCAAATATTAATGGCAACTACACTACTATTTTTATGATAATAAAAGAGAATAGATATTATAAAAATATCTTTAAAAAATTAGCTAAAACATAACCATGTTCGTAAATGTATATAGATATCAAACACGCCGTGATTTATAATTTCGAATCCAGTCAATACCTTGTTTTTCAGTGACAAAAGGTGTATTCCATAAAAACTTGTTTGTAATAACAGCTTGTGACGTCATATGTCATTACAGTCAAATCATTTTATTGTTCGTTGAAATGGCAACACATTTAAAAACTATAACGAATCTTATTTTTAAGTTTGCACGCTTAATTCAATAGGCACTATTAAATTACTTATTAATGTGATCTTTCGCTTCACTTTCCTACCATCTGTGAGAGTGATTTGGTGCAGGATCGAAATAAAGTCACAAAAGTCGAGCGAAGCGCGCCTTATACAACTTTGTGTACGAGTACTGTAGGTGAGCATTTAGATAATACACATTATTTACCTTTACTTACTTTACTACTTTAATAAAACTTTAAATTGTTTTCTAAAAAACCTTTTTAATTTCCTAAATTCAAAGGAATCAAAATCTAGAGCTAAACTACTTAATCTATAAATAATGAATTATGTTACCAAGGCGGGCAGGAAGTGGTGGGTAAGGCAGAGCCTCGACGCGACTCCTGCGTCTCACTTTCTGTCAGGTATTCACAGTATTTCGTGTCCAGCCAGCTCGCAAATCCTGATAAATCTTTTGTTGCTCTATTTTTCTGGTGGTCCACTTCATTTAAATCCTACATATATTAAAGTATTGAAATAAAAGGTGTAATGGAAAGGTGTAAAGTGAAAAGAATAATAGATGAAATCAAGAGCTTGCCAAAGTGACTCTACTCTGCCTGATGGAAAGCATGATTAGAATCCAAGAGGACGCTTTTTCACGCCCCGCTTGGGGACGTAAAAGGCATGACAGTCACCGTGGCAGTGTAAGGCTCACATAGTTACCACGATGACTGTCACCCTACATCAATGGGTCGCCGGTCTCGCACTCACCAACACGACAGCACGTATGCTGTCGCTTTAGGTTGGTCTTCTGTGGGAGGGTAGTACTGCCCCGGTCGAGACGGCCCGTTCATGCTAAAATCAGCGTGGCTCTACTACCTAATAAATGCCAAACTCAATGCCACCTAGCGAAAATCTACTGAACTGAATAGCAACAACCAATCCCGTATTGCGCAATCTAAGTCCTGACAGGCATGAAATTGGCAGATATATAATTTGCCAAAATTATTAATCGATCAATGTTCAGCAAGTGTGATGACATTCTAACCAGGCTCAAAACTTACTCATTGTGTTGAATGACACATCACTATTATGGTCTGAATTGAATACTATATGTACTTTTAGGTGCCTAGAAATTGAATTGTTCATGAGCTATGACAAAATTGATATAATTATGCTATAAGTAAATGTCTTTTAAACACGAAACAGTGTATACAATTGTTGATGAGCCAAATAAAAAAATTAAAAATAATTTCTATTAGATGAGGTTATAACATTATGACGTAACGGTAACAAGTACTTTTAAAGAGTTCTGACTGCAACATCTACAATAAATAATATATACTTTACCTGAGTATACCATTTAAACGCTCTGGCAAAACAGTTTTTATTCCCTTTCCGTTTTGGCTTACCGTCGTGCGGTTGCTGTAACGTATAAAACATCGAATATGATATTTCATAGTAAATAAGAAGTCTTGTCTATGGAACTGAAAATTTGGTACATCTTTTCATATGACGATTTCCTTACCAATTCATGAGTAGGCATACCAATCGTAATTATTTTTTTTTTACTAATTTAATTGAACTTGGATTGAAAATTAGGAATTAGGCAACAAAAGATGCACTAATTAGTCCTCTTTATTGGACTTCATAATCATCAACTTAATGGGCTTAGTTGGATATAATAATTTTATTCAAACTAAGTTCTAAAACCCTCTGCTATTACAACACCTATAGTTTTATTACTTAAGCTATAGGACAAAGGTCACGCATATTTGCACACACATCGTTAGAGACAGCTTTCTCTTCCATAATAATTAATCATCAGCTAATATTGTCAAACCGAAAGTGTATTTGTTTGTATTTGTGGTTTTCACGCTATAATTGAAAACGGATAAAAATATTTTAAAATAGTGGTAGTTTACTAGTGAGGAGTCCTTATAAAAGTAGCCATACACAGTAGGATATACCTAGTAGGTTTGCCTGCAAAGTTACATCCGACTGGTAAGGTTGAGCTGAGCAGATTACATACACGTAAGTGTAAACCTACACAAACTCTCAGTTGAAACCATGGCCCCAGATCTTAATGCTGTCTCCTCTCGTAATCACCGCGCAACAGACGTCTGCTTAGGGACGTCCGCCACACACAATCAGTTTTGTCTGTATCGTTAAACTGCACAGGTTATACTAACGGGCCAAAAATATCAAAATTCCTATTTTGTCGGTTGCCTGAACAAGTGTAGAAACCTGCATAGTTGCGCAACATACACGCTTTGGTTTCCCTGTAAAATTCAACTTTGCAGGCAAACCTATCAGGCACACCTTTAGATTGAGTAGACTGGCAAACGCGCAAGTCATTGCATCCGACTGCATACCGTGACTACACCCCCAGTCCTGTTTTTTTTAAAGTGAAAACTTCTTTAAGCGCTTTGAGCACTTTCAAATATCATTGAACTCTGGTCACCGAACTTTTACCATGAGCTGTATGTATACTATGAATATTAAACAAAGCACGTTATACAAGGCGCTCTTTGTAAGGACGCTTGGCTGAGGTGAGTGTGCCGCAGGCAGGGCAATGTATGTTATGTGGAACGGTCTTGGAAGGATCCAAAGCTTTATAGCGGGCGAGGTGGCTATTGTTAGGCATACTTAATCTGTAAATAATATTATCTACTTTATGCAAGTATGTTCTGAATCCGCAGATTTAATTTAGACCCGTGGGACGGCCAAGCTCCGAGCAGATCGAGCAACTCCGTACTTTTGTAGTGCATGTGTGTTTCACGTGGCCTGTGTCACCGCAAGCGTGCTCAGACGCGATGGAAAAATGCGGATGTCTCCGACTTTGACGTCGAACATGGCACATACACTCGCCGTTGCTAGGACTTTGGGGACCGCGACTTGGGTGATGGACTCCTCCAAGTCAAGCAACCGTAAGTCAGCTGTCCTAAATAGATACGCAATATTGGTGACCGTGCCAAACTTATCCTTTGTAACCTCCATTAGTGGGGTTATCCTCGTCTTCGAGTCAGGCGATACAAAGGTTGTGGACCCTTTTTTTAGGAGAAGATGCAGGACCCGTCAACTGGATCGTAATTCCGATCAAGGACTAAGACCCGAATTTTGCCCGTCGACGAGACCACCGTTGCCTTATGAGGGGTAAGTGGTCCTGAAGGCTGCGGAGTAGTTAACTGTACTCTACTCCTCATCCTCTTATCATTATTAGGTGGTGGTGGGCTGTTGATATCCAACTGTCTCCACACCCATGGTTGCGTTTCAGGACCAGGGTGTCTATCTCTGGGCGCTGTTTCCCAAGCATCTTTACCAGACTTCAGCCAACACGCACACCAGTAGACCTCGTATTGGTCTCTATCTCGATTCCTTGTTCTTTTAAAGGGCCCATGTTAGTCACTTCTTTGGATTGGGCTGAAATTTTTGGGATGGGCTTGGGGCACTCAGGTCGAAGTGTGGCCTACCGAGAAAGAGAACATATGGAACGCCAATATAATTTTCCAATTTGAAACAGGAACTTGTCAGCTTTATAATATTACAGTAGATGAAGACGGTACATTAAAGGCTTGTGTAAAATAGCGACTTTGTTTCTTTAAAAAATATATAAATTAAAGAAAAACATAGTTTTTAAAATTTTATTTAACACTTAATGAGTACCTCTTAGTTAATAATGTTACTATCATTAATTATTAAGTTTGTCGGGTGTTTACACATCGAACCATTAATTTTGATAAAAGCCAGCTAATTTAGTAAAGTGGTAAGGAAGAAATAAGTTACCCCAATCTCATGGGACCTTAATTATTAGTAACAATGATCGTGTGTGTCAGTTTTGCCCTGGCTCCTCAAATTACGTTATAGACAAACGTCGCGTCGGCGTGTTAACTTTGATGTTTCTTTGGGCGTTTTACGACTTAACGCTTTTTCTTTTAATATTTATTTATTCCTTTCTCTTTTTCTCAAATTTATAAATGGTAAGTTATGAAATATTTAACTACATATCCGGTCGGTTGTCCAAATCAACATGCATACATTGCTATACTAATATTCTAACAGCCTTAGTGGCGCAGTGGAAGTTTTCGTGACCTCATGAGGTCTAGGGTTAAATTCCCGGGTGGAACCAAATGTCTGTATAACCTACTAGGTGTTTTCTATGTATAGTATGTATGTATTTACAAAAAAAAATATATAAGCATTCTATAAGTCAATCTAACTATCATAGTACAAGTTACTGTGCTTGCTCTGAAACTTGATGACGTTGTGTTGGATGTCTGGTTATTTATCATTTTTTAAAGCTGAAGAGTTTGTTTGTTTGAATGCGCTAATAACAGAAATTAGTAGATCGAATAGATTTTTTAAAATGTTGGATAGCCCATTTATCCAGACTTATAGGCTATAAAATACATGTACGCAGGTACAGATCAGCTTTTAAACTTTATTAAGCAAATTCTTACCAATTCCGCATAGTAAACGAGAGGTTGTCCCATTGTATTAAAAAAAGGCGTTGGTGGGCCGGGGCGATAAATTGTGCCAGAGCTGTCTTGAAACGCGCATTGGCAACATTCACAATTATCGCAACTGCTCAAAGATGTTGAAGACATTGGAAATAATGTTATTTTTTCAGGCTAAAGGAATGTTTTGAATTTATTGTAAATGTTTAGTTCTGTCTTAATACTAATTTGGTCCGTGACAGTTTTGCTGCCATTTCATTTTTCGTTTTTAGTATTGAGTTTGTCTATGAAAATGGTTGATAATTAAAAGCGAGTATTACGCCTCCTTGTAAAGATATTTATAAACTCCTTACAATATAATTAAATCTATAATAGATTAATTAGAATAAGATTTATTGAATATGTATATTTTTTAAAGTATTAAAATATATATATATATATCTGGTCTCATAATATTGTTCAATACATATTTAAGTAATTCTTAATAATGTATTATTCAAATAAGTAGGTAACACAGAAAAAAAAATTAGAAACATTAATAACCATAGCCACAGTGATTACTTGAATATCAAGCTATTATTTGTTGTAGTTTCTTAAACGACAATGTTAGTTAGAAATTTTATTATCTTTTTGATGTGTATCCAGTTTGTCCTCTGTTACACCAACAAACTATTTACCATAGTAAAAGAGAATAGAATGAGTGGTAAATATTTTATATTTATATTTGTCAAAAACTAGTTTATGGTTACATTGAGAAATTAAAGTGACTACACGGTTAACCTAGCGGTGTAAGCGGTGGTCACGCCGGTGTCTACTACGATGAGTGTCGTGGGTTCAAACCCTACATGGGACAACACTTTGTGTGATCCACAAATTGTTGTTCTGAGTCTGGGTATTCTCTGCATTTGTTCCCCGCGACACAGGATGTATTCCTATTGCGAGTGTTGTCTTTTTAGATTAAAAAAGTAATTTAGATCAGTAAAAACAGATGAGTAGTTCTTGCTCCAACGCCTAAAGTCTTTACTACTACTACGATTATGTATAACAGAACTCACTGTATGTCAAGTATTTTGAGTATGCAATAAAGTGCTATCTCACTTCTTGAATTATGAAGCTAGTGAGTTCATCCAAAGAATCAGCTATTCAGTTAAGTTGTATTCCAAAAAAAAAAGAGGATCACATTTTTTGATATATTTATACTATTATTAGCTACCCCAGCAAACGTTGATTTGCAATATCAATTATTTCTCAAATACGGGTGTATTATAGACGACTAAAATTATACTCGTTTGTAAGTATTTTTTGATGCCATATTATAAAAGAAATTGGCCATAAAGTAAAAATAACGTTCCATAGAGGGCCAATCTTATCACCGAAGGGTATAAAAATAACCTACGATCTATTCTTAGTCCTATAAACTGTACACAAAGAAAATCATATATCCAAATTGGTCAAGCCGTTTCGGAGCACTTGAATAACAAACACATTGACACAAGGTCTTTGTATATTAGATAATCAATATTTATTGACAGCAGATTTTATTTCACAGATTTTCATTGCGACGAGCGCAACAGCCTGTCGTTATATTCCTTAAAAAAGAAGTTAAAAAATATAAAGGATTGGAAATACACCACACGAATTTTCGACATGAAAAACTACAGTTTTCATACCATGATACATAAGCTCCCCGGTCTAAATGGTTTTCAATCTATTAACCCTTACTTAGAGCTATACTCGTAGTTTTAGAGTTAAGGTCACTTGACAGAATCTGAGACTGTTACAGTTAGTTCTTTAATATAAAAATTGCATTTGCAATTTGGTACAGTAGATTAAATGCTGAAATAAAGCATACACACAAAATTTAAACTAGAAATTTATAAATATAAACCCTCATCATTCTACGCTGTAGGAAGCGGCAAGGAGACCACTTTAATCGTACTGTCATATCCTCTCAACAGTTTTAACAGTCGACTGCTGGGCATAAGCCTCTCTTTCGAAAAGAGGTTCTGGCCTACTTTTTTTTTTTTTTTTTAACGTGTGGAAACCCCCTCGGGCCGTCACCCCACCGGGGTTTACGGCGGGGTGGTGTGTCGGAATCGGACCGACTAAAACCACACGGTGTGCCACTCTGCGCCTGAGACAGGAGGGATCCGGGAACCGCTGCTATTACGACATCCAGATCCCTCCTAGCGCCTGCCCGCCAAAGCGGGCACCATCTGCGGATAAACACTCTACATAGGCGACGTACGGCACACGCGGACGTCGCCTCCTCGCGGCTGGCCATTATAGCGGGTGGAGGGGAAAACTCGTCCCGTCCACCCGCGGTCACACTCAAGGCGGCATGAGGCGCTGGTATGCGCGCCTCCGCCGCCCGGCTCGCCGGCGGCGAATTGGGTCCGAGTGGATATCGTCCTCCCGGGCCTTCTCCGCCGCCTCCTTCCGCGAAATTACGTCTTCGCAGAAGGTTGCGACCGCGGTAAAACAACTGTCGCTACCGGCCATGGAGCGTATGACGGCCGGTAGCGAGAGATCTCCTCCAATAATTGCAGTGAGGACCCCACGCTGCGCCGCCCAGGCGGAACAAACCGCTAGCGTGTGCTGAGCCGAGTCCTCACTGCAGTCGCAGTGGTAACAGGCGGGACTCAATTCCCTCCTGGCGACCGAGTGCAGATACTTCCCGAAGCAACCATGCCCGGAAAGGACCTGCGTCAATCGGAAGGAAAGGGTCCCGTGCTGCCGTCCTGCCCACTCGGTGATGACCGGCTGGAGAGCCTCCACGAGGGCAAAGCCAGCACGTGGAGTCTCCAACCGGAATGACCAACGAGCCATCGTGGGTCGACGAGCGGCCTCACGCCACTCGCGTATCTCCTCGGGCGGGGGCCGTATGCCGCTACCCGCCCGGAAGTCAGCCGTCCGCCGATAAACTTCGGCGAGCACTTCCGCCTCCAAATCCCACGGGGGAGTTCCGGCCAGGGCGCACGCCGCCTCCGTCGATACGGTGCGGTAACCGCGTATGGCTCTAACCGCCAATATCCTCTGAGGGCGCCAGAGGCGAGCCCTATTCTGGGCGGTCAGAGCCGCCGCCCACACCGGTGCACCATACAGCGCCATTGATCGAACAACCCCCGTGTATAACCGTCTCGTCGCGACGCTGGCTCCACCCAAATTGGGCAGAAGTCGCCCAAGAGCAGAAGCAGCGCCGACCAGCTTTGGAGTAAGCTGTCGGAAGTGCTCGTCGAAGAGCCACCTGCCGTCGAGGATTAGGCCCAGATACTTCATCTGGGCCTTAATCGGTACGAGGACCGAATTGACAACGATAGAGGCACCGGGGGGTGGACCACGACGGGGCCCATGAAACAAAAGGGCTTCCGTCTTATCTAGGGCCACCCGTAAACCCAGCGCCTCAATGCGCCCGACCACCAAAGAGACTCCCACGGTGGCCAGACGCGCCGCCTCTTGAAAGTTCGCCCCCCGGGCCGTGACCAATGTGTCATCGGCGTAACAAATTACGCCCAGCCCGGGGGGAAGACGACCTCGAAGGGCCCTGTCGTATCCCATATTCCATAGGAGTGGTCCGAGGACGGACCCCTGTGGAACACCGCACGACATGGGCCGCCGCCTCAGAATACCATCTCGGTCCTCGTACACGACGGTACGCTCCTCAAGATAGTCTGCCACAAGCCGCCTCAGGTACTCGGGCACCCCGTGGTAGTGGAGTGCTTCCCTGATGCAGCTAAATGGCAGACTGTTAAATGCGTTGGCGATGTCCAACGACACCGCCAACAGCACGCCGCCACAGCTCACCGCCTCTTCGGTAACGGCTCTCAGGAGCAGCACAGCATCGACCGTCGAACGCCCCGCCCGAAAACCAAATTGGGCGTCCGACAGATCGGGGCCCACCTCGCAGAGGTGCCAGACGATGCGGGCAGAGAGTATCCTCTCAAACAGTTTACCCGCCTCGTCCAGCAACACAATGGGCCTATAGGCCGCCACCGAATCGGTAAGCCGTCCCGGCTTCCTTAATAGGACCAGCTTCCCGCTTTTCCAGCACTCAGGGAAGCGTCCGGACGACAAGCTAGCGTCCAAGACCTCCCTGAGGCGGTCCGACATGTGGTCGAGGGATCGTGCCAATACTCGGGCAGGTATCCCATCTGGCCCAGGGGCGGTGTTCTTAGAGCGAATCCGTAGAACAACCGCCCCCACCTCCGATTCCCTAACATCATGGCCATGGCCATGAAGACCATCGACGGGGGTGTGTGGTCCACCCGCTGCGGGAAAAGGCCCTCGACCACATCCCGCAGGAAACTGGGCTGGAGTGTCTCTGTAAGGGGGGGGCCCGACGTGCGGAGCTTTTGTCGCGCCGCACGATAAGGGCGACCCCAGGGGTCACGATCGAGACCCTCCAGCATCTCCTTACGCTTAATTTCCTTGGCGCGGCTGATGGCCAGCTTCAGAGTTTTCCGCGCCTCTCGGTTCTCCTCATGAAGCTGGTCTTCCCCGCCCTCTTCGCGGTGTCGCCGCCGACCACGGGTGTAGGACCTCCGGGCACGAGTACAGGCCGCGCGGAGGTCCGCCAACTCCTGGGACCACCAGTAAACATCCTTCCGTGGAGGCCGACAACCTCGTATGCGGGGCATGGCCGCATCGCAGATTTGCGTAATCGCATCGCGGAAACGACCAGCCCCCATGTCGACCTCCTCGACTGGAGCCTGCGGAGACAGCCAAGAGTGAATAATGGCTGCCTCCTCCAGTAGGTCCCTATTCAGTTTGGCTATAGCCCACCGCGGAAAGCGAGAAGAACGCTGCGCCGCGTGACCTCTACTGGGGCCCCGGGAGCGGGAGAGCTCAAATCGGATATAGAGATGATCCGAGAGCGTCTCAACCTCTTCCAGGACACGCCAGTTCCTTACTCGTGCGGCGAGGGCAGGGGTAGCGAACGAAAGGTCCACTATCGACCCTCCCTGCTGTCGCACACACGTGTTGGTGGAGCCCCTGTTTAGTAAACAGAGGCCCACCGAGGCCGCCCACTCCTCTACGGCCTCGCCCCTAGCGTCCGTCCTGGGGGAACCCCACGCAATGGACTTTGCGTTGAAGTCCCCCAGCACTAAGACGTGCCCAGACGTTAGACGCCGCATCGAGGTTTCCAAGTTGTTAAGGAAAACCTCGAAGTCGTTCAAACTCCGGTTGGGGGAGAAGTATACACCATATACAGTGATCCCCCCCCACTCGGCAGCAACATTTCCAGTGCCCTTGTCTCTTAGCGACAAGGGCGGGGAATGAGCCGCCGTGGAGCCGACGACTGCCACGGAACCGTCCCGGCCACCCAACCAGTTTGGACGGGGAGGAACATAATAGGGTTCCGCGGCTACGGCAACACCGATCGACCACTGTGCCATGGTTTGCAGAAAAAGGTCCTGCGCCGCGGCACAGTGGTTCAGGTTAGTCTGGACAAGGAGGTTGGAGACTTGGGCCATTACTCGACCGTCCCTACAGCCTCCTCCATGGGTGACGGTATAGACGCACGAACGACGTCAGAAGCAGCCTGGGCCGACTGGCTAGCCCCTGACGCCTGCCGAGAACTGCGGGGAGGTTTGCAACCCCCCTGCCCAATCTGGTGATTGGCGGGTTTGTTACCCGCCGCACATGCGGGGCAGTGAGGGGCAGCAGAACAATCTGCCGCCTTGTGCCCCGGTCGACCGCAGCGGAAACATAATCCGCTGCAGTCGAAACAACTGACGCACTTGGCGCGTGTGTGCCCCGATACCAGGCACCTGTAACACCTCATCGGTCTCGCCGCCAGGACTGTGATCCTAGCGCTCACGAAACCGATGAGCAGCCTGCCAGCGTCGCCCAACATTTTGGCCGACGCTACGGGACAGCTGACCCACACTGCGCCAAGTCCTCCTGGACCGGGGCGGATGGTGCCGACCCTAATGTTGTCCGTGTTGCAACCCGTCTTCTCTCTTACTGCAACACGGACATCCTCGGCCGTTATGGAGTCGTCCAGACCCGAAATGCGCAATTCTGCGCACTTGGTGGGCCTGGCGATCTTGACACCATCCGTAGCCGTAAACATACTTCGCAACTTCTCGGCAATTGTGTCCGCCGTCTTAGCACCTTTAGCCCCAGGGAACTCGAGGACTCGAGCTCCCGTTTGGGCGAGGCGCATTCTGACACCTACTGTCCCGAAATCGCGTGCGAGACTGTCCCGGGCCCTTTTGAAAATGGCCGCGTAGGACAGCCCGCCGCTAGCTGCCTCCGGCGAAACGGTGACTACCACAGCCGCGCTTTTAGGCGCCTGTAGTTTGCGCGGCGTCTTTGTGGCAGCCACCGCAGCCGATGGCGCCTGCGGGGTAGAGGCTGCTTTTTGTGCAGACTTCTTACCCCGTTTTCGGGACTTTTTAGCCCCCCCGACTACCTGCCAACCATCCGTGGAAGGGGCAGATGTGGAGGGAGCACTTGTGGAGGTGCCAGATACAGCGGTTGGAGTGGGGAGCGGAGGGAACTCCGCCCCAGCCCTTGCCGCTGCTTTGGTCCCTGACCTCAGTGCAGGCGTCCGGGCTGTTGCCCTGGCCGCCTGCCGTGCCCTCGTAGGAATTGCAGGAGCAGCAGAGACCGCCGCCGCCGCCGCGTAGGACACGCGGCCGGTCGCAACGGGAAGCGATGCTGATACCGATGCAACCTTCGCTTTATGGGCCGCGAGCGGCGGCCGGACAACAGGGGCTGGTGGCAGCCTTGCCTCCAGACCAGCCAGACGCCCGTCCATCATGCGCCATACTGCATCTGTTATTTGGCGCAGATGGACATCAGGAATGCCACCGAGGTTGGAAGAGGGGGCAGGCTGAGACGGGGACGTGACCGGATCCTCTTTCGGGCGATGCGCCCAGAATTGGGCGAACTGAGCGCTGAGCTCGGCCACTTGCCCCGTCAGACGATCGTTGGCGGCTTGGAGACGAGCCACGTCCCCGATGAGGGTATCCACGACCCCCGCGATAGCGGAAGAGGAGTCCTTAAGGGCTTTCACAAAAGAGCCCTTAAGGTTACTCGACTTGGTGGCCACTTTGTGAATAATGGCCACCGCCGCATTCGCTCTCTCCTGCATGAACGATGGTGTTTGAGGAACTGAATCCCCCACCATCGGTTCCTTTATTTTTAGCAGGAGATCAGCGATCTCCTCCTCCGCTAAAACTTCGCCGTCCGCCCTGACCCGTCTATAGGCTTCCGCCTTACAGAAGACGGAGCCTGACGGGGCCGAGATCGGGGTTCGCGACCTCCCTCTGCGGCTGCTTGCTACCTTAGGAGGTAGCATCTCCTGGGATGTATCGCTCTCCTCATCCCTGGAGCGTCCGCGTTTTCGGCTGTCACTCGGCTCCGTCTCCATGTAGTCCAGCATGTCCGTCCTCGCATTGGAGCTTCCGCCCGCGGTAGATCTGGAGCGTAATCGCTCCGATGTTCTTCGGCTCCCAGCAGTCATAATAACTTCTGGGAGCCCCACCGAGGTAGGTATCCCAACCAATGCTTCCTCGTCGTTGGAACAGAAGTCCGCCCTTGCACTTTTCTGCTTCCTACCATCTATCTCCTTCTTTCCTTCCTTAGTTTTTGTATTTTTAATTTGAATTTCCATAATTGAACCCACGAGATGGGGAGAAGAAAGGTCGACCCGGGCAGAGATCCCCAATACCCGGGCAAGCGTAAATTTGTGCCCAACCGAGGGGTCCGCAGGTGCCCCGGCTGGGAGTGCGCTTACGAGTGAACTACTCATCAGCCATGCATCCCCTGGTCACGCACCAGAACACGGGATTCGGGGTAATTTTTTAGAGAGGTTTTCTTCCTCGCAGTCCGGGCGGCTAAGCCAAGACCCTCGACCCCGATTGGAGTCGCGAGACTCCAACTCGGGATTACGATATGCCGACGGAGGCAGGGAGACTACGTCTCCTTATGCCTGCTCGGTGGCAGTGTAAGTGCACACCGAGCCCGTCCTACCTTTTCCACCGCTGAGCGGAGGAACTCCGACCCTAGAAAGGGTCCCACCATTGTGATTTTTTACCGAGATTTTCCTCCTCAATGCTCCGAAGAGCGAAGAACCAACAGAGGATCCGACGAACACGCCCGCTCTGTTGGACCAAGTCTCGGCCGAATTGCCGAAGAAATGGTTTCCTCTTCGTGCTAGAATATTAGCCGTTGGCAGTGATGAACACCATCGCCAACGTTACCAGGGTGCACCACGTGGAGGTTTTCTAGCCAAGCACCCCAGGTTCTGGCCTACTATACTAAGCTGCCAAATAAATGTTCTTTTTTCATTATCACTAACTTTGAACAATGACACTGTTTTAGATCCTTATCACACGTTTGAAGGAGTAATACATCAAATTGTGTATGGCAATAATAAAGGTAAGTTTTGATTACTAAATATTTGCTAGAGTACACTAAAGTACACAGTATCCTGTCATAAGTAATTAATAGATTTTCGTATGCCATTCCGATTAGATAGGTTTTTGTAATGTAAAACAATTCCGTTGAAATTAAAAGTATGAACTCAATGACTGCACTATTGGCGATTGGTTTAACCGGTCGCGACGCCACACTCCACTTCGCTTAGTGTTGTGGGTTCATATCCTACAAGGGACAACACTTTGTGTGATCCACAAATTGTTGTTCTGAGTCTGAGTGTTCTTTGTGTCCGTTTCTTATATGTTTGTAAAGTCCCCGTGACATTTACCTATAAAATTGTTTTTTTTTATGCAAGAAGTTAATAATGACTTTTTCTATGTACTTTCTTTTCTGCCAGAAGGGTGCAAGTGTAACCCCCTGACACCCCTCTGTTTTTTAAGTGTACACAAACCAACATAACATTTAACTATATATGGAGATATTTTAACTATAAACAGGAAAATCTTAATTTTACCTTTATCGTGTGTGAAAATATTTTGGTTTCCTATGTGTTTTCTTTTTACTAGATCTATGTTGGTATCCACAAATTCTTGATAGGTCCCCTAAGCTGCTTACCACCGCTTAAAAGTTATATGTGACACTTAAGTAACATTTTACTTAGAGACAATATCAATGAACGAAATTTTTACAATATCTAATAACTTGCAGCTGAACCTAAACCACAGCATAAAGACATATTAAAACTTGAAGCTTCAAAGTTGTCTATGGATATGTTAGCTCATTTACCTTCGGGGACAAAAATGCGGTTAGCCAAACTATACATACAACATTTAAGAGTATTATGTAAAAATATATACCTATAGTAAATAATGTAATACAATAAAATATATACATCACGGCACGCACATCGTTTCATCTTGCATCATAAAACAACACATCACGTCGAACTGGTATCATCATCATCTCAACCGAAAGACGTCCACGTTTGCAACAGAACGTGGGTAGGTACCCAAAAAGATGGTCCAACGACCTGGTAAAGGTTGCGGGAAACCGTTGGATATGGGCAGCATAGAACGGGATTTTATGGACACCCTTGAGGAGGTCTATGTCCAGCGGTGGACGAGTCACTACGCTTAGTCGTTTCAACATTTTTTTATTTATTTAACACATAAAAATACAAACAAAACTTCTTTTAAGGTACTATAAAACCACAAAGGTTTACAGCAAATATTATAATTTCTTTAATATAGATTTCCTTCTGAGCAGAGTGCAAAGTAGTAGGTTAAAATTTCTTATCGCTCTGATGCGTGTTCGGCATAAAACTTTTGAAAGATAACATGTTTAAACTTTAGTCCTCACTCACAGTTATAAAATGATGTCCGTATACGCAATTCTGAGTGAAATTGAAAACCAAAACCATACCCTATGGTATCACAACTACAAACTTTTCTATTCTTCTATTCACTTGCTTTCTACTTATTAAAAAATAAATGGGCTGAAACAGTTTTGATATGTTTGTATTTATTTATGTATTGTACTACTATATCACGATGTCACTCGACCAGTTTTACGGGATTTTAGTTTCCCATCTAATTACTCGACTTAACCGGACGAGGAGTCCAGCGGCCTGACTAATTTTGTCATGGTCACAAAAAAAAAATCGATGTTCTGGAAAAAAGCTGAGTGAGTAATAAAAGTTACTGAAAATCTGAACTTCTGCATACTCGGCGGGAAGAGGTTCCTGAATTACAGATGATGGAAATCTTTAGGTTAACTCATCTGTTGAATTTACTCTCTGAATTACAAAAAAAATCTTTAATTAACCTCATTACAGAGACTGAGACAGAGAGAATAGTGAATTTAACCAGAAACACGAAATCTTTATTGTATTACATATATTTTTGTTGATATTTCTGTGTTGGTATTTTAAAAATTATTCCGTGTTTAGTGCGGAGACTTTCCACAACAAAAGCGGTGTGCACCTGCCTTTCTCTGAATACGTACACCGCGGCCACGCTTACCTGAAGATATCTCGCGACCACATGCAGACAGCTGTTAACGCCTTCTCCATTTTCCTTGCGGGTAATATAGAGGATATAATGCGATTGCCTCCAGCCTATGTATTGCAATCAGTAAGTGACATTAATTATATAATAAGTAGGATAAATGTAAATGAGCATAAGATGCATTACACTCGTAATGTAAGATGCCGAAATCCTTTTAATACCTAGGTATTCTAGAATAGAAATTATTATCATTAACAACACCTCTAATAGTCTACAGCTGAATATAAACCACCTCCGGGAAAAGAGGTTTTGACCGTTGAGGTTTTACTACTCGTATATTGCCCAAACGTGTTGGTATAGAATTTGTTTCAAGTTGGCCGTCTCTTTGCAGTGATGCTGTCCAGCGTAGTTTGTTCCCTGACCCTTAGTCAAATGAGATGAATAGGAATGGTGACACTGCATCTCTAACCACTCGGTCAGAATAGAAATGATGATCTTCAAAGATTTTCTCGAAGTATAGCGAAGGTCGCGAATTAGAATTTTAATTTTATTTATTTCTTTTTGGCGCTGGCTAGATAGACCAGCAAACATCCAAGCTTTGTACTATTTGGAAACATATACGTATACATTAACCATTAGACAAACGACCAATTATTTGAATAATACAATGCAAAATAACTCATTTCTTCAACAGGCTCGAACAATAGCAATGATGAGAATCGCACGAGAAAAACTGGCAACCACGTGGCTCGTGGTGAAGGGTTCTACACCCACACACAAAGTGACTTATGAGACTCTTGAGAAATTTCGACCCCTGTTCAAGTACATCAACGGCAAAGAGATGGCTAGGCTCAACTTATTGGACAAAAGAATACTTTCATTTATTGGAACTCATCCCGATTTGAGTAGACATCAGGTATGTGATGTTGCTCATTTTATTCAAGCTTAGTGACTCAAGGTTTTTTGAATACCATACGTTGAGTTAATTTATTATTAAGATAAAAATGGCTCTTGTCAAGTTCAAGACTTGCGTTTAGTCTTTTTAGGCTTAAAATCTGGAAAATGGGCGGTGAACTATCATTTTAATATTTTTCTGTCCAGTTGAAATGACACTGTCTTTCAAAAGTTTTTAATTTCAAATTTCAATGGTTTGTGCTTGTATATTGTATATATAAATATTGGCACCGCTTTAAACATTATTTTCGTCTCTTATACTTTTCTCATCATTCTTTTCATTTTTATCTGTTCAATTAGTTTTTTTTTATAAATCTGTGATGATAATACAAACTTTGAAATACAATCGGCTATTTATCTTTCTCATTGTCGTTTAAAACTATTGCTAGACATAGTGTAAACATTGCTCAACACGACTACTTTCTATGAAAAACAGGTGGGCGTTGTAGCAAACCACTATACAAAACTCAACCCGAATTGGACGCAAGCTCGATACCTCAATGTTATGAACAATTTACTCTGCGGCGTGCCAATGCTTTTTATGAGGGGCATACCCAAACATACATACTTGCAACTAACACATCAGGTATAATAATAACCCCTTAAATGGAGTAAATACTTGTCCTTTTTAGTTTTGCGCTCGGGAGCAAGGAGGTTCACAAATTTTATGAAGACCTTTTCGAAGGTTACAAATACTAAATTTAAAGCAATATGTCCGTTCTATCACAATTTATTATACATATCTCTAGTGCTGGAGAGCCCCACATGGCCCATTACTATAGCAACAATTCAAGCTCCCTAAATATAGATAATTCAAAGGTGCATAGGGTTCCCACCAAGAACTTAGTCAGCCAGTAGTGCATCTGCTGATCGACAGACGAGGCTTTGACAAGCAAAACATCCTGATTAACGGTAATAAGCTCGCCACCTGTTACGTGGGACCAAAACACTAACGAAAAGTGGGCGTTTAATATACCTCTGTCTACTCCTCCGGGGAAACAGGTGTGATTTTTTGTATGTAACTCAAATTCTTAAAAGAATCGTAAGAGATTCGAAAAGGTTATTGTTTCCTTCGCTGTCTATTCTCTCTGGCTACTATGTTCTTCCAAAACAATAAGTAAATTGAAAAAACGTTATAAACAGATGTGTGATCATCAATTTCAAGGCGAACCACAGAACCTAACAAAGACCAAGAAATGACTCAATGATAGCTCATCTCCCGATTTTAGTATATAAGGCAATACCGTTTTAATTTCATAAATAACGGGCCAATTTTTTTATAATGCCTCTATGAATATGCCTGTGTCGTGGAGTACTTTACATACATACAAGAAACAGACACAGAGAATACCCAGACTCGGAACAACAATTTGTGGATCACTCAAAGTCTTGACCTGCGTGCAGTTTGAACTCACAACACTCAGTGCAGTAGAAAGTGGCGAGGTGACCCCTTAAACCCTTACACCAGTCGTGCAGTCTACTATCGTCATATACAACAAAACGCGTTCTTAACGAGTACTCATCTATCAGACAACCACATTTTTATTTATCTATAGGCATATTGGTTATCAACTGAGAAACTAGTATCTAGATGATTGGAGTTATTCTCACAAGTATTATACAAACTATAAAATATTTTTTTCAGTTATTTTACCACATTCGAGCATGCGATCCATTGCAGCGCAGGTTTTATCTTCAAATGATGACAAGAACACAGGTGCCAATTATTATTCGAACAATAATATTGATAGTCCATTAAAAAATTCTAACATAATCAAAAAAGTTATGGTCGCAATTTTGATGGAGTGAATCACTAACATATGGGTATGCAAATAGATAAATCTTCAGGAACTTTGTTCGCGTCCTACTCTTTCTTTGTAGTTAAAATCCAGCAAATAATAACTTTGGGAAACCGTAGTTACTTATTCTACATTGCTTGCTTATACTTGTCCTACTTGGAATACGAAACCACAATCCTCAACGTAATGACATTAGTAAATCAGCCAGAGCGTTACATATGTTTTTTTTTAATTATGTTAACTAAATAAGTATTTAAAATAGAAACGGCTAAATATGGGCGCCGATAGCACCACGCACAAACACCCCCTGGCAATATAGAAAAAACATAGAAAAACACATATTTTAACTTATTTCATAAACAATCGCTTTTATAGGTAAAGCCCTAGTATAATTTTATATATTGTATCGGTTAATAATATTATTAGAATATGCTCCCCCTAAAATAATTATAACGACATCCATGCGGCTAATCAAGAATGTGCTAAATGTGCTAAGCTAAGAGCTGTCAGATGAAGAAAATTTAAAAAAACTGAGATTAAGGCTGGCAACATATTAATAATCTAGCAGGCCTACACAACAGGTTGTATACACGAGACTCCAAAATTGACAAAATATTTTTATTTTTTATATATTCCAACTAAAAAAACATCTAAGTAATTATTTTTGAAATTAATTACAATTCATTAGTGAAATTTTATAATCAAAAAGTGTTTTTTTTTTCAAATTCCCTCGTAAATTTCGAAAACACTATCCCCGAAAAGGATTTTAACGTGAATTTACCCTCGAATGTTTTCGTAAAACAGGTTATATTTTCGTCGAACTTTGTTAACAGAGCTTTGTGAACAGTATGTGCAGTTAACTAAGTAAAAAATATTGTTATATGCATTTTATCACTTTTTTAATATCCTAACATATGTTAAAATGATCTGCCCAACTATTATATTATTTGCTTTTCATTATATTTTTTTACTTTTCTACGATAAAAAGTTGATTAGAAAAAAATAACTCGGTGCATTTGTGAACCAAATACACGAAGTATTGTATATAGTGTTGACATAGTCCGTCGTCACAGAATAAACGTGTGAAAATGGCCGCCTTTAAATCATCTGAAAGTTATATATATTATATTTTTTTTAGCTTGTTGGTTTATATTTTGGATGTGTTATACTTATTTTCGGTGTTGTAATATCTAGTAGAGAAATAAAAAAATACATGCATATGCCCTATTAAGATATTATAGTATATCAATTTTTTTTGTATTTTCCATTTTATAAATCGCTTTGTACTTATCTGTACATTAAGTACAGTGTTACTGAAATACGGTAATGTAAGTAAATCGTGTCTTATAATAACATATTGCTATAATTAATTCATCAGGCGTTAGGTAAGTCTTACAGTTGGAGCGCTCGTGATGTATCACGACTAGGCCTACTGCTTGCTGAAGTGGATGCACAGAGTTTCAGCGCAATCAATCCTGAAGCCATGGCCGGCATAACATCACAAGTAAGAAATATCCAAAACTAATATTAGTTCTTAGTATAGGTTGGGCAGACCGGGTTGCCAAAATTACTTGTAAAATGGAGCATTTTCATTTAGGATTATAAATTCAATTTTCTGTGAGATGTCCAGAATCATATTCATGTTTATTGAAAAAACTAAAGGTGAATTGTAACTTACCTTACAGAAATGTATAACATATACATACAGTACAATCTGAGGGGTAGATATTTTACAAATTAATTGTAGTGTTGTTAGATTCAAAGGGAACACATGTGGCAAAATTCTCGGTACCTTTCAAAATATAAAAAAAATATTTTGCTCTATACTATCAAAGTAAAGCTAAGACGTAAGTGAGTAGTATATTTTTATGAAAGGGAGCGTATAGAATCTAAAAATAGTAGAGCCATGTGTGGGCACGTATGAGTCATCAACTTGACCACAACCTTACAGAAAACTGATGTTAAATAATTTCTTCCTTGGTGTCCCTTAAATTGGCCACGGGTGGTGGTAGACGGCACCGGTTTCCTTTGGTGACTAGATGTCTGCTCGTTACTCTACCATAAAAGTTTCTCTAGTTGTATATTGTCCATTCTACTTACCAGACATGGTAGGTAGACTATAGTAGGCAGAATGAGAGATATACAACGCGATTATTGGCCCACCCTGTATTAACAACTTGTCAAAAACTTGTGCAGGTAGTATCGCATATACCAACGGAAGTTTTGCTCTCCGTGACCGAAATGCAGCTGCGTTACATGGAACCAAAATCTTTGAACATCCTTGCAAAAAAGATAAATGCTTATCGCATCCAACGAGGAGAGGAAAATTGGGCTAATACTGTAATTTATTCATTTAACTTTACATTAATACTTATTTTACTAAGGGAGATAATTATAGAGATGTTAATATAGACCTTGTTTTCTTTTAAAGTTTTAATAATAATATAATTGCAAGATCCAAATATTAAATTTATGAAAATTTTATTCTTAGAATTTTATAAAACAAGAAAAATAATAGCAAAAAATAGTCCCACTACATATTATGTTTCATTTAATTATTTTCTGGTTAACTGGTTTTCATCCGAAAGAAAGGGCGCCCGGTGGACTTACCATCCGCCCATAGTGTTGCTTGACAAGGTATGCAAACTCTACGAGAGAGTGATTGCATGGCGCCTCGTCAAGCATCTCTTTAGGGTAGGGCCGGATCTGGCGGATAACCAGTACGGTTTCCGTCAGAGGCACTCCACCATGGATGCGATCATACGCGTCAGGACTCTGGTGGAGAAAGCCGTTTACTGGGGTGAAGTAGTGTTGGCGGTGTATTTAGATATCGCCAACGCGGTCAACACTTTGCCCTGGCCAGTTGCATCAGGGAGGCGCTAGTGTATCACCGAGTGCCTCTCTACCTGCGCCGCGTAGTCGGAGTATACTTGTCGGAGTGAAATGTCGGTGTGAAACCGGTCTCGGCCGACGTGAAATGTCATGCAGTGTTCCACATGGGTAGGTCTTAGGGCTGCTCCTGTAGAATATTAGCTACGACTGGATGATTCGCGATGCACTCTTAGATGGTATCCCCGTCACGTGTTACGCGGACGACACACTTGTGACGGCGTGCAGCAAAGAGCGGCGTGCGGCACCAGGAAGCAACCCTGAAGGTCACAGCCGGTATTGCCACGTCGTGGAGCGAATCCGGCGGCTGGGTCTTGAAGTAGCTCTGCACGAATCTGAAGCCTTGTTCTTCCATGGGGCTCGGAGGAAACCACCTGATGGATTTAGCCTCATAGTAGGAGGCACTCGCATCGGCATCGAGCCTCTATGAGGTTTCTGGGGTTCATATTCGACGGCCGATGGGTCTTTGGACATCACTGCCGAAGTTTGGTTCCAAAGTTGGTTGGCACAACGCGTACATTAGCCGCGTTTACTGCTCAACAGGACCCGATGACTCCTGCAGGAAACTCTACTCTGGGGTTGTGCGGTCCATGACCCTTAATGGCGCCCCAGCAAAGGTGGAGGCCCTGAAGGCCAGCAATGTCGCCGCAGCGAGTACTGGCCATCAGGATCATAAGGTACTGTACAATATCCTTTGAGGCGGCGAGTCTCCTGGCTGGAACTCCACCATGAGACCTGGAGGCGAGAGCCCTGGAGGCTCTTTATCAGTGGCGCAAGGAGGCGTTAGGTCGGAGTCCTGAGACTCGAGAAATCGAAGATCAGATATCCCAACTCACGTCCTCGTGGAGGAGTGGAAGGAACGACTTGGGCAACCAAGCGCTGGGCACACCGTCGTTTCGGCGATAAGAACCCTTATGGAGGATTGGCTTGAGAGACATCACGTGGCCCTCTCATACCGGCTGACGCAGGTGATTACTGGAAAAGGATGTTTAGATCACCTGTGTCGGATCCGTAAGCAGCCAACGCCTAAGTGCCACGATTGTGATGGCCAGACCGTGGATACAGCGCTCCACACGCTGGCAGAATGCCCTACATGGTTGGAACAGAGGCGCAATCTCGTGGCAGCCATCGGAATGGGGATTCTCTCGCTCAGTAACATGATTGCGACCATAATACGGAGTGAGAAGATGTGGAACTCCGCTGTATCTTTCTGCGAGCAGGTTATGGAGATGCAGGAGATGGCGGAGCGGCACCGAGAAAGGTTTAGAACTCTCTCGATCGCCCAGGCCCGGGAACGGGTCAGGTACCGCAGAAAACTTATGCGCTGGAGATCGTTAAACGATCTCCGTCCTCCATAAGCGCAAGCTTGAGGGTGGCAAGTGGGGTCATCTGTCACCCTAGGAGAAGCAGGCCGGGATGGCGATACGGGCGCTACGGACTGCGCTCGCCCCCTTTTAGAGGCAGGAAGAAAAGGGAGCATCAGGGTTCCCTGACGGTGGGGCGTGGACATCTACATGTCGTAGGTGGCCCGAGGTACATCGGGGTTCCAGGGATTTCCTTACTAGGGTGCACCTGGTTCCCTGGCTGCTGGTACCTAAGACGGCGTGCGGTTTTTGGTCGGTTCGAGTACGACATAACTAGCTAACTACCTACTGCTAGGAGGGTAGAAAAAAAGCATGAAAGTATCAAATTACGGTGGCGCCACAGTAGCAAATTGTTAGAGTTATCATCATCATGCTATACCGCTTTATTATGGCGCACTTTTCTAAATATTTGTCACATAGGAAAACGTCTATATTGAATATTTTATTAGAAAATAATTCATAATATAGTACAGTTAGAAGTCTGGCAACTTCTCTCAGTCTCTAACTGCTATGTTAATGTCAATATCTTTCATCTACACTAACACTAACGACATTCTGGTCGGTTTTGTAACTACTATTTTTGAACTAGTACTTGCTTTTTATGCTGGACCGACCAGATATACTATGATTAGTGAACAAGGAATAATAATTGCAAATTCCAATTTTGTATTTGTGATTCAAAAGTGACAGACGAGTTCATGAAAGTAACTTCTAGTAATCTACTAAAATTAAGATAATTATTATTTTTTGTCGAAAGTGCAGTTTTCAAGATCCATTTCTTTATTTTATGCTTAAAAAAAACTAAATAACTAATGACTATTAGTTGTAAAATGAAGTTATTTTAAATATTTTGAAGTGGAAAAAATATATCTCGCATTTTTATACAATTTTATACTTAAAGTGATTTTTCATCAGAATAAAACAATTCTAAATAAGCATTGGAAACTACAATCTAGGTCGGCAATGTGCAAGCGAATGTAAAAATTATAATGGTATATGAATAAAGAAAAGTATAAGCTTTCTGTTATACTTTATTATATCAAAGCGTTGTGTTTGAGTAACTGGAGCGATGGAAAGTGAAAAGAGTAGCGGCCGTCTTCATGAAGATGCACCTCCAGCTAAGGAACAACAAAAAAGTAGAAAATTATGGTAAGATTATATTAAGACAAAAATAAAAATAAAGAACTTGTGTTTGTTGTGAGTTCTTGATTACGATAAAAAATTTGACAGGAGACGAAATGCTATAGTCGGAAATAGAAATACAATGAAACACAGTTGTCGTGGTAAGTGTGTGCAATACAATGCCACGACGACTGCCATGCCTTTTATGTACCTCAGGGAGGCGTGAAAAGGCATCTTACTAGGCCACTATAGTGTGGGTCACCATACTGCATTGTCTGCATTCGCAATGAGTATGGTGACTACAACTCTTGGATTCTATTCATGTTTTCCATCCGGCAGAGCAGGGCCAATTTGGCAGGCTCTTAAAATAAATTTAAGAAAAAAAGAGATAACAGTAAAGAAAAATAAATATACTCTATGTAGTATTCAACATTCTACCTATTATGTCACTATTTTGACATTTTAATGAAAGTTCATGTGTCTAATATAGACTTTTCTGTCCACTATAGACTACTAGCATCGTCCTTTAGAGGAGCGAGGAGAAAATGCAGTAGTTACAGCTAAAAATGACCTTCGTATAGAACACTTACCTAATAACATCTAACTTCTAATAATAAAATAAATCTATATCGATAATACTTTTTTCATACATAAACATATTTATGATCTCACCAAAGTGCTGCACCATTCAGTCTGTGTATAAGAGTCCACACGCTCATACGTCAATGATCTATCAATGTTGGCTGTAGAAACAATGTATTCAAGTTTTTGTTTGAACCGAGGCGATATGATACACTCATCCAAGGTGTACCGTTCTTTGTTTACAGCCATCATATTACCCAATACTGTTTTAGCCACTATACACCTATCAGTTTCATTCTTCTGCCGTTCCTCTGTTTGGGAACCAAATGAACCTGTTAACGTCATCACCATTCCAACTTCTTGAACACACGGATAAATAGCGCTAGTCTCCGGTTTACACAACTCCTCTACACATAACGCTGACATCGTGTGATTATCAGGACAAGGTTTTTTTTTATCTCGACTACACAAACAGCTGGAAAATAAAAGTTACTTAGTTGTTAACGATGTCAAGTGTGAACCATTGGACTAAATTATTTGCTTACGTATGATTCTCTTGCTGTGTAGTTGGGATCAATATAAAGAACCCACTAGGATCCTTATAAACAGGAACCGTATCGACACGAGGCATAGTCGTTTTGTTGCCACAGCAAGAGCATTGAACTACTACTACTTTAGTGTAGCATTCATTGATTCCGCATATTACAGACTCCAATGACTTGGTTGCGGTAACCACATCATCACTATTATTAGACTTTCTCTTTTTAAAAATGTCCGATAAAGAAGTTGCTTCTCTAACATTCTGCCAATTTGAACTTGATTGTTTATTCGAGTGATTTGAAACATTCTGTAGTTCTATCTGCAGTGTCAAGTTGACAGCATTTCCTTTATTTATGACAGCTATGTAATTATCTCCGAGAGGCGTATTACAATTGATAATATTTGAGTGCGAGGTAATAGTGGCAGGGATCACTTTTATTTTACTGTTAGAAGGTGGAGAATAAAGTGCGGTGTTGACTTCACATGAAGATGTTTCAATCCTTGTTTGTATTTCCTCGTTAACGCAAGTCTTGGAGACAATACATTCTTTAACTTCATCCACATTAGAAGGAACGTTGGCATCCAGCTTGCTTGATTTGACTTCATGCACAGGATTCTGATACAGATTTGAGGCTTCCTGTAAAATTAATATCTGCCCGTCATTGGTTAGGTTCTCGACCTTCAAAGATTCCGATGATAAATCTTTACTACGAGGGTAAGTTTTTAAGTTCGCGGAATGACAGTGAAAAAGGCGGGTAAACGCGCTCTTTTGATGCCTACCGTATTCAGTGACTCATAATTAGTCTGCATAGTAAAATTTGTTGTGATTGGATCATTAGTTATTAAACTATCGTTGACCAAGTATTTTAATCGGGAACGAAGTGAAAAAAATGGAGAAAATTGAATTGCGTGCGGTGATAAAGTTCCTTACTAAGCAAGGAAAGTCTGTTCAAACCATACTCAATGAGATGTCATCGGTTTACGGGGATTCTTGCCCAGGAAAAACAATGGTCTACAAGTGGCATAGTTTATTTAAACAAGGCAGGGAATCACTTGAAGACGACCCGAGGCCGGGGCGCTCCGTTGAGGTGACTACGCCAGAAGTTATTGCAAAAGTAGAAAAAATTGTATTGGAAGATGCTCGACTAAAAAAGAAACAACTCGCAGAAATGGTTGGAGTATCGGATACAACAATTTTTAAAATTTTACACGATCATCTTGGCATGACTAAGGTTAGCGCACGGTGGGTGCCGAGAATGCTCACGCCATTGCAAAAACAACAGCGCGTGGAATGTTCACGTGCGTTTTTGGACCTCTGCAATGAAGACAAGGATGGCGTATTGAATCAAATTGTTACTGGGGATGAAACTTGGGTTCATCATTATGAACCCGAGTCCAAACAAGACTCCATGCAGTGGCACAAAAAGGGCACAGCACCACCCAAGAAATTTAAGGTTTCACAGTCGGCTGGGAAACTCATGGCAACGATTTTTTGGGACTCAGAAGGAATATTATTGATAGATTATAAAGATAAAGGCATTTCTATAACGGGGGAATACTACGCTTCAATCTTAGAACAGTTAAAAGAAGCCATCAAAGAAAAAAGACGGGGAAAATTAACGAAAGGTGTCCTGCTATTGCATGACAATGCTCCCGTTCACAAGAGCCGAGTCGCACTGGCTGCCCTGCATAAGGTGGGCTTCGATATTTTGAATCACCCACCCTACAGTCCAGATTTGGCTCCGAGTGATTATTATCTCTTTCCAAAAATGAAAAAAGAATTACGTGGTAAGAAATTTTCAACTGATGAGGAGGTTAAGGAGGCGGTTTCGGCGTATTTTTCAGACAAAGATAAAACTTTTTTTTACGAGGGAATAAAAAAACTAATTGAAAGATCTGAAAAATGTATTCGTGTTGCAGGGGAATATATAGAAAAAGAAAAATAATTTTGTGTTTTTATTATTACTCAATACCCTCCATTCCGCGAACTTAAAAACGCCCCCTCGTATTTACAATTAGAATGGTATGACACTTAAATGGTGTGACAGATATTGATGATTTGGGTGTTGATGATGCTACACCTAACGGTGGTGATCCTGATAAGGTTTTATTTTCAAACAATTTATCAGTTATTTTTGTTAACGGTTCATCTGTTTCAATAGATATTTTCTTATGCGACTCTTGTCCGAAGTTTTTTGGTGTTTTCATGACAGATGTATGTACCAAGTTTGAACGTTTTTTTTCACGTTTCGAGTTCTGTAAAGGTGTTGGCAAAATAGTTTTCTGGTAGTTACTCTTCCGTGACTTGGCTGTAACCTATGATAAACGCGATTAAAAATAATTACGATCTAATTTTATAGCAATATAATGTTTGTTAGTTATTTTTATTAAGAAATATATTCGTATTCATCACGTACAGTCGACGCTGTAATAGTCTCCTTGGGTGCATTCAGCATTGTATGATCGGAAGAATTCACCGGTAGTTCGTTATCCAACTGCGGTGGATCTGTAAAACATCTATATACATTATATGTAGATAAATATCAAGTAGACAAAACAATGTACCTTTAAACGCTTCGCTACCAGAAAATTGGTAGGTGAACGTTGCTACAAGACGTTGTGTTGTCACTTGTTATTGTAGACTGATGGTTGTTAATTGTTGGTGCAATTTCAATGTATATAAGTATGTACAACGATTGAGCCGGGTTTATTTCCAGAACTCAACCTCTCTCGAACAGTCTAAAATTCTTGTGATTACTTTATACACAACCAGCAATTACGAACTAGTGGCTTTATTACAACACACGAAGAAATATGTAACTCTGACGTGGACCACCGAAATAAAGAAGAGACAAATAAGGTATCGCTTGCTACAAATGAGAAATAGCAGTGTACAAACCATCTATACTGGCCAACCGTACTGACCACGTTCACTGCGATGTCAATGTCAATGGCGGTGAGTCGAGCGCTCCACTATCTATCTGTTCAACCTTTCGTTCATTACCGAATACAAAATTCAAGATTTAAACTAAACATTTACACAGAATAGATAATATACCAGTTTAAATAAACTGAACTAAACTGTAACTATTTATGAAAAAAAATTTACTCATTTATTTAAAAATCAACTTACGAATGAAAAATTCGAGTTTTTGATATTAAATTTAAAGCGTTTTGTTTAATCTACATTTTTATGTTTATTTAAACATCGGTCCTTTCTTCGGATCGCAGCCTTTAAATTTCTTGAGATACCTAAATGGTGGAAAAATGTGGTTCCCAAGTCTAAAATAAATCTTGGAAATGATTATACTCACTTGCTTTCGATTATATATTTGATGATTAATATTGATGATTTTCTAAACTAATCTTTAAGTCGTATTCCAATAATCAACTTATTTTATACAATCTCTTTCATAAAAATCAGCTGTACTGGTATATTTTTACACAAAAAAGTGAAAATATTTTACTGATACACTGATCTGTACATACATTACTACTTATATGTGAAATATTTAGACAAAAAGACGCCCATAAACCATAGCTAACTATAAAAAACAAGCGAACAATTCAAATTTACCTGAAATTCTAACTTCTGTCTTGTCTGCTATAATGGAGTTCTTTGTTTTTCGTTTTTCGAATGACCTTAATGCAAATTATAAATAAACATAACTATTATTTAGGGGTAACTTACTATTTCATCCTAATACGCTTAGTCCACATTCGGATATTACACCTATAGTTTTTATTAAAAACCAAACCTCACTAAAACTGTACAACTTGTTTGCTTTCGGCTGGATTTTTTAGGAATCATTCATTTCATCCAGAGTGAGAAGGTAATCGGTGAAGCCACGATAGGGCCAACATATTATTTTGTAATAAAAGCCTCTAATCAAATAAAGATTTAAAAAATCCAGATGACAAAGGCAGTCGGTGTTCCAGGAATTTCTTTACTAGAGTACACCTAAAGCGCTAGCCACTTGTTGACGTTCTACAAACGTAAATGCTATTGGGAAAGTCGTTAAATGCATGGGAATGACGTCATCTCAACATTATTTCACGTGGTCAAATAAAATAATAGAAGTGAATAGAAGCGTTAGCGATTTTAGAAAGAGAATTGATGCGAAACACTCGTATCTTAGCCAGGTCCCGTTGACCCAGGCTACCCGGTTACTCGAGACGGTGTGTTATTAGAAATCGATTCGAGTCAAACATAACCTCCAGTAAGTGATGTCCAAGAGGTTTTCGATCAGCAGTGGACGACAGTAATAGGCTAAACGGAAAGAATAATAAATATCTATTGTATTTTAAACTGCACAATAGTCGTACACTGCCACCTATTATTACAAATGTGAACTACTGAAAGCGATTGTTCACTAATGCTTAACTAGATGGCATAGATAGGCATGGTTTTACATTTTACAATCTAAAAAATAAATAATTCACAACACGTAACTTATAATATCTTAAATTATAAAGCATTTGATTACTAGCTTAATTATTTTTTTGGTAAAGGAGGCAAACTAGCAGATAAATCATTTAATTATAAGTGAGTTTTGCTGCCTATGTATACCTACATTATGGCCATGGTATCAGTCTTGTTGAGCTAATACTTGTAGAACAGGGAAAAAATATTTATTCTCTATATTTTTACATCAAGAAAAACTCATTAATTTATTATACATCATACATACATATTGTGCTCCATATCTAATTATTGATTAAGTAAGCATTTTTAACACAATAAATTAATTAACTATATAAATTATGAAGATTAATTTTTTAAAATTTTGTTCATACCTCATTTAGACTTTTTAAATTTGAATAAATATTTTTGTATGTTTATTAGTGAACTTTAAAATTACAACTTTAATTATTAAAATTATACAAATATATATTAATCATTAAAAAATTATGACATATATATCAGACATTTATTTTTAATGAATAATTAATACTAGGTAAATTTAATCATTATATATAATCATACCTAGAAGCCTTCATGAGATATTTCTCATAACCTGCATCAGTGAATGTATCTGGGGGCACAACAGCAACACAAGGCATCCCGTCACATAGTTCCCGAGGGCTTTCTATCCTGTTTCCACTTACAGTATACAGCTCTATAGCTGTATGTCTGCAAATGATAATATTTTTTCGTAAAAGTATAATAGTAATATTAATCTTTAATTATTATCCTGCAATATTTTAATTACCTGCATAATTTTATAAAATAAAAAGGTTGTGTTATTATTTATGACTGTCTTTTTTTTAATTAATCTATACTAAGGTAGATAATCTAGACAGATACACATACTTGTGTAAATACACATTAAATATCAAAACCTTTACATATTTGTAGTAGATCTAGTTTGTTTTTGATATTTCTTTGTCTGCAATCAATGTATGACAGAATTCTATATGGTTTGAAATACAACTTCAGATTGAAGCAGAGTTATTTATTAAACGTAAATCTACAAATATATAATATATCATTTCCTACTTTTGTTATGTTACGAAAGTAATAACGAATAAATATTTACGAAAATCCGTAATGTGATTTTGCCAAATGGTTCAGTGTAGCTTCCCACCAATCCAACTCATCTCTACGCAAGTGGTACTTTCTTGGTGGTGAACTACTTTGGCCATTGGAAAACAGAAATATATCAATCGCTTCCCAGCCAAAGCCTACGTTTTTCGATTTTGATTCTGTTACACTCATAATTTTTAATGTGTTAATTTTAGATGGGTATATACGGATACTTCTTTAAGAATAAAAGGTTTCTCGACAGCTGAGTATAAATACTTATTAGTATAAAATAATAAAGTCGTTATTGAAGTAAGCATTAATAATGTTTGTATGTTATATTCAAACGTGTTACATTGAAATTTACACTTATATTTATTTCAAATCCACCGCGACATGTTACTGTCGTACATTGACAGCTGACTAAACGACATTGACGTTCGCTTTTATCTTTTTAGGTCGTTCTGAAGTTTAGAATTTTCGTCTAGATTCAAAAATATCTTAACGAATTAAAAAAACATATATTTATTTTTTAATCAAAATTAAAACAGTTAGAACTCCTAACACAGAATTTTATAAAGCATATATAAAAGAACAAGGAATCACTCTTGATTACTACAACGTACAACCACGTGGCGACTTGTCAAAATCATCATGCAGCTCAAACCGGGGAAGTCCAACTAGGAAACTAGCGCCCTTTCACACTCATCTCGATGACGTCGAAGTTGTTTGAGGAACTGCTACTGCTGCACCTGCAGCCACGCGACGAATGGTTCGGTTTTCGTGAAAGTTGAAAGCGCCCTGTCCACAGAACAATCTATCTGTGCTGGTGCGCTACAAGGAAGTTACGTACACTGGAGAGTGTGCTACTCTTGGTACACAGACGACATCCCCGTCACCGACGACGTGAAACTTGCGCTGTACACCAACAACGTGATCAGCATCACGACATCGAAAAATAGTGCCAACGCTGCTACCAAGATGCAGCGTACCTGGCCAATCTGGCGAAGATTCAGGCGATCTCCATAGGAAATGTGACCCTATCACAATTACAGCTTA
The DNA here is from genome assembly GCA_949316085.1 of Hypercompe scribonia. Classification (NCBI taxonomy): domain Eukaryota; kingdom Metazoa; phylum Arthropoda; class Insecta; order Lepidoptera; family Erebidae; genus Hypercompe; species Hypercompe scribonia. The sequence goes on along the minus strand of OX438969.1, from coordinate 1,257,096 downwards.
TGGGGCAGAAAGTCAAGCGGATCATGACTGTGAAAGCCCCCGGTGTGACCATCTATCGCCATGAAGCCCCACCTCAATAACGTCGTTGCCGAAATTCGTGTCGCACCTTCCCTTCTGCGGCCCATATTGTCGTCCCGATTACCTTGCCGCGTGTAGCCCGGTTTGTATAAGGCCTACATTCACACCTGACTCACCTATGGTGCCCCGGCCTGGTTCGCGTTAGTTTTCGAAACGAACCGCCATCGGTGGCGTGCGCAGCTGTAGCTCGCACTACGCACCCTCACCAATACCCCTCACTTTGTGCGGAACAGGACAATTTCCCGAGATCTGCGCGTGGAGAGCCTGGACGATTTCGTGAGACACCCGAGTACCAACCTGTTCGTCCGTGCTGACGGCTCACAAGCCCGCCATCATTGGGCACTCGCGCCCCCTACCATCAGCGGCCGCCGGACAGGTATGACCTGCCACGAGATCTTGTCTCCGTCGGACCATCCCCAATACCGGACCTGTTGTTGGTTGAAAAGTGCTCCTCGGCCCCACCCCCCCGTCGCTGAGCACACGTCACCATACTGGACAAGACCCGGGCTGTATGGCCAACGAACAAAGGATTGACCTCGTTAGCTACCACATAATCCCCCGCCGGGCTAACACCCCTAGACTACCAAACAGGCCCCACCGGGTCCAATCTAGTGACCCACCTGTGGTTGCAGGCGGCGCGGCAAATCACTGAGACATGCCGTAGATCTGGAAAAAAAATAACTCGAGACCCTTAGATTTTATAAAACATATCCGTGTTTTCTAATAGATGGCGCTATATTGAATAACGCAGTTGACTCTTTATCGATAAACTTTTTGATTTATTGATCTCTAAATATTATAAATGCGAATGTTTGTGAGGATGTATGGATATTTGTAATCTTTCACGGAAAACATACTATGTAGACTTAAATAAAACTTTACAGTAACATATCTTACACATCAGAATAACGCATAAGCTACTATTTATCACGATAAACAACATACACGCGAGTGGAGCCCCATTATTTAATTTACTCATCCAAAGGATTTTTTAAATGTATTTTCAGTAAACTGTGTCAGTAAATTGTAGCGACTTTCACATTTTCAAATCAAATTTTAAGGCTGGTCTAATGAACAATAACTTTCGAGGAGGCGACGTGCGCGTGTGCCGTACGTCGCTTAAATGGAAAGTTTATCCGCAGATAGTGCCCGCGTTAGCGGGCAGGCGCTAAGAGGGATCTGGATGTCGTAATAACAGCTGTTCCCAGATCCCTCTTATGTCAGGCGCAGAGTGGCACACCGTGTGGTTTTAGTCGGTCCGATTCCGACACACTACCCCGCCGTACACCCCGGTGGGGTGACGGCCCGAGGGGGTTTCCAAACGTTAAAAGAAAAAGAAAAAAGAAAAAAGAATGAGCAGTAATTTTATTTGACATACCTAAAACTCGGGGCCTCGTACAGATATGTAATAATTTATTAAAGTTCTTCACTACATTTTTTATTTCGAAACATAACGATCAATTGTAAGTAAACTGACAAAACATTTAAAGGGCTAGCCTTTCAATTTACTTTGTGGCACTGTTTTATTTACCTGGAGGACGGAGGTCAACGGTCGGCGCACCCTGCAAGGGTGGCCGCCGCACTTGACATTTTATTAACGTATTTTTCACGCTACCCTCACTCATGCTACGAAAGATTAACTTTGCTTTATTCTTTTTTAATTATACAAGACAAAAGATTCTTTGTTTATTGCGTATACATTTGCATATATAACATGCGTATATAACACTGCCAATAGTGTGACAATTCATTTAAGTCAAAAGTCATTTAAAAAGGCGAAAATAATAATAAAAACAAGAAAGTGACACATTTTTCACTTTTTCTCGACATGCAAAGTATCACAGTTCGACATTATTTAAATGTCTCATATGTACTATTACCACTTAATCAGGTACAAAGAATTATCATAGCGAAAAAACTTTAAACTGCTAATGTACGGAGAGTTGTAGGTTAATTGTCTGCATCTTGCTATTTATTAATTTGGTGGAATAACCACCACAACGTCATAAGTGTCCTCACAACTTGGTGAAAATATTCTGAATACAGCATCGTTTTCGACTCTTTCTCGTCTCTTGTTTAAGTGACTTTAAAAACCGTCCTTAATAATCAACTAAAATACAATTAAATATGGTGAGAAAAATTGAAAACTCAAATCCAAGTCAAGTACCCGTATGTATGCGAAATGTTCAGACACTCGTGTGGTTTCTCGTGGAAATGTAGTAAAATACTGAAATTTTGATAATGTCGACATGTTCAATCTTGTAAGTATTGTTTTATCTGGTTATCAAACGCATACACATAAAAAAAGTTAATTTAATTTTTAATATTTCTGAAATACTCTTGTGCGTACGTCTATGAATGAACGTTAAGATTTATTCGTGGTGCAGATTACAGCAGCCAGTGTTGGTTTCTTGTGCACATTTCCCAGCTGCATTCTCGGTATTCTCCAGTTTTACTAACGAGTAGTACTCATAGTATTTATATAGTATTAGTAATTAATAAAATTAGTAGTAATAATATTAGTACTTTTGTTTTTTCATAATTTGAAAATGAATTACTGTGTATTTTGAATACACGAAAAATGTCGTTCCATCGCCGGCCTACAAACAACACAATTCTTTTTACAGTTTCGGTTCTGGGTTGTTGCTTTCGGGTGATGTGATAGAATCTGTACATTATTAATTGTCTATTCCGCCCATTGGGTCTCTACTACCCAGTAGGTTTCGTCTTTCAGAAACATCGCCTCCTCGCAAAATGAGAGAACAGAGTGTCAGATGCAAGTCTCTTACTGTGAATCAGAGTTGACACTTTTATGATCTCTAGCTATAAATTTTCAACACCGGTGGTCTCGAGTTTAAGCTTGAGATTACCAGTAGTATCCCGTCAGGTCAGGTGACCTAACACTGTTAGCAGTTTCGTAGGTTATGTTTTAAACTTTAATATACTTTAAAATTTAAAGTATACCAAATCTCATTTAATACATTCATCTGTAACATGGTGTTTTTCAGTTGGTTCGAGTCCAATACCCTCGGTTTAGGTGAGGTATTGAGTTGAGTTTGAATTTCACGAAGCTAATTGTAGATACATCTGATGTAACATATTTACAAATAAATACTGATACTGCATACTGATAAATTAGGGGCAAATAATGATATATTTTCATAATTCTAAACGGTTACATAGTGCCGTAATACACAATACAAATATTATTATGAGCCGTGTTTAATAGCCGAAAGCTTCCAAGAAACGTGATCTTTGAGTAAATTTTGTATTGAAATCAAACTACTCGTATGTGTATAAACATAGGTAAGCTTTGCACTAGGACCTAAAACTATTAAGTCTGATGATATGAATGTTACACCGGCCAATAGCGCAAGCACATAGTGAAACGCTACTTGACTTGTGCGTACAATCGAAGTAGTTTCTCTTTATAAATGTTAAAACTGTATGCTATACTGTTATTGTTAAGCAATAGAAAAGGTATACCTTTGCATATGCAATATGCAGCTCCGGCAAAAGGCTGTAGGGTGGGTCACGAATTAGTTAACATTTGAATAAAATCGTACAAAAAAACCATTTGATATATTATAAAAATTGTTTATTTACAAGAAAACTAATCAGTTGGAGTTTATTATTTAATTGAGAGTTAAGTTGATCTAGTGTATATAGTTTATTGATGTAGACACGATTCTTCAAATAACCCCATGAGATTGTAGCCAACAAATTCCAGTAGCATCGGTCTCAAGAACTCCCTTAACATTTTTGCACGGGATGTTTGATTCAAATGTTAACGAATTCTTGGTCCATCTATAGCTTATCAAATACACCTAATTATTCGTTAAAGTTTTATGATTGAAGGCGTTCCAATTATTATATCTTTTGAATCTAGTTGTAATCGAAAAACGAACCATTACACTTTCCAGTTTAGATGATATCAGTGTTTAAAACTATGATACAAGCCTTGTCTTAATTTAGATCTGCTGTAATAGTGGTCGATATCCTACATTAATGCTATAGTTGCTAGTCATGTTTTCTGATTAATAGTTCATTAATTGATATTTATGAAGTGTTAACGAAGTTTGTTACGTGTTGTAGGTCGGTTCTATCACATGGGTGTAGATAGCCGATCGAAAGTCATTTTGACTTGTATTAGATTAGATAATATTAGATTAATTAATCAAATTTGACTGAAAGCTTGGCTTAATCCCACTAAAAGAAGCTCAGTATAATGTAAGTAAGTAAGTATTTTTCTGAAAACCTCTGATAAGATGAGATCTGATAACTTTTTCTTTAAATGTAACTTTTGATCGACTCAACTTTCCAATAAGAAAAATAGAATGGAATCGACCTGTTCATTAAGGAGCTATCGGAACATCACATTAAGGACATCTCTTAGGTTTCACATTGGGGATTAAAAAGAGAATACGTCATTGCTTCGAGAAAAGCAATATTCAGTAAAAAGTATTAAGTGGTATATTATGACATAGATAAATTACATAACCGACTCACTTAAAGGAAATTTTGAATAATTACAATTACAATAAAAATGGTTTCCGTTTTTTTTCTTTGTTTGTACCATAATTTTTTTGTCCATTGTGGATCAATTTAAATAATTTCTTTCTTTTATAGAACTTATTATTGAGATTAATTTAAAATTGGTATCATTCAAATTTACAGAAAATAAATATTGCACGAGCATTCAAGAGCATTAACGCCGATAAACGTTTTTTAGAAAAATAATTATTAGTTACTTTTGTATCACTTATTTTAGAAGGTGGTGTAAATTTGGGGGTACTTTTGTTCAGCAGTGGACGGCGATATATAGACGTTTTGTATTTTTTTATTTTTTTCACCCACCACAAGTCATTCTTCAGCAAAAAGTAATGAAGTCTATATCTGATTCGAACCGACTAAAACTTCTCGATATATAATTACGGAAACGGTCTTGATAATCTCTTATTTAGAAAATGTTCCGTTTTTTTTATTAAAGAATATTTTACCAGTGCTATTGCCTTCTTGTTAAAATTAAAACAATGCATTACTGTTTCTGTATTAGGTATTAGTCTTTTTAAAGAAAAGCTTGTTGGTGCAGTTTTTAATCCTAAGCAACAGTCGGCGACGGATATGTCTTCCGAGAATGATAAAAAATAAAACTAGGGACAGTATGTAAATAAAATACATGTCGTGTGCTATTTGTAGCAGGACGCGCGTGCGCGACACGTTGCTGGCTCCGCCACAGATTAGAAAATATTCGTCACAACATGTAGTCATACGATCAAACATAACTTAATGCATATGCCAGGTTTTCTAACATTTACACATTTTGTAAAGTAAACTTAAATAATAAGACGTTCTCTATCACGTATATTTCTGAAATATTATTTTTATTTACAAAGACGTTAGTTTTGGTATTATATGGTTGCCGGAGTATCATCTTTTGAGAATTCAAAACTTGTTATTTAGAAGTACGGTTTTAAATAGAAGAATAAATATTTCCTATTTTAATGCAGAACAACACTAAAATAGCGTTTGATTCCGTCCAATTATCCTGTGTACCTCCACTCCAGTGAACAATATAGTTTTTTATAATTGATGGCTTAACTTAAAAATACTCATGACCGTATCAACAGTTGTTAATTTCTGTTTTCTGCCAGGTCACAGAGCAGCATAAGTGCATAGTGTAAACGGATATTGTGTATGTTTGTTAGTGTCAGTGAATGAGCAAGGAGGACGTCTGTCTGTAGCCGTGTAGACTGAAGGGAACGGGAACCAGGAGCGGCGTAAAGAGTGCGGGGCCGGGGAGAGCGCGCGGTCCGCACGGGTGTCGCGCCGCAGTCCGCGCGAACGCCCGCTTGAGGCTTGTTGTCTGTTGCCGTATGTTGCACGCCGCATTGTAACACGCGATCGTCGCTTTTGTTTATTGTTGGACGCGCTCTCCCGTACAGCTGTTCAGTAGAGTGCTGCATCGCGCATTACCGCAGTGCCGTTGTAGTGATTTTGTTTCTATCAGTGTACTTTCAGTGGTGATTTGTGTGACTCGTGAGTGTAGATGGGGTTACGAGTGTGCCCCTAGAACTACCGGTGTGTCTCCGAACCACTGCTCAGGACGCAGCGGCGAGTAGCACGGCCATGGCGGCCACTGCCCGCCGCGAGATAGACACGGGTGAGGAAGACATCGCTGCTATAGCTAAACAGATTTCGGATCACGCCGAAGCTATATATCAAACTTGGAAAGCACGCGGCCTCGCGCCCACTGAGATACTGTCGTGTAGGCCTACGCCCGGCATAAAATTGGCAGAAAGTCTTCGGACTAAACCTAGGCCTGAACCAAAACCAGAAATAAAACAGAGACCGGATTTCCGACGAGATTATAGGCCGGATGTCGGTAGAGATCAGCGAGTGGACATTCGAAGAGAGCAGAGAATTGAGCAACGTCACGATAGAATAGATCCTGGAGGCGAGACGATAGAAGTGACTCTGCCTCCTGATCTTGTACCGGAGCGAAATGGCACGGCAGGCGCGTGCGCAGGCGCGCGACGCGCTGACCCTGCCGCCATGCGGCTCGAGGTTGCCCGCGAGGAGGAGCGGCTGCTTCAGGCTCTGCGCACAGGAGGCGTGGTAGCTGAACGCACCGCTGAGCGTCCAGACGTAGTGCCACCGCTTTCTTTAGTAGATTACGCTAAGAGTAGATACCAGGACAGGCTGGATACTGGTGCTCGAAAGCCCGCCGCTGGCGCCAGCGGCGAGCGCCGAGCTTCACTGGGATCGCATGTAACTGAGGCGCGCTCAAAGTTTGAGGCGCGAGCTCGGCGTGCGTCGAGCGCCGGTGCCGGTGAAGTCGCCTCTGTGTCAGGAACGGCACCTGTGCGGCCCTTCCTTACACGAGGATCTGTCGCTGAACGTGTTCTTATGTTTGAACGATGTCCAAGTGAAGCTACGCTAGAACTAGCCAAGAGGAAATCACCAGCAGCCACCACTTGGCGAGGACCACACGATGTCATCAGCAGAGCACAGGTAATTTAAACGTTTGTTACTAACAAACCTATAATCTTTATTACTTCAAACCTGAATTATATTGTAATGTTCTCATATCATATATAACTCGGTAAAACAAAACAGGATACAAGTATACAAACCGCTGCTGATAGTATGATTTCATTAATCAAATAAAAGGTGACATCAGCTGTTCATTTGACGAAAAGATTGGAAAAGTATTCACGTCGACAAGTTTTTTTTCAACTGTAAATACTTACTTATGTTAAGTACCTAATTACAAATAAAACAGAAAATAACTCAAGGTGCTCAAACAGTAGGTATATTGTATTTAAATAACACCATTATGATTACCACCAAAAGGTCATGAACAAATACTACTGGTTTTCTACCCACTGTTAATACTCGCAAACAAAATCGAACTATGGGTTCGTTTCATAACCATAGTGTGGTACTGGGCTATTAAGATGTCTGTTTACTGTGATATAAATTAGGCATGTCGCACTAGATAACACCAAATCGAATGATGTAATGATTAGGTTGTATATCAATACACATCGTTTTACGCGCTTTTTCTCCGAAAGATTATTTATCATTATTTATCAAAAAAGATGGCGTCCGGTTTTAAAAAAATGGAACATGATCCCAGAACTACGATTGCAAGTAATTTGATCTATAATCAGTTTGAAAATGACTTTGACGCAAAACTTTATGTCTGACCCAACAGTTAAAATTAACCAATATTGTGAGGTTTGTAGGCATTCTTTGATGTTACTCCTCCTCATGCAAAAAACCCATAAACTTTGAAATCTATTTAAAAACCTGCCTACAGTTAACTCTTTATCTGTATGATAACTTTTTCAAAGCTGGCAATCGACGATTCCAATCGTTCATCGTTGAATGCGGTCCACAGGGAAAAACTGGCATTGAAGTGCCCTGTAAGGTGATGAGAATAATATTTCATATTTTCATTCTATAAAGTTGCAGGCAGTGGCAGATACTCTCTTGATTAATTCAATACACTCAGCTAATTATGATAATGGTTAGTGATGACTGTTTTTTGCTTATATTTAAATCATTTTAAATTCCAAAGCGATATTGTAAATAAGTAAATACTTTAGTAAATTATTTTGTAGCATAAAAAAATATTCTATTATAAAACACTTATGTGTACCATACGAATGTTTCTTGGTTACCTAAGGTAAATTACTTCTAATTGGGCATTATTCGATCACACCACTGTGCTTTACTTGCCGTGCATAAGTCGAAGCATGCACACCGTTCGGGAAGGTTCGTTGCGTTTTGTCAGATTGCCAATTTGTCCCTCGTTGTACGGGGTCTATACACGACACAGTGTAACTGCACGCATAGAATCAACTGTTAAATTACCAGTACTTAACACTATTAAATGTCTACGTAAGTCTAGACTTGTATTCTGGGTAGGTAGAGTTAATTTATATGTAGGCAATGACCCACATAGTTTTGCTTCAAGATCCATTTGAGGATGTATTAATCGAAACATGAAAACAATAATAAAGTTAGTTTAGGTAATAAAAAAATCTAAAGTGTCAAATTAGCCGCAAAAGTTACTGCAGGTTTAAATACTATAATATTTTCCACCAACACTAGTGGCATAATATTCGTCACTGGAACATTCTTACTGATGAATATTCTGTTTATGCTTTCATCTATTTTCCTTGTACGGTAATGAAATATTTGTCTTGCAAATATTAGACCCTAAGTTAAAGGAAAATAATAAAGTCACGTTAACGAGGTCGGAACAAAAATACACGGAAGATAAATTTACAATTCATAAAGTGTAATATAAACAAGCGTTTTCTTCAACCGTTACCTTTACGCCTGTGGAATCATCAACTACAACAATAAGCAGGATATAATCGTACGTATTCATGACACGTATTTAGGTGCATCGTCCTCTGCTTATTTAGCCATTATACAAAAATTGATATATAAAAATTATGCATACGCATACAAGTGACTTGTATATTTCTAAACGGAAAGATTGTTCACCTCGTCAAACGTGTCTACTATGGGTACAGAAAAAAAAAGTGTTCCAAATTTAAATCCGTCCAAACTGCGGGAATGGCTTGGCAAACACCCAACAGCGTCCGATTAGAGCCGACAGTCTTCCGAACTTACCCGAATGTGCCTTTAAAATAGGTGATTAGATACATCACTATCATCGCAATAGCTTTAGATTACAGAATAGAAACTATTTGTCAATTTTAAGTTGGCAATTCTACTCGTAAAACGCAGGAAACCGAAACTCCATTATCACCAAAAAAGGCACTCATAGGAAGTGACTGACATAATTGGGCGGAAGTGATTGTTAACAATTAAAGCAGTCGTGTACGATGTACGTTCCGTGCAAGAAAACATGTAACAGTACCGCGTTTTTTTTGGGACGCAGTGTTATGCAACTCATGCTGAGAATTGTTCAAAATGTTTTGAATCCAAAACAATTGCATTTACATCGCTCAAGTCACGCATGCCAGCTGACATTTTCTCTTAGATAGAACTTGCTTAATAATCAAAAAAACATTTAACTGGATTTTCTTGATGTGAAATGGAAACTTTTCTAGTACAGTGGATTTACATGCCTTTTAACAAGATGAACGCCCTCGATTTTGGTGCTACGCATACGTTTTGTATTCCAATCGCTGGCAACTGACTAGCGACGTGTATAAATAAACAGATTGTGGATATATTGAGTTTGATATGTAGCTCTCTAATTAAAACTCCACGCACTGCTTGCTCCACTTGTCAACGGATTCTTTTTATTTTTAATCCTAGACTGGGCAACAAAACTATTAAGTTTTTCATTTATTGTTGACTGGTTTATTTGAGTTACTCTTTAACGTTATGCTCCGTACAGTATTTATTGTTTTTTTTTTATTTCAAGTGCCTGCCATAGTGACTACTCCCCCTAATGGAAAGCATGAATAGAATCCAAGAGTTGTGGTCACCATAGTAATTGCAAATGCAGACAGTGCAGTATAGTTAACCTCACTATGGCGGCCTAGTGTAATGCCTTTTTACGCCCCGCTTGGGAACGTAAAAGGTATGACAGTTATCATGGCAGCGTAAGACTTATACACTTATCACGATAACTATCACCCTTGTATATCAATTGGCCTACGATCTCGCACACAGCAATTTAACGAGAGCACAAATACCGCCGCTTTAGATTGGTCTTCTATAAGAGGGTAATACTGGCCCGGTCGAGCCGGCCCGTTCATGTTGAAATTAGCGTGGCTGTACTAAATTATGCGTGACTCTCCTATCTTATAATTGAAATTGAATCTTAAGATATTGTGAAGGAATATTAAAAGTAAACGTCGGCAACAAAGCATTTTAATACTTGTATCGCGATACGTATTTGCGAACATCATCTTGGAAATAGAATATTATATGTGTATTAGGTTTGGACAGTATTAGTACACATTAATTGTTACTATTTTATTGTAAACCAACAAAGAACAAGTTTTCAAATACTCAAAACTGGGCCTTATTTTTAAAATACCGCGAAGCGACGTCTGATGAAATTGAAAGTTATAGACATTTTTTTACGAATCTTCTTATCATAAGAGGTTATCATATTTGTTTGATAAAGACTAATATAAGTTGTTGCTTGCTCTTAAATCAAACTATTCCAGTAATAAAGTGTTTAAATATTTATTGATGTTTATCATTTTTTCTTGCTTTTCGGCCATCTTGCGAGTGAATTCGTGAAAAGGGACGATAGTGTGTACCTAATAGAAAATCGGGGATGCGATGCTATTTAATTTATTTTACGCTTACAATGCTAGAACTAGCCGTCAAACGTTGTCTGATATGATAGACATCATATATCATATATCATCAAACTGCCTGGGTAGCGCAGTTTTAGTGAATGCGACTGTTGAGCTTGAGGTCTCGGGTTCGATTCCCCGGGCATACCAAATGTTTGTATGATCTACAAATATTTGTTTCGAAGTTTCGGTGTTTTCTATGTATAATATGTGTGTATTTACAAAAAAGTGTATAAGTATTCTATCAGTCAGTCTAGTTATTATAGCACAAGCTCTGCTTAGTTTGAAACTAAACGACGCTGTGTGTCAAATGGCCGAAATATTTATTTATTTATTATTTATATATATGCAAATATTGCAACTTTATTAGTTAAAAATGCAGTTTCTGGAATTAACTAATTTGAAAGTTTTATTACCTTGAGTCAGTATATTTAGGTCTACCGAGCGAAATGTTGTCCAAGCAATAATGTTGCAATAAAATTGATTTGAAGTAGTTAGGCTAAGTTGTAAGGACTCAAGGTCGACTGTTCTGTGGTATGCTAGCACGCAATCCTGGGGCATTACGGAAGCAGTAATGGTGTGATATGTTGTTGCTTAATTGTTGTGATTTATTGTTCCTAACTTTCTTCTGCGATTAGTGCGATTACTCATAAAGTTTATGAATCTATTTTTCATTAGTGAATCGACGAATTTAAATGTAAGCTTAAATTGTGTTAAATATTTCAATACATTGATTATTTACCTTGCATAAAAAAAAATAATGAAAAACATGTTTATTATATCTTAGATTGAAAATGGGCAGTCTGTTTTTGCGTTTTCGTCATCTTGTCTCCCACACGAACGGACCGATTTGGATAATATTTTTAATTTATAAGAAAGCCGATTTATCTAAAAAGGTTTCAGCCATTTTTAGTCAACACTCGATCTGTCATTTTAAAAATATTGAATAGCTTTCTTTTATTTTTTTATTTTACGTATGTGCCTACATAATTTTGAGCCTACCTTTTGTGTATTTATTAATTTTATATAAGAAGACGAATGGTTTACAAATTGAAACAACTGTTATTTAATTATCTACCTAACAGTAGACTACCTCATGAAAATCCATTCTAAATTAACTCTGAGATATGAATTTAAAATATACTTGTACTACCATAAGTAACAATAAAAAGCTAGCGTTCATAGATAGCAAGTAAATACCATTATTTAAAAGAAAGTGCTTAAAAAAATTCTTGTTTCCAGAGACCTTCCACATATTAGTCAGAATTATGTAAAGGTTAAGAGATTCACTGTTTTCTATCTATTTTCTGAGTCATTCACTCAATTTGTTGTTACCAAAGCCTCTGTGCTGACACTTGTATGCAAGGGAAAGTTACCTACTTCTCAACAAAGATACAATCACGTTTCTCAACTACACATGCAATTCATATGTATCTGTGAAATATTGGGTGTAGCTACACCCTATGTCTTTTAATATTGATTTTTACTGATTAATTTATTATCATTTTTTTTTCATTTAACGGGCTAGTTAGTCTAGTGGTTAGCGATCTAGCAGTCAGGACCACTGCCAGCCAGAGGACGGGCGTTCTATTTTAACTCGGAATAAATAATTTCATAATAAACACTACCATTTGTCTTGTGTCTGAGTATGGTATATCTGTAACACAATTTATTAAGAGGTCTCGGGTTCGATACCTGGGTAGGGTTAGAATAGTAGTATTGAGATTTTCTGATTATAGAAGTGCGTAATGACTGAAGTGAATGACCGAAGTTGGGGAGTTTACACTCGTACTTCGGAGAGTATGTAAAACCGTCGATACTGCGCCTGATTTCACCCTGGTCGTGTCAGAGAGTTGCCCCATCGGATTGTGAGAGTGAGGGAACAGAAAGTGCACCTGTGGTTACGCATTCTCATGTGTGTTGGCTGGTCTCCATTGAGACTGGCCGCCAAAAGCGATTAGAAGAACATCGTCATATGTTTTACTTAATGTTTAAGTACTTTTATTAGCAGTCTGGATACTAACGCACAGGCTCTGCCTTGTTTGGAATCAGATGGCTAAGTAAGTTGTGTCATGTTCCGTTACTTTTATTTCATATTCATTTTGCTTAGTGTGTAATTCCAGACGAAAAACTTGAAGAGTAAATTGCAATAATTGAATACTTTTAATTCAATTTTGCTATAGTTACGTACAATAATTTTGCAATTGTGAAATTTAACATGATTATTTTAGATATCGCCTGTGCTTTTATAGTTATGCTTGTTCATTTAGACCCGGGTACTTAAACAGACTTCTAATTTTCTAGACTACACATACGACCTAGTGGTTTAAACGGTCGCCACGCTGCTTCCTGCTACAACAAGTGCTGTGGGTTCAAATACCACACTGGATAACACTATGTGTGATCCATAAATTGTTGTCCTAGGTCTGGGTGTTCTTTGTGTCCGTTTCTTGTGTTTGTAAAGCCCCCCACGACACAGGATTTATTTCTAGTGCAGAAGTTGTTTTTTTAGATCTCTACTGTATCTGTCACTTTGCAACAATCTACTTGTACTGTAGAAGTAGTTGTCACGGGAGAAAGGCCCACTGATGCTGGGGTGACAGTTGTCGTGGTAAGTGTGTGCAATACAATGCCACGAGGACTGTCATGCATTTTACGTCCCCAAACTAGACATGAAAAAGCATCTTACTAGGACGCCATAGTGTCATGAGTATGGTGATCACAACTCTTAGATTCTATTCATGCTTTCAATCAGGCAGAGTAGAGTCACTTTCACAGACTCTTAAGATATTTAAAAAATATAGATCGTGCTATCACAATAATAACCACAAAAGAGAGAATCTTTTTTGTGATGGAAACTTACCTTAATCATTTAAGTCTAAGATTATTCTCGTAACGCACTATCTCTAAAAATTACTTGCATTTTTACGAGGTAGTTTATGCCATTCTTATCGTAACATATTATCAATTTGAGTATTCATATTTTCAAGGTCAGCACATGTTATTATTTTTTTACAAACAGTAATTAATATTGGAAGTATGTATATAATTTCTTTATAGCTCGATTGTGATAGAGCCAGGTCACGCCACCTTGTCATAGGTTAAGTACCTTTTAATAAAAATTTATACGTTGTTAAACTGTTAACATTACGTACACTGTAACAGGGTTGCCATACACAAACAGTATTAACCCTTAAACGAGGGTTAAAGTTACCGCTAATTGAAAAGGTTAATTAATCATTTTTTATACGTGTGTTTTAAATATTTGAACTTATAAATGTTTCCTTATTACTGAAGCAACTATTTGTGGATCACACAAATTTTTGTCCTATGTGGGGATCGGATCCCCAACACTTCGGTGCAGTAGGAAGCGGTAAGGCGATCGCTTAAACCGCTATGCCATCCGTACAGTCAATAATACAGTAGATATACTTAGTGATTTAGTACTAATATTTTTTCATCATTTTTTGTCAATAATAGCTTCATAGGTATATAAACAACATCCACCGACTACAACAATATCGGTTAGAAAGTTAGGTAGTGACAAATTCTCTTTAAACCTAAAAAAGACGAAACATAATGTTCAAAAACTAATAGAAATTAAAAACATATTATACTGTCTACAAACAGTTCACTTTGATCCCAAAAACAATTGTTTTTACGCTTGTAGAATTCTATACAAATAAATAAAATTGAAGTATTTGTTTGTAATTTCAAATTCACTTACCACTAAATGTATATGAAAGTATCTATGGTACTTGCATCAAAAAAACAATTTTTAACATTTTTATTTGTCTGTTTATTCTGCCTAATCTCTGTAACGGCTAGACCGATTTTGACAGGGCTTTCACGGGCAGATAATTGATGCTATAAGGAGTAACTTAGTCTATTTTAATTTTAGAAAAAAATAAGGTTACACGGAAACAAAATTAATACTAACGAAATAGTGAGCGATATCCGATTCAAAAGCAACAAAAATTGCGGGTAATACCACCAATAAAAAGATTTTAATTAGATTACTTAGATATATGTACGTGTTAATTAAAAATATAATTAAGATGAAAGACATTAGAAAACTGTATAAGGCCACCAGCACAACTCCGCTCGAGCTTGACAATTTGTTTTGAAGCATGGGTCCCTGATTACTTTACAACGATTTAAGTTTGGCATTCTCTAATTTCCACATACAGTCGCGAAAGAATTGTGTTATTACGTATGGTATTCAACTTATTGTATAAACCTCTTACATTTAAGGTAATTACAATAATTCACAATGTCTGCACGAATTGCGCTACATGTATTTCTACGTATTCAGTACCTAAGGTCGTGACAAGGACGGATTTAAATTCAATCATAAAATTTCGTAGGATTGTTATAAGCGCATTACGCATGATTAACTGTAGTTTTAGCGTACGGTGTTAAAATCTGGCACTACAATAGTCATCCATATTTGAAGATTTCTTTTATTTGTGTCTTTAAACATAAATGAACAATAAAAGATCAATTAATTACGTGATTATCTTTAGAGGCGTCAAAGGTAGAATGACATAATTGTGGATGTGTAATTCAGCAGCTAACCTGTGGCGCTTAATGAGCCTGACTCTTAAGCCAAAGGTCATGTTTTCGATTTCCATCCCGAACAAACAATTAAGTGATAAACCTGTTTTTAAAAAGGTTCTTAGGTGACTCTTTCAGTTTCGCTTGAAATACGAAGCATTCTATGTAATTTGCAAACATAAGTTTATTCCCCCCCACAGCTATAAAATGGTTTCTTTTTACGTAATATCTTCTATATAATACCCTTATAAACCTTAATGTTTATACGCACCTCTGGTGAATCAAAACGAAAAGAAAAGAGTAATTTTGGGAAACACGGTTAACAAATTGAAATGTATATTAATTATTTTTTATTTTTCTAAACAAAATCACAAAATACATTGTGTTTACTACATAAAAATATTACACAACACAAATTATCAAAAATATTTCGTAAATAACATTAAGAAACTACAACTTTAAAATATAACCTCACTTTTACAATGCGTCACACGACTTGATTCCTGGATAGCTAAATGTCACCAAATTTTGTGTGAAGGTTTAGTATTGTTATACTCTTACAAATAAACAAAGTAAGGTTGAGTTCAGAAAACTATAGAGTCCTACCCTTCTCCTTTTGACATTTGCATAGTGACTTACTGGCAGAATGTCATGTTGTAACTGTATTTTACCTATATGGCAATTAGTATATTTAATTGAATATATTCGTAGAATAATTATGTTCATAATTAAGATTTTTTTGTTTAGTTCGTTAAATATATAGCAATGGTTAATTATGCATCTGGCGCATCTTTGCGTTACTTAAACGTTGACTGATAAAAAATGTGTGTGATTTATTTCCAGGAAATTGATAGGAATAACTGATAAAAATCAAGTTATTACTCATCTTTATTAACCCTAAAGGCTTCTAAAGAAACCAAAGTGTGCATAAGCATAGGTTTGATAAGATTTCAGTGTTATTTGACTTAATCCACTTATAGTTAGATAACGAATTTCGTCTTCAATTTATTTTATATTTTAAAACGAACAAATTATCGACATTTTTGCAAACAATTCACTCGGGGCTTTCCAGTTTTTCATATAATTTACTTAACTTTTGTTAATCGCATTGGGAATTTAATTGTGTGAAAAGCATTCTGCGAAAAGATGATGATTTCCGTTCAAATGAAATCTTAAGATTTAGAATTAGGACCTCTTTAGTTAAGTTTGTTTATCGATAACTACAAATTAAGTGTATGCTAAAGTTGCGAGCGACTATTTGTTTTCAAGGCAAGCTGGTCTACCGTTATCGGTGACAGGTGACAGTGATCACGTGGGCGCCAGCTTATTATACAGTATCCAAAGATGATGGATCGTCAGAAGCATTATTTGGAGATTTTTGTACCTTTAAAAACTTTGAGTTCGTTTGATGCTGAATTAAGTATGCGGACTGTCACCGCCCCTATTCACTACACAAGATGAGAACAAATTACCAAAAGAAAAGAGAAGGAAAGCTTGAAACTTCTAAGGAGAAACCTATGTTTAGCAGTTGACTATTAAAGGCTGTCGATTACGATGAAATTACTATTTATTTTTTAACTTTCAAACAGTCAATATACTAGTTCCAATCAGCTGTGAAAGCATTTTGTCGGTAGTTCGATATCATGTTAGTGATTAGACAAAATTAAATACGTTGTCAAAATAAAATTGAGCAGCAGGTCTGACCGCTTTCACTTTCGTACGTACAGGTCGTGTGCTGTTGCGTAAGTATGCACTCGTCATACACTCCGATTATTCAGATTTTAAAGAACTTTTTATTGGCACTTAATGGTTTGCGTGGGTTACGCTTGTGTATGAAGGTTGAGTGGAAAGTATTGCACACGCATCTATAACAGGAGGTGTGGGCAGTGTCAATGTAAAAACTTAAAGTCCGACTGGCGATAAAAAGACGCGAGTTGAAAATTGTAGTCGGTATCATCAAAGAGGTTTTTGATGCTTGTATCGGAGTCAGTTAGGTGAGAATTTTGCCTAGAGAGAGCCCGACTTAAATTCGGGGTTTTTGGTTCTGCTGCATTGGAGAAACGGTGTTGCAGAGAAGAAAGAAAAGTTTTTCGTTGTTTTTTACCGAGTGAGTGAGATAACCTCAATTCAAAATCACTCGATGGGCGGCACTGTGCATGTAACTCTTGAGCTGCCGATGTACATGGGTGATCGTTATTTGTGAGCTCATTCACCGCATATTCCATACTTTTTAAGTTGATCATGAGAGAGTGAACAAGTATGGAAGCGGCTGAACCGCACTCTCTCACGGACAGTATGCAACGCGATTATTTAAAAAGGCTTTCTCTTTTTTTAGTTAGCACCATATGATATGTGCGTAAGACATTTTAAAATACACATAAAAGCACAAAACTGACAACAAAAATGCTTTTATTACAATTTGCTGGCAACTAAATAAATTGAGTAAGTAGATGTCGAGCACATAAATCTCTAGCGAAGAAGGCCTTGTAGAGCCGGGCTAAGAGTGTTAATATATATCTTCATAAAGAAATTACAATTTAAAATTATTATATGAATCATCTCTTAATCTTTAAAACTATTTTTTTTCAATAGCCAAATTTTTGATAATACACATCTAAATATTACATGTGTTCGAATGATCAAGCAACCAGCGGTGGTATGGTGATGTTTTCGCCGTAAATGATGGTGATTTTAATATGGTACGAAGCGAAACGAGTTTTTACATGCTTTGTAGGTAAAATTGCGTACAACTGTGTATTTTCATTAATTACATATCAAATACTTCAATTCGAGATTCAACCTTGAAGGCTACTCTAAAATTAGCAATCTGTCAAAAAAATGGTGGCCGTCATGAATTGCTTCTTTATTGATGCTAATTTAATGTTTAGCGTTGAAAATAAAATGTGACTTACCCTACTTCCTTTTGGGTTATATAAACCTAATCTTTCTTCGGTATCGCATCTCTGTGTGGTATACAAAGTATACAAAGTGTCACCACAGATATTCATCCCAAAGATATCGTAAGAGGCGATTAGAACAACATCAACGCAAAGAGAATAGAAAACTTCAAGCAAACCCAATACTAATTCGTCTGGTCACGTGGAGTTGCAGACCAAAATCTGCTTTCTAAGGAGAGGCCTATGTCCAGCAGCGGACTGTTAAAGGTTGTGGCTGTGATATTGGATGTAAATCCTTTGTGACGCGTCCGTATGCTATAAAGAGAGAGCCAATTTCTGTCAAAAATGGCGCCTGAACTACATACCAGTTTTTAAATTTGGAATGTCTTACTTTGTTTTTATGTTTGTAAGCAAACCATTGTCATTATTTATTAGCAAAAAGTTCTGTTATTGATCTCATTTTTATTTCATTTTCCTAAAGGAGCCTCAAAAATATATTTGAACAAGTGATTTAGTATCATTAGGTGGTGTTAAAACAAGTTCAAATAACACTCGTCGCCGTGTCGCAGTTACCGACGAATACGAAGTTATTGAAGGCCATGTAAATATTATCTACTACATAATTTATATTTTTTTAAAGACAAATTTATGTTTAAAAAATAATTTACATATATATTATATGCATTAGTATAATATTTTTTAATAAATTATAATTTTGTATTCATAATTAATGTCAGCTATGTGATGAATCAATTTGAAAAATGTGTGTCAAAAATGCTTGCAGACTATATTGTGCATTAAAAATTATACGAATACTCATAAATAGTTATTTACGAAATCTAGCTCTTATACCTTATTAGTAAGATTTTTCTGTACAAATTACTATATGGCACGATATGATTTATTCCTTTACTCAAAAGTACTCATTGTCAAAACTGTATGAAAGTATTATTGACTTGTTAAAATGTTTATGTGGGAAGATCCCCTTTTAGGAACCCATCCATAGTCATGTATCCCACACTATACAGACCTTAACTCCATAGTTGAAATTGCAACACTCGGTATATCAATATTTACCAAAATTTTACAGATTCCTCTAGGTCGTGTACGCTTCAAAACCTCGAAAAATTTTCAACAGATTGAGCTGAAATTGTGACACGATATATCCGATATATCGTTTCACGAATGATTTTTATGCATGTCAGTTTTGTTCGTTATTTCTCATCAAATGTGTGAAGAGTGATAGAGGTTAGCTAGTTGTATCTTATTTAATATTACATGAAAGAAAGGTTCTTTGGAGGTCTTAAATGTAAAGATACGAGCTATGAGTAATAAATTGTCTATATGCGGTTTCACAATGTTAAGTTTTGTAATGTAACATAAAACATTATACACATGGGTAGACAAAGGAATATTATTATTATTAGACATACATTTATTATTGAATGAAGGAAATTTAATGCAGTAATATTATGTGTGTGAGTTAGTAAGTATATTCTTTTCTGTTGGTGTGGTTTTTTTTCAATTAATAAAACTTATAACGACTAAAGATTTGGCTTTCAGTGATTTCTTTATCAAGACAACAAATGTAGAAATAAATAGGGCTGTATAGAGATATTCTTGTTGTAACTTTTAAATGTGATATTTTTTTTTATTTCTTATCATAAAAGTCATGCCTTTCTGATGTAAAAAATAAAACGTACTTAAGTTGTATAAAACCGTATTTTGGAGGTTGACTGGAGGCATTGAAACAGGCAGACGGCTTCATAGTAAGCTATTATGCCTTACTTTCTTAAACATTGCTATTGATAAAGAGACACAAAACAAAAAAAAAGAGATTTTGTTGTTCTGTTAATATATGAACTGTTTTGCCATTGTCAAATTATTGTTTATGATAATTATAAATTATATTTTAAGTCGAAGTAGATGATGTAGTTCTGTGCGAAGTCTCAGATATAAGCATGTGTCCAAAATTTCGCATGAAATATTGGCTATGTAGATGCTGCGTCGTTTAAACTTTAGCGTTCTATTTTTCATTAAATGTGTTTGTTTGCTGCACCTCCGACAATTTGTATATGTATGCGAAATTCTGTGATAATCGGTTTATTATTCGCAGCGCGAAAGCGTAACAAATTCTCATTTGCATACATATTATTAGTAAGGATTATATTGGCCGACTGAGGCAAAAAAAAAACGTTTAGAGCATATTAATTCATCCATTTTTCATCAACATTATTCTCATATTTTATTTGAAATAATAATTTCATTTTCATTGGATTAGCTTTAACCGTATCTTTCATTGAGAGAAAAAAGTATAAAGCATAGTAAAATATAGAGTTTTGTATATATAGACAATAAATATTCTATGTGCAACGGGCTTATGGCATGGTAATACATGATTTATCATCTATAAACATGGGTTTTTATACGCTTTCAATATCCGTTGGTGCCCTTTCTATTACTAGATCATTTAAAATTGAAGTTTTATTGGTTATAATTTAATGAGACCGACTTTTTTTCGTGGATTAATTGTAAGTAGATAGGTAAGGAATAATTATAAGCAATAAAATATCTAAACTAGTACTAATTGATGTGAAAGCGACGTACAGAAAGACCATTTTGATAAGCTTTTATTTAACTTGTTTGGCACTACACTTGGAAGGTAAATTAGAAACACTTCCCGATGTTCAATTGGGCTCAATTTTGTTAAACATTATGTGTCTTCAGTGACGACAAATTAATATGATAAAACGAAACTTTTCTGATGATGGAGACGAAAGACGTTTACAACTTTTTAACTAAACAAAATAAATCTAGCGTGTTTGAACTCATGTGTTTTGTCTTGATGAATACCTTTGTGCTACATAATATCCATAGTCTTAGCATGTGTGGTAAATACTTTAAATAAAAGTACTCAACTTAGCATCACAGTCATATCAGCCATAAAACTTTATGACCATGAAGCAGATCTTACTTTAATACAAGCCGTAAGATTGCGTAAAATGTTGGAAAAATCTAATCAAATATAACGATCATGTACTCCAAGCCGATTTTGGCCACGGCGGCCAATCTTAGCGGATACTAGCCAACCACGCAGAACATATTATTGTGTACAAGTGTATGCGCAAACACAGGTGCACTCTCAGTTTCCTCTCTCACAATCCGATGAGACGGCTATCCAACACTATCGGAGAGAGACTAGGCGTAGGACCGACGGCTTTACGCGCTCTCTGAGAGACGGGGGTTAAGACCCCAACTTCCAAACTCCGGGCTGTTATTGAGCATTTCTATAATCAGAAAATTTTAATAACACTTTTTTGGCCGGTGACGGAGAATCGAAACCAAGACCTCTCGATCAGCAGTCGCATGCGCTAACCACTAGACCAACGAGACAGTTTCAAGAACTAATCAAATACTGATCACCCGATAACCTTAAATATAAATAAATTATATAATGTTAAATTTTATAGTTGATGTAAGAAATTTCTATAATAAGATACTTATGTAATGATTTGATAGAATTATTGCGGTTTATTATGTAAGTAAGTAATTACTTTTTCTAATCTATGTCACTACTGATCGGAACATTTGGTCTCGCTTTGAAATTCAATTTAAAATTTATTCAAAAGAGACACTTTACTGCTTATTAAAAATCTTCATGCACAATGCTTCAAAGAGTAATTAAAACAAGAAGTTTCTTATAAAATAAGGTTATATCTTAAAATAATTGTTGTCTATATTAAGAATAACTAGCCTCTTTACACCTATTACATTACTACCGAAATATAAATATTAAATCTTGATATAATTGTGTACAATTTTTATTTATTTATTCAGCCATATTTGCAGAGTAAACTTATATTTTTTCTGTTTATATTTATACGTTAAAAAAACATAAAAAATTTGAATAACAGTCACTTATTTTTGTACATAAAATTACGAGTCTAGATTTTAGTTTACCAAATTTTAAAACCGCGAAAAAATTAAAAAGAACTGAAAATGCTCCATCATCATCAACGAGCTTTGAATAGTCCATGGCCTGGACTTAAGCTTTTCCTTAGAAAGAAGATTTTAGCCTACGATACCACGCTGGCCATACGAGTTGGTATAAGATTTATATTAAGTTTTCTTTCTCCTTGCAATGATCTTGATGAATAGTGATGGTGTCACTATATATTCTTAATCCATCACCACACGGAATATGCTCTATACTATGCGTATAATTTTAATGATATAATTTAGATAACTTCAATCTCAAGTCATGATAATTTATCAAACTTAAATAGTAGCAAGTAATTTAACAAATCTCACACACACTCGTCTCATCCTAAATTGTTCAAAGCAATGGTAACCAGACTGTTGATAAACATACTTGTAAATTTTTAATGTTGTTTAGTATTTACAAACATTTATACTAAATAGATCTGAGAAGTAAACATAAGTGTAACACAACTACAGCTAAATTAACTCATTATACTTGCAGCATTACTACGTTGTATGGCAATGGCCTACCTTTGCCCCAGAAACGAACAGGAACGGGGATCTCCATTAACCTCCATACTTTACATAATTTATAAATTAGTGCCATCGATAACTTTAAAATGCTTAAAATGGTTAATTATTAGGTAAATATGTTTTCAGACACGTGACTTACAAAGGAATTATCACGTCAACAGCCTTTAGCTGTCCACTGCGTAACACAAGCCTCCTCAAAATGGAGATTTTGGCCTATTACTAATAGCACGCTGACTAGAAGGATTGATAAACGGTTTGTTGCAAGTTTTCCTTCTCTTCACATTGATACTTGTGTAATTTGGCTCCCTTAGTCGTGTTTTATGACACCCATGGGATGAAAAGGGGTGGTGGCACTGCGTATTTTCAGAATAGAATAGAATTATACAAAGGAATAAAACGTCTTCAAACCCTGCTCCAAATACCCGCGTAAGTTATTCATCATTTAGAAAAGAACGAAAAAAGAAACATTTATTTTTGGTACATGAATATTAAAACAGTATAATATACGAACAATATTCGACAATATGAACTTGATAACTTGTTATTTGAATAGTTTTACTCTTGATCTTGAAGAGAATTAAAATGAATAACATTTTAATAATATATTTAAATAAGCATATCTACATATATATTGGTTGATATTTTGCAAACACGTATTTATTTTAAAAAGAGTATTTTAATTCCGTTTTATTTATCCGTGTGAAGACGGATTAACTAGTGTCCACCTCTATTCATCCCGTACGTGTCGTTAAAGCCGAAGAAGAAAACCAACTTCAAAAGACAACAGCTCTGCTAAGAGAAGGAAATCTTAAAACAAACTATAACCGAATAACTTGTCTCTCTAGCGTGGTATGGTAGGCCAAAACCCTCTTTCTAAGGAGTGACTTATGTCTAGAATTGGACCGTAAAGCTGAAGATGAAACTGAACTTTTAATTCTGGATACCTTTAACGCGAATGTAGGCACGCCCCTTTAACAGTAAAGTGACTCGACTACATCAAATTCAAAAGGAAGAGTAATGACTTAACAGTCTATGTATGTACATTTGTATGATCAACTGTAGCACCTAAACTACTTACCCGCTTTTAATGAATGAAGTGGTTTTAACAATTTTATATGACGGAATTTAAACCTCAGATTCTAACATCGAAGAAAATTAAACTGATAATCATCACGTGTTTGGTATCAAGAGAAAGGTCTTAGCGAGCACATTACACATATACATTTATATTTATTATATTGTTTAAGTCAAAATATATGTTTAAAATGTGGTCGTACAGATCGCGCGGTCTAAATAAAGTCTGTGTTCGTGCCGCGGTCTTTACCCTTTCTTAGAATGCGACGATGTAGATATTGCACGGCTAACGAATGTATCGTGAAACGGAACGGTATTAAACAAAAACATAAAGTTTAATAAACTAATTAACTATATAATTAATGGAGGTGTTTTTGGCACCCACAAAATCGTAGTACGTATACAGTAGGTGCGACTCATGGTCTACCCTGACCATTTTTGAGTTTCTGGATTTCAATCTGGATTGTTTCATTGTTTAGTCTGTTTTAGACCCCTTTTTTACCTAGTCGGTTTATACATTAGCATCTTATTTTTTTACACTGCGATCTATATATTTTCCGACTCCCTGACTACTGCGACATTTCATGTTGATCGGTTCAGTAGTTAGGACACAAATAAACACGCTCGCTTTCTTATTTAAAATATTAATTAGCATATTAATCAGATTTAAAGACATTAAAATTTGAAGTTATGTGTCTCATTTGATATTCAATTTTATTTTGGCGGTACGGACTTTGGAATACTAGCCAGTGTCCACTTGTTATAAATCTTTTATTTAGATTGTAATTGTAAATTTTGTAATATTATGTGTAATTCAAAGTTGATATAATGGAGAGTATCTCAATCAATACTTTAATACATATAAATAAAATTGAAGTGTCGTTTTATGATTAAAAAACTGTAATTTCTCAAATACTTTAGCACTTTATACGATACTAAAACATAAACTACCCTAATCCGGGCTAATCTCTGGAACCACTAAACCGATTTTAATGGAACATTCATTATGAGATAGAGGAGGTTACCTAGCGACATAAAGGCTACTTTTATCCCGGATTTGATATACTCCACAATAAGTCTATAATAATAAAACAAACAAGTGAAAATGTATTTCTTTTAAGTCAAATTTTGAAAATGCTTCTTCTCAAAACACACTTTAAACGTCTGCTAGAAAAAAAAAATCAAGTTTTTAATATTCTTAAACGATATTATCAATGGACTGTTCTGGTCCTAACCCAATACCCTAGTAATGAACCCTTTTGGCTTGGACGTCCACATATTGTAATATAGCAACAGCGTGTAGCCGCCTCTTTTGTTTATCATTGTTGCCAGCGCTGGACAAGTAGAACAGAACATGCATACGGCTATCAACATTTGTTTCGATTTCGTTTCTGTTTTATTTCAATCCAAATATCAGATTTACATACATCCGGTGACATTCCATTAGTCACACAGAATAACACTAATAACAAACAAAAATTTTGAATATGGCGCTTGAAAAGCGAACACTTGAATAAACTCAACTGCTGCAGTGAATATTACCATATCATCGTCAACACCCTTTAATAGTAGATTGGATATCGACCTCTTCTTAGAAAAGAGCTTTTGACCTGCTCTACTACGCTGGCCACACTTATTGGTCTATGGTTTGTGCCACATTTTCCTTCTCTTTGCAGTGCTGCTGTGTGTTCTTGCTTACTTAGTCCCCTTTGTCTCTGTGTACCTTTTACGGCACCTACGGGATCAATGGGGGATAGTGACACTCCGTATTCTTAATCTGTCACCACACGTATAATGTATAGTACGTTTTATACAAAGTCAGATGTTACAAAAATATTATGTTGTATTTTTTATATACAGTGATGTTTGCTTTTCAATTGCCAACTTTATTCACTGGTTGTTTTATATAAGTTTGTTAAGTCTGAGGGCGTAGCCAAATTCTGAGTCTGAAGTGAACTAAAATACTCTTTACTTATTTATGCCCCAATAAAATTATCGTTGAGTATATTTGCGTCTGAAAATAGGCCAAGATCTCGTTCGACTCATACGTGTACTGCGTCAACAGTATCCACTGAATTCAGGCTTATTCTATATAAGAACAATACACTTATTCACAACTGATGACTAAAATAACAATGTTAGTACGTGTTTCTTATATTACAGTTGCTAACATACAATTGTAGTTGGTCTTCTTAAATAAAGTTTCTTTATCAGTGATAAATGTCTAAAGTAATAAATTGCAGACATAATTGTTACTGCGAGACTGCGGTGCGCCTGTTTTGGTTAAAATATGAATATGGTTTTAACAAGTTTAAAGACATTGAAGGTCAAACAACAATATTACATTTGTATTTTTTATTTATGTCAATTATCATAGTTGTCTGAGACTAATATAAATCTTGATAAAAATGTTTTACACGACACGGGTTAATTTAGAAGAATGTTTTTTTTTAGAATTTTAACAGAGTGTATTTTAGGTCAGTTTATATTTGCAGTAACATTCAAATTGTTAAAATATATGTAGAGAAATTATAAACACTGTGCCCCGTTTTGTACGGGATTGGTGCAAAACAGAAACTGGCCATAAAGAAGACAGTAGTCCTAAGATGCCTGGGTCGTGTATCCACATGTCCGCATTTCAACTACAGAATTGCAGTGAAAGCTAGAAAAATTGGGATAGTAATGTTCTTGTATATGTATACAAGTTACAAATAATACTGTTCAGTATTTTGTCAAAAAATTACAATTACCAGACGGAGTCACGTCACGTTGACAAAAAATTAAATTACGTAGTTTTGTATCAAGTTAGAATGTTACTAACTTATATCATAAATTATACATGTCTAGGTGAGGCGTCGCACTACAAAACAAGTGAAACAAACGAGCCAACTTTATTATACTCGTACTTGTGTGCGTGACAGCCGCAAGTATAATGATGCTTTTCATATGCGGTTAGTATACTTTACTAGTGTGTGTAACGATAGTTGATGAAATTCTGAACAATTTTACTACACAAATTGTAATTCTAAACAATACATACAATAGTTACATACATATTTGCGACGTATGCTAAGCGTATCTAGTGTCAGAGATTTTAATGTTGAGCGCGGGATGGAATTTAGTTGTCTACTGTTGAACGTCATGTTTTCTAACACTTTTCTAGATTTGATGGTTAAATTTAATTTACATGTGAAAATGTGTATTATAATCTACTGCATTTTATTGTATCACATAAATATTTGCTATACACTATGAATACAAAAATAAATTGACCTGAGATCATGCCCTGGCATAAATAATCTGTCCCAACCTGAATGATATAAAGGCTTCATAGAAAATCGGTGTATCGCAATTCTTTCGTCGCTTATCACCAAGTGAGTGAGTCTAAATGTCAAATTTGAACTCAATTGGCGCCGAAATTTTTGAGTATTTGAAGCATAGGTATACAAACCAACCACGTTTATAGTATATATAGATATAGATGTGCAGAAGATATAATATAGCGATAGCCTTTTACGTCCCTAAGCGGGGCGTGAAGTATCTCACTAGGCCACCATAGTGTGGGTAACAATACTGCATTGTCTGCATCCGCAATGAGTATGGTGACCACAATTCTTTGATTATATTCCTGCTTTCTACTAGGCCGAGTAAAGTCACTTTGGTAAGTTCTCAAAATACAAAAACATCGATTCGTTACGAACATGAACAAAAATACTGACATATTATGTATGTAGTCGTATATAACAAAACAATACAACAAAATGAGAGTGTATTACAACAATGCACTCGCATTCCGCACGGCCACGAACACTCCATTCACGCAACGAAATTATCAATGTAAATGTTTGAAATTGTTTTGTATCGTTTTCCTGGGGGCCTAGTGTGAGTATGTTACATCGACTCGATCGTCACGGTGACCGCGTTCGGCGTTGCAATGGGCCGGAACTGAAATGTTCACAAATCACAGCGCTGGACTCACTGGCCGTCGAGAGCTGATTGATGCGAAATAAACTCACATTAGGTCATCTGCATGTGTGTCGAGTGAAACCGTACCTCGAACAAAGCGAGGGACAACCAACAAACAGAAAACCGACAAAAAGAACAATGCTGTAGACAACATTCAAAATTTAAACTATTTACGTAATTTCTAGTGTTGGGCGTTTACACGCTTTTGTAGAATTATTGCACTGTTACGTATTCCGGAAGGAAAAGAATTTAAGTGTTGTTCTACTCGTATGAGAAAGAAAGTAGGTACCCATTGTTTTAGTAATATAACAAAACTGTTGCCAAAAACATATGTGAATTCGTGCACTTTAATACAATGATATTGTTACTAGTCAATAGTGTTAATACAGGTTAGCGAAACCTTACAAAACTAATATATTCTAAAACTTTTCACTGTATTTTAATCTGAAATCAACAAAGTGATAGTTATATTTATATTAAGCGTCATTTTTGAGTTGTCAATTAATTTTTAAATTATCATCTTAGCCCAAAGGATCCAGCAGTGGACATAGGTCACCCAAGGTCACAACAGAAACAGTTTTGTTCAAACACAATAAAATATTTTCTAATAATTGGCGTCAAGCTCTGATCATAATATACCTAACAGACGTTTAGTCTCCGACTCTTACATGACCATACGTTGCTTCTTGTTTGCTTTTTTTAAAAAGGTAACACTGCACTATACATAAACGGACACAAAGAATACTCAGAACAACAATATGTGGATCACAAAGTGTTGTCCCATGTGGACTTTGAGCTCTCGACACTCAACGCAGTGGGAAGTGGCAAAGTGATCGTTTAAACCACTACGCCACCCATGCAGTCAATGCGTTTAGAATACAATCCATAAATATAATACACTCCGCTGTAGAAAGTAACAAATAACGCAGACACTGTACATTGCATTTTTTTATCAAGCTATGACAACATATAGTCACAGAAACGTTCATTGTATGACATGGTTCACTATTACGATGTCATATTAAACGCGTGCATGTACCCTTAAAGAATGTGGAATTAAGGACACGACACTATTTGACACTACTTTTCTGGGATGTGTAGGTATTTATGGTATGTATGCATTGCGAGTTCGTAATGATATAATCTTGTTAATAATTGTTTGGACTCGTAAGCGTTCTTGTCCTATGCACTCATGTCTTGTTTAGAGGTTTCTACAAAGTATTTGATCAATAATAATGTACTACGTGAACTGAATTTGGTTAGCAATTTCTCTTTACAAAGGATTGGTACTATATTGTTACTAAATGTCTTGCGTAAACCTTACACCCACGTTTTTAAATGCATGGTATCTATTTTCTTAAAGAAAACTCTTTAAAACAATTAGGTACTTAAATATTTTGACAAAATATGACCAAGGTTCCGACTCGAATGTTTTGTTTATAACGGTGATATGAATTACCGCTGTATGAAGACAGATTCTGGTTTCTGGGTTTAACAATAATATGATATCCTTCCACATGTCATACACGCTCGTTTTGGTCCTAAATTAAGCAGAACCTGTACTATGGTTACCAAACTGATGATAAAGTTATTTTTATATTTCTATATGCATATATATCACAGACAAACTATACCCAGACACAGAATACATGATCGTGCTTATCACAGACACAATTTTCTGGGTGCGAATCAAACCCACAGCCTGTGGAGGTGATAGAGGCAAAAGGTTCAGTCTAGTTTTACTGTACTTTCCTCTTTAACAATTATTTTTCCCGGTGATACTATTCAAAATGTTTGACTTTGTAGCAGGCATATGAGTCTAATAAATGTTGAATACCTACAATTAGTGAACACCTTATATTTCTACTTTTCAAGTGCTAAATGATACATGTTTAATGCAAGTCTATATGCGAGTGAGAACGTACTGTAAATATTGTGTATACTGGCCATTTGCCGCTCCAACTGTTGTGGCATATGCACGTATTATATGTGCTCATGACTACTATGTAATAATTAGCCCACTTTCTCTATGCATTACTGACTTTTTTCTCTTCAGGAAATGCTACGAAAGTAATATTGCGTTTCGCTTCTAACAGTGATAGTCTGCTCATAAGTTATAGTGAAGATGGTTTCTAAAACCAAAGTTGCAGTGTATATAATAAAAACTTGCTTACTTAACTTAAAGAAAACTACAGTATTTTTAAAAAACACCAATTTGAGGGTTACTGTCTTTAAAATATGTTTATGACTAGTAATTATTTTTGTAATAATCTTATGTTAAATTTAATTTTACATTCGTGACAGGTATTTTTATTAATCTGCCATAATGAATCTACTCTGCCTAATGACAAGCATGAATCCAAGATATACAAGAGTGTTGGCCATCATCCTTATTGTGAATGTATACCATGTACAATCGTGACCTATCCACACTATGTCGGCCTAGTGAGATGCTTTTTCACGTCCCGCTTAAAAGATCCAAGATCGTAGTGGGAGGGCAACTTGTATACTGGTGGTGAACTCCAGATTTTTATTGATTAGCATAGGAAGGAATAGTCGAACCGTTTAGTTAGAGAGCATAAGGGAACCACTCTGTAACGGTGACTTCCATGGACAGCACGGGCCGTCGTGTCGCGGAAGGATAGCGTGGTACCATTTGGAAAAGTTCATTAGAATACTACACGATACAGGCGATAGAGGACTGCCTTAGAAACGACATTTCTTCGCAGTTGCAGAGGCTCAAAAGGCCCAATCGGTGACTTCGGGACTGTTGATAATGCGAACTATTCGCCGATGCAACCGATCGAGAACATTCAGCGATTACGTGTAAAAATGAAAATCGTACTCTAGGCAGGAACGAACTTGTGTCCTATATAGAAGAAATAAATAATAAATAAATAAATATTTCGGACATTTGACACACAGCGTCGTTTAGTTTCAAACTAAGCAGAGCTTGTGCTATGATAACTAGACTGACTGATAGAATACTTACATACTTTTTTTTTGTAAATACACACATATTATAGAGAACACCCAAACTTCGAAACAAATATTTGCAGATCAGACAAACATTGGGTTCGACCCGGGAATCGAACCTGAGACCTCAAGCACAGCAGTCACATTCACTATCACTGCGCCACCGAGGCAGTTACATAGATGCTCGGGCTAGAAGAACCGTCTCACCCACTAAATACTTACAAAGTTTCTCTCTATAATTTCAAACAAAGCAAATTTCTCTATTGAAATTGCATTCTCCTAAAAATGCCTATATATATTTGGTTTAATAATTAACAAGTACTGCTTATTATTACTATTACTAGTTAACCTTATCATTAGGTTAGTTTGTTCAGATGTGTAATTTGAATTCAACCCAGAATAGATTTGAATGGTAAACCTTTTTTAGTTCTATCCAATCGAAAATGAAACAGCATTGACTTAAAAATGAGACTTTCGCGTGAATTGACTCATTGATTTGATGACAACTGTTATGGTCATAATCCCACACACAACCAACATATAACTATGATGTCAAGATGGCTAGGTTGCAATAATGAAGAAAAGTGTCTCAAAGTAATAATTTACTAGACACACGCACACAACACACGTTCACATCAGCACGATGCTTGCTTGGAATTTTCTCACACATTCGTTCTTTTGAGTTATTATATATTTGATTTTTTGAGTCATTGTGTTTTTTTTAAATTTCTGTTTTACTGCAACCTATAATATATTTTTTATTCATATATTTTTTCAACTTTAATGACATTAATATTGTGTCTATGTGGTTAACATTCTCCTGTTCGTTTAACTTTGAATTGCAAGTTAATGACTATGGTTAACAATAATATAATAGACAAAATAAAATAAAAAAATATTATCACATTTCTGACTTAACTCGTAATCTTACATGTACCAACAGTTCTTTGATATCCCCGTTTCAATTGAATTAGAGCTTAAAGGTCTTTGATTCAAACTTACGAAGTAAACTATAGATCAGCAAAAAGATTAACTTGGGAGAGTTTTGAAAAGATCACGGTCTTGGCTATTTAGTATTTAGAATAAAGAAGTTGTTGGAAGCAAAAATAAGTTTAGCAAACTTTTTTGCCGCTTTTATAGAAAATAGAACCAAAAGCTTTCTCATTACATAAATTGTCAAGAGCCATTAGAACTACTTCATTTCTTCCTAAACTCATTCTTTCTTCAGTCCTTGTCTGTTCTACAAAACCCATGAGTTTCGTTCAAAAACTAAGGTCTTTTAGCCCTCAAATCGAACGCTCTTGTAAAATTGAATGTTGCTATGGTTTCTTCGTAAATCCTCTCCCCAATACATAATTTCGTCTTCATAACTGAAGTCGTCATGTAATTTACCATGTGTATAAACTCTGAAGTATTATATATATTATGACACATACATGTCGTACATTACAAATGATATTAACTCCACCTCTAAGGTCCGTATACTCATGTGGTAAAGTTTAATACCGGTTACATATTGGATCAGATTCAATTCTATAATAATGGTTTGGTCACGGCCTTAATCTTATAGTTACCACCACTTTCACGATCGTTTCTCGTAATCGTGGTTTCGCTGTTATTGGAAAGTACCGAAATTTGCAAAAATAAAATACACTGCCAAATATAGTCGTCAATAGTTATTCTTTGTGCAAAATTTGTTAGGTGTTGTGTTTTTTATATATAATATACTGTTTTGCTCAAAGTAGGTAGTTATAATTACTTTCTGTTGTAGACTAAATTTTTAAGTGATGATATTGTAGGGCTTGTGAGAATCAGAAAGAATAAGTTTTATCTCAGATCTAACAGGAAATATAAGACGAGTCAAGATGTGCCAATTATGGCCTGTAACGGATAGATAATTGTTAATCCGAAGTCCATCGATAGTTTTCATTTCTTGATAGAACTTGGCTAAAAGATCTTAGTTTAAAAGATTTTTATTTTAATTCATAGGTTGCGTTACAGACAGGTAAATGTTTATGTGTCCAGCATTAAAAATAAAATTAGTCTTGGTAGGTAGAAATTGTTAGTAGGGATAAAATAACATTGGTACTTTTTTAGAAAACAGTATTTTCAAATAATGTTGCGAATATAATTATAAAACTTATAATAAAATATTTAATGGACTTCTGTTATATAATTATTGGGTGAAAACTGATATTTATTTATAAAAATCAATAGTTGAAATCGATTTTCGAAGAGTAAGCAACATACTTTTCATCTATCATCTCATTTATGTTGCTCATATGTATTGTCATGTTTGAGACTATTTTAATGACGAGTAACGAGGTTTCCTATTACACAGATGACTACTAATTAGCCTTTTATTATGCATTTTTACGAAGTCCTTCATTTATGTACATATAGATATTATTTTTATTTTTATAGCAATATTCTATTTAGAGATATTTTCAATTATGAAATCATTTCCATCTTAAATATATCATATCTCATTTCCTATAAGTTGTAGTGTAAAAAATAAAAATATATAGGTCAATAGAGTACTCATTTATTTCCAAAAAACACATTATTTAATGAGTGTCCTTTCCAGACCGAAAATGTATGGACAAATGGTACATCTCCTTCAATAACTTTATTTTTAATACTCAATTCAAAATTCTGTGACAAAAAGTAACAACAATCCAATAATATTTATTCATAAAGTAAAATAGGTCATAAAAACAAGTTCTTGCAGAAAGACATTTTACATTCAACGAATACTATGCGATCATCATTTCCAAGTACCAACCACAGATAACAGACGTTAGCTGTGGCGAATAGCTAAACGCTAGAGTGGGTCTACGTTTGGTACTAAAGAGACTCAAATTGAACATTTAAACCCCACGCGACTTCACGCTTATTCACGCGTAATTGGTAACCACATAGACACTGTTTATGCAACTTTGACGCTATTCTTAATAGTGGAAAGTCGAGTCTAAACCCAAGTATATGTTTTTGTGTTTGTTTATGGCATAGGGATAAACGAGCAGACGAGTTACCTGATGGTAAGAGACTACTGCCGCATGATAGACACCACATGTAAGAGAAAAAGAGAGAGGAAGAGGGGACAAGTTCTGGAGATCCGGTGATCTCACTCATTCGGTGCAAAGGAATCACTTAAAATCAATGGTCTGCGAGGCCGTAGTGTCACTCAGATCGAACTGGCCGAATCATGGGTCCCCCACTGCAAACATCTTTATACTCTCTTGCAATCTGTAGAGGTAGTTTTTTTAAAATAATTTTGTAAAGGGGACGAAAAGTAAGGTATTATAAACCTTGGAAATACCTTTGGTTCGATCTATAAACGCATGCTTATTTAGTTTTAATTTAATTTTAAAAAAGTTTATCTCTGTTTGATTGTTGTAATGAGACGCTACACCTACTGAATTGCGGTCCATCAAACAATTAACACAATAATGACTGCAAGAATAGCAACTGATAAATACATTGGCAAAAAATTCCAAGAACCAGAATTGTTTTTAATACTGCTTATAATTTCCAAAAAAACAACACAATGCATTCTTAAACACAGATAAAAACAGCTTAAACATAAAACATGGATATCTTCGTCCGTATCTTTGTTGTAACTTGTAATCAAATGTTACGATGACCCTGAGCCCACTCTGAGGACAACAGCGTTCATTCATGCGAACTACGATGTTTTCCTCTATCATACACCTACTTAAGTCTATATAATTATTTTTTAGATTGTGTAGGCATTACCTTTTTAAGATAGAATATAACATTCTTCATCCATTCATTTTTGTGAGATTTATTTTATTGATTTGTCTATTATTGGTCTTTGTCTATTACTGCTTAGTTTTTTTTTACAATTCATTATTCAAAAACTTTTTTATAACATAAGTATCTGAGCATAATTACAAAAACCTATGTAAGGTTGATCAATGGTTGGGAAGTCACTGCTGTTTAATGGAGTAACTTAAAAACCACTTAAAAATAATAAACGTACACATTTTACATACGACTGCCCGATTCCAAGATAGGCAGAGCCCGTGCGATGGCAACCAGACTGCCGAATAACCATCTTTAAACAGTTGTATCTACGAGTACATAACGCACGTTACACGTAAGATCGTCTTAATTACGCACCAGAACATTCAGTCTCATAATGAAAATATGTCAATACGTACTTTCGTGACACAGACACACATATTTGGAAATATTGAGTATGAAATTATGAAGTACGCAAAGCCATCATCATGGTTATCCGTATCAGTACAAGTCGTATATAAAAATTTAAGAATACTGAGAATTCCCGGGTGAAATGAGTACAGGGAATTCCGAGAGCATTCTCTAGCTGTTATATTTTGCACTATAAATCATAACGTTCATTCATAAATGTATGTATAAGAGTATATCAGAAATATTTAAAATTAAAATAACGTTTATTTTAGGTACGCGTTTGGTAACCATAAACAATACTTGCTAGCATTGAACACATGCATGTTATTAAAAATTTACCATTTTACGATGTGGCGTGTTGCGTTCGATAATTTCGCATATGTACGTAATCGATTTGCATTCGAGGATTCCACTTTTTTCACTATAGAGAAGTGTATATCGATATGTCAAAATGTCAATTTTGGTAAAAAGTTTACTCTCGATCGCATAAGTGTCATGAAAGGTATTCTTCTTTCCTGGACCTTCCAAAAAATTATCTTACTGTCTTTTAAAGCCTGTTTATTAAGAAAAAAAATAAGAAATAGATATTTATTATTTTACTCACTTTCTGCTTCCCAGACACAGTAAAAGCTCACACCCGTGGCTATACTACTATGCTACTGCTAAAGACTTTAGTTCCTTTGGCCATGTAAGAGGATAGACGTAATGATGCTTTTATAGACCTCCCCTTCAACCTAACCGGTATTTTGGGGTCACAAACGACACCAGTCACTTTACACCATTTGGCCCACGCGGCCACAATGCGTGCCAGGCATCGCAATCGATGTCACCAGACTCGCGAAATGCAGTAGAAATCCGTAGAGCGGCCCGAGCCTGTGTAATGAAACCACAAAGAACTACCGTCGCTAGCAGAAGTTTTTCCATGAACAGCTGTCATCTTTATATACACATCAACAAGACCAATATTTATCCACTACCAGTTAACAAATGCAAGTAGTCTTTGGAAAACTGGCCTTTGACTTTGTAGTATTAGGGTCCGAAAATCTGTCAACAAAATTATATCTTATTTTTAGCTTGTGCACATACATCTCCACTTTATATCACATAACGCACATATGTATATACAAAAAAATCTAGAGAAATATTCTAACTTTAATGTCATTTATATTTCAATTAATTAGTTTTTTATTTATTTATTTATTTATACTTAATGCACATATTGTACAAAGGCGGACTTAATGCCATGGGGCATTCTCTTCCATTCAACCTTTAGGTGATGTAGAAACATGATGCGGTAGGTGTAAAGGTGAAATACAGAAGTTGACATACATTATTAATAAAATATTATTTTATATAAACAATACATACACAATATCAATTTATAATTTTATCTAGTATTTGTTATCACATCTACTAGGTTGCCCATGGATGGAAAGCGTTGGCACTTGTAACACAATATTTAAACACGTTAGTACAGGTAACGTTTCATTTTTAAATATGCTATATTTTAATTATTATTATTGAATCTTCAATTTAATGCGATAATGTTGTAATCTTTTATTTCAGCATTAAATATTACTATTTTATTTACATCATTTCGAAGGAAAAGGCCTATGCCCAGCAGCGGATTATAACAGTTGTTGATTATGATGTTAATTTCAGTTAACAGGTTTCACTGAATACATTGAGTTTTATTCATCTACTAAACATTTAATGCTTAGTTAGTGAATTGTTTTTTTTTTCGTTTCTCTTATCTTCTCTTCAAAAAATAACTACCACACTAAGAATGAATCTTGTGTCGCGGGGGACTTTATAAACATACAAGAAACGGACACAAAGAACACCTAGACTCAGAATAACGCTTTGTGGATCCCATATGAGATTTGAACCTTTAACACTCATCACAGTAAAAAGCGACGAGGGGATTTTAAACCGAGGTGGCTTAAACCACTACGCCATCCGTGCAGTCACAAAATTTGGCACAAAACATCTAATATTTTGTTTGTACGTGTAAGATGGAAAAGATTAATACTTTGTATCATTTAATGACATTGTATTAGTATCTGTATTATTGTATCAGTATTGTATCTCTTGGTTTAAAAGATTCGGCATATTGTAAAGCCAGATTACTTTGTGACCAAGATTAACTTTGTTTGTGTTGTACGGTTAAAACTGTCTGTTATTTTAGAGACATGAGTTAGCAGATGCGTCATTTGCTAAATTACAACAGTGCGTCATGCTATGAATGGTAATATAAATCATTGCTACTTTAAAAAACATAAACAAGGTAAGACTGGCTGACTGTTTGTGATGCAAGTGTGGTGTTTAGTTTTTATCCAAGTTCTCTTCGACCTTCATAGTTCACGGAAATCTTGTTACCTTAGTCACAAGTGCATGAAATGGTTGGCGGGAACTACTACGAACGTCTGTTTTACATTCATCGGTCAAACAAACATTTTCAT
This sequence comes from Hypercompe scribonia, assembly GCA_949316085.1. Lineage (NCBI taxonomy): Eukaryota > Metazoa > Arthropoda > Insecta > Lepidoptera > Erebidae > Hypercompe > Hypercompe scribonia. The sequence continues at coordinate 1,219,587 of OX438969.1, read as the reverse complement.
TTTTTGCTTCAATCTTTTAAAGTTTGGCTTATGAATAAAATCCAGTCTATGGTGTCCAGTCAAGGTCACATTTCTCTTAACACAAAAAAAAACATTTTTTCTAGTTTAGTGGTATAAACGTGTAAACCTAACACATAACAGTTACTTTCACTTTAAAAAAAATAAGATAAATAATTAAAAATCGTTAATATTTATTTCGTAAAATGTTAAATGTTTATTAAGTAATAAAAGAGAACAAAATCATTTCCCAAACGTACTTTAAGTTCCAGAGGTTAAAGGAGTCGTTCAGAAATTATTCAGAGAAACGGTGTAAGTAAACGCTTGTTATTATTACAGTCGTCCTTAACAACAAGCGCCACTGTCCTGTTCAACAAAGTACTTTTAAACCACTTTTATAGACCACTATAAAAGAATATTAAGTTGTTTTTCTAAAGTCAAGCCCTTCTCTCAGTTGTAAAGGAGTTCAGACAACCAGACAATATAGACAAGCCATAGGTTATAGCTCATTGTAGGTCACATTCGGATGAATAACAGAATAGGGGTATGGAATAGTATGAGAGACGGTACATAGTGAAACAGAGAGAGAAAATATCAAAAATATGTATGTGTTTGAAAAAAAAACCTACAGAAGAGTGCGCACCATAGACTCCATCAGCCTGTGATCAAGGCAAGAATCATAAGGCCAGGCTATTCGAAAACAATTGTCATAGCTGTTGATTGCGATTAAATTACTAATGTGTTTCGAATTCAAATTAATAAGACATACATTTCCTCTAATTTACAAAATTTCTAATTGACAAAGTTAGACGGATAAATCTACTGTCTTGCTTCCCTCGTCTCTTTTCTCGTAATCAAAGTAATGTATTCCATTAAGTTATGGCTCCTAAAACATATTTCAGAATCTCAAAGATCGTTAAATATATCAATAGCGTCAATTAAATTGTACTTCTTAACTTATTAATAAAAAAATGCGAAAATTCCTCAACTGTCAAGAGATTATCATAAATTGTTTATCACTACAGTCGTGTTTACATATTTACAGCTCACACAATCCTATTGTTTCGCATAATAATTAATTTGAGGATAAATACACACGTATTGTGATATGTGTAAATAATTTTCTGCGCAATTGTTTTCCCGCTCTTTTATGCAGCCATAATACCAACCTTTTCTCAAATAAAATAACGATTCAAGAATCACGTCATTGTAGTGGAAGTATGAATGTCGGCGTTCATAATACATACAGGATATGCGTATGTGTATCCCCGGATATCTAAAGATGAAAAAAGATCCGTCTCAATTACTTATTGGCAAACCCCAACGCGTCTCATACATTAATTGTGAATTTATTTGCTGAAATTAAAATATGAAAAGTTACACTGTTTGGCAGCTTTATAGATATCCAGCCCCAAATATTTGTGATGTGGGTATCAAAATAATTAAAATACTCACTCACGATGCAAGTTGTAACATGTCATGATTATGAAGTGATCAGCAGTAGTCGTGTTCGTATTTGGGGATATTTATCTTTGATGATCCACCGAATCACTGATGAGTATGTGACAGAAATCTTTATGAAAACAAAGAATAAACATTGTCTAGCCAGATTGCGATCGTCGAAATACGCCAAGTTTTTCTGCTTACACACTATGCAAATTCAAATTATCATATAATCCGAGCTTTCGCCTTTAATTTGGTTCCCGTGTCTATCTGTTTGTCAAATTTCATCTGCACGACGGTAATATGACAAAAATCTGCACAAACTTTCACATTTTTGCACTTCGACATTTTGCCCGCGTCTTCCTTAGGATTAAAGATATAATAAACAAAATACTGTTCTATAAGACCTTATCTATACCTACAACATTTTAAGTGTTTTTTTTCTGTACTCAAATTTTAACAATCGGATTGATAGACGGGGAAGCCTTTGTGGCCTCCCCAGAATAGGGCCTGACTAGACGCACCGTTGATTCTAACCTAACATAATATGATCCTGACATAATTGACCTGTAATAATATGGTCCAGGTCCCCTTCAGAGAAAGACACCTGAGACCGGCCGTAGGGGTGCTTTTTAGTGGAAACACCACATATTCCTGGCTCCTGTGTTCCTGAGGAGCCGGAGATTCGAAGGGATTTCCCACCCCGACAACAAAAAAATTATAAATATAATTCTATATAATTGCACAGAAATGTAACATGTATCAGAAAAACTTTGTGTCAATAACCCAGTTTTGTCAAAATGCGATCAAACGTTTTGCGGAATTACAATATGTAATCAATCATCATCATCGTCATCATCATATCACAGCCTTAAATCAGCCAATGCTAGACATAGACCAGCTGCATGAATAACATAGCTTAGCTGGCCAGACGGGTTGATAAACAGTTTGTTTCAAGCTCTCATTTCTTTACAGTGCTGTTGTTCTGCAAAAAAACAATTTTATTATTAATTTTTATTTTGGCAGTTTACATAAAACGTGGTCTAAAAATAAATGCAATAATTAAACACGAATTCGATTGTGTTTATAAGTTATGACTTGATACAATTTATGATCAAACAATTTACTTATACTGTCATAATATGATGGAAAATAGCAGTTAACATCTACATCGTAACATAATGTATATTTATTTTTTAAATGAATATGTTATACGTAATCCGGAGCATTATTCCATTAAAGTTATTTTTAAGGTAATCAACGTAACAAAAATGACAGGTATGCCAACAACACGCATATGGAAAGCAATGTTATTTTCTATGTACATTACAACATACTCGTGCATTATTAATAAGTAAAACGTATAATTAACTACTTGACAAATACAGTTATATGTTAATATATAGCAAAAACGAGTACTGTGATAATAATGGCAATAAAAGATCGATATTTTACTCATGTCACTGTAATTTAACTAACCGTTTAAGCGGTCGCCACTCCGTTTTCTACTGCGCTGAGTGTTGTGGGTTCTAACCCCACATTAGACAACAATTTTTGTGATTTATAAATTGCTATTCTAAGTCTGAGTGTCCTTTGTGTCCATTTCGTGTATGTGTGTGAACTCCCCAGCGACACAGGATTTATTCCTAATGTGGGAGTAGTATAAGAAAATAAGAAAAAAGAAAATAATAATTGTAATTTCTTTTATCACAAATATACAAAAAGGGAAAACTGTTACTCCCTTACGAGAGACTGATGTCGGCACGCCCTGAAAGCCATAATTAATTGTCAATACCTCAGTTTTGTCAGCAAATAATTAGCGGAGTCCGGAACTAAATTCCTACGGTCTAACTGAGATAACAGAACAAAACAAGCGTAGTAAATAGCAGAAGTTATCTAGGAAGTTTCGGAATATGAATACATTGATTGATGCCGTACCTAAAGAATAAAATACTGCCCACATCCTCCCACAGTGAGTGACGCAGAGAATCCATATTTGGGCTAAAACGCCTGCATCTAAGTGCAGAGAACCAGTTCTTTGACAATGTTCACCTGTTTGACCTAAGTAGGTTGCAAAACACGGCCTGGCAAGGTAGTAGAATGCAGTTCCGTACAGTTAGAAACGAAAGTAACTGTACATGTACAGAATACAAAAGGCTGGTATATAGAACAATCAATGGAATTCAATGGTTTCCTCTGTGTAAGAGAGATTAACGCTACTTTAAGATTGATAGTGACGTTTTGAGTATTCAAACAATTATTGAATCGAAAACTTCATTTCAAATAATTAAACGCAATTATTGGAATTAGATAGATACTTCTTTATTGTACAAGAAAAAAAAAATCTGCAACTTATATATATACCTAGTCTTGCCATAAATATTGTAATAAAGAAAAAAGAAAATTGTTAACTGCAAATAACATTTATTACTTTTACAGTGTGTCAGTTTAATACATAAATATAAAACAATTAAAAATATAAAAAGCTTATTCGAAGTGGTCTCCATTGGCTGCAATACAGTCCTTTAAACGATGAGGCCAGTTATCAATAGAAGCACGCACTCTTTCCATGGGAAAATTCTTCACTGCCAATCGTATAGATTGTTTTAGGGACTCCAAATTATCATGGCGTTTAGAGCAAGCTGTACTCTCTAAAACTGACCACAAATCATAATCCAGCGGATTAAGATCGGGACTAGACGACGGCCAGTCTTCAGCTCTGATGAAGTCCGAAACGTTCGATTCCAACCAAGACTGCGTGGACCGAGCTTTATGACCCGGCGCCGAGTCTTGCTGGAAGGACCATACTTGGTTATTGAACATGGTGATGTTAAGGGGCTTAACTACCTTCTCAAGAATGGTATCTTGATACACTTGTGCCGATGTTTTGATACCTTTTTCACAAAAATATGGCTCAGTCACTCCTTCATAGCTAACACCCCACCAAACCATCACTGAAGTCGGATAATGTCCACGTTGCACTCTGTCGACTAATTGGGAAGCTTCCTTAGAGCTTTGAGCATAAATACGGTCATTTTGTTTGTTAAAATGTTGCTCAATTGTAAAAATTTTCTCATCCGTAAACAAAATTTTTCTGTGACCTCCCTTTGCGTACCGCTTCAGTAGTTGTTTCGATTTTACCACCCTATTCTTCTTTAAATTATCAGTTAAGAAATGGCCAGTGCGTCTCTTATAGGCTGCAAGTCCTAAGTCATCTTTTAAAATACGCGACATGGTTCTAGGTGCTATCTTCATTTCCCGAGATAAAATCTTTTGCTTTCGGACAGGATTTCTTCGAATTCTTTCCCTTACTGCTTTGACCACCTTTTTCGTACGAACACTACGTGGACGGCCAGATCTTTTTCTGTCACAAACAGAGGAGGTCTCATTGTACCTATTAATAGCCCGGTACACAAACATTTTACTAATACCAAGTGTATGGAGAGTTTTAAAAATTGCATTTGGCTCCATACCTACTTTGTGTAATGCTATCACAGCGATTCGGTTCTCTTTATCACCCCACACCATTTTAATATCGCAAAATATTTTACAATGTATTGGCGCCAAAATGAGAAAACACAATGAACAATCGTATAAAAATGACAGATTCGAAATTCAAATGTAATATTTTTTTATAATTAAGTGTAACAGTATTTATGGCCAGACTAAGTACTTGTCAGCTTACGATTTAAGGACAGTTTGAAAAAGGAAAAATTAAAAAATATTACATAAAAGCTGCACAAATGACGGCCTTATTGCGATATGCGATCTCGTCCAGGCAACCAAGGAGTTACATACCTTACATACAAATATAAAATCACGCCTGTTTCTCTGGAGGGGTAGGCAGAGGCATATTAAACGCCCACTTTTCTCTCGGTGTTGTGGTCTCACGTAAAAGGTGGCGAGCCGAGTGCCACTAATCGAGATATTTCGTTTGCCAGAACATCGTCCGTCGATTAACAGGTGCACCACTTGCAAGTGAGGTTGACTTGGGCCCTAAGCTTTTGATGGGAACTCTAAGCAGCCATGCTGTACATGTATAAATTGATTTATTTCAATTATTTTTGATTGTCCATTATAAGGTGTAGACTTCCTGGCATCCAACACCTTCCTAAGAATAGTGGGCGGCAAGGATTGAGTAATAATTACATATCATTTTGTATAGGAAAGAGCTACATCGAATATAATTAATACTAATACATTTTAGATAAACCAGATTCGAATAGTTGTTTTCTTTTTAATGTATATTCATAAGTTTTTGCACTTGCATAAAACTTTCTACGCGTAATCAAATGCAAACCTCTATGCCTAAATGCATTTTTGTATATCTGAATTTGTAGTAGGGCAATACTGTTTCGTTCATAAATCGGCAATGCAGTTACGCAAACGACCTCGCGCCCACGCCACGCCGCCCTCGTGTTCTACAACTTGCATCACGACGGCTGATCTCTATAGCCGTGACAATTCGGAGCAAAGGTCACATTTCATACTGTCCGTTCAATTAAAAAAGTATTCATTTAAAAAGTATAAAATGTCAGTGACAGTGTTCTTTTAAAGACAGCTCTCACTATGAATAAATCCCATGGATTTCAGACTCACAACACTCAGAGTAGTAGAAAGCAGCGTGGTATTCACTCAAACCAGTATACACTATCCATGTAGTCCTTTTCAAATTTAAAAAAGAACGATTGAGATCGCTGGTGTCAAAAATAGCTGTAATGTCTGAATGAAACGAATACCTTGCAAAATGTAAAAATAAAATAATTTGAAAAAAAACTGATTTTAACTTTATATGTGTTAGCATAAAAACTCAATCATTCCTAGTATATTCTGTTACATAACTTACAATCAGATTTAAAAGGTGTTTAAAGGTATTGAAAAAATGCTGGTGTCATAATTATAATTATGAGTGGTAAATGTTACTGACCTAATTCTGTATAGAATGGTACGTTAATCGATATCACATAATCTAATTTAACTAATTCTGAACGTTAAAAGTGAAACCTGACAGATGTCGGATTATTTCTTTGTTTCTTAAATTTGTTTTAGTCCACTGAAACGTATTTAGGTTACGATATCTATTTCAACGTTTATATAATTTAAAAATTTCTTGTTTGAAAGTTAACTTCAAGGAAAATTAAATGTCAGATAAGATTTAAACTCTCATTTAAAGCTTCTCATATATCAGTTGTCAGATACTTCTCTAATTGAATTTTTAAAACGAGTTTAGATAATAATCTTACTAGTTGAAGGGAAACTTAAAAGTGAAAATAAGTTAATAAGCTCTATGGTTGAGTAAATACGCCAAATACAGCAGCAAGAAGTTTGACAATCAGCAACGATAAAAAGTAGAAAACAATTGTTCTGATAATCGATTAATTTGACCATTGAAAATATTATTTGTTTTGTTTTGAAAGTGATTGTGTTTATATTTATATTAATCTAAGATTTGCATAGCAAAATTGATATAAGCACTCCCGTTGTATTTTATAATATAGTTGCACATTATCTCACCTATTTTTATACATTGTTAAATAGAGCCGTAGATAACGTTGAGAAAGGAATATCACATTTTTTTATTTTTACCAAAAACGTTCTACTCAATATTACACTTATTATCACACTGAGCTTTACTACATTATTAACCACGCTCAGCTACCATGGTAAATAGGGCCGTAGATTACATTGAAAAAGGAATATCCGTTGTAATAACTAATGAATTTTTATTCAGAACGCCATATTTTCTTATACAGAAGTGTGTCCACAGACAATAAAAATATAGGGACAGGATGCATCAGGAGCGCACACTCTAGTGAGGTGGCGCTGCGATGGATTGTGATTATATCTTTAACATACATTACAACATACATAAAATAATTATCTGTGCAAATTATGATTCAAATGTTAAGTCCGTAAGGTTGAGTAATAGCTCTTTCTACAATAGAAAACATCATTTATCATAACAAATTATGTATAATCTTCAGATACCAGTACCAGCGAAAAATTTAGTTTAATAATTGAAATAAAGTAGTCTACATAAAAGTGTATAAAAAAGTTGCTGTCAGCAATATGTTTAACTTATAAAAAGTACCACATGCGTATGTAATCCTACTAATATTATATTATAAATGCAAAAGTTTGTGAATAATAGATAATATAGTATTACTTAAAAATAATTACATGCAATCAAAGACTAAATCATATATCAAAATTAATTCTTTATAAGTATGATTCACTGAACATAAGCGGTAATCTATACTAAAACTTATATAAATATATTAAAATGTAATCTTTGATTTATTTTGAACTTTGACCATAATTATTACAGTTCCATTTAAAAGACAACGTCACTTATAGGCACAGGTGTGCCATTGTCGGTGCGTATTTTTTTTAATTACAAAGACAATAAACTACTCGAATAAAACCTTTGAATTAAGAAGTTCGAATGTGTATGTAACTATTTATGAACCGCCAACAACAGCCAGACATTTACAGTCATTCTACTCAATATATTTTACGATCCCACATTTTATACGGTGTGTGGTAAAATGCCTAACTAGGAATAATACTCACGTGGTTTAGTTATATAGCCAATGAAAGACTGAGAGCCGATAAATTCGTAGGAGTAAAAGGGCCGGTCAGCGTAGCCGATAAGGGCTCTAATGAAGATTTATGTCGACGAATGGTACGTACCCGAAGGACGGAGTCGTATTGTAAGATGAAACAGTGTTATGATTGGGTTGTTTTTAGACAGAGATAAAAAATTCAATATTTTATAGAAACTAACTGTAATCATTAATAGTGATAATGCTTTCTTTAAATACGTACTTAACTTAGAATATATAACGTAAGTACCTGTATTTAAAAAATAATATCTATTAATTAAAGTTTGTTTCTTTTCAGGTAATTTGTTTTACGGTACAGCTAGCGTTTATATTAGTAAGTAAATAAGTAAGTTATAATTTTCTGGTTACATAATGGATTTATTCTGTAAGTATAACATTAAATATATTTGTACCATAAATACTATTCGAAAGACCAATCGGTATATTTTTGTACCTATCATCCGATCAGACCGCACCCGTTTCGGATGAGAGAATGCTGAACAAAGAATAATTCAAAACATATTGCCAATTGAACGAGTTCCTGACGTTTTAGGATAAAAAATGAACAATGGTAGAATATTAAACAGTGTTACTACAGATTATGTCATTTATCAAGCATTAACTTTTGTTTAATTTCAATAAATCTCATTTTGATTAGTAATCGTGCCAGCATAACTTCCTTAAAAGCGAAAGGGAATACAGGCCTTGCAATATTTAGAAGTAAGTGTTTATGCGCGTCTTTTTATTAAACTTCAAAATGTCATTTATGTCAAATATGCCGACAAACGGTGAAATCAGTCATGCTTTGTTTAGTTAATTTTGAATAATACACAATGACCTATAGACTTGCAATCAAGGTATGAGCCAATTGTATATATACTTATTTAACTATCAAAATATTGGAAAGAAAAGGTCATATCACTCCGTTCATTGAATTTTCTAGAATTTTCTTTATAAATTCCTAACGTCTTCAAGACTATATTTTAGTGTCACAATTGTCATAAAAATAGGTGAAACACGACCCTATTTACTTATTTAGCATCGAAATAACTAAGAAAGTGTTTTAACGCTACACTATTACGTAAATATAATGGAAAAAAAGAAACAAGGTGACTGCGTGGGAAACTGGGCCTCACTAACAAACGCAATTACTGATTACCATCGTTGTTGTCTACAGGACTTATAAACTATAGAAAACGACAAAATTGGCCATTGTTTTACTAAATAACAATCGTAAAAGTCACAATTTTAATTCTTTTAAATAAAATAGCGATTGTGAATTAAAAATCTTAAAGAAAACGAGTAATGTCAAACATGACATCTAGTATCGTGTTCTCATTGGCCAAATCAAATAGCACATATTTTTCCGGTTGCTTACCACTTTTGTGCTCATCACCATCATCATCACTTCCAGGGTTGAAACCAAGAGGAAAGATATTAATACTGTACTTTTATTCCTCGAGGACAGTATATAGGCCATAAAGTATTCTTGGTCGAATTCTGTATGTGGCCAAAATTTTCGAAAGGATTCACACAGGCACTTCAGGGTTTCCACAGAGGAGGGGGCCATCTGCAAGCGCATCCCGTCAGATAAGATAGATGTAGATGTCTGAGGTACGTTGGGGTTCCATGGATTTGCTTTTTAGAGTACACCTGGTTTCCTGACTACTATTACCACCCGAAATGACGTACGGCTTATAGTCAGTTCGAGTCCTTCATGACCACCAGTAGGTGGTATCCGAGGGAATTTGTGCACTTACAAAAACAGACAAAAGAAAATTGTTTTGAATGATTAAATTAAACAGAGTTTTTAAACACTCAATCCAATTTATGCGCTTGTTATTCATTGCCATATTAAGAATAATACTCGTACAATGACGTAGAATAAACTAGATCCTAACAAAGCGAGGGCACGTGCCGTTCTACGTAATCGAATCTGCATAACTAGATTCATCAAAAGAATTGGAGTAGCATTAGAGATCTCCGATTTTCTGATAACAGTCAGTACGAGTTACAGATGGTCTTCAATAGGTGATAGCAGCAACTCTTTACACACTCTATTTTATTATTCTAAGTATCTAATATTCCTTTCCTATGATTGTATTCCCATGTTACCAATATTCTCACCATATTGAACTCTCAGTTTTCCCCATAAGTTCCTAAAGTACAAGCTCTGGACGAGTTCGTGCGTCGACCGACAACAGTAGATTTGGCGTCTATCATTTCTGTCATATAATATGATAATCTCAAACAAATCTCACACACGGCTGTTTGATTCCAAATTAGGTAACGCCTGTACTATGGTAACTAGACTGTTGATAAACATACTTATGTATTTCTAAACACATACATATTATAGATAAATTACACCCAGACATAGAACAAGTGGTCGTGTTCACCACACAAAGACTTACCTTAGGTGGTTATCGAACCCAAGACCTCTGGATTGGCGGTGAGGATCACTAAGGATCACCAGACCCACAGACCTGTTGTATGTTTATGTTACACAATTACATATTATATAGACTTGCCTGCAGGTTTAGTAGTTAGCGATCCTGATTGCTAAGCTAGCGCTTGTGAATTCCATTCCTACCCAAAACAAGTTGTGTGATGATCTCAACCATTTCTTCCGTATCTGGTATGGCTTCAAATATCCATAATATGTATTTATTTAGAAATATTTAATAATGTTTATCAGCTGGTTAACATACATGGTACAAACCCCAGCGTGTTTGACATTAGACAGCCATACGTAAGACGTGTCAAGATTTTAATATTAACTTATACAGTTACTTAAGAGAGCAAATATAACCCTTTGATGAATATAAGTGGTTTGCTCAAATTATTTTATTAGGAACATTGCACGGTATTGCGATAACAGACGGCTAACAATTAGCGTCTCACTCGGGCGGTTGGAGTTCGTTGCCTTGTTGAATTTAATTATTATTTATTTGCTTTAGCGGTGAAGGTAAATGTTCTGAGAATAACTGAACACATGAATTTTCTAAAATATTCCAGAATGTTTGAGTGTCAACTGGCATCAGAACAGTCCCATGCATGACACATCTAACTTAACCACCTACTTTTCAGAAGCATGCAACACGTTAACTGCTTTTGCCAGTCCATGCTGGACACAAGCCTATCCTTAACAAGAAGGTTTTGGCCTACTCTACCATGGTGGCCAGACGGGTTAGTAAGGTATAGGGTTTGTTTCAAATTTTCCTCCTCTTTCCAGTGATGTTTTCCTGCGTAATCACTTAGTAATCTCTTACGACGCCAACTGGGTGTATAGTGATGGTGATACTCCACATTTTTAATCCATCACCACACGGACCCGACCCTTAGAAACATATAAAGATAGATAATAATGTAACTTTATTAAAAGTCCCGTGTACTCTATGTTTTAGGCGTTGAGCTAAAAAGAAATTAAAGTCTACACTCGATCAATTATAACAACATCATCTCATGGCCTGATTAAATTAATTAGTTTTGATGTTCTTAAACACTTAAATCATCAAAAACTGCTACGAAATAGTACTCTAAAATCCTATTATTGTACAAATTCCCTTTCTTTCTATATTTGAGATGTTACGGAAGTTATAAACTATTAAAATTTACCGTGAATAACGCAAAATGTGAGCTAGAGGAGCAACGGATAAAATATATGCTGTCATATTTTACTGTGACCCTTCTGTCGATTCTTTGTTTCTGATAGCCAACAACCACGGTAACATAACTGTCGAAATTTATCGCAAAATAAACTGTAATCGAATGTCTGTACCCTAACACTTCATTGCGGCACATTAAAATAACGTTAATAAGAAATCAGGAACAAAATTAACACGAAAAGTATATGAGAAAAATCCTTAAAGCGACGGTTTGCATATCGTGTCAAATTTGATCTCAATCGGTGTAGAATTTTTAAAAATTTCGAAAAGTAATCAATCCAATATGTAAATAAATATATGTATGTGTATAGATTAGTGTTCTTATTTTGAAATAACTTGAGATAAAACTAGGGAATTCAATTAATTTAAATAGTTTATTTTAACTTAGAATCGATTTAGTTCCATATCGATGCTCGCTGATTCGTCATAATAATGTTGAAAATTTTACGATGCTAGTTGTCTATTCTATTCAATTCATGGAACAAAGACAAACCCATGACAATGTTCGGTCCAGCGGAACGCGCTCTGCACTCACGTGTAAGATAAATTACTGGGCTTGATCATTTCGAGTCTATATTTAGAACGAGATGTGTTAGTCGAGTGTTTGTTGGAGGTACTTTAAAGAGATTATTATTAAATTCGATTGAAGATTAAGTATTTACTTTAGCATCGTTCAAGTGAGTTCATTGATTAACTGAACATCAAATGTGTTTAACGGAACATAAATGTACCTAAACCTTCAGACTCGTTACTCGTTACATTATTAGATGTAACCGTTTTTGTACATCATCCATATTTTTTCATTAAACAAATAAAGTACACACATGTAGGTATCTGCAACAAAACAAATTATATCAGACAGTGGAGCGTGAGATGCGCAAGCGCAGAGCCACACCTGGGCCTTCAAGCGCGACCGGCGCCGCCGAGCGTGCCCGCCGTTGTGATACCGTGATGTAATCGTGCAAGGTCGTCTTGCACTGTCACTGGAACCGGTCTATCTACGCGATTTATATATGCTAATGCTAATCAGGATTTCTTTTATTCTAGACACTGATGAAGTTAATAATACGGCCTGTTTGTATGGTAAATTTGAACTTAGTAGCTATAAATTACAAATGCCTATTTGATACTAAAAGTGTACATTCTTACGTGTAACTTATAATTTAATTTAAGCAACCTTTTCATTTGTCGATGCAACTTAGGTGGGACAATCAAATCTGAATATATACGAGTATTGTAAATATTATTGATGCGACCAGATGGTGTAAATTGGCTAGATGCCCCTGTACTAGTGGCCTTTTCAATTACATGCAGATACGTGATCTTGGACTCCTCGATCTGCTACGTTCCCACGCCAGTTTCTCATCTGAGACTTACAGGATCGAAAAAAACTCAACGCCCTATCTTCCATTGTTTCGCCTAAAAACGATTACATTACAGAATAGGATTGTCCAGTAGACGGTTGGTTATTATACACATTATACGAAATATTTTGTAAACGGAACATCACCAATGCCAAATTGAAGAGGCGATGATCATGGTGGTGTGACCAAGTAGCACAAAAGATTTTTAGGAAATTATCCAAGCAAAGTCGTCGTCATTCCCAATATCCCCCACAATCCACTGCTGGCACACAGACCTCTCCTTAGAGACCAGGTTTCGGTTTACTGTATCATACTGGCCAGGTGGGCTGGTACAGGAATTGTTTCAAATTTTTCTTCTTTTTACAGTGCTGATATCTTGCGTAGTTTGGCTCTTAAGATACCCACGGGATTAATACCGGGGATTACCCTCCGTCCTATACTGTTAAGTACCTATGTACTTGCTTGTAGCTCATAAATATAACGTGCGTATTTGATATAAAGGTTTGAAATAGTAAAACGTAACTTGAATCAAGTTACTGGACGATGCTTTTAATCACTCAATTGAAATTTATATGCAGATAGGTTAAGCTGGATAAGTGGAATCCTACTAAAGGCTGGCTCACTACACTAACGGGCTACATAAGCCTTGTTAAGTAGAAATAAGTACTATTTAAGACTTAAACACTTGCATTAGAAACATAATAGCTGACTAGACGAGTAAACGGCTTATTGCATAATGTCAGTCGTTTTTAGAAAATGTCTTTTCAAAATGAACTTATTAACAGTTTATTGTTTAGACGGCAACTTGAGGTCGTCTTTTCATTATTTAAATTGAAGAGAACGAAATTAACTCAAAGGTGAGGTAACTTAGCGTTACAGTGGATGGATAATCCAACAAACGTTTTGCAGGGCAGTTTCGAAGTATCAAATTTGTCGGGTTATAGATTACTGCGTAAGACAAGACCCGCTTTAGGCCGGCATCTTTTGAAAAAGAGTATCTTGTAATCTGACAAATTACAGATAAGAATAATGAGATTTATTTATTTAAACTTATTGCGCTTGTTGTACAAAGACGGACTTAATGCCATGAGGCATTCTTTCCCAGACGACCTTCAGGTGATGTAGAAATAAGATGCGGTAAGTGCACAGTTATTAAGCTTATAAATATACTTTAAATATAAATAATATACAGGAACTTACTACTAAATCAAAAATAAATTGAGATTCTGTGTGAACTATAGATTCTAAGACGTATATATACTCGTATATCAAATTTAGTGCATTAACAACGCAATAGAGAGGTTTGGTTTAATCATAAATATCGTAACGTTATTAATGCTGTAGAACTTCCAATAACAATAACTAAACTTGTATTAGTAACGATTTATCAAAATAATATTTGTGTACATTCAATGGCTGATAGGCACGTCAGATTACAAGGGATGTCGGATTAGACAGGGGCCAGATTAACGGGGGCCCACTGTATATGTATAATGTTACAACGGGTTTATATCTAAGAAGATTCTACACCTGAAATTCTTTTTTAATAGATGTGGAATAAAATTTTCAATTCCACCTTATATTTTACGCATAATAAGTCTTATTGTTTGTTGTAGTTATAAATTTTAACTATATTTCACTTTGTTTTCGTAGTTTTAGTTTATAACTGGTCGTTTTACTTTTTTAAATTTTACAACACTATTTTCTAATACATTTTGACAGTAAAACGTAGTGGGACAGTTACTAAAAATTGAAAATAATATTTAGATGGGGTTCACCTACAGATATACATCCGAATCTTAGCATGCTTCAAGATAGCTGATAAATGTCTATACATTTTTGCTATATCCAAACGAAATGTTTAAGTACTGAGCACCAAGCCAACAGTCCACAGTAAAATGTATCGAATCAGCGATTTAAAAAATCTGTTTGTCATACTGTTTTTGTCTATGACAATTTAGTATTTGTTTGAATAAATTAGTTGTTATGACGGAATTAAATTATATATTCACAATTCTATACGGAAGATACCGCGATTGTTTTGTTAATATGGCGCAACTGTAATTTTTGTTGCAAGTTTTTTTCAAGGAAGTCCTTGTCAGCTGGCCAATCGTAAGGTCATTGATTTTTTAATGATATTGCTGAAAGAAGCATCGAGTCTGGAATTGGACAATAAACTAGTCTACAAAATAAAATAGAACGCGTGAAATAGTAACAGTGCAGTAAAATCGCAAATTTTCAATTAAATCTGGGGATTTCATTGTTAGAAATGGCATAAAGTAGATTAAGGTCACTGATTCATGTCTAGATGAGATTGTTCTTATACTATTATTTAAAAGTAGAAGGAAGAGAGTAAGGCCTTTAGAGAATCGTTAAGCTGTAAAGGAGACGAATTTCTCAAATTACCTTTCGATCAAAGTAAATATATAATATATTTTATTAGTCTTTGTAGGAGGAAGTATAAGTACTTTTAAAAATAAATGAAAATAACCACAAATAAATTAATTTTAATAATTAAAATAAATTAAATAAATAACTGTACAATCGAAACATCACCTCGAAATTCTTGTTACAAACGCGTCAAGCGTGATTCAAGTGCATTAAAAGATTTGAGAGCACTATTTTTGATATTAGTACATACTTATTTACTATACTAGTTATCAGATTCTATGAGGTGGTATTTAGAATTACATTGCCATTTGTTCATGGCAAAAATTGAGCTGTTTGTAACAATTCTTCATCATCATATGATTCTGCTGGTCTTTCATCTATCAAATGCGGTTTGTAGGCGGTATTAATATTAATATAATTCACATCGATTGGTCTAGTAGTTACATGCTTTTCTATAGTGTCCTCAGTTGGCGACTTATCTGAATAAGGAATATCCGCTTTTAATGTATTAAAATCAACAATATATTTAAATAGTGTACCCGGCAGTGACTTAACCTTTTTGCTATTCGACTGTGTAGGGTCTGTAAGGCTATTTTTGACCAATAATTGTTTGTCTCCTTCGGTGAAATCTTCTGGTTCTGACTTATAAATAGCTTCAGGTAACATTTCAGTTGAACATATTTCTTGGATTGCTTCTTCACTACCATCAAGAAGCGTGGTAGACTCGTTGTATGGCATGTCAACCTCCGATATATCATTCATGTCAGTTCCTATCAGAGTTTCATTCAATGAATCATGACTTTCATTCACATTACATTGTGGAGGTATATCCATAAGTGACTGATTCTCTTTAACTTTATTTTGATCACTGTCTATGGGTAGTAACGATAAATTTTCCTCTTCGATTATAAGATTTTTCTTATCAGTATTTGAAGGATCTGATGAAAACAATTCAGTTGAGCCTATTTCAGACTGTATAGTATCCTGGTATTCTACAGCATTTGAATTGTTCATGGAACTAGTAATATAGTCTATATTTACTGGAACTCTTAGTGTGTCGTTTGGTTCAAAATACATGTTTTGGTCAGTTACTTCTTCAAAGATGATTTGATCTAAGAATTTGTTATCAGCTGATAACGATTGTTCATCCTTGTCACAATCTTCAGTGCTTAAATTCAGATTGTCTGTAAAGTTAGAAAAGCTAGGAGAATAATCTATATCACTCTCAGGAGGTAATTTTTCTTTATACTCTAACTCACGTAATAATGGTAATTTATTTTTATTGAAATTGTCTGTAAACTGTTTCTCATTTGACAACAAAATACCCGTAGTAGTATTATGGCTTTCATTAGTGTTAGTTAGTATAACAGGCACTTTAGGAGATTCGCCACTTATAACTGTTTCTTCAATTCTGTCAGGTGGTGACGAATTTGGTACAATATTAGAGGGCAGTCTGTTTGGACAGTCGTTTAATAATGATATTGTTGCATTATAAGGTACTGTACTTGCTAATACTGATTCTGAATGAATTTCACTTGAGTTACTAGTATCACACATGAGAGGAGTTGTGTTCGGCGTAATATCATGATTTTCTGATATCAATACTGTGTCAGTAAATCCATGAACATTGTAGTATTGAGTTGTCGTGTTAGTGCAGCTAGTTTCATTAGATAGAACATGACTCGCTGAGTTATTTTCTAGTATTTCAAAATCTGACGTCATTGATTTTATATTAGAAATGGTAGTATTTCGTTTATTAATTAATGGTAACGTGTGGAATGTATCAGATGTTTGTGTATCTGTAACACTTTTGCGCTTACTTGGTGTCAATACTATAATAGATGAGTCTGATAATTTGTCGAAGTTCGGTATTTGCATCATGTTAACATAGTCATCAACAGGAATCACAACAATAGTGGTACGTGGAGTTTCATTAATAATTGACAAAGGTGTAGATTTAACGGCAAAATCTGATGGATTTTGATCAAATCTATCTAACTCTGGTAGTGGTATCTTGACATTCAGTGGATCATCTTTTAATGTTAAAATTGTATCATTACAATTCTGGTCTACAGTTTCTATTTTGGTAGTTTTACCTGTGTCAGTTTTGTGCGTAGTTACAGATGTTGCTTGTAGATCAGGACTATCGCTTGTAATAACTGTGCTTAGTGGCAATTGTAATTTAATCTCATCGACACTTTTCTCTTCTACTTTCGAAATTGAAGAATCTTTTTCTACTTCAAGAGTATGAATATGTTGAGGCTCTGAATTTAAAGTACTTTCTTTTTGTGTTTTGTCTGTAATCAGTGTCGAGTCAGGAATACTAAAATTCAGTTGTGAAGTTCCTGTTTGGGGTAATAAACTATTTTTTTGATATAGCTCTATTGGCAGGTCTTTTAAGTCTTGATTTCCAGAAACATTGGAATACACGAAATCGTTAGATATATTAGACTGTGTTACTTCTGTTGTTTTGTTTGCAAGAACTACGGGATCTAGAATTGATATGCTATTGTTGTTAGAATCTGAAAACAAAAGAAATTAATATTAAAACGTACGTATGTAATAACAGAAGTCACAAATAGATATAGATTCTCACCAGGTTTATTGAAAATCGCTGACGACTCTTTCTTGTTATTCGAGTCTCGGATTTCTGTGTTTCGTGTTTTTGAACTATGTATTTTTTCATTTAACATATCAACGTCTTCCATAAACTGCTTTACTTTCGATTTTACCTGTTTCTTGTAAGGCGCATAAGAGTTTTTGCCTTTGTCAGACACTTTTGGATTAAAAAGTAGAGACTCCGGGCTTTCATAAGCAAGCTCATTTTGAGCGATCGTTGGTGGATTCCAATAATGAGGTATCCAAGTTTCTAGGGCATTCATAGGATATTGAACTTCTGGAAACATTTCTTTATCTGATAATATAATTGATTCAGGTCCAGCTAAAGATTTTGTGAATGTAGATCCTATTTCCGCCGGTTGATGGTGTTCTGAAATTTTATCCAGCTTGCGTTTCATTCGCATATCTTTTTTGAAGTCTTTAACAGCTTTACTCTGGAAACCAGGAACTTTTTTTGCTACTGATCCAAAGTAATTTGTTTTGAAATTGTTTCCTAAAGTATTATAATCTCTAATAGAACCGTCAGATGGATATTCAGTTTCTGGAAAATTGTATGTCTTTATCAATGATTTCTTGACTGAGTCATTTTTATTCATTTTTATGTTGCTACCCGTCACGTAAGGAGATTTAGTCGTTTTAAATCTTTCCTTGTCTAGATAACGTTGCAATGCATCTGGTCTGTATGCACTCGGCACGCAATGTGCCGTAGATATCTAAAAAAAACGTACATTTATATAAAATTATTTGAAGAAATACTTATTTTTTAAGAGCCTACCAAAGTGACTCTACTCTGGCTGATGGCAAACATGAATAGAATCCAAGAGTTGTGGTCTCCATGCTTATTGCAAATGCCGACAATGCAGCATTATGACCCACACTATGCGGTTTAGTAAGATACTCTTTCACATCCCGCTTGGAGCCATCGTGGTAGTTTAAGGCTCACACACTTACCACGATAATTTTGACTCCGGCATCAATGGGCCTCCGGTCTCGCACTCACCAATGAAAGCACGATAGTACAAATACTGTCGCTTTAGGTTGGTCTTCTGTAAGACTACTTGCTTAGTACTTGGTAGTACTTGCCCGGTCGAGCCGGTCTGTTTTGTGTTGAAATCAGCGAAACTCTACCTTGTAACTGGACTTAACACTAGTGTTTTTAAATAGTTTTTAACTACCTCAAGTGACGTTAAGAACACTTACTTTTTGTCTAAGTCTTGTAACCTTTAAAGTGTATTGATGTTATTTTGATCGAAATGGTTGTATTATGTGTAAACAGACAATTAGACTAGCTTTGCGGCAAAGGGGCGGATTATTACATATACTATTACACAAAACTATTGTAGAACAACAAAAAAGAAGAGTCGCTTGATTAAATACTTGCGTATTTTTTTATATAAGTCAACTACATTATACTTAACGTACGTACCTGATATATATATATACCTAATACTACTACATCACACATATGCTATTAACACTTTAAGAAAGTATAAACAGTAATTGTAGAAAACCCAAGTTTCTATGCACTCATTGCAATGTAGTCCATGATTTAAAAACTACAATCAGCTCTCGACTTATTAAATCACAAAGAATACAGTGAATGAAGAAGGCATTAGATAGACTGAAGTTTTTAAAATGAGGCCACACTGGCAGACACAAATTCTCGTTTACAACTGAATACACTTGACCTTTTCTGTCTTAGGGGACCTAACATTTTAAATGACGAAAGAACTGAAAGTTAGACGGTTCTAGACTTTTCGTTTCTACTAAACATAATATAAATATAATATCATAAAATTAGTATAAATAATATAATGACGAGCCTATTGGTTTAGTGGTTAGTGATCCTGACTAAACGAGAGGTCGTGGGTGCAATGCCACCTTGCAAAAAAAAATATTGTCATGAACATAATAATTTGTTTCATGTCTGAGTGTAGGTTATCTATATTATGTATATATTTAGAAATATAAGTACGTTTATCATCAGTCTGGTTACTACAGGCTCTACCTAGTGTAGCATCAAACGGCCGCGTACAAAATGTGTGAAGCGATTATTATACATACAGATATTTGCACGAAACGAGAATCACATCTGCGACATTATTAAAGTTGAATCTACATTGAAATTGTTCGTAAACTATAAAATGACAAATTCTACAAAAGAAATACATCCTGTGTCGCGGCGGTGTGTAAAGGGTACCCAAATTCAACACAATACAAACAATACTCAGCGCAATAAGAAGAGGTAAGATGACCGCTCGAGCCGCTACACTAAGAAAGGATATTAATTTTAAATCAAAAACAAAATATTTTTTTTAAATATTTCGGACATCTAACACACAACGCCATCGAATCCCAAACAAAGCAGGGCTTGTGCTAGACCATTCATAAATTTTACCTGGAAAACGCCCAAACTTCGAATCAAATATTTGCAAATCACACAAACATTTGGTCCAACCTGGGAATTGAACCCGAGACCTCAAGCACAGCAGTTGCATACGCTACCACTGCACCAGTCATTACTAAATATTGTTCTATTATAAGTAACTAAAACAAATTTATTCTAGAATATACTTAAAGAGTTAGCGTAAGAATTTTACCTGAACAATAAAGAATGCAGTAAATATTAGTGCCACCTTTTCACGAAGACCCATTTTGCTACGTTGTGAGATACCTTCGACGCTCTGTGTATACTACTGATCGTAATTAAAACTATTATCATGAACGCGATCGATTCACTTTGAAATACGTGACCACTATATATTGTTTTTCAAGAAACAGTTTCTATTATATATGAATATTTCATAACAAATCGCTTATATTATCCAACATTATCAGAAATAGTTTATTTTGTAATTAGTTTCCTCGAAGCCTTTTTTTTTCAAAGCAGATTGGGACGGCTTTATCTCCACAACGATACGGCCGTTCTTCTATTTCTCACTAGTAGCGACTGTCATCAGACGTTTACAATAGCGTATGACCGTGTCATAAATAAATATTAATATTCGCTTCATTAAAACAAATCACAAAACATCTCGGCATATACTATTATTACAGCGTTTAATTATTATTATGAATTAAAATCAAGTAAGTATTGAAATATATTGTTCAATTGAGTAGTCTAAAATAGTGACGTAACAAATTTTCTTTTCAAAAACCATAAAAAGTAACTAAGACCAAGGTGTCATATACCCTATTTAATCTTAAATTCTGTAGAAAGATTCATAATGATTACCGAAAGATGTTCGTAACGGCTTAGCATGTCCTTCTGAGCATGTCCGTATGGAGGGATTTCAATATTAAGAGATGGTCACCTATCCGTAGATTAATCTGGCTGGGATCGCACTACTTTGCAATGTATTAGCTCCTTTATGTTTTTGCTGCTTTGCAAATTAAATCTTAATAAAAAAAATCCTCCCTGAGGCGAACCTCTGATTGCTGAAATATATTCAAAAGATTCACTTTTCGAGTAACCGCTCCTTGAAGGACAGTCGAGGTACGCGTTCATGTTTAACTTCAATTTTTCGTGTTTTAATTATTTTTGTATATATATGTTAGCAATTAATTTTCACTTTATCTCTTGTAATAAATTTAATACTCTCTTCAAAATATACATCATTATTTCATTTAATAATGCCGCCTCTTACAAATGCATGTGTTTCGAGTATGATTAGGAATAAAACCTTTTTTAAATTCATAATTTATTTTCAGTACATGTTACTCTTATTTTATTACTAATACAAATTTAACAATAACTTACATTTATTACAGTTGCTTATTTATAGAAATGTTACCTTTCAATTACAATTTTATTGGGTTAATTTAGATCAAAGTAGACAGTAATATGTGAAAATAAATTTCCAATAATCACAAAAATGGGCAACCATGTATGAACTCGTATCGAATGTGTGCTTCGCCAACGGTATAGCTATATTATTTATTATTGCTGAATAACTTTTACAACCAATTGCCAGTTTCACCCGTTTCTGATAAAGTTTCAGATAGCCATCGGTTATAATACTATTTAACAGTTAAAAGTTGTATATGGAACGTTATTCTTACTTAAAGCGAAACTTGAAAATACCTTGTTCAGAATCAGCAATGTAATCGATTACAATAGTTTTTAAACTATATTATATTTATCGCAAACGTCTATCAAAATGCTTTAAAACAGGACACACGGTTTAATATGCAAGAAGCAGTGACCAGTAGGCTTTTTCGAACAAGCGGCATGTTTAGATCATTCTTTCCATTCAGATTTTCCATTCAATGTGCATCGTGTAACGTTACCCGCACCGCCGCCTCGTCCTACATCCTACGTCCAAAGTATCATATGTTTTTGATACTTATCTCGCGCAGCCAGCGGGCGGAGCAAGGTCATTGACACATTAGGTGATAATATTTCCGCGACGACCACGATGCATATAAGTCAACTGATAGCTTAGTGAGGTTTTTTTTAATCTGTTTCATTTTTGTTTTGTTTATTATTCTTATAATAATATTTCTGGGGTATTTCGGTTTTTGAACTAAGTAAGAGTAACTTTATATGCACATATTTATCTGACATTTATGTACATTCAACATAAATACACAAGTTTTGGATAAAACAATATACAAGACTTGTAAAACCGAAGTTTGTAGTTATTTGAAAGATAAAGTTCAGTCTATCACGAATTTTATCAGTTATTGGTGAAACTGGCACTTTTGTTTTAATATTTACAATATGTCAGTGTCGTTAGATATATTCCCAACGAACAAATCAGTATTGTTATAATCACTTAAGTCTGCGGAACTGTCATTCACCAACAAAGTAGCAGCTGTTGAGTTGTTTGTTAATTCGTCAAACAGGCTTGTTTCTGTATGTGAAGAACGTTCATTCGATTCAACAACAAAATTGTTTACTAAAGGTACATCCGACGTTATTGTTGCAGTTTCATTTGAGTACTCATCGTCAAATATTTGCATACTAGAATTAGTAATGTCAATAATCTCTGTCTCGACTTCACCTACAGTTGCTATTATATCGTCTTTATTGTCGATGAAACCTATAATGTATTCCATTTGTGAATCAACACTTGTCTCTTCTTCTTCTGCTCGGCTTGTAACCTCTTTATCCGTTTCCTGAGAGCCAGAGTCGTCTTCCAAAAGTACTATTAAAGGTTTATTGTTTATTTTTTTATCTTTTGAATTAACATCTTTCTTCGAAGATTTTTTTTCTTGATTTGAGATCGCTTTTTCTGTGATACCAAGTTCATGTTTATTTTTATCTTTAGGAATATCGCTTGCATTAATATTAATAATTATAGTAGGCCTCGTTTTTGTGGATGCTCCAGACGTGAGGGATTTAAAGGAAGACTGAACGTCACTGGAAAATGGATTGGAATTTAGATAAAAGGGTTTTATTGCATCTGTGATGCTGCCGGGATATTCGACTTCGGGGAAGTTATCAATATAAACGTTATCTGTAGTAGGTACTCTTGCTTGTCGTTTTGGACTGTAGCCGTCAATACTCTGTAATAATAAGGTTAAAGTAAAAAAAAAAACAATAAACAATACACTAGTTTTGTTACCTAGCCATGTTAATTCAGAGTAATGGCATATAATGTTTTGCTGGTCTAAAATAACACCCAAAATAGATACAAAAAAAGCATAATATATAACTTAAATATTTGTTTAAAATTTATTGCACAAACACACAGACGAGTCCGTCTAATGTCACAAGCCATTCTCTCCTAGCAAACCTTCCTTACTTCAGTATTAGTCTCCCTAAAAAACACACTAAAACGTCAGTTAAATATTTAGTATGCAACTTACTTTAGCCAAAACACAAAATATTACAGAATATATTAAAAACATTGTAATTATTTTCGATCTAACACTTATTAATTACTTATACAGCGCTTGGTAGGGCACTAATGATTCAGAAGGGACCAAACCCGTGTTTTATTATACGCCTACAAGATTATTACGAACTGTTGTGCAAAATACTAACTCTTTCAAGTTCTTACAAAACGTGTGGTATCTTTTAAATAGTATCAATAACGACATGGACTATCTATTTACATAATAATGATACGTAGATTATAAATATGAATTACATTTAACATTTGATAATATTTCTGAAATCCTAATTACCGATATCAAGGTTGTGATAATTGTGAACAGTAAAGTAACTCTAATGTTGTTGGATTGTTTAATGAATAATCTTATCTTTATGATGTTGGGGTCCAAAATCCAGACAAATTATCTCATGAAAATGATAGTATGTACGAAAGTATTGCTTATCATCAGTTATTATTTGTGAGGCCATATTTGTTTGAGTCGAAGGGATCCGTGATCTGCTGTTATTAAGCCTTGCAGTCTCTCCCAGCACCCGTCCGCCTTGACTTGGGCACCTACGGGTAAACTCTCTATTTAGGCGTACGGTACACGTAAACGACGCTTCCTCGGGGCTGGCCCCTATACCATACGTGTCAGGCCAGGACGGTATATGAAGCCAAACCTCCTCCAAAACAGAGAGGTCTTTGCCTAGCTGTAGACTACTAAGGCTGTTGATGACGATAATGTGAAAACGATACCTCTCTGTTTTATTAACCATTAAAAAGTTCTCTCGTCAAACCTAGTCCTGACCTTAGTATTGTTTTTATGTTTCTAGGTTATCTAGAAGTCAACTAGAGAACTCACCCCTAAAATTTATTATTTTAAGACGTTTAATTTTCGTAAATTGCATGAAATTGTTGTAGGCGAAGACAGAATTTTTATTTTGAATATATTTATCCGCTTCTGAAATTGAAGGGTCTGAAATTGGTTTCTAAACGAATGACTCTTATAAATATAGGGGCCTGATGTGTCATTTTCTTATTCTGAAAATCCTTTCTGTTAAGAAATAAAAAAACGTAGTTTTTACCCCCTTTTACTCATATCTCTACAGAAAAGTAACAATAATTGGAACTTTTTTCGAATTATCGCCACCGGCGAGATATATAAAATCTTTTCTAAGTGAACCCCTTCTGATCATTTCTGATAGGGATAGTTGAATTTTTACCGCTCCTTACTACCCGTAACGATAAAAAGTTTTCAGGGATTTCCATTTGTGATGAAATTCCGTTTGTTCTGGCATTAATAATTCAAAAAAAAAAAACAAAAAAGTCGTAAAAAGCAATTTTAATACAATAAACTCGAATAATCTGCGTACTATTTAAATGTAACTTCAAGTTTTCCTTGCATTTTTTACCTTTATCAAACATCCAAATTACCGTTCATTTCATAGAGAGTTTCACTGTCAGAAGTAATTTGGTAACAATTTTTTTTAATATCTAAAAAGACAACGCTCGCGGAATATATCACCTAGACTCAGGACAAGAATGTGTTGATCATACTAACTATTGTCAGTAGGGAGCGGCGTGGTGACCAATTAAACCACCACGACATCCGTGCGGTCTTCCACCATCTGATTGTAATCATAAAAGAATCCCCTGAAAACTTTTATCCCTACTGGCAGTGGGAAGGGGAAAACCAACTATCCCTCTACCAATACAATCGATAGAGATAAATGGAGTAGATGATTATATATGAGTACATCCCGACTGGTGGCGATAATTGGCAAAAAGTGCCAAGTATCTCTAATAGTAGGGGTATGTGGAACAGTGAGTTTTTATATTTTATGAACAAACATCATTTGAATTGTTGAAGTATTGAAGTTTTCTTTCAAGGCTCATAAGTTTAGTTACGGCTAGATTTCTGATTTATATGACGGTCAGACTATCTGAGTTAAGGGAATAAAATCAAATAAAATAAAGTTTAAGAAAGTATAACCCGGCTATATAAAAGTCGTGGTAGTCGGGTAAAAAGAGAATACGAGTAGATTCTACGATAGTGTATGTCGTATATCTCTATAGGAATGAAGGCTGAAAGTACAGTAGATTGTAGAGTCTGGGTGTGTACTTGAAATATGTTCATTAAACAGATCTTTCTTAGACGGAAATCATCAACTGACTTTGCTAAAATTATTGAGGAAGACGGCTATCTTATAGGACAGTAAATTAAAATTTGGAAATATAGGATTAATTTAATTTAATTTGACAAAACAATAAACATTTTTTTTATTATTGACAGAAACCAAGCACCGCAGCGCCTGGTATATCGACCAAACTTGTCATCTGTATATTTTTTTTATGTTTTTTCTACTGAGGTTTCGTCGAATCTAGATTAATACTGTATACAGTAGGAATAGAATAGTCAACTTTTATAATGAGGAACCGACAATACCTTAGTTAATTTGTTTATAAAAGTAAATGTAAAATAAATATAAAATTAAATAAACAAGAGGCTTAGTTCTTTGACTACAAATACGATTCGACTATCAAAATGAAAAGGTACTAAATCAAATTTTACCACAATAAAAAGTCCAACAGGCTTTCCACTTTAGCTATCAAATATCTGTCATTAACAACGTCCACATCCACCACAACCTCCACAACCGCCGCTACCACTGCAACCACATCCACCTCTGTATCCACCAAAACCACCAAATCCACCGCGACCGCAGAGGGCCAAGATCAAAATAGGTAGAATAGTTTCCAAGTCATTGTCTTTGTCAAATCCACCTCCGTAGAATGCGGGATATCCGTAACCACCGTAACCCGGGTAGAACTGGCAGGCCGCCCAGTGCATCTATTTCAGGAGTATACAAATGATGTACATACATAATAATAACCATAAATATCTTACTTACGGCCATCTGACCTCAAAATAGTCAGAGCTTCTACTCTGGTAAAAATGTTGCTGAACTTAAATATTCTTAAATATCGTTAAAGAATTGCATCCTGACACGGCAAACAGTGGGGAATTAAACCCTCTTACCTGACCTCTGGATTAGTAGTCAGACTCACTAACTACTAACTAACGCACATAAAATTTTGCAACGTAAAATGTGAAAGTCAAAATATACGCCAAGGGCTTACAAACTGTATTAAAGGCTGACTTCACTAGATTTGTGTGGTACCTTTGCGGTTACATTATACGATGTCACACGGCAAACATAAATCGTTATATATTGATAATATGTCACTAAAAGTAATCAGAAAAAAATAAAAATAATTGTTTACAAGTGGAAAATAGAAACATTAAAATCCCAAAAACGTGTTTGTTTTTATCACGCACTTATTCCTACAGCAACACGAATCTGACTTTCCACGGCCAAAGTAGATGGCTCGCAGCTTTAATTGGAGCAATAATATAATTATTGTTAAGGGAATATGAAGTTTGATTACTGCTTGTTAGTTTGATTCTAGAATTGAAGCAACGACTAAATGCATAGACAATGGTTTTAGATTGAGTCACAGTCTGTCAGCCTATTAATGATCATAGTACCACGTGGCATTGACTGCCTGCCACCTGATCGAAACGTAAGGCAATTCAAAGACCTATAGAACTTATAGCACTAAGTCCTGAATGTTGCACAATAATAAAAAGGAGGTGAAACTCCATCATCTTGTAGAATTAAAAGAAAAATATTAAGTTACTTTGTGTGTACGTTACGAAAACTCAAAATGTTGTTTTTATTTATTTTTCTTATCACTTGATTTTTCGTACAGTTCACAGTATTTTATAATTTGCACACAGTCAAGTTTTTCTAAAAAATAATAGTAAATAAAGTAAACTCACGTTTAGAAGCAACATGAGTGCTGTGAAAGCGACCAATTTAGTTGAAGAAGCCATGGCGAACTTAATTCACTTTGCACAGTCACCATTTGCTTATATATATTTCTAGTATCAAAACATATGGTTGAGCAACTTGTGCTATTTCATAAATAGGTATCTAGAACAGTTTAAGCACGTATGGCCTCGACGAACAGATGTTCACATTTTCGTTAATTAATTCACAAGTTAGCTGTATTTCCGCCATGTTGTCTTGATAATTTCCACAGAACATACAGGAAAGTCAATTCTCAGTATTAGCGTACTTTAACCGATGATTCTTAATGGATTAGGTATGGTTTAACCCTTAAATGCATGAACTTTTATTTTTATATGAAAAAAATATATTTTATGGATTATGGTGCTTAGATTCGAGAAAAATTAATGAAAAAAATTAGACTTTTTAATATACCTATATTTTTACCAAAAATTAACATGTGCCGTTTTCGGCACCACATGCATTATATGGTTAACTATTTTTTGTGTAGGTCGTTGAAGCAGTCTTTGCTTTTTTTAGCGCATAAATAAACTTTACACTTCGCACACATTATTACAGTCTTCAAATTGCAGGCTGGAAACATACATCTCATTCTATTAGGTGTTCTTATTTGTTCATGCCCCACGCCATCGAGTATAACGTCGCTTGGGGGTAAAACTTGACAGGGTTTTCCTTTCCGTATCTTGGGAGCCGGGCCAGCTTCTGCAGTTGATGTAGAACGTGGACGACCCCTAGGTATAGGTGTGGAATATTTGCAAAGTGTATCTGCTAATTCCGAACGAAAGTCTGCAAGATTCATGAAATCTTTGCTGGCTTTCCCTCTTTGACCCATTACTTTTTTGTAAAGAATCCAGGCATTGACGATGGTAAGGTCCAATAGATGGTAAAATATTCTCATGTACCATTTTCTACTTTTGATACGAATCCTGTACCTGCCAAGGTGGGAATCCATCAGGTCGACGCCTCCCATATGTGCATTATACTCTTTTATAAGCTTGGGGCAAATAATTTCCACTTTTCGTTTCAATTTTTTGTCATACCTATGGATTGTTTCTGCAGGTTCTGCACCTACGTAAGTGGATGCTAGGACTACTTGTTTATTGTCCTTCCATGAAACAGCGGATATTTCTATATTATCAAAATTAGTGACATATTCTTCACATGCTCCTCGAGGTATAGAATTTTTCATTACCTCTTGTTTATGAGGCAATTTACAACTTTTCCCCAAACGATTTCGCTGAATAGTTCCTAAAGAATGGATTCCCTCAGTGGCCAAATGATACATTAGGGGCAAAGAAGTATAATAGTTATCGAAATATACAATATGGTTTCTTTGCCTAGGAACCACTCTGATTAATCTCATGACAGTTTGTCCAACCACTCCTATTTCAGGTTCACTCGGTAGTCTCTCGTTATCTTTTTCTTTACCCGCGTATACTATAAAATTATATGTATATCCCAGTAAGCTACAGAGAATAAATATTTTGAAACCCCACTTGTGAGGCTTATTTGGCGTATATTGTTTCAAAAAGTGTCCGACTTTTGTTGAGCACATCTGTTCATCGATTGACAAGCGTTGGTCAATCGTAACACTAGAAAATTTATTGTTCAAATGTGTTATCACAGGCCGTAATTTGTGTAATTTGTCGTGGTCTGGATGATCGACTGGGAGATGTTTTGAATTGTCGTTGAAATGCAATATCCTCCTAATTTTTTCAAATTTATTTACGGGCATAGTATTTCGTATCGGTTCGAACCCAAATTTGCCCCAGTATGAACGAATATTGGGGTAGTGGTACACAGACATAAAAGTGATAATCCCTAAATATTTTTGTAAATCTTCTACTGTGAATGTTTCTACTCTATTAGGTTGTTGCTGGGTTGCATAATAATTTGATTCCTGAACAATGGACTCTAAAAACTCATTAGTAAAGAAATAGGTAAAAAATTGATAAGGTGTATCCAATTCCAAAATATTAGAAGATAAATTTTCAGAACCCAAAAAAGCTATTTTATCTTCGGAATAGACCAGGTTTCGTTTTCTCCATACCAAATTTCTACTTCCACTTGGCAGGAGTACTATTGGAGGATTAGTGTCACAATCTGCGTCAGTTACTGTGGGAGGATCGATAGCATTGATAGCTGCATTGATGTCTTCACCATTACCACTCAATGGCTCTGAAGGAGATTCTTCTAACTCGTCTAAGAGATCTTGTCGAGAAGGATAATAATCTAGGTCTTCTCCGTCGGATTCCATCTCATCATCAGAAATTTCACCACTTTCTAGCATGCGAAGCATCTCTTCGATATTCTTGTCATTCATAGCTAAAAAGCAACACAATGGCATGCAATATCCAACCACCAAGCAAAGTAAAATAAGAAATAAAACATTTGCAACGTATAAGAACACGTTAGCATTTAGCGGGAAAAAAATGTACCACAAATGCATGAAGGGTCGTTTTCGGCACAAAGATATTTTGGCGTTTTTACGAGTGAATTATTGAAAAGTAAAGTAAATGAATAATAAGCACATATATTTGAGGAACTTACCTGCTAAAATATTATTTTTACTTGAACGAATATTATAAACGAACTTAATTTTTTTTCGAGTAAAATTTGGTTACTTCGCTTGGCGCCAAATACTTCTGTCTTCTGGTATAATTTCACAGATAAAATATACTGGTAACATAGAATAGAGGCTGGTATTCTCGTATATGTTTCTTCATAGACAACAGATTAAAAATGCAAAAGCTAATTATATGTCAGTTTAGTATTTGGCGGACTATTTGGACTTAAATTTATTGTGCCGTTTTCGGCACAATATGCATTTAAGGGTTAAGGAATTATTATGTAACTAATTACCATAAACAACTTCTTTTCATCTTTCTTGTATTAGTTGAGATACTAAAAACTCTTTGGGCGTCCCTCAAAATTTACTCTGTATTATATATATTTCTAGAATTGATTACAATAGTTTGAAGGGACTCAAATGGCTAAAAGTTTCAAGGGCTTGGGCAACCCTTAGGTTAAACCATAGTCTATAATAGACATTTATGCCTTACATTTTTTTACTATAATATATTACTATATTTCAGAATCACATTTTCGTATAATTTTCTAACGAAATAACAAAGAAATATATTGACAAATGTAGTTTTTATCTAAATGTTACACGAATTTCGTTACTTAGCGAATATGCAAATGTTTCACGTCGATTCTCTTTCTACAAACGCTTACGGCTCTATTCTGTAGTATTATTAGCTAATATTTTATTTGGATCACATGACTTAGCATTGAGAGACATCATCCCCAAGTATTTATTAATTTTTAATAACAGTCACGTTTGTAGAATTTCAACTCGGGTAGCTGATCATGCTCCTCAAATTAAAATAAAATATCTCTTTTTTAAAATACTTTTACATTCTGTCTTTTTAAAACTCTTGATTGCTATAAATCTGGAGTGATTTAGAATATCTCTACAAGAGGGTTCAGCAAACATTTTTAGGAAATTGGCAACATTAAATATTTTTCCTTAACTTTTTAGACTTTTATGTGTCAAGAGTCTTAACAAGAGTATCTCAAGTCTGGTCTACACTGCTATTAACATTCCTAATAGATAAATTATCTGTGGTAGCAACATCGTTTTTAGTTAAAATTTATATTAAAAATACATTTTCTGTTATCCATCACATATTTGTCACAGCCTCTAAACTACCTGCTGCAGTATATCTAAATTTAATTATAAACAATGAACATTTTTTTTATAATGCTGATGTAATACTCTCAGCAACGGCAGACAGAAATATATCGGCAATATGTTTTTGCCCTAGATTATCAATGTCACGGTATAAGAACGGCTTCTATAAACAATTTGTAATATTTACAGTAGTTTGTTGTAGTTATATACTAGCTTTTGCCCGCGGCTTCGCTCGCGTGGCATTTGGTCTGCCACATTAAGTTTTGTAACAGATTGTTTTAATTTTTTTTTAACATACAAACAATCCTACGGAGCATCGTCTTTGTGTAACTTCAATGGTTTAGGTAGCATACGCCAAGATAATTCTCAGAGGCCACATTTTTGCCGACTTAATTGACATGTATCGTTATAACACGACCAAAATTACATAAAATCATTACAAATTGTAGCCTATATGTAAAGTTTCATCTCAATTTTGGTTGCGTTGACTTTGAAGTTCGTTTTTTGCTTCAGGAGACGCAGACGACATATATTTGATGTTAATTTCAATATAATACCCCAAGGCGTTCATGAAAAATAATCTTGAGACGGAGCAAACACTTCTTTATTTTTTTTCTTCGAAATTAATTTTTGCATTTGAAAACCTTACTATGACATACCTTAATACGTCGGGCAGTATTTTTGGAAATGTGTTTAAGTTTCTCTTTTACGGAAAGGGGTTAGAACTATTCTAAAATGGATCCTGGATATGTAGCATCTGTAGACAAGTCGGATAGCTTACGGAAGCCGCAAACTGGCACTATTCTTAATGAGGTATCAGGATTTGGTTTCCCAAAAGCTGAGTTGAAAGAGTTGAGTGTAACGTGAGTTGGTTTTTATCTTCTATAATCATTTTTTGAAACTCAACTTAAAACGAATCTATTAGTCAGATAACTTTGTAATAAGAACAACAATGTAACTACAGCTTTATTAATATGGTTCGTTTAAATAATGCCACAATTATGTCAGTACATTTCTCAAGAATTTGGCAGGACGTACTGTCGTTAACCAAACTATTTGCCACTATTTCAAGCGTAGGTTTAAACGTAAATATTAGCCCACGATTGTGGAATTTAAGTTTAGTAGTTTGTAAACACCGTGACATAGATATGTTTATTTAGAAAAGAAAATTGATATATTTCTACCGTACCTAAAAATGTGGGACGCTACGCTGCACGATATGTTGTATAATTTAATACATTGAAAGAGGAACGACAAATTCAATTATAAGGTCATAAAAACGAGCAGAGTCGGAGAAACATCGTAAAACATTATACACGTAAGAAACTGAATGGCCAAAATATTAATGTTCCTTATTTCAGTTTTCATAACATTACTTGAACTCTATTTTAAATTTTCGTTTTATGAACTACATTTAACCCTTACAATACACCACACAATAAGATGCAATCACGGCCAGTACAATATGGTCGAAACGTCATCATCATCAACATATTTTAATAGTCCAGCACTGGTCATAAGCCTCTAAAAATAGTCTTGGAAATGAGATTTTGGCCTGTCATACCACTCTGGTCATATGGATTGGTATCTGTAAAGGTTTATGTCAAGTGTTCTTTCTCTTTGCAATGTTGTCGTGTTGTTTTACGACACCCGTAAGATGAATTGAGGTCGGTCAGCGATAGGATAGGTACGGTCGGCGATTGAATAGTGGCCTGGTCGCAGAAATGTGACTAGGCAGCACCAAATTTTAACAACCAAACTGATAGGTGGGGAAGGCCTTGTAGCCTCCCCAGGATAGGATCTGACTAGGTTGACAGCGTTGGTTCTGGAGAAAACCTGACATAGTGTGGTCCAGGTCCTCTTCAGAGTAGGACGCCTGAGACCGGCTGTCGGAGTGGTTTTTAGTTAAAACACTGTATACTCCTGGCTTCTGCATCCCTCAGGAGCCGGAGATCCTAAGGTATTTTCCACCCCGACAACAAAACGAAAAAAAAAGATGAATAGAGGTACTGCCACTGCATATTTTTAATCCGTCACCATATAAACAGTACATATTACTTGATTACTCTTATTACATGTCTGTGTAACTTTTCTACGTATAGATATAAAAATTTAATTACATGGTTTGGTTCATAAACATTTTAATGTTACCAAGAAGAAATTGATTTACTATTCCATAAAATTAGAAATTTGTGAAATAAAAATAAATTTAAAACTATGGTAACAATTTATTGTTTTAACACACATATAAGTATATTAAAAATATTAACTGCGTAAAATTTTACACTTTTAGTTGCTTAGCTTCACTTACTATCGTTTTTGTTCACCGAATTGTTTGGAAGTACAATAGTAATATGCATGGTGGTTCCACCACTGTTTCCATTACCCTTATCATTATTATTCTGATCATTACAACAGCCACATTTATTTCTGTTTTCATTATTTCTGTTTCTGCAACAACAGCACCCACAGTTACAACAGCAGCATCCGCAGTTGCCTTGATCTGATTGCTGTGGTTGAGGTGCCTCTCTTTCTCTCCCTAGATGCGTAGTCAACAACAAGGTAAGAATCTCTTCAAATCGAAATTTATCATTATTTGTAGGTTTATCGCCGTCATCTTTTATAATGATAATGTTCGGTTGGTTAGAGTTCGCTGGAATTGCTAAATTTTCTGGTTGGTTTGGCAATTGAGGGATTGCTCCGTATGGATATCCATAAGGTCCATGTGGGCCGGGACCAAACCATTGAGATTGAACTAGATGTAGCTGTGGAAAAAGCTGGTTTTAGTAATTTACACGAGGAAATATTTTTCTTATAACATACATATATTATCCTAGAAACCGAGCTGAAAGTTATGGCGTCGAAATACTATTCTATGATTAATGTTTCATATAAAATCATCCTGACCGATAACAGAACAAATATAATTACTTATTTGAAATGCATGCCATTTTGCGTAGAATTTGGCCATACTATATCATTGGTTTGTTGTTTAATTCCAACGTTAGGTAGAAATCTTCTTTTCTTTCAATAACTCAACTACTAGAGACTTTACATTAATGACTTCTATAAAAGCATTTTCCTACTTCACCAGTAATGTGTTCTTCTGTTCTTCTAGAAAATTGTAATTTACTACTTAACTGCCTGACTACCTAACCTACTAACTTAATTTTAACTGCCTCGGTGGTGCAGCCGTAATATGTTTGAGGTATTGGGTTCGATTCCCGGGTCGGACCAAACGTTTGTATGATCTGTAAATGTTTGTTTCGAAGTTTAGATGTTTTCTATGTATAATATGTATGTATTTACAAAAAAAAAATATTCTATCAATCAGTCTAGTTATCATAGCACAAGCTCTGCTTGGTTTGTGACTAGATTGTGTGCCCAATGTCTGAAATATTCATTACTAACCTGAATTAACAGAAACAGTGGAGTTGTTTTCTTAAATCGAGTCATCTGGTACTTTTGTTAACTTTACTTCATATGTCAATAAAACTATTGAATTCCTGTTTATATTCCTACTTATGATATTGCCAAACATGTCACCATAATATTTCATCATGATTAGGCAATTTTTGTTATTTCTCTAAGTAAGGTGGATAATTTCATTAATAAAGTATAAATAGTAAAATTAAATAATCGTATTATTATATTCATATTTCGTTACGTTTTATTTCAACTTCCAACAATCATTAAAACATGTATTTAAGTATATTTTCTTTTATTATCACAATAGTTGATTACGGTTACTTAGAATCTGTTCTTATAATAAGATTAATTTCATTCGGTTGTCCATTTTGAAATCCCGATCCATCATCGATATTAACGCCTGAGTTATCACCAAAATAACCTCCGAAGCCGTAAGGTCCAGGGACGGCGATAGGGTAAGGAATGTAAGAGAAGCAGCCGTTATTGTTACATCCACAACCACATCCTCCACCGCAATTGCCGCAATATTTTCCACCGTGACCACCAGCATAGGAACCACAATTACCTCCACAGCAACCACCACACCCACAGTGTCCTCCATTACCACTTCCATATCCCACACCGTAACCACTTTTACAACCACAGCCACAATTACCTCCACAACCACTACCACAATTACCTCCACAGCCGCCACCACAACCATAACCTCCACTAAATCCACCACCACCACGTCTATTCCTCAAAGCAAATAGCAAGAAATACAACATATGATGCCAATTGTCGCCATCATTGTCCTCTATAATAATCGGAGGCATGGGTGCTGGCATTCCGGGGAAAAATCCTTGACCAAAACCACCGACGCTATTGAAATTTGGCACGGTTGGTGCAATATCTTGGGAATAGGCTTCAGAGGGTTGAACAATTGGTTTGATGATGGCTGGTACTACAAGTTGAGGTGCAGCTTGGATAACTGGAGTTGAAGACACTGTCGCTGTGCAATAAGCTGGCTGGTTAAGATATTCCACGCGAGCTTGGCCAAGCACGCTGCATACCTGGATAAATAAAATGGACATTGATTACATTCAAAACTGAATGTTCAAAGACTCAAATCACAAATGTTAGTCTACACCCTCTGCCCAATATTACTTCTATTACATTTAAGTAATATTTATAATTATTCTACTAAAATAATAATAAATTCATATTCGCAAAATGCTCAGAAATTCTTTAGAATTTACTTATATGCTACTCACTTATATATTTATTTAGAAGTTACTTTTTTAAGGCCACTATGCCAAAAGTTATAATAAAAATATCGAGAATTGTCACCAAATTTTGGCGCAGATTTACCTGTAGAGGAATACCGAATCCTTGCGAGTATTTTAAGCTAAATAAATCAATATTTTGACGTTGTCCTGACGACTATACATGATAGCAAAATCTGGTCAGTTAGTTTCGCTTAAAAATGAATAGATAATTCTTTATCAATTGTAAGTAAATTGAAACAAGCCAAATCAGAGAATGTAATGTGTACATTGAGTTGCAAAATTGGTTTTCAGATAAGCACAGTTATTCAGTTGTCCAACGCACTCGTTCGATTATATATGACATTACACAATTCCCAACTCAATAAAAAAATAAACTTACTTTCAATATTAACAGCACTGCCGTTAAGGTTAGGATCTTTTTGGATCCCATTTTGAAGAGTTGACTTATGATTTGTAAATAAAATGAGGTGTCTTTATATACTACGTATTTCAAAACTGGTTACCAATGGAAATGTTTGATGGTGAAATACCCCCTTTTGGTAGTGTAAGCACGTTCCTGGTAAAGATACTGTTACTGCTAATATTAAATATATTTATCGATTCCCCGTAAGACACAATTTTGTAATGTTGTTTTAAGTATCGTTGGAACGCCTTTTATAAATTGTTTTTTTTTTATTATTAAAACGTCTGCTTGTAGCTTTGGACTCAAGGACTTGTCGACAAGTATTCTAGTTCCTTCTGATATGGAGATAGCCTGTATCGTACAGACCACATATTTTAAATTTTTTGCCGACACTTCTTCGATGTATAAGCAAAATTTTTTCTTGTTAATATGTAATACAATAAACAATATTGCCGACACAGACTGAGTGGAAGGTTTGTAAACTGTAAACTGTCTGTAAGTTAGCAGTAGTGAGTTAAAATAAATAACTATTTGAGTATAAGTTTATTCTTTTTAATAAAACTAAGCAGAGTAATAATAGATCCAAATTTAATTAATTATGGGGTTATTAATAGGTATAGGTATTGGGTACGGAATTGGGATATTCTGGCCACAGTTTCCTCCTCCGTTACCGCATCCACAACCACAACCACCACCGCAACCACCACCAAAGCCACCACCGCAACCGCCGAAGCCACCGAAACCACCTCCGCCGTCACAGAGAAGGAGAAGCAGAATTGGTAAAATGTTTTTCAAGCCTTCATCGTCATTATTATTCCGTACTATGATGGGGTAGGGAGGTGGCGCCCCATAACCAGGATAGCCCCCTGCGTATTGAGTTTGAATGAGGAAGGCCTGTAAATCAACATGGGTTTTAAGGTACGAAACAAAGCAAAGCTAAGCAAAGAAGCTATTTCGGTGTAGAAAAGTTAATAGAATAAGAAAACAAAAGAAAATAACGTATTAGCTATGGTTTTTTACAATTCGGTTACATAACTTATTTATAAATAACACTTATAAAAAATACTTTTATGGGTAGTTACCAAAAAAGGACTAAAATTATAAATGCACTAATCGACAAATTTCAAATAAAATTCATGCAATAAGATAATTTCTTTCATCTAAACTATTTGTATCATTTTCTAAAAACCAAAACCTGAGATCATAGACAACAGGACTATTAACATTTATGCAAAAGGTGGAATGGATATAAAATTAATCATTTCTTACATTCGTCAGGAGTAATAGACAACCGAGCCACGTCGCCGACGCCATTTCGATTATATCTCGCGAAATAAATAGTCCACACTTTTATATGCTCAACTTTTTTATATCAAACACATTAGTAATCTTCTTCGAATACTATTCGCTTATCTTTTATCATATTACCGAAATTACTTAAAACAGATGGTTAGCACGTAAAGTTATGTAAAAACATATAATATTTACTGTCAATTTATTTTATAAAAATGACGTCATATACTGTTAAATAGTGATGTAGCAACGTTTTCAAAGGAACCTTTGTATACGTAGTGGTCATTTTCAGATAACGTGCTAAGGTATAGAAAAAAGACTAGTAATATGATGATTAGTCACAAAAAACAACTGATACAACTCTATTCTGAGAGGTGTCTATACTTAGTCTGGCCATAAATACTGTTACACTTAATTATAAAAAAATATTACATTTGAATTTCGAATCTGTCATTTTTATACGATTGTTCATTGTGTTTTCTCATTTTGGCGCCAATACATTGTAAAATATTTTGCGATATTAAAATGGTGTGGGGTGATAAAGAGAACCGAATCGCTGTGATAGCATTACACAAAGTAGGTATGGAGCCAAATGCAATTTTTAAAACTCTCCATACACTTGGTATTAGTAAAATGTTTGTGTACCGGGCTATTAATAGGTACAATGAGACCTCCTCTGTTTGTGACAGAAAAAGATCTGGCCGTCCACGTAGTGTTCGTACGAAAAAGGTGGTCAAAGCAGTAAGGGAAAGAATTCGAAGAAATCCTGTCCGAAAGCAAAAGATTTTATCTCGGGAAATGAAGATAGCACCTAGAACCATGTCGCGTATTTTAAAAGATGACTTAGGACTTGCAGCCTATAAGAGACGCACTGGCCATTTCTTAACTGATAATTTAAAGAAGAATAGGGTGGTAAAATCGAAACAACTACTGAAGCGGTACGCAAAGGGAGGTCACAGAAAAATTTTGTTTACGGATGAGAAAATTTTTACAATTGAGCAACATTTTAACAAACAAAATGACCGTATTTATGCTCAAAGCTCTAAGGAAGCTTCCCAATTAGTCGACAGAGTGCAACGTGGACATTATCCGACTTCAGTGATGGTTTGGTGGGGTGTTAGCTATGAAGGAGTGACTGAGCCATATTTTTGTGAAAAAGGTATCAAAACATCGGCACAAGTGTATCAAGATACCATTCTTGAGAAGGTAGTTAAGCCCCTTAACATCACCATGTTCAATAACCAAGTATGGTCCTTCCAGCAAGACTCGGCGCCGGGTCATAAAGCTCGGTCCACGCAGTCTTGGTTGGAATCGAACGTTTCGGACTTCATCAGAGCTGAAGACTGGCCGTCGTCTAGTCCCGATCTTAATCCGCTGGATTATGATTTGTGGTCAGTTTTAGAGAGTACAGCTTGCTCTAAACGCCATGATAATTTGGAGTCCCTAAAACAATCTATACGATTGGCAGTGAAGAATTTTCCCATGGAAAGAGTGCGTGCTTCTATTGATAACTGGCCTCATCGTTTAAAGGACTGTATTGCAGCCAATGGAGACCACTTCGAATAAGCTTTTTATATTTTTAATTGTTTTATATTTATGTATTAAACTGACACACTGTAAAAGTAATAAATGTTATTTGCAGTTAACAATTTTCTTTTTTCTTTATTACAATATTTATGGCAAGACTAGGTATACTGTGTTTAAAAATTAAATTTCATAACACAGTAAATGTGTATTTGATTAAACATGCGGATGAAAATACTAGTTTTAACTATCGCGTTCAATAGTATTAGTACATTTTTTTATTATTTTAAGAGCCTGCCAAAGTGACTCTGCTCAGCCTAATGAAAGCATGAATAGAATCCACGAGTTGTGGTCACCATACTCGAATATATCGACACACACTATGGCGACCTAGTGAGATGCTTCTTCACGCCCCGCTTGTAGACGTAAAAGGCATGAGAGTCATCGTGGCATTAGACTCGTAATTCTCACACAGTTACCACGACAACTGTCACCCCTGCATCAATGCGCTGTGAAAATTCCCATAAAAAGTGATGTTAACGGGTATAGTGACATTAATGACGTCGACGTCCTGGCTGTGGTCACAGTCTGACTACTATATTTATGAGGCAAGTACGTCAGATCTGGGTCCGGATGACTTAACAACAGCAGTTCCCAGATCCCTTCTATTCCAGGTGCAGAGTGGCACACCGTGTGTCAATCTAATTCCGACATACAGCTCCGTCGCAATCCGTGACGGCTCATGGGGGTTTCCCGGCGTAAAAAAAAAGGAACGTCATATTTCAATCTTTCTCTACTACAGTTAAAGAATTTACCTC
The DNA here is from genome assembly GCA_949316085.1 of Hypercompe scribonia. Classification (NCBI taxonomy): domain Eukaryota; kingdom Metazoa; phylum Arthropoda; class Insecta; order Lepidoptera; family Erebidae; genus Hypercompe; species Hypercompe scribonia. Next base: position 1,179,371 of record OX438969.1, on the reverse strand, counting down.
GAAAACTTAGTCATATATCTAAATATTTAAAATCCAACAGTTACTCAGTAGACTAATCTATATATTAATACGCGATACAAAAACTTTATGCCGCTATTTACGAAAATTGCGCGGACGCAGGAGCATAAAATTTGGCACACTTATAGTTTATGCGTTGGAGAAGTGCAGAACGCTAATATTTTTCAATAATAATGCTTATAAAGTACATTAAATCAATAAATAAAACACTACCATGCATTTCACACACACATATACATACACATGTATTTGTACACGCCATTTTGTCCATAGAGTACTGACATAGACATATCAAAAAAAAAAGTTTTATTTGCCTCATTTAATATAAAAAGAGATTTTAATAATAATGCATAAAAAGTACATTAAATCAATAAATAAAACATTACACAACCAGCATGCATTTGACACACGCATACACAAGTATTTGTACACGTATAGTATACATACTCTGTGGTCAAACTGTTTATTTTGTTTATTATAGACATAGTTGAATATCAAACAGAAAAATTTTATTTGACGAATACTGCGTGAAATATTGAGCACATATACGAATTTATGTAATATATGTAAGTTGTGTAGCAGTAAGATACATTACATTATATGCATAAAGAAAGTTCTGTTGTTGCAGCAATCTGCAATATCGACATCCAGGTACAAAAAAATATAATTTGCTGGTGCAAAACAATTATTGTAGTCTACGATTTCAGTAATTGCATATACTTCAGGATAAATAAGTGATTTTGAGAGATACGTACACTTAAATGTGCACGAATTATCAGAATTAACAACATCATCATACAGGTAAAATCTTTTTCTATTTCTGATTCAGTAATTTAATGAAAGAACTTTAATTATGCCTCAACATAGAACATTAACGGGTCGGAGTGAGAGACAAAGAAGAAGGAATATTTTTCTAAGAGGAAGGAATAATTCCCCACCAGTAATATTCAATAGTAATATGATTTTGAGAGATACATTTAAATGTGCTCTAAATGTCATTCCAAATGTGTTTTTAAGTTATGATTCTGGATTAATGGACTTAGAGTGCAGATTTTGCAATATGAAACATTTTGAATCTGAAGTGACTTTAGGCGACCGAACTGCATTCACTTCATGTTGTCACAAGGGTAAAGCAATATTACCACCCTTAAGTCAAAATGAATATTTTAAATCATTGTATGATGGACTTACTTCAAATGAACCTTCAATAAAAAGTAAATCAAAAAATTATTTTGAAAATATTAGGAAATATAATTCATGTTTTGCTATGGTTAGCTCAGAAGCAAAAATTGCTGAGGCAGTTACAAGTGGAGTGTATCATTTCAAAATACATGATGTTTTTTTATCACAGATCAGGCCCAATGACTGCCGCATATGGTCGCTCACCATGTTATGCACAATTATATTTTTATGATGTTGACACTGCTATTAATTATAGATTACAAGAACGTATTAGTCAAACATGTAACAACAACATAATGCGTGAAATTTTACTGGAATTGGACAAAACAGTCCAAAAAATTGGTGTTTTATTAAAACGGCCAGTTTTTACACATGGGCAATTGTATGTCGCAGCAAGTAGAGTTCGTTCATTCACTGGTTTAAGGTTTTATATATCCGAATATAATGGCCAAAGACATTTAGCAAACGATGAAAGAGTTTTTACAAAAAACATTGTTTTCAGAGAAGTTTTAAATCATTAATTATATTATTACAATATGCGATAAAAAATGTTTTTTTGTTTTGCATCCTCTTATAGCATGTTTTGTTTTAATAAACATTTTTTAAATAGGTATTCTTTATTTTACTTCTTTTTAATTTCATATAATTTGTTCAAAATAGAAATTGGCAAATAACAATCTTGGTCAAATCTGTGGTTATAGTAGTTTAGTTTTGGACAGTAGAACCTTAATAATGTTTGAATATTATATTTTAATAATGTATATTAAGTCACTTACAATTTAAATTTATTATGGTCGAATTTCGACCAATGGGCGACCACTAGTTAATATTAAAATCAATAAGCATTGCAAAAAATTGCTTTGAGAAATAAAAGTTGCCCTCACTGGATATTTCCCAATAAATGTAAATTACCAGAGAAATACTGTTTGTTAGTATTATTAATCTTTTAATACTGACAAAAATAGGTAATCATCGCAAAATGTGGTTTATATTACTCTCACTATTTGTGGAATCATAAATTGCTTCTAGCAACACAGTTGGCATTGTAATCTGAACGTCTGCACCTAGCGTTAGAGAAATACTCTTAACAGAAATACAAAACATAATGTCGACTAAACGTGTTCTAATTTAAATAACATGGATATCTAGCCGATTATTATAAAGTGGAAGAGTTTGTTTGTTTGTTTGAACGCGCTAATCTCAGAAGCTACGGGTTCGATTTCAAAAATTCTTTTAGTGTTAAATAGCTCAGTTATCGAGGAAGGCTTAGATGGAAGGCAATGTTATGTATCATCACGCTAAGACAACACGGCAGAGTGTCGACGAAAAATGTTGCAAATAATGAGGAAAAGTAATTCCTTTGCAACGTAAACGGTTAAAGTTTCGCAAAAATAATGTATGAAAGAATTGTTTCCCTTTAAAAATTCTAAAAAGAATCCACGACGCCATATGTCTATCTTTAAAGGTTGGCTAACTATAACACTTTTTATTAACACTGTGTAACATTACGCTTCGTGCAATAGGAGAAGCAGATGAGTATTCATGGTCAGCTAGTATGTAATAATAAAAAGAACTCGTGGTTAAGTGGTAACCAAGTATTAGAAATTAAACATTCCTAGCTAGGATAGTCACTGGAGGGGTGTCCAATCTAGCACTTTGGAGATCCCAACATGCTTTGGAGAATATATAAAACTATCGGTCACGATTGCCGTATAAACTTCCGTGGCAATCTTTCAGGCAGTTGAAGCCTTAAAATATATAAAAATAATCTATCTACAACACTTCGATATCGCTTGGTACTTGGGCACTCGCTCCACGTAAGAAATTAAAGTTCCATTATCGTAGTACACTTCAACCTTGTTTGGGAATAGGCTTCTAGGAAGAAAAATATATTTTTAAAAATAAATGTGCCGATCGAATTCCTGCCTATTTAAGTAAGGGTTATTTAACGTGTATATGAAAGCTCAATATATTACTACTCAATATATTACTCCACTAGATTGATCTATTCACAAAACGTTCATTCGAAAAATAATTAGATTAAAAGTACTTTCAGCATTGAGCATTGCATGATGAAAAAACGTGTCTAAGTAGAAATAATACGTTTTAAACATTGAACTTAAAGACAAGTATAAGTCAGGGTTAAAAAACAATAGTCCGGATGTCGTAATATTAGTTGCTTCTGGGTGCCTTCTATTTCAGGCGGAGAGTTGCACACTGTGTGGTTTCAATCGGTCCGATCCGACACGCCACCCCGGCGCGAACTGGATGACGACCTGAGGATGTTTCGTAAATAAAAAGATGAAACTACAATAAGTAGATACTCACAGGAAACCTCAAGAAATAGATGTCATAGACATATTCAGTAAAAAAACACACCTTTTTTTTTAAAGTAGACAATTTTAATTTTAATAGTTTATTGTTATATAATTGTTACACCCAATGTTTAGAAGCGGTTTAGGGTTTGTTTCAAGTTTTCCTTGTCTTGGCAGTGATGATTTCTTGCGAAATTTGCTCCTCAACCCCTTACGATACCCATGGGATGAATAGGCATGGTGACTCCGTATTTTTAACCCGTCAAAAGACGGATAAGGCCATCGTGGTATAGTAAACCAAAACCTTCTTTCTAAGGAGAGGCCTATGTCCAGCAGTTGACTATAAAAGGCTGTTGATAATGTTTAGAATTGTGTAATATTGAGCTGCTCTTCTAGTTGATTATTACATTCTTATATTTATTTTTACATTATACTAATTGAGTCCTATTATTCGATTTGTAGTCAGAAAAATCGTTTTTAATTTTAATGTGTTACATATAGTTAGGTTAGTCGTAAGTACAATTTTCTTGTTTCTTACTGTTCCTAAACGCTTATATTATTTTTTTTAATAAATGTTCTCTTCTTATTCATTCTTATGTATGTCTACTCCTCCTATATTTTCTACCCTTTATAGAATATCTGCTCCTAAACATCTGTCAGAGCCTTCTGATGCTTTTTTTTTTATTTTACACGAGATTTTTTTTCAGTTGATTATCAGCATTAATATCCATGGCAACAATTTTTCTAGTGTGTTGTCGTCCCTCCAACCATATGGTGGGATGGGTGGTGGTAGGTACGGTGGTACGCCGAGTGGTACACCGACAGGGCCCGGGAAAGGAACTTGACATCCTCCAGGATTACCGTATGGATAGCCCGCGGGTATCGAAATGACCTTTGAAAAATATAAAAAAGTAACGTAAATTTAAAACATTCATAAATAATTTAATAATAATAATTTATTGTTTCTCACACACAGTTTTATAATGTAATTAATACAGCAAATACATTTAGACAATCTGTGTGAGAGACTGGCATCTGTACTAGGATGACCTGTATTACAAGTTACCAGCCATTCTAGACTTTGAACAGTGGAATGCACAGTATATTATAGTGGGAAGAGTAGTGAAAATTATGTTGCACGGCCATGAATGTTGATGAACGAGTGATGAGTTGAATGTGCGTGCATGCATGCGCGTGTGTGTGCATATATGCGTGCGTGTTTGTGCGTTGTTTTAAATGTGTTCATATGTCCATAAAATTATGGATTAATTCATAAATACATGAATTATGGAATAATGCTCTGTCTGTGTGAGTGACTGAAAAAATAATCGCTTAGCATTTGGAGGTGATACTGTATGCTTAATGTAGTGGCCAGTCATTTAGAGTTCCGCTGAACAAAATCTCTGAGCTATTCTTAGAACTGTTATTATAATAGAAATTAAAACATCAAACCACTTTTTATTTTGGCTATTTAAAGATTTGTGTAATAGAATGCGTAACAAGGGCAGTCGAAAAATTTAGATGTATTCTAAATAAACCTACCACTTTTATTGCGGTAGTAGATAGTATTTTAGTGCGGGTGGCTCATAAACTTAGTAAGTATTCTAAGTTTATGGACTCCGATAGTTGTGACATGCTATACAATAAGCCTAATCTTGGCTAAGAGAAAATATAAGAGTAGACGGGACAAATACGATGATTTTTGACTTATATATTAGTATGAGGGATGAAAAGAAGGATAACATATTGGAAATCCCGAAGAGTTATTAAAAAAACAAGTACGAGTAAATACTGTTGCTGCCTCTACTTATATCTATACATATAAATAAACTTGGAGTGTCTGTTTGTAATATTGAAATAACCGCTTTTTACTACGTGCATATAATATACATACAATACATACACCAAAATAATATTTTTTACATTTTTTGTCTGTCTGTCTGTCTCTGGAACGGCTGGACCGATTTTGACGGGACTTTCACTGACAGATAGCTGATGTTATAGGAAAAAATTTAGGTTACTTACATTTTAGAATTTTGGAATTATAAAACAAATTCACGCGGACCAAATCGTGGGTGCAGCTAGTTATAATTACGAATTGTAACTTCGTACGTGTTACGCTTTTACAACTAAACTGCTCAACTAATTTTAATGAAATTTGGTATTCAGATATTATGATTCTTTAGGAAGGACACATACTATTTTTTACCGTGATAACCGACATACAAGCGGGCACAGTCGCATGCAAAAGTTAGTCATGTCTGTATGTTACTAAAATGTTATTTTGGGAAGGGTGATTAGTCTTAGGCTGTACTCGACCTTATATCGAGACAGTCCTTTAGTTAGAGTCCTAAATAAATAAGGCTTTGCCGACTTATGAGCAAACAGTGTTCACAAAGCACAAACTTTATATCTCTTATTATCTCAAGTAATATAATTTAATGGAAACTTTAATACATTTGTTTGTTATTGCAGTAATTTATGCTTTTATTTCTGACAGGACTTTATTACATTAGCTACATAACTTCTAGTTCTTAATTTATTATAACTGTTTAAGCTTCAAAATCAATAAAAATAAAAATTATGACTAACTAAATTGGATATTATGCAACTTACCCCTAAAATGCAAACGGCGCTGAGAAGTATAATGCAACTAACTGACACCATTGTATTTGCTTCTGTTCTGATTTCCAATACTCCTCAGATTTGTTATATACCAAATTGTTTCTTTGTCTACCGAACTCTTTGTAATTAAAAGAATATTAACAAAGCGTCATACATGCGCTTATGCGACGTAGGAAATTGTGAATCATTCTGTCATGTAGGCGATCCTCACGTTCTATATTTTATCTAAATTCTTAATGCGCTGCACTTTGCGTTGTTTTGTGCACTTTAATTTACATATTAATATGATTCCTGTGGGTCTAGTGTAAAGTTACCTTGGCTGCCAAGTCGGACGACGACGTGGGAATCAAAACTCATGCTCAGGAAATGTGATGAACGCATTTCTTCTAGTTTGAGTGTAATTTATCTATAACATGTATGTATTTAGTAATATATAAGTACGTTTATCAGCAGCCTGATATCATAGTATAGGTTCTGCAGAGTTTTGGAATCAGAGAGTCGTATGTAAAATGAGTGATGTTATTATTTATATATATCGCAGATCTATCACTGAATTAGGCTTAACGAAATATGCTTCGCAGATCGCAGTAATGATGTCCGATTACTTTATTATTTGCCCTTATTCGTTAATTTGCTCTTCCAATTCATTGGGCATGTAATATGACTGGGCCATTGTAAGTGCCGTTTCGGTGTTCGTTTTCTTGTTTATTTCTTTTAATGTTAAATGTATATAAGTTATCAAAATTTCGAGGAAAATGTCAATAAGCTAATCTAACAGCCGTTATCCTGGCAATGTTTAATATTCTTTTCTTTTAACCTACCAAAGTGACTCTACTCTGCCTGATGTAAAGCATGAATAGAAATCAAGAGTGTTGGTCGTCATACTCATTGTGAATACAGGTAATGCAGTACGGCGACTCACGCTATGATGGCCTAGATGCTTTTTCACGTCCCGTTTAAAGGACCCAGGATCATAGTAGGAGGGAAAATGCTTGTAGCAACACGATGTAAAGTCAGCATAATTCAATAATATAAGTCTGGCATATATAGGCTAATATATCTGACATCTGATTATAATATAATTTGGTTCTTTTCTAATCTACATTTGGAGCTGCAGTGACAACAATAATGCTGAATGTAGCACTTTAAGCCTTTAATTTTTATTGATAAATTTATAATTTGTTAAATAATAACCAAGATTTATTGCTTAAATAATTGGAAGTAATTCTGTTGAAACCGCAGCATTTGACGCAATGCAGTAACCGTTGATAGAATAGAATTGGTTAAGTCACGTTTTGCTTATTTTGATTAATAATTTAATTCCTGGACAACAGTACGCATCTGTCAAGTTAAGTAATTTGCTCAATTATAAAGGGCAAAATGGTGAGTTCTGTACAAGTTGTATATACGAGCATATTATGTTATAACTACGTGTACAATCATAAGTTGCTATTATAAGATTTTTAATTTTAAAATTTCACTTTTAATAAAGTTATTCACCTTTACGCGGAGAAGCCTTTGTCTAACAGTCCACTGTTAAAGGATGTTGGCGATGATGACCGGGATAAGATGACGTTGTGTGACAAAAAAAAGTAATCAGTGAAAGTAAAATAAAACAGAAATAAAAATATTCTTTGATTCTCTTTCTAATTGAAGTTCTTATTTCATTTTGGTGCGAATTTGTTGACGAAACCTTTTTTAAATAAGTCAATAAGTGCCTTTGTTTATTATGTGTCAGTCTAGTCAGCTAGATCTCTAGATTTCATTGAATCGTTCTACTGTCTGCAGTCACAACGAACTTTAATTTGAAAAGAAATATTCTTCACTGTTTTTCGTTCCACAGTAAAGAAAAAATAAACTTAGAAATTTATTACTTCCCAATACTACTCTAGCATGTTCTTATTTATAATCAGATTAAGAAATACTAATCCGATTCATTTAAACTTGACATTTGTCACATATTTTTAACATAAATTAGTAATGTACTAAAATTAATGTAATTAGTACATTACTAATTAAATCAGTAAAATCTGGTAAAAACCAATTATAATTTTTTCAATATACGTACTTCTAATTCTGCTTTTTACCTAATCACGAATGTCCGTTTCTTTCTCTACATTATTCAGATAAGATTGAAATTACAGTAGCCAATAAACGTTAAATTACACTTCTGCTCATGCTTTGAGGGCTTAACAAAACCAATAAATAAATGTTCACTGTTGCTTTAGTAACCATGTCTCTTTAAAAACTAAAAAAATATTTTGTATTTTTAAATGACTTCAACAACGACGCTTGGTGAACTGGGTATAAAAACTCATTTATAATTAAATCTTATTACGGCATTAATAGTTACAATAAATAGCTAAATTAATTACACTTAAATACTGGACTTTATTCGTCTTCTTCATCTGTGTATTCTGAATTATCTTCTCCTGAAATCTCTTCACTTTCCACACTTGCTATTTTCTTGTCTTCACTTTCTTTTTTATTATTTTTAGTCTCATTATCGTCGTTTTTCTTGATTCTAGCTGAATAAGCAGAGTCTTGACTATAATTTTTCTGGTTAGAATACCCTTCAAATATTTGAGCCATTTGAGGTTCTAATTCCAATTTGCTTGAACAAACATTATTCTGGCAATTGTTTTGACATCCACAATTCCGACATCCACAATTATTTTTCTCCTTAAGTAAATTTATTATCAAAGGAATGAGAGATTTTAGGTTCATTTTGGATCCCTTCTTTGGTGGTACATAGCCAGAGTTAACAGCGTACTGGGGACCTAATTCAGATAGAATTAAGGATATTATCGAAGGTTCTTCTTCTACTACTACTTTAGGTGTTTGATTTTGAATATAAGAAGTCAGCGGTTGAGCTTGAACTGTTATATACGCTGGTTGATTACCCAGAGATGTCACCATAGCCTGGCCGTGTTGGGGTTGGGATGCAGCATGAACAGCAAAAACCTGTTGGTTGTCCATGGTCACAACTCTTGGTTGAGCTTGTATCACGTTTATTCCTTGGTTATTTTGTCCTTGAAGTGATCTCACTAAGAACTGTTTTTGAGCATCAGTAAGTTGATTTTGTGGATTCAACATTATCTGAGGATGTTCTTGCGATTGACCATTATTTTGAGGGTTTAAAAGCGATAGTAATGATGGGTGTCCTTTTAAAGATGCTAATTCTGCAAGAGTTGATATAGAGATAGGTGTGTTAGCCATTTGACCAATTCCATGGGCTGGTGTATTCATTTGTACGTTTGTTTGGACACTTGCATTTGGAAATTCTTGTGTAGAAGTAGTTGGATTATTTACTATGCCCGGTGTAACTGGGGTAAATCCAATTTTAGTTAAATGGAAGTTATTTTGATTTCCAGACGAAGATTGGGATTGTAAAGGAGGTAGTAGATTTCGTTCTTGCTGTGAATTTCCTTGATTTGGATTATACAAGGTTGAAGGCGATTGCAAATTAGCTTGTTGTGAGTTAGGCTGCTGAGACAAATTGACATTAGGTACACCATTTGGAATTTGATTAAAATTCCTCGGATACCGCTGTAGATTTTGTTGTTGAATACCATTAGAATTTGTCATGCAACAATTTTGATTATTGCCCAATGTTTGCTGTCCATAACTACTCTGAAAAGATATTGCTTACGTTATTGAATTACAATTTTATGTATAAATATAGCAGTTTATTAAGTGATAAATATTGTTCTCAGAACCCTTTACAATATTATCAAACTTGCTACTAGATTTTAGTAATTTAAGATTTTTTTTATAATAAATAAATGAAAATTAGTTATTTAATAATTTTACACACGACATTTTCTTATTCCATGTTAGGCAGAGCTTGTGCTATGGTAACCAGACTGCTTGGAAACATCCTTAAATATTTCTTTATATTGTAGATAAATTACACCCAATACAGAACAAATAATCGTGGTGGGAATCGAAACCACAAACTCCGACTTAGCAGTCAAGACCACTAAGTATTAGACCAACAAGCAAGTAAAATTAAAAAAAAAAAAATTAATTAAATTATCGACAGTTTTAATGTATAATATAATACATTTTAACGGTTCCACAGTTCGCATGATACAAAAAGGCATACAGTCTCATTAAGACGCAGTAGCTTTCCAACTTCTTGGAAATCAACTGCTTTAATAATAATAATAAAAAAACAATTGATACATGATAAAATAATTACCTGAGAGTATAATAACAGCACAAAAATACAATGAAGTCTGGCTGTTGCCATCTTGAAATCTGTACAAAACATTTGTATTTTTTCTTATATACGATTAATTATCTCCCTAAGAGATGTGACATAATCGCGCTTTAATTATCTCTGAATCACTTATCTCTAACAAATGAGTATGTTTCTTTATCTCGTCACGTTTCTACAACGGAAATCAAATGAAATGCCCGATGAATAAAGATAAATTTAAGATAATGGTCTTCCATATGTTTACTGTTCACGGAGGTCTGTCTGCTTTTGTGCTTACGGAACAAATGTGTACGAAAACCAAAGACTAAATAACATTTTATTACTAATAATAAGTAGTATTATTTCTAGTAAATTATAGAAAATGTTTGATCTGTTGACTGACTGAAATTTACTGCCAAAAATATACCTATATAAAGTCACTTGCCAAACTGATTATATTTCAATTATATTATTTAGAAAAAGACTGATGAGTTATATTCCTGATTGGCGGCTGTTTGATTTGATTGACCAAAACGTAATGTTGTTCATAACAACATCTACAGGCATTTTTGTAGTTCTTTACGAGACAGAAAACTTGAACAAAACTCAAAGAAGTTTTTTTGTGTTTACGTAATAACTATCATCATCAACATCATCATCCGTCCACTGTTGGACATAGGCCACTTCTTTAAAAGGGAGTTTTGGTTTTCTATACCACGCTGCCCAGCGAGTTGATATAGGATGTGTTTCAAGATTTCCTTCTCTTTGCAGTCACGTTGTTTATGTGCTTACTGCCTTAATCGTTTTTTACGAAACTCATGGGATAAATAGAGGTGATAGACGGTATCCTTAATCCATCACCACACGGAGAATAAGTAATAAACTATAAACATTTTAAAAACAGAACTTGTATTTTTATATAGTACAAAATCTCGCAATAGTTCAGTAAGAAACACACACAAAACACTAACAAGCGAAACTAAGAAACAGTAAAGCGGGATTTAATAGCGGGAATAATCAGCACAACACTAAATGGAACATGGCTGATATAACATGAATCAAAATAAATTAGTTTCTGAGGTTATCGGAATAATAACACGGAGCTTGGAAACAAAAATCGATAGTTATTCGTCTATTTATTTTTTCGTGTTTCGTTGGTGATGCAGGGGTGACAGTTATCGTAGTAACTGCTTCAATTATTCATGCTTTCCATCAGGCAGAGTAAAGTCATTTTGGCAGGCTCTTAATATAGAATATATAGATCTACAAGTAAACGGCTGTTCTTGGATGAAAAACAATCACAAATTCTTTGTAATGTGACTAATCATCATCATTATCAGCAGCCTTTAATAGTCCACTACTGGACAAAAGGCTCTTCTTACTAAGACGATGTTTGCCTTATGTACTACACTGACTTATAAGTTGCTATTATCTTGCGTAGTTTGCTCTCTTAGTCGAGGCTTACAACACCTACGGGATGAACAGCGGTGGTGATACTCCATATTATTCATACGTCTCCACACAAATAATAAATACTTATAAATAACACTTTTATGAGTGTACTCTAATGGGTTGAGTACTGATGCTATATAAGGTAGCTTAAAGCCAATGTGACGTGAATAACGCGCCGTCAAAAGCTAATGAGGGAGACACATCTCAAATGTCACGTTCAGTCAAAAGGTTTCTGAGAATAAATTACCAAATCACGTGAAACAATGTAAAAATATATAACTTTTTTACAATAATTATTCTTTGTGTTTTTAATGGTAATTAAAATCAATAAACTTACAAACCTTTTTTAAAAAAGACTTCTTTTTAAAAATAAAAACTAAGGTTTTGTGAAATACTAGACATACCCTACCATACTTTGCTGCAGCAAATTAAAACTGTATTGATGAGAAATAAGGAACCAACATGACACGAAAAAAATCTTTGAAGAGTTTTATATCGTGTCCCAATTTGTGCAAAATTTGATTTGTTTTATAAACGTACACAAACCAACTTTAAATTTAGAGAAGAAAGAAAGAGAGAAGAGAAAATGAGCAGTGTGTAATAAAATTGCAGACACGGAAAAACAAAAACAAGTAAAACTGTTAATAACTTTAGTAGGTATATGAATTATGACGAGTAAAGAGTAATTGTGTTCTTAAAAACCATTGGCCGTATCTAATACAATTTTGCGTATAAATTTGACAGTTGTCTACATATAAATTAAACATACTGGCATTTCGCTTTATTTTTATTATTAAATTAATCTAATTATACTTTTGTTCGTGTTCCATATCAACTGCCTGGTTATCAAAACCAGTCACGTTTATCGATAGCTTATACCAAAATCAATTTGGGTGTGACCAACGATTGGATATTTCGGGATAAATAGGAATGAGGTTCATATGATACAGTGTAAAGAGCTTGCTATCAAAAGAGGTTATATAAAAGACTTATAAATAAAATTAAAACTTTAAAAAACGATTGTTTCTTAATTAGTTTTCTTTTATACCGGAAGTAAAATTTACAGAGTTTGTTATATTGTTAGACTTTTGCAACAATTATTATAGTAGCGACAATGTTAGTTAGATTTAATTTACCACCTTATTCACTAAATCGTAACAACGTTCAGTATACAGTACCATGCGTTCAAAACGATTGATCACTTTTGTCAATTGTAGTTGTGCATATGTGTCAATAAGCCATTAGGGTCAATTTCTTCTGGACATGTTAGATACATCACTACAGCAATGTGACTAATAGTGATGAATGAAGCTACTATTAATTGCTATATGTCAATAATATTATATACTAGCTGTTGCCTGCGGCTTCGTTCGCGTGGAATTTGGTCTGCCACGTTAAGTTTCGTAATAGATCATTTTAAATAAATATATTTTTTTAACAAAAAGTGTCCTATGTTACTTCTAATACCTCCAAAAACATGTGTACAAAATTTCGCGTTAGTAATTTTGAGTTATTATCGCGTGAAACCGTAACAAACAAACTTACATTCACATTTATAGTAGGATTGCACAAAAATCAGTTGGTCTTGTGCTACAGTTTACATTAACAGAAGATCAATTCTTGCCAAGAAAAATTGAAAATTTTGTTTCTACTCTACTCTGGGTCTTACACATACTTCTTATTTAAAATTAATTTATGTGATTTTTCATTGCGTGATGTAGGATCTGAAGTTATTGCCTAGTTCGACTATTAAAGCGTGTTTTTCTATATAAAAGAAACCGCCACAGGCAATAAATCACAAAGGTAAACAAAAAAAAATATGCAGGTAGACGGTTGCCTAATTCTGATTTAAAAGGTAAGGTTATTATATTTCAAAGATTTTGTAGTTAAGAAAACACGGGAAACATGTATTAATATGTTTGCTTTTTAAATGATGTTCTTAACGTCAGGCCTAATCCGTTATAAATAAAATTAAAAAAAAATGGTGTGATAACAAACTTCATGAATAAAGGACTTAAAAGTTTATAATCATATTTACTCAAATTGAATCTTTGAATCACTTACTGATGTAGCTTTGTTTTCTTATTTTGATTACCATCTTTCATGACCACTTCTGTTTATTCCTAAGCACATATATTTTTATTTATTTCTTTATTATTATATTTTATGTATTGAAGAAAGGAGCTTGGTTGGCCCGCCTAGCCAAAATTACTTGACAGACACAGGAGCCCCGTACCAATATAACCGATATCAAAAGGTATATTTATTGTCATTTTTTCCTTTATCTATTATATGTGCTTTCGATTTAAATACTTGCTATACGATAGTTCTAACCTAACGTGACAAATTGTAGTCGGTATATAAGTTTGAAAATAAGAAACTATTTTTATTTCGACACATCCCAACCAGCGCGAGATTGTTATAAGGCATTCAGTTTTATAGCTTATTGTACTTATGTATATGTAGTTATTAATTATAATTGCAAATTTCGTCAGTTCCTGCTAAAATTACAAATAGTTATCTGCTGTATAACATCATTGGACAGATAAAGGTTGCCGATATTAATATGTATGTCTGACATATATGTATCTATTTCAGAACTGTAAAAGAAATCCCTATAGTTATCTGGCAAATAAGTTCACATTAGTCTATCAGGGATTTTATAAGCAAGTGATGAAACAGACCTTAAGATTTATAAGAATTTAATGTCACCATGTGGTTTGTAAATTTAATTTGTAAATAAACGAATGTAATTAATTTAAATTTAAACACATTCGTTTGTTCCTTCTATGTATATCAATCTTTTACAAAGTGTGTAAATTTCATTTCATTTAAGTTTGAATACAGATACATAAATAAAGTGAAATTGAAGTATTCATTTGTTAAGTGTTAGTGTATAAATCAATGTTGTTCTGTTTGGATACCGTTCGTTCAGTCATCATGGAATTTGAGTTCATATTACCTTGGGTATACATATAGTGGTCTTTAATCCAGAAAAAAGTTGTTAGTGAAATTATTTCTATGGAGCAAAACTGCGGGAAAAAGCTAGTAATACATCCATAAATATTAATCTATAGGGATAAATTAAAATTGACAGGATTTTATTACTAAGTAAGGTGCGTCAAGACAAGACGGACGTACGCATATTAAGGTAAATTGCTTGTCAATGAAAATTTATGTCAGCATTTTCTCATCGTGTATACACTATACGTTATACTAAATCACAAACTATCTCGGTGGCGCAGTGGTAGCGTATATGACTGCTGTGCTTGAGGTCTCGGGTTCGATTCCCGAGTTGGACCAAATCTTTGTATGATCTACAGATATTTGTTTCGGAGTTTGGGTGTTTTCTATGTAACATATGTATATATTTACAAAAAAAGGTATGTATGTATCTATTTGTATCGGTTGCCCAGTACCTATACTACAAGCTTGCTTAGTTTAGGACTAGATAGCGTCGAGTGTCAAATGTCAAAAAAAAAAATATAAATATATCTTATATATAATAAAAAATATAAGTATTTCTATGTATCCTTTCTCCAGTTAACTTATTTTAATTCGCTAATTAATAGACCGTATTTATGTCAATTTATATAAAACTATAAACATAATAATGTTAGAACATTCAAAATAAGTATGACTAATTGACTAATTGATTACCATTTGACTAATCGTCTGAGATGAGGTGTGTTGAAATAAAACCAACTCACTTTATTTTTATAGAAAATGATTTCATTTTTATTATTTTCTAATATTATGCAAAATCTATTTTATAGTTTATTGTTTTCATTATCACTGTAATGACCACATTTCGCCTTAAGCCTGTTAGGGTTAATTTTGTGCAACACTTTGGCTACTTATTCTATTATTGTTAACATTCTGTGTAGTAGCCGAAGTAGTAGCTAGACTACCGGAGCTATCCTGGTTATCAGTTACTATAGTGATTTCTTGTTCTGGCTGTTTATCACCCTTGCCACCACTTGTTTTATCATCATCATCTTCTTCATCATTACCTCCTCTGCTATACCTTGTGATGATAGGATTGTTCGTTGGAATGGGTATAGGGTACGGTATAGGAATATTGTTGGTGCCGCAACTGCAGCAGTTGCAGCAGCCATTATTGCCTCTATTTCTTCCAGCTAGGAGTAATATTGTGAGTAAGATTCCTATGTCGTCATCATCGTCGTTGTGTGAATGGAAAAGACCTCCTCCGTAGTATGGGAGAACTCCTTGGCATGAGACTTCAGTTTCCTGTAAGAAAAGTTAGTATTAAAATTGATGGACATAAGCCTCTCGTAGGTTTTGGCCTACCATATTACACTGGCCAGGCGAGTTGGTAGTTTTGTTTGTTTTAAGCTTTCTTTCTCTCTGCAGTGATGTTGTCTTGCTATATTGTTCCCTTAGTCGCCTCTTATGACACCTATAGCAAGAATATGGGTTGTGACACCCTGTGTTTTTAATCTGTCACCACACAACCACCATAGATGAAACTTAGCCTTAAAATATGTTAGAATCTTGCCCAAAAACTGCCATTGTGTATACGTTTATACATGTTTAGATGCAGTATTAGTTTGTTCTGTTAGTCTTTTAAAAGTAATTGTAGTTTTTGTAAGTAAAAGTTTGGATTTATTCAGCAAAATAACAGAGCTATACTACGCGATAGTTGTTCGATACACCTCGATTGAAAAGATATAACAGATTTCAAAACTTTGTACACTTTCGAGCTATTACGAAATAGGGATATTTTAATCATGCCGTTTAAAAGCTATTCAAGGGCGATTGAATACTTTGATTATAACTGTTATATAACCAACAAATAGTTGTTAAACATATTGTCTTTGTTGTTAACGATACATTTGATGATTTCTTACCTCGTAACTTAATAGAAAAAATAGAAATATCGCTGTCCAATATAATATTAACTTCATGTTAATTGTTATTTAATAAATAAATATATAAACGAGTTTTATTATTTAGTGTTACATTACGTTACACGAATAAAACAAGTAAATAAATAAATGACTAAGAATATTGTTCAATTGAAATATGATTTTAAAAATAGTAAGTGTTAATATTTAGTAACATTAGTGCGTGGTACGGTTACACTTTCTTTATATCACTAAAAAAATTTCTTCATAGAGATAATTTTTATACTAAAATTGTATGATAATATTGATGTATAATGTTATCAACATTACAACATCTTTAGAACATTATCTGACACGTAGAAATTGATAAAAATATAGTTACGAATATGTTATATCTCGGTTTTTTGATATTGCCGCAAGAAATATTGTCAAGAAACACCTTTTCTCAGATTACCGATAAAAATATTCAGAGATGTTATTTTTTTGATCAACCGCTGCCACCAATGTTTTGTACACACGTAATAAAAGGAAGTTATGAATACAATTGTAAATATTTATACTTTTTTATTTGGAAATGGTTTACCAGGCGTGTTTACGTGAGGGGAATACTGGCCCAAATATCTTCCAGTATTTCTTAAAGAATCCGTAATTGCCATTTTCAAGTTTGAATATACAGCTGATTCTGTTAAACAGTTATTTTTTATTTCTTGTAGATGCTTCTGGAACTGGGATATATTTGACGTAGCGTTTGTGATGTTTTAAATGAAGTTTGTTCATCAGATTTATTTTAACATGTATGTAAACCTACCTGTAATATGTATGGAGACTACAAGAATACCTCACCTGAATTAAAAAAAAACTAACTGAATTGAGGAATTATAGTGTTGTCTTTATCTATAGTGTTGTTCAATAAACTATTATAATATTTAAGTTTACAATCTGTATATGGAAATCCCTTCCCATATTGTTCTAATCTACCCAAAGTTTTTTTATGACTATTTTAATGGAGAATCAAATTTCGGTTTGTGAGTAACAATAATTTTGTTTATTTATTTACAAACTTTAAGCACTACATTTGTACATCGGCGGACTTAATGGCCAGGGCATTCTCTTCCAGTCAACCTTCGGGTTGTGTAGAAATTTAAAAAAGGTAGTAGGCGCACAGAGGAGGCACATTAGACATTGTTGAAAAAATTTTTTTGTAATTAATACATGCATGATAAGACCTTGTCAAATTTTGTGATCAAGTCCAACTTATTGACAAGTACTGTAAATATATTTTAAAACTATAAATTAATTGCCAAAGTTGTGAGGGTTATCCACATTTGCCTAAAATTAACATCAGTTTACAGTCCACGACGTACGCCACTCCTTAGAAAGGAGATTTTAACCTACCACACCATGCTCGCCATACGTATTAGTATAGGGTTTGTTTCAAATTTATCTCTGTCTCTCTCTCTTATTGCCTATATCATATTTAAATTAATACTTTATTTGATATAGCGATTTTTTAATGTGTTGTGTCTAAAATATTATGAGGACTAGAGACAATTGAATGTAAAATTACATATTAGAAACGTATAAAGTTCTGAGTCAGAAACTCTATAACAAGAACACGTATTTTAACACGTAACTTTAACAAAACAGCTAAAGTTTGTACAATATTACAAAGTACTTTCGCGTTACTGAAAGAAAAACATAAAGAAACACTGATATTCAAAGTAATTGTGGTGTGTATTTTTCACGCGGGAGAGATTTGTGTGGAATTTTAGGTAGCTAAGGGCTCAGAGGAATCTAGCGAGACAGATTCGAAACGTTACGATGGAATGTTCCCTCCTACTGTCTGAGACATTCTTTTGTTTTATCGTAAACTTCACTATTTTTCTATCTAATCTAACAGAATCTTGTTCTAACTTATTTTTATTAAAATCGCATTTATTATTGCAATAATAGGGATTGAGTTCATTTTACTGATAAGTGTATATTTATTTTTTCTTTCTCTTCATTCTATTCACAGAGATTTAGTTATTAGGAATGTTTTGTTCAGAAAAAGTACAGAAAAATGTCTATTAAAATAACATCCAACACCTCTACAACAACCGACTCCAATAGCTTAAATCACTGTCTAGTTTCCAGAACCTCCTTTCTAAGAAGTGAGCAATGTCCAGCAATTAGCTACTAAAAGCTTTTTTGATATGACAGTCATATTTTCTATAAGTTCACACAATACTTAAGTACATTTGTTAGCTAAACTAGACTAAATAATAAAATTGTACAATATCAGGACTCTTCATTACTATTCTAAGTAATCCTACTTCAAATGCGGCGGTAGACCTACTTGAGATATTTGCACAACAACGACCTCCTCTACCTCCTCGGTATTTAGAATAAGCCACGATGTGGCTAACGTATTATTTTATGATAAAATAAAAGCCTCAAAAAAAATAATAAAAATACAATAATTTTATCTCTGTCTAATCTGTCTTACGATTAGTAACGCTGACTGGTGAACCAGAGTTCCCTACTAGGATAAATAACTGTATGATAAGTACGATTAGGTATTCTATGTATGGGTATTATTTATCTACAGTATATATCTATTTAGTACGTTTGTCAGCAGTGTGGTTACTATGATACAGGCTCTGATTAGTTTGGGATTAGACGGCTGAGTGCGGTGTTTCTACGCATTAAATTACCTTTTATTATCATTACAATGTTTGTATTTCTTAAATCTGAGAAATTTTCAATTTATAAGTAAGTTTGTAAATAAAAAGCAAAAATTTAAATGTTTGGACAGTTTTTAATTAAATTATTAATAAACTAGTTAACAATAAAAGCGATTTACAAGATTCCGTAAAGGAAATAGATAATCTGCTACTAAGAACACATTTTCCTAAGATTATACCTTATCAGATCTCGAATATTTTGTTAAATTAAAGAAATGTACAAAAATGAACTAAATAAAACAATGTATAGAAAGATTATGTATGTTAATCATCATTTGTAACAATAATAATTCGAAAAGGTTTTCGGTCAAATGTTTGGGTATCTTTAATAATGCTTAATACATAACTTATTTACCTCTAATTATGTTTAAAATCATTGGTACGTATAATAACAAGATGTCTGTCGGAAAGAAACATATTAGTCGTCATCTTTTCTTTTTTTATTACCTCGGCCAAGAATTATGGGGTTATTTGTAGGTATTGGTATAGGATACGGAACGGGTATATTACAACTCCTGGAACATCCACAACAGCCTGAGTTGTTACCGCATCCACTGTCACACAAGGCAATTAACAGTAAAGGAAGAATGTTTCTCCATCTCGATCTGGAACTTTCCATGACTATTAACGGAGGAACCATGGGTGGCAAAGATGACGTGTAGGATGTATCTTGATGAACAGAAGTTGGAGTAGGAGGAGATAAGAAGATGATAGGTTGTTCAGACGCTGGTGGTGGCATATTTATTTGTAAACTCAAAGGCACGGTATACCCTGATCCTGAATCTGCTGCATTCGATCCATAGCTTACTGGGGCAGTTCCTGTTTGGGAATAAACTGCTGTTTGATGACAAGTGTCTGGGTACACGACCGGTAACTCTCTGTTTCCCATGAAAGCATTTTGAGGAATGACACTAGAAACTGGATTTGCATAGCTTGTAAATGGTGTGACCACTGGGTATGGCGTTGCTTGTACTGTTATCGGTGGCTGGTAAAACTGTGGTAACTCTGGTTGGTGTACAAAATTATCAGCGCACAAGGTTTCGGGCATAGAGAATGTTTGTGATATTTGGCTGAATGGCATGGGTTTAAATGGTACATAGTTCTGGTCAATTGCATTTGGATGAGCACAAGTTGATGGTGCTACGGATGAAACTGTAATCGATTGTATAGGTTCCACTGTTCCACACTCTTCAGGTGAAGAAATAACTGCAGAATCTGTGTTACAAGTAGATGGTGTAAAAGGAATAGGCAAATTTGGTGCAGGATTGACATTAACTGGTACTTGTTGATAAGAAGGTTCGATTGTGACTACTGGAGGTTTGGTTATGAAAGGCTGTGTGCTGAAATCATTTAGTTGCGACCTCTGGGCTCCCGCCAATAGTCTTTGGGCAGTTGATAAAAAATCTGGTTTCAAATTAACGGGCTGTCCTGGTAGACTTTTCAAATTCTGGCAATTTTCAGGAATCGGCAACGTTCCTGGCCTTATTTGACATAATACAAAGCCACCCTGTAAAAAAGAGAAAAAGAAAGTTAATGATAAAGGCTGACCTGAAAATTTTAGCGTTGAACAATCTTCGTTAAACTTACATGAAAAGATAAAAACAGAAAAACAGACAAAAGTGTCCGTCTACTTCGAGACATTTCGAATAAATTTAATACAACGTTTATAAATTTACTTAATATACCTCGCTTTCCTGATATTTCACTCGATAACATAACTAATCTCTTACATAACTATATCATAATTGTTGACACATTTTTCTTGTGTTGCGAAATGTACATATAACTGTGAAACTGTAATCGGGAGTTATTCAAGTCATACAAATAATCTAAAAGGTCGTATAAATGATATATAAGGTAATTTATTTACCCGAATCTAATGCGTTTGTTGCAAATATGGCAATTAATTTAATCACGACAATTAATCTGTTTACTGCTCCCTCCTGTCCTTGTGTTTGTCATTTTACTAATCGTAGTGATGAGCCTGGCATAGTTTATTTTATGTTAGGTTGTATCGTGGCGAAAGAATTACTTAACAGTTCCAAGTTTACAAAAGCCGGCTCTGTACATCGAAATGTACTTCGGAGAATAGGATAACATTTAAACTAATTTAACACCCTCGGTGGCGCAGTGGCAGTGTATGCCGCTACTGTGCTTGAGGTTTCGGGATCAATTCCTGGGTCGGACTAAATGTTTGCATGATCTACAAATATTTATTTCGGAGTTAGGGTGTTTTCTATGTATAATATGTATATATTTACAAAAAAAGATGTATATATGTATTTATATCACTTGTCTAAGCTCTGATTAGTTTGAAACTAGATAGCGTTGTGTGTCAAGTGTCCAAAATATTTATTTGTTTATTTATAATTTTTATTAATTTAAATGGTGCTGAATTTTAAGGTCTAACTAAAGGGACTCTTAACATGTATACCTGAATTTGTGAAATATAAATTTATTACATTGTACAAGTATTTATTTAAATTTCTTTTGTTACAGGTGAGACGAATTGCTTCACTATTGGATACCTTTAACTGGTATGATTATCATCGTGTCTTCGTCAATCCTAATTTCCATTAAGAGCTAATCATAAACTATTCATAAGTACCTTGTGATGGCTAACACTGACACCGCGCGCGGTTATTGTACAATTCAAGTAGTACGTGCTTCACTATCTGCCGGTAAATCTCTAACATAAATTGCATTAAATGAAGACAAAAAATGATATACATAAAATGCCAAATGAAATAATAATAAGCTAATACTCGAAAACTTATTACAAGCAACTAAATATGAAGTGCGTCAGTAGCATGAAAAATGGTTCACAAAGAGACAGATGAAAGTTGCTCAATTCTTATCTTACTGTATACATACAAGGAAATCTGGTCTTAATATATCAGTTCTCCAAAATCAGAAGTTTGTATATAGCCTTGACAAAGAAGTTTTACCAAAAAAAACTGACAATGACCAAAAAACAGTTATTGTGGGCTGTAATCGAACTCGTCAATGGGCCATTTCATATCATCGTAAATTTCGATACAATTTCATATATTTTTGGTTTTTAAAGTCATTTGGTTTCGAATACGAGTGACGTTGAGTGACGAATGGCCCGTTTTTGCATGCAATGTAGTGTCTTTTTAAATTTTAATGGTAACGAAACTACGTCATCGTTAAGAGTGATAAACAATATTCTGAAAAAAAACTAAGGATATAAAACGATAAAATAATGATTTGAATGTTTAAAATTTTCAAATATCGTATTAATATTATAAAAAGAAATTGTATTTTCAATTAAAAAGACGTGCTCGAAATCCGTCTAACATTTTATACAAAAGAGAGCACCAAAGAAATATATATTCCTAAACAGAAGGATACTCGAAAGGCGGACGGACGGACCCTCAATCTGACGCAGTCGGGTAACAAAATTACTTGTAAATCTACTCTATGTATGGGATTGCACCATGTCTGCGTTGGTTTTCCCCCACTGTAGTTAAAGCACGTTTGCCGAAGATAACATGAAGTTTATCACCATGACTGTGATAACAGGTGCTGTTGAACCTTATTACGATAGTTATTACAAAGTTAATTTGCAAATACAAACACAATTAGCTGCACCGTGTGTGTTTGTGTGACTATAAAATAAATTTTTGAGTTAAAACATGATCAAATCATTGAATTACTTATTGCAATATAATAATAATCGCACACATATCACAAATCTATCGTTTCTAAAGAAAGAAAGGTTTTTTTTTTATTTTATACTTTAATTTTATATCTAATATATATGAATACACTAAATTACACTCAAACAGAGAACAAATGATTCTGTTCGTCACACAATTATTTGCCCTGGGTGGGATAAGACCACGACCTCCGAGTTAGTAGGGTCACTAACTACTAGACCAATGGGCTTATCAAAATATAAACTTACATTCCGTTCAATTAAAAACGAAAAGAAATTATTCATGGTTGTTTATACGAAATACAGAGGACCAAAGTCAATAATTTACTAATAGCATTAGACTACTCCTTACAATTGCGAAGAATTTCTGCTTAGATACGAGATGAAAAACAAAATATGACAACTTTCACTAAATTGCACTAAAATCTTGGTAACTCAAATTAGTGACTTGACCGTGGGTTCATAGAGAACTCGATACTATTGCATGTTTAAACACAATCCTCATTTCCTTATGTTCATTTCCTAAGTTACGTTCTGAATGTCGTCATCGTATTTTCTGCCGGAAACATGTATCCGGAAAGTTTTTATCACCCCTCTTAAGCTCTTGTAAAAAGGATATGACTTGTGGTATTACAAAGGTCGTTTGGTCCCTAGTGCTTTCTGCTTTAATAGTTAGATACATTTATTTTTTTTAAAAAGACAACACCCACATTGGGAATATCCTGTCACGGGGGACTGTACATAAACACAATATGTAAAGTACATATACATGAAACGAACTCAAGGAACACCCAGACTCAGATAACAATCTGTGGGTCTTATAAAGTGTTCTTCTATGTTGGGATCAAACATTTAACACAGCGTAACAGGAAAGGCGAAATGACCGCTTAACCACTACACCACTACACCACTACACCATCTGTACAGTCATATTACGTTCCTCACCTTCGTCATTTTTAATGCGATTTTGCGTTTATCGCTAGAAAAACCTAATAGCTACTAATATTGTGATATTTACTTACATTTTAAATGGTTTAACAGAAAAATAATATATAAAAATATAAGTTCAACGCCTCGGAGAGCACGTAAAACCGTCGGTTCTGCATCTAATCTCTCCCCCGTCGGATAATCGTCGCATCGGATTGTTTTTAATTTCTTTTATTTTTTTAAAGAGACCAAGCCCGCACTTGGTATAAATCCTGTGTCGCGGGGGACTTTACAAACATACAAGAAACGGACACCAAGAACACCCAGACTCAAAACAACAATTTGTGGGTGTGTGGAGTGTTGTCCCATGTGGGGTTTGAAACCACAACACTCAGCGCTGTAGAGAGCGGCGTGGCGACCACGTAAAGTGGCTAACCGTGCAGTCAATTGTGAGAGTAAGAGAACAGAGGTTGCACCTGTGTTTGTGCATATACTTACGAGTACACACTATAATATATACTTTGAAACTGGCTACCGTGGCCGAAATTGGTTAGGAATACATCATCATCACCGATACATCCACCTATCTAACCAATTGTCCCCTGTGCTCACGCAGTAAAAATATTTTCACCAAAATATCATTAACGTTGTTTTTGTTCTTTAGTTCTTCATTTGTAACCAAACCAATAAACTTTGAAAAACAAGAATCAAATATAGAATATGCTTTATTGATCAACCGTTTGGCCTATATTTTTGTTCTATCTATATGGGACGATGGGGGAGATCCCCTATCGTATCGACCTATAATTATGGATAGATAGGTGCACCTGGTACGGAGAGAATCAAGTGAGTAAAAATTAGATTTTTTATTGAAACACGATTTTAATCTAATGCATACTGCGCATACATGACATATCATGCTAGCGAATATATAACGTATTAAAAGTGTCCATACAAAGATTAAAGTGTGAACCCTGTCTCCAGCTTGGACCTGTAGATGATAATGAAGGTCATACAAGTTAAAATACGCATATTAGTTCGTAATCTGGTTACCATAGCTCAGGTTCTTTCTAATTTGGTCATGGGCGTGTATTATATATGTCAAACGACTTGATATATGTATACTTGACATAGACATAAATATATATATAATATGCGTATTTTAACTTATATGTTACTTCAATTACACTACAAGACAGAATAAATAATTATGATAATCACATAATTATATATTCTGTAAAAATCGAACATCCGATATTTTGCTTAACAGTCAAAATCTGACTCTATCGCTATTAAACAAACCTCTGAGCAAAAATCATTAAAGGTTCAATTATCGACGCTTGACAACCCTAGACGTATATGTATTTGAACGGAAGTGTGCCAAGATAATTCTAGTTAACGACATCCGTCTTTTATCAGCGGTGTGATTGATCTTTGTTTTGTTCTACAAATGCATATAAATATCCTATGTGTAAAAGTCCACAATATCAGGTACACACCTTGATTCGATGTATCAGGAGAGGACTGTGTCCACCATTGCTCCATTATAGGCTGTTGATAATACCTAGATTATACATCTTGTTTTAGCAATCCGGTAATAAAAGAGCGGAATATATGATGTATTTCTAGCCGATTACAGACACGGCGGCTATTCTCAACAGAGATCAATCAAACTACACTGGAGATATTATAGTGCATGAGTGTGTGCGCAAACACAGGTGCACTCAACGATCCCTCACTCGTACAATCCGTTGGGTCGGACTGTGGAGAGATCAGACACAAGACCTACGTCTTTACGTGCCCTCCGAGGTTCGAAGCACTCAAGTTTATAATAGAAACAGTTCTTTGTTCGCTCTGTGTTATAGCATTTAAACTGAAATAATGGTGGTACAAGATTTTTATTTTGCTATAGAATTTTTATTACATAGTCAGGATAAGAAATAAAAAATCTTTCTCATAGCTTGTCTATTTTTTATTTACTCACACGTCTTTTACATTAACACGCTGTGTTTCAGTCTAAATTATTTGCTGTGTATATATATATTTTTTTATTTTGAGAGCTTTTCAAAGTGACTCTACTCTGTCTGATAAAAAGCATGAATAGAAGCCAAAAGTTGTAATCACCATACTCCTTGCGAATGCAGACAATGCAGTATGGTGACCCACACTATAGCGGCCTAACAAAATGCTTTTCGGGACAAAAAGGCATGACAGTCATCGTGGCAGTGTAAGATTCACACACTTGTCACGATAACTGTCACCACTGCTTAAATGGGCCTCCGGTCTCGCACTCACCAATGAAACACGACAGCACGGATGCTGTCGCTTTAGGTTGATCTTCTGTGAGAGGGTAGTCCTGTCCCGGTCGTACCGGCCTGTTCGTTCTGAAATTTAGCGTGGCTCTACTACCTTAATCATTAATTAATAATATAAATATTCGAATATAATAATCTTATTAAGGTTCGTCATCATCACCATCTTAGCCAAAAGATATACATTGTTAAATATTACGTATAATTTTATTATTGTGATCAATTTTTTTTAAAAGTTTACTTATCCGTGCTTGTCACCAGGCCAAAAATGAGATGGTGTCCTTGAGTCTAGACGGTAATACCAGAGGACAAAACGACGATAAGTAATGGTTACATATTTGCATCTTTAAGGCAGATTTTACTTTTGGTTTAATTTTTAAAATCAAATAAAATAAAAATGTGGTGCAGAAAGTTTAAATTTATGGTTAAAAATGAAAATGTCTTTTTAATTTTAAATTAACGTCGCTATTTATTTGTTTAAATGGTAAACCAATAGCATACATTGACACACTCTTAAACAATATTGTCAAAAAAAGTAATACGTGGTATGCATACCCATTATAGGTACACACAACATTCACCATAAAAGTCATCACCTAACAATACAACATTACGAGTAAAATAAAAATAAAAAAAAACAAATGAAACTGATTACTACTTAAATCTAGACTATATTTACTACTACAAAAACAGTAAACAATCAAGGAAAAGCAATAGGAACTAAACAAAATTAAGTAAAGTAAACTAAAGTGTCAACTTACACAAAACTCGTATTTTAAGATTATCTAGCTACTAGCCTTCTTTCTAGCCATCTTCCTTTCTAAGCTACTTACACCTTTTTTGTAGTTTCAAGGGCAAAACGAACATATACGTCATTTGATGGTAGAAAATTATCGCTGCCCACCGTCACATGCAATCCAAGAGATAGAGTGTCACAGTTCTTTGAATGCTCGCTACTTCCACAATAATCTGAACAAATACGATGTTAAATAATTGCTTAATGTACCTGATGTATAGAACCTCCTTTGTCCTCCGCAGTACTTGATAGAACAATAGTCATATAGTCTGAAGATCTTAACCCCATGATAACATGATAATATTTAATAATACTTTAATATAAATACCGTCATATTTCCCATAGTGAAAGTTCCAAAGTAATACGCTAGTCACCATCTAACTACCTGGAGTGACGTTAAACATAATTCTCTGATTTTATATACGTATTTAGCTTTCGAAGTGAGATCTCGTTCATGTTTCGCTGTCTATTCATTTGCAATAAAAACCTTCATTAAATCAGTTGATTTTGCAAAACGAGCCGCATATGTTGTCTGTACGTATATAGCGGTACTAATCACTTAATAATCTGCTTCTATAATGTTATGTACTACGTTTCACATTACTGAATGGCAAATCAATAACTTTCTATTAGCAAATAAAAGACTTAACTAAATAGTAACGACTTTAAAGCGATCATCATGATGAACTGTCTTAAAAATGCTGGGGTAAATATAAACTAAAGCGATGGAGAGTATTCTTATGAGCTCTGTCAACTGGTCCCACCTTCTCCATTCCGTAACAGGACAACACTGTTGGAAGACTAACGTGACCTGCAAGGGGAAATCACCATTTTAGAGTGATAGACAAACGCTCTCGAAGTAAACGGTGCGGCTCGTTTTTCCTGTGCTAATCAGTAGAAATCTGAAAAACAGTACCGGCGCATGTGTTTGCTTCCCTTTTTTTTTTTTGTACTATGCAGAAATCTCCACGGATACCACCGAAGGGTGGTTATGTCGACCAAAAACCGCACGCCGTCTCAGGTACCAATAGCCAGGGGACCAGGTGCACCCTAGTAAGGAAATCCCTGAAACGGTGTTTCCTTCCCCTATGATGTCAGATCCTTTAAGCTGGGAGTGAAAAAGCATCTCACTAGACCACCTGAGTGTGGGTTTTCATACCGCATTATCTGCATTGGCAATGAATATGGTGAACACCATTCTCGGAATTTACTTATACTTTCCATGAGGTAGAGTAGGGTCATTTTGGCACTTTTAACCATAGAAACTTAAAAACCCTAACTTCGCGTTGCTTATCAGCAAGTGGGTAAGTGAGGTTACCGAAGCCACAAGCCACCTCACTCCTCTCTTGCCCTAGGGAAATACTCAAAGGGTAAAAATTGTGTGCAAATTGAGTTATAGGAGGTGACCTCGGGAGGCCAAACATCATTCACCATGAAAAAAACTACTACCTAATCGTAATTCCTTTTACTTAACCACACATATTCCGGACTGTACTGAATTATTCTCAAACCTTAGGAAGAGCATAATAGAATTAAAAATATAGGTTATACGAGTGTTGTTGGTGCATTAAATTTTAACAATAAATATCCTGAAGAACCATTACTGCAACAGCTGCGATTTAGATTTGTCTGGATTTACTAGGTAGTCAAACTATACTATTATACATATATTTATAAACAAATCGTTTCGGCACGCAATAATAGAACAAGGAAGTCCATAATCAGTGTTGTAACATGATAAAACGCGATAGGCCGTTACCCTGCATACGAGTGGAACTGAATCGTCTACCTGCGCTTGCGCACTATCGGTCGTACGCGCCTTATCTGCGCTTAATTGAGTAATGTTCATGAACAAGGCCGATTTCATTGTGGTTACCATAGCTATCACTCACGTGTAATTCTGATGTCGTAATATAAATATTTTTGTCTTTTTGTTCTTTAATATTGCTAAGTTTTCTTGTATTTACTCGAGTATTAGTTTAAGTTTGACTACTTGTTATATTAATTTTATGCAATAAAATAAATGTATTTTATTAAAATTATTATCGATTATTACTTGGTGAACTCGACAACTGTTATATTGAGTTTTATATTATAATTTGTGTTTACAGATATTATTTCTGAATCTGAAAATGTTTTCAGATCCTCGTGAATGCAGGCGTTGTATTTTATAAAGAAAATTACAAAACGAATCATTCACAGGTTTTTGTGTCCAAGTATCAGAATCTAAATAATTTTTGTGTCTATCCGCTTGTACTCCACATAAAGATGTTTCACAAACCCGAGTGATGTTTAAAAAAAATAAAATACATTTGTAATTCCTTGCGTCCAAGTCTGGAGGTTTTGGCAATTGAAAACTTTAGCAGTTAACCATTTACGATATTAAATATGTAATTAATTCTCATGTATAATGAATGTTACTGAACTATTCAGGCTCCAACATGCCAGCATATTTCCCTTGACGACTAAGCTCTACAACCACAAAATAATTAGTAAAACTATTCACAATTAGTTAACGTTTTGAAGTTTCATTTTTCAATGATAATTTGTACCTAATTATAGCAAATATCAATGAAATATTGTACATTTTAATTCATACTTTCTCTTAAACTGTTTTGTGGAAATTTTTGCAAGCGCATCTGGTTTTGACTATGCAATACCATTGAAACCTTTGTTCCATAAGGTATAATTACAATGTATTCATGACTTTTTCTTTTCAGTTCTTTTTTTTGCAAAGATAAAATAACCATAAAAATACAAGAGTTATAATTACAGTACTATTTATTACGTCTTATTTATCGTCTGGCTGTCGTCGTTATTTTATTTTTAATTATTTACAATTATTGGTAATTCACATTACTTACGTACTAAAACGTAAAATTACATTACTCTTGATTTCATACAGACTGGTTAACTAATTGCCTTGTCGTATATCCTAGAATTATTGAAATAAATTGATAGTACACGAAACTGTCGGCCTGTGTCGATTGACAGCCACCCATTTCCAAAACGTTGAGCCTTCTGAAAAGAAGTCTCACAAACAAACTTACGGTCAATCTGTTACACAAGAAATACCCAAAACTTTACAACAAACCCTACTTCATTCCGATTTTTCTCACGTAATAAGCATCGAAGATCTGTAAAAGGAAATGCATATTTAGCTAACATTAAACGTCAAAGGGCAACCTGTAACACAAAAAAATGGCTGCAAAAGATATTTAATTTTCAATAAAAAATAAAAGTACATGCAGGGAAATAAACATTTATTAATAAATACTAAAGTGAGCTAATAGTATGTGTATTCTACGACTGTAAATCAAGAACACAGTAATTGAAATCATAAATACTGCTCAGGCAAATGATTAACATCGCTAATTTATCAAACATATTAAGTAACCCCTGATGATAACAGAGTCTTTTTTTTTAATTTTGTAAAACAGAAACGAGACTTATAAAAATTGTCATTTGCATATTATTAATAATAAGTAAAATATATTATATTATATATTGTATATGTTAAGTTGATTTATTTATACTCAAAAACACAAATTTTGACACAGTATACTACCTGCTTCATAGACTATTTTGACTATTTTTCACGTAATATAACGTTTCACGTAATTACACAGTTGTAAAATTTGACTATTTTCCACGTAATTTTTGTTTCTTAATTTACGTCATGTACATGTACATGTACATTATAATTTATTAATAAAAAATATGTTTAGAAAACTCTAACATTACACCGTAAATAACAATAATCAAACGCCGAAATAACACCTTGTCTTCCATTTATAAATGGTAATGCAATTAGTGTCATCAATTTGCAATAACCAAACGTACGTAACCACAGTTATGTTATGTAGGTGTTAGGAACAATAGTGACCTCCTTTATTCACTCTGAGGGACTACCTAACCATTTCTGAGTGAAAGGTCACGTTTGTGGAAAACAAAGGCTCTGTAGTTTGTATGCATCAGTGGTGCGAAGAGCGACAGGTGTGTGGTCGCCACATAGTTTCTCAGCCGATTAGAAGTTGATGACAGACTATAGTTACACATCATAAAATACAATATCTATATTTATGAAAAATTTAAAAAAGTTTACGCTTCGAAATTCAAATAGTTCTGCTTCGATTGAGCTCAAATTTTGACACAATATGCAACCTGCCATTGTTTTTAATATTATTGATGTCAGTTTTGTTTCTCATTTCTGATCAATGTAACTATCTGATACTTATGGACTGATTGATCATTGACATTGATCAGAAACATAAAAAAGACAAGAATCTTATAAAGGAAAATATATGTCGTCTAGTCGTCTGTAGTAACGAAACCAATATCAAGTACCAGAGTATGAGCACAGCTTTTTTGAACACTGGTTGTGTTTAGGCTGCTGATTGAGTAGATTGCTTCATGGAGTATCGAAAGTTTAATTGTTGACAATAAGTCGCTGTAGGGTTGATAGGTTTTATAATTGTATCGAGAGGAAATTCTGGAAACCCATCTCTTTATCAATCACTAAAAAGTTTATTTTAGTGATTTATAAAGAGATAAGAGATAAAATTGTATACCAAACAGATTATCGTATCACACGATCAATTTTACACTAACCACCACGCAAATAGGCTAGACAAAACACGTGTTTAGATTGTATTTTTATATTGAATAGAGGCGTACTAAAACCATGCAATGAAATGGTTTTTTTTTATAAAGTACCCCTTAATTTGTTTCGAAATGGATTCATAGTGTGGTAGGGTAACGTTTATATGTAAGCAAGATATAATTAAAGTCCAAAGTGCACAAGAGATAGAATAAAAGTTTATTATACAGAATTACACACTACAAAAGTTCAGTTCGACAATAGAAGGAGTGATGGAAATGAGAGAATGACAGACATAAAATATAGAAAAAATATAGCAAATAACAATAATAATATAAAATATATATTAGTAAACAAATAAATAACGAATATGAATAAAAGTCATTACAGTGTCGACCAATTCATTACATGAACTCTGATACATAACGTATTGTGTAAGACTACATTTTAAAACTATAACTCAAAACAGTTGACTGCACTGAACCAGCAAAATAATACCCAATAATCTGATTTTGGTTCAATGTATGAAGAACACAGTAATTCTATATATTTTTTTTCTATATGAATAGCCTGCCAAAGTGACTCTACTCTGCCTGATGGAAAGCATGAATAGAATCCAAAGAGTTGTGGTCACCATACTCATTGTAAATGCAGACAATGCAGTACTCTGACCCACTCTAAGATAGCTTAGTGAGAATTATTGAAATCATACATACTGCCTAAGCAATTGATTTTGTCAGTAATTTATTGTAATTGACTAAGTTCTAACTAAAGAACCGTTTCCACAGAGCGAAGTAACTTCACAACTATTTATATTATCTTGTAGGTTACAAAGGAAACTTTAGTAGGTAAACTAGTGTCGGACTTAGCACCGCTCGTAAAGATCGAATTAACTATCGAGAAATCGAGTCATATGTGGGCTGGTTTCTCGAAGTTCGTTAGGAAAGTTATTCGTACAGACGTAAAACAATACAACATACGTAAATATACGCTTGATTGTAGGACTGACGTAAGCAGACGCATAGGTAACCTCCATACGTTCAACTTAATTGTACACATTATAACAAAATCTTTTAAAAAAACAAGTCAAACGCATTAAGTCCTAGGATTACGCAGCAGCTAGATATCGGACTAATTGGAACTAATAATGAATTATCGTCAATTTATTTACTTATCTGTCATAATAAATCCACAATGGTGGCTGTAATTTGTTTTACGAACATAATAGGGTTGCAATTTACGTTTTGTTATTTCGCATTATAGTTATAACGTTTGACATAAGCTGTCAAAAGCGACAATCACTAATAAAAACTCACAAGTTTGACTTGGAGAAGTCTACTTCTGAGGGATGCCACATACACATTTTGTTTTTATGCTCAACCAACACAGTTCCAACTGCTGTGACATTGGGATTCAAACACTAATTAAACTTTTGTTTTTTCAACCAAAAATTTTGATATTTTTGTTCAAATCATAATTCTATATTCTCTTTAAATCATCTGTAATCTAACTTTATATGTGTGCCTATTCTCCATTGAATTAAAACACAATTAATAATAAAATTTCTCTTATTAAAGTTTTATAAAAATGAGACATGAGAGCAACGTATGGTAACATGACATAGAACCACATTTCCGACCCGACAGATTGACTGAATAAAGACCTAACTTATGTAACTATTAGGACAAAACGTTTTTAATTTCTACTAGCTGACCCCCGCGGTATTAGTCGTGGTTTTTGTTGCTTTTAAATTGGACATTGTTCACTATTTCATTGGTTTAATTTTTTTTTCAGTAATTCTATTTCATGCGCTATTAGCCAGTAACCGTCCCGTCGAAATCGATAAAGTTGTTCCAGAGATTCGTAAGGACAAACAGACAGACAAAATTTAAAAAAATATTTAATAAAATTCAGGCATATATCATATATACGTTTACTGTAAACTTATATTTTTTCAATATATTAATTTACTAAACAGTTAAGTCTAAAACATTTTCATGAAGGTTAATTCAATTTTACTCAAATATTGGTCAAAAGTACTAAAAGAGAATTGATTTCATTAGAAAATGCTAGCCATTTTCCTAAGTACTACATCCGTAATCAAAAACCGACTTTAAAGTGTGAAATTAAGATTGATAATTCTGCAACAAGGCTATCTACTGCAACGGTGCAACGCCCTTGACCGGCGTTGAGTGCCCCTAGCGCCTTCTCTAAAGCCTTAAGGTTAAATATAAAATTTTATTAAGGCAAGTCAGTGAATGTGAATATACTCGTAATCACTCGTGTGTTCACAACTTACGTTCAGTTTCTATGAATATTCATTAATTAACAATAAACTAGAGTGGTCACCTAAAGTCTGACTACAAGAAAATTAATTTAAAATAATAAAAACTCAAATTAAAATCTTTATTTGTCATAGTTGTCAAAGTTATAGTATGTCATAGTTAAGGTACTATCTATATAATGGATAAAATATTGATATATTTGATATATAATTTTTGATATTGAAATTTAGGAAAAATTCAACTTATTAATAGAAAAGAAAAAATACAATAGTTAGACTTATAACGCAACTGTTATTTTATTACTAGCTGATCCGCGCCACTTTGTCTGCGTCTCTCAAGGGGATAAGGTATCCTCGTTTTCGGAACATTTTTCATAGATGCTTAGATCTGTTGTTCGTAGCTTTATATTATACACCCCGAGTTTTCCTCGGTAAATAGGCTATCTAACATGAAAATAATTTTTCAATCTAAACCAGTAGTTTTTGGGATTAGCACTTTCAAACAAGCCAACTCTTCAAGTTTATGATATTATTTATTAATTTATTTAATTAACTGCTCACTGCACTTACAGTTTGTCCAACATGTACATCGAGCCATTACAAAATTATAATGTTACAATATTAATAAATACTTATGTACATGTAGGTATATTAAAACCTTCCACCTAGAAATAGTATAAAAAAAACAAAAAGTACTATTACTAGTATGTACTTAGTCTGGCCATAAATACTGTTACACTTAATTATAAAAAAATATTACATTTGAATTTCGAATCTGTCATTTTTATACGATTGTTCATTGTGTTTTCTCATTTTGGCGCCAATACATTGTAAAATATTTTGCGATATTAAAATGGTGTGGGGTGATAAAGAGATCCGAATCGCTGTGATAGCATTACACAAAGTAGGTATGGAGCCAAATGCAATTTTTAAAACTCTCCATACACTTGGTATTAGTAAAATGTTTGTGTACCGGGCTATTAATAGGTACAATGAGACCTCCTCTGTTTGTGACAGAAAAAGATCTGGCCGTCCACGTAGTGTTCGTACGAAAAAGGTGGTCAAAGCAGTAAGGGAAAGAATTCGAAGAAATCCTGTCCGAAAGCAAAAGATTTTATCTCGGGAAATGAAGATAGCACCTAGAACCATGTCGCGTATTTTAAAAGATGACTTAGGACTTGCAGCCTATAAGAGACGCACTGGCCATTTCTTAACTGATAATTTAAAGAAGAATAGGGTGGTAAAATCGAAACAACTACTGAAGCGGTACGCAAAGGGAGGTCACAGAAAAATTTTGTTTACGGATGAGAAAATTTTTACAATTGAGCAACATTTTAACAAACAAAATGACCGTATTTATGCTCAAAGCTCTAAGGAAGCTTCCCAATTAGTCGACAGAGTGCAACGTGGACATTATCCGACTTCAGTGATGGTTTGGTGGGGTGTTAGCTATGAAGGAGTGACTGAGCCATATTTTTGTGAAAAAGGTATCAAAACATCGGCACAAGTGTATCAAGATACCATTCTTGAGAAGGTAGTTAAGCCCCTTAACATCACCATGTTCAATAACCAAGTATGGTCCTTCCAGCAAGACTCGGCGCCGGGTCATAAAGCTCGGTCCACGCAGTCTTGGTTGGAATCGAACGTTTCGGACTTCATCAGAGCTGAAGACTGGCCGTCGTCTAGTCCCGATCTTAATCCGCTGGATTATGATTTGTGGTCAGTTTTAGAGAGTACAGCTTGCTCTAAACGCCATGATAATTTGGAGTCCCTAAAACAATCTATACGATTGGCAGTGAAGAATTTTCCCATGGAAAGAGTGCGTGCTTCTATTGATAACTGGCCTCATCGTTTAAAGGACTGTATTGCAGCCAATGGAGACCACTTCGAATAAGCTTTTTATATTTTTAATTGTTTTATATTTATGTATTAAACTGACACACTGTAAAAGTAATAAATGTTATTTGCAGTTAACAATTTTCTTTTTTCTTTATTACAATATTTATGGCAAGACTAGGTATAATATTTTGCATGAGATATATTCCCGTCTATAGCGAGCAATCACTTTACGAGGCACCTCACTTTAATTAAACTGTTCGCGCTCCAATCTGAACACATTTGGTGACAAATGGCCCTATAAACTATTGTACACGTAACCTTAACCTTGATTTTGTATTTTCATCGAAAGTCACACACAATCAAATTACATCATAATATTTTTTTTACTAGCAACTCAACAGTTATCGTTTTTCCATAACATTGATCAGTTTCTTGACAAACTGTTAACGATATGATCACTAACCCGCTCAATTATGACGCCATTTTGACAAGTGTCATTATCATGTCAGGTTTTTTGCGATAGTATTTATTTTATTCGATCATATTTGTGACAAATCTTGTTAAGGTAATGAAAATAGGAGATTGTGATTTAAGCGACCTAATTCTATTAATTTACTACTACTTTAATTTCTTTCTTATTCAAATGTAAAAGAAATATCTAAGAAAAACATAATTTGAATTAAACAAAAGGACCAGACATGTGTAGGTACGAGCGTGGTCGTGTTGAAAAGCGTTGCAATAAAATTTCGATGGGCCGCCCGTCTGGTCCAGTTTGGGAGTTTAGTATTGATTTCTTTGGCGATGGTCGACAGAGGTACGATTTATCACATTGTTGAAGAATTCCCATAGAAAACAAGATACGCAGCGATGTCTCCGGCAATTCTGTCTTGCAGATAGTTTGAACACGATAAATGATTGGGTATCGATAAATGTAGACGGTTTTATTGAATTTCTTTTCAAACTTTTTATGAATATCGTATTTTAGACTTAAAATGTGAATGTTTATCTCAATAAATTGTTGTTATATAGTAAAATATCAAAGTACTCAATTATCTCTTTAGAAATTGTTCATAAATAATATGTTTGAATTTAAATCACATTAAACTTTATTTTGCTATATAAATTAAAGAATTATTTAAATATAATATTGTGAAATGTTTAATAAAAATTATAAAATATAATACATTATTACTTCGGGAATTAGCGCTATCAACGACAATGATATACTTGCATTGGATGTTAAAAAAGGCTGGTTGAAAAACTCAATTTGTTTTCTATACATACTCAATAATAGTATGTATAGAAAGCAAATATTAAAAGTAAATAAGATACATTTTTATGACAAATAAATTTAATCTTAATAGTATGCACAAAGAGTATAATTTATAATTTAAAAATATTGAGTCGCTGTTACTCACATCACACCTACGTAAAAATTTGAAGTTCAAAGATTTCGCAATTTTAGATACAGTTTTCAATTTAAAATATCTACGTATAATGACCACTTCTGTGCCGTAACCTAATACTGGAAGGAGACGGTCGGATTGGGTCGATAATAATATGCGACATCCCAACGACGTCCAATTTATAGAAACCTCCTTGTTGAACATCGTTCACACTAAGGTTTCCTCGTGAAATGACGGGACACTGAATTGTCTTTTCAAAATATTAGGGGAGAATTTAGTTAATTATTTACTCACGGTTGTTCGGTAGACATATTAAAATATACAGGCAGCAAAAGTAACATAATAATTAGTGTGTAAAAATCAAATTTCGACGCATAAAATGAATATTTTATATAAAGTTATTTTTACTATTGTTCGGACACTGGTGAAAAGTGGACGTTTTCTATGCCTCAGCCTACCTCTCCAGGGAAACAGGCGTAATTTTATGTACATATTTAATGTAATTACTATTAAAATAGACGTCACGAATATTTAATTTTGACATAATTATAATAATTATATGTAATGCAAACATACAGGAAAGAAAGAGATAATTTTAGAGCTTCTATTGTATTCTATTGTATTTGTGTCTTGACTACAAATGTCTAATCTCACAAAAAGTGCAGTCTTCAAAATCCAAATTTTTGTGTTAAGTAATAGCCATTTTAAGCTGTATATATTTTTTAAGGATTTAATGGTAGTTAAATATAATATTATGTTAAAAGCTATCAGCATCTAAAACCTACTATTGTAACGAGCAATAATTGTTAGGTAAACTAATAAAATATTTTCTTAAGGCGTTAAAGGCAATGCAT
The DNA here is from genome assembly GCA_949316085.1 of Hypercompe scribonia. Taxonomy (NCBI): domain Eukaryota; kingdom Metazoa; phylum Arthropoda; class Insecta; order Lepidoptera; family Erebidae; genus Hypercompe; species Hypercompe scribonia. The sequence goes on along the minus strand of OX438969.1, from coordinate 1,141,281 downwards.
GAAATTATTGCCATTATGCAATAATGACTCCACGAAACTTTATAATACGTATACGTTGAATGGTCTAACTAGAAATAATTTTGAGGTGCTAAAATTTGGAGCATTACTAATTTTCAGATAGATCCGACATACTCAGAAGGTTTTCTATAATATTATCTGCATTTGATAATAAAGACAGTATAATCTCATTAATATGTACCTCTTTGTTTGAGTTCATAAATATTTTTTAATCTGTTCAGTTTTTTAAAGTGAATGATTTTTTTAGGTGTAAGGTATTTCTAAGAATGCGTATATGCGTCAAATTTTAAACAACACAATTGTCGTCTTATAAACAAAGAAAAGAAGAAACTTCTTTCGCATTTCTAAAATGACACTTCTGCAAATTAGGAATATTATCTGTCAACCAACTTATCAACACAACGCAAGTTATAACAAATATGTTAGTAAGTCCTACATTTTGGAAATAATTTCAACACTGTATCATTTTGGCCTTTAAACTCATTTTCAAACTCACCACACCCATTTCTAACCGAGTGCCAAATCCCATTATTTTGTCTACGTTACTCGTTTGCAGACGGCTGCATCCAATATGGCGGGCGATCAATGGTAACCATAGCTACGCGTCGGGACCGCTCAGCTGGCCTGAAACATTCTGAAAGCAAACCCAGATAGAGATACACTTATATTATAATCGCTGTGTACGACAGTGATGGAAAACACAGGGAAAAGTCACGGGGAAACGTGTGAAAAGGACACCATAAGGATAATTAAGCTGTACAAAGATTTCTGTATATAGGTTATCATAACAATGTCAGGTGTGAAAGAGTCAGGACTATAGATAACTATTATTAATTTAATAATAAGAAAGTAAGATAATTAAGTAGCCATAAAGTTAGTTTATTCAATAAATCTCTCTTGTTAAACTATTGTTGACTAAGATGGAAAATTTCAGAACTATAAATTACATATATGTTTATGTACGTATATGATTAGATTGGCTACTATAGTACAGTCTCTGCCGAGTTTGAGGTCAAACTGTAGTACGTGAAATGTGTGAAGTAATAACTATTATACAATACCTTGAAATGAACAGTTTATATTTAATTTATAATGAAACTCAAAAACGTATCTGATAACTATACCTAATACTATTTCAGTCAAGAAACTCACTCATTAATCTGACATTATGAACAGGTTGTTAACAAGTTCATGAAATTCTCGGAATTCCGTCTATTTACGGGGCCGTACTCAAATAACTGGAAATGATTGTGAATTTTCATCTTCTAGGTGTATACAATCTTCTTATTAATATATTACAATTCATCTATAATATGTATTTTCTATAAAAATATAAATATGTTTATCAGAAGTCTCAAGTCAGAATCAATTTGTTTACTTTTCTTTCTTCACTTGAAATAGCGAAAAGTCTGTCTCTTCAGTTTATTACAAGTTTTTTTTTATTTTTAGAAACCATCCAGTGCTTGCAGAGTCTTTATTTCTCAGTATTTATTTTTTTTTTCGAATTAAGTGTTCCTCTTATGTGTTTTTTGTAATATATTTGTGCAAAAATATATTTAGCGAAATCTAGGAATACTATTCGTGTCTCCTTATTGTTGAACAGTCGGTGTGCGTCTTCCTTCTTCAGCTGTACCTCAAAGCGATGCTTAGTTTCCTACCGTCGTTTTCCAAACACGGGGCAGTTTCGTTATTGGAGAAATTACACTATGTTAAATTTAGTCTTGGATAGCATTTAATTAATACACCTTTTGCTAAAAATCTGCTGTATGTTTGAAGAAACATTAAGAATACAGAGTGTCACTACCCCTATTTATCTCGTGGGTGGTATAAAAGCGGCTAAGGGAACAAACTACGCCGGATAAACTACAACAGCACTGCAAAGAGAGGGAAAATCTTGAAACCCATATACCAATTCGACTGGCCAGCGTGGTAGAATAGGTTAAAACTTCCTTTTTTTTTATAGAGGCCTACCAAAGTGACTCTACTCTGCCTAATAGAAAGCATGAATAGAATCCAAGAGCAGTTGTCGCCATACTACATACAGTTTGGCGACCCACGCTGTGGCGGCCGCGGGATCGTAATGGGAGGAAAACACGTGCGCTGGTAATGAGTTGCAGGCTTTCACTGATTTGCTCAGGAAGGCAGAGCCGAACCGTTTAGTTCGGGAGCGTATGTCTACAATTCTAAAACGGTGACTTCCAAGGCCAGCACGAATTGTCCCGTACAGGGACGAAAGGCCTATATCCAGCTATTAGAGGATGTTAAAGGACTGTCCGTCCAGGGGACTGTTGACTAATTAGATGCAGTTACATTTATACGTTTGAGTTCGAACGGTTAGACAAGTATTTTTGAAGACCAGCTAATTCACTAAAGGATTTATTTGCTAATACGTTTCTATTTACCCAGACATAATGGAAAGTTTGGAGTTTGGATATATAATGATTGTAATTATTTTGTTGGCAAAAACCAACTAATTCTGAGCAGTAGTAAAAACTGTTGACTATGCCGTTCTTAGATTCTAATTATACTTTAGATTGTTATTTTAATTGCTAATGTATGCAAATAAAATTACGTGATCCGGGTGGAGAACAAAGCACAGTACACAATGCAATATATGTTTGCTAGGAAAGCATCTAACTACAGTATTTTTCGATTAATGTAATGTCCAGTCTTCATGATAATGTAAATAGATTTTTTTACGTACACACTTGATACAAACAAACATAGTTTTAATGCATCTGGACAGTAAATATTAATATATGTACCTATATTCCTAAAAACTACAGTAAAATTTCAATGTTGAGAAAATTATAGTATTATAGGACCATTTACGCATAATATATTTACACATCCATATAAAAGTTGAACGTTTGTTTAGTCATAATTAAACATTTCCTAAGACTAATCTTACTAATATCGTAAATGCGAAAGTTTGTGAGTATGGATGTTTGTTATTCTTTCACGAAAAAAATACTGGATGGATTTGGATGAAACTTTACAGTAATATAGGTTATACATCAGAATAACATATACACTACCATTGGAATGATTTTGTGTAATTTTGGTCGTAATATAACTATCGTCGTAATACATGTCAATTAAGTCGAAAAAATAGGGCATCTGAGAGTTAACTTGGCATTCGCTGCTTAAAAAAATGAAGTTACACAAAGATAATATAGCGTAGGATAGTTTGTATGTAAAAAAAATAAAATAAAATGATCTGTTACGAAACTTATTGTGACAGACCAAATTCCACGCGAGCAAAACCGCTGACAAAAGTTAGTATAATATAATTAGAGACTGAATTCATTGTAGTCTTACAGGCTCATTTTAAGGAGACAGCATATAAATATGTTAGATATTAAGTAATGCGAATTCAATGATTCCCATAAAACAATCGTTGAACCACAAACGCCACGACACTAACAAATCAGTTAAAAACGAACAACTTTACGTAATGATTACCTCAAAATGACATTTAAATGTTTATCACAATAAAGTTTATAACCATAAATACGTAATAATAACAGGTAATTATAGTAATTCGACTCGTGACCGCAAAACAGAAGCTAAATGTCATACAACCAGCTTACCGTAATATAGAAATTTATAATGTACTTCAACTTGTTGGTCCAACGAACTGTAGTCAAAATTTTTATGTAACTTCTTTTTTCTGGTATAATTCCGTTAAAATCCGTCGTTTCTTGTTAATTATGTGCTTAAATTTAAGAATATGTATTTACAATACTGGAAAGACCTTATGTTCTTTTCATACATTGTATTGTATTGTGTAATGTAACGACATCGGCATAGTCATCATTGGATTCTCTATCCTGAAAAATGGCAATTAACTTCTCACTGTTAAAATAAAAAACAACATAAAACTTAAAATGTTAAGCTTAGAGCACAACGTATCTTTTAGAACCGAATAAGTGTGTAACTCCGGGTAGCACTCCGATACCGTGAAAAGCAATGGAAAAATTGCTTAACACCGGTTTTCTGCCGGGCCGTGGCATTTCTCTTTAGGAAGGAGGTTTTGGTCTACTATACCAACCTAGTCAGACGACTTGGTATAAGTTTTTTTGCAAGTTTTAATTTCTTATTGCAGTGATGTCCTGCAGAGTACGACACCCATGGTCTATACTGTATTCTATATCTGTCATCACACGAGAATGCTTCGGTTATGTAATTAAAACCTCATACATTTTCTAATGTTTTGAAATTGACTTGCGCATATTTCTTTTAATTTATTGCGACTAGACGAAAGTTGAAAATTCCCTTCATTCAGTTTACAAAATATTTGTTTTATCTAAACGGTAACTAACAACATGTATCTGGGTTCAAACGAGTCTCGGAAAATGAATAAAGAGTTGATTGATGGATGAAGTCGCGCTGTCCCCGATACTTAAGCCAAGGTTGATATATGAACGCAGCGCAGATATGTACGTGATTATGCAAATCAATTAAAACACATGTCCTATAATAAAAACTGGTTTTTTTTTTTCAGTAAAATTTAATGTAATCATATCCAACATATGTACCTAGTCTTGCCATAAATATTGTAATAAAGAAAAAAGAAAATTGTTAACTGCAAATAACATTTATTACTTTTACAGTGTGTCAGTTTAATACATAAATATAAAACAATTAAAAATATAAAAAGCTTATTCGAAGTGGTCTCCATTGGCTGCAATACAGTCCTTTAAACGATGAGGCCAGTTATCAATAGAAGCACGCACTCTTTCCATGGGAAAATTCTTCACTGCCAATCGTATAGATTGTTTTAGGGACTCCAAATTATCATGGCGTTTAGAGCAAGCTGTACTCTCTAAAACTGACCACAAATCATAATCCAGCGGATTAAGATCGGGACTAGACGACGGCCAGTCTTCAGCTCTGATGAAGTCCGAAACGTTCGATTCCAACCAAGACTGCGTGGACCGAGCTTTATGACCCGGCGCCGAGTCTTGCTGGAAGGACCATACTTGGTTATTGAACATGGTGATGTTAAGGGGCTTAACTACCTTCTCAAGAATGGTATCTTGATACACTTGTGCCGATGTTTTGATACCTTTTTCACAAAAATATGGCTCAGTCACTCCTTCATAGCTAACACCCCACCAAACCATCACTGAAGTCGGATAATGTCCACGTTGCACTCTGTCGACTAATTGGGAAGCTTCCTTAGAGCTTTGAGCATAAATACGGTCATTTTGTTTGTTAAAATGTTGCTCAATTGTAAAAATTTTCTCATCCGTAAACAAAATTTTTCTGTGACCTCCCTTTGCGTACCGCTTCAGTAGTTGTTTCGATTTTACCACCCTATTCTTCTTTAAATTATCAGTTAAGAAATGGCCAGTGCGTCTCTTATAGGCTGCAAGTCCTAAGTCATCTTTTAAAATACGCGACATGGTTCTAGGTGCTATCTTCATTTCCCGAGATAAAATCTTTTGCTTTCGGACAGGATTTCTTCGAATTCTTTCCCTTACTGCTTTGACCACCTTTTTCGTACGAACACTACGTGGACGGCCAGATCTTTTTCTGTCACAAACAGAGGAGGTCTCATTGTACCTATTAATAGCCCGGTACACAAACATTTTACTAATACCAAGTGTATGGAGAGTTTTAAAAATTGCATTTGGCTCCATACCTACTTTGTGTAATGCTATCACAGCGATTCGGATCTCTTTATCACCCCACACCATTTTAATATCGCAAAATATTTTACAATGTATTGGCGCCAAAATGAGAAAACACAATGAACAATCGTATAAAAATGACAGATTCGAAATTCAAATGTAATATTTTTTTATAATTAAGTGTAACAGTATTTATGGCCAGACTAAGTATATAGAAAAACTAATAACCATTACAGATCATGCAATAAAGAACATTGTTCTTCTTGAACTATCTTCCTTTCTTTTGTTTATGACTCTCAGGCAGAAATTTCAATGTGACATCGGTGTGAAAGAAAACAATAAACTTTGAAATGTCAACAATGTTATATGTTATGTTAAATACAATAAACGTACGTAAATAGGTGTCAATGTCATCAGCGCCATCCACTCAAAAAGCCACAGTACTTACAGTCTGTTTAATAAGAACGGGACCGTCATTGTTGAAAAAGAAAATGCTCATTTCATATATTAATATGTAAGTAATTAAATTGTGAAAGGCTTTCACTGTCTAATAATAACACACATATTTAACAATATATCATCGTCAATGTCATCAACGATAACTTAAAGGTACATGTAGCTAATATACTTCTGGGTCATTTTCTACTCGAGGGAAGTGCTTAACATGACTTTGAAAAAGGAATTCTCTGAAAGATTAAATAAACTATGGCTATAAAGTGACTAAACACTTTGGAAAATTGAATTGGAATTTACAAGGTCTATCAATTCAGCTGCGATACGTCACAATGTGACATCAGCAAACGTTTTTTCTGTGAACCGTCGAGTCCATCATCATCATTACAGGGACCAAGTACTTATTTTTCTTGTCGTAAATTATAAAAATTAAAAATAAGAGCATAAACTATTCATTAATATATCTACTGTTAGGAGAAGAGTGACGTTTCTTGTGGCAGTAGAGGGAAGTCGAGTGGGAGGAGCCTATTGTCAATATAAGAGCTTGCGAGTTCAGTCTGGACACACTTCGCGTTGAGGCCACGTGGCAAGGGGAACCTCTGCTCGTTGAAATAGTCAACCTGTCTTTTTGTTACATAAATTTCGCGTGTACTTAAATTATAATTGTGATTGTTTAGATATTAGATATTTCATTAGATTTTGGTTAAGTTTGATTTTAATTAGTAAATAAGCTAAGTGTATTTTGTATTTTTTTTTTGTTTATTTCCACTTCTGGTTTCCTAAAACTACATATTTATTTCTGCATAGCACAATGAACTTTCTATTTCCAAATATCTATATACCAACAATTTAGTTTGACAATTAAGATATCACGGCCTAGGTTCCCTTTAAATTTCCTTGGTCCCGAATTATTTCGTGTTAACGGCCTCGTCTGTCTTTCCTGTTACGCCATAAACTCAAAATAATTTCAACGGAAATGAGTTTATATCTGTCATTCAACATACTAACTTCAAACGACTACAATAATCTCAACCCTAGTCGTTTACAAAAATAAATTATGTACATATTTTGGTCTCATCCTTTTTATCACTTTACAGAATAAAGAAAAAAAAACAGTAGCAGTCGTGGGACTGCCGATAGAAGTGAAAACGGAACTATTAAGTTGAGAGTAATTAAAACTATATGCAAAAATTATATGAAATTTTTTATGTTTCATATATAGCTATATATAATATATAATATCATATATAATATATAATAATAATAAATTTCATATCTTAATATATATAAATCTCGTGTCACAATGTTTGTCCTCAATGGACTCCTAAACCACTTAACCGATTATAATAAAATTCGCACACCATGTGCAGTTCGATCCAACTTGAGAGATAGGATAGTTTAAATCTCAAATTATAGCCGCAATTTTAATTTATTGCTAATTATTTGTCTGTTGTTATTTGACAGTCACAATTATCTGTTAACTCCAAATGATTCTAACAGATGTCGATACCTTTCGACTGGGTTGAGTAAGTAATCAATAGATGGCGCTGCTATGGTAAGCATTGTACTAAAGGGTTATAGTAGTAGAAAGTCAAATAAGGAGATCACCATATTTTTTTACAAATACCATCTGTGTGAAAAAGCATAGTGGACTCCGTGACTGATGTTCTCTTATTGTTCCTCTTAGATTGTTTACTATAATGTAATATAACAAAAACTTTAGCCACAGCAACGCGTGGCCGGGTCAGCTAGTATAATATATAATATCATATTCTCCATAGCTGTAGATATACTGTTATCATTAGCATGTCGGTGACGCGAACCGAGGATTTTACCCTCTACCAAAACGCTCAACGCGCCTAAAGAAGTTTTCACTTCAAAAAATGTATGAGTTTGTGACAGTGTCGACAATATGTCAGTGACATGTAGAAATGATGTGAGGAAAGGCAATGTGAAGTTACTTCATCATAAAGCGATAAGATTCCCTTTGTCAATACAGCTGATCATACCTAGCATCTACTCCTGACAAGAACTGTTATTGCTCTACACAGGATCAGTTTGATCACTCTTTGCTAAGTACTTTATCTTGTATACCCGCCATTCTCTAAGTGTGTTCCGCGGAACCCTAGGGTTCCGCGACATCCCTGTAGGGGTTCCGCAAGAATTTAGAAAAAATTCCAAACACCTCTCTCTGGTCGACCGTTCTGACGCGGCGTATCACGATTCACGAGGCGCAGCCGACCTTAGTCACCTCGTACAATTTTACTATGCCGCCACCGCGGATATCTACTTGTGAGCGCGAGTCCCTTTGATAAAAGCGCGCGAGTCCCTTTGATAAAAGCCGCCCCTGAGATTAACAATAATTGTAAACAAGCTACTTTCGGCTCTAATTTTAAAACGTAAAGTCGAAATTGTTTACACAGCATTTTTTGTATTTCTATTTTTATTTCGGCTTGTTATTTATCAAAGGCGCCGACTCGAGTATTTTTGAGAATGTTCGAGATCTGGCTAGGACTATAAAAGCGGCGATCGCGCCTCGACGCTTAGCCGCTCGCCCAACGTAGAGCGGACACAGCTAGGCAATCTAGGAATAGGAACCGTCCGCGTTTTCGTCCCCGTCGTCGGGGGCGGAATACGCGCCGCGTAAATCGTATACATAACATGGGAGTAGGTCGCCCCAACGTAGCAGCAACACCCCAAGCCGAGGTTCGTATCCCACAGGGGGTGCCCTTGGGCTATGTTGCTTAACAAATGACCGGTTGAGAGCCCTCAGCGCTCACCGTAATGCCCGCGTAAAGTTGTAGAGGCCATACCAGGCCAACAGCTAGGTCCTTATCAAAAAAAAAAAAAAAAAAAAAAAAAAATCGACGCTTAGTTAGTCGACGATTAGTGTTCGGAGTGATTAGTACCTACTTGCTAGAAACAAAGTGTTTAGTGTTCTACTGCTGTATTCTGATTGTACATTTCTTCTTTGGACTAAACTCTTTTACGCAGTAACGATCGTGCGTTATTTTGACCCCACCATCCTGACATGTAACATTATTAATAAAGAAGAATGGAACGTTGGCTTACAGGCGTTAAACGTGTTGCAACAACATCTTCTAACGAAGCCGAATGTTCAAAATCAGATCGCGCGGAGTATACAGCAATTACCGATCCAGACGATTATGCAACGACGTCAAGTTCCACGGTTTCAAAGGCGAAAAAAAGGAAGTATGATGAATCATATATCAATTTCGGATTTGTTGATTCCAACGGCTCACCTCTCTGCATGTTATGTAGTAAACTGCTTCCTAATAGTTCCATGGCACCTGCCAAGTTGCGCCGGCATTTAGAAACTGTACACCCCGAGTCTAAAGACAAAAATAAAGAATTTTTTGTACGTAAAAAAGAACAGTTATTGGAAAGTCAAAAAACTATGATGCATGTAACCCAAACTATCAATGAAAAGGCCACAGAGGCATCATATTTAGTTAGCTATCGCATTGCACAAGCAGGTGAAGCGCACACTATCGCTGAGAATTTAATAAAACCATGTGTGTTAGACATAACAAAATGTATGCTCGATGAAAAATCTGCAAAGCATGTTTCTACTGTGCCGCTATCAAACGATACTGTTTCACGGCGAATTCATGATCTGGCAAGCTACGTCAAACAAGAATTAGTTACACGTCTACAAGAAACACGATTCGTCTTGCAAATAGATGAGTCTACTGATGTCGCTGGTCTGGCTATCTTGCTGGTTATCGTGAGATATCCATATGAAAGTTCTTTGGAAGAAGATATGTTTATGTGTTCACCGCTGCCCACAAAAACTACCGGAGAAGAAATTTTTAATAAAATAAATATATTTTTTGGGGAAAATAATCTCAGTTGGAACAATTGCATTGACATTTGTACAGATGGGGCCAAGGCGATGACGGGTATTACAGCAGGACTAGTGTCACGAATAAAAAATAAAGCGCCTAATTGTAGTTCCAGCCATTGTATCCTGCATAGACAAGCACTTGCGATGAAGCAAATGCCGTCAAATCTAAAATTAGTTATGGAAGAAGCGGTAAAAATAATTAATTTTATCAAAACACGACCACTACAATCCCGATTGTTCTCATTATTGTGTGAAGATTATGGCAGCAAACATAAAACACTGCTGCTCCATACAGAAGTGCGATGGCTGTCTAGGGGTAAAACTTTAACAAGGCTATTTGAACTTAGAGCCGAGTTACAAATGTTTCTTTCAGATACTGCTTTTAATTTGAAAGACCGTTTGTATGATAAAACTTGGTTGTTCCGACTGTCTTTTATGGCGGATATCTTTCAAAAACTGAACGAATTAAATGTATCATTGCAAGGTAAACAGACAACAGTGTTCCAGGCCTGTGATAAAATAACTGCCTTCAAAAGAAAATTAGATTTTTGGATTATTTGCGTTGGAAAGAGAGAAATAGAAAGCTTTACCTCACTCAATGAGTTTGTTAGCGATAACGATTCAGAAATGTTTCAAGATGATGTATTTGAGGAATTGGTCAAATATCTCACTTCGATGCGCGCATCTTTTGAGAAGTATTTTCCCGAAGAACAAAATACAAAAATGAAACTGAATTCATGGATTCATAATCCTTTTTTACCCAACTTACAAAAGCCCGAAAGTATGTCAAACGAGATATATGAATCTCTTTTAGATATGTCATCAGACACAAGTATGGAGGTACTGTTCAAAACGACGCCTCTCAACGATTTTTGGTGCAGAATTCGTGATGAATCTCCAATGCTTGCCAAAATGGCTCTGAATATTCTTCTCCCGTTCCCAACAACATATTTGTGCGAAACAGGATTCTCAACCTATGCAGCTACGAAAACAAAATACCGCAATAGACTGGACGCCGAACCTGATATGAGACTTCAACTGTCCTCTATCAAACCTGATATCAACCAATTGATGAAAAATAAAAAACAGTTTCATACCTCCCATTAGATTTTTTTTCTTTTTTAATAACTTCTATTATTATACTTGTTATGTAAGTAAGTAATAACTAACTGTTACATTGTACTTTTATTATGCTTATTAATAAAGAATACACTTTTAAAAACTATTGTTTTATTATAGGGTTCCGTCAAGTATTTCGCTTTCCAAAAGGGTTCCGTCACCAAAAAAGATTGAGAACCGCTGTTGTATACAAACAAAAAATTGACATATATTTATACAGACCAACACATTTTTGTATGCTTAAAAAGATAGGCGTGTTATACTAAAATTTGGCACCTTATATGCATTAGAAAGCGACGTAAACACGGTGAAGCGTTTGTGGTCTCCCAAGGATAGAACCTGACCAGGCGCGGCGTTGATTCTGGAGGGGACCTGAAATAATATGGTCCGGGTCCCCTCTAGAGTAGGACGCCTGGGACTGGCCACCGGGGTGGTTTTTAGTGGAAACACCATATACTCGAAGAGATTTGCCAACCCGACAACAAAAAAGAAAAAGGGTGGAATGCCTTGTATTGATATTTGCAAAATAACAAAGCAAATTAATTATTTCACCATTAGAAAGCTACTCTTATCCAGTAGTAACATAATCTACATTTATTTCGGTATTACCTAAAGATAAACACAGACGAAACCTTACACAGTCAGACTAGTAAATCTTTTTCGGACATTTGACACACATCGTCATCTAGTTTCAAACTAAGCAGAGCTTTTGCTATGATAACTAGACTGACTGATAGAATACTTATATACTTTTTTGTAAATACATATTATACATAGAAAACACCCAACCTTCGAAACAAATATTTACAGATCATACAAACATTTGGTCTGACCTGGGAATCTTCTAGGTAGTAGAGCCACGCTGATTTCAGCACGAGCGGGCCAGCTCGACCGGGGCAATACTACCCTCCCACAGAAAACCAACCTAAAGCGCCAGCGGATGCTGGCGCTTTAGGTTGGTTTGTGACGGATGTGCTGTCGTGATTCGTTGGTGAGTGTGAGACCGGAGGCCTATTGATGCAGGGGTGACAGTTATCGTGGTAACTGTGTAAACCTTACACTGTCACGATGACTATCATGCCTTTTACGACCCCAAGCGGGGTGTGAAAAAGCATCTCACTAGGCCGCCATAGTGTGGGTCACCATACTGCATTGTCTACATTTGCATTGAGAATGGTGACTACAACTCTTGGATTCTATTCATGATGCTTTCCATCAGGCAGAGTAGAGTCACTTTGGCAGGCTCTTAATATAAAAAAAAAAAGAAAAAACGAACCTGAGCGACCTCAAGTACAGCAGTCGCATTCACTACCGCTGCGCCACCAAGACAGTAAATATAATTCATTTATTTAAATCAGTCGGTTCAATATCAACGCTCAACACCTGGCTGTAACTGAGTAGTCTGTTCATCATATCTAAGAAAATAGTCTTTGGTATAATGAACATGATATAATGCTGAATAGCTTACAGGTGACATCTGTAATCAAATATAGCTTCTCAGGACCCATATTGTTTTGTATTTCCGTAGTATCCCTTTATTAAAAGGGTATATGCCTATTTTTTGTGGTGTTCATGGGTTACTGTTGTTGATCTTCATTTAAGGCAGGTATAATGGTAGTTATGTGGGAGGGATCAGTTTCATCAAGGGGACTTAACTAGTAGTAATAAAACCTAAAACTGCCGATATCAGTCAGTACGTGTGATATTAGAATTCTCTACCTACACTTGCAATGCAAATTTATTTATAGAATAAAGCAATTATTTCATAACATTGTGTCATTATAGCATAAACACGATGACAGTGTTTGTATATTTATATCATCGTTCAAATAAAAATATATTAGCACGGACATAAATAATTCCAAAATGCTCGTGTTTCCATTATTATACTCGTAGATGTCATTATGATATTCTTTTGAAGTAGGTTTGTGAAGCGTTTCTATAAACACCTAACAACAAGGAAACATCAGGTATTTTTAATGGTAACAAAGGTAAACGACGTGGTCTCCTAATGGCAAGTGGCAATCATCGTCTTTTTATACTTAAAACTTAAGTGTGTTAATCCCCTTTTAGCCCAGTTCCCCAAAATCACGATCTATAAGAGAGTTAGAGAAGCGGCAGTTATCAAAATAAATCAATAATTGTCGTTCAATAATTTTCTCTATTTGATTTTATACAGTCTCGAAGAAAAGGTTTTTCCCTTCTTTCAAAGCTACACTTTTCCATCTGTTTTTTTATTCTGGATCTACAAACAGAAATTCTGACCTTTCTTGTTTTCTAAATTCGATTGAGGCTGGACTGCGATTTAATTGGAGACCCTTCTCGTTTAGTGCATTAATTTAAGTTTATATCGTGTACATATTAGGCTATACGTCTTCTTGATTACTGACTTCTTTGTTATTTAGTGTGAAATACCAGTTTTATCGATTTTTTCGATCGATCGATCACACTGAAGACAAAATGCTTGTTAGACTCTTGTTATTGGTACCAAAAACTGTACATCTAGATCTACATACACCTATTATTGCAACATATTCTAGGTATATAACATCACTACATTGTTAAGTACTTAATTTATTATTTACATTCTCCAAATGGAGGTGCCAGAGATGTTTATGTTCGTAACAAATTAATTATATCGTTGAAACTGAAACAATTATTCCCTGCTTCACCAATGAAATAATAGAAATACAACGTATTATTCCAAAATATGATATATTGCAAACAGACTCTACATAAAGTAAAGCACGTGTGTGTAAAGCTAATCATGCTACTCATATTGACAAAAGCACTAATCAAATTAGTGGAAGTAGATTGCAAAGTTCATCCACGGTCGATAGGAGTTTCTTGACGTTGGTTTTTAATAGACAAGCATACAAACGTTGTTCATACACCTATGTCTACAACAATTAATAAGCAATAATTAATAACTCCCACGTGAAAGGCGATTCGAGGCACTTATGTCTCTTGAGTAGCAGATTTCCATGGGTGGCGATAATGTTCTTCTAACCAATTTCAGTCCGGCGGCCAGTCTCACCGGAGACCAGCCGACAACGCAGGAGATATTATAATGCGCAAGTGTGTTCGAAAACACAGGTGCACTCTTTGTTCCCTCACTCTCACAATCAGATGGGACAGTTATCTGTCACGGCCGGGGAGAGATTAGGTGTACGACCGACGTTTTTACGTGCTTTCCAAAGCACGGAGTATAAGACGCTATATTCCAAACTCTGGGCTGTTAAAACTCAATAGCACTTTTTTGGTCCGACCCAGGCATCGAACCTGAGACTTTTTGATCGACAATCGAATATACTAGACCGATGAGACAGTACGTGGCGAAAATCACTTACCGTCAGTTCAACCATCATAACCCCAATTGCTTGGTTGTCTTCTATGTCATAAAAAATATAGAACTTTATGTATAATTCAGTGTGAAACATAGGTAAAAATCGGACCACTTTTTAACGACTTGATTATAATAATTCACTAAAACTGTATATAGACAATTGCTGGTCATTAGCAATGGCTGAACTAAAACTCAGCAATGGTTGAGCCGATTTACCTAATTATGGTCTGAAAATATTTGTGGAAGTTCAAGCAAAGTTTGAAATAATAATAAGACTAATCCCAGACGCAGACGAATTTGGTTAACTAGTTTATTATATAATTTGACGTAAAACAGTATCACATAAATATTTATAATCAAACTTGAATGGGTTTACAGCGGCCAAAATACCTATGACGTCACAGAATAATGTAGAACGAACAACAATCAATAATAAAAATGTTTAAATTTGCCACTTCTAGCAAAAAAAGTGAATTTAAAGATAAAACATACAAGTAACCCTGTTATTTACAAATATTCGTGACCTTTGGGCTGTCAAAATAAAACTATTTTGATATTATAGGACGCTGTAATCAATTAAGCTGTTTTTTTGTTTTAAAATATTGTCCGTCATATAAATCATTTCGTACCCTTGTCCCTTGTCTATGTTTTTAAAATAGCCACGCAAATAATAAAAAATAAAAAGAAACACAACCACAAATAATTGAAAAATTCGAACATCGCAAACTACGAGTATCTATGCTCACCAGAGAGTATCATAAATATTCCACTTGTTAAAACTAAGATAAAATTGAAACCTTCTTCTTTCGTTTTAATAAGTGAAATATAATATTTTTATTCGTGTTAATGAACTTTGCATTAGTTTCATTTACATTATTTAATATAATGACTGAAGCTTACCTTTATAATTGAATGTTACTCAGATTTCAGTCGTTTTATTAAGCGATGTTTATCAACTCTATTTTAACTTTAATCTTCTGTGAATTGTATTGGTGTTCGTCGTATACAACTTTGATTTTGCCTCACATTGTTAAACTGTTTATTCCTTATGTTGATCCTATAATTACCCACGGCTGTTGAAATCGACTTGTAATATAACATTTGGTGCTGAGTATTAATTATTTTACATTACTACGTTATCTTTAGCAAATGAAGTAAGTTGCCTTATGCTGAAATGCAAATCAACCTGTACAAGTATTGTTTTTTCTGTTTTTGTGTCATCTACGTCTGCTATTTGAACTGTTAACGTGGTTTTAAAACATCTCGTCTGAAGATTCTTTCATATACTTACTTAAATGTCTGTGGTCAACCATTTTACTTATTCATACCTTCTTCTTCAAAGCAATTGCTATACAGGACGACATGCAGTGTTTTTCCTATCGTACAGATAGAACTTCATGAACGGTAGAGTACTGTATATTTTCTGAATTGTATGTATATATAATTTTCCTTGCTCTAAAAATATAAAGATAATTTAATCGTTTAGCTCCTGAGCACAAAAATTTGTAGGACTCTGGGGGCTTGACTACAGTTTCTACTTAACGAGTGACGCGTTTTCTGAATTACAAAGAACGAGTATCCAAGGTGCTTACTTTCAAAGGTGAAAATTATGCACAAAAGAGATCAAATAAGCTATTTATAAGACGATAATTTCATGCTCAATTTTTGTATTTTTCTTTTCGTTGAACTTTTCTTAAGTCTATTAATAGATTCAACACAAAGAGCTTTGTTATCTCTTCTACCTAATGGGCACAATGCGGTCGAAGCAATATCCATACATACGAGTATTGTAGTAGATGAATTCTATTATAAACGTAGTTTATTTTCAATATAATTATGATCCTGATTTTTGGGATCCGGAATTCTTTTATAATATTGATTTATTAAAGGAATTTATTAAATTTTAAGGGGAGAGCCCTATAAACACACAGCAAGTTCTAAAAAAGGTAAACGAAAATGTTTGACCCTTTACTAAAACTTTATTCATTAAGGATTTACGGAACTGCTAAACAACTCACAGCCGTGATTTTTTAAGCAAATGTTATACTTTGAACTTTCGTCTTTGTTGGGAGCGTAAAGCTATTAAATATTCTTAGACAAAGTACTGTTTCAAACAAACTCACACGCCCACTTATCCTAAATAACGTTCAGGTGATTGGTGAACTGATAGGGCGGGTATTCGGGTACGAGGCAAAATTAGTTTGGAAGGCTAAGATGCTCATCAGCAGCCTTTAATAATCCACTGCTGGCTATTGATCTTAGAAAGGAGGTTATAGCCTAATAAACTACGTTGTCCAGACGTATTAATATCCAGTTTTCCTTCTATTAGCAGTGTTGTTGTCCTATCTAGCTTGCTTCCTTAGCCGGCTCTTATGACACCCACGGGATGAACAGGGGTGTAGACGATGCTGGCGATGCGGACAGAGATTAATATTTTTCATCGATCACCATAAGAGTTATGAAGTGAACTTTTGAGTCAATTTCATTGCATATTCACTTCATTAACGTGGCAATTATATTTCAACTACAACCATAATTGATCTGTTATCCATTAAATCAACCGATAATACATTTTTAGTATTTGTAAATTTGACGTCAAACAATAGCAAGAAATGGAAATGCCATTTACATTTAAATCTAAGCGAAGCTCTGTCTTTACGTATAATTTACTTTAACGTCACCAAGTTATTATAATTCAATCGTTGTGTTAATTTCATGCGAATAATTCATGTTTTTTTTCATGTACGTCCTTTTTAATTCCAATTTGTCAGAAAGTGTTTTTTGACAGGTATATTGTTTAGCGGATACTTGCTGTAGGCCAACATTTTTATTCGATCTAAATTAAGTGAAATGTAAGAAGGTATTTTTAATAATAAAATTAATAATAATAATTTATTTTCTCTTCACAAAAATGATTCTTACTGTAATAATACATTCGAGTCAGACATCACATTTTGATAGAGACTGGTGCCTGTGATACGTATAAGATTAAGATACCTGTGTCAGGTCACTAGGTCCCCACACCACTTAGTTTACAAGTAAGTTAACATTTTAGACAGCGATAAACATGCTGGAGAAGGAGAAAATTTAAAATTAAGCATTAACTTGAACATTACAATCGTTAGTGTGTGTGTGTATGTGTATGCGTATGTATATTTGAATGAGTGTGTACGTGTGTGTATGCGTAAGTAAGTGAGTGTGTAGGAATATGTATCCCGTAGTTTGTAAGAATTTTAAAATTAAGTCGATTCTAACCTTAACTCTTAAACGTTTAAATGTTATTAAATGAACCAACTAAGCAATAGTAGTTAGTAGTGCAATTTTATCACTGTTTTTGTAAAACTTGAGTCAAGAATATCTTTGATTCCTAGTTAAATGAGAATTTCCTTTTAAATTGTCCACGTTGTTTGCAAACTAAACGATCAAAGCGAAATCTAGGTCATGTTATGAATTCGAACAAGTTTAGTTGAAGGTCGTGACCTCCATAGTAGTAAACAGTACTCCAGCTCATATGGTACTACGGGAACTGAAGAGAAATTGTCTGTATAATAAAGTTGTTGCTATACGCGAGAATAACAATGTCATTGGTGTTTTGTTATAAAAAATATCTTTAATTTATTCGAATATCGAATAAATAGTAGCGCTTAATACCGACACAGAAGCTAGCTTCACTCCATTATAAGAGTTTTTCATCGGGTCTATGGAGTTTTTAGTAACTGCTTCGCTTTGATTTGGTATACGTTATAATAATAATAATATAATAATTATAATATTTCGAACATCTAACACACAACGCTATCTAGTCACAAACTAAGCAGAGTCAAAGTCAAAGTCAAAGTCAAATTCGTTTATTCATTTAGGTCACAAAAGACACTTATGAACGTCATAAAAAAAAACAATAAAAGATGAAAGATGAACAATCTGTCGATTAAAATTACAGCTAGCTGGGTTCGCAGATTGTTCATGGTAGAGTGGTGAGAAAAGAACCCAGGAAAGAAACTCACCACCACTCTTTTAACTCAAAATCTTTTAAATATTAAAACAGCAGTTATATTCACAATCATAGGTCTTAAAAAAAGAGCAATTCATTTCCAAACATCTAAATCTGTGACATAGTCTGAAACTGAGTAATAAAGCCTTTTTGGACAACCTCAGCTTAACAAATTTCTGAAATTTACTAATAGATAATAATACTATGTTGTTTGGTAATTTGTTATAAAATTGTATACATTGACCTACAAACGAATTCGATATTTTATGGAGCCTAGTAGTGTGCAAGGCAAGTTTATTTTTATTTCTTAAATTAAATTGATGGAGATCACTATTTTTCTTAAATTTACACAGATTTTTATGAACATACAAAAGATTCTCGTAAATGTATTGAGTGTAGTGTGAGAATGTTAATTTCTTTGAATGTGTTTCTTAGTGACTCACGAGGGCCCATCTTATAGATAGCCCTAATAGCTCGTTTCTGGAGCACAAAGATTGAATCAATATCAGAGGCACTGCCCCAATGCAATAAACCATAGGACATAATGCTGTGAAAGTAACTGAAATAAACTAATCGCGCAGTATCAACATCCGTCAATTGACGAATCTTTCTCACAGCATAAGCTGCAGAACTAAGTCTACCAGATAACGTTTCTATATGTGGGCCCCATTGTAACCGTGAATCTAAAGTTATACCTAGGAAGACAGCCTTGTCTGTCAATTCCAGCTCCTCCTTGTTCATCAAAACACTAGTTTTTACTTGTTTAACATTCCTAGTATAAAATTTAACACATTTGGTTTTACTCCTGTTTAATAACAAGTTATTAGCGCAAAACCAAAGTACCATTTTAGAGAGAGCATTGTTTACATCGTCAATTACCGATTGCTGTCTGTTAACTTTAAATACTAAGGATGTGTCATCTGCAAACAACACTATCTCATGGGCTCTCACAAGATGAGGCAAGTCGTTGATATACACAAGGAACAGAAATGGACCCAGAATAGACCCCTGGGGCACCCCCACCGCCACAGTTGATCCCTGGGATAATTTACCATTAACATCTACTCTTTGAATCCTATCACTCAAATAAGAAGTAAGAAGATCCAAAGCACTGCCTCTTATTCCATAGTGGTGTAATTTCCTGACAAATGTTTCATGCTGCACAAAATCAAATGCTTTAGATAAGTCACAAAACACCCCGTAGGCGTCACGTGACTCCTCCCAAGCCTCAAATAATATATACTCTAATAATTTAACCCCAGCATCACATGTTGACCGACCATGAGTGAAACCAAATTGTTGAAGAACCAAAGAACTTGGACTATGGGTACTAAATAACTCATATAAATACATTATACTTTTTTTTGTAACGAAACAAATATTTGTAGAAAATAAAAATATTTGATCCGACCCGGGAATCGAACCCGAGACTTCAACGGCACAGCAGTCGCACACACGGCCACTTCGCCACCGAGGAAGTCAGCATATTGATTAGTCTTCCTTCTTTTCCCTGAAAATGAAGCTGCCAAATTTAAAAACTTTTGTATCCGACTTCTAGAAACGCCTACAGTAACAAAACAAATAAAAATAAATTTTACTGATATCGGTACATTTTATAAGACTTTAAATTTTAGTAAAATTTGACTAAAGACCCATTGTTCTACATTACCCAATATAATCTTACAATAGTTTGTTCTTAAAAACAAAAACATCTAACTCCGTTTTCGCCCATTGGCTTATAGATAAGCATTATTCTCGTTAACTCAATAAGCAAGATTAATAGCGTTTTCGTGTAAAAACGACATTGAGTACTAGCTTTAGCCATTATGATGTAATTTCAAATTACCTTCTCCAAGGAACTATAAAACTGAACAGTAATTTCGCAACACGATGTTCCATAGACAATTGGGCAATCGTAAAAACATTTAGTGTCAATTCTTGCTTCGTGAGGCGTTGACTAGGTTTTATTTTGACTAAACAACTTTATGTCCTTGCTCTATCATTGCTGGTACTTAGCTTTTAGGGGGCTAGGCTATTTTTAACAACAGATTGTATGTATTTACTATCTTTGCAGACACTCTGGATTATAAGGCTGTAGTCATAGTAACATTCTTAGTTTAAAAAACAACTAACCAATTTAGTGATTTCTTTATACTTCTTTATACTTACTGAAATTTATCGAATGTTTCATCATTTTAGTGTCTTCTGAATTAGTATCATTTCTGTAAAAACTGGAATTAACGAGACCGTCGCTATTAATTGACTACTCATCCCTGTTGCACTGACCGTGGTCACACAACTACCACGGCAAAGGTGACCTCATTCGTTTCAACCTTGTCGAATCGTCGGAAAATTCAATGTTATGTAATATGTGTTGATAGCTTTAATGGTTCTGTCTTAATATTCAATATGTAAAAAGGTTTAATCTTAAATGATTTACAGATCCATATACTTCCAGAAACAGAACACAAATATCAATTTAGGTTTCAATCAGTCTTGCTTTTCTAAATCTTATAACGTGTTTCACACGTATTACAGTGTAAGAAAACGATAAATCGTGGCTTACCAAGGAATTGGACACGACTGCACACTAAAATAACCTAATATTTATTTTCTATCTACTATTGAGCCCAAACATCGCTCGACTATGCCCGTCTCCCGATTTGGTGTGGTGTGAGTGCTCGGGTGCGCACTATCATGCGCATACGACTATTTATACCACGTGGTCGGCGTCGCACTCCGCACCCGGCGCCCTCCCCTCACATACCCGTGTCTATCCTGCTCTCTATAAATATAGACTGAGGGAATCCATTGCGAATCATTTGTACGTAACACAGATTGCCTACGTACCACAATGGCGATTATTAATGTTCGATGTTCCCGTTTTCGCGTGAGTCAGATTGTAAAATTGTAAATAGACGAAACATTTCACGTCGGATGCGTACTTATAAACGTACGAAACTTTTATAGTTCAAACTGTGGCAATATTTTTGCATGTTATAATGAAATATGTGAGGAAAAATTAGGTATCGTTATGTTGAGGAATAAATTTTATACTAAGTTTTCTATCAATCACGCTTCGGAGACATTGGTCCTTCATTTTGTGCTTTGAATTAACTTCTGCCACCTTCTAAATGTGTGCCCGGTCCTTCTTTAGCGGTGTTAAGTCCCAAGTTCTCAATTTACCTCATCAATTTTCTCCAAATGCTATTTCGCCAATGTGATCAGTTTTATTTTGTTGTCGATCCATATTATTCACACCGTGCAAGTATCGTCCCTTGGTGGATTACTGCATTATGTTTATATTGTCTCAAAATAGTGTTCATAGAAACAATAAATAAAGTTTTACAAGACTTTTTAGTAAACACATTTTCATAATAATTTTAACCGCACTAAACATCTATGGTTTTAATTTACTCATATTTGAATTACATCTGTCGTAGTCTTAACTTTAAAAATTTAATTCAGTGATGTAATCATCTTTTAAGTTGCTTTTATTTCTATAATAATAATAAATATTTGTAAAAATTTGGTAGGTTAAACAGATTTTACGTTGTATAAACCTGTTTAATAATGATAATATAGTATTATGTACTGTACTGTACATAATGACCTGTCATGACTGCAAATGAAATGTGTTTACAAAATTGTGTCCCACAAACTTCGACGATTCTTCTATTTAGAAATCATAAAGAAACTGTACATGATACCTAGGACTATAATAAGTTTTGTAGGTACAATCTCTGGCACTAAACCTGTTGTTGAGCAATCAAATTACCGATGTAAGTGTTTGTCCAACACGCTGGAATCGTGTTCACACAAATTGTCCCCCGAAGGGATACCTATCTAACAATACGAAACTAAAAAATTACTTCATGGCAGAAAAAAAATCAGTTTTTCTATCCTATAAAATTTTAGCCATATTTCATAAGAAATTTAAAATTAGAAGACAAAATTCTTATTTTTTAAATATAAAACAGTTAACAACGAGCTCAAACGCTTGGCCACATTATTTTAAGAAATTTGTGTTACTGAAATATGTATTTCTTATCAAGCAGTGACTAAACGATAACCAAAACTGGTAAGGGTCTAACAAAACTATTGAATTATCACTTTTTATAAAATACACAGGCAGACGAGAGATGAGAGAATTTTTCACATCTGACAAGTGAATTAATAATTATAATAGCATGTTAATGTATAAATTGCTGATTCATAGGGATCACATTTTTTTTTGTTTTTAGAACAGGTGAAAAAAAATTTGTTCGAGTCTCTCTATACTACCTTTTTGCTAGAAGTGTTACTCCACTGAATTTGTAATCAAAATGTTTTTAAATACCTTTTTTTACACATGTAACTAAAAATATATAGACACTAACTATGTTTACGTTTCGACCACAAACAATGTTGCTAAGTTATATGCCGTCACATTTTAATATTGGCACGATCGTTTTTGGCAAGGCAAGTAAAAATAGATTACGCCACATTCCCATAGCGCGATGCAACCAAGTTCACAGTTACATGCCATATCATCATAATAATTCGTTTAAGTTCAACTCAGCATTGATTTATTATTGTGAGTAAGGATCAGTTCAAAATAGGAATAGGCGGCGCGTTAGGGGATGATGAGAGTCAATTTCATACGATTCGCCGCACACCGTCACGAAAAACCGACACCATTAATTAGCAAGTCAACATTTTAGATTTTTATTATTTACAAGTAATTATTTTATGATATTGAAACAAAATTTATTTAATTAGATAATGCGTTATAGTAAAACTTTCTTTCAACGTATTAAATACCTTTTTTTCTATTATTAGTGTCGTTTTCTCTACAAACGTAGGATAATGCGAAGGATAAAATTTTCAGATAGATTTATATCTTGTTACGTCAAAAAAGTATAACTTCTTACATGCGTACATAAACACACACGTTTTTTTATTTTATCAAAACCAAAATTTGTGTTGTGTTGTATTGTATTGTAACTATTGTTAGCGTTAAAATACAGGCAAGAAAAAATAAATATTGAATGTACGAGGTCTACATATTGCGACGTGATGCTTCGTTCACTGGTTTTTTTTAAACACACGTACATCTTTAATAACTCTGCACATATTTGTTCATAAGCCGAGTTTACCAAAGAAAATACTAAGCCAGCAACTTCATTAATAAGACCTGTGATCCACACTGCGTGTGTTACGTTGCGGTTGGAATATTTACCTCTTGTTGCTATGACTGTCTCGTTTACGAATGTATACTTATCTATATTTAAAGTTATGTTATATTTTTATCCCTTTTCTTTGTTATTCATCTTGAGGTTTATAATATAGACTCTGAATTATACCTTTACTGTGTATAAAACATTTTACGCGTTATTTTAAAACGTCTTTAAAAAACATTCGATTCAAAACAGCTACAGAAACCTACAAACGTTCAGTAGCTAGGAGACGGATAATTTAAAAAAAATATGAGCTAATTAACAATATTATTTGTTCGGACGTCTGACACGCAACGCCATCTAGTGCCAAACTGAGCTGACCCTGTGCTATGGATACTAGACAGCTAATAAAGATACATACATAAAACATACAGACGGACATACGTATGACAGACAGATATACATACATAAAACCCTGAGGCATAGGCACAGTCGTATTAAACGCCCACTTTTCGCCAATTTTTTTTCACATTTAGCAGAATGCGAGCATATTGCCGCTAATCGGGATGTTTTGTTTGCCAGAGTTTCATCCTTCGATCAGCAGGTATCCAACTTGCCGGTGAGGTTGGTTTGGAGCTCATAAGTTCTTAGTGGGAACCCTATGCAGTCTAAATACATATATACTTTTTTGTAAATATATCCATATTACACATAGAAAACTCCGAAACAAATATTTACAAACTAACGCACCACCGAGCCAGTCGAGTTTTGAGTTAAAGATTAATATCTACGAATAAATCTTATATCCTATTAATAATTTAATTTATACTATACCATTCAAAACTGAGAATTGATGTATAGCTTGCCTTATTGTAGGTCGTTATCCAGCCTACTACTTTGTACTACGAGTAGAGGCTTCCTATTTCATTATATTGCACTAGTGAAAGCATTAATGTGTACGAGTATGTGTTGTACTCTAATAATAGTTGTTCCTTTTTGTTACAAAATATGACTGATTAATCTATATCTAATTTTAATACGAGCATTGAAACTCAAATAATGCTCTCGAACGAAGTGTGAATTAAAAAGTTTGAAAAAGTATCCTTAGATAATCATAGCGTGTCTCGCCATTAAATGTAAAAGTTTAATAAGATGAAATAAAAAAAAAAACAAAAGCGTGAGTATGCATACACATGAATCTACAACTGAAATCAATTTGTCAAGAGATTTGCAAAATCATTTAAGACTTGTCCTCCGGTTTACTACATGAGATTGGCGAAATTGCAGTCTTACTACGAAGGCAAGATAAACCTTACTTTCTACCGCACAAGTCTCTAGTACTTTCAAACACCAGTCACTTGTTTAGCCAAATTTTACGACTACTTACTTATCCAATTGACAATTTGATCAAGTCTATTACTTCAATGACTTGAGAAAAATAAATGTTCTTTTGTCTAATAATAGTTAATACCGTGAATATTGAGTTTTACTCAACATGCCCACATTGTGCTGCTGTGTACCTAGCTTTAGTTGTAAGATCAAGTACACATGTTTGTTTATGATATATTAAATTCCTCTGAAGAAACTAACATCTAACATACAGGCTTGGCCTAGTTTATACGTTAGGGATCATAGTTACTATACACAGTTTACGAGTACATCCTAACCTATACTTATATGTTAAAAATTAAATATATTATCGTGGTGCTTGTATTGGTATTAAGTAATACCAAAAAAAAGTAAAATACTGACTAGATAATTTCGTGGTGTTGGTTTTTCGCGACGGTCTACGCGCGCTCCGTGAAAATTTACTGTCATCACATTTCCCTAACGCGCCAAAAGAAATATAACTTCAATAACGTATTATTAAGTAAGTAATGGTGCATGATATTTCATTTAACATTCTTAGGACTGAGTGAAACCCAAGAAATTTCACTCAGTAAAGCATAGAAGCAAATCTAAGTACGTTCAAACTGAAGATTCATTGAGAAGATTTATATCAAGATCTTTCATCTCCATGTCTAACTAGAGTGGATTTGGAGGTTTCTAGGCTGATGGTCCGACCCTTGTAATCTCTGTAAAAAATGGACGGCCCGAATTGTACTATATTATAAAGGGCCTCTCACAGTCTGGCGGGCAACTAGGTGTAGAGTATAATATTCTTTGGATTTATTTGAATCGTTCAATATTGATAGCGATATTACTTTTGTACTTTTTAAATTAAATGTCATCACATCGTGTAGTAATAAGAAAAAGATTTATACATCTGTTACACCTTGCACAAACGCCATTTTGTTTTATTATTTTATTAGAGGTAGTGTAAAATAGCGTCTTAGTGTAAAATACTAGATAAATGAAGTAAATTCTTTATGGTATATTATCAGTATAGAGAAAATAACTGAATAATATTCATTTCCAACTGCTTTTTAAACTATTTAACTATCCTTTAATTTTATTCAACACTGCTATACTATAAGTAGTAACGTATAGATTTTCCTACACGAAATAGTATTATTAAAACATTTGTGTATTTTTAAAACGTGTTTTTTTTATTTTTTAAATTCAATCTTAAATATTTCGATTCATATTTTCGAATAACGATCAACCAACATTATTCATAATCGAATGGAAAAATTACAGGAAAAAAAGTTAAAGTTGTTTTAGCACTACGTTCCTAAATTGAAGTATTCATAGATTCATAGCACAAATAATACACAACGTGTAAACTATACGTACAAACGTCACAGCGCCGTGAAAAATGAGGAACACTTACAAACGAAAAGAATGCCTCTGATTGAGCCGTCTCGGTGTCGCCCACATACAACCAAAAAAAAACAAGCTTTGTAACTTTAGTCTATGAATACACTTTAAATGTTTAAGGTGACATGATATGTTTTAACTAAAATGGCTATTGTGTTAACCTAACCGTTGCGGATCGTGAAGATTTTTCTATGATCATGGCCTTCTGTTCATCATGGAGGCATTACATAAGCCCCTTTCTTTTCTATATTAAGAGCCTGCCAAAGTGACTCTACTCTGCTTTATGGAAAGCATGAATATAATCCGAGAGTTGTGGTCACCAAACTCATTGCAAATGCAGACAATGCAGTATGGTGACCCACACTATGGTGGCCTAGTGAGATGCTTTTTCACACCTCGCTTGGGGACGTAAAAGGCATGACAGTCATCGTGACAGTGTAAGGCTTACACAGTTACCACGGTAACAGTCACCCCTGCATCAATGGGCCCCCGGTCTCACACTCACCAGCGAAACACGATAACACGGATGCTGGCGCTTTTGGGTTGGTCTTCTGAAATCAGCGTGGCTCTACTACCTACAGAACCGCACCTGTTTATGTTTCTTCTAGAGAATTTGTCTATATTATGATACTGAAACATAACATGACGTATCGTATTCATTAGCAGAATAAAGGAATAATTAATATATGACTACAACACTTATTATACCGAAAGTAAAGTTATAATGTTTTGATATAGACATATTATTTTACTGAGATACACAACACGTGGAAGAATTTTTCTTGTTAATCCAACAATAATACAGCAACTATGGGTTAAAATTATGTTTCGAACAACTTCATAAATAGTAGAGGAAAATTATATCAAACATTTGCCGAAGAGAAACAAAATTTATGTTGTATAAAAGCAATTTTCTTTTGCCACATTTTATGTAATTGCTACACAATTTTCCATTCTATGCTAGGCTTAAGTTGTTGAAGCGAAGTTTTCAAGGTTTCCTTACTCAATTGTTTTAGAAAAAAAAAAGTCTTTTTAGCAGAATATCTTCAATGAGCTAGGGATGTAAGCGGTTCTGTGACTCGATAACTTCTATACTAAAGAGTTTTATCACTGTTTGTTAATAATTTTGTAATATTAAACTGTATTATGATTATTTAGACATTTGAATTATGAAGATCATAAAAAGGTATTATGAAAACTCAATTGAGCACACCAAACATAATAATTTAGTAATGTTTTTTGGAACGAAGTTCCTTACGGCAGGCTTGGAGGGGATAGGGATGTCGCTGCGGGACTGAACCGAAAAAAATGTGATAGTAAAACCGTAAGTGGAAAAAGTGCGTGGAATAAATCTGTGGAATAAATCTGTGGAAAAAAGTGCGTGGAATAAAACCGTTAAATGAGACGTGCGCAGGCGCGAAAGCGCGTCATGTGTGCTATTTTATTATTTTAAGGAATTTATTATTTTATTTCCTGAAATACTGAATTTCCTAAATACTTTCTTGTACTTAAATAAAAACTAATCAGCAAAATTTAAGAGAAAAATCAAGAAAACCTACATAAAATTGAGCACGAATTTTTTTTGCAAATTGTGTCGATTCCACATTATCCGAAGGAACTTCGTTCCTACCTGGTGTCCCACGACACCATTCATTTTTTTTTTTTATTTATATTCTAGTAACTCATTAACATATCCATCTTTTATCCAACTAACCAAAGATACTATTTGCGATTTTAAACTCAGGAGGGTGAGAAAGCGGTAGGAAGAAATTAATACGAGTTTTTCAATAAGATTATTACACATTAATAGTATGCTCATTAACTTGCGCTTTTATTCACATCATCATGAGCCTTAAACAGTCGACTTCTGGACATAAACTTCTCCCCAGAAAATATTTTCTAGCCTACTGTACCAAGCTGGAGAGACGGGTTGGTATGAGTTTGTTTCAAGTTTACCTACTCTTTGCCCCCTTTGTCCTGCACTGTTTGCTCCCTTAATCGTCTCTTACGACACCCAAGGCGTAAGAGACAACTAAAGACGTACAAACGTATACGGATGGTAACACTCTGAATTCTTAACCCGTTTACCGTGTGGTAACGGTAAATGAACTTATAATAAGGATTCTTTATTCAAATATAAATAGACCACAATAGGATAAGTTGTTGATTGCAGCTACTTTCACGAGTACTCTGATATTAAAGAAACTACTGGATGCTAGCTTGACCCCATTCTTACAGATTAACTTCTTTGTAAGAGCCATCAAGACCTTACGAACTTTTTACGAATATTTTATTTTATCTGTGGTAACGGCCATTATCCGGTGCGACCTTTGTCTCGCTATTGTTAAACTTGTACTACGGCGGGACAGTTCTGGCAATGGCGCCAACTTGCTATGCCAAATTTCACACCTCCATAAAATCTATTTTATTTAAGAAAATATCGTCAAGTACAGTGAACCTGTCGATTAAAATTTAAAGATAATGAGCACATGTTTCAATTATGTGTTTTTGATACAAGCTTCTAATTTTATAGGCCGTTAAGTACTGGTTTCAAGAAAAATGAACTCAAAATATAACGTAAACTTGCATCTGCGCACGGTTTCGCTTGCATGATTATATCTTATTTATTTTTTCTTTACTTAAGGGTAAAATATCTTTCTTAGCGGATCTTTCAAGCTAGTAGCCTCGGCTGTTTAGGCTCTGCGTTAAGCAATAAATCAGTCAAAGTAAGTTATTTTCTATAACAATAATCTATACGAAAAAAAATTGAACTAAAAAAAACAAATTTCTAAAAACTAAAATAACAAAAGTTTTAATAAATTCATAATATACATCAGTTTCGAAACATACGCTAACTGTAAAATAATTAGATGGTAATAAGAAAGCGCGAACGTATTCTCAAGGTGCTTGCTTTGCTTCGCTATTTAACCCTTAACCTTTGCACAGATTACTTACACGAAAGCAACCACAGACGAGACTATACGAACCACACCGAGCGACTCTTCTTAATAACCTTTGCTCGCCGTCACTCGCCGACTTGCGTAAAATGCTAGCATTCCATAAAATCCCATAGAAAACATATAAGAAAAAACTGAAATCAAATTTAAATATAGACAAAAATTCTCGAGACAGGAAACATTAATTGTACATATTCATTGTCAAAGTGTATTTTAACACTAACAATGTGTTCTAAAACGATCGCAGAAAAAATTTGTTTTACTTAAAGATTTGCCAAATAATTGTGTTTTGGTTTAAACAGCTTAATGAATTAAATGAAATACATCTTTATGAATATAAAGAAACAGATGTTATTGTTGAAAAAAACAATTTACGAAGTATGTATAGTTACCATCTTTTGCGGTTATAGGACTAGCAGATAAAACGTTATAGGTACTAATACACAATAAAATATAAGGAGCGAACACAATATGAGTACATGTCATTAACAGATTCTGTCATGCTTTCGTTAATGAATGAACGATGGCATATAAGAACAATGATTCTATAAATGATATATGCCATCGTACTGATGAGGATGGTGTACTCTTAACTGATTTCGGCTACGGCAGCCAGTCTCGACGGAGACCAGCTAACTGTACACGAGACATTATAGTGCGCAAGTGCACTCTCTGTCCCCTCACTTACTGTTTACTAACACGACTGGGGAGAGATTTGGCACAGGAGCGACAGCTTTGCGTGCTCTTCCAGGCACGGAGGTTAAGATCCCAACTCGAAAACTCTGGCTTGGCTGGAATCGAACCCGTGACCACTCGATCAGCAGTCACACACGCCAACCGATAGACCAACGAGTCGCTAGATAGGCTATAGACAGGTAAATACATAATAAGTGTAAAAATATATTTTGAAACAAGCTCTTATAGACATCGGATATCATGTAGCATCAAAATTCTTACCAAGAAAAAACAGATGAACCCACATCAATTAGTTAATTATGTTTGGTTAAGAAGTACTGTGGCTATCTTCTGGTTCCATCATTAGAAAAATTCCACAATACTATATTATTGAATTGTCACTGAAGATACAAATGTATACAAAATTTGACCCAAAACCTGGAAGTGGTCCTAACTTAGCTTCCAATATCCTCACAGCACAAACAAACAGGCAATGTAAGTTAAATAAAAACTTGTAGAAATATAGATTCATTCTGTCATTACATAAATTTAGTAGATACACACCTACCTACAATATAATGACATAATAACGTCTATATAAAGTTAAATATGTCCACTCAGAAAATTCCTTTAACTTTTTATCAAAGTTTTATTACATTTGAAGTAGCAATATTGTAGTTCATGTTTTCATGTTGCAGTTAATAGATACGCGAAGTACAAATAAGTAAGCTTTTATTCTTTATTAAACCCACACAGAGTTAAGAAAGATAATTCATAGGTATTATACAGGGAAAGTCAAAACATTTATTTCTTAATATTCTGTTAAGTTTATTAACAAGATGGAGGTCTTGCATGAATAGAGGATGGGTGTATAGGGTTCCCATCAAGCATTTAAGGCTCCCAGTCAACCTCACCTGCAAGTGGTGCACCTGTTGACCGAAAGGCGAGGTTCTGACAAGCAAAACATCGCGTTTAGCTGCACTAGGCCCAACACCAAAACACTGGCGGCAAGTGAACTTTGATATGCCTCTGCCTAAGCGGACGTGATTTTATGTATGTATGTCATATTTACGATTAATTGATAACAGTTTGTAGATGAGGTTGAGGTTAACATTCAAGTGCTCTGGAATGGACAGCAGTAGTCAATAAGTTAGCTGAAGTGTGATTGTGAGATTATTAATATGTTTAAATAGACTATCAAAGCGGTAAAAACTTTGAAAACAATAAAAGCCAACAGTTAGCCAGTAAGTTTCTTTCCAGTGTCGTTGTGTGCGTCAACCACAGAACATTCAACCGTGTTGGCGCTGTCATTACAAACGCTCCATTGCACGCATACCAGCAGAATAAGCTTCGTTTTAATTATATTGTAGTGTAATCAGTGTCGTACTATAAATTTACTTATTTCTTATTGTGACTAGAGTATCGCACTACAAAATAATAACTAGAAATCTAGAGAAACCTATTTATTATATAAGCTTGTGTATTTGCTCTCAGGTTATTTGCCTTAGGTAGTATTCGCCCAGTAGCCAAAATGCCTCATATTTATAATTGAAAAATTCTGCTGAAATATTCATACTTTTATAAGCATAACGCATTTGTTTGGTCATGGAAATAAGCCGCGACCTAACAAGTATAGAAAGTATATATTTAGAAGGATAAACTCAAGTTGTCTGTTGTAGTCATTAAATTCGACTTAAGACGTATCTTGAAAGTTTGTAGAGAACCCTCAAGAAACGAGCCAGGCTGCCTTATATATGTACCAACATTATAAAGTTGAGTTTATTTATTTGTTCAGTTGGATATGCTAATCTCAGAAGTGACTAGTTTGAATTGAGCAATGCTCATTGATCGATATATTCGCTATTAAGCTATTAAGCACCAAACGGAGCATCAATGAAAAATGTTGCAAAAATGGGGCAATTTTCGAGGGATGCAGACACATTTACGAGGGTCAGATAGTCACAATATATTACAAACTTAAAACTGACTGTTGATAGGTTATCTAGGATATAAAAACTGACATACGAACATAACCATAGCAGTCACTTACAACATCAGCCTTAGTCGGGCGTATTTTGACATCGTTCACATCTTTCTTGAGGCGAGCGTAAGTTTAATATTTCAACAATTTAGAAGGCAATATATCAAAGAAATTATATTCTCGTTTGCTGCGAAATATATATTCTTTCTATTTCCTTTTGAAGCAAGTTGTTGTGGCATGCTGGGAGCGAAAGGAGGGTAACGTTCAAATGAGTACATTTGAAAATCAATTTTTCGTTACCCTCCTTTCGCTCTATTATTTTTGGTACAGCTGGCAACACCAGTCGCTTAGTATGTTTTACTTACGCTAAATAATATACTTTGAGGCTTCAAGAACACTGATATTAAATAAGTTACCAGCAGTACAGAAATAATTTTACGGCAATTCAGAATCAAATTTCTTTAAAATCTATTTGACTGACGCTGAATTGTAGACATAGACATGCACCTGTTTTGCAGATATAGACAGATTATTTTGAAAAAAAAAAACCTGGCAGAGTAATCGAATACAGATATTATGTTAAGTAAGGTGTATGACACACGAACTATTATAAAAGAGTTGAAATTTTCTTACAGTAACTGTGTCAATATTCTATATAAATGTAATATGTGAATCTACCAAAATAATGAAACCTTGAAAAAATATCTTGCGTTTGATGGTCTAAGCTTTGTAGTGACCACTGAGATTTGTTTTTTTGCGCTCTCAATTTTCAATTGTCATCAACATTTATCAAACTGTAAGAACAATTATTTATGATTAAAAACTTGAAAATAGTAACATACACGATGAAAGTAAGCCACAAAGAATCCATAGTAACGCGTTTTTAATCCAAAAAGACGTGAAAATTGTAAGGTTAATAAAAAGCAAATGGCGGCCAGCCAAGGTCTTAATAAGAGTCTTCACTTTAAATGTAACGTAATTCAAAGATAGCACTTACTTTATATTGGTTTATATTCAAGCACTTTTAAATACTTAATTATATTTTAATTGTAATGCTTTAAATGTCTCTGCAGTTGAAATGTGAGTTGTGTTTTTATACCCGTTTTATTCACTAAATCTACTTCGTCACCCTCATCACTTTATTATCTTCCATTGTTTAAGATAAATGTATAATGTATAAAGATATGATTTAATTGTTTCTAAATAATATAGTTCCCAAAACACATTGCATAAAAGTGACCCCATCCACTAACAAACTAGAAACACGTGTCCTTCGAAGCGTCTATCGAAACAAACATTTGTACTACGAAGACATACCTCATATGTATAGGAATTAGATTTTATACAACAATTTTTTTTGAGCCGGGCTAAACACGTACTTTATTATATTTCGCATTTTATGTTGTCTGGACATGTATCTTTCAAGGCATCAGATGAACTTGAAATATATGTAAATATATAAGAAATGTTAAATATTACTTGATTAACATAAATCTTCAAAGAAAGCTTTAAAAGTTTTCTAGTCCTTCCATTCCGTAGTTTCATTATGCAACAATCCTACCAGTTGGCTGTAACGCACAACATGAAATTGACAATTTCTTTCTTTTGCAGAGTTATGCAGCGTCCACACCTCCAAAACCTTCATCAGCACCACCTCACACGACATTGCAACGAACTGTTCGAGGTGCAGCTAGTAGTGGTGCGCCTGCACGCGTCATCCCACGTTTCCACTTCCCCAAAGGTCGACCTCCTCCAGGCCACCAGCAAGACCACGCGCTCCATAAAGTGCAATCAGCATTTGCCACTTTTCCGAACAGTCAGGTAAGATAATATAAGAACAAGTATTTACTAGCATTAATACCAACTTACTTATCATGAACTTACCTAAATAAGGTGTAAACTTTTTACAAAATGAGACCGAGTGTGTGTTTAAGTTCTTCACTCAACAGTAAGGAGGTTTTTGCTGAAGAAGAGAAGAAAAAGTTAACTACAATTTAATTTGATATTAAATAATAAAGGACCTCCTAATGTTACCTAACACTTTTGAAATTTATGTAGTTAAATTTACCTACTTGTATTAACGTAAAATCTCTATTGCCAAAATAAACATAACCTAAAAATGTGACAGTGAGATTTCGCGGGAAGCGGCAAACTCGGTCCGGATGTTAGCATGGAACAAAACTATCACAGGCAATTTGTTCTAGTGTTTTCAAATACATTTATAAAGAATTTTTATCAAAATGTTATTCTAATTTTGTTTTAAATTAATTTTAATGGACTCGGTATCTCATAATCTTTTTTATTCATGTAAATTTTTGTTTATCATGAAATTTTAAACGCTGCCGCTGCTAAATTTTCCGTTTAGCAAGCACCTACTTCCATAAAAGATTAATGGGTTGTTGGTTTTGTATTAAATGTATAGATAACAATTATTATTCGATAAATAGGGCAGAAACATAAACATTCTTTCATAGTACACATTATAGTTTTAAAATATAATTTAAAAAGCTGTGTGAGAGTCATGCGTTTGGCATATAACGGCCATCTCAATCAAGATTGTACCTCGACCGCACAAAAAAACCGATGTTAAACAAACCAATCTTTCGTTGCTTCTCAAAGTATGACTGAATACCGAAGACACCCCGTGGCCATGTGGTGACGGAACAAAAACACAGTATCACAACCATTATTCATGTCATAGGTGTCGTAAGAGGCGCCTAAGGGAACAAACTACACCCAATAACGTCACTGCAAAAAGAAGAAAAACTGGAAATAAACTATACCAACGCATCTGGCATGATATAGAAGACCAAAGCTTCCTTTCGAAATAGATGCTTATGTCTAGCAATAGTCTGTTACAGGCTGTTGATGATGATGATGATGATGATGATGATGATGATGATGATGATGATGATGATGAACCTCTCCCACCGATGCGTGTTGGAGGGACCACACATAATTTGAGTTGCAGGGGTCCATCTGCGGCGGTAGTCATCTATCATAACCCTCGTGATTCTTTAATTGCTCACTGCCACAAAAATTACCAATAGCACAATTATAATATAATAATATAATGACTTATACATAAATGTTCGAAGTTATGACTTTACAGCAATCAAATAACAGGGAAAATAACATGTTTTATATATCTGAAACTCATTATAATATTATCTTATATTGAACCACAAACATCACAAAAGTGGGTATTCATGAACATAACAAATAACATTGCATAATATTGTCCATTGTTTGTGATGTGGTTACATAGGTACATTAATTGTTTATGAATTTATTTGTAAACAAGAGAAACTCACGTAGCCACGAGTGACATAGATCATGAAATGAAGTCGTTTACAAATAGTTCTTGACGCTAATCTTAATCCACTGCTAGACATACGCCTCTGCTTAGAAAGGGTGTTTTGGTCTACTATAGCACACGCTGTCTAAACAGATTGGCTTAGTACCTAATTTATAATTTTCCTTCTTCGACTGTATTGTTGTCTTGCGTGCTTTACTTCGTCAGTTGGTTCTTACAACACCCATGGGATGTACGGGTTGAGACACCGTATTCTACGTCCGTCACCACACGGGCACGCTAATGAGGATGCTATATTAATCGGAAATATTTTTTAACTATCAACCTTCTTCGGTAACATTCTCTACCATCTCTATGTTAAAATGTTTTTTTTTTAAATACACCTATAAAATAGAATGCTTAGAAGTGTATTTATTTTATTGTTTATTTTATTTACTCCTTCAAAAACGTTTAGATAATATCAAACAAGTTTTAATATTGACTTTTGAAAACATTTTCAAGCGAGTATACCATTTGTGGTATCAAGACATGTAACTAGTTAGCGCGGGTTATCTTGATTGAAATGCTGCTCTAAACAATTTAATATATAGGTTTGCCAGATTCCCAGAGTATATAATCTAGACCGAAATGGCAAAAGCTAATCTCTAATACAAATAACTTTTGGTATGAGAATATTTACTTTATGAAGTAGTTATTACTTTTTTTAAAATTGATTACGAAGAAATTATACTATGAAGGTCGTTACAAAAAGCAAGCTGTACCTTGCCAAGCTTTACTGTGGCTCATTGTAGTTGCAGAGATGATGTTGAAAAAAACTACTGGCGTAATAAATATAAAAACAACACTAGGTCTCGTATATCCTGCTAATATTATAAATGCGAAAGTTTGTAAAAATGTTTGTTACTCTTTCACGAAAAAATTACTGGACGGATTGGGATGAAACTTTACAGTCATATAGGTTATGCATCAGCATAACATACAGGCTACAATTTTTAATAATTTTATGTAATTTTGGTCATAATATGTGAATTAATATGTAAACATAAAAAAAGTCGAAAAAAAATCTGGCCCCAGAGAGTTAGCGTACGCTGCCTAAACCATTGAAGTTACATAAAGATGATGTACCGTAGGATTGTTTGTATGTTAAAAAACAAAATATTTATTTAAAATGATCTGTTACGAAACTTAATGCGGCAGACCAAATTCCACACGGGTGAAGCCGCAGGTAAAATTTGTCATGTCATAATTTGAACTCGATCAACGCAGAAATTTTTGAGTTTTGAAACATACACAAAGTAACTTAACATGTTTTCGCAAATTGATAGACATATTAAAACTATATACTTTCCTACATTACATAATTACAGTTTCTCTCCAACATCTAGAGATACGATCGCTTCAAATATGTATACTCATTTAGAAACTAAACAAAAAGAAAAACAAAATTTCTTGACGATCAATTCTCGAGACTTCTTGCAAGAAAGAAAATACATGTGAATAAGTAATGTGTTTGGACGGTATGTAAAGAATGTATTACGTCCCCATTCAAGATTTATGAGTTTGTTTTGAAAATATGGATTTATACATGTAAATTTTTGTTTATCATGAAATTTTAAACGCTGCCGCTGCTAAATTTTCCGTTTAGCAAGCACCTACTTCCATAAAAGATTAATGGGTTGTTGGTTTTGTATTAAATGTATAGATAACAATTATTATTCGATAAATAGGGCAGAAACATAAACATTCTTTCATAGTACACATTATAGTTTTAAAATATAATTTAAAAAGCTGTGTGAGAGTCATGCGTTTGGCATATAACGGCCATCTCAATCAAGATTGTACCTCGACCGCACAAAAAAACCGATGTTAAACAAACCAATCTTTCGTTGCTTCTCAAAGTATGACTGAATACCGAAGACACCCCGTGGCCATGTGGTGACGGAACAAAAACACAGTATCACAACCATTATTCATGTCATAGGTGTCGTAAGAGGCGCCTAAGGGAACAAACTACACCCAATAACGTCACTGCAAAAAGAAGAAAAACTGGAAATAAACTATACCAACGCATCTGGCATGATATAGAAGACCAAAGCTTCCTTTCGAAATAGATGCTTATGTCTAGCAATAGTCTGTTACAGGCTGTTGATGATGATGATGATGATGATGATGATGATGATGATGATGATGATGATGATGAACCTCTCCCACCGATGCGTGTTGGAGGGACCACACATAATTTGAGTTGCAGGGGTCCATCTGCGGCGGTAGTCATCTATCATAACCCTCGTGATTCTTTAATTGCTCACTGCCACAAAAATTACCAATAGCACAATTATAATATAATAATATAATGACTTATACATAAATGTTCGAAGTTATGACTTTACAGCAATCAAATAACAGGGAAAATAACATGTTTTATATATCTGAAACTCATTATAATATTATCTTATATTGAACCACAAACATCACAAAAGTGGGTATTCATGAACATAACAAATAACATTGCATAATATTGTCCATTGTTTGTGATGTGGTTACATAGGTACATTAATTGTTTATGAATTTATTTGTAAACAAGAGAAACTCACGTAGCCACGAGTGACATAGATCATGAAATGAAGTCGTTTACAAATAGTTCTTGACGCTAATCTTAATCCACTGCTAGACATACGCCTCTGCTTAGAAAGGGTGTTTTGGTCTACTATAGCACACGCTGTCTAAACAGATTGGCTTAGTACCTAATTTAT
This sequence comes from Hypercompe scribonia, assembly GCA_949316085.1. Lineage (NCBI taxonomy): Eukaryota > Metazoa > Arthropoda > Insecta > Lepidoptera > Erebidae > Hypercompe > Hypercompe scribonia. The sequence continues at coordinate 1,103,246 of OX438969.1, read as the reverse complement.
AATTTTCCTTCTTCGACTGTATTGTTGTCTTGCGTGCTTTACTTCGTCAGTTGGTTCTTACAACACCCATGGGATGTACGGGTTGAGACACCGTATTCTACGTCCGTCACCACACGGGCACGCTAATGAGGATGCTATATTAATCGGAAATATTTTTTAACTATCAACCTTCTTCGGTAACATTCTCTACCATCTCTATGTTAAAATGTTTTTTTTTTAAATACACCTATAAAATAGAATGCTTAGAAGTGTATTTATTTTATTGTTTATTTTATTTACTCCTTCAAAAACGTTTAGATAATATCAAACAAGTTTTAATATTGACTTTTGAAAACATTTTCAAGCGAGTATACCATTTGTGGTATCAAGACATGTAACTAGTTAGCGCGGGTTATCTTGATTGAAATGCTGCTCTAAACAATTTAATATATAGGTTTGCCAGATTCCCAGAGTATATAATCTAGACCGAAATGGCAAAAGCTAATCTCTAATACAAATAACTTTTGGTATGAGAATATTTACTTTATGAAGTAGTTATTACTTTTTTTAAAATTGATTACGAAGAAATTATACTATGAAGGTCGTTACAAAAAGCAAGCTGTACCTTGCCAAGCTTTACTGTGGCTCATTGTAGTTGCAGAGATGATGTTGAAAAAAACTACTGGCGTAATAAATATAAAAACAACACTAGGTCTCGTATATCCTGCTAATATTATAAATGCGAAAGTTTGTAAAAATGTTTGTTACTCTTTCACGAAAAAATTACTGGACGGATTGGGATGAAACTTTACAGTCATATAGGTTATGCATCAGCATAACATACAGGCTACAATTTTTAATAATTTTATGTAATTTTGGTCATAATATGTGAATTAATATGTAAACATAAAAAAAGTCGAAAAAAAATCTGGCCCCAGAGAGTTAGCGTACGCTGCCTAAACCATTGAAGTTACATAAAGATGATGTACCGTAGGATTGTTTGTATGTTAAAAAACAAAATATTTATTTAAAATGATCTGTTACGAAACTTAATGCGGCAGACCAAATTCCACACGGGTGAAGCCGCAGGTAAAATTTGTCATGTCATAATTTGAACTCGATCAACGCAGAAATTTTTGAGTTTTGAAACATACACAAAGTAACTTAACATGTTTTCGCAAATTGATAGACATATTAAAACTATATACTTTCCTACATTACATAATTACAGTTTCTCTCCAACATCTAGAGATACGATCGCTTCAAATATGTATACTCATTTAGAAACTAAACAAAAAGAAAAACAAAATTTCTTGACGATCAATTCTCGAGACTTCTTGCAAGAAAGAAAATACATGTGAATAAGTAATGTGTTTGGACGGTATGTAAAGAATGTATTACGTCCCCATTCAAGATTTATGAGTTTGTTTTGAAAATATGTATAAATCGTTTGTTTCTTTGTATTGTATAAACAAAAAAACGACAGATATTTGCTTAAATTAGATATAAATGTGTTAACTATAATTAATGTCCGTCTGCGGACAGATTAAAAATACGGAGTGACGCTACCCATATTTATCGCGTGTGTATCGTAAGAGCTAAGGGAACAAATAAGACAACAACACTACAAACAGAAGGACACCTTAAAACAAACTCTTTTTGTTTTAACGTGTGGCAACCCCCTTTTTTTTTTTTTTTTTTGTACTGTGCGGAAATCCCCTCGGATACCACCGCAGGGTGGTTATGTCGGACTCGAACCGACCAAAAACCGCACGCCGTCTCAGGTACCAATAGCCAGGGGACCAGGTGCACCCTAGTAAGGAAATCCCTGGAACCCCGACGTACCTCGGACCAACTACGGCTGCAGTGGCCCCCTCCTGTGTGGAAAACTCATGGTTTCTTGGAAACTTGCTTCTGCTAGGGTGACAGATGGCCTCATTTGTCACCCTTAGGCCTGCACTTATGGAAGACGGAGATCTTCTAGTGATCTCCGGCGCCTGAGCCTTCTGCGGTACCTGGCCCTTTCCCGGGCCTGGCGGACCGGGAGAGTTCTAAACCTCTCTCGGTCCCGCTCCGCCATCTCCTTCGCAAGCATAACCTGCTCGCAGAAAGAGACGGCGGAGTTCCACGCACTCTCGCTCCGTATCATGGCCGCAACCATGTTACCGAGCGAGAGAGTCCCCACTTCGATGGCCGCCATGAGGTCACGCCTCTGCTCCACCCATGCCGGGCATTCTGCCAGCGTGTGGAGCGCTGTGTCCACGGTCCGGCCATCGCAGTGATGGCACTCAGGCGTTGGCTCCTTACGGATCAGACACAGGTAATCTCCGAAACATCCTTTTCCAGTGATCACCTGCGTCAGTCGGTATGAGAGGGTCCCATGATGCCTCTCAAGCCAATCCTCCATAAGGGGTCTTATCGCCGTAACAACGGCATGTCCAGCGCTTGGCTGCCCAAGTCGTTCCTTCCACTCCTCTACGAGGGCCTGGCGGAGTTGGGATTTCTGATTTTCGATGTCTCAGGTTTCAGGACTCCGACCCAACTCCCGCGCGTGCTTGCGCCACTGGTAGAGAGCTGCAAGGGCTCTCGCCTCCAGGTCCCATGGTGGAATTCCGGCCAGGAGACTCGCTGCCTCAAAGGAGATCGTGCGGTACCCCCTTATAATCCTAATGGCCAGCATACGCTGTGGTCGTCGCAGTAACGCAATATTGCTAGCCTTCAGGACTTCCGCCCATACTGGGGCCCCATAAAGGGCCATGGACCGCACAACTCCAGCGTAGAGTCTCCTGCATGAGTCATCGGGTCCCCTCATGTTCGGCAGCAAACGTGCCAATGCACGCGCTGCACCAACTAACTTGGGGACCAGACTTCGGAAGTGATATCCGAAGTCCCATCGGCCATCGAGTACTAACCCCAGATACTTCATAGAGGGCTCGATGCCGATGCGAGTACCTCCTACTGTGAGGCTGAGTCTATCAGGTGGCTTCCTGCGAGGCCCATAAAAAAACAAGGCCTCCGATTTGTGCAAAGCTACCTCGAGACCCAGTCGCCGGATTCGCTGCACGACTTGGGCAACACCGGCCGTGGCCCTCAGGGTTGCCTCACGGTGTGTCTTGCCGCACGCCGTCACAAGCGTGTCGTCCGCGTAACATGTGACGGCTACACCATCTAGGTATGCCCCGCGAAGCACCCAGTCGTAGCCAATGTTCCACAGGAGAGGCCCTAAGACCGACCCCTGCGGAACACCACACGACATTTCACGTCGACCGAGACCGGTTCTACTTGGGTAGATAACGGCTCTTTCCGACAAATACGCCCCGACAACGCGGCGGAGGTAGAGAGGCACTTTATGATATACTAGCGCGTCTCTGATACAACTCCAGGGCAAAGTGTTGAACGCGTTGGCGATATCTAACGACACCGCCAACACCACTTCACCCCGAGAAACGGCTTCCTCCGCTAGAGTCCTCACGCGCATGATCGCATCCACGGTGGAGCGCCCCTGACGGAAACCGTACTGGTTATCCGCCAAATCCGGCCCTACTCTGAAGAAGTGCTTGACGAGGCGCCATGCAATCACTCTTTCATAGAGTTTGCATACCTCGTCAAGCAACACTATGGGCCGGTAAGCGGATGGTGAGTCCGCTGGGCGCGTGTGGCAACCCCCTCGGGTTGTCAATTCACTGGGGCTTACGGCGGAGTGGTGTATCGTAATCGGACTGACTGTGTGCCACCTCTGTAGAGATAGGAGGCATCCGAGAACAGCTGTTACTACGACGTTCAGATCCCTCCTAGCGTCTGCCCGCACCTTGAAACAAACTATACCAACCTATCTGGCCAGTATGATATGTAGGCCAAAAACCTCTTTTCTAAGTCTAATACCAGCAGCGGACTATCAGATTGTTGATAATGAGCATACTTATAATAAAAAGTTAATATTATAGACTCTCGTGAGTGCCTTTTTACACAAGAATTGCTCCTTCAGACTTATTATATATTCGTAACAAATGAAACAAAAAAGTATTTTTGACGTTCACCCGCCATTAAGTCGGTTTAGTCATTCAAATGCCGTCTAAGGGTAGCACAACTAAAGCGAAACCATTCGGAACGCAGAAAAAATATTTTACACATTTTTGGACATCTGAAATCCCATTTTTATGTTAAATGTCGAACACAGCACGAATTTAGATCTATACTTAATAATAATAACATATGTATAATAATATACATTTGTTTTAACTGTATTTTATTGAAATAAAGAGAATAATGATAAATAATCTGACATTTGACACAACGACACCTAACTTCAATCTAAGCAAGGCTACTATGACAGTTAGATCAAGCGATAGAATACTTATATACTTTTTTTTGTACATACGTACATACTATACATAGAAAACACCCAAACTTCTAAACAAATGGTTGCAGATCACGCAAACATTTGGTTCGACTCGGGAATGGAAGTCGAGACTTCCTATACAGCAGTCACAGACGTTACCACTGCACCACCGAGGCTAATAGAAAACTTACGAGGTGTACTCGTATTATAAAAAAATCCTATTTGGGTGCGAGTCGTTTTATTGGTCGTGATCGACGACAGTTTCGTATAGTCCGATGCGAACTTTATGGAGATTTTTAACTTAACTGTAAAATAATTAGATGAATGAATATACATGTACTTATTTTATAGCCACAACAATTCATGAAAATATAAATAAGTGCGTACCATTCTTAACCGACATTAAAAAGAAAGATTATTTCTGAGACGATGGTAAATATGATTTCAAATACATTCAAATAATTGTATTAAAAATACCAAGTTAACCGAAAGGTTAACTTGGTATTTTTAAGACAATGTCATGTTAAAACGTGTTTCAGAGCAAACAAGTACATTCTGCACAGTGGATTCTCTAAATCGTATCTTATCTTATTTTATAGCTGTTCTGTTTGTCTATTTACGCATTTACAAAATAATATTGAACCCATAAAGTTTTATCTTCTATTTTGCTTGCGTATCCAGTAGGTTTTAAAACCACTTCTGAAATAAAAATGTAAACTAAACTTTTTACTATATTAACTTTACAATATACTAGCTTTTGCCCGCGGCTTCACTCATACGGAATTTGTTCTGCCGCATTAAAGTTCGTAACAGATCATTTTAAATAAATATATTTTTTTAACATATAAACGATCCTACGGTACATCATCTTTAAGTAACTTCAATGGCTTAGGCAGCGTACGCCAAGATAACTTTCAGAGGCTAGTTTTCGACTTAATTGACATGTATCGTTATATTACGACCAAAATTACATAAAATCACTACAAATTGTAACCTATATGTTGTTCTAATGTATAACTTATGTTACTGTAAAGTTTCATCGAAATCCGTCTAGCATTTACTTCATGAAAGAACAACAAACATCCAGACAAACTTTCGCATTTATAATATTAGTAGGACTAGCTGTCTTCGCGACTTTGCGTAGGATTTCAATTTTGTATTCTTACCTTAGAGACGTGGTTTTTGCTGCATAAAACTCGATCCCTTGCGAAGTTTAAGATAATAACTAACCTATATATTACCCAGTAACCTCCTCTATCTCCTAGTACAAGTCCTACTGAAATCGATTCAGCGGTTCCAGAGCCCGGACAAACAAACATACAAAAATTTTAAAAAGAGTACTTTATGTTACAGCAAACTCATCAATTTTATTTATGTGTATTGATTACAAATTCTATTTTGAGTACAACAATAATGAGGTCATGCTGAAAAATTATGATGCAAAATATAATACATTTTGATGGTTTATCTTATTGAAAGTTCCGTAATCTTAACAAGTGCCGTTTGTTTGACGTGCCTGACGGACAGACCGACCACATTTTTAAAGCAAGTATATATAATACCAACAATATTAAAAGAAATATTGAAGAGTTAGGTTGGATATGTCACTTAAGTACATTTAGTAGTTGATAATGTTATTTTTCACAGTGGCGATTCTATAAATTTACAGTGAAGTATTTAACTAAACAAATATAGGATTGTTTTATGATGATGTTGTAAGTCTCAGTTATATAAAAATTAACCTAATAGCCTCACATTTCACACACGGTCTTCTGAGCCCAAACTAGACAGAACCTGTACTATGATAACCAGACTACTTATAAACATCTATACAAATAAATAAAAGTCTCTAATTTCAAATTATCAGTTTTTCACTAAATACATATGAAAGTATATACAGTATATACATCAAAAAATCAACTTTTGAAATTCTTAGCTGTCTGTCCGCCTGTCAGTCTGTTCGGCTAATCACTGAAACGGCTAGACCGATTTTGACGAGACTTACCGCCGAATAGGTGCTGTTATAAGGAATAACGTAGGTTATTTTTATATTAAAGTAGAAAAAAAAACACTTTTTGTTGAATTCCACGCGAACAAAGTCACGGATAACAGCTAGTAAATATACATATTTCGAAATACACGCATCACATTAAAGGTAAATTAAATAAAAAAATAAATATTTCGGACATTTAAAACACCACGTCATCTAGTTTCAAACTAAGCAGAGCTTGTGCTATGATACCTAGACTGACTGATAGAATATTTAAATACTTTTTGTTTGTAATTACTCTTAGACAGATAACATGTGAGCATGCTCTTCACATAAGTGCCTATTCAGGGCAAATACTTGTGTGGTCGTGCCTCCTCGACCTCGACCTCAAGCTTAGCAATAAGGTTCACCAACAAACCTTTCAAGTATGGCACACGATGCATCAAACAACAGATAGAAACCTATTGTTGGCTGCATCATGTTTCATACATTAGAATAGTCAAGTGTTTTTCTTTTGTATCGCATGACGTAAACAGATGAAAAAAAAACATTACTGCAGATCAAGAAACGTGTAACTTTTTTTATTATTTTTATGTATTGAAACTTAAACCGTAATTATACTTTCAAAGAAAGATCCCTCATGCCTCACACCAGAGATACTCTCACTCTTTGATACATTTTTGTTTTTAAGTATCGATTTAAGCTTCAAATACAGGTATATTATAAAAGTCGTAAAAGTTTGAAAACTTTCAGGTCGTCTTTCCTTGAATTATCTTAATGTTTCTTATAAGAATTTATGATCCTGTTTGAACTCTATAGAAGTGTTTTTCACAATAAAATGTTGTTTATTATGGACGCCTTTACGAATATTTATAATGTATGTAATAACATACCGAGACTTCGACCACGGAAAATTTTGTATCAATCCTCTTATTTATTATTTAAAATATGTTTCAATATCTCCAAATGATGACGGATTAATAATACGAAGTGTCACTACCAAAATTCTTTCCATGTGTGTTGTAAAAGGCGGCTAAAGGAACAAAATATGTAAGACAACAGTTGTGTAGACCAAAACCCTCTTTCTTAGGAGAGGCCTTTGTCCAATAGTGGGCTGTGAAAGGTTGTTGATGAAGATGTTTTAATAATGTTACATTGTTCCTGAGTTCAAGGTCATCGAACCACTTTGGTGGCTTCTACGAATAAACAATTTTTATAACAACTTGCGGCAATTTTCAATCGAAAAATCCAATCTTCCAAAAAATTAAATGGAAGAAGATTCAAGTTTGTTTTACTTACGATATTTAAAGATTGAACCATTGAATTTAGTAAGGCTAAAATTTATCATATCATAAGGAATTTATCATAAAAATTGCTTGCCGAATAATATTTAAAAGCGTGACATGAAACGAAAACATTTGATGGAATGACTATGACGCCTATATGAAAATAAAAATATAAACCGTGTTACATTTATGGCTACAACAAATGTTATTGATATTTTATCCCAAGCATAGAAAACTATTACGATACCACCAAATAAATATATCTACTTTAAATCTGTGACATTTCAGAACAGTGCCTTAAACAGTTGGAGTCCCGCCAAATTTAGCAATCCGCAAAAATTGCGTTCCAGAACTATGTTGACAGAATACCATTGATTTCCAGCATTTATAACGCTTACGACCTACAATGACATATCTATTCTGCCTACTCTGAAATTTACGTGACCGCTCTGATATATTTTGGACGTATTATTAATTTATTATTTTATCTTTGTTAAACTAGTATCATTGGTTTATACGAGTACCAGTAAAGGTTCTAAGTTAAACATCTAAGTTGTATTTACCGCATCGAGCAATTTGTTTAATACTCGCGTTTGACATTTTTTTAAAAGTTCTATCTGTGTGTAATTTATTTAAACAGATTCCAAGAATTCCAAAAAAATCTGATTTTACAAAAAGAAGTATTAATCGTAAAAGCCGTCTTCACAAAATCAGTCTGCTATGTTAGTGTACGGTTTAAGTCGCTTCAACTGCACGCGATTTTGATTTAATTATTTTATTTAAAGGAATATTTTCTCATTATTATTAAAGCTTAGGATATAAAAGATAACCTATACTTGTACGAAAATTTTATAAGTTAAGAAGATTTCTGCCTACATATTCAAAGATTTTATTATAATGAAAATATCTAAATGTACATTCGGATAATTACGAAATTTAGAAACAAAGAACTCTACATCCATCCATCAAATGCACCAAATTCTACATAGCGTAGCGATATAATGGATTGTGGCGACAAACGACGCGCCTTTCCAAATAGACACCTCGTATATAAAATATAAGTCACGTAAAGTTCTTATTGGACATAATTTTGCTAATAAAAACAGCATAATAACTAAAAAATGTTTGGATTCTTAATTTATTTATTTGTAAAACGTACAATGTAAAATGTACGTTGTTGTACGGTACAGATTAGTACAACTAAATTCTTTTATTGTATTATTCGTTTATATAAAACAGAGTACATTAATTAAAACGTTATGTAAAAGCAGTGTGAAGACATTTATCTACAATTTAGAGACACCAAAGACAATTTATATTAATCTAGAGCAAAGTGTTACATTTTGGCAGTTAAAGCTAAAACTCATAGGAGGTAGGTATGTCAAAACCAATAAAACATATTGGAACTGACATTGTAAGACGTGCTGTTTGATTTATCCATGATGTAGATATTGTACCGATATATATATGTGACTAAAATAATAGTAGAACTTTTTTGGCCTTGTAATAGTAATGGAGTATATACATAATTCAAAGTTTATCCAGAATAATGATTGCTGCTGAGTTCTTTTTACTTTTACTAACTGCTGTGTAAAAAAAACCAATTAAATGATATTTTATTTCAAAGTTAGTGGTGTCTTAGAATAATTATCTAATCTAAATAAAAAATCTGATAAAAATCTAATCTAATTATCGATGAAATATATTTTAGAGTTAAAAATGTTAGAGCCAATTCTATTGTGCATCCTAAAACACAATAAGTGAAATAATGGTTATTAATCCTTTTAAATAAAAAATGTAAGTATACTGCATACTTTCGTACTTCTCTTAAATAAAGAACTAAACATCCACTAAACGTCTACAGCTAAACAAATTTCAAAGTACATTGTTGTGTTAGCTATTAAAGCGCACTGCTAACAATATTAGACTTGTATCGTTCATCAGTCGAACGCTGCACTTGGCACCCTGCCAGTCTTACCTTGCGTTATTCTTGCTTGCTTTAAGCGCGGCCGAACCAAAGAAAACGAACATTTGTTTTGTTTATAGTGCATTTTTTTCAGACAATTAAAATGGAATCAATTTAAATTTGAAATAGAGAGGCAACCTTTTACGATTTTTTATTATCTTAGCTGTGAAAGATGTATAATTCTTTTCTATTTATTTAAGATAAATATTCCTTAGTACAGGTATTATATCCGTAAGCGCCAGGAAACAATCGGCTCATGCCTCCGGGTAGGCGACGCTAAGATGCTTCGGGGAATGTCTGAATCGAATAGGACGGAAGGCTACGGCACAATGCCACCACTGTGGTTTTGAACGGGACTCTCCCCAGCACACGCTGGAGGACTGCCCTGCCTTGAAGTCCGAGCGTGTAATCCTGGTTGGACAGATCGGACAAAACCTGTCACCGTCGTTGATCTCGACAATGCTGGCGAGTGGTGAGAGATTGGAAGCCACGTTCTCCTGTGAGGACGTTATGTTCCAGAAGAAGTCCGCATAGCGGGATCGGGAAAGATCCTGTTCGAAGAAGGCGGCGAAGGGGACACGGTAGAGGTCATTAGCTCCCTAATCGCTACCTAAGGGTCTTGGGGCCTCGTGACCGCTACAGACGACCCGAGACAGGTGACACTCCGGTGCGGCCGGGGGTGTCGTCTAAGGCGGGGCGCCTTCCCGCCACTTACTGTGTAGAACAGTGAAGAAGAAAATTTTAATTTGTACCGAAAAAAAAAATTAACAACTTAAGGTCAATGCTATTTTTGTGTTATACATGAACAGAACAATATTTTTTGGTCTATAGAATTAGTAATAAGTTATTGTAAAAACATCATGTATATAATATATAAATTTTGAACACAAATTACATGTTTAATCCCTAAATTATACACTATTTTATTTACATTGCTGTATCGGTATATTAAAATAAGTACCCATAATATTGTTGTTACCTAAATTTTTTTCAGAAGATAAACAATAAAAGATAAACTATCTTTGAGCTCTTTTTTTGATGGTAGGTACATGTTAGCGATAGAATTTGAAATAATTAATCCGACCGTTCATCGACATCCAATAAACGGATCAAAACACTACTACGGTTCGTGAACTAAATACTTCGATAAGTCGAATCTGTAGACAGAATAACTAAACTATTCATGAACTTATCGATGATACGTTCATTTATCTATCGAAAAAAACATTGAGTAAACTAATTTGAGCCGTAAACTGCAACGATAGAATTTAGTTTGAGTAGCATTATGAAAAAAAAGACATGATGTAACTTCGTTGTGATATTTCTGATTTTTTTAAAATTGTTTTATTTTTTTAAGTAAGAAAACTACCAAAGTGACTCTGTTCTGCCTGATGGAAAGCATGAATAGAATCCACGAGTGGTGGTCGCCGTACTCACTGCGAATGAAGACAGTGCAGTATGATGACCCACGCTATGGCGGGCTAATGAGATGCTTTTCCACGCCCCGCTTAAAGGACTTGGGATCGTAGTGGGAGGGAAACACGTGCGCTGGTAATGAGTTGCAGACTTTAACTGATTTGCTCAGGAAGGAAGAGCCGAATCGTTTAGTTCGGAAGCGTATGTCTAGAACGATGACTTCCAAGGCCAGCACAAGTTGTCCTGTAGAAGAACGGAGAGGATGGGATCAATTGGAAGAGTTCGTCAGAACACTCTTCATGATAAAGGCGATAGAGGACTGCTATAGAGGCAACATCTCTTCGCAACTGCAGAGACTCAAGGGATTCAGTGACTTTCGGGTTATTGATAATCCGGACTTATTTATTAGCGTGCAACTGAAAAATTCTATGATTAACACTGGATTGGGATAGGGTGCAATGATACGATGAAAGAATAATTAGAGTAAGTTCGTTTGAACGATGCCAAATAATTCGTACTTTTTCAATTTTTTTGTATTCATTAATCAAGAATGTTGACCAATGTTCGATGGAGTTATGTACATATAAGATATCCGTGTGGTGACGAACTAGGAATACTGTGTGTCATCTCTACTTATCCTGTGGGTGTCGAAAGAGGTGACTAAAGGAGCAAAAGAAGGACAGCTCGATGGTAAAGTAGGCCAAAACCTCCTTTCTGAAGAGAGGTTTATGTCCAGCAGTGAAAAGTTAAAGGTTGTTATGATAATGAGTATTCGATTAAATAAATCTCTTTTACCCAAAATGTAAAGAAATATTCTAAACCAATTTAAATGTCTTACTCTTATACCTGTAGTATAATTAGATAATTGCTGGAGATAATGTAATAACATGCTTCATGATACGTTTGCAAACAAATGAATTTAATTATACTGAAGAAACAGAATTTCGGCAGCCTTTAGTTAGATGAAGGAAATGAGCTTTTCAAGACGAGTTAAGAAACTTTGCAACTTGTACTTTGTCTGTGGGTATATCAGTATACCTATTGCAGACTAGTTATAACCGGCGGCGTCACTAACTTAAACGTAAATTCCGTATATCAAATAAGTTGTTATTTATTTGTTGAAATGACAAACGGTAAAACGGCTTAACGTGCTCTCCGAGGCACGGAAGGGTCTCGATGCGTTATGAAAATCGACCCCCATCCGTAGACTGACCTGGCTAGGATTGTTTCATTTTCTGTGTTTTCAGTAAAAGAAACAAACACTGCTGGACGCAAGCCTCTCCTTAGCAAGGTTTTGGCCTTCTGTACCACGCTGGCCAGACGGGTTGGTATACATAAGATAAGAAGAAAGAAGAAAGAGATGGATAGATAAGAGAAATAAAATTAGAATAGAATTAAATATTATTATGCGGCAGTTGGGAATTGTCTTTCGTGTCACCTTTGCCCTATAGGAGAAAGTCTGGTGTAGATATAAATAACTTAATTCATTACTTACCTGTTGTTTTTGTTGGCGTTGTTAAAAATAAGCGATCCTTAGTTATGAAATACCTACTGAAGACAAATAGATAAAAGAAAGTGGGTTCGTTCAAGATCATATGTAATATGCATTGCGACTGTCGTCTGTGTCAAAGTAGAAAACACAAAGATGACAATATCTTTGTGTTTTCTACTTTTGTGAATAATATTTTAGTATTCTGCATGTACCTAAATGGTCAAATGGTGGTGTTGAAATTGGATGTACAGACATTGCCTTTGCTTCTGCAGAGCTTACAAAGATTTATACAAGAAATAATTATTACGAACTAACAATGAACATACTTTTAAAGTATCTTTTAGAAACGTGTTTATGTTTCGTTATAATATCTCTCATATGCCGCTAAATTGAATGCATTCGAAAGTAATCCCGCCAAAATGTTGTAAATTATAAAATTGCGTTGTGCAACGATTTAATCTGTTCAAGTAATGAATATAGATATATAGATATATATATATAAAACACCCAAAATCTGACAAAAAAAATTACAGTTCATACAAATATTTGATCCGACCCGGACACCGAACGTGAGACCTCAAGCACCGTAGTCAAATATACTACCACTGCGCCACCGAGGCAGTAATAGCAGTGAATAAGACCACATGAGAAGTATACACTCCAAAACAATTAAAATATTAAAAACAAAGTATAAATTACCTAAATCTGAGGTAAAAACTTCAAAAAAACTGAACTAGGGTCTAACTAAATAGAGCCCTCTTACCACTGTAAATAAAAGATGTTTTTCTTAAATAACAATAAATTCATTGTTTTTCTTAGTTTCGCATCAATGCTTCATTCGGACAATTTATATATGTACTAATTAATTTCTGCACAACGCAATCTTAGATTAAATTTAGATTAAATTTCGAATTGCTTCTAGAACAAAACAATATCACTCTCGTACCTAAATAAAGAATGAAATGAAAAAAAGACCACAAAATCAAATTGTAGGGTGTAAAAAATTTGTCTGCTTGCCTGTCTGATAGAGGTTGGGGGACGTGGGATAATTCTCACGGATATTACAACACTACATAATGCAAATAACGTCCTCACAACACTATTGTTCTGTAGTCTCAGTGGCGGGAAGTAATTAGGTTTTTATCTATTCACTACAATTAGTTTACGAAGTAAAAAGTCGTTGAATTCACGCAATTCGTGTAAATTCGTTAAATTAAGAATATTAGTTTATCTCTGAAAAATTTTCAGAAAAGATTATTAATTAACAGTTTTCTTTTTTTTTTATTTTAGTTAAGGCAATCTTTTCTATTTATTTTTATATTAGTTGGCCTAAATCAAGATAAATTATAATAAGAGGAATTCTTCATCTTTGAACTTTTAACCTTTGAAAGAAAATACATATAATAGAAATCTTTAAATTTAACATGCCTTTTAAAGTTGATCAAAATGACAAAATGAAGCTCTTTTTTATGAATAAAAATACTGTGTCTATATCATTCAGCCGTAACATTTGCTGTTGGCTCAAAAGTAAATTTTGGGTTAATTTAGATATTGATCATAAAATACCCGCATATTGGTCTATCAAAGGGTCCCTTATTCGAGCCCTACCCACTTGGCCGACGATATGCGACCTCACCCCATTCAATATATTTGGGTCAGTTAGAGCACGCTGCAGCAAAAATATCATGCAATATTCGTTAATACTTTGCGGTATACTTAGCGGCCTTTGGCTTTTGTGGAAGTTTAATTTGAATGAAGGTTATTTGAATACACAATATGTGTAATTAATAAAACCCGGCAAGATATTAAAATCTTTATTATATTATATCTCTATTGATTTTTTAATTTTTTAATTTTAAGAACCTGCCAAAGTGACTCTACTCTGCCTGATGGAAAGCAGGAATAAAATGCAAGAGTTGTGGCCAAAATACTTATTGCGTATGTAGATAATGTAGTAAGTTGACCCACACTATGGCGGCCTAGTGAGATGCTGATTCACGCACCATTTGAGGATGTAAAAGGCATGATAGTTATTGTGACAGTGTAAGGTTCTCCACAGTTATCAACACTGTCACTTGTTTTTTTTTAGTTAGAAACCTCCCAAAGTGATTCTATTTTGCTTGATGGAAAGCATAAATAGAATCCAAGAGCGGTGGTCGCCATACTCACTGCAAATGAAGACAGTGCAGTATGGCGGCCTAGTGCAATGCTTTTTCACGCCCTGCTTAAAGAATACGAGATCGCAGTGGGAGGGAAACACGTGCGCTGGTAATGAGTTCTTTGTGCAGTCAGTTCTTCTGTGGACTGCACTTCCCGCCGATGTCAGTATGTCCACAAATCGCCACACATTTAAGACGAAAGTACGTTATCTACTTCGAAAAAAATTGTTAGAATCGTCACAACAGTAGTACCCGAGTGAGTATTTAAATAGAATATTATGTATGTATGTGTATATGTACTGTTTATATAAAATAATATTTTATTAGTAATGTTTGTATTTTACCTTTACGTCTACCGCATTATGTTTCTATATCACCTAAAGGTTGACTGGAAGAGAATACCCCATGGCATCAAGTCCACCTTTGTACAACATGTGCATTAAGCTAAAATAAATAAATAAATAAAGATGAGAACAGTACTCCACGCAGGAGCGTACCTGGGTCTTATAAAGAAGACACAGATGCTCAGGCGCGAATCGTCTCACTCTGTGCAGTATATCCAGCTTCCGCGAGGCCACCTTAGTAACGCTTTGAATATACTCTCGCGGGTTGAGATCCCTGCAAATATTCATACCCAGGATGCTGAGATTGTCCTGCAGTGGCAGTTGAGTGTTCTGAAAAGTGGGGAGGGGAAGGAATAGAGACTTTTTGGTAGAGAGCGTGCACGCCTGTTTTCTTGACATTGATCTCGACCAGATTGGCATGACCCCATTGGGAGATGCGGCTTAGGATCCGGTCAAGGTCAGTGACAAGCTCTTGTCGTTTTTCCTCAACGTCCGCAAACTTGCCTGTAGGGTGACAATAGTATCGTCCATGAACAGTGCTGTCCTCTACATAGCAATGTATATTGCCAAGGGTCAACATATCATTGATATGCAGAAGAAACAGTGTGGGTGACAGGACGGAAAGTTGAATATCATGACTTTTTTATTAATTTATTGATATAATAACTGCTTCATTGTTTAATGTTTTTTTTTAGATTTTGATATGAAATAGCCAGATGTTAGGTTTGTATATTATACTCGTATGTTAGAAAGTTCTTTGCATTATAATTTTGTAAATAAGAAACTTCTGAACATTTTAATTTTACTCGAGGGTTATAAAACAAAGCCTTAGGTTTTTGGATTCTAAACAAAAGTCACCCCTTTTGTTTATACTCCAGAAGAGTTATTTTGACATTTTGAATTTGGAAGTAAACAATGTTACTCTGTTCTAAGTTTTGAAAACTGATTCAATGAAACTTTAGCTGTTTCAAAAATTTATACCGTATTTTCTATGGACAGATAACATTATAGCTTGTTGTTTCAAAATAACAATAAGTGTAGTAACAAAATATCCTGTAAGTTTAAAAAATAGAAAGTTCACTTCAATGGGGTCGGAACTGTACATAATGCCGCTGTGACAACTTAATTTAAACGAATTACTAATTTACTCGTAAATATACTTTTTTAAATAGTAATATGTTGTTCCCTGTAAAGTAATACTAAGAGAGATTGAATATAACATTGATCTATTAATAATTATAAATTATAAACTTATTCTATGCCTATGACTATTGTAGATCAACTCAGCCCTGGTTTTATTTTTCAAACATGTATCAACATCAGGGCACTGGATCTCTGCATGTATTTGCCCATAGCGCTTAAATCCACGCCGTACATTGTTAAAAATGCTACTGTCTCGCAACATACATTTTTAATATACCGAATTTCAAATGCCTATGTGCTCGGAATTTGCTTTCAAAGGGAACAAAGAATACTTTTCATACATTAATATGTAAGTGATAAAATTGTGAAAGGCTGTCACTGTTTAATAATAACACTTTTAAAAACCTGAATCGACTAAAAATACTAATGCAAGCACACACATATTTAACAAAATATCATCGTCAATATCATCAATGGAAACTTAAAGGTACTTGAGGCCAAATAGATATATTTCAAGTTAATAAGCATACTAAATACTAATAATGCTCTTTGCGCTCTACTCTACTCGTAAAGCGATAAATGACGCGAGTAATATGCTTCTGGGTGTCACTTCCTACTCGAGGGAAGTGCTTAACATGACTTTGAAAAAGAAATTCTCTGAAAGATTAAATAAACTATGGATAAAAAGTGACTAAACACTTTGTATAATTAAATTGGAATTTACAAGGTCTATCAATTCAGCTGCGAATGCTGCGATACGTCACAATGAAACATCAGCAAACGTTTTTTCTATGAACCGTCGAGTCCATCATCATTATTACAGGAACCAAGTACTTATTTTTTTTGTCGTAAATTGTAACCATTAAAAAATAAGAACAAAAAAATATTCATTAATATACCTAAATACCGCAGTTGGAAGTAAATTAAAGTGTCAAGCATGGTGTATTTTTATTTATTATTGTTACCGTATTGCAAAGGATCTTTGGTGCAAGACCACAGTCAGACTATATTCATATTGAAAAACGACAATACCGTGTTGCCAAATACACCTTAATAAGAGCTGTAAAATCATTTAGACTCCTAATTTGAATCGCTATATAAAGATTGTATTCATTACGCAATATTCTTTTTTCGAGCTTTCCAAACTTTATTTGAACGTATGTTATAATATTAGCGAGTGGTTGCTGTGTAACCTTTATTAACTAGTAATTAAAAAGTCAGATTCAGGCTTGATTTCCTCTTACGCTGACATCGGTTGTCCACGTCCGTGGCGCTTACTGTCGGTCACGTATGAACACAGAAAAACGCCGTACTGTGAAACCGATCGCTGACTTCGTACTATAATTTTGGCTGTACGCGCATTTATCCATACGACTGATTGGGTGCTGGCGTTCAGAGTGCGCTCCTATTGTGCTACGGAACAATAGGAACGCTCTCATCATCAGACATTATCATTATCAGTCGATCAACGTATACGTCGCTGATGAGCAACACCGACGCGCATCGTACGTGGCGCGTAGTAAATAAACAGCCGCTGACAATAGTATTGCAGTGTGGTACTGCATAGAACATGTGTATCGACCGATGTCGGCGACCGACGCGACACGCGACTGCAGCGTAAGAGGAAATCAAGCCTTAGCCTTCTTAGTGCAACAAAATTTAGTTTTATTAAGAGTTTACAAATCGTTACCGAAATTCTAATACCTATAACAACACCATCATTTTGTTAGAACCATAAAGATCTGGTCTACTAACGTTATTGACATATCGGATTTTGTTCGACACCCCTTCAGTTGATTAAAGTCATAATAAAATTTTATAGTTTCAAGTGTACTTAAACTCGTGATACGGCGAGGAGATGAAAGAATACTACAGCAATCTTTATAGTATCATGACAATAAATTCCACACGGGGTAATAATGGAGTCGTATACTTGAGCTCGAGCTTGTCCATACATATAGTCATTGTTACGTATTTGTACATGATTACACAAAGGTATAGGCATATTATGAACTTGTGACCTCAAGCCACAGATTAATAATAGTAATTCCTAGGTATAATTAAAGAGGTAGAGTTTTTAGGTGGTATGCCATCATCATCATTATCAACAGCCTTTAACAGCCCACTGCTGGACATAGGCCTCTCGTTAGAAAGGAGGCTTTGGCTTACTATACCACGCTGGCCAGACGGGGTGGTATAGTCGCCCTTTGGGTGATGCAGAGAAAATAGGAAGTAGGTGCGTTTCAGGTTATGTTAATTTGTAATAAATAAAGTAAGCATATACAAACTTATACTAAAATTTACACAAATTAAATACAAATAAATACCATAATAAGTATAAGATAATAATCATGTATTGGTTGATTCTGCTTGCTGTTTCAATAGATACTACTTCACTTTTTTTTAAATAAAAAACATTGGGAGCCATTCTTACTTAGAGGGGAAGCTCATTCCAAAGAAGATACATGATCACATTTACTGAGATTATAAAAAAATCAAATGGAACATAGAATTTTCTGTTTAGTATTTTACTGGCGTTATAAATTCTTTGTAAGTTAAATAGTTAATTGCTTATATTAAAACTAGATGAACGTTGTTGTGTGTCAGAGTTTCTTCGGTCAGAAGGTTGATAATTAATAACATTTAATGATTGTCTAATGCATGCAAGTTACTGACTGTATGTATATAGGTATTATTGTTTATTACGGTATATTATCTGAACAAATGCATAAAGACTTATAATAAAATTGTATAAATATAATACGTCATCGGTAACCAAATGTCAGTTTATGGCAAAAAAACAAAATGGCGAATTTGGGCGTCTAGAAAACGAGTAAAAATAAATTAAACATTTATGTTTTTAGTTTGTATTTTCAATGCCGCTCGTTTTTTGTTTAATTTAATATTTTCTTAAAAGTACTGTTATTCATATAACAGGAAACCCGACAAAGCTTATTTTGCTTCGAAATAAGTTTGATGGCTTAACCCTGTATAGGTAATTTTATCAAAGAAACTCACAAATAGGCTTATGATAAGTTTCGCGTCAGCAATGCTATTCAGCAACGACCTTATCTAATCTCTGTCTATCTCTCTCTTTTACTTACATATGAAATGTCTCCCTCATTCTACTTATTTTACAAGTAAGGAAATAAAGTCAAGAATGTCATACGCTAAATTGAGAACTCGAGAGCTTATCTCATTTTAATAAGTACCTTCAGAAAACGTGTGGTCGCATAAGTTCTGAGAATATGAAAGCGAACGCTTTTCTTAGTAGAAACTTTATTTACTGCAATTTAATATCAACTTAATCTTACATACTCAGTTAATTAAAAACAAATATATTTATTCTTTTAGAATACCGTTTTATTTTAAAGTTAGCGACTTTAAATGACTGCAAATTTTAGATTAATACTTTTCCTCTGTTTTTATTTTTCACGGTAAAATTCTTCACAAATTATACATGTTTATTATTATTTTTCTCTTAAATAAGAAAACATGTACAATATAACGCTTGAACCTTATTTATTACTTAAAAATAAAACCTCATTGTCTTTATCCTGTCCAGAAACTACTGTCTTTGCTTGCTTTTTAATAAAAAACAGTCTTTTTTGCGGTCATTTGTTAATCCCCAGAACTGGCAGCTAGCGTGACGTATTAATTAATTTTCTTAATTGCTGGGTTTTTAAACATTTCTACGTTTATTACATCTTTCTTTGTCATAAAACTAAGCTTCTTATTTGTTTTTGGGTCACCTTGATCTAATAACTTTAAAAAAAATTACTTCTCATTACCAATTTGCATTGCAAGCAGACAGTTAGGACATAATCTTAAAAAAATGACGGGTACATTGTTCTAGCGGTTAGTGATCTTGTGCGCTAAGCCAGAGATCGTGGGTTTGATTCCCAATAGGATAGGATTCCCTAGGATAAATTTTTGTAATCATTCGTTCTGTGGCTGGGTGTAAATTATCTATAATATGTATGTATTTAGAAATATATAAGCATGTTTACCAGCGGTCTGGTTACCATAGCACAGGTTTTGTCAGGTTTTGTTAGGATATTAATTTATATAATATAAATATATGTTAAAATCCTGTCAACTAATATTACAATTAAAAGCTATAAAAAACTCTCATTGTTGTGGGTGTAAAATAAATTGTTAAGACATAAAAACATTAAAAAAATCCCACAAAAATTTACGTTTCAATGACGATTGTCGAGACGAGGCACTGCTCCGCCGTTCAACTTCTGAATTTGAAAATAAATGACAGGTTACAAAAAAGTAAACAAAAAAGTAGGTTTGTTGCTTTTGTATAAAGTGTAGCTGTTTCAAGACCCACCCACCCTTTTCAGGTATGAATATGCATAAATCTTCGTGAGTTAAACCTTTTTCTTCACTCCTAAAAGTTTAAAATATGCAACTAGTTTATAAATAAATTGTGAACAGGGGTCTCTTTAAAGAGAAATTCTTAATGGAAGAGCTAGATTTAGCGTAAATTGCTTTAACTTAATATTGCAGAGCTTAAGCCTCAAGTTTACCACGTACCACGGCTAAATAAATAACTTAATCCATTATTTAGCTAAACGAATAAACGGTCGTAATGAATATGAAAAATAGAGCTTATTTTCGCAGCGAGGTCTTCGACTGCAGCGTCAGGGGACGGGTGTTTTTGAGTGCATATATTTGTAAATATGAGTACTAATGTTTTCTTACTTTTAATTATATGTTTTATGACTAAATACATATAAAATGATATTAAATGTATATTATTATTTTATGAAAATATAAGCATTCAGTGCTGCTAAACCAAATTAAAAACCAGTTGATGTGTCATGTCATAAGAAATACGGAACATCTATAGATTCAACTCGTTGTTGAGCGGTAAATGGTGAGGAAAAGTTGAAAAGTAAAATACCATTGGATATAGTATAACCTCTTCAAATGTACATTTTAAAACGAATGAGATTAATAGAACAGAAAAAAAAAAGAATTGGCTGAAAGACAACGATACTTCGGTTGGTTAATTACTTTAGATTTGTTTAAGGAAAACACTTAAGTGGATTAAATGTTTTCATTACGGACATATTGGCCGACCCTCATGGGTATAATTCTGTAACTTTAACCTTTATCGAATAAGGTAGTAAATAGCTGTATCAAATATCGTAAGGGCCGGTAATATTATGATATCACGCTCATCATTATCATTTACCTCCCCATTTATTCCCATGTTGGTAACATTTTAGAATCAAACGATTTTTCAAAATTTTTTAAAGAGTTTTATTTGGATCCTTTTACGATTTGGGAATTTAATAGTGTTCAAATAGGACAAAGGATAAAGTTAAATTGGGAAAAGGGACACGGATAGGGTAGAAAGCCAGTGAAAAGAATAAAGCAAATCTACGAGACGGAAATAGTGCGAAGCGACCGCAGGTATCACATTCCTTTATGCTGGCCCTGAAATTATAAACTAGACTAGAGAAACGATTGGACATGTCTTTCTGATATTACACAGAATAAAGATAATCTGATCCACTATTTTTACATTAAGCGACTCATATAGATTTTAAATTTAGAAATATGGCCGACGATTAACTGTATGGAGCAATACTGTGAAGACCTTTGTCATTTTTGTTCCTTAAGGATGTTGTTAATTCAATGCTTATATGCTGTAGTAGTTTTAGTTCTAATTAACATCATTAGTAATGGATACTATACGAAATAGGCCTAAACAGAATGAGTTTTAATCTACAGTTGGCTCATTAGACTACAACTATGATGCTTTATGGACTGGGATCTAATTTAACTACTTGTAGTTTAGTGGCTAAGTGTACGATACGTCTAATTTAACTAGTTAGCTGTGGAATTTAGTTCATTGTAATAAATGAGGTACAACCAAAATATTTTATCCTCATACAGATATTATTCATAGGTATACTTATTGAAAAAATTCGCAATAAATACGTGATTAATTATGATATTTAAACCTGAATCATAAACAAGACTTGTGTTTCTGTTGTAACGTATGGCTAAAGTTATGCCATGGCAGCACCACCTCACTAGAGTGTGCGCTTCCGTCCCTATATTTGTCTGTGGACACACCTTGGCATAAAATAAGAAAATATGGCACCCTGAATAAAGGTTCATTAATTATTATAACCTATCTTACTTTTCAATGTAATCTACGGTTCTATTTAACAGTTTAAATATTTAATACTGTATTGCAAACCATATCGTTATGGAGATGTTACGTTATGTTTTGCCACTACGTATGGACCCGATCGGGAACTACAGACTGGTGAGAGGATGAACTGGTTGTGCCAAACTAATATTATCATATTCATACATACTTGTACATATCTTTATGGCATAATTATTGTTTTTAATCCATACTCGTTGATATATATTATGACAATAATAGTCCAATTCTGTGTATAGGCCTCTCTATAGAAAGGAGAGTTGCGCCTACCATACTACTACGGTTAGCTGGGTTGGTATAGAGTTTGTTTCATGAATTCTTTTCCCATGTGATGGATTAGGAACACAATAATAGTCAAAAGCACATGTCTATTACAAGTTTACCGTTTAATATTCTATAAAAACATTACGTGTCTATATTTTCAACATCCCTTTCGGAATATAAAATACTGAACAATGTCATACAAAAATCATTGCCAAGTAAAAAATGTAAATTTAGGCTTGTATAAATATAACATTTATACATATATAAGTAAATATATATACATTTAAGCTCAAAATAATGTTATAATACTTACTTATAACTAAGATTTTGACAGTGATTGAACAACGTGACAGAATATTCTCTTAATATATAATGTGAAACAGAAACATTAATCTTTACACAAGACTGAGTTGTAACAAGGCTACAAGCATATCTTATCTCATGCTTGTATTATTAACACTAGCAATATTATATATGGTAGCCTTAGGGAGTAACTGTAGACATTTGAATAGAAAGCGCCGCGAGCGATAATTTGCTGAAGACAATATATACTGAAACTCAAGACAATTACTAATAACTCCACACTAGAAATAAAGGATTCAATAAAAATATGTTACGACTTAAAAATTATGCAATGAAAAATAAATTCACTCTACATCTCCTAACTCTATTCGGTACGTCGAACCAAATCATACCAAATAAATAGCCACCAAAAAATTCTCTATCTGGGCTTCATCACATACGATAACTCGGAGTTGGTTAGTTATAACTGACTTCCTAGATTTGTTTACGAACTTGTAAAGGCCCGACCAATCTTGGCTTGCATGTGACCAGCCGACAGCCTTCTGTACTTGATTTACGATGGTGCAAATCGTTCTTGTTGCCACATAATTAAATGATCAAACACAATAGGGAAAACAAGTGAAGAGCAAAAAACGAAACAACTTATGACAATGGTTTCAAAAATAATTTCAACATATTTAACGGATTAGCGGACTTTCCTTTAAAAAATTTATTTTTTTTAAAAAAAATTAACTGATTGTAAAATAAAATGAAATGACTGCAAGCATGAGATATTTTTTTTTACTTTTCTAGCAACATTTGACTAATGTCAACCTACATGTTAACTGCCTGCGTCACCTGTCATTTGCTTTACGCGCTGTCACTCGATCTATGAATGTAACTTAGTTTTCTTTTTTGTTTCGATCTCTTTATTGTGCAACAAATTGGATAGTAAACTTTATAAAATTATGTTTGCTGTTGGGTTTAAGCCACTGAAAAATAATATTATTTCAATATGAATTTTTCATGTCTAAGCCAAGAGTGCATACAAAGCGGTCAATATCTTTTGAAAGAGAGGAAACAGGATAAAAAAATTCAAGTCGAAGTTTAAATGACGTATTTTCAAGAAAACAAATGTTTAAAATATACAACCAAATTAAAAATCCATTATTTTTTAATCTGACTATGACATCTTCCGTCAAATAGCCGTTGTAAGAAATTGATCTCCAAATTCACACTATTGATGTAGAACTTGACATGTAATTGTAGAAGTCATCACGCTTCAGGTAACTCAACGACATTAACACCGATACTGGCAGCATATCGGATAATGCATCTCAATATATCACAATGTACCGCAACCATTATCATTGAGGTATCGCGATACACAATAAGCCTTTGATATATTATGGAGCAATGTGTATTGTAGCTAAATGCACTGTCATCCGATTGCTTCGGCAATGAAGCGAGACGGTAATAGAATGCGAAGCATGTCACACACGCACAAAAAGAACAATGTGGCACATATATCGAATTTATTACAGATATAATATTTAGTTTCATTGATATTGCTATGTTTCTGTCATATTTTTTAATGTTCATAAGTTCCTTATACCTTAATCCGAGTTTTAATGCCTGTATTGATGTGAAGATACGAATTTGAGTTACGGGTAAAAATGCAAAAAGGCAATAATGTGTAAAACCATTACAATTAAAGTTATAATCATTTTAAAAGTAAATACAACCGATTTCCAACATTTAAATTATTTAAGTTAAAAATATGTGATTTTAAACATATTACATATTCTTCAGTTGTTCATAAAGTGCAGAAAATATATCTCAAATGAAAGATTTTTTTACATTTACTTGGTTTCGTACAATGCATCATGTAATATAATGACAATTTTAAAAAATAATCCATGTAACAAATATAAGTTCATAAGTAAAATGATTTATTTATTAGTTAAAACATATTGCAGTTTCGTAAACACAATACAAAATATAAACACAAGTAAGGCAAATAAACACATACACGCATATCGTATATAAACAATGTGCATACGTGCGCTGCGCTGCGCGCGCATTTACCATGTTACTGATGCGAACTCATAATTGTTTTTACTTTTATAATTTGGCAAAGATATTCCGTACACAAACCGATTCAAATTTAGAAGCGGTTCCATATTTGAAATCAAGAGAGTGGCAACTTGAAATCGATTTCTTCAAGGGCATAAATTTTTAATCGACTTTAAGAAGAAAGAGGTTTTGACCACGACATAAAATTTTAGTATATTACGCGATAATTTTATCATTTTGTCAAAATATGGTCAATCCTTTTTCAAATGTTCTTGGGACCGGCGAATTAATGGTGAAAAATTAAGGCAAGAAAAATAACAGTTTCTTACAGTTTACATTGAACTCGGTTATAACAGCACAACTTTATACGTTTCACATCTCAGGAGACGAACTACGAAACAAAAAGTATCTTTATATTTTATTTAATAGGTATTTCATGAAAAGTTTCATAGTCTTTGTACTTTATATTACACTTCTTTGTCAATTACAACCTGAATGTTTTACAGTTTCTGCAATTACAAATTCCGACATAGATAGAAAAAAAGAAGAGGCGAGCAATGTTGTTTATAAAGTGTATACCCATTACGACAAATTGTCTTAATTAACGAACTCACTGCACGTCGAAACTGTGTACGTATATCTGTGTATACACCTAGGTACCAAATGTTTATACGTACTTATTTTTAGTGTTATAAAATAGTCATTCATGTTATTGTTAATAATACTGACAGACTAAACACAATATTGACATGAATAAAAGAATAAAGACGCGTTCCTTCATTAATTTTATGATGCATCGAATGATTGCTGATAAATGTGAACGTAAGATGCAAACGACAACTACTTACATAATTTTGTAAGAGTACTTAACGATGCAGACTTTATGAGATGACACCGTCACATCGCTTTGAATAAGGTGTGCACAAAGAATTGGCAAGTTACACATGTACTATGTTTAGACACTTATAGTCCGTTACAATATTTTGCAATAATACATTGTGTTGTGGCTTTGTTTACGAATACTTTTTGAGGGTGTCTATGCCTGGAGTGGCACGAGGTGGGTGAGTATTGAGTGTCCAGGTTACCTTTTCGAAAATAGAAGTTCGTTTACCTATCCACTGACGTTAAAGTTTACCATAATTTCTAACTAGGTGGCGCTGATTTTAAATTAAAACAAATTATAAGGTACTTTGACATAAGTCTGTGTCTCATACTCGTACTTTTGGTTTTCTAGGAACTCATATGCAGCAAATCCATCATGTAGATATAATTTTTATATATTACAACCATTACGGAGCGCCTGGAAAGTTTCAATATCGTACAATCAATTTTAGCTCGGACAAGGCTTACGACATGACGAGTTATGAGGTTTTTACTACACATTCGATATAATATTGATAACCATGATCCCTCACTTATCCTTTTTATAACAATATTATTTTGTCTACTGGTGTTTTGTGACAATTTTGCGAATCTTACTAGTATTACAAATACTAAAGTGTTTATAGATGTTTGTAGTAACAACACAAAAACTTTTATGAAATTCGATCCAGAGATAGTTTATAGTCCGGTATCACAGATGTGTGTATTTGTAGGATGAGCAATGAAATGATGAAATAACATGAAAATGAAAGTCAGAATATACTTACTTTTATGTCATAACATACATTTTAAGTAGTGTCAATTGCTATTGCAAATATAGTGTGGCCCACGAATTAGTTAACATTTGAAGAAACGTTTAAAAAATATTTGATATACATATTATAAAAATTGTTGATTTACAAGTAAGCTAATTAGTTGAAATTTATTTTTAAAAATTACTTCGTTTAAATAACCACCGTTTCGACCTTTGCACTCTTCTAAGCGAGCACCGAAATTTTCGAATACTCGTCGGCAAAGAGACCGCGAGATCGCCGACATCTCCTCGCTGATTTTTTCTTTTAGTTGACGTAGTGTACTTGGTTTATTGATGTAGACACGATTCTTCAAATAGCGCCATAAAAAGAAGTCTGCTGGGGATAGATCTGGACTTCTGGGTGGCCATGAAATGTCACCTCGTCTGGATTAGATGAGTGACAAGTGGCTCCATCTTGTTAAAACCATGTGTTACGATTGTAGCTAGCAAATTCCAGTAGCATCGACCTCAAGAACTCCCGAAAATGTTTGCGCGGGACTTTAGATTCAGATTTTAACGAATTCTTGGCCCACCATATATATTACTGATTGTAATAAATAGCATAAAATTAAAAAGACTTAAGAAAAAAGGTGTTTTCTTAAATAATCAACGGACTTATTGTAGCTGATTTTTTATTTATTTCATATTCAAAATAAAAAAGTAATTTCGATCTCGAGAATTGTGGTTGTCTAAAATATTGGCTTATGTATTAAACTTTTCATTAATATAACGCAATAAACATTTATTTCACTTTGTCCTCAACGACAAAACTTTCCTAGTAAGATTAATTACGTCACGAAGGTCCGAAAATAACACAACTTCAAACAACAATTTTGACATTTAACCTACAACTTCTTTCAACACGACAATAAGAGGGCAGGATAGATAAAATTAAGTACTTACTTACTAAGTACTTACAGTAATTAATTACTGTTTCTCTGGAGGGTTAGGCAGAGGCATATTTTGAGTGTTTTCGTTCCGCGCGACGAACCTAGTGCCGTTAAGCGAAATATTCTGTTTGTGAGAGCCTCACCCGTCGAACAGCACGTGCACCACTTGCAGTCGAAGTTGACTTAAGGTTCTAAGTTTGTGGTAGGATGAATAATCTCCATTTATCGAACTATGTTACTTTATGTTATTCTAAGATTGTTTCTTGAATGTTAAAAAACGGCAATGGTAAAAAGTAAAATAACAAAAGCTCAAAATCCACGATTGCTCCTGATTTCCATCGAAAATTTGTTTCATTGATTTATGAGAGATTCCTGAAATCTGGTTTATAAAGACAATAAACTTACAAAGTCCACCGCACTTGACATTGGCAGAATTGTCGACTACGGCACAGTTTGCTATTTAAAAAAAAAGAAACTCGCACACACGCTGCTACTCGCCGAATGAGTCGGGTAACTGAAGCCCAAACCCTTTCTCCCATAGAATTCAGGCGAATTTATTAATTTAAAATTGAATTGTCAAAACAGTAAAAAATATAGAACTAGATTATTAAAAATTATGCCTTAAGGCGAGGATGTAAGTCAAATTTACCTACGTAATGAATACAATATCACTCGTCACAGTCAACCGTTCAGGCACACGTTCACTTCACTGACAGTTACAATTGTCAAAACTATATATTGATAATGCGACATTTATCAAATTTAATTAAGCAAGGATCAACGACCTATGAGATTCGCAATCAGTATGTACCATGTTTAAATACCAACGAATTTTGGAGCAAATATGCTATTTTGAAACATATAAATTACATGATAATTTTGTCCAAAACTATGTATGCGGTACGTAGGTAATAAAAACCAGTAATTTTAACTATATAACAATAAATCAGTGGTCCACGGAAAGACTGCCGTCGAACTTCACAATCCTAAAGCGAACTGAAATCTAACCGAAATTAAATCTGTTACGTTCTATTATTGACCTATCTTATTTGACTTCATTACCTTAATGTTACGGTGCATTGCAGTATTTTCAATTTGTTAACTAACATGTATGGCTATTCTAGAAGAAAATGGACGTTTTATAAAAATATTTTCGACAGTTTTAGATATGTTCTCGTATTATTTACAATGGAAATATACTTTGATGTATGTATTACATTTTTCGATGCGTCATTAATTTGTTTCACGTGAATGTTATTTTGCTTATTTTGATATAACTACGTAAATACACTTGTTTTAACATTAACCTTCAAAACCTTTGACCTGACGACTAAGGTAATCAGAAAAGTTCATCTATTTAAAAATCGATCATTTCATTTTACATTCTCGATTCACACAGGAAGGGCGCATTGGCCGCGGGGCATCGTCGCGGCTTGTCAAACCTAGTCGTCCATAGGTTATATATAGCCACGTCAAGTCGAACTGACCTACTTACAATCGGTCGCCGACCCCGCTCACTTGTCGTTGTGAATATTAGGAAATTGTGCCTTTATTTACAATTCACTGAGCCCCACGATGTTACCCGTGATGTCTTTTATACCTTACTGAACCCACGGGAACACTACACTTTTGCCAGCCTATGTGCTATTCCAGACTATGATCTACTTCTGTTCAAAATTTTGTGCAAATATGTCCAACCGTTTTACGTGAAAGAATTTCAAACACTCATGCTAACTTTCGCCTTTATAATTGTAAGAAAGGTTACTGAGTATAATTTTTATTTGAAATCAATAATACAATTGGTATAAAAATAAATTTACTATGCAGTAATGAGTAATTATATAAGTACATTTTTATGCAAGGTATGGTAGGAAAAATACGGTGTGACAATCAGTGTGCTAAAGACAGTCTCAAGGCACTGCACCATCAGGGTACGATGCACTGAACTTTTTCATACATCTGGTTCTATTTTTACTTTCACATCTTTTATCATCATCATCATCACCTCAGCCAAAATACGCCCACTGCTGGACATAGTTCTCAACAACAGCCGGTCCCGTGACGCCCGCATCCAGCAGATTCCCGCGACCTTCACCAGGTCGTCGGACCACCTTGTGGGGGGCCTACCAACGCTGCGTAGCCCATTACGCGGTCGCCACTCCAGAACTTTACGGCCCCATCGGCCATCGTTTCTACGTGTAATGTGACCCACTCACATCCACATCTTTAACAAAACTAAAAGATTTTTGTTATGCATTATGCGAAAATAACTACGAGTATGTGTCTGCACGCTTTTACGGCTAAATCACTTACCTGAATTCAATAAAATTTGACATGGAAATACTTTGATTCTTAAGAAAGGACATAGGCTACTTTTTACCGCGTTTATTAACATACATGGGTGGTGCCACGGGTTTTAACTAGTAAGCAATAATCCGTAAAACCACCATCAAGTTTTGAATGAATCCTTATGTATTAAATAGACTCTTTATTAAATAATAAAAGAATAGACTATAAAACATCACGATTGGGCATTTGCTACTTAAAACAGAGGAGGAACTGTAAACACAGTTGAAACTACGGGGAATTACCTAGTGATCTTTATACTTTTGTGGTATTTCCCACTTAATCAAAAACTTCCTTTCATAGAGCCTAATGACTATATGAACGTATAAATCAGCTGTGTCTACAATCGATAACGTCAGAGGAAGCTACTTTAGTCTTAGTGTTTTTTGGCAGCAGTTATGACAACCACTTCCTCAAGCTTTTAGTCTGTGTTCACGATGTCTTCGAGAATAAACCAAAGAATTCTTACAAGAAAATTTAAAAGAAATATCCATCCAGAATTGTCTTTATTTATTTATTTATTTACACTTTATGCACTTTGTACAGCGGCGGACTTAATGCCCAAGGCATTCTCTTCCAGTCAACCTTAAGGTGGTATAGAAATATTGTAAGGGAGGTGCACAGCGGTTATATTGACAATTAAGATATATAATACATGAGTTGACATACATACATGAACACATACAATACATACGTTATAAATACACATATAAATATACACATATATACATAAATATACACATACACACATTTAGATTATATTCGTACACTATGACAACTTGACTGTAAGCTGAGCCAACTATCGATAAGACCATTCTTCAATCTCGTTAAGAAGGAGACTATGTACATTCTTTTTGAATGTAAAACGGTTTGTGGACATCCTGACTTCGAGCGGGAGCGCATTCCAGAGTAGTACTGCCTGAACAAAGAACGAAGAGTTCACGAAATCAGAGTTGTGAGAGGGACATAAGAGAAGCAGATTATTTTCTGAGCGAAGGTTTCTGTCGTGATTAGAGGATAGATAACGGAGGTACGGAGTCAAATATGTAGGTGAAAACGGTGAGCTGAGAAATGAGAATAGGGCAGTTAGTGCTCGCAGATTGCGGCGCTGGCGAATAGGTAACCATTTTAATTGGGAACGTAAAGCAGACACATGATCATACTTTCGAAGATTAAAAATGTATCGAATACAGCTATTGAGAAGTCGGTCTAGTTTGTTAAGAAGGTCTGCATTCAGGTCGTAATAACACACATCACCATAGTCGATTATTGGGATTATTAGGGACTGCATGAGAGTAATTTTGGTATTAGAAGGCAGAAAGTTCTTCAGACGATATAATGTTCGCAGATTTTTCGTTACTTTCTGGCTGACATGAGTAACTTGAGCTCGCCAATCAAGGGTAGAGTCGATGAGTAAGCCCAGATCTTTGACCACGGGGCTGAACGGTACGACTGATCCGTTAAAGATGATTGGTGAGATTGAGGCAGTATCGAGTCTGCTCATAATGCGTTTGCTGCCCACTATGATCGCCTGACACTTGGTTGGGTTAACCGTCAATCCGAAATTCGTCGACCACGAGCTTATGATCTCCAAGTCTCTGTTGACCATGTTAACAGCTTGTGTTGTATCTTCCACCCTTGACTGTGCATACACTTGCAGATCGTCGGCGTATAGGTGATACGCACTCTGAAGTTGTTGAGTAATGAGATTAATAAAAATTGAGAATAAGAGAGGAGATAGAATGCCGCCTTGAGGGACGCCAGCGAGGAGATCGCACCAGCTCGATGTCGAGTCAGCAACGTGAACACTCTGTTGTCGCCCCTGAAGATAAGTGGAGAACCATTCCAGTGCCCCAGAGGTAACCATGAGATATTTGAGGATAGATAAAAGGATTTCATGACTGACGGTATTAAAGGCATTGGAAAAGTCAACTAGTACAAGTACTGTGACTTTGGTGTCCTCCGTGCCCTTCCTAATATCACCAGTCACTTTAAGGAGAGCAGTAACTGTGCTGTGACCAGCCCTAAAGCCAGATTGTAGCGGGCTTAATAGGTGGTTTCTGTGAACAAATTGGGAAAGTTGCTTATGAACACAGGCCTCGAGTACTTTGGACAGAAAGGGAAGAATAGAAATAGGACGGAAGTGTTCAGGGAGAGAAGGATTATTGTTTTTTGGAAGAGGAATGATGTAAGCCTTTCGCCATAGAGAGGGAAAGGTGCCGGAGTCGAGAGAGAAATTGATGATGTGAGTGATTGCTAAGAGGATATAGTCCAGGATGGTAACAATCATGCGACGACTTATGCCATCGCATCCTACAGCATTAGAATGGATAGATAGGATAATTTTTTTGATATCCTCAGGAGGCACCGGAGAAAATTCGAATGAGTCAGTGGTAGGACTGGTAAGACCAGATATGTAGTTCAGTGTTTGACACTTAGTTTGAAGATCCATCATAGTTGCAGATGAGAAATGAAGATTTAAATCATTCAAACTAATTGTATTACTGAAAGGGAGCTGTTGTTTTTTACCAATACCTAAGGTATTAAGAAATTTCCAGATACTGGAAGAAGAAGAAGACTCTATGTTTTGAAGAATATGTCGGCGTTTAGCGTTGCGTATCACCTGGTTGCACCGATTCCTAGCAGCCTTATATTGGTTCCATTTGTCTTCGCAACGATTTTGTTTGAACCGACGAAATGACTGATCCCGTCGCCTCATAGCTGTTCGGGCCTCCTCCGTCATCCAAGGCGCCGGTGCCCGTTTTACCTTTACAGACTTAATTGGAGCATGGAGGTCGTATAGTTTGACGATGGTGTCATTAAAAATAGACACTTTGTTGTCTACGTCAGTAGCAGCTGCCATGTTCGTCCAATCTATCCTCACAGCATCTGCATGTAATTTTTCAACATCCATGCGTCGGAAACTGCGAGTCTGCACGACTTTAGGTGGTGATTTGGATGGTTTCAGGATATAGGAGAGGAAAATCAAGTCTTTAGTATAACTTCTTTAAACATCTCACACACGGCTGTCAGATCTCAAACTAGGCAAAGCCTGTACTATGGTAGCCAGACTGCTGATAAACATACTTAAATATCCTTTTAAATGTATACATTTTTTTTTGGTGACCCACACTATGGCAGGCTAGTGAGATGCTTTTTCAAGCCCCACTTGTGGATGTAATCCAATCCAATAATAATCGTCGCGGCAGTGTTGTGGCTCAACATGCCTCCAGTCTCGCACTCACCAACGAAAGACGACAGGACGGATGCTGTCGCTTTAGGTTGGTCTTCTATAAGAGAACAGTACTGCTCTAAGTTCGTGCTGAAATCAGCGTGGCTCTACTACACCTGACAACAAAACGAAAAATCATAAATGACTAAATACGACTTTAATTTTTAATTCTACATTAACGCGGAATAAGATGGTACTTAGCTGAAGTCTATGACTGTATAAAATTCTAAGCTCACAACTAGCTCAAATATTCGCATAAGATCATTGAGGTTTATATTACGGCTTAAGTTTAAGATCTTCAATATCTTTTTTCAACGTAGTAGTATATTTTTGCCATAAAAATGTAGGTCGACGGTTTAAGATTTTCTGCAAAGAGCCATAAAACACCCGTTAAATGTGAATACATTTAAAGAATTTTATCAGTATTTTGCGTAAAATTTTTATAGCCTTCTACTTCAGATTAGACACTAGTAACTATTATTTCACGATATTCAACGTATTTTATTAAACTTCTTATGTTTTTTATCTTATTTAAGGAAATCCGGAACGAAAAACCAACAACTATAACTTATAAAACACTATAAATTACCAGCTGGGTTGTTCTAAGAACAGGCTACGACAGAAGTCTTTGAAAGAAATTGAAATAATCAAAGATATTAAGATGTGCTATGTTTAAGTATCTCATGTCAACCTTTCATCTTAACAGTCTATAGCAGTGTACTGCTGGACATGGGGCTCACCTTAGAAAGGAGGTTTTGTCCTACTGTACCACGCTGACCAAACGAGTTGGTACAGAGTTTGTTTCAAATTTACCATCTCTTTGTAGTGCAGTTGTCCTATGTAGTTGGCTATATTAATCGGCTCGTACGCTACTCAGAGAATAAATTCCGTATTCTTAATCCAATACCACACGAAACATTATTTAGTGACGCTAAAATTTCTTACCGTTTCTTTAACAACACTCTTCGAACACAAAGGCTAAACCAAAACTAAAAACCGTCTATGTCATTCATATCGTACTTTTGATAAATGTATTTGGCTTATATACCTAGTCTTGCCATAAATATTGTAATAAAGAAAAAAGAAAATTGTTAACTGCAAATAACATTTATTACTTTTACAGTGTGTCAGTTTAATACATAAATATAAAACAATTAAAAATATAAAAAGCTTATTCGAAGTGGTCTCCATTGGCTGCAATACAGTCCTTTAAACGATGAGGCCAGTTATCAATAGAAGCACGCACTCTTTCCATGGGAAAATTCTTCACTGCCAATCGTATAGATTGTTTTAGGGACTCCAAATTATCATGGCGTTTAGAGCAAGCTGTACTCTCTAAAACTGACCACAAATCATAATCCAGCGGATTAAGATCGGGACTAGACGACGGCCAGTCTTCAGCTCTGATGAAGTCCGAAACGTTCGATTCCAACCAAGACTGCGTGGACCGAGCTTTATGACCCGGCGCCGAGTCTTGCTGGAAGGACCATACTTGGTTATTGAACATGGTGATGTTAAGGGGCTTAACTACCTTCTCAAGAATGGTATCTTGATACACTTGTGCCGATGTTTTGATACCTTTTTCACAAAAATATGGCTCAGTCACTCCTTCATAGCTAACACCCCACCAAACCATCACTGAAGTCGGATAATGTCCACGTTGCACTCTGTCGACTAATTGGGAAGCTTCCTTAGAGCTTTGAGCATAAATACGGTCATTTTGTTTGTTAAAATGTTGCTCAATTGTAAAAATTTTCTCATCCGTAAACAAAATTTTTCTGTGACCTCCCTTTGCGTACCGCTTCAGTAGTTGTTTCGATTTTACCACCCTATTCTTCTTTAAATTATCAGTTAAGAAATGGCCAGTGCGTCTCTTATAGGCTGCAAGTCCTAAGTCATCTTTTAAAATACGCGACATGGTTCTAGGTGCTATCTTCATTTCCCGAGATAAAATCTTTTGCTTTCGGACAGGATTTCTTCGAATTCTTTCCCTTACTGCTTTGACCACCTTTTTCGTACGAACACTACGTGGACGGCCAGATCTTTTTCTGTCACAAACAGAGGAGGTCTCATTGTACCTATTAATAGCCCGGTACACAAACATTTTACTAATACCAAGTGTATGGAGAGTTTTAAAAATTGCATTTGGCTCCATACCTACTTTGTGTAATGCTATCACAGCGATTCGGTTCTCTTTATCACCCCACACCATTTTAATATCGCAAAATATTTTACAATGTATTGGCGCCAAAATGAGAAAACACAATGAACAATCGTATAAAAATGACAGATTCGAAATTCAAATGTAATATTTTTTTATAATTAAGTGTAACAGTATTTATGGCCAGACTAAGTATTGACGGAAGCAGATGGTCAAACGCATGGCATACATACAACCAATTTTTGTCCTACTTGGCGTCACCGTTGACGCCGTGCTGGCTGGTTTTAAAAACCGGATATAGAAAGGATTAAGGTATAGAACTAGTAATCAAACCTACTTTTTCGGAGAACAATACGTCATTACCGTATTTCATTTCAATAATTTTAACGTGAAAGAAATTTCTACACGTACACACTCGTATGTATTACGCCCGTTACATTTTTACAGCTTCTATTTGAACTTGTAAATAAATCAATAAAATTATATTTTACCAAATTATTTCGATGTTTCTTCTAAATTAAATAACCACTTATTGCAGTATTCATTGACTTAATGTCTTAATGTATATACCATTATACCTATGATTGCTGCTTGATGATACTCGAATATCACTAACTTGAAAATCTCTCCTCGAATGGTTTGAGTAGGAGAGATTTTTTATATATAATTAAATTGGTAGTTTCTTTTTAAAATCTCAAAACCAATAGATCTAGCTTTTAAGTAGGTACCTATATTCTGTCGACCGTCCTGTATTACAGACACAGCTGAAATATGACGCTGTAATTCTAATTTCTTTTATTTCATTAGAAAGCTTGATTATACCAGACAGCTGAGTCATGACACTGCGTTTCGATTTCGTTTCATAGGTTGCGTTGTTCAAGGGGGTTCGACCTTAATCCCTGATGCTCTGACATTTTGAACAAACACATTTGACATTTCAAAGTTCATATGTGTAGGTATTAGAAAGTAGTTATCATTTCTATGTGTGCTGACATACATACTTATAATTTACTATCCCGCACAACTTCGTTCAAGTCTAAATGGGTATTTTTCTTCCGTTATTTAAAGGTTTTTCATTAGTGGTCAGGTCTTATTAGTCGTAGCATCATGTTATATAACTTCTTTAATAAATGAGTTATCTAACATCAAAAGAGTTTCTCAGTTCGAACCTTCTTGAAATTAGCGCGTACAACCACGTTAAAAAACTCCTTAGCTTTGCGATATTAGGAAAGATTTATCACTCTCATTGTCTATGCAATTTCATACTCATATTAAAAATAAATTTGCTCATTGTTCTCAGGTTCCTCGTGAAAGTTTCAAACACATAGTGAAAGCGTGCGAGTGTCCACTCTACTGGAAGATGCCACTGTTCCTTGCGACACAGCAGAACCTGCATGCCCCCGTTGATGGACACAAATTCATAGATTACTGGAGAGAGTAAGTGACTTTAAACTTTTTTTTAAGAAATATTCGAAGTTTAAAAAAATAATAATCACTTACTAATAGTAAGAATGAATAACAAAAGTTATATAAGAGCAAAGCTTCAAGTTTTACTCCGTGTAATTCAAGTAGAACGAGATGGGTTTCATGGAAACCTATCAAAAGGTAAAGAGAAATGTCTCATTAAGGGTAAAAATTTTTCTTTTTAACTCTTCTATGTTTTATATTTTTTCATTAATTATTTAATAATTATTTTATAAATTTACGCCACTGTTTTTATGTAAAAATATCAAATATAAAAAAAAGCCGTTATATAACTGAAACGGCTAAGGTTTGTATATTTTCAGCTTATTTTAAGATAATGTTGACACAGACAGAAGTCCATTGCCTACTATGTTTATTAAAATACAGAAGACAAATAAAAAACTAGCAACTTGAAACTTCTTACAAAGAGGCATATGGTCTTAAACTAAGTAGAGCCTGTACTATGGTAACCAGTCTACTGCAAAACATACTTCTATATTGCTAATAGATTTCATAAATGGTTTACAAACTTTGAGGATTTAATCAAGATCCAAGAGACCTAAGACCTGAAAGATCTTTAATTGTTAAACTTACCTAATTTAAAAATGCCTTTAACAGCATAGTAACAACAAACTTACGTATTTTATTATGAAAAATAACATTTCCCGTATATTTTTTCAATTTTGAAGATTCGTTATATCTTACAATTTAAGTATGAATTTTGTTGCGCTATATTTCAAATCGTATTAGGGTCGTAATGAGATAATCAGACAAGCACTCAACATAAATTTATATAAATAATTTTAACGACGAAAAGTTAAACCGATATTCTAAGAAGTGTTAAAGTTAACTAAGTTATACTGATCGTTACCTTTTATGTTACTTTTTTTATGAAAGCTCTAAAAGAAGGCGATCGATGCTATAAACACTCACTCCACTAATGGGTAACCGGGGTAACTTTAGGTATCCAAATCAAAGTGAGGCAAGTTGGGTCTTTTTGTAGACAATTTATGTGAGTCCCTTTTTAATCAAGAACTGCCAGCCTGTGTAGTTCTCAGTCCCGGGATTTTTATTGACTATAAACAAATGTGATCTTTAATGTCTGATCTGAATTAGATTGATTTATTAATTCTTCATAGGAAACTGTAACAGATTAAAAGTAATAACATGCGTTCTTCCGTCCTAATGAGTTATAAAGAAATGAACGTTATTTTTTAAAGCACAAAAGAAGATTATTCTAGTTTATATTTTGAAATACTTGCGTGTTGTTACAACTTCCACACCAAAATAGAGTGCTGTAACATTTTAAAACACCGGTCTTTTAAAACCAATTTACGGTAAAATTAGTTGTTTGTTTTTATAGAAGCCTTCCAAAGTGATTCTACTCTGCCTGATGGAAAGCCTAAAAAGAACCCAAGAGTGGTGGCCGCCAAACTCATTGCGAATGAAGACAATGCAGTATGGCGACCCACGCTATGGCGGCCTAGTGAGATGCTTCTTCACGCCCCGCTTAAAAGACCCGGGATCGTAGTGGGAGGGAAACACGTGCGCTGGTTACGAGTTCCAGGCTAACCGATTTGCACGGGAAGGAAGAGACGAACCTACTATTATAAACGGTGACTTCCGGTGGTTACAGTCAAATTCTATTGAAATTAAACTAATCGAACAAATTTAAATATGGAATTGCGTTCCTCGTACCTTTACATTCTACACCTCTAATATCTGCTATTACGCGGTTGTCATAATCTTTATTGTCGACTATCGGTTCATGTTCTATTTTATGAGTTGACATGTGTTGACATTTTCTTGTCCCACTTCCTACTCACCGTGGAAAGAAACTGGCCTCGATTGTTCCAAAATTGGACTATTATTCACTTAGACGCGACAAGAGCTAGCCCAATTGTTGTTCACGGCGTATTGGTTAGCAAAAAAAATATCAGTTTCGTAGTAGGCGGCTCAAAAACCTTACATTAAAGAGTGTTTGTTTAAAACACAAAACTCATGTTCTATATCACTACGATTTGCCTGTAAACATCTTGATCAGGAAATTTAGGCAGACAATACGGAAGACAAGCGTCCACAGTGCTGACAAGTTATGGCTTGATTGCAAGAAAAGATCTCACTATTCTCGTATCTACGTATTCGCTCACGAAACAACATCGGCATCCAAGCTTCATCATATTTAGGTTTTGAGCCGTCAAATTTCTACTGCAATTATATAAAGAAAAAAATCAAAATATGAAAAAATAGTCGAAAATCAAACCTTCGAGCACAGAGTATAACGAACTAGACAAAAAAAAATGCGATCTCTAAGTGGTTTACATTATTAAAGTGCTAACTATAATTTTATTGATTCAATACTTGCAATAAATAGCTTTAAAATCAAATTAAGTCTAACCTTCTTTTACAGTATTAATGGGACTTTCTCAATTCCAGCATGACGTCACAATGCCACGACCACGCCTCCCGCTTCGTCCACATATTAACACGAGGGAAAAGTAATACATTAGCTCCAGAAGATTTCGTGCCCCTAGTTCAAGACGTCGTGGACACACACCCAGGGCTTTCATTCCTCAAAGAAGCCACTGAGTTCCACTCCAGATACGTACATACTGTAAGTTTAAAAAATCTAAACGTAATAAGTTTTATTTTTTCTAAAAGACATTTCCCACTCTATGAATATATCCAGTGTCAAGAACACTCAGACTCGTGACAATAATTTGTGGATCATAAAAAGTGTTGTCTTATGTGGGTATCTAATCCACAACACTTAACATTGTGACCGCTTAAAAAACTCCGCCATTCGTTCAGTCAATTCAATTCAATCAATCAGTTTGTCGTCTTCTCTTAATTTCCGACGTATTAGAACAGGGATCATACCCTCTTTCTTATTTATAAGATTAATAAGGGTGAAGCCGTGTAACTGCAATCGTTAAGAGAATCCGTAACGTGTAAAAGAGAAATTTCTGTAACTTAAAATAAATTGGATAGTGATATAAAAAGGAGAATGTATGGACATATCTTTCTATTTTTTCACAGTAACAATAACTAAGTGTCATTATATTCGTAAAAATTAAACTTGAAGAAATAGAGTAAAACAGAAACATAGAATAAGTCATTTTTGAGGATTTCTTAAATGCGTGCGCGTCTTTTACCGTTTACGTCCTGAGTTTTTTATTTAAGATTTAAATGAATGAAACAGTCAGAACTCTAATTATTTGGAGGCTATTCCCACTATCTTCAAATAGCATAATGTTTCAGAAATT
Organism: Hypercompe scribonia; assembly: GCA_949316085.1. Classification (NCBI taxonomy): domain Eukaryota; kingdom Metazoa; phylum Arthropoda; class Insecta; order Lepidoptera; family Erebidae; genus Hypercompe; species Hypercompe scribonia. Next base: position 1,063,280 of record OX438969.1, on the reverse strand, counting down.
CTAAATATGATATAAAATATGCAAATATAAGTTTATTGACTACATTTTGAGGTCAATGGTTCGTTCGAAGACTTAGGCCGCCAAACCATCGTAACAAACAAATAACTGTAAGTCTTAGTCCCCTAGGAATTTTTATCGCAACAAAAGATTCACATCTCCCGCAAAATCGAATCAAATAAAATAGTTTATGAACTTTTGATGAACATGATTGAATTGGAAGAGTATTGCAAATCGTTGCATTTATTTGGCAAATGAGTATTTTTACAAAAGCGTTATACTAATGTGTTTATCTATTAGGCATAGCAACAGGAAGAACGAATCGAAAAGGGAAGAGGCGATGTTTTGTCTTTTTATAAAATACTACTGCCCATTTAATATATATAACGAGATTACATTAAAAGTGAATGGGAAATGAAAACTCATATAACACTGTCTAGAAAGAAGCAGTAAATAATTAAAACCTAGTCTTTTATATCGCCACTAACTCTATACTAATACTAATACTGTTCCTTTCAGGTGATCGCTAGGATATTTTACTGTGTGAACCGATCTTGGTCCGGCAAAATTAGCATCCCCGAGCTAAGAAGATCGAATTTACTCCAAGTTATACAATTATTAGAAGACGAAGAAGACATTAATCAAGTTACTCAATTCTTTAGGTAAAATTATATATTTCTTTAAATTTCTCCGATTTATTTTTCTTCGAGTTAAAGGGCAACTTTAGCAGTGTGCCTCGGATCGGATCGGAAAGCGGATCTTTTGGGATCTACGTCCATATATACTCGTACATCCAAGCCTCTACAGAAAGATTAAGCAGAGGCGTATTATTTGTCCTCTTCCATTGTTTAATAACTTTAGTTAAATCTACTTAATAGGAACTTACCGCAACCCCAAGATATGTAAGTAACCGTTCAAGCAATTTGAGTCTCATATATCTGTAACTTGAGTTGGGTAATACAGAAACATTTCTATTGTTGTAACGATCAAGTAGGTAACCAAGTTAGAGTATTTTGTCAGTCCTAACTACGACTTAACTATTCTATCATTTAAGTCATTTATTTTACTATACAAAGATACACAAACACAGATAAAAGGTGCGTTCCTATACCACTTCCTTAATTTGTTTAACATTTAGGTAGAATGTGTGGGAAAGACTACCAGCTCAGTTCACACTGTGCTGAAACACAGTACTTTTTTTCAGCTGACCTCTGCCATTTGATTTCATAATCAGATTAAAATAAACTAACTATAAGTTGACATGCAATAATAATTTTCGAGATACAAGATGTATTGGAAACATCATGTTATTAAACATCTATTAGCAAGTGACTAGCAGTTACCAATGGCCACTGTAGCGACTGCCACATACAGCGCAAACAGAAAAATATACTATAGCGCCATCTAGCGAAGACACATTGAACTATGGAGTATAATGAACTACGGAGTAACTACTAGACCTGTATCGCGAAGTAAAGATTCTCGTGGCGATTAACATATATACGACATCCCACATCAACTGTTGAGCCGTGGCCCGCCAGGCATGATCACCTCGCCTGGTCGGAGGATTCTCCCTTTGCATAAGAGGGACATAACACCCGTTCCGTCCACAACCACCAATTACCGTATGTTTGAATATTTTTTTAATATTTCTTTGTTTTGTTTTCTTTACAGTTATGAACATTTCTACGTCATCTATTGTAAATTTTGGGAGTTGGATAGAGACCACGACTTGTTTATAGACAAACACGATCTCGCCAGACACAATGACCATGGTAAGCTTCTATGACTCATATACTTGAATTTGTGTATAAAGTATCGGTTAAAACTGCTTAACTGCCACGTTAGACTTGCGGTTAACATATGAGACTGTCGATCAAGAGGTCTCGGACTCGATTGCCGGGTCAGTTCAAAAAATGTTATTGAATTTTTCTAGGTACAGAAGTACTTACCTAATAACAGATCGAAATTTGGAAGTTGAGGTCTTAATCCCGTATCGTCCTATGGGATTGTGAGAGTGAAAGAAAAGAGAGTGCACCTGTGTTGTCTCTAAATCGAATAGATGTGCGAGTACATTATCACAGGTTTATTAGGTTTTCAATTTTGTGGGTACTCTTTCATATTTGTTTTTTTTGAAATGTAATTTTTTCTGATCGTGAACAAAGAATCAGAATAAATATTTCAATCCTAGCATAGAACACTACTAAATAATGATATTTTCGGTGACGATCGTGTAGTAGAGATAGATCTGGTCTAAGAGTCCATAAAAAACTAGTCTATATTCTGCAAAATGTAACGCTATGCTATCAGCATCATCATCACCTCAGAAATTAAATATGAACTATATTTTATTTCCACCGCCGCGATAATGTTCTACGGCACGTGTCAACTTACATTAAAAGTTTTATTACATTCAAAAAGTTTCGACAAGTGTTATTGCTTTGACCTTTTAAGGTAGAGGTGAAAAATATTACAAAAAAGACTAAAATGGCGATTGTTTTAAGATAAATGGAAAACAGACCCATAATAATAAAGGTTAAATTGCTCTAAATAAACAAATCGATATTTTGTTTCCTTATAAGTGGGTTCTAGCTACTCATTATGTATATTCTCTATTGCAAAACTTAAAACAAACTTTATACCAACCCGTCTAGTAAGCGTGGTGTGGTAGGCCTGAACCATCTTGTTATAGAAAAACCTATGTCCGCAATTGAACTGTTAAAGGTTGTGGACGACAACATCGACATCACCTCTGTTTAAATCCACCACAAAAGTATCCAATACGTTATACGCACGAAATAAAATATTTCTCCCAATTTTCTTAGGTTTTCCGGTCCCTTAAACACTTACATACATTTTGTTTCTTTAGCGCTGTCAAGCCGCATGATCGAGCGAGTTCTTTCTGGATGCGTGACGCGAGGCAATCAGAACCGACTCACGCCAGACGGTGAACCTCGTATGTCTTATACTGAATTCGTGTGGTTTCTTCTTGCTGAAGAGGACAAGACACATCCTACTGCCATCGAATATTGGTTCAGGTAATTATTCTTTACAGAAAAAGTAATTCTGACTGGCCAACTGGTTATACATGTACCTTCAATGCGATATTATATATTCGTGTAACTCTACTGACAGCAAACAAACATGGCGACTGGTATCTATATAGATTTACAAAGACTTTATGAGAAATTGTGAACTGAAATAGTATTAAGCCTATATTACAACACGTCTTCTAACAGTCTCTATCAGTCTCCTCCCACTTCCAGAACACACATTTAGAACCTGTTAATTTGTTGATCATTCACCTCCTTACAAGTAAAAAGCCTCTCTTGGACCCCATATAGTTTTTACTCAATCGATTAAAACATATATAGTATGTATATATCATCTTCTTACCATAAATTTAGTGAATGCCTGAAAATTGTCGCATTTGCATTCTGTACAATAATTCTGGGACACATGAGACAACTACATTTATTGTTCAAGTAAAAAAACTAAGTGTTAGCCAAAGGTAAATTGTACTTTTCTGCGATTATTTTTTAAAGCCACACAAGAATAACTTAAATACCTAAATAATGAACTAATAGTTTACATCGTATTTCTTTAGTTCGTAATATTTCTTAATAATTAATTCATAGCAAATAGAATTTATTATACTTATGTAACGAACCCTTTCTGAGTCTATCTACCGTATTATAAAAGGCAATTTACTAGGTATTGACTTTGAAATTGGTAAGCCCGCCATGTTCCCAACAAGTTTTAATACAGTCGCATGCATGAGGGCGCTCGGTAAACTTTTATACAGCCGTGTCACGTAACTCTAGTTAACATTTTCTATTCTTACTTTTCATATTGTGTTTGATACAATGCCTTTGTTTTAATAAAATGTAATATATACTACGTATTTGCTTTTAGACAATGAAAGTTTGTAAATCTCTCAACTTTTGTTTTTTTAAGTACATTTTAAATTTTATTTCAAGCTGTAGTCCATTCGTGTTAAGAAAATTGTGACACAATAGTAACAATCAGAGAACCAAGTGCAAGTTTATTTAACATCAACACGATGATCACGGTACGTTCGGCGCTACGATTGGGCCGCGTTTAAGTCTCCACCAATCACAACACCAAACGCGTTCGCTGTCGAGAGCCAGTTGATGTAAAATAAACTCGCTTTAAGGCTGGATTTTGTCCATGCGTCGATATTTTTGAAAAAAAGCTTTTAAATAAAAAAAACAATCTATATAATTCCTTGAATATAATTTTTTGAAAAAGGAACATTATATATTTTTTTTAATTGCTTTCATGCATTGTACCGAATATTACAATATTTTTATTATTACATATAATTTTGTTTGTGATTTTTAAAAGTTTTACTGTATAATATACATATATAAAATGTTTAATTCTTAATTTCCAGGTGTATGGACGTAGACGGTGATGGCTATATATCCATGTATGAACTAGAATACTTCTATGAAGAACAGATGCAGAGGATGGAAGCCATTGGCATTGAGACCTTACCTTTCAACGACTGCTTATGTCAAGTAAGTTTATTTAATCATAAATTACTAAGTAGGTTCGGCATGGCTTTTAACTAAGAAAACCTTACACTAACCAATAACTCTCAATTTTCATATCCACTGCTAAAAGTAACATCTGTAAACATCAATTACTTTTTGTTTTTTGTGTTTTTTTAATTGAATCCAAATAAACTATTTCGAAAAACGTGCTGAGTGATATAATACCCAAATATTCATATATACCATTCTGTGGTGATTTCCACATACAGTGCAAGCACAAGATATAATATTGTGTCAACGAGTAACGAACTACTGAATATCCTGTATCGCGATATACAAATTCTCACGCCATACATACAATTTCTTGACTTCAACTATAGGACCGCGGCCCGCCAGGCATGATGACCTCGCCTGGTCGGACTATCCTCCCTTTGTGTTGGAGGAATACGACACCCGATCCTCCAGAGTTTAATATCCAAATGATCTTACGTTATATAAAGTATAATACAAAAGCCTAATCAAGTATAACTACAATAGTTTACAGCATAGACTCTAAACACAACGAAACATAATATTACATCAAGCTTAATTAATATTAAACTACCATGTTCTATATGTACTACATTAGTACATAAGTATACACATATACAACTCTCAAGGTTTCATCCGTTAGTCACACTGATTAAGTGATGTAGCAACAAGCTGTTTATTTTCCTAACAGTGTAAACTTTGTATGATTTGAACCCATTAAGAGTTCATGACTTTACGCTATAACCATGAACCTTAAGGCGTTGCAAAGGTTAAGTAAACGAACCTTACCATAGACTCGATACTGAAATATATTTTAATGTTTCATTTTCACGAAAAAGAGTTTAAATTACGTGAAGTAATCTTAATTTTTTAATAAGTCACTCCTCATAAGCGTAACCCTTAGACTTAATTTTTCATTTTAATTCAACAACATCTTTTATTAGTTTTTTCTATATTTTTCTATATTAAGAGCCTGCCAAAGTCACTACTCTGTCTGATGGAAAGCATGAATAGAATCCAAGAAATGTGGTATGGTGACCACAACTCTTGGATTTTATTTACACATATACACTTATTACAAATACAGACAATGCAGTATGGTGACCTACACTATGGCGGCCTAGTGAGATTATTTTTCACGCCCCGTTTGGAGGCGTAAAAGGCATGACAGTCGTCGTGGCGGTGTAAGGCTCACACACTTACCACGATAACTGTCACCCCTGCATCAATGGGTTAATTTATTTAAATTTAATGTAATAGTCCACTGCTTGATATAGGCCTCTCTATAGAAAGGAGGTTTTGGTTTAATCTTTTAATACCAAAAAATTGACGTCAATTAAAAATATTGTATCATTAAAAGTATTCTTAAAATATTTCAAAATTGTCAAACTTAACCTCGCCATAAATTAACAAAATTAGATATTTGTCCATCTGATACACAATTTGCAAATTAACAGGGGCTCTCTTCTAAAAAGTACCACAAAAAGTGACAATCAACTATTTCGTTTACTTCCTTTATTCGACGAGTGGTGTGATTATGATGTGCCTACAAAATGTTAATTAAGATCTAAGAGATATCTGACGTTCATGGTTATAAACAATTTCGCAATGGTTTCAACGTTACAATCAACTACAAACATCAGGTTTAATGATAACGTTAATAAAAGTTACAAGGCCAATTCAGCAGATGGTACTTACTTTTTTCATACGTAATAAAGGGTATCGTGTATATGTGTGTGTGCGTGTACCTTTGATTATATTATTACTATTATTACACATAATAGTCACTAACAGTCAAAAATATTAACAAATCACGTGTTCAACGTGCGATCGTCTCGATGTGAAATAAACTCATACTAGGCCTGCAGTTTGATTAGTATACCGATTATTTCCTTACTAATTATTCGGTGCATTTTTTTCAGTTATTCAGTACTGAACGTTTGAAACCAAACACCAACTGACTGAATGAGAGATAGATGTCGAGTCCGTTTAGATGCTTTTCATGTAATTATAACCTCGACAAACAACCTATTTTCTATAACGCCTGCATGCTTATAATGTTTATGTTTTTATAGATGCTGGACATGGTGCATCCAGCTGAAGAAGGCAAGATAACGTTGACAGATCTGAAGAGGTGTAAGTTAACGCCGATATTCTTCGACACATTCTTCAATCTGGAGAAGTATCTGGATCATGAGCAGCGCGATCCATTCGCTACGCAACGTGACTCTGACTGTGAGGTAAGATTATCGTCAATTTATTATCATCAATATCCTTAAGTAGTACATTGCTGGACATAGGCCTCTCCTTAGGTTGGGGGTTTTGGTCTATTCCAGTTTAATTATATAAACTTATATTTATAACACTTTTGTAATACTTGTGGCGACTTTCACATACAGCGCAAAAAAAAACATACTATAGCTCCATCTAGCGAAAATACACCGAACTACGGAATAATGAACTACGGAGCAACTACTAATCCTATCGACATGATTGGAAGTCGCCACATATTTATTATAATGTATGAATATCGACACCAAGATAATATATTTTGTTTTAAACATATACGTATAGGTTATGATCTACTTGTAAACTGGATGTCTATAATAACTATGACCCTTAACGTCAAAACCAGGCCGCCGAGGCTGTATCTTAAACGTTAGTTTCATCCCAAAAATAAAATATATTAAAAACGGACAGTTGTAATTGATCTTACAACTAAAGCTAGGTAGACAGCAGAAAAATGTGGGTAGGCCTACATAGTATAAAGTAAGATAAACTAAAACATAAATATAGAAATAATACATGTCATCAGCACCCTTCAGTAGTGGGCCTATGTCCGGTACTGGACGTAGGTCTTGTATTCGAAAATCAAACCTCGGCCCGTATTGCATTATTTTCTCTTCTAAGTGGTAATGGATTCTAAAAATGATGTCCAGTATCTTTTGAAATAAAGTGAAAGAATTATTAAATATTAATTACAGTTGCATAATTTCCTGATACAGTTTTAGATAGTTATCAGACATATTTAAAAGAAAATAAATATTAAATCACATCACACACACAGCTGTCTGATTCCAAGCTAGGCAAAGCATGTACTATGGTAAACATATTACTGACAAAAATTCTTAAATACCTCTAACCAACGACCTGTGACTTAGTAGTCGGGACACTAATCGCAAGACCAACAGGCCCGTCATATATATCTTTATGTGACATATGTCTCACCCACACTAGGAATAAATCCCGTGTCACGAAGGACTTCGCAAACATACAAGAAACAAACACAAAGAACACCCAAACTCAGAACAACAATTTGTGGATCACACAAAGTTATTTCACAGTTAAGTTCAGAATAATTAATCAGGGACTTATCAGCAAGTGAATGGCGAAACTAGCCCTTATTGTATTTAAACTACTAGTGAACTGACGCTAAATATGATTCATTTACGTTTCAGATGTCAGAATGGGACAGGTTTGCGGCGGAAGAGTACGAATTGCTGGTCGCAGAAGAGGGCGGTAGTGACGCGCAGGACCAAATGTAAGTTTTCCGTCAGTAACTCCACCTATTACTTATATATATTTTTATTTTAAACTAATGCAATAATAATATTTATTTCTATCATAAACAGGGAGTTATATAGGATAATGAGAGAATCAGAGAAAAAGAAATGTATAAATCGGTTCATTGAATTGTGCAGAAGTACTGGACTGAAGGGATACAGATTATACAAATAAATAATTTGTTACTCTGTGGTAAAGTAGACTATGAAATATAAATGTCTTGAGCCCGTCATAATACAGCACTAGTCGAGATTAGAAACATATGAAGCATTTTGGATGCATTTTGACGCGGCACATGTTGACCACCGATTTTAAAGACCCGCACCCCTGATATAATAACTGCTGTCCTTGTAACAATAATTTAGCAAATGTTTAGAAGTTCTAAGATATGTTCTGAATGCAAACGATAATCACTTTGTTTTAAAAAACCCAAGTCTGTTCCAAAACCTATAAGCAATCTGTTCATGTCGCATTTTTTTGGACTGTAGTGTATTTCGCCCGCGGTTTTTAACATTATTTTTAATCCCCTGGATTGGGTGTTTGTATCCCTGAAAATTACATACATATATTATGTTAGGAGCCCTCTATTCTCGCGGTTTCCTTGTGTTGTTACATTGTTGGTCAACAGTTTCTTCAGGATGAGATGTACATAGCTCATTTTTTTTCTGTGTCTCTGAAAAGTATACACAACATTTTACAATGTAAAATATTTTGTGTTTATCAGTTAAAAAAAAAGATATTTGCATATAGGACTTAGTTGATTATTCGAAAATATTACATATTTAATAAATATATTATTACTTAATTTAATGTCATAATGACTTTCGTTGGTTTCATAAAAGACAATGGGGCTTGGGATTTCTTTAACATAAAGATATGAATAATATTGTTTATGGTTTTATGAAACAATAAACAGACTCTTACACCATTTAACACAAATTATCATAAAATTAATTACCTATTTAGTATCTGTCATTAATTTGTTACTTTATATTATCTGTAATATATATGTATGTGTATGTATATGTATATTTATTTCCCGTTTATTATATGTTGTAATTTCTTTCATCAGGGAGGAAGATAGATCTGGCTATGCTAGGGTAAGAATGTGTTGGTGATTTGCCATGTTTGTATTGTGTACCATTGTTGCACTGGCCGTGTTCGGATCCTCTCTTATACCCAAAACCGCTTGAGTCGGAAGATCACAGCAACTTGGTCTACCTTTTGTATTTTGCTCTTTGGAGACCACCCATACCACGGTCTATGATTTTGCATTTTTTACTCATCGATTGTCGCTTATCAGAATGAACATTTTGCACTGAAGTCTGAAATTCACACAAACCGACCATTGCGAAAATATCTCCTATCCCAAAAACTCGCTCCTGTTGATTTTTGCTTGAAAGTTTTTGTCTGCCTTACTGATGAAACACACATATCGAATACTCCTAATATGTAAACACACACAAACGAACAATTTGAGCTTTTGTTTGTAAATAATACCAAGTCAGCATAACGCATGATGCGAAACTAACACGATCAAGAGTTCACTTGCATTCAGTACATATGTCTAATTTCGAATAATGTTTACAAATGATATTTTTATTCGGCCAATTAATGTTTTATTTGTACTTTCAGCTCATACGATGAGACAGATGAGGATTGTTTATCACCGAACTTGGACGACATCACTAACACGGAGGCAATCGAGGACTCCAGCGTGGAGGAGTCTACGCTCAGCGAGTGTGCTGCAGGACCACGCCGGGAACCAGCCCGACCTGCCCACCTCGGCCACCATGCTCATCCAATGGTACCTGGGGCCACATCGGTCGGCGGTTACGTCAACCTCAGCACCATATACTCCATAGGTGGTGACCGATGGGCCAACGCACAAAATCCAAATACAAAAAACGGTCTGGGCGATAAAAAACTCCCTACTGAGAAACCAGTTCCTCCCGAGAAACCCGTCAGCCTGATGATGGTTAACGGTAAAATGGACAATAGATACTCGGGTTTCGGCAACAACAGTTTTCTGTACTCTCAACTTTTGGGCACGAGTGGTACGCGAGCTAAGGACCCTCCATCGTATACGGCAGCGACAAGTGGAGGTTTATTCGATCAAACGAGTGATAAAACAAATACTGTTACGTCACCGACATCACCGGTGACAAGCCCAGTGAATGGTATTAATAAAATCTCAGATAACTATGAACGGGCGGTGGCCGAACGTCTCAGCCCACAGAGAGAAATCGCTAGACTGAACCGCAGTAGCCTTTTCAGCAAAGTCAACACCGGCGTGGTGTCCAGCAAAGTGAAAAAGAAAAGTGCTCGCCAAGACGAGGAGGATGAAGATTACGCTCGCGACAGCGACGAATGTTCCATTTAGGGAACGCGAACACAGTGATGTTGCCATATACAATAATTAAATATCGTTTTATTTCGATAAACACCAAAGATACACGATGAACTCGTGTGAACGATAATTACCTACCTTACCAGTATAGAATAGTGAAGTGTAAAATCATCCGTTAATCGAAACAGAGAAATATTTTTTCAACGTATCCTAGTGGTTGATACGTGCCTTGTGTCAGTGTAGAAACTTAGACGATTCTGCAGTCGAACGATAGTCGATTATAGTGATGTGTAAGAAAAAGTGCATTATCATTGATAAACTGTTCTTTGAACATTGGTTTAGTACCGCATAGACTAGCGTCAGCATTTTCATAGAATTTAGTATTTATGTATGTGTATTATTTTAATTAACAATATAAAAAAAAGTTTCTTTATTTGCGCAAAAGTTTACGTATTTCAATTTTATTTACATCGGAAGTTAATAAATACGACCATATCATTCCTCCATCCAAATCACTCATAATATTCGATATAATATGTATATCACAAAACAGCACCGTCATTACAAAGCAGTCGTCCATTGAGCTTTATTTATTTATTTATTATAATAAAAATCAGTATAATAAATACGCACAGATTAATTTAGAATAGAAGATAGAAATATTTTTGATAAGGGGTCATTTTTACTCCCATCTGACATCAATCTGAATTCTCTTTTCAAAATATTTCATGTAATGTTTGTAATGTGTAAATGACAGCTAAACTTCATAAGCTCCAATGCTTGTATTTAGACGGGTGTCTTATAGCTTGGACCTGGAATGAAAGAAATAATATATACTATAAATTGAATGAATTTTAAATTAAATGTAGCCAAAAAGAAATAATTTTTAAAGATCTGGTAGATGTTAAAGAAAAGGGACATAATAATGAATGTAGAAATATGAGATAGCTCGGGCAGCTGTATAAATAAGCTTTTAGATAATGCTAGGTAGATCACGTTATACTCTAGTCTCCAGGTGCTGAAGAGCCAACTGACGGTCTACCACATCGATTTAATTTGTCTATAAACATGTTAAATCGATAAAATCATCAATGTGTCACAGCCAAAGAATCGGTTGTTAAATTTTATAATGAGTTATTCATGAAAATATAATTGAGTTGTTACAAAAGTATTCTCGTTAGACTAAGTTATAATTAAATTATAATAAGTGTCGAGTTATCGATTTTGAATCCAATTGTTTTAAATATGTTGTTTGATAAAACTAATTTTATGAACATTCAAAAATGAGTGCCTCATTTATCTTTAGTGTTTTGTCCCGAATCATAAAGTTCACCGAATTCACGTACCTACCTATTCACTAATATTATTAAAAATAAATTTCACACTAGAGTTAAGACTAGTCATTTTCCATATCTAAACTATTTCTATTTACAAGCCTCAACTAAACTCATTTACCAATTATTAACCAAATCGATTGTTCACATTTTTTAACAAATTTTATGAATATGTTGTGTACTGTTTACATTAGAATAATTTTATTGTGGTATGTTTTAAATACCTAAAGTTTTGAGCTTAGCTGTTTTTGAAGTTAAAGTAATTTAGTTAATTAATTTAGATAGTATTTTGACTCACCAATTTATAAGAGATATTGTTTCGGTAGAAAAGAAACATTTTTAGTATCTTTCAATTGTTATATAAATTATGTAAACAAATTCTTTTTATAAATGTTAGCATCTATTTGAGGTGTTTTTCTATTGCCCTACTTAAACGAATTATACCTTAATAACGCATGTCTATACCGTTCTAAATATTTGAAGCGTTTTATTTGTTTAAACGTCTTAATGTGTGAGCTAAACAGGTCGGACTTAAAAATTGTTTTTATATTGAATAGAGAAATCATTGAGGAAGACAATAGGCAATGTAAAATCACGCTGCAATCAAGCGAGCGGAGCAGAGGTTTGTCTGTATCTACCTCAATGAAATATTATAAAATAGTGCCATGTCGAGCTTAAAACATGATTAAAGGATTATGTAAAACTATAATGCCTAACACACATCCCTAGTGTTAAAAAACCCCTAATTTTGTTATAAGTACTTATATCCAACGCTAAAGTTCATTTTGCATTTGAGAAATCATTCATATATTATGTAATGTATTTTGTGTAATGTGTGGAATAGATATGTTCCTAAACAGCCTAATATTATATTATAAAGGTCAACTATTATATTTGTTAAGGACCTATTCACAAATTTTGCAGATTTACCTAAAATTAAATATAATACTATTTGTCTAGTATTTTATTTGGACGCATTTGGCAGTGAAATATTTGATTTAAATTGCATGAATGGCCTAAAGGTTTAAGCGGTCGCCAGCCCGCTCTCTATTGCACTGAGTGTTGAGGGTTTGAACCTCACATTGGACAACACTTGGTGTGATCCACAAATCTTTGTTCTGAGCCTAGGTGCTCTTTGTGTCTTCTCCCCGCGACACGTAACATATTCCTAATGCGAGCGTTGTCTTTTATAAAAGAAAAAAATACCCCAAGATTTTTTTTAATATTCATAATTTTTTTCTGCTAGGTATATTAATTAAGCAAAGATCAATGTATTTTTTTTTAAGTATCCATGGTTACTTGTTTTCAAAAAGGGGCCTATTAAACACAATAATTTATTTACTTTTATATTGATTATAATTTTTGTAAGGTGTGTGTTTCGGAGATGCGTGATTAATTTTGGATTTAAGGAAGGTCCTTTATTAAAAAAACAAGCGTATTGCTGCAAAAGTATCTGGTTTTATAGTACTATTTAAAATGTGAGTTGCATCTCGGTCTTGTAAGCTTATATATTTCAGACTATACACCGGATTTTAACTAATAGAGATTCAAGAAAGAGGTTAATAAATATGTAGGTGTAAACATTGTGTCTGTGAGAAGGAGGTCGTTAGTAATTAATAAGATTTTAGTTGACGAATCAGCAACTTTATGTGAATACCCTCTCAACATTAGGTGTTGCAAAATTGTAATTTTACATAGTAAATTAGGTTTCTCAATTTACATAGGTAGGTACGATTAATGTGTTGTTATATTTTATCGGTACTACATGTTAATAATTGTTTGCATAGTAAGAGAATTAGACACAATATTTAATCTTTTTATTAAATTAATGTAAGTGCGCAGTTTGTAGACTGTCATTAACAAGTTAGTTGAATATGTAGTGCCACGAGATTAATCACAATCAATAATTGTTTAAATATAAGATTTTTTACAGACATTAGTGGTGACAATGGAAATGGGTGTGTTAACATTAAATAAGCGATGACAGACCTATTGTTAAGTCTCCTAATAAAGTACATTACTGTATTTACATCGACTTTTATTACAAATTTTGATTTTTTTTTTAAAAAATAATATATTGATTTACGCCTATCCTTTTCATCCACATTCATACTTATATATTTTTACGAGCTTTTTGTGACCCAGAACAAAAAAATTGTGGATTACACATAGTTGTTCCACTTGGGAATCGAACCCGCGAACACATGGCGCAGTAGATACCGACGAGATAATTGCTTAGATCACTACACCATCCGTGTAATTAAATGCAAATTCATTTTTAGAAGAAAAAAAAGTTTGTCGACTAACCGAAATATTGGACAAGTATTGTCTTTTTTTCTAAAGAGACTAGTATTTTCAATTATATTTTCATTGCAAAATAAGATTAATGTGATGGTAATGGCGACGACTATGTCTACAGTGTAGATAACATTAGCAGATACATGTCGCGACCAGAATTAGGGGGATGTATCTACACCTACACATGCTATTAACCAATATGGAATTATACTAGGTTTAGACGAGATTAGACGTTTTTTATGAAAATTAAACCTTATATAATATATGTGTCTTTGCCAACACAGTGCCAGTTTATTTATGCTCTACCTGAAGAAATTAACTGGACAAGAGGTACAAAATTCTTCAAAGGCATTTTGAGTTGCAAGTACCCTTGCACCTCTCTCCCGGTGCTCCTAAGTAGTTATGTAAATTTAGTAGATTACATAGGTTTTAGCATAATCAACAATTTAAGTAACCAGACTGATAATAATAGTAATTATACTTATTTTTAATTAACTAAATATGTGACTGGTAAAAAAATTTACAAACCACTCATTTTAATGAGTGGATATGAGTGTTTATTATGGTACTCTAAGAAGGCGCTCTTTAATAGAAGTACGCTTTTTATATTATATCGAGCAAGCAAATAGGCAGTTGATAAGTAATTAGTGTCGCTCGTTAAATTATGTAGTTCGTGAAACACAGATTCTTTGTTATTCTTAAAGAACCAAAATGAGAAGAGCTCTCTTTTCTCTCTTTGGTTCTTATGGGTTCAGATGGGCTCCGGTAACTTCTTACTTAGTGCAGAGCAACATGTAAAATGCTCGGCAACTATGAGGTCGTTGTAGAGTTCCCATCGAACTAGGCCATAACATAATTGACAAAATTTCACTCTCCACGACAAATAACTTAGCGAACCCTTAAAAACCAACACACTTAAAAATAACACTACAGGTTTTAAAATATATCTTGATCTCGGTGATTTTAGTTTGTATCACCTATATTTCATTCTCTACCTTCTTTTTCCTGAGCTGCAATCCCCACGGATACTATCGGCAGCTGGTTATGTCGGACCCGAACCGACCAAAAACCGCACACCGTCTCAGGTACCAGTAGCCGGGGAACCAGGTGTACCCTAGTAAGAAAATCCCTGGAAGCCCGATGTACCTCGGGCCATCTACGGCTTGTAGATAGATGGCTTCCTCACGTGTGGGATGTTCCGTTATTCCCGATGTTCCCTTTTCTAAAGGCGCGCTCGTTGCGCTCATATCGCCACCTCGGCCTGTTTCTACTAGGAAGACAGATAGGTATAACTCTAGACTCTAAATGACAGTGGAGCCACACATTAATGGATTATCGAATAGACTCAGCGCTGTAGCAAACGGAGATTATATAGTTTGTCTATTAAACGATGAAGAAATAGCTAGGCTAGTAGTAGTTAGTACTACTGTGTAGGGTGTTGTAGTGTAGTTTAGTAATTTTCGTAGTATAATGACATAAGGTATTTTGTTTAGGGGAAATACTGTTGACATTTAAAGTATCTGTTGTAGAAAAGAGGTAGTCACGCAATTTATAATCCAGTGCGGCGTTTTAATATTTAGGCGACGAATTAAGTAGGAATTGCACGTATTGCTAAATTTGCAAATAACAATATTGAAATATTATAAAGGCAAGTAAGCAATTTTGCATTCGTCATTGTCAAATAGTAATAACTTATAAATGCCTCGTATCTAACACCATCTCTGACAATATTATCTATTAAACTGGATGTTACACTTCACTTGGACAGTGAAATTCCAATGAGGTGATAAAAAACTTTAAGAGATCGATAAGTTACAAAAATGTTAATTTCATTTTTAAATTTCAAATGTACCAAAACGAACTGAATAGTTCTTGCTGGGGTGGTACATGAGTTATTGGCACACCAATAAATAAATGAGCAAAGGTGGCGTCCTCATTTAATTTCATCTCTTTCATGTCGTGCTGTATAATTAAATATATAATGTATTTGAAAAATATACCATTACGTATGTTACAGTCTGTCTAATGAACTCTTAACGCCTTACCATTCTATTACTTTTTTACTTTTTTTGTACCACATTTACGCAAATAAAAATATATTGTTGTTACGTTTCAGGTAGGATATGAATACGATACGATATAATTTATTCTTTAAAGGTCTCAATATTATCACGAGGGTTATGTTGTAATTAAGTTAGTTTAATATACAACATTTTGTGGTACAAATATTTTGAAAAACTCGATTTCCGTATGTATGTGTAAATGTCTGTGGAAACACCATCGTTATGTCAAATGTCAGTAAACTGACAAATTAACAAATAAATAAATGTCATGTGGCGGGTAGTAGCCCGGCACGCAGTTTTCGAAATTAAATTGTTGACAACTTGTATTGTATTAACTAGAATGCCGTTTTACGCTGTAGCTAAAGGACGAACGTGTGGCATATTTATGACGTGGCCTGATTGTGAAGCTCAAGTCAAGGGTTTTCCGGGGGCAAGGTACAAAAAGTTTGAGACAGTGGTAGCAGCTCAAGATTTTATCAATACACAAGGAGGGAATGGTAAGGGTTTTAAAACTAAACAGGACCCTATAAATATCAGTAAATCGAGTACCAGCACTTCGCAAAATCTAAAACGATCGATTTCCACGTCCAATAGTAATCAAAGAAAAAATGTCAACAGCCAGCCTCAAAAGAAATCCAAAGAAAGAAAAGACAGTGACGATAATTTTTCAGATGATTCTGATGGCTTAAGTGCTATAATAGCAAAACAGATGGATGACGTAGAAAAGAGGTTAAAATCTTTTGAGAAAGGAGTTGATAAAATAATTGAAAAAGGTGTCAAGAAAACAATTCTTATTGAACCTCCCCATAACAAGAGACGCAAAACTAGTTCCGAGAATGACTTTGAAACTGACGATGATGGCTTTGTGCAGGTATATACTGATGGTGCATGTTCTGCGAATGGTAAAAGTGGAGCTCGAGCAGGTCTCGGAGTGTATTGGGGTGAAGGTCATCGTCTAAACATCAGTGAGCCAGTATCTGGTAGAGCAACTAACAATTGTGGAGAAATTCAGGCTGCCACTAGAGCAATAAAGCAGTCAATACAAAATGGTGTCACTAAGCTGGCAATTAATACAGATTCTAAATTCTTAATAAATTCAGTTACTAAGTGGATGCCAGGTAAAATATCCATCATATTTTGTATGTCACATCAATTTCAAACCTGTATCTTTAATTAACCAATTATATAAGTTCTATGAAGATTAAATATATAAGTTAAATAGTAGGGTATAATTGGACTGTAAAGACTATGAGTATATGACTATAAACAGAATCAGATCAACACTGACTGCACGGTTGGCCTAGTGGTTTTAGCGGTCACCATGCCACTGTCTACTGCGCTGAGTGTTGTGGGTTCAAATCCCACATGGGACAACACTTTGTGTGGTCCACGAATTGTTGTTCTGAGTCTGGGTGTTCTTTGTGTCTATTTCTTGTATGTTTGTAAAGTCCCCCGCAACACATGATTTATTCCTAGTGCGGGTGTTGTCTTTTTAAGAAGTAGAAGAATGTTTTCGCACTTGCCATAGCTATATGGTATTAAAAACATAAATTATATAAAAAGATATCATTATCATCATAACAGGTTTTAACAGTTCATTGCTGGACTTATGCCTCTCCTTAGAAAGGAGGTTTTAGCCTACTATACCATAATATCAAACTGGCCTCATGGGTTAGTATAGAATTTATTTCAAGTTTTCCTTCTCCTTGCAGTGACATTGTCTTGTGTAGTTTACTCCCTTAGTCGCCACTTAAGACACCCATGGGATGAGTAGAGGTGCCAACACTCCATATTCTCTTAATCTGATCACCACACTAACAGAAAGATATCTGCTCGGAAAATTATCTTTACAAATTCTATTATGTAGAGGATTGTACTTCTGAAAGTACTAATTCAGTAATAAACCATGGATATTACACAAACATGTTGTATTCATTGCTGCAGTTGTATTGTAACAGTGAAGATTTGCAATTAAACATAGACTGTGTGTTGCACCCACAGGGAAGCTGTTATTGTGTGTAACTTATACGTAGTTGTAATGTCCAATGACTATGTGTATTCATCTAACATTACTAGCACTTTATACTCTATGTATTTTCTATTTTCAGGTTGGAAAAGAAAGGGATGGAAGTTACAATCTGGTGAACCTGTGAAAAATGAAATAGACTTTAAAGACTTAGATTCTGTACAGAATAAGATTCAAATTAAATGGAATTATGTTGAAGCCCATCGTGGAATTCATGGTAACGAAATGGCTGACCAGTTGGCAAAAGCAGGTGCTGCGATGTATAATAAGTAATGAAGTTGTGTCAGTACTATAGTGATAAGCAAGTTAAAGACTGTATTTATGATAATATTGAATGTATCCAATAAAAAATATGAACAGTATAAATGAGGTGTTAAATATCTATTTCAAAATTAACAGACGTTGAGGAAAAGCGACGAAAGCTTGTCACTGAGCTCGACCGGGACCTAGGCCACATTTCTCAATGGGGTCATGAGAATCTGGTCGAGTTCAATGCCAAGAAAACACAGGCGTGCACGCTCTTTGCTAAAAAGTCTAGATTCCTTCCCTTCCCCACTTTTCAGAACACTCAACTGCCACTGCAGGACAATCTCAGTATCCTGGGTATGAATATTTGCCGGGACCTCAATCTACGAGAATATATTGAAAGCGTCACTAAGGCGGACTTGTGGAAGCTGGGTATACTGAACAGAGTGAGACGGTTCTTTGTGCCTGAGCATCTGTGTCTTCTTTATACGACCCAGGTACGCTCCTGCGTGGAGTACTGTTCTCATCTTTACGATGGAACCGCGCAGTATTTGCTGGACGCTTTGGATCGGTTACAGCGGCGACCAGTCCGGATTATCAATGACCCGAAAGTCACTGAATCCCGTGAGTCTCTGCAGTTGCGAAGAGATGTCGCCTCTATGGCAGTTCTCTATCGCCTTTATCATGGAGAGTGTTCTGACGATCTCTACCAACTGATCCCATCCTCTCCGTTCCTCTACAGGACAACTCGTGCTGGCCTTGGAAGTCACCGTTTCAGAATGGTAGACATACGCTCCCGAACTAAACGGTTCGGCTCTTCCTTCCTGTGCAAATCGGCTAAAGCCTGGAAGCCTACCAGCGCACGTGTTTCCCTCCCATTATGATCCCGGGTCCTTTAACCTGGGCGTGAAAAAGTATCTCACTAGGCCACCATAGCGTGGGTCGCCATACTGCACTGTCTTCATTCGTAGTAAGTACGGCGACTGAAGACTGAAGATGGAAAGCACGAATAGAATCCAAGAGCGGCCTCTTGGATTCTATTCGTGCTTTCCATCAGTCAGAATAGAGTTACTTTGGTAGGTTTCTTATTAAAAAAAAAAATACGCTAAATACTTTCATAAAACTTTTTAACCATATTCATGAATCCTTTTCTTTTTCAACATGTTGAAACCTCCTGGAGATGTCAAACTACCAGGCTTTGTGGCGGGGTGGTATGTCGTAGCCGGACCAACAAACCACACGGTGTGCCATTCTGCGCTCGATATAGGAGGGATCCGGTAACAGCTGTTATTATGACATCCAGACCCTGCCGAGTGCCTGGCCACCTTTGGGTAAAATCTATTTAGGCGACGTATGACACACGCGGACGTCGGCCCCTTACAGCTGACCACTGTAGTGGATGGAGGGGAAAACCCATCCAGACCACACTCAGGGTGGCATGAGGTGCTGGGAAGCGCGCCTCCGCCACTCGGTTTGTAGGCGACGAATTAGGTCCGAGTGGAGATTGTCCTCTAGGGCTTTCTCCGTTGCCTCCTTCTGCGAAATGATGTCTTCGCAGAAGCTTGCGACCGTGGCAAAACAGCTATCTCTACCGGCCGTGGAGCGTATGACGGCCGGTAGCGAGAAATCCCTTGCAATAAGTACCGTGCGCCACGGCCATACGCCACGGCCATGCGCTACGGTCCCCCGCTGCACCACCCCGGCGGAACGAACTGCTAGCGTGTGCTGAGCCGAGTGAGTCCTCACTGCAGTCACAGTGGTCACAGGTGGGACTCAATTTCCTCCTGGCGACTAACTGCAGATACTTCTCGAAGCAGCCATGCCTTGGACCTGAGTCAGTCGAAAGGAAAGGGTCTCGTGCTGCCACCCTGCCCACTCGACAACGACCGGCTGGAGAGCCTCAACGGCGGCAAAGCCAGCATATGAAACCACCAGCCGGGACAACCATTGTAGCTGGAAGTCCAGCCTCGCGCCACTCGCGTACTCTTCGGGTGACCTTATGCCGTTACCCGCCCGGAAGTCAGCTATCCCCCTTCGACATGGTGCGTTCACCGCGTATGGCTCTAACGAGCTCTATTCAGGGTGGTCAGGGCCATTGACATGACAACCCCCTTGTACAACCAGACGGTTGCCACCAGCTAGCGTAGTGACGACACTACGCTGGCTCCACCCAAATTGAACAAAAGTCGGCCATATTCATGGTTCCTGCTCCAAAGTTAGCTTAAATATATTTTTTTCACATAACTTTACTATTGTACTATGTTTAATATGAATGTATTTACAAAAAAAAAAGTATAAAAGTATTCTATCATTCAGTCCAGTTATCATAGCTCAAGCTTAGTTTAAAACTAGATGACGTTGTGTGTCACATGTCCGAAGTATTTATTTATTTATTTTATTGTTGGGACTGGTTGAGGTATAGAATAATCATAGCGGTGCAAGCCCTGAAACCCGGTCTGTAATGATAGATTAAGAATAGTGTCACCACCTATGCCTCCAATCGGAGCGATGGGCACGTGGTGGGCCTACGAGAAGGAGAAAAATTGAAAACAAATTATTCCAATTTGTGGATCAGGATAATATATATAATATAGTAAGTCAAAACCTCTTTTCAAAGGAGAGACCCATGTGTAGCAGTGAACTGTTAAAGGCTGTTGATAATGAGGCATTAAATTTGTAAATTATGTGACATTCTTGACCCCAGTCTCAACACAAGTACTTATGTAGTTGAGTGAGAAAAAATTACACTTCATCGAAATACATAGATCTTATTCTTTACATTTGTTTTCAGTTGACAGAGCAAATAGCTGTGCGTGTCAAAAAAATCACAAACTGTGTTATCTAATGGGATCGATTTGCTGTGACGGTGTTATGACCGAAATCTAGTTTTACCGAATTCCGCTATTTTTGTGTGTTGCTATGTTGGTAAAAAATAGCTGAAGGATCATGGTTGTGCCTAAATTTTTAGAGATTTCATCCAGTTTACTCGTAGTTCAACCTATCATAGACTAAAAAAACCGATGAGCCGAAAAACCGAAAAGAGCTCAAACGATGATGTAGGGATACGGTACTTGGAATTATCAATTTTATTGTCTAGATGTCTTTTTTATAATTATTGCTTCGACATTCTTATTTGTGTTTCAAGTGTGTTTACCAATTCTGTTAGGACACTTTTTGTATAAAATTCGGAATAAACGAGACACTTTAAGCAGATTTCATGAAGGTGAATGTTCTCAACTTAACAGATCACACGCACAAGTTCTATTTTTCATTCATTTTGGTATTTGTGAACTGTTTTATATTGTTTGTCCTTAAGGTTGGTTACATTTCCGTACCATTTCTTAAGCGAAAGATTAAGGGTTGAAGGAAGTAGCGTATTACAATTTTATTACTTTAGACATTTTGAAGTTGGTTACTTATTATTATTCGTTCATGTTTTTTTTCAGTTTCACTGATATCGACTTTTTGGGTATATTACCTCTCCTCTACACTACTCGCGAAGTTTGACCGATGTTAGACAAATGTACAATTGTGTAGAGAGACACTTCGGATTATCTCGTCAAATTTAACCTCGTCTCGGGCGACTTTCCAAAGTACTTCGTTGAAGAACTTCGTCTAACTTCACCGACTTGTGTAAAATTAGAGGAACGCAGCATCACGAGAAGTCGTTCATCACTACGCATTCGGTTCATTATATGGACCTAATGGTTTTTCGTTTTCAAATTGGCTTGCGTTTTCAGAATAGCCGAGTTACTTGGTGCAATGTACTCATAGGGATAGATGGATCACGTGATTGTTTGAGTACTTTTTTTAGTAAAAAAAAATAGATTTGGACGGTTTCTCTGCAAAATAGTTACATTGCTTATTCTTCACAAGTCTAGGTTTTTTACAAAATGAAAGCACTCGCTGTTCTACGTAAGTGCGTCAACCAATCAGGTTACTGTTCAGTGGACGGGGCTTAATTGATGCGTCATTTTTTTTAATGCAATCAGACTTTAGTCACAGCCCTCAAAAAGTTAAAATAACGGTAGCCTTTAAAATAAAGAGTAAAAAGTAAAAACAAACTACAAATAACTAGTTTCATAGCATATTTATTGAATGAAACATTTTGTATATACCACATTATATACTAAAAGCTTTTGTAGTAAGATATTTACAAACAAAAAATTACTCAACTCTGAACCATCATTCTTAAAGTATAGGTCCTTATATTATTGTAACATGATGAAAAAAAATACATTTAAGATAATTTTTACCTACTTTTGTCAATGTGGTCACTTAAAACTGAGACATTACTTGACTAGCAGCCACATTTAATTTATTCAAATAGACAATATTTTCAAAAGGGCTTATATTTAGAATTTAAAACTACCGACAAATATATACAAGTTTTAATTAACTATATATTAAAACTAACAATAATATGTAAATAACTAAAATGCACATAAAAATGAACTTAATATTAGCAGTCTTAAAATTATTTTACATTTTACGTAATTAATGATAAATTTCAGCCATAGTTATACATGTACGCCATCTTGTGCAATAATGTACCTTTTTTTCTAAATTTTGGTAAGGTCATAATTGTGATGTTTACAGTTTTATGTAAATCATATCATCTATTTACTACATTACGTATAGTGCATCCAATTAGAGGTACCGTTTGACGTTTCATATTTTAACATAAAACAAATTTGTATAGGTGTAACTCACATATGTCGAGGTTCCAGGGATTTCCTTACTAGGGTGCACCTGGTTCCCCGGCTACTAGTACCTGAGTCGGCGTTTTTGGTCGGTTCGAGTCCGACATAACCACCCTTCCGTGGTATCCGTGGATTTCCCTCTCACATTCTCAATAGCCTCTCCCGTAAAACTAGGGAAGCATGAAGCTATTTTTATTTTATCACAAGATAAAGATTGAATATAAATTTTTAAAACAAAGCAAAAACCAATATATACACAGCAGTTTTTTTTTCCAGACATTTCAAAGTTACGTAGCTATAATAGGTCCTTTACCATAATGTTATAACTTTTCATATTCACTTTTATAATCGAACTTATCACTAATCAGGCCATTTCTAATGTAAACGTTTTTTAGTGTATCATTATAGATAAATTTCAATCGATAAGTGACATCCAACTGTTAATGAAAAACACGACAAAAGTTTTTTCCTTCTGAAGAGGTTTCTATCGAGAGGAAATGCTCTTGTCTATTATAAAAATGTGCAATATTTATCTACTATAGTATATCATACATAGCTATAATAGTAATATATAATTCTAGTCCAGTACATAAATCTGTAAAAAAGAAATCCATTTGCAAATATAAGGAAATTATATCGAGAATCGAACATTGTAGTGATCGATTTTTTTAACGCTTCCCCTATTCTTCAATCTGACAGAACTGTCTTACGGTACCTCTTAGATTATACGGACTGTAGTATTATTCTGAATCAACAAATAACTGGCGGTTTGCACCTGGCAATTTTAGGGAGTAATAGAAACAAAAAAGTGTAACACTATTGCAAACTAACGATTCAGTACAACGTATCAAAAATAAAACATTTAAAATCTCTGCTCTATGCTTTCGATGTGAAATCATAAGATTAATTCGAAACTTCAGAATACTCTATAGGATAGCATTCATAAAAAAATCGAACCATGACTTTCAACATATTGTTATGTACGTAGAAACTGTTTGAGTGCTACATACTAACTATTTTAACTAAATTAACTTACAGTAAGTTTAAGTTAATCCAAGTCACATTAGCTTTTACTTTCCATGCGACTAAATTGAGAAGTTTTTGTTTTAACAAGAACAAAGTGGATAATTCAACAATACCCTATTTCTTACACTATATTTGAGTAAAGTACAAAGTATTTGCATAAAGCACACAGTATTTCCGTATAGCACACAAAATTTGTGTAACGTACACAGTATTTGTGTAAAGAACACAAAATTTGTGTAACGTACACAGTATTTGAGTAAAATAAGCAATTTTTAATTCATAGTAACGACGTATCATGTGATACATGTGTTGTATGTCCGCTAAAAGAAAACACGTTATGTTTTTCTTATGAAACCTTAATTATTATCATTATAATTAAAAAATTTAAATGCAACATCATTACATTTACATATTTACATAATTCACCAAGTTTACTTTATCATAAGATAATAAGAGCATTGGAACAGTTAAGCCTGCATCTATTTTAATAATAATGTCGCTTTGACAGACACTTTAATGCTAAAAATAAATTAAGTTAATAGAAACGCAGTATGCAACAATGCCAAAAATTAAATATAGAACAATAAGAAATGTCTATTTTATTAATTTCCTTGACACTTGAATGGTGGTCCCATACCTAATTGGTCACAGTTGAATACATGCGGGGTTAAAATTTAATATTATTTCATGCGCGGTCGGGTTATAAATCCAGTTGCCACAACGACCGACACGCACCCAAGTAGAACTCCGTTTAATTCGTAAGAGTAACTGTATAACTGTATGTAAGCTTTAATAAACATATATCTTTTAAAAGAGGTCTGTCGCGTCCGCGCCTAAAAATTTACCGCGCTTTATCTTATCGCGGTGGAAAAGTAACTTTACATTTAACGTACTATTTCATGATTCAATCTGTTGTTCAATTATTAGTTTATTTAAACTTGTGAAACTAAAGGAATAATTTACGTCTTTTGTTAACATTATTAAGCTTTAACTTGATTACAATCTAGCCATCAAATTGAATAGAGAATTGATTGATAAGGTCTATGGGACTGAAGAATCGAGTCTTTGACTACTAATAAAAGCTAAAAACATGATAATTTGTAGCTTAACAGCGTCATACAATAACCGACGAGCCCTTATGTTATAATGATGATGTACTACTAGCCGATTTCGACAACAGAGACCAGCAACTACGCAGGAAATATTATAGTGCACAAGTGTGTACTCAAACACGGGTGCACTCTCTGTTCCTACACTCTGATAATCTCTCAATATCAAGATTATTCCATCTCCTTGTTATATACTATGGGTACAAACAGTTCATACTATTTGTACCATATCTATACTAATATTATAAGCTGCAGTTTGTATGTCGGGTTGAACGCACTAATCTCGAAAACTACTGGTTTTAATAGAAAAATTATTTGAGTGTTGGATAGTGCATTTATCGAGGAAGCTATATAACACCGCCCTATACCCTAAGAAAACTTATTTTAAATGAAATAATGTTGTTTGTTATTTAAGAAAAAGTAATTAACTCCTATAGACGTAAGTAGGTTTAATAAAATGGCAGCGTGGGTCGCCATACTGCATTGTCTGCATTCGAAATTAGTATGGCGGCTGCCGTTCTTGGATTCAATTCATAGTTTCTATCAGGCAGAGTAATCATTTGGGTACACTTCTATAAATAACAAGGAAAAAAAATGTATTGTTTTCCTTTGTAAATTATTGTTGTGAGTAGCCGATGACAGCCAGAATTATTAGAGATGTCACTCAAAGTTTAGATTATTGTATACTTGACGAAAATTGCTTTTCTTTGACAAAAAATTATTTGTGATCATCAATCAACTACTATAGAACTACATTTCGTGCAGCTTAGTATGTTAATATAGTTAGATACTATAATTTATGACTAATGTAGCAAATAATTATTATTAAAATCAGGGGCGGCCTTTGGGGCTGGCGAGCTAGGCAACTGCCCGGGGCTTGGCTCATGCTGGGGCCTCGCGCACTCGAGCAACAACGGAGATTTTGCCTCTAGTTTCTACTGTTCTCGGTTTATGCTTGTATGTTTAAACAGTAGTACGTGTTTGCATTATTTATTTCAAGTATCAGGATTTACACTAATTTCATAAAGGGCCTCGCGATGAACTACTTGATCGGGGATTCGCAATTATTACCCACCCGGTACCTCGCATTGATTGCCCACCCGGGACCTCTGAATGATTACCCCGCCCGGGTCCTCGGAACGATTACCCGCTCGGGACTCGCAATGATTACCCGCCAGGGGCCGCAATAACTAAGGTCGCCTCTGATTGAAATACATATTTGCTACAAACTTATACACATAAGCGGCCTGTATTTAAAACTACAATGACATGTACTATAACTTTTAATACAATTATGAAAAAGTCAGAGATTATAAAGTAACAATAAAATATTAACGTAAATATAAATGAAGCTACTTTTTTATAAATATAAAACTATTTTCCATACTTCATAATGTACGTAACAATATCGAAAGGGTATATGTAATGCAACGTGTAACTCTAATTTAAATCTAAGAGTATTAAAAATAAAGTCTATTTTAGGCAACAAATATAATTTATGTACAAGATGCCAACCACAGTTTTAAAATATGTAATATGAACACTGAAATATTTTATACGTCTTCTTTTAAATTTAAGTGTGTTAAGTTCACATATAACACATGTATATCAAATTATGAATTATACAATGATGTCTAAAGAGAAAACTAAGTTAATGCAAGGTCAACTGATTTTAATATCAAAAATACATTAAATATTGTATTACCGACCAGAAATTATACGTTATTTTCGTAGTTTTTTGGACACGCACTCATATATTTTCAATGTTTCTTTCGAGGCTTCCGGGGACGGCTGGTGGGCCCTGCTCATGAAAAGTACTGAATAGTATGCGTCCGCCGGGTTGGAGTCACCACCGCCGAACTGTTTGAACCGCCACCTACAATCAAATATCCGCCAGATGACACCACTTTTTTGTTATTTGCGTTTTCCTCATTATTCATAATCTAAAAAATAAAAAAAATAAAAACAAAAAATTAACCACGTAGAAATAAAATTTGAATAAAAATGTGTGTAAAATAAAAAAAAGCGTATATTTTTATCTACTAATCTCTAGAACAGACAGATAGTGGTCAAAAAGAATAACTTATTAAAAAAAAAACACTTAAAAAGTTACATAAACTACTAAACAATTACTAAGAAACTATGATAGCAGTAGTTTCTATATAACATGCACACTACTGAAATTTATGGCAACAGAAAAACTAAAATATTTACAACAATAATTTCTCTACTACAATTGTCGTTCCCAGGGATATCATTCATATTGCGATTTATCGCCACGAGTGGTTAGGGGGTACTAATTGATTAAATTATACTGAAAAATGATAATCAAATAAAAAGCCGGATGTCATAAAGTCCAATATTTTTTTAAAATTTTTTACAATCACTAAGCAATAATGGTGAAAATCGAATGACTGCACGGGGTGTCTTTACTATATAACAACTACTTATGAACGAAATCGATGTCAAAGGACCATAATAAACTACACAATGAAGGTTTTACTATATATTCAGATCAAATTACTGATAACAAAATTTAATAATAATACTTTGTGGTACCGCACAAATGGTCTGGTTTATCTCTGGCAGAGTAACTAAACATCTGACGAACATACTTATGTGAATATTACACATTACATATTCACTCGCACATTAATCTCGAACTGAACTTTCTTGGTCATCCGTCATACAGAGGCGAGAGTGACGTATATTTTGTGTCGATGTCTCTTTCGGTTGAGCCGAGTTTTCAATACTCATTTATACAACGGCAACAACGAGTGGGTGAATAGTAGTTATATGGGAGACACAGCGATGGGAACCTACAATATTGCAGTAATACATACTTGTTTGTTGAGAATGATGGGCGATAAGTTCTGCGCAGGCGCCGGTGACTTGTACGTACCTAAGCATTTCATTGTCTGGTTGCCACTTTGGTCTTCTACCATGCTTACTGTAATTTATAATTTTTTTTATTACACCTATAAGCACTACAATACATAGATCAATTAAACACACACATATGCATCAATTAAACAGCTGGAGTGTGAACGTTGAGTTCTAAAATACTGGTCTTGACCTAGTTTAGACTCCAGTCCACCTCAAAATACACTACTACAATATTTTTAATGTTTAATTACATACATGTTTTAAAGGTAAGTTATAACATAATTAGCAGATTAATTCCCAAAAAATTCTATTTTATTTATTGATATACGATATTTATTTTTGTAAGTAAATCTTTTACAGATATTTTTACAAGTCAGACTTTACAGCTCAAAGGCGCGGGCGTTACTAAGGACTTATTCTAGGAAGAAATACCGAAACAAACCAAAAGAGTGTCTTTTTTTAAGTCCATGAATGTTGATTAAATAAAAACTATGCGAGTACAGTATAGGATCTGGGATGACTTTTTGAAGAAAGGATTATAGTTTTGTCTGTCCACACAGACGGCATACGGGCCGCAGCCATCGTGTTACCTAGTATTAGTGTTACTAATCGGTATTAGTCAAGATCGACGACTCGAGATTTTTTTATAAGACTATTATAAAGAAATATTAAGTTAGTCTTTAAAGTTAAGTGGATTCGCATTAATACTAAAATTCCTAAAAGTCTTTTTCTAACTATTGTTGACACAAAAATATGTACATATTAACATTTGACTTGTAATTTTAATTCAGTGTTATATTAAAAATCTCCTTTCTAAGAGGCTTATGTCCAGCAGTGGACTATTAAAGGTTTTTTGTTTGTGTTTATAATATTTCACACATTTGACATACAACTAAGTCCTAAGTAACTAACATCTAGTCTCAAACTAAGCACAACTTGTACTATGGGTACTAAACAACTTATATAAATACATATGTATTTTTTTGTAAATACATACATATTACACATAGAAAACACTGAAACATTTTATCCAACCCGGGCATCGATCCCGAGATACACGTCACAGCAGTCGCATACTCAATCACTGTGCCAATGACGCAGTCAGTGTCAGATGATTACGATATGAAAGGGGCTTTACATACCAATAATAGCGTTTTTCTGTGAGTTGACGTTATGTTGGTCTTGGGTATAGACGCGCGAGGGAGCTAACTTGCCGCCGACCGTTAGGGCCGGCGCTGTCGAGTTTTTCTGTAACACCAATACACCCCAACTGTGTCATAAATATGTGCACTCTGCTAGACATACCTGCAGCTTATTATTAAGTCATGTGAGATAGAAACGACGGTAAATAAAGTATTTATTTTGTCCACTGATGACAGCCCTGACATACGTTGAGTATTATGTTTGCTATAATATATAAGTTAAGGATATAGTCGATAAAGTACTGAAAGAATGAGATGTTGACATTTCTTAATTAAAGTGAAACTTCTTTATCGGGGTTGGAGAAAAATTTAGTGTAACATTTTTTCGTTACGCGTCACATTTTTTCGTTACGCGCCATCTTTTTCTTATCCCTACCACGCGTGATTCGAAGTATACTTTCTCCAGCGGAGTAGGGATTGGTAAATGTCTCCAATGTATTTTGCGGCCCGTTTTGAGTAGTTACATTTTTGAAATCCAGGTGGCGATTGCATCGACTTCGGACGGGTTTAAATTATTTTTTTGAAAAATAACGTCATAAAGAAGTTTCACTTCTTACGAGTGTACGCTAGTACACGCACACATTTTTTTGTTTCATTAGAATCGGTCGTTCCGTTTCGGAGATGTGTGACCACAAACGTGGCAAGATATATTTTTATATTATACATACATAAAGTCATGCATGTTTCTATGGAGGGGAAGGGAGAGGCATACTAAACGCCCGCTTTTCATCACGTAATAGTGGCGAGCCTATTGCCGCGAATTGGGGTGTTTTGTTTGACAGAGACTTCTGTCGCTCAGCAGGCGCACCACTTGCAGGTGAGGTTGACTTGAGACTAAGATTTTGGTGGGCACCCTATGAACTCTTTTATTTATTATTTTTATGATCTAATCATAAACTCACTGGCATGTTATCTGGTTGAGATTGAAGTCTCGTTTCCGTCGGGGCGGGGGGTTCGTTAGCGTTGCTTCCTTCCTGTTATATAAATAAATGTACGTATGTTAAATAAAATCATTTAGAAAGACTTTTCTTGCGGTAACAAGACAGATACAAGTTCTACTAAAAATAACTGCTCGAAAAATTATTTCTATATCATTTATTTATTTCTCGAGTAGAAATATGTTACTATTGCAAATAGCCACTAAATAAAATAAAAAATAACTTACTTCACAAAGTTTAGTTCTTATAGCATTATCGATTTTTTAAAATGACAAGACTCCGGGCAATATCATATATTGCTCATCATTTCTTAAACAAATACTGTGTCTTATATTAAATACAAACAATGCAGTGAAATAATGTTAAACAGAGACAAAGGAGGCCTACCTCAGTAAAATCATAAAAAAGGATGAATTAAAGAAATTTATTTTAATAATAATATAACTGCTTTTTATGTGAGATTTTATTGCACTGATTTTAAAAATGTGTTAGAATGTATGCTATTTTATAATAATTTAATGAAGCCTGCAATAATAAAGACTGTGGGATAAGATGCCTATTTTATTTTTATAGTAATAGTGAAATAAGAAACTATAATGACCTGTCTTTGTTGCGCACAAACGTTGAAGTGTTGGGACCAGTGCGCTCTCTGGCACGGATAGTCGCAATACGATGTATTCCAACAACAATAGAACTGGGCTTCTTGACTGCAGTTTGCACACCTACAACACGGCAATCAATGTCAATTTTTCTGGATTTAAAGTAAATATTAAAGTATTAAACGCTTGACGAGGCAGTTTCCTCACATAAGGGACCAACCTAAAGAGACAGCATCTGTGCTGTCGTGTTTCGTCGGTGAGAACGAGACCGGAGGCCCTTTGATGCAGGAGAGACAGTTATCGTGGTAAGTGTGAGCCGTACATTGCCACAATGACTGTCATGCCTTTTACGTCTCTAAGCGAGGTGTGGAAAAGCATCTGACTAGGCCGCCATAGTGTGGGTCACCATAGTGCATCGTCTGCATTCGCAATGAGTGTAGTGACTATAATTCCCACAAATAATAATATTCTCATATATCACACACAAAAATAGGCAAAGCCTATACTATGGTAACCAGATTGCTGATAAACATATATACGATATTTCTAAATACATACATATTTGAGATACCGAACGATCATGATCATGTTCAACACACAAAGGTGTGTCCTGGGTTAGAATCGAACCCAAGAGTTCTGATTTAGCAATGAATAAATGAATTATTATTTCCCACCATTAACACCTGCCACCGGTAGTGGTAGGGAGCACTCACCACTGTTTGGACTTGGCGAGTTTGACGGCCGCCTCCATCTCCAGCTGGGCCGCGCGTCGAGCCTCGGCCACGGCGCGGAGCTTCTCCTTCTCGAACAGAGCGCGCATCTCTGCTATTGTCAGTTCTGTAACATTGTACGCTCACACTTTATCTTCCGACTATTGTTACCCGACCACGGCCGAGCCGAACGGAAGGGTTATGAGATTGGAAGTCTATATACGTATGTTTCACCGTAGTTCCTAAATTACTGCATTGATTTTCATGACTGAACTGCTGATAGATTAGTCATAATAGTTCCGGTAATATGTTACGGTTAGTTTCGTCCTTTTTGACCCTTTTTTACGTATTCGGATTATAGTATTTTCAATTTCTTTTTTTGGAATTACTTGTCAGGTTACAGTTGTGTATAATTTTAATTGGCTTTATTTATATTTGACAGAAGCCATGCTTTACCACATATGGGACAGTCTCGCCCTTCACATAACCTCTTTTGTTACCGGTGAATAAACTCCCCTGCTTTGACTGTTTGATTCTGAAGAAAGAGAACTCTAAGCGTCTATCGGTAATCATTTACCAGTATTAACCGTATACTCGTTAGATTATAATGTATGTATAAAATGTACCCGTACGTACACCGGCGTAAGAACGAAATAAACTGTGTAGAAGTTATAGTGTGGTGCGTAGAAATACAAATACATCGTGTATCACAAAGGTGTGGCTTTGCTCACACCAGTCTACTCGCGAGCACGAGCAAAGTCAAAGTCAAAGTCAAAGTCAAATTCATTTATTCATTTAGGTCACAAAAGACACTTATGAACGTCATAAAAAAAAACAATAAAAGATGAAAGATGAACAATCTGTCGATTAAAATTACAGCTAGCTGGGTTCGCAGATTGTTCATGGTAGAGTGGTGAGAAAAGAACCCAGGAAAGAGCGTTATAATTCATTCAAAGTGTCGGGAAATAGAAGGTATTTTAACTTTTTAAATAATTTTATCACGAATAAGTCTCGCTGTAGAGCAAAAACTATGTGTATGTATTAATAAGTTTCTTCAAAAAAAACTCACAATTATCGATCTTATAATAAACATGCAATATTCAGTAATCTCTATACTGCGTATACCTCGGTTGTGAGATAACATTCTTCTTTAAAAGTACCGATAACATATTAATTAACTGGTATTATATTATTACTCAGTTAAAATTATTTTTGATAGTAATTATGAGTAAAATGTATTATAAAATTGTTATATGCAGGTTTGAATAGCGTTACATACCTTGATTATGTTTAATTTCTCCTATTTCAGTCTGATGATTCCACTTCGCTTGCTCTAACTGTAGCCGGGCGGTGGCGAGCTGTGTGGCGGGCTCGTCTAACTTTTCTAAAGAATCTTCCAATAACGCGCGGAAGAAATCTGTTAACTGAAACGACAGAACAAAAGGTTTTAAATATGTTGTAAAGAGCTTGGTCACTTGTAATTACAATATTAATCGAATTAATTTGATATATAAAAGTTATTATTAGAGTTTTCTTTTTTTTTTAAACGGTAGGCACGCGCACAAGTAACGGAAACACAAATAACATCAGCAGTTAGAACAACAATTTACGAAGTGTTGTCCCATGTGGGGATCGAACTCACAACATTGCTCCATTCATGCTTAAACGTCAAGTCATGAAATTGATATTTGTTTATTTTATTTTGTTAAAACCAATATATTAAAAAAGCGTAATCGATAGGTCACTTAGCAGCTATCGTACACGCTGTGCGTTCTAACGCATTATATTTGTCTCGTCAACAGCATAATCTGCATAATTCACTTAACACTTTGGCTATAATTTACCTTGACAGCGTTTTGATTGAGTTTTGCAGTGAGAGGTCCAGCAGAGGACGGCGTGGGCAGGTTGCCGACGGGAGCGTTGGGGTCCAGCGGGTTCATCAGCAGTAACGCGGGCCGCTGCTGCAAGCGAGGTGGCTACCCAAAATTAATTACATTTTTATAATAATGTTGCTCCGTATGGTCCTGGATTGGTGTTGTAAGAGGCGACTAAGGGAACAAAATAGAAGAGAAGGAAAACTTGAAACAGACCCCGTACCGACCCGCCTAGTCAACGTGGTATAGTAGGCCAAAACCTCTTTGCTAATTGTGGACTGTTAAAGACTTGATGATGATTGTAATGATCGATAATATTTTTTTTTGTCATATATGACAGATTACCGATTATAATCGGTAATGACGGATCTGTTTGTCTAATGGTTAGTGTTAGTTGAATGGTGACTCGGCTAATGAAAATGAGTGTAGTTTGTTCTTAAAGTTACCATGGCCATCAGCGACACAGTGATCCATTTCAAGCCATATCCTCGACAATTGTTCGCGAACAGATGAAAAGAACTGGTAAAGTTTTGTTTATACGCAGGTCTGGTTGCACCAGCTCTGCCAAGTTTGGGATCACACTGTCTTTATGAGATATATAAAGTTATTTTCAATAGATATAAATAAAATTAGTGTCGTATGACGGAAAAAAAACTATATTTTCTCATGTGGTTATAGCTCTAGGATACTAAAATATAAACTACCCTTTTTTAAATTTTTGTCTGTCTATATATCCGTGCTTATCTCTGAAACTGCTGAACCAATTTCAGTGGGACTTTCACTGGTAGACAGAGGTTACTTGGCTGTTGTCAAGTATAGGATATCCCTGCTTTCTCGCGTGATCGGCATTTACGTTAAAAATCCACAATTCAAATTCTACGCTAGTATAGCTAATTATTAAATAAGTTTAAACTTGTAAATTGTTAACTAAACAATGCTCACCTCGCCGGGAGTATTATTTTCACCAGGGGTCTTGGAGGTTGCAGGACGCGTTGTTTGCACCGAGCCGCCTTGGCCCAAAGATACTTGCAGCTGTTGATTGTTTTGTGTGGCACTACTAGGCAGCGATATGAGAGATGTTGCACTGTTGTTCCTCTCTGCTACTCCGTTCAATATCGGGGCGGATGGTGAAGTCTGTTTTGATAAGAGAAATATGTTCTTATCTTTAAGATTTAGGTGTAATTCTTACTAATATTTTAAATGCGAAGGTAACTCTGTATATCTGTTACGTTTTCACAGCTAAACTGTTGAACCAATTTTAGTACGATTTGTCATGAATAGTTGGTAAGAAAAGGTAGATATAAACTACTTTTTACTACGATAAGCGACTTACACGCGGGCGGAGCCACGGGCAAAAACTAGTTATGTATTTAAATTAGTTTAGAAGACTCTTATACTATAGATTTGTTTTCCTCCAAATGACTTCAGTACAAGTCATGTAATACTCATGAAGGGAATGCTTGAAACACAAATTAGAGAAAATATTTAAAAAGTAAAATTGCAATTATAACTGTTTTTGTAAGAATTCTACAATTTTCTGTTCACTTTGTATTTAATAAAAGAATTCTATTGGCAGTTTCATATGCCAAATACACACATCTTTTTGATGTTATGTATGCAATAAGAAAACCAGTCAGTTTTCGTGTTTTAAGTCACGTGTATTTCTTCTCTTTTTACATTAAATAAAAAGAAATTGAAAGCAGAAACATCAATTGTCATACAATACTTTTTGGGTAGCACGATAACTTACATCTAAGGCACCAACAGACATGACAGGCTGAAAGCTGAACATCCACTGTCCGTTGACAGACGTCATCATCGGTACCGTGTGTACCGAGGACGGCACCGGGCCCAGGGTCGCCATGGCCTTGGACGGAGTGCTGGTAATCGCCGAGGTTGACGGCGACGATGCGATGGCGGCTACTTGCATTACTGGAGTCGTCACCGTGTTCACTTGGCTGATGACTACAAAAAATATAAGTTAAATTAAGAATTTCAACTCAATTCTTGCAATTAAATTCGGTCTCAACTCAGTTCCGATTAACTCAATATCTCACATCTATCATAGAGGGTTTCGCAAACATGCCATATTGGCTGTCATCATCAACTGCCTTTAACAGTTCAATGCTGGACATAGGCCTCTCCTTAGCAAGGTTTTGGCGTACTATAACACGCTGGCCAGAGGTGTTGGAATAGTTTGTTTCAAGTTTTTCCTTCTCTTTGTAGTGATGTTTTCCTGGATAGTTTATTCCCTTAGTCGTCTCTTACTACACCCACGAGATGAACAGGGGTGGAGACAGCACGTGTTCTTAAACTGTCACCACACGAACTGTAATGTCGTCTATATCATCTAGCTAGTCTCAGTAATTTGTGTTCATAATATAAATATTGATATTAAAGCATGGCAACTTACTTGAAGTGCTTGAAGACATCGGTGGCTTAGGGAGACACGCTCCCGTAAGTATCCGTTGCGGTCTGATAGGGGCTTGAGTCATCGGTGGTTGTATAGGAATATATACCATGCTATTCTTACTGTTTAATTGTCCATCTTCCGGCTTTTTGGGCTGAGGGAAGGTTTTCTTGGCTCTTGGTCTTATTTCAGCAGGTTTAGGACCAGGAACGGTGGTCTTCTTCGCATTTAGCGGAGTTACCAACACTTTATTTATTCGCACTTCTCTTAAATTAGCAGCCGCAACTGGTGGATTAACCGGTCTCAATCTAAATGCGTTCATTAGATTTAGTTTTTCCACTTGTCTTTCGGCATCGTCTACATCTATCGGTTCTGCTTTTATTTCGATTTCAACATGATCGTTGTTGTTTGGTGATTTGTCTGGTGATGTCATCCTCGCGAATGCTCGAACTCCCACTCTACCGACCATGGGTTCCGCGTCGTTTCGTAATCTTTGAAGTTTAGATGCATCTTTAACACTCTCTGTACTGGTAGGAATTAATAAACAAGAGTCCGAACTTGTTGCCGTGGCCCCATCTGACGTGCCTGCATTAGTTGTACTTTTAGTGAAGGGGAATCCAGTATTCTGAGCAGTCGTCGACAAACTTCGAACACAACTAATCGTGGGAAGGCCTGATGTGTTGTTAGATATTATTACAGTTCGTGATTCGCGAGCGATAACTGCAAGGCTTGTATCATCGTCAAAATGGAGACGATCTTTTACAGATGGCACTATCTCGGCGTTAGATTTCGTGGAAATTATGTTGTCTTTGCTTAACATTTCTATTTCTGCATTGTTTTCTTTACTCGAGCTACTACTTTCTTTAGAAGTATCTTTAATTTCTTTAGATTTCTCTTTATTTATTATGTATGATATAATTTCGTTTTCAGACTTTGCAGTCTTTTCAGATTTCTTTTCAGCGGAAGTGCGTCGACTTTTATCTGATTTTGGTGTGTTGTTTATAGATTTATTTCTCGAATTTCGTCTTTTCTCAGATCTTGTTAGTTTATCTTCTTTCGGTGTTTTATCACCATTCTTTTCGGTTTTGCAATGCTTTTGTTTAGTTGGGGTATTTCTCTCGTGATCTCTGTCCCTATCTTTTTCTCTAGTAGGGTTGAGTATTTTGGCCATGGCCTCTTTAGCTGTGTTAGTCCTAAGGTTATGACGTCTATCCTTTTGTACTAAAGCTATTCTAATCGGGGTTACCCTTTGGTTTTTTTCTTTGTCTGAATCAGATTTTGTACTACTTGATGGTTCATTATCTTTGCCTTGAACTTCATCATTGAGTTTGTCAATACTTTTCTTTGATTTGTCAGTACGTCTATAACTACCTTCTTTACTACTGCTTGGTTCACTCTCTTCGGACTTCTTCTTCTCCTTTTCTTGTTTATTCTCATGTTTTTTTCTTTTATGTTCAGGTGGGTTATTTGAAGATTCTATTATAATAACTGCTTCTTCCAGGTCTGAACGGCGTCGCTTTCTGGAAGGTTCGCTAGTTTTATTCGATTGTGAAAGTAGTTCAGTACTCTTGAGCTTCTGTGAGCCGGATTCGTTCACTTTACTAGTAGTGTCAACATCCATAATTTCGCTGTAAATATAAAAGTAAACTGAACCGACTGTATACACATTATAGTAATTGATAGCCACTAAAAATGTAAAGTTTGGGAACATATGTAACATATTTAACTGCCTCGGTAGCGCAGTGGTGAGTGGCTAGTGACTTTTGTGCTTGAGGTCTGGCGTTCGATCCCCGGATCGACGCAAATGTTTGTACGATCTGCAAATGTTTGTTTTGGAGTTTGGATGTTTTCTATGTATAATATATATGTATTTACAAAAAAAAGTATATAGTGTATACCTGTAGTACAAGCTCTGCTTAGTTTGGGACTAGATGGCGTTGTGTAAGGTGTCCGAAATATTATACTATTATATTAAAGTTACATTTAATAAATCCGAGATATACTTAGAGATAATATTTTCGATATTCTAAAATGGTAACTAGCCAAAATTCAAAATTTAATTAATAATTGTTCAGTATTTTCATACACAAACACTCACGGTTTTTCAGAGGTTGTATCTTCGTCTTCCCTTGCGATTTCGGCGCCGTCGGCCATTTTTCTTAAAGCAACTGTTGTAGGGTGTTCGGTTTCATTCACATCTTCATTTTCACTTATATCTCTGTAATAAAATTGGTTTACTTTACAACTAGTGTTTGGAATACTAATTAGCTTAAACAATTTTAAAGTTATGATAAATACATTGAATAGGCTATTTTTTAATCTCTATTTACTTGATGATCGAGGGAGTGCAAGGAGGTGCAAGTGAAGCCCTCTGTCAGAAAAGAAAGTACATAGACAATACATATTTCTAACTTGTTTCATAAAAAGTCCATTTCTATTTACATTGATAAATAGTATGTGTGAATGTATATGCACTCTCTTGAATATAATTTTGGTGACGCCCACTTTGAAGCTCAATAACTTTGCACCTACCGCATCTTATTTCTACATCACCTGAAGGTCGACTGGGAGAGAATGCCACATGGCATTAAGTCCGGCTTGGTACAACAAGTGCAACAAGTTTAAATCAATAAATAAATAAAAATTATTACTAACCCATCATTGTATGAACTCTTAGAACTTTTTGAGTTCGATCTGCTTTTCTCTTTAGTATCAGCAGGGAGTGTGCTCGACTTTACTTTAAGAGACGTGCCCACCTCGCCCACAAACGACGGTATCTGCAACAAGCAAACACGAAACTCTTGAAGAAATTATTTTGACGAAGGACAAAGAACAGATCACGTTTCATGATTGTATCTAGCACATAATGTATTAACTTTTTTTTGCCCCCTCCCATATCGTGTCCGCTTGCCATCCCATCGGATTGTAAGAGTGAGGGAACAGAGGGTGCACCTATGTTTGCGCACACACTTGTGCACTATGTTTTTTGCGGAGTTGGCAGATTATCGTGTTCTGTATATACATAATTATGTTTATGGCAATTAGGTTAGACATTCAAAAGTATGTAATTAATACCTATAGTGATCGCGATAATTTACGTAAGCACATTTATAAAATATTTTAAAGTTACTAGCTGCGTTCCCCGGTGTTATGTGCAAGTATTGTAGTATCTTGCTCATCCCACGGCAACAGTACATGTTTTCGGAATAATCTACGTACCTAACTATAATCTATCACTGTGTCTAATTTCATCTAAACCTGTTCAGCAGTTTTTGCGTGAAAGAGTAACAAATATCCATACAAATCTTTCACTTTCATAATATTAGTACTCTTGCAACATTCCTATTTCTGATATGGAGTAATTTTTTTCATTGAAACTTACTCACCATCATTTTGAGCTGTTCATTCAGTTTGGCGGGATTGAATTGTGTTTTGAAAGGTGGGTATACAAACTTTCCATACTTTTTAGAAATGTTTCCAATGTGCTGTTCAGCTTCCTGTAAGTTGAATAGTGTTAAATGTAAAAATGAGTTTCTATTTATAGAAACTCATTTTTACATTTCGATTAATTATCTATAAATTTAATGGGTTTGCTGTTAGAAATTTTACAGTAATCATCTTTAGTAATATCATCCGTTAGATGGAAAAGGAGGCCAGGTCAGTCTATGGATGGATGACCGTTCTTAACACTCTGAGACTAATTTTTTGCTTCTGTAAGCAGGTTAAGCCTTCGGTCCCATCCGATCTGAACATATGTAGCGATCGTTACGGATAGTTGGATGCCTAAAAAGTCCAACAAGTCTGACGGCAGTCGTTTCGCGTAAAAAATCAAATGTAGCCGTATCATAGTAGACTTAAAATCGCCCCCAAACTGGTTTGGTGGGTAGAAAAGAAAGATAAAAAATTCGACGTCATCTTAAATAATTTTAACTGAAGTATTATACTTACGTGCATACTATCAATAATATCTTGACGCTTAGTCCTGAAGTTATTAGGATCCTTTTCAGAGTAAAGGTAACAGTCTTTCGCTGGCACCCAAGCGCGGTCATGTGCTCCAAAGAAACGCACGTCCACGTGTCCTGCGCTGCTCACTGACATACCCTTTGCCGGCCAGTACGGAAATCCTAAAATTAGAAGTGTAATTCAGTATTTTGCAAAGATTTTTAGTAGATTCTATGAGCTATTTCCTGGTTTTAATTTACACAGCAGTCAATTGAAGGGAAATTCTCTTCTGTTTGCTTTAGCAATCTATATATTAATAATCTATAGCAATCTATATATCTATAATATTTATGATATTATTAATTTAGGATATTTGTGTGTTAGCAAGCTAGTAAGTGGGACTTTCACACTTTATCTAAGATTAGCTAAGTTAAACAACTTATTTTTTGCTGAATTAAAGGTAATAGAGGCCTTAAGTTGTTCAATTAACTGAACATACAACAACAACAACAACAAATCACTTAAGTTTTAAGTCATACTGCATTTTATTTTGTTCATTATAAGAGTAATTAATAACCATAGATTCAGTAGAATGCCTTATTTATTTCTATAAACTCCTAATACTATTAGATCTTTGAAGTGGCTTAGATATGTTTTGAGATGGATATCAACACTTACAAACATTAAAGTAGCAAGAAATCGAATCGTATAAGTTGCGTACCAACCTTTTAGTTTAGCCCAAAGGAGGATATGCGGCGTAGTGCACACGTCTGTGAACCAGGTGGGGCGGCGCGCGTGGGCCGCGGCGTAGCACTGCGCGCACGCCTCGATCTCGCCCAGCTCCGCCCGGCACGCGCGGACCAGCGCGCGCGCCCCGGCCGTCAGCTTCGAGTGCACTGTGGGATACACTAATTAACACTTCGATGAGTGTACGAACTTCAAATTACAAAGCTGAAATCAAAATTTCATAAAAACAGAATGACAAACGTCTAGTATGCCATCGACACCCTAAACGTAGCCCCTTGCTTAGTAAGGAGGTCTTGGCTCACTATGCCACGCTGAACGGGCGGGTTGGTATCAGATTTCTTTTAAATATTCTTTCACTTTGTAATGGTGTTGTTCTGCATCGTTTGCTCCCATAGTCGCCTTTTACGACACCGACGTGATAAATAGAGGTAGTAACGCCGCATTCTTAATCCGTTCCCACACAGAGGAACAGACACCTTATGATCATGCAAATTTTCTCAGACAGACAAGACGAATGGTGTAGCGGTCACCTCGCCGCTTCCTACGATGAGAGTTGTGGGTTTGACCCGTTCGGGACAACACTTCTTGTGTGTGTTTTTTGTGTTCGTTTTATGTTAGTAGTGTCTCTCAATAGAGGATACATTCTTAGTGAAAGTATTTAAAAAAGTTTTAATACGCTTTATGTGTCAACAAATTAAAACATGTTTACTAGTTAGTGGTGACATTAATGTGTGTGTAATACTTACATGTATTGAAAATAATGCTGTTGCGTAGAATCCATTGCGCGTCCGAAAGGAAAGCCACTGTGCTGCCGTATACTCCATTCGTAATGTTATTTTGCATTAGTGACAGATCCATGGGATGTACGACGTATTTGTCGTAATCGGGGAAATTCGTACGATCCACAGGTTGCAGGAAAGGCTCCACCTGGAATGTAAAACTCAGAATTAAAATATAAGTAATACTGAAATGTATTATTTTAGACAAATTACCTCGGTATAGTATTATGTTGTATCTCTGTGTATTGACGGACTAAAAATAGAGAATGTGAGAAATTCATCCTGTGGGTGTTATAATAGGCGACCAAAGGAGCAAATTCTGTAGGACAAAAAGAAAGAAAACTTGACACAAATCCAACATTCACTAATCTAACTAGCGTGATATTGTAGACAAAAACCTCTTTTATAAGGAGAGGCCTAGGTACGTCCAATAGTGGACTTACCTAGGCCACTCCAGACATATATTAAAAATTGTTTATGGTAGTATCGTATAATGAGTTTGCTTGCACTTGTTACATATTTACTTGGAAATAGAAAAGGACCTTTCATCAAGAGAGTACCAATTTGAGAGGATACTCGAATTAGTAAAAAAAATCTATATTAAACCGAGATTCGACCTCATTGTAAGTTTGATACTGATTTTAAAAATCTGCTTATTTAAATGTATATCAAATACCCTTTTAGTTGTGATATAGTCAATAGATAGCAATAAACACGTTTAAGCATTTACCACGACATACGACATCGAGAACTACTATGTGTAGTTTGACTGTATTTTACAAATAGATATCTACTAACTATATGGTGGGCCAAGAATTCGTTAACATTTGAATCTAACATCCCGCGCATGTTACGGGAGTTCTATGGACCGATGCTACTGGAATTTGCTGGTTGCAATCGTAACACATGGTTTCGACTAGATAGAACCACTTGTCATACATCCAATGAGTCCCTGCCGGTGATCAAAGATATGTTTAAGGAAAAGCTGATTTGCAAACAAAATACACTACGTCAAGTAAAAGGAAAATGAGCGAAGAAATGTCAGCGATCTCGCGGTCTCTTTGTCGACGAGTTTTCGAAAGTTTCGGTGCTCGCTTGGAAGAGTGCAAACGTTGAATCGGTGGTAATTTTAAAAAAATAAATTCCAATTAATTAGCTTTCTTGTAAAGAAACAATTTTTATAATATATCAAATCGTGTGTTATACGATTTTTTCATATGTTAACAAATTCGTGGCCCACCCTACATTTGTTTTTGATCACGACTTCACTAGCGTCAAATTCGATTAAACCTGAATATATTTTTCTCATTGAAGTGAAACATTAATAATAATTATTTGTTTTATTGTAACACAAGTTAATTAAAAAGATAACTTAGTGCTAAATACAAGTGGCGGTCTTATCGCTCAGAGGCAATCTCTTACAGGCAACCATATTTATGACTATTGGATAACGTATATGCTGCATACGAACAAATAGTTACATTTTCTAAAATAAGAATTCTTCTGTTTGGGACTAATTTTAAAATGTTTAACATTATAATTCTGTAAAAGTAAACATACACATTGTAAGGGCGTCAATGTCCAACAGAGCAATACTTTGAAGGTTTTAAGGTTTGCCAAGTAATAAGCAGTTTTACTTAAACTACTATTATGGCCTAATTGCATCGTTTTAAAGACACGCAAAGTTTATAGTTAAACGAAAAAACTTAATGAAACGAATTTATGTTTCCAGTGACTATAGGCTACCACTGCAGTTTGCAATATCAAAAGTATGCTTGTTTTGCGCCTTAGTGAAAAATATTTGAGTATTTTAAAGATATCATCATTTAGGTCACGTTACTGTACCATTATTACAATAGTACAAGTTTGCTAATCAACGTTAGTCAAAAGAGTTATACATTATTTCAGCTAATAAAAAATCATGACGACTAAACGAAAATGACGAATTGAGAAATATGCCGCACACATTCAATCGATTGCACACATGCACGTTCTTTATTATTAGCGCTGAGTAAAAGAAACAAGAATAGACGCTTTGATATTGATTAGTGGGGTTAGAAAGAGACGGAGTATAGCAAAGCCGAGGATTGCGCAGCTACGCAGATAAGTGACAAGGTCATTCTACCGAGACGCCCGAGACCCGCCCGATGTAGGCCCGATCACCTGCTATATACATGCTAAGCCTGTTTCTTTGTCGGTTCACTTGTTGATATAATGAAAGTCCAAATATAACGAAAGAAAGAACAACTATTCGTTTGCATATAGAATTTGATTTTCGACTCAACAAGAACTTGGACTTTTTGCAAAACAAATCCTACCTACGTTTCTTAGATGACGAAAGCTTTAAAATACATACATAAATATGTATATATCTATGCTAATAATAAATTTAAGGAATCTGTCTGTAGCGTCATTTCGTT
This sequence comes from Hypercompe scribonia, assembly GCA_949316085.1. NCBI lineage: Eukaryota > Metazoa > Arthropoda > Insecta > Lepidoptera > Erebidae > Hypercompe > Hypercompe scribonia. The sequence goes on along the minus strand of OX438969.1, from coordinate 1,019,507 downwards.
TGTACAAGTTTTATGCAATAACTACTTTACACATCACCATTGATTACAACTTCTACATGGTTTTTAAGTCAACTTGAAATAGTTTATTTTAAATCAAATTATGTACTACGCCAATCAAATTTGTGACCTAAAATGCTTTTCAATTAGTGACTTCTATAATAACACAAAAATTATAAAATATTTTACCCCATTGAGATCCATCAACCGTTCCAAGGCATACTTCAGTAGTTCGCAAAGCATTTCTGGGGAAATTTTCTTCATGGCAGGTGACCTGGAAAGCAACACATGCAATAAATTTACTATGAAGAGAAATTAATATAACACTTCCTGATAAGAGCAACCTTGTTAGGTAAGAACATGTTATAAAAAAGTGTTGCCCCATATGTAGTTCTAGGTAACAAGGCAGCTGACAATGATATTTTTCAAATAATAGGTTAATAATACTCGTCTTCAAAACATTGTCTATGGATGAAAACAACATAATAAACACTAGGAAGTACTAGAAACATAGATAAAAATGGATAAACTAGACATTAAATTGTGGCAATTCAAGAATGAAACTTTAATGGCAGTTAAATTAGTTTTGGTGATAAAGTACATGATTCTTTCTTTCTGACTCCACAACAGATTATTATTATTAATTGCAGTGATTATAATTGTACTTGTAACATGAATAAACCCTCTTTTAGTGCTAAATGTTATAAATTTAATATCTTTTTATTTCTGCCTACCTTCTTTTTCCCTTCTAATTTTTCCATCCCTAAGTGCTCAGTAAGCCATAGTAATCATAGTTGTCCAAAGGTGACTGCAATGAAATGGAAAACTTGAAACAAACCCTATACCAACCTGTCTGGCCAGTGTGGTATAGTAGGCCAAAACCTCCTTGCCAAGGAGAGGCCTATGTCCATCAATAGACTGTTAAGGGTTGTTGATTGATGATGATTATGATGAAAGTGCATGGGTATTTAATACTTCTGCCTCATTATTTTATATGTAAATATTTTACCTGGTTTCTGGACTTTCAGCTTGTAGTATAAGCACACACTCAGGACACACCCAGCTCTTCTCAGCATTTATCTTATTCCGTTCAGAGCTGGATAAACACTTGAGGTGGAAGGACCTTGGGCAGACAGTACATGGCATTGGAGTAGATGGTTCTATAACCCAATGGCACCTCCAGCAGTAGAAGTCTGATCGGAGTTTACCAGAGCTGTCAGAAGCCTAAAAGAATTCAAAAGATGATGATGATGAAAGATGCTCTAAGTTCAGTCTTTTACAATAAGGGTGGGTAAGTGAATTATTTGTATGTTATTAATTAAAAAATTAAACATTTTAATTATTGCATATTGATTCAAATAGATTATATTGTGTTTATGTAATGCATACCATTATGTAAATGATCTTTTATGAATATAAATTTAGGGGTAGTGACGTTGACACAGGAACCATTTTGTTTTATTTGTGTCAACTATATAACAGAATACTGGCAATCATATATGCATGCACAAAGAAAAAATTTTTGTTTAATATTTGAAAAAAGAACTGCAAGAAAAAAACATTTGAGCCCATGTGTTTTAGATCTAAAATTAATTTAGTGTTATCTATGGCCTCTCTTTACATTTTACTTTGTGTATATGACTTAATTTATACAATTTTTACTACTTACCTCGCTACATACTGATTCAACCTTTTTAATTTTCGGTGGTGTCACAGAAGATTCAACATGATAATTTTTATCCTTACTCAAACCTTTGTCTTTACTATTTTTCTCTTCTGCTTCTTCATACTCTTCATCTGAATCTTTATCCCTATTACCTTTACCAGTGACAGAGTTTAAAAACTGTTTGACTTTACTTACAAACTCAGGGTTTTGTGACCTCATAGATCGTTTGACAGCAACTTTTTCCGATTTCTCACTACAGTTACTCTTTTGTGAGTTATTACTGTGACGTCTGCCCTGTACCTTCTCTGCTTCAACAGAAGTATTCAAACTAGTACTAGAATTGTCCAGAGCCAATCTTGACTTTCTTGTTTTACTTTTTAATTGTGTACATTCACTGATAATCTTGGACTCTTTAGCAGAGTTTATTAATGATTTCAATTCCCTACTAATGCTCTTGTTATGTTCTTTTTCTGAAGTATCAGAGCAGTTAGTTTCTATAGAGTTAGTTTCAATTTGAGAATCATCTGAAGTATCTCTTTCGATTGTTATATCAATAGGCATGATGGATGATGTAGTTTTACAAAGTGTATCATCATTTCTGTCATTGTTCTGTATTTTACCATTGATCAAGAACTTTTCTACAAGCAAAGGCTCATTCGTTGAAGTAGACGTTGTTGGTTCGTTTATTTGTAGCTCATTATGAGGTAATACTTCAATAGGTTTTGGTGCTTCCTTTATTGGGCTGTTTTCCACATATCTATTCTGAGCCTTGTTCGGACTACTTTCAACAAGAGATATTGTTTTATTATTAACCTTACTTGGACTATTTTCAACAAGAGATACTGTTTTATTTTGAACCCTAGTTGGGCTACTTTCAATAAGAGATATTGTTGTATTTTGAACCCTATTCGGGCTACTTTCAGTCAGAGATATTTTTGTATTTTGAACCTTACTTGGGTTTCTTTCAATAAGGGATATTGTAGTATTTTGAACCTTGTTTGGGCTGCTTTCCACAAGAGATATGGTTTTATTTTGAACCCTATTAGGGCTACTTTCAGTAAGAGATATTGTTGTATTTTGAACCTTACTTGGGCTCCTTTCAATAAGGGATATTGTTGTATTTTGAACCTTGTTCGGGCTGCTTTCCACCAGAGATATTGTTTTATTTTGAACCTTCTCTGGGCTACTTTCAAGAGATTTTGATTTATTTGTATTATCTATTTGTAAATTTTCTTTGACAGAGGAATCTACATTTTCTGTTTCTTCCAATTGTGCTGAGACTTCTATTTCATTATCTAATTCCAAATCTTTTTTTTCAGGTTCTTGGGTTGGCTCAGTCTTACTTGAAGATTCCGCCTCTGTGTGTTTAGTTGGAGATTTTAATGAAATTATTTGCACCTCTGTATCCATTTGTGGAGATTCCACACTTGGTTTAGATACTTCATTGATGTTATTATCCATAAGTGACGTTTCTATCTCATTCTGAACCTCAGAATTCATTTCTTCTTCTTTTACTTTCTCTACAACTATGACCATCTCGACACTCCCATTGGAACCTGTTACTTCCTGCGTCTCTGGGACATCTTCAGTGGTAGAAGACACATCTGTCTCCATGTTAGGTTCAGAACTCTCCTCCATCACCTAGGACAAATAGATATCTGATATTTTTAGATTGACCTTTTGTGATGTAAGAAAAACGTGTTTTTTGTAACTTGACCAGTAGTCCAGAATCATATGATATCAATAGACATATAAACACCGAGGTAACCGGCCACTATCTAAGCTCAGCCACTCCGCCAGCAACTTACATACCTACTTTCAATACAATCATACAAATATATTAGCTTACCAGAGAATTTATTTTTTTCGCAATACAATTCCACTCAATGATATTCAAAGTATTCGGTAATGTTTACTTTTTATACATATGTCTTGTAATTTTATTGTGCCGTAGCTTCGTGACTAAGAAACATCACCAACCAACAAAAAAATCCACACATCGCCATCGCACGTACAGCTACGTTGGGTTGAGTTGAGTTTTTATTGGTTAACGACGACAGATGGAGTTGATTGAACCAAACGTACAAAATAAAGTTTTGATGCATCTTGCTCTTTCGCACAGTGTGTTCATCTCTATCATTGGCACGATTTAAGTATAGAACTATCTCGCTTCCCCTCCTGGCATTTTGATAAACTGACAAAGGTATTGAATGAAGTTGGTGCAAGTCTTTCATGTAAAAGTTGCCATATATGATGTATGCTATACACTCGTCGAGCCTATTTTACAAAATTGATGCCCACGGATTTCTTAATATTACTTATGGTCTATATTTTCACTGAACGAGTCCAATGACATAGTATTTTTGGTTATGCTTACAAGCATAACAAGAAATAGTTTACTGAAATAATTTGGTAGTAATAAAATATTCGTGACGTAATGATGTGTCAACAAAATTTGTATAATTACCAGTGTAATAAATCATTTAATGAATGAAATAAGAAACGTCAAAATTCAGGTGATTATTTATTATTTTACAAATATTTATTTACTGTACGTCAAGTATAAATAATGGAGTTTATAGAACTTATACTTATAAATAAACTGGACGGTGTTATATTAAAATATCCACACCAAGAAAACATTGATGGCACTGTATGTATCACAGGACATCATCTGATTTTAAGTTCACGAAAAGAAGGCGTTCAAGAACTGTGGGTACGTTTATTACAACATTTTATTAAATATTCTCTGTAAGAAGTTTTTATAATTTAATTGTAATCACCTGCAAGTGATATATTCTTAATTTTAAACCTATTGCCTTTCTATAATTTTTCAGTACCAAAAATTCTTTTCGAATGATAATTGAAGTTATAGATTGTATCTTCATACTTAAGACTTATTCAAATCTTTTCAGTTGTCTAAGACCTTGACCTTGTAAAATTTCTACCAGACAAACTTTTCAGAGGCGGATAAAGATTGCCTCACCATTCTTATAATCTGTGCAAACAGAGAAGAAGCATAAGAAATAGCACCTTTTTTAAACTTATTCTTTACCAGTTCTTGTAACACTACACTAGATTTTCTTTTTAAATATAATAGGTAATTAAAACATACCATAACTTGTATCCACAAAATTATACATGAAATATATTTTTTTTTTATCTCAATACTGTTTCATGAGACAGTTGTGTAAACATAAAAGATACCTACTTAAAAACTTATTTTGATTTTTAGTTAAACAATCAATAATAAACCACCTCATATTCTAATTACAGCTTCTACATAGAAACATAGACAGTATAGAAAAAAAAGAGAACAAACCAATCAGTGGTGTACTGCAAGGAGGTTCTCTATTCCTCAAATGCAAGGACTTGAGGATATTTCGGCTGGACATTGCAACCACTACTGAGCTCAATTTGGTAGCACAAACACTTGAGAACTTGTCTAGCTTACAGGATCCGAGTCTATTCTATCCATTCTTCTATAGGCATATGCACCCTATTGTGGAGAATGGATACACTTTGTACAGGTAAATTCTATAATTTCAAGATTCTGAAAGAATTAAAAATGTGCAGTCCATTACAAAGTGTCACAGCCCCTATTCTTCTCATGAGTGTAAGAGATGACTAAGCAAACAAAATAAGCTAGACAATATCACTACAAAGAAAAATAAAACTTGAAAGAAACCTTGTACCAATCCTTGCGACCAATGTGGTATAGTAGGCCAAAACATAATTAAGTATGACTGTAAGCTATTAAAATCAAGCAAATTTTGCAGGAAAGAAAACATTTGGTTGAAAAATTGCAAACCTATTTATAGAGGATTGTGTATTATGTATGTTATTTCCCTGTAAGTAATAAAAAGATCTATAAATGTACATATGAACATACCACTTTATAATCAGTCCTGGTAATGACTCAGGCAAGTTTTATTATATAAATGTATACATATATTATTCTCATTAGCACTTGACAGTACTTACTAGAACGATAAAAAAAACATGATTCTGTATCATGACCAATGTATTGCCAGAACTATTGAGAGCGGCTCCAGTGTGGGCTGTAGTTAACTTTTATTTTGTAATCATGTTACTAACTATGATTACATGTAACTTAACTACAGTCATCAAACTACATCTGTTACTTTGATTACTGCAATCTAGTAGTTTATTTTACTTATAACTTATATTTTGCAATTCTGGAGCTGAAGAAGATTAAGGAGGATTATTTATATTTTTTTTTTCTCACTTGCAGATATCTATGTAGAGTATTTAGTTCTCATTCTATATCTGATAAATAGTAAAAAACTATCTATTTTTTTTTAATAAGGTATGCTTGAAATACCACCAATAATAGGAAACCACAAGTCGATGTTTGCTTTTTGTAATAGTCAACATTATTTTCAATATGTTGTTATAAAAAGTATTCTTGTAATCATTATTACAACTAAAATTAGTAGTTAATATAGTTTGTAATTATGATTACAAACAACTCTGTGTAGTTAGTGATCGTGAGTTAGATTGCATTTTGCGTAACAGTGGGCGTCTAAAATAAGACTTAATGTCTTTTCTTGGCATGAGCAAGGAGATGCAACATCTTGATTTGGAACTTTTTAATTGCTTTACATGCCTTGTCAAAAGTATTTAATTTCGTATTCCTTATATTACAGTATAGAAGGCGAATTTACAAAAGTGTTGGCAACTGAAGAGTGGAGAGTGTCCCGTGTGAACCAAAACTACAGTGTCTGCTCTAGTTATGGAAAAGCAGTTGTTGTACCCAAATGCATTGATGATGAGACTCTTGTGGCTGCTGCCACATTCAGACAGGGTGGCAGGTTTCCTGTTCTGTCTTACAGACATAATAATGGTGTAAGTAGATTATTACTATATTTCTTCATCATCAACTGCTTTTTCTATGGCTAGATTTAGGCCTTTTCTTAGATTTTACCCCAATATACCATGCTGGCTAGACAGGTTGATATTGGGCTTGTGTCAAGTTTTCCTTCTCATTTACAGTGCTGTTATCCTGCGTATTTTGCACCCTTAGTCAACTCTTACAAAACCCTCCATATTCTTAATCTGTCACCACACAGATTTAACATCATTTAAAGCAACGGTGGGCAACCGCCGGCCCGCGGGCCGGATGCGGCCCGCGATATGATTTGATGCGGCTCGCCGAGACATTCACGGAATCAAGTGAGCGAGCCAAGCCGTGCTATCTATCGCAAAAAACTATGAACACAACAACACTACTTTAAAATGTACCTACTACTTATAAATGCGGCCCGCGAACGTATTTGCCACTATCCTACACTCACCCCATACGAGCCGGTGTCCCACAAGGGTCCGTGCTCTCCCCCCTACTCTTCACGCTGTATACTAGCGACATTCCGAAGCATCGGTATGTGCAGACGGCACTATTCGCAGACGACACGGCTATCTACTGCTCAGGAGTGAACCCCTCGACAGTAGCCAAAAAACTCCAGACCGCAGCCAACGCACTGGGCGTTTGGTTCCGGAAATGGAGGATAGAGGTCAACCCCGAGAAAAGCCAGGCGGTGCTGTTTCACAGAAGACAGCTAAGCTTGTATCCTTTGGAGAAGACCCCTCAGATTAGGATGTTCGGCAAGTCTATCCCTTGGGCTAGGCAGGCCAAATACCTAGGCATAACCCTTGACGGCCGTCTATCCTTCGGCCCCCACATCAAGGCAGTCCGCAGCCGGGCTGCCTTCGTGCTAGGACGTCTACACTGTCTAATTAACGCGCGTTCGAAGTTAGATTTAAAAAACAAAGTTAGATTATACACGGCATGCATACGTCCTATAATGACGTACGGTAGCGTAGTATTCGCACACGTTAGGCCACACAGGATCCATAGGCTTCAAACACTACAGAATAATTTCATGCGCAAAGCTACGGGAGCACCGTGGTATGTACGCAACGTCGATCTCCACATCGACCTCAGATTGCCGACCATCAAGCAATTCATAAAACAGTGCTCCCTTAGCTACTTTGACTCTGCTCCGACTCACCCCAACCCTCTAGTGGTTGCGGCTGTAAACTACACACCCAGTAAAATCTCAAAACTACGTCGACCCAAACACGCGTTAGGGGAGCTAGACGACGACATTACACTCGCTCAACGTAGAGCGAACACACTTAGTACGAACCGTCCGCGTTTTCGTCCCCGTCGGCGGGGGCGGAACACGCGCCGCGTAAACCGTCCACAAAACATGGGAGTAGGCCGCCCCAGCGTATCAGCAACACCCCAAGCCGAGGTTCGTACCCCGCAGGGGGTGCCCTTGGGCAATGTTGCTTAACAAATGGCCGGTTGAGAGCCCTCAGCGCTCACCGTAACTTAATCCGGGTAAAGTTGTAGAGGCCATCTGAGGCCAACAGCTAAAAGTCAAATCAAAAAAAAAAAAAAAAAAAAACATATTTGCACACCAAAGTTTGGCCCGCGACGTGAAAGGTTGCCCATACCTAATTTAAAGCAATACAATTCAGTAGGTATCTTTGTGCATATTTGTAAAATGTAAGGTAAATAAATCTATATATTGTTCATTGTGGCCCTCGATAAACACATTCAGTAAAATTGCTCCCAAAGTTTATTGTCCCTTTGTTGTTTTGAAGGAAGTCTCATATACACCAATAGTAAAATTCCAGCTTCACAATTATTTATATAAAAATGTTGTATAATATCTCAACTGTCGTCTCAAATCAGATCATCATCGGCAGGGCACCCTACAAGTCTCGTACTACCGTATACCAGAGCAAACACTTTAAAAACCATATTAGTATGTAGTATTAATAAAAACATCCCATAACAGGCAGTTTTAATGCGTGCTGGACAACCACTATACGGCCCGAAGCATCGTCGGTGTAGGCCTGATGAGTCAATATTGAACGCTGTGGTTGCCCTCGGGACCAAAGGCATTATATACGATCTTAGAAGCACCAATTCGATATCACAGCAGCAGAGTAAAGGTAAGTTATTTTATGAGTTGTGAGCGTTCGGTGGCAGTCGCTAGTTTGATTCAAGCTCAGTGTAAATAATTGAACGTTTACGTACTCTCCTAGATTTCAGTTTCATGTTAAAGTGGTCATCGCACCGCTTTCTACTGCGCCAAGTGTTGTGGGTTCAATCCCCACATGGGAACTCTGAGAGTTCGTTGTGTCCGTTTCATGATTGTTTGTAAAGTCTCCCGCGACACAGGATATATTACCAGTGTGGGAGTTGTCTTCTTTAAAAAAAAGCTGTCACTTTAGAAATCATTTTTTTATCATGACAAATCTGGTATGGTAGCAGCCATTGACACTAAATGTAACTAGACCTCAGACAAGCCTAAATCATATATATCTCATCATCTCAACTCGGACAAAAGACGTCCACTACTGGACATAGGCTTCCCCAAAGCTTTTCCACAGCAACCGGTCCCGTGCCGACCGCATCCAGCAGCTTCCCGCCACATTCACCAGGTCGTCGGACCAGCTTGTGGGGGGCCTACCAACAGTATAATTATAATCTCAGTTAATAATAAGCGATAATCATATGATGTGAGGAATCTGTTAGTAATTGGTGATGCTTAGTGCTAAACAAGAGGTTGACAGTTCGATTCACGCCCTGGACAAATGTTGTATGTTGTGGGCGATCATTTATTCTGTGGCTGTGTGTAGCCATGTGTGTATTTAAAAGTATTAAAGTGTGTTTATCAGGAGTCTTGTTACCATAGTATAAGCTCTACCTGGTTTAGGATCAGGTGTTATTACAACGCCCGCACTAGGAATAAATCCAGTGTCGCAGGGGACTTCACAAACATATAAGAAACGAATACGAAGAACACCCAGACTCAGAATAACAATTGTGTTGTACCATGTGGGGTTTGAACCCATAACACTCAACGCAGTAGTGAGCCGGCGTTACGACCGCTTAAACCACCTTTCTTTTTTTTTATTTTAACGTGTGGAAACCCCCTCGGTCCGTCACCCCACCGGGGTTTACGGCGAGGTGGTGTGTCGGAATCGGACCGACTAAAACCACACGGTGTGCCACTCTGCGCCTGACTTAGCAGGGATCCGGGAACAGCTGTTATTACGACATTCAGATCCCTCCTAGCGCCTGCCCGCTACCGCGGGCACCATCTGCGGATAAACTCTCCATTTAGGCGACGTACGGCATACGCGGACGTTTGCCATTGTAGCGGATAGAGGGGAAAACCCGTCCCGTCCACCCGCGGCCACACTCAAGGCGGCATGAGGCGCTGGTGACCGCTTAAACCTCTAGGTCAACCGTGCAGTCTATGGATGGCCGTGTGTGAAATGTGTTAGGTTATTTTTTATTATGCTAATAAACTAAATCGTAGAACTGAAACATATTGTTTTTTTTACAGGAGGTGGAACAGAGAGCAACTCGAATTATTCACAATGGAAAATATACAATAGATCTATGGACGAAGTAGACAATCAACAACAATTGTTAGATAGTTATTATAAATTAATGGAAGGTAACAATTTATTGGTTTTATTATTTACTTCACTAAAATGTATGAAACTCTCTTTAGTACCACACAATACGTATGCCAGAGGACTACTGAAATCCTGAGAACACTATACCGCCTGAAAAACTTCCTTCCCGTGAAAACTAGAGCAACGCTCGTGCAATCATCAATTATTATTTCTCTTTTTATGATTATTATAATCTCTAATCTTCCCTCTGTTTGACTATGGTGACGCGTGCTATTACGACCTGAATGCAGATCTCCTCAACAAGTTAGAACGTCTTCTGAATAACTGCTTTCGATTCATCTTTAACTTTCTTAAGTATGATCATATCTCCAGTTTCCGGTCCCAGCTCACATGGCTACTTATTCGTCAACGCAGAAAATTGCGCGCACTCACATTACTGTATACTTTTCTCAATTCCCCATCCCTCCCACTTATAACAGCCATATATAACAACCATAACAGAAACCTACGTTTGGCTAATAATCTCCTTCTACTCTGTCCTTCTCACTCCACTGGATTTGTCGGTTCTTCATTCTTCGTGCAAGCTATCCTTTCTTGGAACACGCTTCCTCTCGAAGTCAGGATGGCTAAAAGTCGCGACTTGTTTAAAATTAAAGTGAAGGAGCTTTTACTTGCTGAATTGGCGACGTCTTAGTTCATCACCTGGTATTATTAATCTTATAGTGGTAATATGTATGCACGGATATGTATGAGTTGTATGTATGTGTATTATACATGTGTGTGTTATATATTTACGTGTTTATGTACGTATATTTGCTTAGTTGTGGTCAAACTAGTCTATATATACTGTATCCTTTGTCAATTACTTCTTATCCTTAAGTGCACCTACCTCATATTTTCTCTGCATCGTCCAATCGGTTGACTGGCAGAAAATGCTTTAGGCATTAAGTCCGCCGATGCATGTATTTGTGTATAAAGTTGTAAATAAATAAATAAATAAATGTGACAAATATGACGAGTCTTTTGAATAAAAACTAATTTTGTAGTATTTCATAGGATTCCTTAAAGTTGATAAGCTATTGTTAACGAAATATTTACTTGTGGTCGATTAGTGCTGAAATATCTAAAACTAATTTCCGAACATAAACTTGATTAATGGGATATTTCAAGATAGTACAGCCACGTTGATTTCGGGCTTGACCGGGGTAGTACTACCCCTTACAGAAGACCAACGAAATACGACAACGCCCGTGTTTTGTTGGTGAGTGCGAAACCGTAGGCCCATTTGTTATCGTAGTAAGTGTGCGAGCCTTACACTGTCACGATGACTGTCATGCCTTTTACAGCCCCAAGCGGGGCGTGAAAAAGCATCTCACTAGGCCGTCATAGTGTGCATTATCTGCATTCGCAATGAGAATGGTGACCTCAACTCTTGGATTGTATTCATCCTTTGCATCAGGCAGAGTAGAGTCACTCTGGTAAGCTTTTTTAAAAAAATATTTACCAAATTTATCTAGTTATCAAGTGGCAATTTATAATAACTTGTCAAAAGGTATACATATACTCTTAGTTTTTGTCTAGAAAAACTTACTTTTCTGCTACGGAGGAGCGCCTTGGTAGCTGTACCACATTATCATTATGCAGCTATCAACATTTCCGTTTTATTTTAATTTTTGTATTGTTTTTAGCTCCAAATAAAAGTTTTTTTTTTATATTTCAGTGTGCAACGATCGCGAGATATCGAGCGACAAATGGGTGTCCAGACTAGAGTCGTGTGGTTGGCCTGAGAGCGTTAGGAACTCTTTACACACAGCATGCATCGTTGCTCAGCATATACACCAGGTATCATACACTTACTATAATTTTAGAATTATACATTAAAATAATATTTTATCACTGTGACTGTTGCTATCCGTGTGGCGACAGATTAAGAATTCAGAGAGTCATCACCGATATTCGTCATCAATATTTGTAGGGACCTCAATCTGCGAGAATATATTGAAAGCGTCACTAAGGCGGCCTCGCGGAAGCTGGGTATACTGAACAGAGTGAGACGGTTCTTTGCTCCTGAGCATCTGTGTCTTCTTTATAAGACCCAGATACGCTCCTGCGTGGAGTACTGTTCTCATCTTTACGATGGATCCGCGCAGTATTTGCTGGACGCTTTGGATCGGTTACAGCGGCAAGTAGTCCGGATTATCAATAACTCGAAAGTCACTGAATCCCTTGAGTCTGCAGTTGCGAAGAGATGTCGCCTCTATGGCAGTCCTCTATCGCTTTTATCATATCATTTATTTTAAGTGTTCTGACGAACTCTTCCAACTGATCCCATCCTCTCCGTTCCTCTACAGAACAACTCGTGCTGGCCTTGGAAGTCACCGTTTCAGAATGGTAGACATACGCTCCCGAACTAAACGGTTCATCTCTTCCTTTCTGTGCAAATCGGTTAAAACCTGGAATTCATTACCAGCGCACGTGTTTCCCTCCCACTACGATCCCGGGTCCTTTAAGCGGGGCGTGAAAAAGTATCTCACTAGGCCGCCATAGCGTGGGTACTGCACTGTCTTCGTTCGCAGTGAGTGCGGCGACCACCGCTCTTGGATTCTATTCATGCTTTCCATCAGGCAGAATAGAATCACTTTGGTAGGTCACTTATGTAAAAAAAAAAATCCTGTGTGCCTTGTAGGAGGCGACTAATGGAGCAAACTGCTCAGGACAATATCACTGCTAAGAGAAGGGAAGCTGGAAACTGAATACCAACTCGTCTGTTCAGTATAGTATAGAAGGCCAAACTCTTCTTTCTACAGCTACTGTATTGGCATATATGTATGATATGATAGTAACAAGATTATCCCTATTAAGATAAGAGCGTTCAAAATTGACCGTCATATCATTTCACCTAATGTACTTCTTCTGCCTTTTTTTTTAAACTAGGTTGGAGTCGGCAGTAAGTATACTGTTATGCGGCTGAACTTTGATTCTTTACCTGGAGCGACTTGGAAGTCATCTGATGTCTGGTCTGGGTCTGATTGATCAGATCTCTACAACCCATGTACTAGGCGATATCGAATTTCTATAGTAAGAATAATATCATAAAGAATTCGAACTTTTTGGGCTCCAGCCACTCGTAACGATTACGACAACCGAATCCGACGTTTTAACGTGTTTTCCATACTAATAAGCTTAAAATTTATACTAGGATTTCCAGACAGGTATTTCGTGTACGCTAAATACTCCAAATTACTAAAAAATAGTAAAAAATGATAAAGAGCGGTTCGTTATTACAGAAGGCGGAACCAGTTCTAGTCCACGGCACCCGCGGCGAAGACGCCACCTTACTTGTATGCTCTCTAGTTCAAATCATACTCAACCCGGATTGCAGAACTATTAGAGGGTAAGGTTTTTTTTTAAATAATAAACCCTCACACTAGAAATACATCTTGTATCGGGACTTTACAAACGTACATAAAACGGACACAAAGAAAACTCAAAAGAATAATAATTTTCGGATCGCACAAAGTGTTTTCCCAGCATAATAAGGCAGCAAGCTGATATTTTAATAATAATAATATTGTATTTATTTCTCTCATCACAAAGGCAGACTACATCACTCCTTTGTGAGAGACTGGTGTCTATGGTAGGAAATCCTGTGTTACAGATCACCAGGATCACACCTCCCGGACAAAACAAAGTCACAATAGTTGTAGCATATACCAGTTTCCAATTCATAATATAGGTAGACAACAAGGTGATCTCTTAAACCACAGATTATTGTAAGCACCGTGTCTGATATCTATCAAGAATACAAAAAAAATCAGGCAAGGGTAACGTCATTTTTGTATGCCATTTTGGGAAAGTGGACATATTGACCTATTATGGTGTGATGAAAGTCACTGGAATAGTCACCTTGCGTCTTTTTGTCATGTCCCTGTATGTTATATATATATACTCGTTTATAAAATAAGTTAACATTACATACATGTTTTTAGTATACTAATTTTGATGATGCATTTTGAACAGCTTTCAAGCTCTAATCGAACGAGAATGGATCCAAGCTGGTCACCCGTGGTGCACTCGTCAGCGTTGCGGTCCATACACCTCGGTACCCCGGGCTGCTCCAACATTTCTTCTGTTCCTGGACTGCGTGAGACAGTTTCTGGAGCAGTTCCCTTGTAGCTTCGAGTATCGGCAGTCGTTCCTCATCACGCTGTTTGAACATTCATATGCGAGTCAGTTTGGTGAGTGGCGTTAAACTGTTTTTTTTTTAATGTCGAATATCAATTTTGAAATTTATTCAGGTTCTGGGTACGTAAATAAATGGATGGATGGATATAGTGATCAAATATAACTAACACACTAAATAAAAGGAATTAAATTGACATTATGAATATTCGATAATTTGATACTTATGTGATTTAATATAAACCATACTTTTTAAGTTATAATAAGGTTCCATATCAGTAGAACATGGAACCTTATTATTATGGATCACTAGCTTTCTAACCGCGGCCTCGTCCGCGTGGAACTCGGCTATATCGCGCGACATGGTAAGGAGTAGCCTATAGTCTTTCCCAAGGTTTAGACTATTTGTCAAAATTGGACAACAAAAAAGGAAACATCATGATTTATGTTTGATAATAAAGAACTTGAATACAAACTTTCGTCCCCTATTTTAACCTCTTCTACCCTTATTTTCGCGATAAAAAGTATCCTATGTCCTTTCCCAAGTTCAGTTCTATCTTCATACCAAATTTCATCACAATCGGTTCAGTGGCTTAGGCGTGAAAGCGTAACAAATAGACAGACAGAGTTGCTTTCGCATTTATTAGTATAATATTAGTAGGAATTGTTACACATTATATCCTGTGCCTCGGAAAGCACGTAAAGCAGTCGGTCCTGCGTGTGATCTCTCCCTGGTCGTGTGGGATAACCGTCGCATCGGATTGTGAGAGTGAGGAAACAGAGAGTGTACCTGCGTTTGCGCACACACCTGTGCACCACAATATCTCCTGCGTACTAGACTGGCCGCCGTGGTCGAAATCGACTAGGAATGCATCAAACCTTAATGTGCGTCATAAAATTTCAGTTACTGAAGTGTGTGACCAAGATCTTGTTTTTTGTTTCATTATGTATCACTTCATTAATTCGTTTGATATTTTTTCAGGTACTTTCTTATGCGACAACGAACAAGAGCGCGAGACTCGTGGGGTCCACACTCAGACTACCAGCGTGTGGTCGTGGCTCAACCAGCCGGACGAGTTGCCCAAGTACATCAACCCGCTGTACGACCCCACACCAAATGTGATATGGCCTTCTGTCGCCCCCATGAGCTTTGTCATTTGGGAAGGTAAGATTTTTTGAGTATGATCTTAAGTTGAAGGCTGATCTGTTTAGTGTACATTGTGTTTTATATACGGTGTATATTGTACTTTCTACTATTGCCTCGTTGATCTAGCGGTTAGCGTACGCGACTTCCAATTAAGGGGTCTTGGGTTCGCTTCCTAGGTCGGGTCAAAAACTGTTGATTTTTTTCTGCATATAGAAATTCTTTCTCGGTGTTTGAAAATTGGGGTGTTAAGTCCTATGCCTCGGAGAGCACATAATGATCTCTTTCCGGTCGTGTCGGATATCCATCCAATCAGATTGTTAGAGTGAGGCAAAAGAGTGCACTTGTGTTGTGTCCTGTAATATCCCCTACCTAGTTGACTGATCATCTTTGAGGCTGGCCGCCGTGACCAAAATCGGCTAAGAGTACATCGTCATCATCGTTGTATTCTGATATATAATATGCGTGAAGGAGATCAGACAGATCAGATTCAACCAAATAAAATGTTCGTTTTTGACGGTCTGTAACAGAACGGTAGATTAGTGCATGAGAAATTGTTGACTGTACCGCTGTAACGCTTGCAGCTCAAGATAACCTTAAACCGCATAAAAAGGAAATCAATAATTTCTGAGCTATTTGAGATCAAAACTTTAGGGGCGTCCAATATCGATGATTGTACCGTTAACAAAGAGCTACTAAACGATTAATCACCACTTCTCGTGATTATAAGGAGGGCCTTTGCAGCAATGCAGACAGTCTTCAGGGATCACTAAATGTAAATGATAACGCAGAATATTGTTATAGTGTATGAATATAAATTTCTAAGTTATATAGATATTTTGTTTAAATACTTAGTGAAACTTACAGAACTATATCTCCGATGGCTGGTGGAGCAACACACGGAAGCTCGCGAGGAGCAGTACCGACTGATTCGGTCGCGCGAACAACAGCTGCGTGCGCAAGCGCAGCAGTTGCGTCGTGAACTCTACGACCTCGCGCATCAGTACTACAAGAAAACAGACGACGATAAGTAACGTTACCCTAAGATACTATATAAAAAATAATAAAGAGTTAAAAATAATGAACACTTCGATACCTGAATTGGTTGGCAAACCAGTACACTCTGTTGGAATTTCTATGAAATAATGAGCTATGACGTCATACCTTAGTGTTGTCATATAATAAAATAACATTTGGTTCAATAATTAAAATGAACGTTGAAAAATTGACTCCAAGTTTACTTTTTTTCTAGGCTACTTCTTCAACAAGCTAAAAATAATTTAATACACATCACCATTAACTAATATTATTGATAGGTAATAAACTAGTGATCAATTTTATTATCTAGCAGACAAGAAAAAAATATAAAAAACTACAACTAAAGTCTATCTCACCCATGCTGTTATTACGAATCTATTGACACCTCATTCATTAAAATCGATTCAGTAGGTTAGATGCTGTGGTGAACATACAAACATACCTAGACTGCCAAAACTATTACTCTTTTGACTTCGCCGTAGTCGGGTAAAAAGATCGTAACTTAACACTTACGAAAGTAAAGTAAAACACACATATGCATATTAAATGCCAATGAGGAACCAACGATGCTTCAGTTTCGGCAAAACAGTAAGCATCGGACTTGTATGAACGTACTTAATGCGGATGTCACCAGATCTTATCACGAAAGTACAAGATATTGAATCATCTAAAATTTTAATTGCACTTTGATTATCACAAAACAAATTAATAATTAGATTTAAATCACAAACATGCGCGTAGATTATACTCAAGCCGAACAATCTAAGCTAACTGATCTGGGTCTAATGTAGTCTATTTAAGGGAGGGGGTTAGGGTTTCAGCGTAGAAAATTTCACTTTTTTTTACGGTGTTCAAATTCATTTAAAATTTTAAAGATAATATCCGGCCAGGTTACTGTGAACACAGGAAATTGTTTTTTTCCCCAAGACGTTCTGGGAAAAGCTCGGTTACCGGCTCATGCTTCAATATTTCTGCGTAAAAAATCTTTACAACATTGTTAAAAGTGTGCTTAATAATGTACAAAAGGTTTGAATAAAATGGTTCAATCTATATTTCAGAAGAAAATCCCAAAAAAACTGTATTTTTCTACGCTAAAACCCTAACCCCTCCCTTAACAAATTTAATGTTAAGTTATGATTTAGCAGACACAAGTTAAGCAAAATCTAAAAAGAAAGTTGTTGGGTAATAATAGCACAGCGTGTAAACCACTAAGTATTTAATTGGCAAATAGAAAAGTACAAAAAAGGTTATAAATATATTATTAATTAATAAAACTTACTTACTTGGTACTTCAATATCTTCTACGATAATTCGTGCCCTTTCCTTGTAGTGTTAACGCCATATTTTACCGTTTCAATGGAGTGGCTGGTTTGCCAATTACGGTGTCGATGTTCAGAATATATTAAGTCAAATACTGATGGTATATAATTCAATATAATGCCCGGTGAGATAGAACGAACACTCACGATTATAGAGATTTAAATGGTAAAAAGTCTTTACATATATATCTGTGTCATATAAAAGTATTTTCGACGAACAGTTTCGAAAATTCTGTTATTCTTAAAGAAAAATGGCTATAAAATTTATTTTGTTGGATTATTAAAAATTAACTTCACTATGTAGAGGAAAGTCTAAAATTTAAGTCTTGAAGATTTTGTATACATTTTTGAATAGACCATAATTATTTCCTTGAGCTCTAATATAAGTGTAAGATACGTATAAGGATCTCCAAGAAAACCAACATGGCCTAAATATAAGATCAATTTGAACACCATATTATAATAAGTAAGAAAATAACATCTTGTATAATGAAAATTAATCATGTCTTTGTAAATATAATTAGAATAATAGTATTATTTTATGCCATACGTTAATATTAAACTTGTTTGAACATCGTGTAGATATATTTCAAACTCTGCTCACAGAGGGTCTAGTGTGAGTTTTTTCACATTTATTCGATCGTTAAAGACCGCCTTTGGCGTTGCGATTGGCCAGCAAACTCACCAATTACCACGCAGAACGCGGTCCGTCTTATAATAAAGGCCATTTGCAAATAAGTCTTGTCAGCAACATCCATGACATGTATGAAGTACAATGGTATTAAATAATTAACAGTTATGACTGCGTATACCTTTATGTTTTTTTAAGTAGAATAATAATCTGCATTTACTTAGTTTTCCAGAACTGAGAAACTTGGGAGATAATTAAAATCCAATGTTTAAATTATCTCAATAAAAATAATGTATGTCTAATATCACCATTTATTCTCACAAATAATATATTATAGTATTATCAATAGCTTTTAAAGGGCCTATCCTTAGATAGAAGATTTTGGTCCATCCATATGAACAACACGCTGGCCAGACTAGTTAATATAAGATTTGTTTCTAGTTTTGCTTTTCTTATTCTTATATTGTAGTCTAACAATACAAAATAAATAAAGTGATGTAATACTACAACTTTCACACACGCTCCGGTTTCGTACTTCTGTAACGTACTAACGTAATAACTGCATATAAAACTTTTACCTTTGAAACCACATTAAAATCCATTGCATAGTTTCAAAGTCACCACCATTCTTCCCATGGGTGTTGCAAGAGGCGACTGAGGGAACAAAACGAAAACTTGAAAAAAAATCCCTAGACCAATTCATCTGGCCAGCGTGGTATAGTAGCCCAAAACCTCCTTGCTTAGGAGAGACCTATGTCCAGCAGTGGGCTACAAAACGAGTTTTCTTTCATACTATGTAAATATTTTCACATCTTTAATATAGAGTTCCTATATTCCTGCATTTTTAAGTCCAATATTAGTTCTAATTTTTTGACATTGATACAGGAAACTTAGACTTTTGACGTTTTGTTGTTGTTAAATAATTTGGATATTTAAAACCAGTGCGTGGTGTCCGAGAGGGGAGTGCAAGTGCAATATGCAGAAAAGAAAATACATACAAAAAGTCGATTTCGTAGGTAAAAACCTAGTATAATTATACATTTTGTATTGTTTAATAATATGTGTGGATGTAGATGCACCCTCTGATAATATATCTAGCGACTCGCATGTCAGACGGGTGTACCTTAAAATTTACTGGTAGTTATGGTCAGATGTAGGTTGACCAAATCTGTGTATGATGTAAAATCGTGCTCTCATGTAGCACCATGTCTTGAAAAATAGCAATTTATTTTCCCATTTTTTTATATAGTAATGGATATATTGTAATGTTTTTACATTAAACATTTAATAAAATGCATAAACATTATAATAATAATGCTTATAATTCAATATACTTCTATTTTTTGAAGTGAAACTTCTTTATCGGGGTTGGAAAAAAATTTAGTGTAACATTTTTTCGTTACGCGTCACATTTCTCCGTTACGCGCCATCTTTTTCTTATCCCTACCACACGTGATTCGAAGTATACTTTCTCCAGCGGAGTAGGGATTGGTAAATGTCTCCAATGTATTTTGCGGCCCGTTTTGAGTAGTTACATTTTTGAAATCCAGGTGGCGATTGCATCGACTTCGGGCGGGTTTAAATTATTTTTTTGAAAAATAACGTCATAAAGAAGTTTCACTTCTTACGAGTGTACGCTAGTACACGCACACATTTTTTAATTTTATATACGAATTTTTAATCACGCTTATTTTCGTTGCAATTTATGTTTACTATAAAGGCCTAATGAATAAAGTTTTAAAGCGCTTGAAATACATAAATAATATTTAGCAGCCTTTTAGTTGCTAATACCACAAAATAACATTCGGTACTAATTTCTAAAAAAATGTTTTTCTTTGTTTATTTTTTAACAGATCTTTCGTGTCTATGCGACGATATCGATCTACAATATAGTCTATTCGCTTGTAAGTTGTTGATCATGCTTACCAATTATTCGAGCTCCGTATTTTTTTTACGGCAATTTATCCATATAATATTAAATGTTATTGCGTATGTATATCAGTTATGCGATATTTTGAGCTCTTTCAGTTTTCTAACTAAGAAAATATAATTTAATTCAAATTCAACCCGATTATTCTATATTTATATTAAACAAAGTTACCTAAAACACAGGGTTAGTAATTTACATTCCAATTTTATTCATTTATCAGTGGCCTCCTTTCTCTAGCTTCTTAATAGGGAATATGCATGTATTTTTTTATTTTTAAAAACGTTTCTACCAGATGTTACCATACCAAAAATAAATATAACACATCCAAAATATAAAACAAGTAAAAAAAAAGGATCCATAATTTTCGGACGATTTAAATGCGGCCATTTTGGTGCGCCTATTCAATGACGGCGGACTACACTCATGTCAACAACGAAGTATTTGGTTCACAAATGCACCGAATTATTTTTTCTAATCAACTTACTATAATGGAAAAGTAAAAATATGTAATAAAAAATAAATAATATAATAGTTGTGAAGGTCATTTTAACATAATAAGGATATAAAAAAGTGATAAAATACAATATTTTTCAATTAGTTAAGTGCACATACTGTTTCGTTTACAAAGTTTGACGAAAACATAACCTGCTTTACGAAAAGATCCGAGGGCAAATTGACGTCAAGTTTTGTTCTATTGTTTTAGAAATTTACGAGGAAATTTGAAAAAGTCACTATTTGATTATTAAATTTCGCCAATAAATTGTAATAAAAATCACAAATAATAAAGTTGATATGTTTTTAGTAAGAAAGTTTAAGAATAAAAATATTTTGTCAATTTTGGAGTCTTGCGCATATACCCTATTTTGGTTTGTAAGTGGAATTATGCTAATATTCATTACCTATTCGTTTTATATTTGGGTCTACTCTAGCATTTCATGTATCCATATGTGTATATCTAACGTACCGTCGAACGAGGTGACTATGTGCCACTTTTCAAGGTTTTTTGATCACATAAAAAAAAATATGAATCCAAGCCCAAAACAAAAAATCGCCCTAGCTCTCTAACGAATCAGTTATGAGTTTATTTTGAAAAATATCACTGATCTATTAGAAATATGGAGAAAATAAATAATATTGATGGCACATTCTCGCCTACCTTGTTGGGGTGAAAATGTGCCAGTACACAATTCCTTGAATATCTCAAAGACTTAAGAATACCACCATGTCACCAGCTTGTATGTAAAAAGTATGTCAATACGGTTCGTGGGGGACAGAAAGAAAATTAAAAGTTACCAAGAAAAAAAAAAATTTCAGTGGCAGAAATTGTAGTACTTTGGCGCTATGGTTTTTTGATTATATCATATATGAAATTTTGTTAATTCTCTTAGTATAATAGTAATATGAAGGCGAAATGAAACATTTGCTAAAATACAATAAGGTTTATTAGGATTACGAACTTAAAAATTAAAAAAGACAAAGACACCTATCGCTTATTTTTACGAGGAAAGTTTAAAAAGACCCCTATTAGAAATTGCTTTCGGTTCCTTGATGACTTCTCTTATTTTAGAATGGTGATACCAAATTGTGTCTGCGTGTTTGGGCCATTTCCACGTATTGTACCCCGATTTTGCCATAGCAGAGACCAGAGCAGAGTCATTTACAATCCTAATAACTTTTCCAGGGTAAATATTATTCTCGTATTCGACTTGAACATAATTTCCTTCCTTTAATTTTGTAAGATCTACTTTATTTTTTTCGAATTCCATCTCTGTACTTGTGTTATGATAATCATTTTCTTTTTCTGATTCTTCTAAATCATACTGATTCAAACTGTCATCGCTTTTCTGAAGGGACATATATGAATCACAGCTATCATATGAATCTTGATTGTATTTTTCTTTCTTGGGTACCTTCTTTAATGATTTCTTTCGATTATTAATTAGCATTGCTGTTGATGCACTGAAATTACTGTTCTGTTGTCTTTCTGTTATTTTAGACGTGTGAGGTTGAAGCATTTTATTAATCTCTAGGACAGAATTATTGTATTGTGTTGGAGAGGCTTCACGAGTGCTACACGAGATAAATGGAGATTCATGTGAGTATGGTTGCACTGGAGTTGAGCAGTCACTACGAGCAGCTCTCTCTATCGTTAGCTCTGAAGTTGGGTCATGACAAGGCAAAGTAGTATTTTTACCTACGGCATAACTACTGCATTGAGTTGGGGAGACTTCATGAATACTAAGCGCTATAAATGGAGATTCATGTGAGTATGGTTGCACTGGAGTTGAGCAGTCCCTACGAGCAGGTCTATCAATCCCTTGCTCTGATGTAGCGTCACTTTCAGCATCTGATGCTTCATCAAAAAGAGGAGTTGATGGCGCAAGCTGAACTTCCAAATCGTGTCGTAAATCTGTAGTAGTTATGCCTCGTCCTGCTGGAACATTGACCCGCTTTCTTCTTCGGCATTGTCTTGTTTCCGTGACTTGCAGCCTTGTGGATTTCAAATTTTCTATAAAACTCTCACCTAACAATTCCTGGACTGGTACATTTTCTTCCAGTTGTCGATTCGGCAATCTTTGTAAAACTTCATCTCTATTATGCGGAAACAAACCACACTTTTTAAATCCAGATTTAAGGTTTTGAGAATAATTTGTTTCCATCTTTTGAAACATTTGTTTTAAAAGCCAGGGGAATTGATCTTTTGGCACAGAAGAGCTCCTACTACCGCGGACGTTATTCTTCCATTCATTTAGGGTGCTTCTCCACGCAATTTTCATGGGGCGAAAATATGCAACATCTAAAGGTTGTAGTGTGTTGCATTCGGAGGAAGGCAAATAAATGCAATGTTATTTGCTTCGCAGTCAGCCATGACTTCCAGATTTATATGAGAGCTGAGATTGTCACCCACTAATACTTTTTTACCGGTTTGTTTCTTTAAAATTGGTAACATGGTAAAGTGAAACCAATCTTCAAAGCACCTAGCGTCGAACCAGCCCGATTTGGTACGGTTGTAACGAGCACCTATAGGCCCGTTCTCAGTCCAAGTCTCCCACATGTTTTCAGCTTTATAGACAACGTAGACAGGTGCCAGTTCTCCGGCTGCGCTACCACATATCATTATTGATGTCGACGCTTTCGATGAGTTTCGTATAATCTCAGGATATTTAGTCCCACGCCTCACCAAAACCTTTACTGAGCCAGGGTCGTCCACTAGGCAGGTTTCATCATAGTTCCAGATATTAGTATCTGGCACGCCTTCAGTCTCCTTTTCAAAATTGTTAAAAAATTCGTTGACAATAATTTCATTTACCTCTGCTCTGCCATGAGTAATATTCCTGGCCACTCTATGAGACAAATAAGATTTATGGCGTTTTAAAAAGGAGTGAGCCCATTCTTTTCCTGGATAATTGTTTACGAAAGTGTTTACTTTTTTACCCTGCTTGTCTAAATACGTTTTAGCAATCACACGTAATTCCGTTGGTGTGATCGGGAAGCCGAACGAAGATAATGCAACAATGTGGGAAATAAACCCTTGTTCTTCAGTTTCACTAAATACAGATTGTCCCCCAGGTTTTAAAGGCGCCTTGCCTTTCAGTTTAGAAGATAAAGTATTGCGGTGAATCCCATACTTCTCGGCTGCACCACGAACTGAAATACACCCCGATTTTATCTCTGCTAAAATAACTTGGAGAGTGTCCTCCGTATAATTTTTGTACGCTCTGGTACCTGGCTTTCTTTTATAATCCCGCGGCATTACTTTAGGTAGTGCTAAAAATAAAAAATATTCAGGTAAGTAAGTACCACTAGTAGAAATACAGAAAAGAAATGTGACAACACTACCAGTATGGCGATGGCACATTTTCACCTGCGTACTTTGTTTTTATTTTTGTCTACGATTTTGTGCTAGCATATCAAGACTTTTTGTTTAGATGCTTAGAGCATTAAGACAACAAATAACTGTAATATTACTCAAACATACCTTGATTACGCCACCTGCGATAGTTTTTATTGCACAACCAAAAGTTTACCACATACAACAAAAGTCGACTTGTCACTTCAAAATTTCTGTTGAACTAGTTCCATATTTAGTGTTACCAGTTAGTAATAACAAATATTCCAAATTGCCGTTAAAGGTATCAAAAAAATATCTATGCC
Source organism: Hypercompe scribonia (assembly GCA_949316085.1). Taxonomy (NCBI): domain Eukaryota; kingdom Metazoa; phylum Arthropoda; class Insecta; order Lepidoptera; family Erebidae; genus Hypercompe; species Hypercompe scribonia. The sequence goes on along the minus strand of OX438969.1, from coordinate 994,979 downwards.
TTAAAAATGTGAACATAACAACATATAAAGTGAGAATTCGTCAAAAATCAAAATAACTGCTTCATTGCACATTGTCACCTGCCTGTCATATAGTCACCCCGTTCGACGGTATATTCATAGTGGTAAATGGAAGACTGGTCTGTTATTATATTATTTACTTATAATTATCACACATATACACATATCAGGAAAGTAAAAATATTGTTAATAAAAATTATGAGTAGCTATTGCAAGGAGGCCTACATTTGTGCTATCTTTTTCTGTGTTCCTAATTTAAATAAGAATACCATATATTATTAATAAGTAATGTATTTAAATATAATTCTTTATCTAAAATTATTTTTCCATTATATGTATTTTAAGGTTATGTTATTGTTAGTTGTTTATAAACTAGAATTGGGTGTAACATGTTACTCAGGCTCTGTTGTAGAGTTGATGAAGGTTTTTTTTTAAAAAGCTTTTTTAAAATAAGATCTTGATATGAAAATTACAGAACAAAGAAATAAACATTAGAAGTGCGATCAACCGTTTGTCGCTTACGCACACACACATAAACAATACAATATTATACACACATAACGAAGTCTATGCTAATTCGTCCAAAATGAATATTTGTATCTATTTGTTAATTTAATCGTTACTTAATTGTTGAGTAAATTTCATTTCATATTATATTGTTGTTAATATCTCGAATGGGAAATGGACTTAAAATTACTAAATCCTGTGACAGGGAATCCTAGTGTCCGATCTAGGCATCAAATTCTGTACCTGTTCATACTTTTGAGACAGTAAATAAAAATAATGTTATGAAAAGGATTTAATTAATATAAATCTTATGTCTTTTAAATATGGGCGCTTTTTACTTGTATATTTGTGTTTTAAGGCAGTACAAGAAGATATCATAGTGATGTATTCATTTCGATAGTAATTTTACCATAATACATTTCTATAAGGAATAACTCCCACTTTTAAATACCGATATCCTGTTTTTCTTTTTCAAAGTCAATGTAAACAGAGACTTTACCAAATATTTTAGTGCAAATATTTCTAATAGGGAATGTAGTCCATGACGTACTCTCGTGGTAACAATGTAATTAGTACTTAAATTGAGTACGCAATGTATGATTGTCTTTACAGATGAGATCATAACGGTTCGACTACGGTTGTTTTCAGAAATGTTCAAACATGTCGGAACTATGAGCGATCACGCCTACATTGTATTTCTACTTTTATTCTCTGTTCTGTGATGAAAACTATATGATTTGTCCCTTTTTCCTTGCTGTAACTTATATATAACAGTATGGGACAAAGTAGTGTATAGAAAATATGCTTTTGTGGTTAAATAATATTCACATAATTTATATTGCTTGCGATGTTTCCTTAGTAGTATGAAAGAATTTTAAATTAAAAAAAAAAACAATTCAAAATCAATTTTACCAAATTGATCGTTGGCATCAATGTGCCATTATATCTTCTGTGCCATTAAGTATAATTTGTTTTAAAGTTAATTAAGTATATCCACTTAACCATCACTCACTATATCGATACTTGTCTGTATTTCTAACTGATTTAAGAATATAATATGTTACATAACATGCGATTAACACATAAATCATTTCATTGCTGTTCGATAAATAAATTGTCCAAAAGTGGGCTTGATTGTTCTATCTACTTCAGTAAGAACGGATTTTTTGATAGTTCAGGAGTCTATTAAACAGTTTATAAACGTCGCTAAGCTAGACTTATTTAATACTTAGTAAAATACACTTTTGTTTGTGAAATAGTTAATATTGCGAAGTAACGCGTGTCGTTATAGGCTGTCATATCTACCTAATATTTCACATTTTACCTAACAATTATATGACGGTTTACCTTCAAAAAACTTACTTTTTAAGCATTATATATGACTTTAATAAATACCATATATTAAAAGCAGCTTCCATTTGAATATTTTATTTTAACGGAGCAAGGTCTTTATTAACATTTTCATCTCTTAAGACATTTGATTCCGTGCCAGCGATACGTTAACTCTCTGCACTGTTTATTTCCGCCGCTTTTACGAATGAAAACACAGTTGTTTTTGTTTTTTTTTTCACTTCAATTTATAAAACTAATCTCAATAGACTGACGATAACCCACCTTTTTACTTTTAATTATTGTAGCATCATAGTATGGTAACCTGTAATAGACAATAGTCTATCGGGGCTTAGGAAACTGCATTTGGCCTAAGAATTTATTCGATAGTAGGTCTACTGACACAGTCAGCTTGTAAGGGAAAACGGATATACGAGGGTGACTCTAGTTGGTTTAAAGATAGAAGTCTCCGGTAGGGAGATGGGATGAGACTGTCATAGTTTGAAGAGACTGAAGTCATGTATGTACCTTTATGTCCATCCTGTGATTAAAGAAGTCGGGACACGGATAACAAGGCACTAAAATTATCTGCAAACACAAAATATTTCTAAAAATTGTACCTACAACTTGTATTTTAACTACGTGTTTCACTTTAGTTGTCGTGTAAACAAATTATAAAGCCTAATACATACCTATTAAAGGTCTTCGTTCATTATTTGGTCTACGATCTACTTTCTAAACTTCAACATATTAGGGTTTTTTGCTAGGGTGGTTCATGAATTAATTTAATTTTGTTTATTTTTGCACCAATGTCTCCTTGAGAACAAAAGAGATATAAGTACTTAAATATAATAAAGGCAAGATAAGTCGATGAAAAGTATGTAAAATAAATAATTGCGATTTGAGAGCTTTGAATATTGTTAAAATGTGATAAAAGTATGAATAAACCTAAATATTATACCTAAGTTAGTTATATAAGTATCCAATTTATATAATTCATGTAAACATTATAATTTTATTTAAACAATAAAACTGTCACCATGTAAATTAGACAATGTATAGTGTGTTTAAATGAGTACAATTTGAATATTATTAGTTTTTTAACCCAACACTCAGTCATAATTTTAGCTTTTGTAATCTATCTACAGATACGATTCGCAGATTAATTGACCGCATATTTAATAGTCTTTGGTAATATAACAATGACCAAATAAAATCTTCTTTGGTAAATTTATTCTAATATTAATTTAAATCAGTGCGGTATTAACAGCTTCGGCTGAAAACACGTGCCATTAGTAAAAAAAAGTAGTATGATAAAATGTACTCATTTGACGACACTATGCATTCACAAATATATGTTTAATTTATAATATACCTACTTGTGTGTATGTATATAAAATTAATGTAAAGTCAATTTGAGACGATGTGAATTTATTTGTTAGTCAATTAAATATTGCACTGCAAATGTTGTTTTCTTTTAAACTAATGTTGTATTATTTTTAACAATAAAGAGGGTCTTGACTAATAAAAATAAATACTTTATTAAATTACGTCCATACTACAATTCGTCAGAACAGAAATAAAATTAAACGAGGGCGCCACCTTCGCTCGTGTGGCAACCCAGCTAGATCTATTCAACTTGTTTTGATACTGTTGTAATTTATTAATATTTTTTTTATTTTCATCATCTACTGATCTCAATTTTTTTGATACTATTGGCATTCTGCTGCTGAATAACAATGTGCCAGCATTAAATCCAGTTTGAATGACAATGTTCCTAAAAGACCGTTCTAAAATCTACATGTTCTCTATTGGAGTGTGACTTGTTTGCGCCTACGTTTATATCATCGACTTGCAGCAGCTCTGATATCGATTAGTCACTAGTTTCGTAGTAGGACTCATCGTCACTACTATTCGCACTAACCTGAATAATCTAACTGTTTATGTTATTGTACATTTTCTTTCTCTAAAAATATAATTCTAAAAATTTAACTCAATATGTATGAAAATACATTCAAACGTATGTCACCAGAAAGATATGAGGCTAATCTCTCCCCCATACGCACTACTGTAACTCCTATATACCAGGATCTACAGCTGTCACTCACGAGCAGGCCGATTCACTTCAAAAGTCCCAGAAAAAAAAACTAAACTGTCTTGGAACCCGCAACGAAATTCATTAGAAATAAATTGGAGGAGTTGCAAAATAACTTTCCTCCTGAGCAAGGCGAGAAACAAAAATTAAGTAAAAATAGACGTCAAAGTGGTGCTAAAGATAGGCAAATTGCACTCAGTTTGCTAAACCTACATTTTTCCAAATGTAGTTTGGTCTAATACACGTATTAGGAGACAAGCTTATCTTGATAATTAAAGATGAGCAAATTTTGAATGTATTAAGAGGATAGGGCTGCAGAAAACGCGTGACTATAGAGCTGATTTTCGTAATAAATATTTGTTGAAGAGGCAGAGTTAAAGGCCATGTTGAACTTAAGAACATGCGATCAATTAATTAATTATTGCGTCTCTTGATAAGGCTTTAGGTGTCTACTTTTTCTCTCATCTGGAGCTAAGTCTGAATGTAGTATGGAAGCTTTTAATAAATCATAAAATTTCTACTTCGTAGAAAAAAACAGCTTTAAAGAGTTCACTCAAACAAACAAACATACAAGTTAAATAAAAGTTTATGAATAAGAAGCATCAAAATAATCATCTTTCTTTAAAAGGCCAACCCAGTCTCTGCACTGTACCTGCACGGTTTTATTTTTAATTTAAATGTTCACAGACTAAAAAAAAATACACTTTTGTGGTATGTTTCTGTATTTCTTTCCAGAATGAGTGAATTCATGATTTAATTTTATTCGTTTCATGATTAACAGTTGAGTCTAATGATAAAACATTTTTTTGTCAGAAAACTTCATAGTATTTCTTCACTGATATTACTTATCGGTCTTCTACATTTATCCGTGGGATAGCCAAAATTTAGCCAACTTGATCGGAGTATTACCATGGTCTTGTAGAAATCGGCGTCAAGCAACTTTTTTGTTACCTGCCTTGTTATGCTTAATAAAAGCCTGGAACTTGGAAGTTGGAGTCTTAAACCCATATCTCGAAGAATACGTAAAACCGTCGGTCCTGCGTCTGATCTCGGCATATAATTATGTCGGATAAGCGTCGCATTATGAAAATGAGAGAACAGAGAGCGCACCTATGTTTACGCACACATCCCCCGCTTGGTTAGCTGATCTCTGTTGAGACTGGCCACCATGGTTGAAATCTGCTAGGAGTACATGATCGTTTCCAGAGTCTAACATCTTTCTCCCTGATTCCCGATTCCTGACTCCCTGATGAAGTGACAACCCGATTGTAACTCTTTAGTGATGTCCGTGAGTGGTAACTGCAGCAATATGTATAAACTTACTAGATTATTATAAATATAATGACGTCGTAACTTACTAATGATCTATTTTATAACATCACACATGGCTGACTGGTTCCAAAATAGCCATAGACTTATGTCTGGATGTAATTTTGGACGCCAGCAGTCCGTTCATGTGGATGATCTCTCCTCTGATTGGTGCGATGTCGACTCTGGTGTCCCTCAAGGCGGCATACTCTCTCCTCTGCTTTTCTCTTTGTTTATTAACCTCTTAACTCTTGAACTTCGTAGTGCGTATCATCTGTATGCTGACGACTTGCAACTGTACGCTCATGCCAGCGTTGAAGACATAGCAACAGCAATCGATTTTATTAACACAGATCTTAAAGCTATGCAAAACTGGTCGGAGAGGTTTGGGTTATCTGTGAACCCGACAAAGTGTCAGGCAATAATTATCGGCAGCAGCCGTTTGATGACCCGAGTCAACCTTGAGGTGCTGCCCAAAATTACTTTAAATGGTGCCACTATACCCATTTGTGCAACAGTGAAAGACTTAGGCTTACAACTTGATTGTACACTGAACTGGCGTGATCAAGTTACATACGTGTGCCAGAGGGTTACTGGAATCCTGAGAACACTATACCGCCTGAAAAACTTCCTTCCCGTGAAAACTAAGGCAACGCTCGTGCAATCTCTAATCCTCCCTCTGATCGACTATGGTGACGTGTGCTATTACGACCTGAATGCAGATCTCCTCAACAAGCTAGAACGTCTTCTCAATAACTGCATTCGATTCACCTTTAACCTTCGTAAGTACGATCATATCTCCAGTTTCCGGATCCAGCTCACATGGCTACCTATTCGTCAACGCAGAAAATTGCGTGCACTCTCATTACTATATTCTTTTCTCAATTCCCCATCCCCTCGCACTTATTTAACGTCACAAATTCAATTATTGAGCAACAACCATAATAGAAATTTACGTTCGGCTAATAATCTCCTTCTACTCTGTCCTTCTCACTCCACTGAGTTTGTCGGTTCTTCGTTCTTCGTGCAGGCTATCCTTTCTTGGAACGCGCTTCCCCTCGAAGTCAGGATGGCTAAAAGTCGCGACTCGTTTAGGGTTCGGGTGAAGAAGCTTTTGCTGGCTGAAACGGTTAAGTCTTAGTTCACCACCTGGTATTAGTATATCTTATAGTGGTAATATGTATGCACATATGTATATGAGTTGTGTGTATGTGTATTATATATGTATGTATGTATGTGTTATATATTTATGTGTTTATGTAAGTATACTTACTTATTTATGGTCTATCTGGTATATATATACTTCTCTGGCAAGTGCACCTATCTCATATCTTCTCTGCATCACCCAATCGGTTGACTGGCAGAAAATGCCTTAGGCATTAAGTCCGCCGATGCATGTATTTGTGCATAAAGTTTTAAATAAATAAAATAAAATAAATAATTTGCAAATAATCATGCTCGTCACACAAACATTTGTCCTGGGTGAGAATGGGCCCAAGACCTCTGGTTGAGCGATCAGTATCACTAACCAATAGGCTGACAGGCCAGTCAACATGAACAAATAATTATTTATATAAGATACCTACGTCATATGTTTGTAGGTAAGTACATCATGACTCTGTCACATACAACGAATAGCAGAAATATAATTATGCACGAGGATGACTGCTGGACATTCAAATGATACGTTTTTATCTAGCACACACACACACACACATGCAGCAAACTTAAGTATAATAACTTGAGAATTTGGCTTAGTAGCAGCGTGTAGCGATTTCACAGATTATTTATATATTATATCAGATTGTCACATGGAGGATAACTTAATTTCAAGTTTAATCATCTTCAGATCTTAAGCATGATTGTAGAACTTTGTTGTCAGTAAATTAATTTATTTCTTTCGAACTTTTAACATGAAATATTGTAGGTTTAAGTTCATCAATCATTATTTACAGCTTTTAATAGTCCACCACTGGATATGTCCCTATGGGCGTCGCCTTAGAAAGAAGGTTTGGCCTAGTTCAGTTAAATTGATGTTTATTACTTGTAGAAGTGTTATAATGAAGAATACAAGCAACCCAAAAATTACCAAGTCTTCCATTCGTGAGAAGGTTAGATTTTTAAGTCGTAATAGCAAGCAGAGTCTTGCTGTAGAAAATAATCCTCGGTCTAAGATTGTATCATAAATTCATAAAATTAAATGTAAGTATACTCGTATACTTGGGGGAGACTTTCGTTCAGCAGTGGACGGCGATAGGTTGATTGAATACTCATATAAATATTCTATAACCCAGAATCAAATGTTTTTCAATTTTCAAAAGAGGCCATTAAGAAAAATACTAGCTGGTTATGTTGATTTTGACTTAAATTTATACCTACATGTTGTGAATCTGGTGTATTGACGAAGTGTAAGAATAGAATATTTAACATTCAAACCGTAAAACTTTGTATGAGCATACGTTATTTTACTACTTAACAATACAAAAGTTACCATTTTACCTTTTTTTCTGATTTCCTAGTTCCTGGGTACTTGACAGTCCTCATCACAAGATTCGAGAGGAAATCAGTATCAACTAGTACTTATGAGTACATTTAGCTTTTATTTAAACTATAAAAAAATGACATACGGTTACAGTATGCTTTTGAATTAATGTACATTTCTACACCAAAACAATTTTTTTCATTAACATTCAGTCAAAGTCAAAGCGAGTTCAGTTTATAGTTATCTTGATATGAATTCTCTCAAGGAGTTCTACTTCCACTACTTTGAGTTATACATAATGAAGGAGGGTCTAGAGTACTTACCGAGATATACCTTACGTGGTTTATTTATATATCTGGCATAATTTCTGTAGATCATTTGTATTATGAATTGCCCAAGACCGAGATCGTTGGCGATACTTGGGAGAGACCTTCGTTCAGTAGTGGACGGCGATAGGTTGATTGATGATTTGTATTATAAATTATGATGAGAGACAAAAATACATTTGAAATCCTTACATACAATATTACCTATTATTTATTTAGCGTTTAATATTTAGTTAGTGCAGCTTGATTAACTAAAAGAGCAAATTGGGATTAGTAAAGTATTAATTAACTGTTTACCAGCAGCAATCTATCCTAGTTTGCTTGGTTTAAATTCGCTGTAACAAAAATCGCTACTTTTCAACAGTGAGACCATCACCTTATCACGTCAAACATCTACAGTACCTGCATAAAAATGTTACCATATAAGACTTCCCACAAACACTTGAGTAGAAATCAATGCACACTGCACTCCCAGTGATTAATATTCTGAATAAGGTTATTATTTGTGTGAGTGCATTTGAGGACGTGAAATGATAATGAGATGATGGACGATATCAGGAACGTGTGCAACTGTCAAAGCTTGGCAATATTTATGTTGTTTGTGTGATTAATAATAATAACAATATTTTCTAACACTGACACAACGTCATTTAGTTTAAAACTAAGCAGAGCTTGTATACGAAAACTATATTAACTGATAGTACACTTGAAAAATATTTTTTTGTATGCACATTCATATTGTACACTACTTCTGTATGTATTCTGAAAACATTCAAATTCTGAAAAAAATATTTGCATACCATACTAACATTTGATCCAACCCGGGCATCCAACCCGAGGTCACCAACACAGCATTTGCATATGTTAGCACTCCACCGAGACAGTCAAATAATAATCAGTCATTTCTCAGAACACATGTTTTTTTTAAGTTAAGTTCTAGAGCATTCTTTTGTTCTTTAAAAAAATAATAAAATAAAGTAGGAAACAAATTTTTGCACTTAAGTATGTTGCTACTAGCTTTCGCCCGGCAAAACGTCTAGACAGATGAAATTAGGCGCTACCTAATTCCATCTGTCTAGACATTTCACAATGACGACCTTTCGCTTTTTAATATACAACGGAAAGGAAGGAAACGAAAAGGACAACACGTATGATAGAGCTAGTTGAAAGATTTACCATGAACTATAAAAGGCATTTGCATTAGGTCTTAGATAACTTATTTTTGTATTATTATGTCTTTTTAAGATGAGGCAATATTTTTATATTTATCATTCACCATGGTTCAGTTGCAGGTGTTCATAGACGTTGGCAGACATCGATTTATGATGTAGGAGTCTAGTTACTCTCTGAAAATGAAATATGATTATTCTACATTCAAATTATGTATGATTTATTGTTTTGCCTTCGTTCTGAGTGCCATCAAATGTACTGTAATGTGTAATTATGTTAGTTTTAAAACTTGAGTTTCAAGTCCTATTTTTCAAACAAGTAAGTAGTTTTCAAGAGATATGAAGAATAATATACGTGTAAGATTATAATCTTTTTCTATACGTAGTGTTGTAACTTCGAAACTAAAAACTGCTTCAAAATCAACATTTTTGACTTAACTTATTGATACAAGTAAAGAACTAATCAGTTTGTACAACAATACAGTTTGTATTGTACTTACTACAATTCCTTTTAAACGTGGGAACGTTTAAGAGGCCATATTTATTTGCCTCCATTTTTTTTCCATTACTCATTTTCATTACATAAATAGAACGCGTTGTAATTTATTCCAGAGGGCTTTTTTCTACGAGTTTGTCAACAACAAAGCAGAAGGAAATAAAAAAGATTATGAAAGGCTGCGGCGATGCGGCGTGCAGCCCGTAATGATGCGGTCGTGGTAATGTCAGCGCGAACGTTCACCTCTCTACCTAGTACTCTATTGCTCTATGGTTTGGTTTTACTATCTTTTATGCTTTGTTTCAAGTTTTGAATTTCGAATTTTGATGCCGTAGTTTGTTAGGTACGCTTGTGAGTGAGTCATCTTTTCGAGTATAATCTTTTGTTTGTAGCTATGGCTCTGATTTGTGTGGGTCGTGTAGTTAGTTACAAATAGGTACATATATAGTGTCGTTAATGAAATGTATCGTAGCTCTGTGCTTTATTAGGTTGTACCTACTTTTATTTAAAATTAAACATTACTACATATTTACTAGAATACCTTACCGTATGCTAGTATTTTATGGAAGTTAAATTAGGATACAGAGACAATACACACACATTGATTACGTTATAATAGGTTTCCATCTAGAATACTAAACAACTTTCATAAACCAAATCGTAAGTCCATTTGCCACGATACGTTCATGATCTTTTGGTACTCGGCTGAAATCATAACTACGATTGTTTTTTTTTGTGAAGACATCCGCGTCTTGCCAAGACGGTAACATGTACGTTTTAGATTCAGATTTCAGATTTCAATTCCGATATTAAAAACATTTTTTTTTTTGTAGAAAGAAAGATTCACTATGTCTCTTTATATACCAGTTTCGATCAATTGAATAATAATTCACCTGATCACCGCGTGGTGACAGATTAAGAATACGGAATGTCACCATCTATATTTTTCCCATGGGTGTCGTTAATTTGGTTCGTCATTAAACAAAATATGCAAGAACACATTACTGCAAGGGAAAAAAAAACTTAAAAGTTACCAACCCATTTGGCCGCCGTGGTCAAAACCTCCTTGCTAAGGAGAGATCTATGTTCAGCAGTGGCCTGTTACAGGCTGTTGATAATGATGATCTGAACTGGTATAAAAAGACATAGGGTACCTCTGTAATATCAGTTGGCAACACAATAAACAAACAAACACACATTCGTATTTACAATAATATTAGTAAGGATGAGGACTATCACGTTTCTTCATCCTCCATCATCATATTATATTAATAAAACTTGCTGACCCAAAATAATATAAATGAGTGTACAAAGTGATTTATCATTTTCTTCCTACATTCACATGTCTTGCAAATAAAATTACGCTAGACATATTCTCAGAAAGTTAGGCTATTTATTATATAAAGATTTTTTAACGTCTAGCTCGAAGTATTGAAATATGAAAATTATCGTGAACAGTATGTTAAAATCTTTAGTGTTTTATTATAAATACTTATTTATAGAACAGATATATTTCTTGTTTTACTGGTTTGGCGGTCATCTTTGTCTATGAATCCAAGAGTACACTACCTATCAATTGGTGTAGAAAAAAAATGAGAGTTCATCTGCGGTCTTATCCCGAAACAATCAGTGTGATGTTGGTACTACTGACTAAACCTACCTATACAACTCATACTGAAAATACAGATAAGGCTGTCATTTTTCCTTTTCCCGTTTACAATTCTACTTAACGATTAAAAGTCAGCTAGTAACGACCACAAACAACGTTTAGACCATTGTTCACATTCGTGACGTGAAATTCAACAGATAAAAATTGTGTTATTGGTATTTTAATACCCATGTCGTTCGCTTACCACACAAAATTGAATAAAAACTGATTCTTTGTAACGTGTTGACACGCAGACGCATTCTTCCGTCAAAATCGAGTTACGAATCATAATTATATTTCCCGTAATATATTTACAGTCTATGAATGTAATACAATTTCAAACGATGATAGGTATATTTCTTACGTATGAATTTTTTACCAAATCACTTTCTTTAGACTATTGGGACGTCTAGAACTTTCCAGGAACACATCTTAATCTAATTGAGTTAATGTGTTTCTTAGATAGAGTTATACCTTTTTAGAAACTTTTCATTTAGGCAAAAATTGTTTGGTTCTATGGGTCTGGATCTCCTGAGCCGATCCAATTTAGATGTTGCTCTGTGTAGTAAAGATTTTGAATAGTTAGTAATAACATACTTTTGTCTTACGAATTTCTACAGGATTCTTGTTGCGTTACAAGACATCACTAATAGCTTAACTAATTACTATTTATATTATATTAATTTAGATCAACACAAGAAAAAAAAAAGAAAACTATCAATACACAGATATATTTTTTAAAATGGCTGTCGTTCACTGAAAACTTAAACAAATGAAATTGGTGATTTAATTCTGTGATTATATTTAGACTCGTATCTGTTTATAAACCAATTTAATCACAAATTTGATATGTAGTCACACATCAACAACTTTTAACAGTCTACAGCTGGATATAAGCCTTTTCTTGTTGTTTTTTTTTTCTGTCTTAATCTATAGTAGAATTTTGTAATTTTCATAACTATTTTGGTCACTTCTTTATATTTATAATATGTTCGAAGTTGTAACATATTACGAACAGTTTGTAATATGTTTCATAAGATGTATATATGTACTATTTAAAAATGAGTATGTATTAATATTATTGGTGGGTACATGACTCAGCGCAGAAGACGTAATGACCAGGAATCCTAATCTATCCGAGACCGGTTCTGTAAGGCCAAACTACGACCCGGCATTAATTACACACATTCTAGAAGGCATACAAATATGTAGTATAAACTAACTCTGGTCAAGTTGCAACTATACGAGTTGTTAAATGAGTCTGGAAGGTTATTTAACATCACGCTTAAGAGCAGTGACCTAGACCGCGGGTGGAGTTTTGAAGAATAACTTAATCTTAAACTCCTAAATTGCCATGCAGTCATGACACATTATTTATACTGCTTTCACCATCATCATCATCAATGGTCTTTAGTAGTCCACTGCTGGACAGGTCCTCCTTAAAGTGGCTTTTGGCTTGCTATACCCCACAGGTCAGAGGGGTAGGAATAAGAGTTGCTTCAAGTTTTCCTTTTCTTTGTTGTGCTGTTTTTCTGAATAGTTTTGCTCGCTCTGAAGGCGCCTACTACACCCACGTGATGAATAGGGGTGGTAACACTCAGTATTCTTAATTTGTCACCACACGAATTTATGCTAATTTAATTATTAATAACTACACACATATATTTGTTGTGGCTTGGATGCCTAAGGTACAAAAAATGACTAAATATTTCAATATTGACCGGACCACGTTTGTAGTTTTTAATGTACAAGTATAGATATATAGGTAATTATGACTAGAAGGCTGTTTCTCATACGTTCAATTCGAATAATCCTAGTTGGAAAGTAAAGTATAAATTTTGATAAAGTAATAATGCGAAGGTATCCGATTCGTGGCCGTAATGGGTCGACTTGCCTTACTAGGGATAAGTCGCGGAAGAGTTATAGAGCACAGTTCAAAGTTCACAAGTGGTATCTAGCGAATCTACACAGTCGGGTATTGTTGGCGCAACGCAACGCTTTCTCCACTTTGCGGTCGCACCAAACGCGCACAATGCTCCAATATTATTGTACTGCCGATGGGAATATTAACGAATAACTGTATTCGTAAACATTACAACCACAAATAACATATATAGATTGATATACTCTTTATTGTACACACAAATTTGTATATATTGGAATAGTCTATAAAGTTCAACGGGCGGCAACATCACGCTGTCTTCTATGCAGCTATTGGGTGGAGGGAGAGATTGATAAAGATTTGAGGAGTTGCACTATACGGTAACTGAGAATGAGTTTCGTTAAGAGACAACTTTGAATTCAACACCCAAAAAAGGAATCATGTACTAACGCTGAAATGAAAATACATAATTGTAAACCTACACTTACATGTATAAGCCTACACTTACACGAACCTAACCGATGTTACTAATGTGATTGAGAGTGTGATTGTTTATTATGCCTTCTGCTAAATCCTAAATCCTGTATCCTAAATCCTACATCGTAAATCCTATATCCTAATAAACAAATAAATGCTAAATCTTTTATTATAAATTTAACATATATTTTGACAGAACTATAGTGAGGATATGTGCGCTATATCTTTATCATCCGACAAAAAAAATATCCCGAAGGGTATTGTTATCCATCTGATTTAAAATGCACCATTTGAATTTTGTGCAGGCGTAAAATATACAATCTCAATAACCTAATAATTTTGGACGCTGATAGATATTCTCTTTTAAGCACCATTAAGAAAGGATTTTTGGAAATTTCACCAACAAGTGGGTGAAATAAAGGACAACGGGTTGTCTGGAAGTTCGCCATGTTCAAAGTTAGAAACACGAAATAAGAAATAACCATGCGAGTTAAGCGGAAGGGAGTAGTTTGTTCATAATGAACATAATGTATCCAATTGTGAAAAAAGTTTATCGATATATTTATATAACAAAATGTTATTACAAGTGTAAAAGGATGCGGATGGTTTATAATTTCCTTTGTTAGTATTTCTGTAAGGTTTTGCGGTACTAATACAGCTAGATGTAACGTAAATAATCGTTATCGACTCAACTTACTTCCTGTGGTATCGAAACGGTAAATTTATTATATTCAATTTAATATACTCTGTTTTTACTCTTCGTGGGTTCGATCCCAACCAGGACAAATAAGTACGATAATTTACTCTGTCTAGGTGTAATTTATCTATGTATTATATGTATCTATTTAATAATAATAATATATCTTTTTATTGTACACCAGATTAAATTCAAAAGTAACTTAAAGTTTAAGAAGTACAAGTGGCGGCCTTATCGCCCATTGGCAATCTCTTACAGGCAACCATGTATTTAGTAATATATAAGAATGTTTATTAGTAGTGTGGTTATCGTAGCACAGGCTATGCCTAATTTGGAATCAGATGACCGTATGTGAGTTGTGTGAAGCCATTATTATTACTTGTGTATTTATGTATTAAAAGTAAATGTCACTTAGTCGATTGGATTCGACTAAAGTGCAGTAATTACTTTAAGTTTTTTTTTTCACTTCAATATTAAATTGTTTACAGCCAGTTTTAGTTGAACTGTCATTGTCATATAACGGTAGGTATATATATTATATTATTATTGCCTTTAGGGTTGCTTTTCGCATAATTTTAAAATAAATTGCTTATTCTACAGTAAAGTTCCAGATCTCTGCAGTAATTCTGTAGTAGTAAACTGACAAACAATTCTTTCTCAAGGTTAATTTTACATAAACAAGAAAGATATATACTTATTTTACGTAATTTTATTTGTCATCGTGAAGAAAATTACCTTTACAAATGTCACAACACAAATTTTTAATAGCGGCTTTATGGTTCGATCAATATCTCTAAAAAATTAGATTAAAAAATAAACTTTAAAAAATACAGAAGTCATGTCTCTAAAAAAGAGCGATACAAATAAAAAGCAGTACACAAGTGTTACAAGATATGCTAAAATAAAACTCATTTTAAAATAGTGTATAACACTAAATTATAACATGAGGTTAGTATTTGACTTCCTCATAAGTCTGGTGGTTAGTATGCGACTACTGATATAGAAATCTCGGATTCGATTCTCGATTCGGATCAGAAAGTGTCATTGAGTTTTTCTGATAACAGAAATACTTATTACAGCCCGGCGCGGCGGCGTTTGGAAGTTAAGCGTGTATTGGATAGCACGTAAAGTCGTCGGTCCTTGAAGTTCGTGTACATGAACTGCAAAACCTCCAGAGGCACAACGTGGTTGACGCTGTGGTAAACTATATCTACTAGAACTTGAGGCTACATATAGTACTACTTAGCTGATGCATTACCTTACGAAATTCTATGCACAGAGTGCCGCTACGCCATCTTTTAAGAAGCAGCGACAGCTTATTTGAGGTAAAGAAAAAACAACTATAGCACATTTTTTTTAACAAAAGAGTGATTTAAAATCATAAATATTTTTTCAACATTATTTTTTTAATTTTCGTGACTTAAATGTGAAAGTACTGACGTGACTGAAGTGACTTTCAAATTACTGCTTTTCTTAATTTAGCAGATTGTATGATATATATATGTATATGATTCAAAAGTATTATATTACTAGTCGTTTCGTCTTGTTTCACTTCTTTTAAGAGTTGTAGTGCGATGTTACATAACTTATAATCTTTCCCAAATATAGCAATATCCTGTGTAAGAAGTATGATTAAGGTAGAAAGTCTTCAGCTTTATTATACTCAAGAAAGCCATCAATCACCCCCCGGACATACCCGGTCGTGGCCGATGGCCGTCCAATCGGATTGTGAGAGTGAGGGAACAGAGAGTGCACCTGTGTTTGCACACACTTATGTACTATAATATCTCCTGCGTAATTGATTGGTCGTCGTTGCCATAATCAGCCAAGAGTACATCATCATCATCGTTCAATATTATATTACTTACATAAATTCCATTGATTTCCGAACCTAGACATAGGAGAAATAATATGTAAATAACAGTGACGGTCAATATCACAAAAAATAAATTTATTTCATTTTTAATTTTTTGTTTTGTGTTCAAAATATTCCAACCAGTCAAAAATCTGGCTCTTTTGAAAGGAGTCATTCAATCCGTCCACAAGAAATCATCTATATTGATGCAATATGTTTCTTGTGTAGAAAGTCTGAAGCGAGGTTTGTAATAAGAACGGTACCTACATTCGTTGGCAACATAGTTTTCTCTACAACAATATATTGTGAAATTGAAATAATAAATAGCAGTACCATTGTGTTCAACAATAGGCCGGATAATTACCCGCCATGCAAACGTCGAATGAAATATTTTGTTAAACAGAGTGTAAAAGGCTTTGTCTGCTTAACGTTTAAGAAGTCATTAATCGTTTGGTTTAATGGGATTCTTTATTTTTATAGCGTTAGGGTTTTATTTGATAGTGACGGATATTTTGGAAGTCTCTAAACTTAATTAATCTTCTCCATGTAATTTAACTTTACACTCCACGCACGTGCGTGGATTGTAAATTTAAATTTATAACAAATTTTTACCTTTATTAGATGTTAGTTGATGTATTCGTACTGTCACAGGGCGATCTGTCAATTAAAAATGAATAAATAAAGTGATTTTTAAATAGATTTCTGAATTTTATTAGAAGTATAATAGTCTCTTTGATAATACTAAGAGAAATTGACAAAAGAAAAAGAAAATTAGTACTGGGCTCATCATGATGCAATCTAATGTTCTTGATATTGTCATGAGAAGGAAAAGCAATTTCTTGATATAATTTCTTTATAATAGAAAACGTTTTTGTTACGCTACGACTTTACGCATGGGTAAAACAATGCATTTGATTTGCTTATTTTCTAGTATTCAAATCTTTATTATATTTACAAACATTGCTTCTTACGCTATTATCAATTTATTTTACATAAATTGTTCCTAAGTAGGTGGTATTTTGTACTCATTAATTTGCGTTATTTTGGTTGCTACTACTAAATTAGACCTCTGGTGGTAACTATGTTTCCTTCTATTGTTGCTAGCAATAAAGAACTAAGATTTAGAATAAGTTTAAATTTAATATAGACCCTATGCATTTATTATATGTATTATATAAGTTACCGGTTTAACTTATAAAAAAAGACTGAGCAGAAAATATTCATGGTAGTTAATCAAAGTTATTTTAATCGGTGTTTTTACCGCATTGTATAATGCCTCCATGGTCACAATGATTCAGCGCCATGTCATCCGGCTTTTGTTGCAGAAGTCAAATTGAAAACAACTTTTTAGATAAATATAAAATATTAAGGGCCAGGTTCACCTGTTTTATATATCACTCAAATTCTGTTTACTATTATATAAAGTGTCTATCCGTGTGTTGATGAATTAAAAGTACGTAGTGTCACCACTCCTATTCATCCATCGAAGTCAAACTATTCAAGAAAATATCACTACACAGTGAGAGAAAACTTGGTACAAGCCCTTTTTTTTTTTTTTTAACGTGTGGAAACCCCCACGGGCCGTCACCCCACCGGGGTTTACGGCGGGGTGGTGTGTCGGAATCGGACCGACTAAAACCACACGGTGTGCCACTCTGCGCCTGAGAGAGGAGGGATCCGGAAACAGCTGTTATTACGACATCCTAATCCCTCCTAGCGCCTGCCCGCATTCGCAGACGGACTCCTCGCGGCTGGCCACTATAGCGGATGGAGGGGAAAACCCGTCCTGTCCATCCGCGGCCACACTCAAGGCGGCATGAGGCGCTGGTATGCGCGCCTCCGCCGCCCGGCTCGCTGACGGCGAATTGGGTCCGAGTGGATATAGTCCTCCCGGGCCTTCTCCGCCGCCTCCTTCCGCGAAATTACGTCTTCGCAGAAGGTTGCGACCGCGGTAAAACAACTGTCGCTACCGGCCATGGAGCGTATGACGGCCGGTAGCGAGAGATCTCCTCCAATAACTGCAGTGAGGACCCCACGCTGCGCCGCCCAAGCGGAACAAACCGCTAGCGTGTGCTGAGCCAAGTCCTCACTGCAGTCGCAGTGGTGACAGGCGGGACTCAATTTCTTCCTGGCGACCGAGTGCAGATACTTCCCGAAACAACCATGCCCGGAAAGGACCTGCGTCAGTCGGAAGGAAAGGGTCCCGTGCTGCCGCCCTGCCCACTCGGCGATGACCGGCTGGAGAGCCTCCACGGTGGCAAAACCAGCACGTGGAGCCTCCAGCCGGGACGACCAACGAGCCATTGTGGCTCGACGAGCAGCCTCTCGCCACTCGCGTATCTCTTCGGGCGGGGGCCCTATGCCGCTACGCGCCCGAAGTCAGCCGTCCGCCGATAAACTTCGGCGAGCACTTCCGCCTCCAAATCCCACGGGGGAGTTCCGGCCAAGGCGCACGCCGCCTCCGTCGATACGGTGCGGTAACCACGTATGGCTCTAACCGCCAATATCCTCTGAGGGCGCCAGAGGTGAGCCCTATTCTGGGCTGTCAGAGCCGCCGCCCACACCGGTGCACCATACAGCGCCATTGACCAGACAACCTCAGTGTATAGCCGTCTCGTCGCGACGCTAGCTCCACCCAGATTAGTCAAAAGTCGCCCAAGGGCAGAAGCAGCGCCGACCAGCTTTGGAGAAAGCTGTCGGAAGTGCTCGTCGAAGAGCCACCTGCCGTCGAGGATCAGGCCCAGATACTTCATCTGGGCCTGAACCGGTACGAGGACCGAATTGACCACGATGGAGGCGCCGGAGGGTGGACCACGACGGGGCTCATGGAACAAAAGGGCCTCCGTCTTGTCCAGGGCCACCCGCAAACCCAGCGCCTCAATTCGCCCGACCACCAGAGAGACACCAGTGGTAGGCAGGTGCGCCGCCTCTTGAAAGTTCATCCCCCGGGCCGTGATCAATGTGTCATCTGCGTAACAAAGTACGCCCAGCCCGGGGGGAAGACGACCTCGAAGGGCCCAGTCGTATCCCATGTTCCACAGGAGTGGTCCGAGGACAGACCCCTGTGGAACACCGCACGACATGAGCCGCCGCCTGAGAACACCGTCTCGGTCCTCGTACATGACGGTACGCTCCTCAAGATAGTCTGCCACAAGCCGCCTCAGGTACTTTGGCACCCCGTGGTAGTGGAGAGCTTCCCTGATGCAACTAAATGGCAAACTATTAAATGCGTTGGTGATGTCCAACGACACCGCTAACAGCACGCCGCCACAGCTCACCGCCTCTTCGGTAACGGCCCCTCAGGCGCAGCACGGCATCGACCGTCGAACGCCCCGCCCGAAAACCAAATTGGGCGTCCGACAGATCGGGGCCCATCTCGCGGAGGTGCCGGACGATGCGGGCAGAGAGTATCCTCTCAAACAGTTTACCCGCCTCGTCCAGCAACACGATGGGCCTATAGGCCGCTACCGATTCGGCTGGCCGTTCCGGCTTCCTCAATAGGACCAGCTTCCCGCTTTTGCAGCACTCAGGGAAGCGTCCGGACGCCAAGCTACCGTCCAGGACCTTCCTGAGGCGGTCCGACATGTGCTCAAGGGCTCGGGCCAGCACTCGGGCAGGTATCCCGTCCGGCCCGGGGGCGGTGTTCTTAGAGCGGATCCGTAGAACAACCGCCCCTACCTCCGATTCCCTGACGGGCGGAACATCGTCCTCGTTCCCCCTGTCGTCTCTGACCATGAAGGCCATCGACGAGGGTGTGTGTTCCACCTGCCGCGGGAAAAGGCCCTCGACCACTTCCCGCAGGAAGCTGGGCTGGAGTGTCTCTGTAAGGGGGGGGCCCGACGTGCGGAGCTTTTGTCGCACCGCACGATAAGGGCGACCCCAGGGGTCACGATCGAGACCCTCCAGCATCTCCTTTCTCTTAATTTCTTTGGCGCGGCTTATGGCCAGCTTCAGAGTTTTCCGCGCCTCTCGGTACTCCTCATGAAGCTGGTCCTCCCCACCTTCTTCGCGGTGTCGCCGCCGACTACGGGTGTAGGACCTCCGGGCACGAGTACAGGCCGCACGGAGGTCCGCCAACTCCTGGGACTACCAGTAAACCTCCTTCCGTGGAGGCCGGCAACCTCGGATGCGGGGCATGGCCGCATCACAGATTTGCGCAATCGCTTCGCAGAAGCGACCAGCCCCCACGTCGACCTCCTCGGTCGGGGCCTGCGGAGACAGCCAAGAGTGAATAATGGCCGCCTCCTCTAGTAAGTCCCTATTTAATTTGGCTACAGCCCACCGTGGAAAACGAGAAGAATGCCGCGCCGCGTGACCCCTACTGGCGTCCTGGGATCGGGAGAGCTCAAATCGGACATAGAGATGGTCCGAGAGCGTCTCAACCTCTTCCAGGACACGCCAGTTCCTTCCTCGTGCGGTGAGGGCAGGGGTAGCGAACGAAAGGTCTACTATCGACCCTCCCTGCTGTCGCACGCACGTGTTGGTGGAGCCCCTGTTTAGTAAACAGAGGCCCACCGAGGCCGCCCACTCCTCTACGGCCTCGCCCCTAGCGTCTGTCCTGGGGGAACCCCACGCAATGGATTTTGCGTTGAAGTCCGCGACACTAAGACGTGCCCAGACGTTAGACGCCGCATCGAGGTTTCCAAGTTGTTAAGGAAAACCTCGAAGTAGTTCAAACTCCGGTTGGGGGCGAAGTATACACCATATACAGTGATCCCCCCCACTCGGCAGCAACATATCCAGTGCCCTTGTCTCTTAGCGACAAGGGCGGGGAATGAGCTGCCGTGGAGCCAACGACTGCCACGGAACCGTCCCGGTCACCCAACCAGTTTGGACGGGGAGGAACATAATAGGGTTCCGCGGCTACGGCAACACCGATCGACCACTGTGTCATGGTTTGCAGGAAAAGGTCCTGCGCCGCGGCACAGTGGTTCAGGTTCGTCTGGACTAGGAGGTTGGAGACTTGGGCCATTACTCGACCGTCTCTACAACCTCCTCCATGGGCGACGATATCGACGCACAAACGACGTCAGAAGCAGCCTGGGCGATTGGCTAGCCTCTGACGCCTGCCGAGAATTGCGGGAAGGTTTACAGCCTCCCTGCCCAATCTGGTGATTGGCAGGCTTGTTGTCCGCCGCACACACCGGGCAGTGAGGGGCGGCAGAGCACTCTGCCGCCTTGTGCCCCGGTCGACCGCAGCGGAAACATAACCCGCTGCAGTCGAAACAACTGACGCACTTGGGGCGTGTGTGCCCCGATGCTAGGCATTTGTAACACCTCATCGGTCTCGCCGCCAGGACTGTGATCCTAGCGCTCACGAAACCGATGAGCAGCCTGCCGGCGTCGCCTAACATTTTGGCCGACGCTACGGGACAGCTGACCCACACTGCGCCGAGCCCTCCTGGACCGGGGCGGATGGTGCCGACCCTAGTGTTGTCCGCGTTGCAACCCGTCTTCTCTCTTACTGCAACGCGGACATCCTCGGTCGTTATGGAGCCGTCCAGGCCCGAAATGCGCAACTCTGCGCACTTAGTAAGCCTGGCGATCTTAACACCATCCGTAGCCGCAAACATGCCCCGCAATTTCTCGGCAAACGTGTCTGCTGTCTTGGCACCTTCGGCTCCAGGGAACTCGAGAACTCGACCGTCTGAGCTAGGCGCAGCCTGACACCTACCGTCCCGATGTCATTGGCGAGACCAGCCCGGGCCCTCTGAAAAATGGCAGCGTAAGACAGTCCGCCTTTAGCCGCCTCCGGTGAAACGGTGACCACCACCGCCGCAGTTTTGGGTACTTGAAGCTTGCGCGGCTTCTTCGTGGCGGTGACTACCACCGATGGCGACTGCGGGGCAGAGGCTGCCTTTTGAGCTGCCTTTTTACCCCGCTTTCGGGACTTCTTTGTCCCCCCGACTACCTGCCAACCATCCGTGGAAGGGGCAGATATGGAGGGAGCAGACGTGGAGGTGCCAGGTACAGCGGCTGGAGTGGGGAGCGGAGGAAATTCCGCTCTAGACTTGGCCGCCGTTTTGGGCCCTGACCTCTGTGCACCCGTCTTAGCTACTACTTTAGCCGCCTGTAGTGTCCTCGGCGCGGCCGCAGGAACAGCAGACACCGACGCCGCAGGAACAGCAGACACCGACACCGCAGGAACAGCAGACACCGACGCCGTCGCCGCATAGGACACACGACCGCCTACAACGGGAAGCGCCGATGTGGCCTTTGATCTATGTGCCGCGAGCGCTGGGGCTGGAGGTAGTCTCGCCTCCAAGCCAGCGAGACGTCCGTCCATCATGCGCCACACTGCGTCTGTGATTTGGCGCAGGTGTGCATTAGCGATGGTACCGGTACCGGATGGACTAGGGCAAGCGACTGAGACGGGCTTTCTCGCTCAGGGCGATCCGCCCGAAATTGGGCAAACTGCGCGCTCAGCTCAGCCACCTCCCGTGTGAGATGGTCGTTGGCCGCTTGGAGACGAGCCACGTCCCCAATAAGGGTCTCAACGACCCCCGCAACTGCAGACGAGGAGTCCTTAAGGGCCTTTACAAAAGCACCCTTAAGGTTACTTGACTTGGTGGCTACCTTGTGGATGATAGCCACCGCTGCTTTCGCTCTCTCTTGCATGAACGATGGCGTTTGGGGAACAGAATCCCCTGCCATCGGTTCCTTGATCTTAAGCAAGAGATCTGCGATCTACTCCTCTGCAAGTGCTTCGCCGTCCGCCCTAACCCGCCTATAGGCTTCCGCCTTACAGAAGACGGAGCCTGACGGGATCGAGACCGAAGTTCGCGACCTTCCTCTACGGCTGCTGGCGACTTTAGGAGGCAACATCTCCTGGGACGTGTCGGTCTCCTCGTTCCTGGAGCGCCCGCGTTTTCTGGAGTCGCACAGCTCCGCTTCCATCGGGTTACATCCCGTGCCATCCGACGAACATGTCGATCTGGAACGCAATCGTTCCGATGTTCTGCGGCTCCCAGCAGTAATAATGACTTCTGGGAGCCTCATCGACATAGGCGTCCCAACCGATGCGTCCTTTAAATTGGACGAGAAGTCGTCCAATCTTACGCTTTTTTCCTTCTTCTCCTTTTTCTCCTTCTCTCCTTCTATATTTATTTTTATGTTTTTAGTTTGAGATTCCATGTTAGACCCACGAGTGGGGGAGAACTACAGGTCGACCCGGGCAGAGATCCCCCAATACCCGGGCAAGCGTACATTTATGCCCAACCGAGGGGTCCGCAGGTGCCCCGGCTGGGGGTGCGCTTACGACTGAACAACCCATCAGCCATGCATCCCCTGGTCACGCACCAGAACACGGGATTCGGGGTAATTTTTTATAGAGGTTTTCTTCCTCACAGTCCGGGCGGCTAAGCCAAGACCCTCGCCCCCGCTTGGAGTCGCAAGACTCCAACTCGGGACTACGATATGTCGACGGCGGCAGGGAGACTACGTCTCCTGATGCCTACTTGGTGGCAGTGTGAGTGCACACCGAGCCCGTCCTACCTTTTCCACCGCTGAGCGGAGGAACTCCGACCCTAGCAAGGGTCCCACCATCGTGATTTTTTACCGAGGTTTTCCTCCTCAATGCTCCGAAGAGCGAAGAACCAACAGAGGATCCGACAGACACGCCCGCTCTGTTGGACCATCTCTCGGCCGAATTGCCGAAGAAAATGGCTTCCTCTTCGTGCTAGAATATTAGCCGCTGGCAGTGATGAACAACACCATCGCCAACGTTTCCAGGGTGCACCACGTGGAGGTTTTCTAGCCCAGCACCCCTTGGTACAAGCCCTATTGCAACCTATGTGGCCTGCGTTGGTCTACTAAGGCCAAAACCTCCTTGCTAAGGAGAGGTCCAGAAATGGACAGTTATAGGCTGTTGTTGATTATATAGAGTAAGTTTATTAATGAAGGATTACGGCAATTATTGCAAGTAAATGCAGTCCTTTTTGCAATAGATACTGGTGCAGCTTTCCTAATGTTCAACGTTGACAATGTCCAATAAACAATCCACTATAAAACTCAAATATATTTTTTTTAATATTCATATTAGATAGAGTTTTGTGAGTTGGATCTTTAGAATTGGAAATTTTCTTCTCTTTGTCTGAGGGTCTTTTTCGTTTTTTTCAAATGTTAAAAGTTTTAAAGTTATTAGCGACAATGTTTTAATAATATTTGCAAGTTTTTATGTGCCAACATATACTCGTACTTTCGATATATTTTTTGTCATTCCAAATCGAATGAGCCAGCGGTCACATTTGCCGAGTTTTATCAAGAATTAACACCTTTTTTGAACTTGTTAACTGGCCTATTTGGCAAGGTGTCAACTCTACGTTATTTTAAAGTTAAGCAGTTATTTTCTGATGGACTTGATTTTAGACAATTTTATTTATTTATTATTATACTTACAGTCTACTCAACACATATTTAAATACTAAAAGAGTTCCTTTGACATGACATATTGTCACCTTAATAAAAAAAAAATCAAATCAGGTGATCCTGAGAAAGCTTCGGGTAAAAGAAATGAGCAGGTTCAGTCAGAGTAATACAGCGTCACAGAAAGTCGCTGTTATGCAATTCTTTCATTGTTTTCCATAAAAAATCGATAAACCACCTCTATCTAATACGTTTCCTTTATAAAATTAGTTTGAATACCATAAACATCGTACATATATGGCGAGCTGTTTTGAAGGCAAAAAATTGTTTCTGTTGTAGCTGCATGATAAACACCATGCTACTTTGGTAGCTGTGACGTCACTTATGGAAAACCAATTACCTTGAACGTATTAGGTACGGATATTTTATTCTATGAGCAGAGGTGTTGGAAATGTATGGTAGGTACCTTTTTTATTAGGTTTTGAGGTTTCGCTACGGTTTTTGTGTGGTTTCAAAGTGAGGCTCGTGGTTGCAAGTCTGTTGTAAATGTTTAGATTTAGTTGTACGCGTTCGTGCGATAAGTTTTTTGATAACTTTGTAATTGGACCGCTTTACGAGAAAGTTTGTGTTTGTTTAATTATTTTTGGCTTCTTTATTTACGTTATTTATCGACAATATTTGTTGGTAGAAATCAGAACGGTAGATTTCATGAATTTCTTTAACTTGTAACCAAGTTATTGAACCGAATCTGAACCGTTATGGAAGGAAGTGACAAGAACTGATCTCTCCTTGACTCTGAAGTACACTAGCTCTTGAGAGTCATGTTTGATAAGTTCTTTCCGTTTACTTTACTAAAGGGTTATTGGATGCTAAAATATCATTTTAAATTAGAAATGACAAGCTTTTAAATACATTTTCTTACTGATTTTCTATAAAATTATTTTAGCTTATTTTGAGAATATAGTTCGTTGATTTGTGATATAGATTATGTTAATAAATATATCAAACTTAACATGTCTTGTTTGACTGACCTCAGTTAAAATCAGTCAAAAATACACAATAAATTTATGTATTTGCAAAACATAGTAAATTTGCCAAACACGGCGTTTAGTTAACTTCAACTAAAAGTCTTTCTGTGCGGTGACGGATTAAGAATATTTAATGTCACCACCCTAATTCATCTCGTGGGTCTCGTAAGAATCGACTAAGGGAACAAACTACGCAAGACACTATCTCTGCAAAGAGAAGAAAAACTTGATACAAATCCTGTATTAATCCTTTTAGCCAGCGTGGTATAGTAGGCCAAAACCTCCTTTCCAAGGTGAGGCCTATTTCCAGCTGTGGACTATTTGAGGCTGAGGCCACAAAAGTGTAGTGACCTTTAGTTTAAACATAAAAATAACCTTTCGACACAGTCACTTATAAACTTTTAAAGTTATTGAAATCCCCATAAAATTAGAAGCTGATCGATAACATTCAATAATGCCGTATCATAAATATTAACATTGCGATTAAAAAGATTTATAATAACGGAGATCCGGTCTTGGAAGTTCGATGGCGCCTGTTACCAACCATTTAGCTACTATAATTCGAATACATTTACATATTTATCTACAGTCCATAAGATGTCATTGGATTAAATTAAGATATTCTCAGATTGACACCGATTATATTTATTTGGCCGCACGGGACTTATATTTTGGAAACTTACTTTTTAAAATGACTCAAAAATACGTTCCTGCGAGAGGTCATATTATTAAAATATCATTATACCTTAAGAATAGCACATATTTCTTAGGAAATGAAGGAAAGATAAAAAAAAAACTTCTAAAAACTAACTGTCATTTAATAAATAATTAAAATGTTTTGGTTTTGTTGAGATCTGTTTTTCTTTTTTAGGCAACACCCGCACTAGAAATATTCTTATATTGCGAGAAACTTTACAAACATACATAAAGTAACACAAAAAACACATAGACTTGAATAATAATTTGTGAATTTCGAAAATTACTTAAAATAAAGGCATAAAACCGACTTTATTTTGTACTATGTAAAGATTATTGTTTGAAATGTCATAATATCATGTTTGCTTTGCAAATTTCGTGTAAAATTTGAGCAGTTAAGTTTTAGCTAAGACGTTGGATGATATGATATTGTAATATTTTCATTTTTTAAGTTTTCATGTTAATTAGATGACAAGTATGTATAGCAAAATAAATTAAACAATTTAATTTCCTTCATTGGACTATTTTACCAACCCACACATGGTATCATAACACCTACCTACTTTTCTTCAAAATTACCAAGTAGGCAATAAACCCTCCCAAAGACAGCAAAATCAATATAATTGAGAGCCTACTTGAGAATTGAAGTCCCACACAGGATTTATACTAATTGTGAGGTATTTTAAACAGAAATAATTAGTAAATAACAAGATGTGGTGTTCCTAACACGCACATATATTAAGTAAGTTTTTTTCTTTTTTTGTTGAAGCCTACCAAAGTGACTCTACTCTGCCTGATAGAAAGCATGAAAGCATTAATAGAATCGAAGAATGGTGGCCGCCATACTCACTGCGAACACTATGCAGTATAGCGACCCACATGCACACGATGCTTCTTCACGCCCTTCTTAAAGGACCCGGGATCGTAGAGGGAGGGAAACACGTGCGCTAGTAATGGGTTCTAGACATTAACTGATTTGCACAGGAAGGAAAAGCCGAACCGTTCAGTTCGGGAGCGTATCACTACTATTCGAAAACGGTGACTTCCAAAGCCAGCACGAGTTATTCTGTAGAGGAAGTAATGTAAATCATCAATATTCCTTTTTTATTTACATTTATTAAGAAAGCAGGCTATTAACCTAAAAAGTATTAAGTAGATGCAGGTATGTACATAAGCTTGTGAATGATTACTAAACGTTTAATGTACTCGTATAAACAGTACGTGTGACAGTGACGATAGCGTCTACGTTATTTTAAAGACGTTATTGTGTTTTACACTTCAAAAAACTGGTTTCGGAAGTATGGTGAGAAATCGTTTATTGGTTTGTAGGTAATTGCGATTTAGATTTACAAAGATCGTGATTTGTAACATGAGGTGACTACGTGGTAATCGATAAACTTGAACTTAATTATGTAAATGTATAAGACTTATCATGTTTTAGTTATGTTTTTTTATTCAAAAAATTTAAATGTGGAATGTCGTTGCACTATTAAGTTTGAATAAATTTTCGCACAGTAAACTTGCCATAGAGCCTCTTCAAAACGCTTAAAGTAATTTGAAGTCTAACAAGCATGACATGATAATTTTGTAACTGAAGTTTTTTAAAAATAGACTCGTTCATTTTAGTCGTACGATAATTTAAATATATTGTTTAGAATTTTGTAATACTATGTTAGTGCACATGACTGCACGGATGGTGTGGTTGTTTAAGCGCTCGTCACGCCGTTTTGTATTGTGTTGTGGGTTTAAACATTTTGTGTGATCCCTGTCCTGTCGGTGACGGATTAAGAATACGGAGTGTCACTATCCCTATACATCGTGTCGTAAGAGGCAACTGAGGGAGTAAACTACGCAGATCAAAATCACAAGAGAAGGAAGACTTGAAAAAAATTTAAACCAAACCTTCTTTCTAAGGAGAGGCCTATGTCCAGTAGCGGACTTTTAAAGGTTAATGATAAAAAGTCCCCCGTAACACAGGATATTCTTGTCGTTTATCTTATTTACCTTGCGCGTTGTCTTTTAAAAAAAACTAAATAGTACATTTCTAAAAAAAGTTCACTGTTTTAAAGTTTGTGAAGAAATAATACTAGTAAAATAACCACTGAGAGATCTTAAAAAATCTCTAATATTAATTTACGTATAACCATTACTTAATATCAACATGTAATGTTAAATATATTTTGTTAAACCAACCTTTCGGCATACCTGGAACTGAGCCCAAACAGGCTTCACAGATAAGGCAGCGTTTGTAAATTGTATCATGTTGTTACCATGGTAGAAAAATAAGATCTAAAAATAGTTGGGTAGCAACAAACCAGATTTATGGTCGCTTCCCACTGCACTAGTAACTTGCTTTATACTGTTTTATAGCTTAACTGAACGTGTTACAGTATAAGTTGTATTGGCGGTATCCGTATACCGCTCGAGTTAATGGTGAACCTTATCGACACCGACGATGCCGGTGTAATAAGACGAAGATGATCTTGGTTGGTCAGTTCGTGTATGTCATGCTAAATCTCGTTATGATTGCTTTTATGTAATAATAGGATGTATCTAGTCTTACAAACAGTATGACGATATAATTTATGGAGTATTTCTGTTCCACTCGCCCTAATAAATGTAAGGTCATCATTTCTTGTGTTAAGTTTGTTCTAAATATAGATTTAACCTCGGTTTTAGATTTCAAATTGGCTTCGTATTCAAAATTTTACATTTAAAATAAAAGCATACTGATTAATATCAGTATGCTTTTATTTTACACTAATCAATAACAGTAATCTGTTATACTTTTTAACTCTGTAGTATGCGTCTAGTCAAACGATTTGGTAATATAAAGAGCATAGACAAAAATAGTTGATGACTTTGTAATAATAATTCTTGGCTTACTTTATTTTTTTGTCATTACTCAATGTTTATTCTGAATGTAAAAAAACTTACACCACAAGATATATTTCTCAATATTTAGTTAAATAAAAAAATATATCATTCATTGAAAATGTCGAGAGCATCGAACTACTGCACAAAGCAGATTTTTAGTGACTCAATCAAAATTGATTGTTTATATTGGCTGATTACAAATGATTCGTTTTAATGTTGCGCCATTCACTGAGGCCACCAACACGCCATCTCATATTGCACCGGTCGGCGAAATTCCTGGAAAATTCGACTTGATTATTGAATTACGTTGGGTGTCGAAAGTATTTTTTTTAAGTTGACAGTTGGTCGACTTGGCATGAAGAGATTATCTGTCAATGTTTATACATATATATTATGTACTAGCTATACACTGCTACACTTTGCTGTGACATATTATTGTCATATTGGTAGGAAATGAGGCACAAATAACGTGTAAAACACATAAACAATTTTAAACGCTCGATCGTTGAAGAACTTTTTGAGTTTTTGAAGTGTACTCAAACCCGTGACACAAACCTACTTAAGATTTGTATGTAAATAGATATAGATGTGTGTGTCACCGTGTTCAAATTTCTGATTTACGTAGTAGATGATGATGAAAGTTCGAAATAAATAATGATTACAAAACAATAATAACTTTACATGTAACACACATGGCTGTCCTCTAACCCTAACCCGAGCAACTCGCCACGGGCAACTGGAGACGCATTAGAGGGTCAATAAATTCATTGCTTTTGCCCTGGGGCGACTTTTACCCAATTCAGGTGGAACCAGCATCACTTCAAGACGACTGTACATAGGAGGTTGTTCGGCCAATGGCACTGTCTGGTACACCGGCGTTGGCGGCGCCTCTAACCGCCCAGAATAGGGCTCACCTCTGGCGTTCTCAGAAGCGGTTAGAGCTATACGTGGTTACCATAGCGTGTCGACAGAGGCGGCGTGCGCCTTGATTGAAACTCCCCCTTGGAATTTGGAGGCGGAAGTGCTCGCCGAAGTTTATCGGCTAACGGCTGACTTCTGGCCTTTCGTCGAGCCACGATGGCTCGTTGGTCGTCCTGGCTGGAGGCTTCACGTGCTGGCTTTGTTCTCCAGACGGTCATCGTTGAGTGGGCAGGGCGACAACATGAGACCCTTTCCTTCCGACTAACACAGGTCCTTTCCGAGTACGGTTGCTTCGAGAAGTATCTGCACTCGGTCGCTAGGAGGGAATTGAGTCTTGCCTGTCACCACTGCGACTACAGTGAGAACTCGGTTCAGCACACGCTGGCGGTTTGTTCCGCATGAGCGGTGCAGAGTGAGGCCCTCACTGCAGTTATTTAAGAAGATCTCTCACTACCAGCCGTCATACGCTACATGGCCGGTAGCGACAGCTGTTTTACCGCGGTCGCAACCTTCTGCGAACACGTCATTTCGCAGAAGGATATGGTGGAGAAGGCCCGGGTGGACGATTTTCAGTCGGACCCAATGCACTGCTGGCGAACCGGGCAGCGGAGGCGCGTTTGCCAGCGCATCATGCTGGCCTGAGTGTGGCCGCGGATGCACGGGACGGGTTCTCTCTCACCTAAATAGGGAATTCACCAGAAGGTGGTGTCCGCGGTAGTGGGCAAACGCTGGGAGAGATCCGGATGGCTTAATAACAGCAGTTGTCGGATCCCTCCTATTAAAGACGCAGAGTGGCACACCGTATGGTTTTAGTCGGTCTGATTCCGACACACCACCCCGCTGCTAACCTCGGTAGGGTGACGGCTCTTGGGGTTTCCACTCGTAAAACAAAAAAGAACGGGTCAGTTAGTTCGTACAATATAGATATTTTATAGTTTTGCCATTTCACAGCCTTTTTGATAATATGGTTTTAAAAACCACTCTACGACCCTAGGAGATGAGCGTTGCTAAAACCACGCATGTATAGACTCTGGTAATAGGTGGATAAACATTTTATGCATCGTAACACAAGAACTAAAATATAATACTTTGAATGATGTCAAACACATCAGTGAGAGTTCTTTCCTTTTAAAGCTATTTCGTACTCATACTATTATTAATGTTTCAGAACCAAATTATACTTAAGTTACTAGATTTCAATGATTATGTATAAGGGTTTCGAATGTTAATTATTCGATACGATCTTTAATTTATTTGGTTTGACTTAAAATAAGACCTTAATTCGTCATATTCTGAGATGATGTTGTTACAAAAAAATGTTGAAAATTAAAATCCTATAATCACATAACACACCCCACCCTAACACATCTCACACCTGGCCGTCTTATCCGAAACTATTCGTAGCGTATTCTACGGTAACCAAGCTGTTGACAATCATAGTTCTATATTTCTAAATACATTTATTATAGAAAAATACACCAATTATTAAACTAAAGAAGAGCACGTTAATGAAGAAACGCCGATACACCTAAAAATGTATTTTATCTGTATCAAGTGTGTATATTTTATATACATAAAAAATTGGTTAGCGTGACAGCAGAAAGCTGCTGGACGGGTCAAAGAAATTTGAGCCCAGCCGCGTCCTTTCGATTTATAGTACGCGAACGTTGAAATAATAGGACAAATATAACAAAAACATTGTTTTGAAATTGTTTTTGTGTTTTATTCGTGCTTGTATTTTATTCGTTATTTTTCGTGTAATCTAAGCTTGAATTGAAATTAGATAACGACAAGACTTATGTATTTAAAATATAGATTTCCTGTGTCGACAGCCTTTAATCAACGTAAGTCCAAGATGCTTTAAAAGGTTTGTTAGTTTACGGTAAGTAATTTAGAAGTAATACATATATGTAGGAAAAGAGGAACATACATACAGGCTGAACCATCATACTCCTTCTTTTAGCTTCCCTGTAGTCGGATAAAAAGGGAGGTCGTTGTCCCATCTCGACGAGACGCGGACGCGTCACACTGCGCCCGGTGCTTGCACAAAAGAAATAGTTAATATTAGAGTCCGCTCCTGCAGTGTCATTAGCAGCCCCACAACGCAGTCATTCCACGCTCTTACTATTTGTCAGAGGCAAAAAGTGCCTTGTCCACAATAATTACGGGACCGGCTTTCGAGAGCGCTCATAATTCGTCATGTTCTGGTCGGCCGCGTCGTTTTTGAACGCATCCATAATTTGACGTTTCCCGGCGGCGTAGCGGTCACGATGTAGCGCGGGAAAATGACACTTTTTTGTGTGACATATAAAAAATATGTCCTAAATACTTTGTCCTTACCTTACCATGTTTAGGATCATTCCACTCCTACAATAAATTTAAAAACATATTTAAAAGATTGTGTTAACATCTTTAATATTGAACATGACAATGCATTATTAAACTTGCCATAAAGAGTAGGAGCGTTGTAATAGTAAGAGTAGTATGTAATTTTATAGATCGTTCTCGTTAAACTCGTTAAACGAGCGACTGACGCACGACATTTGTTGTAAAAATCCCATATCTATAACATGGTAGTTCGTAAAGACACACAAATTCCGCACCTAACCCAGGCGAAATTTTGAGTCTTGAATTGAACTGATTTGAGCATAATCTTGTTCTTAAACTAGGAGACGTTTGTTTTTGTGTATTGCCACATGTATGTTACAATCTATCATTTCTTAACTCTCTATTTTGTTGAGAAACGTTAAGTACAATTCCCTCTCTGTTCTGTGGTACCATCGAATAAGTTACGAATGACATCTTGTTTTCATATACTGTAAGGTTGACTTTTGAAAGGCAATTTAATATCCTGACAAACTTTGTACGTGTTCTTAGATTGGATTGAAACGTTCAAACTATTGAAATAATCTATTGTTTAAAAAGAAATACAAAGTATTGCAGTATATATTTATTAGTTAATCTATTTTATAGTATCACAGTATAACAAATCGGTTAATATTGGTAAGTGAACCGCAGAGGAAAGCAGAGTTCGCCGACCGCGACCGCAGCGGTGGACTGATTGTCGACAACGGCGCGTCGACACTCAACGATCAATAAATTTATTGCCTAGTTTTACACAGAAATTGAAGGCGTGTGATGCTAATATTCTTGTTTTAATATTTTCTTCTATTTAACTAGCAAAGACGTAAGGGTTCCACGGAGAAACAATCACGTAGACTAACAAGATTATATTATATGGGAGCTGTCGCCGGCGGCTCCGCCTGTTAGTATGGTCGACAAGAATATAATTTTAGCCTGAAGGACTCAGGGCTAATGTAGTTACATATTAATGAAAGATTTCCAGAATAGATTCAGTGATCTCAAAAATTATCCCTTATATAAACAAAATTTAACTCTATGATATCAGCGTGCCTATAGATTTAGTATCATTTCGGCTCACTAAACTCTAAAACGACCTTTATGAAGCGTATTTTAAGTCTTAACTCTTCTAAATTTACTAAGAAATCTTTATAATACGAATATAATTACTGGTGTATGAGTATTTCTATTATACAATGTTGTATAGATATCGTATGAGTCGCACTTCATAATTTAAGCAGACATATCATTTGTCATTGAGCTCTTTTCTAATAACATAGTTAACTCCTACAAATAACGTAGGTACTAGGCATATGCTATACGAGTATATTTATGTATGTATGCTATACGATGATGGTTGTATAGAAAAATAGGTACGTCATGTTTTTGTGTAAGAAGCTGTAATAAACCCAGTCATTAATGTTACGTTTATTGTAGTTTTGTATATAATGAGACATTACCAATGTTGAGCATGTTATGTTTTTTATAAATAAATTAACAAGTGTTTTAAAACTAGTCTATCTAATCTTAAAAGTACTCTGACAGTTCTGACAGATTGGAAAATATCGAGGTAGTCCGAGAAATCGATTAGATACTACTATATTCGGTTCAACAGAAATATCGATAATATTTCTCGTATTTACTAATCGAATACTGCTTTACACTTCTGTGTATGTGACTGTAAAATCCCACGAGCTATTATATCTTAGGTTTTACCAATAAATCTGTCGGAGTCCTAAGACTCCAGAAATTGAAGATCAAAAATTCAACTTCACCAAGTTCTCAAGGACGAGTGGAATGAACGACTTGGCCAACCCAGCGCTGAGCAAGTCGTTATAGCGGTTAAAACTTATTATAGAGGATTGTCTCGAGAGGTTTCACTGGACCCTCTCATACCTGCTGACGCAGGTGATCACTGAAAGAAAAAACAAAATTTCTAATGAATCCACAAGAAGCCAACGCCTTTTTTTTTTTTAACGTGTGGAAACCCCCTCGGGCCGTCACTCCACCGGGGTTTACGGCGGGGTGGTGTGTCGGAATCGGAGCGTCTAAAACCACACGGTGTGCCACTCTGCGCCTGACATAGGAGGGATCCGGGAACAGCTGTTATTACGACATCCAGATCCCTCCTAGCGCCTGCCCGCTAGCGCGGGCACCTTCTGCGGATAACCTCTCCATTTAGGCGACGTACGGCACACGCGGACGTCACCTCCTCGCGGTTGGCCACTATAGCGGATGGAGGGGAAAACCCGTCCCGTCCACCCGCGGCCACACTCAAGGCGGCATGAGGCGCTGGTACGCGCGCCTCTGCCACCCGGTTCGCCGGCGGCGGATTGGGTCCGAGTGCGCGACCGAATCGATCGACCGTCCCGGCTTACGTAGTAGGACCAGCTTCCCGCTTTTCCAGCCCTCAGGAAAGCGCCCGGACGCCAAGCTGGCGTTTAGATCTTCCCCAAGGCGATTCGACATGTGGTCGAGGGTTCGCGCCAACACTCGGGCAGGTATCCCATCTGGCCCAGGGGCGGTGTTCTTAGAGCGGATCCGTAGAACGACCGCCCCTATCTCCGATTCTCTGACGGGCGGAACATTATCCTCGTTCCATCCCCCGTCGTCTCTGACCAAGGAGGCCATCGACGGGGGTGTGTGTTCCACCCGCTGCGGGAAAAGCCCCTCGACCACTTCCTGCAGGAAGCTGGGCTGGAGGGTCTCTGTAAGGGGGGGGCCCGACGTGCGGAGCTTTTGTCGCGCCGCACGATAAGGGCGACCCCAGGGGTCACGATCGAGATCCTCCAACATCTCTTTTCTCTTAATTTCTTTGGCACGGCTGATGGCCAGCTTCAGGGTTTTCCGCGCCTCTCGGTACTCCTCGTGAAGCTGGTCCCCCTCGCCTTCTTCGCGGTGTCGCCGCCGACTACGGGTGTAGGACCTCCGGGCACATGTACAGGCCGCACGGAAGTCCGGCAACTCCTGGGACCACCAGTAAACCCCCCTCCGTGGAGGCAAGAAGCCAACGCCTGAGCTAACCACTGTGATGACCGGACCGTGGATACGACACCTCAAACGCTGGCACAGTGTCCGACGTGAGTGAAATACAGGCGTGACATCGTGGCGTCCATCGAAGTGAGGATTCTCTTGCTCAGTAACATAATACTGCGGCCATGTTATGGAGCGAAAGCACGTGGAATTCTGCCGTCTGTTTTTGAGAGCAAGTTATGCTTGCAAAGGAGATGGCAGAGCGCAACCGGAAAAGGTTTAGAACTCTCCCGTTCCCCACCAAGCCTGAGAACAGGCCTGATACCGCAAACGACTCAGGCGATGGAGATCGTAAGTTCAATCTAACATAAGTTTAGGCCTGGTGGTGGTATGAGCGCTACGGAACGCGTACACCCATTTGGGGACAGAAAAGGAATATTGGAATTCGCACAAGGGAGTAGGTGATCTTTAAGCCGTAAGCGGCCCGAAATATGTCGGAGTTCCAGGGACTTCTTTTCTGAGGTGCACCTTTTTGCAGGGTTACTAGTATCCAAAGCAGCGTACGGTTTTGGCCGGTTCGAGTTCGACAAAACTACCAGCCGTTGGTTTAAGATTTTTTAGTTGCAGTTTCACCTAACCTTGCCAGATTAAAAAAAAATATGTTAAATTTTCCATAGAGCTCATTTAGCAAGGAAGTTTTTATTAAAAATGTTGCGTGGATTGGTGATAATCACATTGACTAATATTTAAAAGTTTCTAAACTGATAACATTTATAAACTTACAAGGAAATCTTAATGCATAGTAAATCAGAAGATCTTCTGGTAGTTTCCTATGTTATATTATATTCAGACAATTTAGACAGACGTTACATCTAAATAGCAAAGTATTTTTGTGCACTATAAAATATAATCGTTTTAGTTTAGACATTTGTTTCTAAAAATTTAAAGTTCATAAAAAAATATACTTCAGAATATTTACAAATTAAGAAGTTACAGTTCCCATTACGGTCCCGTATTACACAAAACTCTTTCTTAAATTATGCGGGTGTAAAGGTCATTGTACCAATCTAGGTATAACATTGTGGCTACATTAACACAAAAATGATAACAGAAGTAGGTAATCTAAGTGCCTTCGTTTCGTAACGGTAACAAATACATATCAGGGCGTGTGAAAACTGCACGCGATAGGGGTACGTGAGCACTGAGCGCATGGGGTGATAACACCACACGCGCTGATGACTGGACCCGCAGTAACAACACGTGCCTGCCATACGGGCTATCAAATTAATAAAGAAAAGCTTTAATAGGTATGTATTAACTAGTAACTGATTTGTTTAGCTATAGAAGGGGAGCAACTAGCGTTTACATGTTATGAACACAAAACTCAAAGTTAAAAACTTTTGTAATCTTGTACTTAGTGAGTATTTTTAATATTTACAGTTTTTATTCTTCAGCGAGTGGCAATTCTTAATCATACTAGTGTTGTAAACCGACGTATTGTAAATGGTGTAGGAGCTATCGAAAACATACTGTCAGTTATGAATTACTGAAAGTATATGTAGGTATAGAATAGGTATAGAAAGCAAGGAATTTAAAAATCTTAGCTTTCTGCATGTTTTTATAATCTTTAAGTAATGTGACTCTCGTGCTTCTTTGTTCATAGAATATTCTTAACAATGCATGCAAGTTATACATACATACATCAAATTACACCTATTTTCCCGCAGGTACCCGTACCGGCTGAGGCATATTAAACCCTCACTTTTCGCCAATGTTCTGGTTCCACATATTGTTGTTGGATGTTTTGTTTGCCAGAGCCTCGTTCGTCGATCAGCAGGTCCACCACTTGCAGTTAAGCTTGTCTTGGGGCCCTAAACTATTAGGTTAAATCTAAAAACTTATTACTATTTATAATTTCATTGTCTGACCCGCGCATCTTCGTCTGTATCTCTCAGAAGCAATATTTTTTCCCCAGTTTTTGCAACATATTACACTATTACTTGACTCTGAGTGGTGGTGGCGTTATGTTAAAATGATTTTGCAATGCACACCAGTAGTTTTTGAGTTTAGCGGATTAAATTAAATAAACGAACACACTCTTCAACTTTATAATATTAGTTTAGACACATCTCCGAACATTATATACTTTAGCAAAGTTCTTACAACTTAACAAATATTATGATTTCATTTAAAATTGCTTTACGATTATGTAGTTCTTTTTTTTTATATTAACATCCTGCCAAAGTGAGTCCACTCTGCCTGACGGAAAGCATGAATAGAATCCAAGAGTTGTGGTCACCATACTCATTGCAAATGCAGACAATGTAGTATGGTGACCCACACTATGGTGGCCTAATGAGATGTTTTTTTCACACCACGCTTTGGGACGTAAAAGGCATGACAGTCATCGTGGCAGTGTAAGGCTCACACAGTTATCACGATAACTGTCACCCCTGCATCAATGGGCCTCCGGTCACACACTCACCAACGAAACACGACAGCGCGAATGCTGGCGCTTTAGGTTGGTCTTATGTGAGAGGGTAGTACTGCGCCGGTCGCGCTGGCCCGCTCGTGCTGAAATCAACGTGGCTCTACTACCTAGTAAAGTTGCTAAATAAAGACACATATAAAATGTTAATTTAAACAGAACAGTTCTAAAGACAATACTAGTAAAGATAGAAACTCTTGTTGAGCACAGATGATAATAGTTTTCAAATGAAACTGCAAAATCTCTCAGTTATATTGTTACAATAATTAAAAACCCAAAACACAAAAAAAAAACAGTGTTGCCTAAAAAATAAATGGCAGAAAGACAGATTTTATTGATTAGTCATAGATTTGGTTGACGAATTTATTAAATGTATAAATATATAACAACTAAGTACAATATGATAATGGATCCAACAGTCTATGTTTGAAAATTAATCAAGATGTCCGGCTACGCATAATGTCGGGTTCCGTAAAAATAAATTATTATGAATTTTTAATTAGTATGAACTTTTATGTATATACAGGGAAAGTCACTCGATCAAGTAATTAGTAATTAAATTACATATGATGTTTAATATAAGAAGTTTCACCTATCTTTTGGTAGTGAAACATCGCATCCTTCGCTTTTATTGGTCAAATTCAAATAGCACCAGTTTCGCCAGCTTTCTGATGCATATTTACGTTTCTTTTCACGAAATCATTTCCACATATTGTAGAAAAGTGGGACGGAAGGTGTTACATGTTAATACAAAGCATAATTACATTTTGTTATTTACTTTTATTTTATTTCAAAATATTCAAAATTAAGGCACAACACATTTCAAAATTACAAATAAAACTAACTTAGACGGTGAGTGGCTATTTAATGAGTAGATAATACTTACTTATGACAATTTAATGCAGTGTAATCAAATACACAATGCAAAGGAAACGGTGTACTATAAATTATGTTTAACTACCGAGCTGCTTCAAGGATCCTGTTAGGAGTACTAACTAGATAACTATGACATGCATTTTGTTGGCTCTTTAAAATCGGTAGCAGTTATCATTTCTAAGTAAAGTTATCGGCAGACAAATCTCTCCTCAACCTGATTTTGGGCAGGATTCTAAAGGCAGCAATGCACTTATGATGTGACTCTTAAGTTGCAACTGGTCATGAGCGGCGGTAGGCACTTACATCGAATGACTCATTGCTCGTTGTCTGGTATATCATAAAAAACTATCAATTGTATTATAGAAAATAACTATTTTGCATTGGATTGAGTATTCATTGCTGGAGTTTATAGGTTTTGTAACATTATGCTACGACCCCAAGAAGCGAAATAGTTGGATATATGCAGATAAAAAGGCCGGGAATGGGTAGTATGATATAATAAAGCTTTACTAGCGCCTTGCCCTGATTTTGTACGGGTTCAATGTAATTTGAGACGAATTTTACATATAAACTTTTTCCTTGAATCACTGTCTCTACTGATGAATTAAGCCGCACTGAAGTCCGTCCTTTGTTTAGATCTAAGCGTACAAGAAGGGCGACTTAATTATGTGCTGTGTAAAGTGTTTGTTTACTCTATGAAAATGTTGCCTGTTAAAAGAAAAGGATCGAAATGAATCTAAATTCACTTTCATAATTCTTTATAACACATCCCATATAATAATAATTCCTTATTGCATATATTTGGCGAATGGTATTCTATTTTTAAAAATTGGAATATTGGAATTGGATTTAGATGACATGGAAATTGATACTAAATAAATTGTAGGTAATGAGTTCATAACGTATCTTTTTAAATTGTAACAGTTTGTCAAGTTAAAACGTCCAAAATTGTCTACACTAAAACAAATTCAGGTGACATCAGTTGTGTGAAAAAAAACGAAAACGTATTTAATAGTTACTATCAATAACCTGACAGTTAAAGTATTTTAAAATACATCAGACTCATGCATCTCAACATTATATCTGACATGAAGTATTTTGACAAAAAGCCTTGAATTGGAATTGTTTTATCTTTTTAGATCCTGACTTCAAGTAGAATAACTCTAAAACACTGCTTAAACATGTCTTGATTTAATATTGGTATTGCAATGAATTACTCACTATTAGAAACATATAATAAAACATACACCATATTTATAAGCAATAACGGGAATAAATTAATTTGAATTTATACATCACAGAAATGCACAGTACTTACATGAAATCTTAGTAAAAATAAATCGATTAACACTTTAAAATTTTTACTTTCGTGTTTATAGCGATTTCAAAAGAAGGAGGTTTTGTTCGGGCATGTGTCATTTACAAACGGATTTACAAAATTCTTTTTATATTCGAAAAAGGTTTTCCAAAGTGGTCATGGAAAGCAACAGCGATTGTTGCTATCACATAAATATGCATTGTTTACACAATCGCATAGTATTGTATGAAGTCCCTTAACCCTTTTTCAAAAAGGATTTATATCAACTTGACATTATGCGCTTAGCTCTACTCAGAATTGTTTCAACTTATGGAAGTACCACATTTTACTACAAAGAAATAATTAATAATATTATCTTAGGTATGTTAAAGATAAATATTATGTATTGTAATAAACACTGTGTCTTTGTTTATGGATTTTAAAAAATACGTTTTATAGATTCGAAAGCAAAAATTGAAAGAATATAGATTCAAAATATGCAAAATCAGTTTCACATTGAGGCACTTAATTAATCATCAATCATTATCAACAACCTTTAAGAGTCCACTGCTTGACTTAGGTCTCTTCTTTGAAAGGAGGTTTTGACCTACTGTACGACGCTGGCCAGACGAATTGCTATAAGGTTTGTTTCAAGTTTTCCTTCTCTGCAGTTTTGTTGTCCTGTGTAGTTTGTCCCCTTAGTTGATACTTACGACACCCAAGGGATGAATTAGGTGAGACTTTGTACTCTCAATCCATCACCATAAGGACCACATCACACTTAATTACCAGTACACTCATAATGAATTTTCGCATATCTTTGGTGAGCATGTTATGTATTTAACTTATACAATACTAGTCTTGATAGGAGAACTAAAGTCGAGTAAAGCAAGTACAATAGTATTAGATACATCAATGTTAAAGTAATTTATTTTTACAAATGTACCTTATAACAGTTTTAGTAGACACCACAGAAAAAATTGGTAGTCAAAGAAAAGCAATGAAAATGAAACAGTTTAAAATCGGTTCGAAAACTTTGAAAGATTGAACTAAAATCCGTGAGAATTTATAAAATTATATAATATGATCACGGATATTGCACTAGAAGTGTGGATTAATTATATTATTTTATATATTACTTTTTAAGTAATTTCTGAGTGAGTAGTCTATATATTTAATTTTTGCAATAAGCAATGGGAAAATACAACCGGTAAATTCACTATTTATCCTCTTTACACACAGGAATTAAAACAATAAGAATTTACCAAAGATAAAAATGTGTCATCGTGTGGTGACGGATGACAGATTTTATGAATGCATTATGTTTTTACGAATTAAGAAACTTCGTAAGTTTGCGTGTTTTTACTTAGTAGACTTCTGGGTTGATCTAATTTGAGAAAAAAGATTTAACTAGATGATTTCAGTATTCAGAAATAAAAAAAGTAAATCTAGAAATACTCTATGACCGTAAGCATTTTAATGAGTAAAAAACTGATTCTTTATTTTCGCATGGCCATGGTTGCCAAACCAACCAATTTCTAGGCAGAATAAACCATCATAGCTTTAAAATACTTAAAACAGATAGCATGTTAGCAGATGGAGAATATAAGATACTTTATTATTGCATACAAGTAGATTGTGACATCAGCATTAAAAAGCCTAATAAAGTAGACTAAGGAAGGCCCTTAAGAAAAAACAGTTTATATTAAGTAACCAGAGGCAGTGTAGGCACATGGGACTATAAAATCCATCGCTGAAAATGGCGATGACACGGTAAGACCTATCTTCATCAGTGGATTTTAAGGCCGACATTATGATAATGTATCCAACAGTTTTGTATGTAAAAACTAAAATAAACTAACCTTTTTTTTTAAACAAAGTGATTTTAGATTCGAAGGTAGAGTAAATTGGGCCGTTCACTATTTTATAGAACTACATACTGAGCTCAGCTGGAGAGTTGTATAAGAATCGAAATAATAAGTGACTATTTTGTTTTTATACGTTCCTTCTTTCTTTCTTTCAAAAAAAAGAACATCTAGATACTTTTATGAAGTCATTTTTTAAATAACATTAAAACGTGGTACTTTAAACTATTTTGATGTATGCAAGTAAAGTAAACACACTCGGTTTGAATAATTTATATTTTACTCTATCAGGATACCGCTACAAACTTAAACTAAGTTATTTTTATAACGTATTGTAAGTTTGTAACGGGGAACATAAAAAAAGTGGTCCCTATTCAGTAATAAAATACATACTTAATTCTAAAGCTTTTTGTCAACATTTTTGTAAACTATTGCCTGCAATGGAACAATATTTTAGAAATGAACAGTTACTTACATTTAAATACCAAGGAGGTAAGCAAATACCTGCTTTTTTCTTTTTTTTTTAAGAACTCAGAAGCAAAGTCACTCTACTCCGCCTGATAGAAAGCATGAATAGAATCCAATAGTATATAGTTTTGTCATTTTGCTTCAGAGATTTTATTAGACGATGTTTTTTAAGCATATTTTATATGCTCCTAGCTTCCGCCCGCGACTTCGTCCACGTGGAATAGTTACTTTGGGCTGACGCTTACTTTAACCCACGACTTCGTTTATATAGGTGAGTAAGGGGACAATTCTGTCATACATGATTTATGCGAAACTAACTGTTTACGCAGCGCAAACAGCGGAAGCTCTCAATGGGAACAAAGTTTCCCGATTTTGAAACTTTCTTCATTGGTGTTCCGTTCCTATTGATCTTAGCGTGATGATATATAGCCTATAGCCTTCCTCGATAAATAGGCTATCCAATACAAAAAAAAAATTCAAAACCGACCTGTAGTTCCTGAGATTAGCGCGTTCAAACAAACAAAACAAACCAACTCTTCAGCTTTATAATATTAGTATAGATAGTAATTCTAGCCGTGTTAGTTAGTTTAAATAATAGTTAGGTAAGTTTATGCGCCATATTATTTTACCATAATTATTCGGATTTTCGTTTATACCTGTGTTATTTGCTTCATTTCTGTGGTCCGATGACATTAATATTCCACTCGTGTCTTTTATTCAAAATTTGAACCCTCCAGCAAATGGTTAGTAATAATAATTTACTAAATTTTGAAAAGAATCATGGTGCCATGCTATTGACATGACAGCATGGTCAGTTTTTGAATGATGCCAACGGTTTTAGTAGTTTGCTCAAAATGCACGATTCAGTATTTGAAATTGGAACAAAAGATGGCGTTAGTAGCAACATCAAAGTACTCTTTGGTTTTGATGAGATGGCATGTAAAACACCACTAAATTATGATCTTGTGTATCTCACTTTTATTCTTCAAGAAAGTAAATCTTATCTGAACGAGTCGTCTTCATTTCGTCGTGAATCATAGAACTTTTACATTTTTCATCATAGTCATCATCAACAGCTCCTTGGCAAGAAGGTTTTAGCTCACTATAATAATTTCGTTTACTTTATTCTTGGTAAACTACATCAATACACTTCAAAATGCTTTTATTTTTTTAACCTCAGTACAGGGTAGTTGTAGTGTTTAGTAGTTATTATTTATAGCTGGAGTTTAAAACTAAGGTTTATCATTGAGCTCATACTCTACTTTTGTGCACATTTTACAATACAGATTGAATAAAAAAAAATTCAAGCTGGACAAGGACAACCTCAAAGTAACCATATGAATACCAGTATTTTGTACCCTAACTTTCCGACAAATCTATAACATTATATCGGCTGCGCTTAAAATCTTATATTTTCTAAAGTTAATGTATTTTATTTTTTATATATATATTTCAGACGTCCTTTAAAGGTCACATTTACCTAACAAAGATTAAACATAGAGCGGTAAAAACCCCCCTACACCGTAAATGTACTTGTAAAGCTCGTAAAAATGATATATGTATTCCTTTGTACGCACTATAGGATTTGTAAGAACACAACTCACGAAGTTCTTTGAACCGTCCAATTTAGAAAGAGCTTTGGGGTAGTGACTGTTGCTCTGATTTGTGGTATAGCGAATAAAGTTGTAAAGAGATCGTAAGGATCGAGGTTTATTGGTCGATACAAGGTAGACGAAGACGAACGATGGTATCTGCACGTGGACCGAGGCACTGAGGGCCGCGAAACCGGTTTTGTAGTAACCGGCGTAGGGCACTAGCCGCTTTTACGTTCTCTTGTAGGCATGTGAACCGCTTTATCGAGCAAGAAACATTATTATGCTAATCTCGAGGCTGCGTAAGGTTTCATTCAATCGTTTGTTGTATTCAGTGTGTAAATAATTTTGCACACAAATGTGTATCTTGCTAAAAAGGTTCCGTGTGACAGAAAAAGTTAAAGAGGCGAAAATTTGTATAAATGTGAAACTCGTTCTAATTCCTGCAATAGGTAGACAGGTATGAAGTATGAGTCACATTTACATTGCATTTTGAAAAGATCTTTATAGATTTGAATGGTGTCTCCAGCCAAAATAACGGTATATCTGTGTCTATAAGTTATTTAAATGTTAGGTTATACACAAGTTAAGAATATATTATAAAAAGTTAGACCAGTTCTATGAGAGAATAACTCATGGGTAGGTAATTATTTATGTAAGCAGTTTAAGGTCATCATATAAATACTAATGACCGCGCATTCGTCGATATGACGGATGTATGTACATCACTATGGGTCGTTCGTCCTCAAACAAAGGAACAGCTAGGCAGGAATCCGTCAAGTCACGCCGACAAACCCCGCTCAACCGCTGTTCAACCAGCGTAACAACCG
The DNA here is from genome assembly GCA_949316085.1 of Hypercompe scribonia. NCBI lineage: Eukaryota > Metazoa > Arthropoda > Insecta > Lepidoptera > Erebidae > Hypercompe > Hypercompe scribonia. The sequence goes on along the minus strand of OX438969.1, from coordinate 950,054 downwards.
AAAACTAATCGAGAACACCCGGAACTAATCATTTTCTAATTATAAAAAATTCGGATAGCATTGAATTCCTTACTCGGGTCGAGCAACCGAAACGACTCGAAGAAAATCTCAAAACGTAACGCAACCACCATAACGTTTGAAACAATCAAACAATTAGACAGGTGTCGAAACGGATGGGTTTGATATCCATAAATACTGTAAATTACAACCACAAAGCTTTGTATTGTATTATTCTTTCTTATATACAATATAACGCGTGTTGGAAAGAGACAGAGAAACATACCTAAAATCGTAGTTGAACCTCAGTCTTGACTGAAACCGTCATTTGCTTTGTCTTTACTAATAAATTATTTCTATCTAAATAATTTATTAATTATGTGAACCGAACATATTAACTATTCTAGATCGTTGAAAGAAAGTAATCCGATCCATTCGACGCCCAACCCGAATGTGTCTCGTATTTTTTCGTACTCATACCAGTTTCGTGACAAAACTCACAGTTAATACAAAATTGCCATGTCCTGTACTGTGTGTGCATTAGGTTTTATTCGAACTACATCTATATTCACAACAATCTAAATTGTAACCGACAACGCAAAGTAAGTTGAAATATCATCGTGGATGGAGTTTAAAGCGTGAACAAGTCGATTAGATAGACTTATGTAGGAGATGTTAAACTTGTTTTAGATGCGTGTGAATGTTATTCCTGCCAGCGAGTCGGCGCGGGCGCAGGTATCGACCGTACCCGCACGCCCGCACCCTTACGTTATAACTTTTTATTATTTATTTATGATGTGAAACGTCATTATTTTATTAAGCTAATATTTGTCACAATTAACGTTCCCCATGCATATCTAAATGTTTATGTAATTACCGCATGGAATTTTTGTATACAACAGTCTATTTTTTCTGTTTCTTTTGTTGTTTTCAAAATCCATTTATTAGAAACTTAAGTTTTGAGAATCCGTACATACGAGTATACTGATATTTGAAAACAATTTATTCATAATATGCAAAACTTCTTAACTTTAGCTAACAAGAAGTTTTAAACATTGAATTAGATTTTTAACATTAGATTAGCCGACTATTGTCTAATGTTATGCAACTATGTCAAAGCTCTGAAGTTTTGAGTAATTTTGTAAAAAAAACATAAAGTCAAAAACTAGAACCAGTATCATCGTTCATAACATTCACGAATAAAAAGATAAATATACTCGCTCTGGATCTATTATAATAGATCCAGAGCCCGACTCCGGACGGCTTTTTACTATCTCTTGAAGTGATTTTATAACTTTATTGAATACACTTTATTACACATTTATAATAACTAGAAAATCTCATCCAGTCCGTTATATTATGTGGGAAATTATATATAATAGCAATAAAAGCTTTCTAGTCGCTAGTATGGATATTCCCGTATGCAAAATAGATGTTCAGTCAATAACAGGTTTTGCTATCAAAGCTCGCAATACAATTTCCTGTCATCGTTTCATAATATCTTATGGCATATTACATTTAATTTGCATCTTGAGGAAAAATGTTTGTATTTTTATAAGTTAACAGATATAGGTAAACTAACTCATCCCTGTCAAATCATATCTCTATTGGAAGAACCAGACACATCCCAAGGTTTTTTTTGGGGGAAATCTACCGGGTATTAAGCCAAAAACGATTGTACTTAACTTACTTTTAAGGGTTCCATTCCATCCCAGGATAAATATTTGTGTAACGAACGCAATTCTTTATACCGCCTGGGTGTAATTTATTGGATGTATATGAGTGTAATTGCGTATATAGGTACACCTATATACGCAATTACACATGGGTGTAAATATTTCTAAATATATACGCTATATGTATGTATTTAGAAATATAAATACATGCATATGCATGCAATGTGTATATTTAGAGAGAGAAGTCTAGATGTCATAGTACAGAGTCTGCCTAATTTGTGAGGTTACTATTATTATTTCCCATGTCAAAATTTCGTAAGTTCTCTCTGATCCAGGTATTGGAATATAGATTCATTATTTTCATCAAACCGTTTAAATGATGCTTAGTCTATGTTTTTTACTTCTAACCTAGGACAAATTGTTCAATTAATGGCGACTAAATCCTACGTGGTCGAGCCACAGTGAAACCACAGACTGACACACATCTATATTGATAAGATCACTTAACTCACGTTCTCTATGCGTGTTTCTTATTTAAGTTGTTTAACGTGTGTCTTAGTTTTTCACTTCTAAACAGGACTGAACGAAACAATGAGAAATTACTGGTCTTTTGTTAAGTAGTTTCTTCTTTTTAATTGTAATTGATAAGAAAGAAGTAAATAATGCTATGTTGTGGCAATATTTATTGAATAAATCCAATAAATAAAACTTTGCCGCCAATTTTAACACACTAAAAATCCAAACAGCAAGAAAACTCTTTGCAAGTGTCAAAAATTTCAATATTTCACTATCATATATTTAGTTAGCTAATTTTGTATTTAGATATGGTTATGAAAACTTCAATCTTAGTGCATAAATTAAACAGTACATCATGTACCACATAATGTTCATGTAACAAACTATAGTTCGAAAGTGATATTTCGCACGAAATACGAAGGTGTTAGATACTACATAGATGTGGCGATGTGTTAATTGAACCTAGCGGTTGTAGAGCAACAATGTATGTTTAATGTTCATAACTTTATTATGACACACCGGTACTTTGAATATGTTGCTAAGAGGCAATTGGTCAAATCCAGTACGTAAGGAACCATATTGAAACTTTCGTCAATAGCGTTCTTATTAATTGAAATGGCTCATGTGTGTTGCGCTATTCGGTAGTAGTGATTCACTTTGTCCGTGTGGTGATAGATTAAGAAAACGGAGTACCCACCACCCCTATTCATCTCGTGATCATATCATACCAACAAATCCCGTGGGTATCGTGAGAATCGGCTATGGGAGCAAACTACACAGGACAACAGCACTGTAAAGAGAAATAAAACTTGACACGAACCCAACACTAACCTGCCTAGCCAGCGTGGTACAGTAGGCCAAAACCTATTTTCTAAGCAGGGGTTAACTGTTGATGAGAATAACTAATAAAAATTACTCTCGTGTGTGTTTTGTGATGTCTGATTTGCCTGAAAAGCATCATAGAGTCGACACGTATATTCTTTTGTTTACAATAATTATTATCATCACTACTTCTGCCTAATTTTATTTGAAGTCACTGACATTTATTTAGTAGCCACAAAGCCGTTTGTCTTCTTATCTGTTCTGGAAAATATAACTATTTTCACACAGGACAAAGAAACAAGGTAAATTAGAATAGCATGAATAGGGAGAAAGAGTTAAGGAAAGGAATATCACAAGGCCCAAGTTTGTAGTAAATCGAAATCGTTCAAGTAAATGGCGCTCTGTCTTACGGCGTTCCACAGGGATCATCGCTCGGTCTTTTATTGTACTTGTATTATTTGTTCTTCAATGATATTGAATCACAATACTCTCGTTGCAAGAGAAAACTCAAAATGACTATCTTCTCTTACAGTCATTTCTCGAGATTCTAACAATACTGCCATGTCATCTGAATAAATCTTGTAATACTAATAACTGTGAACAGTTGCTGTCTCCCATGTATACGTACCTCCTTCAATGTATAACAAAATTAGCAGTTTGAAAAAAAAAACGATATGTTAATTTACCGTGTTAAGTATGCTTCTTTTATTTGACAGTGGTCGTATATTTAGTTTTTGTACTCAATTATATAAAGATTTATTATTTCTTGTATTTTTGTTTTTCCTACTGATCTTTAAAGACCAGGGACTGAAAATGCGATGTTATTAGTTTTTCCTATTATTTATTGTTGCAGAAAGTCGTTACGCGCTGAAATAGAATCTTTAGTCACGAAGTTATTCCCACGACACACGTTGGTGTTAAGAGTTTGGGTTTTGTCTTGAGGGCTCACTCCGAAAGAGAAATTACGTACCCCAAGTCCGACTAATTATATCTAGTTAATAATAGAGAACTTTTATTATGACATATGACTTTTACAATTTCTAATACCCATTGCCTTAGCATTCTTTGTATAAATATTTGACCTTTTTTAACCTACGTCGATTTTTATATCACTGATCCATTATTTAGCTATAATTTTGAGTTTAAATAGGTATTTAAGTTTACATACTTATTAAGACTTATTAAGATTATTATTTCTTGAGAGAATCTACCGGTACCTCTTTACAGATTTATTGAGGCTGCAAAAAATCGATAAAAGGGACTGCTTAAGTATAAATATCGTAACTAATTTCTTTCCTAACAAATGTTCTCAGTCATCGAATTGGATTTCAACTGAATGTTAAACCATCGTGCGGCCGAGTGGATTTGGTTTCGGCGGCTAAATTGAGACAATCATGAGATTCGTTATTTAATGGAGCGTAGTGCCCACTAAAATAGTATCTGGTTTCTATGACCATTGTAATACGGTTTTTAAATTATTTATACACGAATTTGTATTTTTGTGTACATTCTAAACAAACTTTATGCACAACAAAAAAGTAGGTACGTAAATTATCAGCTATGAATCTTGTGCTGCGTCTACAAATATGACACATATCATACAATTGGGTAGATTACTGTATCGTAAATAAATACCAATGTCCACTTCATTAAAACTAATATCGCGAAACATCTGATAAAATACAATTAACATAGCTTTTTATTATTATTACGAATTTCAATCAAATATATAGTGAAATATATTGTTTGATTGAGTAGTCTAAAACAGTGACGTCACAATTTTGTATTCAGTATATTTTTCATACAAAATTGTCGTTTTGACAGATGATAAAAGTAACTAATTTGACTAAGGTGTCATCTAGCCTATTAAAAACCTGTATTGAAGTCAAAACCTGTAAAATAAAAAGAAGACACATCTGGATAGTTTGAGAGATTTGAAATCATTCGTAGACCCAAATTTCACAAAGGAAATCATATTAAGTTGATGGTAAGTAAAATCAATTCGTGTCCAAATCAAATTCGAAAAGTCAAATTAGGTACATCAGTGCTGGTCGGCGCCAAGGAGGCCGAAGGGGTAGGGTAGAGGAAAGGAGGGCTTGAGTGAACGCAGTTCTTTTACGTACCATTCAACGTACTATCGAGAGTAGCGTCATAGTAAATCGGCAGTTATCTGCGTCCAGGTGCGAGCTCGCTGTGACGAATGTCATGTAGTGACCAAGTTATAGATATAAAGAAAGAAACATAGCAGTATCTCACTTGTACTGATAGATAATAATCGAACCTTCGAACATTTTATCTATTTTTGATAGAATAAGGCTTACTTTCTATACTTTTAGAACATGTTGAAAGTTAATTTTGTTTCCCCTTTCTGTGTGTGATTTCTTTACTAAATCTTTATCAAAACGAAAAACTGAGACAGATCCGTAATATATGGCTATTGTTTCATAACAAACAGATTCTTAATTTTTACAGTAATTAAATAGTTAAATTATTTGAGATCTGCTAGCGCCGATCAGGGTGGTGGGCTCTCTTTTTCCAAAAAGGCCAAAATGATATTGTTATTTATTGACGAGGCTTTACTTGAAAAACAACATATTATACTATTATTAAACTTGTGTACAGCCTAAACGACAGTTCAGAGGAACACATTTTGCAAACACAGTAAATAAACTTTGGTAATATGAAATTAAATGATTTATTCTATTTTAAATACAGAACATTTACAGGCGTTTTCATAATGTTAACTTTAAATATCGTCAATTTAGCCAATGGTGTCATGTGAAAATGTCTCAATCAATCTAAAAAATTCGGTTATCGTTACTGTTGCTTAAATTAAAACTGTACTTTTGATCATATGGGTGGTAGAGCCACGTCATAGGTAGTAGAGCCACCCAGATTTCAAACGAACGGGCCAGCTCGACCGGGGCAGTACTACCCTCCCACAGAAGATCAATCTAAAGCGAGCATCCGTGCTGTCGTGGGTCTCCTTACTACACTGTCTGCGTTCATAATAAGTATGGTGACCACAACTCTAGGATTATTTTCATGCTTTCCATCATGCCTGATATAGAATAGAGTCACTTTGGCAAGATCTTAAAATAAAATAATAAAAAAAACTAAACCAATTTTGTATGCACACAGATAAGTGTTAGGTACTTTATCTTCAACGTTATGTTGATATTACATTAAATAATAATGAAGCACGAGGTCAATCTCCTTGTAATGTAACGAAAATATAACTATTTTCAATCTAATGAAAATCTAACATATTTCATTGCAGTTGGGTTGCAGCTTCAAGACGAGGTGAAAAGAAAAATTCAGCTGGGCTGGGTAGCATTTGGAAAGACACATCGTGTTTTTTGATCGGCGATCGCACAGTATATAAAGACGAAAGTCTTAAATCAGTGCGTCCTGCCCTTCATGATGTTCGGAACTGAAACGTGGAGGCTTACGGTGCGTCTTTTCCACAAACTTGGTGTTTCTCTAAGGGATCGTATTAGAAATAAGGTGATCCGGCAGAGAACTAAGGTCATCGACATAGCCCACCGGATTAGCAAGCTAAAGTGGCAGTGGACGGACCATATTAACCGTAGATTCGACAACCTTTGGAGTAAACGAGTTCTAGAGTGGAAACAAAGTATCGGACGCCCACAGAAGGAAGAGTAGGTGGAGGTAGTGGAGTGAGAAGGTGGAGTGACGATTTATGCCAGATGACTAGCAGTAGCTAGATACGAGAAGCCCAAAGTACAGGTCTGAGTGATTTACAATGTGAGGGCCTATGTCCACTGTCCACATCATTAATCTATTAAAATAGGTTGATGAGGTTGATAAATAAACTGTTTTAGGGTTCCGTACCTCATAAGAAAAAACGGAACCCTTATGGGATCACTTTGTTGTCCGTCCGTCAGGAATACGTAGAGGTATCAAGCTGAAATTTATATCATAGGTCATCTCAAGTCTACCGTCCTTTAGAACTGTAAAAAAATCAAACACCTAAGCCAACGCAATCAAAAGATTTGACATTTGACATTCGAAAATTGCCATAAATTTTCGAATGTCAAATGGGAATCAAAACCTAAACGGTACTTCCCGTAAACTTAGAATCTTAAAATTTGGTACGAAGCAATATCTTATAGCACAGATAAAGAACAAAACGCGAAAACCGTTAAATTTTTAGTTGCATCATATTATAAAAATATTTTAAATAATTTTAAAGTTACTTCCCCGTTCCTCCTGAATGCCTAGAGGTGTTAAATTGAAATTCATATCAAATACTCGGTGCGCAAGGCCGACACGCACTTGACCGGTTTTTTAAAAAACAATAAGAAGTGAAATGATTTTTTCCATATAATGGAAAATATTTTAGTATAATTCCTAGTGTAATTAGGAAATCTAAAAAAAATTTAACGTCAATATCAATACTTTTGATTTCTTTTACTAAGTTTTCGTTTTTCGTAGCTATGTCGCTCACCTTCCAAAGCTACTTTTTAAAACATATAGATAGTCAGTTCTTAAGGACAGTAACGTCCAAGTTGTTCACAGAGTCCACCATAGAGACTTAATATATACACAAACTTTTCATACATTGTATATATATATATAGAAAGCTTTGCCGTCTTGTCAATTTTGTCACCAAACTCAGTAATATCTATGGCTGGACACAAGAGATTTAATAATTTTCTACACTTGTTTTAATAAAACCTACATTACAATCAGAATCGTTGAAATACGTTTGTAACAAACTAAAATTCGCTGCAGTGAGGCTTTATGTTGAGTCATTTAGATCATTGAACCCTTACGGCCGCCATCTTAGCCGCTCAGCCCTCGAGAACCTTCTCGTTTACCCCCTACAAGCTCTGTGGTCTTTAGAAAAAATAGAACTAGGTAGATAAAACAAATTTTAATTTAATTATAATTAAGTATGAGGTAATTTGCCTCAATATTGTTGTCAAACCTAAAATTAGTGTGTAATAATCCTCCAAAAATAAAATTTATGGTAATTTTATAGAGCAGATTTTGTTTGTTCATTTCCTGTGCATTAGCAAAGTTTTATTTTTAACTCTGAAACTCATTTACGAAATGTTATTTTGAATGTATACTTAAAGGTTAAAATAGTTTGGACTTTAAATCCTTAGTCTCCGTTTTTTTGGTTTTTGATATTAATCTTTATAAGAAGTAAATGCAGTAAGTAAAGTTAAAAGTACATTTTAAAGGTTTCACCTGTCTTACTCACTTAAGCAGACATTTACATGCTAACAGCACACACATACAAATAAAAGAGATAAAATTATTTCCTTTATAACAAATGAATCAGGTTTAGAATATCCTCCTTTTAAAGACTAGTCTACTTTGAACTTGTTTTATATCACTCTATGACATTTAGGTAAGAAGCAGGGACCAAACTGAACCCGAGCAAACTAAAGTCGAACAGTTAGTATTTGACTATTTGTCTTTTAAGTTATTTATAATTTCAATACTCTCTACTCGCAGTACAAAACAGTTTCTACTTCGTGAGCATTGAAAGTGTTAGAAATAGTTTTTTGCGGTTTTCACATCTAATTTGAAAAGAAGGTTATTGGCCCGTGGTAAAATAAATGAAGAAATAACATCACAACTGATGAGTCAATCTTAACATCTACAAAAGTACAAGAATGTTATTTACGTGTAATTTATTTGGACAAAAAGTCAACATAAAATTGGAACTGTGATTACTCGGGCCGAAATAACATTTGTGTGCCACGGAGGTGTGGGTTACAAGCGCACGTCTAAACACATTCTTTGCTTAAAATGTCGCTCTCGACTCAATAATAATATTTATTGTATGATATATATAGTAATTTCAAAACGGCTCCAAGTAGCTCTACTAATGGAGATACTTGAGAAGAGATGCGTAGAACAGGCGTAAAACATTACCAAGCAACGTCTGCAAAAAAAAATCAGCAGAAATGATTATAAAGAAAGATTTTGAAACTTAACTGACTTAGACTGCACGATTGGATTAGTGGTTCAAGCGCCACGCCGTTCTCCACTTCACTGAGTGTTGTGGGTTCAAATCCTACATGGAATAACACTTTGTTTGCTCTCCAAATTGTTTCTCTGAGTCTAGGTGTTCTTTGTGTCCGTTTCTTGTGTTTGTAAAGTCCCTCACGACACAGGATTTATTTCTAATGTAAGCGTTGTCTTTATAAAATAAAAAAAAAACAGTTCAAAAATTTACTTGAAGTTCAACAAATGTCGCTCATAGCAGTTATACAACTTATACATATATATTTTAGCATCGTAAACTGTTACAATCATTGTCAATTCAACATAAGAGGGTTTTGTGTTGCGTCATCTGACCTCTATAAAACAACAATAGTATATTTCGCTGTTATGAGGCAAACATTGTACGGACTTTAATTTTCTCAATAAATATTGACAATTCATATTTAACTCATAAAATAAAACAGTTTTTAAATTTTGTAGATATATTTATTATGTCTTGATACACATCTGTAAAATATCTGTTCTGTAAGCTTTGTATGAACGCGACAATAGCTGACATAGGAAGAAGGCGAGTACAGACAATACATGAGTGTCATTATAACAATTAGTGTTGCTACTACTAAGAATCATAAACTCATTACTTCATGTTTTTATTGCTATATCCAACAATAATGAATATTGTGTTGATACTTGATAAAGTCAACTGCGCTTGGATAATTTTATTCAACTATACTGATACAATAATAATTATAATTTTATCAAACTCACACATGGTCTTCTGGTGCCAACTTTCTGATAAATATACATACTTATATAGATCTAAAACACACATACACTAATGGAAAAAATTAAGGGATCAAAAAAAAATTCCAAATTTTTGGGCAGTTTTCAACAGGCCGTAACTTCGAAAGAAATGGTCGTACAGGAAATCAAAAAAAAGAAAATTGTAGCTCCAAGTGTCTAGTTTTTGGATTTGAACTTGAAAATTTTATAACCTCCGTGATTTTTGAGTAATCGTAGAAAAAACAGCAACAAAAAAATTTTCAAAATTTTTTTAGTTTTTTTTTTGGTCTACGGACGTGAAAAATTTTTTTTTAGCTAAACCACAATAGAATCGGATACCTTGTTTATTTAGCTTTAATTTGCTTTTTTTTATATCCTGATACGCCCACTTCTCACCGAGATATCGGTTTTCAAATGGAAAAGAATCCTTTTGTATTTGATTATCGATATCTCGGCAACCAATGATCACACAGAAATTTAAAGGTAGGTTTCAAGAATTTAAATAAATTTTCCTTAACGATTGGCTATTGTTTTTCCGAAAATTTTTTTTTTTCTTTTTGTCATATGAATTTGAAAATGCAATAAAAAAAGGGCTTTTGGTGGTTTTTTGGAAAATCAAACGCTAGATCGAAAATATTAAGGAAACCACTAAAGTTAAGTGTGCTTTTTACAGTTCAATATATCCACAAAAACTCTACAAAAAATCAAATTAATCCAGCCAGCCGTTTTTTTGTTTCACTCGATCGAATTATTAAAAAACGATTGGGGAAGTTTCGAGCAACAATATTCGCATGGACGAAAGGTTATCGTCGATCTTCTCTAACAATTGTCCGATCATCGCGGGCATTAGTGACTCGATGGCGACTTTGTCCGGGACGACGATTGTATTGGTTCGTCTCTTGGTATCTGGTATAAGCTCGAGATACGACGGATTGACTTACACCCATCCGGATGGCAACTGCATGTTGACTGTAACCTTCGTCAATAAGAGACACTAACCGAGCAACTTCCACCTCCCATAAATGTCGTCTAACCATGATTGGAAATTAAAAAAGTAAGATATTTCCAAGTTTCACCAAAAAAATTGAAAAAAAAATCCTTTAGCGCAAAGGGATTAGTTTTGGAAAAAACTGTTGAGTTTAGAGATCTGCTAAGGATTCACGAAAAGTAAAAAAAAAACAATCACCGAAAAGCGTATGAAAAAGATCGAAATTCGATTGGGGGTATTAACTTTTTTTTTAATTTAATTAAAAGGAGATCAGAAGAATCAAGGAATGCAGCGGCGGCAACGCGATAAAAATTATTAGACGATGGTTTTTTGGATTTCCTTAACTTGTTGAGAATTTTTTTTTTTTTGAATTTTTTTTTTAATTTCAGCACTTTCTGCAACAAAAATGTGGGAAGAGCTCGGATAAATATTTTTTTTCTCATTTTTAAAAATTATGAGCTTTTCAGAGCAAGAAACGTGATCCTTTAATTTTTTTCGGAAATTCGATCGAGTGAAACAAGAAAACGGCTGGCTGGATTAACTTGGTTTTTTGTAAAGTTTTTGTGGTCATATTGAACTGTAAAAAGCACACTTAACATTAGTGGTTTACTCAATATTTTCGATCCAGCGCTTGATTTTCCAAAAAACAACCAAAAGCCCTTTTTTTGTTGCATTTTCAAATTCATGTGACAAAAAGAAAAAAAATGTTTTCGGAAAAGCTATGGTCAGTCGTTAAGGAAAATTTATTCAAATTCGTAAAACCTACCTTTAAATTTCTGTACGATCATTGGTTGCTGAGATATCGATAATCAAAGACAAAAGGATCCTTTTCCATTTGAAAACCGATATCTCGGCGAAAAGTAAGCAAATCAGAGTGTATATAAAAGCAAATTAAAGTTAAATAAACAAAGTATCCGATTCTTATAGTGGTTTAGTTAAAAAAAATTTGTCCACGTCCGTAGGCTAAAAAGTAAATTAAAAAAATTTTGAAAATTTTTTTGTTGCTGGTTTTTCTACGATTACTCAAAAACCGCGCAGGTTATAAAATTTTTAAGTTCAGATCCAAAAACTAGACACTTGGAGCTACAATTTTCTTTTTTTTGATTTCCTGTACGACCATTTCTCTCGAAGTTACGATCTGTTGAAAACTGCCCAAAAATTTGGAAATTTTTTTTGATCCCTTAATTTTTTCCTTTAGTGTATTATAGATAAATTACAACCAACATAGAAAAATGATTAAAATTGTTACACAATTATTTGTTCTAGGTGGGAATCAAATCCACGAGCTCTAGTTTAGTAATCGATAGTGAAGCTTTATATTTATATCATAAATCTCAAGTGATGTACTTTTTTGGAATAAACAAACGTATCACATCGTATTTTCAATAACAATAAATCTTAATCGTTAAAGAAACTCCAAACAGGCATTTGCACTTGTAATAACTTTGGTAACTAACTAGACATGTCGTCACATTCAAGCCGAGAACCCATTCTGAAGAGGTTATGTTATTAATTAAATTAAGGCAAGTATGGTTATTTATTATTTGACGCTACTTTTATTTTTTTTATTTTCGAATTTCAAGCTATAAAATTTTATATAATATTATTTACTTTTTCTGATTTGAACCCAAAACCAATTATAGCTATGACCACAGAACAGAGACAATAACATTTTTTTTCTGATAATTTACAGAAACAGCAGTAAATCACGACAGCAACAATTTATTCGATATTTAAACATCAGTCTATTGCCACGGCTTTCTAAATTGATGATGACATGAAGTCTTAAAATACAGTTTGCAAAGTCTTGCTCAGGACTACATCAACTTACATTACCTATACCTACGTTAGTAGGTATTATTACCTATACCTTTGTTGATATAAATCGGCCAAAAAACCAGGATGTTGTTCATGGCCCAACACTGGTGGTGATGTTTCTGTTGTAGTCGCTTCTACATATTCTTCTATGCTCTCTGCTTTGTCTTTTTTTTCTTTCATTCGATGGTTTGGAACCATATTTTAATAGTTCTTCATTTAACTGAAGTACTCCTGCTAGTACGAGTCTCTTAGCGCGGTCTAAGTATCGCATTTTTATGTATTCCTTCTCCAATTTCATCATTTGCTGAGTATTGAATGCAGTCCTAACACGTTTTGGTTTCTAACCACCACCAGTGGTTTTATGGGTAGTCTCTACAGGTGCTTGTAAAATGTAACTGCTAGGTGCTAGTTGATGTAGTTGATGTAGTTGACTGTTTGTTAAATTAGTTTCGCTTCATTAACCGTATAAATTGTATACATTCTGTATTATGTCATCATAATTAACAATTTTCACACAATAGTTCATTTTAAAAATAGAATATGCAATTACAAATCTTCAAAAATAGTTATAAGTTCAATTTTCAATATTTTTAGTGAAACAAGTGTCATGTCCTTCCAACTCAAAGGGAGGATCCTCCGACCGGGTTTATATAAGTGAGTGAGGTATCGAGTCTGACGAACGGCGGCCCAGTGATTGATGTTGCGAAGTTATATATATGCTAATCAGAGTGAGAATTTCTACATCGCGATACAGGGTTAGTAGTTACTGCATTGTTCGGTGTGTTCGTCAGATAGCGCTGTAGTATGTCTTCTTGCCTTATATGAAAACTGCCACAGTCCTATATTTAATTTAATATCATTAAAACCACTCAGCAAGCTATTTAGTTGAAGAACTGATCCAAGAAAGAACGAATCTTTAATGACAAAAATACGTTTCTATGACTTACGATTAAATAATTAACTAATGATTTGATATAAATTTATTCACATAAAACCGTTATTATTACAACGAATATACTATTTAAACCAACAATTTACGCGTAATGGATTAAAATTAATAACTCGTAAATGCTAAAAAATCAAACTTTGACTGTACGACGCCAATTTGAATTGAACAAACGCGTTTATTATAAACGTGAACTTCGAATATACGGCATAATAGCCATAAAATAATATAAAAATACCAGTGATATCTCGGCAGCTAGGCTATTAGCTGAGCAATTACGGCCAAGCTTGAACACCAACGACGCCGACGACGCTTCAAATTGCGCTATAACAATCTTTTTTTTACATTAACTTGATGACGTGTCTTCAAAGCACCAGCGCCCCTCTGTGAAGGAGACGATGCGTAATCGTAGTTTAGATCTCGTGTTTGTACTCCAAACGACAAATTCTTTACCACTAACTTTTGTCCGCGATTTCGAGCGCGTGTATCTCGTCAGTTGAGTTAAAAAGTAACCTTCTGTTACTCGCTGATAATGTAACTTTACATAAGTGAAAGAATGTTTAAAATCAGTTTAGTAGTTTAGCTGTAAAAATATAACAAACAAAGAAACTCACATTAGCATAATATTAGTTAGCATGTGGCACTGTGAGGCATACGTATTTCGCAAGTTATGGAGTTTTAGTAACATACTTTCATGCAATAATACTTAACAAATGTCTTTTTAAGTGTACACAACGATATACAATTGATATCTTGTAATACCAAAACTTATGAAAACCTATTTTTACAACAAGAATCTAAAAAAATCACTCAGACAAGTATAATCATGATAAAAAAATCATATCCGCATTAAGAACTATGCATAGTTTAACTATAAAATTAATATCTTAAAAAAACTAATTCTCTTCAGAATTTTAAGGTCACTGTGCAAAAGTCCTAAACTCAACAGAGTAGGTACAAAGAGGATCTGTCACAGAAGCGGTCTTAGACTTTTTTTTTTGTTGACGGGGTGGAAAGTAAAGGGCTTTCTCGGATCAGGGACGCAGGAGCCAGGAGTATGTGATGTGTCCACTAAAAACCACCCGCCCGGTCTCAGGAGTCCTACTCTGAATGGGACTCGGACCATATTATTTCAGGTCTCCGTTGGGATCAACGCCGCGCTTGGTCAGGCCCTATCCTGGAGACCGCAATAGAGATTCACACGCCGATCTGGTTCTTATAGATGTTGAGCGGTCTTATACCTACTGGCTACTTACGCTAGGAGTTGCAGGGAAGCGACGTAAGAAAGTAATTTCGTACAGTAATGCAATTCAAATCTTATTGAAGGAAAAGAGATGACAAGAGAAAAAATGGAACTCAATTTTGATGCCAAAATATTAATTTATAAATTTAACTAGACAAAACGCTTACCTTATCTAAAGAAGATACATGTAGTTAATTTTATGCTTTATGGAAAACGGATTGTTATCACCAGATTAAGTTATAAAAAAACGACAAAATACCGTATAAATTCTTTGTTTAATGCCTTTTGTCGTGGGAAATCCATGCTTCGGAACATATGACCTAAGCTCAACCGGAGTGGTCACGGTCTTACAGAAATCGGTGTTAAGCAGTTCAATCATTGGTTTTTTTTAAAATAAGTATGATAAAGAGGATCAAAATTCTGAAAGGGGTAATGTTAGAATGGATCTCTAAGTTGCATATACCATACCAAAAAGAACTGTTTCGTTTGAAAGGTTTACAAATAAAAAATTACTTTTTTGCACTATTTAAATGTTTGCTTGTTAAATTATAAACAAAAACATTTATTATTATTTTTTTTAATTATACATGTAAAGTTTGTGGTAACAAGAAACTGTCTTAAAGAAATTGTGCAAGTGCAGATTGGCCTTACGTATGTAGTGACAATAATAATGGTGTTCCCAGCGTCAGCGTACGCTCACTGTTTCCCTGGAACTGTAATAAACGCACGTGTGGGAAAGTGCTGATGCTTCCGCGTCTAACAAAATCACATACACCAATGAACTCACCATTCAAAATTCATCCTTATATACTTTAAGTTAAAGATTAGGAGAGAGTGAAGGATAATTGGCATACCTATTTCAAACACGCAACGCAATTGCAATTTAACTAGCCGTTACCCGCAGTTTCTGCAATAGTTACTGCTCTGGTCCTTAGGTTCGCATCGTAATGTGCAACAGGATTTAAATTTTTTAAAGAAATAAAGCCGCAAATCCTTGGGCGAAAAAATCTGAAAATTTAGAAATGTTATGTATGTTACGGGATTCGAATTTTTTGGCAAAAGCCAATTCGAATTCCAGATGTGCGATCCTTGGTGACAAGTAACTCTTGACAGCTTACACTATTTAATGCTTCAATATAAGTAACATTAAAATATTGTCTTCCATTTTTACCAAACTTTTCCCTTTATAAATACACTACCAGCGCCAGTCAACAGCATTAAACTTATCTACTATCACTAAACAGATAGCAGTAAATTGGATGGGGTTGCTGCCGGGATATCTATAATTAAATTTTATTAATATGAAATACGAGTATATCTTTTAGACAATAATATATCAAAGTAGGACACCGGATAAAATTTGCAACTTCGTTTGTACAAGACAAAAAAACATGTTATTTTTAAATAACATTAACATTCAATTATATAATGTAGAAGTTTTAGACGTTACTTACTAAGACTTTTAAAAAGAGTACGACTATAAATATCATATTTCACATAAGTAGTAGAGCTACGCTGATTTCAGCACGAACGGGCCAACTCGACCGGCCTAGTACTACCCTCCCACAGAAGACCAACCTAAAGCGCCAGCATTCGCGCTGTCGTGTTTTGTTGGTGAGTGTGAGACCGGAGGACCATTGATGCAGGGGTGACAGTTATCGTGATAACTGTGTGAGCCTTATACTGCCATGATGACTGTCATGCCTTTTACGTCCCAAAGCGTGGCGTGAAAAAACATCTCATTAGGCCGCCATAGTGTGGGTCACCATACTACATTGCCTGCATTTGCAATGAGTATGGTGATCACAACTCTTTGGATTCTATTCATGCTTTACATCAGGCAGAGTAGAGTCACTTTGGCAAGCTCTTCATATAGAAAAAAAAAACATTTTGAATATCGCCGTTTCTGAAATTAACGATAACTGTTAGTGATATGAGTTTTCACTTCATGTTAATTATATTAATTTATAACATCGTTTCAACTTCCAGGAATACTTTAAATTCCTTATTTGCCCTTTAAAATTTATATAGATTTACAAATAAATCTGGTATTCATATACTATTAGGTAGAATATATTATAGTTCGTTGTTTTGATGATCTTACAACAAGGAAAATGAAAAAGAGGTCAAATCTAGTCGCGTAAACAGTATTTTGAAATCGATACGTAATTTCGCAAGGGCATCAAATCTTACTCGTGTGCGAAATACCCCTTAGCCGTGTTCACCTACATGAGTCATTTTATTGAGAACTATATGAATCATAAAACAAGAATGTCAGCCCTAATATAATGTCTATATTTATATTAATATTGCCAGTAAACTTCTTCACTATCATTCTTTTACAAGTGTTTAATAGTAGAGTGCCGGACATAGGCTACTCCTTAGAAATGAGGTTATGTTCATACTGGTCACGTAGTATTTTTCTAGTGCTGTTCTCCTGCGTATTTTTTTTCCTTAGTCACCTCTTACGACACCCGTGGGATAAATAGGCATGGTGACACTCTGTCTTCCTATCACACGGACATTTTTCTTAGTACCAATTATGAAACAACTATAATTCTTTATTACTTACATGCACTACGCTAATTAGATGAAGTTGAAATGAGTTTTAGCTTTTACTCTCACGCTTTTAGTAAACAGTTATGGCATACACCGAGTGATATATGTCCATAAACTAAAGAAACTACTTCGAACGTTTCAGCTGTTCTGAACTAGAAATAAATGTGTTTAAAAGAAAAAAATGTATTGCACACTATAAGACTTAAAGAAATTTATTATTAATGTTTAAATGCATGAAGCAAATAAAGTTAGATATCGTGTTTTTCATGCTGTGAAACGAGGTGACTGAAGAGATATCTCCTGAGGGTTTCTGAAATACTATTGAATGTTAAAAACTTAAACAAGACACTTAGTTTCGTATAAGTTTACTTTCTTAATTTACAGTTATAAGGAAAACTTTTAAGGTTTGGATATTGGGCTTTTTTACTGGAGACCTTAGTTAATAAAAAAAAAATCGGCCTTCTAAAACATAGCAGCGTTTCTGAACCACAGATCAAACTATTACAGTCAAAAATCGATTCCAAACAGAGTTTTCGGACAACATACCAAAGTGTAGGTGTAAATCGTAACCCGTTACTATACATTACCGAGCGAGTGACTTCTCATTTCAAGATTACTTCCATTATTGAACGAACACGTGGGCTTCCCATAAAATATTATTCAAGTTCATTTAACTTATCCATAAGGAAAATAAACATTGTAACTACGGGGTAACTAGACTGTTTATTGATCTCATTTAACCCGCGTCCTGTCCTATATAACTCAATCATCCATTTTAATGTCTTAAAAAGAAAGTTACTTTTATACTGGTTGATTTCAATTAAGCTTTTAATTTTTTGTTGTCTCTTTAATTGGATCTATTGATTGAAAGCTTTCTTTTTTCTTTTATCAATGAATTAGGAGATGTAACTATAGTAATATTTTTAAATATCGAAACTTGTAACATGGCCATTACAATCCCTAAATAGCATATCATGGGTATGGTTCGTCGACCCGAGCCGCGGCCTTGCCCTTGAGTCGTTCTTCATGCCCAACTCTATCCAGTCGTCATAGACAACATGTTTATTGCTTATAAAATACGTTACGCAATGGACTAAAGTACTTGGATTTGATTGTTAACTTTTTATTAACTACTGAGTTACTTATAGGTAAGTTATTTTTGGTTCAATAAATTTGTTATCTTCGTATTAGCTATTAATATATTAATTTCTAAAGATGAATACATGATCGTAAGTAAGTCGTTTTTAATATGTTTAATTTACACGTCTAACATACGTTTTAAGAATTACGTGTTGGTATGATCAAGGCCGTCATGCATCAGCCTATTGGAAAATTGGAGACTTATCATAAAAGTTTAGCGTTAATACGCAAATTAAGTATATTCGCAGATTTAGTTCGAAAATTGTATCGACCGATTTCGATTACAAAATAATCCTGTTCATAGAGAGAAGATATATTCTAAAAATATTGAAATATTACGGACTATAACACTTATTATTAAATAAAATGATAATTTCAGAATTATTTCACATTGTACTTTTACTATAATCAGAGCAAAAACTATAGTAATTGGCCAAATTGCACAGATTCCTTGTCAGTAACCGATTATAAACCATTGGTACCATTGTGGAAATGTCAAAGTTATTTGTTTAGTGTTACTACACTACACTAAAAAGTAAACAGTTATTTTATATTCTAACTGAACTTTAAAAATATTTTTCTTGGATATCAGTTTAATAAAAAAAAATACAGATTAAAAAGAAAATAATTAAAAGCTATGACCGTCAATTACACGATTACTTTTTGTCTAGATACTGAAAAGCTGTTTTACATATATAATGTTATTATTAAGCGTGTAGTTAGTCATACAGATTAAATAAAACATACGTAGTGTTTAAGAGGCAATTAAATAAATAATAAAGCATAAAATATGACTCTTATGCCGGGTGTACCACGAATTAACATAATATCATCTACAAAACACACGCCGCTTTAACTTGGAGTAATTTATTATTTAAATGAATCAGTAGTGGGAAACATTGTCGGTGCAAATGCAAAAGTAAGATTTCACGTAGCCTTATAACATACTTAATGCTAATAACCTTTAGAACTCTTAAAATACATACACGTACGTACATATATGTACCTACATAATATGCTAAAAAGCTGTATTCACGCCATATAAGTAGGTATACATACACACATAGATGTGTGCGAAATAGACCTCTCTATAAGAATGTGATGCAATAAAGCCATATATGTTAATGTTAATTCACTTAGTTATAAGGAATAAAAATCGTAAAAAAAGACAATTTTTTAAAATTTTTATTATATATATTTTACGTTTAGAACGTGGCTTGATAAATTTGACAGTATAAGTTTTACTTATAATTCGGCACCATTAAACTAATATCAATACGTAAATTATAGCTCAATGTTCGTAACATACGAATAAGAAAACGTTGAAGTTTTTATTTGTTATCCTTTCGTGTGTTAACTGATCAGTAAATGAATTTCTGTACGTGTTACTAGTAACACAAAAAACGACATAAGGTAACTCACATTTAAAAATGAAAAAAAATACGAGCTAGGGCATAGAAAATTTAAATCTAACGAGATATTTTCGGGAACTTATAACAGATGAACGGCCAACTTCACCAACTAGAAACATAAAATAATTATAATGTGAACACACACAACAACAATTATGAATTTCGAAAAACGAATTCATAACTAATCACTTCACATCGTCGATTTTTATAATCTAAGTTTTTTAATACAATTTGTAACCTTTTTATTGTGACCTTGTTGACATTGTGATGCGAAATAGGTTATTGCAGACTGCTATGTAACATACCCGGTTGATTGTAACCTCCTAAAGTATCTGTAGCTGTATAAATTGGAACTGAGTGGAACGAAATTTGCGACCCCTCACGTACCTAGCCGCCGCTTCTTTTCTTTTACCTTTCTTTTATAACCTTCAAATTATATAAAAGTCAACGTCGATTCCGATTTCAAAAGGTGAACTGCGAAAAGGTTTTGTAACTAAGCACCACACCTAGATCTGCATCCTGCTAAACACACACACACACACACGCATACACACACAACATAACTTGTTAAACTTGCCCGATAAAATTTAACATTTAAATGATTTGTAGGTTAACCTAAGTAATTTGCAAATGTTGGAATAAATTCTCTAAATAAAATAAAATATGTTTTATATCTTCCGTCAAAATGCACGATCACACATTATTTTACAAAAATAATTTTATGTTCAACATGCTTTACATCCTATAAAGGACATTAAATACAAAAAAGAAATGTGCTTAAAACTATTTTGTGAGATAATAGTTCCACAACTTTAAAAAGTATGATGTACAGTTTTATACTAAATTAAATCTAAAATCAAAGGTACAACTTACTAAATTATACAAAATGAATGTAAGTCAATTACAGTTAATTATTATTGCACCTATTTTTGTTGTTTTGTTATGAGATCGTCATTCTCATTCTTAATACATTAGACTCTGTACTTCCTAAATTAAATACGTGACCTCCTTAGAACAAAAGCATTCTTTTTAATTTTGGTAGTTGTTGCACTCGAAATGCTGAGATTAGTATGGCAGTTGAGAATCTGATCTCTTTTTAATAATATAATCGCTTCACAGCAAGAACTATACGTTTCCTTCCACGAATTTACTGCGTTGTTGATATCTCTTCATGTTTATGGAATTACGTAACTCTGAATTGTGACAATATCTTGTGGCTTGCTATCCCAACACTCGAATTTCGTACGAGGCTGCATCAAGACCACATAAAAGAGTCAAGACATTTTGAGCTAACAATCATTCCTTTATTTCAACAATATTCAACTATATTACATCATTACATTTTAAATGTTACTAAATAGGAGAATTTACTAAATATGTTCTGTCTTGGAACTACAGATCTGTTAATTTCATATTTATTTAACTCATTATGAAAAAAAAAATATCGCGCTTCCCATGCAAAGTTATGACCGAACTCTAACTTATAAAATAAAAAAAAAACAAACAGCATCCAGTTGCAAATTTATCCAGTATAACCTCCATATACTATTAAACTTCAAAATGTCCTTAGATAATCACGTTCGTAATGTGTACAAAACAACAACAAGTAAACAGTAGTTTGACCACTTCTTGCTTCTAGATTACAGGAGCGACTTACTCTAAGTAATGTTTTCTAGATGATGCATCCAATGACAGTTCGCATGCTAGAGAAATGATTGAAAATTCCTTTCCGAGAAGTGTAAAATGAGAGGAGGGTGGTTTGGTCAGGCGCCGAGCAGCCGCCACCCGGCGCGGGCACATTCCTGCTGACCGCAGCCCTGTGTTTAGGAGTCACTGCCATCGCGTAGCTTTTCAACAAGTTGTGCTGAGTTCGCACTGTATATCAATATAAAAGCTTCGTTATAATATTAGCAATGGTGGAGAATAATCCACAGCAATATAAATTGCTATTTTTATAATGTCCGAACTGAGGTATGTATCACGAATGTTCTTAAGAAATTGTTGTACGTTTTGTTTTATTTACTCTACAAAATTAGATATATTTGCACACGAATTACGGACAAAAAAAGTTTTTAAAAAATGTACCCGAATACGTAATAAGGTTCTAAAAAGAACGAAATAAGAAAGTAATTTAGATAGAAATTCAGAAATGCGTGGTTAAAAAAATAGTCAAAGTATACACGCATCTATTGTATATGTACTTACTATGACTGTATGGATGCCAGGAACACCTCCATTAAACAAACATGGTAGGTATACAGTGAGTTAGATCACGGCTCTACCTTGACCATTGTTGTTCCTACGTATTTCTAGATTTTCATCTGAATTATTTTTTAGTCTGGTCTTTTTACTACATAGTCGGATTATAGTATTTTAAAATATATTTTATAGCATATTACATACATACGTTTACATACTAAACATGCATAGCTGTAACGACTGGACCGCGGTAACTGTACGACCGCAATTGAAACATATACTTTGACTTCAACAATGTGATTTATAATAGCATATTTGTAAAGTGTTAATCAACCTTTTTTTGATTACACTCGTTATGATTACCTCAATTTAATATTTTCGGAGTTTAGAAACTGACATTCACGGCACGTACATATATCGGCATTCATGTAAACTTTTATTAAAATTTATATAGTCTACGACACCCGGGTCATTATTGCAAATTTATGGACATCAATTCAGTAGTTGAACCGCTATGGTGGAATATAAAAACATACATACGTAGACTGCCAAAGTCTTTAGCCTTCTTTTTGGCTGCGTCGTAGTCAGGGAAAAAAATATAGAGATGAAATGAGATGTTTATATTTTATATTTCAGCCTTTCATGTCACATTTTACGGAAATAAAATTAATAGTTTTATTATGAAGTTGATAGTATATTGCAAATAGTATTTGTCTTATCTTATTATTCCAGTGAGATTGTTACGCAAATAGCTTTTTATTTTTTTTTGCCTGTGCGGAAGTCCCCCCGGATACAGCGATTCAAGCCACATCCACACAAAAATAGGTGTTAAACAATCTTGAGTAACAGATATCCATGACCAGTAATAATCGCTTACCATCAGATTTTGCCGGCTTGTTCGCCGTTCTATTCCATAAAATTTGTGATTTTGTACCAATCAAAATTCTCACCTCTCGTCATTATTTCTAATATTACTGAGCAGAGACAATACTCACTTATCGATGACATATTTTTCTTTCTTTGTTAACCTTATGCTGTTGCAATGACACATTTTTTGCAGTGACCCGATTTTTTCAAGAACGCATCAAAAGTTCTTGAATATTATATTCTTCAGTCTATACACGTCATACATTCAGTACATATATACAGATACAATTTTTGGTTCCGTACACGGTGTTTTTCCTTAAATACTAAATTAATGGTTATAATAACCATTTTCCTACTTTATTGAGGAAACATTGTGTTTAGAAATAGCGTGCGACACAATAACGTCATTCGAATCTTCATATCACTCCTAAGTAGTAGATATGAAAATATGGTCAAAAATACAAAACGTGACCTAAAGATATGTGTACGTAAACAAATTGAAGAACCTAAAAGAAGAAAACAAAAATGGAAAAAAAAAACCATTTAGATTTCATGCTTTAAAGCGAATTGGTTAGAAATAAGATTTTGTAAGTTGAAATCCACACTTAATACAATTCGAATTGACAAAAATTGATTACATTGTAGTAAATACTTTTTTTAAATATTTTACCAGTAACTTGATTTATAGCCACTGGTATAACACATACACTTTTTTGAAGGAAATTGACAATATTAATTATGGTAAAATGTGAATAAAGTTAAAAAAATACGATATAGTAATTCAATTTGTGATAAACTACTAACCATTTGAGACTATTAATAACCTCAAGCCCATAATATTTAGAAATAAATAAACTTACATTTACAATAGAAATTATACAATATAACCTTCCAAGAAATAACGGTATGGAAATACCAAGAACAGAGACAAACTTAAATGACATAACTTGTATTTTAAAATAAGAATACGTGTATGTCTACACATTGGACTAGGAATATATTGTCGGCACAGGAAACGGGTGCATAAGTCCTACACGCCATTACAATTAAATGGACGCAAGACACCGATCGCTGCTGTAATTACGATTACCGTCACGCAACTTGAATCATTTGAACTGTCTTTCTGACAAACACATTTTGAAGATCTGGATCCCACGAACAAATATGATGTTGATGAGTAATGCTATGTTGTAGTGCCCGCGTTAACAAAGAAATGAGTTCACACGGTTCTACGTCTAATATATGTTACGTTTTATGTTTTTGTAATAAAAAAACTGTTTCATATTACTCTATACTTTCTGATGAAGTAGGTAATATATAAAAGTTAGGCCTTTTTTCTGTACCTATTATAAAAAAAATACTTCTACCCTGTCAGAGTCTAAACATTACTGGGGTATGAGTTCATGCTTACATATGTATATATGTACAAACAGATGCTGATTCTACAGTTGTATACCACATACGAGTAATATAAGTATTGTTTATGACTAGAGATCGCTTGTAGTCGATTTTTGATCATAGTTCTCTAAAATAGTCACGTAGTAAATACAAAGCTGGATAACTTGTTTGCCTAACTTGTACATTTATGTGACTTGTTTAATTTTATGTAGATCTGTTGACCAGAGGATCGTAACTACCCGCAACAAAGTTTTTATGCGCCCAGTGCAAGCAGCTGTAATTGCAATTCAACGAATGCTTTATTTAAAAATAGTAAGATGCGTACACATTCGTTATATGCTGGTTTAGTTATTTTTACTGCCAGCAAGGGTTTTCTTAGACACTACTGGCACCCCTCTAATTACGGTATTTGTGTTGACATAAACCTTAAAGGTTATAACTACTCTTTCTGTGATTGTTCAATTTAGGAATTTTATTTTGTAAATTAAAAATCCATAAAATATCTTAAAAAATAGAGTATGGTCATAATGAATTGTCAAAAACATTCACTTAAGCAGTCAGAACTCTGGTAATATGTATAAATGTTTTACGTAAAAATCACGGAGGGGAGCATAAAACATTGAAAATATGAATCCGAGATATGTAATTGTTTATGCCCACTAGGGTGTCCCTTAAATTTCAAGTTCGATATTTTCTTACGCATACCTTCTTAAAAGTTTCGTAATAACCCTATATTGTCTAGAAAAAAATATTAGTTCGATATATAAACGATAACCCGTGCCGACTTGCTATTTAAACTTGTCGATACAAGTTGCTTAAGTACTGCCCAGTGACCTGTTACGACATGTTTTATTTGCCATTTCGTACGTGATTTTTGAGACTATTAGTGCTTCATTGTTTAGTGCGTAAACATGTCGGTGGAATTACGGAGTGATAAACAAAATATTTTTCTTATCGGATTGACTAGCTACCAAATAAATGGTGCAAAATTACCATCTAATCGACAAGTTCTCTCAGTCCTATTTTACAATATTCGTGAGGTTAAATTGACTGTTAGTGAAAGTGCAAATCTTGTGATTAGGGAGTGCATCATATATTGGGAAAAAGCAAGAATTCCAACAAGGGCATTTCCTAACTGCGTGAAGAAACTTATTGATTTATATCATGTTTGGAGAGAGTTGCAAAAAAATTGTAAGAAAACTCAGATTACGTTTAAGAGTCGTGAGAACAATTTTATAATTAATCTTGATAATTTGTTTGTTATTGCACATGCTGATGCTTTTGAGAGAATGAAAATAGAGGAAGATAAATTATTTTTAATGAAACAGAGAGAGCCAGGTCGACCGGGATGCTTAGGTGGTGTAGATAAAAAATTGGCGGAAAAAGAACAAAGATCTAGACAACGACGATTGGAAGAAGAGGAAAGGATTGTAAGACAAAGAGAATCACTAGCTGTTGCATCTACTTCCACCACAAATAACTTAGACAGTGTAGAAGATTCAGACGAAGAACAGATCTTGAATTCTGAACTCAGCTTGCCGGACGTTCCCTGCCATGAACAAAGTTCAAAAAGAGGTAGAAAGAATCTTATAACACCTAAACTAGTTGCAGCTTTAGATCGATGCCAGTTAAGCATTAGAGATACCGTTTACATTCTTAATGCGGTGGTAGAAGCGCTTGGTCTGAGCAGCCATGATTTCTGTATTAACAAATCCTCGATTCAGCGAATTCGTACTGAAACTAGAAAATCAAGGGCAGAAGCAATAAAATCTAACTTCCAAAACAATGTACCCGACATAGTCACAGTCCATTGGGATGGAAAACTATTACCGGGGTTGGATGTACGGAGTTCAAAAGAAGAACGCTTGCCAGTTATAGCTTCATTTGACGATAGAGAGCAGCTTCTTGCAGTGCCGAAACTAGAAAGTTCTTCTGGAAAACATCAAGCGAAGGCTGTATCAGCAGCTCTCTTTGACTGGAACCTTTATGATAAAGTGCAAATAATGTGCTGCGACACAACAGCTTCCAATATGGGCCGTTTCAATGGAGCTTGTGCTATTTTGGAGCAAACTTTAGGAAGAGAATTGTTGCTTTTCGCCTGCCGTCATCATGTTTATGAATTGGTCCTAAAAGCTGTCTTTGAAACCAAGATTAAGCAAATTACTAGTAGTCCAGAAATTCCGATGTTCAAAAAGTTCCAAGAAAATTGGAAAAACATTGATTGTACTAAAATTGAACCATCTCTTAATTTCGTAAAAGCACGGGTTGCCGAGACAGACATTCAAGCGTTGTTACTATTTTATAAGGTAGAATTAGATAAAGGTTTTGTAAGAGATGATTACCGCGAATTGGTCGAACTGTGCGTAATATTTTTAGGAGGAGACACAGAGGAAAAATTAAAACTAAGGCCCCCCGGAGCTATACATCAGGCACGCTGGATGGCGAGAGCGATCTATTCTTTAAAAATATGTTTACTTCAGTCACAATGCAGAGTAACTGCGAAGGACAAAAAGGCTCTACAAGATGTTTGCTTATTTCTCGTAATATTGTATGTTAAACCTTGGCTCGAATGTACAGTGGCGACCAAAGCACCTAATCAAGATTTGCGCTTCTTGAAGATGTTAAAAGAGTATGAAAAAGTTGACGCAACAATTTCTAAAGCTTCTATAAGCAAGTTCAGCCATCACTTGTGGTATTTATGTGAAGAGACAGTCATTCTATCACTATTTGATGATGAAGTTGACAACCAAACTAAGAAGAAGATGATTGCCAACTTCAACAGGGACAAAATCTCGGATTTTAGCAAACGCTATGACCCGTCGAAGGAAGAACTGACTCAAAAGTTGTTTGGTAAGTTAAATTGACTTTTTGTTGGATTTCAATTTCAATGTCCAATACTTATTTATTTATTTTCAAAATTGTTGTTGATTTTTATTTGTTATTTAACTTATTTTTCTTTTTTTTTAGACAAAGCACTGGATGATTTCGTATCGGAAAAGAGCAGACAATTTTTATCACGACTGCAGATCGACGACAGTTTTCTAAAGGAAGATGTATCTTCTTGGAATAACAATGCTGCTTTTCTGGAGGCTAAAAGAAGAATAAGTTATTTGAGAGTTGTAAATGATACTGCTGAAAGGGCTGTTAAATTAATGCAAGATTTTAACAGACTTATCACGGCTGAAGAAGAACAAAAACAGTTCTTGCTGCGCTGTGTCCAGGAACATCTAAAATTGTATCCAGACTGTAAAAAAACTACTCTAAAAAGAAGTTACCCTGAATGATTCTTATTTCTTTATGTTTTTAATTAAAGATTAATGTTCATCTAATTTATTATTTAATTTTATTCACTTAATTCATTGCATTTATAGTGAAATTATAGCAGACTGAAATTTTAGGACAAAACACGTTTTTTACTAAACTTTGAAGCTCGGTCGGCACTGGTTGCAATTATGCTAGATTGATAAAATTTTATATTTAAGTATCTTATAGCATTAGTAAAAATTATAGAGGGTATGCATTTCGAAATTCGAAAAAAAAATTTTTTTGTCATATAAGGGACACCCTAATGCCCACATAAGCATTAACTTATATATATAATTTGTAAATATAACTTACTCGCTTTTTTGTGAAGAGCTCATTGACGTCAATAATGAGTACAAACCAAACTCTTAAGCTGTTAAGCATTACTTGTACCAACGTAACGGTAAAAGGGGTTTAGTGAACCTGAACAAGTAAGGTATCTGCTACTCCTACTTTCTCCTCATTACATGACTACCCAAATATGGAGTGTAATGTTTTTAATTTTCATAATGATTCGTTATTCTATTATTTCCAAATGTCTTTTTAAACTTCAACGTAGGGGATCTTTAGAAAAGTAAGCAGCAATTTAGTTGTGTCGTAGTACACTTGAAACCGATCCCAACCTAGTTTGGGCAAAGTTCCAGAGGATGATCAGGGCTTTTAACATTACTACATCGAACCGTAGTTCACTAGGGTCGCTAATATGTTTTATTTTGAGCAATGTGGTTGTGCTACAATCTTAACGTCACTGTGATTAATATTTCCCTATCCTAAACAGCTAAAAACAATGTAAGAAATTATAAGGGCGTTGTTAACAAATTCATGAAAAAATATAAAATGGCTAAAGGTAAACGACAAAGAATAAATATTTAAGTCACATTGCTAACGATGAGTCGAAAGTAGACACATTTTTAAACTTGAACTTTATACTATATTAATTTTTTTTATTGTTCTATGTTCCCTGGATGGGCTATAAGACATCCACAACAATTCTCCATCTCGATTGATTCTGGCTTAACTCCGCTACAAGTCTTTCTGATCACCTGCCCTTATTTATAAAGACTGTTATAGGTAAATACTTCTATGTGGGTTTCGTCGTTAATTTTTCTAAAATTAAATGACTTTTACGCCTATATATCCCCAAAGTAGAGGTATACTATATTTTTCTATCATTTGGTCATACGTGATTCTTGTCCAGGCTCACTACTACTAAAAATATAACAAGATTGCACCTACGCACTCGACCATAAACGCTAGCTACTACAATATCAATGGGGTAACAGTCATTCACATCATGTTACGTTTTATATATAGGTAAGTAGGGTAACTATCGTGGGCTCAATCTTCTCTTGATTGTGAAGGGACGTTGTTCATAGAGTGTCCAGTTCTATCATTTTATATTAACTTTCATTTTGTTTTTTTTTATGGAAGCCTACCAAAGTGACTCTACTTTGCCTGATAGAAACCATGAATAGAATCCAAGAATGGTGGTCGCCATACTCATAGCGAATGCCGACAATGCGGTATGGTGAGTCACGCTATGGCGGCCTAGTGAGATATTTCTTCACGCCCCGCTTAAAGGACCTATGTCTACCATTCTACAACTGTGACTTCCAAGGCCAGCACGAGTTCTCTTGTGGAGGAAGAAAGAAGGTGGCAACAGTTGGAAGAGATTGTCAGAACACTATGACAAAGACGATAGAGGACTGCCATAGAGGCGACATCTCTTCACAACTGCAGACTCAAGGGATTCACTGCCTTTGGGATTTAATTTAAATAATTGTTTATTACGGTTTCACGCGAAAACTACTTAACCGATCATTATGAAGTATTGTACACATGTTTTTGGAGGTATTAGAAGTAACATAAGATACATTTTATTAAAAAAAAAAATTAAAATGATCTGTTACGAAACTTAATGTGGCAGACCAAATTCCACACGAGCGAAGCCTCGGGCAAAAGCTAGTATTAATATATTATTATTAACATTTTAATCTGATCGCTTTTTAATTGTAAACTACTTCTACCAAACCTACCATATTTTCTGTTAAATGCTTCTAGGATTATGTAAGAGAGAGAAAGAACTAGTAACTATCTAAGCTTCACGTGATGTTTGAAATCGTAAAACTACTAAGTTGTTAATGGACACGTAATAAAAAGTATCTTTAATAGTTAGAAAACTAAACTTTTTTAAAAGTACACATACGTTTCAATAAAAGTAGTAAATATATATTTATGAGTTACGATAACATTTAACTCCATTTCCACAACAACCCACTTTTATATGCCGATACATTTTGTGATAAATTCGTTAATGGAGCACTTTCCTACACAGCCAGTAACATATCATTAAAAATAATTGAGCTCTTCCTACATTAAAATCGATTACAATGTACTTTTTTAGACAAACGAACAACCTGATGTATATGCACCCTAAATTATACATACGCATTGTAAGCTTATCTCACCTATCATAACGTGCCGACCAGCTATGTATCATTTCACTAGCTGCTTACGTTATCATAAGTTATCTAGAGTTATTCTAAAAACATTTTTCCTTAGTGATCTCACCAATAGTGCTTTGTATTGTGAATTCGCGGAAAAATGAATAAATGAATTGACCTTCACCCATAATGTTAACCATGACTAGAACGTATCTGAATATTTTGTGAAAAACTATTTATTTGAAACACAGAATCCATAGTGCCAACTAATTTCAACATCGCTGTTAGATTAGGAGCTAATCGACAAACAATGATGAAGATTCGCTCATATGTCCTCCACGATCAACACGAACAGTTTGATCCAATAGAACAAATAATGTATTAGTTATTTGATTTACTTAAGTT
Organism: Hypercompe scribonia; assembly: GCA_949316085.1. Classification (NCBI taxonomy): domain Eukaryota; kingdom Metazoa; phylum Arthropoda; class Insecta; order Lepidoptera; family Erebidae; genus Hypercompe; species Hypercompe scribonia. Next base: position 919,553 of record OX438969.1, on the reverse strand, counting down.
AGGTACTTAAACATCCCTATTTAATTTAAGTATCTGGGTGGAATCCTAATTTAGAAATTAGTCGAGTACGTGTAGTTTTTTTTTGAGTTTTAATAAGACAACTTCTACACTAGAATAATCTAAATAAATCTGTGCATAATCCGCTGCGCCTGTCGCTAGTCGCTCGGAGCTGGACCTCCCCAGGTCTCGCCTGGGGTGTCATCTGGCTCAGGTTGATCGCCAGGACGGCGTGAAGAGCGCAACAGTCCCGCCTCGCAACAAATATGACTACCCAAACTACCCCAGGACCTGCCAATTTCCAATGGCTGCGATATAGCCATCCCTCTCAGGGGGTAAATGTCCCGATTCAGCGCGGTTTCGTGGTTTTCACGCGTCCCTTTGCAGGGCGATGTGAAGACCACGAAATGCACTAGAAAAAACCTGTGTCGCGGGAGCTTACACCAAGACTGGGATCAACAATTTGTGGATCACACAAAGTATTGTCACATGTGAGGTTTGAACCACTACACCAGTCGTGCATTTTCTGTTCTGTTCTGTTTCTGTCACAATTGTGTTCTGTAGTTTATAACTATGTAGTTAATGAATGGCTAAAGTGTCACATGCCCATATCACATTTTAGCAGAAGGGGTTAACAAGGTTAGTAGTAATGTGTAATATGTAATGTGTAACGAGTAACATATGTTGCCAGTATTCTTTGAAAATACAACGGTACATATTTGCCATTTTTTTTAAAGTCAACGCATGCGTTAGGAATGTGTCCTGTGTCGCAGGGGACTTTACAAACACACAAGAAACGTACACAAAGAACACCCAGACTCAGAACAAAAATTCTTGGATTATGGATTATGTAAAGTGTTGTCCCATGTGAGGTTTGACAACAATCAGCACAGTAGAGGGCGGCGTGGCGACCACTTAAACTACGCCATCCTGGCAGTCGATGCTGCTTTTTTTAATAATACTAACTAAGTTGTTGTAGTTCTATCTTCTAAATTCGTTTCATGTTCATACAATCTTTTTATTTTTAATTTTGTGGATTTTAAGCTGGAAAGTGTCACACTTGACTCTAACAAAAATTGACCACTAACATTAAGCATAATTTAAATGGATCACTCAATTGAAACGTTAGTTTTGTTATCGCTTTGGAACACACACAGACGGATTCGATGAACCTAATATAATGTTTAATTGTTAAAATACGAAACAATTTCTTCTTAAGTAACTATGATGTAAATACGCGTTCCTTTAGGAAAATGGTTGAAAACTTGAGAAACGAGTAGTATTATAAATTACCAAGATTACTGTATACAATATACATGTATAAGGAAGCTGGATCTAAGCCAAAATCCGTACAACAGCTGAGTCCTATACATGTGTGACACTCGATAAATTTTGCGAGACTTAAAAAATTCATAGAACCAATATTTGCCTATTTTTACTTCACATTTATTATATTTGCAACTTCTCTAATTTACTTCTGAATAATTCCATTGCGGGCTCTAAGATAGTTAAACTACTTCTAAGACCTCCAGTGTCATAACTAGTGTATGTATATAAGCAAAATTATACAAAGTTGTATCCATACGATTTTGTTTATTTCTCTGGAGTCTCTTTATTATTGATTGAAATTTTTTTTAAATCAAAAGAGCCCACCCATCATTTATTTTACCGAAAAGGTTGTTTTATTCGAATATAATTGTATTCGAAAGACTTGGGCGTTTGTCTATAATAATAGAAATATCTAAAATGAGATTCGACACCTATCAAACGATTTTTCTGTCCACGCTTGCACCACAGTTACATTTATTTTATATTGAAATAATTGAAGCGTTTCAAAGGTATATAGGTATTTCAATTGTAAATTATTATTATTCATTATTTCCTTGTATCTTTCGCTATACATAGATTTAACATAGTGAAGTATGGTGGCTCAATTTCTCCAAACAATCGCCCGTAGCGTATCGTATTGTGTTGCGAATATTATTATAGGTACCAAAGGTTAACAACATTGCTATTTCTACTGCTGAGTGCAGGCATTTTAAATAATAATAGCCATGTATTCTGAACTTTGGCGACTTGTTTACACACTAAGAGGTAGGTAAAAGAGGTAGGTAAAACATTACATATGTTAAGACGTTTAATACCTATTATCGAAACTCAACACCTGAATAGAGCCAATCAGTACCTAATACCTACTGCCTAACTACAAAGATACAGAAAATTTTAAGATGATTTAGCCTGATTTTAGTAAATTAAAAAGCAGAAGGCAATTATAACAGAAAGAATGTGAACCTCTTAACAGCCAAGCTTCTAATGTTTCGGCTCATATTAGCCCATGCGACTGGAGTGATGCGACAGTCACACAGAATACTTGGATATTCTAATTTAAATGCATTAAAAGGACTTTTAATAAACGGACCGTGGACCTCTCAAAACTCATACTTCTGATGGTTCATAAACATGTAAACATATATACGTTTTGCTGATCTGTGTACGATATGTGAGCTTAAATTTGGATGTTTTCTATGTTTCGTGTCCTTAATGTTTCTCATTTCTCATCGATGTACTTGCGTAGAAAGGATAGTTTGTGAAATAATAAACACATTTGAAATATGAACACGACAGTTCTTCGTGACAGAAATCTCTCTAGATGGCTCATTAATGTATAGATTTTAAGTTAAGTCAACTAAGTAAGTTGTGCTCATCGTCGAGTGAAAAATCAAATTAAATCACTTCATCAAAAGAAAACGAATCTTCTTGGCGCGAGATTCATATGCTACCCGAAAAATGTAAATAGTTGTAGCCCGCGATTGACTATATTTTGTAACAAATATGTAATCACTTTATTATAATAATGCCCCAATCTTTAGAAAACTTAGGTGGAATTAGGGTTACCATATCACAGAATTTGTCCTAAGATTTCAGGATTTTTAAAATCTTCTCAGGATTGCGGGCGCATTTTACAATCTCAGGATTTTTAGGTTTTTTAATAAAATACAGTACATTTTAAAGATCCCTTTATTAAAAGTTACACATATTTAAAGTAATCTTTCTAACTAATAATCCCCGAGATCCGCAGTGTCTGAAAACGATAAAAATATGCCTTTTTTAAATTCCTACGTATGTTTGAGAGAAAATCCTGGTATTGTTATATCTTATTGTGGTAATATGTATGCACGGATATGTATGTGGTAAATGTAGTACTAGTACGTGTATTATCCATGTATGTGCATTATATATGTGTGTTTATGTACGTATATTTGCTTATTTATGGTCAAACTAGTCTATATATACTGAATCCTCTGTCAATTACTTCTTATCCTTAAATGTTTCTCTCTTTTTTTCTGCCTCTTCTTTTCTCTGCATCGCCCAATCGGTTGACTGGCAGAAAATACCTTAGGCATTAAGTCCACCGTTGCATGTATTTATGCATAAAGTAAAGTAAATAAATAAATAAATAAAATTCTCAATCTGCAATAAAATTTCAGGATTTTTTTATGAAAATCAAGATTTTCTCCGGACTTTTTATTTTTTTATGTGATAAACCTAGATTAAAGTTAGGACTAAAGTTGTGTACCATCCTATATTCATCATCATCAGCCTATTGCAACTCACTACTGGACACAGGTCTCTCTCATATTATATAATATAAAACGAGAATCCTGATTTAAATTCAAGTAAGCAAAGCTTCGCTTATATTTCACAGAATTTCGCCCTGTAATTGAAAAGATATTTATGAATGAGACAGGCCTACCATATCGAAACTAAACGGTTAATCAGCTTATAAGCATCTGTAAAAGTGAAATTAAATCTTATATTTACGAGCTGTAGTGTTTAAATTGCCTGACATACTTTATATCGTATAGTAACATATCCAGTTAATGTCAAATTAATCATTACACTCTGATGTATAAGGAACATTGAGTATTTACATGTACATTATGAAATATGTCAATTTATGTTATAGATAAATTACACCGAAATAAGTAATTTATCACACAGTTATTCGTCACGGATGGAAACCAACTCATAACTTCTGGTTCACGTCATTCTACAGGTTCTTGTAAGATCATATAAAATTTTAACTGATATGAAATATGAAGTAACTGAAATAGGGGTAACTTAAATTTCTTTTCCAATTTCTTTACAAAATATAATAGTTCCCTTTTGGGTGCATAGAGTTCCCACAAAGAAGTGGTGCACACGGTGCATTTGCTGATCAAGGGACGAGGCTCTAGCAAGCATAACGTCCCGGTCAGCGGCAATAGGCACACCACCTATTACGTAGGACCAAAACACTGGCGAAGGGTGGACGCTTAACAGGCCTCTGCTTACCCCTCAGGGGATATAAACGTGATTTTATGTATGTGTGTATGTTCCCTTTTAAATGCTCCTTAAGGTTCGATAATAAACAAGGTGCACAATAATAAACGTTATTCATAAATGACAAAAATGGCAACGTTACAATGCACTTAACTAAAGTCATTTATTTTTATATGAGCACATAATATCGACACATTAAACTATACCGCAGGTCAAATGTATTGATATCTATTAAAATAAATCAATATCAAAGTATTAATTTCTATCTTTCAAAGTATAATCATTTAAGTGCTTATTCAGTAGTCTATTGACACATAAAAACGTCTGGCAGAACAATGAATTACAATATACATATATACCTCTCTAGTTGTAGTTAGGAGTACCTCTGATAATCGATAGGTACTTCACATGAGAAATGTTTTGAAGCGTTTTCAATAACTTTAAAAGACAATTAAAAGGAAAACAAATATTTATGTGTTATATAATTTCAAAACGTTAAGCTTTTAGTAAGGCTAACGATATTTAATTGTGAAAGAAAGAAACAACAACATAGAGAAAAACAAAACATTTAGAACGCATTTTCTTCATCTGATGGACTCACATTTTTCTTTTACTTTTTTTTTTTTTTACACCACGACGGTGGCAAACAAGCATAATAAAAACGTACTTTCTCTTATTTCATGTTTCAGTGAAAGTAAGTGTCATAATAGAGCAAGAGCCCGTGAGTGCCAGACCTTCGTCATTTTATAAAAGCTGAAAGTTCTTCTATGTGTGTCCCTAGTACAGGTAAGAATGATCCCCAAACATGAAGCTGAGGCAGCGGTGGCTTTGGCAGATAACAGGCAACAAAGGTATGTAAAATTCCATCTCAAATTCGTCATAATATAAAACTTGATTTTTTTATATTTGATTCATAATAATATCAAAACTCGCGTTGCTCATTGCCAGACAGTTAGTATGGTTCCAACCCTCTGCCGGACACCCCTAAACTATTATAATTTATAATTATACTTACGTTATATTATAAAACCTAAATTTAATATATAATTTTTTGGAAGCCTATTAAACTATGTTTATATAGTAGCCGGACAGTTTCGAAGGTTCTATCATCTTGCCAGACGCATTCAAAGTGAGCAGTAATCGGGAGAGCAAGGAGCGAATACAGTAACTAAACGTTATATTATAAAACCTAAATTTTATATATAATTTTTTGGGAGCCTATTAAACTATGTTTATATAGTAGCCGGACAGTTTCGAAGGTTCTCTCATCTTGCCAGACGCATTCAAAGTGAGCAATAATCGGGAGAGCAAGGAGCGAATACAGTAACTAAACGTTATATTATAAAACCTAAGTTTTATATATAATTTTTTGGGAGCCTATTAAACTATGTTTATATAGTAGCCGGACAGTTTCGAAGGTTCTATCATCTTGCCAGACGCATTCAAAGTGAGCAGTAATCAGGAGAGCAAGGAGCGTATACAGTAACTAGTGCGAATGAAACAGAGCGCTTAGTCTATTGCGGGATTTCACTGCGCACCCATTGTTATTAATTTCAAATTTTGCAGTTTATTTTTTTCTTAATCCAGAAATTTCATTAATTAATTTTTACAATTTCAATAACAAATATTTAAAATAATACTGAGTAAAATTTTTCTCATACAATGTCAATCATGTCGAAAATCTAATAATTTAATTGATATTATTTTTCATTTTTAAGAAGTTTATTATTGTCAATGCTATTAAAATTATAAAGCCAATGAAACAAAGTAAATCAAATATTAGTGTTTATTATACCAAAGGACACATTTTTTTAAGATAAGAAATTTACAGAGAAATTAATTTATTTTAATTAAATCTAAATATTTTCCTTATTTTCATCGTTATCGCGCGCTCACTAAATCGGTCCACACGTTAGCAGTTTAAACGTCGTAAGTGCTGCGAGTACAATTCGGACCGCCTTTGAATGCGTCTGGCAAGATGATAGAACCTTCGAAACTGTCCGGCTACTATGTAAACATAGTTTAATAGGCTCCCAAAAAATTATATATGAAACTTAGGTTTTATAATATAACGTTTAGTCACTGTATTCGCTCCTTGCTCTCCCGATTATTGCTCACTTTGAATGCGTCTGGCAAGATGATAGAACCTTCGAAACTGTCCGGCTACTATGTAAACATAGTTTAATAGGCTCCCAAAAAATTATATATGAAACTTAGGTTTTATAATATAACGTTTAGTTACTGTATTCGCTCCTTGCTCTCCCGATTATTGCTCACTTTGAATGCGTCTGGCAAGATGATAGAACCTTCGAAACTGTCCGGCTACTATGTAAACATAGTTTAATAGGCTCCCAAAAAATTATATATGAAACTTAGGTTTTATAATATAACGTTTAGTTACTGTATTCGCTCCTTGCTCTCCCGATTATTGCTCACTTTGAATGCGTCTGGCAAGATGATAGAACCTTCGAAACTGTCCGGCTACTATATAAACATAGTTTAATAGGCTCCCAAAAAATTATATATTAAATTTAGGTTTTATAATATAACGTAAGTATAATTATAAATTATAATAGTTTAGGGGTGTCCGGCAGAGGGTTGGAACCATACTAACTGTCTGGCAATGAGCAACGCTAGTTTTGATATTATTATGAATCAAATATAAAAAAATCAAGTTTTATATTATGACGAATTTGAGATGGAATTTTACATACCTTTGTTGCCTGTTATCTGCCAAAGCCACCGCTGCCTCAGCTTCATGTTTGGGGATCATTCTTACCTGTACTAGGGACACACATAGAAGAACTTTCAGCTTTTATAAAATGACGAAGGTCTGGCACTCACGGGCTCTTGGACCATAAGTATATAAAACATGTGAAATAAAACGAAATAAGAAATTAAACTACAATTCAAACATTTATTAAATACGGCAATACATAGACTTCGACATGCATTTTTTTTGTTATTGAAATGCATAGAACACTCAACAAACAAATAAACCTATTCAGATTTATCTGCAGTTCTCACGAAACGACAAAACTGTAATTGTAGCAAAAACCCACAGATAAAATTTAACATTACGGCAACATAAACCATTCCTTAATAATGTCTTAAATGAAGATTTAATAAATATAAGCCATTCATAGATTATATTAATAATTTATTGAAAAATAATTAACTCACTACGTTCTCGTGTTCGTAACGTGTAACACAAACACACAATCTCTCTCAAACCACAAGCATTTAGCTTAATTTGACTGTTTAATGAAAATATGAAAACGTCATGACGGCATTGAACAGTAGCTACTAGAAAATTAATAGCATATTTATATGAGAACTATAAAAGTTCTATATGAAATAATTAGTTTTAAACTGTATTTACATAAAACCCACAGCTGGGCAGCTATCATGCATTCAATTAGAATACTTCGCTAGTTGAGCATGTTCACATAGGAACCGTGTGCCCGTGGTACCCCATCATTAACACTTGTTACACTAAACATGAGTTTGTATGGTGGCCACTCGCCGTGACGCGGGGGCCAGGAGTCAATGAAACCGCTTTGATACTCCATAACTCCATAGGCGATACGCACCATGCCTCGCAAATTGTTGCCTACTCTGTTACGCAATGGTAAAATTGTCGCTTGCATTGCACACAGCTACTGTGCCTACATAGCGAATAAAATGACTACCTGACGGCGTGTTTCCTGGGAGTTGTGTTGTGTAACTTGGAAACACTTATTGTCTTTCTTTGTGTGTGTTACAGTACAACATAAGAATCGAAAACATTAAATATGGCAGTGCCACTTTAGGTAACTGTAACAATGATGACTATTTGAAAAAATCAGAACGAACCGCAATAGTTACTATGTTTTTTTTTGTAAAATTATGGTTTCAAACGTGTTTTAGACGAAAGACATGGTTTTAGGGAATAGTTTTGTTGAATTTGTTAGCCTAGTTATCTAGTGTATATTGTTTCTGACTGTTACGTCAAAAGTTTCGATTGCGTTTCAAAGGGAATAGTTATATGACGAGCTGTCAGGCTACCATAAAATAGGTTCATTCTAATTTGAGATCACACAAGGCCAGTGATTCTGATACCTTACGTACTATCAGTTATTTACAAAGAGATAGTAGAAAATTTCTCAATCCACCTATTTTTTTTTTCAAATTCAACACCTTTCGATACTTGGTGAATTTGTTAGAACTCTGGTAATTTAAACTTACTAAAAAATTTTCGTAGAATATTTTATACGAATATACATATTTATTTGTTACTTTTTGTTTAGCTTCGATTCATATACTCGTTGCAACAGTTCGATCGTCGAACACTGAGATTTTTCTTTCGATTTAGTTTGACGATCAAACTATTCTCTTCTCAATTCCCACTGGTCAGAAGAATATTCAATTCTTACTAGTCCTACTGCATTTCACTCGAAATGAACCATGAAACAAAATAATATACATAACAATAGGTTTTAATTATGAAAAATTGTATCACATTCTTAATAAATTATATAATTGAAAAATTATTTTGCCGTTAGCTCATCCAAAAAGCCTAACTAGAAAATTTAGTACAATAAATTATAACGTACGTACGCAACGTAACGTACGTAACATAACGTACGTAACGTACGATTAAGGATGTGATTTGATTGTCAATACATAAAAGCCTTTTGTTTTAATTCAATATATGTATTAATTGTTTAATGTTTCATTCTGAATTAAATGCAGCAGAAATAACAAAGAACATTCAAACATCGAACTAATGAGAACAAATTGGTGCAAAAGAAAAACAGTTTCAAATCTAGAAATGAATAAATAAGATATTAAAAATAAAATATAAAATCGATGCAAAAGACAGCAGGTTTATAAACTTTCTTAATTTGTATTTTCGACGACCTTTTTTATATTAACTAATTAATCTATAGCTATCTGTTAACAGCCTTAAATAGATTACTGCTCGACAGAAAAAGAAATAATAACAAGAAAAAATAATACAAGCGTATTAATGAGGAATGAATTAGACTTCACAGTCTAATAGTATATAATTCTGATCAAAAACATGACGAAGCGTATAGTGAACGGAATTGCAGTATCGTTTAAAACAAACTTCACCTAACGAGAATATTTTTTTCAATTATTGAAATTAAAATGCAGTGTACAATTCAAATGGACCTTCTTATGAGAACCAGAACTGAATATGATGAAATTTCATTAGGTTTGACACTTGTTTACGAATTTAGACATAAAAACAATCCATAACTACATATAAAAGATATGATAAGACTTAACATTATTAAGATTATTTTTATCCAAAGTTTGATTTCTTGTTGATTTCAAAAGAGGAGGTTCTTAATTCTTTTTTGTTATCTTTGAACTCACGAATTACAGTTTACTACAATTCATCATAGAAGGTAAGTAAACAAATACAGCCGACAGAGTCTCTCAATGTTTAGTAGACTTAGGTATAAACCATTTCAAAAAATGACAAAAATAAATGGTGTCGTGGGACACCAGGTAGGAACGAAGTTCCTTCGGATAATGTGGAATCGACACAATTTGCAAAAAAAATCGTGCTCAATTTTATGTAGGTTTTCTTGATTTTTCTCTTAAATTTTGCTGATTAGTTTTTATTTAAGTACAAGAAAGTATTTAGGAAATTCAGTATTTTAGGAAATAAAATAATAAATTCCTTAAAATAATAAAATAGCACACATGACGCGCTTTCGCGCCTGCGCACGTCTCATTTAACGGTTTTATTCCACGCACTTTTTTCCACAGATTTATTCCACAGATTTATTCCACGCACTTTTTCCACTTACGGTTTTACTATCACATTTTTTTCTGTTCGGTCCCGCAGCGAAATCCCTATCCCCTCCAAGCCTGCCGTAAGGAACTTCGTTCCAATAATATTACAGATATTATGTATATTTAATAACAACACGCCCCGGCTTTGCATGGAAATCTTTGTAATTTTCGATTTCTCTCTATTATAATACTTAAAACCACACCTATTTTGCCGGAAGGTAGGCAAAAGCATGTTAAACACCCACTTTTCATCAGTGTTTTGGTGCACGTAATAGTTGGAGAGCCTATTGCCGCTGACCGGGACGTTTTGTTTACCAGAGCCTCTTTCGTCGCTCAGCAGGTGCACCATTCTCAGGTGAGGTTGGCTTTTAGCTCTAAGTTGTTGGTGGGAACCATATGCACTCTATTGTAACATACATATTTTATGCATATAAACTTTCTCTTGAATCACTCATTCTACTGGTGAAAACTGCATTGAAATCCGTTGGGTACTTAAAAAGGTTTAGACCTTCTTAAGTACAAGAAAAAAAACAGACTTTATTTTATACTATTTAAAAAAATGCATGTAAAACTGAAATCTAAATCGTTGTAGAAGCAAATTGCTTACAAATCGCGATAGTTTCCAGCGTTTTCCATGTACACAACTTGTCAAACAACTATTATGCAACCGAGTGAACGCTTCTAGAAACAACTGTCCGTGGACCACCCTCCGTTCACCAATTAATCCATCCAATTGGATATCTAGCACAATGCCTAGGTATGCTACATGGTCGTATACATTGAATATCTATACTGTTACTACTGTCCGAGCCACTCATAAACGCTTGTTTGATTTACAATTATCGGTTTAGTCGTTAAATCATTGTGCCAATTGACATATAACCATTGTTCCGATAGTTAACATGCTGTTATAATGTCCCTGTTAGCTCGTTACACATGCAATTGTTTGTAAAAAGCCGTTATAATTGAAGTGCATATTTTATACAAGAATTGAGTCGAATTTTTAGACGTTTCGTTGTGTCAATATTTTGGTAACGCAACTTGCAGTAGTATATTGTGTTAAATATATTTTATATCCTCATATTAATGATTTAGATACAACGAAAAGAAAGTGGTAGACGATAGGTACTCATTGATATAGTGTAGTAGTTAGGTTTATCAATAAAAAAAAAATTATATAATAGCGATTTGTAATTATTGAAATGGCCCACATGATGTATGCCTCAACCTACAAAACATTGAGACTCTATTGACTATATTACTTGAATTATCTTCTATAAAACAACATAATATACATTATTTTCATGAATAATATTATTGTAAAGATAGATATCAAACATTCCAGAAGTGCAATTCACGGTGAAATGATGTTATACAACACATAAATACACAGGTATTCAAGGTACCGGTGACTGGTCATGTGAATGAATGCAATAGTGCAACGGTGGTTATTTCTCTAGATATACACTAAATTTATTTTTATTTTCTGACTGCTAAGTCAGAAGTCGTGGGTTCGATTCCCACTCAGGACAAATATTGTGTTTGTTCTGTGACTGGGCGTAATTTATCTATAGTATGGCGGTATTTTAAAATATATGTGTTTGTCATAGTACAGGGTGCCTAGTTTCGGATCATACGAGCGTATGCGAGATGTGCAGCTATTATTATCTACACCTACATCTCACCTAAGAAAATATTTTATTTTGAGACAGTGATAATCTTGTCTATTCTTAATATAGATAAGGCTATACTTTCGTGGAACGTGCTTACCTCGAAGTCAGGATGGGTAGAAGTCGTTACTCGTTTAAAATTAAAGTGAAGGAGCTTTAACTGGTTAAATTGGCGACGTCTTAGTTCATTACCTGGTATTATTATATCTTATTGTGGAAATATGTATGTTGTATGTATGTGTATTATATATGTATGTGTTTATGTACGAATATTTGCTCATTTAGCGTCAAACTAGTCTATATCTGCTGAATCCTCTGTCAATTACTACTTATCAAGGGTACCTTCCTCATCTTTTCTCTGTGTCGCCCAATCGGTTGACTGGTAGAAAATACCTTAGCTATTAAGTACGCCGATGCAGGTATGTGTGCATAAAGTTGTAAATTAATAAATATATTTGTTATTTCATCAAAACAAAAATAATTAATGGACTGGACTTCGAATACCAATTGTGTGGCATCCATCGCCGCCGGTGGATGCCATTCAGAACTGGAAGTCAGTGGAGTCACAGGTTCTACCTAGAACACAATATTTTGCTAAAAACAACTACTAACCTACTAAACCTGGTCGTACCTGGTGGCTAAACACAAAACAAAACTATTAGTGGTTTCGCTCACGTGATCGTTGCTTGATTTTTATTTCTAACTTTGAAAAGGCCAAATTTCAATATAATTTCATTTCATTTATCTTTTATTTTATTGCCCTAGAGCAGAAATTTTCACAAATAATTTCTCTATAGGTACTTACAACATAAGACAGCATAGCTGCCAAAATTACAAGCTTGTAGCGCAAGTGACTTCGGCTCTGCGGTGATGTGTCCGTCAATAAGTAATTTTATATGTGTGTTAGTAAATAAGTGTAGGTACATTAGCCGTATACAGCTGTGTACCTATTATAATTCATATTACAGCTTATCATGGCCGAGTCAACGTCACAACCACGCCCTGTTTTTTATTATTATTTTATTCCTGATTACCCTGGTGATGTCTCTGTAAGGTCATCTTATTTATCTCACTTTTCTTCACGCAACGCTTTCCTGTTTGAGCTAGCAGAAAAAAAAAAACATGTTTCAATAGCTTTTTACAATACCAAATGACAACATGAAGACGATTGACGAAAATAGTGCACGACTTGATGTCGCGCTGAGACGGTTAAGTACAAATTACTTCTCAGTAGCTATCTTTACAATGTAATAAAGTTTATAGTAAAAATTCACTTTAATAATAAACTTTATTTGTAATAATACTAAGGTAAGAAGTCAAAGCATGCTGCGAGATTTTCTTCGCTGTTTGTTCGTTTACTCCAACGAGTGGCGATAAACATGAAATTAATAGAACGGACATTGTGTGCCAGATAACGATACATTTAATTGCAGCTAGTGTCCTTCTTAATTGTCGATATTGGCTCAAACGGTACGTAGATTATCTGAAGATCTATGTTATACCTACACAAAGCCCTAGTACTAGTTGCCAAGTAGATACTTCAGCAGTAATAAATAAGATCTGTATCGATCGATATGACGCACTCAGAAATAATAATTGAGATTATTCAGATCCAAAATGATACAACGTATTTTATACATAATATTTGAAAAGGGATTTAAAATTAAAACAAATCAACAAACGCGTGCACTTGTCTAGTTTGAAGAAGAATAAAGTGCTTATTTTCAGGACCATTCTGTTCAAATTGAGGCCTTACCTGGACCACTTCGTTAGCCATTGTAGTAGAAAACGCCTCGTTTTGCTAGATTCGAGTGATACTTTACCTCCGACATCTTCCTTGAGTCATGCTAGAAGAAAGATGCAATTCGGAAAGAGAAGACAAACCTACTTACTAAATTGTGTCACCGTACCGAATCGATGGCAAGTACGAAACAAAACAAGATGAATTTGCACAACCGTTATCTTTCTAAAAGGCACTTAATAATAATATTGTAGGTGGTTTATTGAACTTGCTTTAAGATTTCCGATTTTAACCCTTTTTTAATAAATAAAAATAAAATTACTTAATTTGATTACTAACGAGTATCAGTGATCAAATGTAGTATTAATTCATTTTATTTTAATCGAAATTTTATTTAGGTAGGTACTACTGGGTCTTTTTCTCTAAATACAGGATGGGCCACGAATTAGTTAACATTTGAAAAATCGTATAAAAAAAATCATTTAATATATTATAAAAATTGTTTATTTACAAGAAAGGTAATTAGTTAAGATTTATTTTTAAAATATATACCGACTTAATGACTACTGTTTCGATGTTTCCAGTCTTCTAAGCGAGCACTGATATTTTCGAATACTCGTCGGCAAGAAACCGCGTAACATTTTCACATATTCAGCAAAATTAACAATAACTAAACGGCCGCGAGAATCTTCGAAAAAGTAGGGTCCAATGATTCCTTTCCCTCTCTTCCTCTCGTGTTTAGCTTTGGGATTCTCACTGCTCTAATACCTGCAATTCCGTTTGTTTACATGTCCGTTGAGGTGAAAATGGGCTTCGTCAGAAAATTAGATGTTGACAAAATTACTGAATCATTCTAACATTGTTTCAGCATACGACTTGGGCAAATTTAAATCATTACATTTTAGTTCCTGCTCTATCTGGATCTTATATGGATGTTATTTTAAATGTAATTTCAAAATACGGTGCAATGATATGCGGGATAATCCTAATGCAACCGAACGCTTGTACGTCGATAAATCTGGATTATGTCGAAGAGAAGCGCAAACTTGCTGCACGTTGTCTTCCGTCCGAATAGTCCGTGGGCCTTCAGTTTGTTTCACATTTAGCGTAGATCCCGTCTTTTCTAGCTTCTTCGCCCATTTCTTTATTAAAGGAGCAATCGGACACTGGTTTAAGTCGTTTAAATAGTATTCAACGCGAAATATGCGTCTCGCAGTAATAAGCGAACTATTGTTTAAATAAAATTGTTTAATACAGTAAGCGCGCTGCGGCACCTTTAAGCGATCTATTGCGACAAAATTGCCGAGAAACGAGGTAGTGGTCAGCATAGCCCCTCCCTGCGCCCTGCGCTGTTCACTAGCTCATTTATTTATTTGTGCGGGATGTTAGGATCAAATGTTAACGAATAAGAATTCATTAACATTTTTAATTGGCTCACCCTGCACATGTTTTGTCTATCATTTATTTAATCTGTCACTGTGACACATAATTTTATATTCACTAATGGTACGTTTTTAAAACCTTATATTGCTAATTCAATAAATAATTTATAAGTATATTGCTTTGTGTACTTACGAATTCTTACAACAGTTGGCAAGTAATAAGGAAACCGACTAGCACCTAAATTGATTATTTACATTTAATTAAAAAAATATAATAAACTTTCTAGTAACAAATATTCGACTACATCTTCTAGTGCCAGAATATTTAAAACTTTAAGCCTTACGTTTCTTTATAAATTAATACTATCAATAAATTTGCTGGACTTACGAGCAGTATTGGGACTTTCATAACGTACTAAGATTGTCATAATTGAAATAAGTGTGGTACAGCATGTTAATATAATACCTTCTACTTGAACAATAGGAACATTAAAGATCTTGGAGGCAGGAGTAGCCTAAAGCATCCTTTATCTCGGTAATTCTAGAAGACAGAAAACTCTGAAAAATTTTGCGCTGGATTTTTAGTTGCATGTTTCTATGTGTGTAACAATTAAAAAAAGAAGAGCCGATATGAGTGGGCACATCTGCCTCTAACTTGGTTAAAGATTTTATCATCATTCTTCATTAATACAGAAATAAAATGAACTATCTGTCAGAAAACCGATGGCCGTTGGATTAAACGAGTTCTAGAGAGTAAAACGACTAAATCTAAAAATGACGATAAATATTGTATTCTTAAGGGCAAGTGATTACAAAGTGGAAATATAACTCCTGTAATTCTAAGACATTGAGTTACCTCACACCTTTATATTTTTAAGCATTCGGTGTTTTTTCTTACCACTTAACATCTTTAAAACCTGTGGAACGTTACCTTGTTATTTAATGACTTCTTCGAACTTATGAGATGTAACAACTTTCAAAATTACAAGAACATTCGCATAACAACTAAAAGGGAATGTTGTTAAAAGCAATGCGTGTTACATCACTTTTATGATTTAATCTAATCAATCATGTTTTATGTGCAACTGTAATTGGTGCTGCGAGGGAACAATGGCTGCGACATAAGTACATCGGTCACACCACAAACATATTTTTTTTAAAGTCAAAGGTTCTGTTTGCAGATATTTTTGTGGCAAGACCATGTTGTAGAAGTACGTAACTTTGTTAACAAGTATTGTTAGTAGGTGTCATATTTGTTTAATTATTTTTTAAGAGGCTGCCATAGTGACTCTACTCTGCTTGATGGCTAACATGAATAGAAGCCGAAATTTGTGGTCATCATACTTATTGCAAATGTAGACAATGCAGTATTGTGACCCACGCTATGGCGGCCTAGTGAGACACTGTTTCATGCCCCGCTTGAGAACGTAAAAGATTTGATAGTCATCGTGGCAGTGTAAAGCTACCACACGATGACTGTCACTCCTGCATCAATGGGCCTTCGGTCTCGCACTTACCAACGAAACACGACAGCATGGATGTTGTCGCTTTAGGTTATTCCCCTGTAAGAGGTTAGTACTTGTACTGCCCCGGTCGAACCGGTCTGTTGGGTCTTTCAATACTAACAATTAGATCAATGAGATAACTTACTCGTTTTTAGGAAAATATGGATGGTGGATGCATAAATTACAAAACCTAGTTATTATTTTAAAAATAATCAGTTACAGGTGTCACAAAAATCGAAAATCAATATCATTTTATAACTACAAATTCTTTCCCACGGTTTTACTCACGTGGATGTTGATATGGCAATCAATTCGAATCATCCCTCGGGTATTTAACTGCAAAGTACCCTATCTTATACTCCTGACAATATAGGAATAATAGCTTTAGTTTCTTTTTTCAATCCTCAGGAACAGTAGGAGCGTACACACTTTTTTCTAAGAGACCGTATCTAAAGGACATACGGTCTATCTTTGAGTCCTTGTTAATGTGTGAGAAAAATTAGGTACGTGACAGAATTAGTTTTTCGATTTCAATATTACAGCAATTTATACAAATATACAAAAAAATTATAATATCAGTTCACGTTTGGATTTCGCCTGGTAATCCATATACTGGTTTTCAACTTAATCCTTTGACTTCTGTTTACATAAAAAGAAATAACTTACCTATTTGAAAATATTGTTATAGAAAATTGTATAGGAGACCATACATTACAAGTGGCGTTAGGAATATAATAGTGTGTGTAAATGTATATCACACAACGACTAAGAATAGATGCTGTACTTAGTAAAAGACTATAGTTGAATATTATAATAATTAGGGTTGTTTTTAATTTTTATAATAATTATTTTGTGCGTATTCAATGCTTATGTATTTTTCTACATATTAATTTGAAACTCATTATCAGCCTATCGCCGTCCGCTGCTGACTGAAAGCACTCGAGGAGCACCGATCATTCCAACCTTGGACAGTCCACATTTATCCGCTGCCAGCCATTGGTCCAGCATGTCTAATCGCGATCATCACTCTTGATTAGAAGATATCGGGTCAATCGATTGTCAGTCCAGCTGAAGATATGATCAGCCCTTCACCACTTCAGGTTACCTGCTGGATTCTCCGTGTGATATCGGTAGCTTTAGTTCTCTGTCAATCTTCTTTAGAATTTTATAGACTTGAGAAATCCCTACCCACATCGCACACATCATCCATATTAATGGTGGCAGATATTAAATTTGCAGACTTTTCTAAGACAGGCAAAATTACATATTTCATTTGATAAAATACGTTAAAATTTCTACTCATAATTAAATATACATCATTGTGGTCGAAATCGATCGTGTAGGATTTTTCCTTTTAACACACACATCTAATATTTGTCTAGTGTTCTACTCTTTTTTAAATTAGACAAAAATATGTTATGATTATATCATTAACAAGCTACCCTCTTTAATAAGCCCAGTAAGCCCGTTTAGATACTTAATTGCATAATTGCTAACAATGTGACTTGATTAAAACTGAATAAACAAGGTGTATCTGCAGTAATCGTGAAATTGAGCATAAAACTGCAATAATGACTGTGGTGTCACAAACTGTTCGTAATCGTGACCACGGTGGCGGTGCGGAATTGCGAAGACGGTGCATCGAACGAGTGCCCAGAGCTGACACCGCAATCGACGCGCACAGCCGAGCGGCTGCGTAATGACAGCTCACCCGCCATTAGCTCTCATTACCCCGCAGTCACGTACCGCAGGCAGAAATGGATTTGTCTTTGCAGAAAATAATGATTGTATATTGCAAACCGCTTTCTAGGGATATTGGATTCGAATGCGCATAAACAGGATTCAGGGATTGGAAGTGCACATCACCACATAGCTGCCCATAAGAGATGCCCTATGTGAGCGTTGTATCCGCTGGAGGTGTTCTGTACTCTATATTATTCTTGTTGGCTGTAGAATCTAAGTATAATACATTACTAAAATTAAACTAAAAATAAGAGTATGTATTCAAAGAAACACAGCAGAAATGTTAAGACACATTTAAGAAAAATAAAATACGACGTCTTAAATGATCGTTAAAACACTTAAGTTATGAGTAAGTTCACTCAGTAAAACCAGGCTACTATTTTCGCGTAATACCATATTATAGTTGCAATTATTCATGTTACAGTTCCCAACTATGAAAATAAGTTACAAAATACAATAAGAGCATTATAAAGAAGACTTAGACTCAATGAATAGCAATCAAAGTTCATTACTGAATCAATAACGTTATGCATCGGTGGCCGCGGTAGCCTATAAAATGTGTCCGACACTTTATAAACCAACTGAGCGACGTGGAATGATGGAATCAAATCCAGTAGCGAGTTGTGGCATCGACCTCGGCCATTTCACACATAAATCTTGTTCACAGAGTCACAGTCCCCGTGAGCCATGTTCGGTGTTCACTACCAAATTACAGCGCGTTATCCGACCACGGCCGGCCGAGGGCCGTTATTACAACTAATTGGCGACAATCAAGCCGGCTACTGCTTTTGTGCCGCACAATTTTCTCGACACATCACTTTGTTTTCTAGACAATTCAAATTGTTATATGTTATTGGTAGTCACTGTTTTTGGAATCAATGCAATATCGAGTACTTGGCAATATATCTACAATGTTCACTCTCTATTACAACATGACAGTACTGTAAGTACAAATTGAAGGTCTACAATGCAATTAATCTCTGCGCTCTTAAGTATGGCACTACTTTTAAATTTAAAATTCATTTATCCTTACAATCGAATTACTTATTTGAAATAAACAGTATCTTTGACATGTAAAGAAATGTG
The DNA here is from genome assembly GCA_949316085.1 of Hypercompe scribonia. Classification (NCBI taxonomy): domain Eukaryota; kingdom Metazoa; phylum Arthropoda; class Insecta; order Lepidoptera; family Erebidae; genus Hypercompe; species Hypercompe scribonia. Next base: position 900,295 of record OX438969.1, on the reverse strand, counting down.
GTACAAATAACAGTCTGCCTCGCCAAGTAATGTTGACGATCGCATCGCGTTGAAAACTGTGTGAACATATACACTAATGCGTTCAAGTATTAAACAAAGGAAACTTACGTTAGGTCGGGCGGTTCCCTCGACCCTCGCAACTCGCGGTTCACACGGCACCACTAACGCGGAAGCACACAGTTCCAAGACAAAAAAAAAATAACACCGCGTGAGCACGCGCATACAATACACATAACTCTAACTTCATGGGAATTACAACGGCCGCCACGATCTTGTTTATCGCCATTTTTATTTCATTTTTATTTTAGCAAATTCATGCCTATTTGATGCCGGTTATAGCCAGTTTTGAATGACATCCGATTGAAGTTAACGACTTATTCGAGTTTCGTTTGACGCCTGATTGCATATTCAGTCTTCGTATTTGCACAAAATATACACATACATTATTACATTTTTATCTGATAAGGTATACAGTTTTCATTTGCATTTGTTGAAGTTGTGTTCTTCTTGTACTCTGAAGTCTCCAAGCTGGCTTCCCTGAAGGATATTCAGATACATATGTCAGATAAATAAATCTACTTAATATTTATGGATACTAACTCATTGAAAGTCGAATTCAAAGGTCAGCTAGATCCCAGACATGTTTGTATATTTAGAATGATGTCATCTATCCTGAAATGTTAAGAAATGAGGTCAACCTCCTGAATTTTACCTTTATGTTTGCATCACTACAATAAATAAAATCGTAGGTATTTATGCAACTCGTAATGTTATTCATGCGACCTATTAAATTACAAGACACGTACATGATATTAAATTATAACAAAGCGTAAATAACGACTACAATTACACACCAAATTTCAAATTAAACGCAGCCAGGCTAATTAGGCAAGATAGGAACGCTCATAAAGACTCGATGAAAAACTTACATATTATAATTAAAAGAATGCGTTAATTTGTGTCTTAAATAAAATTCAGAGAGGCAGACTTCGACTATTGTGTGTTCATCTATTTCTCGCTTATAACAAAACGTTTCCATCAAGGGGCCCTTACACAATTATTTTTTTGTGATGCCCACTCTTCGGTACCATCTACCTGGCGTTGGGTACCTGCCCCAGTAAAGCCACTACCCGGAACATTATTAAGTAACTCACGATGCATAAAAACATATTGAAATAACAAAGCGGGGGTTCTTGACGGACAATATAATTTACTTTGAAAAGAATTTGTGAAATTGCATTGGTTTGACGCTCGCTTGATGGCTTGGTGCGGTTTTTGTTAGTAAGTTCTAAAAATCCGTCGTACTGGGGCGTAGGACCTAAAGACGAGGCGCAATTTTTTGTTACGTGTTTCAAAATAGGGACAATAATAATAGAGAAGTTTTTATATTCTTTACAATTTGGCATTGTGAAGCAACTATTTAAACCCATATTCACATAATATGATCTATCGCCGTATAAGGCCTGCGTTTTTGGCATAATGGATGTATTTTTTACATTTCAAGAAAATAAATAAAATCGAAAAGTCGGGTCTGGTTGCCTTACAACGATGTTGTCCTATTATTTCCAAACATAGTTTGCTAGCACAAAAAAATTTGATATTTTGTACTGGAAGCAGCGTGCTTCCAGGTTTTCCCGCCAGTTTTTCAGTAGTTCTTATTTTGATTCTTAATACCAAAATAGTGAGAAAATTATACCTAAATATATTTTAAAAATATTACCTAAGGAAATCCTATAATTATCCTTTTTGGTTAATACGTACAATATGTGGAGAACATCAAATATTAGGTACCTATGTATGTCGCCGGAAATGACATGTGTTACTGTCAACAAAAACACTTAACAAATAACATGCAAACTAATCTTTAGCGAAGCATTCGCGAAGTGTCGGATGTACCTCAATATTACGTAGGTACAACCAGCGGGGTGGGGACTTGTTGCGAGGGGGGAAGGTTGTCGGCCCCGGCCCGTGACGTCACCGCACTGACCACTCCGAGACTGCCACAATGGCCTTTCTCAGAAGGAGCAGATGCGCCTGCGCCGCTATCTGCCGCTCCCTTCCCCTCACCCTTGTACGCTCACCCCGGCCGCACGTGAGATTTTCAGTAGACGCCGATAACCTTAGTTTACCTCTAAGAAACGTTAAAATTGACGCTTGACAACAAGAATAAACCGTGACTTAACTAGCCAAAAAAACTATGATTCTTTACCTTTGAAATGGATGAAAAACAACTACAAAAAACTTACATTGAACAACCAATAGCTAACAGCCGCAGAGTGTATCTAAATGACATTATTTGGACGGTGTGTACCAGGTAGAGGCGCGGAGGTCGTTCGGCGTTAGAGCGCGTACCTGCCGCTGAACATATTACGCGCACCAGTAATGATAGCCACTCGTAATCATCGGCTCACGGTCATCGCTCGCCATCGCCGCTCCGGATCGAAGAACCACGCAACTTCCATGGATGAGTGTGGATCTAGTCATGGTGATACGAAAAACATGCACTAAACCTCCACTCATCGAAAGAAATTGACTTTTCGGTTGATTGTAGTTACGAAGAACCGCTGAGCACGACGCACTGCACGCACTGATCGCTAGAGATGTCACGTTGAAGCACCGAATCGTTCACGAGCACATTGCTGTATTTTTTTAAACAATCATGATTGTATGTATGTATGCGGCGCGCGCAGTCGAGAGCGCGGCCCGCACGCTACGCCCGCTCACTACGAAATAAACGGTCGAGATTTGAAATCTGGAAAGTTAGACGCTGCGCGTGCGCGCGAGAGGGGGACGCGCCGCTCCGCACCGCTCCTTCGCCTACCAATCGCAACACAGCGCGCTAGGCGTGACGTGGAGGGGCGAACCACCGCGCCGCCCGATATTATCTTTTCTTTACGAACGTTATTTTCTTTCTTTCCTACTCGGCCGACCGTTCAACCGACAGCGGAAGTGAAATGAACGCGCGCGTAAACTGCAAACTTGATGCTAGCACAACGCGGGCCCTCGACACAGCTAGTTCCACCTGACAACTCAGTTTTAACGGCCATTTTTATGAATGAAAGTAATATGTAGTAAACGCTGTAGGTACCTTCTCAATTCACAAATAGTATGTTAAACGACAATACATCAAATGAGTACGTTATGGTTATTGATACCTTATTTCCCATAAAGCCTCAATAGAATTCAATACATAATTGATAGTTCACCCTGTTTTTGCATTGTATAACTTGATTACTGTTTTTTTAACTAATTATTATTACAACAAGAGGATTCGCACTTTCCTAAATCAGCCCGTTCCTTCCAAGGAAGTGAAACTGATCTGCGGAAGTTATTGCTTACATCCCTTAAGCAATAGCCCCTTTCTTTAAATTGATTTCCCTTTAATGCTGAAGGTGTCAAGCTGACGCCGATGGACTCCCATAACACGTGTGTGTGGAACTGAATTACAGATAGCAAAACATAGGTATTTACTTAATGTGCCTATGTCTAATCCTTCAGGATACAGGCGTAAGTTAGAGTATCTACATATATAATGAAATGCAATTGACTAATTGAGACATTAAAGAAAAACGACAAACTATACACAAACAGTCTGCCTTCTGGTTTCACGATCAGATCATCGAATTGACACCAAGCCGAGTCTGTAGAAAACGAATACTGTGAGTCCAAATTCGGCGGGTTTAGGACAGTATTCACTTCTGAAAGTTCCATCATCAGCCTCACCTTAGTAAGCACGTTTTTGCCTACTGTACCACGCTGGTCAGATGGGTTGACAAAGTTTGTTTCAAGTTTTCCTTGTCTTTGCAGTGATGTTGTTCTACGTAATGTGCTCCCTTCGTCGCCTCTTACCACAACCATGAGACGAATGTGTTTACACCCATGGGCTTTATATAGTATTGTCTAAATTACATACGACGATTAGGTTAAAATTATTTTATCAAGATTTTTTGCGTAGCTAATAAAAACATGTTAAAAACGGTTAGAACTGTCTTGTAAATGTAATTTAATTCGTCCAGACAATTTATTGTTGGTCATCAATAACAAAGAAAAACTAAACGCACCTACAATTTTAGATCATTTAAAAAGTTGCATCGCTAATCTATTCCTACTAATGTTATAAATGCGAATGTATGTACATTTGTTTGTTACGGTTTCACGCGAAAACTACTCAACCGATCATCATGAAATTTTGTACACGTTCTTGGAGGTATTAGAAGTAACATGGAATACTTTTTATAATTTTTTTTTTTTAAATGATCTGTTACGAAATTTAATGTGGCAGGCCAAATTCCACGCGAACAAAGCCCTGGGTAAAGACTAGTACAATATGAAATTACTTGCCTGTACAGATCGATTGATTCATCAACGCAGCGCATAAATCGCTGGAACTACTACCTTGGCACTTAGGCAGCTGATTTTTTTTATATTATAATCACCCACTAAGATAGATAGATAGAAAACTTTTCATTTGGACACCTTATTAAAACTGAGTTATAACAGAGCACAGAAGTTGACAGCCATATAACGTTCAAACGGCCTTATTGCCAAAAGCAATATCTCCCAGGCAATGTGCAAGGCAACCTTACTATCAAAATGTTGCCGGGAAACGGTAGTCGGTTTTTCGGATTTTTTGAAATTTCACTCCTAAGTGGATTAAATCAGAGTTGAAAGGTTGTTTGGACCTTGGTCATTTACAAAGTTGGAAACATATGTGTACTCATCGTCTACCTACCTCGTCTAATAAACACAAACTTCCTAAAATATAAGATTAAAAAGGAACAGAATTAACTTGTAGATAACGTTTAGTATGAAAAAAAAAATACTTCTACTAAGGTAGGAAGTTCCAATATTTATCGATAGATGTCTGCACTATCTACATCAGATGCATTTATTTTGATATATTTCTTTTAAGTTTCTAATCCTCTACCAAAGTTACTATATGCCAAAATAATGCAGTGATTTAACAACTGGCAACTCTAGTTTTCTTTACAAGATTTTATAAAAAAAAACAACGTTTATGTAGACATTTGTCTGTACCCGTTTTTGCTTAACAGTTATTAATATTCTGTTTCAAATTTATCAAAACTAAGATTTACATATATTTATGTATTGGAGGCTTATTTCACACAAAAGTTAACTTATTCAGAGACCTGAAAATATAAAAACATACTCGTACATACATACACTCATGTTGTTATCCGCTAAGGTAGTATACATAGACATATTCAAATATTTTTTTTATAGTATAAAACTCTTTTGTGGTAACTTTATTTTGATATTTCTCTTTAATGTTTCACAAATTGCAAACGATTTTTGAGAAATACCTCACTCAAAATTAAAAAGTTTTCAAGAAAATGTAATTCAATGTTTACTTGCCTGGAGGTATGTCCATAACACTGGCTGGTTCGGTTACCTAAGGCTCATCCACCGATCACATATCAGCCTTTAACAGTTCACTGCTGGACGTAGACCCCTCTTTTGTAAGATTTCCGACCAGACGCTGGAGGGCTTGTTTCAAGTTTCCCTTTTTTTTGTAGTGATGTCTTACATAGTTTGCTTTCTTATTCATCTCTTACGATACGTTTAGCCTGACTAGGAGTAGCGACACTCCGTACTCTTCCGTCACCATACCGACACTCGATGTCACAACTGCTCTAAAATTATGCCCGTTATTCCTTGATTGTAACGTGATTATATCAGTAACTTATATATTATAAACAGTAACTTACTTGTTTTAGTAATACGTTACTATTTTAAGCTGCCGTGTGTGAGATCAGAAGTTATTGTTGATTTTTCAGTTTTTAATGTCTATTTAGTGTTTTGTTTGACTTTCATCTTTCTTTCACGCTGACTGTGTACTCGTACTTTTTACACTCTTTCACATTGATTTCTTAAAACTACCATTCGAATTTGAAATCGATAATGGACTACTTACAACTGAAATTTCTTGTCTGCTGTTTATATATCTATATAATAATTAAATTTGTTTAAAAATGAAGGCAAGATTTAAGAAGTAGTCAAATAGTTGAAAAAAAATCGAACCATTCATTGCATAATTTTTTATACATAGGAAAAAAGACATAATTTTCTCTGCTTTCCAACAAATCTACTACGAAAAAATACACGTCAAAGAATAGGTATCTGTGGTTTATTATTAAAGAGCACAAAATTAGTGAAAAGGAATTCATACAGAAATTAAAGGGCATCAAATCTTATCCTGCTAGTTAAAGAGCAGAATATAAAAGATATATTTTACTATACGTTTAAAAAAAAACAAAACTCAAGATGTGTTTTTTTTTAATTTACAATGTAAAAAAAGATAAGTTTCACAAACATAGACAACAACAACTCTTCCAAAGAGTCAATGTTACACTCTTAACTCAAATGTTATTTCTAGGGATTATTATTGGCCATGATGATAGTACATCCTAGGTCGGTGATCTGCATAACCTCCGCGCCACCATCTAGTAAACGATGAGCACAAACAGCTACTTTTTCACTTATCGTACACTTCTGATTGTTTGTTAAGTGTCCAGCTGTTACTGCTGTAGCGCTTAGCTGTTCCAGGAGCTGCGATGCGGAGTAGGCTTCCATTAGGAATCTGGAAATTATGCAAGATTATACAAGTAAATGGATGAATATAATCCCGAGGCAGCCACCTACAGCCGCAGGTGGCTCGAGATACGTCGGGGTGCCAGGGTTTTCCTTAATAGAGTGGATGTGGTTCCCCGACTACCGACCCCGTTGGTTCGAGTCTGACATAACCACCTGTCTGTGGTATCCGTGGGAATTTACGCACAGGAAAAAAAAAGAAATGTGAGAATTTGTAATCTCGGTAATTTGATTGGCATGAAAAGAGTCTGAATCAGTCCAGTCAATGAAAATGCGAATGTTTTTGAGAGATAGGGGTAGATTATTCTACTTTGTACTAAGTTCTAATAATATTTACTGTAATTTCAAATAATCAATATCCGTAAATAACCAGCTGATAAGTACAACGTAAATACTCTTAAAAAGAATTAATATTCTCCGTTTTTGCAAGACTTTTCATTAATGCTCGACTCACATTGGTCTAATCTTAAATACTTACAGTAATATAATAATTAAATTGGGTTATCTTTACTTACTTTTCCACAAATTGTTCTAGTTCACTGTAATTCTTGATATTTAAATATTCGTTCACCAGTTTCTCAGGTACCAAACCTGTTACCTGGTAAAAATGTTAAAATAGGGATATTATTATGTTTAAAAATCTAAATACATACAATCAGGATAGGCAGAGACGTAAGAATAAAATTAATATATTTTACCATAATCCTGACATGTATATCACACCTCTTTCACTTTCGTCATTTAACGGAAACTACACAGATTTATGCTAAAGAACACACTACCCTAACGCCTACTTGTCTAGAGTTAGGAAAAGTTGGTCGTCTGTCACACAGGTTCTGCTTAGTACAGGAACCAATATCTCAAACAGATTATCGTTTTCTTGAATTGGATGTATTGATATAATTGATTTCTGTAACATTTTTGTGTGAGATACAATCAATGATTTATTATTATTATCAAGATTATCATGTACATAACATAACCTAAAGTGACGCTTATTTCCCAGAGGGGTAGGCAGAGACAATTGATCTTCGCTTACTACGGTCCTGACACACCTCTTTTGCTTCGTCCACATTCACCAATCGCTGTATGCATGCTTGTCGGTTGCTGGTATTTTTCCCACGTTTCTTCTTCAAAAAATCACCAATTTGGTCGGTAAATGTTGGCCGTGGACAACTTCTACCCACACTTTCACACACATCAGCACAAAAAATTTCTTTCGTCTATCTGTTATCAACGTGGCCTAACCATCGAAGCATACATGCCCTTTTCGGTCTTTGTATCCTTCTTTTAGTTTGCAACATTCCTGACTCTGTCACCACATTCACACCACACACACTTTCATATACACACTGAAATTGGTCAGTATATGCCTCACTTACTAGGTTAATTAAAAGCAAAGTATATAAAAGAAGCCTATGTCCAGCAGTAGATTGCGATAGGCTAATGATGATGATCATGATATAAGAGAGGACCTGGAGTCCTAAAATTTTTTTTTGTTTATTTTTTTAATGGTGATAAATAAGTTTTACCTCCACAAGCCCTTCAATAGTAATCTTCCCGAGTAGTCTCTGGCAACACTGAATCGCAGTTAGTGCTCGTCGCAAGTCTCCCTCACATGTATCCACTGCCTGATGCAATACATCACCCTCGCCGACATCCACACCTTCCGCTGAACATATTTCGCGAAGTCTGGAGATAGATGGGATGTTTATCTTAAATTTCCATAAAATTTACTCCAATATTATATAGTGCCATATCTATATATACATATACATAAATAAAATTGGAGTACCTGTTTGTAATATTTAAATAACCGCTTTTTACTACATATATGAATATACATACGATACATACACCAAAATAACATTATTTGCAATTTTTGTCTGTCTGTCTGTTTGTTTGTTCCAGCTAATCCCTCGAACGGCTGGACCGATTTCGATGGGACTTTCACTGACAGATAGCTGATGTTATAGGGAAAAATTTCGCTTACTTACATTTTAGAATTTTGGAATTATAATAGAATGCCACGCGGACGAAGTCGCGGATGCAGCTAGTATTTTATAAATAATGGTGATGATAACATAGTGCCTTTTATTATAGCTAATACCTTTCTACGTTTCTATTATTATACTTGGCGGGTAACTTATTCACTCATGAGATATGCATAATAGCTGTTAAGTTTCTAAATAAACATGTTTGTGTATGTTTAATCATCAATGAGAGTAAATCTTAGGTAGGTAAAAGAAGGGTTATTTTTTTTTGAAAAACTGTGTGAGTGATACCTTATATTCATTAAATATCAGTTTCACATTTATGAAGTTTTTGTTAAAATGTTGTAAATATGCTGAGAATACTTCGACAGCTTTATTGGTTAGCCTACGTGACTGATCAAGAGGTATCGGGTTCGATGCCCGGGTCAGGTCAAAAAAGACTTATTGAGTTTTTCTGATTATAGAAATACTTAATAACAACCCAGAGTTTAAGACTCCATGCCTCGGCGAGCACGTAGAACCACGGTCTTGTACTTGATGTCTCTCTCTCCAGTCGTGTCGGATAGGCATTCCATCGGATCGTGAGAATCAGGAAAAAGAGAATATAGCTGTGTTAGTGCATACACGAGGACTTGTACACTACAACATCTCCTGCCTAGTTGTCTGTTCTCCGTTGGGAATAGACTAGGAAGACTAGGTAGTAGAGCCACGCTGATTTCTACACGAGCGGGCCGGCTCGGCCGGGGCAATACTACCCTCCCACAGAAGACCAACCTAAATTGTCAGTATCCGTGTTGTCGTGTTTCGTTGGTGAGTGTGAGACCGGAGGCCCATTGATGCAAGGGTGACAGTTATCGTGGTAACTGTGTAAGCCTTACACTGTCACGATGACTGTCATGCCTTTTACGTCCCCAAGCGGAGTGTGAAAAAGCATCTCACAAGGCTGCCATACTGTGGGTCACCATACTGCATTATCTGCATTTGCAATGATTATGGTGATCACAACTCTTGGATTCTATTCATGCTTTACATCAGGCAGAGTAGAGTCACTTTGCCAAGCTCTTAATATTGAAAAAAAAAGAAGACTAGACTGAAATTGGCTATTTTAAACATATATACATACTTTACACTCTCTAATCTCATTACTCTTAATGAAAAAATGTTAGCTTTTAGAATGTGCTTAAAATCTTCAGAACAGATAAGTGTTGAATAACAGGTGACTGCCTCCATGGTGGTAGCGTGAGTGACTGCTATACCTAAGGTCATTGATTCGATAACCGGGTTATACCAAACGTTTGTGTGATCCTCAACTAAATATTTCGGAGTTTGGATATTTTCTATGTTTAACAACTGTGTTTAGAAAAAAAAAAAAAAGCTATTCAATCAGTCATTTCAATTTTCATAGTATGGCTCTGCTTGGTTTAAAATTGGATGGAATTGCGTGTCAGATGTCTGAAAGTCTGTATAAAACATGGCTTAAAATCCCTAAGTTACTAAATTCGTGGTATTGTTATAATTATTTCTTGATATGGACATTTTATACACAATCGACAAAGTCAACAAAAATTTTGAGATTATAAAAAAACTGGTCAACAGGGTTTGAGTTGTCGGTAAATCCAAACAAATGCTAAGTAGATTAGATACGGTGGTCATTCCGCCAGTTGTCTACAACAACGTGACTATACCCCTGAGTATAGGATCTGGGGCTTCATATTGATTCGACTTCGAGTTGCACACGTCAGTCAGAAAGTGACCTCATGTCTCCACGCCTTATATGGTCTCAAGAACTTCCTTCTCATTAAAACCAAGGTCACGCTTATGCAGTCCTTAATTGTTTCCTTGATCGACTATGGTGATGTGTTATTTTGACCTGAATGCAGACCTCCTCAATAAAATAGACCATCTTCTTCGTAACTGCATTAGTTTCGTTTTCAATCTTCGCAAGTATGATCATGTGTACGCTTTACATTCATAGTTGCAATGGCTCCCAACTTGTCAGCGCCGCAGCTTGCGAGCTCTGACTATTCTTTTTTCTTTTGTCAACTCTCCATCGTTACCTTTATATCACGGGTCACAATTACGTTTCTTATGTTCCAATCACGGTCGAAATCTTCGATAATTAAATAATTTACTTCTACTATACCCTCCTTACACCCTCAGTTTCATTCCCTTTGCCTTCTATGTGCAGGCAGTCTACTCTGGAATACTCTCCCTCCTCCCTTTTTTAGAAAATACATTCTCTCAACATTAGTGCCATTTTTTACCCTCTCTAAAAAAAAGGATTTTCCAACTCTCCAAAATATGCCTCTGTCTCAACAATGACTTTCTGGTTGGAGCTAAATTTTTTTGCCGCGAGAGTTTTTTTTTCGTTCTCTAACATGAAGAAACATGTTAGAGAACAAAAAAAAATCGCAAGTAACCAGATTAAGTGAATAGGGGGGATGCGGCAGCAATTCATAGCGCAGTTTATGCAGTTTGGCGGCGACAACTCCGGATGAATGCGCTGGTGCGTTATCGTGGTGAAACAGCACCTTCTTTTTTCCAAATGCGGCCGTGTCTCCTCTAGTTTTTTGTCAAAGCGGTCCAATAATTCACTGTAGTATTGTCCAGTTATCGTTCTTCCTTTTTCTAAAAAATCCATGATGATGACGCCGTTCACATCCCAAAAAATTGTTACCGTGACCTTTCCGGCCGATGGCACCGTTTTCGCCTTCTTTGGAGAGGAGTCACCGGGAGAAATATATTGTTTTGATTGCTGCTTAGTTTCTGGTGTGAAATGATGAATCCAGGTTTCATCAACGGTGACAACTTGACGCAAAAACTCCTTCGGATCTCGCTTAAATTGCTCCAAACTGTTTCGAAGTTACCAGGCGCATTCGCTTGTTGTCCACCGTGATCAATCGCGGCACCCACCGAGCCGACAATTTTTTCATCGCCAACTTATTATGCAAAATATTAATTGCCGTTCCGGTTGACACACCGACGGCCTCTGCTACTTCGCGCACTTACGTTCGTCGATCAGCGAGAATCATGTCGTGGATTTTTTGAATGATTTCCTCGGTAACCACGTCTGCTGGGCGTCCTGGTCGCTCCTCATCAAAAACGGATGTTCGTTCACGTTTAAATTAATTAAACCAATATCTAACTGTGGTCATAGATGACTGACGCAGTGTCCTCATAAACAGCATCCAACTTTGTTTATATTTTTTCGCATTTTTCCCATCCAAAAAGTGCATTGGATGGATGCGAATTGCCCAAGACCGGGATGATTGGCGTTCCTTGGAGGAGACTTTCGTTCAGCAGTGGACGGCGATAGGTTGATCGATTGACTGCTCTTTTTCTATCTTAGTGAAAATTACGAAACACGTCTTACTCAAATGGCTGCCAAATCCAAATTAACCTATCAATGAGTCTGAAATTTGGTTTACTGTCGTTTGATAGATGTCAGCACACAATAATAACACCAACTTCTTTAGGAACGCCCTCTGTCGTCAAACACGGCTTAATTGAACCACCCTCATATGTATGCATAATATGAATGTTTTTATATTTATTATGTAATTTATGCAGTAGTAAATTTACATACATTGATTAGATTTGCACCTACCACATCTAATTTCTACATCACCTGAAGGTTGACTGGGACAGAGTGCTTAATTACATTAAGTCCACTTTTGTACAAAAAAGTGCAAGTTTTAAATAAATAAATACATACCTCTTAATAACATTTTCTCTGGCTAAAGGTTTGAAACGAAACTTGGAGCATCTACTGGTTATGGGTGGGATAATTCTGGATACATAATTACAAATGAGACAAAAACGGGTTGTTCTTGTTTCTCTTTCCATTGTTCGTCTCAGTGCCGCCTGGGCTGCTGTTGTCATTGAATCTGCTTCATCCAGGATCACAAGCTTGTATGGAGGACACGCTCGACCACTGAAATGTTAATATTTTTCTATTTATGTATGAAAATTATTTGCTAATACAACACAAATTATAAAATCTGAAAATTAATATGAATAGCTATATATTTTAAATAATATTTAACAACTTCATAAACCATATTATGTGGCCAAAATAAGTCAGAACCTTGCTGTGACCAGACTCCTGATAACTGATATAACAAAGTGGCTAGTGTCTAACATTTTATGTTACTATTACTGACCCTTTACCACAATCAAACCTATAATATCTAGTTCAACAGTTTTGATTATAAATTAAATCAACAAATAATGTTTTGTTAAAGAAATTTTTAAAACCATTTCGTGTAATTTGACTTCTAAGACAGTTCATCAATGGCTAACTACATATATTACCAAATGAAAATACCAAACCAAATTACAGGAAATGGGTTTAAAAGTTTTGTTAACTTTCTTTTTCAAAAAAAATATGTAAATTTTGTTAACTTTAGGAATCTCATTAATAGTTCACTGATGGACATAGGCCTCTCCTTCGAAGACTGGTTCATATGGCTTGTTTCTTTAATTTAATTTGCTCAAACATGTTTATTTTTTTTATGAGATGTACATGTTTCTCTGAAAGGCAGAGCATGCAGTCAAATTGCAGGTAAGGTAAAATACTCACTCTGGCCTGGTACTACTGACAGTGAGCTGGGCGAAAGTTTTCACTTTGTCTCTAATCACCTGAATACCACGTTCATCAGAAGCGTTCAGCTCTAACACACGATCTCGGGTAATATCACCAAAGAGTTGCCTCGCTGCTGCAAGAATAGCACTTGTTTTGCCGGTACCAGGTGGGCCGTAAAACAACAAATGCGGCAAGTCCCCACCGGATAGACATTCACGAAGAACTTGTACTACCTCTCCTTGGTCTACAATATCATCAATCGTCTTGGGTCGACTGAAATTAATAAAGAAATTTTATCAAAACTCTGGAAAATGTGCCTTGTTCAAATTATAACTGAAACTAAATCCGTCCTTACTATTTCTCAACCCATGGTGCTGGAGGTTTTTTTTTGCCCGACGATTTAACTCCTGAAGTAGAAGGTTTATCAGATGCTGATATTTTACCAGTTTTAAGAAAAGCTTGCATTTTGTTATACAAAATAACTTCCTACAAAACTCACAACAAGCGCGGGTACTTTTTCTTTAAATTTAAGTCACTGTCAATAGTGTCAATTTTTTATGCACAGTGTGACCGCATTTTAAAGCAATTCGAATTATTATTCTTACCAAACAAGACGTATTATTTATTATTTATTTATTAAATCGATACAATTTTTTGTCATGTTTCATTTTATTACTTTTAACCAAGTATTTTGTTAAGTAATATTAATATTAATTTTGTTAAGTAATTAATAGTAAAATTCATCGTTTAATACTTGAAAACAATTCCTTTTTGTTTATGCCATCTACATGGCTGACAGACAAAAACTTCAAGTTTAAACTGTCATCTATCGCTAAACAACATTCTAATAAGCGGGAATTGTGATTTCAGGATTTAGAGAATAAATATTGTATGTTATAAATTAAAATAGTTGTAACAATGTCCACGAGATCAAAAAAGAAAGCTGAAGTGCCTATTAGCACTGTATCTCCGCCTAAGAAACGTGTAGAAAACTCATGGGTTATGTTTGTTAAAGGTTTGTGTTGTGGTAATTTAAAGTAATGACATACCATTTAAAACAGTGATAGTTTTAATCTTCGTTTTCCTGTCTACTTACTTGCTACTGCTTCTTGTATATTATCATTTTATATTTCCAGATTCTTTGCTTCTAAATAGTAATTTTACCATTATAACACTGCCGCATCCTGGCAACGGAAAGCCGGCAAAGTATTGTGTGGATGACGAGAATAATAAAATTTATGAAGTCGTAACGTTTGCCGAACCATATAGATCATGGTTTATCGGAGAGACTGTTAAATCTGATGGCAGTGTCCAAATTTTGACACCTCTAAACCCTCTTTTTCTAGGTAAAGTACATGTAGTTTATAATTAATGTCTATGTAATTTATAGAAATCTAAAAAGTGAAGAAAATATATGTAATTCAGAAAAATCTGGAATTTCTCCAAACACTCATGTAAATACTTAAAACCACCTGAGATAGTAAATATGAATATATATTTATGTATATCCTCTTTACTCACCTTTACATATGTAAAAAAATTACTAATATAATTCAACTTCCATGGATTTCCAAAAAAGACATATAATAAAATATAAAAAAGAAAAAATAAAAAACTAAATATGAATTACAACAATAAATTAAATGTCCATCACTTTCATAGATCACCTGTTCCTTGTGGTGATGGATTAAAAATGCAGTATTACCATTCTTTTTCATCCTGTGAAGGCTAAGGGAACAAAACTCTGTAGGTCAACAGCCGGAAGAAGAAAGAAAACTTAAAACAAACAGCATATCAACAGGTCTGGCCAGTATGATATAGTAGGCCAAAACCTCCTTTCTAAAGATAGCTCAATAGATACACATTTTTTTAATTTCAGTTTTACCAAAGCTGAAAGAACAATGCAGCAATAGAGCTATTCCATTAGAAGATTTGTTAACCGAAAAAGGATATGACAAGATTCTTGATATTGTACAAAACTTGGATTGTATTGGAGAATTAAAGGTTTGTTTAATTAGGCATAAGACTTGTAGGACACCTATGTATTTCCGTACTTATATGAAGTTCAAAGCTAGTGTAGCTGATATATATAACACTTATTTATTTTAATTATGAGTAAAAAGCTACTAATATTTATCAAAATAATTTTCTATGTGTGTTAAGTTGAAAAAAGAACTGCAGAACTCTGAAGGGTTTGACTCATCTTGTCGCTTTCATTTTGTGTTGAAATTAAAAATTAAATACTGACTGCTAATGGACAGAATACTAAATAAACAGCTGCCTCGGTAGCAGACTAGCAACTACTAGTAGATTAGTACTAAGCAATACATTTTTTAAATTAAAACTCACTTTACAGTAAAGTTACAGTGATGTTACTGCATGGTAAAATTTTATATCAAGAATCTATTTTAACACGCTCGACCAAATGTCAACTATCAAGAGTATAAACCATAAGTAATGGTTGATCTCATTTTCTTCCAGGGTCCAGTAGATATGAAAGCTTATAAATATAATGAGGGAAAAACTCTATCATTCCTAGAGAACAGAGTAAGGAGATTAGCAACAGTATTAAGACAAAAAAACATACATGTGACATCAGGAGCTACTTCTGCTACATTTGTATTAAGCAATATCAATAATGAGAATATTGATGAAGGTATGCATATTAATGTAGACCATAGTTACGATATATTACATTGTATCTCATTCATCTTAATAGCTTTGCCATTTCAATGGGTAACCACTGAATAACTCATTATAGAAGAAATCCTCCTAACCTAGAACCCACTGTCTATGTATATCAATACTAATATTAGAAAGCTGAAGAGTTTGTTTGTTTGGTTAAATGTGCTAATCTCAGGACTTTTTGATCTCATTCGAAAAATTCATTCAGTGTATATGTATCATCACGCCACAACCTACAGGAGAGGAGTATCAATAAGTGTAGTAAAAATGGGGGAAATACATTCCTTTTGAGAATTTCTATTAAGTGCACTGCGTAAACGGTTAAAGTTACGCAAAGATAATGTACGAAAGAATGTTTTCCCTTTAAAAGTTCTAAAACATAATCCAACAAAAACAAAACCAAATCTTTTAAGATTGGCTCACTATACCTTTTTAATAGTTCATGGTATTTAACATAACACTACAGGTAAACGGAGATGCACGTGAGACCACGTGGGTCAGCTACTATACAGTAAAATGAACAGATAACCTTATTCTACTAGTTTGCCCATTGATTGGATATTACAATATATTAAAGGTTTTCATCATGATAGGTCTAAGTTAGATAAAACATTGTGCTTTACAGTTATTGTTACTTCTGGAAATCTTCAGTAAAAAAAACTCTTTAAATTAACGTGATTTTGGTTATACTTAGTATTTACTGAGACAATCCAATTTCTGTGAGATCAACTGGAGTTTTAGATACTCTGACCTGCTCACATTTCATACGCTCGATAATTCTAAAAGGTGGGCTAAGAATTCATTAACATTTAAATCTATCATCCCGCGCACACATGTTGCGGGAGTTTTTGGGACTGGTGCTACTGGAATTTTGCTGGCTAGAATCGTAACAGATGGTTTCAACAAAATGGAACTACTTGTCACACATCCAATGACTCCCTACCGGTGGTCAAAGACATGATTCCGGAAAAGCTGATTTCCAGACGAGGCGACTTTCCATGTCTACCCAGAAGTCCAGGTCTATCCCCAACAGACTTCTTTTTATGGGGTTATTTGAAGAATCGTCTCTACATCAATAAACCAAATACACTTTTCACGCCAGATGATCCTGACTCCTGCGCAGCCGCTGTCACTGAGACGATCCTGGTGGGTATGGAGTATTTTATTCCCAACCCATCAGTAGCTGCGGGGGAAAAAAAGCGACCGTGGTTTAACCGGCTTTGCAAGGAAGCCAGGCTAGTCAAGCAGGCCGCCTATAGGGCTTGGACCACGGCCCGTACCAATAAGGATCCGAATATCTCTGATGTGAGACGCAAACTAAATGCTGCCTCGAGGTCCAGCAAAAAGACAATTGCCAGAGCCAAATTCGATTTCATCGGCAGGATTGGTAAGCGACTTACGAGCTATCCCTCTGGGAGTCGTGCGTTTTGGTCTCTTGCTAAGGCTGCCGAAGGAAATTTTTGCCAGTCGTCTTTACCACCATTGCGAAATGCCGATGGTAACTTGGCCCATAGTGCTAAAGAGAAAGCCGACCTACTTGGGCAACTCTTTGCCGCGAACTCGACCATGAACGAGGATAGAAGTGCGGTACCGCCTATTAACCCGCCGTGCCAACACTCTTTGCCGGAAATACACATTTCGCAAAGAGAAGTGCGGCGGGAACTAAACTGTCTAGACGTTCATAAGTCGAGTGGGCCAGACGGCATACCTGCAGTGGTGCTCAAAAAGTGTGCCCCTGAGCTGTGCCCTGTACTAACGCGACTCTTCGCGATTTCCTACCGCAAAAGGCAAGTGCCGTCTTCGTGGAAGACTGCCCATGTGCATCCAGTGCCAAAAAAGGGTGATAGATCGGACCCATCGAATTACAGGCCTATAGCTATAACCTCCCTTCTCTCTAAGGTGATGGAGCGTGTAATCAACACACGGCTCCTCAGTTACCTGGAAGAGCACGATTTGATTAGCGACCGCCAGTACGGTTTCCGCCGCGGTCGCTCGACTGGTGATCTTCTAGTGTATCTCACTCACCGGTGGGCTTCAGCCATTGAGAGTCAAGGTGAGGCTTTGGCAGTTAGCCTGGATATAGCAAATGCGTTCGATCGGGTCTGGCACAGGGGCCTTCTATCGAAGTTACCGTCCTACGGCCTGCCCGAGGGTTTGTGCAAATGGGTAGCTAGCTTTTTGTCCGGCAGACGTATAAAAGCCATCGTCGACGGTAGCTGCTCCGAAAGCATGGACATAAACGCTGGTGTCCCCCGCAAGGCTCCGTGCTATCTCCAACACTATTCTTGCTGCATATCAATGATATGTTGACCATAGATAGCATTCATTGTTATGCGGATGACAGTACTGGAGATGCGTATTACACGGGCCGGGCTAACATCCCTCGTACCGCTGTAGTAGAAAGTCGCGAACAACTTGTGTCTCAAATCGAGAGCACTTTACACAGAGTCTCCGATTGGGGTCGGGATAACCTGGTCCAATTTAATCCCTTTAAGACACAAGTTTGTGCGTTTACTGCTAAAAAAACCCCGTTCACTCTAGTTCCACAATTCCAGAATACACCCCTTACCATCTCACAGAGTATTGGGATCCTCGGTGTCGATATCTCCAGTGACGTCCAATTTCGGACTCATTTGGAGGGAAAGGTGAGGCTGGCATCAAAAAAGCTTGGTGTTCTGAATAGAGCGAAGCGATATTTCACACCGGCACAAAGGCTACTACTGTACAAAGCACAAGTTCGGCCTCACATGGAGTATTGCTGTCATCTCTGGGCGGGAGCACCGAAGTACCAGCTTGAGCCTTTCGATTCAGTCCAGAGACGTGCTGTGAGAATAGTCGACGATCCTGATCTCACAGACGGTATCGAGCCACTAAGTCTTAGGAGAGACTTTGCCTCCCTGTGTGTGCTCTACCGTCTCTACAATGGGTTGTGTTCTGAAGAATTGTTTGATATGATGCCCACAGCCACATTCTACCATCGCACCGCTCGCCATCGTCAGGGAGCTCATCCACATACATTGGAACCTAAATGGTCGCGCACAGTGCGGTTTCAGAGAAATTTTCTCCCGCGAACAATCCCGTTATGGAATGAGCTCCCTGCCACGGTTTTCCCTGGGAACTACAGCATGGGGTTCTTCAAGAGGGGGGTAAATAGGTTTTTGAAGGGTCGGCAACGCGCACGTGATGCCCCTGCTGTCGCAGGCGTCCATAGGCTGCGGTAGCCGCTTACCATCAGGCGGGCCGTATGCTTGTTTGCCACCGTCGTGGTATAAAAAAAAAAAAAAAAAATTTATTCAACTAAAAGAAAAATCAGCGAAGAGATGTTGGCGATCGCGTGGTCTCTTTACCGACGAGAATTTGAAAATTTCGGTGTTCGCTTAGAAGAGCGCAAACGTCGAAACGGTGTACCTTTAGTCGATGTAATTTTTTAAAAATAGATGCCAACTAATTATCTTTCTTGCAATTAAACACCTATATAATATATCAAATGATTTTTATACGATTTTTTCAAATGTTAGCTAATTCATGGCCCACCATATAGTTTGACGAATACAGGGTCTAACAATATTGTGTATTACATTGCGTTCATTTTTGTATTATATGTCATTTATATCTTCTTACAGAATTCTACTTAAAATATGCTTTCGGAATAATATCTGAATATCTTCAAAGCGATATTATCGAATTACTAGAAAAAAGATTTGAATTTAAACCTGAATTAATTGAAACAATTGGAAAGAAAAGAAAATCAGAAGTTGAAAATAGTGAGTCCAACAAACGTATAAAATGTGAAACTTCCGATGACGATATTAAATTCAGTGGATTTGAGCTATCTGAGAAAATTTTGAGTGAAGTAAAAAAAGAAAAGCCATTGACCGCTAAAGAGAAAGCTAGACAAAAAGCAGCTAGTGGAACTAAATCTATTTCATCATTTTTCAAAAAGAAATAATTCAGATCATGTAAAGTACATAGCAACATATAGAATATGTAACCTGGAACTTCGAGAAATATAATATTCATGTACATAAAATAATCAACATTACCTTGAGCGTGTGGAATGAATTTCAAGTGTGGAGCACCTGGTGAAGTATAAAATTTGTCAACAGCCTTTTACCGTCCACTACTGGCGGTAGGTCTCTCAGTAGAAGGGAGGCTAAAATCAAGAAAATAAGACTCAAGAAAAATAAACATATTTGTTATTTGATGCATAAGTGTATCATTTCACTTATTACCAATTCCATGTATAGTTTATTCACCATAATTTGGTTAAAAGTGTTTCTCTTGCGCATATTATGCATTTCTGGTGCGACTACTCAGAACAGCCGATTATCCGGTTTCTGGCTTTGTATACGTTTCTCTAATGGTAAAAAAATCATCTCCGTCTACTAGGATCCCCTGTGGGATTAATTTAGATTTTTTGTCCACACCTATCTCCTAGCGAATCTTTTGTCATTTTGTTTCCCCTGGGAATTTATTTGGAAATATCAGTCCAATCATTTCCTTTATCCAGTGTGATCCCGTGGTGGATTTATATGGACAGTTTTTGTGGTAATTGCAAAAACAATTCTTAACAGGTGGAGGTTCCTCCGTGCCTTGGAGAACACGTTAAGACGTCGTTTCCAGTTGCTATACGAACGTATTTGGCAATCATTACGGGTAGTTGGAGATTTAAATAAAGTTCGGAAACAGTATTTCTACAGACAAAACGAAACAAAATGTACGAAAGTTTTAAGTATAGAAGTTGGCAGATACATGGGTATACCAAAGATAATACGGATGAACTGAAATACAGTGGAAGTTCCTTATTCGCGCTTCCTTTATTCGCGTTTTCACTATTAGCGGATTGAAAAAATGCGATCCAATTCCTATATTCGCGGTCTAAGATTTCTTTATTCGCGGATCGAATCGAAATATCGATGCGTACATGTACCTACCTAAAAAAATGCATTCGCTATCCTTTGTCGACACGTCAGTAGAAGGATAAAAAATAAAATAGACCTTATTACAACGACGTCTAGATTGTGATTTCTAAAGTGATCGGCGTTGTTTGTTTTATGCGGCAGTTTCTTTGACGTAAGCCGCCTTCGCCGCAGTCGGTGTTTTTGAGAATACACAAACAGAATGTGTAGGTAAAATTATGTATCTTATTACTCAAAACATAAAGTAATTTATTAAATGTTGCCACAATAGGACGTTCTGTCCTCGGGTAAGAGCCGCATTGCGTGTTTCGTTGTTTTACTTTTCCATTCGTTACAAAAATTCTGATCGAGTAACACGTGTCTTTCGCTGTAATAATGTCAACCAAAAAAAATGAAAAACGTGTTTCGATGCGAAAAAAATCAGTGTTACCACTTAAAGTGAAAATAGAAATGCTTGATCGTTTACGACTTGGAGAGTCGTTTGCATCGATATCACGTTCATTCAATGTCAACGAATCAACTGTACGATCGATAAAAAAATCCGAAGATAAAATAAGGTCGTCTGTAGCTTCAACTTCACTGTCAGCGAAAATTGTTCGTGATCCAGCAATAGAAAAAATGGAAGTGGCGTTGTCATTATGGATAGAAGACCGCAATCAAAAAAGGGTGCCTCTAAGTGGTCCATTGGTACGGGAGAAAGCAAAGCGTCTTTACGCACATTTTAAGGAACCTGGTGGTAGTGGTGGTGGTGAATGTATAGATGGAGGATTTCAAGCATCGGAAGGTTGGTTCAATAAATTTAAAATGCGACAATCATTGCATAACATGAAAATCGTTGGAGAAGCTGCATCTGCAGACACTGCTGCAGCAGAAAGATATCCAAACGAATTTGCGAACCTTATAGCTGATGAAGGGTATAAGCCTGAGCAAGTATTTAATGCAGACGAAACTGCACTGTTTTGGAAAAGAATGCCAAACAAAACATTCATTTCTAAAAGCGAAAAGTCTGCCCCTGGATTTAAGGCAGCAAAGGATAGAGTTACATTGCTGCTTTGTTCTAATGCATCTGGAGATTGTGTTATTAAACCACTCATGCTTTATAGATCTTTAAATCCTCGTGCGTTAAAAAATCAAAACAAAGACGACCTGCCAGTGTTTTGGCGTGCTAATAAGAAAGCGTGGGTTACAAGCGCTATTTTTTGTGACTGGTTCCGGAATTGTTTTGTGTCTGAAGTTGAAACTTATTTGAAATCAAAGAATTTAGACTTTAAAGCAGTTCTAGTTTTGGACAATGCACCAGGTCATCCACGCGAACTTGAAACTATGCATCCAAATATAAAAGTGACATTTTTACCTCCCAATACGACGGCTTTGCTTCAACCTATGGACCAAGGAATAATCCAGGCCTTTAAGCTTTACTACATTAGACGAACCTTCAAAATCATACTGGATAATATGGAATGTGATCCTGATATGAATGTTATAGAATGCTGGAAGCAATTTGATATAGCGAAATGCATCGTAAACATAAAAGAATCATTGCAAGAATTGAAGGCATACACATTGAAATCATGCTGGAAAAAACTGTGGCCTGTTCTGACAGCGGAAAATGAGGAAGAACCTGTGCAAATTCAAAGTTTAACTGCAAACATTGTCGAAATTGCGAGTGGAATAGGACGAGATGGGTTCGATCAGATAGAATCAAGTGATGTTCAGGAACTTCTTGAAGCACAAGATGAAGATTTGACTGAAACCGACTGGGAGGAAATGTTAAATTCGCAACCCATCGAAGAAGAGGCTTCAACAAGCGCTGAAAACGTAACATTTAATTTGAAAAATCTTAGTGAAGGTTTAAGAATGGCAAATGAGCTTTGTGATTTCTTTATGAAAATTGATCCATCTATGGAACGAAGCCTTATTTTTAAGAGGCAAATTGCTAATGCCACTGCTGAATATCAGTCTGAGTTGAAGGAGCTTTTAAAAAATGCCAAACAAGAAAAAATTACTAAATTCTTTAAACCATTGCCTAAACCTGATGATAATATGTAATTAATCAACCTGTATGATCAGAAAGTTCAATTAAACATTTTTTTATCTACAATTTGCTTTTTTATTTCGTCATCTAGGCACGTATCCCCTATAACCCCATACAAATTACCATTCCATATTCACGGTTTCTGTATTCGCGGCATATTTACGGAACGCATACCCCGCGAATAAGGAACTTCTACTGTACTTCCAAATTAAACCATTTCGATTTCCCTTGTGGATCAAAATAAATATAAAAACCAAAAAGATTCCCTTGAGGATCGTGTGGACAAAAAAAAACTAAACGGATCCACTAGGAGCTCCTAGAGAACATAGCCGATTTTTTTGACACACGTACATATTACAATGTCCACATTGAGAATACGTAATTTCAGCACCCCTATTCGTCCCGTGGCTTTCGGAAGAGGTGATTAAGGGACAGATTATTCAAGAAATTATCAGTACTATACGGAAAACTTGAAACAAACTCTATTCCATCCGTCTGTTCATCGTTGACGTCGGTCGTCGTGGTATAGTAAACCAAAACCTTATTACTAAGAAGAGGCTTATGTCCAGGAGTGGACTCTTAAAGGCGATTGATTGATGATTATGACATTACAATAACTTACATTAAAATACTAACTCTACTCACTGAACAGTGAGGACCGGAAGTGTATAATATATGCAGGAGAAACGCTTTTAACCAAATCATAAAGAATAAAATACATATGAAATCTGACTTGTGTGGATTCAAGTGGGGAATTCTAGAGTACGGAGCCAAAAAATCCAAAAACAAAATTACATGATTAAATTGTAATAAGGAATTGAATTTAGATCCATTTGTAAAAGTGAATGTGTAAATTATGTTCGTTTAGATTCTATAGCGCTAATAAACTACTACAAAACCACAGTGTGGCACTCTGCGCCTGAGATGGCTGGGACTCGAGAACAGTTGTTATTACAACATCCAGAGCAATATGGCACCTATTTCAAGGTGTTAAAATGTTTTTTTAATAAAACATGGTTTTAAACAACTGCATTCTTGGAAATGAACTTTAAAATTTGTCATTTTATTGAATAAAACTCATTTTTCGACTACTTTTTTGTTACCTAACTCAAAAATATATATTTTTAGATCGAAACTTTAAAATAATGAGAGACTATTAGTAGCTTATAATATAATAAATACATCTAATCTTCTCTCATTCCGCCTCTGCCTTAGTAGAAAACGGAGCTTACAAATTAACGATACCAAAGCTCTTTGTATTTGTAGGAGGACGTACATACCTACTCTTATGTCGAAATATGATTTTGAAGGACAGCCAGATTGATTATTTTAAAACTTTAACTAACTAAACTTACTGTATTTTAATTTTAATTTTTTTTTAATTAAATGACTTAAAATAAATAGAAATGTCCATTAATAGGGTATCACGTTAGCCGAAGGGTAGTTAACCCGAAGTCTGCACATTGCTATATAAACTGCTAAGAAATCTTACGCTACTTTCCAGACTACAGCGACATCAATAAGCGACGGACGATGCGAGACGAATTAATAATATTTACTGCTAACAAATTGATTTCATGTCCTTACATAAATTAAAGAATATTTATTTCATATACAATTGTATCTAAAGGCTATTACTACGGATAATAATTAAATCGCAAAAGACTCAAGTTTATCATAGTTTGTAGTTTAAGGGGGTATTCTGGTCTAGAGGCATAAATTTTAGGTCATTTTTGGAGTGTTGTAAAAAAAAAGCAATCAACATTTTTACCATCCATTTTTTTATACATTATTTATTAACATTAGAAGAATACAAAAAAAAATTAAAAAGTCAAAAAAATCCAAAATTGCGTTAATTATCAGCTGATGAAGTGGGGAGTCTCAAAAATTTGGTGCGTGACCATACCCACGATTTTGACCCTCCTAGTAATCTGAAACCAAAAAAAAAATAAGATTCTTAATCTATAATAATGTCGCAATGTCTGGAACTAAGGAAAAAATGGAAAAAAAATTTTTTACAAAATGGCGACTGCCTAAAAAAACAATTTTTTTTGTACCACTTTTTTTAACTTTCTTCAATTTTTTAAAAATAGTAAAAATGAAAATTTGGGGATAGGCGTAGTTCCGGGCATAGACAAGTTTCTGAAGAAGACTCTCTTAGGGTCGATTTATACTAGCGCAGAGTCGAAGCGCATCGAAGCGTCAAATTTTTTACAACTAAAACGAAGCCGCACGAATGCGCGTGTATTCGCACGCGCACTCTCACGTGTAGTATTGGGATCAACAGCTTTTTCCCAAGTATTATTTTTGGAATGTTTGTCACTATAATTTTTAGCTTTTGGATTAAATAGGCATTCATATTTTTGCACCAGGTAAATTAATTTTTCGTCCGAGTCCATTGTGATTAACACCGACGCAGGCCAATTTCCGACTGATGACGCGTTGGTTCGCTAGTGGGCGTGTGGATACACGAGAATGCGCGCGCACCAATCAGCCTTGTTCGCGCGCAGACGCGCGAATTCCGACGAATGCGCGCGTCTGCGCGCGTTTTTTTAAAATCTCCGAAGTAATGTGTGCGGTGGAGTTAAGGTTGAATTTGTTATGTTAAGTTTTGGATAGACGCTTCGATGCGCTTCGACTCTGCGCTAGTATAAATCGACCCTTAAAATTTCAAGTAAATCGGTTCGGTAGAACCTGAGAAATCGTGGGTATCGTATTAAAAAAGACAGTTCTGAGAAAAACGCGTTTAAAGTTTCAAGTAACATTTTTGCAGTCTAAGTCATACAATTATATTTTAAACTTACATTTATTTAATCTGCCATTCCTGCTGTATACATTGGACCTTCCTCGACTTCGAAAAAATTATTTTCGGCATTTCTCTCTTCCAATCGTGCAGTTCTGGCCTCCTTTGATGCGATGGATGTTCGTATCTCGGAGCGGTCAATCCGGGCGTCGTCTCGTTTGACGGCAAATGCAAGAGCTTCTGGACCAATTTTTACACCCATAATCGTCATCATTTTCAAAATCGGAATGAAGCCTTCATTAAAAATACACACAGCAATAAATGTGGCAATCTCAATGATCTCAGGTTAGAATTAGTTAGAAATCAAGTTAGAATTCAACTGTTAGCAGCTGGATGTAAGCGAATACTAAATATAAAAGACACAGATCACCTAGGGTTATTGTATTACAATATATATATATATATACAACGGAACAAAAGGTTTTACTGAGAAATATGGATTCAGGTAGACGGAGAATCCATTATGTCTTATGTTCGATGAGTTGCAGCCCAACCGGTTAGTATGCCAACTCAGCAAAGTACCTATATCTCCGAAAATAATTTGAATTTTGAAATATCCTCTCGTAGACATATTCTTAAACAGTTAAACTTTGAAAATATGAAAAAAAAAACGATTTTTCTTATTTCTAGACCAGAATACCCCCTTAATCGAAATGTGAAATGTCATCTTGTGTATAAACGTTTACGGTTTTTCATTTACTGATTATTTTATAAGAACTTGGTAACACCACTTTGGTCGCCATTAACAAACGTCCATCCGTTTCGGACTTTCAGCGGATTTTTATACAACACGGATTATTTAGAAATAATTAAGTGAATCTCGGACACTTCGGACCTTGTGTAGTGAAACTGATGTGATTTATTTTGATATTATCGTGACTAAAGACTTCTATAAGTGCTCTATAGTCAAAATCGCGGCCAATGTCAGCAGGCGTGTCAGATCAGGTATTTTGCATTTACACGAATTCAGTTTTATATTTAAGTGATAAAAATGAATGTGTTATCGCTAATGCGCTCGTTTTGTTTCTTGTTCCATGTTTGTGGCGGTCGTAGCGGATGAAAGGGCAAGGGAACCAAGGTAAAGACTATCGTATGACGTTGCAAAGTGTTTTCTCCGTAGGAGGAACAGCGTACCGGTCGGCTTCACTCTTCACTATTGCGATGCTGAGATTAGCGTTGTAATCTTTTTAGCTTTCACTTTTAATATGTTCGCTATTAGTAATCGAAATTATCTATCACTCACAAATGTTTATAGTTTAAATTACGTGATGTAGAAGCGTTAATATTTGATTAAGGTAATGATTTTGTGCACCTGTACGCAAGGAGTAGGTGGGTGGCTTCCCACAGACATCCTGTCTAAAATAACATGAAAATTTTGCCACCCACACAAAATCAATGGTATCCATTCACAAGTCTTGTGTGGAAGACAGCTTCAGACATGTATTATTTTCTAAGACCAAGTAAGTTTTTATCTGTTATTTATATGTGTAAACATATTGTGACTACAATCTCTTATTGTTAGATGGTTTCAAACCATTGTAGTTTTTACAAACAAACATACTAAAATCTATATTAAGTGTGCTTGCCATTATCAATTCACTTAATTGCCTTGATTGCAAAGGAGACTGTACTTTGTGTTTTTGTGTTAAAAACAATAAAAACAGTACATACCTACTTCACCTACCTAGTACTTCATTTCATTCTAGATAAGAATATTTTTTTGTATGACTGTACTTTAGGTACTTGTGAATTATTGTATATTTAATGTGTGATCTGCATACTGAGTATGATTTGGTTGACATTAATGGTTGTTTTCTAAGCATGATATTGCAAAAAAAATGTGTGTAATTAAAATAGACTTCTACTAGAAAGTGAAGAGAGTTTTTAGTGGACGTTAATTGTGTAACCTATTTGTATGTTTGACATGATAATTTTAGTAGATTCCTATAATGTATGGATAGTACTTTGTAATGAGATACAGATAGGTGAAGTAAGTGAGAAATTGACTAACTCTTAGTGCTACTTACATCAGATATAGTATATCAGCTTAACTGAGTCTCAAATTACAAAACCATGCAACATTTTATGCATAATTTGTTTGTACTGAAGCATAATGTTGAATCATTTTTACGTTTAAGTAAAAACAAAAACTATGTATTAAATGCAATACTTTATTATATAAAGAAATGAAACTGGTCATAGATAAGGCGTATACTGCTTTATGACATGAACTAGATGCTGGTCAAGTATAAGCTAAGTTATCATCAATGCCTATATTGTAAATACAATAAAAAAAATTAAGATAATCCAAATTCTGTTGTAGAGAGAATTTAACATTATGTTCTAAAATTTGTTGTTTACACAAACATGTAAGGTATCATCTTGAATTATAAAATAAAGGTAATTTACACAATAGTTCCAAGCCCATGTGGTGATAGATTAAGAATATTGATTATTATCACCCCTATTCATCCAGTGGGCGTTGTAAAGAGGCGGCTAAAGAAACAAAGTATGCAGGACAACATCACTGCAACTAGACGGAAGACTTGAACAAACCATATATAAGCCTGTCTGACCAGCGTGATGTAGTAGGTCTGACCAGCGTGATGTAGTAGGTCTGACCAGCGTGATGTAGTAGGTCTGACCAGCGTGATGTAGTAGGTCTGACCAGCGTGATGTAGTAGGCCAGAACTTCCTTTTGAAGGAGAAACTTATATCCAGCTGTGGACAATACTTTCTATGCCAATGCTAAAAATAATCATCACTATTAGTTTATGGAAATATGTAAAAATGTTTTGTTAGGAGTTATTAACATTATATATTATAGATATAAGTACTTGATACATATATATATATATATAAATGGCAGTTATTTGCAACTTAGGAATAATGTTTAAATAAAGCTTTATTATTGTTAATTAATGTCAGAAGATATCAAATAGCCCTGTAAATATATACATATTATATAGTAATAATGACAATAATCAAGTCCATTATAGTGAGATGTAAGTTTGTACACAAAACTAATTTTATCTTAATTAGAATTGAATTGTTATTT
This sequence comes from Hypercompe scribonia, assembly GCA_949316085.1. NCBI lineage: Eukaryota > Metazoa > Arthropoda > Insecta > Lepidoptera > Erebidae > Hypercompe > Hypercompe scribonia. The sequence goes on along the minus strand of OX438969.1, from coordinate 871,604 downwards.
TATCTTGTATGATTGCTCCTTGGATATCTTGACATACTGTTCATAATTTTTAACATTGAATGTAATGTGAAAGAAATGGACTTGTAGAAAAAAAAAACATATATTTGACACAAAGGTTTTTTAGAAATAGTAATCATAACTTTTTTGTAAGACCACTTTCACATATAGTTAGCAAGTCAATACTTCTAATACACAGACACTGTTATTTGAGGTTAGCACAATATACAGCTCTGAAAACATGCAAACTATAAAATGATAGATTTATTATATGGCCCCTTTGATGCCAAACCTCCTTGATATGTGATCATTTAAAGATGAATTTGAGAAAAATTGTTAGTTAGAGGAAAAACCTCTGTTGAGCAGATAATTTGTAACTGAGGTTGGACACACCATTATGAGAGTGATTTAAACTATCAAAACTGGCTTCTGTTATTGTTATCATTTGTTCTTATTGTTTCAAGTGTCAATACATATGCCTCAAATTATTATATTATTGATTTTCTTAGCATCCAACCTAAAATTCTTTAATCACCTACAACATTAAAACATTTAGGTTACTTGTAGCCATGTGACAATGATTTTTTATGCAAAAAAGTGGTGATAACAGCTGAACCATGGTTAATGTATCAAATTTTTAAATTCACAGTGACAAATGCACCGAAAGAGCAACATTTAGAAAGTGGAGGTGACGAGTTGGCCGAGGTGTCATGGCGCCATCAGCAGCAACCGTCATATGCACCACCCATCTCGTCAGCAGCCGATCCCTACAATGTGGCAGGTAGGTACATAAAATTTCATATATCCCTCTTTAAGTTACAAAATAGACATATAATGTTTATTTAGTTAGTCACATAAGTTTGATGTAATTAGTGTCATCTTTAGTTTCTCACTACTCTACCTCATTATTGAATGAAGTTTAATGCTTATCTTGTGTGTTAATTTAATAAATTAACACGTAAATAATTGAAATGTCTGGCAAGGATTTCGAAGTGGAATGTAAACAATAACACAACAATAAAAAGATTATGACATGTGCAAGTCTACACAACGTAATTCATATTTTGCAATTTATTCTGCAACTACTTGGTATGTTGTAGATAATAAATGCTATTTTCCAGATAACAAAATAACTTAAATGTCGATAGGAAGGTCAACAATTTAAATAGGTGCACTAACAAAGAATGTTGCATCATATGCATTTTATTTTATAGTTAGTACTGCTGGATATAAGCAGATAGACTAAACATTTTAGTTGTGATATTTTAAATACATATGATTGTTTGTCAAATCAGTACATAGTTATTTCCTTGAAAGAAATCTGGAATGACTATGATAAAGTACAATTTTTTAATAACTACTAAATACAGTTTCTATGTTGCAAATGAATTATTGTATTTAACTTTAGATATTATAATGCGATACTTTGAATAGTTGTGGTGAATAGAATATTAAAGAAAGAATGGGTATGATCTTTTATTTCATCGCAACCTAGCCAGTAGTTTCTGAAGCACTACATGAGTAGGAGGGTCTACTCAAAATTTGTTAAAAATTATTGATGGTTTATATGACCAGATTAGATTAGAAAGATTGTCTAGGTGTAGTATAATACAATGAAGTCTTTTGTACTCTGTACTTCGCAAACTATATGTTTTAATTGATTTGCTGAAGACCTTTCTAGTCTAGTTGCATTCAACAGAGAAATATAAATTGACATTAATACTGGCAGCTATTTAGGTTATTCGCAATATGTAGCATGCAAACACCATACCCGTTATTGTTCTTGCAGTATGACCTCCAAAAATGAAACATCGAATACCACGTCCCTCCACTCATGTTACAATAAAATACTTAATAAACTAGACATTGTAGCCATGCGGTCTGGAATACTTTAACCATGTTCACCAATTTCAAATCACTTAAATACGAATCCACCCAACTAAACTTAACCAAATTTCTAACGAGAAAAAATAATTTGTTATTAATCGCATCACGTGGTATTTCAAGTTTTATTTTTCTAGATCATGTAACGTATCCCTTGGGAGGTCTACGTACTGAAGTATGAATAGTTATTGAGTTGTTGATCCTATTTTATATATAATCGGCTCTTAGATAGACATAGATAATAGATTTTGTTTCAACTTGTACGTTCACAGTTACTATTTCGACAAACGCCAAAAAAGTAAAGAGAGCTATTAGTTGAATAGTTTAATATACCCAATATACGTTTACTATTACTTTAACTTTAATATACTCAATTTGATTAAACAAATGATGAAAAATTATGATACCAAATTAACATCTTTTGTATCTTGTTGCATTTCTAACTCGATTATTTATAGAAAGAAATAAGATATTTGTTTAGAGACAAATATTTTTCGTTATTTCAGGTTATTACGGTACAACAGCACTTCCTTATCAAGCTTTTGGAGTCGGGGATGGGACATGGTCCACCAATGGAACAGACCCGATGCCTTTCGGAGGATACAATCCTCACGATTCTTATGGAATGGATGGTAGCTAGTATTGATTCAGTAACAAGAGAAAAGATGTCACTATTTTCATCATCTTACATTTTTATAATAATTTATACATAATTCGTTGGCACATCGTTGAATTGAGTCGGTTGAGGTCTGCCTCAGTAAATTAAGATATGCCGACATTTTAAGGTTTACTGTCTAATAACTGCGACATACAGTAATGATTCTTTAGTTTGTCCACACTTTATTTCGAAAATGAACTCTTGAATGAACTAGGTCCCTCTCGTATTAGTTGACTGTAATGTACAATCAACAAACTTTCAAGTTTAGTTAATAGTTTATTTTTCGCAAAAATTATTTAGATAATAAAAGTTAAACCGGTCTCATTTTTTGTATAAAATTCAGTTGTTTTAAAACAAAATCTACGTATTTGTTAGATCAAATACAGATTTTGGAACATTAAAACAGCGTCATTTTTTTTATTGAATAAAACATATTTACGTCAGGGACAGTTGAATACTACTTACTTATCGGCTGCTCTCGTCTATCTGCTCAATTCTGTACACGTCATTATATAATTGGTCCATTCTCAAAATGCCGGCATGTTGTGATTTCTCCAGGTAGATCTCGATGGCGTAAATCAGCGACTGGCCTCTCCACATACATAAAAGTAATATTTGATTATTTACTTTGCTTCTATAAATTCGCATCCATCTTATTTTTGACTATGTAATCAACAGTTCTACACCATACACTATGTATTGCATTACATCATTAAACATTTAAATTATTCAAAAATTTATCAAACAACCATCTGAAATAATCCATTACTTATTACAATTACAGGTGTATTCGGACCGTCAACAACACCATTCTCAACCGCTGCATTTGGCCAACCGGCGTCTACTTTTAACTATTTTCACGGAAACGGCGATTATTCTACTTGGGGACAACTAGGTCGCGCGAAGCAGTATGATGATTACAGTACATATAGGGCCGATGGGCTGTATGTGCCGGACGGCATCAAAGTGGTTGAAACTGGCGTGCAGGCACTCTCGCTCGGCGACCACAAGACGGAGAAAGATCGTCCCCCGGAACTCAAAGATGTGTCCGGGGGCTCTCAACCCAAAAAGATGACGTGGGCTTCGATAGCGAGCCAGCCTGCTAAACCTGCACCTTCGTCGCAAAGTGGTGCGGTTAAAAAGAAGGGGCCGGGCATGCCGCCCCCACCGATTGTGCCCGGAAAGCACAACATGGATATTAGTACGTGGGATGCCGGTAAGAGCGCCCCTGTAGTGACTGCACCGCCCCCGCCGCAGCTGCAGCCACCTTCGGTGCCCGCGCCGTTGCCAATGCCCACACAACCACCGACGGTATCGCCAGCACCCGCTCCATTGCAGCAGCAGCGCGGCCCGCAGCCGCAGCATCAACCGCCACCTGCCTGGGCACATGCGCCACGTGCACCGCCGCCACATCAACCTCACCAAGCACACCAGCCTCCGCAACCACATCAGCCCCGCCCACAGCTTGCTGTGCCTCCCGTAGCTGCGGTTCCACCACCGCAAGCGATACCGCACCCAGTCCTAGATGAGTTACGAGTCAAAAACGATTACAATCCAAAGGAATTCGATTTAAACGCCCCGCTCGCTCGATTTTTTGTCATCAAGTCGTACTCTGAAGACGATATTCATCGTAGTATCAAATACGAAATATGGTGCAGTACGGAGCACGGCAACAAGCGCCTAGATGCAGCCTTTCGTGAACGTGAAAGAGAAGGTGGTTGCGTTTACCTTTTCTTCTCCGTAAATGGGAGTGGCCACTTCTGTGGAATGGCTCGTATGACTAGTGCGGTTGATTATAATTCTAACTCGAGCGTGTGGTCTCAAGACAAGTGGAAGGGACAGTTCCGTGTGAGATGGATTTATGTTAAGGACGTTCCAAACGTGCAACTGCGTCATATCAAATTAGAAAATAACGAGAATAAACCGGTGACAAACTCTCGTGACACCCAGGAGGTGCCACACGCAAAGGGGCAGCAAGTCTTGCGTATTATGCACTGCTATTGCCATTCAACATCTATTTTCGATGACTTTATTCACTACGAGAGGCGTCAGGAAGAGGAGGATTCTCGCAAGATTCCTCATCTTCCCAGTCAAGACAATAATCGTGATGATCATGACGGTGGTCGTGGATATCGTAACTATCGCGATTACCGTGATAAGCGGGACGGACGTGATGGTCGGGATGGTCGTGATGGTCGTGATGGCCGTGATGGCCGTGAGGGACGTGACAGTCGAGACGGTCGCGACAGTCGCGATCACCGCGACGGGCGCGACTCCAGGGACCACCGAGACTCTCGCAACTACCGTGACCCTCGCGATGCTCTCGATCTCGACGAGGATTCACGTGACTATAACGATCACGGTGATCGTAATGACTCAGGCATGTATGCACGTGACGGTCCGCTATCGAATATGTATCGTGACCGTGATTACAATAGACCAAGAAAGGTTCGTTATTTTATCAGCATTCTAAGGCATTGAAATAAAAGTGTTAATTTTTGAACGATATAGTAAGTATTGATTTTTGTTCCAGGATAGAGATGGATCGCGCGGTCGCGGACGTCCTCGTAATTGATTGGTGCCCGCGATGTGTGACAACAATTCGAGGACTGGCTTCTCCCCATAGACAACTAGTAGTTAACTAATTGGCACCGCGCTACATAACTGTATGTATAGTGGACATACTTGAACAGGAAACAAGGATGATATCCTAATAATGCGGCTGGCGGTGGTCGCGTTTCAATCTGAACAATTTTAATGTAAAATAGATATTATTGATTGTTTTAAACAGTGCATCGCTAAAAACTTTCAACAAATTAAAATGTGCTAAATAATATTCGTACTGGAAGAACGTTTAATTAAACAAACGCCTAGTGAACAGAACATTAAATAAATACCGACAGTCGTCACGTTCTAGTAACGCATTATGGAACGGCGAGTGTAATCGTGGACTTTATTTCAAATTTGTGGACTGAATCGTTAAAATATAGTAATTTTTATAACTAGAAAATTCTGTGGTGAGAGGAGTTGATCCTTACGGTTTAGAAACTGGTGAGAACGGTGAAATATCTACACGTGCACTGAGTGAGTGACATGGTACCACATCATCAGTGTCTATGATATTATGTATTTAATATGAATAGCTGATAATATCAGTGGTGACTTATAACTTTTATATTGCAGAAATTGTAATCAAATAAGGTGTGGACATTTTGTATACATTTTTTTACATCAATATAAAGGACAGTTATATGAATGAGTTCTCTCGTGGCATTGAGTTCAATCTGCTCCATGCTGGCTTTAACCGTTGTATTGTTACATACGACATACATTACGAAATATGCAGGTTTGCTGGCACCATGTTGTTCTACAATGGACTTAAACAAGACTTTATATATATTACAGTTGACGTGGACTAGGGTGATAATAGTAAACAATATTATTTCTAAGTTATAGGAATATATGGATTGCTCCTTGTTGAATTTTTTAACATGTGTACATATATATGTTATAAAAAACTTAAAATATATTTTCTACTTTTAAGTGAAACTGCAGTGTGACGAGAGAAATTTACTGACAAATGTAAGGAAATTTCCATGATAACTTGTTCTGACGTTAAATATATTTTTATTCGTATATCACTACCCCCCACCTTAATTTTAAAGTGCCTTTTGTTTACAATAAATAAAAATATTTGGAATCTGTTCTTAATTTTGTGTAGAAGTATAGTAGTAGTGCCACAACGGTATTTTAATGCCGTAAACTAATTTCTAGTTAATTTTGCTAATGCATTCTAGATATGTTCTTTGTTTTACATATATTTTAGTTAGTATTATTTTAGTAAGGTAAATCAATTCTGTTCATTTCACACAAAGAGTTCATTGAGAAATGATGTGTACCTTCTATATGAAAATTCTCTTAGAAGTGATACTGGATTAAAGCCTGTCATTAAAATCGTTAATTATTATTTGGATCCAGAAATTCCCAAAATCATATATTTGTTAATAAAAAAGCAACTGTTATGTATTATCAACGCAAAATTATATAATTATTTTTTGAAAATAGTAACTATTTATTGTTTGTTAATAAATGGAACTTGGATACTCGGTATTGACATATTCTGAAAACATAGATTTAAATGGTTACATATATTTGGTCCTACGAAACTGCAGCCTCTTTTAAAACATATTAAAACTATTGTAGAAAGAACTCTTGCTACGAAGGTATTCTTTGAGCCTCTAATGGAATGCTTACAGTCTCAAAAATATATGTACCCCTTTATATCTTTGGCTGAATACAGGTGAGGAGGTAAGATTGTCAGTATCTGTTGGTTTGAAAGCATTGAAATCTCACAGTACAATAAAATAAACATCTCAAGGATTCTGCACGAATGGTGTAATGATTTAAGCGGTCACCTCGGCGCTTTCTACTGAACCGAGTGTTGTGAGTTTGATTCTCACATGAGACAGCACTCTATAATCTACAAATTATTGATCTGAGTTTGGAAGTTCTTTGTCCGTCTCATGTATGTTTGTAATGCCACACTCAACTTAAGATTTTTTTTTAAGTTTTTATTTAATTGATTAATTTAGTCTAACTTTATTCTTCTGTTTCGCTTTTAAATACCTTACATTCTCCAACTTTGTTTTAATTTTCTCGAGTTAATAGTTATTTACAATTCATTTTTTTTTTGAAAAGCTTATGAAATATCACTGCTTGACAATACATTATAGGTTTCATTTTTATTTATGTAGATAAATTTGTAAGTTATTGAAATAAAGCATTAATCAAGAAAAAAAAAAATTAGGTCGTGAGCGAACTATGTTCCATCTCGGTCTGAGGCCAGCCGTACACGGACTACTTCAAGCAGTTGAGACCGACTGCTTGAAGCTACGACCGCACGGTGAACTATAGTCATTCATTCACTGTCGTACACACGACTGCTCGAGCAGTCGCGACCGCTTCAAGCCGTCAACTGCATGACGAATTTCCATCGTGCCGTCGACCGCTCGCGAGCGGTCGTGAGGCATACACAGACTGCTCGAGCCGTTGATTGCGCTAGAGCACTCGACAGCTCTCCGACCTCTCCCTCCCTTCTCTTCTGGCCTCGCGGCGTCTATCTGTCTTGTCTCATTTGTCGACTGATCTTTGAAAATGGAGGATGTGTTGCGATAGTGATGCGCTTATTAGTGCAATTAAATCAGAAGAACTTCTTTGGAATTATTATAAAGTTAAGGAACGCAGCGACAAAATAAAGAAGAACAGCGCATGGGTAATTATTTGAGAATTTTGATGAAAAACCAGTTCAAGAAAAAAATTAATCCATGACTCAACTGCTCGAGCGGTTGGTAGCGACAGCTCTAGCTGTCAACAACCGAACGCTTGAGCAGTCGACGCCGAACGCTCGAGCGGTCCGCGTACGTCGCTCAGCCGTTAACAGCTCGAGCAGTTCGTGTACGGCCGCTCTATGACTGAAATTAAGCAGTTCATTTGTTGCTTTTCGCCCTAACTGAAAGGGTGGTAATGTTCATGAGTTGCAGATGTCACCTTCGCCTACGGAAGGATAGAATTTGTAGGGCTAACTCTACAATGAGATTCTGTGTTTTCCTTAGGAAGTAGCACTGCAGGTGACTCTTCTATTCGTACGACTCCGATAGTGTTTTGTTACGGTACTTCTTTGTAACCATTACAATGAAGACGAACCTACATTCATAAGAACACGTTTATCATTTGAATTATCGATTACAGCTAATAGGATTGGCGATGAGGACTCCGTGACGGAACGTCGTTTGTATATAATTTTCATTTGACTGGTTAACTCCGATGGACTGACAACGGTTTTGAAATATAATAATACATTGCTATTTTAGAATTGGCTATGATACCACAATAAAGGGTTACCATCGCCATGTCCGTCGTTAGCTATTAAGGTTTCTATCAAGGTAAAATAAATAAAGATTTTTGTTGTTTTGGTGAGGGATTTTTTTTATTTTTTTGAAAACCTTTATTAATGTTACACGCTGCGAGAATGACAGCTCACTTGATCTATGAATTCACAGATCCACTTGATCCAACACAAGATATCCATGGACGGTGGTATTCACTACCATCATGCTTGTTCATCTACCCTTGCTATATAAGTCTGATGTTCACAGATACTTATTTACATTTGATCTATGAAAGTAAACAATTTTTGGAATGTTATTACTAAAACACGTTTGGACGCTTCAGGTGAATATTTTTATAGATTGGTAACGGCCTTAGCCATTGGGAAAACCTTGTCAGCAAGATCATTCTGAGGTCCCGTGCAAGTAGTTTCATGCAATGGCCTTTGTGTAAAATGCAAATCAATACTTATGTACTGCTGCTCGAACAGAAAAGTGTAAGTCAACAATAGTTGACACTTGTCAAAATGACAGGCAGAGTGAAACAAGGAAAATCCCCGAACGTAAATCGTAAAAACCTATTACGCAAGAGAGTGCAAATAGAGTGATGTGAGTTTTATGATAATGCGGAGCGTAAAGCGCTAAGTACAAGTAATATTAATTGCCCTACTTACCACAGTTAAAGGTTGCTCCGGTTTTGATCTTGACTATAATATGTAGTAAGAACTCAATCAATCAACCTATAGCCGTATACTGCTGAACGAAGATCTCTCCCAAGGAATGCCAACCATCTCGGTCTTGGGCAATTTGCATCCATCCATAGTAAGAGTACCTGTAATAAAATCATGCATTACGTTTAATTTTCCTCTGGGCATATCAGCGATTTTATGTATGTGAAGTTTTAACTTTGGTAGTGTATTAATTATGTGTTTTAAAAAGAGTAAAGAAAATCAGTTCCATTTAAAAATTAATCAAAAATTAAATAAAATAATTCTATATTGAGTGGAAAAAAATCAAAACAGTTAATAATCTATTTCAAGTTTTTAGAAACAGGGGAGAAGTTCGTCGAAAACATCGTTTTACTTAAGATACTTAATTTGAGTAAATATTTCTTCATTGTGTAGATCTTAGTGTTTTAGTTATTTATTTGAGTAGCAAATAAAAAGATAACTGTGCCTTAAGTTGAACTATTCAATGGGCATTGAAATGTCAAAAATACACATTATTACTGAACGAAAATTGCGTTTCGAATTCAGTTTAGGACAGTTGTCGATAGTGTTATCCTTTTTTTCTTTGTTACCGGTTCTATCGCTTTCTTAGTCTAACATCCATGCTACAAATAATATTTATCTCAAACGCCAGAATATATGTAATGGTAAATTGGATTTATTTATAGTAGATTTAACGTAATAAATTGAATTTTTAAAGTTTTTGAATAAATGTTAGGACGCAAAATCAGTGATGGGGTCACCCCTTATATATTATGATATGTAATCGTGACGGTGTGTTATAAAACTTCTACGTTACGATTGTTTGTTTGTATTCATTCTCGCGTCTTTTCTGTCAGTCGCTTTCGCGTAGTGTCATCGACAGTCAGTTGGTACTGGCTCGCGTTGATAATCGTCTCTCACTGTATTTTCGGCTTTGTTAGAAGAATAACATATATCGAGTGTTATCAACAAAACAATGTTTTTGAATTATATCTCAGTGAGATAATCGACGATAACAAGTGTGAATGTTATATTACGATGAATTTGTGGACATACGTACGAAAACTAAGACAGTAGAAGGTGTCAGTGTGTTGGCTAGGGGATATTTTTGTAAAAATGAGACATGCATTCAGTCGAAATGCAAAAAAGTGTATCAGTGCAAGTAGATAGTGATTTCGCTTTGTTGCTGCCGAGCGGTGTCTATGAAATAAAAAAAATGGAGCCAAGATCGAAGCTACGAAAAGTGATACTCTTCTGTTTATTACTTTCATTATTTGGGATGGTTGCATTTGGTTACTTTTGCCCAGATCAGGTAAACATTTAAAAAAGTTTTATAAGAATCTTTTAAATTGTATAGAAAGGTGTAATTGAATTACGAATAATATTACTAGATTTTTTTTTTCCATTATTACAAAACTAAAGAAGACATTCTAGAATTTAGTAATCTGTTAAAATAGTAAATATATTTCATAAAACTATTTTTTGAAATACTTTGATTATAACTTATAAACACCTAAAGTTTAACAAAATGCACTGAATTTATTTAATAATGTTTTTACATTATCCACATTAAATTTCTCCCTTTGATAATAGACTTGAAGACTTAAATGACACTATGAGCATATTTTGTGATCAGTGTATACACTCCTTGATGTAGATAGGCAAGGCAATATATTTAAAGAATATTTAAAATTGTAATTTCTTATCCTGAATATTTACTTTTCTTGTATAGAATTATTTAAACAAGATAACAATAAAAATATAATAACTTTCATGCTGGTACAGTTGTTAAGTTTTTAGATATAAAATAACATTTACCATTAAAGATTATTTATGAAAATAATTCAAAAATAATCTTTAACAAAAATCTTTTACTAATTTAGCTTATTAATTTCTAATAAGAAACAATCATGAAATAAGTAAAATTTGTTTTGAATTATAAGTTTGTTATGGTAACAAATTATGTGTTTAAGTACTAAAAAATGTTTAATACAGGTATTCAACATTTTAATAGTGTGTAATTTAAAGCTACTTTTTTATATTTACACATAAAACTGCTATAAGTATCAGGTGTAACTTAATGCAGTAAATCCTATTGTTTACGGTGAAGAATGATTAAATCTATTAATCTGTGCTTGGTAAATATTTGCAAGCTTTTTTAAACTGCAGTTTCTGCTTCTCTTTATTTTTATATTAACATAATAGTTCCTTGTATGATACCATTTTTTATGTGATCACTTAATCTGTATGCTTAGTTCCATCTCTCTGTCAAAACATTTTCTTTAAAGAATACTGAAAAGAATTGGGTTAAAGTAAACATGAAATATTTTCTGCATTCACTTAAAGTTATAAAAATCAACCGTTCTGAATAAAACTATTAAAATATACAGTTTAAAGTGTAAAGACTACCATTCTTTATTTGACCAATCTTATTGACTTACAAGTAAGAAATTTGCCAGTTCTTTAAGTTTTTGCCAGCTTTTAGGATCAATATTTATTTTAATTTATGAAAATTGATCAAAAATATATGGAGCTTTATTTTTATTATAAGTCACAGAAGCAATTTAAAAAAGGAATTCTCATAAATTATATTGCATAACAGATGAAGGCTTGTTTTAAGTTTTTAGTAAGTTAATGATTGTAGGAGTCGAACGATTTTCTGTATGGTATTACTATAAGGCAATATACGATCATGTAAATGTAAATTATTTATGTAAAACAAATTAAAAATATGAAGCAGCTAATATAATTATATATTTATAGTGATCAGTTATACAATTACGATTAACTGTAATTATAAAAGGAATATTGGGCATGTCATTATTACAAAAAATAGCACCCATTGATCATACTTACTTGATGCATGTAAATCAAATCCACAAAATTGACAGTGAAACAAGCCATCAATACACAATTACTAGTCTAATAATTTTAAACTTTGATTAGATAATATAAGCAAGGTTGCCAATCCTAGTTAATTTGCTTTACAAAGCAAAGATAGAAGTAAATAACTATTCAGTTTTATTGCCTAATATAACCTGCTTTCATTGGATTCCTTGCAAACTAACTTTGTAAACAAATCTTTGAAATTAATTCAAACATACCTCATAAACTGATACTTTGTATGTATAGTTTTTCATTTAATAATACTGTAGTTTGCCATCTTAGAATTTGGTGATGAAACTCTTTCTTATAGTTGTTGGCCTGGGATGGCCTCTACAACTTTACGCGGGTATTACGGTGAGCGCTGAGGGCTCTCAACCGGTCATTTGTTAAGCAACATAGCCTAAGGGCACCCCCTGTGGGATACGAACCTCGGCTTGGGGTGTTGCTGATACGTTGGGGCGACCTACTCCCATGTTCTGTGGACGACGGGGACGAAAACGCGGACGGTTCCTATTCGATTGCCTAACTGTGTTCGCTCTACGTTGAGCGAGCGTAATTTCGTCGTCTTGTTCTTCTAACGCGTGTCTGGGTCGACGTATTTTCGAGATCCTACTTGGTGTGTAGTCTACGGCCGCAACCACTAGAGGGTTGGGGTGAGTCGGAGCAGAGTCAAAGTAGCTAAGAGAGCACTGTTTTATGTATTGCTTGATGGTCGGCAATCTGAGGTCGATGTGGAGATCGACGTTGCGTACATACCACGGTGCTCCCGTAGCTTTGCGCATGAAATTATTCTGTAGTGTTTGAAGCCTATGGATCCTGTGTGGCCTAACGTGTGCGAAGACTACGCTACCGTACGTCATTATGGGGCGTACGCATGCCGTGTATAGCCTAATTTTGTTTTTTAAATCTAACTTCGAGCGCGCGTTTAATAAATTGTGGAGACGTCCTAGCACGAAGGCAGCCCGGTTGCGGACTGCCTTGATGTGGGGGCCGAAGGTTAGACGGTCGTCAAGAGTTATGCCTAAGTATTTGGCCTGCCTAGCCCAAGGGATAGACTTGCCGAACATCCTAATCTGAGGGGTCTTCTCCAAGGGATACAGGCTTAGCTGTCTTCTGTGAAACAGCACCGCCTGGCTCTTCTCGGGGTTGACCTCTATCCTCCATTTCCGGAACCAAGCGCCTAGTGCGTTGGCTGCGGTCTGGAGTTTTTTGGCTACTGTCGAGGGGTTCTTTCCTGAGCAGTAGATAGCCGTGTCGTCTGCGAAAAGTGCCGTCTGCACATACCGATACTTCGGAATGTCGCTAGTATACAGCGTGAAGAGTAGGGGGGAGAGCACTGACCCTTGCGGGACACCAGCTCGTATGGGGTGAGGGGAGGATAGTGACCCTTCTACTCGGTAACGGAAGCTTCGGTTCGACAAGTAGTCTCGTATGATGAGCACGAGTCTGTGTGGCACTCCCATGGTGAATAACTTAAATAATAAGCCGTTGTGCCACACTTTGTCGAAAGCTTTCGCCACGTCAAAGAAGAGGATTCCTGTGAACAGGTTGCGTTGAAGCCGATCGCTGGTGTATTCAACGATGCGGTGGACTTGGTGGACGCACGAGTGATCGGTTCGGAAACCGAATTGCTCGTGAGGGAGGAGATGATTTGCATCGGCATATGCTTTCAGCTTATTATAAACTAAGCGCTCGTATATCTTGCCTAATCCTTTAAGCAGACTTATCGGTCTATAACTAGTCGGTTCGGACTTTGGTTTGCCGGGTTTGGGTATCCCAATAACCACGGCTTCTTTCTATTGTTGTGGAAAGATATTGTTTGCGAGCGCTGCGTTGAAGATAAAGGTCAGAAGGACCACTAGCCTGTCTGGAAAGAGTTTTATAACTCTATTTGTGATACCGTCCGAACCGGGTGCCTTGCGAGCGTGTAGACCCTTGACGATCGTCTTAACTTCCTCGGGGGTGACTGCTATTAGGTCTTGCTCGTTTGTCCCCGTCGTTGTTGTTATTGTTGAAGTCGGAAGTGAAGCTATGCGCTCTACTTCCGAATCAACTTTAGCTACCTCGTCTATATTATAGTGTATAGCGCTGGGCGTGCACTGAAGCTCCAGACTGTCTGCCAGGCACTCTGACTTTTCGATATCGTCGAAGGCCGGTGGAAGGTTAGGTCGGCTTAGAGGAGGCATACAGGTGATAGTGTCTCTCTTTAGCGAGCAGGATAGTTGCCAGAAGGCAAGGTGGGTAGGTTCGAGGTCTTGTAGTGTCCTGTCCCACCTGTCTTGGCGCATTTGGTCGATGCGCGACTTGACCGCTCTTTCTAGGCTTCGTAACCTGATCCTGTTGTCTTCGCATGGATATCTGTCGTAGGCTAGCTGCACGTCGCGGTGTTACTCGCTATTTAACCGACTTCTTATCAAATATAATTCGATTTCTTACTCATTTCATATCACTGCGTTTTCCGATAAAATTTAAAAAAAAGAACGTGTATCCAGGTTGTCTTACTAAATATAATACACAATTTTAAGAAAATTGATCCAGCTGTTTGAACATGCAGAGTTCCAAACGTATAAACACACACTCTGAAATTTAAATTTTGCTAAATACCAATCTGATTTCTAATATAACAAAAATAGCGTCAGTGAAGTTTTATTCCATTCTGATTAACTTTTTAAGGTACTAAGAACGTAAACGTAACGTAATAAGTTTGTAAAATTGCTAGCGACACTGAAATATTTCTTATGTGGCAGTTATTTATTTAAAAAGTAAATAAAAAAAGAAAAATCTGGTTAGAGGAACTTGAAAGGCGAACTGCCTAAAATCGGGCAGCGATCTAAATAATAGATCATTTGCCGGTAGGAGAACGTAACGATACCTCCAGTACGATCAGGTCGACATTAATGTCGACTCTTTTTAAACTGGGAGAAGGATAGAATGTCATACGATGACTTCTCTCTAATTAGTTTTTATACTGAGAATTGTTTCTCGTAACTTTGAAAATGCACTATTTCTTTTATCAAAAGTCTTCTTTGTACAAGTTGTACCAGGGCATATAGGTGCCTAAAAACATTGTTTTACTTTATGGATGACTGGCTTAACCTAGCAATTTTGACTGCGTTTCCCAAAAGAAAATTTTCTCCATATCACAATATTCTTCCTCCTACGATTATTGGTAGCGTAATGTTACATATAGCCTTAATCATTAAAATATTTTTCCATACGAACTAGTAGTTTTTGAGATTAGCGCGTTTAACCAAACATACAAACTCTTTAGTCTACAGTATTATATTAGTAAAGGTAAAGTATTAATAAATTTCTTCTATTTTTAGCACTTTTCCTAAGTGTGTTATTGTTCTAATATATATTTAAATGAAGTCCGTACATTTATATTGTTAATTAATCTTATTAGGTACTTTTCAACTATCTGCTGTGCACACAAAATTTTGCATAACATTTTAATAATCTAAATATATATATTATCGAGTGGTAATAATATGACGCTATATTTTACAAGATCCTAGTGCTTGAACTCAGAATTATTCTCGAACCTGTTTGCCAGCTGCTGCGATAGCCAATGCAAATCTATTCGAACATTATAATATTTTCAAAAATCAGTCGGTATAGAGTGCATACGAAAGTTTCTTCCATTTTACAGCAGCTTATAACACTAAATAACGATAATTAATAATTATACATTAATATTTACATACAACTCATGGCGCTCTGATCCCCAAAAATAGGCAGAGCTTGTATTAACCAGATTGCTGATAAACATAATTGTATATTCCTAAATACATACATACCTATTATTAGAGATAAATTACATCCATACACAGAACAAATGATCGTGCCGATCACACAAATATTGGTCCTAGGTGGGAATGTCCTAGGTGGCTGGCTTAGCAGTCAATAATGACTAGACCAACAGACCCGTTAATTAATAACGTTTATTAAGAAAACTAGCTACGTATAGATTTTGCAGCCATCGTCTCAAAGTGACCTCCATCCATACCGTTGTTTTTAGACGAGTTGTAGCCATTTACGCACTGTGTTTATGTAATAATTCAGTTCAAGGTGTTCGTTCACATTTGTAAGGAATATGTTCTGCTTCATTTCTATATACAATAAAATCTAAGATGAACATTTATGGAAATAAACCAACTGTACCTACCTACTGTGAAATTCTCTGCTCTTTAAACTACTTTATATGCAAGTATCTTTCTAATAATATTTTAGTCAATAAATGCCGCGTTTTTGTATATTTTAATACCTATTTTATTCAAAATTTTATTCATTGGACTATTATGGACGTTGGAGTGCATACAAAGGATGATAAAGAATGTATTTGCACACAACTGCGAGTAAAAATACTCTACCAGAAGTATCATATATGGTGCGGCGAGTGCCTGTAGGTTTTGCCTTGTAAATCGATTTTAACCGAACGATGGTTCCATGTACGTGTCATTTGTATGGAGAAACGCTTCACCGTTGCAGTCTGCTGTCAAGCACGCTGCTTATAAGGCTGGATAACGTCTAAACAGTCATGCAAAGTAGTTTAATGTTTCTGCAAAGCTTGAACGCACAACAAGATGTTATACGCGTAACTTTTCGAAGCTAGTAGTAGACAGTCAATCAGTTAGACGGTGCAGCAATAATCTTTCTCCTAATCTGTGCAGATGTTACTTTATATGGCAGCCTGTAATCTGACATTTGAGACTTGGTTAGATGTTAAAAGTAATTATGATGGATAAAATATTTTTTTTTTTTTATTATATTCTACTCGCTGTACCTGCCACGCTTCGCTATCGCACGTAGGTGAGAAATGAGGAACAAATCTGTCACAAAAAATATATAAAATAGATTTTGAGGTGGATTGTATGTCGTGTCATAATTTAAGCTGAATCTGTGCAGAACTTTTTTGAGTTTACATAAACCAACTCGCCATGTTAATATAATACATATATGTTTATTCTAACAGCTTCTTATCACATGTCTCTGTACTTGCATCAAACCAGGCAACCATTATCAGTCCGTCGATAATCTAGTAAAGTATAGATAAGTCACCTTCAAATAGAATTGATGTTAATTACCTACTTATGTACATTTCGTGTTTAGTATTCTCTAGCGTTTTATATTACTTAGTATTACATATTAGGAGTAATTGGTCCAATTGGGCTAAGTACGAGCGTGATCAGTTACTTAAAGTTGAAGCGACAAAACCTTCCTGCAGGGCAGAAATGCTTTATATTTTCTCTTATCCCACTTTTCAGAAGTTATTTCTGGCATAAATTGAATCTCCTCTAGAGTGTTTGTATTATTGTAGGAGAGTTGTGTGTTTTAGTTTCAGTAGGCACTTTAAGTTTATTAGGTAGTAGACCCACACTGATTTCAGCACGAACAGGCCGGCTCGACTGCGATAGTACTACCCTTTCATAGCAGACCAACCTAAAGCGACAGCACCCGTGCTGTCGTGTTTATTGGTAACTGCGAGAGCAGAGGCCCATTGATACAAGGTTGATAGTTATCTTGGTTACTGTGTGAGCCTTACACTGCCACAATGACTATCATGCTTTTTAAGTCTTCAAGCCAGGCGTGAAAAACTATCTCACTAATTTGCCATAGTGTGGGTCATCATACTGCATTGTCTGAATTTGCAATTAGTGTGGTGACCAAAACTCTTGGATTCTATTTATGCTTTCCATCAGGCAGAGTAGAGTATAATAGCCAAGACCGACAGACAGCAGAAATGAAAAAAAAAGAACTGTTTGCATGAACGCGTCGATAATATTAGTTAGCTAAACTGAAAGAGGAGAGTATCAATAACGAAATAACTTTTTTCTTGTGCTAAATTATATTGACACGCGATCCTCGCATTTATTTTGTTTGTTTATATAACTGAACCTCGTTACCACGTGTTGATATACCATCATGTACTTGACCTATATTATAACTAGGTCTTTACGGACCTTTGAGAAATTAGAACCAGATGATGAATTGATAGTATCATATACAAAAATTCTTAAAACTTTTGTGAGATTGACAGCAAATATGCATACATACTTACTGTAAATTGAGATTCTTTATTATTCTTCAAATGAACTGTGCCAGTGTGCCATTTAAATAACGTAGTGCCATCTAGATAGATACTTTGCATTTAAAATCACCAATAGCCTTTATTAGACCCTACTTGTCATGGGCGTCACCTTAGAACAAAGATTTTCGCCGACTTTACCACGTTAGACGTTAGACGGGTTGGGCTAAACTTAATACAAATCCGATGGTTGGTGTATGGTTTGTGTCAAGTTTTCCTTCTCTTTGCAATGCACATAGTACATAGTTTCTTCACTTACGACACCCACGGAATGAATAGAGGTATTCCGTATTCTTGGTGCGTCCACACAGTCATGAAATTTTCTTAAATCGATTACCGATATTGTAAAGTATTAATAAAATAAAACAAATACTAACGACATATGTTCAATCGCAATGTGGTCAAATTCGCTAATCTCAAATGACACAATCGTGCCATGTGTTGACGTAACTTAGAGAATTAATCAAAAACCGCAACGTGTTCTATATGCTCACATTTACATGACACGTGGATGCATTTAATTTATTATTTATTTGCGATTGTATTTTTAAAATAAATGCATTAGAGGGAAAAAGAACGGCAGTAGAAAAACTACCAATAGAATGCTAATAGAAATACACTGTGGACCAGTTCTAAACTTGTAACTTGTTCACTTTAACTTGATTACTTAATTAGACATAACGAAACAGTACCAATTTAATAATTAAAGAAGCAGACTAAGCCATAAAATAGGCAATCAAAGAAATGGGATACACGCTTGGATTAGACCCGTACACGAACTGATAACTAATTTGAGAAAGGCTATCTGAACATTTTCTAGCAAATGCGTTTAAGTTTTGCATATATTTCACTTCTGGACATAAATTATTCAATGGATTTAGTAACTATGAAATTTAGGAACAAAATATATTAATATTTAGCTTCTCAGATTACTGCGTTATTCTACCAATAATTAAATGCAGTACAGAATTAAAAGAAAACAACATGGACAAGCTTAGATGACTGCACGGCGTACTGGTTTAAGCCGTCATCTTACCAGTTTCCATACCGCCGAGTGTTATGGGTTCGATCCCACTTTTTGTCATCCACAAAATTGTTGTTCTGAATCTGGGTGTTTATTTGTATGTTTGTGTAGTTCCCCGTGACACAGAATTTAACAAATAAATAACAAGTCAATAAATATTTTACCAATACTAATTAAATTTTGTATATAAATACAGCATAGTACAAAACGTGTACTATGTGATCTGAATTTAAAATTAGGGTTCTTTTATGTTTTTTTCTTGTAAGCAATTAAATTTTGATATCTGTGCAGGCCCGTGTCCTACAAAAAAATCAGTCACGCTTCGGCATCCATACAGGGGATTCGCGTCGCTCGCTCTTATGCCTGTCTGTCCCAAATATACCTAAGAAAATTAAGGGTGGGTGTGCGGATGAGATGTTTTAACGTGGTAAAAAGTAGCCTACATCATTCTTTGGCCTCCTAACCATCTCCAGACACTAAAATACACCAACTGTAAAATCGGTCCGTCTTGACACGAAATAAAGACAAACATTTAAATAAACAAATACACTCCCGTATTTACTATATTAGTAAGGATTAAGAAAATCTTAAACGAATGATTTTGATTTTAAAAATATGATACTACGCTATCTAGTTGACAGCAATGACAATTTATTTGTGACAACCAATTGTCATGGCTATGGACTGTATGTTAATTACAAACTGAAATAACTTTTTGAGCCAAAGTTTTCAAAAACCTGAGTAGTAAAACTGTTGTTGTCGATATTACCAGCCAAATAAATACAACAATAGGAAATATGCATGTATTTTTTTTAAACGCGGCCATTTTGGCGCACTTATTCTGTGACGCCAGACTACACTTATTTCAACAACAAAGTATTTAGTTTACAAACTTACTGAGTTATTTTATTCTCATCAACTTGTTACTATTGAAAAAAAAAATACTTATCATAGTGATAAAATACATATAAGAATATTTTTAACATAGTTGTTGTACACTTGTTTTGTTTACAAACTTCGCCGAAAATATAACATTTTTACCAAAAGTTCAGACAATATTCTCAATAAATATAATATATATTATATATACAAATGAAAACAACATACAACAACAATACTCGTAACATACCCGTATTTTGTTTATTCATTCAGAACTTCCTATACTATATTCATACGAATAAATTTAATAATAATACTGATAACTTTATATGAAAAAACCGCGAAACAATAGAAAAAATGAAATCATGAGAAACTATACAAACAACTTGTTTGCAGAGCCGTCTGAGGATAAACTGACTTCACATTTTATTCCACCAATAACGTTGCGTTTTCGAAATTAACTTTTAGTAAATTTAAAAAATAATTACATAGATTTCTTTTTTTATCAGGACAATTTGTTAGGTAAGTTAAGTAGTTTGGAGTCACGTGCATATTATCCGCGTGGAGACGAATTAAGAATACAGGGTGTCACCACCTTTTGTTGAAGTGAAAACTTCTTTAGGCGCGTTGAGCGTTTTGGTAGAGGGTAAAATCCTCGGTTCGCGTCACCGACATGCTAATGATAATAGTATATCTATAGCTATGGAGAATATGATATTATATATTATATATGAAATTTATTATTATTATATATTATATATGATATTATATATTATATATAGCTATATATGAAACATAAAAAATTTCATATAATTTTTGCATATAGTTTTAATTACTCTCAACTTAATAGTTCCGTTTTCACTTCTATCGGCAGTCCCACGACTGCTACTGTTTTTTAATATGTGGAAACCCCCTTGGGCCGTCACTCCATCGGGGTTTGCGGCGGGGTGGTGTGTCGAAATCAGACCGACTAAAACCACACGGTGTGGCACTTTACGCCTGAGATAGGAGAGATCCGTGAACACCTACTATTATGACATCCAGACCCCTCCTAGTGCCTGCCCATCTGCGAGTAAACTCTATTCAGGCGACGTACGGCACACGCGGACGTCGTCTTCTTGCGGCTGGCCACTGTAGCGGATGGAGGGGAAAACCGTTCATCCACAGCCACACTCAGGGCGACATGAGGCGCTAGTAAGCACATCTTCGCCACCCGGTTCAACTGCGGCGAATTGGGTTCAAGTGGAGATCATCCTCCCGGACCTTCTCCGCCGCCTCTTTCCGCAAAATAACGGCTTCGTAGAAGGTTGCGACCACGGTAAAACAGCTGTCGCTACTGGCCATGAAATCATGACAGGCGGGACTCAATGGCCTCCCAGCGACCGAATGCTAATACTTCCCGAAGCAACCGCGCCTGAAAAGGATCTGCGTCAGCCGGAAGGAAACAGTTCCGTGCTACCACCTTGTCAACTCGACGATGATCAGTTCAAGAACCTCCACGGCGGCAAAGCCAGCACCTGCAGCCTCCAGCCGGCACAAGCCATCGTGTCTCGACAAGCGGCCTCACGCCACTTGCGTACCTCTTCGGGCGGAGCAATGCCGGGCCCATGCCGCTACCCCCCTGGAAGTCAGCCGTACGCCGATGAACTTCAGCGAGCACTTACGCCTCCAAATCCCACGGGGATATTCCAGCCAAGACGCACACCGCCTCTGTCGACACGGTGCGGTAACCGCGTATGGCTCTTAACCGTCAATATCTTCTCAGGGCGCCAGAGTGTCATCACACTATTCCAAATCTTCTAACCAGCGTGGTATAGTAGGCTAAAACTTCCTTTTTAAAACAAGGCAGCAGTCGACTATTAAAGGCTGTTAATGTGTGATATGAAATACAATAATAACACCTAACTTCAGAATTATGTCTTTTCACTAATTTCGAACTTCAGTCTATTTCTTGCATATTCTCTTCTATACGAGTGGTTGGAGGGGGTCTACATATCAAATTTCAGTCGACTAGGACCTAGAAAGTATCCTAGAGATTCTGATAATCACCAGTGGGTAAGTCAGTCACCGTTCACCTAAAGTAATACAAATATTTTAACACGGTGTCTTTATAAAAGGGCTTTGCACTTATATTCCGAAATGAAAACATTCAAAATTAATGTCGTCTTTAGGTAAAACAATTATACAACTATTTCTTTTCTTTCTTTTCTTTTATATGAGGGCGAATCCATGTAAACTCGATTACGGTCCATACAAAGCTGTCCAATCATATTTTTAAGTACATTTTAGTAAGTAATCTTATTAAATGTTGGCAAAGTTACTATTCTATCTGAAACATAAGAGGGCCCATTTAATAAATGATTACTTTTCAAGATATTAGCCATTTTATAAAAAATCGTGCCAGGGGACTGACGGGTGTGACAGAGGACTGTTTTTAACGTGGCAAGGGACTGTCAAATGTAACAGAGGACTGTGTTATATTGAATAAAATTACACTCTAATAAACATTTATTATTTATGCCATCTTCGGACATCAACATTACCATAATATTTTAATCAAAATAAAAGCTCTCAAACAAAAATATTCTTCCACTTAAAAACTTAAACCAAGACTATTTCTTAACAAAAAATAATTCTTATTTTAATTTGTACTCAAGTTATTTGATCTCAAGTAAATCGAATAACTTGAGATCAAAAATAGGAATCTTTCTTTATAGGAGTCTTTTTTTAACATAAACTTAATAATAATTGACTTATTGATTATGCTTTGAACACTTTCAACTCTAATTAAACTATACAGATTAATACTTAGAGGTCAGAGGACACAAAAGTTACGGCTACATTCTTAATCAAATAATAAGCAAAAAGGAAAAAGAACCTGATAAAAAACAACAAAATTATCTCTCAAAAACATCTACTTGAGGCGAGAATTTATAAAATATTCTCTTTCCTTTAAGAATCAAATCAGGATTCTCTAACTTTTGAATAATCTGTTCAAAGGTTACGTCTGAGATGTCGTTATCATCAATTTTAAAGGCTTGTTCTTTGTGGTCACATACCTTTAAAAAAGTAACCCTCAAATCACCTTCTTCTTCATCAATGTCATTAATTACAGCGGCATATCGATATTCCAAGTTTTTAGCTGAAAACCTCACTAGAATATAGTCTCCAATATTATAAGTTCGTTTCCTACTGCCACTGGTTCCAGCTTTTTCGTCTTCTAACGTTTCAGTTGGTGTATGGTTGGTGCGTGGGATGTTTGGTATCGGTTCAGCAGCATTAAATTCGCTTTCCGATTCAGACTCTGTAAATACATCTTCAACAGTCCATCTAGGTTCTAGGTCAAAGTTGATGTTACCTATCTTGAAGTGTTCACAAGAACCGTTGTTGCAAAAGCAGCTGAGACTTTTCATTGTCAGAGTTTTACATTTAGAGGGTATATCAAGGATGAAGCTGTCAAAAACACCTGCGACTTGATGGACATTCAAGGTGCCTTTGAAGCTTTTTTGTTTCGACGCTTCCTTGTCAATTTTATCGATCATTAACCGGATGTCTTCGCTATCAATTGTGATGCATGTAATGCTGGGGCAACTTTCTTCTACAGCCTGTACAAAACTTTCGATATCATTGACATCAACCCCGGAGTTGACAACAAAATCTGCAGTTCTTTTACATGTTGCCCCGACGCCGTCAGGTGCACCTTTCCCATGTCCACTCTCCGTGTAGTTCCACGTAAATTGTTTTACACCAGAAATTGCATCAGACAGTTTAGACGCCATAATAAAAAACATAGTTTTATTACGATATTGCGTTACAGGGCCATCACTTAAGAAATGTACGCGTTTGATGCAATTTGAAAGAGTTTTGAAAATTGGTTGCAGATGTGCCCAAATGGCACCTGGTGAATGAGCTAAATTTTCGGAGACTGTGCAATAACAACGAATTGAATTCTTCAGGTATACTACCACAGTATGTAAACTCAGTTGAGCTCGAGATCCACCGAAATGAATCGCCTGTATTTCATCTGCATATTTTGTGTCATAATTCTCGCTAAAATTAACGTGAATTAAGACGTCTTCGTCTTGTAGATTTTGCTTCAAATCAGTCATGGCATTGTACTGCTAGACGATGTTTCTTTGATGGGCCACAAATTTTACTAAGTCTTCTTGTAAGTGTGTTATAAGTTGACGAGGATGAATTTCAAACATTTCTTTGCAGTACTTCGTCACTGTCCGCTTCTTTTTGGTTTTTAAATCTTCGGTCTCTTGCCTCTCAGTAACCCACTTTTTATATTTCAATACTTTATTGTCATAAAACTCTTTATATGCAGGATTTGTATTAGTGCAATTCAGACAATTTCTCGATAAGCAGTCTACGCTGTATCGATCGCAACACAAGTCTTCGAGTAACTTCTGGTAATTGTTGTAAGGTAGTATTCTTGCTTCATATAAAGCTTGCAGTTTCAGGTCAACATTACTGTGTATAATACACAAGCACGTATCCCGACATTGCGCATTTGGTTTGACTACCCAGAACGGACGCAATTTACAGAATATTTGATAACACAGTTTACTCGTACGGTTTTCAGCCAGAATTTTTTTGTACAAGTTGATAATAGTATCAATCAGATATCTTTTTTGCTTTTTTACACCTTTTCGGGTAATAAATTCCTTTGTCCTAACTCCCATACGGCTATTGCTATTGTCTTCAAAAAAGATCTGAACAGCTTGCATAACACTATCAGATATTCTCATCCGTCGTATGTTAGGCACCGCTAAGCCATCGAATCTGTATTGTTTGACGTCTCTATAAATAGCAGCGCTATTTTTAGGTATCCAATGCCTATATTTTTCGACAAGACCACCTGACACGACTTTATTAAATATTCGTTTTAACTTCGAATAATTCTCTTTCAGCTGTTTATTTAGAAGATCACCAAATAATGCTTTCTTGACCACCTCTTGTCTACTATCAGGCTTACGTAACATTTTCTGCATTTTTGTGTTCGGTGTATCTTCGATTTTGTACTTAAGTTCAAGTCTCGCTAATCTTTTTTATACTTCTCAACCTTTTTTTGTAGATTTGCTATCTTATCGTTTCTTTCTTTGTTATGTTTTTCCCTTTGTTTTTTAGCTTGTCTTCTTCTTCGTTGTGCACTGGGTGAAGCCGGGCTTGGATCTGGAGAATACGGTGCTGGAACTAGAGTAAGATGTCCAGAGCGAGCAATATCGTGACCATTATCTGATAAAGGAGTGTTTTCACGTATATACGTATTAGTAATACTGTTAAGTCGCTTGCGTTTGTGCCGATAAACAGTGCAGGGTTCTTTCTACTTCTTTTGAGCAGCTCTGTGTTCACGTGGAGTCATATCCTTCACAAGTTTTCTCAACCCTTTTTTTTCTTTTTCTGGTATTTTAATATCTCCTTTTCTTTCATTTCTTCCCTCTTTTGAGAATCATTTTTTTGCGTTCATATCGTAATCGCTCTGCTACTCTTTTTTTTAGTAACAATTCCTCTCTGGTGAGTTTTTTCTTTTTGGGAGGCATTTTAAAATACAAGTATTCAATCTTGCAACAAATTATTACGCTCAATAAGGTATATGAATTTAAAAAATATCTTAAATGTATGAGCAATGTCTAATAAGCACAGTCCCCTGACATTTACTACAGTCCCCTGCCATATTTTCGGCCAGAGGACTGTTGGCAGGGGACTGTGTCTTTTAGGTTAATCACAGGATAACAACAACATTATTCATATTCATTGTCATAATTGTTTATTGTTGTGTTTGTACACACATCTTTTAAGTGGTATATTATAAAACATTTGTAATTCATTGAATTAGCAGTAATTAAATTACTTAGCAGAGGACTGTATTTCGTAGCGGCCCAGACGCGAGATCGCACTATCAAAGATGCACTGACACTAAACAAAATGCGCGTGACCGCCGTTCACTGAAGTTAACTTTACACTGGTTACGTTCCTTTTCACGCAAAACATTGTCTATAACGAAATGCATTAACTTTTATTGGAGTTTAAAAATTTCGGCAGGGGACTGATTGTAAAAACTCAGGACAATATTCACATACATTAATAAAATCAAAAATATATGTGGCGAAGTTCTATTTTATGATTAAACCATGATTTATTTATTCTATTTTAAGATGTTAATTGTCAACATTTCGTAGTATCTTTAATTTATCTTAAATGTTACTTTAAAGCCCAGTTTTTGGAAATGGGACAGCTCAGGGGACTGTTTTTTTGGAGGTTTGAGAACGTCTAGTAAAATATACCTAATTATTATTGCCATTAATACAATTGGGCTAATAAATTGTGTTGTTTTTCTTTAATTGTGACTTATTTTAATTTAGTTTAGTGTGTTATTTTTGAAAAAAAATGGTCAGGACAGACATTTACGAGTTTACATGGAATCGCCCATGAGTTTAATTTTATCTCCATGTCTACGAGATGTATGATGAATAATTCTAACTCTACCGTACGCCTCCTTCATATTAGATATACAATAACTGGTGTCTAACAACTGGTGTGTTCTTCGTGGTAAATTTGTGCGAGCGAGATAGTTACGGCTAGCGGTGAGCATCATTGCAAGGTAGATGGGGAGACGTGGGCAAAATTTGTATTTGAGCAAAATTTGTAAATTGAGTACTCTTAATCATTGTTGAAGTAAATATAACATTACAAAAATAGTTAACTATAATATATGTTAAGATAATTTATACTCTGCCTTATGTACGAGTGATTCACTTAACGAAGTAAGTACGTTGCTTGTGTAAAGTTTATGCGGCATTTACTTATGTTAAGAATGAGAAGATAACAAAACAATGATGTTATAGAAGTTCGTGTACGCGTCTGAAGTTGTGAGGTTGGAGTTAGAGATAAGGTTTACGATGGTAAAATATTAATTATATTAATTTACCATTGAAGATCCTAACCATCGCTTACTTCATACACAAATTCCCAATTTACCAGAACTCCCGAAATCCTTTGTGTTCAACAAGCTTTCTTTGCAACTGAAAATTATTAATATTTTATAAGTAAAATCCCAAGCTCACATTGTTCGCAGTACGATTCAGTTTTTTCTGAAGTTTAATTTTTATTATGAAAGGAAGCGTTCAGACCACAATTCACAGTAATTATAATAAGTGGAGTAAAATCGGGCGGGTGGGTACAGTCCTCATTGTAACTGTATATTAATGGGCGTTTGGGCTGTGAGGCTCTTCCCACTTCATTAGACGAACAAACAAGTGAGGAGAGGATAGACGTTCTTTATCTCGTCACCCTCTTAACCCCCGCTGACTTTAACGCGAGCCTAAAAGATATTAAAACATTTTTGCCATTCAGATTAGATTTAAATATAACGAAGACCATGAAAATATTCAAAGAAATGAAAAATAAACTTGAGAAATTGGTTTCATTATACAGGTTATGGGCTTTTTCAGTGTGAGCTTTCAAAGCCCGATTTTAAGAGTTTATGAATTGAATTTGGGTTATGTATCTGATTTTGAAGTTAGGTAAACATTGTTTAAGTTTATAATAAATACTTATTATTTTGAGGAACTGGCAAAAATGCTTTTAGGAAGTTATGTGATGAGATCAACTCAGGATTCAGTACAGATTTAGCTTTTAATTTAGGAACACGAAGCCGTACCCCACACTCTTCAGATGTGATCTCCTTATATCTTTGACTTGCTGTTTTATTTCTTAAAGAACTTTTTAGTTTACTGTACAATCCTTAATGTGTATTACTTATATTTATTACCAAATAATTATATAATATTGAATAAAACTGTAGCAATACAAACATGTTTGAAGTTTTAAGTTCAAATTTTAGAGAAAAAGTACACAACAAATGTTGTAGCGAAGTAGATGTATCCAGAGGCAGAGAAAAGTCTGCATGCCAGTTAGTCTGTGTACATCCTCAACTGTCTCGTTCATTTCTGTTTAACAAAGACTAAGTTTAATTGTTATTGAAGCCAAAAGAATTTTTTTAGACGTATTTCAAACACTAACTTACACATTTTGAACTGAAAACATAGCAACACTTTATATCACTCTTCAATAATAATACAAAACAAACTCATACCTATCCGCACAGAAACAGCTTAGAAAACAAAATGGACTATGAATGCTAATGAAAAAAGATTCTATTATATTCAAACAGAGGTACAAATGGTAGCGAATGTAATTACAACTAACAAAATCGCGACTTAAGCAATCTGGTTTTATGATCAAATCTCGTAGATTTCGTTCCCGAAGCCTATTTTTGCAAATAAGCAATTTAAGGCAATGTGAATAGCAAACCTAATAGCTTGATAATTGTACACCTACATAGTAGATATATGAGTACGCCGATGCGCCATGCAATAATATAGTGACTAGAATCCAAATTGTCAGCAGAATGATTATAAAGAATTTTAAGCAATTTTTTTAAATAATTTGTTGATATTTATAATAATAAATAGGTGGTGCAAAGCAAAATGCAAACAGTTACAATTTAAATCAGTAAACATTTAAAAAAAATGCGTGATAGCCTACAAATATCTGCATATTTATGTAGGTAGGTACATGTAGGTAAATATGATATGGTGCGTGACGTCAACAACAATTTAAGTTATTCTTACTGGTCAATGATGTAAAACAAAATATTTAAAAAGATTGATAACCAAGCGGTACCAACTGGTACAAGGAGCGCAAAATTTTTTTTTTCTATTTGTCTCTACATTAATTGCAAGATTAGCGTTCTTTTGAAAAACATAAAAAAACTTATTCATAGCAAATAAATGACTATATGATACTGAAGAATTCTAAATGAGATAAAAAAAACGTTAACACCGGCCAATATTAGCAATTAAATAAGTAACACAAAATTGTGGAGACATTCCAGATGTCCTTAACAGATCCTTAAAACAAAAAGTACTCAGCACTGTAATTCGTTTATATGATTCTAATAATTTCTGAAAGAGCATAATTTACGCTGCTTTTTCTTCAGGCGTCAATAGTAATCTCTTTTGACGTCCAGATTTCTCTCGTCACAAAAGTAGAGGTAATTCGAAATGACTCGTCTCATTAGCTTTCTTTTGATGGTCTGTCGTGAAAACTGCTTTATGAGATATTATTTTAAAAGACGTTATGTTAATAATTTTGCTAAAATTATATGGTGTGTGTAAAGTGCAACTAATACTTAACTAATAACTTTATATGTCGTATATGTTAAGGAACCTTTAATAAACCATGTTACCGAAGTGAGACGTGTTAATAATGTTAATATTATACGAGTACGTTCCTGTCGCGACGCGACGCGCGGCGAGGGTCGCGATGTTGTGTCGCCAAGCGCGGACAGCTCCCTTGCGCCGTAGTTGAAGTGTAAGTGTTTGTTTGTTATGATCGTAGTTGAGTGGTCCTCAAAAATTGTAACTATTCGTGTTCCAATATATTGCCTAAGATATTAAGATGGGAAGTTCGCAAACCAACAATAAGACGTTTATTACCTAAAATGCTACGGGAGGAAAAAATAGATCCGACCTTGAACAGCTGGAAATACATTTACCTACCACCAAAACTTGTTATATACACCTTCGGACTTCTATGCTTCGCCTTCGAGTATATAAAGCACCAGCCTTTGAATGGCTAAGAAAAGTATTTGTGGGAAACGCGAGCCGAAGGTCATTTTACAGCTGCCGACGATTGCAGAACCCTTACAAGCAGAATTCGACCGGGTATCTTTCGGCAGTGTAAATTACGAGTATGAGTGTAACAGTGAAAGTTAAAAAAGTATTTTTTTTTCTGTAACTGCCTCGGTGGCGCAGCGGTAGTGAATGCGACTGCTGTTCTTGAGGTCTCGGGTTCGATTCCCAGATCGGACCAAATGTTTGTATGATCTGCTAATATTTGTTTCGAAGTTTGGGTGCTTTCTATCTATAATATGTATGTATTTACAAAAAAAGTATTCTATCAGTCAGTCTAATTATCATAGCACGAGCTCTGCTTAGTTTGAAATTAGATGACTTTGTGTGTCAAATGTCCGAAATATTTAATTATTTTGTTTTATTTTATTTTAAATTTAAAAAGTGATTGTGATAACATAAAAAAGCGAGGACCTAAAAGAAGAGAGGAAAATTGGACCAGGAAAAATTTATAAATACTAAAAAAGTATTTTATAGTATAATAATAAAATACTATTTAAAATCAATAGATAAAAAAGTACCTATTTGATAGTGCACAGTTATTTGCTGGTTTTGAGGTAATTAACTGAGGCTAAAATTTTAGAATATAAAACAACTAGCTTTTGTCCACGGCTTTGCTTGCGTGGAATTTGGTCCGCCACATTAAGTTTCTTAAAAGAATCGTTTTAAATAAATAAATATATTTTTTTTTAAATAAAAGTATCCTATGTTACTTCTAATACCTCCAAAAACATGTGCACAAAATTTAATGATGATCGGTTGAGTAGTTTTCGCGTGAAACCGTAACAAACAAATTTACATTCACATTTATAATATTAGTAAGATTATTGACAGTTCTTAAGGCCAAATGACTTCCTTTGATTTTCGTACGGCTAGTACTTTGATTCCGGTAATTGACGGTATGAATACATGATAGAAGGTATAGAAATGTATGATGAATGGTTGAAAGACAAAAACAGAGAAATATTTATTAATTCTGTTCTTAAAACTATATGTCAACAATTAGTGCCAATTAAAATGGTTACCGATTCACCAGCGCCGCAATCTGCGAGCAATAACTGCCCTATTTTCATTTCTCAACTCACCGTTTTCACCTCCGTATCTTACTCTGTATCTCCTTTATCTATCCTCTAATCACGACAAAAACCTTCGCTCAGAAATTGAACTGCTTCTCTTATGTCCCTCTCACAACACTGATTTCGTGCACTCTTCGTTCTTTGTTCAGGCAGTACTACTCTGGAATGTGCTTCCGCTTGAAGTGATTTTAAAAAGAATGTACATAATCTCCTTCTTAACGAGATTGAAGAATCCTCTAATCGATAGTTGGCTCCGCTTATAGTCAAGTTGTTATAGTGTTCGAATATAATCTAAATGAGTGTGTATGTGTATATTTATGTATATATGAGTATATTTATATGTATATTTATGACTTATGTAATGTAGGTGTTCATGTATATGTACTCATGTCTGATATATTTTCAATGACAATGTAACAACCCCTGTGCACCACCCTTAAAACATTTCTATACCGCGTGAGCGCCCATATACAAAGCGCATAAAGTGTAAATAAATTAGTAAATAAAATTAAAATCTAATTACACTACTGTAACAAGTTTAATGGCAGATATAAAAACCTTCTTTATTATCGGCTAATTCTCTACTCTCTTAAATAAATAATGTCTCGCAAAATAACCTGCCAATTTAAATTACGTAAACAAACTGGTAGATTTATTATTATTTACAGACTATTAGAAACAGAGTTTACGATAGTACAGGAAGAGGCTAGTATTAAACCCCATAAACGAAAAAGTAGTAATTGAGAAGATTTCAGATGTGCTTTAGGGCCGCCCGCCCCCTATAACAGCAGCAAGACGTAGTGCGCGCGGTGCAGGACGAAAAAACTGCTCCTCCTATGCAACCAAAAGCTGTGTGTTTCTTATTACGAAGTATGAGAAATAACCAATGAAATTTTAAATTTACTCCTAACAGAATAGTGTATTTATACTACTACTGCCAAAAAGAACCACTACTACAACACACCTGTTCCATTAAAATAAGGATTACCTAATACGGAAGGTTTTCTTATCATCAAAATCAAGCTGGATCACGTTTCGACAGACTAAACCGAGGCAATTGTCGAGGAACTGGTCACCATAGAGGCGGACATCGCAACAGTATGTATATTGTTAATTCCAAAGAGGAAGAATCAAATCATCTAAATCCATTTTTTTCGAGCTTAATTATGTACTAACGTGAAATCGAAAATTAATTTTTATAAGATACAGGAGCATCGCTTTCTATAATAAACAGTTATTTAATTTATAATCGTTTAAAAAATATCAAAATAATAGTTATAAATGGTTTAGATGAAAATAAACAGGTAACCATTATGTTTATATTGCGCTACGGACGGGAATGGTCCAGAGTTTCATCATAAGTTGTATCTACTGAACACTATAACATGCCAGGTGGACGGTACTATCGGTTTAGAGTTTCTGAGAATACGTAACGCAAACATTCATGTACTCTGAACTACGCAGGACATATTATAGTGGACAAGTGTATGCGAGAACACAGGTGCACTATCTGTCCCTTCACTCTCACAATCCGATGCGACGGCTATCCGACACGACCGGGGAGAGATCAGGCGCATGACCGACAGCTTTCTGTGCTTTCAAAGGCACGATTTTAAGAGTTTAACTTTCATCTTTTCTATAATCTATATTATTATTTCTATAATTTCTATAATTTTTGACCCGACCCGGGAATCGAGCCCAAGACCTGACTTAGAAACCGTCAGAATCACATTGCGGTACAATAATAGGTACCCATGTACAACTGAAGTACCTATATAAAAATTCTGTCACGAGTTCTGAGTGTGACAAGTATTTAATTATTCCAGCACGGTGTGAATCAATTCATTTTATCAATCTAAAAAAAAATAGATAAAAACTGTGTAATATGTGCAAAATTATTAGAATTCACCGAGTCCCTTTCCATAACATTACTGTGATTGTAAATATACGTATATTTATCTCATTTAGGTCTTTATTAAGGATCTTACCAAGCTAGTCTAAAAAGAATTTAACGTTAGGATATTCACAACAAACACTGGGCAATAGGAAATAATGTGGCTACCTATGTTCTAAAAATAAGTCCTGTCAGGACTGACAGTGACGATGTAATAAGACCAGGTGAAAATATGGAAATAGAAAATTGCGATTTTCTTAAAACATGAATAATCTACTTAGGACATCTATATGTCCTAAGTAGATTAGACACTATTGTCAGTTGAGGGTGTTTTGTCAGACCCTGAAAAGGTAAAAGTATTACAAACTTATCGAGTACCATGTGGTTCTGACGATACTCGAAAATTTGTAGCGTTTAACAATAATTATAGGAAACTTATAAAAAAAATCTAAAATAACTTTACCGTTAAATACTCGTAGATACAATTTTTGAATGAAATAGTGAATATCAAGAAAGCTTTGTTACTCTCAAACAAAAGCAATAATTAATCTTAAATTGATTGTACTGAAAAAAATTCATTTGTCCTTCAGATAGATGCGTCCAGGATACCTATAGGATCAATATTATGTAATAGCAATATGAAACCTATTGCTTATACGAGTAGGCCTCTCAATAAGGCTAAAATAAATTATCCTACCATTCAAAAGGCGCTTTAAGAAACAGTTTGGTGAAAAGTTTGGGGTTATGATAGATCACAGACTGCTCATCTGTTTATATGGGATAAAAAATGCCTTTACAAGACACTGTTACAGCTTGGGTTGCAATGAACAAAGAAAAGCGACTCTAGCATTGTTTATTTAAAAGTTTCTGATAACACGGTAGCTAATTGTTTGAATAGGGTGACCATGTGTTCATATGACTAGACATTAATCAATAAAGAATTAGACATTCTGGTAATGACTAGACTAGAGCATGTTAAGCAAAGTATAAAAATGAAATTGAGTGCAACCAAGATAGAACGAGATTTCTTGGTGTACCTGCTGAGTCGAGGTTTAGCAGATCAAGTATCTTAGGGGTATTAAGAAAGCTAAGTGATCACGTAGAGTTAAACTTTATCTCGGTAAAATATTGTGGGTCTATTAGTCTAGTGGTTAGTGATCCTAAATGCTTAGCCAGAGGTCTTGGGTTCGATTCGCATCCTTGAAAAATCTTTATGTGATGAGTACGATCATTTGTTCTGTGTCTGGATGTAATTTATCTAAAATATGTACGTATTTAGAATATATAAGTATGTTTATTAGCAGTCTGGTTACCGTTGTACAGGCTTTGCCTAGTTTGGGATCAAACAGCCGTGTGTGATCTATGAGGTTATTATAAAACAAAAAAAAGTTACATTTGACTATAAATGTCTAAGTGACATAGAAAATGAGTCGACTATATATATAAATATTAATTACATGTCGCAATTAACACGAGCTGAATTTGAGAATATTTTAAGAGATTTTTATGATAAAATTAGTCAATCAGTTCAGTTCAGTTCAGTTTCAGTCAATCAGTTAAAAGTCTGGAACCCATTACCAGCGCACGTGTTTCCCTCCCACTACGATCCTAGGTCCTTTAAGCGGGGTGCGAAGAAGTATCTCACTATGCCGCCATAGCGTGGGTCGTCATATTTCATTGTCTTCATTCGCAGTGAGTATGGCGACCATCGCTCTTGGATTCTATTCATGCTTTCCATCAGGTAGAATAGAGTCACTTTGGTAGGCTTCTATAAAAAAATGTCAATTTAATGGATATTCTAAAAAAATTGTTGAGCCGATTGTAATTACTACTACGACTTCGAGTGCCTTTGAGATGGTCTATTTAGATTTAGTGGGCCCATTAGTTAAGAATTTAGACTATAATAATTATATTTTAAGCTTACAGTGTGGTAAATGTAGCACGATATTTCTTTAATGTTTTTTTTATTGGGGTTTACCGTAGACCGTTGCTACGTTTCCATGCACGGAAGTCATGTTCATATTCAGAGGTATGTAAGTCTTTGAATATTGAAACACTAAATTACAGCCATTAGGAGTAGATTGGTGCTTTAGAAGTTGCACATAAACATCATACAGGGTTTCTACGAATGTAGTGTGATGGACATCCAGAAACTTGAATCCAGTGGCCGCAACACTGATGTTTCTCGTACACACTGAAACAAAATACTCACCTTATGAACTTGGATTCGGCAACCCATACAATTTATATAGTAATTTACTAAATAATGTAGTTGAACCATTATATAATCCAGATATACACTAGAACAGAGAGATATACACTAGAAGTATAGACTTCAATTAGTTAATAAAGAAGCTAAACAAGATTTATTATCTAATAAGATGAATAGAAAAATTATTTATGATAAGAAATGTAATCCAGTATTATATGGCCCAGAGAAATAAACTGTATGTAATTATATCTTAAGATTAGTCTTAAGAATTATATCAGTACTGTTAAGATATTTATGTATTTATTTTATTATTTATATTTCATTTCGATAATTGTCACTGTTGTAAGCAACCAAGAATTATGTTTAATATTTCTGTTTATTGTCAAGAAATAAATAAATAAAGTTATCTTAGTATTATTAATTATAGTTGTAACCGATTAATATTTTTTTAGTTTTAATAATACCAAAAACAAAAAAGAAATGTATTTTCTTTTTGGTTTGGCCCTTGAGGTGAAGTGGGGCGTACTTTTTTTGACGTATTAGCTTTTGCAAGTGGCTCCGTCCGCCTGTATGTCGGTTATCGCGGTAAATAGTAACAGCCTATGCGTTATTCAGAATTGCGTGAAAGAGTAACAAACATCTAAAACTTTCACATTTATTATATTTATAGTTAAAATATTAAAAAGTTTATCGATAAAGTCTAAGTACATAGTTCAATATAGCACCATCTATCAGAAACTGCGGGTATTTTTATAGTCTAACGACAGATTTTGCATTATATGCACCGGACGAGAAAATCTAATAAGAAAATTTGGATTGATTGAAATACGCATCAAAATGGATCTTTCCATGGAAATAAGACTTTTTACCATGGTAAAAAGTAGCATGTATCTTTCCCCAGCCTTCTAACTATCTCTAGATACAAAAATAATACTATAAAATCACTCCATAGTGACGTAAAAGAAAGACAAACATACAAACAAACACACACACTTTCGTATTTATGATATTGGTAAGGAATAGTAAGGATATATTTAATAAACCTCTTTTACTGAAGTGCAGACGAGTTCTTATTCCACTTTCGCTTTGTGCTGCGACGCACTACAAGTCGTAAAAAAGATTATTTTTGAAATCGTTGCAGTTAACGCAATAAATGTAGATTCAATTCAAGAGTAATTTTTTCTTCATATTTTAAGTCACTTCCCGGCAATTGAATCTGAAGCTATCTGTTTTTGTAAAACAATCTAATTTTATTATTGCACACTGATATTTATTGATAATTTACAATTAAATGTTAAAATTAAATGATGAAAGAGCTCTAAAAAGAATGTCTAATGAATAGAACATTATCTTTGTGCAGGTAGAAGTTATTCGTGTTTCTCATACAAACAAAACTCACAAAACAATTTTTCTTGCCTGTATAGAATAAACAACTGCATATTTTTTTCAAACCTCCCTATTTTGCCAATGTGTGTTTAGGTTCTGATAGGGCTGATATAATAATAATAACAACTTAAAACCGCACTCACACATTCATACTGTTACTTTGACACTTGTGTATCGTCGTTGCAGATTAAATTTTATAGCTAAAGCTCTGTTTTTGATCAGAAAGCGATTATTGTTGTTTATGGTGTAAACAATTAAATTCTCTACCGGTGTACAGAATTTAATTATTACACAGTATTCCAACTAACCTTTACTCCAATCTTAAGAATATTAAATCCAGTTACCGTCCTAGTAAATATCAATGTGAAATAGTTAATGTCTACAGTATTCACGACAAGGAAACCAGTATTACCCTTTTATAATCATCTTAAGGTATCACCGGTTGGTGGTTAGATCGGACTCGAAACGAACAAAATCCAAACTATATACAACCTAGTAAGGAAATCCTTGAAACTTCAACGTTCCTCATGCCTCCTACGGCTCACAAATGTCTTCCACCTATCTGGGATATTCCATTTTCTGCCTCTAAAGCGGGTACACGCGTTCCGTAGCACTTGCGTCACCATCTTGACCTGCTTCTGCTACCGTCTCACCTGTCACTCCAAGCCTTGCGCTTATGTTGATGTGTAGACTGTCTTGTTTCCTATAAAGTTGTTGTACTATACAGGTAGTCTTTTTCTACCAAACCAGTTTCAAATTTGTTTTCAGTCTTCCACTATACGGCTAAATTTCGGTTTTTGGTAGAAGCGGTTTGGTATCAGATATTCAAAACCTAAGTACTAGGCAATATCAAAGTTCTGAAGAAAGACTTTTCGAAGATTTTAGGGCTGCAACAACCTAATGATTATGTCAGATGTTTGTATGACAACTGGGACAGACGGTCAGACGGTCTTACGTGTTCTCCGAGACACTTATAATACTATACTCTTAAATCACTGTGCCGTAATTTTACTTTTACAACTATTTTTTTTAATTAAATGTAATATCTTAGATACCAGTTCAGTATGATCTTAACTTATGTTTTCATGACATAAAAATTCAAATCTATTACTGTGAGTAAAATAAAATATCCAATATTTATTTTATTTATTGTTAAACAAAAGTATTTCCTCGATATTTTTATAATGTCATTGCTTTTTCCAAGAACCTAGAAATATAAATAATTTCTTGGACGAACTTTTAAATGACAACTGACGGTGGTGACTACGACAGTGTATGATACACAGTTCCCACATGTCCCCAATACGCAATATACATAATGACAATATGGCTTTGTCTTAGTGGAAGTTTATCCATCATTAATCCGTGTACTTTAGGCGTTTCTAGGCCATACACAAGAATGACAGAGTACCGAAAGTTATAAATAAAACTAGTTTTACATTTTCATTATAATATGTAAATGTAGTTTGATTTTACGATCCATATTTGGATGCAAAATTTATTTTCTTGTTTTTTATATGACAACATCGTATCAGACATTTTGACAAAAGTAGATTAACAGTGGTCATAATTTATTGTTTCTAGTTTGGTTTTGGTAAAATTGTAATTTACGAACATCGTTGCATCATTGTTTAAAACTAGCATTTGTCTGAGGCGAGTGTCTCATGAATTTTGATTTGTTTAATACCATATGTGGGAGCCACATAATTATAAGTTATTCCAGGTTAATTTTATGTGACAAGTTTAGTCAAAAAGCGTTTAAAAACCATCATTATATAACAATAACTGACCTTACGAAGATCATTTAATTTAT
The DNA here is from genome assembly GCA_949316085.1 of Hypercompe scribonia. NCBI lineage: Eukaryota > Metazoa > Arthropoda > Insecta > Lepidoptera > Erebidae > Hypercompe > Hypercompe scribonia. Next base: position 833,511 of record OX438969.1, on the reverse strand, counting down.
GCTGTATACCAGAATACAGCTCGTGTAGTCATCGCCCTCTGGTATTCGGACTCTGTTCATATTCTACGTAGGTATGCAACAAAACTTTCTTGTGTTTTATTCAAATTTATGACAGAAACTGTGGTTTTAGTATTTTATAATGGTAAAATATCAACGACAATAAATCACATTACCAGCGCACTGTTCATAAAATATGTACGATTTTGATATACACATATGTACGTATTTACAATAAATTTAATGGATTGAAAAATATGAATTTAAATTTACAAAAATATTTAATACTTTTAAACGTACACGCTAATATACCTAATGAAAATAGAAAATGTAGCGGAGTTTAATATTTTTTTCTTTTGTTCATAGGTGTGCGCTTTGTCGCCACGGGAGCGAGTATCCGAATCCCTAGCTCTGACGTATGCCGAAGCTCCAGGTCGGCCACTACCAGATGTTATTGCTCAGCCGGGTCTGTCGTACGACGAGGTTCTCCACGACGACTTCCGATTCGACTTGAATGCTCACGACGTCATGGTGTTTCTGCACATTCAGAAAACTGGTGGCACCTCCTTTGGAAAGCATTTAGTCATGGATTTAGATCTTAAGGTAGGTAGTAGGATCCAGTAATCAATGCAATAATTTACTGGCATATATTAAAAGGCACACCTGTTTGTCCCGTTCTCCCCGTAGGTGTCTAGACATTTGAGGCATTGTGGGTGACTTGGAATGCCTGTGGGCGATTATTTCTGTTAGGTGTGCTAAACGGATTTCAAAAGCTTTATATATAAAATTATGTAATTTTGTGGCACTAATATGATTAAAAATTCAAGTAATAAATTTAGTAAACATACTCAACATTTTTTAATTCTTACTTCAAAGTGGTGAATACTACGTTGAAATTTATCACTTAATTTTGAATTCGAAATTGTCAATGAAAAATCTTTGTACGACGTGACTGACATTGTAAATTTCGGGTGTTACAGCGCTATTAAAACGCGATGACACGCTGACACGACGAAATTGAAGAAAATATGAGCGAGTTAAAGAACACGCTCGTCACCCAACGTGAATTTTCGACTCGTTGCTCCAACACTAGTAAATTCATGTTTCGAAAATGTGACAATCTGAATCCGTGACTCAAATAAGCGGTATCGCCAAATGTGAGCACATTATGCTTAAATGTAAACGATAATGGCGAGTATCCATTTTAATTAGATGCGGTGCACAACAGACTTATCAAATAATAAGCTCTTTGTGGATTAGCTATTTGAGTTAATTAAAATAAAATTCCAGTATCATGAATAACGAGAAAATTACGTATTATTGACCGAGATTAATTGGATTTTTCACTTTTACTGACGACCATCATTTATTACAAAATAAATAACTTGGTTTTTATGAAACAACTTTTACTGTTTTCTTTACCATCTCATATAACAATTTAAACTAATCTGTTTACTACATACGAACGCTGTTATGAACCTTTTGATGAACGTGAGTTACGTTAAATGGACTATCTTGATCCTTTGGACCACATTAATATTCTCTCGTTATAAAGTCGATTTGAATGTAAATTGTGACAAGTAGCTGCTTCCACCATAGCCTCAAGGCTCACGTTATAAAGTGTGTCACTTTTGCATGTGTGCGATGTTTCCATTCACGGCGGAAACTAAGCAATTTGCGTTGGCGCGCTATTGGAATAAAATTTGATTAATTTAAAGATTTTGCATTCATTTTGCAATCTGTTCATTTTAATAACACTACTTTTTTATCTTTAAATGTTCTCAATGAAAAAGTTTGATAAAATAAAATGACCGTTTTTAGACCATTTCACAATCTTTATGTGTATGTAATCTGTCGCCATGTACCGATAAGCTTGATGTCCTGGAACCGACCACCGAAATTGAATCGGATCATTATTTAAGTAATTGAATAAAAACAACGATATTTTAATGTACCGGGTGAAAGGTTAAAGATAAAGACGATGCTGTACTCTTATGCGCACACAGTACACCACCGCCTTTTACGTTCACTAACTTAAAACACTTTCATTCATTCAATTCTCAAGCGAATAATTCCGGAGGTATGTATATAAATGAAAGATATATTGATTGTTTGACTATAGGTATAACTCTATTCATAGGCACTTCCATTGTTTTTAAAAATATTAATTTATTACTGTTTCTGCCGGCATCGGTATGCATATACCGCTTATCATTGAGATACACGGTGGCAGATATAGAAATAATAATAATATGAAATGAATAAACGCTGACTAGTAAAGTTTTGTCCGCGTGGTGACGGATTAAGAATACATAGTATTACCACCCTTATTCATCCGTGGGTGTTGTAAAACGTGACTAAGGGAACAAAGTACGTAAGACATCATTACAAAGAGAAGGAAAACTTGAAACAAACCTTATTCTAACCCGTCTGTATAGTAGGCCTATGTCCAGCAGTGGATTGTAAAAGGCTGTTGATGATGATGATGAAAGTTTTAAAGGAGTAGGCATTATTGGATATGTATTTCACTGTTGTTCGTATTTTAATGTACTCTTATGTATTCTGTAAGATTATATCTTCAATTCTCACTTGTTTGGCCAGGGCTATATTATGACGCTTATAATGTAGCTATCGTAACATGTCTTAATTTTTTTTTCAATTTACGACACTCTCCTGTGGTATATTGCGGTTGTATTGATGAACAATGAGGAACAAAATTCACGCGAAAAAAAAATAAACACAGTCTTTTAAGCGGTTTGCACATCGTGTCAAAATTTGAGCTTAATCGGTTCAGAAGTTTTCAAGTTTTTGAACCGTACCCAAACTAACCTAACATTTTTAAATACATAGATTTTTACCCGACTACGGTGAATCTATGTATGTTTGAATGTTCCAACGTAGCGCCTACACTACTAAACCGATTTTAATGAATGAGTGGTTAAAAAATTTGTAATAAGGATTTGGTTGATATAATGATAATAGTTTTTTAAACTTTTTCTTCTAGTTAAAACGATTCTTTAATCCATAAAGCTCTTCTTTTTAAACTACATTATATCTATAATTGTATAAAAACTGTATAATAGCTTCACTTTCTTATTGCTATATGAAATGACAAATTAAACCTGTAGGCGAGTTAACGGTTTCTCATTGCATTTATTGAATATTTCCGTGGTGGCATATTAACAAAGGATGTATGAACATATTGCGCATGCTACTAGTACCGTGCGTATAGCATACATATTGTGTTTTTAGTTACCTCCTAACTGCTTTGTTTTATAGCAATACAATGTGCCACTACATGATTTTACTTCTATTGTTCATTCTATAGAATTAATCCGCTGCGAATGGAATAATTCAAACACTAAAATATGATTATAAGCTCTTTGAAATAAACGCGTTTCTATGCTTTTGATTTATTAATATAGGGCTCTTGACGTTTCAACAGTTGTTAGTAAAACAATGTTGTCAATCAAAATACTATACGTATATATTATTACTATATATTTTGTTTTGTTTAACGTGGATGAGAGAGAAACGCTCCCCACGTACCAGATGTACACTTTTAATGCCCTATCGTCATTATTTAACATAATTCTACCACGAGTACTGCAGATCATCACCATGTTAGAAATGAGATTTGTAGAAAACAGAGTATTGTAGACAAAATTAAAATATCCAAAGAAATAGAGAAAATAATATATAAATCAATCGAAGTTAAAACAGTCACGTCTGCCGACTAAAGTTATGTCCGCGATTGAATTGAACGAGAGATTGATTGCACGACCTTCTTAGATACTGAACTATATAATCTAGCACTGGCTAGATTTAGCTTCACTAAGGTTGAAACAAGTAGGTCTAAATAGATCTACCACGTAAATATTCCTTATACATCCAAGTGTTACATCTTAGTTTGTTTTAGTTCGATTAATTATGGTTCTTAATATCATTCTTTGTTAACTGTTTCCCATTATATAAGCATCTGGACAGAGGCCTATTCAATAGTGAACCACTTGGTTCTACCCTCGGCTTCTCGCATCCAGCTACTGCCAGCTATTTTACGTATATCACTTCACCTGGAATGTGGACGTCTACGTTAACCTCGATACGGTCTCCATTCCATAACTCGAATAACCTAACTTTCATATGTTCTGCGGCTAATTATTGGTATTGTATTATTTTATTAATGAAAAATCAGTAATAGGCGAAGCAAAGACAAAATGGTACACTTTTATCAATCTACTGTCGCAAGTCAATGGAGATAGGAAAGCTGTATCCAGACCAAGTCAAATTTTGTAGATGAGCTTGGTAGATTATTTTTTAAAAGTTACTGATAGAAAATGCCTATGGCATTATGTCCACCTGTGCTACATTTCTGCATAAAGATAAAATAAATAAAATAAAGAAGCGGTAATAGATGGACAATACCTATACATTACACTCACCATGGTTACGGACGGATTTTGTCATAAGCCAAGTGGCTCAATGAATTTAACAACTGAAACGTAAGCTTCACTTCAGTGAAAAGAATTCTGCATTCATTGAATACCAACTGTAGGTAAAACTACGTCAAAAGTTCCTGAAAATAAAAATGAATATGCGCCAAAACAATTTCGTATCTTCACGTCCTTGGATTCAATGTGAAACTACACTAGCAATTCTCCAACGAGAGTACAAAACTGTTGACATCTGAATCTGCAATTGCCAAACTTTATCAGTTGTTTACAATAAGTTACCTTTGGCATAACGTAACAACCAAATATCAGTTTCTAACTTGGTAATATAATGAGGGTTATTCGAGAAATATTGCTAATGAGCAATATTCCTCAAATGTTGAGTTTGATATAGAATATGTGTCACCGGCTTAACATCAGTGTACTGGAAATATACTCGCGTTATTTATATTTCATGTCATTACAGTTATTTCACCGCTCCCCGGGGAATACGTATATGTATGAACTGATTGACTGCCTTTCAATCACACGCTTATTTGTTCCTCTTTTCAGCGAGTTTCTTGAGCCAGTTAGTCGCAATAAATATTAAATAATCACAGCTGGGCACATTGTTTGATACTTTGAAATTACTTTGTAACGATAAATAGGGATCTAAAATTGATATTAACAAGTACACTTGTTCACCTCAATACATATATTGTAAAGATAAATAATTTATTGGTTCAACTGGTAACTTAGAGAATTCGTATTTGTACAATTTTGTCTAAAGCAGATTTCCTTTGGTTTATTACAATCATAAGAAAACAACAAAACAGAGTTTTTGCAAGAATATGTTGCGAAACTTTTTATATATTCGGATAAAATTGTCTGCGAATCCGCGGCAGTAAGTTAATCTAACTCCTACATGTAAATCTTTCCTTTCTGATTTAAACGTCTACGATATCACAATATTAATAAAAGTATATGAAAAAATGTAAATTGAATAAATCTACTTACTTTCTTTTCCTACAATTTATTTTATAAAACCGGACATATTGTCACAACCAGTTTTGTAGGATTGAAACTATCGCTGCGATATTTAACATTTTGGTAGTAAATTAGCTGTGGAAACCGATAATAGACATTTGAAGATGAAAATGACTTTACCGGTAATAGCGCCTTGCACCTGTGGACGTAAGCGAAATCTGATATCTTACGATAGTTTTGTAATTGAGATGTCAGAAAAATCGACTGTACAGTGTGAAAGGTCTCTCACTAAGACCTTGAAGTTGAATACAGTTCGGATCAAGAACGCTGAAGCCTCTTAACCATTTAAAAGGAAAGTAAGCCCGAGAACGTGACGGGATCAAATTAGTTCCGTGTGTGTTATTTAAAATCGTAGTCCTTTGTAGTAGTTCCATTTACTTTTATTTTCTTTAGACCATAGTACTTGTGTGGTTTTAGCTGACTCGTTGTTAAATAGAAGCAGAAACAGAAATACATCGTAATAAAGACAAAAGTGGGTGTAGTAAAAAAATACGAGTATATCCCACTGCAGCTTAATAATGTGACCTATGAACTCATGGCTATATTGTTTAAAAAAAAATACTTTTTACTGATAATTAATTAGAGCACATGCCAAAATATTTGTGTTATTCCCCAAGATTCGTAGAAAGGTGGATTTAGTGCCACGTGATTTGATAACAACGTATTAGTTATCAGTATGTATAGACGAATCAATATCTCACATTAGGAAAGGTACGACTTAATGTTCCACTGTTATATTATTTGATTTTTGCAGACATAAGGTGATGTAATGATAAACAGATAAGCTATGACGACATAGATTATTCTAGATTAAATGTGACCATAATATCTTATTTACTAACATATTTTATACACAAATAATAAACAATGTCGATGTAAGTATTTTCACGATAAAATATTCATTTAGAAGTTATATCTGGTAATGGACAATATCTTGTCGTTTATATGGAATTAGGATCAATTATAGGTAAGTTACATGACGTATGACATTGACGTTAACAGATTAGTAAAATTAAAATAAAAAGAAACATCAGAGATGATTTAATAACACAAATCATTTCTGAGAGCCTAGTGTGAGTTTATTTCAGAGTCGTTGCTATTGGTTCACACTGAAATCTTTACTTTAGCATCGTAACGCCGAATGAGCTTGTCTTGCAGAGAGAGTTGATATGAAATTAACTCACACTAGGCCCCTTGAAGATGTTTTATTAAAATTTAAAACAAGTGTCCATATTACCTACTGTAGGTAGCCCGCTACGCTTGGTAGACAGGCTATTTTTGTTGATTGGTTTACCTTCCTTGTTTGTTTAGGTTTACAGACGGATGATAACCGATGGGATTTTCTTGTGTAACTATTAAATTTGTTGGTAAACTTTAAAAAGTAGGTGAACACAGAAGCCTTTGCGTATACATTTGACTTTATGCTTACCTAGGTTATATTTGTTAGCTAAGATGTTTTTTACGCGTGGAATGCTTTTCGCTCCATATCCTCCGTAGGGGGACGAAGCTTGTGTGTAGGACTCCTGGAAAACCGATCTAACCACTAAACCTACCTTGACAGTCAGTAAAGGGCTCCAGGAATGCATTAGCGCCTTTTGGAGTCATCCTTGCCGTTCTTCACAATTGAGGTACATCACGGGCATCTCATGCCAAAGGGCAGGACGTTATCGCATCTCTCACTGTTTCTCATCGGGATGTCACCCGTCTCGAGTCGTTTGCAGCGATCACATCGCCCCAAGATGTGGCCGCAGCGACCCTTAGGCTGCAATTAGAAAGCTAGTGACCTCTACCGCGTCCCTTTCACCACCTCCTTCTATCAGGATCGGCCCTCGATCGATCTCACTCCGCGGTCTCTTTCTGGAGCATAACATTCTCACAGAAGGAGACCCCGGTTCTTTCCAAAAACCTGAAGCCCATTTGGTAGGTACACAAAAGTACAAATCACATCTATGCTATTAGGTATGCTAACTTCAAAAAGGTGAAGTATTTCCACTTCAGTTTCTTTAAATAACACTTATCTAAATCATTACAATATTTTTATGCGTAAATATGCGATTTTTGCAGTCTGTGATCAATATTACGAACTGCCGTTTAATGTTATTGAAAATAATTAGAAATAAAGCAAAAATGCTTATTTTAAATAAAATTATTAACTGATATTATGTCTTTAATGATGATATATATACAGGTATTATCAATATCAGTATGACATTTGATATTGATAATACTGCTAATATAATTTACTTAGAACTGACGATATTTGAAGATGTTATTTCCTAATACTGTGTTGATGTTCATCATAAAAAACAAATATAAATTAAGTCAGATAATATTTATAATTTCAGCATATAACATGCTTATTAGTAGCACCGACAACAATAACACAACAAAAGTAAAATCTTATTCAGGCAAAGACCTAAACATGAAATATCTAGGGTTTAAGTTAAACTAGACCGGCAACCAGTGAATGAATATATATTATTCGCCTAGTATAATCGAATGTATATATATTATATAATAAAATGAGATTTTTTTAAAATTCGACAATTGGAAAATTTATATTTGAAATTGTTTCAAACTTGCAGAATTTATTTAACTATGCATTAGTAAATATTTTTGCTAACATTATGTATGTTTATAAAAACCAACAATAACCATCGAGCGAGTACGGAGTGTAGTTTAAAAAACTCGTAAGAAATTCAGAAACTAGGTAGATTTATTTCTGTAAAGTATTTGCTTACAACAAATCAAAATCTTACATTTAAACTACCCAATTACTTCTCTTTGTTCACACTTTCGAGTTTTCATTTTTTTTTGAAATTCGACAACCCTCACGCCACATTTAGCTGCCGGACGTATCTTAGTTTTTTTTATATAATCACGCATTTTTTTTTCAATTCCGTTATTTTTGACGTCAGTTTAAGATCGTTTTAAAAAATGCAACAGATGTTAGGCTGTGTTGATACAATAAGTGAGGCTTTACTGACAAATGGGTAAAATAGGATGAAACAAAAGGGCTTATACAATGTAATCTAGTAGCAAATGCTCACAACAGTGATCTTACTTACATAATTTTGCTACAATCCTATCATTTGAGAATTTGAGTATATCACACCACTTCTGAGCTACGGACGTCCGGACCGTTCGTTTCCGTCCGGCTAATTTACCCTGCGATTTGGACGCACTATCTTCCGGCTAGTGCTCTCTATATATCATGTATCTGTGCCATTGAATATTAAGTTGTTTGTGCTGTACTGAGTGTGATATTCCAATGAAACTACAGCGCAAGCGAGAACGTATTGATATATGACGCAAAATTTTAGAATTTTTAATTTTAGGTTATAGACTGAATTTCTATTATTGTTGATTAAAATACATTGCGAAAAAATAAACCTATGTCATAAGGTCTAAAACAAAATAATTACTTAGATCACATCATAAACAGAACTGTCTTGCGGTTGACGAGGTGCCTGCTTATATTACTTGCCACATTCGCGCTTCTTTTTCGAATGTTCCAATTGTTAATAGAACATTCGAACACGATCGCTTACGAGAAACATTTTCGAACGTAAGCAAGCTAACCGTGCTACAATCTATCAATATTCAACTTTATTTTTATTGAATTACAGTTCACTGTTCTGTGCTAGAATGGGTTATTATTAGAATATACGACTACATACTACTACATAGAATACGAATATGTACGGCTAAACTGACTGTCGTTTCCTTTTTCGAATCTTTTTTCTCAAGTGATAAAAATCCTATACCATCTCGTCTTTTCAACGTGGTATAGTAGGCCAAAATCTCTTTCTTAAGGAGAGGCCTATGTCCAGCAGTGGACTGTTAAAAGCTTGAAAATTATTGATGGTCAAAGTTGTTTAAATTACTTACATACATAAAAAAGTTACTAGCAAATGCTTGTATTTTTCGATAGCATAAGAACCTGCAAAGGAAAAAATATTCTTACTTCCTCCACAACCTGCATTATTAAGGGACATATAAAAACTTTGTTTTCACAAATGCTGAACTAACGGAACTGTTTTCGTCGAAATTGGGAAAACACCGGAAACAAATAAAAGGAATACTCTTTTATTGTTATCTTAGTGTAATATCGGATAATTTACCTTTTTACGGTTCAATAGCCAGACAAAATACCCTTACGTTATTGTCATATTCTTTCACTTCTGTACGTTGGTTAGTTTTTCTTGGAAGACTATGTATGGCAAGTCAAGTGAGTGACTTTGGGAATTATGTTAAATTCGGACCTTGGTGGATCGTTTCGTTTCTGTAAAAAATCAAATATGATTCTTTGTAAAACTTCTTCTTAAAATAATTCACGATGACAACTAACATATTTTTTCTATATCTATGACAATTTTTTATTTAGTTGAACTTCAGTAAACTAAGTCCGTAAGTTCATTCTTGAGAGAGATCGGTTCATCTTTTTAGCTTTTATCATTCCTAAGATTATTTGGAGTCGGCTACTGGTCAACCGGTTTTACCAGAACACCAGTTTTCACGGAGCAACTGTAGTCGGCCACCACAGTTCTGAGAGCAAACTCAATTCGAAGGTTAAACTAGTTGTCAGTATCTTTGAAGATGTAATTTCGCGGAAGGAGGCGGCAGAGAAGGCCCGGGAGGACGATCTCCACTCGGACCCTATTTGCCGCCGGCGAACCGGGTAGCAGAGGCGCGCGTACTAGCACCTCATGCCGTCTTAAGTGTGGCCGCGGGTGGACGGGACGGGTTTTCCCCTCCACCCGCTACAGTGGCCAGCCGCGAGGAGATCACGTCCGCGTGTGCCGTACGTCGTCTAAATAGAGAGTTTACCCGCAGATGGTGCCCGCTTTAGCGGGCAGACGCTAGGAGGGATCTGGATGTCGTAATTGCAGCTGTTCCCGAATCCCTCCTATCTCAGGCGCAGAGGGGCACACCCGTGTGGTTTTAGTCGATCCGATTCCGACACAACCTCGCCGTAAAACCCGGTGGGGTGACGGCCCGAGAGGGTTTCCAAACGTAAAAAAAAAGTTGTCAGTATCTTTGAGGACACTGACTTCCTAATAATGATCTCCATGTATATGGCAACCAGAACCAACGGCTTAACGTGTTGCCCGAGGCACTTCCATACTCCGAGCTGATCTTAAAAATTTCTTACAAGATAAACTCAACAACACTTTTGGCCCAATCCGGCAATCGAACCCAAGGCCTCTTGGTCGGCAGTCGTATATGCTAACCACTAAACCAAGGAGTCGACCACGATATGCTAGCGGGGTCATTGTGATGAATTGTAAACACTGTTTCATTCATTCATTTTGCAGAATGCTATTTCGAAAAGATCAAGACGTTAATGCAATGATATGATCGCATTAACTCTTAACGAATACCACAAACCATCTTTAGAATTTAATGGCTGAGACATGGTATTGAAGAGTACTGTTTTGAATTTTATAGCGCAAATACATAAATAAACTGACTCAAGTACTTAAGAATTACGGTCAATATTTTTAATAGTAAACTACCTATTTGAAGTACAACCCAAGGAAAACACTGCGTGGTTAAAATACCTACTTTTGTATGCGATACAGATTACAATTTTTTCCTGCTTTAGAGACTATAGTCACATATTATGACAGTGTGCTTTCGGTATTGTATGCGCTATTTACTGCTGGCGTTGTCAAATATTCTCACTGAGCACACATTTCTTTCATCCCGATCATTTTATTAAACTTTTATCGTATCTATAAAGTAATAATAGCTAGACGCAAGATTAGGAATTTAAAATAGGATAATGTATTGATAGCTATTTCTTACAATATTTGGTAACAATAATGTTACTACTAATATCGGATTGAAAAATTGCTACGTATAAAATAACCCAAGAGCATTGTGCTCAGACATTTAGTTCCAAAATTATACAGCGCACGTATCATTAGATTTTCATATTATCTCATTCTGCTTATCCGCGTTGTCCGTCCGCTCGGCGTTGCGATACTGATTTCACTAGTAATTTCCGCACATAGTACCGATCCCCCTTCAAAGAACTCACGCCCAATAGAGGAAATGAAAATCCTTCTCGTTTAAATTGTACGCCGAGATGTACACCTCTATTTAACATTTCTGCTTTTTAATTTTGCCATTGTAACGTATTTGCAACATTAAATATTTACCATCGCAATGGGCTCATCTACTCACATCTCGGTACTCTGTATAAAGCTTATGACTAATGCTTGCTTTTAGAACAAGTAATAATAAAATCCAATTACTAAAAATCAGAGAACAGGCCTGTCCTGCATCTAGTTTCCCTACCTAGGGATTAAATAGGGTCCCATACTCCAACTGAGGACGTTACTGTACAGTGATGCAGTTAAATTGTTTCCCCAATAGTAGTTAATTTCTATATAGTGGTAAAATTATTTACTTAAAATTCTTATTTCGTATAAATGTACAATTCCAATAGATATGTATTTGTGTATAAATTTTTTTAATTGATGTTGCCTTAAGTAAAATGTGTAAGTAATATATGTATTAAGGTTGTCTGCAAGAGATCGCCATGCATGTGGTAAGACAGCAACAGTTACGTTCAGATATTACAAGTAACTAATCTTCTTTTTATGCGTAAAGTGTGTACATGGAAATTAAAAAGATGTTTTCTTTCATTTCTTGACTGTACTTATAACATTGGAGTACGGCACACTATGAAATACCCATGCTTCAACCAGGTAAAGAATCTAGGTGAAGCACGAGTCTGTCCCCAGAAATCTTTGCATTACAGCTTTTAATACACATCAGTATATAACCATTGACTCTCACGCGCGTAAGTTATACGCAGGTTATGTTCAAAAAACAGACTTTGAATGTTCGTTTAAAGAACGAGCAACAACTGGTGCACACTATGTTTAAATTGGCTACCTGCTAATAAATGCAAACGTGAAAACAGTATACAAAATTTCAACGCACGCTTCACACACACATTATGTCTACCATGTGAGATTGGTTTTACAGAAGTTACCCAAACATCTTTATATTTTTACGCAAACGTTCTTGATACTACGGTAGTTTCCGTGAACAGGTATCCATTTATCTCAAACCTGAGCGAAATTCATCCTGGTAATATTATGGCTCAAAATGTTGTATGTAAGAATTGATTCGAATAGATTCAAACCATTGTGATGGTTTAATAAAGAACAATAGAATTAAAATTTATGTGATTGGCCAGTGTCTTGCGTCATTGTCTATTTTAGGACTAAATGACTAACGAAATAATATGAATATTTTTTTGCAGAGACCATGCAACTGTCAGCGAGCGCGAAAACGCTGCCATTGTTTCCGACCGCACAGTAACGAGATATGGCTCTTCTCGAGATACTCCACAGGCTGGAAGTGAGTACTTTTAAAAACTTATCGGGATAAGGGATTATTTAAATATTTAATACGGCTTATTCGTTTTTGTTAGCTCTCGAACAATTTTTTGTATGGTTTAGGCCCAACAAGCTGTGTAAACTTCAACACGTGCCTCATTAGAATTCCATGCTGTTCTCTCCGTGGCGACAAAGCGTTGAAGTAGTACGATAAATTCATGTCGTGGTAATTATTTCGAACCCTATATTTGAATATGAATTATTATTCTGCTGGGCATGGAACAACAGGGGCGTCTGATTACATCAGTGTTGCCGTCGGCGCCGTCAACGGCTTGTCCTTGGGCCCATCGTTGGCCTTTCCTGTTTTGGACATGCAAATGTGCCGAATGTACATAAATAATAGGTATTTGATATATTTAAACTATGCAAATCACTTCTCGGGCCTATTGTTCGCCGCCCTTGGGGATTATAAGGCCATCCGGACGTGGCGAGCATCACTAATTGAAAACAAATTTCGGTTTGATTACGACTGTCCCTATGTGGTTTGTATGCAGACCGAACTGTATATAATCAAATGTCGAACACAGAACTTCGAGACAGTCATTGGATTGAATGAGATATGATATTGGATATTATCTATTTGTAGAGGCTTCCACGATGGAACATTATCATAGAAATGACTTTATGGTACCTAAGTTACTTTAGTATGTACTACTGTCAGTATGTGCCTAAAGAACAGTATTTTTATCACTCAGAGACGGAGCATTTATGTGAAATTTATCTTATTATTTTTAGACAGACTATACAGGTCTAGACGCCGTTCTGATAATAATGTTCGGTAACTCTGAAAAGTTTCACATATTTTTTACACAAAGTGTTTCAGTAATATATATACATACATATAGCTTGCCAAGAATGTAGACAGGGTTTCCATTGTATTGTTTTGTGAATACCATTGAATACTTGAATACTAAAAACATTTGTGTGACACCTGGTGACTATTACAACCGGCACACTAGGACTACTTTGTGGTTCATTGATGATGTCAATTTTGTCGCGTCCTAAACTGTCTCATTGTCATGCCAGTCATAAATTAACTGTCTATCACGTGGCTTGGCCACTAAATCCGAGTTCACCGGTGGTCTGTCTAACACATAACACGTACACCTACAATTTATAATCGATAGTCGCCATTCGTTTTTTGGTTGCGTAATTTCTATAACTTTAGTGTAAATTTAACGAGCTCGCCGACGGACTAATCACCAAGACTCAAGCGTCAAGCAAGTTTTTACTATACCTCCTTAAGAGGCATATGGACCATATTTAACAAGCAAGCTGTCGCAATAAGTAAACAAGTTAATAATCGCTTTTCATTCCCGTTCGTCATAAAAAGTTGTTATCTATAAGAATATTTTTCTTTTATCCAAAGGGGAGCGTAAAACAAAATTTCGTTTGATCAATTTTCAACGAAAATAATCTTATTCCTCATACCCTCCCTATATCGACCGCACTCGGACGGGTGTTATCGCCTGAACTGAATTTTTATTGGGTCTAAAAATATTATCTATGCTCCGTATTTAATTTACCGAAGGACAGGCAGGACACTGCCAATTTTCAGAATATTGTGTTCTATTATAATAAAAACTTTTGTATTGTATTATTATACAATTACACCCGTAAATCTCTAATAAATATATTACATGGATTAACAGTACATTTGTAATAAACTTTGTCTATTCAATTATTTTCAATTAGAGCTTTAAAAATATTGCCGATTCGATTAGTAATTCACTTTTTTCAGGGTATTTTTGAATCGATTTTAAAAAATAAATGATTCAATTTAGTTGTTATAAAAAAAGATTATCAATGTTATCTCTGCTTATGTATACACACACTTTATTATGTTATAGATGTGTTTTTCTAGAGATGTTTCATTGTTCTTTTGGTCTAGTAGATAGCGATCTTGACTGCTAGGACTAGAGTTCAAATACCATGCGTTGTTGTGTGATGAGCACAATCATATCTTCTAGGTCTGGTTACCACAATTCTCACACATATTTGGGATCAGACAATCGTATCAGTAATACAAAAAAGTTTAATTTTACAAACTCTTGCATAGATTTGTTTCTAGCAGCGATCAAACAGATTATAAAGACAGACGACAGACTATAAACTTTCCGATTACCTAACAATTTAAAGAAAAATCCAATCAGAAGTGGAAGTAATATTACGTGATTGCTGTTACAAGAACCATTTTGACAACTGTCAAAATTACAAAGGGTAATTTATTTTACGCACATACACAGAGGTAGATTATGTTAAGGGCCACGTAACGATCTATTGAAATTGTGACGACCACTTTGAATATTTTACCCATTATTCGAAGCATCTCTTACAAAATAGAAATACTGCCGTACTCACTGTCAACAAGACACTGTCCGTTTTATATATCTATACACACATTCAGGGGCTCTAAGAGGAATGTCTAATGTGGAGTCGATTTAAAATAATGCTTGTTTGTTTAATGCGCGACAAAGTTGTTAAGAATATTTCTCACGGGGTGATGGGTGGCTGTGCTATCTCTGATGACTTGTAAGGCTATTAATTTAGTTGTCGTTGACAGCATCGTCGGACCTCCCAAGTAGCGTA
The DNA here is from genome assembly GCA_949316085.1 of Hypercompe scribonia. Lineage (NCBI taxonomy): Eukaryota > Metazoa > Arthropoda > Insecta > Lepidoptera > Erebidae > Hypercompe > Hypercompe scribonia. Next base: position 818,030 of record OX438969.1, on the reverse strand, counting down.
GTACGGCGGGAGGTCTTACACTTCCCTTGTTTGCTGTTTAGACCAAGATTACACTTATTGTACTTTCTAATCTTTTCTCACTAATGCGTTACACATTACAGTTTGAATAACTATGTCCCTTAAATCATCATCGTATCAAAAGCCTTTAGTAGTCCACTACTGGATAATGGCCTTTCCTTAAAATGGAGGTTTTGGCCTGTTGTACCATGCTAGCCAGATAGGTTGGAAAAAGGTTTGTTTCAAGGTTTATTTCTTTTTAGAGTCCTTACAAAACTCAAGAGATGAATAGGGATATTAACACTTTGTGTTCTTAATCCGTAACCACACGTTTCTGAAATAGTAGAGCTGTATCAACCGGTTGTTCGAGTTAGACATGGTATTGCTTAATATGGGATAAACACCGGATTATGATCTGGGCTTGTTATTTCTGAAGGTTATCTTGTTTAATGCAAGCACTTTAATAATTACGGAGTATGTACTTTGTATTTTTTATAATGATCCTGTGTGGGTGTTTGTTTATGCACTACTGCACCGCACAGCTTTATTCATTGCAGTTAAATATAACACAATATACTGGTTAATTTATTTTTTTTGTAATTACGAAGTGTTAAGATAAGATCTTTATGCTAATACGGATTTCCGTTTTGCATGAAAGTATGTCTTGTACTAATAAACCTAAACTAATTTGTGTACCATAGACAAGGCTAAAAAATGAATAGACTTAGTGCAAATACTCTTTGTTTACGTTGACTAATCTGTTGGTTTAGTGGTTAGCGATTCAGGCAGCACAAACCAGAGATAGTGGATTCGATTCCCTTCCCGTACCAATAGTTGTGACATGAGCATAAACATTTGATTCCCACTCAGATCAAATCTTTGTGTGGTGAACATGATCATATTGTGTCTGGGTATAATTTATTTAAAATATTAAAGTATTTAGTAATATATAGGGATGTTTATCAGCAGTCTGCTTACCATGGTAAGATTTTATGCGTTACAATTTTCAAAAAAATAACATGTTTGTAGTTAAGTATATAAGTTAGTCTTCCAAGTGGCATAATGTTAAGTAAATGACCGTGTTGACTCATGCAGAGGTATCTGTACCTATTAAATTACTTGCCCAGACTTATTGACTCATCAATGCAGAGCCTAAGTAACTGGGGCTACAAGTTTCAAATTTTGGCAGCTAAGACCTTTTATGTTGTAAGCACCCACTGAGAAATGAATCCTGGGCATTTCATTCCCAAGGGAATAAAATAAGAAATGAACGGCTGTATAAAATTTTGGCACACGTGCATATGTGTATGTACTGACTTGATTGACTGCACGGATGACGTAGTGATTTAAGCGGTCGCCACGCTGCTCTCTACTGCGCTGAGTGTCGTGGGTTCAAACCCCACATGGGACAACACTTAGTGCGACCCATAAATTGTTGTTCTGAGTCTGGGTGTTCTTTGTGTCCGTTTCTTGTATGTTTGTAAAGTCCCAGACGATACAGGATATTTTCCTAATAAAAGGAAAAAAAAGGTGCTTTGTATTTACATGTTAGCTATTTTCTTAAAAAGCAATATAATACTTTTTTCGTATTTCCTTTACGCACTCCACGGTATGTAGAATCGCGTAAATACTTTTTCATCATCGATAATAATATATAATATAATATAATAATAATAATAAAGATAAAGTTTTAATGTTAAAAAAATTAATAAGTCATTGTTATGCGTTTCACAGATTGTGAAAACTATATTGTTACTTGAAATTACAGTACCCCATTTAAAATGCGGCCATTATTTTTTCACAAATGAACATTGAATTAATTATTAAATTTGAAAGGATTTCTTTCAACTATTTAAACAGATGTATTCAAAGAATCCTAGCGTGCTATTCAAACTTGTGCTTAGAAATGCGTTCTGTTAAAGAGGCAGGCGGGTATCGGGGCTGCCATCTGATCAAACATCTAACTAGCGTGCAGTTACGCGGAACTCATTCTGTCAGTTAATAGCAGCGTCAATGTAAGAATGGTATCAGTATTTCAATTGGTGACGATTCTAACGACGCGGTTGTTTCTGTAGACTGCGTGTACTTTATCTATGTAGTATTCAATCTGTCACGTGGTAGACAAACTGTGTTATCGGTACAATCGTAAATTATTTAACATTATCTATCTTGGCTCATAAACATTGTCGCTTTGCTCTGTCTGAGAAGGAAGCTGGTGATCTGATGAACTCGTTTTGCTTGTTCATTTACTTTGTTTAACATGTTTTGATTTGTGTTGTTAGGATTTATTTTTTACGTTCGGTATTATCAAACTTAAGTGTTCGGTTATAATGAAGATGAGTATTTATAAAAGTTTCTTTAATGTTTACGTCTTTTTCTTTAGTTTATCGATTTAACTTTTACCTCCTTGAAGGAGACCTTCGTTCAGTTTCTGTGGAAGATGATATGAAATAAGCTTATGATGATACCACCTATTTGTATCTTATCTTCGTCCTTTATCAATCTCACAGCTGTACAAGTATATATCTAATTTATTTAAAAAAAAATCCATTAGCGATCTAAATTACGTGTAGGTACTGTAAAAATGATACACTAAAGGTGTATTGATACGTCGATGAAGCAACCATAGTAGATATTCGACGACTATTCGAATGACGTGACACCACAGCCTAACAGAAATCCGGTGTTAAACAATCATTTTATTGCTTTTCACCGAGTAAGAGAGGTTACCGTAAAAAATTCTTAATAAGGTTATTCAAAGGCTGCCAATTCCTGTATGGAAACACTAACTTTTAAAGAAATACTCGTAACTCAAGTTTATCAAGTCAAATTCAGGCACTTTTAATTAATCATAAAAGAAACCTCTAAAACTTTTTATCGCTACTAAATAGAAAGAATATCCAACTATCCCTACGTATTCGATTAGTATCTATGGCGTAGAAGATTCCATGTATCCCCAGAGGCTGTATTCACACACTATGGAAATAAGTTCCAAATATTACCTACTACTGATGTTACTTTAGTAGGGATATATGGAACAGTTGTTGTACTCAACGTTCATGAATGTAGGTACAACATTTTTAGAGTGATCCAAATTAGGCTCAATTGAATGTCACGAAATCAGCGCAAAGGGTCGCCCTGTGATCAATTTATTGAACAGTGTTTATTAAGTGGTTCGATTTAATAAACAACAATTCTTGTCGTTTAAATTCGATCGATTTCGCCTTGAGTTCATTAATAATAATTCTTTTGAATTCTGTACCTGAAATGTGGAATATATAAAAAAGGTTGTTAATTTTACTGTACCAGCAAAGTTGAGACAAATTTTTAAATGTCCTTGAGATGCTCAGTCGATGTGAGATAAGATTCTCCTGAAAGCGATTGGTTGTGAAGTACCATTCAAAGGGTGGCAACGCACTTGTGTCTCTACATTTGCAAGTGTCCATGGACGACGGTTGTCATTTACCATCTGTTCGTTGGCTACTCGAACCATAAAATAATAAACAAATAAATATTTCGGACATTTGACACACAACGTCATCTAGTTTCTAACTAAGCAGAGCTTGTGCTAGGAAAAGTAGACTGACTGATAGAATACCAATATACGTTTTTTTTATAAATACACACATATTATATATAGAAAACACCTAAACTTCGAAACAAATATAAGCAGATCATACAAACGTTTGATCCGACCCGAGAATCGAATCCGAGACTTCAAGCACAGCAGTCGCATTCGTTACCACTACGCCATCGAGGCAGTTAATTAGAAGGGAAGAAAAGATAGACGACTCGTAGAACTTTTTACCATCTTAATATAACAGGAATTTTTTACCAAATACTTAATCTTTATTGTTATTACTGTATAATTCACAATAAATATATATAAAAAAATATTTAATTGCAGTCCAGTTCGATTATCGATTAAAACAATAAAATGTAACTCCGTTTGTCGTAATATTTAAACCGATCGAACATAATGGACGTAATGGCACTAAGCTTTGTGATTCTATTTTAATGTCTTCTTTTATGGTATATAATTGATGTACTTGGTAACATTTTGCCTCCATCAAACCGCAATTATTTTAGTTTTTAGGATAACTTTGTAAAATAATACCACGTAATTATTGAGGCGTGTGATAATGTTTCAGAATAAGAACTGTTATTGTTTATTACGTACTTATAAATTTATTTATGATAACTGACGCTTATGTTTTATCATTTCAACTTAGGAAATTGTGACGACTTCCAAATACAGTACAAACAAAAACGTACTACAGCGCCATCTACTAAAGACACACTGAACTACAGAATAATTAATCTTGTATCGCGATATAGAAATTCTCGCACCGATTAGCATATATAAAATTTTCTAATATCAACCAACGGCTCTCCAAGCATGATTACCTCGCCTAGTCAAAGAATCCCACCATTGTGTTAAAGGGACATGACATGACACCTGTTTCTCCACAATAATAATTCGTATTTGTTTATAGGATATAATGCCAATGGGCTACCTAATGGTATGTTGACCCATGTATCACCCTTTCAATGATAGCCCGCCAATTGACTGCACGGATGGCATAGCTTGAGCGGTCACCTTGCCTCTTTCCACTGCGCGGCGCATTGTGGGTTCACTTTGTGTCCACAAATCGTTGATCTGAGTCTGAGTGTGCTTTGTGTCTGTTTCTGTTCCGATTTTTGCTGCTCTTTGAGTCCCCCACCCGCAAACAGGGCGATCGGGTTTGAATTTTAGCAATAAAAGAATTGTTTAATACTGGGTTTTTGTGAGACCGTTAAATCACTCCAATCGAACTATGTGTCAATGTGCGCTAGTATATTGTGTGATGAAGAAAGTCCATTAATAAAAATTCCAAGTCCACTGTTCAGGAGTCAAAGGAATCGGATTATCGTGATTAAACGAGGGTTTCTGTCTGATTTTGTGACTCAGTGTGTTCCTTCAACGACACATGACTTTCAACGAGGTTGATTAATAAAGACAGATTGAGTTTGCTGAACAGCTAGTGGCGAAATTGTATTAAGAAATTGTAATTAGACATATGTACTTCTTGATTCTGGATGAGATCACGTTGCTCTTGATAAACTTTCTTAATGAATAATATAGCTACTTACTACGACACCACATAATAACTAATGTTTTGACACACCTCGTAATCAATATACTCTGCAAGATTCTTGATATTACATTGGAGTAGTTAAACAATTTCATGAACCTTTTAGAATCTTCTGTTGAGAAGCGCAGGAAAGACAAATCTTTGTAGTCTACGAACCTATAGTCACCAGTTCCATTCCAAGAACTGGAGTGCGTGTTGTCTTTGAATGTATACCGATAAAAAGAAATCATGTTCCTAGAAATAGTGAACAATAGTTATTTTGTTACAAGTTTACAAAGTTTTTGCATTTCAACATTAGATTCAGATCTCGTGTAGTTCTAGAAACGCGATATGGTAATAATGTCACGTTGCACGTTCATGTTTGTGTTCAGCGATGCCACAGTTCTTCCACACCGTTGTACCGACGCTTAAAAACCACATGCAGACATGATTTAATGTATTTGAATTCGCCTCTTCTGTCAGCTTACGAAATTTACGATGTATTAACCGATTGAGTGGACACCATTTTTTTCTGTATAAATCCTTTGTTCTGCGTGTCGTTTAAGTATATTTACATGACCAACAAAGTATTATAAATGTACCAGATGTCACTTGATTTTGTATGGTTGAAATACTTACATACATAAAACTCTTTGTTGTTGTTGTTTTAAAGAAATTACATTCAAAAGTTTTAAGTACAATAATTTCCTGACTGGAGAACTTCAATTTTAATTGTTTTGTGAAACGGCCCTCTATTCGATAAAGACACTGAAAAAATAAATTAAACCCAGTAAAAAGATTTCTGCTGTACTTCTCAGGTATTATCAGCTTTTTACAGAATACGTTTACCACTGTTTTATTAATTTTATATTGTAATCAAGAATAGAACAATATAAGTCACTACTCTATCTAAAGAAAAAAATTTTCTGATACTTTATCTAAATTATCACCAAATTTTACGATTCTATTACAAGACTAATAACATTTATACAAACATGCTTGCCCTTTGACCATATTTCGTGCCACATTTTTATGAATCACATTATCTGGAGCACATTAACTGCCACTATAATTTGGAAATTTCATCATCATCTTCAATAGCCTATTGAAAACCACTGCCGGACATAGGCCTTGTTAATAAAAACCACGTTTTTTTATTTTAGTCTGACCAAACCTTTAATACAATTTTTATACAAAAGACAATAGAGACAATAAAATGCCACAGAATATATAACCAACCATATTTTGTTTATACAAACTTTTCTCATAGATGGCACTAGTATATATTTTGTTATTTTATATTTAATTACATTTTAACACCCTCTCTTAACAAAATATCTCACAAAATTACAATGTAAATAATTATCAACATCTAACAAAAAAAACTTAACTATTTGAAACCTCAATTAACTTCCTCAATTCCCATCATCTTTAAAAATTTAGAATGTTTATGTGCACAAAGTCCTTTAGTAAATACATCAGCTGTCATAGAAGAAGTTTGCAAATAATTTAATTTAATTTCTTTATTTTCAACACATTCTCTTGTGAAATGATGGCGAACATCAATGTGCTTTGTGCGTTTATGGAACAATGGGTTACAAGCTAATTTTATGGAACTTTGACTGTCACTGTACAAAGTCACTGGTTTGCATTTATCAAAAACACCTAATTCTGACATTACATTTTTTAAATAAATCACTTCCTTACAAGCTTCTGCAAGTGCCATGTATTCTGATTCTGTACTTGATAAGGCCACTGTTCTTTGCTTTCGAGATTCATAGCTTATGACACAATTAGATAATACAAAACAGTACCCCGTATAAGACCTTCTATCAATGTTACATGATGCCCAGTCTGCATCTACAAAACCATGTAAACTGGAATTAGTTTTCTTAAAGATTAAACCAAAATGTTTAGTCTTTTGTAAGTATCTTAATAGTCTTTTTAGATGTATCCAATGTGTTTCATTAAAGCATGTGTTAAATGGGCTCAAAAAACTGACACTATACGAAATATCTGGCCTTGTGAGCACTGACAAATACATTAGGCTTCCTACCAATTGTTGATAAGGATAAGTTTCATTACAGTTATTATTTAAAGCTTTTTCTAACTTTAAGTTCACTTCTATTGGAGTGTCTGAAGGTTTACAATTAATCATATTGAATCTTTTCAATATATTATCAACAAATTGCTCTTGGTCTAAAGTTATACTATCTTTATTTACATTTACATTCATGCCAAGACAATTTTTAATTTTACCCATATCTTTAATCTTAAAATCTGACTCCAAAACACTTCTCAAACTATTGTAAGCATTTTCACAGTTATAAAACACAAAAAAATCATCAACAAAAATTGCTACAAATAATTTAATATTATCATGACACTTTATGAATAAACAAGGTTCATATTTAGACTTATTAAAACCTAACTTTAACAATCTGGACTCTACTTTTATGTACCAAGACCTGGCTGATTGTTTTAGGCCATACACTGCCTTTTTTAATCTCAAAACTTTACTTTCACAATTCTTAAAATTTGAATTTTCTGGTATTTCCATAAATACACATTCATCTATGTGACCATTCAGGAAGGCGGTTGGTACATCCAAGTGGTTAATTTTTAGGTTAAGTTGGACACTCAAGGCGAAAAGCAGCCTTAAGGTAGAGTAACGCAAAACAGGTGAAAAAGTTTCATTATAGTCAATACCTTTAACTTGGGTGAATCCTTTGGCTACAAGCCGGGCTCTGTAGCGCACTTTACCTTCACTGTCACACTTTTTCTTAAAAACCCACTTATTTTTCACTACTGTACCCTCACTAGGTCTGTCCACTAATTCCCAAGTGTCATTGTTTTTAAAAGATTCAAGCTCTTGTTGCATTGCACTACACCACTGCTCTTTTTCAGGTCCCACAAGAGCATCCTGTAGAGATATTTGTTCACTGGTAAAGTCTTCAACACACATATTGAAGAAACCAAATCTATCTGGAGCTCGCCGAACACGTTTTTGTTGTTGAATAACTTCATCACTCTGAGTAGCTATCATCATATCATCTGGTGTTAAACACACACTATAGTCTTCATCTTGATCACTTGAAGACTCACTAGCAACATATGATTGATCTCTGCTTTCTCTTTCATGTTCTTCAGTGCTCATTGGAATTCCTTCCTCTGTTATTGTATTCTCTTCTTTCTCTGACTCCCTCTCTTGAACCACTATTTCTGCTGTGTCATTTTTGCAATTCTCCATGACAACAACATCCCTTGCCACTATTATTTTATTTGACTTCTTGTCATATAATCTGTAACCTTTAGTATTTTCTGAATACCCAACAAGTTGTAACATTTTAGATTTTTTATCCCACTTGTTACGTCTTACCTTTGGAATGTGGACCATAACCGGACTTCCAAATACTCTGACATTGCTAAGATCAGGTTTTCTCTTATTCCACATTTCATATGGAGTATTATGATCTAAACTGGCTGCTGGTGATCGATTCTTTAGGTATACTGCTGTATTCACAGCCTCTGCCCACAGATGTTTGTCAAATGAGGCATCATATAGAAGACAGCGTGCTTTTTCTATAATTGATCTATTATACCTCTCACTTAGACCATTTTGTTCTGGGGTGTAGGCTACCGTCTTTTGATGTATTATACCATGTCTTTTCAGGTAATTTTCCATCATCACAGAACAAAACTCTCCACCATTATCTGATCGCAAAATTTTTATTTTTGCTCCTTGTTGGTTATCAACTTGTTCTTTAAATTCTTTGAAATATTTGAAGGTTTCATTTTTTTCTTTAAGGAAATATACAAAACACATCCTGCTGTAGTCATCTATAAATAACAGGTAATATCTGACTAAACCAAGTGATTTCCTTTCCATGGGGCCACATAGGTCTGTGTGAACCATTTCTAGGACTCTGCTGCTCCTGCTTGTACTGGCAGAGAAAGGAAGCCTTGTTTGCTTGCCTTCGCAGCACACCACACAACTTGATTTGCTTATGTCATCCTTTTCCTGGTAAGTAACGCCTGTAACTGCTCCTTCCTTCATCTTCTCTAGGTCTTTAATATTAATATGACCTAATCTTCTGTGCCAAGTTCTGCACGAAGTCTGTGCTACTGCCGCTATGATCTGCTCTGACTTTTCAATGTTTAATCTGTACACATCATTCTCTAAGCTTGCTTCACCAATACAAATATTCTGAGCATTGTAAATGTAACATCCATTTTTAGTGAAGGATACTTTGTTACCATTTGCAATCATTCTGCTCACTGAAAGCAAATTCGTCGTCAGTGTTGGTATGCACAAAACATTGCTAACTTTAACTTCATGTGTGATTGTTTCCACACGCGTAGTCAGTTCAAGATCTCCAGAACACAACACTGGTACTTTTGTTCGATCGGCTATAATAATTTCTTTGACTTTCGGTTCGTAAGATATGTTTGTCAACATGTTTTTGTTAGACACCATGTGAGCACTCGCGCCAGAGTCGACATACCAGTCGTTTTGATTAAACTCTCGCGAAAGAAACACTGCGCTCAACACATTTGGAATTCATTTATGTTTGTCTTTATTTAATAGGCGAGACTGGCTTTTAAAATGGCCAATCTTTTTGCAATGATAGCAGCGAATTTGTTTTTTGTTTTTGGTTGACATTTCATCACTGACAGATGACGTGAGCGTTCCATTCCCTCCATTGCCGCTACTAGTTTGTGCACGCGCCTGAAAATGGCGTCTCTGTGCGTGTGCAATAAGCGCGCCTTCTGACTTAACCTCAAATTCCGAACTCATATCTAGCAACTTCGTTTTGATAGCATCAGCGCTCATCTTCATTCCTGAATGTTCGATAGCCATGATCATAGGACTAAACCTTTCAGGGAGGCCTGCCAGCAACAGCGATCCGATCCATTCATCGTTTATTTCGAATCCGGTCCCTTTCAATCTTTGAGCCGTTTCCACTAGTTGATTAACGTAGCTAGTCATACTATCGCAACTCTCCAAACGTATCGAAATCAGGCTTCTAAGGAGTGTGATCTTGCGCGTATAACCCGAATCATCAAACAAAGATTTCAGTTTGAGCCATAATGCTTGCACCGTGGCTACGGTCTTGATGTGGACAAATAACGATGGATCGATGGTCATGATCATCTTTGCTCTTGCCTTCTTGTTGTCTGAATCCGATAACTCCGTTACGCCGGTTACGTCTATGCCTTCCAAGATCATATAATTCTCAACTGCAAATGCCCACTCATCGTAGTTTTCGCGTCCTTTGAGTTTTGGAACATTCACTGCATAGTTCGAGACAGACATTTTTAGCACTGATAATCTTAAAAACACACCGAAAGTCTTTAAATTATGAGTCTGGGCCCATAACCTGTTAATAAAAACCACGTTTTTTTATTTTAGTCTGACCAAACCTTTAATACAATTTTTATACAAAAGACAATAGAGACAATAAAATGCCACAGAATATATAACCAACCATATTTTGTTTATACAAACTTTTCTCATAGATGGCACTAGTATATATTTTGTTATTTTATATTTAATTACATTTTAACAGGCCTCTCCCATTGTCCGCCACTCTGGTTGATTTTGAGCTTTTGAACTTTAAACCATCTTGCGCAAATCGTCATTCACTCTGACCTGTGGGCGCCCTACACCACTTTACTGAGACGCGGTCTTTACTCTAGAACTGGTTTACCCCAATGGTTGTACTGCCACTGCCACTTTAGCTGGCTAATCCGGTACGTTATGTCGAAGAGGTTAGTTCTCTCCTGGATCATTTTTTTCCTAATTCGATCTCTTAGAAAAACACCGAGTATAGTCTATAGTGTGCACTGATTATAGACTTACGCCTTAGACACTTTTAAATTTATTAAAAATGAATTTAAAGTTAATTCTTGCACTGTAGATAAGTGTGTGTATTGCTAAATTGCTGAACCAATTATACTGAAATTTGACACGATGATTTTGTGATTTGTCTATAGGAAGTACATATCGTTTTTTTTTTGAGACGATAATCGACATACACGCGGATGAAGCTACCTGTAAAAGTAAGTGCTTTTGCAGGTAGCTTCGTCCGCGTGTATTATGCTGTGCATTTTAAGCTAAATACTAATTTAGCTTCCATCGTATCATTTATACGTCTAAAACTAAGACACACGTGCCCACAAGATAATTATGTAGTATATCGTTTAATTAGTTCCAATGTTAGTTAGTCGATAACTACTACAAGTTATAGCTAACATATTGTACAAAGAGGTGAATGAACGATTAATACACGCGATACCTCTAGTTGTTTATCATTCTCAGTAATAAAGATATCCGACGCGTCTACCCGCTGCGTGCCTGTGATATATATGGCGTTTTATTGTATTGCCTCCGTACTTATGAAATGTCAAGTTAGACGATAATTTTTTTTATCAATTTCACTTAACACTGATCTATGTATTTTAGTGCCGCAACCCGCAACCCGCCGAATAGTGTCTAATGACCATGCCTATCTTACCTCTATCTGTATATATGAAATTAATTGCCCTGACAATTTTATCAATGCAGAGTCTAAACCATCGAGGCTGTAAATTTGAAATGTCAGCTGATGCTCTTACGTTCTAAGCACCCAATTAGAAAAGGATTTTTGGAAATTTCACTCCTAACTGTACTGTAACTGTATCGAAGTTCGTTATTTTCAAAGTTAGAAATAGTGTACTTCACTTAAGTTGCTTTTAGTTATATTTTAAAAAAGTAGTAAATTCTTTATAGTCTAGTAAAATAAAGTAAGTGAGTGGACTAGCAACTCTACCACTTAAAAACTTTGAAATAAATTGCCTCAATAACCATTGTCTTTATTTGAAGAATGTTTTCAGTCTTTATTCCAGATAAACATATAGAACGACATTATTCCAGATACATTAAACTTTATGTTATACCATACGAAGGCAATACAGACGTTAGTTAGAGTTAGACCCCTATAAATCCATGAACTCTGCTCTATCACTAACGAAATTTCATGATGTACATCATATGTTACTGACGTGCCAATCATTGTCCAACCGGATAGTAAAGTTAGGCTTAATAAATGAGATATTACTATCCAGTTGTTATCGGTAATATCTTTTGTCTCTCTTATTTTATAGTAGACCTGTTAAAGAGCACACTATTTTTCAAGCTATTTGAAAAAGGTCACAATTACATTGTATTATTTGAAATGACTAAAAATTTTTTTTATCATCTTCATGAACAGATATTCATACTCCACTGCTGGAGAGGACTCTCTTGTTTTAGTCTACTATACTACACTGACCAGACGTTTTGAAATAGGGTTTATACCAAGTTTACCTTCTCTTCACGGTGCTGGTGTCCTGAATAATATGCTCTCTTACTCATCTCCTACGATGCTCACGGGAGGAATCTGGGTGGTGACAGTTTGTATTCTTAAACCGTCACAGCACAGAAAATATTTTATTTATTTACTTATTAAAGTTTGGTAAACCAATAACTACAAAAAACCAATGGACAGTTTTAAACATAACATCAAACCAATTACAGGTTTTCTCGAATAGTGACTTTACAAGCTAATAGAAGTTCTGAAACACTAAATAACACAAAGCTACACTCAATACGCTACGCTAAACATATTAGGTATAAATATCTTAAAAAAATAGACAGTAGATGTTACCAGTACTTAAAAATAATTTAAAAACACTCAGTTTTCATTTCATTCATTGTAAGTTACCAAACATAATCTATTGTTACACAATCATTGACAGCACTAACTGTAAATACACCGAGATCGGGCCCTTGCAGGTCACGGTACAGTCAAACATATGTGGCATAACCTTTGTTTAAACTCAGTCATGTTACGGCGGACTTAGGCTCAATTAAATGAAATATCTGTCGCCCATATTCAGAAGTCTTTCTAAACGCCAGTTCTCGGCAACACCGGACTCTGTAAAAACATTTCTGTGATCCCGTTTTATAAAGTAAAAGGTATGTGAATTAATTTATTTTACCATCGAGTCATTTGAATTTCAATTAATATTCAATTAATTGACATGTTCCTCTATTGACCAGGGTAAAACATATTCCACTGAATCACTTCCGTTGCAAGCCCGGTATGGCATTTCCTTTACTACTTCACAATGTTAAATTAAATCAACTTTGAAATTTATGTATGTAAGTGTTCGTGGATAGAATTATTATTTTTAACGGTACCAGTTAAGAAGACTCATTGTTTTGTATAGACACTGAATAAGTAATAAAATAGAATTTTAGCATGTGTATCGTACATTGGCAAATTTTTGTATACGTTTGTTACATTTTGTTGCCATCACTGAAAAGAATGTCGCTACCACTCTTAATATAAAGAATAATGTGTGTTAAATATCGTTGCTTCAAGGTAAGAAAATCTGTCTTTTATGAAAATCATGATAGACAGGTGTCTATCGTGATTTTCTTAAATCACAACTTTGTAGACAGGTAAATTGAGATTTTATTAATTGCTAAAAGGTTTACTGCGTTTGTTTAGCAGTGCGCAAACTACGTCACTCGAATAGATGAGGATAATATGAATTTTATCTTAAAATGTATTTGTACATAAATCACTCCTTCGGTTAATTTAGTGCAGTAATTAATATTAATCGATAAAATCACTCAAGTAGCGAGTTATAAACATCACTTCACTCAAAACTCGTCTAGCTAAAACAAGATATTGCCTCATATTCTATACAAGCTGACCTACCCAACTTCGCCTGCATCCCTCAATAATTCCATTTATTTAATTTTTAAAGATTTTTCAGTGATGCTCAGCTTCTAATAATGGTATCGTGATGTGTGTCATATAGCCGTTCTCGATAAATGAGGTATCCAGCACAGATAGTTGTTCAACTCGAGCCAGTAGTTCCCAAGATTATCACGTTTTAAGAGCCAACCAAACAAACAAATTCTTCAGCTTTATAATAATAGTACAGATTTTCTCTTATTGACAGATGTTATAAGTCAAATCTTACACAATCATTTACTTTTCTTTCAAACTCGGCTAGCTTAGTAATACCATCACAAAGAAATAAACGAATAAAGAAAAAAGAATAAGAAATACTTACAATCAATGGTAACGAATTCTTTCTGGAAGTTGCAGTCGTTTAAAAACATATATTCAATAATTAGCGTGAACTCAGCTGTCATTCTAATCAGTCGGTCATGCCTTGCGCAGTAAACTGCTGTAGGCATGTTGACTTCTATTTTACTATGGAAAGAGTTATGTTGAACCAGCTAGTTATTTAGCTAGGAATGAACTATTTATATACTCAGTCATATTGCTTGTATTATATTAATTACTTATATGTTAAGTGATAATAAAAGTGTGTCCTTATTCTAATTTAGATTTCAGTTGAAGTAAGTTATGACAAGGTTTGCTTAACCCTCTTAGGAAACCGTAACTAAAACATTCAAAAGTCATTAGTCTAGCGTGTGTTAAATATTAAAACTGAGAGCTGTTAACGTGGAAGCACGTCTCAGACCGAGCTCTAATCAATTTTGAAATAAAAAAAGTCTAACATCTGCCGGTAACATCACAAAATGAACAGCAATATTTCAAGCCAACGAACGTCCCAAAGTCTGAACATCGCGCATAGTTTCGGGATTATTTGGTATTAGTTTTCTCATAGTCCATGTGGTTTTACTACGACAAATGAATTATCATAATTCAAAAACGTTGGGTTTACATCTGGTGTATGTTTTTGCTGTGCCATATTACGGTGGAGTGACACTAGTATATACTTATTGTAGAAATCATTATCGTGATCTTATCTGGTACTATTTTATTTACCAGAGATCGTGTTACTCGTTAGTAAATAACATTTAAAGATTAATGCTTTTAACAGTTTTACGTTTTGTTTTTGGTTTTCAATATGATCGTATAAGTTTTCCTTAATAAAATTCATTGTTTATGGAGTGTCAATGTCCATACTTTTCTGAAAATATCTGCATAACAAAATCAAAAAGTATTGACATGAACGTGTTTGATTTGTAGTATGGTGACCACAACTCTTGGATTCTATTCATGTTTTCCATCACGCAAAGTAGAGTCACTTTGGTAGAGTTACTCTCACAATTTGAACACACCTCCTATCTGTAACACTTGGTAGAATAATCTTCCGCATGCCGCTTGATTACATTGAAATCTGGTTTTTTAAGTTTTTTTAAGGAAGATTACTTCCTATGTTTTTATCAAGTTTATGAACTTCAAAGTTATTATTTTTGTAACAAGAATACTCCCACACTAGGAATAAAACCTGAGTCGCGGGGACTTTACAAACATACAAGAAACGGACACAAAGAACACCCAGACTCAGAACAACAATTTGTGGATCACACAAAGTGTTGTCTCATGTGGGGTTTGAACCCACGACACTCAGCACAGCAGAGAGCGGCATGGCGACCGCTTAACCAACTGTGTAGTTAATGGTATGTGTATAAAAATGTACAAACTAGGAACTGTTAAAACCTGTGACTAGGCCTTAGTATCTCTTAACCTTAAAGTATAAAAATACTTCTCTTTATTTTCACTGCATATGAGCGTACCATATCTGACACTACTCCAACACATAATAGATCATTTTACACCACTTTCATAATTAGCTACGATAATCTCATAGTTGTAATTGATACTCTATTGAGCAAGACTGAAATACAAGAGATCGTTCAATCTATACATTGACCTAAGAAATATAACTCTCTTGCTCACTGTAATATCAAATTATAACGCTGACGATAGTTATAAAACCGTCTCAATTAATAAATACATTTATCAAGATATATGCGGCTCATTGAACAAATTAATGTTTAAATTTTTATTATCGATAGTGAACTTAATTAGTTGAGTTTTAGTTTTCAACCTGTCATAGCATTAGATGGAAAGTTTTATTGTTTGATAAAACAACATTTTTAAAAAAAAAAGTTAGCCAGATCGATTTATCGTCCCTGAAACCCCCTGCATACTAAATTTTACGAAAATCGTTGGAGCCGTTTCCGAGATTCAGATTATGTATATATATATATATATAGATATACACACAAGAATCACTCTTTTAAGGGTATTAGATATTAATGTGCACAATATTATAATTATTTATATGTAATACGATATCACGAAGCGCCAGGAAATGTGGGTTATATCGCGTGGGAAACATTGTTTAAACAAATGAATTATTCATTATATTTTAATGTTATTTTAATATATGGTATCGCGCTTGTCATAGTTACGTCAGTATTGTGACATATATACCACCGAGATCTATAAAACTTCTGTTAAGTGCACAAAAAAAACGCGTTTATCTTAAAAAAAAAAACTCCAGTTGCCACCGTAAGAGATGTACATTAAATATGCGATCCCAAAGCGAAACCTGAAGACTTGATCTATTAGATAGAGGTTAGTAGGTGGGTACGTACATAGGTTCTTTGAAAACAGAAAGATATTAAATTATTATGTTACAGAAGGATAATTTATCAAAGGTAAAGTTATTTTTCCCGAAGAAAGTGGCAAGGTGACTGATTAAACGACTACACTATCCGAGCACTTGAAATGAATGTACTGCCTGTGGTATAGTTTGCCGTGGATACGATACTTGTAGCGGGATTCCGTCTTACGTAAAACATAGGTGCCTTGCTATTTTGAAGTGCGGGCTATATCCAGTCGGGAGACCTGTCCTGTAAGTATTCCATTAGGATTGCTCTCGATGAGAAATATCCTTTCAACTTTGATTGTTTTAAACATAACATGCACAGCTCATATATTGACAGTACTAATGACAGTATTGTTTCCATATGCCGCCTTTTCCTCCAAGACCTTCGTAAAAGTTGAAGTTGAAAATAAGAAATACATTCAATATTAGTTATCGGTTAGTATTATCTTCAACGTAGTAAACATACGTCTTTACAAAGATATTGTTAGTGCTATGTCGAAATACCGACAGTCGTGCCCCAAATAATACTAGTATGGTTCCAATAACCTTTTATCTTGAGTCATCTAGTCAAGGTTAGTAATGATTTGCAGACATTCACAACTTTTATTTAGTAGAATATAGCCATAAGAGATCCAACCATTGAAATACAATCAGAATGAACAAGATATGACTAAGTATTTCCCTATTTTGTATTGTCTTTCGAATATTTGCAAAATTGTCTACTTGCATATGACAGCTGACTTCAACCCTGAGTGTTTATTATTTATTGTTTTTAATAATCATACTAGTTCCATGTATTTTGAGTGTTAGATCATGTTAATTACGGTGCAAGCAATTAATTTTTACTTTACTTTATTTTCAATCAAAATCAAATCAAATCAACCTATCGGCGTCCACTGCTGAAGGAAGATCTCCCCAAGGATTACCAACCATCCCGGTCTTGGGCAATTGGCATCCAACCGCTGCACACTACTTTCTTCAAGTCGTCGGTCCATCGCACCACAGGGCACCTTACACTACGTTTACCCAATCGGGGTCTCTACTCTAGCAAACATCGGCTCCAGCGACCATCGCTTCGTCTGGAGACATGACCAGCCACTTCCACTTTAGCGTACTGATTCTTCGTGCGATGTCAGCCTTCCCGTTCTTTTTCGAATAACCTCGTTACGAATTTTATCATCCAGAGAAACACACAGCATCGCACGCTCCGTCGCACGATGAGCTACTTTAAACTTGTGGACCAGTCCAATAGTGAGTGTCCACGTCTTGGCTCCGTAAATCATTACGGGTGGGGTGCTTTATTTATGAAAATGTATGTTTTCATTACTTTAGGTGAATAGGTGTGTATCGGGCACTGTTAACACTTTAAAAATTGTTAAAAAATTATAAAACGTTATCTAATCACTAGAGTTTACTTACACTTCAAATTCGAAATATTTAAATAAAAAAATAATGATTTCATGGCGTATGAATGAATGACATGCGTATCTTTACTGCCGCCATTGAATTGCTACATCACTTCTGAATGCTGCTGCCGTATACAGCTATAAATTAACGACAATTGCACTAATTGTGCAGCTAATGGCTCGCTCACTGACGCATTGTCTAGCTTCGCTATCCGAACATTAATTACTGCGTTGTCCGGAAATATTAGGCGCGTGGGAATGACGTTTACTACCCTCCCTGTAAGCATTAACTGTCCCCTAGCCCGTATATCTCTTCAACAATATTATGTTCGCGATTTTCTTTTTATTATGTTACTTGATAGGATTTCGTTTATGCGTGCCTACGAAAGTTTTCTTTCGGAACGAATCATGCGATACAAATCAAATCACTATGGTATTGGAGTCACTCAGTACTGAGTTGAAAATAACTGATGTTTGTATACCTCGAAGAGCTTCAGCCCGTCTTTAAAATTGCTTTCAGTGTATGCGGTTCGCGTGAGCGGTGTTGCCAATCTTTAGCCGATATAAATCTACTGGCTTGCCGACTTTTGAATAAATTGCACGGTTTTTATGCAATACGGGTTCTGAACTATGATGTTTTTATGTAAACTAATGTACAAACAAGAAAAGTGATTTTTGAATTATGCTCTTCTTTTATTCGTGTATGAAGACAATTGATTTTTCAAAATGTCTGCCTCGTTGGTCTAGCGGGGTTAGATTCCCGGGTCGGGTCAAAAGATATTATTAAGTTTTGCTGATTATAGAAATGCTTAATAGCAGTGTTGGGGTTTTAACCCCGTGAATCGGAGAACACGTAAAGCCGTGGATCCAGAGTCTGGTCTGTCCTCAGTCATGTCGGATAACCGTGTCATCGGATTGTGAGAGTGAGGGAACAGAGAGTGCACCTGTGTTTGCGCACACACTTGTGCTCTGTAATATCTGCTGCTTATTTGGCTAGTCTCCGTTGAAACTAGTCGCCGTTGAAACTAGTCGCCGTTGAAACTAGTCGCCGTTGAAACTAGTCGCCGTTGTCGATATCAGCTTGGAGTACACCTTTGGACATTATTAACACAGTTACGATTCTTTTTGAACTTGACCCAGAGTATCTTTTTTTTACAATATATCTTTAATGGATTTGATTTCTTAAGTATTAACAAAAAAGGAATTCCTATAGCAGCTTAAAAAACTTTTATAATGGAATGCGTTAGACCTTAAAACGCTTGCCCCGACTTTTGAAGTAGGCTGCAATATGTCTAGACGTCTTAGGTGTCTTTGATTTCTTAAGTATTAACAAAAAAGGAATTCCTATAGCAGCTTAAAAAACTTTTATAATGGAATGCGTTAGACCTTAAAACGCTTGCCCCGACTTTTGAAGTAGGCTGCAATATGTCTAGACGTCTTAGGTGTCTTTGATTTCTTAAGTATTAACAAAAAAGGAATTCCTATAGCAGCTTAAAAAACTTTTATAATGGAATGCGTTAGACCTTAAAACGCTTGCCCCGACTTTTGAAGTAGGCTGCAATATGTCTAGACGTCTTAGGTGTTGTTTCTAATACAATTTAATTTTACCATTTCCGTTCTGAATTGTAGTTTGAACGAGTGGGTAGACCGTAGAGTGAAACATTATGTGATCCATGAAAATAGCCAATTTTACTTTTATAGTCACAGTAAAGTACTCTTTCATGCATTACGAATGACATTTTATAGGTAACCATTGTAGAAATAATGTTGCCATAGCTATTAAATGATAAATCACAATTGCGTATCAAGAACTACATAGTTTTAGTGTAGATATAATAGTAACATTTATCCGAGTTTGATTTAATAACTTATGTATGACGGAAATATGACTATAAAGTTTGTGTCAATGAAAAAATGTATTCTATTAAAAATGAAGTTAAAAATATTTATTAGAAGATAAACCTTAAATTCTACAGAAACTTAAAAAAATATTCAGTGAATTGCACTTATACGTGCACAATATATCACGATTCGTATATTTCGGACCTACATCTGCGAATGACAAAGTTGGTTAGTGGTAATGTTAATTTTATCAATAAAGAAGAGATAGAATTTACACCTTAAAAAGTAACTTAAATACTGTTTGTAACTATCAAATGTCACCATATTTTTTTTGTGTAAAACGTAAAGCCTATTTTAAATAATGAAAGAATTGATTTCCATTATGTTTATACGAGTATGATAATGATAATGATTATGGTATGTCACGCCCTGACGAGAATTCATGTTTGATATAATGCCAACAATAAATATAAATTACTGTTTCATTATTTATATAGTGTCGAGTTTATGTTTAACAAATTATAATATGTAAAGTATAAACCGTTCGTTTATTAGCAAAACTTTAAAGAACTTTATTCGTTACCAATCGTTTTGTAATGTTTACACAATATGGTGTCTTTGTGGCAATTGCAAGGGTGTGACCGAAACCGATTTTGGCCATCACTATAAAGTGAGAATTATAGTGATCTCCGGACGAACCATGCTTAGGAGCATAAGGATATCTTTTGAGCTAAAACAAGGATCGCCCGTTTTATTTATGTTTTACATTTTTCCTTCTCTTGTCGTGAAATTTACCAGAGATAGTAATAAAGAACATAGATTTACCTTTTACCCAGAAAGAAAGAGTTTGACAGAGATGGTAAAAAAGACATTAACACAAAAGGAGCCGTTAGTTAAAATTAGTATATTAATATAATGTTCTAATCCATAATTATCAACTAGCTTTTGCCTGCGGTTCTGCTCGCAGTGATTCTTTAAACTGAAATAACTTTTTTGTTTGTCAACCCATTGAAATAAAGAAAACACTAAATGTTAAGTGAAGTTTAACACAATACCTAAGTGGAAACCGCATCCAAATAGGTTTAACTACTTTTGAGATTTAGATTCTAAGTTCTGTTACTGCAATGAAGTCACCTTTTCAACATTATATTGACTTTTATTATGTGTATGGATTAGAAGGATTGGACGATTGGAAGGATAATGATGGTACAGTTTATGTAATCTACTAATAACTGATCATTTCTTAGAAGTTTTCAATAATTAATTTAAGATTTCTTTACACAAAAAAAAACAACTGATGTTATTTTAATTGCTACTGAAACGAATGTAAAAAGTGTAGGTTTCAGTGTGTTGAACTGTGATGTCCGTCCGTGAACTTGTCCACGGTCCATTGCAGCATCCAATTGTATTCTTTATTGTTTTAATTTCTCTTAATATATTCGTGACATTGATAAATTGTAGCGAATTAATGTTTGGCGTGTGAATTTATGGCTGTCTCAAAGTAGTCTGTTTAAAGTTTTAACTTTGGTTTTGTAGCTGATAGTTTTTCGTCATTAATAATTCGAGTCATATAAGGTATTAGTTTTTTAAGTAGAAAATTATTTAATATTTGAATAACTTTGTTAACTTATCTAGTCAACTTTTCAGTATTTTTTTTATAAAGACAACGCCCGCATTAAGAATATATCCTGTGTCGACTTAACAAATATGCAAGAAACGAACACAATGCACACCCAGACTTAAAACAACAATTTGTCGATCGCACAAAGTGTAGTCCCATGTGGGGTATGAACCCACAACACTCGGTACAACAGAGAGCAGCGTGGCCACCGCTTAAACCACTACACCATTTGTGCAGTGAATTATATCTATTTTGGTGTATCTATCATCAATCTGAATTGGCTTTTCTTTAATTAGAAACGAAAACTTAAAAACTGTTTGGTTATAAAAATAGAAATTGGCAATTTATTGTTGAATATATTCCAATTTTCAAGTTTTATATGCAAATAAAATATCGAAACTGTCTAAATTGGGTATTACCGACCCTATATATTTGAATAGTAGACTTTCTATCTTTTTCTATTCTGTAAGAATAGAAAATTTATAACTACAAGTTTCTCTCTCGTTTCAACATGTTTCTATCTTCAGATACTCCTGAAGAACGTGATTACTTTTCAATTTAATTAACTTCTGATATTTGAAACAAGTTCATAACACTAGAAACATTTCCTTTCCAAATAATATACCTTCAAAACGTATCTTACTATTTACTTACCAAGTATACCCGTCTGTGTAAACTTTCACATTCTCTGTATGGGTTTAGTAGCGTTTTGCTTTTGAGGGTTACATGACTGAATTGTTCATGTGTATCTGCATGGTTGAATAATGCGACACGATAGGCATTTGGAGCGGGGCCTACTGTTTAAATATCGGCCCTCCTTACAGGAACGAACTCCTTTCATTTTAACAGTACACTGTACTGTTTTATTTTAACATTCCAAAACCAGGGGTATTATATAAATTTAAATCGGTCATGTTTGTAATTAAACCCTCTCTTTCCATATAATTCTTCGGACAGATATTGAATGGGCGTCAACATGCTTGTGACTTAAATTGTAAATATCTATGAGCAGTGGTCGACGCTTTTATCAGTTCACTCGTCTTCTTATATGCCTCTATTAAAAAAGTTAGATTTTCAACTTATAAATCACTTTAGTTCAGAATAATTATTTAAAATATTTCAGACATCCGACACACAATGCCAGTCCCAAATTAAGCTCATCTTGTACTATGGGTACTTATATAAATACATATATACTTTTTTAGAATATAACACGTGTTGTTGCAGCGTGTTATTCAATGGAAATAGTAAATGGGACCCATAGTTAATAGCAGCAAAATGGAATCTTCTAAAACTGAGATCTAACAAAAGTAAATCATTTCAATATGCAATTAAATAAATCCATTAAATTTATTGATCACCAAAATCGTTTGTGAATCTGGCAAACACTTTTCCATTTTTTATTCACAACACAAAAGCTCGTCAAAACTGCTTAACAAAGGAAATTCTTTGGAAAAAAATAAAATTTTTCAACAGTCTATAATTTTTTTCATATTTTGATGAACATTTCTAGAACAAAGGAAATTTATCAAGAATTTAATGCACCTATTAAATATATTATACATATAACTAATATGCATTGTTTAATCCATATAATTTATTATTAACGTGAATTGCTGCACCAACTTACAAACTCTTACCTACCTCAGTCACTAAACCAATTTTATGGTTAATTGAAATGAGAAAACACCACATAAACATACACAAACCTTAGTGATTAGGTGATAATCGTACCAACTTCGGCTGAATAAATATATACAACTCGTATCTATCCGGTAATCAACGCATTGTTGCGTTTTAACGACACCTTAACAATCGTTAAGATATTTTATTAATAGACATTCTCCGCTGTGTTGTTACTTTTAATTAATACTTTAGATCGCGTGGTATTCAAATTTCGACCTGTTTAATTATATTGTTTTATACTATTGCCCAGTATTACTTGAGCTGTCATTCTATAGACCGTTGTATTATGACAGGTTAAAATATATGACTGGATCGGTGTAGTTTTATGTAATATATTATTTAACTTTATAGCACATACTTATTGTTTGATTTTTTTAGAATTCTGTGCTATTACTTACAAAGGTACGTTTATTATTATGTTAAACATTGGCTGACCCGTGCAACCTCGTTTGCGTTTTGCCCGTAGCGCGAACTTATACAGCGTGAACAAATTTGTTTCACATAAAAACAGTTATAGTGATTCAATCTTTAAGGATAGATATATACTGTCGCGGACTTTTTTTAGAATTTTTACAAAACTACAATTAACATTTTTTATGAAACTGTACGCAGCGCATACAATAGAAGCTCTTAAAAGAAATAATTTTTACCCGTTTTCAAAACCTTTCTTATTGATGCTTCGCTCTATTTAGTCATAGAGTGATGATATATATTCTAAAATCTTCTTAAATAACTAGCCTATTATATAAAATATTCAAATCGGGCCAGTAGTTCCTTAGATTAGAACGTTCAATCAAACAAACAAAACTCTTTCGCTTCATAATATTAGTATAGATTAAGGGTCACATTTACCACTTGCTGATAAAATTCCTGATAGACTTTCATAAAATTATCTGTCAAATTACTACAAATTTCGATTTCGCAAATAGGATAGAGACATGACAAATAAGCCAATATGAATATCTGAAGTTTTATCAGAAACTGGTGAAACTAGCCTTAATATTCCAAATATGTGATGTTTTCGTGTGCCTTATTTGTTTGTATAGGCGCACAAATAATTTTCTTGACATATTTAATATACTGAACGAAATATAGATTATTCAAGCAGATTACGGAACACATTCTGTTTGTGAACTAATAACAATATTATGAAATATTGTTGTAATGTCAACAGCAAGAGCGTGTTAGGTCTAAAATTAAAGTAACAATACAGCCTTCAAACTTTAGAAAATAACCATTGTGATTGCTTTTACTATTAAATTTAAGAGTTGAAATAACTTCAGTCCATTCCATTGTTTCAACAAAAAGATGTTACAAATAGTAACAATACCAGTCTCAAACCAATCAAAACTTATTGTATGTAGAAGTATTGAACAATATTGTTATTACTTTAAGTAGGAAAGCTGAAAACAATCGAAAACAACAAAAGAAACAATTTCGTTACTAACTTAATGCCTAAACAAAAACAAATACAAGCTATTTTCTCTATTTTATGCCCGTAACTCACAGTTTTTAAGACATTGAATTATGCGAATACTACTTCAAGAATGCAGCTGTCATGGGTACTATAAAAACACTTTAGTTAGTAATCTATTTTTGTCACATGAGATTTATGTGTGTACTGACATTAATTTATGTTCAAAATGTACCGTAAAATTAAGTTTTGCGCAACAATTGAAACAGCATTGTAAGCTGCTGTTGGACAATCCTCATGCCTGTATTATATTTCAACTAAAACCATTTACTAGAGAGTTCTCAAAAAGTGCATTGCTAATTTATCTTTGGTATTTTTTAATTTGTAAGCTGTAAATGGTTTATTTTTTATTATTACGAGAACGCAAAGCTTAAAACGCTTTGCAGCGTGTGTCAAGAATAATATCACTATGATGCTTGACGCTATGAGGAAATATTATTCTTGCTTATACATTTGAACGTATTTACGATTAATTAGTTTGGTCACTTCCCCACTGCGAAGCGTGCACTGAATTTACCATCTGTCGAGATCAATATAACGCTCGGCTGACTCTAATACCTAATCAATCGGTTACACCGCTGATTTCCAATAAACCGCTTTGACTGATTATTGTGATACAAATTTAATAGACTGTTTTTTATTTAAACCCGGAAACGAAGCGAGGCGTTCTTCATAATAATTTGTTTATTCATACTTTTATAAAGGAGGGTTATAAAGATCGATAATCAAATCCTTTTCTCGTCTGAACGATGAGAGTGTATACTGAAACTTTTATATCCGATAAGTGTTAAGAGAAACCGGCTGTTGGCTATCTAATTGTTTTGGTTTGGGAGTTGGGCCTGGCAACACATGCTGTAGACAAGCGCCCTTAATAAATAGGGTTGTCTGATCATAGTGAATATGAAGTCGTTTATTTCATGTTTCGATGAATGATGCTTTCTATTTGTACAACCTACACATTTAAGTAGTTCGAGATTTATTTGTTGTAGATATAAATGTTGAACATGGTGATCTAACAATAATTGCAGCTTCTGACTTTACCGTGACTCACCGGCGGTGTTATCACAAAGTTTTAGTTAGATAAAATCATTGTTTTTCACGGTTAAGGATTCTGAATATATTAGCTTAAATTTTTGTATTGTAACAGTGTGTGCAAAAATGTATACAAATGTATTGTAAAACAAAAGTAATGGAATTAAATTAATGTCAGTTTGTCTGATATAGTGCAGCCCTGAACCCTCTGGCTTTCTCCTATCGTGGTATGTGTTTGTTTTCTAGGGCAATAGGTTGGAGGATCCTGTTTAATTTAAGTTTATTCGTGCAGGCACGAACGTCGACTAGCAGCTGTTTTCATACTCTAAAGAGTTATACTTGAAGCGTGTCGTTTCCGTTTATGCTAGTTACATATTTTATGAAGCAATCCAGCAACTTCAACACGTTTGTATAATCTAAAGAACCCTAATAACATAAAAGCACGTAGTAAACCACAATGATTACAGCCGGTGTCGACCCGCTTTTGCCGACACCGCCAAACACCGCGAAAATCCCTCAAGACATAAGTTATGTCCATAAAAAATTCAGCGTGAAGCGGTCGTCTGACAAATAGGGGACAACCCCTTGTCCCTTGAGAGGTGCCCAGTAACGAGGTACCCTGACACAAGGACTAATGTCTCCACTTTGCACGTAACCACTGGCTTGACCGCTATCATCTCCAATAGATATTTTATTATATCTTTAATAACATCGAGAGATGGTTAGAAGACAATTTGATAAAGTTAAAATAATAAACGATAATATGTATACTCGGATAGCTTTAATTTCAAACAGATTATTAGTGAATGTTTTTTTTAACTACGCTCATTTTTATATTCAGAAATTTTACCTTTCATGTGCCTAACATAAAAGGTAAAATTTTCTTACAATTGAGAGTATTTAAATAATCGTTGGCTTAAAATATATGAATCGGTCGTAATGCTTCCGCATGCTGGGAACAAAAATGTCTTTGTTTGTTCGCGGATGCTTATTACGACAGGTCCGGAAAATTCGTTTCGACATGAAAGCGCCGGACCGTACTTAAGTGGGCCAGCTATTGTCGCAGGTCGTACAACACTACGATAAAACACTTTTTGGTTTATTAAGGTTATGTATCAACATCATGAACACTCTTTTATTTAATGGGCCGGCTAATTCGTCGTTCTCCTGTGACTTTTAGTAAAATTTACTTAAACGAGCTGTGATTCAACGGGGCTTACTCCATTTCAATGTTTATTTGTGATAATCTAAAACAATTCCATGTTCATGATTGTTCATAAATTATAAAAGAATACAACAACATCCAAAGTATAAAAAATTTAACTGGAGCAAGAGTATGGCGATTACGCGATGACGAACATTACGCTACACACCGGAGTTATTTAATTGGTACCTATGTACATCTACAATCTCTGTAAAAGTATAGTAGGTTCATTACAGGCGCAGTATTAATTCACATTCAAATTCTCGTGATCATACTTTTATAAACATAAACCTACAAAAGATTTTCTATTGAGTTACAGAGAACCATAAAACGAAATGGTTGTACGAATTGAAAAATGTCGAGCGATATCTAAGGCGAATATTGTACATGTATTGTGTGGGGTGTCGCTTTGTGGTTGTGTATCGACTCGACGTCAACAAATATAGATGAGGGAGGTCAGACGGCACTCGGAGGGGCCTCCGGGGCCGGTTCCACTCAACTGAAGATAGCCACTCGATAGATTGAAACATTCTGCTTGATTAATTTAAACTGAATGCGAAAAGTGATAAGCTTGTAATCGAATGAGTTTCACTGAATTTAGAAATAGATATATTCGTATATAGATGTATATCTCACTGTAAGAAAACTCAAATATACATAAGACTGCAGTTTTGTTGACAGTTTATTTCTGTTTGCTGTAACGCTTCCTTTTTAACTGCTTTTACAATATTGTAGAACCTTTGTGGTTGGAAAATTTACAGGGAAAGTAACATATGGAAACTTACATGCATTGAAGTCGACGATGTATTGTTTTTAGTTAACTACTAGTTTTAACACTTCAGTTAAGTATTCATTAAATGTAACTCACCAGAGTGGACTAGTTTGGGTTTTTATATCGAATTAAAAAATATCTAATAGTACCCGTGAATTAATTGCGTGGGTATTTTATATATTTACTTAATACAATAAGTAGAAAAGCACAAGCTATGTCAAATTTATTTCTTATTCTTTAAACACTATTTATTTTATTTCTTCGATTCCGAATTTCAATTATCGATAAGGTTTGATTAAACATTTTTCAATTGAGTTGCTGCAATAACAATGTCAAACTTGGCCTATTTGACGTATTTTCCATTCCATGATTATAACATGTCCCCTTAAGGGAGAGATCTTACCAAGAAGTTTTCTACGACAGGCGGTTGATTGATGAATTTACAATGATTAATGGCATATTGTTTGTCCACAATTCACCTTCTATTATAGAAAAATAGATGGGTAATCATTAAATAGCTTCTATATCGATCGTCTATTCATTGTTAAAAAGCTATAGGACAGTTTGTTTGTACTAAAATATTCATTGTATATGCGTCATGTGAAGTACATTGATAAGAGCAATCAATTAACGTTTGATTAATTATTGTATTATCAATAAATGCACTTTGTAAGTATAATATGTGCTAGTATGAACTATTATTGTGTTAGTAAGAAATAGATATTATTGCTGTTATAATTTATCTTTTATAGTCCACTGGTAGATTTAGACCTCTCTTTAGAAAGGAAGTTTCGGTGTACTATACTAGGGTAGCCAGACGGGTTGATATAAGATTTGTCTCGAGTCTTCTAGCTTTTTGCAGTGGTGTCCTCCTGTGTAGTTTGCTCATTTAACCGGCTCTCACGACACGCTCGGGATGAATATGATGTAGCGACACTCGTATTCTTAATCTGTCAACACACGGTTATCATTATTCCTTACATAGCAGCAGCTTCAGTTTAATCTCAATTAAATTTTCCTCCGTGAAAAAATTAAACACTTAGGTTCCAAGTGTCGTCTTTTTATTATAAATGACATTTAAAAAATTTAATGCAAAAGTTATCAAACAATGCGGGATTGCAATTGTAGAACAAAGCAAATGTAGCGAAGAAAAACCTATATAAATATTAAATAAAAATACAGTTTAAAAAAATACAGACCAAATAATGAAGTAGTTTAAAACTTATGTAACGTAGCAGGTATCGAAAGTCTCGTTAAAACTCAAATTTATCTAAATACAAAGTAAAAATGTTGTTGTTTTCTGCAGAGTGGCTGCGATCAATCTCACCCGGCATACAAATGTACCTAACTCGGTTAGGAATCGTTTCGTTAACAGAATGCAGGCCAATTCGCTTTATTACTTGATACATAACCTTCCCTTCATGAAGTCTTATTGCATCTTAAGTTTTTTTGTTTAGCCAATAATATTGTTTTCGTTTCATTTTTGTTTTTTTCTTACATGCCTCGTATCTGATGAGATTGCACTGAGGTTTGTTAAAATACCTAGTTGTGACTTTTAAACAATGTTTAAGTAATGGCTACGAATGACTTTTTTATGATAGTACGACGAGTCGTAGATAGGCACATATCAGGATTAAAACTTTTTTAGAGAAGAGTTACCTAAACCATGAATGACGAGTTATATTCTAAACGCTACCACACATTGGACGACTACTTCTTTTTCACTATTGTAGGCGCAGACACTATCGTTTTGTAACACGTAATTTTTTCGTTGTTTGATAAAGGGATTGTGCTGTATTTTTGCCGCGTACAGTCTTAACAAAGCCCGAGATCTCTCGAGCCTTAATTATTTCAGACGCTCGTTAAAATTATCTCGCTTTTCGTTAAAGCCTTCAACTCTCTGGTCTTCATTTAGCACTCTTGGGATCTTAGTTTGTCTATTTTTCTTCGTTATATTCACGCTACTTTAATGACCGCTCCTAACTTAATAGTGCAATGTAGGGTGCTTTTGCATTTTAGTTTTAAATTCTCAATAAATTATTTGTTAATACGATAAACAAACATTAAGTTAGTTAGTATATCCATTCCAGAAATAAGCATTTATTTAAATCGTGTATAAAGCAAAAATACGGTACAGAAAATATACAAGTATGTGCTAATATCGAATAGATATTATTACAAAAGTCGTTTAAATTAAAATTCATAATCTGGACAACATATCCAATTAAGGTGTGAAACAAACACTTAACCTTAATATCTTTCAGGGCATCCATCATTTTCTATAAACGTGCTTTATAAACACGCTATAAACACAATCGAAGTGGAACTTACGTTTTCGTTACGTTTACCATTAGCATTGATAAACGTGGAATAATGATAGCTCAAACCGGTCCCTTGTTAAAAATTAAGTTCCTCTGTGTAGCAGATGCGATCGCGGCTCGCATCTGGGGGACATCGCACCGACATTGCTTTCCCACGGGCTATTGAAAAACCAGATATGTCGAAGATACCAACGTGCTTTACCATTATAATCAGCGAAGAAATATCAATTATTTAACGCCCACTGTACGATGTGTTTTAAATAGGCTGTCGTTCTATGAACAGTTATTATAATGCACCTTAATGGGCACATGCATGCTGTTCTGGTGCTATTTTCTTCTTATAAATTGTCTTTGAGAGAGTTTATTATCATTGCCAGAAACGTAATGAGCATAAGATTTCCATTTCTCTTAAGGGTTCCATCAATACACCTAACAAGCAAGGGGCGGCAACCTCCTTGTAATTTTCGAGTTGCGGGTATCAATGAGCCCGGTGCGGCCGAGGTTTTCCTAAAAGGCGAGGCACTGTTCCACCTCTTACTGTGTAGAACAGTGAGAGTAGTGATATCATCCTACCCTGGAAATAACTCTGACCATGCCGGGATACATCCAGGCACACTTAGTCGTGGGGTACGACAGGGAGAACTCAAGAGGCCCATCAGAAGTTCTGGAAGCTCCTCTCGACGGCCGAAGCCTCTCGGATAGTATGGTGCTAAAACCATTCCCTGCATTAAAAAAAGTATCCATGGACGATAGTAGTTAGAATAAAGTCTCATATTCTGCTACGTCCATAGATAATGTACCTTTTTGTATAAATATTTAGAAAATGTAAACTGGTGCGTATCATAACATTGTACCTACTCCAAGTTTACTTCGTGTTGTGACAGCGTCTCAGGTCCCTTGTTGGTGATCTCTTGTCTAAACCAATTATGGGAAATACTAGCTCGTGCCTTTGGTCTTTGTTTCTAGTCTTAATACTAATTGGTGCAGGCCAGAAGGCGTTAGGGGCGACGACCCGATGCCGTCTCGGGATATAAGCGGATATTTAAGCTACCAGTAATAAAAAATGATATCCAATTTCATTAGACAGCGTACTAATTAATTGAATTAATTTCTTTAGTGACATCTATCGTCTTAATCCTACTGGTGTAAAAAATACATTTTTAAATTTTGTTAATTAATTTCTACTCTGTATTTTATGTAGATATAGAGGTTGTTAAGACTTAAATTAAGATTGATATTAGAATGAAAACTCATTGTTTCTCTGCTTGAGGTTTTGGGTTCGATTCCTGTGTGGGACCAAATGTTTGTGTGATCTGTATATTCGGCGTTTGAGTGTTTCCTATAATTAAAATGTATAAGTATTCTATTAGATAATGAAGGTTTCAAAGTGCATGCTCTGCTTAGTTCGAAGTTAAATGGCGTTGTGTATCAGAAGTTTGTAAAATATTTACTACTATCATTATACTATAAAGCACGATATATACAAAATAAATAATAAGTATCTTGTGTAATGTACTTGTAGTTTTGCAAAGTGAAAGAATTTGCTATTATCTTAAATTTGCCATATACTACTTACTACTACTATATACTGCTTACTACTTCACATATATTACTTACTAAATTAAGTAAGTTTAGTAAGATTTATTAAGTGCAAGAAATAGCTTTAATCCAGCGAGAATTTGAAATACATCTATGTAATGCATATTAAAGACACTAACATCTGTACATATTTAAAACTGTAAAAACCACATAAGGCACCATTGTGTGGAACGCGATTCCATTCCAAAATTTCATTCTACAATTTGAGCTTTTGCTGAAACGAGGCTGTTTCATGTCAAATTTGACGCAGTTTCTTTGGTAATGTAATGAATATTAAAATCGTAATTCAAAATTAAATAGCGACAAACTTTGTTAAAACGCTTCTATTGACTGGTATTAGGAAGAAACTGGTATAAAAAAAAATAAATAATATAAAGGAAAAGAAAAAGTTTTATTAAAAAAAAAAGTACTCGGCACTCTACTGGGTAGATTAATCCATAACAGTGACTCCAAATTCTTTGATGTAATAGACATTGCCATTAACTTAGCGTAAGTGACGTCTATTAAATATTGATATGAATATCACAGTGTGTCAAAGATATAAAATTATTATTAAACAAATATTATTCACGATATGTAAATTTATGCAACTGCCTTCGCTACTTCGATACTGTAATTATAAACAGTCATTTCAATGCGCAGGTAATATGCTTGTGTGAGATTTATACCATCCGCTCTTCAGAACATTTTCTTATAATCTTATAATTACGTGCGCACTATAAATTCCCAGGGGTATTATATACAGTACGGCACATAATAAAATTATCGGCTTGTGTCCATAAAAAACTTGACAGTTTTATAAAAGTTACATTTTTATAGTTTCGTAATTTACGTATTATATATAAAACTTTTGAATTATGATTTCAATTTTTTTTATTCTATGCTTTTGTAATAGGAATGTGGTTTATGCTTGTAGAAGTTTAGAGACAACGAATATTTTATTAATATTACTTTGAGAAGAAAAAAATGGACGAAGTAAGATAGTTTTTCACAAAATACAAGTTAATCCTCATTCACTGTTACATTTACAAAGTTTATAGTGGGATTTTAAATAGCTTTTGATAGTAATAAAATTATAACTTGAAATTTGACAGAAAGTTGCAGCGATTAACGCATCCCAAGAAAAACTCTCAGTTTGTTTTTTCATTCAATTCTTCAACTTTATTGACCACCTACGATTCTTTTCAAGAAATCTGTTGCACTTTATGTGCAGACAGTGGAAAGCTTTCGATGTCACATTAGCGGTACAAGTCACGTCTTAGAGTACATTCAGACATGAGGAGACGTCACGCGTGCCGCTTCCGGCGGTGAGCACCGGCCGTAGTCTGCCGTGCCGGGTGCTGGCGAAGGGCGGAGCGAATGCTAAATTCTTATAAATCCATGTAAATGTAATAGATTTACCTTATTTCTTTGACGTCACAAGTTAAATCTAAACTAACCTGAAGTTTTGCCGCCAGAATTAATTGATACGATTTTGCTATTTGTGGTGCACCTGTTACGGCAAGGTGATACCTGAAGTGTACGAAATATCAAATTTCGTATATTAGTTCGTGTGTGTATGCCTCTGTTCTGAACTCATATCCTTTTGATACATGCTGTAAGGTTACGTTTTATTATTGCTATGGAAATAAACATCTTGTTATTGTGTGGGTACATTGTATTTACATAAATTATTGTCTAACCATTGGCTATTATAGTTAGTATGATCATCGATGCATAGAGAAATTCATTCAAAGGATTTCACCACGGAGAATGGACGATTCTGTAAGTAATAGATTTTTGTTCTACTTTTAACAGATTTACTAGAAGGAGGCCCCTTTTACCCAATGTTAAAAAAATATGAAAAGATTGTAATCCATTCGTATTTTTGTTACAACTTAAAAAAATGACAAAGACGTGATTGTTCGATAAACTTAGAGTCGATCATTTTTTTTCATGTCTACAATGTTTTTACGCATGTATTTTTTAATTACAAATGTGCGATTACATGCAACAGGGTCAGGTAGAGAATCAGCTTTTCTTTTGTCTATTAAATTACTTGATAAATAAAAGCTTACAAATGATCTTATTTTGTTGAAGAGGAAATTGGCAAGTTGATCTGGCAATTGTATAATGGTACTTCAATATTTAACAACCATGCCAGGATGATACTTCAATATTTAACAGATGAATTGATAGCAATTTGTATTGAACAATATGTTTTTGAACCAATTTTTATTGTCACTGAGTAAAGGAGAAGAGCTTTCAATAATAATCTATTCTAAAACAAGACATTCTCTAAAAGCGTATAAAGTGTTTTTACCCATTGTAGAAAAAAAGCATTCCCATGCGGGCTATAAGAACTGTCACTAACGTGAGTTACTGGTTGACTATGAGCGATGGTGTTAATATTTGAATGCTTTCTACCTGCTAGGAGTGACGGAATAAGTGGAATCGAACTAAAATTAAATAAAATTTACTGCTTGAGCTAAAGATTTGGATAAAATACGAGTATATTATCCGAATCTTTAGCTCAAGCAGCAAAATTTTGTAAAAAAGCTAAATAACATAGTGTTTTGGTATTATTAAACACTGTTATAAATCGCAAATTTACAGTTTATAGGATGCCATGTATTTGTTTTGAAGTTTTTCAATGAATTTGAGCTTATATATCCCTAAATAAATAGTCTTATTAATCTAATGAAGATTGAGATGTAACTATATTGAAAATTAAAACAAATATCTGTTAATGTTGTCCGTCCCAAATGGGTAAACGTACAAAGAGATGCCGAAGATATTGTCACGCTATAATCAGACACGCTTGTAGTGAACCACCCTATTGTAGAACATAGGCCTGTATCTCACGTCTTTTAATCTAAACTTCTCAATCAAACTTTTTACAACCATTCCAGAAGCTGTATTACAGTTAATAAAAAGAAAACTCGTAACTTTTTGCTTCGGTACAAATTATAAAAGGGTTCTTGATCGTGACAACCTTATTTCGCTCTTTAATAAGAGATTTTTTCACAGCAAACAGTGTTCTCGATGCTTGCCCAACAAGCAGAAAATTAAAAATTTACAAACAACCCCAAGGGAATTTGTTTCGAGATATAATTTTCTGTTCCTTCAAGATTAATTTCGAGGGTTTAATAAAATTAATGGATAAAAGTAAACGCTATAAATAAGTTAATATTTACTTATAAAGTCTATATTTTTAATTATAACTCTTTCAGCTTGTCATTTACATCAAAGAATGAAAGTGTGTTCCTTCCTTTTACAACGTTTAGTGTCAGTAAGGTATAAAACATACTAATGGGTATTAAATGCTGTACAGTAATCAACGAAAGTAACTAAACGCAAATTCACATACAGCTCTTACGATAAGAGTTGTATGTAATATATTAACGATTACTTCTACCTACAAAAGTCAAAATGATTTTTTTCTTCTCCCAAAAATAAGAAGCTCGGTTTTAGTGTAACATTGCTTTACAAATTCGAATTTGTTGGAGGTAATTTATTTGTTTGGTACGCCGCGCTGGCTTGTCGCACGCCCGGTTTCATCTACTCAAAATTCAAGCCGCACATGCAACACGACGCTACATTTTTTTCCCATCTCCTTGATTCGACAAGTTAACACGTTGGATCGAGGATGTCAAAAAAAGTCTACGATGTTCTCGGTAGCCATAACTACGCGTTCAGCGTGCATAAGACGTTTACTTGACACATTTCACAGATTATCGTCTTCCCACTATATCTTTGACATGCCTGGCACATCATTCTCTTCGTTGTTAACAATTAGTAGGCAATGATTGCATTGTTTATGGTGAGCAATAAAAATAAAATACGTTAATGTTTCAGTAGAAACGCGTCGCATGACCGGTCATCATTACAATAAATATATTTTTGTACCTCATATTTGTTCTTTATGTTGATTAAGCATTAACGTATAATTAAATCCTTGCATGGAAGCAAGATTTTTTTTGTTGCACAGATAAAATATCCTACCTAAATCTGTTAATTTTTTTATAAATGCATTTTTTTTATGGTTGAATCGTATGTCTGTACGTCTGATGTCTGTCGCACAAATCATCAAAGCAAATCTTGATTGGATAATGAGGCGTATGTTGTATAATACATGCGTCACTTAGTTTGACTTGCATAGTTAATACTATAAATCATCCTGTATCTCGTCATATATGCAGTGCATCACATATAGTGAGATTGTATGGCTCAGATAATCGGTTAGTCACGTGTAAGCTTAATATAGTTCTAAAAAAAATAATAAATATTGATTTAGTTTTAGACTTACAGTTTTTTTACGTATTCATCACGAAAGCACACAGTCAACTACTTATGCTACTTATTAATGCTCTAGAGCAGAATATACGATTTACAACTTGTACCGAGCCGCCATCGTGTGGGTGACCATACTGAATTTGTCTATATTTGCAATAATTATGGCGACCACCACTCCGGTATTCTTTTCATGCTGTCTATCAGACAGAGAAGAGTCACTTTGGTAGGCCAAAAATAATAAAAATAATTATGCTTCCTAAGAAACACATTCTTCTGTAATTGACGTGATATATTGACAAATTTCCTAAGTGTAACCAGTTGATGTATTTCAATGTTACGAGTAATTACAGCGATCGTTATTTCGGCGAAATTAAAGGCCAGGTTTCCTTTTTGAAAGTGTGAGAGTGTGAAGAAGCGTAGTCCAGAAATACTCGTCGAACGTCTCAACGGCGGTGTATTTTTGAACTGTTCAATCGACAGGTATTCTTTATGTGCAGGGGACGAAGCGTTCAGACAATACATTGAAAATTGGGTGTTCTTTTTAAAACGCCAGACTTGTTTACGTTCTTCGTTTGGAAACGTAAACTGTGCGGTTACAGACATGTTTCAACGCAAAGCACTAAACACTAATTCGCCATGGTTGGCTATTTTTGTGCATCATAAATTTTACAGCGATTAACGCTTCTGAAGTAACATGTTAAACGTATGGGAATTTCATGTTTACACTTTTCACGTAACTCTTTCGCGTAACGGTTCTATTACAATATGGAATAACACAAGTTATATAAAATTGATAATGACGACTTGAAGAAGGTGGCTGGCAGCGGATGGATGCGAATTGCCCAAGACCGGGATGGTTGGCGCTCCTTGGGGGAGACCTTCAGCAGTGGACGGCGATAGGTTGATTGATGATATAAAATTTGCTCAGGAGCGTATTTAACATATGTAGCATAATAAATTCTTACTTCAAGGGTATTCTACAGAATAAATGATAAATAAAGATTTTTTCGGTATGAACAACGTGAATATATATCTCAAGTTGGATTTCCAGTGGACACCAATACGCCGATAAAGTGTAAATCCATTCAAATAACATGAAAAACGCTAGTGTACTGATTATACAGACATATACAATTGTATGTTTGCCCAAATAGCTTGTCTAAAAAATATCACCATAGATATTGTCTTTTGTACATTTCAAATACACTATTAAACATTTGTCCTCCGAGAGCTGTATTGTAGAAACGAGTTAGTGTCGGCTGTGTCGGCTAACTTGACCGGATTATCCGGATAATACGCTGCCATTTCCAACTGATACTTCTTATCGGTGCCCGAAAAGAGGCCTGCTCACTTTGTAAATAGCTTTCAATAATATCGTTGTGTTTTCGTTATAGATCTAACATTAAATATTTATTTTGTCTATTATAATTATAAGAACCCTGAGGGAAGAATACGGGTATTAACCTGAGGTGAGGTATTAAGAACGCGGTGTGTGACCACCTCTATTCGTTCCCTGGGTATTGTAAGAACCGAAACAGGATACAAACTACGCAAGACTATGGAACTGATAGAATACCCTACAAACAAGAAACTGAAAACCTATATCAACCCGTCTGGCCGTGGTGGTAAAGTAGGCCAAAATCTTCTTTTTTAAGGAGAGGCATATCTATTTAAAAACTGTTGATGAATCATTTAATTTTATGACTATATTTATTATGATTTGTTAATTAATTAACTTTTTCCATATTTGAAGAACCTTACTTAATAATTAAATACTAGATAATGGTGTATGGGTATTAGATATAAAAGAACGATCCGAATGTCAATCAACACTGAATACTGCAAATGATGTGTTGAGTTACACAGGACTTATAAGAAATTAAAAACTATAATCGAGAATACCCTTTTACAGAGTCACAGATAAAAAACTTCCATAATGTACCTTAGAAAAATCAAATTAACTTTAATATCTAATCCATCTAGGTTCTTTAGTATCATTAAAACCATTTCTGAGGAAAAAATACTGCAGTTACTACCATAAAGGATATTTATTTCATTAGGATTTATTCACGTTATTGAATTGCATGATGATAGCAAACTCACGCATGTTCTCGAATAAAATTAACACAAGCATGCATCAAAAACATCATTCAGCGATCAAAGTTAATTAGCCATTAGAGGCATATATAGTTTTCCAGGTATTGAATTGCTAGGACTAAAAATGAATTTACGAATAAACATTATACTATCATAAAAATATGTTTACTCACTAAGTATAATAATCTTGTGGAGGTGAAGATTACAGCCACGAAGGTTTTCATTAAAGGGAAACCGAGTAAAAAATAAAAAGAAATGTAATTTTATTCTCATGTGAAAACCGCGTTAATGTCTTCAAGGGTCGCCGGAATCCTTTCTACCCATCAAATTAGCGTGGCCGTCACTACGGATTCTCGTTCGCGTCCTGCCATTAGGAAACTGTGTGAAGTAACCTTACAGAGCCATCTAATACACTTTATGTATTTTTTATGGCTTGGGGGTAAACGAACACACGGATTCTTTCATGTTAAACGAACATCGTTAGCCATAGATACCTGAACTCAGAGAGTGACAAGTATGCTGCTGTACTTTTAACTGGTCGGTCGGGAAACTCACTCAAAGCAACGAATGATTTGATTATTACATTCTCTGAATTCGCGATTTCACTCTAGTCGAGCCTATTCCATATGTGCCGATTCATGTAACGTATATGAAGATTAATCTAACATTTTGAATAGAAATTTTGTAAGGTACAGTGATAACAATAAGCGTGACGCATGATTTTCTTAATTAGATTTATGAAAACAAAAGCTTCGTATTTTTATTCAGAAATTGCTGTTGGCTAACTGGCACCACACGACAGGCGTTATTTTAATGGATTCCTGTAAGGTTAAAGTTAAATATGTATAAAAATGATTACGACGTTATCACATTACTTACTTATAGAAAATATTATATTGATAATTAAATTCTGTATAGGTAATTATAGTAAATGTTTAAAACGTATTTGGTTAGATTAATTAATCAATTGACCCGTATTTAGAATCACTCTGAATCGTATAAAAGAATAAACATAGCCTGGATCAGGCTAATTCAATTACACTTAAATGTGTTAGATTTATGTGTATAATCTTACCTTTAATAGCCTCTTGTAATATTAGAGTTGTGATTCAGTATCTATGTCAGTCTAGCTAAGACGCCAATCCTATAGAAATATATGTAATGTCTATGTACACGATGCTGATAAAATACAAAAAATAATATAATAATAATATTTGTGACACACCTCACACACAGCCATCTGTTCCCTAATTAACCAGAGTCTGTACTCTGGTAACCAGACTGCTGATACATACTTAAATATATAATAGATAAATTACACCGAGATAAACAAATAATCATGCTCAATATACGATATTTGTCCTAAGTGGAAATCGAACCCACAACTAATAAACCCGTCAAAATGACTGATTCGAGTGACACCGCGGCCTAAAAGAAACTTGTTTTTCCCTAAATAAATAAAACCCTAAAACTTTTTCTCCTTAAACCTCGAAAACCCCCAAAGAATGACAACATTAGTGATTTTTAAATCATAGTTGACCACGGGCATCGATAGTCACTTATCGTCAGGTGATTCGTCTACTCCACCCTCCCTTCTAAACCATAACAAAACATCCTAGATCACAATAATCGTAGAAAGAATAACAAACATTGTCATAAACACATTAGCGCTCTTAATACTTACTATGGGCCAAACTCCATACGAAAGAGGAAACAAACAGCTCATTAGGTGAACCAAACAAATCAATCGACACGTACGAATGTAACTTATTAGCTTCCATGTTATCTCTCACAATTCATCTAACTCATCCCAAAGACCGTGACTTTTATTCTTACATCCGTGATAGTGGAGTTCCGAGGGCTCCGCTTGGAGGGATTAACAGATTATGTTTGCTAAAATGGCAAGACCGCTAATTAGCTTTTGGGAAAACTAACTATTTTGAGGACAAAGTATATATGTATTTTGTCAAATAGAAACCATCGTAATGATTCTTTAGTTTTGTCTTTCGCTTCAGTCATCTTAATTGGTGCAAATTGATAGCAAACTTACAGAAATAAAACCAACTCATTAGCTTAGAACAATAGCAATTAAAACCACGAATATATAGAAAACAAAGTTGTCGGTAATTTACATGTAAACTTTTAAAACATCTCTTTCTTATCTTTTATTTTTTTTATCTTATCTTTTCTTTCTTTAACTAAATAGAAATATGGCGTTGCTCTCAAAAGTTAATTTATGTATGTTAGAAGATAACTTTAGGAAGCTCACCGAATCTGGACGTGCCTCCTACAATAGACGAAAGCTATGACAGCACTTCAACAAAGCTGATTCACGTGTGGTATTTACACAAGAGACACATCTTGCTTTACTGAGGACAGTATATAGAGACTCAGCACAGATCAAAAGTATAGAGCAAGAACCCGTGAGTGCCAGACCTCTATGACCGACTATGTAAACATAGTTTAATAGGCTCCCAAAAAATTATATATGAAACTTAGGTTTTATAATATAACCTTTAGTTACTGTATACGCTCCTTGCTCTCCCGATTATTGCTCACTTTGAATGCGTCTGGCAAGATGATAGAACCTTCAAAACTGTCCGGCTACTATGTAAACATAGTTTAATAGGCTCCCAAAAAATTATATATGAAACTTAGGTTTTATAATATAACCTTTAGTTACTGTATACGCTCCTTGCTCTCCCGATTATTGCTCACTTTGAATGCGTCTGGCAAGATGATAGAACCTTCGAAACTGTCCGGCTACTATGTAAACATAGTTTAATAGGCTCCCAAAAAATTATATATAAAACTTAGGTTTTATAATATAACGTAAGTATAATTATAAATTATTATAGTTTAGGGGTGTCCGGCAAAGGGTTGGAACCATACTAACTGTCTGGCAATGAGCACCACGAGTTTTGATATTATTATGAATCAAATATAAAAAAATCAAGTTTTATTTCATGACGAATTTGAGATGGAATTTTACACACCTTTGTTGCCTGTTATCTGCCAAAGCCACCGCTGCCTCAGCTTCATGTTTGGGGATCATTCTTACCTGTACTAGGGACACACATAGAGGAACTTTCAGCTTTTATAAAAAGACGAAGGTCTGGCACTCACGGGCTCTTGGACTAGTACAGGTGTACTACTATTAAACCAGCCATCTTGCGTTATATAAATTAGATTATTACCGACGACATATTTTGTAAGGAATGTTAGAAGCTTTACATATATTATTATGCACATTAACGACAAATATCTTACTTTGCAGAAATAAAATTCGTGTAACATGTACTGGTTGCGTTTCACACATAAAGGACATAAAAAAACAAAGTTGTTGGTTTCACAGTCTAACACGCAGAACAATTGTATAAATAGCGTAGTTTAGTAGCCTTTGTTACCATTCCGCCACTAACAGAGATTTTCAGTTTTTGCCTTCGGTTTTTATTGTCGGCAAATCTTATTAGTTTTAGTGTTGCATTTAAAAAAAAGAAACTAAGTTATGAGAAGCTTCATTGTCCCATTTCACTTTTTACAAAAAGTATTCTTAAATATATTTCTGCTAAATAACATTACTGTATTCTGAATCTGTAGGAATTGTTTGGATACGTTACTTTTTCTTCTTCTTTTCGTTGTATTTAAAAGACAACACCCTCACTAGAAATAAATTCTGTATCGCGGTGGACTTTACGAACATACATAAAACGCACACAAAAAACACTCAAACTCAGAGCAACAATTTGTGGATCACACAAATTATTATCCCATGTGGGGTTTGAACCCACAACACTCAGCGTAGTAAAGCGCGGCGTGGCGACCGCTTAACCATTAGGCCAACAAAACAGTCCAATTACTCAAATTAATCCTTGTTTATTGCTGTTTAAATTTTTAAAGTTATCCAAAAATAGGAACGATACATTTTAGTGTTAAAAATTTCGTTAAGATTTCGAGACTAAAGTCTTGATTCTCAGTCATCATTGTTTTTGTATTTCACGTATTACGAATATAAATAATCGGTTAATCTTTTCATTTTATGAAAAGATACATTTGGATTTTATCGCATAATTATTTATTGTTTATGTTAAAATTAATTCATCACGACAGGCTTATCTGAAATAAAACAGTGTTTATTATTTTTAGAAACCAACAAAAATGTCTGCGCTTGAAATATATGCGGGTCAATTTGAGATTGAAAGGTCACGCGACCTTTCGAATGGCGGTGGAGTTTCATCTTCCTATTTTAATTACTTTTTACATTGACACTTATGACATTAATTATTATTATGAACAATATTATTCAGGATCACTTTCATGACAGCTTGGCTTGCGTAGACTCTTTATAGGCACGTATATAAAAATATAGGTATGGTAGGTGAGGTATGATGATGGTCTGATTAAGGAGGCCTCGACTATTATTTATTTACTAAGCTTTGAGTCATAAACAGCACCATGCGCTTGTATTATGATCTAAATAAATATTTATTGGTATTTAAAAAAAAAAAAAGTTTCATGTTTTATTAACTGACCTTATATTATTAAAATTTTAAGTATTAGCACACATGCTTTACTTGTAATATATTATAATATTACAAAACAATATTACACGATGTAAAACGAATACATTAATAATTTTTATTATATGGCAACATTATGCTGATTCTTTAAAACAAAATAAAACTGTGAGTCTCTAACAGATGGATTGTTATAGGATTACACAAGGAATGTTGTAAGACATGTTTTTGTCTGTATAGATTGTATAACGCGTCAGGCATCGCGAATAAATTTCTACTAACTAAACCTCTCAATGTCACTGTAGAATCTGGTTGTAAAAAATTTGTCTATTTTATCTCATGGGTTTTATGCATGCTTGACACTTTAGTAAAGACCTGCCGTTTCTTTTAGAATTTTGAGTAAATGAGTAAATGAGAATTATGGTTATTGTTTTTACAATAATTTATTTTATAAGGATCGTAGAGATACAGGCAACTGATAGTCAAATTAAATTTGCTGCAACCGCTTAAACCACTAAATTTTAGCACTTAATCCACAAATTGTTCTGAGTTTTGGTGTTTTTTGTA
Organism: Hypercompe scribonia; assembly: GCA_949316085.1. Lineage (NCBI taxonomy): Eukaryota > Metazoa > Arthropoda > Insecta > Lepidoptera > Erebidae > Hypercompe > Hypercompe scribonia. The sequence continues at coordinate 775,034 of OX438969.1, read as the reverse complement.
TCAGTTTCTTGTATGATGGTAAAGTCTCTCGCGATACAGGATTTATTCCTAGTGCGGGCTTTGTCTTTTTTTAAAAAAAAAAACTTTATACGCTTTATTTTGTACCCTAGAGCGGAAATTTTCATAGCATAGTTTTTACCTTGATAGACTTACTCATATACTATGTACGCAGCTTTTGTATCCATTATTTATTTGTCTTTTTAATTTAAAGCGCATTTAATACAATAAAACATGCGTTCTGTAGGTGATTCAAAGAATTCTCTTCTCCATAAAGAGAGCAAATATGAAAGATCATACTATTGTGATACATCCACAAATGAATTATCTAAAATAATTAACTATCGAAAAAAGTAAAAAAAAGTATTTATTAAAAATTTTACTCATTTGTATATGAAATGTGGACATTTTTTCACATAATACACGAGTATTTTGTAGTGTAGCGTCTTATATCGCGCGGGAAATCACTCCTCTTGCTAATAAAGGGTCGGTTTTAATACTAATTGGCGCTTGCCGAAATTTACGCGTGAAAGAAATTGCTTACATTTAATAAACATAAAACCTGTATTTTTTTTTCTAAAGACAAAAAAGGTTTACAAAAAAGTGCTGTAAAATCTGGCCAACAAATTTGTTAACTTAGTAATAAATTTATCCGACAACCATAATGTGCCCAATCAGAAAAAAAATCCCATCAGAGACAATAGCCATATTTTGGCTTTGCAATTTAGATCGTTATGATAATACAGAACGATTATAATAAATTTGAATGGTTAACTGTATTATCTAGATATCAGAACGTGTATATGTTGGCATTCTATTGGTAAATGAACCGCTGAGAGGTTTCTTCACCCCGGCGCGTCATATTCGCGGGCCAGTGGCTTATTGCCAATCCTCGGTTGAATATCCTACGGGAGTCGTTATTGTCACACTCTGCGTCTACTAACTAGATAATGAACAATTTCATTTGTCAGTAATTTGGCAATCATTACATCTAAGCCTATCGGGTGGCGTTAAAACATCACATATTTTACCCGGTATGTACGAGTAACATTCCATTTCAAAGAGCCTTAATCTCAAACGTATTTTGTTAGAACATTAAACAAAATAAAATAACATTTATAAAAAAATAGTGTTGGACTACGAAGAGTAATTCTTCCTTTCTGGAGCATGCCTGGCCAACCATAACATAGATAGGCTCCCATGCCGCTTCAATTCACTTGCACAGAGATATTCATGGGCCTCGGTAAAATGCCACATCGTAAGAGTCCCGTTTTTACTCTATTCATCTACAAATAAAATAGCATTGCTGAATATTAATAAATCTAATGATATTTTTATTCCCAGTGATTAAGACCGCAAGAATAGTCTAGATGAGTTACGCTGAAATGTGGCTTTATGCCAAAAAAAACTTTGAAGATCACGTGTATTAAATGTTAATGTTGGTATTTTGCCACGGTCTTAATTTTGCTCACCTGGGTGTATGTTTTTACGGTGGTTCCCAACAAGACGATTCAATAAAATTTTTATTGTTTATGACAGGTACTTACTGCCCTGACTTAAATTTTAATTCGACACTCAGCAAAATAGGTAGTACGAGTATATCAAATGACGGATGCATGAAAAATACGGTTTATTTTTTCTTCTTCATCAAAAGTTCTTGCTTTCACAATCGATGTCATTCCACTCTTGTGCAACTGTGAAGAATATATTTTAATCTTTTTTTGACAGAGATATCCACACTATTCAGAAATGCAGTTTTAGAATTTTAAATTACCTTTGTTTTTTTATATATATTTGCTTTAACTTAAATTATACAAATACAATGCCCTCTAAGATTTATAATTACTAATATCACATGCTGTAAATTTACAATGGCAACACTAATAATAGTATAATATATCCTTACACTTGTCACACATGACTGTCTGCTCTCAAACTAGGCAAAGACTGTGCTATGGGAAAAAGACTACTGATATTATATTTATATATGATATTAGATATTGATATTAGAACAAATGACCATATTCAGCAATTTCACATAGATTTGCCTTGACTGGGAATTGAACCTACAACGTCTGACCTAGCAGCCAGAATCACTAACCATTAGATCAATAGATCAGTCTAACTAATCACCAGTTTTAGAGCGCATGTTAATCGAACCAGTTATATGGTGGCCCAGTGCCAGTTAATTCGTTTATCTTGATTAAAAGCACATTGGACGTATATCTCGTCTCGCGCCAAGCAGTCTGAAGGTAAACCTCTTTCTTAATCGAATGTTTGAACACGGTAAACATCTGAATTTATTCTTTATCTAGTTTTATTCTCGAATTTAATTAAAATAGATTATTATACGTCGATTCAAATAATAGTTGCATTTCATTGTAACTGTTTTGCAGCTTTAAACTCTTATAAAATATGGTATTTCGAGAAATATAATTTTAAGTAACTTCAATTTGGAATCGAACAAATGAAAAAGCAAAAAATTATAAAATACATATATATAAATACATATATATAATAATAGATAATCGAAATCATAAGAAACTAGAAAATCTGTACAGTAGAAATTAAAAGTGTATGTATGCCTTTTAACGCAATAGTGAAGAATGAACTTGTTTGTTACTTTACTTGGCTAAATAAAAGTTCAACAAAGACCATTCAAGCTTAAGAACTCACTCATAAACCTGACGTCGGATGGATCGTTAAAAGTCAAACATGTCTACTGGTCAATCGGCGTGTTTAGATGCTATCAAATTCTCCTCGTCAGCGAACCCAGCTGTGACAAGCGAAATGTCACTGTAAATGAAGTTTTTTCAGCTTTGCGCCATCATTCGATTTTTACTGGGAATACGTCATATACGTTTTTGTAATTTGTGAAATAGCTTTTTACATTAAAAATTTCATAAGATTTTGTTTACTTTTACCTGATCCGTTGCTGTAATCCAGTCTTGCTAGTTAAATTTAACCCACTTCGCGAGTTTTTATTGAGCAAAGATTTTGAATGCATTTGGAAATTGCGTGACAATGCAATGTTGTAATGACATGAAGCTAATCTGATAATGGAACTGAAAAGAGGCCATAGGAACTCCACAGTGAAACGACACCACAGCATCGAGTTTGGGCTCATTTGAATCGTATTGACCAGTACTTTAACTCTATATGGTAATAGGGTCTGATGATGGAGCTGGAAGGTGGCCATAGGAACTCAGTAGTAAAAAGACACAACCCCATCGAGATTGTGATCGTGGAATTCGTTTTAATGAGCACTTTAGGCCTAGATAATATCTGTATGCAACCATGAAAAATAAAACAACAATGAAAAATAAAACATTTTGATGGCAGATGAAAAAAAGAATAAATATGAGCTTGTTACATCTTTATTTCTAACCGTCAATATGTACTCGTAACACGCTTTTATTTGAACAATTGAGATTGTGATACAAAAATATTTTCAACTATTCAAAATTAATAATAAACGCTTTAAAAAGGCTTTTAATGTTTTTTTCATGTTAAATACATAAACTGACTGCAATGTTATACAAACTTGAAAGCTGTGCTTAGGTGGATTTATTTTAATAATTTTGGGCCAGTAGCTATTGCTTCATCGAGACTCAAAGCTGAGTGATATATGCGATATCATGTTCGTATAATACACTCTCTATCTTCGGCGGCCACTTGTACTCATTTTTTTTAATTTATGCTATGGACAAGAATAAATATTTTTTTATATTGCAAAAAATATGCTCTCCAAGATACAGATTTTTACAACAAACCATTTGATCATTATTCTGCTGTGTAAATCTATGCTCATACTTTATTGCGACGATTAAAGACGATAAATGCTATTTGCTTTTATGTGCTTTCCATCCAAGCCATCGAGAACGGCAGTTTAATCCTAGAAATGTCTGATTAGTTTTGCTAGTAAATCCCTTTTTACAGCTACCCTATCTCTACGGCTTTTTGCAGTTAGCAGCCGACTTGATTTCATAACCTATAAAATTTCGTTTTAGGGAAAACTTATGTATATAATATGCAGATGAATAAAATGTATGCTATTTTGTAGTATTTTGTCCCTGGGTAAATATTTTATTTGTATTATAACATATTGAATTTGTTTCAGATGTGGTTTGCATGCCGACTTCACGGAGTTGACGGCCTGTGTAGGGGGAGAACTTGACAGACACGAAGGCTCAGCGGTCCATCGACGATACTTCTATATTACGTTACTCAGGGAACCGGTATCCAGGTGAGCACAGGGATTAACTAAGTACAATCGTTTAGGTTAAGTTCTCGTTATGTTTTGTCCTGGAATGAATGTGGAATACTGGAATGAGCTAAAAACTACGTAATGGGATGAGATTTAGTGGCAACCCTTATAAACGAGAGTTATAATTAGACTTTAAGTTGCTTTATTGAGGTCTTCTCATTATAATGTTTTGGCTTACGAGTGTAGCTATTGTAGCACCTATATCTTCGCGATTACCAACAAAGCCATGCCGTTACAAACATTTAAGTATCAAGTGTAAAAAAATAAACCTCTCTAAGTCTTAAATAAAAAACTCAAAAGCACGTGACTAACTTCGTTAGTCTTACATATATCTCCACATTTGAACGAAATAAAACAGCTTACATTTATACTTTTTATTATAAATCAAGTTAGGAAAGATTTATAAACAAGTTAAAACTGTTAATAAGTCTCAAGTATGCTTGATCCTATGATTACAACTGCTTTACTATTGAACGTAGTTTTAAATTGGTTCGGTTTGCAGCTCGGCTCAAACCTTCACGTTATATTTCATCTAGCTCAGTTAATTACTGTAATACCCGCTTATGTTGGAACATTAAATTAAAGTGCTTGAAAGTTACTTATATGGCTGTATGAAAGGAATGAGGATCCGGTTTTTATGATTGCTTAAACAGCTAGAGAAGTGTAGAGCCAGTAGTCGTCCTCAGAAGATATTTAAAGATTAAACGTTGATTTCAGCAGAAAACAGATATGTAGGATCAATCAACAAACTACTTCCTAGAGGTCTGATACCTTTCTAAAGTTCTAATACGGACACCTCGACTTAAGGGCCTCATGTTGGTGTGTTGGCTTGTCCAGGACCTACGGCCTGGAGTAGTTATTCTTGTTTTTATATATTTTTAAAAAATTATGCTAGTTTCAATCAGGAAAACGAACATTGTAATATTTTGGTTTCTTCGCTTTAAACATCCATCATTCCAGTGTGGTTTTCATTTTAAAAGACGGAAGTTGTGTTATGAGTTTTGTCTCTTCTTGTTTGCACACATTTAAACGTCTTCTATTTTTGTATCACGTATTTTGTTAAAATAAATTAGTCTCTTCCATGTTTGTAGTTGTGTAATTAACTTAGAAGCGTATATAAAGCGCAGAACAAATATATTAACTGAATTGTTTTTGTTGTGATTTTTTTGTGAATATTTACTTTTCATATAAAAATTAAACTAAAAGAAAGTAAGTTAAGTTAAGTTAAGTGTAAGTTTTTCACTCATATAAAAAAACCTTTCTAAGAGCACTAATAACAGATGTTATTTCTTGAAACTCGATATTTTTTTATGTCAATTTTGTTCGTCAACTAGCGATTTTAGAATTGGAAAACACTTTTGTTCTATAACACGATTTGATTATGACTGTGGTTGTTCACAACTTAGTCTCTTAAGAATTGATATTCAATACCTAGGAATGTATACAATACTATACCTGGGGCGTCTAGTCAGTGTATAGAATACTATGAATATTATTGTCTATGACATACTGTCCTTGTATATCCGAATTGTATAGAATACCTACTGGTCCACCGGTAATGTTAAAATGAATAGATTTTGGCTTGTATTTATCAATGCTATGTTATTATCTACCTACTTGTAAAATGACGTGCAAATGTTCTGCTTGCCTAAATCAACTTGATTTAGACTCATGTACGTTAGGTTAGAACAGTGATCATATAAACACGTGAAGGCGAGCAAGCGCTGCGAGTGTGCCGCGACGTGGCTACCGAGCACCAGGTCTCCTCTGTTATTAAATAATAATAATCATATTTCAGACATTCGACACACAACACCATCTAGTTCTAAACTAAGAACTTGTACTACAGGTACTAGACGTCGAATATAAATACATATACTCTTTTTTTTTATAAATACATACATATTGAACAAAGAAAACACCCAAACTCCGAAACAAATTTTTGCAGATCAGACGAAGATTTAGTCTAACTGACAAACCACTCCGCCACCGAAACATTGAAAGCATTGTTTTTGACTTGTTCTCATGGATTGCACATCACCGTCTACGCATTGGGTATTTATTGCATAGAATAATAATATTTATTAAAATAAATAGTCTTGTGTACATTGTATTTACATTTTCCAGCAGGCTTTTAAAAGAGTTGTATATATTTTTCTTCTTTCCAAAGGTCTAAAGATAAATACTTATTTCCGATACACATTAATGCCCAAGAAGTAATCCATTAAAAATATTACAGTTTTTGAAACAAAAGATGTTGATCGAAAAGCTTCAAACATTACTCATTTTTATTCCTCAAAAATTTGAGCAAGTAATAAAATGTAATGGCATATTTCAAAACAGTAGCAAGGAAAAAAAAATTTAGAAATCATATCCTGTAATTAAATAACTGAAGCGTTGCCCATTATTGACATAGACGTAAAGCTAAAAGGGACTTTTACACGCCATTAAACGTTGGCTATCTGGCATGGCGACATTTTACCTATCTCCGGCTAATACCGTATTCGGAAACTGTCACCAACCCTTGTCAATATTTTCTCCTTAGTAAGCGTTTCTAACAAAGTGTGTGTTGGAAATATATAATATTTATTATGTTTTTGTCGAATAAAATTGGGTGTTGCGTGTGCGTGTTTTAGTCTCACAAAGTTCAGTTATTTTTATTGATTTGTTTTACTATAAACTGTATTCAAAAAATGCACCATTAATCAACTTCTATTCGACTTGGTATTGACCGGAATACCGATCAATACAAATTAAATACTAAAGTATATAATAGTTCAAGTAATATACTTGAATTGTTATATACTATTATCTTATATACTTTAGTACCTACATCATTACATGTTAATCAATTCTTAAGAGACTAAATTATATTATTATAAATAATAATTTGATACAATAAATAATTTCAAAAATAATTTATATATATAAAAACAAATTTTAGATAAACTTTAACTTATACAAATAAACAATAAATGTTAAAATCCATAAAATTATTTTATTTATGAAAAATCGTGTTACAACAGTCATAATCTGTATATTAATACGTGATGCAAAAACTTCCTACACCCTTTTACGAAAATTGCGAGGACGCAGGAGCATAAAATTTGGCACACTTATAGTTTATGTGTAGGAGAAGTGCAGAACGCTAATATTTTTTAATAATAATACTTATAAAATACATTAAATCAATAAATAAAACATTACACACACTACCATGCATTTCACACACACACATATACATACACATGTATTTGTATACGCCATTTTGTCCATAGACATAGAGTACTGACATAGACATATCAAAAAAAAAAAGTTTTATTTGCCTCATTTAATATAAAAAAAGATTTTAATAATAATGCATAAAAAGTACATTAAATCAATAAATAAAACATTACACAAACCAGCATGCATTTGACACACGCATACACAAGTATTTGTACACGTATACATACTCTGTGGTCAAATTGTCTCTTTTGTTTATTATAGATATTGTTGAATGTCAAACAGAAAAGTTTTATTTGACGAATTCTACGTGAAATACTGAGCGCTTATATAATTTATATAATATATACATATATATAAGTTGTGTAGCAGTAAGATACATTTAAATGTACACGGACTTTCATTATATGCATAAAGAAAGTTCTGTAGCAGCAATCTGCAATGACAACATTCAGGTACAAAAAAAATATAATTTGCTATTGCTGGTTTAAAGCAATTATTAGTAGTTGTAGTATGTAGTTTACGATTTCAGTAATTGTATATGCTTCAGGATAAATAAGTGATTTTGAGAGATACGTACATTTAAATGTGCTCTAAATGTCATTCCAAATGTGTTTTTAAGTTATGATGGTGGATTAATGGAAGAGTGCAGGTATTGCAATGCGAAACATTTTAAATATGAAGTGACTTTAGGCGACCGAACTGCATTCACTTCATGTTGTCACAAGGGTAAAGCAATATTACCACCCTTAAGTCACAATGAATATTTTAAATCATTGTACTCATTGATTAACTTCAAATGAACCTTCAATAAAAAGTAAATCAAAAAATTATTTAGAATATATTAGGAAATATAATTCATGTTTTGCTATGGTTAGCTCAGAAGCCAAAGTTGCTGAGGTAGGTACAACTGGAGTGTATTATTTCAAAATATATGATGTTTTTTATCACAGATCAGGCCCAATGACTGCTGCATATGGTCGCTCACCATGTTTTGCACAATTGTATTTTTATGATGTATACACTGCTATTAATTATAGATTACAAGAACGTATTAGTCAAACATGTAACAACAACATAATGCGTGAAATTTCACTGGAATTAGCAAACGATGAAAGAGTTTTTACAAAAAACATTATTTTCAGAGAAGTTTTAAATCATTAATTATATTATTACAATATGCGATAGATCCTCTTATAGCATGTTTTGTTTTAATAAACATTTTTTAAATAGGTATTCTTTATTTTAATTCTTTTTAATTTCATATAATTTGTTCAAAAAAGAAATTGGCAAATAACAGTCTTGGTCAAATCTGTGTAGAATACTATATTTTAATAATGTATATTAAGTTACCTACAATTTAAATTTATTATGATCGAATTTCGACCAATGGGCGACCACTAGTAGACATAAAGTGTGTTATAGAAATGTGTTTCCAATTTTAAAATCGCTATGTGTAGTTGACGAACAAAATTGATGTTACACAAAAACATGTATTTTTAAAAAATAGCTTCCGCTGTTTGTATTCTTAGATATATTTTTATGTGAGTGAAGAGCTTATTATCTTTCTTTAATTTTATTTTTTAAATTAAATGTAAATATTCACAAAAAAATCACAATAAAAACAATTTACTCATTTGTTCTGCGCTTTATACACGCTTCTCTGTTTATTACACAACTACAAGCATAGAAGAAAGCGACAAATTTATTTTAACAAAGCATGTGAAACAGAAATAGAAGAAAACGTTTAAATGTGTGCAAACAAGAAAAGACAGAACTCATAACACAGCTTCCGTCTTTTAAAACGAAAAAAAAAACAGGAGTGACGGATGCTTAAAATGAAGAAACCGAAGTATTAAAATATTCGTTTTCAACTCCTTGTTTAAACCGACACATTTCTCTAAAAATATACCAAAAACAAGAATACCTACTCCATGATATGGGTCCTGGACAAACCAACAGATCGACATGAGGTCTTTAACTCGAAGTTAGGACTTAAGAAAGATGTGTAACTTTTTCTTATATATAACTATATATATATATATATATATATATATATATATATATATATTGTTTTTTTTTATTTTTGTTATGTGAGGCAATTCTGATATTTAATTTACATTTACAATAATATAAATGTTAAATAAATTCCAGAATTACAGAGTATGAACTCTCCTATTAATTTATTTAGATACGAATTCACTTTAGACTTTATTTTTCGTTAGCTCTTACTACAAAGTTCGTAACTGTTTGTGCGAGAATGATTGTTTTCAGAAGTAAAATAACTTTTTCGAGACTGAATTCATGAGCTATGTATTAAACAATGTTATTTTAAAAAGCTTAATAAAATACGACTTGTGATGACTTTGTCTTTAATCTACTTTTATGTCTGTGATAACCGTTTTATTCGTAATATCAATAATTGTTCCCCACAATTTTCTTTGCTAAACAGAAAATCAATTTAGTAATTTTTAAAAAAGTTGATGGTTTTAATAACCCATAATACTTGTCTGCGTGACAAACATAAGTAATGTCTGCCAGGTCAGGTTTTTTGACATTGATTTATTAGTAATCTAAGAGCTGCCAGACCTATGTCATTTTATCAAAGCTAAAATTTTGAGAGTAACTAGTGATATATCAGGTTGCGGGCCTTCTCGTTATCCGTTTTCAAATATAAGTAATATTAAAATATATTTCTTGTAGTATGTGACCACCACAGCCCATGGACTCCTGCATCCCAAGAGACGCGGACTCTTTGAGGGCCCCATCAGATTAAGTTCCTTTCCCCGGCAACTCTGATTCTTATCGTCTTTTTCAATCTCCCGTCAATACTTTTATTCGTTTCGTCCTTTTACATTGGTGTACATTACTAGAAATTTTCTCGAAACTTGAGATACTTTATGTGAGTTTCTCGAAAGTAATAAATTGGAACAAAACACACAAAAACACACAAGGAATAAATTGGAAAAAAAAGTATTTTAATTACTATATTTAAATTTTAAATGTAAATCAGTGCAACACAACGATTCAGATATCAATGATGATTAGATGGTTAAATGATATGAATGAAATTGTGTTATACGTAAATATCTAGCATGTTTAGTTTGAGACGAACGCTCAATGTACCTAGCATAAAAATGTAAACAATTTTGCATATTAACTGCATACATTTAAATATAGGTATTTATGTTGTTCACGTGAATTTTCGTACAATTCTAGTTAAGTTAGATACATAATTAGGCACTACTACTACTAGATAAATCGCTACTCTTTGCTGCTTTGCTATGGCTTAAAAATGTGCAATGTAGACAGCAGTGATACAAAGAGCGGCCTTATGGCAGCCTGCGATCTCTTACAGGCAACCTATAATATATAAACTGTATAGAACCATAAATAAATAAATATTTTAGACATTTAACACATAACACCATCTAGTTTTAAACTAAGCAGAGCTTGTACAATGATAACTAGACTGACGGATAGAATACTTATATACTTTTTTTTTGTAAGTACAAATCTGAAAGACTTACTAGTCGTTTTGTTTGCAATAGAGGTAAATAACATCTTTATATGGAATTGACTTAATTTATCATATATTTTTTACTCTAATCTTTGATTTATATATTGATTATCATTACTTATTGATCACCCCTCGTAAATGTTACATGGACACCCAAACTCCGAAACAAATATTTGCAGATCACACAAACATTTGGTCTGACCCAGAAATCGAACCCGAGACATCAAGCACAGCAGTCGCTTTCGCTACTATTACGCCATTGATAATACGTTAGTTTTTAACTGTTTTTCTTTGTTGTAGGTACTTATCGGAATACAGGCACGTGAAACGAGGTGCCACGTGGAAAGGATCACGGCATTGGTGTCAAGGGCGAACAGCTACAGGTAACTTCATGTAATTTTACATAAACTAATAAAAACTTTATACATCGGAAAGGTGCCGCTCAAAAATAAAAAAATCTTCAAGAAGATACGATATCCATTCAACTGAAGGTCGCACTTAATATAAGTTATTTTGTTTTCAATAAAGATTTAATTTGATAGAAGTCGAAATATTATTTTTAATGAATATCAGCGCGGTTACTTAACTCATGTTTATAATGAATAAATATATTGATGATACAATAAACAATTTTTATCTATATTTAAAAATAATAAGTTAATTTTCGCATCAATTTTGTTTATCGTCTCTCATCAATGTAGTTTCAATGTGCCATAGCGGAAAAGAGGTTATAACTAGTATGTTTTAAAATACTAGGAATACGTAATTACTCATCTATGGCTTTGTTCTTTATGCCATTTTATTTTTCGTAAAGTACAAGCTTCCAGAACATAAAACCTTGAAATATCATGAAAAGGCCCTAACCATCATAACGTAATGTTATAAGCAATATTAATTTTAACGAAAACAATTTAAATGCACAGACTGTTCAATAGCATTGTACCGGTTTATGAATTAAACCGGTTTATTTACATGGTTCTAGGTATGGCACTAAATTCAACATAAGATACACATATTTAACATTCAATAATAACAAATTTAGCTTAGAGATTAACGACTCTAAATTTAATTTCGACTCTTGCATTTCGACTTTATGTAACATTGTCTTGATTATTAGATAGTTCGTTGATAAAACACAATTAAGAGATTGAGTCTTTTAAAAATAAATTATTGTGTTTACTTTTGTTGTATTTTTTTTAATGGTACTTGCAATTATTTATGTTTAAAAATGTATCGCGGATTTCAATTGGCTAATAAACTGTTTTCATGATTTCTTAATTTTTCCACGCTTAAGGATGATTTTTTTTAAAATTTAAAGGGGACCAGACAAGGAGTATTTATTTACTCTTTCAAATAAAAATAATTTTTTTGAATGATGGTAGTTCTGAGATAATAAACATAAAAAAGACCGATTTAAGAGGCCTCTTGATTTTCAACTCGAGTGTCTATGGTTAAACAAGCTTAAAATTAACAAATATAGTACTTTTATTTAATTAAAAGAGGCTATCTATGTTGTTGTCAACATACCATAGATCAGATTAGAAAAGTTTTTTTTGTCAAATAAGAAGAAAAATATGCATCATGTTTTACGAGATGTGTATGTTATCGAACACACATCTCGTAAAACATTTAATGTGATTTTGACGAGTGTTTGTTTTACTAGGTATGAAATCGTTTAGTAATCATGTAAGAAAATATAGTTATATAATAAAAACTCATTAAATTGTAAGAAAAAGTGTTTTCTTAATCAAATTTAAAAAAAAAAACAAAGTAAGTGTCAGGGTACTAAAAATAAATGATATCGATTGCACTGTTGCTCTAGTGGTTTAAGTTGTCGCCACGCCTCTTTCTACTGTGCTGAGTATTGTCGGTTCAAACCCCACATAAGACCACACTTTGTATGATCAACAAATTGTTGTTCTGAGTCTGAGTGTTCTTTGTGTCCGTTTCTCGTATGTTTGTAAAGTTCTCGGCAACACAGAATTTATTCCTAGTGCGGACATTGTCTTTTAAAAAAGAAAAAAAGACAATATTTATTTTTGTAAGTAAATTTTTACAGATATTTTTATACGTTGGACGTTGTTATATGAAAAACGTTTCAATTTAAATTAATTCATACAAAGATAATATTTCAATATACATCTCGTAAATCATTTAATGTGATTTTGACGAGTGTTTTGTTTTAGTAGATATGAAATCGTTTAATGACGATGTAAGTATGTTTTATGTAATAAAAACTCATTAAATTACGGCGTACAGAACGTTTCATTTTAATCAGAAGGTGTTGGAATATTATTTATTTATAATATGGGTTTTGTAAGATACCATGGCATACTGCGTCAGGTTCAGAAACTTTCTACTCACTCCCGTGCGCGTAAATAACTCAAAATGTGTATTCGTTTGTGAAACTTAATTATTTTAGTAATAATCAACTGTCAAAAAGCATGCTATATTTAACTTTCTTAATAGCATTGCAGTAAAAATTATTAATGTTTCCCTTACATTCACGCAGTGCTAGCAAATGTTCGAAGATAAGCTATTAAAAAAACTGGACGTTCCTCTCCTACGCAAAAAGAATTTGCTAGCTATATTATGTGATCATATCTTGCGAAGTGCTAGCCAATATGCCAGTTGATACAAGTATTTACACTGCACTCAATAAAGTCAACGAAATGCTAACCAGCATTTGTTAGTTCAAGGTGGGTTTACATAATCGTCTTTAACAGAATAATGGTAATGTTCATAAATGACAAAGCACCGTATTTCTCCTATCTTAGACAAATGTGATAACGGATTGGAATATATCGAACGAATAGAAGATGTCCATACTATACAAATATTTAATTATACCAGTAAACTGTTAAGAGTCAGTAATATTAACTTCGGTAATTAGAAGTACCTGGCAATCAAGCTTTACTCGGTATATTTTTTGAAAACATGGATCAAACAACGTTTTCTAAAAATGAAACCTAGCTAGATCGATTTATCGCCCTCGAAAATCACCTGCATACTAAATTTCATGGAAATCGTTGCAGCCCTTTCCGAGATTCAGATATAGATATATATATATTTATGTTTATATATTGTATATGTATTGTTTATATAAAAATAACATTTTATTAATAATGTCTTATGTCATCATATATGTGAAAGATTTGTTATTTTATGTACCAACTTCTTTATTTTATTTTTGCACCTACCGTATCATGTTTCTACATCACTAAAAGTTGACTGGGAGAGAATGCATTAAGCTTAAATAAATAAATGAACATATATAAGAATTGCTCGTTTAAAGGTATTAGATTTAATCACATTTTAGATATTTTAAGAATCCTGAAATCAAACGAATTGTTGTGGCAGACATGCCATAGGCCATTGGTTGATCACCAGTCAGAGAACTTTTATTGCATAAAGGTCAATTATTTGTTAACGAGCAGCATTGCTTGTCTTGGTATGATAGCGCTATGTATGTACTCGTATGGAGATAACATCGCAATAGTTTGTCGAGGTTATCAAACGCATGATCTACTCAAGTTTCTCATAAAGAAAGTTATAAAGATTCTCTGTATAACTCGGGAGTCGTTTCGTAGTAACTAGAGATATATGATGATGAAAGTTAATTGACATCTAAAACGGGTATTCGCCATCATTTACGGACCTTTACTAGTTCATTGTTTTCCTGGGTTACTTTCTCAGGAAGCATTAAAAAGCTTTTTATAATCGTTAGTTTTTTTCAAGTGAATCAATAAATTAATAGCCGTGAGTAAATCGTACACCTACCCGTTAATTAATAGTAATACATTTCAAACATCTCAGTGAAAGTAAATAGCGTGACTCTGTTGCCTTCTCTAAGAATTAAAACATCGAGTTTGAATGTTAACATTAATTACAAGAACGAATATTAGGTATTTTGTTGTATCTTGTTGCGTGCAGATATGTATCAACCGCTTATATATTCTTCTTTTGACATAAATAGCTTGGCCACAACTTTCGAGTCTTAAGAAAATATGATCTGGAAATAAATGTGAAAATAATATCATTTTGGTCAGACGTAATAATGTAATACAAAATGCAATATTTAGTTTTTTGACACTCAATTTTTGTAAGCTTTGTCATTCTATTTCCAAAGTATATATTTAATACTTTTAACGGTATTACTAGGTAAACATACAACAGACTATCAAAACATGTCGTGTATTACATATTGCAGTCTTTACAAACTTTTCTTTAGTTTGTTCATGACCGAAATTAGTTACTGTTATGGACGCATCAGTCTATGATATAATAAATATTTTGTTTGGTAAAAGTTCTTTTAGTAATGTATCATTAGTCAGGCTTCTTCAAGCAGTTGCTGCTCTGTTGTTAGATTTTTACGACATAACTTCTTCACGATCTGCCATTTCCAACGAAGTTGTACTAAAACATTTTGTCTTATAAAGTTTTCATTGTGTACTAAATATACTTATCTATTTTTGTTTTAAATTAAGTAACTAGTGTAGTATCTGTAAATTATTTTATTCATCATCATCATCATCATCGACAGCCTTTTACAGTCCACTGCCGGATATAGGCCTCTCCTTAGCAAGGAGGTTTTGGCTTACTATACCACGCTGGCCAGACGGGTTGGAAAGGGATTTGTTTCAATTTTTCCTTCTCTTTGTAATGATGTTGTCTTGCATACTTTGTTCCCTTAGTCGCCTTTTACGACACCCACAGGATGAATAGGGGTGGTAACACTATGTATTCTTCCGTCTTAATCCGTCACCGCACGAACACTTTTACAAATTATTTTATTAGTACTCATTAGTTATTTATTATTTAATTTCATTTCGTTCATTGTTTAAATATTCTATTTTCCAAAACCACATGCAATTTATCCGTAATTTATCTGCGTTTCACCTACATTACTTGTGATTTTAGATTTAGATATTTTTCTTCTTCTACTAACTTGTTTTACTCTAAATTTTTATTGATTATTCTAAAAACATATAATAACATATTGTTGAATATTCTTCAATACACAATACCCTTTCGCTACTCTATCGTTTGTGTAGCTCTATCTGCCGTTGTTCAATCTGTGGATCATATTGTTATTATTTGTACTTACGAGCCTTTAAGAAAAGAGCTTACTCCCACTTCAAAGACTTTATGAGGCTTAAGTTGCAGATCTGTATGGCGAGGGTAGTTATTCACTGTCAGATGGACCGTCCAGCCCATTTATCCTTTATATCATACTTAAATATACATAGCCAGGGCATAGTAAACCCTGAGGTCATAATAACCTTATCCGAAGACTAGTTAATATCAATTTACTGCAATTGAATAAACATCTTTATGTCAGTCCTAATAATGTAATAATTTCAATAACGCATCCGTCTTGAAGTTTAATGACATGATATTGTCCCTATTGTAGTATCATAAAGCTACTGAAAGTTAACTACAGCCCATTATTAGGAGGCATCTTTGTATCTCCTGTGATCAGTTTTGAATGCGCCAGTTGCGCAAAATTAACTAACATTATATGTTAAAGTGACATAGTTTAGTTTAATTACCCTCGAAACTAGAACGTAGACAATGAGTACTGACTACTCTACCTGATAGAAAGCATGAATAGAATCACAAGAGTTGTGAGACCACACTTATTGCGAATGCAGGCAATACAGTATTATGACTCACACTATGGCGGACTGATGCTTTTTCAGATGCTTTTTCACGTCCCATTTGGGGACGTAAAAGGCATGACAGTCATCATGGCAGTGTAAGCCTCACATACTCGTATATACTTACCACGATAACTGTCACCTCTGCATCAATGGCCGGTTTATGATTTCAAATTTAAGTATGGCAGTATCATCGTACGATTACAGTAATGTTAGTTTTCCATTACTAAAAGAAAGATTCTTTTAGGATTTAATCTCAGTATACAAAAGTACGTTAGTCTTGTGATGGATTAAGAACACAGTGTTATCGCTACTGTTCGTCCTACAGGTATCATAAGGGAGCAAAAACACAGGAGAACAGCACTGTACCGAGAAAGAAAACTTGAAACAAGCTGCACAGATACTCGTCTGTTAAGCGTACTGACGTAGAACAAAACCACCATAGAGAATTGTGCCCAGCAGTGATCTGTTATACTGGTGGTTTGATGATAACAATGAGATACAAATGTAATAGGCCTGAAATATTTAAGCGACGCATAATTCATCGGTTCCAGTAAGCCTAATTTTTCAGTTACAGAAAGAATAAAAGAGGCATCAAGAAGCATATATGTATGTGCGTCTTCCTATGTCTGATAAATCTTCCTGAACCGTGCAACCAATTTTGATGCAGGTTTGACCACCGGTTTATGTTCAAATATAAAACCATATTTTTTGCAGTAAATCGTTGACAAAAAACTTTACGTAGAATAAACCTTAAGCAAAATTTAAAGACATTAAACTTTCTACACCTGTGCAAATCCGGGACAGGTCGCTAACCTATTTATTTTTAAACGTCCATAAATAGTAGAGATTTAACTTAATCTTCCTGTAACAAATTGAATTTTGGGGCAAATATATGATTGAATTTTACGGAAAATATATGAAAAAGTTTCTAAATCACGTTGCACATGAAAGAACGGGGACTATTTAAAAAAATTAAACATCATTGTGCTTTAAAGAGTAGGTATTCGAACATTAGACGTAAAAGTTGTTACAATGAAAAATATTATAAACTTTATATTTATGTATATATTATATATTATTAAAATTTTCCCTCATTCATGTAGTGACGGATTAAGAATACAGAGTGTCACCACCCGTATTGAGTCCATGGTGGTCAAGACACCCCCACTGCAAAAGGAAGGAAAACTTGAAACAAACTTTTTACCAACCCGTCTGGCCAGTGGTCTATAGTAGACCAAAACCTCCCTTCGAGGAGTGGTTTGTGTTCAGCGGTGGACTTGTGAAGGCTGTTGATGATGATTCTCTCATTAAATAATTTAAAAATTGTATTACAATGACGAAGATACTTAATTAAATTCAAAGGAAAAAAACTTAAAATGCATGCCAATTAGCTTAAAACTATAAATTTTTCTTTTATGATCTAGCAGTTCGCATCAAAAACCATCTTTTATGCAAAATCATACTGAAAATACTAACAAATTAGCTGCTTAAAACAGCAAGACGTTAAGCGTTCAGACCGGTGAACAGAGTGCTTTTACTCTAAAAGCTCATAATCAGCGGACAAAAATCTCGTTATCGCCTTTCACAAGACTGGGGGTAATGATCCCTAGCCCTATCACTACCCCAACAAAATTTCTTGTAGCTTCTGACTTCTACAAAGTTCTGCGACCCTAGCAATCAACAAAAATATAATTCTGTACGTGAAATAAAAATTGAACAAGTTCTATTAAATAACAAAAAATAAAAACTCGCAACACAAAAAACCTATAAAAAATACTAAAATGTTCCTATGGTTATATCTACTGATTTATTGATCTGATTATTATCATGTATGGCTAAGGACCAAGACTGACGAGAGAAAAAAACCTGCTTTCAAATATATTAAAAAAGCACTATAATGCCATAGCGGTCAATCTTATATAATAAATACCCTTAATTTTGCATTGTGAGTTAAAAACATTGTTATAAAAAATAAGGATGCCTCTTCCAGTTTGTTTACTTTAGACTAAAGTATGTTTTCTTTTAGACTAGGAACAGGACAGGATAATTACAGGATCGAAAAATAAGATCTAGTCATAAATTTATACATTTTGTTAATGGTTTAAATTTACATAAAAATGTAAAATAGTTGTCACCATTGATAAAGTTAATAAAAATATATTCTGAAATAACAAGATATTACAGAATAAACTTTTTTGCATTGAATTAAAGACCGTGTACACAGAATTTGCAATCTTCAAACCCTTTTTTGTGTTTAACACAGGTGCAGAGGTCCCTCCATGCTACAACGGTGACTCCTGGCGGGGCGTAACCCTCAAAGAATTCATGGCCTGTCCGTGGAATCTGGCAAACAATAGGCAGACTCGCATGTTGGCTGACCTCGCTCTCGTGGGATGTTACAATGGAACTCTAAGGCACAGAACTGCGGAGACAGACAGAGTAATGCTAGCTTCTGCCAAGAGGAATTTAGCTGCTATGGCATACTTTGGTTTGACAGAGTATCAAAAGGTTAGTATTTGATGCTGATTGAAGTTTTTTTGAAATAAGTGCCACTTACTAGAGCAATGCATACCCACATCACACGTACATGCTAGTATAAACTGTATAGAGTAAAATTTTGTTTATACTGACTGTAACCTAATTGAGTATTATAAATATTTTGTCAAAATAACAAAATAGGTCTACATTGTGTCGTTAAAAAGAAGTTTTTCAATCTCTACCGACCTACAGTAAATGACACACTTGATATTACGTAACAGTTATTTTGTGTCCCCGAACTAAAGGCAAACATATTAGAGGGTTTAATTAATATGTCTAACCTTTATCGTACATGATACCTTAACTAATAAAGGAACAATACAGGAACAAATATGTGATAATATCTAATTTACTTCAATCGGATCTGTATTAAACTAAAATCAAGATATCACGACCATTGTCGGAAGATTCGTTTTAACCATTTGCAAATTTGAAATATTGTCACCTTAGCAATCTCAATTGGGTGTTTTGTGCGGGGTCTCTTATTGTGGAAGATTACAATTATGGTCGAATAGCTTGGTTCACTTGATGGCTTGTGGGACACGGCGCGTGTGATGCACTCTGCTATGTACGACATGATATATTTGTTTAAGATTTAATTTATACACGATGCAACAAAAATGGAATTTCTTCTTCTTTCTAGTCTTTATTAATCCCATCATTATTTGGGATCATCTCCTAATTTAATCAGTTTCATCTAAATGTTCGTTTTTCCACGGAGCTACTGACCTAGATCAGACAAAAGAATTAATTTCTATTTGTCGTAATATCATAATTTCAGTCGATTGAAAGATTAATTGTAAAAAAATGAACATTACCTATATAATAATTATAATGAAATCACGTTACCTTAGTTTAATATATCATCTTGTATATTACATTCCTGCACAACATAATTATGAAATAAAATGATATTAACATGCATATTATAAAATATATGAATACCAACTACATTCATACATATTTAAAAAAATATAAGTACATATTTTAAAAAAGTGAAAATACTATATTATTATTATTCTGTCTAGTGAGACAGCTTAAGATTTGCTAATATAATGTTCGCCTATCTGTTTTTATTTGTGTAATACAGAGCCAGCAGTTTTATCTATATAGTAACTAATACTGTGCATAATAATTCGGACTTCTACTTCTGTCACTGCCGATAGACAGCGACTTACTAGCTACTTGACCGAGCGTACACCCGCCCCGCGTCCCGCAAACCATCGGGAGGGCCAAGTTTGTGGGGGTTCGACTATAGATATTCATATCAACAACTTAAACCTGTCAATATTTTTTGTTTCATTTACTTCACAGGGAATTTGTATAATTACCTCTTAACTTAAATTACAATTATGAACGCCATTATTATTAAATTGTAAAATAAAATTACACAGAATTGCATTATTCCTTGATGTACGTGAATTTACTAACATCTTAAAGTTCAAAAATTTTAAAATTGTACGATAAACATAAACATTTTACATTATTTTTCTTTGCTACTTTACCTTCATGTTAGGGATCAAAAGCACATAAAATAAACAATATTTCATAACAAAATTTGCAAATACAATCACGTTACTTCAACTGTATCCCCTCTCACATATCCATTTTGGTTAATGGCTAGAATTCAAATAAAATATCTCCCAATAGATCTTTTTTAACTCTTTACCAATTCAATCGATTTGCTAAAACTTTCTGATCTCAAACATAAATTCTTGAACTTGAATAGCTGTATTAACGTAAGCTGAAGAGTTTGTTTAGTTGAACTCATATCAAAAACTACTAATTCGAATTGATAAATTCTATTAGTGCTGAATAGCTCATTTATCGAGGAAGGCAATCGTTTATATAACAACAGTTATTACCGATAGGAGATGAACATCTATGAAAAATGCTGCGAAAACGGGGAATATGTCTTTTAAGAGGCACAGACAAAGTTGCGTTGATCAACTAGTGCCTTATATGTATGCATAAGGTATCTAATCTCATCATAAAAAGGAATAAAATATAATTTTAAACATTTTTTTAAATGAAAATATAATTAAGTAGCACTCACGTATTTAATAGGTTTCACTTTTAATTTGATGACGCTTGAATAGCTTGATGCATAAGTATTGGTATTCAATAGGCTTACCACGCTAAGTAACGACAGAGCTTACTCATGGCATCGATATTAATTTAATGTTACTCCGCCTTTGCTAGTAAATTCTATCGATATATTCACGACGCTGTTACCTTATACCTCAAGGCATAATGTCGTAAGTGTAGGTCTTACATACAGTTTATTTGTGATCTTAGTTACGAAATCGTGTATCATTTTAAGGGGTGTGTTGGTCTAGTGGTTAAGGACCCCGGTCGTGGGTTCAATTTCCACCCAGGACAAATAGTTGTGTGATGAATACGATCGTTTGTTCTGCCTGTGTCTGGGTATTAATAAGCAATCTGGATATTATAGTAGAGGTTCTGCCTAATTTGGAATAACAATCGTGTGTGAGATGTGTAAATTTATCGTTATTATCATATCGAGCTTCAATTGAGTACTTATTAATAAAAGAAAGCTTAATAAAAGAAACGAATTTTTTACATTTATTTTAACTACGATATTTGTTTACACACCTGATGTTTATCGTGACCGTGTCAGCTTAATTGAAGTAAAAAATGCATTATTTATTTATTGTAGCTATCTTATCTAGGACATTCATCAAATACAACCCTTCAGCCATTGTCATGCAACTAGTAAAAATACTCCAAATGCAATATATTTTAATATCATTTCAAATTATAAGCAAGGCTATTAATCCAATCTTTATTGTATTTTGAAATTGGTAGCCATTTTATTCCCTTAGGTCCTTTTCACGTTGAATATTCCTTTTACAAGGATGCTCAACATTCTACACCTTGATAGTATTAAGCTCAAACAAAATACTTATTAAAAATGTAAACACTTGGCACTTGCATTACTGTACTTTACTACTTTAAGACACTCTTTCTGTAATGTAGATTTTATATTACACTTTAATAGCCGTTCTTAATCTTTAATGTGATCTTTTAAAATGGTTTTCAAACATACGCTTATAATAACCTGCATTATAATTAATAATTTTAAGGCACTTAACTGGCTGCCGGCAAGAAGCTTAAATTTTTTCTGCAATACAGACTTTATATTATACTTTAATATCCGAATTTTATTGCAGTTGTTACGTAATCTCGTTAAAAATGTTTTTCTACCGTTTAAATAGTATATTAATCATTTTAACGCACTTAACTGACGGCCATAAGAAAAATATTATGAAGTAATAAAGTGTATTACGTGACCTCGTGAATTAACGATTTACGTTAGTGTGTCCAGTGACCCCAAGCGAAGATAAGCGCGCCATTATTGCACTTGTCGTATCTGCTACGCCATTTGTCCTCATCGCAGTACCAAGCCGTACTATTCTTTGTCACAATGAATATTCATTGCTCATCTCTATACAATGTATGGTTCAAGTCGGATTTGTCAACCGACCTGTTTCAAACGGACTCTCTCCATGTAGATTTAACAGTGTACCGACTTAAAATATTCACTGGCAGGCCGACAAAACTCAATTTAAAGTCTGTCACGTTTCAGTTCATAAAGGTTGAAAGGTACTTTAAATATTGACCGATGTTAATGGAACTGAAAAGGTGTTTAACTGACATTTTGTTGCACGTACCCTCTTGTAGGTGGGAAGTCTTAGTCGTATATGCTCGCCGGGGGCGTAAGTGTGTTATATGTAAGGAGTTACGTTAAGCGCTCCAGGAACTAGGTTGCACGAGCGCCAGTGAACCGTACGTTATGTAGTTACAGGGATATACTGCTAAGTACATTTTAGCTCACGTTTAATGAATACCGAATCAAAAAATAGGGAACTATTTTGTAGTTTATTTTTTAATGAAAAGCCATCAATAAAGGTTATCGGAGAGTACGTTATTATTACTTACTGCTAATTCGATCACTTTAAGTTTACTAATTTATTAAATGATACTAAAACCGATACACATATTTTTTACTATTAATAGTTCGTTGATGGCATCCACGGCGTCAATGAACGAATGGCGGGACTGAATGAATGGATTGTTGTTCTGTTTTTATTGCTGTATCATCTCGTTTACATCGATTCTATTCAGGTGTCACCTTTATGTGTTACTAAGCTAGTAGTATCCACACATGTACTCCCTGTCGTAACTAATTTTTCAATCTCTATCGTACTTTTTGTGGACGAAAGATATCTTACTCAAAACGCGGCCCTTAGTGTATAAAGTTATACATTGATTTTAAGGTAAATACAAATAAGCTGCTTCATTTTGTAAAAACAATTATAAAAATACAATAAAAAAATAACAAATACAATAAAAACTTCTAAACGAGTAGTAATAAACTTAGATTTGTGATTATTAACGAGCAAACGTAACATTTTATATTTTTTATTTAAGAGCTTGCCAAAGTGACTCTACTCTGCCTGATGGAAAGCATGAATAGAATCCAAAAGTTGTAGTCACCATACTCATTGCGAATGCTGACAATGCAGTATGGTGACCCACACTATGGCGGCCTATTAAGATGCTTTTTACGCCTCACTTGGGGACATAAAACGCATGACAGTCATCGTAGCATTGTATTGCATACACTTACCACTGACAACTGTCACCCCTACATCAATGGGCTCAGTCTCACACTCACCAATGAAACACGACAGCACGGACGCTGTCGCTTTAGTTTGATCTTGTCTTTAAGTTTATGACAGGTAAATGTTTTTGAAAAGAATTTTAACTGTAAATCTGGCACACAAGGCCGTCTAGTCCCAAACTAAGCAGAGCTACATACTTTTTTTTTGTAAATACATGAATATTCTACTAATATAGAAAGTTCCAAAACAAGTATTAGCAGATCATAAAAACATTTGATCCGACCCGGAAATTGAACCCGAGACCTCAAGCACAGCAATCGCTTACGTCATTACTGCGCCACCGTGACAGTTAAATTTAAATTTCTGTTCAAGATAAGTTTATATTTAATTTTACTGTTGCAAATTTTATTATTTATTAAGTATTGAGAGTGCTCGATTGTTCTGTACGGAAGAATTATTTATTGCCTATTCGGTACAAGTAAGTATGCGAATATGTGCATGGCATACAGGTATCGCATACATACATAAAATACACTTATTGTGGTAACTTACATTGCCTTAACCAACTTTAACGGCTCTTTGTATACTAATATCTTATTTATATCTTATTGTTATATCCTGTCTTAATGTCTAGTCTAGTCATAAAATGATTCTAACAACTATCGATAAAAACATGTTTATTTTAACACGAGATATCGATGATACATAAATTTTGATAATTGACTTTCGAGTCTGTTGGCAGCCCGCGATGTGTTCAACTCTTAGTGTTGACAATTGATCACATGGATGCAAAATCGCTTTACATATTATAGTAGAAATACGTACATACATAAAGTCAAATCTATTTCCCCGGAGGAGTAGGCAGAGGCATATTAAACGCCCACTTTTCGCCAGTGTTTTGGTGCCAGGAATGTTTTTTTTTGCCACTAGACCTAGATAGATAGTCACGAGACCAGTGCGTGCCTATTCCGTCGATGAGCAGGTGTATAACTTGCAGATGACGTTGACTTGGAGCTCTAAGTTCTTGGTTGAAATTCTATGCAACAATGTTATGTTAGAAATGTCATTCTATGTCTTATCCGTACATATTGTGTTTTAATATTAATGATTTTTTGATAAATTACAACCTTAGCTCTAAAGTTATAAATAAAACACCACACGCTATTTGAAAACATTTATTAAGTCAACATATAACTAACTTAGTTAGTAGCTGGTAGTTAATCGATCAAAGCTGTCGAGTTAAAATGTAAAAAACTCACGTAAGAAATTAAAACACGTATACCAGTACTAATAAGGGCCAAGGTTATACTTTAACTAAATTTATAACAAGAGTCACCTTTGTGTTTACAAATAGAAGGTTCTAGACGCATGCGGTTACCATCACAAAATCCTAGAACTAACAATCTTGAAATCATCACCTTCGGGGTCTTGTTCCCAAACGAGGTTGGGGTCGTTATTTAGCCTACTACAACAAGAACAACTGCTATTAGATCTCTACAATTTAAGAACTATTCAATATCTAAGTTCTGTAGACTATTTTTGGTTTTTTTTGGACTCAAGTACACGCATCGAAAATGATAATTCTTAAATGTACAGTAGCGCTCAAATGTATTTTGACAACCATTCAGTTCCTTGCTGGCAGCGGTTCTACTCACACTGCATATATTTTTGTCTATAAGGTATAATTACTCCGCATTTATCAACATGCCTAAGACTAAAGAATATTCAAATGATATTAAAAATGCCGTGATAACTGCCCTACAAAGTGGAATGACGCAAGCAGAAGTTGCTCGAAGTTTTAAAGTGTCACGACAACTTGTTAGTTCGGAACAAAGCTTATAATAAACGTCAAACTACTGAAAATAAGCCTCGAAGTGGCCGTCCGAAAAAAACATCCGCTAAGGAAGACCATTTAATAAAAAGGTTATCGATAAGTGATGTCCGAAAAACGACTGTGCAAATAAAAAACGAGTTACGGACAAATTACGACGTGAATTTACACGTTTCAACTGTACAACGCAGACTAAAGGACTTCGGATTACATGGACGACGTCCAACCAAGAAACCTCTAATTTCTGCAAGGAATAGGAAGCTGCGCCTTGCGTTTGCAAAACGTTTCAGATTATGGACGAGTTCAAAATGGTCCAAGGTGTTGTGGAGTGACGAAAGCAAATTTAATTTAGTGTCATCTGATGGTATACGGTACGTGCGACGTCCTGTAAACAAAAGATTTGATGTTCGATACCAAATACCCACAGTAAAGCATGGAGGTGGCAATATTAATTTTAAAACATAATTGTTTAAACTTAATAATTTAAGAAAACAAACAAGTTACAACTTGTAACTCACAGAGGATGAAATACATCATAAATGATAATATAAAAAATACTAAAATTATTTTGAAGTACTTTGATGAAGCTAACTGCAAAAGTAGTCTTGTCAAAATACTTTTGAGCGCTACTGTATGTAATTTTAATAACCAAACGTCGAATTATTTTTTTGTTTGCACATTGTGTGTTGTTTTTACTAAGGAATATATTCTAGTTATATAAAATATCTAAACATGCAGGCAATCATAAACTATGCGAACAAAGAGTTGCAATATAATGAAATTTTTAACATAATAAATCGTCAAGAATAAAAAGAGAATAACGGAAGACTCGCATTTAATTCACGAACAAAGACATTCTAAGCTCCTTCATTCCTAAGAATTTTGCTCTCAAGAAATACCTAGATCATTTTGTATGGATTTAGTTACAACATTATAAAAACTATTTGGGTGTAATGTTCCATTTGTGAAACATACTATAAAGAATTCTTCAGCTAACGATTATAAATTGAACAAGCTTAAGTTGTTAATACCGTTTCAAGATACGAAAGGCTTAACTGTGTCATGAGTTGCTATCTATGCATGTAAAGTTACTGGCTCCACTGATTGATCTATTAACGCAGAACCTACAATGCTAGCGCTGCAAATTTTTGATTCTGGCAGCTGATGATGAGTAAGATAATGTTTTTCATATTATAAGCACCTATTAATGAAATATTTTTGAAATTTTTATCTTTAATGGGTAATAAATAAAAGGCAAAATAAGAAATAATCATACGAGCAAAGCCACAGACAATAGTTGTGTAAATATGTAAATATAAAATGAGAACATACGTAAATATATATGTATCCGTGGGCGCGCCTGTCAAATAAAACCTTTTAGAAGTGAGTTTTATTCACTTTGACGTAAAACGGAGTACTGACGCTCTATAGATGATTCTTCTGTGACGACCTCCACATACAGCGCAAACAGAAATACATACTACAGCGCCATCTAGCGAAGATATCAAACTACGAAGTATAATGAACTACGGAGCAACTACTAATCCTGAATCGCAATATAGAAAATCTCGCGGCGATTAACATATACACAACTTCGTAACATCAACAGTCATGATCACCTCGCCTGGTAGGAGAATACTCCCTTTGTGTGGAGGGACATGACACCCGTTTCTCCACATTCTTTTCAAATTTTTTGTTCATTTGTTTGCTATGACCGAAGACAGATGACACTCTTGGATTTGATCTGTGTCTGTGAGATTGGAAAATCTTAGAACGTCTGTAATTTCCAAGTTTGGACGTTAAAAGTGATTCTATTTTTGAAAGTGATAATTGAGAGAAACTGTATGATTCTTATGTAATCGACTTGTTTTACCTTGCCGGCATACTCATCAGAATACTCACGTGCGTTAGCAACATAGATACCTACCCTGCTTTCTAAATATAAATACACACGTCTAAAGGATTGAGCGGAAGTGTATTAAACACTTAGATTGTGTAAACTGAAATTTCACCCACGTGAAAAGGGACAAGGTTGTGTCATCAACCGTATTGGGAATAAAAGATAGGGAAATTGGGCATATATTGAAGATAAATGTAGGTTCTAAGGATAACTAATGAAAGAAAAAGGTCATATTAACTGTAGAACATTGTTTATTACTGGTGACGTCAGATGAGGTTGCTTAACCATTGGAGTCAATATAAATTAAATTGATATCAATATGAATTATTATGATTACGATTATAATTTTTATGATTGTGATTATGAACAAATTTACTTTTGACTTTATGAAGAGTTGTGGTGTAGGTATAGAATTATAAACTAGTCATGTCTATACATTTTTCGACATAAATCGTAATTTTGTAGTACGAGTACATCGAAGATTTCTTTGGATATAGTGATGAACTTCGTATTAAACGATATTCACAAACCATTTGGAACTTTTACTATTAAGAGTAAGGTATATAATTATTCACTTTTAAAATCTACAACTTTTAGAAGTTTTAGGTTTTACAGTAAAATATTTTCTTTAAGATTCAATTTTGCGTAGTGTAAACTTTTTTAATATTAATATATACGTTCCATGATGTTAAAGTTAAATTCTTAATTCTTAAATTGCTTAAATAGTAAAAATGGAGTCTTTTGATACAGAAAACTAATTTTGATATCATTATAGGACATCAACCATTTTGTATGGGCCACATGGAAATTACAATATTGCTTTTCAGTAGTCTATACTTAATAGAAAACATGATGTTACGAGGTTTAATGTCAAATCAGTTATATAATAAAATGAGTCAAAGAAAAAAGTAATAAAGTCACGTCCACAGTACCAACGAGCGAGCGCAGAGCGAATGACAGATGACGCAACGGGAAACATAGGTTGAAATTAGTTCTTTTTAAGGAGCATTTCAAAGTGACTGCACTCAACCTGATGGAAAGCATAAACAGAATCCAAGAGTTATGGTCCTTATGCTAATTGCGAACGGAGACAACGCAGTATGGTGACCCACAGTGTGGCGGCGTACTAAGATACTTTTTCAGGATCTACTTAGGGACCCAAAAGGCAGTCGTCATCGTGGTAGTGTAAAGCTCACACTCTTACCACATTCTTATCACTCTTACAACTGACACCTCTGTATCAATGGGCTTCCGGTTTCGCACTCACTAACGAAAGACGTTAGCATAGATGCAGTTGTTTTAGATTGGTCTATGTTGGGGTAGTACTGACCCGGTCGGGCCGGTCCGTTCGTGCAGAAATAAGCGTGTCTCTAATACCTACAAAAGTGTTGTAGTGTAGAAAAAAATTCTTACTCACATAGTCGTTTTATTTTACAATTTTTACTTTTTTACGTTTCTTAAGTACAGACAAGGTAAAAAAACATTAAACCTGGCTTAAAAGCACACATACATAAATAGTATACGTGGCTAGGATAAACATTTTCCGAAACAAAATAATCACTAACGGTTTTGTCTCATTAAATCTGTTTTTTGTTGAAATCAAATCACCTGTTTATCGGCTACACATAATACTCGTAAATTTAGACCACACACGTAGTATGTTACACCTGTGTGTAAAATTTATTTACTACTTTTAACTAAGCTCAGGTCATATAGTCAATTCGATTAAAGAAGAGACAGCTAAACTGGATCTTAAAGTCTTATTATATAAAAAATATTCGTTTACGGTTGTAAACATTTGAAATCATCAATCGTTGAAACAATAAACTTTTTGTGGTGTTTAAGTATATTGCTGATCTGTTTGATATGGAAGTATTTAAACATACAAAGAGTCCATATAAGATCAGTGCAATTTATACTACTCCAGGTAAAATAATTCAAGAAAAGATAATTCATCATACGATAGTTAAATTAAGTTAAATAGGAGCTAATATATACAATGTAAATTGATAAAAATAATTCTATGCAACTCGACACAATTTTAAACGTAGGCGAACAACTTAAAACTTGCAGGTTTATGACCACCTATCGTCGAGTTGTCATTTGTTTTACGGTGGTTTTATTGACACGATTTCCTCTGCCACTTTGTTTTTAATGAGAGCTGGACCAGAATAACCTTTCTTCTAATAGGATTTTTAGTTAATTTTTTATCTTTTAACTGCTTATATAGAGATACTTTGTTCGTTTACTGTTATAATGTGGTATCAGAACCGATCCTGAGCCATCGTTACAATTGATAATCATCAAGATCTAAGTACGATATCAACGAATAATTACTGTAAAAATGCCTCTGTTAGAGTGACCTTTATCGTATGTAATCTGAACTGAGCGTTAATGAATAAATTTGTCGAGAAAGCCTGAGAAAGTTATTTGTTTGGGTAGTAACTAATAAGGACGGCTATTTGAATTTACTTTTGGGTACTCTGATTTATATGCTGTTAATATTTTACATTTGATGTTCATCTCAGACAGTACTGATTTAAAGGCGTATGTTCATGTAGGCGAGATTCAACCACTAATGTCACAAAGAGACAGATATTGTTGTTCAACTGGATAAACTTGTTGTGTTGGTGTGCAATTTAGTAAGTGTTTTCAGATTAGTAAAGTATGTCACTGGCCTTTTGTAGGTTACACCAGTTAAAGTAAGTTATATGCAACCAGATACTTTGATTGCTCGTTTTGAAATGTAACCTTTTTTGGGATGTCAAGAAGAGCAAATGCGTTTAAAACTTATTGATAAAGAAGAAACGATGATGAACTGAATCATTAAGGGTAAGAGGTAGAGTGGTAGAGAGATATAACCCATATTCTATTTTCTCGGAATCACTCATAATCCAAATGAGTGTAGTAACTCTTTCGGGACTCATAGACGAGACTTCTATATTAAATAATAATATAGTCGTCAGAAAATGTCGTCGAACTGACAGAACAGATAACTGGAAGTATTTTAATTGCATTTCATTTTCAATTGAATAATATTTGCTGAGCTATTTTTCTTCTTTTAGAGTAAAACAGTTTGGACTGGAATTCATATTTATAAAAGAAATACAGCTGTATCTGTACTTATAATTTCGGTCCTTTATCAGGGGCAAAGCGACTTTGTCAGAGCCTGTTTTAATTTTCAGAATTTTGATATATCTACTCTGTACCATGATAATGAAAAATTGATTACTCACTTCACGACCCTACTCTACTTAGAAGATCAGAAAAGGTGATCATTAACTAGTCCTAATAACATACATATTAATATTGAGAAAAAGAGTTTCAAATTAATTTGACATTTGAAAGCTTAAATGACAAACAAAATTTATGTTGATAGAAACTGGATTGCCTTGTATTAGTAAATACTACCACTAGTTATTTAAAAACTTTATAGTAAAGATCAATTTTAATTTACTTAATAAAATATTTTGATATTATTATCCAACCCCATCACTTTTATTTGCTATTGGTAATGTTTCCTACTATTGAATTTAAGAAGCGAGTTATTAGAGTGAACGCCTATCGAAAATAGGGTAATCTAATCTTGTTAAAGAAATTTAAGCAACTTTGGTATAAAGTAACTCGACAAGGCTTATAAGCAGTTTTAGTATGCCCACTATTTCTAAAAGTAACATAATTTGAAATTTATAATATTTCTCACGTATTGGTTCTGATACAGAGATACACATACAAATACTTTTCCACCCAAATCTGATTCCAATCCGATTACGTATTAGAATGTTTAAAGGGGGCACTCGATTGGGATCCGTTCAATTTGAAAACCCGTGTTCAGCTGTTTTGAATGAAACTAAACGAGAAGTGAATCTCAATTAGTATATGCATCAGGAACTTTGGTTTAGTTTGAAACAAGAAAGACAAATTAACAAGAATACATAGAATACTTTACAAGTATAAGTTAGGAAAACGTGTAGTTACTGTCTTCATTATCATCATTAGCTTATTGCAGTCCACTGTTGGACATAGGACTCTTTAATATTCGCCCTTAATTCTGTTTTGAGACACGAATTACCTTTCTTGTTTAAAAACACATTTCATTCTTAACACTCTTAGCACATGCTCGAACGTGCATATGTGTGTATAGTGTTTAATCATTACAACAGATCCTCGAACCACATTGTTTATAGAAACAGTTTCCTGAAATAAAACTTCGTTTTATTGTTACAGGTCTCCCAGTACGTATTCGAAGAGACTTTTAACTTGTTATTCGCCGTACCGTTCACACAGCACAATGCGACTGTCTCTGGAGCCACTCTAGCTGCATTATCACCGGCCCAGGTGGCTCATATCAAGCGGCTCAACTCGCTCGACCTCGAGCTCTATGAGTTTGCTAAGAACTTGATGTTTAAAAGGTATGAATACATTAAAATTTACAATGAGCTCTATTTTAACTCATTTTAGTTTTTTTTTTGTTTTGGTTCTTGTGTTCAATATAATGCACATATGATTGACGATCACAAAGTGAATGGTTGTAAAATTGTGCCCTAATGAGCTATTCACAATTCTGAAATTAGTTTTAAGCGTCGTAACTTATATGGTAATGTAAACTAAAAACATAACGCAATAAAAATAGTATCTACACTTAGCTAGGCTGTGTTTTAGAGTTTTTGTAATAATATTCCACTCACATTTTGCCCGATTCTCTGTATTTTTTATGCTCCATCATAATTTAATTGTAAGGTCAACGCAGTAACTATTTAAAAAATGCTAGAGCTCATGCAATCCGTGTAAGTTATCAACAGTTATTTTCGGCTGGAAGCTTATCATATAATAACAAGGTCAAAACTATACGTTTCCATAGTTTTCCCAGTGTTAAGCGGCCAGTAAACGCTAGTGACCTTGAGCTAGTGAAATTCGCCCCACGCACATAAATACACGCACGTAATTCTATCATCATCATCATAAATGTGTTTAACTTCTACACGCAGTTTGTAAATAAATTCTTTGTTTTTAACTTACTACTGTCTTAAATCTATTTTCTCATAAGTATTAGTCCGGTCAATTTAGACATTCGAAGTTACATAAAGTCCCAACAAGCTGAATTTCTGTGAAGTTGTTTAAAACATAATTATAAACAATGTCTCCAAGTTCCCCATCATTCCCGTTTAAGGAAAAATTTTTATTCAAGGTCAGAGGTCAAAAAAATGAGTTTTTCGCGATTTTCGGCAAAACGGTAAGTTTTATCATAAAAGTACATCAGACAAAAATTGTAGATCATAAAATTATCTATAAAAATGTATCAATACTTTTTTTCTTACGAGCCACCGTTTCTGAGATATAACGATTCAAAAAGTTATAAAAGTTGTTATCGTCATAATATGCATACGTTTCCACGCCACCTATGAGGTAGTGTACTTAGCGCGTTTTTTTTAACGTGGTTTCCCCAGTAGGCCTACTCCACCGGTCAGTTGTGATCCTGTTTAATGTAAAACTATTGCAAAATAACGGAAATTTTCAAAAATTGTGAAAGATAAAAGCGATGTAAATTAAAAAAAAGTGTTGAAGTTTATTTGTCTTATTCGTAAGTTTCAAATTCATGTTCTTCTTCTTGATGTTCTTCTTCTTGATCTTCTTCTTCTTGTTCTTCTCCTCCTGCTTCTTCTTCATCTTCATTTTGGATGCAAGTAAATTGCGCCAATAGCGATGTATCGCATGATACTTCGTCGGAGTCAAACGAATCTTCCATTGTTTGTGTTTCAATATTAGAGAACGACCAGCCTTGACAATTTGTGTATGCCAAAGAACAAAACAGTCCGACTTTTTTGCAACCACATTTAGCACTGCATCCCTTTTTGCAGTTGCAAAAAATAGTGTTCAGCAGTTTTTCCGGCGCAGGTGGAAGTAAAGTTTGAACTGGCTCTAATATATTGTTGACCAACTTCCAACCCCAGTCTGTAGGGTCTAGCTGATTACCAAGCCACACTTGAACTTGGTAATATACTCGAAAAAGATGTTGGTGAGCAGCAACTGAGGTTGGAGGAAGACAAGCTAATTGAACTTGTTTTTTATTTTTAGTATTTTTAACAAAACATGCATATCGATGCTTATCTAAACAGGTAGTTTTTTTAGGAGCTCCATACATAGAAAGAAGAAAGCGGATGCCGTTGGTAATAACTTCTTGTTGAGTTGAATTAGTCTTTTTAAAAACTTCAGCACATTGAATTAAATCTTGTTTTTCAAACATTTTGAAAATTGCTGTTTTACCCCTCCTGTAAAATGCAGATGTCGTATCACAGCCAGATATTGCGTGTAAAAATAGTACATGATCTTGACACTTTACAAAAGTTAATAAACTTTTTGATGAATATATATCTGATTGATGCTGAGCTGCACAACTGCACATGGTGTGCGAATTTTATTATAATCGGTTAAGTGGTTTAGGAGTCCATTGAGGACAAACATTGTGACACGAGATTTATATATATTAAGATGTATATATATATAAAATATAACAACTCTAGATGTATATACGTGGCGTACTCATGCATATTATGACGATAACAACTTTTATAACTTTTTGAATCGTTATATCTCAGAAACGGTGGCTCGTAAGAAAAAAAGTATTGATACATTTTTATAGATAATTTTATGATCTACAATTTTTGTCTGATGTACTTTTATGATAAAACTTACCGTTTTGCTGAAAATCGCGTAAAACTCATTTTTTTTGACCTTTGACCTTGA
This sequence comes from Hypercompe scribonia, assembly GCA_949316085.1. Classification (NCBI taxonomy): domain Eukaryota; kingdom Metazoa; phylum Arthropoda; class Insecta; order Lepidoptera; family Erebidae; genus Hypercompe; species Hypercompe scribonia. Next base: position 740,700 of record OX438969.1, on the reverse strand, counting down.
ATAAAATTTTTTCCTTAAACGGGAATGATGGGGAACTTGGAGACATTGTTTATAATTATGTTTTGAACAACTTCACAGAAATTCAGCTTGTTGGGACTTTATGTAACTTCACCCTCATTTTTTGGTCTAAATTGACCGGACTATATGGAGACATATAGCTAAAATGATGAGAATTATACACTAGCATTGTCATATTTTTTTTCAAAGAGAATTCCTGCTCTAGTAATATTTCTGTGTCGCGCGGGAATTAATTGTACTGTTGAGCCCTGACACTTGTCTAAGTAAGCAATTTATTTATTAGTCACTTTTATTGTGTGTTGTTTGATATTTAATAATACTCTCACTGCATAAGAGCCTCACTTCAAATATTTATACATCAGACTCGATAGTTGATACATTATGTATTAAAATAGCATTTAACAATTAGTCTAAAATGTACTTCTATACACAGTTTACAGTTTACAACAGTTTCCTATTACGAATACCGTACACACCTTCGCAATGTAATATTTTAGTAAATTTTGTATTATATTTAATGGCTATGTAGTACTGACTAATTTTTTTTATTTCATTTCGAATAGAACGGTTTCAGTTTTACATTAAATCTAAATTTCATCTCCCCAATCTCGGCTCAGCAATCGCTATCCAATTTCAAAGAGGATAGCGCTGTAACACTAAGCTCGACTTTGTAGTACATTTGTATGGTTTCGATTGGAAAAATCCGGTTGTTTGTTAACACTTTTAGTAGAACTGTCTGCATTAAATCAAATCAAAAATCTACCGTTTGTGTAAAATATTTTTTAAGACAGAGACTTAAAATCGGATTCGTAGCATGTCGTGTGAAACACAAGTGATCTATTACGCATGTTAATAGATGTGAATCTCGACAGATTCTCGTCTCGACAGATACGCAACTCGATAGATACGCAACTCGTCAGTCAATTAATAAATAAAACTAAAACTATAAAACTCTTTTAAATATTTATACACAGACTACTTATACTTGTTACTATAAAAAGTAAAAAAAGGTGATAAAAGGTATATATGGTAAGGATGTTTGTATTTGCATTTATATTTTAATGTATATGCTGATTGGATTATTATCTGGAAAATTTTATTAAAATACTGACAATGTACTCTTTCATTTCATAAATACTTTTGTTTACATCTTTCTAGAGGATAGTTTCAAATATCTGACGAAGTATGAAACTGTCAGTTGCGTGTTTACCGAAATTCGTCTGTCGGGTTGCGTGTCTGCCTAACTGCTTGTGTGTCGAGTTTCGTTTTTGGAAAGTTGTGGGTGTATACTTAGAGATGTCGAAATGCGTATTTGAAAATTTGCGTTTCTGACGACATACTTCGAATCCTTAAAACCTTATCAGCTACAGCCAATAATACTTCACTTCAGTCCACTACTTGACATACGAGTTAACCTGTCTTTAGAAAAGAGGTTTTGAGCCATCATACCACACTCGTTAGTTGGGTTGGTATCAGACTTAGTTTAAGATTCCCTTCTTTATGTAGTACTTTGTCATGCGCACATTTGATCCTTATTGTTTTAACTAGTGTAAAGCTATTATTTATAATTTAATTTTTTCGTGGTGTAATATTTACTTGGTGATGATAACATGGCGACCTCTTATACTTACATAGATCGTTTTAAACAAGAATGGCTCCGGTAAACCATACATATATATTAACTACTAGCTTTTATCCGCGGCTTCGCTCGCGTGGAATTTGGTCTGCCACATTCAAGTTTCGTAACAAATCATTTTAAATAAATGTATATATTTTTTAATAAAAAGTATTCTATGTTACTTCTAATACCTCTAAGAACATGTGTACAAAATTTCATGATGATCGGTTGAGTAGTTTTTGCGTGAAACCGTAACAAATAAACTTACATTAGCATTTATAATATTAAGTAGGGATAGTAGAGATTAAACATAAATCGTACTCGTAAAACTACTCACTATAATTTACATTCGCATTTGTCATTTATATTTCTTCTTATTAGTATAAAAATTTTTATTTATTTATTATCATAAAGTATACTACAGAAGGTAGGTATGAATGACGATGAAAAGACAAATTTATTTTCAATCATTTTTTTTTAATTTATTTCTTTTTATAAAGGAAATCCTCAATAGAAAATCTCATTCGTTCAAGACATTATCAGATCAGATTTTCTGTTAGGTGTTCCTTTCGTTGAAACCAGAACGCGTGATCGAGCTTTTACATTCACACACACAAAATGTTATCAAGTAAAGATCGGCAGTTTTACGTCTCGTACGGTTCTCTAATAATGCGGTTTAACGACGTGAAAGGTTTTCAGGGTTCCATATCGTAGGGTGATAAAGATACCCTTTTGTTACCACTGCTGTCGTATAATGTTCACTCGTTGTGAAAGTTCAATTAATTCGAATCCTTCCATTCATATATGTCTCTTATGTTATTTAAAATGTTGATTCAAAATACACACAATTTCTCCAAAGTTGAATATACATTTGATCAGATTTTCTCCGCATCCGATATATATTTATTTGCCGATCTCTACATGTCGTCGTGACCCCTAGAATATAAGTTGAGAAACGTCGTTTTTAGATTGGGTTTCTAATCTAAGGGGATATCAACTATGCCCTTTATACCCCACGCTTGCGGTCCCCGGGTTTGAATCGATAGAATTTCTTTTATTTTTCCTGATCAATTCTGGATGCTGTGGACCAGTCAAAGTTGTTAGACTGTAACAAAGTAATTTAGTCCCTATGAGAATTTTAGTCGAGTACGTGTCACGGAATTCAGTATGTTTGTATTGTTAATTGAACCGTATAAACTTAGTTGACATAGTTTATTGGAACACTAGCTACATAGTTAACGTACGTGTTCATAGTGATTGTAACATATCAGCACCTTTGCCCGCTATCGTTGACCTAATTACTTCTGCGCAGATTCGAAGCGCTGAAGAAACGAGACACAGACTTCGAATACCGGTGGCGGCATTTAGGCGAGGTGGCTCGAGCCGGTGTCACCGAGTTCGACTGGGACAGCAATCTCGAGGATGCAACGACCGAGAAGTTCCGAGGCAAGTAAAGCGCTTCGGCAACCAGTGACGTCACTCACGACCCTAGTGCATACACTAGTCATATAAATAATCACACACAATGAATAAAGAAAGTTATTTTATTATCCTTACCTTTCGATGAGGCCGTATGTAAATACTTCTTATGAAGTTTTTGTAGCGTTCGTATACAGAATATTTTAATTTTCGAATCGCCTTGTTAAAATAAGTCTATTTAATTTTGTCAACTATCATGCATTTATAAACATTTAAAAATTCTAAATTTTAAGTATAAGACACTTTTCGGTTTTTTGACAGTTCTTTTGTAGTTCATGAAAGTCCCTTAAGTAATGAACATACAATGTGTTATAAATATATCTGTAGGTTGTATTTAATGTTATACTATATTGTTGAATGAATGTTGACATTTGATAGATAACAGGGTAGGTAATACAAATAAGTCGAACCCAACGAAGTGTTATAATCGCCTTTGATGTGATGTTAACACATAACCTGACACTTCTTACTTCGGTTTGAATGTAAAATTTACAATTTATTTAATTCAGTAAAATGAAAGTCCAGTAATTTGTGACGTCAATATTTTTTTCATTCTTGAACTGCCAGGATATGGTCAATTGCAATTGCTTGTGATTGTATCGAGACGGGTGATTGATCGTGTCGAGTTGTGTGAGTTTTGTAACCCCAATTGATCCTGTGAGTGATACTTTTATCTGGTCAACGACTAAATGATGCCAGATGTATCTGCTTTTTTACCTCGATGTGTGACCCCTATTTGAACAAATTTCATAGTAGTAAGCAAATTACAAAAACATATATTTAAACTTAAGAGATTTTATATTGTTCTTTGCTGTGTTGGTCAGCTTGCATGAATAAGATCATTCAGAGTCGCATCAAGCTAAAAGCGACACTATGCGGTCCCTTCAGTTCATTTTATGTTTATAGCCCCTTTTCGTTCGTTAAGAGCGCGTAAATAATAAAAATGTTCCGTAAATCTCAGGCGGCTAGAGGTAAAAACAACAATGTGACGCAAATTATTCTTGTTTAAATTCTGTCAAAAAAAATCCCATCGGCGATTATGATAAAACTGATGTCGCTATTCGTACGCGGAAATATTCAATTTTGTCTATGCCTGTAGAACAATATCGTTAGCGATACTCCTTGCCCCATTGGTTTGAATACAAAACTTCACTGAAAATGTGCGATGTAGTACACCTAAGTGCAGAGAGAGGTATAAAATTTCTCACCAGTCAAATATAAATTCACATTCAACACCGTTCTTCTCACATTGTTGAAATTGTTATTTAAAGTGCACTCGAAACAGCGCTGCGCTACAGCAGTCCTGTTACTAGTTATTGATAAGATTTCAATATTTACTTTAAGTTCTATTTTCAATCCATTTTAATCCAGAGTGTTGCGATCTGTACAGATATGTAATTCCTTTTATGCTTTTTTTTATTATGAATTAGCTATTTACAAAATTCTGAATTAGAAATTTTTACCAAAGATCAAAGAAGAGTGCTATTTTCGTCTGTTCTCATATCGATTTAAGTTTGTGATTAAGTTTTACTGTAACCATGTGTATTGGATACTAATTTAAAACTGCATGCAATACACGAGGTGATGCATAATTGAACAGAACAAAAGCCACCAAATTAATCCACATTGACTTGTTTAATTGTTTTAATTTATAAATGTGACTTTTTTTTAAAATTTGTAGATGTTCTAGCAATAGCGTTCCCTGTAGGAAGTTTTGCATAATATCCTTTTAGATGAATGGAAATTTTAGTAACTATTTTAAATATAAGTTCGTTAAGACGTAATCTATAATATAGCTAATGTATATAAAACTATTGTGTTCTGTTGTTTATTAGATTTATATAAGTATCCATACTTTTTGTATACAATGTGTGTTGCGTTAGATTAAGATTTGTTCCAAGATGTTGTACTTTTGTTATTTCAGTCAGATTGTAGAGTTCTTCATATGTACCTCTTTCTTATTCGTCTTTGAACTTAATACACAGGACGGCATACTTTATGAAAAGATATTTTTGCAGTCATGTTATAACCATCTCATGTCATACGTGTTGTTGTGAAATATTCTAGTTCTTTCCATTGACTTTTACTTTTTTATTTCAAATAATATAAATCAGATACAAATTAAAAAAAAAACCAAAAACAAATAAAAACCGGACAATACTGTTTTTTTAAGTACTGTCTGAATTTCTGTTTGTTTCTTTTTTATTACTTAGGTACTGACATAAATAACATTGAAGAATTGTATTTCATAAATATAATAAATGAACTTTCTGTTGCATAATGATTCAGATATTAAATTATATTGTATTAAAACTGTTATATGAAGTTGTCTTTACAAATTTGTAAGTCTTAAATTTCTTAAAGTTCACACCGGACTATCTTCAAAGCAAATTTTTGTGTTTTTGTCTATTTATTATCTCGCAAGCTGAGTTTACAAAATATTTTTTAGCTGAATTTTTGTAAGTTTCGTTACTTTTGTAACTACAACATCACTGTTTACTTTTTTGTTGTATTGTTGGTGCATTTAAAGTACAATTGTTTATAATAATAAATATTAATGCACTTCACTACATTTGATACGTAATTTTTTGGGTTTGTGTTCTCTTTAATGGATAAAAACTTAGAAATACCATTGAGAAAAATGAATTGTGTATTGTGAAAAATATTTATCTAAGTTCTTATTTATAGCAATAGAGTGACATACGTAAATGTATATATAATTTTGTAATAAAAATATGTTCGACAGCCGAGTTGTGCAGGAACACCTTGCTCTACGATTGGCACGTCATCTTTAGACAATAACATTTATAGGTCGCTTCAATTTACTTTTAAAGGCTTAGTGTGAGTTTTTTCTTTATTCGTTAGAATGACTGCGATCGGCGTTGAGATTTGGGAAGATGTTGTACCACAACAACGAACATCGTCACGATAACGTTCGAGTGGACGAACTCACACTAGGCCCTCTGGATTGTGTGCGAGTCAGTGTGTATGATATCAAATTTCTGTAGATAAGTAGATAAAAGACATTTACGAATTACTTTATTCTGTTTTGCGTATTAGTGTTTCTAAATTCTGCGATGTTGTCGCAGCTGTCAAACGAGTGCCTGACCCGACTTTTTATTCAATACGATTAATCGTTGAGTGACATCTTCGACGGTTATTTAATAAAAAAAATTGAAACTTCTGTTTTTATATGTGACGCTGTCGCCGATTGTACATTAACTTTATCTCATTTATGAGAATAATCTCAGAATCGATGTTACTCTCATATTAGTATATCAAGTAGAAATAAGTAACTATAAAATGTATGTATATTTTTCTGTGTAAAGTAACGCTAAGCCCTGTGATATGAGAAAGAAACAATTGCACCCAATGTTTTGCAGTAGTATCCTCATTTATTTTTTTGGAAATTTAATTTAGAAAATTTTCTATTGTTTACATTTTTCGAGTGTACATAGTAAACTCATAGTATGTTGATCGAGTGACGTGGATAACTTATAAACGATGGGTGCAAAAGCCATAAGTTTAGTTAGCCATATAGAGCACGTAATCATATTATGGTAAAATGATAATGTAATAAACTTGATAATTAGTTATGTATTGTATGTACATATAGCACTAACACGGTGGGACAGACCTCAGTGGCATCGGTATAGACCATCACCGCTGTGGTACGTCCCAACACAGCCGTGGTACACCTCTCCACCGAGTTGGTACAGCACGCCACCGGTACGGTCCCGTTGTTTGGTACCAAAATTTAGCTTTTAGTTTTTTTAAGTTCCCGACTGAACCAAAATATATAGTACTTTATATTGTGTTAACGATCACCGAGTAATAAAAACAAGCGAAACTACTCTTTAGTTTTATTTCATGATACGTTCGGCGCAAAGTTAACGACTTGCGGCTCGTGATTTATAACTGTGTCTAATGAGCGCACAGAATGTATCAAAACTACACTACTCCTGTCAGATAAACTCTTAATTAACAGAGTACTGAAGGTATGTGCAATAAATACTTCGTGTCCAATTAAAGTCCGCTACTACTCGTACATAGGTACATTTTTCTAAATATTATATCCATTTATGGCGGGAGCGGAACGCGAGTACCGGTGTCAATGCAGCGCGCAGGAAGCCCAAATGGTCGAATTTGCATTTATGTTATTAGGCCGCGTCCGGTCGAGTGGGGCGTCCCGCCGATGCGCCATCGCCAGTGCCGAATATCCCACTGCGTCTCGCCACATAATGTTACGTACGACTACTTTTTATCTCAAACATACTACCTCATTCGTATCTGTTTAAAGACATGGATGAAATTTGGTTACGTTTGCTTACGTATTTTGATTTTTGATCAAAAAATTCAGAGAAGTTGCTCAAAGCTTCAAGAGCATATTAAAGTATCACCGCAGTCAACCGTCCCAGGAAACACTTAACTTGAACTTGTAAAAGCTCAGTTAAATAATTCTAATCTATTTTCGTTTCGTCATGTTAATATAAACATAACGGTAGCTAGTAAATATTTTGTAGATAATACCACATATCTTGTACTAGTGTGTTGTAATTACTTAAAATTAAATAAGCATTTGCTATACTGAATTTAATGTAGTGTTGAGATAACATTTTTTACTTATTTGCGTACAATTGGGTAGATGACTGTATCGTAAATAAATACCAGTGTCCACTTCATTAAAACTAATATCGCGAAACATTTCGGAAAATACAATTAACATAGTTTTTTATTCATATTACGAATTTCAGTCAAATATGTCAGTGAAATATATTGTTCAATTGAGTAGTATAAAATAGTGACGTCACAATTTTGTATTTAGTACATTTTTCATACAAAATTGTCGTTTTGACAGATGATAAAAAGTAACTAATTTCACTAAGGTGTCATCTAGCCTATTGTTGTATTTACGTTATAGATACAGTAGACATAGGTACGTACTAAAATTCAATGATTAGTGTGTATTTTACGTATGTTTATTTTAGAAACACCCGAAGTTTTGTGATGCCGAGACATCCTAATATTCAGAAAAAGTCAACGACAACATATTTATCTTTCAAGATTGGCTCACTAAAACCTTTTTTATGGTAAACAAATTTCTTCAAACTCTGTATAACATCACGCTACGATAATAGAAGACGCAGACGAAGTTGCGCGGGTCAGCCAGCAAATAATAACGGTATCAATGTAGTTGATATTAAATAAAGTCAGATATGTCATCCACCTTCATGTCAATATTTGATTATCAGTAATTTAATATATTATCCTTATGAAACAATGACGAGTTTAATCAACATTAATGAGTTCCATCGGAATACGTATACAAATTTAAACCAATAGAGAGCTGTCACATCTGTCATCAGTAGTTACATTGAGAGGTTTCACAGTATTGTCGTTTTCAATTTGATCTTTGAATCAATTTGATCACGACCTAAACTCGTAATCGGTTACGATTTTGAGAATTTGTGTTCGTGACATCTATATTAACCATTAAAAAGTTATTACACCGTTCCGGCAATTTTTTGGATGGATGAAGTCTAATAATTGCAATGTGCGAGTACTATTAGCGTCGGAAGAGATGTGTGTATTCGAAATTTAATTGTATTAAAGTATAAAGATAAGATATATACGTACATATATCAGCAATTGAGTTATTTAGTCATCTTCATCATAATTAACAGCCTTTAACAATACACTGCTGGACATGGCCACTAATTGGAAAGGTTTTGGCCTACTATATCACTTTGGTCAGACGGGTTGGTATAGGATTTGCCTCAACTTTTCTTTTTCTTTGCAGTGATGTTGTTCTGCCTAATTTCTGTTAGTCACCTCTTATGATACCCATGAGATGAATACGGATGATGACACTCCGTATTCTAAATCTATCGCCACACGGAGAGTGGTAGAGTTATTTACCATTAGATTAATTTTGAGCAGATCTAATGTTCGTTTATTTTTAATATTTATAGTATAATTCCTTACCTTTTAATATTGTACGGATGATAACAATTACAAAGACAAAAACTCTTCGTCAGAATATAACTCTATGTTCTGAAAAGTTCCGTTTTACTTGTCTGTGTGACCTTCACCCACATTATGATACGACACATTAAGGAAGATTGGATACTATTATTCTTATACATGTACTAACCATAAAAAAAACTCGAGTCTATTAGTTAATACATATGTATATGTATCTGTCTATCTATTTTAGGAACGCGTGGTGATGTTTAAAGGAAATTAATATCAAACACTTATCCATTCAATAAATTTGACGAAATATCAACTGTTGTGAAACAGGTTTTATGAATTCTACCATTAGACAAACCGGGACTTCTTTATCGCCCCATTTGCCACCGGGGCTCTTATGACCTAACTTACTTAAGGGAGTAGTACTAAAATTCATAAATGTATCTTCTCTACTCAATATATACTTTATTTAATAGCAGTGCACTGCACGTGCTGCTCTTTTATTGTAGGTTGTAGAAAATATAAATAGTAAAAACATCACTATCTACTTTACCTATCTATCAGTTTAAAAAATACCTACTTTTGAAATTGGTGTACGCAAACGAGTTGTGCGTTTTATCAGAAACCTAACATAGGCGTGCAAACAAAATTGTGCTTTAATTCATTGCAGCAGAGTTGTTATTTATTTATATGCGATTAAAGTAAGCCATGTGTTCTAACTCATTAATAATTTGTTCTCTCGCACTTTAGAATTAATACGGCCAATGGCTTTAAAGACCGACTGTACTTATACTTTACCTCTCCCTTACTCAGAAATTGTGAAGTAACCTTCGTGTTTTCTTACAGTAAGTATAGAATGTTTTTACTTTAGTAAATTGACGGTGGATTAGTAAAATATACAAAAGAGTTATGTTGAATTTAGGCAAAGATCTAATTGCCGGTGCTCTCTTGATTTTAAAAATTAACAGCTATCCATAACTACAGCAGATAACAACTTAGTAATCCACTCTGTGGTGATCTTTTGTAAAGATGCTTTCCCAAGTTGAGATATAAAGGTGTTTGTACGACAGTAGAATTAATTTTACTGCACCCTTTTCCAAAAAAAATACAATTAGGTAACTTCTTATAAATAAGCAGATAATATTTAAGTAGTTGTAATATTAAATTTGTCGTGACCCCATCCGCCAGATATGATCGCGGGACGCATAATAAAACGATTGGATTTCCAGTAAGTGATGTTTGGTACTACTTATGCGCATTAGGATGCACCCGGTGACGTTTCCCGGGTCAAATTACACCCGACAGCTTTCTGGAAAGAACTGTCCTGAACCATATTGTCGTTTCCTAGTAACGTGGTAGTAACAGAGTTAAGACTGTTTTAAAACACGCTTTTAAATCTACATTATTGAACGACCCATGTTATTTTAATTGAGTTTTCCACAAATTAGAATTTTGGTAATACAAGGAAAACCACGGGCCTAGGCCAAGTGAAGTTCATTTGTGGAATTCTGGACTGAATCTGTAACGTGCGATATTCTATGTTCCTGCAAAAAATTACGAACAATGCGACAAATTTGTAATATAGCAACCTTTTGCATATTAATTATGTATATGTTAATGGGAGTTCAGTCTGTCGTAGGAAGTGATGGAGATGTTTTGATATAACTCCAGTGCTGGAGAGTAAGTACCAAAGGCACAATTTTTCCAAAATCTTTAAAGTGAATGATTAAGTTTTTTATTAAGATTTTAGTAATGTACGGTTTCTTGACAAAAAAGGTACAAAAATAAAATTTGTCAAGAGTAAAAAGTGGTTATAAGTCTAAATTTTCGGCAAAATTATAGATTTGGTACTGTTTCACTTGACCATTTTGCCCTTGCAATGCAGTTATGATCAATTTTTAAAAACTAATGAACTATTCAAATGCTGTTTGAATTTTGTATCTGAATATAAAAAAAATGGATTGAATACGTAAAAACAGGCGCGTTTAAAGATTTGATAATTTATTATTATTACTTTACTTTCTATATTTAAAGAAATCGTTCTGTAAACACTGGCACGAAATTGAAGTCTTAAAATTCTTTATAAAGTAAAAACTAAAGCACTCGACCGCTCTTGGTCGAAACTGGAAACATCGAACGAAGAGAGACTAAAGCAAAGTTTACATACAAAACAATACGGGTTTGTTGGAACCATTGTTTCGAGTAAATTTAACGAAATGCATTAAGATAAAGAGGGTTTTATTTCTGCGCGAATGAGCGATGTTGTTTCCACTGAGACACTTTACTGTTTAAGCACTTGAAGTTTTATAAAGGATAGGGACTAAAAAGCTTTCTGAACCTTCCTTTGTCTCCTTTTCAAATACTTGTAATTGCCATTGTATCTTTATCACGCCACGCAGTTATCATTTTTGGGCTTTGCTACAGTTTTATAGTTATTATACGGTCGGAGACTACGGCTCAGCAGTTATTACGGTTACCCTTTGTTTTGCACTCGATAAAGGGTCGATATCGTAATTGAGTACTAAAAAGATCGGGTTATATCTTGGTGATATTCACTATGTAATATTCGCTAAAGGTTAATTAATAATCAGTTAAGATTAGAAGACACACCAAAACTTCAACTACGATTTCAGTGTTTTATTTATTTATGCAAAATAATTTACATACAGAATGCGATTCAGGTGAGGAGTTTGAATAAAAAAATTAAAGCGATCGATTTTTTTTAATGTAACTGACCCACGCAACCTCGTCTGCGTCTTCTATTGCCTGTAGCACGTTATTATAAAACGGGAACTAAGTTGTTTACCATGAAAAATGTTATATTAAGTGAACTTTAAAAGATAGGCATATGCTGTTATGGACTTACATATTTCTAAAACTTTTTAAAAGAAATAATTATTTGGAATGATTATTTCTTTTTCAGAAGAATTTTTCAAATCAGACCAGTAGTTTCTGAGATTAGCGCGTTCAACTAAGCAAAGAAACAAACAAACTCTTCAGCTTTATAATATTGTACTATCATACCCGTGCAACCTCGTCTGCGTCTCCTATAGATCGTAGCGTGAGGTGAATGTATCCATCGTGGATACATTTGTTTACAATAAAACAGGTACAGTGAGCCACTCTTTAAAAACATATTTCATTGGTACTCTGCTCATATTGTGCTCCTCAACAAATGGGCTATCTAATACTGCAATTTTTTTTACAATCGGTGCCGCAGTTCTTGAGATTAGCGTGTTCAACCAAACAACAAAGAAACTCCACAGCTTTATATTATTAATAGTATAGATATAAGTAAACTGTGTCACGAGGCTCTTGACCGCAGCCATTATGAATGCGTGCTTTATAGGGTGGAAGCACATCGGACACAGTGCCATAGCCAGCTGGTCAGCCTCTCTAATCGGCAATAAAAAAGTCAAACCTTAAAATAGATGTTATATTTTCCTTCGTAAACCTTTCATAAACTTGGGAAGAAAAACAACTGGTTAACTTCAGTAGCCTGTTTACTTATGTTACGAAAGAATTTATACTAGTTTCGTATACGTTAACGCTCGACCTACCGACTTTGTTTGTAAATCTTTTGCTTGAAAGGGGTACTTTGGTTTTATGATAAACAAATTGTTGCTTCAAATAATAGATTTCATCAAATCCAAGTTTTAGTTTTCTTATCCTTTGTTTTGTAGATAACTCTTGTACTATGAACATATTCAGTGCCGTGGGGACTTTTCATAAACACGTGTAAGAACCCTTTCTGAATTTCTCATTAACACTCTGTTCTTACTTGTGGTAACTTAATGATATATATCCTAAATAGGTTATCTTACACTGAAATAATTTTTCAAATTAGACCAGTAGCTCCTGAGATTAGCGCATGCAATCAAACAAATTCTTCAGTTTTATAATGTTATACTAGTTTGTCCGCGCTACTTCGTCAGCGTCTCCTATTGCTCCTAGAGTGATGTTACACATCGTAAATTACCATAAAAAAGGTTATAGTATCTTAAAAGATAGACATGCAGTCGCGTACTTTCTTTTAGAGCTTTTAAAGGGAAACAATTCTGTCATACATTATTTTTGCCAAATGTCCCATGTGTAGATAGAGCCCATAACTCATAACACTCAGCGTATTCGGTAATGGTGAGGTGACTGCTTCATCACTACGCCATCCGTGTAGTTTTCTTTATGATGTAAAATGTATAAGTAACTTTAGTTAGATTAGACAGTTTCTGTTTTTTTTTGTTTTCGATTCTGTAGTTGTTGTAAGAAAATTATGTAAACTGAGTGGAAAAATAATCTAATATTTCTATTCATTTTAAATAATTTATAAACAAAATCACTAACTAAAGTAACAAATAATGATAAATATACAAAGGCAATCTTTTATTAGGCAATATTTTATGCAAAGGCAGATAAAACAGATTTAGTTTTAATTTCTTTGTTAGAAGACTGAAAATAATCAAATTATTTTAATTGATAATTTGATTAGCGAATTCCAATAGTTCACAAAAAAATAATGTATCTACTTGCAAGTAGCTGCTGAATGAATTTGTTGTTGTAAAGACGTATAGAGGAAAACTATTGTGCCAAACCGGTTAGAAGGCCGGAGAACGTGTTATTGATGCCTCTCATAGATATCGATTCATCGTCGATCAACGACAACGAATTCTATTGTTTTTAAATTACCAATGTTCAAAGTAGTTCTACCATAAATAGGACACTAGCTATTCTAAGTTACGAAAAATAAATACAACATCTTAACATATACTAGTGTAGAGACTGTCATTGCCATTTTATATTTGATTTCTACGAAACAATTTAAAATTTGTTAAGGATTTGCATAAGTACTTCTTGCTGTTTTGGCCATAATACACATTTATTTAATATGTTATAATAACTATTTGAAATATATTCAAATAAACATAACCCAACTGATATAAAATTGGCTACACTGAGTCATAAAGCCATCATATCCAATCAGGTGTGCTCCTAATAATGAAATAAACCCATCAGAAGCGACGAATGTTTTTATTTTGCTTGCAGTACATAACATTTCCTCCAGAGAACCAAACACAGTAGCTGTGTACCACAAATACTATTAGCCTTTCATAATTTACGATACGTGGTCAGACGTTCAGACGTTCATTAATGTTATAACGGCGAGAGAACAAAGGGATATTGTTTGTGAAGGGAAGGGCTTTTGGTAGTAATAAAGTATCGAGGGGTATATGCGCTCGCGCGTGAAACTCGTGAGCTATTGTGAGTCGAGCTATTCGATTTTTGTGAACCTTGCGTTAGTTATTTCTTGTTATGTTTTCTTTTATTTGGTTTGTGTTGAAACAATTGCTTTTAAATCTAAATAGCACTAGAAAATAGAACTTGAAACTAATTGGGAAACAGTGGATTTAGCGTATAAATCGGATAAAAACAACGAAAGATCTTCGATCTTCATGGAAGCTGGCCCGGCGTTAACGGAGAAGTTAGAGATGAACTTTATCAGAAGTAAACCTGGGACGGAAGATAGAGTAAAGTCCTGTGCGTTCCATAGTATGACTGCCTGCCAGGGACTTCCTTCCTAGGCCAAATCTTACATAGCATTAGCGTTAGCATCAAAAGTTTAATTCTCGAGTTTTTAACGTGACTCAAGGGATAATGGCAGAACCTGTACTTAGTGGTTATGATATTTCTACCGTTTATGAAGTGAATCATTCTAACAATTTTCATGTAATTATCTTATTTTTAGAATCTTGCTAAATGAATTTTCTCAAAAAATTGTAACGAGTGCAATACAATACACTTTTTTTGTACTGTGCAGAAATCCCTGTGGGTACAACCGAAAGGCGACTATGGTGGACTCGAACCGACTAGAAACCGCACTCTGTCTGTGGTACCAGTAGCCGGGGAACCAGATGTACCCTAGTAGGGAAATCCCTTGACGGGGGTGAGGGAACCCCGACGTACCTTGGGCCACCTGTGGCTGTAGATGGCCCCCTCCTGTATGGGAATCCCGTGGTTCCTTTACTGCCCCGTGAAAGAGTGCGCGCAGTCCGTAGCGCTCGCATCACTACCCCGGCCTGCTTGCTAGCCGGACTACTAGGTTGACACATGGCCTCCCCTATCACCCTCAGGCTTGCGCTTATGAAGGACGGGGATCGTTTAATGATCACCGGCGCCTAAGTGTTCTGCGGTATCTAACTTGTTCCTGGGCCAGGCGGACCAATAAGTTTCTATCATGAGAAACGCGGTTTCAGACATGTCCTGCTTTGTCCTTTGAAAATTTATATAATGATTGTATGCTGCTATTACTTCTGAGGCTTAAAATATTCACATATCAGAATACATAAGTATGTATGCTCTGTGATATGTGTAAGTGTAAGTACACTACGGTATAAAAAGACAGAAAATAAGAGCAAAGAAAAAATCTTACTACACTATACTTGTAGTTTATCTGTAAGTGTAAAGCTGAGTGGTTTAGCCTTCGGTGTCTGACGCTTTGAATTAGATTTCCAGACGAGTAGCTTTTAAAAATTTACTAGAAGTTACTTCAACTGTAAAAGAAATCGCTGCGAAAAAAAGTTTCTGAGCCACAATTTACATAGGATTTATTTCGCCTACACTATATATTGAGTACAAGTATATGATTCTTAACATTAGGGAATTGTGCTCCAAATCTTTTAAGTAATGTTATTCTTCGCACCCAAATTAAACCAATACAGGTTTTATGGGTGTTTCATGTTGTCATTGTATACTGTTTCTCTTTATCAAATAGATAAAAAAATATATATTAAATAATGTCATAAAAAGTACTCGTATTAATAAAATATTGCGAATGTCATTTAAATGAATACGCAATAAACCAAATATGGCTAAAATCTAACTTTCAAAACGGTAAATTTAAGTTATAAATTATTTATTTTTTTATTTATATCATATTTAGTTATAAGTAACTTTTAACTGCATCGGTGGTGCAGCGGTAGTGAATGCGACTGCTGTGCTTGAGGACTCGGGTTTGATTACCAGTTCCAAATGTTTGTATGATCTGCAAATATTTATTTCGAAGATGGGGTGTTTTCCATGTACAATATGTATGTCTTTACAAAAAAAAGTATATAAGTATCAGTCAGTCTAGTTATCATAGCACAAGCTCTGCTTAGTTTGAAACTAGATGACGTTGTGTGAAATATTTATTTTATTTATATTTAAGTGATAAATTGATTATGTTGGTCATTAATGTATGGAATTCTCTATACATCGAAGAACGTCAAAGTTAATTTTAAAATGTTAAAATACTATTTTTATTTCAGAAAAATAGTTAGTAATCTTCGAGACTGGATTACTGAGGTGGATGAATCATCCACTTGAAACTTTATATTGCTCTGGTTCGATTGTTTTTACTCAAGAAAACATTTCGTCTTAGGTGACGAAGAAAGTTATTAAAAGAAGATAAAGCTGATCCATATTTTCTACTACTCGTTTTACTCATTACTTATCACTAGTTTCATGTCTTTCACCAGATAGTAGAGCCACGCTGATTTCAGCATGAACTGGCGGGCTCTCCCACAAAAGATCAACTTAAAACAACAGTATCCGTGTTGTCGTGTTCCTTTGATGAGTGTGAGACCGGAG
Source organism: Hypercompe scribonia (assembly GCA_949316085.1). Lineage (NCBI taxonomy): Eukaryota > Metazoa > Arthropoda > Insecta > Lepidoptera > Erebidae > Hypercompe > Hypercompe scribonia. The sequence goes on along the minus strand of OX438969.1, from coordinate 723,989 downwards.
GCTTATTGATGCAGGCGTGACAGTTGTCGTGGTAAGTGTGTGCAATACAATGCTACAATGACTGTCATGCCTTTTACGTCCCCAAGTGAGGCGTAAAAAACAGCTTAATGGGGCGCAATGGTGTAGGTCACTATAATGCATTGTTAGCATTCGCAATGAGTATGGTGACTACAATTTTTGGATTCTATTCATACTTTCCATCACGCAGAGTAGAGTCACTTTGGTAGGCTCTTAAAATAAAAAATGTCGGCAAAAATATATTTGTAAGCATTCGACAACCGAATGGAAAATAAAAATTATTTCAATGTTTATTGGTGAATTTATTGAGGAAGGTTTGATGCTGTATAATATCAAACTATAATGAACAGGAGCTGAGTAGGAATGAGACATAGATAAAGTCAGTTTGTGGTTCATTTAAGTTTAAGAAACCAAAGTTTGTAGGTTGAGATTCATCACTGCATGCATGAGAGTTCCCCACTATAATTTTCTCGAAAGTTTGAAAAGTCTATGAATGTAACAATTTGCATTCGCCCTATGAGGTGAGCCAAGTACTTGTTGCTATCTGTTTTATTAAGTATAACTGTTTTATTGTTTAAAAATGTACTGTTCATTCTTTCGTAGTCACTAGTATAAAAAGAAACAGCCCTAAAGGTTTTTACTGAGTAGGTAGTACCTAGTTATGCGTTAATTCTTAATACCCCTTACCCTAATTTTTTTTTCTATGAATACTTTACTGCCCTAGACTGCTCTACCTTATTAGATAGCTAGACGTATAGATTTTTTCTTAGTTAACGGTCAAAGAAATTCTTTTAAAAGGTTTATTTCATTTTACTATTATCAACCATCTACTTCAGTCCAGCTTATTAGCTATCATTTTGGTAACTGAAATTATAAAACAATATCCAATTATAAAAATATAGTAAAAAAAATAATCAAGATATTAGTTATAAAAAAAGTGCAAGGCAAAATATGGGCGTTTGTTTTAAATCTTGTAAATTCAATTTCTTGAAAACGATCAGGTGTAGAATTTGGTATTTTATAGCGCAATCTATCAGGAACGGTGGCTACTACAACCCCTTAAAGGATATTTTCTTTTTTTTTTTTTTTTTTTAACGTGTGGAAACCCCCTCGGGCCGTCACCCCACCGGGGTTTACGGCGGGGTGGTGTGTCGGAATCGGACCGACTAAAACCACACGGTGTGCCACTCTGCGCCTGACATAGGAGGGACCGGGAACAGCTGTTATTACGACATCCAGATCCCTCCCAGCGCCTGCCCGCTAATGCAGGCACCATCTATGGGTAAACTCTCTATTTTAGGCGACGTACGGCACACGCGGACGTCGCCTCCTCGCGGCTGGCCATTGTAGCGGATGGAGGGGAAAACCCGTCCCGTCCACCCGCGGCCACACTCAAGGCGGCATGAGGCGCTGGTATGCGCGCCTCCGCCGCCCGGCTCGCCGGCGGCGAATTGGGTCCGAGTGGATATTGTCCTCCCGGGCCTTCTCCGCCGCCTCCTTCCGCGAAATTACGTCTTCGCGAATTACTTCTTCGAAGAAGGTTGCGACCGCGGTAAAACAACTGTCGCTACCGACCATGGAGCGTATTACGGCCGGTAGCGAGAGATCTCCTCCAATAACTGCAGTGAGGACCCCACGCTGCGCCGCCCAGGCGGAACAAACCGCCAGCGTGTGCTGAGCCGAGTCCTCACTGCAGTCGCAGTGGTGACAGGCGGGACTCAATTCCCTCCTGGCGACCGAGTGCAGATACTTCCCGAAGCAACCGTGCCCGGAAAGAATCTGCGTCAGTCGGAAGGAAAGGGTCCCGTGCTGCCGCCCTGCCCACTCGGCGATGACCGGCTGGAGAGCCTCCACGGCGGCAAAGCCAGCACGTGGAGCCTCCAGCCGGGACGACCAACGAGCCATCGTGGCTCGACGAGCGGCCTCTCGCCACTCGCGTATCTCTTCGGGCGGGGGCCGAATGCCGCTACCCACCCGAAAGTCTGCCGTTCGCCGATAAACTTCAGCGAGCACCTCCGCCTCCAAATCCCACGGGGGAGTTCCGGCCAACGGGCACGCCGCCTCCGTCGATACGGTGCGGTAACCGCGTATGGCTCTAACCGCCAATATCCTCTGAGGGCGCCAGAGGCGAGCCCTATTCTGGGCGGTCAGAGCCGCCGCCCATACCGGTGCACCATACAGTGCCATTGACCGAACAACCCCCGTGTATAGCCGTCTCGTCGCGACGCTGGCTCCACCCAAATTGAGCAAAAGTCGCCCAAGGGCAGAAGCAGCGCCGACCAGCTTTGGAGTAAGCTGTCGGAAGTGCTCGTCGAAGAGCCACCTGCCATCGAGGATCAGGCCCAGATACTTCATCTGGGCCTTAATCGGTACGAGGACCGAATTGACTACGATAGAGGCACCGGGGGGTGGACCACGACGGGGCCCATGAAACAAAAGGGCTTCCGTCTTATCTAGGGCCACCCGTAAACCCAGCGCCTCAATGCGCCCGACCACCAAAGAGACTCCCACGGTGGCCAGGCGCTCCGCCTCCTGAAAGTTCGCCCCCCGGGCCGTGACCAATGTGTCATCGGCGTAACAAATTACGCCCAGCCCGGGGGGAAGACGACCTCGAAGGGCCCAGTCGTATCCCATATTCCACAGGAGTGGTCCGAGGACGGACCCCTGTGGAACACCGCACGACATGGGCCGCCGCCTCAGAATACCATCTCGGTCCTCGTACACGACGGTACGCTCCTCAAGATAGTCTGCCACAAGTCGCCTCAGGTACTCTGGCACCCCGTGGTAGTGGAGTGCTTCCCTGATGCAACTAAATGGCAGACTATTAAATGCGTTGGCGATGTCCAACGACACCGCCAACAGCACGCCGCCACAGCTCACTGCCTCTTCGGTAACGGCCCTCAGGCGCAGCACAGCATCGACCGTCGAACGCCCCGCCCGAAAACCAAATTGGGCGTCCGACAGATCGGGGCCCACCTCGCAGAGGTGCCGGACGATGCGGGCAGAGAGTATCCTCTCAAACAGTTTACCCGCCTCGTCCAGCAGCACAATGGGCCTATAGGCCGCCACCGAATCGGCAGGCCGTCCCGGCTTCCTTAATAGGACCAGCTTCCCGCTTTTCCAGCACTCAGGGAAGCGTCCGGACGACAAGCTAGCGTCCAAGATCTCCCTGAGGCGGTCCGACATGTGTTTGAGGGCACGGGCCAGCACACGGGCAGGTATCCCGTCTGGCCCAGGGGCGGTGTTCTTAGAGCGAATCCGTAGAACGACCGCCCCTATCTCCGATTCCCTGACGGGCGGAACATTATCCTCGTTCCGTCCCCCGTCGTCTTCGACCATGAAGGCCATCGACGGGGGTGTGTGCTCCGCCCGCTGCGGGAAAAGACCCTCGACCACTTCCCGCAGGAAGCTGGGCTGGAGTGTCTCTGTAAGGGGGGGGCCCGACGTGCGGAGCTTTTGTCGCACCGCACGATAAGGGCGACCCCAGGGGTCACGATCGAGACCCTCCAGCATCTCCTTCCTCTTCACTTCTTTGGCGCGGCTAATGGCCAGCTTCAGAGTTTTCCGCGCCTCTCGGTACTCCTCATGAAGCTGGTCCTCTTCGCCTTCTTCGCGGTGTCGCCGCCGACTACGGGTGTAGGACCTCCGGGCACAAGTACAGGCCGCGCGGAGGTCCGCCAACTCCTGGGACCACCAGTAAACCTCCTTCCGTGGAGGCCGACAACCTCGGATGCGGGGCATGGCCGCATCACAGATCTGCGTAATCGCATCGCGGAAACGACCAGCCCCCATGTCGACCTCCTCGGCCGGAGCCTGCGGAGACAGCCAAGAGTGAATAATGGCTGCCTCCTCTAGTAGGTCCCTATTCAGTTTGGCTACAGCCCACCGCGGCAAGCGAGAAGAACGCCGCGCCGCGTGACCCCTACTGGGGTCCTGGGTCCGGGAGAGCTCGAATCGAATGTAGAGGTGATCCGAGAGCGTCTCAACCTCTTCCAGGACACACCAGTTCCTTACTCGTGCGGCGAGGGCAGGGGTAGCGAACGAAAGGTCCACTATCGACCCTCCCTGCTGTCGCACGCACGTGTTGGTGGAGCCCCTGTTCAGTAAACAGAGGCCCACCGAGGCCGCCCACTCCTCTACGGCCTCGCCCCTGGCGTCCGTCCTGGGGGAACCCCACGCAATGGACTTTGCGTTGAAGTCCCCCAGCACTAAGACGTGCCCAGACGTTAGACGCCGCATCGAGGTTTCCAAGTTGTTAAGGAAAACCTCGAAGTCGTTCAAACTCCGGTTGGGGGAGAAGTATACACCATATACAGTGATCCCCCCCCACTCGGCAGCAACATATCCAGTGCCCTTGTCTCTTAGCGACAAGGGCGGGGAATGAGCCGCCGTAGAGCCGACGACTGCCACGGAACCGTCCCGGTCACCCAACCAGTTTGGACGGGGAGGAACATAATAGGGCTCCGCGGCTACGGCAATACCGATCGACCACTGTGCCATAGTTTGCAGGAAAAGGTCCTGCGCCGCAGCACAGTGGTTCAGGTTCGTCTGGACCAGGAGGCTGGAGACTTGGTCCATTACTGGACTGTCTCTACAGCCTCCTCCATGGGCGACGATGTCGACGTGCGAACGGCATCGGAGGCAGCCTGGGCCGACTGGCTAGCCCCCAACGTTCGCCGAGAATCGCGAGGAGGTTTGCAGTCCCCCTGCCCAATCTGATGATTAGCGGGCTTGTTACCCGCCGCACAAGCTGGGCAGTGAGGGGCGGCAGAGCACTCTGCCGCCTTGTGCCCCGGTCGACCGCAGCGGAAGCATAGTCCACTGCAGTCAAAACAACTCACGCACTTGGCGCGTGTGTGTCCGGATGCTAGGCACTTGAAGCACCTCATCGGTCTTGCCGCCAGAACAGTGACTCTGGCATTCACAAAACCGACGAGGATCCTGCCTGCGTCGCCCAAAACTTTAGCCGACGCTACCGGACAGCTGATCCACACTGCGCCAAGCCCTCCAGGACCGGGGCGGATGGTGCCGACCCTGATGTTGTCCGCGTTGCAGCCCGTCTTCTCGCTAATTGCAACGCAGACATCCTCGGTCGTTACGGAGTCATCCAGGCCCGAAATGCGCAACTCTGCGCACTTGACAGGCCTGGCGATCTTCACACCATCCGTGGCTGCAAAAATTCCTCTCAGTTTCTCGGCGAACCTGTCCGCCGTCTTTGCACCTTCAGCCCCGGGGAACTCAAGGACTCGAACTCCCGTCTGGGCAAGGCGCAATCTGACCCCTTCAGTCCCGAAATCAGTGGCGAGACTATCCCGGGCCTTCTTAAATAAGGCCGCATAGGACAGCCCGCCACTAGCCGCCTCCGGTGTTACGGTGACCACCACAGCCGCGCTTTTAGGCACCTGCAGCTTGCGCGGCTTTTTCGCGGTAGCCACCGCGACCGACGGCGACTGCGGGGTAGAGGCTGCTTTTTGAGCTGCTTTTTTACCCTACTTTCGGGACTTAACCCCGCCGACTACCTGCCAACCATCTTTGGATGGGGCAGATGTGGAGGGGGCAGATGTAGTGGTGCCAGGTACACCCGTTGGAGTGGGGAGCGGAGGATATTCCGCTCCAGCCTTTACCACTTTTTTGGGCCCAGACTTCGGTGCAGCCGTCTTGGTTATTACCTTGGCCGCCTGTGGTGCCCTCGGAGTGGCCACAGGAGTAGTCGACACCGACGCCGCCGCCGCATAGGACACACGACCGCCCACAACGGGCAGAGATGTTGGTGCTGATGTGACCTTTGGCCTATGGGCCCCAAGCGGCGGCCGGACAATAGGGGCAGGAGGCAGTCTTGCCTCTAGGCCAGCGAGACGGCCGTCCATCATGTGCCACACAGCGTCTGTGATTTGGCGCATTTGGGCGTCAGCGATGGTACCAACATTGGGAGACGGAGTAGGCTGAGACGGGGACGAGGCAACCGCAACCTTCTGCGAAGACGTAATTTCGCGGAAGGAGGCGGCGGAGAAGGCCCGGGAGGACAATATCCACTCGGACCCAATTCGCCGCCAGCGAGCCGGGCGGCGGAGGCGCGCATACCAGCGCCTCATGCCGCCTTGAGTGTGGCCGCGGGTGGACGGGACGGGTTTCCCCTCCATCCGCTACAATGGTCAACCGCGAGGAGGCGACGTCCGTGTGTGCCGTACGTCGCCTAAAATAGAGAGTTTATCCGCAGATGGTGCCCGAGGTAGCGGGCAGGCGCTAGGAGGGATCTGGATGTCGTAATAGCAGCGGTTCCCGGATCCCTCCTATCTCAGGCGCAGAGTGGCACACCGTGTGGTTTTAGTCGGTCCGATTCCGACACACCACCCCGCCGTAAACCCCGGTGGGGTGACGGCCCGAGGGGGTTTCCACACGTTAAAAAAAAAAAAAAAAAAAAAAAAAAAAGGGGACGAGGCCGGATCCTCTGCCGGACGATGCGCCCGGAATTGGGCGAACTGAGCGCTAAGCTCAGCCACTTGCCCCGTCAGGTGGTCGTTGGCTGCCTGGAGACGAGCCACGTCTCCGATGAGGGTCTCCACGACCCCCGCAATTGCGGAAGAGGAGTCCTTAAGGGCTCTCACAAAGGAGCCCTTAAGGTTACTCGACTTGGTGGCCACTTTGTGAATAATGGCCACCGCCGTGTTTGCTATCTCCTGCATGGAGGATGGTGTCTGGGGAACTGAGTCCCCCACCATCGGCTCCCTGACTTTCAGCAGGAGACCAGCAATCTCCTCCTCCGCTAGTGCTTCACCGTCCGCCCTAACTCGCCTATAGGCTTCCGCCTTACAAAAGACGGAGCCTGACGGGATCGAGACCGGGGTTCGTGATCTCCCTCTACGGCTGCTGGTGATTTTGGGAGGCAACATCTCCTGGGACGTGTCACTCTCCTCGTCCCTGGAGCGTCCGCGTTTCCTGCTGTCACACAGCTCCGTCTCCATTATGTCCAGTGCATCTGTCCTTGTACTGGAGTTACTGCCCGCGGTGGATTTGGAACGCAACCGTTCCGATGTTCTTCGGCTCCCAGCAGCCATTATGACTTCTGGGAGCCCCACCAAGATAGGCGCTCCAACCAATACTTCCTCCTCGTTGGAAGAGAAGCCGTCCGCTCTCGTACTTTTTCCCTTTCTGTTTTCTTCTCCTTCTTTTCTATATCATTATTATTATTTGTGTTTAAGTTTTCCATTTTTAAACCCACGAGATGGGGAGAACTAAATGTCGACCCGGGCAGAGATCCCCAATACCCGGGCAAGCGTAAATTTGTGCCCAACCGAGGGGTCCGCAGGTGCCCCGGCTGGGAGTGCGCTTGCGACTGAACTACCCATCAGCCATGCATCCCCTGGTCACGCACCAGAACACGGGATTCGGGGTAATTTTTTAGAGAGGTTTTCTTCCTCGCAGTCCGGGCGGCTAAGCCAAGACCCTCGCCCCCGATTGGAGTCGCGAGACTCCAACTCGGGACTACGATATGTCGACGGCGGCAGGGAGACTATGTCTCCTGATGCCTGCACGGTGGCAGTGTAAGTGCACACCGAGCCCATCCTACCTTCTCCACCGCTGAGCAGAGGAACTCCGACCCTAGAAAGGGTCCCACCATCGTGATTTTTTACCGAGGTTTTCCTCCTCATTGCTCCGAAGAGCGAAAAACCAACAGAGGATTCGACAGACACGCCCGCTCTGTTGGACCAAGTCTCAGCTGAATTGCCGGAGAAAATGGCTTCCTCTTCGTGCTAGAATATTAGCCGTTGGCAGTGATGAACACCATCGCCAACGTTACCAGCGTGCACCACGTGGAGGTTTTCTAGCCAAGCACCCCACCCCTTAAAGGATCTAGGTCAACTTAACGTAACCCTATATATGAAAATTTCTTAGCTTATAAAGAAAACATTTGTTACAAAATAACTAGAGTCACCCCAGTTTATTCACAAGAACATTGACATAGTACATAATTGGCTTCTCTGAGGTTTGTTTAAGTAAGACATTGAGGAAGAAAAGGCGGGCACAACAAGCATTTGTATAGCGGATTGTATCTACGTTACTGTATTTCGCAGTATGATCACAATTTTTCTTTCTACCCTCCGGACAAGTAATATCAATAATTAGTGAGGAAGAACAGGTACCACAGAACAACAACTTTACTACATAATTATGGGTACCTTAAAACGTACCAAAGTTAATATCAATAATTAATAATGTTTAACATAATATTATGTATCTCCACGAACTCAATCTCGGTGTTTAGAACTAAGGTATGGGGATAAACGAAAATCCTTTGATAGGGACTGCCGACCCCCATGGACACCGGTACTGAGGAACCATAAGCGCATTGCTGTTCTTTGTGTTCCACCGTCCAGAGTTGAAAGGAGGGTTTACGCTCTGCTCCCTTAGCCAAATTTACATTTCACTAACGTCATTAGGAAATTAACAAATGAAAGGGAGTGAGGTCTCTCAACGCTAAGTCACGTGGCCAAAATAAATATTAGCCAATAATAGCCGTAGTTTGTTCTCTTAGTCGCCCCTTACGACACCCATGAGATACATAACTCTGTATTTTTAATCTGTTACCGCACGGATGTACCTACATTTTTTTTAAAGGAATTTGAACTGTCGTCAATTCTATTGAGTTTTGGTTGTTGTAGATTTTGCGTTCTCTTCACACTAGAACATTGATTTAATCAATCGTTACAAGAAGAAAGATACTCTATGGATACTTGATACTCCAGACAATATATACAGAATAACATTTTGTGAAGATAGAATCTTTTCTACAAATCAAATTAAAGAATTAAGTTTTTGGACATATGTGTGAGTTTTAATAAAATTATTGACTACATTAGTTGTGTGTCAACATGAAGATTTTTTTTACCATAGCTTTTTTGAGTAACTTAAGTGTCTTGTGTAAAAAAGAAAAAATTGCCATTGCGTTTATATTGGTAAGAACTTAGGTAAGCCGTATAAGATAATAGTAATCATTGATATAAAAGATATTCCTCGAAGTTTATAAGAAATAGTCACGAAATATTTTGCTGATATTTTTATATCACGTAAAACTTACATAACCGTCCTATAAACGAAAACGTTCATAACTATTTTCTACGAAATCTTCTTAAAAGTCGCATCAAGTAAAGTTTTAGAAATTCGTATTAGTTCAAGATACAAAATAGCAAAATATTTCAAGTTTATTTTGTAACTTTAAACTCGGCGAGTTAGTTCCGCATGTCGTTAAAGCCCTGCCCCACAACTAGTACAAAGTTGGTTGCCCAAAAAGCTTTTACAGACGTTGCATGTCTGCTGGTGAACTGGGGCGTTGTGAGCGTCAGCGTATGGTAGCGGTTAGTTTGTTTTGCACAACTTTGTTTATCCTTAGAATACGAATAGCCTCATTATATACTAAACTAAATGTAGTCATAGCCTTATACTAAGCATGACATACATAAATCCTACTAATATTATATGTAAATGCAAAAGTTTGTAAGTATGATTGTTTTTTACTCTATAATATAATATGATTGTTTTTAGAAAACTACTGGACGGATTTGGATGAAACCTTACAATAATATAGGTCACATATCGTAATAACATATAGGCTACAATTTGTAACGATTTTATGTAATTTTGGCCGTAATCTTACATGTCAATTAAGTCGGAAAAAACCTGGCCTCTGAGAGTTAACTAGGTGTACGCTGCCTAAACCATTGGAATTACACAAAGATATGTACCGTAGGCTTGTTTGTACGTTAAAAAAACTATATTTATTTAAAATGATCTGTCACGAAGCTTAATGTGGCAGACCAAATTCCACGTGAGCGAAGCCGCGAGCAAAGTTAGTAATGTTATATTTATTATGTCAACTATTACTTACTAATTGTTATTCTTTTTTTTTGGTACTAGACCCAAAAGATGAATCACCGTATGTAAAGTGACGACCGCCGCTTATCGATATAAGATTGTGGCCAACCTTTTTCTCAAACTAGAATTATATTGAAAGAACCCACTAGAATGTGGGATGAAGGAGGTTGGGTTTTTGGTTATGTTACCCACTCTGATGGTAATAGTAAACAATAGTATCAACCCAGTTGAGCCGATCCAAGTGCTGGACTCCGACACTGTTTTACTACTTTATTTGAACCGAACACACATAACATTCATAAATGTTACTTCGAAGAACAAATAGTCTGTACCCTATTTTTCTTTGATTTAGATAGTTATTTGGCGTTCCATTTTAATATTTCATTTTATTCTATTTCATTAAGTCGCCAATGAGATACACGTTTTCAGTACACGAAACACGGACTTTAATTTGTAATGTCTACTTTAGCAGTGACGCAGGAATGTTTAATTTTAAATAAAATCATAATTCGATTCAAATTACGAAATTTAGGGACAAATATATACTCTCTTAGCCGTAGAATATGATGATTATGTGCACCTAGCTGATTTCGGCTTCGGCGGCCGGTCTCAATAAAGACCAACCTACTACGCAAGAGATACGTAGCCAACTAGTTTAGCACGGGAGTTAAGACCCCAATTCCCAAACTCGGGGCTGTTACGAAGCATTTCTATAATCAGAAAATTTCAATAACTCTTTTTGGCAAGACCCGGAAATCGAACCTGGGACCTTCTGGTCGACAGTCGCATACACTAACGGCTAGACAAACGACTTCAACTTAATTAGCTATTGTCTGCAGTTTCACTCACATATTTCTTATTTCACTTTTCTAATTTTAGTAACGACGAACTTACATGCAACCTTCCTTATTTTACGCTCTTAGGAACGAAATGCCCAAAAAAATCGTTTCCTAGTGGGTTTAAGGGCTGCGCAGACGAGGGTCAATAGCGAATAAAGTGTCCGCTACGCGCTCTTATTGCCATAGCAATAAGGTTGTACTTTACCCTCGCGTTGCCTTACGTGTAGCCCAGCGGTATATACAGACAAAATGCGACCTTATAACTGTACTGACAAAAGAACACCATGTACATTTTGTCTGCTGCAGTCCCTCGTCTTCGCAAGCTCTTAAAATGTAATCATCTGCCAAAATTTCAAGGCTAGAGCCCTAGCAGTTTAAGGTCTACGTTGTTATATCAGTTAGTCAGTAAGAGCACATATTTTTTATACAAAGATTGGTTCATTAACGAATATATAATTAATAGTACAGTTAAGTAGCTTACTGTGCTTTTTATACGTATATTTCATTGGTCTCAACTTAATCAGATATCAGCCTTTACGTGGTTGGAGTGCCCTGGACCGCATTTAAGTCCATGAGAGCCGGGCAGATGCTCGATCATACTCTTCGGATTGTGGGGATTACAGCGATAAGTAGTTATAACCCATCTTTGTTGTGGTTCCCTGTATATATGTATTGAATTATTTGAATTTAGTTTGTTGATGTCGATGGCTTGATGATTTTAAAATTGTAATGTATTAGTTAGCTAGATATATAATTAATCGTTAGCGTTCATGGCACTTTTTTAGTGGTTTCTATAATTGGAGGCTTCCGGGTCGTCTGTGCTACCTGGACTCTGCATTTCACCCTGTCATTTGCGAGCATAGCTTGCTCGTAGAAGGAGCTGGTCTACTTTGTACATTAAGTTTTAAAATAATTATTTAAAAAAATATGTACAGTGGAACATAGAACCTCCTCCTTTTTAAAGTCAGTTAAAAATAGGATTAGAGCTCGCTTTGTTTGTTTATCTTCATTACAAAAGAGGTAGGTAATAATTCTTCTTTTACAACAATTTACCCGACCCACTGTTGCATCATTATTCGTAATTTGTCGTCTACATTCAGTTGATATATAAATAAATTAAAACATAACATAAACCTGTACTTTCCTGATTAAAAACATAAATATGGTAGATTTATAAGTGTTTGGGGAGGGCCTCTGTCAGATAAAGGCATGTGGTAAATTTCACAGTACACGACCTTTTATATTATCTGGTAAAACAAAAGTGAATAAAAGGCTGTATAAATAGAAATTACTTTTATGTAATTTGGCCGATATAATAAGTGCCATAGATAAAGATGATTTATTTGTCAAACTTGGGTATTCCGGCAGTATTAAAGTTGCTCATAAAATAGACTTGGAAGTATTTAATGGTTTTGTACTGACCGAAGGGTTGCAGATGAAGACTTTTGTTATAATGTTTCTTTTCTAACTTATGAGTGTGAGCGATATGACCGACGATCGTTACATTTACATATTTTGTGACTTATCTTTTCTTTTTGTTTTGTTTTGTAAATTTTTTATATATTTTTCTTTACTGTTTACATTAAAGAAAAATATATAAATAAAATAATTGTAATATATTAAAATTACACGGTTTTTGAAAAGTAATAGGAAGTTTAAGATACGATAATAGGATGTTTTGTGTTATAACCCTGTCTATTCTGGTCTAAATTTTCTCGTGATTGGGTTAAAGTTTATTCTTTTGCAATATTACTTGCTTGCACAGAGGTTAAAATTCCAACTCAACTTCTGGTTTTAATAGAACATAACGAGTTAATGAAAAAATGATATGATAGAGTTTACATCTGTCATATATAAATGTAGAAAACAAACTGTTTGTTTTCGACAAGCAGGGGCGCTAATTTGGATTTGATTTGTCACCTTATTAGAGTTCACGACAATCACGATACTAGAGAATAACATTTCAAATTCGACAGTTCAGATATATTATTATTAGTCAATCACTTCACAATGCTGAATAGAATTGTTGAAAGTTTCAAGGAAAGTAGATTATAGTCGGCATTAGCACATAATTTTTCTCTCGGAGGAATTAAAATGCAAAATATGGGTGTTATTTATGTCGGTTTCTTGTATGTTTGTCAAGTCCCACGTGACACAGGATATATATCGACTATAAAGCGAGCTAAGTCGCGAATAAAAGCTAGTATTACATAAATTTAACTTTAAACGAGTCACTTGAAAATGTTTACCTGCTCTACAAGTTCAAACGTATGAACGTTATAAAGCTCCGAACGTGCCAAAGGGGTCGCTGCAATACTTCAGTGCAGAGCGGTACAAAAAAGTAAGTAGGGTCATTACTCCCTGTGTGAGATGTTGTATAGTGCTTCTGTGAGCAAAGGCTCGTGTGGAGGGCCCTCGCGGAGAGATTAGGGAACAAGTAAGGGGGCAATTGCAACAAATGTTTGTTAGTGAGTTGCGCGTGAAATGTTGCAAAAATATTTTGTTTTTGTTTACCCTTTAAAAAATTGCGATTCAATGATAACTATTGTAAGATTTCGATTTTGTAATCAAATGAAATATGCATTTCCTAGTACAAAATAAATATGTATCTACTATAAATTCATTGTAAGCTGCAGATCGTAGCCAAATGTTAAATAACCTTTCTCAAATGTCAGATTATCAAATGCAAGAAAAAATATTCAACTTGAGATAGTTTTTTCAGAGATAAACTCGTTAAACACAAGTCAAACAAGCTTCAGGTTTATTTTATTGGTATAATAATAGTACATATACAATAGGTTCGCTTTGAAACGCTGGCGAAAAGTGGACGTTTAATATATTTCTGCCTACCCCTCCGGGGAAAGAAGCGTGATTTCATGCATGTATCATTTTGGTAGATTATTGTAAAATAATTTTAACATCAATTTCGTTTTGGCCAGACACGCAGTGGTTGACTTCAATTTTTATTAATTTGCGTCACAGTATTTATAAACGGTGCTTCAACAATGTAACAGATACCATCTGACAATTAAATTTAGCAATAAAAAACCGTCATAGCTGGTTAAATGTAGATTATTATGATAATTAAACGCTCTTTTTAGGGTTCAGCATTACTAATAAGGTTCACTTTATTATTGCGCAATGTCTGTGTGTCTGTGTAAAATTTCGGTCCCTGGTTATCACCTTTTTTGTGTTCGGTTTATCGGTTCTTAGTTTCGGATATTTTTAACCGATATCCTATCTTTTATCCTATCCTAGCTATCTTTGTTACCTCTACTACAGTCCTTAAATGAATATAGCTTAATTTATGTGACAAATGGCAATTAAACTGACGCAATAACTTTGAACAAGCGATTTCATTTTGTACTAGCTTTTACTCGTCGCTTCGCTCGCGTGGAATTTCGTCTGCCACATTAAGTTTCGTAACAGGTCATTTTAATATTTTTTTTACAACAATCACACAGTCAATCAATCAATCAAATCATCATCATCACCAATATAAACAATCCTACGGTACATCATCTTTGTCTAACTTCAATGGCTTAGGCAGCGTATGCCAAGATAACTCTCAGAGGCCAGATTTTTGCCGACTTTATTAACATATATTACGACCAAAACTTTATAAAACCATAATAAATTGTAACTAAAATATATTATTCCGATGTATACCCTATATTACTGTAAAATTTAATACAAATCCATCCAGTAGTTTTTTCGTGAAAGAGTAACAAACATCCATGCAAACTTTAGCATTTACAATATTAGTATGATCACCTATATTTTCAGTCTTTACGTGCCAGTTTTTTTTTCATTATAAATATAAAAATTCATTCCTAAAATTTACCTTGTAAGTTCTAAAATGACATTACTGATAACTGACACGGAGATCAAGCTGTATTTAAAGCGCTAAAATGACTGTGTTTGTAAATCGCTGAATTTAAATTGAAGTTATGTCATTATTTCACTTTCAACAAAGCTTTGGAAAAACCAGTTGCCATTATCTGAGGTCCATATATGTTAAGACAATCAGGTAGTAGTGGTGGTAGGAGTCTTTGGCAGACTCTCCCTTTTACGTCACAAGTATTCGATATAAAAATGACATTTATAATGAGCAAGTTTGGATCAAAGACATACATTGATTCTTAAGAGTCCAATTACAAAGCAGTTGCCAACGGGTGACGAACGATTTTAAGACTTATGTAGTTTTTGCTTTTGGGAAATAATAGTTTATAAAATCAGTTTCATGCGACAAACTGTTGGTCGATTTACTGTTTAAGCAACTAAATGACTAATTACAAAATGTGAATTTGAAATTTAGTACTGTAAGTTATAATTAGCGTTTCTTTTAATCAAGGGTGTGCTTTTGACTTCTACACTAAGTGATCTCCGACTTCAAAAAAAGAAGTTCTTCTTCTCGTTCTTCTTTTTAAAGTTATACTTCTTTTGGAGTACTAGGTAAAATGATGAGAGTAAATTTTTACGATGAACGTCACGAAAAATCGACACCATGAAATTAGCTAGTCAATTTTTTATGTACTTAAAGTATTTTTCATAGCTATTGACACATACTTACATGTTTAAATTCTGTAAAACTGTAAAACAATTTACCGGCAGCAACCAAATGCCCTATGTTAACATTAGAAGACTGCGAATTTTTAGCAATAGTTAGTAAAAGTTACACGTTTGTGATCCTGACCTGTCTTGATTCATTACCAACATTCTTTAACTTTTCTTATAAGAAATATTTCTTTACTTTCTTTGCCTTCCTTTCTTAGTCTTTCCCTTTCAATATATCTGCTTCCAATTTTCTAATCTTAAATCCCCAAAGTGTCCGAATGACGGCAATAAGCTTGGCCAAGATATGAGCACTGACAAGCGTACTTTGGGATTAGGTCGGTAAGACCTACGTTACCGTTGAAATTTAATCGAGAATATAGGCGAGAATATATACCTATATATGTATACATATACATATATGTATGAATTTACTTTAACGTATCTCTAACATATTCAAATAAGTTTATTTGTTAATCTTCTTGTTTATGGATTAAAATATTAGGATCTATCTCACGAGATTGTCGATATGTGAAATGTGGATTCGGTGATCATTGTTTTCAAAGTCGTATTTGCTTACGGACTGGTAGCCAAGAGTCTCAACAACTTAAGAGGCTCACAGTTAAGGCTGGATCGACGGTCTGATGCAGAAGGCAGTCCTCCTTGACACCGCCCATATAGTGAGTAAGGTTCCTGTCTTTGGAGCTCTGACCACCAGTTTCTAGGTCCTTGTACCCGATGTTGCTGATCTACTACTTTTTAATATTTTTAAATGAATGTAGATGTTCTTAAAAATATGTTACAGAACACATCTTACACAAGGTCGTCTGCAAATATACAGAGGTTTTACTGTGGTCATCAGACTGTTCATATTTTTTTTTCTAAAGTCATAATTATTCGACTGTACGGTTGGCTTAGTAGTTTAATCGGTCGCCACGCCGCTCTCACTAGTGCATTGAGTGTTGTGGGTTCAAATTTCACACTAAACTACACTTTTTGTGATCCACAAACTGTTATTTTGAGACTGGGTGTTCTTTGTGTCCGTTTCTGATATGTTTGTAAAGTCCCCCGGCGACACAGGATTTATTTCTAATGCGGACGTCGTCTTTTTTTTTAAAAAAATTCTTAAATTGCATATGCAATAAATGATAGAAACGAACGAAACTATTAAAACCCATATGCAAAAAACTAAAACATAAAAAAAGTGTTTTATATACCACTTGTATATTGTTTCTGGTACGTACGATACCGCAATAGACTAGATGACACATTAATTTCTTTTTATCATCTGTCAAAACGATAACTTTGTATGAAAAGTGTACTAAATAGAAACTTGTGACGTCACTATTTCAGACTACTCAATTGAACAATATACTCGTATATATCACTGTTTTTTTATATAAATTAATGAACATTTGAGACACAGTATAGAATGATTTAGAAACAATAATAATTTGCAAATATATGGACGAAGAAACGAGTTATTAGCATCTCAGATAGTATTTTTACTTTCCACTGACCTGAAACTGAACGAGTTCCTTTATTTGCCGTGTGTAAATAATAAATACTCTAAGCGATTACTAGTTGACTAGAGTGCTTAATTAAAAAGAATATAGAAAAAGAACAAAAGGTAATAAAGTAGCAGATCATGGCATTCAGTGTTCATTATAGAGCAATTTAGATACTTGATAATATCGCTCTCTGTTGAGATCAATCGCAGGCCAGAGGCTACAAACTAAAGTAACTGTTTCGGTTACCGTTTCTTATGGAACAGGAAGCATCGCCGCTAGGCATTATTATAATATTTGTATTGCTTTCACCACTATGTTGCGTCTATATTCCGTGTGAGTTGACTGTGTGACTTTTGCTACAGTAACTGTATCACAAATGTTATGATAATTAGTACAAGGAAATACAACAATATACCTAGCAATAATAACACGATTATACTTGAATTATGAAACAATAACATAAATACACGACTGTACATCCCTTTCAACCGCCCACCGACTCCAAAAATAATAATAGTACCTAATAATAATAATAGACACAAGGAAATGTGATTGTTTTTAAGTATTTAGTGCGTATAGAAGACTTGAAACAAACCTTTTTTTTAACGTGTGTTCGGGCCGTCATCCCACCAGGGCTTACGGCGGGGTGGTGTGTCGTAATCGAACTGACTAAAACCACATGGTGTGCCAGTCAGCGTCTGAGATAGGCCCTCCTATCCGGTAACAGCTGTTATTACGACATCCGGACCCCTCCTAGCGCTTACCACCTTCGGGTAAAACTTTTTATTTTGGTAACATACACCACACGCGGACGTCGCCTCCTCGCGGCGGCCACTGTAGCGGATGGAGGGGAAAACTCTCAAGGCGGCATAAGACGCTGGTACCCACGTCGCTACCGCCCAGTGCACCGGTGGCGAATTTGGTCCGAGTGGAGATCATCTTCCTGGGCCTTTTCCACTGCCTCCTCCCGCCTAATTACGTCTTCGCAGAAGGTTGTACGATAAACGTTGTACCGACCCGTTTGGCCAGCGTTATATAATGAGCCAAAACCTCCTTGCTAAGGAGAGGCTTGTGTCCAATAGTGCTCTGTTAAAGGCTGTCGAATATTGTATTTTTTGTTTTACAATATTTTCTGTTTTAAGTCAGTTTTTTTTTGTACAAATTTTTAGCCATGTTAAGAGATGTTTTTCCTCCTGAAATTTTATATTTAGACTCTTAGGTCAATGGAAAGTTCTCTATAGTGTAGTAGTAAAGTGTTTAGATTGAATTAAAGTAAGTATAAACCTATGCCAATAGTACTAAAATTTGTTGGCTGTTTCTTTTGGTTACCCATATCCAAATATTGACTCAGTTTATTTATCAGTTTCACAGAATGGAAAAACTTATTGATTGAACATAAATATTTGATACTACTTGAAACCTCCACTTGTTCTTGAGAAAAAGGGCCTGTCTTGATAGACAGATGGGTAGCGAATCGTAAAAGGGTCTTTTTTATTTTTGGAGAAACGGAATTCTTGAATAATAATCATACAAACATCAAGTTACACGTGTATAAGGAAGGAATAGGGAAAGTTTATTATTATGTTATGTACTAACGGAAAAATCTAATGCTATCAACAAAGCTTTGGGATCTGATCTTTATCAGACTATCTGAAGTACTAAAAGAAATAAGTAAGTATTACAGGCAATAAAAGGTAAAAAACCTTTGCTCAAACGGATGAGGATAAGCAGAGAAAACAACAGCTCGAGTACGTCAGTGTCATTTACCATCTTTTCCTTTCGCTCACTTGTCTCTTTCTTTCTTTCTTTCTACATACATATTCGTAACTAGAACTGGCTCGTCGGTGGAGAAGCCCGACTTCTTTAATTACTCATATTTTTTTCCTAATCTTAAAACACCAGACGTCTGATCCCAAATCAAGCAAAGCCTGTACTGTGGCAATTAAACTGCTTATAAACAATATCTGGGTCTGTCAATAAAGTTTGCCTCGTTTTTGCATTATGTTTCCCTTGCTCCCTTGCTCCTGTTTGTGCTAGCGTGATGTTGATAGTTTAACGAATCCTTGCAGTATTCATAAGTGTTCTTAACAAAGTACTCGTAGTTCAACGTGTATACTACTGGATATGGCGTTCTCAGAATGAAAGTTTTGGCCTGCTATACAGCTTATAGTAAGATATTATCATTTAAAAAAATAATAATATTTTATTTATGATATTATACCTCGTTCAAGTTTAACAAAATACGTGTAATCTATAAGTAAGGAATCTAATACTGTAAATATAGAGTGGGGCAAGAATTCGTTAACATTTGAATCTATCATCCCGCACAAACATGTTACGGGAGTTCATGGGAACGATGCTACTGGAATTTATTGGCTATAATCGTAACACATGGTTGAAACAAGATGGAACCACTTGTCACACATCTAATGAGTCCCTGCCGTTGGTCAAAGACGTGTTTCCGGTAAAGCTGATTTCTAGACGAGGCGACATTCCATAGTCACCCTGAAGTCAAGATCTATCCCCAGCAGACTTCTTTTTATGGGGTTATTTGAAGAATATATTGCGTCAACTAAAAGAAAAAATCAGCGAAGAGATATCGGCGATCTCGCGGGCTCTTTGCCGACGAGTGTTCGAAAATTTCGGTGCTCGCTTAGAAGAGGGCAAACTTCGAAACGGTGGTCAAATAGATAATTTAATTTTAAAAAAATAAAGTTCAACTAACTAGCTTTCTTGTAAATATTTCTTTTTTATAATTTGTCAAATGATTTTTTTATATGATTTTTTCAAATGTTAACTAATTCATGGCCCACCTTACATTATATTATATATTTCCATAATCATCATGGAATTTTCTACGACCTAACACATTTCTATTCTTAAAAGTGTTTACATATATAACAATCAAAAATCAAAATAATAAACTGGTATTTCGAAAGCATCTGATTAAAATAACCATCAGCTTCACAAGTAGGTACCTAATAATACATTTTGATTAAATCAGTGATTTATAATTAGGTACATTCCTGGTTCCGTACGAGATAGTCCAACTAGTGAGATAGTCTCTATGTACAATGGGCCACCCACAACGCTCGGTAGGAACTGTGTGTTCAGATAATTACCTAATGCTTTAGGTGTTGTTACTTTTTACGGGTGGTTGAAATAAATAAATACAATATTTAGTATCTAATTGTGAATTAAAATGTTTGTAAATGTATTCAAATGCTATAATTTGATATTAACGAGAACCTTTGTTTCAAGATAGTAATTACTAAAATTGATTAGGGTAATTTAGAATGTTGAATAGTTAATAAATTTTAATTGCTGTTAGTAACTAATTAAATAAGTATTTTTTACAAAACTTTTTACTCTCCTACTATTACTATTGTCAGTTCGTTTGGCACGTCACTATTGATATAACGATTACAAAATTAAAGTGAACGCCAATTTTCAAAATGGGTACTAAATATATAATGTGTGTACCACAATGTACAATAACATTTTATTTGTCTATGATATTGTCTTAATTAGGAAAAATAAGTTTGAATAGTCAATACATCCTTCTTTTTAATTTTACTACGTTACTCTTAATTAGAATTATGAGACATTTTTACGTCATCGCAGTTTCTACAAACTTGTAATTAAAGGAACCAAAGACACTGGATTCTTAGAACAAATTTATCAGTGAATCTCATTTAAACCCGAACACAATCTGTAGTTACTATTTAAATCTATGTAAATGACTGTTTGAGCGGAGACAGTTTGATCTGGATCTCTGGTCAGCCTTCTGCGGTGATTAAATGAAGTATTGCTATACTTACATTATCTTTGTGGTGCTGAATTAATAATGCGGAATGTCACCACCCATACTAATCCCGTAAGTGTCATTAGAGTTAACTAAAAGAAGAAAAACTAGAAACAGACCTTATATCAACTTGTCTGGCCAGTGTGGTCTGGTAGACTAAATCTCTTTTCCAAGGATAGCAATATGTCTAGCAATTAATAATTAAAGGCTTTTAGAATTAACTACGAATGGAAGTGTGTGTGCGTGTGCTATATATATTCTTAAAACAAACGATTGTTGAGTTCCCGTATGCACCTCTACATCACATGATGAGATCTTAATCCCAAAATGTAAAAAAGTATGTTCGTTAAAACACAACGAATGAGCACTGGTTGAAGGAGTTTTATAATTTAAAAAAATCAACAAATTTAATATAATTAGTGTAGGAGCGACATTGTTATAATCAAAACGCTTTATTTTTAGTTATTTACAATTTATGGGCATCAGCGTACTTAATATCTATGGCATTATCTACCAACCCATTTTACGGGGTGTAAAAATCTAGTGCAGTAGATGCAACGATATTGTGGTTGTAGGTGATTAACAATTATTAAATTTTTTTAAGCAAAAACTTCTATAGCCGCGTTGGATAGGGAAAAATCCTATGGGTTCGCGTGAGCAACAAGGCGCGTGCAGCCGTCTGGGTGTGCGCATACACACCAACACATTGTATATGTCCGATTGTATGTATGTGTGTTTATTTTTATTATCATGCATTTATATTATGTTTACGAAACCATAATATGTTTTAATTAATAAAACATTTGAATTTATACTTGTTGCTCGGAGTGTCGAACAATGTAAAAGCCAGTTTGGTGTTGGTAGTTTTAATTCAAAAACTATGAAATTTGAATTTTTAATGTTATAGTCAGGCGAAATATCAGTCCTCATAACCATCGCCGCGTTTTATCCTCTCTGATATAAAATATTTAATTTAAATGCAACGAACTAACTTCTTAACCTAACTTCCCCAAAATAGTTTACTATCGGACTACATTTCTACGGTTTAATTGTTTTTCTTCAAATTTGCATAAAAATATGCATATAAAAAAACATACTTATTTTTATCATCATAAGCCTTCAGCTAGATAAAGGCTTGCTTCATAGGTCTAGGGGTTAGCGTATGCGACTACCGATCACGAGGGCTCGGGTTAGATTATCGGGTCGGAACAAAAGTGTTATTGAATTTTCCGGGTTCCTTGAAATGTTTAATAACAGCCCGGACTTTGTAAGTTGGGTCTTAACCTCCGTGCCTCGGATAGCAAATAAAATCGTTGGTCCTGCAACTCATCTCTTCCTGGCCGTGTCGGGTACCGACCTATCGAATTAAACCAGTGAGAGAACACAGAGTGCACCTGTCAACTATGTTATCTCCTGCGCAGTTGTGGCTGGTCTCCTTTGAAACTGTCCAAATAAGTGGTCCAAATCGGCTTGGAGTACATCATAGCTAAAATACAATTAAAGTTACTCTCTCTTAAGTTAAATATAACTATTAAACATAACTTTTATAAAAGTTATGTAATGAAAACTCAAGTTACGAATCCAGTGTATGTATTGTTTTTTTGTTACACAAATTTAATACATTTTATTATTCTTTACAAAAAAATGTTTAATCTGTACCGATTAAATACTTTCATGAAACATGTATTTATCTATTGGAAACTATATTCTAAAAAAATTTGCTGATTTATAAATACCTACTTAATATCAATTTAAGCAGAATAATATTATTTTCCCATCAGTATGTACATACGATAGTATAACTGCCGCATTAATATTGCGCAAAGCCGTAAAATAATGAGGTGCATAGAGTTCCCACTACGAGTAAGAATTTTGGGCCTCGAGTCAACCTCACCTGCAAGTGCTGTACGAGCTGATCGACGGACCAGGCTCTGGCGAACAAAATATCTTGATTTGCGTCAATAGGCTCGCCATTTATTATGTGGGCCCAAAACACTGGCGAAAAGTGGACATTTACACGTAATATATCTCTGCCTACTCTTCCGGGGAAACAGGTGATTTAGTAAATGTATGTATTTACAATGAGATATTTATCATTGATGTTTTGTCCATTTCTAATTCTGTATTCTAATAATAAAAATAATAAGTCGTCGTTCGTCTTTTGAAGTCTAATTTTACGGACTCCATCATGATTGTATCAAAAATTAAATAAACGAATGGACCGAGGAAAATAATTGCTTTAAAAGCGTGTCATTTACGGTTTTTAATGGTGTATCGATTAACTGTTGTTTACCATTGAGGTTTCACACGTAATGGAGGGTATTAATTGTGGTGATTATCGACAACTTGTATATATTTGTAGAATTTATTAATTGGTACAAGTTTTATTTTAAATCGGACAAAAATTTGGAAGAGAAAAGAGGCAATTTATCTGGGTTCAACATTTACATTACACTGTGACTTAATTACTGTAATGTATAATTTATTACCTTTCAAATAAATTTATCATCATCGTCATCATCAACAGCATTCAGTCCGCTGCTTGATAGAGGCTTCACCTTAGAAAGGTTTTGGCTAACTACACCACGCTGGCCAGGCAGGTTAGTATAGGATTTGTTTCAGGTTTTCTTTCTCCATACAGTGTTAGTCGGCTCTTACTACACTCACGGTATGAGTATGGATGGTGACGCTCCGTGTCCCATTATCAATGTTTAAAAAAGTTGCAAATGCAAACTCACTAACCTTTGTAACCTGTCCTTATAACGTTAACATTTTCTATAAACATTGATAAACTCAATCTATTGAAAATTCTAATCTCTAAAAGAAGTCTAAAAGACTTTAGAGTAGTATCAATAGTATAGTATAGTAGTAATAACATTACATTGGCAGTCGAGAGTATAAACAGTTATTTCCAAGCGTTCCGACGATTCTATTGTTATTATTAACAGTGTCAACTATTACGTTGGTTGTAAGTGCTCGTATAGAAACAATAGATTGGCGTTTCAAATACGTAGGTATGTGCCTATTGGTCTAACGGACAGTGATTTTGACTGCGTGGCAACGTAGATTGGATATCCAATTAGGTCAACTAATTATATGATGAGTGCAATTATTTATTCTGCATCTAGACAGAAAACATGTACCAGTTGTGTAGTCGAGTCGTAATATGCATGTATTTAGTATATATTTTCCATTGCTGAAAAAATTAAAAAAAAAGGTTTAATTGTTAAGACGTGAAAGCGTAATAAATTTTTAATTTTTTTTCTGACATAGTGCCATCATGTCAAAGTAAGCGGAACTTGTCCTATGGGTCTGCTGGTCCTTTTTCTCCACTTTATCCGGTCTTCGGCATCTCTGGTAGTGAGACCTTTGGTGTATATTCCTTTTATGACTTCGAACAGCACTTTCAGGGTCTATCCCTACCGGGTTCCGGCGAAAATGGTAAAGCCAGACATTTGTAACCCACGTAGCCTGGCGATTGTCCCAAAACGAGACCACATAAGTTTAGGCGGCTCTTCTGCATTTTGTCTACGATAGTAGCGATAGTAACAGTGGTTTATTATTGATTTTATAGTTTATCTTCTCTTTTATATCTCTAGAAAGTGACGGTAATAGCTCATATTGTATATGATAGGTGACATCGTTCTCAAGCCATGAATGTTTTCTAACAAATAATGTATGGTTGGATAAGAATTATTGTTGTTTTATAACGTCCATAATGTGAGGAAGTCGACACCAAACACTTAAGAGCCGGTCAGACAATAGAAGTTTTATTGAGCATTTAGTAAGTTTGGATTCATTTTACGATATAGCTACGGTTACTTTGTTTAAATAAAAAAAACATGTGTGTACTTATGTATGCATGTAAGAAGTTGTATTTGTTTAACGTAATAAGATAAAAATCGTTTTAAAAATTTTATCCTTCGTTTATGGAGAAAACAACACTAATATTAGAAAAAAAGGTATTTTAATACATGGAAAGAAAGTTTTATTATAAAGCATTATCTAGTTAAATTAATTTTATTTTATAATCATAAAATTATTATTTGTGCATAGTTAATAATAACAAAACAAAAATGTTGATTAGTTAATTTCATGGTATCGGTTTTTCGTGACAGTGTGCGCGCGCATCGTAAAAATTTACTCTCATCATTGTTCCCTAACGCGCCAAAAGAAGTATAACATCAAAAAGTTTAAATATTCATCTCCTTTGAAACTCTTTATACCTAAGCCCCGAAAACCGATGTATTTTCGCATACAACTCTAGCTTATTTTCTTAAAATTAGCCTTACGGGATTTTAATGTTTGTTTTAAAATTGGTCATGTAATTTTATTACGTAATTCTGTAACAAAAGTAAACGTAAACCTTCGAAAAGTTTCGTTATTATTTAGAAAAATGGATACGGATCTTTTAAAACTTAAAAAATAGTGTCCAAAGTTTAAAATAATTCCATTCGTGACAGATTTAAATTCGTTCACCGTTCATGATCGTCGGCTATGCGCTGATGTGTTTAATTAATTAAAACATGAATAACAAGAAGGCTTACTTGAATGTAAGGAAAAGTATATTAAAAACTATAACACAATATTTCGTCAATAGCTTATTACAATAAAAAGTTGAAATTGGTTGTCAAATGCATAAGAAATGTTACGTATCAATCATCAACAGTTTTTACAGTCCACTGCTGGACCAGGCCTCTCCTTAGCAAGGTAGTTTTGGCCAACTATTCCACGCTGGCCAGACGGGTTGAAATAGAGATTGTTTCAAGTTTTCCTTCTCTTTGTAATGATATTGTCTTGTATACTTGGTTCCTTAGTCACCTCTTACGACACCACGGGATGAATAGGGCTGGTACCACTATGTATTCTTATTCCGTCACTACACGGACAATGTTACGTAATTCAACTGTTTTTGTCGCTACAATAGGTCTATGTGTCTATGTGAGTATATGTATGCAGATTTACTTGCCTGAACATTCATACCATTCCTGATATCATAAGAACTTTACAACTTGAGTTATTATTGAAGTACAACCAAACATGAATACTCACGAAACACTGTTTCTGCTCACTCATTAAAACTAATACATATATAGTAGGGACTTAAATTTATCTATATATATATGTAAGTAGCTGGGATTAAAAAAAAGATTAAAGAATATGTCTCTTTTCACAATCGTCTTTGAAGGTGGTGTTATGTTGTCTTTTAAAGTTTCATTTGTTTACTACAAGAATCAAAGTTGTGTTTAACCATTACTTGCAACACTACTTGTCTTTAAAAACTCCATTACTAACTCGTACCATACAAATATTATTTTCTTTTTTTTAAACAGTATTTTGGCGATCTTGTAGAGCGAGAACTTGCAAAGTTTTCGTAAAGTATATAATTTTCTTTTTAAAAATCTTTTCATAAAAAAACAGAGCAAAACTTAAAACACGAACCTTATCTTTGTACGGAATTCTACAAAAATGTTTAGAGTTTATTCTGTAATTCACGATTTATGTTTAAATATCTGTGCATAAGTAGGAATTTATACATTATATACATTCTTCTTTTCATGTAATTAAATATTAGATTAATAATACAACATTAAAACTAAACGTTAGAAATTTTTACAATAGACTATTTGAAAATATCCGTACAACGGCTATTTGAAAGAAATCGCCGTGAGTGATAAGACTACTGTTGTTAGACTTAAAAATATTTATATAACGTGCTTAGATTGTATAATATTTAAAAGCATATAATAATAATTAAAATAAATAAATAATAGATATGTTTTATATCCCACTTCTACTTAATATTATAAATACGATTTTTTGTGAGGATGTATATAAGGATGTCCGGATATTTGGATGTATAGAGGTGTTTTACTCTTTCACGCAAACTGCTGAACAGATTTAGATGAAACTTTACAGTAATATAGCTTATACATCAAAATATCACATAAGTTACAATTTATTCAGATTTTGTGCAATGTGGCGTTAATACAACGATAAGTGTCAAGTAAAACGAAAAAAAAATCCTAGCGTCTGACAGTTCTCTTTACGTGAGGTGCCGTAACAGTTACACTACAATAATATTGTTTTTTTTTTAAATAGTCGTAAGAAAAAGTCCACGACAGCATATGTCCTTACCTATACCTTTTATGTGGAAGTTAGTATATTCTTAATCACTATTAAGAATATACTAATGGCTCACTAGTCATAAACGCAAATTATATAAAAATAAAAAAATAAAGTTTGAATTGGATACTTTTTTTACAATATACATCTTACAGTATTTATCTAATTCTTATCAAAATTGACACATTCGTCACTTTCAGTCTACTTTAACGTAGACGAACTTTGTGTTTTTCACTAAGTAATGTGGACGAATAGATTAAAAGTTATTACGATAAGTTAGACATGAATGAAGTGCCACTAAGCGCCTACTATACTAGAAAGTGCACGGAGCGCGTCCCAGTGATGGAAGGGCAGTCCATGCAATGTCCATCTAGATAAAACAAAATTTATATTTTCTATTACTACTCTAAACCTAAAAAGTAATATCTCATAAATACGAATACGAGTATGTTTGTTTTGTTTTACCTAAACCAATTTTCTATATACTGTCAACAATAAATAGAGCACTTTATTAGTGAGTTATGAAGACTACCTTTTACCACGATATCAGACACACAGGTGGGCGGTGCTGTGGACTAAAACTAGTTAATATTATGAGCGCGAAACTGCGTAAAAAGAATTTCGATAAAATTTGGCTCAAAGATAAACTCAAGGATCAAACGCTATATTGTGAATTAATGAGTTGTATGTCATAATCTGACACTCTCAATTAAATATTTTTAAACTAATAAAGTTTATTAAACTTAATATCTACAATTGACATAAATCAAAATACAAGTAAAATATACAATGAACGTCGACGGCTAAACATATTATATAGTGTGCCCGAAGCCTAACCTATTATTTATTTTTATTACGGCCCGTACCGTATACAATCAACAATAAATTTAAAGCAGGTGCTTATACTCGAAACGAGAGATATCATCCAATAAACGAATATAAAAATGCCACTGCACGCATCGGGCCAAGGTACTGGGCCAGCATCTTGGGCTAACGTGTAACTCACTTGACTGTATGGTTGTATTTGGACTAGTTGGCGACAATACTGGCCGCCCTGTTGGCTGTGTTGATGTCGAATTTTCTTGCACTTATTAAAGGATTACACTTCACAAGCAAATTGTTATATATTTAGGTAATAATTAAAAGTACTGCATAAATTGCTGTGGTTTCAAGACATTCCGCAATTATCTTTATCAAGGTGCCAATGCAGAATAATCAGTACGCCAACGCTATAAATAAAGTTTAAATTGTAGACCAACATGCTGGCCCAGCGCTGTGGCCCAATGTGTTCAGCGCGGCTGCCCTATAGGTGAAAAGTTCAC
This sequence comes from Hypercompe scribonia, assembly GCA_949316085.1. NCBI lineage: Eukaryota > Metazoa > Arthropoda > Insecta > Lepidoptera > Erebidae > Hypercompe > Hypercompe scribonia. The sequence goes on along the minus strand of OX438969.1, from coordinate 695,944 downwards.
CACTTTGCCATAATAGAAATTCATTGACGGTCAGATTGGATGCCTTTGTAGTATCTTTACGATTGTATTTAAGTAGCAATAAATATTTTATCTTTTAAATGTGTGAGAAATATTTGTATTGTTATAGGAGATATTCAATTTAGAATAGGATAATGATATTGTAAGAACATTGATGAATTGACCAAGTAACTGTTAAGTTAAGAATAGATATTTTTTAGACATAACGTTAGTCAAATTATAATCGTTGATATTTTTACTAACCTTTTCGATTTTTTATCAACAGTAAGTTTACAATAGCAGTGTATTTAGTTGGGTTCTAAAATATCTTAACCACTGAACCACCGTCACTTAACAATGGGTATCCAAACGAAATGATTAAATTTAGAGCTTATTTTTATTCTGAGTTGCTTAGTTTTTATTCATTATTATTAGTTAGGTTATTTCAAAATATAATATATAAATGAGTAAGAAATTAGATCGTGATCTGAGAATATGCGTTTTATACGTAATTGCGTGATATTATTTCTTATCTATAAATTTCACTCTCGTCCTGTGCTTGATGAACAATAATATAACTAAAAAAAGTTAATATTACAAAGAAAATAAAAAAGTCATTGGTGTTACAGCTTAGTTCTTATAAGAGTAAAAGAATTTAAAACTTTGTCATTGATTTACGTGACAAAACCGAACAAATCAGTTCGATCTGTTTTGCACGCAAACGGAAATGCAAAGTAAGCGAGCGGTTGATTACGACTCCAATTAATGGCCCTTTAGTGTAGATTAACGTCGATCCTATTTTCACTGCCACGGTCGTAAAACGTGTGAAATTGCTGCAGAAAACTCCTTCAGGAATTAGGATTTAGTAAGACTCTGATCTTGTAATCAAATGGTTATCACTGTATGATAGAAGGTCGTATTTAAATGGAATTATTTTACTAGCTGTTACAGGTGGGCACTGCACGTACTAAAGACTCTACACATACTAAAGTTGCATGTTTGAAGTGTCAACAATAGTGTAAATATTTGAATTTCAAAGTATTTAATTTAAGTGGTAGTTTTTAGAGTAATGTCCGAATGATAATTACTGTTTCGTCATAAAACTTCCATAAAATTTGGTTAATTAACTTATGTGTATCTCTGAAAACGTAAACATTCAAATTGCAACATATGATTTAGTACATTTTTATCCATTGAGTTGTTTAGGCATAACGCTTTGTGACGACTTCCACACAGTACAACAAATATATACCACAGCACCAACTACTGAAGACACACCTAACGACGGAGCAACTGCTAATCCTGGATCACGATGTAGAGAATTCTTGCGGCAATTACCATATATCAGCTGCCGCAGACATAATCACCTCGCCTTGGAGGATCCTGCCTTTGTGTTGGAGGGATCTGACACCCTTTACTCCATATATTTTTAAAATATACAAATTTTATTAAATACACTTTATACTCAAGCTTGCAAAATAGTATATTAACATATTAAATATTTATTTTATGCTCGCTGCCTCGTTGAGGTAGCGGTTAGTGTTTACCAAGAGGTCTTGAGTTCAATACCTGAGTCGGGTCAAAAAAGTATTACTGAGATTTTGTAATTATTGAAATGCTGAATAACCGTCTCTAATTCGAAAGTTGGGGTCTAAACCCTCGTGTCTCGGAGAGCACGTAAAGCCGTCAGTCCTGCACCTGATCTTTCCCCGGTCGTGTCGCATAACCGTCTCATCAAATTATGAGAGTGAGGGAACAGAGAGTGCACCTGTGTTTGCGCGCACATTTATGTACTATAATATCTCCCGTGTATTTGGCTGGTGTCCGTTGAAACTTGCTGCCTTGGCCGAAATCGGCTAGGCGTACATCATTATTTATATTATACACTGGAAACCAACTCTCATTCTCTATCAGACTTTTTGGCTTTGAACTTTGAGGGGCATCTTTCTTGCGAAAATTAATTTGAAAAGGTAGAAAATTCTGTATATCTGTAGATGAATATATTTTAAGGCGAAAGAGCTTTTTGTTTAGTTGTTAAAACGCTCTAACCTCTGGAGTTGATAGTCAGATGATGACTTCATGATTCAATCATTATTTTTGCTTTAGATACTGAGTGTTTATTGTGTATTTATATAGGTTAACACCACGTTCTAACCTTTACAAGTGAAGTAGAAGCAAATGCCAATGAAAGTTACCAGTCTACAATAATATTTTTATTATTATCATTCTTGTACCTGATTCCCATGGAATTTATTAAACTAGGAGATAGATTGGTGTTGCATGCCTGTGTCGATCTGCAATCAGCCGTTTCTCAGAGGTTGAACATGCGAAAGAAGATCAAATCCACTCTTTTTAAATAAGAAGACAAATACCAGGAATATTTTTTTATTTTCATCAGCGAAATTAGCAAACATATCCGAATGTCTATCTCAGTGATCTGTGTGACATTTGCCATCATTGTAATGTTCTCATAAACATTTCGTCTGGAATTTTCACACGACTCTCGCAATTTGGCTTTTCATTCCATAAACTTTGTGTGCTTCGGTCGTTTAACGTCTCAATTTGAATGGGGAATGTTCTTAGTTGATAATTAAGGCTTGGGTTAATATGTACCTGAAAACAAAAGTAATGAATCTCTGCTGACATAATGATTGAAAACAGTATTATGATCCCTGCAGGTACAGATAATGTAACCTTTTGTAATACGCATGAGGTAAAGGTTCATAAAATAGAAATAAAATAGCTTTACTTTGCCCTATAACTTTGTGTCCCAACTTGTATTCATGAGCACCGTCAAAATTATTTATACACATACTGATAACCAATTTAAAATATAGAATTATACTAGATCTTAACCTATGAAATTGTCGTTTTATTGTGAAACAAATTAACTTATTTTCTGTGTTTTATATCTATCAATAAAAGTTATACAATCTAAGCATTATTGGCAAAAGTTTTCAAATATTCGTGCGGAATATGAACCAAACTATATTAGGTAACAGTACAACAAAGAGGACACCCGGCTGGCCAACGAGGTATAATACGTCAAAATCTCCTTTCTAAAAAGAGACCTATGACCAGCAGCGAACTGTTAAAGGCTGTTGATGATGATGAGATAAATGTAAATAGAGATGGACACAAGCTCATCAAAAGCTTCTAAACTATTGCTAGATAAACAGAGGTATATTATAACTGAACTGTTTTATCTCTACATATTTATAAATTAGTTTATTTTTGCGACTTATTGAGTGTGTTGCCGATTCGTCATGCCTAATTAATAATATATCTCGTAAGATGTATTATTAATTAGGCGTATTCTGTCACAAACGTTAATTAGTTTAAGCAACTGTTAGGATGGTATTTGGATGATTCGGCATTATCAGTAAAGTTGACATTTTATTTTTAAATAGTGTGTCAACAACAACAGTCAAAATACTAGTGTACAATATTTTTTAAAGCTGGCAATGTTAAAGATGTCCCTTGTGCATTATGAACTTTACCCCTAACGTAAATTTGATGATCCGATGGCGAAGTGGTTTGTGTTGCTGCTATGAAGTTTATCAAGTTAAACATTTGTGTGTATGAACATTCAATGTTTAACTTGGTCGGAGTATTTCTATGTAATATATATTATATATGTATTTACAACAAAAGTAAAAATAAGTGTATATTTTTTTATTTTGGACACCTGACACAACGCTATCTAGTCCCAAATTAAACAAAGCTTGTACTTTGGGTTCTAGATAACTGATATAAATACATACATATTACACGCAGGAAACACCCAAACATCGAAACAATTTTTTGCAGACAGTACAAAGATTTGATCTGACTCGCGAATGGAACGTGTGACCTCAAGCACAGCAGTCACATATGCTACCACTGTGCTACTGACGCAGTCGAATGTCCATATTCATTTGTATCTAGTTGTCTAGCATTTATTTTGGCAGGCTTTGCTTAGTCTGAGATTAGATGACTGCGTGTCTAGGGTAGAATATATTTTAAAAAAGTTTAAAAAAAGTATCATCCGATAAAAAAGAGGTTAAAATGGACAAAACAAAAATTAATCCAGAAAATTCAAAAATGTATAGGTACAAAAGTGGTTAGTTAGTTAGTAGTACAGTTGGAGTAACCACGGTTCTACTTTGACAATTTTTGTACCTATGTATTTTTGGATTTCTATCTAAATTATTTTTTGGTTTCGTCCTTTTTAACTCTAACTTTTTTGTTTATTGGGTTATAATTTTTAAAGATTAGTTTTTTTATTAAAAATTTGCCCGTTGCCCTATTGGGTATATCTACATCTTCGCATTCTAAAAACGGGTAAAGATCATAGTACTAATAGGCACCGGGCGAACTGTACGACTACACTTTAAACGTATATTCTGACTTAAATAATATTGTATACGAGTATATATGTATTTGTAATGTCCTCGCTAAGACCTTTCTTTTGATTTCAAACACGTGATGGTTATCATAGTTTATTTTTTTTCAAGAATATAAGATTTAAATAGCGTCATTTGAAATTTTGATAAAATGTATGGAACCTATTTTACCCGGGTCATTACGATGAATCTATTAACATCTCATCCATTAAAATCTATTCAATAGTTTAGGCACCAGGGTGGAACATACATATATAGACTGGAACAAACATCGCCTTCCTTTTGGCTTCGCCGCAGTTGGGTAAAAAACAATACATTAGAATATGAAGTTTGTTAAACCTTTTTAAGTCGTCGCTCATAAGTTAATAACATATCTCAAGGGTTCAAGAACAATTTCTGTTATATCCTTTTCATGTAATGTTTAGTGCGCCGTAAACCACCATTTTATTGCCACTTTTATATCGAAATAATTGCAAGATTTATAGGTATGAGCAAAAGGCTATATTGTAAGACGTGAGCTTCATGCTATTTGTGAAAGTAATCATTTTTAATCGATTTGTTATGATTTCATACTTATCTTTTTTATATTAGATATTATTGTTAGCACACATTTTTTTACCTTTTTAGTTCAGTGGTTGGCAATGAGTGGTATCTTAATAGAAGTAAGACTCATGAGGCAGGCTCAAAAAGGAAATGAAAGAAATTGGGTCAGCACTGTCAATCAGTTATGTCTTTAACAGAATGAGGATCGTAGATTGTAATTGTTATTTTTAAAGTAATTCAGGGATAATGATCCCGCCTGACTTATTTGTCAAGCTTAGTTGGGTAATCTTCAGTTAACCTATAAGGTTTATACAACCGCAAACCATTCCGATATTTCGGTTTATGTAAATATTAATCGTTATCATAAAATGCTTTGCGATACTCGGAAGCTGTCGTGTAAAATATTTTCAATCTGTTTTGTATTAAGTGTCTATTATATTACTAGATAAGCTGACCTGTTTAACTTTGTTTGCAAAAGAAATAAATTTGCTGTATTTTTTGGCTCATTCACCATGTTCGGTTCTTGTTGATGGTGGTGTAATGCGGTGGGCCAAGAATTTGTTAAAATTTGAATCTAACATCCCGCGCAAACGTGTTACGGGAGTTCTTGGATCCGATGCTACTGGAATTTTCTGGCTCCAATCGTAACACATAGTTTCAATAAGATAGAACCACTTGTCACACATCCACTGAGTCCCTGCTGGTGGTCAAAGACATGTTACTTGAAAAGTTGATTTCCAGATGAGGCGACATTCCATGGCCACCCAGTAGTTCAGATGTATCCCCAGCATACTTCTTTTTTTGAGGTTATTTGAAGAATCGTGTCTACATCAATATACCTAATATACTGCGTCAACTAAAAGAAAAAATCAGCGAAGAGATGTCGGCGATCTCGCGGTCCCTTTCCCGACGAGTATTCGAAAATTTCGGTGCTCGCTTAGAAGAGTGCAAACATCGGTACGGTGGTCATTAGGACGATGTAATTTTTTAAAAATAAATTAGAACTAATTTATTTAATTAGCTTTCTTGTAAATAAATATTTTTTATAATATATCAAATGGTTTTTTTACGATTTTTCAAACGTTAACTAATTCGTGGCCCACTCTATATTAATGCGTAAACTAACACGCATTACAGTAATGAATGTTTTATATAACAGAAAAGAAAATATTTTTTCCTGGTCACAATATTTATGACAAGACTAGGTACATTAGATTAATATATGAATAATCTAAATAATTTAGCGTTGCCTATCACGTTATAAGAAGACTACACGGAAGACCCAAGGGACGTGTTTTACATAGTGTGACACGATATTAAGGGTCCGTACACACTTTACTGGAACATAAAAGGGTAAATTACTTAACGTGCGACCGAAGCCTTAATATTTTTATGTAGGTTGTAATAACACCGTAATACCTTTGAGATATAAAGTTCAAACTGATATTAGTCGACATTTGAACTGTGACTTATCATTATGGTTATATAGTAAATATTATTTATTTCATAGCAATATAACTTTTATAGCTTAACGTTTAAACATAAAAAGATTGTTATGAAATAGAATGTTAACTTTAAATCATATGTCAGTTGTGTGTGTTTATGATTGGCAGCGTTATTAATATTAATGAGATTTCTCTTCAAATAAATGTCTGGAATGGGCTAATATGCTATTTTTATGTTATTAGTTGGCAATGGTTCACTTGATGGTATCGTCTACTGTCTACATATATATATATACGCCTGTATTTTAAGTCGCCCTGTGAACCCCATATATCAAAACAGGAAAAAACAGGAAAAAAGTGCACTATACATATATGTCATACGTACTAACTAGCTGACCCTCCCAATTTCCTCTGCGACTTATACATTACATGTAATAGATAAATTACACCTAGACATAGAATGATTCATCGTGTTCTTTACATAAGAAATTATCCTGGGTGGGCATCGAACCCACGACCTCAGTCTTGACAGTCAAGATCTCAGTAAGTATAGGCCCGTCGTATGCTGTCGTTAAAGAGCATTGAAACTCCTCAAGGCGTAGAGATTTTTTTAAGAGCCTCCTAAAAAATATTATAGAATCTAAGAGTGGTGGACACCACACTCATTGCAAATGACGGCCTAGTTTGATTTTTCACGCCCCGCTTGGAGAAGTAAAATGTAAGACGGTCATTGTAAGACTAACACACTTACCACGATAACAATCACCCCCGCAACAATGAGAGAATTTACAATTTATGTAGATTATGTGAATAATATTTATAATAGGCTCTAACAATGATTTCATGTTCCTCCAACACAAAGGAAAACTCTTCTTACCAGGCGAGCTGATCATGCCTGGCGGCCCGTGGCCGCAAACTTGATATTGGAAACTTATATATGTTCTTATCGGCGCGAGAATTTCCATATCGCGATACAGAATTAGTGGTTACTCTGTAGTTCGGTGAGTCTTCGGCAGATAACGCTATAGCATATTTTGTGCTTGCATTGTACATGGAAGCCGCCACAATGACTAACTGTACCAATATCAGTGCACTATGATACGAACTTTTCAATACTAGACACTTCTCCGACGATTTACGACTGTTTTTTTTTGGAACGAAGTTCCTTACGGCAGGCTTGGAGGGGATAGGGATTTCGCTGCGGGACCGAACTGAAAAAAATGTGATAGTAAAACCGTAAGAAAAAATCCGTGGAAAAAGTGCGTGGAATAAATCTGTGGAATAAATCTGTGGAAAAAAGTGCGTGGAATAAAACCGTTAAATGAGACGTGCGCAGGCGCGAAAGCGCGTCATGTGTGCTACGTTTCATACTATCTATCACGTATTATTATTATTTTTATTATTTTTTTCTATTTTTCTATTTCTATGTAATTTTTAATTAATAATAATGTTGACAAAAAAAAATAAAGATACATATTTTTTTGTTATTTCAGTTGAAATTTGAATTACGATGTTTTTTTTATTTTAAGGAATTTATTATTTTATTATTTTAAGGCATTTATTATTTTATTTCCTAAAATACTGAATTTCCTAAATACTTTCTTGTACTTAAATAAAAACTAATCAGCAAAATTTAAGAGAAAAATCAAGAAAACCTACATAAAATTGAGCACGATTTTTTTTGCAAATTGTGTCGATTCCACATTATCCGAAGGAACTTCGTTCCTACCTGGTGTCCCACGACACCATTCATTTTTTTATAACAAATCTAGGTACCTAAGTTACATCCTAATATACTATTATAATTAAATATACGTATATTCCTAATTACAATATTATTAAAGTAAGACTAAATTTTAGGATATTATTATTATTATTAGCGCTTCTATACATTTATACAATAAATATTCATATTATACACTGGCAAGTAACTCATATTCTTTATCACATTTTTGGTTTAAACCAGTTTGGTTAAGTAATTCTATAGAGATAGATGGGACATGAGAGGACCATTTTTGTTGCAAAAATAAGTCTGACAAAAAAGGAAAATTTTGTATATCTGTCATCATTTTTCAATTTGTAATGAAGATAAAATAAGGAATACGGGAATTCTCAACAAATCAATGAAAACTTAAGTTTTCTAATATATTAATAAAGTGGACTCTTTTAATTGAAACTAATCTTTTTTAATGCTTAGGAGATAAAAGTTATCAGAGTTTTATAGCCTACTTGAGTTATACTCTAAAATGATGGCCCATGAAATAATCAATTAATTACTAGTACTAATTAAATGTGTTTTAAGAGATAACAGTGGTTACAACCGGTCTGTGTGATCGGTTACCAATGGGATTGTCGGCTCGTTTCAACTCTTACTACTATATACCGCGCTGTACCGACTTGGTTTGGACATCTGGCATCATTTGGGTATGTAATCTAATTGTTCACGACCAATAAACAATTATATTCAGATAGTTCATAAATTTATGTGGAATCCTACTAATTACTCGATAGATGGCGTGCACGTCGACTTGCATCGCGATATAGTTTGGTTCAACACCGTATAATTTAATGTATTGAAATTTGTAAAACAATAAGATCAATAAACCAGAGTTAGATCAGATTACAGATGGTGTTTTGTTACTTAACAATCTTCTAGTAAATCTCATTAGGGCAGGAGTTCAACATAAGCTTAGTTAGCTAACACTAATTAATAAAATAATAATGACCAAGATTTTTGCATTGAATAAAGTTTGTATATTTTTTGAGGTTATTCATATCTATATTAATGTAATAAAATTGGAAAATGTCTTGTTTCATTTTTTAAACGAGTTCATTTTAACCTTATGTTGAAGGATAAGCTTGGCGTGGACTGTTATAGGCGGTTGCTGAATCTAGGAAAATAATTGCTAAATTTCAATAATTCTTTTTGAAGTGACATAAACGTTTATGAGCTACAGCAATCGGTGTGAAAGTTTTAACTTTTTGATTTTACAATTGCGATTCTTACACCTATTTTAAAAAATTATTAATTCAGGCACTATGGAATAGACACATAATAAAATATAATACAACAAATAATAAAGTAAATGATATCGATACCGGCAGAAATTTTATTATTTGTCTGTGTCCAAAAAGTTAAGCCTTATGACAAGAAAAGAAAATCTCACGATCATTATTTTTAAATTACACAAAAAAACCATAGACTCACTTTAATTTTCATGAGTAAAATTAGCAAACATAAATATAACCTGTCTACCTCGGTGATATGTGTGATATTTGCTATACTGTATTGTTCTCATAGAACTTTTCATGTGGAATTTTCAACGGTTCTCATTATTTGCGTTAACATTCCATAAACTTCGTGCGCTTCGGTTGTTTAACGACTCAATTTAAATGAGGAATGTTCTTAGTTGATAATTAAGGCCTGGATTAATATGTGTCTAAAAACAAAAGTAATGAATCTGTACTGACGTGTTGATTGAAAGCTCTTTTATGATGCTGGAAGGTACAAAAAATGTAATCTTTGATAAAAGGAATAAGGTTCAGACTCATAATACATAATTTAAGAAAATAACTTTGCTTTGCTATGCAAACTAGTGTAGTCAAACTACGCAAGAGGACTAGCAGTACAATGCTAGAGTGTGCTATTCGGTGTCTTTTAAATCTAACAATGCTTAAAGTGTCCCTTGTGCGTTATGAGCTTTACTCCTAACACGGATTTGAGAAATAGATAGTGAAGTTGGTTGTGGTTAGACTGCCAAACGTTGCGGATTCGATTCATACTCAGGTCAAAGATTTTTGGGTACGAATATTTATTGTTTGATTTGATTTGAGTGTTTCTGAGCATAATACGCAGGTTTTTACAAAATAGTCTGTTATCTATTTAAAGTATCGTCTAGAGAGAAGAGTAAGATGAGATGACGTATAAAAATGTTGTAGAATATTTAATCGTCTAACGCTTTTGAAGTGGCTCGTTATGAGTTAATATCTCGTATAAGTGGTCATAAGGGTTGAAAAACAATTTCAGTTATGTTCCATTTATATAATGTTTAGTGCGCAGTAAGCCACAATTTTATTGTAACTTTTATATCCAGGTAATTGCAGGATTTATAGATATGATGGTTATACAGACTTTATTCTGAGACGTGAGCTTCATGCTATTTGTGAAAGTAATCATTTTTAATCGATGTGTTATGATTTATTATTTATCTTTTAAATACAATATAACATTTTTTTCAATAAGATATCCATCTTTTTCAAGTTTAGAGGTTAGCAACATGATGGTATCTCATTAGATGTTTTTTTTGTTTAAATGGTTGGAAGACTCACGAGGCAGACTTAGACTGTAGAAAATAAAGGGAACCACGACAGCATTGTCAATCAGGATTATAAATTCAACGTGAAGAGTATTATATTTAAAAGAATCAAGTACAACAGTCCTAATTGATTTTGTTTTCTCAACTTTAGATAGGCAACTTTAGTCCTTTAAACATTTTAACAATCACAAACCATTCTCTTATTCTTCTGGCCATGTTAAGATAAATCGGTATCATAAAATACAATGTAGTAGGTACTTAGAATCTGCTGTATATAATATTTTCAATCTGTTTATGTATTAAGTGTCTATATTATATTGGTAGTTTAGCTAATGCGTACAACTTTATCTTCTTCGCTCATAAGAAATTAATTTTCCACCTTTAATAGCTTACTGATGGACATAGCTCCTTTGCAAGGAGGTTTTAGTCTGCTATACTATTCGTAGAAGCATGATGTTTTATAGTCTTTAAATTTTCTCAACAATAGGCTACCCAAAGAACGACGATGACCCAGAGATGACGGCACGGATGGCGTAGTAGTTCAAACCCCATATGGAACAACACTGTGTGATCCCCAAATTGTTGTTCTAAGTCTGGGTGTACTTTGTTTCCATTTCTTGTACGTTTGTAAAGTCACTCGCGACTAGGAACATTACTAGTGTAGAAGTAGCCTTTATAATACAAAAGAAAGACAACTTAACTAACAAACTGCGTATTGCAATATCATTTTGAAACTTCATCTCCAACTCAACGATTCAACTTCATTGAATAGTCGTCTCAGCTCACTTACCACACTATCTCCCAAGCTATTGAGGAATAGTCAGAAATGATAGAATTATACAACGTCTTGGAATCAGACAGACGCGTATAAACAAACCAAGCGTGAAGTACAAACTTGAAGTTAAACCGTGAAAGGCAATGATAATTTACATTTATGTTGAATTTTTAGTATTTAAAATACCTATTCAGAATATTCTATGCTGCTATTTAGTTAAGGGTACTTATATCAAGGACAAACTTTCTAACAGGATTTCAAATGAGGTTTACGCACCTGTTAAAATATTAACCATCTTACTTAAGTTCACTACTAAAATACCCTGAACTTATAAGAAATATTAACTTAAATATACGCAAATATACGAACCTCTTATCACCAGTGATATTATTAATTTAAAAAAAAATTGCTTTGTCTCTTAGTAAGATGATATAGACCCGCCATTCTCTAAGTGTGTTCCGCGGAACCCTAGGGTTCCGCGACATCCCTGTAGGGGTTCCGCAAGAATTTAGAAAAAATTCCAAACACCTCTCTCTGGTCGACCGTTCTGACGCGGCGTATCACGATTCACGAGGCGCAGCCGACCTTAGTCACCTCGTACAATTTTACTATGCCGCCACCGCGGATATCTACTTGTGAGCGCGAGTCCCTTTGATAAAAGCGCGCGAGTCCCTTTGATAAAAGCCGCCCCTGAGATTAACAATAATTGTAAACAAGCTACTTTCGGCTCTAATTTTAAAACGTAAAGTCGAAATTGTTTACACAGCATTTTTTGTATTTCTATTTTTATTTCGGCTTGTTATTTATCAAAGGCGCCGACTCGAGTATTTTTGAGAATGTTCGAGATCTGGCTAGGACTATAAAAGCGGCGATCGCGCCTCGACGCTTAGTTAGTCGACGATTAGTGTTCGGAGTGATTAGTACCTACTTGCTAGAAACAAAGTGTTTAGTGTTCTACTGCTGTATTCTGTTTGTACATTTCTTCTTTGGACTAAACTCTTTTACGCAGTAACGATCGTGCGTTATTTTGACCCCACCATCCTGACATGTAACATTATTAATAAAGAAGAATGGAACGTTGGCTTACAGGCGTTAAACGTGTTGCAACAACATCTTCTAACGAAGCCGAATGTTCAAAATCAGATCGCGCGGAGTATACAGCAATTACCGATCCAGACGATTATGCAACGACGTCAAGTTCCACGGTTTCAAAGGCGAAAAAAAGGAAGTATGATGAATCATATATCAATTTCGGATTTGTTGATTCCAACGGCTCATCTCTCTGCATGTTATGTAGTAAACTGCTTCCTAATAGTTCCATGGCACCTGCCAAGTTGCGCCGGCATTTAGAAACTGTACACCCCGAGTCTAAAGACAAAAATAAAGAATTTTTTGTACGTAAAAAAGAACAGTTATTGGAAAGTCAAAAAACTATGATGCATGTAACCCAAACTATCAATGAAAAGGCCACAGAGGCATCATATTTAGTTAGCTATCGCATTGCACAAGCAGGTGAAGCGCACACTATCGCTGAGAATTTAATAAAACCATGTGTGTTAGACATAACAAAATGTATGCTCGATGAAAAATCTGCAAAGCATGTTTCTACTGTGCCGCTATCAAACGATACTGTTTCACGGCGAATTCATGATCTGGCAAGCTACGTCAAACAAGAATTAGTTACACGTCTACAAGAAACACGATTCGTCTTGCAAATAGATGAGTCTACTGATGTCGCTGGTCTGGCTATCTTGCTGGTTATCGTGAGATATCCATATGAAAGTTCTTTGGAAGAAGATATGCTTATGTGTTCACCGCTGCCCACAAAAACTACCGGAGAAGAAATTTTTAATAAAATAAATATATTTTTTGGGGAAAATAATCTCAGTTGGAACAATTGCATTGACATTTGTACAGATGGGGCCAAGGCGATGACGGGTATTACAGCAGGACTAGTGTCACGAATAAAAAATAAAGCGCCTAATTGTAGTTCCAGCCATTGTATCCTGCATAGACAAGCACTTGCGATGAAGCAAATGCCGTCAAATCTAAAATTAGTTATGGAAGAAGCGGTAAAAATAATTAATTTTATCAAAACACGACCACTACAATCCCGATTGTTCTCATTATTGTGTGAAGATTATGGCAGCAAACATAAAACACTGCTGCTCCATACAGAAGTGCGATGGCTGTCTAGGGGTAAAACTTTAACAAGGCTATTTGAACTTAGAGCCGAGTTACAAATGTTTCTTTCAGATACTGCTTTTAATTTGAAAGACCGTTTGTATGATAAAACTTGGTTGTTCCGACTGTCTTTTATGGCGGATATCTTTCAAAAACTGAACGAATTAAATGTATCATTGCAAGGTAAACAGACAACAGTGTTCCAGGCCTGTGATAAAATAACTGCCTTCAAAAGAAAATTAGATTTTTGGATTATTTGCGTTGGAAAGAGAGAAATAGAAAGCTTTACCTCACTCAATGAGTTTGTTAGCGATAACGATTCAGAAATGTTTCAAGATGATGTATTTGAGGAATTGGTCAAATATCTCACTTCGATGCGCGCATCTTTTGAGAAGTATTTTCCCGAAGAACAAAATACAAAAATGAAACTGAATTCATGGATTCATAATCCTTTTTTACCCAACTTACAAAAGCCCGAAAGTATGTCAAACGAGATATATGAATCTCTTTTAGATATGTCATCAGACACAAGTATGGAGGTACTGTTCAAAACGACGCCTCTCAACGATTTTTGGTGCAGAATTCGTGATGAATCTCCAATGCTTGCCAAAATGGCTCTGAATATTCTTCTCCCGTTCCCAACAACATATTTGTGCGAAACAGGATTCTCAACCTATGCAGCTACGAAAACAAAATACCGCAATAGACTGGACGCCGAACCTGATATGAGACTTCAACTGTCCTCTATCAAACCTGATATCAACCAATTGATGAAAAATAAAAAACAGTTTCATACCTCCCATTAGATTTTTTTTCTTTTTTAATAACTTCTATTATTATACTTGTTATGTAAGTAAGTAATAACTAACTGTTACATTGTACTTTTATTATGCTTATTAATAAAGAATACACTTTTAAAAACTATTGTTTTATTATAGGGTTCCGTCAAGTATTTCGCTTTCCAAAAGGGTTCCGTCACCAAAAAAGATTGAGAACCGCTGATATAGACAGTGCATAGTTTATGACAGTACAATAGATAATTACATAATATCTTTAAGAATGTAGGTTTTATCCCCTGTTCCATCTGTATCTGAATTATTCACAATTGGGATTTTGAAAATAAAAAATGTATATTTATGATAACCAATTTTTTGGCAAATGATGTTCGGTTCAATTCTTCTGAAGTTCGAGGTGCCAAGGCATCAAGGTAAATCTGTTGAAAAATAATAATATAAGTAGAAATATTTAAATATTCAATTGAATCAAAATCATTACATAAAAATAAACGAATTCATTACTTAAACATTTTCAATTATCAATTAAAAAAAATTTTAATGTTATGATTTTAAAGGTTATACAGGTATTTTATTGACTGAACTCATCTACTTATTCGATTTCTATACTTAGATAAATAATAAGTAATAAAAATAGTGTTATGAAATACTTACATCGAAATGATCTTCACAACAAAAAAAAATCGATTTTGTTTTTGGATTATCACGGTGCACTGCTTGAAACCATTTATTTCGACGTTTTTCATCTTGGGGAACATTTAAAAACATTTTACCAGGAGTTATTTTTGTAGTATTCGTACATAATGGTACAAAACAAGAACGATAACTTTTAAGATTCGACCTTTTCAATATACATTTTTGTTTTTATAACAATGTCAACTGTGAAGACTAACATTATGACGTCACATGCACTCGGGTTTGTTCGGGAGCTGTCGGCGTGTCTTCGGTACTGGATTCAAAAAACTTATTTTTATTTCGATATAACTTTTGCATTATTGCAAAAAAAAATTAAATGTTTTGTTTTAAAACTTATATCTTTCCATTCATGGCAAAAAAAAATTTTTCAAAAACCCAACTATACCCTTCTGAAAATTGTACAAACTATGAGTTTGCTGTCAACTTTTTACACTTCATTGCTGTCGAAATTAAGGACAAACATTTATACCAACTCATGCTTTCTAATACAAGGTGTTGGACTTCATCAAAAGTCACAAGTTACACTGTAGCTACAAAAAAGGTAACATTTCGTTTTTATAAGAAGTTCGTCTAGAATTAAGTAGTCAATAAAAGTACCAAGTAACTAACATTTCCATTGGCCAGTTACAGCTAAAAGCCAGTGAGACATGACAGCAGTTGTCGAGAAAAAAGGTTCTCAAGGGACGATCTAGAATAAAAAGTATAACGTGGTCAGTGTTAGAGTAAATAACTTTAAGAAAAATGTAACTGTTATAAATTGGGAAGCATAAAAAGACAAAGGGGACAAATTCACCCGACAGAAGTTAGATTTTTTCTGACGTCATGTCGCCGAACATTAATGACGATTATATGGTAACTTTTTATACAGAACTGGCTTTTGCCCGGGACTCAGGAAGTGCTCTTCCTCTTTTCTGTCTCCCTGTTAACAATTTTGGTAAATTGCATGACGACCAGATGAATGTAACAGAAGCACATAAGATACAAAAATAAATATATATGTATACATATGTACCAAAACTGTATTTGTTTGTACATGTATGTATATATGTCCGTGTGGTAAGGCATCAAGAACACATAGTGTTACCACCCCTATTCATTCCGTGGGTGTCGTAAAAGGCGACTAAGGGAACAAAGTATGTAAGATAACATCATAACAAAGAGAAGCCAAAGAGAAGGAAAAATTGAAACAAATCTTTTTTTTTAACGTTTGGAAACCCCTTTCGGGCCGTCATCCCACCGGGGTTTACGGTGGTGTGTCAGAATCGGAACTACTAAAACCACACAGTGTGCCACTCTGCGCCTGACATAGGAGGGATCCGGGAACAGCCGCTATTACGACATCCAGATCCCTTTCTAGCGCCTGCCCGCTACCGCGGGCACCATTTGCGAGTAAACTCCCTATTTTAAATCTCTCTCTATTTTTCGGTTCGCCGGCGGCAAATTAGGTCTGAGTGGAGATCGTCCTCCCGGGCCTTCTCCGCCGCCCTCTTCCACGAAATTACGTTTTCGCAGAAGGTTGCAACCTGGTAAAACAACTATCGCTACCAGCCATGGACCGCATGATGACCGGTAGCGAGAGATCTCCTCCAATAACTGCAGTGAGAACCCACGCTGTACTGTCCAGGCGGAACGAACCGCTAGCGTGTGCTGAGCCGAGTCCTCAGTGCAGTCGCAGTGGTGACAGGCGGGACTCAATTTCTTCTTGGCGACCGAGTGTAGACACTCGGCAATGATCGGCTGGAGAGCCTCTACGGGGGCTCGACGAGCGACCTCACGCCACTCGTGTATCTCTTCGGGCGGGGGCCGTGTGCCGCTACCAGCCCGGAAGTAAGCTGTCCGCCGATAAACTTCGGCAAGTACTTTCACCTCTAAATTAGACTGGGGAGTTCCGTCCAAGGCGCACACCGCCTCCGCCGACACGGTGCGGTAACCGCGTATGGCTCTAACCGCCAATATCCTCTGAGGGCGCCAGAGTCGAACCCTATTCTGGGCGGTCAGAGCCGCCGCCCACAATGGTGCACGATAAAGTGCAATTGACCGGACAACCCCCGTATACAGCCGTCTCGTCGCGACGCTGGCTCCACCTAAATTGGGTAAAAGTCGCCCTAGGGCAGAAGCAACGTCGACCAGCTTTGGAGTAAGCTCTCGGAAGTGCTTGTCGATGAGCATCCTGCCGTCGAGAATCAGGCCCAAGTACTTCATCTGGGTCTGAACCGGTACGAGGACCGAATTGGCTGCGATGGAGGCGCCGCAGGATGGACCACGACGGGGCTCATGGACCAAAAGGACCTCTGTTTTATCCAGGGCCACCCGCAAACTCAGCGCCTCAATGCACCCGACCACCAGAGAGACTCCTGTGGTAGCCAGGCGCGCCGCCTCTTGAACTTGAAACAAACCCTATTTCAACCCGTCTGGCCAGCGTGGTATAGTAGGCCAAAACCTCCTTGCTCAGGAGAGGCCTATGTCAAGCAGTGGACTGTAAAAGGCTGTGGATTATGATTTGATTGATTATCGTGGAATATCTTTTATATCAATGATTACTATTATCTAATACGGCTTACGTAAGTTCTTACCAATATAAAAGAAGTGGTGATTTTTATCTTTCTTACACGAGACAATTAAGTTATTTAAATCTTCATATCGACACACAACTAATGTAGTCAATAATTTTATTAAAACGATGATGAACGATGATGATGATATACGAATATGTATACTAGTATACATTGACGAAGTTCTGGTCTAGTAGGTCGTAGTTCTGACTGTTTCCACCCACAAAAAATTATTGTGTGACGCCATGATAATTTTTTTGTGTTTAATTAAAATTTATCAGTATATGATATGATATGATAATTTATATTTAGGAATGTATAAGTATGTTTATCAGCAGATTGATTGTCATGGCACGGCCTCTGCCCATTTTGAGATCAAATAGCCGTGCATAAAATGTGAGAGTCTATTTTTATTAGACTACACGCCATACCCAAGGGATATATTTTAAATAACTTAAAACAATATTAAAGCTCTGTGCACACTTTACCGATAAATAAAAGGGTGAATTACCTGCTATGACTGCGTGGTCAGACTACGTCGTTCGAGTGATCGGACGACCTTGGTGTTTTCTCTGAGACCGTACGGTCCGACCGATCGGATGACACGTATTTTTTTCTGTTAGTTCGAGTGTTGATCGATGTGTATTTTTCTTCTTTTGGTCTTTAAATTGATTTATGGATTAGACTATGAGAAGCGAGTTTCTTTTGAAGAACTGAAATTTATCTTCTCTATTTACTTATGTGCTGGAGAAGAAATACATACATTCGTAAAGAAAGGTAGGAGGTTTGAATTTCAGTCTTTTTACTTATTAAATAATTGCATTTTTGTCGTTTGACAAAAGTTTATAGTTAAACTATTTTTTATTTTTTCAGTGTCTGTTTGATTGTTGTAGATTTTCTTTTTATAAGTTGGTTTGAATTTTTTGGTAATTTTTTTTTTTATTCCCTACTACTTTTTTCCGTTCCAGGGTCCATAGGTCTGCGTCCTCTGATGTATCGAACAAATAGCAAAACAAGTCCACGTCGTCTGATCAGTCGAACCAGCAGAAAAAAAATCCATGCCGTCCGATCAGTAGAAATAATAGAAAGAAAGTCCACGTAGTCCGATCAGTGGAACCAACAGGGTAAAAAGTCTATGTCGTCCGATCAGTCGAACCAACAGGGGAAAAAGTCCATGTCGTCCATTCAGACAAACCATGAGGGAAATAGGCCATATCATCTGATTATACTGTCATCATATTGGAATTACCTAACGTACAACCGAAGCCTTATTATTTTGATGTAGGTTGTAATAACACTCTAATACCTTGACATTTAAGTTCAAACTCATATTATAGGCCATTTGAACTGTGACTTATCATTATGTTAATAAATATTAGTTATTATATATACATAAAAAGATTGTTTCGAAATAAAATGTTAATTTAAAATTGTGTGATTTTATAATTGGCAACATTATAAAGATATTTCTCTTAAATAAATGCCTGGAAAAGGTTAATATGCTATTGGTTGGTAAGCGCGCAACAGTATACATCATCGTCTGCTGATGGCAATGTCTACCATCTATCACCTGTAATCCAAAAGCTGCAGGTGTGATACCGTCCTGGGTATTCAATATTTATACGTGTCAAATAGCTGACTCGCCCGACTTCGTCTGCGTCTCCTATTGGTACGCACACAATAAAGAGTTTTAAAAGAAATAATTTACACCCGTTTTGGCAATATTTTTTATTGATGCTCAGTTCCTATTCATCGGAGCGTGGTTATATATAATCTAAAGTGTTCCTCGATAAATGGACGATCTAATGTTGATAGAATTTTTAAAATCGAACCTGCAGTTGCTTATTTATGCGTTCAACCAAACAAACAAAGTTCAGCTTTATAATAGATATGTAATAAATTTTACTTTAACTTTATAATAAATTTTTATTTAATCTAAAAGTATTACATCAGTAAACCTTAATTGACACAGTAGGTGTTTACTATTTTACATGATGAAGATCTAAAAGTTACATGAAATTGTACTACCTTTTTGGTTTTTTGACGTGTGGAAACCCCCTTAGCCCGTCACCCCGCCGGGGTTTACGGCGGGGTGGTGTGTCAGAATCGGACCGACTAAAACCACACGGTGTGCCACTCTGCGCCTAAAATAGGAGGGATCCGGGAACCGCTGCTGTTACGACATCCAGATCCCTCCTAGCCTACGGGCACCATCTATGGGTAAACTCTCTATTTTAGGCGACGTACGGCACACGCGGACGTCGCCTCATCGCGGCTGGTTATTGTAGCGGATGGAGGGGAAAACCCGTCCCGTCCACCCGCGGCTACACTCCAGGCGGCATGACGCGCTGGTATGCGCGCCTCCGCTGCCCGGCACGCCGGCGGCGAATTGGGTCCGAGTGGATATCGTCCTCCCGGGCTTTCTCCGCCGCCTACTCCTGCGAAATTACGTCTTCGCAGAAGGTTGCGACCGCGGTAAAACAACTGTCGCTACCGGCCATGGAGCGTATGACGGCTAGTAACGAGAGATCTCCTCCAATAACTGCAGTGAGGACCTCACGCTGCGCCGCCCAGGGGGAGCAAACCGCCAGCGTGTGCTGAGCCGAGTCCTCACTGCAGTCGCAGTGGTGACAGGCGGGACTCAATTCCCTCCTCGCGACCAAGTGCAGATACTTCCCGAAGCAACCGTGCTCGGAAAGGACCTGCGCTAGTCAGAAGGAAAGGGTCCCGTGCTGCCACCCTGCCCACTCGCCGATGACCGGCTGGAGAGCCTCCATGAGGGCAAAGCCAGCACGAGGAGTCTCCAACCGGAACGACCAACGAGCCATCGCGGCTCGACGAGCGGCCTCACGCCACTCGCGTATCTCTTCGGGCGGGGGCCGTATGACACCCGCCCGGAAGTCAGCCGCCCGCCGATAAACTTCAGCAAGCACTTCCGCCTCCAAATCCCACGGCGGAGTTCCGGCCTTTTCGCTGGCTCCACCCAAATTGGGCAAGAGTTGCCCAAGGGCAGAGGCAGCGCCGACCAGCTTTGAAGAAAGTTGCCGGAAGTGCTCGTCGAAGAGCCACCTCCCGTCGAGGATCAGGCCCAGGTACTTCATCTGGGCCTGAACCGGTACGAGGACCGAATTAACTACGATAGAGGTACCGGGGGGCGGACCACAACGGGGTCCATGGAACAACAGAGCCTCCGTCTTATCTAGGGCCACCCGTAAACCCAGCGCCTCAATACGCCCGACCACCAAAGAGACTCCCGTGGTGGCCAGACGCGCCGCCTCTTGAAAGTTCACTCCCCGGGCCGTGACCAACGTATCATCGGCGTAACAAGTTACGCCCAGCCCGGGGGAAAGACGACCAACGTAACGCCTATATCATCACGTAGGTAACGCCTGTATCATAGGAGACAGATTTCAGTTTTAAAGTTTTTCAATAGTGATTTTTGTTTGGTATAAAGACGATAAAGGTACTGTGTGGGCCAGTCTTCATAGACACGGCTTGTATAGTGCAGAGGTTCCTGTCTTTAGAGCCCTAACCACCTGTTTCTTTATTTCTGTTGCCGAAGTTGGTTGACTGCTATATCATTTTTTATATCATTTCAATATCAAATATATTCAAAAAGTTGAACTTATGTGTATTTTGTATACAATAAAGAGAATGAAAATAATATCCACACACATCTCATACATGGTCGTTTGATCTCAAACTAAGCAAAACTTGTACTATGATAACTTAAGGTACACACATGTTAAATGTACCTACATATATAAATTACACCTAGACACAGAAAAAACGAACGCGTTCATCACACAAAGATTTGTCTTGGGTGGAAATCGAACTCACGACACGTCGTCAGGATCACTAACTATTATGGGTTCGCCATATGCTGAAGTATGGCTCTCACACGTTAAGGAACATTTAAAACTCCTAAATATTTATTATAAGTGCAAATAAAGATTAGTAAATTAAGTACGATGATAAACTGAACCAAAATCATTGTAGTAATGATATGAACTTTCCAATAGTGGACATTTCTCTGACTATTTACAACCTAGCAGTGAAGCCCGTGAACGCACTAATCAATGAGTAAAATTTCCCAGGTAAAATGAAGAGATAAAAATGTACTGAACATAGGTAGTTTAAAAACCCCAAGCAGTGGCGGGATTTACCGATCAAATGTTTTGTATTCGATGCCGAATATCCTTTGCTCACCTCGCTCCCACGATGCAAAGATGCAAATGCAATAGAGTGCAAATGAAAGGTCCGTGAGCCGCGTGCCAAATAGCAGATTGTCCGGATGCATCATTTGTCTCGTCCTACTGTCGCGAACCCACTTTATGAGTTGCTGTCAACCAGCAGATTGCGCTCGCAGAGTAGGTGACCGATGACGATATGTGTGTTTCTTTTGAATTTAGAACATCTTCTGAACAATGTGAAATTAAAAGAAATCACTTTTATGAGTATATAAGACTGGAGCAGTACAATTTAGAATGTCATTTTCTTGTGGTAGCATAAAAACTTATAATTTAATTATTTTTAATTTATCATGACTAAGAAAACATTATAGTCTATTTAAAACGAAAATTGTATTTTTGTACAACATAAAACTGTAGATAGATTTCTCTTTATGGTATAAGAGTTGGTTAAAGCAATTGGCTTACCGGACGGTAAGTGACTAATGTACGGCAAATTCGTCATTTTTGTGATGGTCATACTGTACAACATAAATCCAATACCGGTCCCCGTCGATATCTCCCATAGCCTGCCCTCATGACGCAGTGTTAGCGTATGTGACTGCTGTGCTTGAAGTCTCGGGTTCGATGCCCGGGTCGGGCCAAATGTTTGCATGATCTGCAAATATTTTTTGAAGTTTGGATATTTTCTATGTATAATATGCATGTATTTACAAAAAAAAGTATACATGTGTTTACTAGTACCCGTAGTACAAGCTCTACTTAATTTATGACTAGGTGACGTTGTGTGTCAAATGTCTGAAATAAAAATTGCCACTGTTAGTGATAAAAATTCTTGGTCTGATAATAAATCAGTATCCATATTATAGACTTTTTGAACACTCATAACTGTTGGTAATATTAAAATTTCGTCTTTGACGTCATACTAGTACTTAAGATTACGGTTTCGGTTCTAACAATTACTGCAACTGTGTTTGGGATCACGTGCGTTCCAATACTAGTATTCTACGAACTTACTCGTATATCGGAATATTATGGAACGAAGGAACGCAAGCGTCCTAATTCTATTGCGTTATTATTATCGCAGCAACATATAATTTTGTAGCTGTCTTAATGCATAATATACTTAAAACGGATATCACAATAACATATCCGGTATTATCGGCCGATAATAACGTTCCTATATGGCAGATCTTTTTGAGTTTAGATATTGGGCCTTTAAGCTGTATAGTAACAATTATAGGATACCTAAATATAAATCATTGTTTCAGATTTGTTAGGTTTTATTACTTATAAAAAATTTCACATACACATACATACACAAATTCAAAACAACATTTTATAGTTGAGTCTCCCATAATGTTTACTATGCCTCTTTGGTTATACAACTTTTCTTGGTAAATTCACAATTGATAAATTAGGATAATGTAAATTTTAACAACACGTGATCTAAGAATACAAAGTATCCAGACCTCCACAAAATAGTATGGACTTGCTCTGTTTACTGGAAGTATTTTTTCTGTAAAATATTTAGCGAAAGAAAATATAGTTAAAGAAGAAACGTGTCGCATCTCAAATGCTTTCTACTCTGTGGCATGGTTCGACAGTAGCAGTTGTATGGTCATATTATTAGTTCATTTAAACCTGGTATCCCATCCGCTCGGCTCGTTCACTCATTCACTGTATGTCGCCACCGTCAAAATAACTCAACAGCGCCATTGTGACATGTTTTCATATGGTCATTAATTGTTAAGATCGGTGTATAATATTTTGTATAACAATCCAGGAATCCGTACTTAAAACTAAAAACGGCAATAATGTATTTATTCCTCTAAATCTACATTTTTTTTTTTAATTTTCTATTGTTTTATTGAATCATACGAGGGGGCGTTTTTAAGTTCGCGGAATGGAGGGTATTGAGTAATTATAAAAACACAAAATTATTTTTCTTTTTCTATATATTCCCCTGCAACACGAATACATTTTTCAGATCTTTCAATTAGTTTTTTTATTCCCTCGTAAAAAAAAGTTTTATCTTTGTCTGAAAAATACGCCGAAACCGCCTCCTTAACCTCCTCATCAGTTGAAAATTTCTTACCACGTAATTCTTTTTTCATTTTTGGAAAGAGATAATAATCACTCGGAGCCAAATCTAGACTGTAGGGTGGGTGATTCAAAATATCGAAGCCCACCTTATGCAGGGCAGCCAGTGCGACTCGGCTCTTGTGAACGGGAGCATTGTCATGCAATAGCAGGACACCTTTCGTTAATTTTCCCCGTCTTTTTTCTTTGATGGCTTCTTTTAACTGTTCTAAGATTGAAGCGTAGTATTCCCCCGTTATAGAAATGCCTTTATCTTTATAATCTATCAATAATATTCCTTCTGAGTCCCAAAAAATCGTTGCCATGAGTTTCCCAGCCGACTGTGAAACCTTAAATTTCTTGGGTGGTGCTGTGCCCTTTTTGTGCCACTGCATGGAGTCTTGTTTGGACTCGGGTTCATAATGATGAACCCAAGTTTCATCCCCAGTAACAATTTGATTCAATACGCCATCCTTGTCTTCATTGCAGAGGTCCAAAAACGCACGTGAACATTCCACGCGCTGTTGTTTTTGCAATGGCGTGAGCATTCTCGGCACCCACCGTGCGCTAACCTTAGTCATGCCAAGATGATCGTGTAAAATTTTAAAAATTGTTGTATCCGATACTCCAACCATTTCTGCGAGTTGTTTCTTTTTTAGTCGAGCATCTTCCAATACAATTTTTTCTACTTTTGCAATAACTTTTGGCGTAGTCACCTCAACGGAGCGCCCCGGCCTCGGGTCGTCTTCAAGTGATTCCCTGCCTTGTTTAAATAAACTATGCCACTTGTAGACCATTGTTTTTCCTGGGCAAGAATCCCCGTAAACCGATGACATCTCATTGAGTATGGTTTGAACAGACTTTCCTTGCTTAGTAAGGAACTTTATCACCGCACGGAATTCAATTTTCTCCATTTTTTTCACTTCGTTCCCGATTAAAATACTTGGTCAACGATAGTTTAATAACTAATGATCCAATCACAACAAATTTTACTATGCAGACTAATTATGAGTCACTGAATACGGTAGGCATCAAAAGAGCGCGTTTACCCGCCTTTTTCACTGTCATTCCGCGAACTTAAAAACTTACCCTCGTATCATAATATTAAGCGCGACATTTTTCGACCACAGCCGAAAGAGGTCCACTGCTGGATATAAGTCTCCTCGTGGTCAATGGTAAATTTAAAAATATCAAAATTTAAATGTAATCAAAGGGTTTCAGAAGATATACCATCATCGTCATATTTTAATAGTCCACTGCTGGACAAAGGTTACTAGTTTTACAACCACCGTATACTACCAGCAACCACCGTACCAGGTGTACTATAGAAACTTATGATAATTCATTCTATTCATTCTAAGATGTGCATAACAAAAAGTACGTATAACTGAGTGATATAGAACCCAGAAACAAAACATTACGATTGCTTTTTATATTACAATCGTTTCTTTTTGTGTCACCAAGTGGCGCACATTAAACAGTGATAGGTTTATTCAAATTCTGTTTATTAGTTTTGAAAATAAACACATGAACGAAAAAAATTGTAAGACATCATCACATTATTAGTTAAAATATTATGAGTCATGTTCTTACTTTAGACTTCATTTCAAGTTGTTGATTATTGACATTTATTTCAAAGATGATTTAAATGGTTCCATTACTTACATTTAAATAAGCTTATTCGAAATGTCCGTAAAAGTACTCGGCCTCGTGTTGAATACTGGTTGTGTGTACGATTATAATTCTCTGATCTAATATTTTGTTTTATCTAAATTTCATTTCATTTGATGAAGATGACCTTGGAATATCGTGTAAAACCTTATTAATTTGTAACCACAAATACGAAATATTAATGATACTCATTAAAATGATTAATTGATATAACGAATGTAAACATCCTCCTTAAATAAATTTAGGATATAATACGATTTATAACAGTTTTCTATTGTTTTTGTTTGAAGTTCGTTTTTCATCAGATAACGAGTAGTCATTATAGATCAAAAATATGGAGTGTGTCCATGTCGTATCGTTAGATCCAATTTAGGAAGCAAACATGACAACATCATTGCAAGGAGAAGAGAAAACTTCTTACCAACTCTATATGAAAAAGAAAAGCATAGAAAGTAAAACAATATTAGAGTTACAATAGTTTAATTAGACAAACGTATGTATAAAATCCACCCCGGTCTGTCTAGCCTGAATCGTACAGTAGACCAAAATCTCCTTTCTGAGAAGAAGTCTGTACGCAGCAATGGACTAATCAAGAATCTTGCTGTGAAGATGTGAGATTATTTACCTCGTGGAATTGAGCAGTGAGAGATTTATGCTCGCTGCATATACTCGTAGACAGTGACAACGTAAAAACGTAGCTTAGAGTTTCGATTAAATAAACTTTCGTGAACTATTCACTACATGAAAGACAGCAGGAGCTTCTGAAGTAACCGCTTGCTTTTAAAGTACAACCATCTTCACATCTCGGCACTTCTTTCAGATCTAACACAGTTTTTTTATCTAAGAAAAAAAGAAAGCTTTAATTCTAAAAAAATCTTCACCACATTATTCTTAAAGTAACGCGTTCCTATATAGCAATAAGTCAAAGTAGATAAAATTGATAAATCTGATTTCATTTGCCTTTACACTATTTTGCATCTGTAAGCCCAATTAACATAATTTAACTGCATGGTTTACTTATTGGAATAGTTTTGATGCAATAGATTTACGGGCAAGAAATAAGGTGAAATTTTTCAAACTTGGTGTTCGCTTAGACTATTTTCAGATTTATTTTTATCTCATTTGCGAGTCTATGAGGTTAAGTTTTTACCCTTAGCACTCCGTCGTTAACGAACTGATTGGGAATATTATTCGTATTTTGTGTTTTGGTACTTCCCATTGTGTCGCATTCAAAGGAAAAACAATTATGTCCCAGTGATAATTAAGGAATAAAGTACGCAAATTATTATAATTCATCATAATGATGTCATTATAGTCATTTTAAAAGGTCATTTTATATTTACATAATTTTAAATCTATTGTCTTGGACTATATTTGACGCCAAAATTTGATGAAACTCAAGTTAAACTTGGTTTTTTGTTTGAATTTGCAATTAATTTTCTGTTCTAGTAAAAAAAAACATGTATTTGCCAAGTTGTCTGTATATTATAATTATAGAAGTTATCTATGGCTATCTTATTTACGGTTAATATAACTTTTTATTTGTTGTCAAAGGCATACAGAATGTTCTGTAAGTAACAAGTTGAATTTTAAATGTTAATAATTAGGTACAAAGACAAAACTACTACGTTATGTCAGAGCTGCCTACTCCAGATGAAGAGTAAAAAAATTGAAAAAAAAGTTTAGCATGTTTGGCTATACTCGATTTATAAACTCTAAGCAACTCATCCGCATAGAATACGCTTCAAAATACGGCAATAGATTTTTATATATCGTAAGCACCCTGTAGGAACCCGTCTGGCGTGGTAGGAAGCCAAAATTTTTCTAAGAGACCTAAATTCAGGAGTGGACTCTTAAAGGCTGTTGATGAGATGATAATGTGTATGTATACACATGAACCTTTCATGAACATCATTCATACTCAATAATTCCAATTACTATGAGCTACTTAAGAATTAAAAAAGAGAACTGTTCTAAAATTTGTAATTTATCTATTCGTTCCTATGTCACATACGATGTTATGCAGTTAGTGAAGTACTAAGTCTGTCGGCCCTTCCTGTAATACGATTATAGTACACAGACCTTAGCTTAACGAGGCTTCCTATTTAAGTCCTTACAAGCACATATATGTATATGAAGTTGCAGTATAACATATCATTATAATATGTAACATCTTGTGTCGAATACAAGAGAGTATCAAAGTATGTTTTCTTAGTAAAACTCGCTCTGCAAGACTTAGATCGTTTTTTTTATTTGATTTAATGTTAACAGGTTGAGGCTGAACCGATATCGCTAATTCTGTTTGTTTTCAATAATATTTTCTTCATTGTTTACACCTTGTTTCCAATTTCATTTAAGACATGATCTTAGTTTATTTTGTTCTTTATTAACTTACAAAAAACTTCACTTACCTCTCGTCTAACCTTGTAATTAATACTTTTTAGAGTTTCAATTTAAAGTATTAGGCATACCACATATTCAGTATCTCTTTGGTGTATTTCGATAATTCATTTTTTTTCCAAAGGTTAAACAAACCTCCAAGTTCTGAATCCTTATCTTATAGTAGAACGTCTAGAAACTTTAATTTTCCAATCGCAAAATACTACTCTTTAATTGCTAAAAAGATCTTGATTATCTGACTAAACAACAATCATATTTATGAGAAGCAAGTTCAACGAAAAGTAGTAAAAGTAGTTCACCTTCAATTAGTATAGGGCACCATGCGGCGCAATGGACCGATGACTTGAAGGGGTTTTTTTGTTTTTCTATATTAAGAGCCTGCCAAAGAGACTCTACTCTGCTTGATGGAAAGTATCAATAGAATCCGAAGTCGTGGTCACCATACTCATTGCAAATGCAGACAATGCAGTATGGTGACCCATACTATGGTGGCCTTGTGAGATGTTTTTTGACACCCCGCTTGAGGACTTAAAAGGCATGACAGTCATCGTGAAAGAGTAAGGCGTACACAGTTACCACGATAACTGTCACCCCTTTTTTTTTTTTTTTTTTTTTTTTTTTTTTTTTTTTTTTTTTTTTTACGTGTGGAAACCCCCTCGGGCCGTCACCCCACCGGGGTTTACGGCGGGGTGGTATGTCGGAATCGGACCGACTAAAACCACACGGTGTGCCACTCTGCGCCTGACATAGGAGGGACCGGGAACAGCTGTTATTACGACATCCAGATCCCTCCTAGCGCCTGCCCGCTACCTCGGGCACCATCTGCGGATAAACTCTCTATTTCAGACGACGCACGGCACACACGGACGTCGCCTCCTCGCGGCTGGCCATTGTAGCGGATGGAGGGGAAAACCCGTCCCGTCCACCCGCAGCCACACTCAAGGCGGCATGAGGCGCTGGTATGCGCGCCTCCGCCGCCCGGTAACTGTCACCCTTGCATCAATGAAACTCCGGTCTCACACTCACCAACGGAACACGACAACACAGATGCTGGCGCTTTAGGTTGGTTTTCTGTGGGAGGGTAGTACTGTCCCGGTCGAGCCGGCCCGCTCGTGCTGAAATCAGCGTGGCTCTACTACCTTGGCTGGCAGCGGATGGAGGTGGATTGCCTAAGACCGGGATGGTTGACGCTTCTTGGAGGAAAACTTCGTTCAGCATTGGACGGCGATAGGTTGATTTGAAGTTCAATGATAATTAGGTATTCTGAATCTCAAAATTATCTACAAAGTATTAATTTATATATAACCACTTTGAAAAGCCAAAAAATATCTGTTTATATTTAATACTTTCAAATTAAGATTGGCTCGGTGGCGCTAGGTAGCGTAAGCAACTGCTGTGCCAGAGGTCTCGCGTTCGATTTCTGGGTCAGACCAAATGTTTATAATCTGCAGACATTTGTTACGGAGTTAGGGTGTTTTTTATGTGTTATATGCACGTATTAACAAAAAAGTGTATGTATAATTATATCAGTTGTCAAGTATACAGCGCTGTTTAGTTTGAGACTAGATGGCGTTGTGTCAATATTGTAGAATGTTTAAAAAGAAATTAAATCACGTTTCATTGATTCAAAATTCATCCAAAAACTTATGATCTTTAGTAAGAATAGTAACGTTAATATTAATTTTTAAACGTTTTATGTCACACATACGCAGCGTTTTATTTAAAAACTGTGAGTGCGACTTTTATTTGTTATTTTTACGACATTGCCAATCGCTCTTTCCCTGCCACCGGCATTCAAATTCAATCGCATCGAGCGAAAAACAACACTGAATACCTTTTAGTGGTGGTTGTGAGGCTTTATTTCCGTATAGTCGTTTCACGTCACGACAAATCGTGACGGTGTGACAATATGAACAGCTGTATAGCTTTATTGTGTGTTCACGTAACGTTGTGTTTACTTTCATTCGGGTTTTTCAAATGAAGTAAGCTTGATACGGTACGTCGTTTGTCGTTATGTGGGCAATAGACTTTGTAACATTTACAATTTTAGTTTATTTGTTATCTACGAGTATTGGTGCAGTGGTGGCGTATGCGACTGCTGTTCGATACCCGGGTCGGATTAAACGTTTGCATGATTTCAAATATTTGTTTCAGAGTTTAAGCGTTTTCTATATATAATATGTATGTATTTAAAAAAAAAGTATGTAAATATTCTATCAGTCAATCTAGTTTTCATAGACTAAATGGCATTGTGTGTATAGTGTCTGAGATTTTTTTTAAAAGGTGCCGATTATGAAATTGGTTTGGTTTATCAGAGAAGACTATTTATTGATGTGAATCTTCTTCGTATTTATTTAGATCAATTTATTTTACGTATATAGGAAGTATCTTTCTTCTAAATTAATATTAATTATACTTCCAGTATCTATCTTTTGTCCAGGTTTTATCGGCATATTTAGTTCCTTATTCCAATTTAGCTACTTCGTACCTACCGTCTAAAAAAGATTGCATTCCCAAAGGGTAATAACCGACCATTACAAAACAGTCAAAATCTTTAGAAAAATCCTATAGAATATTAGCATGCATTTTACATTTTAAAATCATAACCGAGCCCGTCGAAAGCTGTACACGACAGCATATTGGATTCATGGGAAATTCCAATAGAGGGTTGCCTCGGTCTGTTTAATAACACATTGTTCGACGGACACTAGTAATTGTTATAATGTTCTATGCGTGTTGACAATATATAGTACAATCAAAATAGATATTGCACGTATAGTAAGTACTTATTTTTTTTTATATAAATACTATCATTATACCGTTAATAGTTAAATAAGGACATCCAGTTTCAAGAAGTAGCTAGCTAAATACATAACAACTTTAAAATTACGCTAAAAAGGTTTTAACAGTACGACGGAGGAACACCTCTATCAATGGAAGGTGAAGTTAGAACGGAATTAAACGAAATTTAACTGAAAATTGTTATGAAACTCTGACTACACCAGAACCGGAATACGACGAGTAACTCTACTGACGAAGCCCTCACAATACTTCATTTTTCATAAAAGCCTCTGAAAATACCCTTGCTTAATACAAAACTTCGAAACTGTCAAAACTTTTAATAATTCATCATTTTATTTTGTTTCCTTTTTTTAATGTTCAATGAGAAAATATTAAATGTAAAAAATATTTTACACGTTATGTGTGAGTAACTTGATACTATCTTCAAATAGAAATATATATTCGTATCTATTTGTCTGTGGTCTTTGGTTTTTAACTCACGATAGGCACACAACAACTAAGTTTTCAATTTATTTGTTTCTTGATGGGCTATACGAACATAATGTCAAATGGCTGTGGAACTATTTGCGATTAGTAATTATCTAACTTGACAGATGTAAATGCAGTGTCATTGTTACTGACAACTACGTGTGGTAGGCCGTACTCAAACCACCAGAGTTGTCGAACAGAGCCTTAGGTCGGCCGTCAGGTTGGTTTTCTGCAGTCCTCCAACAGCCGAAAAAATTTTTAGATATAATCTCGTACAGTTTTCTTATAACGTTTGTAGTATTTGTAAACATACATCATACACTTCCTCCTAAACAGTGTATTCTTAACAGAACACACTGTCAAGATATAGTACCAATAATAACTCTACCAAGAACATTTGATTATTCATAAGACCTCAAAATTCTATGTAAGTAATAATGCTGGCGGGTATCGTTAGTGGCGGAGCTGTTGACTTAACTATCGACCTCCCTTCTTAGAAAGGAGTAAGATGGGGACGTCTACATACAGCAAATACGCCATATAATGACGATCAACCGAAATAATGGAGTATTGCAAATATCGGACTAAGAGAATGTTTCAATACGGACAACATAATTTTTAGTAATTATGTAACAGTAAAGTTTTCCAAAAAAAAAAAACCCAAAGCTTTTTTTTGAAACAATGCGTTCGAAACAGTAATAATTAAACACTGCTTGGATACACGCAGCAACAATTGACACAATAATTGATAATGATGTATTCCAAGCAGACTTCGATCACGTCAGTCTCGACGGAGAGCAGTCAGCTATACAGAAGATATTATCGTACACAAGTAAATACGCAAACACACGTAGAAATAAAAACGTCATAAAAAGATGGGATGGTTATCGGAGATGATCGGGGAGATATCAGGCGCAGAACTAACTAATTAACTAACTGCCAGATCAAAGGTGCAAAAAGAATATTAAAAATAGTGTTGTAACGAGTACTTAACTAAATCATGGGTGAGTCATGTCACGGTATACATGGGTCTACTCGACTGGAGTTATTTCATTGCTTCACACCCGCCACCCTCTCCCTTTTTAGTCTTGTTGAATCATAATCTATTAGAGTGTGTCATTAAATATAAAATTTATAGTAATCTAATATTAAATGGGTCGCTGTTTTTATAATTGGATAAGGTCCTGTTTGTCTCGTTTGTCTAGCTTCTTAAAAAAGAGAAAATGACTGCTGCCTTCAGCTACAAGAAAATTTAAATAAGAAATACAAGTTAGTGAGAGACTTGTCAGCTTAGAAATGCAACAGACTTATGTTAAAGACCTTCTCTTCAATATAAATAATATGTACATTATTTTACATTAAGCATGTCGGCATATCGCCGCACGTTAACGTGACGAATGCCCGCTTATACAAGTTTACTCAGACGCCGTTCGGCACGCAACTACGAACTTGTAGTAATTAAATCGACCATTAGCTTACCCTCAGTAATAAAAAACCAATGCACGTACACATAAAATTTATTTTAGCTCCTCAAGGGATTTCCCATGACGAGGGCTGTTATGTATGCGGGTGTATCATTATAAGACTTTCTCTCTCCGTAAAATTCTACATTTTAAACATATTTTCGTTATTTTATTGGTTATATGGTCGAATATTCCCTCTAATTTTATTCCGAAATATACCTCGAAGAAAAATATGCAACATGGTATTATCCATAGCTTTTCTCAGCTTGCTCTTAGGTTATTGTAACCTTTTTAGGTCGTGTAATCTAGTTAAGAGGTTTTTTTAAGGTAAAAGAGTACGAGTAGCATTTAGAGATACCTAATCGATGAGACGTTACGTAGAAGTACTTACATTTTACTTCATTAAATAAGTATATACCCACTTCCATTAATTGCATTCTTAATATTGCACAATCATACTATTAAACTTTTTATTTTGCCTTCGCCGTCTTAGCTTGTAGTTAATTTTCTACAACACAGATAAATATACTTTAGAACATCATTTTATCAATCACTTAGGTTATCAATGGAACACTTAGACTTAAAAGTAAGAGATATTTATGCATTAAACGAGCAAAGAATTCTCGACCTCTGAAGCTCGGGACAAATACGAGTATATTACATTTGTTGACATCACAACAATTGTCAAACATGAATTTGTGAGAGTTACTTTATTTTGCTTTATGCCATAACTATTTAATAGATTATTAAAATAAACTGAGTACAAATTGGTTGTCTCGAATCCACAAAAACTCTGAATTTGCTGATAAAATTAATATTTCCAGTAATTCATACTATTATAACATACTAGATGTATCCTGCCACGCTGCCCTGTGGCATTTTATAGTTGCATTGTAACAAAAGTAGGTAGTAGAAGTGTGGTAGGTAGTAGAGCCACGCTGATTTCAGCACGAACGGGCCGGCTGGTCTCGGGCAGTACTACCCTCCTACAGAAGATCAAACTTAAGCGTCAGCATATGTGCTGTCGTGTTTCGTTAGTGAGTGCGAGACCGAAGGCCCACTGATGCAGGGGTGACAGTTGTGGTGGTAAGTGTGTACAATACTATGCCACAAAATAAAAGTAACTCGACATATAACTAAAACATCCTTGAGGCTGCTTTATATCGTGTCAAAATGTGAACTCAATGACGTAGAACTTATTGAGTTTTGAAACGTAAACAAATCAACATTTATACATACCTAGATTGTACACACAGGGTTTAGAAATATCGGTCCGACACACTTCTATTTGTTATTCCGTCGGTCGATAACTTCCTCGTAAACCTCTTCATTAGTAACGCTTTGTCCATTTCACGTTTTATTATGATTACGTACATTACATTTACACTTGTTCAAATTACACCCTGTCACGTAACACTTTGTGTTCCGCGCATACTCATCATGATTTGAAAGCCATTGAGAAAAAGCACCCACCAACTTTTTTTCCAATTACGTTCGCTGATATAGATCGTAATTTTACTCATGGTCACACGTAATTGTGGTGTATTAATTTTTTTACTACTACCTTTTATTTAGTTAGGTTTTTGTAACAAATTGTAGGTTATTTTATTTACATCTGACAGACAACGCCATCTAGTCCTAAACTAAGCAGAGCTTGTACTATGGGTACTAGACAACTGGTATAGTAATAATAAAAGTATATATTTTTTTTAGTTACATGGGATCAAAACACTGACCAATTATGGGCGTTTAATATAGGTCTGCTCACCCCTCCGGGGAAACAGGCGTGATTTTCTGTATCTATTTTATGGTATGCTTCAATAGTGTATTTTAGAGTATGAATTAGGATCTTCTTACACTATTTTCTCTCTCTTTCTTAGATTAAAAATGTTATATTCATTCTCAAGAATTCAGACAGCTAATATCTACTATTTATAAATTATCTGTTAAGTACATTTCTGTTTAAGTATCATTAAGCGGCTACCTATTATATCTTTCAATGTGGATTAGGGCGCATCATTTTCTTAGTAATCTTATATTAACGCTAATCTCACCTTTAATAATAAAACCTCTTAACGTATCAGCGAGAAAATAATAAATAATGTAACTATTTATGTTCAATCTTTTGAAAAGCGAATTATTATTTGTGTCCATTTTCTAAATGAATAATAAATACATTCAAAAGCTAAGAGATTTATGTGTGATTCTGGCCGAAACATGAATAAAATATAAGATAAAATTACAATATTATGTGAATTATGTGTGTTTTTATAATTAATAAGTACATTCAAAAGCAATAAATATGTATGTTATTAAGTTTTGAGGTCGTAAAATTAATATAATTAGCTCTTGGCGCCCTTTATAGGGCGATATGATTTGTATCTTTTTTGTTCTAATCTATTTTTCATTAGTGTTATTATTCGACTCTTGAGATGTACTAGACATATCAAACGGATATTTTTTATTATATTAGCCAGCTATAGTATCTGTGAAGTAGCTCCCAAGTCATCATATTCTTATTGCGTTGGCAATAAACCAGATGTCCATGCCACTTATTGATGGATTACATGTCTCTATCAAAAAGGTTTTATTGATACATAAAGAAAATTCTTTGAAGCATATAAGTATCTACAAAAGTATCAAATAGAAAAACTTAAAGTTTATAGGTATGTAGTAGATATGCAGAAAATTGCATAAAATATGATATATGAATGGATAAAAACATTACACAAAGTTATACTCCTGTATCACCTATAGTTAGTCCAGGTTAAATAACTGGTGAACGACTGAAACTTTTGGTAGTAGTAGTAGTCTAGTTTTGGTTTCGGCCAAAAATGGCCCAAAACTTGAATTTTCGTAAGTTATTGTGTGTCGTTTGGCGAACCTCATGCCTAACTTATGCTCGTCCTCACCCACGCTGCTGCCCATTTTTAATCACATTAAGTTAAGGTTATATTTTGTGTATAAATGATTAACATACAGAGTGGATTCTAGTCTAGGGCTTGCTATTAAATCCTAAAACATCTAGGATTCATTACTCTCAGATGATTGGCAAAATATGAATGATATATTCGTATATTCAGTGGTTTACAAACAGGACAACTAAGATATCTTCATAATTTGCTTCATTTATATCCTTACTTCGGGTAGGGATTATTTATATACGCGGCGTGATAAGGTCTCACGTTGGCTGTTGCTATTTTTACTAGAATCTAATCGAATGAAATATATTGATTGTATACATCATCAAGATGAAAGGTACGCGTTATTTATTAGTTCATCAAATTTAATATCTTAATTTATATATTATTTAATTGATATGTTCATTGTTTAGTTTTATTGTATTTGTTAAAATAAAACAGGAATAGTGTTAGAACCTCAAGCTGTAACGAGTCCCACTGATTTTATTTTAAAAAGTGTCAATATTGGCTTCTTTGTATAATGTGACTGATACTGAGTGTATTATCAGTCTTTTAATTCTATTGAGTCATCGGTTTCAACATTCATAATGCCGTGAATGATATTTACAGCCCTGGAGTATCCTGGCGTGATGATTACTTACGGGTATCGCTATCAAAACGCGTCGTTAGGACACATTCAACGTACGTACCAAATTTTTTGTAAGGGGTGTACAAAGTTTACGGGACAATCAAAGTACCTACTGTACCTTCTAGCAGTAAAGTCCGACGTGTAACAAAATCTATAAAAGATTTACAGGAAGAACTAAATATCATTTACCATTTATTTTTTAAATAGTGATATATTTTGCCGGGTCCTAACTTATGTGTATTTATATACTTGTTGTGCATTTACGAAATAAACACATGAATAAAAACACATCTAATCAAAAATAAGAACTATAATTCTTGCTTACTTATATTATTTTGTTTTTATTTTATATTATATAACACTATAGATAGAGCTATAACTATATGTAAATGCAAATATGTGTAACAATACATAAGATTTCAGTACACCACAGAAATATTAAATATGTTTGAGTAGGTTTCGGCTTCGGCCAAACTGAGAGTACGGCGGAAAGTTTGGTTTCGATTTCGGTTGTAAAACCAGTTTCAGTTGGACAATAATTATTATAGAGTTTGACTTTTCAACGAATAAGTCTATTCAGTGTCAGTTCCAGTTTTACTGGTCAATGAAATAAAACATTCAAAGTGGTCACACATTAGAGAGTATTTCACAAAAAAAAATATCATTTGAATTTGATTATATTTTTAGCTAGAACAACCTATAAATATTTTCAGAAAGTTTTTTCAATGTTACGATATATTGAAACAATTTATGTCAAGTACTTGTTTGTCCAGCTTTGAAATCTATATTTCAGCTGACAGCGCCTCCATCTCGACTACAAGAACTATAGAATTGCATATGTATATATTAAAACAAAATTATTAAGGTACTTTATTGTAGTTATTTGTACACATTCTAAATTTTTTGCATAATCAGAGCCATCTGTTGACGTATTTGTGAATTCTATGTTTGTGACAATCTGTATCAGGTGAGAATCGCAAGAGGGCGTTATAATGAAACAAATGGTAATTTCTAAAATTTTATCTTTATCCTAATTGAAAGAAGTCAGATTACCATACTCTTTGTTAATGATGAATATATAACATTAATACGAAGGGTAAACACAGAACTATTAAACACAAAACAAAAAGTATCTATTAATAATTTTTTTCCCAATAGTTAGAATGTTTGACATTTGATTGATAACGGAAATTGATGCGAGCTTCTCTTGGCCTTAACTGACTTACGATATATAATTTAATGTCTTAGGTATTGCCAACCGCTATATATAACTTAACGATTGAAGTAGGCTGTATAAACAATGCGAAATCATTTATCGGAAGAGTACCTAAGTACACCCCAAGCTCAGATGTAGATGTGTGCACTAACACTTCCGTATTTACCCAAGCTCGTTCTGAAATTGACTAATCTGTTGTTGTCATTAATTTATTATTAATTTCTTTTGTTGTCTGGTAAGCCATACCGCTGTACTTTTATGATAACTTTTCAGCAAGATCAATGGCAATAAATGGCTTTTTTTCGCTTCACACGACTTTATTAGTTATTTAACATCGTGCAATATGTAATCTTGTCTAAAATCGCATCGTAAAAATTAAACATTTAAAATATTTATGAAGACTCTAAAGTATAGAGATAAGGATAAGAAAATGTTACTTACTGTCTTATGTAGTAAGTTCAAAGAAAAGGGCAATATTAAAGCTATCAAAAATCATTAATCTGGAAATAACTACAACATACATATGACATTAAATTTATGTCGAAATCATTTATTTAAATATATATATATATTTCTGCATTTCAAAAACAACTTGATGATATTATGATTACTGAATGTATGCTAATGATGATATTGGTCAGAAAGTTTTTATTTTACAAAAATTATTTTAATGATACGAAAGTATAATTTGTACCTAATTAATACAGATAAATATTCTTTGTTTACACTGCAAAATTTTTAAATTTTGTGTCATATGGTTTATGATAACTTCATCTATTTATGTTGTTTGTAGTTATGATTTTTAATTAATAAATGCATGTTTCGTCACAAGATGACAATAAGTGATATAAATTATGTGTCATGTATGTAAGTAAACTGTATCTTATGAGAAGAACGATTCCATAAACTATTTACATCGCTAACAAATTCATTCTAAGTAACCAATTTCTTTTAGATTTTCCCTCGGGTGTCGTTCAAATATCAGAGGGAGACATTGTGCCTATGTGCGCTTTGTGAGTACATACCGGACTCGGCTATAAATCTTCAAGCGTCACTACCGGGTCGCTACAATGGCGGCACTCGTTGCATGCTGAGAATTATATCTATTTATAACATGATATACTTAAACTGTAATTATATCATTATTTATATTGATGTATTATCTCATTAAAGTATCATCTTTCAGTTAGGAAATATTACAGATGCATTTGTTCACGCTAGATTCTAGACCTTTCAAAAGTTCGTCTAGCTATATAAGGATATGAAATCTTAAATATTGTATAACTTAAAGAACAAAAAAAGTGATAAATTAGGTTATATATAATATTCTTGAACGACTTCTGAGTTAAAATGGGTGTAAAGAAATAGTCGTATTGCATCTTACACCTAAAACTGGATTCAATTTTTAATGTAGATTAACACTATAGATAATATAATGAAATTATTTTCTACAGTGACAATTATGAGTAACTAGAAATAAAAAGATCTGTAAAATTAGATAAAAAGTTTTTTAAAAACATAAAAAGTCTTGAATAAGTACTAAGTATTACGTTTTACATTTGTTTATGAATTTTAAGCTTTCAATACTAAACTTCACTCTACAACATTTTACATTCACGTAATAACTTTTACATTTTATGCATAATAAGTACTTATTTCGTATATATTATGTAAAAATGTAAAATTATTACGTTAAAGCTTCCCTCACGTGCGATTATCGCGTCTATACTGACAGCGGATACTACTTGTTACGTCTCTTCCGATATAAAATATTAAACGAGCTATGGGCTACTGACATCCATGGGAACAAACTACCGTTAATGGTAAACTTATGGGAATGTATTTTATATCCTCTATAAATTATCTTCTATTATTTTTGGATGAGTTATGATTATACGGGCATTTTCTGAAGAGTATTTTAGTGGCAAGATTGATTAGATTGGAAGTATTATATTATAGTTTATATGTATTTATATGTTTAGGGTTCCATTCTTCAAAAATAATTGAATAATTTTATCTGACTTTCTACATACATTTTACAGAAATTTCTATTTAATGGTCATCTCCTTCGATTGTATAAAAGACGTTATATTACGTTTTAATTACAAGTTGGGACAGATTCCTAAAGTTATAACACAACAAAATTTTAAGGGTACTTAGCAATGAACAAATTAAACAAAATTAAAAATCTCTAGAAATTCTGTAAAATGGATTTGTTAAACTTGAAAAATGATTGTGTCGTGGTGCCATGGACGAAATCGTTTATTACTTTGTTATTATTTAGATAAATATGTATAGAATTCCGGTCTACTGATAAAACTCTTACTTATACGATTCATGATGTTACTTGTCACTATAAGTAATGAGCCAACTCCGCTTCTTGCAGGTTTTCATACGAAAGTACAAGTATCGCGCTTACTCATTTGCACATACGGACTATGTTACGATACAAAACTATATCTGATATTCTGGATCGATGATCTTTATTGACTTTCAGTTTCTTGAACAAAATAAGCGAACACTTTAACTTTAACACAGATTAACTTTACACCGGGTTTTTTGATGAGATAAATTGTAAGGGTATTCCTGCATCATAAGGAGCTATCACATTACCAACATATTAACAGAAGTTACCGTAGAAATTCGGGTGGGGAGAGAGGGAAAGGTTCTGGAGAACTTTCGACAAAACGATTATCAATCAATCAATAAACCTATCACCGTCCAGTGCAGAACGAAGGTCTCTGCCAAGGAACGCCAACCATCCCGGTCTTGGGCAATTCGCATCCATCCGCTGCCAGCCACCTTCTTCAAGTCGTAGTGTACGACGCGATGTCAGTTACTCTAGTTCTCTGTCGAATAACCTCGTTACGATTTTTATCAGCCAGAGGAACGCCCAGCATCGCACGCTCCATCGCACGCTGAGCTACTTTAAACTTATGGACCAGTCCAATGCTGAGTGTCCACGTCTCGGCTCCGTATGTCATTACAGGTAGAACGCACTGGTCAAATACTTTGGTCTTTAATGATTGTGGGATCGGCGACTCAAAGATGTGACGAAACTTACCGAACGCCGCCCGAAAACGATTATATAATAATCTAATAGAGTATAATCAGTTGAGGCACTCAAAAGAACTCAAGAATTTTTGAGAATAGTTCTAATGAGACAGAAATGGCATTACCTGAAGACAATTATTTTTATCCCTTTCTAAACAAATATAGCTCAACACTATTTGGACCTTAATATTTACATAAAAACTGGAGATATCAAAACATTTAAAGTAATTTGTGCTATATAATTCAAAATTATATAAAACAGCTATCTAAGACTATAGAATCCAATATATGTATGTTTTCACTTATCAGTTTACCACAGTTTATATTATTAGTGGTTCAAGTTAAATTAGTTATAAATAAAAAGACATTCAAAATGATCGACTTTCGATAACCAGGCCTTCTCTTGGTAATAAACCAAAAGCTATAGTGGGCTTACAAAATATTTGCCATTAATAGTAGTGAGCGGGTCGCACCGAATTCCCAGATATAATTGCAAAGCTCATTAAGCTCAAAACTTCGTAACAAAGGGGCTGCAATTATAATTTTCAAATTGTTTGAAGCAATAGACAAAATATATGATACAATAAACGTTCCAGAATAAAACTATTCAGCTAAATAGAGCTATAACATACCACTGGTCACGTAGAAAGCGCGTAACTCAACCAATAGCTGTGGAACGTAAGATAACATTTCAAGACTGGTCTGTACTCGAGAGACACCCGTGGAGCGGGCCTTTTACACTTTCATTTACACGAGTTATAAATCAGCTACCCCTGACTTATATCTCCGTCCCTAGGGACCATGCGCGTAGATAACTGTTTACTCTAACTTCGCATCCGGAACGTCCGAAGTTAATTATGCCAAAACCTTCCAGAGTTAATTAAGTTACGGCTTTATCTTGACTGCCTGTTGTTTCAATTTTTTTTCCAATCACTTATTGGTTTTAGAAGGCGACCAAACTCATTTGCGTTGTTAGTAAGTGATTGATTTATTTCTGCTGACAAGCAGTAGACGAAGAACAAAAATGCGTGAATGCGGTTTATTTCCTTAGGGAACGGATTTAAACTTAATTGCGACGGCGCCATCATACTATTTCTTTGGTTCTTAGCAGGGAATGTGTTGAACTGTCATCTCGTTCACTTATGGAGCATACTCACCAAGTTTCTCCGTTGGTCATTAATTTATATACGAAAATAGTACCAGTAGTACCTACTTATGAAGTATCTTATAACTCTTACCAAGGTAAGTGTTAATTGAATAAATTATGATTCTGTATTATTAAGTTTGATCTTATGACACAAATATGATCTTATAACAAAATTTGGGCATAATGTATCGAGTCAAACAGCAATGAATTGTCAACCAGTGTTTGCGTGTCATTCAAATACATGTAATTTTCAAAAACTTATCACCACATTTGCCGAGGTCATCAGTATGAACGGCGAACTATAAAGCAAGAGTGCTACAAAAGATCAGAAATCGTATACTCTATAAAAATAACGATAAATTGCTAGTGCCAAGTTTAACTTATTTGATGTGTCCGAACATTTCTTTACAAATGAATATTTCATGAAAAGGTCGAACGCGTCATAAAGTATTCAATTTTAAAGTCCAGCTACGACATGTATGGCTGCTTTTAAACTTTTAATATCACGATCATAAATAGAAAAAAATCAACTAATGTTATATAATAACATAACATATAATCGACTACACGGTTGGCCTAGTGGTTTAAGAGGTTCTATAAAAAAATTACCCCGAATCCCGTGTTCTGGTGCGTGACCAGGGGATGCATGGCTGATGGGTTGTTCAGTCGTAAGCGCACCCCCAGCCGGGGCACCTGCGGACCCCTCGGTTGGGCATAAATGTACGCTTGCCCGGGTATTGGGGGATCTCTGCCCGGGTCGACCTGTAGTTCTCCCCCACTCGTGGGTCTAATATGGAAACTGAAATTAAAAACAAAAACATAAATTTAGAAGGAGAGAAGGAGAAGAAGGAAAAGAAAGAGAAAAGCGTAAGAGTGGACGAATTCTCGTCCAACTTAAAGGACACATCGGTTGGGACGCCTATGCCGATGAGGCTTCCAGAAGTCATTATGACTGCTGGGAGCCGCAGAACATCGGAACGACTGCGTTCCAGGTCTACATGTTCGTCGGATGGCACGGGAGGTGGCCTGATGGAAACGGAGCTGTGCGACTCCCGAAAACGCGGGCGCTCCAGGGACGAGGAAAGTGACACGTCCCAGGAGATGTTACCTCCTAAAGTCGCCAGCAACCGTAGAGGAAGGTCGCGAACTTCGATCTCGATCCCGTCCGGCTCCGTCTTCTGTAAGGCGGAAGCCTATAGGCGGGTTAGGGCGGATGGCGAAGCACTTGCAGAGGAGGAGATCGCAGATCTCTTGCATAAGATTAGGGAGCCGATGGTAGGGGATTCTGTTCCCCAAACGCCATCGTCCATGCAAGAGAGAGCGAAAGCAGCGGTGGCTATCATCCACAAGGTAGCCACCAAGTCGAGTAACCTTAAGGGTGCTTTTGTAAAGGCCCTTAGGGACTCCTCTTCTGCAGTTGCGGGGGTTGTTGAGACCCTTATTGGGGACGTGGCTCGTCTCCAAGCGGCCAACGACCATCTCACTCGGGAGGTGGCTGAGCTGAGCGCGCAGTTTGCCCAATTCCGGGCGGTTCGCCCTGAGCGAGAAGGCCCGTCTCCACCGCTTGTCCCTGTCAATCTCGGTACCATCGCTGATGCCCACCTGCGCCAAATCACAGACGCAGTATGGCGCATGATGGACGGACGTCTCGCTGGCCTGGAGGCGAGACTACCTCCAGCCCCTGTTGTCCGGCCGCCGCTCGCGGCACATAGACCAAAGGCCGCATCGGCGCTGACGTCGCTTCCCGTTGTGGGCGGTCGTGTGTCTTATGCGGCGGCGGCGTCGGTGTCTGCAGTTCCTGTGGCGTCAGTGTCTGCTGTTCCTGCGGCCGCTCCGAGGACACGACAGGCGGCCAAAGCAGTAGCTAAGACGGGTGCACAGAGGTCAGGGCCCAAAACGGCGGCCAAGTCTAGAGCGGAATTCCCTCTGCTCCCCACTTCAGCCGCTGTACCTGGCACCTCCACATCTGCTCCGTCCACGGATGGTTGGCAGGTAGTCGGGGGGCTAAGAAGTCCTGAAAGCGGGGTGAAAAGGCTGCCCAGAAAGCAGCTTCTACCCCGCAGTCGCCATCGGTGGCAGTGGCCGCCACAAAGAAGCCGCGCAAACTGCAAGCGCCCAAAACTGCGGCGGTGGTGGTCACCATGTCACCGGAGGCGGCTAATGGTGGGCTGTCCTACGCGGCTATTTTCAAGAAGGCCCGGGACAGTCTCGCACACGACTTCGGGACGGTGGGTGTTAGAGTGCGCCTCGCCCAGACGGGAGCTCGGGTCCTCGAGTTCCCTGGGGCTGAAGGTGCAAAGACGGCGGACTCTTTCGCCGAGAAGCTGCGGGGAATTTTTGCAGCCACTGATGGTGTTAAAATCGCCAGGCCCACCAAGTGCGCTGAACTGCGTATCTCGGGCCTGGACGATTCCGTAACGGCTGAGGATGTCCGCGCTGCAGTTATAGAGAGGACAGGCTGCAACGTGGAGAACATCAAGGTCGGCACCATCCGCCCCGGTCCAGGAGGACTTGGCGCAGTGTGGGTCGGCTGTCCCGTACCGTCGGCCAAAATTTTGGCCGACGCCGGCAGACTACTCGTCG
The DNA here is from genome assembly GCA_949316085.1 of Hypercompe scribonia. Classification (NCBI taxonomy): domain Eukaryota; kingdom Metazoa; phylum Arthropoda; class Insecta; order Lepidoptera; family Erebidae; genus Hypercompe; species Hypercompe scribonia. The sequence goes on along the minus strand of OX438969.1, from coordinate 651,632 downwards.
GTTTCGTGAGCGCTAGGATCACAGTCCTGGCGGCGAGACCGATGAGGTGTTTTAAGTGTCTGGCGTCGGGACATACACGCGCCAAGTGTGTTAGCTGTTTCGACTGTAGCGGACTGTTTCCGCTGCGGTCGACCGGGGCACAAGGCGGCAGAGTGCTCTGCCGCCCCACACTGCCCAGCGTGTGCGGCGGGTAACAAGCCCGCCGATCATCAGATTGGGCAGAGAGGCTGTAAACCTCCCTACAATTCTCGGCAAGCGTCGGGGGTTAGCCAATCGACCCAGGCTGCCTCTGATGTCGTTCGCATGTCGGCATCGTTGCCCATGGAGGAGGTTGTAGAGACGGTCGAGTAATGGCCCAAGTCTCCAACCTCCTGGTCCAGACGAACCTGAACCACTGTGCCGCGGCGCAGGACCTTTTCCTGCAAACCATGGCACAGTGGTCGATCGGTGTTGCCGTAGCCGCGGAACCCTATTATGTTCCACCCCGTCCAAACTGGTTGGGTGACCGGGACGGTTCCGTGGCAGTCGTCGGCTCCACGGCGGCTCATTCCCCGCCCTTGTCGCTAAGAGACAAGGGCACTGGATATGTTGCTGCCGAGTGGGGGGGGATCACTGTATATGGTGTATACTTCTCCCCCAACCGGAGTTTGAACGACTTCGAGGTTTTCCTTAACAACTTGGAAACCTCGATGCGGCGTCTAACGTCTGGGCACGTCTTAGTGCTGGGGGACTTCAACGCAAAGTCCATTGCGTGGGGTTCCCCCAGGACGGACGCTAGGGGCGAGGCCGTAGAGGAGTGGGCGGCCTCGGTGGGCCTCTGTTTACTAAACAGGGGCTCCACCAACACGTGCGTGCGACAGCAGGGAGGGTCGATAGTGGACCTTTCGTTCGCTACCCCTGCCCTCGCCGCACGAGTAAGGAACTGGCGTGTCCTGGAAGAGGTTGAGACGCTCTCGGACCATCTCTATATCCGATTTTAGCTGTCCCGATCCCAGGACGCCAGTAGGGGTCACGCGGCGCGGCGTTCTTCTCGCTTTCCGCGGTGGGCTGTAGCCAAATTAAATAGGGACTTACTAGAGGAGGCGGCCATTATTCACTCTTGGCTGTCTCCGCAGGCCGCGACCGAGGAGGTCGACATGGGGGCTGGTCGCTTCTGCGAAGCGATTGCACAAATCTGTGATGCGGCCATGCCCCGCATCCGAGGTTGCCGGCCTCCACGGAAGGAGGTTTACTGGTGGTCCCAGGAGTTGGCGGATCTCCGTGCGGCCTGTACTCGTGCCCGGAGGTCCTACACCCGTAGTCGGCGGCGACACCGCGAAGAAGGCGGGGAGGACCAGCTTCATGAGGAGTACCGAGAGGCGCGGAAAACTCTGAAGCTGGCCATAAGCCGCGCCAAAGAAGTGAAGAGGAAGGAGATGCTGGAGGGTCTCGATCGTGACCCCTGGGGTCGCCCTTATCGTGCGGCGCGACAAAAGCTCCACACGTCGGGCCCCCCCCTTACAGAGACACTCCAGCCCAGCTTCCTGCGGGAAGTGGTCGAGGGCCTTTTCCCGCAGCGGGTGGAACACACATCCCCGTCGATAGCCTTCATGGTCGGAGACGACGGGGGGAACGAGGACGATGTTCCACCCGTCAGGGAATCGGAGGTAGGGGCGGTTGTTCTACGGATCCGCTCTAAGAACACCGCCCCCGGGCCGGACGGGATACCTGCCCGAGTGCTGGCCCGAGCCCTCGAACACATGTCGGACCGCCTCAGGGAGGTCCTGAACGCTAGTTTGGCGTCCGGATGCTTCCCTGAGTGCTGGAAAAGCGGGAAGCTGGTCCTATTGAGGAAGCCGGGACGGCCAGCCGAATCGGTAGCGGCCTATAGGCCCATCGTGTTGCTGGACGAGGCGGGTAAACTGTTTGAGAGGATACTCTCTGCCCGCATCGTCCGGCACCTCCGCGAGGTGGGCCCCGATCTGTCGGACGCCCAATTTGGTTTTCGGGCGGGGCGTTCGACGGTCGATGCCGTGCTGCGCCTGAGGGCCGTTACCGAAGAGGCGGTGAGCTGTGGCGGCGTGCTGTTGGCGGTGTCGTTGGACATCGCCAACGCATTCAATAGTCTGCCATTTAGCTGCATCAGGGAAGCACTCCACTACCACGGGGTGCCAAAGTACCTGAGGCGGCTTGTGGCAGACTATCTTGAGGAGCGTACCGTCATGTACGAGGATCGAGACGGTGTTCTAAGGCGGCGGCTCATGTCGTGCGGTGTTCCGCAGGGGTCAGTCCTCGGACCACTCCTGTGGAACATGGGATACGACTGGGCCCTTCGAGGTCGTCTTCCCCCCGGGCTGGGCGTACTTTGTTACGCAGATGACACATTGGTCACGGCCCGGGGGATGAACTTTCAAGAGGCGGCGCGCCTGGCCACCACGGGTGTCTCACTGGTGGTCGGGCGAATTGAGGCGCTGGGTTTGCGGGTGGCCCTGGACAAGACGGAGGCCCTTTTGTTCCATGGGCCCCGTCGTGGTCCACCCTCCGGCGCCTCCATCGTAGTCAATTCGGTCCTCGTACCGATTAAGGCCCAGATGAAGTATCTGGGCCTGATCCTCGACGGCAGGTGGCTCTTCGACGAGCACTTCCGACAGCTTACTCCAAAGCTGGTCGGCGCTGCTTCTGCTCTTGGGCGACTTTTGCCCAATTTGGGTGGAGCCAGCGTCGCGACGAGACGGCTTTACACGGGGGTTGTTCGGTCAATGGCGCTATATGGTGCACCGGTGTGGGCGGCGGCTCTGACCGCCCAGAATAGGGCTCGCCTCTGGCGCCCTCAGAGGATATTGGCGGTTAGAGCCATACGCGGTTACCGCACCGTATCGACGGAGGCGGCGTGCGCCTTGGCCGGAACTCCCCCGTGGGATTTGGAGGCGGAAGTGCTCGCCGAAGTTTATCGGCGGACGGCTGACTTCCGGGCGGGTAGCGGCATACGGCCCCCGCCCGAAGAGATACGCGAGTGGCGTGAGGCCGCTCGTCGAGCTACGATGGCTCGTTGGTCGTTCCGGTTGGAGACTCCACGTGCTGGCTTTGCCCTCGTGGAGGCTCTCCAGCCGGTCATCGCCGAGTGGGCAGGGCGGCAGCACGGGACCCTTTCCTTCTGACTGACGCAGGTCCTTTCCGGGCATGGTTGCTTCGGGAAGTACCTGCACTCGGTCGCCAGGAGGGAATTGAGTCCCGTCTGTCACCACTGCGACTGCAGTGAGGACTCGGCTCAGCACACGCTAGCGGTTTGTTCCGCCTGGGCGGCGCAGCGTGGGGTCCTCACTGCAGTTATTGGAGGAGATCTCTCGCTACCGGCCGTCATACGCTCCATGGCCGGTAGCGACAGTTGTTTTACCGCGGTCGCAACCTTCTGCGAAGACGTAATTTCGCAGAAGGAGGCGGCGGAGAAGGCCCGGGAGGACGATATCCATTCGGACCCAATTCGCCGCCGGCAAACCGGGCGGCGGAGGCGCGCGTACCAGCGCCTCATGCCGCCTTGAGTGTGGCCGCGGGTGGACGGGACGGGTTTTCCCCTCCACCCGCTATAATGGCCAGCCGCGAGGAGGCGACGTCCGCGTGTGCCGTACGTCGCCTAAAATAGAGAGTTTACCCATAGATGGTGCCCGCAGTTTCGGGCAGGCGCTAGGAGGGATCTGGATGTCGTAATAGCAGCGGTTCCCGGATCCCTCCTATCTCAGGCGCAGAGTGGCACACCGTGTGGTTTTAGTCGGTCCGATTCCGACACACCACCCCGCCGTAAACCCCGGTGGGGTGACGGCCCGAGGGGGTTTCCACACGTTAAAAAAAAAAAAAAAAAAAAAGAAAAAAAATGGTTTAAGAGGTCGCCATGGCACTCTCTACTGCGTTGAGTGTTGTGTGTTCAAGCCCCATATGGGACAACACTTTGTGTGATCCACAAATTATTGTTCAAGTCTGGGAACACAACACCACACAGGATTTATTCCTAGTGCCGGCGTTGTCTTGTAAAAAAAAATATGTCTGTATGTAATTAAAAAGTTACACCGAATTAATATAGTGTAGGTACACCTTATACTAGAATGTTTTTTTTTTATTTGAATCGTAGGTTTATTAGTTCTTTAATATTTTTTATAGTCAAATTAGTCACATTAATTAATCAATACGTCTCCAAACGCCTTAAAAAATTGCACGAGCAACAAATCACAAGCCACCATCATTGAGTTTTCAATGACTCGTAAGTAATTACGTAATATATTTATAATGACTACACGAACGGCGTAGTGGCTTAAGTGCTCACCTTATCGCCTCCTACTGTGGTGAGTAATGTAGGTTCAATCATTACAATGAACAACACTGGTTATTTCATAAATTGTACCTGAGTTTGTGTGTTCTTTGTGTCCGTTACATATATGTTTGTGTAGTCCCGCGTGACACGGAATATGTTAATAGTGTGGATGTTGTCTTTAAATAAAAAGAAAGATATACATATATAATTTCTAATCCAATGTTGCCACGTAGTCCGTTTCCATCATTGTGCTTGTGTTACGTTTCCAACATCGCTTACTGTTTTGGGAGGAGATTATATCAAATAGCAATAATGCAGTCAGTGAAATGAAACGAGACAAACAGCCAGACGACCTCTAGTTTGTTATTATTGTATTAGAACATCCTCAATTTACACGTACTTATGATCAACGAGTGTACATACATTTTAAATAGAATTGGTATTAAACAGTTTTGATAACTGGTTTGAACACATACATATTTATGCACCATTGTAAAGCTGCGTTAACACTGCAAATGTGTGAGGTAGCCGGGCAGTGCGAAGATAAGTAGGGACGCCATGGATTGTTATGTCCCTCTAATGTTAATTAATAGCAGATTGTATTTGAGGCCACTTTTAACGGAGGCAGAGGTAGTTTATCATGCACGGAAAAACAAAACAGATGTATAAACGATGAATATACGTTATGAATATATAAATGTGTTGCGACTTCCACATACAGCGCGAACAGAAAAACATACAATAGCGCCATCTAGCGAAGATACATCAAACTACGAAATATAATGAACTACGGAGCAACTACTGATCCTGTAACGCGAAATAGAGATTCTCGTGGCGATTAGCATATATACAACATGCCAACGTCAACTGTCGGGTCGCGACCCGCCAGGCATGATCACCTTGCCTGGTCGGAGGATCCTCCCTTTGTGCCGCAGGAACTTGACACCTGTTCACCTGGCTGTAAATAGATTATGAGTGCACAACTATAACCATAACTTTCCAAGCTCTTTAAATATATTACTATGAAATGAATTACAGTTTATTGTAATAACAAGTGAAACTTATTTTCTAGAAAAGTCATTTAACATGGTATTAATTAAAAATACTAGTGGTCACATTCTGATTGACACCTAAGCAAAAATACATATATTCCTACGTTTATAACTATATATGTTGTGTTTGTGGGTTGCAATTACACTACATTTTGTACAATCAACGTTATTGCTTTATTCATTGAATTTACAGAGCTTGATACCAGTTGACATAATGCGTAATTAATACTTAGTTTTCCTAGCGTCCACTAGAGGCGCTCGCGAGCCACACGTTCAGAAATGATTAACAACACACGGGCCTAACATAACATACAACATACATAACAGATTGGCGACGAGAACGGATAAATGCGCAGTGTAAAAAGTGGTACAATACAAATAGAAGTGAGCGACGCAATACCCTCTTGGTGAAAAAAAATCATTCCCACGTGTTCTGATATACCTTTTTCCTTCGTTCCAAGGGTTCATATTCCAGTGTTGATAACCCGCTACACATTTTCCTTTTTCCTTACATAATTACCCTGATGATACGAAATGGAGCATCAATATCAATTAGGGCAGGTGTTAACCCAAATTACGGAAACAATGCGAGGTATGCAATTACAACTACAAGCTTTACAAAGTACTGAAAAATCTGTAAGCGGTATTACATTACAACCATACGATGAAAATAATGAGTCATTCTCATCATACTTACAAAGACTACAAAATTATATAACACTAAAAGGAGTTACGAGTGTTACAGTCAAGGTACAAATTTTTCTTAATTGCATTGGCCCAAAATATTATCAAGTGCTGAGGAACATAACAGCGCCTAGTTCGCCTGAATCAAAATCATATGACGACCTGGTGAAATTATTACGAGAGCATATTGCCCCAGAACCGGGTGAAGTAGCCCAGCAACACAAATTCTGCCTCAGACAACAACAAGAGTGTGAGAGCATTGCTAATTATGTGGCTGGATTGAAAGAAATAGGTGGAAAATGTAACTTTATTTGTAATAATTGTGAACACAGTACATTTGACACTCATCTGCGAGTACAGTTCATGCGGGGGCTGCGTAATTCTGAAATCAAAGAAAGATTGTTACAAGAATCTTCTTCTACAAAGTTCGAGGATTTAATTAGGATTGCGATGGCCATGGAGAGTTCCAAAGCTGAAACAAAAGAAATGGGTCTGGATATTCAAGCAAATATAAACAAAATATCAGTAAGAGCAAAGAACCAAAATACATACAAACAAAGTACAAATACAAGGAATACAAATGCATACAAAGAGCCTACATACAATACAAATACATATGAAAAGCCTACATACAATACAAATACATACAAAAAGCCTATATACAATACAAATAATGCATATAATAATAAAAAAGGAAGAATAATGAAGTGTTTTCGATGTGGAAAAGAAAACCATTCAGCGACGCAGTGCAAACTGAAAAATAAACTGTACTGTAAGTCATGCAATAAAAAAGGACATTTACAATCAGTATGTTTCAAAGATCAGAAACAGCTGGAGCTAATAAATGAGCAGTCCAGAGATGAAGATGAAATATATGAAATACATAAATTATTCTACAAAAATAACATGCAAAATGATAAGTTTAACATTACATTGAAATTACATGAAAAAATACATACCTTAGAGCTGGACACAGGTGCAGCAGTTACAACATGCTCTGTGGAATATTATAAGAAATATTTCACCAACCTGAAACTGGAAAATACATCAGTAAAGCTAAGAACATACACAGGGGAAATAATACACCCACTAGGAACATGCAATTTAAATATTAAATACAAGAATACAGAAGTAGATGGTAGAATCTTTGTGATAGACAAAAATGTAAATCCAGTAGTGGGAAGAGAATGGATAAGAAAATTAAACCTGAAATTTGACATAAATTCACTACAAAAAGTAGAAAATGATATTACAGAAAAAGAATATACATACATAGATGCATAGATACGTAGATGCATACATACATAGATACATACATACATAGATGCATACATATATAGATGCATACATACATAGAGGCATACATACATAGATGCATACATATATAGATGCATACATACATAGAGGCATACATACATAGATGCATACATACATAGATGCATACATACACATATAGATGCATACATACATAAATGCATCAGCCATTGGTTGAAGTTTTTTTTACCTAAACCAAATTTCAAAAATGCCAGTTACACTACAAGAAATTAAAAAGGCTACAGCTACTGATCCAGAATTACAAAAACTATACATAGACATACAATCAGGAAAAGAAGATCCCAGAAGATTACATGAATTCTCCTTACAAAATAATTGCATATTCTATGGCATACGAATCGTCATACCTAAGAAATTACAACCTCAAATCTTAGAAGAGTTACATACAGCACACACAGGTATTGTAAAGATGAAGGCTTTAGGTAGGAGTTATGTGTGGTGGAAGAATATTGACACTGATATAGAGAATTTGGTAAAACAGTGCAAGCCATGCTGTTTGATGCAGAAAAACCCTACTAAAGTACCTGTACACAGCTGGGAATACCCAAAAGAACCATGGAGTCGTATTCATATCGACTATGCTGGCCCATTCATGAACCAATATTTTCTTATTGTGGTAGATGCATATACTAAATGGTTAGAAGTCATTCCAACTACTTCTATTACAGCTATAGCAACTATTAATATTCTGAAGAAGCTATATACTACATTTGGCCTACCAATAACTCAAGTATCAGACAATGGAAGACAGTTTAGATCAGAAGAAATGTTAAGATTTCTGAAAGAAAATGGAATTCAAGCAAAATTTACAGCACCATTTCATCCGTCTACAAATGGTCAAGCAGAAAGATATGTCCAAATAGTAAAAAATAAGCTAAAAAAAATGGCTAATGAAGATGGATCAGTACAAGAAAAACTGCAAACATTTTTAATGATGTACAGAAAAACACCTAACAATACTACGGGATTAAGTCCAGGAGAAATGATGTTCAAAAGAATACTCGTATACAGAACAAGAATTGACTTAGTAAAAAGAGAAAAAGAGATAGAAAATCACAGTAATGAAGAGATGATTGTAAACAAGCAGTTTCAAAGAGGAGATAGAGTTCAAATAAGAATGTATGACAGCAACAAATGGAAATTCGGAAAAATAACAGACAGGAAAGGAAAATTACATTATGAGGTGGAAGTGGATGGAAGAATACACCAAAGACACATTGATCAAATTATAAAAACTGCATGCATGAGTGAAAACATTAAGATACCGTATACGTACCTAGCCAAGCCGGAACACATACAGGAAAACCTAGATGCAGGAAAATCACCTGAAAAAGACAATAAGCTATCTACTACCATACAAGCTAGTCCTACAAGAAGAGAATCCATACCACCCATTCAAAACCAAATAGTTAACATTCCAGAAAATATCGTACCAGTTATAAAAAGCTCAGAGACACCTACACTTCATCTACCTACACCAACACCAACCAAAATGGAACCACGTCGAAGCACCAGAACTAGAAGGATGCCAGACCGGTTGAACCTTTGAACTAATAACGAGGGAGAGTGTTAGGCCCGTGTGTTGTTAATCATTTCTGAACGTGTGGCTCGCGAGCGCCTCTAGTGGACGCTAGGAAAACTAAGTATTAATTACGCATTATGTCAACTGGTATCAAGCTCTGTAAATTCAATGAATAAAGTAATAACGTTGATTGTACAAAATGTAGTGTAATTGCAACCCACAAACACAACAATATAAAAATGAGATTTTGACTAGACACTCGATAAACGTAGTAATGGTGTAGCTAGTTGCTTATAAATACTGATAGTTCGATCTACGGTATAGACCGTGAAAGTGTGACGTCACAAGTCTATTAGGATATGGACATGTACTTCGTTCCCACAATGGTGGATCCGTGCTTTTCCATTATAGACAAGCAAATAAGGTGTGCGTAGCGAGAATATTTAGCGGTCTTTTTTCAGATTGGCGGTCTGGTGTGGCGATTTCGAAAAACATCTAGTGGTTACTATTTTTAGCTATCTCTGTCTCGCACACACAGCCCTCATCCCACAGATGTTCTGTTTCTTTGTACTTTTACCTCGTTGAGCAGTTTACACTAAAATTGGTACTGGAACCACGCTGATTTCAGTACGAACGGGTCGACTCGACTGGGGCAATACTACAATACAACCTAATGCGGCAGCATCTGTGCTATCTCGTTGGTCAGTGCTAGACCGGTGGCCTATTGGTGCAGGAGTGATAGTTATCGCAGTAAGTGTATGTACCTTACACTGTCACGATGACTCTCATGGGTTTTACGTCTTCAAACGAGGCGTTGAAGAGCATTTTACTAGGCTGCCATGGTGTGGTACCATACCGCATTGTCTGCATTTGCAATGAGTATTGTGACAACAACTTTTAGATTCTATTTATTCTTTCCATCAGGTAGAGTAGAGACACTTTGGTAGGCTCTTAAAGTAGAAAAAAGACATTAAACGAGTCTAGATAAATTAAATGACTTTATTACTTTGAACAAACACATCCCGTGTTGCGCAACCTCGCTCATCTCTAGTGGAAACGCAACCGAAATGTGTACATTTTTCAAATATTGACTGTATATGTGCAATGAGGTTGACCTTTGTCGCGCCTGGACGATCGCTAAACTTTATTATACGAAACATAATCAACTAAATATATGTTATAGTCATTTAATGTGGGCTTAGGAGATAGTAATATCAGTTAACTTACAGAAAGACATTTTTAAATAATAAAACATGAAAATCATATAACAATATTAGTGAGTCTTTGTGTATGATGGCTTCCTATTCTCCCTTAAATGGTACCACAGAAAATGTGGAAAGATTCAAACGAATTCGTTAGACTTTAGTTAGATTCTAAGTACAACACATTATGTTGTGCTAATACGATCATACTACACTCTCTAATAAATATATACTCCATAATCAAGCTGTGTTGTACGTAGTTTAAAACGCGTGATGTTTAAATAGCTACTTAATGTGAGGTGAGGTGTAACGTATGTGTGCAATAAAAAAATGATTGTCAACTGAGTCGTAACACATAATTTCTGCATCCTGTTTATTACACGATTATTAGCAATAACTACGTTTCGTGACGACGGTACCTCGAGGGAATGAATTGACAGATAACTTCTTTCCTTTCTTTCTTTTTTATCCTCAGCCTGGGTAGTCGCTGGAGCAGCACAGAAAGTGATGTTGCTTATATTTTGAATAATTAACATGTCTTTCTAATAAAGATAATTGCTTAGTACTTAAATTGCTTTTACATAACCCCATTTTACATATCTTGTATGCCAGAGAAACTATTAATTAGTTATGATTCTACAGCATTTGTCGCCATATTTCAGCTAATTAGTGCAAAACCGTTTAGCCCTACGAGAGTGATGTTGCCCACCAACGTTATTGACCACCGAATGAGTGAGACACAATCATTACAGGAGACTCAAACGTTACTAAATAATAGGCCACCATCGTCTCTCCTTAGAAAAGTGGTAAGTTAAGTAAGCTAGTTTTCCTTCGGTCGCAACCTTCGACGAAGACGTCATTTCGCAGAAGGAGGCGATGGAGTAGACCCAGTAGGACGATCTCGACCCGGATCCAATTGTGCGCTTACCAGCGCCTCATGCCACGATTGCTCATGACTGTGGCTGCGGGTCGACGGGACGGATTTTCTCCTCCACCAGCTTCAGTTTCATGCCGTGCGTCACCTAAATAGACTCACCCATTTATAATGCCTGTGTCAGAGCGGGCGAACGCTAGGATGGGTCTGGATGGCTTAATAACTGCAGTGCTCGGATCTCTCCTATTCTAGGCGCAGAGTGGCGCGTGAGTTTAGCCTTTTTAATTCTTTCACGCTACGCCACTGAAAACTAACGAGGGGTTTCCACGCGTAAAATAAAAACGAAAAAAAAGGGTAAATTTTCCTTCTTTTTCCAGTAATGTTTGTGGCATCTTACGATCGATACGATACTAACCATAACAAGTGTGTTTATAGGCAAAAACATATTTCTAATAGTTATGATAATGTGATAATGATGAACATGAAGAAATATTACGAAACATTAATGATCAATTTGTGTTCACTCATCAACAAAAAACATCAATGTCAAAATATTTTCAAGAATTAAGTTTATTACCGCTTTTGTCATTCTGTCATGTCTGTCCAAATTTCATATAATGCTAAACAAACATATGTAATTGTTCGAATGAGGTAGACTCATTCGAAAAATTAATGATTCACGAGAAAGATTTAGGTGTAAATTAAGGTTTTTTGCAAATGAACTAAAACTTGTTCACAAATGTTGAAGAATCATGACAATTGCGAGTTTTATTGGCGTGTAAGTCATGAAGAAAAAATACTTTACGCAAATATTGTCAGGATCCAAGCCATGAGTATAGTTTAAATGACGTCATATTGAGCATTTCTTGCAGCAAAAGTATTTATAAACAATTTGTTTAGCTTAAAGGCTGCCTGTCTGTCTATATGTTAGAACTATGTCAAGTCCCGTCAGATTGGGGAAAACTATCTATTTTCTGGGAGAAAATAATAGAAAACTATTGCGAAATGGCAAAGTATGTTGAGTATGAAATAATAGTTTTAGATTTTCACCTACATATGTAGGTGAGAAGCTTGGATTTAGGTGATTTAGTTATAGGTGCTATACGAACTTCTGTAGCAATCGTTATGAGTAATTGAAGTCCTAGATAGTCTGGCAACAATGTTCCTACAGAACTTCGATATGGCTAAGTATGTGGTGGTCTAATGTCAGTCGCTTCACTTCAAAAATCTAAATTCAACCGTGTTATAATAGATTAAAAGCCGACCGCAATTTCATTTGGGAAAAGGTTCAGATATATAAAATTCCAGTAATGTCGAAGTTACCTGGTCATATACTGTAAAAACTTTACCTATTTAAGGACTGCATTCTCGTAACAATGTGTAAAATATTATTCGGTTGCTATTGTAGTTCAATAGAGGAAGTACTATTAAAATGGGGGCCGGGTTGCGGACAGCAACTAGCTTATGGTATATATAGATCAATATTGTCCGCCTCTGTCTAGGTAAACAATATATAAACAGAAACTTTATCGTTGTGCATTATTATAAGTCAGTACTTGGCCACAGCAATGCAGTTGTGGGTGTCGATACTTTTTTTATGCATCTCTTCAGTGAGCAGTGAATTTGATAAAGAAAAATGGAAGGAGGTCAAGATCAAACAAGGACCGGTGCGGGGCTACTGGGACCCTAGTGGTGAACTGTGGACATTTCGTAATATACCTTATGCCACAGCACCCACAGATAACAATAAATTTAAGGTAAAAAGTTAAGTAATTTTCTAAAAATTTCGAAACGATGAATATCATAATTATCATCAACCAATAATAGTCTACTGCTGGACATAGACTTCTGGTTAGCGAGGTGTTTATTTCCGATAAATATAAAGTGGCATAATTAATCAATTAATTCTTAATAAAATAAGAGTGGTTTAAATGTTAAGGTAATTTTACGTTTTCGATTGTCAGAATAAAATAATATCTCAGTTCACGTCTATAAAGTATTAAGAAGGATAGTCGCGTGTTCAGCTATGAAAAGAAATACATTCTATAAAACATTATATTTTACGAGGTCCGGTCAGTTGCTAAACTATAGTATTTTTATTTATTTATTTTAAGAGCCAAAGTGAGTCTACTTTGCCAAATGGAAAGCACAAATAGAATCCAAGAATTGTAGCCACCATATTCATTACGAACGCAGACAGTGCAGACCAACATGGTCGACACTATGGCGGCCTATCGAGATGATTTTTTATTGGGCTTTGGGTCGTGAAAATCTGACTGTCGTGGCAGTGTAAGGCTCTCACACTTACCACAATAACTGTCACTCATTACATCACATAGAAATCATTTTAGTAAACCTCACATTGCTGTGTACATTTCTTTCTGTCAAAGATAAAGTAGTTTGACTGCGCGGTTGGTCTAGTGGCCACGCCGCTCTTTAATTAGCTGAGTGTTGTAGGTTTACAACCCACATGGGACAACATTTTGTGTGATCCATAAATTATTGTTCTGAGTCTGAGTGTTCTTTGTATCCGTTTCTGGTATGTTTGTAAACTCCCCCGCGACACATGGATATCATGGCTTTTATCACCAGCAGGGATTCATGAGATGTTTGACAAGTTGCAACAACAAAAATTCTTAAATAATATTATCTAAAAATTACTGTCATTTTGTTCAAGTTTTCTTCAACGGATTACATTTGACTCATAGATTTATTTTATAGCAAATGATCAAGCTACACAGCACTTTTTTAATTAAATTGGATTACATTTTCACGGTTAAATTACTAAACCGATTTTAGTGAAATGTGGCATGGAGATACTTTGACTGTTGAGGAAGGAGTAAGTCTTTTTATTATAATAACCGACATATGCACGGACGCGGCCGCAACGCGCGTCACACACCACAAAATGAAAAAAATAAGTACAACATAAATCAGGAAAACAAAGTCAAATTATGATAGTTTAGACAGGTAATGATTTTTTTATATAATCTAATAAACTATCGGACAAGGAGGTTATAAGTGCAAGTGTATATGACTTGAATTTCTTTAAGATTTTTTGAAAGTAGGAAACGTGTGATTTCCAGATCCTTGTTGTTTAAGCGGCTAAATAAATTACAATACATCTTTACTTCTATTTTGGTTATATTTTGTGAGATGTGTGAAGTTATTTTTATTTTGTAATATATTCCATTATGTAATATATTCCATATTGTAATATATACCGACTTGAGTGCGACGCGATGAGGCGTATGATTATCGAACTAACATACTACAGCTATTGCATTTTGGAAAGTGAGTACCAGTCTACTGCACAATGGGCCCGAAAATTTGAAACCTCCTACCGTAGCTTATTTCAGAAACGGCAGAGTGGCCCTGGCCTATTATATTAACAACGATGGCTTGCGTGTCACGTGTTGTCTGTGCTAGCTTTGATTCGTCATCAATAGCACTTAACTATAAAAAGTATCATAAAACCGTCATAAAGTTACTGAGTTAAAAATGTAAAATGCGACTCTACTTTTACTCTAATAAAATTAATTTCAATGAGTGAGTCCAATGAGTCAAAAATAAAATAAGCGATAAATGTATTTTTAAGATTTAAGCGTAACTGATATAAATAAAAAATATGATTATCTAATAAACACAATAACAACCAATTGATTGAATATACATATACTACTAATTAATTATGAAAATAAACAGAACTTATTGTCTATTTACCACAAGGGATAATGATCAATGTTGGATTATATTTATGATGTCCTTGTTTGTACGTATTTGTGTCACATACACACGTACACAAACAATGATATCGCGCTATGATTCAATACAAGTTCCTCCGTTTTTTATATGGCGTTAAACAATTTGAGCCGGCGTAAGATAACTGCTTTTAATTCATTTATTGGTGATGGATATATATTTTCTCAATATTTGTAGAGTTGTATAAGAAATTACTAAGAGCATAATATTGCCGTTTACATGCCACTATATTAAGATCAGCTTAAAATAAGTGCTCTAATGCTTGCGAATTAGAATACACTTTATTCAAAGTTGCATTGCTGTGAATACGAGCACTCGCTACAAAGGAGGTAGTGTCGTCGTCGCCCCAAGTGATAATACCATAAGGGAAGTCCCTTACATTGTGTTTCCCGACTGATCTAATAATATATTTCGAAAAATACGAAGTATAGCCAGTAATAAAATGAATCTACAAAAGTTTCTCAGTAATATAAATTTAATTGCTGAAAGAAAGTACTGTAGCTTAGATTTCAAACAGGTCTGAGTCACTTAATGACCTTTGACTTTTGTCATAGTTTATTATAGAAGTTTTTTGATGCATAATTTTAGTCGGTATTAAGAATAATAAGTGTCATCATCCCCATTCATTCCGTGGGTATTGAAAAATAGATTAAGAAAGTAGACTAGAGGATAACATCACTACAAAGAGAAGCAAAACTTGAAACAAATCGTATAGCAACCCTTCTGGCTGGCGTGGTATAGCAGACCAAAACCTCATTTCTAAAGAGGAGCCTATGTCCTGCAGTGGACCATTTAAAGCTATTGATGATAATAATGGTAATTATAAAAAGACTTTTCTAGCAATACTGTACGCTTATTATTGTTCCACGCAACGACGGTACAGTATTTCTTTTATAATCTAAAGCCTACACAATCTTTATGTAATAAGCTTTTTACGGTCTTTGCGTACTTTCGGATTGTCTGGAAGAGAACCTCATGGGTAGCAATCATACTACGAGCCTTTTCCCTAAACTATGTTGGGGTCGGTTTTCACTGACTCATGGATGGATCGATAGACAACAAACCTTCACAGCCCTTTTTTTTTAACGTGTGAAACCTCCTCGGGCTGTCACCCCACCGGGGTTTACGGCGGGGTAGTTTGTTGGAATCGGACCGACTAAAACCACACGGTGTGTCACTCTACACCTGTTATAGGAGGGATCCGGGAACAGCTGTTATTACGACATCCAGTAAACCTCCGCAGCCCCAGTACAAGGTGCGATCAATAATTATTTTAGCCAATATTGTAACAAAACAGACTTGCAAGAATCTATGCATTGGATGCTCCAACTCTTAAGGAAGATTCTAGTAAAAAAATTGTTTCAATCACAAGGATATAACAGCGGAGTAAAGTTAAGCAAAAGAACTAGTTGACACATTCAGAAATAAATACCAACAAACTTACTAAATTGATTACAATAGCACCAAGTTGTTTAAAAAACATATGTAAAAATTAGTTGCCTAGATAATGAAATAGACAGATTGACTGGATAAGTGATTACAGCAATATCAGGTAACGTACATAATAATATTTTCATTACTTACGTAGTTCTACTAACTTCTAATTACAATAGAAAGCTAAAAAAAAATGAGAAAATAAAAGGGTTTAGTTAATTTCTGCCAAATCAGGGCCCTCAGCAAAGATGCAAGTGTTTCAAGAAGCAAGATTCTACAATTGTTAACGTTTTTTTTACTTGTATAATTGACTAATATTATTTTTTGATCATGTGACGTAGCGTTGAGATACGTCATTGTTTGTTAGTTTGTTACTTTTCTAATAACGTTTACGTTTGTAAAATATCAACTTGGTTAGGGGGGCAATTAACTCAAATCTCATTGTAACTATCGTGTATTGAGCGTATCTCTTGGAGTACAGTAATAAGTACACTAATGAGTAATATGTACTATTATCACACGGAAAACTATGTAATCGGGTTTCTACACGGGTAACGGGATAAGATTAACGAATTAATCAGATAGCTGGGGTTTTCGCAACAAATGTGAGAATTCTGGTTTTCCTTCACCACACATATTTCCTAAAATACCGTTTATTTTAAAATGTTGTAATTCAATAAATACAACTAATTGTTGAAAAAAGTAGATTCATTATATACTAACTAAGATTTCTTTCTGCTAAATCAATTAATCGCCGCTTTATACCTTCCGTTGAGAAAAAATAATTTTATATTGATTTAACTTTTAGGCACCTCTTCCACCGCCAACATGGAAGGAGCCTCTGGAAGCTAATGGTGAACGTATCGTATGTCCTCAGTTTTATGAGCCAAGTATAGTTGAAAAAGCAATAATGCGAGAAAATTGTCTGATAGCAAACATTTATCTACCAGATACGGCACAAAAAAACTTGTCGGTCCTTGTCTCTGTTCACGGAGGAGGTTTTCAAGTAGGATACGCTGATTGGTTACCTTTAAGTAATCTTATGAGAAACAAGGACTTTATTTTAGTTAACTTTAACTATCGCCTGGGCATACATGGTTTTCTTTGTCTTGGTACGGCCGATGTACCCGGTAACGCTGGCATGAAGGATCAAGTTGCGTTGCTTCGCTGGGTAAAAGAAAACATTGGAAGTTTCGGGGGTAATCCTAACGACGTTACGATATCAGGGTACAGTGCAGGTGGCTCCTCAGTAGATCTTTTAATGCTTTCCAAAGCTACTGAAGCTCTATTCCACAAAGTTATACCGGAAAGCGGAGCAAGCTTACTTGCGTTTACAGTTCAATCAGATCCTCTAAGTATAGCTAAAAATCACGCGAAAAAATTGAACTTCACTGATGTTGATAACATATATGCTTTAGAAGAATTTTACAAAACGCTATCGTATGACACCTTAACAGCTGATGGATTTCTTCAAAACACCGACTCTACCTTTACATTTGTACCGTGTGTCGAGAACGATTACTGGGATGGAGCCTTCCTAACAAAATCACCCCTGGCTATATTCAAAACTGGGGATTACAAGAAAGTACCAATATTGTTTGGTTTTGCTAATATGGAAGGTCTGATAAGAATAAATTTATTCGACATGTGGAAAGATCGTATGAGTGAGAAATTTTCGGATTTCCTTCCAGCGGACTTAAAGTTTAAAAATGAAGAAGAAAAAGAGACAATTGCGAAAGAAATAAAAGAATTTTATTTTGATGACAAACCTGTAGATAAAGAGACTATTCTACGTTACGTAGATTACTTTTCAGACGTTTTCTTTGTACATTCTTCACTGTGGGAAGTAAAGTTACACTTAGAAGCTGGTCACGATCAAGTTTATTTATACGAATATTCTTTCGTGGACAATGACACTCCTGTAGTACCACATACCAATGAACGAGGAGCCATGCATGTTGCTCAATCAATTGCTGTTGCTGACGGTTTTAGTATGACCGCTAATAATGAAGACGTTATATCTGAAGAGTATAAGAAAATGAAGAAAATTGTACGAGGTATTTGGCACAATTTCATAATTACAGGGTAAGTTAAATGAGATATATATTAGCGAAAAAATTTACCAACAGTCTTTGAATTTCACTAAGCATTTGATTTAGAACGTTTCTTAAGCATTAAATAGTTTTTCTAACTTCTTTGGTTAAACTTCTTCTTCTTTGGTAAACACTTAGTGGATTTTGACCATTGGCAGTTGTGGTACTAATAATATAAGATTACAATTTTTTATTTCTTCTGCAAAGTTTCTTTTTCAGAGAATTTACCATTAAAGGGTATAATTTTTCTGAATTTTAGTAAACCTGTGTCGGAGGGATCACCTCTTCCTGCGTGGCCGCCTGTAGATATGAGTAAAGCATCGTATATGTCTTTGGGGCAGACGTTGGAACTTGGAGATGCCATTCAACCGGAACGTTTTAACTTCTGGGAAAAAATCTACCAAAAGTATTATAGGGAACCTATTCCGCCTCCTTATCCGTTACCTACAATACATATAGAACTATGAATGAAAAAATAGCAAATGGAAAGATAATGTTTGGTTTCTCTACACTAATGAATAAACTGTACTGTATGAAATTTTTGAGTGATTACTTACTTCTAAATGTTTGAATGCTAGTCTGTTCAGATTCACTTCACATAGCATAAACAGTTTTTAAACGTCTACTACTGGGTATGGGCCTTTCCTTGAAATAGAAAAAAATGTATAATAATAATATTATTATAATAAATATGGAAGAGCCTAACCATTTAACATTAATATTAAAATCGCCAAATTCGTACATATGAAAATAACAGTGTAAAAATTATATTTCTAAATCTAAGGTACAAGTTATATAGGTACTGTATTTATCTGTTAGGGACTTAGTCTTATAAGTTTTGTCAGGAAAGTAGAACATTTGAAATTTTGATAAAAGCCTGATTGTTGAAATTTTTACTATAACATAATTATTAATCATATTGATTAACATAAAACAGCTTTAACTAATTATTTACTCGAGGAGAAGTTATGGGAGGATCACGTTATCAGAAATACTACTCGTTTAAATGGTGGATATTTTTAAGAGTATGTTTGTGTACCTGTGAAACAAAAGCCCTCTATTTTAGGAGATTCTTTTAAAAGGGCTACACAAAGTTTGTTCTCCTTGGGATGTACCACGTAATGACATAACAACATTTGTAATACACATCAGTTAGCTATTTATCATTTAGTAATACAAATATTTTTAAAATAAAAATTCAAACCTGACTGTAGCTTTAAAACCCTAACTTAATGGCCAATTACAGCTTCGGTGTTTAGACCCTGAATAATATTGTACTTTTCTGACGAGTGGACATGGACACATCATATGTTTTTAAATTGAATATAGGACACGTTTTAGGCATATTGGTAATAAAACTTAAGAGGGATGAAAAGTATTCCTGGTTTATTTCTAAACTTGAATGTACTACCGTAGGTGACATTAAGTGAAAAAACTGGAATCCTCACTATTACATAGGAATAACATTTTATAAGTTGGGATCCCGTTTTTATTATTTCAACTTTGAAATAAATGTTTCAGTTATTAAAAAATATGACCATAAATATTTTCGATTTCAATATTTGTCTACTTGGAATTTATCTAAAACTGTAAAGAATTTTTTTTTCGTATTAACTTTTCTCATATGTATATTTAACTACCCAACCGATTTAAAAAATCTTAAAGGAAAGTAGGTGTTTTATCCAACTTTAAAGTATAAATATGCGTGACTGTCAAGAGTTACATAGTTTAGGAGCTTTAGAAGCTTAGGAGAGTCATGATTGTTGTCGTTTAAAATTAAATCTACAAACTCTTGGCTTTAGTCTAATTTTTTCATCAACTACGATTTAGAATAATTAATCTAACTAAATATTTTTATCATCGAAACAAATAGCCGAAAAGTATAACAAAATTGCGATTTACCATTAACTACTAAGTAATTATGTCACCTTTGAAAACTTAGTAGAAAATTCGGTAAGATTTTGGAGAATGTATTCGTAGTTACGCTTGGCAAGAAAGACTTAACGACGAATCCGATAATGACAGCACTGATGCCTAGTGCTATTTCTGCTTACCAAGCTTTGGGTATTGAATAGCATTAAACATGTTGAAAGTGTAACCAGTTTACGGCAAGAGATATATGGAACGCGCTATGAATGTTTTTGTATAAGACGACATGGCATGAAAAGTATATTTCTTATGTTTTTAAGTTGGTATCATAATTTAATTTAAAAACGTTAGTGTTTTAATGTAATTTTAAATCCCTGACACGCACGCACGTACACATATACATACTTAAATTTATGTTTTTATTTTGCTTAGATGAGACGTAAATGTACCACCATTGTCTTAGTATCAAATATTAGGCCACATGACTGAGGACAAACCATAAGTTTAGGTTTCAATCTAATATCGGATCTGTATATGAGCAATTCTTGTATATATACATAATCTGAATCTCGGAAACGGCTCCAACGATTTTCGTAAAATTAGTATGCAGAGTGTTTCGGGGGCGACAAATCGATCCAGCTAGGTTTTATTTTCAAAAAACGTTGTTTTAGATGTGTTTCAAAAAAAGTACCAGGCAAAGCTCGATTGCCAGTTACTAATTATTATATACCACATCGTGGGGTCTGTGCTGCTGTACGACAAAGCTTCGTGTAGTATTTAACGCAAGTTGTTCTACATCTGTTCTACGTCTGTCAGACTCCGTAACCCCCATGAGTAGAAGTGTTTTACAATGATGCCTTGTCTCTATTACGTGAACAGCTTGGGTGCATTATTAATCTACTTATGTAACAGTCTCAGCATACCGTACATTAGTTTCCAAAAGGTTCAAGATTCCTGAAGGACTCAGCAACTCTCGCAACAGTGTCCCTTGAGGTACTTGTGCATTGACGCTGTGTTCTAGAGATTTTTTAGCTTCAATGTTCACCAACTGTGGCCTATTGTTCATCATCAGTAAAGCTGATAGCAGTATCATATGTAATTCAAATTTTCTGCATTTTACCACGAATCGTTAGGGTGCTTGTTGACTTAAAAGCAATGACTTGCAACTATCCTATTAAAAAAACCGTAAATATTACAAAGACAGCAACTTGTCATAAAACGGTATGAAAGAATTTGTTTTTATTTTATTTTATCTGACACATTACGCCATCTAGCTTGAAACTAAGCAGAGAACAATTGTACTATGACATCTAAATTGATTAATAGAATACTTATATATTTTTTTTTGTAAATGCATACATGTTATTACATTACATTATACATAGAAAACGCCCAAACTTCGAAACAAATGCTTGCAGATCATACAAATATTTGGTCTGACCCAGGAGTTGAACCCGAAACTAAAATAAATACAAAACCTTTAAATAAATTGACACCAAAAAAATATCATAGTAGGACTGCATCTGTAATTTCTGCATATTTCAAAGAATGCCACATTCTTTTATTTAGAAATATATGCCCAGTAGATGTCAATAAGATTAGCCCTTATTTATAAAGTGAAACTAAAATCATAATTAACAAATTATTGGCTTCTGTTACCCTTTGTGAGTAGGAATATATAACTGACCACTAATACGGAGTTGACTAACGTCAACGAAAGTGCTTTTTTACCCTTTAAGTGTACCAAAATTTTTAAAAGACTGTTTTCTGTAAGGCAAACAAAACTGTAACTGTAACAAAATACAATATATACTTGATTCATTTCTTTAAGAAGTAATATTCTTATAAAGTTCTTCAGCTCAACTAAAAGCTTGTGTTGTAATTGCAACTGCTTTTCCGTCACCTAATCGTTACGCTATTATCTTATTTGTTTGTGTCCTATTTGTGTATTTTTGTTGCTATATGTTACTTATATCGATAATTGTCAAATTAGGTTAATCTGTGTTGTTTGGATGATATGATATGGAAGATAAGGTAGAATAAAATTTTTCTTTGATATCTTTACTTTCACTACATCTAGCGAACACAAGTCGAACTATATCTAGTAGCTATTACAACTGTATCTTCCAATGTCATTGCGCTATCGTTGAACATTATTAATATATCTAACAAATATGATTACGTGTACTTAAGTACATATAATTCCGATTTTTTCATAATAATATAATACCTGTAAACTCGGTACACCTAGCTTACAAGATTTATATATCACTCAAAGGTAGGCTTGCAGAGAATGTCCAGATCATTTGGTCCGACTACTACTACATAAGTGCTTAAAATTGTAAATACAATTCTGGCACTTGAAATTATATAAGACAATTAGAATTGGGTTTGCCTACATAGTTTAAATGTTATATTTTGTGTATACATGTTAAAAAATGGCAAAATCTCAAAATTCCATTTACGACCAATTTCACCAGTTTCTGATAAAGCTCTATATCTGACGAGTAACATAACGTGTAACATTGTTGGATAAGGTTGCCGATATACATATCTCTGATATAAATGTCTCCATCCAAGATTTTTTTGTTTTGTTTTTTATACAAGCCCATCAAAGTGAGTCTACTCTGCCTGATGGAAAGCATGAATAGAATCCAAGAATGGGTGTCGCCATATTCACTGCAAATGAAGACAATGCAGTATGGTGACCCACGCTATGGCGGCCTAGTGAGATGCTTCTTACGCCCCGCCTAAAGGAACCGGGATCGTAGTGGGAGGGAAACATGTGCTCTGCTAATGAGTTTCAAACTTCAACTGATTTGTACAGCGTATGTCTACCATTCTAAACCGGTGTCTGCCAAGGCCAGCACGAGTTGTCCTAAAGAGGAACGGAGGATCTGTAGTCACCTGACAAATAAATTTAGATTAGTCTATTATTAGGGCTTTATTAGCAAATGATGAAACTGGTCGTTACTGCTGCATTTATTGATTTTACTTAATATGTCAGATTTTTTGTTACTTTGGATAGGTTTAGGACTGACTAAGTTTAGTTTAACAGGATACCCTGAACGAATTCGACGTGTAGCGGTAATAAACTTAATTCATTTACACTCTATGTGAATGTTTATAATTATTCTCAAGTAAATATGCAAATATATCTTTTTCTTAAGAAAGAGTCTTTAATTTTAATACGGATAAATTATACAATAATTTTTTAATACGCATTATGTGTTTCAGTTCTGAATTTATTTTTAATAAATCAAATTTTATGTTTTCTAGTGTAATCATAGCTCCGTGTATGGTTTTGAATATGGCTTTGGTGGGGATATGGGTTCCTGATAGTATTTCTGGTAGATGTTGTCCCAGAAGCGTCTCCTGTTTTCTGTCATAGGAGTATTGTGGAGTTCAATAACTCGTCCCAGAGACATGTAAGGCGATGTATCGGCTCCTACTGGTGGCCATGAGGTTAAGGATGATCCCTCTGGCACGGGTTTACTGAAAATGAAAGCCAAGAAGATTTATTATTAATTAATCTATGATCCATCTATTTTCTCCCGTCGATCACACATCATTGTTCGTCTCTTTTTATTTTCATACTTTTTTATATGTTTGGATCATACAATAATATCCATAATCATAAAGTTGTTATTAGTGTTTCAATACATTTTTTACAAATAATTCGAAAAAATAGTTGATGTCGTTATTCCCTGTTTTATAAAACGAATGATTTCGTGTCTATATTTAAGATAGTTTAACTCACCCTGTTTTGACAAAGTTATGCCACATTTCTCGCATTAACTTCTTCATTTTTGCATATTCTTCTGTTAGATCATTTTCGTGTGGAACCGTCATGTTTTTACCATCGAATATAGCACTTGATTGAGCGCAATGAGTAGCACCACGGACATTTGTATATACCACGGGAGCAGTATCATCATCAGTAAATGAATATTCGTATAAATAAATTTGATCATGACCGCTTTCCACATATAACTTTACCGCCCAAAGACTGGAGTAGGCAAAAACAATATCTGAGAAAAAATCAACATAGCCCAGTACGGTGTCTTTGTCTACAGGTTTGTCACCAAAGTAAAATTCTTTGACCTCTTTAGCAACTCTTTCTTTTTCCTCTTCAGTTTCAAACTTTAAGTCTGACGGCAGAAAATAGGAAAATTTCTGATTCATCTTAATTTTAGATGTTTCGAAATGCTGAATACGAAACAAACCTTCCAAATTACTGAAACCGTAAAGAATAGGTACTTTTTTGTAATTACCGCTTTTTAGGATACTAAAAGGAGATTCTGTTAAAAACGCACCATCACCCGTGTCCCGCTCTACACAAGGTGTAAAGAAATAAGGATTATCAAAATCAAAGCCTTGGCTTAACAAAGTGTCATATGGCAATGATTTATAAAATTCTTCCAGTTGATAAATATCATCTACATTAGTAAAATTCAAAGTCTTGGCATGATCCTTGGCATTTTGTAAAGGATTAGTCTGCGATGAAAATGTCGATAAATTTGAACCACTTTCTGGTATAACTTTATGGAACAACCCTTCAGCAGATTTAGAGATCGCTAGGAGGTCGACTGACATCGATCCTGCACTGGCTCCTTCGATAGTGACATCGTTAGGATTACCTCCAAAAGCAGCGATATTTTGTTGTATCCACTTGAGCAGTGCTACTTGATCCTTCATACCAGCATTACCTGGAATATCTTCGGTACCAAGGCAAAGAAAACCGTGAATGGCTAGACGATAGTTAAATGTAACTACGACGAAATCTTTATATTTCATGAAATGTTTTGCTTTTAACATTTCACCATAACCTAGTTGAAATGCACCTCCGTGAACATGTACGTAGACGGAAAGATTTTTTTTCCTAGTGTCAGGTACATATATATTTGCGATAAGACAATCTTCTTGCACTGTTAATTTTCCAACCACGTCATAATGATGATATTTCAATTGAGGACATACGATATTTCTGTCAACTGCATCGTATGTTTCAGTCCATGTAGGCGGAGGAAGTGGTGCCTGCAAAGAGATAATGTTACATACAACAAAACTTTAAGAATTTTCGAAAGATTATTCGTAATATTTCAAATGTTTTTTTTTCTTATAACATAAGATAAATATTAAGTTCCAGATAGGTGTAGCTACGCCCAAACTGCTCAATTTACATCTTTAAATTATTAAACTTTAAATAATGGGCCAATCAGAACGCTGAAAAGGCAGTGGACCAGTCATGTTGCCAGATGAACCGATGGTCGTTAGAGCCGAAGTGTACTAGAGTGGAGACCACGATTGGGCAAACGTAGTGGCCACCTGGCTGGCAGCTGATGGATGCGAATTGCCTAAGACCGGAATAGTTGGCACTCCTTGAGGAGACTTTCGTTTAGCAGAGGATGGCGATTGTTTGTTGATTTGAAATAACGGTTAATGAAGTTTAGGTAAGCCTTAAGTTTAGGTGAAAATTGTTCACGTGGTATAAAAATATTTTTGCTAGTTTTAAGATCCATTTCGAGTGGATATCATTTTTCATCGCTACAGTAACTTCATTATCTTTTTTTTTGTATTACCTGTGATGTCGTTCCTATCTTATGGTTTATAATATTTTGTTTTTGAAATAGGTTTGACTTTCGTGGTAATTTTAACCGACTTCAAAAAAAAAGGATGTTTTCAATTTGACTGTATTGTTATCAAAAATCTTCCTTACTTCGTGTAATCTTCTTAATTTGTAATGCATATAACAAATATATAAAAAATTGTGAAAAAATATACAAAAATAATATATGATAATAGCTTAGGATAAATATTTGAGTGCAAATCACTACTGTACATACATGTAGCGAATATAATATAGGTATCACTTCAATGTAGAGGCAAGGGATGAGGTGAAAAGTATCTTACATAATTTACAGGAATCAAAGTATCTTCACGTCAAATTTTAAATAGTGAAGGGAAAGCGTAACAGACATACAGACTTGCTTTCACATTTTTAATATTAGTAGAAGTGGAAGAATTACCGAATTAACTTATTTTAAGTCTATGTGTTTGTAAATTTAAGTTGTGCCAATTTCTTATAATCGTCAAATGTCTAGTTTAATCTTTACAAAAAAGAAAACAACACACCATGCACGCTGCACATGCAACACACTTTTTTAAAACTTAATATTGAATGTAATCTTTTTCATTTACCTTAAACTTGTGTTTGCCCGTCGGAGCCGTGGCATAAGGTATATTAAGGAAAGTCCATAGTTCTCCACTTGAATCGAGATGTCCTCGTACAGGGCCTTGTTCAATTTTCACTTCCAGCCATTCATCGTAACCGTGTCCTGTCGCGTCAACTGCGACACAAAACAACAATAAGCACATCCACCGCACCATAGCTGTGGCCGAATACTGACTGATGTCAGTAGGAAAACAGTGATAAAGTCAATTGTGATAACGTTAGTAAGTATTATTGTCGTCATTCCGTGTTAAGCCTAATTCATTACGACTAGCTAAGGCCCGTGACTACGTTTACAGTGTTTAGGATTTCAATAAATGTACCCATAGCCGATTTCGGCCACGGCAACAAGCCTCAACGTATACTAGCCAACTACACAGAAGATATTATATATATATATACAAACACAAATACACTTTCTGTTCCCTCACTCACGCAATTCGATGGGACGGCTATCCGACACGATCAGGGAGAGATCAGGCACAGGGCCGATGGCCTTAAGTGACCTCTAAGGCGTGGGGATTAAGATCTCAACTTCAAAACTTCAGGCTGTTATTACGCATTTCTATTTTCAGAGAAACTCTATAAAAATTTTTGGCCCGACCCGTACAATGAATCCGAGACCTCTTGGTTCATAGTCACATACGCTAACCACTACACTAACGAGGCAGTTTAACAGTAGATAGTGGTCATATCGTCTACCTACATCTGACTGAAGACTGGCCGCCGTGGCCGAAACCAACTAGGAGCACATCGTCAAGTATCTATGATGAAAAGTTTTGTGATTTATCTGATTTTATTTAAACATTAAACTATTGTCGTAATATCAATGTGCTGTACGTAATCTGTAATACGTCATACGTGCACATCTAAACGCTTCAATATTTATTCGTATTTTACAATATGACCTCATGGACGTTCAGCAAGGAACTTAGCAAAGGAAATGAATCGTAGGTGACCACTCAGTAATGCATAAAGTAGTTAGGTAATGTTATATAACTAAACCTGTGTATATGTTGTATTTAAACCTCCTTGCTAAACCTCCATGCCGGAACAAATGTTGCTAAACACGATTATTTATTTATCTAAGGAGAGGCCTATGTCCAGCAGTGGACTGTAAAAGGCTGTCGATAATGATAGAACTAAAAGTCAATTAATTATATATGCGTAAAATCACGGTGTTATTTTGTTGAATTTTAAATGAGCACAATGGTATCTCATCACTGTTAACAGCCGTTCATAGTCCACTGCTGGACATAGACCTCTCCTTTGAAAGGAAATTTTGGCCAACTACACCACATAATTTGCTCCTTTTGTCGGCTCCTTCGATACCCGCGGGATCAAAGAAAAAAATAACATTTTCCTTAAATATCAAAGTTCTACTAACCAGTGGTAGTTAGACAAATTATTGCTGAAGTATGATTGCAGCTTGTTTTTACTGAATGTTATCTTCCTCATGCTATTGCTTTTTGGAATTAGATTATGAATTCATAATATTACCTGTTTATCATGGGGTCTTTACAAACATGTATTAAATAGATACAAATAACACCCAGACCCAGAACAACTTGAGGATCACACAAATTGTTATCCCATGTGAAGTTTGAAACTACAACACAGATATGATAATGGTAGAACTAAAAGTCAATTAATTATATATGCGTAAAATCTCGATGTTATTTTGTTAAAATTTTAAATGAGCACAATGCTATCTCATCCTTGTTAATATAGCCTTCCATAGTCCACTGCTGGACATAGACCTCTGCTTTGAAAGGAAATTATGGCCAATTACACCACATAATTTGCTCCTGTTATCGGCTCTTACGACACCCACGGGATTACCGAAAAAATAACATGTTCCTTAAAAAACAAAGTTCTACTAACCAGTGGTGGTTAGACAAATTATTGCTGAAGTATGATTGTAGCTTGTTGTTACTGAATGTTATCTTGCTCAAGCTATTGCTTTAAAAATCTGTTACCACATGGACATGTACGCCATTTAGAAGAACCAAAAGATGTCTGTAACCTTACCCACTTGAGTGAATTAAATGTATAAGACGGCATTGAATATGTCTCTCCTGTGTCCTGTCATGGTCCCTATCAAAAAATAAAAATAGTTAGTACTTTATTGCACGGATGGCATAGTGGCTTAGGCGTTCACCTCATTTTTTTCTATTGCGTTTAGTGTCGTAGTTTCAAACTTCATATGGGATAACAATTTGTGTAATCCTCAAGTTGTTCTGGGTCTGGGTGTTCTTTGTGTCTATTTTGTACATGTTTGTAAAAACCTCGTGGTAAACAGGTAACATTATGAATTTATAATCTAATTCCGTGACATGTAAATATATCACAATAACAAAAATTACCTAATCTAATAACCGACCGGAGGTTGAAAGATAAATATATACAAGTCTGCCTGACTTGCAATTTTATATTAAATACAAGACTACGTGACTTGCAATCCTTAGGGTCCTGATTGTCATTTTAGTAGCTACATACGATACGATATGTTTTTGCTTTGATTCGTTTTGACTGACCAGAGATTGTGGTTTCAGTGCCCAACCAAAACAAATGTCGCTGAACACTGTTGAACACGAGAGGCGTATGTCCAGCAGTAACCTGTAAAAGGCTGTTGATAATAAAGATCATTTGTTCTATATGTAGGCATAATGTCTATAACTAGCTGACCCACGCGATTTTTTCTGCGTCTCTCAAAATATTATTTTTTTTCCGTTTTCGCAACATTAACAATTGGCACTCGTTTCATGTAGTCGTAGTGTAACGTTAATAAATGTAGGTTTAATCAATAAACAGTATATCCAAGAAAATGATTTAGCGAAATAGTTTCAATTATTTACGCATAATGCAGTGACCAAGAGAAATAGGGAATCGTTTTTATACATATAGATATATTACAGCTAATATGTTACCCTGGGGCTGAAGGTGCAAAGACATAGGAAACGTTAGCCAAGAAGCTGCGGGGTATATTCGCAGGCATGGATGGTGTAAAGATCGCTAGGCCTACCAAGTGCGTGGCATTCTATGTCAGGCCTGAACGACTTAGTGACGGCCAAAGATGTCCGTGCTATAATTTAATAATAATAATAATTGAGCAAGATAACATTCAGTAACAACAAGCTACAATCATACTTCAGCAATAATTTGTCTAACCACCACTGGTTAGTAGAACTTTGTTTTTTAAGGAACATGTTATTTTTTCGGTAATCCCGTGGGTGTCGTAAGAGCCGATAACAGGAGCAAATTATGTGGTGTAATTGGTTAAAAAATAAATATAAATATTGCATTTAAATATTGGTTATTTTTTTTCATACACATTTTAAAAATACATAATATATTACTACAAACTTACCAAATTCATCATCAAAAAGTATAAAGTATCAAGCGAAACAAAAATGAACATGTATACAAGAAATTATTTGAATAAAACTACAATCAAAATGCATTTTCAATAAAAATATGTTACCGAAGACATGACGTTTAAACGTCATGTCAATACAATTATTTTCAAGAAATTGCCAATATGCTTACGAGAGCTAGAAAAAAAGCACAATTAACATCTTCGGACTCGTCGCTCCGCTCCGCCTTGCCATCCCCGGCAGCAATAATGGAAGTTCCGGCTGCTGCAGAGGCGTCGAGCTCTAGTTCTAGCGACGAGTTTTTCTCTCCGCCGACGTCGCCAACACCTGTACGTCGACAGGAGAGTACCCGGCCGCCGACCAGATTGGGATCACGAGGACCACTGACCTCAAACAGGGTCCCCGCTACCGGTGGTGATGTGCGCCGCATGAAGTGGACAAAATCTATAAATGAGAATGTCATGCGGGCATATTTTCGGGCTACAGAGTTGGGAACAAACCTTACTGCGTACCGTGTTAGACTAGTCTCTCTGTTTCAGGAGCTTGAACCAGCCGTTAACGTATCAGCACAAAGATTGTCGGATCAAGTACGAGCTATACAGCGCTGTCACCTGCTGGATGATGCAGTACTTGAGAGGATACGCTCTGACATACGGAGAAACCTTACTATCCCTTCTTCGTCACGCACTATGGTAGCCAACAGCACACCTCTGTTGGCATTATCAAATGAAGATGTTGATGAACTAGTGGAGAGTGAAGTTATTTCCGTAAGTACTCAATGTAACGATAAGATAAGGAGTGCTTTGGAGGATGCGATTCAAAAATACCGATTCGTAAATAATAATAGTAGACTACGGTTATGCCGTTTGCCCATTCATAAACGTAATTTAGCGCTTGTGGGTGCCCTGGATTCGTTACTATCAGACTACTTTGATAATAGCGAAGATCTTAGTGATACACATTCCATTCTGTACTGTGCAGCTGTTGCAGTTTGTAGAGTAGCTGGTGTTAAATTTATTGAACGCGTAAGTGCTACTCGCAACAAAAATGCTGTACCAGCTTGGCAGTGTAGAATCGAACGTCGTATTGCTGAGACTAGGACACTCATCGCTAAATTAACTTGTTTTCAAAGTGGTAATACACGGCCGAGAGTCATGCGCTTTGTGAAACAGGCATTCTTGGGGACTACCATTAGTCCTCAACAATACATGTCCTGTGTCACAGAGCGCATAGACTTTCTAAAGCAGAAAGTTTATGCATGGGCAAACAGGATAAGACGTTATAGAAAACGAGTTGACCGGTATAATCAGAATCGAATGTTCCAAAGGAATGAGAAATGGGTTTACCGGAAGTGGGAGGAACTGAATCCATGTGTGAGTGATGGGCATTTTCCAGATGAAAATACCACTAATTCATTTTGGCGTAACATCTGGTCAGTGCCTGTCACTCATACAGAGGGTGATTGGTTGGAGGATGTCAAACGTTCGTGTGAGTCTATAACAGCTATGGAACCCATTGTTATTAATAAAGATGATGTAAGTTGTGCAGTCCGTTCATTACCGAATTGGAAATCACCTGGTCCAGACGGACTGCACAACTTTTGGCTTAAGTGGTTCCGAAGCTCACATGCGTGTTTGGCATCACAATTCCAAGCAGCTTTGGATTCTGGTTCATTACCACAATTTTTAACCACTGGTGTAACCCATTTACTCTACAAATCTGGTGGTGCCATGGATCCCAAAAATTTTAGACCTATAACATGTTTACCAACTACATATAAACTTCTAACATCTATTTTGAGACTAAAAATTACTACACACATAAATAATAATTCGATACTCTCTATTTCTCAAAATGGATGTAGAAGTGGGGCCCGTGGCACTAAAGAGCTCCTTATTATAGACAGGACCATTAGCCAACAGGTACGTCGTAGTCGTAAGACTCTGGCAACATGTTGGATAGATTATAAGAAGGCTTATGACTCAGTTCCACATACATGGCTTTTGAAAGTGCTAGAGTTGTACAAAATTGATGCAACTCTGTGCACTTTCTTAAAGTCGTGTATGAGTCAATGGAGAACAACACTTCGCTATCCAGGATGTCGGCAGACTGCGATAAACGACATACTCATAAAGATCGAGCGAGGTATATTTCAAGGTGACAGTCTGAGTCCCTTGTGGTTTTGTCTAGCTTTGAACCCTCTCAGCACTCTGTTAGAGGGTTCAGGGTTAGGCTATCGGTTGCAGAAAGATGATCAAGTTATATCTCACCTTCTTTATATGGATGATTTGAAATTACTGGCCTCCACAAAATTACAATTGACGGCGTTATTAAGGGTCACTGAAAACTTTAGTAATTCTATCAAAATGGAATTTGGTGTAGACAAGTGTGCAGTCATGTATGTAAAGAAGGGCGTGATTGTAGAATCTGAAGGAATAGAACTTTCAAATTCAACAAAATTCAGATCTCTGTCTGCCACCGAAACTTACAAGTATCTAGGCTTTTCACATTCTTTGGGAATACCAGAACCTGATGTGAAACAAATGTTACAGGAACGCTTCTTTGGCCGCCTAAAAAAAGTACTTAAAAGTCTTTTATCAGGCGGTAACAAGGTGCGAGCCTGTAACAGTTGGGTCATGCCGGTTCTGATGTATTCCTTTGGTGTACTTAGATGGACTCAGACCGAATTAGATGCCCTTGACAGGAGAGTCCGTACATTGCTGACTGCATTCCGCATGCACCACCCACGTTCATCGGTTATGAGATTGTATATTCCGCGAAAGTTTGGAGGTCGTGGTCTATTAAATATCAAGACTCTACACAATCGCGAGATATACAATCTCAGAGAATATTTTCTACAGACTAATGTGGGAGTGCATCGCAATGTAGTTGCAGTAGATACTGGTTTTACCCCGCTCGCTCTGGCTAAAGAGAATTGGCGCAAACCTGTAGTACTTAGTACTACTGATCGCAAGGAAGTATGGAAGGGTAAAGAACTTCATGGTCGATTTTATCGGGCCCTACACGGGTCTGATATAGACTTTAAAGCGTCGACGTCTTGGCTACGGTTTGGTGACCTCTTCGGAGAAACTGAAGGTTTTGTTTGTGCAATTATGGACGAAGTTATCATGACGAATAACTACCGGAAATATATCCTGAAAGATAGTACGGCTGACATCTGTCGGGCCTGCCACCGTCCTGGAGAATCTATTAGGCATATTATTTCCGGTTGTTCTCGTCTTGCTAACGGTGAGTATTTGCACAGGCACAACCAAGTAGCCAGGATCGTACACCAACAACTTGCCCTTAAATACCAACTTATCAATTTCGAAGTACCTTACTACAGGTATGTGCCCGACCCAGTTCTCGAGAACGGTCGTGCTACGTTATATTGGGATCGATCTATTATCACAGATAGGACTATTGTTGCCAATAAGCCTGATATTGTAGTAGTAGATCGATTAGAGCGCCGCGCAATGATTGTCGATATCGCCGTTCCTCATGACGAGAATCTCGTGAAAGTTGAAAAAGAAAAACAATTGAAGTATTTGGATCTGTCTCACGAGATTGCCGACATGTGGAATGTGGATTCGGTGATTATTGTTCCGATAATCATATTTGCTCATGGATTGATAGCGAAGAGCCTCGACCAACACCTTAAGAGGCTCACGTTAGAAGGTTGGATCAAGGGTCTGATGCAGAACGGTGGGCTGTAGCCAAACTGAATAGGGACCTACTAGAGGAGGCAGCCATTATTCACTCTTGGCTGTCTCCGCAGGCTCCGACCGAGGAGGTCGACATGGGGGCTGGTCGTTTCCGTGATGCGATTACGCAAATCTGCGATGCGGCCATGCCCCGCATCCGAGGTTATCGGCCTCCACGGAAGGAGGTTTACTGGTGGTCCCAGGAGTTGGCGGACCTCCGCGCGGCCTGTACTCGTGCCCGGAGGTCCTACACCCGTAGTCGGCGGCGACACCGCGAAGAAAGCGGGGAGGACCAGCTTCATGAGGAGTACCGAGAGGCGCGGAAAACTCTGAAGCTGGCTATCAGCCGCGCCAAAGAAATTAAGCGTAAGGAGATGCTGGAGGGTCTCGATCGTGACCCCTGGGGTCGCCCTTATCGTGCGGTGCGACAAAAGCTCCGCACGTCGGGCCCCCCCCTTACAGAGACACTCCAGCCCAGCTTCCTGCGGGAAGTGGTCGAGGGCCTTTTCCCGCAGCGGGTGGAGCACACACCCCCGTCGATGGCCATAATGGTCAGAGAAGACGGGGGGACCGAGGATAATGTTCCGCCCGTCAGGGAATCGGAGGTAGGGGCGGTTGTTCTACGGATCCGCTCTAAGAACACCGCCCCCGGGCCAGACGGGATACCTGCCCGAGTGCTGGCCCGAGCCCTCGAACACATGTCGGACCGTCTCAGGGAGGTCTTGGACGCTAGCCTGGCGTCCGGACGCTTCCCTGAGTGCTGGAAAAGCGGGAAGCTGGTCCTATTAAGAAAGCCGGGACGGCCAGCCGATTCGGTAGCGGCCTATAGGCCCATCGTGTTGTTGGACGAGGCGGGTAAGTTGTTTGAGAGGATACTCTCTGCCCGCATCGTCCGGCACCTCTGCGAGGTGGGCCCCGATCTGTCGGACGCCCAATTTGGTTTTCGGGCGGGGCGTTCGACGGTCGATGCTGTGCTGCGCCTGAGGGCCGTTACTGAAGAGGCGGTGAGCTGTGGCGGCGTGCTGTTGGCGGTGTCGTTGGACATCGCCAACGCATTTAACAGTCTGCCATTTAGCTGCATCAGAGAAGCACTCCACTACCACGGGGTGCCCGAGTACCTGAGGCGGCTTGTGGCAGACTATCTTGAGGAGCGTACCGTCGTGTACGAGGACCGAGATGGTATTCTGAGGCGGCGGCCCATATCGTGCGGTGTTCCACAGGGGTCCGTCCTCGGACCACTCCTGTGGAATATGGAATATGACTGGGCCCTTCGAGGTCGTCTTCCCCCCGGGCTGGGCGTAATTTGTTACGCCGATGACACATTGGTCACGGCCCGGGGGGCGAACTTTCAAGAGGCGGCGCGTCTGGCCACCGTGGGAGTCTCTTTGGTGGTCGGGCGCATTGAGGCGCTGGGTTTACGGGTGGCCCTAGATAAGACGGAAGCCCTTTTGTTTCATGGGCCCCGTCGTGGTCCACCCCCCGGTGCCTCTATCGTTGTCAATTCGGTCCTCGTACCGATTAAGGCCCAGATGAAGTATCTGGGCCTAATCCTCGACGGCAGGTGGTTATTCGACGAGCACTTCCGACAGCTTACTCCAAAGCTGGTCGGCGCTGCTTCTGCTCTTGGGCGACTTCTGCCCAATTTGGGTGGAGCCAGCGTCGCGACGAGACGGTTATACACGGGGGTTGTTCGGTCAATGGCGCTGTATGGTGCACCGGTGTGGGCGGCGGCTCTGACCGCCCAGAATAGGGCTCGCTTCTGGCGCCCTCAGAGGATATTGGCGGTTAGAGCCATACGCGGTTACCGCACCGTATCGACGGAGGCGGCGTGCGCCCTGGCCGGAACTCCCCCGTGGGATTTGGAGGCGGAAGTGCTCGCCGAAGTTTATCGGCGGACGGCTGACTTCCGGGCGGGTAGCGGCATACGGCCCCCGCCCGAGGAGATACGCGAGTGGCGTGAGGCCGCTCGTCGAGCCACGATGGCTCGTTGGTCATTCCGGTTGGAGACTCCACGTGCTGGCTTTGCCCTCGTGGAGGCTCTCCAGCCGGTCATCACCGAGTGGGCAGGACGGCAGCACGGGACCCTTTCCTTCCGACTGACGCAGGTCCTTTCCGGGCATGGTTGCTTCGGGAAGTATCTGCACTCGGTCGCCAGGAGGGAATTGAGTCCCGCCTGTTACCACTGCGACTGCAGTGAGGACTCGGCTCAGCACACGCTAGCGGTTTGTTCCGCCTGGGCGGCGCAGCGTGGGGTCCTCACTGCAGTTATTGGAGGAGATCTCTCGCTACCGGCCGTCATACGCTCCATGGCCGGTAGCGACAGTTGTTTTACCGCGGTCGCAACCTTCTGCGAAGACGTAATTTCGCGGAAGGAGGCGGCGGAGAAGGCCCGGGAGGACGATATCCACTCGGACCCAATTCGCCGCCGGCGAGCCGGGCGGCGGAGGCGCGCATACCAGCGCCTCATGCCGCCTTGAGTGTGGCCGCGGGTGGACGGGACGGGTTTTCCCCTCCACCCGCTATAATGGCCAGCCGCGAGGAGGCGACGTCCGCGTGTGCCGTACGTCGCCTATGTAGAGAGTTTATCCGCAGATGGTGCCCGCTTTGGCGGGCAGGCGCTAGGAGGGATCTGGATGTCGTAATAGCAGCGGTTCCCGGATCCCTCCTGTCTCAGGCGCAGAGTGGCACACCGTGTGGTTTTAGTCGGTCCGATTCCGACACACCACCCCGCCGTAAACCCCGGTGGGGTGACGGCCCGAGGGGGTTTCCACACGTTAAAAAAAAAAAAAAAAAAAAGGGTCTGATGCAGAAGGCAGTCCTCCTTGACACGGCCCGTATTGTGAGGAGGTTCCTGTCTTTGGAGCCTTAACCACCGGTGTCTTGGTCCCTGTACCCGATGTCGGTGGTCTACTACTATTTTTTATATTTTTAAATGTGTATTTTTTGTTTTTTATATATATTTAAAAATGTAACAAATATGTGTATATCACGAAATAAAGAGAATAATAATAATAAGTTCATTTATTCACTCTTTCTTAGGGCTATTACAAAGTTATTAAGCTAACCATTGCAACAAATCCTTACAATCCATATTAACGTCGGCAGCCATAATAGTATGAAACTGTGCTATAGCTGCCAGCGCCTTCAATTGGGAACTAACAATTGAATCTACTTTATGTTATACAATACAAATATTGCAACTTAGTGATTCGATCTTTGTATTTTAGGAAAGCAACATTAAATATGTACACCAAACTAAAATCATAAAAACAATAATAATAAAAATAAGTTATGTAGAAGTAATAGAAAAACAAAATATAAATAAAATTAAAAAAAAAAAATAATAAAAAAATAATCAAACAATTAAACAGAAATAATTGGACAATCGTGTTTGCCAGGGCTATGAGTTCTATGAGTTTAGAGTGCTTGTGTGAGACCAATTCAACTATGAGTACGAATGTGTGCGTGTGCGCGCGTGTGTGTATGTTTTAAGTGTGAGTGTGTGTTATTTTTTTTTTTGTGTATGTGTGTGTGTCTGTGAGTTTGATTGATAATTGAGGAAAAGACGGGATGCAGCGCGGATAGCAACCGGGTCGGCACCATCCGTCCTGGTGTAGGAGGGCTTGGCGCTGTATAGGTTAGTTGTCCATTAGTGTCGAGTAAAGTCCTGAGAGGCATCGGTCCGCTGTAGTCGATAGGGGCACAAGGCAGCAGAGTGGTCTGCCGCCCCTAACTGCCGCATTATGTGCAGTAATAACCAGATTGAGCGGGGGGGCTGCAGACCTACCTACAATTCTCGATAAGCGTTGGGGGCTAGCCAGTCGACCCAGGCTGCTTCCGATGTCTGGCATCTGGCTAGTCGATCTGCGCGTCCGTAGCCGCGGAGCCCTATTACAATCCTCACAGTCCAAACTGGTTAGCTGACCGGGACAGTTTCTCACCCTCATCGCTATCAGACAAGGCCACTGGATATGTTGCTGTTAGTTAGGAGGGGTTCATCGTATACAATGTATACTTCTCCCCCAACGAAGTTTGAGTGACTTCGAGGTTTACCTCAACAGCTTGGAGACCTCGTTGCGGCGACTAAAGTCTGGGCAGGTCCTTGTGCTGGGGGAATTTAACACAAAGTCCATTGCGTGACGTTCTCCAGTGGGGACGTGGACCTCGATGGGTCTCTGTTTGTTGAACGGAGGCTGTACCAACACATGCATACGACAACAGGGGGATCGATAGTGGATCTGTCGTTCATCTTCGTCGCACGGGTAAAGAACTAGTGTGTCCTGGAAGAGGTTGAGACGTTGAGGTTGAGTAAGAGTCACGCGGTGTGGTGTACTTAACTTTACTGTAAGAACACCGCTCCTGGACTGAGTCGGTGGCACAGTGGTAGCGTATGCGTCTGTTGTGCTGGTATTTGAGGTCACAGGTTGGATTCTGGGATGGAACTTCAGTTTGCATGATCTGTAAATATTTGTTTCGGTGTTTGGGTGTTTTCTATGTATGATATGTATGTATTTACAAAGAAAAGTATTTATGTATTTATATCAGCTGTCTAGTACCCATATAACAAGTTTTACTTAGATTGGAACTAGATGGCGTTATGTCAAATGTCTGATATAATATATTTATTTATTTTAAGTTAATCGGAACGGCTTGCCAATTTGGCTGAAACCTGTAGGCCCATCGTGTTGTAAGGCGAGGCGGGTAAATTGTTTGAGAGGGTGCTTTTTGCCCACATCGTGCGACACGTCTGCCAGGTATGTCTGTCGGATGCCCAATTTGGCTTTCGAGCGGGGTGTTCGACAGCCGATGGTGTGTTGTACCTGAGGGTCGTGACTGAAGAGGTGGTGAGCTATGGCGGCGTGCTGTTGGCGGTGTCATTCGATATTGCAAATGAATTCAATAGTCTGCCTTTTGGCTGCATCAAGGTGGCTTGTGATAGATTATTTACAGGAGCGTACCGCCATGTATGAGGAACGAGATGGTGTTCTGAGGCGGCGGCTCATGTGACTTCTGTAGAACATGCGATAAGACTGGGCCCTTCAAGATCGTCTCCCCTCCAAGCTAACGCGCCCAGCCACCTCGAAAGTCTCTCTGGTTGTTTATTTTGTTGTCGTTGTTGTTACTATTAAATGAAAATCAAAATCTTTATAGCTAACCAAGTGTACATGTGATCTTGTAAAAATAATTTGTCTCAACATAGTAGCCAGGTGTTTTCCAGGTGTTATAAATTTGAGAGAATCTGTTATTTATATTTATTACATATATTTTTACACAATTGTTAAATGAAAATTAAAAATTGCATAAAAGATAGGAATTAATTACTACGAGTATAACTAAAAATTTTAAAATCAAGTAATTAAACTATTTTTAACATGGTGGAAAAACAAAAAGTCATTAATGAATTTCCATATCCACATCCTTATTTTTTTTAGGTGTCTGTCATTGTAAAGTGTGTCTGTTTAGGTGTAGTATCTCTTGATGTGCTTACATGCATTATTTGTTATCTAAATATATATATCTCAAAAGTAGTCACCTTAGATCGACGTAGTGATCTATCAACGTACAGCCCAAACCACTAGACGGATCGGGCTGAAATTTGGCATGCAGGTAAATGTTACGATGTAGACATCCGCTAAGAAAGGATTTTGATCAATTCTATCTCCAAAGGGATAAAATAAGTTTGTATGAAACTTTGTCAATTGATTGATTTGATCGAGCTGAGACTTTGCATGCATAAAGCTACTATGATGTACCCATCTCCTAAAAAATGATTTTAATAAATTCTACCTCTAAGGGAATAAAATAGGGGATGAAAGCTTGTATAAATCTTCTTAAAATTTCGACTGATTGAACTGAAATTAAAGATTGAAACTACTATGATGAAGACGTCCGCTTAAATAGGATTTTGATAAATTCAACCACTGTGGGGATAAAATAAGGGATGATAGAGGATGTAAATGTATTAGTTTGAACCTATCAGTACCTAATAGAATAAATACATAAAGGTGAACAAAATAATTTTTAGTTCGAAATGTTGACAATAGATGGCGATAGTAGTATTTTAAAACGCGCTATCGTTGTGTTTTCACTGAGTTACATATACCCGAAGATGAGTGACCGTCTTATTACATACTATACTGTACATACATACATACCGTACATACTATACCTAAATATTTCTAATGGATTATATTTGACGATTTTGGCAATATTTTGTCAAACACCGCATGTGATTCGAGAGATTTTTCCTATCATTTTATTGTTCTGCCAGGTTACAAACACTTATGTCTTTGAGAAAAATACAAAGAATAACTTTCTGAAGACTATGCTATATTAGATAATGCCGTATTATCATTAGGCGGCGGTCGTCTTAAAGAGTATGGATTACTTCAGCCAATAAGATCAGACAGATCACTAAATTAATTTTATTTATTTATTTACACTTTATACTTTATGTATCTCTTGATGTGTTTACATGCATTATTTGTTATTGTTATATATATTATTATATATATATTTTTTTACTTTTATTTGTGTTCTGCTTCCTTGTATTCTTCCATCGAGTAAAAGCATTTCTCAATTAAAAATATTTTCAGTTGTTTCATAAATAACGTAAGCTGAGTTTCAATTTCTATAAAAATAGGTAATTTATTGTAAATTTTAACAGCCATGGTTCCGCATTTTAATTCTTGATGGTGGTAGATATACTCTGTCTTTATGACGTGTATTTGATTTGTGGTTGTCTTTTATTCTGTGAAGTTAATTTAGTTTTTTGACACAAGTATACAAATGTCAAATATGTACATTATGTACAATGATGGTAGTGTGAGGATGTTATACATATAGCAGATGAACCCGCGATGCTAAATTTGCAGTGACTGGACATGACATGGAGACCTATAAGGTTGTGATGATTAAGTCCTAAAACGAAGAAAGCTTATGTTAAGTTTTCCATTTTATTGTGGAGGAAAGCGTGTGCAAATTTTCAAAAATGTAATAAAAATAGTCACATGGAAATTCTTTCTCATAACTAAGCGATGTTAATCTCACGAGTAATTAGTGGAGGGTGGCCGTAAAAAGGGTAGCAAAGGTGCAATAGAGCGTGTGTAAATCAAGATAATTTATTTTTAATAAGTTCAATGTGAGCCTTCCAATTGATACCTGTTGTTATCTCCGCGTAGTGACCTATTAAGAATACAAAGTGTCACCAACCCTGATATTTCTATTGGTGTCATTAAAGGCGACTAAAGGAATTAGATATGCAAGACAATATCATTATAAACAGAAGAAAAATTGAAACAAACCCTGTACCTAGCCATCTTGTCAGCGTGGCATGGTAGGCCAATACCTCCTTACTAAGAAGAGGTCACTGTTCAGCAGTGGATTGCCAAAGGCTGTTGATGATGATGATGAAGTCATTATCTTTATCTCGATAGTTGTTATATTAGATTAAACTACATTTTTCTGTTGTTGCAACTTGAATGTGGCTACCATAACCAGAAAGATAAGATATAATATAAATCTTCTTTGAACTCCTTATTTTAACAACATCTAGCGATTACAAGTCGAACTATACACCTAGTTGCTATTAATTGTATCTTGCATTTGTTTCCTGCAATTAGTAAATGTTTTTGTTACATTGGATAGGTTACTCCATATACAGTTTTACTGGCTACCCTGAATAAACTACACGTGTAAGAGTAATATTTTTTTCTTTTACACTATAAATGAATAATTTGTGTTGAAATATATTTTTATTAAGAAAAAGTATTTAATTCTAATACAGATTAATTAAAAAAAATGTTCTAATACGCATCAAATATTTTAGTTCTGAATATGC
Source organism: Hypercompe scribonia (assembly GCA_949316085.1). NCBI lineage: Eukaryota > Metazoa > Arthropoda > Insecta > Lepidoptera > Erebidae > Hypercompe > Hypercompe scribonia. Next base: position 610,370 of record OX438969.1, on the reverse strand, counting down.
TTTTAATGAAATCTAATTTCATGTCCTCAAATAAAGTTATAGATCTGTGTATGATCTTGAATATGGCTTGGGTGGTGACATGGGTTCTCGATAGTACTTTTGGTAGATGTTCTCCCAAAAGCGTGCCCTGTCTTCTATCATAGGACTACTACGGAGCTCAACCAGCCGTCCCAGAGACATGTAAGGTGATGTATCTGCTCCTACAGGTGGCCACGCCGGTAAAGATGATCCTTCTGGTACGGGCTTACTGTAAATAAAAAGTAAAAAAGATTTTTTTATTAATTAATTTACGATTCAACCATTTATCTTCTAGTCAATCACCGGTTATCCGTTGTTACTTTTCTTTAACACTTTTTACTATTTCGTCTTAGAGAATCTTTTTTTTCACCGTGAAGGTGTAATTAGTGTTTAGATATATGTTTTAGGAATATTTTGGGCCGCAGGCAATAAGTAGGCACCTTAGTTTCTGTCATATTTTCAGTTTCATAAAACGATTGAATTCATGTTTATATAGTATTTAAATAAATTTGACTCACCCTGTTTTGACAAAGTTATGCCATATTTCTCGTATCAATTTCTTCATATTTTTATATTCTTTTGTGAGATCATCTTCACTTGAAATTGTTAGGTTTTTGCCATCGAATACAGCAAATGTTTGAGCACAATGCGTAGCACCACGAACATTCGTATGTATCACGGGAACGGTATCTTCATCGGTAAATGAATATTCGTATAAATAAATTTTATCATGACCGCTTTCTACATATAAATTTACTGCCCAAAGACTGGAGTAGGCAAAAACAATATCTGAGAAGAAATCAACGTAGCCCAGTACGGTGTCTTTGTCCACAGGCTTGTCACCAAAGTAAAATTTTTTGACCTCTTTAGCAACTATTTCTTTTTCTTCTTCAGTTTTAAACTTTAAGTCTGACGGTAGAAAATCGGAAAATTTCTGATTCATCTTAACTTTAGACGTTTCGAAATTCTGAATACGGAACAAACCTTCCAAATTACTGAAACCATAAAGCATAGGTACTTTTTTGAAATTACCACTTTTTAGGATACTAAAAGGAGATTCTGTTAAAAAAGCACCGTCAGCCGTGTTTCGCTCTACACAAGGTGTAAAGAAATAAGGAGCTTCAAAATCAAGGCCTTGATCTGACAAAGTGTCATACGGTAATGATTTATAAAATTCTTCCAGTTGGTAAATATCATCTACATTAGTGAAATTCAAAGTTTTGGCATGATCCTTGGCATTTTGTAAAGGATTAGTCTGCGATGAAAATGTTGATAAATTTGATCCACTTTCTGGTATAATTTTATGGAACAACCCTTCAGCAGATTTAGAGATCGCTAGGAGGTCGACTGACATCGATCCTGCACTGGCTCCGTCGATAGTGACATCATCAGGGTTACCTCCAAAAGCAGCGATATTTTTTTGTACCCACTTGAGCAGTGCTACTTGATCCTTCATGCCAGCATTACCAGGAATATCTTCGGTACCAAGGCAAAGAAAACCGTGAATGCCTAGACGATAATTAAATGTAATTACGATGAGATCTCTATATTTGAGGAGATTTCTTGCTTTAAACATATCACCATAACCTAGTTGGAATGCACCCCCGTGAACATGCACGTAGACAGAAAGATTTTTTTTCCTGGTATCAGGTACGTATATATTTGCAATAAGACAATCTTCTTGCGTTTTCAAGAGTCGAGCCAACTGTCCAAACTGCCATATCGGTTGGGGACATACGACGCCTCTATCAACTGCATCATATGTTTCAGTCCATGTAGGTGGAGGAAGAGGTGCCTGCAAAGAAATAATTTAACATATCACAAAGTCTAAAGAGTTTTCAAACATCATTAAGATGTTTCAAATCCTTTTTGCTTTCCTTACAATATGAGATATATAAGTTCAAGATAGGTGTAACTACGCAGAATCTACTTAATTGTACGTTTGAATTATCAAACCATAGCCCAACGAAATTAAGACAAGCTTCAGATTTATACAAAAATATAAATATTGTTCACTCGACGTAAAATAATTTTAACTAGGTATTTTTAAGTTCCATTTCGAGCAGGTATCGTTTTGTGTTGTTAAACTCATTGCTATCTTTTTTCTATCACTTGTGACGTTATAACCTCACTTAAATTTTACTTCCAAAAGCCTAATACAGTCAAAGTTAAATCGTCAAATTGTTCATATAATTTTAGCCGACTTCAAAAGAAGGAGAACGAGTTATATCAAAAATGTTTCCTATTTCATGGGGTGCAAGCGGGGCCACCTACCATCCCTGGCCATGTAAAGCTAACCTCACCTGCACTCGGTGCACCTTGCTAAACAACGGACGAGGCTCTGGCGACCGACTCGTAGCGGTATAACCACACCGCAACGAGAATCACTAAAATTCAGTCCTGGTGGCGGGCAGCAGCGCCATCAGAGAAATAATTCTTGCCACTGCGGTTACCAACCCGCCTGCCAAACGTGGTGACTATGACAAATTCCCCCCATGGACCACAACCAAATTTCACAGCCCCCAGTGCCCGGCAGTTGCACTATTCCTGGCCATGGTACCGGCCATGGTAACAGTGCGGCGGGGGTGCGAAGATTCCCCAGGATACGGCAGGATACCACTGACAATTTTACGTGGTGATGTATCATGGATGCACGTTGCGGCTGGACGATCGCCTTTCCGAATTGGAAGCGGAGGTAAACCATATCAATTGCTATACTTTGGGGCTATCAGCAGTCCGAAGACAGGGTGAGGATTTAATAACCCTAGATTCTGGTCACCTCCTCTTTTTTCGGCAGGAAGACCAACGGCATCGTGCAGGAGGTTGGTAATGTATCGTTAAGGGTAGCGTACCTCATCTTAAAAATAACCAAAAGGTATTTCCTGAAGGTTATATTATTATACAAGTGTACGTACCCACGTCTACACATTCTTACAATGAGGTTGAGGCCATGTACGAAGACATAGCTAAGGCTCTGTCTCGTGCCAACACTTCATTCGCAATTGTCATGGGCGATTTCACTGCGTAAACGGGAAGACATGATTATGGCGAAACCAGGGTAGGACCGTTCGGCTACGGGCACAGAAATCGACGGGGTTAAATGCTGGTAAACTAAAACAACTAAACTCTATCTGATGAATTCCTTTTTTCAGAAGAAACCTCAAAGGAAGTAGACCTGGCTAAGCCCCGACGGAGCTACAAAGAACGAGATCGACTTCATTATCATAAACAAACGTCATATTTTTAGGGAATGTCTCTATGGTCAATAGGTTCATTACAAGAAGTGATCGCCGACTCATGAGTGATACCCTAAATCTATGTAACAAATCGGAACGGGCGCGCCTGATGAAGTCGACTCTTAGACCAACTCTGCAGCAGGTCGAAGCTGGGCGCGAAAACTTCCAGCTACAGTCTCAGAACCGGTTCGCCATGTTGGAAACCATGCAGGACGTAAACGACACCACCAACAGCCTGGTTTGTGTCATCCATGATATTATGAGGAAAAGACGAGAGACAACAAATACCAGTACATCTCAGCGTCAGGAACTGGATAGGCAGGTATAGAGGTTGATAAGACGAGATATTCGCCAAACAAATACTCGAGCGATTGTGGACACAATTGTCCGAAATAAGGGCACAAAAGTTCTTACCAAGCCAAAAACCTCATGTCACCTGACTAAATTAAAAATTGCACAATGCATCACCGTCACCTCTAAGTCAGAGGTTCTCGCTGAAGTTGTAAAGTTTTATAAGGATCTATACACTTAAAGAATCCATCCAGAGGTGCCTGATCGACTGCCGATATGTTGAGGTGATGAGATGCCTCTATGAAGCTGCAGCAATTACCGTCCAAGTACAAGAAAAGAGCACAAGACCAATCCAATTGCATCGTAGGGTAAGACTGGGAGATGTTATATCTCCGAAACTGTTTACCAATGCATTGGAAGACGGCTCCAAAACGCTCGATTGGAACGGATGGGGAATCAATATCAAAGGCCGATACCTCTCACATCTGCGGTTTGCATAGTCATCCTGACGGAATCTCTGTATGATCTAGAAGAAATGCTGCACAGTCTGGATGATTCTTCAAAACGAGTGGCAGTACGGATGAACATCGAAAAAACGAGAATAATGCATAATAGGCATGTATCCCCGAGTCCCGTAACCGTAAATGGCGCTAATATCGGGGTTGTGCAAGAATATGCGCTAGTATCTACCTTGGGCAAACTATTAAAGTTGGCCGGCATAACTTCGTTCGGGAGGCCGATAGGAGGATTCGTCTGGGTCGGGCGGCGTTCGGAAAGTATCATCACATCTTCGAGTCGCCAATCTCACAATCATTAAAGACCAAAGTATTTGACCAGTGCGTTCTACCTGTAATGGCATAGGGAGCCGAGACGTGGACACTCACCATTGGACTGGTCCATAAGTTTAAAGTAGCTCAGCGTGCGATGCTGGGCGTTACCCTGGCTGATAAAATTCGTAACGAGGTTATTCGACAGAGAACTAGAGTAACTGACATCGCACGGAGAATCAGTATGCTGAAGTGGAAATCCGGCCCATTTCCACTTCAGCATTCTGATTCTCCGTGCGATACTCTAGTATACTTCGACTCCAGACGAACTGATGGTCGCTGGAGTCGAAGTATACTAGAGTCGATACCACGATTGGGTAAACGTAGTGTAGGGCGCCTTGCGGCGCGATGGACCAATGGCTTGAAGAAGGTGGCCGGCAGCGGATGGATGCGAATTGCCCAAGACCGGGATGGTTAGCATTCTTTAGAAAAGACCACGGTTCAGTACTGGAGTTCTCTGGGGCTGAAGGTACAAAGACGGTGGATGCTTATGCCGAAAAGCTGCGGAGTATGTTTTCTGTTACGGATGGTATAAAGATCGCCAGGCCCACCAAATGTGCGGAATTGCGTATCTCAGACCCGGTCGACTCCGTGACGGTTGAGGATGTCCGCGTTGCGATTCAGGAGAAAACTGGGTGCAACGCGGACAACATCAGGGTTGGCATCATCCGTCCCGGTCCAGGAGGCCTAGGTGCGACGTTGATAAGTTGTCCTGTAGCGTCGGCTAAGATTTTAGGCGGTGCCGGCAAGATCTTCGTCGGTTTCGTGAACGCCAGAGTCACAGTTCTGGCGGCGAGACCGATGAGGTGCTTCAAATGCCTGGCCACGGGACACACTGGGACTGCAGCGGATTGTGTTTCCGCCGCGGTCGACCGGGACACAAGGCAGCAGAGTGCGCTGCCGTCCCTCACTGCCAAAAGTGTGCGGTGGACAATAGGCCTGCCAATCATCAGATGGGTTAGGGGAGCTGCAAGTCTTGCTGCAGTTTTCGGCAAACGTCGGAGGCTAGCCAGTCGATCTGGGCTGCCTCCGATGTAGCTCGTGCGTCAACGTCGTCGCCTATGGAGGGGGCTGTAGAAATGATCCAGTAATGGATCGAGTCTCCAGCCTCCTTGTCCAGACGAACCTGAACCACCGCGCTGTGTCGCAGGACCTCTTCCTGCAAACCATGGCACAGTGGTCGAATGGTGTTGCCGTAACCGCAGAGCCCTATTATGTTGCTCTCCGTCCAAACTGGTTGGGTGACCGGGACGGCTCCGTGGCAGTCGTCGGCTCCACGGCTGCTCATTCCCCGGCCTTGTCGCTAAGAGATAAGGGCACTGGATATGTTGCTGCTGAGTGGGGGGAAGATCACCACATATTTATTTATTTATTTATTTATTTACACTTTATGCACTTTGCACATCGGTGGACTTAATGCCCAAGGCATTCTCTTCCATATACGGTATGTACATCTTCCCCAACCGGAGTTTGAGTGACTTCGAGGTTTTCCTCAACAGCTTGGAGACCTCGATGCGCACACACCTCCATCGATGGCCTTCTTCCAACCCCGCCTCTGGGCCAGATGGGATAACTGACCGAGCACTGGCCCGAGCCCTCGAACATATGTCGGACCGCCTCAGGGAAGTCCTGGACCCTAGCCTGGCGTCCAGACGTTTCCCTGAGTGCTGGAAAAGAGGGAAGCTGGTCCTTTTAAGGAAGGCGGGACGGCCTGCCGATTCGGTAGCGGCCTATAGGCCCATCGTGTTGCTAGACGAGGCAGGTAAACTTTTTGTGAAGATACTCTCTGCTCGCATAGTCCGGCACCTCAGCGAGGTGGGCCCCGTACCTGTCGGACGCCCAATTTGATTTTCGAACGGGGCGTTCGACAGTCGATGCTGTGTTGCGCCTCAGGGCCGTTACCGATGGTGTGTTGTTGGCGGTGTCGTTGGACATCGCCAACGCATTTAATAGTCTGCCATTTAGCTGCATCAGGGAAGCACTCCACTACCACGGGATGCCAGAGTACCTGAGGCGGCTTGTGACAGACTATCTACAGGAGCGTACTGTCATGTACGAGGACCGAGACGGTGCTCTGAGGCGGCGGCTCATGTCGTGCGGTGTTCCACAGGGGTCTGTCCTCGGACCATTCCTGTGGAATATGGGATACGAGTGGGCCCTTCGAGGTCGTCTTCCCCCCGGGCTGGGCGTAATTTGTTACGCAGATGACACATTGGTCATGGCCCGGGGGATGAAGTTTGTAGAGGCGGCGCGCCTGGCCACCACGGGTGTCTCTCTGGTGGTTGGGCGTATTGAGGCGCTGGGTTTGCGGTTGGCCCTGGACAAGACGGAGGCCCTTTTGTTCCATGGACCCCGTCGTGGTCCACCCTCCGGCGCCTTCATCGTAGTCAATTCGGTCCTCGTACCGGTTCAGGCCCAGATGAAGTATCTGGGCCTGATCCTTGACGGCAGGTGGGTCTTCGACGAGCACTTCCGACAGTTTTCTCCAAAGCTGGTCGGCGCTGCTTCTGCCCTTGGGCGACTTTTGCCTAATTTGGGTGGAGCCAGCGTCGCGACGAGACGGCTATACACGGGGGTTGTCCGGTCAATGGCGCTGTATGGTGCACCGGTGTGGGCGGCGGCTCTGACCGCCCAGAATAGGGCTTGCCACTGGCGTCCTCAGAGGATATTGGCGGTTAGAGCCATACGCGGTTACCGCACTGTTTCGACGAAGGCGGCGTGCGCCGTAGCCGGAACTCCCCTGTGGGATTTGGAGGCGGAAGTGCTCGCCGAAGTTTATCGGCGAACGGCAGACTTCCGGGTGGGTAGCGGTATCCGGCCCCCGCCCGAAGAGATACGCGAGTGACGAGAGGCCGCTCGTCGAGCCATGATGGCTCGTTGGTCGTCCCGGTTGGAGGCTCCACGTGCTGGCTATGCCGCCGTAGAGGCTCTCCAGCCGGTCATCGCCGAGTGGGCAGGGCGACAGCACGGGACCCTTTCCTTCCGACTGACGCAGATCCTTTCCGGGCACGGTTGCTTCGGGAAGTATCTGCACTCGGTCGCCAGGAGGCAATTGAGTGCCGCCTGTCACCACTGCGGCTGCAGTGGGGACTCGGCTCAGCACACGCTAGTGGTTTGTTTCGCCTGGGCAGCGTTGCGTGGGGTCCTCTAATCCCCGGCCGTGGGGGAAGAAGTAATTTCGCGGAAGGAGGCGGCGGAGAAGGCCCGGGAGGACGATCTCCACTCGGACCCAATTCGCCACCGGCGAACCGGGCAGCGGAGGCGCGCTTACCAGCGCCTCATGCCGCCTTGAGTGTGGCCGCAGATGGTCGGGACGGGTTTTCCCCTCAATCCGCTACAATAGGCCAGCCGCAAGGATAAAATAGAGAGTTTACCCGTAGATGGTGCCCGCGGTAGCGGGTAGGCGCTAGGAGGGATATGGATGTCGTAATAACAGCTGTTCCCGGATCCCTCCTATGTCAGGCGCCGAGTGGCACACCGTGTAGTTATTGGGTGACGGCCCGAGGGGGCTTCCAGACGTTAAAAAAAAAGACGTGTGGCACTCGAAGACTGCCGCGGTAGAACTGTTGAACAGCTTATGAGCTTTAGCAGCTTATAATTATTTATTTATTTTATTTATGTAGTATGTTTTCCTTTGTTTTCCTTTGATATTAATTCAACTTTTTGAGCGTGGTGACCGACAAGAAAATAATTGTTTTCCTTTTATTAAATCAATGAGAAGTTAATATTGTTCAAAATATTTTTATTAGCTTACAATACATGTAGCTTCTTCAGGAATATTTATCATTGAAACTATAGGTTTATGGTAACTGAAATAAAAACCATCAGTTTGAGACTTGATATCTTTTCTAAATATTTGGCAAATACCACGTCAATGGTGGTCCCATATTTTGTTGTGGATTCTTGTGGATCATTATTCATTTTCAAATTCAATATTTCCGAAAGAAAAGTTGTCGACCGCTCTGATTTTTTATCAGCGAAGTTGATGATGAAATCGCCAGCCAAGATAAGTGGTAATTTATTACCATTTGTATCAAGTATTTTCGACCCTTCTTCAGTGTACTCTAGTAAAGTGCGATGAATAAAATGCTGTAACTCGTCTTATTTTGAATTCGGAGAAATGTAAATTGCTACCTTCTATTCCTTAATAAATGCACTTTGTTTATTCGTATTTAAAAAACTTTGTACACAAATTATACGAGTACAGATGTCACTGTTGTATTTTTCTGCTTCTGCTGATTCCGCATACAGGGCCACAAACGTGCGCCACACAAAGTTACAATAACAGGCTTATAAAGTTACGCTAAAAACACGACATCAGTATCATCTAAGTTTGTGACCCGTAGACACACCGAGATATTTGCAATTTAAAAATAGTTTTGTTCTAAAAATATATTAAACATAGCTTACTGTGCAGTAAAATAGTGTGGTAAGTCATCTAAAACATCTAATTATCAAAAAGATGGTATAACTTTTCATGGGTAAGTACATTATATTTTTATTACGATAACGTTTTTCAAATATACCGCAGTACAACTTATACTGGTGACTTAATAGTATGTGTCCCTTTCACTCACCACGTAAATTACTATAGTTGTCTTTGTCTAATACTGCACGCGTATCGATAGTGTTGTGATTCAGAGGTCGATTTGTTTGCTTATCGTTTGATTTTTTTTTTATTGAGGCAAAGATGTTTTCTAGAGGTACTCCTCAGTAGGAATGGAAGAATCACCGAATTCACTTATTTAAGTCTATCTGATCATAAATTTCACTGTTACAAATTTCTGATAATCCGGAAATGTCTAATTTGATCTCTAATAAAAAATACAACACACTATAGCAAGTTAATAGCCATCAACACGCTATCTATTTATTTTTTCGTTTACCTTAAATTTATTTTTACCCGTTGGAGCCGTGGCATAAGGTATATTAAGAAAAGTCCATAATTCTCCACTTGAATCGAGATGTCCTCGTACAGGGCCTTGTTCAATTTTCACTTCCAGCCATTCATCGTTACTGTGTCCTGCCGCGGCAACTGCCAACAAAAACAATAAGTACATCCACCGCGCCATAACTGTGGCCGAATATTGAACAACATCAGTAGAAGTAGAAAAACAGTGATAAAATCAATTGTGATAACGTTAGTGAGTATTATTATCGTCATTCAGTGTTAAGCATACTAGCTAAGACCCGTGACTTCGTTCGCAGTGTTTAGGATTTTTATAAATGTACTGCTAGCCGATTTCGGCCACGGCAGCTAGCCTCAACGGAGACTAGCCCAACTACGCAGGAGATATTATAGTGCACAAATGTGTGCGTATACACACAAATACACTTTCTGTTCTCTCACTCACACAATGCGACGGGACAGCTATCCGATACGACCGGGGAAGAGATCAGGCGCAGGGCCAATGGCTTTACGCGACCTCCAAGGCACGGGGAATAAGATCCCAACTTCGAAACTTCAGGCTGTTATTAAGCATTTCTATTATCAGATAATCTCAATAACATTTTTCTGCATCGACACGTACAATGAAGCTGAGACCTCTTGGTCGAAAATCGCATATGCTGACCACTACACTAACGAGGCAGTTTTACAGTAGATAGAGGTCATATTGTCTACCTACATCTACACTCTGCTGATTTGGTGAAGCCTGTACCTGATCCCGCCCCGATCGTGTCGGATAGCTGTTCCATGGGATTATGAGAGTGTGGGAACAGAGAGCGCACCTGTGTTTGCGCGCACGCACACACACACACACAACATTGCCTGCGTAGTTGGCTGGTCTGTGATCAGACTGGAGACTGGCCGCCGTGGCCGAAACCAGCCAGGAGCACATCGTCAAGTATCTATGATGAAAAGTTTCGTGATTCATCTGATTATATTTAAGCATTAAACTGTAATACTACTTACGTGCACTTCTAAAAGCTTCAACATTTATTCATATTTTACAATATGACCTCAGGGAAGTTCAGCAAGGAACTTAGCAAAGGAAATGAATCGTAGGTGACAACTCAGTAATGCATAAAGTAGTTAGGTAATGTTATATAACTAAACCTGTGTATATGTTGTATTTAAACCTCCTTGCTAAGGATAGGCGTATGTCTAGCAGTGGACTGTAAAAGGCTGTTGATAATGATAGAATTAAAAGTCAATTAATTAGATATGCGTAAAATCTCGTATTTTTTTAAAATATTAAATGAGCTCAATGCTATCTCATCATTGTAAACAGCACGATGGGCCGGCCACATAGTCCCAAACTAAGTAAAACTTGTAATATGGGTACTAGACAGCTGTTGAATTCCCCCAGCATAAGAAACTGCCCAGACTTTAGTTGCCGCAACAAGGTCTCCAAGCTGTTGGGGTAAACCTCGAAGTCACTCAAACTTCGGTTGGGGGAGAAGTATACACCGCATACGGCGAACCTCTCCCACTCAACAGCAACATATCCAGGGGCCCTTGTCTGTTAGCGATGAGAAAGGGGAACGGTCCCGGTTACCCAACCAGTTTGGACGGTGAGAATCGTAACAGGGCTCCGCGGCTACGGACACACAGATCGACTACTGTGCCAGTCATCGGAAGCAGCCTGGCTCGACCTCTTGGCTAGCCCTCGACGCTTACCGAGAATCGTAGGAAGGTCTGCAGGTCCCCTGCTCAGTCTAGTGATTGACGAGCTTATTACCCGTCGCACACACTGGGACAGTTAGAGGCGGCAGACCACTGTGCTGTCTTGTGCCCCGGTCGACCGCACCGGACCGATGCTGCTCAGGATTTTACTCGACACTAATGGACAGCTGACCTATACAGCGCCAAGCTCTCCTATACCGGGACGGATGGTGTCTACCCGGTTGCTATCCGTGCTGCAACCCGTCTTCTCTTCAATTACAGCACGGACATCCTCGACCGTCACTAAGACGTTCAGGCCTGAAATACAGAATGTCACGGACTTAATAGGCCTAGTGGTCTTCACACCATCGATGTCTGCGAATATACCCCGCAGCTTCTTGGCAAACGTTTCCTCTGTCTTTGCACCTTCAGCCCCAGAGTAACATATTAGCTGTAATATATCTATATGTATAAAAACGAATCCCTATTTCTCTTGGTCACTGCATTATGCGTAAATGATTGAACCAATTTCGCTAAGTCATTTTGTTGGTTATACTGTTTATTGTTCATCACACAACGACTACTTGAACGAATGCCAATAGAAAATGTTGCGAAAACAGAAAAAAAATATTTATTTTGAGATACGCAGACAAAGTCGCGTGGGTCAGCTAGTTATAGACATTATGTTTATAAATAGAACAAATGATCTTTATTATCGACAGCCTTTTACAGTCCACTGCTGGACATAGGCCTCTCCTTAGCAACATTTGTTCTGGTTGGGCACTGATGCCATAATCTCTGTTCATTCAAAATGAATGAAACCAAAAACGTGTAGTATCGTATTTAGCTACTAAAATGACAATCAGAAACTTAAGGATTGCAAGTCACGTAGACTTGTATTTATTATAAAAATTACAATTCAGGCAGACTTGTATATATTTATCTTTTAACCTCCGGTCGGTTATTAGATTAGGTAACTTTTGTTATATACATATCACGGAATTAGATTATGAATTCATAATATTACCTGTTTATCACGAGGTCTTTACAAATATGTATTAAATAGACATAAATAACACCCAGACCCAGAACAATTTGAGGATCACACAAATTGTTATCCCATGTGAAGTTTGAAACTACAACACAGATATGATAATGGTAAAACTAAAAGTCAATTAATTATATATGCGTAAAATCTCGATGTTATTTTGTTAAAATTTTAAATGAGCACAATGCTATCTCATCCTTGTTAATATAGCCTTCCATAGTCCACTGCTGGACGGCTGGTCCACTGGCTGCTCCTTTGAAAGGAAATTATGGCCAATTACACCACATAATTTGCTCCTTTTATCGGCTCTTACGACACCCACGGGATTACCGAAAAAATAACATGTTCCTTAAAAAACAAAGTTCTACTAATCAGTGGTAGTTAGACGAATTATTGCTGAAGTATGATTGCAGCTTGTTGTTACTGAATGTTATCTTCCTCATGCTATTGCTTTAAAAATCTGTTACCACATGGACATGTACGCCATTTAGAAGAATCAAAAAATGTTTGTAACCTTATCCGCTTTGAGTGAATTAAATACATAAGACGTAGATAATATAAGATGGCCTTAAATATGTTTTTCTCTGTGTCTTGGCATTGTCCCTGTCAAAAAACAAAAATAGTTGGTACTTGACTGCACGGATGGCTTAAGCGTTCACCTCACTTCTTTCTATTGCTTTTAGTATCGTAGTTTCAAACTTCATATGGGATAACAATTTCTGTGATCCTCAAGTTGTTCTGGGTCTGGGTGTTCTTTGTGTCTATTTTGAATAGGTTTGTAAAAACCTCGTGGTAAACAGGTAACATTATGAATTCATAATCCAATGCCGTGATATGTAAATATTTAACAATAACAAAAGTTACCTAATCTAATAACCGAACGGAGGTTGAAAGATAAATATATACAAGTCTGCCTGACTTGTAATTTTATATTAAATACAAGTCTACGTGACTTGTAATCCTTAGGGTCCTGATTGTCAGTTTAGTAGCTAAATACGATACGATATGTTTTTGCTTTCATTCGTTTTGACTGACCAGAGATTGTGGTTTCAGTTCTCAACCAGAACAAATGTTGCTGAACACTGTTGAACACGAGAGGCCTATGTCGAGTAGTGGACTGTAAAAGGCTGTCGATAATAAGGATCATTTGTTCTATATGTAGGCATAATGTCTATAACTTCCTGAGCCACGCGACTTTGTCTGCGTCTCTCAAAATAATATTTTTTTCCCGTTTACGCAACATTAACAATTGGCACTCGTTTCATGTAGTCGTAGTGTAACGTTAATAAATGTAAGTTTCCTCAATAAACAGTATATCCAACAAAATGATTTAGCGAAATTGGTTCAATCGTTTACGCGTAATGCAGTGACCAAGAGAAATAGGGAATCGTTTTTATACATATAGATATATTACAGCTGTTATGTTACCCTGGGGCTGAAAATGCAAATACAGTGGAAACGTTTGCTAAGAAGCTGTGGGTATATTCGCAGACATGGATGGTGTGAAGATCGCTAGGCCTACCAAGTGCGTGGCATTCTGTATTTCAGGCCTGAATAACTTAGTGACGGCTGAGGATGTCCGTGCTGTAATTACGGAGAAGACGAGATGCAGCGCGGATAGCAACCGGGTCGGCACCATCCGTCCCGGTGTAGGAGGGCTTGGCGCTGTATAGGTCAGCTGTCCATTAGTGTCTGGCAAAGTCCTGAGAGGCATCGGTCCGCTTTAGTCGACCGGGGCACACGGCGACAGAGTGGTCTGTCGCCGATAACTGTCTCAGTGTGTGCGGCGAGTAATAGCCCCCACAAACACCATATTGAGCGGGGGGGGGGGGGGGCTGCAGATCTTTCTATGATTCTCGATAAGCGTCGGGGACTAGTCAGCCGACACAGGCTGCTTCCGATGGCTGGTACAGTAGTCGATCTGTGTGTCCGTGGCTGCATAGCTATATTACGATCCTCACTGTCCAAACTGGTTAGGTGATCGGGACAGTTTCCCACCCTCATTGCTATCAGACAAGACCACTGGATATGTTGCTGTTGAATTGAGAGGGGTTCATCGTTTATAATGTGTACTTCTCCCCCAACCGAAATTTGATTGACTTCGAGGCTTACCTCAACAGCTTGGAGACCTCGTTGCGGCGATTAAAGTCTGGGCAGGTCCATGTACTGGGGGAATTCAACGCAGAGTCCATTACGTGAGGTTTCCCCAGTGGGGACGTGGACCTCGCTGGGTGTTGGTTTGTTGAACGGAGGCTCTACCAACACATGCATGCGACAACAGAGGGGTCAATAGTGGATCTTTCGTTCACTCACCCTCCTGGCTTTGTCGCACGGGTAAAGAATTAGTGTGCCCTGGAAGAGGTTGAGACGTTGAGGTTGAGTAAGAGTCACGCGGTGTGGTGTACTTTACTGTAAGAATACCGCTCCCGGACTGCCTCGGTGATGCAGTGGTAGCGTATGCGTCTGTTGCGTGTTGCGTGTTGGTGGAACTTTAGTTTGCATGATCTGTAAATATTTGTTTTCTATGTACAATATGTATGTATTTACAAAAAAAGTATTTATGTATTTATATCAGCTGTCTAGTACCCATATTACAAGCTGTACTTCTAGATGGCGTTGTGTGAAATGTCTGAAATATATATTTATTTATTTGGCTTGCCAATTTGGCCGAAACCTAAAGTATCGTAACCTATCGTATTGTAAGGCGAGGCGGGTAAATTGTTTGAGAGGGTGCTTTCTGCCTACGTCGTCCGGCGCCTCTGCCAGGTAGGCCCAGATCTGTCGGATGACCAATTTAGCTTTCGAGCGGGGTGTTCAACAGCCGATGGTGTGCTGCACCTGAGGGCCGTGACTGAACAGGCGGTGAGCTATGGTGGCGTGCTGTTGGCGGTGTTATTGGACATTGCAAACGAATTCAGTAGTCTGCCATTTGACTGGCTTGGCTTTATAGGAGCGTACCGTCATGTAGGAGGACCGAGATGGTGCTCTGAGGCGACGGTTCATGTCTCTCCCGCAGAACATGGTATAAGACTGGGCTCTATGAGATAACCGAGCTAACGCGCCTGGCCACCTCGAAAGTCTTTCTGGTTGTTTATTCCGTTGTCGTTGTTGTTAGTATTAAATCAAAATATTTATGGCTAACTGGTATTCGCAGTGAGTATGGCGACCACCGCTCTTGGATTCTATTCATGCTTTCTATCAGGAAGAATAGAGTCACTTTGGTAGGTTTAAAAATTCACACAAATGTTACATGAAAATTAAAAATTTCGTAAAAGATAGGAACTAATTACTACGAGTATAACTAAAAATTTTAAAATGAAGTAATTAAACAATTTTTAATATCGTGGAAAAATGAAAAGTCGTTAATGAATTTCCACATCCACATCTTTCGCTCATCTTTCTGAATATGGTAGCCACACTACCATATTCAGAAAGATTAGCGATGAGACTTTAACAACATCTAGCGGTTACAAGTCGAACTATACACCTAGTTGCTATTAATAGTATTTTGCATTTTTTTTCTTGCAATAGTAAATGTTTTTGTTACATTGCATAGGTTATTCCACATACAGTTTTATTGGCTACCCTGAATAAACTACACGTGTAGGAGTAATATTTTTTTTTGCACTATAAATGAATAACTTGTGTTGAAATGTATTTTTATTAAGAAAAAGTATTTAATTCTAATACAGATTAATAAAACAAAAATGTTCTAATACGCATCAAATATTTTAGTTCTGAATATCCTTTGAATGAAATCCAATTTCACGTCCTCAAATAAAGTCATAGATCTGTGTATGATCTTGAATATGGCTTGGGTGGTGACATGGGTTCTCGATAGTACTTTTGGTAGATGTTCTCCCAGAAGCGTGCCCTGTCTTCTATCATAGGACTACTACGGAGCTCAACCGTCCGCCCCAGAGACATGTAAGGTGATGTATCTGCTCCTACAGGTGGCCACGCCGGTAAAGATGATTCCTCTGGTACGGGCTTACTGCAAATAAAAAGCCAAGAAGATTTTGTTATTAATTAATCTACGATTCAACCATCATTCTTCACCGTGAAGTTGTAATTAGTGTTTAGATACATGTTTTAGGAATACTTTGGGCCGCAGACAATAAGTAGGCATCTTAGTGAATAGTTTACGTCATATTCTCATTTTCATAAAACGAATGATTTTATGTTTATATTTGAATAAATTTGACTCACCCTGTTTTGACAAAGTTATGCCATATTTCTCGCATTAACTTCTTCATTTTTGCGTATTCTTCTGTTAAATCATTTTCATGTGGAATCGTCAGGTTTTTGCCATCGAATACAGCAAAAGTTTGAGCACAATGCGTAGCCCCACGAACATTCGTATGTATCACGGGAACGGTATCTTCATCAGTAAATGAATATTCATATAAATAAATTTTATCGTGACCGCTTTCTACATATAACTTTACTGCCCAAAGACTGGAATAGGCAAAAACAATATCTGAGAAGAAATCCACGTAGCCCAGTATAGTGTCTTTGTCTACAGGCTTGTCACCAAAGTAAAATTCTTTGACCTCTTTAGCAACTCTTTCTTTTTCCTCTTCAGTTTGAAACTTTAAGTCTGACGGTAGAATATCGGAAAACTTTTGATTCATCTTAATTTTAGATGTTTCAAAATTTTGAATACGAAACAAACCTTCCAAATTACTGAAACCATAAAGCATAGGTACTTTTTTGAATTTACCACTTTTTAGGATACTAAAAGGAGATTCTGTTAAAAAAGCACCATCACCCGTGTCTCGCTCTACACAAGGTGTAAAGAAATAAGGAGCTTCAAAATCAAGGCCTTGGTTTAACATAGTGTCATACGGCAATGATTTATAAAATTCTTCCAGTTGGTAAATATCATCTACATTAGTGAAATTTAAAGTTTTGGCATGATCCTTGGCATTTTGTAAAGGATTAGTCTGCGATGAAAATGTCGATAAATTTGATCCACTTTCTGGTATAACTTTATGGAACAACCCTTCAGCAGATTTAGAGATCGCTAAAAGGTCGACTGACATTGATCCTGCACTGGCTCCATCGATAGTGACATCGTTAGGATTACCTCCAAAAGCAGCGATATTTTGTTGCACCCACTTGAGCAGTGCTACTTGATCCTTCATGCCAGCATTACCAGGAATATCCTCGGTACCAAGGCAAAGAAAACCGTGAATAGCTAGACGATAGTTAAATGTAACTACGATGAGATCTTTATATTTTAAAAGATTTCTTGCTTTAAACATATCACCATAACCTAGTTGGAATGCACCCCCGTGAACATGCACGTAGACAGAAAGATTTTTTTTCCTGGTATCAGGTACGTAGATATTTGCAATAAGACAATCTTCTTGCGCTTTCAAGGTTTCAGCCAACTGTCCAAACTGCCATGTCAATTGGGGACATATGATGCCTCTGTCAACTGCATCAAATATTTCAGTCCATGTAGTTGGAGGAAGAGGTGCCTGCAAAGAGATAATGTTACATATCACAGAGACTATAGAATTTGTTAAATATTATCCATGATGTTTCAAATATTTTTTTCTTTCCTCACAATATGAGATATATAAGTTCAAGATAGGTGTAACTACGCCCAGATTTATATGAAAATATAAATATTGTTCACTCGATGTACAAATTTTTTCACTATTTTAAGTTCCATTCTAAGTAGGTATCGTTTTTTGTCGTTATATTCATGGCTACCTTTTTTGTATCACCTGTGACGTTATAACCTCACTTAAATTTTGCTACCAAAATAGGTATACAGTCAAGGTTACATCGTTAAATTGTTCGTGTAATTTTAGCCGACTTCAAAAGAAGGGAAACGAGTAATATCAAATATCTCTCCTATTTGGTATAATCTTGTCAATTTGTAATGCACGCAATAAATATGCAAATCAATTCGTATAAATATTCAAAATTAATATGTGATAATAGTTCAGAACAAATATTTGAGTTGCAAAATCAGGAATTTTATATGAAACTAGCTTTTGTAGTGCAGTTTTTATTTGCAGTACCCTCAATGTTAAGGTGTGAGATAAAAAATAGCCTAGAAACTTCCACAGAAATCGAAATATCTTCATGCAAAATAGTAAAGGAAAAGTGTAACAGACACAGAGTTGTTTTCATTTTTTTAATATTAGAAGGAATGGAAGAATTACCAAATTCACTTATTTAAGTACATATGATCATAAATTTCAGTGCTACAAATTTCTAATAATCCTTAAATGTCTAATTTAATTTTAAACAAAAAAAAACAACACGCTATGGCAAGTTAATAGCCATCAACACGCTATTTGAGAACTTATTATTGAATAACATCTTTTTCATGTACCTTAAATTTGTTTTTGCCTGTCGGAGCCGTGACATAAGGTATATTAAGGAAAGTCCATAGTTCTCCACTTGAATCGAGATGTCCTCGTACAGGGCCTTGTTCAATTTTCACTTCCAGCCATTCATCGTTACCGTGCCTTGTCGCGCCAACTGCGACACACAAAAACAATAAGCACATCCATCGCGCCATAGCTGTAGCCGAATACTGAATCACATCAGTATGAAAAAAGTGATAAAATCAATTTCTGATAGCGTTTACGACTATTATTATCGTCATTCGGTGTCAAGTCTAATTCATTATAATACAACTAAGGCCGGTGACATCGTCCGCAACGTTTAAAATATTTATGAATATATAATTTTTCCAACAAAGAATTATTTTATTATTCTCTATATTCTGTCTGTATTCTTCACCTATCTATATTCTGTCGAATTGAGTTCGCCAAATTATCGTAGATGGATAAGTAGCGTTCAACAATATTTATCAATGGTAAAACAGTTTTATCAAAATGCGGCCTTTAAACTCCAAGTCCAATCTATGATTTCTATTTACACTCTATTAAATATGATAGTGTACGGTTGGTTATATGCATGAAGTCGTGGGACACAAATTACAAATACCTTATATCAAGTAATTCTACGAAATTCCAATCAATCACATTGCTATGATTACATTTATTACATTAATAAACCCTTAGATATATGTGATGATGTAATTTGGGATTGGATTCATTTAACAAATTGTAAAAACAACTTCGTTTAGCGACTCCATAGTATCCGCTTCTGTCGAGGCAAACAATATATAAATAAGAGCCTTATCTTTATACATTATTGTAAGCTAGTGCTTGGCCAGAGCAATGCGGTTGTGGACGTCGATATTTTTGTTATGCGCCTCTTCAGTGAGCAGTGAATTAAATGAGGCAGAATGGAAGGAGATTAGGATCAAACAGGGACCGGTGAGGGGCTACTGGGACTCCAGTAATGAACTGTGGACATTCCGTAACATACCATATGCAACAGCACCGACAGAGAAAGACAAATTTAAGGTAAAATAATTAAATTATTTTTAAAATTAGGAACACGATAATCGTAAATAAAAAATAGTTGATCAAATATAAACATGGTGATAGTGGCTACTGACGTAATTGGTTTTCGTTAGATGCAAGAGTCACTATAAAACATGTTTATAGTGTATTTGGATATTTTACTAATATAATGATTTTCAAATATTTTTTTAAAACGAATTGGTGTAAATCTACTATACCGCGCTGACCAGACAGTTTATATACGGTTTATTTTAAGTTTTCCTTCTCTTTGCAGACTGTTATTGTTATTGTTGTTGTTATACGAACAACACTTTCCTTAAATAGCAGAGCGCTACTAACCGGTAGTTCGCGTTAGACTTATTATTGCTTCTATCGGATAAATACCGGATTACGATTTGCGCTCGTTGTTACTGAAGTTTATTCTACTTATGCAATTGCTTTAAAAATCTGTCATCGCACGGCTATGTACATCATTAAATAGGATCAAAGTGATGCATGTAACTTTTCCCGCTTTGAGGCAATTGTATATTTAAGGCGAAGATAGCATAAGGTGGAATTAATTATGTCTCTCTCTACCTTTTAGCACTCTACTCGTAACTACCAAAATACAAAAATAGTTGGTGTATAATTGTGCAGATAGTGTCATCAAATCAAATCAATGTCAAATTTCTTCTTATGTAATCTGTTATTTAACTTTAATGAATCTAAATATTCCAGATAGAAGATGGTCGTTGAAGGTATTCCTCCTGTAGCCAAATGAAATTCTACAAATGTAAACGTATTTCTAAATTTAACAAATGTTTAGAAATAATATCACTCAACGCTAAGTCTCGTGTTAAAAAAAAATATCTGATAATACACTTGTATCTTGGCTAATGGAGTAGATTAGTTGATAAATACATTATCTGGCTCTTTAATAGTCTAATTATACGACGTTTTCACTTTTAGGCACCGCTTCCACCACCAACATGGACAGAACCTCTTGCTCCTGTCATTGACCGCATTGTATGCCCTCAGGCTTTCATGGGAATCATGAACTGTACGCAAAAAGAAATGCAAGAAAATTGTCTTATAGCAAATATTTATGTACCGCATACGGAAAAAGAAAACTTGTCGGTTGTAGTACACGTTCACGGAGGAGGTTTTGTAGTGGGATATGGTGAATTATTGCATTTACGAAACCTTATGAGGTACAAAGACATTATTGTAGTTAATTTTAACTATCGAGTGGGCATACATGGTTTTCTTTGTCTCGGTACGGCTGATGTTCCCGGTAACGCTGGCATGAAGGACCAAGTTGCGTTGCTTCGCTGGGTAAAAGAAAATATTGGAAGTTTCGGGGGTAATCCTAACGACGTTACGATATCAGGGTACAGTGCAGGTGGCTCCTCAGTAGACCTTTTAATGCTTTCGAAAGCTGCTGAAGGTTTATTCCACAAAGTTATACCAGAAAGTGGAGCAAGCTTACTTGCGTTTACAGTTCAATCAGATACTCTAAGTATAGCGAAAAATCACGCGAAAAAATTGAACTTCACTGATGTTGATGATATATATGCTTTAGAAGAATTTTACAAAACACTATCGTATGACATCTTAACAGCTGATGGATTTCTGCAAAACACCGACTCTACCTTTACATTTTCACCGTGTGTCGAGAACGATTACTGGGATGGAGCTTTCTTAACAAAATCACCCCTGACTATACTTAAAACTGGGGATTACAAGAAAGTACCAGTTTTGTTTGGTTTTGCTAATATGGAAGGTCTGATTAGAATAGATTTATTTGACACGTGGAAAGATCGTATGAATGAGAAATTTTCGGATTTCCTACCAGCAGATTTGAAATTTGAAAGTGAAGAGGAAAAAGAAAATGTTGGAAACGAAATAAAAGAATTTTATTTTGGTGACAAGCCTATAGATAAGGAAACTATTCTACGCTATGTAGATTACTTTTCAGATGTTTTTTTTGCACAAGGTGCATTGTGGGAGGTAAAGTTACATGTAGAGGCTGGCCACGACCAAGTTTATTTATACGAATATTCTTTTGTGGACGAAGATACTCCTGTAGTACCGCATACTAATGTACGAGGAGCCCCTCATGGCGCTGAGTCGATGGCTGTAGGTGACGGTGGAAATTTGATGGTTCGAAACGAAGACCTCCTGCCTGAAGAGTATAAGAATATGAAGAAAATTATGCGTGAAATTTGGCACAATTTCATAATTACTGGGTAAGTTGCGCAGTGGTATTCTTTGATAGTAGGTCTGTCATTAACGAGGTTAATAACATGATGAGCAAACTACCCTCACGGCACTTTAAGTTGTTTATTGATACGATACAATTCAAGAACTGGTTGTAATATCCTACTATCTTTTCATCTAGTTTGGTATATAACTGGAAGGACTAGATCGAATATGGATCAACTAACCACTTAATTATGTTTTCCCTGTTGCTTTTATAAAGTTTCTGTGTAGAGACTCCTCCGTCAAGATGAATGAAGATGTAATGTATATTTTTTTCAGTAAACCTGTGCCGGAGGGATCATCACTTCCACCATGGCCGGCTGTAAGTGTAGGTATATCACCATATATGTCTTTGGGACAGAAGCTGGAACTAAGAAATGTCATGGAACCGGAACGTTTCCACTTCTGGCAAAAAATCTACAAAAAGTATTATAGAGATCCTATTCCACCTCCATATCCTTTACCTAAAACACATGCAGAGCTGTAACGGAAAGACTGACAAATAAAATGTGTTTGAAACTAAACAGATGTTGTCATGTTCGTATTGTAGAAACTGCCTGCCATTTAAATGGAAGTCATTTCAAAAGAAAAACTTTAAGTCACAACTATAAAAATACAGAATTAACTAACTTAAATCAGAAGATTTTTTTGGATGCAGCTGTCTAAAAAAAATCGAAACTTTTCATATTAACCATCTGCTTTCTAGCCTTTATTGTTTGGACGGTTATTGTGGGTCGGCTACTAGTTTTACTGAAATAATTAATAATCAGAATATTTTCACCTATTGTTAACAGAGTTTATAAATTATTTTCGGTTATGAGTGCTTCACTCATAACATAATTGTTTAATTTAAGTTAGTTAATTTTTGTCATAATAATTAGACTTTTAGATGAACTGACTGTCGTTAGTAAGTGGTAACTTATGTATGCACCTTAATTCAAAAAAATTAGATCATTTAAGTATTCGACACTGCGAAGAAAAATGTAAAAATAATCAATTCTATATTCTTATAATGATTAAAGCTACATACTTTGTTTTCGCTCAAATTTTTTTCTGTTTATTTTACACATTTAAACAAGTTAGTGAATTTGAACAAAATAAAGTTACATTTTTGCCAAATCCATTCCTAGTGGCATTAACTGTGTGCGTTTAAAGAACAGTGACTAACATGACATTAATAATTATTTGACCTTTTTGGCAACACAATCTTATTTTTTTCATATTTTACGGTAATTTTTATGGTATAAATTACGTCTTACTTAATTATGAATTTTGTTAAGGTACCTATAAGATTTTTTTAAATTATGATGAAAGTGTAAGTGTTTACAGTCAAGTGTGTTAAATAGATATTACATTCCAATCACGTGCAGATTCTAGGTACTGGATATATTTTAAATAGAAACCAACTGTATCAATTTATACAATGTTGTGATATATGTATGTAATGAGTTTTGATATGCTAAATAAATTATTACACTGCGATTTCAATTGCTTTATTTTTGACATTATTTATCCCCTTGCGTGTTGTTTTCTTAAAAAAAAATTTTCAGAACAGTTTTCATCTATGTTATGTTCCCTAATTACAGATGATTGATTTGGTATCGTTCGTAATTAGTCATTATTATGCGTTACTTGTGTAATATAGTAGTTTAAGTAGATAGCGCTATCACATACGTATTACAGAAGTAAAAACTAAAATATAATAAATGTGCCAGAAAGATGTGATCTGGTATAGGGTGGACCACGAATTAGTTAACATTTGAAAACATCATAAAAAAAAAAACATTCCACATGTAAATAGAAAGCTAATTAGCTTTCTTTTAATTAGAATTTATTTTTAAAAATCATATTATTTAAATGACCACCATTTCGACATTTGTACTCTTCTAAGCGAGCACCGAAATTTTTGAATACTCGTCGACAAAGAGACCGTGAGATCGCTGAAATCTCTTTCCTAATTTTTTTTTTCGTTGACGTAATGTATTAAGCTAATTGACGTAGATACAATCCTTCAAATAACCCCATAAAAATAAGTCTTTTGTAGAGAGATGTGGACTTCTGAGTGGCCATGTAATGTCACCTCGTCTGAAAATCAGCTTTTCCGGAAACATGTCTTTGACCACTGGCAGGGAATCATTGGATGTGTGACAAGTGGCTTCGTCTTGCTGAAAACACGTGTTACGATTGTAGCCAGCAAATTTCAGTAGCATTGGTCCCAAGACCTCCCGTAACATTTTTGCGCGGGATACTAGATTCAAATGTTAACGAATTCTTGACCCAGTCTATATATCATATTATTTGTAAGTTGGAACTTTCGACACTTAAACCATTTCCCTCTCCCTCTGGTTGTGTTATATTACAGGACTAATCAATCAATAGTTATATCTCAACGGCGGTACACCACACCCAACAATTGTAACCGCTTGATGTTGAATACGAGAAATTCACGAAAATTAAGGAATGGTACAATTAAATGTACGGAAACTAAGTTACAAATAATCAGTATCAATATTTGTTCTATTTGAAAGCATTTTAATAAATTAACAGTTTTGCTATGAAAGGCTTTGAATACGGTAGAATTACTCTGTCTCACAGAAGTTAATAAAAGACGTAATGAAGTATCCTTTTATAAAATAGATGCAATATACGTGTAGTTACAAATCTGAAAAAAAAAACGAAAAGGTGGAATATTTGTTTATGTGAAAATTATCTACAATATAACTTTACAACAATACATATTTTATATGTTTACTGATTTACATACATTTATTATAATAAAATATTAATAAACATTATTGGAGCGTTACTAACAAACACTGATTTTACATTGGTAGACTACTGTAACATTAATTTCGATCGCATCTTCATGCGGAACGCTAGTGGCGGGATGCGCGTTGACCAAGCGTATACATTCATGAGCTGCACAGTTGATAATTATGTAACGTAGTTGCAATTGATGAACTGTGGCGACTACCACACACAACGCAAACTGAAATAGCCTACAGCGCCGTCTATTGAAGAAACACGGAACTGTGCAATAACGAACTACAAAATAACTACTTATCCTGGATCGCGATAGAGAAATTCTTGTGATGATAGGCATGCATTGTTGGGCCTCGGTCCGCCAGGCATGATCACGTCACCTGGTCGGAGGCGGCAAAATACAAACTGATCCTCTTCATGTATTGTGGAGGGATAAGACACCTGTTTCTCCTACAAAACAAGTAAATGTCGACAATATTTGTAAAGTTGGACACAAGGCGATTAGGGTGAAACTTAAAAAACTGAATCATCATTGTTGCTGCAAATACAAAATAGTAATGTATTCCATGTACGAAAATGTGCGGTGCTTTTTTTAAGATTTCACTTTGCAACTTGAACTTTTTGGATTTTTTTGTGGCCACTCACCATTGGATTGGTCCATAGGTTTAAAGTAGCTCAACGTGCGATGGAACGCACGATGCTGGGTATTTCTCTGGTTGATAAAAATCATAACGAGGTTATTCGACACAGGAGCAACTGACATCGCACAGAGAATTAGTACCCTAGAAAATGGGCCTGTTATGTCTCCAGGCGAACTAATGATCGCTTAAGCCGAAGTGACTGACCGACTACTTGAAGAAGATGGTTGGCAGCGGATGGATGCGAATTGTCCAAGACCGGGATGGTTGGCGCTCCTTGGGGGAGACCTTCGCTTCCGCAGAGGGAGGTCACGAACCCCGATCTCGGCCCCGTCAGGCTCCGTCTTCTGCAAGGCGGAAGCCTATAGACGGCTCAGGGCAGACGGCGAAATCTTGGCGGAGGAGGAGATTGCGGATCTCCTGCTAAAAATAAAGGAGCCGATGGTGGGGGATTCAGTTCCTCAAACACCATCGTCCATGCAGGAGAGAGCGAATGCGGCGGTAGCCATCATTCACAAAGTGGCCACCAAGTCGAGTAACCTTAATGGCTCCTTTGTGTAAGCCCTTAAGGACTCCTCTTCCGCTATTGCGGGGGTCGTGGATACCCTCATCGGGGACGTGGCTCGGCTCCAGGCGGCCAACGATCGCCTGACGGGGCAAGTAGCTGAGCTCAGCGCTCAGTTCGCCCAATTCCGGGCGCATCGCCCAACAGAGGACCCGGTCACGTCCCCGTCTCAGTCTGCCACCTCTTCCAGCCTCGGTGGCATTCCTGATGCCCATCTGCGCCAAATAACCGATGCAGTATGGCGCATGATGGACGGGCGTCTGGCTGGCCTGGAGGCAAGGCTGCCACCAGCTCCTGTTATCCGGCCGCCGCTTGCGGGCCATAAAGCGAGGGTTGCATCGGGGTCAGCATCGCTTCCCGTTGCGACCGGTCGCGTGTCCTACGCGGCGGCGGCAGCAGTTTCTGCTGCTCCTGCAACTGCTCCGAGGGCACGGCAGGCGGCCAAGGCAGCAGCCCGGACGCCCGCACCGAGGTCAGGGCCCAAAGCAGCGGCAAAGACTGGGGCGGAGTTCCCTCCGCTCCCCACTCCAACCGCTGTATCTGGCACCTCAACAAGTGCGCCCTCCACATCTGCCCCTTCCACGGATGGTTGGCGGGTAGTCGAGGGGGCTAAGAAGTCCCGAAAGCGGGGTAAGAAGGCTACACAAATAGCAGCCTCTACCCCGCAGGCGCCATCGGCTGCAGTGGCTGCCACAAAGACGCCGCGCAAACTACAAGCGCCTAAAAGCGCGGCCGTGGTAGTCACCGTGTCACCGGAGGCAGCTAGCAGCGGGCTGTCCTACGCAGGCAGTCTCGCTCACGATTTCGGGACAGTAGGTGTCAGAATGCGCCTCGCCCAAACGGGAGCTCGATTCCTCGAGTTCCCTGGGGCTGAAGGTGCTAAGACGGCGGACACAATTGCCGAGAAGCTGCGAGGTATGTTTACGGCTACGGATGGTGTCAAGATCGCCAGGCCCACCAAGTGCGCAGAATTGCGCATTTCGGGCCTGGACGACTCCATAACGACCGAGGATGTCCGCGTTGCAGTAAGAGAGAAGACGGGTTGCAACGCGGACAACATTAGGGTCGGCACCATCCGCTCCGGTCCAGGAGGACTTGGCGCAGTGTGGGTCAGCTGTCCCGTAGCGTCGGCCAAAATGTTGGGCGACGCTGGCAGGCTGCTCATCGGTTTCGTGAGCGCTAGGATCACAGTCCTGGCGGCGAGACCGATGAGGTGTTACAAGTGCCTGGCATCGGGACACACACGCGCCAAGTGCGTTAGTTGTTTCGACTGCAGCGGGTTATGTTTCCGCTGCGGTCGACCGGGGCACAAGGCAGCTGAATGCTCTGCCGCCCCTCACTGCCCGGCGTGTGCGGCGGGTGACAAGCCCGCCAATCACCAAATTGGACAGGGAGGCTGTAAACCTCCCTACAATTCTTGGCAAGCGTCGGGGGCTAGCCAATCGGCCCAGGCTGCCTCTGATGTCGTCCGCATGTCGGCATCGTTGCCCATGGAGGAGGTTGTAGAGACGGTCGAGTAATAAAGTAGGTAGGTCCAGACGAACCTGAACCACTGTGCCGCGGCGCAGGACCTTTTCCTGCAAACCATGGCACAGTGGTCGATCGGTGTTGCCGTAGCCGCGGAACGCTATTATGTTCCTCCCCGTCCAAACTGGTTGGGTGACCGGGACGGTTCCGTGGCAGTCGTCGGCTCCACGGCGGCTCATTCTCCGCCCTTGTCGCTAAGAGACAAGGGCACTGGATATGTTGCTGCCGAGTGGGGGGGGATCACTGTATATGGTGTATACTTCTCCCCCAACCGGAGTTTGAACGACTTCGAGGTTTTCCTTAACAACTTGGAAACCTCGATGCGGCGTCTAACGTCTGGGCACGTCTTAGTGCTGGGGGACTTCAACGCAAAGTCCATTGCGTGGGGTTCCCCCAGGACGGACGCTAGGGGCGAGGCCGTAGAGGAGTGGGCGGCCTCGGTGGGCCTCTGTTTACTAAACAGGGGCTCCACCAACACGTGTGTGCGACAGCAGGAAGGGTCGATAGTGGACCTTTCGTTCGCTACCCCTGCCCTCGCCGCACGAGTAAGGAACTGGCGTGTCCTGGAAGAGGTTGAGACGCTCTCGGACCATCTTTATATCCGATTTGAGCTCTCCCGGTCCCAGGACGCCAGTAGGGGTCACGCGGCGCGGCGTTCTTCTCGCTTTCCGCGGTGGGCTGTAGCCAAATTAAATAGGGACCTACTAGAGGAGGCGGCCATTATTCACTCTTGGCTGTCTCCGCAGGCCCCGACCGAGGAGGTCCCTTCTGCGATGCCATTGCGCAGATATGTGATGCGGCCATGCCCCGCAGCCGAGGTTGCCGGCCTCCACGGAAGGAGGTTTACTGGTGGTCCCAGGAGTTGGCGGACCTCCGTGCGGCCTGTACTCGTGCCCGGAGGTCCTACACCCGTAGTCGGCGGCGACACCGCGAAGAAGGCGGGGAGGACCAGCTTCATGAGGAGTACCGAGAGGCGCGGAAAACTCTGAAGCTGGCCATAAGCCGCGCCAAAGAAATTAAGAGAAAGGAGATGCTGGAGGCTCTCGATCGTGACCCCTGGGGTCGCCCATATCGTGCGGCGCGACAAAAGCTCCGCACGTCGGGCCCCCCCCTTATAGAGACACTCCAGCCCAGCTTCCTGCAGGAAGTGGTCGAGGGCCTTTTCCCGCAGCGGGTGGAACACACACCCCCGTCGATGACCTTCATGGTCGGAGACGACGGGGGGAACGAGGACGATGTTCCGCCCGTCAGGGAATCGGAGGTAGGGGCGGTTGTTCTACGGATCCGCTCTAAGAACACCGCCCCCGGGCCGGACGGGATACCTGCCCGAGTGCTAGCCCGAGCCCTCGAACACATGTCGGACCGCCTCAGGGAGGTCCTGGATGCTAGTTTGGCGTCCGGACGCTTCCCTGAGTGCTGGAAAAGCGGGAAGCTGGTCCTATTGAGGAAGCCGGGACGGCCAACCAAATCGGTAACGGCCTATAGGCCCATCGTGTTGCTGGACGAGGCGGGTAAACTGTTTGAGAGGATACTCTCTGCCCGCATCGTCCGGCACCTCCGCGAGGTGGGCCCCGATCTGTCGGACACCCAATTTGGTTTTCGGGCGGGGCGTTCGACGGTCGATGCCGTGCTGCGCCTGAGGGCCGTTACCGAAGAGGCGGTGAGCTGTGGCGGCGTGCTGTTGGCGGTGTCGTTGGACATCGCCAACGCATTTAATAGTCTGCCATTTAGCTGCATCTGGGAAGCACTCCACTACCATGGGGTGCCAAAGTACCTGAGGCGGCTTGTGGCAGACTATCTTGAGGAGCGTACCGTCATGTACGAGGATCGAGACAGTGTTCTAAGGCGGCGGCTCATGTCGTGCGGTGTTCCACAGGGATCTGTCCTCGGACCACTCCTGTGGAACATGGGATACGACTGGGCCCTTCGAGGTCGTCTTCCCCCCGGGCTGGGCGTACTTTGTTACGCAGATGACACATTGATCACGGCCCGGGGGATGAACTTTCAAGAGGCGGCGCGCCTGGCCACCACGGGTGTCTCTCTGGTGGTCGAGCGAATTGAGGCGCTGGGTTTGCGGGTGGCCCTGGACAAGACGGAGGCCCTTTTGTTCCATGGGCCCCGTCGTGGTCCACCCTACGGCGCCTCCATCGTGGTCAATTCGGTCTTCGTACCGGTTCAGGCCCAGATGAAATATCTGGGCCTGATCCTCGACGGCAGGTGGCTCTTCGACGAGCACTTCCGACAGCTTTCTCCAAAGCTGGTCGGCGCTGCTTCTGCCCTTGGGCGACTTTTGCCCAATCTGGGTGGAACTAGCGTCGCGACAAGACGGCTATACACGGGGGTTGTCCGGTCAATGGCGCTGTATGGTGCACCGGTGTGGGCGGCGGCTCTGACCGCCCAGAATAGGGCTCGCCTCTGGCGCCCTCAGAGGATATTAGCGGTTAGAGCCATACGCGGTTACCGCACCGTATCGACGGAGGCGGCGTGCGCCTTGGCCGGAACTCCTCCGTGGGATTTGGAGGCGGAAGTGCTCGCCGAAGTTTATCGGCGGACGGCTGACTTCCGGGCGGGTAGCGGCATACAGCCCCCGCCCGAAGAGATACGCGAGTGGCGAGAGGCCGCTCGTCGAGCCACGATGGCTCGTTGGTCGTCCCGGCTGGAGGTTCCACGTGCTGGTTTTGCCGCCGTGGAGGCTCTCCAGCCGGTCATCGCCGAGTGGGCGGGGCGGCAGCACGGGACCCTTTCCTTCCGACTAACGCAGGTCCTTTCCGGGCACGGTTGCTTCGGGAAGTACCTGCACTCGGTCGCCAGGAGGAAATTGAGTCCCGCCTGTCACCACTGCGACTGCAGTGAGGACTCGGCTCAGCACACGCTAGCGGTTTGTTCCGCCTGGGCGGCGCAGCGTGGGGTCCTCACTGCAGTTATTGGAGGAGATCTTTCGCTACTGGCCGTCATACGCTCCATGTCCGGTAGCGACAGTTGTTTTACCGCGGTCGCAACCTTCTGCGAAGACGTAATTTCGCGAAAGGAGGCGGCGGAGAAGGCCCGGGACGACGATATTCACTCGGACCCAATTCGCCGTCGGCGAGCCGGGCGGCGGAGGCGCGCATACCAGCGCCTCATGCCGCCTTGAGTGTGGCCGCGGGTGGACGGGATGGGTTTTCCCCTCCATCCGCTATAATGGCCAGCCGCGAGGAGGCGACGTCCGCGTGTGCCGTGCGTCGCCTAAAATGGAGAGTTTATCAGCAGATGGTGCCCGAGGTACCGGGCAGGCGCTAGGAGGGATCTGGATGTCGTAATAGCAGCGGTTCCCGGATCCCTCCTATCTCAAGCGCAGAGTGGCACACCGTGTGGTTTTAGTCGGTCCGATTCCGACACACCACCCTGCCGTAAACCCCGGTGGGGTGACGGCTCGAGGGGGTTTCCACACGTAAAAAAAAAAAAAAAAAAGACCTTCGCTTAGCAATGGACGGCGATAGCTTGATTTGAAAGATTTGGAGTAATTTAAATTTTGGGAGATCTAAAATAGTGTAGATTGTGTAATAGAAATATATATATTAAAAAGATTTAACTGCATTAAATTTTATGCAACTTTCATATTCAGAATTGATAGTATAAAACATAAATGTCAACAAATAATTTGAGATTCTAAATGTTATTTTCAGGTTTCTATTGTTAGTTTCAGATTAGACCAAAAGATCTGCAAATTGTTATTAAAAAACTGGACTGTAACAAGTCGCTGCGATCAGATGGGATCAGAATTCAAGATGTAAAACAAATCAAAGAACAGATTAGTCCAGTAATAGCTTATAATATTTACAGTTGCGTTAGAAAACCTCAATACACAGTACACAGTTTCTACAGTAACTAAAAAAACATTATTTTGATCAATATATAAAGCAGTATCTTATCAATTCTATAGGAATTATAGACTCATTACAATTCTTAGCACGATTAAATCCTTTTGAGAGGATAACGATATATTAAATGATGTTCAATATCGTTTTTAAATTTAATAGAAGTACTAACACTGCATTAGAAAAATTTATAGATGAAGTTAATAGCAATCTAGATCGAGATTAATAATTGTTACATGTATATACAGATTTTAATAAGGCATCCGATACTTGGATCATGACATCTTGTTGTAAGTCCTGTATAAATGTGGAATAAAGGGTCTAATGAACGCATGATTTGGCAAGTACCCAGAAAACAGGTCGCTCAAAGTTTGTGTTAGTGGCACAGAGGGCACGAAAGGCGCTGGGAAATTCGATGTTTCTACTGGATCTGTTTATGGGCCATACGTTATGTTGGAATACATAATGCACGGCGATAGAATGTCTAATGTACTTAAAAAACGTAAGGCGTTCATGCATGCCGACGACACTGGCTTAGTCTATAGCTACGAAAATTGCAATGTCATGCAAGAAGTAGTGCAATTTGACTTTATTAGTTGGTACAATGGGCGCATAATAATACTATTAATACTATCATTATAAATATCCTTGTAAATAATACTGAGTGCATCAGAGTTATTATTATACACTCTCTTTATCATAAACACAAAAAACCTTTCGATTACATGTAGGTCTCATGAAAATGTATCATCTACCGCTAGCATTGACAGTGGTGGACACTTGATTATGCATAAATTCTTTTTTTTTTTTTTTTTTTTTATACCACGACGGTGGCAAACAAGCATACGGCCCGCCTGATGGTAAGCGGTTACCGCAGCCTATGAACGCCTGCGGCACCAGGGCCATCACGTGCGCGTTGCCGACCCTTTAAAAACCTATTTACCCCCGTCTTGAAGAGCCCCATACTGTAGTTTCCAGGGAAAACCTCGGCAGGGAGCTCATTCCATAACGGGATTGTTCGCGGGAGAAAATTTCTCTGAAACCGCACTGTGCGCGACCATTTAGGTTCCAATGTATGTGGATGAGCTCCCTGACGATGGCGAGCGGTGCGATGGTAGAAAGTGGCTGTGGGCATCATATCAAACAATTCTTCAGAACACAGCCCATTGTAGAGACGATAGAGCACACACAAGGAGGCAAAGTCTCTCCTAAGACTTAGTGGCTCGATACCGTCTGTGAGATCAGGATCGTCGACTATTCTCACAGCACGTCTCTGAACTGAATCGAAAGGCTCAAGCTGGTACTTCGGTGCTCCCGCCCAGAGATGACAGCAATACTCCATGTGAGGTCGAACTTGTGTTTTGTAAAGTAGTAGCCTTTGTGCCGGTGTGAAGTATCGCTTCGCTCTATTCAGAACACCAAGCTTTTTTGATGCCAGCTTGACCTTCTCTTCCAAATGAGCTCGAAATTGGACGTCACTGGAGATGTCGACACCGAGGATTCCAATACTCTGTGAGATGGTAAGGGGTGTATTCTGGAATTGTGGAACCACAGTGAACGGGGTTTTCTTAGCGGTAAACGCACAGACTTGTGTCTTAGAGGGGTTAAATTGGACCAGGTTATCCCGACCCCAATCGGAGACTCTGTGTAAGGTGCTCTCGATTTGAGACACAAGTTGTTCGCGACTTTCTACTACAACGGTACGAGGGATGTTAGCTCGGCCCGTGTAATACGCATCTCCAGTACTGTCGTCCGCATAACAATGGATACCATCCGTGGACAGCATATCATTGATATGCAGCAAGAACAGCGTTGGAGATAGCACGGAGCCTTGCAAGACACCAGCGTTTATGTCCATGCTTTCGGAACAGCTACCATCGACGACGGCTTTTATGCGTCTGCTGGACAAAAAGCTAGCCACCCACTTGCACAAACCCTCGGGCAGGCCGTAGGATGGTAACTTCGATAGAAGACCCCTGTGCCAGACCCGATCGAACGCCTTCGCTATATCCAGGCTAACTGCCAAAGCCTCACCTTGACTCTCAATGGCTGAAGCCCACCGGTGAGTGAGATACACTAGAAGATCACCAGTCGAGCGACCGTGGCGGAAACCATACTGGCGGTCGCTGATCAAATCGTGCTCCTCTAGGTAACTGAGGAGCCGTGTGTTGATTACACGCTCCATCACCTTAGAGAGAAGGGAAGTTATAGCTATAGGCCTGTAATTCGATGGGTCCGATCTATCACCCTTTTTTGGCACTGGATGCACATGAGCAGTCTTCCACGAAGACGGCACTTGCCTTTTGCGGTAGGAAAGCGCGAAAAGTCGCGTTAGTACAGGGCACAACTCAGGAGCACACTGCTTGAGCACCACTGCAGGTATGCCGTCTGGCCCACTTGACTTATGAACGTCTAGACAGTTTAGTTCCCGCCGCACTTCTCTTTGCGAAATGTGTATTTCCGGCAAAGAGTGTTGGCACGGCGGGTTAGTAGGCGGTACCGCACTTCCATCCTCGTTCATGGTCCAGTTTGAGGCAAAGAGTTGCCCAAGTAGGTCGGCTTTCTCTTTGGCACTGTGGGCCAAGTTACCATCGACATTTCGCAATGGTGGTAAAGACGACTGGCAAAAGTTTCCCTCGGCCGCTTTAGCAAGAGACCAAAAGGCACGACTCCCAGAGGGGTAGCCCGTAAGACGCTCACCAATCCCGCCGATGAAATCGAATTTGGCTCAAGCAATTGTCTTTTTGCAGGATCTCGAGGCAACATTTAGTTTGCGTCTCACATCAGAGATGTTCGGATCCTTATTAGCACGGGCCGTGGTCCAAGCCCTGTAGGCAGCCTGCTTGACTAGTCTGGTTTCCTTGCAGAGCCGGTTAAACCACGGTCGCTTTTGTTTTCCCGCAGCTACTGATGAGTTAGGAATAAAATACTCCATACCCACCAGGATCGTCTCAGTGACAGCGGCTGCGCAGGGGTCGGGGTCTTCTGACGCGAAACAAAGCTGCCTCCACGGGTACGATGCGTAGAATTCACGCAATCCATCCCAGTCTGCTGATTTATATTGCCACATGCGGCGCAAATCGGCTGGGCGAGGTGGAATATGCCGCGCGCATGGGACTACGGTCCGGACGAGGCAGTGGTCGGATGAGCCGAGAGGTGCGTCCACTGTGATAGTGTAGTCGTACGGACGCGTCGTCAGCAGAAAGTCCAGCAAAGAGTGCGCATGGCTCTCAATATCAGGTATTCTTATTAGGGAATGTACCAGTTGTGAGAGGCCATGGGCCAGAGCAAATTCATGAGTAGACCTTCCCGCAAAGTCGGTGGATCGAGAGTTTAGCCACTCACAGTGGTGGGCATTAAAGTCTCCTAAAATCACCAACTCAGCACGGGGCTACTGTTCAAGAACTTTGTCAGTCGTCACTTGCAGGTGCTCAAAGAGTGCTCTAGTCTCCCTGTCGCCGCTATGAGACCTGTATAGGCACGCATAGATTCGAGTCTGACCTCCGTAGTCTACGCGCACCCACATTACTGATAGGTCCCTGTC
The DNA here is from genome assembly GCA_949316085.1 of Hypercompe scribonia. Lineage (NCBI taxonomy): Eukaryota > Metazoa > Arthropoda > Insecta > Lepidoptera > Erebidae > Hypercompe > Hypercompe scribonia. The sequence goes on along the minus strand of OX438969.1, from coordinate 575,808 downwards.
TTCATAAAAATGAAGACGGCGACAGCAGATATCCTCCCGGACGTACATGCATACACCGGCACGTCTCAGGAATTTGTGTTCGAGTTTGTAGCCGGGGTAGTGTAGGTATGATGTATCGGCCGGGTAGGATATCTGTGTCTCCGTAAGAAATAAGAGGGTCGGCTGCGCAATCTCCAGATGAAGGTGGACTGCGTTCAGGTTGGAGTGAAGTCCCCTGATATTGCAGAAGTCCATATACGTGGAAGAGGATGCCGCTGTAGATACTCTTTTTCTACTTTTCTTTGTCAATTTTTTTGGGGGGGTTCATTTGGTTTGTGAGGATTTACTGTGTTGACAGCTAAGGGGGCAATAGGGCGGTGCCAATCCGCACATGGCTGATGCGGGTAGTGCGATTTGTAGGCGCGGCGTAGGAAAGGGCCCCCGCTCCCCTCCTGCAGCAGCAACCGGGTTCCACTCCGGTCTCCTCCTCCGGCACGACTACTACTGCAGGGATTTTTCGCAGGCTGGCGGTTCGGCCTCCCAGGGTGGAGGTTGTAGTGATCCCTGGGTTCGGGAACCCATCTATCCTGACCGCCGCGCCCACATCCCGCGCCCACACGAGCCAGTAGCAGTATTATAAGCACCACTGGTCCCCCGTTGTCAAAACAGCGAATCCTCTAGAGCTCTGGATACCTTACTCACCACAGGAACACAGCACTGCCGAAAAACGCTGTGCTATTTGGCTGTGGTCTTCTGTAAGGCGGAGGTCCTTTCCCAGTCGGGCTGCTCTAATGTTTGAGCGGAAAATATCGCGCTATGCGCTACCTCTCTAAAAATGTATCACATTTTAATTGTAGCTAAAATGTGATACATACGAATTTAGCTAGCGGTAGATGATACATTTTCATGAGACCTACACGTAAGTAATAAAATCTAACGTGACATATGTGCTCGTACTCAATCCATTTATCGAAAAACATGAAACTTTCGTTACGAAAACCAGGAACTACTTTTGTAAACGAACAAGAACTGTTTAACAAATTGCTTCCAGATTTATTAAAAGAAGTAGATTCAAAATATTTATTTAAAATCAACTGAACAAGCATTACCCCTCGCCATGTCCCCTTTTTCCTTTTCCATTACTAGAGTAAACATAGTCTGCTAATCTTCTTGACACAGTAGTTTAAAAATAAGCCAATTTTTTACTGTCGTATACGTTTGCATTAAAAAAAAGTTAAATATAAAGTGTCGTCTAATAAGTCAGCTACTTGGTGAAATGTTGAAGCGTTCCGTGGTGCAGTGGTGCTGTTAGTGTGTGCGGGCGGAGGGTGGTATGCACGCGTTGTACGGGTTGCCTAAGTCAGGAACAGTCACCGTTATAGTTACCAAATAGACTGAAACAAATACTACTTCATACCTCAGTTCGGTGACTATACAAGTTAACAACTTTCACGTATAAGGATCAAACTTTAACTACTATTATGTCAATAAAATGCGGCATAAACTTAAGTGAAATTTTGCAAGTGTGTTAACCTGCTATGGTAGAGAGTTATTCTTCATTATAGATTATATGAGATATTGAGAAATTATATAATTAAAAAAAAATATGGAAAATATTTATTATAATTTTTTATTCCTAAATTTTTAATGTACTAAAGTTCAATAGAGAGATATCACTATTTTCAAATAAAGACGAAAACATTGAATTTCGGCATGGAAATACGTTCAATCCGAAATTTTAAACTTAGTTTCAAATTTTGATGCAATTGATAGTCTTTGCTCGTTTACTCTTCTGTATCATAAAAAATATTTGGAATGAAAATAATGTGTTAATAATAAATTGAGGTAAAATCTCTTCTATTTTCTAAGTTGGAAGGAAATACATGGTGTTTAATGTTTCATTAAAATCTGTTCATTAGTTTAGAAGTTGATCACAGACAATCAACGTGTAAGATAAGTTTTATAACAGAGGATTACACATTATTTTTGTTTTATATTTAAGCGTCTATTTATAACTATACATTATACGCTATACTTTTACTACTAACAAGATTACATGACACAGCGAAAATATTAGATAAAAATTGATATGGATAATTATCGGTCTGGCCTTATTACGAGACTTATGTTTGATAGCGAAATATAAGATGCAAGTCATGATTAAAATTAAATATCTTTTTGAGTCTAATCATTACCAGACATGTAAAATAGCAAAACATTTTTAAATATATTTTTAAACCCATAAGTGTATAAAAAATGATTAAACCGACTTCAAAATACATGAAACGAAAATAGAGCTAATCTGGCTTATTCAAATTATGTACTATGTGACAGTTCTTGTCTATACATACTTAATTATCTATTAATTTAAATAAAGAACAGTTATAATATATACTAGGTATCTAAAGTTTATTTGAAGTCAGTGCCAAGTCAAAAATTATAAGAGCAATATTGAAAAAAGGTAAGCGGTTATCGAAATAAAATCCTGTCAAAATATTTTTGACCTTCAACGAAGTTTTTTTAGGTGGGTTTGGTAAGAACAATAACAATTTACGCGCGAAAGCGAGCGAGCGTAGTAAGCATGAGTAAGATCCAAGTCTGTTGTTAGTGAACGATATTATCAGTTATAAACCAGGACCTAGCTGTTCATTAGATTTTGTATGCATAATTAAAAGATTAAATTAATTGATTAATCATTAATCGCATGGTAGCAACGATTACTGGCGAGGACAGTTCACATCCGATTTGGTCGACCAGGACTTCGCGTTCAGACGTCCACGTATGCCGGGCGGAGTCCTGGTCAGATACACAGTGCAGCCTCACCCATTCAGATACTCACCGAAGCAAACATGCCTGGTAAGTATCTGTGTCAGGTGTTAGGTCACGCAACCTCTCTAAATCTAAATTATGTTGATGCGCATGTCACACCCACTCCAGTGAAAATTGGAGAATCCACCCTCGAAATTGTTGACTACTACTTGTACATAGGACAAACTATTCAGTTAGGTAGGTTCAACTTTGAAAAAATGGTCAATCGTCGAATCCAGCTAGGTTGGGCTAGCTCGGGAATCTACGTGCCGGGACGGCCTGCCGATTCGGTGGCGGCCTATAGGCCCATTGTGCTGCTGGACGAGGCGGGTAAACTGTTTGAGAGGATACTCTCTGCCCGCATCGTCCGGCACCTCCGCGAGGTGGGCCCCGATCTGTCGGACGCCCAATTTGGTTTTCGGGCGGGGCGTTCGACGGTCGATGCTGTGCTGCGCCTGAGGGCCGTTACCGAAGAGGCAGTGAGCTGTGGCGGCGTGCTGTTGGCGGTGTCGTTGGACATCGCCAACGCATTTAATAGTCTGCCATTTAGCTGCATCAGGGAAGCACTCCACTACCACGGGGTGCCAGAGTACCTGAGGCGGCTTGTGGCAGACTATCTTGAGGAGCGTACCGTCGTGTACGAGGACCGAGATGGTATTCTGAGGCGGCGGTCCATGTCGTGCGGTGTTCCACAGGGGTCCGTCCTCGGACCACTCCTGTGGAATATGGGATACGACTGGGCCCTTCGAGGTCGTCTTCCCCCCGGGCTGGGCGTAATTTGTTACGCCGATGACACATTGGTCACGGCCCGGGGGACGAACTTTCAAGAGGCGGCGCGCCTGGCCACCGTAGGAGTCTCTTTGGTGGTCGGGCGCATTGAGGCGCTGGGTTTACGGGTGGCCCTAGATAAGACGGAAGCCCTTTTGTTTCATGGGCCCCGTCGTGGTCCACCCCCCGGTGCCTCTATCGTAGTCAATTCGGTCCTCGTACCGATTAAGGCCCAGATGGCTCTTCGACGAGCACTTCCGACAGCTTACTCCAAAGCTGGTCGGCGCTGCTTCTGCTCTTGGGCGACTTTTGCCCAATTTGGGTGGAGCCAGCGTCGCAACGAGACGGCTATACACGGGGGTTGTTCGGTCAATGGCACTGTATGGTGCACCGGTGTGGGCGGCGGCTCTGACCGCTCAGAATAGGGCTCGCCTCTGGCGCCCTCAGAGGATATTGGCGGTTAGAGCCATACGCGGTTACCGCACCGTATCGACGGAGGCGGCGTGCGCGTTGGCCGGAACTCCCCCGTGGGATTTGGAGGCGGAAGTGCTCGCTGAAGTTTATCAGCGAACGGCAGACTTTCGGGTGGGTAGCGGCATTCGGCCCCCGCCCGAAGAGATACGCGAGTGGCGAGAGGCCGCTCGTCGAGCCACGATGGCTCGTTGGTCGTCCCGGCTGGAGGCTCCACGTGCTGGCTTTGCCGCCGTGGAGGCTCTCTAGCCGGTCATCGCCGAGTGGGCAGGGCGGCAGCACGGGACCCTTTCCTTCCGACTGACGCAGATTCTTTCCGGGCACGGTTGCTTCGGGAAGTATCTGCACTCGGTCGCCAGGAGGGAATTGAGTCCCGCCTGTCACCACTGCGACTGCAGTGAGGACTCGGCTCAGCACACGCTGGCGGTTTGTTCCGCCTGGGCGGCGCAGCGTGGGGTCCTCACTGCAGTTATTGGAGGAGATCTCTCGCTACCGGCCGTAATACGCTCCATGGTCGGTAGCGACAGTTGTTTTACCGCGGTCGCAACCTTCTGCGAAGACGTAATTTCGCGGAAGGAGGCGGCGGAGAAGGCCCGGGAGGACAATATCCACTCGGACCCAATTCGCCGCCGGCGAACCGGGCGGCGGAGGCGCGCATACCAGCGCCTCATGCCGCCTTGAGTGTGGCCGCGGGTGGACGGGACGGGTTTTCCCCTCCATCCGCTACAATGGCCAGCCGCGAGGAGGCGACGTCCGCGTGTGCCGTACGTCGCCTAAAATAGAGAGTTTACTCATAGATGGTGCCTGCATTAGCGGGCAGGCGCTGGGAGGGATCTGGATGTCGTAATAGCAGCGGTTCCCGGATCCCTCCTATCTCAGGCGCAGAGTGGCACACCGTATGGTTTTAGTCAGTCCGATTCCGACACACCACCCCGCCGTAAACCCCGGTGGGGTGACGGCCCGAGGGGGTTTCCACACGTTAAAAAAAAAAAAAAAAAAAAAGCTCGGGAATCTACGTAACGTTTTCTCATTACAAATACCGCAGTTTCTCAAGACAAAAGTCTTCGACAAGTGTGTTTTGCCAATGATAGCTTACGGTACAGAGATGTCAATTCTCGGAGTTTCTTTGCGTGATCAAGTCAGGTATGGGAAATTCCGCAAATGAATCAATGTTACCGATATTGCCAGTATAATTGCTAAACGTAACTGGCAGTGGGCGGAGTACATTACATGCAAAAACGACGACTGATGGGGCCATAAAGTTCTGGAGTTACTGGCAAACGCTGCATTAGTAGGAGTCGTCCGACGACCTAGTGAAGGTTGCCGGAAGTGGTCGGATGCGGGCAGCACGGGACTGGTTGTAGTGGAGAACCTTGACGGAGGCCTATATCCAGCGGTGGATGTCTCTTGGCTAAGATGATGATGATAATGAGATTATTATATTATTATTATAGCTATTTAGTTCTAAAATGATTATCTCCAGGAGCCTTGAATAGTATAGTGATTGATAATAGATTATATTTTTTCTGTAACTAAATCTTTTACATATATGTATTTAACTTGTCGGACTTTACAGCTAGAAGATGCCGGTATTTCCTAAGACCCACTCTAGAAAGAAAAACGGGTCCATACAGACGGCATACGAGCCCCAGCCATCGTGTCACCTAACCAGTATTAGTTAAGACTAATGACTCAAACTGTGACACTACCACCAGCAGGATATTTGGGTAAGTCATAGAAACACCTAAAGTCACCCGAAAGATACTAAATATGAACTGATATTACAAGCCTTTTTTTTTTTTTTTTAACGTGTGGGAACCCCCTCGGGCCGTCACCCCACCGGGGCTTACTGCCTTCTCCGCCGCCTCCTTCCGCGAAATTACGTCTTCGCAGAAGGTTGCGACCGCGGTAAAATAACTGTCGCTACCGGCCATGGAGCGTATGACGGCCGGTAGCGAGAGATCTCCTCCAATAACTGCAGTAAGGACCCTACGCTGCGCCGCCCAGGCGGAACAAACCGCTAGCGTGTGCTGAGCCGAGGCCTCACTGCAGTCGCAGTGGTGACAGGCAGGGCTCAATTCCCTCCTGGCGACCGAGTGCAGATACTTCCCGAAGCAACCGTGCCCGGAAAGGACCTGCGTCAGTCGGAAGGAAAGGGTCCCGTGCTGCCGTCCTGCCCACTCGACGATGACCGGCTGGAGAGCCTCCACGAGGGCAAAGCCAGCACGAGGAGTCTCCAACCGGAACGACCAACGGGCCATCGTGGCTCGACGAGCGGCCTCATGCCACTCGCGTATCTCTTCGGGCGGGGGCCGTATGCCGCTATCCGCCCGGAAGTCAGCCGTCCGCCGATAAACTTCGGCGAGCACTTCCGCCTCCAAATCCCACGGCGGAGTTCCGGCCAAGGCGCACGCCGCCTCCGTCGATACGGTGCGGTAACCGCGTATGCCTCTAACCGCCAATATCCTCTTAGGGCGCCGGAGGCGAGCCCTATTCTGGGCGGTCAGAGCCACCGCCCACACCGGCGCACCATGCAGCGCCATTGACCGGACAACCCCCGCGTATAGCCGTCTAGTCAAATTCAGCAAAAGTCGCCCGAGGGCAGAGGCAGCGCCAACCAGCTTTGGAGAAAGCTGTCGGAAGTGCTCGTCGAAAAGCCACCTCCCGTCAAGGATTAGGCCCAGGTACTTCATCTGGGCCTGAACCGGTACGAGGACCGAATTGACTACGATAGAGGCGCCGGGTGGTGGACCACGACGGGGCCCATGGAACAAAAGGGCCGCCGTCTTATCTAGGACGGTACGCTCCTCAAGATAGTCTGCCACAAGCCGCTTCAGGTACTCTGGCACCCCGTGGTAGTGGAGGGCTTCCCTGATGCAGCTAAATGGCAGACTATTAAATGCGTTGGCGATGTCTAACGACACCGCCAACAGCACGCCGCCACAGCTCACCGCCTCTTCGGTAACGGCCCTTAGGCGTAGCACAGCATCGACCGTCGAACGCCCCGCCCTAAAACCAAATTGGGCGTCCAACAGATCGGGGCCCACCTCGCAGAGGTGCCGGACGATGCGGGCAGAGAGTATCTTCTCAAACAGTTTACCCGCCTCGTCCAGCAACACGATGGGCCTATAGGCCGCTACCGATTCGGCTGGCCGTCCCAGCTTCCTCAATAGGACCAGCTTCCCGCTTTTCAAGCTCACTCAGGAAAGCGTCCGGACGTCAAGCTAGCGTCCAGGACCTCCCTGAGGCGGTCCGACATGTGTTCGAGGGCTCGGGCTAGCACTCGGGCAGGTATCCCGTCCAGCCCGGGGGCGGTGTTCTTAGAGCGGATCCGTAGAACAACCGCCCCTACTTCCGATTCCCTGACGGGCGGAACATTGTCTTCGTTTATCCCGTCGTCTTCGACCATGAAGGCCATCGACGGGGGCGCCGCACGATAGGGGCGACCCCAGGGGTCACGATCGAGACCCTCAAACATTTCCTTTCTCTTAATTTCTTTGGCGCGACTGATGGCCAGCTTCAGAGTTTTCCGCGCCTCTCGGTACACCTCATGAAGCTGGTCCTCCTCGCCTTCTTCGCGGTGTCGCCGCCGACTACGGGTGTAGGACCTCCGGGCACGAGTACAGGCCGCACGGAGGTCCGCCAACTTCTGGGACCACTAGTAAACCTCCTTCCGTGGAGGCCGGCAACCTCGGATGCGGGGCATGGCCGCATCACAGATTTGTGCAATCGCTTCGCAGAAGCGACCAGCCCCCATGTCGACCTCCTCGGTCGGGGCCTGCGGAGACAGCCAAGAGTGAATAATGGCCGCCTCCTCTAGTAGGTCCCTATTTAATTTGGCTACAGCCCACCGCGGAAAGCGAGAAGAACGCCGCGCCGCGTGACCCCTACTGGCGTCCTGGGACCGGGAGAGCTCAAATAAGATATAGAGATGGTCCAAGAGCGTCTCAACCTCTTCCAGGACACGCCAGTTCCTTACTCGTGCGGCGAGGGCAGGGGTAGCAAACGAAAGGTCCACTATCGACCCTCCCTGCTGTCGCACGCACGCGTTGGTGGAGCCCCTGTTCAGTAAACAGAGGCCCACCGAGGCCGCCCACTCCTCTACGGCCTTGCCCCTAGCGTCCGTCCTGGGGGAACCCCACGCAATGGACTTTGCGTTGAAGTCCCCCAGCACTAAGACCTGCCCAGACGTTAGACGCCGCATAGAGGTTTCCAAGTTGTTAAGGAAAACCTCGAAGTCGTTCAAACTCCGGTTGGGGGAGAAGTATACACCATATACAGTGATCCCCCCCCACTCGGCAGCAACATATCCAGTGCCCTTGTCTCTTAGCGACAAGGGCGGAGAATGAGCCGCCGTGGAGCCAACGACTGCCACGGAACCGTCCCGATCACCCAACCAGTTTGGACGGGGAGGAACATAATAGGGTTCTGCGGCTACGGCAACACCGATCGACCACTGTGTAATGGTTTGCAGGAAAAGTGGTTCAGGTTAGTCTGGACCAGGAGGTTGGAGACTTGGGCCATTACTCGACCGTCTCTACAACCTCCTCCATGGGCAACGATGCCGACATGCGAACGACATCAGAGGCAGCCTGGGTCGATTGGCTAGCCCCCGACACTTGCCGAGAATTGTAGGGAGGTTTGCAGCCTCCCTGCCCAATTTGGTGATTGGCTATTTGCCGCGAGCGGCAGTCGGACAACTGGGGCCGGAGGCAGCCTCGCCTCCAGGCCAGCGAGACGCCCGTCCATCATGCGCCACACTGCGTCCGTGATTTGGCGCAGGTGGGCATCAGGAATACCCCCGAGGTTGGAAGAGGGGGTAGTTGTGACGGAGGTGAGCCTTCTCTTTCGGGGCGATCTGCCCGGAATTGAGCAAACTGAGCACTGAGCTCAATCACCTGCCCCGTCAGACGCTCGTTGCCTGCCTGGAGACGAGCCATGTCTCCGATAAGGCTCTTCACGACCCCCGCAATAGCGGCAGAGGAGTCCTTAAGGGCGTTCACAAAACAGCCCTTAAGGTTACTAGACTTGGTGGCCACTTTGTGGATGATGGCCACCGCCGCGTTTGCTCTCTCCTGCATGGACGATGGTGTTTGGAGAACAGAACTCCCTACCATCGGCTCCTTGATTTTAAGCAGGAGATCTGCGACCTACTCTTTCGTTAATGCTTCGCCGTCCGCCCTGACTCTTCTATAGGCTCCTGCCTTGCAGAAAACGGAGCCTGACGGGACCGAGGCCGGAGTTCGTGACCTCCCTCTACGGCTGCTTGCAACCTTGGGAAGTAACATCTCCCGAGACGTATCGCTGCCGTCATCCCTGGAGCGTCCGCGTTTCCGGCTGTCACAGAGCTCCGTTTCCATAAGCTCCAGTGTGTCCTCCTTCGCACTGGAGCTACCACCCGCGACAGATTTGGCACGCAATCGTTCCGATATTCTACGGCTCCCAGCAGCCATAATGACTTCTGGGAGCTCCACCGAGATAGGCGTGCCAGCCAATGTCACCTCTTCGTTGGAAGAGAAGTCGTCTGCTCTTGCACTCTTTCCCCCTCTGTTTTTTGTCTCCTTCTTTTCGTCTGTATTGGTTTTGTTTTTAATTGATAATGATTCCATATTTGAACCCACGAGATGGGGAGAACAAAGGTCAACCCGGGCAGAGATCCCCAATACCCGGGCAAGCGTATATTTATGCCCAACCGAGGGGTCCGCAGGTGCCTCGGCTGGGAGTACGCTTACGACTGAACAGCCATGCATCACCTGGCCACGCACCAGAACACGGGATTCGAGGTAATTTTTTATAGAGGTTTTCTTCCTCGTAGTCCAGGCGGCTAAGCCAAGACCCTCGCCCCCGATTGGAGTCGTGAGACTCCAACTCGGGACTACGATATGTCGACGGCGGCAGGGAGACTATGTCTCCTGATGCCTGCACGGTGGCAGTGTAAGTGCACACCGAGCCCGTCCTACCTTTTCCACCGCTGAACGGAGGAACTCGGTCCCACCACTGTGATTTTTTACCGAGGTTTTCCTCCTCATTGCTCCGAAGAGCGAAGAGCCAACAGAGGAACCGGCAGATACACCCTCTCTGTTGGACCAAGCCTCGACCGAATGGCCCAAGAAGTAAGGCCTCCTTTTTGTGCTAGAATATTAGCCGTTGGCGGTGATGTCCTCTTCCAAAAGGCATCGGAAGAAACAATGCCGCCGCCAACGTTACCAGGGTGCACCACGTGGAGGTTTTCTAGGCCAGCACCCCTGATATTACAAGCCTAGACTAATCTTACCTTTACATGTACATAAAAAAAATCAATTTGACTTTTATATAAGAAAAAAATAAATAATATTACTGAAAAAAATAAATTAAATGTCCCTCACTTTCAAACACAACAAACTTAATTGTAGGAGGGTGCAACATCAATCCCAAGTAAACTTGTCATTTAAATAAACTAAAACTATATAGTAAGCCTTTTCGCATAGTTTTTGTTTTATTAAGAAATTAAATTGATTAATATTTAATTACTTTTCTCAGCATACACAAAACTTTCATTGATTTATTGAGATGCAACTGCCATGATACCAATTTCTTTAAACTTATTCCTAAACGACTATCTATAAAGCAACAAAAAGATGCTTTGAATGTCAGCAGCTGTCCGTAACAAAATACTATATGAAATTTTGCTATGGCAACAGCTAAAATACATTATTCTACTCTTACAGTGTCTACGTCGGTTAATTGATGAATTTTGTTAATCACATATGCTACAAAGCTGAGTCTGGTCTCTTGAGAGTAGGAGATCGCTTGAGAGTTTGAGAAACTCATAAGGCTTAAGAGGCTCAGTATCCCGAGAGTCGTCATTTTGTAGAGCTTCTTTAAGAAATCGGCATGTAAGGAATCGCTATGCAGGATTTAATTGTTTGCAGGCTTATTTGCAACGGGATCTTTAATATAGTCTGCCAGATGAGCGATTGATGTCGGTCAATCATCTTTAAGCGTATCCTTTCCTACCGTCTCAAGGATGCTCTCACCCGACTGCAAATGGTTCGACCTGCTTGGCCACTTTCAAATGTCGGTGTAAATTTTGTGGTACCATTTTTGTGAAGACATCTACGTATTTGTTCTCCAATGCTGTCCTTTGCAAGCTCGTTTCTGCCTTGTCTATCATTTATCTCTCTAGATTTGCTAGCAGGTGTGGACTGCCTTACTTGATTCGCTTGGATTCTGGAGCAAATTTCAAGGGTGCAGATCGTTATCTCAAGAAAGTTGTTCAGTTTTAGTTAGACATCTTTATTAGTTTAGAGCTGTCTAATCGAGGTATGACCTGAATATTTGATCCTCCCGACTATTCTTCATAGGGTAATATTTTCAAGGCTGCTGTTAAGATCGCCAAGATCACGTATACGTTCCTCAAGTAGCTGAGTTCGACGAACTGGTAGTTCAAGTCAGATGAATTATTGCTTAAAATGGGATAAACGCCAAATTATGATTTAGGCTTGTTGTTACTGAATTTTATTTTGCTTATGCTGTCACTTTAAAATCTGTCACCATGTGAAAATGTACGCTATCTAGAAAGATCAAAATGATGTATTTATAACCTTAACTCCTTTGAGTTAATTAAATATATTAAGTCGAAGATACCGTAAAAGGGCATTGATTACGTCTCGTGACGTGACATGATGAGCCTCTTGGGGTTCGAACGAAGCTACGTTCGTCGATCAATAGTTGCACCACTTGTAGATTAGGTGGATTTGGGGGCTTAGATTTCGTGGAAATCCTATGTATCCTTGGAACCCTATACACCGTTTCTCATGTGTTTGTAAAGTCGTCTGAAATATCAAGTGGCCCATTTTTATATGTTTGATGCATTGGCTACACATGGCTACACATTTATAGTATTTTTTAACATGTTATGTAAGAAATAATATTAATACAATGTAATAAAATTATCACAGCTAAATTTGACCTTTTAAACAGATAATAATAATATGAATTCATTACCCAACTTCGTGATATGTAATTATAAATATATAACAATAACAAAAATTCGTCGCCGATACGTTTGATTAGATTAGGTGCCTATCTAATAACTAACCGAAGATCGAACTATAAATAAATACAAGTCTACCTGACTTGCAATTCTTAGGGTGCTGGTTGTCATTTAAGTAGCTAAATACCTTCATTTATTTTTACTGGTTAGAGATTGTAGCTTCAACTCCCACCAAGAACAAATATTGTGTACTGAGCACGATCACATGTTCTGTATCTGGACATATTTTTTAACTATACCTTTCTGCAAACTATAACTGCTAACCCTGAACCCTCTAATAGCGTGCTGAGAGAGTTCAAAGCTAGAAAAAATCAGACTATCACCTTAAAATATACCTCGCTCGATCTTTATTAGTATATTGTTTGTCGCTGTCTGCCGACATCCTATATAGCGAAATGATCTCATAGACGAATTTAAGAAAGTACACAAAACTGTATCAACTTTATATAACTCTAGCACTTTCGAAAGCCGATGTGGAACCGAGTCATCATCCATCAATCGACGCTTTCTTATAATCCATTCAACATGTCTGGTGACATGTCTGGCGACTTTTACGATTACGACACACCTGTTGGCTAATGATCCTCTCTATGATAAGGAACTTTTTAGTGTCACGGGTCCGGCTTCTACATCCATTCTGAGAAATAGAAAATAACGAATTATTATTAATGTGTGTGTAGTATTTGTAAATCTCAAACGAGATGTTAGAAATTTATACATAGTTAGTAAGTAAGTAATAGGTCTAAAAACTTTGGGATCCATGGCACTATCAGATTTATAGAGTAAATGGGTTACGCCAGTCACCAGTGGTTAGTTTTATTGTGATAACAATATTTTAATACTTCTTGCATTATATTTGCATGGGGCGGATTTGATGCCATATGGTATTCTCTAGCAATCAATTTTTAAGTGGCTCAATGAATTATTACATACTAGTGGTCGCCCAGTGGTCGAATTCGACCATAATAAATTTAAATTGTAAGTGACTTAATATACATTATTAAAATATAATATTCAAACATTATTAAGGTTCTACTGTCGAAAACTAAACTACTATAACCCCAGATTTGACCAAGACTGTTATTTGCCAATCTCTTTTTTGAACAAATTATATGAAATTAAAAAGAAGTAAAATAAAGAATACCTATTTAAAAAAATGTTTATTAAAACAAAACATGCTATAAGAAGATGCAAAACAAAAAAATCATGCATTAAAAATACCATCATATATCCATTTAGAGCATTTTTTATCGCATATTGCAATAATTTAATTAATGATTTAAAACTTCTCTGAAAACAATGTTTTTTGTAAAAACTCTTTCATCGTTTGCTAAATGTCTTGGGCCGTTATATTTGGATATATAAAACCTTAAACCATCGAATGAATGAACTCTACTTACTGCGACATACAATTGCCCATGTGTAAAAACTGGCCAATTTAATAAAACTCCAATTATTTGGAATGTTTTGTCCAATTCCAGTGAAATTTTACGCATTATGTTGTTGTTACATGTTTGATTAATACGTTCTTGTAACCAATAATTAATAGCAGTGTCAACATCATAAAAATATAATTGTGCATAACATGGTGAGCGATTATAAGCGGCAGTCATTGGGCCTGATCTGTGATAAAAAACATCATGTATTTTGAAATGATACACTCCCCTTGTCTCAGCAAGTTTGGCTTCTGAGCTAACCATAGCTAAACATGAATTATATTTCCTAATATTTTCAAAATAATTTTTTGATTTACTTTTTATTCATTAGTATATCATATCATCATCATATAGTTCATCATATCATCATATAGTTCATTTGAAGTAAGTCCATTATACAATGATTTAAAATATTCATTTTGACTTAAGGGTGGTAATAATGCTTTACCTTTGTGACAACATGAAGTGAATGCAGTTCGGTCGCCTAAAGGCACTTCAGATTCAAAATGTTTCGCATTGCAAAACCTGCACTCTAAATCGATTAAATGACATTTAGAGCACATTTAAATGTATCTCTCAAAATCATATTACTATCGAATACTACAGATGGGGAATTTTTCCTTCCTCTTAGAGAAATATTCCTTCTTTGTCTCTCACTCCGAGCCGTTAATGTTCTATGTCGAGGCATAATTAAAGTTCTTTCATTAAGAACCAGCAATAGCAAATTATAGTTTTTTTGTACCTGAATGTTGTTATTGCAGATTGCTGCTACAGAACTTTCTTGATGCATATAATGATAGTCCGTGTACATTTAAATGTATGTTGCTGCTACACAACTTATATATATTACATAAATTTGTATAAGCGCTCAGTATTTCACGTAGTATTCGTCAAATAAAACTTTTCTGTTTGACGTTCAACTATGTCTATAATAAACAAAAGAAACAATTTGACCACAGAGTATGTATACGTGTACAAATACTTGTGTATGCGTGTGTCAAATGTATTCTGGTTTGTGTAATGTTTTATTTATTGATTTATTGTACTTATTATGCATTATTATTAAAATCTTTTTCTATATTAAATGAGGCAAATAAAACTTTTCTTTTTGATATGTCTATGTCAGTACTCTATGTCTATGGACAAAATGAAAGTATGCGTGTACAAATACTTGTGTATGTATGTGTGTGTGAAATGTATGGTAGTGTGTGTAATGTTTTATTTATTGATTTAATGTACTTTATAAGCATTATTATTGAAAAATATTAGCGTTCTGCACTTCTCCAACGCATAAACTATAAGTGTGCCTAATTTTATGCTCCTGCGTCCGCGCAATTTTCGTAAAAAGAGCATTAAAGTTTTTGTATCGCGTATTAATATATATATAATATTACAATTAATTATTTAAAAATAATACATATGTACAAGCACAAAGAAGTTCAGATCAAAGTACAAATAAATATTTAAACAATATACACATCAAACAAAATTTATGTATATAAAAGAAAGTCGTGCTAGTTACACTACTTATAACTCAAGAACGGCTGAACCGATTTGGCTGAAAATTGGTGAGGAGGTAGCTTAGAACTAGGAGACAGACATAGGATTTCTATCCCATTTGACCACGTTTCCGTAAAGTCACTATAACACGCACCTGATATGGAATAACAAAACACAAATAACAGTTAAAAGTAATTGTGTCTATGGTTAGGTATGGATGAAAATTAAAAATTACAGCTCAACCTAATTTTGTCTATGATTGCGTAGAAAATTTGATAATATAATTTTTGTCAAAAATATATATTCATCAGTAATTTGTATTTTCTTTGAATCATCATTAATCTTGCCCGATAAAGTCGTAATGCAAGAAGGATACGAAATATTGCGAATGAAACGACTAACGAAGTACAAGAAAATGTCCATGAAGAACGCCGTGTTAGTATGGTTTGACTTTGTGCTTCTCAATCACAAGAGCAAAGCGAGGCAGCCCTTAAAACGGCTCGGTTGGCAGTGCGCAATCGTTGAGCGAATAACAAAGATCAACAAGCAGATAATTTTGATGCATAAGAAGAAATTTATCAAGTGCTGATTGGAGAAGAGCAGCGTTTTGATATAATTGCGGCACTAATCACTGCTTGGCTCCTAGCGTTTACATTGGGCTTTGTTTGCGAATATTGTGGCGAATTGAAGTTTTTCGAAGAAATAACCGGTTTGTGCTGCCTTAATGGAAAAGTGAAATTGCCATTATTGACACCTCCACCTGAGCCATTGCAATCATTGCTTTATGGCGAATCACTAGAATTACGTCATTTTCATGTAAACACTCAAAAATACAAATGGTTGTTTACAAATGACCTCATTTGGGGCAGACGTTATCGAAGAACGAGGATTCAATCCAACATTCAAGATATTTATTTATTTATTTTTGTATTACACGCAATATAGCTGATGAATAACTTACTATTCTATATTATCCTACGTATTATGTTTGTTGAGTACAAAAAAAATCTTTAGCGCCTCATGCCACTATGTGTGGCCACGGACGGATGGAACAGATTTTCCCCTCTATCTGCTACAGTGGCCAGCCGCGAGGTTTCGACGAGGCCGCGTATGTCGTACGTCACCTAAATAGAGACCATCATAAAACCCCTAGATAGTACTCGTAGATCAATTTTGAAAGTAGTAACATTGCGTCCCGTTATCTACCCTACAAACAAAATTAAACAACCAATGTGAGATGTTTAACGTTCAGCAATATTTTATTAAACAAATTGTTCTTCTTCAGCATTGTAATACACCGCACAGGGAAAAAGTAAACGACAGACAGCAGCAGAGTAGACAGAGAAGCCAATCTTACTTAGGTCGCTAAACTGAAATTGAGTTACACTTTCCACACTTTATTCACAACACGGAATCGGTTCAGCACAAGTTGCAGATTGTTGGAGAGAATCTTTCTCTACTGGACGTCATATGACCGGTAATGGTCAAACTGTAGTGGCATTCTTTTGCGTAGATATCATCACTCAGGGAGAAAAGTCTTCACTGCCATTTTACAATTTCTTCTATTCCTCACTCGCGACACCTGAGACGTGATTAATATATATATACTATATATACCTCCTTAACAAATTGTATAAGTAAAAAATTGCATGCTTGTTACGTTGAGTTCTCATTAAGGCAATATATCATTATAATAATACCAATCTCGATATCATAGACGTTACAATAGCAACATTTTATAACCTTGCTATATCGTGAATGTGCATTTTTATATATTTTTTTAGTAAATCATTACAGATATTTGTATATTGTGGACCAAGAACTCCTTAACATTTGAATCTAACATCCCACGTAAATATGTTACGGTAGTTCCTGGGACCGATGCTACTAAAATTTGTTGGTTACAATCACAACACACGGCTTTAACAATGTGGAGCCACTTGCACACATCCAATCAGTCCCTGTCGGTACTCAAAGACCTGTTTCCAGAAAATCTGATTTCCAGATGACGTGATATTCCATGGCTATCCAGAAGTTCAGATCTATCCCCAGCAGACTTCTTTTTACACCAATAAACCAAATACACTACGTCAACTAAAAGAAAAATGGACGAAGAGATGTCGGCGATCTCGCGATCTCATTGCCGACGAGAGTATTCGAAAATTTTGTTGCTCGCTTAGAAGAGTGCAAACGTTAAAACGGTGGTCATTTAGGTAACAGAATTTTTAAAAATTAATACCAACTAATTAGCTTTCTTGTAAATAAACAACTTCTCTAATATATCAAATGGTTTTTATATGATTTTTTCAAATGTTAACTAATTCGTGGCCTACTCTGTATTAGAGTGGTTATTAATTAATTTATTAATTCTTGTTATAACGTATTCATCTTGGCCTTTGGAACATTTGCGCATCTTTTAGTATTTGTGTAATAGAATTAGTGTTGGATAAAGCGGTACTCTGAGTAAAAGCATAGCAATTTATTCCTAACAATGAATCTTCTTTGTTCGGCTACTTTTTGTACTGATACTTTTAAATATAGGAATTTTAGAATAAATTAATCGTGTATTTATTTAAAGTACATAGTCCTATCAATCTCAATTTTAGTAATATACAAATATGTGATCACGATTCATTTCTTCAGTCCATTGCACACGTACTCTTGGTCTGTTAGCTTTGGTGGTCGCAAATTGAGTGGTAAGTGCCTCCTGCGAAGTATCCTCGACTAGGGTTATAATTCTAATATTACCTTGTTCATCACTATTACTATGAACAGAAAGAGATGTTGCAATTGACGGTATGTATATAAGAAATTATAGTTGGGCTGAATGGTGCTATTGGGTTAATTGTCCTGTTTATAATTTTGTCAATTTCCTTATAACTGTCGGCTGTAGTAGATTCAGAAGATCTAGTGGGAGACCACTGACGGCTCGTAAGGTGAAATACCGAGCGCCAGCTCCAAGTGTGCCCCAGCGATCGCCCCCGGAAAGCGAACCTCTCAGTTTCTTTTTAGAATAGGTTTACATATTGTATGGACTACCAGTGCCATATTTGCCACGCCAGTAATAAATATATCGCTTGTCCGAACGTGAGTCAAGCGTTCGACTCGGACATAAGGTATGGATTTGAGGGGCTTATTATCATTATTCTCTTTATTACATTTATATATATATATATATATATATATTGATTTCATTTCTAATACATACAAAGGGAATACAAAAATATATTTTTAAAAATATAAAAAATAGTAGACCGCTGACATCGAGTACAGGGACCAAGACACCGGTGGTTAGGGTTCCAAAGATAGGAACCTCCTCACTATACGGGCCGTGTCAAGAAGGACTACCTTCTGTATCAGACTCTTGATCCAACCTTCCAACGTGAGCCTCTTAAGGTGTCTGTCGAGGCTCTTGGCTATCAATCCGTGAACAGATATGATTATAGGAATAATGATCACCGAATCCACATGTCATATATCGGCAATCTCGTTAGACAGATCCAAATACTTCAATTGTTTTTCTTTTTCAACTTTCACGAGACTCTTGTCATGAGGAACGGCGATATCGACAAACATTACGCGGCGCTCTAATCGATCTATCACCACAATATCAGGCTTATTGGCAACAATAGTCCTATCTGTGATAATAGATCGATCCCAATATAACGTAGCACGACCATTCTCGAGAACTGGGTCGAGCACATACCTGTAGTAAGGCACTTTGAAATTGACAAATTGGTATTTAAGGGCAAGTTGTTGGTGTACGATCCTGACTACTTGGTTGTGCCTGTGCAAATACTCACCGTTAGCAAGACGAGAACAACTAAAAATAATATGCCTAATAGATTCTTCAGGGTGGTGGCACGGCCATCAGATGTCAACTGTACTATCTTTCAGGATATATTTCCGGTAGTTATTCGTCATGATAACTTCGTCCATAATTGCACAAACCAAAACCTTTGGTTTCTCCGAAGAGATTACCATACCGTAGCCAAGATGTCGACACCTTAAAATCTATATCAGACCCGTGTAGGGCCCGATAATATCGACCATGAAGTTCTTTACCTTTCCAGACTTCCCTGCGATCAGTAGTATTAAGTACTAGGGTTTACGCCAATCCCCTTTAGCCAGAACGAGCCGGGTAAAACCAGTATAGACTGCAACTACATTACAATACACTCCCACATTAGTCTATAGAAAATATTCTCAAGATAATAAGATAAGAATAAGATTATATATCTTGCGATTGTGTACTTGATACTTAATAGACCACGACCTCCAAACATTCGCGGAATATACAACCTCATAACCGATGAACGTGAGTTGTGAATGTGGAATGCAGTCAGCAATATACGGACTCTCCTGTCAAGGGCATCTAATTCGGTCTGAGTCCATCTAAGTACACCAAAGGAATACGTAGGAACCGGCATGACCCAACTATTATAGGCTCGCACCTTGTTACCGCCTGATAAAAAACTTTTAAGTACTTTTTTTTAGGCGTCCAAAGAAGCGTTCCTGTAATAGTTCTTTCACGCCAGGTTCTGGTATTCCCAAGGACTGTGAAAAACCTAGATACTTGTAAGTTTCGGTGGCAGACAGATATCTGAGTTTTGTTGAATCTGAAAGTTGTATTCCTTCAGATTCCACAATCACACTGTTCTTTACATACATGACTGCACACTTGTCTACACTAAATTCCAACATGATAGAATTACTAAAGTTTTCAGTCACCCTTAATAACGCCGTCAATTGTAATTTTATGGAAGCCAGTAATTTCAAATCATCCATATAAAGAAGGTGAGATATAACTTGATCATCTTTCCGCAACCGATAGCCTAAGCTTGAAGCCTCTAATAAAGTGCTGAGAGGGTTCAAAGCTAGACAAAACTACAAGGGACACAGACTGTCACCTTGAAGAATTCCTCGCTCCATCTTTGTTAGTATATCGTTTGTCTGCCGACGTCCTGGACAGCAGAGTGTTATTCTTCACTAGCTGATACACGACCTTAAGAAAGTGCAAAGAGTTATATCAATTTTATAGAACTGTAGCACTTTCAAAAGACATAAATGTGAAACTAAGTCATAAGCGTTCTTGTAATCTATCCAACATGTTGCCAGACTCTTACGATTACGACGTACCTATTGGCTTATGGTCCGGTCTATAATAAAGAGTTCTTTAGTGCCACGGACCCCACTTCCACATCCATTCTGAGAAATAGAAAGATGGGTAAAGATAATAAAGAGAATTAAGAAAAAAAACAATAAGATAAATATGATGCAATATAATTAATAAAATAAAGAAAAGAAAAATTAATTCAAACAAATTAACAATAATTAATTAATTAATTAAAACAAATCAATTCAAACAAATTCCTCTATTTTATGATTTTTTTTAATTATTTTATATTTTGATCACGTAATTATATACAATTTCGTATTTTTTGCATAACAATATGTCACCTGTAACCTCGATGCACTTAACTCACAATATTTATGCATCACCCAGAAGCGGGTTTATTAAGAATGCCCAGGGTATTAAGTCTACCAATTTACATAAGTTATTAAAGTTATAAATATAATACAATTGAATCACTGAAAACTAAATCAGACAATTACAATTGAGATTGATCTTTTTAAAGTCTCCCGCGACACAGGATTTATTTCTAATGAGGCGGAAATGAGGAGAAAAAAATATGAGCAAGTCCTGCCACTAAAAATGTAACGAACAGTAAAATCTCAATACGTCATTTAGGATTACTTTTACTTTTATCAGTTTATGATAAAATTTCAGATAGTTATTAGACATGTAACATTATTTGTCGGATAAGTTTGTTGATATATTTATACTTATATGTCTGGCAGAAATAACTCTATATGAGTACAAGACTAGTGAAACCGAAATCTATACTTGTCTGAAAAATAAGTTCACATTAGTTTGTCACATTAGACTTTCTCAGCAAGTGGTGAAACAGGCCCTTACGTACGTATGTATAGATTTTACGTAATTTTAATGCAGTCAGGTTTTTTGTTACTTTGGGCACATTTAAGACTTTAGCATATGTAGTTAGCTAGACCAGCTTTTGATCCTGAGGACCACTGACAAATTCCATAAACAAGAATGTCACGCATATTTTCGGGTTACACACCTGGAAACGAATCTTAATGTGCATCGTGTTAGAACTAGTCTCTCTGTTTCAGGAGTCTGAACCAGCTATTAACGTATAAGCACAACGATTGTCGGATCAAGTACGAGCTGTATAGTACTGTCACCTGCTGGATGATGTAGTACTTGAGAGGATACGCTCTGGCATGCACACACTGTACAACTGTAGTAACCCACAGCATACCTTAGTTGGCATCATATAATGAAGATGTTGCTGAATTTTTCAACTTTCAACTTTCACGAGATTCTTGTCATGAGGAACGGCGATATCGACAATCATTTCGCGGCGCTCTAATCGATCTATCACCACAATATTAATCTTATTGGTAACAATAGTCCTATTTGTAACAAAAGATTGATCCCAATACCTGTAGTATGGCACTTCAAAATTGACAAGTTGGTATTAAAGGGTATATTGTTGGTCCTGGCTACTTGGTTGTGCCTGTGCAAATACTCACTGTTAGGAAGACGAGAACAATAAAAAATAATAGACCTAATAAATTCCTCAGGATGATAGTACACCCGACAAATGTCATAATAGCTTCGTCTATAATCGCACAAACAAAACAATATAGGTAGCCTGGACCAGCACACGCTGGCGGTTTGTTCCGCCTGGTGGGTGAAGCGTGGAGCCCTCACTGTAGTTATTGGAGAAGATCTCTCGCTACCGGCCATCATGCGCTCCATGGCCGGTAGCGGCAGTTCTTTTACCGCGATCGTTGCGACCACGGTAAAACCTCTGTGAAGACGTAATTTTGCGGAAGGAGGTGGCAGAAAAGGCCCGGGTGGACGATCTGCACTCGGACTCAACTCACCACCCGCGAACCGGGCGGGGGAGGCGCGCGTACCAGCGCCTCCATTCGCCTTGAGTGTGGCCGCGGGTGGACAGGATGAGTTTTCCCCTCCATCCGCTACAATAGCCAACCGCGAGGAGGCGACGTCTGCGTGTACCGTACGTCGCCTAAACTAGAGATTTTACCCCGCCCGCGACAGCGGGCACGCGCTAGGAGAGATCTGGATGTCGTAATAGCAGCTGTTCCAGGAATCTCCTATGTCAAGCGCAGAGTGGCACACCGTGTGGTTTTTGTCGGTCCGATTCCAACACACCACCCCGCCGTAAACCCCGGTGGGGTGACGGCCCGAGGGGGTTTCCACACATTAAAAAAAATGATAAATACCGGCTTATAATTTGTGCTTGTTGTTACTGAATTTTATTTTGCTTATGTAGCTTATGTAGTATTAGGTTTAAAAATTTGTCATCACATAGACATGTACACAATTTAGTCGGATCGAAATGATGATAACTTTACCTGCTTTGAGTAAATTATATATATATAAGACGAAGATAGCATAAGGTGGCATTGATTGTCTCTCTTTAGCTCTTAGCACCCTATCTACCAAAAAACAAAAATAATTGATATGTAACTGCACGGATGACGTCATGGTTTAAGCGACCACTTAGTCAATTTCTACTGTACTAAGTGTTGCACATTGGAACCTCACATAGGACAATAATTTATACGATTCACAGATTGTTGTTCTGGGTCTAGGTTTTCTTCGTGTCCGTGTCTAATATATATCTAAAGTTGTCGGTAATATCAGGTGATCTATTTTTATATGTTTAAGCTTTAGGTTAATATTTATATTATCTTTTCTTCAAATGAAACGTTTTAAATTCTTCTGGATGCCATTTCAGTCACGATTTTTGGTCGTTCTTGTAATGCACTTATCAAAGTTATTTAGACTTTTTAAAACAGATGATAATAATATGAATTCATATCTAGTTCCGTGATATGAAAATGTAAATATATAACAAGAACAAGTATGAATTGCTGATGGGTTTGATTAGAATATGTTAAAATAAAAATGTATACAAGTCTACCTGACTTGCAACTTTGTAATTAATACAAGTCTACGTGACTTGCAATTTCTAGGAGACGTATAATGCTTCTATCAACAGCATCATATGTTTTGGTCCACGTAGGCAGAGGAACAAGTACCTACAAAGAAATAATGTTACATATCACACAGCTTAAAGAATTTTTGGAACATTATATATAATGTTCTGGATGTTTTTTTTTTTCCTTAAAATTTAAGAAATTTAAGATTCCAGATAGGTGTAAATACGCCTAATCTGCTTAAACAGCGCCTTTAAATCATAAAATTTTAACTTGTAGTCTAGTTGAATCTAGGCAAGCTTCAAATTTCAATAGAAGCATAGGTACTATTACGTGCAGGCTAGCAAATTGTAGATTATATTAGTAATATCTTCTTTAACCTTGCTGTACCCGTGCCAATTAGTGTAACACCTATACCCGCGCACGGTCTCACGGACCGACATTTTAAAAGACGAGGTTTTGATTTTTCTCGAGAAAACCTAGTATAAACTCATTTGTTATTTAAAGTTTACGATAATATTAATTAAATAAAACAATATTTTATTCATTTTTTATATTTACTATTGTTTTACAGTCTTAAGAAACAGCCTTTGAAAAAATCAGTAATTCTTATATACTACGATAAAGTTAACCAAAATTAAAATTCTTCCAATAAAAAACATAAAAATCTTCATTAATATTATAGATAATAAACATACAAATAAAAAATTAAAATCTAATTATCTTTAGATTGATTAATATAGCAATCAGAGCAAACCATAACCGCGTGTTCCAAACAAAAGTATTTTTTGCAAGTAAGACAGTCGTAACGCGTTTCACGATTTTTTTTCGAGGAACAAAAGCTATACAAAATAATTCTGTCGGTCTCTCGGACACACCCGCGCGATGATAGGAATGTTAAATAATGTATTTGAATTATTGTTTCTGTTTTGAAATGTGCAGTAAAAATATTATAACTAGTATCACGTTCCATGTCGAGTCGGTATCGTTTTTTGTCATTATGCTCATGACTACCTTTTTTGTATCACCCCTGACACCATTGCTTCACTTTTCATATTTTGTATATATATGTAAATCAAAATATAAATATAAATCATCATCAATACAAGTCTACATGACTTGTAATTCTTAGGATCCTTATTGTCCTTTAAGTAGCTAAATACGATATGATATATTTTTACTTTCATTCATTGTGAATGGCCAGAGATTGTGGTTTCAAATCCCACCTAAAACACGTATTGTATACTAAGCACGATCTCTGGACATAGTTTTATCTATAGCTACTTGACCCACGCGGCTTCGTCTGCGTCTTTCGAAACAAATATTTCTCGTTGAAATTCGGCTTCTACTAGCCGTAGCTTGATGTTATGTAGCCTTAGGAGTTTGTAAAAACAGTTCAGCCACTTACGCATGATACCTTTACGAAAGAAAATTGGGATTAATTTTAGTGTATATAGATATCACGTACATATATATTACGTGTTTCAATTTATTCATGTTACGAATTGTCGAGTGATGACTTTGACTTACCGAATGATTCGAATGACTAAGTGTATCAATTTGAGGCATTTTGTAGAGAATTTTTCTATGGACCCAATAGTTACATCAAATTTTAGAGAGTATTGAATTATCAAAAGTTGAAAGTATAAAATGTCGACTGTACTTAGATTAATTACATAATTAGAGTTTTTGCAACAAAAGCGGAGATCCTTGTTCCCTGTAACGTTTAGTTGTAAAGTATTCCCATATCGCACGTGCAAAATAAATAAATTAGTTGTATTAAACTATTTTAGAACAAGCTTTTATTTTACGTTCTGAAAGTAAGAGATCCTGATACTTACTTAGCACCAAAGTAAGACAAAGCAATAATTCAGTTGGGTTTAAAAGTATTTAACAATATTTACTATAACATTTTACGTACAGTACAATTTTGTCTAATTTGAGTCTCATGTTGTTTTTATTAATTAGGCTCAATAACTATCAACTGTCTACATGTTAAATATGCATCTACACTAGTGTAACTGAAACTTACAAAATCTTATACAGTATGTAGTTACGATGTAAATTATCTACCGGTAGGTATGTATTGTAATATCTATCTATCTACAATGTCCATAAAATTAAATGTTACTTATTATACTATACATGTATGGCTTTATATGATGACAAGTAGGCAATCAAACCAAATTGTCTTAACAGTTGAATATACAATATGTAATAACAATATAATATTTCGCACATCTGACACACAATGCCATCTAGTCTCAAACTAAGCAGAGCTAGATGTATTTTAAGTTATTGTAAATACATATTTATTAAACAATAGTCCTAGCAAATGATTGCACAAGCACTAGGTGTCAGCGCTGTCATTATCGGGTTCGTCATTAACTTTCTTGCCAAGTGTAACTACGAATACATTCTCCGGGATCTTGGCGAATTTTCTGCCAAGTTTTCAAAGGTGACACGATATCATAATTACTTAGTGGCCAATGGTACATCGCAATTTTAACTATTTGGGTTGATGATAAAAGTATTTAATTAGATTAACTATTACAAATCGTAGTCGATCAATAATAATATACATTCAAATAAAATTGAAAATACGCTTATTTATACGTACACTTTCCAAATAGCAGATTTATCGACTTTTATTTACATGAACAAGCCATGTCTCGTAATCAATTTAATAAAATAAAATCTTATTTACATTTCAATGATAATCCAAACATTGACAAGAATGATAAAGCTTTCAAAATTCGACCTTTCACTGATGAAATATATGATGATGATAAATGAATCTTACAGAAAATTTGGCATATTCGAATCAAATTTAGCTGTTGATGAAATGATTGTCAAATATTTTGGTCATCATGAGATAAACCAATTTATAAAAGGTAAGGCCGTGAGGTTTTAGCTATATACTTTGGGCCTTGTGTGGAGTCAGTGGAAGGAATATATATAGCACCAGCGATGGTTTGGGTGCACGAGTGAAAACGAGAAAAAACTGCTAAATGTGTGTGCCTAATAATGCACATATCATATATTTGATAACTTTTTAGTAGATGCAATTTTTGATTGACTTGAAATCGATAGGATACAGAGCTACGGGCACAGTTCTCGATAACAGGACAAAGAAATGTCCTGTCATGACCAAACAAGAAATGAAAAAGAAAGAGAGAGGCTTTTCAGATCATAGTTTTGATAAAAATAATGAAATTTTATGTGTAAAATAGTACGATAACAATATAGTGTATTTGCTAGCTAAATTCGACATAACAGCAAAGGCCAAAGTTGCTGTAAACCAGCCGCAATTTATTCATAATTACAATAATTATATGGAAGGAGTCGATAAGCATGATTGGTTGATTCCTAAATATCCTATTCGTTTCAAAGATAAAAAATGGTATTGGCCCCCTATCATCTGGTTATTAGATATGTCTCTAGTGAACTCGTGGATTACATATAGTCCAATAAATTAAGATAATACAATTCCTCTTTTGAATTTTAGAAGGAGGGTTTATTTTTCTTCGATAAATAAATCCGAGAAACCGACATGTAAACCAACTCCAGGAACATCTGGGGCTCTTTTGCAATCTGTCAGATTTGATAATGTAGTTGTACGACAAAGCTTCGTGTCGTATTTAACGCAAGCTGTTCTACTTCTACTTAAATACATTTCAACGACTTACAAATAATTGAACCTACAGTACAAGATGATCGGATGACAGGATGACAAAATACTTTCGGTTTAGACAGTATTAGTACGTTTTGATTGCTGACGTCAAAAAGATGTACAAAGAGATAGTCGTACATGCATTTGACTGGCACTTACAAGAATATTTTAGTGTATTAATATTGATGAACCGGTTAAGTTTTATGACTTGAGAATTATCAAGCATGGTATAGCGATCTTAAACAGATGGGTTTTGAATGTAAAAAATAAAAACAATCTGAAATCATTTAGCACAATTTTTATGTTGATGATTTGTGCACTGGGAGTATGAATTTAGATGATTTAAAATTAAGTCGTATGAAAGTCACAAAAGCACTGATCTCAACTGTCATGTCACTGAGAAAGTGAAAGACGAACGAACCTGAGTCGATTGACGTTTGATTTGAAGCTGTGATCTTGTGAACTCCATAAGCTACTTGGTCTCATTTGGTACCAAATCCTGATCAGCTTATTTTTCAATAAACTTTAAGTTATCTTCTGATTTATATCATTTATGTGCTAAATGAGAATTACTCGCAGTAATTGCACGTACTTGCGATCCTTTAGATCTTCTGTCTCTTTCTCTAATTGTTATGAAATGCTATTGTAGCAGCTGAGGCTGGATAAATTATCATGGCATAAACCAGTCCAACTCGAGATTAATAGGTGTTGATATTAGTACAAACAATTACTAATCAATAACAATACTCAACCTTTGATAAATAGTTTGCGTATTCCACGTATCATAGTTTGCGACACATACAAGGAGCTTGTGTTTACATTCGGAATATTAACCCTTAAATGCATAAAGTATCAAAATCGATACAACGGGTTTAAATCAGTTTCATGGCTATTCTTTTAAGTCTGTGATCATGGTAGAATCTTTGATTTCACCTTGGCCTATTTTTAAAAAAAACAAGTGACACTTGACAGATGACAGTCTTCACGTCAAAGTTTAAATTCTTTTTGGTAACGGTACCAGACAAATCACGCCACTTCTGGTTTCTACAATTTTCAATCGATTTGAATTGCTGAAAAATAGAGATATTGTGCTTCAAAAAAAATACGAGATGGATGGTAAGTCTAAATACTAATGAAATATGCAAATATTTTAATCTGTTTTTTTTTTCCTATGCAAAAGTCATTTTTTTCTTTGTATCGATTTCGATACACTATGCACTAACCCGTCGTAACAATCAGTAATATCTGTTATTTGTTTGGTTTTGCTCTGAATGGTTTGTGCTGGTTTTCGGAATGCTCTTATGCTTTGGGGTGTTTTTAAATCGCATGATAGAAGATTTACTTCGCCGTCTAGAGAATGGAGAGATTAGTGAACACGACATGGAATCTGATAGAGAAGATATTCTCTATTATATATCTCAGGCAGAACTGTTGAGAGAGCTTGAAGATGAGCAGTTAGAGGAAGAAGTTACGTCTGGTGACAATCAAGAAGATCCCCCTCTAATCCATGATGATGCAGAAACTAACACACAACCTTCAGCTTCAGATCAAGTTTCAGGTTCATAACCTTCTTCTTTTACACTTCCTGGTGGTGGTCTGGAAAAAAACCGTCTTTTGTTTCTGATGAGGATAAAATAAAATTTGGAGACATTTAAGAGCTTAGTCCTGCTGTAATGGAGCTAGAAAGCCCATACCAGTTCTTCACTTATTTCTTTACTAATGATCTAATGGAAATTATATAATAGCAAATGAAACAACTCGCTATGCTGTTCAAAAACAACCAGATAGACCTGAATCTCTAACGATTTCTGACCTGCGTAAATATTTAGGTACCCTAATATTTATGTCAGTTTACCACTATCCCAGCACACGATCATATTGGTCCACTAAGTTTGGTTTTAGCCCAATCAAAGATACAATGCCTGTCAACAAATTCGAAAAAATCAGAAAGATACTACATTTTAACAACAATGATAACCACTTGCCCATGAGTCACCCCCAACACGACAAACTACACAAACTAAGGCCAATTATAAAACATTTGAACCAACGATTTTCCAGCATAACGATAGAGCAGAGACTTTCGATAGACGAGCAAATGTGCTCAACCAAAATAGGCCATTTCCTAAAACAGTATCCACCCAATAAGCCCCACTAATGGGGATTAAAATTATTTGTGCTCTGTGATCTAATGGGATATGCCAATAGGTTCCAAATTTATGCTGGGAAGGAACCAGGTAAAAGATTACCAAGGGAACCTGATGTTGGTGTTGTAGGACAATTTGTTTTGAAACTTCTAAGAGTCGTTCCAAGACGGCAAAACCACATCATATATTTCGATAATTATTAGTCATCTTTACCACTTATGCACGTTCTTACTAAGGAGGGAATTCATACCTTGGGAACCATCCAAAGAAATCGTTTGGGAAGATCCTGTAAGCTCCCAACGAAACAAGATGTCATGAAAAATACTGTACCCAGAGGCGCTTACGAAGAATACGTTACCAGTATGGTCCACCAGTACCAGTTGGAAAGATAATAAACAGGTCGTTTTGGCGTCCACTTATGTTGGTGCGGAACCTGTGCAAACGATTGAGAGATTCGGTAAAAAAGAAAAACGCAGGATACAAATTACATGTCCCAAACTCATAAAAGAATACAACGCCCACATGAGGGGCGTCGATTTGATGGATTCATATCTAGGAAGATACCGAATTAGAATGAAAAGCCGGAAATGGTACATACGCATATTTTACCATTTTCTTGATTTATCAGTAATCAATGGCTGGGTACTTTATAAAAAAGTATTGACTAGAAATGGTATACCTCAAAAAGACATACTGACATTAGCCAATTTTAGATCTGAACTGGCCGATACCCTGTGCAAGTATGCTCCAGCGCCAACAAGAGGGCGCCCAAGTACCAGTAGTCCATCAGTAAACTCAGAAGGACCAGTACCTAAAATACGTAAAGGGAAATCCTGTCAAACACTGCCTTCATTTGAAGTAAGGTTGGACAAACTGGATCACTATCAAACTAGGATGGAATCCCGTGGCAGATGCATGATGGCCTCCTGCAAGTTGCTGAGCATTATAAAATGCACTAAATGTAACGTGCATTTATGCTCAAACAAGTCTAAATACTGCTTTACCATATTTCACAACTCTCACAATATATAAGTAAAACTTAGATCTTTTTTGGCCATAAATGCATAAAGTATCGATAATGATACAAGTGGCATTTTTGCTAAAATAATAAGAAATAAAAGTTTTTTTTCAATGTTTTTTTGTTAAACTATACCTTGTTTTCTACCACATATAATTTGCCCGATCAAAAATGGGTTAATATGCATTTAAGGGTTAATGACTGTCATGAGTGATTAGTTGGATGGCTAAAGTCGTGTAGCGCCGCTCAAGCCTACAATGATACCAAGGGTAAATTCATGTAGAGCAATAATGGGAGAACATTTATATAAAAGAAAGGTTCATTGCTGACTTCGAGCACCTTTTTTTTTTTTTTTTTTTTTAACTTGTGGAAACCCCCTCGTGCCGTCACCCCACCGGGGTTTACGGCGGGGTGGTGTGTCGGAATCGGACCGACTAAAACCACACGGTGTGCCACTCTGCGCCTGAGATAGGAGGGATCCGGGAACCGCTGCTATTACGACATCCAGATCCCTCCTAGCGCCTGCCCGAAACTGCGGGCACCATCTATGGGTAAACTCTCTATTTTAGGCGACGTACGGCACACGCGGACTTCGCCTCCTCGCGGCTGGCCATTATAGCGGGTGGAGGGGAAAACCCGTCCCGTCCACCCGCGGCCACACTCAAGGCGGCATGAGGCGGTGGTACGCGCGCCTCCGCCGCCCGGTTCGCCGGCGGCGAATTGGGTCCGAGTGGATATCGTCCTCCCGGGCCTTCTCCGCCACCTCCTTCCGCGAAATTACGTCTTCGCAGAAGGTTGCGACCGCGGTAAAACAACTGTCGCTACCGGCCATGGAGCGTATGACGGCCGGTAGCGAGAGATCTCCTCCAATAACTGCAGTGAGGACCCCACGCCACGCCGCCCAGGCGGAACAAACCGCTAGCGTGTGCTGAGCCGAGTCCTCACTGCAGTCGCAGTGGTAACAGGCGGGACTCAATTCCCTCCTGGCGACCGAGTGCAGATACTTCCCGAAGCAACCATGTCCGGAAAGGACCTGCGTCAGTCTTAAGGAAAGGGTCCCGTGCTGCCGCCCTGCCCACTCGGTCACTTCGAGCACGTAATTCAAGCTAATAAACCACACCAAGATGGGCCGGTGATGTTCTGTTTCAAGTGTCCTAAGCCTGTGACAGACAGTAAAAGACTCCACAGCGTATGTTTTCAATTGTAGCTTGTTGTTGATTATATAAAGTGCCACTCTGCCACAGTTCTCATCGTCAGACTCCGTAACCCCCATGAGTAGAAGTGCTTTACAATGATGCCTTGTCTCTATTGCGTCAATAGCTTGGGTGCATTATTAATCTACTTATGTAACAGTCCCAGCATACTATACATTAGTTTCCAAAAGGTTCAAGACTCCTGAAGGACTCAGCAACTCTTGCAACCGTGTCCATTGAGGTACTTGTGCATTGACGCTGTGTTCTAGAGATTTTTCAGCTTCAATGTTCACCAACTGTGGCCTATTGTTCATCATCAGTAAAGACTGCTATCATATGTAATTCAATTTTTTCTACATTTCACCATGATTCGTCAGGGTGCTTGTTGACTTAAAAGCATTGACTTGCAACTATCCTATTAAATAGCCGTAAATATTACAAAGACAGCAATTTGTCGTAAAACGGTATGAAAGAATTTCTTTTTATTTTATTTTATCTGACACATTACGCCATCTAGCTTGAAACTAAGCAGAAAACAATTGCACTATGACATCTAAATTAATTAATAGAATACTCATATATTTTTTTTGCAAATGCATACATGTCATTACATTACATTATACATAGAAAACGCCCAAACTTCGAAACAAATGCTTGCAGATCATACAAATATTTGGTCTGACCCAGAAGTTGAACCCGAAACCGGAAAAGCACA
The DNA here is from genome assembly GCA_949316085.1 of Hypercompe scribonia. Taxonomy (NCBI): domain Eukaryota; kingdom Metazoa; phylum Arthropoda; class Insecta; order Lepidoptera; family Erebidae; genus Hypercompe; species Hypercompe scribonia. The sequence goes on along the minus strand of OX438969.1, from coordinate 544,004 downwards.
ACGGTAACGAAAGCAACTGCTGCACCACCGACACAGACAGTGGATAAAACGTTCTTCAATTTTACCTTGACTATTTATAAATAAATTAACACCAAAAAAAATATCATAGTAGGACTGCATCTGTAATTTCTGCATGTTTAAAAGAATGTGGCATATTTAATTTAGAAATATATGCCCAGTAGATGTCAATAAGATTAGCCCTTATTTATAAAGTGAAACTAAAATCATAATTAACAATTTTTTTTTTTTTTTTTTTTTTTATTTTTTTTTTAAAAGAGACAACGCCCGCATTAGGAATAAATCCTGTGTCGCGGGGGACTTTACAAACATACAAGAAACGGACACAAAGAACACCCAGACTCAGGACAACAATTTGTGGATCACACAAAATGTTGTCCCATGTAGGATTTGAACCCACAACACTCAGCAAAGTAGAGAGCGGCGTGGCGACCGCTTAAACCACTAGGCCAATCGTGCAGTGGTTTCTATTTACCCCTTGTATGCAGGAATATATAATTGACTACTAATACGGAGGATACATTATATTACTACTACAATATATTACTTTTAACGATAATTGTCAAATTAGGTTAATCTATGTTTGTCTGTTATTGCAGCCTGGATGATATGATATGGAAGATAAGATAGAATAAAAATTCCCTTTGATATCTTTACTTTCACTACATCTAGCGAACACAAGTCGAACTACATCTAGTAACTATTACAACTGTATCTTTAGTTGTTAAAATATGATTACATATAATTTTTTTCATAATAATATAATACCTGTAAACTCAGTACATTTAACTCACAAAATTTATATATCACTCAAAAGGTAGGCTGGTAGAGAATGCCCAGGGCATTAAGTCTGACTATGTATATTTTTTTTTATACATTTTTAATGTAATAGGCGTTTGTCCTCCATCTCACCTGATGGAAAGTATAGATGAAGACGAAAGTGATACACGCCCATCCAAAAGAAACCTGTTCACTATTGTTCAATATAATTGCTTAAAGTTGTAAATACAATTCAGGCACTAGAAATTATATAAGACAATTAGAATTGACTTTGCCCACATAGTTTAAATGTTATATTTTGTATTTTGATTAACAAGTTCTGCTGTTGAAAGTGTAAAAAATGATTGAATCTCAAAATTCCGTTTACGGCCAGTTGCACTAGTTTCTGATAAAGCTCTATATAGTTATCTGACGTGTAACATGACGTGTAACATTGATGGATAAGCTTGCCGATATATATATCTCTGTCATAAATGTCTCCATCCAAGACTCATGAAACTGAAATATTTTTTTTTTACACAAGCCTATGAAAGTGACTCTACTCTGCCTAATGGAAAGCATGAATAGAATCCAAGAGTGGTTGTCGCCTTACTCACGGCAAATGAAGACAATGCAGTATGGCGACCCGGGATCGTAGTGGGAGGGAAACATGGGTGCTGGTAATGAGTTCTAGACTTCAACCGATTTGTACAGCGAATGTCTACTATTCTAAAACGGTGTCTGCCAAGGTCAGCACGAGTTGTCCTATAGAGGAACAAAGGGTCTGTAGTCACCTGACAAATAAGTTTACATTAGCCTATCCGGGGTTTATTAACAAATGATGAAACTGGTCGTTACTGCTGTATTTATTGGTTTTACTTAATATGTCAGGTTTTTTGTTACTTTGGATAGGTTTAGGACTGAGTAGGTTTAGTTTAACAAGATACCCTGAACGAATTAGACGTGTAGGAGTAATAAACTTAATTCATTTACACTCTATGTGAATATGCAGATATAACTTTTTGTTAAGAAAGTCTAATTTTAATACGGATAAATTATACAATAACTTTTTAATACGCATTATATGTTTCAGTTCTGAATTTATTTTTAATAAATCAAATTTTATGTTTTCTAGTGTAATTATAGCTCCGTGTATGGTTTTGAATATGGCTTTGGTGGGGATATGGGTTCCTGATAGTATTTCTGGTAGATGTTGTCCCAGAAGCGTCTCCTGTTTTCTGTCATAGGACTATTGCGGAGTTCAATAACTCGTCCCAGAGACATGTAAGGCGATGTATCGGCTCCTACTGGTGGCCATGAAGGTAAGGATGATCCATCTGGTACGGGTTTACTGAAAATGAAAGCCAAGAAGATTTATTATTAATTAATCTGTGCTCCATCTATTTTCTCCCGTCGATCAGACATCATTGTTCGTCTCTTTTTATTTTCACACTTTTTTATATGTTTGTATCATACAATAATCTCTATAATCATTAAGTTGTTATTAGTGTTTCTATACATTTTTTACGAATAAATCGAAAAAATAGTTGATGTCGTTATTCCCTGTTTTATAAAACGAATGATTCCGTGTGTATATTTAAGTTAGTTTAACTCACCCTGTTTTGACAAAGTTATGCCACATTTCTCGCATTAACTTCTTCATTTTTGCATATTCTTCTGTTAGATCATTTTCGTGTGGAACCGTCATGTTTTTACCATCGAATATAGCACTTGATTGAGCGCAATGAGTAGCACCACGGACATTTGTATATACTACGGGAGCAGTATCATCATCAGTAAATGAATATTCGTATAAATAAATTTGATCATGGCCGCTTTCCACATATAACTTTACCGCCCAAAGACTGGAGTAGGCAAAAACAATATCTGAGAAAAAATCAACATAGCCCAGTACGGTGTCTTTGTCTACAGGTTTGTCACCAAAATAAAATTCTTTGACCTCTTTAGCAACTCTTTCTTTTTCCTCTTGAGTTTCAAACTTTAAGTCTGACGGCAGAAAATAGGAAAATTTCTGATTCATCTTAATTTTAGATGTTTCGAAATGCGGAATACGAAATAAACCTTCCAAATTACTGAAACCGTAAAGAATAGGTACTTTTTTGTAATTACCGCTTTTTAGGATACTAAAGGGAGATTCTGTTAAAAACGCACCATCACCCGTGTCCCGCTCTACACAAGGTGTAAAGAAATAAGGATTATCAAAATCAAAGGCTTGGCTTAACAAAGTGTCATATGGCAATGATTTATAAAATTCTTCCAGTTGATAAATATCATCTACATTAGTAAAATTCAAAGTTTTGGCATGATCCTTGGCATTTTGTAAAGGATTAGTCTGTGATGAAAATGTTGATAAATTTGACCCACTTTCTGGTATAACTTTATGGAACAACCCTTCAGCAGATTTAGAGATCGCTAGGAGGTCGACTGACATCGATCCTGCACTGGCTCCTTCGATAGTGACATCGTTAGGATTACCTCCAAAAGCAGCGATATTTTGTTGTATCCACTTGAGCAGTGCTACTTGATCCTTCATACCAGCATTACCTGGAATATCTTCGGTACCAAGGCAAAGAAAACCGTGAATGGCTAGACGATAGTTAAATGTAACTACGACGAAATCTTTATATTTCATGAAATGTTTTGCTTTTAACATTTCACCATAACCTAGTTGAAATGCACCCCCGTGAACATGTACGTAGACGGAAAGATTTTTTTTCCTAGTGTCAGGTACATATATATTTGCGATAAGACAATCTTCTTGCACTGTTAATTTTCCAACCACGTCGTAATGATGATATTTCAATTGAGGACATACGATGTTTCTGTCAACTGCATCGTATGTTTCAGTCCATGTAGGCGGAGGAAGTGGTGCCTGCAAAGAGATAATGTTGTTGTTGTTGAATGTTTTTTTTTCTTATAACATAACATAAATATTAAGTTCCAGATAGGTGTAACTACGCCTAAACTGCTCAATTTACATCTTGAAATTATTAAACTTTAAATAATGGGCCAATCAGAACGCCCAGGTAGGTGACCGGAATAGTTGGCGCTCCTTGAGGAGACTTTCGTTCAGCAGTGGACGGCGATTGTTTGTTGATTTGAAATAACGGCTTAATGAAGTTTAGGTAAGCCCTTAAATTTAGGTGAAAATTGTTCACGTGGTATAAAAATATTTTTGCTAGTTTTAAGATCCATTTCGAGTGGATATCATTTTTATCGCTACAGTAACTTCATTACCTTTTTTTTTGTATTACCTGTGATGTCGTTGCCTCTCTTATGATTTATAATATTTTGTTTTTGAAATAGGTTTGACTTTCGTGGTAATTTTAACCGACTTCAAAAAAAAAGGATGTTTTCAGTTTGACTGTATTGTTATCAAAAATCTTCCTTACTTCGTATAATCTTCTTAATTTGTAATGCATATAACAAATATATAAAACATTGTGAAAAACTATACAAAAATAATATATGATAATAGCTTAGGATAAATATTTGAGTGCAAATCACTAATGTACATACATGCAGCGAATATAATATAGGTATCACTTCAATGTAGAGGCAAGGGATGAGGTGAAAAGTATCTTACATAATTTACAGGAATCAAAGTATCTTCACGTCAAATTTTAAATAGTGAAGGGAAAGCGTAACAGACATACAGACTTGCTTTCACATTTTTAATATTAGTAGAAGTGGAAGAATTACCGAATTAACTTATTTTAAGTCTATGTGTTTGTAAATTTAAGTTGTGCCAATTTCTTATAATCGTCAAATGTCTAGTTTAATCTTTACAAAAAGGAAAACAACACACCATGCACGCTGCACATGCAACACACTTTTTTAAAACTTAATATTGAATGTAATCTTTTTCATTTACCTTAAACTTGTGTTTGCCCGTCGGAGCCGTGGCATAAGGTATATTAAGGAAAGTCCATAGTTCTCCACTTGAATCGAGATGTCCTCGTACAGGGCCTTGTTCAATTTTCACTTCCAGCCATTCACCGTTACCGTGTCCTGTCGCGCCAACTGCGACACACAACAACAATAAGCACATCCACCGCACCATAGCTGTGGCCGAATACTGACTGATGTCAGTAGGTAGTGATAAAGTCAATTGTGATAACGTTAGTAAGTATTATTGTCGTCATTCCGTGTTAAGCCTAATTCATTACGACTAACTAAGGCCCGTGACTGCGTTCGCAGTGTTTAGGATTTCAATAAATGTACCCATAGCTGATTTCGGCCGGGAGAGATCAGGCACAGGGCCGATGGATTTACGTGACCTCTAAGGCCTGGGGATTAAGATCTCAACTTCAAAACTTCAGGCTGTTATTAAGCATTTCTATTATCAGAAAAACTCTATAAAATTTTTTGGCCCGACCCGTGCAATGAATCCGAGATCTCTTGGTCCATAGTCACATACGCTAACCACTATACTAACGAGGCAGTTTAACAGTAGGTAGTGGTCATATTGTCTACCTACATCTACAATCTGCTGATTTGGCGAAGAGTGCACCTGATCACGCCCCGATCGTGTCGGATAGCTGTTCCATGGGATTATGAGAGTGTGGGAACAGAGAGCGCACCTGTGTTTGCGCGCACGCACACACACACACAACATTGCTTGCGTAGTTGGCTGGTCTGTGATGAGACTGGAGACTGGCCGCCGTGGCCGAAACCAGCCAGGAGCACATCGTCAGGTATCTATGATGAAAAGTTTTGTGATTCATCTGACTATATTTAAGCATTAAACTGTAATACTACTTCATACGTGCACTTCTAAAAGCTTCAACATTTATTCATATTTTACAATATGACCTCAGGGAAGTTCAGCAAGGAACTTAGCAAAGGAAATGAATCGTAGGTGACAACTCAGTAATGCATAAAGTAGTTAGGTAATGTTATATAACTAAACCTGTGTATATGTTGTATTTAAACCTCCTTGCTAAGCCTCCATGCCGGAACAAATGTTGCTAAACACGATTATTTATTTATCTAAGTAGAGGCCTATGTCCAGCAGTGGACTGTAAAAGGCTGTCGATAATGATAGAACTAAAAGTTAATTATGTGCTTAAAATCACGGTGTTATTTTGTTGAATTTTAAATGAGCACAATGGTATCTCATCATTGTTAACAGCCGTTCATAGTCCACTGCTGGACATAGACCTCTCCTTTGAAAGGAAATTTTGTCCAACTACACCACATAATTTGCTCCTTTTGTCGGCTCCTTCGATACCCGCGGGATCAAAGAAAAAAATAACATGTTCCTTAAATATCAAAGTTCTACTAACCAGTGGTAGTTAGACAAATTATTGCTGAAGTATGATTGCAGCTTGTTGTTACTGAATGTTATCTTCCTCATGCTATTGCTTTTAAAATCTGTTAACACACCGACATGTACGCCATTTAGAAGAACCAAAAGATGTCTGTAACCTTACCCGCTTTGAGTGAATTAAATGTATAAGACGGCATTGAATATGTCTCTCCTGTGTCCTGTCATGGTCCCTATCAAAAAATAAAAATAGTTAGTACTTGATTGCACGGATGGCATAGTGGCTTAGGCGTTCACCTCATTTTTTTCTATTGCGTTTAGTGTCGTAGTTTCAAACTTCATATGGGATAACAATTTGTGTGATCCTCAAGTTGTTCTGGGTCTGGGTGTTCTTTGTGTCTATTTTGTACATGTTTGTAAAAACCTCGTGGTAAACAGGTAACATTATGAATTCATAATCTAATTCCGTGACATGTAAATATATCACAATAACAAAAATTACCTAATCTAATAACCGACCGGAGGTTGAAAGATAAATATATACAAGTCTGCCTGACTTGCAATTTTATATTAAATACAAGACTACGTGACTTGCAATCCTTAGGGTCCTGATTGTCATTTTAGTAGCTACATACGATACGATATGTTTTTGCTTTCATTCGTTTTGACTGACCAGAGATTGTGGTTTCAGTGCCCAACCAAAACAAATGTTGCTGAACACTGTTGAACACGAGAGGCGTATGTCCAGCAGTGAACTGTAAAAGGCTGTTGATAATAAAGATCATTTGTTCTATATGTAGGCATAATGTCTATAACTAGCTGACCCACGCGATTTTTTCTGCGTCTCTCAAAATATTATTTTTTTCCCGTTTTCGCAACATTAACAATTGGCACTCGTTTCATGTAGTCGTAGTGTAACGTTAATAAATGTAGGTTTAATCAATAAACAGTATATCCAAGAAAATGATTTAGCGAAATGGTTTCAATTATTTACGCATAATGCAGTGACCAAGAGAAATAGGGAATCGTTTTTATACATATAGATATATTACAGCTAATATGTTACCCTGGGGCTGAAGGTGCAAAGACATAGGAAACGTTAGCCAAGAAGCTGCGGGGTATATTCGCAGGCATGGATGGTGTAAAGATCGCTAGGCCTACCAAGTGCGTGGCATTCTATATGTCAGGCCTGAACGACTTAGTGACGGCCAAAGATGTCCGTGCTATAATTGAGGAAAAGACGGGATGCAGCGCGGATAGCAACCGGGTCGGCACCATCCGTCCTGGTGTAGGAGGGCTTGGCGCTGTATAGGTTAGTTGTCCATTAGTGTCGAGTAAAGTCCTGAGAGGCATCGGTCCGCTGTAGTCGATAGGGGCACAAGGCAGCAGAGTGGTCTGCCGCCCCTAACTGCCGCAGTATGTGCAGTAATAACCAGATTGAGCGGGGGGGCTGCAGACCTACCTACGATTCTCGATAAGGGTTGGGGGCTAGCCAGTCGACCCAGGCTGCTTCCGATGTCTGGCATCTGGCTAGTCGATCTGCGCGTCCGTAGCCGCGGAGCCCTATTACAATCCTCACAGTCCAAACTGGTTAGCTGACCGGGACAGTTTCTCACCCTCATCGCTATCAGACAAGGCCACTGGATATGTTGCTGTTGAGTTAGGAGGGTTCATCGTATACAATGTATACTTCTCCCCAAACGAAGTTTGAGTGACTTCGAGGTTTACCTCAACAGCTTGGAGACCTCGTTGCGGCGACTAAAGTCTGGGCAGGTCCTTGTGCTGGGGGAATTTAACACAAAGTCCATTGCGTGACGTTCTCCAGTGGGGACGTGGACCTCGATGGGTCTCTGTTTGTTGAACGGAGGCTGTACCAACACATGCATACGACAACAGGGGGATCGATAGTGGATCTGTCGTTCATCTTCGTCGCACGGGTAAAGAACTAGTGTGACCTGGAAGAGGTTGAGACGTTGAGGTTGAGTAAGAGTCACGCGGTGTGGTGTACTTAACTTTACTGTAAGAACACCGCTCCTGGACTGAGTCGGTGGCACAGTGGTAGCGTATGCGTCTGTTGTGCTGGTATTTGAGGTCACAGGTTGGATTCTGGGATGGAACTTCAGTTTGCATGATCTGTAAATATTTGTTTCGGTGTTTGGGTGTTTTCTATGTATGATATGTATGTATTTACAAAGAAAAGTATTTATGTATTTATATCAGCTGTCTAGTACCCATATAACAAGTTTTACTTAGATTGGAACTAGATGGCGTTATGTCAAATGTCTGATATAATATATTTATTTATTTTAAGTTAATCGGAACGGCTTGCCAATTTGGCTGAAACCTGTAGGCCCATCGTGTTGTAAGGCGAGGCGGGTAAATTGTTTGAGAGGGTGCTTTTTGCCCACATCGTGCGACACGTCTGCCAGGTATGTCTGTCGGATGCCCAATTTGGCTTTCGAGCGGGGTGTTCGACAGCCGATGGTGTGTTGTACCTGAGGGTCGTGACTGAAGAGGTGGTGAGCTATGGCGGCGTGCTGTTGGCGGTGTCATTCGATATTGCAAATGAATTCAATAGTCTGCCTTTTGGCTGCATCAAGGTGGCTTGTGATAGATTATTTACAGGAGCGTAGCGCCATGTATGAGGAACGAGATGGTGTTCTGAGGCGGCGGCTCATGTGACTTCTGTAGAACATGCGATAAGACTGGGCCCTTCAAGATCGTCTCCCCTCCAAGCTAACGCGCCCAGCCACCTCGAAAGTCTCTCTGGTTGTTTATTTTGTTGTCGTTGTTGTTACTATTAAATGAAAATCAAAATCTTTATAGCTAACCAAGTGTACATGTGATCTTGTAAAAATAATTTGTCTCAACATAGTAGCCAGGTGTTTTCCAGGTGTTATAAATTTGAGAGAATCTGTTATTTATATTTATTACATATATTTTTACACAATTGTTAAATGAAAATTAAAAATTGCATAAAAGATAGGAATTAATTACTACGACTATAACTAAAAATTTTAAAATTAAGTAATTAAACTATTTTTAACATGGTGGAAAAACAAAAAGTCATTAATGAATTTCCATATCCACATCCTTATTTTTTTTAGGTGTCTGTCATTGTAAAGTGTGTCTGTTTAGGTGTAGTATCTCTTGATGTGCTTACATGCATTATTTGTTATCTAAATATATATATCTCAAAGGTAGTCACCTTAGATTGACTTAGTGATCTATCAACGTACAGCCCAAACCACTAGACGGATCGGACTGAAATTTGGCATGCAGGTAGATGTTACGATGTAGACATCCGCTAAGAAAGGATTTTGATCAATTCTATCTCCAAAGGGATAAAATAGGGGATAAAAGTTTGTATGAAACTTTGTCAATTGATTGATTTGATCGAGCTGAGACTTTGCATGCATAAAGCTACTATGACGTACGCATCTCCTAAAAAAGGATTTTAATAAATTCTACCTCTAAGGGAATAAAATAGGGGATGAAAGCTTGTATAAATCTTCTTAAAATTTCGACTGATTGAACTGAAATTAAAGATTGAAGTTACTATGATGAAGACGTCCGCTTAAATAGGATTTTGATAAATCCAACCACTATGGGGATAAAATAAGGGATGATAGAGGATGTAAATGTATTAGTTTGAACCTATCAGTACCTAATGGAACAAATACATAAAGGTGAACAAAATAATTTTTAGTTCGAAATGTTGACAATAGATGGCGATAGTAGTATTTTAAAACGCGCTATTGTTGTGTTTTCACTGAGTTACATATACCCGAAGATGAGTGACCGCCTTATTACATACTATACTATACATACATACATACCGTACATACTATACCTAAATATTTCTAATGGATTATATTTGACGATTTTGGCAATATTTTGTCAAACACCGCATGTGATTCGAGAGATTTTTGCTATCATTTTATTGTTCTGCTAGGTTACGAACACTTATGTCTTTGAGAAAAATACAAAGAATAACTTTCTGAAGACTATACTATATTAGATAATGCCGTATTATCATTAGGCGGCGGTCGTTTTAAAGAGTATGGATTACTTCAGCCAATAAGATCAGACAGATCACTAAATTAATTTTATTTATTTATTTACACTTTATACTTTATGTATCTCTTGATATATTTACATGCATTATTTGTTATTGTTATATATATTATTATAAATATATTTTTTTACTTTTATTTGTGTTCTGCTTCCTTGTATTCTTCCATCGAGTAAAAGCATTTCTCAATTAAAAATATTTTCAGTTGTTACATAAATAACGTAAGCTGAGTTTCAATTTCTATAAAAATAGGTAATTTATTGTAAATTTTAACAGCCGTAGTTCCGCATTTCAATTCTTGATGGTGGTAGATATACTCTGTCTTTATGACGTGTATTTGATTTGTGGTTGTCTTTTATTCTGTGAAGTTAATTTAGTTTTTTGACACAAGTATACAAATGTCAAATATGTACAATGATGGTAGTGTGAGGATGTTATACATATAGCAGATGAACCCGCGATGCTAAATTTGCAGTGACTGGACATGACATGGAGACCTATAAGGTTGTGATGATTAAGTCCTAAAACGAAGAAAGCTTATGTTAAGTTTTCCATTTTATTGTGGAGGAAAGCGTGTGCAAATTTTCAAAAATGTAATAAAAATAGTCACATGGCAATGCTTTCTCATAACTGAGCGATGTTAATCTCACGAGTAATTAGTGGAGGGTGGCCGTAAAAAGGGTAGCAAGGGTGCAATAGAGCGTGTGTAAATCAAGATAATTTATTTTTAATAAGTTCAATGTGAGCCTTCCAATTGATATCTGTTGTTATCTCCGCGTAGTGACCTATTAAGAATACAAAGTGTCACCAACCCTGATATTTCTATTGGTGTCATTAAAGGCGACTAAAGGAATTAGATATGCAAGACAATATCATTATAAACAGAAGAAAAATTGAAACAAACCCTGTACCTAGCCATCTTGTCAGCGTGGCATGGTAGGCCAATACCTCCTTACTAAGAAGAGGTCACTGTTCAGCAGTGGATTGCCAAAGGCTGTTGATGATGATGATGAAGTCATTATCTTTATCTCGATAGTTGTTATGTTGGATTAAACTACATTTTTCTGTTGTTGTAACTTGAATGTGGCTACCATATTCAGAAAGATGAGCGATGAGACTTTAACAACATCTAGCGGTTACAAGTGAGTAATATTTTTTTTTTGCACTATAAATGAATAACTTGTGTTGAAATGTATTTTTATTAAGAAAAAGTATTTAATTCTAATACAGATTAATAAAACAAAAATGTTCTAATACGCATCAAATATTTTAGTTCTGAATATCCTTTGAATGAAATCCAATTTCACGTCCTGAAATAAAGTCATAGATCTGTGTATGATCTTGAATATGGCTTGGGTGGTGACATGGGTTCTCGATAATACTTTTGGTGGATGTTCTCCCAGAAGCGTGCCCTGTCTTCTATCATAGGACTACTACGGAGCTCAACCATCTGCCCCAGAGACATGTAAGGTGATGTATCTGCTCCTACAGGTGGCCATGCCGGTAAAGATGATTCCTCTGGTACGGGCTTACTGTAAATAAAAAGCCAAGAAGATTTTTTTATTAATTAATTTACGATTCAACCATTTATCTTCTAGTCAATCACGGGTTATCCGTTGTTACTTTTCTTTAACACTTTTTACTATTTCGTCTTAGAGAATCATTTTTTTCACCGTGAAGGTGTAATTAGTGTTTAGATATATGTTTTAGGAATATTTTGGGCCGCAGGCAATAAGTAGGCACCTTAGTTTCTGTCATATTTTCAGTTTCATAAAACGATTGAATTCATGTTTATATAGTATTTAAATAAATTTGACTCACCCTGTTTTGACAAAGTTATGCCATATTTCTCGTATCAATTTCTTCATATTTTTATATTCTTTTGTGAGATCATCTTCACTTGAAATTGTTAGGTTTTTGCCATCGAATGCAGCAAATGTTTGAGCACAATGCGTAGCACCACGAACATTCGTATGTATCACGGGAACGGTATCTTCATCGGTAAATGAATATTCGTATAAATCCGCTTTCTACATATAACTTTACTGCCCAAAGACTGGAGTAGGCAAAAACAATATCTGAGAAGAAATCAACGTAGCCCAGTACGGTGTCTTTGTCCACAGGCTTGTCACCAAAGTAAAATTTTTTGACCTCTTTAGCAACTATTTCTTTTTCTTCTTCAGTTTTAAACTTTAAGTCTGACGGTAGAAAATCGGAAAATTTCTGATTCATCTTAACTTTAGACGTTTCGAAATTCTGAATACGAAACAAACCTTCCAAATTACTGAAACCATAAAGCATAGGTACTTTTTTGAAATTACCACTTTTTAGGATACTAAAAGGAGATTCTGTTAAAAAAGCACCGTCAGCCGTGTTTCGCTCTACACAAGGTGTAAAGAAATAAGGAGCTTCAAAATCAAGGCCTTGATCTGACAAAGTGTCATACGGCAATGATTTATAAAATCTTCCAGTTGGTAAATATCATCTACATTAGTGAAATTCAAAGTTTTGGCATGATCCTTGCCATTTTGTAAAGGATTAGTCTGCGATGAAAATGTTGATAAATTTGATCCACTTTCTGGTATAATTTTATGGAACAACCCTTCAGCAGATTTAGAGATCGCTAGGAGGTCGACTGACATCGATCCTGCACTGGCTCCGTCGATAGTGACATCATCAGGGCTACCTCCAAAAGCAGCAATATTTTTTTGTACCCACTTGAGCAGTGCTACTTGATCCTTCATGCCAGCATTACCAGGAATATCTTCGGTACCAAGGCAAAGAAAACCGTGAATGCCTAGACGATAATTAAATGTAATTACGATGAGATCTCTATATTTGAGGAGATTTCTTGCTTTAAACATATCACCATAACCTAGTTGGAATGCACCCCCGTGAACATGCACGTAGACAGAAAGATTTTTTTTCCTGGTATCAGGTACGTATATATTTGCAATAAGACAATCTTCTTGCGTTTTCAAGAGTCGAGCCAACTGTCCAAACTGCCATATCGGTTGGGGACATACGACACCTCTATCAACTGCATCATATGTTTCAGTCCATGTAGGTGGAGGAAGAGGTGCCTGCAAAGAAATAATTTAACATATCACAAAGTCTAAAGAGTTTTCAAACATCATTAAGATGTTTCAAATCCTTTTTGCTTTCCTTACAATATGAGATATATTTAAGTTCAAGATAGGTGTAACTACGCAGAATCTACTTAATTGTACGTTTGAATTATCAAACCATAAATTATAGCCCAACAAAATTAAGACAAGCTTCAGATTTATACAAAAATACAAATATTGTTCACTCGACGTAAAATAATATTAACTAGGTATTTTTAAGTTCCATTTCGAGTAGGTATCGTTTTGTGTTGTTAAACTCATTGCTATCTTTTTTCTATCACTTGTGACGTTATAACCTCACTTAAATTTTACTTCCAAAAGCCTAATACAGTCAAAGTTAAATCGTCAAATTGTTCATATAATTTTAGCCGACTTCAAAAGAAGGAGAACGAGTTATATCAAAAATGTTTCCTATTTCATGGGGTGCAAGCGGGGCCACCTACCATCCCTGGCCATGTAAAGCCAACCTCACCTGCACTCGGTGCACCTTGCTAAACAACGGACGAGGCTCTGGCGACCGACTCGTAGCGGTATAACCACACCGCAACGAGAATCACTAAAATTCAGTCCTGGTGGCGGGCAGCAGCGCCATCAGAGAAATAATTCTTGCCACTGCGGTTACCAACCCGCCTGCCAAACGTGGTGACTATGACAAATTCCCCCCATGGACCACAACCAAATTTCACTGTAGTGTGTAAGTGCATAACCCATGTAATCCATGTTAATTATTTCATCATTTATAATGTACACGTGTAACCCCATTATCCTAACTATATTTAAGCAATGTTTAATATGAATAAATGTTCAGTCTTAATTATGCTTTCGGTGTTTTAATTCGTCTCCTAATACACTTCGTACATGGCGACCCTGCCAGTAGCCGAGCAGCCGCGCGACTCGGTTATTTGATACGACTTTGCCTAAAAAAGAGTGGAACTTTTATTAGACTTTGTGCATAACGTAGTGGAAAATAATTGAAGCAATAATTATGGCGCGATTAGAACAAAGACATCGATCTGTCGATTCGGACGTTGCGATTCGTGTGTTCCGTGAATCTTCAAATCATCGTGATGGGTAACCAAAAATCCCAGGAAGTTGTTCGCTCAGAACGCAGCGGATGGGAAGAATGTGGCCAGGGCAGATGAAATACAACAACATATGTCCACTACAAATTTACTGCTCATGGTCATGTGTATAGGCATGCTTCTGGGTGTGCTATATTTCGCATATGTGCTATACAAAAAATGCCATATGCAATGGATATCGCGGCAGATCAATAGAGCTGCATTGAGAGCGTCTTTCTTTCGGCGACCACCAGAAATCTCCGGGTGTCTTGAGAGCAAAGCTCAGGCACAGGCTCCGAATAAACTGTATCCAGGTGTTGTGTAAAATCAGTTAAATATAATGCGTGTGGTGCTAACTGTTCGGCTCGCGTAACACGGTATACAACGGAAACTATAGCTGTATTTAATGGACTATTTAATGGACTTTAGTTGTTATTCATATAATGCACTATAGTATAATAATGTGAGGTACATACATATATTGTACTTGAATAAAGTTTGATCCAATTTTGGTGGTAAGTTACGGCAATCTATTTACAATCTTTATATAAGACTTTAGACTCCCGTACCGACTTTAGACTCCCGTACCGATTTCCTACTACTGAACTTTACAAGACCTGTGGCGTGCTATCAGTGCGAAGATTGTTTATTTTGAACCTCATCCTAACAACCCACGCAAATATATCCTATGATTATTCGAAATTTGACAGCGTTCGTCGGAAATACTATGTTTGCCCCTGGATCTCGGTCAGAACTAGTCTCTCCCATAGATGTTTTTACTTCCTGGGGAATTACGTATATAATAAACTAAACAAAATTTTAAACTTCTACTCAATGTCTAAGTATGAGTGTAAAAAGAAAGTTACTGATTGGCTGTGTGAATTAGACTACGATGGTGTTGAAAATATAATTAGCACAATAGATGGACGATAGATACGGATTGCCTGTGATTATTTTGCATCACTTACACCACATAAACACACACACACACATACACACACATACACACAGACACACACACTCACTCACTCACACACTCACACATGCACGGAAACATGCACACGTACACACATTTACCACTAAAGCTTATAAATTATCTCTCGTATTGATTCTTGTATCACTGTACGATAACTGTAGCTACTAGGATACCTCTACTTTGTTCGGAGATGAGGACTGGAGATCTGTCACACAGGTTTCGAACCTAGCTCAGACTCCAGCTCTCAACAAGGTTCTGTTAACGTTGTATTTATGCATATCAGAATTTCATTGTACCTTTTTGAGAGAAATAAATCATATTTATTATTATTATTATTATTATTATATAATGAATTAAAAGAAATTCGATCATATTTAATAAAAATAGGCCCTAAAAGGAGGCAAGGTAACATTTTAGTAAATAAGTTAATTGAAGCTAATAAAATATATGAGCGATATAAAGAGTGGCTTAATGAGTATAATTTAAAATTAAGCAAACATGATGATGATGATGAACTAATGCATAGTTTTTGCAAACAGTTTTTAGCATTATATAGCGAGATAACTGATTTATGTCAAAGTGAAACATCGAGCTCTGAAACTATTTTAACAATGAATACTTTTGATTTGAAAATTGCTCTGCAGTTATTGCCCTGTATGACAGATACTGTGGCCAACACTAAGCAATTAATAGATAACATCGAATATTATAATTCTTTATTAGAGAAAGAAGCGTGTAAACAAAATTTAATCAATTTTATTTTAAAAAGTAGACTGTCTCAAGCTGCGAAGTTAAGATTAAATACTAGTTATGCAAATGTGAATGATTTGATTTTGGATATGAAAGAGAACTTTTACCACGTAAGGCGGCAACTGCAATTTCAAGTAAATTGGAGAACATTAAACAAAATAATTTACCTATTTCAGATTATGGCCAGCAAATATCAGGATTGTTTGTGGACCTTACGATATCGCAAGCGAATGGAAATTCAGAAAATTATAAAATATTGAAACCTTTAAATGAAAATATAGCTATTAAAAAATTCGCTGAGGGTTTGCGAAATCGTAGGCTCAGTACGATCATAGCCGCTAGGAATTTCACCACCCTAAAGGACGCAATCCAAGGGGCTCTCGATGAGGAAGGCACCAGTACATCCGCTTCTGGAGAAATGTTGGGTATGAATAAAAATTATTATTTTAATTCCAATTATATAGGTCATCATTTTAGAGGTCAGCGAGGAAGATACAACAACCAGTCTCCCTCTTATAGTTCTTATAGGGGTCAAGGTCGAGGTTTTCGAGGCAACCAGCGAGGGCAGAATCATCAGTTCGCCTTCAGGGGTACTTCAATGCGAGGTCACCAGTTTCGAGGTCAGTAGAATGCAGGTATGTCTAGAGGAAACCGAAGGATAAGCCAACAGCCAAATGTTCACATTATGACTGAAAACCAGCCTGTAAATTCTATAAATACAGAAAAATTTTTTCGTGACTAATGACAAATATAGTAATCATACAATTTTATCTTGCCATAGTGATTTTTACATAAATTTTTCAGTAAATGGCGTAACATTTCCTTTTTTATTAGATACTGGCGCATCCTTGTGTGCAATTAAATATAAACATGTTTTAGATTTGAATCTTACGATATACAGTGAAGATATAATTATCAATGGTCTCGGGGGCAAAGTCCAAGCAATTGGATATGTGTTTATACAATTGAGATGCGATGATTTAATTGTTAGTCATAAGTTTTATGTAATTGATACATTGCCAATTAAGTGTAGCGGTATAATCGGTAGAGATTTTTTAAGCAGGTTCAATTCCGTTTTAGATTTCAATAAAAATATTTTGACAATGCGTGATAGTTTAAATAAAATAATTAATTTATCCATTAGAAATACATTAAATAGTCAATTGGAAATATCTCCTAGGTGCGAGTCTGTTCATTATATTCAGACAAACTGTCAGGAAGATTGTGTGCTTTTTTCAACTGAGATACAAGATGGTATTTATTTAGTTAGTTCAACTGCTACTCCTTTAAATGGCGTTATACCTATTAAAATACTGAATACAACGGCAGATTGTGTAACTTTGCAAAAAATTAATTTTGATATACATAAATTAAGTGATTATAATATTTGTTCTTTTAATAAAGTAGAAAGTAAAGCAGAGAGAGTAAAACAGCTATTTTCTTGTATGAATTTTTCACATATGAATAATGAAGAACAGACTTCTATCGAAAATTTATGCGCCAAGTATGCTGATATTTTTTATTTACCGGGTGATAAATTAAAGACAACTAATATTTATACACATACTATAACTTTAAAACCAGATACCACTCCAATATTTTCTACGCAGTATAGGTTACCTCAAGCTCAGAAACATGAAATTAAACAACAGATAGATAAAATGATTGAAGAAGGCATAGCAGAACCAAGTCAAAGCGATTGGTCTAGTCCTGTGTTGTTAGTTCCGAAAAAAGCGGACTCAACAGGCGCTAAAAAATGGCGATTAGTTGTTGACTATCGAAAGTTGAACAATTGTATAGTCGATGACAAGTACCCTTTACCGGATATTACTGAGATATTAGAGTCTTTGTCTGGGAGTATTTATTTCAGTCATTTAGATTTACAGCAAGGGTACTATAATGTAAATTTAGATGAAAACAGCCGAAAATTAACAGCATTTGGTTCTGGTCAATATCAAATGACCAGAATGCCAATGGGTTTAAAGACAAGTCCTAGTTCCTTCTCTCGCATGATGAACATAGCTTTAGCAGGTCTTAACTACGAAAAATGCTTAATATATTTGGACGATTTAGTCTGTTTCGGGAGATCATTAAATATTCATAACAAAAATTTACAGGATATTTTTGAAAGGTTACGTAAAGTCAATTTAAAACTGAACCCTTCTAAATGTGATTTCTTGAAAAAGGAAATTTTATACTTAGGTCATATAATATCTAATCAAGGTATACAACCTGATCCGGCAAAAATTGATACAGTAAAAAATTACTCATGTCCAAAAAATTGTGATGAAGTTAAGAGATTTGTAGCTTTTGTAAATTATTACCGAAAGTTTATAGAAAAGTTTGCAGAAATCGCACAGCCTTTAAATGCACTTTGTAAAACAAATGTACCATTTCATTGGGATCAAAAGTGTCAGCATGCATTTGAAACACTTAGAGAGAAAATTATTTCTCCTCCCATTCTACAATATCCCGATTATTCGGAACAAAATGAATTTATTCTAGGGACAGACGCATCTAATTATGCCATAGGATCCGTTTAAGCGAATAAAGATGGACGTCCTGTTGCTTTTGCAAGCAGAACACTAAACAAAGCCGAAAAGAACTATCCTGTAATAGAAAAAGAATTATTGGCAATAGTGTGGGCGGTCAAATATTTTCGTCCATATTTGTATGGTAGACATTTTACGATTCGTATAGATCATAGGCCCTTGATTTACCTTTTCAATATGAAAGATCCATCAAGTCAACTAATGAAATTCAGACTTGCTCTGGAAGAATATAATTTTAATGTAGAATATGTAAAAGGTTATATAATAGTGTTGCAGATGCTTTATCTAGAATTTCCGTAAATGAACTAAAAGAAATGCATGAGCATAATGTTAATGTTTTAACGCGTAGACAAGCCAAGAAACTTCAAGATTCTTCGGTTGATATAGCACCCTCAGATAATTAGCCTGATCAACCAAAAATCGTAGGGACTCATATTAAACCAAAGGAATCAGTAGAATTAGTGTTTATAGACTTCAAAAGTTATGAAAAAATCAAGAAAGAGAAGATAATAAATTATGAAACTGACTTATTTTGTTACGCAAGTAGTAAGCGAACAATTTTTATTAAATATTTAGAATCTCAATCGTGAAGTTCACAAGGTGATTTTGTGAGAGAGCTATATAAAATATGTAAAGATATAAATGTTGAAGAAGTTTGTATAGTAAAAAATAAAGATAATACAGAATTTGTTTGTAAATTGTTAGAAGCAATAAAGAATATGACAGATAGGTCCGGACCACGAATATGTATTATAAAAGATATAGAGCGAATAATTGATAAAGATGACAGACGTGTAATTTTAAACGACTTTCATCTCTTACCTAGTAGTGGCCATGCTGGTATGAGACGAATGTCAAATAATATTAAAAAATATTATTATTGGCCTGGAATTGACAAAGATGTAAAGGATTTTGTGAAACGTTGTGATAAGTGCCAACGGCAAAAATATTCAATTTCACATAAAGAGCCTATGAGCATTACAACGACAGCTAATTCAGCATTTGAAAAATTATTTTTAGATCTAGTTGGACCATTAGAAACTGATAATGATAACTTTTCTTATATACTAACTTTACAATGTGAACTCAGTAAATATGTTGAAGCTTACCCTTTAGTTTCCAAAAAGACTGATGATGTTGCAAAATCATTTGTTAATAATTTTATTCTTAGATATGGTGTTCCTAAGGAGATAGCTTCTGACAGAGGTAAGGAATTTATATCATCCACATTCAAAGAAATTTGTAAATTATTGCAAATTAAACAATTAAATTCTACTGCCTACCATCATCAAAGCATAGGGGCATTAGAAGTTTCTCATAAACATCTTAACTCTTTTCTTAGAATTCATACAGATAAGCACCCAGAGACTTGGAGCCATTGGCTTCCCTTTTGGTGTTTTGCATACAACACTTCGGTGCATTCCGAAACGAAGTTTACGCCTTATGAATTAGTATTTGATAAAAGATGTATACTTCCAAGTAACTTGTGTAAAGATTTAGTTGATCCTATATATAATTATGAAAGTTATCCAAGTGAATTAAAATATCGTATACAGCTTTCACAGAAAGAAGCCAGAGATAATCTACTTAAAAGTAAATTCAATAGGAAGATAGGTTATAATAAATATACAAATCCAGTTACATATAAGGAAAATGATTTAGTGTTAGTGAAAATGAAGTAGGTAACAAGCTCGATGACTTATTTTCAGGTCCTTACAAAGTTGTCAGGGACATACCACCAAATGTAGAAATTATGAAAAATAATAAGTTAGATATAGTACATAAAAATAGGACAAAATTATATATATCTTAATAAACATTATGATACTTATTATGATTATTTCAGTGTTATATTATATTACTATAAATGCAATTGTACTCTTTTATATATATACTCATTTATATAAAAAAAAAACTAATGTAATTGTTTTTTTTTTCTATTAGAAGGGAGGTGTAGTGTGTAAGTGCATAACCCATGTAATCCATGTTAATTATTTCATCATTTATAATGTACACGTGTAACCCCATTATCCTAACTATATTTAAGCAATGTTTAATATGAATAAATGTTCAGTCTTAATTATGATTTCGGTGTTTCAATTTGTCTCCTAATACACTCCGTACAGTTTTAGTCGGTCCGATTCCGACACACCACCCCGCCGTAAACCCCGGTGGGGTGACGGCCCGAGGGGGTTTCCACACGTTAAAAAAAAAAAAAAGAAAGCTTACAGTCAAGTTGTCATAGTATACGAATATAATCTAAATGTACATATGTGTATATTTATGTATATATGTGTATATTTATATTGTATTTATGACGTATGTATCGTATGTGATCATGTATGTATACGCACTAGGGTGTCCCTTATATGACAAAAAAAAATTTTTTTTCGAATTTCGAAATGCATACCCTCTATAATTTTTACTAATGCTATAAGATACTTAAATATAAAATTTTATTAATCTAGCATAATTGCAACCAGTGCCGACCGAGCTTCAAAGTTTAGTAAAAAACGTGTTTTGTCCTAAAATTTCAGTCTGCTATAATTTCACTATAAATGCAATGAATTTAGTGAATAAAATTAAATAATAAATTAGATGAACATTAATCTTTAATTAAAAACCTAAAGAAATAAGAATCATTCAGGGTAACTTCTTTTTGAGTAGTTTTTTTACAGTCTGGATACAATTTTAGATGTTCCTGGACACAGCGCAGCAGAAACTGTTTTTGTTCTTCTTCAGCCGTGATAAGTCCGTTAAAATCTTGTATTAATTTAACAGCCCTTTCAGCAGTATCATTTACAACTCTCAAATAACTTATTCTTCTTTTAATCTTCCTTTAGAAAACTGTCGTCGATCTGCAGTCGTGATAAAAATTGTTTGCTCTTTTCCGATACGAAATCATCCAGTGCTTTGTCTAAAAAAAAAGAAAAATAAGTTAAATAACAAATAAAAATCAACAACAATTTTGAAAATAAATAAATAAGTATTGGACATTGAAATTGAAATCCAACAAAAAGTCAATTTAACTTACCAAACAACTTTTGAGTCAGTTCTTCCTTCGACGGGTCATAGCGTTTGCTAAAATCCGAGAGTTTGTCCCTGTTGAAGTTGGCAATCATCTTCTTCTTAGTTTGGTTGTCAACTTCATCATCAAATAGCGATAGAATGACTGTCTCTTCACATAAATACCACAAGTGATGGCTGAACTTGCTTATAGAAGCTTTAGAAATTGTTGCGTCAACTTTTTCATACTCTTTTAACATCTTTAAGAAGCGCAAATCTTGATTAGGTGCTTTGGTCGCCACAGTACATTCGAGCCAAGGTTTAACATATAATATTACGAGAAATAAGCAAACATCTTGTAGAGCCTTTTTGTCCTTCGCAGTTACTCTGCATTGTGACTGAAGTAAACATATTTTTAAAGAATAGATCGCTCTCGCCATCCAGCGTGCCTGATGTATAGCTCCGGGGGGCCTTAGTTTTAGTTTTTCCTCTGTGTCTCCTCCTAAAAATATTACGCACAGTTCGACCAATTCGCGGTAATCATCTCTTACAAAACCTTTATCTAATTCTGCCTTATAAAATAGTAACAACGCTTGAATGTCTGTCTCGGCAACCCGTGCTTTTACGAAATTAAGAGATGGTTCAATTTTAGTACAATCAATGTTTTTCCAATTTTCTTGGAACTGTTTGAACATCAGAATATCTGGGCTACTAGTAATTTGCTTAATTTTGGTTTCAAAGACAGCTTTTAGGACCAATTCATAAACATGATGACGACAGGCGAAAAGCAACAATTCTCTTCCTAAAGTTTGCTCCAAAATAGCACAAGCTCCATTGAAACGGCCCATATTGGAAGCTATTATATAGCTATTTGCACTTTATCATAAAGGTTCCAGTCAAAGAGAGCTGCTGATACAGCCTTCGCTTGATGTTTTCCAGAAGAACTTTCTAGTTTCGGCACTGCAAGAAGCTGCTCTCTATCGTCAAATGAAGCTATAACTGGCAAGCGTTTTTCTTTTGAACTCCGTACATCCAACCCCGGTAATAGTTTTCCATCCTAATGGACTGTGACTATGTCGGGTACATTGTTTTGGAAGTTAGATTTTATTGCTTCTGCCCTTGATTTTCTAGTTTCAGTACGAATTCGCTGAATCGAGGATTTGTTAATACAGAAATCATCGCTGCTCAGACCAAGCGCTTCTACCACCGCATTAAGAATGTAAACGGTATCTCTAATGCTTAACTGGCATCGATCTAAAGCTGCAACTAGTTTAGGTGTTATAAGATTCTTTCTACCTATTTTTGAACTTTGTTCATGGCAGGGAACGTCCGGCAAGCTGAGTTCAGAATTCAAGATCTGTTCTTCGTCTGAATCTTCTACACTGTCTAAGTTATTTGTGGTGGAAGTAGATGCAACAGCTAGTGATTCTCTTTGTCTTACAATCTTTTCCTCTTCTTCCAATCGTCGTTGTCTAGATCTTTGTTCTTTTTCCGCCAATTTTTTATCTACACCACCTAAGCATCCCGGTCGACCTGGCTCTCTCTGTTTCATTAAAAATAATTTATCTTCCTCTATTTTCATTCTCTCAAAAGCATCAGCATGTGCAATATCAAACAAATTATCAAGATTAATTATAAAATTGTTCTCACGACTCTTAAACGTAATCTGAGTTTTCTTACAATTTTTTTGCAACTCTCTCCAAACATGATATAAATCAATAAGTTTCTTCACGCAGTTAGGAAATGCCCTTGTTGGAATTCTTGCTTTTTCCCAATATATGATGCACTCCCTAATCACAAGATTTGCACTTTCACTAACAGTCAATTTAACCTCACGAATATTGTAAAATAGGACTGAGAGAACTTGTCGATTAGATGGTAATTTTGCACCATTTATTTGGTAGCTAGTCAATCCGATAAGAAAAATATTTTGTTTATCACTCCGTAATTCCACCGACATGTTTACGCACAAACAATGAAGCACTAATAGTCTCAAAAATCACGTACGAAATGGCAAATAAAACATGTCGTAACAGGTCACTGGGCAGTACTTAAGCAACTTGTATCGACAAGTTTAAATAGCAAGTCGGCACGGGTTATCGTTTATATATCGAACTAATATTTTTTTCTAGACAATATAGGGTTATTACGAAACTTTTAAGAAGGTATGCGTAAAAAAATATCGAATTTGAAATTTAAGGGACACCCTAATACGCACTCATGTATGGTATATTTTAATTGTCAATATAAACTCTGTGCACCTTCCTTACAATATTTCTAAACCACCCTAAGGTTGACTGGAAGAGAATGCCTTGGGCATTAAGTCCGCCGATGTACAAAGTGCATAAAGTGTAAATAAATAAAAAAAAAAGTTAGAAGTGCGATCAAAGGTAAATATCAAGAGATTCTCTGTCACTAAGACCCACACGTTAACAAATAATAATATTATACACACATAACGATGTCAACGATAATTTGTCCTAGGGATTTAATTAATATAAATGTTAAACGCCACTTTCTAAGCTACTAAATACAAACAAACTTACATTATTTATAACATTAAAAGTGTTGTGTAACTTACCTGATGCTTGACTGGTTGAATTACACTCTTTTTTAATGAGATTACTTTCATTCACAGGTTTTCTGGGTCGAATCACCACGAATTTAGACTTCAAGCCGTCAAGAACGTGACTTTGATAATCGCAAGATACTTCAAACTCAATCTGGATGATAGCAGTGCGCTGATAGTTGAAGAATAAAATCTGCTGTCCAACAAAGCAGGACTTTGAGATTCGTCTGGTGTAAGAGATAAACGCAATGCGCTTGTTACCGGGTCACATTTTTTCTAGTTTTACACTCCAAAATTACACAATCACTTTTCAAATTAGCAAGCACTTTATCGACAACAACGACAGTTACTATGTTAATTTCAAAGACTTGTGTCGTTTGCAGAACGGGAAACCGAAATAAACTCGATCTCTCGTGGTCTTCGCATCACCCCGCAAGGGGTGCGTAGAGGCTGGATCGGGGCGGCTTGCCCCCTGCCAGCGGGTTCAAGTTTCGCTGCCCTTGGAAAAGGGCAGGTCCTGGGGTTGTACGTTGTACGTTGGGTTATTTTGAGGCGGAATGTTACGCTCTTCACACCGCTGCGGCGGTCAACTCGAGTCAGATGAGACTCCAGGCGACACCTGGGGAGGTCCAGCTCCGGGCGACCAGCGACAGGAGTGGTGACTTATGCGCAGTCCGCCTCAGTATAGTTGGGGTTTGTTCGGCGTCTCACACCGCGTGGCGGTCTGTGATTCGTCGTTTGTCTCTTCTGGGGAATAGGGGACCGCTCTACCCCCTTCTGAAGCCGCTTTTTAATTCGCAACGAGGTCGCGCGGTAGCCACGTTTTGTCCGGTGGACGCGCATGCCACGGTGCAGACCCCTTATGTGGTTCCAGGCAGAGGCGTCGGGGCGCTCGAACATAGTGGCTGCCAATCTGGAGATGTGTGCGTCAAGGCTTTCTATTTTGAGGTCCCTCTCGATGGTGTCGTTCCTTACATATTGCGGCGCC
The DNA here is from genome assembly GCA_949316085.1 of Hypercompe scribonia. Classification (NCBI taxonomy): domain Eukaryota; kingdom Metazoa; phylum Arthropoda; class Insecta; order Lepidoptera; family Erebidae; genus Hypercompe; species Hypercompe scribonia. The sequence continues at coordinate 518,832 of OX438969.1, read as the reverse complement.
TGCACGACTTCGCGCAGCGCAAGGGAATGTTGCGCGCGCAGTTGCCGGCGGCCGGTCTCGCTTGCAAGGGCGTACCAGGAGGGATTGGCGTAAGTGAGCTGGGTGCGTACGTATAGTTTGTACACACTCAGTTTGACGCGGAGTGGTAGGCGGGAGCGGAACATTGGATGTGATCCCCAGATACTTCGCGCTTGTCGTCCACTCGATCTCCTGTCCGTTGAGTTGGAGCGGTGGAGGGAGACTCCGAGAGGTTGATATTGGTATTACCTGTGTTTTATCCACTTTTACTGAGAGCCGCCATTACGACAGCCACGTGGGCAGGAGGTCAAGTGCGCGCTGCAGTTTCGTCGCGGCGTGGCGGAGTGAGATGCTCGACGCTATGTACGCCGCGTCGTCGGCATACAGCGCTAGTTGAGTCTCTTCCGTGTGTAGCATGAGTATTTGACGTCCGTTGGATGCTCTGGTTTCACAGTGAAATTAAACGAAGGATTAACGTGATGGACACATATTTGACGGCCAACTATTACAGAGGTTGGGGTGCGACTGAATAATTTATTAATACAACTTATAAAGAAAAGAATGATGCATTCTTATGACCTAGATTCGGGAGTGGTGCCGAGTGCAAAGGTATGATGTAATTATGTGACTCATTACAAGTAGGCACATCACTTCCCCTCCTTTTAAAAAATTAAATATAAATTGATTACTTGGATACATCTCAAAAACTAAAATATATTATGAGTGTGAGTTGAGTTAGTTACAATTGAGTGGTTATATGTTAATATTATATGAGATTATGTTAGATTATATACGTTGTACGCATTTTTTTTTTGCTGCACTACAAGGTCACTGCTATTTATGTCATTAAGTACGCCGGTGCAGCAGGCAGATTGCCCGCTCTGCGGCTGGCGCGGGCTCCTCGAAGCTCTCGTCTAAAGAACTCTGTGTATCTTGTTTTGCAGAATTTCAGCAGCAGATAGCAAATAATGATGATTATTGCTCCCCAATGATGAGAGAAAGAGTGTCCAGCTTGGTGTGAGTGATACAGTGCAGCATGCTTGTGGGGGCTTGGTTGCCAGCTCCAGTTTGGGCAATGACCACTTGATCTTGATTTTCTTTCTTTTCGTTATATATTAAAAACAATAAGTCGCTTTATTGTAGGTACACCAGTTATTTAAGAGAGATAATACTTAGTCAATACAAGTGGCGGCACATTTAAAGTGTTGCAGAAATTATTATATTTACAGCAATTGGACTTGAAATAAAAATTGAAAATTTTTTAAACAATTACTTTACTGACAATGCAAGATGACCCTAAAGACATTCTAAACAGAGATAGAGAAAAAAAATGCAATTGAAAAAAGTGAAAGGACTACACAAAACAATTTTTATTAGATACGATAAGCTTATTGTACTTCCAAACAACAGAGAACACTCTTCACAAAAAAAAAGAGAACTATATCTGTGTCGCTCAAAATAAAGGGAAACTATACCCAAAAACTGAAAGACAACATAAAACAACATATAAAAGAAGTATGATGTACACAAACCGAAATTTGTTTTCAACAACGAATAGTAATAAAGACTGCAACCCTCCATATATTAATGTCTGTACGCTTAATGTTAGGTCTATGGTCTGTGAAACAAGACTACTAGGTAGAACCTTTACATGCTATGAAAAAAGCAATTGGGATTAGGCTTACCTGAAACAAGAAAAAACATTCTGTCTTTAAAAAAGATAATTAATTTTTATGTACTCAGGAAACGAGAACGCAACTACAGTGGTATTGGCTTTATATTGAAGCACTACATGAAAACATATAATGAAGTTTAATCGCATCTTGAATAGAGAAGCAAGATTTGACCTAAACATTACCAATTTAAAAATTAGTATTTTCAAGTCTACGCTCCACGCATTTTTACATAGATTTCATATCAGCTTTGAACAATACGATCCTAATATTATAATTATGGATTTTATTGCCAAAATAGAAGCCACTGAACCTGAAGACAGATGTATGATGAGCCTTTGAAACTATGTAAGTAATATTAGAAAGAGAGAAAAAATACTTAAAGAATTTTGTATAGAATCAATTATATGTCATGAATATATACAGGTGAGCCATGAATTAGTTAACCTTTAAAAAAGTTGTATAAAAAAACTATTTGATGTTTTATAAAAATTGTTCATTTATAAGAACGATAATTAGTCGGTACTTTTTTTAAAAATTAATGACTGCGTGATTTTCACTGTTCCAATACCTGCAAATGGGCTTCGTCAGAAAATAAGATGTCAAAATTAGTGAATCGGTCTAACATTATTTCAGCATACGACTTGTGCAAATTTAAATCATCAGGTTTTAGTTCTTGCTCTTAATGAAACTTGCTGCACGTTTTCTTCGGTCTGAGATGTCCGTGGGTCTCCAGTTTGCTTCACATTTAGCGTAGATATCGTCTCTTCGAACTTGCGCGAGCAGTTAGATTCAAATATTGACCTATTCTTGGGCCATCCTGTACTTCTAATAATAAATTAATCCATGTTCAAATAAATAGTAATATTGAAAATCAATTAATTATGTATGAATGGATATGGTAAATAATTACTGTTGTTGAAATTGTGCGTGTAAAGTCGAATAGTGGTCCTATGTGTGCTGGGTTTCTTTTTGTAATCTTATTTTGGGAATAAATGGTTTTATTATTATTCTCTTTATTTTGTATATACATATTGATTACATTTTTGAATTTATACAAAAGGAATACAAAAATACATATCTAAAAATATAAAAAATAGTAGACCACCGACATCAGGTACAGGGACCAAGACACCGATGGTTAGGGCTTCAAAGACAGGAAGCTCCTCACTATACGGGCTGTGTCTAGGAGATATGTCATCCTCCGTCATCCAGACCGTGTCATGCGTTCTGCATCAGACCCTTGATTTAACCTTCCAACGGAGCTTTTTAAGGTGTTGGTCGAGGCTCTTGGCTATCAATCCGTGAGCAGATATAATTATTTGAACAATGATCACCGAATCGACATTCCACATGACGGCAATCTCGTGAGACAGGTCCAAATACATCAATTGTTTTTAGTTTTCAACTTTCACGAGATTCTCGTCATGAGGAACGGCGATATCGATAATCATTGCGCGGCGCTCTAATCGATTTATCACCACAATATCAGGCTTATTGGCAACAATAGTCCTATCTGTGATAATAGATCGATCCCAATAAGTTCCGTAAGTTTTGCTTGCCTTCATATTACATACAGTATACCAGGCGGAACTCCTGGCTATATGCGAAGCATGCTGCTGATTATAAAATACAGGGCAACTACGTTTGAAATTCTTAGTGATTCGACGGCGGTACTCCTGACCGTCGTCAATCCCAGTAGCCTCCATCCCTTAGCTGTAGAAACCAGGAAAAATTTTAGAACTTGTTTCGACCAAAAAAAAAGTTGTAAAATTGTATTCAATCAAAGCTCACGCCGGGATGGAGGGGAATGAGAGGGCCGACCGCCTAGCGAAAGAGGTGGCTTTGGGACTGAATCGGGCTCCGAATTATGATCGCTGCCAGGTCTCCTTCGTCAAGCGAAGAATCCGTATGGATTCGCTTTTGGAATGGAATCGGAGGTACGTGTGCGGTGAGACCGCTTCAATAACAAAGCTCTTCTTCCTAGATGCGGTGGACGCGTACAGAATTATAGGGAAATTCGAAACCGATAAGTACACTACACAATTACTGACGGGACACGGTGGGTTCTTGGAATACTTGACGCGATACAAGTGTAGGGAGAACCCTTCGTGTATCTGTGACCCGAATGCGCCGGAGACGGTCCCTCACTTGATCACAGAATACTCAGTTTTTAATAGGGAAAGATTTAATGTGGAACAGGTATTAAACATAAAAATCACTACTGAAAATCCAAGTGAAATAATAGCAAGTAAGAATAGAAAGATATTCATAAAATATTGCACAGAAATAATGAAAATAGTAAATAATAGAAATAAGGTAGATTAATAATATGATAACAAATAATATAAAATTATTGTTTTCATCATAGCACAAACCTAGTACAATATTCAGGTAGTACCATAACTAAGTACAGTTCCATAAGTTAACTTAATACAGTAGTATATAAGCAACAATGTAAACCCCTTCCACATGTATATAGTGTTAATAAGTTAGTTTTAAGGTAAAACTTAATGCACTAGCAGTATTAGTCAAGTAAAAAAATCAATTTAAGTATTATGTTAATTTTATTGTCCTGAAAGTAATAAAAATAAACGGTACGACAGAACAAAGCTCAACAAAGTCTCCAAATTATAAATATTGGAGGTGCTAGGAAACAGGTTCAACACCCTGCGATGGCGGGTGCCTGTTTATGTAAAAAAAAAAGATATAACGTAGCACGACCGTTCTCGAGAACTGGGTTGGGCATACACCTGTAGTATGGCACTATGATAAAATGATAAAATTGACAAGTTGGTATTTAAGAGCAAGTTGTTGGTGTACGATTCGGGCTACTTGGTTGTACCTGTGCAAATAATCACCGTTAGCAAGACGAGAACGACCAGAAATAATATTTATTTATTTATTTACTTATTTTCTTAAAGTTTGGCAAACCAGCAGCTACAAAAAACCAATGGTCAGTTTTATACACAACATCAAGCCAATTATAGGTTTTCACGAGTAGTGACATTACAAGCTAATAGAGGTTCTGGAACACTAAATAACACAAAACTACTATCACATAAGTGCGACAATGAATAAAGTGAAACAAAAACAATATTACGACCAGAGACCGAAGACGGAGCTGAGCTGACCAGAGCTCACGTGTGGAGCTATCTCTTAAGGCACATCTCTCGACATATGTATCCTCTTCCTATCGTACAGTCGGTAAACCTGAATTCTCACCTAACTGGGAATATCTTCACTTTCGAATTTGACGTATCTGAATCAATTCTAATGCAGAAACCGGTCGTATCGTGGACGATTTAACAGTTTGACTTCGACAAAGACTATGACTTTTTGTTTAGTTGAAGGGTAGGTAATCCCATCGGATTCAGAAACTAGGAGTACATGGTGCATTCCATAACAACTACCCTGATGAATGGCATCAGTTACTGTACTCTGGGGAGATCCGAGTCATGTGACATTGTAATTTCAGGTTACACTTTGCCACGCTCACGCTTAATGTGTCACATACGAATAAGGATACATGTTACTCATAAAACTATACTAATTAAAGAGGTACAATTGAAGTTAGAATGGTTAAAAATAAATACGTGAAATGTAAATCTGTTAAAAATAAGATTTAGTTTGAATGAAAGTAAATACTCAGTCAATAACATGAAGATACACAACACTACAGAAGACGCCGGCAGTATATGTGTTTAGGTAGGACTGTGAATAGATTTTGTAACAGAAAACAACAAGTAAATGACGTTTGTCTCAAGCTAAGTATATTAGACTACATCCTTAGAAAGCTGTGTAGCGTGTCCGATGAAAAGACTGCAGGTGTAGCATATAAAGGCCATTATTAACCCATATCAATCCTAAGATATGAGCTTATAATACGGGGTAATTCGACTAATGCTGCAAAATGGAACAGTGGTTTAAGCAGTGGTTTGCCTGCTTTCTACTGCACAGTGTTATGGGTTCAAATCTAAATGGAACAACAGTTTGTGTAAAACACAAATTTAAGTTACGAGTCTGCGTGTTCGTTGTGTTCGTTTCAAGTATATATGTCACGTAAAGTCTCCCGCGACACAGGAATAGCCATTCATAGCTAGTAGGCTAGTGCGGGAGTTGTCTTTTTAAAAAAAAAAATGTTCAAACATTCATTGCACAAAAAAAATGTTTAAGAGCAGTGAAGTACGTCCAATTGGCTTAGAGGATGTTATTAAAAAAAAAACACATAGTTTACTGACGTTCACCAGTATGTGTGTTGTTGAAGTTCTTTGTTAGGAAGTTAAATTATTGCATAAGTAAACAAACTTTAGTCATTTCTCTTCTCAGCGACCCGCGGCACAATCGTATCGTGTTGGAATGAATCAAAATCTCGAGTGCAAGAGGTTCCTTGTTGTTACAAAATGGGAGATTAATTAAAGAATAACTAACACAAATAAGCTCAATTTATTTTAATATATAACATTTCGATTAAAGTGCTGATTGAGATTCGTTATGACCATTTAGATTTGTACTTGTCTTGCGCCTGTTTGGCGTTGTTCGGCGTGGTGGCCTTCGATGTTTGCGCATTCTTGCGAGCATTTTCTGCGTCCTTGTTACTTTGCTCGGCGCTAAGCTTGCCCTATTTGTAGCCTTTATAAACCGAATTTGCTATCTTAGAAGTCGCGCCGCTTTTTCTGTAGACGTCAGATCATTCGGCACGCCTATATGTGGTGGGATCTACCTCTGATTCATCAACGGCGTCTGGTAAATCGTTCAATTGTCTAAAATTAAGTACCGCGTTACCGGGAATGCATCCACCTTCACAGTTGCATCCGAACAAATCACATCTTCCTCTGCTACAGACCATTCCTGGGCAAACGCGTCCGTCGTTACACACATTTGCTTCGCAGATTCGCTGGTTCACACCGACGAGTTCTTTCTCAATGTTGTCCCTCATCTGCGACCCATTGTATGGTCGTTGGGTAACAACATTCTCCTCGGACAGTTCCGCTGCCAATCGTCAGGGTGACAATGAGCGTCAATACCAGTGTTGCACTTCGCATGATGAAGGAGTGATTGGAGCTGGAACGATTGGTGTCCATAAGAGCGGCAGCTATCGAAGGTCGCACCGCCGATAACCCCTTTATCTTTTCGAATATATTGTTAACATACTATAAAAGATGCTCACATTTAAACTCGTTTCAAACGCCCACCTTCGTGTGCGCGTGTTCAAATAATCTTTCAGCCTTGGATTGTATGGTGACGAGTCAGTCAATTTGACGACGATCATTTCAAAGCGATCACAAATGTTCTGGTGAACAGTAACAAGTTGATTAAAAGTATTCATAAAAATAATTACATAACCTTAGAAATATTAGCAGCCACGAGGCACAATATGGCAACACTATTTGATCTCTCTTAAAGTATCAATAGACAATATCCACGTAGTTAAAGTATCACGGAACCAACGTCCAAAGTTTTAGCAACTTGTGAATGACATTCAGTTGCATCATGTTACGTTATCCGTATTTGTGGATAAACCCGCACGGTTTTACCCAGCAGCAGATAAGATTTTGTTACATGCTTTTCTTTAGCTTCACGTGTATGTATGTTTGTAACCGACCTCTTTCAACTCGGTTTTGACCTATTTTGAACAGACCAATTTCGCTCAAACTTTGTAGACTTATCAAGGACCGGTGGCAAATTAATACCTCGTAGAAATTATATCATTTCCTTCATTAGGATTGAGATTGAGATTGAGATTGAGATTTTCGTAAATAAATATAAATCTGCTTCCCCAGTAACACAGCTTCCATTCGTTGAAAAGCCTGTTTGTACATAATAAAGCCAATATCGATACAATTCCCTGCCAAATATAGCTATGGTACAGTTGAGAGAAGGATGCTGCCATTAATTCTGAGTTGGGCATCGACCGTCCACAAGATGCAAGGTTGTACAGTTGACCATGCAGTCATTTACTTAGGCCCGCGATTATTTGCTGATGGACAAGCTTCTGTAGCACTCAGTCGTGGGAGAACTTTAGACGGTATTCAAATTGAAGAACTTGACTGCTCAAAGCTAACAGGTAGAACCCCATGAAACATTCGAGCATTAGATGAAATGGATCGGTTACGAAATATTAATTTATAAAAAGTGACCAATAGGGCTTTTTTATATAAATAGTTACACTACTACATTAATCGCAAGTGTAGCTATTTACGCTAACAACACAAAAAGCCTTAGAACGTATACGAATTCGAAACGCAACTCTGTAAACACAGCTTTATATGTCAACGGATTAAAAAATTAATGTAACTATCTGATAGTAAAATCAAAACGTTCATCGTCTAGAAGATTAACACATCCGCGTTGAAGACAAATTGAACTAAAAAGTAAAAAATAAAATATAGTTTAAAAAAAACTAAAAAACATGCTTTTCTAATTAACCCAACTAAAAAGTAAAAAATAATTTTTAACATTAACAATAATAGTGGGCGGAAAATATTATTATTGTTATGAGAAAAGCATGGAGCGCTTTGTACCATATCTTTCATACTATTTTTGAACTAATCGTACTGATTGACTATTTTTGAATATATAATACAGTTTCTGTGGTTCTCTAAGCTCACAATAATATTACGAAAAGTGTTTTGTAAAATAACAATATTTCGGATTTTCCGATTTTTAACTAAGATTTATTTTTATTTTATGAAGTCCATACAATTTACTCCGATTATTTAAATGCAACTGCTACATTATACGTATCAAGCCTTTTCTCCACGAATCATATTTGTGAATCTAGATGGTATGCATTCGCAGACCGCGTTAGTCCAATCTCGCTCAGCGTTACATATAGGATGTGTAAGAAATTATTACGATGGCCATGATAATAAGAATAACGGGATTTTCTTGTAAAAAGTAATTAAAGTAAAGTTCTAAGATGTAAGGTATAAACAAACAAGCAAATATACACGTATACGATTAGTTCAAAAATAGTATGAAAGATATGGTACAAAGCGCCCTATGCTTTTCTCATAACAATAATAATATTTTCCGCCCACTATTATTGTTAATGTTAAAAATTATTTTTCACTGTTTAGTTGGGTTAATTAGAAAAGCATGTTTTTTAGTTTTTTTTAATTTATGTTTAGGTTAATCAACGTCTCTTTATTCTTACTTTGATTAATGTTTACATTTGGATATTTACAAACAAACGTGATGTCAATTTAACTGCCGCGGTGGTGCAGCGGTAATGAATACGACTGCTATGGTTGAGGTCTCGGGTTCGATTCCCGGGTCGGACCAAATGTTTGTATGATCTGTAATTATTTGTTTCGAAGTTTGGGTGTTTTCTATGTATTATATGTATGTATGTATTTACAAAAAAAAAGTATATAAGTATTCTGCAGTCAGTCTGGTTATCATAGCACAAGCTCTGCTTAGTTTGAAACAAGACGATGTTGGTGTTAAATGTCTGAAATATTTGTTTATTATTATTATTTATTTATTTAATTTAAATAATCCGGTAGGCAACGCTGCCGGTGTAAAGGGGCCGGGCTATGTGCCATGGTGCTAGTGTAGTAGCATTGCCTCACTGCATTCACAATTGTATACTATGTCACACACTAACAGGTAAACTCGTTGCGCTAAGTTTAATTTCAATAAAAATTGACTAATTTAAAAGGTATAAACAAAAACACCTAAATTAGAAATAAAATTAACGTCAAGAAAGAGAACCAACTAATGAAACACGTGTAGCGGTTGATCAAAGACTATATTTATCAAATACGACAGGTAGGTACATATAATTCATAATAGAGGGCGCTAGTAGTAATTAGAATGCATTATTTTGATATTAATTTTAACATCTCCACTTATCAAAATAATCTAGCCTTCAAAACAAATCACACAAATGGAAGCAAAACATCAAATAGTATTCAGTCATCCATTATATAATGCTTTGAATACCTAACCTTTTTAAAAAATAATAATGTTTTACACTACTTAATCCCTTAGTCAGTAAGTCTGCTGGCATTTCAGCTGTTGGCTGGTAAACAATCTTAACGAGATTGTTAGCAACCGCTTCTCTAACAAAATGATGGCGCACATCTATGTGCTTGGTTCTTTTATGAAATAATGGGTTTTCTGATAATTTCTGAGCTCCTTGATTATCATTATATAATATGATTATATATTATTTAATGATACAATTGTCTTCAATTTCACTTAACAAGTTCCTTAAATATGTTCCTTAAAAACCTGTGTAAAATTTCCTATCTATGGGGTTTGAGGCCCAATCTGCATCAACAAAACCCTTCAAGTTACAATTATCCCTGCTAAACCAGTCCATATGATTTAGTTTTACATAAGTATCTTAGAATGAGTATTGCATGCTTCCAATGAGTATAGGAATAACTGTTACTAAATTGGCTCAAGTAACTCACACTATAAGAAATGTCTGGGCGAGTTAAAACTTAAATACATTAAGCTACCTACTAGTTGTTGGTATGGATATTGTTTACAAACATTTACACTTTTCTCTAATTTTAAATTACTTTCAATTGGAGTATCAAAAACCTTAGTTTGTCATATTAAATTTACTTAGAATATGATCTATCAACTTTTCTTGATCTAAGGAAATACAACCATTTTCATACATTTTCACCCTCATACCTAAACATTGTTTTAATTGTCCTAAATCCTTAATTTTAAATTTTGACTTAAGATTCGATTTTAACTCCTTAACCATATTATTACTGTTTGAAAAAATGAAAAAATCATCTACAAATTTGCTATGATGATTTGCTCCTTTTTACATTTTTTAATATATAAACATGGTTCTAACTTTGACTTGACAAAATTTAATTTTAATAAACAATCATTCACTCTTTCATCCCAAGCCCTAGCTGATTGTTTCAGGCCGTAAATGACATGATTTAATTTAAGAACACAGTTTTCTTTACATTCTAAATTAGGTGGCCCTTGCATATAAACATTTGCATGTAGGTAACCATTTAGGAATGCTGTAGTTACATCTAAGTGAGTAATTTCAAAGTTAAGTGTTAAACTTAAAGCGAATAAAAGTCTTAATGTAGAGTAACGAAGTACTGGTGAGTATGTTTTATTAAAGTTCACACCATCTTTCTGTGTAAACCCTTTTGCTACCAATCTTGCCCTGTAACGAACATTACTATCATGTGTCCGACTCTGTTTTCTCCATAATAATGACATCTCTGCTCATAGTAATTTTTTTAGTATTTGGATCATACAATCTGTAACCTTTTACATTTTCTGGATACCCTACTAAAATCAATTTGTCAACCTTTTTACCCCATTTTTGACTATGTATTTTGGGAAGATGCAGCATTGCCTTACAGCCAAAAATCCTAATATGGCTTAGGTTGGGTTTCTGACCTATCTACCTCTCAAATGGTGTCATCATGCCTAAACTAGCGACTGACATTCTATTCTTTAAGTATACTGCAGTATTAACTGCTTCAGCCCAAAAACGTTTGTCGAGATTTGCTTCAAACAATAAACATTGGGCCCGTACAACTACTGTTCTGTTGAACCTCTCTGAGAGACCATTCTGCTCCGGAGTGTGAGGGTTGGTCTTCTGATGGACAATACTAGATTGCTTTAAATAACTCTCCATCTCACGTGAACAATATTCACTTCCATTGTCGGTTCTCAATGTTTTAATCTTGCATCCTGTTTGATTCTCAACTAAGCACCGAAATTCTTTGAAATGTTGGAACACTTGGTTTTTTTCTTTCAAGAAGTAAACAAAAGTCATCCTGCTGGCATCATCCACAAATAGAAGAAAATACTTCGCCTGACCAATTGACTTAGTCTCCATCGGCCCACATAAATCAGGGTGTACTACATCCAGTAGTTTTTCACTTCTATGGTTAGCCGATGGGAAAGGTAAATGTGTCTGTTTTCCTTCACAGCACACTTCACAATTCTGTATTTGTATGTCAGCCTCCTTGTCAAAAGAAACTCCTACCACAGCCCCTTCTTTCATTTTCTGCAAGGACTTACAGTTTATATATGTCCTAACCTCTTATGCCATGTTGACATTGCTAATCATGAATTCTCGATTTTTCTAATGTTCAACTTATACACACCATTTATCAACTTTGCTATACCAATAACCTCATTCATTAGATTGTATATCAAACATCTTTCTTGAATACTACTCTATTGCCATTAGCTAAGAGTTGGCTTACGGACAATAAGTTTGTTGTGAGATTAGGTATGTACAGTACATTTTTCACAATCACATCATACTGAGAACTGTTCACGCATGTCATTATTTGTGTATCACCAACACTAAGTACAGGCACCCTCGTTTGATTTGCCACTACGATTTCTTTATTTTCATGCACTGGTCTGGTTCGGAGTAAACAATTTTTATTTGACGCCATGTTTGCGCTTGCGCCTGAATCGACGTACCAATCTTCTGTACTATAACAACCGTTGAAAAACGCCGCAATAAAAGCATTTACTGTGATTTGCTTTTAATTCGGGACATTTATTTTTGTAAGGACCAATTTTCTTGCAATTATAACACTTATTTGTTTACTGCCGCTTGACATATCGTTTGACGTTGACATTTGTTTATGGTTAGTGTTGCCACTTTTTGACCGCTGTTGTTTTATCCAAAACACCGAGTCTGTTCAAGTGGTGCCAACCTCTGAACACATATCAAGTAACTTCGTTTTTATGACGTCAGCACTAATGGCGATACCTGAGTGTTCTATCGCCATTATCATCGGTGAATACTTATCTGGGCATACAGCCAGAAGTAATGACCCAATCCACTCGTCTGTTATTTCAAAACCTGTCGCCTTCAATTTCTGTGCTATCTCTACCACTTGAGAAACATAAGATGTTATAGATTCACAATTATCCAGAGGTATTGAAATTAATGTTCGAAGCAAACTTATTTTCCGTTGATATCCCGTGTCATCAAATAACTGTTTCAATTTGTTCCACACACCGTCTACTGTAGTCTCACTTTTGATATGCACATACATATAACGAACAGTCAATTGTCATAACGAGCTTGGCTTTGGCTTTCTTCATCTCAGTTTCACTTAAAGTAGCCGGCACATTTTCAATGTCGATGCCCTCAAGTAACAAGAAATTGCTTGCTGCGGACGCCCAATCGTCATAATTTTCACGTCCTTTGAGTTTCAGCACATTTGCTAAGTATCCAGAAGACGACATAATTACTTTCGCACAATAAAAACTTTATCATTTTGCAAAAAAAAGTCACTGGGCCTATAACCTAATGAAACACGTGTAGTGGTTGATCAAAGACTAAATTTATTTATCAAATATGACAGGTAGGTATACATAATTCATAATAGAGGGCGCTAGTAGTAATTAGAATGCATTATTTTGATATTAATTTTAACACCAACAACCAAAGAAAGCTTTTTATTTTTTTTTTTTTAAAAAGACAACACTTGCACTCGGAGCAACATAAGCCCTGCGTCGCGAGGTACTTTACAAGCATACAAGGAACGGACAAACGGGAGGGCAGTTGATTATTTAATTTCTACGGGTACCCTCATTAGAATACTTTATTTAAGTCAGTGACATTGCGGCTGTCCTGCCAGTCTTGAATATATATTTCAGTGATTAACAGTGTCATCGTGCTAATAAAATGGCTTCATACCAGTCAGGTAAAATATAATTATTTATTTTTATTAACATATAATAAATCCACGTAGGTTTTTTTTACAAACAACTCGCGTATTTAAAATATATCAAGTGTCATGGAGGATAGTACGAACGACACAAATAACGCCCGTTTATGGATCATTCAAGATTTTATCCCAATTTACAACACTGAGCGCGTTGGAAACGGTGAGGTAGCTTTGGTGTACCTCTTCGGAAGCCAAGATAAACTTAAAGATGCCGACGCAGCCATTAATATTAGCAATCTTCGGGAGTCCGTTAGTTTTTCTTCTTCACCAACAAGAACAGCAATAACTATTATATCGATACGTTGTCGTTTCTCAGCAAACCTCTGCATACTTGAGAACTCTTCGCCATTTCTAAGCACAACTCGACAATCATTATTAGCCAGCGCTTGCACTTATATATACCGAAGGTTCCGTAGCCGCGCCATCCATGTAGTGATACTTATATAATTATTTAATAGTTCCGTGGTCATTTATGGGTTCCCTCATCTTCGACTTAACCGACCTGTTGGTGTAGTGGTTTTCCTGGCTTGAATTTCGACTGACAACAGATATTGTGTAGTGAACATGGTAATTTGTTTTGTGTCTGGGCGTACTTTATCAATGATATACGTGTATTTAGAAATATATCATTGTTCATCAGCAGTCTGATTACCGTAGACCAAGTTCTGCCTAGTTTGAGATGTGACGTCCATTTGTGAGAGATGTTGAAAGCATTTTTTATAAAAATATATTTAAGTATGTTTAGCAGAAGTCTGGTTACCGTAGTACAGATGTCTTAAGTTATTATTTAGTTGTACCCTCCAGCCACGCTTTGTTGTCACTCATTATACTTGCATTTATAACGAATGAAGACCAAAACTGACGCGAAAAACAGACAAAGAAAATAAGTACCTAAGAACTCCCTTCACATTGTGATAGTATTATCATATTACGTTATTTAGAATTTACAATTATTGTAACATCAATACAACAATATATTTTTAGCCGTTGGCAACACGTGCATGTGTTTAGACAACATAAAAAGGGCGAAACTTAAAGAACAGATTCGTAAGCGATCTTTGTGCAAGTATGGACAAAGGGTCTATTGCCCTCTTCACACGAATTCCTTGGAAAGGGCTCTTAACAGACCTTTTTGGACTTCGGTGCCCGCGACATCTGGTATACATTTACGTGAGTGATGAATGCCTTAGAGTTTGATAGAACTGTTAACAAAAAAAGCGGTAGGAAGCGGGGCGCGGGGTGAGATAAAACGACAGGGTTTGAGGTAGTCGAGAGAGTCGTCGGTGAGGGGTCAGTGAGGGTGCAGGGTGAAGGCAGGACGTTCGTGAAAGCTGGGGATAGCCGGTCGTGTGGGTTACAATGACGTTGAGTAAGTTAGCATATATAACGCTGCAGTAGCTAGGTAAGTCCTTGTTGCCTATTATTTCGTAGGATAATGATTTATATGTATTTATATGCCGGTCTGAGTATAGTAATAATCGTTGAATAATTAGATGATATCTCTCTATTATTTCTCGATGAGCATTACTGTTGGTTAATCGGTACCTTTGATAGAGATAATGAGTAGAACTCCTTATAAGTCGCTGCGGTGTGGGGAGTCCATTTACGATCGATCGGAGCCATCCGGTAGATCGCCGGAGCGGTTCCTTTACACGATTATATCTGGGTGATCTGTCCCTGTGGTGTATTTATATTGTAGTTACAGCGTGTATGGGTGTGTGCCGTGTGCTTGAGAGCTAAGGGTCTTAAGGGGCGGATGCACGGGGGTCAGTAGGCGGGTTAACTCATATAGCGGGTTGAGTACACAGGAAACCGATGGGTTGGAGTCCCACGTCGGGGCGGAGGCGCGAAAGCGTTTAGCTTCGGTCGTATACAGCTGAATACACCTGTCAAAGCGAGTTATAGGTTTGGACTTAGCGTTCCTGACCCCCTCGAGTTAAAGTCAGTTAATTCACCTAAATCTTAAGTGCACAACGGATGGAAGAGTGATAAGCACAACCAACAGAAATGTATTTAATTGTTTCATAATCTCTCATTTTGATTCCCCCTTATCGCGGTTTCTTATTATTTATTTGAATCGTTATAAGCCAGTGGGAGAATGTCCAGTCTGGTGTCGAGTTCTACAGTCTAACGCGGATTCTGGAGGACCGTTAGACCTCCCTCCACATTGGAGGGTGCTGGCTTGTATAATAATACTTCATTAAATAGCCGAAAAATTACTATACTCGCACTAGGTTTCTAGGGAGGACCATTACATGTGGTGCCGCGTGACCAGGATCCTCGTCATTAAATGTACTGAGCCGTAATTATTACGCCAGTGCAACGAGGATGAACTTTATTGGGTTACTACATACACAACACAACGTAAACATAAATTATGTCATAGGCCACAACTTTGCTGATATTATATTTTTATTATCAATACTAGATGAAATAATTGTATATCTTAGATATATTTGTATTTATAATTGTATTTTTAAAACACTGATTATATTGCTTTGTGTTATAAGAATTTCATGTCATGTTTAGTATATGGCATGTTAAACTTAATTGTGCTAAACTACACAACGACTACTGTTAGTTTGGCTAGGTTAATTTCGAAGTTCTAGTTCTAGAAAAAAAGAATTATTCGTATGTTGTTACTAGTAGAAAAATTAGGCGAGATACGTCTGCCAGGAAGACATATGTTACGTTATGAAATGATGACAAATTGGTGAGTGTTAATCTTAATCTCATTTATGTGTGCAATCGCGTGTACTGCGTATGCAGATTTCGTATATGTTCAACCGTAAACTATAAAGATTACTGGGTTAGACTCCCAGACGGACATTTTTATATTTAACGATAAACTACAAAAAAAAAACAACTAGTTTTCTATTTGTGCTGTTTGTGCAAGAATTCAAATTTCACTAAGTTATCCTAATGTTAAGGGTTGTCGGTTTTGGTCTCGGCTAGACTAATTGAATATGTATAATGATACAATATCAACAAATGTTTTGTAATCATTTTGTAGGGGGGGAATCTTATTCACTACGTACCTCTAATGTATATCAATTATTGGGTTCGATTCCCAACTATTTAACATTAGATATTTGTCATGTTATGGTGATGATGATGATATATATTTCGAATAGTTAATATAGTGTAACGAGTATTGCGATAAGATATAACTAAACGTCTCATAAATCGTAAATTGCGGGGGGAATGGTTTGTAATGTAACACGAGTGTGGTTTTATTACCTTGTGAAATTGACTGGGTTCGATATCCGGGCAAGGAAATCATTGTAAGTAGCTGAATACATCTGTGTGAGTTATAGATCAGTTTGAATTGCGTAACGAAAATATGCAGTTGTGTTACAATGGTTAAAGTGTGACAACTTCGGTATCATTCAATTAGATAATAAATATAATGTTAACTTGCTAACTTTGACAAAATGGGTTGCAAGTAATTTATAATCAAATGTATTTCACGTGTTTCATAAATTCTATAAGAAAAAACCATGTGAAAGTAAGTTAGAGTCAAGTATTTGAGGAATTGTGCACTTCAACATGTCGAGTCGACTAACGTCAAATGATGACAAAAAAAAGGGTCATTGATTTCTATTTCGAAAAACCAGATGTCATCCAGGGAAGTAATTTATTACGGATTGGAATTTCTTGAGATGTTACCGCGTTCGATTCCTGGACTGAATAGTGTAGTTATATGAGGTTTACTTTTAAGAGTTCCTTCGACTTCGTTGAATTCAAAACCATTGCGCGAGGGATTTGTACACGTTAACAAAAATAGGTTAAGATTCCTTGGTAAGAAAAGAAAATGTACATCACAAGTGTAGAACACATGTACATTAATGAAACATAAATGGAATATGAGCAATGAGAAAAGTATATGTATTGATTTGATATTAATTGTAACTGATTAGAATGGGTTCGATTCCCGAACTAAATTATAGAGATAAACTAGTAAGGTTGTCCCTACATTTAGTTTACTTTTTCAGCAACGAGTTTGAACTTAACACGGTTGCGAAAGGTAATAAATGAAACATATTTAGTTTTGTTACACACAAACACTTGTGGTAATATTTTAATGTTCAAAATGAACATAAAATTGATTGAAGTTGTCAGATAAGCTTTATAGATGAGTTGGAAATTATTTATAAAGTCAGGTAAAATAACTGTTAGTTATTCAAATTACGTTCACAACAAAATAACATTAGTTAACGTAAAATTTATATTATTGATAGAGAGTAATGGCAAAGTGAGAGACAAGGAATTGACTAAACTTGTTGTAGATAATGTAATAGTGAAGTATTTTGTAAATAAAACTGAGCTTGAACTTTACATACAAGTTGTTCGATCTCTCGATTGGTTGAACTGATCTAATAGTAGATGCGGGTGTTATATGTAAAAGTATGTTACGAGCAGAGCTTTTAAACTAACTAATAGCCATCATAATATTGGTTAGAGCAGACTGTTGCAGATTAGACTCCAATACATTCATAATTAAATTAGTAAGAGTATCTAGAGATAACAATCTCGAGGCATAAGACACATGGTGATGATGTGAACGTTGTTGGTAAGAATTAGACTTGCAACGTTTAGTTCATTCGATGCGTATGAATACATACAGATTACACTGGTGTTGGAAACTTTTTTAAATTAAAAGTTAGACTATAAGAATACAGTACATACAAATGGGGCAATTGATGTAGACTTTGTTAAATAAAAGTAAGGTTGATTGTTGTTTAATTATTAGATGCGTATGAGTATATGCAAATAATATTGATGATGGAAACTTTGTTGAAATTGACATTAGACTAATAATGATGTAGATTTTGTTAAGAAAAGGTTATATTCATCAGACGCACATGAATAATGCTGATGATGGGAACTATGTTGAGGTTAATATCAAAAGCTGACGCTAATGATAGGAATTTTATTGTTGAATTAGTTAGGTTACTAATTCTGAAATTAGATGTATACATGTGTATATATATATATATATATATATTTAAAACACTTTTGTGTTGATGTCACGAGTCAATACCGTGGATATCAATCCGTACCAAACAAATCCTCTGCTGTGGTATTATCATGTTTCAGTGAAGGTGGATATTGCCAAATGCGACGTGAACATCTCTTCGGGGGCTGCTACTCAATGTAGTCACGACTTATAATATAAATTAAGTTGTATCGTGAGAAAGGACAGAGCAGCGTTGAAACCTAAATAGAAGCAGAACATTGAAGTCCGAGCGAAATTGAAGGGGTGAAAATCAAGTTCTACTGCTGTGGTAATAGCTTCAGGCAAAGAATGTGCAGGCTAATTTTAATTGGTAACTTTACTTAATACTCGACTGTTCGAGGTATGTAAACATCATATAATTTAATGACAGGGAACTGACAAGTAGCTAAACAAATATTTATGTGTAACTTTTATATGATACTATAATTGTAATGTGTTTAACTAAATTGCCACGGTCACTTATGTTAGTGAATCTTGGCAGGAGTATCAGGATAATGAGGCAGAAGTGAGATGTAGAAATAGTTAAGGAAGAACTTAATATTGTAATTAATGTTCAAACATAAGACGGTTTTGCAAATCCTCTAAACAACTTATGAGCAAATGGTCATTTGATGAAAACTCTAGCTGGTCTTATGGGCATAAGTCATCAAAGATAACATATTTATAACTATCCTATATGAATCTAGGAGGCCTTATAGGAATAAGCCAATGGGATTAACTTATTTGTACCTACTTTGTACGAAAAAAAAATCTACCAGATCAATTTATCGAATTGTCTTCTGTTGAAATGGAAATACATAACTAGTCAAATCGTGTGGAACTTATAAAAGAAAAGCTACCATTGGTATCAATGTGCCGAACGTACCCAAATACTACAATACCACGCTTACTATCCCATTCTAATGCCTCGCAATAGTGGTAACTACCTACTAAAACTTATCAACGAAATATTCCAACACAGCGGTTAGTTCTGGAGAACAAAAACTGCTTGGAAAGTATCCTGCCATTATTGGGTTTTAAGGTGTGAAGTGGAGCACGGGACGTGACAGCCAAATCGATTTCCGAATGTGTAGAGGATCATGTACTTATACAATTATAACAATACATGCGATTTGACAAGTTTAGACAAAGATCTAATTCAGTCACTGTTCTCAATTTAAGGATAAGTGAAATCCCATACGCTTAGAAGCATTCTTCGCGTCTGAATTTCAGGGGGGAAAATGTGATAGTATTATCATATTACGTTATTTAGAATTTACAATTATTGTAACATCAATACAACAATATATTTTTAGCCGTTGGCAACACGTGCATGTGTTTAGACAACATAAAAAGGGCGAAACTTAAAGAACAGATTCGTAAGCGATCTTTGTGCAAGTATGGACAAAGGGTCTATTGCCCTCTTCACACGAATTCCTTGGAAAGGGCTCTTAACAAACCTTTTTGGACTTCGGTGCCCGCGACATCTGGTATACATTTACGTGAGTGATGAATGCCTTAGAGTTTGATAGAACTGTTAACAAAAAAAGCAGTAGGAAGCGGGGCGCGGGGTGAGATAAAACGACAGGGTTTGAGGTAGTCGAGAGAGTCGTCGGTGAGGGGTCAGTGAGGGTGCAGGGTGAAGGCAGGACGTTCGTGAAAGCTGGGGATAGCCGGTCGTGTGGGTTACAATGACGTTGAGTAAGTTAGCATATATAACGCTGCAGTAGCTAGGTAAGTCCTTGTTGCCTATTATTTCGTAGGATAATGATTTATATGTATTCATATGCCGGTCTGAGTATAGTAATAATCGTTGAATAATTAGATGATATCTCTCTATTATTTCTCGATGAGCATTACTGTTGGTTAATCGGTACCTTTGATAGAGATAATGAGTAGAACTCCTTATAAGTCGCTGCGGTGTGGGGAGTCCATTTACGATCGATCGGAGCCATCCGGTAGATCGCCGGAGCGGTTCCTTTACACGATTATATCTGGGTGATCTGTCCCTGTGGTGTATTTATATTGTAGTTACAGCGTGTATGGGTGTGTGCCGTGTGCTTGAGAGCTAGGGGTCTTAAGGGGCGGATGCACGGGGGTCAGTAGGCGGGTTAACTCATATAGCGGGTTGAGTACACAGGAAACCGATGGGTTGGAGTCCCACGTCGGGGCGGAGGCGCGAAAGCGTTTAGCTTCGGTCGTATACAGCTGAATACACCTGTCAAAGCGAGTTATAGGTTTGGACTTAGCGTTCCTGACCCCCTCGAGTTAAAGTCAGTTAATTCACCTAAATCTTAAGTGCACAACGGATGGAAGAGTGATAAGCACAACCAACAGAAATGTATTTAATTGTTTCATAATCTCTCATTTTGATTCCCTCTTATCGCGGTTTCTTATTATTTATTTGAATCGTTATAAGCCAGTGGGAGAATGTCCAGTCTGGTGTCGAGTTCTACAGTCTAACGCGGATTCTGGAGGACCGTTAGACCTCCCTCCACATTGGAGGGTGCTGGCTTGTATAATAATACTTCATTAAATAGCCGAAAAATTACTATACTCGCACTAGGTTTCTAGGGAGGACCATTACAACATATTGTCAAAATTTGATCTAAATTAGTGAAGGACTTTTTTAGTTATACTACACAAACCAACTTCTCATTTTTATATAATAGACTGGCTTTTCCTGCGGCTCGACCCGTATGTATGTCGGTTACCGCCGTAAATAGTAGCTTGTACGTTACTCTTATTTATAAGCTAAATTACTAGAAAGCTTATAATCCATGTCGAAGTTTTAACGTGAAGCAGTAACAATTTTATTCACATTTAAATATGGGGAATCGCAGGTAGGTAAAAATATCTAAGATGTTTGCAACAAACAAAAAATAACTTTGTAAAGGCTCTTTTTACTATGATTATCGTACTTATAGCAAAAAAATATATGAGGAAACCAAAATAAATACACAAAATATTTAACAGAAATTAACAAGTTTATCTTTTATAACAACTTCAGTCGCATAGTTTCTATGTGACTGATTCTAATAAATGAGGTGTCACCAGACGCGTCTCTAATGTTCTATCTAAATATGTAATAATATTGAACGTAGGTGTGGACATTGACGAAATATACGCGAAAGAAGTTGAAAAATGACCCTTTTTTTACGCACTATTACGAATATAATGAAAAATTTTAGTAAATCTACAATACAAAACACCAAACACTATATGTCATCACGTAGGCGACTCTCTTGCCGAAACTTTAAGACTAAAACGAACCGGATACGTTGAGAAACGAGGGAGATATGTGAGTTATAATCATCATTTTTACTTTGACAATACACACAAGTTTAGAGTTTTTACACTGAAAATCTTACATGGTCAAAACAGTGAATAAAAGCGACCGTTGTTGTTAAAAAACATAGTTCTCACTGTTCCACATCGATTTGAGATGAAAGGCGTTAGTTCGATTTTCAACAATAGTTACTCTGGATCGTGCCCTCGAGTAGGCATAAAAACCACCAGTTTCGGGCCTATTTTTCGAGTTTCCATGTGACGGATTTTAACAAATGAGGTGTCACCAGACGCGTCTCGACGAGTTATATCTAAATATGTAACGATATTGAACGTAGGCGGGGACGTTGACGAAATATACGCGAAAGAAGTTGAAAAATGACCCTTTTTTATGCACTATTACGAATATAATGAAAATTTTTAGTAAATCTTAAATACAAAACACCAAACACTATATGTCATCACGTAGGTGACTCTCTTGCCGAAACTGTAAGGCTAAAACGAACCGGATACGTTGAGAAACGAGGGAGATATGTGAGTTATAATATTCATTTTTACATTGACAATACCCACAAGTTTAGAGTTTTTACACTGAAAATCTTACATGCTCAAAACAGTGTATAAAAGCGACCGTTGTTGTTAAAAAACATAGTTCTCACTGTTCCACATCGATTTGAGGCGAAAGGCGTTAGTTCGATTTTCAACAATAGTTACTCTGGATCGTGCCCTCGAGTAGGCATAAAAACCACCAGTTTCGGGCCTAATTTTTCGAGTTTCCATGTGACAGATTTCAACCAATGAGGTGTCGCCAGACGCGTCTCGACGCGTTCTATCTAAATATGTAATAATATTGAACATAGGCGGGGACCTTGACGAAATATACGCGAAAGAAGTTGAAAAATGACCCTTTTTTTATGCACTATTACGAATATAATGAAAAATTTTAGTAAATCTTAAATACCAAACACCAAATACTAAATGTCATCACGTAGGTGACTCTCTTGCCGAAACTGTAAGCCTAAAACGAACCGGATACGTTGAGAAACGAGGGAGATATGTGAGTTATAATCATCATTTTTACTTTGACAATACCCACAAGTTTAGAGTTTTTACACTGAAAATCTTACATGCTCAAAACAGTGTATAAAAGCGACCGTTGTTAAAAAACATAGTTCTCACTGTTCCACATCGATTTGAGGCGAAAGGCGTTAGTTCGATTTTCAACAATAGTTACTCTGGATCGTGCCCTCGAGTAGGCATAAAAACCACCAGTTTCGGGCTTATTTTTCGAGTTTCTATGTTATGGATTTTAACAAATGAGGTTTCGCCAGCCGCGTCTTGACGAGTTCTATCTAATTATGTAACAATATTTAACGTAAGCTGGGACATTGACGCAATATACGCGAAAGAAGTTGAAAAATGACCCTTTTTTATGCACATATACGAATATAATGTAAAATTTCAGTAAATCTACAACACGAAACACCAAACACTATATGTCAACACATAGGACACTCTCCTACCGAAATTGTAAGACTAAAACAAATGGGACACATTAAGGAACGAGGAAGATAGCTGAATTAGAATGAAAAAAAAACCTAAAATTCAATGTGATCGTTTCCAGGACTTTGACACCTTCGTGCTGAATGGGGATCGAGAGTGTCGTTACAGTGAAGGAGAGACTCGCGAAGGTATTGGTGACCATCGCCGACTAACGCTATTCTTCTGAAGACACGAGCCTCAAAGCACGTGAGTATTGAGAAAACTTTTTTCAAATGTAATTCATTCAGCAAACCCGAATAAAGCAGTGATTGTATTCAGCTATTGTCGCTTGAAATTGAAACTTAAATATTTCACTGTACGGGTAACGTGGGTAGTTTTTTAAGTGCATCTCGATGAGCCCTATCTAAATACGTTAAAATTTCGAACTTAGGCGTGGGGTTGACGTAATATATGTGGAAGAACTTGAAAAATGACCCTTTTTTATGCACTATTACGAATATAATGAAAAATTTTAGTAAATCTTAAATACAAAACACCAAACACTATATGTCATCACGTAGGTGACTCTCTTGCCGAAACTGTAAGACTAAAACGAACCGGATACATTGAGAAACGAGGGAGATATGTGAGTTATAATATTCATTTTTACATTGACAATACCCACAAGTTTAGAGTTTTTACACTGAAAATCTTACATGCTCAAAACAGTGTATAAAAGCGACCGTTGTTGTTAAAAAACATAGTTCTCACTGTTCCACATCGATTTGAGGCGAAAGGCGTTAGTTCGATTTTCAACAATAGTTACTCTGGATCATGCCCTCGAGTAGGCATAAGAACCACCAGTTTCGGGCTTATTTTTCGATTTTGTATGTGACGGATTTTAACAAATGAGGTGTCGCCAGACGCGTCTCGACGAGTTATATCTAAATATGTAACAATATTGAACGTAGGAGGGGACGTTGACGAAATATACGCGAAAGAAGTTGAAAAATGACCCTTTTTTTATGCACTATTACGAATATAATGAGAAATTTTAGTAAATCTTAAAGAACTACATACGCATGTGTTCTGCTTTCCGTAAAATCAGAATAATTCAGTCATCAAAACGAAACTATCAGCACAATACTGTCTCTTTTAATCACGCAACGTGTAATGATATTCATATCTCTAGTGATATCATCCCATCGGACCCCTTTCCCCGGGTGGATCGAGAGTCTGTCGGGCGTCACCGGTGTCCTGGTCACGACTGGGCAGGAGTCCCTGCGAGTTTCGAAGTTTAAGAATCATTGCAGAGCTGACGTGGTGCCCGTAGACGTGGCGATCGAT
Source organism: Hypercompe scribonia (assembly GCA_949316085.1). Classification (NCBI taxonomy): domain Eukaryota; kingdom Metazoa; phylum Arthropoda; class Insecta; order Lepidoptera; family Erebidae; genus Hypercompe; species Hypercompe scribonia. Next base: position 494,323 of record OX438969.1, on the reverse strand, counting down.
TGCATGCTGGTGGTGGCCTGGGAGACCGCCGCTGACAAGTGCGCGTCGCATTAAAAAAAAACACACTAAAGATTGTTATTTTAAACTCGTTAGTAGGTGAGCAAGTTTGAAACCTGTTAAGAAAAGATATGTGTCGCGTACTTTTCCGAAAGGAAATGAAATGATTTATTTTGCAACAATAGCATAGAACAGGTGTTAATAATGCCTAAAAGCTCAAATACATTTAACCACAACAAATTCTTACAAATCATGCAATCAATACAACAAATGCTAATGGCAATTTTATTGGATAAACATTTGTTTTAGTATGGGTCCTACCAGTACTCATTTAATAAATGATTAAGACGTAAATTTATAACATGTCAAAATAGAATATGTCAAAAAAGGATATGTCAATTTATTTAATGGTAAGATGATTTAGAGATGGCAATGGATTAGACAACATTTGTTTATCTTATTGTACCTTCATTTCGAGGAAAGTTTAAGTTTACCAGTCACTATGTATAATACTCTATTAATCGCTCGATTGGTACGCTCAGGGCGGACGTTGAGGTGTGTGCTTACTATTGTGGTTCGCAGGAGAATCCAGTGCGTTGGGGGCAGTTTTACGTCGAAATGCTACACGGCAATGTGTCCCACCCCGTGGACATCGTGCGCTACTACCCCTTCCACCTCGAACTACATTATAGTTTACCTATAATATAGTTCGAGGAGGAAGGAGAAGAACACAGAATATAAACTGGTTTATTAAAGTCGCTGTAGCTGCAGCGTTGGCTCAGCGCTTCAACATTGAAAGAATCACTTCCTTTCTGCCATACCGGGACTGCACTAACTAAAAATTAGGCTAGAAGTTTATTTGTGAGTTTTATGGTACATTATACAGGTGCAAATCGGTGCAATGCCACTGTTCACCGCGGAACTCCTCAGCAGGGTGTGCGGCAGACAACAACCGTTAGCATACTCGTTATTTTACACAACTAGTCGTCACTATATCGACATTCAATTAGATACATTTCAGTTTTAAATCTACCAACATATAACTGCATCATCTGTCAACGTTATAACCATTATCGACCTTCTTTGCCTACCATCGCTTGCAACGTCTTTTGTGTGTACTCATTACAGATGGTATTCTGATTGAAAACTGACCACCGATCAGACACATCACGACGTCCGAAAACGGGATTAAATAGAAATACATGACACTTAGAGATCCTCGAGTATGATATGTATAACTGTTGCCAGAATTAGCTTCATAAAAGTTGCGAAGCGTCTGAGCGCGATGACCGACGTGCTCAGCGATTTCTCGTGTCTAGATATTACCTTCAGCTACGACAACATGTACCGGCTCAGAGACAAGCTCCTCGCTAGCGACGGGCACCTGATCCACCTGGACGTTAGAGTTGTGGAGTGAGTCAACGTTTCTATTTCTCAATTTCTTTAATCTAAAGATTTTGTGATGTTGCAATAAACAGTAATAACGTTTTCCAGATTTAGCTAGAGTTTCAACTTGCATGTACGCAGGTACAACTTATGTCTTAAGTATATGAGAGCATATATTTAGTCTGTTAGTTGGCAAGAGTACATACTGAACTTCCAGCACGGCGCGAGGAACTATCTGTTGCGAGAGAAGGACAAAGACCTGCCCAGCGCCAAGAAGCACATCAACAGGTATACATATATTATTCTTGGGACGTTACCAGTTACCCTCGTCACCACACGTATGACAGTCACCTTTCTCATTGTTTACAGGCTGCCCTACATATACTACGTGGTCCTACTGTGTCTGACCATCTTTATCTTCAAACTTTTCATGTTGCTTGCACAACGACTGGCTGGGTTCAATTAGATCATATCGCACTTTCGTCTATCACCTCGAGGCACTGTTCATGTAAAGAAAGTAAACGCAAGTTGGAAAATGTCAAAACGTTAAAATATATGTCAATCGCACACGAACCGTTGTGTAATCGCTCAAGGGCGTCGGCTCTACAATGTTTATTGTTACAAGAGTTTACAAGAACACAGCCGGTAACATATCATATTCTGCTTTAAAGTATAATATAGGTGTATTACAATATACTCGTATAGCAGCTGTATAAGGAAACAAGAATATAATTTATATGAAATGACTGCGTATTTTGTTTACTATTTAAGCCCAACCGATATATGTACTTCTCAACTGCTACGTGCAGTAAACTTATCAATGCATCCTGTAATGTATTCAAAGTTCATTATCATTCGAGACGTGCGTAGCCGAATTCTGCTCATTTAGTATTTTTGGGACAGTGTTAAGACCCTCGAAGTTCTTGTGGTGTCGTACCGTTACACTGTACCGTTCAACGTAGGCTACCAAACTTCCGACCGACTTCAAATGAATCAAGAGATACAAGTTTGTAAATATTCTTCACATTCGATTGCCAATTGTCAATTAGTGTTATTGGAATTCGGGTTAACTTCTTCTGCTACGAAACGTCCTCGGATGAACACATCTATCGTTGCTAATCTATGTTTCGCAGATTCACACCGATAAGCTCTTTCTTAATGTGTTCAGACATTTGACTGTACTGTACCGTACATATGTACCTCGAGTAACAGCATTTTTCTGAAACAGCTCCGCTGCCTATCATCAGGGTAATAATGATCGCCAATAGCAGTGTAGCATCTCGCATGGTAAAGGAGTGTTTTGTGCTGGAACGATTGGTGCCTATACACGCGGTAACTATCGAGAGTCGCACCACAGAGAAGCCCTTTGTCACTAAGGATATATTGTAAACATGATATGTGGGTTGTTCACAGTGAGATTTGTGTCAGGCGCTCAAACTTGTGTGTTACATTATCCATATTTCTGGGTAAAGTCGCACCCTGATTTTACCTAGAAATATGTAAAATTTTATTTGTAGGTTCATTAATGTCTGTTCACACTTTAATATTCATTTTTTTTTCTATATAAAGAGCCTGCCAAAGTGACTCTACTCTGCCTGATGGAAAGCATAAATAAAATCCAAAGAGTTGTGGTCACCATACTCATTGCAAATGCAGACAATGCAGTGTGGTGACCCACTATGGTGGCCTAGTGAGATGCTTTTTCACGCCACGCTTGGGGACGTGAAAGGCATGACAGTCATCGTTGTAGTTTAAGCCTCACATACTTATCACGATAACTGTTACTCCTGCATCAATGGGCCTCCGGTCTCGCGAATAATGTTTAGATTTAGGTAATCACAAACATTCGTGTGGTGATGAATAAAGAATATGGAGTGGTATAGCATCCTATTTTGGGGAGGACGTTATGAATATAATGTGTGTAAGGCCTTGGCCTCACAGAAAGGAGCTATTCGAATAATTAAAAGAATTAAAGTACCAGATTCTTGCAGACCATACTTCATCAAAATGAAAATTTTAACAGTTCCTAGTTTATATATACATTGGTGTTACTCTCCCACTCATCCAATCATGCCCATGAGTACGAAAACGAAACTGAAAGATAGATAAGGGAGAGCACTAGAAGAAAGGATCTAAACACCTAAGGCATACTTCATCTCAATGTCGTAAAGCAGAGTGTATCTTACAGATCGATTTCAATAAATTAATATTAGAAATAAAAAAATCATTTAAAACGTTTTTTAAACGAACTGAAGAAATTACTGTTAGAGAAATGTTATTATTCAATTGGTGTTCTGTGAACCCCATAACTGAATTTATATTTTTGGTTAATTCGGCGATATCTTATAAACTCTATTGTTTTTGTTGGCATTTAACACTATATTCATTTTAATGAACGTATGACTGACTGAACGCTTGAATGAATAATTTATATTTTATCATTTTTTTTACATATTTTTATTGTGGTGTCATGTTTATTATGATTGTTTAAATTACTGATATTGCGACTCATATTGTGAAATAAGAAATAAGTGTCACCACTCTTACTCATCCCATGAGTGTCGCAAGAGGCAAGTAAGGGACGAACTATACAGTACAACATTACTGCAAGGAGAAGGAAAACTTGAAACAAAACCTACACCAAATTGTGTAGTAGGCAAAAACCTCCTTGCTAAGGTGACACCCATGTCCAACAGCGGACTGTTTAATGATGATGATGATTCACAAACAAACACAATATCAACATGTAATGAGTTATCTACAAAATTCAAGTCAAATTAAATATTTTTAAATTTAAATAAGTTCCACATCGCGTCCGGTGCAAAAGTGTCCATGCCATGGCACTAGCGTAGCAATATTGACTTGCTGAATTGTAACGGACATTTTTTGCCAACACATTCACGGGTTACATGCCACGCACATTGGACAAACGCTTCGTGCAATATTTAGTTTCAATATAAACTGATTGCATTAAAATAGTAAACTAAAAAGGTAAATATTAATTTACTTAGCACAAAGTAACATGTGTTTTGATTTAGTTAGACAGAAATGATTAAATAATTATTTTTAATCTTGAAGTCGGTGTCAAGTGAAACAATAACTAGGTATAGGTATTATCGATGTTTCTGGCAACCAAAGTCAATATAAGTAAATAATTATCACGGAATATTCTATGTTCTGTTGTAATTGTCACCTAAGTATTTGGTGACCGCGCCGGGCATAGAGTAATAATCAATAATAATAATAATAATTCTTTATTAACCTAATTCAAGAACATAATATGTTCTATCTTTAAATCTAAACTAATGTTTTACATATGACACCCTGAAGATAGCGTTAACGCCGATGTCTGTGCTAGTATAAACTGTGTGACAGACATCGACGCCTTTCTCCAACTTACGTGATATAATACAATTTGGAAACATTTAGAGGGTAATGTAGTACTCTGTCTACGAGGGCGGTCCGATAAGTACTTAGCCTTAATGCCCGATGGCGCCACTATCGCAAGAGAAAATGACGATCATGTAGCACATTCCCGTAGACAGCTACTGTCAAAATTTCAGCCGAATCGGACTAATAGTTTTGTTTTGATCGCGTGTGGAAACGGGCGTGTCCGTGGATTTCAGAATAATGGAAAAAGAGCAATATCGGTCGGTGATTCGATTCTTGTTTTTGGAAGGGAAATCGCGTAGCGAAATTAAAGAGCGCTTGGACGCTGTGTACGGTGACCTTTCTCCTTCGATGGCGACCGTCAAAAATTGGTTCAACGAGTTTCAACGTGGCCGCACGTCGGTATTTGATGAGCCACGCCCGGGTGCTCCGAAAACAGCTTCCACGGAGGATAACGTGACAAAAATCCACGATCTCGTATTGGCAGACCGGCGATTGAAGGTGCGCGAGATAGCTGAGACAGTAGGCATCTCAAAAGACCGCGTGGGTCATATCCTGCATGAAATTTTGGGCATGAGAAAGCTGTCGGCGCGATGGGTGCCGCGTTTGCTCACTCCGGACAACAAGCGCAACCGTGAGACAACTTCAGAAGAGTGTTTGAGGCTGTTTAAACGCAATCCAAAGGAGTTTCTGCGTCGTTTCGTGACAGTAGACGAAACATGGATTCACTGGTACACACCAGAAACCAAGGAACAGTCGAAACAGTGGACTTCACCCGGCGAACCTGCTCCGAAGAAGGCGAAGACTGTTCCATCGGCCGGAAAGGTGATGGCCACCGTTTTCTGGGATTCACAAGGTGTGATCTACATTGACTACCTGGAGAAGGGCAAAACGATCACAGGGCTCTACTATGCCGAATTATTGGGCCGATTCGACGCCGAATTGCATGAAAAACGGCCCCATTTGGCGAAGAAAAAAGTCCTGTTTCACCATGACAACGCACCGGCTCACACCTCCAGAGTCGCCACGGCAAAATTGGTCGAATTGGGCTACGAACTTCTGCCCCATCCACCGTATTCGCCAGATTTGGCCCCGTGTGACTTCTTTTTGTTTCCAAACTTGAAAAAGTCACTCGCCGGGCAGAAATTCAAGTCGAATGAGGATGTTATCGCCGCCACGGAGGCCTACTTTGCAGACCTCCAGAAAACGTATTTTTCAGACGGGTTGAAGAAGTTGGAACATCGCTGGATTAAGTGTATCGAGTTAAAAGGAGACTATGTGGAGAAATAAATCGCCACTTTTCCAAAATTTTCGTTTTTCTTTTGTAGGCTAAGTACTTATCGGACCGCCCTCGTATACAAATTTACTAAGCAGTGTGCAAGTGTGTAGTGTAAAACTGTATGCATGCCATTTCGAATAAATGTGTGCATGAGCGCTTTTTTGTGGTGTGTGTTTGTGTGAGCATTGTACAACAAGACAATCTTAGGTCACTGTCATGAACAAGTTTTCCGTCTCTTCATACGTTGCGTTTTTAAGGTACTCACCCAGTAACTTCGTTCTTACATTCCAGTCTCGATGAAGGGTATAGGTCGCATAATTATTTAGTCTATTATAAAGACGACCACTAAGACTCTGGTAGTGTTTGCTTGCTAAGGCCGTCTTAACATGAAGTCTTGGATATACAAAGTCCTTATGTAGTTTATATACTGATGGAGTAGTTGAGAGTTCGAACCTAGCGAAGAATGTTTGCGGAGAACTATGTATATGCAAATACAGTGGATATAGTACAACTACAGCACGCAATGCGTGGTGTGCGAGGGGGCACGTGTTTAAGTGCGCGGCCTGAACGCGGGTAGGTGTGCGAGGGCAGGCGTCGTTGATATTTGTCTCTGTTTACGCAATGTTTCGATCTTGCCATAACGTTGTTATCTCAGATACGTTTTTATTAATTACTTCTTTCAACTACATGGTTAGCTCAAATACTCGTATAGTGTATATCCTCTGGTTGAGGTGATTTTGGTTTGAATGATTTTGTTTTGCTAACGGATTTTGTGATTGCTTTTAATTTAATACGTTTTTGCTACAAGTATTCGACGCTTTTCAAATTAGTAACTAAGTGTATAATATAGTATGTATGTTACTGATTACAACAAAATTCTATCATAGATAGAGAGTTATTGATATTTAAATATCATTTACTTCAATGTTGAGTTTTTCATTTTAGTATTTTTTGTTTTATTTTAACATTTATATCTTGAGTCCATTTGTTTTGTAAATAGTTACTATATGATAGTAAGTAGCAGTGGCGTAGCGTGCCTTCGTGGGGCTCCGTATAAAAATTTGTTTGAGAGCCCTTATGAAGGGCAAAAATTTCTCACAAAAGAAAAAAAAATGTTTGCATAAAATTAAAAGAAATATTTATTCGTCATAATTATACAGATAGATTTTTTTATATTAATTTTTGATTACGCACGTTGGGAGCCGTATAATTGCTACGACAGATACGGCGGTAGCTACACCCTGCTAAGTAGGTACCTATTCTTATATTTTTCTAACAATGTCATTAGTCTGTAACCATTTTCATATATACAACGTGGCACCTAAGTTTTGGCAAAGCAGTAACCAACAAGTAACACGATCCAATATACTTCCGTTAAATTAGTAAAAAAAATTTTTATAAAAATACAGGAATGCTAATTTAAAACAAAATGGCGACACCAAAATGGCGGCGGAATCAAACGCGAGCCTAACGTCGCATCGTGTTGCAAAATACTAAATTCTCATCACTGATCAGCTTTCACTCGGTTCTCTTTTTTTTTTAATTAAATCAACATTTCCTTAGAATTTACTTAGACTATTTAATTCATTTCATTTAAATTCTTAGATTTTCAAAGTGTTTTCGTGTATTTTAGCACATAAATTTTCATTCATCGCTTTGGTTTTTATTTTATCGAATGCTTTAATGACCCTCGATCTCAGTTCTTATACTAATTAAAGTCTGTTGAGTACACTTCATTTTCACAAAACAAAAGTCTAGGGGTATCAAATCTGGTGATCTAGGTGACCATCGTGTTGGCTCATATCGTCCTATCCACTGTTCACCAAACATGTAGTTAAGCAACACACAGTTGATCTTTTTAGTTAGACACTGACCACCAATTCTAAAAACTTAACAGCAGTCAAATTTCTATCAATGAAAATAGGACCAATTTTTTGGTTGCCGTGAATTGCTGTCCACATATTCAACGAAAAACGGTATTGGTGCGATGATTCGTGCACAGCATGAGGATTTTCCGTAGCCCAATATCGCAAGTTGTGATGATTCCATATGTCGTTACGAGTAAAGGTACTCTCATCAGTTCACATGATGTTGGATAGGAATTCAGGGTCATTTGTTACTTTGGTACGTAACCGCTGACAGTACGCTACTGTTACGGATTAATTCCTGTTCAAAAAGGCTTGCACTCTTCGAAACTTGAAGGGCCGTTGTTTATCAGCCTTTAAGATATCATGAATGTTTTTTATGCTCAACATTAAATTGACGAGCAGCCCTACGTAAACTGCATGTAGGACTACGTGTGAAATAGTCTAACATACATTTTTCAAGAGCAATCGGTGTTCGGGGCGCTAACACAACATTACGAGGCACCAAACTTTCATTGTATATTGACTTGATTAAAATTTGTTTGATTTTGCTTTAATTTTTTTATTTTTAAATTTTATTATTAATTATATCGTATGTGTGAAAGGTCATTGACCATTACGTAATATAACATTATACGATACATGGTGTTGTAAATTGCGATACAGAAAAAAGTATCCTGTGACTAAACTACTGAATTTTTCGTTCAAATTTTGTAAATCGTCTCAAAACAACTAAATGAATGTCTGGTATAAATATACGTGGCGCCGATAAATGTACTTCTTTCTTTTTGTGCGGCAATCCCCACGAATATAATCGAAATGTGGTTATGTCGGAATCGAACTGACCTAAAACGCGCGCCGTCTCAGGTACTAGTAGTCGAAGAACCAGGTGCACCCTAGTAAGGAATTCCCGGGAACCCCAACGTACCTAGGGCCACCTACGGCTTGTAGATGCCTCCCTCCCCCGTGTAAAAAACCCCATGTTCCCTTTTCTTCCTACCCCCAAAAGGGTGAGCGTTGTCTATAGCGCTCGTATCGTCACCCCGGTCTGCTTCTGCTAGAGTGACAGATGGCCACACCTGCCACCCACAGGCCTGCGCTTGACGACCGGTAGCGAAAGATCTTCTCCAATAACTGCAGTGAGGACCTAACAATAAAACGTTCGTTGCCCATTTTCTATTTGATTTTGAGGAGTTTTCTGATGAATCTCCGGTGTCAAAAGTCCAATACAAATGAAATTTACATGAGACCACCTAGAAACCAATTCGAAAATAAATTTTTAAAATTGGTTCATTAACAACGAAAATATCGCTGATCATACATAAAAAAGGTTCTGAAGAATTGAGAAATATCCTCCTTTTTTTGAATTCGGTCAACAGCAGAAACAGTTTTATTAGTTAATTGTACAGAAACTCTTTTGGGCAGCAACAAACAGTAGTGATGTGCAACAAGGATGCCGACGCAGCTAAATAACAAAGCTCTAGGCGGTGAATCGACTCAGAACACAGAACACGAGGTAAGTAACTCTTTTAGGTATTAGTTTCTTAGCTTTTATTACAGAATTACGTAATAAATGAAAAATTTTGTGAAAACTACACGACGAAACACCGAAAACGATGTGTCCGCGTGTAGGAGACACTGTTGCCGAAAATTCAAGACTAGAACGATCCAGATGCGTTGAGGGACGAGAGACATATGAAATCCTAACACTGTAAACAAAAGAAAATTTTACTAAGTCAATATATAGGTTTTGTGAATTGCCAAAAGTGTAAATATTCAAAAACAGTATATAATAGCTACGGATGTTGTAATAAAACGTTTTTGTTACAGTTTGTGGCGGCTTCTACATTATAAACTCAAAAAGTAAAATGTACAACGGCGCCATCTAGCGAAGATACATCGAACTACGAAGTATGAACGAAACGTATGAATGTAATGAACTACAATGCTACTACTAATCCTGCATCGCGATATAGAGATTCGCGTGGCAATTAGCATATGTACAACATCCCAACATCAACCGTTGGGCTGTGGCCCACCAGGCATGATCACCTCGCCTGGTCGGAGGATCCTCCCTTTGTGTCGGAGGGACACATGCCACACGTCCCTCCACACAGTTCAAGGTCGATTTGAGCAGAAAAGCTTTAGGTCGGTTGCCAATAACATTATTGAACATTCTCAGGTATATCACATCGGCTGCACTCTTAGGTGGGGATGAAACTTAGTGTTGGTCTTAACTTTCGAATTTAATACCGACACTAACTAATACAAACGGGAGGGTAGTTGATTAATTAATTTCTACGGGTAAACTCATTAGAATACTTTAAGTGAGTGTCGTTGCGGCTGTCCTGCCAGTCTTGAATACATATTTCAGTGATTAACAGTGTCATCGTGCTAATAAAATGGCTTCATACCAGTCGGGTAAAATATAATTATTTATTTACATTAACATATAATAAATCCACGTAGGTTTTTTTTTACAAACAACTCGCGTATTTAAAATATATCAAGTGTCACGGAGGATATTACAAACGACACAAATAACGCCCGTTTGTGGATCATTTAAGATTTTATACCAATTAACAACACTGAGCGCAGTTGGAAACGGTGAGGTAAGTTTGGTATACCTCATAATTCTTCGGCAGCCCAGATAAACTTAAAGATGGCGACGCAACCTTCAGTATCAGCAATCTTCGGGAGTCCGTTAGTTTTTCTTCTTCACCAACAAGAACGGCAATAACTACTATATCGATACGTTGTCGTTTCTAAACAAACCTCGGCATACTTGAGAACTCTTCGCCATTTCTAAGCACAACTCGAAAGTCATTATTAGCCAGCGCTTGCACGTATATATACCGAAGGTTCCGTAGCCGCGTCATCCGTGTAGTGATACTTATATAATTATTTAGTAGTTCCGTGGTGATTTATGAGTTCCCTCATCTTCGACTTGACCGACCTGTCGGTGTAGTGGCTTTCCTGGCTTGGATTTCGACTGACAACAGATATTGTATGGTGAGCATGGTGATTTTTTTTGTGTCTGGGAGTACTTTATCAATGATATACGTGTATTAAGAAATATATCATTGTTCATCAGCAGTCTGATTACCGTAGCCCAAGTTCTGCTTAGTTTGAGATGTGACGTCCATTTGTGACAGATGTTGAAAGCATATTTTTATAAAAATATATTCAAATATGTTTAGCAGAAGTCTGGTTACCGTAGTACAGATGTCTTAAGTTATTATCTAGTTGTACCCTCTTGCCACGCTTCGTTGTCACTCATTATACTTGCATTTATAACTAATGAAGACCAAAACTGACGCGAAAAACAGACAAAGAAAATAAGTACATAACAACTCCCTTCACATATTGTCAAAATTGGATCTAAATTAGTGCAGCACTTTTTCAGTTATAGTATACAAACCACCTTCTCATTTTTATATAATAGATTGGTTTTTCCTGCGGTTCGACCCGTGTGTTTGTCGGTTACAGCCATAAATAGTAGCCTGCGTGTTACTCTTATTTATAAGCTATATTACTAGAAAGATTTTGTGAAAACTAAATTCTTAAACACCAAAAGCGATACGTGAACGTCTAGTTGACTCGCTTGCCAAAACTGTGAGACTGAAATGAACGGGATAGGTTGAGAAACGAGGGAGATACGTGAAGAATATTCATGTACACTTACAAAATTTTCATCTAGACAACACACAAGTATAGAGTTTTTACACTGAAAATCTTACATGCTCAAAACAGTATATAAAAGCGACCGTTGTTGTTAAAAAACATAGTTCTCACTATTCCACATCGATTTGAGGCGAAAGGCGTTAGTTCGATTTTCAACAATAGTTACTCTGGATCGTGCCCTCGAGTAGGCATAAAAACCACCAGTTTCGGGCTTATTTTTCGAGTTTCTATGTGATGGATTTTAACAAATGAGGTGTCGCCAGCCGCGTCTTGACGAGTTCTATCTAATTATATAACAACATTAAACGTAGGCGGGGACATTGACGCAATATACGCGAAAGAAGTTGAAAAATGACCCTTTTTTATGCACATATACGAATATAATGTAAAATTTTAGTAAATCTACAATACGAAACACCAAACACTATATGTCACCACATAGGTGACTCTCTTACCGAAATTGTAAGACTAAAACAAATGGGATACGTTGAGGAACGAGGAAGATAGCTGAATTACAATGAAAAAAAAACCTGAAATTCAATGTGATCGTCTCCAGGACTTTGAGACCTGCGTGCTGAGTGGGAATCGAGAGTGTCGTTACAGTGAAGGAGAGACTCGCGAAGGTATCGGTGACCATCGCCGACTAAAGCTATTCTTCTGTGGACACGAGCCTCAATGCACGTGAGTATTGAGAAAACTTTTTTCAAATGTAATTCATTCAGCAAACCCGAATAAAGCAGTGATTGTATTTAGCTATCGTCGCTTGAAATTGAAACTTAAATAATTCACTGCACGGGTGACGTAGGTAGTTTTTAAGTGCATCTCGATGAGCCCTATCTAAATATGTTAAAATTTCGAACTTAGGCGTGGGGTTGACGTAATATATGTAAAAGAACTTGAAAAATGACCCTTCTTTTTATGCACAATTATGAAGATACGAAACACCAAACACTATATGTCAACACGTAGGTGACTCTCTTGCCAAAATCGTAAGAACAAAACGAACCGGATACGTTGAGAAACGTGGGAGATATGTGAGTTATAATCATGTAAACTAACAACATTTTTACTTTGCCAATACATACAAGTTTAGAGTTTTTACACTGAAAATCTTACATGCTCAAAACAGTGTATAAAAGTGACCGCTGTTGTTAAAAAACATAGTTCTCACTGTTCCACATCGATTTGAGGCGAAAGGCGTTAGTTCGATTTTCAACAATAATTACTCTGGATCGTGCCCTCGAGTAGGCATAAAAACCACCAGTTTCGGGCTTATTTTTCGAGTTTCTATGTTATGGATTTTAACAAATGAGGTTTCGCCAGCCGCGTCTTGACGAGTTCTATCTAATTATGTAACAATATTTAACGTAAGCTGGGACATTGACGCAATATACGCGAAAGAAGTTGAAAAATGACCCTTTTTTATGCACATTAGGGTGTCCCTTATATGACAAAAAAAAATTTTTTTTCGAATTTCGAAATGCATACCCTCTATAATTTTTACTAATGCTATAAGATACTTAAATATAAAATTTTATCAATCTAGCATAATTGCAACCAGTGCCGACCGCGCTTCAAAGTTTAGTAAAAAACGTGTTTTGTCCTAAAATTTCAGTCTGCTATAATTTCACTATAAATGCAATGAATTAAGTGAATAAAATTAAATAATAAATTAGATGAACATTAATCTTTAATTAAAAACATAAAGAAATAAGAATCATTCAGGGTAACTTCTTTTTAGAGTAGTTTTTTTACAGTCTGGATACAATTTTAGATGTTCCTGGACACAGCGCAGCAAGAACTGTTTTTTTTCTTCTTCAGCCGTGATAAGTCCGTTAAAATCTTGCATTAATTTAACAGCCCTTTCAGCAGTATCATTTACAACTCTCAAATAACTTATTCTTCTTTTAGCCTCCAGAAAAGCAGCATTGTTATTCCAAGAAGATACATCTTCCTTTAGAAAACTGTCGTCGATCTGCAGTCGTGATAAAAATTGTTTGCTCTTTTCCGATACGAAATCATCCAGTGCTTTGTCTAAAAAAAAAGAAAAATAAGTTAAATAACAAATAAAAATCAACAACAATTTTGAAAATAAATAAATAAGTATTGGACATTGAAATTGAAATCCAACAAAAAGTCAATTTAACTTACCAAACAACTTTTGAGTCAGTTCTTCCTTCGACGGGTCATAGCGTTTGCTAAAATCCGAGATTTTGTCCCTGTTGAAGTTGGCAATCATCTTCTTCTTAGTTTGGTTGTCAACTTCATCATCAAATAGTGATAGAATGACTGTCTCTTCACATAAATACCACAAGTGATGGCTGAACTTGCTTATAGAAGCTTTAGAAATTGTTGCGTCAACTTTTTCATACTCTTTTAACATCTTCAAGAAGCGCAAATCTTGATTAGGTGCTTTGGTCGCCACTGTACATTCGAGCCAACGTTTAACATACAATATTACGAGAAATAAGCAAACATCTTGTAGAGCCTTTTTGTCCTTCGCAGTTACTCTGCATTGTGACTGAAGTAAACATATTTTTAAAGAATAGATCGCTCTCGCCATCCAGCGTGCCTGATGTATAGCTCCGGGGGGCCTTAGTTTTAATTTTTCCTCTGTGTCTCCTCCTAAAAATATTACGCACAGTTCGACCAATTCGCGGTAATCATCTCTTACAAAACCTTTATCTAATTCTGCCTTATAAAATAGTGACAACGCTTGAATGTCTGTCTCGGCAACCCGTGCTTTTACGAAATTAAGAGATGGTTCAATTTTAGTACAATCAATGTTTTTCCAATTTTCTTGGAACTTTTTGAACATCGTAATATCTGGACTACTAGTAATTTGCTTAATCTTGGTTTCAAAGACAGCTTTTAGGACCAATTCATAAATATGATGACGACAGGCGAAAAGCAACAATTCTCTTCCTAAAGTTTGCTCCAAAATAGCACAAGCTCCATTGAAACGGCCCATATTGGAAGCTGTTGTGTCGCAGCACATTATTTGCACTTTATCAGACCAAGCGCTCCTACCACCGCATTAAGAATGTAAACGGTATCTCTAATGCTTAACTGGCATCGATCTAAAGCTGCAACTAGTTTAGGTGTTATAAGATTCTTTCTACCTCTTTTTGAACTTTGTTCATGGCAGGGAACGTCCGGCAAGCTGAGTTCAGAATTCAAGATCTGTTCTTCGTCTGAATCTTCTACACTGTCTAAGTTATTTGTGGTGGAAGTAGATGCAACAGCTAGTGATTCTCTTTGTCTTACAATCCTTTCCTCTTCTTCCAATCGTCGTTGTCTAGATCTTTGTTCTTTTTCCGCCAATTTTTTATCTACACCACCTAAGCATCCCGGTCGACCTGGCTCTCTCTGTTTCATTAAAAATAATTTATCTTCCTCTATTTTCATTCTCTCAAAAGCATCAGCATGTGCAATATCAAACAAATTATCAAGATTAATTATAAAATTGTTCTCACGACTCTTAAACGTAATCTGAGTTTTCTTACAATTTTTTGCAACTCTCTCCAAACATGATATAAATCAATAAGTTTCTTCACGCAGTTAGGAAATGCCCTTGTTGGAATTCTTGCTTTTTCCTAATATATGATGCACTCCCTAATCACAAGATTTGCACTTTCACTAACAGTCAATTTAAAATCACGAATATTGTAAAATAGGACTGAGAGAACTTGTCGATTAGATGGTAATTTTGCACCATTTATTTGGTAGCTAGTCAATCCGATAAGAAAAATATTTTGTTTATCACTCCGTAATTCCACCGACATGTTTACGCACTAAACAATGAAGCACTAATAGTCTCAAAAATCACGTACGAAATGGCAAATAAAACATGTCGTAACAGGTCACTGGGCAGTACTTAAGCAACTTGTATCGACAAGTTTAAATAGCAAGTCGGCACGGGTTATCGTTTATATATCGAACTAATATTTTTTTCTAGACAATATAGGGTTATTACGAAACTTTTAAGAAGGTATGTAAAAAAAAATATCGAATTTGAAATTTAAGGGACACCCTAAAGCACATATACGAATATAATGTAAAATTTTAGTAAATCTACAACACGAAACACCAAACACTATATGTCAACACATAGGACACTCTCCTACCGAAATTGTAAGACTAAAACAAATGGGACACATTAAGGAACGAGGAAGATAGCTGAATTAGAATGAAAAAAAAACCTAAAATTCAATGTGATCGTTTCCAGGACTTTGACACCTTCGTGCTGAATGGGGATCGAGAGTGTCGTTACAGTGAAGGAGAGACTCGCGAAGGTATTGGTGACCATCGCCGACTAACGCTATTCTTCTGAAGACACGAGCCTCAAAGCACGTGAGTATTGAGAAAACTTTTTTCAAATGTAATTCATTCAGCAAACCCGAATAAAGCAGTGATTGTATTCAGCTATTGTCGCTTGAAATTGAAACTTAAATATTTCACTGTACGGGTAACGTGGGTAGTTTTTTAAGTGCATCTCGATGAGCCCTATCTAAATACGTTAAAATTTCGAACTTAGGCGTGGGGTTGACGTAATATATGTGGAAGAACTTGAAAAATGACCCTTTTTTATGCACTATTACGAATATAATGTAAAATTATAGTAAATCTACAATACGAAACACCAAACACTATATATTACCACGTAGGTGACTCTCTTGCCAAAATCGTAAGAACAAAACGAACCGGATACGTTGAGAAACGAGGGAGATATGTGAGTTATAATCATGTAAACTAACAACATTTTTACTTTGACAATACATACAAGTTTAGAGTTTTTACACTGAAAATCTTATATGCTCAAAACAGTGTATAAAGACGACCGTTGTTGTTAAAACACATAGTTCTCACTGTTCCACATCGATTTGAGGCGAAAGGCATTAGTTCGATTTTCAACAATAATTACACTGGATCGTGCCCTGGAATAGCCATAAAAACCTGTGTAGGGCTTATTTTTCGAGTTTGTATGTGACGGATTTTAATAACTCAGGCGTCGACAGACGCGTCTTGACGAGTTCTATCTAAAAATGCAACAATCTTGAACGTAGCCGGGGACATTGACGAAATATACGCGAAAGAATTTGAAAAATGACCCTTTTTTATGCACTATTACGAATATAATGAAAAATTTTAGTAAATCTACAATACAAAACACCAAACACTATATGTTATCACGTAGGTGACTCTCTTGCCGAAACTGTAAGACTAAAACGAACCGGATACGTTGAGAAGCGAGGGAGATATGTGAGTTATAATCATCATTTTTACTTTGACAATACACACAAGTTTAGAGTTTTTACACTGAAAATCTTACATGCTCAAAACAGTGTATAAAAGCGACCGTTGTTGTTAAAAAACATAGTTCTCACTGTTCCACATCGATTTGAGGCGAAAGGCGTTAGTTCGATTTTCAACAATAGTTACTCTGGATCATGCCCTCGAGTAGGCATAAGAACCACCAGTTTCGGGCTTATTTTTCGAGTTTCTATGTGACGGCTTTTAACAAATGAGGCCCCCAATGGACCCCTGAACACATCCCTTATTAGTGGTTTTGCTGAATTCTTCTCCAGCGTATCTAACCTTGACCCTTCTATGGGTGAGGTAGCTGTCCATGACTCTCCTTATTTTCCATGGGACATTTTCTTCGGCCAGCCGGACTCTTATAATTGGCCACCAGGCCCCATCAAAGGCTCCCTCTATGTCCAGAGACACCAATGTAACTATTTTCTTTTGATTAAGTTTTTTACGAATATGTTGTATCAGGTCATAGAGAGAGTCTTCGGTACCCCTTTGCGGCATGAATCCGTACTGGCGAGTACTCATCTTTGGCATTATGTGGTACTTAAGGCGAGCCATCAGCATCTTCTCGTATATCTTCCCAAAAATGAGGAGGAGGCCAATTGGTCTGTATGAACGCGGGTTCATGTAGTCCGTTTTACCCGGTTTTCTCATCGCGATTACGGTAGCCACCTTCCAGGCTCCGGGAAAGTAACAATTCCCGAGACACGCATTCATCAGACTCGGGAATATCTCAGGGTCATTCTCGATGGCCCGGCAGCATATATCTGCGGTGAAACCGTCTTCACCTGGGGCTTTCTTGGGGTTGAAAGATGCACTTGCTGACTTTAGTTCGGCCATTGTGAACGGTGGATCGCACAGACCATCTTGTTCTCCAGCGTTCACGGTATCAGCTTTGGTTCGGATGTGTTTGTGGTGTGCGTTGTCGTTGATTTCGAGATCCTCTGGGTAAAAAGTCTCCGCCAGTAATCTTGCAGAACCGTACGCATCCAGCATTTCTCCGTCGGTCTGCAGCGGCAGATCCTCTTCCCTCCTCGACGTTCTTCCAATCACCCTGTAAATACCCTCCCAGATGCCTTCCTTGTCCTGTTTCCCGCAGAACTCCTTCCAGCTTTCAGTCTGTGCCTTAGCCGCTTCCAACTCATACTCTTCTTTCTGTTTCAGGTACTCCTCAACGACCTTCGATCTGCGTATCGGCGCAGCGCATCTTATTCGACGCTTCTTGGTGGCAACCTGTTTTTTCATTTTGGCCAGTCTCTCGGACCACCAGGGTAGAGTGAGTGTTGCTTTATTTTGACTTTTTGGTATAGACGAGGTACACGCATGTCTGACTGCTTCTGTAATTTTGTCGACGATTGTATCTATCTGTTGGGTGTCTTTGATTTGCCCTATGTTTGTTTTTGTTATTTGTTTTTCTAGCATAATTTTGTTGAATTTCTCATGAAATTCAACCCAATTTGCTTTCCTGGTGTTATAAATCCTAGTTGTTCTGTTAATTTTTGTACCTTTAGATTTTTGTAGCCGAATATTAAATTGAATGCCGTTGTGGTCAGATCCCGTTAGTTCCTCGTCTATTCTCCAGTCTTCTACCAGGTCTAGTATGTCCGTGGAGCACGCCGTTATGTCCACAAAGCTGCTGAAGCGTTTGCCTCCTCTGATTGTATCGAAGGTCGGAGTTTCCCCTACGTTAAGTATGTTCAGGCCTAGCTGTTCAAGAGTTCCCGACATCTCTTCCCCCCTACGGTCTATTGAAGGGCTTCCCCACCACGAGCTCTTTGCGTTGGAATCGCCCCCCACGATCACTCCTCCAGGTCCCAGTTCTTCTACTATCTTCTCTACATGAGTCAGGTATGGGTAGATGGGTTCGTCCGGCTCAAAGTAGAATGAAACCAGTGCGATCCTCCAGGCTCCAGTTTGAATTTCGACCACAGCGATGTTATCTGTGGTCAATTTTGGGTGTTGTATGATCTTTAGGCTTTGGTCAAAGATGACTATCGCAGCCTTAGTTTTACCCTCTCCCACGATGGAGCTCTGGAAGACTCGCATTCCCGCCTTTGATTTCATCCTGTTGCCTTCACCCACATATGGTTCCTGGATAAGAGCTGCGGCGATTCCGCACCTTTTTGATTCTATCAATAGCTCGTTGGTAGCCAGCTTCTTTCTTTGCAGGTTGGCTTGTATCAGTTTATATTTTTGTTGTACGCCTTGGACGCCCTCAGCAGTATGCCACGGTTGATCGGGCTAGTTCATCCCACCTCCGGCGAGTCACGCAGTCGAGGCTGAAGGCGTTATGGTCTATTTTGTCCATATTTGCCTTGCTGCAGTTGCGACACTTTGGCTGTACACCCGCAAGCCAGTCAGCGCAGTCCGCTCTCAGGTGTGGGCCCCCACAGTGGCTGCACAGGTCCACTGGTTCCGTGCAGAACCTTTTGCCGTGCCCAAAACCTAGGCATCGCGTGCACTGCACTAGCGGAGTCTGATCTTCGACTCTAACTCGCTGCAGGTCTATGTGTACGCTCCCAGCCTCGACTGCCCTCTGCCATATAATCGGTGACACACTGACTACCACATGTCCGGTGTGAGGATTCCTGGTTTTCTGCCTATATTTTATTTCAAGCCTGTCGTCCTCCTCATCCAGGCCGCCGAAGACACCCTGGTTCTGATTTCTCAGCGCTTTTAGAACGTCCTCATCCGTATTTATCGATAGGACGTTTCTCAGAATCAGAAGTGGGTCCCTATTCCTGATTTCCTCGATGGTGAGGCCGACTCCTTCTTTCTCGAGTCGATTTTTCAATTTTTCCCTCTCCTCTCTCGTTCTGAATCCCATTATAATTTTTCTGTCTTTTACTTTTCTAATTTTTTCTACTTTAATCCATCCGTCCTTGGCGTCAACTGCTTTCCTGACTTTGTCCAGCACCACTTCTCCGGTTTCGGTCTCATTCTTCGAGGTGACCACCACCGAGTGCAGCGTGTTCCTCATTTGAGCTGATTTTATGCTATGGGATGCTGTCACCCCCGCATATGTTCTGGCGGCTGCCGATTCGCTCGAATCCATCTGTTTTTGGATCTTCTCGTTTAGCTCTTCTATTTTCCTATTATTGATTTCCAGTAATTTGGAGTGTTCCTCTATCCGTGATACGAGAAGATTTGATGGTGATTCGCTTAGGCTTGTGCCAGCCAGTGAGGTGGTTCTCGCTTCTGAGTGGTGTCTCCTCTCACCTTCTTTCCTTAGCCGGTTTGCTTGGGCATCGGCTTCGGCCTCCTTGACCAGTTGGTATAACCGGTCAATTGCCTCTACGATACCCACCTTCAGGTCATTCTTTAGGTTCCGCGAGTTGTTTAGATGCAGCTTTGCTTTCGTTAGGCACGCTTTAGCCTCTGCAACTCGGTTTGTGTATTTTTCCTGTGGGCTTGAGATTTCCTTACACGTTGTTCGTGCTACCGTCACTTTGCTGTCTTGGGACAGTGTCGGTTTTGGTTTGGCCTTAGAGGGCCCGGCCTGTGCTGCCTTATTTGTAGTGGTAGGTGTGGTGTCGGTTCTTGCTGCCTCCCATTCTCCTATGCTACGTCTTACATTTGCGCTTTGCGCGGGGGAGTTCTCAGGTGATTTTTCACCTACGGTCTTTTTGACTGGTGTCCTAATTCCAATCATGTTGGCGATATGCGTCTATCGTTTATAAAAAAGATAATGTCCAGATACCTTATAGTATACTTAATGCCAATATATAATTGACATACAAGTCATGCAAAAATATTTCCAAAATAGGAGATCAGACAATATGTAATGATAAAAGAGTATACAATAGTCAAGAAAAGAGTATACAAAGTCAAGAAAAGAAATAAAACAAAAATAGAGACAGAACTCTATGTAGAGTTTTGAGTCTGTCTCTACAGTCTAACTCTATGCGTACCGGTCAAAAAACTCGGTACGCAGCGTAAATGTAGTTTAGGGTATAAAAATGTGCACAGGTGTAACCAGAATGGCTCTACATGAACCGCGCGGAGCGTGAGTAGAGTATACACTGCTTAATTTTTACTACTTTCAATTTGGAGAGGTAAGGAGTACCAAAAAATTTTTACTCTATATAGAGCACCCTTGGTATCGAGCCACACCTATTTTAGGATCTTTGGTGATTTGCTACAGTGCTTCCCTGGTCCACAACACACACTCAAAAAACCAAATTCGAAACGACTCTATATAGAGTCGTCTCGATGGCTGCAGCGGATAGGTCTCGATGTGGGCTTGTTTTTGAACCCCAAGATCGCCCGGATCGGACGAGTAGTGCCAGAGTTATGGCAACCCAAAGTTTGCGCCAAAATTGTCGTTTCGTAATCTGAAACCGATTTCGATCCCCCTGAAAAATTCGGTTAGATCCGGTTTTTTCGACGAGTCGGGTCAAGCTGCCTAAAAAAAAAATAACATCTGCGGTTTCAGATTACGAATCGAGCCACAGACTTAGGGTTTGTAGCCTCTTGAATTTTTAAAGAATTTGTATCAAACAAATTCTCTAGGTCCAGCTTAGGTCTTATTTAAGTCTAATTCTAACTGGTAACCCTTATCCTAAAAATTTTTACAATAGGCGCAAACAAAACTTAAGTTAATTAGGCAACAGGGCCTGAAAAAATATTGTCTTAAAGTCTAATATTCTAGGTCTAATCGCTGCTTAATTTCTAGTATTTGCACTAACTAAAACCTAAAAACTTAAAGTCCTTATATCTTCGTTGTTTTAACTCCGATTTTAAGTGAAAAAGTTTCAGGTTTAATGTCTTTACTAGGTCTTTAATTTAAAATAGTTGGTGTGGGGTTAGGGGTGGAATATTCAACCCCTAACAGCCTTAGTCTTATTTTCACTTTCACTGGGTGTGTTTAGTGCTATATTTCGAGAGTTTGTGGAGCGATTTGAACGAATTAATTTTTGTAACAATCTATGGCATGTATACTTCTAGGGAAAATTTTAAAAACTAGGGTCATCGATCTTGTTAAAAAGTTATGGTTGTCAAAAGTTAGTTACACTTTGCACCTCGATAAAAATGAAACCACTTAGCTTTTTTCCACTCTTGAAGTGGTTTCCTGGTCTTTGTCCAATCCTGCACCAGGTTCGCCGCTTAACTTTATCCTAAAAGTTCGGAATCAAGGACCTCGTGGCCACGCGGTTTTCGGAAAAACCTGTATAAGTTTTTCATCCGCCGCCAGAAAAATCTGAAAGGGGTCTCAGAAGATAGGTATCCCCGAGACACACCCTCCCACAGCAAAAAACACAGGGGTCGTCGATCACTTTCCGGAATTTTTTGAGTTATTGCACTTTTATTTCATTAAAAATAACCCACAAAAAAGTTTTTGTTTGAGGAAAAACCACAATTTCCACTCGATTTTCTCGGGGTTTTCACTGTTGTACAGAGCTCATAATTTCACAGATTTTCTGTACACTTTTCACCTCCGGAAACCTCCGGATCAGGGACCTCGTGGCCACACCCTTTCTGGAAAAAGTCCTATAACTTTTCCAATTTTCATCGGAAAAATCCAAAAAGGGGCCGAAACGATAGGTCTCCGCAGGGCGCTCCTTTCCACAATTCGAAAAGTGTAGGTCGTCGATCTTGTTCCGCGGATATATCACAAAGTAACACAATTTTACGTAAATTTTTAGTTTTTGTTAAGGAAAAATCCACAATTTTCGTCCGATTTCTTCGCGGTTTTCACTAATGTGTAGATCTCGTTATTCTACGACTTTTGATGTATAGCACTGCTATACTGCTAACACTTTTACCACTGGTCTGATTTTTCGTGTACGGAGCGACTTAAAAGTGCTGTTAACGTGACAGAGCGGGGCGCTGTACTGGTTAGGTTAGGTTAGGTTAGGTTAGGTTATCGAGCCACAACGGCTCTAGGTAGAGTCGTTCTGATGGTGGCCAGGGAAAGGTCTCGACGCGGGGTATTTTTTTGATACCCCGTTTGTCCCGATCGGACCAATAGTCCCTGAGATATTTTTGATTAAAATTTTCGTTAAAATTGTCGTTTCGTAATTTGAAACTGAAATTGACCCCCTTGAATAGTCTGGATAGAGCCGAACTTTCGATTCCTTCTGTTAATTCTCGGCAAGCGTCGGGGGCTAGCCAGTCGACCCAGGCTGCCTCTGACGTCGTTTCTGCTTCGATATCGTCGCCCATGGAGGAGGTTGTAGAGACGGTCGAGTAATGGCCCAAGTCTCCAACCTCCTAGTCCAGACGAACCTGAACCACTGTGCTGCGGCGCAGGACCTTTTCCTGCAAGCCATGGCACAGTGGTCGATCGGTGTTGCCGTAGCCGCGGAACCCTATTACGTTCCTCCCCGTCCAAACTGGTTGGGTGACCGGGACGGTTCCGTGGCAGTCGTCGGCTCCACGGCGGCTCATTCCCCGCCCTTGTCGCTAAGGGACAAGGGTACTGGATATGTTGCTGCCGAGTGGGGGGGGATCACCATATATGGTGTTTACTTCTCCCTCAACCGGAGTTTGAGCGACTTCGAGGTTTTCCTTAACAACTTGGAAACCTCGATGCGGCGTCTAACGTCTGAAAAGTGCGAAGCGTTCATACGAGAAATCGTCCCGCGACAGAACGGCTCTCGTTACGGTAAAGCTTCGAGGTGACTCGACTGAACGATCGCGCGCTACGTACCGATATCCGATACGCAGTAGCGACATCTAAGTCGAAATTCAACTCGAACTCGCTGAACTTACCTTCTGCAACGTTCTACGTCGCTCGTGCTATACGTACTACTACTACTACTACTACTACGTATAACATATAAAAATAATAATACAATAACAATGGCAGACACCGCTGTTACAACCGAAGCTCCCGCTCCAGCTGCCGGTGCGAAGAAGGCCGCAAGACAATCTGGCGGCGGCGGCGGCGGCGGCGCTGGCGCTGGCGCTAAGAAACCTAAAGCGAAACCCACTCATCCCAAGACATCGGAAATGGTGAACAACGCTATAAAGGAGATGAAGGAACGTAGCGGATCATCGCTACAGGCCATCAAAAAATATATCGCCGCTCATTATAAGGTCGACGCGGAGAAGTTAGCTCCGTTCATAAGGAAATATTTGAAGAGCGCCGTCGAATCGGGTGCTCTCATTCAGACCAAAGGCAAGGGCGCATCCGGATCTTTCAAGCTAGAATCTAAATCCTCGTCGGCGAAGAAACCGAGCGCCAGCGCCGGCGCTGGCAAATCTGCCGGCGGTAAAAAGGAAAAGACATCGTCGAAGGGCGCCGCCGCCGCCGCCGCCGCCGCCAAGAAATCCACCGCATCCGCAGCCGGCGCTAAGACCAAAAAGGCCGCCGCCGCCGCCGCCGCCGCTTCCGCATCGGCCGCGTCGGGATCTCCTTCCAAGTCGTCTAAGGCGGCGTCTTCGGCTTCAGCGAAAGACAAGAAGACGGCCGCCGCCGCCGCTAAAAAGACCGCCGCCGCTAAAAAGGCCGCCGCCGCCGCACCGGTCCCTGCCAAAGCGAAGGCCGGCGCAGCCCCCAAGGCCAAGAAGACCGCGAAACCACCCACGAAGAAACCAAAGGCACCTAAACCTAAGAAGGCCGCAGCCACACCCACCAAGTCTAGACCCGCCGCCGCCAAGAAAACGGCCGCAGCGAAGAAGTAAACCTGACGGTTCGCGCACGCGCACATCGGCTCGCGAGAGTGACGCTACCGCCGTCGAAGAATAACTGTTGCCGCTGCTGCCGCTGGTGCTGCTGCTGCTGCTGCTGCTGCTGCTGCTGCTGCTGCTGCTGCTGCTGCTGCTGCTGCTGCTGCTGCTGCCGCTGCTGCGGCGGCGGCGGCAGCGGCGGCGGCGGGTGCGCGACGACGACGCACGCGAACAAATATTATAAACCAAACAAACAAACGACACAAAACAGCCCTTTTCAGGGCTAACAATATATTCGTGAACGCGTGTGTCTTTCGGCACACACATTCGTTTCTATATAACGCAGAAAGTCTATATACCTCTATACCTATCTATATAAATAGGTCGACCGATTCCCAGAATATATATTTAAAAAACAAAAACAACGCCCGCAATAAGAATAAATCTTGTGCACACTCCTTGGGAATACCAGAATCTGGCGTGAAACAAACATGTTACTTAAAAAGTCTTTTATCAGGCGGTGCGCAGGTACAAGGTGCGAGCCTGTAACAGTTGGGTCATTCATACCAATTCTGATGTATTCCTTTGTGTACTTAGATGGACTAAGACCGAATTAAATGCCCTTGACTCTCCTGAGAGTCCGTACATTGCTGACTGCATTCCGCATGCACCACCCACGTTCATCGGTTATAATTGTTGTACATTCAGCAAAAGTTTGGAGGTCGTTTTCTTTATTTTTTTTTTTTTTTTTTTTAAATATCAATACTCTACACAATCGCGAGATATATACAATCTACCTATATACAATCTCAGAGAATATTTTCTACAGACTAATGTGGGAGTGCATCGCAATGTAGTTGCAGTGGATACTGGTTTTACCCACGCTCGCTCTGACTAAAGAGAATTGGCGCAAACCCGTAGGTAGTACAGTACTTAGTACTACTCTGATCTGATCTGATCTGATCGCAAGGAAGTATGGAAGGGTAAAGAGGGTCTTCACGGCCGATTTTATCGGCCCCCACACGGGTCTAATATAGACTTTAAAGTGTCGACGTCTTGGCTACCTTATTATGGTGATATCCCTTCGGAGAAACCGTAGGTTTTGTTTGTTTGTGCAAATATGGACGAAGTTATCATGACGAATATATATATCCTCAAAAAATTGATAGATAGTACGGTTGACATCTGTCGGGCGTGCCACCGTCCTCGAGAATCTATTAGGCATATTATTACTGGTTGTTCTCGTCGTCTTCTTGCTAACGATGAGTATGTAAATATTTGCACAGGCACAACCAACCAAGTAGCGAGGATCGTGCATCAACATTTTACAACAACTTTCCCTTAAATACCAACAATTGTCAATTTTGAAGTGCCTACGGTCGTGCTACGTTATATATGTATATGGGATCGATCGATCGATCGATCGATCTATTATCACAGACGGGAGGACTATTGTTGCCAATAAGCCTGATATTGATATTGTGTGGTGATAGATCGATTAGAGCGCCGCGCAATGATTGTGTCGATATCGCCGTTCCTCACGGCGACGAGACGAAAAACAATTGAAGTATTTGGATCTGTCTCACGAGATTGCCGATATGTCGAATGTGGATTCGGCGGTGATCCGGTATTGTTCCGGTAATTATATCTGTTCACCGATTTATCAATCGCCAAGAGCCTCGACCAACACCTTAAGAAAAGAGGCTCGCTCACGTTAGAAGGTTGGATCAAGGGTCTGATGCAGAGAAGGCAGTCCAGTCCTCCTTCTTGACTTCCTCTTCTCGTTCCTTTATTTTTTTTTTTTTTTTTTTTTTTGTATTTCTATAATATGTATGTAATAAAGAGAATAATAATATAAGACAATAGCAGAGAAGAAGAACATAAAAAAAAAAATAAAAAAAAATAAATAAATAAATAATAACAATAAATAAATAAATAAATAAATAAAAACGCCAACTGCGTGTCGAGCAGCGCGACACCGCCCGACTGCCCGACTCGCCATAATAACATTCTTCGTTCCTTCCTATCGCACAATCGCTCGTTCGCTCGTTCGTTCGTTCGCTCGTTCGCTCGTTCGCTCGTTCGCTCCCTCGTTCACTCGTTCACTCGCTCACTAGTACGGCTCGCTAAGCCGACGGAGGTTTATGCGGCCGTACGAGAGTATATAATACATAAATAGGAGCGCGAGCGTATGCCCCACAACAGTCAATCTATAGCTCTCGTTCGTTTCGTTTCGCACGCACGCAACGACCCCCTTATTCATTCGTTTCTAAACTACTAATTTCTGCAACACAACAAGCAGCAAGATGTCCGGCCGTGGTAAAGGTGGAAAAGTCAAGGGAAAGGCAAAGTCGCGTTCGAACCGTGCCGGTCTTCAGTTTCCGGTCGGTCGTATACACAGACTGCTGCGTAATGGCAATTACGCCGAGCGCGTAGGGGCCGGGGCACCGGTGTATCTCGCCGCAGTTATGGAATATCTGGCCGCCGAGGTCCTCGAGTTGGCCGGCAACGCCGCCAGAGACAACAAGAAAACAAGGATCATACCTCGTCACCTTCAGTTGGCGATCCGCAACGACGAAGAGTTGAACAAACTCCTCTCTGGCGTGACAATCGCTCAGGGTGGTGTTCTACCTAACATTCAGGCCGTCCTACTGCCCAAGAAGACCGAGAAGAAGGCCTAAGCGGGGGGATATGTTTAACGGCAACGACGGCGGCGGCGGCAGCAGCAGCAACAGCAACAGCAACAGCTGCATCAGCTGCATCAGCAAAACAACAACGCGACGACAATAACAAAAAAGGCCCTTTTGAGGGCCACAATACGTATCACAGTCATAATATTATATAAGGACCGTTTCTGTCATAACAATGATAAGTCAAAATATTACTAACCTCCTAACCCCTAACGATTTTCTATAATACATATAATAGAGATAGATGCCTGGTAATTAACTTAACTATCTACGAGATAATTCGTGTAGATGCTCTACACCTATGAAGTGTAGTAGTAGTAGTATAGTATTATTATTTTATTCTATACATACACTAGTTTTCAACGTGTGTATAGTGGTAGACGACAAAAAAAAAAAAAAAAAAAAAAATACCTATAGTATAGTATAACACAAAACAACCATACGGTGATGATTATGGCAAACGTACATACATAGGTAGGTACATACCAAACACCGATACGGGATCGATCAACACATCTACGTTATATCAGTTATAACGCTACCTATTTTCACCACTTACATTATTGTTAAACAAAAACAAAAGTAATATATATATATACATACATAATAAGGTAGGTTATCGAGGATTATCAAAATAAACCACAAATTGTTTCTCTGAAAATGCGCACAATCTATATATCCATAGTCTGTTGTTGTTGTTGTTTAAACGCAAAACATTAAACATTAAACGACATATCATTGATGACATGTCGTTTGTCACATTGGTGTGTAGACCATCATAAATAAATGAGTAAAAATAAATAAATAAATAAATAAATAAATAATGCACATTATATGAGGCCAAAGAACCTAGCCGACACACACACCCACACCCACACAACTGAACAGTTTTTTTTTTTTTTTTTTTTTTTTTTTTTTTTTTTTGATAAGGACCTAGCTGTTGGCCTGGTATGGCCTCTACAACTTTACGCGGGCATTACGGTGAGCGCTGAGGGCTCTCAACCGGTCATTTGTTAAGCAACATAGCCCAAGGGCACCCCCTGTGGGGTACGAACCTCGGCTTGGGGTGTTGCTGCTACGTTGGGGCGACCTACTCCCATGATTTGTATGTGATTTACGCGGCGCGTATTCCGCCCCCGACGACGGGGACGAAAACGCGGACGGTTCCTATTCCTAGATTGCCTAGCTGTGTCCGCTCTACGTTGAACGAGCGTGATCTCGTCATCTGATTCCTCTAACGCGTGTCTGGGTCGTCGTATCTTCGAAATCCTACTTGGTGTGTATCCTACGGCCGCAACCACTAGAGGGTTGGGGTGAGTCGGAGCAGAGTCAAAGTAGCTACGGGAGCACTGTTTTATGAATTGCTTGATGGTCGGCAATCTGAGGTCGATGTGGAGATCGACGTTGCGTACATACCACGGTGCTCCCGTAGCTTTGCGCATGAACCTATTTTGTAGTGTTTGAAGCCTATGGATCCTGTGTGGCCTAACGTGTGCGAATACTACGCTACCGTACGTCATTACGGGACGTACGCATGACGTGTATAGCCTAACTTTATTTTTTAGATCTAATTTCGAACGCGCGTTTATTAGACAGTGTAGACGTCCTAGCACGAAGGCAGCCCGGCTGCGGACTGCCTTGATGTGGGGGCCGAAGGTTAGACGGTCGTCGAGGGTTATGCCTAGGTATTTGGCCTGCCTAGCCCAAGGGATAGACTTGCCGAACATCCTAATCTGAGGGGTCTTCTCCAAAGGATACAGGCTTAGCTGTCTTCTGTGAAACAGCACCGCCTGGCTTTTCTCGGGGTTGACCTCTATCCTCCATTTCCGGAACCAAACGCCCAGTGCGTTGGCTGCGGTCTGGAGTTTTTTGGCTACTGTCGAGGGGTTCACCCCCGAGCAGTAGATAGCCGTGTCGTCTGCGAATAGTGCCGTCTGCACATACCGATGCTTCGGAATGTCGCTGGTATACAGCGTGAAGAGTAGGGGGGAGAGCACGGACCCTTGTGGGACACCGGCTCGTATGGGGTGAGTGGAGGACAATGACCCTTCTACTCGGTAGCGGAAGCTTCGATTCGACAAGTAGTCTCGTATGATGAGTACGAGTCCGTGTGGCACTCCCATGGTAAGTAGCTTAAATAATAAGCCGTTGTGCCACACTTTGTCGAAAGCTTTCGCTACGTCGAAAAAGAGGATTCCTGTAAACAGGTTGCGTTGAAGCCGATCGCTGGTGTATTCAACGATGCGGTGAACTTGGTGGACGCACGAGTGTTCGGTTCGGAAACCGAATTGCTCGTGGGGGACGAGAAGATTAGCATCGGCATACGCTTTCAGCCTATTGTAGATTAGACGCTCGTATAGCTTGCCTAATCCGTTAAGCAGACTGATCGGTCTATAACTGGTCGGTTCGGACTTTGGTTTACCAGGTTTGGGTATCCCAATAACAACGGCTTCTTTCCATTGTTGTGGAAAGATGTTGTTTTTGAGTGCTGCGTTGAAAATGAACGTCAGCAGGACCAGTAGCCTCTCCGGAAAGAGTTTTAACACCCTGTTTGTGATACCGTCCGAACCGGGCGCCTTGCGAGCGTGTAGGCCCTTGACGATCGTTTCGACTTCTTCGGGGGTGACCGTGTCTAGGTCTGGTTGTGTATCTGTCATCCCCGTCGGCGTTGATGTTGATGTAGGAAGTGAGGTTATTAGGCGCTCGACTTCCGAATCAACTTCGGCTATTTGGTCCGAGTCGCAGTGTATTACGCTGGGCGTGCACTGATTCTCTAGACTCTCGGCCAGGCACTCTGCCTTTTCGATATCGTCGAATGCCGGCGGAAGGTTAGGTCTGCTTAGAGGAGGCATACAACTGAACAGACACCGAACTGAATATTTTAACGCGAATATCGATTTGTGACTGATGATTCATGTTGGAGCTGTGGAGGCTCGATAAACGGGCCGAAGTTGGGTCGCTATCGTCTCGATATATAAAAACGTCCCCCGTGTGCACGTATAAGCTCATTCTGTGCCAGAATTCCGCACGGTACGGACTCCGAATCGATACGTCGCGTGTTGTACTCTGTTCTAAATATATCAGCTACTCTCTGTCGGTCGACTGTAAACTACTAAAAACAATGCCGCCCAAGACAAGCGGAAAGGCCGCCAAGAAGTCTGGCAAGGCCCAAAAGAACATCTCCAAGACAGACAAGAAAAAGAAGAAGCACAAGAGGAAGGAGAGCTACGCTATCTATATCTACAAGGTGCTCAAACAGGTTCACCCGGACACCGGTATATCGAGTAAGGCGATGTCCATCATGAACTCTTTCGTGAACGACATCTTCGAACGCATCGCCGCCGAAGCGTCGCGTCTCGCCCACTACAACAAGAGGTCCACGATCACATCTAGGGAGGTGCAGACCTCCGTGAGGCTTTTGCTACCAGGCGAGCTCGCCAAACACGCTGTCAGCGAGGGCACCAAAGCTGTCACCAAGTACACCAGCTCCAAGTGAGGAGGAGGCGGTCACCGTCACCGTCACCGTCACCGACGACCCTCCGCCCTCGAGTACCACTAATAATTTGGATCACCATCGCTACCACAACCGCTACCGCTACCAACATCAACACCAACACGATCGTACGCTTCGGCTGCGGTTACGAGACTCCTCGGAAGTGTAAAACAAAAGGCCCTTTTCAGGGCCACAAATTTTATCATGTTATATAACAAAAAAAAAATATATAATGTTTCTAAAAAACAAACAAAAGTCACACCCACCTACCTAAACCTACCTACCTAACCAACCTACCTACCTACCTACCTACCTACCCACCCAACTACCTACCAACCTACCAGCCTACCACCGGCTGGTGCTCTATATTAATTAACCTGAACGAGACGCAATCAATATCTCTGTCGAATAATTGACAACAGGTTAAGGTACACGCAAGTATCTAGTATATTACTTTGCTTAGTTACTCGTGGTGCTACGAGTATACTCTGTTGCACGTTACTAATTACTGGTACTTGTCCGATAGTTAATTTTACTAGTGGGGTCGCCCATCGGTCGAAATTCGACCATAATAAATATAAATTGTGAGTGACTTAATATACATTATTAAAATATAATATTCAAACATTATTAAGGTTCTACTGTCCAAAACTAAACCACACTACTATAACCACAGATTTGACCGAGACTGTTATTTGTCAATTTCTTTTTTGAACAAATTATATGAAATTAAAAAGAAGTAAAATAAAGAATACCTATTTAAAAAATGTTTATTAAAACAAAACATGCTAACATGAGGATGCAAAACAAAAAAAGAAAGAAAATATCTTTTAACGCGTATTCCAATAATTTAATTAATGATTTAAAACTTCTCTGAAAACAATGTTTTTTGTAAAAACTCTTTCATCGTTTGCTAAATGTACTTGGCCATTATATTTGGATATATAAAACCTTAAACCCAGCGAATGAACGAACTCTACTTGCTGCAACATACAATTGCCCATGTGTAAAAACTGGCCGATTTAATAAAACTTCAATTTTTTTTTTTTTTTTTTTTTTTGGACTGTTATGTCCAATTCCAGTGAAATTTCACGCATTATGTTGTTGTTACATGTTTGACTAATACGTTCTTGTAATCTATAATTAATAGCAGTGTCATAATCATAAAAATATAATTGTGCATAACACGGTGACCGACCATATGCAGCAGTCATCGGGCCTGATCTGTGATAAAAAACATCATGTATTTTGAAATAATACACTCCACTTGGTTGGCTTCTGAGCTATTACATAGCAAAACATGAATTATATTTCCTAATATACCTATATTCTAAATGATTTTTTGATTTACTTTTTATTAAAGGTTCATTTGAAGTAAGTCAATGAGTACAATGATTTAAAATATTCATTTTGACTTAAGGGTGGTACATAATATTGCTTTACCCTTGTGACAACATGAAGTGAATGCAGTTCTGTCGCCTAAGGTCACTCTTCAGATTCAAAATGTTTCAGATTAAAAACACATTTGGAAAATGACATTTAGAGCACATTTAAATGTACATATCTCTCAAAATCACTTATTTATCCTGAAGTATAATACTACTACAATAAATTACTGTAATCGTAAACTACATACTACAACTACTAATAATTGCTTTGAATCAGAAATAGCAAGTTATATTTATTTATTTTTTGTACCTGAATGTTGTCATTGCATATTATTGCACTGCTACAGAACTTTCTTTATGCTTTATATAATGAAAGTCCGTGTACATTTAAATGTATCTTACTGCTACACAACTTATATATTACACTTATATATTACATAAATTTGTATGAGCGCTCAGTATTTCACGTACGATTCGTCAAATAAAACTTTTGTGTTTGACACATTCAACTATGTCTATAATAAACAAAAGAGACAGACAATTTATTTGACCACAGAGTATATATTTTCGTGTACAAATACTTGTGTATGCGTGTGTCAAATTTATTCTGGTTTGTGTAATGTTTTATTTATTGATTTATTGTACTCATTATGCATTATTATTAAAATCTTTTTTTTTTTTTTTTTTTTTTATATATATTAAATGAGGCAAATAAAACTATTTTTTTTTTTTTTTTTTTTTTTTTTTTTTTTTGATACCTCTATGTCAGTACTATATCATGTCTATGGACAAAATGGCGTGTACAAATACATGTGTATGTGTGTGAAATGCATGGTAGTGTGTGTAATGTTTTATTTATTTATTTATTTATTGATTTAATGTACTTTATAAGCATTATTATTGAAAAACATTAGCGTTCTGCACTTCTCCAACGCATAAACTATAAGTGTGCCAAATTTTATGCTCCTGCGTCAGCGCAATTTTCGTAAAAAGCGGATTAAAGTTATTAACTAATAATAGATATTATTCTCGAAAATATTATACTCGAAATTACACGAGTTTCTGTATTACAATGAAAACCACGGGCCTCTAAAACAAAACAACAATTTGGATTCATTCATTCATTCAGTCAATCTAGAACAAGTGAAGTACAAGGTTCGGTCAGTTTGAAGCTAGATGGCGTTGTGCGTTCAACGTTCGTAATGTTTATTTAAATAGATCACAACAACATATCGCAACAGGAGTGTCGCTCGCCAGTTCGCATAACTAACTAAACCTAAAACGTAGTGAGTGATATAGCGGGGCGAGGGAACGAACGAAGGGAGCGAACGTGCGCCGCCGCCGCAGGCTATATATACCGGTGTCGACGAATTCAGACCGTTCTTCGGCAGTCGACACTCGCCCCGAGCGGACGTGTCCCAAGCGCTCCCGAAACTTTCCAAACACCACGTGCCGGCGCGACGCCCCGCGTCCCGCCGCACTCCTACCTGCGCCCGCGCCCACGTGGCCACCGCGACGCGACAACCACGAGGCAACCTCGTGGCCCCGCACCGCGGCAAACACGTGGCTAGCCGGCGTGCAACCAACACCTGCTATGTTAAATAGCAACGGCGACTGCGACGACCGCGGCGACCCACGCCGCCGTCACCAAGTGCACCATACGGAACAAGACAAACAGCAACAACAACAACAAGAACAACAACATCAGCAAGACCAACCACCAACGAGCAACGCGCTCGGTGCTACGCGCCGCCAGCCTGCTCCCCGAAACCCACGCTCACCATCGGCGGACTCCAACCGCAGCCGCAGCCGCAGCCCGACCCTGCGTTCGCCAAGTGCCTCGCGACCAACCTCGGCTGCTTCTAACGAAGCACCCGCGCCTGGCACCCTACAGGACGTTGACGCCATGGAGACCACCCCATCTAGGGACGAAGAGGAGCCGACGCAAGACGCAGAGCAGCAGGACCAGCGCCGTAAATACCAGGAAGACCTGCGTATCTACAACTCCCTCCTAGAGAAGGGAGGCATGTCGCAGGGACTGCAGCGCTGGGTCGAGGCCTACTTCCGGGTGATGGAAGTCCAGCTCGGCGTAAGGGATAAGGAAGACTGCAGTGTCGCCGACCTGCAAGTGCTTCAGACGGTGGAGCGTTCGCTACAACAGCGAATGCCCACAAACAAGGTACCCGAAACTCCTCTCGCTAAAAAGCGCACCCGAGAAGACATGGGTGACGACATCACAGCAAAAAAGAAAGCAGACCTAAAGGCGTCGCCGGTGGACACCAGCGACCAGCCTTTAGGCCGCGCCACGCCTCGCCTAGGAGAGGAGGGACGCCCTGGGGAGGGATCCCCCACCTGCGGGCCACAGAAACCGAGGACGATGGCGGCTGTGTTGTCCGCTCCGCCTCCTCCCAAGCCGACCAAGCAGACCACTCAGTCTCCGCAAACCCAGCAGGCCAAACAGCCGGCTGACGAGAAGCAACCGATTCTGGTGGTGGACCGTCTAGAAAACTGGACGGCCCACTTTAAACAGTTGGCCGAAAAAATCGGACACCCACCGAACGTGAGACCGTTCGGTAAAGGGTTCCGATTTACGCCCAAGAGCGATACTGAATTCAGAGCGATTCAAGCCCACCTAGACGCCCTAGGTCAAACGAAGGCGCCTTATTACGCCATCGCCCCTCCCCACCAGAGGCCTATAAAAATGGCCATCCGAGGACTTCCGGCCGACACCCCTGCAGAGGAAATCGTGGAGGATCTCGCAGGGAAGGGCGTCAGCTTGAAGTACGCCAAGCACATCCGGGCTCGTACAGGCAGACCGGGATGTATATTCTTCGCCGAGGCGGAGAAAACATCCGGAACGTGCAAGGCTTACGAGATCGACGAAGTGCTGCTAATGCCCGGTGTGGTCATCGAGGCCTGGAAAGGGAAGAGAGGCCCTGCTCAGTGTCACCGCTGCCAGGGCTTCAGACACAGCTCCCAGAACTGCCACAGGCCCCTCGCCTGCGTGCGCTGCGGAGGCGAACACCCAGCCCACGAGTGTCCGCGTACCAGGGACCAACCCGCTACTTGCGCCAACTGCAAGGGCCCCCATCCAGCCAACAGTATCTCGTGCCCCGTCTTCAAAAGAGAGGCACGAAACAAGAAAGCCGGACTAGCCCCGAAAACAGGGCCCCCGAAGACCATCGTGCAGCCGAACGTGGTGCAAGAGTCTGCCTCGGCCACACTCATGGCACAGGCAAACCCACCTCCGACAGCCAAAACTGCGTCCCGGAAAAGGCGCCGCAGGAAGGCGCAGGCACCCGACAGGGCACCTGCCACCTTGGACAAGGTACCTGCCACCTCGGAGAAGGCACCTGCCATCTCGGAGAAGGCACCTGCCACCTCGGACAAGGTCCCGGAAGACCCGGAAAGGGAGCAACTCGCTGCCTTACTGTTGATGTTCGCCCAACGCGTAAAGGCCGGCGACATTAACACTACCGGAATACTCTCAAGCATTACCAGGCATGGATAAGCCACTGAGGGTAGTGCACTGGAACGCGGACTCGTTAAGGAGCAAGATGGGCCTCCTACGGCTCTTCCTTAAGGAGCAGCGAGTCGACGTTATGCTCATCAGTGAAACGCAACTCAAGAGCAGTATCCCACTTAAGATCTCGGGATACATCGTCTACCGCAAAGACGAGGTTTCACCTAAAGGTGAGGCATACCGTGGGCTCGCCGTCCTGGTGAGGAGGACAGTGGTGCATCAACTTGTCGAGCCGGTGGATCTCGGCACCCTGTACGCGCTCGGTGTTGACATCCAAGTCGGCGGCAGGGAGATGCGCCTATATGCGGCCTATCGACCACCACAAGCAGCGTTCCGAGTAGAAGAACTGCGGAACCTCCTTCTCCCCTCGACTCCAACCATTGTCGCTGGGGACTTGAATGCCAAACACCAAGCCTGGCACTGTTCCAGACCCAACGCAGCAGGAAACACTCTGATGAGCGATGCCCAGACATACGACTACGAGATCGCCGGTCCACGAGAGCCTACCAGGATAGACCCGATCGATCCTAGCAGGGACAACGTGCTGGACATCATCGTTTTCAGAGGTTTGAGAGCCCCTCCATCACAAGAGGTCCTTGAGGATCTACCCTCTGACCACAGACCGGTGCTACTGGTGTTCAGGGAGCCCGCGACGATGGTCAACCCGCCCAAGCCCTCAAGCCATACCGACTGGCTCAAATTTCACCAGCTCATGACCTCGTACGAGCGCCCTGAAATTGTGAAAACGTCAACCGAAGTTGACGCAGCAGCCCAGGGACTCACCGAGGCCATTAGAAATTCACTACTGGCATCCACCGTCGTCAAGCCACGGTCAGAGAGGTACCACAAGCTACCTACAAGCCTTCTATGGTTGCTGGCGGAAAAAAAGAAGGCCAAGAAACTGTGGCAAAGGACTCGGCATCCTCAGCACAAGTCCACGTATAACATGCTGACCAACAGGGTTAAAACCGCCCTATGGACTCACAGAGGAGAAAGTTGGGAGAACTTCCTCTCCCACATCGACGAAAGTGAGCAACCCTCGACCCATCGACTCTGCCGAGCACTATCCACGGAACCCAGTCCCGTCAAACCTCTACTAGGCGAGGACGGACTCCCACGTTTCAAGGCTCAAGACCGTGCCGAAATATTGGCACATAGCCTTGAAACGCAGTTTACGCCTCACGACGCTGCGGATCCCAGTGCCGCACGGGAAGTCGAAGAAGCCGTAAGGCGACACCTCGCCTCCATACAAGCGACAACCAACTACAACAACAACAACGACATCAACAACATCATCCCAGTACTCACAACACCCAAGGAGGTTGCCGAACTGTTGAGGAAAACGAACCCCCGGAAGGCTCCCGGAGAAGACGGAATTCCCAACTCGGCATTACATCGATTACCTCTGAAGGCCTTAGTTGCGGTCACGCAGCTGTATAACGGCATCCTAAGGACCGGCCACTTTCCGACCATCTGGAAGTTGGGTCGGGTGATTGTGATACCAAAACCTGGGAAGAATCTCGGGAGGCCGGAAAATTACCGGCCCATCACTCTCCTACCCGCACTGTCCAAAGTGTTCGAGAGGCTCCTGCTGGCCCGCATGAACCGCCACATCCAGCCGAGGCAGGAACAGTTCGGGTTCCGAAGGGGCCACTCCACTACCCTGCAACTAACGCGCGTCCTTGACGAAATGGCCACATGGCTGAACAGGGGCGGTCACACGGTGACACTGATGCTTGACATGGAGAAGGCCTTCGACAAGGTGTGGCACGACGGGCTCGTCCACAAACTGTCGACGACGTCGCTACCGGCCGTCATCATCAGGGTCATCGCATCCTTCCTGAAAAACAGGACCTTCTATGTGGCCGTCGAGGACGCCACATCCGAACCCAGGAACATCCGGGCAGGCGTCCCTCAAGGGAGCTGCCTCTCGCCAACCCTGTATGCCTTCTACACAGACGACATACCGGTGGTGGGAGACGTAAAGCTGGCGCTGTTCGCCGACGACGCCGCATACATAGCCAGCTCCAAGAACGCCAACCACGCAGCGCGCAAACTGGCCCCCACCCTGGAGGCCCTCCCAGACTGGCTTCACAAGTGGAGACTAAAGTGCAACGTCAGGAAAACCCAGGCGTTACTGACGGGTAATTGCCATTACCCACCCCCCATGCACTTCATGGGCGAAGACATCCCGTGGAACCCGACCGTCAAATACCTGGGGATAACTATCGACAGAACTCTGTCCATGTTGCCCCACGTCGAGACCGTCATCACTAAAGCGCGGCTCGTGAAGACAAGGCTGCGCCCACTACTGTCCTCCAAACTCCCCTTGAGAGCCAAACTCAACATCTATAAAACCTATATCAGGTCACGCCTCACATACGCGGGGCCGGCCTGGTATAACCTAACTGCAAACTCCCTGCGTAAAAGGCTCCAAGGCGCGGAGAACACATGTCTGCGCATGACGGTCGACGCCTCCAGGTACTTGAAGAATGCCACCATCCATCGGGACCTCAAATGGGAACCAATCGAGGGCTTCATCAGGAGATTGGCCACGGGCATGTTCGAGAAAGCGGTCCTTTCGGGACTGCCGCACCTCATCAACATCGCCCCCTTACCGCACCCCGACACCACCCTAATGGTCCGTAGGCGGTTAAAACGCCCCGCCCGGGAGCTCATAGTGGCTCCCTTGAGCGGGGCAAACGCAACCTCTGCGGACACTGACCAGGAACCGCCAGCCTCTCGCAGGCGTATCACCGGTCCCCTCCATGGAGGGTCGACCAGTGGTCCATCCTCGAGGCCGGCGTAAAAACAATGACCGGCTCATAGTAATGAGCCGCGACGAAGTACCACTGCAAGGAGCCCAGAGCTCCCAGCAGTCTCCCCACCTGACAAATCAGGTGAGATGAACACCAGAGAGTCAGACCGTTCACATTCTCTCTCGTGTATTTGTAGCGTGACGACGTCTCGCCTCAGCTCCCTAGCTCACTAGTATCCGGTTCGTTACGTTCGTACAATGGCTCGCACCAAGCAGACCGCTCGCAAATCTACCGGTGGCAAGGCACCCAGGAAACAGCTCGCCACCAAAGCTGCCCGCAAGAGTGCGCCGGCCACCGGTGGTGTGAAGAAACCACATCGCTACAGGCCCGGCACAGTAGCGCTTCGTGAGATCCGTCGCTACCAGAAGAGCACCGAACTCCTGATCCGTAAACTTCCGTTCCAGCGTTTAGTTCGTGAGATCGCTCAAGACTTCAAGACCGATCTGCGCTTCCAGAGTTCCGCCGTTATGGCTCTACAGGAGGCTAGCGAGGCTTATTTGGTCGGCCTCTTCGAGGACACCAACCTTTGTGCAATACACGCTAAACGCGTCACCATTATGCCAAAGGACATACAATTGGCGCGCAGAATCCGAGGCGAACGCGCCTAAGAATGAAAGAAGAACACGACCGCCTCCGCCGTCATCACCATCACAACCGCTACGACGTAGACAACAACAACAACGACAACATCATCATCATCATCATCATCATCATCATCATCATCATCATCATCATCATCATTAACACACTGAAGATATATATATACATCAAAGTGTGCAATTAGAGCGCTGTGGTGGTGCTTCGGTTACAACAAAAGGCCCTTTTCAGGGCCACACACGTTTCATATATCACATACGTATTACGATATGTTTCTAATGAACAGAGAAGTCTCGACAAATAAATAATAAATGCTTGGTTTAGGCCCGCACGACACGACTCGTATAATTTGAACCCTTTAAACAAAGTTGAAAAATAATTATAATAATAATGATGATGACGATATCACAGATAGACGTCTACTCTTTCTTACGTAAGAGTTCAACGCGCACACCTACGTCGTAATTAGGTATTGTCTCTAGTGTAAATCATACCAACCATATATCCATTAGATCTCATATATATGTTATTTGCTTGCAACAGTCGCTCGCTCGGGGTCGGCGTAAATGGATTAGCTTAAATCTAATTTTTCATTAGCTCATTTTTATTCTTCTCTCTCTCTCTCTCTCTCTCTCTCTCTCTCTCTCTCTCTCTCTCTCTCTCTCTCTCTCTCTCTCTCTCTTTTTTTTTTTTTTTTAAAATTGAGTAGGCACATATTAAAAGAAAGCAAGCAATCAAATAGACTTTTTGTTTTTGTTTTTTTTTTTTTTTTTTTTTTTTTTGTTTTTTGTTTTTTGTTTTTTTTTGTTTTTTGTTTTTTTTTTTTTTTTTTTTTTTTTTTTTTTTTTTTTTTTTTTTTTTTTGCCGCTACTATATACTGTCTACTGACTATTATTGTAGTGTGTCGGTGTGTCGGTCGTGTAGGAGCCAGTTCGAGATATCGGTACGAGGCGTACACGTACATATTTATGTACAATAACACAGCGTACCTTCGTAATAACGAACCGAACAGACTACGAGAACGCCACGACAGACGTCGCGCCGTACCGTATCTATATAAAGAGCGGATTTACGGTTTTCCGTATTGACTTCGCCTCCGACAGCCGCCCCGAGCGGACGTCTCCGAATCGCTCCCGACACCGACCACCGCTACGTGCGACGCCACGCCCCGCGCTACGCCGCACCCCTCGCTTCTCATCGCACCGCTACGCCGTCGTCACCGCTACGCCGACGTAGCAGCCGCCCGCCTGCGCTACGCACTAGCTCCCTGCTGCGTGCACCGGACCGTCGTCCGAGACACGCGGCTAACAGCCTTTGCGTATCGCACAAAGTCTCGATTATCGTTCTTTTTAGAACGAGAAAGGACCTACTTCAAGTCACGTCTGTGAACAAGACGCGTACAAACTAACGTCGTATTTATAAATACGACGTTGGATAGTGCGCCGTCCTTCACAGAGGCGCAAGTTTCTTTTGAGCATATAAGTCTTTGGCCCCTTCAGGGAAAAACCTAAATTTGGTCACTCGGTGGAAACCTAACGGTGCCAACGAAACCGAGTGGGCGGTGACCCGACCCGCCTGCCTAGCCCCTTCTGGGTTAGGCGTAGTCGGCTGGGGCTAGATAACTCGGCCTTGGGGGGACTCCTAGTCGAGCCTAGTCATCACCCTCCCACCCCACCCTTACCTCCACATCCCATTCTCAGGTGTTAGATTGGGTGTGCCGGCCACAACAGGCCCATACCACCCCGGCACCTGGGCTGCTAGGAACCCGACGCACATTAAGATCGGCGAAGGGATACACGCTTAGGGCACACCTAGTTATAAGTACACCCTCCCGGCCTTACCCCGGCTGGGAGGACAAGCACGCACACACCCCCGGGTTGTCCCACCCGGGGACTAGGACTGCTGTTGGTGGTGTTGTTGTTGTTGCTGTCGCGTGCCACGCGATACGCACAGCACCCGAACCGCCGACATGGAGAAGCTATCAATAAAGGACCTCCTCGCAGACCCAGTCGTCTTCGCCGTACTACAAAAGAGGTACGGGAACATGGTCGCGCGGAAGGCGCAAGAAGCAATCGAGATGGAGACAGAAGCGTCTCCAGAGCCCGCTGCGAGTTCGGGCGAAGACCACGAACGCGAACGCGAAAAGGGACAGCCAGAGTCCCCCTCCTCCCCCTCCGAGAGCAGCGAGGAAGAGTCCTCGTCAAGAGAGGACGAAGACCAAGAAGGTTTCTCCGTAGTTTCCTCACGGAAACGCAGCAGGAAGGCCAAAGGAGGCCCAAACAAGGCCCCAAAACTGTCAGAGGACAAGGATACCTCGGCAGCACCCGCCCCCGTTCGCGCCTCTTCAAGGCCTAAGGGCAGCAACTCCCCCTCAGGGAGGTCCTCGCCCGCTATCGCCGACGCCTCGGCGGCCGCGCCGAAGACCCGCGCCCCTCCACCGATCTACGTCCAGGAGAAGTCCAAATGGACGGCTATCTCCACCTGGTGCAACGAGCGCCGGATCACCTACCACTCGGCTCGTAGCACCCAACAGGGCATCAAAATCGCCCTAGCCACCGCGAGCGACCACAGGGCGCTTTCGAAGCTCCTTCGGGAGAGAAACGTGCCTTACCACACGTACACTCTGCCGGAGGACAAGAAACTCCGTGTGGTCATCCGCAATGTACCCAGGGAGATCTCCCC
Source organism: Hypercompe scribonia (assembly GCA_949316085.1). NCBI lineage: Eukaryota > Metazoa > Arthropoda > Insecta > Lepidoptera > Erebidae > Hypercompe > Hypercompe scribonia. The sequence goes on along the minus strand of OX438969.1, from coordinate 452,600 downwards.
CGAGGAGATCAAGGAATCCCTGTCAAAAGACTACCCGGTGCACGAGGTACACCGGATGGTGAGAGGCCGCACCAATACCATCTTTGATATGGTGATGGTCTCCCTCGACGACAGCCCCGCGGGCAAGGACATCTTCAAGATGTCATCCGTCTGTGGGCTGTCGGGGATAACTGTGGAGCCACCTCACAGAAGAAGTGGCATCTCACAATGCCACCGCTGCCAGCTCTACGGGCACTCGGCCCGAAATTGCTTCGCCCGCCCAAGGTGCGTCAAGTGCCTGGAGGACCACGCGACGGACCAATGCAAAAGGCCCAAAGACAGGGCCAATTGCACTGCCCCAGTCGCGTGCGTGCTGTGTGGCGAAGAAGGCCACCCCGCCAACTACAGAGGCTGCCCGAAGGCGCCTAAAACCCCCAAGGCGAAAGGACCTCAGCGTCCCCGCCCAGTCGTCCCCGCTGCTGCTGCTGCCACTGCAGGGACTGGGGGGAGCTTTATAGCTGCTCCTTTGCCGAAGACGAACGCCTGGGCCACTCCCAGGAAGACGGGGGAGACCTTCCCACCTCTGCCCGTGCGGAAGACGATGCAGGTCCCCATACCTGCCCCAGTACCCGCAAAGGCAGCCTCCGGCGTGCCCACGCCCACTAAACCGCTCCAGGGAGGGCCCAAGCCGCTCGTCGTCGACTACAGGAGCCAACTACCGCAAACGATCGACCCGGACCTATCCCTAGTGGCAAGGTTCGCGAGTGCGATCGATTTTAACGAGCTACGCCAGCTCGCTAATTTAATACGTCAAAACGAGGGCAATCTGTTGGCCCTCCTCAACGTCAGCATCAGATACTCGAGCGTACTCGAGAAGTTAGGCGCATTCAAGTGCAACCCATAATATGGATAGGACACCGACAAGCAGAGTCAAACCAAAAACACTCAAGATAGGGTACTTCAACGCCAACGGCATCAGTAGGCAACGAGATGAAGTTGGCGAATTTCTTAGGGCACACCAACTAGACATATTGCTAGTGCAAGAGACCTTTTTGAAACCCTCGCAGAGAAACCCAAACGTTGCGAACTACTCTGTGGTCCGCAACGATAGGATTGACTCTGCGCTAGGGGGAACTCTCATATATTACAAAAGGTCCCTTCACTGCGTACCTATGGATCCGCCTGCGCTGACTAGCATCGAGGCTTCGGTCTGTCGAATAGGCATGACCGGACACCAATCGATCACACTAGTTTCAGCCTATCTGTCACCCAATCGGCAACTACCCGAGAGCGACCTCCGAGCGCTGCTAGAACTGAGCGACGCCGTGATTATCGGCGGCGACCTTAACGCCAAGAACACCATTTGGAACTGTCACCAGTCCAACGCCAAAGGCAGAGCCCTGGAGTCGCTCTCGAATAGACTAGCGTTCGACATCATCGCCCCGCTCGAACCGACCCATTATCCGCACAACGTGTCTCACCGACCCGACATTCTGGACGTGGCACTCCTAAAGAACATAAACCTACGTTTGTGTTCAGTAGAGGTGCTTCACGAGTTAACTTCAGACCACAGACCTGTGGTTATGGAGTTCGCACCCAGACTGGGTCCCATCGACACAGGTCATCGTACCCCGACTAGACGAATCACGGACTGGAGGCGCCTCGGGACAAAACTCGAGGCAACCTCGTCCGTGCATCTAGATAGGATACCCGACCATATAATTAGCCAAGAGGACACCACGATGGCGATCGACTCCCTCACAGCTCACGTGCAATCGTTAATTAACGAATGCACTCTGGAGGCACCGGCGACGAACGATCGCCGCTGGGACCTACCCGATGACGTACGTGAGCTGCTGAGGCGGAAGAACGCCGCCGTACGAGCCTACGACAGATATCCATGCGAAGCCAACAGGATCAGGTTACGACGCTTAGAAAGAGCGGTCAAGTCGCGCATCGATCAAATGCGCCAAGACAGGTGGGATAGGACACTACAAGACCTCGAACCTACCCACCTTGCCTTCTGGCAGCTGTCCCGCTCGCTTAAGAGAGACACCGTCACCGTTATGCCTCCTCTAAGCAGACCTAACCTTCCGCCGGCATTCGACGATATCGAAAAGGCAGAGTGCCTGGCCGAGAGTCTAGAGAATCAGTGCACGCCCAGCGTAATACACTGCGACTCGGACCAAATAGCCGAAGTTGATTCGGAAGTCGAGCGCCTAATAACCTCACTTCCTACATCAACATCAACGCCGACGGGGATGACAGATACACAACCAGACCTAGACACGGTCACCCCCGAAGAAGTCGAAACGATCGTCAAGGGCCTACACGCTCGCAAGGCGCCCGGTTCGGACGGTATCACAAACAGGGTGTTAAAACTCTTTCCGGAGAGGCTACTGGTCCTGCTGACGTTCATTTTCAACGCAGCACTCAAAAACAACATCTTTCCACAACAATGGAAAGAAGCCGTTGTTATTGGGATACCCAAACCTGGCAAACCAAAGTCCGAACCGACCAGTTATAGACCGATCAGTCTGCTTAACGGATTAGGCAAGCTATACGAGCGTCTAATCTACAATAGGCTGAAAGCGTATGCCGATGCTAATCTTCTCGTCCCCCACGAGCAATTCGGTTTCCGAACCGAACACTCGTGCGTCCACCAAGTTCACCGCATCGTTGAATACACCAGCGATCGGCTTCAACGCAACCTGTTTACAGGAATCCTCTTTTTCGACGTAGCGAAAGCTTTCGACAAAGTGTGGCACAACGGCTTATTATTTAAGCTATTCACCATGGGAGTGCCACACGGACTCGTGCTCATCATACGAGACTACTTGTCGAATCGAAGCTTCCGCTACCGAGTAGAAGGGTCACTGTCCTCCACTCACCCCATACGAGCCGGTGTCCCACAAGGGTCCGTGCTCTCCCCCCTACTCTTCACGCTGTATACCAGCGACATTCCGAAGCATCGGCATGTGCAGACGGCACTATTCGCAGACGACACGGCTATCTACTGCTCAGGAATGAACCCCCCGACAGTAGCCAAAAAACTCCAGACCGCAGCCAACGCACTGAGCGTTTGGTTCCGGAAATGGAGGTTAGAGGTCAACCCCGAGAAAAGCCAGGCGGTGCTGTTTCACAGAAGACAGCTAAGCTTGTATCCTTTGGAGAAGACCCCTCAGATTAGGATGTTCGGCAAGTCTATCCCTTGGGCTAGACAGGCCAAATACCTAGGCATAACCCTCGACGACCGTCTAACCTTCGGCCCCCACATCAAGGCAGTCCGCAACCGGGCTGCCTTCGTGCTAGGACGTCTCCACAATCTATTAAACGCGCGTTCGAAATTAGATCTAAAAAATAAAGTTAGGTTATACACGTCATGCGTACGTCCTATAATGACGTACGGTAGCGTAGTATTCGCACACGTTAGGCCACACAGGATCCATAGGCTTCAAACACTACAAAATAGATTCATGCGCAAAGCTACGGGAGCACCGTGGTATGTACGCAACGTCGATCTCCACATCGACCTCAGATTGCCGACCATCAAGCAATTCATAAAACAGTGCTCCCGTAGCTACTTTGACTCTGCTCCGACTCACCCCAACCCTCTAGTGGTTGCGGCCGTAGGATACACACCAAGTAGGATTTCGAAGTTACGACGACCCAGACACGCATTGGAAGAGCCAGATGACGAAATCACGCTCGCCCAACGTAGAGCGGACACAGCTAGGCAATCTAGGAATAGGAACCGTCCGCGTTTTCGTCCCCGTCGTCGGGGGCGGAATACGCGCCGCGTAAATCGTATACATAACATGGGAGTAGGTCGCCCCAACGTAGCAGCAACACCCCAAGCCGAGGTTCGTATCCCACAGGGGGTGCCCTTGGGCTATGTTGCTTAACAAATGACCGGTTGAGAGCCCTCAGCGCTCACCGTAATGCCCGCGTAAAGTTGTAGAGGCCGTCTGAGGCCAACAGCTAAAAATCACTACAAAAAAAAAAAAAAAAAAAAAAAAAAAAGTTTTCCGTATTCAGTCGTTCGCCAGCGTTCGCCGTTCAACAACGTCTGTGTGTGTATCACCATCGATTGAATAAACTACTCTCCACTAAAAAAAAAACATGACCGGTCGCGGCAAGGGAGGAAAGGGTCTGGGGAAAGGAGGAGCCAAGCGACACAGGAAAGTGCTTCGTGATAACATCCAAGGTATCACGAAGCCGGCTATCCGTCGTCTCGCTCGCAGAGGCGGTGTGAAGCGTATTTCCGGTCTTATCTACGAGGAGACTCGCGGTGTTCTCAAGGTGTTCCTCGAGAACGTTATCCGCGACGCGGTCACTTACACCGAACACGCCAAGAGGAAGACCGTCACCGCCATGGACGTCGTCTACGCTCTGAAACGTCAAGGTCGCACCCTGTACGGTTTCGGCGGTTAAGAAAGTGCAGCGTTCGCGCGTGCGGCTCGTGTACCACCACCACCATCACCACCACCACCGCCGCCACCGCCGCCACCGCCACCGCCACCGCCACCATCATCACCACGTTCACACCCACACCTACCTACTACCTACTAATGTAGATATGATGATATATCGTGGCATGTATCGTGTCAAATATTATGATACAAAAAATAAAAAAAAAGGCCCTTATCAGGGCCGCATACGATTCGTGTGCACTGCACGCACTCTTGTGCAGTAGCATGTTTCTTATGAACGACAAGTCGAGCTTTTCTAACTAAATAATATATACTCGTATATATATATATATATAACGAACCTATATATATATATAAACAACCGAAAAAAAATGTGTTTTTATAATGTATGTGAGTAAACGAGTGGAGTGTTTTGTACGTGTTGTATAGAGGTTATCAGAGTTTCCACAGCTGTACGTATGGATGGGGAAATGGTGAAAAATATCGATATATATCGTATCGATGTTTTTCAAATGAATCAATAAATATTGACTCAAAAATATCGATATGTTGATATATCGATATTTCTTTCTAGACAAGCAGATCATAGACTGAAATTTTTGTTTGTGTTTAAAGCAAAGAAACTAAACCCATACAGATTAGTCAAATACATGATGTGACGCATGATAAGCAGACAGCAGAACTTCAAAAAATATATCGATTTTGATACGAGTTTGATGTCTGAAATTAAATATCGAAAATCGATATATCGCTGCAAAAAATATCGCTGATATTTATCGATTTTTTTTTTTTTCTGAAAAAATATCGATATTTTGATATATCGTTTTTCTTTGCTCAAGCCTAGCTGTACGCCGGCGCCGCCGGCGGACGGACGAGACAAGGCGTCGAGAAACGCATTTCGTTCGTTCGCACCACCCGTCGTTCGTTTTAATTATATTTATTTCTTTCTTATACATACCATACCAATTTTGATGGAGATAATAATATTGAGCGGATGTAGATGCACCCCTCGAAAATAATACATATACATATATCAATTTGACGGCGATTTCCACGTAATATGATGATATAACAACTGTATACTGTATATCGTATATCGAGACTATGCGAAATATTATTTCGCATAGTCGATGCGAAATATATATATATATATATATATATGCGTATACATATACATATACATATACAGTGCGCTCAATGGTGTTACTTAAACATACAATAATCATAGACATAGTCTTATACATATTTACATAGGACATAGATAATATAAAGATATACATACACACATGCACGCACGCAAAATTATTTTGTATTTTTTATTTATTTTTTTTTTTTAGTATATCAACCTATTATACGGACAAACCTCCAGGTCGGACTCGGCCGTCCGTCGGTGAGTCGTGAGTCGGGCGGGCATAACGCGCACGAACGTGTTTTACGAAGGTTCACTTTTAATCGTTAAATGTGGTCATAACGTGTATTAATATCAAAGATATGTTGACACGTTTCAGCCTCGATATACTCGTCGTTGTTTTATACATTGTTTTGACACAAAACGTTATGTTTTATAGAGAAAAATACATTTTGAACTGAACGCGAGGTATACACGGTGCACAGTGGTGAAAATAAAACACCATATCGTCCCAGCGGTACGATCGTTTCACGTAAAGTACACGTCGAACGTTAGTCACTTTCATTATGTATATAAAAATATAATTTTGACATTATATATTATAAGATAAGTTATATAAAATGTTATTTAATTAGATCCGTGTTAGTGAAAAGTGCGAAGCGTTCATACGAGAAATCGTCCCGCGACAGAACGGCTCTCGTTACGGTAAAGCTTCGAGGTGACTCGACTGAACGATCGCGCGCTACGTACCGATATCCGATACGCAGTAGCGACATCTAAGTCGAAATTCAACTCGAACTCGCTGAACTTACCTTCTGCAACGTTCTACGTCGCTCGTGCTATACGTACTACTACTACTACTACTACTACTACGTATAACATATAAAAATAATAATACAATAACAATGGCAGACACCGCTGTTACAACCGAAGCTCCCGCTCCAGCTGCCGGTGCGAAGAAGGCCGCAAGACAATCTGGCGGCGGCGGCGGCGGCGGCGGCGCTGGCGCTGGCGCTAAGAAACCTAAAGCGAAACCCACTCATCCCAAGACATCGGAAATGGTGAACAACGCTATAAAGGAGATGAAGGAACGTAGCGGATCATCGCTACAGGCCATCAAAAAATATATCGCCGCTCATTATAAGGTCGACGCGGAGAAGTTAGCTCCGTTCATAAGGAAATATTTGAAGAGCGCCGTCGAATCGGGTGCTCTCATTCAGACCAAAGGCAAGGGCGCATCCGGATCTTTCAAGCTAGAATCTAAATCCTCGTCGGCGAAGAAACCGAGCGCCAGCGCCGGCGCTGGCAAATCTGCCGGCGGTAAAAAGGAAAAGACATCGTCGAAGGGCGCCGCCGCCGCCGCCGCCGCCGCCAAGAAATCCACCGCATCCGCAGCCGGCGCTAAGACCAAAAAGGCCGCCGCCGCCGCCGCCGCCGCTTCCGCATCGGCCGCGTCGGGATCTCCTTCCAAGTCGTCTAAGGCGGCGTCTTCGGCTTCAGCGAAAGACAAGAAGACGGCCGCCGCCGCCGCTAAAAAGACCGCCGCCGCTAAAAAGGCCGCCGCCGCCGCACCGGTCCCTGCCAAAGCGAAGGCCGGCGCAGCCCCCAAGGCCAAGAAGACCGCGAAACCACCCACGAAGAAACCAAAGGCACCTAAACCTAAGAAGGCCGCAGCCACACCCACCAAGTCTAGACCCGCCGCCGCCAAGAAAACGGCCGCAGCGAAGAAGTAAACCTGACGGTTCGCGCACGCGCACATCGGCTCGCGAGAGTGACGCTACCGCCGTCGAAGAATAACTGTTGCCGCTGCTGCCGCTGGTGCTGCTGCTGCTGCTGCTGCTGCTGCTGCTGCTGCTGCTGCTGCTGCTGCTGCTGCTGCCGCTGCTGCGGCGGCAGCGGCAGCGGCGGCGGCGGGTGCGCGACGACGACGCACGCGAACAAATATTATAAACCAAACAAACAAACGACACAAAACAGCCCTTTTCAGGGCTAACAATATATTCGTGAACGCGTGTGTCTTTCGGCACACACATTCGTTTCTATATAACGCAGAAAGTCTATATACCTCTATACCTATCTATATAAATAGGTCGACCGATTCCCAGAATATATTTAAAAAACAAAAACAACGCCCGCAATAAGAATAAATCTTGTGCACACTCCTTGGGAATACCAGAATCTGGCGTGAAACAAACATGTTACTTAAAAAGTCTTTTATCAGGCGGTGCGCAGGTACAAGGTGCGAGCCTGTAACAGTTGGGTCATTCATACCAATTCTGATGTATTCCTTTGTGTACTTAGATGGACTAAGACCGAATTAAATGCCCTTGACTCTCCTGAGAGTCCGTACATTGCTGACTGCATTCCGCATGCACCACCCACGTTCATCGGTTATAATTGTTGTACATTCAGTGCAAAAGTTTGGAGGTCGTTTTCTTTATTTTTTTTTTTTTTTTTTTAAATATCAATACTCTACACAATCGCGAGATATATACAATCTACCTATATACAATCTCAGAGAATATTTTCTACAGACTAATGTGGGAGTGCATCGCAATGTAGTTGCAGTGGATACTGGTTTTACCCACGCTCGCTCTGACTAAAGAGAATTGGCGCAAACCCGTAGGTAGTACAGTACTTAGTACTACTCTGATCTGATCTGATCTGATCGCAAGGAAGTATGGAAGGGTAAAGAGGGTCTTCACGGCCGATTTTATCGGCCCCCACACGGGTCTAATATAGACTTTAAAGTGTCGACGTCTTGGCTACCTTATTATGGTGATATCCCTTCGGAGAAACCGTAGGTTTTGTTTGTTTGTGCAAATATGGACGAAGTTATCGTGACGAATATATATATCCTCAAAAAATTGATAGATAGTACGGTTGACATCTGTCGGGCGTGCCACCGTCCTCGAGAATCTATTAGGCATATTATTACTGGTTGTTCTCGTCGTCTTCTTGCTAACGATGAGTATGTAAATATTTGCACAGGCACAACCAACCAAGTAGCGAGGATCGTGCATCAACATTTTACAACAACTTTCCCTTAAATACCAACAATTGTCAATTTTGAAGCGCCTACGGTCGTGCTACGTTATATATGTATATGGGATCGATCGATCGATCGATCTATTATCACAGATGGGAGGACTATTGTTGCCAATAAGCCTGATATTGATATTGTGTGGTGATAGATCGATTAGAGCGCCGCGCAATGATTGTGTCGATATCGCCGTTCCTCACGGCGACGAGACGAAAAACAATTGAAGTATTTGGATCTGTCTCACGAGATTGCCGATATGTCGAATGTGGATTCGGCGGTGATCCGGTATTGTTCCGGTAATTATATCTGTTCACCGATTTATCAATCGCCAAGAGCCTCGACCAACACCTTAAGAAAAGAGGCTCGCTCACGTTAGAAGGTTGGATCAAGGGTCTGATGCAGAGAAGGCAGTCCAGTCCTCCTTCTTGACTTCCTCTTCTCGTTCCTTTTTTTGTTTTTTTTTTCTTTTTTTTTTTTTTTTATTTCTATAATATGTATGTAATAAAGAGAATAATAATATAAGACAATAGCAGAGAAAGTACATAAAAAAATAAAAAAATAAAAAAGAATAAATAAATAAATAATAACAATAAATAAATAAATAAATAAATAAATAAAAACGCCAACTGCGTGTCGAGCAGCGCGACACCGCCCGACTGCCCGACTCCCGCCGAATGACCGACGCACGCACGCCACAATAACATTCTTGAACTCGTTCGCTCGTTCGCTCGTTCGCTCACTCGTTCACTCGTTCACTCGTTCACTCGCTCACTAGTACGGCTCGCTAAGCCGACGGAGGTTTAGAGAGTACATAATACATAAATAGGAGCGCGAGCGTATGTCCCACAACAGTCAATCTATAGCTCTCGTTCGTTTCGTTTCGCACGCACGCAACGACCCCTTATTCATTCGTTTCTAAACTACTACTTTCTGCAACACAACAGCAGCAGCAAGATGTCCGGCCGTGGTAAAGGTGGAAAAGTCAAGGGAAAGGCAAAGTCGCGTTCGAACCGTGCCGGTCTTCAGTTTCCGGTCGGTCGTATACACAGACTGCTGCGTAATGGCAATTACGCCGAGCGCGTAGGGGCCGGGGCACCGGTGTATCTCGCCGCAGTTATGGAATATCTGGCCGCCGAGGTCCTCGAGTTGGCCGGCAACGCCGCCAGAGACAACAAGAAAACCAGGATCATACCTCGTCACCTTCAGTTGGCGATCCGCAACGACGAAGAGTTGAACAAACTCCTCTCTGGCGTGACAATCGCTCAGGGTGGTGTTCTACCTAACATTCAGGCCGTCCTACTGCCCAAGAAGACCGAGAAGAAGGCCTAAGCTTGGGGGATATGTTTAACGGCAACGGCGGCGGCGGCGGCAGCAGCAGCAGCAACAGCAACAGCTGCATCAGCAAAACAACAACGCGACGACAATAACAAAAAAAAAAAAAAAAAAAAAAAAGGCCCTTTTCAGGGCCACAATACGTATCACAGTCATAATATATAAGTATATAAGGACCGTTTCTGTCATAACAATGATAAGTCAAAAAAATAAAAAAGAAAATAAAAATATTACTAACCTCCTAACCCCTAACGATTTTCTATAATACATATAATAGAGATAGATACCTGGTAATTAACTTAACTATCTACGAGATAATTCGTGTAGATGCTCTACACGTATGAAGTGTAGCAGTAGTAGTATAGTATTATTATTTTATTCTATACATACACTAGTATAGTATGACACAAAACAACCATACGGTGATGGATGATTATGGCAAACGTACATACATAGGTAGGTACATACCAAACACCGATACGGGATCGATCAACACATCTACGTTATATCAGTTATAACGCTACCTATTTTCACCACTTACACATTATTGTTAAACAAAAACAAAAGTAATATATATATATATATATATATATATATATATAGATAGAGATATATATATATATATATATATATATATATATATATATGCATACATAATAAGGTAGGTTATCGAGGATTATCAAAATAAACCACAAATTGTTTCTCTGAAACTATTACAATTACACTATTATCTTACCTGAAAATACCAAAGAAACGACATATAAAGTTTACTAATATCGATTTCTCAACTTTCGTTTCTTTTCGTTTATCACTCTATAAGTTTTTATATATAATAACAAACAATTTTCACAAAATAATCTAAATATACTCCAACGTAAAACACCATTCAATCTCTCTGTGCGCCACAGACAATCTATATATCTATAGTCTGTTGTTGTTGTTGTTGCTGTTGTTGTTGTTGTTGTTGTTGTTGTTGTTGTTGTTGTTGTTGTTGTTGTTGTTGTTGTTGTTGTTGTTGTTGTTGCTGTTGTTGCTGTTGTTGTTGTTGTTGTTGTTGTTGTTGTTGTTGTTGTTGTTGTTGTTGCTGTTGTTTAAACGCAAAACATTAAACGACATATCATTGATGACATGTCGTTTGTCACATTGGTGTGACGACCACCATAAATAAATAAATAAATAAATAAATAAATAAATAAATAAATAAATAAATAAATAAATAAATAAATAAATAAATAAATAAATAAATAAATAAATAAATAAATAAATAAATAAATAAATAAATAAATAAATAAATAAATAAATAAATAAATAAACAATGCACATTATATGAGGCCAAAGAACCTAGCCGACACACACACACACACACACCCACACCCACACACACAGAGACACCGAACTGAATATTTTAACGCGAATATCGATTTGTGACTGATTCATGTTGGAGCTGTGGAGGCTCGATAAACGGGCCGAAGTTGGGTCGCTATCGTCTCGATATATAAAAACGTCCCCCGTGTGCACGTATAAGCTTTATCAAAAAAAAAAAAAAAAAAAAAAAAAAAAAAAAACACGTATAAGCTCATTCTGTGCCAGAATTCCGCACGGTACGGACTCCGAATCGACACGTCGCGTGTTGTACTCTGTTCTATATCAGCTACTCTCTGTCGGTCGACTGTACTGACTAAATACAATGCCGCCCAAGACAAGCGGAAAGGCCGCCAAGAAGTCTGGCAAGGCCCAAAAGAACATCTCCAAGACAGACAAGAAAAAGAAGAAGCACAAGAGGAAGGAGAGCTACGCTATCTATATCTACAAGGTGCTCAAACAGGTTCACCCGGACACCGGTATATCGAGTAAGGCGATGTCCATCATGAACTCTTTCGTGAACGACATCTTCGAACGCATCGCCGCCGAAGCGTCGCGTCTCGCCCACTACAACAAGAGGTCCACGATCACATCTAGGGAGGTGCAGACCTCCGTGAGGCTTTTGCTACCAGGCGAGCTCGCCAAACACGCTGTCAGCGAGGGCACCAAAGCTGTCACCAAGTACACCAGCTCCAAGTGAGGAGGGGGCGGTCACTGTCACCGACCCTCCGCCCTCGAGTACCACTAATAATTTGGATCACCATCGCTACCACAACCGCTACCGCTACCAACATCAACACCAACACGATCGTACGCTTCGGCTGCGGTTACGAGACTCCTCGGAAGTGTAAAACAAAAGGCCCTTTTCAGGGCCACAAATTTTATCATGTTATATATAATGTTTCTAAAAAACAAACAAAAGTCACATACCACCTACCTAAACCTACCTACCTACCTACCTAAAACCTACCTACCTACCTATCTACCCACCCACCCAACTACCTACCAACCTACCAGCCTACCACCGGCTGCTCTATATTAATTAATCTGAACGAGACGCAATCAATATCTCTGTCGAATAATTGACAACAGGTTAAGGTACACGCAAGTATCTAGTATATTACTTACTTTACTTAGTTACTCGTGGTACTACGAGTATACTCTGTTGCACGTTACTAATTACTGGTACTTGTCTGATAGTTAATTTTACTAGTGGGGTCGCCCATCGGTCGAAATTCGACCATAATAAATATAAATTGTGAGTGACTTAATATACATTATTAAAATATAATATTCAAACATTATTAAGGTTCTACTGTCCAAAACTAAACCACACTACTATAACCACAGATTTGACCGAGACTGTTATTTGTCAATTTCTTTTTTGAACAAATTATATGAAATTAAAAAGAAGTAAAATAAAGAATACCTATTTAAAATATGTTTATTAAAACAAAACATGCTATAAGTGGATGCAAAACAAAAAAAAAAATAAAAAAAAACATTTTTAATCGCATATTGCAATAATTTAATTAATGATTTAAAACTTGTCTGAAAACAATGTTTTTTGTAAAAACTCTTTCATCGTTTGCTAAATGTCCTTGGCCATTAATTATTTGGATATATAAAACCTTAAACCAGCGAATGAACGAACTCTACTTGCTGCAACATACAATTGCCCATGTGTAAAAACTGGCCGATTTAATAAAACTCCAATTTTTTTTTTTTTTTGGACTGTTTTGTCCAATTCCAGTGAAATTTCACGCATTATGTTGTTGTTACATGTTTGACTAATACGTTCTTGTAATCTATAATTAATAGCAGTGTCAACATCATAAAAATATAATTGTGCATAACACGGTGACCGACCATATGCCGAGCAGTCATCGGGCCTGATCTGTGATAAAAAAAACATCATGTATTTTGAAATAATACACTCCACTTGGTTGGCTTCTGAGCTATTACATAGCAAAACATGAATTATATTTCCCCTAATATACCTATATTCTAAATGATTTTTTGATTTACTTTTTATTAAAGGTTCATTTGAAGTAAGGCAATGAGTACAATGATTTAAAATATTCATTTTGACTTAAGGGTGGTAGGTACTTAATATTGCAATATTGCTTTACCCTTGTGACAACATGAAGTTAATGCAGTTCTGTCGCCTAAGGTCACTCTTCAGATTCAAAATGTTTCAGATTACAAACACATTTGTAAAATGACATTTAGAGCACATTTAAATGTACATATCTCTCAAAATCACTTATTTATCCTGAAGTATAGTACTACAATAAATTACTATAATCGTAAACTACATACTACAACTACTAATAATTGATTAATTGATTTGAATCAGAAATAGCAAGTTATATTATAATTTTTTTTTTTTTTTTGTACCTGAATGTTGTCATTGCATATTGTGCTGCTACAGAACTTTCTTTATGCATATAATGATTAAGTCCGTGTACATTTAAATGTATCTTACTGCTACACAACTTATATATTACACTTATATTTATATTACATAAATTTGTATAAGCGCTCAGTATTTCACGTAGGATTCGTCAAATAAAACTTTTGTGTTTGACACATTCAACTATGTCTATAATAAACAAAAGAGACAGACAATTTATTTGACCACAGATTATGTATACGTGTAGAAATAGTTGTGTATGCGTGTGTGTCAAATGTATTCTGGTTTGTGTAATGTTTTATTTATTGATTTATTGTACTTATTATGCATTATTATTAAAATCTTTATTTTATTTTTTTTTTATATTAAATGAGGCAAATAAAACTTTTTTTTTTTTTTTTTCTTTTGATACGTCTATGTCAGTACTATATCATGTCTATGGACAAAATGGCGTGTACAAAGTTCGGTCAGTTTGAAGCTAGATGGCGTTGTGCGTTCAACGTTCGTAATGTTCATTTACATAGATCACAACAACATATCGCAGTAGGAGTGTCGCTCGCCAGTTCGCATAACTAACTAAACCTAAAACGTAGTGAGTGATATAGCGGGGCGAGGGAACGAACGAAGGGAGCGACCGTGCGCCGCCGCCGCCGCAGGCTATATATACTGGTGTCGACGAATTTAGACCGTTAACAACGCAATGAACACTTCGCCTCCGACAGCCGCCCCGAGCGGACGTCTCCGAATCGCTCCCGACACCGACCACCGCTACGTGCGACGCCACGCCCCGCGCTACGCCGCACCCCTCGCTTCTCATCGCACCGCTACGCCGTCGTCACCGCTACGCCGACGTAGCAGCCGCCCGCCTGCGCTACGCACTAGCTCCCTGCTGCGTGCACCGGACCGTCGTCCGAGACACGCGGCTAACAGCCTTTGCGTATCGCACAAAGTCTCGATTATCGTTCTTTTTAGAACGAGAAAGGACCTACTTCAAGTCACGTCTGTGAACAAGACGCGTACAAACTAACGTCGTATTTATAAATACGACGTTGGATAGTGCGCCGTCCTTCACAGAGGCGCAAGTTTCTTTTGAGCATATAAGTCTTTGGCCCCTTCAGGGAAAAACCTAAATTTGGTCACTCGGTGGAAACCTAACGGTGCCAACGAAACCGAGTGGGCGGTGACCCGACCCGCCTGCCTAGCCCCTTCTGGGTTAGGCGTAGTCGGCTGGGGCTAGATAACTCGGCCTTGGGGGGACTCCTAGTCGAGCCTAGTCATCACCCTCCCACCCCACCCTTACCTCCACATCCCATTCTCAGGTGTTAGATTGGGTGTGCCGGCCACAACAGGCCCATACCACCCCGGCACCTGGGCTGCTAGGAACCCGACGCACATTAAGATCGGCGAAGGGATACACGCTTAGGGCACACCTAGTTATAAGTACACCCTCCCGGCCTTACCCCGGCTGGGAGGACAAGCACGCACACACCCCCGGGTTGTCCCACCCGGGGACTAGGACTGCTGTTGGTGGTGTTGTTGTTGTTGCTGTCGCGTGCCACGCGATACGCACAGCACCCGAACCGCCGACATGGAGAAGCTATCAATAAAGGACCTCCTCGCAGACCCAGTCGTCTTCGCCGTACTACAAAAGAGGTACGGGAACATGGTCGCGCGGAAGGCGCAAGAAGCAATCGAGATGGAGACAGAAGCGTCTCCAGAGCCCGCTGCGAGTTCGGGCGAAGACCACGAACGCGAACGCGAAAAGGGACAGCCAGAGTCCCCCTCCTCCCCCTCCGAGAGCAGCGAGGAAGAGTCCTCGTCAAGAGAGGACGAAGACCAAGAAGGTTTCTCCGTAGTTTCCTCACGGAAACGCAGCAGGAAGGCCAAAGGAGGCCCAAACAAGGCCCCAAAACTGTCAGAGGACAAGGATACCTCGGCAGCACCCGCCCCCGTTCGCGCCTCTTCAAGGCCTAAGGGCAGCAACTCCCCCTCAGGGAGGTCCTCGCCCGCTATCGCCGACGCCTCGGCGGCCGCGCCGAAAACCCGCGCCCCTCCACCGATCTACGTCCAGGAGAAGTCCAAATGGACGGCTATCTCCACCTGGTGCAACGAGCGCCGGATCATCTACCACTCGGCTCGTAGCACCCAACAGGGCATCAAAATCGCCCTAGCCACCGCGAGCGACCACAGGGCGCTTTCGAAGCTCCTTCGGGAGAGAAACGTGCCTTACCACACGTACACTCTGCCGGAGGACAAGAAACTCCGTGTGGTCATCCGCAATGTACCCAGGGAGATCTCCCCCGAGGAGATCAAGGAATCCCTGTCAAAAGACTACCCGGTGCACGAGGTACACCGGATGGTGAGAGGCCGCACCAATACCATCTTTGATATGGTGATGGTCTCCCTCGACGACAGCCCCGCGGGCAAGGACATCTTCAAGATGTCATCCGTCTGTGGGCTGTCGGGGATAACTGTGGAGCCACCTCACAGAAGAAGTGGCATCTCACAATGCCACCGCTGCCAGCTCTACGGGCACTCGGCCCGAAATTGCTTCGCCCGCCCAAGGTGCGTCAAGTGCCTGGAGGACCACGCGACGGACCAATGCAAAAGGCCCAAAGACAGGGCCAATTGCACTGCCCCAGTCGCGTGCGTGCTGTGTGGCGAAGAAGGCCACCCCGCCAACTACAGAGGCTGCCCGAAGGCGCCTAAAACCCCCAAGGCGAAAGGACCTCAGCGTCCCCGCCCAGTCGTCCCCGCTGCTGCTGCTGCCACTGCAGGGACCGGGGGGAGCTTTATAGCTGCTCCTTTGCCGAAGACGAACGCCTGGGCCACTCCCAGGAAGACGGGGGAGACCTTCCCACCTCTGCCCGTGCGGAAGACGATGCAGGTCCCCATACCTGCCCCAGTACCCGCAAAGGCAGCCTCCGGCGTGCCCACGCCCACTAAACCGCTCCAGGGAGGGCCCAAGCCGCTCGTCGTCGACTACAGGAGCCAACTACCGCAAACGATCGACCCGGACCTATCCCTAGTGGCAAGGTTCGCGAGTGCGATCGATTTTAACGAGCTACGCCAGCTCGCTAATTTAATACGTCAAAACGAGGGCAATCCGTTGGCCCTCCTCAACGTCAGCATCAGATACTCGAGCGTACTCGAGAAGTTAGGCGCATTCAAGTGCAACCCATAATATGGATAGGACACCGACAAGCAGAGTCAAACCAAAAACACTCAAGATAGGGTACTTCAACGCCAACGGCATCAGTAGGCAACGAGATGAAGTTGGCGAATTTCTTAGGGCACACCAACTAGACATATTGCTAGTGCAAGAGACCTTTTTGAAACCCTCGCAGAGAAACCCAAACGTTGCGAACTACTCTGTGGTCCGCAACGATAGGATTGACTCTGCGCTAGGGGGAACTCTCATATATTACAAAAGGTCCCTTCACTGCGTACCTATGGATCCGCCTGCGCTGACTAGCATCGAGGCTTCGGTCTGTCGAATAGGCATGACCGGACACCAATCGATCACACTAGTTTCAGCCTATCTGTCACCCAATCGGCAACTACCCGAGAGCGACCTCCGAGCGCTGCTAGAACTGAGCGACGCCGTGATTATCGGCGGCGACCTTAACGCCAAGAACACCATTTGGAACTGTCACCAGTCCAACGCCAAAGGCAGAGCCCTGGAGTCGCTCTCGAATAGACTAGCGTTCGACATCATCGCCCCGCTCGAACCGACCCATTATCCGCACAACGTGTCTCACCGACCCGACATTCTGGACGTGGCACTCCTAAAGAACATAAACCTACGTTTGTGTTCAGTAGAGGTGCTTCACGAGTTAACTTCAGACCACAGACCTGTGGTTATGGAGTTCGCACCCAGACTGGGTCCCATCGACACAGGTCATCGTACCCCGACTAGACGAATCACGGACTGGAGGCGCCTCGGGACAAAACTCGAGGCAACCTCGTCCGTGCATCTAGATAGGATACCCGACCATATAATTAGCCAAGAGGACACCACGATGGCGATCGACTCCCTCACAGCTCACGTGCAATCGTTAATTAACGAATGCACTCGGGAGGCACCGGCGACGAACGATCGCCGCTGGGACCTACCCGATGACGTACGTGAGCTGCTGAGGCGGAAGAACGCCGCCGTACGAGCCTACGACAGATATCCATGCGAAGCCAACAGGATCAGGTTACGACGCTTAGAAAGAGCGGTCAAGTCGCGCATCGATCAAATGCGCCAAGACAGGTGGGATAGGACACTACAAGACCTCGAACCTACCCACCTTGCCTTCTGGCAGCTGTCCCGCTCGCTTAAGAGAGACATTGTCACCTGTATGCCTCCTCTAAGCAGACCTAACCTTCCGCCGGCATTCGACGATATCGAAAAGGCAGAGTGCCTGGCCGAGAGTCTAGAGAATCAGTGCACGCCCAGCGTAATACACTGCGACTCGGACCAAATAGCCGAAGTTGATTCGGAAGTCGAGCGCCTAATAACCTCACTTCCTACATCAACATCAACGCCGACGGGGATGACAGATACACAACCAGACCTAGACACGGTCACCCCCGAAGAAGTCGAAACGATCGTCAAGGGCCTACACGCTCGCAAGGCGCCCGGTTCGGACGGTATCACAAACAGGGTGTTAAAACTCTTTCCGGAGAGGCTACTGGTCCTGCTGACGTTCATTTTCAACGCAGCACTCAAAAACAACATCTTTCCACAACAATGGAAAGAAGCCGTTGTTATTGGGATACCCAAACCTGGCAAACCAAAGTCCGAACCGACCAGTTATAGACCGATCAGTCTGCTTAACGGATTAGGCAAGCTATACGAGCGTCTAATCTACAATAGGCTGAAAGCGTATGCCGATGCTAATCTTCTCGTCCCCCACGAGCAATTCGGTTTCCGAACCGAACACTCGTGCGTCCACCAAGTTCACCGCATCGTTGAATACACCAGCGATCGGCTTCAACGCAACCTGTTTACAGGAATCCTCTTTTTCGACGTAGCGAAAGCTTTCGACAAAGTGTGGCACAACGGCTTATTATTTAAGCTACTTACCATGGGAGTGCCACACGGACTCGTACTCATCATACGAGACTACTTGTCGAATCGAAGCTTCCGCTACCGAGTAGAAGGGTCATTGTCCTCCACTCACCCCATACGAGCCGGTGTCCCACAAGGGTCCGTGCTCTCCCCCCTACTCTTCACGCTGTATACCAGCGACATTCCGAAGCATCGGTATGTGCAGACGGCACTATTCGCAGACGACACGGCTATCTACTGCTCGGGGGTGAACCCCTCGACAGTAGCCAAAAAACTCCAGACCGCAGCCAACGCACTGGGCGTTTGGTTCCGGAAATGGAGGATAGAGGTCAACCCCGAGAAAAGCCAGGCGGTGCTGTTTCACAGAAGACAGCTAAGCTTGTATCCTTTGGAGAAGACCCCTCAGATTAGGATGTTCGGCAAGTCTATCCCTTGGGCTAGGCAGGCCAAATACCTAGGCATAACCCTCGACGACCGTCTAACCTTCGGCCCCCACATCAAGGCAGTCCGCAGCCGGGCTGCCTTCGTGCTAGGACGTCTACACTGTCTAATAAACGCGCGTTCGAAATTAGATCTAAAAAATAAAGTTAGGCTATACACGTCATGCGTACGTCCCGTAATGACGTACGGTAGCGTAGTATTCGCACACGTTAGGCCACACAGGATCCATAGGCTTCAAACACTACAAAATAGGTTCATGCGCAAAGCTACGGGAGCACCGTGGTATGTACGCAACGTCGATCTCCACATCGACCTCAGATTGCCGACCATCAAGCAATTCATAAAACAGTGCTCCCGTAGCTACTTTGACTCTGCTCCGACTCACCCCAACCCTCTAGTGGTTGCGGCCGTAGGATACACACCAAGTAGGATTTCGAAGATACGACGACCCAGACACGCGTTAGAGGAATCAGATGACGAGATCACGCTCGTTCAACGTAGAGCGGACACAGCTAGGCAATCTAGGAATAGGAACCGTCCGCGTTTTCGTCCCCGTCGTCGGGGGCGGAATACGCGCCGCGTAAATCACATACAAATCATGGGAGTAGGTCGCCCCAACGTAGCAGCAACACCCCAAGCCGAGGTTCGTACCCCACAGGGGGTGCCCTTGGGCTATGTTGCTTAACAAATGACCGGTTGAGAGCCCTCAGCGCTCACCGTAATGCCCGCGTAAAGTTGTAGAGGCCATACCAGGCCAACAGCTAGGTCCTTATCAAAAAAAAAAAAAAAAAAAAAAAAAAATTTAGACCGTTGCATTCTCTCTCGTACATTTGTAGCGTGACGACGTCTCCTCCTCAGCTCCCTAGCTCACTAGTATCCGGTTCGTTACGTTCGTACAATGGCTCGCACCAAGCAGACCGCTCGCAAATCTACCGGTGGCAAGGCACCCAGGAAACAGCTCGCCACCAAAGCTGCCCGCAAGAGTGCGCCGGCCACCGGTGGTGTGAAGAAACCACATCGCTACAGGCCCGGCACAGTAGCGCTTCGTGAGATCCGTCGCTACCAGAAGAGCACCGAACTCCTGATCCGTAAACTTCCGTTCCAGCGTTTAGTTCGTGAGATCGCTCAAGACTTCAAGACCGATCTGCGCTTCCAGAGTTCCGCCGTTATGGCTCTACAGGAGGCTAGCGAGGCTTATTTGGTCGGCCTCTTCGAGGACACCAACCTTTGTGCAATACACGCTAAACGCGTCACCATTATGCCAAAGGACATACAATTGGCGCGCAGAATCCGAGGCGAACGCGCCTAAGAATGAAAGAAGAACACGACCGCCTCCGCCGTCATCACCATCACAACCGCTACGACGTAGACAACAACAACAACAACGACAACATCATCATCATCATCATCATCATCATCATTAACACACTGAAGATATATATATACATCAAAGTGTGCAATTAGAGCGCTGTGGTGCTTCGGTTACAACAAAAGGCCCTTTTCAGGGCCACACACGTTTCATATATCACATACGTATTACGATATGTTTCTAATGAACAGAGAAGTCTCGACAAATAAATAATAAATGCTTGGTTTAGGCCCGCACGACACGACTCGTATAATTTGAACCCTTTAAACAAAGTTGAAAAATAATTATAATAATAATGATGATGACGATATCACAGATAGACGTCTACTCTTTCTTACGTAAGAGTTCAACGCGCACACCTACGTCGTAATTAGGTATTGTCTCTAGTGTAAATCATACCAACCATATATCCATTAGATCTCATATACCTATATGTTATTTGCTTGCAACAGTCGCTCGCTCGGGGTCGGCGTAAATGGATTAGCTTAAATCTAATTTTTCATTAGCTCATTTTTATTCTTCTCTCTCTCTCTCTCTCTCTCTCTCTCTCTCTCTCTCTCTCTCTTTTTTTTTTTTTTTTTAAAATTGAGTAGGCACATATTAAAAGAAAGCAAGCAATCAAATAGACTTTTTGTTTTTGTTTTTTGTTTTTTGTTTTTTGTTTTTTGTTTTTTTTTTTTTTGCCGCTACTATATACTGTCTACTGACTATTATTGTAGTGTGTCGGTGTGTCGGTCGTGTGTAGGAGCCAGTTCGGGATATCGGTACGAAGCGTACACGTACATATGTACAATAACAACATATCTGAGCACCATCACCGCCAGCGTACGAAGAATAACGAACCGAACAGACTACGAGAACGCCACGACAGACGTCGCGCCGTACCGTATCTATATAAAGAGCGGATTTACGGTTTTCCGTATTCAGTCGTTCGCCAGCGTTCGCCGTTCAACAACGTCTGTGTGTGTGTGTGTGTATCACCATCGATTGAATAAACTACTCTCCACTAAAAACATGACCGGTCGCGGCAAGGGAGGAAAGGGTCTGGGGAAAGGAGGAGCCAAGCGACACAGGAAAGTGCTTCGTGATAACATCCAAGGTATCACGAAGCCGGCTATCCGTCGTCTCGCTCGCAGAGGCGGTGTGAAGCGTATTTCCGGTCTTATCTACGAGGAGACTCGCGGTGTTCTCAAGGTGTTCCTCGAGAACGTTATCCGCGACGCGGTCACTTACACCGAACACGCCAAGAGGAAGACCGTCACCGCCATGGACGTCGTCTACGCTCTGAAACGTCAAGGTCGCACCCTGTACGGTTTCGGCGGTTAAGAAAGTGCAGCGTTCGCGCGTGCGGCTCGTGTACCACCACCACCATCACCACCACCACCGCCGCCACCGCCGCCACCGCCACCGCCACCGCCACCATCATCACCACGTTCACACCACACCTACCTACTACCTACTAATGTAGATATGATGATATATCGTGGCATGTATCGTGTCAAATATTATGATACAAAAAATAAAAAAAAAGGCCCTTATCAGGGCCGCATACGATTCGTGTGCACTGCACGCACTCTTGTGCAGTAGCATGTTTCTTATGAACGACAAGTCGAGCTTTTCTAACTAAATAATATATACTCGTATATATATATATATATAACGAACCTATATATATATATAAACAACCGAAAAAAAATGTGTTTTTATAATGTATGTGAGTAAACGAGTGGAGTGTTTTGTACGTGTTGTATAGAGGTTATCAGAGTTTCCACAGCTGTACGTATGGATGGGGAAATGGTGAAAAATATCGATATATATCGTATCGATGTTTTTCAAATGAATCAATAAATATTGACTCAAAAATATCGATATGTTGATATATCGATATTTCTAGACAAGCAGATCATAGACTGAAATTTTTGTTTGTGTTTAAAGCAAAGAAACTAAACCCATACAGATTAGTCAAATACATGATGTGACGCATGATAAGCAGACAGCAGAACTTCAAAAAATATATCGATTTTGATACGAGTTTGATGTCTGAAATTAAATATCGAAAATCGATATATCGCTGCAAAAAATATCGCTGATATTTATCGATTTTTTTTTTTTTTTTTCTGAAATAATATCGATATTTTGATATATCGTTTTTCTTTGCTCAAGCCTAGCTGTACGCCGGCGCCGCCGGCGGACGGACGAGACAAGGCGTCGAGAAACGCATTTCGTTCGTTCGCACCACCCGTCGTTCGTTTTAATTATATTTATTTCTTTCTTATACATACCATACCAATTTTGATGTAGATAATAATATTGAGCGGATGTAGATGCACCCCTCGAAAATAATACATATACATATATCAATTTGACGGCGATTTCCACGTAATATGATGATATAACAACTGTATACTGTATATCGTATATCGAGACTATGCGAAATATTATTTCGCATAGTCGATGCGAAATATATATATATATATATATATATATGCGTATACATATCATTCAACATCGATTCCGCTTCCGACGCGCGTCCCGAGTGGACGTGTCTGACAAAGTGCTCGAGTGCTCCCGCTGCGACATCGCGCCCGCGCCACGCCGCACCTGTCGCTTCGCGCCATCGCGCCGCCTACGTCACCGTTGTGTGTCGGTGTGTCGTAACGGTCGCCCGTTTGCGGCATACTGCGCTCACTGCGGTTAGTGTTTTTTGTGAACAAGACGCGTACATCCAAAGTCGTAGTTGTTTATAGTGGTAGTGTTGTTGTTGTTGCTGTCGCGTGCCACGCGATACGCACAGCAACCAAACCGCCGACATGGCCATGAAGAATACATCATCGAACATGAAGAATCTATCGATGAAGGACCTACTCGCAGACCCAGTCGTCTTCGCCGTACTCCAGGAGAGGTACGGGAACATGGTCGCGCGGAAGGCGCAAGAAAAGATGGAGACAGAAGAGTCTCCAGAGCCCGCTGCGAGTTCGGGTGAAGACAACGAACGCGAACGCGAAGAAAAGGGACAGCCAGAGTCCCCCTCCTCCCCCTCCGAGAGCAGCGATGAAGAGTCCTCTTCAAGAGAGGACGAAGACGAAGAAGGTTTCTCCGTGGTTTCCTCACGGAAACGCAGCCGCAAGGCCAAAGGAGGCCCAAACAAGGCCCCAAAGCTGTCAGAGGGTAAGGATACCTCGGCAGCACCCGCCCCAGTTCGCGCCTCTCCGAGGCCTAAGGGCAACAACTCCCCCTCAGGGAGGTCCACGCCCGCTATCACCGACGCCTCGGCGGCCGCGCCGAAGACCCCCGCCCCTCCACCGATCTACGTCCAGGAGAAATCCAAATGGACGGCTATCTCCACCTGGTGCAACGAGCGCCGGATTATCTACCATTCGGCTCGTAGCACCCAACAGGGCATCAAAGTCGCCCTAGCCACCGCGAGCGACCACAGGGCGCTCTCGAAGCTCCTTCGGGAGAGACACGTGTCTTACCACACGTACACTCTGCCGGAGGACAAGAAGCTCCGTGTGGTTATCCGCAATGTGCCCAGGGAGATCTCCCCCGAGGAGATCAAGGAATCCCTGTCAAAAGACTACCCGGTGCACGAGGTACACCGGATGGTGAGAGGCCGCACCAATACCATCTTTGATATGGTGATGGTCTCCCTCGACGACAGCCCCGCGGGCAAGGACATCTTCAAGATGTCATCCGTCTGTGGGCTGTCGGGGATAACCGTGGAGCCACCTCACCGAAGAAGTGGCATCTCACAATGCCACCGCTGCCAGCTCTACGGGCACTCGGCCCGAAATTGCTTCGCCCGCCCAAGGTGCGTCAAGTGCCTGGAAGACCACGCGACGGAGGAGTGCAAAAGGCCCAAAGACAGGGCCAATTGCACTGCCCCAGTCGCGTGCGTGCTGTGTGGCGAAGAAGGCCACCCCGCCAACTACAGAGGTTGCCCGAAGGCGCCTAAAACCCCCAAGGCGAAAGGACCTCAGCGTCCCCGCCCAGTCGTCCCTGCTACTGCTGCTGCCACTGCAGGGACCAGGGGGAGCTTTACAGCTGCTCCTTTGCCGAAGACGAACGCCTGGGCCACTCCCAGGAAGACGGGGGAGACCTTCCCACCTCTGCCCGTGCGGAAGACGATGCAGGTCCCCATACCTGCCCCAGTACCCGCAAAGGCAGCCTCCGGCGTGCCCACGCCCACTAAACCTCTCCAGGGAGGGCCCAAGCCGCTCGCCGTCGACTACAGGAGCCAACTACCGCAAACGATCGACCCGGACCTATCCCTAGTGGCAAGGTTCGCGAGTGCGATCGATTTTAACGAGCTACGCCAGCTCGCTAATTTAATACGTCAGAACGAGGGCAATCCGTTGGCCCTCCTCAACGTCAGTATCAGATACTCGAGCGTACTCGAGAAGTTAGGCGCATTCAAATGCAACCCATAATATGGATAGGACACCGACAAGCAGAGTCAAACCACGATCACTCAAGCTAGGGTACTTTAACGCCAACGGCATCAGTAGGCAACGAGATGAAGTTGGCGAATTTCTTAGGGCACACCAACTAGACATATTGCTAGTGCAAGAGACCTTTTTGAAACCCTCGCAGAGAAACCCAAACGTTGCGAACTACTCTGTGGTCCGCAACGATAGGATTGACTCTGCGCTAGGGGGAACTCTCATATATTACAAAAGGTCCCTTCACTGCGTACCTATGGATCCGCCTGCGCTGACTAGCATCGAGGCTTCGGTCTGTCGAATAGGCATGACCGGACACCAATCGATCACACTAGTTTCAGCCTATCTGTCACCCAATCGGCAACTACCCGAGAGCGACCTCCGAGCGCTGCTAGAACTGAGCGACGCCGTGATTATCGGCGGCGACCTTAACGCCAAGAACACCATTTGGAACTGTCACCAGTCCAACGCCAAAGGCAGAGCCCTGGAGTCGCTCTCGAATAGACTAGCGTTCGACATCATCGCCCCGCTCGAACCGACCCATTATCCGCACAACGTGTCTCACCGACCCGACATTCTGGACGTGGCACTCCTAAAGAACATAAACCTACGTTTGTGTTCAGTAGAGGTGCTTCACGAGTTAACTTCAGACCACAGACCTGTGGTTATGGAGTTCGCACCCAGACTGGGTCCCATCGACACAGGTCATCGTACCCCGACTAGACGAATCACGGACTGGAGGCGCCTCGGGACAAAACTCGAGGCAACCTCGTCCGTGCATCTAGATAGGATACCCGACCATATAATTAGCCAAGAGGACACCACGATGGCGATCGACTCCCTCACAGCTCACGTGCAATCGTTAATTAACGAATGCACTCGGGAGGCACCGGCGACGAACGATCGCCGCTGGGACCTACCCGATGACGTACGTGAGCTGCTGAGGCGGAAGAACGCCGCCGTACGAGCCTACGACAGATATCCATGCGAAGCCAACAGGATCAGGTTACGACGCTTAGAAAGAGCGGTCAAGTCGCGCATCGATCAAATGCGCCAAGACAGGTGGGATAGGACACTACAAGACCTCGAACCTACCCACCTTGCCTTCTGGCAGCTGTCCCGCTCGCTTAAGAGAGACATTGTCACCTGTATGCCTCCTCTAAGCAGACCTAACCTTCCGCCGGCATTCGACGATATCGAAAAGGCAGAGTGCCTGGCCGAGAGTCTAGAGAATCAGTGCACGCCCAGCGTAATACACTGCGACTCGGACCAAATAGCCGAAGTTGATTCGGAAGTCGAGCGCCTAATAACCTCACTTCCTACATCAACATCAACGCCGGCGGGGATGACAGATACACAACCAGACCTAGACACGGTCACCCCCGAAGAAGTCGAAACGATCGTCAAGGGCCTACACGCTCGCAAGGCGCCCGGTTCGGACGGTATCACAAACAGGGTGTTAAAACTCTTTCCGGAGAGGCTACTGGTCCTGCTGACGTTCATTTTCAACGCAGCACTCAAAAACAACATCTTTCCACAACAATGGAAAGAAGCCGTTGTTATTGGGATACCCAAACCTGGCAAACCAAAGTCCGAACCGACCAGTTATAGACCGATCAGTCTGCTTAACGGATTAGGCAAGCTATACGAGCGTCTAATCTACAATAGGCTGAAAGCGTATGCCGATGCTAATCTTCTCGTCCCCCACGAGCAATTCGGTTTCCGAACCGAACACTCGTGCGTCCACCAAGTTCACCGCATCGTTGAATACACCAGCGATCGGCTTCAACGCAACCTGTTTACAGGAATCCTCTTTTTCGACGTAGCGAAAGCTTTCGACAAAGTGTGGCACAACGGCTTATTATTTAAGCTACTTACCATGGGAGTGCCACACGGACTCGTACTCATCATACGAGACTACTTGTCGAATCGAAGCTTCCGCTACCGAGTAGAAGGGTCATTGTCCTCCACTCACCCCATACGAGCCGGTGTCCCACAAGGGTCCGTGCTCTCCCCCCTACTCTTCACGCTGTATACCAGCGACATTCCGAAGCATCGGTATGTGCAGACGGCACTATTCGCAGACGACACGGCTATCTACTGCTCGGGGGTGAACCCCTCGACAGTAGCCAAAAAACTCCAGACCGCAGCCAACGCACTGGGCGTTTGGTTCCGGAAATGGAGGATAGAGGTCAACCCCGAGAAAAGCCAGGCGGTGCTGTT
Source organism: Hypercompe scribonia (assembly GCA_949316085.1). Taxonomy (NCBI): domain Eukaryota; kingdom Metazoa; phylum Arthropoda; class Insecta; order Lepidoptera; family Erebidae; genus Hypercompe; species Hypercompe scribonia. The sequence goes on along the minus strand of OX438969.1, from coordinate 425,372 downwards.
TCACAGAAGACAGCTAAGCTTGTATCCTTTGGAGAAGACCCCTCAGATTAGGATGTTCGGCAAGTCTATCCCTTGGGCTAGGCAGGCCAAATACCTAGGCATAACCCTCGACGACCGTCTAACCTTCGGCCCCCACATCAAGGCAGTCCGCAGCCGGGCTGCCTTCGTGCTAGGACGTCTACACTGTCTAATAAACGCGCGTTCGAAATTAGATCTAAAAAATAAAGTTAGGCTATACACGTCATGCGTACGTCCCGTAATGACGTACGGTAGCGTAGTATTCGCACACGTTAGGCCACACAGGATCCATAGGCTTCAAACACTACAAAATAGGTTCATGCGCAAAGCTACGGGAGCACCGTGGTATGTACGCAACGTCGATCTCCACATCGACCTCAGATTGCCGACCATCAAGCAATTCATAAAACAGTGCTCCCGTAGCTACTTTGACTCTGCTCCGACTCACCCCAACCCTCTAGTGGTTGCGGCCGTAGGATACACACCAAGTAGGATTTCGAAGATACGACGACCCAGACACGCGTTAGAGGAATCAGATGACGAGATCACGCTCGTTCAACGTAGAGCGGACACAGCTAGGCAATCTAGGAATAGGAACCGTCCGCGTTTTCGTCCCCGTCGTCGGGGTCGGAATACGCGCCGCGTAAATCACATACAAATCATGGGAGTAGGTCGCCCCAACGTAGCAGCAACACCCCAAGCCGAGGTTCGTACCCCACAGGGGGTGCCCTTGGGCTATGTTGCTTAACAAATGACCGGTTGAGAGCCCTCAGCGCTCACCGTAATGCCCGCGTAAAGTTGTAGAGGCCATACCAGGCCAACAGCTAGGTCCTTATCAAAAAAAAAAAAAAAAAAAAAAAAAAAAAAAAAAAAAAAAAAATCATTCAACATTCCGCTTCTGACGCGCGTCCCGAGTGGACGTGTCCGACAAGTGCTCGAGTGCTCCCGCTGTGACATCGCGCCCGCGCCACGCCGCACCTGTCGCTTCGCGCCATCGCGCCGCCTACGTCACCGCTGTGTGTCGGTGTGTCGTAACGGTCGCCCGTTTGCGGCATACTGCGCTCACAGCGTCAGTGTTTTTGTGAACAAGGCGCGTACATTCAAAGTCGTATTTTTCAATTCGACTTTGTTTAGTGCGTGTCTGTCACGGAAGCGCTAGTTCTCGTTTCTTGTTTAAACAGTGAAGTCATAGTCAGCGCTCTTTGTGAACGAGACGCGTGCGTTTAACGTCGTATTTTTAAATACGACGTTGGATAGTGCGCCGTCCTTCACAGAGGCGTTAGTTTCTGTGAACAACTAAGTCTTTGGCCCCTTCAGGGTAAATCCAATTGGTCACTCGGTGGAAACCTTACGGTGTCAACGAACCGAGTGGGCGGTGACCCGACCCGCCTGCCTAGCCCCTTCTGGGTTAGGCAAAGTCGGCTGGGGCTAGACAACTCGGCCTTGGGGGTGTCCCCTAGTCGAGCCTAGCCGTTGCCCTCCCACCCCACCCTTACCTCCACATCCTATTCTCAGCTGTTAGTTTGGGTGTGCCGGCCGACAGGCCCATACCACCCCGGCATCTGGGCAGTTAGGAACCCGACGCACAATAAGATCGGCGAAGGGATACTCTCTTAGGGCACACCTAGCTATAAGTACACCCTCCCGGCCTTACCCCGGCTGGGAGGCCAAGCACACTCACACCCCCGGGTTGTCCCACCCGGGGACTAGGACTGTTGCTGCTGCTGTTGTTGCTGTTGGCAGCACAACAACCGCCGAAAACCGCCGAAATGGCCCTCGCGGGCCTTTCCGCGGGGTCCGCTCTCCAACGTCTGGGAGCGGACATAAACGCCATCCTCGAGGACCCCGAAGTCCTCGAGCTAATCCAGAGGAAATTCCTCATAAAATTGACTGAGGAAAGGACTCAGGACATGGAGACGGAAACGTCTCCAGAGCCCGAGGCAAACTCGGGCGATGACGAAGGAGCGGACCAGTCCGGGGGCTCCGACGCCAGCGAGGACGAGTCCTCGTCCTCCACGTCCTCCTCTTCTTCAAAGGAGTCCGGTTTTACGGTCGTGTCCTCCTCTAGGAAACGCGCCCGTAAAGGCAAGAAGGGGCCAAACAAGGCCCCAAAGCTGTCGGAGGATATAGATACCTCGACAGCACCCGCCCCCGTTCGCGCCTCTCCGGGGCCTAAGGGCGGCAACTCCCCCTCGGGGAGGTCCACGCCCGCTATCGCCGACGCCTCGGCGGCCGCGCCAAGGATCCCCGCCCCACCTCCGATTTTCATCCAAGAAAAGTCGAGGTGGACGGCGATCTCCACCTGGTGCAATGAGCGCCGCATACGCTACCACTCTGCCCGTAGCACCCAACAGGGCATCAAAGTTGCCCTGGCCACCGCGAGCGACCACAGGGCGCTCTCGAAGCTCCTTCGGGAGAGGGACGTGAGTTACCACACGTACACTCTGCCGGAGGACAAAAAGCTCCGTGTCGTTGTTCGCAACGTGCCCAAGGAGATCTCCCCCGAGGAGATCAAACAATCCTTGACACCCAACTACCCGGTGCATGAGGTACACCGAATGGTTCGAGGCCGCACCAACGTCGTATACGACATGGTGTTGGTTACTCTCGACGACACCCCCGCCGGCAAGGACATCTTTAAGATGTCGTCCATCTGCGGGCTGTCGGGCATAACAATAGAGCCACCTCACCGTAGAAGTGGCATCTCACAATGCCACCGCTGCCAGCTCTATGGACATTCGGCGCGCAACTGTTTCGCGCGCCCCAGGTGCGTCAAGTGCCTGGAAGACCACGCGACGGACCAGTGCAAAAGGCCCAAAGACAGGGCCCAATGCACTGAGCCAGTCGCGTGCGTACTGTGTGGCGAAACAGGCCACCCCGCCAACTATCGAGGTTGCCCGAGGGCGCCTAAAACCCCCAAGGCGAAAGGACCTCAGCGTCCCCGCCCAGTCGTCCCTGCTGCTGCTGCTGCTGCTGCTGCTGCAGGGACTGGGGGGAGCTTTAAAGCCGCTCCTCTGCCAAAAACGAACGCCTGGGCCACTCCCAGGACGACCGGGGAGACCTTCCCACCTCTGCCCGTGCGGAAGACGATGCAGGCCCCCATACCTGCCCCAGTACCCGCAAAGGCAGCCCCTGTCGAGCGGCCCACAAAGCCTCTCCAGGGAGGGCCCAAGCCGCTCGTAGTTGACTACAGGAGCCAACTACCGCAAACGATCGACCCGGACCTATCCCTAGTGGCAAGGTTCGCGAGTGCGATCGACTTCAGCGAGCTACGTCATCTCGCTAGTCTAATCCGGCAAAACGAGGGCAATCCGTTGGCCCTCCTCAGTGTTAGTGTCAGGTACTCGAGCGTACTCGAGAAGCTAGGCGCGTTTAAATGTAATCCATAATGGATTGCACACCAACACGCAGAGTCAAACCCCGATCACTCAAGTTAGGGTACATCAACGCCAACGGCATCGGTAGGCAACGAGATGAAGTTGGCGTTTTTCTTAGGGCACACCAATTGGACATATTGCTAGTGCAAGAGACCTTTTTGAAACCCTCGCAGAGAAACCCAAACGTTGCGTACTACTCTGTGGTCCGCAACGATAGGATTGACTCTGCGCTAGGGGGAACTCTCATATATTACAAAAGGTCCCTTCACTGCGTACCTATGGATCCGCCTGCGCTGACTAGCATCGAGGCTTCGGTCTGTCGAATAGGCATGACCGGACACCAATCGATCACGCTAGTTTCAGCCTATCTGTCACCCAATCGGCAACTACTCGAGAGCGACCTCCGAGCGCTGCTAGAACTGAGCGACGCCGTGATAATCGGCGGCGACCTTAACGCCAAGAACACCATTTGGAACTGTCACCAGTCCAACGCCAAAGGCAGAGCCTTGGAATCGCTCTCGAATAGACTAGCGTTCGACATCATCGCCCCGCTCGAACCGACCCACTATCCGCACAACGTGTCTCACCGACCCGACATTCTGGACGTGGCACTCCTAAAGAACATAAACCTACGTTTGTGTTCAGTAGAGGTGCTACACGAGTTAACTTCAGACCACAGACCTGTGGTCGTGGAGTTCGCACCCAGACTGGGTCCCATCGACACAGGTCATCGTACCCCCACTAGACGAACCACGGACTGGAGGCGCCTCGGGACAAAACTCGAGGCAACCTCGTCCGTGCATCTAGATAGGATACCCGACCACATAAATAGCCAAGAGGACACCACGATGGCGATCGACAACCTCACAGCTCACGTGCAATCGTTAATTAACGAATGCACTCGGGAGGCACCGGCGACGAACGATCGCCGCTGGGACCTACCCGATGACGTACGTGAGCTGCTGAGGCGGAAGAACGCCGCCGTACGAGCCTACGACAGATATCCATGCGACGCCAACAGGATCAGGTTACGACGCTTAGAAAGAGCGGTCAAGTCACGCATCGACCAAATGCGCCAAGACAGGTGGGATAGGACACTACAAGACCTTGAACCTACCCACCATGCCTTCTGGCAACTATCCCGCTCGCTTAAGAGAGACACCGTCACCGTTATGCCTCCTCTAAGCAGACCTAACCTTCCACCGGCATTCGACGATATCGAAAAGGCAGAGTGCCTGGCCGAGAGTCTAGAGAATCAGTGCACGCCCAGCGTAATACACTGCGACTCGGACCAAATAGCCGAAGTTGATTCGGAAGTAGAGCGCCTAATAACCTCACTTCCTACATCAACATCAACGCCGACGGGGATGACAGATACACAACCAGACCTAGACACGGTCACCCCCGAAGAAGTCGAAACGATCGTCAAGGGCCTACACGCTCGCAAGGCGCCCGGTTCGGACGGTATCACAAACAGGGTGTTAAAACTCTTTCCGGAGAGGCTACTGGTCCTGCTGACGTTCATCTTCAACGCAGCACTCAAAAACAACATCTTTCCACAACAGTGGAAAGAAGCCGTTGTTATTGGGATACCCAAACCTGGCAAACCGAAGTCCGAACCGACCAGTTATAGACCGATCAGTCTGCTTAACGGATTAGGCAAGCTATACGAGCGTCTAATCTACAGTAGGCTGAAAGCGTATGCCGATGCTAATCTTCTCGTCCCCCACGAGCAATTCGGGTTCCGAACCGAACACTCGTGCGTCCACCAAGTTCACCGCATCGTTGAATACACCAGCGATCGGCTTCAACGCAACCTGTTTACAGGAATCCTCTTTTTCGACGTAGCGAAAGCTTTCGACAAAGTGTGGCACAACGGCTTACTATTTAAGCTGGCAACCATGGGAGTGCCACACGGACTCGTGCTCATCATACGAGACTACTTGTCGAATCGAAGCTTCCGCTACCGAGTAGAAGGGTCAATGTCCTCCACTCACCCCATTCGAGCCGGTGTCCCACAAGGGTCCGTGCTCTCCCCCCTACTCTTCACGCTGTATACTAGCGACATTCCGAAGCATCGGTATGTGCAGACGGCTCTATTCGCAGACGATACGGCTATCTACTGCTCAGGAATGAACCCCTCGACAGTAGCCAAGAAACTCCAGACCGCAGCCAACGCACTGGGCGTTTGGTTCCGGAAATGGAGGATCGAGGTCAACCCCGAGAAAAGCCAGGCGGTGCTGTTTCACAGAAGACAGCTAAGCTTGTATCCTTTGGAGAAGACCCCTCAGATTAGGATGTTCGGCAAGTCTATCCCTTGGACTAGGCAGGCCAAATACCTAGGCATAACCCTTGACGACCGTCTATCCTTCGGCCCCCACATCAAGGCAGTCCGCAACCGGGCTGCCTTCGTGCTAGGACGTTTACACAGTTTAATTAACGCGCGTTCGAAATTAAACTTAAAAAACAAAGTCCGATTATACACTGCATGCATACGTCCTATAATGACGTACGGCAGCGTGGTATTCGCACATGTAAGGCCACACAGGATCCATAGGCTTCAAACACTACAGAATAGGTTCATGCGCACAGCGACGGGAGCACCGTGGTATGTACGCAACGTCGATCTTCACATCGACCTCAGATTGCCGACCATCAAGCAATTCATTAAACAGTGCTCCCTTAGCTACTTTGACTCTGCTCCGACTCACCCCAACCCTCTAGTGGTTGCGGCGGTAAATTACACACCGAGCGAAATATCTAAGATACGTCGACCCAAACACGCGTTAGGGGAGCTAGACGACGAAATTACACGCGCTCAACGCAGAGCGAACACACTAGGTGCGAACCGTCCGCGTTTTCGTCCCCGCCGGCGGGGGCGGAACACGGGCCGCGTAAACCGACAACAAAACATGGGAGTAGGCCGCCCCAGTGTTTCAGCAACACCCCAAGCCGAGGTTCGTACCCCGCAGGGGGTGCCCTTGGGCAATGTTGTTTAATAAAGGCCGGTTGAGAGCCCTCAGCGCTCACCGTAACCAAACCGGGTAAAGTTGTAGAGGCCGTCTGAGGCCAACAGCTAAAAATCACTACAAAAAAAAAAAAAAAAAAAAAAAAAAATGTCCCACAACAGTCAATCTATAGCTCTCGTTCGTTTCGTTTCGCACGCACGCAACGACCCCTTATTCATTCGTTTCTAAACTACTACTTTCTGCAACACAACAGCAGCAGCAAGATGTCCGGCCGTGGTAAAGGTGGAAAAGTCAAGGGAAAGGCAAAGTCGCGTTCGAACCGTGCCGGTCTTCAGTTTCCGGTCGGTCGTATACACAGACTGCTGCGTAATGGCAATTACGCCGAGCGCGTAGGGGCCGGGGCACCGGTGTATCTCGCCGCAGTTATGGAATATCTGGCCGCCGAGGTCCTCGAGTTGGCCGGCAACGCCGCCAGAGACAACAAGAAAACCAGGATCATACCTCGTCACCTTCAGTTGGCGATCCGCAACGACGAAGAGTTGAACAAACTCCTCTCTGGCGTGACAATCGCTCAGGGTGGTGTTCTACCTAACATTCAGGCCGTCCTACTGCCCAAGAAGACCGAGAAGAAGGCCTAAGCTTGGGGGATATGTTTAACGGCAACGGCGGCGGCGGCGGCAGCAGCAGCAGCAACAGCAACAGCTGCATCAGCAAAACAACAACGCGACGACAATAACAAAAAAAAAAGGCCCTTTTCAGGGCCACAATACGTATCACAGTCATAATATATAAGTATATAAGGACCGTTTCTGTCATAACAATGATAAGTCAAAAAAATAAAAAAGAAAATAAAAATATTACTAACCTCCTAACCCCTAACGATTTTCTATAATACATATAATAGAGATAGATACCTGGTAATTAACTTAACTATCTACGAGATAATTCGTGTAGATGCTCTACACGTATGAAGTGTAGCAGTAGTAGTATAGTATTATTATTTTATTCTATACATACACTAGTATAGTATGACACAAAACAACCATACGGTGATGGATGATTATGGCAAACGTACATACATAGGTAGGTACATACCAAACACCGATACGGGATCGATCAACACATCTACGTTATATCAGTTATAACGCTACCTATTTTCACCACTTACACATTATTGTTAAACAAAAACAAAAGTAATATATATATATATATATATATATATATATATATATATATAGATAGAGATATATATATATATATATATATATATATATATATATATATATATATATATATATATGCATACATAATAAGGTAGGTTATCGAGGATTATCAAAATAAACCACAAATTGTTTCTCTGAAACTATTACAATTACACTATTATCTTACCTGAAAATACCAAAGAAACGACATATAAAGTTTACTAATATCGATTTCTCAACTTTCGTTTCTTTTCGTTTATCACTCTATAAGTTTTTATATATAATAACAAACAATTTTCACAAAATAATCTAAATATACTCCAACGTAAAACACCATTCAATCTCTCTGTGCGCCACAGACAATCTATATATCTATAGTCTGTTGTTGTTGTTGTTGCTGTTGTTGTTGTTGTTGTTGTTGTTGTTGTTGTTGTTGTTGTTGTTGTTGTTGTTGTTGTTGTTGTTGTTGTTGTTGTTGTTGTTGTTGCTGTTGTTGCTGTTGTTGTTGTTGTTGTTGTTGTTGTTGTTGTTGTTGTTGTTGTTGTTGCTGTTGTTTAAACGCAAAACATTAAACGACATATCATTGATGACATGTCGTTTGTCACATTGGTGTGACGACCACCATAAATAAATAAATAAATAAATAAATAAATAAATAAATAAATAAATAAATAAATAAATAAATAAATAAATAAATAAATAAATAAATAAATAAATAAATAAATAAATAAATAAATAAATAAACAATGCACATTATATGAGGCCAAAGAACCTAGCCGACACACACACACACACACACACACACCCACACCCACACACACAGAGACACCGAACTGAATATTTTAACGCGAATATCGATTTGTGACTGATTCATGTTGGAGCTGTGGAGGCTCGATAAACGGGCCGAAGTTGGGTCGCTATCGTCTCGATATATAAAAACGTCCCCCGTGTGCACGTATAAGCTCATTCTGTGCCAGAATTCCGCACGGTACGGACTCCGAATCGACACGTCGCGTGTTGTACTCTGTTCTATATCAGCTACTCTCTGTCGGTCGACTGTACTGACTAAATACAATGCCGCCCAAGACAAGCGGAAAGGCCGCCAAGAAGTCTGGCAAGGCCCAAAAGAACATCTCCAAGACAGACAAGAAAAAGAAGAAGCACAAGAGGAAGGAGAGCTACGCTATCTATATCTACAAGGTGCTCAAACAGGTTCACCCGGACACCGGTATATCGAGTAAGGCGATGTCCATCATGAACTCTTTCGTGAACGACATCTTCGAACGCATCGCCGCCGAAGCGTCGCGTCTCGCCCACTACAACAAGAGGTCCACGATCACATCTAGGGAGGTGCAGACCTCCGTGAGGCTTTTGCTACCAGGCGAGCTCGCCAAACACGCTGTCAGCGAGGGCACCAAAGCTGTCACCAAGTACACCAGCTCCAAGTGAGGAGGGGGCGGTCACTGTCACCGACCCTCCGCCCTCGAGTACCACTAATAATTTGGATCACCATCGCTACCACAACCGCTACCGCTACCAACATCAACACCAACACGATCGCACGCTTCGGCTGCGGTTACGAGACTCCTCGGAAGTGTAAAACAAAAGGCCCTTTTCAGGGCCACAAATTTTATCATGTTATATATAATGTTTCTAAAAAACAAACAAAAGTCACATACCACCTACCTAAACCTACCTACCTACCTACCTAAAACCTACCTACCTACCTATCTACCCACCCACCCAACTACCTACCAACCTACCAGCCTACCACCGGCTGCTCTATATTAATTAATCTGAACGAGACGCAATCAATATCTCTGTCGAATAATTGACAACAGGTTAAGGTACACGCAAGTATCTAGTATATTACTTACTTTACTTAGTTACTCGTGGTACTACGAGTATACTCTGTTGCACGTTACTAATTACTGGTACTTGTCTGATAGTTAATTTTACTAGTGGGGTCGCCCATCGGTCGAAATTCGACCATAATAAATATAAATTGTGAGTGACTTAATATACATTATTAAAATATAATATTCAAACATTATTAAGGTTCTACTGTCCAAAACTAAACCACACTACTATAACCACAGATTTGACCGAGACTGTTATTTGTCAATTTCTTTTTTGAACAAATTATATGAAATTAAAAAGAAGTAAAATAAAGAATACCTATTTAAAATATGTTTATTAAAACAAAACATGCTATAAGTGGATGCAAAACAAAAAAAAAAATAAAAAAAAACATTTTTAATCGCATATTGCAATAATTTAATTAATGATTTAAAACTTGTCTGAAAACAATGTTTTTTGTAAAAACTCTTTCATCGTTTGCTAAATGTCCTTGGCCATTAATTATTTGGATATATAAAACCTTAAACCAGCGAATGAACGAACTCTACTTGCTGCAACATACAATTGCCCATGTGTAAAAACTGGCTGATTTAATAAAACTCCAATTTTTTTTTTTTTTTGGACTGTTTTGTCCAATTCCAGTGAAATTTCACGCATTATGTTGTTGTTACATGTTTGACTAATACGTTCTTGTAATCTATAATTAATAGCAGTGTCAACATCATAAAAATATAATTGTGCATAACACGGTGACCGACCATATGCCGAGCAGTCATCGGGCCTGATCTGTGATAAAAAACATCATGTATTTTGAAATAATACACTCCACTTGGTTGGCTTCTGAGCTATTACATAGCAAAACATGAATTATATTTCCCCTAATATACCTATATTCTAAATGATTTTTTGATTTACTTTTTATTAAAGGTTCATTTGAAGTAAGGCAATGAGTACAATGATTTAAAATATTCATTTTGACTTAAGGGTGGTAGGTACTTAATATTGCAATATTGCTTTACCCTTGTGACAACATGAAGTTAATGCAGTTCTGTCGCCTAAGGTCACTCTTCAGATTCAAAATGTTTCAGATTAAAAACACATTTGTAAAATGACATTTAGAGCACATTTAAATGTACATATCTCTCAAAATCACTTATTTATCCTGAAGTATAGTACTACAATAAATTACTATAATCGTAAACTACATACTACAACTACTAATAATTGATTAATTGATTTGAATCAGAAATAGCAAGTTATATTATTATTTTTTTTTTTTTTTTGTACCTGAATGTTGTCATTGCATATTGTGCTGTTACAGAACTTTCTTTATGCATATAATGATTAAGTCCGTGTACATTTAAATGTATCTTACTGCTACACAACTTATATATTACACTTATATTTATATTACATAAATTTGTATAAGCGCTCAGTATTTCACGTAGGATTCGTCAAATAAAACTTTTGTGTTTGACACATTCAACTATGTCTATAATAAACAAAAGAGACAGACAATTTATTTGACCACAGATTATGTATACGTGTAGAAATAGTTGTGTATGCGTGTGTGTCAAATGTATTCTGGTTTGTGTAATGTTTTATTTATTGATTTATTGTACTTATTATGCATTATTATTAAAATCTTTATTTTATTTTTTTTTTATATTAAATGAGGCAAATAAAACTTTTTTTTTTTTTTTTTTCTTTTGATACGTCTATGTCAGTACTATATCATGTCTATGGACAAAATGGCGTGTACAAAGTTCGGTCAGTTTGAAGCTAGATGGCGTTGTGCGTTCAACGTTCGTAATGTTCATTTACATAGATCACAACAACATATCGCAGTAGGAGTGTCGCTCGCCAGTTCGCATAACTAACTAAACCTAAAACGTAGTGAGTGATATAGCGGGGCGAGGGAACGAACGAAGGGAGCGACCGTGCGCCGCCGCCGCCGCAGGCTATATATACTGGTGTCGACGAATTTAGACCGTCCACTTCGCCTCCGACAGCCGCCCCGAGCGGACGTCTCCGAATCGCTCCCGACACCGACCACCGCTACGTGCGACGCCACGCCCCGCGCTACGCCGCACCCCTCGCTTCTCATCGCACCGCTACGCCGTCGTCACCGCTACGCCGACGTAGCAGCCGCCCGCCTGCGCTACGCACTAGCTCCCTGCTGCGTGCACCGGACCGTCGTCCGAGACACGCGGCTAACAGCCTTTGCGTATCGCACAAAGTCTCGATTATCGTTCTTTTTAGAACGAGAAAGGACCTACTTCAAGTCACGTCTGTGAACAAGACGCGTACAAACTAACGTCGTATTTATAAATACGACGTTGGATAGTGCGCCGTCCTTCACAGAGGCGCAAGTTTCTTTTGAGCATATAAGTCTTTGGCCCCTTCAGGGAAAAACCTAAATTTGGTCACTCGGTGGAAACCTAACGGTGCCAACGAAACCGAGTGGGCGGTGACCCGACCCGCCTGCCTAGCCCCTTCTGGGTTAGGCGTAGTCGGCTGGGGCTAGATAACTCGGCCTTGGGGGGACTCCTAGTCGAGCCTAGTCATCACCCTCCCACCCCACCCTTACCTCCACATCCCATTCTCAGGTGTTAGATTGGGTGTGCCGGCCACAACAGGCCCATACCACCCCGGCACCTGGGCTGCTAGGAACCCGACGCACATTAAGATCGGCGAAGGGATACACGCTTAGGGCACACCTAGTTATAAGTACACCCTCCCGGCCTTACCCCGGCTGGGAGGACAAGCACGCACACACCCCCGGGTTGTCCCACCCGGGGACTAGGACTGCTGTTGGTGGTGTTGTTGTTGTTGCTGTCGCGTGCCACGCGATACGCACAGCACCCGAACCGCCGACATGGAGAAGCTATCAATAAAGGACCTCCTCGCAGACCCAGTCGTCTTCGCCGTACTACAAAAGAGGTACGGGAACATGGTCGCGCGGAAGGCGCAAGAAACAATCGAGATGGAGACAGAAGCGTCTCCAGAGCCCGCTGCGAGTTCGGGCGAAGACCACGAACGCGAACGCGAAAAGGGACAGCCAGAGTCCCCCTCCTCCCCCTCCGAGAGCAGCGAGGAAGAGTCCTCGTCAAGAGAGGACGAAGACCAAGAAGGTTTCTCCGTAGTTTCCTCACGGAAACGCAGCAGGAAGGCCAAAGGAGGCCCAAACAAGGCCCCGAAACTGTCAGAGGACAAGGATACCTCGGCAGCACCCGCCCCCGTTCGCGCCTCTTCAAGGCCTAAGGGCAGCAACTCCCCCTCAGGGAGGTCCTCGCCCGCTATCGCCGACGCCTCGGCGGCCGCGCCGAAGACCCGCGCCCCTCCACCGATCTACGTCCAGGAGAAGTCCAAATGGACGGCTATCTCCACTTGGTGCAACGAGCGCCGGATCATCTACCACTCGGCTCGTAGCACCCAACAGGGCATCAAAATCGCCCTAGCCACCGCGAGCGACCACAGGGCGCTTTCGAAGCTCCTTCGGGAGAGAAACGTGCCTTACCACACGTACACTCTGCCGGAGGACAAGAAACTCCGTGTGGTCATCCGCAATGTACCCAGGGAGATCTCCCCCGAGGAGATCAAGGAATCCCTGTCAAAAGACTACCCGGTGCACGAGGTACACCGGATGGTGAGAGGCCGCACCAATACCATCTTCGATATGGTGATGGTCTCCCTCGACGACAGCCCCGCGGGCAAGGACATCTTCAAGATGTCATCCGTCTGTGGGCTGTCGGGGATAACTGTGGAGCCACCTCACAGAAGAAGTGGCATCTCACAATGCCACCGCTGCCAGCTCTACGGGCACTCGGCCCGAAATTGCTTCGCCCGCCCAAGGTGCGTCAAGTGCCTGGAGGACCACGCGACGGACCAATGCAAAAGGCCCAAAGACAGGGCCAATTGCACTGCCCCAGTCGCGTGCGTGCTGTGTGGCGAAGAAGGCCACCCCGCCAACTACAGAGGCTGCCCGAAGGCGCCTAAAACCCCCAAGGCGAAAGGACCTCAGCGTCCCCGCCCAGTCGTCCCCGCTGCTGCTGCTGCCACTGCAGGGACCGGGGGGAGCTTTATAGCTGCTCCTTTGCCGAAGACGAACGCCTGGGCCACTCCCAGGAAGACGGGGGAGACCTTCCCACCTCTGCCCGTGCGGAAGACGATGCAGGTCCCCATACCTGCCCCAGTACCCGCAAAGGCAGCCTCCGGCGTGCCCACGCCCACTAAACCGCTCCAGGGAGGGCCCAAGCCGCTCGTCGTCGACTACAGGAGCCAACTACCGCAAACGATCGACCCGGACCTATCCCTAGTGGCAAGGTTCGCGAGTGCGATCGATTTTAACGAGCTACGCCAGCTCGCTAATTTAATACGTCAAAACGAGGGCAATCCGTTGGCCCTCCTCAACGTCAGCATCAGATACTCGAGCGTACTCGAGAAGTTAGGCGCATTCAAGTGCAACCCATAATATGGATAGGACACCGACAAGCAGAGTCAAACCAAAAACACTCAAGATAGGGTACTTCAACGCCAACGGCATCAGTAGGCAACGAGATGAAGTTGGCGAATTTCTTAGGGCACACCAACTAGACATATTGCTAGTGCAAGAGACCTTTTTGAAACCCTCGCAGAGAAACCCAAACGTTGCGAACTACTCTGTGGTCCGCAACGATAGGATTGACTCTGCGCTAGGGGGAACTCTCATATATTACAAAAGGTCCCTTCACTGCGTACCTATGGATCCGCCTGCGCTGACTAGCATCGAGGCTTCGGTCTGTCGAATAGGCATGACCGGACACCAATCGATCACACTAGTTTCAGCCTACCTGTCACCCAATCGGCAACTACCCGAGAGCGACCTCCGAGCGCTGCTAGAACTGAGCGACGCCGTGATTATCGGCGGCGACCTTAACGCCAAGAACACCATTTGGAACTGTCACCAGTCCAACGCCAAAGGCAGAGCCCTGGAGTCGCTCTCGAATAGACTAGCGTTCGACATCATCGCCCCGCTCGAACCGACCCATTATCCGCACAACGTGTCTCACCGACCCGACATTCTGGACGTGGCACTCCTAAAGAACATAAACCTACGTTTGTGTTCAGTAGAGGTGCTTCACGAGTTAACTTCAGACCACAGACCTGTGGTTATGGAGTTCGCACCCAGACTGGGTCCCATCGACACAGGTCATCGTACCCCGACTAGACGAATCACGGACTGGAGGCGCCTCGGGACAAAACTCGAGGCAACCTCGTCCGTGCATCTAGATAGGATACCCGACCATATAATTAGCCAAGAGGACACCACGATGGCGATCGACTCCCTCACAGCTCACGTGCAATCGTTAATTAACGAATGCACTCGGGAGGCACCGGCGACGAACGATCGCCGCTGGGACCTACCCGATGACGTACGTGAGCTGCTGAGGCGGAAGAACGCCGCCGTACGAGCCTACGACAGATATCCATGCGAAGCAAACAGGATCAGGTTACGACGCTTAGAAAGAGCGGTCAAGTCGCGCATCGATCAAATGCGCCAAGACAGGTGGGATAGGACACTACAAGACCTCGAACCTACCCACCTTGCCTTCTGGCAGCTGTGCCGCTCGCTTAAGAGAGACATTGTCACCTGTATGCCTCCTCTAAGCAGACCTAACCTTCCGCCGGCATTCGACGATATCGAAAAGGCAGAGTGCCTGGCCGAGAGTCTAGAGAATCAGTGCACGCCCAGCGTAATACACTGCGACTCGGACCAAATAGCCGAAGTTGATTCGGAAGTCGAGCGCCTAATAACCTCACTTCCTACATCAACATCAACGCCGACGGGGATGACAGATACACAACCAGACCTAGACACGGTCACCCCCGAAGAAGTCGAAACGATCGTCAAGGGCCTACACGCTCGCAAGGCGCCCGGTTCGGACGGTATCACAAACAGGGTGTTAAAACTCTTTCCGGAGAGGCTACTGGTCCTGCTGACGTTCATTTTCAACGCAGCACTCAAAAACAACATCTTTCCACAACAATGGAAAGAAGCCGTTGTTATTGGGATACCCAAACCTGGCAAACCAAAGTCCGAACCGACCAGTTATAGACCGATCAGTCTGCTTAACGGATTAGGCAAGCTATACGAGCGTCTAATCTACAATAGGCTGAAAGCGTATGCCGATGCTAATCTTCTCGTCCCCCACGAGCAATTCGGTTTCCGAACCGAACACTCGTGCGTCCACCAAGTTCACCGCATCGTTGAATACACCAGCGATCGGCTTCAACGCAACCTGTTTACAGGAATCCTCTTTTTCGACGTAGCGAAAGCTTTCGACAAAGTGTGGCACAACGGCTTATTATTTAAGCTACTTACCATGGGAGTGCCACACGGACTCGTACTCATCATACGAGACTACTTGTCGAATCGAAGCTTCCGCTACCGAGTAGAAGGGTCATTGTCCTCCACTCACCCCATACGAGCCGGTGTCCCACAAGGGTCCGTGCTCTCCCCCCTACTCTTCACGCTGTATACCAGCGACATTCCGAAGCATCGGTATGTGCAGACGGCACTATTCGCAGACGACACGGCTATCTACTGCTCGGGGGTGAACCCCTCGACAGTAGCCAAAAAACTCCAGACCGCAGCCAACGCACTGGGCGTTTGGTTCCGGAAATGGAGGATAGAGGTCAACCCCGAGAAAAGCCAGGCGGTGCTGTTTCACAGAAGACAGCTAAGCTTGTATCCTTTGGAGAAGACCCCTCAGATTAGGATGTTCGGCAAGTCTATCCCTTGGGCTAGGCAGGCCAAATACCTAGGCATAACCCTCGACGACCGTCTAACCTTCGGCCCCCACATCAAGGCAGTCCGCAGCCGGGCTGCCTTCGTGCTAGGACGTCTACACTGTCTAATAAACGCGCGTTCGAAATTAGATCTAAAAAATAAAGTTAGGCTATACACGTCATGCGTACGTCCCGTAATGACGTACGGTAGCGTAGTATTCGCACACGTTAGGCCACACAGGATCCATAGGCTTCAAACACTACAAAATAGGTTCATGCGCAAAGCTACGGGAGCACCGTGGTATGTACGCAACGTCGATCTCCACATCGACCTCAGATTGCCGACCATCAAGCAATTCATAAAACAGTGCTCCCGTAGCTACTTTGACTCTGCTCCGACTCACCCCAACCCTCTAGTGGTTGCGGCCGTAGGATACACACCAAGTAGGATTTCGAAGATACGACGACCCAGACACGCGTTAGAGGAATCAGATGACGAGATCACGCTCGTTCAACGTAGAGCGGACACAGCTAGGCAATCTAGGAATAGGAACCGTCCGCGTTTTCGTCCCCGTCGTCGGGGGCGGAATACGCGCCGCGTAAATCACATACAAATCATGGGAGTAGGTCGCCCCAACGTAGCAGCAACACCCCAAGCCGAGGTTCGTACCCCACAGGGGGTGCCCTTGGGCTATGTTGCTTAACAAATGACCGGTTGAGAGCCCTCAGCGCTCACCGTAATGCCCGCGTAAAGTTGTAGAGGCCATACCAGGCCAACAGCTAGGTCCTTATCCCTCTTACACATATTTAGACCGTTGCATTCTGCAGTCGACACTCGCCCCGAGCGGACGTGTCCCCAAGCGCTCCCGGAACTCTCCACCGCAACGTGCCGGCGCGACGCCCGCGTCCCGCCGCACCCCTACCTGCGCCCGCGCCCACGTGGCCACCGCGACGCGACAACCACGAGGCAACCTCGTGGTCTCCGCACCGCGGCAAACACGTGGCTAGCCGGCGACCACCCAACGCCCGCTATGCATAATAGCAACAGCGAGCACGGCGACCGCGGCGACCGACGCCGCCGCCACCACGTGCTCCAAGAACAAGAACAACAGCAACAACAACAACAACAACAGCAACCTGAACGCAACGCACAGGCACCAACGAACAACGCGCTTGGTGCTTCGCGCCGCCAGCCCGCGCCTCGTAATCCACGCTCGCCATCGGTGGATTTAAGCCGCAGCCGCAGCCGCGGCCCGACCACGTGCTCACCACGTGCCTCGCGACCAACGGTCAGCGACGCCCCCCGCAGCTCACCCCGCAGCCCCTCCCCAGTCGACACCATGCGCTCGAAGATGCAACAAATTGAGAATTTGTTCGCCGGACGAGCACCGCTCCAGAGGACGACCTCCACCCCAAGACTGGACACCAGACAGGTCCAGGCTATGGAAGTACAGGTAGCTCACGGAGCCACCCGCCGCCCGCACAGTCCAGAGGAAGATCTGGAAGCGAAGCGGCACTGCCCGACACCACAGCGAGATCCAAGACTCGCGCCACAAGAGAGGCAGGAAGAAGTGAGGAGCTACGCCCGCGTAGTAACCTCCCCTCCCCCACCCTCCCGCGCAGCCACAGGATCGTCTCCCTCCGGCGCCGCTAGTGCCACAACTGCTGCAACCGTCACTACGAGTGACACCAAAAAGCGCCGCTACCCTCCACTCATAGTGGAACTGCTGCCGAACTGGGCGCAGCACACCCAGGAGCTCAAAAGGCGACTGGGCAGACCGGCAAACGCCCGGCCATTCGGAAAAGGACTGCGGTTCAAACCGCAGGACGAGAAGGAGTACCGGTTAATCCAACGGTACCTGTCGGAGTTGAGTAAGCAGGAGGACATCTCCTGGTACTCATACTCGCTGCCCGAAGAGCGTAGCGTAAAGGTAGCCATCAGAGGGCTACCCAGTAACGCCACACCTCAAGAGGTCGCGGATGAGCTGCGCGAACTTGGGTTCGAACCCGAGTACGTCCGCAACATCCAGGGTCGCGGAGACCGGACAGGATGCATCCTGTTTGCCATCCTGAAGAGGACCCCAGACACCGTTCCAGCCATTTATGACGTCGTGGAGATGCTCGGCATCCCCGGCGTCAAGATCGAGGCATGGCGCGGGAAGAAAAGGCCCGCACAGTGCCACCGGTGCCAGCTATTTAGGCACAGCAGCCACCACTGCCACCGAAAGATGGCATGTGTGAGGTGCGGCGGTGTGCACCCAGCAGCGAGCTGCCCGCGTCCGCGCGAAGAACCTGCCACCTGCGCAAACTGCGGGGGAGAACACCCCGCAAACAACACCAAGTGCCCCGTCTTTCAGCGCGAGCTGCGCAACAAAAAGGCGGGGACTGCCGCCATCACCGGAGAGCTACGCCAAGGAGCGGCCCCGGTGAACTCGCAACCCCTAGGCGAGAGGTCACAGGGGTCCTCGCTCATGGCCGAAGCGAACGGCCCCACGCAGCGCGGAAAAACCCCCACCTCCAAAAGTGGGCGAAAAGGGAAGAGGGGCAAAAGGGGCAAGACCCAGGTAGCCCCCCCCCAAACGGAGGACCCAGCATCGCAGAAAAACACTCCTGCGACCGCTCAACCGGCCCCCGCGAAACAGGTCAACGCGGCACCAGCGCCCGTAACCCCGCCCGCAACAGCGGCAACGGCGAGGGCAAGCGTCACACAAAGTGTGCGCCCAACGCCCAAACCAGCCTCCGCAAACAGCGGAAACAGGAAGCCGACCGCTCCGCCCAACCAAAACCGCACAGACACCAAGGCCGTCGTGCAGGCCGCCATCCGGATCCTACAAGAAGTCATGACGGCCATCGGAGAAGGTCAAGACACGACCTCCATCCTACAAATTACCCTCAAGGGCGTAGCTGATCTGATAACCCATCATGGTTAGCAGGCCCCTGAGAGTAATCCACTGGAACGCCCGCGGCCTGGCATCCAAGGTCGCGCTCCTTCGCCCGCTCCTTCAAGATCAAGACATCGACGTGGCGCTGATAAGCGAGACGCACCTGGGACCTTCGTCCAAACTGAATGTCCCGGGCTACCTCGTTTACCGGCGGGATGAACGATCCGAGACGGGCACCAACTACCGCGGTTTGGCAGTACTGATTCGGAGACGTATCGTACACCAACCGCTCCCAACGACCCCCTTCAACACCACGTACACACTGGGTGTGGAGCTTCATATGGAAGGCGTACAACTACAGCTGTACGCCGCGTACAGACCACCAAACGCCCGGGCTGAGTTCGACGACCTGTACAACTTACTACAGGAGGACCACCCGGTCGTCATCGCAGGAGACCTGAATGCGAAACACCCAGCGTGGAACGCAAGCCTCACCAACACGGCTGGCGCACGTCTGCACGACGAATCCGAGTCGCGAGGATACGTAGCTACTGGTCCCGAGGTGCCTACGCACTACCCAGACCAACAAGCGCACGCACCAGACGTACTCGACATCGTCGTGCACAACGACAAATGCCGCCAGATAACCCAGCAAGTGCTAGACGACGAGCTGCAGTCTGACCATCAGCCTGTACTAGTCGTCATCGCCCAGCAGCCGACTAGGACCGCTCCGCCTGTGCCATGTCACAAAATCAACTGGGACATGTTCACAGGCACCCTGGAGGCCACCACACCGTCTCGACTGATCAACTCCGCGGCCGACGTCGAAAGACTTGCAGCGGAGCTGACGAACAGCATCAAGAGCGCCCTCGACGCGGCCACTACGACCACCGTGCACGCCCAGGGGCGCCTTCCGCCCCTGCCAGCGCACCTAAGTCAAATGATCGCCGAGAAACGACACCTACGACGGCAATGGCAGAACTCGCGCTGCCCCACGCTAAAAACCCGCCTGAACCGGCTCGCGAGCAAAGTAAAGGCCGAGATCAGCGCACACAACAATGAGAGCTGGGAGAGACACGTCGAGGACATACGAGACGACTGGCCCTCGATTCATCGACTCTGCCGCCGCCTCACGAACTCCCCAGCCCCAGTACGACCTTTGCATCACGCAGACGGCGCACCGAGGTACAGAGCAGAAGACCGTGCAGAAATCTTCGCCGAACATTTGGAGAGTCAATTTAGACCGAACCCAAACACCGAACCCGCTCACACCGATGCAGTCGAAAGACACCTTCGAGAATACTTCGCCACTCCGATAGCCCCAGAAGAAAACCCTATCTTCTTCTCTCCGGCCACGGTGAGCTACGCCATTCGCCGGACCAAGCCGCGAAAGGCCCCAGGCGCTGACGGAATATCCAACACAGCACTGCGCCACCTGCCACGAATAACAGTGGCAGCATTGGCGCGTCTGTTCACGGGTATACTCCGAACGCGACACATCCCCAGCTGCTGGAAGGAGGGGCGTGTTATTATGCTCCCCAAACCAGGCAAGAACGTCCTGAAGCCGGAGAGCTATCGGCCCATCACCTTGCTGTCCACAACCTCGAAGGTGTTCGAACGACTACTGCTGCGGCACCTTACCCCGCACATCACTCCCAGACCAGAGCAATTTGGGTTTCGGTCTGAACACAGCACGACTCTTCAACTGTCGAGAGTACTGCACGAGATTACGGCAGCGCGAAACAAGCGCGAACACGTAGTCGCAGTATTTCTCGACATGGAAAAGGCCTTCGACCGGGTCTGGCACGCCGGTCTCCTCAAGAAACTCTCGGACACGCCGCTACCCCGACGTGTAGTAGAGGTGGTCTCCTCGTTCCTGACCAACCGGACCTTCCGGGTGGTCGTGGAAGGACGGGTCTCCACTGTCCGCAACATAGCGGCCGGAGTCCCGCAAGGAAGCTGCCTATCGCCTGTGTTGTACTCGTGCTACACAGACGACATACCACACACGGAAGACACCCAACTTGCGCTGTATGCCGACGACGCGGCGTTCATCGCGTCGAGCATCTCGCTCCGCCACGCCGCGTCGAAACTGCAGCGCACACTTGACCTCCTGCCCACGTGGCTGTCTAAATGGCGGCTCTCAGTAAACGTGGGCAAAACTCAGGCATTACCGATTACAACCTCTTGGAAGTTCCCTCCACCGCTCCAACTCAGCGGACAGGAGATCGCGTGGACTAAAACCGCGAAATACCTGGGGATCACATTGGACAGCCAACTCACAATGAAGCCGCATATCTGCAACATGATCGCGCGGGTCAGAGCAACGCGCGCACTACTGCGCCCAGTGTTCCGCTCCCGCCTACCGCTCCGCGTCAAACTGAGTGTGTACAAATTATACGTACGCACCCAGCTCACCTACGCCAGTCCCTCCTGGTACGCCCTTACAAGCGAGACCGGCCGCCGACAACTGCGCGCGCAACAATCCCTTGCGCTGCGCGAAGTCGTGCAGGCGCCGCGATACGTAAGGAACGACACCATCGAGAGGGACCTCAAAATAGAGAACCTGGACGCACACATACGCAGACTGGCAGCCACCATGTTCGAGCGCGCCGACACCTCTGCCTGGAACCACATAAGGGGCCTGGCACCGTGGCATGCGCGCCCACCGGACAAAAAGCGGCTGCCGCGCGACCTTGTCGCGATCTGAAAAGCGGCTTCAGAAACAAACGACGCCTCACAGACCGCCACGCGGTGTGAGACGCCGAACAAACCCCAATCATACCGAGGCGGACTGCGCATAAGTCACCACTCCTGTCGCTGGTCGCTCGGAGCTGGACCTCCCCAGGTGTCGCCTGGGGTCTCATCTGGCTCGAGCTGACCGCCGGAGCGGTGTGAAGAGCGCAACATTCCGCCTCATTAAACCTCAAGTACTAAGTACAACCCCAGGACCTGCCCTTTTCCAAGGGCAGCGAAACCTGAACCCGCTGGCAGGGGGCAAACCGCCCCGATCCAGCCTCCACGCACCCCTTGCGGGGTGATGTGAAGACCACGAGATTAGACCGTTGCATTCTCTCTCGTACATTTGTAGCGTGACGACGTCTCCTCCTCAGCTCCCTAGCTCACTAGTATCCGGTTCGTTACGTTCGTACAATGGCTCGCACCAAGCAGACCGCTCGCAAATCTACCGGTGGCAAGGCACCCAGGAAACAGCTCGCCACCAAAGCTGCCCGCAAGAGTGCGCCGGCCACCGGTGGTGTGAAGAAACCACATCGCTACAGGCCCGGCACAGTAGCGCTTCGTGAGATCCGTCGCTACCAGAAGAGCACCGAACTCCTGATCCGTAAACTTCCGTTCCAGCGTTTAGTTCGTGAGATCGCTCAAGACTTCAAGACCGATCTGCGCTTCCAGAGTTCCGCCGTTATGGCTCTACAGGAGGCTAGCGAGGCTTATTTGGTCGGCCTCTTCGAGGACACCAACCTTTGTGCAATACACGCTAAACGCGTCACCATTATGCCAAAGGACATACAATTGGCGCGCAGAATCCGAGGCGAACGCGCCTAAGAATGAAAGAAGAACACGACCGCCTCCGCCGTCATCACCATCACAACCGCTACGACGTAGACAACAACAACAACAACGACAACATCATCATCATCATCATCATCATCATCATTAACACACTGAAGATATATATATACATCAAAGTGTGCAATTAGAGCGCTGTGGTGCTTCGGTTACAACAAAAGGCCCTTTTCAGGGCCACACACGTTTCATATATCACATACGTATTACGATATGTTTCTAATGAACAGAGAAGTCTCGACAAATAAATAATAAATGCTTGGTTTAGGCCCGCACGACACGACTCGTATAATTTGAACCCTTTAAACAAAGTTGAAAAATAATTATAATAATAATGATGATGACGATATCACAGATAGACGTCTACTCTTTCTTACGTAAGAGTTCAACGCGCACACCTACGTCGTAATTAGGTATTGTCTCTAGTGTAAATCATACCAACCATATATCCATTAGATCTCATATACCTATATGTTATTTGCTTGCAACAGTCGCTCGCTCGGGGTCGGCGTAAATGGATTAGCTTAAATCTAATTTTTCATTAGCTCATTTTTATTCTTCTCTCTCTCTCTCTCTCTCTCTCTCTCTCTCTCTCTCTCTTTTTTTTTTTTTTTTAAAATTGAGTAGGCACATATTAAAAGAAAGCAAGCAATCAAATAGACTTTTTGTTTTTGTTTTTTGTTTTTTGTTTTTTGTTTTTTGTTTTTTTTTTTTTTGCCGCTACTATATACTGTCTACTGACTATTATTGTAGTGTGTCGGTGTGTCGGTCGTGTAGGAGCCAGTTCGGGATATCGGTACGAAGCGTACACGTACATATGTACAATAACAACATATCTGAGCACCATCACCGCCAGCGTACGAAGAATAACGAACCGAACAGACTACGAGAACGCCACGACAGACGTCGCGCCGTACCGTATCTATATAAAGAGCGGATTTACGGTTTTCCGTATTCAGTCGTTCGCCAGCGTTCGCCGTTTAACAACGTCTGTGTGTGTGTGTGTGTATCACCATCGATTGAATAAACTACTCTCCACTAAAAACATGACCGGTCGCGGCAAGGGAGGAAAGGGTCTGGGGAAAGGAGGAGCCAAGCGACACAGGAAAGTGCTTCGTGATAACATCCAAGGTATCACGAAGCCGGCTATCCGTCGTCTCGCTCGCAGAGGCGGTGTGAAGCGTATTTCCGGTCTTATCTACGAGGAGACTCGCGGTGTTCTCAAGGTGTTCCTCGAGAACGTTATCCGCGACGCGGTCACTTACACCGAACACGCCAAGAGGAAGACCGTCACCGCCATGGACGTCGTCTACGCTCTGAAACGTCAAGGTCGCACCCTGTACGGTTTCGGCGGTTAAGAAAGTGCAGCGTTCGCGCGTGCGGCTCGTGTACCACCACCACCACCATCACCACCACCACCGCCGCCACCGCCGCCACCGCCGCCACCGCCACCGCCACCATCATCACCACGTTCACACCACACCTACCTACTACCTACTAATGTAGATATGATGATATATCGTGGCATGTATCGTGTCAAATATTATGATACAAAAAATAAAAAAAAAGGCCCTTATCAGGGCCGCATACGATTCGTGTGCACTGCACGCACTCTTGTGCAGTAGCATGTTTCTTATGAACGACAAGTCGAGCTTTTCTAACTAAATAATATATATATATATATATATAACGAACCTATATATATATATATATATATATAAACAACCGAAAAAAAAAAACCGAAAATATATATATATAAAATAACATATTCTTTATATATATATATATATATATATAAAGAATATGTTATTTTTAATGGACAGTAAGATAATGTGTTTTTATAATGTATGTGAGTAAACGAGTGGAGTGTTTTGTACGTGTTGTATAGAGGTTATCAGAGTTTCCTCAGCTGTACGTAGGGATGGGGAAATGGTGAAAAATATCGATATATATCGTATCGATGTTTTTCAAATGAATCAATAAATATTGACTCAAAAATATCGATATGTTGATATATCGATATTTCTTTCTAGACAAGCAGATCATAGACTGAAATTTTTGTTTGTGTTTAAAGCAAAGAAACTAAACCCATACAGATTAGTCAAATACATGATGTGACGCATGATAAGCAGACAGCAGAACTTCAAAAAATATATCGATTTTGATATGAGTTTGATGTCTGAAATTAAATATCGAAAATCGATATATCGCTGCAAAAAATATCGCTGATATTTATCGATTTTTTTTTTTTTCTGAAATAATATCGATATTTTGATATATCGTTTTTCTTTGCTCAAGCCTAGCTGTACGCCGGCGCCGCCGGCGGACGGACGAGACAAGGCGTCGAGAAACGCATTTCGTTCGTTCGCACCACCCGTCGTTCGTTTTAATTATATTTATTTCTTTCTTATACATACCATACCAATTTTGATGGAGATAATAATATTGAGCGGATGTAGATGCACCCCTCGAAAATAATACATATACATATATCAATTTGACGGCGATTTCCACGTAATATGATGATATAACAACTGTATACTGTATATCGTATATCGAGACTATGCGAAATATTATTTCGCATAGTCGATGCGAAATATATATATATATATATATATATATATGCGTATACATATACATATACATATACAGTGCGCTCAATGGTGTTACTTAAACATACAATAATCATAGACATAGTCTTATACATATTTACATAGGACATAGATAATATAAAGATATACATACACACATGCACGCACGCAAAATTATTTTGTATTTTTTATTTATTTTTTTTTTTTAGTATATCAACCTATTATACGGACAAACCTCCAGGTCGGACTCGGCCGTCCGTCGGTGAGTCGTGAGTCGGGCGGGCATAACGCGCACGAACGTGTTTTACGAAGGTTCACTTTTAATCGTTAAATGTGGTCATAACGTGTATTAATATCAAAGATATGTTGACACGTTTCAGCCTCGATATACTCGTCGTTGTTTTATACATTGTTTTGACACAAAACGTTATGTTTTATAGAGAAAAATACATTTTGAACTGAACGCGAGGTATACACGGTGCACAGTGGTGAAAATAAAACACCATATCGTCCCAGCGGTACGATCGTTTCACGTAAAGTACACGTCGAACGTTAGTCACTTTCATTATGTATATAAAAATATAATTTTGACATTATATATTATAAGATAAGTTATATAAAATGTTATTTAATTAGATCCGTGTTAGTGAAAAGTGCGAAGCGTTCATACGAGAAATCGTCCCGCGACAGAACGGCTCTCGTTACGGTAAAGCTTCGAGGTGACTCGACTGAACGATCGCGCGCTACGTACCGATATCCGATACGCAGTAGCGACATCTAAGTCGAAATTCAACTCGAACTCGCTGAACTTACCTTCTGCAACGTTCTACGTCGCTCGTGCTATACGTACTACTACTACTACTACTACTACGTATAACATATAAAAATAATAATACAATAACAATCATCATTCCTCTTTTTCGACGTAGCGAAAGCTTTCGACAAAGTGTGGCACAACGGCTTATTATTTAAGCTACTTACCATGGGAGTGCCACACGGACTCGTACTCATCATACGAGACTACTTGTCGAATCGAAGCTTCCGCTACCGAGTAGAAGGGTCATTGTCCTCCACTCACCCCATACGAGCCGGTGTCCCACAAGGGTCCGTGCTCTCCCCCCTACTCTTCACGCTGTATACCAGCGACATTCCGAAGCATCGGTATGTGCAGACGGCACTATTCGCAGACGACACGGCTATCTACTGCTCGGGGGTGAACCCCTCGACAGTAGCCAAAAAACTCCAGACCGCAGCCAACGCACTGGGCGTTTGGTTCCGGAAATGGAGGATAGAGGTCAACCCCGAGAAAAGCCAGGCGGTGCTGTTTCACAGAAGACAGCTAAGCTTGTATCCTTTGGAGAAGACCCCTCAGATTAGGATGTTCGGCAAGTCTATCCCTTGGGCTAGGCAGGCCAAATACCTAGGCATAACCCTCGACGACCGTCTAACCTTCGGCCCCCACATCAAGGCAGTCCGCAGCCGGGCTGCCTTCGTGCTAGGACGTCTACACTGTCTAATAAACGCGCGTTCGAAATTAGATCTAAAAAATAAAGTTAGGCTATACACGTCATGCGTACGTCCCGTAATGACGTACGGTAGCGTAGTATTCGCACACGTTAGGCCACACAGGATCCATAGGCTTCAAACACTACAAAATAGGTTCATGCGCAAAGCTACGGGAGCACCGTGGTATGTACGCAACGTCGATCTCCACATCGACCTCAGATTGCCGACCATCAAGCAATTCATAAAACAGTGCTCCCGTAGCTACTTTGACTCTGCTCCGACTCACCCCAACCCTCTAGTGGTTGCGGCCGTAGGATACACACCAAGTAGGATTTCGAAGATACGACGACCCAGACACGCGTTAGAGGAATCAGATGACGAGATCACGCTCGTTCAACGTAGAGCGGACACAGCTAGGCAATCTAGGAATAGAAACCGTCCGCGTTTTCGTCCCCGTCGTCGGGGGCGGAATACGCGCCGCGTAAATCACATACAAATCATGGGAGTAGGTCGCCCCAACGTAGCAGCAACACCCCAAGCCGAGGTTCGTACCCCACAGGGGGTGCCCTTGGGCTATGTTGCTTAACAAATGACCGGTTGAGAGCCCTCAGCGCTCACCGTAATGCCCGCGTAAAGTTGTAGAGGCCATACCAGGCCAACAGCTAGGTCCTTATCAAAAAAAAAAAAAAAAAAAAAAAAAAAAAAAAAAAAAAAAAAATCATTCAACATTCCGCTTCTGACGCGCGTCCCGAGTGGACGTGTCCGACAAGTGCTCGAGTGCTCCCGCTGTGACATCGCGCCCGCGCCACGCCGCACCTGTCGCTTCGCGCCATCGCGCCGCCTACGTCACCGCTGTGTGTCGGTGTGTCGTAACGGTCGCCCGTTTGCGGCATACTGCGCTCACAGCGTCAGTGTTTTTGTGAACAAGGCGCGTACATTCAAAGTCGTATTTTTCAATTCGACTTTGTTTAGTGCGTGTCTGTCACGGAAGCGCTAGTTCTTCTCGTTTCTTGTTTGAACAGTGAAGTCATAGTCAGCGCTCTTTGTGAACGAGACGCGTGCGTTTAACGTCGTATTTTTAAATACGACGTTGGATAGTGCGCCGTCCTTCACAGAGGCGTTAGTTTCTGTGAACAACTAAGTCTTTGGCCCCTTCAGGGTAAATCCAATTGGTCACTCGGTGGAAACCTTACGGTGTCAACGAACCGAGTGGGCGGTGACCCGACCCGCCTGCCTAGCCCCTTCTGGGTTAGGCAAAGTCGGCTGGGGCTAGACAACTCGGCCTTGGGGGTGTCCCCTAGTCGAGCCTAGCCGTCGCCCTCCCACCCCACCCTTACCTCCACATCCCATTCTCAGCTGTTTGTTTGGGTGTGCCGGCCGACAGGCCCATACCACCCCGGCACCTGGGCAGTTAGGAACCCGACGCACAATAAGATCGGCGAAGGGAGACTCTCTTAGGGCACACCTAGCTATAAGTACACCCTCCCGGCCTTACCCCGGCTGGGAGGCCAAGCACACTCACACCCCCGGGTTGTCCCACCCGGGGACTAGGACTGTTGCTGCTGCTGTTGTTGCTGTTGGCAGCACAACAACCGCCGAAAACCGCCGAAATGGCCCTCGCGGGCCTTTCCGCGGGGTCCGCTCTCCAACGTCTGGGAGCGGACATAAACGCCATCCTCGAGGACCCCGAAGTCCTCGAGCTAATCCAGAGGAAATTCCTCATAAAATTGACCGAGGAAAGGACTCAGGACATGGAGACGGAAACGTCTCCAGAGCCCGAGGCAAACTCGGGCGATGACGAAGGAGCGGACCAGTCCGGGGGCTCCGACGCCAGCGAGGACGAGTCCTCGTCCTCCACGTCCTCCTCTTCTTCAAAGGAGTCCGATTTTACGGTCGTGTCGTCCTCTAGGAAACGCGCCCGTAAAGGCAAGAAGGGGCCAAACAAGGCCCCAAAGCTGTCGGAGGATATAGATACCTCGACAGCACCCGCCCCCGTTCGCGCCTCTCCGGGGCCTAAGGGCGGCAACTCCCCCTCGGGGAGGTCCACGCCCGCTATCGCCGACGCCTCGGCGGCCGCGCCAAGGATCCCCGCCCCACCTCCGATTTTCATCCAAGAAAAATCGAGGTGGACGGCGATCTCCACCTGGTGCAATGAGCGCCGCATACGCTACCACTCTGCCCGTAGCACCCAACAGGGCATCAAAGTTGCCCTGGCCACCGCGAGCGACCACAGGGCGCTCTCGAAGCTCCTTCGGGAGAGGGACGTGAGTTACCACACGTACACTCTGCCGGAGGACAGAAAGCTCCGTGTCGTTGTTCGCAACGTACCCAAGGAGATCTCCCCCGAGGAGATCAAACAAGCCTTGACACCCAACTACCCGGTGCATGAGGTACACCGGATGGTTCGAGGCCGCACCAACGTCGTATACGACATGGTGTTGGTTACTCTCGACGACACCCCCGCCGGCAAGGACATCTTTAAGATGTCGTCCATCTGCGGGCTGTCGGGCATAACAATAGAGCCACCTCACCGTAGAAGTGGCATCTCACAATGCCACCGCTGCCAGCTCTATGGACATTCGGCGCGTAATTGTTTCGCGCGCCCCAGGTGCGTCAAGTGCCTGGAAGACCACGCGACGGACCAGTGCAAAAGGCCCAAAGACAGGGCCCAATGCACTGAGCCAGTCGCGTGCGTACTGTGTGGCGAAACAGGCCACCCCGCCAACTATCGAGGTTGCCCGAGGGCGCCTAAAACCCCCAAGGCGAAAGGACCTCAGCGTCCCCGCCCAGTCGTCCCTGCTGCTGCTGCTGCTGCTGCTGCAGGGACTGGGGGGAGCTTTAAACCCGCTCCTCTGCCAAAAACGAACGCCTGGGCCACTCCCAGGACGACCGGGGAGACCTTCCCACCTCTGCCCGTGCGGAAGACGATGCAGGCCCCCATACCTGCCCCAGTACCCGTAAAGGCAGCCCCTGTCGAGCGGCCCACAAAGCCTCTCCAGGGAAGGCCCAAGCCGCTCGTAGTTGACTACAGGAGCCAAACACCGCAAGCGATCGACCCGGACCTATCCCTAGTGGCAAGGTTCGCGAGTGCGATCGACTTCAGCGAGCTACGACATCTCGCTAGTCTAATCCGGCAAAACGAGGGCAATCCGTTGGCCCTCCTCAGTGTTAGTGTCAGGTACTCGAGCGTACTCGAGAAGCTAGGCGCGTTTAAATGTAATCCATAATGGATTGCACACCAACACGCAGAGTCAAACCCCGATCACTCAAGTTAGGGTACATCAACGCCAACGGCATCGGTAGGCAACGAGATGAAGTTGGCGTTTTTCTTAGGGCACACCAATTGGACATATTGCTAGTGCAAGAGACCTTTTTGAAACCCTCGCAGAGAAACCCAAACGTTGCGAACTACTCTGTGGTCCGCAACGATAGGATTGACTCTGCGCTAGGGGGAACTCTCATATATTACAAAAGGTCCCTTCACTGCGTACCTATGGATCCGCCTGCGCTGACTAGCATCGAGGCTTCGGTCTGTCGAATAGGCATGACCGGACACCAACCGATCACGCTAGTTTCAGCCTATCTGTCACCCAATCGGCAACTACTCGAGAGCGACCTCCGAGCGCTGCTAGAACTGAGCGACGCCGTGATAATCGGCGGCGACCTTAACGCCAAGAACACCATTTGGAACTGTCACCAGTCCAACGCCAAAGGCAGAGCCCTGGAGTCGCTCTCGAATAGACTAGCGTTCGACATCATCGCCCCGCTCGAACCGACCCACTATCCGCACAACGTGTCTCACCGACCCGACATTCTGGACGTGGCACTCCTGAAGAACATAAACCTACGTTTGTGTTCAGTAGAGGTGCTTCACGAGTTGACTTCAGACCACAGACCTGTGGTCGTGGAGTTCGCACCCAGACTGGGTCCCATCGACACAGGTCATCGTACCCCCACTAGACGAACCACGGACTGGAGGCGCCTCGGGACAAAACTCGAGGCAACCTCGTCCGTGCATCTAGATAGGATACCCGACCACATAAATAGCCAAGAGGACACCACGATGGCGATCGACAACCTCACAGCTCACGTGCAATCGTTAATTAACGAATGCACTCGGGAGGCACCGGCGACGAACGATCGCCGCTGGGACCTACCCGATGACGTACGTGAGCTGCTGAGGCGGAAGAACGCCGCCGTACGAGCCTACGACAGATATCCATGCGACGCCAACAGGATCAGGTTACGACGCTTAGAAAGAGCGGTCAAGTCACGCATCGACCAAATGCGCCAAGACAGGTGGGATAGGACACTACAAGACCTTGAACCTACCCACCATGCCTTCTGGCAACTATCCCGCTCGCTTAAGAGAGACACCGTCACCGTTATGCCTCCTCTAAGCAGACCTAACCTTCCACCGGCATTCGACGATATCGAAAAGGCAGAGTGCCTGGCCGAGAGTCTAGAGAATCAGTGCACGCCCAGCGTAATACACTGCGACTCGGACCAAATAGCCGAAGTTGATTCGGAAGTAGAGCGCCTAATAACCTCACTTCCTACATCAACATCAACGCCGACGGGGACGACAGATACACAACAAGACCTTGACACGGTCACCCCCGAAGAAGTCGAAACGATCGTCAAGGGCCTACACGCTCGCAAGGCGCCCGGTTCGGACGGTATCACAAACAGGGTTATAAAACTCTTTCCGGAGAGGCTACTGGTCCTGCTGACGTTCATCTTCAACGCAGCACTCAAAAACAACATCTTTCCACAACAGTGGAAAGAAGCCGTTGTTATTGGGATACCCAAACCTGGCAAACCGAAGTCCGAACCGACCAGTTATAGACCGATCAGTCTGCTTAACGGATTAGGCAAGCTATACGAGCGTCTAATCTACAGTAGGCTGAAAGCGTATGCCGATGCTAATCTTCTCGTCCCCCACGAGCAATTCGGGTTCCGAACCGAACACTCGTGCGTCCACCAAGTTCACCGCATCGTTGAATACACCAGCGATCGGCTTCAACGCAACCTGTTTACAGGAATCCTCTTTTTCGACGTAGCGAAAGCTTTCGACAAAGTGTGGCACAACGGCTTACTATTTAAGCTGGCAACCATGGGAGTGCCACACGGACTCGTGCTCATCATACGAGACTACTTGTCGAATCGAAGCTTCCGCTACCGAGTAGAAGGGTCAATGTCCTCCACTCACCCCATTCGAGCCGGTGTCCCACAAGGGTCCGTGCTCTCCCCCCTACTCTTCACGCTGTATACTAGCGACATTCCGAAGCATCGGTATGTGCAGACGGCTCTATTCGCAGACGATACGGCTATCTACTGCTCAGGAATGAACCCCTCGACAGTAGCCAAGAAACTCCAGACCGCAGCCAACGCACTGGGCGTTTGGTTCCGGAAATGGAGGATCGAGGTCAACCCCGAGAAAAGCCAGGCGGTGCTGTTTCACAGAAGACAGCTAAGCTTGTATCCTTTGGAGAAGACCCCTCAGATTAGGATGTTCGGCAAGTCTATCCCTTGGACTAGGCAGGCCAAATACCTAGGCATAACCCTTGACGACCGTCTATCCTTCGGCCCCCACATCAAGGCAGTCCGCAACCGGGCTGCCTTCGTGCTAGGACGTTTACACAGTTTAATTAACGCGCGTTCGAAATTAAACTTAAAAAACAAAGTCCGATTATACACTGCATGCATACGTCCTATAATGACGTACGGCAGCGTGGTATTCGCACATGTAAGGCCACACAGGATCCATAGGCTTCAAACACTACAGAATAGGTTCATGCGCACAGCGACGGGAGCACCGTGGTATGTACGCAACGTCGATCTTCACATCGACCTCAGATTGCCGACCATCAAGCAATTCATTAAACAGTGCTCCCTTAGCTACTTTGACTCTGCTCCGACTCACCCCAACCCTCTAGTGGTTGCGGCGGTAAATTACACACCGAGCGAAATATCTAAGATACGTCGACCCAAACACGCGTTAGGGGAGCTAGACGACGAAATTACACGCGCTCAACGCAGAGCGAACACACTAGGTGCGAACCGTCCGCGTTTTCGTCCCCGCCGGCGGGGGCGGAACACGGGCCGCGTAAACCGACAACAAAACATGGGAGTAGGCCGCCCCAGTGTTTCAGCAACACCCCAAGCCGAGGTTCGTACCCCGCAGGGGGTGCCCTTGGGCAATGTTGTTTAATAAAGGCCGGTTGAGAGCCCTCAGCGCTCACCGTAACCAAACCGGGTAAAGTTGTAGAGGCCGTCTGAGGCCAACAGCTAAAAATCAAATCAAAAAAAAAAAAAAAAAAAAAAAAAAAAAATACAATAACAATGGCAGACACCGCTGTTACAACCGAAGCTCCCGCTCCAGCTGCCGGTGCGAAGAAGGCCGCAAGACAATCTGGCGGCGGCGGCGGCGGCGGCGCTGGCGCTGGCGCTAAGAAACCTAAAGCGAAACCCACTCATCCCAAGACATCGGAAATGGTGAACAACGCTATAAAGGAGATGAAGGAACGTAGCGGATCATCGCTACAGGCCATCAAAAAATATATCGCCGCTCATTATAAGGTCGACGCGGAGAAGTTAGCTCCGTTCATAAGGAAATATTTGAAGAGCGCCGTCGAATCGGGTGCTCTCATTCAGACCAAAGGCAAGGGCGCATCCGGATCTTTCAAGCTAGAATCTAAATCCTCGTCGGCGAAGAAACCGAGCGCCAGCGCCGGCGCTGGCAAATCTGCCGGCGGTAAAAAGGAAAAGACATCGTCGAAGGGCGCCGCCGCCGCCGCCGCCGCCAAGAAATCCACCGCATCCGCAGCCGGCGCTAAGACCAAAAAGGCCGCCGCCGCCGCCGCCGCCGCCGCTTCTTCCGCATCGGCCGCGTCGGGATCTCCTTCCAAGTCGTCTAAGGCGGCGTCTTCGGCTTCAGCGAAAGACAAGAAGACGGCCGCCGCCGCCGCTAAAAAGACCGCCGCCGCTAAAAAGGCCGCCGCCGCCGCACCGGTCCCTGCCAAAGCGAAGGCCGGCGCAGCCCCCAAGGCCAAGAAGACCGCGAAACCACCCACGAAGAAACCAAAGGCACCTAAACCTAAGAAGGCCGCAGCCACACCCACCAAGTCTAGACCCGCCGCCGCCAAGAAAACGGCCGCAGCGAAGAAGTAAACCTGACGGTTCGCGCACGCGCACATCGGCTCGCGAGAGTGACGCTACCGCCGTCGAAGAATAACTGTTGCCGCTGCTGCCGCTGGTGCTGCTGCTGCTGCTGCTGCTGCTGCTGCTGCTGCTGCTGCTGCTGCTGCTGCTGCTGCTGCTGCTGCTGCTGCCGCTGCTGCGGCGGCGGCGGCAGCGGCGGCGGCGGGTGCGCGACGACGACGCACGCGAACAAATATTATAAACCAAACAAACAAACGACACAAAACAGCCCTTTTCAGGGCTAACAATATATTCGTGAACGCGTGTGTCTTTCGGCACACACATTCGTTTCTATATAACGCAGAAAGTCTATATACCTCTATACCTATCTATATAAATAGGTCGACCGATTCCCAGAATATATTTAAAAAACAAAAACAACGCCCGCAATAAGAATAAATCTTGTGCACACTCCTTGGGAATACCAGAATCTGGCGTGAAACAAACATGTTACTTAAAAAGTCTTTTATCAGGCGGTGCGCAGGTACAAGGTGCGAGCCTGTAACAGTTGGGTCATTCATACCAATTCTGATGTATTCCTTTGTGTACTTAGATGGACTAAGACCGAATTAAATGCCCTTGACTCTCCTGAGAGTCCGTACATTGCTGACTGCATTCCGCATGCACCACCCACGTTCATCGGTTATAATTGTTGTACATTCAGTGCAAAAGTTTGGAGGTCGTTTTCTTTATTTTTTTTTTTTTTTTTTAAATATCAATACTCTACACAATCGCGAGATATATACAATCTACCTATATACAATCTCAGAGAATATTTTCTACAGACTAATGTGGGAGTGCATCGCAATGTAGTTGCAGTGGATACTGGTTTTACCCACGCTCGCTCTGACTAAAGAGAATTGGCGCAAACCCGTAGGTAGTACAGTACTTAGTACTACTCTGATCTGATCTGATCTGATCGCAAGGAAGTATGGAAGGGTAAAGAGGGTCTTCACGGCCGATTTTATCGGCCCCCACACGGGTCTAATATAGACTTTAAAGTGTCGACGTCTTGGCTACCTTATTATGGTGATATCCCTTCGGAGAAACCGTAGGTTTTGTTTGTTTGTGCAAATATGGACGAAGTTATCGTGACGAATATATATATCCTCAAAAAATTGATAGATAGTACGGTTGACATCTGTCGGGCGTGCCACCGTCCTCGAGAATCTATTAGGCATATTATTACTGGTTGTTCTCGTCGTCTTCTTGCTAACGATGAGTATGTAAATATTTGCACAGGCACAACCAACCAAGTAGCGAGGATCGTGCATCAACATTTTACAACAACTTTCCCTTAAATACCAACAATTGTCAATTTTGAAGCGCCTACGGTCGTGCTACGTTATATATGTATATGGGATCGATCGATCGATCGATCTATTATCACAGATGGGAGGACTATTGTTGCCAATAAGCCTGATATTGATATTGTGTGGTGATAGATCGATTAGAGCGCCGCGCAATGATTGTGTCGATATCGCCGTTCCTCACGGCGACGAGACGAAAAACAATT
The DNA here is from genome assembly GCA_949316085.1 of Hypercompe scribonia. Lineage (NCBI taxonomy): Eukaryota > Metazoa > Arthropoda > Insecta > Lepidoptera > Erebidae > Hypercompe > Hypercompe scribonia. Next base: position 389,892 of record OX438969.1, on the reverse strand, counting down.
GAAGTATTTGGATCTGTCTCACGAGATTGCCGATATGTCGAATGTGGATTCGGCGGTGATCCGGTATTGTTCCGGTAATTATATCTGTTCACCGATTTATCAATCGCCAAGAGCCTCGACCAACACCTTAAGAAAAGAGGCTCGCTCACGTTAGAAGGTTGGATCAAGGGTCTGATGCAGAGAAGGCAGTCCAGTCCTCCTTCTTGACTTCCTCTTCTCGTTCCTTTTTTTGTTTTTTTTTTCTTTTTTTTTTTTTTTTATTTCTATAATATGTATGTAATAAAGAGAATAATAATATAAGACAATAGCAGAGAAAGTACATAAAAAAATAAAAAAATAAAAAAGAATAAATAAATAAATAATAACAATAAATAAATAAATAAATAAATAAATAAAAACGCCAACTGCGTGTCGAGCAGCGCGACACCGCCCGACTGCCCGACTCCCGCCGAATGACCGACGCACGCACGCCACAATAACATTCTTGAACTCGTTCGCTCGTTCGCTCGTTCGCTCACTCGTTCACTCGTTCACTCGTTCACTCGCTCACTAGTACGGCTCGCTAAGCCGACGGAGGTTTAGAGAGTACATAATACATAAATAGGAGCGCGAGCGTATGTCCCACAACAGTCAATCTATAGCTCTCGTTCGTTTCGTTTCGCACGCACGCAACGACCCCTTATTCATTCGTTTCTAAACTACTACTTTCTGCAACACAACAGCAGCAGCAAGATGTCCGGCCGTGGTAAAGGTGGAAAAGTCAAGGGAAAGGCAAAGTCGCGTTCGAACCGTGCCGGTCTTCAGTTTCCGGTCGGTCGTATACACAGACTGCTGCGTAATGGCAATTACGCCGAGCGCGTAGGGGCCGGGGCACCGGTGTATCTCGCCGCAGTTATGGAATATCTGGCCGCCGAGGTCCTCGAGTTGGCCGGCAACGCCGCCAGAGACAACAAGAAAACCAGGATCATACCTCGTCACCTTCAGTTGGCGATCCGCAACGACGAAGAGTTGAACAAACTCCTCTCTGGCGTGACAATCGCTCAGGGTGGTGTTCTACCTAACATTCAGGCCGTCCTACTGCCCAAGAAGACCGAGAAGAAGGCCTAAGCTTGGGGGATATGTTTAACGGCAACGGCGGCGGCGGCGGCAGCAGCAGCAGCAACAGCAACAGCTGCATCAGCAAAACAACAACGCGACGACAATAACAAAAAAAAAAGGCCCTTTTCAGGGCCACAATACGTATCACAGTCATAATATATAAGTATATAAGGACCGTTTCTGTCATAACAATGATAAGTCAAAAAAATAAAAAAGAAAATAAAAATATTACTAACCTCCTAACCCCTAACGATTTTCTATAATACATATAATAGAGATAGATACCTGGTAATTAACTTAACTATCTACGAGATAATTCGTGTAGATGCTCTACACGTATGAAGTGTAGCAGTAGTAGTATAGTATTATTATTTTATTCTATACATACACTAGTATAGTATGACACAAAACAACCATACGGTGATGGATGATTATGGCAAACGTACATACATAGGTAGGTACATACCAAACACCGATACGGGATCGATCAACACATCTACGTTATATCAGTTATAACGCTACCTATTTTCACCACTTACACATTATTGTTAAACAAAAACAAAAGTAATATATATATATATATATATATATATATAGATAGAGATATATATATATATATATATATATATATATATATATATATATATATATATATATATGCATACATAATAAGGTAGGTTATCGAGGATTATCAAAATAAACCACAAATTGTTTCTCTGAAACTATTACAATTACACTATTATCTTACCTGAAAATACCAAAGAAACGACATATAAAGTTTACTAATATCGATTTCTCAACTTTCGTTTCTTTTCGTTTATCACTCTATAAGTTTTTATATATAATAACAAACAATTTTCACAAAATAATCTAAATATACTCCAACGTAAAACACCATTCAATCTCTCTGTGCGCCACAGACAATCTATATATCTATAGTCTGTTGTTGTTGTTGTTGCTGCTGTTGTTGTTGTTGTTGTTGTTGTTGTTGTTGTTGTTGTTGTTGTTGTTGTTGTTGTTGTTGTTGTTGTTGCTGTTGTTGCTGTTGTTGTTGTTGTTGTTGTTGTTGTTGTTGTTGTTGTTGTTGTTGTTGCTGTTGTTTAAACGCAAAACATTAAACGACATATCATTGATGACATGTCGTTTGTCACATTGGTGTGACGACCACCATAAATAAATAAATAAATAAATAAATAAATAAATAAATAAATAAATAAATAAATAAATAAATAAATAAATAAATAAATAAATAAACAATGCACATTATATGAGGCCAAAGAACCTAGCCGACACACACACACACACACACCCACACCCACACACACAGAGACACCGAACTGAATATTTTAACGCGAATATCGATTTGTGACTGATTCATGTTAGAGCTGTGGAGGCTCGATAAACGGGCCGAAGTTGGGTCGCTATCGTCTCGATATATAAAAACGTCCCCCGTGTGCACGTATAAGCTCGGCATCAAAATCGCCCTAGCCACCGCGAGCGACCACAGGGCGCTTTCGAAGCTCCTTCGGGAGAGAAACGTGCCTTACCACACGTACACTCTGCCGGAGGACAAGAAGCTCCGTGTGGTCATCCGGAATGTGCCCAGGGAGATCTCCCCCGAGGAGATCAAGGAATCCCTGTCAAAAGACTACCCGGTGCACGAGGTACACCGGATGGTGAGAGGCCGCACCAATACCATCTTTGACATGGTGATGGTCTCCCTCGACGACAGCCCCGCGGGCAAGGACATCTTCAAGATGTCATCCGTCTGTGGGCTGTCGGGGATAACCGTGGAGCCACCTCACCGAAGAAGTGGCATCTCACAATGCCACCGCTGCCAGCTCTACGGGCACTCGGCCCGAAATTGCTTCGCCCGCCCAAGGTGCGTCAAGTGCCTGGAAGACCACGCGACGGAGGAGTGCAAAAGGCCCAAAGACAGGGCCAATTGCACTGCCCCAGTCGCGTGCGTGCTGTGTGGCGAAGAAGGCCACCCCGCCAACTACAGAGGTTGCCCGAAGGCGCCTAAAACCCCCAAGGCGAAAGGACCTCAGCGTCCCCGCCCAGTCGTCCCTGCTGCTGCTGCTGCCACTGCAGGGACCGGGGGGAGCTTTACAGCTGCTCCTTTGCCGAAGACGAACGCCTGGGCCACTCCCAGGAAGACGGGGGAGACCTTCCCACCTCTGCCCGCGCGGAAGACGATGCAGGTCCCCATACCTGCCCCAGTACCCGCAAAGGCAGCCTCCGGCGTGCCCACGCCCACTAAACCTCTCCAGGGAGGGCCCAAGCCGCTCGCCGTCGACTACAGGAGCCAACTACCGCAAACGATCGACCCGGACCTATCCCTAGTGGCAAGGTTCGCGAGTGCGATCGATTTTAGCGAGCTACGCCAGCTCGCTAATTTAATACGTCAGAACGAGGGCAATCCGTTGGCCCTCCTCAACGTCAGTATCAGATACTCGAGCGTACTCGAGAAGTTAGGCGCATTCAAATGCAACCCATAATATGGATAGGACACCGACAAGCAGAGTCAAACCACGATCACTCAAGCTAGGGTACTTCAACGCCAACGGCATCAGTAGGCAACGAGATGAAGTTGGCGAATTTCTTAGGGCACACCAACTCGACATATTGCTAGTGCAAGAGACCTTTTTGAAACCCTCGCAGAGAAACCCAAACGTTGCGAACTACTCTGTGGTCCGCAACGATAGGATTGACTCTGCGCTAGGGGGAACTCTCATATATTACAAAAGGTCCCTTCACTGCGTACCTATGGATCCGCCTGCGCTGACTAGCATCGAGGCTTCGGTCTGTCGAATAGGCATGACCGGACACCAATCGATCACGCTAGTTTCAGCCTATCTGTCGCCCAATCGGCAACTACTCGAGAGCGACCTCCGAGCGCTGCTAGAACTGAGCGACGCCGTGATAATCGGCGGCGACCTTAACGCCAAAAACACCCTTTGGAACTGTCACCAGTCCAACGCCAAAGGCAGAGCCCTGGAGTCGCTCTCGAATAGACTAGCGTTCGACATCATCGTCCCGCTCGAACCGACCCACTATCCGCACAACGTGTCTCACCGACCCGACATTCTGGACGTGGCACTCCTAAAGAACATAAACCTACGTTTGTGTTCAGTAGAGGTGCTTCACGAGTTAACTTCAGACCACAGACCTGTGGTTATGGAGTTCGCACCCAGACTGGGTCCCATCGACACAGGTCATCGTACCCCGACTAGACGAATCACGGACTGGAGGCGCCTCGGGACAAAACTCGAGGCAACCTCGTCCGTGCATCTAGATAGGATACCCGACCATATAATTAGCCAAGAGGACACCACGATGGCGATCGACTCCCTCACAGCTCACGTGCAATCGTTAATTAACGAATGCACTCGGGAGGCACCGGCGACGAACGATCGCCGCTGGGACCTACCCGATGACGTACGTGAGCTGCTGAGGCGGAAGAACGCCGCCGTACGAGCCTACGACAGATATCCATGCGAAGCCAACAGGATCAGGTTACGACGCTTAGAAAGAGCGGTCAAGTCGCGCATCGATCAAATGCGCCAAGACAGGTGGGATAGGACACTACAAGAGCTTGAACCTACCCACCTTGCCTTCTGGCAGCTATCCCGCTCGCTTAAGAGAGACACAGTCACCTGTATGCCTCCTCTAAGCAGACCTAACCTTCCGCCGGCATTCGACGATATCGAAAAGGCAGAGTGCCTGGCCGAGAGTCTAGAGAATCAGTGCACGCCCAGCGTAATACACTGCGACTCGGACCAAATAGCCGAAGTTGATTCGGAAGTAGAGCGCCTAATAACCTCACTTCCTACATCAACATCAACGCCGACGGGGATGACAGATACACAACCAGACCTAGACACGGTCACCCCCGAAGAAGTCGAAACGATCGTCAAGGGCCTACACGCTCGCAAGGCGCCCGGTTCGGACGGTATCACAAACAGGGTGTTAAAACTCTTTCCGGAGAGGCTACTGGTCCTGCTGACGTTCATTTTCAACGCAGCACTCAAAAACAACATCTTTCCACAACAATGGAAAGAAGCCGTTGTTATTGGGATACCCAAACCTGGCAAACCAAAGTCCGAACCGACCAGTTATAGACCGATCAGTCTGCTTAACGGATTAGGCAAGCTATACGAGCGTCTAATCTACAATAGGCTGAAAGCGTATGCCGATGCTAATCTTCTCGTCCCCCACGAGCAATTCGGGTTCCGAACCGAACACTCGTGCGTCCACCAAGTTCACCGCATCGTTGAATACACCAGCGATCGGCTTCAACGCAACCTGTTTACAGGAATCCTCTTTTTCGACGTAGCGAAAGCTTTCGACAAAGTGTGGCACAACGGCTTACTATTTAAGCTGGCAACCATGGGAGTGCCACACGGACTCGTGCTCATCATACGAGACTACTTGTCGAATCGAAGCTTCCGCTACCGAGTAGAAGGGTCACTGTCCTCCACTCACCCCATACGAGCCGGTGTCCCACAAGGGTCCGTGCTCTCCCCCCTACTCTTCACGCTGTATACCAGCGACATTCCGAAGCATCGGTATGTGCAGACGGCACTATTCGCAGACGACACGGCTATCTACTGTTCAGGAACGAACCCCTCGACAGTAGCCAAAAAACTCCAGACCGCAGCCAACGCACTGGGCGTTTGGTTCCGGAAATGGAGGATAGAGGTCAACCCCGAGAAAAGCCAGGCGGTGCTGTTTCACAGAAGACAGCTAAGCTTGTATCCTTTGGAGAAGACCCCTCAGATTAGGATGTTCGGCAAGTCTATCCCTTGGGCTAGGCAGGCCAAATACCTAGGCATAACCCTCGACGACCGTCTAACCTTCGGCCCCCACATCAAGGCAGTCCGCAACCGGGCTGCCTTCGTGCTAGGACGTCTCCACAATCTATTAAACGCGCGTTCGAAATTAGATCTAAAAAATAAAGTTAGGTTATACACGTCATGCGTACGTCCTATAATGACGTACGGTAGCGTAGTATTCGCACACGTTAGGCCACACAGGATCCATAGGCTTCAAACACTACAAAATAGGTTCATGCGCAAAGCTACGGGAGCACCGTGGTATGTACGCAACGTCGATCTCCACATCGACCTCAGATTGCCGACCATCAAGCAATTCATAAAACAGTGCTCCCGTAGCTACTTTGACTCTGCTCCGACTCACCCCAACCCTCTAGTGGTTGCGGCCGTAGAATACACACCAAGTAGGATTTCGAAGTTACGACGACCCAGACATGCGTTGGAAGAGCCAGATGACGAAATCACGCTCGCCCAACGTAGAGCGGACACAGCTAGGCAATCTAGGAATAGGAACCGTCCGCGTTTTCGTCCCCGTCGTCGGGGGCGGAATACGCGCCGCGTAAATCGTATACATAACATGGGAGTAGGTCGCCCCAACGTAGCAGCAACACCCCAAGCCGAGGTTCGTATCCCACAGGGGGTGCCCTTGGGCTATGTTGCTTAACAAATGACCGGTTGAGAGCCCTCAGCGCTCACCGTAATGCCCGCGTAAAGTTGTAGAGGCCATCCCAGGCCAACAGCTAGGTCAATTCATAAAAAAAAAAAAAAAAAAAAACACGTATAAGCTCATTCTGTGCCAGAATTCCGCACGGTACGGACTCCGAATCGACACGTCGCGTGTTGTACTCTGTTCTATATCAGCTACTCTCTGTCGGTCGACTGTACTGACTAAATACAATGCCGCCCAAGACAAGCGGAAAGGCCGCCAAGAAGTCTGGCAAGGCCCAAAAGAACATCTCCAAGACAGACAAGAAAAAGAAGAAGCACAAGAGGAAGGAGAGCTACGCTATCTATATCTACAAGGTGCTCAAACAGGTTCACCCGGACACCGGTATATCGAGTAAGGCGATGTCCATCATGAACTCTTTCGTGAACGACATCTTCGAACGCATCGCCGCCGAAGCGTCGCGTCTCGCCCACTACAACAAGAGGTCCACGATCACATCTAGGGAGGTGCAGACCTCCGTGAGGCTTTTGCTACCAGGCGAGCTCGCCAAACACGCTGTCAGCGAGGGCACCAAAGCTGTCACCAAGTACACCAGCTCCAAGTGAGGAGGGGGCGGTCACTGTCACCGACCCTCCGCCCTCGAGTACCACTAATAATTTGGATCACCATCGCTACCACAACCGCTACCGCTACCAACATCAACACCAACACGATCGTACGCTTCGGCTGCGGTTACGAGACTCCTCGGAAGTGTAAAACAAAAGGCCCTTTTCAGGGCCACAAATTTTATCATGTTATATATAATGTTTCTAAAAAACAAACAAAAGTCACATACCACCTACCTAAACCTACCTACCTACCTAAAACCTACCTACCTACCTATCTACCCACCCACCCAACTACCTACCAACCTACCAGCCTACCACCGGCTGCTCTATATTAATTAATCTGAACGAGACGCAATCAATATCTCTGTCGAATAATTGACAACAGGTTAAGGTACACGCAAGTATCTAGTATATTACTTACTTTACTTAGTTACTCGTGGTACTACGAGTATACTCTGTTGCACGTTACTAATTACTACTTAGGTACTTGTCTGATAGTTAATTTTACTAGTGGGGTCGCCCATCGGTCGAAATTCGACCATAATAAATATAAATTGTGAGTGACTTAATATACATTATTACAAGGTGATTCCGCTTCCGACGCGCGTCCCGAGTGGACGTGTCTGACAAAGTGCTCGAGTGCTCCCGCTGCGACATCGCGCCCGCGCCACGCCGCACCTGTCGCTTCGCGCCATCGCGCCGCCTACGTCACCGTTGTGTGTCGGTGTGTCGTAACGGTCGCCCGTTTGCGGCATACTGCGCTCACTGCGGTTAGTGTTTTTTGTGAACAGGACGCGTACATCCAAAGTCGTAGTTGTTGATAGTGGTAGTGTTGTTGTTGTTGCTGTCGCGTGCCACGCGATACGCACAGCAACCAAACCGCCGACATAGCCATGAAGAATACATCATCGAACATGAAGAACCTATCGATGAAGGACCTACTCGCAGACCCAGTCGTCTTCGCCGTACTCCAGGAGAGGTACGGGAACATGGTCGCGCGGAAGGCGCAAGAAAAGATGGAGACAGAAGAGTCTCCAGAGCCCGCTGCGAGTTCGGGTGAAGACAACGAACGCGAACGCGAAGAAAAGGGACAGCCAGAGTCCCCCTCCTCCCCCTCCGAGAGCAGCGATGAAGAGTCCTCTTCAAGAGAGGACGAAGACGAAGAAGGTTTCTCCGTGGTTTCCTCACGGAAACGCAGCCGCAAGGCCAAAGGAGGCCCAAACAAGGCCCCAAAGCTGTCAGAGGGTAAGGATACCTCGGCAGCACCCGCCCCAGTTCGCGCCTCTCCGAGGCCTAAGGGCAACAACTCCCCCTCAGGGAGGTCCACGCCCGCTATCACCGACGCCTCGGCGGCCGCGCCGAAGACCCCCGCCCCTCCACCGATCTACGTCCAGGAGAAATCCAAATGGACGGCTATCTCCACCTGGTGCAACGAGCGCCGGATTATCTACCATTCGGCTCGTAGCACCCAACAGGGCATCAAAGTCGCCCTAGCCACCGCGAGCGACCACAGGGCGCTCTCGAAGCTCCTTCGGGAGAGACACGTGTCTTACCACACGTACACTCTGCCGGAGGACAAGAAGCTCCGTGTGGTTATCCGCAATGTGCCCAGGGAGATCTCCCCCGAGGAGATCAAGGAATCCCTGACAAAAGACTACCCGGTGCACGAGGTACACCGGATGGTGAGAGGCCGCACCAATACCATCTTTGATATGGTGATGGTCTCCCTCGACGACAGCCCCGCGGGCAAGGACATCTTCAAGATGTCATCCGTCTGTGGGCTGTCGGGGATAACCGTGGAGCCACCTCACCGAAGAAGTGGCATCTCACAATGCCACCGCTGCCAGCTCTACGGGCACTCGGCCCGAAATTGCTTCGCCCGCCCAAGGTGCGTCAAGTGCCTGGAAGACCACGCGACGGAGGAGTGCAAAAGGCCCAAAGACAGGGCCAATTGCACTGCCCCAGTCGCGTGCGTGCTGTGTGGCGAAGAAGGCCACCCCGCCAACTACAGAGGTTGCCCGAAGGCGCCTAAAACCCCCAAGGCGAAAGGACCTCAGCGTCCCCGCCCAGTCGTCCCTGCTGCTGCTGCTGCCACTGCAGGGACCGGGGGGAGCTTTACAGCTGCTCCTTTGCCGAAGACGAACGCCTGGGCCACTCCCAGGAAGACGGGGGAGACCTTCCCACCTCTGCCCGTGCGGAAGACGATGCAGGTCCCCATACCTGCCCCAGTACCCGCAAAGGCAGCCTCCGGCGTGCCCACGCCCACTAAACCTCTCCAGGGAGGGCCCAAGCCGCTCGCCGTCGACTACAGGAGCCAACTACCGCAAACGATCGACCCGGACCTATCCCTAGTGGCAAGGTTCGCGAGTGCGATCGATTTTAGCGAGCTACGCCAGCTCGCTAATTTAATACGTCAGAACGAGGGCAATCCGTTGGCCCTCCTCAACGTCAGTATCAGATACTCGAGCGTACTCGAGAAGTTAGGCGCATTCAAATGCAACCCATAATATGGATAGGACACCGACAAGCAGAGTCAAACCACGATCACTCAAGCTAGGGTACTTCAACGCCAACGGCATCAGTAGGCAACGAGATGAAGTTGGCGAATCTCTTAGGGCACACCAACTCGACATATTGCTAGTGCAAGAGACCTTTTTGAAACCCTCGCAGAGAAACCCAAACGTTGCGAACTACTCTGTGGTCCGCAACGATAGGATTGACTCTGCGCTAGGGGGAACTCTCATATATTACAAAAGGTCCCTTCACTGCGTACCTATGGATCCGCCTGCGCTGACTAGCATCGAGGCTTCGGTCTGTCGAATAGGCATGACCGGACACCAATCGATCACGCTAGTTTCAGCCTATCTGTCGCCCAATCGGCAACTACTCGAGAGCGACCTCCGAGCGCTGCTAGAACTGAGCGACGCCGTGATAATCGGCGGCGACCTTAACGCCAAAAACACCCTTTGGAACTGTCACCAGTCCAACGCCAAAGGCAGAGCCCTGGAGTCGCTCTCGAATAGACTAGCGTTCGACATCATCGCCCCGCTCGAACCGACCCACTATCCGCACAACGTGTCTCACCGACCCGACATTCTGGACGTGGCACTCCTAAAGAACATAAACCTACGTTTGTGTTCAGTAGAGGTGCTTCACGAGTTAACTTCAGACCACAGACCTGTGGTTATGGAGTTCGCACCCAGACTGGGTCCCATCGACACAGGTCATCGTACCCCGACTAGACGAATCACGGACTGGAGGCGCCTCGGGACAAAACTCGAGGCAACCTCGTCCGTGCATCTAGATAGGATACCCGACCATATAATTAGCCAAGAGGACACCACGATGGCGATCGACTCCCTCACAGCTCACGTGCAATCGTTAATTAACGAATGCACTCGGGAGGCACCGGCGACGAACGATCGCCGCTGGGACCTACCCGATGACGTACGTGAGCTGCTGAGGCAGAAGAACGCCGCCGTACGAGTCTACGACAGATATCCATGCGAAGCCAACAGGATCAGGTTACGACGCTTAGAAAGAGCGGTCAAGTCGCGCATCGATCAAATGCGCCAAGACAGGTGGGATAGGACACTACAAGACCTCGAACCTACCCACCTTGCCTTCTGGCAGCTATCCCGCTCGCTTAAGAGAGACACCGTCACCTGTATGCCTCCTCTAAGCAGACCTAACCTTCCACCGGCATTCGACGATATCGAAAAGGCAGAGTGCCTGGCCGAGAGTCTAGAGAATCAGTGCACGCCCAGCGTAATACACTGCGACTCGGACCAAATAGCCGAAGTTGATTCGGAAGTAGAGCGCCTAATAACCTCACTTCCTACATCAACATCAACGCCGACAGGGATGACAGATACACAACCAGACCTAGACACGGTCACCCCCGAAGAAGTCGAAACGATCGTCAAGGGCCTACACGCTCGCAAGGCGCCCGGTTCGGACGGTATCACAAACAGGGTGTTAAAACTCTTTCCGGAGAGGCTACTGGTCCTGCTGACGTTCATTTTCAACGCAGCACTCAAAAACAACATCTTTCCACAACAATGGAAAGAAGCCGTTGTTATTGGGATACCCAAACCTGGCAAACCAAAGTCCGAACCGACCAGTTATAGACCGATCAGTCTGCTTAACGGATTAGGCAAGCTATACGAGCGTCTAATCTACAATAGGCTGAAAGCGTATGCCGATGCTAATCTTCTCGTCCCCCACGAGCAATTCGGTTTCCGAACCGAACACTCGTGCGTCCACCAAGTCCACCGCATCGTTGAATACACCAGCGATCGGCTTCAACGCAACCTGTTCACAGGAATCCTCTTCTTTGACGTAGCGAAAGCTTTCGACAAAGTGTGGCACAACGGCTTATTATTTAAGCTATTCACCATGGGAGTGCCACACGGACTCGTGCTCATCATACGAGACTACTTGTCGAATCGAAGCTTCCGCTACCGAGTAGAAGGGTCACTGTCCTCCACTCACCCCATACGAGCCGGTGTCCCACAAGGGTCCGTGCTCTCCCCCCTACTCTTCACGCTGTATACCAGCGACATTCCGAAGCATCGGCATGTGCAGACGGCACTATTCGCAGACGACACGGCTATCTACTGCTCAGGAATGAACCCCCCGACAGTAGCCAAAAAACTCCAGACCGCAGCCAACGCACTGAGCGTTTGGTTCCGGAAATGGAGGATAGAGGTCAACCCCGAGAAAAGCCAGGCGGTGCTGTTTCACAGAAGACAGCTAAGCTTGTATCCTTTGGAGAAGACCCCTCAGATTAGGATGTTCGGCAAGTCTATCCCTTGGGCTAGACAGGCCAAATACCTAGGCATAACCCTCGACGACCGTCTAACCTTCGGCCCCCACATCAAGGCAGTCCGCAACCGGGCTGCCTTCGTGCTAGGACGTCTCCACAATCTATTAAACGCGCGTTCGAAATTAGATCTAAAAAATAAAGTTAGGTTATACACGTCATGCGTACGTCCTATAATGACGTACGGTAGCGTAGTATTCGCACACGTTAGGCCACACAGGATCCATAGGCTTCAAACACTACAAAATAGATTCATGCGCAAAGCTACGGGAGCACCGTGGTATGTACGCAACGTCGATCTCCACATCGACCTCAGATTGCCGACCATCAAGCAATTCATAAAACAGTGCTCCCGTAGCTACTTTGACTCTGCTCCGACTCACCCCAACCCTCTAGTGGTTGCGGCCGTAGGATACACACCAAGTAGGATTTCGAAGTTACGACGACCCAGACACGCGTTGGAAGAGCCAGATGACGAAATCACGCTCGCCCAACGTAGAGCGGACACAGCTAGGCAATCTAGGAATAGGAACCGTCCGCGTTTTCGTCCCCGTCGTCGGGGGCGGAATACGCGCCGCGTAAATCGTATACATAACATGGGAGTAGGTCGCCCCAACGTAGCAGCAACACCCCAAGCCGAGGTTCGTATCCCACAGGGGGTGCCCTTGGGCTATGTTGCTTAACAAATGACCGGTTGAGAGCCCTCAGCGCTCACCGTAATGCCCGCGTAAAGTTGTAGAGGCCATCCCAGGCCAACAGCTAGGTCAATTCATAAAAAAAAAAAAAAAAAAAAAAAAAAATACATTATTAAAATATAATATTCAAACATTATTAAGGTTCTACTGTCCAAAACTAAACCACACTACTATAACCACAGATTTGACCGAGACTGTTATTTGTCAATTTCTTTTTTGAACAAATTATATGAAATTAAAAAGAAGTAAAATAAAGAATACCTATTTAAAATATGTTTATTAAAACAAAACATGCTATAAGTGGATGCAAAACAAAAAAAAAAATAAAAAAAAACATTTTTAATCGCATATTGCAATAATTTAATTAATGATTTAAAACTTGTCTGAAAACAATGTTTTTTGTAAAAACTCTTTCATCGTTTGCTAAATGTCCTTGGCCATTAATTATTTGGATATATAAAACCTTAAACCAGCGAATGAACGAACTCTACTTGCTGCAACATACAATTGCCCATGTGTAAAAACTGGCCGATTTAATAAAACTCCAATTTTTTTTTTTTTTTGGACTGTTTTGTCCAATTCCAGTGAAATTTCACGCATTATGTTGTTGTTACATGTTTGACTAATACGTTCTTGTAATCTATAATTAATAGCAGTGTCAACATCATAAAAATATAATTGTGCATAACACGGTGACCGACCATATGCCGAGCAGTCATCGGGCCTGATCTGTGATAAAAAACATCATGTATTTTGAAATAATACACTCCACTTGGTTGGCTTCTGAGCTATTACATAGCAAAACATGAATTATATTTCCCCTAATATACCTATATTCTAAATGATTTTTTGATTTACTTTTTATTAAAGGTTCATTTGAAGTAAGGCAATGAGTACAATGATTTAAAATATTCATTTTGACTTAAGGGTGGTAGGTACTTAATATTGCAATATTGCTTTACCCTTGTGACAACATGAAGTTAATGCAGTTCTGTCGCCTAAGGTCACTCTTCAGATTCAAAATGTTTCAGATTAAAAACACATTTGTAAAATGACATTTAGAGCACATTTAAATGTACATATCTCTCAAAATCACTTATTTATCCTGAAGTATAGTACTACAATAAATTACTATAATCGTAAACTACATACTACAACTACTAATAATTGATTAATTGATTTGAATCAGAAATAGCAAGTTATATTATTATTTTTTTTTTTTTTTTGTACCTGAATGTTGTCATTGCATATTGTGCTGCTACAGAACTTTCTTTATGCATATAATGATTAAGTCCGTGTACATTTAAATGTATCTTACTGCTACACAACTTATATATTACACTTATATTTATATTACATAAATTTGTATAAGCGCTCAGTATTTCACGTAGGATTCGTCAAATAAAACTTTTGTGTTTGACACATTCAACTATGTCTATAATAAACAAAAGAGACAGACAATTTATTTGACCACAGATTATGTATACGTGTAGAAATAGTTGTGTATGCGTGTGTGTCAAATGTATTCTGGTTTGTGTAATGTTTTATTTATTGATTTATTGTACTTATTATGCATTATTATTAAAATCTTTATTTTATTTTTTTTTTTTTTATATTAAATGAGGCAAATAAAACCTTTTTTTTTTTTTTTTTTTTTCTTTTGATACGTCTATGTCAGTACTATATCATGTCTATGGACAAAATGGCGTGTACAAAGTTCGGTCAGTTTGAAGCTAGATGGCGTTGTGCGTTCAACGTTCGTAATGTTCATTTACATAGATCACAACAACATATCGCAGTAGGAGTGTCGCTCGCCAGTTCGCATAACTAACTAAACCTAAAACGTAGTGAGTGATATAGCGGGGCGAGGGAACGAACGAAGGGAGCGACCGTGCGCCGCCGCCGCCGCAGGCTATATATACTGGTGTCGACGAATTTAGACCGTTGCATTCTCTCTCGTACATTTGTAGCGTGACGACGTCTCCTCCTCAGCTCCCTAGCTCACTAGTATCCGGTTCGTTAGTACAATGGCTCGCACCAAGCAGACCGCTCGCAAATCTACCGGTGGCAAGGCACCCAGGAAACAGCTCGCCACCAAAGCTGCCCGCAAGAGTGCGCCGGCCACCGGTGGTGTGAAGAAACCACATCGCTACAGGCCCGGCACAGTAGCGCTTCGTGAGATCCGTCGCTACCAGAAGAGCACCGAACTCCTGATCCGTAAACTTCCGTTCCAGCGTTTAGTTCGTGAGATCGCTCAAGACTTCAAGACCGATCTGCGCTTCCAGAGTTCCGCCGTTATGGCTCTACAGGAGGCTAGCGAGGCTTATTTGGTCGGCCTCTTCGAGGACACCAACCTTTGTGCAATACACGCTAAACGCGTCACCATTATGCCAAAGGACATACAATTGGCGCGCAGAATCCGAGGCGAACGCGCCTAAGAATGAAAGAAGAACACGACCGCCTCCGCCGTCATCACCATCACAACCGCTACGACGTAGACAACAACAACAACAACGACGACAACATCATCATCATCATCATCATCATCATCATTAACACACTGAAGATATATATATACATCAAAGTGTGCAATTAGAGCGCTGTGGTGCTTCGGTTACAACAAAAGGCCCTTTTCAGGGCCACACACGTTTCATATATCACATACCTACGTATTACGATATGTTTCTAATGAACAGAGAAGTCTCGACAAATAAATAATAAATGCTTGGTTTAGGCCCGCACGACACGACTCGTATAATTTGAACCCTTTAAACAAAGTTGAAAAATAATTATAATAATAATGATGATGACGATATCACAGATAGACGTCTACTCTTTCTTACGTAAGAGTTCAACGCGCACACCTACGTCGTAATTAGGTATTGTCTCTAGTGTAAATCATACCAACCATATATCCATTAGATCTCATATACCTATATGTTATTTGCTTGCAACAGTCGCTCGCTCGGGGTCGGCGTAAATGGATTAGCTTAAATCTAATTTTTCATTAGCTCATTTTTATTCTTCTCTCTCTCTCTCTCTCTCTCTCTCTCTCTCTCTCTCTCTCTCTCTCTCTCTCTCTCTCTCTCTCTTTTTTTTTAAAATTGAGTAGGCACATATTAAAAGAAAGCAAGCAATCAAATAGACTTTTTGTTTTTGTTTTTTGTTTTTTGTTTTTTGTTTTTTGTTTTTTTTTTTTTTGCCGCTACTATATACTGTCTACTGACTATTATTGTAGTGTGTCGGTGTGTCGGTCGTGTGTAGGAGCCAGTTCGGGATATCGGTACGAAGCGTACACGTACATATGTACAATAACAACATATCTGAGCACCATCACCGCCAGCGTACGAAGAATAACGAACCGAACAGACTACGAGAACGCCACGACAGACGTCGCGCCGTACCGTATCTATATAAAGAGCGGATTTACGGTTTTCCGCCATTCCGCTTCCGACGCGCGTCCCGAGTGGACGTGTCTGACAAAGTGCTCGAGTGCTCCCGCTGCGACATCGCGCCCGCGCCACGCCGCACCTGTCGCTTCGCGCCATCGCGCCGCCTACGTCACCGTTGTGTGTCGGTGTGTCGTAACGGTCGCCCGTTTGCGGCATACTGCGCTCACTGCGGTTAGTGTTTTTTGTGAACAGGACACGTACATCCAAAGTCGTAGTTGTTGATAGTGGTAGTGTTGTTGTTGTTGCTGTCGCGTGCCACGCGATACGCACAGCAACCAAACCGCCGACATGGCCATGAAGAATACATCATCGAACATGAAGAACCTATCGATGAAGGACCTACTCGCAGACCCAGTCGTCTTCGCCGTACTCCAGGAGAGGTACGGGAACATGGTCGCGCGGAAGGCGCAAGAAAAGATGGAGACAGAAGAGTCTCCAGAGCCCGCTGCGAGTTCGGGTGAAGACAACGAACGCGAACGCGAAGAAAAGGGACAGCCAGAGTCCCCCTCCTCCCCCTCCGAGAGCAGCGATGAAGAGTCCTCTTCAAGAGAGGACGAAGACGAAGAAGGTTTCTCCGTGGTTTCCTCACGGAAACGCAGCCGCAAGGCCAAAGGAGGCCCAAACAAGGCCCCAAAGCTGTCAGAGGGTAAGGATACCTCGGCAGCACCCGCCCCAGTTCGCGCCTCTCCGAGGCCTAAGGGCAACAACTCCCCCTCAGGGAGGTCCACGCCCGCTATCACCGACGCCTCGGCGGCCGCGCCGAAGACCCCCGCCCCTCCACCGATCTACGTCCAGGAGAAATCCAAATGGACGGCTATCTCCACCTGGTGCAACGAGCGCCGGATTATCTACCATTCGGCTCGTAGCACCCAACAGGGCATCAAAGTCGCCCTAGCCACCGCGAGCGACCACAGGGCGCTCTCGAAGCTCCTTCGGGAGAGACACGTGTCTTACCACACGTACACTCTGCCGGAGGACAAGAAGCTCCGTGTGGTTATCCGCAATGTGCCCAGGGAGATCTCCCCCGAGGAGATCAAGGAATCCCTGTCAAAAGACTACCCGGTGCACGAGGTACACCGGATGGTGAGAGGCCGCACCAATACCATCTTTGATATGGTGATGGTCTCCCTCGACGACAGCCCCGCGGGCAAGGACATCTTCAAGATGTCATCCGTCTGTGGGCTGTCGGGGATAACCGTGGAGCCACCTCACCGAAGAAGTGGCATCTCACAATGCCACCGCTGCCAGCTCTACGGGCACTCGGCCCGAAATTGCTTCGCCCGCCCAAGGTGCGTCAAGTGCCTGGAAGACCACGCGACGGAGGAGTGCAAAAGGCCCAAAGACAGGGCCAATTGCACTGCCCCAGTCGCGTGCGTGCTGTGTGGCGAAGAAGGCCACCCCGCCAACTACAGAGGTTGCCCGAAAGCGCCTAAAACCCCCAAGGCGAAAGGACCTCAGCGTCCCCGCCCAGTCGTCCCTGCTGCTGCTGCTGCCACTGCAGGGACCGGGGGGAGCTTTACAGCTGCTCCTTTGCCGAAGACGAACGCCTGGGCCACTCCCAGGAAGACGGGGGAGACCTTCCCACCTCTGCCCGTGCGGAAGACGATGCAGGTCCCCATACCTGCCCCAGTACCCGCAAAGGCAGCCTCCGGCGTGCCCACGCCCACTAAACCTCTCCAGGGAGGGCCCAAGCCGCTCGCCGTCGACTACAGGAGCCAACTACCGCAAACGATCGACCCGGACCTATCCCTAGTGGCAAGGTTCGCGAGTGCGATCGATTTTAACGAGCTACGCCAGCTCGCTAATTTAATACGTCAGAACGAGGGCAATCCGTTGGCCCTCCTCAACGTCAGTATCAGATACTCGAGCGTACTCGAGAAGTTAGGCGCATTCAAATGCAACCCATAATATGGATAGGACACCGACAAGCAGAGTCAAACCACGATCACTCAAGCTAGGGTACTTCAACGCCAACGGCATCAGTAGGCAACGAGATGAAGTTGGCGAATCTCTTAGGGCACACCAACTCGACATATTGCTAGTGCAAGAGACCTTTTTGAAACCCTCGCAGGGAAACCCAAACGTTGCGAACTACTCTGTGGTCCGCAACGATAGGATTGACTCTGCGCTAGGGGGAACTCTCATATATTACAAAAGGTCCCTTCACTGCGTACCTATGGATCCGCCTGCGCTGACTAGCATCGAGGCTTCGGTCTGTCGAATAGGCATGACCGGACACCAATCGATCACGCTAGTTTCAGCCTATCTGTCGCCCAATCGGCAACTACTCGAGAGCGACCTCCGAGCGCTGCTAGAACTGAGCGACGCCGTGATAATCGGCGGCGACCTTAACGCCAAAAACACCCTTTGGAACTGTCACCAGTCCAACGCCAAAGGCAGAGCCCTGGAGTCGCTCTCGAATAGACTAGCGTTCGACATCATCGCCCCGCTCGAACCGACCCACTATCCGCACAACGTGTCTCACCGACCCGACATTCTGGACGTGGCACTCCTAAAGAACATAAACCTACGTTTGTGTTCAGTAGAGGTGCTTCACGAGTTAACTTCAGACCACAGACCTGTGATTATGGAGTTCGCACCCAGACTGGGTCCCATCGACACAGGTCATCGTACCCCGACTAGACGAATCACGGACTGGAGGCGCCTCGGGACAAAACTCGAGGCAACCTCGTCCGTGCATCTAGATAGGATACCCGACCATATAATTAGCCAAGAGGACACCACGATGGCGATCGACTCCCTCACAGCTCACGTGCAATCGTTAATTAACGAATGCACTCGGGAGGCACCGGCGACGAACGATCGCCGCTGGGACCTACCCGATGACGTACGTGAGCTGCTGAGGCAGAAGAACGCCGCCGTACGAGCCTACGACAGATATCCATGCGAAGCCAACAGGATCAGGTTACGACGCTTAGAAAGAGCGGTCAAGTCGCGCATCGATCAAATGCGCCAAGACAGGTGGGATAGGACACTACAAGACCTCGAACCTACCCACCTTGCCTTCTGGCAGCTATCCCGCTCGCTTAAGAGAGACACCGTCACCTGTATGCCTCCTCTAAGCAGACCTAACCTTCCACCGGCATTCGACGATATCGAAAAGGCAGAGTGCCTGGCCGAGAGTCTAGAGAATCAGTGCACGCCCAGCGTAATACACTGCGACTCGGACCAAATAGCCGAAGTTGATTCGGAAGTAGAGCGCCTAATAACCTCACTTCCTACATCAACATCAACGCCGACAGGGATGACAGATACACAACCAGACCTAGACACGGTCACCCCCGAAGAAGTCGAAACGATCGTCAAGGGCCTACACGCTCGCAAGGCGCCCGGTTCGGACGGTATCACAAACAGGGTGTTAAAACTCTTTCCGGAGAGGCTACTGGTCCTGCTGACGTTCATTTTCAACGCAGCACTCAAAAACAACATCTTTCCACAACAATGGAAAGAAGCCGTTGTTATTGGGATACCCAAACCTGGCAAACCAAAGTCCGAACCGACCAGTTATAGACCGATCAGTCTGCTTAACGGATTAGGCAAGCTATACGAGCGTCTAATCTACAATAGGCTGAAAGCGTATGCCGATGCTAATCTTCTCGTCCCCCACGAGCAATTCGGTTTCCGAACCGAACACTCGTGCGTCCACCAAGTCCACCGCATCGTTGAATACACCAGCGATCGGCTTCAACGCAACCTGTTCACAGGAATCCTCTTCTTTGACGTAGCGAAAGCTTTCGACAAAGTGTGGCACAACGGCTTATTATTTAAGCTATTCACCATGGGAGTGCCACACGGACTCGTGCTCATCATACGAGACTACTTGTCGAATCGAAGCTTCCGCTACCGAGTAGAAGGGTCACTGTCCTCCACTCACCCCATACGAGCCGGTGTCCCACAAGGGTCCGTGCTCTCCCCCCTACTCTTCACGCTGTATACCAGCGACATTCCGAAGCATCGGCATGTGCAGACGGCACTATTCGCAGACGACACGGCTATCTACTGCTCAGGAATGAACCCCCCGACAGTAGCCAAAAAACTCCAGACCGCAGCCAACGCACTGAGCGTTTGGTTCCGGAAATGGAGGATAGAGGTCAACCCCGAGAAAAGCCAGGCGGTGCTGTTTCACAGAAGACAGCTAAGCTTGTATCCCTTGGAGAAGACCCCTCAGATTAGGATGTTCGGCAAGTCTATCCCTTGGGCTAGACAGGCCAAATACCTAGGCATAACCCTCGACGACCGTCTAACCTTCGGCCCCCACATCAAGGCAGTCCGCAACCGGGCTGCCTTCGTGCTAGGACGTCTCCACAATCTATTAAACGCGCGTTCGAAATTAGATCTAAAAAATAAAGTTAGGTTATACACGTCATGCGTACGTCCTATAATGACGTACGGTAGCGTAGTATTCGCACACGTTAGGCCACACAGGATCCATAGGCTTCAAACACTACAAAATAGATTCATGCGCAAAGCTACGGGAGCACCGTGGTATGTACGCAACGTCGATCTCCACATCGACCTCAGATTGCCGACCATCAAGCAATTCATAAAACAGTGCTCCCGTAGCTACTTTGACTCTGCTCCGACTCACCCCAACCCTCTAGTGGTTGCGGCCGTAGGATACACACCAAGTAGGATTTCGAAGTTACGACGACCCAGACACGCGTTGGAAGAGCCAGATGACGAAATCACGCTCGCCCAACGTAGAGCGGACACAGCTAGGCAATCTAGGAATAGGAACCGTCCGCGTTTTCGTCCCCGTCGTCGGGGGCGGAATACGCGCCGCGTAAATCGTATACATAACATGGGAGTAGGTCGCCCCAACGTAGCAGCAACACCCCAAGCCGAGGTTCGTATCCCACAGGGGGTGCCCTTGGGCTATGTTGCTTAACAAATGACCGGTTGAGAGCCCTCAGCGCTCACCGTAATGCCCGCGTAAAGTTGTAGAGGCCATCCCAGGCCAACAGCTAGGTCAATATCAAAAAAAAAAAAAAAAAAAAAAAAAAAAAAAAAAACGGTTTTCCGTATTCAGTCGTTCGCCAGCGTTCGCCGTTCAACAACGTCTGTGTGTGTGTGTGTGTATCACCATCGATTGAATAAACTACTCTCCACTAAAAACATGACCGGTCGCGGCAAGGGAGGAAAGGGTCTGGGGAAAGGAGGAGCCAAGCGACACAGGAAAGTGCTTCGTGATAACATCCAAGGTATCACGAAGCCGGCTATCCGTCGTCTCGCTCGCAGAGGCGGTGTGAAGCGTATTTCCGGTCTTATCTACGAGGAGACTCGCGGTGTTCTCAAGGTGTTCCTCGAGAACGTTATCCGCGACGCGGTCACTTACACCGAACACGCCAAGAGGAAGACCGTCACCGCCATGGACGTCGTCTACGCTCTGAAACGTCAAGGTCGCACCCTGTACGGTTTCGGCGGTTAAGAAAGTGCAGCGTTCGCGCGTGCGGCTCGTGTACCACCACCACCATCACCACCACCACCGCCGCCACCGCCGCCACCGCCACCGCCACCGCCACCATCATCACCACGTTCACACCCACACCTACCTACTACCTACTAATGTAGATATGATGATATATCGTGGCATGTATCGTGTCAAATATTATGATACAAAAAATAAAAAAAAAGGCCCTTATCAGGGCCGCATACGATTCGTGTGCACTGCACGCACTCTTGTGCAGTAGCATGTTTCTTATGAACGACAAGTCGAGCTTTTCTAACTAAATAATATATATATATATATAACGAACCTATATATATATATATATAAACAACCGAAAAAAAAAACCGAAAATATATATATATAAAATAACATATTCTTTATATATATATATATATATATAAAGAATATGTTATTTTTAATGGACAGTAAGATAATGTGTTTTTATAATGTATGTGAGTAAACGAGTGGAGTGTTTTGTACGTGTTGTATAGAGGTTATCAGAGTTTCCTCAGCTGTACGTAGGGATGGGGAAATGGTGAAAAATATCGATATATATCGTATCGATGTTTTTCAAATGAATCAATAAATATTGACTCAAAAATATCGATATGTTGATATATCGATATTTCTTTCTAGACAAGCAGATCATAGACTGAAATTTTTGTTTGTGTTTAAAGCAAAGAAACTAAACCCATACAGATTAGTCAAATACATGATGTGACGCATGATAAGCAGACAGCAGAACTTCAAAAAATATATCGATTTTGATACGAGTTTGATGTCTGAAATTAAATATCGAAAATCGATATATCGCTGCAAAAAATATCGCTGATATTTATCGATTTTTTTTTTTTTTTTCTGAAATAATATCGATATTTTGATATATCGTTTTTCTTTGCTCAAGCCTAGCTGTACGCCGGCGCCGCCGGCGGACGGACGAGACAAGGCGTCGAGAAACGCATTTCGTTCGTTCGCACCACCCGTCGTTCGTTTTAATTATATTTATTTCTTTCTTATACATACCATACCAATTTTGATGTAGATAATAATATTGAGCGGATGTAGATGCACCCCTCGAAAATAATACATATACATATATCAATTTGACGGCGATTTCCACGTAATATGATGATATAACAACTGTATACTGTATATCGTATATCGAGACTATGCGAAATATTATTTCGCATAGTCGATGCGAAATATATATATATATATATATATGCGTATACATATACATATACATATACAGTGCGCTCAATGGTGTTACTTAAACATACAATAATCATAGACATAGTCTTATACATATTTACATAGGACATAGATAATATAAAGATATACATACACACATGCACGCACGCAAAATTATTTTGTATTTTTTATTTATTTTTTTTTTAGTATATCAACCTATTATACGGACAAACCTCCAGGTCGGACTCGGCCGTCCGTCGGTGAGTCGTGAGTCGGGCGGGCATAACGCGCACGAACGTGTTTTACGAAGGTTCACTTTTAATCGTTAAATGTGGTCATAACGTGTATTAATATCAAAGATATGTTGACACGTTTCAGCCTCGATATACTCGTCGTTGTTTTATACATTGTTTTGACACAAAACGTTATGTTTTATAGAGAAAAATACATTTTGAACTGAACGCGAGGTATACACGGTGCACAGTGGTGAAAATAAAACACCATATCGTCCCAGCGGTACGATCGTTTCACGTAAAGTACACGTCGAACGTTAGTCACTTTCATTATGTATATAAAAATATAATTTTGACATTATATATTATAAGATAAGTTATATAAAATGTTATTTAATTAGATCCGTGTTAGTGAAAAGTGCGAAGCGTTCATACGAGAAATCGTCCCGCGACAGAACGGCTCTCGTTACGGTAAAGCTTCGAGGTGACTCGACTGAACGATCGCGCGCTACGTACCGATATCCGATACGCAGTAGCGACATCTAAGTCGAAATTCAACTCGAACTCGCTGAACTTACCTTCTGCAACGTTCTACGTCGCTCGTGCTATACGTACTACTACTACTACGTATAATATATAAAAATAATAATAATACAATAACAATGGCAGACACCGCTGTTACAACCGAAGCTCCCGCTCCAGCTGCCGGTGCGAAGAAGGCCGCAAGACAATCTGGCGGCGGCGGCGGCGGCGCTGGCGCTGGCGCTAAGAAACCTAAAGCGAAACCCACTCATCCCAAGACATCGGAAATGGTGAACAACGCTATAAAGGAGATGAAGGAACGTAGCGGATCATCGCTACAGGCCATCAAAAAATATATCGCCGCTCATTATAAGGTCGACGCGGAGAAGTTAGCTCCGTTCATAAGGAAATATTTGAAGAGCGCCGTCGAATCGGGTGCTCTCATTCAGACCAAAGGCAAGGGCGCATCCGGATCTTTCAAGCTAGAATCTAAATCCTCGTCGGCGAAGAAACCGAGCGCCAGCGCCGGCGCTGGCAAATCTGCCGGCGGTAAAAAGGAAAAGACATCGTCGAAGGGCGCCGCCGCCGCCGCCGCCGCCAAGAAATCCACCGCATCCGCAGCCGGCGCTAAGACCAAAAAGGCCGCCGCCGCCGCCGCCGCTTCCGCATCGGCCGCGTCGGGATCTCCTTCCAAGTCGTCTAAGGCGGCGTCTTCGGCTTCAGCGAAAGACAAGAAGACGGCCGCCGCCGCCGCTAAAAAGACCGCCGCCGCTAAAAAGGCCGCCGCCGCCGCACCGGTCCCTGCCAAAGCGAAGGCCGGCGCAGCCCCCAAGGCCAAGAAGACCGCGAAACCACCCACGAAGAAACCAAAGGCACCTAAACCTAAGAAGGCCGCAGCCACACCCACCAAGTCTAGACCCGCCGCCGCCAAGAAAACGGCCGCAGCGAAGAAGTAAACCTGACGGTTCGCGCACGCGCACATCGGCTCGCGAGAGTGACGCTACCGCCGTCGAAGAATAACTGTTGCCGCTGCTGCCGCTGGTGGTGCTGCTGCTGCTGCTGCTGCTGCTGCTGCTGCTGCTGCTGCTGCTGCTGCTGCTGCTGCCGCTGCTGCGGCGGCGGCGGCAGCGGCGGCGGCGGGTGCGCGACGACGACGCACGCGAACAAATATTATAAACCAAACAAACAAACGACACAAAACAGCCCTTTTCAGGGCTAACAATATATTCGTGAACGCGTGTGTCTTTCGGCACACACATTCGTTTCTATATAACGCAGAAAGTCTATATACCTCTATACCTATCTATATAAATAGGTCGACCGATTCCCAGAATATATATTTAAAAAACAAAAACAACGCCCGCAATAAGAATAAATCTTGTGCACACTCCTTGGGAATACCAGAATCTGGCGTGAAACAAACATGTTACTTAAAAAGTCTTTTATCAGGCGGTGCGCAGGTACAAGGTGCGAGCCTGTAACAGTTGGGTCATTCATACCAATTCTGATGTATTCCTTTGTGTACTTAGATGGACTAAGACCGAATTAAATGCCCTTGACTCTCCTGAGAGTCCGTACATTGCTGACTGCATTCCGCATGCACCACCCACGTTCATCGGTTATAATTGTTGTACATTCAGTGCAAAAGTTTGGAGGTCGTTTTCTTTATTTTTTTTTTTTTTTTTTTTAAATATCAATACTCTACACAATCGCGAGATATATACAATCTACCTATATACAATCTCAGAGAATATTTTCTACAGACTAATGTGGGAGTGCATCGCAATGTAGTTGCAGTGGATACTGGTTTTACCCACGCTCGCTCTGACTAAAGAGAATTGGCGCAAACCCGTAGGTAGTACAGTACTTAGTACTACTCTGATCTGATCTGATCTGATCGCAAGGAAGTATGGAAGGGTAAAGAGGGTCTTCACGGCCGATTTTATCGGCCCCCACACGGGTCTAATATAGACTTTAAAGTGTCGACGTCTTGGCTACCTTATTATGGTGATATCCCTTCGGAGAAACCGTAGGTTTTGTTTGTTTGTGCAAATATGGACGAAGTTATCATGACGAATATATATATCCTCAAAAAATTGATAGATAGTACGGTTGACATCTGTCGGGCGTGCCACCGTCCTCGAGAATCTATTAGGCATATTATTACTGGTTGTTCTCGTCGTCTTCTTGCTAACGATGAGTATGTAAATATTTGCACAGGCACAACCAACCAAGTAGCGAGGATCGTGCATCAACATTTTACAACAACTTTCCCTTAAATACCAACAATTGTCAATTTTGAAGCGCCTACGGTCGTGCTACGTTATATATGTATATGGGATCGATCGATCGATCGATCGATCTATTATCACAGATGGGAGGACTATTGTTGCCAATAAGCCTGATATTGATATTGTGTGGTGATAGATCGATTAGAGCGCCGCGCAATGATTGTGTCGATATCGCCGTTCCTCACGGCGACGAGACGAAAAACAATTGAAGTATTTGGATCTGTCTCACGAGATTGCCGATATGTCGAATGTGGATTCGGCGGTGATCCGGTATTGTTCCGGTAATTATATCTGTTCACCGATTTATCAATCGCCAAGAGCCTCGACCAACACCTTAAGAAAAGAGGCTCGCTCACGTTAGAAGGTTGGATCAAGGGTCTGATGCAGAGAAGGCAGTCCAGTCCTCCTTCTTGACTTCCTCTTCTCGTTCCTTTTTTTGTTTTTTTTTTCTTTTTTTTTTTTTTTTATTTCTATAATATGTATGTAATAAAGAGAATAATAATATAAGACAATAGCAGAGAAAGTACATAAAAAAATAAAAAAATAAAAAAGAATAAATAAATAAATAATAACAATAAATAAATAAATAAATAAATAAATAAAAACGCCAACTGCGTGTCGAGCAGCGCGACACCGCCCGACTGCCCGACTCCCGCCGAATGACCGACGCACGCACGCCACAATAACATTCTTGAACTCGTTCGCTCGTTCGCTCGTTCGCTCACTCGTTCACTCGTTCACTCGTTCACTCGCTCACTAGTACGGCTCGCTAAGCCGACGGAGGTTTAGAGAGTACATAATACATAAATAGGAGCGCGAGCGTATGTCCCACAACGCATTCCGCTTCTGACGCGCGTCCCGAGTGGACGTGTCCGACAAGTGCTCGAGTGCTCTCGCTGTGACATCGCGCCCGCGCCACGCCGCACCTGTCGCTTCGCGCCATCGCGCCGCCTACGTCACCGCTGTGTGTCGGTGTGTCGTAACGGTCGCCCGTTTGCGGCATACTGCGCTCACAGCGTCAGTGTTTTTGTGAACAAGGCGCCCACATTCAAAGTCGTATTTTTCAATTCGACTTTGTTTAGTGCGTGTCTGTCACGGAAGCGCTAGTTTTTCGTTTCTTGGTAAACAGATAAGTCATAGTCAGCGCTCTTTGTGAACGAGACGCGTGCGTTTAACGTCGTATTTATAAATACGACGTTGGATAGTGCGCCGTCCTTCACAGAGGCGTTAGTTTCTGTGAACAGTGAAGTCTTTGGCCCCTTCAGGGTAAATCCAATTGGTCACTCGGTGGAAACCTTACGGTGTCAACGAACCGAGTGGGCGGTGACCCGACCCGCCTGCCTAGCCCCTTCTGGGTTAGGCAAAGTCGGCTGGGGCTAGACAACTCGGCCTTGGGGGTGTCCCCTAGTCGAGCCTAGCCGTCGCCCTCCCACCCCACCCTTACCTCCACATCCCATTCTCAGCTGTTTGTTTGGGTGTGCCGGCCGACAGGCCCATACCACCCCGGCACCTGGGCAGTTAGGAACCCGACGCACAATAAGATCGGCGAAGGGAGACTCTCTTAGGGCACACCTAGCTATAAGTACACCCTCCCGGCCTTACCCCGGCTGGGAGGCCAAGCACACTCACACCCCCGGGTTGTCCCACCCGGGGACTAGGACTGTTGCTGCTGCTGTTGTTGCTGTTGGCAGCACAACAACCGCCGAAAACCGCCGAAATGGCCCTCGCGGGCCTTTCCGCGGGGTCCGCTCTCCAACGTCTGGGAGCGGACATAAACGCCATCCTCGAGGACCCCGAAGTCCTCGAGCTAATCCAGAGGAAATTCCTCATAAAATTGACCGAGGAAAGGACTCAGGACATGGAGACGGAAACGTCTCCAGAGCCCGAGGCAAACTCGGGCGATGACGAAGGAGCGGACCAGTCCGGGGGCTCCGACGCCAGCGAGGACGAGTCCTCGTCCTCCACGTCCTCCTCTTCTTCAAAGGAGTCCGATTTTACGGTCGTGTCCTCCTCTAGGAAACGCGCCCGTAAAGGCAAGAAGGGGCCAAACAAGGCCCCAAAGCTGTCGGAGGATATAGATACCTCGACAGCACCCGCCCCCGTTCGCGCCTCTCCGGGGCCTAAGGGCGGCAACTCCCCCTCGGGGAGGTCCACGCCCGCTATCGCCGACGCCTCGGCGGCCGCGCCAAGGATCCCCGCCCCACCTCCGATTTTCATCCAAGAAAAATCGAGGTGGACGGCGATCTCCACCTGGTGCAATGAGCGCCGCATACGCTACCACTCTGCCCGTAGCACCCAACAGGGCATCAAAGTTGCCCTGGCCACCGCGAGCGACCACAGGGCGCTCTCGAAGCTCCTTCGGGAGAGGGACGTGAGTTACCACACGTACACTCTGCCGGAGGACAAAAAGCTCCGTGTCGTTGTTCGCAACGTACCCAAGGAGATCTCCCCCGAGGAGATCAAACAAGCCTTGACACCCAACTACCCGGTGCATGAGGTACACCGGATGGTTCGAGGCCGCACCAACGTCGTATACGACATGGTGTTGGTTACTCTCGACGACACCCCCGCCGGCAAGGACATCTTTAAGATGTCGTCCATCTGCGGGCTGTCGGGCATAACAATAGAGCCACCTCACCGTAGAAGTGGCATCTCACAATGCCACCGCTGCCAGCTCTATGGACATTCGGCGCGCAACTGTTTCGCGCGCCCCAGGTGCGTCAAGTGCCTGGAAGACCACGCGACGGACCAGTGCAAAAGGCCCAAAGACAGGGCCCAATGCACTGAGCCAGTCGCGTGCGTACTGTGTGGCGAAACAGGCCACCCCGCCAACTATCGAGGTTGCCCGAGGGCGCCTAAAACCCCCAAGGCGAAAGGACCTCAGCGTCCCCGCCCAGTCGTCCCTGCTGCTGCTGCTGCTGCTGCAGGGACTGGGGGGAGCTTTAAAGCCGCTCCTCTGCCAAAAACGAACGCCTGGGCCACTCCCAGGACGACCGGAGAGACCTTCCCACCTCTGCCCGTGCGGAAGACGATGCAGGCCCCCATACCTGCCCCAGTACCCGCAAAGGCAGCCCCTGTCGAGCGGCCCACAAAGCCTCTCCAGGGAGGGCCCAAGCCGCTCGTAGTTGACTACAGGAGCCAACTACCGCAAACGATCGACCCGGACCTATCCCTAGTGGCAAGGTTCGCGAGTGCGATCGACTTCAGCGAGCTACGACATCTCGCTAGTCTAATCCGGCAAAACGAGGGCAATCCGTTGGCCCTCCTCAGTGTTAGCGTCAGATACTCGAGCGTACTCGAGAAGCTAGGCGCGTTTAAATGTAATCCATAATGGATTGCACACCAACACGCAGAGTCAAACCCCGATCACTCAAGTTAGGGTACATCAACGCCAACGGCATCGGTAGGCAACGAGATGAAGTTGGCGTTTTTCTTAGGGCACACCAATTGGACATATTGCTAGTGCAAGAGACCTTTTTGAAACCCTCGCAGAGAAACCCAAACGTTGCGAACTACTCTGTGGTCCGCAACGATAGGATTGACTCTGCGCTAGGGGGAACTCTCATATATTACAAAAGGTCCCTTCACTGCGTACCTATGGATCCGCCTGCGCTGACTAGCATCGAGGCTTCGGTCTGTCGAATAGGCATGACCGGACACCAATCGATCACGCTAGTTTCAGCCTATCTGTCACCCAATCGGCAACTACTCGAGAGCGACCTCCGAGCGCTGCTAGAACTGAGCGACGCCGTGATAATCGGCGGCGACCTTAACGCCAAGAACACCATTTGGAACTGTCACCAGTCCAACGCCAAAGGCAGAGCCCTGGAGTCGCTCTCGAATAGACTAGCGTTCGACATCATCGCCCCGCTCGAACCGACCCACTATCCGCACAACGTGTCTCACCGACCCGACATTCTGGACGTGGCACTCCTGAAGAACATAAACCTACGTTTGTGTTCAGTAGAGGTGCTTCACGAGTTGACTTCAGACCACAGACCTGTGGTCGTGGAGTTCGCACCCAGACTGGGTCCCATCGACACAGGTCATCGTACCCCCACTAGACGAACCACGGACTGGAGGCGCCTCGGGACAAAACTCGAGGCAACCTCGTCCGTGCATCTAGATAGGATACCCGACCACATAAATAGCCAAGAGGACACCACGATGGCGATCGACAACCTCACAGCTCACGTGCAATCGTTAATTAACGAATGCACTCGGGAGGCACCGGCGACGAACGATCGCCGCTGGGACCTACCCGATGACGTACGTGAGCTGCTGAGGCGGAAGAACGCCGCCGTACGAGCCTACGACAGATATCCATGCGAAGCCAACAGGATCAGGTTACGACGCTTAGAAAGAGCGGTCAAGTCACGCATCGACCAAATGCGCCAAGACAGGTGGGATAGGACACTACAAGACCTTGAACCTACCCACCATGCCTTCTGGCAACTATCCCGCTCGCTTAAGAGAGACACCGTCACCGTTATGCCTCCTCTAAGCAGACCTAACCTTCCACCGGCATTCGACGATATCGAAAAGGCAGAGTGCCTGGCCGAGAGTCTAGAGAATCAGTGCACGCCCAGCGTAATACACTGCGACTCGGACCAAATAGCCGAAGTTGATTCGGAAGTTGAGCGCCTAATAACCTCACTTCCTACATCAACATCAACGCCGACGGGAACGACGACAGATGAACATGACCTAGACACGGTCACCCCCGAAGAAGCCGAAACGATCGTCAAGGGCCTACACGCTCGCAAGGCGCCCGGTTCGGACGGTATCACAAACAGGGTTATAAAACTCTTTCCGGAGAGGCTACTGGTCCTGCTGACGTTCATCTTCAACGCAGCACTCAAAAACAACATCTTTCCACAACAGTGGAAAGAAGCCGTTGTTATTGGGATACCCAAACCTGGCAAACCGAAGTCCGAACCGACCAGTTATAGACCGATCAGTCTGCTTAACGGATTAGGCAAGCTATACGAGCGTCTAATCTACAGTAGGCTGAAAGCGTATGCCGATGCTAATCTTCTCGTCCCCCACGAGCAATTCGGGTTCCGAACCGAACACTCGTGCGTCCACCAAGTTCACCGCATCGTTGAATACACCAGCGATCGGCTTCAACGCAACCTGTTCACAGGAATCCTCTTTTTCGACGTAGCGAAAGCGTTCGACAAAGTGTGGCACAACGGCTTACTATTTAAGCTGGCCACCATGGGAGTGCCACACGGACTCGTGCTCATCATACGAGACTACTTGTCGAATCGAAGCTTCCGCTACCGAGTAGAAGGGTCAATGTCCTCCACTCACCCCATTCGAGCCGGTGTCCCACAAGGGTCCGTGCTCTCCCCCCTACTCTTCACGCTGTATACTAGCGACATTCCGAAGCATCGGTATGTGCAGACGGCTCTATTCGCAGACGATACGGCTATCTACTGCTCAGGAATGAACCCCTCGACAGTAGCCAAGAAACTCCAGACCGCAGCCAACGCACTGGGCGTTTGGTTCCGGAAATGGAGGATCGAGGTCAACCCCGAGAAAAGCCAGGCGGTGCTGTTTCACAGAAGACAGCTAAGCTTGTATCCTTTGGAGAAGACCCCTCAGATTAGGATGTTCGGCAAGTCTATCCCTTGGACTAGGCAGGCCAAATACCTAGGCATAACCCTTGACGACCGTCTATCCTTCGGCCCCCACATCAAGGCAGTCCGCAACCGGGCTGCCTTCGTGCTAGGACGTTTACACAGTTTAATTAACGCGCGTTCGAAATTAAACTTAAAAAACAAAGTCCGATTATACACTGCATGCATACGTCCTGTAATGACGTACGGCAGCGTGGTATTCGCACATGTAAGGCCACACAGGATCCATAGGCTTCAAACACTACAGAATAGGTTCATGCGCACAGCGACGGGAGCACCGTGGTATGTACGCAACGTCGATCTTCACATCGACCTCAGATTGCCGACCATCAAGCAATTCATTAAACAGTGCTCCCTTAGCTACTTTGACTCTGCTCCGACTCACCCCAACCCTCTAGTGGTTGCGGCGGTAAATTACACACCGAGCGAAATATCTAAGATACGTCGACCCAAACACGCGTTAGGGGAGCTAGACGACGAAATTACACGCGCTCAACGCAGAGCGAACACACTAGGTGCGAACCGTCCGCGTTTTCGTCCCCGCCGGCGGGGGCGGAACACGGGCCGCGTAAACCGACAACAAAACATGGGAGTAGGCCGCCCCAGTGTTTCAGCAACACCCCAAGCCGAGGTTCGTACCCCGCAGGGGGTGCCCTTGGGCAATGTTGTTTAATAAAGGCCGGTTGAGAGCCCTCAGCGCTCACCGTAACCAAACCGGGTAAAGTTGTAGAGGCCGTCTGAGGCCAACAGCTAAAAATCATCACAAAAAAATGTCCCACAACAGTCAATCTATAGCTCTCGTTCGTTTCGTTTCGCACGCACGCAACGACCCCTTATTCATTCGTTTCTAAACTACTACTTTCTGCAACACAACAGCAGCAGCAAGATGTCCGGCCGTGGTAAAGGTGGAAAAGTCAAGGGAAAGGCAAAGTCGCGTTCGAACCGTGCCGGTCTTCAGTTTCCGGTCGGTCGTATACACAGACTGCTGCGTAATGGCAATTACGCCGAGCGCGTAGGGGCCGGGGCACCGGTGTATCTCGCCGCAGTTATGGAATATCTGGCCGCCGAGGTCCTCGAGTTGGCCGGCAACGCCGCCAGAGACAACAAGAAAACCAGGATCATACCTCGTCACCTTCAGTTGGCGATCCGCAACGACGAAGAGTTGAACAAACTCCTCTCTGGCGTGACAATCGCTCAGGGTGGTGTTCTACCTAACATTCAGGCCGTCCTACTGCCCAAGAAGACCGAGAAGAAGGCCTAAGCTTGGGGGATATGTTTAACGGCAACGGCGGCGGCGGCGGCAGCAGCAGCAGCAACAGCAACAGCTGCATCAGCAAAACAACAACGCGACGACAATAACAAAAAAAAAAGGCCCTTTTCAGGGCCACAATACGTATCACAGTCATAATATATAAGTATATAAGGACCGTTTCTGTCATAACAATGATAAGTCAAAAAAATAAAAAAGAAAATAAAAATATTACTAACCTCCTAACCCCTAACGATTTTCTATAATACATATAATAGAGATAGATACCTGGTAATTAACTTAACTATCTACGAGATAATTCGTGTAGATGCTCTACACGTATGAAGTGTAGCAGTAGTAGTATAGTATTATTATTTTATTCTATACATACACTAGTATAGTATGACACAAAACAACCATACGGTGATGGATGATTATGGCAAACGTACATACATAGGTAGGTACATACCAAACACCGATACGGGATCGATCAACACATCTACGTTATATCAGTTATAACGCTACCTATTTTCACCACTTACACATTATTGTTAAACAAAAACAAAAGTAATATATATATATATATATATATATATATATATATATATATATAGATAGAGATATATATATATATATATATATATATATATATATATATATATATGCATACATAATAAGGTAGGTTATCGAGGATTATCAAAATAAACCACAAATTGTTTCTCTGAAACTATTACAATTACACTATTATCTTACCTGAAAATACCAAAGAAACGACATATAAAGTTTACTAATATCGATTTCTCAACTTTCGTTTCTTTTCGTTTATCACTCTATAAGTTTTTATATATAATAACAAACAATTTTCACAAAATAATCTAAATATACTCCAACGTAAAACACCATTCAATCTCTCTGTGCGCCACAGACAATCTATATATCTATAGTCTGTTGTTGTTGTTGTTGCTGTTGTTGTTGTTGTTGTTGTTGTTGTTGTTGTTGTTGTTGTTGTTGTTGTTGTTGTTGTTGTTGTTGTTGTTGCTGTTGTTGCTGTTGTTGTTGTTGTTGTTGTTGTTGTTGTTGTTGTTGTTGTTGTTGTTGTTGTTGTTGTTGTTGTTGTTGTTGTTGCTGTTGTTTAAACGCAAAACATTAAACGACATATCATTGATGACATGTCGTTTGTCACATTGGTGTGACGACCACCATAAATAAATAAATAAATAAATAAATAAATAAATAAATAAATAAATAAATAAATAAATAAATAAATAAATAAATAAATAAATAAATAAACAATGCACATTATATGAGGCCAAAGAACCTAGCCGACACACACACACACACACCCACACCCACACACACAGAGACACCGAACTGAATATTTTAACGCGAATATCGATTTGTGACTGATTCATGTTGGAGCTGTGGAGGCTCGATAAACGGGCCGAAGTTGGGTCGCTATCGTCTCGATATATAAAAACGTCCCCCGTGTGCACGTATAAGCTCATTCTGTGCCAGAATTCCGCACGGTACGGACTCCGACTATCGATACGTCGCGTGTTGTACTCTGTTCTATATCAGCTACTCTCTGTCGGTCGACTGTACTGACTAAATACAATGCCGCCCAAGACAAGCGGAAAGGCCGCCAAGAAGTCTGGCAAGGCCCAAAAGAACATCTCCAAGACAGACAAGAAAAAGAAGAAGCACAAGAGGAAGGAGAGCTACGCTATCTATATCTACAAGGTGCTCAAACAGGTTCACCCGGACACCGGTATATCGAGTAAGGCGATGTCCATCATGAACTCTTTCGTGAACGACATCTTCGAACGCATCGCCGCCGAAGCGTCGCGTCTCGCCCACTACAACAAGAGGTCCACGATCACATCTAGGGAGGTGCAGACCTCCGTGAGGCTTTTGCTACCAGGCGAGCTCGCCAAACACGCTGTCAGCGAGGGCACCAAAGCTGTCACCAAGTACACCAGCTCCAAGTGAGGAGGGGGCGGTCACTGTCACCGACCCTCCGCCCTCGAGTACCACTAATAATTTGGATCACCATCGCTACCACAACCGCTACCGCTACCAACATCAACACCAACACGATCGTACGCTTCGGCTGCGGTTACGAGACTCCTCGGAAGTGTAAAACAAAAGGCCCTTTTCAGGGCCACAAATTTTATCATGTTATATATAATGTTTCTAAAAAACAAACAAAAGTCACATACCACCTACCTAAACCTACCTACCTACCTAAAACCTACCTACCTACCTACCTACCTATCTACCCACCCACCCAACTACCTACCAACCTACCAGCCTACCACCGGCTGCTCTATATTAATTAATCTGAACGAGACGCAATCAATATCTCTGTCGAATAATTGACAACAGGTTAAGGTACACGCAAGTATCTAGTATATTACTTACTTTACTTAGTTACTCGTGGTACTACGAGTATACTCTGTTGCACGTTACTAATTACTGGTACTTGTCTGATAGTTAATTTTACTAGTGGGGTCGCCCATCGGTCGAAATTCGACCATAATAAATATAAATTGTGAGTGACTTAATATACATTATTAAAATATAATATTCAAACATTATTAAGGTTCTACTGTCCAAAACTAAACCACACTACTATAACCACAGATTTGACCGAGACTGTTATTTGTCAATTTCTTTTTTGAACAAATTATATGAAATTAAAAAGAAGTAAAATAAAGAATACCTATTTAAAATATGTTTATTAAAACAAAACATGCTATAAGTGGATGCAAAACAAAAAAAAAAATAAAAAAAAACATTTTTAATCGCATATTGCAATAATTTAATTAATGATTTAAAACTTGTCTGAAAACAATGTTTTTTGTAAAAACTCTTTCATCGTTTGCTAAATGTCCTTGGCCATTAATTATTTGGATATATAAAACCTTAAACCAGCGAATGAACGAACTCTACTTGCTGCAACATACAATTGCCCATGTGTAAAAACTGGCCGATTTAATAAAACTCCAATTTTTTTTTTTTTTTGGACTGTTTTGTCCAATTCCAGTGAAATTTCACGCATTATGTTGTTGTTACATGTTTGACTAATACGTTCTTGTAATCTATAATTAATAGCAGTGTCAACATCATAAAAATATAATTGTGCATAACACGGTGACCGACCATATGCCGAGCAGTCATCGGGCCTGATCTGTGATAAAAAACATCATGTATTTTGAAATAATACACTCCACTTGGTTGGCTTCTGAGCTATTACATAGCAAAACATGAATTATATTTCCCCTAATATACCTATATTCTAAATGATTTTTTGATTTACTTTTTATTAAAGGTTCATTTGAAGTAAGGCAATGAGTACAATGATTTAAAATATTCATTTTGACTTAAGGGTGGTAGGTACTTAATATTGCTATAATATTGCTTTACCCTTGTGACAACATGAAGTTAATGCAGTTCTGTCGCCTAAGGTCACTCTTCAGATTCAAAATGTTTCAGATTAAAAACACATTTGTAAAATGACATTTAGAGCACATTTAAATGTACATATCTCTCAAAATCACTTATTTATCCTGAAGTATAGTACTACAATAAATTACTATAATCGTAAACTACATACTACAACTACTAATAATTGATTAATTGATTTGAATCAGAAATAGCAAGTTATATTATTATTTTTTTTTTTTTTGTACCTGAATGTTGTCATTGCATATTGTGCTGCTACAGAACTTTCTTTATGCATATAATGATTAAGTCCGTGTACATTTAAATGTATCTTACTGCTACACAACTTATATATTACACTTATATTTATATTACATAAATTTGTATAAGCGCTCAGTATTTCACGTAGGATTCGTCAAATAAAACTTTTGTGTTTGACACATTCAACTATGTCTATAATAAACAAAAGAGACAGACAATTTATTTGACCACAGATTATGTATACGTGTAGAAATAGTTGTGTATGCGTGTGTGTCAAATGTATTCTGGTTTGTGTAATGTTTTATTTATTGATTTATTGTACTTATTATGCATTATTATTAAAATCTTTATTTTATTTTTTTTTTATATTAAATGAGGCAAATAAAACTTTTTTTTTTTTTTTTTTCTTTTGATACGTCTATGTCAGTACTATATCATGTCTATGGACAAAATGGCGTGTACAAAGTTCGGTCAGTTTGAAGCTAGATGGCGTTGTGCGTTCAACGTTCGTAATGTTCATTTACATAGATCACAACAACATATCGCAGTAGGAGTGTCGCTCGCCAGTTCGCATAACTAACTAAACCTAAAACGTAGTGAGTGATATAGCGGGGCGAGGGAACGAACGAAGGGAGCGACCGTGCGCCGCCGCCGCCGCAGGCTATATATACTGGTGTCGACGAATTTAGACCGTTCGTCAACACTTCGCCTCCGACAGCCGCCCCGAGCGGACGTCTCCGAATCGCTCCCGACACCGACCACCGCTACGTGCGACGCCACGCCCCGCGCTACGCCGCACCCCTCGCTTCTCATCGCACCGCTACGCCGTCGTCACCGCTACGCCGACGTAGCAGCCGCCCGCCTGCGCTACGCACTAGCTCCCTGCTGCGTGCACCGGACCGTCGTCCGAGACACGCGGCTAACAGCCTTTGCGTATCGCACAAAGTCTCGATTATCGTTCTTTTTAGAACGAGAAAGGACCTACTTCAAGTCACGTCTGTGAACAAGACGCGTACAAACTAACGTCGTATTTATAAATACGACGTTGGATAGTGCGCCGTCCTTCACAGAGGCGCAAGTTTCTTTTGAGCATATAAGTCTTTGGCCCCTTCAGGGAAAAACCTAAATTTGGTCACTCGGTGGAAACCTAACGGTGCCAACGAAACCGAGTGGGCGGTGACCCGACCCGCCTGCCTAGCCCCTTCTGGGTTAGGCGTAGTCGGCTGGGGCTAGATAACTCGGCCTTGGGGGGACTCCTAGTCGAGCCTAGTCATCACCCTCCCACCCCACCCTTACCTCCACATCCCATTCTCAGGTGTTAGATTGGGTGTGCCGGCCACAACAGGCCCATACCACCCCGGCACCTGGGCTGCTAGGAACCCGACGCACATTAAGATCGGCGAAGGGATACACGCTTAGGGCACACCTAGTTATAAGTACACCCTCCCGGCCTTACCCCGGCTGGGAGGACAAGCACGCACACACCCCCGGGTTGTCCCACCCGGGGACTAGGACTGCTGTTGGTGGTGTTGTTGTTGTTGCTGTCGCGTGCCACGCGATACGCACAGCACCCGAACCGCCGACATGGAGAAGCTATCAATAAAGGACCTCCTCGCAGACCCAGTCGTCTTCGCCGTACTACAAAAGAGGTACGGGAACATGGTCGCGCGGAAGGCGCAAGAAGCAATCGAGATGGAGACAGAAGCGTCTCCAGAGCCCGCTGCGAGTTCGGGCGAAGACCACGAACGCGAACGCGAAAAGGGACAGCCAGAGTCCCCCTCCTCCCCCTCCGAGAGCAGCGAGGAAGAGTCCTCGTCAAGAGAGGACGAAGACCAAGAAGGTTTCTCCGTAGTTTCCTCACGGAAACGCAGCAGGAAGGCCAAAGGAGGCCCAAACAAGGCCCCAAAACTGTCAGAGGACAAGGATACCTCGGCAGCACCCGCCCCCGTTCGCGCCTCTTCAAGGCCTAAGGGCAGCAACTCCCCCTCAGGGAGGTCCTCGCCCGCTATCGCCGACGCCTCGGCGGCCGCGCCGAAGACCCGCGCCCCTCCACCGATCTACGTCCAGGAGAAGTCCAAATGGACGGCTATCTCCACCTGGTGCAACGAGCGCCGGATCATCTACCACTCGGCTCGTAGCACCCAACAGGGCATCAAAATCGCCCTAGCCACCGCGAGCGACCACAGGGCGCTTTCGAAGCTCCTTCGGGAGAGAAACGTGCCTTACCACACGTACACTCTGCCGGAGGACAAGAAACTCCGTGTGGTCATCCGCAATGTACCCAGGGAGATCTCCCCCGAGGAGATCAAGGAATCCCTATCAAAAGACTACCCGGTGCACGAGGTACACCGGATGGTGAGAGGCCGCACCAATACCATCTTTGATATGGTGATGGTCTCCCTCGACGACAGCCCCGCGGGCAAGGACATCTTCAAGATGTCATCCGTCTGTGGGCTGTCGGGGATAACTGTGGAGCCACCTCACAGAAGAAGTGGCATCTCACAATGCCACCGCTGCCAGCTCTACGGGCACTCGGCCCGAAATTGCTTCGCCCGCCCAAGGTGCGTCAAGTGCCTGGAGGACCACGCGACGGACCAATGCAAAAGGCCCAAAGACAGGGCCAATTGCACTGCCCCAGTCGCGTGCGTGCTGTGTGGCGAAGAAGGCCACCCCGCCAACTACAGAGGCTGCCCGAAGGCGCCTAAAACCCCCAAGGCGAAAGGACCTCAGCGTCCCCGCCCAGTCGTCCCCGCTGCTGCTGCTGCCACTGCAGGGACCGGGGGGAGCTTTATAGCTGCTCCTTTGCCGAAGACGAACGCCTGGGCCACTCCCAGGAAGACGGGGGAGACCTTCCCACCTCTGCCCGTGCGGAAGACGATGCAGGTCCCCATACCTGCCCCAGTACCCGCAAAGGCAGCCTCCGGCGTGCCCACGCCCACTAAACCGCTCCAGGGAGGGCCCAAGCCGCTCGTCGTCGACTACAGGAGCCAACTACCGCAAACGATCGACCCGGACCTATCCCTAGTGGCAAGGTTCGCGAGTGCGATCGATTTTAACGAGCTACGCCAGCTCGCTAATTTAATACGTCAAAACGAGGGCAATCCGTTGGCCCTCCTCAACGTCAGCATCAGATACTCGAGCGTACTCGAGAAGTTAGGCGCATTCAAGTGCAACCCATAATATGGATAGGACACCGACAAGCAGAGTCAAACCAAAAACACTCAAGATAGGGTACTTCAACGCCAACGGCATCAGTAGGCAACGAGATGAAGTTGGCGAATTTCTTAGGGCACACCAGCTAGACATATTGCTAGTGCAAGAGACCTTTTTGAAACCCTCGCAGAGAAACCCAAACGTTGCGAACTACTCTGTGGTCCGCAACGATAGGATTGACTCTGCGCTAGGGGGAACTCTCATATATTACAAAAGGTCCCTTCACTGCGTACCTATGGATCCGCCTGCGCTGACTAGCATCGAGGCTTCGGTCTGTCGAATAGGCATGACCGGACACCAATCGATCACACTAGTTTCAGCCTATCTGTCACCCAATCGGCAACTACCCGAGAGCGACCTCCGAGCGCTGCTAGAACTGAGCGACGCCGTGATTATCGGCGGCGACCTTAACGCCAAGAACACCATTTGGAACTGTCACCAGTCCAACGCCAAAGGCAGAGCCCTGGAGTCGCTCTCGAATAGACTAGCGTTCGACATCATCGCCCCGCTCGAACCGACCCACTATCCGCACAACGTGTCTCACCGACCCGACATTCTGGACGTGGCACTCCTGAAGAACATAAACCTACGTTTGTGTTCAGTAGAGGTGCTTCACGAGTTAACTTCAGACCACAGACCTGTGGTCGTGGAGTTCGCACCCAGACTGGGTCCCATCGACACAGGTCATCGTACCCCCACTAGACGAACCACGGACTGGAGGCGCCTCGGGACAAAACTCGAGGCAACCTCGTCCGTGCATCTAGATAGGATACCCGACCACATAAATAGCCAAGAGGACACCACGATGGCGATCGATAACCTCACAGCTCACGTGCAATCGTTAATTAACGAATGCACTCGGGAGGCACCGGCGACGAACGATCGCCGCTGGGACCTACCCGATGACGTACGTGAGCTGCTGAGGCGGAAGAACGCCGCCGTACGAGCCTACGACAGATATCCATGCGAAGCCAACAGGATCAGGTTACGACGCTTAGAAAGAGCGGTCAAGTCGCGCATCGATCAAATGCGCCAAGACAGGTGGGATAGGACACTACAAGACCTCGAACCTACCCACCTTGCCTTCTGGCAGCTGTCCCGCTCCCTTAAGAGAGACATTGTCACCTGTATGCCTCCTCTAAGCAGACCTAACCTTCCGCCGGCATTCGACGATATCGAAAAGGCAGAGTGCCTGGCCGAGAGTCTAGAGAATCAGTGCACGCCCAGCGTAATACACTGCGACTCGGACCAAATAGCCGAAGTTGATTCGGAAGTAGAGCGCCTAATAACCTCACTTCCTACATCAACATCAACGCCGACGGGAACGACGACAGATGAACATGACCTAGACACGGTCACCCCCGAAGAAGTCGAAACGATCGTCAAGGGCCTACACGCTCGCAAGGCGCCCGGTTCGGACGGTATTACAAACAGGGTGTTAAAACTCTTTCCGGAGAGGCTACTGGTCCTGCTGACGTTCATCTTCAACGCAGCACTCAAAAACAACATCTTTCCACAACAGTGGAAAGAAGCCGTTGTTATTGGGATACCCAAACCTGGCAAACCGAAGTCCGAACCGACCAGTTATAGACCGATCAGTCTGCTTAACGGATTAGGCAAGCTATACGAGCGTCTAATCTACAATAGGCTGAAAGCGTATGCCGATGCTAATCTTCTCGTCCCCCACGAGCAATTCGGTTTCCGAACCGAACACTCGTGCGTCCACCAAGTTCACCGCATCGTTGAATACACCAGCGATCGGCTTCAACGCAACCTGTTTACAGGAATCCTCTTTTTCGACGTAGCGAAAGCTTTCGACAAAGTGTGGCACAACGGCTTATTATTTAAGCTACTTACCATGGGAGTGCCACACGGACTCGTACTCATCATACGAGACTACTTGTCGAATCGAAGCTTCCGCTACCGAGTAGAAGGGTCATTGTCCTCCACTCACCCCATACGAGCCGGTGTCCCACAAGGGTCCGTGCTCTCCCCCCTACTCTTCACGCTGTATACCAGCGACATTCCGAAGCATCGGTATGTGCAGACGGCACTATTCGCAGACGACACGGCTATCTACTGCTCGGGGGTGAACCCCTCGACAGTAGCCAAAAAACTCCAGACCGCAGCCAACGCACTGGGCGTTTGGTTCCGGAAATGGAGGATAGAGGTCAACCCCGAGAAAAGCCAGGCGGTGCTGTTTCACAGA
Organism: Hypercompe scribonia; assembly: GCA_949316085.1. Taxonomy (NCBI): domain Eukaryota; kingdom Metazoa; phylum Arthropoda; class Insecta; order Lepidoptera; family Erebidae; genus Hypercompe; species Hypercompe scribonia. The sequence goes on along the minus strand of OX438969.1, from coordinate 347,981 downwards.
AGACAGCTAAGCTTGTATCCTTTGGAGAAGACCCCTCAGATTAGGATGTTCGGCAAGTCTATCCCTTGGGCTAGGCAGGCCAAATACCTAGGCATAACCCTCGACGACCGTCTAACCTTCGGCCCCCACATCAAGGCAGTCCGCAGCCGGGCTGCCTTCGTGCTAGGACGTCTACACTGTCTAATAAACGCGCGCTCGAAATTAGATCTAAAAAATAAAGTTAGGCTATACACGTCATGCGTACGTCCCGTAATGACGTACGGTAGCGTAGTATTCGCACACGTTAGGCCACACAGGATCCATAGGCTTCAAACACTACAAAATAGGTTCATGCGCAAAGCTACGGGAGCACCGTGGTATGTACGCAACGTCGATCTCCACATCGACCTCAGATTGCCGACCATCAAGCAATTCATAAAACAGTGCTCCCGTAGCTACTTTGACTCTGCTCCGACTCACCCCAACCCTCTAGTGGTTGCGGCCGTAGGATACACACCAAGTAGGATTTCGAAGATACGACGACCCAGACACGCGTTAGAGGAATCAGATGACGAGATCACGCTCGTTCAACGTAGAGCGGACACAGCTAGGCAATCTAGGAATAGGAACCGTCCGCGTTTTCGTCCCCGTCGTCGGGGGCGGAATACGCGCCGCGTAAATCACATACAAATCATGGGAGTAGGTCGCCCCAACGTAGCAGCAACACCCCAAGCCGAGGTTCGTACCCCACAGGGGGTGCCCTTGGGCTATGTTGCTTAACAAATGACCGGTTGAGAGCCCTCAGCGCTCACCGTAATGCCCGCGTAAAGTTGTAGAGGCCATACCAGGCCAACAGCTAGGTCCTTATCAAAAAAAAAAAAAAAAAAAAAAAAAAATTTAGACCGTTGCATTCTCTCTCGTACATTTGTAGCGTGACGACGTCTCCTCCTCAGCTCCCTAGCTCACTAGTATCCGGTTCGTTAGTACAATGGCTCGCACCAAGCAGACCGCTCGCAAATCTACCGGTGGCAAGGCACCCAGGAAACAGCTCGCCACCAAAGCTGCCCGCAAGAGTGCGCCGGCCACCGGTGGTGTGAAGAAACCACATCGCTACAGGCCCGGCACAGTAGCGCTTCGTGAGATCCGTCGCTACCAGAAGAGCACCGAACTCCTGATCCGTAAACTTCCGTTCCAGCGTTTAGTTCGTGAGATCGCTCAAGACTTCAAGACCGATCTGCGCTTCCAGAGTTCCGCCGTTATGGCTCTACAGGAGGCTAGCGAGGCTTATTTGGTCGGCCTCTTCGAGGACACCAACCTTTGTGCAATACACGCTAAACGCGTCACCATTATGCCAAAGGACATACAATTGGCGCGCAGAATCCGAGGCGAACGCGCCTAAGAATGAAAGAAGAACACGACCGCCTCCGCCGTCATCACCATCACAACCGCTACGACGTAGACAACAACAACAACAACGACAACATCATCATCATCATCATCATCATCATCATCATCATCATCATCATCATCATTAACACACTGAAGATATATATATACATCAAAGTGTGCAATTAGAGCGCTGTGGTGCTTCGGTTACAACAAAAGGCCCTTTTCAGGTTTTTTTTTTTTTTTTTTTTTTTTTTTTTTTTTTTTTTTTTTTTTTTGATAAGGACCTAGCTGTTGGCCTGGTATGGCCTCTACAACTTTACGCGGGCATTACGGTGAGCGCTGAGGGCTCTCAACCGGTCATTTGTTAAGCAACATAGCCCAAGGGCACCCCCTGTGGGGTACGAACCTCGGCTTGGGGTGTTGCTGCTACGTTGGGGCGACCTACTCCCATGATTTGTATGTGATTTACGCGGCGCGTATTCCGCCCCCGACGACGGGGACGAAAACGCGGACGGTTCCTATTCCTAGATTGCCTAGCTGTGTCCGCTCTACGTTGAACGAGCGTGATCTCGTCATCTGATTCCTCTAACGCGTGTCTGGGTCGTCGTATCTTCGAAATCCTACTTGGTGTGTATCCTACGGCCGCAACCACTAGAGGGTTGGGGTGAGTCGGAGCAGAGTCAAAGTAGCTACGGGAGCACTGTTTTATGAATTGCTTGATGGTCGGCAATCTGAGGTCGATGTGGAGATCGACGTTGCGTACATACCACGGTGCTCCCGTAGCTTTGCGCATGAACCTATTTTGTAGTGTTTGAAGCCTATGGATCCTGTGTGGCCTAACGTGTGCGAATACTACGCTACCGTACGTCATTACGGGACGTACGCATGACGTGTATAGCCTAACTTTATTTTTTAGATCTAATTTCGAGCGCGCGTTTATTAGACAGTGTAGCCGTCCTAGCACGAAGGCAGCCCGGCTGCGGACTGCCTTGATGTGGGGGCCGAAGGTTAGACGGTCGTCGAGGGTTATGCCTAGGTATTTGGCCTGCCTAGCCCAAGGGATAGACTTGCCGAACATCCTAATCTGAGGGGTCTTCTCCAAAGGATACAAGCTTAGCTGTCTTCTGTGAAACAGCACCGCCTGGCTTTTCTCGGGGTTGACCTCTATCCTCCATTTCCGGAACCAAACGCCCAGTGCGTTGGCTGCGGTCTGGAGTTTTTTGGCTACTGTCGAGGGGTTCACCCCCGAGCAGTAGATAGCCGTGTCGTCTGCGAATAGTGCCGTCTGCACATACCGATGCTTCGGAATGTCGCTGGTATACAGCGTGAAGAGTAGGGGGGAGAGCACGGACCCTTGTGGGACACCGGCTCGTATGGGGTGAGTGGAGGACAATGACCCTTCTACTCGGTAGCGGAAGCTTCGATTCGACAAGTAGTCTCGTATGATGAGTACGAGTCCGTGTGGCACTCCCATGGTAAGTAGCTTAAATAATAAGCCGTTGTGCCACACTTTGTCGAAAGCTTTCGCTACGTCGAAAAAGAGGATTCCTGTAAACAGGTTGCGTTGAAGCCGATCGCTGGTGTATTCAACGATGCGGTGAACTTGGTGGACGCACGAGTGTTCGGTTCGGAAACCGAATTGCTCGTGGGGGACGAGAAGATTAGAATCGGCATACGCTTTCAGCCTATTGTAGATTAGACGCTCGTATAGCTTGCCTAATCCGTTAAGCAGACTGATCGGTCTATAACTGGTCGGTTCGGACTTTGGTTTGCCAGGTTTGGGTATCCCAATAACAACGGCTTCTTTCCATTGTTGTGGAAAGATGTTGTTTTTGAGTGCTGCGTTGAAAATGAACGTCAGCAGGACCAGTAGCCTCTCCGGAAAGAGTTTTAACACCCTGTTTGTGATACCGTCCGAACCGGGCGCCTTGCGAGCGTGTAGGCCCTTGACGATCGTTTCGACTTCTTCGGGGGTGACCGTGTCTAGGTCTGGTTGTGTATCTGTCATCCCCGTCGGCGTTGATGTTGATGTAGGAAGTGAGGTTATTAGGCGCTCGACTTCCGAATCAACTTCGGCTATTTGGTCCGAGTCGCAGTGTATTACGCTGGGCGTGCACTGATTCTCTAGACTCTCGGCCAGGCACTCTGCCTTTTCGATATCGTCGAATGCCGGCGGAAGGTTAGGTCTGCTTAGGGGAGGCATACAGGTGACAATGTCTCTCTTAAGCGAGCGGGACAGCTGCCAGAAGGCAAGGTGGGTAGGTTCGAGGTCTTGTAGTGTCCTATCCCACCTGTCTTGGCGCATTTGATCGATGCGCGACTTGACCGCTCTTTCTAAGCGTCGTAACCTGATCCTGTTGGCTTCGCATGGATATCTGTCGTAGGCTCGTACGGCGGCGTTCTTCCGCCTCAGCAGCTCACGTACGTCATCGGGTAGGTCCCAGCGGCGATCGTTCGTCGCCGGTGCCTCCCGAGTGCATTCGTTAATTAACGATTGCACGTGAGCTGTGAGGGAGTCGATCGCCATCGTGGTGTCCTCTTGGCTAATTATATGGTCGGGTATCCTATCTAGATGCACGGACGAGGTTGCCTCGAGTTTTGTCCCGAGGCGCCTCCAGTCCGTGATTCGTCTAGTCGGGGTACGATGACCTGTGTCGATGGGACCCAGTCTGGGTGCGAACTCCATAACCACAGGTCTGTGGTCTGAAGTTAACTCGTGAAGCACCTCTACTGAACACAAACGTAGGTTTATGTTCTTTAGGAGTGCCACGTCCAGAATGTCGGGTCGGTGAGACACGTTGTGCGGATAATGGGTCGGTTCGAGCGGGGCGATGATGTCGAACGCTAGTCTATTCGAGAGCGACTCCAGGGCTCTGCCTTTGGCGTTGGACTGGTGACAGTTCCAAATGGTGTTCTTGGCGTTAAGGTCGCCGCCGATAATCACGGCGTCGCTCAGTTCTAGCAGCGCTCGGAGGTCGCTCTCGGGTAGTTGCCGATTGGGTGACAGATAGGCTGAAACTAGTGTGATCGATTGGTGTCCGGTCATGCCTATTCGACAGACCGAAGCCTCGATGCTAGTCAGCGCAGGCGGATCCATAGGTACGCAGTGAAGGGACCTTTTGTAATATATGAGAGTTCCCCCTAGCGCAGAGTCAATCCTATCGTTGCGGACCACAGAGTAGTTCGCAACGTTTGGGTTTCTCTGCGAGGGTTTCAAAAAGGTCTCTTGCACTAGCAATATATCTAGTTGGTGTGCCCTAAGAAATTCGCCAACTTCATCTCGTTGCCTACTGATGCCGTTGGCGTTGAAGTACCCTATCTTGAGTGTTTTTGGTTTGACTCTGCTTGTCGGTGTCCTATCCATATTATGGGTTGCACTTGAATGCGCCTAACTTCTCGAGTACGCTCGAGTATCTGATGCTGACGTTGAGGAGGGCCAACGGATTGCCCTCGTTTTGACGTATTAAATTAGCGAGCTGGCGTAGCTCGTTAAAATCGATCGCACTCGCGAACCTTGCCACTAGGGATAGGTCCGGGTCGATCGTTTGCGGTAGTTGGCTCCTGTAGTCGACGACGAGCGGCTTGGGCCCTCCCTGGAGCGGTTTAGTGGGCGTGGGCACGCCGGAGGCTGCCTTTGCGGGTACTGGGGCAGGTATGGGGACCTGCATCGTCTTCCGCACGGGCAGAGGTGGGAAGGTCTCCCCCGTCTTCCTGGGAGTGGCCCAGGCGTTCGTCTTCGGCAAAGGAGCAGCTATAAAGCTCCCCCCGGTCCCTGCAGTCGCAGCAGCAGCAGCGGGGACGACTGGGCGGGGACGCTGAGGTCCTTTCGCCTTGGGGGTTTTAGGCGCCTTCGGGCAGCCTCTGTAGTTGGCGGGGTGGCCTTCTTCGCCACACAGCACGCACGCGACTGGGGCAGTGCAATTGGCCCTGTCTTTGGGCCTTTTGCATTGGTCCGTCGCGTGGTCCTCCAGGCACTTGACGCACCTTGGGCGGGCGAAGCAATTTCGGGCCGAGTGCCCGTAGAGCTGGCAGCGGTGGCATTGTGAGATGCCACTTCTTCTGTGAGGTGGCTCCACAGTTATCCCCGACAGCCCACAGACGGATGACATCTTGAAGATGTCCTTGCCCGCGGGGCTGTCGTCGAGGGAGACCATCACCATATCAAAGATGGTATTGGTGCGGCCTCTCACCATCCGGTGTACCTCGTGCACCGGGTAGTCTTTTGACAGGGATTCCTTGATCTCCTCGGGGGAGATCTCCCTGGGTACATTGCGGATGACCACACGGAGTTTCTTGTCCTCCGGCAGAGTGTACGTGTGGTAAGGCACGTTTCTCTCCCGAAGGAGCTTCGAAAGCGCCCTGTGGTCGCTCGCGGTGGCTAGGGCGATTTTGATGCCCTGTTGGGTGCTACGAGCCGAGTGGTATGTGATCCGGCGCTCGTTGCACCAGGTGGAGATAGCCGTCCATTTGGACTTCTCCTGGACGTAGATCGGTGGAGGGGCGCGGGTCTTCGGCGCGGCCGCCGAGGCGTCGGCGATAGCGGGCGAGGACCTCCCTGAGGGGGAGTTGCTGCCCTTAGGCCTTGAAGAGGCGCGAACGGGGGCGGGTGCTGCCGAGGTATCCTTGTCCTCTGACAGTTTTGGGGCCTTGTTTGGGCCTCCTTTGGCCTTCCTGCTGCGTTTCCGTGAGGAAACTACGGAGAAACCTTCTTGGTCTTCGTCCTCTCTTGACGAGGACTCTTCCTCGCTGCTCTCGGAGGGGGAGGAGGGGGACTCTGGCTGTCCCTTTTCGCGTTCGCGTTCGTGGTCTTCGCCCGAACTCGCAGCGGGCTCTGGAGACGCTTCTGTCTCCATCTCGATTGCTTCTTGCGCCTTCCGCGCGACCATGTTCCCGTACCTCTTTTGTAGTACGGCGAAGACGACTGGGTCTGCGAGGAGGTCCTTTATCGATAGCTTCTCCATGTCGGCGGTTCGGGTGCTGTGCGTATCGCGTGGCACGCGACAGCAACAACAACAACACCACCAACAGCAGTCCTAGTCCCCGGGTGGGACAACCCGGGGGTGTGTGCGTGCTTGTCCTCCCAGCCGGGGTAAGGCCGGGAGGGTGTACTTATAACTAGGTGTGCCCTAAGCGTGTATCCCTTCGCCGATCTTAATGTGCGTCGGGTTCCTAGCAGCCCAGGTGCCGGGGTGGTATGGGCCTGTTGTGGCCGGCACACCCAATCTAACACCTGAGAATGGGATGTGGAGGTAAGGGTGGGGTGGGAGGGTGATGACTAGGCTCGACTAGGAGTCCCCCCAAGGCCGAGTTATCTAGCCCCAGCCGACTACGCCTAACCCAGAAGGGGCTAGGCAGGCGGGTCGGGTCACCGCCCACTCGGTTTCGTTGGCACCGTTAGGTTTCCACCGAGTGACCAAATTTAGGTTTTTCCCTGAAGGGGCCAAAGACTTATATGCTCAAAAGAAACTTGCGCCTCTGTGAAGGACGGCGCACTATCCAACGTCGTATTTATAAATACGACGTTAGTTTGTACGCGTCTTGTTCACAGACGTGACTTGAAGTAGGTCCTTTCTCGTTCTAAAAAGAACGATAATCGAGACTTTGTGCGATACGCAAAGGCTGTTAGCCGCGTGTCTCGGACGACGGTCCGGTGCACGCAGCAGGGAGCTAGTGCGTAGCGCAGGCGGGCGGCTGCTACGTCGGCGTAGCGGTGACGACGGCGTAGCGGTGCGATGAGAAGCGAGGGGTGCGGCGTAGCGCGGGGCGTGGCGTCGCACGTAGCGGTGGTCGGTGTCGGGAGCGATTCGGAGACGTCCGCTCGGGGCGGCTGTCGGAGGCGAAGTGCCGTTGACGCGCCCTTTTCAGGGCCACACACGTTTCATATATCACATACCTACGTATTACGATATGTTTCTAATGAACAGAGAAGTCTCGACAAATAAATAATAAATGCTTGGTTTAGGCCCGCACGACACGACTCGTATAATTTGAACCCTTTAAACAAAGTTGAAAAATAATTATAATAATAATGATGATGACGATATCACAGATAGACGTCTACTCTTTCTTACGTAAGAGTTCAACGCGCACACCTACGTCGTAATTAGGTATTGTCTCTAGTGTAAATCATACCAACCATATATCCATTAGATCTCATATACCTATATGTTATTTGCTTGCAACAGTCGCTCGCTCGGGGTCGGCGTAAATGGATTAGCTTAAATCTAATTTTTCATTAGCTCATTTTTATTCTTCTCTCTCTCTCTCTCTCTCTCTCTCTCTCTCTCTCTCTCTCTCTCTCTCTCTCTCTCTCTTTTTTTTTTTTTTTTAAAATTGAGTAGGCACATATTAAAAGAAAGCAAGCAATCAAATAGACTTTTTGTTTTTGTTTTTTGTTTTTTGTTTTTTGTTTTTTGTTTTTTGTTTTTTTTTTTTTGCCGCTACTATATACTGTCTACTGACTATTATTGTAGTGTGTCGGTGTGTCGGTCGTGTAGGAGCCAGTTCGGGATATCGGTACGAAGCGTACACGTACATATGTACAATAACAACATATCTGAGCACCATCACCGCCAGCGTACGAAGAATAACGAACCGAACAGACTACGAGAACGCCACGACAGACGTCGCGCCGTACCGTATCTATATAAAGAGCGGATTTACGGTTTTCCGTATTCAGTCGTTCGCCAGCGTTCGCCGTTCAACAACGTCTGTGTGTGTGTGTATCACCATCGATTGAATAAACTACTCTCCACTAAAAACATGACCGGTCGCGGCAAGGGAGGAAAGGGTCTGGGGAAAGGAGGAGCCAAGCGACACAGGAAAGTGCTTCGTGATAACATCCAAGGTATCACGAAGCCGGCTATCCGTCGTCTCGCTCGCAGAGGCGGTGTGAAGCGTATTTCCGGTCTTATCTACGAGGAGACTCGCGGTGTTCTCAAGGTGTTCCTCGAGAACGTTATCCGCGACGCGGTCACTTACACCGAACACGCCAAGAGGAAGACCGTCACCGCCATGGACGTCGTCTACGCTCTGAAACGTCAAGGTCGCACCCTGTACGGTTTCGGCGGTTAAGAAAGTGCAGCGTTCGCGCGTGCGGCTCGTGTACCACCACCACCATCACCACCACCACCGCCGCCACCGCCGCCACCGCCACCGCCACCGCCACCATCATCACGTTCACACCACACCTACCTACTACCTACTAATGTAGATATGATGATATATCGTGGCATGTATCGTGTCAAATATTATGATACAAAAAATAAAAAAAAAGGCCCTTATCAGGGCCGCATACGATTCGTGTGCACTGCACGCACTCTTGTGCAGTAGCATGTTTCTTATGAACGACAAGTCGAGCTTTTCTAACTAAATAATATATATATATATAACGAACCTATATATATATATATATAAACAACCGAAAAAAAAAAACCGAAAATATATATATATAAAATAACATATTCTTTATATATATATATATAAAGAATATGTTATTTTTAATGGACAGTAAGATAATGTGTTTTTATAATGTATGTGAGTAAACGAGTGGAGTGTTTTGTACGTGTTGTATAGAGGTTATCAGAGTTTCCTCAGCTGTACGTAGGGATGGGGAAATGGTGAAAAATATCGATATATATCGTATCGATGTTTTTCAAATGAATCAATAAATATTGACTCAAAAATATCGATATGTTGATATATCGATATTTCTTTCTAGACAAGCAGATCATAGACTGAAATTTTTGTTTGTGTTTAAAGCAAAGAAACTAAACCCATACAGATTAGTCAAATACATGATGTGACGCATGATAAGCAGACAGCAGAACTTCAAAAAATATATCGATTTTGATACGAGTTTGATGTCTAAAATTAAATATCGAAAATCGATATATCGCTGCAAAAAATATCGCTGATATTTATCGATTTTTTTTTTTTTTTTTTTTTTTTTTTTTTTTTTTTTCTGAAATAATATCGATATTTTGATATATCGTTTTTCTTTGCTCAAGCCTAGCTGTACGCCGGCGCCGCCGGCGGACGGACGAGACAAGGCGTCGAGAAACGCATTTCGTTCGTTCGCACCACCCGTCGTTCGTGGCACTTCGCCTCCGACAGCCGCCCCGAGCGGACGTCTCCGAATCGCTCCCGACACCGACCACCGCTACGTGCGACGCCACGCCCCGCGCTACGCCGCACCCCTCGCTTCTCATCGCACCGCTACGCCGTCGTCACCGCTACGCCGACGTAGCAGCCGCCCGCCTGCGCTACGCACTAGCTCCCTGCTGCGTGCACCGGACCGTCGTCCGAGACACGCGGCTAACAGCCTTTGCGTATCGCACAAAGTCTCGATTATCGTTCTTTTTAGAACGAGAAAGGACCTACTTCAAGTCACGTCTGTGAACAAGACGCGTACAAACTAACGTCGTATTTATAAATACGACGTTGGATAGTGCGCCGTCCTTCACAGAGGCGCAAGTTTCTTTTGAGCATATAAGTCTTTGGCCCCTTCAGGGAAAAACCTAAATTTGGTCACTCGGTGGAAACCTAACGGTGCCAACGAAACCGAGTGGGCGGTGACCCGACCCGCCTGCCTAGCCCCTTCTGGGTTAGGCGTAGTCGGCTGGGGCTAGATAACTCGGCCTTGGGGGGACTCCTAGTCGAGCCTAGTCATCACCCTCCCACCCCACCCTTACCTCCACATCCCATTCTCAGGTGTTAGATTGGGTGTGCCGGCCACAACAGGCCCATACCACCCCGGCACCTGGGCTGCTAGGAACCCGACGCACATTAAGATCGGCGAAGGGATACACGCTTAGGGCACACCTAGTTATAAGTACACCCTCCCGGCCTTACCCCGGCTGGGAGGACAAGCACGCACACACCCCCGGGTTGTCCCACCCGGGGACTAGGACTGCTGTTGGTGGTGTTGTTGTTGTTGCTGTCGCGTGCCACGCGATACGCACAGCACCCGAACCGCCGACATGGAGAAGCTGTCAATAAAGGACCTCCTCGCAGACCCAGTCGTCTTCGCCGTACTACAAAAGAGGTACGGGAACATGGTCGCGCGGAAGGCGCAAGAAGCAATCGAGATGGAGACAGAAGCGTCTCCAGAGCCCGCTGCGAGTTCGGGCGAAGACCACGAACGCGAACGCGAAAAGGGACAGCCAGAGTCCCCCTCCTCCCCCTCCGAGAGCAGCGAGGAAGAGTCCTCGTCAAGAGAGGACGAAGACCAAGAAGGTTTCTCCGTAGTTTCCTCACGGAAACGCAGCAGGAAGGCCAAAGGAGGCCCAAACAAGGCCCCAAAACTGTCAGAGGACAAGGATACCTCGGCAGCACCCGCCCCCGTTCGCGCCTCTCCAAGGCCTAAGGGCAGCAACTCCCCCTCAGGGAGGTCCTCGCCCGCTATCGCCGACGCCTCGGCGGCCGCGCCGAAGACCCGCGCCCCTCCACCGATCTACGTCCAGGAGAAGTCCAAATGGACGGCTATCTCCACCTGGTGCAACGAGCGCCGGATCACATACCACTCGGCTCGTAGCACCCAACAGGGCATCAAAATCGCCCTAGCCACCGCGAGCGACCACAGGGCGCTTTCGAAGCTCCTTCGGGAGAGAAACGTGCCTTACCACACGTACACTCTGCCGGAGGACAAGAAACTCCGTGTGGTCATCCGCAATGTACCCAGGGAGATCTCCCCCGAGGAGATCAAGGAATCCCTGTCAAAAGACTACCCGGTGCACGAGGTACACCGGATGGTGAGAGGCCGCACCAATACCATCTTTGATATGGTGATGGTCTCCCTCGACGACAGCCCCGCGGGCAAGGACATCTTCAAGATGTCATCCGTCTGTGGGCTGTCGGGGATAACTGTGGAGCCACCTCACAGAAGAAGTGGCATCTCACAATGCCACCGCTGCCAGCTCTACGGGCACTCGGCCCGAAATTGCTTCGCCCGCCCAAGGTGCGTCAAGTGCCTGGAGGACCACGCGACGGACCAATGCAAAAGGCCCAAAGACAGGGCCAATTGCACTGCCCCAGTCGCGTGCGTGCTGTGTGGCGAAGAAGGCCACCCCGCCAACTACAGAGGCTGCCCGAAGGCGCCTAAAACCCCCAAGGCGAAAGGACCTCAGCGTCCCCGCCCAGTCGTCCCCGCTGCTGCTGCTGCCACTGCAGGGACCGGGGGGAGCTTTATAGCTGCTCCTTTGCCGAAGACGAACGCCTGGGCCACTCCCAGGAAGACGGGGGAGACCTTCCCACCTCTGCCCGTGCGGAAGACGATGCAGGTCCCCATACCTGCCCCAGTACCCGCAAAGGCAGCCTCCGGCGTGCCCACGCCCACTAAACCGCTCCAGGGAGGGCCCAAGCCGCTCGTCGTCGACTACAGGAGCCAACTACCGCAAACGATCGACCCGGACCTATCCCTAGTGGCAAGGTTCGCGAGTGCGATCGATTTTAACGAGCTACGCCAGCTCGCTAATTTAATACGTCAAAACGAGGGCAATCCGTTGGCCCTCCTCAACGTCAGCATCAGATACTCGAGCGTACTCGAGAAGTTAGGCGCATTCAAGTGCAACCCATAATATGGATAGGACACCGACAAGCAGAGTCAAACCAAAAACACTCAAGATAGGGTACTTCAACGCCAACGGCATCAGTAGGCAACGAGATGAAGTTGGCGAATTTCTTAGGGCACACCAACTAGACATATTGCTAGTACAAGAGACCTTTTTGAAACCCTCGCAGAGAAACCCAAACGTTGCGAACTACTCTGTGGTCCGCAACGATAGGATTGACTCTGCGCTAGGGGGAACTCTCATATATTACAAAAGGTCCCTTCACTGCGTACCTATGGATCCGCCTGCGCTGACAAGCATCGAGGCTTCGGTCTGTCGAATAGGCATGACCGGACACCAATCGATCACACTAGTTTCAGCCTATCTGTCACCCAATCGGCAACTACCCGAGAGCGACCTCCGAGCGCTGCTAGAACTGAGCGACGCCGTGATTATCGGCGGCGACCTTAACGCCAAGAACACCATTTGGAACTGTCACCAGTCCAACGCCAAAGGCAGAGCCCTGGAGTCGCTCTCGAATAGACTAGCGTTCGACATCATCGCCCCGCTCGAACCGACCCATTATCCGCACAACGTGTCTCACCGACCCGACATTCTGGACGTGGCACTCCTAAAGAACATAAACCTACGTTTGTGTTCAGTAGAGGTGCTTCACGAGTTAACTTCAGACCACAGACCTGTGGTTATGGAGTTCGCACCCAGACTGGGTCCCATCGACACAGGTCATCGTACCCCGACTAGACGAATCACGGACTGGAGGCGCCTCGGGACAAAACTCGAGGCAACCTCGTCCGTGCATCTAGATAGGATACCCGACCATATAATTAGCCAAGAGGACACCACGATGGCGATCGACTCCCTCACAGCTCACGTGCAATCGTTAATTAACGAATGCACTCGGGAGGCACCGGCGACGAACGATCGCCGCTGGGACCTACCCGATGACGTACGTGAGCTGCTGAGGCGGAAGAACGCCGCCGTACGAGCCTACGACAGATATCCATGCGAAGCCAACAGGATCAGGTTACGACGCTTAGAAAGAGCGGTCAAGTCGCGCATCGATCAAATGCGCCAAGACAGGTGGGATAGGACACTACAAGACCTCGAACCTACCCACCTTGCCTTCTGGCAGCTGTCCCGCTCGCTTAAGAGAGACATTGTCACCTGTATGCCTCCTCTAAGCAGACCTAACCTTCCGCCGGCATTCGATGATATCGAAAAGGCAGAGTGCCTGGCCGAGAGTCTAGAGAATCAGTGCACGCCCAGCGTAATACACTGCGACTCGGACCAAATAGCCGAAGTTGATTCGGAAGTCGAGCGCCTAATAACCTCACTTCCTACATCAACATCAACGCCGACGGGGATGACAGATACACAACCAGACCTAGACACGGTCACCCCCGAAGAAGTCGAAACGATCGTCAAGGGCCTACACGCTCGCAAGGCGCCCGGTTCGGACGGTATCACAAACAGGGTGTTAAAACTCTTTCCGGAGAGGCTACTGGTCCTGCTGACGTTCATTTTCAACGCAGCACTCAAAAACAACATCTTTCCACAACAATGGAAAGAAGCCGTTGTTATTGGGATACCCAAACCTGGCAAACCAAAGTCCGAACCGACCAGTTATAGACCGATCAGTCTGCTTAACGGATTAGGCAAGCTATACGAGCGTCTAATCTACAATAGGCTGAAAGCGTATGCCGATGCTAATCTTCTCGTCCCCCACGAGCAATTCGGTTTCCGAACCGAACACTCATGCGTCCACCAAGTTCACCGCATCGTTGAATACACCAGCGATCGGCTTCAACGCAACCTGTTTACAGGAATCCTCTTTTTCGACGTAGCGAAAGCTTTCGACAAAGTGTGGCACAACGGCTTATTATTTAAGCTACTTACCATGGGAGTGCCACACGGACTCGTACTCATCATACGAGACTACTTGTCGAATCGAAGCTTCCGCTACCGAGTAGAAGGGTCATTGTCCTCCACTCACCCCATACGAGCCGGTGTCCCACAAGGGTCCGTGCTCTCCCCCCTACTCTTCACGCTGTATACCAGCGACATTCCGAAGCATCGGTATGTGCAGACGGCACTATTCGCAGACGACACGGCTATCTACTGCTCGGGGGTGAACCCCTCGACAGTAGCCAAAAAACTCCAGACCGCAGCCAACGCACTGGGCGTTTGGTTCCGGAAATGGAGGATAGAGGTCAACCCCGAGAAAAGCCAGGCGGTGCTGTTTCACAGAAGACAGCTAAGCTTGTATCCTTTGGAGAAGACCCCTCAGATTAGGATGTTCGGCAAGTCTATCCCTTGGGCTAGGCAGGCCAAATACCTAGGCATAACCCTCGACGACCGTCTAACCTTCGGCCCCCACATCAAGGCAGTCCGCAGCCGGGCTGCCTTCGTGCTAGGACGTCTACACTGTCTAATAAACGCGCGTTCGAAATTAGATCTAAAAAATAAAGTTAGGCTATACACGTCATGCGTACGTCCCGTAATGATGTACGGTAGCGTAGTATTCGCACACGTTAGGCCACACAGGATCCATAGGCTTCAAACACTACAAAATAGATTCATGCGCAAAGCTACGGGAGCACCGTGGTATGTACGCAACGTCGATCTCCACATCGACCTCAGATTGCCGACCATCAAGCAATTCATAAAACAGTGCTCCCGTAGCTACTTTGACTCTGCTCCGACTCACCCCAACCCTCTAGTGGTTGCGGCCGTAGGATACACACCAAGTAGGATTTCGAAGATACGACGACCCAGACACGCGTTAGAGGAATCAGATGACGAGATCACGCTCGTTCAACGTAGAGCGGACACAGCTAGGCAATCTAGGAATAGGAACCGTCCGCGTTTTCGTCCCCGTCGTCGGGGGCGGAATACGCGCCGCGTAAATCACATACAAATCATGGGAGTAGGTCGCCCCAACGTAGCAGCAACCCCCCAAGCCGAGGTTCGTACCCCACAGGGGGTGCCCTTGGGCTATGTTGCTTAACAAATGACCGGTTGAGAGCCCTCAGCGCTCACCGTAATGCCCGCGTAAAGTTGTAGAGGCCATACCAGGCCAACAGCTAGGTCCCCTATCAAAAAAAAAAAAAAAAAAAAAAAAAAACCGTCGTTCGTTT
Organism: Hypercompe scribonia; assembly: GCA_949316085.1. Classification (NCBI taxonomy): domain Eukaryota; kingdom Metazoa; phylum Arthropoda; class Insecta; order Lepidoptera; family Erebidae; genus Hypercompe; species Hypercompe scribonia. The sequence goes on along the minus strand of OX438969.1, from coordinate 332,905 downwards.
TAATTATATTTATTTCTTTCTTATACATACCATACCAATTTTGATGGAGATAATAATATTGAGCGGATGTAGATGCACCCGTCGAAAATAATACATATACATATATCAATTTGACGGCGATTTCCACGTAATATGATGATATAACAACTGTATACTGTATATCGTATATCGAGACTATGCGAAATATTATTTCGCATAGTCGATGCGAAATATATATATATATATATATATATATATGCGTATACATATACATATACATATACAGTGCGCTCAATGGTGTTACTTAAACATACAATAATCATAGACATAGTCTTATACATATTTACATAGGACATAGATAATATAAAGATATACATACACACATGCACGCACGCAAAATTATTTTGTATTTTTTATTTATTTTTTTTAGTATATCAACCTATTATACGGACAAACCTCCAGGTCGGACTCGGCCGTCCGTCGGTGAGTCGTGAGTCGGGCGGGCATAACGCGCACGAACGTGTTTTACGAAGGTTCACTTTTAATCGTTAAATGTGGTCATAACGTGTATTAATATCAAAGATATGTTGACACGTTTCAGCCTCGATATACTCGTCGTTGTTTTATACATTGTTTTGACACAAAACGTTATGTTTTATAGAGAAAAATACATTTTGAACTGAACGCGAGGTATACACGGTGCACAGTGGTGAAAATAAAACACCATATCGTCCCAGCGGTACGATCGTTTCACGTAAAGTACACGTCGAACGTTAGTCACTTTCATTATGTATATAAAAATATAATTTTGACATTATATATTATAAGATAAGTTATATAAAATGTTATTTAATTAGATCCGTGTTAGTGAAAAGTGCGAAGCGTTCATACGAGAAATCGTCCCGCGACAGAACGGCTCTCGTTACGGTAAAGCTTCGAGGTGACTCGACTGAACGATCGCGCGCTACGTACCGATATCCGATACGCAGTAGCGACATCTAAGTCGAAATTCAACTCGAACTCGCTGAACTTACCTTCTGCAACGTTCTACGTCGCTCGTGCTATACGTACTACTACTACTACTACTACTACTACGTATAACATATAAAAATAATAATACAATAACAATGGCAGACACCGCTGTTACAACCGAAGCTCCCGCTCCAGCTGCCGGTGCGAAGAAGGCCGCAAGACAATCTGGCGGCGGCGGCGGCGGCGGCGGCGGCGCTGGCGCTGGCGCTAAGAAACCTAAAGCGAAACCCACTCATCCCAAGACATCGGAAATGGTGAACAACGCTATAAAGGAGATGAAGGAACGTAGCGGATCATCGCTACAGGCCATCAAAAAATATATCGCCGCTCATTATAAGGTCGACGCGGAGAAGTTAGCTCCGTTCATAAGGAAATATTTGAAGAGCGCCGTCGAATCGGGTGCTCTCATTCAGACCAAAGGCAAGGGCGCATCCGGATCTTTCAAGCTAGAATCTAAATCCTCGTCGGCGAAGAAACCGAGCGCCAGCGCCGGCGCTGGCAAATCTGCCGGCGGTAAAAAGGAAAAGACATCGTCGAAGGGCGCCGCCGCCGCCGCCGCCGCCGCCGCCAAGAAATCCACCGCATCCGCAGCCGGCGCTAAGACCAAAAAGGCCGCCGCCGCCGCCGCCGCTTCCGCATCGGCCGCGTCGGGATCTCCTTCCAAGTCGTCTAAGGCGGCGTCTTCGGCTTCAGCGAAAGACAAGAAGACGGCCGCCGCCGCTAAAAAGACCGCCGCCGCTAAAAAGGCCGCCGCCGCCGCACCGGTCCCTGCCAAAGCGAAGGCCGGCGCAGCCCCCAAGGCCAAGAAGACCGCGAAACCACCCACGAAGAAACCAAAGGCACCTAAACCTAAGAAGGCCGCAGCCACACCCACCAAGTCTAGACCCGCCGCCGCCAAGAAAACGGCCGCAGCGAAGAAGTAAACCTGACGGTTCGCGCACGCGCACATCGGCTCGCGAGAGTGACGCTACCGCCGTCGAAGAATAACTGTTGCCGCTGCTGCCGCTGGTGCTGCTGCTGCTGCTGCTGCTGCTGCTGCTGCTGCCGCTGCTGCGGCGGCGGCGGCAGCGGCGGCGGCGGGTGCGCGACGACGACGCACGCGAACAAATATTATAAACCAAACAAACAAACGACACAAAACAGCCCTTTTCAGGGCTAACAATATATTCGTGAACGCGTGTGTCTTTCGGCACACACATTCGTTTCTATATAACGCAGAAAGTCTATATACCTCTATACCTATCTATATAAATAGGTCGACCGATTCCCAGAATATATTTAAAAAACAAAAACAACGCCCGCAATAAGAATAAATCTTGTGCACACTCCTTGGGAATACCAGAATCTGGCGTGAAACAAACATGTTACTTAAAAAGTCTTTTATCAGGCGGTGCGCAGGTACAAGGTGCGAGCCTGTAACAGTTGGGTCATTCATACCAATTCTGATGTATTCCTTTGTGTACTTAGATGGACTAAGACCGAATTAAATGCCCTTGACTCTCCTGAGAGTCCGTACATTGCTGACTGCATTCCGCATGCACCACCCACGTTCATCGGTTATAATTGTTGTACATTCAGTGCAAAAGTTTGGAGGTCGTTTTCTTTATTTTTTTTTTTTTTTTTTTAAATATCAATACTCTACACAATCGCGAGATATATACAATCTACCTATATACAATCTCAGAGAATATTTTCTACAGACTAATGTGGGAGTGCATCGCAATGTAGTTGCAGTGGATACTGGTTTTACCCACGCTCGCTCTGACTAAAGAGAATTGGCGCAAACCCGTAGGTAGTACAGTACTTAGTACTACTCTGATCTGATCTGATCTGATCGCAAGGAAGTATGGAAGGGTAAAGAGGGTCTTCACGGCCGATTTTATCGGCCCCCACACGGGTCTAATATAGACTTTAAAGTGTCGACGTCTTGGCTACCTTATTATGGTGATATCCCTTCGGAGAAACCGTAGGTTTTGTTTGTTTGTGCAAATATGGACGAAGTTATCATGACGAATATATATATCCTCAAAAAATTGATAGATAGTACGGTTGACATCTGTCGGGCGTGCCACCGTCCTCGAGAATCTATTAGGCATATTATTACTGGTTGTTCTCGTCGTCTTCTTGCTAACGATGAGTATGTAAATATTTGCACAGGCACAACCAACCAAGTAGCGAGGATCGTGCATCAACATTTTACAACAACTTTCCCTTAAATACCAACAATTGTCAATTTTGAAGCGCCTACGGTCGTGCTACGTTATATATGTATATGGGATCGATCGATCGATCGATCTATTATCACAGATGGGAGGACTATTGTTGCCAATAAGCCTGATATTGATATTGTGTGGTGATAGATCGATTAGAGCGCCGCGCAATGATTGTGTCGATATCGCCGTTCCTCACGGCGACGAGACGAAAAACAATTGAAGTATTTGGATCTGTCTCACGAGATTGCCGATATGTCGAATGTGGATTCGGCGGTGATCCGGTATTGTTCCGGTAATTATATCTGTTCACCGATTTATCAATCGCCAAGAGCCTCGACCAACACCTTAAGAAAAGAGGCTCGCTCACGTTAGAAGGTTGGATCAAGGGTCTGATGCAGAGAAGGCAGTCCAGTCCTCCTTCTTGACTTCCTCTTCTCGTTCCTTTTTTTGTTTTTTTTTTCTTTTTTTTTTTTTTTTATTTCTATAATATGTATGTAATAAAGAGAATAATAATATAAGACAATAGCAGAGAAAGTACATAAAAAAATAAAAAAATAAAAAAGAATAAATAAATAAATAATAACAATAAATAAATAAATAAATAAATAAATAAAAACGCCAACTGCGTGTCGAGCAGCGCGACACCGCCCGACTGCCCGACTCCCGCCGAATGACCGACGCACGCACGCCACAATAACATTCTTGAACTCGTTCGCTCGTTCGCTCGTTCGCTCACTCGTTCACTCGTTCACTCGTTCACTCGCTCACTAGTACGGCTCGCTAAGCCGACGGAGGTTTAGAGAGTACATAATACATAAATAGGAGCGCGAGCGTATGTCCCACAACAGTCAATCTATAGCTCTCGTTCGTTTCGTTTCGTTTCGTTTCGCACGCACGCAACGACCCCTTATTCATTCGTTTCTAAACTACTACTTTCTGCAACACAACAGCAGCAGCAAGATGTCCGGCCGTGGTAAAGGTGGAAAAGTCAAGGGAAAGGCAAAGTCGCGTTCGAACCGTGCCGGTCTTCAGTTTCCGGTCGGTCGTATACACAGACTGCTGCGTAATGGCAATTACGCCGAGCGCGTAGGGGCCGGGGCACCGGTGTATCTCGCCGCAGTTATGGAATATCTGGCCGCCGAGGTCCTCGAGTTGGCCGGCAACGCCGCCAGAGACAACAAGAAAACCAGGATCATACCTCGTCACCTTCAGTTGGCGATCCGCAACGACGAAGAGTTGAACAAACTCCTCTCTGGCGTGACAATCGCTCAGGGTGGTGTTCTACCTAACATTCAGGCCGTCCTACTGCCCAAGAAGACCGAGAAGAAGGCCTAAGCTTGGGGGATATGTTTAACGGCAACGGCGGCGGCGGCGGCAGCAGCAGCAGCAACAGCAACAGCTGCATCAGCAAAACAACAACGCGACGACAATAACAAAAAAAAAAGGCCCTTTTCAGGGCCACAATACGTATCACAGTCATAATATATAAGTATATAAGGACCGTTTCTGTCATAACAATGATAAGTCAAAAAAATAAAAAAGAAAATAAAAATATTACTAACCTCCTAACCCCTAACGATTTTCTATAATACATATAATAGAGATAGATACCTGGTAATTAACTTAACTATCTACGAGATAATTCGTGTAGATGCTCTACACGTATGAAGTGTAGCAGTAGTAGTATAGTATTATTATTTTATTCTATACATACACTAGTATAGTATGACACAAAACAACCATACGGTGATGGATGATTATGGCAAACGTACATACATAGGTAGGTACATACCAAACACCGATACGGGATCGATCAACACATCTACGTTATATCAGTTATAACGCTACCTATTTTCACCACTTACACATTATTGTTAAACAAAAACAAAAGTAATATATATATATATATATATATATATATATAGATAGAGATATATATATATATATATATATATATATATATATATATATATATATGCATACATAATAAGGTAGGTTATCGAGGATTATCAAAATAAACCACAAATTGTTTCTCTGAAACTATTACAATTACACTATTATCTTACCTGAAAATACCAAAGAAACGACATATAAAGTTTACTAATATCGATTTCTCAACTTTCGTTTCTTTTCGTTTATCACTCTATAAGTTTTTATATATAATAACAAACAATTTTCACAAAATAATCTAAATATACTCCAACGTAAAACACCATTCAATCTCTCTGTGCGCCACAGACAATCTATATATCTATAGTCTGTTGTTGTTGTTGTTGCTGTTGTTGCTGTTGTTGCTGTTGTTGTTGTTGTTGTTGTTGTTGTTGTTGTTGTTGTTGTTGTTGTTGTTGTTGTTGTTGTTGTTGTTGTTGTTGTTGTTGTTGTTGTTGTTGTTGTTGTTGTTGTTGTTGTTGCTGTTGTTTAAACGCAAAACATTAAACGACATATCATTGATGACATGTCGTTTGTCACATTGGTGTGACGACCACCATAAATAAATAAATAAATAAATAAATAAATAAATAAATAAATAAATAAATAAATAAATAAATAAATAAATAAATAAATAAATAAATAAATAAATAAATAAATAAATAAATAAATAAATAAATAAATAAATAAATAAATAAATAAATAAATAAATAAATAAATAAATAAACAATGCACATTATATGAGGCCAAAGAACCTAGCCGACACACACACACACCCACACCCACACACACAGAGACACCGAACTGAATATTTTAACGCGAATATCGATTTGTGACTGATTCATGTTGGAGCTGTGGAGGCTCGATAAACGGGCCGAAGTTGGGTCGCTATCGTCTCGATATATAAAAACGTCCCCCGTGTGCACGTATAAGCTCATTCTGTGCCAGAATTCCGCACGGTACGGACTCCGAATCGACACGTCGCGTGTTGTACTCTGTTCTATATCAGCTACTCTCTGTCGGTCGACTGTACTGACTAAATACAATGCCGCCCAAGACAAGCGGAAAGGCCGCCAAGAAGTCTGGCAAGGCCCAAAAGAACATCTCCAAGACAGACAAGAAAAAGAAGAAGCACAAGAGGAAGGAGAGCTACGCTATCTATATCTACAAGGTGCTCAAACAGGTTCACCCGGACACCGGTATATCGAGTAAGGCGATGTCCATCATGAACTCTTTCGTGAACGACATCTTCGAACGCATCGCCGCCGAAGCGTCGCGTCTCGCCCACTACAACAAGAGGTCCACGATCACATCTAGGGAGGTGCAGACCTCCGTGAGGCTTTTGCTACCAGGCGAGCTCGCCAAACACGCTGTCAGCGAGGGCACCAAAGCTGTCACCAAGTACACCAGCTCCAAGTGAGGAGGGGGCGGTCACTGTCACCGACCCTCCGCCCTCGAGTACCACTAATAATTTGGATCACCATCGCTACCACAACCGCTACCGCTACCAACATCAACACCAACACGATCGTACGCTTCGGCTGCGGTTACGAGACTCCTCGGAAGTGTAAAACAAAAGGCCCTTTTCAGGGCCACAAATTTTATCATGTTATATATAATGTTTCTAAAAAACAAACAAAAGTCACATACCACCTACCTAAACCTACCTACCTACCTACCTAAAACCTACCTACCTACCTATCTACCCACCCACCCAACTACCTACCAACCTACCAGCCTACCACCGGCTGCTCTATATTAATTAATCTGAACGAGACGCAATCAATATCTCTGTCGAATAATTGACAACAGGTTAAGGTACACGCAAGTATCTAGTATATTACTTACTTTACTTAGTTACTCGTGGTACTACGAGTATACTCTGTTGCACGTTACTAATTACTGGTACTTGTCTGATAGTTAATTTTACTAGTGGGGTCGCCCATCGGTCGAAATTCGACCATAATAAATATAAATTGTGAGTGACTTAATATACATTATTAAAATATAATATTCAAACATTATTAAGGTTCTACTGTCCAAAACTAAACCACACTACTATAACCACAGATTTGACCGAGACTGTTATTTGTCAATTTCTTTTTTGAACAAATTATATGAAATTAAAAAGAAGTAAAATAAAGAATACCTATTTAAAATATGTTTATTAAAACAAAACATGCTATAAGTGGATGCAAAACAAAAAAAAAAATAAAAAAAAACATTTTTAATCGCATATTGCAATAATTTAATTAATGATTTAAAACTTGTCTGAAAACAATGTTTTTTGTAAAAACTCTTTCATCGTTTGCTAAATGTCCTTGGCCATTAATTATTTGGATATATAAAACCTTAAACCAGCGAATGAACGAACTCTACTTGCTGCAACATACAATTGCCCATGTGTAAAAACTGGCCGATTTAATAAAACTCCAATTTTTTTTTTTTTTTGGACTGTTTTGTCCAATTCCAGTGAAATTTCACGCATTATGTTGTTGTTACATGTTTGACTAATACGTTCTTGTAATCTATAATTAATAGCAGTGTCAACATCATAAAAATATAATTGTGCATAACACGGTGACCGACCATATGCCGAGCAGTCATCGGGCCTGATCTGTGATAAAAAACATCATGTATTTTGAAATAATACACTCCACTTGGTTGGCTTCTGAGCTATTACATAGCAAAACATGAATTATATTTCCCCTAATATACCTATATTCTAAATGATTTTTTGATTTACTTTTTATTAAAGGTTCATTTGAAGTAAGGCAATGAGTACAATGATTTAAAATATTCATTTTGACTTAAGGGTGGTAGGTACTTAATATTGCAATATTGCTTTACCCTTGTGACAACATGAAGTTAATGCAGTTCTGTCGCCTAAGGTCACTCTTCAGATTCAAAATGTTTCAGATTAAAAACACATTTGTAAAATGACATTTAGAGCACATTTAAATGTACATATCTCTCAAAATCACTTATTTATCCTGAAGTATAGTACTACAATAAATTACTATAATCGTAAACTACATACTACAACTACTAATAATAATTGATTAATTGATTTGAATCAGAAATAGCAAGTTATATTATTATTATTTTTTTTTTTGTACCTGAATGTTGTCATTGCATATTGTGCTGCTACAGAACTTTCTTTATGCATATAATGATTAAGTCCGTGTACATTTAAATGTATCTTACTGCTACACAACTTATATATTACACTTATATTTATATTACATAAATTTGTATAAGCGCTCAGTATTTCACGTAGGATTCGTCAAATAAAACTTTTGTGTTTGACACATTCAACTATGTCTATAATAAACAAAAGAGACAGACAATTTATTTGACCACAGATTATGTATACGTGTAGAAATAGTTGTGTATGCGTGTGTGTCAAATGTATTCTGGTTTGTGTAATGTTTTATTTATTGATTTATTGTACTTATTATGCATTATTATTAAAATCTTTATTTTATTTTTTTTTTATATTAAATGAGGCAAATAAAACTTTTTTTTTTTTTTTTTTTCTTTTGATACGTCTATGTCAGTACTATATCATGTCTATGGACAAAATGGCGTGTACAAAGTTCGGTCAGTTTGAAGCTAGATGGCGTTGTGCGTTCAACGTTCGTAATGTTCATTTACATAGATCACAACAACATATCGCAGTAGGAGTGTCGCTCGCCAGTTCGCATAACTAACTAAACCTAAAACGTAGTGAGTGATATAGCGGGGCGAGGGAACGAACGAAGGGAGCGACCGTGCGCCGCTTTTTTTTTTTTTTTTTTTTTTTTTTTTTTGATAAGGACCTAGCTGTTGGCCTGGTATGGCCTCTACAACTTTACGCGGGCATTACGGTGAGCGCTGAGGGCTCTCAACCGGTCATTTGTTAAGCAACATAGCCCAAGGGCACCCCCTGTGGGGTACGAACCTCGGCTTGGGGTGTTGCTGCTACGTTGGGGCGACCTACTCCCATGATTTGTATGTGATTTACGCGGCGCGTATTCCGCCCCCGACGACGGGGACGAAAACGCGGACGGTTCCTATTCCTAGATTGCCTAGCTGTGTCCGCTCTACGTTGAACGAGCGTGATCTCGTCATCTGATTCCTCTAACGCGTGTCTGGGTCGTCGTATCTTCGAAATCCTACTTGGTGTGTATCCTACGGCCGCAACCACTAGAGGGTTGGGGTGAGTCGGAGCAGAGTCAAAGTAGCTACGGGAGCACTGTTTTATGAATTGCTTGATGGTCGGCAATCTGAGGTCGATGTGGAGATCGACGTTGCGTACATACCACGGTGCTCCCGTAGCTTTGCGCATGAACCTATTTTGTAGTGTTTGAAGCCTATGGATCCTGTGTGGCCTAACGTGTGCGAATACTACGCTACCGTACGTCATTACGGGACGTACGCATGACGTGTATAGCCTAACTTTATTTTTTAGATCTAATTTCGAACGCGCGTTTATTAGACAGTGTAGACGTCCTAGCACGAAGGCAGCCCGGCTGCGGACTGCCTTGATGTGGGGGCCGAAGGTTAGACGGTCGTCGAGGGTTATGCCTAGGTATTTGGCCTGCCTAGCCCAAGGGATAGACTTGCCGAACATCCTAATCTGAGGGGTCTTCTCCAAAGGATACAAGCTTAGCTGTCTTCTGTGAAACAGCACCGCCTGGCTTTTCTCGGGGTTGACCTCTATCCTCCATTTCCGGAACCAAACGCCCAGTGCGTTGGCTGCGGTCTGGAGTTTTTTGGCTACTGTCGAGGGGTTCACCCCCGAGCAGTAGATAGCCGTGTCGTCTGCGAATAGTGCCGTCTGCACATACCGATGCTTCGGAATGTCGCTGGTATACAGCGTGAAGAGTAGGGGGGAGAGCACGGACCCTTGTGGGACACCGGCTCGTATGGGGTGAGTGGAGGACAATGACCCTTCTACTCGGTAGTGGAAGCTTCGATTCGACAAGTAGTCTCGTATGATGAGTACGAGTCCGTGTGGCACTCCCATGGTAAGTAGCTTAAATAATAAGCCGTTGTGCCACACTTTGTCGAAAGCTTTCGCTACGTCGAAAAAGAGGATTCCTGTAAACAGGTTGCGTTGAAGCCGATCGCTGGTGTATTCAACGATGCGGTGAACTTGGTGGACGCACGAGTGTTCGGTTCGGAAACCGAATTGCTCGTGGGGGACGAGAAGATTAGCATCGGCATACGCTTTCAGCCTATTGTAGATTAGACGCTCGTATAGCTTGCCTAATCCGTTAAGCAGACTGATCGGTCTATAACTGGTCGGTTCGGACTTCGGTTTGCCAGGTTTGGGTATCCCAATAACAACGGCTTCTTTCCACTGTTGTGGAAAGATGTTGTTTTTGAGTGCTGCGTTGAAGATGAACGTCAGCAGGACCAGTAGCCTCTCCGGAAAGAGTTTTAACACCCTGTTTGTAATACCGTCCGAACCGGGCGCCTTGCGAGCGTGTAGGCCCTTGACGATCGTTTCGACTTCTTCGGGGGTGACCGTGTCTAGGTCATGTTCATCTGTCGTCGTTCCCGTCGGCGTTGATGTTGATGTAGGAAGTGAGGTTATTAGGCGCTCTACTTCCGAATCAACTTCGGCTATTTGGTCCGAGTCGCAGTGTATTACGCTGGGCGTGCACTGATTCTCTAGACTCTCGGCCAGGCACTCTGCCTTTTCGATATCGTCGAATGCCGGCGGAAGGTTAGGTCTGCTTAGAGGAGGCATACAGGTGACAATGTCTCTCTTAAGCGAGCGGGACAGCTGCCAGAAGGCAAGGTGGGTAGGTTCGAGGTCTTGTAGTGTCCTATCCCACCTGTCTTGGCGCATTTGATCGATGCGCGACTTGACCGCTCTTTCTAAGCGTCGTAACCTGATCCTGTTGGCTTCGCATGGATATCTGTCGTAGGCTCGTACGGCGGCGTTCTTCCGCCTCAGCAGCTCACGTACGTCATCGGGTAGGTCCCAGCGGCGATCGTTCGTCGCCGGTGCCTCCCGAGTGCATTCGTTAATTAACGATTGCACGTGAGCTGTGAGGTTATCGATCGCCATCGTGGTGTCCTCTTGGCTATTTATGTGGTCGGGTATCCTATCTAGATGCACGGACGAGGTTGCCTCGAGTTTTGTCCCGAGGCGCCTCCAGTCCGTGGTTCGTCTAGTGGGGGTACGATGACCTGTGTCGATGGGACCCAGTCTGGGTGCGAACTCCACGACCACATTTTTTTTTTTTTTTTTTTTTTTTTTTTGATAAGGACCTAGCTGTTGGCCTGGTATGGCCTCTACAACTTTACGCGGGCATTACGGTGAGCGCTGAGGGCTCTCAACCGGTCATTTGTTAAGCAACATAGCCCAAGGGCACCCCCTGTGGGGTACGAACCTCGGCTTGGGGTGTTGCTGCTACGTTGGGGCGACCTACTCCCATGATTTGTATGTGATTTACGCGGCGCGTATTCCGCCCCCGACGACGGGGACGAAAACGCGGACGGTTCCTATTCCTAGATTGCCTAGCTGTGTCCGCTCTACGTTGAACGAGCGTGATCTCGTCATCTGATTCCTCTAACGCGTGTCTGGGTCGTCGTATCTTCGAAATCCTACTTGGTGTGTATCCTACGGCCGCAACCACTAGAGGGTTGGGGTGAGTCGGAGCAGAGTCAAAGTAGCTACGGGAGCACTGTTTTATGAATTGCTTGATGGTCGGCAATCTGAGGTCGATGTGGAGATCGACGTTGCGTACATACCACGGTGCTCCCGTAGCTTTGCGCATGAACCTATTTTGTAGTGTTTGAAGCCTATGGATCCTGTGTGGCCTAACGTGTGCGAATACTACGCTACCGTACGTCATTACGGGACGTACGCATGACGTGTATAGCCTAACTTTATTTTTTAGATCTAATTTCGAACGCGCGTTTATTAGACAGTGTAGACGTCCTAGCACGAAGGCAGCCCGGCTGCGGACTGCCTTGATGTGGGGGCCGAAGGTTAGACGGTCGTCGAGGGTTATGCCTAGGTATTTGGCCTGCCTAGCCCAAGGGATAGACTTGCCGAACATCCTAATCTGAGGGGTCTTCTCCAAAGGATACAAGCTTAGCTGTCTTCTGTGAAACAGCACCGCCTGGCTTTTCTCGGGGTTGACCTCTATCCTCCATTTCCGGAACCAAACGCCCAGTGCGTTGGCTGCGGTCTGGAGTTTTTTGGCTACCGTCGAGGGGTTCACCCCCGAGCAGTAGATAGCCGTGTCGTCTGCGAATAGTGCCGTCTGCACATACCGATGCTTCGGAATGTCGCTGGTATACAGCGTGAAGAGTAGGGGGGAGAGCACGGACCCTTGTGGGACACCGGCTCGTATGGGGTGAGTGGAGGACAATGACCCTTCTACTCGGTAGCGGAAGCTTCGATTCGACAAGTAGTCTCGTATGATGAGTACGAGTCCGTGTGGCACTCCCATGGTAAGTAGCTTAAATAATAAGCCGTTGTGCCACACTTTGTCGAAAGCTTTCGCTACGTCGAAAAAGAGGATTCCTGTAAACAGGTTGCGTTGAAGCCGATCGCTGGTGTATTCAACGATGCGGTGAACTTGGTGGACGCACGAGTGTTCGGTTCGGAAACCGAATTGCTCGTGGGGGACGAGAAGATTAGCATCGGCATACGCTTTCAGCCTATTGTAGATTAGACGCTCGTATAGCTTGCCTAATCCGTTAAGCAGACTGATCGGTCTATAACTGGTCGGTTCGGACTTTGGTTTGCCAGGTTTGGGTATCCCAATAACAACGGCTTCTTTCCATTGTTGTGGAAAGATGTTGTTTTTGAGTGCTGCGTTGAAAATGAACGTCAGCAGGACCAGTAGCCTCTCCGGAAAGAGTTTTAACACCCTGTTTGTGATACCGTCCGAACCGGGCGCCTTGCGAGCGTGTAGGCCCTTGACGATCGTTTCGACTTCTTCGGGGGTGACCGTGTCTAGGTCTGGTTGTGTATCTGTCATCCCCGTCGGCGTTGATGTTGATGTAGGAAGTGAGGTTATTAGGCGCTCGACTTCCGAATCAACTTCGGCTATTTGGTCCGAGTCGCAGTGTATTACGCTGGGCGTGCACTGATTCTCTAGACTCTCGGCCAGGCACTCTGCCTTTTCGATATCGTCGAATGCCGGCGGAAGGTTAGGTCTGCTTAGAGGAGGCATACAGGTGACAATGTCTCTCTTAAGCGAGCGGGACAGCTGCCAGAAGGCAAGGTGGGTAGGTTCGAGGTCTTGTAGTGTCCTATCCCACCTGTCTTGGCGCATTTGATCGATGCGCGACTTGACCGCTCTTTCTAAGCGTCGTAACCTGATCCTGTTGGCTTCGCATGGATATCTGTCGTAGGCTCGTACGGCGGCGTTCTTCCGCCTCAGCAGCTCACGTACGTCATCGGGTAGGTCCCAGCGGCGATCGTTCGTCGCCGGTGCCTCCCGAGTGCATTCGTTAATTAACGATTGCACGTGAGCTGTGAGGGAGTCGATCGCCATCGTGGTGTCCTCTTGGCTAATTATATGGTCGGGTATCCTATCTAGATGCACGGACGAGGTTGCCTCGAGTTTTGTCCCGAGGCGCCTCCAGTCCGTGATTCGTCTAGTCGGGGTACGATGACCTGTGTCGATGGGACCCAGTCTGGGTGCGAACTCCATAACCACAGGTCTGTGGTCTGAAGTTAACTCGTGAAGCACCTCTACTGAACACAAACGTAGGTTTATGTTCTTTAGGAGTGCCACGTCCAGAATGTCGGGTCGGTGAGACACGTTGTGCGGATAATGGGTCGGTTCGAGCGGGGCGATGATGTCGAACGCTAGTCTATTCGAGAGCGACTCCAGGGCTCTGCCTTTGGCGTTGGACTGGTGACAGTTCCAAATGGTGTTCTTGGCGTTAAGGTCGCCGCCGATAATCACGGCGTCGCTCAGTTCTAGCAGCGCTCGGAGGTCGCTCTCGGGTAGTTGCCGATTGGGTGACAGATAGGCTGAAACTAGTGTGATCGATTGGTGTCCGGTCATGCCTATTCGACAGACCGAAGCCTCGATGCTAGTCAGCGCAGGCGGATCCATAGGTACGCAGTGAAGGGACCTTTTGTAATATATGAGAGTTCCCCCTAGCGCAGAGTCAATCCTATCGTTGCGGACCACAGAGTAGTTCGCAACGTTTGGGTTTCTCTGCGAGGGTTTCAAAAAGGTCTCTTGCACTAGCAATATGTCTAGTTGGTGTGCCCTAAGAAATTCGCCAACTTCATCTCGTTGCCTACTGATGCCGTTGGCGTTGAAGTACCCTATCTTGAGTGTTTTTGGTTTGACTCTGCTTGTCGGTGTCCTATCCATATTATGGGTTGCACTTGAATGCGCCTAACTTCTCGAGTACGCTCGAGTATCTGATGCTGACGTTGAGGAGGGCCAACGGATTGCCCTCGTTTTGACGTATTAAATTAGCGAGCTGGCGTAGCTCGTTAAAATCGATCGCACTCGCGAACCTTGCCACTAGGGATAGGTCCGGGTCGATCGTTTGCGGTAGTTGGCTCCTGTAGTCGACGACGAGCGGCTTGGGCCCTCCCTGGAGCGGTTTAGTGGGCGTGGGCACGCCGGAGGCTGCCTTTGCGGGTACTGGGGCAGGTATGGGGACCTGCATCGTCTTCCGCACGGGCAGAGGTGGGAAGGTCTCCCCCGTCTTCCTGGGAGTGGCCCAGGCGTTCGTCTTCGGCAAAGGAGCAGCTATAAAGCTCCCCCCGGTCCCTGCAGTGGCAGCAGCAGCAGCGGGGACGACTGGGCGGGGACGCTGAGGTCCTTTCGCCTTGGGGGTTTTAGGCGCCTTCGGGCAGCCTCTGTAGTTGGCGGGGTGGCCTTCTTCGCCACACAGCACGCACGCGACTGGGGCAGTGCAATAGGCCCTGTCTTTGGGCCTTTTGCATTGGTCCGTCGCGTGGTCCTCCAGGCACTTGACGCACCTTGGGCGGGCGAAGCAATTTCGGGCCGAGTGCCCGTAGAGCTGGCAGCGGTGGCATTGTGAGATGCCACTTCTTCTGTGAGGTGGCTCCACAGTTATCCCCGACAGCCCACAGACGGATGACATCTTGAAGATGTCCTTGCCCGCGGGGCTGTCGTCGAGGGAGACCATCACCATATCAAAGATGGTATTGGTGCGGCCTCTCACCATCCGGTGTACCTCGTGCACCGGGTAGTCTTTTGATAGGGATTCCTTGATCTCCTCGGGGGAGATCTCCCTGGGTACATTGCGGATGACCACACGGAGTTTCTTGTCCTCCGGCAGAGTGTACGTGTGGTAAGGCACGTTTCTCTCCCGAAGGAGCTTCGAAAGCGCCCTGTGGTCGCTCGCGGTGGCTAGGGCGATTTTGATGCCCTGTTGGGTGCTACGAGCCGAGTGGTAGACGATCCGGCGCTCGTTGCACCAGGTGGAGATAGCCGTCCATTTGGACTTCTCCTGGACGTAGATCGGTGGAGGGGCGCGGGTCTTCGGCGCGGCCGCCGAGGCGTCGGCGATAGCGGGCGAGGACCTCCCTGAGGGGGAGTTGCTGCCCTTAGGCCTTGAAGAGGCGCGAACGGGGGCGGGTGCTGCCGAGGTATCCTTGTCCTCTGACAGTTTTGGGGCCTTGTTTGGGCCTCCTTTGGCCTTCCTGCTGCGTTTCCGTGAGGAAACTACGGAGAAACCTTCTTGGTCTTCGTCCTCTCTTGACGAGGACTCTTCCTCGCTGCTCTCGGAGGGGGAGGAGGGGGACTCTGGCTGTCCCTTTTCGCGTTCGCGTTCGTGGTCTTCGCCCGAACTCGCAGCGGGCTCTGGAGACGCTTCTGTCTCCATCTCGATTGCTTCTTGCGCCTTCCGCGCGACCATGTTCCCGTACCTCTTTTGTAGTACGGCGAAGACGACTGGGTCTGCGAGGAGGTCCTTTATTGATAGCTTCTCCATGTCGGCGGTTCGGGTGCTGTGCGTATCGCGTGGCACGCGACAGCAACAACAACAGCACCACCAACAGCAGTCCTAGTCCCCGGGTGGGACAACCCGGGGGTGTGTGCGTGCTTGTCCTCCCAGCCGGGGTAAGGCCGGGAGGGTGTACTTATAACTAGGTGTGCCCTAAGCGTGTATCCCTTCGCCGATCTTAATGTGCGTCGGGTTCCTAGCAGCCCAGGTGCCGGGGTGGTATGGGCCTGTTGTGGCCGGCACACCCAATCTAACACCTGAGAATGGGATGTGGAGGTAAGGGTGGGGTGGGAGGGTGATGACTAGGCTCGACTAGGAGTCCCCCCAAGGCCGAGTTATCTAGCCCCAGCCGACTACGCCTAACCCAGAAGGGGCTAGGCAGGCGGGTCGGGTCACCGCCCACTCGGTTTCGTTGGCACCGTTAGGTTTCCACCGAGTGACCAAATTTAGGTTTTTCCCTGAAGGGGCCAAAGACTTATATGCTCAAAAGAAACTTGCGCCTCTGTGAAGGACGGCGCACTATCCAACGTCGTATTTATAAATACGACGTTAGTTTGTACGCGTCTTGTTCACAGACGTGACTTGAAGTAGGTCCTTTCTCGTTCTAAAAAGAACGATAATCGAGACTTTGTGCGATACGCAAAGGCTGTTAGCCGCGTGTCTCGGACGACGGTCCGGTGCACGCAGCAGGGAGCTAGTGCGTAGCGCAGGCGGGCGGCTGCTACGTCGGCGTAGCGGTGACGACGGCGTAGCGGTGCGATGAGAAGCGAGGGGTGCGGCGTAGCGCGGGGCGTGGCGTCGCACGTAGCGGTGGTCGGTGTCGGGAGCGATTCGGAGACGTCCGCTCGGGGCGGCTGTCGGAGGCGAAGTGTGACCGTGCGCCGCTTTTTTTTTTTTTTTTTTTTTTTTTTTTTTTTTTGATAAGGACCTAGCTGTTGGCCTGGTATGGCCTCTACAACTTTACGCGGGCATTACGGTGAGCGCTGAGGGCTCTCAACCGGTCATTTGTTAAGCAACATAGCCCAAGGGCACCCCCTGTGGGGTACGAACCTCGGCTTGGGGTGTTGCTGCTACGTTGGGGCGACCTACTCCCATGATTTGTATGTGATTTACGCGGCGCGTATTCCGCCCCCGACGACGGGGACGAAAACGCGGACGGTTCCTATTCCTAGATTGCCTAGCTGTGTCCGCTCTACGTTGAACGAGCGTGATCTCGTCATCTGATTCCTCTAACGCGTGTCTGGGTCGTCGTATCTTCGAAATCCTACTTGGTGTGTATCCTACGGCCGCAACCACTAGAGGGTTGGGGTGAGTCGGAGCAGAGTCAAAGTAGCTACGGGAGCACTGTTTTATGAATTGCTTGATGGTCGGCAATCTGAGGTCGATGTGGAGATCGACGTTGCGTACATACCACGGTGCTCCCGTAGCTTTGCGCATGAACCTATTTTGTAGTGTTTGAAGCCTATGGATCCTGTGTGGCCTAACGTGTGCGAATACTACGCTACCGTACGTCATTACGGGACGTACGCATGACGTGTATAGCCTAACTTTATTTTTTAGATCTAATTTCGAACGCGCGTTTATTAGACAGTGTAGACGTCCTAGCACGAAGGCAGCCCGGCTGCGGACTGCCTTGATGTGGGGGCCGAAGGTTAGACGGTCGTCGAGGGTTATGCCTAGGTATTTGGCCTGCCTAGCCCAAGGGATAGACTTGCCGAACATCCTAATCTGAGGGGTCTTCTCCAAAGGATACAAGCTTAGCTGTCTTCTGTGAAACAGCACCGCCTGGCTTTTCTCGGGGTTGACCTCTATCCTCCATTTCCGGAACCAAACGCCCAGTGCGTTGGCTGCGGTCTGGAGTTTTTTGGCTACTGTCGAGGGGTTCACCCCCGAGCAGTAGATAGCCGTGTCGTCTGCGAATAGTGCCGTCTGCACATACCGATGCTTCGGAATGTCGCTGGTATACAGCGTGAAGAGTAGGGGGGAGAGCACGGACCCTTGTGGGACACCGGCTCGTATGGGGTGAGTGGAGGACAATGACCCTTCTACTCGGTAGCGGAAGCTTCGATTCGACAAGTAGTCTCGTATGATGAGTACGAGTCCGTGTGGCACTCCCATGGTAAGTAGCTTAAATAATAAGCCGTTGTGCCACACTTTGTCGAAAGCTTTCGCTACGTCGAAAAAGAGGATTCCTGTAAACAGGTTGCGTTGGAGCCGATCGCTGGTGTATTCAACGATGCGGTGAACTTGGTGGACGCACGAGTGTTCGGTTCGGAAACCGAATTGCTCGTGGGGGACGAGAAGATTAGCATCGGCATACGCTTTCAGCCTATTGTAGATTAGACGCTCGTATAGCTTGCCTAATCCGTTAAGCAGACTGATCGGTCTATAACTGGTCGGTTCGGACTTTGGTTTGCCAGGTTTGGGTATCCCAATAACAACGGCTTCTTTCCATTGTTGTGGAAAGATGTTGTTTTTGAGTGCTGCGTTGAAAATGAACGTCAGCAGGACCAGTAGCCTCTCCGGAAAGAGTTTTAACACCCTGTTTGTGATACCGTCCGAACCGGGCGCCTTGCGAGCGTGTAGGCCCTTGACGATCGTTTCGACTTCTTCGGGGGTGACCGTGTCTAGGTCTGGTTGTGTATCTGTCATCCCCGTCGGCGTTGATGTTGATGTAGTAAGTGAGGTTATTAGGCGCTCGACTTCCGAATCAACTTCGGCTATTTGGTCCGAGTCGCAGTGTATTACGCTGGGCGTGCACTGATTCTCTAGACTCTCGGCCAGGCACTCTGCCTTTTCGATATCGTCGAATGCCGGCGGAAGGTTAGGTCTGCTTAGAGGAGGCATACAGGTGACAATGTCTCTCTTAAGCGAGCGGGACAGCTGCCAGAAGGCAAGGTGGGTAGGTTCGAGGTCTTGTAGTGTCCTATCCCACCTGTCTTGGCGCATTTGATCGATGCGCGACTTGACCGCTCTTTCTAAGCGTCGTAACCTGATCCTGTTGGCTTCGCATGGATATCTGTCGTAGGCTCGTACGGCGGCGTTCTTCCGCCTCAGCAGCTCACGTACGTCATCGGGTAGGTCCCAGCGGCGATCGTTCGTCGCCGGTGCCTCCCGAGTGCATTCGTTAATTAACGATTGCACGTGAGCTGTGAGGGAGTCGATCGCCATCGTGGTGTCCTCTTGGCTAATTATATGGTCGGGTATCCTATCTAGATGCACGGACGAGGTTGCCTCGAGTTTTGTCCCGAGGCGCCTCCAGTCCGTGATTCGTCTAGTCGGGGTACGATGACCTGTGTCGATGGGACCCAGTCTGGGTGCGAACTCCATAACCACAGGTCTGTGGTCTGAAGTTAACTCGTGAAGCACCTCTACTGAACACAAACGTAGGTTTATGTTCTTTAGGAGTGCCACGTCCAGAATGTCGGGTCGGTGAGACACGTTGTGCGGATAATGGGTCGGTTCGAGCGGGGCGATGATGTCGAACGCTAGTCTATTCGAGAGCGACTCCAGGGCTCTGCCTTTGGCGTTGGACTGGTGACAGTTCCAAATGGTGTTCTTGGCGTTAAGGTCGCCGCCGATAATCACGGCGTCGCTCAGTTCTAGCAGCGCTCGGAGGTCGCTCTCGGGTAGTTGCCGATTGGGTGACAGATAGGCTGAAACTAGTGTGATCGATTGGTGTCCGGTCATGCCTATTCGACAGACCGAAGCCTCGATGCTAGTCAGCGCAGGCGGATCCATAGGTACGCAGTGAAGGGACCTTTTGTAATATATGAGAGTTCCCCCTAGTGCAGAGTCAATCCTATCGTTGCGGACCACAGAGTAGTTCGCAACGTTTGGGTTTCTCTGCGAGGGTTTCAAAAAGGTCTCTTGCACTAGCAATATGTCTAGTTGGTGTGCCCTAAGAAATTCGCCAACTTCATCTCGTTGCCTACTGATGCCGTTGGCGTTGAAGTACCCTATCTTGAGTGTTTTTGGTTTGACTCTGCTTGTCGGTGTC
Source organism: Hypercompe scribonia (assembly GCA_949316085.1). Lineage (NCBI taxonomy): Eukaryota > Metazoa > Arthropoda > Insecta > Lepidoptera > Erebidae > Hypercompe > Hypercompe scribonia. Next base: position 312,796 of record OX438969.1, on the reverse strand, counting down.
CTATCCATATTATGGGTTGCACTTGAATGCGCCTAACTTCTCGAGTACGCTCGAGTATCTGATGCTGACGTTGAGGAGGGCCAACGGATTGCCCTCGTTTTGACGTATTAAATTAGCGAGCTGGCGTAGCTCGTTAAAATCGATCGCACTCGCGAACCTTGCCACTAGGGATAGGTCCGGGTCGATCGTTTGCGGTAGTTGGCTCCTGTAGTCGACGACGAGCGGCTTGGGCCCTCCCTGGAGCGGTTTAGTGGGCGTGGGCACGCCGGAGGCTGCCTTTGCGGGTACTGGGGCAGGTGTGGGGACCTGCATCGTCTTCCGCACGGGCAGAGGTGGGAAGGTCTCCCCCGTCTTCCTGGGAGTGGCCCAGGCGTTCGTCTTCGGCAAAGGAGCAGCTATAAAGCTCCCCCCGGTCCCTGCAGTGGCAGCAGCAGCAGCGGGGACGACTGGGCGGGGACGCTGAGGTCCTTTCGCCTTGGGGGTTTTAGGCGCCTTCGGGCAGCCTCTGTAGTTGGCGGGGTGGCCTTCTTCGCCACACAGCACGCACGCGACTGGGGCAGTGCAATTGGCCCTGTCTTTGGGCCTTTTGCATTGGTCCGTCGCGTGGTCCTCCAGGCACTTGACGCACCTTGGGCGGGCGAAGCAATTTCGGGCCGAGTGCCCGTAGAGCTGGCAGCGGTGGCATTGTGAGATGCCACTTCTTCTGTGAGGTGGCTCCACAGTTATCCCCGACAGCCCACAGACGGATGACATCTTGAAGATGTCCTTGCCCGCGGGGCTGTCGTCGAGGGAGACCATCACCATATCAAAGATGGTATTGGTGCGGCCTCTCACCATCCGGTGTACCTCGTGCACCGGGTAGTCTTTTGACAGGGATTCCTTGATCTCCTCGGGGGAGATCTCCCTGGGTACATTGCGGATGACCACACGGAGTTTCTTGTCCTCCGGCAGAGTGTACGTGTGGTAAGGCACGTTTCTCTCCCGAAGGAGCTTCGAAAGCGCCCTGTGGTCGCTCGCGGTGGCTAGGGCGATTTTGATGCCCTGTTGGGTGCTACGAGCCGAGTGGTATGTGATCCGGCGCTCGTTGCACCAGGTGGAGATAGCCGTCCATTTGGACTTCTCCTGGACGTAGATCGGTGGAGGGGCGCGGGTCTTCGGCGCGGCCGCCGAGGCGTCGGCGATAGCGGGCGAGGACCTCCCTGAGGGGGAGTTGCTGCCCTTAGGCCTTGAAGAGGCGCGAACGGGGGCGGGTGCTGCCGAGGTATCCTTGTCCTCTGACAGTTTTGGGGCCTTGTTTGGGCCTCCTTTGGCCTTCCTGCTGCGTTTCCGTGAGGAAACTACGGAGAAACCTTCTTGGTCTTCGTCCTCTCTTGACGAGGACTCTTCCTCGCTGCTCTCGGAGGGGGAGGAGGGGGACTCTGGCTGTCCCTTTTCGCGTTCGCGTTCGTGGTCTTCGCCCGAACTCGCAGCGGGCTCTGGAGACGCTTCTGTCTCCATCTCGATTGCTTCTTGCGCCTTCCGCGCGACCATGTTCCCGTACCTCTTTTGTAGTACGGCGAAGACGACTGGGTCTGCGAGGAGGTCCTTTATTGACAGCTTCTCCATGTCGGCGGTTCGGGTGCTGTGCGTATCGCGTGGCACGCGACAGCAACAACAACAACACCACCAACAGCAGTCCTAGTCCCCGGGTGGGACAACCCGGGGGTGTGTGCGTGCTTGTCCTCCCAGCCGGGGTAAGGCCGGGAGGGTGTACTTATAACTAGGTGTGCCCTAAGCGTGTATCCCTTCGCCGATCTTAATGTGCGTCGGGTTCCTAGCAGCCCAGGTGCCGGGGTGGTATGGGCCTGTTGTGGCCGGCACACCCAATCTAACACCTGAGAATGGGATGTGGAGGTAAGGGTGGGGTGGGAGGGTGATGACTAGGCTCGACTAGGAGTCCCCCCAAGGCCGAGTTATCTAGCCCCAGCCGACTACGCCTAACCCAGAAGGGGCTAGGCAGGCGGGTCGGGTCACCGCCCACTCGGTTTCGTTGGCACCGTTAGGTTTCCACCGAGTGACCAAATTTAGGTTTTTCCCTGAAGGGGCCAAAGACTTATATGCTCAAAAGAAACTTGCGCCTCTGTGAAGGACGGCGCACTATCCAACGTCGCATTTATAAATACGACGTTAGTTTGTACGCGTCTTGTTCACAGACGTGACTTGAAGTAGGTCCTTTCTCGTTCTAAAAAGAACGATAATCGAGACTTTGTGCGATACGCAAAGGCTGTTAGCCGCGTGTCTCGGACGACGGTCCGGTGCACGCAGCAGGGAGCTAGTGCGTAGCGCAGGCGGGCGGCTGCTACGTCGGCGTAGCGGTGACGACGGCGTAGCGGTGCGATGAGAAGCGAGGGGTGCGGCGTAGCGCGGGGCGTGGCGTCGCACGTAGCGGTGGTCGGTGTCGGGAGCGATTCGGAGACGTCCGCTCGGGGCGGCTGTCGGAGGCGAAGTGTTGTTGACCGTGCGCCGCCGCCGCCGCAGGCTATATATACTGGTGTCGACGAATTTAGACCGTTGCATTCTCTCTCGTACATTTGTAGCGTGACGACGTCTCCTCCTCAGCTCCCTAGCTCACTAGTATCCGGTTCGTTAGTACAATGGCTCGCACCAAGCAGACCGCTCGCAAATCTACCGGTGGCAAGGCACCCAGGAAACAGCTCGCCACCAAAGCTGCCCGCAAGAGTGCGCCGGCCACCGGTGGTGTGAAGAAACCACATCGCTACAGGCCCGGCACAGTAGCGCTTCGTGAGATCCGTCGCTACCAGAAGAGCACCGAACTCCTGATCCGTAAACTTCCGTTCCAGCGTTTAGTTCGTGAGATCGCTCAAGACTTCAAGACCGATCTGCGCTTCCAGAGTTCCGCCGTTATGGCTCTACAGGAGGCTAGCGAGGCTTATTTGGTCGGCCTCTTCGAGGACACCAACCTTTGTGCAATACACGCTAAACGCGTCACCATTATGCCAAAGGACATACAATTGGCGCGCAGAATCCGAGGCGAACGCGCCTAAGAATGAAAGAAGAACACGACCGCCTCCGCCGTCATCACCATCACAACCGCTACGACGTAGACAACAACAACAACAACGACAACATCATCATCATCATCATCATCATCATCATCATCATCATCATCATCATCATCATTAACACACTGAAGATATATATATACATCAAAGTGTGCAATTAGAGCGCTGTGGTGCTTCGGTTACAACAAAAGGCCCTTTTCAGGGCCACACACGTTTCATATATCACATACCTACGTATTACGATATGTTTCTAATGAACAGAGAAGTCTCGACAAATAAATAATAAATGCTTGGTTTAGGCCCGCACGACACGACTCGTATAATTTGAACCCTTTAAACAAAGTTGAAAAATAATTATAATAATAATGATGATGACGATATCACAGATAGACGTCTACTCTTTCTTACGTAAGAGTTCAACGCGCACACCTACGTCGTAATTAGGTATTGTCTCTAGTGTAAATCATACCAACCATATATCCATTAGATCTCATATACCTATATGTTATTTGCTTGCAACAGTCGCTCGCTCGGGGTCGGCGTAAATGGATTAGCTTAAATCTAATTTTTCATTAGCTCATTTTTATTCTTCTCTCTCTCTCTCTCTCTCTCTCTCTCTCTCTCTCTCTCTCTCTCTCTTTTTTTTTTTTTTTTTAAAATTGAGTAGGCACATATTAAAAGAAAGCAAGCAATCAAATAGACTTTTTGTTTTTGTTTTTTGTTTTTTGTTTTTTGTTTTTTGTTTTTTGTTTTTTTTTTTTTGCCGCTACTATATACTGTCTACTGACTATTATTGTAGTGTGTCGGTGTGTCGGTCGTGTAGGAGCCAGTTCGGGATATCGGTACGAAGCGTACACGTACATATGTACAATAACAACATATCTGAGCACCATCACCGCCAGCGTACGAAGAATAACGAACCGAACAGACTACGAGAACGCCACGACAGACGTCGCGCCGTACCGTATCTATATAAAGAGCGGATTTACGGTTTTCCGTATTCAGTCGTTCGCCAGCGTTCGCCGTTCAACAACGTCTGTGTGTGTGTGTATCACCATCGATTGAATAAACTACTCTCCACTAAAAACATGACCGGTCGCGGCAAGGGAGGAAAGGGTCTGGGGAAAGGAGGAGCCAAGCGACACAGGAAAGTGCTTCGTGATAACATCCAAGGTATCACGAAGCCGGCTATCCGTCGTCTCGCTCGCAGAGGCGGTGTGAAGCGTATTTCCGGTCTTATCTACGAGGAGACTCGCGGTGTTCTCAAGGTGTTCCTCGAGAACGTTATCCGCGACGCGGTCACTTACACCGAACACGCCAAGAGGAAGACCGTCACCGCCATGGACGTCGTCTACGCTCTGAAACGTCAAGGTCGCACCCTGTACGGTTTCGGCGGTTAAGAAAGTGCAGCGTTCGCGCGTGCGGCTCGTGTACCACCACCACCATCACCACCACCACCGCCGCCACCGCCGCCACCGCCACCGCCACCGCCACCATCATCACCACGTTCACACCACACCTACCTACTACCTACTAATGTAGATATGATGATATATCGTGGCATGTATCGTGTCAAATATTATGATACAAAAAATAAAAAAAAAGGCCCTTATCAGGGCCGCATACGATTCGTGTGCACTGCACGCACTCTTGTGCAGTAGCATGTTTCTTATGAACGACAAGTCGAGCTTTTCTAACTAAATAATATATATATATATAACGAACCTATATATATATATATATAAACAACCGAAAAAAAAAACCGAAAATATATATATATAAAATAACATATTCTTTATATATATATATATAAAGAATATGTTATTTTTAATGGACAGTAAGATAATGTGTTTTTATAATGTATGTGAGTAAACGAGTGGAGTGTTTTGTACGTGTTGTATAGAGGTTATCAGAGTTTCCTCAGCTGTACGTAGGGATGGGAAAATGGTGAAAAATATCGATATATATCGTATCGATGTTTTTCAAATGAATCAATAAATATTGACTCAAAAATATCGATATGTTGATATATCGATATTTCTTTCTAGACAAGCAGATCATAGACTGAAATTTTTGTTTGTGTTTAAAGCAAAGAAACTAAACCCATACAGATTAGTCAAATACATGATGTGACGCATGATAAGCAGCCAACGACACTTCGCCTCCGACAGCCGCCCCGAGCGGACGTCTCCGAATCGCTCCCGACACCGACCACCGCTACGTGCGACGCCACGCCCCGCGCTACGCCGCACCCCTCGCTTCTCATCGCACCGCTACGCCGTCGTCACCGCTACGCCGACGTAGCAGCCGCCCGCCTGCGCTACGCACTAGCTCCCTGCTGCGTGCACCGGACCGTCGTCCGAGACACGCGGCTAACAGCCTTTGCGTATCGCACAAAGTCTCGATTATCGTTCTTTTTAGAACGAGAAAGGACCTACTTCAAGTCACGTCTGTGAACAAGACGCGTACAAACTAACGTCGTATTTATAAATACGACGTTGGATAGTGCGCCGTCCTTCACAGAGGCGCAAGTTTCTTTTGAGCATATAAGTCTTTGGCCCCTTCAGGGAAAAACCTAAATTTGGTCACTCGGTGGAAACCTAACGGTGCCAACGAAACCGAGTGGGCGGTGACCCGACCCGCCTGCCTAGCCCCTTCTGGGTTAGGCGTAGTCGGCTGGGGCTAGATAACTCGGCCTTGGGGGGACTCCTAGTCGAGCCTAGTCATCACCCTCCCACCCCACCCTTACCTCCACATCCCATTCTCAGGTGTTAGATTGGGTGTGCCGGCCACAACAGGCCCATACCACCCCGGCACCTGGGCTGCTAGGAACCCGACGCACATTAAGATCGGCGAAGGGATACACTCTTAGGGCACACCTAGTTATAAGTACACCCTCCCGGCCTTACCCCGGCTGGGAGGACAAGCACGCACACACCCCCGGGTTGTCCCACCCGGGGACTAGGACTGCTGTTGGTGGTGTTGTTGTTGTTGCTGTCGCGTGCCACGCGATACGCACAGCACCCAAACCGCCGACATGGCCACGAAGAATAACATGAAGAATCTATCGATGAAGGACCTCCTCGCAGACCCAGTCGTCTTCGAAGTACTACAAAAGAGGTACGGGAACATGGTCGCGCGGAAGGCGCAAGAAGCAATCGAGATGGAGACAGAAGCGTCTCCAGAGCCCGCTGCGAGTTCGGGTGAAGTTAACGAACGCGAACGCGAAGAAAAGGGACAGCCAGAGTCCCCCTCCTCCCCCTCCGAGAGTAGCGAGGAAGAGTCCTCTTCAAGAGAGGACGAAGACGATGAAGGCTTCTCCGTGGTTTCCTCACGGAAACGCAGCAGGAAGGCCAAAGGAGGCCCAAACAAGGCCCCAAAGCTGTCAGAGGGTAAGGATACCTCGACAGCACCCGCCCCCGTTCGCGACTCTCCGAGGCCTAAGGGCAGCAACTCCCCCTCAGGGAGGTCCACGCCCGCTATCGCCGACGCCTCGGCGGCCGCGCCAAGGATCCCCGCCCCTCCTCCGATATTCATACAAGAAAAATCGAGATGGACGGCGATCTCCACCTGGTGCAACGAGCGCCGCATCCGCTACCACTCTGCCCGTAGCACCCAACAGGGCATCAAAGTTGCCCTAGCCACCGCGAGCGACCACAGGGCGCTCTCGAAGCTCCTTCGGGAGAGGGACGTGAGTTACCACACGTACACTCTGCCGGAGGACAAGAAGCTCCGTGTGGTTATCCGCAATGTACCCAGGGAGATCTCCCCCGAGGAGATCAAGGAATCCCTGTCAAAAAACTACCCGGTGCACGAGGTACACCGGATGGTGAGAGGCCGCACCAATACCATCTTCGATATGGTGATGGTCTCCCTCGACGACAGCCCCGCGGGCAAGGACATCTTCAAGATGTCATCCGTCTGTGGGCTGTCGGGGATAACTGTGGAGCCACCTCACAGAAGAAGTGGCATCTCACAATGCCACCGCTGCCAGCTCTACGGGCACTCGGCCCGAAATTGCTTCGCCCGCCCAAGGTGCGTCAAGTGCCTGGAGGACCACGCGACGGACCAATGCAAAAGGCCCAAAGACAGGGCCAATTGCACTGCCCCAGTCGCGTGCGTGCTGTGTGGCGAAGAAGGCCACCCCGCCAACTACAGAGGCTGCCCGAAGGCGCCTAAAACCCCCAAGGCGAAAGGACCCCAGCGTCCCCGCCCAGTCGTCCCCGCTGCTGCTGCTGCCACTGCAGGGACCGGGGGGAGCTTTATAGCTGCTCCTTTGCCGAAGACGAACGCCTGGGCCACTCCCAGGAAGACGGGGGAGACCTTCCCACCTCTGCCCGTGCGGAAGACGATGCAGGTCCCCATACCTGCCCCAGTACCCGCAAAGGCAGCCTCCGGCGTGCCCACGCCCACTAAACCGCTCCAGGGAGGGCCCAAGCCGCTCGTCGTCGACTACAGGAGCCAACTACCGCAAACGATCGACCCGGACCTATCCCTAGTGGCAAGGTTCGCGAGTGCGATCGATTTTAACGAGCTACGCCAGCTCGCTAATTTAATACGTCAAAACGAGGGCAATCCGTTGGCCCTCCTCAACGTCAGCATCAGATACTCGAGCGTACTCGAGAAGTTAGGCGCATTCAAGTGCAACCCATAATATGGATAGGACACCGACAAGCAGAGTCAAACCAAAAACACTCAAGATAGGGTACTTCAACGCCAACGGCATCAGTAGGCAACGAGATGAAGTTGGCGAATTTCTTAGGGCACACCAACTAGACATATTGCTAGTGCAAGAGACCTTTTTGAAACCCTCGCAGAGAAACCCAAACGTTGCGAACTACTCTGTGATCCGCAACGATAGGATTGACTCTGCGCTAGGGGGAACTCTCATATATTACAAAAGGTCCCTTCACTGCGTACCTATGGATCCGCCTGCGCTGACTAGCATCGAGGCTTCGGTCTGTCGAATAGGCATGACCGGACACCAATCGATCACACTAGTTTCAGCCTATCTGTCACCCAATCGGCAACTACCCGAGAGCGACCTCCGAGCGCTGCTAGAACTGAGCGACGCCGTGATTATCGGCGGCGACCTTAACGCCAAGAACACCATTTGGAACTGTCACCAGTCCAACGCCAAAGGCAGAGCCCTGGAGTCGCTCTCGAATAGACTAGCGTTCGACATCATCGCCCCGCTCGAACCGACCCATTATCCGCACAACGTGTCTCACCGACCCGACATTCTGGACGTGGCACTCCTAAAGAACATAAACCTACGTTTGTGTTCAGTAGAGGTGCTTCACGAGTTAACTTCAGACCACAGACCTGTGGTTATGGAGTTCGCACCCAGACTGGGTCCCATCGACACAGGTCATCGTACCCCGACTAGACGAATCACGGACTGGAGGCGCCTCGGGACAAAACTCGAGGCAACCTCGTCCGTGCATCTAGATAGGATACCCGACCATATAATTAGCCAAGAGGACACCACGATGGCGATCGACTCCCTCACAGCTCACGTGCAATCGTTAATTAACGAATGCACTCGGGAGGCACCGGCGACGAACGATCGCCGCTGGGACCTACCCGATGACGTACGTGAGCTGCTGAGGCGGAAGAACGCCGCCGTACGAGCCTACGACAGATATCCATGCGAAGCCAACAGGATCAGGTTACGACGCTTAGAAAGAGCGGTCAAGTCGCGCATCGATCAAATGCGCCAAGACAGGTGGGATAGGACACTACAAGACCTCGAACCTACCCACCTTGCCTTCTGGCAGCTGTCCCGCTCGCTTAAGAGAGACATTGTCACCTGTATGCCTCCTCTAAGCAGACCTAACCTTCCGCCGGCATTCGACGATATCGAAAAGGCAGAGTGCCTGGCCGAGAGTCTAGAGAATCAGTGCACGCCCAGCGTAATACACTGCGACTCGGACCAAATAGCCGAAGTTGATTCGGAAGTCGAGCGCCTAATAACCTCACTTCCTACATCAACATCAACGCCGACGGGGATGACAGATACACAACCAGACCTAGACACGGTCACCCCCGAAGAAGTCGAAACGATCGTCAAGGGCCTACACGCTCGCAAGGCGCCCGGTTCGGACGGTATCACAAACAGGGTGTTAAAACTCTTTCCGGAGAGGCTACTGGTCCTGCTGACGTTCATTTTCAACGCAGCACTCAAAAACAACATCTTTCCACAACAATGGAAAGAAGCCGTTGTTATTGGGATACCCAAACCTGGCAAACCAAAGTCCGAACCGACCAGTTATAGACCGATCAGTCTGCTTAACGGATTAGGCAAGCTATACGAGCGTCTAATCTACAATAGGCTGAAAGCGTATGCCGATGCTAATCTTCTCGTCCCCCACGAGCAATTCGGTTTCCGAACCGAACACTCGTGCGTCCACCAAGTTCACCGCATCGTTGAATACACCAGCGATCGGCTTCAACGCAACCTGTTTACAGGAATCCTCTTTTTCGACGTAGCGAAAGCTTTCGACAAAGTGTGGCACAACGGCTTATTATTTAAGCTACTTACCATGGGAGTGCCACACGGACTCGTACTCATCATACGAGACTACTTGTCGAATCGAAGCTTCCGCTACCGAGTAGAAGGGTCATTGTCCTCCACTCACCCCATACGAGCCGGTGTCCCACAAGGGTCCGTGCTCTCCCCCCTACTCTTCACGCTGTATACCAGCGACATTCCGAAGCATCGGTATGTGCAGACGGCACTATTCGCAGACGACACGGCTATCTACTGCTCGGGGGTGAACCCCTCGACGGTAGCCAAAAAACTCCAGACCGCAGCCAACGCACTGGGCGTTTGGTTCCGGAAATGGAGGATAGAGGTCAACCCCGAGAAAAGCCAGGCGGTGCTGTTTCACAGAAGACAGCTAAGCTTGTATCCTTTGGAGAAGACCCCTCAGATTAGGATGTTCGGCAAGTCTATCCCTTGGGCTAGGCAGGCCAAATACCTAGGCATAACCCTCGACGACCGTCTAACCTTCGGCCCCCACATCAAGGCAGTCCGCAGCCGGGCTGCCTTCGTGCTAGGACGTCTACACTGTCTAATAAACGCGCGTTCGAAATTAGATCTAAAAAATAAAGTTAGGCTATACACGTCATGCGTACGTCCCGTAATGACGTACGGTAGCGTAGTATTCGCACACGTTAGGCCACACAGGATCCATAGGCTTCAAACACTACAAAATAGGTTCATGCGCAAAGCTACGGGAGCACCGTGGTATGTACGCAACGTCGATCTCCACATCGACCTCAGATTGCCGACCATCAAGCAATTCATAAAACAGTGCTCCCGTAGCTACTTTGACTCTGCTCCGACTCACCCCAACCCTCTAGTGGTTGCGGCCGTAGGATACACACCAAGTAGGATTTCGAAGATACGACGACCCAGACACGCGTTAGAGGAATCAGATGACGAGATCACGCTCGTTCAACGTAGAGCGGACACAGCTAGGCAATCTAGGAATAGGAACCGTCCGCGTTTTCGTCCCCGTCGTCGGGGGCGGAATACGCGCCGCGTAAATCACATACAAATCATGGGAGTAGGTCGCCCCAACGTAGCAGCAACACCCCAAGCCGAGGTTCGTACCCCACAGGGGGTGCCCTTGGGCTATGTTGCTTAACAAATGACCGGTTGAGAGCCCTCAGCGCTCACCGTAATGCCCGCGTAAAGTTGTAGAGGCCATACCAGGCCAACAGCTAGGTCCTTATCAAAAAAAAAAAAAAAAAAAAAAAATGATAAGCAGACAGCAGAACTTCAAAAAATATATCGATTTTGATACGAGTTTGATGTCTGAAATTAAATATCGAAAATCGATATATCGCTGCAAAAAATATCGCTGATATTTATCGATTTTTTTTTTTTTCTGAAATAATATCGATATTTTGATATATCGTTTTTCTTTGCTCAAGCCTAGCTGTACGCCGGCGCCGCCGGCGGACGGACGAGACAAGGCGTCGAGAAACGCATTTCGTTCGTTCGCACCACCCGTCGTTCGTTTTAATTATATTTATTTCTTTCTTATACATACCATACCAATTTTGATGGAGATAATAATATTGAGCGGATGTAGATGCACCCCTCGAAAATAATACATATACATATATCAATTTGACGGCGATTTCCACGTAATATGATGATATAACAACTGTATACTGTATATCGTATATCGAGACTATGCGAAATATTATTTCGCATAGTCGATGCGAAATATATATATATATATATATATATATATATGCGTATACATATACATATACATATACAGTGCGCTCAATGGTGTTACTTAAACATACAATAATCATAGACATAGTCTTATACATATTTACATAGGACATAGATAATATAAAGATATACATACACACATGCACGCACGCAAAATTATTTTGTATTTTTTATTTATTTTTTTTAGTATATCAACCTATTATACGGACAAACCTCCAGGTCGGACTCGGCCGTCCGTCGGTGAGTCGTGAGTCGGGCGGGCATAACGCGCACGAACGTGTTTTACGAAGGTTCACTTTTAATCGTTAAATGTGGTCATAACGTGTATTAATATCAAAGATATGTTGACACGTTTCAGCCTCGATATACTCGTCGTTGTTTTATACATTGTTTTGACACAAAACGTTATGTTTTATAGAGAAAAATACATTTTGAACTGAACGCGAGGTATACACGGTGCACAGTGGTGAAAATAAAACACCATATCGTCCCAGCGGTACGATCGTTTCACGTAAAGTACACGTCGAACGTTAGTCACTTTCATTATGTATATAAAAATATAATTTTGACATTATATATTATAAGATAAGTTATATAAAATGTTATTTAATTAGATCCGTGTTAGTGAAAAGTGCGAAGCGTTCATACGAGAAATCGTCCCGCGACAGAACGGCTCTCGTTACGGTAAAGCTTCGAGGTGACTCGACTGAACGATCGCGCGCTACGTACCGATATCCGATACGCAGTAGCGACATCTAAGTCGAAATTCAACTCGAACTCGCTGAACTTACCTTCTGCAACGTTCTACGTCGCTCGTGCTATACGTACTACTACTATTACTACTACTACTACGTATAACATATAAAAATAATAATACAATAACAATGGCAGACACCGCTGTTACAACCGAAGCTCCCGCTCCAGCTGCCGGTGCGAAGAAGGCCGCAAGACAATCTGGCGGCGGCGGCGGCGGCGGCGGCGGCGCTGGCGCTGGCGCTAAGAAACCTAAAGCGAAACCCACTCATCCCAAGACATCGGAAATGGTGAACAACGCTATAAAGGAGATGAAGGAACGTAGCGGATCATCGCTACAGGCCATCAAAAAATATATCGCCGCTCATTATAAGGTCGACGCGGAGAAGTTAGCTCCGTTCATAAGGAAATATTTGAAGAGCGCCGTCGAATCGGGTGCTCTCATTCAGACCAAAGGCAAGGGCGCATCCGGATCTTTCAAGCTAGAATCTAAATCCTCGTCGGCGAAGAAACCGAGCGCCAGCGCCGGCGCTGGCAAATCTGCCGGCGGTAAAAAGGAAAAGACATCGTCGAAGGGCGCCGCCGCCGCCGCCGCCGCCGCCGCCAAGAAATCCACCGCATCCGCAGCCGGCGCTAAGACCAAAAAGGCCGCCGCCGCCGCCGCCGCTTCCGCATCGGCCGCGTCGGGATCTCCTTCCAAGTCGTCTAAGGCGGCGTCTTCGGCTTCAGCGAAAGACAAGAAGACGGCCGCCGCCGCTAAAAAGACCGCCGCCGCTAAAAAGGCCGCCGCCGCCGCACCGGTCCCTGCCAAAGCGAAGGCCGGCGCAGCCCCCAAGGCCAAGAAGACCGCGAAACCACCCACGAAGAAACCAAAGGCACCTAAACCTAAGAAGGCCGCAGCCACACCCACCAAGTCTAGACCCGCCGCCGCCAAGAAAACGGCCGCAGCGAAGAAGTAAACCTGACGGTTCGCGCACGCGCACATCGGCTCGCGAGAGTGACGCTACCGCCGTCGAAGAATAACTGTTGCCGCTGCTGCCGCTGGTGCTGCTGCTGCTGCTGCTGCCGCTGCTGCGGCGGCGGCGGCAGCGGCGGCGGCGGGTGCGCGACGACGACGCACGCGAACAAATATTATAAACCAAACAAACAAACGACACAAAACAGCCCTTTTCAGGGCTAACAATATATTCGTGAACGCGTGTGTCTTTCGGCACACACATTCGTTTCTATATAACGCAGAAAGTCTATATACCTCTATACCTATCTATATAAATAGGTCGACCGATTCCCAGAATATATTTAAAAAACAAAAACAACGCCCGCAATAAGAATAAATCTTGTGCACACTCCTTGGGAATACCAGAATCTGGCGTGAAACAAACATGTTACTTAAAAAGTCTTTTATCAGGCGGTGCGCAGGTACAAGGTGCGAGCCTGTAACAGTTGGGTCATTCATACCAATTCTGATGTATTCCTTTGTGTACTTAGATGGACTAAGACCGAATTAAATGCCCTTGACTCTCCTGAGAGTCCGTACATTGCTGACTGCATTCCGCATGCACCACCCACGTTCATCGGTTATAATTGTTGTACATTCAGTGCAAAAGTTTGGAGGTCGTTTTCTTTATTTTTTTTTTTTTTTTTTTAAATATCAATACTCTACACAATCGCGAGATATATACAATCTACCTATATACAATCTCAGAGAATATTTTCTACAGACTAATGTGGGAGTGCATCGCAATGTAGTTGCAGTGGATACTGGTTTTACCCACGCTCGCTCTGACTAAAGAGAATTGGCGCAAACCCGTAGGTAGTACAGTACTTAGTACTACTCTGATCTGATCTGATCTGATCGCAAGGAAGTATGGAAGGGTAAAGAGGGTCTTCACGGCCGATTTTATCGGCCCCCACACGGGTCTAATATAGACTTTAAAGTGTCGACGTCTTGGCTACCTTATTATGGTGATATCCCTTCGGAGAAACCGTAGGTTTTGTTTGTTTGTGCAAATATGGACGAAGTTATCATGACGAATATATATATCCTCAAAAAATTGATAGATAGTACGGTTGACATCTGTCGGGCGTGCCACCGTCCTCGAGAATCTATTAGGCATATTATTACTGGTTGTTCTCGTCGTCTTCTTGCTAACGATGAGTATGTAAATATTTGCACAGGCACAACCAACCAAGTAGCGAGGATCGTGCATCAACATTTTACAACAACTTTCCCTTAAATACCAACAATTGTCAATTTTGAAGCGCCTACGGTCGTGCTACGTTATATATGTATATGGGATCGATCGATCGATCGATCGATCTATTATCACAGATGGGAGGACTATTGTTGCCAATAAGCCTGATATTGATATTGTGTGGTGATAGATCGATTAGAGCGCCGCGCAATGATTGTGTCGATATCGCCGTTCCTCACGGCGACGAGACGAAAAACAATTGAAGTATTTGGATCTGTCTCACGAGATTGCCGATATGTCGAATGTGGATTCGGCGGTGATCCGGTATTGTTCCGGTAATTATATCTGTTCACCGATTTATCAATCGCCAAGAGCCTCGACCAACACCTTAAGAAAAGAGGCTCGCTCACGTTAGAAGGTTGGATCAAGGGTCTGATGCAGAGAAGGCAGTCCAGTCCTCCTTCTTGACTTCCTCTTCTCGTTCCTTTTTTTGTTTTTTTTTTCTTTTTTTTTTTTTTTTATTTCTATAATATGTATGTAATAAAGAGAATAATAATATAAGACAATAGCAGAGAAAGTACATAAAAAAATAAAAAAATAAAAAAGAATAAATAAATAAATAATAACAATAAATAAATAAATAAATAAATAAATAAAAACGCCAACTGCGTGTCGAGCAGCGCGACACCGCCCGACTGCCCGACTCCCGCCGAATGACCGACGCACGCACGCCACAATAACATTCTTGAACTCGTTCGCTCGTTCGCTCGTTCGCTCACTCGTTCACTCGTTCACTCGTTCACTCGCTCACTAGTACGGCTCGCTAAGCCGACGGAGGTTTAGAGAGTACATAATACATAAATAGGAGCGCGAGCGTATGTCCCACAACAGTCAATCTATAGCTCTCGTTCGTTTCGTTTCGTTTCGTTTCGCACGCACGCAACGACCCCTTATTCATTCGTTTCTAAACTACTACTTTCTGCAACACAACAGCAGCAGCAAGATGTCCGGCCGTGGTAAAGGTGGAAAAGTCAAGGGAAAGGCAAAGTCGCGTTCGAACCGTGCCGGTCTTCAGTTTCCGGTCGGTCGTATACACAGACTGCTGCGTAATGGCAATTACGCCGAGCGCGTAGGGGCCGGGGCACCGGTGTATCTCGCCGCAGTTATGGAATATCTGGCCGCCGAGGTCCTCGAGTTGGCCGGCAACGCCGCCAGAGACAACAAGAAAACCAGGATCATACCTCGTCACCTTCAGTTGGCGATCCGCAACGACGAAGAGTTGAACAAACTCCTCTCTGGCGTGACAATCGCTCAGGGTGGTGTTCTACCTAACATTCAGGCCGTCCTACTGCCCAAGAAGACCGAGAAGAAGGCCTAAGCTTGGGGGATATGTTTAACGGCAACGGCGGCGGCGGCGGCAGCAGCAGCAGCAACAGCAACAGCTGCATCAGCAAAACAACAACGCGACGACAATAACAAAAAAAAAAGGCCCTTTTCAGGGCCACAATACGTATCACAGTCATAATATATAAGTATATAAGGACCGTTTCTGTCATAACAATGATAAGTCAAAAAAATAAAAAAGAAAATAAAAATATTACTAACCTCCTAACCCCTAACGATTTTCTATAATACATATAATAGAGATAGATACCTGGTAATTAACTTAACTATCTACGAGATAATTCGTGTAGATGCTCTACACGTATGAAGTGTAGCAGTAGTAGTATAGTATTATTATTTTATTCTATACATACACTAGTATAGTATGACACAAAACAACCATACGGTGATGGATGATTATGGCAAACGTACATACATAGGTAGGTACATACCAAACACCGATACGGGATCGATCAACACATCTACGTTATATCAGTTATAACGCTACCTATTTTCACCACTTACACATTATTGTTAAACAAAAACAAAAGTAATATATATATATATATATATATATATATATATAGATAGAGATATATATATATATATATATATATATATATATATATATATATATATATATATATATATATATGCATACATAATAAGGTAGGTTATCGAGGATTATCAAAATAAACCACAAATTGTTTCTCTGAAACTATTACAATTACACTATTATCTTACCTGAAAATACCAAAGAAACGACATATAAAGTTTACTAATATCGATTTCTCAACTTTCGTTTCTTTTCGTTTATCACTCTATAAGTTTTTATATATAATAACAAACAATTTTCACAAAATAATCTAAATATACTCCAACGTAAAACACCATTCAATCTCTCTGTGCGCCACAGACAATCTATATATCTATAGTCTGTTGTTGTTGTTGTTGCTGTTGTTGCTGTTGTTGCTGTTGTTGTTGTTGTTGTTGTTGTTGTTGTTGTTGTTGTTGTTGTTGTTGTTGTTGTTGTTGTTGTTGTTGTTGTTGTTGTTGTTGTTGTTGTTGTTGTTGTTGTTGTTGTTGTTGTTGTTGTTGTTGTTGTTGTTGTTGCTGTTGTTTAAACGCAAAACATTAAACGACATATCATTGATGACATGTCGTTTGTCACATTGGTGTGACGACCACCATAAATAAATAAATAAATAAATAAATAAATAAATAAATAAATAAATAAATAAATAAATAAATAAATAAATAAATAAATAAATAAATAAATAAATAAATAAATAAATAAATAAATAAATAAATAAATAAATAAATAAATAAATAAATAAATAAATAAATAAATAAATAAATAAATAAATAAATAAATAAATAAATAAATAAATAAATAAATAAATAAACAATGCACATTATATGAGGCCAAAGAACCTAGCCGACACACACACACACCCACACCCACACACACAGAGACACCGAACTGAATATTTTAACGCGAATATCGATTTGTGACTGATTCATGTTGGAGCTGTGGAGGCTCGATAAACGGGCCGAAGTTGGGTCGCTATCGTCTCGATATATAAAAACGTCCCCCGTGTGCACGTATAACATATAATAAGGCATAACATAACATTCGGCAGTCGACACTCGCCCCGAGCGGACGTGTCCCAAGCGCTCCCGAAACTTTCCAAACACCACGTGCCGGCGCGACGCCCCGCGTCCCGCCGCACTTCTACCTGCGCCCGCGCCCACGTGGCCACCGCGACGCGACAACCACGAGGCAACCTCGTGGCCCCCGCACCGCGGCAAACACGTGGCTAGCCGGCGTGCAACCAACACCTGCTATGTTAAATAGCAACGGCGACCGCGGCGACCGCGGCGACCCACGCCGCCGTCACCAAGTGCAACAGACGGAACAAAACAAACAACAGCAGCAACAACAACAACAAGAACAACAGCAACAACATCAGCAAGACCAACCACCAACGAGCAACGCGCTCGGTGCCACGCGCCGCCAGCCTGCTCCCCGAAACCCACGCTCACCATCGGCGGACTCCAACCGCAGCCGCAGCCGCAGCCCGACCCTGCGTTCGCCAAGTGCCTCGCGACCAACCTCGGCAGCTTCTAACGAAGCACCCGCGCCTGGCACCCTACAGGAAGCTGACGCCATGGAGACCACCCCATCTAGGGACGAAGAGGAGCCGACGCAAGACGCAGAGCAGCAGGACCAGCGTCGTAAATACCAGGAAGACCTGCGTATCTACAACTCCCTCCTAGAGAAGGGAGGCATGTCGCAGGGACTGCAGCGCTGGGTCGAGGCCTACTTCCGGGTGATGGAAGTCCAGCTCGGCGTAAGGGGAAAGGAAGACTGCAGTGTCGCCGACCTGCAAGTGCTTCAGACGGTGGAGCGTTCGCTACAACAGCGAATGCCCACAACCAAGGTACCCGAAACTCCTCTCGCCAAAAAGCGCACCCGAGAAGACACGGGTGACGACATCACAGCAATAAAGAAAGCAGACCTAAAGGCATCGCCGGTGGACACCAGCGACCAGCCTTTAGGCCGCGCCACGCCTCGCCTAGGAGAGGAGGGACGCCCTGGGGAGGGATCCCCCACCTGCGGGCCACAGAAACCGAGGACGATGGCGGCTGTATTGTCCGCTCCGCCTCCTCCCAAGCAGACCAAGCAGACCACTCAGTCTCCGCAAACCCAGCAGGCCAAACAGCCGGCTGACGAGAAGCAACCGATTCTGGTGGTGGACCGTCTAGAAAACTGGACGGCCCACTTTAAACAGTTGGCCGAAAAAATCGGACACCCACCGAACGTGAGACCGTTCGGTAAAGGGTTCCGATTTACGCCCAAGAGCGATACTGAATTCAGAGCGATTCAAGCCCACCTAGACGCCCTAGGTCAAGCGAAGGCGCCTTATTACGCCATCGCCCCTCCCCACCAGAGGCCTATAAAAATGGCCATCCGAGGACTTCCGGCCGACACCCCTGCAGAGGAAATCGTGGAGGATCTCGCAGGGAAGGGCGTCAGCCTGAAGTACGCCAAGCACATCCGGGCTCGCACAGGCAGACCGGGATGTATATTCTTCGCCGAGGCGGAGAAAACATCCGGAACGTGCAAGGCTTACGAGATCGACGAAGTGCTGCTGATGCCCGGTGTGGTCATCGAGGCCTGGAAAGGGAAGAGAGGCCCTGCTCAGTGTCACCGCTGCCAGGGCTTCAGACACAGCTCCCAGAACTGCCACAGGCCTCTCGCCTGCGTGCGCTGCGGAGGCGAACACCCAGCCCACGAGTGTCCGCGTACCAGGGACCAACCCGCTACTTGCGCCAACTGCAAGGGCCCCCATCCAGCCAACAGTATCTCGTGCCCCGTCTTCAAAAGAGAGGCACGAAACAAGAAAGCCGGACTAGCCCCGAAAACAGGGCCCCCGAAGACCATCGTGCAGCCGAACGTGGTGCAAGAGTCTGCCTCGGCCACACTCATGGCACAGGCAAACCCACCTCCGACAGCCAAAACTGCGTCCCGGAAAAGGCGCCGCAGGAAGGCGCAGGCACCCGACAGGGCACCTGCCACCTTGGACAAGGCACCTGCCACCTCGGAGAAGGCACCTGCCATCTCGGAGAAGGCACCTGCCACCTCGGACAAGGTCCCGGAAGACCCGGAAAGGGAGCAACTCGCTGCCTTACTGTTGATGTTCGCCCAACGCGTAAAGGCCGGCGACATTAACACTACCGGAATACTCTCAAGCATTACCAAGCATGGATAAGCCACTGAGGGTAGTGCACTGGAACGCGGACTCGTTAAGGAGCAAGATGGGCCTCCTACGGCTCTTCCTTAAGGAGCAGCGAGTCGACGTTATGCTCATCAGTGAAACGCAACTCAAGAGCAGTATCCCACTTAAGATCTCGGGATACATCGTCTACCGCAAAGACGAGGTTTCACCTAAAGGTGAGGCATACCGTGGGCTCGCCGTCCTGGTGAGGAGGACAGTGGTGCATCAACTTGTCGAGCCGGTGGATCTCGGCACCCTGTACGCGCTCGGTGTTGACATCCAAGTCGGCGGCAGGGAGATGCGCCTATATGCGGCCTATCGACCACCACAAGCAGCGTTCCGAGTAGAAGAACTGCGGAACCTCCTTCTCCCCTCGACTCCAACCATTGTCGCTGGGGACTTGAATGCCAAACACCAAGCCTGGCACTGTTCCAGACCCAACGCAGCAGGAAACACTCTGATGAGCGATGCCCAGACATACGACTACGAGATCGCCGGTCCACGAGAGCCTACCAGGATAGACCCGATCGATCCTAGCAGGGACAACGTGCTGGACATCATCGTTTTCAGAGGTTTGAGAGCCCCTCCATCACAAGAGGTCCTTGAGGATCTACCCTCTGACCACAGACCGGTGCTACTGGTGTTCAGGGAGCCCGCGACGATGGTCAACCCGCCCAAGCCCTCAAGCCATACCGACTGGCTCAAATTTCACCAGCTCATGACCTCGTATGAGCGCCCTGAAATTGTGAAAACGTCAACCGAAGTTGACGCAGCAGCCCAGGGACTCACCGAGGCCATTAGAAATTCACTACTGGCATCCACCGTCGTCAAGCCACGGTCAGAGAGGTACCACAAGCTGCCTACAAGCCTTCTATGGTTACTGGCGGAAAAAAAGAAGGCCAAGAAACTGTGGCAAAGGACTCGGCATCCTCAGCACAAGTCCACGTATAACATGCTGACCAACAGGGTTAAAACCGCCCTATGGACTCACAGAGGAGAAAGTTGGGAGAACTTCCTCTCCCACATCGACGAAAGTGAGCAACCCTCGACCCATCGACTCTGCCGAGCACTATCCACGGAACCCAGTCCCGTCAAACCTCTACTAGGCGAGGACGGACTCCCACGTTTCAAGGCTCAAGACCGTGCCGAAATATTGGCACATAGCCTTGAAACGCAGTTTACGCCTCACGACGCTGCGGATCCCAGTGCCGCACGGGAAGTCGAAGAAGCCGTAAGGCGACACCTCGCCTCCATACAAGCGACAACCAACGACATCAACAACATCATCCCAGTACTCACAACACCCAAGGAGGTTGCCGAACTGTTGAGGAAAACGAACCCCCGGAAGGCTCCCGGAGAAGACGGAATTCCCAACTCGGCATTACATCGATTACCTCTGAAGGCCTTAGTTGCGGTCACGCAGCTGTATAACGGCATCCTAAGGACCGGCCATTTTCCGACCATCTGGAAGTTGGGCCGGGTGATTGTGATACCAAAACCTGGGAAGAATCTCGGGAGGCCGGAAAATTACCGGCCCATCACTCTCCTACCCGCACTGTCCAAAGTGTTCGAGAGGCTCCTGCTGGCCCGCATGAACCGCCACATCCAGCCGAGGCAGGAACAGTTCGGGTTCCGAAGGGGCCACTCCACTACCCTGCAACTAACGCGCGTCCTTGACGAAATGGCCACATGGCTGAACAGGGGCGGTCACACGGTGACACTGATGCTTGACATGGAGAAGGCCTTCGACAAGGTGTGGCACGACGGGCTCGTCCACAAACTGTCGACGACGTCGCTACCGGCCGTCATCATCAGGGTCATCGCATCCTTCCTGAAAAACAGGACCTTCTATGTGGCCGTCGAGGACGCCACATCCGAACCCAGGAACATCCGGGCAGGCGTCCCTCAAGGGAGCTGCCTCTCGCCAACCCTGTATGCCTTCTACACAGACGACATACCGGTGGTGGGAGATGTAAAGCTGGCGCTGTTCGCCGACGACGCCGCATACATAGCCAGCTCCAAGAACGCCAACCACGCAGCGCGCAAACTGGCCCCCACCCTGGAGGCCCTCCCAGACTGGCTTCACAAGTGGAGACTAAAGTGCAACGTCAGGAAAACCCAGGCGTTACTGACGGGTAATTGCCATTACCCACCCCCCATGCACTTCATGGGCGAAGACATCCCGTGGAACCCGACCGTCAAATACCTGGGGATAACTATCGACAGAACTCTGTCCATGTCACCCCACGTCGAGACCGTCATCACTAAAGCGCGGCTCGTGAAGACAAGGCTGCGCCCACTACTGTCCTCCAAACTCCCCTTGAGAGCCAAACTCAACATCTACAAAACCTATATCAGGTCACGCCTCACATACGCGGGGCCGGCCTGGTATAACCTAACTGCCAACTCCCTGCGTAAAAGGCTCCAAGGCGCGGAGAACACATGTCTGCGCATGACGGTCGACGCCTCCAGGTACTTGAAGAATGCCACCATCCATCGGGACCTCAAATGGGAACCAATCGAGGGCTTCATCAGAAGATTGGCCACGGGCATGTTCGAGAAAGCGGTCCTTTCGGGACTGCCGCACCTCATCAACATCGCCCCCTTACCGCACCCCGACACCACCCTAATGGTCCGTAGGCGGTTAAAACGCCCCGCCCGGGAGCTCATAGTGGCTCCCTTGAGCGGGGCAAACGCAACCTCTGCGGACACTGACCAGGAACCGCCAGCCTCTCGCAGGCGTATCACCGGTCCCCTCCATGGAGGGTCGACCAGTGGTCCATCCTCGAGGCCGGCGTAAAAACAATGACCGGCTCATAGTAATGAGCCGCGACGAAGTACCACTGCAAGGAGCCCAGAGCTCCCAGCAGTCTCCCCACCTGTCAAATCAGGTGAGATGAACACCAGAGAGAGTGCACGTATAAGCTCATTCTGTGCCAGAATTCCGCACGGTACGGACTCCGAATCGACACGTCGCGTGTTGTACTCTGTTCTATATCAGCTACTCTCTGTCGGTCGACTGTACTGACTAAATACAATGCCGCCCAAGACAAGCGGAAAGGCCGCCAAGAAGTCTGGCAAGGCCCAAAAGAACATCTCCAAGACAGACAAGAAAAAGAAGAAGCACAAGAGGAAGGAGAGCTACGCTATCTATATCTACAAGGTGCTCAAACAGGTTCACCCGGACACCGGTATATCGAGTAAGGCGATGTCCATCATGAACTCTTTCGTGAACGACATCTTCGAACGCATCGCCGCCGAAGCGTCGCGTCTCGCCCACTACAACAAGAGGTCCACGATCACATCTAGGGAGGTGCAGACCTCCGTGAGGCTTTTGCTACCAGGCGAGCTCGCCAAACACGCTGTCAGCGAGGGCACCAAAGCTGTCACCAAGTACACCAGCTCCAAGTGAGGAGGGGGCGGTCACTGTCACCGACCCTCCGCCCTCGAGTACCACTAATAATTTGGATCACCATCGCTACCACAACCGCTACCGCTACCAACATCAACACCAACACGATCGTACGCTTCGGCTGCGGTTACGAGACTCCTCGGAAGTGTAAAACAAAAGGCCCTTTTCAGGGCCACAAATTTTATCATGTTATATATAATGTTTCTAAAAAACAAACAAAAGTCACATACCACCTACCTAAACCTACCTACCTACCTACCTAAAACCTACCTACCTACCTATCTACCCACCCACCCAACTACCTACCAACCTACCAGCCTACCACCGGCTGCTCTATATTAATTAATCTGAACGAGACGCAATCAATATCTCTGTCGAATAATTGACAACAGGTTAAGGTACACGCAAGTATCTAGTATATTACTTACTTTACTTAGTTACTCGTGGTACTACGAGTATACTCTGTTGCACGTTACTAATTACTGGTACTTGTCTGATAGTTAATTTTACTAGTGGGGTCGCCCATCGGTCGAAATTCGACCATAATAAATATAAATTGTGAGTGACTTAATATACATTATTAAAATATAATATTCAAACATTATTAAGGTTCTACTGTCCAAAACTAAACCACACTACTATAACCACAGATTTGACCGAGACTGTTATTTGTCAATTTCTTTTTTGAACAAATTATATGAAATTAAAAAGAAGTAAAATAAAGAATACCTATTTAAAATATGTTTATTAAAACAAAACATGCTATAAGTGGATGCAAAACAAAAAAAAAAATAAAAAAAAACATTTTTAATCGCATATTGCAATAATTTAATTAATGATTTAAAACTTGTCTGAAAACAATGTTTTTTGTAAAAACTCTTTCATCGTTTGCTAAATGTCCTTGGCCATTAATTATTTGGATATATAAAACCTTAAACCAGCGAATGAACGAACTCTACTTGCTGCAACATACAATTGCCCATGTGTAAAAACTGGCCGATTTAATAAAACTCCAATTTTTTTTTTTTTTTGGACTGTTTTGTCCAATTCCAGTGAAATTTCACGCATTATGTTGTTGTTACATGTTTGACTAATACGTTCTTGTAATCTATAATTAATAGCAGTGTCAACATCATAAAAATATAATTGTGCATAACACGGTGACCGACCATATGCCGAGCAGTCATCGGGCCTGATCTGTGATAAAAAAAACATCATGTATTTTGAAATAATACACTCCACTTGGTTGGCTTCTGAGCTATTACATAGCAAAACATGAATTATATTTCCCCTAATATACCTATATTCTAAATGATTTTTTGATTTACTTTTTATTAAAGGTTCATTTGAAGTAAGGCAATGAGTACAATGATTTAAAATATTCATTTTGACTTAAGGGTGGTAGGTACTTAATATTGCAATATTGCTTTACCCTTGTGACAACATGAAGTTAATGCAGTTCTGTCGCCTAAGGTCACTCTTCAGATTCAAAATGTTTCAGATTAAAAACACATTTGTAAAATGACATTTAGAGCACATTTAAATGTACATATCTCTCAAAATCACTTATTTATCCTGAAGTATAGTACTACAATAAATTACTATAATCGTAAACTACATACTACAACTACTAATAATAATTGATTAATTGATTTGAATCAGAAATAGCAAGTTATATTATTATTATTTTTTTTTTTGTACCTGAATGTTGTCATTGCATATTGTGCTGCTACAGAACTTTCTTTATGCATATAATGATTAAGTCCGTGTACATTTAAATGTATCTTACTGCTACACAACTTATATATTACACTTATATTTATATTACATAAATTTGTATAAGCGCTCAGTATTTCACGTAGGATTCGTCAAATAAAACTTTTGTGTTTGACACATTCAACTATGTCTATAATAAACAAAAGAGACAGACAATTTATTTGACCACAGATTATGTATACGTGTAGAAATAGTTGTGTATGCGTGTGTGTCAAATGTATTCTGGTTTGTGTAATGTTTTATTTATTGATTTATTGTACTTATTATGCATTATTATTAAAATCTTTATTTTATTTTTTTTTTATATTAAATGAGGCAAATAAAACTTTTTTTTTTTTTTTTTTTCTTTTGATACGTCTATGTCAGTACTATATCATGTCTATGGACAAAATGGCGTGTACAAAGTTCGGTCAGTTTGAAGCTAGATGGCGTTGTGCGTTCAACGTTCGTAATGTTCATTTACATAGATCACAACAACATATCGCAGTAGGAGTGTCGCTCGCCAGTTCGCATAACTAACTAAACCTAAAACGTAGTGAGTGATATAGCGGGGCGAGGGAACGAACGAAGGGAGCGACCGTGCGCCGCCGCCGCCGCAGGCTATATATACTGGTGTCGACGAATTTAGACCGTTGCATTCTCTCTCGTACATTTGTAGCGTGACGACGTCTCCTCCTCAGCTCCCTAGCTCACTAGTATCCGGTTCGTTAGTACAATGGCTCGCACCAAGCAGACCGCTCGCAAATCTACCGGTGGCAAGGCACCCAGGAAACAGCTCGCCACCAAAGCTGCCCGCAAGAGTGCGCCGGCCACCGGTGGTGTGAAGAAACCACATCGCTACAGGCCCGGCACAGTAGCGCTTCGTGAGATCCGTCGCTACCAGAAGAGCACCGAACTCCTGATCCGTAAACTTCCGTTCCAGCGTTTAGTTCGTGAGATCGCTCAAGACTTCAAGACCGATCTGCGCTTCCAGAGTTCCGCCGTTATGGCTCTACAGGAGGCTAGCGAGGCTTATTTGGTCGGCCTCTTCGAGGACACCAACCTTTGTGCAATACACGCTAAACGCGTCACCATTATGCCAAAGGACATACAATTGGCGCGCAGAATCCGAGGCGAACGCGCCTAAGAATGAAAGAAGAACACGACCGCCTCCGCCGTCATCACCATCACAACCGCTACGACGTAGACAACAACAACAACAACGACAACATCATCATCATCATCATCATCATCATCATCATCATCATCATCATCATCATTAACACACTGAAGATATATATATACATCAAAGTGTGCAATTAGAGCGCTGTGGTGCTTCGGTTACAACAAAAGGCCCTTTTCAGGGCCACACACGTTTCATATATCACATACCTACGTATTACGATATGTTTCCCATAAGACACTTCGCCTCCGACAGCCGCCCCGAGCGGACGTCTCCGAATCGCTCCCGACACCGACCACCGCTACGTGCGACGCCACGCCCCGCGCTACGCCGCACCCCTCGCTTCTCATCGCACCGCTACGCCGTCGTCACCGCTACGCCGACGTAGCAGCCGCCCGCCTGCGCTACGCACTAGCTCCCTGCTGCGTGCACCGGACCGTCGTCCGAGACACGCGGCTAACAGCCTTTGCGTATCGCACAAAGTCTCGATTATCGTTCTTTTTAGAACGAGAAAGGACCTACTTCAAGTCACGTCTGTGAACAAGACGCGTACAAACTAACGTCGTATTTATAAATACGACGTTGGATAGTGCGCCGTCCTTCACAGAGGCGCAAGTTTCTTTTGAGCATATAAGTCTTTGGCCCCTTCAGGGAAAAACCTAAATTTGGTCACTCGGTGGAAACCTAACGGTGCCAACGAAACCGAGTGGGCGGTGACCCGACCCGCCTGCCTAGCCCCTTCTGGGTTAGGCGTAGTCGGCTGGGGCTAGATAACTCGGCCTTGGGGGGACTCCTAGTCGAGCCTAGTCATCACCCTCCCACCCCACCCTTACCTCCACATCCCATTCTCAGGTGTTAGATTGGGTGTGCCGGCCACAACAGGCCCATACCACCCCGGCACCTGGGCTGCTAGGAACCCGACGCACATTAAGATCGGCGAAGGGATACACTCTTAGGGCACACCTAGTTATAAGTACACCCTCCCGGCCTTACCCCGGCTGGGAGGACAAGCACGCACACACCCCCGGGTTGTCCCACCCGGGGACTAGGACTGCTGTTGGTGGTGTTGTTGTTGTTGCTGTCGCGTGCCACGCGATACGCACAGCACCCAAACCGCCGACATGGCCACGAAGAATAACATGAAGAATCTATCGATGAAGGACCTCCTCGCAGACCCAGTCGTCTTCGAAGTACTACAAAAGAGGTACGGGAACATGGTCGCGCGGAAGGCGCAAGAAGCAATCGAGATGGAGACAGAAGCGTCTCCAGAGCCCGCTGCGAGTTCGGGTGAAGTTAACGAACGCGAACGCGAAGAAAAGGGACAGCCAGAGTCCCCCTCCTCCCCCTCCGAGAGTAGCGAGGAAGAGTCCTCTTCAAGAGAGGACGAAGACGATGAAGGCTTCTCCGTGGTTTCCTCACGGAAACGCAGCAGGAAGGCCAAAGGAGGCCCAAACAAGGCCCCAAAGCTGTCAGAGGGTAAGGATACCTCGACAGCACCCGCCCCCGTTCGCGACTCTCCGAGGCCTAAGGGCAGCAACTCCCCCTCAGGGAGGTCCACGCCCGCTATCGCCGACGCCTCGGCGGCCGCGCCAAGGATCCCCGCCCCTCCTCCGATATTCATACAAGAAAAATCGAGATGGACGGCGATCTCCACCTGGTGCAACGAGCGCCGCATCCGCTACCACTCTGCCCGTAGCACCCAACAGGGCATCAAAGTTGCCCTAGCCACCGCGAGCGACCACAGGGCGCTCTCGAAGCTCCTTCGGGAGAGGGACGTGAGTTACCACACGTACACTCTGCCGGAGGACAAGAAGCTCCGTGTGGTTATCCGCAATGTACCCAGGGAGATCTCCCCCGAGGAGATCAAGGAATCCCTGTCAAAAAACTACCCGGTGCACGAGGTACACCGGATGGTGAGAGGCCGCACCAATACCATCTTCGATATGGTGATGGTCTCCCTCGACGACAGCCCCGCGGGCAAGGACATCTTCAAGATGTCATCCGTCTGTGGGCTGTCGGGGATAACTGTGGAGCCACCTCACAGAAGAAGTGGCATCTCACAATGCCACCGCTGCCAGCTCTACGGGCACTCGGCCCGAAATTGCTTCGCCCGCCCAAGGTGCGTCAAGTGCCTGGAGGACCACGCGACGGACCAATGCAAAAGGCCCAAAGACAGGGCCAATTGCACTGCCCCAGTCGCGTGCGTGCTGTGTGGCGAAGAAGGCCACCCCGCCAACTACAGAGGCTGCCCGAAGGCGCCTAAAACCCCCAAGGCGAAAGGACCCCAGCGTCCCCGCCCAGTCGTCCCCGCTGCTGCTGCTGCCACTGCAGGGACCGGGGGGAGCTTTATAGCTGCTCCTTTGCCGAAGACGAACGCCTGGGCCACTCCCAGGAAGACGGGGGAGACCTTCCCACCTCTGCCCGTGCGGAAGACGATGCAGGTCCCCATACCTGCCCCAGTACCCGCAAAGGCAGCCTCCGGCGTGCCCACGCCCACTAAACCGCTCCAGGGAGGGCCCAAGCCGCTCGTCGTCGACTACAGGAGCCAACTACCGCAAACGATCGACCCGGACCTATCCCTAGTGGCAAGGTTCGCGAGTGCGATCGATTTTAACGAGCTACGCCAGCTCGCTAATTTAATACGTCAAAACGAGGGCAATCCGTTGGCCCTCCTCAACGTCAGCATCAGATACTCGAGCGTACTCGAGAAGTTAGGCGCATTCAAGTGCAACCCATAATATGGATAGGACACCGACAAGCAGAGTCAAACCAAAAACACTCAAGATAGGGTACTTCAACGCCAACGGCATCAGTAGGCAACGAGATGAAGTTGGCGAATTTCTTAGGGCACACCAACTAGACATATTGCTAGTGCAAGAGACCTTTTTGAAACCCTCGCAGAGAAACCCAAACGTTGCGAACTACTCTGTGATCCGCAACGATAGGATTGACTCTGCGCTAGGGGGAACTCTCATATATTACAAAAGGTCCCTTCACTGCGTACCTATGGATCCGCCTGCGCTGACTAGCATCGAGGCTTCGGTCTGTCGAATAGGCATGACCGGACACCAATCGATCACACTAGTTTCAGCCTATCTGTCACCCAATCGGCAACTACCCGAGAGCGACCTCCGAGCGCTGCTAGAACTGAGCGACGCCGTGATTATCGGCGGCGACCTTAACGCCAAGAACACCATTTGGAACTGTCACCAGTCCAACGCCAAAGGCAGAGCCCTGGAGTCGCTCTCGAATAGACTAGCGTTCGACATCATCGCCCCGCTCGAACCGACCCATTATCCGCACAACGTGTCTCACCGACCCGACATTCTGGACGTGGCACTCCTAAAGAACATAAACCTACGTTTGTGTTCAGTAGAGGTGCTTCACGAGTTAACTTCAGACCACAGACCTGTGGTTATGGAGTTCGCACCCAGACTGGGTCCCATCGACACAGGTCATCGTACCCCGACTAGACGAATCACGGACTGGAGGCGCCTCGGGACAAAACTCGAGGCAACCTCGTCCGTGCATCTAGATAGGATACCCGACCATATAATTAGCCAAGAGGACACCACGATGGCGATCGACTCCCTCACAGCTCACGTGCAATCGTTAATTAACGAATGCACTCGGGAGGCACCGGCGACGAACGATCGCCGCTGGGACCTACCCGATGACGTACGTGAGCTGCTGAGGCGGAAGAACGCCGCCGTACGAGCCTACGACAGATATCCATGCGAAGCCAACAGGATCAGGTTACGACGCTTAGAAAGAGCGGTCAAGTCGCGCATCGATCAAATGCGCCAAGACAGGTGGGATAGGACACTACAAGACCTCGAACCTACCCACCTTGCCTTCTGGCAGCTGTCCCGCTCGCTTAAGAGAGACATTGTCACCTGTATGCCTCCTCTAAGCAGACCTAACCTTCCGCCGGCATTCGACGATATCGAAAAGGCAGAGTGCCTGGCCGAGAGTCTAGAGAATCAGTGCACGCCCAGCGTAATACACTGCGACTCGGACCAAATAGCCGAAGTTGATTCGGAAGTCGAGCGCCTAATAACCTCACTTCCTACATCAACATCAACGCCGACGGGGATGACAGATACACAACCAGACCTAGACACGGTCACCCCCGAAGAAGTCGAAACGATCGTCAAGGGCCTACACGCTCGCAAGGCGCCCGGTTCGGACGGTATCACAAACAGGGTGTTAAAACTCTTTCCGGAGAGGCTACTGGTCCTGCTGACGTTCATTTTCAACGCAGCACTCAAAAACAACATCTTTCCACAACAATGGAAAGAAGCCGTTGTTATTGGGATACCCAAACCTGGCAAACCAAAGTCCGAACCGACCAGTTATAGACCGATCAGTCTGCTTAACGGATTAGGCAAGCTATACGAGCGTCTAATCTACAATAGGCTGAAAGCGTATGCCGATGCTAATCTTCTCGTCCCCCACGAGCAATTCGGTTTCCGAACCGAACACTCGTGCGTCCACCAAGTTCACCGCATCGTTGAATACACCAGCGATCGGCTTCAACGCAACCTGTTTACAGGAATCCTCTTTTTCGACGTAGCGAAAGCTTTCGACAAAGTGTGGCACAACGGCTTATTATTTAAGCTACTTACCATGGGAGTGCCACACGGACTCGTACTCATCATACGAGACTACTTGTCGAATCGAAGCTTCCGCTACCGAGTAGAAGGGTCATTGTCCTCCACTCACCCCATACGAGCCGGTGTCCCACAAGGGTCCGTGCTCTCCCCCCTACTCTTCACGCTGTATACCAGCGACATTCCGAAGCATCGGTATGTGCAGACGGCACTATTCGCAGACGACACGGCTATCTACTGCTCGGGGGTGAACCCCTCGACGGTAGCCAAAAAACTCCAGACCGCAGCCAACGCACTGGGCGTTTGGTTCCGGAAATGGAGGATAGAGGTCAACCCCGAGAAAAGCCAGGCGGTGCTGTTTCACAGAAGACAGCTAAGCTTGTATCCTTTGGAGAAGACCCCTCAGATTAGGATGTTCGGCAAGTCTATCCCTTGGGCTAGGCAGGCCAAATACCTAGGCATAACCCTCGACGACCGTCTAACCTTCGGCCCCCACATCAAGGCAGTCCGCAGCCGGGCTGCCTTCGTGCTAGGACGTCTACACTGTCTAATAAACGCGCGTTCGAAATTAGATCTAAAAAATAAAGTTAGGCTATACACGTCATGCGTACGTCCCGTAATGACGTACGGTAGCGTAGTATTCGCACACGTTAGGCCACACAGGATCCATAGGCTTCAAACACTACAAAATAGGTTCATGCGCAAAGCTACGGGAGCACCGTGGTATGTACGCAACGTCGATCTCCACATCGACCTCAGATTGCCGACCATCAAGCAATTCATAAAACAGTGCTCCCGTAGCTACTTTGACTCTGCTCCGACTCACCCCAACCCTCTAGTGGTTGCGGCCGTAGGATACACACCAAGTAGGATTTCGAAGATACGACGACCCAGACACGCGTTAGAGGAATCAGATGACGAGATCACGCTCGTTCAACGTAGAGCGGACACAGCTAGGCAATCTAGGAATAGGAACCGTCCGCGTTTTCGTCCCCGTCGTCGGGGGCGGAATACGCGCCGCGTAAATCACATACAAATCATGGGAGTAGGTCGCCCCAACGTAGCAGCAACACCCCAAGCCGAGGTTCGTACCCCACAGGGGGTGCCCTTGGGCTATGTTGCTTAACAAATGACCGGTTGAGAGCCCTCAGCGCTCACCGTAATGCCCGCGTAAAGTTGTAGAGGCCATACCAGGCCAACAGCTAGGTCCTTATCAAAAAAAAAAAAAAAAAAAAAAAATGATAAGCAGACAGCAGAACTTCAAAAAATATATCGATTTTGATACGAGTTTGATGTCTGAAATTAAATATCGAAAATCGATATATCGCTGCAAAAAATATCGCTGATATTTATCGATTTTTTTTTTTTTCTGAAATAATATCGATATTTTGATATATCGTTTTTCTTTGCTCAAGCCTAGCTGTACGCCGGCGCCGCCGGCGGACGGACGAGACAAGGCGTCGAGAAACGCATTTCGTTCGTTCGCACCACCCGTCGTTCGTTTTAATTATATTTATTTCTTTCTTATACATACCATACCAATTTTGATGGAGATAATAATATTGAGCGGATGTAGATGCACCCCTCGAAAATAATACATATACATATATCAATTTGACGGCGATTTCCACGTAATATGATGATATAACAACTGTATACTGTATATCGTATATCGAGACTATGCGAAATATTATTTCGCATAGTCGATGCGAAATATATATATATATATATATATATATATATGCGTATACATATACATATACATATACAGTGCGCTCAATGGTGTTACTTAAACATACAATAATCATAGACATAGTCTTATACATATTTACATAGGACATAGATAATATAAAGATATACATACACACATGCACGCACGCAAAATTATTTTGTATTTTTTATTTATTTTTTTTAGTATATCAACCTATTATACGGACAAACCTCCAGGTCGGACTCGGCCGTCCGTCGGTGAGTCGTGAGTCGGGCGGGCATAACGCGCACGAACGTGTTTTACGAAGGTTCACTTTTAATCGTTAAATGTGGTCATAACGTGTATTAATATCAAAGATATGTTGACACGTTTCAGCCTCGATATACTCGTCGTTGTTTTATACATTGTTTTGACACAAAACGTTATGTTTTATAGAGAAAAATACATTTTGAACTGAACGCGAGGTATACACGGTGCACAGTGGTGAAAATAAAACACCATATCGTCCCAGCGGTACGATCGTTTCACGTAAAGTACACGTCGAACGTTAGTCACTTTCATTATGTATATAAAAATATAATTTTGACATTATATATTATAAGATAAGTTATATAAAATGTTATTTAATTAGATCCGTGTTAGTGAAAAGTGCGAAGCGTTCATACGAGAAATCGTCCCGCGACAGAACGGCTCTCGTTACGGTAAAGCTTCGAGGTGACTCGACTGAACGATCGCGCGCTACGTACCGATATCCGATACGCAGTAGCGACATCTAAGTCGAAATTCAACTCGAACTCGCTGAACTTACCTTCTGCAACGTTCTACGTCGCTCGTGCTATACGTACTACTACTACTACTACTACTACTACGTATAACATATAAAAATAATAATACAATAACAATGGCAGACACCGCTGTTACAACCGAAGCTCCCGCTCCAGCTGCCGGTGCGAAGAAGGCCGCAAGACAATCTGGCGGCGGCGGCGGCGGCGGCGGCGGCGCTGGCGCTGGCGCTAAGAAACCTAAAGCGAAACCCACTCATCCCAAGACATCGGAAATGGTGAACAACGCTATAAAGGAGATGAAGGAACGTAGCGGATCATCGCTACAGGCCATCAAAAAATATATCGCCGCTCATTATAAGGTCGACGCGGAGAAGTTAGCTCCGTTCATAAGGAAATATTTGAAGAGCGCCGTCGAATCGGGTGCTCTCATTCAGACCAAAGGCAAGGGCGCATCCGGATCTTTCAAGCTAGAATCTAAATCCTCGTCGGCGAAGAAACCGAGCGCCAGCGCCGGCGCTGGCAAATCTGCCGGCGGTAAAAAGGAAAAGACATCGTCGAAGGGCGCCGCCGCCGCCGCCGCCGCCGCCGCCAAGAAATCCACCGCATCCGCAGCCGGCGCTAAGACCAAAAAGGCCGCCGCCGCCGCCGCCGCTTCCGCATCGGCCGCGTCGGGATCTCCTTCCAAGTCGTCTAAGGCGGCGTCTTCGGCTTCAGCGAAAGACAAGAAGACGGCCGCCGCCGCTAAAAAGACCGCCGCCGCTAAAAAGGCCGCCGCCGCCGCACCGGTCCCTGCCAAAGCGAAGGCCGGCGCAGCCCCCAAGGCCAAGAAGACCGCGAAACCACCCACGAAGAAACCAAAGGCACCTAAACCTAAGAAGGCCGCAGCCACACCCACCAAGTCTAGACCCGCCGCCGCCAAGAAAACGGCCGCAGCGAAGAAGTAAACCTGACGGTTCGCGCACGCGCACATCGGCTCGCGAGAGTGACGCTACCGCCGTCGAAGAATAACTGTTGCCGCTGCTGCCGCTGGTGCTGCTGCTGCTGCTGCTGCCGCTGCTGCGGCGGCGGCGGCAGCGGCGGCGGCGGGTGCGCGACGACGACGCA
Source organism: Hypercompe scribonia (assembly GCA_949316085.1). Classification (NCBI taxonomy): domain Eukaryota; kingdom Metazoa; phylum Arthropoda; class Insecta; order Lepidoptera; family Erebidae; genus Hypercompe; species Hypercompe scribonia. The sequence goes on along the minus strand of OX438969.1, from coordinate 278,801 downwards.
CGCGAACAAATATTATAAACCAAACAAACAAACGACACAAAACAGCCCTTTTCAGGGCTAACAATATATTCGTGAACGCGTGTGTCTTTCGGCACACACATTCGTTTCTATATAACGCAGAAAGTCTATATACCTCTATACCTATCTATATAAATAGGTCGACCGATTCCCAGAATATATTTAAAAAACAAAAACAACGCCCGCAATAAGAATAAATCTTGTGCACACTCCTTGGGAATACCAGAATCTGGCGTGAAACAAACATGTTACTTAAAAAGTCTTTTATCAGGCGGTGCGCAGGTACAAGGTGCGAGCCTGTAACAGTTGGGTCATTCATACCAATTCTGATGTATTCCTTTGTGTACTTAGATGGACTAAGACCGAATTAAATGCCCTTGACTCTCCTGAGAGTCCGTACATTGCTGACTGCATTCCGCATGCACCACCCACGTTCATCGGTTATAATTGTTGTACATTCAGTGCAAAAGTTTGGAGGTCGTTTTCTTTATTTTTTTTTTTTTTTTTTTAAATATCAATACTCTACACAATCGCGAGATATATACAATCTACCTATATACAATCTCAGAGAATATTTTCTACAGACTAATGTGGGAGTGCATCGCAATGTAGTTGCAGTGGATACTGGTTTTACCCACGCTCGCTCTGACTAAAGAGAATTGGCGCAAACCCGTAGGTAGTACAGTACTTAGTACTACTCTGATCTGATCTGATCTGATCGCAAGGAAGTATGGAAGGGTAAAGAGGGTCTTCACGGCCGATTTTATCGGCCCCCACACGGGTCTAATATAGACTTTAAAGTGTCGACGTCTTGGCTACCTTATTATGGTGATATCCCTTCGGAGAAACCGTAGGTTTTGTTTGTTTGTGCAAATATGGACGAAGTTATCATGACGAATATATATATCCTCAAAAAATTGATAGATAGTACGGTTGACATCTGTCGGGCGTGCCACCGTCCTCGAGAATCTATTAGGCATATTATTACTGGTTGTTCTCGTCGTCTTCTTGCTAACGATGAGTATGTAAATATTTGCACAGGCACAACCAACCAAGTAGCGAGGATCGTGCATCAACATTTTACAACAACTTTCCCTTAAATACCAACAATTGTCAATTTTGAAGCGCCTACGGTCGTGCTACGTTATATATGTATATGGGATCGATCGATCGATCGATCGATCTATTATCACAGATGGGAGGACTATTGTTGCCAATAAGCCTGATATTGATATTGTGTGGTGATAGATCGATTAGAGCGCCGCGCAATGATTGTGTCGATATCGCCGTTCCTCAAGGCGACGAGACGAAAAACAATTGAAGTATTTGGATCTGTCTCACGAGATTGCCGATATGTCGAATGTGGATTCGGCGGTGATCCGGTATTGTTCCGGTAATTATATCTGTTCACCGATTTATCAATCGCCAAGAGCCTCGACCAACACCTTAAGAAAAGAGGCTCGCTCACGTTAGAAGGTTGGATCAAGGGTCTGATGCAGAGAAGGCAGTCCAGTCCTCCTTCTTGACTTCCTCTTCTCGTTCCTTTTTTTGTTTTTTTTTTCTTTTTTTTTTTTTTTTATTTCTATAATATGTATGTAATAAAGAGAATAATAATATAAGACAATAGCAGAGAAAGTACATAAAAAAATAAAAAAATAAAAAAGAATAAATAAATAAATAATAACAATAAATAAATAAATAAATAAATAAATAAAAACGCCAACTGCGTGTCGAGCAGCGCGACACCGCCCGACTGCCCGACTCCCGCCGAATGACCGACGCACGCACGCCACAATAACATTCTTGAACTCGTTCGCTCGTTCGCTCGTTCGCTCACTCGTTCACTCGTTCACTCGTTCACTCGCTCACTAGTACGGCTCGCTAAGCCGACGGAGGTTTAGAGAGTACATAATACATAAATAGGAGCGCGAGCGTATGTCCCACAACAGTCAATCTATAGCTCTCGTTCGTTTCGTTTCGTTTCGTTTCGCACGCACGCAACGACCCCTTATTCATTCGTTTCTAAACTACTACTTTCTGCAACACAACAGCAGCAGCAAGATGTCCGGCCGTGGTAAAGGTGGAAAAGTCAAGGGAAAGGCAAAGTCGCGTTCGAACCGTGCCGGTCTTCAGTTTCCGGTCGGTCGTATACACAGACTGCTGCGTAATGGCAATTACGCCGAGCGCGTAGGGGCCGGGGCACCGGTGTATCTCGCCGCAGTTATGGAATATCTGGCCGCCGAGGTCCTCGAGTTGGCCGGCAACGCCGCCAGAGACAACAAGAAAACCAGGATCATACCTCGTCACCTTCAGTTGGCGATCCGCAACGACGAAGAGTTGAACAAACTCCTCTCTGGCGTGACAATCGCTCAGGGTGGTGTTCTACCTAACATTCAGGCCGTCCTACTGCCCAAGAAGACCGAGAAGAAGGCCTAAGCTTGGGGGATATGTTTAACGGCAACGGCGGCGGCGGCGGCAGCAGCAGCAGCAACAGCAACAGCTGCATCAGCAAAACAACAACGCGACGACAATAACAAAAAAAAAAGGCCCTTTTCAGGGCCACAATACGTATCACAGTCATAATATATAAGTATATAAGGACCGTTTCTGTCATAACAATGATAAGTCAAAAAAATAAAAAAGAAAATAAAAATATTACTAACCTCCTAACCCCTAACGATTTTCTATAATACATATAATAGAGATAGATACCTGGTAATTAACTTAACTATCTACGAGATAATTCGTGTAGATGCTCTACACGTATGAAGTGTAGCAGTAGTAGTATAGTATTATTATTTTATTCTATACATACACTAGTATAGTATGACACAAAACAACCATACGGTGATGGATGATTATGGCAAACGTACATACATAGGTAGGTACATACCAAACACCGATACGGGATCGATCAACACATCTACGTTATATCAGTTATAACGCTACCTATTTTCACCACTTACACATTATTGTTAAACAAAAACAAAAGTAATATATATATATATATATATATATATATATATAGATAGAGATATATATATATATATATATATATATATATATATATATATATATATATATATATATATATATATATGCATACATAATAAGGTAGGTTATCGAGGATTATCAAAATAAACCACAAATTGTTTCTCTGAAACTATTACAATTACACTATTATCTTACCTGAAAATACCAAAGAAACGACATATAAAGTTTACTAATATCGATTTCTCAACTTTCGTTTCTTTTCGTTTATCACTCTATAAGTTTTTATATATAATAACAAACAATTTTCACAAAATAATCTAAATATACTCCAACGTAAAACACCATTCAATCTCTCTGTGCGCCACAGACAATCTATATATCTATAGTCTGTTGTTGTTGTTGTTGCTGTTGTTGCTGTTGTTGCTGTTGTTGTTGTTGTTGTTGTTGTTGTTGTTGTTGTTGTTGTTGTTGTTGTTGTTGTTGTTGTTGTTGTTGTTGTTGTTGTTGTTGTTGTTGTTGTTGTTGTTGTTGTTGTTGTTGTTGTTGTTGTTGTTGTTGTTGTTGTTGTTGCTGTTGTTTAAACGCAAAACATTAAACGACATATCATTGATGACATGTCGTTTGTCACATTGGTGTGACGACCACCATAAATAAATAAATAAATAAATAAATAAATAAATAAATAAATAAATAAATAAATAAATAAATAAATAAATAAATAAATAAATAAATAAATAAATAAATAAATAAATAAATAAATAAATAAATAAATAAATAAATAAATAAATAAATAAATAAATAAATAAATAAATAAATAAATAAATAAATAAATAAATAAATAAATAAATAAATAAATAAATAAATAAACAATGCACATTATATGAGGCCAAAGAACCTAGCCGACACACACACACACCCACACCCACACACACAGAGACACCGAACTGAATATTTTAACGCGAATATCGATTTGTGACTGATTCATGTTGGAGCTGTGGAGGCTCGATAAACGGGCCGAAGTTGGGTCGCTATCGTCTCGATATATAAAAACGTCCCCCGTGTGCACGTATAACATATAATAAGGCATAACATAACATTCGGCAGTCGACACTCGCCCCGAGCGGACGTGTCCCAAGCGCTCCCGAAACTTTCCAAACACCACGTGCCGGCGCGACGCCCCGCGTCCCGCCGCACTTCTACCTGCGCCCGCGCCCACGTGGCCACCGCGACGCGACAACCACGAGGCAACCTCGTGGCCCCCGCACCGCGGCAAACACGTGGCTAGCCGGCGTGCAACCAACACCTGCTATGTTAAATAGCAACGGCGACCGCGGCGACCGCGGCGACCCACGCCGCCGTCACCAAGTGCAACAGACGGAACAAAACAAACAACAGCAGCAACAACAACAACAAGAACAACAGCAACAACATCAGCAAGACCAACCACCAACGAGCAACGCGCTCGGTGCCACGCGCCGCCAGCCTGCTCCCCGAAACCCACGCTCACCATCGGCGGACTCCAACCGCAGCCGCAGCCGCAGCCCGACCCTGCGTTCGCCAAGTGCCTCGCGACCAACCTCGGCAGCTTCTAACGAAGCACCCGCGCCTGGCACCCTACAGGAAGCTGACGCCATGGAGACCACCCCATCTAGGGACGAAGAGGAGCCGACGCAAGACGCAGAGCAGCAGGACCAGCGTCGTAAATACCAGGAAGACCTGCGTATCTACAACTCCCTCCTAGAGAAGGGAGGCATGTCGCAGGGACTGCAGCGCTGGGTCGAGGCCTACTTCCGGGTGATGGAAGTCCAGCTCGGCGTAAGGGGAAAGGAAGACTGCAGTGTCGCCGACCTGCAAGTGCTTCAGACGGTGGAGCGTTCGCTACAACAGCGAATGCCCACAACCAAGGTACCCGAAACTCCTCTCGCCAAAAAGCGCACCCGAGAAGACACGGGTGACGACATCACAGCAATAAAGAAAGCAGACCTAAAGGCATCGCCGGTGGACACCAGCGACCAGCCTTTAGGCCGCGCCACGCCTCGCCTAGGAGAGGAGGGACGCCCTGGGGAGGGATCCCCCACCTGCGGGCCACAGAAACCGAGGACGATGGCGGCTGTATTGTCCGCTCCGCCTCCTCCCAAGCAGACCAAGCAGACCACTCAGTCTCCGCAAACCCAGCAGGCCAAACAGCCGGCTGACGAGAAGCAACCGATTCTGGTGGTGGACCGTCTAGAAAACTGGACGGCCCACTTTAAACAGTTGGCCGAAAAAATCGGACACCCACCGAACGTGAGACCGTTCGGTAAAGGGTTCCGATTTACGCCCAAGAGCGATACTGAATTCAGAGCGATTCAAGCCCACCTAGACGCCCTAGGTCAAGCGAAGGCGCCTTATTACGCCATCGCCCCTCCCCACCAGAGGCCTATAAAAATGGCCATCCGAGGACTTCCGGCCGACACCCCTGCAGAGGAAATCGTGGAGGATCTCGCAGGGAAGGGCGTCAGCCTGAAGTACGCCAAGCACATCCGGGCTCGCACAGGCAGACCGGGATGTATATTCTTCGCCGAGGCGGAGAAAACATCCGGAACGTGCAAGGCTTACGAGATCGACGAAGTGCTGCTGATGCCCGGTGTGGTCATCGAGGCCTGGAAAGGGAAGAGAGGCCCTGCTCAGTGTCACCGCTGCCAGGGCTTCAGACACAGCTCCCAGAACTGCCACAGGCCTCTCGCCTGCGTGCGCTGCGGAGGCGAACACCCAGCCCACGAGTGTCCGCGTACCAGGGACCAACCCGCTACTTGCGCCAACTGCAAGGGCCCCCATCCAGCCAACAGTATCTCGTGCCCCGTCTTCAAAAGAGAGGCACGAAACAAGAAAGCCGGACTAGCCCCGAAAACAGGGCCCCCGAAGACCATCGTGCAGCCGAACGTGGTGCAAGAGTCTGCCTCGGCCACACTCATGGCACAGGCAAACCCACCTCCGACAGCCAAAACTGCGTCCCGGAAAAGGCGCCGCAGGAAGGCGCAGGCACCCGACAGGGCACCTGCCACCTTGGACAAGGCACCTGCCACCTCGGAGAAGGCACCTGCCATCTCGGAGAAGGCACCTGCCACCTCGGACAAGGTCCCGGAAGACCCGGAAAGGGAGCAACTCGCTGCCTTACTGTTGATGTTCGCCCAACGCGTAAAGGCCGGCGACATTAACACTACCGGAATACTCTCAAGCATTACCAAGCATGGATAAGCCACTGAGGGTAGTGCACTGGAACGCGGACTCGTTAAGGAGCAAGATGGGCCTCCTACGGCTCTTCCTTAAGGAGCAGCGAGTCGACGTTATGCTCATCAGTGAAACGCAACTCAAGAGCAGTATCCCACTTAAGATCTCGGGATACATCGTCTACCGCAAAGACGAGGTTTCACCTAAAGGTGAGGCATACCGTGGGCTCGCCGTCCTGGTGAGGAGGACAGTGGTGCATCAACTTGTCGAGCCGGTGGATCTCGGCACCCTGTACGCGCTCGGTGTTGACATCCAAGTCGGCGGCAGGGAGATGCGCCTATATGCGGCCTATCGACCACCACAAGCAGCGTTCCGAGTAGAAGAACTGCGGAACCTCCTTCTCCCCTCGACTCCAACCATTGTCGCTGGGGACTTGAATGCCAAACACCAAGCCTGGCACTGTTCCAGACCCAACGCAGCAGGAAACACTCTGATGAGCGATGCCCAGACATACGACTACGAGATCGCCGGTCCACGAGAGCCTACCAGGATAGACCCGATCGATCCTAGCAGGGACAACGTGCTGGACATCATCGTTTTCAGAGGTTTGAGAGCCCCTCCATCACAAGAGGTCCTTGAGGATCTACCCTCTGACCACAGACCGGTGCTACTGGTGTTCAGGGAGCCCGCGACGATGGTCAACCCGCCCAAGCCCTCAAGCCATACCGACTGGCTCAAATTTCACCAGCTCATGACCTCGTATGAGCGCCCTGAAATTGTGAAAACGTCAACCGAAGTTGACGCAGCAGCCCAGGGACTCACCGAGGCCATTAGAAATTCACTACTGGCATCCACCGTCGTCAAGCCACGGTCAGAGAGGTACCACAAGCTGCCTACAAGCCTTCTATGGTTACTGGCGGAAAAAAAGAAGGCCAAGAAACTGTGGCAAAGGACTCGGCATCCTCAGCACAAGTCCACGTATAACATGCTGACCAACAGGGTTAAAACCGCCCTATGGACTCACAGAGGAGAAAGTTGGGAGAACTTCCTCTCCCACATCGACGAAAGTGAGCAACCCTCGACCCATCGACTCTGCCGAGCACTATCCACGGAACCCAGTCCCGTCAAACCTCTACTAGGCGAGGACGGACTCCCACGTTTCAAGGCTCAAGACCGTGCCGAAATATTGGCACATAGCCTTGAAACGCAGTTTACGCCTCACGACGCTGCGGATCCCAGTGCCGCACGGGAAGTCGAAGAAGCCGTAAGGCGACACCTCGCCTCCATACAAGCGACAACCAACGACATCAACAACATCATCCCAGTACTCACAACACCCAAGGAGGTTGCCGAACTGTTGAGGAAAACGAACCCCCGGAAGGCTCCCGGAGAAGACGGAATTCCCAACTCGGCATTACATCGATTACCTCTGAAGGCCTTAGTTGCGGTCACGCAGCTGTATAACGGCATCCTAAGGACCGGCCATTTTCCGACCATCTGGAAGTTGGGCCGGGTGATTGTGATACCAAAACCTGGGAAGAATCTCGGGAGGCCGGAAAATTACCGGCCCATCACTCTCCTACCCGCACTGTCCAAAGTGTTCGAGAGGCTCCTGCTGGCCCGCATGAACCGCCACATCCAGCCGAGGCAGGAACAGTTCGGGTTCCGAAGGGGCCACTCCACTACCCTGCAACTAACGCGCGTCCTTGACGAAATGGCCACATGGCTGAACAGGGGCGGTCACACGGTGACACTGATGCTTGACATGGAGAAGGCCTTCGACAAGGTGTGGCACGACGGGCTCGTCCACAAACTGTCGACGACGTCGCTACCGGCCGTCATCATCAGGGTCATCGCATCCTTCCTGAAAAACAGGACCTTCTATGTGGCCGTCGAGGACGCCACATCCGAACCCAGGAACATCCGGGCAGGCGTCCCTCAAGGGAGCTGCCTCTCGCCAACCCTGTATGCCTTCTACACAGACGACATACCGGTGGTGGGAGATGTAAAGCTGGCGCTGTTCGCCGACGACGCCGCATACATAGCCAGCTCCAAGAACGCCAACCACGCAGCGCGCAAACTGGCCCCCACCCTGGAGGCCCTCCCAGACTGGCTTCACAAGTGGAGACTAAAGTGCAACGTCAGGAAAACCCAGGCGTTACTGACGGGTAATTGCCATTACCCACCCCCCATGCACTTCATGGGCGAAGACATCCCGTGGAACCCGACCGTCAAATACCTGGGGATAACTATCGACAGAACTCTGTCCATGTCACCCCACGTCGAGACCGTCATCACTAAAGCGCGGCTCGTGAAGACAAGGCTGCGCCCACTACTGTCCTCCAAACTCCCCTTGAGAGCCAAACTCAACATCTACAAAACCTATATCAGGTCACGCCTCACATACGCGGGGCCGGCCTGGTATAACCTAACTGCCAACTCCCTGCGTAAAAGGCTCCAAGGCGCGGAGAACACATGTCTGCGCATGACGGTCGACGCCTCCAGGTACTTGAAGAATGCCACCATCCATCGGGACCTCAAATGGGAACCAATCGAGGGCTTCATCAGAAGATTGGCCACGGGCATGTTCGAGAAAGCGGTCCTTTCGGGACTGCCGCACCTCATCAACATCGCCCCCTTACCGCACCCCGACACCACCCTAATGGTCCGTAGGCGGTTAAAACGCCCCGCCCGGGAGCTCATAGTGGCTCCCTTGAGCGGGGCAAACGCAACCTCTGCGGACACTGACCAGGAACCGCCAGCCTCTCGCAGGCGTATCACCGGTCCCCTCCATGGAGGGTCGACCAGTGGTCCATCCTCGAGGCCGGCGTAAAAACAATGACCGGCTCATAGTAATGAGCCGCGACGAAGTACCACTGCAAGGAGCCCAGAGCTCCCAGCAGTCTCCCCACCTGTCAAATCAGGTGAGATGAACACCAGAGAGAGTGCACGTATAAGCTCATTCTGTGCCAGAATTCCGCACGGTACGGACTCCGAATCGACACGTCGCGTGTTGTACTCTGTTCTATATCAGCTACTCTCTGTCGGTCGACTGTACTGACTAAATACAATGCCGCCCAAGACAAGCGGAAAGGCCGCCAAGAAGTCTGGCAAGGCCCAAAAGAACATCTCCAAGACAGACAAGAAAAAGAAGAAGCACAAGAGGAAGGAGAGCTACGCTATCTATATCTACAAGGTGCTCAAACAGGTTCACCCGGACACCGGTATATCGAGTAAGGCGATGTCCATCATGAACTCTTTCGTGAACGACATCTTCGAACGCATCGCCGCCGAAGCGTCGCGTCTCGCCCACTACAACAAGAGGTCCACGATCACATCTAGGGAGGTGCAGACCTCCGTGAGGCTTTTGCTACCAGGCGAGCTCGCCAAACACGCTGTCAGCGAGGGCACCAAAGCTGTCACCAAGTACACCAGCTCCAAGTGAGGAGGGGGCGGTCACTGTCACCGACCCTCCGCCCTCGAGTACCACTAATAATTTGGATCACCATCGCTACCACAACCGCTACCGCTACCAACATCAACACCAACACGATCGTACGCTTCGGCTGCGGTTACGAGACTCCTCGGAAGTGTAAAACAAAAGGCCCTTTTCAGGGCCACAAATTTTATCATGTTATATATAATGTTTCTAAAAAACAAACAAAAGTCACATACCACCTACCTAAACCTACCTACCTACCTACCTAAAACCTACCTACCTACCTATCTACCCACCCACCCAACTACCTACCAACCTACCAGCCTACCACCGGCTGCTCTATATTAATTAATCTGAACGAGACGCAATCAATATCTCTGTCGAATAATTGACAACAGGTTAAGGTACACGCAAGTATCTAGTATATTACTTACTTTACTTAGTTACTCGTGGTACTACGAGTATACTCTGTTGCACGTTACTAATTACTGGTACTTGTCTGATAGTTAATTTTACTAGTGGGGTCGCCCATCGGTCGAAATTCGACCATAATAAATATAAATTGTGAGTGACTTAATATACATTATTAAAATATAATATTCAAACATTATTAAGGTTCTACTGTCCAAAACTAAACCACACTACTATAACCACAGATTTGACCGAGACTGTTATTTGTCAATTTCTTTTTTGAACAAATTATATGAAATTAAAAAGAAGTAAAATAAAGAATACCTATTTAAAATATGTTTATTAAAACAAAACATGCTATAAGTGGATGCAAAACAAAAAAAAAAATAAAAAAAAACATTTTTAATCGCATATTGCAATAATTTAATTAATGATTTAAAACTTGTCTGAAAACAATGTTTTTTGTAAAAACTCTTTCATCGTTTGCTAAATGTCCTTGGCCATTAATTATTTGGATATATAAAACCTTAAACCAGCGAATGAACGAACTCTACTTGCTGCAACATACAATTGCCCATGTGTAAAAACTGGCCGATTTAATAAAACTCCAATTTTTTTTTTTTTTTGGACTGTTTTGTCCAATTCCAGTGAAATTTCACGCATTATGTTGTTGTTACATGTTTGACTAATACGTTCTTGTAATCTATAATTAATAGCAGTGTCAACATCATAAAAATATAATTGTGCATAACACGGTGACCGACCATATGCCGAGCAGTCATCGGGCCTGATCTGTGATAAAAAAAACATCATGTATTTTGAAATAATACACTCCACTTGGTTGGCTTCTGAGCTATTACATAGCAAAACATGAATTATATTTCCCCTAATATACCTATATTCTAAATGATTTTTTGATTTACTTTTTATTAAAGGTTCATTTGAAGTAAGGCAATGAGTACAATGATTTAAAATATTCATTTTGACTTAAGGGTGGTAGGTACTTAATATTGCAATATTGCTTTACCCTTGTGACAACATGAAGTTAATGCAGTTCTGTCGCCTAAGGTCACTCTTCAGATTCAAAATGTTTCAGATTAAAAACACATTTGTAAAATGACATTTAGAGCACATTTAAATGTACATATCTCTCAAAATCACTTATTTATCCTGAAGTATAGTACTACAATAAATTACTATAATCGTAAACTACATACTACAACTACTAATAATAATTGATTAATTGATTTGAATCAGAAATAGCAAGTTATATTATTATTATTTTTTTTTTTGTACCTGAATGTTGTCATTGCATATTGTGCTGCTACAGAACTTTCTTTATGCATATAATGATTAAGTCCGTGTACATTTAAATGTATCTTACTGCTACACAACTTATATATTACACTTATATTTATATTACATAAATTTGTATAAGCGCTCAGTATTTCACGTAGGATTCGTCAAATAAAACTTTTGTGTTTGACACATTCAACTATGTCTATAATAAACAAAAGAGACAGACAATTTATTTGACCACAGATTATGTATACGTGTAGAAATAGTTGTGTATGCGTGTGTGTCAAATGTATTCTGGTTTGTGTAATGTTTTATTTATTGATTTATTGTACTTATTATGCATTATTATTAAAATCTTTATTTTATTTTTTTTTTATATTAAATGAGGCAAATAAAACTTTTTTTTTTTTTTTTTTTCTTTTGATACGTCTATGTCAGTACTATATCATGTCTATGGACAAAATGGCGTGTACAAAGTTCGGTCAGTTTGAAGCTAGATGGCGTTGTGCGTTCAACGTTCGTAATGTTCATTTACATAGATCACAACAACATATCGCAGTAGGAGTGTCGCTCGCCAGTTCGCATAACTAACTAAACCTAAAACGTAGTGAGTGATATAGCGGGGCGAGGGAACGAACGAAGGGAGCGACCGTGCGCCGCCGCCGCCGCAGGCTATATATACTGGTGTCGACGAATTTAGACCGTTGCATTCTCTCTCGTACATTTGTAGCGTGACGACGTCTCCTCCTCAGCTCCCTAGCTCACTAGTATCCGGTTCGTTAGTACAATGGCTCGCACCAAGCAGACCGCTCGCAAATCTACCGGTGGCAAGGCACCCAGGAAACAGCTCGCCACCAAAGCTGCCCGCAAGAGTGCGCCGGCCACCGGTGGTGTGAAGAAACCACATCGCTACAGGCCCGGCACAGTAGCGCTTCGTGAGATCCGTCGCTACCAGAAGAGCACCGAACTCCTGATCCGTAAACTTCCGTTCCAGCGTTTAGTTCGTGAGATCGCTCAAGACTTCAAGACCGATCTGCGCTTCCAGAGTTCCGCCGTTATGGCTCTACAGGAGGCTAGCGAGGCTTATTTGGTCGGCCTCTTCGAGGACACCAACCTTTGTGCAATACACGCTAAACGCGTCACCATTATGCCAAAGGACATACAATTGGCGCGCAGAATCCGAGGCGAACGCGCCTAAGAATGAAAGAAGAACACGACCGCCTCCGCCGTCATCACCATCACAACCGCTACGACGTAGACAACAACAACAACAACGACAACATCATCATCATCATCATCATCATCATCATCATCATCATCATCATCATCATTAACACACTGAAGATATATATATACATCAAAGTGTGCAATTAGAGCGCTGTGGTGCTTCGGTTACAACAAAAGGCCCTTTTCAGGGCCACACACGTTTCATATATCACATACCTACGTATTACGATATGTTTCCCATAAGACACTTCGCCTCCGACAGCCGCCCCGAGCGGACGTCTCCGAATCGCTCCCGACACCGACCACCGCTACGTGCGACGCCACGCCCCGCGCTACGCCGCACCCCTCGCTTCTCATCGCACCGCTACGCCGTCGTCACCGCTACGCCGACGTAGCAGCCGCCCGCCTGCGCTACGCACTAGCTCCCTGCTGCGTGCACCGGACCGTCGTCCGAGACACGCGGCTAACAGCCTTTGCGTATCGCACAAAGTCTCGATTATCGTTCTTTTTAGAACGAGAAAGGACCTACTTCAAGTCACGTCTGTGAACAAGACGCGTACAAACTAACGTCGTATTTATAAATACGACGTTGGATAGTGCGCCGTCCTTCACAGAGGCGCAAGTTTCTTTTGAGCATATAAGTCTTTGGCCCCTTCAGGGAAAAACCTAAATTTGGTCACTCGGTGGAAACCTAACGGTGCCAACGAAACCGAGTGGGCGGTGACCCGACCCGCCTGCCTAGCCCCTTCTGGGTTAGGCGTAGTCGGCTGGGGCTAGATAACTCGGCCTTGGGGGGACTCCTAGTCGAGCCTAGTCATCACCCTCCCACCCCACCCTTACCTCCACATCCCATTCTCAGGTGTTAGATTGGGTGTGCCGGCCACAACAGGCCCATACCACCCCGGCACCTGGGCTGCTAGGAACCCGACGCACATTAAGATCGGCGAAGGGATACACTCTTAGGGCACACCTAGTTATAAGTACACCCTCCCGGCCTTACCCCGGCTGGGAGGACAAGCACGCACACACCCCCGGGTTGTCCCACCCGGGGACTAGGACTGCTGTTGGTGGTGTTGTTGTTGTTGCTGTCGCGTGCCACGCGATACGCACAGCACCCAAACCGCCGACATGGCCACGAAGAATAACATGAAGAATCTATCGATGAAGGACCTCCTCGCAGACCCAGTCGTCTTCGAAGTACTACAAAAGAGGTACGGGAACATGGTCGCGCGGAAGGCGCAAGAAGCAATCGAGATGGAGACAGAAGCGTCTCCAGAGCCCGCTGCGAGTTCGGGTGAAGTTAACGAACGCGAACGCGAAGAAAAGGGACAGCCAGAGTCCCCCTCCTCCCCCTCCGAGAGTAGCGAGGAAGAGTCCTCTTCAAGAGAGGACGAAGACGATGAAGGCTTCTCCGTGGTTTCCTCACGGAAACGCAGCAGGAAGGCCAAAGGAGGCCCAAACAAGGCCCCAAAGCTGTCAGAGGGTAAGGATACCTCGACAGCACCCGCCCCCGTTCGCGACTCTCCGAGGCCTAAGGGCAGCAACTCCCCCTCAGGGAGGTCCACGCCCGCTATCGCCGACGCCTCGGCGGCCGCGCCAAGGATCCCCGCCCCTCCTCCGATATTCATACAAGAAAAATCGAGATGGACGGCGATCTCCACCTGGTGCAACGAGCGCCGCATCCGCTACCACTCTGCCCGTAGCACCCAACAGGGCATCAAAGTTGCCCTAGCCACCGCGAGCGACCACAGGGCGCTCTCGAAGCTCCTTCGGGAGAGGGACGTGAGTTACCACACGTACACTCTGCCGGAGGACAAGAAGCTCCGTGTGGTTATCCGCAATGTACCCAGGGAGATCTCCCCCGAGGAGATCAAGGAATCCCTGTCAAAAAACTACCCGGTGCACGAGGTACACCGGATGGTGAGAGGCCGCACCAATACCATCTTCGATATGGTGATGGTCTCCCTCGACGACAGCCCCGCGGGCAAGGACATCTTCAAGATGTCATCCGTCTGTGGGCTGTCGGGGATAACTGTGGAGCCACCTCACAGAAGAAGTGGCATCTCACAATGCCACCGCTGCCAGCTCTACGGGCACTCGGCCCGAAATTGCTTCGCCCGCCCAAGGTGCGTCAAGTGCCTGGAGGACCACGCGACGGACCAATGCAAAAGGCCCAAAGACAGGGCCAATTGCACTGCCCCAGTCGCGTGCGTGCTGTGTGGCGAAGAAGGCCACCCCGCCAACTACAGAGGCTGCCCGAAGGCGCCTAAAACCCCCAAGGCGAAAGGACCCCAGCGTCCCCGCCCAGTCGTCCCCGCTGCTGCTGCTGCCACTGCAGGGACCGGGGGGAGCTTTATAGCTGCTCCTTTGCCGAAGACGAACGCCTGGGCCACTCCCAGGAAGACGGGGGAGACCTTCCCACCTCTGCCCGTGCGGAAGACGATGCAGGTCCCCATACCTGCCCCAGTACCCGCAAAGGCAGCCTCCGGCGTGCCCACGCCCACTAAACCGCTCCAGGGAGGGCCCAAGCCGCTCGTCGTCGACTACAGGAGCCAACTACCGCAAACGATCGACCCGGACCTATCCCTAGTGGCAAGGTTCGCGAGTGCGATCGATTTTAACGAGCTACGCCAGCTCGCTAATTTAATACGTCAAAACGAGGGCAATCCGTTGGCCCTCCTCAACGTCAGCATCAGATACTCGAGCGTACTCGAGAAGTTAGGCGCATTCAAGTGCAACCCATAATATGGATAGGACACCGACAAGCAGAGTCAAACCAAAAACACTCAAGATAGGGTACTTCAACGCCAACGGCATCAGTAGGCAACGAGATGAAGTTGGCGAATTTCTTAGGGCACACCAACTAGACATATTGCTAGTGCAAGAGACCTTTTTGAAACCCTCGCAGAGAAACCCAAACGTTGCGAACTACTCTGTGATCCGCAACGATAGGATTGACTCTGCGCTAGGGGGAACTCTCATATATTACAAAAGGTCCCTTCACTGCGTACCTATGGATCCGCCTGCGCTGACTAGCATCGAGGCTTCGGTCTGTCGAATAGGCATGACCGGACACCAATCGATCACACTAGTTTCAGCCTATCTGTCACCCAATCGGCAACTACCCGAGAGCGACCTCCGAGCGCTGCTAGAACTGAGCGACGCCGTGATTATCGGCGGCGACCTTAACGCCAAGAACACCATTTGGAACTGTCACCAGTCCAACGCCAAAGGCAGAGCCCTGGAGTCGCTCTCGAATAGACTAGCGTTCGACATCATCGCCCCGCTCGAACCGACCCATTATCCGCACAACGTGTCTCACCGACCCGACATTCTGGACGTGGCACTCCTAAAGAACATAAACCTACGTTTGTGTTCAGTAGAGGTGCTTCACGAGTTAACTTCAGACCACAGACCTGTGGTTATGGAGTTCGCACCCAGACTGGGTCCCATCGACACAGGTCATCGTACCCCGACTAGACGAATCACGGACTGGAGGCGCCTCGGGACAAAACTCGAGGCAACCTCGTCCGTGCATCTAGATAGGATACCCGACCATATAATTAGCCAAGAGGACACCACGATGGCGATCGACTCCCTCACAGCTCACGTGCAATCGTTAATTAACGAATGCACTCGGGAGGCACCGGCGACGAACGATCGCCGCTGGGACCTACCCGATGACGTACGTGAGCTGCTGAGGCGGAAGAACGCCGCCGTACGAGCCTACGACAGATATCCATGCGAAGCCAACAGGATCAGGTTACGACGCTTAGAAAGAGCGGTCAAGTCGCGCATCGATCAAATGCGCCAAGACAGGTGGGATAGGACACTACAAGACCTCGAACCTACCCACCTTGCCTTCTGGCAGCTGTCCCGCTCGCTTAAGAGAGACATTGTCACCTGTATGCCTCCTCTAAGCAGACCTAACCTTCCGCCGGCATTCGACGATATCGAAAAGGCAGAGTGCCTGGCCGAGAGTCTAGAGAATCAGTGCACGCCCAGCGTAATACACTGCGACTCGGACCAAATAGCCGAAGTTGATTCGGAAGTCGAGCGCCTAATAACCTCACTTCCTACATCAACATCAACGCCGACGGGGATGACAGATACACAACCAGACCTAGACACGGTCACCCCCGAAGAAGTCGAAACGATCGTCAAGGGCCTACACGCTCGCAAGGCGCCCGGTTCGGACGGTATCACAAACAGGGTGTTAAAACTCTTTCCGGAGAGGCTACTGGTCCTGCTGACGTTCATTTTCAACGCAGCACTCAAAAACAACATCTTTCCACAACAATGGAAAGAAGCCGTTGTTATTGGGATACCCAAACCTGGCAAACCAAAGTCCGAACCGACCAGTTATAGACCGATCAGTCTGCTTAACGGATTAGGCAAGCTATACGAGCGTCTAATCTACAATAGGCTGAAAGCGTATGCCGATGCTAATCTTCTCGTCCCCCACGAGCAATTCGGTTTCCGAACCGAACACTCGTGCGTCCACCAAGTTCACCGCATCGTTGAATACACCAGCGATCGGCTTCAACGCAACCTGTTTACAGGAATCCTCTTTTTCGACGTAGCGAAAGCTTTCGACAAAGTGTGGCACAACGGCTTATTATTTAAGCTACTTACCATGGGAGTGCCACACGGACTCGTACTCATCATACGAGACTACTTGTCGAATCGAAGCTTCCGCTACCGAGTAGAAGGGTCATTGTCCTCCACTCACCCCATACGAGCCGGTGTCCCACAAGGGTCCGTGCTCTCCCCCCTACTCTTCACGCTGTATACCAGCGACATTCCGAAGCATCGGTATGTGCAGACGGCACTATTCGCAGACGACACGGCTATCTACTGCTCGGGGGTGAACCCCTCGACGGTAGCCAAAAAACTCCAGACCGCAGCCAACGCACTGGGCGTTTGGTTCCGGAAATGGAGGATAGAGGTCAACCCCGAGAAAAGCCAGGCGGTGCTGTTTCACAGAAGACAGCTAAGCTTGTATCCTTTGGAGAAGACCCCTCAGATTAGGATGTTCGGCAAGTCTATCCCTTGGGCTAGGCAGGCCAAATACCTAGGCATAACCCTCGACGACCGTCTAACCTTCGGCCCCCACATCAAGGCAGTCCGCAGCCGGGCTGCCTTCGTGCTAGGACGTCTACACTGTCTAATAAACGCGCGTTCGAAATTAGATCTAAAAAATAAAGTTAGGCTATACACGTCATGCGTACGTCCCGTAATGACGTACGGTAGCGTAGTATTCGCACACGTTAGGCCACACAGGATCCATAGGCTTCAAACACTACAAAATAGGTTCATGCGCAAAGCTACGGGAGCACCGTGGTATGTACGCAACGTCGATCTCCACATCGACCTCAGATTGCCGACCATCAAGCAATTCATAAAACAGTGCTCCCGTAGCTACTTTGACTCTGCTCCGACTCACCCCAACCCTCTAGTGGTTGCGGCCGTAGGATACACACCAAGTAGGATTTCGAAGATACGACGACCCAGACACGCGTTAGAGGAATCAGATGACGAGATCACGCTCGTTCAACGTAGAGCGGACACAGCTAGGCAATCTAGGAATAGGAACCGTCCGCGTTTTCGTCCCCGTCGTCGGGGGCGGAATACGCGCCGCGTAAATCACATACAAATCATGGGAGTAGGTCGCCCCAACGTAGCAGCAACACCCCAAGCCGAGGTTCGTACCCCACAGGGGGTGCCCTTGGGCTATGTTGCTTAACAAATGACCGGTTGAGAGCCCTCAGCGCTCACCGTAATGCCCGCGTAAAGTTGTAGAGGCCATACCAGGCCAACAGCTAGGTCCTTATCAAAAAAAAAAAAAAAAAAAAAAAATGATAAGCAGACAGCAGAACTTCAAAAAATATATCGATTTTGATACGAGTTTGATGTCTGAAATTAAATATCGAAAATCGATATATCGCTGCAAAAAATATCGCTGATATTTATCGATTTTTTTTTTTTTCTGAAATAATATCGATATTTTGATATATCGTTTTTCTTTGCTCAAGCCTAGCTGTACGCCGGCGCCGCCGGCGGACGGACGAGACAAGGCGTCGAGAAACGCATTTCGTTCGTTCGCACCACCCGTCGTTCGTTTTAATTATATTTATTTCTTTCTTATACATACCATACCAATTTTGATGGAGATAATAATATTGAGCGGATGTAGATGCACCCCTCGAAAATAATACATATACATATATCAATTTGACGGCGATTTCCACGTAATATGATGATATAACAACTGTATACTGTATATCGTATATCGAGACTATGCGAAATATTATTTCGCATAGTCGATGCGAAATATATATATATATATATATATATATATATGCGTATACATATACATATACATATACAGTGCGCTCAATGGTGTTACTTAAACATACAATAATCATAGACATAGTCTTATACATATTTACATAGGACATAGATAATATAAAGATATACATACACACATGCACGCACGCAAAATTATTTTGTATTTTTTATTTATTTTTTTTAGTATATCAACCTATTATACGGACAAACCTCCAGGTCGGACTCGGCCGTCCGTCGGTGAGTCGTGAGTCGGGCGGGCATAACGCGCACGAACGTGTTTTACGAAGGTTCACTTTTAATCGTTAAATGTGGTCATAACGTGTATTAATATCAAAGATATGTTGACACGTTTCAGCCTCGATATACTCGTCGTTGTTTTATACATTGTTTTGACACAAAACGTTATGTTTTATAGAGAAAAATACATTTTGAACTGAACGCGAGGTATACACGGTGCACAGTGGTGAAAATAAAACACCATATCGTCCCAGCGGTACGATCGTTTCACGTAAAGTACACGTCGAACGTTAGTCACTTTCATTATGTATATAAAAATATAATTTTGACATTATATATTATAAGATAAGTTATATAAAATGTTATTTAATTAGATCCGTGTTAGTGAAAAGTGCGAAGCGTTCATACGAGAAATCGTCCCGCGACAGAACGGCTCTCGTTACGGTAAAGCTTCGAGGTGACTCGACTGAACGATCGCGCGCTACGTACCGATATCCGATACGCAGTAGCGACATCTAAGTCGAAATTCAACTCGAACTCGCTGAACTTACCTTCTGCAACGTTCTACGTCGCTCGTGCTATACGTACTACTACTACTACTACTACTACTACGTATAACATATAAAAATAATAATACAATAACAATGGCAGACACCGCTGTTACAACCGAAGCTCCCGCTCCAGCTGCCGGTGCGAAGAAGGCCGCAAGACAATCTGGCGGCGGCGGCGGCGGCGGCGGCGGCGCTGGCGCTGGCGCTAAGAAACCTAAAGCGAAACCCACTCATCCCAAGACATCGGAAATGGTGAACAACGCTATAAAGGAGATGAAGGAACGTAGCGGATCATCGCTACAGGCCATCAAAAAATATATCGCCGCTCATTATAAGGTCGACGCGGAGAAGTTAGCTCCGTTCATAAGGAAATATTTGAAGAGCGCCGTCGAATCGGGTGCTCTCATTCAGACCAAAGGCAAGGGCGCATCCGGATCTTTCAAGCTAGAATCTAAATCCTCGTCGGCGAAGAAACCGAGCGCCAGCGCCGGCGCTGGCAAATCTGCCGGCGGTAAAAAGGAAAAGACATCGTCGAAGGGCGCCGCCGCCGCCGCCGCCGCCGCCGCCAAGAAATCCACCGCATCCGCAGCCGGCGCTAAGACCAAAAAGGCCGCCGCCGCCGCCGCCGCTTCCGCATCGGCCGCGTCGGGATCTCCTTCCAAGTCGTCTAAGGCGGCGTCTTCGGCTTCAGCGAAAGACAAGAAGACGGCCGCCGCCGCTAAAAAGACCGCCGCCGCTAAAAAGGCCGCCGCCGCCGCACCGGTCCCTGCCAAAGCGAAGGCCGGCGCAGCCCCCAAGGCCAAGAAGACCGCGAAACCACCCACGAAGAAACCAAAGGCACCTAAACCTAAGAAGGCCGCAGCCACACCCACCAAGTCTAGACCCGCCGCCGCCAAGAAAACGGCCGCAGCGAAGAAGTAAACCTGACGGTTCGCGCACGCGCACATCGGCTCGCGAGAGTGACGCTACCGCCGTCGAAGAATAACTGTTGCCGCTGCTGCCGCTGGTGCTGCTGCTGCTGCTGCTGCCGCTGCTGCGGCGGCGGCGGCAGCGGCGGCGGCGGGTGCGCGACGACGACGCACGCGAACAAATATTATAAACCAAACAAACAAACGACACAAAACAGCCCTTTTCAGGGCTAACAATATATTCGTGAACGCGTGTGTCTTTCGGCACACACATTCGTTTCTATATAACGCAGAAAGTCTATATACCTCTATACCTATCTATATAAATAGGTCGACCGATTCCCAGAATATATTTAAAAAACAAAAACAACGCCCGCAATAAGAATAAATCTTGTGCACACTCCTTGGGAATACCAGAATCTGGCGTGAAACAAACATGTTACTTAAAAAGTCTTTTATCAGGCGGTGCGCAGGTACAAGGTGCGAGCCTGTAACAGTTGGGTCATTCATACCAATTCTGATGTATTCCTTTGTGTACTTAGATGGACTAAGACCGAATTAAATGCCCTTGACTCTCCTGAGAGTCCGTACATTGCTGACTGCATTCCGCATGCACCACCCACGTTCATCGGTTATAATTGTTGTACATTCAGTGCAAAAGTTTGGAGGTCGTTTTCTTTATTTTTTTTTTTTTTTTTTTAAATATCAATACTCTACACAATCGCGAGATATATACAATCTACCTATATACAATCTCAGAGAATATTTTCTACAGACTAATGTGGGAGTGCATCGCAATGTAGTTGCAGTGGATACTGGTTTTACCCACGCTCGCTCTGACTAAAGAGAATTGGCGCAAACCCGTAGGTAGTACAGTACTTAGTACTACTCTGATCTGATCTGATCTGATCGCAAGGAAGTATGGAAGGGTAAAGAGGGTCTTCACGGCCGATTTTATCGGCCCCCACACGGGTCTAATATAGACTTTAAAGTGTCGACGTCTTGGCTACCTTATTATGGTGATATCCCTTCGGAGAAACCGTAGGTTTTGTTTGTTTGTGCAAATATGGACGAAGTTATCATGACGAATATATATATCCTCAAAAAATTGATAGATAGTACGGTTGACATCTGTCGGGCGTGCCACCGTCCTCGAGAATCTATTAGGCATATTATTACTGGTTGTTCTCGTCGTCTTCTTGCTAACGATGAGTATGTAAATATTTGCACAGGCACAACCAACCAAGTAGCGAGGATCGTGCATCAACATTTTACAACAACTTTCCCTTAAATACCAACAATTGTCAATTTTGAAGCGCCTACGGTCGTGCTACGTTATATATGTATATGGGATCGATCGATCGATCGATCGATCTATTATCACAGATGGGAGGACTATTGTTGCCAATAAGCCTGATATTGATATTGTGTGGTGATAGATCGATTAGAGCGCCGCGCAATGATTGTGTCGATATCGCCGTTCCTCAAGGCGACGAGACGAAAAACAATTGAAGTATTTGGATCTGTCTCACGAGATTGCCGATATGTCGAATGTGGATTCGGCGGTGATCCGGTATTGTTCCGGTAATTATATCTGTTCACCGATTTATCAATCGCCAAGAGCCTCGACCAACACCTTAAGAAAAGAGGCTCGCTCACGTTAGAAGGTTGGATCAAGGGTCTGATGCAGAGAAGGCAGTCCAGTCCTCCTTCTTGACTTCCTCTTCTCGTTCCTTTTTTTGTTTTTTTTTTCTTTTTTTTTTTTTTTTATTTCTATAATATGTATGTAATAAAGAGAATAATAATATAAGACAATAGCAGAGAAAGTACATAAAAAAATAAAAAAATAAAAAAGAATAAATAAATAAATAATAACAATAAATAAATAAATAAATAAATAAATAAAAACGCCAACTGCGTGTCGAGCAGCGCGACACCGCCCGACTGCCCGACTCCCGCCGAATGACCGACGCACGCACGCCACAATAACATTCTTGAACTCGTTCGCTCGTTCGCTCGTTCGCTCACTCGTTCACTCGTTCACTCGTTCACTCGCTCACTAGTACGGCTCGCTAAGCCGACGGAGGTTTAGAGAGTACATAATACATAAATAGGAGCGCGAGCGTATGTCCCACAACAGTCAATCTATAGCTCTCGTTCGTTTCGTTTCGTTTCGTTTCGCACGCACGCAACGACCCCTTATTCATTCGTTTCTAAACTACTACTTTCTGCAACACAACAGCAGCAGCAAGATGTCCGGCCGTGGTAAAGGTGGAAAAGTCAAGGGAAAGGCAAAGTCGCGTTCGAACCGTGCCGGTCTTCAGTTTCCGGTCGGTCGTATACACAGACTGCTGCGTAATGGCAATTACGCCGAGCGCGTAGGGGCCGGGGCACCGGTGTATCTCGCCGCAGTTATGGAATATCTGGCCGCCGAGGTCCTCGAGTTGGCCGGCAACGCCGCCAGAGACAACAAGAAAACCAGGATCATACCTCGTCACCTTCAGTTGGCGATCCGCAACGACGAAGAGTTGAACAAACTCCTCTCTGGCGTGACAATCGCTCAGGGTGGTGTTCTACCTAACATTCAGGCCGTCCTACTGCCCAAGAAGACCGAGAAGAAGGCCTAAGCTTGGGGGATATGTTTAACGGCAACGGCGGCGGCGGCGGCAGCAGCAGCAGCAACAGCAACAGCTGCATCAGCAAAACAACAACGCGACGACAATAACAAAAAAAAAAGGCCCTTTTCAGGGCCACAATACGTATCACAGTCATAATATATAAGTATATAAGGACCGTTTCTGTCATAACAATGATAAGTCAAAAAAATAAAAAAGAAAATAAAAATATTACTAACCTCCTAACCCCTAACGATTTTCTATAATACATATAATAGAGATAGATACCTGGTAATTAACTTAACTATCTACGAGATAATTCGTGTAGATGCTCTACACGTATGAAGTGTAGCAGTAGTAGTATAGTATTATTATTTTATTCTATACATACACTAGTATAGTATGACACAAAACAACCATACGGTGATGGATGATTATGGCAAACGTACATACATAGGTAGGTACATACCAAACACCGATACGGGATCGATCAACACATCTACGTTATATCAGTTATAACGCTACCTATTTTCACCACTTA